>OV743720.1:76394444-86394444 GCA_928272305.1 Volucella inflata | reverse complement strand
AAGGGGCAAACATTCTACGTGCATTATTTGTATAAAGTCTCCCAACATCTTCCATCTTCGTTGAAGATATAACTAATTCATATCTCATGAAGATATAAATTAGCAAAGTCAATAACATGTGTCACTGGAACTAAAGTGAGTGCCTTAAATTTATACATCACATAAAGGTCCGGTGACAAAATCGTTTCGTGCAATGTCCTTTTAACAATCTTGTTCTCCATTCAAACTCATTTAATGGCCATGAACTATACATTTATTGTCACTATTGCGCCATCATCATTGTCATCATCATCATCATCATCACCACTAATATTAGTGAGCTGCATGCAAGGGAAGTCACGTAAGTGTCTTTTCCCTTCCCAAAAGAATAGATGTCACAATTTTCTGCCATCCAAACAGGAATAGCCACCATCAGCACAGTAGAAATAGAAGCAATAGCAGTAGAAGGAGCCACATTACCAGCATCACAGACAGCAAGCTATTGTGTGAACAAATGATAATATTCCTCGTTAGTTTCCAGGTTCCATGTTGCTCCTGCTCCAAGGGGAATATATTCCTTAATCCATCTTTTCAATTAAACAAACCGTAGAAATAACTAAACACCACCACTAGTACCAGCATCAGCAACGGAACACAATCACTATCTATGGGAGGCAACAACCATAGATCTCGTTCTGAATATACTCGTACTAGCTTCAGAACAGTCGCAGAAAATTATTCTGAGACGAAAGGGGGAAGTTGAATGATGGGGGTGGTTTTCCGCCTCCTCACAACAGTGTCTTTTGGTAGATAAATCATGTGTGCCCAGTCGATAAGTACACCCTGGAGCAAAAGTTAATTTCGAAATTTCTATCGGTTTTGTGGCAATGTTCGGGGATCTACAAATATTTTCCTCATACGAGTGTGTGCTTAAGTTTGTGCACGAGTATCTGTGGATTGCTTTATGATTTATGATGTCTGACTTCCTGGAGATATCACATTAGCAATCATTAGTGAGCAGTTTCCACCTTAAGTGATCTGCCTAAATGAAGACTAAAAACTGAGTCGGTAAGGAGCTTTGGAGTGTTATGAAACAGTTCTGAGATAAGACAAATAATCGACGTTGTCTGATTTATGGGACAGTCCAATTGAAAATACGTGTGCATAAACGAGTTCAGTTCTTAACGAAGGAGTATAGCATTGTTATATCTTCACTCCTCTTCGGCTCTGACTGTCTAACAAAAATTCCTTTTTTTTTCAATTAACGAACCAATTCGGTTAGTATCGAATGTCTGTTTGTTCTGCTTTGGCATGCCAAGGACATTTCGAGTATTTCATATTGATCCTGAATTCAGTTTTCCTATTAAAGTAAGAAGCTTGGCGTTAGTCCTATGTCCCTTACGAATTCAACTTCGAAGACAACGCAAAAGTAGCACTAACCAGCGTTTCCACCATAAGGGTTGGATGAGGTATCAGAGATCATGGGACTGTTACAATGTTACAAAAGTAATGTCTGGTAATTGGAATAATCCATATAACAAGACAATGCCGAAAATTGAATCACAAACAAGACATTTCATAGCCGATCCTCCTAACTTTAACTTACTTTAGGTGGCGCTACAGTCCGGGGTGGACCTGGGCCTCAGTCAACTCCAGTTTCGCACGCTAAGTTGGCTGAGGTCTGTTCCACTTGCGTGCACCACCTGAGTCTTGGCCTTCCTCTACTGCGCTGTCCCTCGGGGACGGATTCGAAGACTTTTCGGACCGGAGCATTGGTTTCCATGCGCTCTACATGACCCAGCCATCTCAGTCTTTGGATCTTCACTCTTCTGGCTAGGTCCATGTCGCTGTACAGTCCATACAGTTCGTCGTTGTATCTCCTCCTCCACTCACCGTCAATGCAGACGGGACCGAAGATCGCCCGAAGAATTTTTCTCTCGAAGCAACCAAGAACACCATCATCCATTTTTGATAATGTTCGTGCCTATACGCCATAGAGCAGGACTGGGATTATTAAGGTCTTATAAAGGGTGACTTTTGTTGTCCGAGAGCGGGCTCTACTAGTCAATTGCCTTCTTATCCTAAAGAAGCGGCGATTGGCAAGAGTTATTCTTCGCTTGATCTCAGCGCTGGTGTCGTTGTCTGTATTTATAGCAGAGCCTAGGTAGACAAAGTCCTTAACTAGCTCAAAGTTATATCTGCCGAGGGTGACGATCTGCCCGAGACGTCGGTGTTGGTTGTCCGTTTTGCTTCACAGCATATACTTGGTCTTGCCCTCATTGACCGCTAAACCCATCTTCGCCGCTTCCGTTCTTATACTCGCGAAAGCGCCACTGACATCATGTTGCTTTATCCCGATTATGTCAATAACGTCGGCGTATGCGAGTAGTTGGACGGATTTTTGAAAGATTGCGCCTCTTGTGTTTGCTCGTGAATTTTGCACTATTCTTTCAAGTCTAAATCCTTTCTGGACATCAAAGGTCTCGGTGAGATCTTTACCGACCTTGATGGAGCAGCGTGCATTCTCCATCGTCATCCTGCACAGACGGACGAGTTTGGCAGGTATACCGAAACTAGACGTTGCTCTGTATGGCTCGTCTCTATAGATGCTGTCATACGCGGCCTTAAAATCGATGAATAGGTGGTGTGTATCGATCTGAAGCTCATGGGTCTTCTCCAAGAGCTGCCGTAGTGTGAATATTTGGTCGATGGTGGACTTTCCATCGTTCACACAATACGGCAAATAAGATCTTGTATGCGATGTTAAGGAGACTGATGCCTCTGTAGTTGGCCCAGTTCAGAGGTTCTCCTTTCCTGAGAATCGGACAAACAATGCTGAGGTTCCATTCATCGGGTATACTTTCGTCCGACCATATTTTACAGATGAGTTGGTGTATGCTCCTTACCAAGTCATCGCCTGCCGCTTTGAAGAGTTCGGGGGTCAGACCGTTCACTACAGGAGCTTTGTGGGACTTCAGCCTAGATATAGCTATTTTCATTTTACCCAAGTCGAATAGACGAAATTGTTGGTGATCTTCATCCAGGTCGAAAGCTTGATTCTGCTTGACAACGGGATTTGTTTCGTCGTCGCCGTTATACAGTCTAAGGAATTAATCTTTCCAAATCCTCAGAATCGACTGCGACTTTATTACGATGTTCCCTTGTTCGTCTCTAGAGGCTTCAGTTCGGGGCTTATGTCCGTGCCATGTTTTACCTTTTGGTAAAACTTCCGAATCTCATTCTGGAGTAGCATCTCTCAATTTCCTCGATCGCGCGCTTCTCATGCTCTTTCTTCTTCCTCCTGAGAAGCCGGTGTTCGTCTCTCCTCTTCCGCTCATAGAGCTCATGATTAGCTCTGGTCCTTCTAGACAGCGCCGCTTTAAATGAAACTTGCTTAGCGGCATACTCTTAAGAGATTACGAGACACTCGATCGGAAAATGACTTGGCGATCTCTTGCGATTGTAGCCGTCTGACGTCGAATTTCCTCACAGCATTAGTTTGTCTTGGCGTTGTTCGGAATATCCGAAACCGATGATCCGAGTCGATGTTTGCTCCTCGTAAAGTCCGGACATCCATAATACTGTAGGAGTGTCTTGCGTCGATCGCTATGTGATCAATCTGGTTGACTGTTGATTGATCAGGAGTTCTCGAAATCCCCTTGTGTATGTCGAGATGTGAGAACCGCATGGTAGCTACGACAATGTTTCACCCCGCCGCAAAGTCGGTTAGCCTGAATCCCTTATCGGAGTCGTGCATGTGTCGTGCTAGTTATATTTCCGAACAGTGCTACCAAATATGCCTTCTCTTCCTAGCTTTGCATTAAAATCACCGAGGACAATTTTAATGTCATAGCTAGGGCATTGCTTGTAGGTCTTGTTAAGGAGCTCATAGAAGGCATCCTTGGTGTCGTCATCTTTCTCCTCTGTGGGGGCATGCGCGCATATAAGGCTAATGTTGGCGAATTTAGCCTTGATGCGAATTGCTACGAAGCGCTCGCTCACATGTAGGAAGCTCAGGACTTCGTGTCTAAGTCTGCCCTCGACAACAAATCCGCACCCAAATAGCCGCTGGTTTTACCGTCGATAACAATCACCGTAGTAGATGTCCCAGTTTTTCATCTTCTTTTTGCCCGGCCCATTCCATTGCATTTTTTGGATGGCGGTTATGTCCGCTTTGCAGCAGTCTAGGGCCTCTGCTATTTGTTCGGCTGCTCGTAGCCTGTTAAGGGACCTAACATTCTACGTGCATACCCGAAGTTCGTTGTCCTTAGTTCATTTGCCTGGGTTGTCAAGGGTAGATGCGTCCGTATTCGAGGTTTGTTGTTGTTTTGTAACTTTTTTTAATTATTCCTTGGCTGGGCAGTTACCCCGGCGGCACAACCGCCAACCTAGAGGGCCATTTCCATTTTTTGATACCCTTAGGACGAGGGGTCCGTTGGACCGAAAACCAGTAACACATTCTTGGATGTGAGTGCTGTCGTTGGCCCATATAGGGGTCGTCCGCCACTATCTCTTTTCCGAGACCCTGACTTAGTCTCGGAAATCCTTACCGGCCTGAGTTCCAAATATGTCGGAGAAGCCCGGATAAGGTCTCATTTGTTTCGGGATAATTTCCACCGTTGATTACATCTAGAGAATTCTTCCGCTGTCCCGTTTGTTGTGCTGCTATTTTTGTCTGCTGGCAACACTCGCACTTATAAGTTTAGCAGATGCAGGCCGGATGGACATTGACCAGTACCCGGTGGTTACCACGTGGAGGTATTATAAGAATAATTAATGAGTAGAAGATTGTTGCAACACTAGATATCGCCAGGTTGATATCTCCCTATTCCTACAACATCCAACCAAGGTATTCAGTATCATTAAACAAATTGTCCTGGTAAACCCTAAAGTTTTAAGTGTTGTAAACTTTAAATGCATTCAGCAGCAGCCTTCACATGGCGCCCGCATTTTCAAGTAGTTGAAAATACAATGTGATCATTGGATGATTTGACAAGTCATCGAAATTCCACCTGAACAAGAACTACCTCCTTCAGCTCACATGTACGAATAGTCGTGCTTGTATCGCATGGATCCTTAATAAATTCACCTGCTGTGTTTTGCTCGTTTCCGGGATGACAGTCTCCTCACGTGCGTCATAATCCATGCCATTCGTACCGATTCGAATACGAGTAGATTAACATAGTCATCGTCACCATGTCACAACGGTGGGTTTCCGGTTGCACTAAAAACCCGCCCAACCTTCGGTATGAAACGCTCAACTCAACTTTTTGTATCACTAAGAAGTAGTTTTGTCTCCTTTTTTTTGCATTTAGTGAACATATCCTGTATTGCGACTGTGGCATGGCTCCCAATTTGGAATTCTGGGTGGTTCTAGATGAGTTCGCTATGTGGTTATGGTTGATTCTGGGGAACAGCCATCAATTCCAGTTTCAAGTTAAACTTCGGCACTATTATTCGTAGACCATCATCGCCACGTATTCAATGTGCGCAATACTAAATTGAAGCGAACGTGGTAATGTATCTCTTAATTCGTTTATATTCAGGCGAGCGTGCGGATCGCATGCGGGCGGATATTGACCACCCAATCCAGAACTCTAGGTTTGGGATGCGCCACAGTTGGTATAAAAATACAAGTGCTCGTGTATTGACGGCAGGAATACCGATGATGTTTTCTACTTCTACCTGTGGAGCATTTGCATCTTTTATGAGGATTCTGACGAACGAAATGAAATGTTCTTCCTTTGTCGTCAGTTCCTCACGGCAGGAATTAATTGAATTGTCCTACTACGATGTGCGACGACAGCGACTATGACTACTGTGGAAATGGAAAACACGCAAGCACCACTAATGCAATGCCTAAGAATTTAATGAGTCACTTAACTGCAGCGACAGGAGGAGTCCACCATTTCGCATACTCCTACGGTGCCGTACGGTGTACGAGTATGTATGCTCTGATACTGGAACCAAGTGGTGGTGTGGTGCATAGTTTTAATATCGGCCTCTATACTAATTGGACGAATGTTTTACTACTCTGAATGAAATTAATGGTCAGACAAGGATGAGCCTGGGTTGGGGAATATTTGGACCGTAATTAAATTTTGGGACATAAACTTTTGTGTGAATAATGACGAAAGGACCCTGGTTTTCGAAACAATTGGGATTAATTTCATTTCTCACCTAAGAGATGTCGCTTCATAATATCGAACTAATACACATGCGAGTACATTTGTATAGCTACAGGGATGCAATGAATAGAGGATATGCTAAGAGTAGAGCTCATCATTTGTTTGGCTCTGTATTTTGTGAAGGGAATACTCCAGATGTCTGTGTCGACGATATCTCTAATAACATTTCAAAATAATCCCCAGGATATTGGTTTATTAATGCTTGTTCACAGCAAGTGATGTGTAAGAATGCAGTTGTAGAGAAGCAGGAGGGGGGGTACTAGTGAGTAGGATGGGAGGATGGAAAGTCTTCCGGAAATTGGGTAACTATTTTCAACAGTATTAATTTGCATAAAGCGTTCAAGTTTCATACACCGATATCTACTCACAGTAATTCAATGGAATAGTTACAAATTTATGTTTACTAATTAATTTGAAGAGAGAAATAGGTCTTTGATTTCAATTAAGCACCGGTACATGACGAAAAATCTGGGTCCAACAGAATGTACGAGTATCTAGCCCCAGTGAATGGACTGATTAGGCGAATTATTCCTACGCTCTGGTGAATATTTCAATAGGAAAATTTGAAAATGGATTTTACATTCCAAATAACCCTCAGGAGCTTCGTTCCTGCAGTAACCGCACACGGACCAATTTCCGATGAAGAGTTCATAGAACTATTATTGAGAACACACTTTTCCCTGTGACGAGGACACTGAGGCCTCTTTTATAGACTCTGTAGTGACTGCTGATTAATGTATTCGTGACAGTGTTAGAATTTCAGGAATTTTAAACAGCCACCATACAAAGGCAAAAGCAAGAGCAAATCTGGGGCACAACACTGTGCTACTACTACTACAGTACTCGTATAGGAGCAGCTATTGAGCGGTCTCCTAAATTAAATGGACACTCCTTTTTAGATATATTTATTACTAAATTGGAATTTTTCGCCCAGGCTTCGGAATACCAATGATAGAAGTTCCCAAAAGGTGCCAGATATATTCGTCTTGTCAATGATCAACCACCTCAAACCTGAATTTTAAAGAGACTCTAGAAAGCAACAATAGTTTCGTACGCCTGACCTTGGATTGGTGATAAGAGGAACCATTTGTTGGACAAAAAACAAAACTATTAACTGAGATTTTGTTGCTCAAAGGATTAGCACGACAGCTGATCTTGAATATTCGTTTCTAACCCGTCAAGAGATTTCGGATTATGTGCATAGACACGGTCTTTTGTATGTTTCCACAAAAAGAAATCCAACGGCGACAAACGACAGGAACTTGGTTGCTAGTTCACATCACCAAATCCCCAAAAAACTCATCCAGGAAATTTTTCTTGCAATGAAACCAATACGGATCGTGTTGTGTGAGATGTGGCACCACCTTGTTGAAACTACGAGTACATGTCTTTCATATCAATATCTTCAGACCAAAGTAATTCGGTTAATATTTGGCTTTAGCGATGAAAATCAACAGTGACGGTTCCACCTTCCTCATTTTCGAAGAAGTATGAATTGATGACACTACCAGAGAAAATTGTACATCATACAATGACTTTCGCGTATGCTGTTATGATAGAATTCCCGGCAACTGTCAAAGCTGCCTTGAATCAAAAATAACTTTGGAATTTTTACTAATTTCAGATGTGGGCTCCCGAAACCTCCAGGTAGCGCTTTAATGGCAGCTAAACCTGCGACACAAACAGAAAAATTTTGAGCACCACGTGATTTTCCGTTGAAATCAAGAAACCGAAACGAAAAGGGAATAAAAAAAAATTACGAAATCGAAAACAAAAAAAAAAGGAAAATCTTCCAACACGTTATAAAAGCTCCATTGGAGCTCGAAGATTTATTTTTTGAATTTAACGGAACACTCGTCAGCAGATTGACCCGCTATTTCCACAGTCCGGAAAATACAAGCGGTCATTAGACTGGTCGTGTGTCACGTCTAATATCGAGATTTATCGCACTCGTGGCCCACCGGAGTCTTATGTTCAACTTTACCAAAAAAACGATTCTCTATACTGCACTGCACTTTTCACTATACTTATCTTTAGTTCCTGGCGGTTCTATGTCCCTTCTGGAATTTCCTAATTCCTTTTTCCTGCGACTCCTGTCCCCTTGTCTCTTCTTTTCTACTTAATTTCTCCTCTTTTTTCCTTTCTGTCCGCCGAAAAACTCGCGGCTCTACGTTAAATCCTTGTTTTTCTCTACTTCATTTACAACGAAGTACACATCTACAAATTTATCGCACACAAAAAACCCTAGCTTGACCCTCTCTACTGGCTGGCCGTCACAAAAGTGACTTCCAGATCTTCTCATTTCCACGAACTCCCGCCAAACTCTCACAAGCAACCTCACACTCACTTACACATTCATTTGACTCTAGCGGACCCAACGTAGGGGTTTCTCAGCTGCACGACTTGCGGACTTTGAAAGTGGAAGTTCATGGATCCTAGCTATGCCTAGCTATTGCCCTACATATTGGGAGTAAATGGAAAATTGCGAGAAGCAATGTTTCTCCTATTGCTGATCCCGGGGTAATTTTCCCCAATCGAACTACTCCAAATTGCAAATAAAAACGAACGCGAAGGAGAAAGAAAGTCTGATCGAAGGTCAATGGAGTGTTGGGATGAAGGAGAATATACCCCGATCTAGCCATTCTCTGAATCGCCGGCCCAATCAAAGCTAAGTATCAGTGCCGGTCCCAATTTGCCCCGGGTCCCTACTTACTCTGGTGGATCGGCGTTCAGATTTTGGGGGAGTGGGGACTGACCAATAGCGGGTCTTCTTCTTCTTATCCTTTTATTAACCTTTTCCTCGTTATACGAACTTGTGCGTAACGAGTTTCCCATTTTTGCTACATCGCTGCTGCTCCGCTTATGGGGTTGGCTAATGTCGAAGACCGCAGAACGCGTCTACATATTGCTCGGTCCTGGATCGCTTCAGTGGTTAGCCCCAGGCGTTGTTGCGCATTTGCCATCTAAGAAATCCAGGAATTCTTTTTCCGACCTCGTTTTCTTACAGTTGGAGTGACCGTAGTTGATAGTGCCTTTTTAAACGGATTTTCCGCAGATTTTCTTTAAACGTGGCAATACCAGGTTATTATATTTGCCTCAAGCCGTTCGGTTACCGAATTCTTTATATGTAGACTTCCTCTTATACGCGTAGATTTCATGCAATCGCGTTTATTGACTCAACTAGACATGCTTAACATTTTCATTTCCGCTGCCGTCATTTGTTTTTTTTTAAACGCTTTGTACACTGTCCAGCACTGTGAACCGTGCTTCAATTTAAGTGGGAATTTTCGCCATTTCATTTCATTTCATCCACCCCACACTCACTCTGTGGTTTACGTCGTTGTCACATTTCGCTTCCATTTAAACGATTGATCATAAGTACTTAAAGATAGTCCTTTTCGGAAGAACTTTTCCATCTAACTTTATATCCGGAACAGGTCGCAACGGATACGCAAATGGGCACGTCAAATGCTTCGTCTTTGAACGACTTATTTTAAACCCATTTCTCTCTAGCGCATTTTTCCATGAATGTAACGCGTTCTGCAAATTTTCGACGTTATCGCTTAAAATAACTGCGTCGTCAGCGAATAGAATTAGTGTTACATTTGCTTCGCGCATGCAGTCTTTTAAAAGATAGTCAAATACCACCTTAAAGAGGAAAGGGCTAAGTACGTTTCCTTGGGGCACTCCGACATTAACTGGAACTTTTCACGTTTCCGTACATGTCTTGTATTATTCTTACAAGCGGTTCCGGTACCTTTTGAGACCTCAGCGCGGCCCATATGAGCTCCCTAGAGGGTCATTCCTTACATAATTATTTATTTCTTCATGTCGTGTTTGTTTACGTTGTGGGCCCTTCTGCCCACCTGGTATTTATTGTTATTTTGTTGTTATTGTTGTAGTTTATGTTTATGTTGTCGTTATTATTGTTTATAGTTGCTATTGTTGTTATTATTTATGTTTACGTTTTCCCTCGTTGGAGGCTGTCTCGTAGCTTGGCCGTCTGTCTACAGTCTCTGCTGCTCCCTTGGTGCTCCATCGGTGGGGTGCTGGCTTCAAAGCGGTCGTCGTCCCTTAACCCATCGAACCTGACTTTTAAGGCTGGTACGTCGTTGGGATGTGTTCGATTATGCTAGCTGTCCGCCTACACACAACCACCGTTGCTCCTCCGTAGTTCCGTCGTTGGGGGTGTAGCTATAAAAGCGATCGTCATCTCTTCCTCCCTAAACATTTTAAAGTTAGCATCCACATCGATTACGAGATGTGGTGCTTCTTGTCTCCATGTGGGATTCCTTAAGTCTTTCTAATATCTGGCTTTTGTTGGAGTGGAGGTTCCGGGGATCTCCCCCCCCCCACCCGTCGTCATCGTGTTGGGTTGTCGGGCTAGAAAGGACCGCCCGTCCCCACCAGTTGACGACTTTCAGACGTTCTGTCTGATGCTACCCGTTACGAGTCTCCCGTCTTGGTGGACCTCCTGGTGCCCCTTGGGCTCCTGTTTCGCCGTGAGTCTCCCTACCGTCCTTAGGGCTTCACCGACCGAACCACCTCGTTCCTCCTCTGAGGGTAACAGTAGCCCGTAACTTATGTGGGTTGCTTTCCGAAGTCTTTGGTTGGTGGGCCAATGGCTGATGGGACCATGGCCCCCCACCTCCATCAGAGCCCACTTAACGAAAAGAGGGAACGAAGAGACAAGAACGGGAAAGAGAGTAAGCCTTATTGCAAGAAAATTTACCGCAACAATTCAATGATCTTTTGACAGTTACGTGTGGATTTTCAGGCGTACGAGTGGTAGAAAGGCTTTGAGGTGCGCCGTACTGTGGTTGATGATTTGCCTCGTACCGGTCGTCCATAGACCAGTAAGACTGACGTAAACTTCGGAAAAGTTAAGAAAATTGTCCCCGTAAATGGTAGTGTGAGCAACAGAGAAATAGCCGCCAGTCTTAGTGTCTGGTTCCGATCGGTAAAGAACGTTATGCAATACGTTTTGGACATGAGACGAGTTGAAGCGCGGCTTGTGCCGAGAGTGCTGAATGTGTTGCAATAGCAAGATCACATTGATGTCGCTAAGGAAAAGCTTTCTTTGGACCAAAATGTTATCGATTCCATCATTACCGGGGACGAGATACGGCTTTATAAATATGACATTGAAACTAACTAACAGTCATGGAAATGAAGCATCTCAGACAAGCCGAAATCCGAAAAAACCACTACATAGTCCATCCAAAATCAAGCCCTTGTTGATAGTTTTTTTCGTTGCCATCCTGTGTTCCAATCTGGGTTTCCTTTGCCAGACCAGACAATAAATAAGGAATATTACTTGAGCGTATTAAAGCGTCGCAAGAACCCAGACTTGTGGAGGAACAACTCCTGGTTTCTTTATCACGACAACGCATCGGCTAACACATCTGATCATTTACGCGACTATTTGATCAAAAACAACGTTCATACCATTCCTCAAGGCTCTCTGTGACTTTTTCCTATTCGGGAGCGCAACTGAAAACTGCCGCCGAAACGTCACGCTAACTAGAGAGACGTGTTAGCTGAGGTTCTAGTCCATATCGGATTGTCATCTAAGCAGGTCATCCGAGTCTGAGCAGTTCATTGGCGACATAATTAATTATTGCATCAAAGGCTTCTAGAATCCAAAAATGTTTGATCTGTTTAAGAGGAAACCGCTGTCTCTAACCACTCTTGAGTTTATGGTGATCTAAGTCAGAGATCTAATCGCTTCTGACGTGGATATTAGATTTAAACTAAGCAGCGGGCTGATGAATACCAAAGACTTCGGCTTGGAATGTGGCAGTGTATGTATATGGGTAGATAAATGATTTTATTCATCAGAAGATACTAATTAATAATTTTGGTTGCGTATTGGAGGTGTTTACCTTGAATTCAGGAAAATTTCATTAGAGAATAATGGAATTAGAATAAAATGAAAAGGGCGTAGTAAGTCAGTAAGTTCATCCATGGCTTACTAAATTGGAACCATGTGAAGTACTTTTTATTGTATTATTGGCATCAAAACTGTTGCATCTCGAGCTGACATAACTTTTCAAGATTTATGGCTTTTTTGTGTGGCTTCTAAACAGGTCTTCGAACAAAATCAAATATAAGAAATAATCGACACGCTTGTTGGTCTAAGTATGGCAGTTGTTTATCACTAGAAAATCCTTTCCTGCATTTTGCTTGATTTTAAGCGAAATTACTATCGCTCTTCCACGCGATAGTAATAAAAGTAACACAGAAGGCGAAGCAATTGATTGAAAAATTATCCTTGGACCTGAGAACTTTCTATCTGTTACGATCTCCGACAGTTGTCCCAGTATATTTATTCACGTTGTATCTCACTAGAGCCTCTGTCTTCAGCCGGTCCATTATAAAATCATATATTATTGTGCTTTCCTCTGCGTTTTAAGAAGCATCCAACTTTTACTATGCAGAGGAGTGGTTTGATGCTATCAACCTCACAATTGTTGAGTAGCCCTTCTGTTCTTGCAAGCTGTTCCACTTGCTTATTTCTCTCTTTACCTTCCTGTGTCCTGGTACCCAGCGCAGTCACACCCGGTTCTGACTGTATTATGCTTTGAGCATTGTGCGACAGCCCCTGATTATATCAGAAGTGATGTTGCTCGATTCCATTGCTGCCTTAAGTGTGGCCTGGCTGTCGATATAGAAAGCGATATCTGTTTAAAATACCAATCTCATCTGCATTAACTCAGCCGCCCTGAGTACAGCTTAAGCCTCTGATTGGAAGACACTACTTGCGTTCGGTAGTCTTTTAGACACTCTTAGTTACCAGAAGGTGTTCCACAATATCTGCAAAACTTGCAATTTTATTTGGCCTGATTATTGCAATTTCTTGCCATGCCTTCCTCTTCGGATATACGAGTATTATATCATACGGAATGTTGAAGTCGATCAAAGAAGGAATTTCAGTAGGAATCGCAGTAGCTCCGCTAGGATCGTGCCGTGTCCGAAGTTTCTGCGCTTGACCCAAATAAGTGAGTCGTATCGCACTATTGCCAGCAAGTTTTTTGATCTGTTACTGTAATAGCATTGTTAGGTGCAGAAATGTGTCCAATGCTGCCGTAGGCTATGGAAGCCGTTCTTTGAACCGCCTCTAATTTTCCGAAAATATTTTGCTTTTATGTTGCTTTCCACCACATTAGTGCGCCATATGCAAGTTGAGTTTTGGGAGTATGAATTGCGCAATCTTGTACTTTATTGTAACATGTTGTCATTGAGCCATAGCTTTTTGCCCAAGTGCTTATTCTCTTCAGGGTAACCCCGCACTATTATGATCACATCATCCGCATATAAGGTGGCACTTATACTCATAAAGCGAAATTGTGCATTTATCGAATCTTTTCTTCAATAAGTTGATTGAATCCTTTGCTGTATCATTCTGCTGGGACCATATCTCTTTTACTTTCATGCCATTCAATCGGGGAACGAAAAAGTCATCAATCATGGCTCTATAGCTAATACCTTTGATCATAACAGGTTTACTAGTTTCATTTTTGGGAAAAATACGCTCTGATGACTCCACCATCCGACAGACTGCACCAAATTTGTGAATTTTTCGGGATATCATGGCATTTTGATATTAACATGCCGATTATCTTTGCTCGAAAGATTTTTGTTATTGAGCCAAAAAATGATCCTCCTCGCTGAGTTTTTGATAAAACAGCGGATGCAATGCCAGTTTATTTTGGGCCTATTCATTGCAATTTCGACGTAAATGATGGTCTTTTGGTTTCAATACTTGCACAATCTGGATCTTGTAGGCCTTCAAACCAATATTCTGTGTAAAATTGTCCATAAAGTAGAAGGACAAAGACCAAGCTGTTGCGAAGGACGTCGATGAAATAGAGACAGCAACTTATGGAGCTGGTTTTCAGTGTTGGGTTTCATTTGCAATCTTTGCGGCACTAAATCTATGACAAGCAGATACCAACGCCAGCCAAAAATAGTCAGGATATGCCACTAAGAGAATACAAATAAAAATAAAGTCAACTATAGCAATAAAACAATAATAGTACGGCAGTTTTGATGGTTGATGTACATGTCCTCGAAGCAATGCAAAGCTTAATTTGCCATCATTAGCCCTAAATGTTCGAAAGACTTATAGGGAATAGAAAGACGACGACCTCAAAAACAGTTTAATGAGCTGTTGGGTCCCAAAAAGGACATCTTGGTGTAGAGAGTAGCTTGCATGACAAAAACTTTAATAGCGAATTCAGTCTAGACCTGTGTGAGACGAACTTGTGTAGCGTGACTATAGATAAAAGAGGCTGCTCCATTAACATTGGTTTGCGTCTCAGCGAAACCTTTGATATTTTATTAAGGCAACGCGCCGTCACTTTCACAGACCAGCACCAATGATACAGCTCTGAAATTCAAATCCTCATAAACGATGATTATAGGGTATTACAAATACTACCACCAGTACCAGATTTGAAGTCGTGTGCTAGGCACGAACTTCCCCCTTAGTGAAGCGTCGAGGCCTATCTAATACCTCAGTCACTGTGTGGCTCATGACACCCACAGTATAACTCCACAACGACCAGACAAACCAGTTCCATAGCAATCTAATAGTTGAGCACAGATCGTAGCACGTTACAACATACGAGTATACCCAGCACTATTCGGTCTACGCTCCCTGCGTCTTTGAGTATAAACAAACAGCCAACACGATGCTCCCCCGACAAGGGTGACTACTCCTAGGTCAGGCTGAAACAGAAGTTCTAGAGGCTCCCGACCTCCCGTGGTACTAGAATATAGTTTCCGGTCGACCTTTGCAACCTTGCAGTCACTTCCAGTTGGGTGTCTTACAGCCCAAGACTGGCAGCCTTTGGTACCAGGAAATTTCTCAACACATTGTAAGATTCCACCCGCTAACTGCCTACTGTGTCTTCTGTTAAATATTTCTCTTGCGAAACTACAGGTTATTTCAAACCGTACGGTGTCAGTGAAAAGTCCACTGATATCGTAGGCCTCATTGTCAAAGATGATGCCCATGCAAGTCCCTAACATCTGTGTAATTGGGGAACTCGTAGTGGACATGCAGCCAATCCTCATGCATTGGCTACACATGAGCAGCTTGCCTTCCTGCTAAGCCCTCTTTTATGCAAAAATGCATTTAGAGAGCCATGTGTGGTCAACAAAGAGCTAATGCTGAGGGTAAGACTCAGTTCAGAAAACTCCCGCATGGTCAGTGCATCCCTAAGGAAGCTATGAGTAACCCTATCATTTTCGCTAGCGTCCATCTAGATACAAAGAATGCATTAAGTAAGGCTTTACGCTCGCTCAAGTATAGGCCGTTCACTTCTATCAAGGAAATCCAATCTCGCTCGTTTAGATGGAGAACTTTCTGATCTAGACAGCAACACCACTACATATCGCTTCCAGATCAAGAGGTGGTACTCCCAATAAAACTTGCATTGCTTCTGTGGAGACAGCTCGGTACACAGGTAGGCAACAGAGCAAGGCGTTGTCTATAGTCGTAACCGGTACAACAGGGCTACCGACACCCACAATGGGAAAATATTCGAGTCCTCACCGAAGAGATGGCGCAGTAAAGGAAGACTTTGACCCACGTAGCGCAAGCTAACTCATGGTCAGCCAGGTCTTACACAAGTATTGGCCAAGTAAGTTGAATTATCGGTGGTTGTTAGCCAGTTGTTTGGTGCTTCTTAGTGGATTTTGCTGTGATCATTTGATCTTCCTCTTTGAAGAGCTTCATAACAACGATTAAGATTGCCCGTCCGTATGGCGTTAATGCACATATTCTTCGTTAGACTACGACCGTCTGCTGCTGTCTCTGTTAAAACTTCATTGAAATTGATGCTCTGAAACTTTAAGGCATGTAGAGACCGGTAGTTGCTAGAGCTCTAACTACATCTGGATTTTTTTTCGGTTTAAAATTCAATTCCGAACCAACTTTTACACAGACCTCATCATGAATCCTATTCGAAGCCATTATCAGAAACCTAACTATATTACCTATCTCTGCAACTGTTCAAGAAAAAACTAATTATGTCAACTTATGTGTTCCAAATCCACAACTCGAATCCTCACTTCAATCATCTTCTTTAGCCACAGGAGGGTGGAAACTTTTCGCTTCTAGCGGTCATTTTTCATTTTGCGTAAGTCCTTTCGAATTCCTTTGCAAAGTCTCTACTACGAGTACATGTGAAGTGCTTGGAATCAAGTTTTAGTCATTTTCTCCGTCCCACTTGAAGCTCCCTCAAAAGCAATTAGATAGTCGTGAAACTGGGATACACTTAAGCAGTGAATGTCTTTACCAGTGCCTAGAACTTCTTATCTTTTCCATCATACATACAGACACACATACATATTAGAAAATGAGAAATAAAAAAAAATTAAAAAGAAGAAGTGTCATCCTCATGTTCTGCACCCACATGGCAAGCAACGATTTGGAAATTCAACAAAATCACACTTATAATTGCCGCATGGTCGAAGTTTCACAATAAATTGAAAAGTTTTCCTCTCACCCTGGGCCCAGAGCAGATCCTTCCGCCCGTCTCCCAGTAGAAGGCTACTACGAGTACACAATGTTGTAGCAGAAGTCCTTGGTAAAATTCATTTTAAGGAGTTTGCATCATCATTTCTCATTTTACGCTTACCCAACATCATATCGTCCTTCGTCTTGCGTCCTCCATTCGAGAAATCGCTAAAGGACAATTTGTGATTAATATTTGTGAGCTAAGTCGTTTCGAACCCTAGTTCCAAAAAAAAGACGACAAAATTGCCCCCCTTCCCCAAAAAAAGGATAAAAATCGTAGTGAGGGTTGAAATGAGAAAAGGGGTTTGAGAAAAGTAATTTGAAATGGTCAGACCTACTCGTAAGTGCCAAGGAGAAGTCTTTTTGGTTAAAGTCAACTCTCTAGACCACAAGGCATACCCGTAGTTCTACTTAAAATTCTCTATACCAGGCGAATTAACGCTATCACATCGTGTTATCCTTGTTTCTTGTCGTCGTTGAAACCCATCCCAGTCGGTTGCGTTGTCCCTTGACTCTGAGACCAAGTAGTTGACTCATGGTTAAGGAAAAAACCGCACACACAATCGTCCAAAAGCCTAAAGCCGACTTGGTCCGCTTGACAGCCTTACAGAAAGCTGAACGGGTTAGATGGGTTGGTTGGGTTAAAGTCGCCGCATAGTTATCCTTTCTATAGAATTGCTGGTCAAGCTGTGTCCAGGGGGCTGGCGAAGGTTGGTTGTTGCCTGTGTATGGTACAAGCATTACATGGGTAACCCCAATTGTGTGGGATTGCAGGGAGGGCATTCATTTTGGATTATGATGAGCTCATGTCGTCTTGCATGTCGTCATCGTAGGTGTGCAGAAATTATGCAATCCTTTGAAATGCCAGGGTATGTGTTTGTGATGTCCACAAACAGAATTATGCTCGTTCCGACAAAGCCACAACACCAATTAAGGGTATTTTCCCTTCCTTTTTCACTCTTCTTCTTGGGTATTTCCTCGTTCTCGTTCCAGGGGATTACGCAGAGAGTGGCATTTTCTTTAATATTCGATTAAAGTGCTCCCCATAGTGTCATTCGAAGAGAATCCTTTTTAAGGTTTTTTTTTTGCGGATTTTTTTTTAGTTTTCATTTTCTATGCATTGTCGTCCTTTTTCCGGAGCTTTTTGAGTTTCGTAAAATGCCTTAAGCTGTCAAGAAGAAGGCTGGAGTAGGATCTATTCTGAATGCGCGGTTTCTTTGTGATATTTTCTAATTGCCTTATTAACGCTAAGCGAAAAGTTTGTCCCAAAACGAAACTAATCTAGTTCCAGTGCAGTTAAAAATGTTGGCGGGCGGAACAAAATCAAAGGAGTGGGAGGACGTTTTTCAACCCTCGTTGTGTCTTGAATGGAAAACAGATTTCAAAAGTTTTTCTTCGCCTTTTTTTCCGTTTAAAATGTTAATTAGTTTCTTTGCCTCCCCCCTCCCCCCCAGCAACGATTCGTGATAATTATTTGCATTCTGTAGCAAGTTTATTTTGTAAGGGCTGCGTAAGTGGTTTTCACTTTGACAGGATAATCGGATGGAATGGAAATGAGGACGTTCAAGGGCAGAATCATTCCCCTAGGGATGGTATTCTCATTTGAATGGGGTCTATGTGTATCTGTGTGTTTTTTAACAATTTTTTCACGCCACAGTAATTGTTCTACGTCCCATGAGAGTTATATATTTGTAAAGAGGAACTATTATCTAATTTATTGATTTGGTTTGCCTTTGTATGAGTCTTAAGCCTCTCAGATGTTCGCGTATCGTCGAATTCATAGACTGACAAAACTTTAATAAGGAATGAGCCCAGCTTTTGGAGGAAAACCTTGCGAGAATGGCTTTAAAATATCACAAACAGTGGAGGGAACTAAAGGCGCAAGAGCAACTTCGATCACATGGTTCTGCAAAAGGCCGGACCCACAAAATAACATAGACACATGGTGGACGGGACAAAAATGCGTGCAAAAGATGGAGAGCAAGTTTGCTTCAGTCCAGAGCTCTTTAAATCGACGGGCAAAACACATTACACACAGCAGACTTCTAAAGAGGATAGGTGAATGTATTGAACTCAGAATATGGGTGGAGCAGACTTGGCAGAAGAACGTCCTGGCAATTGGATGGCATACTGTGGGAACACAAGACTTCGGCGAAAATCCAAAGTGTTGCGCTACCACTAACAGGAAAGGCATGGTGAATCGTATAATCCTCTTAGATTTGAAGATCAGAAACATTGAAAAAAAAAACCTAACGGAATGTGAGAACTGCAAAGATAAATGCCGTCTCCGGCTGTGGCTAAACAAACAAAATTATTTTGAATGGATTGAAAGAAAATAATGATTCAACGCTTGACACCGAACAAATAGGGCTTCGATCCAGATCCTTCTGCATCGACCACGTCAAAACGTCTCCAAACATCTCTGACCAATGCGTTTAGTAAAGATCTCCTCTACATTTCTTGTTCACCGATTTTGAAAAAACCTCAGACAGTTAGAATTGAGATGCTATATATGCATAAGCTGAGTCCTGAAGTGTTTCACCCGAAGAACTAGTCTGTATTCAAAAGGTTTTCTATGGCGGTAAATGCTATGTCTTCCAAACTGGAAAGGTTTTAAAAGAACTTTTGAGTTCGCACTGGAGTACAACAAGGTTGCAATCTTTCTCCACTTCTTTTTCCGATAATGATCAGTGAATTTATCTTATGTGGAGTCAGAGGTGAAAAATAAATTCGGCTTAAACAAAGGCTCTGCATGTGAACAGTAAAATCTGCTTCGAAAACTAAAACGTGAAGCCAACGTGTACATCAATCCAGCAAGACAGATGCCACTAGTGGTTTACGTACGTACCTGTTGTGAAGGCTCAAGCCCACGGTTTATCTTTGCGAGAGATATCAAAACAATGCGTTGATCAGCGCTCTTCGGGTAGTACAGGTACCACCACCAGTACCAGATTCGAAGTAATATGTAAGACACGAACTTCCTCTTTGGTGAAGGGTCGAAGCCTGTCTAATGCCTCAGCCATTCTGTGGGTCATAGTACTCGGTTGCAGAGCATCTCCACATCGATCAGACCAATCAGCTCCGTAGCTATCTAATATTTGAGCACATGTCGTGGCTAGCTACAACATACGCTTGGCTATCAGATGTCCAAGTACCATTTCTACTAGTCTACTACTCCCTCACCAACAGCCACTACGATATTTCTATAAGGGGACCTACTCCTAGGTCAGGCTGAAATAAAAGTTCCAGGGTTCCCTGCACGTGAAAACTTCATTGACATCATAGGCCTCGCCACCTCGCTTAGCCCTCATTTATGCAAAAATGTATTAAGAGAGCCTTGGCCCAAGCTGAGGCTAAAGCTCCCGCACGGTCAGCAGATCCCTAAGGAAGCTGTAAGTAACTCAACCATTTTCGCTAGTGTCCCATCTAGATACAACGCATGCGTTAAAAGCAAGACTCCCTCCCTCAAGGATAGACCGTCCATTTCCTTCTGGGACCCTCAATCTCGCTCGCTTATATGGAGAACTTTCCTGATCTTGAATGCGAATCATAGGAGGCGAACTTCTTGTATTCAATTTGCTCTAAAGCAACATTGAAACCGTCTTCTCTTGTGACACACTCACGTCAACGCTTTCTCCCCATTCATTAACGATTAAGAGATGCCTTTCTCCTAATTGTTCGACAACAGCATGGACTGACCCTAGAGGATAAGGAGCAGGTCGTCTGCATAAGCGCAGCACCCGCAAAGCTCGTTCGATCGACGCAGATTCCAAATAAAAGGACCGCAGATGGCCCCCTGGGGGCACCCTCACTCAACGTTAACGCAAACCATGGGTACAGTTCCACTCTTGGTATGAATCGAGGACTACCCAAAATCTCTTACTGATCTTAGGATCTCAGCACCTACAGCACTACTTATTGCAAGTCTACATCGGGTGAGACCAGCAGAGGCACCTTCCCTACGTTTCAGGTTTTAACCACATCGACAAGTTAGTCCCGGAGCGAAGTCCGGTTCCACGGTACCGTATTTTAGGTCCAGGTTTTGACTACCGGTAGTCCTGCCACTCAGTAAGACCTATGAACCTGGACAAATCATAGTATCCATCAGTGGCGTAAAGGTCTGATGGTATTATAGATGAGTCCGGTTTTACTCTACCCCCGCTTATTATTAGATAACGTCATTGATGGAAGAAGCCTTGATAATTCGGCAGGGACCCGTAAGAGCAAGACACTTGCATTGGCATTTGACAGTTAGCACGATATCTTCTCCAGATGCGTAATCCAAGTAAGTTTTATTCTCTTTCACCTTTACACGCCGCCTGAGGCGAGCTATTGTTCTAGTACGTTGTCCCTTCGGGGTTCTAGCTAATGTTTACATTTCTGATAAGTTTAATGTAACTGCACAGCTTAGCATCCACATTCGCTAATGTCTATGTTTCTGCACCATTAAGTAGAGCTGAGATGATGTGGGTCATATAAAGAAGTGTTTCTTGACAAGGCTTTATTGATTGCTCATTTGTCTCCCAATGTCCAATTGTTTGATTTCTGATAAGATGTCATTTTCAGATGAAATAATGAAGCCAAGGTTCACAGAGTCCCCGACTAATTTGACGTTACAACAGTATATTGTGACTTTCTCTCTGATTTGTCGGCGTTGTATATCTTTAGGGACACTCAACCAATTTTGGTTGCTTCTGTTTCAATACTCGCGAACATTTGGTCTTGACTTGCGAGTTTTGCACAATTTTTATAAGTAGATATGATGTTGGCGATGGCGCGATAGTTAGCTCATTGGACTATCACGCGGAGAGTCTAGGTTCGATTCCTGGCTAGGTCACCAACTATTTCTCAAAATCGCCATCACCATTTCGGCGGGCAATGGCAAACTCCCGAAAGTAAAAGATTGCCTACGAAAAAGCTTCTAAGGAGTGCCGTTCGGACTCGGCGATAGACCGTAGGCCCCGCTCAGATGTGACAAAAAATGAAAAAATGAGCAACACAAATGAGTGTCAAGAAGCTAGGCCATGGCCCATACCGGGCTGCCAGCGCCACAGTGTATGTATTGTGTAGATATGATGTTGAAATGCTACATGACAGCGCACTACCCGCCTTAATTTTTTTTTGGATAAATAATCTGACCCTTGCAGAGTAGCGAGCGCTCTTATCCGACATTCCGTGCAATCTGACTAGTTTCACAGTGGTATCAAGCGTCAGTGTAGCTCACCGTTTTACGATACCGTCGTATGCTTAAATTGATAGAAATGTACGTATGAATTTGAACTTCTTGGATCGCCAGGTCATTTATATCGCTGATAAATACCTTTAGGCGTTCATACAAGACGGCACATACGATCTTATATGCAATATTAAGGAGATTGTTACCTCTTTAGTTGACTTAGTTAAGGGGATCTCAAGTTTTGAAACTGAATGTATGCTCTCTAGCAAGTTAACTCGCGTTACCCTGAATAAATCGGCAGATTCAGTCTTGTTCTTCTTAAGCTCGAATATTGTTGTTCTCACCTCGGTTCATCATAATTGACAGTGAGATTTCGCAGAAAAGTTTTTTTTTCAATATTCTCAGTAGCGACTGCGAATCTACATGTTTTTTGTTCATCTTTACAGTCCACTTCAGTTCGGGTCTTGATACCTTGACACTTTGCTTTTACTTTTGATGAAACATCCGAAAATTGTGCCTGGAGTGTCATCCCTCAATTTCTTCAATCGAGTGATCACACATTTCATTGTTTTTAATGCTTCACTAACTTAGGATTCAGGCCGTTTTCTCTTCATGAGTAATGGTCGAGTAAGTGGTACCTTGAAGTTCTATCTTCGCTCTGCTGCAATTATAAAAATATTGGCTTCTTAACTATTTTATATCTTTAATTGCTGGCCGCTGGTTTATAAATTGTTAGGGAGCATATATTTATTCCAGCTCCAAAGCCTGTAACTACGAGTATATGGAACCGGACTATGTCCCCGATTTCACATCTATCATCATCTTATAATTAACGATGGGTAGTGCTAATACCCCAAGAGCTTCTTTTCACTGATACAGACGATCGATGACTTTTGATTTTTCTATGATAAGTCGTAAAAGTAAAAATAATAATAAAAGTCAGCTTATTCATTTTATCACCCGATCCATCATTGGGAGCTCTCATCTTGTTCGCTTATAGAAAGAATATAAAACTTACTTACAAACAGCACACGCTTGCATGCCAGCCTTTTGTGCCCAACTATTCTCCGGGACAAGGGTATTCCTATAAAAGCAATCAACGGGCCATTCCTCATGACACCCCTTAATATTTTATCACTATAGTTGACATTTCGTAGGCGTCACTATATATTTTTTTCCCCACTCAAAATACTTTTTTTTTTGTTTCCATTTAGTTGCCACCCACGAAAATTCTGTCATCCACACCGTTTACCAAAGTAGCAACAGCTCCAGATCCAACTCCAGATTCAGCTCCTTCAAAGTTGTACAACAACTCTGAGCATTAAGATTGCCACTGCACGCAACATGAAAATGGCAATGGCAATGGCAATACGTTCGACTTTGACTTCGACGTCGACATGTCACTCTTTTACGATGACCCTTTGTGCTGTTGGCTCATAAAACTTGAGCGCACTCAGCAGTTCCCTGATTCCTTACAGGGTGGCGGTGACATCTTATGTTTTTATTTTGTTTTATGTTCATCCCGCTACCCGTAACATTTTTTACGCATAGTTTTGCTTTTTTTTTTATTTATTTTTATTTATGTGTTTAGTACATGTAGTAGGAGAGTATCTGGGAAATCAGCAATAAAATCTCAAGAGTCAGCGAAATTTCGCTTGGTTTCCTGGCTAAGCTGAGGGTATCCGTAGATGATGAATTTTTTACTGTCGCTGCCATTTGTCGCTAAAATTATTAATAAGCCGAGATATGTAGGAATATATAGTACTGCACCCCATTGGTGTCCAAATTTTTGGGGACCACGGCGGTACTTGGAGTTTTATATTCAATAAATTGGTAAACCTCTTGGGGATTTGCTTATATCCGGTTCCAGTACTGGTTGGTGTTTTTAGTTTTGTTTTGTTTTCAGTGTTTTTTGGGTAGGGGGTACCAGAATGTGGCGACACTAAGACTTGGTTTTTGTTTTTTTTTGTGGGGAGGCGTTTTATTAGAGGAACACATTTTGGCAATGAAAATTCCGGTAACTGTGATTTGTTGTTTGCACTTTTCCCATTTGGAGAGATTAGAGAAAAATGTTTATTGCGTACAAACCAAGGATAACAATAAAATTGCGGGAATAAAGTGTTTAGGCAGCGATGACTCGATTGAGAGCAATATTCCTTGAGGTGATCAAATTTTGTAGTAACAACAATATTTTTCGCTAATTGTTTTAGATAAACAGTAGCTTATGCTTCAATAAAAATTTAATTTGTGGTCTTTGTGGAATTTCCATACTTACGGAGAAAGGGATTTGTGCTGATATACTATACTCGTACGTTGGATAATTGCATTGGGAAGTCGTTGCGAAATTGCAGACAGTAAATTTGAATTTGTGCAGTTAAAAGGTCTTGCGCGGAATCTTATCGTTCATATGCAAAGTGTAGAACAGGTAGATAACATTGATAGTGGCACCAGCAGCTTCCTCTGACATCGATAGCTGGAGTCATGCTTCATTACATAGTTAAACCTGTCATCCATGTTGTGCTACGTACCGAAATAAGTGCCTCTATCTTTACTTCTCCTAGTGATGCTCCTAACTTCCAAGTTGTATTTCTCTTGAGAATAGTTATTGACGAAAGTGAATTTCGATAAAAATCTCAGTCCTTCGAGAGCAATTTTTAGCCGACGAAACCAACAAAGGCACCTGGGGTTAGATTTAGCAGAGTAGTTCGACGACGTCGCAGTATCTTGGTGATTTTTTTTTTATACAAACGTGGGCACTTTTTCTCAATTTCTTACTTTGGCTTATGAAGCATCGTATGCACCTATAATGACTTTTCCTTTTTCCATATAATCGGTTAAGACAACTCTTTGACAAAGCGGTCAACTTCTCAAGCCTGATCTATTCATGTAACAAACACGTTCCTGGGCATATTAATAGACTCGTTGTCCTTCTAACATGACAAAAATATGAATAGATGAAACTTTTGTGACGAATGCAGCCATTTTCATATTGAACTCGGCAATTTATTAAGGCAACCATCGTTTCCTGAATGATGTATTGGGCATGGAGCAAAACCAGAAAGGAAAATATCGTAATGTGTTTATTGCTGCTGGTTTATTCGAAAATAAGGGAGAGAAGGGGGTTTGCACCAGTGTCCCTTATGAAGACATCGGCGGAAAAATCCCTCTATATATTTTTAAAGCGAGTGTGGACAACCCTAGTCAGCTTGGGCCAGACAAAAGCTGCTTATTTTGATGTGGATCTGAGGTAGACTGAAGCAAAAGGTCTTTACCTTCGGCATGTAACGAATGCCTTATACCACTCCGTTTCAAGGTCAAATAAGGCTACAAAGGCCTAACCTGGGTTCATCAAAATTTATTGCTCCAGCTATGATACAAAAATTCTGCTAGAAGATCATAGTGCAGAGCTGGGTAAAAAGGTCATCTTTTAGAAGACATCACCTCCATACATTACTCCACATGCGATTTAAGTAGTGCACTTGTGCGAGCCTAATTGACTAAGAGAAGACCTTCGATACCGTGTGTTTAGGGGGACTCTGCACAAGCTAAACAGGCTGGGCATCAACAAACCACTGCTGTTATTCTTTTTAATATGCTCGCAGATAGATAGTTCATCGTGAAGAATGGCGATGTGACTTCTACTGGAAGTTTTCACATGCAACAGGGTAGGTTAATTCGCCGATCCATTTCAACATTTACACAAGTGATCTAATAGGTTTGCTTCACCATGCCAAAGCGTGCGCAGACGACTTGATTTCGCATAGATCAGGTCCAAAGATTGAAGTCATAAACATATTTTTGGAACGTGATTTCGATCACGAAGGTGATCTTCTAGATGACTCATATCCGGCCTATGCTTGTATTTGGTTGAGCCGTGTGGTTCAACGTGAGAGCAAGATTCGGGTGTTTGAGAGGGCTTTCTTTAGGACCGGTCTTCGCTTACACAGAACCCCAGAGTCTGAATAAATTGTAAGCTAATGAAAAATGAAAAAAAAAAATGAAATGCGTTTCATTTTCGGATTCACGCTCTTAGAATTTAGAACTGGGTTGCACGTGGCTCCAACATGTTAACACCCATAAAGAGAATTGGCTATACCGCGATTAATCATCGGTAAACCAAACTGAGCACTTCGCGACCGATTTAAAACACTCCGTCAGTAATCTGTATGACCGCACCTCACAAGGTGCAAACATTGACTCAGATTATTACCTTGTTGCTGTCAGGATTCCTTGGATATCCAAGGCACTGCATAGTCACCACCAAAGTTCTTGTTTTCCTTTTACTAGCCCTTTTCTCATTTTAAGTGCATGGCTACTGCTCCGCTGATGGATTTGGCCAAAGTCGCCGATCGCAAAATTTGTCTGCATACCGCACGATCCTGTATTACTTCGGTTGTTAATTCCAAGCGACGCTGAAGGTTCGGTATCCGAGCAATTGAAGAATTATTTTACCTACATCGTTTTCTTGTGATTGGAACGACCGTGTTGACAGGCTTTAGTAAGCCTTTCCGACGATCTGCGCTGCATATGGCAAAACTAGCTTACTTTATTCCTCTCAAGTAGGACTGCAAAAGCTCTAGGTTGAAAAGCTGAAAACGTTTTTTTTGTTCTGCCGATGAATGAAAGCAGGTACATTAGTTTAGGTAAAGGCAGAGGTACATCAAAGGATGAGAGCTGCTGGAGCACGGTAAAGAACGAGTCAGGGCTACTGAGCCAGACCGAAACCTGTGAAGATGAATATGAATGACTAGTGGCATAGTCCCAGTCAGTGCTAAGGATATGGAAAGACAACTTCTCAAGGTTACAACTAAAACACATCAATGATGGTCAAAACTATGCTGTCAGGCAGAATGAAGCATCCATCCCACGCAAAGACGACAGAGAATTGTATTTTCTTCACTTAGAGTCTAATAAATCTGCAGGCATAGAAGAAATGCATGCTGAGCTACTTTTATTTCAAGCAGCTGAAGAATCATGTATAATTATGACACTGACAGCTTTGACAAAACTCCGTATTATATTCTTGCGATACGAAATCGATCAATTTCCGATAGGGAAATGTTAAAAAGTAACATCCTGTGACAACACGGAGAGATTTCCTTTCAAATAATGCACCACCTTCAACTTAAGTACGCAAGTTTGTAAAGAAACATACGAGTACAATAGTGTGGCGCTCCCATTGTTCCGATTTAAGTTCTGTTATTTTGGTTTCGGTTTAGTTAGCACATCTATTGTTGATATTCCTTCTAAGTCTTAGCGTCATAGCTTGGCATTTGTGTGCTGGCGATTTTTACATTACTTCCTCTCGGCTGCTGAAACGCGTTCCCCGTAGTAATTTTTTAACTCGATTGAACAGAAAGAAGTCACAGTGAGCCAAATCAGGTGAATTCGGTGGCTGTTGGATGGTATTTGTTGCATTTTTCTTCAAAAAATTACGAATAATGATGGCACTGTGCGACGGTGCGTTATCATGGTGCAAAATCCACGAGTTTTCTGCCCACAATTCTGGTCTCTTTCGGCGAAACGACCAAATAATACTCTTTGTTTACTGTCTTTTGGTTATTGACCAACATTTCTTTTACTTCATCAACGTTTTCGTCGGTTTTCGATGTCGATGGTCTGCCACTACGTTCATCATCTTCGATTGACTCACGACCACTTTCGAACTGCCCTTGCCACTGTTAAACGACCGTTTTCTTTAGAGAATCGTTGCCGAAACACTTTTCCAACATTTCCAACTTTCGCGCACCATTAAATCCGTCTTTTACGCAAAATTTAATACAAGTTCGTTGTTGTAAATAGATGTACTCTTGGCCACATAACTTTTGCAAATTTCAAGCTATGAGGGAATATCAACAACAGATGTACCAACTTAACAAAAAAAAACATAACTCAAATCTTAACAATGGGAGCACCACATGGTTGTTATTCCGGGTACTTTTTGATCAATGTAGTATTTCTGTGTTTATTCAGTGCGCTCAACTGAGAATATTGTAGGTGTTGCCGAAAGTGTGCGCCTAAACCCGATAACCCAAATGAGTTGTTGAGCAACTGAACATCAGTCACACTAGCCTGAGGAGAAATTTGCTTAAAGAATTCGGATCCTGCTTCGCTTCTGTGTTTGGGCTCTCGAGCAGCCCTAAATTGACGACGATTTTGTTCAAAAAAACCAGGAACTCAAGAAAAATATTAGTAAAGTTATAAAGGGTCAAAACTACAGAAAATATATTGAGAAATTCAATACTGCTAAGACAACCAAGGCAGCCAATTGACTGAAATAACACTTCATAATTGGTCGGAAGGCTTACACTCGCTATTAGTCGTTAGAAAATATTCAGCAGTGTTTTTCTATTGCATTTTTAAAAATAAACCAACAGATGGTCCTACCTTTCGGCTGGTCCATATCTGTGGGCAGTTTCAGGACAGTAAAGTTCACTATTGACAAAATATTCACACTGTTACAGATCTTGAAAAAGACTTACGAATTTAAGATCCAACGTCTGTTTGTCGAGTTCAAAGTCAAATATGACATTCCCTGTGGTGAGGTGCCATACAAAGCTTAGGGAGAAATGGAGGAGAAGACAAAAACACTGGTATAGTGAGGCATCTACGGATTTAAGTTTGATATTGCTGGCCCGTGTTAACCCAATGCACGCCACAGCTCCGATCCAAAGAGTCTTAAAGGCCCTGAGGGAAATTGCAGCAGAGAACGGTCACATTTAAGGAATCCAACCCAAGTGGAAGGACACCTCAATCATTGGGGTGCGGTACTGGCGGTAACTACCTATAGATAGTGGTATCTGGAAAGACTTGTCGGTTGAAGTTATTATTTATAAATTCTCCCCTATAACTAGTGAATGATTTGTGAGTGTCATTTACATACGACGCATGTAATGACTAAGGATGTGGCTATGAGGAAAAATTTTGTCAGTAAGTAGAGTCACTTACGGAATTTCTTTTTGGGAATGCACACAACTTGTTAGTCCAGCTCCAGTAGTAATAACAGCATTTAATTTGAGAAATTTCTTGAAGGCTCTTATACCTTGTCCTTGCCTGTAAGCCTCTCACGTTTCCGCTAAAGAAATGAAAATGTTAATCCAACTTGCACCGCATGTAAAGCGTGTCTCAAAAGTCTACAGTGTGACGTAAATGTTTCGTTTGATTTCAATATTTCTGAATTAAGGATCAAAATTTTCCAAAATTAAATGCCTTTCACAGTGTTCATTGTTCTCTTTCCTTACCCGTTCCGAGAAGAAATTTTTTATTCTGCAACAGATTGGCGTATGCAATCTTTGATTTTTTCATGTATATTCGTACAAACATGCAGATGTAGGATTATTGATATCGCCATCAGCACATCACTACTATTGCTGCCGTCATCGCCATTGTCATCCTTTTTTTTTTTTTTTTGTGTAAGGAGATGGTATTCTCGCATGAAGGAATGTTTCCAGTTCAATCAGACACTTATTTGATAAAAAAAGGGAAAAACTAAAGAAATCTAAAAAGAATGAAGGAAAAAGGAATTCCTTTACCATTGTTTCCAATTCTTTATCCCAACCGCATTGCAATCGTCTTCCGCCAGCCGCCCCAACTAATCAAGACGAGGTCAGGGCAGACAAAAGTAAAAAGGATAGATTGTTAAAAAAATAAGTTCTTGCAGCCCGTTGCCTAGTTGTCGGTTGTCGGTTGTCTCAGAATAAAGAAGAGAAAATTGTAAAATAAGGAAAAACTTAACTTTAGTCCTTTGAGCCAAAAAAAAAAAGGAGAACAAAATAAATTAAAAGAAAAAAAAGAAACACAACAAACCAAACAAGAAACGGCCACTTTTTTTTCTAGACTCATAAGAAAACAGAGTTGCCAATGTTGTATTTATGAAAATGTGCTTTCTGATATTTTTAAGTGAATAAATGGAGGAAAAAGTACGGCAACACTAGGTCACTGCAGATCCTGAGTTCCGTACTCAACAACATAATTTGAGTAACAAGTCGCGACTTATCAATTGCAGTTTGTTGCATAACGTTACGCGACAACCTAAGTAATGTTCAAGTCATCACAGCGTTCAGTCAAAGCGTCTGCTTCTTTGTTTTTAAATAATTGTGGCAAATTCTGTACCCACAAGTGGTGGCCCAATACCAAAAAATTTATAGAGAGGCACTTCAATAGAAGGATTTAAATAACATAGATTAGCTGAAACAAAACGGTGACGGGCTTGCTCGAAATTCAGCCATAACAGCGGGTAGAATTCTAATTTCTGCTCTGCTGCACATTTATACTCGGGGCATGGTTTCAAAGTCTGTATTTTGGGTCCTCAGCCACAGCAATAATGGGAGACATGCAGAAATACAACATCGTTTTGGTTTCGTTGAACACAAATCGAAGATGTAATTAAAAGGAGGTGGTATTTGCAAGGTCCGTGCGACGTTGTCACAGTCTTCCACCCCCAATGGAACCAGGAATGAAATAAGTTTTTTTTTTAAAGCGAACCCGTTGCCTGGCCGTGTTGTTTATGACGGCTGCTTGAATATGTTCTTAGGTACTTCTATGTCATCGAAGTTCCTTGACGGTGGGTAGAAGATTGGTGATTCGTTTAGTGGTACTTCGCTGCTCTGGTCATCAATGGCAATAAAGGCTGGCTTTAGACGGTCGAGCAAAATCTTTTCTACAACCAGCTGATTTCCAGTCGTTCGGAGATAGCGGATCGCCCATTGAAGTATATGGCACAGAGAGACTTTATCTGCCAATTTATTGTGGCAGAGGTTACGGCACAAATAATTGGAGATCACTTCACATGTAAATATGGCAAATGGATATGTGGACAAGTCATGGCAATGCTCCGACGATACTCCTATCGCACTTGCAAGATTTCTCGAGTATACTATGCGGGAAGCGAATATTAAATTGACTTACAAAAAGCACTCCGCCAGACACGGTTGTATACATCCCGAAGACATTCCAAAAACAACCATAACAACGCCTTTTGGTCTTTATGAGTTTCTGTACATGACGTTCGGGCTCTGCAACGCCGCTCAGACTTTCCAAAGGCGGCTAAATGAAATGCTCGAGGCCCCGATTTCGTCTCCGTTTATATGGATGACATAGCCATCGCTTCAGAAACTGAAGAACATCACCGCAATCATATACGCTAGGGGTTTGAAAGATTGCGGAAAAACAACATATCAATAAATCCGGCCAAATGCGAGTTTTGAAAAAGAAAGATGAAGTTTACAGGTCAAAAGGCATCCAGCCACTACTGGATAAGGTCGACGCAATCGAAAACTTTCCCGTGAAAAATATTACAGAAGACCTGAAGAGTTTTTTGGCCATGCTGAATTTTTATCGCAAATTCATATCCAACGCCGTCACCAAGCAAGCAAGGCTGTGGTCATTATTTAACGGCAATACGAAAAACGACCGGACAATTGTCGGATGGACCCCAGAGACAAAAGTAGAGTTGAGCAATTCCAAGTCAGACCTAGTGAATGCAACGCTCTTGTGGCTTTTCCGAAGAAAAACGCAGAGCTTTTTTTAGTGCTCGTAGTTGACGCATCAATGTGTGGCGGTGGGTGCGGCACCTCGCTGGAATTGTTTGTTCGAAAGTTGGACAGAATACAGGAGAAGTACAGCACCTATGATAGAGAGATGCTGCCGATGTGCATGAGCTTAAAGCATTTCAAATATATGATCAAAGGACTTAAGTGTCATCTACTCACTCAGCACAAGTGGCTTACGTTTGCGTTCGCGCAGTAAGGGGTTGAATCAACCCCCCGAACTTTGTCGGGAAGTTCACGACCGGCATTCGTCACATGGCTGGGGTGTCATCGTACATTTGGACCTCTTGTCCAAAATCAGTGTAATTGACGGACTTGCAGATGGCCAGAAAAACTACCTTTAAGTCTTGAAGGCAATAATACATCTTCACTGATTTTTGAAAAGATTATCGTTTCAGATAGGCTCTCGGTTTCGGCCGTTTGTAACCAAGCAGTTCCTAAGCCAAATAATGCAGAACGTGTACAAGCGTTTGCGCCCAGGCGCAAGAACAACAGCAAAACTCGTCACCGATCGATTTGTATGGCCGAATGTTACAAACGACTGCACCGAGCTTGTCAAGCGATGTCTACAGTGGCAAAGCTTCAAAGTAGCGAGACACACGACTACCGATACATCGAAATATATTCCACCATCGGTTCTTTTCGCACACATAAACGTCGACATCGTGGGTCCCTTCCCATTGCACAAGGGGCAACGCTACTGCTGGACAATAATTGACCGCTTCAAGCGCTGCCCAGAGGTTGTTCCAAGGATCAACACGTCAGCCGAAGGTGTTGCTACAGCTTTGACAGAATGATAGATAGCCTGGTTCGGAACGCCTACGTCGATCAACAGCGCTCAGGGCACACAATTCGAAGCGTAACTTTTTCAAGAACTTAGCCGTAAGAGTTGTATCAAATATCTTCAAACTACACCATACCATCCGCAATCTAACGGGCTTGTCAAAAGGTTCCACCATACGATATTGTGCCAAAATGAAAACAAATGGGTCGAACTTCTAGGTCTAAGATGTGCCTTGAAACCGGATATAAGAGCTTTTTTTTATGAAGAAAGTGCACCAGAGGGCGAATTTTGGAATAATCTGTCGAAAACCAAGGCAGCTCATCCACAAAACGTCCGAAATTCATAAGCAAGTCTCTAAAGACATCACCACATGGTTTCATTCGAAATGACTCGGTAAAACCATTGTTAACCAGGCCATACGAGGCCCCGTAAAATATATTAAAGCGCTTCCCAAGGTATTATTTACTTGATCAGAAAAAAACGAAGCATATTTCACTTGCCCGTCCAAAGTCAGCCTCATTTACCACCGATGACCAGAGCAGCAAAAAGCCAGTGAAGGAATAACCGCCATTCTACCATCTACCATCAAGGAACTTCGGTGCTAGAGGCGTTCGTTAACCTATTATCTGATGATCATCGAAAAATGCCAGGGCGTCGTTGTGTCTAAAACCTTTTTTAACATCGAAAGCGTCGGTGATGTTGCTACTGATCTTAGTGGAGCAGCAAGCTTTCTCCATCGTTATTCTGCATAGATGGACGAGCTCGGCAAAATTGCCAAAACTAGATATGGCTCTATACGGCTCGTTTCTAAAAATGTTGTCATATGCGACCTTAAAATCAATGAAAAGATGGAGAGTATCCATTTGGACTTATTGGACTTGTTTCAGGATCTGCCGGTGTGTGAAGATTCGGTCAATTTGGGACTTTTCTGGTCTGAAACAACACTGATAGGGGCCGTTCAGATTATTAACGAAGGCTTTCAGTCGTTTACAGAATATGGTAGATAAGATCTTGTACGCAATGGTGCAGTTCAAGTGGTCTCCGATTTTGCAATGTAGATGAAGAGATTCCATTCATACTGACCAGATCTTTGAAATGGGTTAGTGTATCATCTCCAGAAAGTCATTTCGAGAAGATTTGTGGTCCAGGAGCTGACTTGTGTTAATTCGTTAAATGACGAAAAATTTGTTCTTGCAGCTACAAATCTTGCTGAGCTATATTAGGCCTATTTCAGGCCTCTGGTGACGTCTTCTGCTTTACTAGACCATACACGAAGCCGGTTAGCATAGAACTCAGGAGAATGCCTCATCATTTTACAATTAATTTGATGGTGACCATTTTCTTTTGCATGTGGAAAATGACCCAACTACCAGAAATATGACCCTAAGACGTCCTTTAAATTGAAAAAGAGTTCATAAATAGATAACAATATTACTCCACAGGAAACTACTGGATTAGGGAACGAATTTTACTTGAAGTTTAAATTGGAGCAGCGTCATAAGTAGAAGTACAGCGCCTGGTGAAAGCGAATATCGTCGTCACAGCAACTTTTTAGACCCATACGCCGAAAAGGGACATAAGTTTGACTCTTTTTGGTTTAACTAGTTACCAGTTATAGAATTTTTTACACAGCTAAGTCGGATGTATTTGAATTTAAAACAAGTCTTCTACTTGATCATTATGAAGTCGTCATTATGTGTATGCAGCTCTTGCGGATGCCTTTCGGCAAAGTGAATTGAAAGTTAATAAGGAGGGTCCTGCATAGCAGGGTAGTTCTCATTGTACCTATATATTCTAGACAACGGTTAGCAGTCAGGTTCTTTTGAACTCCAAAGCATAGTATAATTATTTCATCAGTGGCTGGCATCTGTCACATCACATCGCATGAGCTTAAGATAAATGTTTTGAAAGGTCTTAGCTTTCAAAACCTCATATCGATTAGCAGTGGAAGATGTTGATAGTTTTCTGTATCCCGCAACGATCTCTGCTCGGATTGGGCGAGCAAATGATACATTCGGGAGACCTGCAAAGTCTCTAAATGCAATATTTCCAGCACTGAGGCCAAACTGTGACTGTTTCACTTCAAAGTATAGCAATGGATTGTTCACACATAAGTGTGGTACGAAATGACAGGTACTGGAATTCGCTTACCTCGACATGCAGCAGAGCTTGGTGCCTTAAGAAGGCATGAGCCAGTACCTACACTTAACTCTGGGCCACTTGACCAAATGGTCAAAGAGTAAATGAGTAATTACTGGATGGAAATACGAGTATGTTGGGCCAATGATAATTCACTTGGGCTTACTCACCAATTGCAGTCCAGATAGAAAAAGAAAAAAATACGAGGAGCGACAGTTGTAATGAAAAAAATTTGTTGAAAAAGGTACGACTGAACTCAGACACCCACCAGTAGTCCGCATGCCTCTACTTAGTTTTTGCCAGGTATTCTTCAAAAAAGCAAAAGAAGAAGAATCAAGTTTCGGAGATGCTGAAGAAACCACGCTTACCGCTAAATATTTTAATCTAAATAAACTTGATCTGGAGAAAGAGACTGCACAGGAAAACAAGTATAAATACACAGAGGCTTCACTTAAAAAATAGAAAATACAGAGATGGATCGTCTAATCAGTTCTCGTGGTATTCCTCACCAGTTTTAAGCACGCGTCCGTCATTGGAAAATACTTTCTAAGTTATTCTTCTCAAAGGCTCCACAAATGGCAAGAAGTTTCTTCCTTAAGATTCACATATGGAAATTTCTCTTTCCAATTCGATGTTTTTAACACACATGGAGGCAGAAGTTAAGGTACTGATCAGAGCTATAGAGAGGCAGAATTGGTAAAACAGAAAATGATCCACAATGATACAACGTTAAAATGTTTAAGTTGTTGCGTCTCCGCACTGTTTATATTCACTACAAACTGTAAGGAATGTTCGTTCCCTCACATACGAGTAGTTTCAGCAGTTTTGGGGCAGAAAGTTTTCCCAACGCAGCAACACTGAAAGAAGGTCAAACATACATACATTATGTATGCGATTTTTGGGTAGTTGGAAAGGTTTGGTATAAGATAGGTGGTCCACTATCTATCAACTACTACTACCACCATCATCAGCACTTGGATGAATGACGCTTCTTATTTCTAGCACAACCTTCGTTTGTTATCTCATCGTCGTTGTTGTAGTTGTTCATCCTCTGACAGCCATTTCTGCCTACATGGTGTGTCTTGTCTTGTCTACTACAATCGTTTCAGTGGTAAAGAGATACCTTTATCTTACTATTCGTAGTAGTATTTGTATCTTGTCCCGCTTTTAATTTTTTCTTAAACTTTTCTTCCCTTTAACAAAAATAGGGACTAAGAGTAAACTTCCTTTTGGTACAATTTTTCCTCTATCTTAACGAATTTCTTTCAGAAGTTTGTCTCAGATACGAGTATGGAATGGATACGACCATCGGACGGGCGTTTCCCCACACAAATACATACACTGTAGGGCCTACATATGTATATAGCAAAGGATAATACACGAAGATTTAGCTACATCCTCTAGAATTCGTCCAAATCGTGATCAGACTTTTAATGCTTAAACCGACTTTGATGAACCAACCAAGTTCTACTTTTAGCTCCGGTTCCAGTCTATCTACTCGTACTCCACGGCCATATTTGCTGGAGACGGAACTGAGTTAGGATGGGATCCCGTTGAATGTTGTAGGGTGGGAGTATGGTATCAAAGGCAACCCTATGTATAGCTGCAGTGAAGGAATTTTTTTATACTTCACGGTTTTGTAATGAAATGGGAAGTGACATGAACTTGATGAGAGTGCAAATGTAAAATTTAATTTAATTTATTTTATTATTATTTTTTTTTGCTTCTCTTCGTCTTGCTCGTCTTCGTTTTTTTCACCCTCATACCTGGTCCATATTCGTCCTTGTGTGATCTGTTGTGTTAGTTAGTTTTGGCAATGAGCTGACGGCGCGGCGGTACATGGTATGTACGAGTAGTAAAGATGAAATGGTTGGTATGCTCCTACCTCATTCAGGAGTTCGGTATGTGCGGTGGAAAGGTCTTTCACATTTGCTGCAAAAGATTAGGAGGAAAGTACGTGATGTGAAAACGTATCCATGTATCTAGAAGTTATTTTTGCAAATTTGAAGCGAATGGATGTGGTTATCTAATCAAAGAATAAAACGTGTGCGAATATTAAAGACAATTAATTGAGGACGATTCCTTTTATGCGACGTTCATTTGCGACGTGAATAATAAGGAATTCATATTGATGCACATGATTTGGATAAATTGAGATACACATTGTCTACGTAGTCATGACATTCATTTAAATTCACACTGGAGTTGGTATGGTAGATAGGTGCAGATTGCTAATGTCGTTTTCGATGGTTTTGAGAGCATTTGCGAATTTCGGGTGTACGTCCTCGTAAGAGGCTTAGATAAGGTCCAATTTTTGACTGCTTTTAACGAGCAATTGAGGGCATTTATCGCTCATTGCTCGCGGAAACTAGTGATTTGATGTAGTCTCTTATTTTTGAAGAAATGTAGACCCAAGGTCCTCTTCGACACAAGTCTGCCGTAATTCTTTGCATAGGCCCGTGATTTAAATCATTCTATAGCAGGTACGGCTCACCATTCACAGTCAACCTTTGACCCAAGACATTGTCATAAAACGTGGCCTTATGACCCCTCTAGCGAAAACAGCACATCATCTAGTGAGTGGATGCAATTGCTCTTCGTGCATTAACCGCTGGTTTTCAGTGGCCCGGAACCGCAAATTTTATTTGTTGACGTATCTACGTAGGTGGAAATTTGCAGAGCCTCGCCACTCATGATTTTTGATGCAATATCATCCACTTCGTTGTTGAGATCCCAGCAGGGCGTGAGCGTGAGTTAGACATGATTTCCGGTCCACACTCATCGTGCATGGAATGGCAAATTGCGTGGCAGGAAATGCACATAACGCTTAAATTCCTGACGAATGGTTTATCAAAGATATCGTGATGATTGTTCCACGTTCTTTAAGACCATACATACGTTGCTTATTCTTACAAAAAGGGCCGGATTTAGAGGTCTGGAGGCCCCTAGGACAACAAATGAGTGGAGGTCCCCTGGCTTATTATTTTCCAAATAAAATGAAATTAAATTAAAGCGGCAACAAATGGAACCTTGTGAGCTTTTTTCGACGAAAAATCCTTGATGATTTCGCTATAATCCATTTCCCTGAGAAAATCGCTTTCAATGCTGAGTAGGGATAGCTTTGATAGACGGTTTTGCCCCATCGTAGTTCGAAGCCTGTTTTTTATGATTTTTAAAAATGAGCGCTCTATCGTGCAATAAGACACCATCAGAAAAAAAGACGTTCTCAGTGCAATTTCAAAGTTTGGGACTGCAGCTCTGAAGTTTCAGCTTGATCTTCAAGAATTTGGTTATAAAATCGCTCGGATTGGTCTTTTCTACTCGTATAATCCTTTTTCTATATGTTGATCAAAGATAAAAATTGAACGAATTCATTACGAAGACTAGGCCTCTGCTGCAGCGTGCAAATTTACAGCATCCATCTTCTCTATGTGATCCAAATCTCCAAATCCAAATCTCGAATGAACAGCTTGGTATGCATGCAGTCTTTCAGTAAGATAAACACGAAGCTGATCGATCACTGGGATACTTTGAATTTCATTTTTGGTGACAGATTTGCGGCTTGTGTTTTCATGTAATCGAGTGGATTCAACCTCACATTTCTTGTGCTGGTGCGTGATTGTACATATTGGTCAGTATGACATATTTCTTTAGCTGCCTTCTCGTATTTATCAAATTCGTCTCTTTTAGATTCAACGAATGATTTCAGTGATTTTAATGCACGCATTGCAGATTCAAGAATCATTTACGTGTCCTTCAACATCTTGTTTGTAGCATCGAATCACTTCAAGATAGCAAATAGAGCGGTTTCGAGACAACTCATCTTTTGTAAAAGCACCGATGTTCCTCACGATGTCTTTTTGCTCCTTTTCAGAAGACATGCTGGCGCCTTCGATTTCAGATTAACTATCGACAATGGCTTTCGAAGCTGCAGCTCGACAAGACCAACGAGTATCACTAAGCTTTTTTAAAACGTAGAATTGCCCGCTTTTTTCCTGCGGCTTTCCCTTGTATTTACCATTTATGATTGTAGCATTGTTATGTGATTGGCCACGGCAATCCAAAATGTCTATTTGATGGTCCCCTAAAATTTTTAGTAAAGCGTTTGCTATGGCCTCGGCGCCGATATGTCCGCAGTTTGGTAAAAAAGTCAGAGATCTGTTTTTTGGCAGCAATACGTCAATATATCGACCAACAATAGTTAGTTGATCAATATGAGATTCGTCGGGAGTAGAATCCACTGACACTGAATAATATTTGGATTTTTTTTATTTTGGATACTATTTCAGTTAGCACTTTGTTATTCATAGAACTGATCAGTTCTTAGTGCATGCTCTTTCAAATGGGTTGCCAGGATTGGTTCATACTCGGCTAGCAATTCCAAAATTCCTAGAAAATTTCCACTCTTCGGTGAATCAATAATTTCATTGTCACCTCGAAAAGCTAATCCACTCTCAGCAATCAATTTGATAGTACTAACGATAATTCTGAAGGTTTTTTGGCAATACTGGATTATTTGTGCCTCTTGTATCGCTAGCTCTTGATCGATACGTCCTGTGATTTTTTCCCGTTGCACTAAACTCATTACTGATTGAAAATGAGTCTTTGAAATCTCACGTTCATATAGACACTCAGATCTATGTTTCCAGTCCACTGAGTTTGGTGTTATGGCGTGTAAATATATTCTTTGGACATTTCCGAACAAAGTTGGAACTATCTCGCAACAGACTTTGAAGAACTGAATTCTGCAGCGATACTTCATCGCAATTTTGAAGTTCCGTGGAACGTTTTTCAGCCCAGTATTCGATCATTTCATTTGTTATGCGGTCAGGCCAAAGGCCAATGTCATTTTTGAGACCACAAATTTCTCGCGCCTCTGCAATTTACCGCTATTTGGGACCGAGAATATTGAAGTTCTAGTTCGAAGATGTTGAAGATGATGTTCGTCGTCGTCGGTCCTGTGTTTGATGATGATGGCGCTTTGGTTTTCATTTTTATTTTTGTGTGGTGTTTACTTGTCGGAATTTGAAATATATTTGTTTTCGAAGTCTATTGTGGGGGCCCCTGTTTTGTGGAGGCCTAGGACTGTTGCCCCACCTGCCTTCCCCTAAATCCAGCACTGCATACAAGTTCTAAATCCGTTTCTTTCAGAAATGTCAGAACCGAATTGACATTCGAGGCCATTTGAAAAATCGGTGGCATATACCTAATTTTGGCTCACCTTGTACTTACTTGTAAGTTTATAGAGTGTCTTCAGTAATTTCATCTAGTCGATTAAGGCTTGGTCTTAAGGATGGTGGCTTAGTCGTTTTTTTATCGTATTGGATTGTTCGGTATAGGACAGTCAACGCAACCAAATTTTCGCGTCATCGTGCGAGTAGATTTGGTAAAGATTATGCCTTCATTGTGCTGACATTTACCCAGGATAGTAACTATTCTATCACGAATTTTAAGAAATCACACAACAGATCTTTTTCCATTCTAGAAAAAGAGGAATGCGCAGACACGTTTGCATGTTTAGAACCTTGGACTTGTCACTTACTGTAATAGATCTGTTCTTATAGAGAGATCAAGGTACGGAAAACGGGTTCTTTTCTTAACTTTTTTCAAGATTATTCGCTTGAGAAACGACTCATGTTTTTATCTGTATCTTCTTGAGTTATCACAGGTCCCAAGCTAAGGAAAATCTGGAAATAGCAGTTGGTGCAGTCAAAATACACGAAACGAATGGCATAATTATGGTTGTTGCATGAGCATCTTTTTCTTGCGATTTTGTATTAGAGGTACCAATCAATGCAACGGCCGAGCTCATTAAATATAAGTATGCGCCGAAAATGCGATATCGCATGTTTTATGATATTGATGCCTGGAAGATATTTTGAGAAAGTAATAAAGTAAGAGGTAATCAACTCTTGGATACAATAATGTCATTTGACTTCTTTTTTATTAATATTGATCTCCATGCAACGTTTAACGTGCTGTTTAGCGAAAGACAGTGAGTAATCGACTCAATTCTATCCGACAAGAAAGCTTTGAAGACTGCTGACTAGAAAATATTATTGGAGATTTCTAAGCCACTGCATTGAATTCCAAATCGGAGTAGGGATTGAGAAAACCCAACTGTGCTTCAAATAAAATAAGAAAAGCCACTGGCAGATCCTTTAAGCTACAGAAAGTGGAGAGAACTATTTAGTACCAGAGTGAAGCTATTGCCAAATGTTTTGAATTTACATTTCCTGCGGGATACAGAGATAAAATCCTTTGAAAAAGAAGTTCTAAATGCCACCTAAAGGTAAAAACCAGCTGCTACGACTCTGAAGAAAATGTTCACCTTTGGTTTGGACAGGCCTGCAAACTAAAGCACAATATTTTTATACCAAGCACTATTAACTCGAGTTCCAAGTCTGTTAGTCTGAATGTCATATTGCTAAGAGCATCGTTGTGCTTCATTTGGGTAAGATTCTTTTACGAATGAATTCTGTTTCTAAGATGCGACATGCGAAGCCACCGTACCGTACCGTAATAATACTCCTGCCTCTTCGTGCATTGTGGTACACTGGTATCCCAGTGTGTGCCAACTTTATTTTATTCCCTTAATGTAGTGGCTATTATGTGAGGAGGGTACTGCCATGCATTTACGAGGAGGAGTTCTCGACGACCTTATAGAGTCACTAGGGCCGGACCGGGCAATTTGTTCTCAGTTGCTTCATTTTTTTTTGCACGATGGCTATCATTTAACTCCCATCTTACGGAAACAAAATTTGATGCAATATCAGGGTTGCTCTGTTGGCCGAGGGAATACGAATTCCGGTTTTCATGTTGTCCAGAGCCGATTTAGAATGTGGTGGTGCGTTGGTGTGAATGACGAGAGCTTTAGACTTTACTTTCTGTTATTTCAACTCGTGCCCGTCTTGTGAACAGAGACCTCCACTTTATCTTGTAAGTTTCTCAATTCACAAGGAGATCGTCGGAAATAAGGGCTGCCATGGGTCGGATTTGTGCGCATAACTGTAGATGGCATGCATTTCCAGGTTTAATGCAAACCAAACGAAAACTTCTAGACAAATCTTTGAGCCTCTAAAGTTTATAGGTTTTAAGAAGGCGGTTTAAAAGATCATTTATCTACACGTTCCGTACTCTTCTCGCGCTTTTAAGTTTAAGTAAAGATTACTTTTTTAGCTTTTTAACAGTGCTTCCCACTCCTATATTTGAGTTTGAACAACAAAAGGTATGTGCTTTGAAAAGGCTGAGCCAACAGCTATTGTGGAAGTTTTCTTTAAATTAACTATACATTTAATATAAAATTTATATAGAATTTTATTGATTAATAAAGCTGGGTCTATGGCAATTATAAATAAAGTTCAATATAGTTTATGCAACCATCCGAAGGTTAATATTATCGATGACTTTTTGAAAAATAAGTGAGTCACTGGCAGCAATTTTAGTTTGGATGTTATGTTTGGGCTGGGTAACCATCAATTTTTTAAATCGCTTTCATCCTTTCGGCGGGCAATGGCAATCTCCCGAAAGTAAAATTGCCTACGAAAAAGCCTCTAAGGAATGCCGTTCGGACTCAGCGATGAACGGTAGGCCCCGCTCAGATGTGACAAAAATTACAGCATGAGCAACACAAATTAGTCTCAAGAAACTAGGCCATGGCCTTTTTTGTTATGTTTGGGATCCTGAATTGTTACTGGGTTATTGGCATTGACCTTACTCTCTAAATCACATGACTTTGTAGGTCAATCAACTTCTCCTCTAATCGAAGTAATGCGATCTTCAAATTTCGCCTGCAATAAATTGATTGATTGATAGCTTGCATGGGCGGTAGCACCAAGCCGTTGAAACCAGAGATCGTCCAAACCCGATTTATTTAATTTTGGAAATAAGTAGCCAGTCAACATGCTGCCGTAACGCTCTCCATTCTCTCTAACTGTCTCTCCAACCTCACCTTCGTAAAAAGTACTAGCCATCAACCCATAATTCGCACCATAGAGTGACTTTTTTTGGGACAAATTGGTTTTCCGTGAATCTTATATGGGTTTTCCGGTCCCCAAAAATGACAATTTTGTTCATTTACGAACTCATCCATCCTAAAATGGGCTTCATCGGATGACAGATTGCTCTCACGATCCAACACTCAGTTAATAAATTGGCGACGTCGTAGATGATCTTAAGGCCTCAAGTATTTTGTAATTTAGACTTGATGGTCGTGCAAATGAAGACTAACTTTTCAAAATCGCTGTAAAGTGTCATAAGTGAGCCGCAATTGTTGGCTTCGGCGACAGTTCTGATGTTTTATGGAGTTTGACCCGATACCGAACCAGTTTCTTCAAAACGCTTTACCATTGCCGGAATTTCGGACTCAAAATGGCGATTATCTTGACCGAAAAATTCACGAATTTTACGAAATGTTACTTTAACGGATCGCCCATTTTCGTAATAAGATTAAATAATATAAATACCTTGTTGCGTGTAAACGACTCCATGACTAAAATTGACAGCCAACATCCACACCATCTGCTGGCTCACCCTTTATAATATTTTGGACATTCAAACAATTTGAGTTACTATTGTGTTAAAGCCGAGGACAATAAGAACCTTGTGGCGAAATTTGACATTGGGAGGTTGCTATTAAAGAAGTGATGTTGAAAGTTTAACAGAAAGGTGAAATAACAAACCAAGGACAAATTAAAAGAGGAATAGAGTAGTAAAATGACTAGGTTTTGGACATCAACGATTCCGTCCCAATAATCTTCGATTACAGCCCAGTTGGACAAAGACTTATAGGAAGACCTTACCTACTAAGTTGGGACATGGAGTCTCCTAAACTTACTTGGTAAATGGATGCAGCTATGACTATAAATCGATTGGAGAGCCATGCTGGTTAAGGCCTAGGACTGCTCTTGTCCTGATATCAAAAGTAAGATAAGTACCGCTGGCAGGCAGAATAAATCAAAAAACATCGAAGACAATCGTCTTCTAGCAACTCCGTCACCTTGACCAGGAGGGGTTTTGAACAGCGTCATTCAATAGGGATAATAAAGCTGCTACAACTCTCTAACAAATTATTTAAGAAGAAGAATATGTTTCTGTTAAGAGCATACTCCAAATCATCTACTACATACGAGTATATCAGATGAGGTACATAGGTAACTACTACACCTAGATAAAACCTAGCGCTGAAGTACTAACATCAGCATGTTGATCGGCGAACTCTTTTCCGCAATTTCATTTAGAACCTGTCTCCCCAAACGTGGCCTAATTTTATCCCTGTATATAAGAACCCCGCAAGAAATGTGGAACAGCATGGACGAGGAATGCAGAGCACTCACAAATTACCTATGGGCCGCGCTGAGGTCTCAAAACGTACCGGAAACGTATATTAGAGTAAAACAAGACACTCTGTTCGACTAACGAGAGAATTTCCAGTTAACGTCGGAGTGCATCAAGGAAGCGTACTTAGCCCTTTCCTCTTTAACGTAGTATTCGACTATCTTTTAAAAGACTGCATGCGCGAAGCAAAAGTGACACCAATTCTCTTCGCTGACGATGCAGTTATACTAAGCGATAACGTCGAAGATTTGCAAAACGCCTTAGATTCATGGAAAAATGCGCTAGAGAGAAGCATTTGACGTGCCCATTTGCGCATCTGTTGCGACCTGTTCCGGATAATTTGTTAGACTGAAGAGTTCTGAGTGTGGGGTGGATGAAATGGCACGAAAATTCGGGAATCTTTTGCGACCGAAAATGTCCACTTAAATTGAAGGGCAAACTCTTCACCACGCATGCTTGACCAGCTCTTATGTACGATTCACAGTGCTGGACAATGTACGAAGCGTTTAAAAACAAAATGACGGAAGCAGAAATGAAAATGTTAATGATGTCTAGTGGAGTCACTAAACGCGATTGCATTAGATCTACGCGTATAAGAGGAAGTCTATATATAAAGAATTCGGTAGTCAAACAGCTTGAGGCGGTTAAAAAGGTACTTTCAACTACGACGGTCACTCCAACTGTAAGAAAACGAGGTTGGAAAAAGAATTCCTTAAGGCTAACCACTTAAGAGATCTAAGACCGAGCAGTATGTAGACGCGTTCTGCGATCTGCGACATTAGTCAACCCCATAAGTGGAGCAGCAGCGATGCAGTAGAAATGGGAAACTCGAAACGTATAAGTTCGTATAACGAGAAAAGGGTTAATAAAAGGATAAGAAGAATAAGAAGATAAGAACCCCACTGTAGTGTGAAGTACTTCTTTTGAGGAGGGCATGCATAATTTTGAACAGTTCTTGGGGAGATTGGTTGAGTTTTGGATCCTCAATTTTGTCTTAAACTCAGTGGAGTTATAGCACGACTTATGCACTATTCAATATATCGTCACACTATCAGCTTTTCCATGGATAGAGTGCAGTATACTTTATATAGAAATGATGAGTGCTATTCTATTCTAAGATATCTTTAGGCCAATGTTCGTATTTATATGACGACCCAAACGTTTGAAAGATAAATGATAGAAGCACTCTAAGATAGATAGATACAGTTTGGTGTTTCACCCTTACAACACCAAACTCATTCATAACTTAAAATTTTCATCGTTTCTTCCATTGGCAATATCCATCAGCGTGGTAAAAATACTCCATTAAAATGGTTCGGATCCAACTTGCAGCACCTGTTGTCCATTAAAGCAGAAGCTGTATCCTTCAGGTATTTTATACTTATAGTACATGCACGAGTATATATTTTTTAAATTCAAGCAGCACTTTCAGATACGAGTATTGTGACTTGTGTATAGAATGTTGTTGGTGAAGCAACACCTGGATCATCTGACATGTTTTCCCCATTTACCCATTCAACCGTCTATTCATATTTCTGCGCCATTTCCTCTGTATGAATATGTATGCCAAGTGTAGTACCAACCAGGCAGTGCTCCAAGTGCTGTTCCATATTTCCATATCACATCCGCCAAATCGTACATGAAGATCTGAGAGAGCAAAGCAAAAAAAAATGTGTCTATGGGCTACGCGAAATGCTTGTACACCACATATTTCGTGCGTCGAGATAATAAAACACGCGTACGCCCCATTTACAAGTCGGTGGGGGAGTAGTCCCCGGTTCATTCAAGATTTGCTCCGCCATCCCATTCCTCAGAGCTTTGGAACACCCATTTTCAAAGAGCTACATTCGCCGTCATCCAAGCGATTATTTTCACGTGATTTCGGATTCTATTCAGGTAAAAGTTTTCGCCGAGATTGCCATATCGACGGTGGGGAATATGAATGTCCCGGATCTCCGGTAAGAGAGATCAGGAGGTCACAATGAGGAGCTTCCAGAATGTACTCGTACTTTACTCAACTCAGCAATGTAGACGACGATGACGACGACGACGACGACGTCGACACTACTCTCGTAGGATAAGAAAAAGGAACAGAAGAAGTCACCGGACGGACCGGTCGAAGTTTAAAGAGTTCTATTCATCTCAATCAAAAGGACATTAGGGGAAGAGAGCAACCGGCTAACCCTGGTCTGACTAGGAGCTGGTTTTGCTTGTTCCAGCAGCCATTGGAGCGTACATAATACTTCAAAGTGTCGAAAAATATTTGTTTTCCGAAAAAGTTTCCACTCACGTCATCGTGTCAAGCCGGCGGCAGCGATGAGTATGGGGTGGGTGGCAGCGGGCCACAGAAACTATCGAATCGACCTTTTGGTCTGGTTGCAGGGGGTGGCATTGTCATAAGGGTGGGCTAGTTGCAATGATCCAATAGTTGGCAGCTGACAAAAAGTGGATTCCATCGTTGTCGGATGGGGTTGGCAGTGAGTGCTTCACTAGGAGTGGGTACAAATACTAGTAGTAGTCCTCGGGGTAGTAGAACACGATTTCATAATTCTTATTCATGCCAGGTTCGCATTGTCGCATTGAATATGAGGACGATTGGATGAAAGTTGACAAAGAGGAAACGACGACGACGACGTTGACGACGTTGACGATGTCGACGGACAGATGAACGAGCGGGTTGGTACTCGTATTGTTGAGGAGAAAGATGTCGCATTCGGAATGCTTAAGTTGATGTGTTCGATTGTGGATGCTGTGCGATGAAGTATTTGAAAAATTATCCTTAATGAGTGCTTTTGTTCTTTTTTTCTTGTTATCATTGCTTCCTTCTCACTTAATATCGATACTGTAGTAGTATCCCATCTCATGTTCGTGCTGGTAGCTCATTCCGGAAACTCTTTGCCCATTTGCATAATGGATGAGCGCTTGCTGAGCTCGTTTTTTCCAATAAGGGGTGGAGCGGATGAATGAAGCCAGTGCTGGTTCGCTTTGTCTTTGACGAGAATGGCGACGCACATTTCGATTTAATCGATGATGACAGACTTTCAATGGATCCAACAGCATTCGCATCCGTTCGAGAGTTCTGATGTTGATGACGATGTGGATGACTATGCTGATGACGTTGATGATGGTGACGATATAGCCGTCGTCGATGAGAATGAGAATGAGAACGTGAACGATGACTGAAATTTGAAGGCGATGTGATTCCAGTTTTAATAGCAATTTGTTGATGTTGGCTTTATGTCAAAGAAGAGGAAATTCTAGCACCAAGAGCCAATAGCCGTTTGCATAGTGAACAGAAGGACAGAAGGACTACTAGTTGGATGGGTCGTAATGAGATTTTCATATCTCATTCTTTTTCTCCTCAGTTGTCTTTGTGGGAATTTCACTTAGAGGCAAACATACAAATGAAACAGCAATTATCTTTCTGAAAAGGACTTTTGATTGACATTAAGCTGAAAATGTGCCAGAGGATTGCATCTTCTTGGATGAGGGCGTTGTCGGTAGATAATTGCCCAGGTTGTCACTGAATATGGATACTGAGATGAGGAATTGAAAAGAACAATAGAACTCGTAATTTAGGTCTTTAAAAGCTCAACAATACTTCAATTGAAACGAAAAATCGACTTCGTTTATAGTCAAAATCATCCCACTCATATAGAGATACAGGCAACTGAAAAGTTGTTGCTCTAGCATACCCTCTCTAAGTTTATGAGTATGCATATAGACAGGCTTAAAAATGATAAGGTGATCTGCAGCGGAGCAATATAGCTTGTATCGTTGCAGCGAACAAGGTCAAATCCAAAATAAAACTCTCTTACAGCTTCATAATCCATTCATATGACGGAATTTAAATCGACACACGGACGGGTGACTTACCTTGTTCAGTCGCCAGTCATTGCTGTAGGTAGATGCTTAAAAAGAAATTGGACAACAACATATCTCCACAGCAGCAGTCTTCTTACGCATCTTCGACTTCAAGATTGAATTAAGGGACTCGAATGCTACTTAACGTCAAGTCTGAACAAAAAAAATGACCTCATAAGGCAAAGCCCCTTTGCCGAGTCAAGAGTCAATAATATTATAGAGTGTTGCACCAAGTTTTAGCTTAAAAGGTTCAAGTACAAAGTGGCTATCTGGCTATTTTCTTGTCAACGAATGCGCTGTAAGAGTGCAATTCTTGTGATTAATAATGTCAAAGCTCCTTTAAATGTGTTGACTACCCACACAATACGTGCTGTCAATATGGTCTTCGATCACCAGTCTAGACATAAATCATTTATCCTTCCGCACTTCATTCTTGACATAAGAAAGTCAAGAAATACTTGTAGATCCAGATGGAAACGCACGAGAAACGAATTATATCTCACAGAGTATAAAAAAATGAATTCTTTACTAAAATATGCAGTCATAAATTTTAGAGACCTATCGGGGAGCGATAGACTCCAAGGGTTAGAAAAAGGTAGCAAACCATTTTGGAACAGTGTTAAAATAATTAAGAAGAAACACACATACATTTCTCCACTCAAGGCTGGGAACTTTGTGTTACATTCTTGCTTGAAAAATGCCAACGCCTTAGCAGATATTTTTGCAAATAATCATTTGCTTGAATATGTTGTCCCAGCTTTATTAGATCACACCCACTGATAAGAAATGTCAACCAAATATCCTTTCTTTCTTTCTTAAGAATCTTCCAGATAGAAAAAAATATTTGGTAAATATGTACGAGTATTTTCAATGGCTGTCTTAAGCCGGGATACTTTCTGAAAAACAGGAAAACTGCCAAGATTATTCCAATTTTGAAACCTGCCAAAACCGCTAACTTGCCCTCTAGTTAGAGGCCAATAAGTCTGCTGAGCTACATTAGTAAGTGTCTGGAGAAGATTATCCATAACGAAATATTACTTCAAGCGCAATTTGGATTTAGGGCTTTTCACAGCACTACTCACCAAGTGGATCGTATAACAAAATATATCAAAAGTAATCTTGCTATAGGCTCAAGTACTGGCATGATAATTTTGGATGTAAAAAAGGCATCCGATACCGTTTGGCATGATGGTCTAGTACACAAACTTCTGAGTTTCAATTTTCCGCTATATGACTATATTGATTCATTTCTATCTTTACGAAGTTTTATAGTGTCCTTAAATCAAACCCTTAATGCAGGAGTCCCACAAGGGTCAGTTCTTGGGCCAGTCTTATTTAATCTATAAACCTCTGACTTCCCCACTTTGATTAACTACAAAATTTCTTTATTTGCTGATGATATTTGTATCTATTCGTCGGATGCAATTGGTTCCAATATTGAAACTAATATTCAATCTGCTTTAAATACTGTTCTAACATATTATCAAAATTGAAACATTAATATTAATGGTTCTAAGACTCAAGCTATCCTTTTGCGAAAAAGAAAAGCTTGCTTACTTCCAAGCAACCACCTTCAACTCAACGGTGTTCCAATTGAGTGGAAATCTAGTCGAAAGTATCTTGGAATTTACTTAGATAAACATTTAACTCTGAAGCTACACATACATGTTATAAACAAGATTCTCTCAGATGAATGGATATCTGCAGAAATTCAACGCTGAACAATGATAATAAGATATTGATTCTCAAGGCTATTTTCCAAGCGATCATGTTCTATGGGTCTCCTGTCTGGGGCATATGCGCAAAAAGTCATCTTCGTAGACTCAAAACAACACAAAATACATTATTAAAAATGATCCTGAATTTGTCCTGGTTTTTCTCGAGAGAGGAACTACATAGTATAGCTGGCATCGAAATGGTTTCAACTAGAATTCAGAAATACCGACGTCAATACAACTTATCTTGTCTGTCTTCAGACAACGACTTGATTTCAATCCTAGTTACATAATGTGCAATTCTAACTTTATTCTTATATATTTTTATTTATTTATTTATTTATTTATTAAAGTATATGTTAAATAATTATATTGTATATATTTTCTTTTTGCACTGTGCACACTTTGGAATCAAGTGCTAACACCACTTCTCTCTTCCCTCCAACAAAATAAGGCATTTTATTTGTCAAGAAAGTTTTTTTGTGGCCTTCCTTCAAACTGGTAGTATTTCTGTGATATATTATTTAGAAATTATATAAATATTCTGATGTTAGGTACAAATCAAATCTTTGTAAAACGAAGATTGTATTTTGTTAATTGTAAATATTTCTGCCACAATATACGAGTATATCTATGCTACTACGATCACCAGTCAGGGTCTATAGACAAAAGGCCACTTGACCATCTGAAGCCTGAAATACGAATGCGCCCTCAGTACTCAGTACAAGATCTCACGGCTCGCGCTCCCAATATGAACTTGAACCACTACGTTTCGTTGCTAAAGGTCCATACGGTTCTGTTCACTGTTTTTCGAAAAACACCCAGAGACTTCGCTATTCCATTCCCAATCTAGTTTGCAGAGCGCATTTAACAGCTTGACAAAATATGCATGTCAATGTTTAGTGGAAACACATCTCCTGTTCTAGGTTTTCTGATGTCGGACAGGCCGTTAGAACAATACTGTTCAAAGTAGGAGAAAGATTTTTATGATTTTGAAACCAGACGAAGTTTTTGTTACGATAAGAACGGATATCTGACGAAGCATTTTTCTCAACTGCAGAACTTGTGCGCCAGCAGTGCAGCGAATAACTGCAGTCGTATCAAAACGCCAGCTGAAGATGAGGAAACTGTCGTCACACCATTCAATTTTGTTTTTAAAACTACAAAACTTTCACCTTTGGGTTTTAAGTGTTAGAAACTGTTTCTTGAATAGTATTAACGTTTCAGAAACAGAAGTCAGTTGATCCACGAGCCAGGACCTAAAAGTTGTCAGAGCAACAGAATATTAGTGAAAGAAGCATTCACAACAGTGCAGTAAAAAATATAACGGCAGGGAGAGGCAGCTGTGTCGCTTCATGGATCAGATAATCTGCAAAATGTGGTCGCAAGGAAACAAGACTTAACCGAGCTCTGTCAGACCACCAGTATGGCTTCAGGAAATCGCGTTCTACCGTCGACGCAATTAAAGAGTTAGTAGATACAGCTGCTGATACAAGGAAATAGGTGGCCATGCAATGGGGCGAAAAAGAGTACTGCGCCGTAATCACGATCGACGTCAAAAATGCATTTAATTCGGCAGACTGGACATCTATCAGTAGGTCCCTGGCAAGATTGAACACACCACACTACCTAATGGATATAGTCATCTACTACTTCAGGAACAGGAAGTTAAGATACCAGACTGACAATGGCATAACATATTATAATGTTACCGCAGGAGTACCGTAAGTTTTGGTCCTCGAGCCCCTCCTGTGGAATATTAAGTACGATGGAGTCTTGCGACTAACCTTGTCTGAAGGTGTGAAGGTGTGATGACATCGCCGTGCTTACAGTGGTAAAATATATCCATGATGTTGAGACCGCCACAAAGCAGACAATCAAAATAATAAAGGGGTGGCTGGAGGACCGAGGCTATCCTGATTACAGGCCGAAAAACGGAAACCTAGGAGTTATGCTTGACAACAGGCTTCATTTTAAAGCGCACGTTGAATACTCATGCAAAAGAGCATCGTTAATGCAGGCAGCTATTGGACGGATGCTACCAAATATTGGAGGGCCCGGACTTGCCCGCAGGATCTTGCTTTCCAGAGTGGTGACCTCTGTCCTGCTTTATGAAGCCCCAGTTTGGGCTGATGCCCTAGCAACGGAGGAAAATAAAAGAGCACTGTCAAGAACGTATAGGGCCTGCGCAATAAAAGCAACAAGCGGATTCCGAACAATTTCGGACGAAGCCGCTTTTGTGATAGCAGGAATGGTCCCCATAGACATTCTAGCAAACGAGATGCGAAGCGTGTACCAAAGGCGCAGAGTAAAGCGACAGGAAGTCAATTTTACAAGATGTGTCAAGCAGAAAGAAAGGGCAACGTCTATGGCATTGTGACAGGAGAGCTGAGACAACACCGTAAAAGGTAGATGGATCTATGGGTTGATACCCATCATACAGCACTGGCGAAACAGAACAAGAGGAGACTACAACTTCTGTCTGGACGTGGTAGCTTCAGAAAGTATCTCCACAGATTTGGTCATGATAGTTCACCTTACTGTCCTGAATGTCCAGACTAAGAAGAAGATGTGGAACATGTGATATTCCAGTGCAGGCGGTTTGCAGTGTGCTGCTAACCTGCAACTTATGACGGGATCTGAGAACCACTGGTCAGAGACCTGCTCCCTCATAACAAGGGCGGAAGTCGAACTGAGAAGAGTCGAAAGGCAAAGAAGGGCCGCAACTGCTAACCTCTGCATCTAAAAGGAAAGAGGCAGGTAGCGGTTACCGGAGGACGTAAGGCCTGATAAGCTATTTAGCGCCGCGAAGTTATACCCAACAGCAAACGACGAAAGGAATAAATGTTTCTCATTGAAAAAGCAAAGAGCTAGAAGTGTGACACGAAGCCTAGCATAAATTGCTTACGGCAGTCTGGTGGGGAGAGTGTTAGAAGTGCGGGATGTGGTATTAGTATGTAGGTGCAGACCTGAATAAGAATATATTGTAGTAAGGTTGTGAATCGTCCATACTCAGTGACACGGGTCACTGGTGTCTATGAGAGGTTTCACAAAAAAATGTATTTTTATCATCACCAACACTACGCTGCAAATCATCAATCGCTTGTTGTGTGCGCACTGGACGACATCTTACGGGATACGTGTTATCGTATAAAGTAAACTTATTGCAAAAACGATCCATAGTTTCCCGAATTGCTCGCTCTGGTGGGCAATTATAAGCACCATAATATGCACGTTATCACCGATGAGTTTCTTGAATCGATCCGTGTTTTCGAAAATTAATTTGAACAATTTACAAATGTTGCCCGGACATGAGTCTATTCATGATGAATTTCCAAACCAAACTTATCTCAAAACAACCGAGAACTGTCAAATGGGCTGTCATAGATTTGACGGTTCTCGAAGTCTAAGACAGTGTTGCCAATTTACAGTTCTCCACCTCTAAAAACAAGAAAAAACAAAACAGAAATTCTTTAAAATTCCAAAAAGGCGAATTTACATTCGCAGTTCCTATTTTGGCAGCCCATTATTTGTAGCAAACAGCACAGTGCAAGGAAGCTTTAATTTGCATTATCACCATTACTCCAATTCAGTATGTCTGTAACCCATTTGCATTTTTTTCCACTCGTTTTACCAAACTGAATTCGCATTGTTATCTGTGCAAAGGGGGAGACGAGTACGTAGATATATCGAAATTTGTACGAGTATGCTTGTACCTTAGATTCAGATAATTTCCATTTTAATTGCACTAATTCGGTGACAATGGATAGAATCTCATGAATTCAACGACAACCCAACTTTGGCAAATACTCGTACTTTTCCAAAATGCTTCCAAATGCACAGAGGAGCTAGAAAATTTCCAAACTCAGCACAAAAAGAGAAACCGAAACAAAAAACCAAAAAGGAACTTGCAGATAAAGATAAATTTCAAAAAATACTCATTTTCTTCTTAAATCGCATGAAAGGAAAATTTAAATTTTCACTACATCTACTCGTATTCGCACGGTATACGAGTATAGTACATCCGCAGAGGGTAACAGAATCGGAATATTGCGAAACTATTTTTCCTACTTTTGCATTTTATTGCCGAAACAATGTAAAACTTTCATCACAATTCCAAACAGAGGGGGGGTACACAAAAAAAAAAAACGAATTCAAATTCTCACCCCTTCACCCACACAAAAGCGAACTCAGACACACAGAGGAATAGACAAAACGACTCATAGATACAAACAAAAACCCCATCTGGAATTATCCTATTCGATTCAAACGAATCCAATTTATTCGAGAGACCGCATATAGCAGAGCAGAAGAGCACCAAAGTACCAAAACACCAAGGCACCACACCACACAACCCCCCCTCCTTGACTCGGTGAAGGTGGCTTCTTTCCGGATAGATGGGGTATGTGGAGGTAAATTGGAGCTGGGGATGAACATTTCATTTTTGCGTTATTTTCTTCCTTTTTTTCGTTTTTTTTTTTTTTTTTTTGTTTTGTATTCCAATGTTTCTAGTCGCATCCAATGGTTTAGATGTAGAGGGATTGGAATTTGCAAAGAAAAAAAAACAAAAAACCAAATCGAAAAATTTCCCTATTTTCTTGTGGCACGTTCCGGAAGGCTGGCAAAAGGAAAAACGAAGTGCAATGCTTAAAATTATTTAGGTGTCACGTATTTTTCGCAAAGTGGCGGAGGCATTTTTCGGGGTGACAACTGACAACATTGGCTGGTGGTAGAGGTTTAATGACAGTAGAAGGGGTGGTACTTTGGGTGACGAGAAAAATAGCTAAAATAACATAAAATGAAATGAAAGAATGAAAATAAAATGAGAAAAAGCAAAAAAACAGCTACAAAAAAAAACCATAGACAATCGAATAAAGTACACACAATATCCTTTCGAAGTAATGCCGTTGTTTGTTTGTTGCTTAGACCTCGAGCTTGAGTTTGGGTTCAACTCAATGGAGTTCCTCCGCAGCGCTAACCTTCCATTGAAATCTCCTCAACTCGATAATAAAGTGAAATACATTGATGTTGCCATACGTAAACATAAAAAAAAGAAACAGAAACAGAGCCAACAAGAACGACGACTACGACTATGAGAACACTCAAGATGACAAGGACGAAGAAAATGACAACGAAACGAAAGATGGAGGAAGTATAAATTTGAAAATTAGGATCTCTTCAGGATGAGTTTGATTACACTATGAAATCAGCAAGAAAACTCTTTTCCTTTTCTTCCTTTTGTATTATTTCTTGTTTATTTTATTTTATTTTTTCCCTCATCTTCTGAGTGGAATTACTGGTGAAGATGCTTTGCTGGAAAATAAAAAAGCATTCCTGAAGTGAAAAATAGGAAAAGGAGTAAAAATAACGTTTCGAATGGAACACAATGTAGTAGAGAGCTGATTGAAGGTGAAGACTGATGGACGACAAGGAGGGAATTGACTTTGAAGAAATGAAAATATTATGAGAAAATTTCATTGCGAATGAGGAGTTATTGAAAAAGTCCTCCTCAAGAATGGCTTGGAAGAGGAGGCTGAAAGATTCAAATCTGTCGGATGCAATCTCTTTTTAAAGCGATTTTTATTTGAACAAAGTTGTTGGAAGTCATATAAGAAGAGGTGTGCATATAGTACAACTAAATAAAATCTACTCCGACCGCATGCCTTTAGAAGTTACATTTAATGTTTTCTGTGCCCAAATCGTCGAAAATATAACATAGATCGGACTTCTCCCCAAGTTGATATGGAAAGATATTAATCGGGAATCCTATAATCGTATGCTTAACATAGAATTGAGGAACTGACGGAGTTGATCGAAAAAGCTACTCCACTAAAGCCGCTGAAGAGCTCAATCCATACAATCAGGAAAAACAGAAGTGGTTAGATACCTAGTATATGCGGGCTAGACAAATTTCATTGTCCTTCCTTTAATTGTTCTTCTTATCCTTTTATTAACCCTTTCCTCGTTATACTCTTCGAGTTTCCCATTTCTACTGCATCGCTGCTGCTCCACTTATGGAATTGGCTTATGTCGCAGACCACAGAACGCGTCTACATACCGCTCGGTCCTGGATCGCTTCGGTGGTTAGCCCCAGGCGCATTTTCCATCTGAGAAATCCGGGAATTTTTTTTCCATTCTTTGAATGTGGCAACACTTGCTTATTCTACTCAACTCAAGTTGTTCGGTTACCGAATTCCTTATATCGGATTTTCCAATAGGGACTTGACAACTTTGAATTTATTTTGTGAACGCACTCTTTCACTAATCATCAAACCGTCACTGTCAATTTATTCAGTAAACTCAACATTTTCATCATGGTAAAGTACACGAACGAGCAACGTCTGCAAATTATAAAAATTTTCTACCGAAATTCGGAGTCGGTGACTGCAACTAGTAGACAGGCAATAACAAGTTTAGTGCAAAAATTTGAGTCTACATAGGAGAACATCCACTTCCACGGTGTTCTCAAGAGTTGGGCATTGCTCGCCATGATCACCGATTATTTTTGGCCCGAATTGGAAGATATGGACTCGGACGACATGTGGTTTCAACAGGATGGTGCCACAAGCCACACAGCACACGGTACAATCGATTTATTGAATAGTAAGTATGGTGAGCGTGTTATCTCAAGAAATGGGCCAGTCGATTGGCCGCCTCGTTCGTGCGATTTAACGCCGCTTGACTATTTTCTGTGGGGCTACGTTAAGTCATTGGTTTATGAAAACAAGCCAACGACGTTGGAAGAGCTCAGAGCCAACATTGAATGCGAAATAGGGGCCGTTTCGGCCAAAATGTGTGGCCGAGTCGTTGACCATATGAACGAAGTCGAGTTCCGTATATAAATATTTTGATTGTACTTCAAGCCGATAATAAAGGTTTTGAAAGATCTCAAATGGTTTGCGTTTTATTAAAAAAAAAAACGTTGTCAAGTCCTTATTGGAAAACCCTTTATGTAGACTTCTTCTCATACGCGTAGATCTAATGCAATCGCGTCTAGTGACTCCATTAGACATCCTTAACATTTTTATTTCCGCTGCCGTCATTTTGTTTTTAAACGCTTCCTACATTGTCCAGCACTGTGAACCGTACATAAGAGCTGGTCTTACAACCGTGGTGTAGAGTTTCCCCTTCAATTTAAGTGGAAATTTTCGGTCGCAAAAGATTCCCGAATTTTCCCGCCATTTCATCCATCCCACACTCACTCTGTGGTTTACGTCGTCGTCACATTTCGCTTCCATGTTAACGATTGATCCTAAGTACTTAAAGGTAGTGCTTTTCGGAAGAACTATTCCATCTAACATTATATCCGGAACAGGTCGCAACGGATGCGCAAATGGGCACGTCAAATGCTCCGTCTTTGAACGACTTATTTTAAACCCGTTTCTCTCTAGCGCATTTCTCCATGAATCTAGGGCGTTCTGTAAATCTTCGACGTTATCACTTAGTATAACTGCGTCGTCAGCGAAGAGAATTGGCTTGACATTTGCTTTGCGAATGCAGTCTTTTAAAAGATAGTCGAATACTACTTAAAGAGGAAAGGGCTGAGGACGCTTCCTTGGGGCACCCCGACATAAACTGTTAATTCTCTCGTTAGTCTTGCAGAGCTCTTAACCGCAGTTTTCACGTTTCCGTACATGTCTTGTTTTGCTCTAATAAACGTTTCCGGTACCTTTTGAGATCTCAGCGCGGCCCATATGAGATCCCTAGGCACTCGATCGAATGCTTTCTAGGGGTCGATAAGCACCATGTGTAGATCCTAAGACGAATCTCGGTGCTTTTCCATTATTATTCGTAGGCTTTGGATAGCGTCCACCTTCGATCTTCCTCCACAACAAATCCACACTGGCTATTATCGAGCTTTATTGTTTGCCGAAGACGTTCGTTTAAGACTCCTTTCTTAAATTGTTACTAAAGAAAAATTGTAACACATTTAAAGTTTTATATGAGGCTGCAAATAAAAAATTCAAACAGATGTGCTATGTAAAACAACTATCTTTCGATGAACTAAATATAGCCTTGATAAATGGATCAAGAACATCCGGAGAATTTTAGAAAGCTGTTAAGCTTATTAATTGAAAAACCAACTCAATTGCATTAGGGCTACAAGCGGGGCAGCTAAGAGACCATTTTAAAACTCTACTCAATGAGCCGCAAATATTTCCGTCCGTATGCAGCGTCTATGATCGTGGATGAATACCTGGACTCGCCACTTTCCGTCTCTAGACTAGCAGTTGCAATTGAGAACTCGAACAAAAATAAAGCGCCAAGAATCGACCGTATTACGTTTGAATTCTACAAAAATCGCTCATCGGAATTCTTATTGGCTCTTACACAAGAATGCAATAGAATATTTTCAACTGCTGATGTGCCCGAATGCTTTCAGAAAGCAATCATTTTTCAAGAAAGGTGACTTCGATGACCCAGCAAACTACAGAGTAATATTTATCTTAAACACATTTGCTAAGTTGTTTGCTAGTTAGGTCTTCAATAGAATCACGAAGTGGGTGGAAAATAACAAAGTTTTAATAGAATTTCAAGCTCTACTATTGACCAAAGATTCACACTGGTTAACTAGCGGAGATATGCAAAATAAACCGCAAAAAATTGTATGCTTTCTTCGTGTATTTTTGTGCGGCTTTGGACTCCATCTCGCGTGCAATGTTTTCCTATAAGCTATATGGGTACGGAATCTCGTCACAAGTCGTTAACGTTTTAAGAGCTAAGTACTGCAATAATAAGTCATGTGCCCATCTATCGGAGGAATTTGAAGTCTCGAGGTGTCAAACAAGGTTGCGTGCTTAGCACATTGCTGTTTACCCTGTACATAAATAATATAATGGATGAAGTCACAGGTGGAATAGATCTCTGTGGGACCAATAATCCGGCGCTGATATTTGCAGATGATATCGTTTTCTCGCCGATACAGTAGATACTGTGCAGTTAATGATTAACAGGCTAGATACCTACTGCAAAACGTGGAATTTAACCGTCTTTAGAGATGGTGCTGGTGGAGGTACGCTCAAAGTGAGAAATGGAGGTTTCAAGGCAACCAGATTGACATAGTTAAGCAGTGTAAGTATCTGGGAGTGTTAATTACACCGAACCTAAACATGAACATGTTTGGGGAAACTGCATCAAGAACACGCACATTTCTCACACCTTTAAAGCGAAAATATTCCGCGGCCTCTTCCATTCAGCTGTCTGGGGTTACCGCGCTTTCGCAAAATTTTGGAAAAGTTCCTCCGCTTTTTTCTAAGACGGATTTTTAAACTCCCGAGTAGTTCCCCAATAGTAGACTGGAGTGGCACCTCTGTTCCCAAATACTCTTAAAATGCACTTGGATTATGTTCTTAAAGTTGATGCAATGAGCCAGGAAAGAATTCCGAGGTTGGAACTCGCACAAATGATAACATATAAGGTGAAATGTGTTTAAGAGTAGGAAATACTAGGAGTGGAAAGCGGTTATAACTTTATTTCAACACCGAGCAGGAATCACTTAAACAAATTGTAGACATGTTGTTCCAGAAAACTAGTCACAGAATTTATGACAAACATGTAAATGGAGCTCAGTCATCTCAATACAGAGCTTACTACAGCAAGATAAATCATTACCGTCTTCAAACTAAGAGGAGAACTTTTAAAGCTTATTATACTGCACCTCCTTGAGCTTCCAATCTTATGCGAGCTGTGCAATCTCAGGGAACGTGAGGATGTGTTGCACTTCATTGCGAAATGGCCCATACTTAAAGAATTCCGCAGAAACTTCTTCGGTGCTCGAGCACTTGGGATAGAGGAAGCAATCCATATCTTGAATGGTGGCAGAGGTTGGGACCTGCTTTATAATTACGCAGTGAACGCGTTGCACTACAGGAACTGCATAACCGAAGGACGTTTCTAAGTATTTTTTTTTTTTAAAGTTTATGTTTACGTTTTAAACATAAGTAGCACCAAATTCTTTTGTTGTTTTTAAGGTCGATCTGGTTGACCGCTTATACTCGTAAGAGGCCAAACCATATAGGCTAAGTAATTTTGTAAAAGAAATGTTTTTTTATTTAAAATAAATAATAGTCGTTTAACTAGTACAACTAAAGCTCTTTTTATTGACGTCTACCCTTTCTTACCTTACCTAGGTGAGCTCTAAATGCCCGGTAGCTCATTCGATCGTAGAATTATAAAGTTGGCAAGTAATGTAACTAACTGTTTTAATATTCTCACTAAGAGCTCACTATGTCTAAACAGAAATTGCGCAACAGGGTAAAATCGCATCATAATTTTTGTTTGTATTATCCAGCGTTGATTGAGTATCACGAGCATCACGAGGGTCACGACTGTAATAAGAATCTTGGAAATCTAAACCATGCCATGTGAGGATAAATAGTAAGCCGGACAGTTAACTATAAACATCGATGTTTAGGCATCCACAAGTGTCTCTGAATGCTGCCTGAGAATCTCTAGTCTAGGTGACTTAATTGAATCCGAAGGTTGAATACAACATTAGTTTACATGCCTCTCTATTTGGGGCGACTGGGTCTCTAGTATTTATGCGTTTAAGACTACTAAATCAACTAAGCCGGTTTATTCGAACTTTTTAGATGAAGTCGGCACCGCTTTACTGTCCATACAGCCCGAAAATTATTAGGAGAACTTTTCTAACGAAGCGCTTTAAGGAATTAACATCGCGCTTATGCGCGGTAAAGCATGCCAAAAACGATCAGTGACTTGCATGCGGCCTTTTTGGTTGCCCTAAAAAAATGTTTCTGTATTCAATTGCCTTCTAAATCCAAAGAAGCAGCGACTGGCAAGACTGATTCTTCGCATGGTTTGCGAGCCGACATATCTGTCGGAGTTGATAGCAGAACTGAAGTAGATGAAGTCCGCTACTTCCTAGAAGTTGTAGCTGCCTATCGTCACGTTTTGTCATATGCGTTGATGTTGAGTTTTCCTCTTTGTTGACACCTTCGTTTACTTTGACTTCTTTGTTTCCCTTCGTTGGCCACTTATCAATCTTTTCCGCCTCTGCTTCAACAGTCGCAGCTGGCTGTGCTCTTCCCATTATGTCAATGTCGTGTGCATATGCGAGTAACTGAACAGACTTTGGCATATGATGCCACTGAAGTTGACTTGAGAGTTTCGCTCAATTCTTCGAATAACAATGTTGAAAAAATCGCATGAAAACGCAGCGCAAATTGAAGGTGTCGGTTTTCTCATTATCAACCTTGATGGAGAGTTAGTTCTCCATCGTCATTTTACAAAGTCGAATAAGCCTAGGGATACCATGGACTAAAACTAAACTAAACGGAGCATATTCTATCTCTGTAGATGATGCCATATCCCGCTTTGAGATTGTTTATAAATTTGCAATTCCAGGGTTTAATTCAAGACCTATACTGATAGGGGCCTGATCGGCCCCTGTCTGACCGACTGTCCTAGACTACCAAAAGTCTTATGCATTCCTCAAATATGTGAGAGAGAATTTGTTTAGGAGCCTTATTCCGTTGTAGTGTGCGTAGATAAGGAAATCTTTAGTCTTTCAGATCGGAAAAATAAATTGGAGGTTCCCATTCCCCGGGCATACCTTCATCAACCACCATCATCTGCTAGTTTAAGCTTGGAAATAGCTATTCTGACTTGTTCATGATCGAGTGGACGGAAATGTTGTCCGTCTTCGAGAAACTCACCGGGGACCATGCGCATTTTATGGTGCGCGATTAATTCGAGAAACTGTAGATCCTTTTCGCAATACGTTTATTTTAAACGATACGCATCCCGTATTTCGTCTAATGCGTCAATTCGACATCGTGGTCAACAATTCAACTTGTGTCCATCCACTTTATCGAACACTTTTCGTAAAGATCTTCGTTAACGTGCTTACAAGATTCAACTTGTACAAGAATTGAAACCATACGATCATCGTTTGGGCCGAACAATTGGTGAATGGGCCGAAGGACACATTGCTGTTGATCTAGAATTTCATTTGAAAATTTTGTTTATCACTGAACCACACTATTGACTAAATGGCTATCTGAATACACAGAATTTTCGCATTTGGAGTGGTGATAATCCACAAGCCATTGTCCAAAAATACTACATCCAGAAAAGCTACAGTATGGTGTGCTTTAGAGGCAGGTGGAATCATATGTCTTCAAAAATAAATATGGTCAACACGTTACAGTCAACGATTAGTGGTACAGAGACATCGTCACGAACTTTTTCGGGCCTCAATTGAAAGGCATTAATGTTGCATAGATGTGGTTTCAGCAGGACGGCGCCACATGTAATCCTGTTGACAGCGTAGCGGCCATCATAGGGTGCCTGGAATGGGCGTCGAACTGAAAGCTGGCGCTGATGTACGAGTATGTATATCATTTTAATTGAATGGTGAATCCTTCCAGTGATGTGATGGAACCTTCTCGATGGACTCAACTTTTGCATTTCAATACGAACATTTTTTACGAACTCGTTCTTTATGGTGGTGTTGTTGTTTTACACTCACTTGGTGAACAAAAGGTTTCACCATAAAGCATTTCGGCAGAAGTTGCGTTCAAATCCTCCTTGATCGACGATAGGAAACTTAAAAGAATGAGTGGTAAAGCGTCAACGCATCTATTCGTCTCGTAGTATTTTATTGTGGCTTCAATGCTCGATGATTCCATTGCTCATATTACCTAGCACTGGAATGGTATTTATCTTTGCATGCAAATCGCCACCGCTTACGACTCTTCTATCACGAGATTTTGAAATTTCAGCCATCTCCTTTGCAGATCTTGCTAATGTTGCCACAGGTCTTCTGCCTTTGATATTTCATATTCCATATCAGTTTCTTCCTTTGATTGCAATGTGATCAATTTGGTGTTCAATTAGTTGACTCTTTGACTGCTGGGTTACTTTGTGGATTCTCAGATGTGGAAATCGTGTGCTACCTATACCATGGACAATGGACATGTACATTTGGTCGAGAAGCTCGTAGAAACAATCTTTGACAAGGGCGCATTTTCCCTTTGGAAGCTTGTTTTGGCGAATTAAGCCCTGATGCAGATAATTAAAGTTCTTGCCGAAATTTTATCTGGTGGGAAGTCCACATATAATTTGGCGCTAATTCTGCTTTCTACCTCAATCACCACAGTAGACACCACAGTTAACTCAGACTCACCTACTTTGTTCGATCCTATCGCATTTCTTGGATGGAAACTACATCCTGACCTGAGCTCTTGGCATGTTGAAGTAGCTCAAATTAAGTTATTGCCAAATCTGCTTCTGCTGTTGAATTCCTCCGTCGAAGAAACTGTGTTTGACTTTCTTGAATCATATATTTGCACTGACATTCACTCAAAGAAGTTTCGAAAGTCTGATGCTTGCCGATGTTGCTTTCTGATTTCAGATGAATTTCTTCCTGTTTTAAAAAAAGGACTAGGAACCGGTAACTATGATTCAACATTTGAAAAAATGGTGTGTAGCCTTGAATTTTCCATGAAGTGGGCGCTATTTTCTTTCCTCTTTGGTTGACGCTGTTGACGCTGTCGGTCTGATCAAATCCAGATACTGTTTTCCTAAAAATTCAATTGAAATAAACTTACGTTTAATGGTGTGGTCCGATCATGCTTGCGTGTCGATTGCTTGGCGGAACAATTTTATACGTAAGTCCATCTAGGAGTATACTGCTTTCACCAGATCTCAAAAGCTGGTTTGTAATGGTTTACCTTTAATATCGCGAATCTCTTTTCACTTTTCACAACTCACATGAATTTCTGTATCCTAAAACTCCCACAGAGTCTCGACGAAGCTGCCTTTTGTCTTAGAGAAATGCCTTCTGACGCTATGACACCAGAATTGTGCCTGATAAGTAATGTTTCCAATACTGAGCTTCCTCAGAGTCTAAACTTGGAAAGAAAAGAAGCTGAATGGTTAGAACTTGCTCAAGAACAAATCAAAATCTTGCGTAACCATGTACGACGGTACTCTCAGAGATCACTCGCAATTAAGTGAACGAAAGACTTTGAGTTTCTTGCAAGCACAAAGAATGATTTGCTACATCTCCAAAATTTCAGGTATTTTCTCCCATATCTCAGCGGAAAGATACTCAGATAACCGCCACAGACCTTGGCTTATCACATCGTACCAACCATGCCATACCATGATGTGAGTATCCACCAGCCCCCCAAAGACGAAAAATACGTTTTAAATCCAGCGGTACACAATAGTTGATTCCAAATTTCCATTCACTGCAATCTCTTGTGACTGAATATTGCACCGGAATAGCCAACAACCATGGAAGTCACCAACTTTGTTCTACTCAATTCTTTGGTATATACTAGTGTGTATGTATATTCTCCAAATGCTAGTTATAGTTCTATTAAATGCAAGTCATCTCTTGACATCTGCTGCTGCTATACATTTATGCATTGTTGCAAGATATCTTTATTGTTCGACACCTAGCCAAGATTCCGTTTTCAACTCAAAGGACGAGTGTGCAATAAAATCCACAGGAATCGTTGCAATTTGTCTCAAACTGAAACAATGGACCATTTCCTGACACATCTGTTTGAATGAAAATCTCTCTCAACCCCCGAAAATCTCCCAGAAACTCATTGGCAATTCTCCTTTATTAAGGTCGAGCTTATCTTTTGGTGCCCGATTGACGGTACAAAAAGAGCGATAAGTACTACAATAACTTGTCCATCGTTTTACCTCAAATGTTCCTCTCACCTGAAGGCAAATAAATGTGCACACATTTTAACAACAATTACCGCTGCTTATTCATTTTGGCACAATAAGACAACGAAAACTTGTTTCCATGCCGTCTATGTCCCCGCATTGGGCGCCATTTTTTCTCGAACCAAACACCGCAGAGTCTTGCTTTAGGTCGGGTTGACTTTCTTTGTAAGTCGGAATGATAATTTATAAAGTGTGTAAGAAAGGAGTGTCAGTAAGAGAGTATACGGACCAGTGTTCCCACACCACCTGCATCCTCTTCAAATTCACCATTGCTGCCACCGCCGCTGCCGCCGACGCCGTCGTCCGGGTCCTTTTCTATTTTATTTGGCAGGGTTTGCCAAGTTAAAACTTTGCTCATAAATTTCTCGTAATTTATTCATGAACGAGAGTTATCGCCGAGGGAGGACGTTAAGTTTTCTGCGATTTCTATTTGTTGTTGGTTCTATTTTATTTTTTTTTTCCTCTTTCCTGTTTTGATGTTGTCCTGTTTATTTGGTTTGTTGTGGATTGTTTTGTTCGTTTGTACGACTCTGTTGGTTGATTGTTTTTTTTTTTTTTCGTTTTTTTGGTTAAGTGTATGTGAGGCAAAAATACGATGGAAAAGAATATGGCAGCGTTGTTTTCGAGTCAAAGTGGAAAGACATTCGTCCAAGTTTTCCAATTAAATTATCCAACTGGAAACTACTGGGAATAACATTAAAAAAACAAAAAAACAGTTATTTTTCCTCTTTTTTTACTTTACTTACGGTGGTCGTAGACATATTAGCATTCGAAGTTTTGAGTAGAATGCGGCACATGAAAGTCATAAGAGTGTGAGTCTGTGAGGTATTATAAAAGTGTTCTTGCTGCACGTGCAAAATATTATGAAATTAATTTCTTGCTGGCTTGGAACGTGCTGCATGCTTAGAGCCATTTGATGGCGTTCTAGGAGTGCCTATTAAGAACAACTGCTACGAAACAAATTGCAAAAACACATGAGTGCGTGAGTGCGGATATCAGCTAAGCGGATTTTTATTGCAAATTGTCTGTAATGTGTGTTTCATGGGAGTACGGATGAAAATGAGTAGGCGCACAGTTGGTGCTGTTAGACGTTATTTATTTGACGAGAGCCAGTTTTAAGCTGGAAAATTATTTTATTTAATTTGATGTAAATTTTCAAACATCTATGCGCATCCTGAATGACTGTTGAAGAGACAGAAATTCAAAGCAACTGATTACGCAGATATCATAAACTGGGATTAGGCAAGGGCTTTATGATCTTCTGCGCTTCGTATCGTGGAAACGTGTTGAGATAAAGTTTCTTTAATGGAAAACATCTTTTCTTCAAAATGTTCTGAATTTATTTTTTAAATGTCCTTCAGTCGAATCAAATTAAAGAACAGAGCAGTACCACCAAATTCCATTTCAAATTTCTTTCTTAGACTCCACTTATAGACAATTACCTTATGGCACAGAGCTAAGACGTAAACATATGTAAGTCTGTACCTTTTTGTAGCCAAAGTAAGTTTGCGGATATCCCAAACATTACAAAGACAAGCTCATACCGTCAGGAAGTATTACGTCGATGTCATCAATCGTGAGAGATCGCCAAATCCTTTTCCGATCGGTTCTCTCCAGGCAACATCAGTGGTAAAAAAAACTGTCAAAAAACCATCACAGCATTTCTGTAGACTATATAGCGTGACAACTATTAGTATAAGGCCTCGTAGAAGTAGCATCTTCTGACAGGTGCTGGTTCTTTAAAAAACGACAATGAGCCTCTGCAGCTGAACATCTTGCAGCTCGGCTAATAAGCCCTACTTCACGCCTCCCCGTGGCGCCATCTGGGAATCTCACTGATTGCGAAGCGAAGGGGACAAATGGCGAGTTTCCTGCGCCATAAATCAGGATTAGAGTTGGAAAAACAAAACAAGACCTTATCCGGTCTACTCTAATATATTTCGAATTCAGGCCGGTAGGGATTTCCCATACTTAATAGACCAAACGGCAGCACTCAAATCCCACAACGGGTTAGTGGCTTTCGGTCCAACCGATCTCTCATCCTAGGGGTATCAAAAAATGGAACTGGCCCTCCAGGTTGTGGCGCCGGGGTAACTGCCCGGCCATGGGAAAAATCAAAAAAAGTTACGGGGCCTCGGATACGGGCGCATCTACAGTTGACAACCCATGCAAACATGCACATGCACGACTCCGATAACGGATTCAGGCTAATCGACTTTGCGGCGGGGCGAAACATTGTGGTAGCTAGCACGCGGTTCCCATATCTCGATATTCACAAGGGGACTTGGAGAACTCCTGACCAATCAATCCTCAACCAGATTGATCACATTGCGATCGACGCAAGATACCTACTCCTCCAGTATTTTGGATGTCCGAACGTTCCGATGACCATTACCACAGCTAAGCAAAAAGCGAGCAATGCGGCACTGCAAAAAAGACTAGAGCTAATCACGAGCTCTATGAGCAGAAGAGGAGAGAAGAACACCGGCTTCTGGAGGAAAGAGAAAGAGCATGAGAAGCGCGCGGTCGAGGAAACTGAGAGATGCTACTCCAGGAATGAGGTTCGGAAGTTTTACCAAAATTTAAAAACAAACATGTCACGGACACATACCTCGAACCCAAGCCTGTAGAGACGACAAAGGGTAGTGAAGTCGCAGTCGATTCTGAGAATTTGGAAAGATTAATTCCTTAGACTATATAACGGCGACGACGAAACAAATACCGCTGTCAGGCAGAATCAACCTTTCAGCCTGGACGAAGATCACAATTCCGTCCATTCGACTTGGATGAAGTAATGAAAGCAGTATCTAAGTTGAAGTCCAACAAAGCTGCTGGAGTGGATGGCCTGAGCTCTTCAAAGCGGCAAGCGATGACTTGGTAAGGACCATACACCAACTCATCTGTAAAATATGGTCGGACCAAAGTATGACCGAGGAATGGAACCTCAGCATTGTTTGTCCGATTCTCAAGAAAGGAGACCCTCTGAACTGCGCCAACTACAGAGGCATCAGTCTCCTTAATATCGGATACAAGATCTTATCTGCGGTATTGTGTGAACGCATGGAGCCGTTCGTCAAAAACCTGATAGGTCCATATCAGTGTGGCTTCAGGCCAGGAAAGTCCACCATCGACCAAGTATTCACACTATGGCAGATCTTGAAGAAGACCCATGAGCTTCAGATCGATACAGACCACCTATTCATCGATTTTAAAACCGCGTATGCAGCATCTATAGAGACGAGCTATACAGAGCAATGTCTAGTTTCGGCATATTGCCAAACTCGTCCGTCGGTGCAGGATGACGATGGAGAATGCACGCTGCTCCATCAAGGTCGGTAAAGATCTCACCGAGACCTTTGATGTCCAGAAAGGATATAGACAAGGCGATGTGCTGTCATGCGATTTTTTCAACATCGTACTTGAAAGAATAGTGCAAAACTCACGCGCAAATACAAGAGGCACTACCTTTCAAAAGCCCGTCCAACTACTCGCATACGCCGATGATATTGACATTATTCGAAGAAAGCAGCGTGATGTCAGTGCCACTTTGCAAGTATGAAGACGGAAGACTTGACTTAGTATATGCCGTCAAGCAAAAAGTACACTTAACACGGATGTGTCGGACAGAATGTCATTTTTGATAGATATAACTTTGAGGTAGTCAAGGTCTTTGTGTACCTAGTCTCCGCTATAAATTCAGACAACCACACCGGCACTGAGATAAAACGAAGAATGACTCCCTCCAATCGGTACCTCCTTGGGCTAAAAAGGTAGTTGACTTTCAGAGCCTCTCTCTCTCAATTAATAGGGTCATATACTCGTAAGGGCTTAATAATCGAGGTCCTGATCTATGGTGCGAACCATGGATTTCTTAAAAAGTAGGTTAGGTTGCTTTTAGTCGCTGTGATAGAGCTAAAGCTAAACGCAACACGAGAACAGTGGAATATCCCTACAGATGGAATCAACAGTGTTGCCCCTATCGAGTTTCTTGACATTGTCTTCCATAAATAAGTTATCTAAAGGCGGCTTCAGAACTAGCTGTCAGAGTTTCTAAGGTAGAGAGGGTGCGGAAGAACTCAAATTAGATTAATGGTACCAATCATATCATCTTTTACGAAGGCACTTACACCTTATGCCCATGGAGTGCCACAAAGATCCTGACTCTTAAGATTAACAGTTACTAGGCAGATCAATAGCCAGGAAATCTGAAATAAAATCTGTGGCCATCCAATCAAAGATATCTATTGTAATTAAATTCACCGATTATGAGAAATGACAGAGGCAGGCATAAAAAAATTGCTTTTTCCGAGAAACAGCCTTAATTGCACTTAACATATTTACTGGGTACTCAATGTTATCTTAAAAGTCCTTAGAGTCGTGGTTGACAAGCACAGCCTACATAACACAATCTTCAAGAATGAATCTTTTTTATTGCCTTCGTTTCGGGCTATTGCCCGCTGGGGAAATATGTCAACCATGATGATTACTTTAGGATGATCTATGGCGTTCCTTAAGTCTAGTCAAAACGTTTAATGAGGCCGTAATTGATTCAGACCACTACTAAGCTTTGACTTAGATACGAATATGGATGGCCTTAACGCCACTTGGAATATTGGTAGAAACTGAGAAGTCAAATGTGTCTTAACTTAACTTTATGACCGCGTCGTCAACATCTTTACCTGAACCTCAGTAGGAAAGTCTCCAACCATAAACCAAGGAGGACGCCTTTAATGTGCACATTGAACATTATTTCCAAGCCGGTATAGACCCTCTAGAAAACAGTGATCAACTAAGCCCTTCTATATGGCACAAAGATAATTACTTTATCCGAAATGGAGAAGGGTGCGCTGTTATTTCGAAAAAAAAGTTTCGAGTGAACTACGACCCTTTCTGTATCGAAGGAGAAGATTTATCAAAGAGTCACAATTCATCGGCTTAGATGGCTGGAACAGGTTGCGGGAATGGACATCAGAGCACGACAAGGAAAGATCTGAAGCGCTTGTAAATTAATCAGTCTCATTGGTTGACCGACTTTTCCATGGATGATTTCTCCATGGTTAAACAAATGGAAAAGTGTTTTTTTTTTTTTAAAACACATCGCCCAATTCAGATCTCGTAAAATTGACATATCTGATCATTCCCCTGTATACCGATTGAAAAACAAAGTGTAAATATTCAAAGGTACCTTAGTGGCAATGTCTTCTTCCTTTAAAACCACTAAAAGAAGGAACATCGACAAGACACACATGTGTACAATCTAATCTCATTCTTCATGAAAACGAAAAAAATTCCCCCTCCTCACATACGAAGTACGAGTATATGTACTCGTATTTTACATATAAGCAACACTCGACGTTGGTGGCAGAAATTATCACTAAAAGTTGTCAACGCTTGTAACCACATTCTCATACTTTATCCGTTTCATTGCTTCTTCTGTAGTCGCTTGTTGCGGTACAGTAGTACTATTATCTCTTATCTGCATACTCAAATTATAATCCTCTTCCAACCCAGAGCCCTTAAATGGCAGCACCCACAGCCTAGCAAACAACGAACAAAAATTGCTACTTGTGCCTGCCGGAAAGAAAGTAATTTGCATACCGGATCAATCTCCAGAATTAATGGCTTTCGTTGTGATAACGTTTTATGTGCTCCACACCGCAAAAGGAGAACCGGAAAGCAAAAACAAGAAAAAAGTATTCCCTGAGAAACAATGACGACAAGTGCCTGCCAGGATATCACCAGAACCATCAACAAAGAAGAGAGTATAGGATGTGAAGCCTGTACCGAGCCTACCTAATGTATTAATGTACGTACAACCCATTTGTTGTTCCAGAAGCTGAATATCACCCTCCCAAACTGAGTCTTATTCCAACCCCGACCTGCAAATCGTGCAAATTATTCGTATCTCCATCGCATGGTCCGCGAAACAAAACACAAACAGTCCTCGGTGTTTGATGTCAGCCCATCAGAAGCATCCCCTAGTGAAATGATTAACCCCAACAAAGTACACGGGAGAGACAATGCCAACCCGGATGGATAGTATCCGTACGACTGCTCAACTTTAAATGAATGGCTCGTCTAAGTCTGCTGAAAGGTAAAAATGTCCTGCCACAGTGACAAAGAGTCAAACGTGCATTTAGGCTCAGGTTTCAGGTAACAGTAACAGAATAGCTGCCAGAGCAGTTTCTTCTCATGTCCTAAATCTGATTGAGTACTTCGTTACAACTTTGGGGGATGATTTCTATTTAAGCCCGATGGATCGGTATAACTAAGGACCGTACTTAGATAATTTTTATCACCGTGCCGGTGTAAGGAATTTTTTTTTTTCTTTTCTGAACAATAACACATCGGGATGGCTGAACAGAACGAACGCTCAGTTCAACCCCCCTCCCCACAACATTGTGCGACACGGTTCAGTTTAGCTCATATGGAAATTTTCCTCCTTCTTGAAAGGGGAAACAATTTTTTCTTTTTTTTTTGCCCCAAAAAAGTTGAGAAAGCAAAAGGACACATTTTCCGCTCCAAGATGGATGACTGAGATTTATACTGCTTTGAAATTTCGTCTTCTTTTTTCATTTTTCCATTTTTTTGCTTCAAAGGGATACACGAGAAAGGGGTTCTTGAATTTTTTGGTATTTTCGATTTTTTTTCTTTTTCTCATTTTTACTTTGTGGGGCAAGAGATGTACCCTTTTTGGAGTTTAGACTGTGTGCAGTGCATTGTAAGTCATCTGTCGCTGGATTTCATGTGACACAGAGAAGGGTACATGAAGTGAATGTTGCGCTTGAATGACTTGAAATTATGTACCCAGCAGCAGGCATTTCAATTTAGTTCTTTAAAGGGGAAATGACTTTTTGAGTTACACACTCCTTATAGCTGATGTTCAAGGATAGATGGGATGGAAAGGCAATGTCCTTATATTTTTCGTTGTTGGTTTTTGCTTTGTTTTTTTTCGTTTGTCTTTTGAGTTCCATTTCTTCATTATGAGAAAAAATGTTCATTTCACTTAAAGATGTTAAAGATGATCATGCTTTAAGGCGGCGTTTTGATAGAAGTTTTTGAGTTTGATAAGTAAAAGTCATAAGCATATGAGAAATGGATCTGTTGTCGGATTTGGTCGGAAGACTTTGACAAAGTCACACTTGAGACTGGCTAAAAATCAGGTCACACTCTTTCTCCGAACGATGTCGTTGTCATCTGAAAACCTGACGCCGCCTGTAGAGAAATGTTTTAATTATGGAACATCTGCTGCGAATTCTACAGAGAATAATCTGAATTGCTCACATTGGCTTGCATATGATAAACTAACGAGTACACTCCGAGGATCAAACTCATCAGCCTGACATCCTTCTTGGTGCAGTGGAAAAAGGGAACAGGTGGGTTGGACAAAACTGCAAAACTTCTCTGCGAATGCATCTTCTGTCCAAGCTACAAATCTCGAAAGACAGCGCTTCAATACGTTTAGAAGGTAAAACGACTTAGCTCCCGTATTGCGGACAACTTGGTGATTGAAATCGGCCATTATGTCGTTGGTGCTAGACTCTTCCTAACTTACTCGAATCTTTTGGTATTATAAGCACTACCAGCTGCCGATGCAAGAGCCAGCTCTTCTCACAGATTTGTTTTTAAGGACTAGGAACAAAAACCCTTAATTTAGAGTGCTACGCCAACTGGATCCATTGAATGATTTGCAGTCAGTGGTAGCCACGGGAACTGCTTCTCTAAATCTTAGCTTTGGCATATCTTTTGCTGCACTACTTTTGTAAAAAAAAGCCCAAAAATCGACAAAAAATTGTAAATGAAATATGAATCTGTATCGTTGATTTCGTGCACAAGAATACGGGATTAGGCACACCAATCTCTAAGCTCTTTCGGGTCTATTTTATAGAAAGCGACAACGTCCAATAATAAGTCTTTTTGGGAAACGTAGTGGTGGATTCTATTTCCTGAAAAGGGACTCAGATGTGCTCTACCTTCCTGTGTGGTATCAAGTTAAAGTCGGTAACCGAAAAGTCGCCACCGCAGAAAAGGGCAACAACTTCGCCAGTAACTATGAGTGGAATTGATTAGGAAAAGGTATCAAGAAAGGCATTGGTTAGCTTGTGTCACTATGGTTGATGGAACCACGTCTTGTCTTTTTTAGGTGCTGCTACAGTCCGGATTGGACCTGGGCTTCAGTCAACAAGCGTCTCCAGCCAGCTAGAACTTTTGATAGATGCCTCCAGTTCAGCCATCTCAGTCTGTTAACTCTATAAAATATCACCGGGAGGTCCGCAACACCTCAGAACTCAGAGCAATGGAGGATGCTATTATGAAAAATATATTTAGCTTTGGAATAAGAGCGAACATTTCAAACTTGGGATATGACTTGAGGACTGTGGCATCCACAAGAAGCGAAATAGTTGAAAACTTAAGGGAAGGGAGTTTATTGTTGCTATCTAGTCGGAAGGATGTAACACGAATCTATTACAATTTTTGTTCCATTATCACAAGGTTGAGATGGGAACTTAGAAACTGGATAGCTCGACAGACATTATACGGATGTAGGAAAGTGTTATGACTAAGGGTTGGTTAAAGTCCGGTGCGAGTAAAAGCCCTGCATATTTCGTCATCAACGCTAAAGTTGCATGGGATAAGAAAATTCAATTGTGGGCGCGTCAGTATATCACAGAGGCAATGCGTGCATTTATAACTACCCCCATGAAGGTGTGTTGTTGATTGCTTTTAACTTGGACCTTGTTTTAAACTGACTGCTTCCATTCTATTTCAAATCGGTAACTTCGCGACTTCGGGATTCGGGACTGAACACTGCGTTCAAGAACTTGGGAGACGAAAGCAACAATAGCAAATGGTTTGCGAACTTCTGGAATGGCAGCCTCCTTGTGATTGTAGACAAAAAGATTCTTCTGACTGGCAAAGAATCGCCAGTAAATGCAACCATATTGCAAAGAACTTTCTTTTTCTTACAACTTTCAGCTGTACAGGCAGCTGAAACGCCTCCTTCATTATTTATTCATGAAAACGGGACCAACATTTACCGGCAGGACGATCAGGTTCCTACGTAAAGCCTATTTGGTTGCTTGAAAGAGGGCTTTACTAGTCGGTGTCACTGAACAAAGCGGGGGCCAGATTGAAAATGTACCTTCTACCTCAAAGTTTTACCTGACAATCGAGGCAGTTTGTCTTTGGTGTCGATGTAGTGTGCTCCTCTTTGTTAGTAGCATATACGAGCACTTGATTTCTCCATCGCCGACAACTAGATCGATCTCTATTGCCTCAGTAACATACAAAATCCTTCATTGACAGCTCGTTGTGTTCTTTCCAATTAACATTATGTCAATTTCAATTATTAAAAAAAGATTTTGAAAAAGTTACATGAGAACGCATCGCTATACTTATCATCGGGCGTAGTCGAATAGACTTAGCACTGTACAGTTCACCTCTATAGATGCTACCACATGCCGCTTCGAAATCGACGAAGAGGTGGTGTGTACCGATTTGGAATTCATAGGTTTTATCCAGCACCTATCGTAATGTGACCAATGATATACCCTTTTTGGACTAAAATCACAATGATACGGGCCGGTTATACTATTAACAAAGGGCTTTAAGAGTTCCGATAATATGGTAGAGAGGATTTTTATGCGATGTTGAGGAGAATTATATCCCTTCAGTTGGCACAGTTAAGGAAATCATCCTTCCTTGGGAGCGGACAAACAATACTGAGGTTCTATTTTGAGATGTGTTGATGAATGCTTAGTATTCAACTAAAATAAGCCATCGGAACCAGCAGCTAACCTAAGTTTGGGAATTATTGTCCTGACTTCATCTTGGTGGGGTGGATGAAATTTTTGTAGTCTGTCTTGGTCAGGTTGATGATTCATCTAAAGGGTAATTTTTACACCGTTTTGCACTTTGAAGAAAGAATCTTTCTACTAAAGATCCTCAGCCCCGACTGTGTTTGTACTATGAGGTTTGCTTCTGCATCCTTGAAAATCCTTGAATTCTGTTTGTGCCTTACAGCTTTGACATGCTGGTTTTGTATTTTTATTAATTCATTCTAAGACCTTGATCAAACGCTTGTTGCGGTCTGCTCGTAAACCTCAGGGCTTACCCTTCTGTATATCGCCCATTTTTTTTTTTTTTGTAATTTCGCTGTTTACATTCATCATCGAACCAGAGATTTGTTTGTTGCAGCGGATTAATTGCTTTTTGGTACTGCCAGCAGTATCGTTTTCATAAAAAGGCCAACGGAAACTCGATCGGAAAGGCCTTAGTGCAATTGTGACCATTCAACGTTCACAAAGTAGTTTGTAAGCTTTGGCTTCTAAGGTAAATTCAGATCAGTGTATTGGCTATAATGTGATAATGATCTGAGTGAATGCTAATTTCTCGGAACGTACGGACATTCAAAAGGGGGGAAGAATGATCTTTTTCGATGACCGTCTGGTTATAATGAGTAAGTCTGGTCGCATTTTCTCTATCAATTTGTTGAAACCGTGTGCTGGCTATACCTACATTATGCCCTGCCCCAAAATCAATAAGCCTATGTAAGTTTTCGGAAGTGATGTCGTGAAGGCCGTACTTTCTGACTGTATAACCTTGTCGAGCTTTGCATCATAATCCTCAAGGATGGTAAATGATTCACATTAAGGGCATCGCTTGTAGGTGTTGTCGAGAAGTCTCTAGGGAAAGTCTTTGTTTAGAACATTCTCTTTCCGTGTTGGGCGTTATATTGGTGAATTGAGTCGTTATGCAAGCCATCACTTGCGCGATTGAAGCTGAAGACTTGCTACACAATTCTCCACAAGATGTTTGGCTGTATAGGTTCAGTTTGGATATCGGTCAAACAACCCAAGTACAGATCCTAAGATTTTTGTCATTGATTTGTTTGCAGTCGTTCCCACTACGAGATCCGTCCGTATCCGAGGCTTGTTTCTGCTTCTGGTGGCTCATTCGATAGCATTTATTTTCCAAAACCTTGACTTAGAGTTTGGAATCCTTACTTCTCTACCGGTCGGTCTGAGCCCTGAATATGTCGACGTAGCCCGGATACGCTGCCTTTCTTCATGACGGGGAGTTAATATCTACCATATATGCACTGCTACGTGCAATCATCTTACCGCCGAATTTATGTGAAAAATTTAACTCACAGTGTTCGAACAATGATTACATACATCTCGTTCGTTCCTATTTAATGTGTTTAGTCCTTCTCAACTGCAAATAATACTTCCACAATCAGAGGAGTTTCCCTTAAGAATAATTCGATGGCACGAGGCACATCACCAAAACAGTAGAAAGTGCGTGCAAGTACTGGTGAACAAACACATCACCACAACAGAGATAGTGCACACTTCTTCCATAGTTTGAAGTTAACCACATAATCCTTTAAGCACAAGAATTGATATTACAGTCACGAGACCAAAAAACCTTTCTACCAACAAATTCTTAAACGAATTTCGGAAAATTACTTTTTAACGCCTCCCCCAACTACCCGAAAACCCATTTCCAACTAATTAAAGTGCCACTGGCGACTTTAGCCCTACACCATCGGTGAGCATTTGGCTCCAAAAAGAATCTAATGCCCTCCTTTCCAATTTTAGACAGAAGCCAAACAATTTTATCTAAGATCCAACTAAGAACTAAATGCTGAATCCCACCACTACAAGGACGAGGTGAAAGAGGATATGCGACTACGAGTATGTACGAGTAGTCAGTAGGCAGAGATACAAAGATTTTGTTTCGATGATTTTCCAGTGGGAAAAGTCACGAACTCAGCGGAAATAATGAATTTTGAAAATGGAGGTTTATTTGATGGAAATAGGCTAAAGTTGCCATTGCCATTGAAGGGCTGCTCTGGCAGCCGCTTCCCTCAATTGGGGGTTAAAGGAGAATAACAAAAAAAAAAAAAAAACAAAAGCAATTCAAGGAGAAAACTAATAACCCGAAGGCACATAAAACACAAGCCATTGGGTTTTCATTTTGCTTCAAAAGAGAGTGAAAGGCAAGAAGGAAGCAAGCTACGACTAGATCAAGAGACAGGCCCGGAAGGGATTCTCTCAACGTATGGATATATTTTTCGGCAAACCACCACAACAGGGATATGGTATACTACTCATTTTGGTATTTGCCTCGATGTTGGGATGGAATTTTTTTGTTCCTTGTGCTTGAGTGGAAGTCGAGCTTTGAAGCGTTCTTCCTTGTATCAAAGATGTGACGTGATTGTAGGGCAAAAGCAAATATGCTTAGATGGGAGGATTTTTCAGATTTAGATTTAACGGATCTCCGTGAAGGCGAATAATTTTAAAGCGATTAAACCGGACGGGTTAAGTGGTGAAAGGGAATAGATCTCGTGTTTGTGAAAACACCTAAGACGGTTTATTAGGCTCCATAAATCAAGTTTACTGACAGCGGTAAATACTATTAAATCATGCCACTGAAAGGGATTCAATTTTTGAAGTCGTTCGAGCGGAAACTGAAAAGGTCTTGCTTGAGGTGTAGGACCTCCCTTTCGTTGTTTACTAGTAAAACGGGGATCTCATACTACAAAGTGCTTTCGCTTCTTCGTTTTTGGATATAAAAGTCCAAAGAATCTTTCTTTTGACACGAATAAGGATATCTGCTGCGATTGTTCTGGATGAAGTTCATCCTTCAGGTTCTTAGTATAAGACTCAGGTGTTATATTCTTGGAAATTTCCTCTTTTTTTCTTCTGCAATTTTCTGAAACATTATGTAATTAACCTTGAAAATAATATTCGCTTATCCACTGGCGAACTCTCTACTGGTGTCTTACGATTGCACTTGAAAGGAATAAAGTTTTGTCGCAGTTTTGATCGAAAGCAAAATTTTTGTCTGCAATCAATAGGCACAGTCTGGATAAATGGGAATGGGACATTGAGTTCCAGCATCAATCGAAAATCACTGACAGTCAATGAGTAAAATTTCCTGCAGCATCAGAGGCAAGGCAGCGGCAAAAATGTATTGTGTCAACAGATGAATAGTTCTGAGGCACAGTCTGCAGGAGAAAAGACAACGACTTACACAATCTAGTGAAGAAGCCACAGAAAGCGGTCTTAGAGAAAATTGCAGCAATATTATAATTGATTAGGTTGTAAAAGCAAAACCAACAACGAAATGTATTTCAAAGCTGAAACTTGGCGACACTGTAGCTATTAGCGGTCGGTTAAGCAAGGCATACAATGAATGCTAGTATTTTTTAAGGATCTGTTCATTGTAGCATTATCCACTAGGACAATGCCGGTCACAAGGGTGATATAAGGCAGAAAGATCCTTCTACAGTTTGGTCTTCTCCCTTGAGGAACAATGCTCCAACATAATTGACCATCCACACTCTCATTCGACAATACGAGGGCGGGTCAATAAGTCCGTGACTTTTGGATTAAAACACAGATTTTTTGATAAAAAAATAATTTTATTTTTCAACGTAGTCTCCCTTGAGCTCTATACACTTTGTCCAACGCTTCTCCAATTTTTTTATCCCTTCCAAAAAAAATGATTTGTCGAGGTCCTCAAAATAGGCCTTTGTTTGCGAGATGACTTCATCATTGGAGTCAAATCTTTTTCCACCAAGCCATTTCTTCAGGTTTGGGAACAAGAAGTAGTCGCTCGGAGCCAGATCTGGAGAATAGGGTGGATGAGGGAGCAATTCATAGCCCAATTTTCCATCTTGCGGAAAGCTTTCTCATGCCCAAGTGATCATTTAAAATTGAAACCACTGAGCCATGCGAGATCCCTACGGCTTCCACAATCTCTCGCACTTTCAATCTTCGGTCGGCCAACACCATATCGTGAATTTTTTCGATTGTTTCGGGTGTAGAGACCTCAACTGGGCGTCCAGGACGTTCGGCATCTTCAGTGCTTGTACGGCCACAACGAAATTCAGTAAACCACTTTTTTACCATTGAAATCGATGGTGCAGAGTCCCCATAGTATTTATCAAGCTTAGCCTTGGCCTCGGTAATGGTTTTTTTTCGCAAGAAATAATGCTTAATAAGCACACGAAATTCACTTTTTTCCATTTTCTCCTCAAACTAGTGAGTAGTCTGATAAAAATAGCTGTCAAACACAAACTAACTGACGCAGCAAGTTTAAATTTTGACAGGAGTCAACTGACAGATGCCTGTTGACAGGAGCAGTGTTGCTGTTTCAGTAAAGAGGTCAGAAATTCAAAAAGTCACTGACTTATTGACCCGCCCTCGTACTATTGGAATCCGATCAATCTTGGTCAATAGTTTATCGACGTGTTATGACTTTTTCGGATATGAAGTCCAGTTACATGAGCATATTTTCAGAGCTGCTGTCATGTAAATCATGTTTATTGAGTTGATCTGTCAACTGACACTGAAATGGCCAAAGGACAACTTTAAAGGTTGAAGTATTGCTCATACATCTGGTCGTGGGGCTTTTGGAGGCTATGTTTGGCAGAGTCATCGTTTTCCTACTTTTAAAAGGCTTGTGTTGGCGAATTAAGCCTCGAAGTGGATTTTAAAAAGATCCAGATACCTGAGGCTCAAACCTTTTTGCTAAAGTTATCCCCTGCTCTCTATAACCATCACTATTTGTCATACTTTTCTTTTTTCTGTTAATCCCATCGAACTCCTAGGATTGCAGTCATACTCGTTTTGTATGCGTGTAGAGCTGGCGATATTTTAAGTTGACTTTTAAGAGTCCGAATATTCTACTAGGTGGCGCAAAATTAATGGCGTCGTACGTCAATCATATTTGACATTTGTGAACTAAACCGCTGCAGAATATAGACAGGCAATGGAGCGCCTTACTCCGCAGGAGCGTGGAATAATTGTGTTGATTTTTTTGTCTAATAATCGGTCGCTGGTGTTAGCGTGAATTTCGACGTCGATTTTCTTATCTTGTTGCGTGAACTGGGCAAACATTCCGGGGCTTAGCTACTCGACTCGCACGGACTGGAACCACTGAGAATACCGCGGCTGTGGCAGTCGACGGGCCATGCAATTGGGCATCACCAGACGGACCCTACAGCGAATTTTAGTGAAAGACCTACATATGTTGCCGTACAAAGTGCAAACAGTGCATCAGTTAATGGCTCCTGACCTTGCGTCGCGTGTGAATTACTCAATCTCAACAACGAAGAGGACGATTTTGTGTCGAAAATCATCATGAGCGACGTCAATAAGCAAAATCTTCGTTTCTAGGGCCATTACGTCCACTCAAAGCCACTGTGTGGTGCAGCGTTGATGCGGGAGGAGTGATTGGGCCGTATTTTTTTAAGGACGCCATCGGCAATAAAGTCACTGTTACTGGTGAATGCTATAGGGTCATGATAAATGGCTTCTTACTGCCGGAATTGGATGGGCAGGGCCTGGTGAACATGTGGTTTCAACAAGACGGTGCAACCACACACACAGCACGAGTCAGAATGGAAGGAAGGAAGCTTTTCCTGGTCGCGTAATCTCCCGTTTTGGTGATTTGGCATGGCGAGCTAGATCACCTGATTTAACCATCCCAGACTTCTTTCTTTGGGGCTACTTAAAGTCGCGGGCTTATGTCAACAAGCCTCAGACAATCGCAGCCCTTAGAGCGAATATTCGACAGGAATGCGAGCGATTATCACCGGAAATCTTGCGGAAAGTCATAGAAAATGCGATAAAACAGGCACAAATGTGTTTCAATGCAGAATCTCAGTTGTGATTCAAATATGCCGAAGTGGTGGTAATTGGGTTATCGTGGCGATTCTGACGCTGCTGATGGGTCCATTTACTAGTACCTCTGCACATGTATTACATGTGCTTGCCTAGTTCGTATCTATATAACAAAAAAAAAACACTGTGGCGCTAGCAGCCCGGTATGGGCCATGGCCTAGCTTCTTGACACTCATTTGTGTTGCTCATGTTGTCATTTTTGTCACATCTGAGTGGGGCCTACGGTTTATCGCCGAGTCCGAACGGCACTCCTTAGAAGCTTTTTCGTAGGCAATTTTACTTTCGGGAGTTTGCCATTGCCCGCCGAAAGGGTGATGGCGATTTGAAAAATTGTTGGTGACTCAGCCAGAAATTGAACCCAGACTCTCTGCGTGAGCTAACTATCGCGCCATCGCCATCGCCCGTATCGTATCTATATACTTTAATTTATTTAGTTGAACTTGCATAGCCTCGAGTGTTCGGTTGCATTTGCGCAGTCAGATTAGTGTCCTTAGTGAAAGCATACATGATCCTCGAGAAGCATGCCTTCTTAATCAGCTCGATTCTAACCTAAAAGCCGCACACTGAGTTAAACGTATCCTCTTCCAAATCTTCTTCATTGCATTGCATGATAGGTTTGGTGCCGAAGATCCTTCGTGATGGAGCACTGGTATTCATGATCCTTTATGAAAAACGTTCAGTGCAGATGGAATCAAAGACAACACGGATCATCTTTTATTCAAAACAGCCAAAATGCTTCATACTGACTGTGTATGTTGGCCACGGACCTGCTCCGTAGAACTGAGACGCATGTCAAGAATTATGAAATCGATGACAATAATTCGGAAGGAACTAATGACAAAGCCGCGATTGAGGACCTGTTGGATAATTCTTTGCATTTCGTGGCATTGGAAGGGAATTGTGTACTGCTTCAACCTGGCTGGACGATTTATTTCCTTCTCTACTGTCAGAAATTGATGCGATTGTAAAACGGCCAAAATTGAATAGAAAAAACGTTTTCTTCTTGCATAACAATGCCAGATTATACACATCTTTAGTGACTCGGCAAGGTCAAGGCTTGCTGGGAAGTTTTGATGATTTGAAGCTGGCTAAAATGAGGCCTATATACGGACACCGCTTGTTTAAATTTTCCGCCCAGATATCCCAGAAGTTCTACAGTGATAGCACCAGAGGTTAGGTTAGAGTAGCTGTTGGAGAAAGACCAACTCATTAAGCTCTGTTTGCCCGTTGTAATGCCACGTGGATCTGTGTTTTTAAGAATTCAAAAACCAATTTGAGTTTCTGTTACATCGCTTAAGTTATTTTAGAAAAAGGCTCCTTCTTGGAGAGAGAAGTGAGCCTGTACAAGGTACGTGCCTTCTTGCATGTTTACCTATGAGACAATGTCTAGTGATGACAACTAAGATAGCGCTCAGAAGTTCTATGTTAGAAAGATCATACTTTTAGAACGATTTAGACCCAGCTTGATCTGATTTTTGGAGTTCAGTTAAGTGAATCTCCGTTCCTCAAAACTTGATAACGCACTGTTGTAGAAGACTTACCTCCAGCACTTGTTCTTTGACTGAACTTGCAGTCCCTCATACCTCATGCAGCTCCGTAGTAATTATGCCTTTTTTTGAGTAAGTTCAACATTCTTGACATTTTCCTCCGGCACCCCTAGATCAATTTATCGACAATGCCGTCATTTTCATTCCAGTGTATTGCATCTATGTGATTTTAAGCGAAATTTTGGCTGAAATGACTCGTTGAACGATCTTGGACTTGTAACTCTTTGCTAATTCTCTCAATATCCATCTATCTGTGGATATTTTGTTTCTCGTCGTGAAGAGAGGACATGTTGTTTAGGATAAGTTTTACTACAATCAATCTTGTGAGTGGTTTTGTATAGGACATCATTGGATTTTGCTGGATTCACAGAGTATCCGTTTCGATCTAACGGTCTTCTTGAGAAATTCTTAAAACACTTGCGTTTCCAGTTTTGAAGAAGAGTGAATGCAAACCATAAGAGGCAGCGTTCAAGATAAAGATCATAAAAATAAGCATTTAAGAAATAAAACATTTAAAACATTTTAATTTTGAATAGAGCCCCGGTTTATTCGAGTCATTTATTTTAAGTGAATAGTAAATGTTAAGTTAAAAATTGGTCTTGTTGAAATCCAAACGATACTGATCGATTTGAAACGAAAAAAATTTTTAGGAATCTAGTAATGGATGAGGTTTGTACTGTTATCTGGAATGGAGCTGTACTGGTCGCAACAGAAAATTTTTAAAACTTTTGTATAAGAAATTATGCCACGAAATAGATTTCAACCTCTCCTTCGATTCTGGCACTTTTCAGACAATGAAGATTTTACAAGCAGTGACCGGCTTAGAAAATTAAGGCCTTTGATAAATATGCTGTGTAACAATTTCACGAAAATAAAAAATCCAGGTCAAAATTTAGTCATCGATGAATCAATTATTCCTTGGCGAGGACGTTTATCTTTCCGCCAATATTTACTCGGGAAGGCATATAAATTCGGAATTAAAGTTTTTAAATTATGTGATGAATGTGGATACACTTACACAATTGATGTTTATTGTGGACGGTCTCCAGAAAATATTCAAAGTAAAGATAAAATCACTGATACAGTTATGAAAATAATAAGTCCATATCTTGATTATGGATTATTATGTTCTGATAACTATTACATCTCATTGAATTTGATTGAAAAATTGATGAAATGCATACATACATACTTTGAAGGAACTTTTAGACGAAACAGACTAAATTTTCTTAAAGATGTAACTAATGCAAAACTAAAACGGAATGAAGTAAAAGCATTAGAAAATTCTCAAGGTGTTACGGTCATGAAGTGGAAAAATAAAAGGGATGTATACGTGGTAAGTTCAAAATTTACAACAGAGATGGTGAATACTGGTAAGCAAAATTTCAAAGGAGAACAAATTTTCAAACCACAGATGGTTTACGAATATAATAAAATAAAGGGAGGGATTGACTTATCTGATCAATTGTTGTCGTACCACTGCACTCTCCGTAAGTCTGATAGATGGTACCATAAAATTGCTATAATGAAATGTTATTTGGAACTGCTTTGTTAATGCATGGCTGGTGCATAAAGCAGTAACTAGCAATAAAACTATGTTACTTGATTTTCGAACTCAACTTGTGAACCAATTATTACACATCTTATACGAATATAACAAAAGCGAGTAAAAAATGTCATTATAGTACTCGTATATAGAGGAAAGCGCTGAAACCGAAGGAAAGAAATAAAAAAGATAACCTCAATCTTTTGCTTAAATATCACAAATAACATGCACCCTGTTAATACTTTTAGGTCTCTTAGGCGATACTGCTATTCGTGCTTCAAAATGCTCGCGGAAAAATATGGTCGAGAATATGCCAGACGAAAAACTAAATTAGTTTGAACATATTGTAAGTCGTGTGAGACAAAGCATTTTCTATGTATACCCTGTTTTGAGAAAGTTGACAAATGATTGTTTTTTTTTTTAATTTCAAATACCTTTCGTCAAATAAACTAAAATTCAAAATATTTGCAGAATTTTAATGTCAGTCCTTATGAACTGACGATAAGACTTTTGAATACCAAAAACAATATGTCAGGCCATATGCCTGAAAGTAAATACCTAGTAATACATATATTTTCTACCTGTTATAAGCTTGTATCATGATCAAAATTTCAATTTTTAAAAATATTTGCATTATATTAGTCTGGCAAATTACATGCGCTCGTCGTTAGATACCTTGACAATAGCAGCATGGTAAGTGTCACTCCATATGGTCTGACGTGGCAACGAATGGGTTAAAAAAAAATTTGAAGTGAGTATATAGTAAGTCGTTTTTTTCATTGAAGGGAGAATGATTATCAAAAAAACACGCCTTATATACGAGGGCGGGTCAATAAGTCCGTGACTTTTGGATTAAAACACAGATATTTTGATAAAAAAATAATTTTATTTTTCAACGTAGTCTCCCTTGAGCTCTATACACTTTGTCCAACGCTTCTCCAATTTTTTTATCCCTTTCAAAAAAAATGATTTGTCGAGGTCCTCAAAATAGGCCTTTGTTTGCGAGATGACTTCATCATTGGAGTCAAATCTTTTTCCACCAAGCCATTTCTTCAGGTTTGGGAACAAGAAGTAGTCGCTCGGAGCCAAATCTGGAGAATAGGGTGGATGAGGGAGCAATTCATAGCCCAATTCATGGATTTTTGCCATGCCAACTGCACATGTGTATGTGGTCGACTGTGAGCAAACGCGGCACCCATCTTGCGAAAAGCTTTCTCATGCCCAAGTGATCATTCAAAATTGAAACCACTGAGCCATGCAAGATCCCTACGGCTTCCACAATCTCTCGCACTTTCAATCTTCGGTCGGCCAACACCATATCGTGAATTTTTTCGATTGTTTCGGGTGTAGAGACCTCAACTGGGCGTCCAGGACGTTCGGCATCTTCAGTGCTTGTATGGCCACAACGAAATTCAGTAAACCACTTTTTTACCATTGAAATCGATGGTGCAGAGTCCCCATAGTATTTATCAAGCTTAGCCTTGGTCTCGGTAATGGTTTTTTTTCGCAAGAAATAATACTTAATAAGCACACAAAATTCACTTTTTTCCATTTTCTCCTCAAATTAGTGAGTAGTCTGATAAAAATAGCTGTCAAACACAAACTAACTGACGCAGCAAGTTTAAATTTTGACAGGAGTCAACTGACAGATGCCTGTTGACAGGAGCAGTGTTGTTGCTTCAGTAAAGAGGTCAGAAATTCAAAAAGTCACGGACTTATTGACCCGCCCTCGTATCATAAGTATCGTTAACCTATTATTACTTCATAAGTTCTACTGAATACAATTCTAATATTTCAACACAAGACAATTTCGCGTCGGTATTGCGTCCCTGACTGCTTTGCTGTGTTGATGATGACTTGACTACAGAATGTGCAAAGAGGAAATTAAAACAGCTGCACCAAACATGAGCAAATACGAACCAAAAAAAAAATGAAGCTTTCCAGTAAAGATACGGTACTTGACGATTTGTTTAGATACCCTGTTTCCTAGTATCTGTTTGTTGCTCTTGCTGAGAAAGAGAATAGACACTTATAGATACTTGTAAAATTGTATACACTTTTAGATACTTTTTTACACTTTTATACAATTTTGTACGTTTTTTTTACGGTAAAATGTATAAAAAACCAAAAAGTGTGACATTTAGCAACCCTGCCCACTGCTGATTTTAGCTATTATAGCAACAAAATGGTTGAAAGGTTGATTCTGCCTGACAGCGGTATTTGGTCCGTCATCGCCGTTATACAGTCTGCAGAAATGATCTCTCCAAATCCTCAGCATCGACTGCGATTCTACTACGATGTTCCCTTGTTCATCTCTACAGGCTTCGGGGTTTGTTTCCGCGGCGTGTTATTTTTACCTCTTGGTAAAATTTCCGAACCTCATTCCTGGAGCAGCATCTCCCAATTTCCTCGATCGCGCGCTTCTCATGCTCTTTCTTCTTCCTTCTGAGAAGCCGGTGCTCGTCTCTCCTCTTCCGCTCATAGAGCTCATGAGCAGCTCTGGTCTTTCTAAGCAGCGCCGCGTTATATGCATCTTGCTATGCTGTATGTGCTTGCCGGCATTCATCATCGAACCAGGGGTTTCGTTGTGGTGGACGAGTGAAACCCAGCACATCAGAAGCGGCATCTCTGATGGCGTTTTGGCAGTGTTTCCAATGGTCTTCGATGCTGGATGCTGGCGGCATTTGACCTCTTAAGAGATTAATTTTTAATGTCATAGCTAGGGCATTGCTCGAAGGTCTTGTTAAGGAGCTCGTAGAAGGCATCCTTGGTGTCGTCATCTTTCTCCTCTGTGGGGGCATGCGCGCATATAAGGCTAATGTTGGCGAACTTACTATAAGCTTGATGCGGATTGCTAAGAGGCGCTCACTCACATGCCGGAAGCTGAGGACTTCTTGTCTTAGTCTGCCTCCGACAACAAATCCGCATCCAAATAAGCGCTGCTTTTGCCGTCTATAGCAATTGCCGTAGTAGATGTCGCAGTTTTTCATCTTCTTTCACATTTCTTGGATGACGGTTATGTCTGCTTTGCAGCAGTCTAGGGCCTCCGCTAGTTGCTCGGCTGCACGTGGTCTATTAAGCGATCTAACATTCCACATGCATATCCGAAGCTCATTGTCCTTAAATCTATTGTGTGGGTTGTCAACAGTAGATCCGTCCATATCCGAGGCTTGTTGATGCTTCGTAACTTAATTTTTTTTTAAATGGCCGGGCAGTTACCCCGGGGGCACAACCCCCAACCTGGAGGACCAGTTCCATTTTGAGTGCCCCTAGGACGAGGGGTCGGTTACACCGAAGCCAGTAACCCGTTCCGGGATGTGAGCGCTGCCGTTGGCCCTTATAGGGCTCGTCCGCCACCATCTCTTTTCCAAGACCCTTACTAAGTCCTGGAAATCCTTTCCGTCCTGAGCTCCAAATATGTCGGAGTAGCCCAGATAAGGTCTTGTTTTCTTTCTCGGACACTAATCCTGGTTAATGGCGCAGGAATCTCGCCATTTGCCCTCTTCACTTCGCAACCTCTAGTGAGATTCCCAGATGGCGCCACGGGGAGCCGTGAAGTAGGACTTATTAGCAGAGCTGCAAGATGTTCGGCTGCAGAGGCTCATTCTCGTCATTCAAGGAACCAGCACCTGTCGGAAGATGCTACTTCTACGAGTCCTTATACTAATCGTTGCCAATCAACCTTTCAACCTGGACGATGATGACCAACAATTCCGTCCACCCGACCTGGATGAAGTGAGGATAGCCATATCGAAGCTTAAGTCCAACAAAACTGCTGGAGCGGACGGCCTGACCGCGGAGCTCTTCAAAGCGGCAGGCGATGACTTGGTAAGGAGCATACACCAACTCATCTGTAAAATATGGTCGGACGAAAGTATGACCGAGGAATGGAACCTCAGCATTGTTTGTCCGATTCTCAAGAAAGGAGACCCTCTGAACTGCGCCAACTACAGAGGCATCAGTCTCCTTAACATCGCATATAAGATTTTATCTGCCGTATTGTGTGAACGCCTGAAGCCGTTCGTCAACAACCTGATAGGTCCATATCAGTGTGGCTTCAGGCCAGGAAAGTCCACCATCGACCAGATATTCACACTACGGCAGATCTAGGAGAATACCCATGAGCTTCAGATCAATACCCACCACCTATTCATCGATAGATGACAGCATCTATAGAGACGAGCTATATAGAGCAATGTCTAGTTTTGGCATACCTGCCAAACTCGTCCGTCTGTGCAGGATGACGATGGAGAATGCACGCTGTTCCATCAAGGTCGGTAGGGATCTTACCGAGACCTTTGATTTCCAGAAAGGATTTTGACAAGGCGATGCGCTGTCATGCGAGTTTTTCAACATCGTACTTGAAAGAATAGTGCAAAACTCACGAGCAAACACAAGAGGCACTATCTTTCAAAAGTCCGTCCAACTACTCGCATTTATACATAATCGACGATATTGACATAATCGGGAGAAAGCAGCGTGATGTCAGAGGCGCTTTCGCGAGTATTGAGACGGAAGCGGCGAAAATGGGTTTAGCGGTCAATGAGGGCAAGACCAAGTATATGCTGTCAAGCAAAAAGGACAACCAACACCGACGTCTCGGACAGAACGTCACCCTCGACAGATATAACTTTGAGGTAGTTAAGGACTTTGTCTACCTAGGCTCCGCTATAAATACAGACAACGACACCAGCGCTGAAATCAAGCGAAGAATAACTCTTGCAAACCGCTGTTTGTTTGGGTAAGAAGGCAATTGAGTAGCAAAGCCCTCTCTCGGACAACAAAAGTCACCCTTTATAAGACTTTAATAATCCCGGTCCTGCTCTATGACGCAGAGGCATGGACATTATCAAAAATGGATGAGGGTGTTCTTGGTTGCTTCGAGAGATCTTCGGTCTCGTCTGCATTGACGGTGAGTGGAGGAGGAAATACAACGACGAACTGTATGGACTGTACAGCGACATGGACCTAGCCAGAAGAGTGAAGATCAAAAGACTGAGATGGCTGGGTCATGTAGAGCGCATGGACACCAATGCTCCGGTCCGAAAAGTCTTCCAATCCGCCCCCTAGGGACAGCGCAGTAGAGGAAGGCCAAGTCTTGGGTGGCGCACGCAAGTGGAAGAGGACCTCAGCCAACTTAGCGTGCGAAATTGGAGGCAGCTAGTTAGGGATCGAGCTAGCTGTAAAAGCTTGTTGACTGAGGCCCAGGTCCACCCCGGACTGTAGCGCCCCCTAAAAAAAAAAAAAAAAAAAGCAACAAAATGGTTGAAGATTTTCATTTGGGGAACTGATGATGAAACACATGAAAGACAACAACCGAGTTGAGGTTAGTGCCGAGGCAGAATAGTATCTTGACTGGAATTCCCACTTCGAAAAGAACGAATTGAGCACGTACCAATCTATCCTACAACGTGTTTGGTTCACAAACGCAATTTTCATGACACCCCGCCATTAAATTGTCACCCATAGACACAACTCATGTGCCTATAAAAGTCTCAAAATTGCCTCATAAAGAAGGGTGAAAGGGTATCGTAAAGCCCTCACTTAACTAGAAAATTATTCTTTTTTAAGTTTGATGAAAGATACGTAAAAACTCGAAACTCTCACCGAAGTACAATTTTTTTCCTAATGATCAGATGGATGAAATAAATTTGAAATAGAAAAAAAAAACTTGAAATTACATAATCAATTCGCACTGTATTCCACACTTCGTGTATAAACGACCCTTAAGTACCTACCCGAGCAGGCAAAGCTTATCTGGGTAAACTTCTCGAAGAGAAATTAATCACAGTCTACCTACCTCAAAGCGGAAATCACCTGCCATTATCTGGAAATAGCTCTTATTCATTGCTTCCCTAATTCAATTAACTTGTGAACTTTGGACATTTATTAGATGTCAAGTACCATACATACATTTAAACACATACCAATACACATGCCAGCACACGAACGACCTACACCAGTACATCCCTATCATAGCCGAAGATGACAATGCTCTCCGACCAGTCAAGAGCAAGTTATGCGCTCAATATAATCGGTTAATTGTGAAATTAACAATGAGTATCGTCATTACGCTTGATTTAATATCCTTCGGTTTGTAAGGACTACAACACCAACAACAACAACAACAACAACATCAGCAATAGCAACAATGATGACGGTGACGATGGCAACGACAATGACAACGAAAACTACGTCGACGGCAACGTAGATTCGATGCTAATGGACGCAGAATGAAGGACGAAACAGCCATCAGAGATTGGGACGACTAACTGGAGGAGGGTAACTTTATGAATGAGTAATTTGTCTTCCTAACTCGAAAACTTAGTTGACTCAGCCCTGGATTGGAGGGGCTTTGAACAACGAACAACCGTCAGCAGGGAGAAAAAAAAACTAATTGTTTGTTGTTTTTTTTTTAGAGGAGAAGAAGAACCGACCACGGGGACGATGATGACGATGATGAGGACGAGGTGGGAATTACAACGGTATAACGGAATTAATATCACTTCTTGTTTGCCATAAATTAATATGCTTTATCAAAGTTGCCCAACTTTAACGACGTCCATTAATTAGTTGCCTGGTGTAACAAGTACAGAAGTACAGTGTGATGAGGGTGTATTGTCTTTGCCACGTCGAAAATTGAGAAGGTGCTTTCGCTATCCTTCGAGTATAAGGGGTTGTTGTTTGGATTAGCGAAATGAAGGCGGTGACGTGGGCAACCTTTTTTCATGTTTCAATAGATTCTAAGAACCAACTTTGAAGTGGTTTCTGTGTATCAATTTTGAATAGAATTACAGCAGTCGATGAAAGGGGGCATAAAGTCTTGAAAAGAATACTGCTAGGGCTCCAATTTCGTTCTCTTACGAGTATACGTGACATCTGAAGACATTTGCCACTGCACCATATTTTCTGGGTGGGATATATGAAAGTGTGTATGCACCTGGCACAATACAGCTGGGTTCGTTTATAAAGGGTTTTTCAAGAGGGACATAACAAAGGCTTAAACCTTGTTAAATTCAATGTCGAAACGTCAGTCAGGGCTTACGTTTTTATCATGGTGAAGTTAACAAACGAGCAACGTTGGGAAATTATTAAAAATTTCTACCGAATTCCTGAGTCAGTGGTCGAAAATTCTCAAGCTCTTACTCCAATATTCGGTAATTATAACCGTCTGTGAGACAACGTACTGGTCGAAGTACCGAAAATATCGCCACCGTAAGTGCTTCAACTTTAAATGAGCCAAATCAGTCGATTCTGATCCAATCACAGAAATGGGACATTTCTCAGTCCATATTGTGGCGAATTTTGTGTAAAGATCTTGTCGTACTCCTTGACAAGATCAAATTAACTGAAGCCCTCCTGATCATTTGAAACGCTGAAACGCTTCTCTAACTGCGCTCTGCAAAAGAATGGTTTAGAAGCAGCGGGCAAAATCACAAAGTCACCTCCTTTTGGTGCCTGCTGGATAGCTATTTATAGTGAACTGACGATAAGCGTGCTAGATCTGATTGTACATGTGTAACTGGATACTGCGAGAGCACAGCCCTGTGAACTCCAGTGCGCATGTACTATACCAGACGAGTCTGTTTCTGCTGCACTGAACTATCCATCGACCTCAGCAAACTCGAAACGGACGTCAACTCTGCAACTGATATGTAAGGCCCTTAACAGAAAGCTTGCAGCCGAACAACTCGCGAAGGCCTTAGACTGTTGCACAGCAGATGTTACCGCAATCCAAGAACTGGGAAAGGCCAAACAAAGGACGGATGAAAAGCCAGCTGGTAAAATCAGCGGCTATTTGGGTGCGGATTTGTTATCAGGGGCAGACTTAGGAAAAGAGTTTTAAGATTCCGGCACGTGAACGAACGCTTCGTAACAATCCACAGCAAGGCGAAGTTCGGGAACATCAGCATTATTTGCATACGCGTCCCTACAGAAGAGAAGGATGATACAATCAAGGACGAGTTCTATGAGCTACAAGACAGAACACATGCTCAATGCCCCAGCTATGGCATCAACATTTTTTTAGGTTACCTGAATGCTAAGCTGGGCAAAGAAGTCGTTTTACGTACGTCATTGGGAAATAAAGCCTGCAAGACACCACATCCGAAAACGAACTCATGTTTTTAGACTTCGTAACGTGACCCAACCTCATAGTAGCCAGAACGCGGTTTCCACACCTCAGCAATCATAAAATTACCTGGCGGTCTCCGAACCAATCAACCGTCAACCAGATTGACTACAATGCGATCGACCCCAGACACTCCTCCAACATACTTGATGTCCGAAGCTTTCGAGGAGCCAACTCGGATCAATATTTTATTGCAGCTAAGGTACGGAAGTGGATTCACGAGTACAATAGAGTCGTATTAGACTACCCATTGTCGACGTTGAAAAGCTGCAATCGCTAGAGACCACTAGAATTCTTGCCGATCGCCATCCCCCAAACTCTCTTAAGTTCCGGGACTCCCATCCATAGGACAATTCATACAACATCAATGGGAATGCTCTCAACGAGCAATCAGTGACAGAGCATTTGATGTAATTGGTTTCAAACCGCCCGCCACCACAAATAAACCTCTGGTTCGATGGCGAATGTAGAGAGGCGCATGCAGCCAAACAGGAGGCATACAAAGCTGCTGTGCAACCCAACAACGAGAGCTGCTCGTGAGATTTGCGAACAGAAAGGAAGGAAAGAACATAAATTTCTTAGAAGAAACAAGAAGGAGTACGAAGAAACGGAGAGATGGTACAGTAGGAATGTCGTTCGAAAATTTTTTCAAAGAATAAAAAGAATATGCCAGGGCTACAAAGCCAGTACGGAAGCTTGCAAGGACGAAAATGGAAACCTAGTAATCCTGAAAATCTGGAAAGACCACTTCGGTATAACGCCGACGACGATCATAATTCCTCTGTCAGGCAGAATGAACCATCAACACTGGACGATGATAGCAAAGAATTCCATCTACCTGATCTAGACGAAGTTAAGATAGATCCATTACAGGATCTTGGAAAAGTCCTTGAAATTCCAGGCTGGCTCCCAACACCTGTTTGTCGAGTTTAAAGCCACACATGACAGCGAGCATTGGGATGAGCTGTTTAGTTTTGGCATTCCTACGAATCTCATCAGGTTGTGCAGGATGACGGGATGTGACTTCTAACGATTCTCTACAAGTTTTTCCAATTGTTTGCGTACGCAGATGACATCGACGTTATTGGACAAAGAAGAGAGATGTCAATAAAGGATTCGCAGCTATAGATGCGGATGCGGCTAGAATTGGTCTCACGGTAAATGAGGTAAAACGAAGTACTTACCGCCATCAAAGAAAGACTCCCAACATCGACGCCTTGGCCAAAAAGCGTCACAATCGGCAGCTAAACCTTCGAGGTAGTCAAAGACTTCGTCAACTTGACCTCGCAATTACAAGCAGTAAAGATACCAGCACGGAAATAAGACGTATCGCCAAATCGCTGTTTCTTCGGAGTCTCAGGAGGCAATTGAGTAGCAGAGCCCTCTCTCGCAAGAGATAATTGGCCTTATACAAGGCTTTAATCATCCCCGTCTTGTTTTATAGCGCAGATACATGGATACTATTGGAAAGAGATGAAGAAGCCCTTGCCCGTTTCGAGAGGAAAATACTACGTATTATATTTGGTCCCGTCTGTATTGACAGGGAATGGAGGAGGGGATTTAACCACGAACTGTACGGAACTGTGGAGGCCAGCCAACAGGTCAATTATGCGGTCATCGGATATTTCCTACAGTAAGTTGATTGTTTTGCTGCTGTAACCACATCTTTTCCACATTCATGCCACTCAATTGGGGAAGCTTTATTTTTGAAAGAAATTTGGTCCAATGACTCCACCAGCTCCCAGACTGAACCAAAATGTGTATTTATCGGGATGTTATGGCGTTTCAATAGACTCATGTGGACTATCCTCATTTTATTGGCTACAATTTGGCTTACTGACATAGCCATTGAGCCAAAGCCGAACTTTATTGCTGAACACAATTTTTCGATAAAATAGCTGCCAGTTGATTTTGGGCCCATTCGACACAATTTCCATAAAAAACAATGGTCGTTAGGCTTCAATACTTGCACAAGCTGGATATCCACCCGGGGTACTGGACGCAGACCGAGATTAGCAACTATCTGGGCTTTAGCTTGGAAAACGGTGCAGTATATCAGTACAGAAGGAATTGTGTATGTAAAAATCCTCAGAAAAGACTATTTCTTGAGATCTATCATCATCTTCCTGATAGTACACGAAAGCTCTAAGGTATAGGGTAGGTCTTACATCCTATAATTAGCGATCAGAGTTTTCATTTGAAATTTGTGTAATGGAACGATTCTCCATCGCCTGAGCTTCATGTATATCCTAAAGTGCTTTGCCAAAGTTGGGTCTGACCAAAACAAATATTCCGTCACCAATTACCCTAATCTTAAAAAGTTTTCCACTCATAGCTGAGGAAAAGTTGAGCAATTCACTGCAGAGACCATTGAGACTGGATGACTAGACTTTATCTTCAATAGAGACATTAATTCTTCTTTAGTACTCATAATTTCTGACTTTAAGGTTCATCACATTTCATTGTGCAAAGGTTTCTCGTTATGTCACAAAAGGAAGCCATATTACACAAATCTTACCTAACAATGGCCATAAAGAAAAGTTTTAAATGGTTTCTAACCCTCCACATAATATAGATACAGAACACAGTCACCTCTGATTTAAACTAAAATCGAAAATACTAAAAAAAAACCTCTTCAAAACTAGGCCAATAAAAATGGCAATTCAATGCGACTTTACGTCGTTTCAAGGGTTAAGAGGAACATGTGTTCATAGCTCTTAAATAGCCCCCAAGTCTCACCCCAATCAAAACAGATATCGACATCGAATAGATTGAAGTCATCCACCCTCTGGCTCGTTAGTTATCATTCGTTTGGGTTTCAAAAGTCATCTCACATGTGGTGAATCGGTTTGATTGTAAGTTTTTATGAGATCCGTTTCTCCCTCCCCAATCATATAACACTTTTCACCTCACGTCGAAAAAATAAGCGACCCCAATCATCTCCACCTACTCTAGCGTACTCACACCATCATCAGACCCGGCTCGTAGACAAATGTTTACACAAAGTTCCTGAATGGGTATCTAACGAATGTCCAGGATCTCGTTTTTTTTGTTTTCAGTTTTTCCATCACCAGCTGCTGAGGAGGGCTACATCCATACTCTTGCACGTGAAGATTGCTTCAAACCAGAATGAAGTTCACGTCAATAATCATCATGATGTCAGGGAAGCCAAAGGAGAGTAGATAGTAAGAAGAAAAAAAAAGAAAACCGTTCCAGCATCCATACCCGAGATAAAAATAGACGAATAAAAGTTCTTCTATGTGTAACGGTATACCATCCCTTGAGGAGTGGAAACAAAGAGACGAACAACAAACAAGCGAAAAAAAATAAAAACAATTTTGGATTTATGAACATCACTTTAAGGCACGTGTTTCCTGACAGTCGACATAGGACACCCGGCACAGGCAAGTGGTAGTAGGTGTACCACCACCTCCCTACGATACAGTGTATATCAAGCCAAAGGAATACGGATACAATGTGTCAATGTGTTTTATTTGCCAATAAATATCGTCCCTATATGATGTAACCCCTGTCGCCCTACCCCCACGGCTTTATTGGATTTCCACCCTTCCAAAGTGGAAAATAAAAACCATGAGGGTTAAATTACCAGCTATCCAATGTATAAATGTATAAATGGTCCAGGTTGGGGCTTACTATGTAGTGGGACGTATGTAGTAAATGCCATCCGGGGAATAGTGGCCTTCGATTCAACGATGAAGGCTTTGGAATTGGAACAGCTTAAGAAAATGAGCATTTAGGAGGATTTATCTTAGACCTGGCAATGGTTGGAAATCAGTTATTGGGGAGCGCGATAAGACGAGAGGAAATAGAAATCACTAGATAAAGTGTTATGACGAAGAGAGAATTACGGATACGACACACATTTGGCACCGATGAATGCTTTGATCGATGATAGGGAGGTATTACCATCTTGGAAGTGATTTTTGTTTTTGTTTTTTTCTTTTTTTTTTCAAAAGAAAATGAAGACATCATTTTTTATCCTTTCAACAATGGAAATGTGGAAATTTTCAGAAAGTGTCATTGGAGTATCGGTAGCAACAGATTTAAGGGTGCATTCGAACAGATTGACATCAAGGGTGTCATCTGACTGATACGTCTTCTAAGAAATGGGATCCCTCGAACAGATTTTTGTTTTTGAAATGATGGGGAAAAGCCAGGGATCCAGTAATTCTAGGAACTTTTGACAGCATACCTTGACACTTGCACAGTATGGCAAATAATATCCCAGACTGACTCCAGAGAGCATTTAAGCCATTCAATAGTGATTCAACGCATGTTATAGCTTGACTCTAGTGTCCGTGTTGATTCTGCTTGAATAATCGGAATGTCGTCAACAAAGCACCCTTTCAACTTCAACCAGGTGAATACGGGAGATGACTTAACACACTTGATTTGTGCTGTGTGACTCGGTGCAGTATCGCGCAAATCGTTGAGAAGAACAGTTCGAATAGCCTTTTTGTTGATGGTTAAGGCGTCTTCCATCATGTCACTTGAAAACAACTGTTCTGCCCAAACAATCATCACGGTACACTAGTGACATCAATCGAAAAGTTTCAGATGCGTTTTTTCCAAATTGTTGCATGTTAACCAAATGTCATGCAATTTTGACAGTTAATAGAGAAAGATTCAAGCTTTAAAACGCATCTTCGAAAAAATAGATGGCGCTCTTGGTTGTTGAGATATGGCTCGTGTCCGGAATATTATTTGCCACACTGTGTAACACACAAGTGCACGTTAATGAGATTTTCTCACTTAGTAAATGATCTGAACGACAAACTGTCTATTATCCGAAATACTAAGTGGGCTGATGACGAAACAACAAACTTTATAACTTCTGCTCTGGTCCATGGTCCATGGTCATGCCACGTTGGCTAACTACGAGGAGAATATGGGGACTCTCTGTACTTTTTGAGGTTGAAATTTTTAACAAACTCGTCAATTTTTTATTTAATAATTGCGTGCCTGTTGTAAGTAAACGTATTAATTCTCGTCCGTGTCCGTAATGTAGTAGAGCAATCCAATGTAAAACTACCGAACGTGAGCGTCTTTATAAAAAATTCAAACGTAACCCGATGCTGGGAAATAGGCTTGAATATACTTCCTTAAGAAATGAAGTCACCGTCCTTATTCGAAATGTCAAGAAGTCCTATTTTATGAAAAAGCTCTGACCTAATTTGGGTTCTTAGCAATTGTGGAAAAATCTGAAAAACTTAGAAGTAGTATCTGATAGTAAATTGTCTGTGTGTTTGTTATCTCCTAATGAAGTCAGTGAGTTTTTCTCTCCGGATGTTCTTGAATCCCCTGTAGATAATTGTAACTAAGATCTGAGTACTAATGAGTCGTCCTCGAATTTTCGTTTTCAATGTGTTGATGAAGTTGATGTATTCAGTGCCATTAACTCAGTTAAATCAAATGCCATTGGAACTGATGGTATCTCCCTCCGGTTGTTAGATTCATCAAATTATTTGTTATGTACTTACTTACTTTACTTTAGGTGGCGCTACAGTCCGGGGTGGACCTGGGCCTCAGTCAACAAGCTTCTCCAGCTAGCTCGATCCCTGGCTGCGCAGGTGCGTGCGCCACCTGAGTCTTGGTCTTCCTCTACTGCGCTGTCCCTCGGGGGCGGATTCGAAGACTTTTCAGACCGGAGCATTGGTGTCCATGCGCTCTACATGACCCAGCCATCTCAGCCTTCACTTCACTCTTCTGGCTAGGTCCATGTCGCTGTACAGTCCATACAGTTCGTAGTTGTATCTCCTCCTCCACTCACCGTCAATGCAGACGAGACCGAAGATCGCCCGAAGAATTTTTCTCTCGAAGCAACCAAGAACACCCTCATCCATTTTTGATAATGTCTATGCCTCTGCGCCATAGAGCAGGACCGGGATTATTAAGGCCTTATCAAAGGTGACTTTTGTTGTCCGAGAGAGGGCTTTGCTACTCAATTGTCTTCTTAACCCAAAGAAACAGCGGTTGGCAAGAGTTATTCTTCGCTTGATCTCAGCGCTGGTGTCGTTGTCTGTATTTATAGCGGAGCCTAGGTAGACAATAGTGCCTCTTGTGTTTGCTCGTGAGTTTTGCACTATTCTTTCAAGTACGATGTTGAAAAAATCGCATGACAGCGCATCGCCTTGTCTAAATCCTTTCTGGACATCAAAGGTCTCGGTGAGATCTTTACCGACCTTGATGGAGCAGCGTGCATTCTCCATCGTCATCCTGCACAGACGGACGAGTTTGGCAGGGATGCCAAAACTAGACATTGCTCTATATAGCTCGTCTCTATAGATGCTGTCATACGCGGCCTTAAAATCGATGAATAGGTGGTGGGTATCGATCTGAAGCTCATGGGTCTTCTCCAAGATCTGCCGTAGTGTGAATATCTGGTCGATGGTGGACTTTCCTGGCCTGAAGCCACACTGATATGAACCTATCAGGTTGTTTACGAACGGCTTCAGGCGTTCGCACAATACGGCGGATAAGATCTTATATGCGATGTTAAGGAGACTGATTCCTCTGTAGTTGGCGCAGTTCAGAGGGTTCCCCTTCTTGAGAATTGGACAAACAATGCAGAGGTTCCATTCATCGGGCATACTTTCGTCCGACCATATTTTACAGATGAGTTGGTGTATGCTCCTTACCAAGTCATCGCCTGCCGCTTTGAAGAGCTCGGCAGTCAGGCCATCCGCTACAGCAGCTTTGTTGGACTTAAGCTTCGATATGGCTATCTTCACTTCGTCCAGGTTGAAAGGTTGATTCTGCCTGACAGCGGTATTTGGTCCATCATCGCCGTTATACAGTCTGCAGAAATGATCTTTCTAAATCCTCAGCATCGACTGCGATTCTACTACGATGTTCCCTTGTTCATCTCTACAGGCTTCGGTTCGGGGTTTGTTTCCGCGGCATGTTATTTTTACCTTTTGGTAGAACTTCCGAACCTCATTCCTGGAGTAGCATCTCTCAATTTCCTCGATCGCGCGCTTCTCATGCTCTTTCTTCTTCCTCCTGAGAAGCCGGTGCTCGTCTCTTCTCTTCCGCTCATAGAGCTCATGAGCAGTTCTGGTCTTTCTAAGCAGTGCCGCATTGCGTGCTTTTTGCTTAGCTGCATGTGCTTGCCGGCATTCATCATCAAACCAGGGGTTTCGTTGTGGTGGACGAGTGAAACCCAGCACATCAGAAGCGGCATCTCTGATGGCGTTTTGGCAGTGTTTCCAATGGTCTTCGATGCTTGATGCTGGCGGTATTGGACCTCTTAAGAGATTAAGAGACACTCGATCGGAGAAGGATTTGGCGATCTCTTGCGATTGTAGGCGTCTGACGTCGAATTTTCTCACAGCATTAGTTTGTCTTGGCGTAGTTTGGGATATCCGCAACCGTACCTTGGCTACAACAAGGTAATGGTCCGAGTCGATGTTGGCTCCTCGCAACGTACGGACATCCATAATGCTGGAGGAGTGTCTTGTTATATACACCATATTTTTTATTTCTGTATCTATAGCTCTCAATTCCCGCTAATATGTTAGAGAGCAATATCATTCCTTTTTCTAAAAAGTCAAATCCCCAGTGCTATGCTGACTTCAGACCTATAAGTATTTTATGTTCTCTATCAAAAGCCTTTGAAAAGATACTATCTTCTCAAATGCAAAGTTTTCTGCATGAAGATAATTTACTCTCCAAATGGCAATCTGGTTTTCGGAGTCAGCATTGCTGCGAATCTGCTCTCCTAAAGTTTTCCTCTGACATTTAGATAGAAATGCTTTAGATAGAAATGATATTTGTGTCGCACCTTTTGTTTAATTGTTCTATGTGTCAGTACTCAGATTCTGTTTGTAAACATAGGCTAAATGTTGAATTTAGTGACTGTTTTATTTATAATATTCCCCGGTCGAGCAGTTTGTCCAACTTGTCATCGTCTATTTTTGGTCTGAGGCTAGATCTATATTTTAACTTTTGGAATATCTTAAAACTCTTCAAAGTAATTAATATCTCCAAGTTACCTCTTTGAAATGATAAGATTTGCCCAATCTAGTAGAAGTAAAAAAGCTAATAATTTCCTCTTTCACGTATTGTACTCAGATTGGTGAACGATCCTTTCTCGTATCTGCAATTCGTGCCTGAAACTATCTACCGCATGGATTGCAGATAATTAATTCTTATACCGCATTTCAGAAAAAACTGTGCATATTTTTACAAGTTAACCATATCATAAACTGACCTGAATCAACTTAAATTAATACGATCTGACCTGTTCTTGTTGTTCATACTTTAATTTTTCTTAATGATAAATTACCTATATCAACCTATATATAAAGAAATTATTTAGAGTTGTCAAAATTTAAAATCCATACTTCCAAAGGGCGAATTGTGTTGTAGTATTGTATTGCTAATTTAATAGTAAATAAAATAAATAAATAAATTATCAGGGAAATCTTTAGGCATAAGAATAATGTAGTCCAATCCCAATTGTAGCAGGCGCTCGAGGCCTTTTTGTTAGATAGACAACTGAGAAGTTGATACAAGTTGATGTTAGGCAATGAAAGTATTCTGAAAGGGTGGGACTGCGTGTGTGACTTAATGCAAACATTCAAGAACTTACATAAGATAGACATTTTGAACTCTATCACGACAGCAACAATTGAAAGTTTGTTTACTTACCTTTTTTACCACGCACTAGCGATTTCGCTTTATATATAGATATATCCCGATACCTTGAAAGTCTTTTGGCGACCAGATGCTTATTTCAATTTTCCGGCCAGAAAAAAGAGTCACTATCCCTTACTGTAATGGTCTGTTATGATAGTTTAAGGAATAGACGAGCTTTACAGTCAAATAAGCGCTGGTTATTATTAAAGGCCTGAAGATTCTACCACATTATGATTGGTGGTTCTACTGCTGATTCCATTTCCCCAAAACTAAAAAAAAAGCAAATCTTCTGGTCATTGGAGGCAGCTGGTATGAGAGAGAGTACTCAACAAAATATTCCAAAACCTTTTCGCATATTCGATCGATATTTTTAGCAATTTTACGTCGAATAGTAATTTCCAAGTTGTCTAAGGTTTCTGGTTTGTTGAGATAGACCAAAGTATTCCAAAAGAGAGGAATACAAGGGTGTTAAATTGTACGAGCAGGCAGGCCGATTAAGAATTGGGTTAAGAGAGCCACCATGTTGTGACAGTAAATGCGTCGTACAGTATGCACATTGGCCGTCAAAAAATCTAAGACAGTGAGATTGGTTAGATAGAACTAGAACGGAATTACAAAAGCGAGGGCTTATAGATGTTGTAAAACCACTATGTCACTCGACAGAAGACCGGTGTCAACGACTAATAAGACACAAAAAAAGAGCAAGAAACTTGATAAAGGAGGCAACAAAAATGCAAGACCCATCATTGCCAGTAATAAGCAAGAATAAAGTTAAACGAAAGGCAGAGAGTTCCTTTCTAGTTAAATACAGACGGTCAAATCTCCAGAAAAGTCAGAAATATCTAGATTGTAACAAGCTATTAGATAACTGGTTCTACTTTTGATTTCTCTTGTTGCATTTGTTAGTTTTCTATTTAACAGGTAATGCGTTTCGTAAGCAATTTTGTTTCTCTTTTTCGTAATTGAAAGCCTTCTCACAACCTGACCAACATACACCACGGTTACAAGATTATACAATGATGTGCCCTGAAAGATACTGAGAGTGAAGCGGCGGATTATAACTATCGCACAAAATTCGATGTCTTCTAAAAGGTTATTTAATTCGTGGTCAGACATTCTGACATCCCTGTTTCCCTCACATTCGTCATACCGACCCGTCATTTGAGAACGTTAATGGTGAAGTTAAGGTTTGCTATTTTACAATATGGAGCGCTTAATAATTCCTGAACTTTCTACAAAAAAATTATGTAGTAGTTAGTAGTAGGAGTACTGTATTACGTGCAGATTATGGGCGTATCATATCGCGCACAATGTTTCCTTCTTAATCCTACTCAAGTTGACGTTTGAAAACTAGGCTGGAAAGTGGTCAAATTTATTTGTCAACATTCTTGAAATTTATTTAACAAAAGTGGGCGCAGACGAATTATTTATTTTTCAAGAATGTTTTTAAATATAGAAATGCGAAAATAAAGCAGTATAATTCACGGCGTTTCAGGGACAGAGGGGATAATTTGAAGAACCTGTACAGATTCGAGTTTCGCAACATGGAATGGTTTAGCAATCAGTTCCTTTCCAATATTCCTGAAGAAACCCGTGGTGATGCCATCCCAAGAATGTAGAAGATGGAAATATTCCTTCGATACATTATTGGTGACCCGGGTTTCCAAGTTGGAATTAATGGGGACATTAGGATTCATAGAACCACTGTTTTAAAAACAGTTAGGCAAGTGTGTTGTTCTACAAGTGCAATGGATCTATGGATGAAATTTCCTTCATCGATCGAGGAATTGAGTTCCCAGCGCAATTGGCGCTCTCGGTTGTACTCATATTCAGATATTAAAATCTCATTTACATGGCGATGAATAGTAAAGGTTTTTTTTTCACTTAATGTGCAGGCCACTTGTAATGCTAAAGAATGTTTCACAAGTGTGGATGTCCAATACCCAGTATCTGTGCATGCTTTAAAAATTTGACGAAATTCGGCTGTATATAGTATTGTTAATGATAATTCAGCTGAAGCTCTTATTCTTGCAGATGAAGGTCATGGTTTAGCTCCATGGATTTTTTAAATTTCTTCTTCCATGCCTTTTAACGCAGCTTGCTTTTTATTTTTCATGTCTGGAGTTTGGCTCTTTTCCAGCAAGCACGGATAAAATTGCAAACACTTGATGAAATGGTCATCGTCCATTCCACGTTTGCTTTTGTTTTGGAGGATTGAGGCCTTCCTTCAAAGTGTTTCTCTTTTGATACAGTATTTTCCATTATTTTAACTTTTTTCACTTTTTTCTCTCTTGAAGTCACCTCCTATGCACACTCAACTTCTGCAAGTGATCTCTCAATACATTCCATCTTTATTCACACCAAAATGGAGATAACACTTAGCTGTCATAAACATGTGAGTGGAGGGGTTTCGTTAAACCTAACTTAAGGTGCTCAACTGGAAGCAGTTTACTAAGGTTCGGGCTAGCTGAAGGGGCTTTTGAGTTGAGGTCCAGGTTCACCTTGGGCTGTAGCGCCATTAAAATGCTGATGACACTGAAAATCTTACTACTTACTTCCTTTAAATGGCGCTACAGTCCGGGGTGGACCTGGGCATCAGTCAACAAGCTTCTCCAGCTAGCTCGATCCCTGGCTAGCTGCCTCCAGTTTCGCACGCTAAGTCCTCTTCCACTTGCGTGCGCCACCTGAGTCTTGGCCTTCCTCTACTGCGCTGTCCCTCGGGGGCGGATTCGAAGACTTTTCGGACCGGAGCATTGGTGTCCATGCGCTCTACATGACCCAGCCATCTCAGTCTTTGGATCTTCACTCTTATGGCTAGGTCCATGTCGCTGTACAGTCCATACAGTTCGTAGTTGTATCTCCTCCTCCACTCACCGTCAATGCAGACGGGACCGAAGGTCGCCCGAAGAATTTTTCTCTCGAAGCAACCAAGAACACCCTCATCCATTTTTGATAATGTCCATGCCTCTGCGCCATAGAGCAGGACCGGGATTGTAAAAGTCTTATAAAGGGTGACTTTTGTTGTCCGAGAGAGGGCTTTGCTACTCAATTGCCTTCTTAACCCAAAGAAACAGCGGTTGGCAAGAGTTATAGTTCGCTTGATCTCAGCGCTGGTGTCGTTGTCTGTATTTATAGCGGAGCCTAGGTAGACAAAGTCCTTAACTACCTCAAAATTATATCTGTCGAGGGTGACGTTCTGTCCGAGACGTCGGTGTTGGTTGTCCTTTTTGCTTGACAGCATATACTTGGTCTTGCCCTCATTGACCGCTAAACCCATTTTCGCCGCTTCCGTCTCAATACTCGCGAAAGCGCCTCTGACATCACGCTGCTTTCTCCCGATTATGTCAATATCGTCGATTATGTATAAATGCGAGTAGTTGGACGGACTTTTGAAAGATAGTGCCTCTTGTGTTTGCACGTGAGTTTTGCACTATGCTTTCAAGTACGATATTGAAAAAATCGTATGACAGCGCATCGCCTTGTCAAAATCCTTTCTGGAAATCAAAGGTCTCGGTAAGATCCCTACCTACCTTGATGGAGCAGCGTGCATTCTCCATCGTCATCCTGCACAGACGGACGAGTTTGGCAGGGATGCCAAAACTAGACATTGCTCTATATAGCTCGTCTCTATGGATGCTGTCATCTATCGATGAATAGGTGGTGGGTATCGATCTGAAGCTCATGGGTCTTCTCCAAGATCTGCCGTAGTGTGAATATCTGGTCGATGGTGGACTTTCCTGGCCTGAAGCCACACTGATATGGACCTATCAGGTTGTTGACGAACGGCTTCAGGCGTTCAAACAATACGACGGATAAGATCTTATATGCGATGTTAAGGAGACTGATGCCTCTGTAGTTGGCGCAGTTCAGAGGGTCTCCTTTCTTGAGAATTGGACAAACAATGCTGAGGTTCCATTCATCGGGCATACTTTCGTCCGACCATATTTTACAGATGAGTTGGTGTATGCTCCTTACCAAGTCATCGCCTTCCGCTTTGAAGAGCTCGGCAGTCAGGCCATCCGCTCCAGCAGCTTTGTTGGACTTAAGCTTCGATATGGCTATCATCACTTCATCCAGGTCGGGTGGACGGAATTGTTGGTCATCATCGTCCAGGTTGAAAGGTTGATTCTGCCTGACAGCGGTATTTGGTCCGTCATCGCCGTTATACAGTCTGCAGAAATGACCTTTCCAAATCCTCAGCATCGACTGCGATTCTACTACGATGTTCCCTTGTTCATCTCTACAGGCCTCGGTTCGGGGTTTGTTTCCGCTGCATGTTGTTTTTACCTTTTGGTAAAACTTCCGAACCTCATTCCTGGAGTAGCATCTCTCAATTTCCTCGATCGCGCGCTTCTCATGCTCTTTCTTCTTCCTCCTGAGGAGCGGGAGCTCGCCTCTCCTCTTCCGCTCGTAGAGCTCATGAGCAGATCTGGTCTTTCTAAGCAGCGCCGCGTTATATGCATCTTGCTTTGCTGTATGTGCTTGCCGGCATTCATCATCGAACCAGGGGTTTCGTTGTGGTGGACAAGTGAAACCCAGCACATCAGAAGTGGCATCTCTGATGGCGTTTTGGCAGTATTTCCAATGGTCTTCGATGCTTGATGCTGGCGGCATTGGACCTCTTAAGAGATTAAGAGACACTCGATCGGAAAAGGACTTGGCGATCTCTTGCGGTTGTAGCCGTCTGACGTCGAATTTTCTTACAGCATTAGTTTGTCTTGGCGTAGTTTGGGACATCCGCAACCGTACCTTGGCTACAACAAGGTAATGGTCTGAGTCAATGTTGGCTCCTCGGAACGTACGGACATCCATAATGCTGGAGGAGTGTCTTGCGTCGATCGCAATGTGATCAATCTGGTTGACTGTTGATTGATCAGGAGTTCTCCAAGTCCCCTTGTGTATGTCGAGATGTGGGAACCGCGTGCTAGCCACGACAATGTTTCGCCCCGCCGCAAAGTCGATTAGCCTGAATCCGTTATCGGAGGTGGTGTTGTGCAGGCTATATTTTCCGATTGTTCCACCAAAGATACCTTCTCTTCCTAGCTTTGCATTAAAATCACCGAGGACAATTTTAATGCCATAGCTAGGGCATTGCTCGTAGGTCTTGTTGAGGAGCTCGTAGAAGGCATCCCTGGTGTCGTCATCTTTCTCCTCTGTGGGGGCATGCCGCATATGAGGCTTATGTTGGCGAATTTAGCCTTGATGCGGATTGCTACGAGGCGCTCGCTCACATGCCGGAAGCTGAGGACTTCTCGTCTTAGTCTGCCTACGACAACAAATCCGCATCCAAATAAGCGCTGCTTTTGCCGTCGATAGCAATTGCCGTAGTAGATGTCGCAGTTTTTCATCTTCTTTTTGTCCGGCCCATCCCATCCCATTTCTTGGATGGCGGTTATGTCTGCTTTGCAGCAGTCTAGGGCCTCCGCTAGTTGCACGGCTGCACGTGGTCTTTTAAGGGATCTAACATTTCACGTGCATATCCGAAGCTCATTGAAACTGAAAATCACAGGGAGAAATTTTCGTTCAAACTTGCCAGGGAATGACGACCTCTGTACCGTATATCAGAACCGTATACCAGATACCAGTTTCTACAGAATGACAGCCACATAGTACAATGAGCTCCAGATTTTGATAGCTTTTCTGACAATCCTACCGCATTTGCCTTATCTTCTCAAAAGAAAGTCGGGGCAGCATTATGCTTGTCAGATTTTCTCTCATCTTTTCTGCATCTGGCTAGCACATTGCTACTAAAACTGTGTCGGTAATAGCTTAAGATATTATATAACGCTGGGATAGGAAACTTTTGCTAGTATGGTTACCTCCCCACAAGCGATGTAGCAGGCCAGATTTGTGCCACTCCCAGACTGGAGATGACTCGTTTCTTTAAGGTGTCAGTTTCATGTTTCATGATTTCGTGCCACCCATACGCCACGACACGAATGGTTCAAGGCAAAAAATTGCGTCCTGGTATTCCTGCTGTATCTCAGCTATATAACTTAAGTGGCACCTTCGATGCTTGATATAAAGCTGCTGGCATGCACATTACGAAAAGATTACGATGATTGGGTCTTTGGCTTTAACTAGCTATAACAAGAGCAAAAATGGACGTGCAATGCTCTACGATGTTTCAGCAATTTAATTTTCCAACCCTTAATCCCTAATCCAAAGTTTCTTCTCAAGATCCTTATCATCTACTTCCTCTTCACCTGACCTTGATTGATTCATACGAAACCTTTCCTTCACGAGGAAGAAATTGTATCCATAAACCTTTTCTCTCTAAAAGTTCAATGATCCAATCATTTACCCTTTTCTCATGATACTCATAGCTTTGCCTTTCCCGACTCTATACGTCCATTTCAATTCTTCCAGATCCTCATGCAAATCCTTAAGATAGTGCCACTCAATTAAACTACCCGGGAAAAACACCTTCACCATTAAGCCCGGCATTAGGTGCAGTCCTAAGCGCCAATCAATGGCACAAGGATAAAACCGTACACTCGGATGGATAGTCACTTGTTCCTTTTTCGTTCATTTCATTCGAAAAATAAAGTGAATTCCTTTGTGTTTTTCCAAATCTTAATTGCGAATAACGGGAAGATAAAGCGAATAAAGTGAGAAAGCGAGCGAACTTAAACTCTTGTCTTCGCAAAGCCATCACGTCTGGGATGTGTTCATAAACACGAAGAAGAAGGCGAAGCGCTTTCCTGGCGTTGCTCTGTCACGTAGGCGTTGCAAAAGTTCCTTTTAGAATTTACGATTTACCCAGGATGAAGGAAACACCAAAACGAAGAAGAAGTCGAACAAAAAAAAAACGTCGAAGAAACTTTGAACACTCTTTATCATGACATCCATCGCGTTTTTGAAACTATCTCAAAGTTTTTGTACATACACCATTCACATGGCTCTATCCTTAAACCTGGGGTTCAGGTAGTAGAGGTATGGTACACATAGCCTAAAGGAGGAAACACGAACTTGCCCTATCTCTAAAACAATAGGCAACACAACGCGACCAAGACGTTGAAGGTGGAACTGGATCTACGAGTGCGAGTATAGAGATGCTAAAAAACTTGATCCAAGTTGGCGCGAAGAACAACGATTGCGGAGGTATCCGTAGTTGTAGCGGATTAAGAAGTATTTGAAAGTGTAGTTTGTACCCAGAGAGTCGTATCCTTGTAGGAAGAGGAAGATCTACTCTGACAATTTTCGAAAGGCGTTCTTTTTTTGGTTTTTTTTTTTTTTTGCTTAAAATTCAAACGGTTTTTTGTGTCTCGTGGAGGTTTATGGTGTGGGCTGGAGTTGATGTGTAGCAGAGCTTAAGGTAACAAGGATTTCCTTTTGTGAATTAATGTAGGAATGTGTTGGGCTCGTTTTTCATGCGAAGCCTAACATACTTTTACAGGATACGCTTCTTGTGTTCATTTGTGTTAGGTGACTGAGTGAGATTGGATGCTTTTGTTAAATTGCAGGGTACTATTACCCATTAAATTGAAAACGTTGTAAGAAATACGTTTATACGAGTATGCATACACTTTTGGGGAGGATTCGTGAAGACAAGCGGTTGATGTTGTCATAGGAGCGAAATGAGAAGCGCGCTGATGAAAACGGTTGAAAGAGTTGATTGAAATAGTTGACAGTTCTTGAGGGATTTCTTTTGGAACAATTTGTTCAAATTGGGTTCATTGAAATTCTTACAAAATGTTCTTAATTTATTGAAGATACGAGTAAGTGATTGCTTGAATGGAATAGTTCAAATAATATCCTTTTATACATTCGAATGGTGTTGTTTCTTTGAGAGCGATGTTTTTATCCTAATTTTAATCCCTGAGACTGGATGCTGGCATTCCGACAATTTCTTTGATAGAAAATTAGTTGTAATGTCTCTCCCTTCCACAATAGAATATCCAAAATCCAAAATTTCTTGTCGCTACCATACGCCTGATGTCGTATGGCAACAAGTTCCACACACACAGCGTGAACAAGGAACAGACGGCTGCTTTCCAAATGTTTATGGCAAGAAAGATTTAAACTACTTGTCCTGGAAGATCTAGGAAACTGCAGCTTAGTGTATAGGTAATTCGGTTTCGTATGGCTAATTAAATTTGCAAGAAATAAGCAGTTACGATAGTTCAGGAACTGTTAAAGCGTGCACCTTAAAATTAATCGTCTAGACATGGAGATATGATCAAACTTATCAAACTTATCATGGCGTGAAAAGCAAGTTCTAATTTACGAGAAGAAAATGAGTCAAGAGAACTGTAGACTGAACAGCAGTTGCTTATTTGCGGTACTAGTAGGCCTAACAAGATCTAACAAGTCTTAGCCTAATGTTTATTGGAGTATAACGGGCAGAAGTTCAGAGTATACGCAACGTCGAATAAATACCAAGTAGGTTGATGTGATCAGTGGCTGGAAGACGATTGTTCAAAATTATTCCAAGACTTTTTACGGATTCGTAGGAACGAATCTTCTCTCTAAATAGGTAGGCATCTGGGTATTCATCAACAATGCCAATGTTCTTGAACATCGGTAACCAAAGAGACTTTTGTGGATTAAGTTGAAGATCATTAGAAAGTGCCCAACGGTTTATCGCACTTAAATTCTCATTCATTTTAGTGATACAATTCCCGAGTTCCGACCGCGAAGCCGACAAGTATAATTGAACATCGTCTGTATATACGAGTAGGTGTATCGTACTATGCTTACACACTTGGGGAAAGTCATTGATGTATAAAACGAAGAGCAGAGGTCCAAGGATTGAGCCTTGTGGAACACCTTTGCACAGTCCCATCATTGTACCTAGAGACATCTTCGTTTAAAGAAACCTGTTGAAACCTTTCACTGAGATAGTTCCGAATCAGTTCAACGGCTCTCCTGTCTAATCCGAACCTAGAATAAAGTTCCTGGAAAAGTATGCTGTGATTTACCGAATCGAACGCTTTTGAAAAGTCCGAAAGGCAGAGCAGAGTTATTTTGGTCTCATCAAAGGTCAGACGGATGTCATCAACTACCTTTTGCTCGATAAGCAGATTGATGCGGGCTTACTAAACTTTGGGAGTCGAGTTGCACTTGAAGGTGACTTTCAATTATGATTTCTAAAACCTTTGACAAGCCAGAAAGAATGCTAATTGGGCGAAAGTCGGAGCAGTGTGAAGGGTTTGACTTCTTTGCAATTGGAGTCACTTTTGCAAGTTTCCAAGAAGTGCGAAAGCAAGATCTAACTAGGCAGCAATTATAAATGTGGGTAAGCGTGTCAATAACGTATGGCAGTATTAATCTGACGAATTCCAACGATATTCCGTCTAAGCCAATCGCAACAGATTTTACGGACTTAATTCCGAAAATAACATCAGCACTAGTTACGATCTTAAAACTAAGTTTCGGACCTAAATGCTGGAGGGTAGTTTTAGTTCTTCCGTCAGATTCGTCAAGAAGAAAGTTGTATCTGGTACAGGTGTAGCAAAGTAGTCATTAAGCAAATTCGGGTCGATGTCAATATGGTTCGGAGACGTCTTCCTTTTAACAACGGCGAGCTCGCGCAAATTTTTCCAAAGATCGCGGAAATTATTATTCACATTTAGTTTGGGACTATAATAATATAGTATTGTTTACTTTTTCGAATTTCGGAGGTGGGGATATTTCTCAACTTGACAAAACTTGATCTATTATAAAACGTTGGATAGGTTTTCACCAAACAGTGACACGTTCAGGATGCATTGGCTTCTCTATGACTAGGTGTGGATTTTCCGAGTCACGAGTAAGGCCATTTCGATTGTTAACGAAGCGCCGAGATGGAAATGCGCCTTATCTGAAAAGATAATTCTTTGAGCAAAATTTTCTTCAATTTCGAGTTGCTCTACAGATAAAACTAGTGAAGAGGGTGGCCATTAAGCTTCAATTTCTGAGTCAATTTGACCTTGTAAGCGAAGAACCCTAGATCTTAATGTAAAATTTTCTCACGCTATTCCAACTTATGATCCTGAAGTTTTTTGAGCTTCTCGGCTTAAGGCGTTCACTTTCGACAGCTCCGTTGAGCTCTCCGGCAAGCCAGTCTTATGAAATTCCTTCACAAACTTGCGTTTCTAGCTCTGCAGTTGATGCATCAATTTGGCCCAGATTTCTTTTCAAAATTCGCACTGTTTAGACAACACAGCATCTACTTCGGAGGTATCTCTGCAATATTTTCAGTCGTGAATCAGTCTATTTCGTATCGGGAAAATATAATACTGAGCTTCTGTTATTTTTTCGAGCGAATAAGTGCTATCTGCGTCAAAATAATTCAACCAACTCTGACTGACGTACTAGTTTCCGAACTGTTTATGTTGGCTGGTATCTCAGCAGTATATGCCAAGTTTTGTAAAATGAGAACTTTATTCTGCACCAACTGTAGAGGCATCAGTGTCCTCAACATCGTTCAGTTAGGAAGGATCTTCTTTGCCATAATATGTTTTTTTTTTCCAACTAACTGATTAGTACCAATCATTGAGATTTTAGGACGGTGGATAGAGGTATATCCCCTTTGTTCTGCAGAGCTGTGTTCTTTCCAGCATATAAGGCCGTTGCGTGGCCTATTTCATCAATCCTACTCTTTAGTACTATTTTCCAGTAGATTTAAAGGAGAATTCTCGCAATGGATACCTCAAAAAAAATAATCATCATTTCGCCCCATTCTCCAAAGCAATAATCAACCGTCAGCTTATAAAATATCTCGAAATCGCGAACTTCTCAATGAGAGGCAGTATTGTGTGATAGCAACAGTCCACTGTTGATGGTATGTCAAACTAAGGTCTACACCTTTGATATTCTATTTGAATTCATTTTGATGTTCTATTAAGCCACTTGCCGATGCATTTGGGATGAATGAATCTCCACCAAAAAAATTAGGACCTATTTTCATTATTGATCTATTGTCGGCTACTTCTTACTTCTTTTTCCCATATATCTTGCGGGTGCGACCTAAGCAGAGTCTTCTTATACTTTGGGTTGGAATCGAAGATTGTTCAGGTTGGAGCGTCTAAGCTCTAATTATAGCCGCCTTAGTCAGCTGATGTGGACTGTCACTTTACAGCTTGTAAGAATTTTTTCCTAAGTCTCGTCCTCTACAACTTGTCAGTTCAAATGGGAACCAACATTATTAGAAGAATTCTCAGTGAAAAACGACCAAAGTTTTTTAACTTGAGACATCCAAGTTACTCGAAAAATACGCGATATCGCGAAAAATGTTTCAGACAAAAGTCACAAGGTCTGGGTTGACCCATTTTCAAGGTCAAACGAAGGTCACTTTTGATTTTTCAAATGATAATTCCTGATTTCATTGTTCAGTCGTATTGCTCAATGGGGCACACGACTTTGTCTCAAAGGTCTTATTCATTCAGTGCTAGATACCACTGCACTGGCACGCCTAAATCATTAATCGGTTTGCAACGTAGTTAGGGTGTTAGAAGTTCGATATTTATTTTGAGGAATTGATTATTATTAGTAACGTTTTCCAGATTAATAATGCAGGCTATTTCAATTCAAAAGAAAATTGAAATGATATTGATTTATGGAGAAAGTGGAAGGAACATCGATGGTGTTGTTGCTCTTTACGCCCAACGTTTCCCAGATCAGATACGATCGCGCGCTTCCTTTTATCGGATCATCCAACAATTTACTGGAGAAGGAAGTGTGCAACCAAAGAAAAGGAAGTGGTCAGATAGGGTGGCTGTTGAGGACAATGAAATAGCAGTGTTAGCTGCCGTTGCACATGATCTTCACATTAGCACTCGCCAAATAAGTCGTGAATCAGGAATTTCTCAAACGATTGTCTGTAAGATATTATATCGGCATAAATACCATCCTTATCATGTTTCAATGCATCAAGAACTTTCTAGTGAGGATTTTCGCAACCGGGTTTCCTTTTGCCAATGGGCACTTCAGCAAACTGAACGAGACCCCCTTTTCTTCGCCAAGGTGTTATTCTCTGATGAGTCGACTTTCACCAATCGAGGTATGGTCAATCGACATAATATGCATTACTGGGCTACCGAAAAGCCCTTTTGGTTGCCACAAGTTGAACGCCAGCACCCTTGGAATGTTAATGTATGGGCGGGAATTATTGGGCATAAATTAGTAGGTCCATATTTTATTGAAGGCAACTTGAATGGCGAAAAGTATGCAAACTTCCAGTATAACTAGAAGAACTGCCATTGGAGATGCAACAAACAATGTGGTTTCAACATGATGGTTGTCCAGTCCATTATTCCCAAGTAGTCCGGGGCGTATGAAACAATGTTTACTATCAACGATGGATCGGACGAGGAAGTCCGAGGCAATGGCCTGCTGGATCACCTGATCCTACGTCACTGGATTTCTTCTTGTGGGGCTACTTAAAAAGTGAGGTTTACAGAAAAAAGCCAACAACACGTGAGGACATGAAAACTGAACTGAACTGAAGCTTGCCGGAAGATTACGCCAGAAATACTTCTCAGTTCTGTATTGAAGTGAATGGTCACATTTTCGAGCATTTGTTGAAATAGTCTCGGGAAATAAACGTTGAAATGGGAAGAATTCAATGATTCAAGAGTGGAAGGCAAGGGGACCCACTCTAATTAATTCCCCCGAAGGAAACAAAATACTGCTACGTCGTTGTTTCTGACAAGGCAACGAACAATACGACTGAGCAATGAAAATCAGGAGTTATCATTTGAAAAATCAAAAGTGACCTTCGTTTGACCTTGAAAATGGGCCTCAAGGTCAAACTCGTGGTCACCATCTTATGTCCCCTTCAGAACCTTGTGACTTTTGTCCGAAACATTTTTCGCGATATCGCGTATTTTTCAAGTAATTCGGATGTCTCAAGTTAAAAACTCACCCTGTATAGAGTGTGTACTGAAAAGCTTTTATTGTCCGCTTGATTTAAGACGTCGGCCGAGGAAAAAACTATTGCCATAGGTATCTTTTCGTTTACCCGTTTCTTTTTTAGTGCTTGTAAAAGCATCAGTGACAGATCGCTGACGTATGTCAATAATATCAGCGTCATCATGCAAGTTAGTGCACAGACTTTTGAAAAAATTTGCTTCTGACTTACGAATTTTGCACAATTTCATCAAATATTATGTTGAAAAAGTTTTATGACGACGAGTCTAAGATCTTGGAAATATTATTTCCCGATCTTTACGACACGGCATTCGTTCTTCAATATCATGCTGCATATTTTGACGACAAGTGCTAGCCAGGAGCATTATTTTAAAATTTCGACGTCAACATCCGTCTCGCTTTGGGCATTCAGATTACCATAAAGCCTACCTTCGCACATACTTGAAAATATCGTAACTCTTTGTTCGGCTGTACAATTCGCCTCTGGAATGTTCCGCAGAACTCCTTGATTTCTAGACGTTATAACTACCAAACATTCACAACCAACGAACAGTCGTTTATCCCCTCAAACTTTCCATGGCTGTGTGCAAACATTTCAAGGGTCATCATGTTGCTCATGAATAAATTCGAAGTCAAAGCTAAGACAAGTTGATTCTGAGGATTCTTTGACATGGGTATAGATCCGTCTCGGTCTCTTGCGCCGAACGCGCCGGCCACTATCTTCCGTTTGGATTTTCGGAAATTTAAGACCACGTACTCTGTAATTCAGATCATTAGGGAGTATTTCTGCCAGACTACCACCAATTAGATAGCTTTAAACGCATAAAGTTTCCTTATTTTTGACAATCATGTCGGAATGTACCAAGCTATCAAATACATCTATCTTTCATTGATCAGACAGATTATGTGCATTAAAAAACACAACATTACGCTGTACCATAAAGTAATGTTCATTATGCCCATAATCTTATCGGATATCAGGTTAATAAGGTTAAGGAAGAAGCAATACATGCATTCTTGTTAGATTCATAAGACGTAATCTCTTGAAATTCGGACGCCGTATAGGGAGAGAAAGGTTGGAAAATTAAAGATACGATGTAAAATTGCAGAAGCACATCATCTTTAGCTGATGAGAGTACAACGAACTTTTTTTGAAATACTTCTACTCAACTTACATCCCCTCAATATTCCAGTCATACCATAAAACTCCTTTTCAGCTTTTCCAATATTTTCTATGAGTCCGTAGAAATTGTCTTCTGCCATAGAAAGCAGCACAGCTCCTCCTTATGACTCTAATTTCATGAAAACGTACCGAGTAACGAGGGAACTAGCAACAGCAACAGAAATTAGACTCCATTCGAATCACTTTAATAAACGAAAAATGAGATACATTGTCCAAATGGCGAACACCATCTTCTTTGTCAGTCGACTGATCTCCAGCGCTGTTTACACTTCAAAGACTACAACAGCAGGACACAGGAAGACCTTGTCTTGTCCGAACATAGCAAGGACCAGTTTCCTTGCAAACACATTTCAAAAAGAGAGAAAAAAAAACTATTCTCTGTCATCATCGTTTACTTGTTACATTGAGTAAGCAGAACTACCCAGCGTAAGTGTGTCGTTAGGACAAGTTAAGGGCACAACATAAAAAGCAAAGGAGCGCTTGTCATTCCTCTTCATCTGTTCATGTTTGTCAAAGACGAAAACGAGCAAACAAAAAAAAAAAAGAAAAAAAGAAATGACTCACGAAAAGTAAATAGAAACTTCTTAATTTTGTCCTCCTTCATCAAGTCCATCTTTCGTTTGTTGTAGTGTGTCCTGTATCTTAGTATCCAGATGCGCTGCCATTCATTCGCACACAAAGATACATCTTTTGCAGGCAATTGGTACGGTAGTTGGTAGTCCCTTACTCAAGAGGCCACAGTTAAGTGCCAGTACTTGGTCAGAATGTTTCTCCTAGTCCTACTTGGCCAGCCTTCGAAAATGGACAAGGTAACAACCGTAAACGAAGCTAGTTGTTGTCCTTTTTGTTAAGTGTTCTTGTATCTTTCTGACAAAAGATACGAACGAATACGTATGGATACAACAGATGTAGAACGATGTCAATGGCATTCTGGGACGACACGGTTTCGTGTTGTTCCGGTACCATCTCTACGTCGGATTTCCCAAACGCACCTCTCAAACTATTATCCATTGTGCGGGACAAAAACATTTTCCATTGTTCGCCGGTTGGAATGGAAGTAGTGGATGTAGTCCAAGTGGTTTTTCGGTCTTGTTTGGCCATTATTTATCGTCTCTTGTCGAAAACAATGCAAATATACTTGGAAAATGGGGGGCGAACCAAGGGCTGTGGCTTGTCGGTGTACTCCAGGAGACAGACGTGTTTATTGACAACGTCAACGTCAATTGTTAACTGAACGTATGACTTTGGTTAAGAACGTGACTACATGTGAGTGCATTTGTTTCATCTGATCACTGTTCAAAGTACTTGAACGATTTTGCAAGATTGTGGCCAAAATTTTAACAGTTTAACTTAGGGAACTAATAATTTTTATCCAAATCAGATGTATACAGTTTCGAAATTTTACTACGACACTCTTTAACTTTTGTTTTGTTGTATTGTTTGGAGATTTGAATCTTTTCCCCCGTTTTCTTCGATTACACGTAGCTTTTCAGTTTTTTTTTTGGTCCTTCGAGCCGTATTTGGCATGCAGTATAAAGAAATTCAAGAAATGAGTTTATAGAACGAGCCAGTTACGTCCCAAATTTTCAACATTAGGATTGATTAGTGTTTCTGGATCTGTGATTCAGGTTAGAAACCGGGAACCATCTAGGGTACTCTCCCATCCAACAAAGTCGACAAAATTTTTATATGGAATCAGTGACTGGACGTTGCGTCAATTTGTTTGAATGTATGCAGATTTTCTAAATACGGAAAGGAACACATTCAGCAACTCAAAAGCGTCTAAAAGAAGAGAAGAGTTCTTGGGATAACTCATGCAATAGGATAAGCGTTAAAATTTCCATTTGGGATGATAGGCCCTCCGTTCAGTATGTTTTCAACTCCATCGTCATGTAATTTTCTAAATGGATAAGCTTGCCGCGGGGTAGTAGAAGGGATTTTCGCACGTTATTTAGGCAAATTCTTTGTGGATATCTTGCAGTGGGCATTGTGGATAACCTTCCATCTGTACTCCAGATGCTTTGAGGCTGGTCTCCAAAAAGCTCACTGTCCTTTTTCTAGGTCACTTGTTTGTATATAGCGCCAGGACCTTTACATCATCTAGCAATGGTTGAGATTCTGTGTAGAAATTTCTTCCTCTACTGGATGACTTCCTGGTCCGAGGGATATCCCGTACTTCTGGCTTCCGTCAATCAATATATTGATTGATGTTGCCAGATGGCTTGATATTATGATATTGTATCGGGACCTTCCCCTGTTAATTCCATCACGAAACAGGATGCTAGTTTGGCATAATACTTTCCGTGTTTTTCCAGAGAAATCGCTATCAAAAAATCGATTGCGTTGAAAGGCACTACGAGTAAATAAACCATTAGTTAAGCTCTAACCATACTCTTACGCGAAGACTTCCCATAGACCTGCTTCGTCAACATTTTCTAAAATGACTACATAAACCGTGTATACCTTGTGTGTAAGCCTCCATTAGTTAATGAATTTTATCATTTCCAGGCTATGTAACTCATTTGATGACCTTAAAGCCACAAAAAATCAATTGCCTGTAAGATAGAAGAGAAACACGCATCCGATTAAGCGACTCAAAAAAAGTAACATTTAAGTTGCCATCATTCCTCGCACGTACACCATCAAAAAAGGATTAAATACTCTGCTATCATCTCGTTCTGTGATAAGCTAATGTAAATAAGTAAACATATACAAACATCTACCAGTTCACCTACTCACTCACTCACACCCACTCACACCCATCACAAGGCCTTAACGATTAATTGATATTCTTCAGGGCAATTTGTTCAAGTCCCATTCTACTGTTTTCCTCTGCCACCATCCGCTACTCCATCTGAAAATCCTCAGTATACGTCAAAGAAAGTCTTTTCCCAGGATAGCATATCAGAAGCACATCAGTTAATGTGATCTTGTTTTAATCGCCGCAACAAAGGTCCTAAGAGGCAGGCTCTTCCAATTTTCCACTTGAAAATGAAATTCTTTAGGAGCCTATTTGGTATAACACACATACTCGTACAGTTTGATGAGAGAAAGCAAAGTACAAGAATACAAGGGAATGGGGTAGCAATAACAGCGGATGATTAGATTAAAGGAAACAGATAACCTTGCCCTAAGCGTATAAGGCCTGCTTTCCTTACTGCTTCTACTCAGATACTATATACATATGTAGTCGCTGGTGCGAGTATCTCCCTATGTACGAGTATGTTGGCGTGTATTTCGTAAAGTCCTGATATGTTAAATAAACGAAATTAGATTTATTGCTAACGTTGGCAATGTTGACGTTTCAGGAGACACAAGTTGAAGCTTACAACAACACGTCGTCGGTCGGTCGGTGGATGGAAGTTCCAATGAAAAAAATAAAAATAAAAATAAATAAATAAATGTCTGCCAGGATAGATAATTTACAAGATATCTCATATGAGCGAGAAAAGAGTATCTGCGTATCTAAGGATGCTAATCCTCCTCACTAATCGGATATATCAACGTAGACAGCTGAAATAGAAATTGGTTTTCTCCATGTGGCTTGGTTTTGGTTGTTTTTTTTTCCATTGGGGGTTGAAATAGAAAGAATATATGGCGAAATACTTGCGATAGATGCCAAATACCGGCGACTACGAAATACTGAATAACGACAGCGAAGCCTATAAAAATGTGAAAGTATAGAAAGAAGCGAATTTGCGGAAGAGATTCTTACAAGAGATTGAGTTCGAGTTCGAGGTTGAGATTGAGATTCGAAGAAGAGGTTTTGATTACATTCGTTTTTTTTCCTTGACGTTACTCGTAGGAAGCTTTTTATCTTTTCCTTTATTAGTGTTTTAATTTGGAAATTTTTTCCCTCTTCTTCGTGTCCTTCATGGTGTCAGTCAGTCAGTCAGTCTTTCAGTCTTTCAGTCTGCAAGTTAGTGAAAATGAAGAAATTTTCTCTCGAGGGGGAGCTAATTTCAAGACTGGAGTTCACGTAGGGGAGGATTTATAATTCAGAGCGCTCATTTCGGGTTGATGATTAGCGAATCGAAGTAATGAAAATAAATAGAAAACGAAGTTGGTTAGGGATTGATTTATTTTGTGCTTGTGCTGGAGAATAGAGAATGTAGATTGGAGGAGGAAACTGTGCTAATCGTTTGCGTTCAATAAAGAAGGATAATGCTTTTCAATTTAAATACTTCCCGTGTTTATCGATTTGTTATTAAATTTAATTGGTGTGCTTAGATTGTAATCAAATTTTATTACATTCCACCGAGAGAAGAGTCAATAAAATGAGAAGAAGAATGTCGAGCACTGACACAACATTTAGCATCAAGAATGCATGCTAATTTGAAGGAGATGGTAAGGGTTCTTTTGTGTTTTCCTTCGAGGTAGGTTAAAGATTGTTTACTTTAAGCTTTTGGTATGCTACCATTTATTATTTGCTTACCAAGTAAACGCTCTTCGTTATAAGAGTTATGTTGTCATGCTGCCTAACTTGACCTTAATCCATTCGCCAATAAATCGAAAACGTTCTTCTTCTTGTTATCATTTTCTTAACCCTTTCATCGTTATACGAACTTATACGTTATGAGTTTCCCATTTTTACTGCTCCGCTTATGGGGTTGGCTAATGTCTATATCAGAGAACTACATGAATTCATTCATTTGCAGTAGTGAATCATTCGTTATAAGACGAGCCATACACAGTCTCACGCAGAAAATAAACAAGTGTGAATCTTGTATGATATCACAGACATGTGAATGAACTGATTGAATGAACTTTTTGAGTGCGAACCCACTACGCATTCACATGTTCATGAATACAAACAACCAATGCATTCGTATTCAATCATTTTGCTCATAATGAGCGAATACGAATGCATTGGTTGTTTGTATTAATGAACATGTGAATGCGTAGTGGGTTCGCGCTCAAAAAGTTCATTCAATCAGTTCAATCACATTAGCCGTGAAATGAATGAGCGTTTCACAAGCTTATGAATGGATTCAAGTAGCTCGTAATAAAAATAAACAGAGCAACTACTAAATTTATTGATCCATAGTTCTTTATTTAATTCTCTACTTTTATTAAGTCTTTACGCCTGTCAAGTTAATCATAAGGCTTTGATTGCAGAGCTCATATCACGCACACAGTAGATGAATCAATTTTGGTGAATCATTCACTTAAATGAATGTGAGCTCGTATTCGTTTTTTTTTATGAAAATGCATTCTATGTGAGTATTTTATTGGATGTATGTGAATGTGTGTGAAAACTGTATAAGCAATGAATGTTTCGAGTGGCTCACAAAATGAGCTACTTGTTGCAGTTCTCTGGTTTACATACTGCTCCGTCCTGGATCCCTCATTTTTGAATGCATTCTCAAAAAACATTAATTCAAAATATTGATTGCAATCATTAACCACTATTCATTTAGCAATGTAATGATTGCATTCATTTTCCTAACATTCAATTGGATCCAATCAATAGAATGCAATCATTTTTGAATTCATGAATTCTTTTCGCTCTATTGCATTCTTTTGTGTTGATTTAAATTTTTTTATGGCAATATTTGCATTTACATATGTATATACATCTACAGAGTGCATACATTACATACATACATATATATATCAATAATAATAAAATATTCTATTGATTGCATTCATTTTCTTACCATTCAATTGAATTGAATTTGCAATCATTACATTGCGAAGTGAATACTGATTGCTTTCGTTTTCGTTGCACTCTTTTTTGAAGTCAATGAATGCAATCATTAAACTGAATTCTTCAAAGATTGCATTAAAAAAAGAGTGCATTCTTTTACAACTCTGCGCTTCAGTGGTTAGTCCGAGGCGTTGCGTTGAGAAATCCAGGAATTCTTTTTCCGACCTCGTTTTCTTACAGTTGGAGTGACCGTAGTTGATAGCGCCTTTTAACCGGATTTTCCACAGATCTTCTCTGCACGTGGCAATACCAGCTTATTCTATTCGCCTCAAGCTGTTCGGTTACCGAATTCTTTATATGTATACTTCCTCTTATACGCGTGGATCTAATGCAATCGCGTTTCGTGACTCCACTAGACATCCCTAACATTTTCCTCTCCGCTGCCGTCATTTTGTTCTAATACGTTTCGTACATTGTCCACCACTGTAAACCGTTCATAAGAGCTGGTCTGACAACCATGGTGTAGAGTTTCCCCTTCAATTTAAGTGGAAATTTTCGGTCGCAAAAGATTCCCGAATTTTCCCGCCATTTCATCCACCCCACACTCACTCTGTGGTTTACGTCGTCGTCACATTTCGCTTCCATGTTAACGATTGATCCTAAGTACTTAAAGATAGTGCTTTTCGGAAGAACTATTCCGTCTAACATTATATCCGGAACAGGTCGCAACGGATGCGCAATTGGGCACGTCAAATGGTCCGTCTTTGAACGACTTATTTTAAACCCGTTTCTCACTAGTACATTTTTCGAAGAATCTAGGACGTTCTGCAAATCTTCGATGTTATCGCCTAGTATAACTGCGTCGTCAGCGAAGAGAATTGGCATTACATTTGCTTCGTACATGCAGTCTTTAAAAGATAGTCGAATACTACGTTAAAGAGGAAAGGGCTAAGTACGCTTCCTTGGTGCATTCCGACATTAACTGTTAATCCTCTCGTTAGTCTTGCAGAGCTCTTAACCGCAGTTTTCACGTTTCCGTACATGTCTTGTTTTACTCTAATAAACGTTTCCGGTACCTTTTTAGACCCGCGGCCCATATGAGACCCCTAGACACTCGATCGAATGTTTCTCCAGGTCGATAAATACCATGTGTAAATCCTTAGATGAATCTCGGTGCTTTCCATTATTATTCGTAGGCTTTGGATAGCGTCCACCGTCGATCTTCTCGAGTGTCGCCTTTTCCTTTGTATAATGGAACCATGAAGCTACTTCTCCATTCATTCGGCATAGTTTGTCCACATTTTAATTTATTTCGATAGCCATTCGCTGCCGATTCCCTCCATCTTCGACCGAAACTCTGATGGAATGCTGTATGGTCCGCTTCATTTTTCCGATTGCTATACTTATGTCTTCGATTGAAAAGTCCGAGACTTCCTCCTCGAATAGACCAGCTGTCAGCACGATATCACGTGGAAACTGTTTGCTAAGCAACTCCTTGCAGTATTCAAGCCACCGGTCACAAATATCCTTTTCATTTGTTAGAAACGACCGTCTGTATTTTTGACGTATTTCCATCGAATTTTTCGCCTCTGTGCAGCGAGCTTAAAAATATTTGGCACCTAAGTATTGTACGATTGTATTGGCGATGGCGATGGCGCAATAATTAGCTCATTGGACTATCACGCAGAGAGTCTGGGTTCGATTCCTGGCTGGGTCACCAACAATTTTTCAAATCGCCATCACCCTTTGGGCTGGCAATGGCAAACTCCCGAAAGTAAAAATTGCCTACGAAAAAGCTTCTACGGAGTGCCGTTCGGACTCGGCGATAAACCGTAGGCCCCGCTCAGATGTGACAAAAATGAAAAAATGAGCAACACAAATGAGTGTCAAGAAGCTAGGCCATGGCCCATACCTTGTACGATGTTTGAAACTCTTGCATAGCTTGTCTTCTATCTGCCGATCGTAGGAATATTTGTTCCAACTCCTGGTACAGGTTTTCCACTGCTGCCGCTCGAGTTTGAGCCAGGACTTTCTTTGCGACGTTTTCAGACGTTCGTATTCAAGAGCCAGTCGAGCTTTTTCGATATCGTCGCTCCGATCGCATTTTGTCCACGCTTGATATGCATTCTTCTTGTCGTCCACAGCTCGTTTGGATTTGTCATTCTACCACTGTGTTTCTTTGCCGACATGATGGTATTTCGATATAGTCCCCAGATGGGACTTTGCGAGTTTTATGAATTCCTCGCGCATGCTGTTCCACATTTCTTGCAGGCTAAGAGAGTCTGCGATACCGTTTATATTTCTTGAGCTAGTGCTATAAATCTTGCGCCTCGTTCCTTCGATAGATTATATCACCGGATTTTTGGCTTTCCAAACGATGCCCGTGTTTTCGGTGGTTCCACTGTGAAAAATTCTGTAATGAGCAGACGGTGTTGGCTTACTAGCGTTTCTTCAAGACTACTTTGCAGTCCTTAACATGGTTTCTCAACGACATTTTGCAGAGGTGGTAATTTATTTGCGATTTATGGCCTCCGCTGCTGTAGGTGATAAGATTTCGTTGATGTTTAATAAACATTGTATTTAAGACGGTTAAGCCGTAAGCTCTACACACGATTTTCATAGTGTAGAAGCTATAGTAAGATCAGCCCCGGTAATCTTGTCATCGACAATTAAGAGTTCTCATTTCAATTTCTTCCACTTTATATTTCTGTGTTAAGAATCTCATCCACAGCGCTGGATCAAATTGTCATCCAAACCATGCAGGAAATCAGCTTGGTTGATGACCAGTTGTCAAGTTGTGTACAATAGTTTCGGTTACTGGAAGCATTTCTGAACTAATTGGAATGGTATTTGTGACGTAAGATTCCGTACCAGATCTAAATCACGTTAACAAGCTACTCGTGGGACAAATATCTCTCTTTCTTACTGAACTTGTAATGTTCTTACAATTTTGGGGGCTTACTGAACTTAGAGGGCAATCGAGAAATTGCGGATGATCAGAAAATCCCCACAAATACGTCACGTTCTACGTAGCGATACCAGATCTCTGACAGGAGTTCTTAGAAGCATGAGCAGCGTGTACTACAAAGGTGTGATTCTAGCCTAAGCAAGAAAGTCACTTAAGGCATACGATGGATTGTAGTGTGCTGGTCGGCAATGTGCTTCTATAAACGCATCACAAAAACGGCTTTACCATCTGCCTACAGTAGGAAGATTTCGATACAAATGTGTTTAATACAGCACGATACTTTGGCTTAAGATGCATAAAATAATGGCTTTCGTTGACATTGAAGAAGATTTCAAAAAGGTTTAAACTTCCTCAAACATTGCCTATTTACAAGGACTAGACAAAAACAATTCTACTTACAGCTGTGTTACACTCAGCCGTTGCTTCGGAAGAAGAAATTTACGAGGGACATCACGCCGAGGAATCGAATGCTCTTTTCACTTATGGAACCTAGTCTTCAGTGGATTGTTATCATGTTTTCTATGTGACAAGCAATCAACAAAAATTCTCGAACTTACTCCAATATGGTTTAGGAATGTTCGTCTCTTCAACACGCAACTGTTGCCTGAAGGTCAATTTTGTTAAAACAGAGCTACTCGTAGTCTTCTACACAAATTGAGCAGGATACTAAATCAAGCTGAGTGGCATTCTTCATAACCTAACGAGGAGTGCTAAGTATATGGAACATCGATGGGAAAGAAATGTTGCAGAACAACACGAAGAAGCTATAGTTGTCCTCTAGGTCCAAAGATCGGTATACAACATGATGTTATGCACTCAGACCTCTCTTCAGACCTTAAACCAATTCTTACGAATACATATGCCAAAGTCGTGTGGTGGCTTGCAATCTTCCACAATCTCTGTCTGATACATACTGTATCGAGTTTCAATTTATAGTTTCAGGTGCTCATAAAGAAGCTGTATGGATAAACCTGTACCCAATCAACATTACAATGCGAATATAAGAGTACAATCAAACAGAGGTCACAAATGAATTCATCGAAATGATTGTAGAACATCTAGGCCTATCCATTCTTACCTATACTGGTCATATTCGATCTATTTAGATTCATCAAGATATCAACCTCAACAGAAATTATATTCCATTAACACGAATGCAGATGATTTTTCTATTGGAACAAATGCACAACTACTGATCATTTCTCAGATTTCTGGCTACGGGATAGCCTCCCTTGCTCTCCCAACACATCCCAATGGAACTTAAATTGTTTAAAGTGCGTTTCATACAGGCCACCCTATCCTAAATTTGCCTTTGCCAACAGATTTCTACTTGATGCTACTGTGAGGTAAAATAAAACAGAAGTCTGATCACCCTAACCACGTGAACTCAATAAGTCAGCCCAGTTACAGAGTTGAAATTGTCAACTTTAAGTGACAACATTGGGGGTGTCACCTAGATAATCAAATGTTAAAATTTGTCTTCGTTTAAAAGGAAGATGTTCAGTCATGTTCGCTTTAAAAGTGCAACTGCTTTTCTGTGTTCTCAAAGTGAACAGGATTACTATAATCTATGATATTATATGTCCATCCCAATGCACATTGCATGATCCAGTGGGGCAAGAAAAATCACATTCCACATCTGCTGCCTCTTTAAGTGAAGATCATAAAGCGGGATTGGAGCTACTCCTATTGTCCAGAGAATCGGTGTCCACTTGAGAGTAAAAATATAAGTAAGGCGAGTAGCTCTCAAGCCACTCTCGAGAGAAATTTCATAAGTGGACACGGACCTGAGAGCAACTCGCAGAGAGCTGGATTACTTCTCTCAGCTTTCAAAATTTTAAAGAGTTACTCTCAAATGGACAGATGTTATCTTACTCTCGGAGATCAACTCGCACTTTTCAAACAATGTTCGTATTCTGAGAGTAGCTAGTCGCGAACATGGCTTCAATGTGGAACAGCGAAAATACCTATAAATTAATAAAGAGGCATGAATCCGAGGAATTTCTGTGGAATTCGTTTCATCCGAAATTTCGGGATAGAAATAAACAAAAAGCAATAATAATGAAACTGGAGTGGATTTTCTAAGTTTGGTATCCCTCTTAAAAATTATCGGTACAACAGATTGTATTATATACTCCACTTGACTGCTTGACAGCCAGCTAAAATTCCTTTATTGTTTAGGATCTTCGATTTGAAGCTCCCTTGTTATACGAGTATTATATTCCGCTCCAAATTGATGTAGATAATCCACCTGTGGTTTAACCCAGCACGTTTTTTTCTTTTTTTACATTTATTTCGCGTTTTTAGAGCAATAAAAAACAACTACCGCTGCAACTTTCCGCTTATGTGACACCATGATGACTACTCTCAACTAATAACTCAAGTGAAATGGACACGGTTACGAGAGTACTATCCGCAAACTTACTCTTAGAAATCTCGCAATCAACTCGCAATAGTAAATCACACAAATTTTACTCTCGAGAGTTTACTACCGAAAGTGCTCTAAAGTGCTCTAAAGTGGACATGCACCTTTAAATCTAAACTGCTTCGGAAAACCTCATTCAATTTATTGCTTAATGGACTAAGGTGCTAAACATTGGACTTTAGTGAATCAAGTATTAGGCTTCTTTTGCTATAAAACTTCAATATCGCCTTTCTTTGTATTTAGGCTTACAGTTGGGTCTGATGTAGTAGAATAATGTTATCAAATCCTTGCTGATGGTTTCAATTCCAATCAAGGATGTAGTTGTGGGGTTCTGGTGATGAACGACAATCTTAGTCTTCACTCTCCATTGCATCAACATTGGAACTATATCGTTGTAAAACAGGTTGACGAAGGAATGTATCTATAAGTGATCAATCACGTCGTTGAATCCTCATTCCTAAATAAGTTCGAAAATAGAAGGTTGAACACATTGAAAGAGCTAGATTATCCGAATCTGTCTAGGTTCCAGGACACAAGGAGATCGAGGAATTATATCGTCGATAACTGTGAAGAGGATCTTAGAATCCAAAGCTTACTATATCATCGGTGTCTTCTAGTTGTAATTTCTTCAGGTTTGGGAACAAGAAGTAGTCGCTCGGAGCCAAATCTGGAGAATAGGGTGGATGAGGGAGCAATTCATAGCCCAATTCATGGATTTTTGCCATGGCAACTGCACATGTGTGCATCCTTGCATTGTCTTGGTGGAAAATAACTTTTTTCTTGGCCAAATGAGGTCGCTTTTTTTCAAATCGTCATTGAATCGGTCCAATAAGTTGGCATTATATTCCCCATTGATTGTTCTTCCCTTTTGGAGGTAGTCAATGTGGATTATCCCGCGTGCATCCAAAAAAACAGTCGCCATAACTTTATTGGCTGACAAACCCACCTTGGCCTTCTTTGGCGCTGATTCACCCTTAGAAACCCACTGTTTTGACTGTTGTTTGTTCTCTGGTGTGTTGTGATGGATCCATGTTTCGTCCACGGTTACAAAACAGCGCAAAAACTCCTCCATATTGCGATTAAACAACGCCAAACCTTCCTGTGAAGTTGTTACACGATTGCGTTTGTGGTCGACTGTGAGCAAATGCGGCACCCATCTTGCGGAAAGCTTTCTCATGCCCAAGTGATCATTCAAAATTGAAACCACTGAGCCATGCGAGATCCCTACGGCTTTCACAATCTCTCGCACTTTCAATCTTCGGTCGGCCAACACCATATCGTGAATTTTTTCGATTGTTTCGGGTGTAGAGACCTCAACTGGGCGTCCAGGACGTTCGGCATCTTCAGTGCTTGTACGGCCACAACGAAATTCAGTAAACCACTTTTTTACCATTGAAATCGATGGTGCAGAGTCCCCATAGTATTTATCAAGCTTAGCCTTGGTCTCGGTAATGGTTTTTTTTCGCAAGAAATAATGCTTAATAAGCACACGAAATTCACTTTTTTCCATTTTCTCCTCAAATTAGTGAGTAGTCTGATAAAAATAGCTGTCAAACACAAACTAACTGACGCAGCAAGTTTAAATTTTGACAGGAGTCAACTGACAGATGCCTGTTGACAGGAGCAGTGTTGCTGCTTCAGTAAAGAGGTCAGAAATTCAAAAAGTCACGGACTTATTGACCCGCCCTCGTATGTGACATGATTTTCCATGATGCAGAAAGACTAAGTGGATGCTTCCAGTTAGAGCGTGACGATGATATAGATGAGCATTTATTGAATAGAATTTCGGCTCAATTGTCAAGTGAGGCTGATGGCACTGGGCACAACAACTACTCATTTCGATATGAAAGACTGAGAGCAATTCATAAATGAAACAATGAGAAGTATACAGCACGTTTCACTTCTTTTTCTGTAAATCATGAGCTGTTACACCTGCATATGTATAATGTGGAAGTCCCGGCTTCTAGGAACGTCCTACCTAGTGGCTAAATGGCCATGTTAAGTGAGGATGTACTGTGTGAAACTTAACGTGGTCACTGATAAAGTCAAATTAAAAATATATTTTTATGAGAGTTACTAAAAGTAGAAATACCCAGATCCGAAATCGATCTTGTGAAAAATCTTGTTGTGGATTTATCCTTTGTATTATGATGGCTTCTGTCATATTACTTAAGTGGAGATGCTATGAGTTAAAGAATCTGATAGATTTCCTTTTATGGTTGCCCCTAACTCTCCGCCAATATAGGAGATGATAAAACTATTCCCTGCTTCAGCAAACATGCCGAGGACAAATAGATCTGGATACAAATTCATTTTTATAAAAAGAACCAACTATAGATTCATATGATGATGCGACAAAGCGCATCAGTGAAAATAGTTAGAGCATTGGAGAAGAATCCTTCCAGTTTATTTGAAGAGCTGACTTTCTACAAACAACCGCATGTCCAAAAAACAATCAAAGAAGACAACGATCGAGAGTGACTCCATCCACTTGACCTAGACGAGATTTGGGTATCCAAGCTGAAGACCATTAGGGTGGTATGGAAGACTCTGAATTATTTAAATAGCCGGAATTAAATTGGTAAGAAACCGATACCATATTTCTCCTTTAAGCTGGTCAGATGTTAGCATACATTATCAACTGAAGGGCAAAACGACATGCAGTGTAGAGTCATGATCTTTATCGACATGATTTAGGAGGGTTAATTCTCTGAACAATAAGGCCCTTCGTCCACTACCTAAGAAGTTCTTTTTAAGACCGCTTATTCTACATAGCCTGTTGAAATCATGTAGGAACACTTAAATCCTGAATAGAAACAAAGCCATCTTTGATGGACTCTTGGATGGGCGGTGAATGGCTAGATAACGCACCAAATCGACGGCCTCATATATTAAAAACCTTAGAACGCAAAACAAAAACAGTGCAAACCGTGTAATTTGAGGCGCTACTGTCCAATGAAAAGACATTTCACCATCTTTTAACGTTCCACGAAACATTGAAGGTTATTTTTATCGACCAAAAATCAATGCATTACCACCACCACCACCATGAAGAGATGTTTCCGATCGAAACAGAGTAGTAAGCCGCAGAACTATTGTAGCCCTAGTGTATTCATTTGATTAAAATCTGGCAGACTTTCCAGAAAAGACTATTAAGCGCCTTAGTAACAGTACCAACCGTATCAACGTTGATTACCTGAGGTATTGCTACGCAGTGTCATCATCACAAAAACATGTTACTTATTCCCAGCACAATTAAGTGCTGAACAAATGTGTAGCAAGCATCTGCATATTATTCTGCAGAGGGACAACATGAAGAACGGCAGATTGCTGGCAACTTAGGTCGTAATTTCGTATTAATTTATGCTCATGCAATTCAATTTTTAATTAAGACCCTACCCTAGGCCGCAGGCTCCCGAAAATTCTCTTCTAAGCCTTGAACAGTCAGCCTTCCGACTGGGTTTAGTGAAGTCTTGAACTCTTGACCTGGTTTGGTAGTCGTCAGAGAGTTTGGAAAGTTTTTAAGCATACCTTGGCCATCGCTACAGATGCACAATTTGGTTTTCTTCACAGGTTCTGCACAATATAGTTAGTTGCCACAGGTTTTCGTTAAGAATCTAACGTTATCGCCCCCCAGAGAGACACCAACTCCACATCCTATATTGGTTTTTGGCCCTTTTACATTTTTTGAGTGGAAGATGATTTTGAAAGTGTGGTCCATGATATGAATATATGCTCTTGGCAAGGAGATTCATCAATGCTTTTAGAGTGCAGCCAACCGTGCTTGGGAAAGCCCCCCATGGGGACGAAATAGGCCGTTTTTAAAAGCAGCAGTGACTCAGTTGTGTGAGCGCTTTTTCCAAACCCTTAGACATCCGAAACCACCTGTGCCCACATTTTCTGTATGATATTCACCCTCTATGCCATCCTTAGATCTAACTTTAAACGATCTTTCAAGCTTAGTTACTGCTAGGATAAGATATATGCTAAAAATCCCCTAATCATTGAAGAGTACGAGTAACTACTTAAATAAGCATCTCATCATGTAGGTCAAACAGAATATATCTTGTTGATACATCTTCTTGGCCTGACATGATGGCTTTCGTGCCATGGTTAGCCGGAATGACTTCCGAAACTCACACTTATTTTCAATAAATAAGCCACAGTCACTCTCACTGACCATGCAGTCACCCCTTGGTAATAAATCAACTCCAGTTTGCTGTTATTTCTAAAATGACACGGAGCAGCAGCCCTATTTATTCGTGACGTTGACTACTACTTAAATGGATGTTTCTAACTTAACGACCACCACCGCTGCCTTCGCTGTTCTGAAATTGCTTTTCAATCGAATTAATTCGCGAACAGTTATCGCGTTATTTGATGCGAAATTGAATTTTATGGATTCTTCTAGTTGCCAGGGCTGTGATCCCAATTGAGCTTGATGCATTTATTCATTCCAAGCAAGCAGTGTCTTTCGACTCCTTTGCTCCACAGGGCTGTGTATAATTAGTGAGCATGCTGGTATAAATGAACATTGCGCGTTTTAATTGCGAAAAATGAGTGCTGTACTGGACACAATTCACATCGGAACCGGAACCGGAACCTCACTTCTACATCGCATATTGCTTGCTGTCGATACCTAGTATAAGTTGAAACGTTGAAGGTAAGCCCTGAACCAGAGAAGTGGTAAGGTAACAGGGTAGTAGACCCTGCCGGCGATGGAGACCATTAATTTATCAATAATTGCCAGTGGGCACCATGGTGAAACAACTGCTACCACCAGGGTCCTAATGATGGGGAGAACGATGATGTTAACGACAATCACGATGAAGAGGATGACGGCTATGGTTATAGTGACGGTAATGGTGATAGTAATGGTAATGGGTATAGTGTTGCCAGCATGCGTTTGTACCAAGAGAACAGCAAATTGCCACAAAATATCGAATGATGGTGATGACGATGTCAGGGGCGATTATGACTTGAGAGAGAAGAAAAACAAGGATACCAAGTGAATCTTGGCAGTCATACATAAATTAAACAAGACTTACAAATTAATTATGCATCCCTGCTAACCTCCCTACAACAGAGGAAAACCATCAAAAAGAAAAAAACAGAAAACACAAGGTACCCTCAGGGTATACCAATTAATAGTCCTGACGGATTTTTATCGCCTCGTTTTCGCCTTCCGGCGACGTACATATGTGTCCTGTTTAGTGTTTGTCTGCCGTAAATCTTGGCAATTACTTCCGTTTGTTGTTCCCTATTTTATATTTGTTTTTGTATTTTTCTTTTCTCTCTGTTCCACTTTTTGGAGGAAAGTTTTGGCGAGGAAGAAGATGATGCCCTCCCCCCAGATAGGTATGTTTTGTACTCGTATTGTAGAAGGCAATAATGGGAATGTATTTTTGGCATGCAGCAGGTTAGCTATCCTGTGAACGTGTACATAGGACGCACATAAATCCCTGTCCGGTGGTGTGTTCCGTCAGTAATTCCCCGCCGATCACGCAGTGGCAATAATAATTCAATTCTTGTTTTTGTTTTTTTTGTATTTTTCTTATATTTTCGGCAGAGTTTTGTATGAACGACAGGTCGGTCATACGTACACATGTACGTGCTGATAATTTTTAAGGAGGCTAACGTTCTTTGGGCGGTGGTGGTGTCCTTGTGATTTTGGCGAAGATAGGGAATCAATAAAACGGCGAAACAATAGGAAGGGGTGTTAGGGTGGAAATTAATTCCGAATGAAAATAATTCTTCGCACTCGATGTGAATACAAAGGAGAGATTCTAATTAATATTCGTTAAGTGTATTCGGTTGTTGTTGCATACGGGCTGGGGTTGGGGTTGGGGTTGGGCCTGGGGGGATATAAGTGTTAATGCCTTTGTTTTGAGCTATTATAATTGGGTGGAGGGTGACGGATGGTGTTGGCATCTTTAAATGACGTAGAGAGGTCTGTTGAATTATGTGAAGGCTGTATAGCTGAGTTTGTAATTTAAGTTAAATTGTTATGGAGATAAGTTATACGTTCAGCAATACAATATTCTCAAACGCTGACTCCAAATTGAAATTGATTACACCATAATCATGTCTCTTCGGCTTGAATACAACTTTTAGCCAGTCGTTCCACATAGGCAGGAGGCTCAAAAGCCTAATTTTTTGCTTTTATTGCTAATAATGAGAATTCAAGTCAATAGATATTTCTATCTTCTACTTTCTTAGGCGCCTTTTTGAAAACTTTCGACACCTTAGAGAGTTTTTTCATTAAAATTATTCAGGAATGCTCCATTTGAGTTTCACCTTTCAATCGATGACCAATTCCAATAATAAAACGATTTTAAGTACCTTCTCTGAAATTTACGAAACAGAAAGGTCAATTTTTTGATCTCTTAAGCTAAGAGCATTTGATGCCTTTTCTTACCACACAATACCATATATTGGTTTAATAACATTGCACGATTGATATAAGGCCTCGTAGAAGTAGCATTTTCCGACAGGTGCTGGTTCTTTAAATAACGAGAATGAGCCTCTGCAACCGAACATCTTGCAGCTCTGCTAATAAGCTTTACCTCACGCCTCCCCGTGGCGCCATCTGGGAATCTCACTAGAGGTTGCGAAGTGAAGAGGGAAAATGGCGAGTTTCCTGCGCCATTAACCAGGATTAGTGTCGGAAAAACAAAACAAGGCCTTATCCGGGCTATTCCGACATATTTGGAGCTCAGGCCGGTAAGGATTTCCAGGGCTTAGTCAAACAAAAACAAAGAAAACACTGTGGCGCTGGCAGCCTGGTATGGGCCATGGCCTAGCTTCTTGACACTCATTTGTGTTGCTCATGTTGTCATTTTTATCACATATGAGTGCGACCTAGCTTATCGCCGAGTCTGAACGGCACTCCATAGAAGCTTTTTCGTAGGCAGTTTTACTTTCGGGAGTTTGCTATTGCCCGCCAAAACGGTGATGGCGATTTGAATAATTGTTGGTGACCCAGCCAGGAATCGAACCCAGACTCTCTGCGTGATAGTCCAATGAGCTAACTATCACGCCATCGCCATCGCAAGGACTTAGTCAGGGACTTGGAAAAGAGATGGTGGCGGACAAGCCCTATATGAGCCAACGGCAACGCTCACATCCCGGAAAGGGTGTAACCGACCCCTCGTCCTAAGGGCATTAAAGATGGAAGTGGTCCGCCAGGTTAGGGGTTGTGCCGCCGGGTTAACTGCCCGGCCATTTAAAAAACAAAAAGTTACGAAGCATCAACAAGCCTCGGATATGGACGGATCTACTGTTGACAACCCGCGCAAATGATTTAAGGACAATGAGCTTCGGATATGCACGTAGAATGTTAGATCACTTAATAGACCACGTGCAGCCGAGCAACTAACGGAGGCCCTAGACTGCTGCAAGGCAGACATAGCCGCCATCCAAGAAATGCGATGGGATGGGCCGGACAAAAAGAAGATGAAAAACTGCGACATCTACTACGGCAATTGCTATCGACGGCAAAAGAAGCGCTTATTTGGATGCGGATTTGTTGTCGGAGGCAGACTAGGACAAGAAGTCCTCAGCTTCCGGCATGTGAGCGAGCGCCTCGTAGCAGTCCGCATCAAGGCTAAATTCGCCAACACTAGCCTCATATGCGCGCATGCCCCCACAGAGGAGAAAGATGACGACACCAAGGATGCCTTCTACGAGCTCCTTAAGGAGGGTATCTTTGGTGGAACAATCGGAAAATATAGCCTGCACAACACCACCTCCGATAACGGATTCAGGCTAATCGACTTTGCGGCGGGGCGAAACATTATCGTAGCTAGCACGCGGTTCCCACATCTCGACATACATAAGGGGACTTGGAGAACTCCTGATAAATCAACACTCAATCAGATTGATCACATTACGATCGACGGCAGACACTCCTCCAGTATTATGGATGTCCTTACGTTCCGAGGAGCCAACATCGACTCGGAGCATTACCTTGTTGTAGCCAAGGTACGGTTGCGGATATCCCAAACTACGCCAAGACAAACTAATGCTGTGAGAGATCAAGAGATCACCAAGTCCCTTCCCGATCGAGTGTCACTAAATCTCTTAAGAGGTTCAATACCGCCAGCATCAGGCAACGAAGACCATTGAAACACTGCCATAACGCCATCAGAGATGCCGCTTCTGATGTGCTGGGTTTCACTCGTCCACCACAAAGAAACCCCTGGTTTGATGACGAATATCGGCAAGCACATACAGCTAAGCAAAAAGCACGCAATGCGGCACTTCAAAAAAAGACCAGAGCTGCTCATGAGTTCTATGAGCGGAAGAGGAGAGACGAGCACCGGCTTCTCAGGAGGAAGAAGAAAGAGCATTCCTACTCTAGGAATGACATTCGGAAGTTTTACCAAAAGGTAAAACTAACATGCCACGGACACAAACCCCGAACCGAAGCCTATAGAGATGAACATGGGAACATCGTGGTAGAATCGCAGTCGATGCTGAGAACTTGGAAAGACCATTTCTGCAGACTGTAAACGGCTACGACGGACCAAATACCGCTGTTGAGCAAAATCAACCGAATCATTCCTTCAACCTGGGCTTTCAGGCCAGGAAAGTCCACCATAGACCAAATATTCACACTACGGCAGATCTTGGAGAAGACCCATGTGCTTCAGATCGATACACACCACCTATTCATAGATTTTAAGGCCGCATATGACAGCATCTATACAGACGAGCTATACACAGAAATGTCTAGTTTTGGCATTCCTGCCAAACTCGACCGTCTGTGCAGGATGACAATGGAGAATGCACGCTGCTCCATCAAGGTCGATAGGGATCTTACCGAGACCTTTGATGTCCAGAAAGGATTTAGACAAGGCGATGCGCTGTCATAGTGCAAAACTCACGTGCAAACACAAGAGGCACTATCTTTCAAAAGTCCGTCCAACTACTCGTAAACGCCGACGTTTTTGACATAATGGGGAGAAAACAGCGTGATGTCAGTGGCACTTTCGCGGGTATTGAGACGGAAGCGGCGAAAATGGGTTAAGCGGTCAATGAGGGCAAGACCAGGTAAGTGCTGTCAAGCAAAAAAAGGACAACCAACACCGACATCGTAGGCTTTGCCTACCTAGGCTCCGCTATAAAAAATGACAACGACACCAGCGCTGAGATCAAGCGAAGAATAACTCTTGCCATCCGCTGTTTCTTTGGGCTAAGAATGCAATTGAGTAGCAAAGCCGTCTCTCGGACAACAAAAGTCACCTTTGATAAGACCCTTTGACCGGCCCTGCTCTATGGCGCAGAGGCATGGACATTATCAAAAATGGATGAGGGTGTTCTTGGTTGCTTCGAGAGAAAAATTCTTCGGGCGATCTTCGGTCCCGTCTGCATTGACGGTGAGTGGAGGAGGAGATACAACGACGAACTGTATGGACTGTACAGCGACATGGACCTAGCCAGAAGAGTGAAGATCCAAAGACTGAGATGGCTGGGTCATGTAGAGTGCATGGACACCAATGTTCCGGTGCGAAAAGTCTTCGAATCTGTTCCCGTGGGACTGCGCAGTAGAGGAAGGGCGAGACTCAGGTGACGCACGCAAGTGGAAGGGGACCTCAGCCAACTTAGCATGCGAAAATGGAACCAGCTTGTCCGGGATCGAGCTGGCTGGAGACGCTTGTTGACTGAGGCCCAGGTCAACCCTGGACTGTAGCGCCACTTAAAGTAACTAAGGATTACTACAGATGTGAAGCAAAGATTTCTGGTTCTTCGTAGTCCTCCTTCGCCCATTTTTGCTTATTTTTTCTATTTGACGAAACGGAGGGTTTAGGTGTTTTAGTAGCTTTCATTTTTGCTGTGAGGTTTTCTAGATACTTGTTTATTTCATGGTTTTTAAGTATGTTATTGTCTCTCTCAGCAGGTTACTAAGGTTATTCAAAGGTGTTTTATGCTGTGGAGCACCACCACCCTTACCGCAGTTTGTTGAGTTCTTCCTTTGATATGGCATGCAATTTTCGTCGGCATATTGAACGATTTCGACGAAGTGATCAACCGCGACTTTTAAGTCATAGGGTGTCTTGAATGATATGTTGAGTTCTACATTTTATTTAATTTCTTTCTTGAAGCCTTTCCAGTTAGTATTTTTGCCAGTTCGTCTTGCTGGTTCTTGTTATTTTTAATTAGAGCTTCACTCACTAGAGGATGATCAGAGGAAAGGTCAATGCTTTCATTAACTTTTATCCAACTGTAAGATATTCTTTTTAAAACGAAGAAGTATCGGCAAGCCAGTACTTTGATTTGAAGAAAGATCTTAGCAGTTAGTTTCCTTAAATGAATGGTTTTGAGTAGTCGCGGATTCATTGGACTTAATCAGAGACGAAATGGTTCTCATTGATATCGAGGTTCGGGTAATAAACTGCACATGAAACGCCACCACCATTATGGTTGTTAAAATCAGAATGAACGATACCCTGATCAAACATGTCAAGTTAGGAGAAATGCCTGCAGTTCGGCCCTTTAATGGTAGAATGAAAATTTGCGCCGAGTAACTTAGAAAACCCGAAATCTTATAAACAGGTCATGTATACTAATTTTGAGGATAGTCGGAATATTTATAGATCCCAGCAAGAAGAAAATAAGAATCTAATTCAAGATTTGAAGAATTTGTATTATTCAGAACTTTCCGAAAAGTCGAGTGTGAGCAGCATGCCGTTTTCGTTACCTGTTCTGGGTTTTGTTGATGGACGAAGCCGTAAACACAGTATTTGTCCCTTCGATGATTTTTAGTTGCCTGGCACAAGTGATATATGCCCAGCAATGCTAGAAAAATGTAGCTTTGAAGAAATTCCTTACTGCTGGCTTGGCCCTGGTATATGTAAAGACAGAAATATATTTCAGCTTCTACGCTCAGAATAATGGAAAAATCAAGCCGAATTGTCTGTCAGGACTTACACAACTGACTCCCCTCTCTAGAAAGCAGGTAACCCTGGACATGATCGACGATTGTTGAACTTGAAATGAAACTTCAGTGAATCCTCGTCAAACTGATGTTATTCTCATTACAAATGGGAGGAAATCGATTCTTCTGTCTTATCTAGTGCTTAAAAATGGCAACAATCATTGTTCACATAAAGTCTAGAAACTAGGCATCACCTTCGATAACAAGTTGATTTAGATTGATTGGTCGTACAGTTCCAAACAACCATCGATTCTCTGACAACGTAAGGGAGATTTCGGTAAGACCATTCTTGGTTTGTCGCTGATGCGAATATTTTAGAGCTCAACGACTTTGATAATTGATAAGACCGACTTTATTCTATTCGTCAGTTGCCTTGTGATTTCTGAGGACAGTCTGATGAACTTCGACTTCGCCTTACTGTTAAGAAGGCTGGTCTCCTTTTTAAAGGACAACAGAGTTAGATTTTTCATAGAAACTTTTGTCTTTCTCCCAATTGTAAGTGCAATCCTTATAGCAAGATCGTTTCTAAGCCTCCTCACTGCTCTCAAGCTAGTTCAAGAAGGCAAGGCTGTCGGAAGGCTCATTTTACTGAGCCATGTATGTGTACCAGATCGCAATGGTATGAAAGGAGATGAAATCGCTTGCTAGGCTAAAAAAAAAAGTTGTTCAGCAGTCAAACTAGTGAAGGGACTGTAAGTGTCCTTGGTTATGTCTACCATTGACATTTGAATTTCATACAAGCTCATCTCCGTTTGGTCTGTTAAACGAAAGCTTCTCGACGTCTCTAAGGAGTCCGCGGCCCTCCTACTGTATGGGTTCCTACTGACTTCGAAATGGGGCAGTGCGATTGTTCTTTGCATCGGACTGTGCACCGCAAATGTGACACAACATCCTGACAAATGTGTATATTTCAGTTGGATTGAGCTAAAAAGTTCATGTTAAGTCGACTGTGGTTGACCCTCCGAAAAAGTTGGAAACATCTTCCTTCGTTCGTGTATAAATTCGCTGCAAGCATTTTAAAAAGAATAAAAAATCCCTTAAAACCATTTAGCAAAATGATTTCTTCCAAAATGTCAAATAGGCTCCTAAGAAAATTGAATGGATGTCCATAAAACGAAATCCTTTTACGACTGCAAAACAATAATCATTTTGTGCTAAGACAGACTACTCAGAGTTTTGTTGGTCAAGGTACCTACGTACGTCCACGAATGAAAAATTCATTTCAATTTGAACGTACTTAAATGTCGAGGCACTCTCATAAGATTTACTTTGGAGTCATAAACTTTTCCAGCACTTAGACAAAAAACCAGCAGACTAGCCAACCAAATCAATCTTTCATATTCCACAATCACATGGATGTCCATATCCATGTCCATGTCGATGTTATTGCTATCGTTATCCATAACCTTGAACCACTCACAAAAATTCTGTACAAAGACCTTACACAATCCTCAAGGATTTAGTACAACTTGCCCATTACAAAAAAGTTAAATCAAAATTTACGTCAACCCGTGTCCCGATTGTGGGTCATTCCAGTTAAGACGTTCTCAGCAAAAGCAAATCCTCAAAAGCGTTGGGATAATCTCAATTTATTTACCCGACTGCTATAAATTTCACCTCACCCCTTTTCGGTTAGCCTGCCTCTTGGAAGAATGGTTGTTTTCTTAAGAAAAAAAAAAAAGAAAAAAAAATACAACAAAACAATTTCCAACTGCCACCCACAACAGAGACCACCCTCAATTACCCTCAAAGTCTTAAACCTCCATCACCCCATCAAACATCGCTATTTCGCTGATGTAAAAAGTTGCCGAAATAAATTTTTATTAACGTAAACAAATGTGAACAACACTCCATTTGGAGCGGAATCACCAGAAACCAACCAATGGCACTATCACCAGCAGCGTCACAAAAACTACCCCCAACCAGAGTCACCCACCCAGTCCATAACCAGACACAGTGGCGTAGTGTGGTTTTGTATTGGCAAATGGGTAACTGGGTGGTTAGTTGCTTTGGCCCGGTCTAAGAGTAGCCATGAAGCAGTCACTCGTACCCGCAATCGCACCCTCATCGGCATCCTTGTCGAATTGAAGAGAAAAAAAAGAAGAATAAAACTCCGAAAATAAACCAAATATGGTGACATAGGAAAAACATTGAGTAAACAGGATAATAGCAATAAATGGTCGAGAGTTGGATGAAATTTACGAAAGGAGGGAGCAGGAAACGAGTGTCACTGGCGGTTAGTTGCTTTGCTGGTATGAAGCTCTCCATTCTGGTAACTGGTTAGGTTTAGTACTATTACTACTGCTGAGTTCAATTGGAGATGTTTGGTCTCGATTGAGGGGTTGTAAATGGAATAACACTTGAATGGAGTAGAAAAATCCTTTGCAGAAGTACCTATTCCGGCTTAGCTGGCTGACTGGCTGGCGGGTAAACTGTGAGAGGCGACATTATTTTCGAAAGGAAATCATCTTTATTCGCATGGAGACGTCGTGAATTTGTTTCGGTTTTGGCATTGGCGTCGAATGGATTCGACAGCAATAACAAAAGTTCTACAGGAAATCGAGAGAAACATCGGAAAAGTAAGGAAGCCATCCGCCTGCCTTCAAAACCATTCGGCATTCACACGAAGCAGACGATACAAGTGATGTTTCTTCACTTCGAAGAAAACTGTTTGTTGAGTTTACCTGTGTTTACAGTGTTATGGTAGTTTGCCCCATTGCAGATGTGTGGAGTGTTTTTTCTATGGGCACAGTGTGTGCGAAAAGTCTCTAGATGGAATTCAAAAATTACATTCATGGGTTTTTAATTGAAACTATACGGCAAGTTTGATGAAACAGTTTTCAAATGAATACTTAAACAAATATTTACGATAAATAGGCCTCGAAGGAAGGCCTCGTTGAAGTAGAAATTCTCTACATAAAAGTTGATTGAAATTGGTGCGAAGAAGTTTCTGTATAGGTGTGTCGCCTTGGGAGGTAAAGAAGGCTACATGAGACAATAGGCAGACTACAGCACCATGCACATTTTCAGCTCAATCAGCGGTTTTGACTGAGATTAAATGTACTGACCTTAAAGATTTTAGTTTTCAGAAAGTCGCTGTTTTTTTGACTTCATAGGAGTTTCACTAGCATCCACATTAAGTCATTTCCCGCGCATCACCTTTTGGGATGGAAGTTTGTTTTGAGAGACGTGACACCGGTTCTTAAAGTTGTTCTAGCTATATGAAGAAATTAATTTGTACTCTTCCGATAATATCAACTCCTCTGTGCAGTCATTACAGTATTTTGTTTGTCAAATTACATTTATGCAAGCGAGAATTGGCTGTGTCAGACCAGACCTCTAGTTAACATGTCTCAAACGAAGTGCGCTGAGGTTCTCCTTCTAATATCATGTCATTCTCTACTGCGTTGCTCCTCTGGGTAGGAGTCGAAAACTTTCCGGGATGGACCTCTAGTGTGATTTAGCCACCTATGCCGGGCTATCCTAGCTTTCCTGACTTGATCGACATTTATGTATAGTTCGTAGGGTTTGCCATTAAAACTTCTCCTTGCGTGATCGAAAATTCGTTAAAGAATTTTCCCTCGAAGCGCTCGATAGCATTTTTATCTGCCTTAGTCAGTGTCCATGCTCTTGACTTGTGCAATGGGTTTTTGCTTCCTCGAGAGATGGATTAGACATGGGTCTGTGTATATCACGAGAGTTAGGGTAAATCTGCTGTAATGTTGTCGCCTAAGACCACAATGAGAGAGATATCGGTCAGAAAGTTGGAAACGGTCTTGGCTATTCACGTAATCAGGCAGACCAGATATAATATGCAATGTTGCGGAGACTTAAGCCTTCAGCTGATGCGGCTTAGAGGGTCTTCCTTCTTTAGAACTGAGCTAACTATACTGCGGTTCAATTCGCCGGTTATTCTTTTATCGGCTCAAATTTTGGAAAGGTATGCTCCGTATCCGGCGATGGCGATGGCGCTATAGTTAGCTCATTGGACAATCACGCAGAGAGTCTGGGTTCGATTCCTGGCTGGGTCTCAACAATTTTTCAAATCGACATCACCCTTTCGACGGGCAATGGCAAATTCCCGGAAGTAAAATTGCCTACGAATAAGCTTCCAAGGAGTGCCGTTCGGACTCGGCTATAAACCGTAGGCCCCGCTCAGATGTGAAAAAAATGACAACATGAGCAACACGAATGAGTGTCAAGAAGCTAGGCCATGCTGCCAGCGTCACAGTGTTTTTTATGCTCCGTATTCAATTATCCTTTGTTGGCTTAACTGCGGAGCCAGTCTAGGAGCTTTATTGGGCTTAAATTTGGAAATGGCTGTCCTGATTTCATCTTGGTAGGGTGAAAGGAAATGTTCTCTTTCTACGTCCGGATTGAGCGGTTCAATCTGGTTTACGAAGGATGTTGTTCATTATCGTCATTTACCAGCCTGCGAAAATAATACAGTATTTCCGGATTTTCAGTACCGGCTGTGGTTTTACAGGTTTCCCTCTCAGTAGATTTCTATCCGACTTTATAGTTTTGGCATAGTCGTTTCATTTGTTGGTAAAATATTTGAAAATAATTCTTCCTGTAGCAGGCCATAAGGCCTTGATTTAGTTCTTCTCTTGGCCTTCCTGTTTTCTTTTGAGGAGCCGCTGTTCTTTCTTTTTCTTCTTCTTATAAAGCTCGCGAGCCCCTCTTGTTATTTTCTGTGGGCCCGCTGTTGCTTTTCATGTTTGCCTGTCTGGATGTGTTATCAAAATAGGGGTTTCTTTGTTGAGCCCCAGGACATCAGAAGATGCTTCTCGGATTATTCTCTGACAGTGATGCTGATCGCATCGTATTTCTCGAGACCCTAGTGGTCTTATGCGATAACAGCCTTTCGAAATTTTATGAAGAAGTTCAACGTTAAGCAACTGCAAACGCATTAAACGAAATTTCGTTCGATCGCATTTTGCTACCCTCTTACGATCTGCATCAAATGCTATGGTATGTAGTACTGAGGCCAAAAAGAAGTCAAAAACGAAAACTCCTGGCTTAAAGAATCCTTCTTCAGTATAGATAGCAAAACAATTCATCTACGGAGCGTGGTAACGAGAGCAGCTTGTACGCATGTTAATATTTTTTTAAGGAAAATAAAGGACACCAAAAGGGACGGATCAGGCAAATGAAGACTTGCTACCTTTGAGAGCAAGTTCGGGGAAAATAAGGTCAGAAGATATTTTAAACTAATAAGAACAGAAAGCAGCGGAATTGAGCAGGTATTCAAATTTTAGTTGACGCTACAGATTTGAGGACTCATTTTCCTTGACTAAACTTGATAGCTAAAAGCATAAATTGCTTCTAAGATATTAGCGTCGTCGGTTGGACGTTCAGAAATAGTGAATCATTATCTCAACTCGTCTCGCACGGTCTCGTGTGCTTACATGAAACCTTTCTATCAGAGGAAGACCTAAAGGAGCCAGTGCTAAAACAGGTTAAAAGCACTTTTCCCAGCCTTACTTAGGTACTTTAATGACAATCTCATTTCCTGTTATCCTTCTATGAACTGAGATACAGATAAGACCCAGTATTTTCAGCTTCCAAATTTAATATGCCTGATATTCTCAAACTATCTTGGAAGCGGACAATTTGGCTGGCGGTACGGACGTAGATAGTTCTCTGTCTTCCCCGATTATCCACAATATAGTTTATTGCAATCAGAATTGCGTTTATTTTCGCTTGGAAGGCAAATGCAAGTTTCAATAATGAAAAGGGAAATCAAACGTTGAAGTCCTCCGAAAGACACAAGCCCCACAACCAAGTTCAGTTTTTGGAGAGATTCACGAGGACCTGATAATTTTTTTTACTCACATTCTGCCTGAAACCATTAATTTACACAAGAGTTCTAGTGACGTCGTATTACAAGAAAAGAACCATATTCTGCGATAAGCCCGATGTCTTGACGAAAGCTTTTAAGAACTGCCCGAAAGTCGGCAGATCTCTTAATTTTTTGACGCGACAAAGAAATTTGTTATCAAGCATGACACCGTAAAAATCTGCTTCAGTACAGGTGATAAGGTCGTTAGCTATTCCTTGAGTCAGATTAGTTAGCTTCCTTCTTTTTGTGAGGAGAACCACCTCAATTTTGCGAGATTCAACTGTCAACCATCGAAAAAATATTCACATAACAGCAGATCTTGGAGAAAACCCGTGAGCTTCAGATCGATACACACCACCCATTTATTGATTTTAAAACCGCTTATGACAGCATCTATAGAGACAAGCTATACAGACCAATGTCTAGATTTGGCATCCCTGCCAAACCCGTCAGACTCTGCAGGAAAACGATGGAAATGCACGCTGCTTTTTCAAGGTCGGTAAAGATCTCACCGAGACCTTTGATGTCCAGAAAGGATTTAGACAAGGCGATGCGCTGTCATACGATTTCTTTAAAATCGTACTTGAAAGAATAGTGTACAACTCATGCGCAAACACAAGAGGCACAATCATTCAAAAGGCCGTCCCATTACTCGCATATGCCGATGATGTTGACATAATCGAAAGAAAACAGCGTAATGTCAGTCGCGCTTTTGCATGTATTTGGACGGAAGCGGCGAAAGTGGGTTCAGCGGACAACGAGAGCTAGACCAAGATTATGCTGTCAAGCGAAAGGAAACCCAACACCAAGAAATGTTATCAATTCAGCCAACGACAGCAGCGCTGGCATAAAACGAAGAACTACTCTTGCCTATCTCTATTTCATTGGGCTAAGAATGCAGTTGACTAGTAGAACCCTCTTTCAAACAATAAAGGGTCATATACTCGTAAACGAACTTTATGCACTATACAGCGACATCGACCTAGCCAGAGGAGTGAAGATTCAACGACTGAAATAGCTGGTTCATGCAGCTTTGTAGAGGAAGACCGAGAATTATGTGGCGCGCGCAAATGGAAGTGGACCTTGGTCAACTTAGCGTGCGAAACTGGAGGCAGCTAGCAAAGGATCGAGCTAGCTGAAGACTGTTGTTGACTGTGGCCTAGGTCCACCCCGGACTGTATCGCCACCTAGAGTGAAGTTAGAATCCGTCGATCACGTCGATCTCGTCTAGGGCTTACTGCCCTTCAAAGGCACTATCACCAATAACTGTCGTATTGGCAAACATTGCTTCCAAAAACACCACTTGTGATTTGTTAACTCCGTGTAAGACGGACGGAAGAAAGGACAAGGGAATCTTTGGTCGTTTTACGCCAGTTCCTTCGAGAGAAACAGTTGTCTGACCTGTGCAGGGTCATCACTTTCAAATTCACCTTTCAATAAAGAACCTATCTTTTGTTTCTTTTTTCACATTTTTTGAGCAAAAAAGTATATCCTCATTGATATTCACTTTATTCCAATGTGCTTTCGTATCATCGCTTGTTTATACTCAATGCACTGCACGCAATTCCATCCAATTAACACACGGGCAGACCATTGAAATACAATTAAATTCAATATTCAAATTTTAGCATTCACTCTGTCAAAAATGCATAAAAACTTTGCCAATAGTTGGCGATCAAAATTTAATCATGCGCTAAGCAAAAATATTTACTAAAACATAAAACCATCATTTCACCCAATGCTCTGTTGAATACCCAACTGTCGCTACAGCTCGAATATAACCATGGAGAGCCCTCATTTATTTGGATTTTTCCCCGAAAACATTTCTATGCCGTTGTGCAATGGCCTTTCAGTGCACTAATGAACAGTGAACCAACGAACGATGTACAAAATCCATTGAAGTAGATGCACAAAAAAAAAAACAATTTAAAAAAATCCAAAAAAAAAAAATCAATTGTACAGCAAATTACAATATTCAAGTTTTTTAATCGACCATTAGCAGTTTTTCCAGAAAAATATTCCCAACCACGAGCGGATCGGTAAGAGATGTACGATGTACGATTTCGGGCCCGACAAATTCATATTTGACAGAGGGACTTTTGCCATCTAGCAAGGGAAGAAGTCTTGGGGGCATCTCATTAAATGTGAGCTGGGTATTTGAACTTTGCGACAGCAGACAACATTATGTTTTGGAAACATAAAATTCCGCTCTGTCGATAGTTTCTCAAGTGGTTTTATGGTGTTAATATCGAAATTTAATGAACTTAACATATGCTTCCGTTCCCGTTCTACAGCCGAAGACCAGAGCGGTGAGTCCGGGAACGAAATGAAAAGCAGGGAGTACTGTCGTCAGCGAAGAAATACATATATTGGATTAAAATTAGCACACAAGAGATCATTTATGAAAATGAAAAAGAGTGTCGGACACAGAACGGAGCCCTGCGGCCGACCAGCATTTTTTTTGTGAATATCGGACTTGAAACCATCCAAGACAACTTGAATTAAACGCTCCGAAAGGTAATTTCTAGTCCATTGAAGAAAAGAGTCGTCGATCCCAAAAGCACGCATTTTCGTCAAAAGAGCCTGATGCCAAACTCTGTTAAATGCAAATGCTTTAGAAATATCAAGTGCAACTATCTTGCTTTCGCCAGATTGATGTAAACCTTGGTTCCATTTGGTTTGATTCCGTTGGGAGATACATGCTATGAAAATGCTACTGCCGGTCATTACGAAGTTTTCATGTTTCTAGATATTGCATGAGTTGGCAGTTTGTCAGCTTTTGAACGACCTTGGGTCGTAAGTACAATGGGTTTATAAGAGAGATCGGAAGATTCGCCTTTTTAGAGATCGGCTGGACAAATGCTGTTTTTCATCAGTTCGGAAAGAGTCCTTAAGAATAGCATCGAAGAAAAAGCTTACGCATTGGTTTTGCCAGCGTAGAAGATCACCTCTTCAGAAGAACTCGATATATGATGTACCATCTGGACAAGCGGACTTGTGAGTGTTAGCATCTTTGAGTATTCTTGCTACTACACAAGTGCGAAAGTGGATATGTCCCATTGAAGATTCGACGCACTCAAGTATAGGCGGAAACAAAGCACAATCTGGAAGTGTTGACCTGGCTGCAAAATGTGCAGCAAGCAGACTGCCTTTATACAACGAGCCAACGCGTTAATGTAGTATGTTAAAAATGAGCATAGGGATGGATGAAGATGCATAATTTCTAATATTTTCGACGAACGACCAACAAGGCAGTAAGCCTTTGGGACATTGTAGTATATTTTGCCTCAGTTTTTGGTTGCTTTTAGTAAGGCGTTTCAGTCATTCTTGGCTTGATTGAAATTTCTACGGTTTTCCTCTGTCGGGTTGGTCTTATAGAATCGAAAAACATTACTCTTATCCTGAGAGCCTCTCTACAGCTCGAGCCGTACCACGGCTTTTCTTTTAGTCTGATACTCTTGATCCGATGAGAGATAAAGGATCTCATCCCAAAGAGAATAGTGTCTGTATTGATATCAGGAGCGGCATCCGAGTTGTTATCGAGGAAACCTAACGACCAGTTAAAATTCCTAAGGAAAGTGTTAAGTCCGCTCCAATTGGCTTTCTCGTATTGCCATAGTGTTCTTTTAGGGATTTTCTCAGCTACATCACTTCGAACGTATATGGCGAGACCGCGGTTAAAAAAGAACAATGTCTCTTGTTCGTAGCCAGCCAGCTTCAGATCAGATTTACCTGCGTTTCACCAAGTGCCAAAACTGCTGGCCTGTATTTGCAGACGTGGATGTATAGTACGTAAAGAAGTGATTGGTTTTTAGCTCTCGTATTTTGGTGATGTCCACTCTAAGATCCCGAGCCATAATTAAAAACGAACACAAACACCGACGATACTAAGCAATGCCGTGAAGTGAAATTTCTTATGTTATTGGCTTACCGATTCAAATTGCTATGTGTGATGCCCTTACAGCAGTATGAAACCGTCGACAAAAGGGCATAGAAGTATGGTGCAGTGTGCACATTCCCTCACTACTAAGCAAAAGTTTCCAGGTGTAAAATTCACCAACATTTTCATTTGCCTTTGCATTGACAATAAGGGGGCTTTCAAATTATAAGAAACTGCTAGAGTTGCCTTCAAAACAATGTAGAATGTGGTCCAGAGCTTCCAATAAAAGAGCGCGAAACAGAGGAGAAATCTGAAGTATCTGCGTCTCTAACTGCAGTTAAATATAAGGCCGACTGATTCTTCCTCATCACCTTAAGGCCATTTCAAAAAATCATAACTTTCTTAAGCGCAGTTGGACTGTTGAATTCACTGGGTCTTCAATGGATCCTTGTTTTTAAAACAGAATCAAGGAAAATGAAATCAACTATTTTTAAAATAAGTTTCAGGACTTCTTCCTGGTATGCGTGCGGATTCTCAATTGAGATTTCCTTTGACAGATGGGTTTCAAAAGCACAAAGTAGCATGGCTCTCCAAGTTGCACGCGGGTCAAGAAAAGGACACCGACTTTTCTGCTCTTCATCAATAGTATGAACTAAATATTTTTTAATCGCATCTCAATCGCACAGAAGTAAAACATAAGGGAAGGACGTAGCTCGCGGTGAGATTGATTGGGACCTGTACATACAATTTCTAATTTTTTGGAAAACGATGAAGGTCAAACTAATATGGCTTTCGTTATTAGCGCGTCTTTTCTTACCCGATTAGTTTTAGAATGAAATCGATAACTTTGATCTAGGGAACATATGTTGCCAATAGCATGCTGTTTTACAATATTTAAAAAAAAAGACAGAAATTTTGAATAAAAAAATGTTTTCGATTGTTGACACAAACTCCACACTTACTTTCTTACTTAAAGTGGCGCTACAGTCCGGGGTGGACCTGGTCCTTAATCAACCAGCGCCAGCGTCTCCAGCTAGCTCGATCTTTGGCACACACATTGTACTTTTTACTATTACCTGCAGTCCTACATTAGCAGGGCCGCCTATTTCCATTTTTATTGCCACCAAATCCACTCCTGCTCGAATAAGCTCCTATCTTTTAATTCGTATCTGAAAAACCGAAAAATTGTAATGGATATTTGATCGTAGTGGAAATTTGCACTGATGCGCGCACATAAAAATAAAAAACAAAAAATCAAGAAAAAAATTTGTTTCCCCATTAACCATCGATGGTCCACGATTCGGCAGTTCTTTTGTTAAATGGCAAAGCAATTTGCGAATTTTCAATTCACTGCCTCGTAACTGTTAATTTTAGGGATGAAGTTTGGCATTTTTTTTTCTTGTTTTTTGTTTTTGTTTTTGTTTTTATGCTCATCATCCTCAGAGGGGAGGACACCAACCCTTGTGGTGGCCATAAGCGAATTTTACCAAGACAACCAATTTGAAATTATTGAGAATTGTAATATATTGGATATTGTGTGATTTATTTGAAATTGCTAGATAAATGCATTTTCGTAATTGATAGGAGATATTTACAAATAGGTAATAAATAGGTCCACAAATAGAGCAATCATTCATTTGGTGATGACTGAAGCAGGCTTTCGGGAGAGCTATTCGACTGCAGATAAGGCTGGATTTGATTGTACGAGTATAGATAGGATGCTGAAATTACTAAAGACATGTACAAAGCTCCTTGTTTAGCGGCGAGGAAATTTCAGAGCACGCTGATACCAGGATGGGTGTAACTAAAGGCAACCTTCTAAGTCCATTGTTAGTTGCACTATTCCTGAACGCCTTTCACAATTCATTAGGAGGAAAATTGATAAAAAACATTTGCGACTTTTGAAATATGTTGTTACTCCAGCAGATAAAAAACTTACTTCTTATGAATTTAAAAATTGCACTTTAGGATCAAGTATGAAGCCAATGGAGAAAACTTGGCGACGAAGAAATTGAAGTGGCTGCAAAGTAAAAGGTATTTTAAAGCGGATAACTTTAAATTGGCATCACTGTTTTCTGTGACCGCCCATTTGACAGTTCACGGTTATTCTGAGGTTAGTTTGATTTGGTAATTCATGACAAATAGACTCACGTCGGAGCAACATTTGTAAAATTAAGTTTGAAAAGCATGGTTCAATTCTGGAAATTAGAGCGATTAATTCGAGAAACTTTGGATCTTTTTCTCGATACGTTTACTCTTAACAATAATACACACTTCGTAAGATGTCGTACAGTGCGCACACGACAACCGATTGATAGTGTACAGCATAGTGTTGATGATGATATAAATGCTTGAATTCGCCAACTTAGTCAAGAATTAAGAATTAAGCGTTCATCCATTTTATGGAAAATTTTGCGTAGAGATCCCGGCTTACAAGAATTGAAGCCACACGGTCATCATTTGCGTCGTACAATTGGTGAACAGGCCAAAAGGAAACATTGCTATTGATCCACAATTTTATTTGAAAATTTAGTTCAGTGGTGAAGCACAGAGGCGAAAAAATTCGATGGAAATAACTTCGTCGAAATACATAAAAAATGCAGACGGTCGCTTATTAACAAATGAAAAGGAAATTTGTAACCGGTGGCAACAGTTTCCATGTGATATCGTGCCGATAGCTGGTCTATTCGAGGATGAAGTTTCGGATTTTTTAATCGAAGAAATAAGTATAGCAATCGGAAAAACGAAGCGGCGGGACCAGACAGCATTCCACTAGAGTTTTGGTCAAAGATGGAGGAAATTGGCAGCGAATGGCTGTCCAAACTTTTAAGTAAATTAAAATGTGGACCCACTATGCCGAATTAATGGAAAAGTAGCTTCTTGGTTCCATTATACAAAGGAAAAGGCGACACTCGGGAAGATCGACTGTGGAACCTATCCATAGCCTACGAATAATAATGGAAAAGCACCGAGATTCGTCTAAGGATTTACACACGGTATTTATCGACCCCGAGAAAGCATTCGATCGAGTGCCTAGGGATCTCATATGGGCCGCGCTGAGGTCTCAAAAGGTACCGGAAACGTTTATTAGAGTATAACAAGACATGTACGGAAACGTGAAAACTGCGGTTAAGAGCTCTGCAAGACTAACGAGAGGATTAACAGTTAATGTCGGAATGCACCAAGGAAGCGTACTTAGCCCTTTCATCTTTAACGTAGTATTCGACTATCTTTTAAAAGACTGCATGCGCGAAGCAAATGTAATGCCAATTCTCTTCGCTGACGACGCAGTTATACTAGGCGATAACGTCGAAGATTTGCAGAACGTCCTAGATTCTTCGAAAAATGTACTAGTGAGAAACGGGTTTAAAATAAGTCGTTCAAAGACGGAGCATTTGACGTGCCCATTTGCGCATCCGTTGCGACCTGTTCCGGATATAATGTTAGACGGAATAGTTATTCCGAAAAGCACTATCTTTAAGTACTTAGGATCAATCGTTAACATGGAAGCGAAATGTGACGACGACGTAAACCACAGAGTGAGTGTGGAATGGATGAAATGGCGGGAAAATTCGGGAATCTTTTGCGACCGAAAATTTCCACTTAAATTAAAGAAGAAACTCTACACCACGGTTGTTAGACCAGCTCTTATATACGGTTCACATTGCTGGACAATGTGCGAAGCGTTTGAAAACAAAATGATGGCAGCGGAAATGAAAATGTTAAGGATGTCTAGTGAAGTCACTAAACGCGATTGCATTAGATCTACGCGTATAAGAGGAAGTCTACATATAAAGAATTCGGTAACCGAACAGCTTGAGGCGAATAGAATAAGCTGATATTGCCACGTTCAAAGAAGATCTGCTGAGAATCCGGTTAAAAAGGCACTATCAACTACGGTCACTCCAACTGTAAGAAAACGAGGTGGGAAAAAGAATTCCTGGATTTCTCAGATGGCAAATGCGCTACAACGCCTGGGGCTAACCACTGAAGCGATCCAAGACCGAGCATTATGTAGACGCGTTCTGCGGTCCGCGACATTAGCCAACCCCATAAGCGGAGCAGCAGCGATGCAGTAAAAACGGAAAACTCGTTACGCATATGTTCGTATAACGAGGAAAGGGTTAATAAAAAGACAAGAAGGAGAAGATGAAGCACACTATGAATAAACATTATTGCCGCATTTGGAGCGGTGATAATCCACAACACAAATACATCTAGAAAAAGTCACCGTGTGGTGCGATTTATGAGCTTCCTTTCTTTTTACTAGGCTTTTCCTCGTGATACGAACTCATGCACAACGAGCTTCTTGGTTTTACTGCGTCGCTGCTGCTCCGCTTATGGAGTTGGCTAAAGTCGCCGATTGCAAATTGTATCTAAATACCGCACGCCATCTGAGCAATCCAAAAGTTTTTTTTCTTAACTCGTTTTCTTGTGGTTAGCACCACAACAGTTGACTAGACCTTTTTAAGGGCATTTTCTGGCGGCCTGCTGTTTATAATAATGATCAGTCAACGGTGAGCGGTACCTACAGAGACATGATTACTAACTTTTTAGTGCCTCAATTGGAAAGCATAAATGTTGTGGTTTCAGTAGGATTGCGCCACATGCCACATAGCGAGCGAAACAATTAATTTACCAAAGAAACATTTAAAAAGGATTAATTGTACGAAATGGAACTGTTAACTGTCCACCTCGTTCGTGCGATTTGCCGCTATTGGAGTATTTTCTCTGGGGATATCTATACTCGCATATTTTCGTCGATAGAATGATTTGACTAGACTGAGCATTTGAAAGCCAGTATTTGACGAGTTATTGCCGAAATACAGCCTGATTTACAGTCAGGAGTGTGTGAAAATTGATCCACCGATTACGCCATCCACGAGCCAGCCGCTGCAGCTACATGCCCGAGATCCAACATTAATGCCTAAAATTATCTGTCTAGTCAACCCAGTCTCATGGATATTGATAATATTTTTCTGGTTTCACGAATTCGTTCCTTATTCGGCATGATCTGTGGAAGAACAATTCATGAATTTACTACCAAGACTTTAAGATGCTGCCGCAAATAGCGACGTCCAATGTATGTGCTTGGATTTAGGACCAACAACGTAATAAATATCATAGAATAACCACCGCATTGATAATATTTAGCACCGTGTAACTTTTTTTAATTTCCGAAACTTAAATTATCGCCCCGTGGTGCCCGTTTTGACTAGACCGAAGCTATGAAATAAAATCTCGCGAAGGAGCTTAAAACTATTGCCGATACACCTTATAAAAAGTGTTTTTAAGATTGGTAAAAACGATGCCTACAATTCGGAGTAAACCTGGCCTCAGCTAACAAATCTCCGCAGTTAGCCTGGTCCATAACGCTTTCCAAGACGGTTTAAGTCTACTTTGCTGCTTAATTTGAGGTCTACTTTGCTGCGTTATCCCTCTGGCTTATATTCGAGGACTATGCAGACCTGTGCAAAGATACCCATTCGCCTAATTTTCTTCTCCAAACCCCAAATAAGACCGCATATATATTCAGAGATTTTTCTCTCGAAACGCCTGAGGATATCCTCATCTGCTTTGAATAGAGCTCGTGCCTCAAACCAACAACACAGGACTGGAATGAAACCGGTCTTACATAGATTCTTCTGAGTTTTTCGAGATATGGTCTCACTATTCAATAACCTTCTAAGCCCGATGGCAAGAGTTATTTTATGTTTTATTTCTGCTGAAATGTTTTTGGCAGAATTTACAGCAGAGCCATGGTAGACAAAGTCTGTAAATACCTCGAAATGAATACTGTCTACTGCAAAGTTCTCTTCAATTCGGCGATGTTATCTGTCCCTTCATGTTGACAGTAAATACATAGTTCAGCCCACATTCACCACTAAACTCTTATAACTCAGCTTATGTTTCAATATAAGGTGAAAACCGTAGCTCTTCCAATATATCAATACCATCAGCGAAAGCTAGTAGTTGCGATTGATCTTTTGAAAAATTGTAACTCTAGTGTTCGCTTGTGAGTTCCGCAATATTCTCTCGAGTATGACTTCAAACAAGTCACACGACAACGCATAACCTTGGATAAAACTTTTTGAAATCAAACGTCTAGGTTAAGTCCAAAATAACTTTGTTAGAGCAGCGAGCGTTTAAATCTCCATTGAGAGTGATGCGAAAACTAGGCACGGCCCTATATACTCGTAGCTCAAATCTATAAATGTTGCCATAATGAGTTCTTTAAATCGAGAAATCGTAGGCATCGATTCGGACTTGTTGCCTTTTGAAGAATCACAAAAGTTCTGCTCGAAAGATGGAGGTACTCGTAAATTGGAAAATATATGAATTACAAATATATAAATTACATCAGCGACTGTGCATGGGTTCAAGACTTCGAAATGCAAAGAGAGATCGGAACCTCGGTGGTAAGAAATGGTTGACTGACGGTGTCGTAAAAAACTGACAACTTACTATAGTTTGGCCATTATAGGAAACATGGATTCTATCCAAAAGATGAAAGAAGCTATAATAGCAAAGCTGGATCATTATTGTTCAACTGACGAATCTACCCGACATGATAATTGTCCAGTTGGAGTCGACAGTTGGTGTGAATGGCGCAAAACTGAATCCATGAATCAATTAAAAATCTTGATTAATGAAGAAGTTAAGAAACACATTCTCCTAATTTATGAAGATCTCTCAAACTAACGCGATTCTTATGTGGTTATACTCAAAATTCCAACGAGTCCTTCAGTTCAACTATTTGGTTCATTATTCTAAACCACCTCAATTCTGGCCAAAAATCGTTAAAATTGCTGCCTAAACAGCTGCAAATATGTTCAACGAAGAGTTTTCGGCGATTTTGAGTGTCATGCAGTTGCTTAATTTGACTATAGGCTAGCAGTGCAAAATGCTTGCTAATATCCCTCACACGTGGATCCACTGGACTCAGCTATTTGGAAATGATGAAAAATACAAGTTACAATTTTTTTAAAAACATTTTTCTTAAAGATAAAATAATACTCCTTAGTATTTTGAAAACAAAAACTTGATTAAATATGGTAATTTGGATGCATGATTTGCATACATGTTTAGAGTAAGTTATGCAAATAGGCTGCGTGCATTTTGCACACAATTGAACAGTCTTTGCTCTTTTATTCGGTAGACAAAAAGGGCATATTTTTCCTTTATTCTCCTTTAATTTGAGGTTTTCGTTATTGTCTGATGCTGGGGCCGTTTCAGCCTTGTAACTGCTCCAATACTCGTCCTTAATTGCACTGGTAGTCTTTGGTTGAAGTGTCTTACCTTCATGTGCGGCTTACACAACATTTGTGCCAGTCCTTTTAGAAATGTCATCCTTGTCATTTTTGAGGCCTTTTCATGACTCTGTTGGACGATGTAAGCATTCAGAGCACTTATGTCTAAAAGTCTATAAAAGCAGACATCGACCAACGATGTGCTTGAGTAGACTGAGCACATTTGGTCTACACAGTCAACACCACCTTTTGTGCTATTATAATGCATTTCAATTTCCGGCTTGTTCGTAGATTAAACGAGAACCACAGATTTGTTCTTTTTTGGAACATAACTCACAATTGTCGTATATTTCGTGAGTCCAAACAGCGATGACCCAACTGGCCTGTCCTTGTATGGCCAACAACGGTTAGACCTTTAGATTTTATAGCGTTTAAAAGTTCTATCGATTGCTATCAGTTGTCAGTTGTTATATTTCGATGGGAGTTTAAAACTGGTTTGCATTATCGAAGACACACTTCTGTTGGTATTGGATATTTTCTCCCTTCATCTGTCAAAGTAAAACCATTTGTATAGATACACAGTATATATACGTATTTAGCACGTAGTGCGTCTTCAAATCCGCAAGACAGGATTACCGAAACGAAGACATACCAAGAGCGTGTAAAATCGGACTGAAGACATGCACAATCGATATATGTCTCTTCCTGTTCCATCGGTCGCAAATAGTGATACTACGGCTTCGGTCACAAAACAAAACACTGTTTTAGAACATTCTCATATAGGACATCCCCTTAAATGGGGCTTATTGTTGACTAAGGGTTTCAGACTTCAGACCTTCAAGAAGGATGAGATCTTGCATGCGATGTATTCATCAAACACACGCTGTTCTGACCAAATTTGAGAAATAAGTTGATGTGTGCTCTCTATAATGTAGTTTCCACGAGCGACCGGCTCTTTATGATTTTTGTATGGCAGCATGTGATTGCCCGCTTTCTTCATTAAATCAAGGAGTTATTTGTGGTGTTCAGCTGAAACACAGCACATCACTTGTCGCCTCTCTGAAAACACGTTAGCAGCGATGCCACTGGCGGCACAGGAGTTGCTAAGCCGGGATACCCGTTCGGCGTTTTTTTTATGTTATGCTTCCTCAAAGCTGTTCTTCTTTATTGTGGCATTTAAGAAATCCGCGTTGTCTCCAACGAGGTACTGATCAATGTTGGCTTCCCTGGACGTTCGGACGTCCAGACTACTCGAGGATATGGAAACTTTGTGCTTGCTATAGTAATATTTCGTCCCGCCACAAGGTCAATAAGCCTATGTACGTTGCATTCGTGTATTTAAATTTAAGATCCAAAAGCAAACAATGAATAATCCTTCTTGACTGCCTATTTAAACCTTCAACAATGCGATATGTTGGCCGGCAGATACATTCAATTAGGTCTGTGTTAATTGAAAATTTATCTAACTCTATTGATGTGTAAACTTTGGACTTTGTTTTCTTAAAAATTTAAAATAGCTTCAAAGAACGTTCCAAATAAACTAAGAACCGTTGAAATCCTTTTCTAAAGGCCATTGCCTCGAACTCATAAAAGTTTCAATTTATTTTCTCCCATTATCTGCTCATTTACAAAAAGAGTTTGAATGAATTCCGAGAAATCCCAAATTAATGCTCAATTCAAGTGAATCTCCATCAATAATTCCAATTTCGAAATCAAACGGAGGCATCCTATGGGCTAGGTATGAGCATAAACAACACCCCACCACCATGTTTCGACTAATTAAATTAATGCCACCAAAGCTAATAAATAAAGATGTCTACAAGGGAAATACAAAAAAAAAAAAAAATAAGAAAAACAACGAGAAACAGAACAAACCAAAGACAAGAGGTTGGCATAAGAAAGTAAGAAAACGAAGATAAGGGAGGATATTGGTGATTGGGTAGGGGGCTGCGGATACAAGCAGGAACAAGCAGACTCAGGGATGGAAAAAAGTTGAAAGAAAACCATAAAATAAAATGCTAAGTCTCTGAGTGAATTTACATAAATTTCAGTCCTTGAGACTTGTGTCCGCCTGATTTTGTTTTGCTACTGCCATCGCTGCTGCTGCTACTGCTGCTGGCTTCCTGTGTTTCGTTTATTTTTCTTCAAGCTGTCCCCATCCGTCGGATTAATTAATGGAGTTCTGATTAATTTTTCATTTGGACACAGAATGGGATAAACTTTCTTACTTATTACTCAACTCATAATTAGAAGGACTTTTCGAATCCTTTTGGAGTTTCTTTAGCCACCATTCCACTGCTACCAACAACCAATGTCACCATCAAGACCAGCGAATGTCCTTTTCCTTGATTATCAAGTCAGTGACACTTATTCAGAATATGGTCGTCGAAATTGCATAACAGGAAAATGAAATCTCCGAAATGGAAAATCCTTGTTTGAAATTATTTGCGAAAAGGGTGTTCCACGGTTGTTGTAGAAATCTCAATGGGGAATGTTGGTCCTTAGAATGAGATCAATTTCGTAATGAACATAATTCGGGAGTAAACTTTTAACTTTAAAACAAAGTTAAGTAGATCTTTGAATGGGTTAATGGATTCTACACTTATCTGATGATTTTATCTAAACAAGAGAGAGTGGGGGTGATGGACAAATAGAATAGAATAGAATGCCAGTGCACCGGGGTACCTTCAACTAGCGCGGGTTAACTTTAGTTGCGAACACAAAGTTCACAGAGGTCTTCTTTCTAAGAAAACCCCGACCTCTACTCTAGTTTCCAGTTGAAAACTTTCCTTACCCGTACGCTGCTGTCAATGAACACAACGTGACCTAGCCATCTCAGCTTGATTATCACAGCTTTTTTAACGACTGCTGTACAGTCCATTCAGGTCGCTTCAGTAGTGGCAAAAGCTCTATTGACAGTTCGTCTTTCTATAAGTGAGAAGTGTTTTGAAAAATTGTGTTTCTGAAGTTGACTTGTTGACTTGTTAGTTGAAGAATTTATTGAAAACTTAAGTGCTTTGTGAAATCCTCCTTTGACATTGAGTGTCTCGCTGATGTCATTTAAGACCTTGATGCATTGGAGTGCATTTTGCATAGAACTGTGTAGAGATGCCAAAACTAGAAATGGTTCTGCATAAATATCATGGAAATCCATAATTAGCTGGTGTATATCGATTTGGAATTCCTAGACAATTTCCAAGATCTGCGGTAATGTTCAAATTTAATGTACGGTGGACTTTCCTGATTTAAGATCATACGTCTAGGGATCGTTTAAACGTAGGATGTTATTCGTCATTACCCTGTACCGACTGTGGTTCTACTTCCTATAAGATTTCCACCTATATCTATCCGTTATCGAACCGAAGCGTGTTAAAACGGAGTTTATCAGAGGCTGGCTGTTGATTGCTCTTTCTCAGTGATGCAACCGATCTTTAACATTCGTTGCTGGCAGCTTTGAATTTTTCAGGAGATTGAGATAAACACCTGCTGACCAACGTTTCGGTGGCTTTGGGCTGTCACGGATATCCGGTCTTAAATTTTGGTGTACACTTCGAGTCAATGTTAACTGCTCGGGACGTTCAGTCATCTAATCGTCTGCATATCCATTTCATTGCAATATGATAAATTTATTTGATAGTTTGTTGGACCCTTTATGGATATCAAGGTGTGGAAACTGTGTACTGGCGTTCCATTGCAAGACAGATAAGCCTGTCTACGCTTCCGGAAACAATGGATTGGAGACTGTATTTCTCCACTGTTTCACCAAAAGTGCCCTTCTTGTCTAGCTTGACATTAAGTTCGCTAAGTGTGATATGTAGGGTATTGTTTGTAGGTTTTGTCGATAAAGTTCAACCACTGGTATCTTCCTATCTGGCGAGAGCCCTAGGAAGAGCCCTAAGGCATTTCTGAAGCTCAAGACTTGGTCCCCTCTGACGTCGAGTCTGCATCTGAATAATCTGCATACGAATGCTGTCCCTGTTGTGCCGGTTGTATGTAATAATTCCATAATACGTAGTAAATCACCGTTTCCTTTCTAGTCCATCACATCACACACATGCCATGGTTGGCGATTATTTCTGATTGGCACTCCGCTCGGTACGGCTGCGTGTGGGTTGTTAATGGTTCCAACATTGTACTTGCGAATATGAATATAGTCGTGCATCCATCGTTTTCCAGGATCATCAACAGTAAGCCTTTTACTATCAGAAGCTATTATATGTTTCGTCAAATTTGTTAATCTCTGCCATGGAGGGTTGTAAGCCTTAAATCGGCGTACGACAGTTTTTTGACTGAGATTGCTGGTCGAGCATGCTATTGCTATTTTAGCTTGTATGTTGTTACAATTGACTTCCACTGGGAGATAAAGCAAGCAATCAACGATCCAAGTTATTGAACAGAAAGCAGTTTTCATCAATCGCCGAGCAGGTCTCCTTTTTCAATGTTCTAATCTTGGCAGGAAAGATACCTGTTGTGGCCTATTTATGTCTCAGTTCTACAATGGCCTTACAAAATTAATGGACCTGCATTTGCAACTAAGTGTAGCGAGTTATGGTAGGCGAATCTAAAACCACAACGGAGTAAATTGAGAAGAAGATAATAGAACTGAATTCGCGACAGAGAGCAATGAAGATTACAATCAAATGAGCTTCCCCTCAAGCCATGCCAAATATAAATGCTAAACGACCTTTTCGAAAGTAGAAGAAGCAGAATTTGACAAGAGCAACGGAGTTGAAGTTTCGTGCCTTGGGTGCCTTATTTGCAGGCTTCCTCTTTTTTGACGAGAAATTCAGTATGTCGTAGACAAAACAGCATAGCGTCCGGCGTCAAGATTTACCCAATGAATAAGTGCTGAAAGGAGCATTGAAGGGTTGGCACTTTAACAATTCCGATTGCCATAATTTCCCTTCATTCAAGACTCTACACCGTCTCACGAAAGCAAAGTGCATTTAGAACGGCGAAACAACTAAATTTAGCAATTTATTCTTTCTGAACAGTGGCTCGCAAATTCACCAGGTATTTAGAGTGTTTTGAAAACAAGCCTCAATATTAACAAATACGAGAGTCTAAACGTTCAGAATGGGTCGAATGAAGTTTGCATGCAACTCAGTCTTAAACAGTCTCAAGAGAAAAGTAGAATTTAAATCCTTAAACCATGGTCATTAATTAATTCTCAACATAAAAATAAAAATATATTTTGGGTTGAAAAAATTCAATCACTGGAAGGCATACAAAGAAGCAAAGTCCTAATTCATTAGAAGGAGATAGAGTCACGGTTTTTATTAGAAAAATGTTGAATCGTGTACAGTGTATGTTTAGCTCGTTAAATTCCGATATAAACAGCACTTGCATCGTTGAAATCGAAAAACTTTCCATATTCGGTATGTGTGTCAATGAAAACTTACGTTCGAAAAACCACACATTCGAAGTCGCCAAAAATGCTGCGAAATGTCTAGGTTTCCTTAAGCGATGTAAGGAATATTTCAATCCACTCTGATCTGCCTTCAATATATATATAAAGCTTTCATTCGCCCAAAATAGGTGCTCTCAATACAATCAGATAGGATTCAAAACCGTGCGATAAAACTAATAGGTGATGCTAATGTCTCCTGTCTCACACTGTTCTATCGTTGTTTTCACCACCAGTGCTCCTCAGAAATTGCCAGTAGCATTCCGCCCCTTCAAACCTCCAACCGTAACACCCGTCTCGCTATGAATTCTCATCTTTCAGACGTACCCTGAAATATCGTGATTCATTCCTAAGCTCATGGAATGCCCTGCCGAGCTCTTTATTTCCTAGCCATTACAACCTTCAGACATTTAAAACCAACGTGCATCGGTACCTCAATGTGCAAACATTTTAAGGGTACATAATCTTTTGTGCGCGCAAATTATAAATAAAAATCCCTCTTCAAAGTGGCAAGTGGTTCTTAAAGAAATTACAAAATTTGTTTAACTTCTACAGAATATTGTTTGGAGTACTCTCCTCGAATTAGCTTGGGTCACCATTCAACAAGAATATGACTCCGGTACTGTACCCACAGAAACAATTCGGAGATGATGACACTGAAGTCGAACTAATCGATCAAAAACCTTAAGATACTGATATAGAGTTTCTGTAAGCATTGACACAATTCGGTCTGCAAAAAGGAAGTAACTTGAGTAAGTTCCAGCAAGTAAATAAGAAAGAAATCAGAACGACGGGACATAAACAAATACTGCTCACAACAGTAGCTTTGAATGATGACAACTTTTTTGTGGTCATGAAAAGGAAAAGACCATAGGAGCTATTTCACAGAACGTGTACAATGTAAATGAAGTCACAACATCTACCTTCGAAGTACTATAAAGAGCTGGATGAGATTTAAAAGTTTAGACTTCAGGTTTAATGTAGAAAAGATGGCAAATCAGAAAGGTATTCGAAAAGCTAATCAAAAGATCTCTGCCAAAGTGGATTGATATACGTTGAAGCAAAAGCATAAAAACGTGCACGGATGCGTGTTTGATTGCGAAGAAAAACCCCTTACAACGTATGGCCACAGGGACTATTTCTAAAGTTAAAAGGTAAATTGAACAAAATTTTGATACCTAAGACAGTCTGTAGCAGCGTGTAGTTAGTCTACTGATCTTATTTTACATTTTCTCAAGAACTTCTTAGCTCACTTATCCATGCCATAGCCTAAACAGACGACCTGACCAGAAATGATTGTTATGACTGGCAATATCACTTTCAAATAAGTTAGCGTGTGTTCAGCGCAGTGGATAGCTTACATCGGCTCTGCGTTCAAGGGGTAACAAAGAAGGATGGGCCACTTCCAGAGTCCCCTCACAGCTTAGTTCACCAGGAATTATGCTGGAGTGTCTACGCTCTGGCTTTGGCCTTGGCAAGGAAAACCTACTCAGAGTACGTCATCCAAACCAGTTTCTTTTATGAATCTGAGAATGAGCAGTGGATCCGTGGTTGTAAAATCCTTTCCTTGAACTTAGTGTTTTCCCAGATATTTCAAACTTTTTTGGGTCAGTGCCCCGCATGATTCCAGTATGTTTTCTGGAGTTTCATTGCAGAGACCTTCATCTGATATCCCTATCTTCCTTAGGTGTTCCTTGAGTTTGCAAAGCCCCGTTATTTTTGCTAAGACTGATACGTACTTTAAATCTTTTGAGATTGTAATCTCCTAAGAGTTTTTTGGCTTGTCTCAGACCTTGGAGATCCCGAAAGGTTTTAACTCTTTTCTCTTTTTTCTCGATTTCCTGAATTCTTCGCGTAGGGTATGTTCCCATATCCCGCAGGATGGTTTAGGTCCTCTGAAGGGTTCTGCTGCCCCTTTTCTCGCTAGAGAGTCCGCCGCCTCGTTACCAATAATGCTCACATGGCCTGGTATCCAGCAGACAAATACTCTATTTTTCTTGCCCAATTTGTAGGCATTCCCATACAAGTTTGGATTTAATGACAAAAGAGCCCAGTGCATTGATAACTGCTTGACTATCTGACATTATCGATATGTAACAGTTTCTGTTATTATTTTCGAGATTGATTCGAACGCATCTTTCTATGGCGCATAATTCTGCTTGAAAGATGCTGGTACTCTTGCCCATGGATTCATGGTGTTTCGTTCTTGGCCCAAACATTCCTCCACCAGTTTCTTCATCAGTTCTCGAGCCGTCTGTATACCACTTTATCGTGTGGTTGCTCAGTCCATAGATTGTGCATTCATCGCCCCATTCTTTCTGGTTGCTGAGTTTCGTTAAGAAATTCTGTATTTCTTAATGCTGTCATCTCTTGGGATAGCCTAGCTGTTTCCTTATTGTGATTCGACCAGAGTAGTTTGCTGTCTAGATGTAGTCCCAAATATTTCATATCATTGACCGGTTTCAGTATCGTGCCTGACAGTGGGATTTCTTTGAGTCTGTGAAGTTTCCTTTTCTTTGTGAATGGCACTATCGTGGTCTTAGCCGGATTGATGTTCAGCCCGGCCGTGAGGCACCGTTCTTGAGTTACTCTCAGACCCCGTTGTACATAATGTCGCAGAGAGTTTCTTTGAATTTTCCGCTGGCAATTAATACTATGTCATCAGCGTACTCCTGACAGCTGATGCCAAGGCTGGTTCATTTTTCCAGTAGTTCGTCTACAACAAGGCTCTACATTAAGGGTGATAATACCCCTCCTTGTGGACACCCTCTTGCAGTGTCTACTCTAATAGTTCCAGCTGCTGTCTGTGTCTCCGCTTATCTAGTGCTCAGTAGTTCGCACATCCATTTGGTTACTGTGTTGCTAGCTCCTTTCAGTTGTAGGGCTCATTTGGTAGCCTCATGCGAGGTATTGTCAAACGCCCCCTCAATATCAAGAAAGGCAGACAATTCTATATCCTTTGAATTCAGAGCACTTTGGATAATTTCTGTTAGCTGATACAGGCCGTCTCGGCCCGCCCTGTATGCATGTTGACGATTATGCAGAGGGGAATTACCTCCCTCAGGTAATTATCCACAGCCTTCTCGGGTCTTTTTTCCCACCTTTGGTATGAACACAACCTTTGCTCGTCTCTTTCTTTTTACTTTCGGATTCCCAATCATTTGACTTAGAGACTTCAGGACATGTACCTGATATGTGTAGTGTTTTCAATCCTAGTACAGTCTCCTTAGAAGAGACAGTGCATAAGACAGATATTAAAGGACTTCCCTTACGACGCTGTGTACCGCGATGAAGTGAAGAATTTTCTTTGCCGGATTGGAACATTCTCTTCACCGAACTACAATGATAAAGCAGTTTAACCCGTCTCAACCTCCTGTTTGTTGAGTCTTTTCTCATAATGTCTGGCCAAAACAATTTTTCTTTCAATATAACCTTATGCGGCATCGATTACTTTGGATATTATCAAGAGTATTCTGGCCAATGCCTACTGTAATCATTCAAACACCCCTGCCAACTGAGAAGTTGTAAAGGAGTCAGGAGTAAGAAATCGCTGTAGATAACTTCTATACTGCAAAAAGAATAATTCAAAGCTTGTATCCAAAAGTCAAACCGACTGAGTTCTGGCCGATAAGCAGGCAAGAATAAAGTTTTTCAGGAGCAAAAGTCGTTTTTCGGTATTCGGTCCTGTATCCGAGCAGTGTAAATGTAAACTACCATAAAGCCGTGAACCTTATGAGCAGCATCAACGGCCAGATAGATCAAATGAATGCTCTACTTGTTCCCAGATCAGAAACGACAGTAATAATCAAGCTTTCGATTTACCTTTGACAAGATTTAAAGCAGATTATAGGCAGATTTCCCGCAATCAACGGGCTTAAAAGTATCTGGGATCTGTTGGAGTCCCTGTCTATGAAAATACACACGAATTCTCTTTTTGCCCATATTTTAGAAACAACCTTTCCATAGATCTACTCGTATTGCTATTGATGGATGCACTTGATAGAACATGGATGCGTGGCTAAGACGTGCAGCCCATAATACCCAGTCAGGCAAGATTCAGCACACACTGGTATCTGCCAAGATTGGGCGATTTGTGTGGTATAGAGAGAAAATTTCTTTCTAGGCCACGATCTGCCATCATATGTCTAAGAGCAACGTTATCGCTAGTGTCTATTACATTTTTAGACAAGACTCGATGCTCCGAATTATTACATGATTCGCAAAAGAATTTCCTACATATCCTTACTGCCAATTGTCAACTGGCTCCAAATCTATTCCAAACAACTTCCAGCTGCAGTTCATCAAACCAGTTGCAAATGTAAATTAATCGCATTGTTGTTACCTCCAATTATTAACTTTTTCAAATCTCTTCTTCTGACACTTTCTTCTGACAGTTTCCTCCTCCTTTTGACCAGTGCGAATATTTTTTTTTAAATCCGCTCAAGGCAAAAGTAGTAAAACTAACAAAAACAACAACGAGGAGGAAAAGTGAAAAACAACTTTGGTGAAACTTAAGCATAACTACCCACCATCAACCACCGACAGTCGACCAACAACCGCCGCCGCCGCCCATTTGTAAGAGCAATCATTTCTGCTCCAACAGAAGAAGCAGCAGTGGCAGTGGCAGCAGTAGTAGGAGCGGCAGCCACACCCATAAAAGCAAAACAAACACAACCAGCCACAAAATTAAGCAATACACACCCTAAGGATGCTTACTAAAACGATGTGAGCACTCTCACAGCACAAGCACTGGCAGGGATCTCTAAAGAAAATCAGCCCAATTTAGTCGTTGCCTCAAGCCTCAAACTGCGGCTTTAAACTGCTGGCGTAGCACCAATACCAACCAGCCTTAGCCCCATCAACAAAAACTGCATTCTTCTTTGTATTTCATCCTCTGAATCCTTCCTCCATCCATCCATCGGTACATCCTTGCGCGTCTTTACGCGAGATTTGCGCTTCATTCAGTCATTCAGTAAACGCTTAGCGTGGTTTTACTGGGTGTACAAGTGTGCGCCTGCACTGCATAAAAATTAAAACAATTTCCTTGGAAGGAGTCGTTGAGATCCAGTTCCAGCTCCAGCTCCAGCTCTAACTACGGCTACGGCTAAGGATACTTAAGTGCAACCTCAAAAACCGTAGAATGTTCAAAAGAGCTATGCACTTCTGGCGGAGGCCAGAATGGATAGGAAGCGAAAAGGACCTATTTGATGTTTCTTCACTTGCTAAAGCTGTTGTTATTGTTGCATAGTGTTACTGTTGTTTTTGTTTTTATTAGCTGTGCGGTGGTATACTTATGTTTGTGTATGTATATGCTAACAACTCGTATTTTGTGGCTAAAAGCTTTGTTGTTGTTTCTGTTGTTGCACAACGACTTTTAAGGAGCAATGAATGTGCCAACATTACATCGTGTCTCTTCCTTGGACTCCAAAAAGGGAAGGGGGGTGTTTTGAGATACTCGTACTTCGACGTTCTTTATTTTTTATTTTTGGAGGTGAAACGCAGAAAATGCATTTGGTACTAGACGCTCAAAGCTGAATATTTGTATGCAAAAGCAAGGGAAACTACCAAGTTTGGCGCGTTGTACCACTGGGAAATGTCTTAATTAAAATTTTTCTCATTTAAATATTTGCGGCTAGTTTTTGAGCGCCATTGTGTGGTGGGGTTGGGGGCAATTTAAGCTAAAACAAGCGAAGCGATTTTATTTTTTACTAGGAGCAACTCCAACCATTAATGGCGCCACATTGTTTTTCGCCCGACTTGAAGCATTGTTCTGTGCCATAGGCCACCGGAATAACTTGCAGTCAACTGTTGTAGGTTTTATTGTTGCTCTTGGTGGTGGTGGTAGTTTTTTGGGGTAAAGTTTGGTTATTGGTTGCCACAGTTGGGCAATAAAGTTGGAGAGAGTAGTTTTTCTTTTCATTTTTCGTAGAAACTAAAGCCACAGTAGGGTAATTACGGAGGAACAATCATTTCACGCAGATGTTCATTACAGTTTGGCGAAAATACGAAAATTAAGATTTCCAGGAAGGGTTATTTGTTTTTGTCTTTTTTTTTTTGATGAAGGACGAACGAACAATTTATGAGTTCTTTGTGGTTTTGTCACCTTGGATTTCTCTTAACTCAAAGTATTTTAAAACTAAACGCTGGACTTCCCACAGTGTGAAAATTCTAAAGATAAAGACTCCAAAGTATAAACATTGTGTAGGTGGTTCGTCGATTTCTATCACATGTTGTTTGTATCGTTGATACCTAGTTGTTAAATATCTCTCCGCTCCTCTACACTCATCGTGGAGGTCTTGGATACCCCGTATGGAGCAACCGAAGATGAGAGTTGTGATTCGGACATTAATGTTGTGTCGCAGTATGTCAACTAGGTCTCGTTCGTGAGGTCCGTTGGTCATATGTATAGTCATCGACCGTATATCGGCGTTAAAGTCGTCGAACGTCTCGTTGAGCAACTTTTTCTATCCATTATGGACTTAAGAATTTTCGTCTCTGAATTGTTTGATCAGCTCAGTGTTAAGATCGTGGTAGCTGAGCTGATCATCACCCCCAATTTCTTCTAAGAATTTTCAACGTTCGGCAGGGCTTGAAACTAGGTGATGAAACTGGGCTAGCATATGGCCATTCTTCTCGCTATTCCTCATCAGAGTTTCGATTCTAAACACGAAACTTTCTACCGGCATCGTTTTGGATGTGCCATCAAATTTCAGCCCTCACTTATGGATCGCCGTGCTTACTTTCCGGCAATCGCCGCGGTGGTAGTTTCAGTTTCCAGGTGTAGCCTAATATATGTCAGTCCCCGTCAAGTGAGTACTTCGTCGTTCTCTGTTTGTGTAAGAACTGTCGTCTATTGGGGAATATTCTGGTCTGTCTTGCCGTTCCCTAGATTCGTTGAACTTTCGGTTGGTCGTCGTCATGTTATCCTTGGAAGATGAGGTAACCGAAAGCTTGAGACAACTTATCTTGTCGCTCATGATGGCAATGCTTTTTTCGAAAGCGGCTCATCCTCTCATTGAACTTCGACATTAACTTGTCCTCGCTTTCCTCTGTCTTCCTTGGGTACGTGTCTTGTCCTCAGTAAGTTATTTGGCTGTCCTCTATTTGTTTTTGTTCACGTGTGTTGTAGTCTGCCTCTTCGTCCTCTATTCTACGCTTAATTCCTGGTCGTCTTTCATTTTCGTACTGTTCGTATTTCATGTTGTTCATGCGTGTCTTGTCGGTTCAACGGGGATCGTTTGCTTGTCGACGCTCGTTTGTGACGATGCTTGAACTCCCCTTCAGAGGGATGGGATTCCGATTTTTCGCAGGAGACTCATAGGATCTCTTCTAAGTCGGAGCGCGTCCTTGTGGTCGTTGGCTTTGGGCCCTCCACCCCCGTTCTAGGATTTTGGCGATCCGGAATGAATCGCATGAAATCTTAAAAGAAGGTCGTCAGATCGAGGACATCCGCTCCATGTTCGACATTTGCACTGGGCCGCGTATGTCGATGGTTTCCCATACCTCACACATAATTTCTCCATGGAGAATGGGAAGCGACTACTAGGAGGCTGTTGTCCGTGCCTATTTTTCGAGACTTTCTCTCGTCCTACAATTCGGAACCTTCAATAGCTACATCGGCCGAAAAAGTGTTCGTAGGGACCGTCCCTGTTTCTCTACTCATCATTAAAAGAACCAGAAATAGTGTTTGCTACGAATTACCTGTTATTAACTTTGAGTAAGTTTCTGAATGGGTGCAGCTAATATAGAAGAGTGTAAGTGTTTCAAAAAATATTTATACTAGGTGGGGTGAAAAGTAACCTCCTTGGGAATGAAAATGTTTTTTTTATTTTATTCAATATAGTCCCCTTTTAACTTGATAAGAAAAGTAATTTTCTGGAAGGTCTGCAAAATACTCCTCCGTGGCGTCGATGATTTCCTCGCGTGAGCTGAATTTTTTATTGATGAGCCATCTTTTGAGGTTTAATAGTCCGAGGGAGCCAAATCGGACGAATACGGTGGATGCGATAGCAATTGGAGCCGTAAGTCATTGATTTTAGCCGTGGTTACGATGCTCTTATGCGCCGGCGCATTGTCTTACAAAAACAAAATTTTTTTTCGTTTCATGTGAAGCCGTTTTGCAGCGAATTCGGCCGCTGTTGATGGTTTTCCCTTTTTCGAGGTAGTCCACGAAGAGAATGCCATGACAATTCCAGAAAACCGACGCCATAACCTTTCCGACCCATTGAGCCTCCCTCGGCCGCTTCGAAGCACTCGTGCCGGCTTCAGTCCATTGCCGGGCACTCATTCTGTTCTCTGGTGCGTAATAGTGCATCCAGGTTTCATCAACAGTTACCAATCCACGTCAAAAGTCAGGCCGATTCTGCATCAACAAGTCAAAACACTCTTTTGAAGTGCTCTCACGTTCATGTTTTTGGTCAGGAGGCACCCAGCGGCAGGATAACTTTTTCATATGCAGAATATTGCCCAAAATATGGTGTGTGCGCTCAGTACTAATTTTTGTGGTATCTGCTAGCTCGCGCACCTTCACTTTCCGGTCAGACAACACCATTTCATGTATTTTTTTTTTGACATTGTCCTCTGTAACCGCCTCCGATGCGGACTTGATCGGTAGTGGAGTTGCGGCCGCCACGAAACTCTCGAAACCAATATTTGACGGTGTAATCTGATGGAGCATTAGCCCCATAATATTTATCCAACTTTTCTTTTGTTTCCTTCGTCGTTTTGCCTCTCAAAAAATAATGTTTTATGAGAGAATGAAAATCGTGTTTGTCAACACAAAACTAAAGATAGTATCGCATTGAAATTTGGCATGTCTGCCTAAATATGAACGGACTTCAAGGCACCATAACCTTTTTTGCAGTAGGAGCGCATTCTGGCGGTCAAGGTGGTTACTTTTCACCCCACCTAGTACATATGCTTATGAACTAAAAAAAATTGGTCGAAGTGTAGTAAGTCATGTGCAGTCGAGTCATGTTTAGTGGGGACCGCTATTTCAGTATCATATCGTGTACAACGTTTACTTTCCCTCCACACTGGGTATATATGGCTGAACCACATCGCAGGCTGACAGAGAATGTCCATGTTAAACATCTACACGACTAGAAGTTTGTGATCCCAAGCCCACGCTGACGAGGAGTCAACGTTGGCCTACTTTAGCGGACAGCAATTAGCTCATTGATCTCTCCCCTCTAGCCCGCTTTTGGATACTTAACAAGCTTCCAACTACCTCACAAAGTGTCCTAGTTCTCGCCTGAAGAGTGGATAGCCACCGTTGATCTTGAAGAAGTAAAATATAGAAAGGAATGTAAAATTTTGAAAAAGTTAAAAAGTAGCAGAGTTGCCTTAAAAACAACAGATACTCTCAAACGAACTAGCTTAACTTTTGCCGATAGTGTCATGTCCAAGTCTACTGTAGTAGCTATAGGACCATTTAATTTTCGCCCAAGGACATCAAATATCTCGAAATATGAAAACAAGTCATCCGGGCGGTATGATGATTGAATGGCATATTTCATCAAAAACCGAACCAAAACGTACATCAACAAGAGAAATGTTGATATTTCTAAGGCATTCGACTGAATTTGGCATCAAGCTTTTTCATCGAAAATGTATGCATTTGGGATCGATGTTCAATGTGAGTTGCATTTAACTCTAGTCCACTTCGTAGTTGGGATTTCAGAAGGGCGTTAGCGCAGGTAAAACGCAATTCACGGTTGACACCAATCAACTTATAGACTGTCTGCACTTTGTGTGGCAACATCTTCAAATCTTTTACCAAATACGTAACAGAGACGTGCGTAGAATGGCCAAATGCTTGGCACCTCGTGTCTTGTGGATATCAACGGTGCCTGGTATTCTCTGCTGTACAAGGGTTACGAGGCCTTCCAGAGCTTGTTCGGGCTCAAGTTGTTTCAGAATCCTACAGTTGTACGGCTTAATACAGCACTAAACGACCACAGGAAGCCGTGCATCCATGAAAACGGGCACTGCGTTCCATTTCTTATTTACATGGATTTTAATTATGTTTGTTTCACAAATGTCAAAACCGAATTCATATTCGATGCCATTTGCAAGATCTGCGGCACTTCATGATACGGTGATACGTTGATGTGATTCTGTATGTGACTTTTACCACATGCTCCTCAAATTCTGATTTTTCTACTACAAAGCCTGCTCCAATTTAAAAAAACACTCCGTGATCTATGGTCGTTATCAGCTGTATTATTTAATTTACTGATAGTGAATAGCGTTTAATGTTGGTGTTACAATTCTGAATAGTTACAGTCTTTCTAAGAATATAATCAGTCAATTACCTTGATATCTTTCGACGGAAGTGAAGACCTATACTGATATAGTCTTCCAAAACTCCGAATTCGACTCGCCGGAAATGTTATCGCCTCTCAGGTGCTCAGAATTCGAAAGGCTGGCAACGTCAGCACTGTGTAACGGGTCATTCATGTATCGATTTCGAAAGTAAAGCTAAATAAAATACACACAGCGATACATTCTTGATGAAAGTTTTAATTCATTATAAAGTTTGAACGTTGCCATAAAGTGAGAAAAACAATATCATTCGCAGCATTCGATCCTTTTGAGGCAATTTTTAACCACTATTTCGCACATATCGGGCGGTATCTCCGCTATAACTTTAGTAATGTCGGTTTTTGATGCGTCTAAAGTTCGGGGATTATTCGCGTAAGCACGGTCTTTTGCGTAGCCCCATAAAAAATAATTAAACAGTGTCAAATCGCATAATCTTGGTGGCCGATTGACGTCGCCAAAACGTGAAATTACGTGAGCAGGAAACTTCTCACGCAATAAAGCCATAATTGGTCATGTTGTGTGGCTTGTTGCCCCGTCTTGTTGGAACCGCATATCGTCAAAGTCGTGATCTTCGACCAAAGAGCACACCAAAGAGTCACTTGGTCTGGATGGAACGGCACCTCTTCGATCTGTTGTGGGTTTTCTGAGTCCCATATGCGGCAAGGCAACATTGTTTGTTTACATACCCACCGAGTGAGAAATGTGGCTCATCACTGAAGAAAATGTTGTTCGAAAAATCGGTGTTTATCGTCTGTTGTTCCGACACCCAAGAAGCGTATCGACGGCGTTGTTAATGGTAAGCAGGCTTCAATTGTTGTGAAACTGAATTTTATAAGGATAAAGATGCAAATCCAGATGCAAAATACACCATAGTGAGGTGTACGACACGTTCAATTGCTGCGAATGCCGGAAATTCGATAAGTTCGGATCATCAGCAACCCATGCACTTACAGCAGCAATATTTTCGACTGAGCATGCATTACGATGATGCACAGGCCTTACGACACTATCTTTAAATTTCTTCACAATTTTACCGCTTGCTTGCGTAGTCGGTCGGTTATGACGACCATAACCATCACGTAATGCTTGAATCACCACTTTTGTAGTAAGTCTCATTAATTTAACGCATTGTTCGGTTTGTAAGCGATCCATTATTTTAAATGGCAAGCATTCAACTAATTCATGACACTTCAAATGACAGCTGAGTTTGGCGTGTGTCAAATGCCAGCGTTACCAACTTGAAAATACGAAATGAATGAACCTATATATGTATCAACTGCTAGAAGAGGCAGAGAATATTTAAATAGACGAAGAAGGCAACGATATGGAAAACGGAACCAAATGAATTGTTGAACAAGTTCCTACCGAAAATTCTAAGATTTTTAAGGTTTTCAGGCAACAAAAACTGATGTGCGTCATATTATAGGCGCTTTGTCACATAAGCGCCTATACGCCTTCGAGATACTGAGAATTTAGTGTAAAAATAACTAACTACAATGGACTGGTTCTTTGCTTGAGTGCTCTGTTCCGACATCAAAAAAAAGTTTTTCCACGCTGATTTGTTGATCAAAACCAAACATTACTTTAGGTCGCGCTACAGTCCAGGGTGGAGTTGGGCCTCAATCAACAAGCGTTTTCAGCTAGCTTGATATTGGCAGATAAGTTGGTTGAGGTCCTCTTCCACTTGCGTGCGCCACCCAAGTCTCGGTCTTCCTCTACGGTGCTGTGCCTCGGGGGCAGATTCGAAGACTTTTCGGACCGGAGTACGGTTGTTCATCCGCTTTACATGACCCAGCCATCTTAGTCATGGGATTTTCACTCTTCTGGCTACGTCGTTGTCGCTGTATCTCCTCCTCCACTCACCGTCAATGCAGACGGGAACGGAAATCACTCGTAAAACTTTCCGGCCTCATCCATTTTTGTGGAAAATAGTGTAGCTTTTGTTGTTCGGGGGAGGCTTTGCTAGTCAATTGCCTTTTTAGCCCAAAGAAAAAGCGATTGGGAAGAGTTCTCATTCGTTTGTTCTCAGCGCTGGTATCGTTGTTTGAATTCAGAAGTCCGTGACTACCTCAAAGTTATACCTGTCAAAAGTGACTTTCTGTCCGAGACGTCGCGTCGGTTTCACTGTCCGTTTTGCTTGACAGCATATACTAAGTCTTGCCCTCATTGACCGCTAAGCCAATTTGCATTACATCGCCTTGTCTAAGTCCTTTTTTACATCAAAGGTCTCGGTGAGATCTTTACCGACCTTGATGGAGCAGCATTCTTTCTCCATCGTCATCCTGCACAGAAGGACAAATAGACATTGGAAGGTGGGCCTATCAGGTTGCTGACGAACTGCTTCAGGCGTTCACATAATTCGGCAGATAAGATCTTGTATGCAATGCTAAGAAGACTTATGCCTCTGTAGTTGGCGCAGTTCAGAGGGTCTCCTTTCTTAAGGACCGAACGAACAATGCAGAGGTTCCGTTCATCGGGCATACTTTCGTCTGGCCATCATCAGACCGTTTTCTCCAGCATCTTTGTTTGACTTCAGCTTAGATATTTCTATCTTCACTCATATCTAGGTCGGGTGGACGGAATTGCTGGTCTACATCGTCCAGGATGAATGGTTCATTTTGCCTGACAGAGGATTTTGTTTCGTCACCGCCGCGCGCTTCTCATGTCCTTTCTTTTTCCTCCTGGGAAGCCAGTATTTGTCTCTTCTCTTCTGCTTATAGAGCTCATGAGCAGCTCTAGATCTCCTATACAGCACTCCTTTGTATGCCTCTTGATCAGCTGCATGTACTTGCCAGCATTCGTCATCAAACCAGGGGTTTCGTTGTGGATTTGGCGAAGTCTTGCGATTGTAGCCGTCTGTCGTCGAAATTGCTCACAGTATTGGCTTGTCTTGGGGTTGTTCGGAATACCCGCAACTATGTAATGGTCCAATTTAATGTCAAAAAATTTGCACGTTTTGAAAGTTATCCCTATTGATAGATCTATCAATCAAGAAACACATAGTATAGAGCTGAAAACATCAAAATTGCACGGCGTGATAAAACCTAGTCGTGTATTCAGAGTTTCGTTCGCACTGGCTCTAGGTTGGGAGCATCAATTCGCCTTAAAGAACGACTTGTCTTCGCTGCAAATATTATAGAATTTTCACTGAGCAACAGACTCTGCAACATATAAAGTAATAAATTTCTCCCCACTTGAGCCACCAAGAGCTACACCTTCACCTTGATCATGAAACAGTCACACTTCGGCGGATTTGATACACCCGGAGCTGCTACACCCTGTCTAATATATTTCTCCAGTACATACTTACGAGTCCGGTTTCTTGTCTAAAATCCATTGCTTTTTCGAATAAAGAAAGCAGTGTCCACATAGAATTTGTACTGAAGATAATTCTTCAAAAAGTGGCCAACTTATCAAACTCGCCTATGAAGTCATAAAATTTCCAAATATTTCAGCCTTTAAGTCATTTGTTCTAAGTTTCGGCACCCAGGCGCACTCGTATTATTCCAAATTATCTGAATTCACTTAAACTCAAGAGAGAGGAAAACCCCTCAAACCACACCTCTGCATACTTTTGCCATGCATCCGGTGGGTAAATTGGAATACAAATCAACAATATGAAAGCACGTTCTTTCACCGACTTCCTCCAAGCTGAACCTAAATTCATTGCAACCTATTCGTACATACTCGTAATGTCCCATCCCAATCCAGCCTAACTTGTACTTTCGTGCTGACTGCTTGAATCTATAATCACAACAAAAACTTTTATAATCGGAACAAATTACCCAGCCGAAACGTGTAGACGGAACTTTTTCTAGATTTCCCTTGCAACTAACTATGACTTGGCTCTGTGGAAGAAGTGGGAAAATGTAGGAAAGATCCTTTGAGCAGGAGGAAAATACTCCTTACACAGATACGAGTAGCTCAGGTGAAACTTACGATGCATGCATGCTTCGCACAAAAGTCTCACATTCGAAATATTCAAAAACTTCGAAGCGCAATATGAGTTATTGGCTGCACACATCCTTGTCAGTGTAGTGCATAGAGGGCAACCCAAGCCTGGGTTAGGTGGTAAGACCCTCACCTCTCTCTCCTTCAACTTAAAGTTGGCACCGAGTAGAGGATAAGGTATAAACAAAAAAAAAAAATATATATACATGTATGGAATTGCAAAAATGATATACGTACACACTTCCTTCGCATGCTATGGGTGGGTGGTGGTAGAAAATGGTGGCCGCACAGCCTGAGTAGATAGGTACGAGTACTTGCTCTTAACTGTCCTGGGATCGTTTAATATATCTTCTTGCTGTCAAAATTGAATCGTATATCCTGGCAAAAAGGAGTGTAGTAGCTGTAACTCACACATAGCTCTATAGCACTCGTACTCATATCTATGTATAGGTATCTGGGTGTATATGGGTTTTGTAGATGATACTCGTACGCCTGACTTTGCGGTGCCCTATGGATAAGCGAAGAATTGTGAGGCTCCAAAGTTAGGAATAAAGCGGGCTCATAAATTTCCAGATGGATGGCGAAAAAGAGCGCATGGTACAATGAAACGAAAACGACAAACAAACCAAAGACGATGAAGAAACGAAAAAAAAAACAAAAACACCCTGTGTTTGTGGGAGGGAGGTGGAAATTCGAGAAAAAATGGCAAAAGTTTACGTTTCAATTTAATCCGATGCTCAGATTTGTGGTGCTTTGTGCAAATAGATTCCTAGCGCAACACATAAATAATAGCGCTTCTCTGGGCCATCCTAATGGTAATGGTGATGGTGATGGCGACCGACTGTGAGGAAGAAGAAATTTCTAGGATCACAAGAGGACCCCTTGAGTTTCTTCTCATATCATCTTTCCAATTTTTTCTTTTACTTATTTTCCAGATGGGTACAGTACTGCCAATTTCCCAAGCCAATGTATCTTTAGTGGTTGAAGGGTGCCCTGGGTTAAGATAAACGATGCAACGAGGACCTTTGGATTCCTATTCAATTGGAATTACTTACGGAAATTCACATACGGATATTCCAAATGACGGGGGTGTGGTATGACTACTCGTAGTTCTCCAGTCTCAGTCAGTGTAGTATCTTCCTTGGCACTATTCAACATTTATTTCACCAACAATAGATAAGAGTTTCTACTATTCGAGGCGCCCGCCAGCACCGTATCGTCGTGACCTTTGTTCTCTAAAAGTCGAGAATGCCATTTATGAAAGGGTTAAGCGATGAATAGAGAGAAATGTAAAACACTTACAATGCCTTTGTTGTCAGGACGAGGACGATAAGGAAACAATAATTCAATGGAGTCAATAGTGGGATATGATTTCAGTTTTCCGAAGTAAAGAGCTATTGAGTTTTGTTTTTCAAATGAATTTTGTTCAGAGCTGGTTATGACTGTGAAGTATTTCTAGATAAGACCGTAAGATAGTACAGCATTTATTTTCCTCTCGTATTTATATATATGTATAGAAAGCAAGCTTGTTCTGAGGGCATATTTTGTTCTCTTAGTCTTTGTTCTCCTCCGGTATAGGGCCATTCAAAACAGTTTTCCAACGGCCACGTGGAAAATAATGGAAATAAAAAGGCGTCCACATCGTGCTTTTATGGACTGCATTCTTGTCAGACAGAAGCCTATGTATATACCCATATTCGCCTAAATGTTAAAGCAGTCTTAGAACTAACTAGCTAGGGTTTTTTTTTGTTGCGTGGGAAGGTGGACACCTTGCATAGGCACCAATGGTTCGACGTCCATTGGTAGTGTCAGATTCTTACTGACTGAAATCACCTCCCGGGGGATCTTTCCGTTTATTCCCCCGCGGAACTACCGTTAAGTATTACTTCGCGAGGGATGGATTTGAGCTTTTTGCTTCATCACGGGGTGCTTAGCGAATTCGCGTTCCGTTACTGTTCTAAATTCCTTAGATTGCACATTATTCGTACCGCTGCATGGTTCACAGCAGCCCAAAGATCTTTAGATTTCAACATCATGTACTCTGGTGTTGGCCGTTCACTAAATGCTTCACACAATATAGCTCTCTCGTTTGCATACCGCGCACATTTGAAGAAAATGTGCTCCACGTTCTCTACCGCGTTTACGCAGCGAGGGCAGGACGGACTCGAATCACGGTTTCGCTTGAATCGATATTCCCGGAAACAACCGTGATCCGTTAAGAACTGTGTGAGATAGTAATTCAGTTCGCCGTGTTTTCGTTTTACCCAACTCTCAATCCTTGGGATTAGTCGGTACGTCCATGTCCCTTTTTGGGATTCGTTCCATTGTTGTTGCCACGCTTCTACGAGTATACTGCGGTTTCTTTCGAATTTCTTCGTTTGATTTATGGATGGCCCAATTCATAGAGGATAGAACCAATATCGCGTCGTGAGATACTGTTCGAAATGCACTACTAATTCGTATCCCTTCATGTGTGTCTTTTTATTTGTGACGTCCGACCATATTTGTGCCCCGTACATCTAAAGCATTTCTTTGTCGAAATTTCTTCTCGGATCCTGCAATAGATCTAACCAACGCTTACTTTTCCGGCGGTAAGTAATCTGTTACTGATGTCTACAGGCAACCGTATGGTGGCCGCCTGAGTGCCACCAAAAGTTTTCCTTATTGTCTTTACTGCCGCCGGTTTAATTTCAGAATCTTCAAGGAAATCATGTGCTTGCATTCAAGGAATATCTCGTGCGTGATTGAACGAACGCTAGCATTTTCACTTAACTACCCTCCGATTTTTTCGTTCTGGCTCGAAGTAGCTATCTCGGGAGATTTTTTTAGCGCTAAAAGGAGGTCTCCGCCTGCTGTTTTACGGATTCGACTTACGGTTTCTCCGACTTCCTTTAAGCTCGTGTCCGATTTTAATTTCCGCAACAGGTCAGCGCACGTAATTTCGCCTGTTCTTTTTACCTATGTTATAATTGCGTCGGGACGTTTCGTCTTTGGTGCATGATTTTTCCGAGCACCTCTTTCGACCTTCGTCTATTCGTTCGTTTTTATTTTGGCGACACTTTTCTCTCTAAGGGGCTCTGGTTGGCGGTCACTTTTTTGAATGCGTTTTTGAGCGCGTGGTTCTTCTGGCGCTATTCCTCGCTTTTTCTTCGGAGATGGAGTCTTAGTACGCTGTTCAGCAGAGTTATTAGGTCTGTCTTCTTCCCTTACCCTCTTTCCAGGATGGTACCGTTCAAGCGGTTTGTCAACTCTATGCACTAAGTTGTTTTATGGCAACGATGCGACTGGTACTCGGTGTTTCTCAAGACGAATATTGATGATTTGCACTTCCCGTTCGAGTTGAGAAACTTTGCAACGCTGATAAGTTGCCTCGACTTCGGCTTCTCGAAAAGCCGACTTGAAGCGGAGTCTCAGTGGTTGGCGTGACCATTGGGCTCCGATCTACCCCTGTGTGACTGATTCGTGGGTTTTCTATTACGTTTTCCTTCAGGACAGTTGTTTTTGGTGGTGAACGTGTGACCCTCATACTTTTCTTGAATGGGTCTGCCGTGACGTCTGTCGCGAGGAGATTCCTTGTAGTATTTCTACCTACGGGGGCCAAGGTTGCCACCGCGGTAGGAAATATTAACGTTTGTCTATAATTGCAGTCATTGTATCTCGAGCCTGCTTTCGCACATCAGTACATCAGTAACGTTGACGTGTTCTGATTAGACAGCTGCAGTGGCATAGTATATGTTCTGCTGACTCTTCGTCTTCGTTGCACAATCTGCATTTATTGTCTTGTGCTATTCCACTTACCATTGAATGTTTCTTGACTCGACAGTGTTCGGTCAGAAAGCCTGTGACCATTCGAATCTGACTTCTGTTTGGGTTCAGGAGCTGTTTTGGGAAGCTTTCGGCGAGAATAATTTGGCTTGTCTGTCACCTTCAGTATTTATACAGTAATGGTGTGCCTTTTCTGCGAGCCATTTTTGGATACTGTTTTTTTTTGCAGTGCTAGTGGGTAGGCCAAAGAATGGTCTGGGCATCACGGATTGTGACGTGGATACTTTTCTGGCTAATCTATCAACTTCTTCCTTTCCGTCGTGGCCGCTGTGTCCTGGAACCCGAATGAGATGGACTCTGTTTGAGTTGGCTAGCGTTACCAGTAAGTGAACGTAGTCCCATACTAGCTTGGATCCGATTTCATGTGCCTTGATTGCAACCAGAGCCTCCTTGGTGTCCGAGAGTATGTAGATGTTCTTATATATTATTCATCTGTCTAAATTCTCTCGGATGCATAGCCCTATTGCATGAATCTTGGCTTGAAAAACGGAGTTGCTTATTTATAAGCTCCAACTTCCTCATCTGTCTTAGATCCATCCATGTACCAAAAGAGAGTCTCTGACAAATGTAGTTGTTGCGGTCCGGGAAGGTTATTTTGAAGTTGTGAATCTTTCTGTAAAAGTAATCCCAAGCAGTTCGTTGTTTGTTCATTTCTTTAATTAACTCTGGGTGAACTATCTTGGAGTTAGATTCATTTTCAGTGATGAGCATATATGCACTTTCTATGGCTTCTTACATTATGTGGAGATGAATGGGTGGGAGGTTGAGAATGACTTCCAGCGCTGCGGTAGGAGTTGTTCTTAGTCAAGTTAGTCTTTGTGGCTTTTTTGAGCTTTGCTTATGCTGACTTTTGTTTTGTTTTATGCCACCACGTAACCACCATGTAACACCATGTACTGGGCTTCGTCTGGAGGCGATGGTTTGTCGGAGGTCATGAACGCCTATACCCACCAAATGAATCACTGCTAAGCTGAGGCGAGGACTTTGAAAGACTTATTTTTAGAAAAGGTTGTATTCGTTGTCCCAGAGTCCTAGAATAGTTTATTTAATGAGCCAGGGCTCCTGCATAATGCCAGTGTCATACTATAGTCTAGAAAATTGTCAGATTTACACTTCAAGTGCAAGAGATTAAATTGCATTATGCTGAGAGTAAATTGTTGTTGGTTGTCCTGGATAGATCAGCCTGATTCCCACCCAGTTTGTCGATGATCACGATACAAACGTCGTCCTTAGGTCCCGTTGGTCTGAACCTATACAGTTTGACGAATTTGAGCCTGAAATCTCAGCTGCTCTTAAATGACAGCAGAAGAGTTTGTCTTGTTTTTGGGGTTTCCTAAACTTTGATGTCCGCCCAGTCGTGGCACGAGATAAGGAAATCCTTGAAAAATTAATTAACGAACATGATAAGCCGGTAACCTCAAATGACCTGCTTAGAGTCATAGCCGGGTAAAGGTCTTGTAATGTTCAATACTGGCCCACTAAGCCAGTATTGCTTTGCTGCAACATGAGAGATCATTCAACAGTGCGATCTGATTGGTTTCTTATTACAGGTACGAAGGATAGGCGTTCACTATCATTTATGAGATTTGGGGCGATGCACGGATAGACTAGTTGCTGTGGTTGCTTCTTTATAGTAATCTGCGCACTCATCTTGGGAAAATTTGCTTTAACCTGTTTTTTGAGTTCAGTATATGCCTGATATATTCGTAAACTACAGATCGTATTTGAGCTTGTTCTCAGAATGCTTCACTTTTAGGAATGTCGCTGAGGATTAAGGCAAGCTTACTGTACTTGCTTTTCAAGATGTTACCCGAGGATTTACCCTTTTTTAGTGACTTGCCGTCACTTTGCCAATTGATCTTGTCCACTTTGTCGCTGGTAGATGAATTGTTGTGTGTTTATTGATTTCGGGTACGGTACTAGATTCGGCTTCTCCGCTGCTAATGGTTTACCTTGCCCAATTGAAGCGTGCGTGTAGATTTTTTCCTGAAACTCACGTGGAGTAGTCCCCCAGGGTTCTATACCCAATCTCCAGATGGCGGATCCTGTAATTTCAAAATGATTTTGGACTTATTGCCAAAAACGACCACTAGATTTGTAAAGCAGTGTTAAAAACATTTCTTTCATATGCATCGTCTTTTGGTGGCAGAAGTCTTCACATAAATGGGTTACCGTGTCTTTGCTTAGCGGCCTTGTGTACCATTCGGAAGGAAGTTTTTGACTAGATGAATCTATCTTATGGATTACCTTCGGTGGAGATTTGAAGAATTTCTCTATCATTAGTCAGAAAACTCAAAGTAGAGGTGTTATCATCGCGCAGAATAGTTTTGTAAATAGGTCGACTGGTGCTTAGTGGGAGAGGAGACGACAATATCCGATCTCTTGTATCTTTCATTATTTTTACTAATAGGGATTTGCAGCAGTTTCTCGTACCGTCTGGCAATGTACAAATGTCCCGGCATACTGGTGAGATATAAGTTTTTTTTATTTCAGAAATGCATTTGTTCAACGTTTGTTCAATAATTGGTTTCCATTCATGAAGTGTGATTCAAGAATGTCTTCGAAAAATCCATTTACAAGTCAGGGCTTTTCTCCTTACACATTCTCACCAACATTGTAACATCCGAAACGAGCAATTTTATGACGAAACGGTACTCAAGTTATAAGTCTAATCAAATTCGCATTCGGTATTTGGATAACAACTGTCATCTGCCCCTTAAATATCGGTTTGAGCTCCATTTGTCGAGAGTTTTTGCGTGATGGCCTTGTAAGGAAGTTATTTGTGTTCTGCGTATTTCGGAATATCATATCTAGTTAACCAGAGTTTGCCTGACATTTTGTGTTTCTAACAAATATCATGTGCGATAACGGTAGCCTACGGGGTGGCCGTGGTGTAGTGGTACTAGCCATCGCTTCTCACTCGGAGGGTCAAGGTTCGAATCCTACTTATAACAAGTTTTACATTTGTTTTACATCTCACCCCTGGAGAGTCAATATCGAAACGAAATGTACCTGAGTTTCAAACCACTACGTCACAACAATCCTTTCCTTTCTCCTCCTTCTATCTTTCCGCCCGCGTTCAGGAAACAGTAAAAGGGTATCATAAACCCCTTGAGGCGAGCGTAAATTATAATAAAAAAAAAAAAAACAAAATATGTATAAGCGTACGAGAGTGGTACAAAGAGTTAAAAGCGGGCTGAACATTCCGGTCGTCGCTTTACCAGTACGACTAACGTCGTACAAGTTAAAAAAAAAAGTCGAATAAGTTAAAAACAGTCCTCGCAGATCGTTGTGTGTTTTTTGAGACGATTTGAATCACTTCTTGTGCTTATAGTGCTGAATTTTTGTTGTGTTTTGGGCCAAAATGTTATTAATGGCATCATTCCCGGTGACAAACTAAAAAACCACGACAGAGTCGATCCAAAATCAAGGCTTTGTTGACCGTTGTCTTTGATTGCCGTGGTGTGGCCCACTCTAAATTTCTTTCGCCAGGCTATACAATAAATAAGGAGTATAACATGAGCGTATTTGATCGTTTGATGGAAAATGTTCGTCGGAAGTGGCCATAATTATAAAAAGACAACTCTTGGTTTCTTTACTTCGACAACACACTATCCGGCTATGAAAAGTGTTTTGAAGATTGTAGGAAGCATTGGAATATGTGTATTGCTTGCAACGTAGATAACTTGAAACTTTATGCAAGAATTCCGAGCACTTCTTGATCGGACGGTACATTGCTTTGATGCCTTGTCGAGGTGCTCATGGAAACATTCTTTGTAGCGCCATCCTTTTGTTCCGCAAGGATGTATATACGACTTATGTTAGCTAATTTATTGATACCGTGTTATGCTTGATCCCCGGCAACCGACCGTTGCCCCGAATCAAAATAACTTTCTGGAATCCGCACTAATTCCAGATGTGGGTTCCCGAAACCTCCAGGTAGCGCGTTAATGGCAGCTAAACCTGGGAAACAAAATTTAAAAGTCGTTGAGCGCCACGTGAGTTTCGGTATAAATCACGAAACCGAACGAAAGAGGAGTACGAGAAAAAAAAAATCGAACTAAAAAAGAAAAATCTTCCCCGAGAAGAAACACGACGAAAAAAAGAGGAAAAAAAACAGTGTTTTAAAACGTTATAAAGCTCCGTTGGAGCTCGACGATGTATTGCAAAATAAAAAAAGAATTTAACGGCACACTCGTCGCTAGAATGACCCGCTATTTCAAAGTCCCGAAAGATTGACAAAAAGACAAACTAACGGGCCGCGTGTCTCGTCTATTTCTCGAGATCATCTCGCACGCGCGGCCTACCGGAGTCTCAAATTTCACAAATCAAAACGTTTTGTCAATAACTGCACTATACTTATCTTTCGCTTCTGTGCCCCTTCTGGCACCGACCTTCCTTCTTCCTGCTACTCCTTCGTAATCCTGCTTCCTTTCTCCTTATCCTTTTTATATCCCCTTTCTCCTTTTTTTTTTGTTCACAAGCGAACTCGCCATTTTACCTAAAAAAATAAAGGGGCTACTCTAAAGAACTTTTACACTTCAAAAAGAAAAATTGCTTTTCGCAATTCTCAATAAATTAAGGCACAAATTAAAACTCTATCTGACCCTCTATACATGCTGGTCGTCACAAAAGTGTCTTCCAGATCTTTTTCTTTTCTTCCACAAACTCTCGCCAGATTCACGCACTCATTCTCACCCACACTCACTCACACATTTATTTAGCTCTAGTGGACCCAACAACGGGGTTTCCAGCTACACGACTAGCAACTTTGCTATAACTGGGAACTCCACTGAGCGAGTTTATGAGAGCTTGTGGATCTTAGCTATGCCCAGCTATTTCCCTAGATACTGGAAAATTGCGAGTAGCAATGTTTCTCTCATTGCTGATCCCCGGTTAATTTTCCCCCCATCGAACTAAACAAAATCGCAAAGCAACAACAAACGCGAAGGAGAAAGAAAGTATGATCGAAGGTCAATGGAGTGTTGGGACGAAGGAGGAAGGTTGTGTGGATATAATCCTCATCTGATTTTACCCCGGTTTAGCCATTCTCTAAACCGCCGCCCCAAACAAAGCCAAGTATATGTGCCTCTGTGCTAATATACCCCGGGTCCCTACTTGCTCCGGTGGATCGGCGTTCAGATTTGGGGGGAATGGGGGGACTGACCAATAGCGGGTCATTCCTTGCATAATTATGTATTTTACTTCTTCGGTTTTTGTTTTCGTTTATGTTGTGGGCCTTTCTGCATGCCTGGTATTTCGTTATGGTTTTGTTTATATTATTGTTGTTGTTGTTATTGTTTATATTTGATGTGGTTTGTGGTTTTTGGTTATTGTTATTTTTATTAATGTTTTTATGTTCCCACGTTGGAGGCTGTCTCGTAACTTGGCCGTCCGCCTACAGCCTCTGCTGCTCCCTTGGTGCTCCATCGGTGGGGGGCTGGCTTCGAAGGGGTCGTCGTCCCTTTACCCATCGAACCGAACTTTTAAAGTTGAAACGACGTTGGGATATGTCTATATACTGGCCGTCCGCGTGCACACCACCGTCGCTCCTCCGTAGCTCCCTCGTTGGGGGTGTAGCAAACTAAAAGAGATCGTCATCTCTTCCCCCTTGAACATTTTAATATAAGCATCCACATCGATCATGTGATGTGATGCTTCTTGTCTCCTCCAGCCTTGTAATGTCTGACTTTCGTTGGGGTGTAAGTTCCGGGGATCGTCCTCCCCCACCCATCATCATCGTGTTGGGGTGTCTGGCTAGAAAGGCAGTCAGTCCCCACCCGTCGGCTACTTTCAGACGTCCTGTCTGATGCTGCCCGTTGCGAGTCTCCGACAATGGTGGTCTTGGTGGATCTCCTGTCGCACCCTGGGCTCCTGGTTCGTCCTTAGGGCTTCACCGACCGAACCACCTCGTCCTCCTCTGAGGATAACCGCCCGTAAACCTATGTGGGTTCTTTCCGAGGTCTGTGATCGGTGGGCCAATGGCTGATGGGACCATGGCTGCCCTCCACCAGAGGGAAAATTTACCGCAACAACTCATTGTTATAAGACGATCACTCACGTATCGGAAGCTCAGGACTTCTTGCCTAAGTCTGCTGCATATTGCAAATACGCATTTTATGAATTGAATTGTGGTGCTGTCTACGTAAAAGCTCACAAGGGCTTCTGACAATTACTCGGCTGCACGTAGCTTGTCAAGTGCAAATCTGAAATCATTGTCCTTTTAACGTTTGCAAGGGTCCTCAATATTGAATCCATTTATATCCGAGGCCGTTAATTAGTTCTTCGTACGAGTATGTTCCAAATTATTTTGTCGTTAGACGATCCCCGCCACCTATCAAGTGGTCTTTACAGCTTCTTAGACCCAATTCCATCGCTTGTTTTGGTAACACCTCTCCAATCGAATGCCAACTCTGGCTTTAAATATTTATAGCTCATCCAAATCTAAGTCGAACCCCAAAAGGTCAAAAGGACTCTCCTAACTTGTTGTTGCAAAGTCAGTCTATTGTACTTTCTGTGAATATTTTCTTCCTCCCTTCTCTCTGTCTTCAGCTAAAGTAAAAGGGATAACTTTTTCAACAAGATACTACTTTGCAACTGTGACGGCAACTGTTGAAAATGTATCCATAAAACTTTTCGCAAAACTTAAACAATCTCTCTTGACCTTTTTGCATTTTCCCCAATCTAAATACTTTACTTTGCAACATCACGCAGTTACGAGTATGTATTTCAACACCAACACCCACAGCAACACCAGGAAAGCAATTCAACATAGAAATGCCAAGACTGCATCAACAATTTTAATCTTCTATCATGTAGAAGCACAAGAAGGTGAGATAAACACAAAAAATGCTCCAGATGGATAGGCGAAGGGTTCCTAAAACAAATACTCCAAATGTAGTGTAACTCCAGCATATCTACAGATGGAAACATGTGCTCTAGCAGGACTATATCTGCAGTTAAGCGATAACCAACATCCAATAACCGATAAGGACAGCAAAGACGAGGACGATTACGACAGTACGTCAACATCGCAGAGTAGATACCCAAACAGCATCCAGAAGCAAAATCCAACTAAACCATGTCGTACTGGCCAAAACGAAATGTGCAACTACAAAGAGAAGGAAGCACCGGAAAATGTGCATATTCACTCAATTTTTCACTCCATTCAATATGAATTGTAATTTTCCAACGAATGAGTAGTTTGGGGGGGACGAGATGGATGTAGTAGATGCTGGTTGCAGGCAGGCTCCTACTTTTCAACTCACCCATGAACAGCAATATCAATAGAAGACGAAGGAATGAACAGCAATTGAATTGGGTTTGGGTTTGGGTTTAGGTTCGGGACTGCAACTGCAACTGGGACGAAGAATAGTGCCATAGGCAATAGGACATCATAACACAGCAATTGCTGCAGAGTCAGTGTTTCGTGAAAGGAAGACGACAGCCAAGCTAGATGGATTGGAAAAGTGAGCTATGGAACTCATAAAACCCAGTGCATTGTCGACATTAGGTGATGGCATATAAATTGCTATGTAGCAATTCGGCGATGCGATGCGATGCGCTGTGCGCTGTACCAAATAACTGTACAGTGTTACGAGTAGTTATGCGCATAATACAGTACACTGTTGTGTTGTTTGTGCATCTGCAGTTGTGAGCTGTATCGATGCATTCAGAGATGGGGATACTGACTCCTGCTGGTCTTGAAAGTAGTCCTGTTGCTCTATTTCTTTAGCAAAAATGATTTTCATGTTGAAATTGGAAAATTCCCATAAATCCTGCTGCTGGCAGATGAGACGAGTTATGAGAATAGGGATTCCAACGTCAAAACTAAGCGTACGTTGCTCTTGTTAAGAACGGTTATTGCTTCTGGTCCAGGCAAAGCTCATTAATTGTAAAATATGTCCGCGCAAAGAGGGGGAAACAAAACAAAAATGTCAGCAATTGCAGATGCCAAATGAGCGATCTGTCTTACTCCTATTAATGGGACAGGGAATGCAAATGCCTTGCCATATTGTGCAAATTTTTTTGTGTTTGAATAAGAGCACTGAGATGGACAACAAATTGAATAACCACTGAAGGAAATTGTTTGAATTTTACTGTAAGGGAACTTATTGGCATAGCTTTGTTCAAACTGCTAATGCACCTTGTAAATACTTCTTAGTCGAAAGAGTGCCTTTGTTAGAGTGGACATTAAATATGTATAGCCACAATCCATGTTGGTTTAGATGCCCTTTCACGTGTGGTCTCCACTTAACATGCGGCGTAACTTAGGGTCAGACTCGAAGACTCTTTGGCAAGGGGCTGTGGTGTCTATTCATATAACATCATGGTCCGTAAAGGCCTGACAAGACTGATGTCGTTAGTGTTTTAAAGACTCCGGTTTACGTCAAATACATGTTGGCCGCTTCTGCCTCGAAAATGACGTAAACTTCATTCACGGGTCGATGTGTTCGCCGTCTTACTTCAATTTGGCCCTCGTATGCCCGTATTTGTCGTGCACCTTTTGTTGCACCACCCAATTTGTCTGATTTGTAGAGCGAAGTTAGTACAGTCACATGACAGCCCATCGACTTGTCTTGGATCTTTCTTGGAATTCGATCTTGATAAACCAGCGGAAGAGCTTGAAAGTCATCTTGCAGAATCAGACGAGTTTTGAAGCTATTTGACTTAACAGTCGACAAGGAGGTGGAGAGTCTTTCCTCAAATCGGCTGCAGTGTGAATATTTCGAAGGAGTAAAAGGGTATGTACCCCTATCAACATATGTACCTATTGTAGCGCTGGTTCATGTTCTCAATCAGGTAGGTCATTTCGGATTGAAATAACTTTGTAGGCAGTCCGACACCAGTACCTTTAGTAGACTTAAGCTTCGATATTGCTACCTTCAACTGCGGTACCATAATCGAAGTTATTAGTTAGATATTAGATACGCTGTACCAAGTGGGGTGAAAAGTAGCCTCATTGGGAATGAAAAAATATGTTTTTTCATTCTATTCAATATATAGTAGTCCTTGGCGATGGCGATGGCGATGGCGCGATAGTTAGCTCATTGGACTATCACGCAGACAATCTGGGTTCGATTGCTGGCTGGGTCACCAACAATTTTTCAAAACGCCATCACCCTTTCGGCGGGCAATTGCAAACTCCCGAAAGTAAAATTGCCTACGAAAAAGCTTCTAAGGAGTGCCGTTGGGACTCGGGGATAAACCGTAGGCCCCGCTCAGATGTGATTAAAATGACAACATAAGCAACACAAATGAGTGTCAAGAAGCTAGGCCATGGCCATACCGGGCTGCCAGTGCCACAGTGTTTTTTTATTTTTTTACATACTCGTATATTAGTCCCCTTTTAGCTCGATACACTTATTCCAGCGATTTTCCAACTTCTTGATCCCGTCCGAAAAGTAATTTTCGGGAAAGTCTGCAAGAAACTCCTCCGTGGCATCGATGATTTCCTCGCGTGAGCTGAATTTTTTATTGATGAGCCATTTTTTGAGATTTGGGAATCGGGCGAATACGGTGGATGCGACAGCAATGGAGCCGTAAGTCATTGATTTTAGCCGTGGTTGCGATGCTCTTATGCGCCAGCGCATTGTCTTGCAAAAACAAATTTTTTTTTCGCTCCATGTAAGGCCGCCCAAACACTCTTTCGAAGTGCTCTCGCGTTCGTGTTTTTGGTCAGGAGTGAGCATGCGCGGCAACCAGCGGCAGGATAACTTTTTCATTTGCAGAATATTGCCCAAAATATGGCGTGTGCGCTCAGTACTAATCTTTGTGGTATCTGCCAGCTCGCGCACCTTCACTTTCCGGTCAGCCAACACCATTTCATGTATTTTTTTGACATTATCCTCTGTAACTGCATCGGAGGGCCTGTATCCAAGTTTCATCTACAGTAATTAATCGACGCCAAAACTCGGATTAATTGCGCCTAAACTGAGCCAACAAAGAGTTGGAAATGTTCATTCGAACACGTTTTCGGTCTAACGTAAGCAAACGCGGCACCCAACGCGCGGACAGCTTTCTCATGCCTAAATCTTGATTTAATATGTAACAAACACGTTCCTTGGACGTTTTTATAACCTCTACCATCACTCTCACTTTAATTCGGCGGTCTTCTAACACCATTTGGACCTTTAGCAATGTTATCGTCAGTGGTTGCAGTTTTTGGACGTCCCGAACGTTCATCATCTCCCAAGCTCCTACGGCCACGTTTAAATTCAGCTGCCCAAAATTTCACTGTGGTAAATGATTGTGCACAGTCCCCATATACAGAGTACAACTCATTTTTCATTTTCGTATGCGTATTGCCTTTCAAAAACAAGAATTTAATGCTCGATACTCAATTTTTTTCATTTTTTAAAAAAAAAAACTCACATCGACTAACTCAAACGACTGTCAACTAAAAACTGCGGGTCCAAAATGACTGAAACTTCGGTAAGTAACTGTCCAAAGATGCACGACTAGCATTCACTAGCTTTTATTGACGACTGCCGCTATCTTTACGTTGCGGTCGGAAACTTTTCAGACAACCCTCTTAGCTATAGGTCTAAATTCTGAATTTGTGCCTTTTTAGGAATTGGGATAATCTTGGATTTGTTCCAGACAGAGGGGTACATAGAACTCATAATGATGTTGTTGATTAAGTGGGTGATGTATGGAAGTAAGAAAGGAAGGTCCATCCTTTCATTATCTAGTACGACAGATTTTTTTCTTTTAATAGAGAAGACTGCCTTCGTTTTCTTTATTGTGTGGAGCAGGAAGTGAAAATAAATTTTCATTATCATGCTGAATATTCGTGTGGTCTGCGGCTTGTGAAGTAATGGGTGTAGAGAACCTAAGGTTCAACTAATCTATATCAATATCGTCGTCTGAAACGGGAATATTATCTTTACTTAATCCAATATGACGAACTTCATTCCACAGAAACTCGGAAGTACGATCTGAGTTAAATCTATAAATATAATAATTAAGCTTAGCGGATCTTATGAGTTTAGTAAATAGATTACGGGATGTTTTAAAATGTCTTAGCATTTCTGCACAGTCGAAGCGTTTCCAACGGCGATATGACACATCTCAGCTATGACACAGCTTTAAGGGAGCTAGGTGGCTGAATATTTACTATAGCACATATTTTTTGGAAGAAAGACTCCAAATTTTCCCCAGGAGACTCAAAAACAACACCATCACAGCTGATTTTTTTTCGCTCAGATTTATCGACGGCGAGCCCAAGAAGTTTGATGGCTTGTTGTTCGAAAAACATTTTATTTTCTCTGACCTGTGCCTTTAGACGATCATCTAGGGCAGAAAGCTTATCATCCAGTGACTCCATCCATCTATCCAGATTTTCTTCTTTGCGGGTCCACAGTTTGTCAGCTATGCCAGCTAAGTTTTGCGCACCAATATCTCTCGGAGAGTTAACACTGGCTTGTTGTTGTATACGGCAACCTCGAGTATAAGCACTAGCAGGCATTAGGCCGAAAAAACAATTACACAAGGCTAAGTAATGACGGTGAATGACGAAGGTGAAGAGGCGAGCTGAGAGATGTGTTAGTTTTTGTGCACTTAAACCGTGATTTAACTTAAGAAAAAAAAGAATTTAATCCGGCGACGAAATTAACACGTCTAGTAGCTTTGCATACTTTGCAATTTTCATGTTATATAATGTGTAGAAGCAGTCTTATCTTTATAGCTCATTGCAATGTTACAACTAGTTGTCCATGTATAGTATATATTTGTAGGCTACTATTCTGAACTTGTAGCTCTGGTATGTTCGACTTTTCTCTGACAAAACTTTTAAACAATGTTTTTGTAGTAACACATCCCCGTTTTCCCGATCGGGAGCTTCTCGTAATTTTCCATTTCCTTTCTTGGAAGCCTATACTCTTCTTTTCTTTTCAGCTCATTGCGCTTGATGCTGCACAGTTTTGGAAGAGGTCGACAGAAACGCGATAGGCTAAGAATGTCTTCGGTTTCTTGTTATTGCCGCTTTGTTACGCTGAACTTTGGTGGTCTTATTTGACCCCCTCGTGCCGAGGCGTTTCTTATATGCCCACGGTTTGGGACTTTTTGCTTAAGCCTTTCTCGAATAGCAAATCCGAACTGAAATAGGAGTTGCCTTTCGCCTTTGCAAAGGTCGAATTAGTGGATTTCGTATTTTTTTTTTCATCTGCTTTGTTTGCGGCCATTCCATCGCATTTTTCTGATTGCTATAAGCACCCAGTGTGTGTTGAGAGTCCATGTGCAAAGACTGTGTCTTGAAAATATTTGCTCTTGTCGTCAATATTATTATTCGCCCGATTAAGACATATTTGGCTGTTAATGAACAGTAACACAGTAGGTTAGCGGAACTCTAACCTTACCACTCATGTATGTTTGAAGCAACTGTCTTGGAGCTCCGAGAGGGATTATTGCTGAAACATTAGTGAATCTTGATCTCAAAAACTGTTGAATGCTATGTTTGGGTGTTGTAGAAATAAGGAAGGCCCTTAGAGGTCTTAAACAGGCGATACATACTGTTGCAGCTTCACATCAATTGTGATAATTGTTTCTCCAAATGGTAACCATCGGCTACTGGGCTGTGCATCTGGACTCGACTTACGAAAATTATAAGCAAGAGTGCTAACCTGCAAAAAAATATAGCAACACTATAAGCGGGACATCGGATGAATTCCCTAAATGGACAGAACGGTGAAGAAAAAAATCCAACAACAATAATACTACGACTCAACGGACCAACGAAAGCACTCACCACCACTCCCCAAATGGGTTACTGGCTCCAGTTTAACCGACCGACTTCTCGTCCCAGGGGTATATAAAATGGAGCCAGCCCCTTAGGTTAGGGATTGTGTCGACGGGGTATTTGCCCGGCCATATAAAAAATACGAACATTGCGAAGCAAAAACAAGCCTCGGATAAGAACTATTGCTAACAACCCTTGCAAGCAAATCAAAACCAGGGAAGTACGGATACGCACGCAGAATGTTAGTCTCTTGATAGGCCACATGCAGGTAGCTGAAGCCTAAGGATGCTGCAAAGCAGATATTCGCGCCATCCAGGAAGTGGAAAGTGACATCTACTACGGCGATTGTTATTGACGGCAAAAGCAGCACATATTTGCATGCAGATTTGTTTGTTGTTAAAGCAAGAAGTCTTGAGTTCCCGGCGTGTGAACGAGCTCTTTGTAACACTCCGTATCAAGGATAAGTTTCCCAATATTAGCCTTATATGTCCGCATGCTCCCAAAGAGGAGATAGATAAGAACACCAAAGATAGCTTCTACGAGCTCTTAAACAAGACCACGAGCAAAGCCCTAGCTATAGCCTTAAAATTGTCCTCGGCGATTTTAATTCAAAGGCAGGGAAAGGGGGCATCTTTAGTAGTACTGTCGGAAGGTACAGCCTGTACAACACTGTGAAAACTTTGTCATAGATAGCACGGTTCCCACTTCTCGGTATTCACAAGGGGATCAATCAGCAGTCAAATAGGTGTGTGACACCACTCACGAATTGTGTATGTCCGAAAATTAAAAGGAACCATAATCGAATCGGGCCATTACTTTCTTGTAATCAAGGCATGGTTTTGGATATACCAAACAGCGTAAGGACAAGCTAGTGCTGTCGGGAATTTCGACGTCAAACTTTGGTCGGGCAAAATGGAACCAAAGAATGGAACCTCAGCATTGTTTGTCCGATGCTCAAGATAGATGTCCCTCTGAATTACCAACTACAAATGAACCAGTCTTATTAACATCGCTTAAGAGATTGTAATATGTGAATGCCTGAAGTCGTTCGGCAACGACCTGATTAGTATACGTCGTCAGTATGACTTCAGGCCAGGAAAGTCCACAATCGATCAAATATTCACAGTACGGCAGATCATGGAGAAAACTCATGAGCTTCAGATCGATGCAAACCACACATTCATTGATTTTAAGGCCGCGTATGACAGCATCTATAGAGATGAGCTATACAGAACAATTCCGTGTTTTGGCATCCCTGCCAAACTCGTCCGTTTCAGCAGGATGTTTATGGAGAATGCACGCTGCACCATCAAAGTCGGTAAAGATTTCGCCGCGACCTTCGATGTCAAAATAGGATTTAGACAAAGCGAACTTTATTCTGGAACGAATAGTGCAAAACTCACGCGCAAACAAAAAAGTCTTTCAGAGGTCCGTCGAATTACTCGCATACTCCGACGATATTGACATAATCAGAAGAAAGCAGCGTGATGTCAGTGGTACTTTCACGAGTGTTGAGAAGAAAGCGGAGAAAATGGGTTAGGCACTCAACGAGGCAAGATATGCTTTCAAATAGAGTGTCGTCTTCAACAGACGTTGTCTACCTAGGCTCCATTATCAACTCAGACAAACGACACTAGTGCTGGGATCAAACTAAGAATAACTCTTGCCAATCGTTGCTTCTTTGGGCGTAGAAGGCAATTGACTTGCAAAACCCTCTCTCGAGCAACAAAGTGACTTTATATAAGACCTTAATAGTCCCTGCTCTGCTATATGGCGCAGAGGCAAGGGTGCCCTTGGCTCCTTTGAGAGAAAAATTCTTCGAGTTATCATCGGTCCCGTCTGCACAGCGCCATGAGCTACATCGAAGAGTACTTAGGCCAAGCTACTGAGATAACTGGGTCGAGTTGAGCGTATGTATATCAACGCTTCGGTCTGAAAAGTCAAGTAAGCGTGCAGAGCATGCCCCATAGGAGGAAACAGCCATATGTATCATTGACCAATAGATACGCTTTATATACATATTTGCCTGGCTCTGTCAACGTCTACTTTTAGTCCTCTTGTCCCGATTAATTACAGCCATTTGCCAAAGATAGATGAACACTCCTACACTCCCCACAAGTCACCAGTTGTCTGCAACAATGTTACCATTCTTGTATAATTCTGAAGGTGTGTTCGGACCAAAAATTCCACATTTACACTTAGACGTCCTCAGGTCCGGTTTAATCAAATGTAGCAGCAGACCATTTGTTAAGGCATCTGCAGCCTGAAAAGTCATTTTCAACTTTGTTTCAGCAGTTTCCCCATTTGCACCTCCGCTCCGTCGCTGCCGGGTTAAATTGTAAACATTTTTGTACATTAAAACGTATAATTGATTCGCTCTGAAGTCAAACATTCTCACTCATGAACTGTTAATTGCATTGACACGGCTTCTTTTGTTCGCACCCCATTGTCACTACTTCCTTGCACCATTTCGAAAGCATTCTCATCTTCAATCCTTCCACAATTTTGTAGCAACTTTGTGAACATGAAAACAAAAAATAAAAAATTAACAAAGAACAAGACTTGCAATCTTGTGCAAGCGAAATATCTCTTAATTAACTTTTAACATCTTTCGGTTGCTTTCTGCAACTTTAGCTGCTACCACATAGACTGCACCATAGGGACCTCAAGACCGAATGCATAATTTAACTCAAATAGATTCCGTTGGTAAAGTTAAGCAATCTCTTGAAGCAAGCACCAGGCACAAGTGGCGATGTCTAATGTGTGATGCCATTTACAACAATATGAAAAGTTCAGCCCCCTTCGTTATACGTCCTAGGTCGTGGTTCTTGTCCTTTGGCCCTTGATATCCTGATATTCTCCCAAGGGCAGAGGGGCAATTTTTCTCTTCAAAACAAAAAAAGACAGAGGAAAGAAAATAATGCACCAAATAGCCTTTTTTGCAAGTCGGACTTTTTTCCCAAGGAGTTGTGGAAGGGTGCAAAAGCAGAGTTGAGAGTTGAGTCAAAGTGAGGACTCCTTAAGCAGTTCCATCACAGTGTATTCCAGAAAAGACAAAGTTGTGTTATAAAAGTAAACTCGCTCTCAACTCTCCAGATTCACATATCAGTTGGTTGGTCTTTGAACGTTTTTTTGTTTTTTTTTGTTTTCCCATCTTCTTCCAAATCTTTTTCTTCTGTTCGTTGCTTTGCAATTAAAATGTGATCCTGGTTTTGGGGAACTGGGAACCGATTCCGTTTATTTTTTTTATTTTTTTGTTTATGTACCAGGCAAAGTTAGAGAACAAAAACAGTTTTAAACGAAACGTAACGATGTATAGAGTACAGCAATACACAGAGGGTAAAGATGTGAGGACCGAACCAAGATAGGGAATATAACCAGCAGATACCTATACTTGCGTTCAGCTTAGACAGATGCTAAGGCGTTTTGAGTTGGATGTGTTTCGTAGATGTTGTGTCCCGTATCTGTTTGGTTTTTGCGCTGCTATTGAAGTAAATTGCTGAAAGTTTTTTTCCAACTGTCATCGTCATTGTTCCTTCTGGAGGAAGGGAAGTAAGTTTTTCAATTTTGCGATTATTAGAAGTGATTAAGGTTCTTAGGGACTAAAGTTCCTTCCAGAGCTTGGCACATACATAGGGTAAGTCTCTGAATGGGCCACGGGAATCGACTGTGAACCGTTAAGGTGGAATGGTAAAATTAAATGCGATTATGTTTGGTCAAGTAATTGTGAGTCACCGTTAGAAGATACTAAAGCTGCCCATTAATGAACAAAAGGACCTGAACTTTGTCCTTATCGAGAATTTTTTAAATTTTTCTTTAAGGGAGTAAGTGATGGGGAATTCGATATGGTAAAGGTAGATAGTTGCAGTGGAATCAATGAAAAAGACCAGAGTGGCGGACAAGATTAGAAAATAAAATACTCTGATCGGATTTTGTAACGCGAAAATAACCCCTAACTTTCCAGAAGAAGGTCTTTAGGACGGTAGAGGTCATTCGGTTAATAATTGAAGCTTTTAGCTGCCGAACATTCTTTGCAAAGCGATTACAGGCTTTTCCTTTACACTGGAATGCAGTATGCATTTAACTGGTGTAAGCTTACAGAATACCGAAAGACTCTTATATCGTTGAATGCGGTAAAAGCATTTGATGACCAGATTTCATTGGTGACCCAGCCAGGAATCGAACCTAGACTCTCTGCGTGATAGTCCAATGAACTAACTATCACGCCATCGCCGTCGCCTGACACTTGTCAGATTATTGGTTTTGATGCCTTATCCCGGGAAACCGAAGAAAACAGCAGTCTCCAGACGATGCACATTCGGCAGGTCTATCATCTAAGGGCCAGTTAAGGAATAACAAGTGAGGGAACCATCTTAAACATACCCAAGACGACGTTTGCAGTATTCAGTATACCAATTCATTTTCCTCAATGACTGGATCCGGTCCGGTGCTGTAATCAACGAGGTTGAAATTTGAGAGCTGGAAATCGGACGAAGCTGTTAAACTCAACAGAGTTTGGCTGGGTGGATGTACTCCATAATGGAAAAGGGGATGAGACCGGCTTACTGATTAGATTGCCGCTATCACCTTTCAGATGAGAGCAAACACTGTGTTGATCTACTTTGGGCGCTAAACGAGTCTGAGAATGATTGCCCCTCGCATTAAATTCTTGAATGGACAAGCAAGCTTACGCCGGGGATTCCGACCAAGAAATAGGGGTTTTCAGGTTTTCAGGCTCCAGCAACCTACGCGCGCCATCTTCTGGATTTTTGTGGGTCTCAAGTAACCGAAGAACCTTCAAATCACTGAACTCGACGCTGGAAAGTAAAATATGTTCTCAGAGAGAGAGAGAGAGAGCAAAATCCGGGAAAATATCACATTGAATAGGGCAATCAGACTACTGGAGAATGATAAAAATCTGTTTATGCTTCGGCAGTATCCGACCTCATTTCATCTTATGGTTACAGGACGATGGGTCTTGTCATATGCGATGATGCTTAGGTATGTCAAGCACACTCCTCATCTTCTAAACTTCCTCTGACCTCGCTGTCAACAATGTTGGTCAAAGAAGAGGCCAAAAAAAGCCAAAGTGCTATATGAAACTTATTTGTCAGACCGAAGGTACATCGAATTCAAAATTGGATGCAGTTTAGAACCTGAACAGTTATCTCTCGAAATGTTTTGAGTCGCCGTGTTCAGCCAAGAAGAAGTTCTGTAAATCACACGCTCCATGATGGAAACCGGAAAACTTGTAAACAACTTACTTCATACCTACTTGGAGGAAGATTAGTATCTTCCTGCGTTTGTGGCGACAGAAAAGACCAGAAAATTCGCTTTTTTTGGTAACAATTCGCTTGACAACGATGGTATATTTCTAGTTATGCCACAAATAACTATAGATCAGCTGCCATAAACTCTACAAAGAACTGCTTGTGAAGGGTAAAAAAACCTTAATGATACACATCGGGACAGATAACTCAGCCCACATCAGGAACTTCAAATCCATTGTTCTGACTTTGTATATGCTGAAAAGCATAGAGAGAATGGTTAAGTTTAACCATCCGATCAGCGACAGCTTCGATAGCGTTGTACTAGCAACAGGGTCCATAGGGACCTACAAGGATTTGTGTACAATTTTTCAAGAAATGTACAATATTATCATTATGCACTTTTGCCTGTTAGTTTTGTTTATTAACTTACAGTTATTTTCAGTCCGAAAATGTATATTTTAGAGAGAAATAACAGAAAATAAACAATTTATAGGTAAAGTAATTTGTATGTTAATTAAATATTTATTTTGTCTGTGTAGTTAGTGCAGCAGCGCAGGTTTGAAACTGATATAAAAGTGCTGAGTGTACAGCATAAGCCGCATTATTGCAACAACCGCAATACGCTCGGATTCTCCGCTGTCTTTTGTACTCCGCATGACATAAGCGGCATGAAGGCCGATTTGAACGCAGTACAGATCATATTGCAGAACATTTCAAGCGAAATACGAGTACGATATTTTGACCTTAATTGTTCTCGCGCTCGTATTCCGGCATCTTTCCACCATAAATCATACCCTTCCAATCACACAACTACCATACTATTATTCCGTTCTTGGCTGGCTTAGATAGAATGTATTGTGTGAAACGTGTCCGTCCTCGAAAATGGGAAAAGTGTTCGTCCACGGCCATCGAATCGTGCGGATTGTAAGCTGCTACCAAATTAGCCTGTAACTTAAGCCATAAATCATCAATACTGCTAAAGTTTTGCTCTCCGGCCTTGTTATCGCATTACCAAAGAGAAAAAACTTTGTGATAGATATAAAGCGGCTTCATATATTGGAGCATGTGATGGGCCCTATAGTTCATCGTTTCGGAATAAGTTTTAACCCTTTGAGTCCGGGATATATAAATACAAATGAAAGTCAACATTTTTTTTTATAAAATATTGATTAATTATAATAAAATATACATTTTTCTTTTATAATATAAAGTGTCCTTGTTGTCCTGCAGGACATGGTTATCCCTGGAAACCACTAGGAAGTTGTTCTACTTTGTATGGAAGGCCAAGAAACAACTCCGTTCTTTGGTTAAGCACAAGCCAACGTTGCAAGAGTTGCATTTCCATGTGGATCTGTGAATATTAGCTGCAGTGCTGCTGTGTGCACATCTAATTGATGTTGATCTTTCCGGCAGATGTGCATTTTTGTCATATCGCAGCTCCAGTGGCACAAGTTTTTTACACTTATTAACATTCATTTTGCGACCTTGTTTTGTATTTGAACAGGGTGCACCTGTTAGACTATTGGCTATAGTAGGGCAAAAGTCTTTAAAAGTAACATTAGATGGATATCTTTGCCTGTAAAGCATGTTGGAGTTTACCATTGCGGCGTCTAAGAACCACCAAAAAAATGCGATGCCACCATTTATGCGTTTTTCAGTTAATTTCGTATAATTTCCTTAGCATATCAAATTTGTCGACGTACCCAATATGTTTGTTGTAATCTGCAACAAGTCCATTGCCGGGCACTCATTCTGTTCTCTGGTGCGTAATAGTGCATCCAGGTTTCATCAACAGTTACCAATCTACGCCAAAAGTCCGCCCGATTCCGCAAGTGCTCTCGCGTTCATGTTTTTGGTCAAGAGTGAGCATGCGCGACACCCAGCGGCGGGATAACTTTTCATATGCAGAATATTGCCCAAAATATGGCGTGTGCACTCAGTACTAATCTTTGTGGTATCTGCTAGCTCGCGCATCTTCACTTTTCGGTCAGCCAACACCATTTCATGTATATTTTTGACATTGTCCGCTGTAACCGCATCGGAGGGCCTGCCGCTGCGGTCTTGATCGGTAGTGGAGTTGTGGCCACCACGAAACTCTCGAAAACAATATTTGACGGTGTAATCTGACGGAGTATTAGCCCCATAATATTTATCCAACTTTTCTTTTGTTTCCATCGCCGTTTTGCCTCTCAAAAAATAATGTTTTATGAGAGAACGAAAATAGTTTTTGTCCATACTCAACATGATGCCAAACACGTCAACAACAATCAGCTGTCAAAACAAAACTAAAGACAGTATAGCACTGAAATTTGGCATGTCTGCCTAAATACGAGTATGAACGGACTTCAAGGCACCATAATCCTTTTTGCAGTAGCAGCGCATTCTGGCGGTCAAGCAGGTTACACTTCACCCCACCTAGTACAATTCCTTCCGTAGAGATTTTCCAATCAAGTTTACCACGCTTTAGACTTTTATCAGGTTTTAGATTGGAAAGATTTTTTCTTCCTCTACGCGCAGTACCGCAAGCGTATATCCCTTTTTCAAGCAAATCACTTTGCAATTCAACTGAATTGGAGAAATTATCGAAGTAAATTTTATGATGTTTTCCAATTAGAGTGTTTGTTAAATTCATTACAACACGGTGACCTAACTTTGTTTCGATGTTGAGGACTCCGGATGAGTCAGCCCGTGTCCAGATTTTATAGCCGCGCTAAGTTGGTTTCATTGGCATATATTGTAGCAAGCAACTCTTGCCCTTGAACTTTATCTTGGACTCATCGCTAAATTAGCACACGTTTGGATGCATAAACGAAATAATAATTTCGGAGAGCTTATTTAGCAGTGTTCTAATTTTATATAATTTGTCGAATTCGGCTTTTGTTTTTTTTGGCTGCAAAGTTTTGTCATTCAAGTGCAATTTGCACAGCAACCAGGCAAATCTATCTCTGGACATGATGGAGCTGATGTAAGTGTCTCTCAATTCTTGCCAATTAGACCAAAAATCCTTGTAACTTGGCATGTGTTTCAAACCCATTATCAAATTAATTGCAATGAATTGCTTAATTTCGGCATTGGTAGTGTGTGTGAAGTTACTCTGCGATCCTTTTCTTTGTTAAGCATAGAGATTTGTTTGGAACGCATTTTCGTCAATGAATGCTTCAGGAAACAATGAAAGAAACATTTCCGTTGGAGTTTCTACTTCCTCAGGGACATTTACACCAATGCATTCCATAAATGGGTTGATTAAAGCAGACAACAGATCGTTGTTTGTCCATGCGATATTGTTTTCCTTTAGATTCCGTTGTAAAACGGATAATACAACTTCATTTTCATTTACCCAAGAACTCACCCCTTCCAAATCGGCACTCGCAGCAATATCGCCTTCTTCAATGACAATAACATTTGCATCTTCTTCAATAAATGGTCCCACCTCATCATCGTCGTCATTACCATACTCGGAAACGGACTCGCAGTCACTTCTAATTTCGGTCAAAAATTCATTGTATATATCCTCATCCATAGCTTCCAACTCCCGAAAATTCCATTTTTGTTTTGAACCTGGGGACGACACATTCCTAGTGGTTAGCTCTCATAACCACACAATATTTGTTCCCATAACTTATGTTTTACGTTCTAAACTAGTCTGATTATAATTACATATAATCAGTGATGAATTGAAAATAACGTACCTGCCGTATTTTAGTTAATTTTATTGCAAAAAACTACAGAAACCATTTTTTTTTTAGTCGCACCTTCCCGAACACGTCTGGAGTACGTACTTCACCACCAATTTTTTGCAAAAATAACGGCATATTACAGGAAATATTTTTTTAAAATAACTCTTGCGTTCTTTTAGGATGTAGATTGGAGAGGTGGATTAATAAAATAACCAGTAGGAAACTGTGCACCCGATTTTCAAAGTGTGGTTACCACTGGTAACCACAAGGGGCTGAAAGGGTAAATAGCTTTAGCATTGTTTTTTTTTTTTTTTATAGAATACAGTAAGCATTAAGCTTCTAGCACTTGTATAAAAATATTTGTAAGCATTCAAAAATCAGACCTTTTCGCCACTGATGTTTGCTTTGAATTGTCCAGTTACAAGCTGCCGGGCATAGGTATTCTTGAGTGGCAAGACCATCGGTAGTCCATACCAATACGAAAAACACGGTACTGTGGGAGTTAGGACTTTAATGAGGTAGGTTCCGTTGTGGGAGCGTCACTGTGGCTGTGGTTTAAGCCTAAAAAACGCAAGGAGGGTGCACCTGCTGGTCACACCCGATGTAGAGTTGCAATAGGTACTGGGTGCTGTGACCCTAAGAACAGTTAGAGGTACCCTTAATACAGTTTCCAATTGGTATCAAAGGAATTGAAAGGGAGCGATGGCAAAGCGTGTTCTGGGCATCCCGTGAAATTCAGTCGACACGATTGGAGTTCACGCAAATCATAAGACGTTCTGTTTGAAGCATCGTGTATAGTACCTGTTTCCCTTAAATTCCTAGTAGCAATAGACCTGATTGGTAATTGGTGCATATTAAGAGTCCCCTTTACGAGAAGAAAGAAGTCGTCTGGTCTGATTCGTCTTGTGCTTTAAGGCATCACCATTCATTTTTCCCAACTTGGCTGTCATCCTGTATAGCAAACTTTTCTGGACTAAACATTCTACTCCGAAAGCCTCCTAGGTGCTGTTTTCATTCATTTACAAAGGAGCTGTCGGCAAGACATGGAGCCGGAAACCGAAAAGGGTCCCATGGATCTACTCGCATATGATTAGGTCAATTATATTCCATGTGTCGGTTGCTTGACGGAATAAGCTCTCACAAAAGTATGTCTCTGCTGCTTTTATTAGACCCCCATTAGACGGTTTGTTACGGCTGCATACGGACTTACTTAAGCACTCATGGCATTTCTCTAGACTCAACGCTGTTTTCTGTTTGAAAAGAAGTAGTTTGATGCCCAACTACTCTTAAGTATTGATAATCTTGCGTCTACTGCTTTTGACTTTAGTCTTATGACGTTTTCGGTCATGTAAGCAGAGAAAGGGATGTAGTATCGGATATCTATAGAAAGCTCCAAAGCAGATCTATCTGGAGCTCTTTGAAAGGACAAACAAATTTTAAACCTCGTTTCGTTACAGACGCTGTCTGTCTTTTAAGCTAAGACATGCGAATTCCTGGAGATATTGGACCACAGGTGACGCAGTTAAGTGACAAAAGCAAACAGGCCATTCTATTCTGCGAGGTTGGTAGCGTTACAAGTCCGCGTCTGGTCATGCGGGCTCACAGGTATCTGAATTATAGTGCTACTCCCTTTCTTTTCCAAGGGTGCATTGTTCATATCAGATGTCAGTGTTACCATGAAAGGATTTCCTGTAGTCTATATTTGCTCTCCACGCCAGTTTATTTATTGCACACACGATGTAGGTAAGTTAACAAAACCCTATAATAAGTGCATATACTCGGACTATATGAAGTCAGCTACACCATTGCATTGGCATATGCAATTCCATTCAGCAAGCAGAGAGATTCACTTAGAACTGAATTTTATAACAACATGCAGAACATGGATTCTTGCAACCTCACACACTTCAATTAAAATTAAAAATAAAAAACATCGAGAAACATGTGAACGGTCGTCCTTCGATCTGCCCGGTGAAAACTGCGGTAAAATTCAAAGCACAATCACAAAATTCAATTTGATAGCCATTCTCTTCAACCTGCAGCGAATTATTTTTTATTTGGACTTTCAACGAAAGGGTTGAACGGAATACCAGTGGCCTTACATTCGTATCCATATTCAAAACTGCATGTGTGATCCAACCCAACACGCGCATCGGATATTCCGAATGTGAAACCTTCAGTAAGTACTCCACTTTATGTAATGTTTCAGACATCCCGATGGATACGGTGGTGAATCGGAGAATCCACAACCCCCACCATATAAGTGTGGTGGGATATAGAATTGAAATGCAGAGCAGGATAGGTCCAGACAAGGAAAATGAAAATGGAAATGAAGGCAAAAGAACCGAAAAATCGACAAACGAAAATAAAACGAAACTGGATTGGAAAACTCATCCAAGGAAAGGGGCCAGAAGTACACTTCTTCGTACTCGTAGTCATGCAGATAGCCGAAAATGACTATCCGTAAGGACAAGGACGATAGGACTCAAAAGGAATATGCTAATAGGGAAATATACTATTTTTCACACGCCCTCCAAATCAGAGCCAACGAGACTATCCATTTGCCGGAATAATACCCAGTGAATAAACCATTATGGTTATGGGCTGTGGGCTGTGGACTGTGGGAGATGTGTATTAGAATAGAACAGTGTGTTTGGGCACTGACGAGAGGTTTCTTGCAATAACCATTGCTCCCAGTGGTCGTCTTTAGTGTTGCCGTATGTACTAGTATGTACCATTTCAAGGATACCTTGGCAGTTTTAGTTATTGTGCAAGAGCCAATCCTTCGGCATAACACAAGATACATCGAATAGAGAAGGTTCATGCAAGTCATGAGATTTAAGTCCGAGCATATAAGAAATCATTTTTAGATCCTGAGAATAATCTACCACGCAACGTGTTAAAAGAATTCGAATGTTAGACAAATCTGAGAAAACTTCGGAATGCAGGATTACACGAACAATGGGCGACTATCACCAAGACATTTAGCGTTACTTGATAACTTACATAAGGTGGCGCTATAATCCAGAGTGTACCTAGTCAATGCTGAGGTTTCATTCGTGGGGCATATTTTCGTCGGGCCATCGGTGTATGGTTAATGTTCCATACCAAGCCATCACCTGCCTCTTTGAAGAGTTCGGCAGTCAGTTCGCCCACTCCGAAAACTTTGATGAAGTTTGGATTAGTTATGGCTATCTTCACTTCGTCCAGGTTGGGTGGGCGGAATTGTTGGTCTATATCGTCCAGGTTAAAAGGTTCTTTTGCCTGATAGCGGCATTTGGTCATCGGCATTAAACAGTCTACAAATATCACTTATTTTACCTAACGGACTCCCGACCCATGAAAAGTTTCTGCCTGCGACATTGTAGCCTTTCATCCTCTGCGATTCCGGGCACGCTGCTTATAGACCAAGCGGAGGTTCGGCCTTCATTGTCGTATCGAACCTGGGGGCTGGGAATCGAATATCCTCTCAGTTGAAGCATTACTGTCCATTTGCTCGATCTAGCCAAGCTAATGTAGTCGGTGTATTTTGGCTTTTTAGACTATGGTAAATCCACATTTTGATAGAGCTCTTAGAGTTCGCGCTTGTTTCTTCTTCTTCATTCGCCCTCCTCGCACACAGAAACAAAAATCGATCCAAGAATTTTCTTTCGAAGGAGCCCAGTTTTAGTTCTCCTTTTTGCTTATCGTCTAGGACTCGGCGCCATACAGCAGAACTGGCAGTTTAAGGAGTTTTGAACCCAATTGTTTTATAGGCCGAAGTAGCAAAGGTTTTGTAGGGTAATTCTTCATCGGGTCTCCACTGATGTCACTCGTGGAGCTCACGCTTACTCCGAGGTAGGTGAACTCCTTAAATATCTTGAAATTGTCGCTTTCAATAGTGAGGTTTTGTTCTAGGCGATGGACAAATGATGGTTTGCTTGTTGATAGCATGTACTTGGTCTTGTCCTCGTTTACGTCAATGCGAATAAATTTCGCCTATTCTGCAATCGCCGTAAAAGCCTCTAACAGTGCCTCCCGTATTGACACCAGCCATGCCCACTATCTGCTCCAGAACGAGATTGAAGAAGTCAGATGATAGCGCATCTCCTTGCCGAAATCAGGGCTCTACTACATTCGTTGAAGTAACCTCGACACAACATTGTTCATTTGAACCAATGTTTCCTTTAGTTAATCCCTAAATCTAATTATGATTGCAATTAATAGAACTTTTACCTGATGAGTAGAGCATGTCCGCAGCAGCGAAGGAGAAACAGTTCCTTCTTAAACAGTCCTTTGAAATGTTTAATGTTTGTAGACAGATCCCCAAAGACTTTGATAAATGCTTACTTGAAGTTTGAACAGAACTCAACGAAAGTGACATCACGCTTAGCCAACGACACGAGCATTTCGAAGGCTTTCAACAGACCCTACTATTCTGCGCAGAGTTTAAAGAGAAAAACTTAATATGGCAACTCTGCTCACCGCAATGTTCCTTTTTCAATTCTTATTCCGTGTTGTGAAGTCTTCTTTTGTAAGTTTTCTCGTCTGTCTGTGGCATATAGACCCAGATTCCACTTCTCACAAAAATGTAGAAATACACACGAAGACCAGAATGTACGTGTATTTGAGCACTTTCAGCACTTGAGTACTATTATCCTTGTTCACCCACAGTCACCTACATACTACAAGAAGTAAAAAAAAATAAAAATGAATAAAAAAAAAAATTCCAGTACATATACTTGAAATAACACCTCTTATTACCACCCCCACCAACGTCACAATAACGGGAATGATATCATTTTTGTATTTAAATGAGATGTTATTTTATGGAGAATGCTTTTGTTGTGTGTGAATGTCCTTTCTGGTTCCTTTCTTCCCAACCAAACACCCAAAAGGCCTCCGTAGATGGTGTTCACATTTGTGTAGAATTATATGCGGCAGGATTTTGTGGCACTTTGCATTTGGAAATGCCCACTACCGCATGAGTTGGAGGTAAAAAATCTCTTGGTAAACTAGTAACGCGTTAAGTACTTTTGGGGCTTTGGGTCACCATTATGGTCGCCTGGGGCTATTAACTGGGAGTTACACAGTGGAAAATGTGGAAAATGGTTTCGCATCGCCGCCGCTGCTACTACTGTCGGCTGCGTATAAAGCTGCCAATAGGAATTATTGTGTGTTGCAATTAAAAATTGAAAATAAACTTAAGTAGGTAAGAATCGAAATTTAAAGCCAATTTTTGGTATGAGGTAATTGGTAGGGATGACTGTTCCGTGGCTACAAGGGTAGTGGGACTAACTAAGTGGTCGGCAACACAAATTGTAGGTTATGTTATTGGTGGTACAGAAATGATGCGCAGCATCACATTAAAGGCGAAAATAATGGAAGAGATGATGTGGAATAAATAATAAACTCTTGGGGTACATTAGCAGGTGCCTGTAACATACACATATCTGATTGAGATGCATTGGAATGAGATTGATTTCGCAGTCTATACAAAAACTATGGTAACTTCCAGCAGAAACAGCGCCTATTTGGAACAACGAGAGCGCTGTATAGCTCGAATAGTTAGCTTTTTCCGCCTTCACTAGAGTTTAGGCTTCTCCGCCGCATGGCAGGATCAGTTTTTTGCATGGTACCTCTTCGCTTGCTCGAGAGAAGGCTTACATAGTCAAGTGCTTTCCAAACTCAAGTAAGCAGCTATTAGCAAGAGTTCTTATCATGATTTCCACACTGGTGTCGTTGTGGGAATTGGTAGTTTAGCGGTGGTAGCCTATAATCATAATTTGTCCTAAACGTCAATGATACTCATATATGTTCCTTTGTATGGACAGCCGATAGTTCTTTTTTCCTTTTTCGCAAACGCTGTGCCCTTTTCATTATGTCATCTGCGTATGCCATTCATTCAGCAGATTTTTGCATGATGTTGCCTCTGGCGTGTGCGTGCGAGTTTCGCAGGTATTTAAGTCTTTCTATAACATTGGGGCCTCGGATTTGTCATTATACAGGGTGAGTTTTTTAACCTGAGACATCCAAATTACTCGAAAAGTACGAAATATCGCGAAAAATATTTCAGACAAAAGTCACACGGTTCTGAAGGGGACATAAGATGGTGACCACGAGTTTGAAGGCCACTTTTGGTTTCTCAAATGATAATTCCTGATTTCATTGCTCAGTCGTATTGCTCGTAGGCTTGTCATTTGTTTCTACATACTGCGTTTAGCATAACCCAGAAACAACGACATGGACGTAGCACTATTTTGTTTCCTTCGGGGGGATTAATTAGAGTGAGGGTACTCACGCCTCCCACTGTTGAATCATTGAATTCTTCCCATTTCGACGTTTATTTCCCGAGACTATTTCAACAAATACTCGAAAATGTGACCATTCACTTCAATACACTTGTCTATCCGCGCTCTTAATGAACCAACAGAACTGAGAAGTATTTCTGACGTTATCTTCCGGCAAACTTCAGTTATTCGTCTTTTCATGTCCTCACGTGTTGTTGGCTTTTTTCTGTAAACCTCACCCCACTCACCTCACTCACTAAGTAGCCCCACAAGAGGAAATCAAGTGACGTAGGATCAGGTGATCCAGCAGGCCATTGCCTCGGACCGCCTAGTCCGATCCATCGTTGATGGTAAACATTGTTTAATACGCCCCGGGATACTTAGGAATAATGGGCTGGACAACCATCATGTTAAAACCACATTGTTTGTCGCAACTCCAATGGCAGTTCTTCTATTAATACTGTAAGATTGTCCCGTAAGAAGTTTGCATACTTTTCGCCATTCAAGTTGCCTTCAATAAAATATGGACTTATTAATTTATTCCCAATAATTCCCGCCCAAATATTAACAATTCAAGGGTGCTGGCGTTGAACTTGTCGCAACCAAAAAGGGTTTTCGGTAGCCCGGTAATACATATTATGTCGATTGACCATACCGTGATTGGTGAAAGTCGACTTATCAGAGAATAACACCTTGGCGAAGAAGAGGCGGTCTCGTTCAATTTACTGAAGTGCCCATCGACTAAAGGAAAGCCGGTTGCGAAAATCCTCACTAGAAAGTTCTTGATGCATTGAAACATGATAAGGATGGTATTTATGCCGATATAATATCTTACAGACAATCGTTTGAGAAATTCCTGATTCACGACTTATTTGGCGAGTGCTAATGTGAAGATCGTGTGCAACGGCAGCTAACACTGCTATTTCATTGTCCTCAACAGCCACCCTATCTGACCACTTCCTTTTCTTTGGTTGCACACTTCCTTCTCCAGTGAATTGTTGGATGATTCGATAAAAGGAAGCGCGCGATCGTATCTGATCTGGGAAACGTTGGGCGTAAAGAGCAACAACACCATCGATGTTCCTTCCACTTTCTCCACAAATCAAAATCATTTCAATTTTCTCTTCAATTGAAATAGCCTGCATTATTAATCTGGAAAACGTTACTAATAATAATCAGTTCCTCAAAATAAATATCGAACTTCTAACACCCTAACAACGTTGGAAACCGCTTAATGATTTAGGCGTGCCAGTGCAGTGGTACCTAGCACTGAATGAATAAGACCTTTAAGACAAAGTCGTGTGCCCCATTGAGCAATACGACTGAGCAATCAAATCAGGAATTATTATTTGAAAAATCAAAATTGACCCCTTCAGAACCTTGTGACTTTTGTCTGAAACATTTTTCACGAAATCGCGTATTTTTCGAGTAATTTGGATGTCTCAAGTTAAAAAAACTCACCATGTAGACTGCAACAGCGGATCGAGCATTCTCAAGAATAATCATAGTGTTGGCGAAGGGTTTTAGTCGTTCGCATAATACAGTTGACAGAATTTAATATGTGAGAAGGCTTATTTCCCTGTAGTTGGCGTTGTTCAAGTTGTCCCACTTCTTAAGGATCAAACAAAAAGTGCTTCGGTTCCATTTTTCGCCGACCTGAACTCTAGAGATAAGTTTATGTATACTCCGAATCCAATCAACTGTTGCTGCTTTGAATAGCTCGGCATTAAGCCAACGAATGGAAATGATGTCTATCTCCATCCAAGTTGAATGAGTCATTCTGTCTGACGGAAGGATGTTTAAAAGTCTGCAGCAATAATCTTTGCTGGTTTAAAATGAGATTTCCTTCTTCGTTTTGCATATATCTTTAATGACGTTACAGCCTTTAATGTTCCTTTCATATTTTGACATTTTTAGACTTTAAAACTTTATACTTCTGGTGACATGTTCTTTAGGTACGAATATGCTGAGTCGAAAGCCATTTGCCATGGTTATCAACAGTGAAACCAGGGGCTATCAGCTGGCACTTCCTTTAAGGTTTGTGCTCTACAATGGCGTTGGCCAGTATAACGCTACTGGTCGAGTATGCCCTAGTTATTTTAGCTTGCTTGAATGAAAATATACTAAGAATTTACTCATGCTGTCATCAGAGATAACCATCAAAGAGTAAAGCAAGCACTGCGGTATGAACTCGATTATTATACTGCTGGCCAAATTTAAGTTATAGGACAGTCAGCAGTTACCAGATCGATTGCCACACAGGTTCCAACCTAGGTATGTCATTGCCAATTTTCAGTTATATTAGTGCCGAGGGCAGAAAGTACGTGATCGTTGATGATTTGATCGACTTCAGTTTGTAATCTTTAGATTGTTATGAATTTCGTCGTGCTTATGGTAGGCATTCATGTAACAACACCTTCTTCTTCTTCCAGGACCTTCTGCAATAATAATTTCGTTAACTGCTTAGGTTTGGATAAGGCAGAAATTCGGATACCTCTGGTGTCCACTTCAATTTCAAACTTGACCTCGCAATCGGATATCTCAAATTCTAATTATGATTACGTAAAGTGAGAAGAGGTCAATTTAGTAACAAGTAGGGTATAACCCGCATTCAACAAATTCGAAAAGTCAGACCAGAGAAGATATAGCTGCGCTTTTGGCCAAAGTAAAGTAAGAATACCTAAAACCCTACAATTCCAAAGGAGGGCCTAGCTGCCAAGGCTAAATTCTTAGGAAACTGTCTAGTTTGTCGGAGAAACCTTAGGGCAAAGAATGAAATCACAGCATCGACTGGCTATTCCTGAAGAAAGGATATCTTCAAGGGCTGCACAAATCATGGAGACAGGGGTCTCCTAAATATCGCACATTACTCGTACATACAAGATTTAAAGTCGACCTGTATCATTTTGATATGCTCCCATCAGCGCTGATTTAAACCATATTGGGCCACAAACCAAAATTCACTCTGCGGCATATCTTTACCGATCTTTTGGTTTAGTTTTGTCATCTGCAAATCTGGTTTAGCTATTCGGCTTTGAACATGTGTACAGTTTCTTGTATATGAAGCTGGTGGAATCCGGGGACTTTAAATGGGATCTTGTGAGTACTGCGGCCGAGGCACCAGGGCCGAAGCCTAACGATCAGTGTAAGTATTGAAGGCGTAAAGTTGTGGACATTCTCCAGAACTGATCCTTGACTGCTTTAATTTTCCCTGTTAGCTTTGGTTCCAATTGCGATGGCGTTGACGAAAGGTAAATGAATATTCAGCATAAAAGGTGATTGGCGAAGGTTTGTGTCATATTTTTCGAGAAATAAAAATAATGTCAATATGCAGTGGTGTGATAGTGGTAATGGACCAGATAGTGGTAGTAGACCACCAACTGTCATTAGTCCAGGTCCTTATTTATTCAAGAACCACAATTAGTTCTCTTCACTTGTGATGCAGCTAAAAGATGATGCAAAATTTGCACATTCAATAGACACTATAAAACATCAACGCAATCTCTCCCGCACCACATTGTTATTTTGATATTTTCATAGAACTAACAGTAGCTCGCCAGTTTACCTTGAGGCTGCTTTCGGATGTACTCTGAAATATCGGCCCTTCCTAGGCCGTACAAATTGAATATCATACATTCCTAATTTTAAGGCTGCATTTCATCCCGATATTTCTGTTTTCTCTCTGAATGCTGTACGTACATATGTTTTTTCACTGAAATTTTTCAGTTTACGAAATAAAATATTTTGGCGCTTAAGTGGTAAACTGTTAACAGTATCAGTATCCACAACATTAGCGCCGAATAATTGCATCATTATGCGAGCTCTGGGAATCTTACTCAAAGGGATGCCGTCATCACTCTCGCAATAATCGTCGCACAGTGGAAGTGTCATGTATTCCCAGCATATGTCGGGGCGACTTACTGAAGAACTGAAGAAAAATCGCAGAACGCTTAAAAAGAAGCCCTTGCAGAGGTTTGGATCTTAAAAATCTCTCATTTTGACTTCAAGGAGGATTTCATTTCCCTTCATGCTATTGTGGACTCGGACCCAAACATTACTCAGATAGGATTTAGTTTTCGATTTAGTGTGGCTGCTGTGAATGAACGGATGTCGCAACAGATGCATATGCTTCGCTCGTATACCAGAAAAAGCCCCATACAGAGACGAACAGTTTTAGGAGTCTGCTAAAATAGCAGTAAAAGTTTATTTCACCATTCAGACTACACATGGGAACACTACACATACCTGGTCCATGAGCCAGAACAGCTATATCAAATGCATATGTTGAGGGATAGACATCAGAACTATTGAGAGCTAAATTGGCTAACCATCAGCAGTTGAAACAGGATGCCGTCTTCCGAGCAATTTCTTCTATCCACCATCACATTTTTGCCGCTGTCATAGTTGGCAATTGGTGTCCTATTCACTGGTATGTTTTTATACAAAACAATAGTTAATTGGCGACGCCGTAAGGTCTAACAAAGCTACACATGCCTTCAAAAATTTCCTTATTGAGCCACCTCAAATATCGATGAAAATGCCAATCGCCTTTTTCTTTTTGTCGGGGGCGTCTTCAATTCTACCCAACAAACTATGAAACGCACAGTCGCAGGATCGTTCTGGAAAGCATGGTGCACCTTAAACAGGACATGCATTTGCAAATAAGTTTTACTTACATAGAGCTCGGGGATTCTCTGCTGCTATCCAACATGAAAGAAGTCAGACAAGTAGCTAAAATTCTGTGTAGTCATCTATTTCGATTGCTCTCCTTGTTTGGTAGGGTTTCGATAATTATGCCACTGTCATCCTCATCACATAAAGAAGATAATGGCAATTGTCATTGCAGACAGCCAAACTATCACGTAATTTAAAACGTCACCCTCTAAGCAAAAGACAAAAGCTAACTACGAACACTGAAAGTAGAGTATTAAAGTAATAGCGTCCCAATGCGAATAGCTCACTTGAGTCAGATAAACACTGGGGCATCTCTAATCCATGCAAAAGATGTACTCTAACACAATCGACCTATAGCAACTAAATCCCTTATCAGAGCCTACTTGATCCCCAACTCAATGAATACGCCAATAAATACTAAAGCAAAATAATAGATAAGCCTGTCCGGGCAATTGATGTTCAAATGGGATCAACTTCCAATTAAAAGGGATATCCTGCTCTGCCATGAACTGCCGCTACCGGTCCCTCCCCCTCTACCGATATTTCGCATGAAAGGCAATTTTCTCTCCATTTTTATCTCCAGTATTTCATCTTAACCATTCATTTGGCCTTATCCTCAGCCACCACCATCAACACAACCAACCTTCTGTACACCTTGGCCAACTTCATTCTGGAATCTGTGATTGCGATTGTTGGCATGGACACATTTCCTCAATACCTGGCTACAATATCCTTTTATATCTTTAGATTCATCTGTAATTATTGTTCGTAAAAGTTCTCAGGCTATTATAACTGTTGTGTGCTTCTTATTCCACTTCAAATGGACAGGCAACTTGACGTTCTAACAAACAAACTTTTCCAGAGGTACCAAGTTAACTACAATACTTTGTGAAGTCTACCAAAATGGACACACGTCAGTAAGATGGTACAACCGAACAGTGGTACGAATAGGATTATGAGAATTCCTGCCGTTGCAAGACCAGCCCACACCAACTGCTGTTGATGCTGTTATTCTTTATGACGCAAATATAAATAGAATACTCGTACCTACAGTCGTCAATTATATTATCCTTAAGGAAAGTTCTAAATGCTAACTGCTGTGCTCGGCTCATTGTAACAAAAAGTTTGGATATGAAAGTCTCATGCTACCTAAAGAGAAAGACATTTACAAGTACCAAAGCAAGTAGATGTATCCAAGGCAACCAACTGGGGTACAGTTCCCCTTCTACTCACTAGCTCGCTGTGGGGTGGGGTGAGTGAAAATTCAAAGTTAGATGAGTGGAAATTGGAAAAATGCATTCAGAAGGACTTTTTCCATTTTTATCACCGGAAAATCCAGTCTCTCTCATCCGATTTCAGTAAAGTGTCGTCCGTTTTATTTGCACGTATTTCAAGTTACTCGTATTACAGTTCAAAAGGACTCAACAGAACTTTCCCGGAAGGGGAAGGTGAATAATAGGCTCGTATTGAATCCTGTAACTCGTATCCGTTTTTACTCACAGATGAAGTTTTTAGAATTAGACTTTCTCCTTCGTTGAAAACGAGTATTCATTCATATGTATGTATACTCGTAGTAGGCAAGAAGATTATATTTTATGACTCGCAGATAAACTCGTTTCTCGGTCTGCCATAATCTGACTTTCTGTAAATGGACTCATTAAACTGGCAAAAGGATTGTGTGCTCTGTATGTTGTGTATTGTGATTGTGAAGGCTTTACCATTGAGATGTGATGTTTAACGCAACGCAAAGTTATAAAGGTGCTGGTGGAATTACGAAATTACGAGTGGGTGACAGTGCTGGCACTGGTCCTGGTCGTGTTTGGGGCTGAGTTTGATGGTGGTAATTTCAGTCCAACGTATGAAAGCGAAAATTTATCTCAAAGTCGCTGACAGTAGATGTGAGCGGATAATAATTTTCGCTTTTTTTTTGTTTTCGTTTGTACATTTATTGAGATAAAAGTAAAGGGCTGTATGTTTGTCATAAAAAAGGCAAATCCAGTGGATGTGAGTTATGATATAGAGTGTGTCGGACGGTTGAGATATATGGCTCATGAGAATAAAAAAGTTTTATCGTGGCGCCGAGCGCCCTTTATGGAAGTATCAATGAATGAAGGGTGCCTTTGTAAGTAGTCATTTCGACTAAAAGGGTAGTTTTTGGTAATTAAGTCAGATATGAACATGGAGATGTTGATTAAATTCGAGAAATTCCGTAAGCTATAATGATTGTGCTATGTTTTTTATATTTCTTTCTGATACATATGTTCCGTGAGGTTGGTATAGGAAAAATTATCCATTTTTTTGTGTTTTGGCGATAGATTTCAACACCTATATATAAGTGAAATAAGCAAGTGAAATATTTAGTTTTATTTGATCACATACCAGAGAGTCGGTTGTACTAATTCTTGACAAATGTTGTGGATAGTACATTGCCAATCCAATGAAACTCTTAAAGGCTTTACTAGGCTCAGTAAAATGCTACGAAAACAGCATCCCAAACTACAGAATATATACTTTACTACTAATTAAAATAACATTATAGGCAGGGTTGCACCTGGACCTTAATAAACTACTTACTACTTTTAAAGGAGCCAGAGCCCGGAGACTCATCAGTTGGCGTGTTATCCGGCTAATTGCCTGTAGCTGAGAATAACAAGATCTCCATTCATCTTCGCACTCCACCTATGGCGAAGTCTTTTTCTACTGGGTTGTCTCTCTGAATTAGAATCGAAGACTCGTCCGGTTGTAACGCTGGTGTTCTTTCGCTCAATGAACCCTAGACGTCTAAGTCGGTTAGGATGCACTGATCAAGTTAATGACGCTATACAGCACGTGGAATTCGTCAATAAATCTCCTCTCTCAATCACCACCAGTAAAAATTGGACCAAAGTCCTTCGAAGAATTCTGTTTCGGAAAGGGTATACAAAGACCTTAACTACCACAAAGTTATATCTGTCGAAGATGATATTCTGTCCGGCACGTCGTTTTTCGTTCTGCACGACAGCATATACTTGGTCTTGTTCTCGTTCAACACTAAACCGATTTTCGCTGCTTCCGTCTTAATACTCGCGAAAGCGCTACTGACATCACACTGTTTCTTCCGATTATGTCAATATCGTAGGCGTATGCGAGTCGTTGGACTTTTGAAAGATAGTGCCCCTTGTGTTTGCTCGTCAGTTTTGCACTATTCTTTTAAGTAGGAAGTTCACGAAATCGCATGGCAGCGCATCCCCTTGCCTAAAACCTTTCTGGACATCAAAGGTCTCGGTGAAATCTTTATCTACCTTGATGGAGCAGCGTGCATTCTCCATCGTCATTCTGCACAGACGGACGAGTTTGGCAGGGATGCCGAAACTAGACATTGCACTGTACAGCTCGTCTCTATAAATGCTGTCATACGCGGCCTCAAAGGCGATTAATGTGCGGTTTGTATCAATCTGTAGCTCATGAGTTTTCTCCAAGATCCGCCGTAGTGTGAATATTTTATCGATGGTGGACTTTCCTGGCCTGAACCCACAGTGATATGGACCTATCAGGTTGTTGACGGCTTTCACACAATATGGCAGATCTTGTGTGCGATGTTAATAAGCACAGTTCAGAGGGTGTTTTTTCTTGAGGATGGGTAAACAATTCTGAGATTCTTTTCATCAGTCATTCTTTCGCAATAGCCATATTTTACAGATGAGTTGGTTTATGCTCCTCCAGGCCATCTACGTTTTGAAAAGCTCGACTAAAGCATAGATATGGCCATCTTCATTTCATACATAGACTTATCGACTGCGACCCTTCTACGATGCTCCCCTGCCGGTCTCTACGAGCATCGGTTTGGGGTTTGTACGAGGGCGGGTCAATAAGTCCGTGACTTTTTGAATTTCTGACCTCTTTACTGAAACAGAAACACTGCTCCTGTCAACAGGCATCTGTCAGTTGACTCCTGTCAAAATTTAAACTTGCTGCGTCAGTTAGTTTCTGTTTGACAGCTATTTTTTATCAGACTACTCACTAATTTGAGGAGAAAATGGAAAAAAGTGAATTTCGTGTGCTTATTAAGCATTATTTCTTGCGAAAAAAAAACCATTACCGAGACCAAGGCTAAGCTTGATAAATACTATGGGGACTCTGCACCATCGATTTCAATGGTAAAAAAGTGGTTTACTGAATTTCGTTGTGGCCGTACAAGCACTGAAGATGCCGAACGTCCTGGACGCCCAGTTGAGGTCTCTACACCCGAAACAATCGAAAAAATTCACGATATGGTGTTGGCCTACCGAAGATTGAAAGTGCGAGAGATTGTGGAAGCCGAAGGGATCTCGCATGGCTCAGTGGTTTCAATTTTGAATGATCACTTGGGCATGAGAAAGCTTTCCGCAAGATGGGTGCCGCGTTTGCTCACAGTCGACCACAAACGCATGTGCAGTTGCCATGGCAAAAATCCATGAATTGGGCTATGAATTGCACCCTCATCCACCCTATTCTCCAGATTTGGCTCCGAGCGACTACTTCTTGTTCCCAAACCTGAAGAAATGGCTTCGTGGAAAACGATTTGACTCCAATGATGAAGTCATCTCGCAAACAAAGGCCTATTTTGAGGACCTCGACAAATCATTTTTTTTGGAAGGGATAAAAAAATTGGAGAAGCGTTGGACAAAGTATATAGAGCTCAAGGGAGACTACGTTGAAAAATAAAATTATTTTTTTATCAAAAAATCTGTGTTTTAATCCAAAAGTCACGGACTTATTGACCCGTCCTCGTATCTGCGATGTTTTGCTTAACATCTCTCAATTTCCTCGATAACGCGCTTCTCGTGCTCTTTCCTTTTCCTCCTGAGAAACCGGTATTTGGCTTTCCTTTTCAGCTCATAGAGCAATGAGCAGCAGCATCTTCTTCTTCTTCTTATCCTTTTATTAACCCTTTCCTCGTAAAACGAACTTATGCGTAACGAGATTCCCATTTTTACAGCAACGCTGCTGCTCCGCTTGTGGGGTTGGCTAATGTCGCAGACCGCAGAACGCGTCTACATAATGTTCGGTCTTGGATCGCTTCAGTGGTTAGCCCCAGGCGTTGTAGCGCATTTGCCATCTGAGAAATCCAGGAATTCTTTTTCCGACCTCGTTTTCTTACAGTTGGAGTGACCGTAGTTGATAGAGCCTTTTTAACCGGATTTTCCGCAGATCTTTTTTAAACGTGGCAATACCAGCTTATTCTATTCGCCTCAAGCTGTTCGTTTACCGAATTCTTTATATGTAGACTTCCTCTTATACGCGTAGATCTAATGCAATCGCGTTTAGTGACTCCACTAGACATCCTTAACAATTTCATTTCCGCTGCCGTCATTTTGTTTTTAAACGCTTCGTCCATTGTCCAGCACTGTGAACCGTTTATAAGAGCTGGTCTAACAACCGTGGTGTAGAGTTTCTTCTTTAATTTAAGTGGAAATTTTCGGTCGCAAAAGATTCCCGAATTTTCCCGCCATTTCATCCATTCCACACTCACTCTGTGGTTTACGTCGCCGTCACATTTCGCTTCCTTGTTAACGATTGATCCTAAGTACTTAAAGATAGTGCTTTTCGGAAGAACTTTTTCGTCTAACATTATATCCGGAACGTCAAATGCTCCGTCTTTGAACGACTTATTTTAAACCCGTTTCTCACTAGCGCATTTCTCCAAGAATCTAAGGCGTTCTGTAAATCTTCGACGTTATCGCTAAGTATAACTGCGTCGTCAGCGAAGAGAATTGGCGTTACATTTGCTTCGCGCATGCAGTCTTTTAAAAGATAGTCGAATACTACGTTAAAGAGGAAAGGGCTAAGTACGGTTCCTTGGTGCATTCCGACATTAACTGTTAATCCTCTCGTTAGTCTTGCAGAGCTCTTAACCGCAGTTTTCACGTTTCCGTACATGTCTTGTTTTACTCTAATAAACGTTTCCGGTACCTTTTGAGACCTCAGCGCGGAACATATGAGATCCCTAGGCACTCGATTGAATGCTTTCTCGGGGTCGATAAATACCATGTGTAAATCCTTAGACGAATCTCGGTCCTTTTCCATTATTATTCGTAGGCTATGGATAGGTTCCACAGTCTATATTCCCGAGTGTCGCCTTTTCCTTTGTATAGTGGAACCAAGAAGCTACTTCTCCATTGATTCGGCATAGGTTGTCCACATTTTAATTTATTTAAAAGTTTCGATAGCCATTCGCTGCCGATTCCCTCCATCTTCGACCAAAACTCTAATGGAATGCTGTATGGTCCCACCGCTTCATTTTCCGATTGCTATACTTATTTCTTCGATTGAAAAGTCCGAAACTTCCTCCTCGAATAGACCAGCAGTCGGCACGATATCACGTGGAAACTGTTTCTTAAGCAACGTCTTGCAGTATTCAAGTCACCGGTCACAAATTTCCTTTTCATTTGCTAGTAAGCGACCGTCTGCATTCTTGATGTATTTCGGCGAGGTTATTTCCATCGAATTTTTTCGCCTATGTGCAGCGAGCTTAAAAATATTTGGCACTTTAGTATTGTACGAGGTTTTAACTTCTTGTACAGCTTATCTTCTATCTGCCGATCGTGAGGATATTTGTTCCAACTCCTGGTACAGGTTTTCCACTGCTGCCGCTCGAGTTCGAGCCAGGACTTTCTTTGCGATCTTTTTAAGACGCTCGTATTCAAGAGCCAGTCGAGCTTTTCGATATTGTCGCTCCGATCGCATTTTGTCCACGCTTGGAATGCATTCTTCTTGTCGGCCACAACTCGTTTGGTTTCGTCATTCCACCACCATGTTTCTTTGTCGCCGTAATGGTATTCCGGTATAGTTCCCACAAGGGACTTTGCGAGTGTTATGTGTTCCTCTCCCATGCTGTTCCACATTTCTTGCGGGCTAACCAAAATGTCTTGGACGGATCCATAGGCGATGCTCAAGTCCTCCACTATATTTCTGATGATTAATTTGCGGTTATTGACCAACATTTCTTTTATTTCATCAATGTTTTCATCGGTTTTCGATATCGATGGTCTGGCACTGCGTTCGTCATCTTCGATTGACTCACGACCACTTTTGAACCGCTGTACCTCTGGTAAACGACCGTTTTCTTTAGAGAATCGTTGCCGAAACACTTTTCCAACATTTCCAACGTTAGCGCACCATTAAATCCGTTTTAAACGCAAAATTTAATACAAGTTCGTTGTTGTAAATTGAAAATAATCGCCAAACACACAGGGAAAGATGCACTCTTGACTACGTTACTTTTGCAAATGTCAAGATGTAGCTAAGATTTAGAGAAAATATCAATAATAGATGTATCAACTTAACAAAAAAAAAAACAGAACTCAAATCGGAATAAGGGGAGCGCCACACGGTGGATATTCCGGGAACTGGCATAAGGTAAAAGGGTTATGTTGACAAATGAAGACTTTATACGAATTCTTACGAGACGTCGATAACAACCGTCATGGTAGGTGTCGCAGTTTTTCATTGTATTTTTATCCGGCGCATCCCATCGCATTTTTTGGATGGCGGTAATGTTTGCTTTGCAGCAGTCTTGGGCTTCTGCTTGTTATTTGGCTGCACGTGGCCTATTGAGTAGCTCAGTATTCAACTTTGTTCTTTGTCCTTGTTTCGGTTGCATGGGTTGTCAATACTAAAACTGTCAGTATTCGAGGCTTATTGTTGCTTCGTAGCTCGAGAGTTTTTTTTTAGGTGGCCCAACCTCCAACATGGATACCCAATTTCATTATAGATGTGAGCGCTGCCGTCTATAAAGGCTCATCCGCCTCCATCTCTTTCCAAGATCCTGACTTAGTCTTAGAAATTCTTATCGGCTGGAGCTCCAAATGTGTTGAAGTAACGCAGATTATACTGCAACGTTGATTCCATCATTCCTTCGTAACAGTTGGAGGTAAAATAAGCTTCATTTAGGTGTTGTCACAGTAACAACCCTTAACAACACCAATCCGAAGACGGACACTTCCTGCGCTTATCATACAACACCCAACACATCAGTGAAACATTTTCCTTAACAGATCTGAAATTAAACAACTTGGGTTACGAGAATCCACTTTAATTCCCTAATTTCCAATTTTCAGACCACACGTCCAGCTCAATTACTAACGAACCATTCGAATCAGCCCATTCTCCTTCCGGTTTCATGGTTAAGTGATCATTTTCAAGAAAATTCCCTCATGAACCCGATTGACCCATCAAACCTCTTTGGAAACCTAATAAACTTACCACACCGAACCAACAAAATTTCATTTTCCCATGAAGTTTTAACCGAACCAAAACTTTTACTTCGTTTTGTGATTCCATTTATTTTGTTGTTGTTGTTGTTGTTGCTGCTGGATGTATGTATTCTTTTTTTTATTATCAAGCTTATTGCCCATAAAACTCCATCATCCTCCCAAAAGATAATCATTCATCCCATTCTAAGCAACACTAGGTAGGCTCTAAGCGTAGCGAAATTACACAGAAAGCCTTCGAGAAAAGAAACACGCGTCCGGAGTGTGTTTGGGGGGCCCCCTAAAACAGAACACAGAGAAGAACACAAAAACAAGCAAACAACAGAACAATAAACATCCTTCACCCCTTACGCATCACTAAATATCAGCCCTCTGCTCTGTCAGCCGCCATCCCCTTGGAACAGTGTTGAACCCATTGAATCCATCATCAAGCATAGCCAAAGAAAAACCAGCATTAACTTAATTACTGGACTGTTAATGAAGCAGGCCCTCGGAATGGCGTTCAGCGAATATAACTACAGTCCTCCTAAAAATTAGTCGAGAACGCCCTTCACATCCGCAATCTACACAATCGGATGGACAACAGAGCGCAGCGGTTGTTCTCTATTTTGTGTTTGCTGTTTTTCTGCTTTTCCTCTTTTCCTCTTTTCCACTTTTCCACAACTGAAAAAAATAATAGGATGAGGGTGCTTGAACTTTATGAGGCGTTAAAAATTGTTTCACAGTATACCGAACTGAGAAGTGTATGTGCTGTGCATACAGTCAGACCCTTTGCCCGGATCAAAGCCTGGCCATCACAATGATAATTGCAAGCAGAGATAAACGAATAAAGTAGTGGCAAGCACCACTACGGTAACCTAACCACCCCCACCCTATAACTGAACCAAGGCGACAGACTACTGCCTTAGTTTAGCCTCAAACCGATGGCGATTTTAATTGAATTGTGGTTTAAGCTACAAAACAAAACGCAGGCAAACTTTAATCCTGAATATTTATGCCACAGGCTATGTGGCTCATTCTCGTGCTCGTACCTCCTTGTATGCTCTTGTTGTTGTTTCGGTTGTTGATGGTGGTGGTGGTGGTGGTGTACGAGTACGAGTAACTGGCGTCGTTTTATGTGTAATAGCTCCAAGTGAAATACAATTTCTAGTCCATTTGAAATTAAAATCGATTTAATACGGTAAATTGAGTACAAAAAGGATTTGTTTTCGGCTTGCTTCCCGGTGCCCCCAGACAGAGTATGCCAGAATCTCATGTACTCGTTTGTACTTGTCGTCCCCCGTCACCCGGTAAAAGTTACTCTCTTAAATTGCTAGAACTACTATCGAAGCAATAGATTTTCTTGCTTCAACCAATGCTCCAGTTACTAAGGATATACTATTCGTATACTGGAAATCCTTCTTGGCAATAATGACGATGTTGATGTGCTTCTGTGCGCTATGGAATTTATGCAAGGCCATTCAAAGGACGAAACAACAGAAAAACAATCCCAACTAACTGGTTGGGCGGTAGAACTCCAGCAGAGGGGTGTCGAAATTGGTAATGCCATCATCCGACAAAATCCATGCTTGGTTATATGTACGAGTATTATCTGGTTTGTGGAAAGTACCACGGTATTCAGAAATTTGTGTTTTTTGTGTGTGATGAGGGCTTTCTCTAGAATTATGTAACCGAACTTAAAGTGGATTTTAGGAGCAAATGCCAAAGTAGATACCCTTGTTTCTCTTGGCGGCATGTTACGAGTACGGATAGTCCAGGATTAAAAATGCCAGCGATCCAAGCCTATATTGTCAAAAGGATTTGCGGAATTTCGGTTTCGTTTCTTTATGGCAAGTGCCACTGTGCGTCGGTAATTGTTGCTAATTTTGGGATTTCGAGTCTACCCATGCAGATGGGATAATCTTTGGAAGAGTCGACTATGGGAGTGGGGATGTTTTGTGCTGTATATAGGTACATGAAACAGTCGACGAGGAGCTGAGTAAGTACCAACAAAGAGCTGAGATTATAACGAAGAGATCTTCTGTCTCATAAGGATTTCTTCGGGTAGGACAAACGGATGCTCAGATAACAAAACAATTTTTATGCACGTCGTAACGATCGGATGACCTATAAGTGCGACCAACATCCTTTAGTCGATATAAAGGCACACGAATGAAGGAAAATTTTACTTTTGGGTGCCTGATACTGCCTGTCGGCATATTGTTTAGCTATTTTCGATGAACACTACGGACTACCCTTACCATCGAGAATATGACGTTCGAATTCCATTAACTGGACAACGATTGAAGCCTTATTTTCTTAAAGCCGGGGTACATAGAAGTGGTCTAAGAAATACATCTTTCAGCTCGTCCATGCCCTTGGAACGAAGGTGAATAAATTTTCGCTCGCTTTGATAAAGCCCATTCCTTCGAGGCATACAGACCCAGAAGTGTAGTTTATAGAGCCCTCTGTGATGGTCCCACAAAAGAGATATTTTATCGAATGACAATAGAGATTCTGCTTTGATAGTTATCAGCGACGTACCTCGGGCAGGACAAACTTAAAGAAACCCAGGATTGAGCTGGACATCTTATTTCAATCACCTGAACTACGCTGACAATGTTTGCCTTTTTGCACATAAAGTGTTATAAAATATGCAAGCTAAGGGAAACCAAGAAGGGCTTGAATAAATGCGGGAAGAACACAGGCCCTGAACATTTCAAACTTCAATGCTCTGTCCAACGATGCCGAACAACAGGTTGAGAAAGTAAAGAATATTCTATGTTTAAGAAGCATCCTCACGGCCGACAGTGACACCAAACTCGATGTGGGCAGCAGAATCTGGGAAGCTTGGAATGCTATCAAAACTCTGGAAAAGCCATTGGCAACCAAGCTGAGACTGTTAAATATATTATATATAGAATACAAGTGTAATATGTGGAAGGTTACGAGCATTGCCACTCGAAGGCTGTATACCTTCGTAAATAGATGTTTTCCTTACATCTCAAGGAATTGTTGGTCGAACAGCTTTCACTCAGAGCGGATCATTTCATTTTATTTTAAATGCATTTTTATTTAGACAAATGAATAACTCTTACAACGCTGACAAATTAGATTAATTAACTTAAAATTATCTTATTCAAACTTACTGGCCCCATGCGGACACTCTAAGTTAAACCTAACAATTAAATTTTGTCTTTCGACGTACCGAAGAGATATTTGTTATTATTGTTTTTTTTACATTAAGTATAGTTAGACTAAGAAACTATATTTTTGAAAATTAAAAAACTTAGTAAATTAACAATTTTTAACTAACTTAACTTAAGACTAAAAACTAAGAACTTATTTTCACTTTAGGTGGCTACAGTCCGGGGTGGACCTGGGCCTCAGTCAACAAGCTTCTCTAGCCAGCTCGATCCCTGGCTAGCTGCCTTCAGTTTCGCACGCTAAGTTGGCTGAGGTCTTTTTTCACTTGCGTGCGCCACTTGAGTCTTGGCCTTCCTCTACTGCGCAGTCCCTCGGGGGCGGATTCGAAGACTTTTCGGACCGGAGCATTGGTGTCCATGCGCTCTACATGACCCAGCCATCTCAGTCTTTGGATCTTCACTCTTCTGGCTAGGTCCATACAGTTCGTAGTTGTATCTCCTCCTCCACTCACCGTCAATGCAGAAGGGACCGAAGATCGCGCGAAGAATTTTTCTCTCGAAGCAACCAAGAACACCCTCATCCATTTTTGATAATGTCCATGCCTCTGCGCCATAGAGCAGGACCGGGATTATTAAAGTCTTATAAAGGGTGACTTTTGTTGTCCGAGAGAGGGCTTTGCTACTCAATTGCCTTCTTAACCCAAAGAAACAGCGGTTGGCAAGAGTTATTCTTCGCTTGATCTCAGCACTGGTGTCGTTGTCTGTATTTATAGCAGAGCCTAGTTAGACAAAGTCCTTAACTACCTCAAAGTTATATCTGTCGAGGGTGACGTTCTGTCCGAGACATCGGTGTTGGTTGTCCTTTTTGCTTGACAGCATATACTTGGTCTTGCCCTCATTGACCACTAAACCCATTTTCGCCACTTCCATCTCAATACTCGCGAAAGCGCCACTGACACGCAGCTTTCACGCTGCTTTCTCCCGATTATGTCAATATCGTCGGCGTATGCGAGTAGTTGGACGGACTTTTGAAAGATAGTGCCTCTTGTGTTTGCTCGTGAGTTTTGCACTATTCTTTCAAGTACGATGTTGAAAAAATCGCATGACAGCGCCTCACCTTGTATAAATCCTTTCTGGACATCAAAGGTCTCGGTGAGAACCTTACCGACCTTGAAGGAGCAGCGTGCATTCTCCATCGTCATCCTGCACAGACGGACGAGTTTGGCAGGGATGCCAAAACTAGACATTGCTCTGTATAGCTCGTCTCTATAGATGCTGTCATACGCGGCCTTAAAATCGATGAATGGGTGGTGGGTATCGATCTGAAGCTCATGGGTCTTCTCCAAGATCTGCCGTAGTGTGAATATCTGGTCGATGGTGCCACACTTCCTGGCCTGAAGCCACACTGATATGGACCTATCAGGTTGTCGACGAACGGCTTCAGGCGTTCAAACAATACGGCGGATAAGATCTTATATGCGATGTTAAGGAGACTGATGCCTCTGTAGTTGGCGCAGTTCAGAGGGTCTCCTTTCTTGAGAATTGGACAAACAATGCTGAGGTTCCATTCATCGGGCATACTTTCGTCCGACCATATTTTACAGATGAGTTGGTGTATGCTCCTTACCAAGTCATCGCCTGCCGCTTTGAAGAGCTCGGCAGTTAGGCCATCCGCTCCAGCAGCTTTGTTGGACTTAAGCTTCGACATGGCTATCTTCACTTCATCCAGGTCGGGTGAACGGAATTGTTGGTCATCATCGTCCAGGTTGAAAGGTTGATTCTGCCTGACAGCGGTATTTGGTTTGTCATCGCCGTTATACAGTCTGCAGAAATGATCTTTCCAAATCCTCAGCATCGACTGTGATTCTACTACGATGTTCCCTTGTTCATCTCTACAGGCTCGGGGTTCGGGGTTTGTTTCCGTGGCATGTTAGTTTTACCTTTTGGTAAAACTTCCGAATGTCATTCCTAGAGTAGCATCTCTCAGTTTCCTCGACCGCGCGCTTTTCATGCTCTTTCTTCTTCCTCCCGAGAAGCCGGTATTCGTCTCTCCTCCTTTCCTCTTTTGAGCTGAAGTACTTGCATGTACTTGCCGGCATTCATCATCGAACCAGTGGTTTCTTTGTGGTGGACGAGTGAAATCCAGCACATCAGAAGCGGCATCTCTGATGGCGTTATGGCAGTGTTTCAATGGTTTTCGATGCTTGATGCTGGCGGTATTGGACCTCTTAAGAGATTTAGAGACACTCGATCGGGAGGGGACTTGGTGATCTCTTGATCTCTCATAGCATTAGTTTGTCTTGGCGTAGTTTGGGATATCCGCAACCGTACCTTGGCTACAACAAGGTAATGGTCCGAGTCGATGTTGGCTCCTCGGAACGTACGGACATCCATAATGCTGGAGGAGTGTCTTGCGTCGATCGCAATGTGATCAATCTGGTTGACTGTTGATTGATCAGGTGTTCTCCAAGTCCCCTTGTTACATCAAGATGTGGGAACCGCGTGCTAGCCACGACAATGTTTCATCCCGCCGCAAAGTCGATTAGCCTGAATCCGTTATCGGAGGTGGTGTTGTGCAGGCTATATTTTCCGATTGTTCCACCAAAGATACCTTCTCTTCCTAGCTTTGCATTAAAATCACCGAGGACAATTTTAATGTCATAGCTAGGGCATTGCTCGTAGGTCTTGTTAAGGAGCTCGTAGAAGGCATCCTTGGTGTCGTCATCTCTCTCTTCTGTGGGGGCATGCGCGCATATGAGGCTTATGTTGGCGAATTTAGCCTTGATGCGGATTGCTACGAGGCGCTCGCTCACATGCCGGAAGCTGAGGACTTCTTGTCTTAGTCTGCCTCCGACAACAAATCCGCATCCAAATAAGCGCTGCTTTTGCCGTCGATAGCAATTGCCGTAGTAGATGTCGCAGTTTTTCATCTTCTTTTTGTCCGGCCCATCCCATCGCATTTCTTGGATGGCGGTTATGTCTGCTTTTCAGCAGTCTAGGGCCTCCGCTAGTTGCTCGGCTGCACGTGGTCTTTTAAGGGGTCTAACATTCCACGTGCATATCCGAAGCTCATTGTCCTTAAATCGTTTGCGTGGGTTGTCAACAGTAGATCCGTCCATATCCGAGGCTTGTTGATGTTTTGTAACTTAATTTTTTTTAAACGGCCGGGCAGTTAGCCCGGCGGCACAACCTCCAGCCTGGAGGACCAGTTCCATTTTGAGTGCCCCTAGGACGAGGGGTCGGTTTCACCGAAGCCAGTAACCCGTTCCGGGATGTGAGCGCTGCCGTTGGCCCTTATAGGGCTCGTCCGCCACCATCTCTTTTCCAAGACCCTGACTAAGTCCTGGAAATCCTTTCCGGCCTGAGCTCCAAATATGTCGGAGTAGCCCGGATAAGGTCTTGTTTTGTTTTTCCGACACTAATCCTGGTTAATGGCGCAGGAAACTCGCCATTTGCCCCCTTCACTTCGCAACCTCTAGTGAGATTCCCAGATGGCGCCACGGGGAGGCGTGAAGTAGGACTTATTAGCAGAGCTGCAAGATGTTCGGCTGCAGAGGCTCATTCTCGTCATTTAAGGAACCAGCACCTGTCGGAAGATGCTACTTCTACGAGGCCTTATGCTAATCGTTGCCATCCAGATGAAGCTACCAGCATCTAAAAAAAAAAAACATTAACATCTGGTTTTATTAGAATTTATGATGCACCTTACATCGTGAAGCTGTACCGTACCTAACTAAATGTTGGTTCAAATGATATCTTACCTACAACAGAATAGCACCTACGGATCTACCACGAGGATACTACCCATTGGGAAAACGTTGTAGGTAGCAACATTACCATAATTCCACACTCATAACATAGGTAGTATATCTTCTATTTAGGTTAATGGGATGAATGTGTACGCGACAACCTTCATGGGTCAGAATAGTATGTGGATTGTGGGTATGGATGGAATGAAAGTCATAGGGAAATATATATTCTTCGATGAATTAGTCATTATTTAGTTTGAAACAAGAATGACTTGTAACTACAATCGAAGACCCTCCATCTGTACTAAAAGAATTACCCTTTCCAAAGTACTTGTAGATCACCCATGTTCGAGGTCAGCAAGAGTAAAACCATTAACTGGACAACGATTGAAGCCTTATTTTCTTAAAGCCGGGGTACATTGAAGTAGTCTAAGGAATATATTTCTCAGCAAGTCCCTGCCCCTCATTTAAGGTAATTGTGGCCTTAAATCCCGTACAGTGCTGGACCGAAAATGAATAAGTTTTCACCCGCTTTTGATAAAGCCCGTTCCTTCGCGCCATACAGACCAAGAAGTGTAGTTTATAGAACCTTCTGTTTATGACCTGCTGTGAATGTACGTTAGTTTACTTACTTTGATCCCTGCTGATTCTTTTTATTGGCATCTAGAGCTCCTCGCTGATTTCCTCTCATAATGACAGTTTCGACAGAGTATGCCAGCAATTACGATTATTAAATTGGCATGCGACTTTTGCACAGGTATGATGTTTATAACGAAACCGCGCTGATATAGACCTAACAGATGGTTTATGAATGGTCTTAGATACTCACAATATATGGCAGCAAAGATCTCACAGGCGGTGCTTAAGAGTTCGTCAGACGAGTCAGTAGAGTTAGTCGGAAGAGTCTCTCATCGAAGAAATGATGCTGAGGATTCAGACTTATGGACATGCTTCCCTCTAACCAAACAGCTCCAGCTACTCTGAGAATTAGCAGGCAATCAATCTGCGCAAATAGGTTTTATGGTTTTGTCTTCTATACTGCTACCTTAATTTCGTAGAGATTAGACCGATGGAATTTTCTGTCATCTTCGTCCCGGGTAAATGCTTTTTTTCGCTTGACAGGGAGAAATACAGAAGAATTTAGCACGGACTACGACTCTTTACTACTTGTCCATATTCCTCTTTGCAGGCTTTCATTTTGGCTTTGTAGTCCTGATATTTTAGCTTCATTCTCTGGTAAAATGTGGAATTATAATACCTGTACTAATATCTTTCCAATTCCTCGACTACGCAACTCCCAACTCTTCTTTTTTGCTCATGAGCAGCTCTCTTCCTTCGTTAAGGCGCGGCTGTATATGCCTCTGGTTCCATTTGTGGTCAAACTAGGGATATATTTCTCGCAGAATTTTGAAACCAATCTCATAAGAAACAATATCATTAATGGCTCTTTGGTGTTTTCTAGTTTACCTATATATGAGGCCTGCAATTTTTAGCGAGCTTGAGGAAGACTTGATTAATGGCGGTTGCTTGCGATCCCATTTTTTCGAACTTGAACGTTGTGGGCTTGCTCGACTTCAATGTTTCTCCGATTCATCCATGTACACCCTGGCTGCAATGATGATATCATCCTAGCCGAAGTTGTCCCCTCAAAAATTTCGAACTGCCGCAATGCTAAAGGAGTGTCTGGAGTCGTATGCAATGCAATCAATCTGGTTGCGGATGGCCAAATCCCTTTATGGCTGAGATGTGGGATACGCGTACTGGTTTTAAAAGTTGAAGGCGCGTGTGTGCAGCAGATGCTTAATCGTTTAACGCTTTCTTAATTACCCTTGCTCTCAGTTTTTGGTATCATAGCTTAGGATACAAATGTTAGGCTTGACAGGTGATATAATACTTCTCATCCTCGAAAGATGGCAGTTACAACTGCAAACCACTCATTTCAAACTTTGGCCTCGATGAATATTGATGCTGGGCATTGGTTTGCATACCGAAAGCTTAAGGATTTTGTCCGAGTCACCTTCGGCATCTTCCTTCTTTTTAGCAGTTGCTGTAGTGGATGTCGTAGTCTTTCATCCGCTATTTGCCCAGAACATCCTATTGTACTTCTTGTTTAAAAGCAGTTTGGAGCCACAGCAGGCAGATCTACTCGTACTTACAGCATCTGGCCTATTAAAGTTCCCAACATTCCATGGACAAAGCCGAAATCGGTTGTCTTTTCAACGTTTACTGGTTTTCTCTTTACCGGAAAAGAAGTTACGTGGAGTCGAGACCTAAACAAAACCATTGACGAAAGTGTCCAAATAAGCGCCCAAGTTCCAGTATCCCCCTGAGGCTATAAGAGCCTTCATTGGTCTATTAAGATTTCGTGCGCATCCAGACAGCTACCTCCATCTCGTAATGAGAACAAACCCAGTTTCGAGTGAATTGACTGAAAGCCCATTTTGAGTTCACCATTTTTTGATCACAGATCCAGCAGACAGAATGTCTCATGTGTTTGTACGTGAACATCTTCCATGGAAGTCCTGATTTCGCGAGATGCCCATACAGTAATGGGAACAAAGATCAATTTCCTTGATACCAATTAGGCATCCGCGTTGAGAGCACAGATTCCACCCTTGATATGAGTCGATGCCGATCTAAAACCTCTTACTGATCTTAAGGTCTCAGCACCCAGTATTTATTGCAACTCCACATCCGGTGAGACCAGCAAGTGCACCCTGCGTGATGTTTGCACATGGGATGCGAGTAATTCTCTTCGAAGTTATCATCACCCTTCTTTTTGCAACATAAATGGGTATTCGATGCGAGGAGACTTGAGACCATCGAAAGAAGCAATAGCATGTTTAGAGGCCTTATCCATCACCACAACCGATGAGATACGAGTATGCCAACTGTGGCGTGATGTTTGGCTGCTAGCCGGTTCTGATTAAAGTATATAGAAAGTAAGCCTCAAGCAAAGTGCGGTAAGCTTAAATCACGCTGATAAGGACTTATGAAAATTTTCAAAAATTCACAAAGTACAAGAGGTGGGTATACCTGTTACCTGTTCCTTCAGAAATAATTAGACGAATACCTTTTACCATATCATAGCTAGCTTTTCATTATTGTCTTTCTTTATCAAGCTGTTGACCTTCTGCATCAAATGTTGGCACTTTAAGACTTCTCGACCCTTGAGATGGTACTTGATTAGCCCGAATCATCACTACTAAATAAGCTGCCGTGAAAAAATTAGCAATATATACCCCTTGTATAGACAAGCCATGTAATTACAAACAACTCAGTAACTCATTCCATTTACATAACTAAATCCATCGAATCTCTTTTTCGAGAACGTTTACTCCATTTGTGTTCTAATTAACTTAGGTCGTGCAGTTCGGACACCCTTGAAACGTACCACAAACCTGAACTTATCTCAATTAAATTTTGTTTTCTTTGCCTCTGAACACTCTTGTATTCCAATGTTCAACCCCAATTAACTTGTCATACAGGATGACTCAGAACTACTCAGTCAGCATGTTACCACAGGTGTCTCTTCTGGAATTGCCTTTAAGTCTGCTCCCAACGACGACGGCCTGTGACATTTTTGCAGACATGCTCATCGTCATCACACCCCCTGATACACTCGTAATTCAATAAACGAAACTTTGTGCATATAGGTCGTTGAATCCGTATAAGCCCTTTGCAAACTCAATACACCCCTACCATAGGCGATAAACCATAAGCTTGACTGTGCGATGGTGGCAGACAGACTGACAGTCGAATGGATAGATACTCCAACCTATTCGAGGTTATAAGAAGCCACCATCGTTCTAGCCTGCACGGTGATTTGTGTTCGGGAAATTCTAGCAATTCACGTTGAATTTTCATGCCATTGACTGGCGCCTGATTCAGCTCATCCTATCTCTGACACGGTAGGGTTGAGAAGTCCTATGACAATGACTACCCCCAGTTATCGATGTCGGATTAAATGAGTGTGACACATTCCGACCACATTTTTAAATTTATTGCTTGCGCGCAGAGCGTGGAGCTTGCTCTGCCGTGGAAGTACATAGGTTCAGTACCAGCTTTCGAGCCATCGCCAACAGGCAGGATGTGCCAAAAATCGAAACTTTTCCCCAAAACTAACTTCGATTTCAGAATCCACTGTTGACACTGGGATACAATTCATTTCATTCTTCTTCTCGATTTGGTTTTGGTTTTGGTTCGGCACTTGCTTTGTGCGCATTCGAATTCAAGGAATCGACATTCGATTGGTGCTCGTGGTGGTATGCTCCTGCTGGGCCCAAAAGCTGTGACATTTTAGAATGATGTCGTCCGCGTTGGTGGTTTGCTACCCCCTGCAATACGAACAACAGTGGCAATACCCACACTGGCTTCAAAATCAACAGCGACAGCCTAGCTGGTGTTGGAACTGACTCAGAATTCAGGGTGAAGCTGAATTCTATAAGAGATGTACATTGTACACATCCCCTACCACACCTATTTACAGACAGGAAATTGAATTTTCGATTCAGTGTAACTTGAATGTAATTTCTATTCGCATTCGGTATTCGTAGTGCGACTCTACATTTGCGCTAGCACGTTGGTGTCACCGGTACCACGTGACTAGTGTAATTTCATCGGCAATAGTATTTACTGCCATACCCAGCACGACAGAGTATGGAACATCGTTTACCATTAGAAAATGCTAGATGCACCTTTTGATGACAGATACGTTTTTACGCCGAGAACCACCTACCTAAAGGCAACCAGGGGTGACTTTAACTCTATGTTTTGTATCTGTATTTGTGTTTGTGTACTAGGTACTAGGTACTAGAGTATAGGAATCGTTAAGGCAGCAGCTTAAGTTTCAACTTTTTGATTGCGGACGCTTTTTGAATCGTAATAAGGATGTGTCTTGTGTTCCACTCATTGTGTAGCTGGGAGTGTAAGTTGAAATAATTTTCGGAAGTCGTTAGCAGTGTAAAATTTTTGATTTCACGTTCGTAAACCTATTGTTCCGTTGTATGTAGTCACTTGCTAGTACTCGTAGGTAGAAGATACTAACAAATAGAAAGTACTTTCAGGTTGATATTAATAATCTGCGAATACAAGGTTTGAGTTTGTATCTACCATGGATGGGAGGGATGATTAATGCTACAAATTGTTTTGAGGTTTAATTTTCCGTTTACTTATCTTTTTTTTGTGATCTTAGGGGTAAATGGTTATATAAGGTAAGTGTTCAACCCTAATCCAATTTAACAGTCGTAGACGTAGAAGTAAGACTGGAGACGCACGCGGCAATTGATACCGAAACTACTGACTGCCTTATAACTTAGATTGTGCCTGCAGTATCACAATTAAGTTCGTAGAATGTTTGAATCCTTAAAACACCACGTGTAGCCAAACAACAGATACAACGGTCATTCAAGAAGTGCGACAAGATGGATATAGCGGTGTTTTTTTCGGATAGCGATTCAGCATACGAGGTGAATGAATAAGCAAACAGGCGTTGAGCCTAAACACGATTTCCATGAAGGGTAAGTTTGCCAACACCAAATTCATAGACATCTTTGCCACAACAGAAATGGAAGTGAACTGGACCTGTTTTCACGAGCTCGCCTACAAAACCTAGGAGAGATGCCATACGTATGAACCGAAAATCGTCCTTTTAAATTTGAATGACATATCTTGATATGGAGTGTACAGTTGAAAGGAACAGGCTCCATGTCCTCACCTTCGGAAACAGGCACAAGTTTATTGGTATTGCGGCGGAATGTAACTATACACAGCATACGGTGTCCAGCCATTAATTTCCATAAACGGACATGACTCAATCTTGATCAACAAATAGTTAGTCAAGTAGATCAGTTTGCAAAGCATTCCTTCAATGCTTTGGATGCCTTAACGTCCCGAGCAGCTGAATCAAGCAATTACCGTGCTATAGTCATAGTACAGATGCGAATGTCAGAAACAACCCAAAGCCGCAGAGCTATTTTTAAGGATATTCAACGTCGAACGACTATAATCGCAAGGGACAGCTGGTGGGTTTTCCAATCGAGTTTCCATTAAGGTCTCGAGAAATCTGTGCCGCGAACATAGAACAATAATTGTCGGTGCTTGGGATTTGAAAGGGTTATTTTTGCAGGCCGTCATCTCGCTGCCAGTCTGAATGAACCATTCAACCAGGACGAATGTAGACATCCTTTTCGTTCAACAAACCAGGATGAAATTAGAACAGGCATTTTCAAGTTTAAGCCCTATAAGGCTGCTGTGTCAGATAGCTTAATAGCCGAGCTCTTTAAAACAGCATGTGAGGGCTGGATACAGAGCAAACATCGAAGCTAATCATCAAAATGTGGGCTAATGAAAGTATGCCCGACGAATTAAACGGGGGATATTCTTCACACGGGGAATACGAGTGGAATGCCCACCAACGATTTTATATAAAGACAGATCTTGAAAACAAAAATGAGTTCAAAACCGATACACAACACCTCCTCATTGATTTCAAAGTCACATATTACAGCCCCTGTTGAGTCCAACTATATAAAGTCATATCGAGTGTTTGCATCCTTAGAAGGTTCATTCGACACTTTTATCACCAAAAAGAGACGCAAACAAGGTTTGTGTTGTAATGTGATCTTTTCAACATCGTTCTTGAAAGAATTAAGTGGAACTCACAAGTGAACTCGATAGTGACCATCCTTCAAAAACGTGTTCAGTTATTCGTATACGCAAATGAATGGAGTAGGTTCTACTTCAATCCCGACAATGACACCAGGATGGAAAGAAACATACGAAAAGTTATTCCTGGTAGTCATTCCATCTTTGGGCTAAGAAGGCAATTGTGTATTAAAGCCCACTATTGAGCAACCAAACGGAAAAGGGTGTTTTTTTTAAGAGTCTGAGAACTTTAAATAATAGCACAATACAGAAATATTGTTGGAATGCATTTTTTATTATTATAATCTGGTAGATTATTTCATTTATTTATTTTCTAAATATAATTACCGGCATATGCCTGTCACAGCTACGAGTTACATGCTCCATTCGATCAGTTCAATTGTTCACTACTTTTTCTAATAAATCTGGCTGTATGGCGTCAATGGTGGCTTGAATATTGGCTTCCAATGCTTCAAGAGTTGCTTGTTTGTCGGCATAAACCAATGACTGAACACAGGACCATAAAAAGTAATCGAGAGGCGTTAAGTCGCACGAACGAAGGGGCAAATTAACAGGACCACTTCTGGAAATAAAGTTGACACCAAATTGATTTTGCAATAAATTGATGGTTAAGAGCGCTATATGGTAAGTTGCGTCGCCTTGTTGGATGTCGTCCAAATATCGTCGATGTTAAGCTGATTAATTTTTGGAAACAAAAAATCAGTCAACATGGCTCGATAGCGCTTGCCATTCACTGTAACGGCAGCTCCTTCCTTATTTCGAAGGACCGATGATGTCGCCAGCGTGTAAGCCGCACCAAACAGTCAGTTTTAATGGATGTAATGGTGATCTGTTAACAGCTTGAGGATTATCCTAGCGAAAACGATCTATAACTGCAAGAATTGCTTGCTTACTGGGCCGATTATGTTGACCGTGAAATTGACGAAGTGTTCTACAGTCTTCACGAACAAATTTATTTTTTCAAAGTAAATTTCCACAATCTGGAAGAGTTGTTCTGGCGTCAAACGATTCATGATGAATTGTCAAACACAATGTCCACACATATTGACGTTGACAGGTGTCAAACCATAGACAACAATCATCGAAACTTCTCATGCAGCTAAAAAAACACCTTTTACAAGACACTGTTCATCCCAGTCTTGCTTTTCCAAATAGAATCTTGGACATTGAAGAAAACGGAACAAAATGCTCTCAGGCACTTCGAGAGCAGAAAAAAATCGAAGTGTAACTTTTCTTGCCTTATGCATCAGTGGAATATAGAGACAATGTTTCATCAGCGATCTGTTCGGCCTGTACCTAGCCAGAAGAAACCGAATTGGATGACTAGTTCAGCCTCGAACCCATAAACACCAGCGCCCCGGAAGATTTTGGGTTCAACCCAGAGTTACAAAGGAGTAGCTGACGGCAAAATCGCAGGAGGAGCACAAAGTTAAAAGTGGACCTAAGCCAACTTCGTATGCACAACTGACTGTAATCTTGGTCTAGCTCCGACTGTAGAAAAAGTACAGAAAGTGGTAAAGTAAGATGGCAAATACCGGTAAAAAGGATTTTATCCATCTTAAGGTGCGCGACTGGAAGTCAGAAGCCAAACAGCGAAAGCTTAGCTTTGTTGAGGTCCAGTTCCATGGAGTATAGGGCCATGTTAAAAGAATATATCACCTACAAGATCTTACATGCCATTACTCATGAAACCTGTCGAGACAAATAACTCCCAATGGAGGGCCACGGGGCACATGACAAACAGGACCCAACATCACCCACCCATAAAGAAACTACACAACACATGGGCTAGGGATAACCTGGACAAAGCTTCACTACTTGCCAAGTACTTCGAGGCTACTTTTGCATCGACGGCGCCGGGGACACGTTAACACTTAATCATAAAAACGATACAGACAGCAGACAAATAAGCAAACTGAGAGAGATAGAGCTTTGCATCAAAAAAGAGATAAAAAGGAAAACAGCTCCTGGCTACGACCTTCTGTTCGTAAACTTCTTAAGGAACTACTGCAATTAGCCTTCATTTTCCTAGGAAACCTCTTCAAGTTTGAAAAGTCGCGGAAGTAATAGCTATTCCCAAGCCAGGGAAAAACTCTACAAAGACAACTTCATTAGCCTGCTTCCTGTAATATCGAAGGTCTTTGAAAAGCTGCCTCTAAAAAGACTGCAACTAATTCTGACTCAACCATAAGCGGTCCCAAATCACCAATTTGGTTATAGAATACAACACACAACTATCTAACAAATACACAGAGTGGCGAACAAGATATCAACCTCCAACGACGACAAACAATTCCGCGTATCAGTATACCTTGACGTTGCTAATGCATTCGACTCGGTTTGTGGCTCTTATTCAAACTCAGCAACATCATTCCGAAGGACTAGTTCTTACTCCTAAAAAGTTGCTTCTACGTACGCTTGAAGGAGCAAAGCACACAGATCCACCCAATCAAAGCTGGAGTACCCCAAGGTAGCATCTTAGGGTCCTTGCTCTACATGCTCTTCACGGCGACTAGGGGCGCTTGGTGCGAACAACATTTCGGATGAATTAAAACTCATCTGTGCCTCATTTTTGATATGTACATTATAGGACGTTGCTCCGAATCACATAGTCGTTCGTTAAATTTAAGAAATGATAAAAAATTTACTAAATGCTTAAACCTGACTTTTTTTTTCCGTGGGTAGGTAAAAACCTTCATAGGCACCATAAACACGCGCTCAAAAGAGCATCACCACAGCAGGCACCATAAGCAAGAGCACATACTGCCTGCCACAGTGGCATAACAGCACCCACCATAAGCATGCACTCATGGTAGTGTGAGATTCTTACTCACTAAAAAACCTCCTGTTTTCTATAAGACTACGACTAAGTTTTCTTAACAAGTAGGCCAAGCGAAGGTTTTGTTTTTTGAAGTCGCCGCACAAGATTTGTCTCATCCAATCATTGGATTATTTCCTGGTTGCAATGATGCAAAAGACGAGTGTGAAGTTTAGGATCAAAGCTTGATACTTTGTCTTTCACACTTGCAATTCCCAGATCACGGTGAATATCGCTTTTGTTTATATACCATGGAGCATTTACGATTGCTCTAAGCGCTTTGTCCTGGAATGCCTGTAGGACAGACAGATTGTGCGGTTCGGTACAACCCCATAGTTGCAAACCATAAGTCCACGAAGGTTTTAGTACTTGCTTATATATAAGCAGCTTGTTTTGCAGTCGAGGATTCAACTGTTTGTCCTGTGGAAGGATCGCCGTGTCATCCGCGAACGTGGCTACCACAGTCTCTTCAGAGGTATGTCTCTAGTGTACAGTAAGAATAGTAATGGCCCCAGAACGCTTCCTTGTGGAACGCGAGCTTGAATTTCCTTGAATTCACAGTACTCAATCCCATATCTAACCCGAAACAGTGCATTTTCAAGATAAGACTCGAGAATTCTATTCATTTCTCCGGGTAAAATTTGTTGTAGCTTATACTTCAAGCCCTCGTGCCATACTTTGTCGAAGGCTTAAGAAACATCGAGAAAAACGCTTGAACATATCTTTTTTCCCTTTTCTATACGGCGTTTTCAATTACATTTTTTATCCGATAGACCTGATCGATTGTGGAATGTTTGACCCTAAAACCGAACTGGTGATCCGGGATCAATCGTCTTTCTTCAATTATCGGTTCTAAACATTTAAGCAGGAGAATTTCGAAGACTCTTGAAATTATCGGCAAGAGCGAAATGGATCTGTATGATTTTTTGTCATTTGGACTTTTCCCTGGTTTTGGAACAATTATGACTTCTGCGGCTTTCCATTGGCTTGGAACGTATAAAAGTCTCAGGGAAGCATTTATAATGTGGATGAGCTTGATAAACGCTTTTCGAGGCAGCTCCTAGCTCAAATCGTATCCTGGAGCCTTGTTATTTTTTTAGGCTTTTTATTGTTTGCTTCAGCTCAGATAGTTTATATTGTAGTTGTCGGATCCTGTTCTGGGATTAAGTTCTTGGGCCAATTGACGTCCTTCTAACGGTTTGGATGTTTCCTCCAAGTGGTCGGCAAACAAATTCACTTTCTCTCTGTTTCCTTTTACCCATTCACCGTTGGCTGTTTTAATCGGTGGCAATTACATTTTTTTGTCGACTTTACGGCTTTCCAAAGCGAATACTTGGAACTTTTGTCCGCAGTCAAGCCTTCGAGGTAATTAGAAGTCTCACGGTTCTTATATTCTTGTAGTATTTGCTTTACCTTATTTGATAGGCGGATCAAATAGGATTTATCGGGGGCACACGTGATTGTTTCCATCTCCTCTGTGCTTTCCTTTTTTCTCGTACGAGGCCTTCTATATCGGGCGCGTATATTTGTTTTATTCCTCTTGTTTGGAAGAAAGTGCTGTTCAACGCAGCTCTTTGGATGATTTCCACGAACTTGTCAACTTCGTCTTCAATTTGCAACGGCGTCGTAAGTGGAACTTTTTACTTACGGTGGCGCTACAGTCCGGGGTGGACCTGGGCCTCAGTCAACAAGCTTCTCCAGCCAGTTCGATCCCTGGCTAGCTGCCTCCAGTTTCGCACGCTAAGCTGGCTGAGGTCCTCTTCCACTTGAGTGCGCCACCTGAGTCTTGGCCTTCCTCTACTGCGCTGTCCCTCGGGGGCGGATTCGAAGACTTTTCGGACCGGAGCATTGGACATGACCCAGCCATCTCAGTCTTTGGATCTTCACTGTTCTGGCTAGGTCCATGTCGCTGTACAGTCCATACAGTTCGTCGTTGTATGTCCTCCTCCACTCACCGTCAATGCAGACGGGACCGAAGATCGCCCGAAGAATTTTTCTCTCGAAGCAACCAAGAACACCCTCATCCATTTTTGATAATGTCCATGCCTCTGCGCCATAGAGCAGGACCGGGATTATTAAAGTCTTATAAAGGGTGACTTTTGTTGTCCGAGAGAGCGCTTTGCTACTCAATTGCCTTCTTAACCCAAAGAAACAGCGGTTGGCAAGAGTTATTCTTCGCTTGATCTCAGCGCTGGTGTCGTTGTCTGTATTTATAACGGAGCCTAGGTAGACAAAGTTTTTAACTACCTCAAAGTTATATCTGTCGAAGGTGGCGTTCTGTCCGAGAAGTTACGAGTACTGTTGGTTGTCCTTTTTGCTTGACAGCATATACTTGGTCTTGCCCTCATTGACCGCTAAACCCATTTTCGCCGCTTCCGTCTCAATACTCGCGAAAGCGCCACTGACATCACGCTGCTTTCTCCCGATTATGTCTATCATCGGCGTATGCGAGTAGTTGGACGGACTTTTGAAAGATAGTGCCTCTTGTGTTTGCTCGTGAGTTTTGCACTATTCTTTCAAGTACGATGTTCAAAAAATCGCATGACAGCGCATCGCCTTGTCTAAATCCTTTCTGGACATCAAAGGTCTCGGTGAGATCTTTACCGACCTTGATGGAGCAGCGTGCATTCTCCATCGTCATCCTGCACAGACGGACGAGTTTGGCAGGGATGCCAAAACTAGACATTGCCGTAGCTCGTCTCTATAGATGCTGTCATACGCGGCCTTAAAGTCGATGAATAGGTGATGGGTATCGATCTGAAGCTCATGGGTCTTCTCCAAGATCTGCCGTAGTGTGAATATCTGGTCGATGGTGGACTTTCCTGGCCTGAAGCCACACTGATATGGACCTATCAGGTTGTTGACGAACGGCTTCAGGCGTTCACACAATACGGCGGATAAGATCTTATATGCGATGTTAAGGAGACTGATGCCTCTATAGTTGGCGCAGTTCAGAGGGTCTCCTTTCTTGAGAATTGGACAAACAATGCTGAGGTTCCATTCATCGGGCATACTTTCGTCCGACCATATTTTACAGATGAGTTGGTGTATGCTCCTTACCAAGTCATCGCCTGCCGCTTTGCTGAGCTCGGCAGTCAGGCGATCCGCTCCAGCAGCTTTGTTACTTAAGCTTCACTTCATCCAGGTCGGGTGAACGGAATTGTTGGTCATCATCGTCCAGGTTGAAAGGTTGATTCTGCCTGACAGCGGTATTTGGTCCGTCATCGCCGTTATATAGTCTGCAGAAATGATCTTTCCAAATCCTCAGCATCGACTGTGATTCTACTACCATGTTCCCTTGTTCATCTCTACAGGCTTCGGTTCGGGGTTTGTTTCCGCGGCATGTTATTTTTACCTTTTGATAAAACTTCCAAACCTCATTCCTAGAGTAGCATCTCTCAATTTCCTCGATCGCGCGCTTCTCATGCTCTTTCTTCTTCCTCCTGAGAAGCCGGTGCTCGTCTCTCCTCTTCCGCTCATAGAGCTCATGAGCAGCTCTGGTCTTTCTAAGCAGCGCCGCGTTATATGCATCTTGCTTATCTGCATGTGCTTGCCGGCATTCATCATCGAGCCAGGGGTTTCTTTGTGGTGGACGAGTGAAACTCAGCACATCAGAAGCGGCATCTCTGATGGCGTTTTGGCAGTGTTTCCAATGGTCTTCGATGCTTGATGCTGGCGGCATTGGACCTCTTAAGAGAAGAAAAAGGCATCCTTGGTGGCGTCATCTTTCTCCTCTGTGGGGTCATGCGCGCATATAAGGCTTATGTTGGCAAATTTAGCCTTGATGCGGATTGCTACGAGGCGCTCGCTCACATGCCGGAAGCTGAGGACTTCTCGTCTTAGTCTGCCTCCGACATCAAATTCGCATCCAATTAAGTGCTGCTTTTGCCATCGATAGCAATTGCCGTAGTAGATGTCGCAGTTTTTCATCTTCTTTTTGTCCGGCCCAACCCATCGCATTTCTTGGATGGCGTTTATGTCTGCTTTGCAGCAGTCTTGGGCCTCCGCTAGTTGCTCGGCTGCACGTGGTCTTTTAAGGGGTCTAACATTCCACGTGCATATCCGAAGCTCATTGTCCTTAAATCGTTTGCGTGGGTTGTCAACAGTAGATCCGTCCATATCCGAGGCTTGTTGATGCTTCGTAACTTAATCTTTTTTAAATGGCCAGGCAGTTACCCCGGCGGCACAACCCCCAACCTGGAGGACCAGTTCCATTTTGAGTGCCCCTAGGACGAGGGGTCGGTTACACCGAAGCCAGTAACCCATTCCGGGATGTGAGCGCTGCCGTTGGCCCTTATAGGGCTCGTCTGCCACCATCTCTTTTCCAAGACCCTGACTAAGTCCTGGAAATCCTTTCCGGCCTCAGCTCCAAATATGTTGGAGTAGCCCGGATAAGGTCTTTTTTTGTTTCTCCGACACTAATCCTGGTTAATGGCACAGGAAACTCGCCATTTGCCTCCTTCACTTGGCAACCTCTAGTAAGATTCCCTGATGGCGCCACGGGGAGGCGTGAAGTAGGACTTATTAGCAGAGCTGCAAGATGTTCGGCTGCAGAGGCTCATTCTCGTCATTTAAGGAACCAGCACCTGTCGGAAGATGCTACTTCTACGAGGCTTTATACTAATCGTTGCCATCCTTAAGTGGAACTTCTAAAGCAATATTTTCCTTGAAATTTCTTCTGAAACCACCCCAGTTTGTTTCCTTATTCGTCAATCTGGGCATTCTTTCAGGTCCTTGCTATGCTCCTGCCGTTTTTAAGGATTACTGGCGAGTGATCTGAGCAGAGATCATAGGATTCTTCTAAAGTCGTGAGATATTTGGGGGCCCCTTTTGTAATGAAAAAATCGACCAGGTCAGATATTTTATTTGTGTCGGTGTGCCAGTAGGTTGGCTTGCCCGTCGAAAAAAAGTCCAATCCAAGTTTCATACTTGCTTGGTGCAGAAGCCTGCCGTTCGTCGAATGCATCTTGAGCCCCAAAATTGATGCTTTGCGTTGAAATCACCACCGAGAATAAAGTTCGACCCAAGTTGGTAAAAAAGACGTTGTCACGTTCTCGACATGCTTAATGCAGTCTTTGATGTAAGGAGAGAATCCACGCCTCGCGTTTTCTGAGGGACGATACGCGCGATAACCAAAGTAACCTCTTATCTTGGGTTTAACTCCCTTTTTCAAGTGTGTTTCCGAAATCGAGTATACGTCAATATGGTCTTTCCATAGAACAATTTCTAATACGTCGACTTTTTTCAGAAGGCCATTTGCGTTCCTAAGATGACTGCGAGAATTTGAGGCAGCGAATACGTAGTTAACCTGACACGTGTAAATGTATTTTGGGAAATTAGAAAAAAAAAAATTCCTCAAACCAAACACTTTCTCCTTCCAAGGTGTCCTTGTTGATTTGAAAATGAGACAACTTAAACTTCTGGGGACCCAAGTATAAACTCAAGGCGAGAACCTTGAATATACCCAGTGACTACAGTGACAACAGCTGTATCATTAGGCATTTAAAAGCTCATCATATGAAAAAGTCCATCAGAATAGTCTGAATCCTGTCCAGCAAGTAAATCATGGAACCAAAACAATGTCCTCGAGCTATAAATTATTCGTAATTTCTAAGAAGATCTTCCTACACTACCCACTCTTAGATCCTAGGAATACCTTTGACCACATTTATTAACAAAAGCAAAAAACATCATCTTTAAGGGATGAAACAAGAAAATAAAACAAAACAAACCCGACAAACATCTTTCATTCAAATTTGGACTTGTTCAACAAACAGACAACTAAGTAGTTGTCTCCTGGCAAAAATACAAGCCCAGCCCAAGAAGGCCTTTATGGTGCTCTCTTTAAATGAGATAACTGATTTAAAAGGCTAAGGACGAGATCACATCCCTTTGTGTATAATTTTCCCTGTGACACACATATGTATAAAAAAAATGAGGATGAACGGAAATGAGAACATCAACCTATAAAACCTTCGATATGAATGCTCGAGACATGCACCTTTTTATTGAGACCGAGAGTCAGAGAAACAAGACAACTTCAACTCGGGGAAAATGGGTTAAATGACAAAACATGAAGCAATTACGAGTACTGTTGGTTGATGGTGAGACGATAGTGGAGTGGATCGAGGCAGAATACTCTTTGCATCGCCTGGTTGCATAGATGCCTAGATGCAAGTCAATTCTCTCCACAATGCCATTGTCTAGCGATGGAAATAAAATAGGTACAATGGAGGCGACCTACAAGTGCACGTGCATAGTTATAGCCAATTAAAGTGAAAAAAAAAATAAATAAAAATGGAACACAAAACGGTATCATCGTCAACATCATCATCTCTGCTGTCGTTGTCGTTGTCGTTGCCGTTGTCGTCACAGTCACAGTCACAGTCACAGTCACAATCATAGTCATCGCAATTGCAATCGTCCTCGTCGTTGTCCTTTGTTGAACATTGGCTGAAGATGATAACTTTTAGTGCCAACAAATTGTTACCATAGGTAAGTAAGTATACACATACATACATGTATGTATAGAAAGAACTCTGTTTTGTCTGCATTATGCATCTGATCCGCATCCTAGACCTACAATACCTGCAATCCGAGCCAAGAAAATGGCAATTGGAATTTATTTTTTAAAACAGATTTTTTTTTCTCCCCTCCTTCGTTGGACGATTCAGGGGAATCACTCTGCGTTCTGATTTTATAGCCAGATTAGGGCTTTAAATCTTAATGGTGATGGACAAGGATTCTGATAAATAGGATTGACTGGTTAAATACTGACCTATGTGACCTATGTCAATTTAGTTTTGGCTTGCATTTCGCCATGTACTCGGCACAAGTCTAATATGTGGACACTTATTGGAGAAAAACTAATTATTGAATTAGGAAGCCTTCAGGGCAAGGCACTGGTGTTTATGGCTTCAGTGTGAACCAGTCATCCAAGCCAGATGAATGGGGTTTTTTTGTGGCAGACCTGTCTCTATGCTTCATCTATGCCTACGACACCGAAAAGAACATTTTGGCTCGTTTTTTTTTGTGTCCAGGATTTTTTGTATAGCAGGACTGAGCTTATCGGTGTCTTGTACTATGCCTCTTTGGTTTCTTGAGAGAGGGCTTTAATACACCATCGCTTTTTAAGACAAAGAAGCGACGTTTGAATGATTCTTCGCATGATTTCCGCGCTGTTTTCGTTGTCAGAGCCGAAGCAAAAGGTGTTTTATTGTACTACGAGTAACTTTGATTTTGAACGAAACACATTAAATTTCATTAACACGTTCAATGCGGACTACATCTTAAGATGTAATTTCTGTCAGCCCCGCGTACGGACTACATCTTAAGATGTTGGGGAACCCCGCTGACGGACTACATCTTAAGATGTAGTCGTCAAATAACGTTGTTTTAACGGTTTTTTCGTAGCAAAATCCTTTCAGAACCATAAAAAACCATAAATCCATACTGAAAAACCACTTTCAGTCCAAAAAAATCTCCGTATGTGAGGGTAGGACGGCTATTTCGTCCCGCATTGAACGTGTCAAACACCAACTTCAATCGAAGAAATACAATCTGCAATTAATTTCGTAACACAACTTCGGGCATCGATGGTGGGCATCATGGCTGGATCTGATAAATTTTATCCGTGAATTTTCGGCCACTTTTCAAGCACTTGCGGCCGTTTGTCCTCCAAAAACGTAAATAATGTTGGCCTCCGATGCGTCGTTAGTTGTTGGTTTTTTAGGGTAGCCTATCAACTTAACGTATTCCCTATGAGGCGTTAGATCATAAAATCATGGAGGCCAATTTACAAGTCCTTCAAGTGAAATTATGCGTTCATCCAATGTTTCCTTAAAGAAGTTGGTTGTTTCGTTCGCTGTAAGGCACTTAGTGCCATCTTGGTGGAACCACATCTCTTCCATGCCAATAGTAAGCCATTTAATTGGGGAATGAAAAAAGTTATTTACCATGGACTGAGAGTGAATACCGTTGACCATAACACGCTGATTAGCTTCGCTTTTGAAAACTATGGATTTTTGAGATATAATGGCGTTTCGATAATCTCTCCAATTATTCACACTATGGCAGATCTCAGAAAAAACCCATGAGCTTCAGATGGATATACATCACCCATTCATTGATTTTAAGGCCGCGTATGACAGCATCTATAGAGACGGGCTATACAGAGCAATGTCTAGTTTTGTCACCCTTGCCAAACTCATCCGTCTGTGCAGGATGACGATGGAGGAAGCACGCTGCTCCGTCAGGGTCGGTAAAGATCTCACCGAGACCTTTGTTGTCAAAAAAGGATTTAGACAAGGTGATGCTTGTCATGCGATTTTTCAACATCGTACTTAAAAGAATAGTGCAAAACTCACGAGCAAACACAAGAGGCACTATCTTTCAAAAGTCCGTCCAACTACTCGCATACGCCGACGATATTGACAAAATCGGAAGAAAGCAGCGTGATGTCGGTGGCACTTTTGCAATTATTGAGACGGAAGCGGCGAAAATGGGTTAAGAGGTCAATGAGGACCAAGTATATGCTGTCAGGCAAACAGGACACTGAACACCGACATCTCGGACAGAACGTCGCCCTTGACAGGTATAACTTTGAGGTAGTTAAGGACTTTGTCTACCTAGGCTCCGCTGTGAATTCAGATAACGATAAGAGCGCTGAGATCAAACGAATAATAACTCTTTGGGATAAAAAGGTAACTGACTAGTAAGGCCTTCTCACGAACAACAAAAGTTACCCTACATAAGACTTAAATAATCCCCGTCCTGCTCTATGAAATGCAAGTGGAAGGGGACTTCAGCCAACTTAGCGTGCGAAACTGGAGGTAGCCAAACAGGGCAGGACAGGAGAAGCTTCTTGACTTGTGCCCAGGTCCACCACGGACTGTAGCGCCACCTAAATTAAAGTAAAAAGACGGACAAAAAACCAGGCTGTAGTGAACAAGGTCGAATCGATAAATTCCGATATTCTTCAACATTCCTGAATGAAGAAATGTTCTCTTGTTATGCGATTCGGTGCGACTGCATTTTCCAAAATGCGAAGACAATGACACTGATAGCTTGCGATCTGACAATTGGTTTGACAGATATCGAACCTACCGCTTTAAGAGTAGCTTAATTGACAGCTCGCTATACCCTTCCCATTTTGCCAATATCGTCTGCGTATGCGATTTACTGAACAGGTAGCTCCCGAGTTCAGTTGTAACTTTCACTAAATTCTTTCAGAAAAATGTTGAAGAAATTAAAGACTACGCATAGGCTTTTCTGTGTACGTTTCTGATGTTAAAAGAAAAAAAGTTCCGTCGTCCGTCCGTCTCATTCTGCACAGTCAAGTAAGCAACAACAGTAGACATGGCTTTCCCAAAATCTGTCGTTATGTGAAAACGTTAGTTGCCACACTTTAAGAGACTGATGAGACTATTAACGATCGATCATAGGCGGCAGACAGGATCTCAAATGGAATGCAAGGTAGACTTATTTCCCAGGAGTTTGTGCAGTTCAGAAGATCTTCCTACTTTAGGATTAGATTTGGATTGATTTGGACTTTTATTTTATTTAATACATTGTCAATGGTTTCGACCCCTATTTCACGAATATCTTGATTGATATTGTTCTTGATGTCTTAATCGTCCCAAGATAGTTTGTATAGCATGCCACATCAAACGTAAAATCGCAGCTCCGTGGCGGCCAAGGGACATCACCAAAACAACTTGAACTTAGTGTGCAATATAGTACATCGATTGTTGGATGACTTGTGTGGGACTTAGCTCCATCTTGCTGAACATATAGCTCGATCAAGTCAAAATCCTAAATTTCTGGCCATAAAAAATCAATTATCATGCCTCGGCACCGCTCTTCTTTGATTTCAACGTTTCTTCTATTGCTCTTTTAGAAAAAATGGGACAATAATGCTGTTACTCTAAAAACCACGCCTTTCAGTCACACATTCATGCAAATTTTTTAGGTCATAAATGGCAATTTGGTTTCTTTACGTCATCGCCGAGATGTTAAATGTGCCTCATCTAAAAGACGAATTTTTGACCAAAATTTTCATCAAATGCGGAGCTGCTCTAAACCCAAACGGATGTTCCTTTTGTTTCAATTCTGAAATCAAATGAACCTTGTCAGCGAATTATCAGAAATTTTTATTTATGCAAAATTCTCCTCAGACTATTGCGAATAATGTTCAATTGCAGAGATCTTTGGCGTTTTGAGATCCTCGGCTTCAGATGCACACTTTCGGGAACAGTTGCAATATTGTCCGTTGAACAGGGAACGAACAAGGGAATCAATCAGAATAACAGGCTCACGAACTTTTTTCACAAACTTGCATAAGTACACCAGCCGCAGAAGATGTATTATTTTGGCCGAAATTTCACTTCGAAATTCGCAGTGTTTTGATAACATAACATCAACTTTGGAAGTAACTTTGAAATATTTTTTATAATTGTTCATACACTGATCCATTTCGAATATTGTATATAAAAATATAATAATCGGACTCTCTTTTTTATAGCTTAAGAACAGTCAAAAGAAGTGTCAGAACCAACAGTTGGTTCACCCTTTACTTAAGCTTGGAAAATGCTGTCCTGACTTCATCTTTGTCAGATATATGGAAATTCTGTTGCCTTGAAAATAAGTTGTTCTGCCTGACAATGGGATGTTGCCCAACATCGCCATTTATAAGTCTCCAGAAAATGTCTTTAAAGATACTTGACTGACCGACTATGGTCTTCCCATGAGATTTCCTTCTTAAGCCTCACAGATATCTTTTCGGGCTTTACAGCTTTCATATTTAGCAAAACTTTTGAACTCCATTCCTCCTGTAGAATCTCTCAAAAGAGATCAAGTGTCGGGTTGTTCCTTAAGTTAGGTTGCAGACTAACGTCATAAACTAACGTCATATACTGAAATGTCTCAAGAAGTCCTAATAGATGTCGAAATTGAATATTAAAAATCATGTAGGACATAAAGAATAGTTAGTAACGTAAGATTTTTTGCATGGTTCATATGAGCCTGCCTATTGTTTAGCAGGATTTTTGAGGCAGTATTGACAGAATTGAGAATTAACCTGGCATCGGGAATGGTATGGAATGAGAGGTTCGTCATATTTCAGCGACAAATCGATGCAAAATCGGCCTTTGAAAGGCTATTCTCTGAATTTGTTATTTAGTTTTTGAAATCGTTTGCTGCCACTCTTGAGACTTTTTTTTTACTGTGAGACTGCTCCTATTGTCTTGCCTGCTACGTCGGCATGCAATCTCTTATACATTGTTACTGTTACTGATGTGCCTGTAATGTAGCCTTAAATGAAACTTCTCATCTTTGCGGTTTGGTTATTTGTCCAGTGGATAATGAATTCAATGTGCTGTTTTTAAGCCCAACTAAAACAGATTTTTAGTCCATGATGGCCAAGACGGCAACTTCGTACCATCGGTGCAGATTCCATACTACAAGGTATTGAACTTGACCTCAAATATAACTATCACTCGATAGATGAATCTCTAGAATGTTCACCCACTTTGTTTGAGATCACGATAGAAGAGCCGAAGATTCCCGCTTACTTCAATATTTGTTATCCTCCGGAAATCTAATTGGCCAATCTGACATGATCGATCTTTGTTAAAATTGTTCACCAACTAGGAGTAAAGGTTCGACATGAATAGTTGCCTCGTATTATGGGAGTTTTTCTTGCCCGATAGTCACCACGAGAGCCCAATTCGATTTTTACTTTGGAAGTTGATGAAATGGTAATGGCGAACAATTCTTTGAGCAAAAAACTATTTTTATTTTGATTGGCATCTCGATTTCCTTTTTTGCTCGTCTCTTATCTTTATCAAGGTCTAAAAGGTGAGCTTTGCAAATGATCACCTCGGGGTAACCAATGTCTTTTAATGACATCTTCCGACGTAAATTTGAAAATTCCTTCAATGGTTCGATGTAATGAGATCTGCAAGAAATGGTTTGAATTGTGGAATGCGTTTGACAGATACGTTTAAGCCACGAATTGAGGGTATGCTCTGTATAATGCTGTTGTAGGATTTCTAGCACAAAACAACCGTTAAAATTTACAACCTGAATCATTTCGAGTGAAGAAAAATTCTCCGTCCTATTCGGACTCCCACCCCTGGAGGGTCAATATCAAAACCAAAATATATCTGAGTTTCAAACCACTACTTCACAACAATGCTTTCCTTTCTCCTCCTTCTATCTTTCCGCCGGACACGGTGTAAGGGTATCATAAACCACTTGAGGCGCGTAAATTAAAAAAAAAAAAAAAAAAAATTGCCTTCTGCAGTTATTGAATTATCAGTTGCAGTCACAACGAAACGGCAAGGAGAATCGCAACACAGTCCAAAGGACATGGGTTAAGACTTCGTTGATTTTGAAAGGTTCCAAGTGGTATCGAAGACTGTGCGTTCTGGATTTAAATTACATTTTGTCGGAAACAAATAGTCGCGTGCCAGTCGTTTACCGCCATCGCTGTTACTCCCGGACAGTTCGTGCTGAATGTTACAGGGTATCTGTTGTCTTCCAGCGTTGAAGACGAATCTATGAATATGATCGTAATAACAACAATCCTTTTTATTTTTTGCATGAGAGTATGAATCAATGTGAAAAGTGGGTGTAGAGCAAAACTGGACTTATCAATAACATCATCAGACTTTTACGCCACTCATCGTTGATATGATTTGTCCAGTTACAAGCTGCCGGTCATAGGTCTTGTTGAAAGGCAATCTAGGACTTGAAACACGGTATCGTGAGAGTAACGAGCTCCCCGGACTTCGGTCCAAGCCTAGCTTGTTGAGGTAGGACACCTAATGGGAGCATCATGGTGGTTGTGATTTAAACCTAAAACGCAAGGAAAGTTGCACATGCTGGTCTCACCCGATGTAGAGCTGCAACAACTACTGGGTGCCGAGACCCTAGGAACAGTAAAAGGTTTTAGGTAAACCTCGACTCATACCAAGGGTGGAACTACATTCTCAACGCAGCTCCGAATTTTCAATATTTAATTATGGGCAATATCTGACCAAATACATCACATCTAGTACGTATTGTAATAAAGGAGATACAGCGTCTGTAGCGGAGAGTATATACGACGACGCTGATTAATCGATTCTCTGTCGTTTACAACAGCTTGCCTTGTCGTATGTAAAAACGTGTAACGTGTTTGGATTGGCTTAAAAATTCGATTGGTGCAAGTACTGAAAGCAGCCAACCTTCCAAATCGTCTCCGGCTTAGTAGTTGGGCTCTTGAAATACTTCAACATGATCCGCTGTTTTGGACAAATATTTTATTTATTGATTAGGCCCATTTCTGGGGGAAGGAGCGACCTGAAAAGGATCAAGAGCTGCCATAAGATTCAGAAAAAACATCGGTAGGACGTGGTTTATGGCCTGGTGGAATCTGTCCATATTTTTGACAAATTGAGGCCGGTAAATGGCGCCTATTATCGAGCCATAATAATGGACTATTTACTGCCTAAAATTGAAGCCCGTTGTCTCCATGACAATTGTGTTTAACTAGAAAGCACTTTGACACACAGCCCTTGAAACCATTGCTTTATTGCTAGAACGATTCGGTGAATAGTTGATTTTACGATTGGACCGCCTAAGATAAAAATAAATAAGTTTCTAGAGCGAGTTCAACTCTAAGATGAGATTGTTTCTGTTTCCTTGCATACCATGCAATTATTTCTTTTAAAGTACTGTTAAAAATTCAGCATAGTTTTCAACCTGCTCCTAGCAGATCCCTGATGTCTAACGATTATCCTAACAGCGTCATTAGCCTTTTTCATAAAAGATAGCAATACTATTTTTTCTCAGTTAATTCCAATCAATCTTGTGGTGCTTTTGGAGACATAATCGCATCTGGAGTGACCGAGATTGTCTCGTAGATATCTCTATCATACCCATTTTCTCCACTTGCACTATCTGCTTAATACGAGTAGTTATCTTAAGAAGTAACATTTCTGCGTTAGCTTGCAAACTGTGACTATTTAAAATTCTTAAAAAAATTTCGTCTCATTAAAATTTATCTGTCTTATCGCTTCTCTTCTTCCATCTAACACATCAATCCCGCCTAAAGCTGGTAGCGACATTTCACATCTACTGAAACCAATTTCTTGTGACTTCCTGCCCGTAACCCATCTCGACTTGAGAAGAAACTGCAAATGGGTAGCAGTCACACTCGAGCCTTTTTAACTCGCTTAATTTGTCCGCAAAAGTAGCTGCAAAATATCACATCTTAGCTTGGCCTCATTTTTCAACAAGGCTTTTCCTAAACCCTCTGACGAATCCTTTTAAAAGTCACCAGCTATACCGGTGGGGTTCACTTAAATATTCGCAATCTCCTGACACTGACAAATCTCATTCAATTAATTCGACCGTTCGCCTTTCGCCCGTTCGTCTCCTCAAGCCCCAACTATCCAACCCGACCAGCCCCAGTCATTTATCAACAAATTCACCTGAAAAGCTCAGACAAACAAACTGCAAAAGAGGAACGCACTGCAATAACAACAAAATAAATTGTCATAACCTAGAAACATGACTGTCGGCCACTGCATTGAATAGATGAACGAATGAACGGATGGACGACCGACGCGACGTATAGACGAATACATAGACGTGTGACCCGTGACACTTTCTTTAATTTCAGTCTGCATTTCTCTACTGGTGTGACCAGCTCTTCTTCTGACAACATCTCATTCTGTTCCTGAAATGAAAATGGAAAATTAGGACATAAATCAGCGCTAGGGTGGCGTTTGAGGTCCCCAGTGCCCACCGTTGGCCATCAGTGTTGTACGCCATGGCCACGGTATTTCTGGGCTATCGTCTTGGTTTTCAGTACTCAGTGCTCAGTGTTCTGTTTGCGGCTCTTAGTCCTTAGTTCTCAGTCTTTGCTGTTCGGTTCTTGGTCCTTTTGCCTTGGTCCACGGTTAGCTATACCGGAAGAAATTAAGCTATTTCCAGATAAATTAGTTATTCGTCGATTATGATTAACGACACACCATAAATAATTGTGTCGATACTTTTTCATGAGCCTCTGGTGCGCTTCCATCTCAGAGGAGTTGTCTTTTGGGGTGGGAAACCCCGTCTCTATGGGTGGCTGATAGTGATTGGGGTTAGGGTGGAACTGAGACCGACCGCAGGCAATAATTTCAGTTTGATTTGACGTGGAAAAATCGTTGCGATGGCTTTGTTCTCCATTTCTTTTTTGTTGTTACATCTTTCGATTTGGCTGTCGAATAATTTTTTGTATTTCGATATGCCGTGGTTAGAAGAATTGGAGTTGGATTTGTGGGGTGCTTTATTGCAAAGTCAGCCATATTAATGACTTCTTTCGCACCGAGGAGAGGAAGGAGATGGGTTTTTTTTCTTTCAGATGGCCTCTCCCATACTTAATCGTAGATAGTCGTATGCTAGGGAATCGACGGATTTTTTCTAGGTCTACAGATCAAGGCCAAACCTTGGAATGTATGCATAAGCCGTGATGAGTAGTTCATTCATTTTCGAGCAATTATGCCATTTTTTTGCCCCACTGTTGCACTAAGGTAAAGTTTTGTGTTGAGTTAAATGCTTTGGAATAAGACCCAGGGCTTGTGGCATAAGTGTTCGCAGCGGTTTTGTTAAAAATTTGATAAAAACAGCATAATATAGTATTTAGAGACCTTGATGATGTCCATCATAGTAAAAGAGGTATATACGATACTGGAGATATACCATATAGGAAAATTGCTTATGCGGACTGTTTGCCTGAAAAGTGCGGCCTTAGTACTACTCGTATTTGCCAGATCCAGAAGGAAACCGTCTAAACTTCGTCAGCCACAGAGCCAATAGTCTTCTTAACATGTGTTGTGTAAATTCATAAAGCTAGCACAATTAGTGCTAGTATCCACTGTCGACAGACCCATATGATTGCTGGATAATATTTACCCTAATGCTACGTGTCAAAATTACATGTCATTCCAACTATAAGTTTACAAGTTAGAGTGATCTTTGTGAAGCAAGGTTTGTTATTTTCAAAACAATGGATTCAAAAGAAGTTCGTGTGTTGATAAAGCTGTTTCTGATACTATAGTAGCCAACCAGCGGCCTAGTAAGCATTACGAAGACTCTGCCCCAAGGAAATCAACTATTACTGACTGGTATGATCAATTGAAACGCGGTCGTAAAAACAACGATTATGCTGAGCGCTTTGGTTGCTCAAAAACGGCAATTGTTTGAGAAAACATAAGAAAAATTCACAGATACTTTTAGGAGATCGTAATGTGAAGTTGCGTGAGATAGCTGTCACCTTAAAGATATCAAAAATTGCTTTTGAAACTTTTGGAGTTAAAACCGGGCCAAAAACAATTATTCAGAGCCAACCCCGCATACGACGGCATCTATAGAGATGAGCTGTACAGATTCCTATCTATCTATCCTTGGCAATCTGATATCAGATTATTGAGAAAGACTATGGGCAACGTTCGCTGTTTCATTAAGGTCGGAAATAATCCCCCCCAGACTCTTGAAGTCCAAAAGGCATTTAGTCAATGAGATGTGCTGTAATCCTTGTTGTTCAAAATCATACTTGGGAAAGTTGTGGAAGTCAACACCAGCTGTGACAGTTGTGACCACCAGACCACTATTAAATCATATGTCGAAGGGAAAATGGACTTAGTCGTTAATGAGAGCAAAACCAAGAATGTGCTAACAATATTGAGGGAACTGAACCAGACAGAATGTCAAGGTAGACACCCAAAACTTTCTGTAGTCAGGGAGTTTGTATATCCCTGTTTCGCTTTTCAATCTCAAAATGAAATGCTATCGAAGAATTACTTCTGTTTTCTTGGCTTGTCTTGAAAAGAGAGGGTAACTTTATCAGAACCAGCTCCTATTAACGAAGCTGGTAGTGAGCTGAGTTGCAAAACGCGTCGTAGCTGGGATATCTCATTGGTTGTGGTGACGGTTGAGGGCATAAGCCATGTTGTTGCTTCCTTTTAAGAATTGAAAAGTTATGATTTTTTCAAAATTTACCTAATAGATGTGTCACATTACCTTAACGAACCAGTAGTGAACCCTAGGGGATAACGCACACAGCTTTAAAGAACGGTTAGATACTAATTTTATGCAGAGTTTCTTATGGATGTCTATTGTATAATATTCTGTTTAATTTTTTTATTGATACTCAGCAAATGTGTTCCGACATTGGCATCGAGAAGTTGCTTATGTAAAAGACAGACGGTCGTCTGTCAAGTTTGCTGAAGTTTAAATTTAAGGAAGGAACGTACGTTTACGGAACAGTTAGCGCTCTTTATTGGCTTTTAAACAATCGTAGCACTGCATTCAGTATGAGTGTGTGTGGTCTAAGATCGAATGAGGCGTCAGATACTAGGCGCTGGTGAGTGGTGAGTGCTAAAATTTTGACGAATAACTTCTGCAGACAAAGTGTTTACAGGGAAAACAAACCTAACGTTCCGAGGAGCCATCATCGACTCAGACCAATACCTTGTTGTAGCCAAGGTATGGTTGTGAATATCCCGAACAGCCTAAATACAAGATAATGCTGTGAGAAGGTCAAAATCCTAAAAGATTGCCAAATTCTTTTCAACACTGCGAAAAAGCCATCACTCGACCAGCACAGCGTAAGCCCTGGTTCTATGACAAATGAGGGCAAGCACATGCAAGTAAGCAAGACGCACGCAATGGGGCGCTGCAAAGAAAGACCAGAGCTGCAAGCGCGCTCTATGAACAGAATAGAAGAGACGACCACCAGCTTCTTATGAGCAAAAGGAAAGAAGCGCGTGGTCATGCAACACTCTGAATGAGATTCGGAAGTTTTACAAAAAGGTAAGAAAACATGCCACCGATACAAATCCCGAACCTAAGCCTGTAAAGACTAAGAGGCAACGTCGTAGTCGTAGTCGATGTAAGAATTTGGAAAGATCATTTCTGTAGACTGATACGTCTGTCAGGCAAAATGAACCTTTCAACTTGGACGATGATGACCAACAATTCCGGCCACCCGACCTTGATGAAGTGAAGATAGCTATATCGAAGGTTAAGTCCAACAAAGCTGCTGGAGCGGATGGCCTGACTGCCGAGCTCTTCAAAGCAGCAGGCGATGACTTGGTAAGGAGCATACACCAACTCATCTGTAAAATATGGTCGGGTGAAAGTATACCCGATAAATGGTACCTCCGCATTGTTTGTTCGATCCTCAGGAAAGGAGACATTCTGAACTGATTCTACTACAGAGGTATCAGTTTTCCTTGCATTGCATAAAAGATCCTACTATGTGAAGACCTGACCTAATCAGTCGACATCAGTGTGACTTCAGGCCACTTTCCTGGTCTCGATCGATCAAATATTCACAATACGGCAGATCTTGTAAAAAACCTATGAGCTGCAGATTGATACGATCCACCTATTCATCGATTTTAAGGCAGCGTATGACAGCAACAATATAGACGAGCTATACAGAGCAATGTCTTGTTTTGCCAGCCCTGCCCGATTCGTCCGTCTGTGCAGGATGACGATGGAGAAAGCACGCTGCTCCGTCAGGGTCGGTTAAGAGCGCACCGAGACCTTTGATGTCAAAAAAGGATTTAGACAAGGCGATGCGCTGTCATGCTATTTCTTCAACATCGTACTTGAAAGAATAGTGCAAATCTCAGGAGCAAACACAAGAGGCACTTGTGTTTGTGGTAGTTAAGGACTTTGTCTTCCTAGGCTTCGCTATAAACTCAGACAAAGACACCAATGTTGAGATCAGACGAAGAATAACTCTTGTCAATGGCTGTTTCTTTGGACAAAGATCAACAAAAATGACTTACATGACCCACACATAAGACAAATACAAAACTTGGATAATCCCAGTCCTGTTGTATAACGCATGGTCACAGACTTTATCAAAACTGGATGAGGGTGATCTTGACTCCTTTGAGAGGAAAATTGTTCGTCATTGACGGTGAGTGAGGGAGAAGATGCAATTATGAACTGTAGCGAGAAGAGTGATGATCCAATGACTGAGATGGCTGGGTCATGTAGAGTGGATGGACACCAACGCTCCGGTCTGAAAAGTCTTCGAATCCGCCTCGAGGGACAGCGCAGTAGAGGAGTACCGAGGCTCGGGTAGCGCACGCAAGTGGAAGGGGATCTCCGCTAACCAAGGTTGTGAAACTTGAAGCGGCTAAAAAAAGGTCGAGCTGGCTAGCGATGTTTGTTGGCTGAGATCTAAGTCCACCTCGGACTATAGCATCACCTAAATTCAGTTCAATGTTGCGCTACAGCAGCAGATTACCCGCCGAACAATTTAAAGTGTCTTAAGTTGTTAAGGAGAATTCTCTAAATTAATACATCAGTCAGATTGACTAATTTGGTGTATGAAAACTTTGTGTTGCGCTAGACTACGTTTAAGTTCTAAAAGCGTGCATCCCTTAGGTCGGGTTTTTAAGCCGAACCTATGTATGTTTGAACCTTATTCAGTATCTGTGTCTCATATTGTCTGAATAATGTCATATCGTTTAAAAAATTCACCTCACATACTATTCCACTATTTAAATTTGGTTCTGATGGTTTGGAACGTAGTAAGGCCTTTATCTCATTCACTAATATTTTCAATACTTCGTATGTAAGAGTTACTGAAGCTATGCTACGCCGTAGTAAGTATTTATTGACTTAACTCCAGCTCTCTATAACCAAACAAAGTGAGGTGAAACAATACGACATCAAACTGAACATAGTTTCTCTTTCTTTATTCCAATTTCGAAACGGACTTTCAAAGTTATGCCACACACATTCTTATGAGATAAAAAAGTTAAGAAGGAAAAATGTGTTGTCCCCATCAAATAAATTGTATCTCAAAACTATGAAACCTAACAATGAATACATCGTGAACTAGAATAGTAAAATTCAGCCATAAATATAGCACATCCTTGCAGTAGTAACAAAACCAATGTCCTCTACATTTTTTAAAATTTTTATTTCAAAGCATAAACGTCTAACATCAAAATCTTCCACCCATTTAACCACTAATTACGAGTATCTGCCACGAGAACAGCATAAAAGAAAGAAAATTTCTCCAAAAGATTGATTTGATCTCAGATGAATGTCGCCTTATAAAATTTATAAGACGTCTTAAGTGCTACGTATTCTTTATGCCCAATCATACCCATACGACCTTATCACACTTTTCATGACCAGAATCGGGCCAATTGTCGCCGTATCTCTTTCGTTCAGGCTCCAAAATCGATTTGTATCCTTTCACGTATGAGTATGAGAATTTGTGAATACCCATTTGCCAAACAAGGAAATGTTTTCATTTTCCTCGCAACAATTTTACGACATCAAGTACGAAGAAGAGTGTACAAATCCAATCGGTTATCCTTTTTTAGGGCTTACGAAATATCATTTGGCTCAAGTTGTTTATGGTGTCGGCGCAAAGGAAGACAAAAACAATGTTTTTTGAGATATATTTGGCAAAATCGATTGCCGATAAAAATTCATTCCTCCATATACTCGTACTATATGAACACGAAGATACCAGAGTTTAGGTAGCATGAAACTACCATACGTCAACAACCAGAGCAGCCTTAGTTCGTAAACTTCTTTTCATACCATACTTTTCATACTTACCAGCTTCCTTTTCTTATTTTTATTACTCTCAGGTTATTGAAAATAGAAATCTTCGGTCCTGACCGGTGGTGGTGATTGTGATTGTGATAAACATCCACATGGTAGCTCAGTTTAATTCAGCTCCGGCCGGCATGTGAGTCTGTCATTCGGGCAATGACATTTTGTGTTGATGTTTATTTTCAGAAATCGCTTTTTCATGTCAAAAACCAACCACCACACCGATTTCCATCTACCTACAGCCGTGTTCCTAGTCATATTGAAGAACAAACAATGACTTTTGCTTGGGAGGGAGAGCAAAACGATTGTCACAGCCGCACCCTGTTTCCAGTTTTGCTTCCTCACCGAGGACTATAGTACTTCCAGTTCGCAATCATATTTCAGGATCAACTTAACTATCTCTCTATTATGGAATCGTGCCACAGTATGTGCGCCATGGATTCCACAAAATTTAATCCCATCTCGTCGAAACGTCGTCGTATCTCGGTAGATGGAGGACTATAACAGACCTCCACCTCCACCTCCAACAACTTGAACTTCTTATCCGCTAACGTTAACCGACAAAAGTTAAATAGCAACGAGAACATGTACTCCACTTGGCAACAACGAATAAATCATTTCTCTAGAGCAAAACACAAACACTCCCATTCCATGGCTACAAGATGGAATGAAAGTCAAATTGTTGAGGGTGGTGGTGATGATGGTTAAGCTCATCTCCTTTTGTTTTTTGTCTTTGTTAAGTTTTGCGGATTGGCAACAATGCAAATATACGAATAGAGTTAAACAGATGAAAATAGGAAACAAGAAGACAAAGCATCAGACAAGTAGTCGAACAAATTGGAAGGATATGACGCAATGATGAGATGAGTTTTTCACTTAAAAAAAAGAAATGTCACCAGGAATAGAGGCAAAAGAGAGCTGAACAAAATGAGGAAATACAACGCAGTTCGGTGGTATGGTTCCGCTGAAAGTATTCGCTTTCACACAAATGTTTGATGCTGATTAAATTGGTGTCCATCTCGATTGAATATCCGAGAAAATACTAAATTAAGTACAGAAGTATGAACTATTTAAAAAAGTCAACCAGGCACAGTTTTGTCTTTCTCAGACAGAAATTCTATTTTATATGCGTTCTCGAGTTATTAACTTACAAGAAGCGTCGGAGGATTTTGCCACTCTTATGTCCAGAACACTTACATAAGTGGTTAGCAAAAGCATAGTGCCTCTCATGGCGCTAGTAAGTAGTCCGCAATCTTTCCTACAGAAAAGCCGCAGAGCACTAAGAGATGTCAGAAAGCACTCGATATACCGGCAACTGTTGATTGAAGTACTTAGAAACGCTTTTTCTGCAATTTCTCGTTCACTACTAGTTGTGAGCATGACTATCCTTTCTGGCTTGCTGACAGTGGTAAATAACTTGACGTAGTACTTACTTACTTATCGGGCTCCCGACCCATGTAGAGTCTCTGCCTGACACACCAGCCTTCCATCTTCTACGATCCCGGGTACGCTGCTTCCAGTTTTCCAGACCAAGCGCTCTGGCATCTGCGATGGCTTGGTCTTTGAAACGGAGGTTCGGTCTTCCTTGTCTTCTCGAACCTGGGGCTGGGATTCGGAGATCCTCTTAGCTGGAGCGTTATTGTGCATTCGATCGATGGGGCTGAGCCAATGTAGTCGACGTGCTTTGGCTTTTTAGACTACATCCACATCTTGGAACAGTTCATAGAGTTCGCGGTTGTATCTTCCTCTCCATTCGCCTTTCTCGCACACAGGACCAAAAATCCGCCGAAGTATTTTTTTTTCGAAGGAACTCAGTATCAGCTCTCCCTTCTTGCTTATCGTCCAGCACTCGGTGCCATAAGGCAGAACTGGCAGGATAAGGATTTTGTAGAGCACACATTTCGTCCTTCGAGTTAGGAGTTTTGAACCCAATCGTTTGGCCAAGCCGAAGTAGCAACGGTTTCCTAGGTTTATTCTTGGCCTGATCTCTACTAGGGTGTCATTCGTGTAGTTCATGTTTACTCCGAGGGAGTTCACTAACTACCTCGAAATTTTTGCTATCAATAGTGACGTTTTTTCCTAGGCGATGGACAGATGCTTGATTGTTTGTTGATAACATGCACTTAATCTTGTTCTCATTTACTTCAAGGTCAATGGATTTCGCCTGTTCTTCAATCGCCGTGAACGCTTCTATCACGTGATTGTCCAGTCATCGGGCATGTTTTCTTCCACCCATACTTGGTTGATGATTCGGTGCATGCTCCCTACCAAAACATCACCACCGTATTTAAAGAGCTCCCCTGGTAAACCATCAGAGCCTGCGGCCTTGTTGTTCTTACCCTTTTTTATAGCTCATTATCTGGACTGGGTTATCTTCTTGCCCTATCACTCTCTCTACATGATGCCCATTAAGTAACTGCTGGAAATGCTGCTTAAACACATCTACTATTCCCTGCGCTTCGGTGACTAGATTTCCTTCGCTGTCTCGAAGAGCTTGCATTCCGGTTTTGTAGCTAGCAGCCAGTTGCTTGACTTTTTTATAAAACCTCCGGATATTAGTACGATCGCACGACTCTTCGATCTCCTTGAGCTGGAAGGCTGTGTAAGCCCTCTTCTTTCTACGCAGGATCTTCTTTTCCCCCCTTCTCCTGGCTCAATATTCTTCTCTCGCTGCCCTTGTTTTGCGCTCCAGCACTTTCTTGTGTACATTTTCTGTCACCTTTTTCTTGTACACGCATTCATCATCATACCACGGGCTCTTTCTCTGGGGAGGCTGGTACCCTACAGAGGTTTCGGTATGATGATGTCGCGATACTGGCACCACTGACTGTTGGCGTTTGTGGTAGATGAGTGCACAGAGGAGAGTCTCATAGTCAGGCGCTTCCTGTAGACTCTGGCTACTCCAGGTGTGTTAAGGCGTCCAGCGTCGAATTTCTTCTTTTGGGTGGTTCGCAGCTTCTTTTTGTTGGACAGTCGAGCTCTGAATTTAGCCGCGACAAGAAATTGGTCAGAGTCGACGTTTGACCCTCGGAATGTGTGCAGGAATGTCTGGAGAGCGCCAGGTTGCTGTGTGGATCATTAGCCTTGGAAACCTAGTGCTACTTATCACCGTATTACGAGCAGCTGCAAAATCTATTAGTCGGTAGTTGTTGTCTGTGCTTACCAACTAACCCGCCAAAGATGTTTTCCTTTCCGACTTTAGCATTGAAGTCCCCGAGTACAACGTTTACATCGTACTCCGGACAGGCTTCGTAGGCTCCATCCAGGAGGTTATAGACCTCCTCCTTGATGGGATCTTCAGCCTCGTCGGTAGGGGCGTGTGCACATATTAGGCTTATATTTTGGAAAGTAGCTTTGATGACAGACTCAAGTTTTTGAGTGGCACCTGGGGTGTAGAGTGTTCTTACATTCCAGGTGCAAACTCTAATATCATAGTCTATTGACGTTCAGGGTCTGGTTGCCATTTGAGGAGTTCCGTTATCCGAGGCTGGTTGCGTCTCTCTCATAACTAGATATATTTTCCATGGTGGGGAAGCTACCCCGACGGCACAGCCCCCAACCTGGAGGGCCAGACCCTTGCTTTGACCCTTGGACAGCGGGCCGTATATTCCGGTACCAGTAACCCAATTTTGGGATATGAGCGCTGCCGTTGACCCATTTAGGGTTCGTCCGCCACCAGCGTGGAGGTGAGAGTAGGAGTTGATAATGAGAAGCTAGAGTGAGAACGCTTGTGTTCTCATGTAATCGCATCACTACCCTTAAACTAGCTAACTTGACGTAGCCAGCAAAATCTCCTGACCCCCAGTATTGGATATTTTTGTACGGGAGAGAACTTATTTATTCAATCGAAATAGCAGCTTTTAGTGAATTGGAAGAGCGTATTCACTACGCGTCGTTAAAAGTGAGGCAGCAGTTGGCATCAATAAGCCTTCGCAATGCAATCCAAAAACGGGCTCTAGCTTTTTCTTCTTCTTCTTCTTCTTCTTCTTATCCTTTTATTAACCCTTTCCTCGTTATACGAACTTATGCGTAACGAGTTTCCCATTTTTACTGCATCGCTGCTGCTCCGCTTATGGGGTTGGCTAATGTCGCAGACCGCAGAACGCGTCTACATAATGCTCGGTCCTGGATCGCTTCAGTGGTAAGCCCCAGACGTTGTTGCGCATTTGCCATCTGAGAAATCCAGGAATTTTTTTTCCGACCTCGTTTTCTTACAGTTGGAGTGACCGTAGTTGATAGTGCCTTTTTAACCGGATTTTCCGCAGATCTTCTTTGAACGTGGCAATACCAACTTATTCTATTCGCCTCAAGCTGTTCGGTTACCAAATTCTTTATATGTTGACTTCCTCTTATACGCGTAGATCTAATACAATCGCGTTTAGTGACTCCACTAGACATCCTTAACATTTTCATTTCCGCTGCCGTCATTTTGTTTTTAAACGCTTCGTACATTGTCCAGCACTGTGAACCGTATATAAGAGCTAGTCTAACAACCGTGGTGTAGAGTTTCCCCTTTAATTTAAGTGGAAATTTTCGGTCGCAAAAGATTCCCGAACTTTCCCGCCATTTCATCCATCCCACACTCACTCTGTGGCATACGTCGTCGTCACATTTCGCTTCCATGTTAACGATTGATCCTAAGTACTTAAAGATAGTGCTTTTCGGAAGAACTATTCCGTATCGCTTAGTATAACTGCGTCGTCAGCAAAGAGAATTGGAGTTACATTTGCTTCGTGCATGCAGTCTTTTAAAAGATAGTCGAATACCATGTTGAAGAGAAAAGGGCTAGGTACGCTTCCTTGATGCACTCCGACATTAACTGGATATTCTCGGTAGCCCAGCAAAGCTTTTAACCGCAGTTTTCACGTTTCCGTACATGTCTTGTACTATTCTAACATACGTTTCCGGTACGTTTTGAGATTTCAGCGCGGCCCATATGAGATCCCTAGGCACTCGATCGAATGCTTTCTCGAGGTCGATAAGTACCATGTGTAAATCCTTAGACGAATCTCGGTGCTTTTCCCTTATTATTCGTAAGCTTTGTATAGTGTCCACCGTCGATCGTCCTTCAAAAATCCACACTGGCTATTATCGAGCTTTATTATTTGACGAAGACGTTCGTTTAAGCCTCTTTCGACTATTTTCATTGTGTGTGACATAAGCTTGATTGAACGGTAGTTATTGCATTCTCGAGTGTCGCCTTTTCCTTTGTATAATGGAACCAAGAAGCTACTTCTCCATTGAATAAGCATAGGTTGCCCACATTTTAATTTATTTAAAAGTTTCGATAGCCAAACGCTGCCGATCCCCTCCATCTTCGACCAAAACTCTGATGGAATGCTGTCTGCTCCCGCCGCTTTCCCTCGCTTCATTTTTCCGATTGTTATACTTCTTTTTTCGATTGAAAAGTCCGAAACTTCCTCCTCGAATAGACTAGCTAACTCCTTGCAGTATTCAAGCCACCGATCACAAATTTGCTTTTCATTTGTTAGTAAGCGACCGTCTGCGTTTTTGATGTATTTCGGCGAGGTTATTTCCATTGAATTTTTTCTCCTCTGTGCAGCGAGCTTAAAAATATTTGGCATTTTTGTATTGTACGACGTTTGAACTTCTTGGATAGCTTGTCTTCTATCCGCCGATCGTGAGGATATTTGTTCCAACTCCTGGTACAGGTTTTCCGCTTCTGCCGCTCGAGTTCGAGCCAGGACTTTCTTTGCGATCTTTTTAAGACGCTCGTATTCAAGAGCCAGTCGAGCTTTTTCGATATCGTCGTTCCGATCGCATTTTGTCCACGCTTGGAATGCACTCTTCTTGTCGGCCACAGCTCGTTTGGTTTCGTCATTCCACCACCATGTTTCTTTGCCGACGTAATGGTATTTCGATATAGTCCCCAGATGGGACTTTGCGAGTGTTATGCATTCCTCGTGCATGCTGTTCCACATTTCTTGCGGGCTAAGTGAGTCTGCTATACCATTTATATTTTGAAGTACTTCTTTAGCCAGTGCGATAAATCTTGCGCTTCGTTCCTTCGATAGATTATACCACCGGATTTTTGGCTTTCCAAACGATGCCCGTGTTTTCGGTGGTTCCGCTGTGAAAAATTCTGTAATGAGCAGACGTTGTTGGCTTACTAGCGATTCTCCAAGTATTACTTTACAGTCCTTAACACGGTTTCTCATCGACATTTTGCAGAGGTGATAATCTATTTGCGTTTCGTGGCCTCCGCTGCTATAGGTGATAAGATGTCGTTGATGTTTAATAAACATTGTATTTAAGACGGTTAAGCCGTAAGCCCTACACGCTACAAGGATGTCATCGCCAGCTGAATTTCTGGTTCCAAAGCCTTTACCGCCGTGGCAGTCCTCATAATCAACATTTGTTTCTCCGACGTGGCCATTTAAATCTCCGCCTACGAAGAGCATCTCATCGATAGGTATATTTCTAAGCAAATTACCGAACTCTGACCAAAATGTATCTTTTTCCGATTGGTCGCATCCATTTTGTGGGGCGTACGCGCTAACAATGTTCCACGTTTCATTGTGTATGACGAGTTTAACACTCATCAAGCGGTCGCTTATTTTCAAGATACCAACGATGTTGTTTAGAAGATCCGCTGCAACACCGATTCCAACACCGTTTCGTCCATTGACCGTTCCATGGTAGAACATCTTAAATGCCTTAGTTTTTAAATCTAGAAAACGCGCTTTATTTCCTGTATTACACCACTTCGTTTCCTGTACGCACAGGATTTGTAGAGTTCTGCGACGCATAATCGCTTCCAGTTCTAAACTTTTTGAGGTCATCGATCCTAGGTTCCAACTTGCAAACCGAAGTTTATGAAAATATTTTGGAAACTTCATTTTGCCCGCCCCCGGAATCCGTCGGGCTCTGACACAAGCACTTCTGCTTGCTCTGGGACCACCCGAGTGCGTTGCAATCGTGGTACCCAGCGGGGTAGTGCTATTAATTGCGATCATTTCCATTAAGTGTATATATTTCCTGTGCGCTCAACGCAGAATATTGCAACTATTACCAAAAGTGTGAACCTAAGCCCGAGAACTGTTCGAAAATTTTGCAAATAAAACTCGGATAATTCGCTTACGAGGTTTGATTGACTACAGAATAGAGGCAAAATTTTTAATATTTTTAACAGTGAGTTCAATTTAAAATGGGAAATTCCCAGTCCTTCATACAGTGGTGTGCAGACCAATAAACTTAAACATGAGATACGAGTACTTACACCTTATTTTGCAGAGCAATCATCAGACAACCATTTTAATTTTATTTTCAAAAAATTTTCATGACAACAACATTTGCCCTGCGATAAGTACAGGAACTTGTAAAAATCAGGGATATCCTGGGAAAAAATCATGGTGCCTTGCGTTCTAGCCATGAAAGTGATTTCAAGTGGTTCACTTGTTTTCTTTTTTTGCTCGTTTTGTATCTTTTTTGTTGTGTTCTGGTTTGCGGTAAATGAGGTTTATACTCGCATCTGTGCGAGTATATAGTATATAAGCCAAGTACTCGTAGATACTTGTATTTCAGCTTGAATTCTTAAATTGGATAATAGAAATTTAGGGTTATGACTTAATTCAGTTCGTTAGTGTGTCTATTTAAGGAGGTTTAATGTGTACGGGATTCTAATAATTCTACGGCTGTGCTACTCTTTAGTACATGTCGTTTGAGTGAATTGTCATTAACAGAATTTAAGTTGACAGCTTTTGAATGGTCGTTCAATTAAGAAGATAATTGCAAACGGATGTAATAGAGTTAAATGTAATGAATTGTGTGGATTTTTTTTTCACGTTTGGGATCTCAGTAAATGTTTTTCGAACGATTTGAAGGAAGAATTTAAAGAGTAGTGTGTCTTAAAAAAGGGTTTATCATCAAAATGAAAATATAGTGCATGAAAGGTAGATAAAAGGGGCAGATTTTTTTTTTTAATTTCTGACCAGCCTATTGCGACATACAAGATCTTTTACAACTAGCTTGTCAGAACTATGGTTAGGCTAGTAGGTTCTCTACCTTCTGAATTAAGTTAGTAACGCTACCAGCACGGGAATCCTTAAGTTCAGTGGGGTGGCGTTGTTCTCTAAAGAAGCTATTCCGTCTGATTCCGTTGAGGCCTGGGTAGTTACATGGAATGTGTTCAGCTGCTCCGTCTTCCTCAAGACAAAGTCGGCACTCCGGAGAACCGACTAGTCTTACTTTGTTGAGGCGATATCTTAAACCATGTTTTCCTGTAAGGTACTCATCTAGATTTCCGATATCGTCCTGACTTATATTATTATATTAAGACACCTATTGGCATTATTATTGAAGAGCAGGACGACTCGTTTGGCCTGTCTTAGATGTGGAGTATCCTCTCATTATTAGATACATTTCGAGTGCAGCCAGCTTTTAATGGCTTGATTGACTGCACTGCAAAAGGGTCCAGGTTCATTAAAGCGAGTGTCTGAGCTCTTTCTGCCCAGTTCGTCGGGCTTTTCATTACCAGCAATTCCCTCATGGCCAGTAACATCATAGTTTGGTCTTATTCCTTGAGCTGAGTTTTTGGAGGGTTTTGAAGCAATACACGACTGATTTTTACGAGCCAAAGATGTACGAGTATTTATAGCTGCTTGACTATTTGTGAGTACATGGATATGCGTCTTTAATATCAGAGTTTTAGATTGGGTTGGCGTATTCTTGAGTGTAGTTCAGCTTGGAAGACACTAGTACTCCGTTTTAGAACCATCCGTATACTAATAAACACCGTGTTGGCTGTTCGGTGGGTTATTGCTGACCCATGCTTCATCCGTGGAGAATCCGCGGCGGTCTGTTAAAGCACAGATCATGTCAGGTTCTGGTATTTCATAGAGCAAGATCTTTAGGTCCGGGTGGTCGCAAAGATCTAGTTCTTTGTTTTGTACCATAAGTGTAGTGTCCATAAGTTGACAGTGAGAGCACGCCTCCCTGTAGACAGCTTCTTAGGGTTGATCAGTCCTAACGAAGTAATCGGCTTTTTAGCATCGCTTTAATCCAGCTTATGGTCGATTGATCGATCTTTCTTCAGAGCTAAGCTTCTGATATGGAGTCATATCTAGTATTATCGAAAGCACCCTCTATGTCCAGAAACGCGCAGAGTGTTACTTCCTTACTACGGAAGGAGTTTTTTATTTTTATATCAGTTTAAGCAAGATTTGCCTTTCTGGTACGCGTATTGACGTGGGTGCAAAGGCAAGCTATTTTCTAATCTTTCTGATGTGGACGTCAATAAAACGATGTCAAGTTCATAGGACAGTATGATTTAGGTAGTTCACTAGGCTTGTCGCCTGGTTTAGGGATAGATACTAAGTTTTCCTCCCTCCAGGTATGTAGTATGTAGCCCCAGTTAAAGCTGAACCTAAGGCTATCAGGGTAGGAACAAGGAAGTCCAGACCGTTTTGCATCAAAGATGAAAAAATACCGTCTGTACCTGGTGCATTATATGGTTTGAATGAACTGATAGCCTATTTCACCTTATCCGGGCTGAAGAGTTTTCCAGATAAACTGTTGATTATGCTGAGGTTTCTCCAGAGTGAAGCCTCAGTTGAAAAGTCAAGTAAGTCGAGTAATCTTTTTTAGAGAAGAAATCGGACAGAGAGTTCCAATTAAAGTATTTAAGGCCATCACGATGTAGTTTAAGCGCAACATTTATACAAAGCTAGTGCATGTTTCAGAGCATCTTGCAATTTTATTCGCATTTCTCGGAAGATATATCTGCTTCTGGAGCCCGCTACACTAAACGATTGGCTCGTTTCTTTTTTACCGATACCGATAATAGCAATTTGTATTTTAACTGCCTTCGGAACATAGTTGAAAAAATGCCATGTAATCTTCTCCAACGAGTTGCCATTCGTGGAGTTATGTAACACAGCACATGTGGATGCTGGCGACTTTAAAGATTTTATGCCTGATATCCGATCTTTGTCAAATCGAAACAATTTTTTACTCATGGCATCAGGAATGTCACGTTAAATTGTGAATGTTTTTGAAAAGTAATAATCACTAAAATACGGACACGACCTAAGGCTGACTTAAGCCTCTCAAATGCTGCAACAAGTAGTTATTCCCTAGCTCTTCTTAAAGATATCGGTAAGCGGGGCAGAAAAACTTACAACATTCTAAATAAATCTCGGATATGGCATGGGATGGCATAAGCATCGTTCTTCGTAAGTAAAGCTATCTTGTGTTGGTCAAGTTTCTTATTTTAACCAATGAAGAAGTCTATGCCTTTGATTTTCCTCTATCATACTCAAAGAACGCATACGCATAGAGAATGCTGGAGATTGATGTACTGGGAGTTAAACTGTCGGAGACAAGGGCCAATTCCTTAAAAAAAGAGGTTTAACCAAAATAAGAGCTATTGGCATGACGATGATGTCTATGATCAGCGAAAAAATGTGACAAGAGAAACACACCTTCAAGCAGTGTAGCGCACAAGACAGGCGATAAAAGAGTATCGAATATTTACTAGGTTAGGTAAGGTTAAACAGGGTGTGCCATTAGACACAACACCAGGCACTAAAACGGGCCCATCGCGATACCCTTTGGGTCCAATTCCAATCGGCAAAACCCTAAACAGTCTCCCTATTAAAACACCTAATTTCTCTACAAGAGACAAGAAGGTTTTTGAAATCTATGCCGTCTATTTCCTCTAAGTTATCAAAGAAATATTTTCCTAAGAATTTCCTTCGGCTACGCGATGTTGCCTCACATTCACACAGTATGTGTGTTATGTCCTCAACCGCTTGTAGATCCCGGCAAAATCTACAAGTGTCTGTATTTGTCAGTTTTAGTCTCATTTCGTGTTTCAGCAGCAGGCAGTGTCTTGTCAGTATTCCTATTAGCGTCCTAAGTTTATCCCTATTCAGTGTAAAAAGCTTCCTAGATCTGTTACCGTCGAGAAGTGGCCATAGAGTCTTTGATACTCTCTGTCCTTCCAGATCCGACCACCTTATGCTGGCGGCCTTTATGGTCTTTTCTTCGATAGTGTCCCTTATCGTGCAGACGGGTGGTTTGACATCAGCAAACTCACTATTGTTGAGTAGCCCTCCTATTTTTGCAAGCTCTTCCGCTTTTTCATATCCTTCTATACCGCAGTGTCCTGGCACTCACCCGGTTCTGAATGCATAATGCTTTGAGCATTGTACGACAGCCCCTGACTGTGTCAGAGTTGATGTTGGTTGACTCCAAATGCCAAGAGCGGCCTGGCTGTCGATGTAGATAGCGACATCTCTACCGGATAATTACTAACAATAGAAACAATATCCAGATATTTTTCAGGAAGAGTGAACAACTGACATCTGAAGCCACGCACAGAATGCAGAATCTTCGAAACAGTGAAGAGAGTTATAAGTCAAGAAGAAAACCTGCTTTAAGTGAAAAAAATTAGCTCCACTCGGAGTATTAAAGAGGATAGCTCAGCTTTTAAGTTCTGAAAAAGCAAGGTCACTGTCTCCGATGGCCTACTAGGCGGACTTTTCAATCATAGATCAGGTATTAATGCTTAATGTAGCATTTGGTACGATCGTCTCATACCATTTCGCAACACGGTAATCAGCACGCACCAGTGTGGTTTCTGGGCCGGCTGATCGATGACCTACATTAGTTGTAAGTCAATCCAATGGTTCAATCTTTTGTAACCTTCTTGAGAAACTTCTTACCCAGAGAGTTCACAATAGCATACCATGCAAATGACAACAGTTTCAGAGGTTTTTGACAACAGATTGTCAGACTCTGTACCTGTTGCACTCTTTTGACGATATTTCTGATTTTCTAGAAAATTTGATCTAAAAGAGACCAACAATTCCAAATTAAAATGAATAATCTTTTCCTCCACACTACAAGACAATGATTAAATTTTGGATCATAATAAAATTGATGTGGTGCAATGTGCGATTCGGAAACAGTTCCTCCGAACTATTCCAAACTTGTATCCAATTTCGGTAAGGAGACGCACTGTCGTGTAATTTCAGGTACAGACACCGCTTAGGGCAGGTATTCACAGAAAAACACTATCTTCAATCAGAGAAAGATTCACTTCAAGAACCCTCTGCTTCGGTTGGCGAAAACCTTCTTACATGGAAGCCGAAGTCCAATATCTGGATAAAAAACATTTATCTTGCCAGTTCTACTGTGTTAAGTAGTATAGCTCTTAAAGATGATATATTTCAGATGTATTTTTCGTCGAATATTTGGTCCCGTATGTGAGAAAGGATGAGTTTCAGAAGCCCAAAAACATCAGCTACACTGGCTCGGCTGCTGCAAGCGAATTGAAAATAATACTCCAGTTAAGAGGATCAGCCCCTGGTTCGACACAATAAATAAGAACAAGCAACCGTATTTGCCAAACCACTCGGTCTGAATAATTTGAAATGCACTTCTCAGGTAAAGATTATTCACCGATCGGGAGCCGGCTAAGTAAGCAAAATAATTACGTTAAGGGGGTTCGCCGTGTGATGGGTTGAAAAAATAGATTTTTTTTTTTTTGCATACCAGGTGGGGTGAAAAGTAGCCTCCTTGGGAATGAAAAAAAAATTTTTTTTATTTTCCTCAATATAGTCCCCTTTTAGGTTGATGCACTTCCTCCAGCGATTTTCCAACTTCTTGATCCAGTCCGAAAAGCAATTTTCCGGAAGGTCTGCAAAATACTCCTCCGTGGCGTCGATGATATCCTCGGTTGAGCTGAATTTTTTATTGATGAGCCATCTTTTGAGGTTTGGGAAGAGATAATAGTCCGAGGCAGCCAAATCGGGCGAATACGGTGGATGCGACAGCAATATGAGCCGTAAGTCATTGATTTTAGCCGTGGTTGCGATGCTCGTATGCGCCGGCGCATTGTCTTGCGATTCGCTTCGTATGAGGTCGTTTTGCAGTGATTTTGGCCTTCAATGGCTCGTTAAACTCGCTGTTGATGGTTTTTCCATTTCGAGGTAGTCCATGAAGAGTATGCCATGACAATCCCAGAAAACCGACGCCATAAACTTCCGACGCATTGAGCCTCCCTCGGCAGCTTCGGAGCACTCGTGCCGGCTTCAGTCCATTGCCGGGCACTCATTATGTTCTCTGGTGTGTAATAGTGGATCCAGGTTTCATCAGCAGTTACCAATCGACCGCAAAAGTCCGCCCGATTCAGGATAACTTTTTCATATGCAGAATATTGCCCAAAATATGGCGTGTGCCCTCAGAACTAATCTTTGTGGGATCTGCTAGCTCGCGCACCTACACTTTCCGGTCAGCCAACACTTTACTTACTTACTTTAGGTGGCGCTACAGTCCGGGGTGGACCTGGGCCTCAGTCAACAATCTTCTCCAGCCAGCTCGATCCCTAGCTAGCTGCCTACAGTTTCGCACGCTAAGTTGGCTGAGGTCTTCTTCCACTTGCGTGCGCCACCTGAGTCTTGGCCTTCCTCTACTGAGCTGAGGATTCGAAGACTTTTCGGACCGGAGCATTGGTGTCCATGCGCTCTACATGACCCAGCCATCTCAGTCTTTGGATCTTCACTCTTCTGGCTAGGTCCATGTCGCTGTACAGTCCATACAGTTCGTCGTTGTATCTCCTCCTCCACTCACCGTCAATGCAGACGGGACCGAAGATCGCCCGAAGAATTTTTCTCTCGAAGCAATCAAGAACACCCTCATCCATTTTTGATAATGTCCATGCCTCTGCGCCATAGAGCAGGACCGGGATTATTAAAGTCTTATAAAGGGTGACTTTTGTTGTCCGAGAGAGGGCTTTGCTACTCAATTGCCTTCTTAACCCAAAGAAACAGCGGTTGGCAAGAGTTATTCTTCGCTTGATCGCAGCGCTGGTGTCGTTGTCTGTATAAATAGGCGGAGCCTAGGTAGACAAAGTCCTTAACTACCTCAAAGTTACATCTGTCGAGGGTGAAGTTCTGTCCGAGACGTCGGTGTTGGTTGTCCTTTTTGCTTGACAGCATATACTTGGTCATGCCCTCATTGACCGCTTAGCACATTTTCGCCGTTTCCGTCTCAATACTCGCGAAAGCTCCACTGAGATCACGCTGTTTTTTCCCGATTATGTCAATATCGTCGACGTATGCGAGTAGTTGGGCGGACATTTGAAAGATAGTGCCTCTTGTGTTTGCTCGTGAGTTTTGCACTATTCTTTCAAGTACGATGTTGAAAAAATCGCATGACAGCGCATCGCCTTGTCTATCATGCCTTTCTGGACATCAAAGATCTCGGTGAGATCTTGATGGACCAGCGTGCATTCTCCATCGTCATCCTGCACAGACGGACGAGTTTGGCAGGGATGCCAAAACTAGACATTGCTCTATATAGCTCGTCTCTATAGATGCTTTCATACGCGGCCTTAAAATCGATGAATAGGTGGTGGATATCAATCTGAAGCGCATGGGTCTTCTCCAAGATCTGCCGTAGTGTGAACATCTGGTCGATAGTGGACTTTCCTGGCCTGAAGCCACACTGATATGGACCTATCAGGTTGTTGACGAACGGCTTCAGGCGTTCACACAATACGGCGGATAAGATCTTATATTCGATGTTAAGGAGACTGATGCCTCTGTAGTTGGCGCAGTTCAGAGGGTCTCCTTTCTTGAGAATTGGACAAACAATGCTGAGGTTCCATTCATCGGGCATACTTTCGTCCGACCATATTTTACAGATGAGTTGGTGTATGCTCCTTATCAAGTCATCGCCTGCCGCTTTGAAGAGCTCGGCAGTCAGACTATCCGCTCCAGCAGCTTTGTCAGCCAACACCATTTCATGTATGTTTCTGACATTGTTCTCTGTAACCGCAGCAGAGGGCCTGCCGCTGCGGGCTTGGTCGGTAGTGGAGTTGTAGCCACGACGAAACCCTCGAAACCATTATTTAACGTTGTAATCTGACGCAGAATTAGCTCCATAATATTTATCCAACTTTTCTTTTGTTTCCTTCGCCGTTTTGCCTCTCAAAAAATAATGTTTTATGAGAGTACGAAAATCGTTTTTGTCCATGCTCAACATGATGCCAAACACGTCAACACCAATCAGCTGTCAAACCAAACTAAAGACAGTATCACACTGAAATTTGGCATGTCTGCCTAAATATGAACGGACTTCAGCACCATAACCTTTTTTGCAGTCGCAGCGCACGGTCAAGGAGGTTACTTTTCACCCCACCTAATAAATTGATTCCTTAACATACTCGTATGTTAGTGATTTTTACAATTTGAAGTCGATATAAAGATACAGCAGTTAGAAGAAGCAGATGTTCTTAGCGCTGAGTTGAGCAAATGAGACTATAAACGCGTTTCTCTCAGAACTGTGTTTTTCAAACTCTTTTCCATCATATTTCAAGAACGGTTTGATCGATTCACTTGAATTTTATATTTAAGATGCATAGAGTGACTTAGAATCATCTAAAAATTCTGAGTATTTCTATTTTTTCGTAACGAAAACATAAAAAAAAAATAAATCACGAAAATGGAAACTTTTTTTTAAGAGTGTGCCAAAGAGCCAATTTTGAACATTTTCAAATAGTTCAAAGTCAAGCGATGCATTAAAGCTTAGAAATTAAAATTCTGTTTTTTTTTCACATAAACCAATCTGGTGAAGTCGCCGAAAGTGAGTCTCCTTTTTTTCAAGGGGGTATCTTCAGAGTGGTGCAACTTACGTTCTTATGAAGATTTTTACCTTAAATTTGTCTTACATTCTCTTGAAATAGTTAAATAAATGATAAAAAACTCTAAGTACCATCTTTTCATTAGACATCAAAAAAAAAATTCCGAAAAAATGCAAAAATAACAGGCCGTCACACGGGAGTACTCAAAGATCTCAGTCTACAATAAACAAAGGCGCTGGTTTATTTGGCATATCCTCTTTCTTCTGAACAGGTGATTTTTCCCCTCGGCAAAACCCTTGATTACATGAGAAATCAGTTAAAGTTTTCAGTGCATTTCGGAACATTGGATACTATGTTAGACGCCAAGAAAACAAAGTATGGTGTGGAATTTTAAGAGTACTTGACAAATACTAAATTCGTAGCCTCTTCATCATCATTTAAAAGAAAAGCCTTTTTCAATTAAATTAAAACAAAAGTCTCAAACTGCTTAAAAGTTCCAGTTTCATTCAACCGTTAAGTTTCCCATCAATTACAAAGCTCTACAAATTCAAATTCCAGTTGTAGGTCAGGATCTCGTAATTATTTCGTCTTATTTGAAGAACAGCTCTGCCAATTCTTAACTCTTTCTTGAAATCGTTTTCACTGCAAAATCTTCAAATATAACTCTTCCATTAGACAACACTTAAATTAAAATCATTTAATCGAAACGTAGTAGTAGTAGTAGTGAACGAGTAGTTTAAGTTCTACTTGGGTAGAATTTTTTTCAGTTCATTTTTTCATTTTGTTAAATTGAATTTGAAAAGGTTATTTACATACCTCGACAAGTTGAAACTCTCAAAGGCGCCTTCTTAACTTCCTTCTCATCACATCATGTGTTCTTCCAGTTAAATGTTTCGAAATGCATTTAGTGTTCTTGATGGTAAATTGCATTTGTAACGTATTTTCCGTACTAAGGAGAGATGGTACACAACACATACAAAGATGTCTTTTCAAAGAAGACCTCTGGATTGCACTTGCAATTCGAAAGCAGTTACAGTCACGTTGTCTATTCTCGAAAACGTTTGCATCCTCGAAAATTTAAATGAAATTTCTAAGTTTTTCAATTAAGTCCTTTTCTGTAACTCAATGTATCGTAGATTTCAACAAACGAACGATACTAGTATATACTCGCTCTCGAATGTCGATAGAGGTAAAAGCAGTTAACTGTGAAAGGAAGATTTGGTAGGAGTACTCCTAAGTCTTTACTGGAGAAATGGAAAATTATTAAGACGCTTGAGCGGCAGATACTCATTCTCAATGGGATTCGTTTCATTCATGAAAATTTTGCGCATGAAAAGGGACTTGGCTCGTCGTAGTACAAAGAGGAAAGGAATTTGACGTTCATACGCACTCACTAGAGAGCTCAATTTAAATGAAAATGATCAATAGATACAAAAGCCTGGGCTTATGAAGCTCCAATCTAAAAGTTCTTACGGTTGTCTTGGTTCATAATCAGACATCTTAAGTTTGAGACTGCTATTTAGATGAACCTTTTGCCATTCTAAGGGTTGTACTCTTCTTGTTCAAGTTGTCGTCGAACATCGATCAAATGCTCCATATCTATTATGATTGTTTCATTGTTAGTTTTAATAGGCGAAACAGTTTTTTAATCCCGCATCCAGATAAGACAATTTATTAGTTTGTTCCACTTTTGCTTAGTTCACTCCAGTCTAAGGACTATGTAACTTAAGAACTCAAGTGCATGAATTGAATGATATGATAATTGGAGAGATGTATTTCTTGAAGGAAGGTACTATATCTAGGAACTAAGAAGTACTCCTAAGGCTGCTGAGAATGGAGTTATTGCCGACTTCTAGTATTATATATGGATATAATCTTTAGAAAGCTCAAACTGAATAAATTTGTTACTCAGCCCTCACAGCGTTTTGAAGTAAAATGAACCGAGTGAGAATGAATTGTATTACATACTCGTACATGTAGATCTGCTAATTTTTTTTCGGAAAGGTAGGACACACTATTTGTTTCTTCAATTTGTAAAAGTTTAAACCGTTTGACAAGAATTTATTAGAACTATACATCAAGGTATCTACACCTCTCACAGGGGTGATGCAGTCGGAACCCATAAAATATGCCCCGAATGATGTGCGAGAATCAGAAATCTTCAGTTTAGCTGACTGAAACTCCAAATATACATACAAGGTAGTGTCATTTACTACACAACGTGTGCCTTAATCGACTTATTGACATTAAGATTCGGTGTTCGAACTATCGCCAAAAATCTAAAAATAGTCCTATCATTTGGCCTTTCAATCGCTTGGCCATCTAAGCTGGCTTATCAGAGCTTTCCCACAAGGAATGCATCTCCTCAAACCATTATGTTAACGATTCGGTGGTGTAGAAATAAGAAAGGCACTGAAAGATGTCAACTTGGGGATATCCAATGTTTTGACTGTTTTATACACATCAATTGTGCCTATAATACCTCCACGCGGCAGCCAGCAGACAAAAATAGCAGCACTGTATTGAGACAGCGGATGAATTTCCCAGATAGAATTAGCTGTGCAGTAAAATTATGGGACAAATGAGACGTTATCCTTGCGATTCCGACATATTTAAACCTCAGGCCGTTAAGGATTTCCGAGACTAAGGCAGGGTCTTGGTGACGGATAAGTATCTCAACGCTCACATTCCTGAACGGGTTACTGCCTTCGGTGTACCGACAGCTCCTTCCAAGGGTAGCAAAAATGGAACTGGCCCTAAATTGTGGGCCAGGTGGAGCCGAACAACAGGCGAAGGTCATCCAATGAATGCGACAAAAAAAGGGTGAAAAACTGCGACCTCTACAACGGCGATTGTTATCGATGACCAAAGCAGCACCAATTTTGAATCGGATTCTTTGTTGGAGGCAGACTTAGGCAAGAACTCTTGGGTTTCCGGCATGTGAACGAGCGGCTCAAGGCATGCCTCCACAGAGGGGAGGGAAGACGACACTTGCCCTAGCTATGATATTCAAATAATACTCGGAGACTTAATTGCAAAGATAAGAAAAGAAGGCATCGTTGGTAGTACTGTCTCAAAGATAGCTCGCACGACATCACCTCCGAAAAGGCCTCAGGATAATAGACTCTGCGGCGGGACAAAACGTTGTCGTAGTTAGCACACGGTTCCAACATTTCTACCAGATTGATCACATTGCAATCGAAGCAAGACACTTCTCCAGTATTATGGATATCCGAATTTTCGAAGGAGCCAACATGGATTCGGATCATTACCTTGTTGTAGCCAAAGTACGATTGCGGATATCCCGAACAACTCCAAGAGGAGGAGGAGGATTCCTCTCATGAGGAATTTCGACGTCAGATGGATATAATCGGAAGAGATTGCTAATCATTTTCCGATCGAGCCTTTCTTAATCTCCTCAGAGGTCCCTTGCCGCCAGCATCGAGCATCAAAGATCAGTAGCAACACTGAAAAGTTATGCCAAAAGGTAAAAAAACATGCCGCGGAAACAAACCCCGAACCGAAGCCTGTAGAGATGAACAAGGGAACATCGTAGTAGAAACGCAGTCGAGAATAGTGCAAAACTCACGAGCAAACACAAGAGGCACTATCTTTCAAAAGTCCGTCCAACTACTCGCATAATCGGGAGAAAGCAGCGTGATGTCAGTGGTGCTTTCGCGAGTATTGAGACGGAAGCGGCGAAAATGGGTTTAGCGGTCAATGAGGGCAAGACCAAGTATATGCTGTCAAGCAAAAAGAACAACCAACACCGACGTCTCGGACAGAACGTCACTCTCGACAGATATAACTTTGAGGTAGTTAAGGACTTTGTCTACCTAGGCTCTGCTATAAATACAGACAACGACACCAGCGCTGAGATCAAGCGAAGAATAACTCTTGCCAACCGCTGTTTCTTTGGGTTAAGAAGGCAATTGAGTAGCAAAGCCCTCTCTCGGACAACAAAAGTCACCCTTTATAAGACTTTAATAATCCCGGTCCTGCTCTATGGCGCAGAGGCATGGACATTATCAAAAATGGATAAGGGTGTTCTTGGTTGCTTCGAGAGAAAAATTCTTTGGGCGATCTTCGGTCCCGTCTGCATTGACGGTGAGTGGAGGAGGAGATACAACGACGAAATGTATGGACTGCACAGCGACATGGACCTAGCCAGAAGAGTGAAGATCCAAAGACTGAGATGGCTGGGTCATGTAGAGCGCATGGACACCAATGCTCCGGTCCGAAAAGTCTTCGAATCCGCCCCCGAGCGACAGCGCAGTAGAGGAAGGCCAAGACTCAGGTGGCGCACGCAAGTGGAAGAGGACCTCAGCCAACTTAGCGTGAAACTGGAGGCAGCTAGCCAGGGATCGAGCTGGCTGGAGAAGCTTGTTGACTGAGGCCCAGGTCCACCCCGGACTGTAACGCCACCTAAAGTAAGTAAGTAAGTAATGAGGGGGTTTTAACGATGCAATCGATACAACTTGCCAGAATTTTTGCCAATCGCAGTTATCTCCACCTTTCTTCGATGCCTTGGTCTAATCATTATACGTCGACATTACACGATTAAGGGTACAGCCGCAGGGAACTGAGCATACTTGGTGTATCCATTCTCAAAACTTTTGATTGTTGAATTTGGTTCTCAGTTAGGATGCTATGAGTCATTTCGATTGTAGCAATCCAATTTCATGGTTGCGTAGTCCGGTTCAAATGGTATATCTCCCCTTCTTTCACGTTCCCAAAACTACGGCGTTAGCTTTTCATCAATTTAACAGAGTTAATCATCCGTCCTTTTGCCGGAAATTATTGCAAATACAATTGATGAGTCATTTCTGGGATTTTTATTTTTTTCATTTTCGTACATTTTCTCCTAGTCAACAATACTCGTACTTCTATGACTCACATTTTTACAGACTCGCTTCCACAGAGTATTAACTGATCATAGTTTCGCCTTGATACACAGGTTAGTTACTCGTATTTGGCCAAATACTTCAACCGGTAGGGTACTCTCATCGCCTATTTACGCCATTTCAGAACAATGCTTGGAATCATTAGGGAATATAACCACGACAGTACATTTTTGATTAAGACAAAGGGAGAGGGCATACGAATCAAGACACTGACTCTACAGAGCCCTCTTAAAGCATATTAAAAAGTCAGCCAACATAGTCGTATGTTACTAATCTATTCATTCACACTCTTTGTAAGTAAACCGTCCTGAATAAAAAATTCTCTAGTCAAAAGCCGTGTTTAAAGCGACGAAAGGAATCTCTTAAAATGTCATCAACCCCCATTGGTCCTTACTGATTTCATCACATTTTCTCTCATCATTCGTTTAGCTGCCGCACATTAATTATTGGCAAATGTAATAGAAGGCAACACATAACAGGCGACCACTCTAAATGCGGTTGACCCAATTAGCCACCTCTCTGCTCACACAGTTGTCAGTCATTCATTTGGTGAGATGCAGTGCAATGCATGGGACCACTATAAACCAGGTGTCCTAAATGATTTGACTAATTGCATTCATTAAGAAAGCTACCACATTTTGCAGGTGTACCCAGGAGCCCAGGTTGTGAAGCATACGAATATGCATGAGCATTTACCATTTACCATTTAGCATTCAGTACTTTTGCCTTTTCCATGCACGCAGCAGCAGATACACTGGCCAGTTCTTAATTAACTACCATATTCTGGTGGTACTGCTGCACCCTTATCCTGTTCTACTGGCCTTCTGCCCTCCTGGTCTACTGGACCTCAAGTGGTGGTGGTGATGAAGGTGGGGGTTGTTGGATGAGTGGTCGGTTAACAACCAACCGAGCGAATATTTTCGAATTCCATTTGAGAGAAGCTACTAAACGAATTTTGTTGGTGTGCCGCATGCGTCACATTTAAACCATTCTATTGCCTGGGCTAAGTTCATGCACTCACTCCCATTTGATGACAGATGCAATCAGGAACTCGATTTCCTCCTCTCCAAAAATTCCCTTTGTCTTCTTCGACTTCGGCTTCGGCCTCGGCTCTGGCTTTTGTCAAAATAATAGGGAAAAGCAAAATTAAAGGGTTCATCTTTCCTGGTCTGGGCCCCATTGAGCACCCATTCTCAGCAGAAAGATTTGTCGATGAATCGTAATCGCTTCTCAATAGCACTTGTGATTGTCTGCACACCATTTCATCTGGTGCAAGCTAATCTACAGCTTTCATCTAGGCCCTCGCTTGGTTACATGATGGCCAATGCCACCCTGACAGTACTTAACGACAGACCAAGCAAATCGCCAATATGCATTATCAATGACAGAGAATAATTATTGCAATCGGAAATTAAAATCGTTATCGGAAATTGATTTCTCGTGATTTATGGGCTTGATTTCATCCGTCAGATTTTGGGGTCGACATCGAGCACCATTCGGAATGATTAAGTATTGTTAATTGCTCTTGGTTTGATGGTTTGAGGGAAAGGACAAAGTAACCGGGGGTAGTATATGGTAAATAAATGGGCTTTATACAAATGTTAACCCTTCTGTGTTTCACTTGGGTGTGTCCTTTGGTGCATTTTCAAATGAGATTCCATCTATCACGGGGCCAACAGCAAAAAAATCGTATGAGAAAAATGTTGAAGGAAAATGCTTTTGACACCTTTCAGTTGTACTCACTGCATGCACACCAAGCCCACGAAGTTCAGGAACATTGTTATGCACTCTGAAGAAAATTGCTTTCCCACTTTCCCACCCAAATATGCAGGTTACCGCTGATCCAATAGAAGAGGTGGAAAAATATTTTTATTTTTTTTTTTTATCATTTTTCACAGATTCTTGTTTGCCCGAAGAATAAAAAAGTATTCAACAGCTTTCTAAGGAGAAAGAAATTGACAGGTGCAATACTTAAACAGTCTGTTACACAAGAAATTGTGTTTATTCATGAAATTCGAGAAAATATTTTTTTATTTTGTTTTGGGTCTCCACCTATAGCCTTTAACAAATTGTTTTAAAAAAGACTTAAATGACTTGACAGATGCAAGCAGTGCTTGTTAGTTTCCGTCTACAGATTGAAGCGGAATCTTCAACACATATACTGTATTATATGGGAAAGTCTTGTCATGGAAAATGCCAGGCTCTATCCTAACAAGTCCAGCAGTCAAATACTAGCCATGCAACGATAGTATAAGATACACAGCTTGTTCTGTTAAGCCAACTTTAGAGAATGTGATGATTATTGGAGAATTTAACGCGAGAATTGGTAGATATCAAAATCCTTCTTTCCATAACCTACCTAGTCAAGTCATAAATACTGGTACACAGAAAAATCAACGCCAAATGAAAACTAATTAATATTTAAACAATTTTCTTTTTGTTTTTATTGGGTTATTCAATGGCTACAAATCTTAGAACAACTTATTCGAAATAACTTCCATTTGCCTTCCAGCACGACTTAAGACGATGTGGCCACTCATCGATTGCGAGACGCACTTCATGCATGGGGAAATTGTCCACTGCACGGACAAGGGCTCGCTTCAACGACTCAATATTTTAGTATCGAGTAGAGCTAGCTATGTCCTCTAATAAGGACCAAAACTTGTAATCCAACGGGCTGAGGTCTGGCCAGCTGGCCAATCATCCGTTGATGTGAAGTCCGAAACGTTGTTTTTGAGCCACAGTTGAGTCATTTTTGCTTTGTGAGCTGGAGCAGTGTCTTGCTGGAAAGTCCATGGCTTGTTGTTGAATATTGATTGGTTGAGAGACGGGTTCCAAGACGGTCGATTGATATACTTTGGCCGATGTTTTCACTCGTTTCTCGCAAAAATGGAGCTTGATAACGCCATCGTAGCACACTCCCCACTATACCATTACAGACGCGGGATGGTGGCCTCTTTGAACCCTCGGAATGACTTGGGATGCTTCTTTGTATGACCGAGCATACACACGATCGTTCTGCTTATTGAACGATTCTTCTACGGTGAAGATTTTCTCGTCAGTAAACAGAATTTGTCTGTGAGCGTTCTCCGCGTACCGGCTGAGTAACGCTTTCGATCTTCGCTTGCGTTTTTCCTTCAATGCGGCCGTGAGCAGGTGTCCAGTGTGTCGCTTGTATGCGCTTTGATAATGCAAGACATGGATTTTTGCGAAATTTGCATTTCCCGCGACAAGATTTTCTGTTTTCGCAGCGGCTTTCGGTCGATTCGTTTCTTCACGGCTTTGATCGCTTTCGGAGTTCTCACAGTGCGCGGACGGTCGGATCTTTGACGGTCTCGTACCCTACCAGTATCCTCAAACAAATTCACAGCACGATACACAAAATTGCGGGTGATTCCCAGCGGTCGCAACGTCCTAAAAATATTGAATTTTTCCATGTTGCATACAACAATACGATTTTCGATGTCACCCCATTCCATGATTGTGAGCAATTAATGTCAAAAACTTTTTACGTCACAATGATTCATAAATATCAACTGTCAAATCGCAATCAATACGAAATGGATGCGCCCAGCGTTGCATTTGTAATGAGTGAGTTCAGTTGTGTACCAGTATTTACGCCTTGACTAGGTACAATGTCTAACTTTGTTAGAAGACCGGCCTATTTGTGGTAAATGGGGCTTCTAAAACCGATCCGTGTGGTGAGCTTCATTTTTTTGCGGCCAGGGGCAGTCTGTTATTGACTTTTGTACAATATCCGGGAAGTGACTTATTGTCTTCGAGGACTTTACCGTCACCTGGCCAACGTGTCAGCACTCTTGCTCATAAGAGATCAAGTCCACTTTGATATAAAACTTAGGTGGATGGAGAGCAATGGCGATGGCGCGATAGTTAGCTCATTACGCAGAGACTCTGGGTTCGATTCCTGGCTGGGTCACCAACAACTTTTCAAATCGCCATCACCCTTTCGGCGGGCAATGGCAAACTCCCGAAAGTAAAATTGCCTACGAAAAAGCTTCTAAGAAGTGCCATTCGGACTCGGCGATAAATCGTAGGCCCCGCTCAGATGTGACAAAAATGACAACATGAGCACAAATGAATGTCAAGAAGCTAAGCCATGGCCTATACTGGCCTGCCAGCGCCAGTGTGGTTTTTTTTTTGGATGGAGAGCAACGCTTCTCAGTTCAATATTGCAACTGCCTTTTTCTTCCAGCCAACCATCATGTACTTTCGAACATATTTGTGATAAAGTAGTAGAAGTCTTCAAAATTTCAGCTCCATTTGCAAACAATACAAATTTTAAGTCTATACTTAATACTGGCAACTGGTTTGATTATGATCGCTGTTTTTTGTCTATCTGAAACTCTTCAGATCTACTGACTTCAAAAAAAAAAAACACTAGCAGCACATTTTAAAACTCTTTTACTGGCGGATGAGAACCTTCTTTCCTTTGACTAGGCATTGCCCAATGTTTCTGTCAGTGAACTTGATGCCCAAAATTTCCCTCGCTGAGTTTGAAGTAACACTTAAAAAAATTAAAAACAACAAGGCACCAGGCATTGACGGTATCCCGGTTGAATTTTTCAAAGACTGCACTCTGGAACTGAAAAATTATCTTCTTCGGTTCTTTAATAGACTCTATAGTGATGCATGTATCCACAGTGGTTTCCAAATGGATAGATGTCAAAAATCGTCTTAGCAGTTTCCAAGCCGGTTTTCGGCAAGGCTTTTCGACAATGGATCACATTTCATTAATGAAATCAGTCCCCTACTTCCCGGCAGAGTTCTTTTTGCCAGAATGCTGGTGAAAGCGTTGCTATATGCTGATGATTTGGTTTTGCTCGCTGACAACCCATTCATGTTGTAACTGCAAATTAACAGACTCCTGTTTTTTGCGACACTTGGGACCTTCATATTAACGCCCAAAAGACGAAGGTACTTATTTTTAAAGCCCGAAAAAGTAGAAGACTACCAGAAGAGAATTAGTTTCTTAACAACACTCGCATTGAGGTTGTTCAGGGGTTTAAGTATCTGGGTGTCTTATTGACACACAACTTTAACTTTTAAGAGCAATCCATTAACAAATGTAATGAGGCTAAGCTCGCTCTGAATATGTTGTGGCCTAGATTTTTCACAATTCAAAATATTGTTCTAGCCTCTAAACATCGAGTCTTCAGTGCGACTGTTAATGCCTGCATGTGTTATGGAATCCAAGCATTCGAAGTAGTCCGAAGGCAGTTTTTCAAGCGCTTGTCAAGTCAGGTATTACGCCCATTTATACACAAAGTTTGGAAGCAAACGCGAACTATATAACAAGGATAATGATTTGTGTCATTCACAAATGAATCTTGCAACAGTAATGGAAAACTATACATATTTCTACGAAAGAGTCAGTAGTTCCAGTCAGAAAGAAATACTAAACCTCCAAGTGGTGAAATCTTCAATAGACCCCATCCGACTCGACTTTCTTAAATCAATCACTGGTGACCTTCGTCTGGAGCAAAAACTGCTTAGTGTTCGTAGCAGGGCATTTTAATCTCAGCAGGTCTTACTTATTGTACTTACTTTAGGTGGTGTTCCAGGGTGGACCTGGGCGTCAGTCAATAAGCATCTCCAGCCAGCTCGATCCTTTACTAGCTGCCTCCAGTTTCGCACGCTTAGTTGGCGGAGGTCCCAATCCACTTGCGTGCGCCACCTGAGTCTCCGTCTGTCCCTCGAGGGTGGATTCGAAGGACCGAAGCGTTCGTGTCAATCTCACTGACCAATAAAAGCCGCACGATGTTTTCTAAGTTCCACAGTATATAGATATTAATACCACTGGAAAAATAAGGGACTGCATTCAGCCTAGTTGATGGAATTATATAAACATCATCACCTGTGCCAATAAAAAAATTACGAACGTTGCCATCATCGTAGATAAAAAGACGAGCTGAGGATTTAAAGAACTCGTGTCAATGGCACTTAAGTTTCCCGCCGGATTGAAAGTGCATGAATTTTTTTAAGCTGTTTGTCAGAACTGTGATTACTTTCCGAATGAATTTAGTATCTCTACCAGCAGGCGAACTAAAGCAGGGTCTGATTCAGTTTAGAGTTTGGCAGTCACATAAAATGTGTTCATGTGTTTCGTCTTCTTTAAAACAAAGTCGGCACTCGGGAAATTCGACTAGTATTATTTTGTTGAGGGGATATCTTAAGCCGTGATGTGATAAAGTACCCTCCTAGGTTTCTGATATCGTGCCGACTAAGATCTATAGAATTTTTAGATGGTTGTTTTGGCCTGTCTTAGACCTGGAGCCTCCTGAGTGCTCGCAGCTTTTTATGGCTAGATTTACTGCTGTTTTGGGGGAGCAGTATGGACATTAAGTGGCATTGCAACAAAATTTGCAGTAATACCAGCAAACGGTGCACTTTCCATCACGTTGTGGTCGAGAACCTCGGTTGGTCGAACAGCCACCTTTCCTTTGTTTTGTTTGGCTTGTTTTGGTGGGTACGTGCGAGTGCTTGATCGCGTCAAGACCCCTCTTTCAGTATTTCGCAATACTTCATTAACTCGTTCATCTGCTCGATTAATTTCTCGAGCTTGCGATTGCTTAATGTGGTTAGACGACGTTGGCATTTGATGTGTTATTTTTATAATCGAATCAGCTGTCTTTGCTGTCTTCTTTAACGGCTTCTCACTGCATAAGATGCAACATAGCCACCACGTTCCAAGGAATTTGTCCTCAACTGACCTACGCGCTTTTCTGCTGATTTAGCTGTGCTACTACAATTCATAAGTTGAAAAAACTGTGTTGCTGTAGTGGTTGTTCAGTAAGGTCACACACTACCATTGAAGAGTGAAAATATGCTTTCTGCCAACACAACTTTTGCTTCTTTGATAGGATAGGTCGATGGGGCGTCTGGTTCAGCAACATTGTGTTAATTAAATTGAGATATTGTTATCTTAACTTCACTTTCATCGCGAGTTGAATCTTTCCATGAATTTCATAGTTTTTGTTGAAGAATTTGTTCTGACAGAAGAATTCTGGTTGCAACCGCCGTTTCACCACATACTCAGCATCGACTGTGAACTTACAACTAAAACTTTGCTTGCTCATCACACAGCATGCTGTTCGCGTTTTGTTGGTTTGACACGTTTTTTTTAACTTATGGTAAGAATGTGATGTAGTCCCTCTCCATTTCTTCGCATGCTAATATCTTTTAATTTGTTTTGGTAATGTAAAGAAGTTCTTGCTCGTAGGATGCGCAGGGTATTGACATTTCAAATTTGACACTGATTCATCCCGAAGCCAATTTCTCAGCCTGGCTAACACATCTACTTATGAGTACTTTCCTGTTTCCGACACTGTACTTCTTTCACAATCTGATACCGACAAGCTAAAAATAAAAAATAAAAAATGAAAGGCGGAAGAATAACGTCAGTGCCACCCACTTGGCAAATCAGACAGGTCTAGCAAAATGCCACCACATGGGGTTAACATAGATTGAAGGAGCTTCCGGAGGCATTAAGTACTTTTAGTCACGCACTAAACTTTTGCCTTGATCCGAATAAAGTTAAAACAATCTCTACATTCTACATTAGAGAGGTACAAATACGAGTAGGCAGGTATTGCACACACATCCTCTCTGACCTCAATTGTGTTGTGCGGTGGCTTGTGCATTTTAAAACCACAGACACCTAAGTTCCTGGCAATTTAGAGAAGTAGGACTTTGAACAAATGGCGCAATGAAATGAATTGGTATGAGTCGAGATACTTAGATTATCCTTACGTGCAAACGTCATAGTTTTGAGAACTAAGGAGTGTTTCAAGATTTTCCATCAGATAGATACCACCGTCATCATCTTTTTTTCTTCTTCTGTCTGTTCTATATACTCGCAGTTCGCTTTCATGTTCTTAGTTTTCAACTTTTTTTTTCATTGGATTTTTATTTCCATTGAAGTGTCGTGTTTCGACTTATCAAGAAGCAGAGGGGTGTAGATAAAGGCGTAGATACATTATATTGAATGAAGGCTATGGTGAATGGATATAGTGAAAGAATAATAGGACAACTGTTTGGATTTATAATCGCCAATTACACAAATACACCTGCGATAATTGGTCATGCGGAAGAATCGATTATAATAAGCAAACGTGGGTAATGGTTGGTTTTCCCTTTATGGATGGGCAAAACAAATGTAATTTTGAAGTTTGATATATGAGAAAGCCTTCTGCAGCATTTTAAATCTTAAGATAATGCCTTCGGCATTAGGCCTGCAGAACTGTATTGAGTAATTTTTCAACAGATCGACAGTCAAACTAGTTGTTGGGAACTCCTGCACATGAGCCTAGAAGACAGATCTGCAACTTATTATAATGCTATCCAGACCATCTTATTGGCTGCTTTAGCCCAGGATAACCGGCGATTCTATCGGATTTGGAAAGTGACTTCCGCTGGCTGCCTGTAAGCAGATTCCTAAGTTTTTCTCGATTTTAAGGGAAGGTATCCCTTGCTTACGCAGATTTTAAAGCAGTCTAGTACGCCACGGAGGCATCCGAAATGCAGGAGTGGGCGGAAGGATGTATGGAGTAGTGGCAAGAACCAACCCCGTCCGACAAGTTAGAGCTGAGTAAACACCGCCACTTACTCTTCCATCACGGACTCTCTGTGGTTTCCTAGACTCTTTATAGATTCTTTATCTCCTTACGTCCTCCAAAAAATTGTAGTCACCAAGGGCGTAAAACAAATTACCCAGGAAGCATACAAGTGTCAGATTTGGTCTTCTGTTAAAAAAGTAAAAACTTGTGACTCGAAGCCTCATATCTATGCTCGTTTAACAGTAACCATCCAAAAAGTCATTACATTAGACTAGTTTATGCCAGCTTAAGGGTACCTTAGTTCTTTTATAGTAATGCCAAAGATAAAAGACTTTGTCTACCTAGGCTCTGCTATCAGTTCAGACAACGACACCAGCGATAGGATTAATCGAAGAATAACTCGTGCTAATTGCTGTTTCTATGGGCTAAACAGGCAATTGACTAGCAAAGATCTTTTTCGAATAGCAAAACTTACCCTGTACAATACCTTAATAAATCCAGTCCTGCTTTGTGAGATAGAGCCAACAAGTGTATAAAAATTGAATGAGGAAGCTATTGACTGCTTTGAGAGGAAAATTCTAATGATTTTCGGTTCCGTCTGCATAGACGGTAAGTGGAGCAGGGAGTTAGCCGACGATCTGTACCGTTTGTACAGAGACTTTTCTTAAAAGGATTATGGTGAGCGGATGGACACCAGGTCTTCGAATCTGCCCCGAGGGAAAGCACAGCAGAGGAAGACTAAGACTCAGGTGGCGCACGCAAGTAGAAGGAGTCTTCAGGCCAGGTATGAAGCCCAGGTCCACCCCGCACTTTGCTAGAGTATTATAAGGTTTTGTAAAAGTAATACCTTTCGAAGAGAAAGAGCCATTCCCATTGAATAGGTTAGGTTAGGTTAGGTAAAATAGGGGTTGCCACAAGATACAGACACTAGGCACCAGAACACGCCCATTGCGATCCCCTGTAGGTTAAAACCAACTCCAAAAAGCAGAAAACCTAAACTGTTTCCCTGTTAAAGCACCCAATTTCTCTACAGAAGCCAAGAAGGGCTTTGAATTCCGTACCGTCTTTTTCCTCTAAGTTTTCAAAGAAATATTTTCCTAAGAATTTCCTTCGGCTGCGCGATATTGCGATATTGTGTGTTATGTCCGTATTTGTTAGTTTTAGTCTCTTTGCGTGCTTCAGCAGTAGACAGTGTCCTGTTAGTATTCCTATTAGCGTCCTAAGCTTATCCCTATTTAGCTTAATAAGCTTCCTAGATCTGTTACCGTCGAGAAGTGGTCATAGAGGCCAGGTTCAGCCACCTTATGCTGGTTGTCTTTATGATTTTTTCCTCGATAGTACCGAGACAAGACAAGCTCTTCTGCTTGTTCATTTCCTTCTATACTGCAGTGCCCTGGCACCCAGCACAGTCTCACCCTGTTCTAAACGCATAATAATTTGAGCATTGTGCGACAGCCCCTGACGTTGTTTGTCTCCATTGCCTTAAGAGCGGCCTGGCTGTCGGTGTAGATAGCGATATCTCTGCCGGATACCGATCTCATCTGCATCAGCTCAGCCGCCCTGAGGACAGCTAGAACCTCTAATTGGAAGCCTTATGGAGACTCTTAGTTCCGGGTCCTCCGAGAAGATTCCGGAACCTGTTCCTTCCTCTGTCTTCGAGCCATCTGTGAAAACTGCAATTTCGTTTGATCTTGTCACTGCATTTTCTTGCCAGTCCTTCCTCTCCGGATATAGTACTCGTATATCATACGAAATGTCGAAATCGATTAATGAAGGGATTTCATCCGTTATAATAGTATTGCCTGGTAGTAGCTCTTCCAGGATTGTGCCGTGTCCGAAGCTACTGTTCTCCCATTGAATACTTTGCTTACTTATGCAACTCTGCAGTTCGGAATAAATCTCGGCCTCAACTAAGAAGCTCCTCCAGTTAGTCTGGTTTAAGGGGAGGTCTTCCTCTATTGCGGCGATATCTCACCGGCTTAGATTCCAAGACTCTTTGGACCGGAACATTTGTGTATATTCGCTCTATATATTCCAACTGTCTCAGGTGACTGATGCGTAATTTCTCACAGGGTGAATATGCTGTAGAGCGTATAGTTTATCGTTCACGGGACCGAACATTTTTCGAAGGGACTAATGATATCATTATCCACTGCAGCACCTTAAGGTAGGACTGAGATGATCAAGATCTTATATAGGGTCTTAACTTTCCGGAATAGGGTCCTTCTAATTTTTTATCCCTATGAAACAACAACGGTAAAAGATCATTGGCAGAATTTATAAAATCTATAAGACTTGAGACAAGATTTCGCATTAAGTCGAAACTGCAGCTGATGACTGTAAAGTTCTATACAATTCGTCGATGTTGCTTGTCTTCCTTTGGTTGTTTTTGACCTCTTTCACCGCTAAATATCAGATTCTATTTCAATACTGACGAAAGTATTGGAAAGCATTGCCGAAAGCCCAGTTAATTCTGTTTACTGACGCACATTCTTTGAAGGGAGTTTAGTGAGTCACCTTGCCTTAAACCGTTGATGGCTATCGATTTGGACGTTTTCAGTTTTTTCAAGAATTTGCCGGAGAGATTGTGGACTTTCCTGGACTGAAACTACACTGAAAGAGCCCAAAAAGATTGTTGACGTAGGGGTTCTAGGCCTTCAATAAGATCTTGAATGCTATATTGAGTAGACTTCAGTAGTTGGCCCAGTTGAGGGAGTCTCCTTTTTGTATGAGAAATCGGGTATCAGGTTTTCCAATAGAGACTTGACAACTTTGAAATTAATTTGTGAACGCACTTTTTCACTAATCATCAAACTGTCACTGTCAATTTATTCAGTAAACTCAACATTTTCATCATGGTAAAGTACACGAACGAGCAACGTCTGCAAATTTTAAAAATTTTCTACCGAAAATTGGAGTCGGTGACTGCAACTTTCATCACCTTAACTGAATGGTCTCTTCTATCTGGCGGCGCGATATATACCACTATACACAGTCTCCAGAAAAATTTTTTCCTCCGTTCAAATTTCTGTATGGATCTTTTGCTATGGATCGGCTTTCGTCCTTCATTGCAGAGCAGCACGCTTTTTTGTTTAGCTGCCTGGTCGTAGAACTCGAAGGCGAAGGTCGTAGTCCTTTAAATGTTTGCAAGGGCCGTTCATAGTGAAGCTGATTCTACACAAGACTGTTAGTCTTCTCGTCATATTTTCTAAAACTCTTATTTACAAGGTTGTGAGGCCTTTGACGCAACGATTAGTATAAGGCCTCGTAGAAGTAGCATCTTCCGACAGGTGCTGGTTCCTTAAATGACGAGAATGAGCCTCTGCAGCCGAACATCTTGCAGCTCTGCTAATAAGTCCTACTTCACGCCTCCCCGTGGCGCCATCTGGGAATCTCACTAGAGGTTGCGAAGTGAAGGGGGCAAATGGCGAGTTTCCTGCGCCATTAACCAGGATTAGTGTCGGAAAAACAAAACAAGACCTTATCCGGGCTACTCCGACATATTTGGAGCTCAGGCCGGAAAGGATTTCCAGGACTTAGTCAGGGTCTTGGAAAAGAGATGGTGGCAGACGAGCCCTATAAGGGCCAACGGCAGCGCTCACATCCCGGAACGGGTTACTGGCTTCGGTGTAACCGACCCCTCGTCCTAGGGGCACTCAAAGTGGAACTGGTCCTCCAGGTTGGGGGTTGTGCCGCCGGGGTAACTGCCCGGCCATTTAAAAAAACATAAGCTACGAAGCATCAACAAGCCTCGGATATGGACGGATCTACTGTTGACAACCCACGCAAACGATTTAAGGACAATGAGCTTCGGATATGCACGTGGAATGTTAGATCCCTTAATAGACCACGTGCAGCCGAGCAACTAGCGGAGGCCCTAGACTGCTGCAAAGCAGACATAACCGCCATCCAAGAAATGCGATGGGATGGGCCGGACAAAAAGAAGATGAAAAACTGCGACATCTACTACGGCAATTGCTATCGACGGCAAAAGCAGCGCTTATTTGGATGTGGATTTTTTGTCAGAGGCAGACTAAGACAAGAAGTCCTCAGCTTCCGGCATGTGAGCGAGCGCCTCGTAGCAATCCGCATCAAGGCTAAATTCGCCAACATAAGCCTCATATGCGCGCATGCCCCCACAGAGGAGAAAGATGACGACACCAAGGATGACTTCTACGAGCTCCTCAACAAGACCTACGAGCAATGCCCTAGCTATGACATTAAAATTGTCATCGATAACTTTAATGCAAAGCTAGGAAGAGAAGGTATCTTTGGTGGAACAATCGGAAAATATAGCCTGCACAACACCACCTCCGATAACGGATTCAGGCTAATCGACTTTGCGGCGGGGCGAAACATTGTCGTGGCTAGCACGCGGTTCCCACATCTCTACACAAGGGGACTTGGAGAACTCCTGATCAATCAACAGTCAACCAGATTGATCACATTGCGATCGACGCAAGACACTCCTCCAGCATTATGGATGTCCGTACGTTCCGAGGAGCCAACATCGACTCGGACCATTACCTTGTTGTAGCCAAGGTACGGTTGCGGATATCCCAAACTACGCCAAGACAAACTAATGATGTGAGAAAATTCGACGTCAGACGGCTACAATCGCAAGAGATCGCCAAGTCCTTTTCCGATCGAGTGTCTCTTAATCTCTTAAGAGGTCCAATGCCGCCAGCATCAAGCATCGAAGACCATTGGAAACACTGCCAAAACGCCATCAGAGATGCCGCTTCTGATGTGCTGGGTTTCACTCGTCCACCACAACGAAACCCCTGGTTCGATGATGAATGCTGCCAAGCACATGCAGCTAAGCAAGATGCATATAACGCGGCGCTGCTTAGAAAGACCAGAGCTGCTCATGAGCTCTATGAGCGGAAGAGGAGAGACGAGCACCGGCTTCTCAGGAGGAAGAAGAAAGAGCATGAGAAGTGCGCGATCGAGGAAATTGAGAGATGCTACTCGAGGAATGAGGTTCGGAAGTTTTACCAATAGGTAAAAATAACATGCCACGGAAACAAACCCCGAACCAAAGAATGTAGAGATGAACAAGGGAACATCGTAGTAGAATCGCAGTCGATGCTGAGGATTTGGAAAGATCATTTCTGCAGACTGTATAACGGCGATGACGGACCAAATACCGCTGTCAGGCAGAATCAACCTTTCAACCTGGACGATGATGACCAACAATTCCGTTCACCCGACCTGGATGATGTGAAGATAGCCATGTCGAAGCTTAAGTCCAACAAAGCTGCTGGAGCGGATGGCCTAACTGCCGAGCTCTTCAAAGCGGCAGGCGATGACTTGGTAAGGAGCATACACCAACTCATCTGTAAAATATGGTCGGACGAAAGTATGCCCGATGAATGGAACCTCAGCATTGTTTGCCAATTCTCAAGAAAGGAGACCCTCTGAACTGCGCCAACTACAGAGGCATCTGTCTCCTTAACATCGCATATAAGATCTTATCCGCCGTATTGTGTGAACGCCTGAAGCCGTTCGTCGACAACCTGATAGGTCCAAATCAGTGTGGCTTCAGGCCAGGAAAGTCCACCATCGACCAGATATTCATACTACGGCAGATCTTGGAGAAGACCCATGAGCTTCAGATCGATACCCACCACCCATTCATCGATTTTAAGGCCGCGTATGACAGCATCTATAGAGACGAGCTACACAGAGCAATGTCTAGTTTTGGCATCCCTGCCAAACTCGTCCGTCTGTGCAGGATGACGATGGAGAATGCACGCTGCTCCTTCAAGGTCGGTAAAGATCTCACCGAGACCTTTGATGTCCAGAAAGGATTTAGACAAGGCGATGCGCTGTCATGCGATTTTTTGAACATCGTACTTGAAAGAATAGTGCAAAACTCACGAGCAAACACAAGAGGCACTATCTTTCAAAAGTCCGTCCAACTACTCGCATACGCCGACGATATTGACATAATCGGGAGAAAGCAGCGTGATGTCAGTGGCGCTTTCGCGAGTATTGAGACGGAAGTGGCGAAAATGGGTTTAGTGGTCAATGAGGGCAAGACCAAGTTTATGCTGTCAAGCAAAAAGGACAACCAACACCGATGTCTCGGACAGAACGTCACCCTCGACAGATATAACTTTGAGGTAGTTAAGGACTTTGTCTAACTAGGCTCTGCTATAAATACAGACAACGACACCAGTGCTGAGATCAAGCGAAGAATAACTCTTGCCAACCGCTGTTTCTTTGGGTTAAGAAGGCAATTGAGTAGCAAAGCCCTCTCTCGGACAACAAAAGTCACCCTTTATAAGACTTTAATAATCCCGGTCCTGCTCTATGGCGCAGAGGCATGGACATTATCAAAAATGGATGAGGGTGTTCTTGGTTGCTTCGAGAGAAAAATTCTTCGGGCGATCTTCGGTCCCGTCTGCATTGACGGTGAGTGGAGGAGGAGATACAACGACGAACTGTATGGACTCTACAGCGACATGGACCTAGCCAGAAGAGTGAAGATCCAAAGACTGAGATGGCTGGATCATGTAGAGCGCATGGACACCAATGCTCCGGTCCGAAAAGTCTTCGAATCTGCCCCCGAGGGACAGCGCAGTAGAGGAAGGCCATGACTCAGGTGGCGCACGCAAGTGGAAGAGGACCTCAGCCAACTTAGCGTGAAACTGGAGACAGCTAGCCAGGGATCGAGCTGGCTGGAGAAGCTTGTTGACTGAGGCCCAGGCCCACCCCGGACTGTAGCGCCACCTAAAGTAAGTAAAGTAAGAGGCCTTTGACGGCGTAGTTCAGTGTTACCCTACTGGTGAAGCATACCCTTGCCATTTTAACGAGTAACACAGTTACCGGGGACCACCACTGGGAAGTAATGCGAGTACTATGAGACAAACTTGATTGCTAAGCTGCTGACCCAATCGTAGTTAAAGGACAGTCAGTGGTTTCCTGATTAATCGCCTCCCAGATCCTTAGTGATGAAGTCCACGCATAATTTTTCCCTAATTGGTAGGTGCAAACTATATCAAATGAGAATGAAAATTGTAAGTCATCCTTATCACACTTGTGAAGTGATTGGACTTATTGAAGTAATTTAGATCTCAAATAGCAAAACGTGCCAACGAATTCGATACAACTTGCAGCGAAGAACTTGTCAATGTGCATACTTCAGGGCTAGGTACATCGAATATCGACAGACATAAGACTCTCAAGCTAAACTATCTCATACCATATTGTAATATCTCTCTCTTTTTTCCTTGGAAAATTTGTTGAAAACGTTCTTTCATTCTAGTTCTTCTTGCTCCATACATGTAGAAAGAAATTTATCACATCACCTACATCTGAAGTAATTGCCGTCTACAACTAGTTTGCTCAATTGTCGGTTTCTTTTCGATTCTCATCCGCCAACATACCTCAACACCATCATATAGTATTACCACCGCGCGCACCGTGTGAGGAAAAGCATAATGAGATTCCTGAGAAATTTCAAAATAAATTTCAAAGTCGTTAAGGAAGTAATTTCCATGATATGGAAGGTGGTATACAAAGTACGAAAGAAATTAAATCGACCCCTAGCTTCGACGTTCACGTGCTGAAGTTGACTTGGTAGGTCATTACAAAAGCCAACCAACCACATGTGGATTTAAGAGCCACCACAGGAGGGCTACCTTACTTGGTTTCTTGTAGAACCAGATTCAAAGTCGGTGATAACCTGTAGAGACGATGAAATAAGGCAATAAGGACCAAAAAAAAAGGAAGAAGGTAAAAGCAAACCTACAACATGAAGTACATTAGAGGTGCCTCGGGAGAAACAACTTCAATCAAACTGGAGGGTTGCGACGTTCGGTGTTTATATGACATGCAAGCATTAACTAACACAGAAGTTTCAGTCTACCTCACCCACACGATTTGCACGGGGGTGGATTAATACATTTCAAGGATATTATGCAAATTGTTTTATTGGAGGGGTTTACATTGCTAACGAAATTTTCATGTTCTTTCAGGGGGTTTTGTTTTCCTCCCTCGAATAAGTCCTCATACGACTGAGGCATTAGGCATTCGAAGAATGAAAATTGCCAAAAGCACTAGGTAATTACAGATTTTTATGATGACTGAACCCGGCCAAGAAGGGTTTACCTGAGAAAATTCCTCAAAGCAGTCGTAAAAGAAAATCCGATTTTGGCAACATTGTTGCTATTTTCAGGTTTTCAATCGAAAACACCAAAGCTGGGGGGTGTTTGTGGATTGTGTTGCTGGTAGAGTATTCCAAAATGCCTCTGTTTAGACAAGGATGAGTAATTAGCTCCTTTAGAACATGTGCAACTCACTAATTGCCTGAAATTGTTGGGTCTTTTCTTGATGAGTAAGTCCCACAAAGGTAATGAAATTGCAAAAAAAGTGCATTAAGGTGATGTAGAGGCATTAGATCGAGTGAGGACTGGAAAATCCCTTGGGCCAACGTTTATTAAAGTGAAGTTTGGTGAAGAATCTCCTTTTTCATATATTTATAGTCGGAGGTGCCCTGTGGAGCCAGTCCTATTATTCGGTAGCTATTCCCAATTTCGGATACCAAGTTGGTCTTTTTGAGCTGGAGCGCTCATACTCTACATTTACAGAAGAGTTCCTTTTTAAATCTCCACCTTCATGAAGACAGTGCTTAAGACTCGAATCTATTTTTTCTCAAAGGGTTACCTGGCCTTTGTAGGCGGTCTAAAAATCTCGTAGAGGGAAGAATGTCCTGATCTAAAACCACAATTCTAAGGAACGATCAATGTGTTGACCTATAGTCATAGACAAATACATAGAATCGCAGAGAAGATTCTTATGGCCTTATAGGTGGCGCAAGGTAGATCATAACCCTTGAACAACGACAGCTCGAGTTAGTTTTAGAAGCCGATACAAAACTAATTTTCTTCACAAGCCTCACAAGCCTTAAACAGATGGCATTGGCGCTCCATATCCATTATTTTGCTTCACAAGAAGCATCAAAAATGTCCAGGCAAATTTATTGTGACAGCCGCCTCCTAAGATTTTCGTAAGAATGGAAAAGGTAGATTTCGTGAAGGACACTATTTTTCGCGTAAAAACAAACCATTACGCAACCCAAACAAAAGCTTGAAAACTATTCTTGACTTTCGATGGGAACGATCCACCACTAGTTTGCTTAGTTTCGGTGAGGTCGTACCAGCGCAAGTGTCCTAGTCGCCCAACTAAGGTCATCAAAATCCACTGTATGATATTGAACGAGCGGGGAGTAAAGGTGCCCGAACTTGAAGAGTCTATAGGCTTATCGAATGCATTTGTGATTTCAAATTAGCAAAGTATTTGAACATGAAATGGTTATCCACCAAATGGATGCCACAATTGACAACAAATGCAATCGTTTGACAACTTTGGCGATGTTCAAACACAATCCGAACGAATTCTCGCGCTGCTGTTTCATAATCGTGGCCGAAACAGGGATTCATCACAACACTTCATCTGGTAAATCGAAGCCGAATATGGCTAAGATGCTTCTGTTGGTCAACAAGGTCGTGGCGAGAGCTTTTTGGAATGAGTGCGGTGTCATTCACATCTTTTACTTTGAAAAGGGTACAACTATCACCGCGGCCTATTAAGCAGAGCTGTTGAATAGATAGCCGAAGAAGAAAGTTCTCTTTCACCGGGACAATGCACCGCCGAAATATTGCACGAATTATGTTACGATTTGCTCCCTCATCCAAGCGAATTGCTAAACATCCAGTCCCAATTCATACAATTGAGGAAAAAGAAAGTCGTTGAGCAGGGCTCTGTAGCGCACGCCATCCACAGTAGTCGTTTGGAACTCGGCGTTCCCGATAAAGTAAGGCCCGATGACAACACTAGCGTAAACAGCACACCATGCAGTAACTTTGACCGGGTATAATGGCTCTTCTCGGGTTATACGCGGATTGTCGGTGCCCCAGGAGCGATAATTTTGCTTATCCACATATCCACAGAGATGGAAGTGGTCCTCGGAGCTCATGATGATTTTCGATGAAAAGTTGTCTACCTCGTGGTCGAGATTCAGGATGGCCTGAGCGTAGGTTACACGCGCTTGGCAGTCAACAGCTAGTACATCAAAATTCTCTATAAGACCGCCGATTGATGCCCAATCGCATGGCACGTCACCTGGTCGAAACTCCGGGAATCCCTGTGACATTTTCAAGCCAATCGGCGACATTCTCAGCAGAACGGTTTCCAGACCTGGCAGCATATCTTGTTGTCCCACACTCTTCTAGGCAACCGACTGAACATCGTAGTGTTTGCCCAGTTGGTGTCAGATGATTGGGAAATCTGCGCCGAAATTCACGCTGCGCCAACACCACCGACGAATTATTCACATTCCTTAAGAGGATAGCGATTCATGTCTTGCTGGCGTGGGGTAATTTTGTATCTGTTTACTTCTGATGACGTTTGCGCCACTTAGTACAAAAATGCATTCCTTGTAAACAGATTTTCCTTCACAGCAGATAAGTTTTCGATATCACCAAATGCACAAATACTGAGTAATACCCATGCTTTACGGTAGATGTACCAATACTACATAAGACAGTGACGGAATCAGCGTTAAGGTTGCCCTCAGGAAGGTGTACTCATCCCCTGCTATCGCACATCATACTAAATGAACTGCTTAACACAAAGATACGCTGATGAAATTGCGATCTTTATCTGAAGCAAACTTAAGGGAACTATCTCGTCCCTACTTTAAAGGGAAGTCAACTTTATTGCTGACTTTTGCAATGTTGTAGTACACTGGCGAATCCAAAATAGGCGGAGGTGTTTTAACAGGTATATGCGGAAAACTACCAATGCCCCAATAAATGGAAGAAAGGACAGTATCATCCATGTATTTCAATCCGAAATAAACTCAATAGAGCCCTGCATTAGGGAGAACTTAAAGAGATCTACGACCAACAAGGACAATTTTTTTGAAACCAAAGCGATCCTACTTACTATGAATGCTTTTGAGATAGCCTCAGAAATTTTCTGAGACTGCACTATGCTTCTCAAATACAGGTGCAGGTCATAGTAGTTGCGATAGTAATGATGTTTCGACCTCAGCATTTATGTTGCCATTCTGCTGGTTACCAATTAGTTCCATAAAAAACACTCAAATACTGGATGAAAACTGAAGAAAACAGGAAAGACAAAAACTTATTCCCAATCCCCTCTCTCAAAAACAACAAAACAACGCCTACTGTTTTCGCGAGGTCCGATACACGCAGCAACTGTTTTCATTTAGAAATTTTCTTTGAATTCAAAAAGTAGCTTCTGGCTATGGAAACAGCACAAGACAACAACTGCCAGTGTAACCGTCTAAGCATTATACGTCGCTCTGTTCTGGGTAAGCCACACCTTGAGGCAAATGATAGCATTGCCAACTCAATCAAAGATGTAGCCGAATTTATTAAAATTGCAGGCATCATGGGTTTGCTTTATCTTGGGGAAATCACAATAGGCCAAACCTGGCCACAGTGATTATGGTGCATAGTCCAACCTCCCCCTCAATCTAAATCCAAATCTTATTATGTCAGCTGTCTACTCCCCGTGGATAAATTTTTATAAATGCAGTAATATCCTAATTTCTTAGAAGTCGTTACAGTTTTCCGTGATGCTTCCGAATTTATAAATGAGAATCGAAAAAGGCCTTCGTTCGCTGGTGAATAAATCACTTACACTGTTCGGAAGATAAGTGATCCGACCCAAACTCTTGCCTTTAGTTTTTTCTATACGCTGCTCAGCTTACTGAAGCTTTTAAAAAATTTGTCGTTTCCTTGGGAGAAGGCCCATTAAATAGAAACTTACTGGACGGGAATTCTCACTGTTGCCCTTAATTAAACAATCCTGACTTCTCAGTCTATCTTGGTGTTTTAGTATACGTTCCAAAATGTTAAGTTTTTTACCGATTGCGTTGGAATATCCTTTAATATCCTTAAAGTACCTCTATAAAGGCACTAGCTACATAACTGTTTTAATTTTTTTTTACATCATTTGCATCGTTTTGATGTTTTTTTTTTTTGACTCAGGGCGCACTCTATTTGAACCTGTGATTCAATGTGTAAATTGATAAGTAGATGATGCCTTGAAGGTGTAGTTACTGAATATCTAATGTGATCTTAACCGATCTCTAAATTTCACTCTTTTCCAATTTTGACCGCAACGGTTTGGTGTAAATTTTTGCCAAGTTTTCTTATGGGTTCTGAAAGGAGCTAGGCCACGTTTACGAGTTCACGAAATCTCAAAACAAGTTCGCAATCTTTGCCATGTGTTCTGACCCTTTTTCCGGTAACTTTTAAGCGGACCTCTGGAATTGTTGTACTTCTCCTTGCAGTTACCGTGCATTCGTGTTCCAGTTCAATAAATCAGTAAGGAGCGCAGAACCACTCCATACAGTTCTGCTGTTCTTGTAAGAAATACTTGACAGGCTATGTAACCCAACTTGAAATTAAATCCAACCTAGCCCATACAATTCGGATTCGTAAGCACTTCCCTCTTCTTCCTAATTTCTTCCCAAGACAACTTAGTAAAACCAAATTCAGTTATTAAATTTAATGTTAGTGCCAACTCATGTAAAATTTCTAGATTCACCATGACATTCCCAAAATGAACAATTTTAAGGATCAGTCAGTAATCCATACGGAACAACACAGTGCAGATGTAAGACAGTAACCGTATTCAATGACCACTTACCCTAGATTTTTACGTTGAGGTTTCTCAGGAGCAAAGAAAAACGAAAAAAAAACTCCAGAAAATAATATTAACGCCTTCCAACAGTGGAACATGGACACTTACATAGATCCTCACTATAAAATCCGTCGGATAAATTCAAATTTATTTGTAACCACAAATTGATAAGAACTTTCCTCGGGTTTCCGCATCGTTAGCTCTTTCTGCAATGCTCGCTTAATATTGTGTTTCAGAATCTTCATTGCGACCACACCGTCCCCCCATTATCCCTTAGACCGCCTTCATCATCCGTTCAACTGGCGCGGTAACGCTTCTAACGCAAAAACAACTAACCGCCAGAACTACCCCATCGTTGTCTTTTGTATAGAGTTGGTCGACTCATTTTCAATCCGCTGTATCCAGTGGTTGAAATCAACCAGCCGCATCGATTCCAAAGTGCTCGGAAGAAAGTCATAAATTAAAGAACAACACCCGGGATAAGGACTTGGGTGTCTTGGAGCTATGTGGTGACGCTACTGCTGAGTAGCGCCAAAACTGAAACAAAGATGACAACCAGGGATGGTTTGTTTATTTCGGCGGATGGTTTTTACCGTTTTCTTTGTTTTGTTTCTCCTTTTTTTTTTTTTAACGGAGGACAGCTTTCTGCTGTGAAGAGGATTTAAGTGGATGCTTCAGTTAGTGCGACGTTGTTTTGGCTCTACTTCCAATACAGAAGACTTGCTTCCTACTCATAGACACTTTTGGGATCTCTGCCAATTCGGATATTAAATTTTACCTTTCGACGCGGTGCGATACGGAATGGAATAAGGGAGAGGAGGTTGTTTTTATATATATTTTTTTTTAAGGCAATAAATTATTTTTTTGTTTTTTCCAGTTCCGTAGCGTCACCTTGGAGACCTGCAGAGTTTAAATTTCAACAAACACTGTTCGTGTTGGGTGGAGCGGTAATCTGTGTAATCTAAAAAACAAACATCGGGGGACATGGGTTGAAAGTTTGCCAACGACAAGTCATTTGCGATATCTTATCTTGGTGTGTGGGAATCTTGTTGGTATTACTTCGAAATAGGATGCCATCAGTTTATATCGGATAAATTATCAGATTCGCCAGTAACTTTGCATATAAGGTTTTCGTGATTCATTCCAGTAAGCAGAAGAAATCATGTACTCCCTGGGGACCAGGTACCGTATACTACTCGGGATGCACCTGGCCTTCAACTGAGCCCAGTCTTTATTTGAGAGTCTCCAGTTGTTTTTACATGCTTTCAAGCCATTTTAGGCTTTGAATCCGTAGACACCTCACTAAGCCGATGTCGCTGTAAAGACCTTCCTCCATTTCCTGTCAACCGACAAGCGCTTTTTCATTCTTTTTAAATAATATCCATGTGTCTGCGGTGTAAACCAAGACGGAGATGATTGAGGTCTTCTATAAGGCCAGTTTGGTATTGGGAGGGAGACCGTCCCCTGACCGTGACTGGCAAGAGTTATTCTAGGTCTTATTTCCATGCTTGTATCGGTGCTACTTGTAATTGCAGAACCAATGCAGACGAAGTCTTTAACTACCTCGAGGTTATAGCTACCAATTGTGACACTCTGGCCAATTTGTCGATGTTGGGATTACTTTTTTGATGACACCATACTACGGAATTTATTCAAAAAATTAAAAATACAGGTTTATTCATCTAAATCTATATTGTTCCCTTCAAAGTAATCCCCATCGACTGCAACACACTTATGCCAGCGCTTGATCCAATCCTCGAAACATTTTTTTTATTTGGTTTTCAGTATGTCCACCAGTGCTTCTCGGCTACTGAAACGCGTTCCCCGTAGTGGTTTTTAACTCGATTGAACAGCAAGAAGTCACAGGGAGCCAAATCAGGTGAAATCGGTGGCAGTCGGATGGTATTTGTTGCATTTTTCGTCAAAAGTTACGAATAATGATGGCACTGTGCGTCGGTGCGTTATCATGGTGCAAAATCTACGAGTTTTCTGCCCACAATTCTGGTCTCTTTCGGCGAATTGCTTCACGCAAACGTCTCATAACGTTTACTGTCTGTTGGTTATTGACCAACATTTCTTTTACTTCATCAATGTTTACGTCGGTTTTCGATGTCGATAGTCTGCCACTGCGTTCATCATCGTCGATTGACTCACGACCACCGTGCCACTGGTAAACGACCGTTTTGTTTAGAAAATCGTTGCCGAAACACTTTTCCAACATTTCCAAAGTTTGCGCACCATTTAATCCGTTTTTTACGCAAAATTTACCAACACACACAGAGATAGATGTACTCCTGGCTACGTAACTTTTGCAAATATCAAGCTATGATGCTAAGATTTAGAGGGAATATCAACAACAGATGTACGAACTTAACAAAAAAAAACAGAACTAAAATCGGAACAATGGGAGCGCCACACGGTGATCAAGGTGGTATACTTGCTTTCGGCCTCATTTATCGTGAGATCAATTCTAGGCGCTTCCAGTTCGATAGCTGCGAATATCTCATTGACGTCAATTGGGAAGATTTGTAGCGAATCGTTCCCCTTTAATTGGCCAATGAATTCTGCACTATTCTCTCTAAGGCGATATTGAAAAGCACATATCAGCGCATCGCGTTATGTTAAACCTTTTTTGACATTGAAGGTCTCGATTAACTTGTTACCGACTTCAATGGAGCAGCGAGAATTCTCCATTGTCAACCTGCACAAGCCGCCAAAGCTAAACATGGCATTATACAGCTTTAAGGTAAGGTGGTGCGTGTCGATCTGGAATTCCGGGGTCTTTTATCTGATCTGCCATTGTGAGAATTTTTGGGCGATGGGTGTCTTCCCTGGCTTGAAACCTGGACTTATCAGACTGCTCCTAATCAGTTTCAAGTGATTATACAATACGGCAGGGAAGATTTTGTTGGCGGTGTTTAGTAGATTGATTCCCCTATAGTTGGTGTAGTCGAAGGGATCTCATATTTTGTAGATTGAGCAAACGATGCTGAAGTTCCATTCATCTTTTGACCATATCTCGTAGACGACCTGGTGTAAAATCCTAACCAGGTGATCTCCAGTTTTAAGTAGCTCAGCCTGAAGCCCGTATGGTGCAGCAGCTTTGTTCGATTCTAGTCTCGATATCGCTATCTCAACTTCATCTAGGTCTGGTGGACGGAATTCTCTGCTATCATCGTCCAGTGCTGATGGTTCATTCTACCTGACAGAGGAATTATGGTCGTCGTTGCCATTATATAATCTGCAGAAGTGGTATTTCCATATTTTCAACAACGACTCCAATTCTATTACAAGGTTCCCCTTTTCGTCCTTGCAGGCTTCCATACACACACACATATACACGTGTGGCTGTGGCTCTGGCAGCTTGATATGGGCCATGGCCTAGCTTCTTAACACTCATTTGTGTTGCTCATGTTGTCATCTTTGTCACATCCGAGCGGGGCCTAAGGTTTATCGCAGAATCCTTACAAGCTTTTTCATAGGTAATTTTTAATTTCGGGAGTTTACCATTGCCCGCCGAAAGGGTTATGACGATTCGAAAAATTGTTGGTGATGGCGATGATCGCACCACGAACCCTTTGCGTGATAGTCCAATGAACTAACCATCGCACCATCGCCACCACCTATGCTCATTTTATACTTTGATGAAATTTACGAACGTCATTCCCGAGGTACCATCTCTATATTTCCTCGACCGCGTGCGCCTCTTGCTCTTTCTTGTTCTTCCCTTCTTTTCTGTTCGTAGAGCGTCGAACAAAAGTTTTCTTTGTGGTGGCAGTTTGAAACCAGTTGTGTCGGATGCTGATTCTTTGATGACTCGCTGATAGCATTCCTATGAGTGTTCTATAAATTGTACAGCGGATCCCAGATTTTGAGATAGTTTGAGCGAGATTGCCAAGTCCATTTGTTGAGAATGTTGAGGTGTGGAAACCGCCTGCTGGCTACTATGACGATGCGTCCCATTACGAGGTCTACAAACCTGAATCCGTTTTCGGATGTGATGTAGTGCAGGCTTTGCGTTCCAATGACGCGCTCAAAAATGATTTATTTTCCCGGCCTATCATTCATGTTCACTAGGACAATATTGATGTCGTAGCTGAGGCATTGAGCGTATGTTCTGTCTAGGAGGTCCCTTTGTCATCCTTTTCTTCCGTAGGGCCGTGTAGGAAAATAAGGCTGCTGTTCCCGAATTTGGCATTGATGCGGATTGTTAAGAGACATTCGTTCAAATGTCGGTAGTTTAAGCCTCTTTTCCATGGTAATAAATCGGCATCCAAATAAGTGTTGTATTTGGCTTGGGTGTGATTCAATATTTGCAATAATCCTGTGACTAAAGAAGTTTTAAAACCAGGAGGACTGGTTTCCTTGCTCACTTACTTAATTAGACGACGCTACAATTCAGAGTTAACCTGGACCTCAACTAACAGGCCTCACCATCTAGTCCGGTTTTTAACTCTCTAGCTCCAGTTGCGTACTCCAAATCGACTTAGGTCCCCCTTTGCATGTGTGTTCCCCTGATGTGAGATCCTCCCCTGCTGCGATGCCTTTCCGGATGGAAGGACATCAGCATTAAGCTCTATGTACGCAATCTCAAAATCAGCATTCGGTGTGCTATCTAAAATGGGAACGAACAATGCTATAAAGGAAAGAGCTACGACCCGTAAACTTTAATCTAGTTCATGGAAGTTTTATACGGCTGTCATTAACGAGCTGAAAACCGTGTGTCTGCGTACCAGCATTGGTTGGAAAATATACTATGAAGTGGAGTCCCCTTACCAAAAGTATAAAAAGAGAAAGTTACCTTAAGTAAGCTCTGCATAGAACATTTAAGAAGGAAACAAATTCTCTGCAAATAAGTTGGACAGTGCTGAAACACCTTCTCTCAAATCACACTCGATGGCGTGCATTTGCCATACAATAGACTATGCAAACAAACTCAACCTGGGCTATCTTCAAGATTTATTAATGGTCGCTGACACATTTATTTAATTTCGCCATTCCGACACAATAAACTTGCAATCACTGCTATCCAATTGTGATAGCTGCTCTCAATTTATTTATTGTTCAGATGCCAACAGCAGTAAAAGGAATTACTTCCGCTTATGCAAGCCATTTCCATAATTTAAATTTAAAAGTTTTGAATGGAAATGGCTTCATATGCATTCTAGCAGCTGTAAGTACATTTTGGTAAGTGTTCGCATATCCGAGTTCATTTGCTTAGCGGGCACTTTTACATCCTGCCATTTCATCCAAATTCAGATGAAATTCTGAAACAGCCACAAGCTATTAATTAACGCCTATCCCACCACTGAAATCTTATCCTCATAATTGCTATCGTAAATTAACAAATATTCATCCGTAATTACACGTGGTTAATTCTGGTACTGATGATGCTTATCCCTGTGGTCACTGCAGTAGCGGCTGCCACAGTTGAACTTGTGACCACCGCATACAAGGCCTTAATAATTGGAAATTAATTACTTCAAGCCTGAGGTGGATCAGGAGGAGTTTTTTTTCTACTACTACTCTCTGCAGTATGTTGTTTACAATTTTCGTACTCGTATTCGAACAGTTATCTTGAAATCCTATTTCGTTTTCCTTTTATTGTTGGGTAGCACTTTCGTAAACAATTTGTTTGTGATTCAACTGATTTGTTAAAATGTCTTTGTAGGCCCGAAACCTTACTGTTATTTGGAAGTAATTAAGCGGATTCCCTTTAAAAGAAAAATATTTTCAGTCAATTTCGTAGTAAAACAGGAAATCGTATCAGGCAAGGCCAGGGGCAGGTTATTCAACTGTTGTAACACACAGACCTAATTATCTTTGAAAGAGAATACTAGTTCCTACCTATAGATGCATAAAGCCTGCCTACTTGCAGAACTAAGCTTATGTTGAAGGTCGGGAAGGGTAATCCTACCCACAATCTTATTGTTCCGAGTTAAAATAGTAATCCAAAAACATCGAGATAATTTTACTCACCAATAGAAACAATGCATCGAAAGCACATTTAATAAAAGCAACATCCTAGATTCTCATTACTGCATTTCGATACATTCGTTTCTAAAAAAAAATTTCTTTTTCTCTCATTAGGAGAAGAGGACTATTGGCAAACTGTAAGTAGAGCAAAAGAGAATTGTCGTTATAAAGAGAGCAGAACTTTATGTGGTGGAAAGCTTATTTTGGGGTGAAAATGCTATGAGCACAGGGGCGTACCTTAAATGGGGTTTAATGTTGCGAAACATTTTCCAATTTCAAATATACATGTATAGAAGTTAAGTATACTGGTGGATCTAGAAAGATACGAGTACAATAAATCAGTCGAAAACTGGTTGACTAAAGTTGCTCTTCTTCTTATCTTTCTTTAACCCTTTCCTCGTTATACGAAATTATGCGTAACGAGTTTCCCATTTTCAATTCTTATTCCGACCTCGTTCTCTTACAGTTGAAGTGACCGTAGGTGATAGTGTCCTTTTAATCGGTTTTTCCGCAGATCTTCTTTGAATGCAGCAATACCAGCTTATTCTATTCGCCTCAAGCTGTTCGGTTACCGAATTCTTTATATGTAGACTTTATCTTATACGCGTAGACTTAATGCAATCGCGTTTAGTGACTCCACTAGACATCCTTAACATTTTAATTTCCGCTGCCGTCATTTTGTTTTTAAACGCTTCGTACATTGTCCAGCACTGTGAACCGTACATAAGAGCTGGTCTAACAACCGCTGTGTATAGTTTCCCCATCAATTTAAGTGGAAATTTTCGATCGCCAAAGATTCCCCAATTTTCCCGCCATTTCATTCACCCCACACTTACTCTGTGGTTTACGTCGTTGCCACATTTCACTTCCATGTTAACGGTTGATCCTAAGTACTTAAAGATAGTGCTTTTCGGAAGAACTAAAGTTGCTCTATTTTCTAAAATAAGATACTGCCAATGGAGAGAGGTTACATTCTGAAAACAACGACCCCTATCGGATGTACTTGTTCTTATTTTAAAAGTTGATTAAAATACATTAATTTGGGGCTAGTTTCTGGACAGGGGTGCAAATTGTAGAAACAATTGATTCATCCTTGATGAACTGGAATTCATCTGACTACAGAATCTGGCTAAAAAATGTGGTTGAGGAGTAAGTGTATTGCCAAAATGTACGTAACTGCGGCATTCCGACTGCTTATCTGAGTCTGATGACTGCCTCATTCCCCTACTAGGATGTGATTACTTATTTACTTAAGGTGGCGCTAAAGTCCGAGGTGAGCCTGGCCTGGTCCCCAATGTGATTTAATCGACGTAATTAGGAGTTCAAAGGCAGTTGCATTCCAATAGGGAAAGCTTTCAAACCGTGTTGTCAGTTCTGACTGGTTTTGTCGTTTTGGTTAATTTTGTTAAGCAAATCATCATGAATAGACATACACCAGCAGAACATTCCGTATCATTTGCATTAGATCTTAAATCCGCGAGATACATAGAAGATTACACGGCAACCAACTGAGCTCGCTGTTTCAAGTGTAAAAGGAGATCCGAAAAAATTTGCGAAAAAATTTAGACATCCACCAACAAAAATTCTGCCTTGTAGATTCAGCTCTTTAAAAGCTAGGTGTTGACCCTAAATTCAATCGAAAAGACGTGTTTAGTGATGAACCCAACTTTTGACTCGTTATGTTTACAAAGAGCAAATGTCACATTTCTGGAGTGAGGCAATACAACGACGAACTGTATGGGCTATATAGCGGCATTGACCTTGCCAGAAGAGTAAAGATCCAACCACTGATATGGCTGGGTCATGTAGAGTGTGTGGACATCAACGCTCCGGTCGGAAAAGTTTTCGAAACTGGTGGCGCTCGCAAGTGGAAGAGGACCTCAGCCAACTAAGCGTGTGAAACTGGAGGCAGCTAGAGTAGGATCAAGCTTGCTGGAGACGCTAGTTGATTGAAGACCAAGTCAAATCGGAATATAGCACTACTTAAGTAAGCAAGTGAGTAGTGAGCCAATTATGTGTCAAAAAGAAGGCAGGAGCTCAAGCAACAGTTTATGGCAAAACTTTCTGGGCAATAATGGTATCAGCAACTGATAGATGGATCACGCCACGCAGTGTAGAGAAAACGCTTCGTCGAAAACAGTTGAGGAAACCATATGCCTAAAATCGTATTCCATTTTGTATTCCATTTTGTACATTTGCCCCTGATAATTGTGGCTTCGATTAAATTCGGCGAAAGTTCTTTAACAGCAAGTCTTGTTCCGTTGCACAATTTCGGTGGATCTTAGTTGCGAATGAGCATCAACGGTGAACCAACTTTTAAAGTCAAGATGTGTGGTGGCATTCCAGATGGATCCAAAGAATTAAGAAACTCTATTGGATAGTTGACAGCTTGTTCCTCATCTATAACTGTGTCAATCGATCTGTACTTGATAACTTCACCGTGTATTCTGGAGCCAAAATTGCTCACTCGCAAAGCTCATCATAATTTTTGAAATTGTATGTAATATCGGGAAAAACTTTCTGCACAACATTGTGAATTAATGACTGCACTTGACAAAAGATTGGCGGAAAAGTTATCACGTGTAGTCGGATCAATCGGTAGTGTTTTCCATCACCCATATCCAAAAGCTGTTTGGCGAATATTTGCGCCGCAGCATCTTGAAGCAAATGCACCCACATATCTGTCGACAATGTAAGTTTGTCCTCATGTCGGCAAAGATATGACGCTTTCAAGCTCGAACTTCAACGAGTATCAAATTGAGCAAGAATGTTTTTCCAGTGCCTCCAGGTGCGTCAAGGAAAATAATTTCATCACTTTCGTAATCTACCTGTTTCATAACTTTTTCTAAAACTATTTTTTGATCAGCAGTCAATAGTTGTTTCTGAGCATCGACAAAGTGGCGCAATTCATCAGAATTATATTGCCATTCACGTACCAAATCTGTGTCGTGAACATTGTTTCAATCACGTGTTGGTGCTGGTAGTCCAAGCTGGCAAAGAATTTTCTTGTTGATCGAAATACGAGTACATCTATCCTCAAGTGGTATGAATTTTTCATTGAAAATATCATCTGAAAACCTGATTTGGGATTCGTTCTACGTGCTTGGCTTAGTATATCGTCACTTATGCATTCTTTATGCTCTTCCCAAAGATTTTTTTGGCCAGCAAGCGCACAAGTAGTTAAAATAATTGAAAACAGCGTGCGAATTTGTGATGAAAGGCACATGAGAGCTGCTTCTGCCAATGTCGTGTCCCAATGCTGATCGTTTTTGAAGTAAGCCGAGTCGATAACATGATTCTCTGTACGTTTAACATATTTCTTCATTAACCGTTTTCAAAGCTTGGAATGATGGTGGACTTTTGGACCTTCGACCGAAAATTGACTTGGTTGTTTTGGTTGTCTAAAACCGTCTTCGCATCATTGTCATTCAAATTAAACCGGTTTGGGGCACATCGGTTAGATGGTTTCAAAGTCTATAAGGGACATTTGTAAAAACATTTTTTGTATTTTATAGATATAGATATGGATCTTTGACTATAGTGCAGTTCCTTTTGACTTTGTTTGACTAAAAGTATTTTCATTCTTATCGAACACTCTTAACTTCATTTTCTAGATGACCTTTTATGTCTGTGTGATAATTCCGTGTGCTTCATTGAACCTTTGAGCTGATTTTGTTACCCGAAAGTCTGCTTTTGATTAAATTATTTTCAATAAGAATGTCTGCAATATTTTGTCCATACAATTGTCACCCTTTCGTTTGTGGGTTCCATATTTCTTAAAAGATGCTGTTGTCATGAAGCCCAGACACTTCATTACTAATTCATTTATCCATTACTGCCACTACAGATAGGGTAGTGAATCCGTCGATTTCATCTCAGAATTGTGTTCTTTTGTTTTCAAAATCTCTTTCTTATAATTCTTTGATACATAATATTCGAATATGCCAGAGAAGGTATTGTAACATACATGTAAGCGTCGATTACTTCGGACATTATAGATTTTTAATACTTGAATAGTTAAACGTCAACGAGTCTTAACTTAATACACTGAAAACTATAGCTGGTAGCGTACCCAACGAAATTTTGAAAATATGTGAAAAATTCAAAATTTATTAAAAAGCCAAATATAGAGGTAACAACACGGATTCGCCTGATTACATGTGAAAAGGGATAGTGAGGACACAGTTCAAGTTATGTATCTTCTGTAGCAAGGCAGACAGTCCAGATGTCCGTGCGGCATCGGATAAAGAATAGTGCCGCAGTGCGTCCCAGCTTGTCGTAAGAGGCGACTAAATGGGACACCAATCATATACAGGCAACTATGACACCAAAAATGAGCCTGTGACACTTTAACACCTTAAAACTTTCCCACAAGTTTGTATGCAATCAGTGGGTTCCCACGTCTGGAGACTAACGGTGGGGTAAAAGAACAGTCAATCAATTCGAAATGAGCATACAAGTGTCAAACTACTCAAACTTTAAACTTCATGTAAAAGATCGCAATTAATAGCACTACCCCGCTGGGCACCACGATTGCAACGCACTCGGGTGATCCCAGAGCAAGCAGAAGTGCTTGTGTCAGAGCCCGACGGATTCCGGGGGCGGGCAAAATGAAGTATCCAAAATATTTTCATAAACTTCGGTTTGCAAGTTGGAACCTAGGATCGATGACCTCAAAAAGTTTAGAACTGGAAGCGATTATGCGTCGCAGAACTCTACAAATCCTGTGCGTACAGGAAATAAAGCGCGTTTTCTAGATTTAAAAACTAAGGCATTTAAGATGTTCTACCATGGAACGGTCAATGGACGAAACGGTGTTGGAATCGTTGTTGCAGCGGATCTTCTAAAAAACATCGTTGGAATCTTGAAAATAAGCGACAGCTTGATGAGTGTTAAACTCGTCATACACAATGAAACGTGGAACATTGTTAGCGCGTACGCCCCACAAAATGGATGCGACCAATCGGAAAAAGATACATTTTGGTCAGAGTTCGGTAATTTGCTTAGAAATATACCTATCGATGAGATGCTCTTCGTAGGCGGAGATTTAAATGGCCACGTCGGAGAAACAAATGTTGATTATGAGGACTGCCACGGCGGTAAGGGCTTTGGAACCAGAAATTCAGCTGGCGAAGACATCCTTGTAGCATGTAGGGCTTACGGCTTAACCAGGCCACGAAACGCAAATAGATTATCACCTCTGCAAAATGTCGATGAGAAACCGTGTTAAGGACTGTAAAGTAATACTTGGAGAATCGCTAGTAAGCCAACACCGTCTGCTCATTACAGAATTTTTCACAGCGGAACCACTGAAAACACGGGCATCGTTTGGAAAGCCAAAAATCCGGTGCTATAATCTATCGAGCGCAAGATTTATCGCACTGGCTTAAGAAGTACTTCACAATATAAACGGTATCGCAGACTCACTTAGCCTGCAAGAAATGTGGAACAGCATGCGCGAGGAATGCATAACACTCGCAAAGTCCCATCTGGGGACTATATCGAAATACCATTATGTCGGCAAAGAAACATGGTGGTGGAATGACGAAACCAAACGAGCTGTGGCCGACAAGAAGAGTGCATTCCAAGCGTGGACAAAATGCGATCGGAGCGACGATATCGAAAAAGCTCGACTGTCTCTCGACAGTTTCCACGTGATATCGTGCCGACAGCTGGTCTATTCGAGGAGGAAGTTTCGGACTTTTCAATCGAAGAAATAAGTATAGCAATCGGAAAAATGAAGCGGGGGAAAGCGGCGGGACCAGACAGCATTCCATCAGAGTTTTGGTCGAAGATGGAGGGGATCGGCAGCGTTTGGCTATCGAAACTTTTAAATAAATTAAAATGTGGACAACCTATGGATGGAGAAGTAGCTTCTTGGTTCCATTATACAAAGGAAAAGGCGACACTCGAGAATGCAACAACTACCGTTCAATCAAGCTTATGTCACACACAATGAAAATCGTCGAAAGAGTCTTAAACGAACGTCTTCGGCAAATAATAAAGCTCGATAATAGCCAGTGTGGATTTGTTGAAGGAAGGTCGACGGTGGACGCTATCCAAAGCCTACGAATAATAATGGAAAAGCACCGAGATTCGTCTAAGGATTTACACATGGTATTTATCGACCTCGAGAAAGCATTCGATCGAGTGCCTAGGGATCTCATATGGGCCGCGCTGAGGTCTCAAAACGTACCGGAAACGTATGTTAGAATAATACTAGACATGTACGGAAAATGCTCTGCTGGACTAACGAAAAAAATTTCCAGTTAATGTCGGAGTGCATCAAGGAAGCGTACTTAGCCCTTTCCTCTTTAACGTAGTATTCGACTATCTTTTAAAAGACTGCATGCGCGAAGCAAATGTAACGCCAATTCTCTTCGCTGACGACGCAGTTATACTTAGCGATAACGTCGAAGATTTACAGAACGCCTTAGATTCATGGAGAAATGCGCTAGAGAGAAACGGGTTTAAAATAAGTCGTTCAAAGACGGAGCATTTGGCGTGCCCATTTGCGCATCCGTTGCGACCTGTTCCGGATATAATGTTAGACGGAATAGTTCTTTCGAAAAGCACTATCTTTAAGTACTTAGGATCAATCGTTAACATGGAAGCGAAATGTGACGACGACGTAAACCACAGAGTGAGTGTGGGATGGATGAAATGGCGGGAAAATTCGGCAATCTTTTGCGACCGAAAATTTCCACTTAAATTAAAGGGGAAATCTACACCACGGTTGTTAGACCAGCTCTTATATACGGTTCACAGTGCTGGACAATGTACGAAGCGTTTAAAAACAAAATTACGGCAGCGGAAATGAAAATGTTAAGGATGTCTAGTGGAGTCACTAAACGCGATTGTATAAGATCTACGCGTATAAGAGGAAGCCTACATATAAAGAATTCGGTAACCGAACAGCTTGAGGCGAATAGAATAAGCTGGTTTTGCCACGTTCAAAGAAGATCTGCGGAAAATCCGGTTAAAAAGGCACTATCAACTACGGTCACTCCAACTGTGAGAAAACGAGGTCGGAAAAAGAATTCCTGGATTTCTCAGATGGCAAATGCGCAACAACGTCTGGGGCTTACCACTGAAGCGATCCAGGACCGAGCATTATGTAGACGCGTTCTGCGGTCTGCGACATTAGCCAACCCCATAAGCGGAGCAGCAGCGATGCAGTAAAAATGGGAAACTCGTTACGCATAAGTTCGTATAACGAGGAAAGGGTTAATAAAAGGATAAGAAGAAGAAGGCAGACAGTCCAGAAGCTAAATCTGGTGAGTTTTAAAAAATAAAACTAATTTTCTAATAATAACTAAAAGGAACTCGTCAATATACGTTATTGAGTTATCAGAGTCGAATTAATGTTGTCCGCATCTGTAGAGACCATGATAGGCTTGCTCATTTTAGCGGCCCACAAGTTTTGTGTTCATGTAGGCCACATTTCTGTTATAAAATAGTCTGCAAACTCATAAAGCATGACTTTGATGACCTTAGGCCGATGCCGACGTTTAAATTACCAGACCTACAGCATATTTTTCTTCAAAATTGATCGATTTGGCACAGAGTCTTTTCGTAAGTCTACATAATTTTTGCAGCGATGCTCCTATGCACCACATCAACCTACAAGGTTAAGCAAACGTATTTTCATTACACAAATATGGGATAATTTTTACAAATGGGGTAAGATGTTATATAAAGCTTTATATTGAAGACAGATAGAGAATGAGTTGACAATGAGCAATGGAGCGATACACATTTGAGGAACGCGGAATTATTGTTTGGTTGAGCGTCTCGTACAAACTGGATTCACTAGGGATATTGTCAGGAGTGGTCGGCCCCGTGAATTCGACTGGGAAATTCACTTCTGTGGCGGAGGATGTCCTAAAGGTATTACCTTATAAAGTACAAGCCATTCACCAATTACTGCCTATTGACCTTTAAGTGGGGTTAACCTACTTCCATCCTGTTTTAAATCTGCTGCAAGAGTGGATAATTTTGGATCCAAAATCATAATGAGGGACGAAGCCCATTTCAACTTAAGTAAGTGGTTATGTGAATAAACAAAATCTGAGCTTCTGAAGTGCATAGAGAGCAAGAAATGCCATTGCATACCCACAAAGTAACCGTTGGTGCGGCATTTGACGTGAAAAAGTGATTGGCCCTATTTCTTTCAGAAGGCCGACCACACCACGGTAACCATAACTGATAAGCGTCTTAGTTGGGTCTCGAGAATTGTTGGTTTCAGCAGAATGGAGTAACTGCTGACATAGCTCGAGCAACGAAAGGGATTTTGAATCAACAATCTCCAGGCCGTGTGATTTCCCTTTTTGGCGATTAGAATTGGCCAGCCAAATCACAAAATCTCGTGTTTACCACAACAAACCACACAAGCCACAAGTCTTGTTAGTCAAGATTTAATTTGAATGCAGATATTTTGCGAGCAATAATTCAAAATGCTGTAAAACAAGCACGTATGCATTAACTCAGGAGATGATGCTTCAACTAAATGTCGTTAGCTGGCTGGAGATGCCTAGAGAGGTGGAGATTTTCGTCTTGGTGACAAAAATTATTTTTTTCGGCAAATGAGGTCGTTGATTTTGCGATTTCCTTTCTCAGCTTATCAAGTAATGCTGCTCCTATAATGGCTTTTCCTTTCCAAGATAAAGTCTATTCCGAAACACAATCGCCATCACCTTCCTGGCCGACAGCAACAGTCTTTGTATTTTTTGGAGCCAATTCCTCCTTTGAAGTTCACCATTCTGACTGTGTTTTTTTTTTCTGAAAGATTATAGTGTATCCAATCTCATCTGCAGTAATTAATTGGCACCTAGACTGCGCCAGCAAAGCGATGAAAATGTTCATTCAAACACGTTTTGGTGCAGAGTGACTAAATCTTGACTCGATATGTCACAAACACATTCTATCTATCTATCTTTAAAGCCTCTGCTTAATTTCTACCTTTAATTCGATGACTGTGCCCGAATGATTTATGATCAGTGGTTGCAGTTTTTGGTCATTCCAAACGTTCATTGTCAACCAAGCTGGTATAGTTACGTTCAAATTCGGCTGCTCAAAATTCACACGGTGGTAAATGATGATGCAGAGTCCCTGTTTTAACTGGCATATGTGTATGGGCTTTCAAGAGCAAATATTTAATGACAGCTCGATACTTTATTTTTTATTAGAAAACCTATTCGATTACAAAACCAATTTCAGACTTAAAGCCAATTCTATCCTAACTTCACTTTAGTCCTTGATGTGGTTCCCATTCATTTCCTAAAGTCTTGACACCGCATTTAACGCCGTGTGAAATAGAAGCGCATCGGAACCCCAGGAGATCATGTTTGAGGCTACAGAGTATGTTATAGCAACAAACAGAGTTGTGCAATAATCTCGGCTAGAGTCAAAGTGTCATCTCCCCTTTCCGCTGATCAGAGCACTCCTGATATTAATTGATTTTCAAACAAGAACTGGGCGTCAGTATTTTGATGAGTACCATTTAAAGTACTCGTATGTCCAAATGTAGTCGTACTCTATAGCATTTTGCTGATGAGTACTGTCATCATTACTTTAAGTAAACCCCCTTAAAAATGAACCACTAGATTGTTAATAACGGATAGCAGGCATTTGCATAGTTCGATAGATACAATTTTCACACATCAAATCATTCATGTTTCACAGATAAATTGGTGTGTGCTGCTTACCAATTCAATCTCTGATTACTTACTTAGTTACTTTATGTGACTCTACAGTCCGGAGTGGACTTGAGCCTCAATCAACAAGCGTCTCTAACCAGCACGATCATTTCTTATGTAGGGTAACGGCTGTTCGAGAGAGGGCTCAATTGCCCTCTTAGCCCAAATAAGCAGCGATTGGCAAGAATTATTCCTCGTCTGATCTTAGCGCTGGCGTCGTTGTCTGAAGTTTTAGCTGAGCCTAGGTAGACAAAGTCCTTAACTATCTCAAAGTTATACCTGTCGAAGTGTTGAGTGTTCTTTTTTGATTGACAGAATATACTTAGTCTTGCCCTCATTGACCACTAAACCCATTTTTCCCGCTTCCGTGTCAATACTCGCGAAAGCGCTACTAACATCACGCTGCTTTCTCCCGATTATGTCAATATCATGGGCGTATGCGAGTAATTGGACGGAATTTTGAAAGATTGCGCCTCTTGTGTTTGCGCGTGAGTTTTGCACAATTCTTTCAAGTATGATGTTGAAAAAATCGCATGACAGCGCATCGCCTTGTCTAAAACTAGACATTGCTCTGTATAGCTCGTCTCTATAGATACTGTCATACGCGGCTTTAAAATCGATGAACATGGGTCTTCTCCAAGATCTGCGGTAGTGTGAATATTTGGTCGATGGTGGACTTTCCTAGCCTGAAGCCATACTGAAATGGACCTATCAGGTTGTTAACGAATGGCTTCAGGCGTTCACACAATACGGCAAAGAAGATATTGTAAGATTGATGTCTCTGTAGTTGGCGCAGTTTAGGAGTTAGTGGTTTAGGATCGCACAAACAATGCCGAGGTTCCATTCATCGGGCATGCTTTCGTCTGACCATCTTTTTTTTTGGAGATGAATTGGTATATGCTCCTACCGAAGTCATTGCCTGCCGCTTTGAAGAGCTCTGCAGTCAGGCCGTCCACTGCAGCAGTTTTTTTTGGAGTTCAGCTTAGATATTGCTTCATCTATCTATCATCTATTCATCTATCTTCACTTCATCCAGGTCGGGTGGACAACTGTAGCATCGCTATCTGTAGATATTGCTATCCTGATCTTTTCTGGGTCGAATAAACAAAGTTTTCAACTCTGCCAAAGTACTCCTTCTAAATTTTCAGTATCTGTGATTTTGCCTTGCCCGACGGTTTTTTTCGAAAAAAAAAACATTCGTGGGTAACCTTTTATGGCATAAATTGGAGTTTTGTTGTGGCAGTCGGTTGGAATTTAACCCATCAGATGAAGCATCTATACTTGGACTGAACAATTGAACACTTGGACATATGCAAGTACTGAACCTAAGTGCATGGTTCAAACAAGGTAATATATAGACATCCGGTGGAGGAATTTTCTTGAAAGAATGCCAAAGCACATCATCTAATTAAAGAAAATATAGTGGGAGAGGATTTTTAAAAAACTCATCGTTGACCTCATTACCCCTCATTACCTTAAAGTTGTGTAATGGGTCGAGTCAAAAATCCTTCTGCTTTATTGTATCTCTTCTTATGAACGACAAAGAAAATATTGGTAATGGTGGCCATTGCATCAAGGTTAACATAACCATGATATGTGCATACATATGTGTAGGTACTTCATCTACGCTACTAATTTTACTTTGGCAGATAATTGTTTCTTCATCTTGCCCGGATGTACGGAAATATTGTGTGTTTTAGTCCGGTTTGAATGCTTCATCCTTGCGGACACGGTAGGATTTTGTTCATCATCGCCGTTCAAAAGTCTATATTTTGATAAAATATTCGAATTTCTTTCTTACAGTTGCACCTCTCTAAGGTCTCGACCAAGCAATTCTCTTTCTTTTCTTTTTTTCAACAGGGGAGCTTATGTTCTAACGTCCATGGCTGAATTGCATTTCTCTAAAGGTTAAGAAAAAATCGATTGAAATAGATCGTATCCGTTCAAATTGGAACTTCTTCTCACTGGTTAAGTGGCTTTGAGCTGATACAATGTAATTGTCTGACTCGATGTTCGCTGTCAGTGCCTTACGTCGATCGCAGAATAATCAGTTTGATTGGCAGTTTATGGATAATGAGTCAGCCATGGCCTTTTATGGATATCAGGATGTGAAGATAGTAGTATAGATACATTACATTCAGCCAGAGGTGATACCGTGGAATACTTTCAGATAGATTTTATATTTGCAAGCCGTCATTGGGTTGATTAAGAGTGCAACCATGTGAAGAGTGAAGTGTACAAGACAGACTAGTATACACAGCAGTGATGTGTAATATAAAACGAAGTATGTGCTACCCCTAAGAAAAGACACCGAATTTCAATTCTTTCATCAGCATATATAAATTTGTTGGGAAAATAATAGATAAAACAATAAACGGACGTGCCACGAATTATATAAATTCGATGGCTAAGTCTGCTCAAATTAAGCTAGAACCTCATTTATATATTTGTATGTATGTTCTTGCGATGCTCAGATACCTTCTGTTCTGTTTCTTGGGATAGTCAACATTGTAGTCATCCTTATCCTGTGCATATGGGGAAATTTTTTGTAGACTGACAAGCGCCTAGAGGGCATAACCATTCATTCAGTTAGCTAGGTCACTGTTAGTAGCCCACTTCGAGGATTGGTCTTACCAAAGTCTTCTTATTATTGGTCCGGATCTTCAAACGTACATATTCTATTATGGTAACCTTTGTTTGAAGACATTGCTGTTGTTAATCTATTTTGCAACTTCAAAACTTATGTAGGTTAAACTTCAACTGATATACATACATCAGAGCCGGTGTACTATAAACCTTTATTCTCCAAATCGGGCACATTAGGGGAATTCTGTGTAGTCGAAGCATACATTCGTTAAGTTGAATAGGCTTGAGTTCTGCAGATATCACTTGACATAAAGACGAACAAGTTTCTGCTTTTTGAGGCAAATATTTTACCGAATAAGGAATGTGTCTTTGCATCATTTAAGAAAAATTCACCACAAATACATATGTTTTTGTTTTTTTTTTTTTGTAGATACTTTGCCATCCTCCTGTTCATTGCGCTGTCGCATTCCTTCACAGAACCTCAGTAGGTTAAACTCTCTCGATTCGAACAACTCTCATTTTTCACTTCTCAAACTCAGAGAGTGTCCTTAAAGAGAAAGAGAAAATACGACTCCTCTCAAATAACGCTCTTACAGCATCCACCCACTACGCATCAGCCGAAGGCAGAAATAATTATGCAATGAGATAAAAGAGGAAGAAGTTGGAAAAAAAAAACTCCAAGCAACCCCTGCAGCATTAACCGATATAAACCTCTCTCCCAACAATATATAAAAAGAAAACAGAAAAACAACTAGAACTCCACCACCTCAGAGGAGCACTCAACCCGAACCGAACCAAATGGAACCGAAACCATCACACTAAACCAAGCACCCCCGAAAATGGTAGAGAGTAGAGTAAAGTTCAACAGTTTCAGGACGTCAGCTCACTGTTTACTCTGAGATAATGATCATTAAGCTCAACTTCTTTGCCTAACTTCACTACACACAAATACACGAGTACATATAGGTATTATTTTCGTCCTGCGGGAAGGGGTGGAGCACTGGGTGGCATCGCAATGGTACTGAGCATGTTCTTTAGAGCGAAATTCGTGTTTTCGTGTTACGTCCTCACTATATCGTCTCTCTAGGAGAAAATGTCTTTTTTTTTTGTTTTTTTTTTGTATTTTCCTATTCTTTTCTTTGTGTTTCGTTGTTTATCTCTGATTTTCTTTTTCCGTGAGTTCAGCGCGAATACTCGTACACTGAAAAAGGGTGTCCGCAGCAGGGGGGGATGTGCGAGAAATTCTACTCGTATTTGGGAAAATTTTCGTATCCTTATCATTGTACTTTAGGTGTTTGGTTGAATTTTGAGTTTTTCTTTTCCATTCTCGTTCGTTGGAAAATATTTCTCTTCTTTTGAGGGGGAGACGGTTTCTTCTTCTGGAAGGAAAAATTCTAGTCGTTAATTCTGGTGTGTCCTGGTAGATACTAGTTTCGTTTCTACTACTGGTACAGCTACTGTTCTGCTGAAGTTATATTCGTATCATCGTCGTGGTACCGATTCTATCATCCTGCCGTTTTGGTACGAATAGAAACGCTCTTTTTTGTCGATGACAGCGCGTTGCTCTACTCAACAACAATACTCGCATCGCATCGTATACGTATTTATGTATCTACCCATCGGTGTGTTAGTGTACTCATATCTGTTTGTATTAGTTGTTCTCATTTCCTTTTTTCGGGGGGGCTAACTGTGCAAAATTTCAGGGCGTTTAGTCCCAGACCAACTTTTCATTGAAACGGATTTTTCGCCGAAACATCCTCGTGAACTAAAAATAGTCCAGTAGTGTCGCACCAGACTGACTGGCTGGCTGGTTGGCTTCGTTGGTTGGTTTGGTTGGTTGCTCCTTAGCACTTTGCTCTCCAAACGACAAAAAAAAAAAAAAAGTAAAAATAAAAACGAGTAACAAAAAACTGTGTGTAGTGCTTCACTCTTGGGGGGCGAGCCCTCGACTCCAATTACTGCCTTGCTTTGCCTTGCTTTGCCTTGCCTTGGCAGACCTACTCTACAAAAGCTACACCACGCAAAAGGTACTGACTTTGATTTTAGTCGATAACGAGTCCGGTTAGTAGTCGTACGGTAGTAGTGGTGGTAGTAGGTTCAAGCTACTCCAACGTCACAAATTCCTTAAAAAGTGTACTTCGGTTGTAAAAATTGTTGTTGCTTGCTTTTTGAATTCAAATTGTTTTTAATTTTTTTTTTTTTTCCTGATATTTGGTCGAGTGTCCCGGTTTTTAAAGGTGAAAATAAAATTTTTGAAGTTGACTTTAAAGGTGAAATTGTGTTTGCGTGCAAGTAAAAAAAAAAAATCTGAAATCCTCGTCGAAATGGAAGCTCGGATGTACGAGCTTAAGCCTGAGGTATTCTTAAAATTTCAAAAGAACGAACTTTAGTCTGTTTCCTACATCCAGCAGCCTCAGTTGACCTTTTTCTTTTTTTCAAATTTTTTTTCTTTTATGACAAAATTAAATATTGAAAACGTGGTCAAAAAATTGCGTGATATAAAAATGTATTTTTCAAGTGGCCTTTTAAAAAACACCATTTTTGACCTGATATTCAAGTGAAAAACCATGATATGAAAAAATTGGCGGCTAATTAAAGATAATTCGCGTGCGAAAATTCGCGACATTAGTTGCTACATCCTTTGTTGATGGTGAGTATTTGATTTTTCCCTCCCTCCTTATATATATATATTTTTTTTTAATTTTAAAATTTAAAATTTAAAATTTGTTTTTGTGGGATTAATTTCGAAATGGATTTACCACACCATTAAACTATAAATTGGACTTTTTTATGATGTTAGGAAAATAGTAATAAAATTTTATTCATGTCAGGTTTTAGTTAGAGTTGGATCCATCTATCCAGTCCTCTTCTATCTTGTCAAAGTTCTGTTTCTGTTATTTTTTTTATTTTTTCTTAGGGGTTGGAATTTTATTGAGTTACATGAAACTTTTGTAGATGTAACATTCATTGGTGGTGGATGGTACGAGTAGTATGTATTTCATTCACTTGTTAGTTTGTTACAACCATGATAGATACTCGTAGTTGGGTGTGGTGTGCGGATTGCCAGTGGGGAGGAGGAAAAATACAGGAAATTCCCGATACAATAGCGGTCCATTAGTAATAATGAATTATTAGTGATTATGACCCAGGGGATATGAATGGGTGTGAATGAAGTGATAATTTAAGCAGAATTTTTTGCTTTTTGGTCAACATAAATACACACATTGCCTTGGCTGTTGCGTAAAATATAATGAGTTTGGGAAAATTCATAAAAAATTTTACATATGTAAGCGGATTATCTAGATCCGACAGAGGTGGGCAGAGATTAACTTTTTTTTTGCTATTCTCCGGGTTTTCATTTACTGCTCAAGTGGCCTAAATTAATTATGATGTATGAAATTACTTTTAAATAACGAATAAATGTGTTCATATTTTCGAAAACTCTATGTGAGTACAAATTAACTGAAAAATCTAATTCAGCTTTAAGTAATAATGATGATGGAGTGAGTAAGGAAAAAGGTTTAAATTTCATATCATCGGTATCCCTACAAATATAATTGGGCTTTTACTGAAACGAGTAGAATATTTAAAATGTTATACTGTCGCAGCTTTAATAAAAACTTAATTGCTTCAAAATTGCCTTAGTTTTATTGCTTTCGGACCCTTTGTTCAGTTCCTAATTTCGCTTCGGAATACTATGCCTTTGACTCTTTTCAATTTCCTTTTTATATACCATAGACTGGTGACCATCCACTTTTTTCTCAGATATTAATATCTTTCAAAGATAAAGGTGTGTATCACCGAAGATTGAAAAACACCTACTATAAAACTGTCGACATAGTCCCTACTTCAAGTTGAGAAAAAAGGCAATTGAAGTAGAAAATTGTCCTAGAATTTTTAATATCCCCAAGCAGGTCACCTGGATGTGAGGCAGGGCCACTACTCTTTAAAATGATCTTCACTTTTCTAATATTTTCTTGCAAATTCATTTTTTAAATAAGTTACAGCAATTTCTAGATAAAAATAATACATTGAACATTGTTTTGGTGCTTAACATTCAGAGACAATTTGGCACTATCTACCACACTTCTATTTCTATAATTATGTAAGCGTAACTGAGAGCAGTTTGGTAAATTACCATGTTTGGAAATATCAAACCGAATGCAGGAATTATTTTGTAAAAACGTCCATCTAGAACTAGCTCGGTGACACCAATTTCAAGGAAATTCTTTTATTTCTACACAAAAACGCCAACATTTTAAGGACTAGTTTAGATTAGAAAAAATTATCGATTTTATAGCTTACTTAATTTATTTACAATTTTTACAAAAATAAAAATTCAGTAAGACCATGACAATAAGCCTTATTTTTCGTAGACAATTGCTCTTATGTTGGTTTTAAGATAAGTTGCATTTTAAGAAAATAAATGCTACAATAATCTAGATTTCCACATCACCATTTAAAACGTTCTATTATAATTCATTCACGATAAGCCACACTGCCTAACAATAAGCTAACAATTACGTTTAGTTCGTTGAGTATGCGTATGCTTTCATTATCGAAGATATGATCCATGCCAAGAAGTGCCGTCTTGTCTCTTCGTCATGACTTAAAATTGACAAAAATGTTTTCCCTCAAATTTCTTGCTGAAGTTTAGATTTACGGCTTCCATACGCTCGTGTTTGCTTTCTCAAAATCCAGCCATAGTCCACACTTGTGCCCTAAGTCTCTCCATTTGCTGTAGCAACTTGTTTTGCCTCGCATAGCATCGGATCCCAATTTTCTTGGTAGTTTGTGTGATGGCATATTGAATACTCTTCCTCTAACTTAAGCATTTTTGTAGGCATGTCAAAAGTACAGTCTCAAGGATTATGACACAATTAGGGGTGCTGGGTGATAAATTTAATATTTACTCTTCTCTTCCATTTTCTAAAACTGACCTTCGCTCCATAGCCGAGCTACGTACAACAAAGGACACTCGACGATCGCTTCAAAAACACGAAACTTACTGCTATGTGCTTTGAATTTTTTAGCCAAAGACTTCCTTCACTTTTTATTTATCACATTCATGTCGTTTTGTATTTTGAATTTCAAGTGCCATTCTAAGGTAACATTTTATGAGAGAAACATATTGAGGTAGTTGTACTCTTTAACGATTTCGATCTGTTACTTATTTAGAGACCATTATAGCATCGCCTGCATAAAGAAAAAATTTTATTAATTTCTTTGCACAGTCAACACATCCCAACTGATGATCAGAGTATGAAACTAGGCCTACTTAGAAGTCCACTTGTCGCCTCCAAAGTCTATGATTTATGTCAAGGTATTTTATGAATACAGCCGTCAGAAACAAATAAGGGATATGTTTCGCTGATGAATATTTTAGCCGTAAATTTGCGGCTACGTCGAATGAGGTTTAATGTTGCGCTTATACTAATTTTTTTCAAGCGATGAAAATTAATGAAAGCTATCTTGTATATGATATTATTCATTCAAAATAAATTCAAGACCCATAGGCAATCTGATCAAACTCGAAGATATACATTCCGTAAAGGTAGCCAGTGAGCAAATTTGTTCTTAAAGTAAGGTGGTGCATAAGTCACTTGACTGAAGTAAACATTATATATTTTCCTTATTTGATAAAATATAAAATTATTAAATTAAAAATCTGTAATGTAGAGCTTACAGTTATCTGAGGTTCAATCGGAGCTATAGGTGTCATTAAAGTAAGTAGCTATATCTGCGACATACTCAAGCTAAACCCGCTTGAGAAATGACGTAATACTTAAGGAAAAGTCGCTAAAACATTCAAATCACCCAATCATGGGTTACTATTTGGTGATTTAACAATTTAACAATTTAGTTTCACTTCTATATCTATGATATAATATTTTTATTCAACATAAATAATTTAACTTCTGTACTTTAGGATATATATAAACGTTTGAATATATCTAATATATTGAAGACATGTTTAAGAAATACCAGTTTCGCTTTTTCTTTATTTTCTTTATTCGACTCAAAGTTTTATTTAAGTTAAGTGATCCTACACTATGCTCTTTGACAGATGTGTTTTTGAATTATTACTTCTGACTTGAAAACTGTACGTCCAATAGTGTTTCTTCGAACAAAAACACTAGGTCATAGCGGTCTCCACTTTTAATAGATATTTAGTTTAGAAAAAGAACTTTATTTTTAGTGGGCCTTAAAACTTAGTACTAAACCTTAGCAAAGCCCCCAACTAAAACCATACCAATACCTCTGTAATTTTTTTAAAAAAAAGACACATTTCCTCGAATGACTTGACAGAGTAAATTTGAAGTACTGTATGGCAACAAAGATTAAGTACAAAACTAAATAATTATTCTTGTTTATTAAATATAAAAAACAATAATTCGTTACTGCTTAATTAAAACAAATAATTAATACGATTCTTATCTGATTTCACCTGTGATATCTGTGGAATGAGTTACTTATATTTATAGAATGACGTTGGGGAAACAATTGCTCAAGATCCAAAAGATTACTAGAAACCTTTTTTAAAGTTCCCAAATTTTATTTCAACTTAAAAGTAAATATGCCCTTATTTGAAAAAGTGCTACTGTTTCTAGACAAAGTCTTGAAAGTATTGCTTTTTTACGATCAGGATTTTAAGCTGCATATTTACGAGTATAATAAAGGTGATTACCGAAACTTCGAAGTAGGTTGTTGTTGGTAGGGGAGAAGTCTAATGAATAAGGCAACACTTCATACCCACACTCTGACAGCTTCAAGCAAGTTAAACCATTAAATTCGTAGGCTGTATTTCTGCTTTGGCAAGTCCTTTGCGCGACTCATTCGTGTTTGACCATTTCCGATTATTCTTAGAATCCACTTTTTGTCAGAGGTGATGACTCAAATCCATACGGATTCAACGTAGAATATTTGAAGGTTCTATGAATGACAGTAACCAATTTATCTTCATTTAAGTTTTTGGCAGGAAGAAGATGATGACTTCTGACTGCAGTTAAAACTTTGAACCATTTAGCAAGAAAGGAACGAGAAGTCGAACCTTAAACTATTTCAGCTAATTCAATTTATGACTAAAATCTTCCTCTAGTCTTGGCTAATTTTTGAGGAAAAAATCTCTCTTCTTAGACTTGACAAACCAGTATTGAACTGTTCTTTCGCACCACGTGTCCAAACTAAAAGCATTAAAAACCAAAGTCGCAGCAGAGGAGCCGCGATTTTTAACTGAGAAAATTCCCTTAAATAGGTTTTTGAAAGCAATATCAGTGTTATTTTTATTTAGTACTCCGCAATTTTATTTTACGAATTTAAGAAATTTGGTTCCAAAACTATGGTTCTGTGCGTCAAACTTATGCTGCACCCGACATTATCGACAATATGAGACAACAGTTTCAATATCGAAATTCCTAGCAATGGAGAGTGGATTAGCAAAAGAACGCACTCATACCATTCTCGTCGTCGTGATCTATTTTCAAGCCAGTGATATACAATAGTTTCTAGGCCAATCAGATAGTTGGGAAATGGTAAACTAGAAATATTCAAAGCGACGAAGAGCGGAGAGTAGCCTTTGCATCTGATCTAAAACTTCCTTCCACAAAATAAAAGAAGCCACCTTTGTCACCAAACACCAAAGAATAGTACTCGTATGAAGCAATGTCAACAGGATCTCCAGGCTTGCTGTAAGAAATACCAAATGATGTGGCTAGTTTTCCACTAGCTTCAAAGAACCATATTTATGCTCACGCTAACAAACAAAATTACTGTATATAAGGACCATAGCATTTTTCGAAAGGAGTGAGTATGAGAAAACACACAGGAGAGTAAAAATATTGACGCTGTGATGGCATATTAATGGCATATTTTAGAAATCGTGTCAAGGAATATGCAAATATTGATCAGGTCTATTCCTATTCCTATTCCTTAAGTTACATTTCAGCTAATGCACCCAAATAAATTTTTTTAAATAAAAGGAATATTTAGATTCTAATTTTAAATTAGTCAAATTGGTATTGTTAAAGAAGAAATATACCTATACTATATCAAATTTTCCAGAATTTCGCATAGTTCGACCGATATGGCAGCGTTTTCATTATCAATCTTTGCCTCCAAGTTCTATTGTCACCATTGGAGGAGACATAAACGATCACCGAACTTTCTCTTCTTTAAGTCGAATGTGGCATATGCTGTATGGCAAGTTCTCTTTCTACTGTATTTTAATCGCCGTACTTTCGAAAGAATTACCGCCCAATGGTATCTCCAGCACATCAAACGAGCTCAGCAGCACGTAAGAGCTCAGCAGCACAATTTATTGATTTTTCAACATTTAGGCCAGGCTGATAGACCCTTTATGGACTGAATGAGCGAGATCATATTTGATGTCTTCAGAGAAATATTTAAAAAAAACTGATTCGGTTTGACCATAGGGCTTGTGCCATTATTAGGGCTTGTGTCATTCATTAAAATCTCACTTGATTTATTGAGATTTAACTAGAGAAGTTGTTCAACTTTGTTAAGATTAGTTCTTATGAAGAATGGTTGATGACATTACCTTTAGAACGACGTCAAATACTTGTCTTCCTCGGTGATGTTTGATGAATCGGATCATTGCGATCCAAATTGGGCATCATTTTCAAGTGTGTAGAGACAAAAAACGTGCAGAATATTGATTCCAAAGGCCTGAGTAGTTTGTTGTTTACTATCATACGAGTACCACAACTATTTTACATAATCCCACGAGAACTAATCGAGTGGCTTTGTATCGCATGACTCCGCTGCCAAATTTATAGGTCAGGGCATTTCGCGCTGTCGTATTGGAACTACATACCCTTCGGATCAATGCTGTTAATTTCTTAAAATAGAAAGAGTCGAGCAATTGGTAACATCCCCCAATAGCTGTAAAACAAGCTTTAGGCTTATTAAAAAAAAAACGTCACCTGTGTGAAAACTGCAATCGGGGTCCATAAGTCTCTCCAATCCAAAAATGGGGATCTCACTATTTCACCCGACCATTTACTTAATGAGAACTTTGTCATAAAAAATTACTTTTCGAAAAAAACAAGGTTCGAGTTCAAGCTGTTTAAAAGTCCGCAAACTGCAAGCAAAAGCCAAAGTTCCATTGGGTTGTTTCACGTGAGTGTTCGAATTTTAAAGCCACTTTTTTTTATAATTTTTTATTTAGTCATCTATAAATTTTCCAAACGTGTTTCAAGATGCATTATTCCGCTATGGAGTCTTCAAAGGCTTTTATGACCTCGGTTTTGTTTCGGAACTTCTGCCGACAAAATCACTCCAGATTGGAAAAGATGGTAGTCCATTTAAGAAACATCAGGAGGGTGCGGTGAATATGCAAGAATTTCAAACCCCGACTATAGTAGTACGCATGATGTATGGGGTCTAGAAAAAAGATCGGACCATGCCTATTTGTCAACGCAGGTTGCCTTTTAACCAATTTCGCATACACTTGTATCACAATTTCCTCACAATATTTGACTGCATTTATGTTTTCTCCTGGTTGAGAAAATTAAAAGTGAATTGGCCCTTTCGATGCTAACTAAATTGGCACCACAACCTATTCTAGGTGAATACCTAAGTGGGTCTGCATCAATCGTTGGTTTTAAGACTATGTCATGTGCGTTATTTTCGAGGCTAAGATCTCCTGAATGGGATCAAGCAAATAACGTCCGTATTCCGCTGCCAGAGACACATTATGTCCCAGTTTAAATTCATAAAGGAAAAGATTCCGATTGATAAACAATTCCTAGAAAAAAAAAATTACTGTAGTTGCAACGAACCCTAAAAGTCTCACACGTCAAACACATGTAGGTACCGCTTTATCTCATAAAAAAAATTGCACTTTCTGCAACAGATATTTACTCGAGATCTTCTGACTGCGCAGTGTATGAAAATCTGACTTTTCATATGGTATCACCTAGCATACTGGGCGGATCAAAAAATTTAGTAATTCATCATATTGCTCCCGAATTTAACACCAGTGTTCTGCTAGTGTTAATCTGTTCATGCTGATTTATTCAGGAATACTGAACCCTAATCTCACACAATTCCCGATGATCGTAAGCTACTAAACGAATTTCGCAAAATTCTATATAGATACGAGTATATTAAATATAACCGAAACAAGATCCATTGACAAATTAAAGCTTAATCCATACCAAGTGGATTCCTTGACAAAATATTCCAATTAGAAAAAATATGAGAAATTTTTAATTCAAGGTGCTGATGTTTGTTAATTCTTTTCAAACCGCAACATTTAATGATTTCAATATTTTTTAACACTACATGGTTTTATCACAATTTTTATGGCGCGCTTTTTTGATGTGGGAAAGCACCTTCATTTCAATGTTTGAGTATAAATAATTTTTAATTAATCATATTAAGCGGAAAACCACAAAATAAAGTTATTAATTAATATAACCAGATAACCAGCAAATTTCTGCTAAAACAAATACTGGCCCATACACGACCATTAACATATAAATGAGATACCTATAAAGTTTTGTGAAAAAATGTAATCGATTTTGGCTTTAGCTTATAGAATGTCCCAGGGAATTTAAAAGACAAATCGTTTGTTTAATTATATACGAGTATGATGAGCTGTTATAAATGCGATTACATTCTCTTTTTTTAGGTTTTAAATTAATTTAGAGTGGAAAAATTAAATTTAACCACAAACTGGGTGCGGTTGTGCAAAGAAAAAAAGATCCAAAATATTGTACATAGTCGGAAAAATTAAACAAATATTTTATACAATTATTTTAGTGTTTGCACACGAGTTACTACATTTCCTTTGACCTACGGATTTAATTTATGCAGTCATACCTATCAATATGGTTAAATGGAAAGCTATTCCTATTTCTATTGAAATTTGTTAAGTCAACCAAATTGCAATTATTTCTCTTTGATGGCATAGATAGAACCTGTGGTTCTCCCTCATACAGCCATTCATCTTTATTGACTGAAAATTTGCTCTGAATTAAAGCCGAACATCTATCTGACTAAAATGTAACGATTTCAAGCCCTCGGAATAGGAATTTAGATGAACAGACTACAACCTTTGTGATTTAAACTATTTCATTTCCTCCACTACAGTTCAAGAGGAGGAAATATCAAATTTCACGGAACCCAAAGTTAACGAAGCAATAAAAAGAAAATAACCAGGAGCATGTAGGCGGGCTGACTGATATCCGCGGAAGCCAGGAGGACAAAAATGATGAGGTGCAATCGAATGCCTAACTGAACGGCAAAACGTGTGTCGCATACTATGAAAATATACGAACAACTTTTAGACAATCGTCAGCGCAATATTATTCAACTTCCCCGCAGTCAATGCGATCAATACAGTGATCTTATAAGGTTAAGGTTCCTCAAGACAATGTTTGAAGTCTGATGCTATGGCTCAATATCTGCATTGCCGTCATCGTGAAGTGGTAATACTTAAGTGCAATAATTTAAATATTTAGCACATCGCAGCATTTTATGGCCGAAAAATGTCACCTGAACTTTAAAGTTTGTCATATACATATGACAGTCGTTTGATCAGTTTTATTATGTGCATTACAATGTCTGACGAGTGGTTAGATCATTGGACTATCACGCAGAGGGTCCGTGGTTCCATCCCCGGCATCGCCAACAATTTTTCGAATCATCATCACCCTTTCGGCAGGCAATGGCAAACTCGCGAAGGTAAAATTGCCTAAAAAAAGCTTCTAAGGATTGCCTTTCGGATTCGGCGATAAACCGTAGGTCCCGCTAAGAAGTGACAAAAATGGCAACATGAGCAACACAAATAAGTGTTAAGAAGCTAGGCCAAGGCCCACATCGGGCTGCGAGCGCCACAGTGTTTTTGTTTGATTTTTTTTTTTTTGTTTCAATGTCTGACGATGTGCGAGGAAAAAAAGTGCTACTAGTCTAAGTGGTTGCAACAAAATGTTACCTTATAAAAAGTACCTAAATTCACAGTATTAAAAAACCGACAGTAAACATTAGGCCGAGATAGTTAGCTTGTTTTGCCATATTCAACGAAGCTTACAAATTCTGAAAAATTCGCTCGAAAAAGGAAACGACTTGTCAGAACAATATAAAAACCTTTTCCTTTACTGCGGAATCTTGTAATGAGGGCTGCCTCTTCTGCTTGTTTTTTTCAACTGCCTTCGAAGCAATCTAAGTCGTATTTTTGGAGCTTTTCTGACGAGGTCGGCATCGGTATACTCGTACGTAATGTGCAGTTCACTGTTGAAGCGTTTCCTTAAATCTTCACTGATCCAAACGGGACCGGGACCCGAAGAACTTTTCTCGCGAGTCACCGGCGAGCATTTTTATCCTCCTTCATCAATGTCCAAACTTCTGCATCGTATTATAAGGCTGGACTGCGATGACCAGTCTTTCAGGTTACTCAGGAGATGGCTTCACTACTGAACTGCTTTCTAAGCTCACAGAAGCAGTGATTGAATTAAGCGATTCTCCGTATGATTTATGTGTGTACGAGTGTTGTTGTCGAAGTTGGCAGCAGAGCCAAGGTATCATAGATAAAGTTTCTTACTATCTGAAAGATGTAGCTGGCTTTGAGATCTTTTGTCATAGGCACCAAAGTGGTTTGATCATCATTGTTGACAGCAATGTTTTGTTTCTCCTTTGTTGTCTGCTAAACTCATCTTTCAACATACCGCTTCAACAGACGCTACACTGACAGTTCGCTATATCCTTTCCATTATGACAATGTCGTCTGCGTACGCGAGTAACTGAATATAGTAGGCCTTTCAAAGTTTGTGCATTTTGAGTTTGATTGCGCTATTCTTTCGGAACTACGAGTATGTTAAAACGTCTCATTGTAACTCATGGTAACTCAAGTCCCTTTCTAACATTGAAGGTCTTGGTTTTGCCATGACCGACCTTTTCGGACCAACATAATGTTCTCCATCGTCATTCATCTTTAGTGTTCATTGACTTGCTATGCAAAAAGGGGAGACTGCCTGTACCTAACGCAGTTCAGGGGACATTTTTCTGTCATTTTCTCTGATCATAGCCGCTATTTACATGCTCTGTTTTTCTTAGCATGCTCATCTGGAGATGACTTCGAAGCAAGGGTTCTTGTTGCGCAGGGTTAGAACAAAACTCATTAGAAGCGGCCTATGTGATTCTAATAATGCGTCTTTATGTAATGCTACCAAATAGTAATTAAGTCTTATTGCTTGAATTTTTGTCAGTCAGGCTGCCATCAAGACTATTGCGGCAGTCGAAATCAAATCCAGGCTTGTGAATCGCTGTGTAGAGCTAAAGACTCTGATTAAGCAATGACCGAAAGTCAGCAAGTCCAAAACATGTAAGATCCTCTAAAGAAACAGAGTTTAACTATATACGCCTGCTGGAATGCCCACAGGCCATAATGTTTCGGGGATGCACGCAATAAAGCTGCGTCGTAACGACGACAACCTCTGCATACAGGAACATATGCTCAGAGGAGGATAGGTACCCTCTACTTTCTGTATCACTGCCCTAGGAAGTTTACTATTTCCACGACCTCTCAGAACTATTCGCTTCACGAACATCTCTTTTCACCTTGGTGTGATGAGGTATAGAATGGCCTCGGCTCCAATTACTTTAACTACCCGTCAACTTAACCTTACCTGTAGATACATGCCATAAATTCGATGGTACTCAGAATCGAATCTTGTTTATGAGGGCTGAATGGATGGGCTGATAGAAAGGTAGTGATTTGCTGAAAAGCTCCTTAACTTAGGTGAAACTGGAGTCAGAGTTATGGTCAAAAATAAAAAAAAGATAACAAATTTTCGAATACGAAAAGTGTAAACAAATATCAAATTTGAATTGATTTGCTCACCTCACTTAGGATTCCAAAAATAAACTTATTCCAGACCTTCCTTACACTCAATTGAAGACTCCCACATGGTCGTATTGATTTTCAGAAAAAATACCTACTCTTCCCTTCTTGCATTTGAGTTCAGGTGTTTAAATGCATCAGATACGAGTAAAACGCCAGTTTCGTCATTGGTAACTCTGCAGGCTGCAATAACATGGAACGACATCTAACACTCTTCTCCGCATCTCCGTCATCGATGTGTGAGACAGACAATTGTCGTATCCCCATTGTTTGACATTGTTTGCTTTGAATATCGCTGGGTGAAGGCGGTTAAATATTTTGCATGAAAATGAAGAGGCCACACATACTCGTATACAAGATAGAAAAAATTGCATTTTACGAGGGACATCCGGTTGCTCGTCCTCCCCCCTGGAATCGACTGAGCGCTTTACTACCATTTTTAATACCCGTTTTCTTCTTATTCTACTTTTTTCTCTACCCCATTTCGTATATCATGGCCGATTTAGTAGAATGGATGCAATAAACCCTACCGAACAAGCCTTGGAGGCGCAGGGTTCTCACCCTGCATACGCTGTGTTATAAGACAATAAACCCTGTTATGGGTTTTGTTCTTTAGCTCAAATTGCTGTCATTTAATAACATTTAAGGGACAATGACATTTACTGCAACACTTTCGAGTTTCATTATGCTTCCGGTCATACGAGTGATGTGCAGTCGTAAATCTTATTTTTGTTTTTATTTTCTGTTTTTTTTTTTGTTCTCTCCTTTTTATAAGATGCTGTCAGGAGCTATGAGAACGAATACGGATATGTATGGAGGAGGAAGGAAAGGATATTTGATAGCTAAGAGCCCATTGAGTATTTAATTTTGAGGTTTCAAGGCTAGAAAATTGATTTTTGAGTGCTGTCTGTATTTACGATATACGATATGAGATTTATTAGCTTAGAAACATGTTGATCGGGGAGTGTTCGATACGATCCGAAAGAATTGGGTCAGATAAGGAAATTTTTAGAGGACATGGGTTTGGGCTGCTACTGAATACAAGAAATTCTGGAAGGATTCAGCTTAAATTTGAGGAATTGTGAAGAACATTGCGCATTGCCTTTAAAAGAAATAATTAATCTGCGCACATAGGCAGAGGTGTACTTTAACGTTTTTACAAGTCTGTATTTGCTCCTTATCTTCGGTTAACACGATATTCCTACCTTCTTGTCTTCCTATTCAAATCCAGATTAGCTTGGCATATAGGACACTTCTATTTTGCAAAGCAAGGGTCTTAGAAGCTCCAAAACGTCATATTATCCTATCGGATCTTCACTCTTAAATGACAAAGACTACTGTAGGTTTTATGTATTTATAAACATCCCATTGTGGTAGGCAATATCTCTTGAAATGACTGATGGAAGTTAACATAGAACCTGAATCAAAAACGATTGGAAAGCTAAAAGCAATGTAGCTCCTACTTATCTCAATATCCTGACTAACTTAATGGATGATGGACCATCTATTGGTACCTTTTTAACAGCTGTGAAAAGCACTGTTGAATGTTTTTCAACGATTGCTGTTCTATTGAAAATAGTAAACATTCCTTGGAATATAATTTCATTGAAATGATTACTTCAGCTGTCATGGCCATTCTGGCGACCCAATTTCTCAAAACATTTTCAATGGTTTTGGCCCCTGGCTTGATTTTTTGAGCGAAATTCTAGTCAATGTGAAGTTGCTTTACGGCTCAAACAGAGAAGTGATAACGAAGCAGGTGGTGATTTTGATTCAATTCCTCAGTCAATTGAACCTTGAAAGCGAATAACCCGAGATCTTCCGCTAGTGCGACTGATGTTCAGCTGCAGAGAACTCAGGTTTAAGCCCATACTTTCGGTAACAGTCCCACGAACTTTCTTCACAAACTTGCTGCAGTTGGTGCATTCGAATTTCGACTGAAATTTCTTTTCAAAATTCGCACTGTTTCTGCCAGCAGGATCCACTTAGAAGTAACTTTCCAAAATTTTCTAAAAGTGATCAGCTATTCATTTCATACCGGCGGAATACTGAGGTTCTGTCAATTTTTTTTTTGAGCACATAAGAGCTTTCATCGTTGAAATGACATATGATTCAAAAAGACACCAACAGATGGCCCACCTGAACATCATTGACAGTGTTCAGTTTAATTGCAAAAGTCAGAACATGTTGTTTTTCAATAATTTATATGCATTCGGTGATAATCGGGTTGGTTTGGCTACGTTCGACATTCCTAGTGATTATAGGATTTGCAATGAAATGATTTAGCACAGAAGCAAAGTAAGTTCCTTTGTGGTATTGTGGACGGTGTTACTATCACACTAGACTAGTACGTCTGCCCTGGATTTTTTCTCAGCCTTTCAGTTGCAGGCGATGTTTGCAAGAGCGGCGCTGCTGATTGTTTGTCCCGTATTAATTGGTCCACATTGGGATTCCGTAGCCTGTAGACAATATAGGTGAGCATTTTTACTAAATGAGAGGTTTGGCTGTTGATGGATACAATGCGAAGCCTATTGAAGCTTGTGGTCCCTGCCAATGTTGATGCTTGCTCCACTTTTATTTCCGACGTACTCGATGAAATGTCTAATCCCCTTATTATCGATCTATTGTTGTTCAATGCTCTTTGTCTATAAGTTTGGACCCAGCTAGTCTTGTGGCCGTTTCGTTGTACCTCCAATTGATTGCTAAAATCAACAAATCTTTCACTGTTGTCATTTCCGATGTTTTCGGCCGACCGTGTGGTTCCAACACATATTTCAGCCCTGTGTTTTCGTTTGCTACTTTCGCATTAAAAGCTCCCATCATTATTAGAATGAATGAAATCATCCATAAACTTTGCATCTGTACAGTTTTGTAAGGCGTAGAACTGAATGATGATGATGTTCATCTAGCCATCAATATCCTATTACGAGTACTTTGTGGCAAACAGGCTTCCATGGGTCTGTTTAAGACCTACTCCATTTTCGGCTGTGGTATTCTACGGTTTGTCCTAGTTGAATAGTGACGAGACTGTTGAAGAGACAATTAATAGTCATCCAGCCGCCTAAGTTACGTCTTAAATTTACTTTAGTTGGCTCTGAAGTCATTCTAATTTCAGGGCAGACGTTCGTTCATCGCTTCCTGTTTTTTGCGGCCTTTCAAATCATTTGTTCTAGAAACTGATTATGTCAGGAACTCCACGGCAATGCTTGTGAACTTGAGGAGCTTACTAGTCGTGGATTTAATTATATCCCGACTGGTTATAGTGCAATTTAGGAAGATACGCTTCCTTCAATGTCAAAGATTCTGTTCTACACTAGTGCACCAAAGCAGATTTTTAGTTTGCTCGATTGGATGATTGGGGATCTTCAACTCAAATTCCCTACAAAAGAGCGAGCTGTGAGCCATGAAACGTGTTGATCATATTTATCTCTCATATTTGCTACATTGCTAACACTATTTTTCAAATAAGGAGAACCGGGAGAAGCAAATGAGCTTTGCCAATTGCCGGAGCTAGCTATTCCTTATGAAATTAAATAGCTTATTAAGAATGATCTAGGGCCATGTGTGTCTCCTATGATGCTGATTTACTTCATTGAACCATTTTTCTTTCAGGGGTATTGACCCGCCAATCTATTGTGCCACGCTAAGCAAGTTTAAAATGTCAAATAAGTCAAACTTGAGAACTGCTGGGGTGAAGATGCTTTGCGGTTTCTTAGACCCTTAAATTTGCTTGAGAAAGTAATCTCTTCTGTGGTTTCGTCATCTCCTGTGGAAGGCACAATTCAATTTCATGACTAATATTGACTTTGCGTAAGTTATGACGGAGTGTCCATTTAGAAAGCTGACCAGTTCTGAATAATCCCACACGTTTGACGTTAAGGGCTAATATAGATTTTCTTTTAAGAGTTTCATAGCCTTTTTGCCTTTTTATCCTTAGTGCTATATATGGGAAGCCGATGAAAGCCTCCAGCCATTGAATGGATACGTCTTAAATAGCATGAAACCTTTTTCCATTTTATCTCAATGTTTACTCCAGTGTTCATTGGATCTATCTATATACCACTTCTTAGCTTTACGGTTTGATGCTGAGCTTTTCGACATCTCATTCCTGCCGATTTGGAATCACTATGTTGAACTTTCTGTCGAAGGACACAAACGTTTTGCCATTAAGTTGCTTACAGTTGGACAGATCATATCGAATTAAGAAGTCTATGAAATGAAGCTTGCGAAGTACGATTGTAATAAACCTGACTTTCTTGCAAATCGACAAGTTTTTGGCATATTTTCGTCTATGGAGTGAAGGGAGGCTAATTAAAGATTTTATAAAGCCGTGGGGAAGGTTACGATAACACCGTATATACCTATATATGTAAACGAGTCTCCAATGACGTTGCAACTTCGATATGCTTATTTTTTATTTTCCCTTTCTTCACCATATTACCACAACTATTTTGCAGATCCATTAGGTGACTTTCTGGTATATCCCTGCAGATCGTATCGAACCTGGTTTTAGGAGCACATACATATACCATAGCTTGGGTTGGTATGGTAATTTTTTTTGTTTGTTGAGATTTACTTCTAGATATTCAACTTTATTGGAGAATTCCATAACACCAGAGAAATCTGGTCAATACTCAGCTTTCTTCTACAACTCAAGGTACAAGGTCTATTCGTGTCGAATGAAAGGTCTTCTCCAACGCAGCAGTCAGCCTAGCTGTTGTCAAGACAAGTGACCACAGAAGGAGTAAAGAAGAACTCCATTGAGATGCCTTAGAATAGGAGGCTCAGAGATTTCATTTTATCAAAAACACCACTGGGCCATTCAATGTCCCTTAGCCTGAGTTCAATGTTCTTCTAAATAATAAACGACATCAGGACAATCTTACTCGCAATAAGCCTTAATGATATATTCTTCTTGACATACCATTTATGTACAACGATAGAGAGGATTTAAGAAAATCAAGCTAAAAACCCTGCTGACATATATTCTGCATATCATTTTGATTCTACTATTTGCTTGGATAATTCAGGATATCTATTATCCAACCTAATCCTTGGCATGGCCTTTGATTAAAATGTAACAATCAGACCAATCGATCCAACCATTTCATTCATTCTCAAACTTATTTTCTGCTAACTTTGGCTAAAAATCTTTGGCAAAGACACATCATCTTATGACTGCATCATTATTCTGAAAATTCTTCGCAGATACTCGACAAATTTCGATCAAATCATCGTTCGTCGAATTCAATTTTTTCCTAATTTGACTATTTTCAAAAGTATTCTCTGAAATATCAATTCGAATTCATAGATACGTACCATCTGTTGTTTGTGTGTGTGGGTGTGTAAACTTGTACTTCTGCTCTTTTTAGATACATATGATAGCTGTGGGAATGTTTGTGTTTATTAAGCTTTCAGAATAATGAATTAAGGCAAGGATTTCAAGAGAAAACACTCACATTTTGAAGTCTATTAGTTTTAATCGTATTCTCGAATTACATTAATATTAACGAGAGAGATGCCCTCTTGAACCATGTGCAAATGAATATATGTATGTACTAAATGTGTATACTTCTTCAAAAATTCTCATCAGCTTGTGTTTGTCTTCAATTATGTTGATTGAGTAGTCAGATAAGATACGTAAGGGCGATTGGCTTTTTCCATCAAATATTTGAATGAATTTTGAAAAGATTTCAAAATTTCAAAATTTGAATTTTTTTCTTAAATTATTCGTATGGATTTTTCAAAACTGAGATCTTATTTGGGTGGTGTTCGAGAAAGAAATGCAACATGTCGGGTACCAACCTCTGTATCTTCTTCATAAATTGGAAAATATATGTAAGTATGCGGGCTGTGTTAAAAAGTTTCTGATTGTAGTATCACTTGCGTGCTGAAAAGACTAAGGCTATTATGATTTGACTTTGAGAGAATAAGCTGCAGTCCGACGACTTGTACAAGGAAAAAACCCAGACGGACTTCAGCAGAAGCACAATCTGGTGGACTATTGACGAAGAGACAGAGCCAGCTTACATTTTAAATTTTTTACAAGCAAAATGAAAGCAAGTAACTAACTTAATACTTCGCAACGGCTAAGTACAATCTTATCGCCCCTTTGAATTCAGAAATGCATGAGGAAGAATACGAAAAGGCCACCTAAATGCACTTCAATGCTTCTCAAACAATCCAAACGAGACAAAAGAAAGGTGTTCAAAACATGAAATATTTCCTCACCATATGTTCTAGAATCCTTATAAACAAAAAGTTAAATCGGATTTCGAAGAATTCCTTTAAATAGAAATCTTGCTAAAAGATAAAAGCACTTGTTACACCAGCAAGTTCTCAAAGGTACAAACAAGCCATGTGGAATATACCAAAGCGACCTGATAGCACAAAGACTGCCAGTCTACACTACACTGTCCTCCCAGGTTACCTAATCAGAACCTACCACTGAATCTCCACGTAAGCTAAGTAACACATCACGCCATAGTTCTTATAGGGTGATAGCGTATAGTGACTGACGATGACAGCATCGCAATTCATGCCTAGTGTACGTAATCGCTTCATCACCAAACGTAATCATCAGTCTGAATTCTATCATGTTGAAGAGCATGTAGAGAATGGTCGATCTATATGTGGGAAAACTACTGCGAACTCAATCCCTCTCAAAGATGCACAATTTCTACCAACGCAGGAGATCCTGTGAGAGTGCGCTTCAAAATCTGGTTGGAAAAATTTTGTGTGATCCTTGGTAGGCCACTCTATAACGCAAATTTTGCCGGAATGTGCATATATCTCGGCGAAGACGAATTACAAATTCTGTGTATAAGAGCAATGCTGGTGAATACGACCTGTTTATGGATGAAACAAGCGTTAGCCGCCAGGCTATGTCAGTGCATTGGAACATATTGGTCTACATTTTGCTTAATGTTCAGTTATATATATATGATGTAGCATTACTGCTTTTTGGATGACGCCTAAGGACTCTATGTTCTAAATAGTAGACAGCCCTAGACGCTTTTGATGATTGGTTTCATTGATTACCAGAAGTGGACTTACGATTAACCCACTCAGAAATGACGCTTACGAGAAGGAAAAAGAAGATTTGTCTGACACATTTGGTGTTTAAAGACGCCACTATCTGTTTCCTCAACGAAGCTTGCTTTATTGTTGTGGTCCTGTGTAATAAACTTCTTTGAAATGAGAATGCCACGTCAAATATGCTTAATGCGATGTCAGCTTTCTGTCAGTGTAAAGGAGCAAGTCATTGAGCTTGAAGGCCAATAATATCCATGAATCTTTAGTGGAATGGGCTTTCATTATGGTTGCATACGTATAGCGTATTATACGCTCAAAAATTTCTCTTGAATACAATTTTCGTCCTTTTGCAGTTCTTCCATCCATATCCTTATGAAGGTGGTATCTGCTTCACGTTTGCGCTGTGAATTATCGTGTACCTCCGTACAGGCCAAACATGAAGTGATAGTTGTTTTATTTGTTTATAGTGAAAGATCTTTACAGGCTTGTCAACTTAAATAATCCTCATGCGTATGTTCAGAAGATCAGATCTTGGAAAACCTACATTTTACTCTAAACCATTGTAGGGAGTCTTTTAGACCAAGGAGCTATCCATTATGCAGAAGTAGGCGACTGTGACACACTCGCCCAGCATCGATAGCTCAGTCAGTCTCAGGGCTGAGGGTTCGTGCCGCACGTTGGGCGCCACGGAGGTACCAATGATCCAGAAGTCCGACGAGCTATAGCCGAGCAACCGCGAGCGTGCCACAGCCGTCAACTTTTGCATCATGGATGCCTACGTGGCCTACTAATCTCATTATTTTATGGCCGATAGCCCAGGAGCCCAGTCATGGACCTAAGTCTAGTGGTCTACCAATGAAACGCTATAAAAATATAATTCCAAACTACTTTCCCTATTACCAAAGTTTTCTAAGGCTTTTGAAAAACCTGTAAAATCAGGCCATCAGTTAGGTTTTCGAAGAGGAACGTCAACCGAGGATGCTATCTTGAGAGCGTGTAGCCAGTTGTATGAAGATATTAACTGTAGCAAATCCGCCATGGCTCTGTTTGTCAATATAATAAAAGCGTTCGACATGGTTGAACATGACTTGTTTCTAAAAAAAATTATATAATGCTGGTTTTAGAGGACAAATTCACAAGTGGTTTACTTTTTATTTGAAAGGTACGAATCAAAAAGTAAATGTAAATGGGAGCTTTATCGGACTCTCATATTTTAAAAAATGGTGTACCACAGGGTTCAGTTCTGGGTCTTGTGCTCTTCATAGTTTACAAAACTTTCTCTTTGTACTTCATCTAGATGGACTGCCAACTGCATTTGCCAACGACATAGGCATCTCTTGTGACTTTGATACGAGATACGAAAGTATTGCAAATATCTTGGAAAATCTAGAAACATTAAGACTTTCCTTTACGAAACATAAATTGATTATTAGCGAGAAATCTCTTCTTCCTGCAATCAATGTCATTCCGACTTATTGACTTGACTTAAAGGAACTCTTTCCAAATTGAAAATTTCCTTCAATACAATATTATTTTCATTCTAAGCATACTCCATCTTTTTCAGAAATTCATAATTAACTGCATCCGCTTTTTCCCTTATACACAGACAAATTTCACTGGAATTTTTAAGCTGATTCCCTAAAACAAAAACATTTTAAAGTAATCCTTGTACAAGTACAAGTATAAAAGGTTTCGGGTCATTCCTGGAAAACGGCAAACTCATTCTACTTAGTTACTTGTACTGGGAAAATTGCCTCTGAAAACCAGAGTTATGAATTGAAGTTAATGTGCTGACTGTTTAACCTTTTCAGAGAGGGAATTTAAGCACACATTATAAATGCTTAAATACTTTTAAACAGTTTCTTCCATTTGTGTTCGAACAATTTCACTAAACAAAACAAAATGCACATCTGGCATTTCAAATAATTTGTAGACGTGAACTGAATACATATTCATGATGAAGTATTTCTGCAACTGCTATGCACCTAAGTACGAAAGCTTAAAGTGTATAAGAGGAGGTATTTAATAGCAGCTTAGTGTGACTATTGAAGGTCTCAATTTTAGTGTAAATCAAATAGGCCTACCATTTATCGATCACAAGTCCAACTTCACCCGCGCTATGTGCAAACATTTTAAGGGTACATAATCCCATGATCAAGGATTTTGTTTTCGAACCTGTATTCAAATGGTCTGCAGAATACTTCGTTTAAACAGAATGGTGCTTCATGTTACACAGCGGACGAAATTATCAGGTTATTGATGGGAAACAGACACAAATCCCAAACCAGATCTCGTAAAAATGGATAAGGGAATGACGAACCTTTCAACCTAGACGATGTAGACCAACAATTTTGTCAACCCAATCTGGATGAAGTGAAGATTCAGCTTAGGTCCAAAAATGTTGCACTACGGCAGATCTGGAAGCGAACCCATGATATTCATCGATTTTAAGGTCGTATGCCGGCAGTATATATAGAGACAGGCTATACAGAGCAATTTCTAGTTTTGTCATCCCTGCTTAACTCGTCCATCTATGCAGAGTGCACGCTGCTCCATCAATTTCGGTAAAGATCTCACCGACACCTTTGTCCAAAAATGATTTACACAAGACTATGCGCTGTCATGCGATTTCTTCACCATCATTCTTGAAAGTTAAGCGCAACACTCACTGGGCTTCAAAAGAGGCACGATCTTCACGGAATTAGTTGCGTACTCTGATGATATTGTTGCGTAACATAGAGAACCATCAACGTGTCAGTATTGAGGAGGCCACAATCAGACTGGCTGTAAAAGAGAAAAAATAAAGCACACGTTTGTCATCAGAAACGTATACACACCACCAGAATATCGCGACTGGGAGTTACACTTTCGAGATATCAAAGGCCATTTGTCTATCTTGGCTCTGCAGTGAAAAGTAGCAATGACATCAGCTCAAAAATCAGATTCAATCAACTGTCAAACCCCTCTTTCATAAGACCAAATTGGGCTCGTCTAAGGCGTAGAGGCTCAGGGCTTATAGGGAGGGATGGAGAGTCTCTCCAGTAGCATCAGAAATGAACACTACATCTCAGACCCCAAACAGGCTTCAAGTTAGCCATAGAGGGATGGTGCAACACACCCTCTGTGGTGAACACAAGTGGAAGAGGATCGAAAGAACTCGGAGGGATCTTCTGCTAATAATTGCCTCTGAGTTAAAGACTCCCCAGGCAGCAGCGTCGTTGTTGGAGTCTTCTACGTGTCCTTGTAATATAGCCTTTTCCATTGAATTGTATGCATCTACAACTTTCAAACATCTCACCAAATAAACATTTTTCACCTAACTGCGTAACAGAAGCAGTAACCTGCAAGTCTTGACACTGCAGATGACTCTTCTAAGACTCTCTAGTTCTAAAACTCCTCATAAACAGACACTAGACTAGTGGATCGAGTGAGAAATACCGAGGTCTGGGATTTTCAGTGTGCTAGTTGCTGCCTTGAAGAAGCCTTCTAGAGTGTTTTTTTTATAAACTTAACAGGTTTCAGTTTGAATGCTAGTGAATACTTCAGTCAACTATATTTTAGAAAAAACAAAGGACTCTCGCATATGAATAACCTTGGTTAAGTTCTCAAAAAACGAATCTTTTATAAATAAGGAACTAACAAAGGAGACCGGAAAGTTTGTAGTTAAGACGTCAAACATCCGTGTGATTGATGCCGAAATTTTCACAATAAGTTCATCGGATTTTAAGAAGCAACGAAAAATTCTTCCTTTTACATTTCGCCCTGCGTCTTAATGCTAACACTCTAAGGAAAAGATTATTTCAAACCGTTTATTCTGAATAGAACTTCCTGTCGTAGTCTTTCATCAATGAAACCTTAAACCAGAAACCATCCTGCAAAAGAGAAGGCAGGCGCCTATAAGCGAATAACTCAGCATTCTTCGTCTAAAATGTTTCCAAATTTGGGTGTGGTTCGCTTTTACCTTGTATCTGAGATAATCAGAATAAATGCCTTGTGATAACCGAAACACGATACAACATGAATACATACTTCCTACGAATTCATACTCGTAGCATGGCAACCTAGGAAAGTTCTTTTGGTGTGTAAAGTTCAGAATAAGGGTAATTGAGTGAAATTATGGAGCAAAATTTCAAGTAAATTCCCAACAAGACCATGTGAAAGGGAACTTATCCTCAGAGATATGTTAACGTACATATTTGCCTATATACGAGTATGTACGTTCAACATAAATAATAATAATAAAGGCATCTCGGCAAGGATTTGATTTCCATTCGTAGGTAGTATGAGCTTTAGAATGTCAAATTACAAAGGACATTTTGCTATGATGGGAAATATCAACGTTTAGGGATTTAACCCCGGGGGAATTTTCCAACCGCATGAGTTTGGCTTATCACCGTAGATACTTTTGTGTTGATAGGAAGGAGCATGTATCTTAATACTTCTTTGTCTATTCATTAAATGTTGTGTACAGTTTCTTTATAAGCTGAAAAAATTATCGTTTATAAGTAAACACAATCCGAAGCTGAAAGTCGAAATAGATAAATACAGAACATTGAGATGTTTAGAATTAGTATCTCAATTTAATATGGTATCTTAGTGGGATTTTATGTATAAAGTTTGATGAGTATGAGTATACTCACAAAGATTGTAGTACTCTTAGATGCAAGAACACCTTCTGTACTTTTGCACATCCAAAGGGGGAAGAAATTCATGACTCCTGGGCTCAACATGTTTAAGTAATCTATGCAACTGATGAGCCTCTTTCTGACCTGATCGATGTGGCTGTCGTTTTCAAAAATCTATTAACAAAAGGGAAGTTATTATCATTTGAAAAATCTTGCATTCAAATACCCACACTGACGTCTTCTTTTCTGCATCGTAGAGCATTGGCATCATAGGCGAGGATATCTGGCTAGATATGAATATTTTAACAATTGTGAACCTTCCCTATTAACTTAACCCACTCATAAAGGACTCAATAACATATTTGACACGTAGTTTCATGAATTCGTGGAACCCGAATCTTAATTAAGGGTCTCCTTTCTTAAAATTTGCGCAAACTTCCTATCAGTTCTATAAATCGTTACTTCATAAGCGAGTTGTGTTGCTAAATGTATTCGCTTGCACTTTTTCGTTAACAGGTGAAGCTAAACACATCAGTTGAAACATCAACATCAAGTACCTCTTTGACGCTACTACTCGTAATCTGAAGCATTTAATGCAACTAGTTTGAGCCTAGACAAGGCTCTTGGGGTTATGATATAGCCAAAAGTTCCTTAGATTTGTTGCAATTGCAGACATTCAATGTCAAACTTGCTTTGTATGTGCTATCCGTATTCCCATCATTTCTAATTTTAAGGCGATCCAAGTTCACGTCGGCCGTACGATAGAAACATGATCAAATATTGACTTTGGTTAGGTCACCGCCACATTTCTTTGTCATAGTCAAGCCGTCAACCAGAAATACGACTAATTCAATGATGTCATGTAGGCTTCTCGTTTGTACTTTTCTAAGAAGCCTTTCATACTACCGAAGACTCAATTACTGCTGCAAGTCTTCCATCTGAAGTTCAGTCCTTTTATATATTTTTTCAGTGTTTTCTGGCTCAACACTAGTGCTTATAAGTTTATGACTTCAAACCTCGTTAGACAAGACAAGAACTTCGAAGAAGGTAATCACAAACATCAATGAGTCATGGAAACAGCCCTGAGCATTGCTAGGAACATGCTGTGCTTACCCTTATTGTACAACATTATCATTATCTTATTGTGATAATAAATAGTAAATTGAGTATGAATTTGTAAATTTATGAGAACGTGCCCGGAAGTAGTTTGTTCACAGTCAAAACTTTGGTCAATACGAATTCTCAAGACTAAATTTGGCAACGGGAAGAGCAAATCAAGGAATGGCTTAGATGGCCGGATAGCACGCTGAAGTATCTGCAAATCACAAACCTTCGATATCTCCTAATACGAGGGCGGGTCAATAAGTCCGTGACTTTTTGAATTTCTGACCTCTTTACTGAAACAGCAACACTGCTCCTGTCAACAGGCATCTGTCAGTTGACTCCTGTCAAAATTTAAACTTGCTGCGTCAGTTAGTTTGTGTTTGACAGCTATTTTTATCAGACTACTCACTAATTTGAGGAGAAAATGGAAAAAATGAATTTCGTGTGCTTATTAAGCATTATTTCTTGCGAAAAAAAACCATTACCGAGACCAAGGCTAAGCTTGATAAATACTATGGGGACTCTGCACCATCGATTTCAATGGTAAAAAAGTGGTTTACTGAATTTCGTTGTGGCCGTACAAGCACTAAAGATGCCGAAAGTCCTGGACGCCCAGTTGAGGTCTCTACACCCGAAACAATCGAAAAAATTCACGATATGGTGTTGGCCGACCGAAGATTGAAAGTGCGAGAGATTGTGGAAGCCGTAGGGATCTCGCATGGCTCAGTGGTTTCAATTTTGAATGATCACTTGGGCATGAGAAAGCTTTCCGCAAGATGGGTGCCGCGTTTGCTCACAGTCGACCACAAACACATGTGCAGTTGCCATGGCAAAAATCCATGAATTGGGCTATGAATTGCTCCCTCATCCACCCTATTCTCCAGATTTGGCTCCGAGCGACTACTTCTTGTTCCCAAACCTGAAGAAATGGCTTGGTGGAAAAAGATTTGACTCCAATGATGAAGTCATCTCGCAAACAAAGGCCTATTTTGAGGACCTCGACAAATCATTTTTTTTGGAAGGGATAAAAAAATTGGAGAAGCGTTGGACAAAGTGTATAGAGCTCAAGGGAGACTACATTGAAAAATAAAATTATTTTTTTTTTATCAAAAAATCTGTGTTTTGATCCAAAAGTCACGGACTTATTGACCCGCCCTCGTACCTATGAAAATCTGTATCAATCCACCTTCCATTGGAGTTCGCAAAGAATTGTAAGCCTCGTCTTGCAAAGTATAGAATTGCAGGGTGACCAACAAAATGAATAAGAGTGTATAGGGCTTTATCCACCACAGGATTGTCGTGTCAACAATTTATTTCTCTGTTGGGCTTACAGTGAGAAAGAGTTTTAAGATCGTCAATGTGTGATATTGCCAACGGATAGACTGGCTCTTAATCACGGGCATAAGTTAGAACTTTTTACCATCGTAATGGTTGTTACATGTTAGGAAAAACGATAGTAGGATTGTTGATGGAAGTCTTTGTATTTCTGTAAGGTACTTAATGTTCCTGGACTCGACAAGGGCACTAGCTTGGTCAGTACATATGACGAAGATTTTCGTGAGTTGCTTCTCAAATTGAAAAGGCCCCGGAAAACACTGCTTCCGAAAACTAATAACCCACCGTGGTCTCTTAATTACAAATTCCATAAAAACCCTTGAAGATCATACCATTTCTTACAATTCTCTGAATACCTACTCCTGAACTATGTCACAAAACTGACTTGATGTACCTTCAATATATTTTATGTTAATTTCAAATACTGTTAGAAACCACATGCTGATGGAGTAAAACTTTGGTATTTATGTCTTTTGCGAAAGCCAGACTGGTTACCATACTTTGTGGAAATTTCTAACCATTTCTGAAGAACTACGGTTTGCTGAGTTGGATCTGATCTCAGATTTCAGTGAGTTCGCTGGAGATTTGGTCGTTTATGACCTTTCTAGGCAAGACCTTCTCAGGACTCGATTCTGCATCCGCGGCTAGGACTTCTATGGAGAGTTAAATATTTTTATTGCGGGTGGACTCCTTCCAAAGATCGCAAGCGTTTCTTATCAGACTATGTTCCCTTCAGCAACGATTGCATATTTGAGGTGGTGCTGCTTCTGCTATCTATAGCGTTCACAGTTGCAATTATTTTATGTTAATTCATGTCATTCTTTGTGGTCTATATTTTTATTGAAATTTTCACGTTCATAACTAAAAATCAGGCATCGTCTGCACCAACTATAGGGTCATCCAATTCGTGGTGTTGATTTGACATCGCTATTTCAATCACATACGTCAAACCGAGCTGTTATCTGAGACTACACTTTTTTAGTTTTAGGTTGGCCATTTTCCAATATGGAAACAATCGCTGAACGTGGTAAAATTCTAAAAAACTTACTACACAAATAGTGATTGTACAGCAGGTAAGATCCGGGCATTACTAGCAGATTTTGGTTGACTAAAACGTCCATCTGAGCATGCTGTAGACAAAACTCTAAGCGATTCGAAGAGACTGACTCTGTTGCAGAGGTCGTACGGCCTATTCATAATCAAAATGTACGCCCTCTTGAAAATATAGCTGCCGTTAGTTAAAGCAGCAGCACACAACATTTTCTTCAGCGATAAGGTTCATTTTTTACTTGATCAATTCGCATCGCTAGAGCCAAATGAATTGAAGATATGGACGCAGAAGACATTTGGTTTCAACAAGGCGGTGTCACAAATCACATAATATGAGCCATTTTGAAAATTCGCTGGGGCGAATTATTTCGCATTTTAGTTATGTGAACTGGTCACAAAGGTTCATGCGACTTATTGCCGTTGGACGTCTTTTTGTGAGACTATGCACACAAAGGCGATGGCGATGGCGCGATAGCTAGCTCATTGGACTATCACGCAAACGCTTTGGAAATTCATATTCGGCAAGTAATGGCCGAGTTATTGCCCGAAATGTGTTGAAAAGTTTTCGAAATCAAGTCCTACAAGAACTCCCGTGGAGTACTTCATTCAGTGCCTCAATGTACAGGGTAATTCATTTCCTAGTTTCAAGTTGGTAACGCTGTCATTTGACACCTGCCAAACTCAGCTAAAGTGTCATAATATTAGTTGAATCTTTGCCATTTACAATAATGGATCGAAATCGAACAAAGCGTTAAACGAGTTATTAAAACTTACTACAAAAGTGGTGATTCAAACGTAGCCACTTTTCCCGCAATAAGGGATGATTATGGTCGTCATAATCGACCGACTACGCAAGCAATCGGTAAAATTGTGAAGAAATTTGGATTGAGTGGAAGCGCTACTGATGTTGTAAGGTCTGTGCATCATCGTAATGCACGCTCAGTCGAAAATATTGCTGCTGTAAGTGCAAGTGTTGCTGATGATCCGTATTTATCGATTTCCCGGCGTTCGCAGCAATTGAACGTGTCGTACAGCTGACTATGGCGTATTTTGCATTTGGACTTTCATCTTCATCCTTATTAAGTTCAACTCTATAACATTTGAAGCCTGCTTATCGTTCACAACGCCGTAGATACGCTTCTTTGGTGTTGGAACAACATTTTCTTCAGTGATGAGGCACATTTCTCATTCGGTGGGTATGTAAACAAATAAAAGTGCCGCATTTGGGGCTCAGAAAACCTACAAGTGATTGAAGAGGTGCCGTTGCATCCGGACATAGTGACTGTTTGGTGTGCTCTATGGTCGAAAGGTGTCATTGGTCTGTATTTCTTTGAAGACGCCAATGGGCGGACGGTTACAGTCAATTCGGAGCGATATGGTCGAATGATAACCGATTTTTTTTGGCCGGCGATTGAAGATCAGGACTTGAACGATATGTGGTTCCAACAAGACGGGGCAACAAGTCGCACAACACGACCATTAATGGCCTTATGGCCTTATTACTCAGCTGGTCGCGTCTAGCTAAATCTCCGATGACATAGTCTTTAAAGTGAATTCTCCGATAGAACGCCAAGATCATGTTAAATTAATAAAGTGTTCTTTCTTTTATAATTCCCCTCTTAACCGTAGTTTTATTCCACAATTTCGTATGAGTTATCATGCCTAAATGGACATACTCGTACTTAATTTGTGTACGCAAACTATTTTCTTAGTTCATGATGATATTACTCGTATACAAGCAACGAGTCTTCATTAAGCTTCACCCGAATAATCATCTTTACCCCATAATGGCTGAAGAAAATTAAGACATTCCCTCTATCTCGATGTACATATCTGGATGTGGACATTTAAATATAATAAGGCACATCACTGCTCGGTTTATTTTATTTTTGTCTACCACTTATTTCTAATTAGGGCAGCTCTTAATTTTATGTTGCGAAAGTAACGCCCCAACATTAAGGTACAACAATTAGCTCGTATCTCTCAGTACCATTCGGTTAATTTGCTTTAATTGGCTTACATTCTACATCAATTCCTTTTTCTTTTTTTTTTGAACTGAACCATCGTACAACAGACTCAAAGCGATTCGGGTGCTTTAATAGCTGAAATTGAAGACTCTGCCACTGTTCCACCCCATGTACGAGCATGAAGCTTGTTTGCAATTAAATATAATTTCTCCAAAGTGTACCGAATTGATTTTCGCAAAAAACAAAACCTCAACTTCAACAACGCCGAACAAAAAAGAAACAAAAACACACAAATTTATCCGCTTCAGAGACTTTAACAAGGATACCACCTCACAGTTCACAGCTAACAGCTCACAGCTCACAGCTCACGGTTTGAGGTACAATCACACATTCGAACATTAACACATTTGCAGTTTTGAACTTGCTCTCTCCCTGTATCTCCATACAAGTGGCATTTACACAAATCTATTAGATTAATTGATTCTCCAAAATTGGTTACTGTAAAACCATTCGATATAATACAATATTTACAATCCACTTTAGCGGCAACTTCATGGATGCGATTGAATTTTCATTACAAAAGGGGTGTCCTTCATCAGACTTCAGAATTCAGCCCACAGCCTACCCATTCATTCATCAGATGAGGTTGTTTGTTGATTTACACCCATTGCCTCCTGTACTCGTTGTCGTTTGTCGTCAACGTACTCGTCGAACACTTTTGCAAATTAATTCACACGAATGTAAATTTCCATTTGAAAGGACGAAGGACTTTCGACTATACTTACTTGTTAATGTTTATACGAGTACATAGTACCAACCAAGCAACATTCAGATGACGATGATGTTGATGATGATATTGATGGCTTGAGTTGCACAAGTATTCATACGTTACATTACGCGTCCTTAAAGTTACCTCAATTGCCGAACAAATACCTAACAAAGGGTGCTGTTCCAAAGTACCCAAATGTTTGTTGTAATCTGTTTAATTGCTTGAACAATGTCATAAATAAAATCCAGAAAGTTTGTTCGCGCCAGTGTTTTCATTTGAATTTCGAAAATAGAAAATGGAGAGATGTTGATGGTGGGTAGGTGGTTAAGTTGGTAAAACTTTTCCTTGTCGCCGTCCTTGGATGGATTTTCACCTGTCTATTGTCGTGCGGCACGTGGAGGGATGAAATCAACTCAACGAGCTACGATCTACTCAACTTTTCGTAACCTCAGCTGATAGGTAAGATGGGGGATGATTCAACTCTCCCCCCAAACCTTGATGATTGTGAAACTTGGTTGGATTTTAAGTATTCGCATCAAGTTGTCATAAATAAGGATCCAATTTCGTGTTGCGCATGAAATTTCATTCTAACCCTTAGGTAGATGGGTTTGGGTTTGGGTTTGGGTTTGAGATTAGATGGAGCCTGAAACTGCTGATGGACGAAGAATGTGTTAAATTGTCTGGTGCCAAGCTTTGCTGGGAAGCAGTTAAAAGTCGAAAGGTGTCCTTGCAGGAAATAGTGTTCCGGTTCCTGTATACTCGCTTTTTCCTTTACCTTTTCCTTTGCACATTGGGCGTTGGCTTCTTGTAATTTAATTATAAAGTTCCAAACGACATCGTTGTCGCTGGCGTTGTCGTTGTCGTTTTCATTGTCGTTGCCATTGATACATATACTCGTACTTATACTCACACCTTTAAATGTAGTCATATGCAATCCTTGTAAAGTCATTCTATTGGGAACCATGTGTTAAAGTTGGTTCCAAGCAAAAAGTCTCATCTTCTAGAGTCTTGGATCCTTTTGTCCTACCCCTTGTTAGCTCCGAACAAGATGAGACTTCTTCAAGGTGTTACTAACAGATACTTAAATAATATTTAATCACATGTTAGGGGATTCAGGGAAAGGGATGACACTGTAAAAAGTTTTCATCCACGTGTGTGCATTTACTGGTATGAACAGAGGAAGGAATATGAAAAGTTCAACGATTTGTTCCAGAGTTCTAATAGTTGGGATAAGTATGCTCGGGACATTTGTGTATGTAAAATGTGCTGGTATAATAGTTTAGGGGTAAAGTTTAGGTAGTAAATCTATAGAGAATCTGGTCTTTGGTGGATAATTTCAGTTTGATTGCTAGATAATGCGCTTTAATGCTTTTAATGCGTGTAAATTTGCTTGTTCAATGTAGTAACTTTTGTCGTCTTGTTAGTTTAATGTTTGACTCCCTTCGGTATTTTGAGAATTCGAATTTATGCTTGGAGTTATGGAAAACTATATAAAAGGCAGTATCGTAAAGAAGAGTTAACAGTCGAAGATGCTTCGCTCTTGAAATAGAGGAAGTTCTTTTGCGATTTAGGTGCTTCATAAACTACCAGCCCTATTTTAATTGAAGTTTAAGAACATCAATTTTTTCCAATTGAATAATTTTACTTATAACAGGCCTTCGGTTATTCGAGTATCTACTATGAAAATTACAGTTTCACATGACACCTCATAGATTGGAAAAGGCAAAACTAGGCCGGTTTTGTAAAGTTTTTCACGATAATAGAAGATTTGCATTATTCTCAAGATTTGAATTATAGTCTTTCCCACAAAGAGATAGAAATACATTGAGAAGAGTTTATTTCGTCAGACTTCGGCTATGCAAGCCCTAACCAATATCGTCGGCAGTTCTTACCCAGATTCAGTGAATGCAGCCTTCCAACTGGGTTCACAGAAGTCTTAAGTTCACTTGGAACTCATGAGAGTGTTCACACTAATTTTAAGAGCATTATGAGCTTGGCTGCAGTAGCAGATATTTCGCCCCTCTAACTTCTTTTCACAACAATTTCATACAAATTCACTCACCGAGGACCCCAGTCCAGGGTAGACCTGGGCCTCAGTCAACAAGCATCTCCAATTAGCTCGATCTTTTGCTAAGTGCCTCCAGTTTCGCACGCTAAGTTGGCTGTGGTCCACTTACGTGTTCCATCTAAGTCTCCGTCTTCCTCTACTCCGGATTCGAAGAAAGGTTACGAGGGGAGTTAAGTCTACGGCTACCAAAAACCAAAACACCAGCAAGATATCCCAGATTAGTTGCAAAACGGTCATATTGGAGCTAGTCCAGAGTACAGGGAAAGTAATTTCTGTGTCGTTTTGTTCGAAGGCAAGTCCATTAGACTTTATCAAATGTCAGCATGCAATGCTATTGAAATTTCCCTACAAATTGTATCAAAGGTTACTTGTTTTTAAATGGAAGATGGTTTACAAACTGCACCCTCTTTCCGATCAATGCTAATTTTAACGATTCTTTCAAGCATATCACACAGTACAAGCAAAATGACTACCCGTATCCACAGAAATAAAATATTTTAAGTACTTTCACAGAAAAATAATCAAATCAGATTGCATTGCAAGACTTTGAAGGGCATCCCAGCCTTGAAATCAGCCTCTCATCAAAATTTATTTTAAGTTAGTCGATGGTAATCCCCACAGTATGATACGTAGCACCATCCTTCTGGAACCACATTTCACCTACAAGGATGTCACGCAAACTTGGCAACAAATCTTTGATGATCACCTTGCTGGATCACTGTTGACATTTGTGGATGTTAGGTTGTCTGGAGGTTCCATTTGTCAATTTAAGTTATTGATCTATCTATTCAAGCAGAAGTCAGCTTGCTTCCTGAATGTAATTTGGCCATTGATTGGTTTGGAATTCAATAAGCACGGCTTTAATATTTTTTCAATTGATTCTTGTAAAAGTTTAACAAAACTCCGTTTGCAAAATGTTCTAGGATATGGTAAGACAAAGACAAATTTCTTATGCACGTCTACGAACTGGCAAATTTCGGTGCTATTTACTGGCTTTTCTTCGAAACAACTACATGGAAAATAGCCCGTTGCGATGGAGCAATATTCGGTCCATACTGGCACATAAAGTAGAATTGATCTTAACATAGAGGTATACTCATAGATCAAAATATTCGGTTTCGGTGAAAATTCCTATGTTCTAACGAATGTAACCTCCCAGAACGAATTTAAGGTCCATGACGACTGACGGTTAACCCAAATAAGTTATACTTCTAGAATGACAATCACAAAAATGACAATAGTTAGAGAAATACTTTGTATTGCAATAATTGAATTGAATCTCATTGCCAGTGCACCAGATATAGAAAGGTCTTTTATCGGAGTCGCTGTAGTATTATCGTTTGCATGTGTCTGAGTGAAGAAATCAGAATTGTTTTGCCCTACCCTACGTGATCTGTTTCCCTTGCATAGTAATAGGTCCTTAAAATTCCTGTACTCTGCAAGCCTCGTTTGAACTAGGCTCTCCATTTATTTCTTGCATCCCTTCTGAAGAGATTGCGTTCCTTTTTTTTTAAATTCTTAATTCTTAAAGGAGTACTGCTTAAGATATGCTACTTCTTTCTAAGGACTCGCATGTCAATGGTTTGCCCTACATATATTGGTAAAAGCTTGTGCAGTTTGAATTGTAAAACATGTAGGAAAAGCAGAATATGTGAAAGCACGAATTTGGAATGATATGACATTCCGATAAGTTTGAACTGTTGAAATACCGAAGAAAGAATTCCACTTGGATGATACTTTTCGGATGATGAGATCTTCATCTTTCATTTTTCCTATCCACGCGAAGATAGATCAAGTGAGAAACTATTAGTACTGAGATCAACACCATTGTCTGGTCCTAAGATTTTATCAGTAATTCGCCCTTGTTGATTTCCAAACGAACACTATGACAACGGAAAATATTTTTCAAAATTTCCGGTATTCAGCAGGAACTAAAATTCAAAACCCATCTTGCAGTAGGGATGAACAACCCATCGTGCCAAAATTACCATCAGCTTCCATGAATTAAGAGTCTAGGGCTTTGCTCGCTTGCTTTCGCCTCCATCCGAAAATTTAAAAAATCCTTTCTAGTATCTGTACTAAGCAAATGCCATGCCTGTTGGTTAAAAAATAAAAAATAAAAATTTTGTAACATGATTATATCCGAATTTTATTTAATTCCTTATACATAGAATGTGCTTAAATTAATTAAAAATATTTAAACTACATATTTTCATTTTTTCTTTTTTCAGTAAATACGTTCCAACTCAATACGATGACCGTAAGTACTTCAGTTAATTTGTAGGCAAACACTTAATTTTCAATTTAATTTCAAGTTATTAGAATTATTATGGTACAGTAAGATATAAATATTTTATAGTACAAAGACTAGCTAAATTCAGCATTAAGAAATAGATAGACACAAAATAATTAAAACTTAATAATATAAAATATTATAATTAAAGAGATTGTTAGGAGTTGTGTAAGGAATTTAACAAGTGAAACCGCACTTTTAAAGCATCTGGCATTAGGAATTGTTCTTAAATTTATTGGTGGAGAGTTCCATACTTTGATATAGTGAATAAAGAATAAACCGGATGAATTAAGATAAGGTGTCCCATCTTTTATATTTTATGTATACAAATGCAATTCCCGACGTCAAAGTAGTAGAGGGACATTTCTAGCAAGCACCGTGAATACCATGAAACATGTTCATACCTTTGTAAACTATGGATATATCTGATTGCATCTTTGAATGCTACTTGTAGCTAACGCTGGGATGGAGAGATTGATGAGGCGTCAAATTAAAGTTTTGATAAATTTTTGTCTAATTGTCTTTAGGTGGAGCAAAACTTCACCGTTATCCAGAGCTTGCGGAGGCAAGCGTTCAAACGTTCCACAACATACTTAATATAGTCGCATCCTGACAATTTTCAATTAAGGAGAAAGCTCAGAGTAGTAGCAGTGTTAACAATTTTGATTTTATTTGCAGAGAATAAAACATCCGGTATGGTGCTTAAATACAAGGTTTTGTTGCATTGTAATCCACTGGTTGCAGGCAAGAAAAATACTTGCAATATCCTCTTTGAGATTACTTACCAGTTCAGCTATGTTTTCAGTTTGTTTAGCAGTATGTAGCTGGACATCATCGGCATAATAGTGGACAAAAAAGTGCATACAAATATGAGGGAGGTCATTGATGAACACACAAAAACGAATCGAACGAAGTATTGATCCTTGTGAACTACCTAGATTTACTTGAAAAAGTGTACGTGTACTTGTACATCACAGCTTACAGCATGTGATTTAGTTCTTCTTCTTATCCTTTTATTAACCCTTTCCTCGTTATACGAACTTATGCGTAACGAGTTGACCATTTTTACTGCATCGCTGCTGCTCCGCTTATGGGGTTGGCTAATGTCGCATACCGCAGAACGCGTCTACTTAATGCTCGGTCCTGGATCGCTTCAGTGGGAAGCCCTAGGCGTTGTTGCACATTTGCCATCTGAGAAATGCAGGAATTCTTTTTCCGACCTCGTTTTCTTACAGTTGGAGTGACCGTAGTTGATAGTGCCTTTTTAACCGGATTTTCCGCAGATCTTCTTTGAACGTGGCAATACCAGCTTATTCTATTCGCCTCAAGCTGTTCGGTTACCGAATTCTTTATATGTAGACTTCCTCTTATACGCGTAGATCTAATACAATCGCGTTTAGTGACTTCACTAGACATCCTTAACATTTTCATTTCCGCTGCCGTCATTTTGTTTTTAAACGCTTCGTACATTGTCCAGCACTGTGAACCGTATATAAGAGCTGGTCTAACAACCGTGGTGTAGAGTTTCCCCTTTAATTTAAGTGGAAATTTTCGGTCGCAAAAGATTCCCGAATTTTCCCGCCATTTCATCCATCCCACACTCACTCTGTGGTTTACGTCGTCGTCACATTTCGCTTCCATGTTAACGATTGATCCTAAGTACTTAAAGGTAGTGCTTTTCGAAAGAACTATTCCGTCTAACATTATATCCGGAACAGGTCGCAACGGATGCGCAAATGGGCACGTCAAATGCTCCGTCTTTGAACGATTTATTTTAAACCCATTTCTCTCTAGCGCATTTCTCCATGAATCTAAGGCGTTCTGTAAATCTTCGACGTTATCGCTAAGTATAACTGCGTCGTCAGCGAAGAGAATTGGCGTTACATTTGCTTCGCGCATGCAGTCTTTTAAAAGATAGTCGAATACTACGTTAAAGAGGAAAGGGCTAAGTACGCTTCCTTGATGCACTCCGACATTAACTGGAAATTCTCTCGTTAGTCCAGCAGAGACCTCAACGCGGCCCATATGAGATCCCTAGGCACTCGATCGAATGTTTCTCCAGGTCGATAAATACCATGTGTAAATCCTTAGATGAATCTCGGTGCTTTCCATTATTATTCGTAGGCTTTGGATAGCGTCCACCGTCGATCTTCCTTCAACAAATCCACACTGGCTATTATCGAGCTTTATTATTTGCCGAAGACGTTCGTTTAAGACTCTTTCGACGATTTTCATTGTGTGTGACATAAGCTTGATTGAACGGTAGTTGTTGAATTCTCGAGTGTCGCCTTTTCCTTTGTATAATGGAACCAAGAAGCTACTTCTCCATTGATTCGGCATAGGTTGTACACATTTTAATTTATTTAAAAGTTTCGATAGCCAAACGCTGCCGATCCCCTCCATCTTCGACCAAAACTCTGATGGAATGCTGTCTGCTCCCGCCGCTTTCCCTCGCTTCATTTTTCCGATTGTTATACTTCTTTTTTCGATTGAAAAGTCCGAAACTTCCTCCTCGAATAGACTAGCTAACTCCTTGCAGTATTCAAGCCACCGGTCACAAATTTCCTTTTCATTTGTTAATAAGCGACCGTCTGCATTTTTTATGTGTTTCGGCGAGGTTATTTCCATCGAATTTTTTCTCCTCTGTGCAGCGAGCTTAAAAATATTTGGCATTTTAGTATTGTACGACGTTTGAACTTCTTGGATAGCTTGTCTTCTATCCGCCGATCGTGAGGATATTTGATCCAACTCCTGGTACAGGCTTTCCGCTGCTGCCGCTCGAGTTCGAGCCAGGACTTTCTTTGCGATCTTTTTAAGACGCTCGTATTCAAGAGCCAGTCGAGCTTTTTCGATATCGTCGCTCCGATCGCATTTTGTCCACGCTTGGAATGCACTCTTCTTGTCGGCCACAGCTCGTTTGGTTTCGTCATTCCACCACCATGTTTCTTTGCCGACGTAATGGTATTTCGATATATTCCCCAGATGGGACTTTGCGAGTGTTATGCATTCCTCGTGCATGCTGTTCCACATTTCTTGCGGGGTAAGTGAGTCTGCTATACCATTTATATTTTGAAGTACTTCTTTAGCCAGTGCGATAAATCTTGCGCTTCGTTCCTTCGATAGATTATACCACCGGATTTTTGGCTTTCCAAACGATGCCCGTGTTTTCGGTGGTTCCGCTGTGAAAAATTCTGTAATGAGCAGACGGTGTTGGCTTACTATCGATTCTCCAAGTATTACTTTACAGTCCTTAACACGGTTTCTCATCGACATTTTGCAGAGGTGATAATGATGTTTAATAAACAATGTATTTAAGATGGTTAAGCCGTAAGCCCTACACGCTACAAGGATGTCCTCGCCAACTGAATTTCTGGTTCCAAAGCCTTTACCGCCGTGGCAGTCCTCATAATCAAAATTTGTTTCTCCGACGTGGCCATTTAAATCTCCGCCTACGAAGAGCATCTCATCGATAGGTATATTTCTAAGCAAATTACCGAACTCTGACCAAAATGTATCTTTTTCCGATTGGTCGCATCCATTTTGTGGAGCGTACGCGCTAACAATGTTCCACGTTTCATTGTGTATGACGAGTTTAACACTCATCAAGCTGTCGCTTATTTTCAAGATACCAACGATGTTGTTAAGAAGATCCGTTGCAACAACGATTCCAACACCGTTTCGTCCATTGACCGTTCCATGGTAGAACATCTTAAATGCCTTACAGCATGTGATTAAGTGAAAGCCTTTAAAAAATCGAGCGTGCAAAGAGGAGTAACATAATCCCTATCATAGTTTTGTCTAGTTTTCTAATACCATTGCAGTGGAACACCTGTGTTTAGGTTCGAAACCAGATTGTCACTCATGAAGCAACTCATTTACTGATAGATATATAATCAGCTGTATAGCAATTAATTTTTCAAATATTTTTGATAGACAGGATAATATCCTAATAGGTCTAAAATCTGCAGCTGAACACTTGTGATTGGTAGTTCTAAAACATTTACATTAAGCACCGTTTTCAGTTAGCAAGGCTGTCATTTTTAGGTATGCTTCGACTTATTTGTAGTCATAAATGCAAAATCTTCTTAATGAGCCTCTAAATCCCTTCATACACTTGGATCTCGCTCTGGTAATACCCATACCCTCACCATTTTTGCACATCACTTACAGAAATAAAAAGTTTGGGCTGGAGCGTCAATAATAATTCGGTGCTTGTTTTCTTGCCATATCAAGTGACCGAAATTGTTATTTTCGTAAAATTCGTAAGCCTTCATCTTATATCTCCTAATCCCAATCCCTCCAATGCAAACATGTTCAACAATCCTTTGAAGAACCTTTCACTGCGGAATAATTTTGGACCTAAATCATTTGATCTCTTTATTAAAGAAGATCGGGCATTAATCGTTTTCAATTCCGTACATCACTTTGGCTGAACACCTTAGGCCTACGAACCATTGCTAATGCACTAAGTGTTGACTAAATGCCCAAGCAATCATGTTACATGAAGTGATGCCCTTCTGGATAAATCAAATTTGTTGTGCAACCCAGAAAAAAATAATAAAAAACCACACGAAAAACAAGAGCATTTTCGGCTGGCATAGATAACCCTGCTATTGCTTAATATATTGGAAAAGGGATAATAAGGGTATTATACAATGCTTCAGCTTCCTTCTTACTACAATTAAATGGTGATCAGCAACAATGATTTTCTTCTTGACCTTAACGGTGGTGTCTTCGTTTCTATATTAATCGGGGCACAAGCAGACAAAGCCTTTGATTTTGTAGGGAACTGTCGGATCAGTAATTGCACCCAACAGAAATAGGGCGTATTGAGGAGAGCTTATAAACAGCATATACTTTGTTTTAAGGCTTAAGCGATAGATCGCTAATTTCTTCTAATAATGTCAATGCATTCAGGCTATTCCAGCAGTTATTTAGAATTTTGAAAATTGTGTCTATAGTATTGGTCGGTGACGTTTACTCAAATTACATGATAGCACGTTACTTTGTCAAAATCCTTTTCTATCATTAAATGCCTTAGTGGAGTCAATACCGACTTTTAAAGAGCAGCTTGCGTTTTCCACAGATTGAACGAGTTTTTCATGGATACCAGAACATGTCATGCCTCTATATGCATAGTTTCTCCCTATAAATGCTGTCATGCGTCATTCAGATCAATATACATGTGGGAAACCATGTAGGACGCAAAACTAAAACAAAGAACGAAGATAACCAACGGCACCCACAGTACATACGATCGCGACGCATAAGGGACAGCTGTCGTCAAACAGCCGATTTACCAACTGCCGAACAGACACAAGAACAAAAGATACGAGATGACGAGAGAAACGGTGTAGTTTTTAAGAGTAAAATGTTTTAGTCCGTGAAACAGAGCAGCTGATTAAAGTGAATTTGATGTGAAAGTACGAGTATCTAAGATAATTTGTATCAGTAATTAAACTAAAAAGCAAATAAAGTGAATTAAATGTAAAAGGAGAGTTGTTTATTGCATATGAAAAGTTTTCGTCAAACCCCATCTCAAAGTCAATTCCTACATACATGTGAGGAGATCAATCTGAAGTTTCGGTATTTGTTTGACGATTCACCGTAGGATAAATATCTTGTCGATGGTGGACTTAAAACTGACCTGATTTAGGACCTACCAGTGCATTGTTGCATTGCTTCCGATCACCATATCTCCAGAAGGGTATCTACATTGCCTCTCCATTGCATTTCTTTCTGAGATGTCGCTCCCTCGATCAGTCGTAGTCTGATGAAATCTGGTGAAACAACAGAAGCGGTATCCCGAATAGCCTTCTGACAATGTCGACTCTTACTGAAAGCATACGACTCTGATCGGAATACACCGCAGTGTCTGTTGTTCCTATTCAATGTCGCATTTATTTTTAATTCTTCCTCGGCGTTCTATCGTCTAGTATTCGGTCTATCCGGCGTTCTATTCCCTCCACCAATAAATGGTCAAAATGGATGTTGTCTCTTTAAAAAGGATAAAATATTAAACCTGTCTTTAATTTTCATTTTTGAAACCTGTACGCATTTTCGAAACTGGTGTCGGATCTGTTAACCAACAATGGAGCTGCGCTGTTCTAACAATCATGTCGTCCTGAGTGACATTGCTCAAAAGTCTGATCGAGTAGCTCGTAGACGATATTGTGCTCTACCTGTCTACAATCAGAATCAAAGCAAAGTAAGCCATCGTAAAAGATAAAAACGAAGATGCCGACCTTAATAGTCATTGAGAAAGGAAAACTTTTAAAAATACCTTCAGACTTATATCAGAGAGAGAGAGTCATGGTGTTGGAAAAATAAAAGACTAATACCTACCTTTGATAACGTCTACCCAACCAACTTAAAAGCGATCGATAAAGACAAATCGTTCACAATGCGATGGCGTTCCTTTTTCCATTTGTAAACCCATTTCCAACCCCCCTACACCTAGATTTTTCTTGCCTTTTAGTGTTGTAATTTGTTATTTTCACTTTATTTTTGTATCTCATTTGACGAACAGTAAATAGAAAATAACAAGACAGCCCCGCAAACTCAGTCAGGCAATTAACCAAACGAAAAATGTTTATTTACATTGCGTGCCCAGCAGATACGAGATACCAGATACCAGATACCAGATACTTCTGTATTTGTATGGTATATTGTGCTCTAAAGGAGAGTCGCATAAATACGTTACGTAATGGAATGAGAAGTCAAAGGAAAAATGCAAACAAATTGTCCTGTCGGTGCTATTGGGGACAAGATAAAAAATGAAAAAATAAAAAAAGAAAAAATAAAAAATAAATGATAAAACACCAAGCCAATGGCAACGCTAAAAATGTCACAGCCGCAGGAATAATTGTCACAGATAACTGATTCTCAAATAAATATCCATGGGGGCTGGGTTAAATAAATTTTCAAAATCAGATGTGTATCAGCTACCGGGCAGTTAAAAATTGGACATCACAGATTGGCGGCTTCCAATGGGTGCCTTGGGATTCAAATTCGATTGAATGAGCCTCTAAGGGATTTTTGCATATTATATGTATTCACCCACAAATATAGATTCAAATAAAGGAAAACCCGGACTGAGTTTGAGGGAAAGACTAATTAAGTCCCTGGTGGCGTCACACTTTTAACGCCCGACTGCCTCATTATCTCTATGGAATTCGTAATCACTCTCCCGCCCAAGAGCTCGTAGCTGTTGCAAAAGGTCTCAAGTTCTCATCCCTGCTAATCAATCTCTTTACAAAATCAATTTTCCTTCAATAATTAAATTTTAAATGAAAATACTAAAAAAGAGGATATATCGTCCACTTTGACGTAAGTAATCCAGCATAGCCTAATCGCTTCTGTAACGTTAACCTTACTTACCCACCCGTACAAACAAAAAGGTGAAAACTAACAGTTCAATCATTTTGACAACGGTTCGTTGCCTCCTATTCATCCTCATCGGAAATCCTCCTCAATCCATCGATTACCTCAATATGAAATTGAAAGAATTTCTCCTGAATTTCTCCTTTTTATTGGCCCTTTCGTAGAATATTCGTTTCGAAGAGAGTTCACTTAAGAAAGATCACACTTGTGACTTTTTGACATCGAATCGAATCGAATTATTGAATTCCTTATGAGAATAAGCAATTTCCGTTCGAGTCGTCCTTTATACTGTCCTAGGTGTTAACATCATGTTTGAGGTTCTTACTCTCTGTATGTATCATATTTGCGTCAGATAAATTCGTAAACTTTACCATCTATGTCACCATTGCACTTCCGATCACAATATAGGATGTAAAGAACATCAATCAAAATCAAACAATCAATACACACACCCAAGAACACAGTACGAGGTGAGGAGTCCTTTATACCCCAAACAACAACACTAAGACTTCTTTCCAATTGGCAAGTCCAATTTTTCGAAAATCTCTGCCAACATCGGAAGAACGACGACGGAGCTTATTGACATTGAAAACCTAATTCAATGCCCATTCTTCAGATTTATTATAACAACAGGAAAAAGGATAAAGGATAAAGGATAAAAGATTCTGATTACGAGTAGGCTTCTGTGTAGCTAATTCCGGAATTTGCACGCCACATGGTGACTGCTTGGAAAATGATTTCTTTAACTCGAATTCAAACCGACCGACACAGAACTCCTACACAAATACAATGAAAATCCTTTTCAAAAGGGATGTACGAGTACATAAATACAAAATGGTATGGAGTCCTGTAAGTGACTGTACCTGTTATTGGCGTTTTCCTTCGTCAATTTAAGGTGATTACTAAGGGAGTTCTGTTAATGGGGGTGCTGTACGCAGGGACAAATTGACCTCATGTGTGCGTAGAGACTGCATGAAAATCTATAACAGGATTCGGATAATATGGTTCCCTGGACACAAGAACGAACACCAACTGAGAAGCATCCGCATTTATAGTTTTATTGTTATCTTACTTGTGTGACATGTTGTTGAGGGGTCAGAGGCTGGAATAAACAACTTCCTTAAGTGGATTCCGGTCAGTTCTGAATACTCATTAAGACTTGGAAGGAAGAAAGGACCTGCCTTTCAAAGTTAAGTAAATTAATTTTAATAAAATACAATATTTGTTGTTGTTCTGTTGTTCTGTTGTCCTGCACCAGCAGAAAATGCACAAATAAATGGTTTTATTAGGAAGTTCCGTGTACTGAAGGAAGGATTCTCAGATTTTGGTTGAAGTTTGGGGATATGGATTGAGACATAAACTAATTCTATTTCATCCCTAGGATGAGGAGAATTCTTAGATGATACGAGTAGAGCTAAGAAAATGTTTACAACTGCCCAACGAACTTGAAATGGATTAGTTTTAGGAGTTTTAGTTGCCTGAAAAAAGGAACGCCTTTCATCAGTCCGATTTGAAAGTTAATACACTAACACTTGAGCCATGGCCACCCACAAGTTCAAGATCAGTCTGTGTCCTGAAAGATTCTTACGAGTATGCCTCAATTGATTACAATGCTGTGTGATTTCATTGATGATACGATGGCATTCCTGAACAATGTCCCTGGGTCCTGGTTGTATTTATTCCCATTTTTCAACTACTAAGCTGAAGGAAGGCTAAGGTAGCGTAAGTACGAGTATAATTTTCGTTGTAAGTCTACTGTGATATGACTAAGAGAGAGTCTACGCACAATCCTGTGGATGCTTTTATAAGATTGTGTAGATCGGGGGTTTTTCATAAAGGAGAGATCTTTAACATTTCTTTTGTGGTGCAAACCCTGAGCAGGTTGCATTCTGATGCATGCGAAGGCACGGGAGTTGTGAAGTAAGTGCGCCACAAATACCACTTCCCAGTCATTGTTGCAAGAATCGTTGCGAGAAATGCCTTACCACTCCGCATATCTTCCAATGACATAGTGTCCCTTGTTTATATTTGTGAAGTTGGAGATGGGCGCTCTTTTATTCATTTAGAACCGAGTATGGACCGAACTTAGTTGCCTCCATTAGTCCGCCTTTGACTTTCTTCAGAGACCGTTTGATAGATTGCATTCATTTATTGTAGGGCATAAGTGGCAAAGCATGGTCAAGGTCTTTGCTATTTGCTGCTAGGAACTGGCGATCAAAGAGTGATCTTGTTATTCTGACTGTCCATACAAATGGAATCCAGTTTCAGGTTGAATTTAACCGCTAGCTGATGGATAACAAAGACTTCGGCTTGAAGGACAAAAAGTGATGGGGATAGAACCAATAATTTGTGTTCGTTCTACGCGAACGGCTTTGGCTACCTTGGAATAATCTATGACAAAGTCATAGCAAATTGACCGTCTTTTGAGATTGAAACTGCACCTTATGCTGAACTTGGGGGTTCTGTCAAGGTTCTTTACAAGAAGGATAACAAACTGATGGGTCTCAGATCATATGGGAATGTTTTTCCTACTTCGGGTATAAAATCTCTGGTTATCTCAGTAAAATAGTTTGAGGAGCGAATATTTAGTCGTTGGTCAGAAATAGACTCATGGATTGACTAATTACCACCTTCTCTCTCTCGGGTGTATTGAATAGTTTATGGCGTAAATGTTTGAGGGAAGTCTCCAGTCGTCTCTTTGAAATCAGAGGTCTCGAACTTAGCCTAAGGTCTTTGAGGGATTTCATCGTTCTCATAGTCCTGCAGCTTAGCTTCTGGTCAAACACGATCAAGACAGTCACTAGTTTCATGAATTTCTCAGGTCAATTTTGCATCCTAGAAGGTGTGATACGGTAAGGATCATGTTGTCGGCAATTTTTCGTATTAGACCGTCCCCTAAAGATCAAAATTGTCGAGAATTGCAATTATTATAAAAGATTGCCTTTTTGAGGTCCACAAAATGTTATGGAAAAGATTTTAGTAATTCTCGATTTTTTTCTTAAATTTAACAACTCGCCGATGGATCTGCACTTTTTGAGATTAAGATACTCGTATCTACGGCCATTGGGATACTCCCTCTCATATTTTTTTTTTTTTTTTTCCCGTCGAGGGCAGGTGAACATCTTACATCAGACACTTTTAGGATCGCGAGCGCGTGCTCATAGTAGTGTGAAATTCTTACTCACTAAAAACACCTCCTTTCAATAATTACATTTGATACCGCAACTAAGTAAAACATATCAAGCTGGATTTTCGTCATAAGCCCGTTTGGTAGGGGGACTTTCCATTGAAATAGCTTGCATGTTCCGCTTTTTTAACGCGGTTTCAATTTATCGTGCCAGGTCCAGAGGCTAAGTTCTTTGAAGAAGGCGTAATAAATTGTGTTTGTCCAGAATTTCTAGGACTTTATTATTAATATGTCCGTTTAACCAGATCTTATGTTGTCTTGCGAAATTTCTTGCTTCATCGTTTCTTTTTCACGTGCATCTTCCATTTGAGCTTTGCATTGAGTGTCATGCCCAAATATTTAGCCCCATTAGCAAACGGAATACAGATCGAGGTGAATTATTTTTCTGTAAGTAAAGTTTACTTGCACAGATTTGGTCTCGTTGAGAGCGATTCGCCGTTGATTTTTCTTCTTTTTCTTTGAAAGCTAAAATGACAATGTCGTCGGCAAAGGTGACAAGAACAGTCCCCTTGACCTGTGGTATATCTCTTGTATATAAGAGATACAGGAGTGGACCGAGCACACTTCCCTGCGGTACACCGGCCAATGTGTCTTTAAACTGCGATAGGTCATTTCCGTATCTAACACGAAAAATTCTATTTTGAAGATACTTAGTCAATAATTTGCAAAGTTTCAATGGCAAAATTTGCGCTAATTTTAACTTTAAACCTTCGTGCCAAACCTTGTCAAAGGCTTGTGAGACGTCAAGCACTACGCTTGAGCAAATCTTTTTCTCTTCCAGAGCTTTTTCAGTTACGTCGGTAATTCTGAGTTGAGTGCTTAATCCGAAATCCAAACTGATGGTTGAGGATAAGATTTTTTTCTTCAATAATTGGCATTAAACGTTTGAGTAGGATCCTCTTAAAAATGTTTGACAGGATCGGAAGGAGAGAAATTGGTTTATAGCATTCGGAGGTTTACCTGGTTTTAGCACCATAATTACCTTAACTTCTGCAACTTTCCATTGGCACGGAAGGTATCTTAGGCGGCGTTGATAATATGTAAAAGCTTAGTGAGTGCTTTTAAGGGCAGCATTTTAAGGACTTCTCCGGTTATCAGGTCGTATTCGGGATCTTTTTTCGGTTTTAAGTTCTTTATAATATTCAGCAAGAGTTGCGTTTGCTATTGTAAAGTTATCAGACACCCTTTCTGATATACAAGTACAGTGTACTAGTGTTTGCCCATCAAAAAGCTTAAAAGTTTCTTCTAGATAATCCGCGAAGAGCTCCGTTTTCTCCGTATCCTCCTTCGACCTCTCATATTCCTCGACATGCGAGTCAGTTTATACATTTGTGGATTTCAAATGGAGTGGAATTTCTTGGGGTTCTTGAAAACTGTCGGCGATAAGACGAGTTTCAGACTTGCATAGTGTGCGAAAATGGTGGTAATCTATTCCCATAGAGTGCTAGGAAAGCATGAAACTGTTTTGGTTCACTTTGAAGGCAAACTATTAGTGGGAAAACTCAACTCTTGCTCAATATTATGTGACTGAAGTATGATTTGAGTTATGAAGAAGACTCTTCAAAATAAATGTTCATCCTCGGGCACGATTGCAGCAATATGAATTAACTTTTCGCTAATTTCAACTCTTATTCGTTACTTATCAACTTTACATGAAATAACTATTTAAAGAGTTCTTAGTTTCTTAATTTTAAGGTAAGTTGTTAGTTGTAAATTATAATTTATCGTACTTGCAGTTATAGTTAAAGTAGTATTACTAATTTTATTATTAGTTGTAGTGTTACTTGTATCAATTCACTAATATTGATGTTTTACATTTTTTAATGTTAAGCAATAGTACTGTTTACACATTTTATAATCGGCTCTTTCATACTTTAAATCTAAGATCACTGTAGTGCGCAATAAAGAACCCGGAAAATTTGTTGAAATTCAATATCTGCCTAAAATTCCGTGCTAATAAGGAATTGTACAAAGAATTGAGCCAGCATTGAATTTAAAAATTTAAACTAAGAATTTGGAATTTTATTTAAAATCACTCAAAACAAATGGATCGTGTCTCTAATTTATTTGACGCGAGTAGTATTAAAAAAAGTAGTGATCATGGTAGCACTAGCAATGATAGATGTAGAAAAAGTAGAAGTAGAATTTGTAGTTCCATTTTCGAATTATTTAAAATAAAATAAGTAAAATATTTTCCTTTAAAAAGGCTTCCTACGATGCTCAAAACAAAATTGGTGAAGAAATTATGTTTTTGAATTAATAAGTTATGAAATGCTTATAAAAACTTATACCGAGTTTTACAATACAACTACAATGAGTGATCCTAAGGCTTGTAAAAAAATACCGCAACTTTTAGAAAACTTGAAGCAGTTCAGACGAAAGCGAAATTAATAATTCAAAATCTAGTTGCTTGTACGGCCAAGGTTTTTCATCCTTCATTAGAACTATTTCACTAGTAATGTACACCAAGTCAGTTGATGTCTCCAGTCAACTGCATGTGCCACCATAGATACTCGTAGAATCTTCCCATACTTCATAGCTTCATTGGTATAGAAAAAATTACAGATAATTAAGACTGGAGAACTGGTATCAATACGCTCTACACGAACTAGCCATCTTAATCGCAGTAAACATATTTTCCTGACATGTTTCTCGTCGTTATGCACCCCTTGTAATACCTTGTCTCCTATACTTAGTCTACCCAGAGTCAGCCAATATCACACGGCGAAATTTGCAGTCAATTCAACGAACAGATCCTCCATCCGCTCTTGAGGGTCTCTGCGTCGTACTACAGGACAAGGATGGTGATTTTCATCGTTCCCGAATTAGCCCATAGACACAGCGCTTAATAAGTGCTATTCTTAGTTTATTTTCGGGGCTTATGCCGTTAAAGAATTTCACTGCAAAGATAAGATGGATAATAGTAAATGTGTTACTAGTCATACAATGCTTGTGGCGTCGGTGTTGAAAGCTCATTTACTGATCACCAGATCCACTTTAGCTGCTTCTGGTTAAATCCTCACGTACGAGTTTTAGGCTGCTTTCTTCGGTTATGTCAGAATAATTTGCACATTCAGGAAGTTGAAGAGATTTTTGAAAGATCTGGTGTTGGCTTGTAAGCTTGTATTATACTCGTACCTTGAAGTACGATCTTAAAGTAGTTGCATTATAGGTCACCCTCTCTGTGATCCATTAAATATCAAAAGATTCGGTAATTTTTGAATTCAACGTAGCAGCATGAGTTCACCACCGACATCCTGTATATTTGAACGAGTTAAACAAAAATTCCAATACCAGACATGTTCCTGTGTAATTCTTCTCTAAAAACGCTTTTATATGCAACTTTAACATCGAAGGAGAGGTGATAGATATCGAATTGTTATTCTCCGATAACCGCAAAGATCTGCAGCATAGTGAAGATTTGGTTTATGGTAGATCTAGCAAGTCTCAGTCCGCACTGATATGAAGCCGGCACGGTATTGACTATCGGTTTAAAACGTTTACATAACTTCACAAAGACCGGCGGCTAAGTAATGCATCACTCTTCACTTTGATTTGGTTAGGAAAATTTTTAAATCGCAACTCAACTACGAAGTTCCCTAGGTCCCCTTCGGTGGCATTGAGGATTGGGTTTCTTGTTTGGGATAATCTTTGAAACCCAGCAAATCAGGAACCTCATGGGATTCTTGAAGCATTACCACATGTGCTCCGTACTTGACGTTGTTGAAGCATAGTTATAATGGAGTTTGGGCCGCGATTGTAGCCGCCCAACGTTAAAGCTGCTCACAGTTTTACCTGGCACTGTACCCCGCCTTTCATATCTATATTCATGGTCCGAGTTGATGTTGGCACCTCGGCATGTACGGATGTCTAGGACACCGGATATGTTTCTCCCTTTACCGGAATGTGATCAATCCGATTTATAATATTTTGATTAGGTGGCCGTCATGACTGTCATGGATCTTACGATGTGGACAAAACGCAATTGTTACGCAAAGTCTGTCAACCCAAGTCCGTTTCCCGATGTGATGCCTTGCGGACTGCGGACAATTGCTCTAAGGGGGCTCTTCTCTCCTAATTTGACATTAAAGTCGCCAAGTAAAACCTTGATGTCATATTTAGGACACTGCTCATAGATTTCCTCGAGGAATTCGTTAAACCGTTCTTAAGAAGCGCATTTTTTTTAATGGCGATTATATCAACCTTATAGGCACCTAGTGTATCGTTAGAACCTGAACTCTCTCCCTCTCTCTCTTTCTCTGTCATAAGTAGTATAGAAATATCGTAAAAGTAAGGAATTTTCTTTTGTTTCATCGCCAATTATAGTTAAATTTTTGTTTTAAAAAAAAAACCTGATCTCTAATAGTAGAAATATAAGTAGTGTTTTAGAAGTAGTCAATTTAGTAGTAAAATGTAGTAAAAATAGTAATTGTAGCGTAATGTTTAAATAATTCACTTTGGTTAAAATTATTCATTTTTTTAAGTAGAAAATTATTGGCATATACCGGGATTGAAAAATACTCGTAGAGTACGAAAAAAAGACTTTCAGCAATTTTTTTTTTGTTCAGATGTTGCGGTTTAAGACAAAACTGGATATCCCGTAAATTAATTGTTGTAGACAGGGATTGCTGCTGCAATTCAGCCTAAATGACTTACTGAAATGGGCCAATACATATGATCTTAATGTTGGCGCAGTAAACACTAAATTTGTATTTATTTTCAGCCAACAAAAGAGTTCAGCTTACATTCCAAGCACCATAAGTAGAAAGATCCGCTCCATAATCCTTCCAACACGAAATAAATGCCTTTGTCTAATTCTGTATAATAAATTCACCTCGGACAAGTGTACTTAAGGATCATATGCTGACTATACTCGTACACTGCTGTTCTAAGGCCAAAAACAGCAAACAACTGAGCCGTTTGATGGGTAGATTCAGTTTCGATCCGCGGAGCATTATATTTATATATATCGATCAAAGAGTTAAGTAATACGCTTCGTAGTTCGAACATTTTTCGTCATTGTGCTGGCTTTTCAGCTTATCATAGTTTTTGAGTACCACCATATTGATCGCACCGAATACTTTTATTGACTCTTAGCTTATGTAGCTCTGCGGAAAAAATGTACGTCACTTCTGTGATGTTCTGTTTTCGTACTATTTCCCTTTCATCCAAGTGACGCTGGTATCTGGGAACTACTGATAGTGGTAGTTTCCATTCATGTGGATCCAGGCATGCTTACAGTCATAAGGGATGTTACTAAGCCTTAGCCTTATCGTAGAAGTTAAAGTGTCTGTGTATGATTTCCCTCCATTTATTCACATAATTCAACATTCTCTTACTTACTTACTTTAGGTGGCGCTACAGTCCGGGGTGGACCTGGGCCTCAGTCAACAAGCTTCTCCAGCCAGCTCGATCCCTGGCTAGCTGCCTCCAGTTTCGCACGCTAAGTTGGCTGAGGTCCTCTTCCACTTGCGTCCGCCACCTGCGTCTTGGCCTTCCTCTACTGCGCTGTCCCTCGGGGGCGGATTCGAAGACTTTTCGGATCGGAGCATTGGTGTCCATGCGCTCTGCATGACCCAGCCATCTCAGTCTTTGGATCTTCACTCTTCTGGCTAGGTACATGTCGCTGTACAGTCCATACAGTTCGTCGTTGTATCTCCTCCTCCACTCACCGTCAATGCAGATGGGACCGAAGATCGCCCGATCCGTCTCAATACTCGCGAAAGCGCCACTGATATCACGCTGCTTTCTCCCGATTATGTCAATATCGTCGGCGTATGCGAGAAGTTGGACGGACTTTTGAAAGATAGTGCCTCTTGTGTTTGCTCGTGAGTTTTGCACTATTCTTTCAAGTACGATGTTGAAAAAATCGCATGACAGCGCATCGCCTTGTCTAAATCCTTTCTGGACATCAAAGGTCTCGGTGAGATCTTTACTGACCTTGATGGAGCAGCGTGCATTCTCCATCGTCATCCTGCACAGACGGACCAGTTTGGCAGGGATGCCAAAACTAGACATTTCTCTATATAGCTCGTCTCTATAGATGCTGTCATACGCGGCCTTAAAATCGATGAATAGGTGGTGGGTATCGATCTGAAGCTCATGGGTCTTCTCCAAGATCTGCCGTAGTGTGAATATCTGGTCGATGGTGGACTTTCCTGGCCTGAAGCCACACTGATATAAACCTATCAGGTTGTTGACGAACGGCTTCAGGCGTTCACACAATACGGCGGATAAGATCTTATATGCGATGTTAAGGAGACTGATGCCTCTGTAGTTGGCGCAGTTCAGAGGGTCTCCTTTCTTGAGAATTGGACAAACAATGCTGAGGTTCCATTCATCGGGCATACTTTCGTCCGACCATATTTTACAGATGAGCTGGTGTATGCTCCTTTCCAAGTCATCGCCTGCCGCTTTGAAGAGCTCGGCAGTAAGGCCATCCGCTCCAGCAGCTTTGTTGGACTTAAGCTTCGATATGGCTATCTTCACTTCATCCAGGTCGGGTGGACGGAATTGTTGGTCATCATCGCCCAGGTTGAAAGGTTGATTCTGCCTGACAGCGGTATTTGGTCCGTCATCGCCGTTATACAGTCTGCAGAAATGATCTTTCCAAATCCTCAGCATCGACTGCGATTCTACAACGATGTTCCCTTGTTCATCTCTACAGGCTTCGGTTCGGGGTTTATTTCCGCGGCATGTTATTTTTACCTTTTGGTAAAACTTCCGAACCTCATTCCTGGAGTAGCATCTCTCAATTTCCTCGATCGCGCGCTTCTCATGCTCTTTCTTCTTCCTCCTGAGAAGCCGGTACTCGTCTCTCCTCTTCCGCTCATAGAGCTCATGAGCAGCTCTGGTCTTTCTAAGCAGCGCCGCGTTATATGCATCTTGCTTAGCTGCATGTGCTTGCCGGCATTCATCACCGAACCAGGGGTTTCGTTGTGGTGGACGAGTGAAACCCAGCACATCAGAAGCGCATCTCTGATGGCGTTTTGGCAGTGTTTCCAGTGGTCTTCGATGCTTATTGCTGGCGACATTGTACCTCTTAAGAGATTAAGAGACACTCGATCGGAAAAGGACTTGGCGATCTCTTGCGATTGTAGCCATCTGATGTCGAATTTTCTCACAGCATTAGTTTGTCTTGGCGTAGTTTGGGATATCCGCAACCGTACCTTGGCTACAACAAGGTAATGGTCCGAGTCGATGTTGGCTCCTCGGAACGTACGGACATCAACAATGCTGGAGGAGTGTCTTGCGTCGATCGCAATGTGATCAATCTGGTTGACTGTTGATTGACCAGGTGTTCTCCAAGTCGCCTTGTGTATGTCGAGATGTGGGAACCGCGTGCTAGCCACGACAATGTTTCGCCCCACCGCAAAGTCGATTAGCTTGAATCCGTTATCGGAGGTGGTGTTGTGCAGGCTATATTTTCCGATTGTTCCACCAAAGATACCCTCTCTTCCTAGCTTTGCATTAAAATCACCGAGGACAATTTTAATGTCATAGCTAGGGCATTGCTCGTAGGTCTTGTTGAGGAGCTCGTAGAAGGCATCCTTGGTGTCGTCATCTTTCTCCTCTGTGGGGGCATGCGCGCATATGAGGCTTATGTTGGCGAATTTAGCCTTGATGCGGATTGCTACGAGGCGCTCGCTCACATGCCGGAAGCTGAGGACTTCTTGTTTTAGTCTGCCTCCGACAACAAATCCGCATCCAAATAAGCGCTGCTATTGCCGTCGATAGCAATTGCCGTAGTAGATGGCGCAGTTTTTCATCTTCTTGTTGTCCGGCCCATCCCATCTTGGATGGCGTTTAGGTCTGCTCTGCATCAGTCTAGGGCCTCCGCTAGTTGCTCGGCTGCATGTGGTCTATTAAGGGATCTAACATTCCACGTGCATATCCGAAGCTTATTGTCCTTAAATCGTTTGCGTGGGTTGTCAACAGTAGAGCCGTCCATATCCGAGGCTTGTTGATGCTTCGTAACTTAATCTTTTTTAAATGGCCGGGCAGTTACCCCGGCGGCACAACCCCCAACCTGGAGAACCAGTTCCATTTTGAGTGCCCCTAGGACGAGGGGTCGGTTACACCGAAGCTAGTAACCCGTTCCGGGATGTGAGCGCTGCCGTTGGCCCTTATAGGGCTCGTCCGCCACCATCTCTTTTCCAAGACCCTGACTAAGTCCTGGAAATCCTTTCCGGTCTGAGCTCCAAATATGTCGGGGCAGCCCGGATAAGGTCTTGTTTTGTTTTTCCGACACTAATCCTAGTTAATGGCGCAGGAAACTCGCCATTTGCCCCCTTCACTTCGCAACCTCTAGTGAGATTCCCAGATGGCGCCACGGGGAGGCGTGAAGTAGGACTTATTAGCAGAGCTGCAAGATGTTCGGCTGCAGAGGCTCATTCTCGTCATTTAAGGAACCAGCACCTGTCGGAAGATGCTACTTCTACGAGGCCTTATACTAATCGTTGCCATCCCAACATTCTGTTAGAGAACTTCAATAAGCCAATCTTATACACAAGAGCAGCTTGAAGCCAAGTGTTCGATACCATTTAATACCTTTCCTAATGGAAGTCATTTATAAGTTCATCTCATTCTACAAATTAATATTTTGAGCAAACTATCAGCTGGCTTGGAAAAAGTTCTTCTACGTTGTCACATTGGAGCTTTATGTGTATTTGTACATAATGTTTGCTAAGAATTTATTGCTGTATGGTGCATTTTGAGTGCGGCGGTTTCGCGAAATGAGTACCAACACAGAACCATGTTTTATTATTAGCGCTGACAGTGTCATTCCCATATGCATTCCAGAAGAAGAATATAGGACGTCTTCTACTATATTTTAGAGTGCCAACAACATGCTTCGTCTTTTGAACAGTTCCTGTGCCAATTAATAACTCATGTAGAAGTTTTCCCTCAGATAGATCCAAGCTTAGAATTTTCGCCAGCGTTTTTTAAAAGTTTTGTTTTCCCAAAAAGGAATATTCAATCAGCTAACAATTAAATTTACAGCCGATACCTTCTTTTATTCGGTGGTCTTTGTCAAAAGCTAACTACCGAGTAACGTCGATAAATTAGAAAAATTCATTTCGAAAATAAATGTGCTGTCAATAAATTTTATATTGTAGAAGATATTGACATGAAACATGTTGAACGTTGGAAAATGTTGCACTGCATACCCTCATACATATCAGATGAAAATGCTGCCGACAAATCTGTTTCATCGATTGGTTATCGAGTTCATGAACTTGGCCTGTGTTCACATTTTTGGAAGTTTTTTTCCAAAGATCGCTTTCGAGAAATAATTGCTGCAAAAATTTAAGCCAGATGATCAGCGTTCGTGGCTTGACTTCGCTGAATTGTCGCTTGAACAACTGGTAGTCTATACACTTTTAAACTTCAAATTTTGGTCAGGAATGTAAAATTTAAATCGACATGGTCCGTCAATCAACGATGCCACTCGAAAAATGCTTGGTGTGTGTTTGGTGTGGTTTGCTCATATAGGCGGCGGTGGTGGCATCATGGTGCTTTTTCCAAAATAAAGAAAATCGAAATGTCACAATAGCGCCTTTATCACTTTTTTTTTGTTTTCAAAATGCATGTAGCTGATCTGCAGATCATCTTGCTTCAATAAAAAAGTGCCACATGCTGTATTGGTGGCGATACCATCGAGACAGTTCTCGAAACGCTTCCACGTCGTAGCTAAGTTGCATGCTAGTTAGATGTCATAACGATCTATTGCCTGAAAATAAGGCGTGGAGAGACCAAGCTCGAGATTTTCATCGATTGCAAAGCTTGCTCAGACAAAGAAAGTCATTGGAACATTGATTGCCAAATCTCAACAAGTCAACTAATTTTTCGGTTGGTCTCGTTGTTCTAGGAAAAAAAATCTAGGACAGATTTTGGTGCATAACCGCAAGTGGAATTTAAATAAATAATGATTCAACCATCGGAGTGAGATTTAAAATGTCAACGGACCAGCACAATGCCACTAATTTTTTTTATAAAAAATAGGGTATTGAGGTACTTCCTTTGCATCACAGCACCCTGTTACGAAGGAAATCTCTGCAAAAGTGCTACTATTTTCATTTGGCTCTGTAGGCCTCCCAAAACTGACATTTTTACCATCTCTTTTGAGTAGGTTAAATTAAATTCAAATTTGCTTATTCCACATTATTGACAATAAAAAAAGAACTACAATTGCTTCAACTGATATCGGTTGCACTTAGTACATGCCTGTCCCGATTAAAGGACGAGCCGAGGTACTTACCTCCAACCAAAAAGCCATCAAACGTGCCAACATCCATAAAGTCAAAGTGATTATCACGCAGCACAATAAAAACTTCGTTCTCTGTGTTTTATGTCCGAAATTAAACCTTAATTGCATAATCATTGTAAAGTGATGTTCTTTGGTTGTCATATAGATACACAAATTCAACAGAATTCCAGTGTCAAGTAGGATCAAAAGCCCTCCACCAACAGCATGCAGTTGTATAGTAAGTATCTCCAGGGCGTTTGCTGGCAGGGCCGCATAATAAATTGTAATTTATTGGCTGAAATTAAATTGAACAGCAGCACGTTTATTATCATCTACACGAAAAGTGAATTCCAACTTACTGGAGACGAATTCGAATTGTTGAATTCAAATTCCTTATACGAAAGTGAATACCAAATTACGAATGCGAATACCATCTACAAATCAATTGGCTAAATAGATGTAACAAAGAACATTTGTGATGTCGCGTAACGTTGTCGTATTTGTCTGTTCTAGGACAGAACTCCTGCTACGCAGTACTTTGTCAAATATTTTGTAGATCGTAAAATTTAATTAAGCATCACTGACAAATCCACACATTTGTTGTTGCTGATGCCTTTGCCGATGGTAATGGTGATGTCTTCGATCTCATTCCCATATCCTTATACCGTTTCTGTGGATACCCAAAGGAGGTGTAACATGAATTATGTATGATAGAGTAACACCACACAAGTCACCTTTGACATACTCCAGTATAAAGAACGATGCTGATAGATTTAACCAAAGTCATTTTCAGATGTGCAAAAGGGATTGAAAAACGGAGATTTCATATGCAATACCATACATGTACATGTACAGAGAAAATACGAGTTTATTTCTTTAAGATTTCAGGAACATGACACATTGGCACACAATGGTGTTTCAGCCATCCCAATGCCACCGCCTAAACAGTGTTGAATGAGTGTGGTAAACATTTTAAAATATTTCAAAGATCTTGTGTACATTGAAACCACCATTCACCATGTCGATAAGGATGATAAGATGTCATGCTATGGAAGAACCTGACACTAAACTTCGACAGATCCAAGGCAGTGCCTTCTCCTTGTTTTGTATTACTCCTGGGAAAAGAAGCTACACGAGAAGACTAGGAGTTTCAAAGTGAAATTGATATACGAGTAGATGTCTGGGTTTGGTTCTTGTCGTTGGCAACCTTCATGTAGAACTTGTATCTATAGGCACAAGTTTCAAAAGTATCTCTTCTCTGGATAAGATGAAACTTTGCACTTTCTTTCCATTCAACTCATCTCAAGGCTTATGCTGCACAGTAGTCGACTTGATTCATCGTCTCATCTTTTGCGTTGCAGTTTAGCGAGAACTTTATTTTTATTTTTAACTTTCTGATTTTATCCGCAGTTACTGTGGTGGACCTGGCACTACTCTCGTGAATAAGTGGGTTGATGGAAGAAAAGTGGATCCCATGGTCAAAGAATGAGAAACGGTAACAGCAAATTCAATAACAAGGAGACGAGAACTGTTGGCGTGGAAAAATATCTAAACGCTAAGGAAATGTCGGAGATTTTTTATTCTTTTATTTTTGAAATACCCTTCAAGACTTGAATATTTTTCTAAATTTTCATTTACCTCACTGAATGAGTATATGTAGTTCAGATTCAATATTGTATTTGGAGATACTTGAAAGAGATAAAAAATTAAATGCAGAAAGGCGAAATACCCGTATATTGGTACTATGTTTGAAAACACCTGAAACACCAAGGTTAAAATGTATTCAATGACTCCTAGTTCACGGCGCTAGTTTTTATCTGGAACTCGAATTTATAAATATTGGAATAGTGTGACCAAAGAAAATCAAAAAAAACTTTAAGTAATTAGAAAATTGAGCTTGTGAAGGGATTTATACCATAGATACGTTTGAATTGCATTGCAGGTTGTTCGGCGTTCTTATTTTCGTGGTACTTACCGCAAGTCTTTCTCGAGAAATATTCTGAGGTGTTCCATTTAGAAACTTTTTTTAAGCATCATAGTAGCTTTCGCTTTTGTGGAGTACGCTTTGGTATTTTTCCATTTCCTTTACTCGAAGACATGCATAGGACATTCGAGAAAATCCTATTGCATCAAGGGGAGCCTAACTCAGCCATTGTTAGAAAGGGCACATTTGTCAGTCTCTTTATGTCGCTGATCTAAATTTTAAAGATTTACATTTTACGGCCAATTACATCCATTTTACATACTGCTTGCCGTCTTTCGTAAGATGAAGGATATGCTTGTGGCTTAAGATTTTTCTTGTTATTCGATTTCTATACTTACATTTAGGAGGCATACGCTGCAGCTGGAAAAAGATTTAGATCAACAAAAAAGAAAACCCTCATTGAACGCTCCATATAGAACAGGCTGGCCATAGAGCTGAATCCTCCTGCATGAAACCTTACATCCAGAAGACCTTCGGTACCTTAAACATATTGGTATTTGTTGAGCCTTGCACAAGAGAGACATACCATGCCTAAGAAAGAGCCTGGATGGAGGTAAATGTCACGTCTGGCGCAACTATAAGTCAGAGGAATTTGAAGTTCTCAGCGGAGTACAACTAGGTTGCATTCTTTTGTCAATGATTTTGATCGTAGTAATCGGTGATATGATAAAGGCGGCTCCTAAGCTGAAAAGGACAACAGCAGTAAATATAGAACATATTGACTACGCTAAGGACATTGCATCGGTAGAAGATGCCTCACAATTTGGAGTCTTGACCGAAAATTGAGCTGTCAAACTACTTCAGTTTCTCAGATATGGACAGGTGCTACTTTTCTCAATATTTCTGGACGGCAATTGTGAAAGTAAGGAGCGTTATGGAATGATCTTGAATGAAACTTGTATTAATGTAAATTTAAGATCTTTGTCAGCAAAGAAATGGAGCCAATGGTGCATTGACTGCTAGGGCCATCTATGAGCAAATTTCAAATTCTATTCACAGAACTCAAAAAAAAAAAAAAAACACTGTGGCGATGGCAGCCCAGTATGGACCGCGGGCCAGTTTCTTTACACTCATTTGTGTTGCTCATGTTGTCATTTTTGTCACATCTGAGTGGGGCCTACGGTTTATCGCCGAATCCGAAAGGCACTGCTTAGAAGCTTTTTCATAGGCAATTTTACAAAAATTGTTGGTGATGCCGGGGATCGAACCACGGACCCTCTGCGTGATAGTCCAATGAGTTAACCATCGCGCCATCGTCACCACCCTATACACAGACCTGGTATATTTAAAAAATGTATGGTCTTAGCTAGTGATGGCGCTGAACTGGATGTGGACAGCAAAATTCTCAGAACGGAGCTACTTTCGTTATGCTTATTAAAATTTAAAGAAAGAACGCTTTCAATACCAAAACCCCACGAGGGGTTGGGTGCATCAGTAAAAGTAATCAGTTTGTAGCTAGAAAAAAGTATCATACTCGTAGTACTCAAATGTACGGACAAAGTTATATAGAATATATTTCATCTATTTGGGAGCAACATCGATTGAATAGAGTTCCGAGTACATACTATGATTGACACAGAATATATGTCTTTTTAGCGAGGCAATACGTTTCTTACTGATAAACGTTTACTCAACTTATTCCTTCGTTAAATATCTTTAAAAAACGTTCTCCAAATGAATCTTTAAAGAGCTAAAATGGAAGTCAAAAGTCACTTGAAGATCCTTTAAAGCATGTGACATTCTTAGAATGGTTTCAAGACATCCTTGAATTGTAATCTCTATTGGATTCTAATCTCTTGGATCCTATGTTCGTTTGACAAACGGTTTGCGCAGAGGACCTTCAGAATGTTTTTGAAGCTCTCAGGTGGAGTTTACGATTTTCATGTACTGCACAGTGACTGACTCAATATCCAACAGAAACACTGTTGATCAGCATACCAACCATCCCTCTGGTCCTGCTGATTCTGCTGCCCACATTGAAATCAGTGAATCATAAGTCAGTTGCAACTGCGGATATAGTTGAACCTCTGTCAAACACTGCTACATTCCATGAGAAAGGGGTTAGAGGCTACGGGCTGTTGCTTTAAATGCACTTATCCTAAGCTATATTTTTCTTGTTTTGATTTTGTGTGTTTGAATTTTTATGCAAACGATCATAAGGTTAAGAAATGCAGGCAAATACTGTCAGCTTAATCGGATGGCACTTCATTGTTCATTTCCTTCATCTGAACTTCTAAAAAGGGCTCTTTTAATCACCATTGAAGCGTTTCTACCTCGTTCTAAGCAACTGAGAATCCATGAAATCAACCGCTGGGATGATTCCCTTTTCGAAAATATCTAAGTAGTGCTTAGGTCTTTCATGTAATAAACATATTTTGAAGTTTCGTTTACCGATAAGTTAGTTGAAAATAGCATAGGCGACCCTTTTGTAAATAATGTTACCATGTTCTATACTTCGATGTGCATCTTTTCCTTTTGAATTGTATTGTCCTCCAGGTTTAGATTTCACAGTCCAGGTGTGGTTCCACTTCCAACTTGTTAATCGAGGGATTCTTGATACTTGCAGGATTCCTATATCTCTGTCTGTAGGAAGCGAACGTAAAAATAGTAAGAATTCCGGCACTGATACAGTCAACGTTTGCAGAAGAAAGTTGGACTCCAGCTATCTGTCACGATGGCATGTCAAAGCACAATTTTTAAATTTCGGACTCTGACGACTTTCATAGCCTTAGAGGCGTAAAAAAAGAAAATTTTGTGTACCCAACACGGCAATCAAATCTAAACGTGATTGTGGTACGAAAGTTAGCTTCATTGAATACTACCTCAGAGGTTTTGGGCTCAATTCCGGGCTATAACATCCCAAAACACAAAGAGAAACGTCAACAGTGGCAAACCCTTGAAAGTCTAAAATGTTACTTATGGAAGAATCTCTGTACGTTAAATGAAAATATAAACCACCCAGGGTGTAAAGAAACAGTCCACAACGGACTGTCATGTCATCAATTTGTATTCATTTTGGTGGACATACAAATTATACACTTCTAAAAAAAGTCGTCAAACACAGAAATGGTAAGAATTTGATCGCAGCCTACGGTGCTTCTTAAAAACGAGCAAATGTCTTCTTTATCCATTTCTTCGATTTGAGATCAATAAAATTTGGTTAACATAAGACCACACAATGAGAACTGACGGCGACAGTTACACTTTCCTCATTTCGAAGTAGTATGGACCAATGGCACCACCAGATAAAATTGGACACCATGCAGTGACTTTTTGTGGATGCAATGGTCTTTCAACAGTTTCATGTAGATTCACTTCCCCATATGCGAAAATTTTGTTTGTTAACGTATCCACCGACTGAAAAATGAGCCTCATCGCCGAAGAAAATGTTGTGTGAAAATTTTTCATCCAAGTGTTAATGTTCAAGCACCCGATCCGTGATCAGCTAGCTGACTTTACTCCTTGGGTGAATGCAAAATGCACCATTATGTTCCGTAAGCCAAGCCCAAATTCCGTGCTCGCCTTAAAATTGATAGGTTTACATCTTTTTCAACACTTTCACTAACGGCACCCATATTTTCTACAGAACGTTGATTTCGATTATGAGGCCTTAAGACATCTTTAACAAAGCCAGGGTCTTCGAATTTTTTTTACAGTTTTGCCTATAGTTCGCCCAGATGGGACTATCATAATCTGCTCGTAATGCGCGACACGTACCAACAATGGAATCACAATTTTTGCCAGGGATATCGACTCCGGCTAAGGAATTGTTTTTAGAAGTTCAAGCCTGGACAATTTGCCAGCAGTCTATTTCGCTTGGATGTAAGGGTACTCCAGAAAGCTAGAGAGTGCTTTTAAGAGACAAGATGCGACCTTTAATCTTCTTCGATGTTATGGTCTTAAAGGTGAGGGATATCTCATTATTACTGTTTAGCTGTGCATGCATATTGTTAAATACTTTGAGAGTATTGACATAGCTCATAGCGAACGGCTTAGTCCTCGGAAGTATTCCTATGAAAAATTATTCAATGAAGACCCCCACATCTATACTTTCGAGGACTTTAGATACATAGATAGATTGTCCTATCCCGAATGACTTCCTGTTATTTCTATTTGTTCAGTTGCGCCAATATAAATTCTGGTTGAAGTTTGAGTGGCTTGATAAAGCCTACAACGAACAGTAGGTTGGCTATCAGGCCGCATATATAATTTCTTTCAATTTAACTACATCTCTGGATGCAGAGTTTGGGTAGCAACTTAAGTACAGGTAGAACGTTGTATTTATTTATAGAAAATAAATGCTTATTCTCTTTTTCAGTGCAGGTCTCGAGACGACTTTGACATACTACCTTGATCAGAAGGTTCCCGAAATAACCACCGTATGGCGCTCCCATTATTTCGATTTGAGTTCTGTTATTTTTGTTAACTTGGTGCATCTGATATTGATATTTCCTCTAAACCTTAGCGTCATAGCTTGACATTTGCAAAAATTACGTAACCAAGAGTACAGATGGATCTATGTGTTTGGCGATTTTTTACAATTTACAACAACGAACTTGCATTAAATTCTGCGTTAAAAACGGATTAAATGGTGCGCAAACGTTGGAAATGTTGGAAAAGTCGTTCGACAACGATTCTCTAAAGAAAACGGTCGTTTACCAGTGACACGAGCGGTTCAAAAGTGGTCGTGAGTCAGTCGAAGATGATGAACGCAGTGGCAGACCATCGACATCGAAAACCGACGAAAACATTGATGAAGTAAAAGAAATGTTGGTCAATAACTAAAATACAGTAAACAAAGAGTATTATTTGGGCATTATGTGACGTTTGCGTGAAGCAATTTGCCGTAAGAGACCAGAATTGTGGGCAGAAAACTCTTGGATTTTGCACCATGATAATGCACCGTCGCACAGTGTCATCATTATTCGTAATTTTTTGACGAAAAATGCAACAAATACCACCCAACAGTCACAGAATTCACCTGATTTGGCTCCCTATGACTCCGCTTTGTTAAATCGAGTTAAAAAAAAACCTCTACGGGGAACGCGTTTCAGCAGCCGAGAGGAAGTAATGGAAAAATCGTCAACACACACAGAGATAGATGTACTCTTGGCTACGTAATTTTTGCAAATGTCAAGCTATGACGCTAAGTGAGAATTGGTCTAATGCCTGTGAATTTGATTAAGTGAAAATTTTTGGATTGATTACTCTACTTTAAGCCTCCAGATATCTTGCTTGAGTAGAGGAAAGCAGGGCCTTTTTTGTATTTCCTTCCGTGACTCCCAACGACGAGTGCTAGTATTACATACTCCCTGAGAGTTGGTTTCTATGATTTAATAACTCTTTTTGCACTGCCCTTTGTACCCAAGCACTGATAAATTAATGATTTTCACGTTTGCAGAAATAAGTTTCACAACAAAACCTATTAGATACCATGTTGCTGCTAGTTCATAGCTTCACAGTCACGTCATGTCCGATAATGAGAGTTTTCCCATCCCAATAGTTCGAAGCTGGAATAAATATGGTACATCTAGATACGATATTGTATCTTTTCAAATGAAAACATTAAAAAAAATATTTTTATTTTGGACAGAACCCCGTGATGATGAGCTGCATCTGCTATATTTGCATTGTTTCAAGAAATTACTAATAAGTTCCACCTCACCCGGACAGAGTTAACAACACAATCGATCATATATGTATGTACTTGTGTTTATGACTACAAAGGGGGAGAAAATCTCATTCTCAACACCCCTTCTGGTTGAAGATTGTCAGCACACGGAATTTCCAATTCATCGAGACAGGTGAAGAGTATGGAAAAAAGGAAAAACTTTTTGTTTTCATATCTCTGGCATGGGTCGTGTATTTTTTTTTTGTATCCTCGTATACATCTGAATGCTGATGATGGAATGAAACAGAGAAAACGTGGAGTCGATTGGAGGCACCAGGTTTGTTATCATCACTTGCAATTTTAATCAAGAAATCATCTGCATCTCTTCTCGCTTGCCAATACCCTGTCCCTTGACAGTGCACCGTATTGAACGTGCAGATTTTTAATCAACTTCCCATTGAGAAGGTTTTTTTTTTTTTTATTGAAAAAGAACAATGATTCCGACTAGCAGAAGAGGTCGAAAAGGAAAACCCTCGATACAGGGTTCTATCTGATGAGAGTTTTGTTGAGAATTTATTTGTTCCTCTGTCTTTTGCAACCTGAGAGTTTCCCTATCAGCTGCCGAAGCCGGATCTGATAGAGAGAAAAAAAAAAAAAAAAAAAACAATAAAATTCAGAAGAGAAACACATCTCTGGTGCCTGGTGTCCTGGTTCCGTAAAATATGCACATCGACAGCAGCGACACGATTATTCGTAAGAGCAGTAAATAGTACGAGCGAATGTGCCTTCTGGTATCGTGTTTATCCGATTTTGAATGTGTGTTCGTTTGGCAAAAAGGTATTGCAAAAGCAGCAAAGGGATAATTTATAGCTTATAGCATAGTGGACAGGAAGTACCGCAAGATATAGGAAAGACGAAGAAAAAACCAAACCAAGGGAATGCCCTTGTTCAGAGAGTCATTCTGAGACCGATTTTCATTGCAGCAGCCATTCGATTCGATTGGCAACACAATCCCAGTGCCAAAACGAATAAAGCTGATGTGGCGCAGACATTTCCATTATACCATATTCCGTTATTTCATGGCATTGCATTTGGGTGGGTTTCATATTGATTTGTGAATTTATTTGAGCTCCATGCATACGCATATTGAGTGTCTAAAAATCCACCCTTCGAGAAGAGGGGCTTTGCTGGTCTGCCTCGAAAGCTCGTTGGTGGTGGGCAACAATGAATATCCCCCAAAATACTCGTTCCACTGTTAGATTTTACAAAAAGGTGCGTTGGGGATGCTCACTGTGTACAGTGAAAGGTTTACATCATCCCTGTGGATTATTATGCGATGGGTTGATTTTTTTCGCATGACTTTTGTGATGTCAGGTTAACTTACGATTCGAAGGATTCGTTGTTTTTTTTGTTTTTGCACTTCTATCTCAGAGTATACCGTGAAATTGATGTCACTCCACGGGAATGCACATATCTATTCATGAGATGCAGGATGAGAGGATGGTGCATATGTATACTCGTACTTACGCATTTCTCGTTTATTGCTTATATGCAATTACTTATCATTCGCATGAAAAATTCGTTTAATTGAACTGAAAGGAGAGATACAAATAGCTCGTAGATACAAAAATATTGTCATAGTAGAATACACAACAAAAAAAAAATATTATGACAGAGGTTTTGTGATCGGTTTTATAGTGGGCACTCGGGCGTATGTGAAACAATTTATTTTTCTGTTGTTTTTCCATTCAACAACAGTTCACATTCTATTAATTGTAATTATTTATTTAAGTTTATTAACGCCATTTTTGTTTGTAATTTTAAAACATAAATTTTTCGATTAACATCTGTGAACCGGCTTAAGTGGCGTTGTACGAGCTCTCGAATTCAATCAGAACTGACATGTGACTTGACATATACACGTGTCATTATGACATTCAACTACATGCTGGATAATATGACATTTAATGTGAACATGGAATATCTCCACCGTAAAGTAAAAATACAAAAAACATTGCTTTATCAGGAGGTTGATTAAGCGCTTGTGAAAAGCGTGAACGGGGTCTGTAAATTCAGAGACGATGTTCACTACACAGGACTACAGTCCTCAAAATTAAAATTGCCTGGGTCAAGTTAGGTAAGAGTGGCTGTTAGAGGAAGATCAACTGACTTAGGCTTTTGGGCCCGTGTGATGCTACGTGGATCTATGGTCCTCCTATTTTGGAACCACTTTGAGTTTTTGACAAAACGTAGTAGACTGACTGTTAATTCCTATATTGCTTAGATAGCTTAATTCAATGTAGAAGAAAGCTCTTTGGTGTAGTTTTGTTCGTTGGAAAAGAGCTGGACATTTAGAAAATAGGTGGGGGATTGTCCCCTTGTCCTCCTCGTCCATGTCACTTCTGCGGAAGTTGTGTGAAAGTGATGACACCTATGATAGCAGGGAGATTTTTCTGTTTAAACTTTTAGAGCGATTCAAATCCAGCTTTAGTCAGATTTTTCTCATGGCTAGATATAATGACACAACACAACACCTTAGGTTTTTTCATCTGTTAGCATCTAGCTTAAGAATGTGTTTGGTATGATGACATCTTTTCAGGTAGGATGTGTATTACAGTTCAAATTTTGACAAGTTCGTCGGCCATAGAGTTCATTTTAATATCTCTAAGGTTCTGCAGCTAACGTAGATTAATGTTAAACAGCTCTATCGTTTCCATGAGCAAGAGAGATGATGAAAATCGTTTTAGAGAATAAATTCAGGGATCTGATAGCAGCTTGATAATTCAAAAAACGCTGTTCCTCTGCTAAGACATGGCTTCATCAAATAACAAAATTTCCACCAGGAACACGCTGCAATGATTCGGAAGGCGGAAGGAGAGCTTTAGCTTAAGTTTATCCGAGAAATCTTGCTTCTGCGATATCTAGTTTATCACCTTAATCGTCTCAAAACGCTTCCCGCGAAGTGGTATCTTGAGTCATAGAAAACGGAAAAGTCACAAGGAGCCATTTGAGGTGAATACCGAGCTTGCGGAATGGTATGAATGTTGTTTTTGGTCAAATAGTCGCGTATAAGATGAGATGTGTGAGGCGGTGTGTTGTCGTTATGAAGAAACCACGAGTTATTTCTCCACAATTCTGGCCTTTTGCGAGCAACATTTTCCCTCAAACGCTTTAATACGCTCATATAATAGTCCATTTTTACGTTCTAGCCTGGAGGAAGAAATAAGGAACGGACCACACCACGGCCATCAAAGAAAACGGTCCACAAAACCTTAAATTTGGATCGACTGCGTCGTGGATTTTTGGATTATGGTTGGTCTGAGAAGCGCCATTCCCATGATTGTTGTTTAGTTTCGATGCCATATTCATAGACCCTTATCTCGTTACTGGTAATAACATTTTGGCCTAAAGAAAGCATTTCTTTAGCGACATCAATGCGAAGCTGATTCCGAAACAAATTCAGCACTCTCGGCACAATCCCCAAAGCATCGTGTATAACGCTCTGCACCGAGCCGGTTTGGGCCAAACGAGATACCAAAATCGGCTACTATCTCCCAGATGCTCACACGACGACCGCCGAGGACAATTTTCTAAACATTTTCAAGAGATGAGAGATGTATCAACTTCAAAAAAAAACTCCTGACAATATCTCAAGCGAGTGCTTTTTGATCAGAAGATAAGTCCAGTACCGTCTGAATAACTAAAACTAATCCGTGAGTGTCCCCGCTAAAATTGTGTTTGATTGTTGCAAGCTCTCAAATAACGAACTGCATAAAAATTCATAAATTTTTTTTCTGTCAAAACAGAATACTCAAATACAGTACAAGTCCACTACACCCTTTGAATGTTCATCAATAGAACATATCAACCTATCGGGTGATGATTAACTGCTTAACTGACAAAGTGCCTACCCGTCGGATCATTCACCTGATCAGGATCTACCGTCTGCAGGTTGATGCGATTGAAAACATTCAAAATGGAAATTCTCTGCTTTCAGCAAAATCATTTTGTCTCTTTACGATACCAGTAAGCAGTCTACGACCACTATCTTTCTTGCTGAGGCAAAAACGTTATGATCTTTCGGAGACATAAGTTAGTCCAGATAACAATAAAAGTATTTATCAAAGATACACGGTCATTCATTTCGTTGTTTCAAGTTGGTAGCGCTGGCATTTGCCACCTGCCAAACTCAGCTGTCATTTGAAGTGTCATAAGTAGTTGTTGAATGTCCGCCATTTACAATAATGGGTCGCTTACAAATCGAACAATGCGTTAAAATTATTAAAACTTACTGCAAAAGTGCTGATTCAATCGTAGCAACACGGGATGATTATGGTCGTCATAATCGACCAACTACGCAAGCAATCGGTAAAACTGTGAAATTGAAGAGAGTGTAAGCGTTACTGATGTCTTAAGACCTGGGCATCATCGTAATGCACGCTCAGTCGGAAATATTGCTGCTGTAAGTGCAAGTGTTGCTGATGATCTGAATTTATCGATTTCGCGCCGTTCGCAACAATTGAACACTCACTATGGCGTATTTTGCATTTGGATTGGCATCTCCATCCTTATAAAGTTTAACTTACGCAACAATTGAAGCCTGCTGTACATTCACAACGCCGTAGATACGCTTCTTGGATGTTGGAACTACAGACAATAAACACAGATTTTTCGAACAGAATTTTCTTCAGTGATGAGACACATTTCTCACTCGGTGGGTATGTAAACAAACAAAATTGTCGCATATGTTGCTCAGAAAACATACAAGTGATCGAAGAGGTGCCGTTGCATCCGGACAAAGTGACTGTTTGGTGTGCTCTATGGTCGAAAGGTGTCATTGGTCCGTATTTCTTCGAAGATGCTTATGGGCGGACGGTTACAGTCAACGGAGCGATATGGTCGAATGATAATGATAACCGAATTTTTCTGACCTGCGATTCAAGATCATGACGTGGACGATAAGTGGTTCCAACAAGATGCGCCAACAGGCCACACAACACGACCATTTATGGCTTTATTGCATGAGAAGTTTCCTGGCCATTTAATTTCACGTTTTGGCGAGGTCAGTTGGCCACCAAGATCATGAGATTTGACACCGTTAGATTTTTGTCTACAAGGGTACGCAAAAGACTGTGGTTACGTAAATATTACCCGAACGCCAGACGCATTGAAAACCAACATTACTCAAGTTATGGCCGAGATACCGCCCGAAATATGGGAAAAAATGGTTAAAAATTACCTCAGAAGAATCGCATGCTGCGAATCATCCCGAGGCGGCCACTTGAATGATATTGTTTTTCACACTTAATGGCAAAGTTCAAAATTTATAATGAAATCAAATTATAATCAATAATGTATCGCTGTGTGTATTTTATTTAGCTTTACTTTCGAAATCGAAAAATAAATGACCCTTTACATGAACTGAAAAGTCTTCCTCTCAATTTTGTTTACTTAGTTTATCAGTGATCTCAATTTCTAGAATCCCAGAACAAGTATATAAGTGCCAATCATCTGATTGACTGAGAGTCCAAGGGTTTAAGTGCAATTTATCACTAACCCACCAAATGCCCAAACGAGTACTGATCAAATTCAGGGCAAGACATCGGTAACCATGAAGCCACTCAAAACTGTGACGGCAACTCGATATAAGATACGAAACCGGATATTTTGACGTTACATGTTGTTTGCTACATCAGCTACAAAATCTAAAAATAGTTACCAAAAAGTCTACAACTTCTTACTGCTTTAAAGCAGAAGGCATTATTGGATTTCATTTCATCGAAAATGAAGCAAAGGCGTTAACGTGAATAGATCGCCATACTGAATCAGGTTTAAAGAGTTTTTGTGGCTGGGACTTGAAGGTATGAATGATGGCTCGAGAAGTGTAAGACAGGCCTCTTTTTAGGGGCTCAGTGGAAAGGTTGATACCAATGTTCCTTGGTCGGTTGAAGGAATAAAATCTATTATCCGTAATGGATGATTGAGGAACCAAAGCCGCTCTCGTTTTCGGAAACTATTGTCCATCATGATTGGAACAATATCATTAATTATTTCATAAAGAAACACTCATAAGCACAACTAAATTACACATTTTCTCCTCTCTTAATTAGTATGAACACACATTGAGTTTGTTTTCAAAATTGTAGTTTTGACGCTGATTAAAAGCCAGTTTTTGTTCATTGAAATCTGAAACCTAAGTACTTCTCTTTCTCTATTAACAGACACCACTCCACTTGTACATAAAGGTTTTCCAATTCTTTCTTTTAAAAAATGTATCTACGCACACTGCATTAGTAGGAATGAAAAAGTTTTCTACCAAAACAAACCGTATATGGTGCTTTTCACAAATCTAACTAACTTTGTGCTCATTACAAACTTTGTCGTCTGGGAGTTTTTGGTGATGGTTTGATTGTCTACTAAAATTTTACGAACGTCCTTCCTCCACATCAAGGGATGTGGACTAATCGTGCTTAAATTTTAAATTATCTGCTATAGTTGGAGTTTTAGGAAGTTATGAACTAATTAGAATATTCGTACACAGGTGTTTGATATTGCAGCATTATTACCACACTTTAAGTGAACTATGGTCTTAATCTCTAATAAAATCCTGCCGAGGTCTTAATATTTTAGTATATATAGATGCAAACATGTACAGTAGAAATTATTATATCCTCTTATATTGAATACTAATAGAATTTACTACCTAAACTGTTTCGCAAAGTATCACTTAAAGGATTTGGAGTGGATGCATTGATAGTCCCATTAATTAAAAACCAGGTAAACAGTTTAATAATTGTTGTGAAATAGATAATGATATAAAAAAAATTAATAAGGTTCCTTTGACTTTGATTTTAATTAGTTTTAATTGGTTTTTATCCAATCAGAGAGGATTTGGTAGAGTCTTTGATACACGGATTTGTTAGAACGCGAGGTGGCGGTTTCTGAATCCATTTATATGAAAAAGGAAAGCGTTTGCTATGAGTAATACATAGAAGCTGTTCTCGTCTGATGCACAAAACAAATACTTTATGTCTATAAGCTTTCTAATTTTATTTTAACGCAATCTAATTTAATTAATTCTTCGTGAGACTTCATAATTGGTTTTGAAAAACCTAAACCTTAAAAGTAGTTGAATCTTATAAATATCATCCGCGAGACAAAAATTTCGACCACTTTCTCAAGTATTTACGGCCTTTTGTCTTCACTAACACGAATAATTTTAGCTTCCAATGTGTCGATTATTGTTGGTTTGTCAACGTAGGACAGTAATGCCAACCTAAAGAAAATAACCGTGAGGTTTTAAATCACAATATCTTGGGGGCCAGTTTACAGGTCCTTGATCATAGCACGCTGATTAGCTTTGTGCCAGAGACCCCACCTAAATGTGAATTTTTTGGAATACGAGTATAATGGCATAATCGATAATCTCCTGTAAATTATCTTCGGTCCGAATGCGCCGATTTCGCTTATTAATATACCTACTGAGTCAAAAACAAGCTTAACACAATTTTTTTGATAAAACATCGGACCAAATGCCAGTTGATTTTGGGCCCATTGACCGAAATTCGATACAAATGATGGTCATTCGGCTTCAACTCTTGCTCGAGCTGTATCTTTTAAGCCTTCAAACCAAGGATAGAGATCAAACTGGTGTGAATGATGTCGAATTGATGAATTTGTATCCCCTTTAACGCTCTCCTAAACTGATGTAATATTGTCTTCAGTATGCCCTTCTTTTTCGCCGAAAAGCAGTCCTAGATGGTCGATTATATTGGGTGTAATATGGCGCAAATGATCTATAAATTTGGCATACAGAGCGATAATTTCGGAACCAAATTTGTAGCGTTGTTGAAGCAACGCGGAGAAAATTGAAAAGACTACTCAATAAAGGTGATGCTGAAAGTTTGGAATCTGACAATTATTTTGAAAGATATAAATCTATAAACTTAGTAATGGATTACAGAAGACACCCTTTACTGTCACACAATACAGCCCACTTTCACCATCCCTCATCGATACTATGCGCGACATCATTGTTCCAAAGTATTTCCAAAGTTTTACGCTTCGGCAGAATGAATTTTATCATGAAAAGAACAAAATAATCAGCCATACTTTGGAGAGCATATGATTGTGGTGTAGGCCTTTCGAAACATTGTAGTACAGAGCTTTGCACTGCTACGCCTACAAGTTTCATCACAGTTGTTTCTGATAGAAATTTTGAAAGGCATTGAGGTCTTCATTCTTTCTGGCTTCATATAAGATGAACTAACTTTGAAACTAGTACAAACTAAAAAAAACATTAAGAATCAAGAAAGTAAAGAAGGAGATCTAGTTTGAGACAAGGAAGGCGAGATCGATGTCTCGCAGCATATGGGATCCTTTAAGGATGATGTTCTCAATATGCCAATGTCTTGAAAATATTAAACCTCGGGAATAGGTTGACCACAGAGAAAATTAGCTTAGGCAGGAAGATTTCATTTACGTAAAGAAGTAGTAGAATGACTTTTTGACTTTTAACGACATCTAGTTCCTGGGAGTGTATAAGGCACAATATTGAAAATCGAACGATGTCTTCTTGAAGAAGACCTAATATATCATCCACATATAATGTGTTTTCCAATAAGGACTTGACAATTTTTTTTTAAAATAAAACGCAACGCTTCAATTCTTGAGTCAGCTTGAGCTTGTAAACCAAGATCCTTACACAAAGTACGCCATAATGTGGTCTGAGCGATGCCCAATTCTTGAGAACGCCGTGACTGATTTGGATCGTTGGCTACGGATGCCTGAACGGCAGAGATATTTTGGACATTTCGCCCAACACGTTGTCTCACTAACAGGGCAACATCACACAACGAATATGTAGACTGAAATTTTTGCACTAATCTTGTTATTGCCTGTCTACTAGAGCGAGAATCACGATCGAAAATTTTTATAATTTGCAGACGTTGCTCGTCCGTGTACTTTACCATGATGAAAATGTTGAGTTTACTGAATAAATTGACAGTGACAGTTTGATGATTATTGACAGAGTGCGTTCACAAATCAAATTCAAAGTTGTCAAGTCCCTATTGGAAAACCCGATATTTTAGCTTCGAAAATTTTGTATCGTTAGCGTAAAGCCGGAGAGAGGCGTATTCTTATTTATAAATGATAACTTTGAAGAATAGATGACCAAGTTCTGTGCCTTGTGGAACCCCAGACGAGGCCAAGAAAGGAACCAAAACTAATTCAAACAATTTTTGGAGCCGGATTTAATATCTACCGCTGCAGTGTTCAATTCTTAAACCATTTACTGAGTGTCAGTCTGCATATAAATGTAAAAAGCAATTCTTCTCATATTAAGTTGTCGTTATATGTTTTCCAGTTCAACTTGCATATGCCAAAACTTGTACCCATATTCTGCTTGCGATGTGATATCCATTTTCTTAAAGCACCTGGCACTAATAGTTTTACTTGCTCCGGCATCACCCCTGTACTATGAAGAAGAAATACCTCTATGGCCCCGGTGCTATAAAAATACAGAAAAACTTCGTGCGGTCTAATTACTGTAAATGTTATTCCACTTCAGGCTCTTCTAAGAAATGCCGGTCATTGTGGACGCGATTTCTCCATATGACAGCTTCCAACTTTTGCTATATTTCTGACAGAAGATGATAATCGATGACATGAGTATGTCGTTCTCACCACTGTACAAAATAATACTTAGAACACCCCACAGAGTATGGAACCACATAGCCGCGTTTTAAAGCAAATCGTTAGTCCCATCATTTTATGAAAATATGTATTTTCGTCTCGAAATTTTGGTCGAATTATGAGTACACCTCTTGCCATCGAGAGTTTCACATTCATCTCCAATAGCGGTCTTCTCCAGGAGGTGAGATATCATTTTCGCATTCCCTAATTTTTTTATCTCAAAAAAGCAGTAACATTTCACATGTTTAAAGTTTTTAATTCTTCCGTTTCTTCTTCCGTTTATTAATTGAATTCCTTTTTTATTTTTTCAGAAATTAAAAGAAGTATCGATGGACTTCAAATGGTAAGTTCCTATCCTGCCGAGCTGCTGCTTCTAAAAATGTCCTCCTCTAGCATGCATTTACACATTCCCCATAGCAACTTATATTCCACTCGAATTCGAGCCAATAGATACGAAACAATTCGATCTAATTCAAATGCGACAACGGCCGAGTTATTCGTATCGTACGTACGAAAACGACTACAATAGACAAATTTCAGCTTATCGATGTGGAAATTCCAAAAATGCTGTTCCACCAAAACTCATATATCATTTACCAGCTGCAAGTCAACCGTTAAATTCGAGTTTTTCATTTTTGTTTTTTTTTTATCTCGAGGTCCTTCAATACCACTTTTGTTCTTGGCAATTCGATTCCCAAGGATTAGTGTCGTCCATACTCAGGAGATACATATATAGAACAACCGGAGAGCGTACGTGTTTCAATATACAAAAATTTCCTGAATGCGAATTTGCTAAGCTATCGTTTGGAACAAATTTCAAAAGTGGCACCACTCGGAGGCGTACAGAAGATTTTTCATTTTCATTTTCCATAATACTCAGCTCAGCAGAGGAGCGTCATGAATAAAAAAAAAAAACATTCTTCATCAAACACGAATAAGAAAAACAAAAAAAACAAAAATACAAGCCAACACCAGAGCAAAATCAGGAATTTTGAATTTTCCAATCAATTTGATTCAAACTATGCAATTGGATTCGGTTCCGGTAAGCACACCGGCAATGGAAAATGAATGTGCACTTGATTTGAATTAGAATCAGCAGTTTTATGTAGTGGAAATGGAGATTCTTCCTTTTTGTCGTACATAAATTTTCAAGACAGTTCTTTTGAAAATTTTTTCTTTTTTTTCTTTTTCCGTTTGTACTTGTATCTGTTCAGAAATAGACAGAGTGCACACGACTGGAGAATGAATCTTGGTTGTCTGAATTTAGAAAGATTTTCTTTAATCTGAAATGAAAATAGTATGGTTCATATGAATGTCCTTACTAAAAAGAAACAGGGAAAGACATTGCATAAGGAGTTAAACTCTGCGAATTCAGACAACTTTTATGACTGACTTTTGGGTGAACATTTTGAAATTAAATAAACTTTGTGAAAGAGAGCACCGATCCACGTAATGGTTTTCTGACGGACGATTGTACAGTCTCCACTGTATACGGTTTCGTTTATATCATTGCAACTCGGCCACCCTATCTCCGATTTCGCCCTCAAGATATGATTACTCTCCGTCGCTGTCATCGTTGACGAAACCCCCGCTTTTGTTTCGCTCTATGTGAGGCATATCCTCTACCACATATCAGTCATTTTGCAGAACTTTGTAAATGATATATGGACCTCGATATCGTGGTTCCTGTTTCCGAGACTCACATATGCCTGTAGGGTTGTTCTCCACCAACAAAAGATCTCCCGGCCCATACTGGCTGGCTGTCCTAAGTGTTGACCAAATGCTTCGCCTCTCCGTCGTTCTATTTTACCGGCCTCCAACCTGGTCTGCTCTTCCAACTCTAGCAGTTTGTCGCCCGTAATACTCGCTCTCCTTCGTTTCGGACAGAATTCAGTCCCCACTAGACGGCTCTCAGATAACTTGCCCAATAATCCCCTCTTTCTGAAGAATGCATACATCTGAGAGATGTCAGAATACTTCGATTGCATCTCTCAACCCACCCCATTTGTTCTATGTTTTCTGGCAGCGGTTTTAATCTTCTGGATTCTATTCTTGTTGCAAGACTGACTGTCGGTGACAATCCTTCTCGGCAACCCAAAGTAGCTTGCCACTTCGCTCAGGTTGTTGAGGAGTACCTTGGTATTCGTGGTCATCACGGCTCGAAAAATGGCAGAATCAGTGAAATTGTCAACTAATCCAAGACCATACCCGGTTCCTCGCCTTCACTTCGTGAAGGGCCCAAGATGATAGATGTGTCGAAATGGAGAGGAGTATGATCCATGCCTGGGCTGCGTATTTTAGACGCTTTTATATCGACCAAGATCTATGTCATACTCCAAGCTTTTTTGTTAGATTTTTAAGCTTTGACAGCTTAAATAAGGCTAAAATGCCTCGTCGGGGCTTCGTCGGAAATAGATAGATAACTATCTTTACATTTTTTTGGGGTATATTCTGACGAAATGACCTCCACCGTCTGCTTAGGGATCCATTATGCAGTCTTAAATCACAATTGAAATATGTTGAAATCTATTTCCATTGCATCAGTAGTAGTTCAATGATTAACTCTGGCGTCTACTTTCGGAAAGATACATTTTTGAACTGCTTCCATGTATTGGGTCATTCAATTCATGGTCACAATTTGGCATCCCTATTTAAATCCCACATGTCAAACAGAACTATCATCAGAGATTTTATGTGAATAGCTTAAGATTTGCCATTTTATTTAATGAATGTTTTGATATTCGCTGATAACTTTTTAGAAAAATAGTAATTCTTTAGCAAGAACGTTTCGCGCACTAGGAGCAGATTATGGTCGAAAAAATCTTCCATCAGAGCATAGTGTAATTTCGGTGTGGGCGAAAGACCCATTTATTCAGCTTAATACAAGCTATACAATCTTAAACTAACTAAAACTAAACTTAAACTTAAACTTAAACTTAGAGCTTAGGTCAGTTGAAGTGGTGAGGGAGTTCGAATTTGAGGCAGGGAGTTGTGCGATTAAAGTCAACGACGATAAGGTTTGAATTGATTTTTCATAGCGTACGGGAAATTGGTTCGTTCGCGCCATAGGAGGTGTGGTGGGTTGGTAAATAGAAGAGACAGGGATTACGTAGATTACGACGTTAAGTGATGAGCAAGATAGAGTTGAGAAGGGACGCGCAATCAACGTGACCTGAAAGAAGTCGGTGAATGAAGAGAATGCCGGCTGCATCTCTGTGTTCCTCAAGGGTGTTTAAGTTAATAAGATTGTGACGGTTTTGATAGGAGGGCAAAATAAACTGATTGTTCCAGGGTATATTTTAAAGAGCAAATCGAAGAAAACGATGCTGGATGCATCACTGTGGCGCTGGCAGCCCGGCATGGGCCATGGCCTAGCTTCTTGACACTCATTTGTGTTGCTCATGTTGTCATTTTAGTCACATCTGAGCGGGGCCTACGGTTTATCGCCAAATCCGAACGGCACTCCTTAGAAGCTTTTTCGTAGGCAATTTTACTTTCGGGAGTTTGCCATTGCACGCCGAAAGGGTGATGGCGATTTGAAAAATTGTTTGTGATCCAGCCAGGAATCGAACCCAGACTCTCTGCGTGATAGTTCAATGAGCTAACTATCGCGCCATCGCAATGGCTTGTATGGCTTGGTGAATTCTTTGGGTCACCGTTTTATAAAACCTAGTACCGAGTTACCTTTACGCATAATCTCATCCATATGTAACCGGAAGTTGAACTCTCTATCACACAAAATGCCGAGGTCGCGAAGGGATTGAATGGAGGAGATAGGCCGGTTGTTGAGAGGGTAGAGTCGGAGAGAAGATTGGTCCGTTTATAATGGCGAGAACCACTGATCAAAATCTAAGTCAAAAATACATGTTATTTACATCTATTTACGTTCAGAAGCACAAAATGAATGACATTTTGTCATCAGACAACCTGTGTCTATATTTCAACTTGACAATAAATTCCGTTTCGGCGCAGAAAGGGTTATCTACTATGTTGTCAGTGTTATATTGAATGACACATAAATCGGTATGTAGGTACTAATGTGAGTTCAACTATCGACTAAATATTCACATTACCGCAAATTTAAGAAAGAACCAACGAAGTTCAAGTCGATACTCTCCTTCTCTTAATCGACTTTAGAGCCTTTTATGAAAGCATTCGTAATCTTGCTCTTAAGAAAGCAAGGTACGAATTCAGAACACCGATTCTAGGCTCAATTTGCAATTTTGAAATAGTTCCTCCGAACAATTACAAAAGTGTTCCGCCTTTCGGCAAGTCAATGCATTGTCATATGATATACTCAATCTATTGCTGCAAATAGTGATCAGGGCAACGTTAGAAAAGATTCTAACCTTAAGTCTACGTAATATACGTACGAGAATACGCGGGATGATATCATGATAGTGGTCTTGTTGCACTAAATATTCCCATAAGTAGAGCAGAAGAAGAACTTGCCGCCCAAGTATAATAAGTCCAAAAATCTTGTTACCATAACTGCAAGGAGATCTGCAAAATTTTACTTCCAATACTGCCAACTCAATTGATTGGCTATGCATTTTCTGAATTTCCCATTTGATCTGTCAGTAGTCAGTAAACTATGTTTGTTAACTTGGATGACAGAAAGAATGTCTGAAGTGAATGAATATTTGTTTCATCGATCGGTGTTGACTGATGATCAAAAATTGCTCTAAAGCCAAAACAATGAAATCTTCCTTAAAACATTGTTTCTGGGATGGAATGTGATACGAGAAGAGGAACGAGAAGCCTAAGTTGTTGAGGCATTTCGTGCATCGTATTCACCTTATTCGATCAGAATATCACGCAGAAGGAAGTTTCCAGTTGCGCCATCTCGTTGATCGATACATGTGACTGACTTTTACCCATAGATCACATTTTAACTGTCAACCACTCCCCGTATTCGCTCGATTTACAATACCTTGCCAAAAATATCTTATAGTTCTTCTCCTTTCTTTAAATCCTGCATAATATACTTTGAAACGCATATTTTTTTCTATTTTGAAGCAGTGTTATCGATTTAATGAGTAATTGAAGTTTTTTTTTTCTGGAGAAAAGATTGAGACATCTGCTTTATCTGGCTTCATTCCAACATCTTCTCGATGGTCCCATATCGAAGCAGACATCATCATGTTGTCTAAAGTTGTTATAAATATATTACTGGCGTAGCTGTCTACTATATTCCTTGCCAGTTAAGTGACCATTTTCAGCTAAAGTTATGGAGAAAATAGGTCTCCCTGCCTATCAATGAAACAAGCCTTAAGTTCACTCCCTTAGCATCTCTCTAAGCAGCTAGAATCTTTCCAATATTGCTAAAACAAGTATTTTCAATCAGAATAATTGTTATAGGAGATTCCTCAATGTGCAAATCTTATATCGTACCTACCAGATTCCAATACGGATCAGATATATTTTTTAATCTAAATAAGGTTTCTAAAACAAGACACTATATAGGTAGATAGACTCATTTCTCAAAAGCATTTGGAACCGATTAAGGGAACCTTTCAAAGACTTGAGATGAAAACACCTCATCTTGAGGCCGTCTTTTCTTTGTTTTTTCACATTTTCAAAACAACTGGTCTTATGATGCCATCAAGCTAAAGTGTCTCATTTTTCGTCTGTGTTCTGACAGTTTTCTTTATGAGCTCAATTTATATAATTTTGTAAAGCATGACGATTTGTTGCTGTTTCCACTGTGTCTCCTTGAGAATTCGTATCTAAGGCAAGTCAATTTGGTTACATCTATCTGTCAATTGCTGTCATTCTACGACCTGTGTACATATTTGCCCAACCCTTCCGTTGGAAAGTTCAGTCCACATTGAGCCACAATACCTGATGTTGAAGTAACACATGTGTCATTAAAAGCGGTGATAGATAAATTTTCATCTATGGTCTCTCATTCATCGTTATCCTGACTCCATAAGCCAAGAATCAAATGTCTTTTCATCTGGGTTAGAAGTGACCAAGAAACCCTGGCTTTTTTAAAGTTCTTTCGAAAGTAAGATCTCCTCTTTTTATTGCACTTGTTGAAGCTCTAATTTTCCGACGTAAAGCTTCCTCCTTAATGTCCTGAGGAGCCTTCTATAATCGGAAGTCGTTTTCGTTGTCTTACTTGCACTTATTTTATCCTTAGAAGACAAGGAATCAATTAACATGGGATCTTCCCCATCCAGCCCTATATAAGTAGTTTATTTATGAATTACTTACCTCCATTAACAATTACTAATTAGAGAACATGCCCCGAACTTGACTGAAATTGTATAACACATCCTTACATCCAATCAAAACGTAATCAATCTTATTTGCTTCATTATGGATAAACCAAATCAACTACCAATTAACGTGCTATCTTCATTAATTTTTTGTTTTTCAATCAAGTTCACATCCGTTTCCAGTAGAACAAGGTGCTCATCCCAGTTTCTACTATATACAACAGGTTGATGCAATTTTAATCAATTAAGAACTTCAGATAATGTTATGAGCTACAGCATGTTGGCTGTCAAAACTTAAATGATATATCTCGGTTGCAGCATCACATCCGGAATTTGATGTTATTACGAGGATATCCCCGTTTCTTTGGTCAAATGGCAAACTACGAGTAGCATCGGTGAAATTCTTAATGATCCCCATCGACCATTAGGAGAAATACACCCTGGATGCGAATTTTCTTAGGAATATCTATTCCCTAGGCGCGTAGTACCACAATAGCCACAACAACAGAGGATAGTACTCGTATCATCAGCATCCATAACACACGTGCTTTGGAGCGACATTCTGTCTGCTTCGTTATTATTTAATATTAAAGACATAACTGATGCTTCCTTAACATACATTGTACACAGATATAATCGCTCATACACACCACCATCCATGTCGAAGAGGTGGTGAGTGGATGTAGATATACTCGTACATATATGCCTTTCTCAAGCCCCAATATACTCTCGTAAATATTCCAGCGAAAAAGGATTTTTGGTGTAGGGACGAGAGTCTACTATATGCTGTGGTGGCAGACGCCTTTTGCTTGGATTGTCTTCGAATTCAATAATCCTTGCTGTTCTTTTTCTAGCTCCACAGATATAGATTGCACTATATGAGTATATCTATAGCTATTGCGGTAATCATTTGCGTTATATTGGTTCTTGACACAGGACAAATCTTGGGGATATTTATAGTTTTCCACACGAATCATCTGTTCCATGCGGATGAGATGCGGATGCGGATGCTGCGGTTCTACAAGATGTCAGAGGGCGACCATATTCATATACTCGTATGTGTATGGTATGTGTGTTCCTTGTGGATACACACCATCATTATCGTCGTCATCATCAGCTCAAACCGTGCCAATGGCAGCAATATATTGAATCCAACAGCAAATTCTATACCCACACCCGTTGGTTCTAGTTTGTTTAGTGGGACAAAGGGTGGTTCTGACAGGGTTGGTGAGAGAAGGTGGTTAGGGAAAACTTATTTTCAATTGATGGCCTGATGGTTTTTCTTCTTTCTTGTTTTTTTTTCGTAGTTTCCTGTCGCTCATACTTCTCTATTATTTAATTTTTTTTTTTTTTTTTTAACTTGTTTTGCAACGTCGTCATCCTTTTGCTGTTGTTGGCAGTTGTTTGATGGCTGATTTAGTAGCGGAAGTGGTTGTGCTGTGCTGGTGGATGAATGAAGACGAAGTAGGACCGGGGTTAAGGCTAAAGTTTGTCCATTCTCATCTTATTAAAAAAGTTTCTTTGACAGTCCCGTAGCAAGTTTTTGGTTTTTTCTTTTTTGTTTTTTTTTTCCTGATCCCATCTTTCTTTTTGTCAGATGAATCACAAGATACTTGGCGGCGGAAGTGCTTCTTTTGCTTTCTCTCGTCTCAATCGTTGTGCTGAGTCGGTTTTTTTTTTTTTGTGAAAATTGTGTCTTATGTCGATTTAATTATGAAAGCAATTGGCAAACGGATCTTAGAGGGATTAGCAGCACGGCGAGGTGGTCTTTGGTCTGTTTGATTAATTTTAATCGTCAAGTTATATAATGGTGTAAGCTTATTTGAAAAGTTTCTTGGGCTGAATACGCTTTGTCTGGGTACAAGAGCAGACTCTTTGTCAGTTTTTATCACACTAACGTGTTTAAGGTGAAGAAAAAAACTGGAGAAAAGATATCGAACAAGATAGATTAAGAGCTAACTAAGGAAAATGAAACCAATGTCCTCAAAATGTTGTAATTATTGATATAAAGACTCAAAGTCACATTCTGTAAGCTTTTTCAATAAATAATTGACATAAAGTGTATTCATGATGTATCCAGATACAAATCTCTGAGAAGAACATTTGTAAGTGAAAATAATTCTTCATTTATAGAAACTCAAACCATTCAATTGAATAGGTTCATCGGTAAATGAAACGTAGACTTCTAGGAGACCCAAATCGGCATCAAGTAAATGAGAGGGATCACTCGTTTATGCCAGCTTTTTCAATTATGAGTATCTGCAAGCCTTCACATGTAGAACAAATAAATCCTCACAGCATTCATATTAACTTTGTCGTGATGACTGATTCAATGAACCAGAGCATTACTGGCTTTTCTTTGCTTGGGAACGTGGAGATATGGCCTGGAATTATAGGACAATATTCACATTTTTGCACAGAATTATGCTTGCGTTCTGAATGCATTTGCTTTGCTTAAATGGATTTCAATGATAAAAATTCTTCCCAACAAGATTTTGTTTCTTCTTTCCTACAGTTCAAAAACATTTGATGAATAAAGTTAGAAGTATCAGAGGTGCCTTTGCTAAATTATTCATGTCGGCACAGAACTCCACATTCAACTCATTTGGCATCGTAGGCAGTGGCATATGCAAAATAGATCCTTATTTTGTTCAACTACATTTTATAGTTATCTTCAGTGATTAGAAAATTTTACTTACCGTTAAAATGTTTGCATAAGACGCAGTCGAAGGAAATTTAGGTAAAAAATAGAGTGGTACCGATGGAGGTTGGTTTTGAATGTTTGAAGGCTATAACGAGTAGGAAATAAAGCGCTCGGCAGAACGTTCCATAACTTTTCTAAGTTGTATGGCCTAAAAAATGATGAAGATGTTTCAGTTGGCTTATAAGAATGCTGATAAACATTCACAGCAAAGTTGGGGTGGAATTATAGAGGCAGAATACTACTTCCAATTTCGATTGAGCATTAGTGGTTAAAGTAGCGATAGAACATGGAATGGCTTAAAGTATTACGTCGGTGTTCGAGGGTGTGCAATATTCTTGTTACTTCATGGAACTGTTGTCAATTCTATCTAGCAAATAGAATAAGGCCTTAAAAGCATCTGACCGGTTACGGTATTATACTCAAATAGTGGGTGGATAATCATTGCTGTAACCTTTATTAAATTAGAATTTGGGATTTAATACTCTTTTAGTTTGCAAATTTGATTGTCATAACGTTGTCGGAAGTATTTTTAACTGAATTTTGTAATGGACGTATCGAAAGAACATATTTGTCAAGTTGTATTGTTGACGATGGTTTCTTAAGGTTAGAATGGTCAGAAAAGCTAGACGCTAAGATCCTAAAATCCAGAATTGAAAGAATCCCCATTTTAATGATAAAGGAATTTGCAAGGAATTTTAAGGTGAGCTATATAACCATCCATCGATACCAAACAAATACGGGATAAGTCATAAAGTTGGGGAAATGGATACTATCTATAAAATAAATCTTTAGCAAAGAATCGATGCAATGCGCTTTAATCAGGGATGGCAGACAGGATTTTTGCATAACATTCAGAAGACAGATCGGCAGAACGTCTCAGAGACTGACTATTGAATGTTCCTTTCACAGTAAGATAATGCGCCGGTCGAAGTAGCGAAAATATCGCAGTTGTAAATGCTTCAGTTCAAAATGAGTCAAATCAGTATATTCCACTCCTTTCAGTACACATTGTTGCGAATCTTACATAAAAATCTTGGCCTACACCCTTACAAGATCCAATTAACTCAAGAACTTAAGCCTCTTGATCATTTGAAGAGCGAAACTTTTTCGATTGGGCTCTGAAAAAGTTTGAAGAAAAGCTTCCTGAATCTCAGCAAAAAATCAACTTCAGCGATGGAGCTCTTTGGCATAATGGCTTTGTTCAATGTGTTGTTGGACAGCAACAAACCCACATGTGCTTCAAGAGGCTCCATTGAATCTACCAAAAGTTACTGTGTGTTATGGATTTCATGTCAGAGGTGTGATTGTGCTGGATTTTTTAGTCGATAAAATGATCGCTATGTTACGTTCAATGGAGTTCCCTATCGTACCCTTTCGTACCTATCGTTGATGGGGCTACGTGAAGTTGTTGGTTAGTTCGGACAACCCAACATGGTTCGAATACTCAGAAGTAATATCAAACACGAAAATGTCATCGTTTCGGTCGTTATGTGTAAAATGTCTTACGCTGCAACATTTTTCCAATAGGCACAAAAAAAAATTCAATTTGTATTCAATAATTGACGGTCGGTGAACATGATCGTGTTATTTAAGTCGACCGAAACACTATTTCTGAGGTAGTTAAGGCCAACATCACTAATGTTTACTAAAACTAATCTTACATTCGAAACAAGCTAGCACATCTTTATCCGAATTTGCTAAGATCAATGCTTCTATTCTTACTCCCAAAGCAGGACTGGGTGATTTCATTCCAGTTTCCTTAGTTTTTCTCGACAAGTCCTTATCGTTCAAAGAAACAGCACTTTGCAAGTCCAACTCTTCATTTGATTTCTCTTTCGGTTTCATTATCAGAACTTTTGTGTAGACAATGTCCAATTGCCCCAAAATTGCAGCTGTCTATACTGTAGTTCTGTTGTCTTATTAGCGTCGCAGGTTTTGATTCTTCTACAAAGTGTCGTAAAAGTTGTAACCCGATGATCTTTGATTGTAATTTTTTCTTATGAATGAAAGACTTTGGTTCCGCTTTTGGATTATCTGTGTTTGATATCTTAGAACTTTTTCTATAAAGTCGAGAAAATTATATCGGTTAAGTGGCCGCCGCTAGAAATGATGACCTTTCGGGCCTGATTTGTGGCATTTTCCATTGCTCTTGCCGGAACTTCTGGCATTGGGTCCTCGCATTCATGAGGGATATTCTTTTTAAGGGAAGTGTCTCAGGGTTATTGACAACGATTCGCGACTTTGAAAACCCCCACAAAAAGAAGTCTGGAACGGTTAAATCGGCGAGTGGAAATCCATAAAATGAAAGATTAGGCGACCCTGAAATGCAGCCATCAGAATTTCGGTTGTATCTCATGCAATTGCTCCATTCTGTGGGAACCACATGATCTCCAGTAGTCGTTTGGCCCACTGCGTTTTCAAAAAAATAAGGCCCGTATACAGCGTATACAGCACACTATGCAGTAACTTTGAGAGGATAAAAGGGCTCTACGTGGGTTATACGCGGATTTTCGGTGATCTAGAAACGATAATTTTGCTTACTCACATATCCACTGAGATGGAAATAGACCTCGTCGCGCATGATGATTTTCGGTGAAAAGTTGTCTCACTCGTGGTTGAGATTCTGGATTTCTTAAGCGTAGGTTACACGCGCCTGGCGGTCAACACCTAACAGCTGATGCAATGTCTGCACTTTGTTAGGGAACACCTTAGAGTCTTTCAGAAAAAATTCTCTTTAAAGACCGCCGATTCATGCCGAATTGCTTGGTACTTCGTCTGGTTAAAACTCCAAGGTCCTCTGCGATATCTTCAACCACAGCTGCGATATTCGGCCAGTCCTGCCAGCATTTCGTGTTATCCCATTCTCTTCTAGGCTAGCAGCTTACCGTCGTAGTATTTGCGAAGATGGTGTCGGACGACCGGGAAATCTGCGCCGGAATACACGCTGCACCAAAACCACCGACCAATTATTCCGCAAGATATCGTAATGATTGTCTTGTGGACGTGTATTTCGTATCTGTTTACTTCAAAAATGTAAAATCAAAATTGACACTTGCCTCCCTTTACAAAAATTATAGCATCTTCCGATTGGGTGCTGACTTTTACGCCACCTAGTATTTCAATACTCGTGACAGCCCACTGCCAATAGCGTCAATGTTATCAAGTCAAGTTGTTGCGCATACCTTTAGAAAATTTTGTCTGTGATGTTGCTCACATTAAATAGCATCATGTTAGGAGCTTCTTATGTTTTCATCAGGATTTACCAAGATTTGAATATTCATTGGAATATGGTCCAGGGCGCTCACGGAATAGAGCATACAAAGTGCTTACAATATTATGGAAATTGGTTCCTCTATTGTTGACGCAGTATGAAAGACACTTTTTTGATCAGAAAATCTATGCTGAAGTTTAGTGCTCTCTAACAGGTCATGTCGAAAGGTAGAGTATTCGGTCCAGCAGCGCTTTCTTTAATTCAAATCCTGTGCCTCATCGTTTTGTTGAATAGTTCACATCAGAATGTGCACCTGTCAATCGACGACCATATAGTGTCCCACTAAGATGGTGGGAGCTTCCCTATTTCTTTGCTCCTGAATGGGAAGTTCTTGCATTCATCTCGAAAATCGAAAATGAAAATTTTGTGATACTCCTTTGTCCAGGACTTGACCTTCTTTAGGACTTGATGCAAGTTGCAATGGATTTGACTAGAGGTTTTATGGATACCTGTATGGGAAAGGTTTTGACTATGTACGTATTGCAAATCCAGTCGTTCAGTCAAATATTTGCCCTTTTCCAATTTTAGAGTTAAAATCACCTGGTTACAATAGCTTTGGATATATCTAGGTTTCGTGGGAAACCCCTGACTTGTTGTAAGCTCAAAGCTTCTTGCCGAGGTCTTAGAACAATTCCGAATCCATATGCACCCCACACTGTAGCAGACTCAATAAGACAACTCACTGATGTATGATGTGTATTAACCTTAGGAAAAAAATGTATACCATCTTTTTGGCTTTAATTCGTCCATTTATTACTGTCTGCTGACTTACGAAATATACGAAACAAGTACTCATAGCAATAAATAACATTCTCGAACCCTATTTTCCGCATCCGTCGACCATTAAGTATTCATTCCTGGTCTATCCACTTGAATAAACGAATAATGAATATCCTCCACTCCACAGGAAAGTAAAATAAATCAAAATGAAACATTTTTAACCGTTAAGTACCACTTCAACTCACGAATGGCAATAAAGTTACTTTCCAATTCACATCCCATCTGGTTACATTCTATCGTGTGTGTCATCCGACCACCATCTAGCTAAGGAATACATATAGCAGCAGGAGTATGACTTAATAGCGTCATTGCCACTTTACAATGTCCTTCCTGCCTCTGACATGACATAGTCATGGCATCAGCTTCAGCTAGCGTCTCAAATCGGATGTAGCTGTCTATGCTCACGTCCTCGCTTTGGCTGTCATTTCACGATTTTTATGTTTCATTTAATACGTTTTAATATTGAATTTTCATAAATTAGACATTCCACTTGACAAGTAGCTGCACACGTTAGTCATAAAAGATGAGTTCATCCGCGACGGCACACTGGCAGAGTATGTAGGTATGAAGGTAGAGGTATGAGTATCTATAGTATATCTACCTATTCATGTTGAAAGGTTAGCGGGATCAAATACATTACTTTAGGTTTTGGTTTTCTTCCTTCAATCCTGCAGGTTCGCCTGTTGTTATGGTGTTGTGTTTCTCTTCTCCCTTTTTTTTTTCTTTTTTTTATGATGCTCTCCCCTATCCGGCGAAGATGGGGGGAGAAATCAAATTTGTATGCAGAAAACGTAGCCATGCGTGCTGATAAGTAGAAAAAATGGAGACATCCCATTGCTACCAACCATTTGTAACCCTCAATTCGCCCACTACAGCTCACTACAATCTACTATGTTATACTCCTACTTCAACCCACTACAACCAATATCACGCCGCTCTGCCACCATCTACCGTTGTGACTAAGAAAAATATCCTTAGATTCAATATTATAATATTCTGACGCAGAGCAGCAAATAACACATAAGGGGCTAAAGGACACTTATAATCGATGAGATAGAGGCACTTTGCATTCTTAAGTTCACAAAAGTACGAGGAGTTTCTCATAGCTAGTACTATGTACCAACATACTCGTAATATGTATGTGGGGATATATTGTATCTATAGGTTCCGTGTATCGTTGTTATAAGTTCCAATTTTCACATAAGCAATATTAAGGGGATAAAATGATGAAAGTGTTAAGGGAAGCGCAAGGGGACTCTCAGGCGCTTCTGTTCTCGTCCGCTCTGTTCGGATGTGTTCTTTTATTTTCGTTTTTTTCGGCTCCCATTATCCAGATACACGTAATGCCCTAGATTGAAATCGATTGGCAGCGGGCTGGTAGCGATAATGAGATTTTTCACGATTGGATGTATATCGTGTCGGAAAATGTATCCGCCCTTTTATGTGCCCGACCGACTCATCCCTTGTACTGAAGTCCGTTGCAATTCACTTGGTAGATTGGTAATTCTGTTCAACATGGTGCGGCAAATAAGGTGTCGACTTTCGGTTAATTGTTGTGTGAAAAAAATATAAATAAATTGTTAAATCAAAAATCGGATCAATGAACAGAAATTACGCAATGAACCAGAAAATTTGACAGCACACCAAAAGGGATAAAGTTGAAAGTTGTGCTTGTGCACCTTCTGGGGAAGATGGTGTCACTACCAGAACATCTTTTTTTTTTTTTCGTTTGGTTCCCCACTGACCATCATCAGGTAATTTAAATATATTCATACTCGTATGTACATACGTTCAAGATACGGATACATTTTTGATAGCTCGTCAGTGATCCCTTGCCACTGGGTGTGCCAGCCTGTATGGGTATGGAGGAAAAAACTAGCTGAATATGGTCCATGGGGTATTAAAGGTTTTCATTTTCATTTTGCATTTAATGTCGACTAGGTTGCGATTAGGGACTTAAATTTGCTTTTGCAATTTCATCCGCGGGAGTCGTATTTTTTTAATTTATTCGCTTTTTATGCTGCTAGAATATAAAGTAGGCTCTGGGGCATTGCCCACAGAGCGAGAATTCAATTTATAACTAACAAATCTAATCGCAACAGAATCTGTTTAAATTTTTTGAAGCGATTCACATCTGGGATTTTGTCAAAGCCCTTTGAAATGGTTAAATTACTTTCAGTTTTTTTTTTTTTGTTGATGTCTGAAACACTAAAATTCTATTCAGTCATTGGTGGCACATGAAATGAATTTAATTCATACAAAAGTACTTCAAATCCTGTTCCCAGGGCTCAGTATCACGGCGATGGATATGCATTTTACGATTCAAAGCACTTCCCGGGCGTTCAAAATTTGAAAGAGAATTTGAAAGAGTTGTGTCTGACTGATTCGTTGGAGAAAACCTCTTAAGCAAACCTGGAAAGACTGTTATAGACTCCTTCAGTCGTGGTAGTACGCTGAGTCTTGACCAGAAGTTAAATATCTATTGTAGCAGCATTTCTATATAAAAAAAATTAAATTGGAGCTCACATAATTACAAAGACTTTAAAATCCCTCTGGGCTAGTATATACTTATATGTATTTGTAAGTCTTCATCCATAGCTTTTTTTGGGCATTTTATGAAGCTGCATTGCTGTAAGTCACATTGTGTTATCTAAGGGGTATCCTGAAAGCAGAACTCACACTCACTACCAACTACAATTGTGAACAATTGAGGTGAGAGTGAGCATCCTTGCTTTACTCCTGTAGTTGTAGTGAAAGAGTCACTGAAGATTCCATTATGCGAGATCCAAATCTTCGTACATTGCTCTGATGATGTCAATTACTACTACTTTCTAACTTAATGCACTCCATATTGCAACCCTTTTGATTGTGTTAAAGTCCTTCTGGAAATCACACCAGGTATAGCGGTGTACATTCTATAGACTGCTCAGCAGAGTGTTGGCTTGGTCTACGCAGCTTCTATGTGGGCGGAAGCCAGCCTGTTAATCTCGTAGATTTCCTTCGATAAGTAGAGTTATACCTCTCCAGTTCATGCGTTTTTTCAGATTGCCCTTCTTTGATAACTTCACGATTAGTAGTCTTTCTTCTTTCCATGTCTTTCTGATGTGAGGGTATAGAAGTTCGGTTGCAATTCGGCTGTGTTACCATCCTCGCCCGCTGCTTTGTTATGCTTCATTTGCCTATTGCAGTCAAAAGTGCACTCTCCAATCATCCTCCGATAGATACAAATTCTGCAACTCGTCAATAGAAATTCGAACATAGAATAAAATGATTCTAACAGTGGACCATTTCGATGATCCACTACCTCCAGGCAGCGCTTTAATGGCAGCTAACCCTGGGATAGAACAACGAGTTGAGCTCCACGTGATTTTCGGTTAAAATCACTAAACCGAACGAAAGAAGAAAAAAAAATATACCGAACTGAATAAGCGGAAGAAAAATCTTCGTGCTTCGTTGGAGCACGACGATTTATTGCATTTGAAATTAACGGAACACTCGTCGAAGGAGTGACCCGCTATTTCCACAGTCCCGAACGCACAAAGAAAAATAATAAACGGGTCGCGTGTCTCGTCTAATCTCGAGGTCTTTACGCACCCGCGGCCCACCGGAGTCTCACTTTCAATTTTACCAAAACGATTTTTTACACTGCAATATTTTACACTATACTTAACTTTCGCTCCTGGCGGTTCTGTGCCCCTTCTGGCACAGTCTTCCCTTTTTCCTGCTACTCCTTGGCAATCCTTTCGTTCTCCTACTTCCTTCCTCCTTAATTCCCTTTATCCTTTCGGTCCGCCAGAACCACTTTCTAAAAAGAAAAATTGCTTTTGCAATTTCCAACAACAAAACTTCGCACAAAAAAAACCTCATGACCCTGGCTTAATGCTGGTCGTCAAAAAAGTGACTTCCAGATCTTTTCCAATCCACAAACTCTCGACAGATTCTCACACTCATTCATACAAGCATTCATTTGGCTCTAGTGAACCCAATAACGGGGTTTCCAGCTACACGACTAGCAAACTTTGCTTTGGTGTCTTGTGTTTGTTTGTTTATGTTGTGGGACTTTCAGACGCCCTGTCTGATGCAGCCCGTTGCGAGTCTCCCGTCTAGCCTACGGGCTCCGATAACGGTGATCTTTGTGGACCTCCTGTCGCACCCTGGGCTCCTGGTTCATCGTGAGTCTCCCTACCGTCCTTAGGGCTTCACCGACCGAACCACCTCGTCCTCCTCTGAGGGTATCAATAGCCCGTAAACCTATGTTGGTTGCCTTCCGAGATCTGTGGTTGGTGGGCCGATGGCTGATGGGACCAGGGCTGCCCCCCACCTCCGTCAGAGCTCGGTCTTCCCACTCAATGAGAAGCAGGAACGAAGGGATATGAACAAGGAAGAGGGTAAACCTTGTTGCGGGAAAATTTACCGCAACACGGTGTGGTCAAAATTGTATTTGGATATGCACCATTATAAAGGCAGAAGAACAACATCATCTTAGACTCATGTCACTTTGTGTCAGGTCGATAAACTGCCCTTGGTCGTCGAAAACATCTGTGTGGGTTTGACAACTGTTCGGCAAAATTCCTTCGGAACTTCCATAATTTATATTTTTCAGGTTGAAGTATCTTAAAAATCATTAGACGCTTATGATTTATTAACTCACTACGTACTACTTATAACTTCTGAAACTGCAGTGTTCCAGGCTAAGTGCCCTCAGGCGAACAGATTAATCACGTATTGTTTAACTATTTTTGCTGGCTAAAAAACTCGATGGAAACTTACCACGTGTTTCGGCACAGGTTGCCATTTGTTTAGGTCTAATGCTATTTATTAATTTTATTATTCCGAGTAGTGAGAATGTTAATTTCAACATTCAATATACCAACTACTGAATTACGAAGCCAATAACCAGAATGTTTGTCTACCTAGACCAGGATCTAAAGTTTACCACGAAATCGAGATAAATATTTTCGTAGTATTATGTCAAGCACATCTGCTATTACCGCATTCACAACCTCTTTAAAATTGGTTTTATTAGCTGAAGATAAGAGGATTATGCTATCCTCGAGGTAATGATCTATTGTGTCGCGTTCCCTTTGCTGCAACCATTTGTTGACTCACGTTAAACTTTGCACACAAATTTTTCAGGATCATGTCTCACAATTATGTACTCTTACTTTCGCAAATTTTTACCAACAAAAGAATTGTCAAATTGAGAATGCTATTGGACGACCCTTGAATTCGGTCAGGCCAGTTACCTTCTAAGAGTAGCCTACGTTGTCAGTTTTGGCACTCATATAACTAACTGCAAAGTAGTCCATCTTGCAAGATGTAAATGAAAGACAAAATGAGCATTCCCCTGCAAAAGCTATGCTAAGAGGTTGCTTCTATTCCTTCAGATGAATTGGTGACCAAAATAATAAACTTTTCTAAAATATTCACAGAACAGAAAGACGTCGCAGTATCCAACCTGATTACTTTCTTTTGCTTCCTTAACTCGTGATGGGACACAGGACGTCACCTTGTTCGGCGTTTCATATCTCTACTTTTCAGATTTCTATCATTTACTAGCAACCATCTGCAGTGGTTTTCGAGTGAATGAAGCGTTTTATTTGAATAAACCCTGGACTCTTCTACACTTGCTTAATTTTTCCATGCGTTCGTTTTGATGATTCTGGAAATTAAAGTTTCCTTTTTCGAGGGGTGGCCGAGAATAGTGTTTACAAGGGATTTAAGGCCGCTTCCTTGGAGAAATCCGCACTCTAAACTTTTTATAACAACTTGTGCAGTATCTTCTAGAAAGCCGAAGAAATACTTCTGTTCCACTTCGGTGCCAATGATGAATCGGAATCGGTATCGAAAGATACTTGAAACTTTTGCTTTTTTTTTTTGCCCATAAAATAAGGCAGATGGATGCATGTCAGGCATTTACTTAACAAAAAATAAACGGATAAAAAGGGTGTGATAGGCGGTGTGACACTTGCAAACTTCTGGACTCGATTGTAGATACACAGACGGTCAGAATAATGAATTAGGGTGAATGGCATGTCCTAACAGGGATTGAATAAATTTTTTTCAGATGAGCCTTATTCGATGTTTGTCAGAAGTAGAAAACCTGAAATCATTATTCCTGAAAACTCATTGCGCTAGCTTAAATGGTGCTTATGGTCATGGTATGCATTCAGATAAACAAAATGCTTCCGGTAGGAAGTGATAATCCCTATATGACCTTAGAAAGATACTCACTTTTTTTCCTATTTCCAGAATTTATACGAAAAGGTGCATGGGCGCTGAGAGAGAGCGCATTAATGATACCATCAGCTGCGGATGGGTTCTAAACTAAACTTATCTGGTAGCGATTTATACTAACGTATCGTCTGAGAATCTAAGAGTTTTGCATTCATTGATAAAGGTAATACTCACATTTTTTAAGTCAATTTTCATCCGATATTTTTCATTGTCGTCATTCTATCCATGGAGTAGTTGAGTGCCTCAGGGGTCAATGCTTGGTCCGATTCTTTTCGGTTTTGTGTTAATGATTTACCAAAAGTCTGTTAACATGTCGATATCCCCTTATGTACCTAGTTCTGCCATAAGTTCTATGGTTAGTGGTTAATGTAATAGGTTAATGCTGTTTTATGGCTTTCCAAATTTCTGTGAGGAGTCCTGCAGGCTATGTTCTCCAATTCTAACAACAAACCATAATTCAGTGGAATCAGATCTGGACTCCTCGACAGCCAATCTTCTGCTGCTTTAAAGCCAGGAATATTGACTCTGAGTAACTTCTTCGTGGTTTTGGCTTTGTGCGCTGGAGCAGAGTCCTGTTGGAAGATCTATCTGTATCCATTGAAAAGGGAATTGGTCAAACCCTTCACAACACCATCTAGCAGATCTTCTTGGTAAACCTTTGGACCAGTTTTGACGTCTTTTTCACAGAAATGGAGGGATGTGACCATAATGAGAGACCTCCCACTAAACCATAACGGAAGTGGGATAACGTCCACGTTGAATCCTTGGAATAACTTTTTTCGCTTCCCTAGATGAAGTGGCATCAATTTTGTCATTTTGTTTGTTGAAAACTTCATGGCTATTGTCCGCGTGCCACTGCAAAAGTCGCTTGCATCTTTCCAACCTAATTTTTTTTACTTGAGTAGTTAGAAGATGACCCGTGGACCCACGACAGGCTTCCGTATGCAGATCAGCCTAGTTCTGGTTGATATATCCAATTGCTTGGACATGATCTTGTGCTTCCTAAGGGTATTTCTCCGAATTCGTTCAGGCATTGCCTATACTAGCGCATTCGTACGGACGAAGCGCGTGCGACCACTTCTTGGCCTCTCCTCTACTCCAGACAATTTGGCGAAGAGAGCAATAGCTCGATAAACGAATATTCTCGATATTCCGAGTGGTTTTAGTAACTCGAAAATTTGGCTACCACTCTTTCCGCACTTATGCAACGCTATTATCACGACTCGATTCTCTTTAACACCCCACTTCATGTTAATACGAGTAGTTGGCGAACTGAAACCCAGCTGACTAGTATTCTTCACTGATCAGTGCATGTGTTCTATTCGATTCTATTCCCGCAAGAAGTTTTGAACGATAAGCGGTAGACATTGTGTAACAGAACTTATGGCAGGACTAGGTATATGCTAACAAGGATCAGATTATTATTTCGAGAAATATTGAGCTTTTCGAGGACTTAGTCGTCTGAGTTGTCCAAAGTATATGATAGGCCAATTTGTAATGGATCAATCGGTGATTGTCGTTCTACTAATAGAAAGATATTGAAGAAGGGTTTTGATCAATAGATTCCCATGCGAACGAATTGGCTTCAAGTATGTTTCAGATGTCGAAACGACAACTCAATTCATAATTTGTATGAATAGGTTTTAAGTTTGATGCTTTTTAGTTGACAATTTGCTGATCTTGTGGATGAAATTTTTGTCTGTAGTTTAGCTCCATGAGAAAAATCTTTTTGGCTCTTCTCTGGAGTGCGGACATCAATATTTGATTAACACCCTGAGACTTTCCGTGATGCTAGCATTTGCATAAAGTTATCTGTGACATAACAAGCATAGGTTCCAGCTGTGTTTCGAGATAATAATAAGTTTTTTTCACTTTATGGAGGGTACAGCAACGTTTCCCCTGTTTCAATAAGCTGCAAGAATTCCATCTTATACCGTGGACAATTTTTCAATGTGAGACAATCTTGTGTTTGGTGATATTCTTCCCCTATCAGCTCTTTAGGAAAGCATTTTACCGTTTCGTGTATTCACTTTCCTTTCAGAGCAATTTGGGTTTAACGGTGTTCTCACAGTAAATTCGCCACCCATCCTATTTTTTTCAAAGGTATTCATAATGCAGGACTACCTTTATCTGTGAGGAGGGAACCCAAAGAAAAAAATCACTAAAACTAAAGCAAGACTTAGCTCCAGCGCAATGAAAAGAAAAAGATTTCCAAAGATCAATTCCGGATATAGAATCAAGCATGAATTGGAGTTAAAAATTTATTTTCAAACTATCTAACCTATCTATTAATCTCAAAACAGTTCTCATGCTCCTTATACACCTTCAACAACCCCGATCGGCCCAGTCAAAGGCATCTTCATCAAATCCAATAAATCGGATTTATTAAAATCCACCTGAATATTCTACACAGTACACCTGTGCGTCGTTTTTAAATGCAAATCCTACATCTACCCCAGGCATAATGCTAGCAAATCATTAGCAACTGCAACCATCTGCATAACATTAAACCGCACCCCTGCGAGCAAACAAATTACCATTCATCATTCCAGGTCAGAAGTTTTCTAATATGACCTTGTATCTTTGTCCATTTTACATTGTCTGCATTTAAACTTAACAGTTATGGAGTATTAATTTAAATTTTATTTAGAACGTAAAATGAAATGGAAAATCACTTTTGTCTATTTAAAACAAGTCCATCTGCGGTGTTCATTGTCTCAATTCCAACCGCATCACGACTGTGACAGTATTTATTTGCATAAGACCCTCGTTAGCAATTTCAATGGTATTTGCAGTATGCTAATTTTCTACCCCCTGCCAGAATATTCGTATCTCACATTCTCTAGCCGATGTCCATCATTTCATCTATGGCAAGAAAATTGAGGAGCTTAATGATAAGGAAAATTATTCTGCCCAGAGCAGGAATAGGGAGTCACTACAAGTACTATCACACCCCTATTGGGACAGATTCATTTCCTTGGTGAAATCCTTATCATGTACTTCTACGAAGCTTTGGAAGTGGTTTGATGAAAATAATAATAATAACGGTAATAATTGTCAATGTTGCCGGAGGTCAGCCGAGGCATAGGATGCGACTAAGTGTGCAAAATGGCTCGACAAAAGCCAAGGGAACGATCCAACAACGACCCAATTCATTGATACCATCCATCGATGTTGGATGGGTACTTACGAACAGATGCTTCTTACTTCTCGTATCTCGCACATAATTTCATTCGAACTGAGGTTGTGGGTAGCGGGCTTCGGGTTGGCTTCTGGTTGATGAGATGGTTTAAGGACCATGCAACTGGCGATGATGGCTCTGGGAGTCCTTATTTATTTATTTTTATTTTTTCCTTTAATATAATTCTGCGTGTTCCCTTCTGCGGGTAATCCCCTTTAAAGTGAAGATAATTGCACTACCAATAGTGGTTGAATGGCTAAGGAGCCCTTGGATAATGATGCGTTGCGGATGGCTGACAGTGGCCCTGGCCGTAATAACGATTATGACTATAGGGGGTGGCAGATACTCTGAAAAGAAATTGCTTTTTGCCTCTGTTGGATGTGTTTTATTTGCTTACTGCTTATCCACAGCTCTTTAATTCCCCTACTCCCCCATTCCCTTGACTCTCTCCATCACTCTCCATCACCACCTCAAGGCTTGAAAGTGTTTTCGATGTGTGTACCTATATAGTATATACAACTCTTGTTGCTTGCTATTGAACAACTGGATGTGGGGGTCTAACTTATGCCATCTTTCATCGTTGTGGAGTGGGATTATATGCTGCTTTCATCGCATCAGAGTTGGCCCCTATTTCGCCCACAGGCAATAAATTTGCGGTGTGCACCATCTGCAATTTTATGCCCTAGTTGTGAATTTTTCATGGAACCAGGTTACACAAATATGAGCCATGGAACCATGGACCAGGAGCCACGAGTCAATGTTGGTATTTGCTGGATACAGTTGCTGTTCTTTCTTTTTGTTTTTTTTTTTTGTTTCATGTTTCTAGTACCGCTTTTGTATCTTGTGTTTCTACGTTTCCAGGGCTATTCTCACGTGATGGGGTTTTGTTTTAACAAAAATCGAAGGTAAGTGAGGGGATGATCATCATGGAAGATACTTCAGATGCTTCAACCTGGTAAGAGTAAAATGGATCGCTTAAAGCATTGTTGCTCTTACTGAATGGAACCTTTTAAGCATTTTTCAAGAGGAAAACATCTTTTTTCTTTTTCCAACATGTTCGCCTCATTTTTCTTCTTCTTTTTTTGATTTTCTTTTTATTGGCTGATATTTTTTCTGATTGGTACGTGGAAGATGGATGAGGTAGGGAAAAAAGCCAGACAACAGTTCTTGTGAAGTAAATCGAATGAAAATGCTGGATTCTGGAAGCCCCGGTGGGATGTGAGGGGGTAAATAAATTGAGAAATTATTAACATTAAAACGTCCATCGTCGTTCAATGCATAGCGCTTGGTAATTTTTGTATTTTTATGTAAATTTCACTTAATTTCGGTTCAAGTGCAGATCCAACACAGAGGTAGTTAATACATGCTCATTTGAATTTTGTTTTTTTTTTTTTAAGAAAACTTGCTCAATAAGTATATTTTGCCACAACATGATTAATTAAAAAATTTAAATTGGAAATTGAAAGAAACGACTCAACTCTGGACAGACGTAGTATGCAGATTCAAATAAGGAAATTTCCACATCATTCAAAAGCTTCTTGGCAGACTTCCATACTTGCTTACTTTACATAAAAAATTAAAGAAACTGAGGCCGTACAAACTTTAAGAGATATCTGTCTGGAATAGTAATTTGACTATAACCATCGATCTTTAATTCACCTGAGCATAAAGTGAACAAAACGCGGCTCTAGAGGAGGCTAATACAGATACATTTCCAAAATTATTGCAGTCCTAAGAAAACTGCATCAAAATACACACTGAAAGGTTGAAGTTCCCTTCCGCTTCACAACTTTTAGCCATCTCATGCACTTCTTTGAGCAATTCGATGTACAACTCTCTTCCCTTGAAGTCCAAGTAACCTGATTCTTTCGAACCAATTATCGTTCGAAGAATCAAAGCGGCCATGGATATATTTATCTGCCTTCGTCATATTTTGAGTCTCCGAAGCATCAATACTTGCAACGAGTATTCCCCCCAAATAACTTGCCGGATTCTACCGAAAATGTGTATGCTATTTGGTGTACAGACTTTTGAAAGGTACTCTTGAGTACGATGTTCAAGAAATCACATGATAGCGGATCGCTTTGTCGACGGCCTTTTTTTTCACACCGAAGGTCTCGGTAAGATCAGGGACCGCTCATGAAACAGAGCGCTTTCCCCGATTCATTTTGAAGTGCTGGGCATATTTAGCAGGGATGCCGAAATCGAATATGGCTTTGAAAATTTGTTCCCGACATATGCCGCTTTAAAAGGAGAAATCGGAGGTGGGTATCGATTTGGAAATCGAGGGCCTTTTTCAGATCTGCCATGATGAGAAAGTCTGGCAGTTGGTGAACTTTCGAGAATTGAGATCTACTAGAAAAGACTGATGCTTCTTCAGTTGGCACGTCCTCACAGGCTTTCTGAAGCATCGGGCTGAGAGACCGTTCATCTGATATGCTGTGTATGCTGCCTAACACCTTGAACAGCTCGACAGCGTGAACAGTGACATGTTTATAGTCATAGCCATATAGAAATGCCAACTATACCACCAAAAATATCCACCTTTCCTACAAAATCGCCTGAGACGATCTTATCGTTATGCTTAGGACATTGAGCGTATGTGTCGTTAGACACTCATGAAACAGTCTAAAATGCTATCGATTTGCTTCTCCGTCGACCCAGGTTCGCTTGTTGTCCGATATTGCTAGACTAAGCCAACAAGAATTGATGAAGAATCTTTACTTCAGAACAGCTGCAGTTGGAATTCAGGGGGCTTTCAGAGCTGGAATTTAAATATTTCAAGGCGTCACCGAAAGGAAAGCACTTTGTCAATAGGCTGGATGCCAGTAACAAGTTTGATTCTATCTGTCAACTAACTTTATTTTCCCTTAAGCTCTGGCTCGCACTTATAATCTTTGTTTTCCTTTATAAAGGCTTATACCTGAAGTATCTAGGAACCACCGAAACGAGAATTGAAACTAAATTCTATTGACCTAAACTATAACTTATCATTGAAGAACTGACGACTTAAATGGTAGTTTTTGACGCCCTTCGAATACTTCTCCTGGATCAGTGCAAAAGTTTCTCAGTCCGCTGGCAAATGAACTATTGGGAACCTAGACGCCAACTTTTAATGAGTTCTTTGTAAGATAGAGCGCTTGGATTAGTGGCCTGAAATTGGACCGAGAGAACGCACTTTATCAAAACCAGCCGAGGAGGAGATGGTGTTAAGCATGGCCCCTATAAAGCCCAGACAGACCTTTCTCAAGAGTGGTAGCAGTCATATGATTTTTTTTTGTGAAAATTTGTTCCACTATACACCCGACTCATAGGTTGTTATTTGTGGTATTATGGCCGTATAGATCCAGATAATTCTTTTCAGCCCAATGACTTGGCGAAAGCTTGTTTCCACTAACAGCGCATCAGAGGTATATTACGTGCAATGTTTGGTCCAACGAATCCCTCTTTCTCACAAAGAGAAAAGCCTCACTTTTTATAGAATTGATTAAAGGCCCATTACTATTGCACCAGTAGTAGATCATTTTTAGGGGGGCTGTCAAAAGACAGAACAGCTTCATCATCTGCACATACACGAGCGTACACAATAAGACTATCGACAGTCTTAAGCAGTAAAGTTAGGGCTCTGTCTTGATGACATTATTTTTCTTATCCACAAAATAAGTAATTCGTTTGGGCCGTATTATATGTGACATTAAAAACTGGTTGATCAGAGCATCTACAAACGTCAATAGAAACGGCCAGGCACTCTCCAATTTGACATTTGCGCCTCCAATGCTCAAATTTTGCAGCACAGTCTCACAGGTAGGCATCTTGCATTTTGGACAGAGGATGTATCCACAGAGCAGTTTTTCGTACATGAAGTTCTCCTTGGTGTTCAACATGAAAGAATACAGACTGATAAGGCTGAGGCTCTTGGAGAGTGCATGACCTCTTCCAGGTTTGGTGTAAAGGCTTTTCTTACTGTTCACCAGGGGCGAGGAAGGTAGTTAGGCTTGAGGCAAAAACTCTGGTCATGTGGAGGTTATTCTGAACTACCTTTAATCCCACGCCAAGTTGGAAGAGATACATCAATGATGGTGTCATCGGAAACACTAAGATCCTTTATCCTTCATCGGATTAAGAGCATCAGACGATAAGAAAAGGCGTGGTGCGACTCGATCTGTCAAGAGGCAGGGTTAGAGAATTTTTTTTTTACGTTGTTACAAGACCAACCCGAAAGGGGAAAACCGTAAAAAGTTTAAACGAACCAGGAATGGCTGCAACGCTTTTCTCAAGCACGTGAAACATCAATACGAACAAAACCTGAAGCAAAAAATATTACAATGTCCCAAAAGTGGTAAACATTTTTGGTCGTTCGTCGAAAATATTAGAAATTCTGCTCATCCTTCATCCCAACGCTCGGGATGGGAAACAGTCCAACCCGTCTTCCTAGAGTCCCATTGCACTTACGTCGCTTCCTTACAAAGGTTATGGAAAAGCTGATAAATCGTCAGCTCATGAAATATCTCGAAGCACGAAAACTACTAAATGACCCGCAGTACGGTTTTCGCAGGAACAGGTTCACTACTGATTTGATAGCATGTCTCACCAAAAAGTGGAACCAAAGTTTACATCAATCTGGCGAAAGCAAGATAGTTGCACTTGATATTTCTAAGCCATTTGACAGAGTTTGGAATCGAGATCTTTTGCCGAAAATGCGTGCATTTTGGATTGATGACTCTAGAACTTAGAAACTACCTTTCGGTACCTTCAATTCAAGCTGTCTTGGATGGTTTCAAGTCTGATATTCACAAAATAAATGCTGGTGTGTCCCAGGGCTCCGTACTGTCTCCGACCCTCTTGTTTGCTACTCCTAATCTAATATATTCTTTCGCTGACTACAGAACTCTTTGCTTTGCATATTCATTCCCGGCTACAGAACAGGAACGGCAGCATATATAAAGCTCATCAAGTTCCGATATTAACATCATAACCAATTTGGGGGACTATCAATAAAGTCGAAAAGCGAATTCCAAATACTAAGCCAATATTCATGAATGGCTCTTGGATCGTTGAAACCGAAAAACTTTCCATTCTCAGTAGATATGTGTGGCAATGACAATATATTTAAAGTAGCCAAAAATGCTGCGAAATGTCTAGGTTTCCTCAAGCGATTTAAGAAATTGTTCACCCTCCCTGATTCATCCGCCCAAAATTGGAGTACAATGCTCATATCTGGTCAGGTGGCCCTAAGACTTCTTTGCATTTGCTATATAGGACTCAAAACCGTGCGGTAAAACTTATAGGTAATGTCAATATTACACAATCAATTGACAACCTTAGACCACCGACATAATGTCCCCTACCTCATTTTGTTCTATCTCTATTTTCACCACCAGTGCTCCACAGAAATTGCCAGTATCATCCCGCCCCTTCAAACCTCCAAACGCAGTACCCGTCTCGCTATGAATGCTGAACAGTTCACCCTCAAGCCCACTTTCGGACGTACCCTGAAATATTGTGATACTTTCCTAAGCCGAACAATCGTTCATGGAATGCCCTGCCGAACTCTTCATTTTCCAGCCATTACAACCTTCAAACATTTAAAATCAACGTACATCGGTACCTCTCTAAATTTTCTTCGCCCACACTATGTGCAAACCAATTATAAAAAGTTGGCTCTCCACCTTTGTTACCTGGAGTGGTGTATTGTTTGGGGGAAAGCAGGATTCACTTGACAGATTTAAAGGGAGAAGCCTGACCTAAAGTCAGTCTTTTCACTTCACCTTTCAGACTGAAGTTTGTGGTGAAATTCCTTGCTCAGAGTGATGATTTCGGCTGTTGAAGGTAGGACGATGGACCAAGTCTTGACCAAATTATTCTTGGCATGAAATCTCCCCATCAAGATTGACCATGTCAAGAGCCCCAGTTACTATCTTTTCTTTAAACGATTGTAAGGTTTCTTCGAAAACATTTTTGATGTGATGGAAAGTTGACGGCAACCTCTTAATAAATAAAAAGCAACGCATTCCCTGGTGTGAGGCTATTCAATATTGTGCTTGTCTAGGAATTTCAATCGCTCATAGATCATATGAGTCTGCTGCCAGTACCAAGAGCACCATCATTTGAAATGTTCCCAAATCTCATATCTCACACTTTCACTTCTGTCTATTCTGATTTTTTAAATCTTTTTCATTAATTCTCACCTTTCAACTGCTGAAATAATTCACAACAGAAACCTGTCTCAAGCGATTTTTTTTTCTATTTTTCCAAATTTTGTAATTTTTCATCGAAAAAAAAAGAAATTGTTTATTTATGACCAAATCTTCGTTTTCGACCTTCATCCTCATCCTCATCATATCTCATCTATTTATCAACTCAGCACACCATTCAACCACCATCTCGGCACGTCCTGCTATTTCAAAGAACAAAAAAAAAAAAAATATAATCAAATGCCAAACCGAAGAATCATATTTCACCTGCCAAGTGATTTAGCTCCTCATTCCCCCTAAGTTGCTCCCAATAATATTGTCAAGGATTACATTTACATTTTTTTTTTTTTTTTTTTACTTTACGATGCAGCAATCGTCCGTAACTACTTTTGTTACCCCTAAATCAAGAAAAATAAAAGAAAAAATCCAAGAAAGGGATTATCGATCCTTTGAATGAGGACTGTGACAAAATCTTGTCCTACAACAATGTGAGGGTGACATTGACACAAAAATGAAAACAAAAATCAAACGCAGATCTAGAAATAATCTGCAATGGCCTATGTCAGCCCTGGGCCACAAGGTAAGCAAATTTCTTATATTTTTCTCCACCATCACCACCATAGCCACCCCCATACTGAGATTTAATGCCTTGAAAATATATTTTCTTTTTTCGTAAATCCCAAAGAACTTGTTAAGTAGGTTGGCAAATAGATGGAGCTGACTGCTGCCACAAAGTAAAAGGTAACAAGTACATACCAAATCAGATTCAATGCTCTTTTATCCGAAGGAGGGTGATCTGGTGGCGTCTTGGGCTGGTATCTGTATCTGTACAGTGGTGAATGGTGCTTTAAGCAAATACGAATACAATGATGAAAAGAATCATGTTATACAATATAAATGATTACCAAGTCTGAACTTAAACCTCAGCCTGAGCCTGAGCCTGGGCATGTACCTGAATTCTGAGTACTCAGCGGGAGGATAGAGGGAGAAATATTCCATTTTCTTTTTCGTCATAACTAATCCTTGTCAGAAGGTAGGTAGGGGTTGAAGTGGAATAAAGTTGTTTGCCAAACCGAAACGACATTCAATAAGAAATGCCTGGCCTAGGGCTAATCAATCATCTTTAACCTTATGTTCCGAGATAAGGCGACATGGGTGGGATATAAATGTAAAAAATTGTTCCTAAAAATGAAACACCAATGGGAGGACAAAAAGACTGAAAAAAAAATGAAAAGAAATTCCTTCCCGCCCAAAGGGTGAGTGGAAAATGAATTTTTCAACTTTCTAGGGAGTGGGAATGGAATGCAAGACCAACCACCCACACCTCTTCAATCGTTGAGCCATTAATTTCTTTTTCGACTCTTTTTTCATTTTGTTGCGGATGAAATAATATCTTTTCAGTGAAGATCTCCAGCTAGACAGATGTGTTGGCGGTATATGAGTACGGGTGTGACTACAACTATGGGTATTCTTCAATTTTCTATCATTTTTCAAAAAAAAAAAAAAACGAAATAAGATTAATCGCCTGCTGATGGAGCACGTGGACTAGGAGGCCGTATGTTACATGTGATACGAATAGTGGGCGCATCACCTTTGACTGATGAGTGGATACAGGACATGGTCTTATGGGCGAATCCCCCTGATATCATCATCATCATTATTCTCATCGTTTGTAGTTGTCCACATCATCGTGGACCGATATACCATCATTTTAACCATCATTCTCATCATCATCGTCATGGTGGCACTTATACGAATTAATCGATTTGTATCGTACTGGGAATCAAAATGTCATAAAATTGGATTCAGCGTGAAATTGACGAAAATTCTCTGACATAAAATAGCACGCACGGACTTCCGTTCAGTTTCTGTGTAGGTCTTCTTGGTTTGGTCTTTCTGTCTACGAGTTATTTAGCCATGGGGTGCGATGGTTACAGATGCGAAAGACGTGTTCGAATAAAATAAATTGCTTGCTGAACAGTTGCGATTGGCCATTAATATGATGACAAAATGAACAGGAAACATTCAAGTTGAATTCGTAACGGCATCCACCTGATGACCTCTGCTCGGTAATGGGGTACGCGGGATTAACTTTTGATTTATGGATTCGATTTCACTGAAATGCTCAAATGGAAGGATGACTTTTTGGAGTGAACAAATGTAGTCAATCTATTTTGGATTGGTAATTACAAATTTGGGTACAGTTATGAATGTACCTTCGTCGAATAGACTTCACTTATACTTTGGGGTGGTTGGAATGATGTCTAACTTAAGGTTGGAAGGGAGGGCAATGGTAAAAACTAATTTGTAAGGACGGAATTGGAAACCCAAATATGACGAACTATTATGTCACTAGCATATTGGGAGTATACATCCACGAGCTTAGTAGTGTAACACATTCTGTTTCTCTCCCTACATCCAGATTAGGTAAGATTGCTGTGGATTGAGTGCACGAGAGTTGATACATTTACCCCAAACAAATACCTTGTTCAACTCGTTGATGGTCTGAATGAAGGATCTATTATCGGTATAAAGCGCGTTCACTTAGCTTGCCGTTGTAAAAAGATGCATCATAGTCTCCTCATTCACTCATGCATACTAATTTTCTTCATTAGGTCGCGCTAAAGATCGGGGTGAACTTGGGCCAGTTAAATTTTTTGTTGGCTGCCTTCAGGGGGTGTATTGGAAGACTTTTCGGACCGGAGCGTGTCGGTATCAATCGGCTCTACATAACCCTCACTTGATGGATCTTCGCTCGACGAGTTCGACGTTGTATCTCCTCCTCAATTTGCCGTCTATCCAGACAAAGCAGGAAATCACCAGAAGCATTTTAGAATCAAAACAGTTTAGGGCAACCTCATCCATTTCTGATGATTGCCTTTGCGCCAAAGAGCAGGCCTGGGATTACTCAAGTTTATATGGGTCATACACACACACACACACTGTGAAGCTGGCAGCCCAGTATGGGCCATGGCCTAGCTTCTTAACACTCATTTGTGTTGCTCATGTTGTCATTTTTGTCACATCTGAGCGGGGCCTACGGTTTATCGCCGAATCCGAACGGCACTCCTTAGAAGCTTTTTCGTAGGCAATTTTACTTTCGGGAGTTTGACATTGCCCGCCGAAAGGGTGATGGCGATTTGAAAAATTGTTTGTGACCCAGCCAGGAATCGAACCCTGACTCTCTGCGTGATAGTCCAATGAGCTAAATATCGCGCCATCGCCATCGCGATGGGTCATACAGGTAACTTTTGTTGTTCAAGAGAGCGCTTTGCTAGGCAATTGCCTTTTTACACAAAGAAGCAGCGAATGGCAAGAGTTATTCTTCGTTTGAACTCAGAGTTGGTGTCGTTGTCTAACTTTATAGCGGAGATTGAGTAGTCAAAGTCCTTAACTACCTCAATCGAAGGTGACGTTCTGTCCGAGATGTTCTGTGTTGAGTGTCCCTTTTGCTTGAAAGCATATACTTGGTCTTGCCCTCGTTGACGGCTAAACCCATTATCTCCGCCTCCATCTCAATACTCGTGAAATGGCCAGTGACATGCCTGATTATGTCAATATCAAAAAGAAGACTGATTCCTCTATAGTTGGCACAGTTCAGAAGGTCTTTTTTCTCGAGGATCAGACAAACAATACTGAAGTTCTATTCATCGGGTATATTTTACAGATGAGTTGGTATACGCTTCTTATCAAGTCAAGCTTGTCGCTTTAAAGAGCTCGACAGTCAGGCGATCTGTTCCTGCATCTTTGTAGGACTTGAGCTTAGATATTGCTACGAGTATCTTCACTTCATCCAGGTAGGGTGAACGGAATTCGTGGTGTACTTAGTCCAGGTTGAAAGGCTTTGTCATCGTCAGAGATTGCAAGTCCTTGGCATAGAGTGCGACTCTACTACGATGTTCCCTTGTTCGTCTCTACAGATTTCGGTCTGGGGCTTGTGTTCGTGGCATGTTTTACCTGGAGTAGCATCTCTCAATGTTCTCGACCACGCGCTGCACATGTTCTTTTTTTTCCTCTTGAGAAACCGTTATTGGTATTTCCTCTTCTGTTCCTAGAGCTCATGAGCAGCTTTAGTCATTCTATACCGCTCCGCTTTCTATGCATCGTGGTACGTGTGCTCGCCAGCATTCATCATCAAGCCAGGGGTTTCGTTGTGGTGGTCGAATGAAACCCAGCATAGCACCCAGTAGCAGCATCTCTGATGGTTTTTTGGCAGTGTTGGCGGATCGATGCTTGATGCTGGCGGCAATCTGAATCTTACCAAATTTAAAGAGAATAAATCATAAAAGAATTTGGCGATCTCTTGCTATTGTAGCCGTCTGCCGTCGAAATTCCTCACAGTTCCTCCTATTTGCTTGTCTTGGAGTTTTTGGGGATATCCGCAACTTTGGCTACAACAAGGTAATGGTCCGAGTCGTTGTTGGCTCTTCAGACATACATAATACTGCAGGAGTTTCTTCACCGATCGCAATTTGGTTAATGTCGTTGACGTTAATTGATCAGAAATTCCACGAATCCCCTTGTGAACATCGAGATGTGGAAACCGCGTGGTAGCTACAGCAATATTTCGTCTCGCCGCAAATTCGATTCGAAGTGTCGTTTAGACTAAACATTCCTACAGTACCTACTACCAAAATTGCCACCTCAAACGCAAAGCTATAGCATTGCTCGTAAGTCTTGTTCTACCGCTCAGAGAAGCTGTCTTTGGTGTCGTCGTCTGTTGTGCATAACCTTTCCTTTTCCAAGACAGTCAGAAAAACTAAGTTTTAGACGGTGTGAATTTCAAAAATGATCGTCTAGCGATCGCTACGTTGAAAACCTGACTTAGTCATAGCTTAGAGATGGAAGCAATAAACCGCTGACAGCTTAAGAATAGAGATATGTTGATGAAACAAAAATCGGAAATGAACACATGGTCAGACGGAATTCGAAAGGTGGCCCATAAGTCTAGAAAAAGCTTCTTCACTTAGCACTTTCCATCAACAATTGTTGCAATGATCGGCCAAGATACCCAAATGTTTCTTAGAAATACGCAGGCCCACTCTTGGTCAAGCCTTCGAATTTTGAGAATATTTTCTCCAAATTTTAGTTTTCCAAAAGTAGGTCGACGTGGCTTGGTTACCGAACAGATTCTTGGTCTCTGTTATTAGCAAACGAAATGTCCCCTAAACAGTCCTAATGCGATTTTTCAGGGCGTAGGTAGGTAATCCTTAAAATAACCACCAACCTTCATTTTCTTCTAACGACTTAATTTATTTTCTCCATAAAAAAAAAGGAAATCGACAAACTTTCATTAGCCTCAGACCACATCATCCCTCCTCCATCCTATTAGCAGCGGTATTTGAAAAACCCCAAAAATGGAAACATCCCTCTTCCATTAGACTTTGGAATAAGGTTAACAACATCATGAGTCCGCTATCTTGTCATATCCTGCCAAAATGTGTAATACAAGAGACAGAAACCAATTCCAAAAAAAAAAAAAATAGAAGAAGAAGAAAAGAGCAAAAGATATGAGATGAAAACGATGTGACTGAGTGGCTGATAGCAATCAATAATTAAGTACGAGGACGGTTTAATTCGCATCGCATCTAATGGCACAATTTCTCTTCATCTACTATTCGTCCCGCATGATAAAAACGAGAATATAAAGAGATAAAGTATCTTGGATCTAAGCTTTAACATAATATCTTATACTCATACGGAAATACACACATCCGGATGTGTAGTACTCGAGTGGAATATTCGATCAGATGAGATAGGCAATGACGCAGCGTACGAATACACATATCACGCTATGGTTCATCGCCGCACACGTGCCCACTTTGAGTGGCAGGATAATAATGAATAAATTATAAGGTCATGTCCTATTTCCGGTTGACCAGAAACACACTACTGAAATGGGACTGAGAACCGAGTTTAGTAAAAAATTTGATTGGGAAACCCTGTTCACTACTCGTAATCGAAAAGGGATACGTCAAAAATCAAATCACATCCTGGGTTGGTTTTGTTTTTTTGTATTTAACCTCATTCTCTTCTTGATTCCCATCTCTGTTTTCTGTTGACCTTTTAATTTTGAAATTAAATTACGAACTCGAAAGGTTTTGAAACGGATGAGAGGACTCTACTCGTAAATTCACACAAAGCATGTTGGGGAGATATTTGACTCGAAACGGGTCATCTCGAACATCATCATCGTCACAAACATCCGACGAATGCAACGAGTACATACATAGCTAGTCGTCTCAAGTTTCCATTAAATGATTGAGGAGAACCTCGAGTTCAACGTCTGTATTTGCATTTTGAATATGAAATGTGAAAGAGCTTTAAGGAGGATTGAGGCGGTGCTCGAAGTGCAGACTCTCAACTTTGGGGATGTTTAATCTACGCGAATGAGGTGTCTGATGGTATTGCGGATAGAATCGGGTGAACCGTAATCTCGTGCATTATGTGTTGAGGGGTGAAAATCTACGAAGCAAACAGATCTACTTACGAAATTAAAATTTTGTATCTTTTCTGTTGCTTTTGAGTTTGGGTTCGGGTGAATCCTTTTAGTGGTGTACAAGGACTTACCTACTATGAAAGGTTGTGCATAAGTAGAGCACTGCAGCAGAATGCAATTGTCTGTGTAATGTGTCTTCTGTGTCACCATCTGGAAAATGGAAAGAGTGGCTTTAATCCAATTCAGACGAGCAGCAGTTAATTAAATTTTAATTTGTGGAAATTTCGCAATGCAAAAAAGGAACTGGTGAGGCAATATCTTGTACTTGTACTATCACGCGGTTTTTGGTCGATTGAATGAAAGGAAGATTACAGGGTGAAAAAATGATGATTTTAAGAGTTATGAGTCACTGCTATGGACCTTTCCAAGTAAGTTAAATTGAAATCTTTAAATATACGAGTAGATTGGTAAAAATAACTTTTATGTTTAAGCCGAAAGGTCTTGGAGTGCAGTTGATTATGAAAGGAGAAGATACTCTCGGCGCAATCATTCTACTTCGATTTATATTACAGATGACCTCAACATGCCTCAGGGAATCGATCTGTTTTAAAGTAAAGCTGAAAGTTGTAAGCAGTTATTGTCCATATTTCCCTTCTTCATCAAAGAATCTTAATTGTCCCTACAACAAACCGGCCATTTATCACTGATCAAAATTAGGCTCCGTCTGATATGATCCTTAATTCTTTTTATTTTGCACGATTTCCATTGATCCTTCTCGATGCGTCTTCATGCAACGGACTGCTTTTTGTGTTTACTTTCAAAATCATGTAAAGTCGTTGCGAAAAAGAGATTTGTAGAACAGCTTATTGATTCACGACGAATTGGTTTAGTCGTTTCTTAGGGGACATCCGTATCATAGGTGGCATCCGCATACAGAACGGAACCACATCTTCGAATGCGGCACTGGGGCAGCTGGCCAAAAATTGTCTTAATCAGAGAGGCTAGTATATACCGATCTAGTGAACCGAAGAAGCAATAGATTTGAAGGAACATTCTTTAAATTATTAGAAAATCAGTTAAGGCCTTTTAATCACTCAAAGGAGACTGTATTCAGAGCACGGCACCGGTAATACATTTATATCATAAATTGTACTGATCTTAGTATCAAGAATACACCGAATGTCCAACATTCCGTGAAGATCATTGTTTCTACGATATAGTGCCCAATCGCTAGCTCAACTATTTCATAGACTTTCTTCTGATGGGTATGATGGATATTGTGATTTGATGTACAACACTGTATCTCACAATTTATGTACAAAGTTCAATTCACCAGAGGCAATTAAGAAGGTCTAATTTGATTCCTTTAAGCAGTATCAATGGTTCCAGGTTACCTTTTCCATCTCCCTTGATTAAAAGGTATACTCGTATGTAGCCGAATCTCCACACTTATATGATTTGAAATAGGCCTTTCCCAACAACTCTTCTCATTTGCTGATAAACTTAGGTATGCCATATTCCTATATTATAGTGCTGCCTCTGTGGTTGGACATCGAGAGGTTTTCAAACCGTAGCATTTCTATCTATTCGCTAGGGCTTCAAACATTTGAGGGGATGAATTTGGGCTCATTGAACAACAAATGGGTCCTGTATAAGTTATAGAATTCGCTGAACATACGCCCAAGTTTTGCGAACTCGTACATAACATACATTAAAATACCTATAAAAGTGGCCTTAAAATCGATGACCAGTTAAAAAGCATCTGTTTGAAGTTCTTAGCATTCTGGCAGCCGCCATTTTTTTCGTTCATTGGACTATCACGCAGAGAGTCCGTGGTTCGATCCTCCGCATCACCAAAAAATTTTCAAATCGCCATCACCCTTTCGGCGGGAAATAGCAAACTCCCGAAAGTAAGAATTGCCTACGAAAAAGCTTCTAAGGAGTGCCGTTCGGATCGGCGATAAGCCGTAGGCCCCACTTAGATGTAACAAAAATGACAACATGAGCAACACAATTGGGTGTCAAGAAGCTAGGCCATGGCCCATACCGGGCTGTCAGCGCCACAGTGTTTTTTTTTTTATATATTTTAGGCCGTGATGTCTTGTAAGGTACCCCACTAAGTTTGTTACGAGGGGTCTCTTAACCCTTCTGGCTAGTTTGTCGGTCTTTTCTCTGTCTTCAATACCCTCATGCCCAGAAATCCACCATAGTGTCGTCTTGTTCCTTGAACAAAGTTTTTGGAGGCTTTTTAAGCAGTTAAAAACTGAAAATATTGGCTGAAGTCAATGATGTGCGAGCCAAGGGCATTTAAAGCTGCTGAAGATCCGAGAATATATGGATGTTTGCGCCCTTAAAATGATTGCGCGGTTTTGGATACCGTAGTTGTAGATACGGTTGGCGCATTCTTGAATGGCAGGTAGTTCAGCTTGGAATACACAAGGACACTTCCCCATAGCGGTTGATATGCTAGTACTTGGTCTGAGTATTCTAGCTACCATATCCGTTTCCATCCGTATACCACTTATGCGTTTTTGGCTGTTTGGTGAATATTTTCATTAGGAGCGCTAGATATTTGACAGGATAAAGAGGCACAAATAAAGAAGCTACAAAATACAATATACTAATTTATATCGTGGAAAACAACGGTGTTGAACAAAGTGTGTGAATTTTTAACTTAGCCATCGAAGTAAGTATTCATTTCGAGCTGCGCTCTGTGCACTTCGTGATTTTTACAGTGCAGACTGTCGACCTGCAAAATCAACTATTCGTCGATTGGTGAACAAATCCGAGTAAATATATCAATAAAATATACCCGGACGTCTTAAGGTCCTCTGCAAACATTGCTCCACTAGGTAGTCAATTCCTTGTCACGCCTTTCGAAGACTTAAAATTGGCGAATTTTGGGTCGGCACTTTGACCTGCACTTGTATCAAATCATTTGACTAATGAATTGTAAACAACTATAGGCAGCGTCAAACATTTGTTGACTGGGCTCTGGAGCAGTTGGAAGAGGATTGCGATTCCAGACGGAAAATCATCTTCAGCGACAAATCCTATTTCTTGATGAATGACTATGTCAACAAGCAAAATTGTTCTATCAGTTGTAAATGCATCCAGAGCAAGTAACTTTTTGGTCTGGTTATTGGCCATAACTTCTTTGAAAATCATGTTGGCACCACCTTAACAGAAATGGTATGTCCTTCCAAAAAGACGACGCCACGTGGTACATAGCTCATGCAATAATGGATCTTCTGCACGACAAATTGGGCATAGTTATTTCGCGTTTCGATGACGTCAATTCACCCCGGATATCATGTGATTAGATTTCATCAAACGTCTTCCTGTGAGACCAATTCCATCAATGGCATCGAACACAAATTATGCAATAATCTCGTTTGCCTAGAACTAACTAATAAACTAACAAATACAAGTCTCTATTTATCTAGAACCCTTTTATCCAATGAACGTTTATAGATTGGCAGAAAACCCATGTCCTCAGCAGATTAATGGATCTTTCCTTAGTACAATCGTATCAATCTCTTCAAGACCGAATAGGTGGTTGTTTTGACGCTCGAGGTCCGCCTGAAAGTAGAATCATAATTATAACTTCACGGGCTGGTTTCGATCATCGTGCATCAATCGAGAGCTTCAATTTATTTCAGAGAATTTAATGTTTTTATCCATCGCCCTCACTACCACTAGTTCTCGTCCTTCTAAGTTTCGCCCTATGAGCATCGTGTTTCGCTGCGTGGGCTTACCAACATTAAATTTCACAAAATAGTTCAATACAATACAATGAATTCTACCGTTTTTGGAGATGTCGCCACCGATCTTGTGCTCATAACTCTGACAGCAAAGAACAATCGATGCAAAAATGCTCTGTCAGTTCTCCTATTTTGTATCCGATTGATATAAAAGTTCCCTACAGCACTCCTTCCATATTTTACCTTGGTATTTTAGCTTTAACCCCAGAGCACTAAGCTTTCTTTTTTGTCATTAGACACTAACCCTCGCCTGTGAGGGTACTTTGAAGAAAAAGTACGATAAGTCATAAAAAAACAGTTTTCACAATTTAAAAGTGTTTAGATGTCCTTTTTAGACGTGCCTTCGACATAAAAATAAAAATCTGCTTTTTTTGTGACTTATTTTTTGTCGCATCCGAAACAATTCGATGATCTGTGCTGCAGACAGTACGAGTATGTGCTGCCGCATTTTGCGCACTTGTACACCCTCATGCGGCGTTTTTGGTAGGACAAAAGCTGACCTTTTCCCTTTTTTTATTAGGGATTCATCAGGTCCAGGCGAAGAACTTTCGGCAGCACGAGTGACCACATTCAGCACTGAATTGATTTTACAAGAATGACTGTTGGAAACATGTAAAATATAGCTGTTCAAAACCGTCATATTCAGCATCCCGTTAAATGCACACAGTGGCCAACTTGCACTCAAATGGCCACACATTTGATCATATGTAACCACGGCACCTTTTGTCGCATTGAATTATAGTACTCTATTATAGTTGGTTTTTTCGATACCTGATCAAAAGCTGGCTTACTGTGCATAGTTGAAAGTAGAAGGGCAGTCTTTTGAGGCTCCGGTTTGAAGCTGACAAGGGTCAGTTTATAATGAAAGCCAAACATGGATGTTCCAACGCGACAAGATGTGCTGTGCTTTAACTCTTCGAGTATTTCCTTTTAATTGTTCCTGATTGTCCCAAGGGTTAGTTTGTATGGTTCAGCAAGCAGTTCTTCTGCTAAAGGTACGGATGTAAACCAATTGTCTGTTGTAAGATTACGGTTGGTCCTATGTACAGTTTTTGTAAGCAGCTTGCAATAATAACTGCCAAGAGAAGCACTTGTAGCAGACGTGTCATTGCTTCTTCCTAAATATGGGCAAGCATCAAACATATATTTCTTAATCAAGCTCCTCAATTTCCAAATTACCCTGAGCTTCTCTTTCGCCGTCGGACGGTTCCTCCGTCCACCACCTTATAACTTTTTTTCCTTGGGGATCCATCATAAATATAAACCCAATTTTCTCCATGTAAGTGACACAAATATCCAAAAATTCTATGAAAACTAAAAAAAAATACCTCTGTCAGTAAGGCTCGCCTCTCAGGCGACGCGTATCGCTATATTTCTGCAACGCAGATCAAAAATTAGAGTGTACGTCCACTACCCACGACTTCTCATAGTGAAATGAGTTGGCAAAGAGCTGCAGCCCGATGTGAGTGGGAAAAGTACAGTCAAATGCAAGAAATAAATTTTGAATGGTCTCATAGGCGAGGGTTAGAGTTCTAGGGTTAACAAGGTGCCGATCCTAATCATTACAGAATACTAGATCACTATTTCATCCATGATAAGTCAACTTAACAGATTTAACGATTTAAAGTCCAGGATTCACATGAGAGGACTTCACCTCCTAGAACTTAACCAAATCCTGTTTTGGTATCGCGCTTGTCATACCTTCTAATAGTGCTGCGAACTATAAGATCATGATTAGGACTTGATGATATAAATTCGTCTACATCCTGTCTTATCTGAACCAAGCTTATGGACTTCATATTACATGGTTACGTTAGGAACCCTTCCCCTTCCCCTTCCTGAAATACGAATCTAATCTCTATCTCTACTCTCTGGAGTAATTACCACAAACAAATAACAAAACTGTTTTATGTAGCCACTATCATCGGTTAAAATCGGGAAAGCATTTCCACTACCATCTTTGAATCAAAGAAAAAAATTAAAATTGTTAATTTGTTATTTGCACCTTCCTTCATGAAGAGGATTACGATGGGTAAAAAGAAGAGAAGGAAAGGAACTACTCTAAAAGTACTACTTTTACCCATCTTAACAAGTACTATTGGCTTAAAACGGATCAGCCAGCGGAGAAAAAATCTTTCTTTTTATTTATCAACAAAGAAGGAAAAAATAAAAATAAAAACAACAACAACAACAAGAACTTCCTTCTTCCATTTGAAAAAAAAAGAAGAAAAACTAAAAATAACAAAGTTAAATTCCTTCTGTATCCTTAAACTAACTTTTCCACTCACATTGGTACGACAAAGCGAAACAATGAGCCAAAACTTTTGCACTTCCTGCTCGAAGTGGATTCACAAACTTACGGTTTGCATTAGATACTTTGAGTCTTACTCTACTCCCGCAATTGCTTGCAATCTGCCCCCGGGGTTTCTAAGGAATTCAATTCCAGACATAATAAGTGTACATAAAGGCGTGCGTTGAAATACCAAAATACGCTACCCTATGTGAGACAAAGAAAAAATTGTATCCTAACATTCAATCCACATCCGGTACAGTCTGTCTGTACAGTAGTAAACCTCCCTTACATTGCTTGTACTCATAGGTACGAGTAAAAGTCTTCAACGGCTGTGTAATTACTTTGGAATTAGTTTACAAGTTTGCTTATAGCCGCTACCAGCTTTACAATTAACCTAATTGATCTTCCACGTCTTTTGTGTATAAGTTATGTCCTGGAGCATATTTCGGGCGAGAGGGACTTTTTCCGGTCCCGCACGTGTGTGTGTCATAGATTTTACCACACTAGAAGTCGTCTAGGAGTTTTTTTTTTTTTTCTGTTTTAAGGGGCCCAAGGGCTCAGATGATACAAAAGATAGGAAGGTAACTGTGGCAAAATAAAGTAGCTCTTGTGCTTTGTTTTGTACATTATGTTCCGCTGAATGGCGAAATACAAGTACATATCACCAGTCTCAATCTGGAACTCAAGATCTCTTTCGTATCGTAGGTGGTTGCGATGGCATCTGTTAGTGTATCATTTTGCCTTTTTTCCCCCTTATATAGTATCTTTTCCTACTCTTCGAAGGATGAAAAAAAAAACCAGTTGCCAATGGCGATTGTGGATGGATGGGGGTAGTACGAGTATAGAATGGCATAGAAGAAAAAAAAACTTTTAAATTGCTGCAGCATTTTTTTCTTTGAGCTCGTTTGTCGTACCGTGCCGTTCTTTTCTGTTTCTTTCTGTTTGTTTTGAAAATTAAGATACATTTTCTGTTTTTTGTTTTAGTCTTTTGTTTTTGGTTATTTTCTTTTCCTACGCTAATATCCTCTCTTGTTTTGTTTCAATTTCGTAGCGACCCACGCTTAAATACCGCCATTTCTATGGCATCCTCAGACTCGCTTTCTTTTAAAAATAACAGACTGGACGTCGCGGCACGGCGACAGGAATGATTTTATTTTTATTCTCTTATTCCTTCGTCCTTTTTGTCCTTTTCGATTGTTATTTTTTTATTTTTATATTTCTCCTATGCGTTTTATTTTGGCGAAAGATTCGTTTTTTAAAAATTCCTCTTTTCGATTTCTTCTGCATAAAAAACTTCATTCGATGTTCGTGCGGGTATGTTCGTTTAGTGTGCGTTTGTTGGAATAATCGAATTCGAGTTCGAAAGTTGGTTGTTTTAATGGAGCAGGGTATAAATTTCGATTGGGAGGGTGTTTGGGGGCATGTTTAATGGGTGAAATTACTTTCTCTTGTTTTTCTTCTTTCTTTTTTTTTATTTCAAATGTCCTTTCAGCAGGAGAAGTAATTTAAACAAAGAAGGGGCTGCAATCTACCCTTGCCACCACAAAAAAAAAAGGGTAAAAAGATAAAAAAGAATTTTATTGTGGCACAGTAAAATTTGTGATCTACCTAAAATTGAAGTTGGTTTATGTATCTTTTTTCTTTTTTCTTAAGTTTATTTATTTATTTATTTTTTTATTTAATTGAGATAGGGTTGTGGATATCCTTTTGACCCAATTATTGGGTTAAAGAGAGAATAATTGAGATGTTGGTCCCTTGTAATTGGAGCTATCTTTTGTAATGGATATTTTATGACTTTTTTGTCCATTATTTCGTTGAATACTCGTATAAATATGATAACAGCTTCATATTGGTGTTTAATCTAAATTTCAATTTTTTATTGAGGATAGGTTTTGAGTTTTATAGTGTTTGTTCGTTGAATTTAGAAATAGGGTTTAAAATACAAAATTGTACAATGAAAAGATGTCTAAATATACTCGTAAATAGGTTCCGAACTTTTCCATTTATTTTATGGCATCTCAAGACGGCTCTTAAAAGACCTTAATGAAGTTACAAGAACACTTTAAATCTGCCTAGGGAAGGTTGAAAAAATGGGCTTGGTGATGATCTCTATTAGTGTCAAGTATTCACTACTTCTGATAAAGAACTACATAAACCGAAAGGACCAACCAAGGACAAATTATATAAATACCTGACCGCCTGACTGATGGTTTAACAGTAGTAAAAGGAGGCCGAAAAAAGACTGAATGGAATGAGTTGCTTCTGAATAAAGTCAGCTTGTAAGCCCATTGGAAGACCTCATCCTTAATAACTTGGTGAGCGTGTTATTGTGTTATTAGGAAGAGCTAAACAAGAATCAATTTTCCAAAAGTCTAAAAAGCAGCTGCATCTTAAGTATTAAAACGGGGAAATATTCGGAATACATTTCGTTGGTATTAGTATCCGGTTGCACCTATAGGCAGTTTACTCAATCCACAGACAAAGATTCTGTATTATACCTTTTGGAAAATGCCCTAGGTTAAGCTTTAAAATGTTAAAAACTCAGAACGCGAAGAGTGGATTAACAACATTAAATCACTCTTCAATAATATTCCAGGAAATCTTTCAACGGAATTCTTCAGATTTTCGAGAAATTTCTGCTGATTTTGCATAATTTCTTTGACTTGCCTATGACTAAATGTGTGCTGTTTGAGACGAGAAGTCCTTCATATTCGAGCAAAACCACTGACCGATCTTACATAAACAGCATAATCGTTTCATAGTCAGGCTTATACATTATCTTATTGCCAAGAAGGGGATTTACTGCCATTGGTAGTAACATTTCCGAAGTTTACGAGTATATTAGAAGGCAACGGTGAAATATTATGGCCGGATTTTGCGGAAACTGTCAAATTAAAATGCACAAAATGGTTATGTTATCAAGAGGGATCTAAATTATTTAAGGATGAGCCGACCAAGATATTTTTTTTTGCTTAAACTTAAAGGATAACTATGGTATGTAGAAGAAGCTAAGATAACAAGGCATTGCTTGGGATGAAAGAGAAGTTTTGGGGAGACCGAAGCTCCTTTAAATCTTATAACATAACTAATTAACGAAAGGTAGATTCGTAGCTGTAGAATGCCTACTAATCCTCCGACACGAGAAGAATGGTTACCAAAGAGACTTCTCTGGTTTTCGAAGAATCTTTTTGGTTTTTTTTTTAAGTTCACACTTAAGGAACGAGACTGATCAGAGGAAATCAAAAAACATAAGTGAGGGCTGAATTTGTAGGTACAAATTAGAGAATGGGCAATTGGTTCAATGGAAGTTAAACAAAGTCGAGATGTGATATTGTGAAAACTCAAGGAAAAACTGGGGCAAGGCATAGACAGACTATATGTCAGACTATCCCGTACTGGCTGAAATCGAGATTGGAGACACGAGTTACTCATGGAAGCGTGAAATGTGACACAAGGGACAATGCACTCTGACAGAGGCTCTACAAAATTTATAAAATGCCAGGGAAGGTAAGTCATGCAAGCAAAGAAACCAAAAAAAGCCGAGCACAATTATGATGTTGATCTTAAATCTTTCTTTGTACTCGTAAGCCGATGGAAGATGGTTGTTTCCGCCGGTAACGTACCTGTTGCAATCCAAAGGCTAGAAATTTAACATTTTTAAAGGCTCAGTGTCGTGATAACTCCCCAAATTTTCAAGTAGTAACGAATACATGAAATGCATTTGTATCGATACTCTTTCTGTAGACTAGTATTATACAATTTTCATGTATAGTCCGAAATTCAGAGGCATGAAGTTCCCGAGAAGTATTGAAACTTTTTGAGTAAATTAATAATAAAATGTGGGTATGCCTGTCTAGTGAGTGCAACTGTTTCTATTTTTTTTTAACGTGAACTGCTGTCTGTAAATAATTAATTTCACGGGAAGCCCATATATCCATGAGGACAGAATACATCGCAATTACTTCGATACCAATTCGGAACCCGTATTGAGGGCATAGGTTCCGCCCTTGATATGAGTTCAAGCCTGCCTTAAACGTCTTTTCGGGCTTAGGGTACTTTTTAAAACTCTACATCGTTCGTTTTAAATTTAAACCGCAGCCGCCCAAAGCTCCTACTAGGAGGCCTAGCTCTGGGCTGGCCTGAACTAAATTACATAGGGTCCTGACTCTCACAGTCCTGGTGGCGACTACCGCTGATCCTATCACTTAATTAGACCAAAGATCACCAGCTTGTAACTGGTCTAATCGTAGTAGCCCTTAGTGGAGTTATATTCTGAAGATATGCCATGACCCGCCGAGACGGTAATAACCTCAAAATATGTATTTTCTCAGTTTTTGGATTGCTTCGCAAGTGAAACTTAATAGGTTATCCATGCATCAATGCATTGCGTCCTAGGAAAGTAACTCTTCATAAGATTCGTTACTTTTTAGGTCAACATAATGACCCTTCTGAGCCGGACATTCGAAAAAAAAATTTGAAGAAATTAGTTTAGTCGCGGGTCAATCAACTTATTAACATGCACGGCCAGCACCTACCATGACAAAAACATCGCCAAAGTCACTCAAAATGTTCGAAAAGAGGCAGCTACCCCGAAGCATCATTGGATCAAAAAATTTTACAGCACTTTACGCGGAATTTTGAGTGTCGATCTGCATTAAGCTCCTACAGAATCCAAACAAAACTTCATTGGAACACTCACGACTTCAGCATTGCGCTTAATGGTTCCTGGCAAGGAGGGACAATCTTTCATCAAAAGTATTATTTTCAGATGAATCATTGTTTTGTATGGTTGGGTTTTTAAGTAAATAAATTCGTCGTCGTATCTTGGGCCCGAAAACCCATCATGTGATTCGTGGAAAGCCAGTGGATCCCAACAACAAAGAGAATTACACTGAATACTGAATATTATCGACGGATGTTGACTGAAATTCCTCGTGCAATGTTGGTATTATCTCAAGTGTCATTGTCCTGTAAGAACGAGTTGTCCTCGAGGTTCATACTATTCTTTGGAATCTCAAATGACTGGGTTATCGTTTCCTGATATGAGAGTCCTTAAGAAAAAAAAATCCAAAAATTCTCACAAAATTGTGGTACGTTTCTGGTGAAACAAAGACTCTGTAAAGCCGTTGTTGAAATGTTCAGTCTGAAGTCCGATATTTCGGCCACATTATGGCGGACAGGTGTAATGTTTTATGTTGAACGACTAGGATAAACATGTCGCTATTGTCTGAAATGAGTAGTCGACTCAGTTTCCTCTAAATTTTATTGATTATTCCACCGATGATGCAATCACCTTTCGCAGGAGAGTGTTCTAAGACAATTTTCAGATCAAAAGAAGCATTTTTTGGGGATAACTGAACCTTCATAGTACCTAACCACTCCTATTGAATTACATCAAATTAAACCTTATGAAGCGATTAAACAGCCTCAAGCACACTGTACCACTATCTAGGACATTGACTGCTGGTTCATACGAGCATTTTTCAAATTAGAAAAGATAAACAAACAACCGCTCTAATCCATCCAATATCTGATGTGTGTTATGGCCAAATATTTGCTAAAATGCTCCACACCAGAGAAGTAGCAGATATGAGTACCTACTCTGCAATTAATTTGCTGTAAGCCTACACATCTATTCAATCAATACCAGCTCTGGCATATTGAATCCTTGTATTCGTACCGTACTCCCGTCAAATGCAAACATTCAAAAGTTTCGAAAAAAGAAAAGAAAACAACAAAAAATACAAACACATCAGAGTTTTTGAAACATCCACAGCCAATGTATCTTCCCATACGAAATAAAAGCTAACATATGAATGATGGTAAAGATATTACCACCCACCATACAAACTAACCCCTAAGCCATTGTTTACCTTTGATAAATTCATCTGCAAATATTTTTCACGGAAATAAATATTTATCTCCATTTCAGATGTTAAAAAGAACCGAATAAAGGGAGAAATAGAAAGAAAAAACGGGACAAAACCAAAGCAGAGATGAAACAATAGCGTGGGCTTAAGGACAAATTGATGTAATGTAGGAGCATATCCGTGTATGTCCTTTTTTTCATCAGTGTGACTGTATGCTTGTATCTGGAGGAGCATATATGAATCATGTAATGCCTGGTTATCCATCAAGCCATTTACATTGTGTGTGCAGAAAGAAAGATTGATGCGGCAGCATAACAGCTGCTCTGGTGGATTACTTTCGTATGTTTTCTGGGCTTCAGCCCGCATATGTACGAGTACTCGTATCTTTGGCCCTGGAAAAGTGTATTATTTTCTCTTGTTGCTGGAGCGCATCATATCTGTAATAATCCTGGCAAAGAGAATCCCATTTCATTGTGCAATTTGTCATACATTATCTGTTGGCTCAATGAGAATCCAACAGGCTTCTGTTTATCCTCCCAGTTGTCTGTATGTTGTTTTCTAAAGCTCACTGTGTCCTATGCTTCTGTTTGTCGATGTGTTACGACGTTTGCCTGTGGTTTATATCCTAACGACAGGGAGGTACCACTCATCCTCTTCCAATATAACTCAGCTGACAGCAAATTGATGCTCTCATGAAGGGTGTGTAAATAAAAGAGTTGTTTTGTTGGTTAGAACTTGTACAACGTGTATAAGTATAGATGATGCTGTTGCATTACTGTTGTTTCATAAAAAGCCACCTTCAGTTCTACCCTACCACAAAACCTTACACAACCCCCGTTTTTCCTTTTCGCCCTTCAACTCATAAATAAATATTAACAGAACAGATACAAATAGAACTCGTAACAGAATGTGCTTTCTGTTTACTGTTTAGCTAGAAATAGTTATGATTCCCAGAAAGCAGTTTAATGGCGCATTTTTCAGGATACTCGTATGTGAATAGACATTGCTGTGTTAGAACGATATCTCATATTTCGATTCGATTGCATTTGCAATGTGCAAATTGATGTGGTAACATCCACTTGCTATTGGATTGATTGATAGAAGTCGTCCTTATATAGCAATTGTCGATAAGATAATAGATAGACTGACATATGATAGATGAATTTTATACGCTGCGGGATGCTTGGTTTGTTTGAATAGCCTGTAATGCTTTTATATAGTATATGAATCTCTTAACTGCAAGAGCCGATGGTCTCCATTGAAACAGCGACTTACTTGCCAGCAGAAAGTAATTGAGGGCCAAATGCAAAAAGTCATTTATTATTATTCAGGCCAGGAAGGACCTGCAACAAACTCTATTTTTACCTAGTTGCCTCATGTTATCGTTGACACACCATTCCACACTGATGTCTTAAAGCTGGTTCTCCAGCTGTACGACGCTTAAAAAGAGTCTGCAGTTCTCCCTATTGCAGGATGGCTGACTTTATAAAGACGTCGATTGGTCGGGCGATGTAGTGGAGAATAGTGCTAATCAGCATAGACGCTCATAACAAAGTCAAATATCTATGGAAACATTAGGATTACAAATAAATTTTGACAAAAGAAGGCCCCACCAGTAAGTTATGGTTGAAACTTTCAGATGTGAACCGTCAAATCGTAAGGTCTAGTCTGTCAACACCATAATCTTGAGTGTTTGCGATTTTGTATCAGCATCACATAACTTCTTTTGTACGACAATGTTGAGTTTTGAGCTGAATAAGCGTCATTCCCGGGAACTTTATATTTACTTCTGTAATTTGAACAAATCTGCAGCTGATGCCAATCAATTGTTTGGAGGAAAAAAACTTGCACTTATAATAGGAGGGACTCACCAGCAATTTTTTTTGTTCAAAATCGTGAGGAGCGATTCAAAATCAAGGAAGCTGGGATCCATATGAACTGAAGCACATGTGCTACTTGCCAGGCATAAACGAAAGGATTATTGGAAAAAACTAATGTTCAAACCGACCGAAACCATTACTGGGACTCTTTACCGAACACAATTAATGAGATCTAGCCGAGCACTCAAGGAAAAACGCACGCAATAACTTGCTTGGAAACACTCAACTGAGAGGTCTACCCCACCCACCGTGTTTACCATACATTTCCGATTCAAATTATCATTCGTTCCGATCGATGGCAGCACTTCACATATTGTACTCCTAATAATATCCGGGGATGCAGCCAGTTCTTGATTCGGTACCCTGACAGTGCATCTTACTTACCGTGATCTTTTTGTAACCTGGTACCCAGATAAAACTTAGCAAAATCGGCCACCTGACTATATTCAAAGAACCATGAGAACCATATCATTCTCGAATTGCAATGGAAATGGTGAAACATCCAGCAAGACCTTAAGCAAAACTGGACTGTTATTTTAGGTGACTGACTCTTCACAATATTGTTTATTGTCGGCATATTGTAGTTCCTTGTAAAACCGCACTTCATTCCTATCTTGGCTCTAATTTTGACCGAAGCCATTCGTGAGTGGAGGAGGAGATACAACGACGAACTGTATGGACTGTACAGCGACATGAACCTAGCCAGAAGAGTGAAGATCCAAAGACTGAGATGGCTGGGTCATGTAGAGCGCATGGACACCAATGCTCCGGTCCGAAAAGTCTTCGAATCCGCCCCCGAGGGACAGCGCAGTAGAGGAAGGCCAAGACTTAGGTGGCGCACGCAAGTGGAAGAGGACCTCAGCCAACTTAGCGTGCGAAACTGGAGACAGCTAGCCAGGGATCGAGCTGGCTGGAGAAGCTTGTTGACTGAGGCCCAGGTCCACCCCGGACTGTAGCGCCACCTTAAGTAAGTAAGTTTTTACACATATTTTCCTATTGGTCAGAAATTATTTTATATAGTTGTATATTTTTTTCCCAACGCCCCATTTTTTAAGCTTCTTTAGGACCACATGTATCCCTTTTTTGTCAAAATCAAGAGAGAGGATTGAAACGTGATTTTTCGCGGATAGTGCCCTTGAAATATAATGGTCTATGTGAAGAAGCGCATCAACACATCCCTTTGTTGGCTTTAAATGCTACTTGATTTGGACTGATGAGCTTGTTCGTTTCGGCAAACCATAGTAGACGCTTCGCGACTATCTTCTCAAGGACTTTGGACAAGCATGGGATAAGGGAGATGGGTCTATATGCCTCGATTGAGGATCTATCTTTTTGTGGTTTTGGTATGGGCAGTATTGTGGCAGTTTTCCAGGTTTGGAGAATCTACAATTCTCTCTTTGATTTCTTTCGGAAGATTTTTGGGCATTGGATACGATATTCTATCTTTACTAAACTCCTCCCTTTTAGTTTGTCAAGTGAAGCTTAAAATTCAAGCAGCGATATCGGAGTTTCAATGCGTCGTCCAGTCCGATTGGTTGCGTATTCGGTGGGTGGGGGACTGTTAATTACTTTTTGTTTTTCGGAGTTAAAAGCATTTGTGAAAGAGTTGTTATCTGAATTCTTTGACCAGATTTGAGGAAAGTAATTGGATATCTCAGTTGGATCAAGAATGATGCCAGAATGAAACCTAATGCTGTTTATAGCAAGACTCTACAGAGTCTCCAGTAAGTCGGCGAATGTATTGCCATACCTTGGCGGGAGGGGATTTTGGACCTATTGTCAGGGTAAATTCTGCGAAACTTTTAGCTTTGCTATCTTTAAGAGTTCTTCTGAATTTCGCGTTTGCTTTCTTGTAGATAATTAAATTTTTCTGGAATTCTTTTAAGGCAATCAACATCGCCTCCAAAAATAATGGGGAGGTTAACTTGAGTTCTTTTTTACTAAGAGTAATTGGCAAATTATGAAAGTAGCCAGCTCTGGGATATTGTGGCGTGTGATTGAATGGGCAGCGTGTTTCTTGAAGAGATACAATAGAGGGATTATGACTTTTTAATAAGATATTTAGCTCATCGAGGTTATTTGTGAATCCCTTCATATTCTATTGCAGAATATTGAGAGCTGATCGATAGGAGTTGGACTGGTTCCACAACTTCGTTTTACCAGAGGCAAAAGAAGAGTGGATTGTGGTGCAATTGTTTTGTGTGTGGATAGTGTTGTTTGTGTTTTGTTTTGAATTTGAGGGTTCGGTTGAAACGAAATGCTTTGGGCTTTGGCTCTGCAACTCCTGAGTCGCAGAGTAAATTTTTTGATTAAGATTTTTTTTTATTGCATATCGACAACATGCTCTTCTGCATGGTCTTCTATGTAATAATCATTGTTTACCAAAAGCGATTGGGTAACAGCTGATATAGGTGATTTAGTTACTGCAGAGGGGTTTAGCTTGCATGAAAGAAGATTGTGTGGTTGAGTTTATTAGGGTATTTGATAGAGGTTTGTTTGTGATTGAATGAGCAGGTTGATTGGGTGATGCATGTGTTTTAGACGAGGTGTCAGCATTAGGTCTTTGATTGTTTGTGTTTGTATCTAGGCATGAATGTGGTACGGTAGTCTGAGGAGAAGATATGTATGAGACTGGTTTGGAGTTTGGTGGGGTGACAGCAACTGTTTTGGTGTCAGCGGTGATATGTTTTGAGTTGGAGTATGATGGTATAGGTTCGGGAACTTTTTTGGTTTATTTTTTTTCTACTTTGTCAGTATTTTTTTTAGTGTTGTGTGTAGTGCTCTTTGAATTAGGGTCGGGAAGAGAATGTGATGAACTAGCTTGATAGGTGTGAACATCATTGGGTTGAATGTGTGAGTTTGTAGTTACCTTTGTCTTTTCAGCAAAGGTTTCCGTTATAGGTGGAATATGTGCTGAGTTCTGTTGATTATAAATTCGCTTGGCTTCAGACAGTGCATTTTTTTGATGTTTTGATGGTAAGTATTTGTATGTATTCAGTTATTTTAGCAGAGTAAAAGCAGATATTTACCGATTTGCGGATTTGATAGAAGTCAAATGTGAAGAGCATAAGGCCTGTCGGCTTTTGCTTTCCATCATCTCCTTGGATATGTGCCATCTGTGGTTGACGACTTTAAGGCATTAAAGAAAAAAAACTGCGGATTTGATTCCTTCATCAGGTGTCATATATGATGACAGATACCAGCAACGGTATGTTGTATCGGGTTTTCCAATAAGGACTTGACAACTTTTTTTTTTAAATAAAACGCAAACCATTTGAGATATTTCAAAAACTTTATTATCGGCTTGAAGTATAATAAAAACATTTATGAATGGAACTCGACTTCGTTCATATGGCCACCGCGGGCAAGTTTGCAGCGGTCGATTCGTTGGACCCCATTTCTAACGACGCGGCCACACATTTCGGCCGAAACGGCCGGTATTTCCCGTTTAATGTTGGCTCTGAGCTCTTCCAACGTCGTCGGCTTGTTGGCATAAACCAATGACTTAACGTAGCCCCACAGAAAATAGTCAAGCGGCGTTAAATCGCACGAACGAGGCGGCCAATCGACTGAAGATGATTTTGCGATGAAATGCACAATCTTGGCGTATCTTCTCCAGAACCCAATCGGAGAACGTACGTCGCTTCAAATGGTCCATCGGCTTCAATTCTTGAATCAGCTTGATCTTGTATGGGTGTACGCAAAATACGCCATAATGTGGTCTGAGCGATGCCCAATTCTTGAGAACGCCGTGGAATTGACTAATTTGGATCGTTTGTTATGGACGCCTGAACGGCAGCGATATTTTCTACACTTCGACCAACCCGTTGTCTCACTGACACGGCAACATCACACAACGAATATGTAGACTCAAATTTTTGCACTAAACTTATTATTGCCTGTCTATTAGGGCGAGAATTATGACCGACAGTTGGAATTAACGCTCTTAAAGCTGCAGTCACCGACTACGGATTTCGGTAGAAAATTTTTATAGTTTGCAGACGTTGCTCGTTTGTGTACTTTACCATGATGAAAATGTTGAGTTTACTGAATGAATTGACAGTGATAGTTTGATGATTAGTGAAAGAGTGCGTTCACAAATTAAATTCAAAGTTTTCAAGTCCCTATTGGAAAAACCGATGTAACCTAGATTACTTGCAGCTTGGAGAGGTATTCATGAGCTTTTTCTTATCAAGTTACCTAGGATGTCAGTTTCAAGTATGAAGCAGAGCGTGAAGAGAGTGTGAATATCATCAGATTTCCCAAGTGTTTTCACTCTGATTTACTGATTCTGAGGACTTTGACGAGTCTGCCAGTTATACCGATTGCTGCGATGTTTTGGCAACAGTCGTTTTAGAAGGCAATCTTCTCAATCTGAATGAGATTCTATTGTAATGACCCACACTTTGTCCATCTTGGACTTGAGTGAACTGATAATAAGTTTTCGTGTTTTCTAAATAGATTTGCAATCTGCAATCCATCCTGGAACAGACGATCTTCCTTTTTTTTTCCTAGTTGGACACATCAGTTCATAGTGAGAGAACTTCTCAGGATCACCTAAACCGTCTGTCTGATTTTGAGTTACTGCGAAACATTGATCAAGTTACCGAGTTCTTCACAAGAGCGTGCTGTTCGTTTTTTGGATTATTTCCTTTAAACAAGGTCGAGACCGCTCATACAATTCTGTACCGATAATGTAGCTATGGCCTTACAATGAAGTTTCCGAATATCGTATAATCAGTAATATTTTAGCGTGACTGATCTACAGAGTTCGACCGACTACTTTTTGCCTAAATTTCTTAGAACAATTTAGTCCGCATCAACCGACTTCCGCCGTTGCTAGTCATATCATAGCTCTCTAGACTTTATGAAGAGCTAAAGCCATCTATGATATGTTTTGCAAATGACTTTTACCACCTCGTCCTTTTTTTGTATTTTACAAATACAGCTTTTGTTGTTACAGTACCATGTTCAGACTGCCCTTCCTATCTTTTGGCGCCTTGCATTTGCTTCATCTCCTAATGCCGTTATTCGACTCTCTTGAAGTCCATATTACCCCTTGAATTTTAAGGGATACGTCGTAAAAAGGAGCACTTTGACCAGATACCTATGAATTCTGATAGAGTTTAGCTGTAAGAAGACGAGCCTCTTCTTCGGTACTGTACCTGTCGTTAGGGCAGCGGAAGTTTCCGAAATAAAAATATTTAGCAACTCCTAGGTCAGCATCTAAATTGGGATTCCAAAAATATATCTTTCATAAAACATCAACATACAGATACTTCTAATCTAGAACTAACTCAAAATCATTCTTTTTTTCTTTGCAGATCTCTTATCGAAGTCTTTATTTGGTGCTCCTCTCCTCGATATCAGGCACTTCGTAGTGGTCTTGAATGAAAGAAATTGCAAATAAAGTAAGTAGATGTTAAGGGCTTCCTAATTATCACCAACCCTTCTTTCATAAGTAACCTGTAATCAGATAGTTTCATCAAATTGGCCCTCGTTAAGAACACATTAAAGCGGCAGCTACAAAAATTCTTCACCCCCAAACTCAACTCAACTCAACTGTCAATAATGAGCACCAGTTGCTTTGGTTACACCCCCAATACCATCTCTGACATAAATGCTCTTAAACGCTTAACAGCTTCGTAAAAGCGTGAATTTCATTTGCTCGGATCGTTAAAACCACACTCCGTCAGTCAAGTTGAAACCCTGGCAAGTAATTATCAGAAATTATGACAGAGTCCTTGCCACTTGTGCTTCCCGAAATTTAACCCCTTTTTACCACCGCATAACGATTCTTTAATAATTAACTCAAAATGAGTGTGAAATAACTCGACAACAACTCAAGCAACAGTACACTGCACTACACAGGAACAATGGCAATACAACAACTGATGGAAACTGATGTTCAGTTCCATTTAAGGAGGGATCGAGTTGGGCAATTAAAAAGTTGTATTATCCATGTCTTAAAGCTCAAGACCACCACTCCACAGATCCACAGAACAATACCCCTTAGAGAATCCATGCGTAGATACTCGTATATGTAGTACAACCCTTGGTGCAATGGATACGAATGCAATTCGAAACGAAACCATCTACGTTCGGTTCAATTCGTCTGGAACCATTAAACGCATAAGTATGCCATGCACTCCTGCACTCTCCAAGGCAATAAAATCTCAACGCGCCACCAGTTGAACCAGAAGGATATGGTGGAAGTACTACGGTTGGTTGAACCAAAGGTAACCCTAAGCCCAACCCTATAATACTGTCACCCTCTGCAAGAGCTGCCAATACTGATGCTGAATAGCCCATTCCAAGAGCACGATATGGCCAACGTCCATTTCGTTTAGAAGTGCAATTCCAGAATCGTGAACCATCAAGGACCAACAAGGAGTTTATATCCTCTCCACTATCAAATCGTCCTCGACCAATCCGTAATAATGATTTTTCGAATGGGCTCATAAACTGCTCAGGCTTTCTTCGTTTTTCTTGTCCCAGCAGCCATAGCAGTTGCAATATGCAATGGTAACTGTGGTGATTCCAAGAGTAGGTGCACGTAATCCTACCCAAAGTGTTGGTTGGGAGGAGAGAAACAAAACGAAACGAATACGAGTACTCGTATTATGCCACAGGATGAATTTGATGGTGAAAGGTCGACAATTAATTTTGGGCTTGTGTACACGTTGCAAGGATATTAAATCTTCCCAATTGCGCCAAGATACTCGTATACCTCGTACTCGTAATAATGGATGCATGTGTATTCGTGTACGTAGTGATGTTTGCTGTAAGGGGGAGGCCCGCTCAACTGAACTTTAAAATGCCACACGGTGGCATCGTTAAATTCATCCAACCAACACCGGGTACTAAGGTAGAGCTCATAAATTTCACACAGCACCAATTAACTGAACCCATTTACACTGGTGGGAGATGGCAATCTTGGGAGCTGGCACTGGGGGCGACGGGGACTGATACTGTTGCTTTAGCTGGAATCTGTACTCTGAGGGGTGGGTGCTAGTGCCTGCTACCATAGTATATTCCTATCATAGTACCTAAAGGCTCGAGCCAGATTGAATAGAGTTCATTTTATTATTCCTCTCGTTTGATGCTTTCGTTGGGGGGGTGAGTAGTGTTTTTTTTTCTCTCCTTGATTTTCCCATGGCTACGTGTTGGTATATACAGGTAGGTATATGTATGTATGAACGTTTTGGATGCTTTTTCCGGTCGGATGTTGAAAATAATGGAGGTGTGTGGCTTGGTTTGGATTGAGAGAATTCAGGGGTCGACCTCTCCGTGTTGTGTGTGTAAAGTAATGACCGTAACTAAATAACGCTTCGTTGGGCACGCATTTAATTGGGATGGAAATTGCTATGGCATAGATCCGACCGACGAACCGACGAACCGACCAACCAACCGACCGACCGACTGGCACAGCATGATGATGATAAAGGTACGTAACGTACAGGTGTGTAACAAGTGACAGATTCAATCACACTCCAATAACATCTGACAGCAGATTGGTAGGCATGGTTATTGTGCTTAATATGCGCGTGGAAAATTGATATTGTTTGATGTTGAATGGCAGGTCATAGAGTCGTGCACATTTGAGTAGAAAGTAGCACGTAGAGGGTAGGAAATTAGAGGGAAATACACATATATCTGGTTATTTCCTTGTTGACTTGTCAACCAGGTAACTACTTTGGGCTAAGGGTTGTGTGGTTTCCCATTGACTTATAATAAGCAAGTGGGAACTTTATTGGAAAATTGAATCCAGTTAAAACGGTACGTAGCTGTTGAACTTAACATAGCTTAGAGAAGGGCTCGTACAAGTCCATCAATGCATCGCCTAAAGCCAGAACAAAGAGGAATCTGAAATGCACGAAGCAAAAATCCAACTTCTAAAACTGTCATTTGAGACTGCAGGAAGACTGAGATTCTTACGTACCAAAGAAAAAAGAACAAATGATGCTAACTCGCTTTCGAAGAGTGGCTTTTGGATAGAGTTTTTCGAAAATATCGAAACGGGGAAGCTAGCAGATTTTTCAAATTCATAAAAAAGGGCAAACCACCCCGACCGGCAACATTCAGAGTCAAAAGTAGAGCCTTTAAGAATTGTCATCGACTAACGATGCCATCAAATATTCTGTTATTGCTTCTTATAATAACTTGACCTTCAAAATCTGGTAAGCGAATTGAAAACGCACTTGACAAGAAGCATCAGATACATAACACGACATCGTGGGTGCTGTCGACGACGCAAATTTTGACGACATGTGTATTTCTCATAGACAAGTATGTGACGTAGGGGGTAAACAAGTGTTGCCAGAAAGTCAGCAGGCCATCTTCACTGCTATGCAGCAAACTAGTCATCTCAAAACTTAACGCTTTTAGTAGATCTGCTATACATCCTCAGGCATATGCAAATAATGAAGCCGCACTGCTTAATGAGTCGTCCGCAGCACCTGTATGCTCTAAAGAACGGGCAGCATGATGCGTGATTAACAAACCTCCCTAACCTGACTGTCCCCCGAAAGGGAGAACCTCACTGGCCTGAATCATCTAGTGTTGGAATGTATCACATGTCATTTGTATGTAAACATGATACGATGAAAACCTTTAGAGCGCCGATGGCTTTCTGACAGTGCAAAGTAGCCGTGAACAAGACAGGGAAGCTGTCACTGGGAATTGTTGTCTGTTGAAACGTGCGGTCACGAAAATATATCATGCCTCCTTTTACCAGACCCCAAAGAACGATCTGTTTCAGCAGCATAGGGGCTTTTCATAGCACGCCTTCCTCTAAAATCGTAGATGAACCTTCCTTTTCTTCATATTCATATCATGAGTTGCACGCTCAAAGCCATTTAAGACTTAATGAAAAATAATTTTATTTTATGCCGAGGGTAGGTAAAAATCTTCCACGGACTTTATGGACATCGGAAGGCCTTGCTCACCGAGAACATTTCTAAATGAACGTGTTTGTTATAGCAGTTTGTCTATCATGAAATAAACGTATGTGGCAGCTCCTTTTCCAATCAAAGTTCCTGCCTGTTCGACTAATTTTTATAGTGCTGGGTCGAAAAGCTTGGTTTGTATCGCAAGTATTGTTGATTTGTCGACTTTAAAGAGGAGTGATCTTTGGTGAACCATGCTCTGGAGCTTTTACTACCTTGCGCGTCGAATGTCTTCTAACTCTGGTCATGCAATGATTTCACATGTCTGATACAATGACGATTTTACGGCGGAATAAAAACAAAATCAAATTTCCCTGCGCGCAGTTATGGTTTTGATCAGATTCAAGCCAGCAAAGAAATGCAGTCTAAAAAGCTGAAAATGGACATCAGCTTCTGAAGGCCGACAAGATGAAATTTCAATTCTCGTTCGGAAGACTTGCGTCTATTTTCCGAGCGGTGATATACCCAATCCCGATTGGAACATACTATATAATATTGTAAAGAATCGATCTAGAGAGAAGGTAATTTACATCTATAGCAGGGGCCAAGCTGTGCTTAGAGCTTAACTGAGTCTTCTTGCTATTTTCAAGCTGATTAGATTATGCAAGGACTTACGCTGACGACGCAGTTATACTTAGCGATAGATAGCCTTAGATTCATGGAGAAATGCGCTAGAGAGAAACGGGTTAATATATAATATAATATAAAAATAAGTCGTTCAAAGACGGAGCATTTGACGTGCCCATTTGTGCATCCGTTGCGACCTGTTCCGGATATAATGTTAGACGGAATAGTTCTTCCGAAAAGCACTATCTTTAAGTACTTAGGATCAATCGTTAACATGGAAACGAAATGTGACGACGACGTAAACCACAGAGTGAGTGTGGGATGGATGAAATGGCGGGAAAATTCGGAAATCTTTTGCGATCGAAAATTTCCGCTTAAATTGAATGGGAAACTCTACACCATGGTTGTTAGACCAGCTCTTATATACGGTTCACAGTGCTAGACAATGTACGAAGCGTTTAAAAACAAAATGATGGCAGCGGAAATGAAAATGTTAAGGATGTCTAGTGGAGTCACTAAACGCGATTGCATTAGATCTACGCGTATAAGAGGAAGTCTACATATAAAGAATTCGGTAACCGAACAGCTTGAGGCGAATAGAATAAGTTGGTATTGCCACGTTCAAAGAAGATCTGCGGAAAATTCGGTTAAAAAGGCACTATCAACTACGGTCACTCCAACTGTAAGAAAACGAGGTCGGAAAAAGAATTCCTGGATTTCTCAGATGGCAAATCCACAACAACGCCTGGGGCTAACCACTGAAGCGATCCAGGACCGAGCATTATGTAGACGCGTTCTGCGGTCTGCGACATTAGCCAACCCCATAAGCGGAGCAGCAGCGATGCAGTAAAAATGGGAAACTCGTTACGCATAAGTTCGTATAACGAGGAAAGGGTTAATAAAAGGATAAGAAGAAGAAGAAGCAAGGACTTACCATATGCAGTCAAAAGCCTGAATAAGCTGAGTCTTGTCTGTGTCCTGGGACACATTGGAATCAGGGGAAGTAAATGAACTTGCAAGGCTAAGATAGGAGTTTTATTGAGCCTGCAACTACCTTGGTTCTAACTGCTTGCGAGGTTGAGACTTCATTTAAAAGTTGGGTCTCATATGAGCATGATTGTAGATATAATGACACTGTAGGTAGTCCGTGGACCAAACAAATGCTTCCTGACCTCACTAAGAGCTCGGTGGCATTGCTGTAAAGTAAGTTTTTTTTAAATAAAAATCAATTTGAGAAGACAGATAGTTGATGCGCCGCATTTGTGGAGTAAATTCTAAGCACGTCAACATCGAAAAATATAATTCAGAAACATAAGCCTTTAGGTCTAATAGTGTACTTAATATAGGCAAGCATGTTACATGGTATTCCCCTATTTAGTCTTGAGAAGCTTGAAGCGGTGTACTTCTGGAAGAACACACGAAAATATGCACTGAACTTGATCCGACAAAAACAGCTGTAAGACAGATATTCCCACCGAAGGATCAAAGAATTGAACCCGCTTTAGTTGAGTATTGGTCAATATCCTAAAATCTATATCACTTCAAATTCAGAGGCTCTTACGATGGGTTTAAGACATCTGATCTAAAACTACAAGTTTGAATGGCAAGGGACAAGCCACATCTCTACAGGGAGGTCAGCTGTAAATACGCAATTCTAATTAATTTAGAGGTTCTAGAACGGCATTCAATACTTAATTAGTTAGGGATGAATTTCATTGCATCTTGATCCGTGCCAAAACTGTATTCATTATTATTTCGCATTCCAGTATGCACAGCAGTAAACTACCATTCATCACTTTTGAAGTAAATAACTACTCGTGAGGCTAGAATGTCTGATGCGCCTTCTAATTTTTCAGAATCATTACAGAAGTGGCCCGATTCCATCTCTTCTTCGTAAGATTAGATTAGCGCATCCACGGCCGAGTACAGAATTGTACAGAGTTGAAAGTTACGCATCGTTTGAGTGGGGGAGGCTTTACCGTAACTGACTTGCTTATCACTTATCTTGAGGAAATTTCAGTGATCAGTCTTGTCGTTCTTAAATGTACAGGCTTTCGCCTCTGCCCTACGTGGAATGACACCAATAAGAAATTCGAGTTATATACTCATCATGATAATGAATGCCTTCTGGAGCTGGAGTATCAGAAACGATAACAATTGAACCCTACCGCAGGACTAGGACACTTCTTAATCATGACACAATTTCGATAAAAATGGAATAACCACTTCCTGAATATCAAATTGGAGGGTAAGATCTTTGCCAATATTCAATTCAAAAGAGCGAAATACAAGTGATTCTCCTTCATACTTTAGAGCGCAGAGAATGTGTGATCAATGGTAGATTAAGCAGGCCTGATTCCTCGATTATAAGATCCAAGGCTGGCTTGGCTTAAGGTTGAATTAAAACTGAGATTCCAGCCGCTGTGAATGCTTCTACTGGGTCATATTTCGTCCTGGAGCACAAGCATATGACTATTGAACTCTGAGTTCTCATAAAAAATAATTTTGCCTGCTATTTTTATTCTTTTTAATGGAAAATAGCTCCCGAAGCTATCAGATGCGAGTAGAAGACAATCTATAGAGTCATTGTTGATTCTTCATATCACCTTCTTCAGAGGCGGAAATCGTTATATTTTTAACAAATCCTGTGAACTTCTCACTAAGTAATAGACTTCGGCTTCGCATAGAAGTACCTTGCCTCTAAACATTCCTTCGCACTTTTATACACTTTACAATTCCCAGTAATATACATATACAGTGTGGCTAATAGCATCCCGGACTGGATCTAGAAAACAAAATTAAAACATGATTTCTGGTTATTTTCGGTGTTTTTATTTGAAATATTCTCCTCCCGGTTCAATATATTTTTGACAACGAATTAATGGCGATTGAAATGCCTGCTCTCGCTCATTTTGCGGAATTGCCTAGAGTGCCCATGCTGAAGCTGCTTGTAGGGTCCAAATATCATCAAAAAAGCATCCTTTCAACTTCGAATGCAATTTCAGGATCAAAAAGAAGTCATACTGTGCCAAATCAGGTAAATACGGTGGATGAAATAAAACACACACTTGATTTAGAGCCAAAAATGTACGAACAATAAGTACTGTGTGACTCGGTGCATTATCCTCATGAAGAATGGTTCGAATGGTCTCCTTGTTGATGTTTAAGGCCTCTTTCATGATTCTCAGTAAAGTATCTTCAGCAACATACCCTTGGATACTTTGGTACCTTTTGGGTCGTTCTAACTGAAATTGGCTTACCCGAAAACAAATGTTGTACTCAAACAATCAGCACATTACATTTGTTGCATCAGTCGGAATGTTTCTGATGCATTTTCACCAAGTTTTGTGTGGAATTTAATGACCGTTTTTTGTTCCATGCCAACATTTCAACATCTCTTAAAGAAACATTTTTTAACTATTTAATGTCAAAAAAATGTCATGACAGGTAGTAGAGAAAGATTCAAGTTCTAAAACGCATGTTCGGACAAAAAGATGGCGCTCTTGGTTGCTGAGATATTCCTCGTGTCTGGGATATTATTTGCCACACTGTATGTTGCATCTGGACATTGGCTGGCATACCACTAGTTCCTTAAACTTCTAAGGAAGTCAGGAATTTCGTCGGCTGCAGTTTGAAGATGGAACTGAATAGGTTTTCGAGCTTTCTACAGGTTATAAGTGCCTCTGTCTATTAAATTTAAGTTTCCTTCGCTGTGATTTATTAAGTAAAGATAGTACGCGTGATAGGCATAAATATAAACGCGCATCAAATGGAAAAACTTGGTGCTTCGAGCTTTCATGTTTCTTGGGGAAGTCTGTAAGCCCATAGCCGAAGATTTGGCCATAAAATCAGAATTTTCTGTTTGCCGGTTAAAAGATCATTGGAGCCGCAACTTGTTAAGCGTTTCTAAATCATCTTTTCAAAATTAGTCTTGACCCGACCCCATTCGGAGTTTGAGCCTGTGCAAATTTTATCTTCAGCATGCATCAGAGGACTTGATTTTGGACCATTGCTATCTTCTTTATTGAATCTGAAGAAATCGTACTTTTTTTTGAAAAAAACCTAACTCGGTAGTATCGATTGCGAAGCACTTCGACCTAAAAAGATCTTTTCTGCTGGAGGAGTCAGAAAGAAAATTAGGCTAGTAGGGTTTCTACCTTCCGAATGAAGTCAGCAACTCTACTAGCAGGGGAGTCCCTTTTTTCAGCATTTTTATTAAAGGGTAGGATGGCTAGTTTGGCCTGCCTTAGCCCTGGAGTCTCGTTATAGTATGAGATGCATTTTGAGTGCTCCCAGCGCCTAATAGCTAAATTCACTGCTGTTTTAGATGTGCAGCAGAAGGGTTCAAGTCTGTTGAAGGGGGTTTCTGAACATTTCCTGGCCAGTTTGTCTGCCTTTTCGTTTCCGTCAATGCCTTCATGCCCAGGAGCCCACCATATTTTTGCCTTGTTTCTTTAGCTTAGTTTCTGGAGCTAAGGGCATTCATAGCTGCTTGACTGTCCGTGAACATATGGATGTTTGCACCTTTGATATCAGAGTTGAGTATCAGATTGGCGCATTCTTGAATGGCGTGTATTTCAGTTTGGAATGCACTGGAACTCTTGCCCATGGCAAGATATGTTTGTGTTCGGTCCATCTATTCCAGCACCCACTCACGTTTCCATTTTAGAGCCATCCGTATACTACTGCATGCCGCTTTGGCTATTTGGTTGGTGTCAACTAGCCCATGCTTCTTTGCTGGGAATCTCCGTGGAAAAATATAAAGTCTTTTGAAGGTAATCTGTGGCCGCGCAGATCATGTCTAGTTCTGGTACGTCAGAGAGTATGATCTTCAAGTCCGGATGAACATGGAGATCCAGCTCCTTGGCTTGTGCCAGACTAGTTGAGATGCGCAGAGCCGCTTTGCTGATGTGCAAGTGTAGGGGTGTTAGTCCTATTATTGCTTCTGTAGCCGCTGTTGGGCAGGTTCGAAAGGCTCCGGATAAACCCAGGCATGCTAAACGTTGCACTCTTTTAAGCTTTGCGATGGCGGTCTTCTGAGAAATTTTAGTTCACCAAACCAAAGAAGAATATGTTAGGATGGGTCTTATCATCATTGTACAGATCCATGGAGTGATTTTTGGCGATATCCCCCATGTGGTTCCATACATGCTGCGGCAGGCCCATAAAGCGTTGGTTGGTTTACTTATTTTATTATTTAGGTGTGGGTTCCAATTTAATCTTTTATCCAGGATTATCCCCAGATATTTGACTTCATCAGAGCACTCAACGGCTGTGCCGTTTATTGAAACTGAACCTAAGTTTAGATTTTTCCTTTTTGTGGATGAGACTATGATAGCCTTGCTTGGATTAATGGAGAGATTCTCTCCGTTGCATCAGTCTAGGACTATCTTAAAGGCATTTTGCATGCGTGTAGTGAGCATCCCTGCTTAGTATTCAGAGTGCTTTTCTGAAGCACTTTGTGAACTCCAAGTTTGATGCACAGGCCCCCGAATAAGTTCACTTAAAGTCAGTCAGAATGTAGTCCCATATGCCCACTCTCCCCAACTTCGGATAAATTGAAACGTGATTGTAAGTTCAAGGAGACAGATAGAAATCGTGAAACAATTCACAAAATTTGTAACAAAGTTGCATTCGAAAATCATCTCGTTCATTTCATCTTGCGCATCATCAAAATCCTTCACTGCGCTGTCAATTCGTTTTATATCCACTGACTCTAATCCGGTTCCGTTCCAACAATAGATAAAATGTGTCATGAATACCGCAGAAACTCGCATCAAATTCCCCTCAATCGAATAAAACTGTCAACCAACTTCGAGAAAAGATGTGTCGCCACACAACTTGTAGCATTTTTATTGGCTTCAACGACATGATATCAACTCAGAAATAAAAATAAAAACACATCATTCTTGTTCATATAGGTAAGACCCCTACATCAACAGATATAGATACAATAACAACAATGCCAAAACAGAAAAGGAACAACAGCAGTACGAGTAACAAGATATTTTATGCAGCCACTATAAAAATAAAAATAAGAAGCCAACGAACGACAAACTTGGCAGGGTAGTACAACGCAAAACATAGAATATACTTCTTCCCCAAAGCCCAACCTAGAATTGCAAACTATCTCAAATTTCTTCGCATTTTGATCGCATATGCATGGACATAATACAAACTTGTGTGCATGTATCTGGGAAAATAGTAAGAAACGTACAACGTGCACTTAATATGCCAGCTAGTGTTCCAAACCAAACCTTTAGGATGCACCCCTTTCAAGTCGTAATTTTTTCTCCTTTTATTTAGTTCTCTGTACCGTAGCCTTTCCGCTCCAACTTGGATCCTTAAATTAGTTAAACAGATAAAATTCAAAAAGAACATTATATTTGAGTAGCAGAGGAGTTCTTCTTTCAAGCCACCCCCTTGCACAATCCTTTCTAGGTTCCATCTAGGGGTGGGTGTACGAATACTGTGTAAACATTTTAAATTTATTTAGCATTCATCGTACGAAACGGAACGGAACAGAGACAAGTAGTACTGCTCGCTTAAGTGGGAGTTGGGGAGTGTGGAAGGACTCAACTGTATATTCTCGTGGTTTTAGGATGCATAATGTACGAGTGTGTATGTAGGTGGTAGTTCTTATGTCTGTTGCCTTCTTTTGGGGTAAATTTCATGAAACCAAAGTTAAGGACTCACTCGTGTTTTGTTCGCTGCTCACAAATTTGTATACATACGAGTACTTTGTACACATTAAATACGCTCATGTTGTTTCAGAGCTGTGAGGGGCGGCCGCCATGTGCTTCCTACATAATCTACTAAATCTGCACATGTACAGAATGTGAAAGTGCTTGTATATTTCCCGGTGTGAGTATTTAAAGGATACACCAAAGCAAGTTTTCTAAGATACAAACCCAGAGTCACGTTAGTGATCAGAGGAAATAATGGCGCCCGACCAAAGACCATACCGCCGCGCTTTTTGTTGTTTATTTCAGAATGGTATCTTAAAGTTGGTTTCTATTGTAGATGGATTTTCGGTTTTTTTTTTGTTTTAACTGGCTTACATAACATTCTTGGCAAGATGAAGAAACGATTTAATTTTGATTCCTCCTTGAGGCAAAACAGATATACCTACGAATATGTAAAGAATGAGCTGTGCTTCTTAAGAAATTCATATTTTTCGGTTGGTTATCCTGGGGCCATTCTGTTGTGATGGTATTTTGTTGTCTATGGGTGTTTTTTATCGGCTTGTTTATCTCCGTGTTAAAATATCGTGGTTTTGAGAATGAATTCGTAAGAAGAGATGTATGTCTTTGAACGACTAGGGCTTTGGTTTATTAGATAATTTCTGGCGAAAAGGAAATGTGGCATGTGTTAGGAAATTCAAAATTCATGGTGTTCCTTTGAAGTAAATGTTTGAATTTCAGTAAACAAGGTTAGGCATAAGTATCATACATAAGAGATAAACTTCCTTTGATCCCTTCTAAAAATCTTGGGGTTACATTTGAAGTAAACACAGAGAACAAACAGTAAAAGGAGTAATACATACCTATAGTATATCACGGCGGCTGGGTTATTGAAGGAATATCTGATTCGGTACAGAAATGGTGACTTAGATTTAATGTGAATAACAAGATAAAAAATTAATAAATTGACTTGTTGACAAAAAGATAAGTACTCTCTTACATTTTCTACGTTTCATTCTGCCAATGGTGCTCCGGTCAAACCATCATCTTAATGTTGGCTAAGTCTGGACAAATAACAGACAAACTCTATCTCTTTAAATGGTGTAACAGTCTGGGATGGATTGGAGCATCAGCACTCTAGCTTGTTGGACTCCTAATTTTCCTGCTTCCAGTTTCCCCTTACGAGTTGTTGAGGGTCCTCTTCAGTCTTTATATTGGGTAGTTAACTTAATTCGTGCGATTTTTTTTTCAAAATTTGAACGTTTATTTAAGAAAAACATGTAGAATAGTATTATTCAAAGTATTGCCCATCTGAAGCTATGACTTTTTCCCATCTTTCTGGCAATTTGTGGATCGCATCCCAAAATAACTGCGCCGGCTTGGCAGCCAAGAATGAATCAAGCCAATTTTTGATATTCTGCTCTGATGTGAACCGAATTTCAGTGAGGGCGTTCTGCATCTACCGGAACAAATGGTAGTCAGAAGGGGCAAGACTTCCCATCCACTGTTTTCCAAATAGTTCCTAACCGGAATAGCAACGTGGGGCCGAGCGTTGTCATGATGGAAAACTATTGCCTCGTGTCTGGTCGCATATTCCGGGCGTTTTTCGGCTACTTCTCTCTTCAAATGGATTAATTGTGTTCGGTAGCGTTGTTAATTGATGTTTTCACCCCGTTTTAGCAGCTCATGATACAGCACACCCATCTGATCCCACCAAATACAGAGCATTACCTTCGCGCCATGGATATTCGGCTTTCCCGTTGATTTGGCTGGTTGGCCGGGTTTAACATATGATTTTTTGCGCTTGGGGTTGCCGTAATGGATCCATTTTTCATCACCAGTAATAATCCGATGCAAAAATGACTTCCTTTTGTGACGTTCCAGCAGCGTTTCGGACATGCAAAACCGCCTTTCGACGTCACTCGGTTTGAGTTCATGTGGAACCCAATTTCCTTGCTTTTGAATATATCCAGCTGCTTTTAAACGTTTTAAAATGGCTACTTGAGTGACACCCAAAGATTTTGCGAGCTCTTCTTGTGTTTGGCAACAATCTTCATAGAGTAATGCTTCCAGTTCTTCATCCTCAAACTTTTTCGGCTGCCCAGGACGTTCATCGTCTTCCAAGCCAAAATCACCACTTTTAAATCGTGCAAACCACTTTTGGCACGTTCGCTCAGCTAGCGCATGTTCACCATAAACTTCCACCAAAATACGACGACTTTCGGTAGCAGTTTTCTTCATATTAAAGTAATGAAGAAGAACTCCCCGCAAAACCACTTTTTCAGGCACAAAGTTCGACATATTTGAGTGAAAAAAAATTATTGTTGTTTACGCTTCAAATAAATGACATATACTGAAATGACGTACAATGACAGTAGCTTTCCAAGGTATGTTCCAATGGAATAATACAAGTTACGCCATCTCTTAGCAAACCGCACGAAGTTATAGACCCAAATAATCTTTCTTTGCTGACTCATCCTCTGTGAAGGACTTTTCGTTCAGCAGTATTCATATCTAACCTATCTTAGCCCCAAAAATACTTATGCTCCACTTTATTGATGTTAGTGTTGGAGTTAACTGCGGAACTATAGTAGCAATGCATAGCTCTACATCTGAGATCTGTAGCAAAGCGAATGTCTTACTCGTATCAGTGTGGTGTAAGTCGGTTGTTAAACATTTCAAGGAGCTCAAGAAAACTGGCATTGAAAGAGCCTAACGAGCGATGCTAAGGACACTGGTAAAGATCGCTCTGATCGAAACCTTTATTGTATGAGCGGTCTAAATGATATAGATCGTGCAGACAATACTAAGGTCTCCGAAACTTATCTCCGCAATTTTTTTAAATAAAACGAGTAACGTGGACAAACTTTAAGATGTGATTATTCTTTTGCAGAGAAGCTTTCGGCAGGACATTTAGAGGCTCATCTGAATTGAAGCTTCCACGCAAATACGTTACAGAGCCCTTAGATGCACGCGTGCCGCTTCTCTAGAAACACTCTTATGAATCCCCTCTCCTTAATATTCATATCATTGGCTGTATTCTCAAAGCCATCTTCCGCTAAAAACGAGTGGTGCCGACTATCCTTTGTCAGATTATTAGAAACGCAATGACATGAGGTCTTCTGTTTTGGCAAAACTACAAAGTCGACCTTGCTCGTGCACAAGAACACTTCCGCTGGAATCTGACTCAGGAAAACTTTATAGTCGGATCATCACGGATGGCGGACCCCATATCGGTTTTGAAATGCAAGCAGGACCACCTGAGTCTATCTTCCAAACGTAGTCATCCGCAATCCCGATGACATTCAATTTTATAATGAAGGAAGCTGTGAATAAAACTATTGCTAAACTCTCTCACAACTTCCAAGCTAGCTTGAGAATTCAGTGATTCACAGCACGTAATCGGACGGCTAAGTTCGCTAAGTCTTGTATGGAGCTCAGGTGACAATATGATCGCCGATTAACTTGGTAGACATGGTTTTGAAGAGAGTTTCTCAGGAGCTGGTTAGGGCTTCCATTTATAATTGGGTTTCGGTGACTCTGTAGAATTTTTATGCTTCATGACAGGATACTCAACTTGCGCTTTGCATCTAGGTGGCACTGAATCATTGAAGCGCTTATCATTTTACGAAGGGTTGAACACAAGGTTTTCAGTGGGCTATGTTTGTATGTTTTTATCAGGCAAATCTATATCAGATTCCTGCCAGTCACTTCTAATAGCTGAAAGGTTAGAAGGTCTACTGCAGCCTATCGTCATAGTTGCCTACCCTGTCCATTTTTTTTGTAATTGCTCTGTGTCGACTGTGAGTCAAATACTAAATTTTATAGCCTGTCTTCTTAGGCTGTCAGTATAGATAATGTTAGCTGGGCAGGACTTCTTGAGACGACTTCTGACTAACGATGACTACAATTGCTTACGCTCTCTTGCGACTTGCATCTTTTCGACCTCGAATTTTCCTATTTTATTCAGGGGTTTCTGTGCTTACTGGAATGTTCAAATCAACACCCACCTACAACCAGATAGAGAACAAGGTCATGGCGCTTTTGCGACTGTCGTCTATTTTGATGGATCCATGTTTCGTATACGGCTATGAAAAGTATCAGAAACTTATCTAGGTTGTGGTGAAACATCGTTAAATACTCCTTCAGAGGTAAAACGAAATTCACTTATTTCCATATTCGCCGAAGCCCAACTGTTGTATAAATTTAACGGCTGTCACACGCAGACTTATTGATGCAGCTTGCTTATGGTTCGACAGAAGTCTACTGCGAAAAGGTGTGGCTTGACAATTGTATACTGTTCTATACATTGGATTGAAGAAGTTACATTACAATGCACATCATTGCTGGAAATCTAACTTCATCCAGAGATATGTACATGCTGCTGGGGGCTTTTTTCATTACGTGGACGGCAGTTTAAAATAAATAAATAATATAATCGGAACCCACGTGGTGTCGCTCTCAAAAACTCCCTTACATCAGTCCTACTTATGCGTTTCACATACAGTTCTTCATAAATAATAGAAAAAAACCAGAACAAATACAACTTCTTGGGAAAAATTTGAAATGCGAAGGACTAGCAATGTGCCTTTGAGAGGGCTAACAAAAACAGAGGCCAAGAGTCATTAAGATCCCAGTGAGTGGTCAAACAAGGTTCACAATACTCGTACCAAGTTCAATCGCTCTCCTGACACATACCCCTGTCATATCTGATGCTTCAGTGTTTTGTGTTGTTTTTGTGAAAAAAGTAAAAAAAAAAAAAAATAAACAACAAAGAACATCGCCGACACTACCGCCTACTGCCTACCGACAACCGACAACCGACTACCAACTAACGACTAACGACTGTCGACTTCACCTTACTTACTTTCACCTGAGTCGACCTCAGAAAGTTCCTATTTTACGCTACATTTCCTATTCATAACATTTCAATTCCCTTGGGTGGGGGAATGTTGATGTGGCAGTAGAGAAGGGCAAGCAATAGGCAACACCTTTTCGCAATACAAAAACAAAACAAAACAAAACAAACACTTGGATTCAATTCAATTCGGCGTAAACAAAACACTTTGCACCTCCTTTTCGAATGGAGCATCCGAGCCTCTTTGTGTTCCATTTGAATGCCTTTTCTGTAATTTTCCTTCTCCTACCCCATTACCTACCCGAAAAAGGAGGTTTAGTGCTCTGTTTTCTCTGGTCTTGTGTTCTATGAATTCCTTTGTTTTGCTTTTATTTTCAGCTCCTTTCATCCCTTTGACTGGTCATGTGGCACTGGCATTGCCACTGCCATGACAGCCATACGCAAAGGCATACAACGACGGAAAATTTGAAATAAATAAATAAATTGGATTGAATGGGGAATAAATATTTCATTTTTCCTATAAACGAAAACAAAAGACACAGAACTCGAACAAAAAAAAAAGGAAAAGGAAAAGGAAAACATAAGGCGAAAGAAAATAGTCGGCATTAAATTTCAATAATATTGTAGCACATCCTTTGGCCCACTCATCACTTTTACGAGTACGAGGTTTGGCGCTTAAAGTGACTGTATGGGGAGCCTTTATGGAGGCTATTCAATGGTATCTAGGCTTTTATTAGGATTTTTGGAAAAATACTTAAAGGCGTAGTTACCGAATACTATGCTTCTGATATGATTCAGAAGAGGTAACAGAATTTGACCACCGATTTGTCACTGCAGATGAACTGGTTATGACGGTAAATTTACTAAAATCGACCCTTTGAATGATAACAAAAGTTTACGGATGTTGTACATCAAAATCTTGAGTAAAGCATCTGCAACATCGGTGGATTTCAATGAAAATGAACCATAGTCCGGATACATCTAAAGGCACGGCGTACGACTCGCAATTTTGACACCTAACTACAGATTTGCAGTAACTTCTTTACTTAATTAAACAAAAAGTGAATTCTAAGGTTCTTACCGTCCACTTTTGAGACATTTGGCTTAGGTTCTGACCAATGTCAGTTCAGTTTCCTGACTCCAGAGAAAATACGGTCAAAACAGTCGACAGTTCTGACGTTAATTTTTCAGATGGCACTGCCAAAGGAAAGGATCAAATTGAGTCACAAGTTCACTGAAACCCCAATCCATGCCACATTGTTTATAGTCACACCTAGTTGCACGTTGTCAAAAAATGCGTTTGAGAAGGTACTCATAATTTCGATGAACATGCTTATCTCGCATAAAGGAGTATCAGGTCTTGTCAAGGACAAGTTAGATTTTTCCGATTGAATTTCGGAGGGAGTCAATTCTTCCGCGTTATGACAATGAATTTGAAGCCCAGGAAGAGCGTTTAAAAATTTATTCCAATTCTAAGTGTACATCTACTTTTACCCGATATATATGCCAGAACTAGGCCACCAATGAAGATTCTCTTTAGAGTTGCCAGTTGCCAGCTGGTCTATACTCAGCATAACTAGATATACAACATCACAGTCAATGCCAGTCACCGCAACCAATGACAGATACTAAAAATTGCTTGTTGTGTTACTCAACTCATGTGCATTTTGATTATAGGAGCTGGTTTTGAGCTAATTTTGAGCTGATTTTGAGCTGGTTTTCATCAGCTTACCTGTGAAGTGAGTCTCAAGCATAAGACAAGGAGTCTGTGTTCTCGACTCAATGTAGGTACCATCACATCTCCCATGCACCGGATTTGCCCCTTATGACTTCAAATAGCCTGTTCGTTTCACAGGTGATTCGATTCAATCGCAGGGGAACATCTTCAAAACCTGTTCCACCTAAAAAGCCATAAATGACCTGTTTAAACGTTTTGAAGGCTTCTTGGTAAGTTGCTGCAGATCTGTGTTCTAACGCACATTCGACTTTCACTCGACTTTTCCTCGCAAAACGCGTCTACACATTTTTTATGAGTGAATTTCCAATACTCGTATTAAGGTATCAAATTCCTTCTAAAATTTCCCGGCATCCAAAAGATAAAGAACTGGCTTTGCGGTCCAACGTGTGCTCCACGGACCACTTCAGCCTGAGAACTCTTTTCTACTGCAAACATTCAAAGCTTTAGTTTACCCCCACAGTTGGGCAACGTGTCTTGCAGATAATTGTTTGCAACAAATCCTACATGATAAGACCAATTATATCCTATGCGTCGGTTGTTCAGTGAAGCAAGCTTTCACGACAATATGTTACTGCTGCTCTTTCTAGACTTCAAAGAAAGATCTGCCTCGCCTGCAGGTGGGCTTTCCCTACCACAAATGGTGCTGCTTTGAAGGCAATGGTGCATCGCACTGCCGTTGATATTTGTTACAATGGTTAGACTTTTGAAGCCAGAAAAGTACTACCTATAAGCAGATGTTCACTGATGTTTGTCTGGGGTCTTTTTGAACAACGACTACGCCATTTAATATGAAAAATCGGCAGTGGAAGCGAACCTACGCTAAAAACCATAGCTCCCTCACCACTCGATGAGTGCAGATAATTTGTAAGTGGTTTCTAAGTTAAGTCGATAAGCGCCTACGTGAGCTGGGCATAAGTGACAAAACAACCCAGAAGCAATGACGAACCGATGAGTAGTATCTTTGTCAGTTGCCGGACATATTCTCTCATCAGGCTCCAACTACTCGGCAGTTGTGGTGGGTCATGGTACTGAGAGCATTTTTCATAGAAGCACTAAAGGATTTTCCTGAAAATGCTAGGAAATGCCAGTAATGTTAATACATACATAAGGTACATTGGATCAGTTCTTTGTCTGAGTGTTCCATTTCAACAGATGAACCCTTCAGTTCTCATGAATGAACATTTTTAATGATAACAACTGCAAATGCAGAAAGTCATGCGACCGGTTTTATCAAGGAATGTCGCTAGATAAAAGCCAACCATAAAATTGGCAGTGGCAGTAGTTTTCTGTTGGTTATATCGATATCGATTGCTATTGGGAGAGTTCGACTGACTGAACCTCGGCAGTTTCCCACACACTATTTTCTCCTTTTGAACTTCATTCAGCCCCTCCCTCTTCTATAGACCATTCAACCTCTTGTGTTTCCTGAGCTAAATGATTCGTAGACCTTCCCTTGTGGATTGTGTACAAGGTCATAAACTGATGATAATGCCCAAGCCTTGTTGTACTAGAATAGAATAATATTTATGAAAAATTAGTTTAAACTTAAAAAAATTCCCAAGTCATCTAAATGGTTCGCCATCGTCATTTAAGTCTACGTGAAAATGTGTTTCTTTAACAGGTGGTCTTAAATCCACCATCACTTCAGCGAAGTAGCCTTTAATATACGTGAGGAAATCTTTTGGGCTTCGATATTATATGCTATTCGTTGAGTCAGTCACATCGGTCACAAGAAGCTTTTCGCACTTCCAAGAACTCTTCACCAATGCTTTCAACCTAATTCCCGAAACAAGATCAAGAAATCCGATTTTAAAAGTCAAGGGAAACTTAGGGAAAAAATTTGTAAGTCCAAGGAACATAGAGTTTTGAGTTATTCGTTTTCTCTATTTGAAGATTGTCAATATATTGCCTTTTAGCGACTTCGAAATTGCAGATCAACTGATACAGTTGTGGAGTGCGGACCACAAAATAATCTTGAATAGCTACAAACTATCAACAAATTTCATTTGCAGTTAACGAAGCTTGCACTGATTGCAGCTTTTTTTCAGATTTGTTGAATTCGATAGGGTGCCATCAGTCATAGAAAACGCCACGTTCGCTAAATTCAAAAGTTTTCTAGTCGTATATGGCCGAGATGTTACGTGGCAACCCCTGTTAGAATTGCATTACATGTGTTTGTTGTGGCTTCTAAAATCCTCGACAAATGAGAAGTAATTTTTGAAATCTCTTACTTCTACAGATCATGAAGAATGCTTCATGATATTACCAGGTGTACCGGTATGAAGTGAGGTAAAGGAAAAAACATTTTATTCAAAGTATTGGCCATTGATAGCTACACATTTTTGCCATCTTCCAGGCAATTTATGGACTCCGCGCCAATAAAACTGTTCGTCTTTTGAAGCAAACCAAAAAGTCACCCAATTTTCGACTTCCTCGTGGGATTGGGAGTGCAGCTCAGCTAATGCGTGTCCCATCGATGAAAACAAATGGTAGTTGGAAGAAGCCAAGTCTGGTGAACACGGCCTCCAGCCAAGTGCTTTGATTGCATCCTGAACCAGTTTTGCTTTGTGTGCAGGTGCATTGTCATGGAGCAAAATTACCTTGCCGTGTCTTCTGGCCCATTCTGGTCTTTTTTCGAGCAATGCATAATTCAAATTGATCATTTGTTGTCGGTAGTGATCTATATTAAAGGTTTCACCAGGTTTAAGAAGCTCGACACCACACCTTTCTGGTCCCACCAGACACACAGCATTGTCTTCTTACCGAATCGATCTAGTTTTGCAGTCGAAGTTGATGGTTGTCCCGGATTAACCCGTGATTTTTTTCGTTTAGGATTCTGAAAATAAATCCATTTTTCATCGCCAGTAACAATTTTCGGTTTTCCATCTGTCTTTCATTCGATTCATGTGGCATTTTCCAGACTTTTGAAACTTTCCCATAGCTTTTAAACGGTCAGAAATAGTTTGTTGTACAACATTTAACATTCCTGCCATTTGTTTCTGACTCAAAGTGTCATCTTCATCCAATATTGGTTGCAATTCGGCGTCTTCAAACTTTTTTGCATGTTGCTTCTGATAAAGCATGCTCACCATATGCCCCAATAAGCATTCGATGTGACTCTGCAGTACATTTCTTCAAATAAAAAAACAAAAAATTAATGCTTTCCGCAAGTCATCATTTTCTGGTAAAAAATTCGATATTTTTAACACAATGACTTGGACATATACTAAATATGTTTGACAGGTGTCATAGCAACAAAAAAAAATTAAGGCCCGTTCACAATACACTTCATACCTGGTATATTAATAATACGACTTTAGGCGTATTTGATCAAAAATTAAAAAACTTTTAAAATCATTTTTTAGTTTTTTTGAATCTATTTCATCGCCTTCAAAATACTCCTCTCCCGATACAATACACTTATGCCAACGGTTCATTCAATCGCCGAAACAATTGTAAACGTCGATTTCCGAAAGAGCCTTCAAAACGCGCAGCGATTCGGCTTTTATCTCCTCAATCATTTCGAAACGGTGTCCCCGGAAGAGTTTCTTGAGCTAAAGGACTAGCCAGGAGTAGCACGGTGCTTAATCAGGCATATACCGTGATTGTGACATGAAATGAATTGAATTTTTGGCGAAAAATTAAGTGTTTCGGGAACCAAACGAGACATGACTCTTTTTCAGGCAGAAAAAGGCTTTCAATTGGTCTGGGCTGATCCACTGGATTATACACTTTAATACAACGTCAGCGAGGTCACTAATTCTCATTCAAAGATTTTTGAGTACAAGATGTTTGGTTTCATTGACATGTTGTTCATCAGTTGATGTTAATCGATCATTCCTTTCAGCGCTTTCCCTGCCTTGTGACAAAGCCTTGTCAACAAAGGCTTTCTGCAACATTCTCAACTTTTCTGGGGCAGAAATTTCAAATCGGAAACAAAATTTAATGGAGCTTCCTTGCTCAAGAAAATCAGACATTGTAAAAATCACTAAATGAACTCTTTGTTGTTTACAAAACACGTGTGAAACTATTGAACAAATGCCGATTTTGACATGAAATTTGACACAGATGTCAGTGAGAGCATTTTACTTTACTTTACTTTAGATGGCGCTACAGTCCGGGGTGGACCTGGGCCTCAATCAACAAGCGTCTCCAGCTATCTTGCCTACAGGTCTGCACGATAAGTTGGCTGAGGTCCCTTTCCACTTGCTTGCGCCACCTGAATCTTGGTCTTCCTCTACTGCGCTATCCCTCGGGGGCGGATTCGAAGCCTTTTTGGACCGGAGCGTTGGTGTCCATCCGCTCTACATGACGCAGCAATCTCAGTCGTTGGATCTTCACTCTTCTGGCTAGGTTGATGTCGCTGTGCAGTCATACAGTTTGTCGTTTTACCTCCTCCTCCACTCGCCGTCAATGCAGACGGGACCGAAGATCGCCCGAAGAATTTTTCTCTCGAAGCAACCAAGAACACCCTCATCCATTTTTGATAATGTCCATGCCTCTGCGCCATAGAGCAGGACTGGGATTATTAAGGTCTTATACAGGGTAACTTTAATTGTTCGAGAAAGGGCTTACAAAACTAAAAATAAATATTTACCAAAATCGAAGAACCCACGTATCTCGAATTTGAAAATTAAAATCTCCATTTAGTTTTTGATCACAGTATGTCTACTTTCGCTGTGTTTAACAGGGCGTATCGAACACACTGTCAAGCATCTGTGGTTCTATCCTGCAAAGAAAGCAGTAAAGATTGACGTTCAGTGCCTTAAAAGTTTGTGATTTATCAAAATACAGCAAAAGCCTTACATACTATATACCTACAACTTGTTATCGATAGCACATTTTCGGCTGTCAGTAAATGACTGATTTCATCAGAAGCATGGCACGTTGCAGCATCATGTTAGAAGCACAAGTTGTCCATATTTTCGATTAAAGTATTTACAGATCAATGTCTAGTAACATTGCTCATTCAATGTTATGTGAACGACGGTTTCGTTTTTGGAAAAAAAAAATTAAGGACCGAGGATGTCACCACCTCGGAGACCAAGTTCTGCAGTTTTGTGGGAGTCTGCTCTGAATTATTTCACTTAAGAAGCGAAAAGTTTGCTCCTTCACAAGTTCTTTGAATCACTCCGCGGCACTTTGGTCCACAGCGGCTTCAGTTTCTGCGGTAGGCACACTACGTTGATGTTTTCTTAGCTTTACGTCATGTAGAGTTTAGCTGGATCAAAAATTATCCTATTATAACGAATAGCGAAATCAGTTTATCGATTATGAGAACCGACAAAAATCCATAAATCATGGAGCTTTTCGCGAATTAAGTCTTAATTTTTTTGAGTAATATGGATGGATTGTTCTGGTTCAAGTCTAAAGGACTGTGTGGTCTGAATGTATACCAATTGACAGATCTTTTAGCATAAATCAAAACCTATTATGATTTCTGTTCTTCTAAGTTCCACTCGAAACCGTTTAATTTTAGTGTCTATGTAAGTAGATAGAAATTTAGTACCAGCGCTCACCCATGGACATCAAACCTAGGAATAAGATCGCAAAGGTAAGAAGTCAATAGTATATCCTTCAATTATAATCCTGAAGTAGCTGGTTATCATACCGTGAGAAATACCAGATTAGCAAAGAACTCTATGTTGAAGATTATAGGGTACTTCTCCAACCAGAGAGAACTTTAATGATTTGCTCACATGGTACGGATATCACATTCTGAATTCGACGCCTGTCTTCAAATAATTTATCATTCGGAAAACCAACGATCAGATGATTAGATAAAATACTGCTGTACTCATCCTCTAGGTATTTGAATAATTAAAAGTCTCCAAAGGAATATTGGACGGGACAATGGTTCTACAGCCTTCATAAAAGCCTAAAACCTTTCCTCAACTTTTTTTTTCATTGTCAACGAGTATCTTGAGTATCTATCGAATGGGTGTTAAACATTTGTGTGCTCATCCGAGTGTCAATACCGCGTATTATACTTCATGGTTTAGGGACATCTCGTATGCGCTATTGGTCCTATTAGAGGTTTTTTCGATCATGTAAGAGTGATGTTAGGAAATGCAACGTTGAGACGAGCATATCGATATTTGTATCAATAATCTGCATGTGTCTTTCTATTTAAATCCAATCAGGGTGTCAAGATTTAACAAATTAGTGAGATAGTTATTAAAAAAGTCCGTCAAATTTAAATATTTGCTAAGCCAGGGGCTTAAACTTGCCTTGCTGATTAGATGTCTACTCCTATTCATCTCCAGAATCACCGATATCAAAAGGCAAAGAACTAAGCAGATTCAGTTGAATTGACAAATTACTAACAATTCTGATTGATTTGTACAACAACTTTAATCAAGGTTAACGTGAATCCGAGTATTGTAGAAGGACGAGTACTATCGTAAAATGAATCACAATTTCTGACCTTTAAATTATGTACGAAAACTTTAGTTCCATAGTTTCGTAGACACGTAACTCAACAACAACGACCTTTTGACGTTATTCAGCCTCGTGTAAATTCAACGAACAAAACGGAAAAGCGTTAGTCACGAAACGTTCTTTTCTACCATCAAGTACACGACATGTTTACCTACAAAGTGACTAAAAGTAATCTTTTTTTTTTTTTTTTTTTTTGGAACCGTTTACAGAGTCTAGGTTGAATTTGGGTGCGTGTTAGTAAACTGTTGTGAAAGTACATTAGGCAGAGGAGTGGAAAATCATTTTTATTTGATGGCAATTTTTGAGGCTTAACGTGTATCCCCCATGTCAGCAATGTGATTAGGCTTTTACTTCACCTAGACTCATGTGCGAGTTTTGCTCATTATTAACATAAATCAATAGCAACTTGGTGAGCTTAAAGGGCATAAGTCCTAGTCATCGATTACCTTATATTCTGCAAATAGAAACTGTAAGGCTCAAGTGCATACTTCGATCGTTACCGCATTGTCAGGATGATTTCACCAAGCAAGAACGTTCTTCTGGGTGATGAACTGACTCTAAAGTTGGCAGTTAATGAAGTTAGAGAAGTGCATAAAAAAATGTAGAGAAAATATGCAGATTTAACTCGATATGATGAATTCAGCTGCATGAGGCTGATATGATGAATACAGACTTGGAACTTGTTAGCCTTTTTACCGATTCGCCAAAATGTGCAGAGTGGATATTCGATATCCCAAGCCAAAATCCTCACTGATACGTGGATGTCAATAAAATGCAACAGAGCCAACGCAGTCACTCACACAGTATAGTACACTGGTTAGGATCTTGGGGTATTTTAATTCTCGTGTGATCTACGAGTAGGGCTTGCTTCTGGCCTTTCAAATCTTGCAGATAACTTGATACATGTACTCTTACCTACCAGTAGTAAACCCTCCGCTGAACCCACTCTCTTTAGATTGGGATAAAGATCTGCTTAATCAACTGGGCTTTTAGCTTGTATGTATACCTCCGTAAATTGTGCTTCGTTCTCGGCGCTTTTGCATCTTGGAGCTGAAAGATTTCTTAACCTGTTTTTGCAGTGACTTGTTCTTTTCCCTTTTTTTTGTTTTATATTTCCAAGTTGCCCGAGTATCCCCGCTATCCTTTTTCATACAGACACCCTGTTGTACCACGGATTCTTTGTCAATAGTGGTTGGTAGCCCACAGTTGCCTAGCCACATACTGTTAAGAATTTTGGCTCTCTCTAAGAGCTGTTGCTTTTAATCAGGTCGAGCCAAGTGCTAGAGATTTGCCCATGTCTGGGATCCTTGAAATCGCTTGATAGTTTGAAGCTAGACAGAAGTAGATTTCTTATGAGAAGTTCACTTTTCACTTGATCACCTTATTTTGTTGGAGCTGCCTGCTTAGATTAAGAATAAGTCCACTATACCAACATAAAATAAATGAGTTGATAGCCGTTGTCTGTTGACATACTATGGAGAATGGAAAAAGACTTTAGCTCGAATGTGAATCGTAGTTCATGCGACTGTTAAATGAATTGAGGACGATTAGTCTTGATAACAGGCACTTCCCACTTCGAATCTACACCTGAACATGGGCAACCTTTTGTGATGCCCTGCACTCATATACAAATCAGATTCAGGTGCGCAGAGATTGATCGGAAGCTGTTGACTATCGAATGACCCGGAATGCGTCAGCAGTGCAAAACTCAAGTAGGCATCGTAGTGGTTGCTTTACCCCTCACCCTTATGAATGCAGACAAAAATTGTATGTGTTTACTCGACCAATAGCTTAATACTGGCCTACCCCATCATCCCACAACCCTCCAACCCTCCAACACCTGTAACATTATGGACTCTGGACAGATCGTGTGCATCTAAACAACTTGTGAAGATCCATGACTGGTACAAAGCATACATAACACCATTTAATAAGTGTGGTTAGAAAACCCGGACAGTAAGAGGATGGGAGGCTGTGTTATCTAGGCATACAGTGGAGAAAGGCGACCTTATCAGGAATAACACTTTGTCGACACAACACGCAAGACTTAAATGCCTAATTGGGAAAGAAGGGCAGCTTTGGTAACATGCTCGGAAAGCATGGCCCCCATGATACCACTTCCGGAAACGGGCTTATTAACTTTGCGGCAGGTCATAATGTAACTATATCCAGCATACTATTTTGAGATCGCGATGTCCATCGACGACCTGGTTCACTCCGGACTAACAAACCGTCAACAAAGACGATTGAAGTGCGATCGACGCAAGGCGTTTATTCAAGGTTTTGAGTGACCGAATATTTGCTTCTTCTTATCCATTTATTAACCCTTCCCTCGTTATACGAACTTATGCGTAATGAGTTTCCCATTTTTACTGCATCGCTGCTGCCTCGCTTGTGGGGTTGGCTAATGTCGCAGACCGCAGAACGTGTCTACATAATGCTCGGTCCTGGATCGCTTCAGTGGTTAGCATTTGCCATCTTAGAAATCCAGAAATTCTTTTTCCGACCTCGTTCTCTTACAATTAGAGTGACCGTAGTTGATAGTGCCTTTTTAACTGCAGATCTTCTTTGAATGTGGCAATACCAGCTTATATGTTTGGTTACCGAATTCTTTATATGTAGACTTCCTCTTATACGCGTAGATCTAATGCAATCGCGTTTAGTGACTCCACTGAACATCCTTAACATTTTCATATCCGCTGCCGTCATTTTGTTTTTAAACGCTTTATACACTGTCCAGCACTGTGAGCCGTGCAAAAGAGCTGGTCAAACAACTGTAGTGTAGAGTTTCCTCTTCAATTAGTGTAAATTTTCGGTCGCAAAAGATTCCCAAATTTGCCCGCCATTTCATCCACACAACACTCACTCTGTGGTTTACGTCGTCACATTTGCTTGTTGCAGCCAATTTAGAGTTGCGTTTGGCTTAGGTCAGCCATTAAATAGTTTCCGCCCTGATAGAAAGGTTCTGAATTCCTAGCTCAAGATCAACAGGAAGCCTGCTCACAACCTGAGTTTTGAAGAATTATCACTTCAACTAGAAAACTGCTAGGGAACCATAGTGCAATATCGATTAGTGTTTACACGCTTCTAAGATAAATTAAAGACATTTAAGACAAATTTGTTTAGAGCTTATGCCGTCCTTCTCACTGGCATTAATTTTTCTTCCAACTATCTTTCTAGCATGTTTATTTTACTGATCAAACATTGACTTAATTATGAAAGCAGCAATCGAGTCTAGATAGTCGACGATATTAAAAAATATCAGAGCGAAAGGAAATCCTTGCCCTCATTCCACTACTACTCGACACGCATGTTAACTATCTGACTATATTTTTCCACTAATCAATCAAAAAAAAAGGCAACAAATCCATGTGCATCCCCCTACCCTGAAGAAGAGATATTGTAAACCTCAATAAGCAATTGTAAAAATTCTTTCTGATCTGCTACGCCAAGCTATTCAATTCCACTGAACTTAAAAGAAAAGTACTTTCTGCATAATGCCATACATAGTTGAAATGAAAAAAAAAAAAAAAAGAATCTAGATTGAAAATTGTGTAGCCACAGGAGATGAGAACTCTATCAATATTCTCCTCTTGCAATTTTTTAATGCCAGACTGCCTGCATGGATTGGCATTCATACCCATATCCATGAGCAGTGATGCACTCTCATGTACCACGAACGTACGACTAGGACTACTTCAATGTGTCCATGCACCCATGTGTCTCCTACGTTCACTATGCTGACTAGGATATGCCCTTGGCAACCTAATGAATTTTTCATAAACATTCACTCCTCTGTGGATAAAAGTATTCGTATCTTTTACATTTTTTTTTATACCTACGAGTAGGTATATCATTTGTTTCCAGACCACATGAAGTGGTTTTTTCCTATGCAACCATAGATACGTGTATCTTTCACTTGCATCCCCATGCATGAATTTACATTTTACTCGAATATTTTAAATATTTTCTGTTTTTTTACTCCCCCCTCTAACTCTGTTGCAGTTGCAGTGTAGAAATGAAGATGCTAATACTGATATCACCACCATAAACGTCAGCCAATATAGTTGGAACAGACAACAGCTGAGCCACTCACAACACAGTAGGAATGTACTCGTATGCAACCGGATATTAGTTAACCACAAAATATGCCAATGGCAGAACAAGGATTTTTTTTTTCATTTCTCTCATTGATCCAACTGGGAGATAGCCTGGAACCTTCTGCCCGAATGACTTGAAAGATATTTATGTGGCTTACCGGCTACAACGTTTCAACCGGGCTGAGTTAGTGAATTTGTTAGTTAATGCGTATTTTTCCATTTTTTTTTTTCGTATCTAAATGCGACTGTGTTCGATGGTAAGCACTTTCGATTCCTAATGCTAGGAATCATTTATTTTTGAATTGACATTCCTGACAGTAGAAGGAATTGACTTCAATTTTAGTTCGCATTTCTCAGTTTCGTACATAAGTCGTTTGGGGTCCTTTACTCAAACGGGCAGAGAGAATATTTTTTATCCACTCCAGTCAATGTCATGTAGAATTTGTAAAGATGCAGATGTTGTGTGCGAATGTTTGCAATTGCTCCCCATCTAAATTTTGTGCTAGACCAGGGAGAACACTGTTCGTTTTTGTTGTGCTGACACTGACATTCACATATGTACGTAACGATGCTCACATGGAGCTTGACTTGACGGTAACAAATGTTTTCCTGGCAGAATCCTGAAAGAGGACCCAAGTGGAGACATGTAAGGAATGTATTCAGCAACTATTTCAAAATTGATTGCTGTAAACACAAGGAGTTGGGTTTGGCTTCTCAGGGGGTGGCGAACAAAAAAAAACCTCTAACCCTTGACCGAATTCCATCCATTCGAAGACACCCATGCCATGGTTCCAAATGACTCAGCAAGAAAAGGTCAAATACGGATATTGTTGCGTAGAAAAAATGAAATCAAAAAATCCTTACACACAAAGGCGAAGTCGAGGTTGTAAGAATGTCAGAAGTAAGAATTGTAACATCTCATGTTTAATTCCAATTAGAAGGACTACCAGCAGTACCAGGCCGGACTATGTTGAAGTGTTGAATTTTCCAATGAATGCGGCGAAATGTCAAAGCCAACAAACCAAAGAGACATTTATATGTTTTCAGTGTTTTCTCTTTGTACCCCTTTGGAAAGTCGAAATAAAGAAACGGAAGGACATACATATGATATTTGTACATCCTTAGGCAACCCAATAAAAATCACGTAGCACAACAACTTTGAAAGGACACACAGAATACTATAATACTCGTACCTACATACATTTATAGACAGAAAGAAAGATAGAATAAAGAGGAAACATAATAGAATCACATCGTTCGGGTAATGCGAAGATACTACGTATAATCGTACTCGTATGTACGAGCTTGGACGTTCTTATTTTTTTGGTGCTATCCTCCGAAGGGACTGCTCAATAGGAAATGAACATATTTTGGACATTAATGAATGTCCCGAGAGAATATTCGTTTGTCTGCATTTAGATTTGGTTTTTCTCCCTTTTTGCTGACTACACATTACACTTTTTCTTTTTTTGTCGAATTGATAAGATCGATTATTGACCCTTGGCGTAAATCGAAGAGATATATTTCGACGTCCTGAGCTAAAGTGAAATCTGATGTTTTCCTATTATTTATGGTGGCACTGATTCTGTAATAAGGACAGAGCTTATTAGGTTTTTGAGAAGACTTAATGGTAAAGATTTAATTTGTTGGAATTTGTCATGTTTGATAGAAGGAGAATTCTACACCATCGTGTTGTCTTTCTTTTGTTTCATAAATCTTGCGTTCAATTTGCTGCAAATTAAAAGCGTGCTTGGTGATTTATGTTCCATCGTGGATCAGAAGAACAAACATACTTCGCCCGATGTTAGGAAAATTGCCCTTTCATGATTAGTATACCTACAACATATTGAGACCAATCTACTAAGTAGAAGCTAACAGCACTAAATACAAAAATTCTGATATACGAGGGTTGTCTGAAAAGTTTCCGACCGCATCGTCGGTCATTTATCACAGTGAAATTTTGGGCAGCTGAATTCAAGCGTGGCCGTAAGAGCTTGGGAGATGATGAACGTTCGGGACGTCCATAAACTGCAACCACTGACGATAACATTGCTAAATTTCACCAAATGGTGTTAGACGACCGCCGAATTAAAGTGAGAGAGATAGTAGAGGTTATGAAAACGTCCAAAGAACGTGTTTGTTACATATTAAATCAAGATTTAGGCGGGAGAAAGCTGTCCGCGTGGTGGGTGCCGCGTTTGCTTACGTTAGACCAAAACCGTGTTCGAATTAACATTTCCAACGAGTTTTGGCGCCGATCAATTACTGTAGATGAAACTTGGATGCACCATTATATGCCCGAAACAAAATTTCAGTCAAAACAATGGACTGCAAAGGGCGAGTTGGCTCCAAAAAAAGGCATAAACTCTTTTTTCGGCTAGGAAAGTGATGGCGACTGCTTTTTGGGATAGTAAAGGAGTTATCTTAATCGATTTTCTTCAAAATGGTAAAACCATTACACGAGCATACTACGCATCATTACTTGCCAACCTGAAGGCAGAAATTGCGGAAAAACGGTCGCATTTGCAGAAAAAGAAAGTCCTGTTTCACCAAGACAACGCGCCGTCTTACATCTCAGCGGTTGCCATGGCGAAAATCCATGAATTGCGGTTTAAACTACTTGACCATCCGCCTTATTCACCAGATCTAGCCCCAAGTGACTTCTTTTTGTTGCCTCATCTAAAAACTGCGCTCGGAGGACAGAGATTTTCGTCAAATGAAGAGGCAATTACCTTCGTGAACAATTATTTGCAGAAAAAAACGTCAAGTACTATTTGGACGGGTTAGAGAGATGGGAGCATCGCTGGGAGAAATGTGTAGAGAAAAAAAAATTTGAGAAAAAATGTCTTGTATCATTGTTCGGTCGGAAGCTTTTCAGCCAACCCTAGTTTGTACATATACAATGAAGAAACCTTCATATGCTTTGCTAAGAACCGAAAGTGCGTATGCCCTATCAGCAAAGCAAAACGGAAGAGAGGTATAGATGTACAGATGGTCTTAAATGTTCGCCAGTCATAACGAGCTCGGCTGGGCATTCCATAAGTGGGTTGTTCGGCTTTGAAAAGAATCACCTCCGAAGGTGCATCAACTGATAAGCATTCATAGCGAGACGGGTACTACGGTTGAAAGTGGAATGCTACTAAGAATTTCGGAGAAACACTGGTGCTGAAAAAACCAATAGAATAAGGTGAGGCAGGAGACATGCTCTTGAACTATTTGCATCGATTTTTTGAATCATATTCAATTATTTTGGTCATTAAGTCATTAAGCTGAAGATATTGCTTTTGCGATAGATGGTTCAAGCCATAAGTGATCTCAAATCAATTCGTAAGACTAGTGTTGATAGTGTTACCGCAATCAGCTGATGTAGCTCTTTTGCTTATTGTATGCAGTCTTTAGCTACCATCGGGCTTATTCATCGATAACGTAAGCCTACAAAATAAAAAAAAAAATTGGCGCATCTTTGTTTTATCTGTTGTAGATGAGAAAAATAGTATACATATTGTATAATATCCTGTCACCTCTAGTTTACTATCTAATAGCCATAGAAGGATCGCCTTGCGCGCCCTTTTTCAATAAAACCATTAGAATTGAAAATAAAAATGACACCATGGATTCGAATTAAACCAACTGAAGCTAACTAAGTTCGAAGCCGGGTCCATTATCCGTTATCCCCTGCATATCAGCGCTGACGCCTCGCAGTTCCAAGCTTCTGTAAGCGCACTGTTATAGAGACGTTATGCGTTTATGTCCTACGCTCTCCTCGACTTTATCGAATCGCAACTTTCCCCGCGGTTTAGTTTGTGTTCGAATGTGCCTAATTCGATTTTAATGGCTTGTAAGTTAAGGCGTTACGTTAACGGCCCTGATAAGTTTTATTACGAATACATTTGTGGAGAATATATTGTATTTTCAAAGAACAGCGAAAGTGAATAAAAAAAACAATGTGATCCGCTTGTATCTTGCTTACTTCAATATTGATATTTGCAATCAAGGTAAAGCGTGGGCGCCTCATAGTGTATGTAAAACGTGCACTAAACATTTGCGACAATGGGAGAAAAGTGCAGGTAAATCTTTAAAATTTGGAATACCGATGATTTAGCGAGAACAAAAAAAAGCATCACAACAACTGTTACTTCTTTATGGCAAGTATAGTGGGCATCAACAAAAACAATTGCCACATATTGAAATTTCCTAATATTTCTTCAGCAAAAGGACCAATTCCTCATTGAGAAGACGTTCCAATATCAGTTTTTCATCAGCTACCACATCGAAACCTAAAATATTTTCACAGAACGAACTTAATGATCTCATCAGAGACTAAGATCTTTCAAAGGAACGTGCTGAGCTGCTAGCATCAAGGTTAAAAGAAAAAAATTGCCTAGCCTGTGATGTGCGAGAGAACAAAACTTATTGCAATTTTTTTTCTTCTGGTGACAATTTTGTATATTGCAGTGATGTGAGAGGCTTACTGAATCCATTGGCTTGGAGACTTATCAGTCAAGTGACTGGCGTCTCTTTATTGACAGCAGTAAAAAAAAGTCTCAAGGCTCTCCTTTTACATAATGGCAATAAACATGCTCCTATTTGAATTGCCCACTCTATATGTATGAAACAAGAACATGAAGTAATTCCAGTTTTATTGCAGAAAATAAAATATGTCGAACATAAATGGGTGATCTGTGTTGATTTGAAGATGGTTAATTTTTGTTTGGTTAGGTCGACAAAGTGGCTACACATAATATCCATGTTTTATTTGTCTCTGGGATAGTAGAGCAAAATCAAGATACAAAAAAAAATTGGCCTGTGAAAGGTGCTATGGTCATTGGTGGAAGCAATGTGATAAATGAGTCTTTAGTTCCCCGAAAAAGAATCATTCTTCCGCCCTTGCACATAAAATTGGGGCTAATGAAGCAATTTATGAAAGGCCTGGACAAAAATGGACAATGTTTTCAGTATATTTCTCAGAAATTTCCTGGATTAAGAGATGAAAAGTTAAAAGCAGGCATTTTTGATGGACCCCAAATACGTTTATTAATTAAATTCAGTATTAATTTTGAGGCATCTATGACTAAATAAGAACGACTTTCGTGGTAATCTTTTGTAGCGGTTGTACAAATTTTTTTCGGAAATTACAAGGCTAATGACTTTGAAGAGTTAGTTACGGAAATGCTTCTTAACTTTAAAAATGTTGGCTTTTATACGAGCATAAAACTACACTACCTTTATAGTCATATATAGATTAGGTCCGGCATAACATAGGAGATCTTTGCGAAGAACAAGGAGAACTCTTCCATTAAGATAAAAAAAAACAATGTACAACAGGTATCAAAGAAGATGGGACGATCATATAATGGCATTCTATTGCTGGAGAATTATGCGCGATTGTTCAAGACAACTTCACTCTAGAAAATTCCTTAAAAGACAATTTCTTCACGTATGTACTCGTATAATATTAAATTAAAGCCGTATTTTTTAAAAAAATTTTGTCCAAATCATAAAATAGAGCTGATACAAAAAAAAAACAAAAATCACCTTATTAGATATACTTTAGAACAGGCCCTAAATCCTAGGCACCAAAATGTGTGTAGGGCAGTGTAATTGTAAAATTTCCATTTTCGTGTCTAATTTTCAATCTAGCTCTAGAATTGTCATCGAAAACTACAGATGAATTGGCAATAAATCAGAGTTCTGGGATGGTTTTGTTACGGGTTGTTCGACAACACCAAATCTGGTCCCTTCTATTACAAGATTATTTTAATGATCAACATTGTTAGCAAAGCCCTTGAGTCGATATAGCACTTATAGCTTATACAATAAATAAATGAAAATTATTCAAGATTAATCTCTTATATTTCTGGGGTTCCACAGGGGAGTTATCTTCGGCCACTTCTTTTTATTATATTTATTGATGATAGTGTTCAATATTTCAAATTCTGTCACTGCTTAATTAATACGGATGATCGCAAAATATTTGCTAGAATTAAATTCTTAAATGTTTGGAATAAAATTCAAGGACCTTAATAATTTATCACTTTGGTGCATTACGAATAATTAATGTTTTTACATAAAATGTAGGAAAGTACTTTATTTTTTACAGGATTTCATTAAATAATTGTGTTGAGGACATGTCCTTTATTATGGTTAGCAGATGCAGAGACGTATACATTAATACAAAAATAACATTTGTTTCTCATGTCAATACATAAATAATTGCGAAAGCTAATACACCTAATAGATTTCAACAGAAGAAAAGGTTTTATGGTGCTCTTTTTGATTTCATCTCTTTTAATGGCATGTGTAAGGTTTGTTCTCCAATGCGATGAACGTGAATCGATGATGGTCTGAAAATATCTGGCGTCTGAATATGGCAGCTTTGTGAAGAGCAAGATCATGCGGCTGGCCACATAAGAAACATCTAATAAAATTAATACAGATGTTCTTAGTTATATAACTTAGGAATTTCCTTGTTCTTCTCTGACTTTGTTGCCCCAAGATTGTAGCTGATGTACTACTTTCTTTCATTTAATTCTTTTTTAAAATTGTTATCGCTACATCGGCAGTCATTGGTATATCAATTTAAGGACAGAACTTCTTGCTACGAAGAGTTGCTCTTCCTGTTCCTGAAATCGGCAAACATGCTAATTTTATGACAATTTAGTGAGTGGACTTGCTGTATTTAGGAATACAAGTATAAATATACCAGACCGTTTTTTAAATCTATTTTTAACAGCGCCTGCTGTCGCGCAAAATTATGTAGAAACACCTACAGCTGGCAGCCAAATCTGTCGACATAATCAAAGCCCAAACATCTGGTTCAAATGCACTGCAAACATTTGGTATTCAAATATCCTCTTTTCGAAATGTCTCAATGGGATTGCGATAAATGATAATCGCCGAGATATCTTTTAAACAAGGCTCAACGGAGGACTTTTCAGTTACCTGAATATTGTTGTTACTGCCATCGTCCATGCTTTAGCTTGTTGGATTTCTTATAGGCACAACCGCTGATAGTATTACTTTCCATGCTGCAGGCATACCAGACAAATGCTTGCGGATCTCTCTAAAAAATCATGCACCTCGGAAAAAAAAACTGAAGACGTCATATTGGATATCGTTGATGGATATCTGCCTCTTCTCTACACCTAGGTGCGGTTGACGTGACTGACCCATTACTGTGCTGACCCTTATACGTCATACGGCGATGTGATGAGTACTTTTTTCATTAAATTGAACTTTGGAAAGTTGGAATTAAGTACTTTGTTATATGTCAACGAATCAGGACACTAAATGCTTCAACCTTATTACATTTTTCTTCACCTTTATCTAGGTCCTTACTTTGGACTCAATTTTTCCAGGAGCATAGTACATACAACCAAGATTCCTACGAATGCAGCCATAAAAGTCTAGTTTTTCATGTTCCCAAAGACTGTAACTCTGCTATGCCGCAGTTTTGACATCAATTTCAAAAGTTTTTCATTTGCTCATGAAATTCTGTGTAACGTTCTCCCTGTTTCCTTATGTTTCTAGTATAAGTGGGTATCATCAACAGGTGGCTGTCCATTTCTACTGAGATCTCTTCATCTTATATCCCGGTCAACCCATGGTGCTTGTCTTTTATTTGATTCAGATCTTCCATTTTACTGATGCATCGTGTAAGCGCTAAGAACTCAACAACAGAATGTGTAACTTTGTAGTTCTACGAGTGACAACACTTGTAGACTAGCTCCTTGTATGTTAGGTGTAAAAAATCTGTCTGTCTGATGTTAAAGCAGATATCACATGCCTTAACCAACCTTAGCTTTAAACTTGTACTTATGTCCAAACAAATTTACGGCAAGAAATTCCTGCCTTTGGCCACATCTCGAATTTGTTCACTAGACATTCCAAATACATAAGTAAGTTGCTGTATGAGTCTTTCTGTTGCTTCGTCTTTATTATAGAAACAACTGACTAGCAGCAGGTGAAGATTTTCATTTTCCAACTGCTGCTACAGTGGTTTTTAACTGAATCTCTTCAACAGTGTACAATATATTAAGAACTCCCTCATTCACAATTTATTCAAAGTGAATTTGTGGGATAATACCGCCTATCAGGGTCTTACCAACTTATGATCTACTTAGCGTATCTATTCAGCTCCTCAACCCGCTTTACTCAAATTTAAATCCTCCATCAGGAAGCATTTCATTTTAATTTCTCACTTTTCATCGAAAATCTTCCAAAAATCTTTCGTTCTTCTCTCCATTTCGTTGGAAGATCGGAAGCCTAAAATCCTCAGAAACTACACTAAAAGACGCAAGTTTTTAAGCTTTAAATATTGGCCGATGGATAATCACTTGAATGCAGAAAGAAAAATGAAAAAACGAATCGAATGAGAGGGAGGGGGAGGGAGAGAAGGAAAAGAAAAAGAACTAGGCCACTTTAAGCCAATTATATAATCCACCCTATCCTTCCGCCCAGCATTCTTCCGACAAGAGCATTTATTTCATCACTCTAGAGGAGCGCCTCAACCAAAGTACTCATTCTCGTACTTGAAACACATTCAACCCGCTTAACTGTAAAGCCTTTAAAATGGTTTTTCCATCTCGTCAGTAAGTAATGGCAAATCAACCCTCCTCCGTTGTGTGTCATAAAAAGAAACTACTTTGAGTGTTTTCTCGCTTTTTCGCATTCACTTTGCTCTCTGTTACATTGAGTCTGCTTCTTCTTCTTCTTCTTCTTCTTCTAAACTATCATACTTTCCGCCATGAAGCACATAATCACGAACAATCACCCATGCAGAGAGAAGAAAAAAAAAAAGGAAACGAAAAGCACGAAATAACCCCAAAAAAGATCAGGCAAAGCCTCTAATGATATTAAGAAGTCGTTTGAGAAAGTCTTCTGTGTCCTCTTGGAACTTCCAACACGGTACGGTCTTGGAAGAGCTTGTTTCATCGTTTGGTGTAAACCCTTTTTAACGAGTATTTTCCCTTCTATATACAGTAAGTTAAGGAATGAACCAATACTAGCACACAAATACGAACGAAAATATCCTCCAACTTGAAGCGCATTACATACAATCCATTCTGTCGAAAAGCACCCTCTTAAGCTTAACTGGAGGGGTAGGTTGAAGCAGCTCTAGATAGAATATCTCTGAGTAGTATTTCGGAATCTTGTTACACAAACTTTCTCATGCTCCTTTCTGATATCTTTGACGGCCGACAGGCTTTTGGGATGGCAATAGGGATGTGGGGAGGCATACTAGTAGGTAGTTAGGTTTGGTTCGTGGTGGGGGTGTACTTTATTAAAGAGGATTTCATGTTCGTCATCTTCTGCTATTATTGCTGCCATGTGGAGGCATAACGAACAGAAAAGAACGCCATTCATCTCATCTTGTCGTCTTTGCTGTCATTGTCGTCTTTTACTTCGTCTTCTTCGTTTTCTTGTTATTTTTCTCCATCGTTATTGGTTGTAGTTGTTGGCTTTTTTCGTCTGTCGTCTGTCGTCTGTCGTCTTTGGTGTCATAAAGTGGGATGTAAGTTTCCTGGAGAGAATATGAGTAGATGGCGTACTTCACCAAGTCTACAAGAGCTGTTTCCCTGTCTTAAATTTGTGGTCACAGGAGACGTTTCAATTGTAGTTGTTGAGGCATATAGTATACTCGTATACGAGTAGATACAACGTGCTGCCTTGAAATCGAAGTGAAAAATCTTCATCTTCTTACCTTTCTCTGGAGATCGGATACAAAGCTCGAGATGAGGGCTATGAAGTGTTAAATGAGGCATTGTAGGCTCAAATTAATCAGGGGGGGTGGCTCGTAGGAATACCTACATAATTGTTTTGAATTCGTATTTGTGTTGGTGTTTATGTATAGAGATGAATCAGACCGGATATGTGCTGCCTCACAGGAGGACGTTTTAATTAAATGGCAAAACGTTTTAACGTTTTAATCTGTTGTTGGTGTGTTACTGTTGGGTGTTGTTTGTACAATTCCCCCATTGTCCTAAGGGGTTGCGTGTTTCAAAACGAAGAAACCAGCTTAGGTTGAAAAGGGGGGTTGGCACTCTTAAATTGACGTGAATTAATAACTTTGCAGATCCATTTAGAGTGGAATAGACTTAATCAAAGGCACAAACAGTGGCAGAATATCTTTGTCATGGTATAGCTTTCAAATAAATTGTGAAGGGGTGGAGAGGAGCTTATTCAATTTTAGTTCAACAAGTCTAGAGACTTGGAGGCATATCATTGCAGATAGAATGTGATTGGAGTAGGGCATCCATCTCAGAAGATAATGAGACGATTTGATTGAAAATGGATGATGGAGAATTTCAAAGCCAGTTTCCATAATAAACGTCGGTCTTAACTTATAAAAGGGGATTGTCTCTGTACATATATATATATATATAATGGACCTCGTTATTGTTAATAAGATCTTTAATTGAACCATTCTCTAGAAATCTTGTCTGTCCTTGCTGGCCTATTTGTACATAAGCTTCCTTTATACCTTCAATGAAGGCTTCATTGAATTGAGTTCTTTGTCGTGTATCTTAACATTCTGCACATTAGAATCCAACACTTGGTAATTTCTTTAATTTATTCTTTTCAGATGTTTTTCTCTGCAGTTGGAATATTGATGGAGGTGTACAGAAATAATAACATTTCCTATCAACGACATCAACAAAAGGACAAATTCAAACCCTGTAAGCTGCTTTTACAAAATTTAAATGAGTAGTTCTGGTGAGTTATATCAGATACATTATTGACATCGTTTTTAAATTTGATATGACGATTGTGAATCTTATCTAGGCGATGTAGAGAGGTCTTAGGACTTAGACGTGAGCATTGTTCTCCACTTTTTAGCTACTGAATGCTCAAGAGGAGCTAGATCGAAGAGTGAAAATCATTTAGATTGAGAATATCACTTTTCATAGAAGTTACAGATAAGAAATCATTTCTGAAAATTTAAAAGAGTGTCGGAGACAGTACAGAGCCCTGTGGCACCCCACATATATTGTAGTTCTTAGACCTAAAACCGTCCATGATAGCTTGAATTTAACTGACGGAAAGGAAACTTCAAACCCATTAAAGAAGGGAATGGTCGATCACAAATACATGCAAATTCAACACAAGAGCATGCCAGCCGACTTTAAATTTTGATTCGACTTTTCGATGAGAAATATTATCAAATCGTGAGTGAACTTCCAGTCATTGAAAAGTATTCTTGTTTCGCGCTATTTCGCAATCGTTTCAATGACCTTGGAGGGAAGGAGCCTAAGTTTTTTCGATCTGTGGGACGTGAGAAAAAATGGGCTTAACAAGTTCTGTTTCCTTTCTACTCGGAAAAAGGTCTATATAGAAGAATCGATGGAAAGCTAACACAGCGGTTTTGTCAAACAAGGGATCATATAGTGTCTTGACCAGCAGATTTCCATATATTGAGCAATTTGAGTACTTGTGCTACTATAAGAGTGCGACAGTGGATTTTTCCCATTATGGATTCAATTCAAGTGTAGATGGACACATGACAAAATCGGGATGTGTGAACTGCAAAGTTCACCGAGAAGCTGTTCCCAAAGTGTTAAGAAAATGAGATATTAAGATGGAGAATGATACAGAGTTTCTGATATTTTAAACGTCCAACGACCAGTAACTTCAACTGCCTTTGGGACATTATTGTACTTCTCGTCCAAATATTTGAGCCGAGTGCAATTGAACGCTTTATCTAATACGCATAAGGGTAAGGCATATCGTTTCAAAGGGAACTGAGGTTGTTTTAATATTATTGGAGCAACAACATCCATGTGTCAGTGTACTAGGATATTGATTCAAATAACACAGTGGTTCGACGAGTCTAGATGGGAGAGGTCATCGACGCGTACTTATCAGGTTAGGCAGCTAAAAGACAAGTCCAGGATGTCGGTGATATGACTGTTAACATCTCGAATACATGTGGGCTCATTTACAAACTTGGGTAAGTTATTTTTCGAAGCGAAGATGTCAATATGCTGTCCTCCGTGTAGGCCAACCCAAATTATCAAGACTTCACCCATTAATGACGTAGTCTAATAAACAGCCGGGCAAAGCAAGTGCTGGTCTTATGGGAAACATCTTCAGAATGACGCTACCAAAGGTTGCTACAATTTGACCTATAACGAACTGCGCGCAGCTTAAATCTAAAATCACTGGAAGAGTTTTCCAGTTGATTTCAACCCGATGTAAAGTTGCAATAAGTACGGGGGGGGGTGGCTTAATGCTATGATCGGCGATAGGTTTTAGTTCGACCTCAACCCATACCAAGGCTGGAGCTTATGCCCTTAACGCGGATTCAAGGGAATGACAGAGATCGATGGTCATGCAAATACTAACCCCCATGGATATATGGGCATCTCGTGACTTGTATTTGACTGTTGTCCGATCTAGAGAATAACTTGGGTAGAAATTGGATTTTAGTGATAAGATTTCTTAAATACAAGGTATTCGGAGAATTGTTTAAGAAACAATCTATACGAAATTGCCGTCGCCGGACTAAGACCTCATGCGCTCTTTATATAACTTGTTAGATGCCTTGATTGCAGTCAGGATTTAGGATGTAAGACCTTTCTGAAACTGGCCGGCACTGCTTAATCACCAGCATATGCCTTAACTTTCTAGCTCACAATTTAATAAGTCTGCAATGCAGTGTTTGTCAGCATGCCAGTACGTGAAATAATCTGTCAATCTCGGGCTCCCCTATGTCTTAATTAAAGTACCTCCAAGATTTTTCTCGCACATCTCTTAGTTTAGTTTCGATTTCCTTAGAGATATTAAGGTAATATTGCCAGTCGGAGGAGTTTTATTTGCCTTAGCCCTATGCGAGAGCGATCAATTGCCTTCGCTAAGGTGTTTAATCAATGGTCTCAGCTTCTTCGAAATCTTTGTTGTTTGCTGAGTTTGCTGTTTGCTGAGGCGGTCAGACGGTCTATACAGATACTTCATAAAAGTAGAAGAAGATGGTGCACAATGAACCTTCATATTTATTCCAGTTTGTCTTTCAGCAGGCTGTATAGGAGGAAGCCTTTCTGGATAGCCAATAACTCCTTGTAAGTTCCTTTCAATGGAATCCTTGAGTTTTTCGAAGAAATATGAGTAAACGCTTCAGTGATAATGTGCCTAAAACACCAGCATCCACTATGTTCATGTTGAGTATTTGTAGTTTGATATGAGCGTAAACCGGACATTCACAGAGATAGTGCTCAGAGGTGTCGCCATCACATTAGCAGCAATCATTGTATCACTTATGCACAGTACATTTAAGTACTTTTCAAAAGTGTAATTCTCCGTCACGACACCAGCAAGCAATCTGCAGTATTTCCTGCTGAAGAACTGTTGGTATGCTGTTAACTTCTAAGAGATCTCGGGAAGCATTCGTTTGTTCTGCCAATAGCCTGAGGAGTCATGCAATTTACATTTGTGCTCATACGAAACCCATCTGTAAATGGAAATCTTTATTGATGATTCAGGCGAACGAAACGTAGGTTCAGTTCTTAAAAAATTCTCCTACGAGCTTGTCCTGGCAAATTCCTCTAACACGATACCAGACTCAGTGATTTTCTCCCTCTGAATGCGTTTGACAATGTTTTATTATCTCGAACTAGTTTAGAAGCAGCAAGAAGATTCACCAGGCGCAAATGCTTCGCCTCCTCCACGGAATCTTCACTGTTGGTGTCCCTCAGGATTGCGTATATTATGTATATCTCCGCTTGGAAGACAAACGCAAGTTTTCCTAACGAGGAGGGAAATCGAACGTTGTCGTCCTCCAGAAACACACCAGCGTCGCATCTTATATTAGTGCCAAAGCCACCCGCAAAGACTCGATTGCATTCCTTTTCTAGTTCAGATTCTGACTAAGACAATTCTTAGGCATAGGGAAAGTCGATTTCATATTTTTCTGGGTATCAAAGCTCCAGTACGTGTTATACCGAAGACCACTTCTGTTAAATGAGGATGGATGGATGAGAGTGAAGGCCCATGATACGAATATTAAAGGCAGGGAAAACTCGTCAATGTTTCTAGAGCAGAACCAGGCGTGCTAGGGAAAATTGCCATGTAGTAAATATCTCCTTTAATCCTCATAGTGTCACCAGTTATATCACCCCCGCTTCTCATTGGTAAAGCAAGGATTTCTTCTAATTACAAAATCGTGAAGCATCTTTGTTCTTGAGTGGATGTCCTATAGATAGTATTTGAGCCAAATTATAGTAAAAGTTCGTATAATTGCCTTCATACAGAGTATCTAGTCGAGGTAAACTGTTGATTTTCTGTGACTATATGTTCAGATCCGAGGACAGTGGATAGAAGTAGAAAATTGTATCTGCTACTGCAAATATTTGAGGATAGTAGGATTATGCCGATAATTAAAATTCTTTACCTCTGTAGTCTTTTTATTTTTCAAACCGAAAGTCCTCAAGGAGATAAATGCCATTTGGTAAAGCAATAGACCTTTAGTTATCTCTGGCTACTGAACTACTTTACAGGGCTTACCTTTGCGGCCAGGTAAAAAGTACGAATAAAATGTCTAATGTATAGATTCTCAGCTTGAACTCTATTCCAAGGCGGAAATATGGTTACGAATCCATCTATCACATCGATAAGAAAGGGCCTTTGTTCAAACCAATCCACAGCACTCCCAATTTTGTAAACATTTTTACTTTCTTTCCGCAAAAGTTTTCTTTTTTCCAATTGTGTCTTGGTGAACAACTGAAGAGTGTTGAAAGGAAAATTGATTTTTATGTTCGCTTTCGTTCCGTATACAAACATTTAGGACATTTTTTGAAGGGTGAGCTGAATGAAATGGATAAAAATTCTCATTGATTTCTCACGCCAAGTCATTAATTAAGCCCTGTCGAGCCTTTCGCTTATTTTTATTTGCCCTCATTTAAGCGAGGGCTATGTATTTATATACCCTTACATGCACGTGGTTGAAAGATATTTCGGTATTGGTGCTAAATTGTGACTCAACTGGCAAAAAGAAATGGTAGCGACGCCTGTTTATAACCGCACGTCCTACCATTATGCAAACAATTTCGGCACGTGAGCTTAATTAATTATCTTTGGCACGTTATCGGCTTAATTTGGTTTTATGTTATCATTCTTGGGAATTTTGCGGGGCGAAACTGTTTTTCACTCAAAATTTAGATTTTTTTAATTAAAAAAATTATAACGTACATACTTACAGGATCTAAGAGTACCTAAGGAAATTTTCAGTTTAACTAGTGGATGTTTAAACTCACGTCATCTTATCTAAGAGTTTATAGTAAATTGAGTGGCGTAAATAACAGGCGATGACACAGGCATTTTCTCTCATTTGAAAAGTAAGGAAGCATGCTCGTAATACTATTCAGTCATTTCAGAACCATAGCCTGGGTTAGGACCTCTTCATCTTTATTTAACAAACTGCCGAATTGCGTTCACAAACCTTAGTTTCCAAGCATAAGTCTTCAATTTAACCGAATAGGGCCCTTGAACTCGTTAAGGAAAACCATGCACAATCTGATACTTACATTCCTTTGACTGATGGCGAACTAAATACCGCTGTCAGGTAGAGTGAACCTTTCAACCTGGACGATGTAGACCAACGACTTCGTCCACCCGCCGTGGATGAAGAGAGGATAGCAATATTCAAGCTGAAGTCCAAGAAAGCTGCTGGAGCGGACTGCCTGATTGCTGAATTCTTTAAAGCGGCAGGAGATGACTTGGTAAGAAACATACACCAACTCATCTGTATGGCCGAACGAAGTATCCCCGATTAATGGAACCTCAGCATTGTGTGTCCAATCCTCAAGAAAGTAGACCCTCTAAACTGCGTAATCTACAGAGGAATCTGTCTGCCATATTGTGTGAACGCCTGAAGCCGTTTGTCAACAACCTGATTGGTCAATATCAGCGTGGCTTCAGGGAACAAAGCCCAGCATAGACCAACTTTTTACATCATGGCAGACCTTGTAGAAAACCCATGATCTGCACATCGATGCACACCATGTATTCATTATATGACAGTATCTATAGACAGCAATGTCTAGCTTTGGGATGCCTACCAAACTCTTCCCACTGTGCTGGAAGACGATGGAGATTGTACGCTGCTCATTAACGACGGTAAAGAACTTACGGAGACTCCTCTGTAAATTCAGACAGCAATACCAGCGCTGAGATCAAACGAAGAATATCTATTGCCAATCGCTGCTTCTTTGGGCTAAGAAGGCAATTGACTCCCGTCTACATTGACGGTGAGTGAAGAAAAAAATACAAAGACGAACTGTATAGACTGTACAGCGATATCGACCCAGCTAAAAGGGCGAAGTTTCAACGACTGAGATGGCTAGGTCATGCGAAGTGGATGAACACTAACGCTCTGGTCCGGAAAGTCTTCGAATCCGAGGGACAGCGCATTAAAGAAAGAGCGATACTTAGGTCGCGCATGTGCAGGCCCATCTTGTACTGTAGTGCCACCTTAAGACAGAGATGAAAGTAGAATAGGGTTTCACCCTTTTGGCCGTTCTGGATATCCATTTGTAAAGGATGTCTTATGTTCGTTAAAATAGATAACGGATTCAAGAAGTAGGGATCAATGTGAGTCGAATATAAAAAACTGCATGCGGAAATCTCCTACCTACTCTCGCTCAACAAAAAGTAGAATCCAAAACCGCGGCCTACAGAGAAAAAATTTATAAAGACCTCGGGATATTGACAACGTTTTATCCTGGTTAGGTTTCCCTAACATAAGATCTGCGTTGTTTAAAAGGTTCAAGTGAATTTTGAATATAAGTCCGCTCAGCTTATTTTGGAAACAACTCCCATAAGCCTTCCCGCAGAAATCGCCAGCTAATTGTTTAAAATCTGAAAAGTGCGTATCGGCTGGGTTTATGGTAAATTGTAATACGAATTTGGTCAAGATCAAGAATGAGTTTATATATGGGGAGTCAAATTTCTCCATCGCCTTAGCATATATGTGTGGCAGGTGCATTTCGAACAATTTTGCATGATCTGAGCTCATCGTATCTTCACATTAACGAAAAATGTGGATCACAAAGTTGTCTGTTCAGGTGGACCTGATTTTAGTAGGCAAAAATCTGACACTTCCTCGTGAAGGGTTTTCAACTTAAGAAGACTTTCGTTTTAAGTGATTTTACCGAAATGAAAGGTAAAAGATGAGCTTCATACATGTCCCTCTTTGACTTCCCGATTGAATTAAAAAAATTCATCGGCATGAAGGCTTGACAGCTCATTTATGCACGTCCTGAATTTTGAAGATTTTTACTTTCACAAAAGCTATACGTTGGCTTACAGATAATATCCCCCGAAGGCGTACAAAAATTTGTACCAATTCGATTAAATGGGAAGCCGTTCGTTTTAAAACCGAAACAAAGTTTTCTTCCTGAATTAATCCAAGTAGCAAACGCATCTAATTCCATTTATCCACTAAAACCATTATATCCTCATCTTGTGCCAACGTGAATCCTTTTTTTTCTAGTAGTTCCACGGACTAGTTTTTGTTTTCTCTGAAATTGCAGAATAATCCGGCACTTCAATTGCCAGCTTAGCTACCCAAATTAGACGGAACAACCATCTTTTTTGGCACATCCTCGTGCAAGGACCCATTCTGTAATTCTCCGAACAACTTACATAGTCATTAAAATTTCCCCCTCAAACCCATTTATTTGGCTATGTCCATAGTAGTGCTTCCCTTGGAATTTTCGCTCATTCTCCCCCAAGAAAAAAAGGCCAAAGAAAATTCTTCGTGTTCCTTTGTCCAAATGAGATTTTGGCTTACATAAATGAAAATAGAAAGGGTGTGTGCCTTATAGGTTTAAAGGGCACATGACTAAATTTAAACCCCTTTGGCTGGGGGTTACTGTAGCTAGATGTGTGTTATGTGTATTTATGGCGCAGCTCATTATAAGGATCTGTTGGAAATTTATATGCGGTTTGCATGTTCAAAACACAGGCCACCATACAAAACAGTGTTGTACTACAGATTAGGATCACTAACTGCCAGGGCAACATGAAGGGAGGATTTACTCCTTTCTCGTTTAATGAGAGAATGGCTCATAGTCATAGTTCCATGGCTTGTTTATTCTTTTTAGTTTGACTCGACTTCCTTTTGAATTTCCTTTATAGTCGAACTTTAGCACCAAAAGGCATGTGAATAAAACAGAACAAGAATGCAATTACAAAGGGCAAATAACAAAGAGGTTTATCGGGAGGGGCTTTAATTTATTTTTACAAACTCAGACTCAACGGATATTTCTGTATGTTGAGCAATGATTCACTACTTGTCATGCAGAGCAGCCCATTTCTATTCAAGTTACTCAAAACCGATTCAAGGGAAATGTTTTTGAATCAGAAGATATGTCAGAGTTTGTATGCACAATACTTGGAACAGGAAAAGATTATTTTTGGACAATGTGTAGGTGGTATCCGACACCATTATCTGACAAGAATTTAGGAAAAAGTGTCTGAATTCTACTTTATATCACATTCAAGTGCATTAAATAACATTCAAATGATGTTTCGGTCAAGCACGTACTAAATATTATAGCGTTGGTGGCTTAATGTCGCTGTCCACTATACCAGGGTCATATTCATAAGCGGTTTCTTAACATGGCTGTCCAGAACGCTTAAAATAAACCCAAAAGCAATATAAAAAAACACGATTTTGGGTAAGTTGTCGTGGATAAAGCAATCGAACAAAGTGTCCTTTGAATATTAAGTCAAAATATGTCCCTATGCTCATATGGTTACGCAGGCCCGTATTTACGTAGCTCTAGGTTAAAATTCCGATGAATGACAGAGTAGGGGAACGCGACGCTACAGTTTGGTACAGACCTCAGACTTATCTACAGCCGTCTTCTACTTCCAGCAGCGCGCATTAGTTTGAATGAAGCTAATGTCACGCACTTCTTACTTTGACCAATGAACCTCTCTTATGATTCTTGGCCTTCTGTGGGATGCTGTTTTGTGTGTCTATCGCCAATCGGCTAAATGAGCTTGTCAGATTGTTTATTCAGACACAAGTTTCGTTACGATGGTACAGTGCAGCGCATTAGATTAGTACTTCTTAGAAGCTTTGGCAACATTGCAATAGCAATTCATCGGCAATTTAACTATTGGAATACCTAATCTACGACATAGTTACAACAAAATCATGCCTTAAATATTTTATGTATTCTCAACAGAGAAACGCGACACCTACGGTGAGATCTTTCCATGCTACGTTGTTCCTCCGTTTTTAATTGGAAGACTCTGCGGGCCCGAGTATTAGTGTCTATTCGATAAACCAGATGGCACAAAAGCCATTACCCTAGCGGAAGATGCTACGAGTATTAATTTTTTCAACGGCGGCAAGTGTCTATTCTACTTTAACATTTGTGACATGAATCGCTTCACTCCTAAAGAACGCGGAATAGTTGGTCGGTGGTGTTGGGGCAGCGTGAATTTCCAGTGTCGTCCGACACCAACGGGGCAAACACTACGATGCTTAGCCGCTCGCACAGAAGAGTATTGGACAACACGAGATGCTATCTGATCTGAACGGTCCGAAGTAGCCGCTCTGCTGAGAATATCGCAGCTGTGGTTGAAGAGGATCCCGGAGTATTTAGAAGTCGATGTTCCCTTACAGAGTGCAAACAGTCCATCAGCTGTTAGTTTTTGACCGTCAAGCGCGTGTAATCTACGTTCAAGCCATTCTGAATCTCGTCCACGAGAGGCAAAATTTTTCATCGAAAATCATCATGAGCGACGAGGCCCATTTCCATGTCTGTGGATATATGAAGCCAAATCATAGTTTCTGGGGCACCGAAAACTCGCGTATAACCCTTGAAAAGCCATTACACCCGCTCAAAGTGACTGCATGGTGTGCTGTTTATGCTGGGCCATATTTTTTCGAAAACGTCGCGTTCCAAACGACTACTATGGACAGCGGCAATACAGATCCATGATCGATGACTTTCTGCTTCCTCACTTGGATGAATTGGGACTGGAGAACATACAGGATGGAGCAACAGCGCATAATGCATGAGCCACAACCGAAATTCTGAGGGCTGCATTTCCGGGTCGCCTTATCTCTTGTTTTGGCGATTTGCACTGGCCGGAAAGATCGTATGATTGAATCCGTACCAGACTTTTGTTTGTGGGGTTTTTTTGAAGTCACGAGTCTATGTTAACAAGGCTCAGACTCTTGAAGCCGTCAAAGAGGGCAATTGATGAAAAATGCTATGAATCAGGTCTGGACAGTCATTAATTGTGGCGGCGGCCACTTAGCCCATATCATTTGCTCGACTTAATGGAAAAAAATTTAATATAATCCATAAGCCGAACCAAAGTTGTGCATTCATAGAAAATCCTACAGCGAAGGAACATCGAGTGTCCCTCAAAGTCGATGTCACTGCTCATATAGTTAGTCGTTTAATCTTCACCTCCAAAGGCCTTCAACACCAACGGGACAACATTTTGAAAGATTTGTCTCTCGAACCGACTGAGAATATCTTTATCCGCTTTCTATTGAGTCCATACTTCAGAGCTATAGAGTAGGACTGGGATGATTATGGTAGCTGCCTTCTTAGCCCAAACATGAGTGATTCTTCCTTTGGTTTCTGCAACTATAGCCGTCGACGGGTATTCTGCTCGATTCGTCTCTACTTGTTGACAGCATATATTTAGTTTTGCCCTCATTCCCACTTAAACCATTTTGACAGCTTTTGTTTCAATATTTGCAAACGCACCGATGGCGGCCCGCTTTGTTCTTCTAATTTTGTTGATATCATCGCCGTACGCTAGTTGTTGTACAGACTTTTGAAAGATTATGCCTCCGGTACTCGCTTATAAGTTCCTCACAATTTTTTGATGAAAGATGTTAAAGAAGTCGCATGACATTGCGTCGCCTTTTTTTGACATCAACGGTCGCAGTTCAGCAGTGAAACTTCTCAATCGTTATTTTGCGGAGAGGTGGACGTAGATTCCAAAACTATACATGGCTCTATAGTTTCTCTCATCTCTCTCTCTCTCTCTCATATGCTGTCATATGCGGTCTTAAAATCGGTGAAAAGGTGATGAGCACTGATTTTGACTTTTTGGGTTTTTTCCAGGATCCGCCGGAGTGTGAATACTACGTCGATTGGGGCCTTTTCTGGTCTGTTTTTAAAAATGGCAGAAAATATCTTGTATTCGTTGTTGAGGACGCTTAGAATGCCTCAATAATTGCCCCAATTCGAGTCGTCCTCCTTTTTTTCTCGATCGAACAAACGATGCTGAGATAAAATTTATCAGACATGCACCCTTCTGATCATATTTCAGAAATGGGTTGGTGAATGCGCTCTGAAAAGCGGTTCCCAATAGCTAGGTCCACCTGCTTTTTTTTCATTTCAACTAAGATATTGCTATCCTAACTGGTATATTCTGCCTGACGACGGAATACACCGGTTATACAGTCTACAGAAAAGTTCTTCTTTATTGTCATCACCGACTTTGATACTACTAAAAGATTTCCTTCTTCATCTCTACAAGCTTCTGCATCCATTTTCTCTGCTTGATACGTTCTTTTCATCTATTGGTACAACTTGGGTATATTGTTCCTAGAGTACAACCTTCTAAAGCCTTCGACCGCACGCTTCTCGTGTCCTTTTTCTAGTTGTAGTGAAGCCGATGTTCATCCCAACTGAAAAGTTGCTCCCGTCCTTCGTGGGAGTGCCGCTTTGTATGCTTCTTGTTTTGTAGCATTTGACATTCCTGTTCAAACCAGAAATTTCTTGGTGGTAATCAGGCCAAATTTAGCAGTGTCGGTGTCTCTGACGGCACATTGGAAAAGGTACCACTGGTATTCGATTCGGTACAAGTGTTGTTCAAATATTTCGGAGTACGCGTTCTGCAAAATTCTGGTGGTGACTTACGATTGCAATTATTCTCCTTAGTCACTGGCATTTGAAAAATCTGCATTCACACCATGATTGCATCAAGATGGTGATTCGAGTCAATGTGTGCTGCCCGAGAGGTTCGGACTTCCAGAATACCAAGGGCATGACTAACGTCCATCGCAATGTGATCACTTTGATTTAGAGTCTTACAACCCAGAGACCACCATGTCCCCTTGTTTATATTGTGATGAGCAAGCCATGTGAGATCATATCCTGCTACCGGATTCTTAAGAAAAACTAACAACAAATGCAACGAGAAAAGAACCGCTTGGTTGAAGACAATACCGTATGGTAATTTTCCTTATTTGCGGCCCAGATCCCGAGTAAGTAGAAGGCAACCTATTTGATCTATCAAAATATGGAATTGGTAAGGGAAGACAATTCCGACACGTACAAAGTGGCTCCCTTGATTGGATTTCTATTATGCAGGACACTTCCCTTCCAATAGAGGAAAGATACTGCTTTTCTGACTAAGACAATTGGAAGATCCTCGGTGTTTTTGATTGAAGCCCTTGGCGAATTCGTTTCTTTAAAAGGTCAATTGAACTTTATCTATTGTTTAGACCTTCAGAGTCGGAAGGATATATTAATATAACTTTCCTTCTCAGATGACAAAATCCATTCAACTCAAATTATTTTACCACTTGCTCAGCAATTTTTCCACCAGATTCTTCCAATTTATTTGAGCACCTACATCATCCTCGAATAGGAAAACGGAAAGAGAAATTTTCAAACCTTTGGTATATGCCTACAACGGGCAACGAAAGTGCCATAAAGTGCAGTGCTGTCCCTTCAGATTTAAGTTTTACATTTACCTCCTCGTCCTTAGCACTTCTAGTCAGAAGCGGATATCATTTCGAGTTTTTCCTCTCCTTGTGCGAATCAATGCTAACCTCAAAGCCATTTAATTCGAATCTTTTTCTACTTCTTTTCGGACTTATCAATAAATCTACCCCTCCAAAAAAAGACCATGCTCTCCTTCAATTCCGATTGTGGTCTACTGCCAGAATATTTCTATGTGGTTTGCTCGTTTCTTCTTTTTATTTTCGAGAAAAGTCCTGAGGTCTGGGTTGGACGATAAAGAAAAAAACGAAAATCTTTACGAGGGCACCGCAATCCTTTTTAGCTTAAACGCCTTTGGCGGTTTCCATCCATGCGAATAGTTCAAGTGGAATACTGAAAGGAATAAAAACACCTGGCATTGGCATAAAGTTCTAAGCGCCGCACTATGTTTTAGAAAACTAAAGAGCCGTCCCAGGCCGAGAATAAATTGCTAGTGGCAGTCGTAAATCTTGGAAAAACAACACTTTAACGTTGATAAAGGAACTTCCTACACCACTTACAACTTGGGGTAAGTTGCCACTCCCAACTAGGCACCACAATTCAAGATAAAACCGCAAAAAAAACTTTCTCCCTCTTAAACGAACTGTGGGGCTGCAACTCAGGGATGAGTTCAAATGAATGCTCTTTGTTTCGGCAACGATGAACCCTAAAGATTGGTGGCTTAACCACCAAAGCCGGAGAGCGCCAAGAAAAAGAAGGAAGACTTACAAAAACCAAAAAAAGGAAAAAAAAAACCAAAGGAAACGTTATTTCAACTAACCAGCTTACCCAATCTACTTTCTCAAGGATTCACACGGTATCTATCCGTATACCCTCTTTCAATTGAGGGTTTCAAGAGCTCTAAGGCAATGCAATGTTTTAGGATGCGTCTAATTCATCCTCATTGTAGATAGTACTTATGCAAGAAGGATGTCGATAGCGGTAACTTTATCCGCTAACTGACAGTGATTAGTTGTTGTTTTCTTGATTTATGTATAGCAGGACTTTCAAGAAAAACGAGAAGCTTCTACCTCTTATCACTTTTGAATACCACTTAAGCGTTCTAGAAGCCGAAACCCTGTCTGACGGCAAGTACCTATCCTGAAACTTATTCCGGTGCACCGACTTCTCCTAAGGTTACTCTGTACGAAGTACTCTTATCCATATTCGTTTATGTATCTGTGGGCGGTTTGGGAACTTAAGTTGTTTCAGACACGTCGCTTTTGGCGTTGAAATTCTCAAACCAAAAGCCCTATTGATGGAAGAGCTGTCTAGGAATGGGAAATTTTGTCAGTTTTCAACCCCTACCCGACTTACGTACGCCCTTCGTGCACTTACTAAATGAGCGTGGCATGGTAAATTTCCCAAAGATTAATTATATTGAATGGAGATTTATTTACCAAAGAGTCGCGCATTTAAGGATGTGTGCAAGAATGTGTAGTGTGCTATGTGTTTTAGGGAGCTCTGTTGGGCTTGTGCTGGTAATGAATTCGAATTGAAAGCAAACACATCCCATCCATTGTGGTAGTCATGCAACAAGGGGTTGTTATGGTGTTGCATTGCATGTGAGCGATATCTCTTCCTCGCTTTTGGGTACCGATTTTGGTTTTTGCTTCTGTTTTGTGCAATTTGGATGAGTAATGATAGTTTTTAACTTTGTTGACGTTGATGGTCAGTGTGGTAGCATGAGGGTGTGACAGGAGACGATTTCTCATTTTATCACCCTCCAATGTAAGGAGTGATAATCTGTTGGTAGCACGCAATGTCAGGTACAAATGTTATCTTCATTTCAGAGGAGAAGGGTTCTACAAAATGGAACTGAATTGGTGGTATTTTTGGAATGTTTTCTGTGATATGGACAGAAGTGGGATAGGTTCTTTGATGAATTGGTAGGTTGGGCTAATTGTCCGGCAATTACCTACTGTTGGTGAATTACGTAAAAGTGAACAAGTCAATGGGAAGTTTAATTTCAGTGATTAGCCGTTAATCTAGTTGAGTACGAGTAGTGTGGATGTGATTAGATGGATAAGGTAAGTCTTTCCGGGGTTAGAGATCAGAAGGAAGTGGCAAATGAAAAAAGCTATTGCATAAGCTTTAAATGAGTGCATAATGATGCCAATTGGTGCCGAGACGAGTGTATGAAGATGTCATCCTTTCAGTGAAAGAGACTTTTAAACAATTTGATATCATAAACAACGGTCCAGAGATAACCACACGCCTCAGATATGAATGGATACAATGTTGAAAACCTCAGCAGATTCAAAACGGACAATGAATTTCGGCTCTGCTTCTGGAATCTAAGGCCCCTTAACAGACTGCGTGCAGCCGAAAAACTCGCGGAGCTCTAGACTGCTATAAAGCAGATATTACCCCAAGAAATACGATGGGTTGGGCCAGGCAAAATAAGGATGATAAACTGCGGGTACTCTACGAAGAGAGAAGACAGCGCTTATTTGGATGCGGATTTATTATTCGGGGACAGACTTAGGTAAAGAGTTCTAGTTCCTTGTTCTTAGGGACCTGAATGCTATGCTGGGCAAAGAAGTCGTTTCTGAACCCGTCATTGGAAAATAAGGCCTGCACCACACGCCATCCGAAAATGGACTCAGGCTTTTAGACTTCGTAACAGGACATAACCTCACAGTGACAAGCACGCGGCTTCCGGACCAATCAATTGTCAACCAGATTGACCACATTGCAATCGACGACAGACACTCCTAGTTTTTAGTTAGTTTTAAATGCATTTTATTTTCTTAATCATGAATCCTTACATACTAACAAAAAATGCTTAAATGCTAGCTTAAAATTACTTTACAATCTTATACTAACTTACTGGCCCTACACAGGCACTCTAAGCTACTCTAAATTCTTATATCTATGTCTTTCGACTTTATTTACATTTTATTTAGGATTTCTTATTTTCTAAACTTAAGGCTAAGAAAAAATTTTTTTGATAAAAAACTTAGCGTATGGACATATTTTTTTATTCTTATAAAAACTTATTATCTAACTTAAAATAAACCTTAATCTACCTAACCTACATACAATACGTACATACACACATATAGACATTATGCACAATTATATACATACATTAGTATATACCTTCGTATATACTAATATATATATATATTACTTAAATGCTAACCTAAACCTATGTAAGCTGGCCATCGCTATTTACAAAGCAAATAGATTGGTCAGCTCTGCCTCATTAGTGAGGCTGGTCCGTAATTGACGGAAACGACGACGAAACATCTTCCCCATCATTCAACCACCAGAAATGCTGGTGCTGCCGAACGACATCCCTTTTATCGCGATTCCCCACCGCCCTACTGAACCTGAGACGATCCACCCTGCCGTGTGCGACGTCTCTGTTGTAGTTGAGTCGCCTGTCCCCAGCTGTCCGAGCGACATGGAAGATTAACGGGACTGCTGATCTATCCTGGATCAACCCTATCTGATCAAGGTAGAGGAATGCTTCCGGTGGAACGAAGCCATTCGAGCGCACACTCTCATGATAAAGGTGATTGGGGTAGTACGCCCCTGATATCAGGTTATTCGTCGAGGTCATTGCTCTTGCAATGTGCCTTCGAGTCAGCTTAATTACGAAGTTGTCCACTCGTATTAGGTTCGCCCTGTTGTAAAGGACCTCGTTAGGATAAAATTTTTTGTACTCCGACTCTGGTGTTCTGTACAAGCGAAGACAAGCCCTAAGGCAAGCCCTCTCAAACACCCGAATCTTTTCCATTAAGCTTGCTCGTACATTGAACCACACGGGACACCCAAATACCAGCATGGGCCTGATAAGGGCCATGTAGCAGATTATCTTTACCCTCGCATCGAGTTGTGAGGACAAAAGCGCCTTTAGCTCTGGCCAGAGCAGCATCTACATTTTTGTTAAAATACAGAAACTGATCTAGCCAAATCCCAAGGTATCTGACTACATTTCGACAGGAAAGAGGCTGTCCGAGTTGTCCAATGATCGAGAACTTTCGCCAATTTTTTCTGGTATCCCTAGAGGCTCCAGACAACGGCGTCCTAAAGAGAATGGTTTCCGACTTCTGAAAGTTGATTTTCAGCTTCCAGTCATCGCAAAATCGTCTTATCTTACCGAAGTCACGCTGTAAGAGACTATTAATGACCTCGATTTTTGGACCTGTTCTGTACGCTATCAAGTCGTCTGCGTACGCAATAGTATGGGGAAGTGAACCTATCAAGTCGCTTGTATAAATGTTGAATAGGATCGGCGAATTGACCGCACCTTGCTGAAGACCATTTTTAATTTGAAATATTCCAACAGAAGTCACATCACCATTTTTCACGATGAGCTGTCTGTTGGTTAGCATATTATAAAGAATGTACAAGAGTGGTTTACTGATCCCCAGACTAGCCAGCTTGTAGAAAAGACCTTCTAACCATACAGTGTCGAAAGCCTTCTCCAAGTCAACTAGGCAGGCACCAGTGCACTGTTTTTTGCCTTTATTCCATTGGATATCGGACACCAGTTTAGACGCGGCATGTGAGATAGCATGTCCTGCCTTGAAACCGAACTGATTATCCGGAACTATATGTTTGTCCTCAACCCACTTAGTCAGAGCTCTATTGATATTCGGAAGGAGACTTATCGACCGGAGATTCGCCGGATTGGATATATCCTTTCCCTTTTTGGGGATAGGTTGAACCACCGCCGTTTTCCAATGCGCTGGATAATGTGCATTATTCATTGCATTATTAAACAGGGTGGTATAAATGTCCACCGCTTCTAGAGGAAGATGTCGAAGCACGATGTTCGGAATACCATCGGTCCCCACTGATTTCTTACTTCTGATTGTGTCGAAGATCTCATGAAGTTCTTCCTTCGAAATGAACGGGGGTTGGCCACCTTCTCTGGCAATGACATTATTTGCCATATTTTCGTCGCTGAACCGGGTGAAACCAGAGCCCTCGGATCGCCAGTTCTCTACTTCATTTCGAATATAGAAGTTGTGAACCAAGACGCGATTGTCCAGGTCATAATTAGGGCCAATGATATTATTGGCCTTGTATACTTCCTGGAAAGTCGCCCCTATGGCCTCAACCTTCTCCTGTGGATCCTCGATCACAAAGAAGTCGTCATCATCAGCGGCCTCATTTGTATCAATGCCTGCTATTGTTAGTAGCCGTTCGTTGTCTGTTGTCCGGGCTATTTTAAGACACTGAAGGTCGTTTTGGTTTTTTCTCCTTCTCCGAAATAGTTTATTTATTTGTGGGAACATATTCGGGTTGCTGGTGTTTACAGCCCGAACCTTGTTGTTCCAATACAAACTTACAGCAATTCTGTAATTCTCTTTGATTAACATTTGAATATTTTTAATCGACGACTTCAGTGTCCTAATCTCTGGGTCTTGTCTGTCTGTAAACTGTCTGTATAAGTTTTTCAGTCTTGTCAGAAGTCTACTTTTCTGTCGGTGCAGTGCGTCAATAGTAGGATTGCGGAACAGATTTTCGTTAGTCGTTTGTTTATGCCGCGGTATTGTAGTGTCCATAGTTTGTTTTATTGTCTCGTCCATTCGTTTAAGGTACTTATCGATCTCCTCGTTTGACAGATTCCTATTGGACGGTGGGTGGAGCGTGTTCGAGGAGAGTGCTCTTGTCAAGGTTGCGGAGAAGCGTGTCCATCGAGTCTTACTGTAGTTGTAAGAGTATCTTTGAACAAACTCCTCCAATTCCGCAATTTCGTTGGGAACTGTAATTTCGGTGCTAAAACCGCAATGGTCGCTGTCATACACGAATGTGCGCAGACAGTTAAGCGTTTGTAAATTTGTACCTGTCAGTCGTATACGTTCGTCGTACAGTAATAGATCCAAATAAGACCCGCCTCTGGGAAACGACGGGTTATCCGTCGCTTTAAGACCGAGTCTATACATGGCATCGTGCTGACCCCACCAATCGAGTAGTAGGTTCCCTCTAGTATTTGGCAAATTATTTCCCCAATCTCTGTGTCTAGCGTTGAAGTCCCCGCCGATTATAAAATAATTCTCCCCCGATTCCAGCCTCAGAAGTCGAAAAAGTGTGTCGAGCTCTGTAATGAACAAGGTGGATTGTGAAGCCCCAGATGCATAAACAGAGGCCAAGTACAGCCGCTTTCCACTGCGGAGCGGGATGTAAATGACGACTGCCTCCAACACCCGGAACCTGCGTAGCACTCTCTTGTACACTCTGTGAAATTTTATACCTTCTTTAATGAAGATCGCGACACCACCTCCACGTTTGGATCTGGGCCGGTTTTTTCTTCTAACAATATAATTATTGTACTCCAGCTTGTGCTTATCGGTTAGCTTGGTTTCGCTAGCGAAAAGCACACCAGGAGTTTGGTCTTGTAGCAATTTAAACATCGCGGTTCTTCGTTCGATCCTGATCAGTGAATTAACATTCACCGCAAGGACCTTCAAAGTTTGCTCCACCATGTGCGTACCCATTACGACATGTGTTGCGTTAGGCCCGGCAGCAGTGCGTAGATCTGGTCCACCCGCTTGGCCTGTTCTTGCACCTGCTGTTGCAGCTGAGCCATCTGCCCTTGGATTGCGAGCAAGATGGCCAGCATGTTAGGTGCCGCTTCTGTTGTTCTCGGAATTGGCGCCGGAGAAGCAACAGCCGCTTGCTGTGCCGTAGCCCCCCTACCTGACGCCATTTGGGCGTAGGAAATTTGGGACGTGACGGCTGGTGTTTGAAACCAAACAGGTGAACGTTTGACCTCCACCTTCTGCTGCCGAGCCAGTTTTGCTTTTTTAATGTCGGCGAACTTAGGACAACCCCGATAGTTTGCGGTGTGTCCCACGTTCCCACATAACACGCACGAGAGCTGCGTCCTATCGGATGCTCCGTCCCTACCCAGAGCACACTCTTCGGAACTGTGGTTCTTTGCGCACTTCACGCATCGAGGCTGCATTTGGCAGTTCGACGCGGCGTGCCCGAACCTCTGGCAGCGAATGCATTGTATAACGCCTTCGCTCCTTTTTAATTTTTCCCAGTGAACCACCTGGTAGTCTAGGACATTGATACTCCTTAGACTATCCAGACGGCTTTCGGGACTGAGCTGCACCAGGAAGAACGGCAGACCCCGTTTCTCCCGTCTGGCTCTAGCTGTGGTAAATGGCTTTACCCCCACAAATTTGAGTCCTTCGCACTCCTTCTCTTTAAGCAGTGCCAGGATCTCCTCAGGATCAGAAGACGGTTCCAACCCCTTCAGCAGCATCGATTGCCGCTTTTCACACTTCGGTGTGAATGAGAAGTGCTCCGTCGTCGTTTCTTTTAGGAGCTCTTTCACTTTCGCATAGCCCTCCACTGTATTACAGTGGATGGCATGGCGATCGTTCCCCAATCTTTTAATGTTAAAATTATTACCAATGACCAACTTACACAGGTCCTTGGTTGCATTTACCTCAAGTTTGTAGGTGTTTATAGGGGGCACCTTCTCCTTCTTCTTCTGCTGCTGCTGCTGCTGATGTTGTTGTTGTTGTTGTTGCTGCTGTTGTTGCTGCTGCTGCTGTTGTTTTTGCTGCTGTCGCTGTTTCTGCTGCTGCTGCTTTTTTTGCTGCAGTTGTTGTTTCTGCTGCTGCTGTTTTTGTTGTGGCTGTTGCTGCTTTTGCTGTAGCCGTTGTTGTGGCTGCTCTTGTTGTTTTTGCAGGTGGTTCTTAAGTTTTTGTTGGTGTTGTTTAAGAACTTGTGTAATTGTATTTGTTTGGTGTTGTTGTTGGGCCTGCTTTTGGGCTAACTGCGTGTGCTGTTGCTGTTGGGATTGCTCTTGGCTTTCCCTCTTCCTTCTTACCATTTGCCTTTCTTTAATGGCAAATATTTTTTGTTCCAGCACTTTGATGCTACTATTTATAGCCTCTATTTCCCCGTCTTCATCTTCAGATTCGGATGGCGCCAAAGAAGCGAAGCTGTTATCTCTTAGATTGGGACTTTCACCATCATCTGAGACATATAGGTAGTCTTTTGTAACTTGCCCGGGACATATATTTGCTGCCGTTGATGATTCCCTCCCTCCATCAGGCAACGTTTCAGCAGAATTTGGAAGCGAGGGACGTTGTACCAACTTAGAATTTGGCCTAAGCTTTCTCCTTCTCTTCGTCTTTGGTTCTGCCAATGCTGCTGTTTGGCTAGAACCACTCGATGCCTCGCCTGATTTTTCAGCCGATCCCGCTATAGGCCTAGCGGACCGCTTTCCACAATCCATCACGTGATGTTGTTTACTCACTTTTAATTATTTTATTTTAAAAATGCACAACAAAACAAAAAAAAAAAAAAAAAAGAACACTAGCTGGGGCCCGGATTCGAACCCACAACCTTGGCTTGTCAATCGCGCACTCTATCACTTCGGCTAATTGGAGCCTTGTGAACAATATGTTAGATGTTGTTTGCATAGTTTTTTGTTTGTATTGAATACTACTCAAACCAAAGCCGAACACGTCTAAACTCCACGGAGGTCTATGAACGACTGACGACAGACACTCCTCTAACATCCTTGATGTCCAAACCTTATGATGAGTTAGGCCCCCGCCCAATTATCAAGGCTTCTTTCATCAATGACGTTGTCTAATAAAAAGCGGGGGTAGAGCAAAACTGAGCTTATCTATAACATCATCAGACTTTTACGCGACTGATGGTTGCTATGGTTTGTCCAGTTACAAGCTGCCGGTCATAGGTCTTGTTGAGTGGCAATAACACCGGCAGTCCAGCCGCCCGGAATTCGGTCTGCTCGTAACTTGTTGAGGTAGGCTCCCTTGTGTGGGAGCGTCGCGGTGGCTATGGTTTAAACCTAAATCGCAGGGAGGTTGACCCTGCCAGGGCTAAATACCTGCAGTTGAGTGGCTATAAGTGCTGGATTGTGAGACCCTAAGATCAGTAAGAGGTTTAAGGTAGGCCTCGACTCATACCAAGGGTGGAGCTGTCCACTCAACACAGTTCCGCATTGGTATTATTTCAAGTAGCAAATAAGCGATGGCAAGGCACATCCTTGCCCCCACGGATGTATGGGCATCCCGTGAAATTTAGTCTCCACGACAGGTGTTCACGTTAAACACAATTGACGTTCTTGCGAGGACTTAACGCAGATTCGGGTCACTACCTTGTTGCAGCCAGGGTAGACATGTGGATATCACGAGATATCACGATATCGCAAGACAGAGTTCAGTCTGACTTCCCATTTTCGACGTTGAAAAGCTGCCAAGAGACCACTTAAGTCGTTGCCGACCGCGTTTCCCTCAAACACTCTCAAAATCCGGGACACCTTAAACAATCCATCGAACACCAACGGGAATGGTGTCAACGAGCCATCAGAGAAGCAGTATCTGACGTAATTGGATTCAAACCGCCACCACGAGAAACCTCTGGTTCGACGACGAATGTAGGAAGGTTCATGCAGTCAAACATGAGGCATACAAAGCTGCTCTACATCGTAGGATGAGAGCTGCTCGTGAGCTTTATCAATAGAATAGAAGAACTTCTTAGAAGGAACAAGAAACAACACGAGAAGCACGCAGTGGAGGAAATTTGTTTTGAAACAATATGGCTGAAGTGGCCACTGCCGTTGTTGATTTTGGGCTCATATTTCATGAGCGATACATTCTCCTCTTATTGACAGATGTTCTAGTAGGGGGTTTTTAAAGATTGTGGCTTGTTCAACTAAGCCCGTGATTTAAGTTAACCCGATAGAAATAAGCGTATGGCGATCAAATTCGATCAGGAAATGCGTGCTTTAGAATGTCTCTCCTTGTGCGAACTACATTCATTTGTTTGAGGAGCTAAAAATTCATTTATCTTGGCTCTGCAGCGCTCACCATCCACAGTAACCTCTTGGCCTGCGCCACTTTAAAACAAAATTCTACAATATCTAACACTGCAGCACACTGATAAGTGACTTTGAGTGGATGAAATGGCTCTTCGTGGATTACTCATACATTTTTAGTGCCCTAGAGCCCAAAATTTTCCTTGTTCATGTCCAAATCATTGTTCAGATTCAGAAGGGCGTAAGCATCGGCTTGGATCGATTCATAATCAACACAAATCAGCAGAAGGATTGTCTGCACTTTGTAGCGAAACCTCTTCAAATTTACCAACAAAATGTGCTACAAAGACGTAAAGAGATTCCCGACTGTGAGGCACGTCATCTAGTCAATGTCGGTAAGGCCTCTACGACATATTCATCTGCACGGCAGCGATTTTCTCGGCCGAACGAGAAGAACTAGGCCTTTCAGGGCTTGCTCAGTTCCGTGTTGTTCCAGTGTCTAAGGTCGCGCGGCTTGACGCCGCATAAAACGAGCAGTGGAAGTCGGTCGGCCGTATGTACTCGTATATATACAAATTCGAATGCCTTTTGCTTCACAAATGTCAAAACCAAACTGACACTCGACGAACATTCGTAAGACCTATGGCGCGTTATGGCCCACCTTCTATGGACTAATAACATTTCATATTTTGTAAGGCAATCTTCTGTATCTATTGTATAAAGTCAGAAATATAAACTATGTTAGTCATAAGAGTCAGAAAAATAGAACATCTCCTAGAAAAATGCTGAAGTAGCTACTCTATTCCCTACTGGCGGAATATTTAGGTGTCTTTAAAGGGTGGACCATCTGTTGGTATCTTTTGAAAAAGCCTATAAAAAAAACATTGTTAGATATTTTTCAATGATTGCTACTTTACTGAAAAGAATGAATCTTCCGAATAACTATTAAATATTATTTTAATCAAATAACCGCATCAGATTGCTTGGCAGTAGGTCATCGTGTGTACTCAATTTGTCAATATATTTTCGATGGTTTCACCCTCTATTTCACGAAGTATCGATATTTAATGCATCGGCACCGCTCCCCGTTGATTGTAAAGTTTCTTCCATTGTCGTCTTAAAAGAAAAGTGAACATGGGTACATATTCAGGATGCATTGACTACGGTAGGACTACGTGGGGATTTGCCGAGCCCGAAATATGGTAATTTTGCTTGTTCATGTAGCCGCTGAGATGGCAATGCGTCTTTTCGGAAAGATAATTGTCTAAGGGAAATTGTCATTAATTTTATTATTTTGCCCTAAAGGCCAAACGATAAAGAGTTAATGAAGAGAGTAGTACCCCATCTGCGTTGTGGCTTGCATAGATTTATATGCCAATCAGCTCCTAACAGAATTGATTTTATCATCTCTGGTAGCTGCTTCTACAAACAAGACTTAAGGAATTGCTAAGAGGAAATCATCTTTAAGAAGTAAACACTTAACAAAGTCAACAACAAGCACGTCGACACATTAGCTTGGAAGGTGTTCCATAACAGTTTCTTGCCAGGGGACTACTTGTCAGAATTTATTGGACACAGCTGTCAATATTATTGTACTTTACCCCTTGGCGTAATTACCATAACCTAAGTGTCTGTTGAGACCCTTATGAAGCTTTTACCACGCCAAAATTTGTCATGTTTTCTCCTTAACATAACTTACATCTGTTCCAAGTGTATGTAGCTGTTCAATTTCGTCACTCATTGTCATTTCCTCATCATATTCGTCACAGAAGGAGAAAAAACCAGCACGTAAGCTCAAGATACAAAAAAAAAAAAAAATTATTATACCAATCATCATCATTCGCATGCCCCCGTCAAAGAAAGGTCTCCCACCTTCATATTCCATTTCTATTATTCAGTACGTGTCCTTTCAGCAGCCAATTTATTCACTTTTTCTTTGGAAACCGTATCAGTTTGTCATTCCTGCTACATTCCTTATTGAAACAAAAAACTGGAACAAAGAAAATTTATTAGATTTCTGCACGTGTGCTTAACACGCTTAATACCGAATTCACATGTCTCAGCCGTGTTCACTTCACACCATGTTAAGGTTTCTTTGTATTAGTGTAAGGATATACAATATCATCCCCTTCAAATCATCACGTCTAGTTAGTCCTTTTCACTAGTTCGAAGTCCTCCAAAACAGAGGAAAACTAAATGTTTCATTCGCCATTACGATTTCATGATGAGAACAAGAATGACTAAGGACTAAGGACGAAGATGAAGACGACCGACGACGCCCAATGTAACTTAAGTAGATGTGTAATTCATTTTTATCATCATCCGTTTATTCAGGCTCTGGCAGGTGTACAAGTAGTTTACCAGTTTCCAACCACTTACTGAGATCATAACACATCCACTCCACTTGCAAGAGTCGAATTATTTATGCATTACCCCTGTTTACCAAACGAGATACTACGAGTACTACATCAGAGATGCCACTTCATTTTTTGGAGAATAAATCAGATATTCCAATTGCGCCATTTTGCGTTTGGTTCCTATCTAGAGGTTCCGCTGTTGCACACAGTACTTACAATGGTGAATAAATCTTAAAAGTGGAAGTGCTGTACAGCTCGAAACAAGTAAATGGAAACAGGACAATGATATAATTTCACAGAGATTCAACTAGAGTACAAAATACGGGCCAAAGTACGTGGATAAAAAATGGATCAGATCAGATATAAGGGACACGATAGAGAGTCAACAAAATGGCGCGTGTATTTGTTTTTTCCCATCATCCATCCGTTCGTTATCCCTTTTTAAGAGATGAGGGTGGATTAAGGGTAGAAAATCTTCAATTTTCTTCTTTTGCTTTTGCACCCCTGCTTTGCACCATCTAGGTATTCACTGTTGGAGCAACGGCTGTGCTTTAGTTTTTTTTGTCGCCATTTTTTTCTTTTACCCAGGACATTCATCTGCATTGCGATTAAATATCCTAACTTTCAATCTGTGGGTGACATTAGGTTGACACAGACACAAACACAAACAAAGACACAGAGATAAAGATTCATAGAGATACAGGCAAAGATTCAGGGTGAGATGAAGGTGAACACCAAGAGAAATCATGGTAAGCAAAGGCAGATTAAAACAGATGACGGAAGTAAGGGTTGAGAAAAATACCGCTTAAGCTGCAACATAAAAATGAAAAAAAAAAAAAAAAAAAAAAAAAAAAATGAAAATAGGAAAAGGAATGCTAAGGAAACAGGATTAGAATGAATTATTTTGCTTTTTCCTGACTTTCGTTGTGAAGTGAATTTGCTGTTGAGCGCGTGAATTGAATGGAACACAGGAAAAATCTAATTAAAAACTGTTACGAAGGGTTCAACGAAATGAGGAGCATACTCGTACCTAAAAAATTAAAGACGAAAGCAGACAAGTATCTGGTATTCTTTATTCGTCGTGGAGGAACATTAACTACCTTGTGAAGCACCAGTCACCAGATATACATTCCTCTTCTATGTCAGTTTTGATTGTCTTTTTCTTCTTCTTAATTTTCTTCTTACTTTCAGTGCAGGGTGACAATCAATTAGGTGCAAGTTGAAGGGCTGCTTTCAGAGTATGTTTGCCTTGGTCTTGAATTCGAAATTTCAAATTAAATGGAGACTTATTCTGGGGGATCTATCATAAATTGAGAGTGGGTTTCGGATTACCAGGATTACTAACTACCTACGGGGGTAGTATTTGAATCTTATTTTTTTATCTGAATGAAAGAGGGCATTTCGGTGAGGTGCCACATGGATTTTAAGTTGAAAAATACTATGCAGAATTTTTAAAATTCGTTTACTTGTTCCTCCTAAGACTTCCGGTTTAACAGTCCGTTTGCCTAGAAAAAGGGTCGCAATCGTGACCGAACAGCATTCGTGTTTTGTCATGAAGCCTTAGTTAGTTATAACACCGATGAATGCCACAACAAATACGAGAAGTTTCTGAGATATCCACTGGAAATGGAAGAAAGGAGTGCCTACCCCAAAAAATAATTAACATCATCAGAGCAATGTACGAAGATTCGGATCTCGCGATTCTGAATAATGGAATCATCAGTGACGCTTTCACTACAAATACAGGAGTAAAGCAAGGATGCCCACTCTCACCTCAACTATTTACAATTGTCCTGGATGAAATTATGAGAGAAGTCTGCGCGCAGAGACGTGGAATAACTTGGAGTCTCACACGACAACTGGAGGACTTAGACTTTGCGAACGATATTTGTCTTCTATCACACAAGCTCAGTGACATCCAAGATCAATTAGCACGATGCGCCGGATTGGAGATAAATATTCAGAACACTTAGGCCATAAAGATAAACACCTGCAACAGAGGAGACATCACCATCGAAGGAAACCCCGTCGAATATGTAGATAGCTTCTGCTATCTATGGCGTTAGAGTGGAACCCTCAAGGCAAAAGATCCAGAGGCTGTCCCAGGAACACCTGGAGACGATCGATACTCCTGGAACTAAGAACTTAGAATAGCTTGGAATGGAAAAACTGGGTTACATAGATTGTTCGCAGACCTTGGAAGAAATACCTTCCGCATGTCCTTGATACTAAAACGCTGGCACCCCACAAAAAAAGGCATACGGCATCAAATCGCAGCTTCGTGGAGGCCAAGCAACATCATCAAAACGATGATTACACGATTATTGAACTTAGTGTGAAATAAATCGATTGTTTGATGGCTTGTGTGGCACGTAGTAACCATAGCTCCCCAAGTCCAAGTCCTTAGTTTGTGGTTATTATGCCTCGGTAGCGCTCTCTGTGTCCAAACACGGCAGTTTCAGTTGAAAATATGATTTCTGGAGCAAAATTATCATCAATTTCGAGTTGCTCTAAAGTCCAAACAGAGAAGCGACAAGGAAGCGGGTGGTCACATTGCTTCAATTCCTGAGTTAAGTGGACCTTTTAAGTGCATAGTTCGTGGTCTTGATCCAAAATTCTCCACAGACTAGTGCGACTTGAGTTTAGGCGCACACACTTTCAGCAGGAGTTGCAATATTGGTAGAGGATGAACACGGGCATTTAGGCATCAATCAGAGAATTTGTCCCAACTTTCTTAGCAAATTTGCGTACATCAGCTGCAGTTGATGCATTCTTTCGACCGAAGTTTCCTTTCAAAATTCGTACTGTTTCGGCAGTACATTATACACTTTTTTTTTAGACGAATTTGATAATAAAAATGGACAGATCTTCAAACGAGCCTTTTTGAATAATTTCGGCTTGATTCCTAGAACATAGATCCTACGGCCAAAAGTAGTCTGACCTGGCAGAGTTTAGAAATTTCCAACCCATCTTCGCGTCAATGAATCTTCCACATTCTGTTAAGTGCTATGAAATTTACTTGACTACTTAGACAATAATGTCAATGCTGGGGCTACTTTGGACGGTGCTGACTAGGAATTCGAAATCGAGGAGGTTGTCAAGAAAGTCACAGCCTTAGCGCTATCAAAGATATCAAACGCGAAAAGACTATGCTGTTTCCATCCAGTTATTACCCAAAAGTCTGTTGATGCTGTTCACAAAAGTCTCAAGTTATTGCCATGAAATTTAAACGCATGTGGCCCTATCGTCAACCTTGTAGACACCAAAATGAGAAAGAAAGAGTTACGATTGAAATTTCTGAGAATTATTTTCCTTAATCGGGTTACATTGAACCCTTCGTTGTCGGCGCTCTTTTTGGACCAACTTTAAAGAATTTGTACGGATATCGTGTAGAGAATATGGTGAACTTTCAGCTAAATATCTAACTTCTGAAGCACTTCGGAACTGTTAAGATAATTGTTTCAGAATTTGCAAATAAGGCGAAGAAATGTTTTGAAATTGTTTCCCAACACGAGTTATACTACAGACATGACTACTGGTGGTTCATAAGGTAGCCATTCTACTTACTACCACTGTTCCAGAGATCTTTGATGCTGGGCTACAATTCTTGGGTATCAAGCAAAAAGTTCCTGGAGAATTCATAAATGTCGACAGAGTGATTAAATGGTCTTAGAGTGGTGGTTGGAGGACCAAGGGGCTCTGTCAGAGGATCAGTATTCATTTGCTTTTTCTGGGTTGGATCTACATGAAAATAAACAAGCCCATTCCTTAACGAAGATTTATGTAAAACTCGATGCTATGACGAATTCTCAAGGTAAACGGAGACTAAAAAACTCGAAAATACTTAATAAGGTACAAGCTCGGTTGATGGTGATATTTTTTGACATTGTTGCCGAAGAAATCAACTAAGAATGTATTATCAGTTATAGGGTTTGTATCTCAATATCAAGGCAAGAGTGAATTTGCTTTCACTCAGAATACAGTTGTCGGTCTGCGGGCTTTTATTAAGTTCGCTGAAAAGATCAGCTCTGGTTCCGACTTCACTGATAGTAAGGATAATTCTGGAAAATTCAATGTCACATCAGAGATTCCATTGATTTTGCAGACCCATGTCAAGTATGTTATCGTTACAATCTTTGTGACAATGACTTTAAATATCGTTTTATTGTGCAGCCCGTAGTCGTAGAGAAACAGACCTAAGGATCAATTGACTCAATGCAAAGGGAGAAGGAGCCTTTTATGGGTGTTATAGAGGAACTACTATCATCCGGCTATACTGCTGATGTTGTTAGGTGTGGACGTATCGAGGAAGTCGATACTTCTAAGCGAGCTTAAATTTACAATAAAAACTGAAGACAGACATTTCTTAAGACTAGTATATTTCAACACCTTATTACAGTAGGTTGGTTGGATAAGAAGGAATACGTTAGGACGTTAAAAAGAGGGAGCTGATCTACTAGACTAGAACGACATTAGCTTCATCTTTCTGTTCTGTCGAATGTACCATTTTTGATCTGAAATACCGATCAAACCTTAAGCCGATTTGGCTTCACTTCGCACAGAAATAACTTTTGAAATCTGGGGTCTCGAATCAGCCTGATGCTTGAAAAAATATAGTCCTCTCCGAAACTCAGAATTAGTGTTCAACAAATTATAAATTAAGAAATGACATTTCTGGCCAGGGTTCCGAAGCTTTTTGTTCAGATGTCATCTTCGTTAATCGGAAGGTTCTTCCCTAAAGTGTTACTCAAAGGGAATATTTGATTGCCTTTGGCGCCTTCTCAAAAATCTGTCATTCTACAAAAAAAGAGTAGAAAATCAAAAGAAATTCGTCCACCCTGTGCAAAGGAGCTGTCGTATTCATTTATGTATTCTCTTTCAGTTGAAATCTTCTTTCGTTGCTTGCGTAAAGCAATTACAGTAATCGTGAGCTGAAAAATAATTGCCATACCATTCGCATTTACAATCCAAAAGACAGGCAAAACAAAAACGGAAAAAAACCCGAAAAGACAGAGAAATAATAAAAAGAAACTCCAAACTGACAAATCCCATTTTGAGCATCCGAACAAATGTGCGTACATCGAGCAACCCTTGGAGAGGGAGTCTTCTCGTACGTATTCAAGGAGACAGAGATTTTCGAAAATTCTGTTTTCCATGCTCAAGTTTGTTACTTCGCCTTCGCCTTTGGCATGGCTGTAAAATAATTAACTGGCATCATTGAACTGTTATGCGGATGACGCAGTACTTGTATACTGAGACAGAAAACAAACAACCACCCCTGCCAGAAGCTCGCCCTTCTCATTAACTCGAGGCTTATGTACCGTGAAGTCATCTTCTGCCTGACAGTTGCTTGCGGTGACAATCTAGGATAATCCTAAGCAAGAAAAAGGGACACTAATGTTGAATTTGTCCTTCCATCTTAATTCTATTGCTTTTCTTCTTTTTTTTAATCTTCCCAATCCTTGGCGGCCTGGTCTTGTTGCTCGGACAAAAAAAATTGGTAAACATTGAACTGATAAACGATGACAATAAAAAGATAATCCTTTGAAAGAGAGAGAATTTCTCAAGATGAAGGATAATCGCATTCCACTTTCTTTGATGTTTAAGGCTTTGTCGATGCAAAGTATAGTAATTTTCAATTTTCAGAAGTGGGCTCCGGGGCTGGCGAGATAGGGTTTTCATTTCCTTTTTATTTTTATTGATTTACATCTCTAAAATCGATATATGGAATAAGTATCTATAGCGTTGGTAAATGATCACTTTATCTAGAATTTTATTTTCAATTTCTTCCTTTTCCCCAGACGGTTGGTCACCCTCAAATGTGTGACCAAGCAGCAACAGTAGAGAGAGATATTACTTTTTAAACTTGCAAGATGGCTGATTTTGTCTTTTTTTTTTTTTTTTTTTGATAAAAGATATCCTTTCTGTACGGTAGAAATTGAAAGCAAAATTGCTGTTTATTTATCGATTCCGGAAATGAAATTGAAAAGGCTACAGGGGTTGAAACTTTAAACAGAGTTTATTAACAACATGCTACTTGTGCAGTCCTTATTTTTTTTTGTACTGAGAAAATAAGGCATTTTGAGAGATTCAATGAAAGGATAACTTGTATCAGGAGTGGGAGTTAATATTCAACTTAATTTAAATGAAAATTAATTTTTTGCCTCCTGTAATCCTTCATAGATAAACTTAAAAGAGTTCTCTTTTCTTTCAGATTTAATTGAGGTTGCAGGGAATATCGATTTCATAATTGATGTCAACTGGAAGTGCTGATGATGGGCAGCATATCGCCGCAGTATAATCTGTCTTTCACACATCGCTAGGTAAATTGAAACGTACACTACTTCAGTATTTTTATATTTTTATTTTTTCGCTTACAGTGTTACTACAAGTTACAGCACTAACTAAGGCCAACTAAAAACTTGACCTGATCCAACCCTAGCAAAATCTTCAGTTTCGCATCGCGAAGATACGGCAACGGCAAGCCACTGAGGTGGGGGAAAATCTCCTTTAAAACCGAAGTGTCAATATCCTGGCACGGCAACTCTTGATTTTTCACCGTGTATACACATGTCCCTAAGCATATGTCTTTTAAGCTTATTCACCGCCGAAATATGTTAGTTGGTACGAACTGAGTCCTCAGCCGTTCCGGCTGTCCGTCTAACTCGAGTTCATCGAAAACCTCTCTATCAATCATCGTAATCGAAGAACCATCGTCCAGAAATACGAAGGTGTCCACTATCTTCCCGTTATTCCCATATAAACGAATAGGAACGACTTTAAAAAGTATTGACATCTTTGCTCCTATATGCGCTGAATGAAACTGCGGTTGTGGAACATACGGTTGGGCAGATGAAATCAAAGATGACATGGAATCTGATGGATGAAGTAACTTATGATGGCGTCTCAGACAACCTCCAACGCATGACTTGCCTCGGGAATACCCGAGAACAACAAATGCCCCTTGTCCTTGGCAAAAGTGAGTCTTTGATCTGCAGGCAATGCCTTAAATACCCTGCAGTCACTTAAAACATGTTGTAGATCGGAACACTTAATGAAAACACCACTGTAGGTTATTGCTTGATGAGTCAGCACTCTACGGGGCGAAATGGAGCTGCTAGTAGTCTTTTCACAAAATGTGGGTTTTAAAAACTTCGATAACTCCGGCGGCAAATCAAGAAGCTTGTCGGTGAGAAAAACTGCAAAATCTTCATCGATTTGTGCTTCTGCCATTCGTTATACAAACCAGAATATAATTTTCCTGCGAGACCGGTTAAAACATAGTTGTTGACCAGCTCCGCTTCCAATCCCATAGCCTTGATATCTGCAACGAAACCGTTCAAAGCCCACTGACGAAGCCCAAAATCAAAGCTGGAACTCAGAGCTGGCAGCTTCAGAAGGTCTGCAGTGAGACTGTGCACCAAAACATCGGGCCTGCCATAGATTGCGCGCAGTGAATCCATGATAGGAACAGGATCCGTTGCATACCTTAAGCGATCGCTTACGAGATGATATGCTTCTTCAGAGTCTTTCGTATACGTCCAACATTTTCCATTCCGCTGTAACTACAGCTCCTGAACCTGGTTGCGATTAAGTATGGTTAGTAAATTCGCCATGTCTGGCGGTCCGGAGGCTCTTCTGGTGGTCAGGCTTGACGTACATTGGAGTGGAATGAGTAGCATTAGAAGAACTTACCAAAATTTCCCGTTGTCTGCACTTGATCCTACGAATAGCTTCCAGTCTGGCGCTAGTGAGCCTCTCTGGTTCTGTCGCCTGAGCATTATCCCTAACCTGCTGAACTGAAGTTGAAGATGCTGCTACCAACTGAGTGCGAAGCTTTTCCATTTGTTCCCTTAGGGTGGCGATTTCCCCGTCTCTTTCCTCTACCGCCGACTGGGCCACCTTTGCCACTTCAATTAGATCGTCAACTGAAGCTAACACATCGGCATCGGTATCCTTAGCGACAGTATCGTCCCTTTGACCAACAGGAACGCAATCCTTCAACTGGCAAAACCAAGGGGTGGCGGTGTCAAACAAAGTAGGGTCAAACCCCACACATGCGTAGTGCCACCAACGCCTACACGTTTCGCACGAAATCATGTCGTCGTCATCGGGCAATTGGCAACTAGCATGAGCGCAGCTCGGCTCCGCGTCTGTGGACATTGTCAATTAAATGGGGAAACTGAAACGTGAACAATTGTTCTCGAACAATTTGACGTTAAGTGAAAGTGCGCAATTAATGTAATCGAAGAAAAAATTAACTCACGCACCTCGTTGCCAGCACAAATTTATGAATTTTGAATTTAATCAAATTTTAAAAAATTATCTTCTTTCGCTCGATGACACAACCTTTTTAAACTTAATCGATGCCTGGTATTGCATTCAGTAGTCTTGGAATTTATAAACTACAACGTTTGAGCCCTTCAACCTTAATGTTGCATTCATATTTCTTTGTATATTTGTGTGAACGATGATAGGACAAGATCGTTTCCTTTCGGGTCTTCAAATGCGGACTTAAAATTGTCTGTCTTTCTTGCCTTCTTAATCGTAAATTGTACAGCAGATGAAATCTTATAGGGAGTCTTAATCATCTTTTGCTGAGGAAGTTTAGGTGGACTTCTTCCTTGCAGATGAATTGGTATAGGCTCCTTGTCGTGACAACTCTCGCTAGTTCAAACAGCTTGAACGTACGTCTAGATTGGGTAGGTGGAATTGTTATCATAGTTTATTGCCAGGTGTTTCGTTGTGGAGTGAAACCCAGTGCATCAGAAGCAGAATCTCCGATGGGTTCTTGGCAGTGTATTCACTGGTCTTCAATGTTTGATGCCGGCAGCAGTGGACTTCTAAACAGATTAAAAGAGACTCGATCGGAAAACGATTTGACGATCACTTGCCTGACGTCGAAATTCATTAGCGCTGTTCGCAATATCCGCAACCGGACATTGGCTACAACAGGGTAATGGTTCGAGTCGGTGTTAGCTCCTCGGAATGTTCGGACATTCATTATACTGGAGGATTGTCTTGCGTCGATTACAATGTGGTCATTATGGTTGACGGTTGGTCAGGAGTTCTTCAAATCCCCTTGTGAACATCGACTTATGGGAGCCGAGTGCTAGCTACGACAATATTTCGCCCTGCAGCAAAGTCAATAAGCCTGAATCCCTTTTCGGAGATGGTGTCGTGAATGCTTTAACTTCCGACAGTACTACCAAAGATGCCCTCTCTTCGCAGCTTTGAATTAAAATCACTGAGAACAATTTTAATGTCATTACTAGGGTATTGCTCGTAGGTCTTTTATAACAGCTCGTAGAAGCTGTAGTTATCTTTATCGTCTGTGGAAGCGTGCGCGCATACCAGCCTTATTTTATTCTTGAAAATTTATTCTTGATACGGGTAGTTGCTACGAGGCGCTCGTTTATATGCTGTTTTTGCCGTTGATAACAATCGTCTTAGTAGATATCGTGGTATATCATCCTCTTCTTTGCCAGTCCATCCTATCATATTTCTTGGAGGATGGTAAAATCGGCTTTGCAGCAGTCTAGGGCTTCCGCTAGTTGTTCGACTGCACGTGGCCTGTTAAAGGGCCTATCATTCTACGTGCATATCCGAAGTTTGTTGTCCTTAAATCGGTTTCATGGGTTATCAACAGTAGATCCGTCCGTGTCCGAGGCTTGTTGTTGCTTCGTTACTCTCATCTTTTTCCCATGGCGGAGCAGTTACTCCAGCGCCACAACCCCCAACCTGGAGCGTCAGTTCTACTTCTGATACCCCTAGGACGATGTGTCGGTTAGATCGAAGCCAGTAATCTGTTCGGGAATGGGAACGCTGCCTTTGATTGGGGCTCATCTGCAACCATTTATTTTGCAAGAATCTGATTTAGTCTCGGAAATCCTTACCGGCCTGAGCTACAAACATGCCATAATAGCCCGGATAAAGTCTCATTTGTTCCGGGATCTTTCGTCACCGTTGATTTCATCTGGAGAATTCATCCGCTGTCCCGTTCATAGTGCTGCTATTTTTGTCTGCTGGTCATCACTCACGTTTTTAAGTTTAGCAAGTTGAGTCCGGATGTACACCGACCAGTACCCGACGGTTACCACGGAATCATAAGCACAATTGATGTGTAGAAAACAGTTGCAACAATGGATATCGCCAGGCTTAAATCTCTCACTGCCTACCCTATTACTGCACCAAATCATCTATATTCCCGAAAATTGAATCGCCTTCACTTGATTGTATGACAAGGAATGAGAAAGACCGCCTTTTTAAGTCGAAATCCCTTAAGATAATCTTAAGCTACCTACCTTTGTAGCTACTTAGTCAGTTTATTTGAAAATGAGGGTTACCATATGTTTCTGCTCGGAATACCTTCAGCAGAGTATATACCATGTACATTTACCACCTAATAGTAACCATCTGACCGGCGATGGCGCGATAGTTAGCTCATTGGACTATCACGCCGAGAGTCTGAGTTTGATGCCTTGCTGGGTCATCAACAATTTTTCAAATTGCCATCACCCTTTCTTCGGCGGGCAATGGCAAACTCCCGAATGTAAGTTTGCCTACGAAAAAACTTCTAAGGAGTGCCGTTCGGAGTCGGCGATAAACCATAGGCCCCGCTCAGATGTGGTTTTTTTTTAGTAACCATCGGACCTATTAAGTTATCGGCCTAGCGCTATATATTAAGCCCGCTAGAAGGAACTTCAGTAAGGCTGTAGTTACATCGATTTTAATATCAGAATCGAGATCCCGACTTTGCTAAATAAGGAGTATCCTGTTTCTACAGGGGCACTCTTTATGGAGAAGCTCAATGAGTCCGTCACAGGCATGTGTTCAAAAGCTAGGCATTTCAAAAAATACTGAAACCTCTATGGGGAAGAGAAGCTTGGGTACTGAAAATCGAAAAATATGATCAGACCCTCGCAAAGACTCGGGCCGTCAAGCATGCTGCTTTCATGTTAAGGACCTTATGGTTGAGCTTCTTGTGTACAAAATGCCTTTGTGAATGAAACCTCTGTCCGAAGTGTAACATGCTTACCAAGATGGAACAACCTGCGGATGTGTGCTTCAAAATCTAGTGGTTTGATTTGAAGACGCACCATATGTACACCGACATTGCCGATGCTTTCTATTGCACAAGTTTTGACAGAATGTGTATTCACACGTTATTTTGACAAGAGCAATGCTGGTAGCTATCATCAAGAGAATGTAATGGCAAGAGTAGATGGGATTAACCGCAAAGCACCGTTCACGATTAACGCATTCAATGGTTCTAACATCCACGCTCAGGCATATGGAGATGCCTAGTCGTTCTACCTATTGGATATTATTTAGCGACTGTCAGTTCTAAATCCCAGCAGCTCGACGATCGACGACTCTTGCAATAGAAATAGGCTTTCATTCAATCGATACGAGTAGGTTGAAGCTAACTTGAAGCTAAGTTTTTCATTGGAGCATCCTGGATAATAAACTTACTTTTCCATGCATTTGGAGTGGAAGATCTTCTAGACGTTCTCAGGTTTTTGGTAGTGTAAATAGTCGTAAGCGTTCCTAAAGATAAGATAACGAGAGATTTTGTATGGTATTGGACTGTGGCTATTTAAATTTGAGACAGACAGACTCTCTTTCTACTGCTTAAGATTCCTACTTTCGCTTACTTTTGTGACTTCCAAAATGTATCCTACGTTAGCCAATAGTCTACTGAAACCTATTTTAAGCAATCCAAAAATTCTCGCCGTTAGTTACGAGATTTAAAAAAAACAATCCTGCACATTCGTCTTTGCCATTTGATAGAAATTAATTTCTTTAAATCTCACCAATCAAAGACCAATCCTCAACCACAGAAGCATTTACCCAATATCTAAACACAAAAAAGGATATCCCTTTCCATTCTGAGAATAATCATTATGTTGGACATTATAAATCACCAAGGATAACAATGGTCAGCCTGTGTGGATTACCTCTGCCTGAAATACCCACCTACCTACACTTAATCCATGATGTTTCCTCTGCCGCAATCAGATCCATGCAATTTAATTTCAATGCCCTCGCATCACACTTTAGCCGCAGGGATAGATATCCATGGAGCAGTTCTCCATTTGCCCATGTGTATACGTCGAACAAAGGCACAACTCTCGGTAGATGGATTTCCACTTAATCCTCAAGTAAGGCTACCCATTCATTGGATGCTCGTTCGTTCTTTAAATGCAGTATTTGAATTTAAAAAACAAAATATACGCATATCCATACGAGTATGTTGAATCCCTCTGTGTAGGATGTAGACATTAGGTATTGGACACTACCGCAACAGTACTTTTGATCTCGTGGTCTGAATCAAACCTTAAAAGAGATGTACAAATTCGTACGTTTAGGAATTTAAAATTACCCAAAGTTTAAGTACAATTCGAAAAGACTATGGAGCGCCAGATACGTACTCGTATTTTTGTGCATACTCGTGTTTTTTATGAAAAAAGGACGAGCCATTGTCCCCACAACCCCCTGCTCAGGATACAAGAGAAACAATTTTTATTGTTGTCTTCATCATTGTTGAACATTTTAGTTGAATATGTTGTAGATTTGGTGGTAATTCAACTGTCAAATTGGAATCCCTTCAATGGATGACCGATATTCGGATGCTTGCATTCGTTCTTGAAGTTTACGTTCTACTCGTACGTAGTGGAAATATCCGAAGCGACATTGTACACTACATCCCCTTGTCACCGCATCACCGAGCAATTTTTGTAAGGACTCATACACAACCATAAAACAGGGTGTGGGAGGTAGGTTAAGTAGGAGGATGATCGAGGAAGTTCACATGGAAACTTGTACCAGTAGAACTTTGAATTCTTAACTTTTGTTCGCACACCACACGGTACGGGATTGAGTAAGAGGGGGGAAACTTTTTCAAGGCTTTCTCGAAACTTTTTCACTGAAGAGGGAAGGTTTATTCCTTTACTTCTTTTGGTATGTCCTTTCAGTCTGAATCTTGTTCGTCGTGTTTAAGTTAGTTCGGAACATACTCGTGTCATTATCAGTGTGACCATAGTCGTAAATATTCATAACTTTATTGAATTTTGAAGGCTTCTGACAGCTCAATGAAGCTACTGCCTCGTTCCATTCATTCATTGTTTGTGCCGTTTATAAACTTTTAGGCCAAAGTTGTATTCAAAAGGTCAACCATAGAATTGTATTGTCCCAACGAATTTGTTGTTGTTATTGGGCTAGATGACCTAAAAATAGTTCAAATCTGATGCGAGTCAGATTTCAATTTTTGACTATTGGAGGGAGCTTACACGTACCGATCCCGTACTTCTCTATATGGCTTGGCGTAATGTTTGAATTGTTCTTCTTTGTCGTAGGTGAAACTGCCAATGATGACTGATCTTGGCTGTTTGTTTGATAGGTTGCTCTACAGCTCGGTACTTAGCTAACTACTTCCAGTTGAGCACTCAAAGTCGATTTACGTCCATTTTTACTTGTGTACGCGACTTAAGCTAAGGTCTTCTACTACTGCGTTGTCCTTCTGGTTTGAATTCGAACACTCTGCGGGTCCAAGCATTGATGTCCATTCGCTGTACATGTCCTAGCCATCTCAGGTGACTGATGCGTATAGTTCGGCACTGAATTTAATGTACTCCCCCAAAGGTCAACGAAAACGAACACCGACTTAAGACATTTGCATTCACTTCCGATAAAGTACATTATTCCGCATCATAGAATAGGACTGGGAACAAGAGTTTTGGATGGGACAAGGGAACACTATTCAATTGCCTTTTGAGCCCAAAGAAACAGCGATGGACAAGAGTCATTGGCAGAATGAATAGCAGAGCTAAGGTAGACCAAACCAGGCATGGTTGAGGCCTTAAATTTGATGGAAAAATGGCAAGTTTGTGTGTTTTTTTTTTCCAGGATCTTCAGGTGTATAAAATTACGTTAATCTGGTTGTTAATGACCAGTTTTAGATGATCACAAGATCTTGTATGCGATGTTGAGAAGATGGTCCCCCTTTTTTGTAGACCGGGCAAACGCTACTGCTTTTTCAATTATTAGAAGTACATTTCCAGCAGCTTTGAATACCTTGGATGGTAAGCCGTCACGTTAAGATGCTTTGCTTGACTTCAGCTTAGATATTGATATCGTTACTACATTTTTGTCAGGGGTACGGAATGGCTAATTTAAGCCACGTCTAAAGGCTCGATTAAGAAATGCCAGCAGCGCGATCTGGTTCTCACCAGTCTGGGCTATCGAGCAAAGATAACTGCAATTATTTCTACAAACACCCAATGGATTGAGTACGTTTGCGTTAGTTGCGAGAACTCCAATATTATCAGTGGATACGAGCAGCCCTGCAGGGTGCAGGGTCAGGAGTATATGAAGTCGATATGTGCAGCTCGTTTCCTTTTCTTAATTCAGTTGGAGAAGCGGCAAAGAATTTCCGTTGTGTCAGACATTCCGTATTTTTCAAAGCCTCGCAAGAGTCCTTATCAATTCAAGCTGCGCTAGTGGTGTTAGCCTGTATGATCAAACAAAATCGAAAGCAAACGGCATACAAGCAATTCTTTATCGTAAGGTTAGTGCGAGTTAATGATCGACGAAAGGTAGACGGCATGGATCTGGATTCCAATTTCCAATGTGAATGCCTCGTCGAAATTGTCTTAAGAAAGTCCGGACTAGCACTAATAACGTCCAAATTGTTTGGTAATGTAACATCTCAAAGAGCCACATTCGATGTTTTAAAGAACTATCTTCTAAAGGATAGGTACATTGTTAGGAGTGTTTTTTTAGAGACGCAGAACTTTAAATTTGCAGCAATCGTGATAGCCGATTTGACCGTTCTCGGTTCTTTTGCGGCAAGTTTGGTTTGGCAATTTATCATGAATAGACTCACGTTGGAGCAGAGTGTGTGAAAATTGCATCTCCATATAACGTCATGAAAGAGCTAGCTATGACGCCCACGTAGTTTAAAGAGGGTACGTAGATCTTCAATCACCGTATACGCTTTTATCCCACCAAACTTAGCCTAAAAAGCATGTCCATACACTTACCAGTCTTTTTGCATTTCGTTTCGTAGGCGGAGAACTAATATTCATCGATTTACAGAATATGCAACCCGCAACCAGTGACTCAGTTATAAAGACCATCTTCTTCAGTGCAAAACTTTTTTTCGTCAATTCAGTTGAGTAGTTTCAACAATCACTCCCTTCTTGTTGCTAGAAAGCTCTAGACATTTATCACCACGGCGTAGTTTACGACCGAGATCGTTCAATAACCTGGTTATACGAGTAGTTTTTCCGTGTGCACTGCACTGATATGCTGTAATACAAGCCAATTCTTACTATTACAGAGGATACATCCCGCAAAGTGGGGTTGTAGTAACATCTTAAGGGTCTTTGTGCAGAACTGTTTTTTTTTTTCGTTTTTATCTTAAAATTTTTTAAAAATCACAGAGTCTTTGGACAATATATAAGCAATTCGAGCTGATTTTCACATCATTTCAGGCTTTACGTTCACCTCTTTGTAAGTTCAGTTGACTGGTTTTATAAATTCTAGTCTTTTTGGGAATTTGTTGCCCTTGTGGAGCATTGAAAAAAGCTTGCGATTCACTAGGATGGACGGATATACAAACACTGTTTAGATAGTTATCCACCAGCTTTTCTGTGAGGAGAAAACAAGAATGCCGCGGACTTTTTAAATCTGTCAGCAAACTTTTCTTTCCCACACCTGGGCTATTAAGATTTATGCTTGGGACTGTTTTGCTTTTAAGTTGCCAAACACCGATTGGGTGACGAGTCCTTGCGAGAAGAATTCGTAGAAGTTTTCTTCCGAAACTTGGTTGTCAAGTCTGTTCACGAGACTTAGCGCAAAGTTAACTGGCAATGGCTTTTGCATATAGACTAGGCCACCAATGAATTTTCACTTCAGAACTGATCAACATAAATTAGCAGCTTTGTATCTTTTTGTAGCGTTCTTCGATGTGCGTTGTTGCTTCTGGATGATTTAGAGTAACCAAACAGTATTTTTGTTTTTCTTACAAGTTGACTAAACCCTAGTTTCACTAAAAATTCAGGCCCGTCAAGTCGCAATAATACAATTTTAGTCCCTAGAAAACCTCATGAGGCTTTCATAATACCCATTCCCCATCGTATTCTGAGTTTAACAATGCACTTAAGTTCCACCTAGTGTTAGTAAAATCTTTTACTCTCTTCGCACCGTAAGATATGAATAGTTCTTGCCATTTGCTCCTTCCTTTTTTGGATGTCTATAGGTTCCTGTCCCTTAATCACATGAAGAAGGTTAAAAGACCGTTCAGATGTTGGATAGATACCTTTTAATGAAGGTTTGTGGCTTCTTCCATACTACACCCATATAGTGGCACGGATTCTATGTTGGATCAAATTAGTTTTAGCGTTGTCTTAGTGCTGAAAACATTGTATTTTTCAATAAAGTTCTTGCTTTCTTGATCCTGATACTTACGTCTACATCTGTGCCTCCATTCTTCGAGATCAACTTCCAAGATAGGGGAAGGTGTTAACCTTATCGACCTATTTTCAATGGCAATGTTAATCCGAGCATTGATGTTGTGTTGAGTGTTATAGACGGAAGTGCCTAGGGACTTAGTTTTGCATCTTTGAATTCCTTTGCATCTAAGTTTACTACCATTTGACGTAGGTCTATTGTCTTCTGTGAAAGCAGGCAGATGCAACGACAGATGTTTTGGATATGATGCAATTGCCCATTTCAGTTCCATATTTTTGTTCGACAGTATTGCACGGGGCACGTCCTTAATAGCAACAATAAACAGATGTGGCTAAAGAATGCGACCTATTCACACTACGCAGCGAACAGTGAATTTATCTGACATTCAATCGTTATGTAGGATGTGACATATATCACCTTCCAGAGTAGTCTTAATTAAAGCAACAAATTTTCTCTGTACTCGTATACTTCTCCTGCCCAAACCAATGCATCACAAAATCTCGATTGAAGCTGTCGAAAACATTATTGAAAGCGACAAACATCAAGTGCGGTGGAGATATTTACTCCACGAAATGTTTTGAAGTGATCCGCTGTGAGTTGTGGTCGATCCAGGATTCTTGTCAGTTTGTTTCATCAGGCAATCGGGTGCTCATATTTCTCTCTGGCCTCCACGTTCTGTTTCTTCACGTTTCTCTTCCAATTTGACAATCATTTCGTTTTCCCAATCTTCGGAAAATATTCACAATTCTCATGCTTTCCTAATTAGTGGATGAAGGTAGAAGGAGTTCCACCGGTGCTCCATCTAACTATGATAACGGCCTTGTTGTGAATTTTTTTCATCGAAACATTAGGCTGTGAGGCCAGTCACTAGAGATGATTTGCGGTGATTTGCGAAGTGAGATTTGGTACTTAGGCCACCTGTAAATTTCCTTCAGATATTGTTGACAGCGACACTCTCTGTTTCTTCTGCTTTAGTGGCTAGTATCAGGTTTTCCAATAGGGACTTGACAACTTTGAATTTAATATGTGAACGCACTCTTTCACTAATCATCAAACTGTCACTGTCAATTTATTCAGTAAACTCAACATTTTCATCATGGTAAGGTACACGAACGAGCAACGTCTGCAAATTATAAAAATTTTCTACCGAAATTCGGAGTCGGTGACTGCAACTTTAAGAGCGTTAATTCCAATTTTCGGTCGTAATTCTCGCCCTAGTAGACCGGCAATAAGAAGTTTAGTGCAAAAATTTGAGTCTACATATACGTTGTGTGATGTTTCCGTGTCAGTGAGACAACGGGTTGGACGAAGTGTCGAAAATAATGTAATAATGAAAAAATGTTCGTAGCAAACGATCAAAATAACGTTACTGTGAATGGTCAGCGTTATCGCGCCATGATCGCCGATTATTTTTGGCCCGAATTGGAAGATATGGACTTGGACGACATGTGGTTTCAACAGGATGGTGCCACAAGCCACACAGCACACGTTACAATCGATTTATTGAGTATGGTGAGCGTGTTATCTCAAGAAATGGGCCAGTCGATTGACCGCCTCGTTCATGCGATTTAGCGCCGCTTGACTATTTTCTGTGGGGCTACGTTAAGTCATTGGCTTATGCCAACAATCCGACGACGTTGGAAGAGCTCAGAGCCAACATTGAACGCGAAATAGCGGCCGTTTCGGCCGAAATGTGTGGCCGAGTCGTTGAAAATTGGGTCCAACGAATCGACCGCTGCAAACGTGCCCGCGGTGGCCATATGAACGAAGTCAAGTTCCATTCATAAATGTTTTGGTTGTCCTTCAAGCCGATAATAAATTTTTTAACATATCTCAAATGGTTTGCGTTTTATTTAAAAAAAAGTTGTCAAGTTCTTATTGGAAAACCCTGTATAATGGCTAGATATAATGACGCTTACCACATTTTACACTATGCTGGAATCCCCTTCCATTTCATGTGATGTTAAGCTTCGGTATTGTGAGAATTATGTACATGTGTATTACTGTCCGATCTGTTTCCAAATATCTACTGAAAACCATGTTTTCTGAGTTGTTTGTCATCTACTGACGATTGTGTCTACCCCTAACAAAATACATTGTTCACAGCCTTCCAGCGCTCGTCGGTTTTGCAAGAGTTCGGCCCTCTAAGCCAAGGTGGTCATGAATATATTGGCGCACATTAGGATTCAGAATCCTGTCACTATTATTCCTCCTCATTAAATTGGAATGTTGGTTATTGATGCATGCAGAACGAAGGCGTATTGAACCTATCAAAAGGTGGTAATCCCTCCCGATGACAAATCGCAAAAAACAATGGTCAGTTGGTATCTTATTCTTAACTGTTCGTGTATCTTTATCCCTAAAAACTGGTATTTATGGTAACCTTGTCTGAAATGTTTTATCAAAGCAAGTAAATCTCCAAACTCGTTTCACTGGTGAGTAAAAATATGTCCTTATTAGACATTGGCTTGTATGTGGCACATTAATTGCTAAGACGGTTTCTGTTTACCTTTGTTATCGTTTTTAGAGAGTGGTACTTTTAAAATGTTGACAAATTCCTTTAAACCAATCATAGTTATCCTAAGATTCTTTAAGCAGAAGGTCAAAGACCATTTAGCGTATTTTTTTTAATACATTTCGCCTCTGATGTTTCTTCCATATATTTTAAGAAGGTCGCCGTTGTAATTTTTAAGACTTCCATCAATTTTAAAATATAATGGATGACCTTAGCATTTGATTCCGATATTTCATTTCAGCTATTCGATCCCAACCCTACGGTGTGCTTCTCTTCTTATGGACTTTGACTGGAGGAATAGCCAACTATGTATTGAGTTTTCGCGTAAGTAAATGCCAATTATGCTCTATAGTATGAGCAATTTTCACATTTAAAACCAACAGTTAAAGTTAGTTAAGTTAAATGACAGTTTAACAGAATTAAGTGTGAAAATTTCAAAAAAATATGAAAGTATTGCTACTCTGGTCATACTGTTTTGTGTCAAGTGTAACAGTGTATCTCAGGACTTTGGTTTATTCGTATAACAACGCTGTATGTAGCTGGTTGACAGGTTGGTCAGATCTTGTCTCTTTGTAGCATTTGGTCCCCTTCAACCAGCTGTAGCAGTGATTGGTAACAACATGCTCCTTATCCAGATGACAGATGTAACTAAATCGAGTTACCGCATGCGAAACAAAATTGTTACAACAAAAAATTTGAAAAAAAAAATAAAAAGAAAATAGAAAAAATCTTACAAAGTTCTTGTGTTTGTGTTGGTGGTTTCGTCCTTGTTTGTTTGTTTTTTTTTTTTTGTTTTTTTTTGCGTGGGGGCTACCCTCATGACGTGAGTGAATGCATATCGGGAGTGTTTTGTAACGTAGCTTTGTTTATTAGCCAAGTTTTGCGGTTGATTTATGGTCAGTGCGGTGGGATGTGATGTGGAAAGTTGAATTAAGATACATGACCATGTGGGTGAGAAAGCGAATTTTTCCTTTTTATTTTGTTTTTTGCTTTTCGGAACTCGTGTCGAAGGCAATTTACTGTGAAGTGGTGTTTTCAAAGATACAAGTACATATGTACAAGTAATGCGATGAATGTCACTTGGGGGGACGAAACATACATACCTACATAAGTGTGTGGTCAGTTTAATTGCCTGAACAAACCGCAATTAAGTGATTTTGCCCCTAAAATGTTAATTACGGTCCAGGGAACTTAGACAGGATTTCCTCATTGACCAAACATTTAAATGCTTGTGTATTTAGGAGTTGATATTTTTGAAGAAGGTTTTTTTGCACAACTATCAATTTGTTTTTATCTTAAATATTTTTAATTAAACTTAATGTTCTTTTGAATTTTTCTTTCTATTGCACTTTAAGGATTTATGGTCAGGATATTGAAATATATGTACATTCGTCCCAAAAGTCAGAATTTGACCTATTTAGAATATTTTTCTAGAACATGCTGTCCATGTTGTCCATATTTATCGCAGGAACAGAAAAGAGAGTCCTTGTTTTGCATGTGACGCTATCGATCTAGTTAAGACACCTGCGATGTCGTCCTATATGAATCATAAATATGCGCGAAATTATAGAATACGCGATTCAGAGGAAAGCTCGCATCAAAAGGAATTTAATATACAGCATCGAACAGAAAATGAAAAAAGCAACTCAACTAGTGTACGTGGCGCTTAATCGTGTTACCTCAATAGAAGGGTTATTCTTACTGAACAAGCATGGTGTTTATCGGATCTATCATGGCTTAGCACTGTAAGGACGTGAAAATCTTCTTAGCAAGAAAGACGGCAAAGGGTCATACCCATACAATAACAATGTAGATTTTGATCTAGTAAATCATTTTAAAGTGCTAATCAATCAGTGAATAATATTTAAACTAAAATACTCGTATAATCATATTAACGTGTTTTATTAACAAGAAGCTTTTTATTTCTTACAGGTATGACAAATAATTGCTTTTGACTAATTACATTTTCCACATAATGGATTTTTACAAATATCGCATACATAACTAGATTTATTATTAGATAAATCCCGCTCCGCAGTGGAAAGCGGCTGTACTTGGCCTCTGTTTATGCACCTGAGGCCTCACAATCCACTTTATTTATAACAGAGCTCGACACGCTTTTTCGACTTCTGAGGCTGGAATCGGGGGAGAATTATTTTTTTAATCGGCGGGGACTTTAACGCTAGACACAGAGATTGGTGAAATATTTTGCCAAATACTAGAGGGAACCTACTACTCGATTGGTGGGGTCAGCACGATGCCATGTATAGACTCGGTCCTAAAGCGACGGATAACCCGTCGTTTCCCAGAGGCGGGTCTTATTTGGATCTATTACTGTACGACGAACGTATACGACTGACAGGTACAAATTTACAAACGCTTAACTGTCTGCGCACATTCGTGTATGACAGCGACCATTGCGGTTTTAGCACCGAAATTACAGTTCCCAACGAAATTGCGGAATTGGAGGAGTTTGTTCAAAGATACTCTTACAACTACAGTAAGACTCGATGGACACGCTTCTCCGCAACCTTGACAAGAGCACTCTCCTCGAACACGCTCCACCCACCGTCCAATAGGAATCTGTCAAACGAGGAGATCGATAAGTACCTTAAACGAATGGACGAGACAATAAAACAAACTATGGACACTACAATACCGCGGCATAAACAAACGACTAACGAAAATCTGTTCCGCAATCCTACTATTGACGCACTGCACCGACAGAAAAGTAGACTTCTGACAAGACTGAAAAACTTATACAGACAGTTTACAGACAGACAAGACCCAGAGATTAGGACACTGAAGTCGTCGATTAAAAATATTCAAATGTTAATCAAAGAGAATTACAGAATTGCTGTAAGTTTGTATTGGAACAACAAGGTTCGGGCTGTAAACACCAGCAACCCGAATATGTTCCCACAAATAAATAAACTATTTCGGAGAAGGAGAAAAAACCAAAACGACCTTCAGTGTCTTAAAATAGCCCGGACAACAGACAACGAACGGCTACTAACAATAGCAGGCATTGATACAAATGAGGCCGCTGATGATGACGACTTCTTTGTGATCGAGGATCCACAGGAGAAGGTTGAGGCCATAGGGGCGACTTTCCAGGAAGTATACAAGGCCAATAATATCATTGGCCCTAATTATGACCTGGACAATCGCGTCTTGGTTCACAACTTCTATATTCGAAATGAAGTAGAGAACTGGCGATCCGAGGGCTCTGGTTTCACCCGGTTCAGCGACGAAAATATGGCAAATAATGTCATTGCTAGAGAAGGTGGCCTACCCCCGTTCATTTCGAAGGAAGAACTCCATGAGATCTTCGACACAATCAGAAGTAAGAAATCAGTGGGGACTGATGGTATTCCGAACATCGTGCTTCGACATCTTCCTCTAGAAGCGGTGGACATTTATACCACCCTGTTTAATAATGCAATGAATAATGCACATTATCCAGCGCATTGGAAAACGGCGGTGGTTCAACCTATCCCCAAAAAGGGAAAGGATGTATCCAATCCGGCGAATCTTCGGTCGATAAGTCTCCTTCCGAATATCAGTAAGGTGTTCGAAAAAGTAATCAATAGAGCTCTGACTAGGTGGGTTGAGGACAAACATATAGTTCCGGATAATCAATTCGGTTTTAAGGCAGGACATGCTATCTCACATGCCGCGTCTAAACTGGTGTCCGATATCCAATGGAATAAAGCCAAAAAACAGTGTACTGGTGCCTGCCTAGTTGACTTGGAGAAGGCTTTCGACACTGTATGGTTAGAAGGTCTTTTCTACAAGCTGGCTAGTTTGGGGATCAGTAAACCTCTCTTGTACATTCTTTATAATATGCTAACCAACAGACAGTTCATCGTGAAAAATGGTGATGTGACTTCTGTTGGAATATTTCAAATTAAAAATGGTCTTCAGCAAGGTGCGGTCAATTCGCCGATCCTATTCAACATTTATACAAGCGACTTGATAGGTTCACTTCCCCATACTATTGCGTACGCAGACGACTTGATAGCGTACAGAACAGGTCCAAAAATCGAGGTCATTAATAGTCTCTTACAGCGTGACTTCGGTAAGATAAGACGATTTTGCGATGACTGGAAGCTGAAAATCAACTTTCAGAAGTCGGAAACCATTCTCTTTAGGACGCCGTTGTCTGGAGCCTCTAGGGATACCAGAAAAAATTGGCGAAAGTTCTCGATCATTGGACAACACGGACAGCCTCTTGCCTGTCGAAATGTAGTCAGATACCTTGGGATTTGGCTAGATCAGTTTCTATATTTTAACAAAAATGTAGATGCTGCTCTGGCCAGAGCTAAAGGCGCTTTTGCCCTCACAAAGAGACTGTTTTATAGCAGCCAACTCGATGCGAGGGTAAAGATAATCTGCTACATGGCCCTTATCAGGCCCATGCTGGTATTTGGGTGTCCCGTGTGGTTCAATGTACAAGCAAGCTTAATGGAAAAGATTCGGGTGTTTGAGAGGGCTTGCCTTAGGGTTTGTCTTCGCTTGTACAGAACACCAGAGTCGGAGTACAAAAAATTTTATCCTAACGAGGTCCTTTACAACAGGGCGAAGCTAATACGAGTGGACAACTTCGTAATTAAGCTGACTCGAAGGCACATTGCAAGAGCAATGGCCTCGACGAATAACCTGATATCCGGGGCTTACTACCCCAATTACCTTTATCACAAGAGTGTGCGCTCCAACGGCTTCGTTCCACCGGAAGCATTCCTCTACTTTGATCAGATAGGGTTGATCCAGGATAGATCAGCGATCCCGTTAATCTTCCATGTCGCTCGGACAGCTGGGGACTGGCGACTCAACTACAACAGAGACGTCGCACACGGCAGGGTGGATCGTCTCAGGTTCAGTAGGGCGGTGGGGAATCGCGATAAGAGGGATGTCGTTCGGCAGCACCAGCATTTCTGGTGGTTGAGTGATGGGGAAGATGTTTCGTCGTCGTTTCCGTCAATTACGGACCAGCCTCACTAATGAGGCCGAGCTGACCAATCTATTTGCTCTGTAAATAGCGATGGCCAGCTTACATAGGTTTAGGTTAGAATTTAAGAAAGATATGTATATATTAGTATATATAAAGGTATATACTAATATATGTATATTATTGTGTATAATGTCTATGTGTTTATATGTGTGTATTGTGTATGTAGGTTAGCTAGACTAAGGTTTATTTTAAGTTAGATATTAAGTTTTTATAAAAATTAAAAAATAACGTCCATATGCTATGTTTTTTCATAACAATTTTTTTCTTAGCCTAAGTATAGAAAATAAGTAATCATAAATAAAATGTAAATTAAGTCGAAAGACATAGATATAAGAATTTAGAGTAGCTTAGAGTGCCTGTGTAGGGCCAGTAAATTAGTATAAGATGGTAAAGTAATTTTAAGCTAGCATTTAAGCATTTTTTGTTAGAATGTAAGAAGTAATGATTAGTAAAATAAAATGCACTTAAAACTAAAACTAAAAAATTATTAGATAAATAGATAGATTTTTATTTCGTACTCAAATATATTACAAAAATATTGTTATTGCACATTTTACAGAGATTTGATGATTTGACATTTTATCTTTCTACTGAAACATTATTTTTAATTCTATTAAGAATGTGTGGAGAAAAAACAGGTCTAAAAAAAATTTGAAGGAAAAACGAAAACAAAACCTTCAATATAAAGAAAAACAAGAAAAAAATAGGATATGCATATACAGAGATACATATCGGGATAAATTAACGTATATGTATGTACATAAAACGATGAATGAATACATAAATAAGTGTGAATAAATAAACAGAACATGAACAAGCATATAATAAATAAATACATATATAAGTAAATGAATAAATAAATAATAGAGAAACAAAAATGACTAAATTCTCTTTACAAAAAAAGAAAAAAAAACAATAATACATACTTAGAGATGTACATAGATATACAAATATTCCAAAAATAAGTAACAATAAATTATTAACTTAGATAAACATATACTTACAAGTATGTATACCTAACATTTACCAGTCATAAGTACATAATTTATTTACAAGCGGATTATCAGCAAAACAACTTCTTCTTTTAAACGTATTATTAAGTTTCAAGAGTCTATGAACAATCAATTCAACATTCGCTCTTACATGAGTATCACGAGTTGAGTTATGCCAAGGTAAATCTAGCATCATTTTTAAGATCTTATTTTGCGAGAATTGCAATTTGTTTATGTGGCAAGTTGCAGCGTCGCCCCATACTTTGCATCCATATAGCAAAATCGCCTGGAAGATTACCTTGTGCAATATAATTTTATTGTCAGTGGAGAGTAGTGATTTTTTTTATTAATAAATGGATACAGCATCTTTATTGCTATTCCTATTTTCTTTATAGTTTTAGTGATATGGTCCTTAAATGTAAGCTTGGTAACTAAGTAAATACCTAGATATCTGACAGAGGGTTCCCAATTTATATAGCTTCTATTCAGTTGAAGTTGGGAGCTGGGAGAAAAGCATGACTTTCTTTTCCGAGTTAAAAATATGGCCTGAGTTTTTACTTCGTTTAGCTTGATTTTCCATTTCTGGTAATATTTTAATAATATTTTCATTCCATTTTTGAGATTCCTCTTAATATTAAGAGCGAATTCATGAGATGAAAATATTGCGGTGTCATCAGCAAATATGGCTATATCACAGGGCGGTAACTTTGGTACGAGGGCGGGTCAATAAGTCCGTGACTTTTTGAATTTCTGACCTCTTTACTGAAACAGCAACACTGCTCCTGTCAACAGGCATCTGTCAGTTGACTCCTGTCAAAATTTAAACTTGCTGCGTCAGTTAGTTTGTGTTTGACAGCTATTTTTATCAGACTACTCACTAATTTGAGGAGAAAATGGAAAAAAGTGAATTTCGTGTGCTTATTAAGCATTATTTCTTGCGAAAAAAACCATTACCGAGACCAAGGCTAAGCTTGATAAATACTATGGGGACTCTGCACCATCGATTTCAATGGTAAAAAAGTGGTTTACTGAATTTCTTTGTGGCCGTACAAGCACTGAAGATGCCGAACGTCCTGGACGCCCAGTTAAGGTCTCTTCACCCGAAACAATCGAAAAAATTCATGATATGGTGTTGGCCGACCGAAGATTGAAAGTGCGAGAGATTGTGGAAGCCGTAGGGATCTCGCATGGCTCAGTGGTTTCAATTTTGAATGATCACTTGGGCATGAGAAAGCTTTCCGCAAGATGGGTGCCGCGTTTGCTCACAGTCGACCACAAACACATGTGCAGTTGCCATGGCAAAAATCCATGAATTGGGCTATGAATTGCTCCCTCATCCACCCTATTCTCCAGATTTGGCTCCGAGCGACTACTTCTTGTTCCCAAACCTGAAGAAATGGCTTGGTGGAAAAAGATTTGACTCCAATGATGAAGTCATCTCGCAAACAAAGGCCTATTTTTTTTGGAAGGGATAAAAAAATTGGAGAAGCGTTGGACAAAGTGTATAGAGCTCAAGGGAGATTACGTTGAAAAATAAAATTATTTTTTTATCAAAAAATCTGTGTTTTAATCCAAAAGTCACGGACTTATTGACGCGCCCTCGTATATCATATGTATAAATGTTATAAAGGATTGGGCCAAAAATTGAACCTTGTGTTACACCCGATTGAAAGTATATTAGGTCAGAGATACTACTGTTAACATGGACGTTGAAGCGACGACTGGACAGGAAACTTTGGACTATTTTACAAACCCTCATGCCAAACAGAGTCAAATGCCTTTTCAATGTCTAATAAAACCATGCCAGTAGATTTTCCTTCAGATCGATTTCTTTTAATGCAGTTGCATATTCTCAGTGCCTGATGGGATGTACTGTGATGACGCCTAAACCCAAACTGTTCGTTGGGAAAAATTTTATGATCATCTGTGAACTTTAAGATTTTCTCTTTTAATATCTTTTCGTATACCTTACTAAGATTGCTTAGTAGACTGATAGGTCTATAACTTTCCGGACTTTCTGGAGGTTTACCAGCTTTTAATATGGGTACCACTTTTGCAAGTTTCCATTTATCAGGAAAATAATGCATAAACATGCGTTTATAATGAATGTTATGTATTTTATACATGATTTGGGCAATTGCTTTAAATAAATGTTTCTTAACATATCAAATCCTCCTGTTTTTCTGGGCCCAAGGTTATTTAATATAAATTGTATATCTTCTTCGGTAACAAAAATAATGGAAGAAAGACCCTCCTTCTTTCTTCTAAAGAAGCTTGAATGGTGTTGCTTACAAGAGTGTCGGTATGTGCATCACCTAAGTTTTGTGAGACACTATGATTGTTGGATGATTTATTATTACAGCTGGAAATATAACACAGATATCTTTTACCTGTACCTACAGCTGAAGGCTGAATCGGTATTGGTGGTTGTGTTGAAGTACTAGCTGATTCTTCCGACATGTTGCTGAGTTCGCGTGTCAACTGAAGTACGAGTATAAAGACCTGTCTACGTACTTGGCTGTTTGTCACTTCCTGATATAGAATCCAAGCATTTATCGCAGCGAAGTCTGAATATTATAAAATACTTGTACCGGCCACCTTCTCGAAGTTGCCTTGTAACTGTACTTTCTAGCCATTTGGTCAAAAACATCAACACTATATTTCGTTGAATTATAGAATGTAAGGGTTTAAGGTTTATTTTTTCGGGTTACTTTAATCTATTTGAACATTGTCATGTAATGTGCTTACCATTTTTATTCTTTTCGCTTGATAAATTCTCAGTAAACATTACTCATCTTCTGTTTTCAAAGCTTTCGTTTCGTATAAGTTTAGTTTCATATTTTTGACACATGGGGGAATGTCGCGCCTTCCTTTGTTTACAATACAATAGTCTTGTTTGTTTGAAAAGTAAGTTTCTTGCTCAGGATACACGTGTAAAAAAATTTTCAGTAGTCACATTTCTACGTTTATTGACAAAGGTTCTACTAGACTCATGACAATATGTTCTCTAAGACTCTGATTTTCAGGACGAGATAAATTTATTATTTATTAAGTTCTTCAATAGAAATTGACCAGTTTGAATGACCAAGTACTCGCTTAGCTTCAGATTCTGTACATTATTTGATATAACGCAGAATATAATCATCAATCAAGAGTCTCCAAGCACTCACAAACCTATCACCAATTGCTATTCGTGCGTGCGGAGTCAGTACAGCCTGTTAAGTCAAGATTTTGTGACGTGCTCGTCGACCTACAGTTTCATTTTCCTCAACGTTTCTCAAGCCTCGCATGCCACGGACACCAGTTGCACGCCTTTAAAGACCTCGTTCCCTATTTCGTACATTATACTGCACATCAGCTGAATAATAATAATCAACACACATAACGTCACATAATAGTACAAAGTAAATTACCAAGCGGCATACTGTCATCTGATTCACCACTATTGGAAAAACATGATTTGGAAATATTTGCAACTTCTTCGGGACCAGGTTGTTACTCTACGTCTTCAGTCTCACCATCTAATTAAACTTCCGGTAAAGATTGTAAAATCTCTAATATTTTGCGATCACCAAGTCGAGACATTATAGCATATCTAAATTACACTTTTCCCATTAAGAAACACCAGTTTTCATGAATCAAGAAATAATTCACCTGTCACAATCGCAGGTATTTGAAAATAAAGCAAATAATATGATCTAGTCGCAATAAAATATCATCAAAATGGGGATCAAATGACCCCCGCCCGACTCCCTAGTGTTAGAAGAAGGACGGCAGTCAAATATCTAGCGAAATTCAACAAGAAAATACTCCATTAGATCGATATCGTCTGCCAACAAAAACTTTAAAGCTGCTAAAATTTCTAGGTGCGTCGCTGAGCAATAATTGTGAGATGATAATAATGGCCACTCACAACTGTCAGAGTTAAGTCGCTCATTCGACAAATATAGCTGCGGACCGAATAATACGCCATTCGGACCATCTCACGTTCTCCGAGACCTGGATTAATGATAAATGCAACGCATGTGCCGATTTTAGCCTTCCAGTTCCTAGTGGACGACAGCACACAAATGTTCTGCTGGTGGTGCTGGTATCTATAGATATGGCGAATCTGTGACCGACAGTGCCCAGTCAGCACTCGCATTGGGCATTCGGCTGAAAGAGCCGCATGTCTGCGATATCTGCATGATCGATGTGACACTGGGCAGAGAACTGAAATTCCCGCTTGAATCGATTAACGTTTACCCTGGCACGCGGATGCAAAATATACAGGTGCTAATCCTTTCGTCGATGGCTCGATACTCAGTCAGTATTCATAATAATTTGCAGATATTCGAAGAGTTGAGTCATGTACCCCACATTCTCACAGGAGACTTTAATATTAATTCCCGGCAGCGATAATGCTGATAGTGCTGAATGACTGCATGCTTGCGCAATTTGGTATGGTGCCCGTGACGATTCCTGCCCCAACAACACTCTCATACATCTCAACTGCGACTTCATAAGCAATATCAACACTGCGACTAGTTCCTTATGATCACTTGACGTCTATAAATAAGCATTCATTGTACACTGCCTTTTATGCTTATGTTGCGCGTCTTCTGCTTTGAAATGGCAAAGCCGTAATGCAAAGGCTAGAATAGCCGTCTAGATTATCGATAACAAAATTTAAGGGTCACATTAAAGTTGAAGATGCCGAATATTTTACCCCAGTTACCATGATCTGTGGGTAACTGCTTTCAAGGCGGGATCTTCATCTACTGGTGTGGAATCGAAGACTCTTCAGATTGGATCATTAGTGTTTATTCGGTCAACATTTCCTAGCTATCATAGGTGACTAGGTCGATGTCACTGTACAGATGGTAGAGTTTTCCGCTAAATCTACGCTCTACAACACCTACAATGCGAATGGGACAAAAATAGCGTAAAGAATTTTGCGTTCAAAACGCCCAAGCACATTTTAATTCACATTCGTTGATAGTTATGTTTCTAAATCAGGAACATTGCAATTCTTCAGACATATCTTTGCCGACCAAATCTTATTATTTTAGGCGGTCCATGGGCCTTGTTTTTCTTAAGCTTGATTATAACTATCCACATTTCGTTTAGGTAGGATGAACGACAGTTAAGTTTGGGTCGGTCTTGCAGTTTTTCCCATTTTTGTGTACTGGCTGTGATTCTTCTAGTAAATTTCCTTTTTTTATCTTTTCAGGCCTCTATTCTAGGGGCGTTGTCTTGACACATTAGTGTTGCTTTTTGTTAAAATTTATTGACATTGTTATTGGAGTAGCAACTCCCTCTTCTCTATATCGTTATTTTGCTACATTTATCTACTTGCTTCCACGCTTTATCAAATCAGTGGTTTCGTGAGGGAGGTCGAGTAACATATAAGCTGTGGTATATCTGAACGCTTCTTAGCACTTAGTGCAGCTTGAAAGGCGTAGACGAGAGGTAGGGAGACCGTGGAAGCATGTTAACTGAAAACTTAGTAGTGGTCCTAGCCTAAATAGGCCAAATGAATTGTTAAGACTTCAATAATATTTAAGATGTGTACTGCATGGATTCAAGCTCATGATGGCGAATTAAGAATTGATGTCAAAGAATTTCTGCCTAAGTTTGTCGCTTACAACACACTCGCATTCAAATAGAAGTTCCTTCTATAATCTGTGGCAGAAATGGTACTATCACAGTTGTTCGGCCACAAGTGGTTTGCTCTAAGATCTAATAATCCTTAAAAACCTTATCCCCAAAAAAGTTGAAAAAACTCAAGTAAGAAATCTGCCAGGATGACAAACAAATTCGAGTAGCCCACGGAGGCACCCGTGATGCAGGAGTAGGCGACTCTGGAACGCTAATATTTGCTCGACTCTGGTTCGTCGGACGGGGTTACTTCTACTTCATACATTTTAACTCAACTTACCTTTTGGTCTCACCTTCTTGCAACCACCGCTTATTCAGTCTAGCGGTTTCAACGGCTAAATACCTGTCTTTTGTCTTTCCGACAGGACACTGCTTTTTTACTTACTTAAGTGCCGCTTCGATCCGAGGTGGATCAGAATCTCAGCCAGCTTGCTGAGTATACATATCTAAAATAATTAAAAACGAAAAATAATAAGCACATGCAGAAATTAGAAGGGTTCAACTGTGTGATGCCTGTAGTCTATTGTACCATACGCTATAGAGGGTTAACAATCGATGAACGTGCTAAATTTGTGAAAACTAACTAAAAACATAGTGATTTTGTAGTAGATACGTTTCGCGTTTTACGAGAAGATTATGGTCGATATAGTTGTTCATCTGAGGGTACTATCCATCATCGAAATGCACGCTCTGTAGAAAATTACATATGGCTGCCGCTAGTGAAAGTGTTGAAAAAGATCCAAATCTATCGATTCCAAGGCAAGCACGGCATTTGGGCAACCCTTATGGCATGTTACGACGTATTTTGTATTTATATTTGCATCTTCACCTTTATCATGTTAAATTTGTTTAAGAATAAAAGCCAGTTGACCAAGTAATGTGAAGAAAATATTCCGATTGGTTGCTTCAAAGTCAGCATTTGAATGACCAATTTTCACAAAACATTTTCTTCAGGAATAAGGCTCATTTCTTACTTAAAAATTCAAGTGTTTATTTATCGTGAAAATGTATTTCATAACGGAAATAAAATGCCAACTAATCTACCAAAATACTGGCACGAAATCAAGTGAAGCAGATGGATGATTTTAAAAAGAACTTCAGACGTAAACGAATCAGATCTATAGTTTTGAAGTACACGAGCCAAATATTGAGTCTTGAAAACGGTGCTACCATTGATTTTGTTGAAATTTTTTTCATGAATCGACTTATAATAGAGGGGCCCTTCCATAACATGTAAATTGATCTTGAAATTAGTATTTATTTCGCGGGTTATATTGAAGATTATCTGACTATCAATTACGAGATTTTTTAAGCAATGTTTGGCTTTTTTATATTCACTATGCGAAGCAATTTTTCAGAAGATCCCGCCGTCTTTTGCTAGCTGTCTTCAATTACGCACATGAAGCACATAGTATCAAAGTTGTTTTCCAAGCCGAGATGAGGTCGGTCCCTTAATACCTCATAGTAGTAGTGGCTGCATATTGTGGCCTTTTGTCTTAGGCATATGCATCATATGTCTTTCCTTGGCGACGTAAGCATTTTTTCCGTTTTTTGAAGGCTTAGCCCATCTTTGCCGCTTTTGTTTTTGGATATTTGGGAGAATAGTTCGGCAGACCCCGATTTTGACCCGGATTTTTGAGAGTTTGCTAATGAGTCTTTTTGAGCCGAATTTGATATGAATGGATTATTAGATCACTTGGATGATACCGACGTTAATTCTAATCCTGAAAAAGAAAGAGAGCCGGCGCCGTCCAGTTCAGACTTTACAGACAGCTCAGGTCCCATCGTAAAATTACCAAAGCCTGCAGAGTTAGGATTGCGGTGGAAGAAGAAGAACCTAGAGCAGGCTTTTACTGATTACGCGTTATTAAGTTCTGATATCTTGGATCCTGAAACTCCTGCATAGTACCATCTTTACCTATTGTCACCAGAACTTATAAACTAAATTTCTGAAGAGACAAGAGTAGTTTACGTGCAACTGCGGCAGAAATCGGACAATTCATAGCTCTGGTTTATATTATGTCACTGGTTCAGCTTCCCTGAGTAACCAACCACTGAAGTTCCGTCCTCAGTATACCTCTAACAGACCATGCCTTCTGACAAATTTAAAAAGATACGACAGTCCGTGCATTTTAATGACAACTCTAAATGTCTTCCCAGGACTCATCCTGACGCTAATAGTATCTTGAAAATCCGTCCAGTTGTTGATGTCTTGAACAAAGCAAACGCAAGAGTTCCATTAGAAATACAACTTTGTGTAGATGAATAAATGTGCTCCATAAATCGTGAAATAGTCGAAGATTATATAACTCTAAGAAACCCCATAAGTAGGGCTATAAATATATATAATTTTTGAGTGGTGTTTCCGATTTCGCTAATACGGGGGTGTTAAAACTGGCAAAGAGAACGTTGTCAGAGGTGATGAGGAAGTTTTAGAAGCCTCCTTTAACAGCGGAGTGAGTTTATCGGGAATGATTCCGTGACACCAAAATAACAGAATCTTCGATAATTACTTCACTTCTTTGCGTCTTTTGGAATATTTGGCCAAAAAATAGATTCTTTGGCTTGGTATAATCAGAAGAAATACAATTCCTGACTCCAAGCTGTCGGCAGAAAAAGTTATTATGAACAAAGATCGTAGAAGTACGTAGCTAATGTCAGCGGCGTAGACGTGCCAATAGTTGTGTGGAAGGGCAGTTAATTGGTTACATTAGCTTCTACATCATTTACCGGTCAAAATCCTATATCGAATGCCCAGAGATACGACAAAAACAACTCGAGGTACATCAACATCTTAGCGACTTAGTATTATGAGCGAATACAGCTTGTTGACAGCATAATGGGTATCTAGATACAATATACGACTGAGGAGCAAACGATAGCAGACGCGCTTGTTCTGTGATTACTTGCACCTTACGTTGGTTAGCTCATGGCTGCTCTACAAGTGGGTCAGCGAATATAAAAATCTTCATGAGAAAAGCATAATGGCATAACCTAGAAATTTCTGAATTTCCATACAAGATGGGGACAAAAACAACACGCCGGTCTATTGAACTTGGAATCTTAGCAAAAAATAACATTAAGGATCTGCTCAACATTTATCTCCTCAACCACATCAAGTCGTACACTGGCCTCAATGGGCGGAGAATAAAAATACATTGCATACTGAATTCATACTACCACCTGTCGTAATCGATCTTAATTTTTTTCAAAATATTGATTGATTGATTCATTTTTTGTACATGCATATAAGCAACAATCTCTTTTTAGTAATATTATGCAAAATTAGTAAATAAATTCAAGAACTCAAAAAATACGTTCTGTTTTTATTATTTAATCCAATTTCACTTTTTTTTTGTATTTAACAAATTTTAAACTAATTATATACAACCTCAGATGACAGTTCAGTTTGAAGTATGCAATTGCAATAGAGGTATCAAATCCAGCCCACGAATTGGATGGCTACCTAGATGTCGAAGAAAGTATTAAAGTTATTTCCTACACACTAACGTTAGTTCTTTTCTCAAGGAAGAGAAAACTGTGAGAACTAAAGCAGTTGAAATACCAGCCATGGCACTGTTACCAGTCAATGAAATAATATCGGGAAATATGCCCAGCACCAAAGTCATAGAAGTGAAACTATGATGTTCTTTGATGAAAGTACGAAGCATTGTTAGATCAGTGATCGTATACGGAACGGTAGCCTGGTACTTGAAAATTACACAGATACCAATGTGCAGTCACTACGATGGGAGGGAAGTTGCCATGGCTGACAAGACTGTGTTCAGCATTGAAAGGAGGTGAATGGGGAAGAAATACGTTGATTGGAAGGAATATGATGCATTATTCCGTCTTTTATTACGAAACAGGTATGCTCGATTTTTCTATATTTAACGAAGAACATCCTGTCGGTCCGATTTTGATCCATTTAGGCTCTATCTTAGAAATATAGGCTTCCATGAACTGAACAGTTGACCGATACCAAAGGCCTTATATAGCCCCAGTGGCCACTCCAATGATCTATTTTGCGATAAAATGTCATAGTTTAAACATGTCTTAAGTGAATCCATAGTTCTATCCATGGAACGTGGCATTTTGTGAAATCACGAAGCGTCCAAATTAATTTTGTCCATATTTTGAAAAACATAATAACTAAACATGGTCCGAGAATATAAGCCACTGTCTGAAAAGAGAGCTCGCCCTTTGTTTTTAGAAATATAAGGGCCAACGATGGACCTAGCATTGTAAAAGGAAAATCAGAGAGGCCGTTTCTGACGTGCTAGGATGAAAATCGCATGCAATCCGACGTAAAACGCGGACGTTAAAATCCAGAAAATCGCTCAAAGGAACAAAGACTTCTCCTCAGAAAAAAGAATGAGCAAGTGAAGCGTTCAATCACGGAATCAGCGTTAGGAAGAGTTACAAGAAAATAAAAATAAAAATTCCGAAGCTAAAAAGGCCAAACAGAGATTTGCAAGGCGGAAACTTCATACGGTGCTGAAAATCTGAAGAAATATGTTTGCCAGGTTGTCAAACGGTGATGAAGAACACCAAATAAACCAATCGATTTCGCGGATGGCAGACAATATTTCAGTCCATTAGACCAACATGAAGTACATCTCCAAGGTCCAACAAAGCTATAGAACTCGGTGGCCAAACAGCCGAAGGCAAACATCAAGTTATCTCAAATTTTTTGTGTCGACTAAATCACGCCCGATGAATGGAACAACATCAGCACGGAAATTATGCGCCAAATTTCGACTGAAGAACATTGGTCGACTACATCGTCGGCAAAAGCCGTCTATATTCTAGTGTCTTCCAAACCTTAGCCCTTACTACTTGTTAAGTGTGCTTATAGAGGACACAGAAATGGTGTGGATTGATGGATTTAATGAAATCAAAACCTTTAAACGTTTTTAACAATCTTTTGTGAAGTGGACAGAATTTTTTACATTTGGATACTAATTTACTAGGTGACGTATACACTGATTTACTTTTAATAAAGGCATGTTGTAAATTGGACAGATGGTTGTCACTAATCACATTCCTTACGTAGATATACCTTTGGATATAAGTAAAAAAAATCCGAACGAACGAAGTATTAAGACTGGTCTTTCCTACTTTGGCAAGAAAAGTAGCATGACCCCACCTCTAAATCTTTGGTGGTATCTATCTGCAATCTGATTAGACCAATTGTAAATATAGCCTCGCTTGAGATAGAATGTGAAGTTCTTCTTGAGACATAAGGTAGTCGTTTTCTGCGGCTCTTGCAGCATCACTAGTCCAATGCAATTCATTCTTGCTGTAAAGAAAGATTCAAGTACCCAAGGTGTGTTGCCTGCTGTTCACCTTGTCCATATACAGTACGTAGCTTTTAGTCATATCGTGGATTCCGTGGAGCTATCTTTCGAAAAGTTTATATTGCCAAGAAGCGGCATTTATTAGAATATCCAGCATCTCTATGTTATCTATATGTTGGTGTTAGCCTAGGTCCCATCGCATCTCTCAATAGAGGATATTGGCCTCCTTAGGCGTGACTCAATAGAGGTCCAGGGTCTCATGAAGATACTCACTGAATAGAAATCTATATGAAAACGAAGAGGGTCCAACAATTACCCGAATAAGAAGATACGGAGATCGGGCAATAAATTGGGAAGATTATTAATTCCATACACTCGACCATCAGTTGAAGGGAAAGCAATGCTCCAATTTTAACAATGTTTGCATTCCAGTTCTCTAGTTGAAGACAGGAATAACACAAAAACCTCCATGTTTTCGTTCGTGCAACAATTACTAAATCCATTTCCACTACTCGTACAAACTAAATTGAGTGAGACTTTGATTGCGAAAGCTGAGAGAACATCATTTTCGCATGCTGTCTAGTTGTTTTCGTCTTAAGGAGACAGAATAACTTCTTTCAAATTGCAACGCTTACTTTAGCTTTCTAATGTTTGCTATTGTGACTATTGTTGCAGCTCCAAGGACTCAGTATAACCGCTTCCGTTTAATTCAGAAGAGCAGAAATTCACAGAACATTATTCGTACTGGCAGCGAGTAATGTTCACGGAAGCAGATTAGTGCTTTGCTTCTTCTCCAGCTTCTGCTTGTGCTTCTGCTATTATTTCTATTCCCGCTTCTGGTGCGTTGTAAAAACAATGGCGCGTGTTTAATTTCAAGTGAATTTTGAAACGGAAACAAGAGAGCTGTTGCAAGAACGCATACATACGAGAATACTCTAGCAACTTACTCGTACACCAAGGACAGGTGGTGAGAGAACTTCTTGCATATCCTAGCAGGTAAATGCTGAAGTATTTTGAAGAAGGGAAACACGATTCCAACACCATGGTGAAGTGCATCTCAAATCGGAAATCCTTTTTTGACATTGTTACTGTCTTCAAGTAGGTACAGAAGCGCAGATTTCGTTAAGTATTTCTTAGATGATTTTGAATTGAAATGCGTGGAGCTAAATTAGAGAAATTGCATGAATGGCAATAGACTTAATCGGATTGCAAATGAACGGAGACAAGTATGAATATAGTAGGGAAGTTGAACCGATAACTGTCTAATTAAGATGAACTATAACATATGTTAAAAAACGTCTGCCACTATAGGTAAATTGTTTTTGCTTGCAAGTAGCACGTAGAATTTGAAGAACGTAGTGTTTAGGTAGGTGATACAGCCAAAACCGTGTTCTTGGAGAGAAGTAATCCGAGCATAAGATGTTAAAACAAATAATATTGTTGAAGAGGGCTTACAAATATGACGAAATAATTTGAAGGCATCATAGTAGTTAGATGAATGTCTTCGCAATACCAAGAGGATTTTCGGGGCAAAGATGTTTATCGAAGTGCCAGTTTCTAGTAAGGCACGCCATGTAAAGCAATCCACTTATCTAATAAAGTAATTGATAATCCGCCCTAGACAGATTTGGTCAAATAAAGTCGAAAAATGATATCAGATAATTGGGGACCACTCGCAGGAAATTCAAGAGTGTTGCTCACTTCTGAATACTGTTGAAGTTCTTTGCTTCACGAGCGGTTAGCAGACTTAAGTAAGAATGTAAAGTGGGTAAGGGTTTTCCAACCTCATTATAAAATAAACCAAACACTAAGCTGTAGCATGGCAAACATTTGATCTGAACGATGAATATATTACGACAAACGAGCTTGAAAATGGAAAACATGAAATATTCGCCTGAAATGGACTTTGGATAATAGGTAGACAGAATCAATCAGAATGGATGCATCCAAGTGCATATATAGCTCTTCCCAGTATACCCTCTACAAAGGACTACTACCCCAATCTCTAGTGCAGATTTGGTATTTTGTAAATATAAAGACTCCTATAAGCTACACAATTTGGACCCTGATTTCTGTCTTCCAGTAACAAAGGTCGAATTTGAATATCCGAACAACGCAACAGCAAGAAGGTATAATGAGGACTCTTATTGAATTCCCTCTAGCTACTTGAAGTGCAGAAAATATGTGGTGACCAACCCAAGATTGTATCATAGATTCCAAAACTGGCGTGTGTCGTAGGTATCAGCTGACGAGCAGTATGAAATCAATGATTTGAAGGCTAACAGCGTATTGATACTGAAGTTTTACCAGCAGGATAAGGAAATTCATTGTAATAGTTTGAACTTATCCTTTGCTTGCTGCTGGTAAAAAATATTGAAAATAACCGCAGCACTCGACACCTTCCCCCACACTTGCTGCCACTGGATTTAGAGACAAAACTTCAAAGATAAAACGACAAAAAAACAGAAACGGGCGGCATTGGGTAGCCAAAGAAGAGCGAAATGGCTCAATAAGATGGTGTTATGAAGGGAACTCTTCGATACATTTACAGTCTGACCAAACACAATAGAGATAAAAGTTCGGGCATTCTCGCATCCAAACCGGATTAAAGACATCTCTTGAGGTAACGACAACCTGTGGTGTTATTTAAGCAGAAGTCTAAGCTGTTCTTATGATAACAGATTACCTGGAGAAGAGGTACTGTTGCTCTACGAATGGAAGCATTGGTCTCTGAACATTACAACCTCGCTGATTAGCTAGACAAAGTTGGTGTTGAAATACGAGTATTAACAAAAACAACGCTTTTTATCAAGCCACCATCAGGTGTTTCTTAAAAAAAAAAAAAAAAACACTGTGGCGCTGGCAGCCCGGTATGGGCCATGGCCTAGCTTCTTGACACTCATTTGTGTTGCTCATGTTGTCATTTTTGTCACATCTGAGCGGGGCCTACGGTTTATCGCCGAGTCCGAACGGCACTCCTTAGAAGCGTTTTTGTAGGCAATTTTACTTTCGGGAGTTTGCCATTGCCCGCCGAAAGGGTGATGGCGATTTGAAAAATTGTTGGTGACCCAGCCAGGAATCGAACCCAGACTGTCTGCGCGATAGTCCAATGAGCTAACTCTCGCGCCATCGCCATCATCGCCAGTTGTTTCTTAGGCTATAGAATATTCAATGAGATGTACTTCCTTACTTTGGGTGGACCGGAGCGTTGATGTCCATCCGCTCTACATGAATCAGCCATCTCAGTGGTTCACTCTTCTGGCTTGGTCGATGTCGCAGTCCATACTATTCGTCGTTGAATCTCCTCCTCCACTCATCGTCAAGGCACACGGGACCGAAGAATTTACCTCTCAAATCAGACAATTTTTGATAATGGCTTTGTCTCTGTGCCATAAGGCAGAACTGAGATTTTATATAGGAAATCTTTCGGCTTGCTCGAGAGAGGGCTTTGGTTGTTAACAACCTTCTTAGCCCAAAGACGTAGCGATTGGCAAGAGTTATTCTTCGTTTGATCTCAGCGCTGGTGTCGTTGTCTGAATTAGCAGCGGAGTCTGTAAGTTCTTTACCGTCGTCGATGAGCAGCGTACATTCTCCATCGTCATCCAGCTTAAAATCGATTAATAGGTGGTGATCTGATCTGAAGCTCATGAGTTTTCTCCAAGATCTACCATAGTGTAAATATTTGGTTGATGGTGGAATTTTCTGGCCTGAAGCCACACTGATATGGACCTATCAGGTTGTTGACGAACGGCTTCAGGTTGATGACTATGTAGTTGGTGCAGTTCAGAGGGTCTCCTTTCTTGAGGACCGGACAAACAGTCCTGAGGTTCCATTCATTGGGCTTTAGTTCATCTAGGTCGGAATTGTTGGTCTACATCTTTCAGGTTTAAAGGTTCATTCTCTTTGACAGTGGTATTTGGTTCGTCATTGCCGTTATACAGTCTACAGAAATGATTTCCCAGCATCGACTGCGTCTTGACTACGATGTTTCCCTGTTCGTCTGGCTCTCTCTCAATTTCTCCGACCGCACCCTGCCCAGGCTCTTTCTTTTTCCCCCTAAGAGGCCGGTGTTCGTCCTTCCTCTTCAACTCAAAGAACTATCCATACAGCGCCGCATTGCGTGCGTCTTGCTTAGCTGCATATGCTTGTCGGAACTCGTCATCAAACCAAGGGTTTTATTGTGGAGGTCGAGTGAAACCCAGTACATCAGAAGCGGTATCTCTGATCTAAAATCCATTTGGCTATATCTTGCAATTGTAGCCGTCTGACATCAAAATTCCTCACAGCATTAGCTTGTCTTGGCATAGTTTGGGATATCCGCAACCGTATCTTGGCGACAACAAGGTAATGGTCTGTGTCGATGCTAACACCCCGGAACGTTCGGACATCCATAATATTGGAGGTGTATCTTGCGTCGACCGCATCTGGTAGATGGTTGTTTAATCAGGACTTCTCCAAGGCCCCCTCTGAATATCGATTTGTGGGAGCCGTGTGATAGCTACGACAATGTTTCGCCCCACCGCAAGGCCGCTTAGTCTGAATTAGCTATTGGAGGTGAAGTCGTGCGCGCTATACCTTCCGAGGTAAATTTTAATGCCATAGCTGCGGCATATCTTATAGGACTTGTTCAAGAGCTTATAGCAACTATCTTTGGTGTCGTCATCTTTCTCCTCTGTGGATATGTGCACGCATGTTAGGCTAACCAATTGCAAATTTAGCCTTCATACGGATTGCTACGAGGCACTCTTTCACTCAGTCCCTGTCAGCCTTCATTGTTTCCTACTGAGGAAAGTAATTGACACGTGGCCACCTGGAGAGCTGTGCTATATGCGATTACGCTAGTACGTCCAACCCAGTAGTCAGTGGAATCGCAAACCACGGACGCAGCCAGTCTTAATGGTTCGGTTCCGCAAAATAACTCCTCTGGGCACTATAAAGAAAGTCCATTAGCGATTTTATTACCTGTCCCGTGATCCTGTTGTGACCTGGAACCCAAACAAGACTCAATGAGTTCAGCTTCTCAACCGCGTTCAAAGAAAAATCTACTCACGATCCAATAATCCGAGAAGCAGCTTCATCTGTACATGCTTGATGTCTGAACTAGAAATGAGCAGAGCAACACGCAACACAGTGATGGAGGCAAACATATTGCGATCAACCGCTACTTATCTCTGCATCACATATTGCCCGCAATAACGATCCTATTTATCAGGAATGCTTGTGGGTAAACAAACTTAGAAATTAAGCTATGCCATATAGTCTGGCCGAAAAAAGCATGCCGTTGAGTGCTGCATTCTCGATAGCACTCTTTCATATCGAGTAAGCCACCGATCCCATCCACCATGTTTAAGAGCACAGTTTCTGAGGATCTTCCTCTTTGTTAGGCGTGTTGCACACATGAAAGTGGACCATTTCCTCGTGTTATTCAATATGACTGAGTCTGATCCCGATTTTCAGTACAAGATTTACTAGGACTTTGGCATGTTTGCAAGTGTCAGCCTTGCAGTGAAAATTATCGAGTCCAAGCGAATTTAAGTTATCAAAAGGAACAACAGCTCGTTGGAAGGGCTCAGCCACCCCAACCAATGACAGATTGTACCTATGGGCTACGGGATCATATAGGGCAAATAGGCATTAGTCCCCCGAACTATCCTCAAGGAATCACGCGAGAATAATGGTGTCACCAAAGAGGTGGCACCACAGCTGAAAGTGGACTTCATCCGAATAACCAGTTTTTTACACCACAGCCAACTATTTTAGGATAAAAATGAATTTTAAAAATCTACGTGGCCTGGGGCCTAAGGTCTCTAATGTGTAAACTCGCAGCAGGCCAACTACGAGTAAGTAGAAAACTGAATTAATACAAACAGACTAATGGTCATTTAGTGAGGAGCATACGCCCAAACAACGAACCATATGATCAGCAAAAAGATATAAAGCGCTTACTAATCAATAAAAAATTAACCCACTTGCACCTCTAAAACCGTGAGTCCCTCCTTGAATTTGCGAAAATGTAAAAAAAAAAACAGCATTCTGGTGCAATTAAGGCCGTTTCTCACGATAAAAACTAAATGCCCTACACTGCACTTTCCATAGGCAAAGATTAACAAAAAACAAACTCAACCCCTGATATAAACGCAAATTGTTTGCCTGTTCTCGTTCCTTTTTGCAAAGCCATGTGAAGGTCCATGCGACCATGCTATTAACTAGCATTCACACTGTGTAACAACCACTTAACCCCCGCTAAAGTTTCGCTTTTAAGCTTCATACGAGCTATAGGTATGTATATTCGTATGCACCAGCTTGCTAGCAACTATGTGTACAACATCCGTCGGACTTAACAGGCTCCTTGTCCTGTTGGTGGTAAAGATGTCATCCGACATACCTACGTACGAGCAAATGTATACCTCAAAGTTCCTAATGTCAGCAAATTAAACTGTTGGCCAGTAAAAAAGAGAAATATGAAAAAATCCTTACCCAACTCTGCACAGTTAAGAGCCATGAAGCGACCAACTGTTAAGCTGTAGGGAGGACATAGAGAAGCTAGAAATTAAGATACAAAGGCCCGGTTCCTAAGCTATAATACCACTTCGGGCGTATTAACTTTTTTTTCTGTTTTTTTCCAAACAAAATCCGCTGAGTTGGTCTTTTCGAATTCACCGGCGTTGCTGAATTTCACTACGTATTGCACATTTGGTCTGTGGAACATGTAAGAGTACCTTGAAGTGGATCAGAGGGGAAAAAAAAAGTTTAAGTATACAGAGTTCATATGAGTGTTTGCTCTGGTAACGAGGACACTGTCCAGTGTTCATGGCGTATAGAGTTGGTTTGAGAGGAGGTTTAAGCTTTAAGGTTTGAAAATCGTCTGAGTGACAATCACAGATTGTACTACATATTCACTGAGGTGTTGATTTGTATGCCTTGGATAGCATGATACTATTACATATCCTTCGGTCGTAGAAAAATGTTCTGATCGTTCGCATTGTGGCGATAACATTCGAAATGGCTGCTAAGAAACTATTTAAGTGCCATACCTCTGGGACCAGAGATGAAGCCTGATGCATAGAGCAACTTATCCAAACACAATTATTTCTGTATTTTATATATTACTGCTTAAGGTATAGCTTATATGTGACAAATTGTCGGATAAATTAAAATCCTTAAAGGGAGGCGAAGATTTCACTTGCACCATTCCCTGTTCGGTACGATAAGGAAGCACCAAGTAGACGATCCACAGGAGACAGAGAATTACAAGTATTAATAAAGTTCGGTGTATGGCAGTTATGTGTGGAGCACAACATCGTTCATGTAACCACCACAGCTTCTGTTGCAAGAAAAAGTTCGGGTCAATGATGCCGCCAATTATTTGAGTACTCATCCATCCAAAAATGGGCTTCATCGGAAAGATCAAATTCGATGATAAATTGTGCTGGTGATCCAACATGAATCGGCGACGTCGTAGATGGTTCAGAGGCTTCAGTTGTTGTGTAATTTGGATTTTAGAGGCATGCATATGAAGATCAACTTTTAAAATTCGCCGTAGATTGCCATAAGTGAGTCCGGGTTATTGCTTTCGGCGATAAATTGAGGTGCCTGGCCGGCTTTGAACACTTTCCCTCACAGTACGTACGTGGTGCTGGTCGAACATGCTGATATGGAGTTTGACCCGATACCTAACCAGTTTCTTCAAAACTCTTCTTCATTGAGCGAATTCTGGACTCACTAGGGCGATTATGATGACGAATTTTACGAAGTGTTACTATAACAGATCGCCCATTTTTGTAATAAGATTAAATTGTTGCATGCTCCATGACTAAAATTGCCAAAGATTGTGTGACATCTGTCAAAAAGATCTACTACATTAAAATCAGTAAATGACAGTTATTGACAGCCAACATCCACACCATTAGTTGGATCACCCTTTATTGCCGAGATTTGTAATGTATTGAATTGCTTTCCGTCCAAATTTTTTTTATAGAGCGTGGAACGGATGGTTTTCAGAAGGCGCAAGGTCTTTATAGAGCGGTGGATACTCCATAACTTCCTATCCAAATGAATTTAGCTTTTTTTTGTCACTGAAGCTGTGTGTGGTCTGGCGTTTTCATGATGGAAAACAACGCCCTTTCTGTTCGCCAATTCTGGCCATGTCTGTTCCACTGCCTGCTTCAAAGCATCGAACTGAGAGCAATATTGAATGGCATTCAATGTTTGTTTACGTAGAGGCAACTCAAAGTGAAGGACACCTCGCCTATCTCGCCAAATGCTCAACATAACTTTTTTTGGATGCAAATCTCATTTTCCAACCGATTGCGGTGTTTCACCAGGAGCCCACTATGGCCTCTTACTAAGTGTTGGTGTAAACCACCAATTTTTCGTCTCCCGTAACCACTCTCTTCAGGAGAGCCTCAAGCGAGTTCCATCTCAACACAGACTCACAGACTATTATGCAATCCATAATGTTTCTTTCACTGAGTTCATGAGGAAATCAAACATCTACCTTTTCCGCCATTCCAAGCCTTTTCAGTCTCTGTAAAAAGGTTGTATAGGCTATGTTAAGTCGCTATGCGATCTTCCGTGTCATCGAATGCCTGCAACATTAACTGCAGCCAAGATTTAATCATCATCTGTGATGGGTGGCCACGTAGACCGAACAGCATCAGCAAAATCTATATTTCCGGAACGAAAGCATGTAAAACAACGCTGACAAGCCGAATATTTTAACTCGCTGGAAATCTCCCATTAATTCTCTTGACGCTTTAACACCTTTTTTGCTAGGCCATAAGCTTTACATAAAAGAAGGACCACCTTAATGATACTTACTCTTGGAGAGATCAATGTCCCTGTTGCGGTGAAGTGGTGAAAATAGCCGGACCGAATATCATTCGACTTAGTTGGCATCTTTTTCTAAAGAATCAGCGGTTGACATAGTTGTCCACGGAAGCGTACTGGAAGAACATTTTTGTTGAGTGTCCTCTTTTGTTGACAACATATAGTACATATATCCATCATAACGCTAACCACACCCAGCCTCGCCATTCTTATTGTGATGGCCGAAAATGCTTGACGGCTTGCTGTTTCCCTCGCTTAGTGTCAGAGTAGTTGCACAGATTTTTGAAATATTGTTCGTGATGTTCGAACCCGTTCTGAATTAATTTCGGAAAATAAGTTTGAGAAAATGCATAACACCAAGTTCCCTTATCGAATTCATTTTTCCACTCAAATGCTTTCGTGGGGTCATTACCAACTCATATAAACCAGCGAGCTTTCTATAAGTACATCATCGTACACAGATGGACGAGTAAGGCCGATATTCCAAAATCCCATATAGCTCTATCTAGCTCATCCCTGAATAATCCGAGGCCTGCTCTATGGCTCATGGATACTAGCCAAAATGGATGAGGATGAGTGCTCTATGCTGCTTTGAGAGGAAAATTCTTCGAATGATTTTCGGCCTGTCAGAACTTACGTTAAGTAGAGGAGGAGATACAATGATGAACTATTTGGACTGTACAGCCACATCGACTTAACCAGATCCAACGACTAAGATGGATGGGTCATGAAGAGCGAGTGGGCACCAACGCCCCGGTCCGAAAAGTCTTCGGATCCGCCCCCGAGGAATCAGCGGGGGCTGGCGTACTGTTTCGTATTGCTGTAAGGGCATAACACCTACAGCAATTCGTTTCTGTAAACCAATGACTAAAAATTTTCACTTCATGGCCTTGCTTAGTATCGTCAGTGTTTGTGTTTTTTTTGTTTTTTTGTTGTTATGACTCGGGAATTTAGAGTGGATGTAGCCAATATAGGAGGGCTAAAAAATAATCATTTTTCTGCGTGCATCCACGTCTGCAAAAACAGCCCAGCTGTTTTGGCACTAAGTGAAACACAGGTAGATGCCCGCCCACACTTCTCAGATCACTCTGATCTGAAGCTACCTTGCTACGAACTTGTGCCATTATTCTTTTCTCACCGCGGTCTCGCCATCTACGTGCGTAGTGATGTAGCTTACCAAACTCCACCACAATGTAGTCCCTGTTCCGATCCAAAATTCAATTTCATGTGGTTAAAATTCCATCTCCGTAAGCAAGTTATCCACTACTGCTTTATTTACAGAAGCCCCAAACTGGACAGCAATTCAACCTTTAACGAGTTTGATGCGCTGTCTGACCCCATACAAAGAATTGTATTCCTGTATCGTCATACTGAATTCGTTATTACGGTCCATTTCAATACATGTACACAATTCTGGGTGGCTTCGGCATTCTGGACAGATAACACCCGAAGCACGGTGTGTTGAGATCTTCGCTGCGGAAAACAACATGACCCAGCTTGTAAATGAGCCCACGCGAATCCCAGACGTTGAGAGTCATACCGCCAACATCCTGGACTTGTTTTTAACCCCTCATCCTGAAAAGTACACTGTTGATGTGCGCTCACCTCTACGGCTCGTCGGCCCATTGTGTCAATTCAGTTTAATTCTCGTTCATTGACCACACAGTTAGAGAAAAAATTCCTAAAAGAACAGCATGGTAATACGAGAAAGCCACATTCACAAATCTGCTGGTCCAGATGGTATATCTCCCCTTCCTCTGAAGAAGACGCCGTCAAAACCACTGCGTAAGCTTTTCCATCAATCCTACTCTTTACGACTCTTTCCGAGCAGATGGAAAACAGCATTTGTCCAGCCCGTCCCTAAAAAAGGCGAATCTTCTTCTCTCTCCTCTTACAGATCCATAACGTCCCTTCTTACCAAAGTCATGGAAACGCTGATAAATCGTCAGCTCATGAAGTATCTCGAAGCACGAAAACTACTTAATGACCGGCAGTACGGTTTTCGTAGCAACAGTTCCACTGGTGATTTGATGGCATGTCTCACCGAAAAGTGGAACCAAAGTTTACAGCAATCTAGTGAAAGCAAGATAGCTGCACTTGATATTTCTAAGGGATTTGACAGAGTTTGGCATGAGGCTCTTTTGTCGAAAATGCGTGCTTTTGGGATAAATGACTCTCTTCTTCAATTGATTAGAAACTACCTTCGGAACGTTCAATTCAAGTTGTCTTGGATGGTTTCAAGTCTGATATTCACAAAATAAATGCTGGTGTGCCCCAGGGCTCCGTTCTATCTTCGACACTCTTTTTAATTTTCATCAATGATCTCTTGTCTGCTACTTTTAATCCAATATACTTCTTTAATTACGAGAGTACTCTCTGCTTTTCATATTCGTTCCCGGACTTACGTCCCTGCTCTTCGGCTGTAGAACGGGAACGACGGCGTATCTTAAGCTCATTAAATTCCGATATTAACAGCATAACCAATTGGGGAACTACCAACAGAATGGAATTTAATGCTTTCAAAACACAATGCTGTCTGCTGTCGCTAAAGCGAAATTCAAATACCCAGCCATTATCCATTAATGGCACCTGCAACGTTGAAACCGAAAAACTTGACATTCTTGGGATGTGTGTCAGTGACAACTTACGTTGGAATGACCACATATTCAAAGTCGAAGTTTCCTTAAGCGATATAAGAAATATTTCACCAATTCTGATCTGGCTTCAATATATAAGGCTTTCTTCCGCACAAAATTGGAGTACAATGCTCACATCTAGTCAGGTGCCCCCAAGACATCTTTGCGCCTACTAGATAGGATTCAAAACCTTGCGATAAAGGTTATAGGTGGTGCTAATATAACCAGTCGATTGACACCCTCGGGTACCGACGTCATTTCTCCCGCTAATATTGCCAGTAGCATTCCGTCCCTTCAAACCTCTCGCCGTAACACTCGCCTCGCTATGAATGCTCATCATTACACCCTCAAGCCCACTCTCGGACGAACCCAAAAATATCGTGATGGAATGCCCTGCCGAGCTCTTTATTCCCTAGTCATTATAACCTCCAAACATTCAAGACCAACGTACATCGGTACCTCTCTTTCTTTCCTTCCTAATTTTCCATCGGGCGCGCTGTGTGCAATCATGTTAAGGGTGCTAAAAAAACTCAGTAGAGACGTGGCGCACGAAAGTGTAAGAGGACCTCAGCCAACTTAGCATGCGAAACTGGAGGCAGCTAGCAAATGATCGAGAAGATTATTGACTTAGACCCAGCCTCCCGCTGATTGGGGCGCCATCTAAACTGAACTGAGCTGATCATTTGTATAAATAAAGTTAGTTAGTAAGTGCCCCTTTTCAACAAACATGGGCTGAAGCTTAACCAGCGAACTGTCAATGATGCTTACCTCAGTGGCAGGTGATCAGCAGAAAAAACTCATACCACCGAAGGGCTTCGCCAGGACGTCGCCGCATTCAGTTACTGCTTCGAGGTACTTGGTCTACTTTGCTACTTAAGTTGCAGAATTACGCTTGCAAATCGCTGGTTGTTTAGGTTTTGGAGCCAGAAGCATAATTTAACCAACTTAAACTGAAGCACTTATAGTAGACCATAGAAGGGTTGCAAAGAGCCGATCACCCATTTTATTCTGTTTTCGCAAAAAAAAAATGCGGTCAACCGATTCTTTCTAGAAGACCCTGTCCTAAAGAAGATTTTTTTAAAGAAACGAAGGGACTTGGCCAAGTGAAAATCGTCTCTCGAGATTCTGTAGGCTGTTTTCAGAAATGTGTTCAATTTGGCGTATATGCTATTTGGATGGAATTTTGTTGGTAGCCACTGCTGCCCCCTTTGCTTAGATTTTGCGGAAAGTTTTTTATGATCCATTGCCTGTTCTCCTTGAAAATGGAGAAATCCTGTCTACCAATGAGAAATTCGTTGATAGCCAAACATGCAATGTAGCAAAAACCCGCTGAAGACACTCTATACGCTTTGCTTTGCATTTGCAACTTTTCAGTGTTTTTTTTTTTGTTCCTTTGTAGTCACAACACGTTGCAAAAAAGGAGCAAAATTCTGAAAGAAATAAGTCAATTGTTCCATAAATCCTCCAGGAAAGACTTTTCAATAAAAATATGACAATGGCACAGCTATTTGGATTACTTTCTGCTTACATAAGTTATTTCTTCAATTCGTAAGCCATGGATGCTCTGTGAGAGTTGGAAAAATTGAATTGAATTGACCAAATACGAAAAATACTGTGTCCAACGTCAACAACAAAAGGATGCAAAGGATTCCAAGAGAAATGCTCGACGAATCGAACACCATTCATCGTTGACAAATTGGAAAATAATATTTTGATGGCTGCCAAAAAGAAGAGTTGTTGTTTGTGTGCAGAAATTTCACAATGCATCAATAGTCGACACACATGGTCACTTTATAGTAAAAGGACATTTCGAAATGATTTTAGATACCCCACTCCGTTGGTATTCGTAAAACAGTTTTTTGTTGTTTTTTTAAATTAAAAGCGACTTGCTAAAGGGATGACATTTTGTCAAAAGAAACCAAAAAAGGCACTCCTCGTGGACACTTCTTTTTTTTGCACAAAAGAGGAGACACAGAAAAACTTTTTTAATTGTCCACTAAATTTCTATGCGATATAACCGTTATTTCCAATTAAAACCGAACAGCAAAATTAAAAAGAAATCTTCATTGGACGCCGGCCGGAGTACAAAGAGTGATAGAAACCTATCCGGTATCCCGACCGACCACATCAGACAATGGAAAAAATTTACCAAAAAGATATACATACTCGCACAGTTGTGCCGCCGTCAGAGAAATGGCTGAAAGGACGAACATTCCGGCTGATGATGCAGCATGATGCAAATGGGATGGAAGCCGGCAACTAGTCAGAAGCCAATAGTCGCGGCCAATACCGCTTCCGATGACGTCCGTTTTGCCGTCCCAAAGACAATGGTGGTGATGATGAAACGTTGTTTCATTCAAATTAGCATGTTCGCCCTGTATTGGTTGGATAGCCAGAGAAAGGAGGAAAGGATATCCAATGGAGAACCGTCGGAAATTGGTTATGCATCATTAGACATTTAGAATGTGTAATGAGGAATCTTTGGGTTCGGTTCTTTTTCATTTATTTTCCCTCCCGTCTTCGTTTGTGCAGTTTCGTTAGGGAATTGATTCAAATTAGTCCTGCTATGCTAGAGGAGGGGATTCAATTAAACATGATTCTCATTGAATTGATTTGCTGGGAATATTTGTGAAAAAGGGCAATTAAAACTGCCGCGATTACAGCCATAGGTGGTTGACGTTGTGGTGGGAATTTTTGGCGTTATGTAGGATGACAGTGACTTGTACATTTTTATATTCAATCGTCACTTTTTGAGGATCCTATTTAAAACAAAGGTATCCGACAGAACTTTGTCCTTAATTTACTCGATTATTGAAGATCGGCTTCAAAAGGTTCCAGAAAGGGTCTTGCGTTCGATTCTTTGCAGGTCCACGAAGATCCACAATCAGATGATGCAACGGTCTACACTACGCCTTATACGTCAGTATAGCAACGTTTCAAGTCTGCGTCGAGTACTTGCTTTGTATCCCCGTGGTGGCAAAGTAAAATTCCCAACGAGAACCAGCATTCAACTCTGAATTAAGGGACGGTAATCTTCCCTCACAGCTTTTTCAATACATTCAAAACCCAGGTAGATAAGTCAGCTTCCCATCACTGTTGACAACCCATTCTACTCGTAGAATGTAAACGATTTTCGGTACTGCAACCGAAACATTTGGTCTCTTAACAGACTACATGCATTCAAATACCCCGTACAGCTTAGACTGCTATAAAGTAGATATAAGCGATTGTGCTATAATACTTAGTAATTGTTATCGCGAAGACAAGAAGCACAGACAAGGAGTATTGGGCTTAAGGCATGTGAACGAGCGTCTCAAAACTATTAAAATTGTTTTTTTTCCAAAATCTTAACGTGTCGCACTTAAAAGGCCGATCAAACTGTGACAAAGAGTGTTATGCGTTCACCTAATATGGCAGACATGATTTAGTATGTGAAATAGAGGAGATTGTGATTCTCCCTTTCTTTGAATCACACGAGCAATGCCCAGGTTTTATTCGTTTGGGTTACTTTTGTCAACCCAGATCTAATAGGTGAGATGGTGTATTCACCTTATTTAATCACCACCTGTTAATTTAACAAACTAGGCAGTTTGACCATCTTGTTAGAATTTAGCTTGGAAATGGATGCGATGACTTCTTCTTAGTTGGGGGGAGAAAATTGTCTGCCTTCGTCTAGGTCGTGTAGTTCATTCTGACAGCCGGCGGATGTTGTTCGTCCTCTCAATTTAAAAGCCCTGCAGAAACAATCTTTCTAAAATTTTAAGACGGACTATGGTTCTATGGAGTTTCCTCTCCTCTCTATTCTCAAAGATTTCACTTCGGTCTTTACCGCTTCGGCATGCTCGTTTTGTATTTTGCTAAGACATTCGAATTTTATTATTCCAGCAGCACCGCTCTAAGGTCTCGACATAGCGCTTCTTGTGGCCTTTCTTTCTTTCTTCTTAGAAGCCTATGTTCCTTCCTTCCTTTCTGTTCTAAGAGCCTGTAATGTCCTTTGGTTCTCCAACGAACCCTTTTGAAAGATTTTTTTTTTCTTCTTTGAGCCTGGCCCCTTCTCTTGAATTTTGGCATTCAGCTGGTCAGGAAAGTTGGAGTAATACTCGCCTGTAATTGTTCTGTTTCAAGATTATCAATTTACAGGATAGGATCCCTTTCACATCCCAAAATACGCTGGCTATGACCTATCCGGCAGAAGAGATCGACGTAGCATTCTTTGGTGCTTACCTACCGGCTTCTACCCACTGTTTAATCTGCTGTTTCGTATCTAGCGTGTGGACACCATGATGCGAAATCGCTGCACAAAATTGGTTGGATCCCTATTGAATCGGTCCAAAGATTGCTGCGAACCTCGTTGCGCATTTGCTTTTGATCGGCATTCAGCAGTTGGAGCACCAATCTTGCGCAGAGCTTTCCCATATAATCGGTCTACCGAATGCATAACTCGCTATATGTAGGTGCCATCGGCCAAATAGACCACATCTAACATGCGGTGATAAAAATGTGTTGCGGCAGTAGCGGAGACTGTACCCGATGACAGTAATCAATCAAATCGGCGCCGTTTTCAATAGCCAAAATTTGGCGTGTTTTACATGAGGATCTTGGCTTAAAAGCATACAAAACTCAATTCGTGCAAAAAAGGAACTTGGCCGTCCGACCTTCTGAACCGTCTCCGTTTCAGTCGTTGGGCTTTCCAAAAGCTTTAAGAACATCTACTGTTTTCGACCAAAAATTTTTCAATGATGAGATGCATTTCTGGCTTAAAAAGTACTCAATTAAGAAAATGGATATATTTGAGGTGCGGAGCAATCCAAAGAGGTTCAGGAGCTGCCATTACATCCAGACAAAATAACGGTTATGTGTGATTTAAGGGCTGATGGAATCATCAGTTTATATTTCTTCAAAACTGGTAGCGTAGCCGGAACGTAACAGTGAATGGCTGCATGATAATGGATATCTTGATGCCTGAAATTGAAGTCCGTGGTCTCGACGACATTTGATTCTAACACAGAGACTTGCCACACGGCCTGTGAAAAAGTGGCTTTACGGCGAAAATGATTCAGTAAACAGGTCATTTTATGCCTGTAAATTGGCCGCCTAGATCTTCTGACACCACATCTCCAAGAATACATAAAGTCCGAAGTCTACATGGACAAGTCAGCTACGATAAGGTAATTGACAGACAACATTACTCGAATCATTGGTCAAAAACCACTCGTAATGCTCGAGAGCGTTATGGTAAATTAAAATTTCAGAATGTATGTTGATTCCCTGATTTCAAAAGGCTCTGTTGGACGAGGTAGTGATGGATCGTCGTTTTTCTCGATTTCTGTCAGAGATTGCCTGACTTACTAAGTTAACTGGCTCCCTACCCGTTAAGGGTCCCTGCTAGACAATGCGGCCTTCCACCATCTGCGATCCCGAGCACGCTACTTCCAGTTGTCTAGACCAAGAATTCTGGCAACCACGATGGCTTGATATTATAAACGAAGGTCCAGCCTTCTTTGTGGTCTCGAACCCGCACGTTGGGAATCAAAGACTTACTTGGCTGGAGTATAATTGTTTATTCGCTAGATGGTCAGTTAAATCAGCGGACTAATTGCACATCTTTGTAGAGTTCGCGGTTCTATCTTTTCCTCCATTCGCCCTGCTCGCGGATGGGACCAAATATTCACCGAAGAGTTCAGTTTTTACTCTCCTTTTCAGATTATTGTCCATCACTCGGCGCCGTTAGGCAGAACTGGCAAGATCAATGTTTTAAATAGCTTGCACTTGGTCTTTCGAGATAGGAGTTTTGAGCCAAACCGAAGTAGCAGCTGTTTCTCAGGGTAATTCTTCGTCGGATTTCCACTAATTTGTAATTCATGGAATTGATGTTGACTTCCTGGTAGATGAACTCCTTCAATTCCTCATAGTCATTGCTACAAACAGCGATGTGTTTCCTGTTCTTAAATCGTCGTGAAAGACTCTTTTGTTGGACAGGCTGTAGTTTAAGATGGTGCTTTCCGAGTAGCGTCTGTCCTTCACACTGGGCACCCGCCCCATTATCAAGGCTTGGCCCGTCAATGACGTTGTCTAATATAAAGCGGGGGCAGAGTAAATACTGGACTTATCATAAACATTATCAGACCCTTCCCCTCTGATGGTTGCTATGATTTGTCCAGTAACAAGCTGCCGATCATAGGTCTTGTTGAGTGGCAAGACCACCGGTAGTCCATACCAGGACTTAAAACACGGTACCGTGGGAGTTATGAGCCCCCCGGACTTCGGTCCGGGCATAGCTTGTTGAGGTTGGCCCCCTCGTGGGAGCGTCACGGTGGCTGTGGTTTAAACCTAAATCGCAGGGAGGGTGGCCCTGCTAGGGCTCAATACCCAGAGTGGAGTGGCTATAAGTGCTGGGTGCTGAGACCCTAAGATCAGTAAGAGGTTTTAGGTGGGCCTCGACTCATACCAAGGGTGGGTTTGTACCCTCAACACATGTCCGCATTGGTATTAATTGTTAATGTAGCAAATAAGCGATGGCAAGGCGTACCCTTGCTCCCATGGATGTATGGGCATCCCGTGAGGTTAAGTCTCCATGACAGGTATTCACGTTAAACTCTAGTGACATCTAGTGACATCTGCCCTTCACACTAGAGCTCCTAATGATTAATGCTATCATATGCGGCTTTGTAATCGACGAAAATGTGGTGAGTCTCAACTTAAAATTCGTCAAACTTTTCCAGGATTTTCGTCAGTGTGAAAATTTGGTCTATTACCGGGCCAGAAGCCACACTGGTACGTGGTAAGCAGTAATAAGCCTCGATAGTTCGCGCATGTTATAGGATCGCCTGTCTTTTGGATGGGCCATATATAGATGATTAGTCTAGTCATTAAACACACCCTCCTCTATCCATACTGGGTTGATGATTTGTTGCATGTGCGCTGCCAAAACATCACCTTCGTATTTGTAGATATCCGCTGGTAGACCATTAGACCCGCCGGCCTTGTTGCTTGGCCTGAGGCATATTTTACAATTTACCACATACTCGTACAGGAGAATGCTGGCCTAGAGGCATCCCAAACTTCACCACACCAAGTTCTAAAAGTACTCTGGATTGCGTACTTTCAAAGCAGGCCTGTGTCGGGAGTTTTTAGCAGGAATAACATTAACCTTCTGCCAGGGCTGGCAATCTCCTTGTTGTGGGTTGTTGATGTTTCCACCAGTAAGTCTGGAAGTGATGGTGAGGTGTTGACAGAGCCATTATTTATAATAGACGTCACCTGGCCAAAAGCAGGCTTATGATTGCTACATTCTATCATTGGAACTGCGGTGATTTCCTCTTGAATTTCAGACCATTCGAACCGGATCCAGAACGATACTCGTCAATCTCTTATCATTACCCTATGCGAGCGACTAATGGAAAGACAATAATGCAACGTTTTTATGATCAAACCTTAAGTATTGCTGCTGCTGTTAGATACTCTCCAGATGTGCTGTAGGTTGATATAAGCAATTAACAGGTCTTAAATGAATCCACGACTCTAACCTAATTCCAGCTTGTAGTCTGAGGGGTATTTTTGCATCTCCAATGCACAGCTTCCGCTTTCAGAATCTAAAACATGCACTCTTTTGGGTGCAAGCAAATACTTTCAGTATTTTCCTAAAAGTATGTTCTATTCGCATTTAACACCAGCACAGCGGTCCACATTGTTAAGCCACTAGTGTGTTGTCGAAAATTTGCATAAGAGCGCACATGGATATTCTTATCCACAAGACTTCAAACTGGAATAATGTAAATTATCCTTCCATGTGATGCCTGATAGTACTACAGATCTATTGTAGATGCAACACGACAGTATGTATATAGATAGATACACAAGGTACGTATGGGTTGTCGGGCTAAGGATGTGCGCGTCACAACGACGAACAGAAAATAGAGGGAATAGGATAACTTCAAATTACCATTCTACAGTGTACAACCAAGTTTTACTCGTAGGTATAGCCATCAAGTGCAGTCCTTATTTATTGTGATTTTGTTTTTTTTTATAAGAAGCTTCTGCTGCACATCCTTACTTGCGGCTACGGCTTGCGAGTTCGCAACGGAACATCACACCTTGAGAAGTTATTGTCTGGTATCCTCGTTTGGTGCTTGTGTTCGCTAATAAACCGTTCTATGGCGTAATGGTGCCATGTAGTACCGTGTAACGTGTGATACGTGATATGCGAAACGAGTGATTTAAGGTGATTCCACAGCTATTTGCATAGCACTCCATTAATTACATAAGAGTACATGCGACTTGAGTTAGTTTTACGATATTTGTGACAGTGTGCTAGTGCATGAGTGAGCTCCTTCAAGCTGAAACGAAAATGAAATGCTTTCCTTAAGGTTCATTGGTCTGATGAAGGTCCTTCCTGTTGGAGTTGAAAATTTTCTGTGGTTTCTCAGTGCGTCCTAATGATTATTACATGGGTTCGTTAGTGACGGTTAGAGGTTTCGTTTCTCATGTAAGCAACCATCACCGCTTGAATCCAACCGACCGCCTGTGGTTTTTGTGGTGTGCGGCGGTCCATTTAACTCGAATTAAACATAATGTCCTAATTCAATTATTTTCCATTCATTCAGCAGGGGATATCCGGTTCCTGTCGCTATTGTTGATCTTTTAGTATGCAGACACAGCAGTCGAGCGTATGGTGGATATGTTTTGCGATTGTAATTAGGGAAGCAATGTTTCGTGGGTGTTAACACAAAACTCTGCCTCCCTTCGAACGATAGGTAACTCCCGGCAAAACCACCCACCGTTGTGGTATAGGAATTGGGATAACCAACGAGACGTGGTGGAGATGTCTTAACATCTGTTGTGTTAGCATTTTCGAAATCCCAGCCACACACTTATCCACACAGGGAAGCAAGTGAGTATTCGTGGCATTTTGTGTTTTCGCAAATTAAAGGGGCGGCGCAGCCCGTCAGAGAACAGCCAAAGCTGGCAATAGCATATACAAAAACCCATTTGTACTATATTTGCTTCTAATGATGGAGCACATTACGAAGTTGTTTCGCTTAGGGCTTCTGCTACGATATTGGTACACATACGAACATGTACTCGAACACAAGGGCGAGTTTGGGTCGACAACATCCCTGGCATACTGGTAGCTTTAAAATTGAATAATTTGAATGCCTTTCATCGCAGCAGGAGGGAGTGGAGGGTGTGCGTTGTAAAATGATTATTTGGTTTATTTGTTGTTGTTCTATTTTTTGCCTTGAACGACTATGGATTACACCAAACGGAGGTTGTAAGCAAATGCAAAAGCGATCTACAAGCCTCGAGCTGCCAAGAACTTTTGTTACCTCAAAGGGCTTTCAACACCACTGAAATGTAGTTGTTCTGCCAAAAGAACAACGCCATTAAATATCGAAGGTCGAACCATTTAAAGATTGTTTGCTTATAAATGGAAATGGGACCTTTAAGATTAACCTTAAGTTCCTCATTAAATTTCCTTTAATTTGAAGGACGTGCTAGCCAACTCCTATATAGATTTAGATTACATTGGGTAAGCTGTTATTAATGTAATGAGGTTTTCATTAAATAGTTTTCGGAAAATCTGTTATTTTTTTGTGACGAGTGTATGAATATCTCTCGTTCACATGTGCTCCTGGAAATTAAGTGCCTCAGTGACGCTATTGATTCGACCCAAAACTCACTCATTAAACTAATAACGAACAAACTTTCAACGTTCGAACATAGTGTAAGATGTGTGGAAGACTTTGGTCAGGGTACCATCGAAAAGCAAGTTACTCGGTTAAGTGTTGAGCGAAATCAAAGCAACGGGTTCCGCGATAATTGACTGCAACAATTAAACGTATAGTCTTATCAACTCTCTTCAAGAAGACATTGATTTTCATATTTAGTCATCCTGATCCAGTCTTGCAATACACAATCACCCACCTTCAACGCAATATGAGTCCCTACTGTCACTGTCAATTTATTCAGTAAACTCAACATTTTCATCATGGTAAAGTACACGAACGACGTCGACGCAAATTATAAAAATTTTCTACCGAAATTCGGAGTCGGTGACTGCAACTTTAAGAGCGTTAATTCCAATTTTCGGTCGTAATTCTCCCCCTAGTAGACAGGCAATAACAAATTTAGTGCAAAAATTTGAGTCTATCCAAATCAGTCAATTCCACGGCGTTCTCAAGAATTGGGCATCGCTCAGACCAAGGGTGTAAACCAAGATAGTGAATTTCATCGCAAAATCATCGTCCGTGACGAAGCTCATTTTTGGCGCAATCGCTTCGTCAATAAGCAAAATATGCGTTATTGGTCGGGTGAAAATCTACATGTGCTTCATGGATCATCACTTCATCAACAAAAAATAACTGTTTGGTGCGGTTTGCATGCCGGCGGCGTTATTGGGCCATATTTTTCGATTCACGTTACTGTAAATGGTCAGCGTTATCGCGCCATGATCACCGATTATTTTTGGCCCGAATCGGAAGATATGGACTTGGACGACATGTGGTTTCAACAGGATGGTGCCACAAGCCACACAGCACACGTTACAATCGATTTATTGAAGAGTAAGTATGGTGAGCGTGTTATCTCAAGAAATAGGCCAGTGGATTGGCCGTTTCGTTAGTGCGATTTAACGCCGCTTGACTATTTTCTGTGGGGCTAAGTTAAGTCATTGGCTTATGCCAACAAGCCGACGACGTTGGAAGAGTTCAGAGCCAACATTGAACGCGAAATAGCGGCCTTTTTGGCCGAAATGTGTGGCCGAGTCGTTGAAAATTGGGTCCAATGAATCGACCGCTGCAAACGTGCTCGCAGTGGCCATATGAACAAAGTCGGGTTCCATTCATAAATGTTGTGATCGTACTTCAAGCCGATAATAAAGTTTTTTGAAATATCTCAAATGGTTTGCGTTTTATTTGAAAAAAAAAGTTGTCAAGTCCTTATTGAGAACCCATTATTAGACAAAATCAATGATCTTAGTGACGAACTTGCTGCCAACAGAACAGTGTTTCATGATATAGAAAACCTGATTGAAACAGTATACAAAAAAATCGAAGGTTTTCCTACCCATCCCCTGCCGTCAAATAAACCTATTTACAATACGTCAATTTTGGCTAAATTGGTGCAAACCGAAGCAGAATTATTGCCACATTCCGAGCAGACAACCCAACCAGCCTTCCGTCTAAAAACTCTTATGCTGATAGAGCTGCTCCAATGTCAACCCATGCTGTTGCCGCCCCACGGAAACTTGCCGCAAAATTTAACACCACATGGACCGGAGTGGCAAGGCAGACTAGACAGACTTCATACATCGAACGAAATATTCCATCCTACTAGTCAAAGGTGCTCCTAATTACGCAGATATCGATTGGATCTCTGCGTTTTTCAAAAAAAGGTATGATATCACCATTCAGTCAATGCACTGCATTTCCAATATCCCATCACAAAAACAATCGCAATTTCAAGATTAACTTACCGACTTTATAGGTATACGAATAAACCCATCCAACACCAACCTCAACCTTGGCAAAATGCGTATCTCCAAATGGACGGATAAGTATATGACCAAAAATCTATATATAAATAAGTGCTGCCTATTTTTGTCGTACACTTTTACACCGTTCTACTGAACCGAATATCCAAACGGTTAAGAATAACCTTGGTAAAACGTGTAAAAAAATAGGTTATTTTACATATAAATATAGATATAGATGTGATAAAATCAGGAATCCAGTGTTGCATAACCTTAAGATCATACTTCATTCATAAACTCTCAATTTCTCTCTCTCTCTCTGTTGAATTCATTTATTACCCCAGTTTCAAACCAGAAGATACGAATAAGAACTAGAACCCGACAAATGTGGTAAAAATGCAGGATGAGAAACAGCGTGAGTTAACCCATTAATGACCACTGTTGCGTATGTGCAACGCTACATTCGTAAACTTTGATAAAGGATTTTGATCCTGTTCTAGGAGTGAAACGTGTAAAACCGGTTTCTGTGACTAGTAACATCTGTAGTGATCAAAAATAAAGAGATAAGAAGTTAGTTTTGTGCGAGTGTTCAGAATGATAAGACGCTTATTGAACATCTGTGTCCTTGTGGGAAAAAAAAGTAAAAATGTCGAGACGCGAATAGTAAGTATTTCAATAATTTCTTTACTTTGTTTCACAGCGACGAGTTATTTAGTACAGTTATTGTATATTGATTGCTTTTCATAATGAATCTCGATTCTGTGTAATACGAGGGCGGGTCAATAAGTCCGTGACTTTTTGAATTTCTGACCTCTTTACTGAAACAGCAACACTGCTCCTGTCAACAGGCATCTGTCAGTTGACTCCTGTCAAAATTTAAACTTGCTGCGTCAGTTAGTTTGTGTTTGACAGCTATTTTTATCAGTCTACTCACTAATTTGAGGAGAAAATGGAAAAAAGTGAATTTCGTGTGCTTATTAAGCATTATTTCTTGCGAAAAAAAACCATTACCGAGACCAAGGCTAAGCTTGATAAATACTATGGGGACTCTGCACCATCGATTTCAATGATAAAAAAGTGGTTTACTGAATTTCGTTGTGGCCGTACAAGCACTGAAGATGCCGAACGTCCTGGACGCCCAGTTGAGGTCTCTACACCCGAAACAATCGAAAAAATTCACGATATGGTGTTGGCCGACCGAAGATTGAAAGTGCGAGAGATTGTGGAAGCCGTAGGGATCTCGCATGGCTCAGTGGTTTCAATTTTGAATGATCGCTTGGGCATGAGAAAGCTTTCCGCATGATGGGTGCCGCGTTTGCTCACAGTCGACCACAAACGCAATCGTGTTGCCATGGCAAAAATCCATGAATTGGGCTATGAATTGCTCCCTCATCCACCCTATTCTCCAGATTTGGCTCCGAGCGACTACTTCTTGTTCCCAAACCTGAAGAAATGGCTTGGTGGAAAAAGATTTGACTCCAATGATGAAGTCATCTCGCAAACAAAGGCCTATTTTGAGGACCTCGACAAATCATTTTTTTTGGAAGGGATAAAAAAATTGGAGAAGCGTTGGACAAAGTGTATAGAGCTCAAGGGAGACTACGTTGAAAAATAAAATTATTTTTTTATCAAAAAATCTGTGTTTTAATCCAAAAGTCACGGACTTATTGACCCGCCCTCGTAGTTCATTAAATTTTGAAATAAATTTCAACCAAATGTGAGTATTGCATAAATGTAACACTGGGCTATTCTATAATAATTCTATGGTACTTTTTTTGTGTAATTTAGTTTTCGTACTACCGAAGATGCAATTAATTTTCTGGAGTCTTTGCAATCTGACGAAGAAGATGATTGTGAAATTGAGAAGTTGAATATTGAGCCCCCTGCACCTGAGAATATTAATGCCGAAGAAGATTCTGGTAATGAAGACGACGGTGGAATGCTTCATAACTTACCAAAATCAAGCCTTCTTGCTCCATGCTGCATTCAACTTAAATCTTCGCGGGATATTTCTGATATTGATCCAGGAACCCAACACAATGCACCGCTTGTACAGGATTCTCAAGCACACTCATCAACATCCACAAAGACAGTCATTTCACCAAAAAAAAAATGGAAAAACGAAAAAGCCTTTCTACTTCATCAAAAAAACTTTCAAAAAAGTCTGTTCAAAGTTCTTTTGTTTGGGTTGAAGACAAGGACCAGGAAGAGAAACCCCTTTTTCCCGAGCCTAACTACACAGAATTTAGTCAATTACAACCACATGAAATTTTCGAAAAGTATTTGGAAGTTGCGACCATTGACTGATGCTTTGAAAGATAGATTTTTAAAAAACTTTTGTCCAGAGCAAGACTTATCGTACGATGAATCCATGATACAATATTTTGGACGACATGGATGTAAACAGTTTTTGAGGGGAAAGCCACTACGCTTTGGTGCTTGAATACACCTTTAGGTTACCTTATAAATTTTGAGATGTATCAAGGAAATAATCCTCGCTTAAACAAAGCTTATCAGTGTAATTATGGTAAAAATATTTCACCTCTATTCGACATGATTGACCAATTTGATGAAAATGTAAAAAGATTACCATTTTGCTTTTATTTCGATAATTTATTCACCTCTTATAGAGCTCCGTCAGAGGGGCTATCACGGTACCGGTACTATTCGGGAAAATATGATACCAAAATCGTGTCCATTGCCATTGAAAAAAGAGTTGAAGAAAGAGGTTAGAGGTTTTGTAGTCAGCAGTTAAATAAGCGATAGTAATATTACAATTACAAAATGGATTGACAACTCTGTTGTTGCTATAGCTTCAACTCTATTTGGCAGAAATCGTGTAGGAAAGGTTCAACGATATTCTAGAATACAACGTCAGCGTATTTCAGTGCCACGACCAAATTCCATTGCAAAATATAATCAATGTATGGGAGGTACTGATCGTATGGACCAGAATATCAATAACTACAGGATAGGTGCTCGAGGAAAAAAATGGTGGTATTCTATTTTTACGTGGCTGGTAGATGCGTCAATATAAAACGCATTGATATTGCACAGAAATGGAGAGGGTTCATTAACACAATTACAATTTCGCAGGAAAATAGCGTTGCATTACTGTCATGCATATGGCACCGTACGACCACCACAAGGATGCCGTCGCCCGAAACAAGTTGATGAATACTCTCTTCGGTATAACAATATTGGCCATTTCCTTGTTGAAATACCTAACAACAAAAGACGACGATGTGCATATGAATTTTGTTCATCAATTGTGAAAACTATGTGCAACAAATGTGACGTTGGTTTGTGCATAAAGTGCAATTTTAAGTATCATTTTAATCAATCCGACTGAAATACTAGGTATTTTTAATGTTTTATGTATATTTAATATGTTTTGTGGATTTAGCTTTTTCTTTGCTTTTAGAATGAATTTTGTTTTTTAATTTTATATTCTGTACAGCTTGTCGTAAGAGGCGACTAAATGGGACACCAATCATATACAGGCAACTATGACACCAAAAATGAGCCTGTGACACTTTAACACCTTAAAACTTTCCCACAAGTTTGTATGCAATCAGTGGGTTCCCACGTCTGGAGACTACCGGTGGGGTAAAAGAACAGTCAATCAATTCGAAATGAGCATACAAGTGTCAAACCACTCAAACTTTAAACTTCATGGAAATGATCGCAATTAATAGCACTACCCCGCTGGGCACCACGATTGCAACGCACTCGGGTGATCCCAGAGCAAGCAGAAGTGCTTGTGTCAGAGCCCGACGGATTCCGGGGGCGGGCAAAATGAAGTTTCCAAAATATTTTCCTAAACTTCGGCTTGCAAGTTGGAACGTGGGATCGATGACCTCAAAAAGTTTAGAACTGGAAGCGATTATGCGTCGCAGAACTCTACAAATCCTGTGCGTACAGGAAATAAAGCGCGTTTTCTAGATTTAAAAACTAAGGCATTTAAGATGTTCTACCATGGAACGGTCAATGGACGAAACGGTGTTGGAATCGTTATTGCAGCGGATCTTCTAAATAACATCGTTGGTATCTTGAAAATAAGCGACCGCTTGATGAGTGTTAAACTCGTCATACACAATGAAACGTGGAACATTGTTAGCGCGTACGCTCCACAAAATGGATGCGAACAATCGGAAAAAGATACATTTTGGTCAGAGTTCGGTAATTTGCTTAGAAATATACCTATCGATGAGATGCTCTTCGTAGGCGGAGATTTAAATGGCCACGTCGGAGAAACAAATGTTGATTATGAGGACTGCCACGGCGGTAAAGGCTTTGGAACCAGAAATTCAGCTGGTGAAGACATCCTTGTAGCGTGTAGGGCTTACGGCTTAACCGTCTTAAATACAATGTTTATTAAACATCAACGACATCTCATCACCTATAGCAGCGGAGGCCACGAAACGCAAATAGATTATCACCTCTGCAAAATGTCGATGAGAAACCGTGTTAAGGACTGTAAAGTTATACTTGGAGAATCGCTAGTAAGCCAACACCGTCTGCTCATTACAGAATTTTTCACAGCGGAACCACCGAAAACACGGGCATCGTTTGGAAAGCCAAAAATCCGGTGGTATAATCTATCGAAGGAACGAAGCGCAAGATTTATCGCACTGGCTAAGGAAGTACTTCACAATATAAACGGTATCGCAGACTCACTTAGCCCGCAAGAAATGTGGAACAGCATGCACGAGGAATGCATAACACTCGCAAAGTCCCATCTGGGGACTATATCGAAATACCATCACGGCGGCAAAGAAACATGGTGGTGGAATGACGAAACCAAACGAGCTGTGGCCGACAAGAAGAGTGCATTCCAAGCGTGGACAAAATGCGATCGGAGCGACGATATCGAAAAAGCTCGACTGGCTCTTGAATACAAGCGCCTTAAAAAGATCGCAAAGAAAGTCCTGGCTCGAACTCGAGCGGCAGCAGCGGAAAACCTGTACCAGGAGTTGGAACAAATATCCTCACGATCGGCAGATAGAAGACAAGCTATCCAAGAAGTTCAAACGTCGTACAGTAATAAAATGCCAAATATTTTTAAGCTCGCTGCACAGAGGAGAAAAAATTCAATGGAAATAACCTCGCCGAAATACATCAAAAACGCAGACGGTCTTACTTACTAACAAATGAAAAGGAAATTTGTGACCGGTGGCTTGAATACTGCAAGGAGTTGCTTAACAAACAGTTTCCACGTGATATCATGCCGACAGCTGTTCTATTCGAGGAGGAAGTTTCGGACTTTTTAATCGAAGAAATAAGTATAGCAACTGGAAAAATGAAGCGGGGGAAAGCGGCGGGACCAGACAGCATTCCATCAGAGTTTTGGTCGAAGATGGAGGGGATCGGCAGCGTTTGGCTAACGAAACTTTTAAATAAATTAAAATGTGGACAACCTATGCCGAATCAATGGAGGAGTAGCTTCTTGGTTCCATTATACAAAGGAAAAGGCGACACTCGAGAATGCAACAACTACCGTTCAATCAAGCTTATGTCACACACAATGAAAATCGTCGAAAGAGTCTTAAACGAACGTCTTCGGCTAATAATAAAGCTCGATAATAGCCAGTGTGGATTTGTTGAAGGAAGATCGACGGTGGACGCTATCCAAACCCTACGAATAATAATGGAAAAGCACCGAGATTCGTCTAAGGATTTACACATGGTATTTATCGACCTCGAGAAAGCATTCGATCGAGTGCCTAGGGATCTCATATGGGCCGCGCTGAGGTCTCAAAACGTACCGGAAACGTATGTTAGAATAATACAAGACATGTACGGAAACGTGAAAACTGCGGTTAAAAGCTCTGCTGGACTAACGAGAGAATTTCCAGTTAATGTCGGAGTGCATCAAGGAAGCGTCCTTAGCCCTTTCCTCTTTAACGTAGTATTCGACTTTCTTTTAAAAGACTGCATGCGCGAAGCAAATGTAACGCCAATTCTCTTCGCTGACGACGCAGTTATACTTAGCGATAACGTCGAAGATTTACAGAACGCCTTAGATTCATGGAGAAATGCGCTAGAGAGAAATGGGTTTAAAATAAGTCGTTCAAAGACGGAGCATTTGACGTGCCCATTTGCGCATCCGTTGCGACCTGTTCCGGATATAATGTGAGACGGAATAGTTCTTCCGAAAAGCACTATCTTTAAGTACTTAGGATCAATCGTTAACAAGGAAGCGAAATGTGACGACGACGTAAACCACAGAGTGAGTGTGGGATGGATGAAATGGCGGGAAAATTCGGGAATCTTTTGCGACCGAAAATGTCCGCTTAAATTAAAGGGGAAACTCTACACCACGGTTGTTAGACCAGCTCTTATATACGGTTCACAGTGCTGGACAATGTAGGAAGCGTTTAAAAACAAAATGACGGCAGCGGAAATGAAAATATTAAGAATGTCTAGTGGAGTCACTCAACGCGATTGCATTAGATCTACGCGTATAAGAGGAAGTCTACATATAAAGAATTCGGTAACCGAACAGCTTGAGGCGAATAGAATAAGTTGGTATTGCCACGTTCAAAGAAGATCTGCGGAAAATCCGGTTAAAAAGCCACTATCAACTACGGTCACTCCAACTGTAAGAAAACGAGGTCGGAAAAAAAATTCCTGGATTTCTCAGATGGCAAATGCGCAACAACGCCTGGGGCTTACCACTGAAGCGATCCAGGACCGAGCATTATGTAGACGCGTTCTGCGGTCTGCGACATTAGCCAACCCCATAAGCGGAGCAGCAGCGATGCAGTAAAAATGGGAAACTCGTTACGCATAAGTTCGTATAACGAGGAAAGGGTTAATAAAAGGATAAGAAGAAGATTCTGTACAATAAATATTACAAAAAACTCAAAATTTAAGCATTTACTTACTAACGATAATTATTTATCTTTTATTTCTAATAATTTCGTGTTTTGTATTGAATATTACCCACTGTTGCATATATGCAACAGGTAAAAGGGAGGAGGGTATGATAACTTTTAAAAAATTTAAAACAAAATCAGTATTTGCAGCAGAAATTAAGGTCACCCTGAAATTTTAATCTATTTACGCGAAAGAAAACGCACTGGGCCCTAATGGGGTTGATTTTTGGAAAGCGACAGAAAAGGAGCTTGAATCTGTATCTGATATCGAGCTTTCAAAAGTTCAATACATGTATAAGCTGTATCTTGAATCTGTATGTATGATATCCTATTAAGCAGCTCATAAGCCTGTCACAACAGAAAATTAAAGGCTAAATTTTTAATTTGGAAAAAAAAAATGGAGGAGTAAGTGCTTGTGAGTTAAATAGACAAATAAAAGGAAAGATTAAAAAAATTCTACGGAATTTGCGGGAAAGGAATGATGCTTTCTCATTAATCGATGACTGTTTCATTAAATTTTTCTGCCATTTTTCGTTGTATTATTATTTATTTCACAAACTTCTATTAAATAATGATTTTCAAAAAAATAAAAAGTAATTTTTTGACAGAATAATGAATTCACCACACCGTGGTAACTATTTCCTGTGAGGTATTGGCCAGAATACCAAACAGCTGAATGCTCACAAGAAACCTCAAAAGGCAAACATCACAGACATTCGTAAGTTGTGACCACATCACAATCAGAATAGGGGTATAAGTGCTTTGAAATAGAATAACGTTTTATAATTTCGAAGCCTAGCCGAAATATATCAATATTTACAATTTTACGTAGCTTAAGCTGGCCATACATGACGAACCGATTTGCGGAATATCACTTTTGCTGTAACTTTCAACAAGAAAATGTGGAGAACGCACACGCGGATGATGCAATTGCATTATTAACAATTGCTATATGCAAAATGCGAAAGCAAGAAAAAAATACTCGTAATAAACAAAAAAGGCGAGAGTGGATGAAAGATGGATGGCAGAAACGATCGCGCTCGTACAAAATTGTTGAGAAATTAGAAATGTGTGCTCCAGAAGATTTTTAAAAATTTCTTAGAATGTATTCAGAAACTTATATTGAATTGCTGAGTTTGGTCAGTCCAAATATTGGAAAACAAAACACAGGAATGCGAGAAGCAATTACAGCAAACGAGAGACTGTCAGCAACTTTAAGATTCCTCGCAACTGGAGGAACTAAAGTTTTAATATTTCCAAGAATTTCGATAAGTTCCAAAAGAAACGCTTTGCTAAAACTTGCCATTTTTTATCTTCCGCTGATATGCATGCAACAAAATTTATTTAAAAAAGAAAATGTTTTCGAACAACGCCACAAACGGCGAACATGCTCGCGAACAAATTCACAAATTTTGAAATTTTTCATAAACATTGGATCGGTTCGTCAAGAGCACCACAAACGTCGTCGAAGACCATGAACATGAACAGATCGCACGAACATGTTCGTCGTGTATGGCAAGTTTTACTGAGAAAAAAAAAAAATTTTTCAAGTCTGCTTGCCTTTGAAAGTCAATAGTAAAGAAAAGGAAAGATGCTAGGGATAAGCGTATAGTCGAATCGTTTTTGTGCATGTGGTTCTACATAAGGAATTTGTTTGACTGCTTTGACTTATGAAATGTATTGTTTTGTTTTTTCTATGCGAGTTTGGGGACTACTACTACTAAGTCAGTACTACGATTGCAAAAGAGTTTCCCTACTCTAAGTGGGATATAGACTAAACAAAATGAAAAAAAAGAAAAAAATAGTGACGAGAGTGACGACACTTTTGTTGTGTACACGACAACTGTTGCTTTTGTGAATGGTCGAATTTGGGCGACGGGAGAGCCTAGTATAAATAAAAAACAAAACTCTGTCCTAGCTAATAAGTCATCCAGATCCGTTTCCCAGTCCCGTCCCAAATCAGACTCCAACTGGAGTCAGCATGGATTTATAAAAGGTAGATCAGTTAATAGAAATTCAGTTGAATTCGTATCGTTTGCGCTTTCAGCCCAAGAAAAGGGCAACGAAACCGATGTTATTGCTAAAGATTTCGCTAAAGCCTTTGAAAAAATATCTCATCAATCGAACTTGTTCAAATTGTCTTCTCTCGTTCTTGACCCCATATTATTAAAATGAATATCTTTGCTGTGGTAGATTTTCCCGAAACAAGGCTTACCTTCTTCCTTGCTCATTTCCTTTCGTTCCGTCTTCTTTTTTTTGAATGGAAAGAACGAATTCTGGCGGAGGTTGAGGGCAGCCATTGTCCCATCAGCCCGTGGCCCACCCACCACAGCCCTCGGAAAGGAACCCACATAGGTTTAAAGGCAGTTTAATATTAATTTCGGTTATTATTATAATTATTTAAATTAATTAATTAAATATTCTTTCGATTAAATACAAATAGTGGAAGCTAGTACTGGCCGCCATTGCTAAGCGGATTGCAGGAAAGTACTCTGAGAAGATGTAAGTATAACGAAGAGGACTACCAATTGCAGAAGACTGCAAAAACCTTTGCCGAACGCGTCTATCGAAATCTCCCAACAACTTCTGTACCGCCAGCATCAACTACCAAAAACCAGTGACATCGCTGCCACTGTGATTATATCATGATTAATGGTAGATCACAGTAGCTTGTGACTGATGCATTCGAAAGTATTAGTCCGAAAAGTGCAAAAGTGGGTTTAGGGCTAAACGAAAGCAAAACTAGGTAAGCATATGCTGTCAACAGCAGGAGACAAGGAACATCAACGAACTGGATAGAACTTCGCAATCGACACTTATACATTATTCTGAAGTAGGGCGGGACTTTGTCTGCCTTGGTGCTGCTATAAATTCTATCAACAACACCTCAGCAGAAATAAAACGAAAGATCACTCTTGTCAATCATTGTTTCTTTGGCCTGAGAAGGCAGTTGAAGAGGTAAGGTCCTATCCCGTGTGGCGCTCCCAATGTTCCGATTTGAAATCTGTTTTTTTTTTTGTTAAGTTGGTACATCTGTTGTTGATATTTCCTTCTAATCTTAGCATCATAGCTTGACATTTGCAAAAGTTACGTACCCAAAAATACATCTATTTCAGTGTGTGGTGGCGATTTTTTACAATTTAAGAAATGAATTTAAATTTGCAACAACGAACTTGTATTAAATTTTGCGTAAAAAAACGGATTTAATGGTGCGCGAATGTTGGAAATGTTGGAAAAGTGTTTCGGCAAAGACTCTCTAAAAAAAAACGGTCGTATACCAATGGCACGAGCGGCTCAAAAGTGGTCGTGAGTCAATCGAAGATGATGAACGCAGTGGCAGACCATCGACATCGAAAACCGACGATTACAACGGTGTAGTGCGTCATGAAATTTTGCCAGAAAGCCAAAGAGAATTATTTGGGCGTTATGAGACGTTTGCGTGAAGCAATTCGCCGAAAGAGACCAGAATTGTGGGCTGAAAACTCGTGGATTTTGCACCATTATAGCGCACCGTCGCACAGTGACATCATTATTTGTAATTTTTTGACGAAAAATGCAACAAATACCATCCAACAGCCACCGAATTCACCTGATTTGGCTCCCTGTGACATCTTGCTGTTCAATTGAGTTAAAAAACCATTATGGGGAACGCGTTTCAGCAGCCAAGAAGAAGTAATGGAAAAATCGCAGGAAGCACTGATGCACATACCGAAAGCCGAATATAAAAAATGTTTCAAGGATTGCATCAAGCGCTGCCATAAGTGTGTTGCAGTCGATGGGGATTAGATTGAAGGGGACAATATAGATTTAGATGAATAAACTTGTATTTTTAATTTTCTGAATAAATTCCGGGAACATTTTGATTAAGGTGGTATACAACGTTGATGATCATCCTACTTTATGGCCCTGGAGCATAGGCTTTATTGAAAGCAGTTGAAGATATTCTCAGAAGCAAATAAGAAGAAGGGGACCTATAATGACTTAGAGAGCGTAACTGGAGTAGTTGAACAGGCTACAGGAGAGGCCTGTTTATGTGGCCGTGTTTCACTCCGAACTCTGGCGCCATCTAATAAAAGTTGATACTGGTTGCTGGTGGCATGCACTGGATTGTTTTTAGAATCTTTAACTCGCCGATTCGCGTTATTTAAGCAAAAATGATAATCTATCTTGATTTTATTGTCACTGCTGCAAGTCCTGCTCTTTTGTTTTGAGTTGCAGCGCTGTATAGGAAGAATGTGACTCAGGTGGCTTACGCAGGTGGAAGGAGAGCTCAGCTAACTTACGAGTAGCATGCAAAACTGAAGGCACATATCGAAGGATCGAGCTGACTGGAAAAGCTTTTTTGGGTGAGGCCCAGGTACATCCCGGACTGGAGCGCCACCTACAATAAATAAGTAATATGTGCGCGTCCCCGCGATGAAAAACGTTTGCTATCTTAACATTCTATTGAAACGCTGATCGAAGTGGAGCTAAAATATTTCTTTTTTTAATTGCTTATTGCCTAGTTGAGACGCGAAGGCGCACCTAATGGATACTTTATCAATTTTGAAGTGCTTTTATACGTTTTATAGTTTTGAAGGTGTTTCCGTCAATATGCCGACATTTCAGCATGTCATACTTTATTTACTTATTGAAAGTATCAGATTGCAAGTCAACCAGGACTTGCAAATGAACCTCCTTACTGACTCTCAAAAAGATCTGGTAAAAGATATCCTTGTCTATGAGGCTTACTCCACTGAATAAATCCGATCAACACAATTGCTGTGCTAAGCCTCTGCTGTAACAATCTTCCACACACACACCTACAAGCAATTTCATTTCATTTCACTAGCTAATGCACATGTATCAATTCATGCAGTTAATTGCATCCCATCCCGCAATGAGTTCCATGCAGCTATTAGCAATATCCGCCATACACCAGAACCATAAGCTGAACCAAAGCCGGTGCCAGTGCCCGATCAACTTTACGGCAAATGAGCTTCCTCGCATACAGGTGTTGCGAGTTAAGCCAACGAAAATAGTGTTGCGCATTATGTGGCAAACTTTCAAGCCAAAAACTGGTGCGGGGTTTTAATTTTACGGGGAAGGAAAGTAAAAATCCAAGGCAAACCGATAAACAGAAAAACAAAACTGAAATGACGAAAACTTGCGAGCACCACTAACATGGTGGCCTCCCCAATGCGCTCCCCAATGCATGAGGAATGCATGAGTAATAGCATTCACAGGCTACATCCATTGAAGGCCCAACAACACGGACTAGGTGTGCCACTTACCCATCTCACCGAAATTCGAATACCAGGACTTAGGTTGTAGAAAACTCCTCGACTGCACCGCAACTTGCTGAAATGATGTTTTACCGGAGCCACAAACTTTCTAAACGAAGAGCGTATTCGGATAAATTTCCAACCAGAGCACAGGATGTTTTGACGTTCATACGAGGTACCTACCCGGAGTAGATTACGACTACGTACAAGTAACGTGTACCTATCCTAGGAAATGCGTTCCTCTGTGCATAAGTTTCTCAGCTCTATAGTCGAAGGTGATAGTTGAAGGTGATAGTCGAAGGTTTCTGGAACGAGGAACCGGGTGGTGCTAAGGTGTATTGATTTAATAAGTGAAGCACAAATGCTGCACCACTAAATCTGTGAGATTAAATTAATTGAGTTTGTCGGTGTTTTTTGTTTTTTATTTTTTTGTTTTTCTCATTTTCTCAAGAAATAAGGAAAAACAAATTATTGTAGAGAAATTTTAGAGTTTCAGGGGAATATTGTGTTTATGGAGGATGGAGCAATAAATTGCAGGACTTAACAGGGGATATTTTGATTGTCTAGTGAAGCACAAGGTGCTGAGCGAAAACAGAAAATAAAAAGTTTTATGGTCATCCATGCAATTGACTTTTTGGGGTTATAGGTAAAGTTTTACCCCAAAAACATTTTCCATACACTTTTGGGTATATTATGAAAGTTTAGTACCTAGTTCGCATGCTAGTCCGGATTGGGTGAGGTTTTAACAATTCACCCATGACTCTCGGTTGTCAAGTTAAAAATTAATAAAAATTTGAGAATGCTTTTTATGGGCCTGGTTCTTCAGGTTGATAGTTGTACCATAAAAGTATCGTCAATATCACGTGGACTATAAGCCAACATTTAAAACTGTTCTCAAACAGGTATAACTCATCCTACTCGAATTTTATTCCATAACATCAGTCTTATGTGTGCAGAGTCTTATGATCTCTTGTGTAGAGCCCAATGGGCATCATAAAAGAGGTACCGCTCTTAGACAAGAGCATAACAGGATGACTATCGGACAAAAAGAAGAAGGAAATTAAGTGAAATCAGAAAAAGCAGATGTAGTCTCTCTCCTAAGGGGAATCGATGAAATGCGCGATGGACCTAGAACATTGCTCGTTAAAACAGTGACACAAAGCTAGTAAAGATGCGAAAGGATGTGAAGGGATTGGAGTTGCGGAGCAGGAGATTTCGCAAGAAGAAATTCTAGTCAACGAAATGTTATACCGCGACTGCAAATGTTTGCAGCTCACTCATAAAACCCCTCTGTTGATTGCATTCATCCTTTTCAAAGCAACTGTTATTTCCTCATTATGGACTTCGGACTACAACCTTTTGTAAATCGTATGCGATGAGTGCCTTGAAAGTTACACCCGTTGTAGGTGTACTTTTTGTGCAAACCAAATAAGGAAACTACCACCACCTTCGATATCTTCGAGAGTCCAACGGAGATCAATCCAGTATAGTGATGACGGACGGAGCGATTATTTGGTGAATTTTTCGATTTTAAAGGAAAAATCCACCAGCGGTGCACGTTCAAAGCCACTGAGACTGGAGGGTTTTTCTTAGTTGACGAGAACTACACCTGACCCGCTGGATGTGTTCTCAGGGGCAGATGACTCAGCTACAATGTCAGATTCAAGAACAGGCGACGCTACCATACCTAACTCAGTTTCAGTCGCAAATGTACAAACTTTAAATGTCCTTGTAGATCTTGTAAAGCGCAGGTAGCCACAGAGTTAATTAACGATTAGAGCAGTAGAAAATCTTTTAGTCAATCGTATCAAAACTGAGGTTGTTCTCTTCACGAGAAGGAAGAAGGTGACTGGTATGACTAACTTATTTACTTTATGTTCACCTACAGACCGGGGTGGACTCGGAGTACAGCCAACAAGCGTCTCAAACAAGCTCGATCCTTCCCTATATGCCTCCAGTTTCGCACGCTTATGTAGTTGGCGGAGGTCCCCTTTTACATCACCTGAGTGGGAACCTGGATCAGGGAACATTTTCAGGCAGGAGAGTTGGTTTCACTTTGCTCTACATGACTCAGCCATCTCAGTCGTTGGATGTTCACTCTTCTGGCTAGGACGTTGTCGCTCTACAGTCCACACAGTTTGACATTGGGTATATAACTTAATCCGTTTTTTTTTTCAAAATTTCAGAAAAACATGTACAATAGTATTATATTGTCATAGCTTCACTTTTTCCTATCTTTCTGGCAATTTGTGGATCCCATCCCAAAAGAACTGCGCCGGTTTGGCAGCCAAGAATGAATTAAGCCAATTTTTGATATTCTGCTCTGATGTGAACCGTATTTCAGTGAGGAGGTTCTGCATCGACCGGAACAAATGGTAGTCAGAAGGGGCAAGACTTCCCATCCACTGTTTTCCAAATAGTTCATAACCGGAATAGCAACGTGGGGCCGAGCGTTGTCATGATGGAAAATTATTGCCTCGTGTCTGGTCGCATATTCCGGGCGTTTTCTGACTACTACGGATTAATTGTGTTCGGTAGCGTTGTCCATTGATGGTTTCACCCGGTTTTAGCAGCTCATAATACAACACACCGATCTGATCCCACCAAATACAGAGCATTACCTTCGCGCCATGGATATTCGGCTTTGCCGTTGATTTGGCTGGTTGGCCGGGTTTCACATATGATTTTTTGCGCTTAGGGTTATCGTAATGGATCCATTTTTCATCACCAGTAACAATCCGATGCAAAAATGATTTCCTTTTGTGGCGTTCCAGCAGCATTTCGGACATGCAAAACCGCCTTTCGACGTCACTCGGTTTGAGTTCATGTGGAACCCAATTTCCTTGTTTGAATATATCCAGCTGCTTTTAAACGTTTTGAAATGGCTGCTTGAGTGACACCCAAAGATTCTGCGAGCTCTTCTTGTGTTTGGCAACAATCTTCATAGAGTAATGCTTCCAGTTCTTCATCCTCAAACTTTTTTGGCTGCCCAGGACGTTCATCGTCTTCCAAGCCAAAATCACCACTTTTAAATTGTGCAAACCACTAGCGCATGTTCACCATAAACTTCCACCAAAATACGATGACTTTCGGTAGCAGTTCTCTTCATATTAAAGTAATGAAGAAGAACTCCCCGCAAAAACACTTTTTCAGGCACAAACTCCGACATATTTGAGTGAAAAAAAATTATTGTTGTTTACGCTTCAAATGAATGACATATACTGAAATGACGTACAATGACAGTAGCTTTCCAACGCATGTTTCAATGAAATGATAACATTGGAATAATACAAGTTACGCCATCTCTTAGCAAACCGCACGAATTAAGTTATAGACCCAATAACTTTTATTCTTCTTAGCCCAAAGAAGCACCGATTCGCAAGATTTATTCTTCGTTTGGTCTAGGCGCTGCTGTCGTTGTCTGAATTGATGGCAAAGCCTAAATTGACAAAAAAGGTAACCTTCTGCCCGAGACGGTGTTGAAAGTTCTCTCTGCTTAGCAGAATATACAATACTTAGTCTTGCCAATACATATGAAAGCGCAGCTTTAATCCGATTATTTCCATTTCATCGGCGTATGTGAGTTATTGGACGGACTTTTGAAAGATTGTACCTCTTATTTCTCAATTTCGGTGAGATCTGTACCGACATTGATGGATGGACTCCATTCTCTATCGTCATCCTACACAGACGGACGAGTTTGGCAGGTGGTGTGTATTGATCTGAAGTTCATGGGTTTTCTCCAATATCGCTGTAGTGTGAATATTTGGTCGATGGCGGACTTTCATGGCCTGAAACCATACTGATATAGACTGAGGAACGGCTTCAGGCTTTCACACAATACGTCAAATAGGTTCTTGTGGGCCGTAATAAAAAGACTGTTGCCTCTGTAGTTGGTGCAGTTCAGAGTGTCTCCTTTCTTGAGGATCGGACAAACAATGCTGAGACTTCATTTTACAGATGAGTTGGTGTATGCTTCTTACCAAATCATCGCCCTCTGCGTTCAAGAGCTCGACAATCAGTCAAGCAGCTTTGTAAGTCTTAATACGACACGCTCGTTTACATGCTGGAAACTTGAGACTGCTTGCCAAAGTTTAGTTTAGTTTATTATTAATATTGAATTCATTGTTCACATAAGACTTGTGTACAATACACATCTTTTAAGAAAATAGAACAAGTTCTTGTACATTACTTAAGTTTGACTAAACTAAACTAAGGAGTTATATTGATGAGAACATTTTTTCTTCGACTCAGGTTCATCCGCTTCATCAGCTGTATGAGAGGGTCTACCAACTTTTCGGTTTCCACTTTCATTTATAGACACTAAATTATTAGCTACTTCTATACGAAAAGCCATTGAATCCATAATGTTTTTTTTGGCAATGGATCGCATCAGACCGTCAGCCCTGTACTCCATCCAAGCAGCAACAGTGGAAATGTGTGATAACGCGCAAAGTCCATTTCTTTGACCTGATGAAAATCCGATAATAGTGGAGCATCTGATCCCGAAGATCGACTCCACCCATATTTTCATTGTACAACTTAACTAACTTCTGGGCGATCGATTTCGATATAATTAAGAGTTTTCGAAACGTTTTGCTCTATCAGTGCTGCCAATCCCGATAAAGTTAGATCCGATATTTACAAGATTACCTTTTCGTCTCGGTTTATACATTGATCAGATAGTCCACGACCTTTCTTTTTTAGTTCCGTATCAGACAGCAATGGTGTACTTGGGAATCTGTTTGGCCTAACTGTCCCAGCACAACATATTTTTCGATCTAGTATAGCCTCAAAGACTGCATAGGAAGAAAAATAGTTGTCGAAGTAAAGCTTGCGACCTATCACATTTGCCGGTATACGCTGGGCTAGATGCAAAACAATTGCAGAACTAAAACCATTTTTTTTCACCATCTCGTTATCTAATGGAGTGGTTTATCCTTGATACACAATAAAATCATAAGGTATTCCACTTTTACCTCATAGAACGAAGACTTTGATACCCCACGGATATGGTTTTGGTTTAATGTACTGCTTTATGTTTATTTGGCCCTTAATTGGAATGATTTGCTCATCTATACATAGATTTTCTTCCAATTTATGATCGACACAACGATTACGAGCTGCTTAAATTATGAGCCGCACCTTAAGTAAAACGACAAGATAGAATTACATAATAGAAAAGTAGAAGTACCAATATTTACTTTAAAAAGACGATCTGTACCATTTGGGGCGCGTTCATTCGCATCAACAAGGTGAAGATGGACATTCGAGGGAATTTCAGAACTCCAATCATTAAATGGATAGCAGAAACTGTTTGGATCTCTGTTAGTGTACACTGTTTAAACATTGGATTATTACGTACAGCATATACTCGTATGTTTGTATACTTCTGGACATTTTTAAAAAAATCTGGTGTTAGATATCGAGAGAAATAAGAAAATGCACTTAGGATCTCGACTGCATCATAGTTTTCGTCGTTGATAAAACTAGTGTTAGGGCATTCGGTATTCCGCACATGTCGCCATTGCATTTTGTCCTTAGGCGTAAAAGTAAACGGAAATGCCGAGGTTGGGAGTATTACTGCTGACATAGATGTTGCTGAATCAGTTGTAAGTAAATTGATGTTCGTTTCGTCTATAGAATTGAAGGTAGCTGATGAAATTTCTTCGAATTTTTCTCCCTCAACAGCACTGAGTTTTTCAACATCATTTGGCTCTTCATGCAACGGCAGTAAATTTTCTTCGATTGCTGACTGCATTTGTACTATTCTATAATTGATTTCATCAGAATTTCCGTCATTATCACCAAATTCTGACAATTGATCCAATATTTGCATAATTTCTTCATCTGAAAAAACCTTTGAACCCATTTCCTGAATGAGAAAATTAAAATAATATTGTGATGCTATGTCCTATATCTGGGACACTGATTAATTGGAGCCTTATTCACCACTATAAAGGGTTTTTCACAGAAATGTTAACTTAAAACCACTTAAGAATCCTTTCCACGAAGGTATTCTTACAAAAATTTAATTTTTTTTAAAAAAAACACAGGTCACTAACACCAAATCAAAACTAGTTATTTCGCATTTGAAAAAAATGCGCCAAGTACATCCACGAATCTCGATGAGACATTTGTCACAAAATCTCAAATGACATTTGAATGTGGCTACTTCGTTAGTTTAAAAGTCGATTTTTTAATTTCCAAAGTGAATGAAATTGAATTATTGACGCCACTTAATGGTGTCCCATATATGGGACAAATTCACTGAAAGGGTTAACATATTTGCATCTTGGAATGATCAATTGCAATATTCTAACATTACGCGGAAAATAATTTTTTTCAAATAGATACTCCGGTTGTTTTGTTGTTAAAATTTTGTGTAGTGATAGTAAAGTTCGACATTTCATCAATTTGTCTATTGACAAACCTACAATCTGATGGGAGTAGAGAGAGATATATTCAGCTATTATAGGCAACATTCATCTTTCGCCGAGATTCATAATCCATGTTGGAGTATATTTCAGCCCATATAATAGAATAGGCCGGATGTATGATGCTTACAATTCACAAGACGCACGGCTAAGTCATTTATATAACATAAAAAGAGTAGGTGTCCTAAAACGGATTTTTGGGGAACCCCTGATGGAACAAAACGACAAGATGAACGCTTTTTCTCATGACACACATACTGTGACCGATTACTTAGATTACTTAAGCAAAGCTGTGGTGCAATTATGCTTAACACGGAACCCCGGCTGACAGTTTGTAATAAGCTGTTTATAGTTTAAATAATGTTTGACTTGTTCACTAACGATAGCCTTTAAGACTTTGCTCAGAAATGGAAGCATGGCAATGGGTCGATGTTTAGTTTCTGGGCGAAATGGAGATTTCGGAATTGGCAACACTTTAGCAATTTTCCAACTTTCAGGAAAGGTTGAAGTTGTGAGTTTTTTTTTTTTTCTAGGTGGCGCTACAGTCCGGGGTGGACCTGGGCCTCAGTTAACAAGCTTCTCCAGCCAGCTCGATCCCTGGCTAGCTGCCTCCAGTTACGCACGCTAAGTTGGCTGAGGTCCTCTTCCACTTGCGTGCGCCACCTGAGTCTTGGCCTTCCTCTACTGCGCTGTCCCTCGGGAGCGGATTCGAAGACTTTTCGGTCCGGAGCATTGGTGTCCATGCGCTCTACATGACCCAGCCATCTTAGTCTTTGGATCTTCACTCTTCTGGCTAGGTCCATACAGTTCGTCGTTGTATCTCCTCCTCCACTCACCGTCAATGCAGACGGGACCGAAGATCGCCCGAAGAATTTTTCTCTCGAAGCAGCAAAGAGCACCCTCATCCATTTTTGATAATGTCCATGCCTCTGCGCCATAGAGCAGGACCGGGATTATTAAGGTCTTATAAAGGGTGACTTTTGTTGTCCGAGAGAGGGCTTTGCTACTCAATTGCCTTCTTAACCCAAAGAAGCGGTGATTGGCAAGAGTTATTCTTCGTTTGATCTCAGCGCTAGTGTCGTTGTCTGAATATATAGCGGAGCCTAGGGAGACAAAGTTCTTAACTACCTCAAAGTTATATCTGTGTAAGGTGACGTTCTGCCCGAAACGTCGGTGTTGGTTGTCCTTTTTGCTTGACAGCATATACTTGGTCTTGCCCTCATTGACCGCTAAACCCATTTTCGCCGCTTCCGTCCCAATACTCGCGAAAGTGCCACTGACATCACGCTGCTTTCTCCGGATTATGTCAATATCGTCGGCGTATGCGAGTAGTTGGACGGAATTTTGAAATATAGTGCCTCTTGTGTTTGCTCGTAGGTTTTGCACTATTCTTTCAAGTACCATGTTGAAAAAATCGCATGACAGCGCATCGGCTTTTCTAAATCCTCTCTGGACATCAAAGGTCTCGGTGAGATCTTTACCGACCTTGATGGAGCCGTGTGCATTCTCCATCGTCATCCTGCACAGGCGGACGAGTTTGGCAGGGATGCCGGAACTAGACATTGCTCTGTATAGCTCGTTTCTACGGATGCTGTCATACGCGGCCTTAAAATCGATGAATATGTGGTGCGTATCGATCTGAAGCTCATGGATTTTCTCCAAGCTTTGCGCAGTGTGAATATTTGATCAATGGTGGACTTTTAAGGCCTGAGGCTAGACCTATCAGGTTGTTGACGAACGGCTTCAGGCGTTCACACAATACGGCGGGTAAGATCTTATATGCGATGCTAAGGTGACTGATGCCTCTATAGTTGGCGCAGTTCAGAGGGTCTCCATTCTTGAGAATCGGACAAACAATGCTGAGGTTCCAATCATCGGGCATACTTTCGTGCGACCATTTTTTACAGATGAGTTGGTGCATGCTTCTTACCAAGTCATCGCCTGCCGCTTTGAAGAGCTCGGCAGTTAGGCCATCCGCTCCAGCAGCTTTGTTGGACTTAAGCTTCGATATAGCTATCTTCACTTCATCCAGGTCGGGTGGGCGGAATTGTTGGTCATCATCGTCCAAGATGAAGTTGTGAGTATTGAAGTAAAAATATGGATTATGCAGAAACAAATTTAACATTAAGTTCGTCTGAATTGATGAGGCTTGCAAGGGCTGGCTTTTCAGAAGTCAAACCAAGTGAGCGCACAGTCTTCCAAAAGTCGGTGTTTGAGCTAACTGCATTAAACTTGTTTGCTTTTATTAGATCTGATTAGGAGGTTACTGCATTACGAACAACTTTGAACTCTGTGTGTATTTTAGGACATTTGTACCGTTTCCATCTCCTGTATAGGATATCCAGGGCTTTCATGTGATCAAAGACTTCTTCTGTAAGCCAAGGTAATGTGCATTTCTCGGATCTTCTTTTTACCACTTCCACGTGCTTTTTAAAAAGGCATAAAATGTTCTCATTGAAATATTTTATTTGAAAGCTGGTATCATTTGTTGCATATATCGGCTGCTAATTTATCGTCTGGCAGTCATGAAAGAGTATTACTAGATTAAGTTTTGTATAATCAAATGAATGTGAGCCTCTAACAATTGCCATAGTAGATGTCGCAAGTCTTCATATCCTTTTTGTCCGGCACATTATCCCTCGCTAGTTGACACTTCAAAATTAACGCCATTTCCGCTTTTAAGTTTGGTAAGTCAAGATTGGTTGAACGAAACCTACTACCGATAGCTACCAGAAGGAGGTGATGTGATCCTAGTCTAAGCAATGGGCATCAAGTGAACTTAAAAAAAAAACAATTCTTTTGACAAGGAGGGTTTGTTATCCCAATGACTTATGAATTTTTTACAGAACTGCCCTTACATTCTTCCACCCTCCCCGCAAAATTGCAATGAATTGCAAATTTTTGACCACATCTGACTTCCTAGTCACATGGCGCGGATTTTTTCCAATGATGACTGACTTTTCACAGGACAGGCAAACAAATTGTATCTACAATGCACCAATTTTTTCCAACCGATTAAGCAAATATTTTTTAATAACAATGCAAACAACACACACCTGCCCCAATACATATAAAAAACAAAAAAAAAGTGTCCTTCAAGGACTCTTCGCCATTAAAACAAAAGCAAAAAGCCAAATGAAAATATAAACAAAAAAATAAAAATAAAAAAAAAATAATGTTAGCCGACTGCGAGTATTTGTTAACCATGGTGATTTATTAAAACTTTAAATCGGCTGACATACAGACATACATACAGCCAGGCGAGTGTAAAAACCCGGCCCATAGGCTATAGACAGATAGATGCATTGGCGACAAGGGACAACGACTGCACGGACGTCCAACTTTATCGAGTCAATAATTCAGGCAATGTTTTGCAAGCGACAGTTTTTTTTGCATTCGCCAGTTGTTGTTGTTGTGGCTCTGTTCGATTTACTGTAAGGATATGGCAGAGGTGTGGTAATGGTAATGCTGCCAACCGAGAGAAATTCCATGTTTGACAAAAAAAAAAACAAAAAAACAAAAATGCTTCCAGTTATTTGCACGTCCCAGATGCTTTTGTTTATCTTTGTGACTGATTGAGCGTAACCGTAGTTATTCGACACGAGTAAATATTTTAAACTTTATGACCAGTGAGAGTAGGGACAATGTTTGCTTAAACAAACAGGCCTCCGGGCCTATTTTACTGGTGAGAAGGTGATAGAGTGTCTGGAAAAAAGGGGAACCATTGATTGGATCCTTTAATTATGATCCAATCAAGTGTGAAGTTGTAAACAAATACATTTTAGAGTTGCAGCAGGCAACCAGTTATCAATCAAAACATTGACAATGCCAATGTTCATCGAGCTATACACATATGTACATGCGTTATCGCTCAAAGCAAAACCAATGCCCGGAGCCCTCATACTTCATTTGAGCCTTTTTAACAGGATTCATTGGTTAGGTAGGCTGAAGTTGTGGCAAGTAAGAGAGACACTCACACAAAGCTCCATTGTACTGAAATATCTCAGTCTTCCATAGAAGTATGAGTAAATACATACTTCAGTGATTAAGGCACCAGATCTTGCCATGTCAGCTCCAAAAATCTGTGCTTCTCTCGATATTCACAGAGAATGTGCTCCGCGGTGCCGTCATCAATCAAGCGTTGCCGAACTTTCTATCTAGCACACTTGGGCCCTTAGCAAAAGCGTTATGTCTCGCCACAAAAGTAACCAGCTTACAGTCTTTCCCATTGAGGGATGTTCGTTTGATCTACCGTCTATGGATATGCCGCCAGTGGATGCCATAACAATGCCAAGGGAAGCCATAAGGCAGGGTCGGGGTGCGAGTTTAACTCTTCAATTGGGCTCACAGAACTAGCAATGAAGTCATGAGAGGGATGAGTAGAGTTTAGCTGTCGCTACGGATGAAAATGTATCGGTCCTTCTACCGATTTTTCAAAATAAAGACAAAAGGGCCGCATCCTATGTACATCGTTTTGGAAAACAGATTCATTCCGGAACCCTTCTTCATTCTTCTGCTCACAATGTTTGTGCTGGTACTAGGCAAAGTCGATTTCGTATTTTCGCAGTAATAGATGGCCTGATATTACTGCATTGGCCAGCACATCTAACATCATAGTCAAAAGACAGACAGAGTAGGATCTGCTTTTGACTACGGCTTTTGAAACGGAAAGTGACTTTGCAAGTGCAAATAATGATATGGATATCAAACGGAGGGCGATTCATCAATGTATCTAGATCGAATCCAGGAAAAGAAGCTTATTCCAGCGGACAACATAGATATAATTGGCCTCAACAAAGCAATGTGATGGTTGAGTGCTGTAGAAATAAGCTCTGAGAGTTGTCAATCTAGCGGTATCTAGTGTCGCAACTGTGTGCGACCTTAACCTTCAAGTGGTAACCATCGGGTACTGGTCGGTACACGAACTCGACTTGCTGAACTTATAAAAGCGAGTGCTGACCAGCAGACAAAAATAGAAGCACTATAAACGGGACAGCGGATGAATTCCCCAGATGGAATCAACGGTAAAGAAAAATCCCGGAAACAATGAAACCTTATCCGGGCTACTCCCAAGTAGTTGGTAAGGGTTTCCGAGACTGAGTCAGGGTGGCTTTCGGTCTAACCGACCCTACGTCCTAGGGGTATCAAAAATGGAACAAGCCCTCCAAGGTTGGGAGTTGTGCCGCCGGGGTAACTATCCGGCCAAGGAAAACAATTAAAAAGTTTCGAAACAGAAACAAGCCGGATGAATTTACTCGTACTGTTCACAAACCCATACAAACGATTTAAGTATAACGAACTCCGGATATGCAGGTAGAACGTCAGGTCCCTTAATGGGCCACGTGCAGCTAGCGGAGGCCTTGGACTGCTGCAAAGCAGACATAACAGCCATCTAAGAAATGCGATGGGATGGGCCGGACAAAAGAGGAAGAAAAACTGCGATATCTACTACGGCGATTGCTATCGACAGCAAAGGCAGCGCCTATTTGGAGACGGATTTTTTGTTTGAAGCAGACCAAGGCAAAAAGTCTTGAGTTTCCGGAATATAAACGAGCGCCTCGTAGCAGAAAGATGACGATACCAAAAACAGGTACTACGTGCAATGCCTTAGCTATGAAATTTCAACTGTCCTCGGCTATTTTAATGCAAGGCTAGGAAGAGAGAGCATCTTTGGTAGTATTATCGGAAGATATAGCCTGCCACCTCCGATAACGGATTCAGGCCAATCGACTTTGCGGCGGGGCGAGACATTTTCGGGGCTAGCATGCGGTTTCTCCATCTCGATATTCACAAGGGGACTCCGAGAATGTATTATAATGTATGTCCGAATGTTCCGAGGAGCCAACATCGACTTGGACCACTACCTTGTTGTAGTACTGTGACGAATTTCGACGTCAGACGGCTACAATCGCAAAAGATCGCCAAATCCTTTTCCGATCGAGTCTCTTTTAACCTCTTAGTCCCTTGCCGCCAGCATCGAGCATCGAAGACCAGTGGTAACACTACCAAAAAGCAATCAGAGACGCCTGTACTGATGAACTGGGTTTCACCCGCCCACCACAACAAAAGTCCTGGTTTGATGATTTGTGCCGGCAAGCATACGCAGCTAAGCAAAATGCATACAAATCGGTCTTGCATAGAATGACTAGAGCTGCTCCTGAGCTCTTTGAACAGAAGGTAGAGACGAACACCAGCTTCTCAGGAGGAAAGAGAAAGAGCTCGAGAAATGCACGGTCGAGGAAATTGAGAGATGCTACTCCAGGAATGAGGTTCGGAAGTTTTACCAAAGGGTAAGAATAACATGCCACGGAAACAAACCCCGATCCGAAGCCTATAGAGGCAAACAAGGGAACATCGTATTAAAGTCGCAGTCGATGCTGAGGATTTGGAAAGATAATTTCTATAGACTACATAGCAGCGACGACAAATCAAATACCGCTGTCAGACAGAATGAACCTTTCAACCAGAATGATGTAGACCAACAATTCCGTCCACACTACCGGGATGAAGTGAAGATAGTCATTTCTAAGCTGCTGGAGAACTTCTGGAGAGGAAGGTATGACTGCCGAGCTTTTCTTAACGGCAGGCGGTGACTTGGTAAATGTGGTCGGACGAAAGTATGCCCGATGAATGGGACCTCAGCATTGTTTGTCCAATCCTCAAGAAAGGAGACCCTCTGACTTCTTAGCATCGCGTACAAGATCTTATCTGCCGTATTGTGTGAATGCCTGAAGCCGTTCGTCAACTACCTAATAGGCCCATATCAGTGCGGCTTCAGGACAGAAAAGTCCGAATATTGAGACGAAGCGTCTAAAATGGGTTTAGCAATCAACGAGGACAAATATATGCTGTTAAGCATAAAGCACACTCAATACCGATGTCTCAGACAGAACGTCACCTTCGACAGATATAATTTTGAAGTAGTTGAGGACTTTCTCTATCCAGGGTCCACTACCAATTCAGAAAAGGACATCCGCGTTTTTTTTTAGCAAAACCAGAGAATCGGTTCCTGTTCTTGGTTGATTTATTTGTGATTGCGACATGAAATGGCAACTCAACATAATCACTCCAAGGCATATATAGAACACACTCTGGCTCGTACTCGACTTTTCAAATTTCAATAAATTTATTATATCTTTCACCGAAAGCTATTTCCAAAATCACTGACCTGGCAAAGAACTCAATTTTCTTTCAGCTTTTAATTAGGAGTCGAACAAAGTTTCCCAGCCACAGATAAAATAGTAAAGTTGCTATTAAATGCTCATTAAACAGACTGCAATCTACCAAATGCAATCTATCTTTATCCACCCCCTCTCCTGTGTACTCATGTACTCATAGCTCTTCTGTTGCTATGATTAAGAAACTTCTCTTAATTTTGCACTTTACAACAAAACACAAAGTTTTCGAGTAAGCTTCTCTCAATAGTCCTTCGGGTACGGGTGTACAACAAGTGCACGTACACTCGTCCATACTCCATAGCAGTCGTTTTTAATTTACTCTTTAGTTTTATCTTTTCCAACCACTTAGTGTACTTTTACTGTTTGAATTAAAATCTACTTCAAACGAAAATATAGCCACTATTAACATGGGCTCTTAAAATGCGAAGTGGATCCTTAATTTGACTAATGAAATAGAAAAATCTCGAATGACTGGCCAATACACCCGTTTTTGAGGATAGCTCTCCGGGATCTGGAGATTTTATTTCACGAGAAAGGACATTGTCAGACGCCATCGTAGCAACACTTCGAAACCACATGAGCATTTTGCGTTGGAAGTTAAAGGTACTTACGAGTACAGTCAAGCGGGAGGCTGTCCAACTCTAAGGAAGTTGCTGAGGGCCTCGAAATTTCACTAATTCGCGCAACTGCTCCGGTTCGTTCCGACCTCTCCACAGTCGTTTAGCAAGGTATTCTGACTTTCGGCTTGTTTCCGGAGCCATGAGCGATGCTTCAGAAGTAGGCCCCTTGTGGGAGCACCACGGTGGCTGTGGTTTTAACCTAAAATGAAAGGAGGGTGCACCTGCTGTTCTCATCCGATGTAGTGTTGCAATAGGTAATGGGTGCTGAGATCCTTAGATCAGGAAGAGTTTTTAGATCGGTCTCTACTCATGCCAAGGGTGGAACTGTGCCCTCAATACAATTCCAAATTTATACTCGTATTAAAGGAATTGACGGAGAGCGTTGGCAAGGCGTATCCTGGCTTCCATGGATGTATGGCATTCCGTCAAGTTTATACGACAGGAGTTTACGAAAAATCAAGAGACTTTATGCTGATTGGAACGTCTATGGTGAACATATGCTTGCAAAGGTAACTTCGTTTGCACTCCAGATGTATGATGGCCTGAGCATAGATCGGCAAATAGAGCATATCAACGAGTTTATGTGTGACGGGCTAACGATTTCCTTTTTAATAGATGCCGGAAGATTAAACAAAAAGGACTACCTCGTAAGTGATGAACCCGCGTTAGAAGCCTGAGGAAGAGATTCCAAAGGCGTTGGGCGACTAGTGCTGATGACTTGGGCATGGCCTTCCGCCGTAGCCTTGCTGAGTACAAGGAAAACACTAGAAGGAACTTTGTGTTTTAAAATAAGGATCAGCCTTGGAATCAGTTCTACAGAATCTGTAGGACCAGAATGAATAATGCCGAAATTAAAAGCGTCTGTGTGATTATCACTCTATTGCCAGATGGAAGGATTGTGCTTGTGCTTTGCTAAACGAATTCTTCGACAGATAGGTTCATGTTGAGGTTTCTTCTACTGAGGTATCTCCATCTTTTTTGAACTTAGATTCCATGAGAGTGGGTCCATTGCTTCGATTAAGGAGATCTAGTGATTCCTAAGTACCTGGTTTGGCTGTAACATCAGTCTATTGACTATGGCTTCTTTATTGCGGATTGGACTAAGGTTCGTTCCCCTACTTAAGTTACCCGATCCGATCACATCCAATCCTCGATCAAACTGCGGAATCAGTCTACTACTAGTTATGGTGGAAAGCCTTTTGGAAAACATGACTGAGTCTATGTATCTAAAACAATTCGGCTCCAAAAGAGACAAATGTTACTTAAAACTCTCGAATTTTGGAGGTATCTTTGACAATTTGAGCTGGCAGTCCTTCGCTTCTTTTTTTGCTAAAGAACATGTGTTGTTCGTACAAGAGAGAGTGTAGAGAGAATGGCCTCATGGTAGTCTATTCATATGGAACCTAATGATGGACCCACTTTTGCTGCAATTTTTGAGACTTTACAGATTTTGTGCATATGCGGACGGTTTGCTACTCCTTCTGTATGGTCGAATTAGAAAGACTAGGGAAGAGACTGAAAAGACTTCTAATCGTGAAAGAGTGTGGCGAGCGAGTTAGTTGATGTTGGCTTGTCTCTGGACAAGACCGTTACAATGATCCTCAAGGGCACATTTCTAAATCGTCGTGCAGCGAACGTGCTTCTTAGACCTAGGTCACACGGGCATTACTATGAGCGAGCTAGTACCTAGCGCAGTTAATTGAAAGGTTGCGTAGTGCTGTTGGTAAGTTAGACGCATTCTGTAGGCATACGTGCTGTGCGTATCATATACCTTGACCTGTTTATTGCCAGTGAAACATTTGGGGCATCGGTGTGGTTCAGAGCAGTTATGTAAGTCTGAGACTGGTATCACCTTTGGAGTCAGGAAATGACTGGGTGTCTGCAGGGGATGTGGAGGGCTTATTCTTGAGTATGCGTAGAACCTCGTTAAACAAATGCATCATGTCTAGATGTCAACCTACGTGAGTTGATAGCGAAGATGGCAGGGTTACTGACGCATTCCTGATTGATATATTGTCCATGTACTATATGAGCTGCCAGATCTGTGTTTTCGTCTCAGTTTCGGCATTTTGTTCACTGGAGATGACTCTCCAAATACATTCTTGCATAGAAGAGGGCATTAAAATATATTGGTTCCACGTTCTGGTCCTTTATTCTCTCTATTTGGCTTTTAGAGGTTTGTAAGCTAAGGACCTAAATCGGGACTATGTTTTCGCGAGAATTCGGAGCTTTGCGAGTAGTATTTTCCATAGGCGACGAAGTAGGCCAGGTGGCATGGCAATCCTGCACAGTAAGGCACCCAACTGGAAGTGACCGATAGTTTTTGAAGCTCGACCGGAAGCTATTAACTCGTACTAGGAGAGGTCAGCGGTCCCTGTAATTTGTTTACAGGCTAACATGCCAGTTGTCCTCCTTGTGGGAGTATCGTAGAGCCTGAAGGCTTATACCTTAAATCGAGGGGAAGGTAAGACTTTTTGGAGCTTGGACATCCTATAGCTCACATAGGCTTACCAACGACGGCTGGTGTTCAAGTGTTTGATGGTTACTTTATGACGACTTGAAGTTGCACTGCAACTGGGTGGTATGGCCCAAAGAATGACTGAAATTTTAGATGATCTCGGCCCATTCATCAAAGAGAAAGATCGTACCTTATGGTACGACTTCGAAACTGATACTACAATATTCAAATCCACTTCTGTCTACCCTTCATATGAGTAATCTAAAGAATTTCCAAATTTAAATCCTCTATGTGGAAACATTTAATGCAACGAACGTTGCCACATTGAATGAGAAATATTTGTTCGCAAAAAAAATCGACTCTCCACGAGGAAGTACCTATATGTTCGGTACATCTATTGAAAGGAGATGTAAGAGATAATAACCCTCCATTATAGCCGAAGGTAAAGAGAATAATCAATTAAAAACGAAGCATCGTCCACGGATACACATTATGTAATTAGCCTCGCATAATAATCAAACTGACTTTCCACAGAATGGCAATTTTAATGGAGGCCAGTCCCTGCATCTCATCTGATAACAAGCCACCACCGAACCACACTCACTACCCCGCAAATTATACGTGTATTCCATCTCGTTTTTAGTACATGGAAACCTTTAATACTCGTACTTCACTGTAGTCCTTTCGAATGCCGAGTTACAAGCAGCCTATTAGTTACAGATGTGTTTCACCAGAAATATCCATACTGGCTGCTAGTCGACTCTTCATCTGGTATCTAGTATCTGGAATTGCAGATCCTGTGAATAATTGTGCCTGAGAGTCTGGTCTCGCACAAAAAACCACATACAAGTTCCGTTCGAGGTTTCAGAATAAATTTCCATCCTACCCTGGTCATTAGAAAAAAGTTCTAGGTTAATCGCACATATATACATAGTTCTCGTGTTCTTTTGTATTTGCTTGTGTGTATGGACACTCCACACTTTTAGGAGACCACAATTTCAATTTTGGTTTCGACTCTATAACTACACGGGCCATTTAGATGACCATCACGCACAATTAACGATGCTGAGTTTGATTGAAAACTTCGTTTTTGCGATTGGTTTTTGCGGACACTCCGGAACACCGACAACCACTGTAAAGAGTCGGCCAATCTAACCTGCAACTGGGGTAAGTGACCACACGTACTAGTTACTGTGTACGGATACGAGTTAATTGGAAGTTGTCAAAATTTAGCGAGCAAAATTTCTATTTTTTTTTCGCAGTACTAATTAGAGAATTCTGTGGTTTTGAACCATTGTATTCGGTCGTTGTTGCCTTTTTTTTGGAGTAATACTCGGGAGGAATGGAGTTCCTATTGTACTCATATGAATATCTAAAAAGAGAGAGGAAATTCCAATTTAAAATCGAGTCAGAGCAGCTGTTGCCAATGCACAAAAGCTAGTTATGTTCCTCAGTTAAGGCTTCAATCATGAGCTACCCACAAAACGCTATCTGTCGTTGTGTTCACAGAAGACCCAGCGGATAACAGGAGCCATGAGCGAGTGCAGGTCTTTAGATACACATCCCTGAGCTTTACCTAGCAAGTTTGTTGGCGATTTTGTTTCTTATGATCTCATTCTGCACTACACCGAACAACAGTCATTCAAAGAAGCCTACCAACTGCGTTCAGATTGTACGGTCCCACAGATACATATTTTTCTCCGCCTCGACACATTCTTCAAAATATACTCCTATGTACCTATAGTTAACTAGAATCAGGATTGCGTATATGCTCACTTGAAAGACAAACATAGGTTAGGTTAGGTTAAACAGGGTGTGCCATAAGACACAAACACTAGGCACCAAAACGGGCCCATCGCGAACGGTACGCGAAGCTTAATAAGCTTCCTAGATCTGTTAGCGTCGAAAAGTGGCCATAGAGCTTTTTATACCCTCTGTCCTACCAGATTCGACCATCTTATGCTGGCGGCCTTTATGGTCTTTTCGTCGATAGTGCCCCTTACCATGCAGAGGGGTGGTTTGACCTCAGCAACCTCACTATTGTCGAGTAGCCCTTCTCTTCTTGCAAGCTCGTCTGTTGCTCGCAGTGTCCTGGCAACCAGCACAGTCTCACCCGGTTCTGAATGCATAAAGCTTTGAGCATTGTGCGACAGCCCCTGACTGTCAGAGTTGATGTTGGTTGACCCCATTACCTTAAGAGCGGCCTGGCTGTTGGTTTAGATACCGATATCTCGACCGGATACCGATTTCCTCTGCATCGGCTCAGCCGCCCTGAGGACAGCTAGAACCTCTGATTGGAAGACACTACTAGTGTCCGGTAGCCTTATGGACACTCTTAGTTCCGGGTCCTATGAGAAGATACCGGAACCTGTTCCTTCCTCTGTCTTCGAGCCATCTGTGAAAACTACAAACTACATTTTCTTGCCAGTCCTTCCTCTCCGAATATATTATATCATACGGAATGGCGAAATCGATTAAGGAAGGGATTTCATCCGTTTGAATAGTATTGCCTGGCAGTAGCTTCTCCAGGATCGTGCCGTGACCGAAGCTACTGCTTTTGAGTCGAATCGTACTGTTGCCAGCAAGTTTGTCCAATTCTACCGGAGAGGTGGTACGGAACGCACTTGTAATGGCTAATTTTTCGTAGGTCGTTTTTTAAGTTGTTGCTTTTCACCATGATAGTGTGCCATATGTCAGTATGGGTCTCACCACCACCGTATATAGCCTGTACACCCTAGCCTGTACAGGATTTAGGCTCCAAATTTTTCCACACAGTTCTTTTGCAAATGAAAAGAGCATTATATGCCTTTTTGATTCTTTCCGCTACGTTGAGATTCCAATTCTGTTTCTTATCCAGAATCACGCCAAGATACTTCGCACCATCCGAGAGGAACTGATTCACTCCGCTGAGATTTGGGAGTGCGAATTGCGGTATCTTGTACATTCTGGTAAAAGAAGCAGTTTGGTCGAGGACAAATATAAGTCATCCTAAAAAGTAGTGGAATCTTACGTTGTGGTCGCTCAAAAGTCGCCAGGGCTGCATCCATTATCAGTCGGATGATTTGTATCCTAAAAATCAAAATACATACCTTTCCTGGCTTAGAGCTGTTGAAAGCAATGAAGACAGGACGAGGTATATTTAGGTTTTATTTATTGCTGGTTTGGTTTTTGTCTTTGTGTTCATTCATCAGCTGGACCCTCAGTTGTTTTTAGTTGCAGCACCGCTTAATTCGAGTATAGCGCGCGAAAAATCCAAAAAATTTGCTGCCCTATTTGGGACGGCAAAGATGATGTAGATAGCGTGTTTTTTTTAGAGGCGGAGAACTTTAAATTGCCAACACTGTTTTTTGAGGTTGCCGATTTGATAGGTCTCGGTTCCTTTGAGGTAAGTTTGGTTTGGCTATTCATCAGAACAATCATCAAAAACAATGTTTGGAATTTATTCAAATTTATTTTCAAAAACATGCTTCAGTACGAAGAACTCATTGGGAATCACGTGCATTCTATCTTACTCATAAGCGTCCATCAGAGCGATTTATTCAAGAAACTGTGGATTGTTTTTACAATACGTTTGCTCTAAACGATAATACGTACGCATCCCGTAAGATGTCGATATAGTACGCATACAATAAGCGATTGCGCAGATATGCAGGGTAGTGTTGCTGATGAAACCAATGTGTCAATTCTTCATCGAGGTCAACAATCAAACGTGCTTGTTAAACGTGCTTACAAAACTCAACTTGTATATGAATTGAAGCCACATCGTTCAAGTCGCACATTTGGTGAATGTGCCGAGGAAAACATTGCCACGCAGCGCGCTTCAATAAATTTCAAATTTCACGCAATGGACCTGTAAACTGGCCACGTTGTTCGTGGGATTTGACGCCATTCGATTATCTTCTCTAGGAATTCATAAAGTCGCAGCTCTAAGCCGATAAACAATAAAGAATTGAGCACTTGAAAGCCAATACTCGACTCGTTGTTACCGAAATACAACCTGATTTAGGGCAAAGAGTGTGTGAAAATTAGACCCCCGGTTACATCATGTACGAGATAGCCACGATAATTATGTGGCTGCCATCGTATTGCCATAAAATGACCTGTCAAACAAAGTTACTTTTATAGGCATAAAAGACATTTTCCTGCATTTTATTCCAATTTACAGCTCTCCACCACTTAGAAAAACACCCTTCACTATCAGTGTCGAGACTTCGATCGGTTTCAGTAGGCTGATCTGATTCTCTTTCAGTGGGCGCTGGTGATATGGAACTTTTAGCTCTCAGCTTTTGGGTCTCATGCCGTCTCTTTGAGTTTGCCTCATGCCTCATCTCCTTGAATGATAGTGCACGCAAAGCCCATAAGGATTTATCACAGGTTCTGGGCCTACGTTAGGAGATCTGTATTCTGCAATTCTCATTGATATTTGGGTTAGTTTCATGATTTTCGAAGATCCACAGAATAAAACAAACAAGATGCTCTCTCAGAAAAATGAAGAATTTCCATCAAACGGACGAGTCCTTGCCCTAATGCCCTGTTTCAGCAGAAAGAAAAACAGACAAGAGACTTGTTGCTATAGAATGTTGTAGCTTACAAATTTCAGGAAATGATGGTCTCTGTGATGCTCTTAGAGTTGTGGCTATTCGTATTTCGAAGTCACATAGGTAGGCATTCTGTAATAATCCCATTCTATTCCTCCTCCAAACCAGGCTACCACATGGACACACATATCATTTAAAAGTCATATGGCAGCTAATCCTCCAATTCTAGGAAACTCTTCCAGCAAATCTGCAGCTAAAAGATTATCCATGTACCAGGTGAACCATCAACTGCATCAATTTAAAAGTTCCATCAGGTTTTTCACGTTTTTTATGGACACTTTCCTACCCCATCTGCCTGTGTAACCTGAACTTCTGTTCTATTGAACCTTTTACAGAGAAATACGGATACGGATACGGATATTATCGCCAGAAGTATCGCATTTTATCCTTGTTTCTGTTTTGTTTCAATCCTCTGGGGAATTTTTCAATTTTTTTTTTGTTTCGCTTTGTTCACTGTTTTAACAGAATATCCTCACTGTACGAGTATGTCTCACGAGCAAATCCAGGTATCCTAGGGCAATCGAACGGAAACTCTTCCTTATCTAACCTGCAGATTCAATAGAAATTTCTTCTGGAATTTAAATATTTCGCCGATGGTAGGAGAGATACACTCAAATACACACAACAATCGTCCTTTGAAAAAAGCAATTTCCCCCATGAAAATGAAAACAAAAAGGGACACAGGGATAGTAGATACTCGTAGACCATAGTATCGCCTTTTCCAGTTTGCTATTTCGTCAGTTCACCATTCACAGTCTTGCCTTTACACTAGCACCACGACTCTCGTGGTCCCGTTCTATATTTTTTTTTTTTGTTCTTTAAATTGATTGCTAAATAGCTCTAGAGGGTTGGCCCCTGTCAGGTCTATGCTAAAGGATCCATTACGCTCTCATCTCAGTTCGATAATGTCGAAATCATTTTGGAATGCAAATTTTATTAGTGAAAAACATTTAAGGAGCCCTGCCATTTGCATTGTTTAGCATTCGATTTCAACCTTCTCGCTTCTGCTATCCTCCTCGTTCTACGAGTATGTGTACTATAGATACTTCGAGAGCAGATTCTTTTCTGTTCCCGATGTTAGCTGGGAGGACATAAATAAATCCGGACCGCAATTACTTTAGTTTTTAAATTATTTAAGGCTCATGTACCACACAGATTGGTTTTTCCTCAAACGAGCGACCGTGGCTGTGATTTGATAAAAATTGACAGTGGCAGTCGGCTTGGTGGACGAACATACACAAAAAAAAAAAAACAAAAAACAAATACAATCGACAATATTTCTTGGAAATACTCGTATAATAATGCCCTTTGGCGGGCCTTTCCATTTCAGTTAAGTAACGAAAAAAAAAAACAAATTCTAAGAATAACACATCTGAGCGAGGACATTTTGTTCGAGTGCTACTGGCAATATTGAAGATATGAAAATTATTAATGGTCTTCTTGTCGTAAATCATGTCGTAACATGGATTGATATCGTCTTTTTTTGTTGGCGATGGACAAGAAAAGGATGCGAATGTCTTGCAAATTTTCAAGTCATTAAAAGTGTCCTTTTTTTTACGGAATCTGGTTTTTATGGTCTATGAACAGGATTTGCGAACAGCTTTCTTTCAGAGAGAAGAGATTTTTATAGCGCTTTTGAATATTTTATATCAATTACCTTGCATGGATAGCAGTTCATAAGAAGCAACCACAAAGAGACCTTACTATCACTGCTACTTGTTTCCAATTTTGTTATATTTTTTTTAGAAGAATGTCATCTTCGTCGTCAGACTGCAATAATCTTCGACACAAGAGCAAGAGTATGTTGATGGGGATTGGATGGCTAACGATTAAAAAAAGCAGCTGTGGCATGCTTGCTGATGGCTTCCCAACTCGTTCGCACTTTTCACTGCAAATATTTAATTTTCTTATAACTAACGCTGTCTCAAGTCACTTTAATTTGTGCAGGCTTAAAATATTTGCACACATCAAATGTAAGGCAAAAGTTGGTAGAGAAGTAAGAAGGCTACCGATGTACATTGGTTTTGAATGTATGTACGTTGTAACGCCTGAGAAAAACAGAATTTGGCAACGTATTAAATGAGCAAATTTACATCCTATCAAAGAATCACAGTATTTCAGAGTGCTAGCAATGTCGTTGGACCTCTGTTAGAAGAAATAGTTATAGAATAAGTCTTTTAAAAGTCCGTCCAATTACGCGCAATGATATTGACATAATCAGAATAAAGCTGCATGATGACAGTGGCGCTTTCATAAGTATTGAGATGAAAATAGCGAAAATAGGTTTAGCTGTTAACGTTGGCAAGACCAAGCAGAGAGGATACCCAACACCGTCGTCTCGGACAGGACGTCACTTTTTGGCCCAGAGCCATCACAGGCTTTGTAGTTGAACTTCTTAATCCGGGGAACGGAAAACTGGAGATAATCGGAAATATCGGCCAAATACTTCTTGTTCCGATTCGACAAGGTCCAAGCCTCTGCAAAGTGCACTACTGGGATGATAAGGGTCTTGTATAAAGCCATTTTGGTGTTACGTGGAACTGCTCTTATACTCCAATCTTTTTTAAGCTTAAGAGACGACGCTGATGCTTGAAATCTGGGGGCCAAGTATATCTAACCTAACCTTACCATTTGGTAAGACTTTCAAGTCGGCAAATAGATGGAGAACATCGATCTGAGATTCTCTGGTGTTTTTTTTACGTTAGCTCTAGTGCAAATTTCTGACAGATGACGACCGTTTACATCCTAAAATCTTTTCTGATAATACGGCAAGCTAGATTTTGTTTAAGGGGCTGAGGGGACTTATGCTTGTATAGTTGCCTTCGATGTACAAAGTTCTCAGGCAAATTCCATACGTCGGACATGCATTCTTCTAACTATATCGTTCAGATGTACTGATGCACTTTTCTTAACTGATCATCTCCAGATGCTTTAATTAGCTCATCAAGTAGTCTGCCAGCAACTTTATTATTCTAACTTAACTTCGACTAGGCCAAGAGGAGAGAATTCTGATCTTATTCCAGAGTGAGTGCGGTATTTTGAAGAATCATCGGCAACAAGTCTTTCCCGTATCCACTGTATATCCCGGGTCTGACTGAACTGAAGTGACTTACAGCTTCAATCTCTACTGAAGAAGTCATCGACGAGACAGACACGTTGTTTGACAAATCATATTGCTTAGATGATTTGAGAAAATGGAGAAACATTGATCTAAGGGAAGGTTATGCTAAAAAACAAAAAGAATGTTTGTATATTAGACATAGACTTCGACTTTTAATATCGATCTGTGGACTGACGCAGAATAAAACATGTGAACCGTCTCAGTCGGCCTCCGCAGTATATACTGTCCATTTCGATAGCCATATCACCAATATCAAAAGACTCAGCAGCACGGGGGGTGTACAAATGTGTCGCGCAAATTCTAAAAATCTGAATCTGAAGTTCCATAATCGATGGAACGCGAAGTTATCTCAAACACATAAAACACTGGCGTTTACCATCCTGTATCAACAACGTTCATTGTGGTCCTTTGCACGCTTCTTTGAGCCAGTTTTAATACATTCCTGCATATTTAGCGAATTCACCTGATTTGTGAAGGTGTAAATCAGAAGAAACTGTTGACTGTTCTTTAACTTGAATTTGACCAGCAGTCCAACAAACACGTTCATAACAAGTTGTTTACTTTAACTCCTAGTGGTAGTCCCCCGTAAATTGGGCATGCTTGGCAAGTAGCAATATACTGGACTACGTCATATGGGTTAAAATTCTTATAGATTCAGCAATAAATGGATTCACTGTTGATGATACCCCTGGAATGTTTGAAACCTGCCTGCAAGTGCGACCCGGTAAGACGGACTTGGGGAGAATGAAAATTGTTATGTATGTGAATGTCGGTTTCCCCAGCACAAAGAACAACAGCTGTGAAAAGGTAAGAGATCTCCAAAATTTTCGCCGAACGCGTATACCGAATTCAACGGTACAGCGATCCAACGAACAAAGGACAGGATAAAGAAGGAAACCTAGTAGTAGAGCCAATTCAAAGCACCTGGAAATTTGTAGAGAGCATGCATCACCTCATTTCTCAAATCTGGTCAGAAGAGTGTATGCCTAATAAATGTTACCTCGGCATTGTATGCCCAATCGACAAAATAGTAGACCTCATTAATCCGCGGCGACTTTAAGGATCTTATCTCTCATAATGTGCGAACGACCGAAAGTCTTCACCAACAACCTGATTAGCCCCTATCAGTGCGGTTTCACAACAGGAAAGTCCACAATCGACCAAATCTTCGCACTCCGACAGATCCTGGAAAAAAACTCAAGAAAACCTGTTGCGGAAAATTTTCCCGCAACAAGGTTTACCCTCTTCCCTGTTCTTGTCCCTTCATTCCCTCTTTTTCTTTGAGTGGGAAGACCGAGCTCTGGCGGAGGTGGAGGGCAGCCATGGTCCCATCAGCCATTGGCCCACCGAACACAGACCCCGGAAAGGACCCAAACAGGTTCACGGGTGGTTCACGTCCTTAGAGGGGACGAGGTGGTTCGGTCCGTGAAGCCCTAAGGACGGTAGGGAGACTCACGACGAACCAGGAGCCCAGGGTGCGACAGGAGGTCCACCAAGATCACCGTTGTCGGAGCCCGTAGCCTAGACGGGAGACTCGCAACGGGCAGCATCAGACAGGACGTCTGAAAGTCGCCGACGGGTGGGGACGGTCTGACGGACGATCCCCGGAGCATACACCCCAACGAAAGCCATGAAAACAAAGGCTTTAGAATTACCGGCATCCCATCTCGAAATCGATGTGGATGCAGAAAATGTTTAAGGGGGAAGAGATGACGATCTCTTTTTTTGCTACACCCCAACGAGGGAGCTACGGAGGAGCGACGGTGGTGTGCAGGCGGACGGCCAGTATAATAGACACATCCCAACGTCGTATCAACTGTAAAGGTCAGGTTCGATGAGTGAAGGGACGACGACCCCTTTGAAGCCAGCACCCCACCGATGGAGCACCAAGGGAACAGCAGAGGCTGTAGGCGGACGGCCAAGTTACGAGACAGGATTAGGATTATACCCACACAACCTTCCTCCTTCGTCCCAACTCCATCGACCTTCGATCATACTTTCTTTCTCCTTCGCGTTTGTTATTGTTTTGCAATTTTGTTTAGTTCGATTGGGGAAAATTAACCGGGGATCAGCAATGAGAGAAACATTGCTTCTCGCAATTTTCCAGTATATAGGGAAATAGCTAGGCATAGCTAGGATCCACAAGCTCTCATAAACTCGCTCAGTGGAGTTTCCAGTTATAGCAAAGTTGCTAGTCGTGTAGCTGGAAACCCCGTTGTTGGGTCCACTAGAGCTAAATGAATGTGTGTGTGAGAGAATACGTGTGAGAGTCTGGCGAGAGTTTGTGGAAGAGCAAAAGATCTAGAAGACACTTTTGTGACGACCAGCACTAAAGAGGGTCAAGCGGAGGTTGTTTTTTACGTTTTTGGCAATTGCAAAAGCAATTTTTCTTTTTTTGGAAAGTATTAAAAAAAAAGTAGAGTAGATTTAAAGTAAAATCGCGTGTTTTGTGATTCTAGCGTATCGAAGGGAAAAAGGATTATAAGGCGAAAGGAAGTGGATCGGGATAGAAAACTAAATAGCAGGACGGAGAGGGAAGGTGCAGAACCGCCAGGAGATAGAAATTCAGCTAAGTATAGTGCAGTGTAGTGTAGAAAAGGAAATCGTTTTCGATAATTGAAAAAAAAAAATAAAGACTCCAGTAGGCCGCGATTTTGTGATTTTGTTGCCCAAGTCTAGCTGCCATCAAAGCGCTACCTGGCGTGTGAACAAACCCATTGTTGGAACAGTTGGTTTTAAGGTTATTTTTGATTCGGGGCAATGGTGTCGGTTGCCGGTAATCAATCATAACAAACCGCTTTGAACTTTATATAACCATGTCCAGTTTTGCCATCCCTGTCAAGTTTAGAACGATGATTGAGAACGCTCGCCGCTTCTTCAATGTCGGTAGTAACTTATGTAACTGAGCCAAGGTGATACGGTGAATTATACGGACCTCACAAGCGAACAGAGCGTATTACGCAGAACGCCACAGTGAACAGCTGAGATTTCGACTAAGTAGGGGGCTTTATCTACCTTGGCACTGCTATTAATTATGGTAGCAACACCTGAACAGTAATAAAACGAAGAATCAGTCTTGCCAACCGCTATTTCTATTGTCTTAGAAGTTATAATTGAGTTGGACGGCCCTAGTTCAAAATATGAGGGGATTTGGTCATCCCAGTCCTTCTCTTTTTGCGCCAAAGCATGGACTCTATCGAAAGTGGAAGAAGATATCCCGAGTTGTTTCGAGAGCGACAATGACCTTTTCAGAAAAATGCGCGTCAGTCGCCTGAGATAACTAGGACATGTTGCAAAATTTCAAGGAACAATAGGGTTAACTGATCTGATACTCGTATAAACTGCATGGTTTAAGGAAGCTCTACAGAAGTCTACAAGTGTAGTCTGGTAAAATCGTTGAAAATGTCCCAAGCTTATCGATAACGAAATCATAATGCCTTTCCACCTTTGCAGAGGTTCAGCTCTTTAAGCCCACAACACAATTACATCATGTTCGCAACAATAACTGATGATATCTGATAGCACTGAACAAATAGTCCTCCAACCGCACACACAGACCCACTCATCAAAATTGCCTTTACCCGAAAAGCTCCAAATCTCTAAAAATCCCCACCGAAGTGAAATTTAATCCACAAACACCAACATGGACAAAGGGATATTCGTACTCGTACTCGGACTCATAGGGACAATGTAGGGCAGAGGACATATTTTTTTTTTTTATTCATTTCGTATGCTGCCACTGCACTGGTCCTGTGTGTGAAATTAATTTCCATGTTTCCTTTTGGTGAAAACAACAATTTTTACAAAAGGATAAAGCGTGCAGTTGTCCACTTTTATTTGAGCTGCAGTTTTCAATTCCACAAAGTGCACATGGTTGTCCTTTTATCCTATCGTTCCATTTGGCCTTCCCTAACAACTAAGGACAACGATGACGATGACGACGACGATGGCAACGACGATGATGATGACTCTTCTTCAGATTCAGGAGGGACTTTGGTCCCGTCGTTGTCTCTTAACTTTCATCTCTGATGCTGGTACTGGCATTGATATTCCACCGCATACAATCTGCATGAATATGTATGCATGCACTATTCTCATTTCTGATGGTATAGAGTTGAGGGTGAACCACTACTCGTACCCGTACATGTGTCCTTTTTAAATTGTTTGCCATTTTCTTCATTTCCATGCACGTTCTGAGCCATGCAAAAGTGAACTTTGGCCAAACACCAAAAATCTCATGTTTCTGAGCTGAATTTCTGGACCAGGACGACAAAGAGGACACAACTACGACAAGGACTATAACTGGGGAGTACGTACGGTTGGTTGTAGGTTCTTTTGTTTGGTAAAAATAAAAAAGAACAACGATTCTCGTTATGCGCAGGATAATATCATAGAAACAAGCCCCATTCATATATAAAGATTTAATTTTTCGCCATTATATCTACATCAGGATGTGTGTCCTGTTTTTCTTTTCTTACTCGTAAGCGAGTAAATTGGAATTTGGTTAAGGCCGTAGCTTAAACTTCCCAACGCAGTACCCATTATGTGTGTGTGCAGTTACTCGTAAAAGGCAAACGATCGGATTGTTAGTTTGCTCTTAAACTTTCCTCCTATAGATACCCACATGTGTACGAGTATGTATGTGTTTTGAGGGTCTTTGAATCCTTTTAGAGGGATGATTTAGGGAACATCGTTAGTTTTGTACATTTCGGTTGTTAAGATGAATGATAAGGAGTATCAGTGAAATGTTTTGTTGGTCTGCGGTAATCATAAATCCTCTGGCGCCTTTATCCTGCAGATAGAATCTCTTCGTTGGACAGCAGAGGAGACCGTTTGGAGTTTAGTATTAATTATTGGAAATAGAAACTTAACAATGAGCTATAGGGGATTGTGTTGATATGACTTTTGGATGGAAAACCGAAAAGTCTAGTCAAATTCCCAACATACATGGATTGTTGACTTTGAAAGATTGATAGGTGCTTTATTTCCTCAGATCACCGCAAGCCTAAGTCGAATCGGGTTTGATGCATGAGTAGGCCATCTACATAGATGGGGTCTTTGGTTAGAAATTCTTTTCTTGTAATAGAATTACTTAAAAGTGAAATTTAAACAAAATGATGTGGACTTATTGGCAGGAGAATCAGATGAACGAAGTCTAAAATTTTGTCTCGCGACATGATCAACTTGGCAGGGTACTAATCCTTCAGCTAACAAGCCAACTAGAACCTTTCTTCTATTTCATTTTAGGCTTGCCTCTCTACTTTGAGACCTATTGCCTTTGCTTCGTCCCTTTTTGTTGAATTTGAAAACTCGGCTTCCCAACTTTTCCAAAGGAAAATACGGATCCTTAATTGTTTTCTCTGTCAGCGATTGAGACTTGTGCAGAAGTCAGATTATGGCACACAGCGAAGGATATCGGCTAAAATTCAGTTGCGTCATATAGACTTTTTAACTGTTCTTAAACTGTGTTCCAACTCACTTAAGAGCAAAATAATGGAGCAAAGACAAAGTGGCTTAAGCAAACTCTATGGTGAACTCACACTCACGGCGTATCCCTGCCAAACGAACAAACGAACAAAATGACATATCGACCTGGCAATATCCAGTGTTACAACTGTTTTCTACACATCATTTGTGATAATAACACCTCCACGTGGTAAACGTCAGGTCGATGTCCATCTGAATACTGAATCGACATATTCGGAGCTCAGACCGGAAAGGATTTCCGAGACTAAGTCAGGGTCTTCGAAAAGAGATAGCGGCAAATGAGCCTTTTTGGACCACCGCCAGCATTCATATCCCTGAGCGAGTTACTGGCTTTGGTCTAACCGACTCCTCGTCCTAGGGGTATCTATAGATTTGAAGCTGTGCCGCCCGGGTAACTTCCGAGCCTTGAAAGCAGATGAAGGTTACAAATCAAAAAAAAGTCTGGGATACGGACGGATCTTCTTTTGACAACGCATACAAACGAATTAAAGAAAACGGCCTTTGGATACCCACGTGGGATGTTAGGTCTCTTAACATGCCACTTGCAGCCGAACAACTAGCAGATACGCTAGGGCCTGCAAAGAAGACACCGCTATGCAAGAAACGCGATAGAATGGGCCGAACAAAAAGAGGATGGAAAACCGCGACATCTATTTGGATGAGGATTTGATGTTGAAGGAAGATTTAGGCGAAAAGTCTTATGTTTCCGGTATGTGAACGAGCGCCTTATAGTAATCTACATCAACGCTAAACTTCCAACATTAAACCTATGAGAAATGCTCTAGCAATGACATTAAAATTTTCCTCTGCGAATCCAATGCAAAGCTAGGAACAGAGGGCATTTTGGTAGTACTGTCAGGCTAATCAACTTTCCGGCGGGACGAAACATTGTTGTAGCTAGCACGCGGTTTCCCCATCTCGATATTTAAAAGGGGACTTGGAGAACTTCTAATCAATCAACCGTCAACCAGATTGACCACATTGCGCTCGACGCAAGGCACTCCTTCAGTAATTTTGATATCCGAACGTTCCGAGGAGCCGACATCAACTCGATCCATTACCTTGTTGAGGCAGTTGCGGATATTCCGAACAGGTCGAAGGCAAGTCAATACTTGGAATTTCGAAGTCAGGTAGCTACATTGCACGACATCACCAAATCCCTTTCCGATCGAGTTTCTCTTACTATCTTAAGGTGTCCACTGCCGCCAGTAATAAGCATCGAAGACCTGTAGCAACAATGCCAAAATGCCATCAGAGATGCCGCTGCTGATGTGCTGGGCTTCACTCGACAATCATAACGAAAATCCTGGTTTGATGACGAATGCCGGCAAGCACATGCAGCTAAGAGAGACGCGCAATGCGGCACTGCAAAGAAGGACTAGCTATACAGAGCAATGTATCTAACATCTTGGAGAGTCATGCTTTTTGCAGGTATGCTAGTATAAAACCAAAACTTTCTAACCGAGTATCCAAACTCTCCTCTGCGATAGCTAAACTGCGTTAAAACTAAGACTTAGGTCAATCTAGTGCATGGAGTAGTCATTCGTAGAATGGCATTACCTACTCGAACTAGCTTGAAAGTCATGGGAGGATTAAATGAGGCCTTAAGTGTACCTTGGCTGTAACTGAAGCCAGAGATACATACTTCTCCCCATTCACAGATCCTTTTGAGCTTACTTTATTTGCAGGCCAGACAGTATATAAGGAGTATAACGTGAGCGCATTAAAGAGTTTGAGCGAAAATGTTCGTCGCAAGAGGCCAGAATTGTGGAGAAACACCTCGTGGTTGCTTTGCCACGATGACACACAGGCCCACACATTTAATTTTCTTACGCAAATATTTGATCAAAAACAGCGTTCATATTGTTCCGCAAGCTCCGTATTCAACTGACATAGCTCCTTGTGCCTTATCCTATTCCCACGATTCAAGTTACCACTTCGCAGAAAGCGTATTGAGGCGATAAAATAGAATTCCCAGGAGGATTGAACGGAATCATGTGAAATGAGCTTTTTTCTGACTAAAGGAAATAATTGGCAAGTCATGACTGTTTCAGAATGTATCTACTTAAGCAGAGAACTTCCAAAATTGTCCATATTGTAAAACTCTCCCGGAGAACGTACTTTTTTCATTACCCACGATACAAAAGCTAATGGATAGCCATTAGAGAACTAGCTGAAGTGTCGCCGATGGTGTCGGTTTACACATGCTTCTAAGTGATGGAACCTGGACTGCTGTTAGGAGTAAAGCCATGTACGTACTTAGTTAAAAAGTAAAATCCGCTGCAAATAGTTTTAGCCAGTGAGAATGGGGCTCAGACTACCTTCTTAGTCCCCAAACAATGCGCAATGTATATACTACTCGTATATGTCTATGTAGAACTAAAGGAAAATTACAGGCAGTTAGGACTAATTATAGGAATTTCTAATATTTAAAATCAGTGAACCTACCATTTTAGAAACCATGGTAAAGTGATGGGCCACCTTAAAACCCCACCAAAGAACGTTCTTTATAAATGTTTCTAAATTATCATCTATAACCCGTTTGTGTCAAGCTTGTCCTATTTTCATTTTTTTTCTATTTTTTTTTTCTATCTAACTACTCGTCCTTAATTGATTCTATAAGTTGGTAGAGGAGTTTCTTGTTCATTGTTGTCATCGTTAGATTCAGACTTTGTCTTCTCCTTCATCTCTACCGAGTAGAACGCATCCGGGAAAACTCACTCAGCGACTTAGCGATAGTATGCGACGCATCCAAGAATAATGAAGGCAATAACTCTCTCAGGACCAAAATGAAATTGTGACTCAAATTTATGTCCTGCACTTAAGTGAGTGGAAGGAAATAGAACCGAAGGGAAGCAAAACCAGAAGACAAGAGTGCTTTTAAACTTTGTCCATTGTGTGCAGTAATATTTTTTATTGTAAACGAGATGAGAAAAGACATCACAGAGTGAACAGTAAGGATGTAGAAAGTACCAAAAAAAAAAAAAACACACACACACGCACAAAGATTTAAGGATCTAAGAAGATCTGAGGCTAAGAGCATCATTTGCATTATTATTGTTGAAATGCCGAAAGGGGAAAACTATTTCCACAAATCAAAAGCAAAAGATTATCTTACCGGTGGATACATTTGCATTTGAATTTGCATTTGCATTTTCATTTCCATTGTACGGAACGGATACGTAATGTTACGAAGTAACGAATTGAAGAATAAAAAACAAAAAAAAAAAAACACTCTCACCCTACAGGGGACAAACTTTCAGGGAAAACTTTGCCGAAAAGTAATTGTCATTCTAAATTAAGTGCATCCTTGATCATAGTTTCACTTGGAGTTTTTAGAAGGAAGCAGTTACCTGTTTACATGAAGTTACGATCTAAGGATATTAAATGGATTCTGGGTCACGAAGACTGACTCTGTAAATCAGAATCAGCGTAGGAGATGATTTCTTGCGGAGTTTCGATTAAGGTTATCATCTGAAGTTATTGGAGTGAAAAACCGAACCGAACCGCGTTTGTGTTCACAATCTTTTGAGGCAATCCTAGTCTTGTTTTTATAGAGAATTTTCTCTTTATTACCTAGATCCCAGGAAAGCTGTTTTCAGTGGTCCGGACCTGTGACAGCTTGATAGCTTGTCATCTTTTACCTAATGGTTATGTTTCAAAAATCTGCTTTGGTGGAGTATCGTTAGCTATTCACTCGATGTGTCTGAGAAAGTATAGTTGACGTGGTTTGACTTTGGCTCGAATGTCCATGACTCATCATTGAGGAAGTTCATGTTTACTCCGAGGAAGGCTAACACTTTACCTCGCTGGGGGCGACCAGCGGTAGTGTGGATGTCGTCTACATATCCCAGCTGCTAAGCAGTTTTGTTAAGGATACCACATTCTGTATAAGCACCTGCCCTGCGAACTATACTAGGTGGGGTGAAAAGAAACCTCCTTGACCGCCAGAATGCGCTGCTACTGCAAAAAAGGTTATGGTGCCTTGAAGTCCGTTTATATTTAGGCAGACATGCCAAATTTTAGTGCGATACTATCTTTAGTTTTGTTTTGACAGCTGATTGTTATTGACGTGTTTGGAATCATGTTGAGTATGGACAAAAACGATTTTCATTCTCTCATAAAACATTATTTTTTGAGAGGCAAAACGGCGAGGGAAACAAAAGAAAATTTGGATAAATATAGTATTATGGGAATAATGCTCCGTCAGATAACACCGTCTAATATTGGTTTCGAGAGTTTCGTAGTGGCCGCAACTCCACTACTGATCAAGTCCGCAGCGGCAGGCCCTCCGATGCGGTTACAGAGGACAATGTCAAAAAAATACATGAAATGGTGTTGGCTGATGGAAAGTGAAGGTGCGCGAGCTAGCAGATAACCACAAAGATTAGTACTGAGTGCACACGCCATATTTTGGACAACATTTTGCATATAAAAAAGTTATCCTGCCGCTGGGTGCTGCGCATGCTCACTCCTGACCAAAAACACGAACGCGAGAGCTCTTCGAAAGAGTGTTTGGACTTGCTGATGCGGAATCGGGCGGACTTTTGGCGTCGATTGGTAACTGTTGATGAAACCTGAATTCACTGTTACACACTAGAGAACAGAGTGAGTACCCGACAATGGACTGAAGCCGGCACGATTGCTCCGAAGCGGCCGAGGGAGGCTCAATGGGTCGGAAAGGTTATGGCGTCGGTTTTCTGGGATTGTCACGACTACCTCGAAAAAAGGAAAACCATCAACACCGAGTAATACTGTTCATTATTGGAGCGATTGAAGGCCGGAATTGCTGCAAAATGGCCTCACATGGAGCGAAAAAAAATTTTGTTTTTGCAAGACAATGCGCCGGCGCATGAGAGCATCGCAACCACGGCTAAAATCAATAGCTTACGGCTCCAATTGCTGTCGTATCCACCCTATTCACCCGATTTGGCTCCCTCGGACTATTATCTCTTCCCAAACCTGAAAAGATGGCTCATCAACAAAGAATTCAGCTCACGCGAGAAAATCATCGACGCCACGGAGGAGTAATTTGCAGACTTTCCGGAAAATTACTTTTCGGACGGGATCAAGAAAGTTGGAAAAATCGCTGGAATAGGTGTATCAAGCTAAATTTAAAAAAAAAAAATTTCATTCCCATACTAAAAGAGCCACATGACACGTAGTAAATACAATAGTTTGCACCACATGCCGGCGCATAATGTAAGCGACCATCGCCTTGTTGAGCTCAACATAATAAATTCCATACCCGGCCGGAATTCACACTGGTACGTGCCAATTAGGCTGTTGCACAAGGCCTTGAAACATATACATAATACGCTGAATAGGATACGTTATGCAACATTCAGTAACCCTCGATAGTTCTTTCAGAATATAGGACTGCCCTTCTCGAAGATACACGTTGTGCCAAAATTAATCACCCCATTTCTTTTTGTTATATTTTTTCTAATTTCTTTCAGATTATTGTGAATCAACTCAAAAGATTTAAAATTGTGTAGATCAGCGTTGCCCCCCTTGCTACAATTGTAGCGTTTGTACTACATTTTGTTCGTCAAAATCAGCAAAAGTTTACTTTGTACTACGATTTCACACTTCAGAAAATAAAAATCAAAAATAAAAATATATCAATATCAAACAACTGTGCTTAGTTCTTAAACTTTTGCATTTTGTGTGCACAGCTTCAATAACCATTTCCAGTCTAACTTTCAGTTTTACTAGAAGTCCGTCTTCTACGCTTCCACTTCTACTTTTGCGTGACATTTGTGAGGCATTGTCGGTGACAGGAGAGCTCTTTTGATTTCGATGAAAATAGTTAAACGATGAATTAAGATCATTAATGGGTTCACAGGTACTCTAAAAAAAAGACTTTCATGAAGATAGTGTTCAGTTTTGGGTAAATTTAAAGAGCGCGCAACAAATTTTGAGAAAAAGCCTGAATTGAAAACATAATGTAACTAAAGGGTTTTCCAATAAGGTCTTGACAACTTTTCAAAAACTTTATTATCGGCTTAATGTACAATCAAAGCATTTATGAATGGAACTCGACTTCGTTCATATGGCCATAGCGGGCAAGTTTAAAGCGGTCGATTCGTTGGACCCAATTTCTAACGACGCGGCCACACATTTCGGCCGAAACGGCCGGTATTTCGCGTTCAATGTTGGCTCTGAGCTCTTCCAACGTTTTCGGCTAGTTGGCATAAACCAATGACTTAACGTAGCCCCACAGAAAATAGTCAAGCGGCGTTAAATTGCACGAACGATGCGGCCAATCGACTGAAGATAATTTTGCGATGAAATGCACCATCTTGGCGCATCTTCTCCAGAACCCAATTGGAGAACGTAGGTCGCTTCGAACGGTCCATCGGCTTCAATTCTTGAGTCAGCTTGATCTTGTTTGGGTGTAAACCAAGATCCTTACGCAAAATACGCCATAATGTGGTCTGAGCGATGCCCAATTCTTGAGAACGCCGTGGAATTGACTGATTTGGATCGTTTGCTTCGGACGCTTGAACGGCAGCGATATTTTCGACACTTCGACCAACCTGTTGACTCACTGATACGGCAACATCACACAACGAATATGTCGACTCAAATATTTGCATTAAACTTGTTATTGCCTGTCTACTAGGGTGAGAATTACGACCATAAATTGGAATTAACGCTCTTAAAGTTGCAGTCACTGACTCCGAATTTCGGTAGAAAATTTCTATAATTTGCTGACGTTGCTCGTTCGTGTACTTTACCATGATGAAAATGTTGAGTTTACCGAATAAATTGACAGTGACAGTTTGATGATTAGTGAAAGAGTGCGTTCACAAATTGAATTCAACGTTGTCATGTCCCTATTGGAAAACCCGATATATGCTAACATTGTGTAGTTTGCCTCATAGTAGTGCCTCTACAGAACGTTGCTTTTCAAACTTAAATTTAATAAAAGACGATCTAAGAAATAATTTCAATATTTCTATTGTCGGCGCAATGATGCAGTCAAGGAACTGTTATGGTATGAGGGAAAAGTTAATGACCCGCCAATATCATTAATAACTTATGCCAAAACTTTTTTTTATCATAGTGCAAAACATTATGAAAAATGACTACACTTACAGTACACACTTACCTACACATAACTATTTTATTGTTTGTTAATTGTTTTTATGAATTAATGTATATTTACAAATATTCACATTTTTATCTGTTTTTTGAAATGTACTACATTGTACTACATTTTTAAAGCCGCCGCGCTACATTTTTGAGCACTTAGGGGGGCAACACTGGTGTAGATACACACCTCAGTTGAACAATTATTGCTACGCAACGAGAATTTTGAAGAAAATTCACCCGGCAGCAGGCGCCTACTGCTCAGACAATTAGACGTTTAGTGGCTCGAATTGAGGAGAATGGAACCACTAGTGATCGTATGCGTACAGGAGTAAAGCGGACAAGTCAGTCCTTTGAAAATATTGAGCTTGTTAGCGAAAGTTCGTGAGAAGCTCCTCGAACATCTTTAAGACCACGATACGCACAGTTGGTGATTCCAATAACATTTCTGCGCAGAATAATGCATTCAGACTAACACCTGTTTTCTAACAAGATGCAGTTAGTTCAATCTATGCGCCCAGCTGATTTCCAAACACCTCTAACATACTCTGCAATGATCTTAAAAATAAATAATGAAATTGATGACACACGAAGCCCGCTTTGAACTGAATTGGAACAGTCAACAAACAAATCAACAGGTTTTAGGGAGAAACAAACCACACGTCGGAGAAACAAATGTTGATTACAAGAGCTGCCACTGACACCGGCTTTGGAACCAGAAATTCAGCTGGCGAAGACATCCTTGTAGCGTGTAGGGCTTACGGCTTGAGCATCTTAAATACTTACTTTAGGTGGCGCTACAGTCCGGGGTGAACCTGGGCCTCAGTCAACAAGCTTCTCCAGCCAGCTCGATCCCTGGCTAGCTGCCTCCAGTTTCGCACGCTAAGTTGGCTGAGGTCCTCTTCCACTTGCGTGCGCCACCTGAGTCTTGGCCTTCCTCTACTGCGCTGTCCCTTGGGGGCGGATTCGAAGACTTTTCGGACCGGAGCATTGGTGTCCATGCGCTCTACATGACCAGCCATCTTCACTCTTCTGGCTAGGTCCATACAGTTCGTCGTTGTATCTCCTCCTCCACTCACCGTCAATGCAACGGGACCGAAGATCGCCCGAAGAATTTTTCTCTCGAAGCAACCAAGAACACCCTCATCCATTTTTGATAATGTCCATGCCTCTGCGCCATAGAGCAGGACCGGGATTATTAAAGTCTTATAAAGGGTGACTTTTGTTGTCCGTCCGTCTTAAATACAATGTTTATTAAACATCAACCACATCTTATCACCTATAGCAGCGGAGGCCACGAAACGCAAATAGATTATCACATCTGCAAAATGTCGATAAGAAACCGTGTTAAGGACTGTAAAGTATTGGAAAATCGCTAGTAAGCCAACACCGTCTGCTCATTACAGAATTTTTCACGGCGGAACCACCGAAAACACGGGCATCGCTTGAAAAGCCACAAATCCGGTGCTATAATCTATCGAAGGAACGAAGCGCAAGATTTATCACACTGGCTAAAGAAGTACTTCAAAATATAAATGGTATAGCAGACTCACTTAGCCCACAAGAAATGAGGAACAGCATGCACGAGGAATGCATAACACTCGCAAAGTCCCATCTGGGGACTATATCGAAATACCATCACGTCGGCAAAGAAACATGGTGGTGGAATGACGAAACCAAACGAGCTGTGGCCGACAAGAAGAGTGCATTCCAAGCGTGGACAAAATGCGATCGGAGCGACGATATCGAAAAAGCTCGACTGGCTCTTGAATACGAGCGCGTTAAAAGATCGCAAAGAAAGTCCTGGCTCGAACTCGAACGGCAGCAGCGGAAAACCTGTACCAGGAGTTGGAACAAATATCCTCACGATCGGCAGATAGAAGACAAGCTATCCAAGAAGTTCAAACGTCGTACAGTAATAAAATGCCAAATATTTTTAAGCTCGCTGCACAGAGGAGAAAAAATTCAATGGAAATAACCTCGCCGAAATACATCAAAAACGCAGACGGTCGCTTACTAACAAATGAAAAGGAAATTTGTGATCGGTGGCTTGAATACTGCAAGGAGTTGCTTAACAAACAGTTTCCACGTGATATCGTGCCGACAGCTGGTCTATTCGAGAAGGAAGTTTTGGACTTTTCAATCGAAGAAATAAGTATAGCAATCGGAAAAATGAAGCGGGGGAAAGCGGCGGGACCAGACAGCATTCCATCAGAGTTTTGGTCGAAGATGGAGGGGATCGGTAGCGTTTGGCTATCGAAACTTTTAAGCAAAGTAAAATGTGGACAGGCTATGCCGATTAGAGAAGTAGCTTCTTGGTTCCATTATACAAAGGAATAGGCGACACTCGAGAATGCAACAACTACCGTTCAATCAAGTTTATGTCACACACAATGAAAATCGTCGAAAGAGTCTTAAGCGAACGTCTTCGGCAAATAATAAAGCTCGATAATAGCCAGTGTGGATTTGTTGAAGGAAGATCGACGGTGGGCTATCCAAAGCCTACGAATTATAATGGAAAAGCACCGAGATTCGTCTAAGGATTTACACATGGTATTTATCGACCTCGAGAAAGCATTCGATCGAGTGCCTAGGGATCTCATATGGGCCGCGCTGAGGTCTCAAAACGTACCGGAAACGTATGTTAGAATAATACAAGACATGTACGGAAACGTGAAAACTGCGGTTAAAAGCTCTGCCGGACTAACGAGAGAATTTCCAGTTAATGTCGGAGTGCATCAAGGAAGCGTCCTTAGCCCTTTCCTCTTTAACGTAGTATTCGACTTTCTTTTAAAAGACTGCATGCGCGAAGCAAATGTAACGCCAATTCTCTTCGCTGACGACGCAGTTATACTTAGCGATAACGTCGAAGATTTACAGAACGCCTTAGATTCATGGAGAAATGCGCTAGAGAGAAACGGGTTTAAAATAAGTCGTTCAAAGACAGAGCATTTGACGTGCCCATTTGCGCATCCGTTGCGACCTGTTCCGGATATAATGTTAGACGGAATAATTCTTCCGAAAAGCACTATCATTAAGTACTTAGGATCAATCGTTAACATGGAAGCGAAATGTGACGACGACGTAAACCACAGAGTGAGTGTGGGATGGATGAAATGGCGGGAAAATTCGGGAATCTTTTGCGACCGAAAATTTCCACTTAAATTAAAGGGGAAACTCTACACCACGGTTGTTAGACCAGCTCTTATATACGGTTCACAGTGCTGGACAATGTAGGAAGCGTTTAAAAACAAAATGACGGCAGCGGAAATGAAAATATTAAGAATGTATAGTGGAGTCACTCAACGCGATTGCATTAGATCTACGCGTATAAGAGGATGTCTACATATAAAGAATTCGGTAACCGAACAGCTTGAGGCGAATAGAATAAGCTGGTATTGCCACGTTCAAAGAAGATCTGCGAAAAATTCGGTTAAAAAGGCACTATCAACTACGGTCAGTCCAACTGTAAGAAAACGAGGTCGGAAAAAGAATTCCTGGATTTCTCAGATGGCAAATGCGCAACAACGCCTGGTGCTAACCACTGAAGCGATCCAGGACTGAGCATTATGTAGACGCGTTCTGCGGTCTGCGACATTAGCCAACCCCATAAGCGGAGCAGCAGCGATGCAGTAAAAATGGGAAACTCGTTACGCATAAGTTCGTATAACGAGGAAAGGGTTAATAAAAGGATAAGAAGAAGGGAGAAACAAACCCAAGATAAATTCGTTCCAGACCCTTACACCCCTGAAGAGTAACAATTTGGTGTGGAGTGGCTTCCCGCTTCATCATAGGGCCGTAGTTCTTCGAAGATAATGAAGGATAATGTAACAACAATAACTATTGAACGCTATAGGGAGATGATCCATGAGTTTTAGGTAACCGAACTGAATAGATTAGACTTGCAGAATATGTGGTTCCAACAAGACTAAGCCACTGCCCACACAGCTCGCAGAGTAATCGAAAGCTTACATTAATAAGCCAGCTACTCTACACCAACTCAAGGAGAACATTCGAGCTTAAATAGCCGCAATAACACAAGAAACCTTGGCTAAAGTCATGCAAAATGCCCTGGAAAGGGCTCGTATTTGTCAAAACTCTAATGGTGAACACTTATTAGATATAATATTTCGAACTTAAAAATGAATAATTCATTGAAATTAATTACCGCTTGCCATTTACTATAATTGTTTTAATAAATTATTTCGAAAATTGTAACGCGAAGAAATGGGGTGATTAATTTTGGCACGCTCAACTTTGGATACTTTGATCCGATTTTTTTCAGATTTTTATTTGCCAACCTCTTCTACGTTAGATAGGGGTAGGACTTCATTCATTGACCAAGAGCATGTTCTTCCGGCATTGGGCAGTGTTTTCATTGACCAGAAATGCTGCCGTATCACTTTCTCTACCGGAAAACATTTAGTAGCTCCTGGAGGTACTCGGTGAACGCAATCGTTAGTGACTACGTTTCAGGATCTAACTCTGACTCCGAATCTTTCGTCCAAGTGATTGCAAAAGGTCCAGCCCTCTATGATGTGATTTCTATATAAAGTTATCTTCCCGGAGTTTGAAAGTACATATCTGTTGTTGAACACTCATGCGAATGAAATGAGAACATCGAACTTTGGGTCTTCAACGCGATATAATCAATTTCTTAACCGTGCGCCATCCAAGAAGTGAGATGAAACAGAGGAGACAAAGAAATCAGAGCTAGGTGGATTGCGGATTTTCCATTACTCCCAAACAAACTCACATTTTCTAATTTAAATGAAAAGACAAAGTCAGGAATAGAGTTTTTGATGGCATTGTTGGAAAGTATAGGTTTCGCTATACTACATCTGCTTACAGATTGCTTTGTCGAGCTTAGTATGTTCTTCCTGCATTTCAACATTCTCAATTAAATATTGACAATGCTGATGAATAACCTATCAAACTGCTAACATTATGATTGACGAATATCATTCTTTAAGTATGATGAATGTCCGGATCCGAATCTTGTTAAATCCAAAGGAAACCGAGAAAATATGATGCAGGCCGGCTCCAGCCACCTCATCTCTTGATAAGTCGTCTTACAACTGAAGCAATCGTTGCAAGCCATTGCGCACTGCAACTTTGGTGTGTTGGATTCTTCTGCCAGCCCCAATAAACCAGACCTTTGGTTGGAAGTAGAATGCCGGCTAATATTTTTAGCGAAATAAGAAACGTAGTACCCAATAAGTCGACAAGAGACTGGCGCCTAAAGCAGAGGCACAACCTTTCAGACGTCGGTCCAGTTGTTTGATTACTGCGATGGTAATGACTTTACATATTCAAACAAACAGAAGTACGTTTGCTGACTATCTATCTTGGCTCTAACTTACAATTCTGACAACGAAATCCATTCCACCCGTGGGCTCTTACCTCAAGAACCCAATGGAATTGAAAAGCCTTTTTTCGTGCAACCGGAGTGACTGTTAAAGATCGCAATTATTCCCCGTATGACGCAGAGATGTGGACTTTGGAAAGAATGGATGAAATCGCGCCAATCCAGTGCCCCGAGTTCATCCGTCTTATGCACGTTTTTCGATCGTTCAGCCGATGGTCCGATTGTATTGCACCATCATTGCCAGCATATGCATTATTGTCCTCCTCTCTTTCTCATATACATACCTACCACACAAGCTCCTTGATATGCCTATTAGTATGGTAAAGGGTCTTACTTCTTACTAGCACTACTTCAGTTAAAAGGTTTACTAGCTTAAACGCGACTTTTGACGACATTTGTATCTCGGCCAATAGAACAATCTCTAATTTTGCGCCTATAATCAATACTAGAGGAAAGAGCAGCAAGTCTGCGCCTTATTTTCACAGTTTTGGTGCAAGTTCATCGACACATTGGTTAAGGCTCTCAATAATTTTACAGTTGCGAAGGCAGCCGTAGATGTTCTAGACGATTGATACTCTGAAAATGGGCTTTCGTCAATCTTCAGACGAAGCTGGCTGGTCTGACTCATCAACTGCCGGATCTTCCTCTTTGAAGACGTTGTCAGCCTTTTGGCAATGAAACAAAATTTCGGCAAGTTAGGGATGAGACTTGTCATCGCGGAGGGTCATCCGGATATAATATACATACATGCCTATGATAAGGTCAGTTATTTGCTATGCGTCCGTCTATCTGTTGGAGCGAAATTTCGTGAAAATAAGTCACTTACAGATTCCAGAGGAATCATACCAGATTCAAAATGGGGGCTTTTCCAAGGCCGTTTTCGGATTAAAAAGAAGTGGCTTTACGCCTTCTGTCTTATGACTTCGGTCTAATGTGTACTCTGACACAATTATACCAGAACTCTGTTGCTGAAAAAATGCGAAATCAACCTTTTCTCAGCCCAGGAACGGATGGGTTAAAGCCTGAGTTAATCTACCGGGTCTGAATGGATGTTTCAAAGACAATAATTGGATGCGGTGCTGGTTTCATTATTGAAGATGAAAATATTAGACTGCACTCGTCGTTAGAAAAGTTAGGTCTATCTTTCAAGCGGAAATACGAGTATAATCCTGAACCCAATGCACTATATTGGGAAGTAACAATGGAGGGAGGGAAGCGTCTACATCTGCGTCGGTAGCCAAGCTGTGCAGCTTCGTTGAATCCACATATGACGTCCAGGCTATCTCGAAATTCCAAGACTTCTCTGAACGGTTGGGTTTAGTACATCTTCCCCTTCTTAATCAACCGGTATATGTTGATTCGCATCTGGGTAGCCCCTGGATATCAGGCTTTTCCCGATAAATTTCGTCCCGGCTATCTTTCTCACATTCTGGATGCGATTTTGCTAGGTTTTCGGCTTGGTGAGCCATCGAATCGATGTACTAGATGATTGAACCATTTCAACTGTCTTTCCTCTATTTTTTTTAGGATCGCCCATTACCAGCACTGCCAAAAAGCCACATAGACGACGAGTGCGGGCAAATACGTGCTAGGCTCAGCTAAGCAAGATACGGCGCTGCATACAAAAACTAGAGCTGCTCACGAGCCTCTGAGCAGAAGAGGAGAGACGAACACCAGCTTCACAAGAGGAAGAAAAAGGAGCATGCGAAGCACGCGGTCGAGGAAATTGAGAATGATAGAGATGAACAAGGGAACACCGTAGTAGAGCCGCAGTCAATGCTGGGGGGTAATGAAAGAACATTTCTGTAGGTACTATAACGGCGATGACGAATAAAATATCGCAGTCTGTCTGAACCTTTTTACCTTGACGTTGTAGACCAACAGCTCTGCCCAACCGATCTGGATAAAGTAAAGACACTCATATCTACAACAGAGGCTTCAGTCTTCTAACCATCGCCTACAAGATCTTATCTACGTTTGTGTGAACGCTGAAGACTTTCGTCAACAACCTGGTTGGTCCTTATCAGTGTGACTTCAAGCCAGAAAAGTTCACCATCGACCAAATATTCACACCAGGGAAGATCTTGGAGAAAAACTTTGGCGTTCCCAATATGCCGGATTCTATAGAACTGGACCTAGCGCAGGGCACCATGGAGTGTCTCATGCGATTTTATACGTAGTTGCGTGAATGTTGTGTAGTACTGTGCTATGGCTCACTGTAAGGCATGCCAATTAACCTATACGATAATGGTAGCTCAGTTGGCGTGTTGAAATTTGGGATGACAGTTAGTTGCTGCCGTTTCTACTGCTGTAGGATGATGAATGATTCAAAGAGGAATGTGCATAGTTTCTTGTTAAGTTGTCATGTCTCCTTTCATGTGATCGACATCCTGTCAAATCCAGGCCTCCTGGGGTTGCTGTGTAGTAAACAATCCGCAAATTGATTAGTTGATGTGCTTTGACCTTAGAGCAGCTAGAGGATTTCGTTCATTATTTTCCATGCAGCACTGGTTTTCTTCGGTTTTAGGACTGTAATGACTACATGAATCTCTAATAATGACAAACGAAACGTACATATATGTAGTAAATATGATTTCGGGAAATTTTGTTTCACTACTTACTCAAACCCTGTTGCAAATGCTTCCATACCAGGAGACATAATGTTTATGGCTTCTTTAAAACTTTCATAAATCTCAACAACTCAGCATCTTATGTCAGCATCAGGGCAACAAGAACCCCGACAAACTCAAGTTCCTTGAAATAACCTGCAGCATTACTGTCAGAATGAAATGGACTCGTGCAAGATAAGAATGGCCTGACGCCATGAATTTTGAATGAAATACAAATAAATGCGTAAAATTGTGAAAATACTTTGGAAATCGTCGCCTTCACATAGAAGGAATAAACGAAATTTCATCCTATGAACCCATTTCGAAATCACTGTTTTTATCTTCTCATAAAGTTGAATCCCCACAACGCAACGGCTCCATAAAGATAGAACTCCCATTCACTAATCCATTCGGTTACCATGGGTCTAATTGGCAACCGTTGTTGGTTATTAAACCCGTTCTCTTAACAGATTACCTATCTATTCGCCAGGGAGGAGAGGCAAAAAGAAATTCACGACAAAACAACTCGGGGCAAGCCTACGAGTATCTCTCGAAAACCATCATCAAACCATAAAAGGTAAAGTCTGTGTCCATGCCTTTAAATCCACTGTCTTCACCAGTAGCCGTTGCGTTATCTCCTTGTTCTGCGACCATAATTCATGCGACTATTGTGACAGGCAAAGGCAAAGCTCTTGTGTGCGTTTTATCAACTAAGCTCCCGTCTGCTTCACCCTAATGCGGACCACAGATCAACCCAAGCCAACCGGTGTATAATTAAGATTTTACTCAATAATAAATTCAGTCAACCTCGAGCTACATACATACGAGTACTTGTATTCGTATTCATATTCGTACTCGTATTTCTGGACACAATGAACTCCCCCTCGCTGTGATAACCTTGCCTAAGCTACAATAATATACAAAGGCTACCAGGATCACCTTCACTATCAGCAGCCCATGTACCCTCAGTATACAGTCGCCGCTCTATCTGTCTGTCACATTGGACCGATGGTTTTCGTTACCGTAAGCATGGCCTATTATCCAACCAAAGCCACTTTCCACCAGAGAGCATCAAACCATTAAGCCAGGTGTACAAGTACGGGTATGAGAGTATCCATGAGTGCATCTATGTTGGCTTATTCCTTTTGCATGCCTTCAAGTGAGTTCAACACCGCCGAAGTCATTTACATAAGTATGCTTGCTGCCCTTTCGTACCTACCTACATAACATACCATGGTGATATTCAGATAGCCGACGACCTCATAGGTCGCTCCTACTCGGTACACTCTCATTAGATGCATCTTGTTGGCGAATTATGCATCTAGGTTAGAGCGGATAGTGCAAACGGCTACAACGAACCTTTATACGAATACACCAGTTACTCTTACGAAGGGGGCTATGAATCTATATGGAGCGGGCATACCAATGGGGTTGGCGATAGGTTTCGTTAGCTGATTTGCCATATGGTCTACATTGGTCTCTCTACCGAGAGCCTTACATGAGTTCCATTTTGTAATCAGCCTGAGATGATTACCATTAAGGACATCCTTGGCGTTAGGTTGTTTGTATGGCATACGAGTACTCGTATATGGATAACATTCTATAAAACCTCAACCTACTTAGGATGCATTCAATGAAACCAAGAGATGTTGGTCGGGCATGGTGTGAGGGTTGAAAAGTGGAGCCTGCAAAAGGACTCCCTGGTAGCAGGCTGTTTCATGCCATTGAATGAGATTTGAATAACCATGTGAGGCAGTTTTAAGGATGTCGTATGTTCATATGGATACACTCATACCTACATACTCATAGATGCGTTACAAGCATTGCCGCCCATCAAGTTATTTCATTATTTGCACATGGCGTGTCCCGGCATACGGGATGGAGTTTGATGTTTCGTAGTCCCCTCTTAAGGGATCCTCCTGGTGTTCTATTGTGCGGAGAAATGAATACTGTCATCATCATTACCATCAGCAGTGTTATTAGTAATTGTGTAGCATATGCTTGGATAAGAATAACAATGAACGAAGAGATAGATGCGCTTAACAGCTATACGAGTAGATATTATTCTCTACATACATAAGTGCGGAGGAATGGGTGTACTCACTCATAATATCTAGGATCTCGTCTTTAGCTTATCAACATAGTAAAGAGGAGAAGTTCAATTTAGATGAGTCCGGGTATCGAGGGGTGTTGATTATTACGGCGAATAAATTTTTGACGGCCTGAAACATTTTCCAAATTATCCTTTTCGTAGCTAGGATATATATTATGGAAGGCCCAAGGGTGGGATCCCTACAAATTATCGTAATTGGTTCAAGTGTTTTTAGCATTGCGTGCATGTTTTCTGTTCCCTGGCTATGTAATGCCCTTTAAGGCGACATTCTGCAGGAGATGTTGCTAAACACACTCTTTCCCAACCCTATTGGTGCGGTTGATGTTGAAATTTCAATTCTGCTTCGTTGTTAAGTATCACGCGCCGCCCTGGAATCAGTATATCCTTCTTCGAAATAAGCTTTGTTCTCAGTAACAGCAATAGGATCCACACCGTCGTTACTTTGTCCATCCAGTCATACACTCACTCTTACTATTGCCATACGGCCGGAGGGCGTGAGAGCCCATAGAAAACCAACGAATCAAGTTGATGGCAAAGACGGACTGATTGCTAAGTTGTTCAGGGCAGATTAAACCGATCTAGATGGAGATCTGCACCTGTTCGTCTGTAAGATATTGTCAGAGAAAACCAAGCCAGAAGCATAGACTCTCAGTATAGTTTCATTCCATTCACAAATGAGTCGACCCCTGTGACTGCGCCAACTATAGACGCATAAGTCCCCTAAACATCGCCTGTAAGATCTTTTTTCCGTAAGCTTTCGTGAAGCATCAGGTTGGTCCACATAAGTGCTGTTCAAATGGGCAAAGAATAAGCTGCAGCAGATCTTGGAAAGACCCACAAATTTCAGATCGACGGTTACAGTCTATGTTATTTGTCGACTTCAAAGCCACATATGACAGCCTGCTAGAGAACAAGCAAACCCATGTCTCGTTTTGACATCTCAACTAAGCTCGTCGTGTTGTGCAGGATGGCTATGAAGAATTTGTTCTCCTATATGAAGGCTGAAAATAAATTATCCGAGGCTTGCAAAGTGAAGTAAGGCCTCGGTAATTTTTTCTTTTTTTAAACATTGCCCTAGACAAAACTTTGTAAGGCTCACAAGCCAATAAAAGTGGCAATATCCTTTCTAAGTCTTCACAATAAACTGCGCACGTAGATAAAATAAGTCTCCTAAGCAGATACAGACAACGAGCCACCAATGAGCCAGCCAGGTCTGACGGTAAACGAGGGCGAACAAATGCATGCTGTCATTAAAAAGGACATGCACCACCAACGGGGTTGGACAGACCGTCACAACTGGCAGTTTTAACTTCGAGATAGTTGAAAACTTGGTCTAACTTGGCTTCCAAAATACAGGCAGTAACGTTATCACCTAAGAAACAAACGCAGAATCGTTTTCAGAGCCAAGTGAGGTACAGAGGCTACTATCGTAAGACCGAACTAGACTAGACAAGCCTGTTATCATTTCGGTTCCACTCTATGCCACTGAGGTCGTGAACTATATGGGCTGTACAGTAACGTCGGTTTTACAAGTGTTACGGGTGGCTGTGGCTGTGGCTGTGAACTGGCTTCCAAGTCGGAAGATTCGGTGTTTAAATCCAAATCTTGCCTAATACTATAGACAATAATTTTTTCAGTCAGCTTACTCAAGTAAGATGTATAGTTGAGTAGGAAATACCAACAAGCCAGCTCTTACTAACAATTAATTCTACCCATTACCATAAATGTTGGATGGCACCTATGAAGGAAAACAGCTGCAAAGCCCAAACCTCTTTCCTTAACACTTCAGCATTGAATTCTTTACAAAAAAAAAAAAAAAAAAAACGGCTGAGCCATATTAACCGAAGGAACACCACAACCATGGCCCAAGGATCCCAAAAATGGAATCTCAACCAACTTGGAGCGCGATACTTAAGGCAGCGAGTGTAACCAAGAGACTTGTTTGTTGAGGCCCAGCTTCACAGTGAACTACACCGCTACTTAAGTAAGTGAGTAACTTCACCTTTTAGTTTGATACTCGTAGTTCTCCGCCAATTCTAGATACAAAATGAAGACAACAAGTAAACAATTTTTTTTTTGATAATCAATCCGCAGTGTCTGATACAATCTGGGTCAAAAATGCACTCTTATAAGTTAGAAGCTGTTGATCTCTGTTAAAATACTGCCTGAGTACAGGAAGATTCAGAAAAAAAGAGGACAAGAACTCTCACTGGGTGCATCGAATTTCCAGCTAGCCGGGAAACCTGATGGAGATCGTATATATAAAGATGATTGTTGCCAGCGAAAGAACTTCGGATTGAAATTTGATTTCCTCTTTCTGTTTAAAAGTATGGACAAGTATCCCGGTGTAGCCGAGGATGCATTTTACATCCTGATTTTTAAGAAACCGGCAAGCTGGTCTTCCCAGTACTTTCGTCTTCGATTTAACTTTCTTTATTTTATAAACATCCTCAACTGGACTTTTATTTTTGTCCCTGTCCATAAGTAACGCTGGATGCTGCAAGTGACCCTAGCTAATACGATAAGTAAGCCAAAGTTTTTTCATTACGCCTTACTGCACATAAGTCAATGCAAATTCGTCGATGCCTAAATGTGAGAGTGTGGTTTAAAATTCAAATGCGGTGCTAACTTGTGCGTTTCACTTGCAGTGTGATGCAGATGTGTATATTTGTTGATAAGGCAGCCTCATTCCAGGAGCTCTGTAGATTATTGGCTCTGAAAAATGCTATATAGCGTCTATAGTTGGTTCTTCTAATTATAAGCTCTGATTTATATTTCCCGCTCTACTTGAAACCTTAGAGTCGATTCATTACCTACCATTATTCTGTAGCTTTTAAATCGTGAGCTGATAACGCAATATTTCCTCACTCTGCTACGGCTCTTACAAACTTTAATTTTATACCGATGACAGCGATGGTGTTTGAGACAGCCCGGCGATGGTTAACATGGTAATGTTTTCATGGGATATTATTCTCTTTGCCGCTTACTTGGCCCCCTCTATTGCCCCCTGTTAGGAGTCTATTTGCCCACGGAGGCATCCATGATACAGAAGTGGGCGGCTGTGGCTCCTCGGAATGGATAGCTTTTGGCCATTACTCCGTACGTCTCTTCTTAATTCACCCTCTTGTTTCGTGCCAAAGTAAAATAAAAAAAATACCAAAGATAGGTGTATTAGTTACGTTACTATGCGGACGGATCTAAAAGACATATTCTGAGTAAGAAGTCGAAACGGTGTGAACGTTGTTGTTTTTGATCAAATAGTCTCATACAAAGTAGTATATGTGTGCCTGTTCGTCGTCGTGGTGCACCACGACTTGTTTCTCCACCATTCTGGTCTCTTGCTACGAACATCTTCCCTCAAATGCTTTAATACGTTCACGTAATACTTATTATTTGCTGTCGGGCCTGGCGGAAGAATTTTCGAGTAGACCACATCACGACAATCAAAGAAGCCCCAACAAAGCCTCGTTTTCAGAACGATGCTGTAGTGATTTTTTGGGTTTTGGCTCATCTAAGAAACGCCATTCTGAATTGTTGGATGTCATATTCATAGACCCAGGTCTCGTCACCGGTAATAATGCCATCAATAGGATTTTGCCCCAAAGAAAGCGATATTGTTTCTGCAACAACTTCAACTTTCGGCACAAGTGACGCTTCAACCACGTCTCATGTTCTACCATATATCGAACGAAGTACCAAAATCAGCTTCTTTCTCCCTGATGCTCACATGACGATCTGCGTAGACAATTTTCTTAGCCTTTTCGTAGGCCGCCGTTTACATTTTCAACGCTTCCGCACTTGATGTTTTGTTAGAAACACAGAATTTCAGATAAACTCTTTGCTCAATTAAATTTGATATTGCGAAATTCACAGAACACAATAAACATTGATTTGTTTACAAAGCTATCAGGCAAAAACTCCGTACAAATGACAGATTTACCAACTTAAAAAAGAAAAAAACTTTTTGATAATACCTCAAGCGGGGTCTGTTTGAATGCGAAATTCCGGATACTTTTTTATTTTTGAGTAGAAGATATGCAATCTCTGCCACCTTCCACACTTGGCTTGTAGGCTCGACTACCTTTTTGATGATGGTTACAGTTAATGAAGGAAGTATGTAAAGTGGACAATTTCTGGGTCAGCGGCGTATCGACTTAAGCAGATTCACCACAAATGTGAAAATTGCGCGAATAAAATTTTTGTGTGACTGCAAGCGATTGCGGTGTAAAAAAAGGAAAAAAGTTAAAAAAAAACGAAGAAAATTGTGGAACTAATGGAATAGCATCCCAAAGTTGCCAAAGACTTTGGGAAATTTGGTTCCTGTAAAAAATGATAGAATTACTACTACATCTGGTGGAGGAGTTGCTGTATACTACAGTACTGCTCTCAAGTGTAGAGAGCTTAAGAAGTCTAAACGAGACGCAATAGAATATCTTTTGCTGGATGTTAATGATGGCAATACAAAATGTTTTCTTGGCGTTGCTTATAACCCAAAACACTGTTATTCTTTGGAGCCATTGTTTTTTGCAATTCAAGAGTTTACTGCTTTATATGAGCACATTGTAATCTGTGGTGATCTCAATTATGATCTTCTAAAATGTGATTACAAAAGTCACCTACTCTTAGATTCTGCTGCTGCTTGTGGCTTGTCGATTGTTAGCTCCTATGCTACACGTTTTGGCCCAGATGTTCCCCCCAGTCTTATTGATGTCCTTATGGTGTCCAATCGTCACAATGTTCTACTTCAGGATCAGTTGTCTCTAGCAGGGATCTCCGACCATGATTTAATTTTTTGTACGTACAATGTCCACTTTTCTCGGTCTCGGCTTCCATTGTCATTCCAGTTTAGAGATTTTTCGTCTGTAGACAACTATAACTTGCAACTAGATGCAAGCCAACTACCATGGCGTAATTCGTATTATACCTCAAATGTCAACGATAAAATCAATCATCTGCAAAGTCTACTACTTGACCGTTTTAATAGGCATGTTCCATTAAAGACAGTTGCCGTTCAAAACGGGAATTGCCCTTGGTTCACGTCAGAGGTTCGAAATGCCATGAAAGTCCGTAAAAGTTATACTCTAGGTGGAAACAAAGACCAACTATCGCCAACTGGGAAACATTTTGTCGGGCACGCAATCATGCAACCTTTGTAACGCGAAGAGCTAAGAAAAGATATTTTTTATCTAAACTAAGTACTGATCAATCCCCAAAAAAACTATGGAGCAATCTACGTTCAATTGGGGTCGGGAAAAATGCTACCGTCGATACAAAGACACTTGATGTTGATAATCTCAATGGCGCGTTTCTTTCCGGTGCCACAAACAACCCGAATTTTATTCCTGAAAATCAACAGTTGTTTGAGTTTGATTTTGACTTTGAAGTCGTTTCCGAAATTGACATAGTTAATACCATTCGCTTAATCAAATCAAATGCTGTAGGTGAAGATGGGATACCTATCCGATTTGTAAAGATGGTTTTACCTCATATTTTGAGTTCTCTCACACACGTTATTAATTACTGTATCACAACCTCTTCTTTTCCAGACAACTGGAAGTTGGCAGAAGTTATCCCTGTCTCGAAGAAGCCTCGACCTTTAACGGCAAATGACTTTCGCCCAATTAGCATTTTACCGTGTCTGTCGAAAGTCTTGGAGAAAATTCTTGCAATTCAAATCTAGAGTCACATCAATCAACATTCCCTGTTATCCCCAGTTCAATCTGGATTCCGAGCTCATCATAGCTGCTCCACAGCCATGAATAAAATTCTGGATGATACTAGGATTAACTTTGATAGGGATTATCTAACGGTACTCTGTTTGCTGGACTTCTCCAAGGCTTTTGACTCAGTGGATCATAAAGTATTATGTCAGAAGCTCAGACTGTATTTTGGTTTTAGCGAAAGGTCGGTGTGCCTGATGGGTAATTACTTAGGTAATAGGTACCAGAGAATTGTGCATGGTGACAGATCCTCCAGATTTGCTCCGTTACTTGCTGGAGTACCACAAGGATCGATACTAGGACCAATCCTATTTTGTTTATTTATCAATGACCTTTCTAAAGTATGCTCTAATGTATCAATTCATCTTCACGCTGACGATGCCCAGATTCATTTATCACGGCCTATTGGTCTGATTGAGGACCTAATAGTAAGAATAAATGAAGATCTGTCAAACATATACAACTGGTCACAATGTAATGGGCTTAATTTGAATCCAGACAAATCTCAGATGATACTGATTTCTAAAAAACAATGTTATACGGATGAACTACCACCAGTGTTCTTAAATAACAGGCAACTCAAGTTCATTAACGTTGTAAAAAATCTTGGTTTCAAGTTGAATCGATTACTCTCTTCTCATGACCACGTAAATTATTCAATTGGTCGTATCTATGCTGGCCTGCGTAAGCTCCGGTTATCCTCCAGTTTTACCCCAACATGCACAAAACTTAAACTTGTAAAATCCCTGTTTGTGCCCATTATTGATTACTCCATAACTGTTTACTGTAAGCTTGACTCCCACTCAGAACACAAATTGCTCGTTGCGTTCAATGCTATGATTGGGTATGTATACGGGTTGAACCGTTATGCCCATGTATCTCACTATCATAAATTGGTCCTAGGGTGTACGTTTCAGCAATTTCTAAAGGTAAGGTGCTAACAATTTATGCATAAACTTATATATAAAAGATCGCCTAAATATCTATTTGATAAGCTTCAATTTGCGCAATCGACCAGAACGATGAATCTTATAATGCCTAGTTCAAACTACTTAAACTCCCATCTTCTTCATTTACGTCACCACACTTTGGAACTCTCTTCCAACAGCGACAAAGCAAATAATGGAAGCTAACAAGTTCAAAACTGCCGCATTAGAACACTTTTCCTGACTGCAACAACTATACTTTCTTTTTTCATTGATCTAACCTCCTTTCAAACCCCATTTTACGCTCTTCCTTCTTTTACTCTCTTACTATTTCTTTTTCTACTTCTTTCTTTCTTATATATTACGAGGGCGGGTCAATAAGTCCGTGACTTTTTGAATTTCTGACCTCTTTACTGAAACAACAACACTGCTCCTGTCAACAGGCATCTGTCAGTTGACTCCTGTCAAAATTTAAACTTGCTGCGTCAGTTAGTTTGTGTTTGACAGCTATTTTTATCAGACTACTCACTAATTTGAGGAGAAAATGGAAAAAAGTGAATTTCGTGTGCTTATTAAGCATTATTTCTTGCGAAAAAAAACCATTACCGAGACCAAGGCTAAGCTTGATAAATACTATGGGGACTCTGCACCATCGATTTCAATGGTAAAAAAGTGGTTTACTGAATTTCGTTGTGGCCGTACAAGCACTGAAGATGCCGAACGTCCTGGACGCCCAGTTGACGTCTCTACACCCGAAACAATCGAAAAAATTCACGATATGGTGTTGGCCGACCGAAGATTGAAAGTGCGAGAGATTGTGGAAGCCGTAGGGATCTCGCATGGCTCAGTGGTTTCAATTTTGAATGATCACTTGGGCATGAGAAAGCTTTCCGCAAGATGGGTGCCGCGTTTGCTCACAGTCGACCACAAACGCAATCGTGTAACAACTTCACAGGAAGGTTTGGCGTTGTTTAATCGCAATATGGAGGAGTTTTTGCGTCGTTTTGTAACCGTGGACGAAACATGGATCCATCACAACACACCAGAGAACAAACAACAGTCAAAACAGTGGGTTTCTAAGGGTGAATCGGCGCCAAAGAAGGCCAAGGTGGGTTTGTCAGCTAATAAAGTTATGGCGACTGTTTTTTTTGATGCACAAGGGATAATCCACATTGACTACCTTCAAAAGGGAAGAACAATCAATGGGGAATATTATGCCAACTTATTGGACCGATTCAATGACGATTTGAAAAAAAAAAACGACCTCATTTGGCCAAGAAAAAAGTTCTTTTCCACCAAGACAATGCAAGGGTGCACACATGTGCAGTTGCCATGGCAAAAATCCATGAATTGGGCTATGAATTGCTCCCTCATCCACCCTATTCTCCAGATTTGGCTCCGAGCGACTACTTCTTGTTCCCAAACCTGAAGAAATGGCTTGGTGGAAAAAGATTTGACTCCAATGATGAAGTCATCTCGCAAACAAAGGCCTATTTTGAGGACCTCGACAAATCATTTTTTTTGGAAGGGATAAAAAAATTGGAGAAGCGTTGGACAAAGTGTATAGAGCTCAAGGGAGACTACGTTGAAAAATAAAATTATTTTTTTATCAAAAAATCTGTGTTTTAATCCAAAAGTCACGGACTTATTGACCCGCCCTCGTACATTTAAGAACTATTAATGTTACTTATCTTGCTATTTATGTACTATAAAAGACAACGTCTTACTTGTACACACGAATTAGATAAATAAATGAAAATAAAATGAAAATGAAAGATTTATGGAATGATTTTGCTTTGGAACTAAATACCCTTGGCCCACCAAATAAGAAAGGGAAAGACTGGTATAAGGTAAGCACATTTTCTTACCAAGAGTAGTAAACAATTGTATCCATTTAGGTTTAGTTGAACTACAAACTAAAATTGAAGAAACACATCGACAACAATAAGAGGGAAGTAGTGGTCTTTGGAGGTGGAACATGCCGAACAATCCTACTAGGTTCGCTGGAGCCAGCAGTTGATGCACTGCTCCACCTCCAGCAGGCTGTCAACCCAAGAGGGACAATTTTTGGTCCCGATGGATTTCATGAATCTGAGAACGAAATTGAGGAAAGCAATCCAGGAACTTCTCAGATTCCAGATACAGCAATCCATCTGTCCAACGCAGCTAGAATATTTCAGGATAAAAATAATAGGGAGGACCAACGGTTTGAGATTCTAAAAACACAAAATAAAATCCAAAAAGCTGTACTGGAAACAGAAAAGTCGAAAGAAAATTAAAATCCGTCAACTCGAACTCAGGTACGATGAAGGCAAATAATTAATACTTTGCACCTATTACTATTTATTTTAATTGAACTGAATTTCTTTATTGTTTAATTTTATATGTACTGTGTTAAGTTATGTAGTTATTGAACTAATTAAAAAAGCTTTACAACGAATCCATTATTTCGTTTCGTCTGTGTTCGCCTGCATTAAGACCGCTTTCTTCTTCAGTTACGACCTGGCCATTGTCTGCTATTCCTGCATCTAGGTCCTTAGTTCACTGCTGTCCCAAACCCAAACCTGTTGAACCCGAATATCTCGCATCAATGTACCTTATCATCATGGTGTGATCGCAGTACTGGAAATCAATTTTAAATAAAATCATGTACATATGTATATATGGTAGATTGGGCTATCGTTTTCGCTTACAATCATAGCATTTATGCTGTAAAATCCCTTTCTATTTAAATACTGGTGATTTAGTTGAAGCGATAATACCACCAACATTGCCAGGTATACCCGATTTATTGTAGAACGAATTTCTTTCAATTTTGCTTTCTCATTCTGTAAGCTCGATTTTGATCCATAACGGACAAACATGGGATTCAAATATATCTACCACTTCTTTTATGATAACCGACACGTTGGTTGTGCAACTCCTAGATCAAAGTCATTGCCAACGCTCCTTTTGTAACTCCCATTTGCGAAAAACAGCAACACACAAGCCAACTTGATTACCACAGGAAATAAACAAAACAAAACAAACAAAAGCTTCTTTACTAAGCCTAAGGTATGAAATGAATTTAAGAAATATTGAATTCTTAGTTTTTAAATCTTATTGTGGAATTGTAGTTAAGTACATTCATCTGCTCTGAAAGTTCCAAGGGATTTGAACTATCTCTGATTGTTCTTCTTACTCTGGACATGTTTGTTAATTCTTCGTCATTATTTTCTTCGAAGAATAGTTCGGAATTAATAAACATAACTACTCAAATAAACACGTAAACAATAAACAAATTCAATTTTTTTTTCTTCGAATTGATTGACAGCCATCAATCGTTGTCTTTACAACAACTCTCTCGAATTTCAGGCGAATCGAAACGCTCGCTAATAATAATACCAAAAACCAAAATGTTTGCCTAGTGAAGTCGACTCTCGAATCATAATATGGGTATAAAGAAGCACTAACGTATATTCAGGCACTACAACGACTTTCCTAGACTCAGATCCGCCTTGCTAATTTAAACTAATTTAAAAAATAAAAGAGCGCTTAACTAGGTATGGCTATTGCTGCCTCTTCCACCCATTCTTAACAATGTAGTATACTGCTGTCAAAATTGTATATATCACCTCTTGTTGATCTCTTACGCAAAGATCCAGCTCAGCATCCAAAATCGGTCGCCAAATAAAATGCCAAAATGTCGATTGGTCGCCGTTCTCAACTTGTTGGCCTTTTACCTTCGACTACGTGGAAAATTTTTTGTTTCCAAAAATTAATCAGCTAAACATCGACAATTGGTTCCAACAAGACGGCGCAACTTGCCATACAGGGCGCTTAACCATCAATTTCTTGCAAAATCAATTTGGTGTCAACTTTATTTCCAATAGTGGTCCTGCTAACTGGCGCCCTCGTTTTTGCGAGTTAACGCCTCTCGATTACTTTTTATAGGGCTATGTTAAGTCATTGGTTTATGCCGACAAACCAGCAACTCTTGAAGCAATGGAAGCCAATATTCAAGTCACCATTGACACCATACGGCCAGATTTGTTGGATAAAGTAGTGAAAAATTGGACCGATCGAAAGGACTATGTAACTCATAGCTGCGGCAAGCATATGCCGGAAATTATATTCAAAAATAAATAAATGAAATTATCTATCAGATTATAATAATAAAAAATTCATTTCAACAATATTTGAGTATGTATGTATTATTATTTAAAGTTCTCAAGCTCTTAAAAAAAACACCCTTTAGTTCCGTACTTTTGAAGGAGAAATGAAGTCAGATTGATAAGTCTGAAGCTGTTAGATTCTAATAAGTCTGAGGCTCCTACCGAGTAGATTACTTTGTTCTTACCGGTCTAAGCGATAAAAAATACTCTGACGACTCGAAAAAGGGTTCGTCTTATAGGACAATAATGAGTTCTTTTCAGAATGCACGGGCGGTCTATTTCGGCGAAGTTTATGTTACAAGCTCTAGTACATTGTAGGCTATGTGCAACCTTGACATCTTTCTTCGGGCAGGGACTTAAGTCGTTCTTGCGCAACTTATTTAGATGTGACGATTTCATGACTTCTTAAGATGAGATCGTGTCTGCTGTGTTTTCGGGATGTGTATCTGTATCTGTAATAGCCCCTAAGTGAAACTAACCAAACATTCAACAAGAACATCGTTTAATCTTTGTCCCGAATTATTTATGTCGATATGTGAGCGTTTGTAACTCCACTTGCACATGGCTCAAGGATAGCATCTTTACCCCATAAATTCTGATTTATTTCGCGGAAACCTTACTGGCTTGATCTAAGTATGTGTATGTATAGTATGTCGTAGTATTTCATTTCGTTGATGACATCTGAGGAATTTCATCATTACCTAAAGAATCCTTTCAACCAGGCAACACATAGATAATGGTTCTCTAATTCTACAGAGAAAAATATACTGGAATAGTTACCAACTGGGACCCTGTCATCCGGCCTTTAATTTAACCTAAAGGCTTACATTTTATAAATCATATCTCTCAGTATATGTAGTTAGGCATGTACTCAAGCCGATAAATTTGTAATAGGCCATTTGTCACATGCGAATAACCATCGCGGGTATTACTTGTTGGCAGTTGGCAATTAATCAAAATCAAATGAAAAATACAAAAGTGTTCTACACAACCATTAAACGTTGAACATGAAACGCAAATAGCATCCATCAACATCGGATGCACAATGTGCGAGGTGATTAAGCAAATGACCTTGGACAATTCTGAGCAACCAATTGGCAAATTAAAATGTCCCATTTCCTCCACTCCACGCGCAATTTCAATTCCAATTTGAGTTGTTTTACAAAATTTCTCTCAAATTCACGATCTGAAATTGTGACATAAATAAAAGAAGAATAGTATCTGTACCCCCTGCTTCAGCCCAACCTCTCCTTGATGGTTATTTGGAAAACTCATTCGCTGAAAAATAATACATTTTTGGATATTGGGAAATTTCACGCTCTAATACCCAGGTTTGTACGCCGAAAAACATCATCAGGGCAACGCAATACACAGAGATACGAGTACATATTCGTATTATAGGGAAGCTGAGCCAAGCCGAAAAACAACGGCAACGACGAGCAACAGCGGTGGTGGTGTCTAGCGACAAGAATGCAATTTTCGATTTAAAACGCTGAGCCGCAACCACTGCCGCCACTACTCCCGTATCCCTATTCGTATCCGTAGGTACTTTTCCATTCCATAGCGACACATACCTACATGAAATCTCCTCTGACTCGTCAACCCCAACCCCAATTTCGGTAACGGACCATTTTCATCGTAATCCACGCTCGTAACCAATTCCAAACGACCAACCGCCGAACGACAAGAACCCACTTTAGTTAGTGGTAGACACTACAGCTGCAAGTTCCAACGACACAAAAATTGACAAAAAAAAAATCGAGCGAACTCGTAAAATAGAAGCAAACACCAAGCAGGATCACTAATAGCTCGGCCAACATCGTGCTGAATAACACGGCCAGTGTCATGCCACTACTACTGCCACTGCCACTGCCACCGCCATTACCACTACCATTTCACCCGATCCACCCTCTGGCGCACGTAAATCAGCGAGAATAGAATAAAAATTGTCTTTTGCATCCCACCCCGTTAGTTTGTTTTGTAAATAACATGCCGCTGCCGTTGTCCACTTCTCGCCGCCCTCTACAATAAGCACGGAGGATATGTGCCCGACACTATGAATGCCACCAACAACCCATCCGAAGGATTTATACGTTATTGAACACAGTAGTGGAGTTTACAAAAAAGGACACTCACAAAACACACACACAAAAACAAAAACAAAGAAGAAAGACGGACAAAAGTATCTTCGTTTACTGCTTTACAATGATGAAGCCGGGTATCAGAAACTAGTCCCGGATCGCCTTATGGTCATACCCAGACCATTTGTGGAACGATTTTGCAGCCATTACCGTTGTTTTAACATTCGAGTGTTTCTGATGCTTTTGGTTTGGTTCTATGTTTTTGTGTTTTTCTGTTTCGTGCAATGTTGCACCCTACTCTTGGTTCTCCACTCCACCTCATCATCATCGTCGTCATCCTCCCCCATGGTCTCTGATGGCTGTTTTCTGCTGTTCGACTTGAGCGGAAATGGGACCGCCGAAGCAGTGGCAGTGAATCGGAGGTAAAGTTTTTCGGACGACCGACGGGGACACTTTAAAAATGGCTGTCATTGTCGAAGTTCTAGTAGTTGGCTTGGTGCGGAAGAAGCGATGCATCGTTTGCTGGATAGAGTGGGGCGCTAGGTCATGCGATGGTGCTTCGAAGCGAAAAAGTTTATTTTTCGTTCGATTTAGTGTTACGCTTCAGTTGGGGTGATGATGCGAATGCAAAGTCAATTTATTCTGGAGTTGACTTATCCACAACCGGGAACGAAGAACAAATATTTTGCTGCAGAGCGTGAAGGTTTTTTTTTTTTTTTTTTTGTATTCGTTGCTGTTGGTTGTTGTTTTTGTTTTAGTTGTTGCCCCTGAGTATTGGATGGTTGCATTAGTTTTTTTTTTTTCATTGTCTCGTTGGTGTTGACGTTAGTAGAGTGATATCACAATTTGTCTTCGAGTTTTTGATGGTGGCAGGCGACGATTGGTAGACGGACACTTGGGAACCTCTTGATTGACACTGAACTAAGTGTTCGACATGACATTTTTCATGAACGGAACACGTTTTCCTTAAATTGGTTATACCATGTGAGGAAATCTCTAACAGTAATAGTTTTGAATTCGGATCGGGCCAAAAGACTACCCAATTAGCTTGTTTTGAGGAATTTCTGTTCTTTCATTACTATGAACAGGGAGTGAACCTAATCATGACGCTATTCTTCGCCACATGCTAACAACACCAAACATTTGTCTGTTCCATCGAGCGGGGCTGAAGGAGTCGATATACCGATACTGAGCCTCGAAAGTTAAGCTGTTTGCTCTAATTGCATTCAGCGCCGAGAGCATCGATTTCATATTTCGTTGCACTGACAGTGAAACGTACCGTAGTGAAAATGTATCCTCTATTCCACATATTAAGGGTTTAGTATCCTTCTTCATATCGCTTGTGATATTATTTTTTGAAGATTTATTCCGGCATTGAATGGTAATCCCCAAAGCTAAGCTAGTGTAAGTATTTCATTTGGTTGAATGGAAATTGTGTATTCTCTTAGTATCCTACTGCTGAGCGTTCTTACTTGTGAAAAGAGTGGAACAACTCGTTTTTAGAAACCTTAGAGCTCTAGAAACAGGGTTGCTGTCAATCCCTTCACAAATGAGTTTTTTCGCTTTACGAGAAGGATGCAGCTAACTTGTTTCGCTCATGAACTGCACAAAGGCATCACCATCAGATTCTCCAACAAAAGTAAGAAAATGGGTAACACACTTCTTTGGAGTAAACAAGTTACGTCGAAGACTTCTACCGCTGTCGACTTTTAATCGGTGTAAAGGAGCTTTCGCCAAAATATAGGGCTTGTGGCCAAGGTGGGTCCTTTGGATCTACATGCCTAGATAAGATTATATTGATGGATGTGGCAGAATTAAGTTAGAGCTCACTCCAGATGCCTGGAATTTTAATGGATTTGGTTATACCTTTGATTAAGCTGGCAGTGGTATCTTCTACCTCAAAGTATGGATAGTCTAGAAAACGCAGACGAATTATGATTAGGCAAATACAGTGCCAAAAGATATGCTCTACTGTTTCTTTGTCTTCGTTCCACATGCAAAAGTGAAAACTGAAGGAATTGCTTTGTTATTTTGAGAAAAGTGTTGGTGCAAAGTTGGTACTTTGTTCTTTTGAAGGAAGAGTTGGTGCAAAGTTTTTGGTTTTCCTGTTCTCTATGTAGACTTTAATGTAGCTCAACAGGTACCTTGAGAAAATAATGATGGTGCCAACATGAATGTAGAGCGCCGTCGATTTCTATCCGAGTTGTCTGCTTTCTAACTGCCATCATAATCGCTGTGACATGGACTCAATTTGTGATCGCTAATTTGAAGAAGGTTTTCGCAGTTTCATAAGATTGTTTAGGTTATCCCAAAAGCGGTGAATGCGAATAGCATAGTGGTCTATCGTGTGTATCTCACCTTGAAATACAATACAACTGTCCATACTTGCGTGCAGTGGGTAATTTTTATTTTGTCCTTTGTCTTGGATCAGAAGTTGCCCGAGAGAGGGTTTTGCTACTCAATTGCCTTCTTAACCCAAAGAAACAGCGGTTGGCAAGAGTTATTCTTCGCTTGATCTCAGCGCTGGTGCCGTTGTCCGTATTTATAGCAGAGCCTACGTAGACAAAGTTCTTAACTACCTAAATGTTATATCTGTCGAGAGTGACGCTCTGCCCGAGACGTCGGTGTTGCTTGTCCTTTTTGCTTGATAGCATATACTTGGCCTTGCGCTCGTTGACCGCTTAACCCATTTTCGCCAATTCCGTCTCAATATTCGCTGACATCACGCTGCTTTCTCCCAATTATGTCAATATCGTCGGCGTATGCGAGTAGTTGGACGGACTTTTGAAAGATAGTGCCTCTTGTGTTTGCTCGTGAGTTTTACACTATTCTTTCAAGCACGATGTTGAAAAAATCGCATGACAGCGCATCGCCTTGTCTAAGAGATCTTTACCGACCTTGACAAACCAGCGTGCATTCTCTATCGTCAACGGACGAGTTTGACAGGGATGCCGAAACTAGACATTGCTCTGTATAGCTCGTCTCTATAGATGCTGTCATACGCGGCCTTAACATCGATGAATAGGTGGTGTGTATCGATCTGAAGCACATGGGTCTCCAAGATCTGCCGAAGTGTGAATATTTGGTCGATGGTGGTCTTTCCTGGCCAGAAACCACACTGATATGGACCTATCAGGTTGTTGACAAACGGCAGATAGGATATTTTATGCGAAGAAGACTGATACCTCTGTAGTTGGCGCAGTTCAGAGGGTCTCATTTCTTGAGAATCGGACAAACAATGCTGAGGTTCCATTCATCGGGCATAATTTCGTCCGACTATATTTTACAGATGAGTTGGTGTATGCTCCTTACCAAGTCAGGGAATACAACTTTGAATATATGACTGAAGACAGTTGTGTGTAAGAATAGTTCCTAATATTTTATTTCTTCGAGTTCAAGTAAAAGGTCTGCGTTAATTATTTTGGAGTGGTTTTCATCCACCGGCGATGGCGATGGCGCAATAGTTAGCTCATTGGACTATCACGCAGAGAGGCTGGGTTCGATTCCTGGCTGGGTCCCCAACAATTTTTTCAAATCGCCATCACCCTTTCGGCGGGCAATGGCAAACTCCCGAAAGTAAAATTGTCTACGAAAAAGCTTCTAAGGAGTGCCGTTCGGACTCGGCGATAAACCATAGGCCCCGCTCAGATGTGACAAAAATGAAAACATGAGCAACACAAGTGAGTGTCAAGAAGCTAGGCCATGGCCCATACCGGGCTGCTAGCGCCACAGTGTTTTTTTTTCATCCACCGACATATAAAGACATTTTTCAAGGTTTCTTCTGTACGCGGAGTCGAACAACACGTGATTAGTGCAGCGGAACCTTTAAAGCCGTGGTAGATGCTGTGGCTCATATGCGCTCGTACTGCACAGACAAGCTAGCTTTTGGAGATTTTTTTGTTATGATAATGTCCATCAGAGAGGATGTTATGATTTTGGCCTCTTTCTGAAGCAGAGCGGGAAAAATCCTGGAGGATTGAAATGAACCAACCTTCTCTGAAATGTCCTATGATCGTTTTCTTGAAAGTATTTTCTGGGGTAAATGTGGTGATGGAGGGAGATGAGAACTGCGTTTCGGCTCAGAGTTTTAAAGTCTCAGGACTATTTTAATTCAAAGCGCTACCTGGCTTTTTCAATAACTCGTTTTGTTAAGTGTGCTACTTGGGGAGAATGTTGTGAATGCCTTTGCTGCTGCGCGTCACCCAAAGTCTTTAATAAAAACTTTCCCACGATTCCTTCTCAGCTCTTCTAATTTCAAGATTGCATCTAGTGAGGCTATTTCTATTTCTATCCCATTCTTCATATCTTTTCCCTCTGTTGAAAGGCCTTCTGGTCTCAACTTTGTGGGTTTGTTTTAGACAAACATGGGGTGATTCAATCGACGGTTTTTCCGGGAAAAACTGGTGATAGGTACTTTTAATGGCGAGGGTACGTGTCACAAGCAAGTTTAGGGCTCTCAATATCTCTAAATACCTCGTCGCAGCTAGTTATGTTTTTCATGCATCATTGCTGCATTTTCTTTGCTCAAAATACGATATGTCATGGCTGCATTGGAGCCTTCACTGATGAATCTCCTTCTCTTTAACCTTCATATCACGGATTGGTCTCTCAAAACCATTTCCTAGCTTAAAAGAAGTGGTCTTTGGTACAATACACACGAAGAATAATTTCGGTGAAGATCTAGGCCAGGAAAGGAATGTAGTCGGGGCTTCACGGATTGCCGATTATCGTCGAAGGCAGTATTGGCTTTCATTCCTCGTTATAAGAGTAGAATATACGCAATCCCAATGGCAACGAGCTATATTGTGAAGAATCAGTGAAAGAGGGTAGGCATATGCAACTGCAGCGACAGCGACAATCGACTAGCGTTTGAGGCCCTGCTGAACCCTCTCACTACTTCCTAAATAGTTCGAGAAATGGCTGAATTTTCTGAATCTTGTCACAATTGGGTCACGGGAAATGAAATCGCTGATAAACTGCCCATACAAGGCTCAGATAAGAGTTTTCCAGAGCTCATAAATGTGATAGGATAGTCTGGGTACTCGGTTAGGCCTTCCGTTCATAGTTGTTTTTCATATAAGCAGAACCGCAGGTTGTATGACTCTCCATGCTGCCAGCTCACCAAAAAAATGCTTCTGATGCCTTTAAAGTCAGCGACTTTCCTGCTGTTGTCCAGTAGGAAAAGCCTCAGGCTGCTTACTGATGTTTTGACAACCCATTAAAACATCCTGCAACGCTCCCTGTGAAAGTGATGATGGAAACGCTGAGCACTACCTCTGTGAAGGTCCGATTTAAATCGGCAACAGGCCGCAAGTACTTTGCGCTAACGTGGTAAGTGCAACTACTGTTGGCACTCAATTAATGAAATGCTTACTCCTATTTCTTCAAAAGACAGAAATTTCGGTTAAGTGTCAGTATTGACTAGTTCTTTGGTGTAGTGCTCTGTTCCGACAGGGTTTTTTTAATGATATCTCCTCGGCCTCCGATCTTCTGAATATTCAGTGAAAGCGAGCCTCCTACATCGTCGCCTTTTTACATTTAACAATATTCGAAGTGATTTCTAATCTATGCATCGCTCCGTATATTTTATTCGAAGATGTTGAGAAATGTGATCTTATGACCGATGAACAAGTAGTGGACATTGATTTTGGATATCTTAAGTTTTATCCTTAATCTACCGTAATCTAAAGCACGATTTAGATCCCACTTAGCAGAGGATCTATTTTTTGCGAAGACTTAACAGCAAGCAGGCTATTGCTTGGGCCAAATCCGCACCCGAGATAACGCTCCTTCTGTTCTTTGTGGCAATCACTTTATCAGCAAAGTTTTCCGCCCCCGAATTATAGGGCTTATTCCCCTTCCTGTGATATCTGTTTTACCACAGGCTGTGGATTCCGTTTCATCAGTAATATACAAGAGTTTTGGTCAGGTCAAACGTCATTCCAAATCCCATCACCTCTCTGAAAATCTCTGCAAAGAATACTTGGGTCGTGATTAGTGAAATAAGCTCATGTACAATACCTTTGCCTGACTAAAGACACCAGTAAATTCTCAAATTTTAGCCGGAAGGAATTCTCCATTACAAGTTAAGCACTGTTAACGTTATGTTATCAAAATTTGTATATCTCTTTCTAAATTTAATTCTCACAGCAATATCAGTAAGACACTCATAAACCTAACAACTGACGCAATTTCAGGCTGAATAAATTAGAAGCACGGAATGATTATTTCATTTGCCTCATTAAACTACGCCAGTCAGCTCTTAAGCAATACTTTCTTAATTTACCATCTCATCTATGTCGGATTTCACATCACATTCCTGATGCCTTATCTTTGGTAATTGAGCTTAAAGGTCAATTTAAACTTCACAACCGTGGGCCCGCTCTCATACTGCATCGTCCTCATGATTGGCAATTTCATTTCAGCGCCTTGTTCGATCGCTCTTCTATATTTTCTTTTCGTTCTTCCATCTTTTTTTTTTTTTTTTTCTTTTTATCTTGTCTTTAATCCCGGAATATCCACTCATCTTTCCATGTTACCCACAGAGAAAAACTTCAGCTTTATCTACACTCGCCCAACCACCAATTTCCAATCATATCCCCACAGTCAACGAACCTGCTGGCTGGGCCCAATCCAACTGAAAGTCAGTGGACTCACAGTAAAGTAGTAGCTAGCTAGCGAAAAACTTTCTTCCTCCCTACTTAAGGGTAAAGTTTTAACTTTTAATTAAATATACGTAGCGCCAATAACAAGCATTAGTTGGCATTCCAGTCACTCAGCAGTCAACAACCAAGAGAAAATGCCAAACCCCCTAAAAAAAACACCGACCGACACCCTGGAGCGAAATGAAAGAACCAAAGAACACACACAGAGATGCCTGGCGGTGCTGATGCCTGATGGTGAACAAAGAACGCAAAACCCTTTGAATAAATGCCAATACACGAAAGTTGACACACCCCAAAGTAGAGCAGAGACCAAAGAATACAGTACAGATACAGAGCCCGACCGATCTGTAACTACTACCCCCGGACATAGATAGACCTCAGGGTGTCGTTGAATTCAGCCGCACAGACATATATACCGATAACAGTAGGTTGGACTTCCAAAAAAAAAAAAAACAACAAAACCAGTTCGAGGACAAAACCAGAGACACGAACTAGGACATGGAGGGCAAGAGACAAGAGACAAGAGACAGGAGACACATACCTCAGTTTATAGACATCTACTGCAAGGTGGAGAGCAGTTCATGTCGTTGTCCATGTCGGTGTATGCGCTCACCATGTGTCTATGTCGAATAAATTTTGGCCAAGTGTCAAAAAACTTAAGCACACGTTTCTCAGAACCGTCGAACACTCGTATCTGCCAGGATCCTGCTGAGAACTACACACTATCCGACAGTGTGCCAACAGTGAAAAATTCCGTAATCAAGAGGACATACCGGTACGGATATTCGTGCATACTCGTACTTACTAACAAACATTGAAGGATAACAAATTGGGTGACACTGAGTCTTCTTCACACTTGTTTACGAATTTTCCATGAAAATTTTTTCATCCCTGAAAGAAGTTTAAGACGCTCGGAAACAGGATGCCTGCAATTGCCAATAAGACATTCACTCGTGTTCTGTCGCATCTGTCCTTCCTCCTCAATTTGCAAAAGTGAACTTTTGGCTCATTATGCCCTCTGGGAATACTCGTACGAGTAATTCGCAAAACTTTCATTTCGCTTGCATTTCATACTATACTCGTACTCTGGCAGGACAATTATTGCTCGCTCGTAATTAACAGCCAATGAGGCGACAGGTTCATCCGCAAGGATTTCTCTCCAATTGCCCTCCAACTCAGACACTGAAGAGTGAAAATGAGAATTTTTCATTTCATTTCGTTTGGTCTCGTTTATAACATAAAACAGACAACGACTACATTAATGAGTTTGTGCATTAATTGCATTTGAATGTTAATGTCCTTGCGACCCAACCACGACCGTACACATAACTACGTATATTCCAGTATGAGTGATACATCGTCATCTGACTTAAATCAGCATAATCTGAGCCTGAGTGTGAGCTTTATGTGGGATGCATTCTGTGTGTGGCGCGCATCTTTAAGTAGATTCGTGTGCATGTTTCATGAACGGGGAGCGGTGAAGAAAGATGGTGTAGCTTAATATCCACAATGCTGATGACAGTGGGATTATTTAATTACGTTTGTTTCAATTGCCCTGGTGCAATCAAGGACATTGAATTGCATGCATTTGCGCGTGGTTACCTTCTATAAGCCTTTCCCCCATTTACCCTGCTTCTCGATCTCTTCGTGCCTGGTGGGAGCTGCTATTTAAACGGCTGTAATCTCATTGAGGAATGAATATGTTCGTTTCTGTAGTCCTGATTAAATAATTAAGCAAAATTGCCACCCCAAATGGTGAGGGGACATGCAGATTTGCGTAATTACAATCTCATTCATGCAATTCTGTTGAATTTTGGTTTTCGTTTTTGTTATTGTTGCAGGTTGCAGGTGAGTTTAAGTTGATGGAAATATGATTAATTCGGATTGAAGTCTTAAGTCACTGTGCAAAAGGTTGCAAAAATACTCCAATTACAATTACCGTCTTAAGCATTAATCATATTTTGATTGATTCATGGGCGAACAGAATTTTTTAAGTTACAGATCCCAAAACGAGTAGGTCTACAACGACATTCCGAACATTTTTTTTCTCTCGAAACAGCCAAGGGCTTTTTCATCATAGTGTCCATGTCTCTGCGCCGTAGAGCAAGACTGGGATGATCAAGGTCATGCATAAAGTTAGTTTGGTCCTGGAAGAGAGGGCTCTGCTACTTAATTGCCTCTTGAGCCCGAAAAAACAGCTGTTGACAAGTCTTATTTCCGTGATGTTATCGTTGCTACTTGTAACTGCGCAGTCAAGGTAGACGAAAACTTTAACTATGTACCTCGAAGTGCGGTACAAATTCTGTCAAAATAAGTAAAGTGTGAGCCAACAGATAGTATGGATGTTGGCTGTCAATTACTGTCACTTACTCAAGTCAATGTAGTTTATCTTTTTGACAGATGTCATACAATCCTTGGCAGTTTTAGTCATGGATTCGTTTATCTTGCAATAGTGCATTTTTGTTATTTAATCTTATTACGAAAGGGAGGGATGTGCTACAGTATTGTTTCGTAAAATTCCTGAATTTTTCGGTCAACATAATCGCCCTAGTGAGTCCTAAATTCATGCAATGATGAAGCGTTTTAAAGAAACTGGTTTGGTATCGGGTAAAGCTCGGCCAGCACGTACATGCCAAAATATCACCACTGTGAGTGAAAGTGTTAAAAACCAGGCAGGCACCTCAATTCGTCGCGGAAGTCAACAATTGCAACTCACTTATGACACTCAACGGCGAATTTTAAAAGCTGATCTTTACTTGCACGTCTATAAAATACAAATTAAAACACAATTAAAATCTTTGAACCATCTACGACGTCGCCGATTTGTTGACAGGATGTTGAATCGCGTATAGAGTATACAAACCAAGCAATGGACAAAATAAAAAAAATATTACCCACGGTAGCAGGGTAATATAACTTAACTTATTGCATTTAACAAATCGATTTTGAAAAAACTCATGGGTACCGCAATCTCCACCACCTAGATCTCGAATAACAACGTGCCAAAAAAGTTCGGGGACACCGAACATGCCGGCGCAATAACAACGAACTTCAGCCCCTTCCACTTGCGTGCGCTACCTGAGCCTCGATCTTCCCCTTCTGCACTGTCCCTGGAGGCGGATTCGAAGACTTTTCGGACCAGAGCATTGGTGCTCATCCGCTTTACATGACCCAGCCATCTCAGTCGTCAAATCTTCACTCTATTGGCTACGTCGATATAGCTGTACAGTCCATACAGTTCGTCGTTTTACCTCCTCTTCCAATGACTATCAATGCATACGGGACTGAAAATCACTCAAAGGATTTTCCTCTCGAAGCAGCCAAGAACACCCTCTTCCATTTTTGATAATGTCCATGGACCATAAGGTCTTATATAGGGTAACTTTTGTTCTTTGAGAGAGGACTTTGCTAGTTAGTTGCCTTCTTAGCCCAAAGAAGCAGCCATTGGCAAGTGTAATCCTCCTTTTGATCTCAGCGCTGGTATCTTTTTCTGAATTACAAGCGGAGCCTAGGTAGACAAAGTCCTTAAAACAACTTGACTTGTCAAAATCCTTTCTTGACATCAGAAGTCCCGGTGAGTTCTTGACCAGCATGCATTGTCCATCGTTATCCTGCGCAGACGGACCAGTTTGGCAACGATGCCGAATCTAGACATTTTTCTGTATAGCTCATTTCAATAGATGCTGTCATAAGCGACCTAAAAATCGATAAATAGTTGGTGTGTATTGATCTGAAGCCCATAGGTTTCTCCAAGGTCTGCTGCAGTGTCAATGTTTGGTCGATGGTGGAGTTTCCTGACCTCAGGGCACGCTGATATGGCCTAATCAGGTTGTTGACGAAGGGCTTCAGGCATTCACAGAATACGGCAAAATTATGAAGACGAATTCCTCAGAGGGTCTCCTCTTTTTAGGATCGGACAAGTAATGCTGAGGTTCCATTCATCGGGCATACTTTCATTCATCGGGCATACATTCATCCGACCATATTTTACAGATGAGTTGGTGTATGGTCCTTACTAAGTCACCGCCTGCCGCTTTGTAGAGCTCGGCGGTAAAGCCGTCTGCTCCAGGAGCTTTGTTGAATTTCAGCTAAGATATTGCTACCTTCACTTTATCTAGGTCGGATGGACAGAATTGTTGGTCTTCATCGTCCAGGTTGAAATATTCATTCTGCCTAACAGCGGTTCGTCATCCCCGTAATATAGGCTACAGAAATGATCTTTGCAGATTCTCAGCATCGACTGCGACTCTATTATGATATTTGGCGATCTTTTGCGATTGTAGCCATCTGACAATGAAATTCTTAACAATATTAGCTTGTCTTGGCGTTGTTCGGGATATCCGCAACCGTACCTTGGCTACAACAAGGTAGTGGTCCGGGTCGATGTTCTCTCCTCGAAATGTTCGGACATCCATAATAGACAGCCGAACCCAATACTGCCTTAAAGTGAAAAATATCGCCTGCGATATACTGTCCTATTCGTCGATGTTGTGGGTTCCTTCTTGTTAGCAGCATATAGTTAATTTCGGCTTCAATAATTATATCACCGAATACAGCCCGCTGTGTTCTCGCAATTATGTCGATATCACCTGCGTACGCTAGTAGTTGCCTCCGGTAATCACTGGTAAGTTATGCACAATTGACAAGCGCATCACCTTGTCTAAAATCAACTTTGACGGAGCAATTGTCACACACAGACAAACGAGCTGGTCAGGGATGCCAAGACTAGGCAAGGCTCTACAAATACATAGATGCACAGCTCGTTTCTATAAATGCTGTCATATGCTGCCTTAAAATCGATGAAAAGATGGAGACTATCGATTTGGACTTCTTGAGTATTTTCAAGGATCTGCCGGAGTGTGAAGAATTGGTCAATTTGGACTTTCCTGGTCTAAATCACTAATAAGGCCCAATTAGGCTGTTGACGAACGGTTTCAGGCGTTCGCACAATACGGCAGAAAGATCTTATATGCAATGTTGAGGAGACTTATACCCCTATAGTCGATGCAGTTGAGGGCGCTTCCTTTCTCGTCTTATTTCTGGGGAACAAGCTCTCAATATCTTTGATAACGTGCCTCTCGTGCTCTTTTTTATTCTTCTAAAGAAGCCAATGTTCTTTTTTTCTTATAGGGCTCATGAGCCCCTCTCGTATTTCTGTGTAACGCCACTTTATATGCTTCTTGTTTAGCTTATACTGCCGGCATTCTTAATCAAACCAGTGATCAGTTGCATCGGTCTCTTTTGATTGCAGTTCTACTTTATACCTGCCCACTATTGTTCTTTTTTATTGTGGAGCTTGAGAAATAGGCATTCGCATCTTGGCTACTAGAAGGTGGTTATCCGAGTCAATGTTGGCTGCCCGGATCATTCGAACGTGCAGAATATTGGCATGCCTTGAGTCTATTGCAATGTGAAAAATTTGAGTAAGCAATTTATTATCCGGATACCGCCATTCCCTTGTTTTTAGTATTGAGATGAGGAAACCGTGTGCTTGTTCTAGTGAAATTTCGTCCGCCCCCTAAAGTCAGGTAACCTTAGTCCATTGCCAGCTATCGTGAAGGCCGTGCTTACCAATTTTCGTACCAAAAATGCCCTCCATATCTACTCTATCGTTTAAATCGTCTAAAATTGCTTTCGGTCAGTGATTACATTTCGAGCCGAGGAGCCCGTTGAAACATTCCTTGGTGGCGTCGTCCTTGTCTTTCACTGAGGCATGGGCGCATATTGGATTTATGTAAGCTAATACGGATTGTTATAAGTCCGCGGCATATGGCAAATCCGCATTAGAATATTTCTTTTCTCTATAGCAATCACCATAGTATACATGTATGTTATCACCCCTACGTCGATCCTATCCCGTCGCTCTTTCTGGATGGCGGTGATATCTGCGTGATTGCCGTCAAAAACTTATGTTAATTATTCGACTGCACATGGCCTGTTAAGAGTCGAACCTTTCCACGTTCAGATCCGAAGGTCATTGTACTTTAGGCGGTTGCAAGTGACGTGAACAGTAAATCCGTACTTGTCTGAGGCCTAAGTTGGCCTCCTTTAATCTCTTCTGCTTAGAAGTATGAGCTCTGTGAAGGCATAGGCCACTAATGCGCTACTGGTCGAGCATGCTAAGCCATTTAAGCCGAAGGCCACCAAACGAACTTTATTGTTACGCTGCTTGCCCAATCTAAGTTATAGCGGTTTCTCGATCCTTTACAGCGTATTTTTGACGATTTCGATAAATTATAAAAGAGTTGACGAGCTTTGGCAAATTCCTTTGTAGTTTCCAACAATGTTTTGGGACGCAGATTTTGGAATGAGTACCACAAACGAGATCATGGCAGTGCAAAGAGGTCCACTTGCCTTTCCGATGTCTCTCACACGTCCTATGCAGACCATGTGTCATTAGCCACTGCCGTGTGAGGATCATCATGGCTTCTACATTCGAGACTCTTTCAAGCCCTTCATTACCATTTCGATTGATGCACTCGTATACATTTTTTAGGTTCCTGCACTTTTCTCTTATTTTCCAGAAACACATTTTGTCTTTATCTTCATCTCTATTTAATTAAACGAAAAAAAAACGAAGTAAACGATTCGAGTTTCAGCAATTACTTCCCTTATTTCACTAGCGCAAGTCTCGATAAATTTTCCCCAATGTATCCGCACTACTATAAAGTTGAAACGCACCAAGCTATTCATTATTTGTGCAACAGTGTCATCACAAGGCAACAAATTATTCGTGCTTGTATTCTTACTGGTACTCGTATCTATCCGTATGCAAGCATATCCCAGGAACGTTCTAGAGCTGTTTATTATTTTGAATTGCATATTTTCCAGTTCAAATATCCTTAAGGCAAAAGACTGCCATTCCATTTATCCTACGTTTCAAAACTACTTGTCTACAACTTACTACCCTCCCAAGGTTCAGTTTGTTCCAACCCTCAGCCTCGAAAAGAACGTAAACTTTTACAACATCCCCACGTAAATATACTCGTACTTCTTTGGAGTGTTTACATGTGCATGTCATACATATTTTCCCAATAGAGAAACAACGATCCTGCCTGCCTTAGTGTAGTGAGAGGAGAAAATATTTTTACAACGCACCCTATATGAAAGACTCCAAGCAAGGAACTACCCTTGGGCTAATAATTTTCTTCCTCTGCCCTACTATACTTGTTACTTGTTCCTGTTCGGAGCGGAAGAAACAGTAGTTTGGCGCCCGGTATGGGCCCTTTTCTAGTGTTTGTGCATGTAAAATAGTTTTTTATGCTCTCGCAAATAATAAACCCGACATTCCAGTAGAAGAATGTACCGGATGTGGAGCCATTCACAGAACATCCCATTCTCTACCACCGGGATTCTGTCAGGCCAGAGTGAGGTATTTTAATTCATGGACTCGGAACGAATTTAAATGAAATTACGGATGTGCCCTGTATGTAATTGTAATGAATTTATCTGCAAATAGATAATTTTGAGGTTACCTCTTGGGGATGAGAGTATTTCGAATCGGTGGATCAGTTGGTTGTGAACTGAATTTCATACGAAAAGTGCTGTAAAATGTGGCCTGCTCTATAAAAGGTCTGTGGAAGATGAAATTTCGTTCAACTTTATTAAACTCTGACAGCTCCAATAAACTTAACCTTTATCCGTAAAGCAATAAACAGAAGAACTTGAGAGGAATGACATTAATAGTTTGATAGCAAGGATGACATTATAAAATCGAGTTAGATTGTACTGGTTTGGTACTGTAGTAGGTGTGATATGCTTTAGCACACGTCGTCGTCTTTCATTATCTCAACTCAGTCGAGAGTTGTCGATGAAAACCACATCATCTGGAAATTTGGTTGTCTTCTTGAGAGCAGTTCAAGTAGAAGTACCAAGGAACGGAGTGACTCTAATTCATTTGAAATTATCAAAGCCATAAATTTCATTGAGGAAATAAGAAGAAAGATCTAAGAGAAAGGATTGCATTAGCAATGTCCCCATCTGTCAGACATCGACGTAATCCGACTTAACATGATTCAAATGCTTTAAAACTTTTTAAAGTTGACATTGTTGTCGAAGTCTATACCATAAGATATCAAAACTTGTGAATGGAGGTTACAGTTATTTCAAACATGCACCAGATTTCGGCTATCGGAGATGCGCTATCATGCGATTTCTTTAATCATGTACTGGGCAGATAGTGCGCAGGGTAGGTGTCAACACGGAAGGCACTATCTTCAACAGGTCCGTTCAGCTGCTGGGGTATGCGGACGATATTGACATCATCGGTCGCTCCCAGCGTGCCTTGATAGAAGCGTTCACGGCGATTGAAGAACAGGCGAAATCCGTTGGCCTATTAGTAAATGAGGACAAGACTAAGTACATGCTATCAACAAATCAACAAGCATCTGTCTACCGTCTAGGACAAAACGTCACTATTGATAGCAACAATTTCAAGGTAGTTAAGGAGTTAACCTACCTCGGAGTAAACATGAACTCCCCGAATGATACCCTAGTGGAGACCCGGTGAATAATTACTCTAGGAAACCGTTGCTACTTTGGCTTGGCCAAACAATTGGGTTCAAAACTCCTAACTCGAAGGACGAAATGTGTGCTCTACAAAACCCTTATCCTGCCAGTTCTGCTTTATGGCGCCGAGTGCTAGACGATAAGCAAGAAGGTAGAGCCGATACTGGGTTCCTTCGAAAGAAAAATACTTCGGCGGATTTTTGGTGATGTGTGCGAGGAGGGCGAATGGAGGAGAAGATACAACCGCGAACTCTATGAGCTGTACCAAGATGTGGATGTAGTCGAAAAATCCAAAACACGTCGACTACATTGGCTCGGCCACATCGAGCGAATGGACAATACTGCTCCAGCTAAGAGGATCTTCGAATCCCAGCCCCCAGGTTCGAGAAGACAAGGAAGACCGAACCTCCGTTTCAAAGACCAAGCCATCGGGGATGCCAGAGCGCTTGGTATGAACAACTGAAAACAGCGTGCCCGGGATCCTAGGGGATGGAGGGCTGCAGTGTCTCAGGCTGAGACTCTACACGGGTCGAGAGCCCGATAAGTAAGTAAGTAAGTTAACTACGTAAGCAATAGTAGCCTGAACACAAAATCAGATGATTCAGCCACCCAAAAAGGCTTCGCTGATGATTGGATGAGGGTGGTGATTGTTGGGCTGGCTAAGAAGGGAATCTATATAGTAGGTGCCGAGTGCAGAGATAGAAACAGTATTGAGAGTGTAGCCAAGCTCAAAGCGAAGAAGAATCCTGGATCGAGTGAAATGAAATTTTTATTTAACGATGGACAACACACAGGCACATTCGATCTCAATCCTCTTGTATGCGGATCATGATTAGCAATTTGTGCCCTCCGTTCAGAGGTATATGATATGCAATTCATCGCCATGAGTACCTGTACGAGATGATCCTCAATTTTTAGTCAGCGGCGAACAAAGAAAGCCTCAATATACAAACCGCTACAATAAAGTACTAGACCCTATTTATTTCTCCATGACCTTAGCGGCGCCCAAATCAAAGATGTCGGACAGCAAGTCTAGTAAGTAAGCAGCTTTGGATCTTAACTCATGTTAACAGCAGAATTGGCAAGGCAAAACCTCAGTACGGTACATGTGTCTCGAGTTTTGCGTGAACTCCTATGGTGTAAACTTAATTTCATGGAATGCCCATACATCCATGGGAGCTAGGATAAACCTTGCCATTGCTCTCCCTCAATTTCTTTTATATCAATTCGGAACTGTATTGGTAGGACAATAGCAGCCAGCACTTATTGCAACTCTACATTGGGTGCACCCGCCCTGTGTTTCAGGTTTAAACCAAAGCCACCATGACGCTCCCTCAAGGGGCCTATTTCAACAAGAAAGGCCCAGACCGAAGTTCGGAGGGGTAACTGACTCCCACAGTACTGTGTTTTAAGCCCTGGTATGGACTATCCGTGGTTTTGCCACTCAACAAGACCTATGACCGGCGGCTTGTAACTGAATAAATAATAGCAACCATCTGTGGCTTAAAGGTCTGATGATGTTATAGATAAGTCCTGTTTTACTCTACCCCCGCTTTTTATTAGACAAATCCGTTGATGGAAGAAGCCTTCATAATTAGGTGGGGGCCCAACCTCAAACTTTACGAAGCGAAAGCGGTTCCTTTAGGACGAGTTAGCTGCCTTTGACAAACAGCCTACAATGATTTCTGATCATTAGTGGTGAATTGATAAAACCTTCAGATGTCCTCAGTATGTAAGTAGACTTTCTGCTATCTTGGGGAGAAAGTTTGGACAAAATTCTCTTGTGACAAATGTCCGGATTGGAATTTTTTAAAATATGGGAAGTAGACAGACTTATTTCCCACAGTATGCTGATCTTTCTAGAAAGGGTACGGCAAAACCCTGCGAATCCGAGGTTGATTGGTGGATTGTTCACACTTTAATATACTATACAGGGTACTCTATCCAGACTTCTGATATAGAAATGCTTAACAACAATTTGACAATTCCCAAACTATCGATCGGAAAGTTTTATTTAGTACAATTCAAACCATGAATAATTTAATTGGAATGAATGGAACTGAGTCGGAACCTTGGGAGTAAGCAAACTAAATTGTCGCTTTTGGAGAACCGGTTATCGTCACAAAATTCATGAAGCATCATTGTACAATGAGAAAGTGACTGTTAAGCCCAGTACGGAACGAATACCGTCGCTTAGCCATTTTTCTTTAAAGTTGAAGACACGGTAGATGACAATCGATATCGATGAACGTTGGCGGACTTAGTGTAAGGAGTGCCATCGAAAAAATTTACCCACCGAAAACTAATAGAAAATAAAATAAAAATAGAACTTTAAAAATTAAAAAAAAATAAAAGTATTTGTCTAGAGACTCCGTATCCGTAAAAATTAACAAAAAACCATTAATCTTTATTTTTAACAAATTTTTTAAATTTTTTCGGGAACACCTTCCAACATCAGTCAACTTTTTAGAGCTATATTTCCAATATTTTTGGAAGTCTTCCAAAGTGTTGACAGTTTTTTTTTGTGGCCTTTAAGTCTTTTTTGACCAGGGCCCAATATCTTTCAATTGGCCTAAGTTCTGGCGAATTCGGAGGATTGGCCTATCTAGGCGCCACAGAAACGTTGTTTAGTTCATCCACCCAATCCATCGCTCTCTTTGCATAGTGACATGACTCAAGATCAGGCCAAAATAAGGGGAGCTCTCGATGATTGTTGTTAAAAGGCCTAAAGCGCTTCTGCATAAATTTCGCCATTTATTGAGACAGTTTGGCTTCTGTGCCCGCAAGAACAAATTGCTTGCCAAACAAGGAATTTTTTTTTGAAAATTTCGCTTCAGGTTGGGTTCGAAACTCTACTTCAACATTTATTCTACCTTTGGCGGTATAGAATCCCTGCCCCGGAAGCTGGTTGAAATCAGCAAAAACATACGCTTCATCGTCCATTACAATGCATGAAAATTTGGCCAAACAATTTGATTGCAAAAGTTTTGCCCGTTGTTTCGCATCCAAATTTTTTTTGGCGTTCCGATCTGGAACCTTTTGGACCTTGCGTGTTTTCAAGCCCGTATTTCTCTTCACCTTATGAACTAAAAAATTTAACATCCTGCTTTTTTTTCCAAACCATGTTCAGAAATATTCGGTTTTTTTCAAGAAGGCCCAAAATCTTAGTGACCTTTTTTGGGTTCAAAAAATCGGCTTTTCGACCAGGCCCCTCTTTTCTTTCAACTGATAGGCTCTCTTTATAATTCTGCATAACAGTAGCAACTGTCTTCCTATTAACTTTTAGTTCCTTTGCGATTTTTATATACGTAGGTCCACCCTGGATGTGCTAAGTGACACTTAAAAATATTTTTTCTCACATTCAATTCAGATTCCATGTTTAAAAATAATAGAAGCATTCCCAGCATTACAAGAACGAAGAATTTGAAAAGAAATAGCAGCGATATCACATGAGATGTTGCCCAATTCTATGCGAGTGGCCAGAAAAGAACCCAACTTCGCATCAGCTTTAAAGGCATCACTAAATCAGTATTGTGTTCAGAAACTTCCTAAACAAAAATTCACGAAGTTACGAAATCTTTTCTATGCGGAAGCTCCAGATGGCACACCCTATGGTATATTTGCGGCCAAGATCGCCTAATTTAACTTCTTTCCATGATATGACTTTCGCAGCTCAAAAGAGCGATTTTACAGTCTTTTAAAATACTAGTATGTATTTCGCCATCGAGACGAACGTACTAGTCAATGAAGTTAGGGAGGCGGATACATTGTTTCGAGGGATCTAAAACACTTTTCATATATTGAGCTATTTCATTCAAATACTTAGAAATAATGCTATATTCAAGGCTTCTTCCATCCATGACGTTGTCTAACAAAAAGCGGAGGTAGAGCAAAACTGGACTTATCATAAACATCATCAGACCTTTAAACCACTGATGGGTATTATGATTGCCGGTCATAGATCTTGTTGAGTGGCAAGACCACCGGTTGTCCATATCAGTACTTAAAACATGGTACCGTGGGAGTTAGGAACCCCCCGGACTGGTCCTTCCTTTTTTGAGATGGGCCCCCTTTTGGGAGCGCCACGGTGGATGTGGTTTAAACATAAAACGCAGGGAAGTTGGCCCTTCTGGTCTCATACCCGGAGTGGAGTGGCTGGGTGCAGAGACCCTAAGATCAGTATGAGGTTTTAGGTGGAACTGTGCCCTCAACATAGTTCTCCATTGAAATAATCTAATGGAGGTTGCGATGGCATGACGTATCCTTATTCCCATGGATGTATGGGCATCCCGTGAGCTTAAGTTACATAAAAAACACAAGACACATCCTCACAGCTCCTTCTGAACACACACCATACAAAAACAGAAATCCATCTAATCAGGTCTATCTTTTGCAGGTCTTTTCCGTTTTCCGCGAAGCGGCTGTGATAAATACTGCATACTCCGGATCTTTTTCTTCATCTTAACATTAAGGGCACAGCGCGGAATAATAATGAACAAATCCACAGAGATATTGCCGATAGCCGCCACTCCTAACAAGAGCTGCGTATGGTGATATTGAAGTTACGGTCCTCTATTAACCTCGATTGATGACAGCCTTTTGAGGAGCCTTTTTAGTTGGTTTAATATGTTGTTGCCGATGTTGTCTTTTCTTCGTTGCTAGGGAACGTTGTGGTATTTAGTGCCAGTGTCATTATGATTCTTTTTCGCAAGATTTTACGGAAGTAGTCTTATGATTTTATGAAATATGTATATTTTAGTGTATCTATTCTGGTTAAGAATTTCTTTATCAACTATCCCCATCCTTATACTTGAATTGTTTCAATTGCTGTACCCACTGCCACTTACATACGAGTAAATGCCATCGACGGACGGTAGAACTCGATTTTCTGAAGAGAGCCATACTGATGATGATGAACAGAGCAACATTGTCTTTTAGCACCGCAAGTAGTTCGCCACATATAATGCATTCCAGAACATTTCCAACGCTTCTTCTTCTTCTTATCCTTTTATTAACCCTTTCCTCGTTATACGAACTTATGCGTAACGAGTTTCCCATTTTTACTGCATCGCTGCTGCTCCGCTTATGGGGTTGGCTAATGTCGCAGACCGCAGAACGCGTCTACATAACGCTCGGTCCTGGATCGCTTCAGTGGTAAGCCCCAGGCGTTGTTGCGCATTTGCCATCTGAGAAATCCAGGAATTCTTTTTTCGACCTCGTTTTCTTACAGTTGGAGTGACCGTAGTTCAGAGTGCCTTTTTAACCGGATTTTCCGCAGATCTTCTTTGAACGTGGCAATACCAGCTTAACCTATTCGCCTCAAGCTGTTCGGTTACCGAATTCTTTATATGTAGACTTCCTCTTATACGCGTAGATCTAATGCAATCGCGTTTAGTGACTCCACTAGACATCCTTAACATTTTCATTTCCGCTGCCGTCATTTTGTTTTTAAACGCTTCCTACATTGTCCAGCACTGTGAACCGTATATAAGAGCTGGTCTAACAACCGTGGTGTAGAGTTTCCCCTTCAATTTAAGTGGAAATTTTCGGTCGCAAAAGATTCCCCAATTTTCCCGCCATTTCATCCATCCCACACTCACTCTGTGGTTTACGTCGTCGTCATATTTCGCTTCCATGTTAACGATTGATCCTAAGTACTTAAAGATAGTGCTTTTCGGAAGAACTATTCCGTCTAACATTATATCCGGAACAGGTCGCAACGGATGCCCAAATGGGCACGTCAAATGCTCTGTCTTTGAACGACTTATTTTAAACCCGTTTCTCTCTAGCGCATTTCTCCATGAATCTAAGGCGTTCTGTAAATCTTCGACGTTATCGCTAAGTATAACTGCGTCGTCAGCGAAGAGAATTGGCGTTACATTTGTTTCGCGCATGCAGTCTTTAAAAGATAGTCGAATACTACGTTAAAGAGGAAAGGGCTAAGTACGCTTCCTTGATGCACTCCGACATTAACTGGAAATTCTCTCGTTAGTCCAGCAGAGCTGTTAACTGCAGTTTTCACGTTTCCGTACATGTCTTGTATTATTCTAACATACGTTTCCGGTACGTTTTGAGACCTCAGCGCGGCCCATATGAGATCCCTAGGCACTCGATCGAATGTTTCTCCAGGTCGATAAATACCATGTGTAAATCCTTAGATGAATCTCGGTGCTTTTCCATTATTATTCGTAGGCTTTGGATAGCGTCCACTGTCGATCTTCCTTCAACAAATCCACACTGGCTATTATCGAGCTTTATTATTTGCCGAAGACGTTCGTTTAAGACTCTTTCGACGATTTTCATTGTGTGTGACATAAGCTTGATTGAACGGTAGTTGTTGCATTCTCGAGTGTCGCTTTTCCTTTGTATAGTGGAACCAAGAAGCTACTTCTCCATTGATTCGGCATAGGTTGTCCATATTTTAATTTATTTAAAAGTTTCGATAGCCACTCGCTGCCGATTCCCTCCATCTTCGACCAAAACTCTAGTGGAATGCTGTCTGGTCCCGCCGCTTTCCCCCGCTTAATTTTTCCAGATGCTATACTTATTTCTTCGATTGCAAAGTCCGAAACTTCCTCCTCGAATAGACCAGCTGTCGGCACGATATCACGTGGAAACTGTTTGTTAAGCAACTCCTTGCAGTATTCAAGCCACCGATCACAAATTTCCTTTTCATTTGTTAATAAGCGACCGTCTGCATTTTTAATGTATTTCGGCGACGTTATTTCCATTGAATTTTTTCGCCTCTGTGCAACGAGCTTAAAAATATTTGGCACCTAAGTATTGTACGATTGTATTGGCGATGGCGATGGCGCAATAATTAGCTCATTGGACTATCACGCAGAGAGTCTGGGTTCGATTCCTGGCTGGGTCACCAACAATTTTTCAAATCGTCATCACCCTTTCGGCGGGCAATGGCAAACTCCCGCAAGTAAAAATTGCCTACGAAAAAGCTTCTAAGGAGTGACGTTCGGACTCGGCGATAAGGCGTAGGCCCCGCTCAGATGTGGAAAAATTAAAAAATGAGTGTCAAGAAGCTAGGCCATGGCCCATACCTTGTACGATGTTTGAACTTCTTGGATAGCTTGTCTTCTATTTGCCGATTGTGAGGATATTTGTTCCAACTCCTGGTACAGGTTTTCCACTGCTGCCGCTCGAGTTCGAGCCAGGACCTTTTTTGCGATCTTTTTAAGACGCTCGTATTCAAGAGCCAGTCGAGCTTTTTCGATATCGTCGCTCCGATCGCATTTTGTCCACGCTTGGAATGCACTCTTCTTGTCGGCCACAGCTCGTTTGGTTTCGTCATTCCACCACCATGTTTCTTTGCCGACGTGATGGTATTTCGATATAGTCCCCAGATGGGACTTTGCGAGTGTTATGCATTCCTCGTGCATGCTGTTCCACATTTCTTGCGGGCTAAGAGAGTCTGCGATACCGTTTATATTGTGAAGTACTTCTTTAGCCAGTGCGATAAATCTTGCGCTTCGTTCCTTCGATAGATTATACCACCAGATTTTTGGCTTTCCAAACGATGCCCATGTTTTGCGGTGGTTCCGCTGTGAAAAATTCTGTAATGAGCAGACGGGGTGGGTCTACTAGCGATTCTCCAAGTATTACTTTACAATCCTTAACACGGTTTCTCATCGACATTTTGCAGGAGATAAGATGTTGTTGATGTTCAAAAAATATTGTTTTTAAGACGGTTAGGCCGTAAGCTCTACATGCTACAAGGATGTCTTCGCCAGCTGAATTTCTGGTTCCAAAGCCTTTACCGCCGTGGCAGTCCTCATAATCAACATTTGTTTCTCCGACGTGGCCATTTAAATCTCCGCCTACGAAGAGAATCTCATCGATAGGTATATTTCTAAGCAAATTACCGAACTCTGACCAAAATGTATCTTTTTCCGATTGTTCGCATCCATTTTGTGGAGCGTACGCGCTAACAATGCTCCACGTTTCATTGTGTATGACGAGTTTAACACTCATCAAGCGGTCGCTTATTTTCAAGATACCAACGATGTTGCTTAGAAGATCCGCTGCAACAACGATTCCAACACCGTTTCGTCCATTGACCGTTCCATGGTAGAACATCTTAAATGCCTTAGTTTTTAAATCTAGAAAACGCGCTTTATTTCCTGTATTACACCACTTCGTTTCCTGTACGCACAGGATTTGTAGAGTTCTGCGACGCATAATCGCTTCTAGTTCTAAACTTTTTGAGGTCATCGATCCGACGTTCCAACTTGCAAACCGAAGTTTATGAAAATATTTTGGAAACTTCATTTTGCCCGCCCCCGGAATCTGTCGGGCTCTGACGGAAGCACTTCTGCTTGCTCTGGGATCACCCGAGTGCGTTGCAATCGTGGTGCCCAGCGGGGTAGTGCTATTAATTGCGATCATTTCCATGAAGTTTAAAGTTTGAGTGGTTTGACACTTGTATGCTCATTTCGAATTGATTGACTGTTCTTTTACCCCACCGGTAGTCTCCAGACGTGGGAACCCACTGATTGCATACAAACTTGTGGGAAAGTTTTAAGGTGTTAAAGTGTCACAGGCTCATTTTTGGTGTCATAGTTGCCTGTATATGATTGGTGTCCCATTTAGTCGCCTCTTACGACAAGCTGGGACGCACTGCGGCACTATTCTTTATCCGATGCCGCACGGACTAGAACATTTCCAACGCTATGAAGCAGAAATATTTGTGGATATAACGAAGGCTCGCCTGATGTTTCATTAGCAGCGCTAATAATGGACTCTCCATGGTGAGCAATTTTGCATCGTTGCTACCTTGTCATATTCGAGAAATCATCCGATTCTGGTTTTTTTTTTGTCTCCTACTTTCCTTGCATGCTTTGGATAGTTCCTCCAACGTGATGCTCTCCATACTATTATCCCCTGGTTTGGAATTCGAATGAATTCGAGGGATTCCCGAAGAACAACAGCAAGATCAAAAGCAAATCATTGGACTAACAATCGCAACAAGCTAATAAGAGATAGGGAAAGCCCTTATGCAGCCCATGTGAAGTATTCGTTCGAGTTTGGTGAAAGTAAGAGTGACATTTCGGTGTAAAGGTTTATTTCACCATGTGTAGGTAGTCCTTTTAGAATACCTCTCTTCAGGGCAGGCATCACAACATAGATAAATCATTAACATTTGAAATAAGAAAAATGCTGTTGAATTAGGATTTGATTGTGAATGCCGACTGCCGACAATATGATATGTGATGCAATAGGTATACAGGGATTTCCACCAAGTGGACATCTTGTCTCCACTGTTATGGTGCTTACTAGTAGCTTATTGCTAAATTTTCTAATTCAAACGTTTTCACACAAAAATACCCAGATGATGCAGATAGAGAGTCAGGGAGTCTATCAGAGCATTTCTAGTGACTATCTGCTACATGGCAACAACAATTCCTGAAGACATCAATATCGATTTTCCGACGAAATATCCTTGACAACAAACATGCATCTCGAAAACCGCCAATCGCTGTCATTTATTGTACGAATCTGTGGCGATAAAGCACTCGTTTGCATTTGTAGAAACAACCAAATCGCGTAAGGTCTAGCTGAACCCTCCCACAACTTCCCAACTTATTTGAAAATGCAAGTGCCTTCCTAACGTAGTCGCCAGTCGGTAGGCTGAATTTACTTAGTCTTTGGTCTCAGGTGACAATGCCTAAGGCCCCTTTGTATTGCCAACTACCTACGTACATTATTTTCGGTAAGGGCTTCTATTGACAGTCGGCAGCTCAAACGAATGCTTTCCGAAATCTGTTATAGGTCAGCGTCCTAAGCAGGAAGACTTTAGTCTGCTCACTAGAGTCATAAATGGCCACTAATCCTTTTACTAAGTGAGTTAGGGATAAATCGCACAACGTCCTACGAAATTTGTTTGAGGACATCATGGAGCAGTATCTCTGGAAGACATCTTATCAATTTTTACCGAGAACTTGCTTGATTTTTTTGACAATTCTAGTAACTGGCTGAGACACTTGCTGCTCCCTTCACAATGACAGGCAAATTCATCAAACTTCTCATAGAAAATGCAGCAGGGATAATCGTTTCATCCGTCATTTAGCCACCAAAGCGGGAGTTTCGTTACTGAATCACTAAGAGAGGCTACTGTAATTGTATAGTTGCATATATCATATAGAAATATCGGCTTTCCGATAACGAGTTCCCTAACAAAGTTTATGTTGACCTTAAGTTACAGAATTGATATTAAAGCCCATCATCCATCTCTAACAATCATGTCCTTCTTTCTATCCCGCATCAAGACCATCTATAGCATCAACTCCAAATTAAAAAAAGAAACAAAGAAAATACATGTATATACGAGTATATGTATATAGCACTCGTATACGAGTAAATATAGAAACTCGAAACTAAGAATGGGAAACATAGAACACATCTGCTGGTTGCTTAAATTGCTCACTCATCGCTAAAGTAACAAATAATCTGCTCATCTAATTGGTATTGAGAATTACTTCGTCATTGTGGAGTTCCTTCTGCCCCAGATACTTTCATAAATAACCTCTCGTAGCAACGAAATTCATTTGCCATCGATTTCAAGTCAACAACCCTCCACACCCAACCCAATCCCTCTGCTCATATTCTCATCCCTTCACACTGTTTTTATGGTCAAATGAACGACAGAGTACATCCCTGACCGAGTTCCTCTCACTCTCTACCCATATTGGTTGGAAATTTAAAGCACACCAGCAGCCCCTTCTGCAGCAGCCATAACGTTATACGTATACGTAAAATGGAAGACCTTTGCAGAAATATTCGAAATGAATTTTTCAATTATTTCTCTTTATGTCGAGGGGGCAAGGATGTATGCTAGATAGGTGGGTGATTTGGTGGGTTTATGGGCATACTAGATATAGTAGCTGGCATCGAAAATCCTTATTGATGCTGTAAATTTACGTAAAGAGCTTACGAATTGACAAACTGCTTTTGAACTGTTTTTTCACAGTGGACCCTGTATTCATGCACCCTTCAGGTAACTACGAGTACATGTATCCACTTTGTAGATGTGAGTAAAGAATTTTTTATAGGTAATGAAAGTATATTAAATAGAAATCATATCTTGGCTTTAATTCAAAAGGGCTTTCCACTATTTTCGAATGCCATATTGCCATTTGCCACGTTACGGCAAGAAAGATTAAATAGGAAATTCAGTTGCTTTTGACTGGAAAACAGGAGTTGTTCTTAAGACATGTAATTTTGCATACTATTTTAGAAGAAGGACACACTCAGCTATTGAATACAATGGAATACTACTCGTACCTAAGATACTGGCTATTGTTACCTGTATTAAATGAAAAGATTTTCTTCTTTCAGTTGAAGCCGGAGAAGGATGGAACCTAAGGAGCTATCTTTTAGAAGCATGGCCCTAATTGTGCTGCTGTAAGTTGACAAAGAATTGAGAGGCATCATTTGTGTTTCTTAAGATTCTCAGCAGACTGAAGAGAACTGGTGTTTGCCAATTTGTTCAGACAATACTGAAAATTCCTTTTAATTGAATTTCCCTGTCTTTTCAAGAAAGACGAGGTAGGGCTTCAATGATAAAATGCCTATAGTACCAGCATCCACAACGTTAACGTCGAGTACCTGTCATCTGATTCGAGCGTAAGTCGGACATTTACAAAGGTTACGCTACACGGTGTCATCATCACTCTTACAGTAAGCATCCCAGGATGTTGTATCAATTATGTCCAGTAAAAGTATAGTGTACCGTCACGATACCAGCAAGCAGCCTGCAGTCTTTCCTACTGTAGTACAACAGAAGGTCCACTGACCTCATAAATATGAAACCAGAATTTACCCATAAACGGCCCAAGATGTCCACATACATAGTTACCATCAAACTGCTCCATTGGCATCATTTTCGTGAACTGAATGGAAAAACACTGGAAAACTCCAAAAACACTTTCGAAATGCGGCTGCCAGATACAAAAGAAAGTCATTTCTCCACTTCTCGAAGTGTGAATAGCGATGAAAAGTGGATACATTTTGAGAATACATAGCGTAAAAGATCATAGGTAACCCTAGGCAAACAGTCGAGATCGTCTTGAAGACCAAACGATTTCATATCATCATACCTCGCAGAGACGTCAAGCAGCATTCTTTTGATCAACGAGTATCAGCAATTTGGAGACTCATGCTATCTGCAGTTGTCCTCATATGTAACCCAAATGCCAATGGATACACTAACCGAAGACGCAGGCAAACCTTGCCCAGCAAGTTCATCGGGAATTTAATTTGCCGTGATCACATTGTAAGATATGGAAACCAGAGAAGGCATCTTAGAATTCGTAAGAGGGATCGGCCAGGCGCAAAGCGGAGTAAGGCTGTTGCACATATCCATGCTTTCCCTTTCACCGATTCCTTACAATATAGTGCATCACTATCAGAATAAAATATTCATATCTCCACTTGGGAAACAGACGTATTAACGAGAAGTAAAACCTAGCGTTGTCATACTGCAGCGCCGAATGACATTCAGATTCTGGCCGAGCACAGTGAAAGTCAATTTCATTGTTTTCTTCAGTAGGTGTTCTGGTGTAATGCAATGCACGCGATGTTCAAAAGACCGGAGTCAAAAGCCAATTAGTGATCAAGGTCATCAAAGCTTCAGTGTGTATTATAACAAAGAACAGGGAGATTGTTGAATACTATATGTCTAGAGTGGAACTAGGCGTGCTTACCAAAAGCAAACAAGCCGCCGAGAAAGACCGTTCCTTGGAGTCTAGTGAGCATGAGTTCGGCATAAAAAGTCAAATTCGCGGTCTTCCCGATTGCTTGTCAAATAATTATATGAAACCTTTCAAACATGTGAAATCACAGATGAGTTTGATCCATATCTATGGTTACTGTATGGATATTTTGTGAATATTTTTATTTAAAAAGGATGCAGTACAAGACTTGTAATGCACAAGGTTGATTTAAGTCCCAGGGCGGTCGTCTCTTATCAGTATTCGTTTGAAATCAAAGTGGAACTTAACTCTTTCGCAGATCGAGACTAGAGTCATACAATTCTCATTGTCCAGGTTTCTGGGTATAAAGTCAAATCAGCACATCCCCTGTTATTCTCAGTTGGCACCGGAAACCAGAAGATTCGCGTCAGTTTCAGTTGTTTGAAAACCTCGAAAGCCTTACTTTTACAATAAGAAGCAACATTTTCAGCACAGACTTGCTCAACTCTTCAAGATTTCGCTGCGTGGAATACTTTACTCAATGAGTTGCGCTTTTCTTACCGGAGTTTTCTGGCTGAATGCAAAAATTTTCTGCTTTGGCTAGCTCCCACGATTGATCGACACAGTGCCTGCACTCAGCGTCATTCAGACCGTTGCCAGCCTTCTCAATTTAAAACACCAAAAAGTTGCCCCGGTATCGTCCCATTTGGCCTCTCGGGGTCCTGCGAAGAGGTGAGTTTCCCGAATCACATTCTTTGCTCGTTGGAAAACCGATTTCAGTCTGATCTTGTGCTCAGGAAATGCCACCACCTGTGTTGGTTTTTAGAGAGGACTTCCGCTGACCAGAACAACGACATTATTCAGTGGGCATTAATTACATCGATCTGTTTCTCCTCTCTTTCGCCACTTAGAAGTGATACTTTTAGCTCTTCTGCCTCAGAACTTACCGCCTGTTCTAGCGTTTGTCTCACGTCTTTGTTTCCTCTTAGTCGAACGGCAGTTCTTCAGAGTATCTCCTTTGGAGACTAGACCTTACCAGTAATTTTTTCATCGTTCTAGCCAAACGATGGAACGTATACTTAAAATAGCTGCAGGAATCATCGAAATTCAGTGACTTAGTGGGTTTGTGGGGTTTTTTTTAGTATATTTTTTGGGGTCCCACCCCAACCCCCACCTGCAGTTTAAAAGACCACGGGTCTATTGTCGCCACTACCAGAATAAGGTTTGCTGGTATTTATATGACATTAATGCAGGTTTTTGTCCGAAAACATTAGGAACACGGGCCTATCAGGTTGTTGAAAATCGGTTTTGAATGTTCACATAATGCAGCATCGATGATTTTATATGCAATAAGGCCGCGTACTTGTACCAGTTTAAGGGGTTTCCTTTCTTTAGAACAACACAGACGATTTTTTGATTCCACTCATGGGATAAGCGATTACATCATTAAATTGATGGGATGAGGTGGTGCATACGCTTCACCACATAAACTCTTCACATTTTGAAAAGCAGCTTCGCGAATACGCCACTTTGTTGGATTTGAGCTGGAATATTACTATCCTCGCGTTGTGTTGGTTAGTTGAATGAAAGTTCTTACTGTCTGTGCCTTTCTCTCTGCAGTTTTCAGTTAAGATATTGCTGCTCCCCTGACACTTCTGAACGGTTAAGTACACGTTCGGTTTTCTCGTCTGTTGGAATGCCGTAATAGCATAAGAGAGGTTGAGGAGGAGGACTCGGCCAACGCTAGATAGCCATCTGAGTCGATGCTGTCCCGTCGAAGAGTTCGGACACTAAAATACTGAGTACTTGCCTTTGCATCATTCATATCAATACGATTAATCTAGTTCGTGGTATCGTCATTAAAAGACTTCCTTGGGTACTTTGTAACCTTGGATAAGAAGGTTCAAAATGACATGACATTTGTCCACTGGCAAAGTCTATCGGCCTATAAATATTTCGAGATGTCATTTGATAGGAGCTGTGTGTAAGTATCACACTACCAAAGATGCTCAAAAGAACTCTGATCGCTTTGCTGCCCGAGGGGTCTCTAAGCATTTCATGGTGGGTGTCCCTGATATAGTCTTAAGTGCTTCCAGAATCTATCTAGTTGTCTTTTCCACTTTTCCGCATCTTATCCAAGACTCTCTGTACAACCATAATATTTTTTTTTTTAAACATAATCCTGTGCTCTAAGACCTAAGGTGGGCAATAACCGCATTTACTGCTCATGGAATGCCCCGCTATTTTGTTTTGGAAGGCCTTTTTGTTATGACTGAGATGCATACAAGAGTCAATCATGTGCAAGCTCCACTCCTTGCCGTTAGTTTTCGGTTATAGCCAGGGAAATACTTTGCCATTTTGATGCCATTAGAAGTTTACCCAAATGAACTGAAGAAGTTCACACGCTCATCGTTAGTTCACTGGATTCCCAACTACTACTACCAGTAGGTACTGTGAAGGGAAGACAGTGCGATTCCGCCCCATTTAGGTTTTAAATTCAAACAACAAATGCAGGTAATTTACCAACAGATTTCAGATGGGTATCGCAGTGGTACGAGTAGCATCAATGATGTTTTATCTCAGGTGAAGTCCCGTCCTCAATTACTGTAAGTACGAGAATTAGACAATTCCTCCTCCAGTCATTAATGCTTCTTAAATGGCAATGTCAGTTCCGACGCGTGTAAAGAAGAGTTCCGTGGATGAGTTTCGATACATTCAGAATCCGAAAATCAACTCTCGTAACGATGATGATGAATACAAAAACATATTAAGTTAGGTTTTCGATACATCATGTCCATTAATAAAGTTCTTGAGACGTTCTTAGATGCATTAACGATTTCCTTTGGACGTGCGTCAGCAGCATACACCACTTGATTTCCAATTATTGAGGAAAATATGACTGAACTGATGAATGAAACATTAACATTGTTTGGCACATCCATAAGAGAGCAAACTCTCTAAGCTGTCCCATCATCCAGTTCTAGGCTCCGTACTTTCTCATTGTGAAACCATTTTTCTGTCATCTATCTGACTCCTATAAACGCTCGGAGTTCGCAAAGGTCTAAAACGATCTCATCGAGTGCTGACTTAATTACCAGAGTGGACCTGGACATCAGTCAAAAACAGTCTTCAGCCAGCGCGACCTTTTGTTAGCTGCCTCTAGTTTTGCACGATACGTTGACTTTGGTCCCAATCCACTTGCGTGCGCCACCTCGGTCTCCCTCTCTCGGTCTACCTCTACTGCGCTGCCCCTCGGTGGCGGATAGGAAGACTTTTTGGACCAGAGCATTGGTATCCATCCTCTCTACATGACACAGCCATCTCAGTCGTTCGATCTTCACCCTTCTAGCTAGGTCGATGTCGCTATAGGGTCTATACAATTCGTCGTTGTATCTTCTTTTCCATTCGCCGTCAATGCAGACGGGACCAAAAATCATTTAAAGAATTTTCCTCTCGAATCAACCAAGAGCACCCTCATCCATTTTGATAATGTCCATGTCTCTGCCCCATAGAGCAGGACCGGGATTATTAAGGTCTTATAGAGGGTGAGTTTTGTTCTTCGAGAGAGGATGCTAGTCAGTTGCCTTCTTAGCCTAAAGAAGCAGCGATTGGCAAGAGTTATTCTTCGTTTGATCTCAGCGCTAGTATCGGTGTCTAAATTTATAGCGGAGCCTAGGTAGACAAAGTCCTTAACTACCTCAAAGTTATACTTGTCGGCGGTGACATTCTGCCCTAGACGTCGGTGTTGGTTGTCCTTTTTACTTGAAAGCATATACTTGGTTCTGCACTCGCTGACCGCTAAACCCATTTTCGCCGCTTCCATCTCAATACTCGCGAAAGCGCCACTGACATCACGCTGCTTTCTCCCGATTATGTCAATATCGTCGGCGTTTGCGAGTAGTTGGACGAACTTTTGAAAGATAGTGCCTCTTGTGTTTGTGTGTGAGTTTTGCACTGTTGTTTCAAGTACGATGTTGAAAAAATCGCATGACAGCGCATCGCCTTATCTAAATCCTTTTTTGACATGAAGGTATCGGTGAGATCTTTATCTACCTTGATGGAGCAGCGTGCTTCCTCCATCGTCATCCTGCACAGACGGACGAGGTTGGCGGAAATGCCGGAACTAGACATTGCTCTGTATAGCTCGTTTGTACAGATGCTGTCATACGCTGCCTTAAAATAGATGAATAGGTGGTGCGTATCGATCTGAAGCTCATGGATTTTCTCCAAGCTTTGCCGCAGTGTGAATATTTGGTCAATGGTGGACTTTTCTAGCCAGAAGTTGTTGACGAAGGGCTTCAAGTGTGTACTTAAAACGGCCGATAAGATTTTGTATACGAAGAACACTGATGTCTCTGAAGTTGGCGCAGTTCAGAGGGTCTCATTTCTTGAGGATCGGACAAACAACACTGAGGTTCCATTCATCGGGCATACTTTCGTCCGACCATATTTTAGAGATGAGTTGGTGTATGCTCCTTACAAAGTTCAGCATCCAGGCCGTCCGCTCCAGCAGCTTTGTTGGACTTCAGCTTACATATAGCTATCTTCATTTCATCCAGGTCGGGTCGACGGCATTGTTGGTCATCATCATTGAAAGGTTCATTCTGCCTGACATCGGTATTTGCTTCGACATCGTCGTTATACAGTCTACAGAAATAACCTTTCCAGATCCTCAGCATCGACTGCGACTCTGTTACGATGTTCCCTTGTTCATCTCTAGTACAATTCGGGGCTTGTGTCTGTGGCATGTTTTTTTACCTTTTGGTAAAACTTCCAAATCTCAGTCCTGGAGTAGCATCTCTCAATTTCCTCAACCCCACTCTTCTCATGCCCTTTCCTGTTCCTCCTGAGAAGCCGGTGTTCATCTCTCCTCTTCTGCTCATAGAGCTCGTGAGCAGCTCGTTTTACTTTACTTAGCTGCTGTGCTTGCCTGCATTCGTTATCAAACCAGGGGTTTCGTTGTGGCGATCGAGTGAAATGCAGCATATCAGAAGCAGCATCACCGACGGCTTTTTGGCAGTGTTGCCACTAGTATTCGATTTTTGATGCCAGTGGCATGAGACCTCTTAAGAGATTAAGGGAGACTTGATAGGAAAAGGATTTGGTAATCTCTTGCGATTGCAGCCGTCTGACGTCAAAATTCGGCACAAAATTAGCTCGTCTTTAGGGTGTAAGAACAACCACGATTGTCCTATCTACATATATTCGGATTTCATGGCTAAAAATCCCTTAACAGTGCAGAAAAAATTCCAGTACGCTATGCTTTGGAATTTTCTTAATTTGCACTGTCAAGTCGGTTTGTAAGGACTTTCAACGAATTCCTTCCGGAGAAGGTAAGGGACTTCGCAGACTGTCTTGTCCTTGGCTTAGTACCACTCACAATCGCACTTAAATCCAGAATACGTTAGTATGCACAATCATCATCATATGAGAGTTCAATGCTTTTCGGGTACCCATTACAAGTATCATTACTTAGTTCGTGAAACTACCACGAGACACCAAATCCCAAATAGCAGAAGGTACTTGCACCAAGCTATCTTCTTTGCTCGAGTTACTACTTAAGTCAAACAATCAGATTCGCAGTTTCCAAAGGACGAACTTCTGTAAACTGCAGCCATCACTTTAGTCGAATCAAAACGTTGCCAAATCCCCTAAAATGGTGAGACTGAATGAATTCATATAATTTCAAGCATCAGAGACCTAACATTTCAGCGATTTTATTGAGTCAAAGTTAGAATCATCAAAATAACAACGAAAACATTACTTAAGTTCCTTAAATACCATCCTTCATGGCCATTTTAAGCGGAAACATTTCAAATGACATCTTGTCACCGAACAGTGGTTGACACAAGTGCTGTGTCCCAGCATAACTAACCTCATGGGGTCTGGTCTACATAGTGTCTAGAAACCTCATGACAACTGCAACATTGTATCCTTAACACTCTTTATTGTTAATTATAAACAAATAATCTCCCCAGGATCAAATGAATGAAAATTCTCCAAATCACTTTATACACTCATCCTGCTGGACAGCTAGCTAGTCGCATCCCTTGCGTTACTCTCATAGTCGTGCAATAATAAATCCTCCCCAGCTCTGTTGGCTTCCAAAGTTAAAGCGAATAAAAACTTCATGCAGTTGAGATTGCTCCAGCAATAGCACCAACAAAAGGCTCCAGCTCAACTGTCATTGTGACTTTAAACCTCTCCCCAAACTGTCAGGCATTCTGCATGAGTATGGCCTCCACAGTGTTTGTGTGCATGTGTGTATTATGTGTGTATATTTGGTTTGTATGATAAACAAATAAATAAACAAAAGGAGCACTGTGCATTCCCAACGCATGGCTACACTGTCGTTCACAATGAAATATAATCTCGCATTTCCCGGAATACATTTATTCAATGCAATAGCTTGGACTAGGACTCCAGCCCGCTCCAGCTAACTTACTGCTTTGTCAAGGATGCTTTGTGAACCGGAGTACAGTAATATCTGTTGTTGTAACTACATATTCGTACAGCAGCCAAATAGCACTGAAATTACCATCTATCTTGTGATCTTGCATTTAAAGGAACAGCAAAACCACATTCACATCCAATGTGGCGACCAGCCATTCTCTGGGTATACTCGGGAGCTGGATCTCCCCGTACTTGAGATGTGCTACGAGTACATATATTTGGTGCTCTGAGCCAAAATATGGTATACATTCGCATTCGTACGTACGAGTAGGTATACCCGCGATTAATCAGCGTCTCATTTATACTCATTTTCTAAACAATACAACGACGAGAATATTTGCACAAACGACAAACAATGGCGAACTTTAATTTTCCAATGCAAGCGAATGTCCACAAATTTACTAAGTTTTCCCCTTAATGCACAAACATGCTACAGTCGGGTTGTCAAAGGCGGTTGCAGTGCTATTGAAAAAAATATCTTTTAAAAACGGTCAGCGAAAAGACGCTTTCCCGCGAGTTTACGCTGATCGATTTCTTGCCGCTTTCGACACGACATGAGGCTTGTCACCGGGAAGGGTCCCTTGGATCTACACAGTTGTGGTAGGATATCATTTTATCCCATGTGGCAGTTGTCCGGCGGAGATAGCTTTCAAGAAGATACGAGTATGTTACTCCTGGTGCCTTTCTGGAGGACAACAAGGTTTGCTTCAGTCTTTCAAGGAGAAATATAGACAATTCTGTTGTCAGAGAATTGCAAGTATTTTGTAAATTGTTATCTCTGTGAGTGTCCAGCCTCATCCGACTCATCAGACTGAAGGCTCTCGGCGTTGATGGGCTTGCAAATAGTAAACATTTATCCGTTTCCTCATTTTTTTACGAAAATATCATAGCAGCTGTATAGGAAATGACCCGATTCTGAGAGAGAATATATGGGTGGGACGTCAACCAATAAACCCCTTCATATAGCTTAGACTTTGGCCAACTGTATTGAGTTCAAAATCCATAAGAGTTGGGGTCTGCACCACTTCAGGTGAGGCTTTCTAAGAAGATAAGAACTGAAATTTCTTCGGGCTATACATGTGCTAGTCATCTCAAGCGAATGACGCAAAATTTTTCAAAATCGCTCGCCCCATCGCTAAACTCTCTTATATACCGAAACTATTTGAAAGTATTGCTTACGACCTGATTCTAACTGAATAACTGAATTCGTTTCTACTACTCTCTGTACATTGGAAAACGGAAACGAAATCGATGTAATTGCTACCGATTTTATAAAAGCCTTTAAAATAAAATTTCGCATGAAACAATCCTTCTCAAGCTTGAAGCCCTCGGTTCCAACTTGGATCCATCTTGTGGATCAAATCTTATTTGACAAATCGTTCTTTTTAAATCTCATATTACTGATTCCATTGTTGCCGCATCTGGTGTACCTCAGGGAAGTCATCTTGGCCCGTTGATATTTACAATGACAATCAATGATGTAGATGCAGATGATATGAAGATCCATAAGCACGTCTCTATATCCTCTGACTCACAAGCACTACAAGATGATTTGAATAGCTTTTTAAAAAGCCAGCAAATGTTGGCATTAACGAGTGCCATCCCCATGAGGGAATTATCTTACTTCGCGATTTAAGAGTTATATGTGACAAAGAACTTAATTTCCTCCACTGGGATTCATAAAGCGATGGTCCAAGGCATTCTCCAACTCTTACATCACTTAGGTCCATACTAGAATATGCTAGCCAATGTTGGTCCCCTAACCACGAATGCCACTCTGGGCGAATTTAAGCTATTCAACAAAGAGTCATTCGATTTGCATTACGGGGTCTATCTTGGACAGATATCTATAACTTGCATCCGTACAGTGATCGTTTAAAGCAAATTAATCTTCAAACTCCCCAAAAACCTTAGAGAAGTTGCTGATGCATTCTTGTTTATGAACTATTAACTGGTTATATAGACTGCCCTACCTTGCTCCAAATGGTTTCCATTAATACCAATCCACTTAAGGTCCGAGCCCCTATTCCACATAAACTATCAACAAACAGATAACGTCTGAAATGAACCTTTGATCAGAATGCTGCGAACTGCGAACAACATGAATAATGGGTTCGACTTGAACATGACCCCTTCCTTTCTCGTAAATCATATTGATGCTAGTTAAAAGTTTGGTTTTTAGGTTATATGCTTGTATAAAGCATGAAATAAACTATCCGCGGTTGACCCGGGCCTCAATTCAATTAAAATCTCATTGATTTGACAAATCCTTATTTCTCAATTGTTTTTTTAAGCCAAAGAAACACTGATTGACAATCGCAACTCTTTGATTTCCAAAGTGCTGTCATTATGAGAGTTAACGACTCAGCCGAAGGAAGCAAATCCCCTTACTCACTCAGAGTGTCATTATCCACAATCTGACAAGTTCGTGAAACTTGGAAGTGGCTGCGGATGCGGCGTTGGAATCGATAAAAAGTAAAATCTATATCGATCTAGATATCATGCATTAAGCCTGCCTTACTGCGAATATTTGGCCAATTACTCAGTCTAACACTAATAGTGATCGATCTGATAGTTAAGAAACGGTTAGAGGCACACACTCTAAATTAGATCCTGTTAGATATGTTTGGGACACTAGTGCATCTACAGTTGCACTGTTAATAGAATATTTTCTCTACAAAGCAATCTCTTGCAGCTTTTCAAATAGCTTGAAAGGCAGCCCATTTCGAGTGCCTTAAGTTTCGATGTTGCTATCTTTACTTCATTTTGCTCGCGAGAAATGCCAGTGTCAGACCTGGTTCGTCCGATTCCGTGATAATATTTTTTTAGTTTGACGGCGATCAAATAAAAGCATTGGTGCAAGTTAATAACCATTCAATTGCCCGGAAGCTTGCTACCGCTCTAGTGTCTATTGAAAGCCTTCGTCTCCGTTTCTGGGAACTTAAGTCGTCGCCCCTTACGATAGGCATGCCTATCTCGGGTATATTGCGATCCCTTCCAAAGATAAATAACCATAGAAGTTCCTAAAGCAAAAAAAAAACTACAAAATAATAATAAATTCAAAATCGGAAAGTCGCAACTTTAGAAGCAAACGGCTTACTCCAACAAACCTTTGAATCTCAGATTGTTCTATCCAATAAAGACATTGATGTCCACCTGGGATGTAATCGGATAAATTGATAGTTGATAGTCGTTAGTTGATTGCCAACTATTCTTTGCTCTGCGTAAAAACTTCGTTTTGAAATTGTTGTATCTATGAGTCAATTTTCATGTTCGTGAAAAATTATCGAAACGTAAGTATGTACTCGTATATACGAGGGCGGGTCAATAAGTCCGTGACTTTTGGATTAAAACACAGATTTTTTGATAAAAAAATAATTTTATTTTTCAACGTAGTCTCCCTTGAGCTCTATACACTTTGTCCAACGCTTCTCCAATTTTTTTATCCCTTTCAAAAAAAATGATTTGTCGAGGTCCTCAAAATAGGCCTTTGTTTGCGAGATGACTTCATCATCCACCAAGCCATTTCTTCAGGTTTGGGAACAAGAAGTAGTCGCTCGGAGCCAAATCTGGAGAATAGGGTGGATGAGGGAGCAATTCATAGCCCAATTCTTGGATTTTTGCCATGGCAACTGCACATGTGTTTGTGGTCGACTGTGAGCAAACGCGGCACCCATCTTGCGGAAAGCTTTCTCATGCCCAAGTGATCATTCAAAATTGAAACCACTGAGCCATGCGAGATCCCTACGGCTTCCACAATCTCTCGCACTTTCAATCTTCGGTCGGCCAACATCATATCGTGAATTTTTTCGATTGTTTCGGGTGTAGAGACCTCAACTGGGCGTCCAGGACGTTCGGCATCTTCAGTGCTTGTACAGCCACAACGAAATTTAGTAAACCACTTTTTTACCATTGAAATCGATGGTGCAGAGTCCCCATAGTATTTATCAAGCTTAGCCTTGGTCTCGGTAATGGTTTTTCGCAAGAAATAATGCTTAATAAGCACACGAAATTCACTTTTTTCCATTTTCTCCTCAAATTAGTGAGTAGCCTGATAAAAATAGCTGTCAAACACAAACTAACTGACGCGGCAAGTTTAAATTTTGACAGGAGTCAACTGACAGATGCCTATTGACAGGAGCAGTGTTGCTGTTTCAGTAAAGAGGTCAGAAATTCAAAAAGTCAGGGACTTATTGACCCGCCCTCGTAAAATTGAGCAAAATGAATTTATTCATTAACTACGATTTGATTTATTCCTTCATCTTTAGGAACAAAGCTAACAAAAATCAGGTGGCAGTGTTAGCAAGATTCTTCTTAGTTGGCGCTAGAGTACCGGCTGAACCTGAGCCCCAGCAAATATTCCTCTCCAGCTGACATGATCTTTCGCCAGGTAATTCCATCGATGCTGCATTCCAAGTTGACTGAGGTCCCTCTCCACTTGTTCGCATCATTGTAGATTTAGCCGTCCTCTTCTACTTAATGTAGAGGATTATTCGGGCCGGAACTACTATATTGTGTTCATTCACTCTATATCCTTATGGACCTGAGCTCTAGGTTTCGCCGCCCGATTTTTGACGCCGCCGTTGACTCTATTTTGGGGGTTCCTCCGCCGTAGGTTCTCCGTCTGAGGGATCCTGCTCCACATCTAAGACGCATATTTCAGCAATTAGGTGCGCAGAATCACCCTCCTTTGGTATAGTCCATGCACACTGGAGGCCCGAGTGTCCAATTACACATGTACAATCAGACTAAGCACGGTCATCGATAGTTTGCTGTACTGCCCACCCAAGAATCGCCTACAGAAAAAGATTTTGATGAACTTCTAGGTAACGAATTTATTATTGGAAATGATTTCAATGCATGGCACACCTATTGAAGGTCGAGATTTATAGCAACGTAAGAAGGAAGCTTTAAAAAGCAGGGCGATTCTATTTCAACTGAAACGCCTACTTATTGGCTACCGTAACCGACGAAAATACCAGATCTTATTGACACAATTGTAAAAAAGAGGTTAAAGTTGAAAGCAGTGATGATCCGTCGTTGGATCATACGTTCCTAGTTCCAACGGCTAAAGGGATATCAATAGAACAAAACAAAACTGTAAGAATTACAAACAGAATAAATGAACTCTGGTAAACTTCAAGAATTGCTTGAAGGCTTTAATAACTGAAGATCTCGACAACAACCTATATTGACATCGAAGTGGAACGGGCAGAATATGTTATTTTGACACTAAAAGCTTTTATGCACTCACAATACGAAATCGATCGGTTGAACAAAGTTGGAAAATATTGCAAAATTATTTCCAAAGTAGATGCTGTGTTGCCGAAGCAGTGCAATTTTTGAACAGAAATTCCGATATAAATAATGCACCAACTGCAGGTGGTGTACGCAAGTTTATAAAAAAAATTCGTGAGACTGGTATGCTAATATCCGAACATATTCCCGTATTCGTCCCGTGTGCTCAACGAAAAATATTGCAGCTGTTGCCGAAAGTGTGCTCCTAGGCCTAAGAACCTCAGCCCGAGGAGAATTTTACATAAAGTTCTCGGATTTACGTAAAGACACAGAAATTGAAATCTCTGTTTCGATCTTAAGCATCTCGAAATTGAAGACCATTTTGCTCGGAAATAATTATTTTCAAATGAAGCGGATTCTCATCTCGGCGGCTACGTAAGCAAGCAAAATTGCCGCATTTGGGGCTCGAAGAAGAAGCAAGTTAAGAGAAATGTTAAGTGAATAGACGTGTTTTTAATCGCTCCGTCCTAACGACAACTATTTATCCGATTTAAAACAAATTGTCACTAACAGTCTGTGTAATACAAGTGATAGATAACTCGCGTTACTTTGACTCCTTTAATTGCATCAATTCTAAACATTTTTGAAGACTAATTTATCTGTGGTCAGTGACTCTCGGTTTCTTTGTTGTTCAAAATGTCAACTACTCGCCAGCAAGCACTAAATGAGAAGTCCACCTTAATGGATGCAGTTACTCCAGACAAACTCCATTCAGGTAATAACACGACCAAATCTAATCCACCACCTACGAAGTTCTCAGATAAAAAAACATCCTTGTCTGATCAACTTCGTGATCTGGAGTCTAGTCTGATGGAAAAATTCAAATCGTTGCTTGTGGAGTTTGAGTGCAGCTTTAACAATAAAATGTGTGAAGCCATTGCTAATCTTAACCAAAGAGTCCAACAATTTGAGACTAGCATCCTGGAACTTTGAAAAGATAACGAAAAATTAAGAGAAGATATGGCTGATCTACAACGAAAAGAGCGTCTCAGAGATGTTATTGTACGTGGCATTCCACAAAGACTGGGAGAAAACCCCTTCAAACTGGTAAAAAACATCGCTGAAAAACTGCACCACAAGATCACCTCTCACTTCGATGCTTTTCGATTGAGAAATACACCAAACAATGTTCACAGCCCGCTGCTCATCAGACTCTCGTCTCAAACAGAGCAAAGTTCGCTGCTCGCTGCTTTTCGTGCAAACAGGGGCCTTACGCTCGCTCAGCTGGAAAATGAATTGTCTGCTTCTGACAACAGCACAACCTCTGCGCTCACCACCACCCGTATTTACATTAATGAGAGCTTAACAAAAGAGAATAGCTCCTTGCTTCGCCATGCTCTCCAACTTCGTCGCGAGGGTTTGCTGTTCTCTGCCAAAACGCGCAATGGCTTTGTGTACGTGAAGAAGAGCAAGAATAACACCGAGATGAGAATTTCGTCAACAACGAATTTTCCTAAATAGTTTTGTTTTTAATTTGAATTTAAATCTTTGAATGGAGCTATATTAATGTGTTAAGCTTTGAATTTCTAAATTTTTCTAATCTCTCTCTATTTTTCTATACTTTTCGCACTTTTCTTTCCAATAGATTACAATGATAACTTATTAGTTATTCCAGTTCGGCTGCTACTTCTTGTTTGTGGTGTTTTTCATACTTATGGATCATAGTGACTCTGTGTCTGACACACGGAATGAGATTGGGGTTCAGACGCTAATAAAAATTCTATCTAATGCCTATGAAGGATTTAAAGTCTGCCACTTCAATGCTCGTAGTCTTAGCCTATCAAAACTTGACTACGTTCGGCATATTTTTAATGATTTGGGGATTGACGTTATTTGTGTAAGCGAAACATGGTTCAAAAGTCTTAATGATGAAAATGGTTAAAACCGTATTTATGGCATTCCTGGGTACTTCTTAGTTCCGCATAACAGAGTTACTGAAACTATTGGTGGGGGGATAGCAATTTACCATAAAACAGGTTTGACTTGTAAAATGTTGGAAATGTCATTGAGAAATGACACTGAATACATGCTTGTCGAAATTTCCAATGGAAATGTGAAATGTATTATTGGTTTAGTCTATAGCCCCAACCATAATTGCTCGTTTGATTAGTTGTTTTCTACCATACAACTATATTCTGCATCATACGAGCATATTATACTATGCGGTGATTTTAATGCGGATTTGCTGAAGAATGATAGTAGATCTCGTTCACTCCTGGATGCTATTGCATCGTATGGTCTTGTGATCGCTAATTCTCATGCGACTCGCTTTGGTCCTGACACCCCTCCAAGTCTTCTTGACTTGGTGGTTGTCTCAGACCATACAAACGTGCTACTTCAAGACCAATTGTCACTGGAAGGAGTTTCAGACTATGATCTTCTGTTTTATACATATGACATTGATTTCTCATCAAATCCCCTGCTAAACACCTTTCAATTTCGTGGTTACGCAGCAATAAATCATAGCATCCTTCACCATCATGCGAGCCTTCTACCGTGGCATTCGTGTTACTTTCTATCGGACATTAATGATAAAGCAGAAATCGTTCAGACCCTTATTAAAGATTTTTTTAAAATACATGTTCCTGTTAAGACCGTTACAGTGCGCAATAGTAAATGCCCATGGTTTACCACTGAGGTGCATAATGCTATAAAAATTCGTCGAAAATTATATGCTAAATTCAAAAAACTTTCTACTAGGCACAATTGGGAAATGTTTTGCAGAGAAAGAAATTACTCTTCATTTTTTCACCAGAAGAGCAAAAAAAACATATTTTTTGTCAAAGCTCAGTATTGACCAACCGTCAAAGAAACTTTGGGCAAATTTACGTTCTATTGGGATAGGAAAGAGTCATATACAAACTAAAATGCCAGATGCAGATGAGTTAATTGATGCCTTTTCCCCTAACCCTAGTTGCAATTCTTCGTTTTCACCGGAAAATCAACTTTTCTTTGGTGGATCTCCGTTGTTGGAATTTGAAATAATATCTGAATCGGATGTGATCTTACAGGTTCGTACTCTCTAATCTAACGCGATTGGTGAGGACGGAGTAGACTTACGGTTTATCAAAATAATACTTCCCCATTTAATAAGCTCATTAACTCATTTATATAATTTCTGTAGAAGAAATTATATTCTGTTGAAGAGGTACAACCTTCCCGGATTGTTGGAAAAAAGCAAAAGTCATCCCTGTGCCCAAAAAGAACAACCCCTGCTTAGTAACAGATTTCCGTCCAATAAGTATTTTACCTTGTTTGTCAAAAATCTTCGAAAAAACCAACCACCTCAATCGTTTCAATCTATTATCGCCAGTGCAGTCAGGTTTCCGATCTGGCCATAGCTGTTCTACAGCTATGATCAAAGTGCTTGACGATATTAGAATTCAATATGACAGGGAATATCTTTCAATGCTCTGCTTACTTGATTTCTCGAAGGCCTTTGACACGATCAGTCATGAGGTTCTTTGCACTTAACTGAAACTTTATTTTGGTATGAGTGATTCCTCGGTGTGCTTGATTAGGAATTACCTCACAAATCGTGTTCAAAGAGTTATTGCTAACTCAAAATGCTCTCAACCAAAAAATATTGTTTCTGGAGTTCCCCAAGGTTCAGTTCTTGGCCCAATTCTTTTTTTGTCTTTTCATTAATGATTTACCGCAAGTGTGTCAAAATACATATGTACATATGTATGCTGATGACGTCCAGATATACCTTTCTTGACCACTTGGCCTGGTGGAAGATCTTGTGGATAGATTTAATTCGGACTTGTCTTCCATTGCAAAAGGGTCTCAAGACAATGGTCTGATTCTAAATCCAAAAAAGAGTCAGATAATTTTAATTTCAAAAAAAATTTACAATGTCGAAGAGTTACCGCCTATTTTTCTCAACTCCACAAGGCTAATCTTCTCTGACATCGTGGTGAGTCTTGGATATAAAGTAAATCGGTCTCTTTCTGCCACTGATCATGTAAATCATTATAGCGCGTGTACGAGTATATGCAGGATTGCGAAAGCTCTGGCTGTTTTCTAGTCTTACACCTGTCAGCACCAAACTGAGGTTGATAAAGTCCATTCTTTTGCCGATTTTTGATTATGCTATAGTTATCTACTGTAAACTAGATTCTCTCTGCCAGCACAAATTACTTGTTGCTTTTAACGATATGGTTCGATATGCCTTTGGAGTAAGAAGATACGATCATATAACCCTTTCCCATAAGTATGTCCTTGGGTGTTCATTTTCTGATTTTTGGACATTAAGATGCTGTCTGTTTTTACATAAATTAATACATAATCAATCACCGCCGTATTTATTTGAAAAATTGAAATTTGTTCAGTCACCTAGCACTTTCAATCTTATCTCGCCGTCTTATAAATATCTTAACTCGTCTCGCCTCTTCCTTGTTCATGCTTCCAGACTGTGGAATTCACTGCCTACCACCATTAAACAAGAAATAGGAGCTAAGCAATTTAAATGTGCCCTATTTGCACACTTTTCATCTTTGTAATCTATTCTTCTCTTCTTCTCTCTATTTCACCTTTCTTTTCCCCCTATGCTTCCCCAATGTTGTCTTTCCGTTCCACTGTGTTAGTAACGAATATTCTTTAAGCTAGTTTAAGATTTCATTCAATACCTGTAAATTTAGTTTATTCGTTCTTAATGTTTTAATTGTGCTCTTTTTTTTGCATAAACTAATTTAATGTGTGGAGAATCCAAACATATTCATACCATATGTCATTTTTCTTTAAAGACTACAATGGATCAAACGTTACAGTCAATGGAAAGCAATCCAGAGGCATGATAACCAATTTTGCAAGGCCGTAAATTGAGGATTTCGATTTGGGCGAAGTATGGTTTCAACAAGATGGAGCTAAATCCCCTTTTCGCCGTCCAACAATCGACGTATTGCACACTGAGCTACGTTGTGACACCGTTGGATATTTCATGCCATTGAGGATCGATGCATCGAAAATTTATGAAATATTGGGCTGATACGATGGCCTACTGCCAAGCCAGCCAAGGCAGTCAATTGAATTGACTAATATTCCAGAATAAGTCGTAAGGTTCACTATTCTCAATGAAAGTTGCCTTGAAAATCGTTGAAAAAATATTGAACAGTGTTACGAGTATTATGTAGCATTTTTGAAAATATACCAACCAACCAACCTACCAACCTAACATATTAACCTAAATTATTAAACTTTGGCACGTAACGACAAGACAAGACAAGACCAAGTGCATCGTATAACTACAGTATTCCACAAGGAAAAACAAGCATTAGTCTTAGACATTGCACAGGCTTTCGATAAAGACTGGGCCAAAGGCTTAGAGTATAAACTTAATAGGGTTATCCACCCAGACACTTCAATGGAATATTTAAATCGTGTATAGCAATTATATCCCTTAGAGTTCGCGTATTTTAAATTTAACGAAATTCAAGCAGGTGTTCCACAGGGAAGTCTTCTTGGACCCATCCTTTATTTATTATATGTACGGTGTGCCTTTATAAAATTCATAAATCCTGACTTTGTGGTACTCATAATCCACAGTGGCTGCTTGTTCATAGTCGTTGTCAAAAAAAATGGGCCTTTAACTCCTCCAGCGTAAACAGCACAAAACCCAATTACTTTGAGTGGATGTAATGGTTCTTTGTGTATTACTCGCTTATTTTTAGTACCTCAGAACCACAAATTTTGTTTGATCACCTATTCACATAGGTGGAAATGGGCTTGGTTACTCATGGTTATTTTCGACACAAAATCATCCACTTCGTTGTTGAGATTCATATCGGCGGCGTGGCTTATGTTAGACGCGTTTCGCGATCTGTGTCTGCACTTTGTAAGGAAACATTTTCAAGTTTTTCACGAAAATGTGCTGCAGAAACGTTCGTAAAATTTTTAACTGCGTGGCAAGTCATCTAATCGATTTCGATTATGAATTGTTAAGATGCCTCAACTACATCTTTACCCACGGCACTGATATTCTCGGCCAAACTAGTGGTACAAGGCCTTCCAGGGCTTGCTTGGTCCAGTCTCTAAGAGTGATGTGACCATTTGGCGCCTTAAATGACTTATAGGAGCTGGGAACATGGACACGAATGGCACTTTGCTCCAAAATCAATGTCGCATCGTTCATCGAAGACGATGCCTCAACTACATCTTTACCCACGGCACTGATATTCTCAGCCAAACTAGTGGTACAAGGCCTTCCAGGGCTTGCTTGGTCCAGTCTCTAAGAGTGATGTGACCATTTGGCGCCTTAAACGACTTATAGGAGCTGGGAACATGGACACGAATGGCACTTTGCTCCAAAATCAATGTCGCATCGTTCATCGAAGACATCGTTTTAATTATTCCGCTGTCTTCAGGAGAACAAATATCAAAACCGAATTGACATTCGACGGCATTTGTATTATATCCATACATTTTGGCCAACGATAATTGCCACATTCGCAGAAGATATTGTCTGTTAAAGAAGTTATAACGAGATTGGATCACTCATGCTAGCCATACGTCAATTCTAACAGCAATGACCGTCAAATATAGTAAACCCTTCGACCATTCTTCTCAAAATTCATTCTATCCCTTCACTTCTCAGCCAGACTGTACCAGCTTTCCTCATAAAATACTTTGTCCATTTGTAAGTCGCTGGGAAAGTCCCACCAGAAAACACCAATTCTGCTGACGATGACTGCAACTACAATAACGACGACTGCTGAAAGGAATGTGAATATTTGCGGTCCTGACATTACAAGTTATTGCGGTGCGCACATATTCTTACATAATTCCCTTGGAGTGTACATACTCGTATCTTTACATAACTGCAACTGCCGATCCACAATCATCACCCTACCGATGCAAACCAAAACGTATTGTAGAAGCGTATGTCCGCCTGAGGCGTTCAGATGATTGAGGAGCTTCGTGCGAAAACTCAAACACTCCAGTTGCACTCTGATCTCCCAGGATGGTCTACCGCAATTCTGAATTCGCCTCCGAAGGCACTCTTAAATACATCGTTCATTTCTAATGGATTCAGAGACAAGTTTCGGGGAAGACGTAGCTCCTTAAAGCCATCCACTTTGCAACCAAACCACCCATTATCCGACTCAAATTTTGCCGATTTCCTTCGCCAGAGATACTATAGAAAGCCAAGGAAATGGGTCGCACCCATCCCAATTTCTATCGGTGCCGTCATCATCGTCTTCAACTCTTTCCAAAGCAAATATTTACCATATCATCCTGCGAGCAAATCGAGTGGGAAAACATCTCGTAATTTATAGTTTGCATTTGCATCCACATGGGCGATGGTGGTACGGTGGTACTAGAAGAGAAGACCATGCCTGATTCTGGCAAAATGAAAATCTGCTGGTGAAAATAATTTGTGCAAGTCGGAGCAAAGTTTATTACTCCACAACAACACCAAGCCATTCATGCATCTGGGCTGGAGCTTGCATAAAGGATATTCCATGGTCGGTTTAAGGACATACGAATATATGTATTTCCTCAGAGAATGGATGGTTTTAGAGAAGAACTAACAAGTATCTCAAGATGGACACTTGTTTAATTTGTATCTTAGCATTTGTTTAACAGCCGATACAACAGAATGTTTTCGGTCGAAGTAGGATTGTGTTATGAATTAATCAGAGACCTAAGAATGCTGGTTCCGCTTCTGGTTTTTGGCTTCGTAAATAGTTTTCCATTGGGATACAAGTCCGATTAATTTGTTGGGATTTGCAGTTGAATTAAATTAATAGATGGGCGTCTAGGGCGTCCACATGCATGTAGAATCAATGCAACATAAATCCGGACGCATGTAATGTGTAAAGTGTTTGCTGAGATTCTATGGACAAAACAACATTTTGTAAGTAAATCTTGAAGATGCTCATTTAAGTTGAAGATGTTTACTTTGCAGAATTTGAAGGTGCTTTCTTGTTCTTGAGTTTATTGAATGTAAATAGATTTTGGGATTATCTAAATGGAGGAATATTTGTCTGGTGGCTAAGTCGACTGAGATGCGTATGTATACGGAATGTTGACATGGTAAGCAGGATTCTATGTTATAAATGTAAAGAAACATCTAGGTTGCTTCGTTTAATACGAGTAGAAGATATGTATCTTGACACAACTTTAAGAACTACTTCCTGGAAAGTGCATATGGAAAATATACCAGCATCTGAAAGCTTCATCGACGTAGTTCTACCTATGCGAAGCATGATTTGAACTCTATAATTGAACACAATGTAATTACTCGCATGTGGCATATTGTATTTAGCTCGTGGTACACCAAGATAGCTGACCAGCACTCTAAGCTAAAAGATGTGTGACACGAAAATTTAGTAAATGGTAGCCAGATTTCTAGGAGACCATGAATTCAAATCTTCACAAGACCATCAGGTCATCTAGGTGCAACTACAATTGTTTGAACAATGTAGAACATGGTAGACAATTATGAATGCTCCCAGAGCGTTAACCTACCTCAACTGCTAACAGGTACACGTTTGCCGACTCTCTACTTGTGGCACTTAAAAGGTTCAGCTGATATTTTAAGGCAGATGTAGATGGTTGGCTAAATCCTTATAGTTAGCATGTGCAACGAAGGAATGGAACGGCATCTTCCACATAATTTGAAACATAATTTGAGCTACTTCGACATATTCGTGGCTCAGAGCAATAAAACAGGGATATGAAAAATGGGATGGATGCGGAGCAGTCCTTGATGAGACAAAGGCAGCGGGCTCATTTCGGAAGTGGGTTGCTGGTTACGGAGCATGGGGCCTCTTTGAGGCAGGTTGGGAATAATGGGGGTAATTTTGGTATGGTTTTGAAATCTCCGATACAACAAAAACTCTCGGATATGAATGATTCTACTGCTAACGAGCCGAACAAACAACACAAGGACAACGGATCTACATGTCGAATGTCGCGACCCTTAACAATCCATGTACAGTAGAACAACCAGCAGAAGTTTTGAACTGGAATCTAAGAAATTTGATAGGATGGGCTGGTAAAAGGAGGATAGACAATTGTGGCATCCTACTTACTCACTTTTAGTGGTGCTACAGTCCGGGGTGGACCTGGGCCTTAGTCAACACCTGAGTCTTGGCCACCTGAGTCTTGGCCTTCCTCTACTGCGTTGTCCATCGGGAGCGGATTCGAAGACTTTTCGGACCGGAGAATTGGTGTCCATACGCTCATACGCTCTACATAACCCAGCCATGGATGTTCACTCTTCTAGTTAGGTCGTTGTCGCTGCACAATCCGTAGAGTTCATTGTTGTATCTCCTCCTCCATTCACCTCTTGAAGCAACCAAGAATACCCTCATCTAATTTTGATAATGTCCATGCCTCTGCGCCATAGAGCAGGACCGGGATTATTAAAGTCTTAGAAAGGGTGACTTTTGTTGTCCAAGAGAGGGCTTTGCTACTCAATTGCCTTCTTAGCTCAAAGAAACAGCGGTTGGCAAGAGTTGTTCTTCGCTTGATCTTAGCGCTGGTGTTGTTGTCTGTATTTATAGCGCAGCCTAGGTAGACAAAGTCCTTAACTACCTCAAAGATATATCTGTTGAGGCTGACGTTCTGCCCGAGAAGTCGGTGTTGGTTGTCCTTCTTGCTTGACATCATATACTTGGTCTTGCCCTCATTGATCGCTAAACCCGTTTTTGCCGCTTCCGTCTCAATACTAGCGAAAGCGCCACTGACATCACGCTACTTTCTCCCGATTATTTCAATATCGTCGGCGTATGCGAGTAGTTGGACGGACTTTTGAAATATAGTGCCTCTTGTGTTTGCTTGTGAGCTTTGCACTATTCTTTTAAGTACGATGTTGAAAAAGTCGCATGACAGCGCATCGTTTTGTCTAAATCCGTTCTAGGCATCAAAGGTCTCGGTGAGATCTTTACCGACCTTGATGGAGCAGCGTGCATTCTCCATCCTCATCCTGCATTGACGGACGAGTTTGGCAGGGATGCCGAAACTCGACATTGCTCCGTATAGCTCGTCTCTGTAGATGCTGTCATACGCGGCCTTAAGATCGATGAATAGGTGGTGTGTATCGATCTGAAGCTCATGGGTCTTCTCCAAGATCTGCCGTAGTGTGAATATTTGTTTGATGGTGGACTTTCCTGGCCTAAAGACACACTGATATGGACCTATCAGGTTGGTAACGAAGGGCTTCCGGCGTTCACACAATACTTTCCTCATCCGCTCATAGATTTCATGAGCAGCCCTGGTCCCTCTAAGCAGCGCCGCTTTATATGCATCTTGCTTAGCTGTATGTGCTTGCCGGCATTCATCATCAAACCAGGGGTTTCGTTGTGGTGAACGAGTGAAACCCAGCACATCAGAAGCGGCATTTCTGATGGCGTTTTGGCAGTGTTTCCAGAGGTCTTCGATGCTTGATGCTGGCGGCAGTGGATCTCTTAAGAGATTAAGAGACACTCGATCGGAAAAAGACTTGGCGATCTCTTGCAATTGTAGCCGTCTGACGTCGAATTTCGTCACAGTATTAGCTTGCCGTGGCGTAGTTTGGGATATCTGCAACCGTATCTTGGCGGCAACAAGGTAATTGTCCGAGTCAATGTTGGCGCCTCGGAACGTACGGACATCCACAATACTGGAGGAGTGTCTTGCGTCGAGCGCAATGTGATCAATCTGGTTGACTGTTGATTGATCAGGAGTTCTCCAAGTCCCCTTGTGTATATCGGGATGTGGGAACCGCGTGCTATGTTTCGCCCCGCCGCAAGGTCGATTAGCCTAAATCCGTTATTGGAGGTGATGTCGTGCAGGATATATTTTTCGATTGCTCCACCAAAGATACCCTCTGTTCCTAGCTTTGCATTAAAATCACCGAGGACAATTTTAATGTCATAGCTAGGACATTGCTCGTAGGTGCCCCAACCTGGAGGACCAGTTCCATTTTTAATGCCCTTAGGACGAGGGGTCGGTTACACCGAAGCCAGTAACCCGTTCCGGGTTGTGAGCGCTGCCGTTGACCCATACAGGGCTCGTCCGACACCATTTCTTTTCCAAGATCCTGACTAAGTCTTGAAACTCCTTACCGGCTTGAGCTCCAAATATGTCGAAGTAGCCCGGATAAAGTCTTGTTTTTTTTGCCGACACTAGTCCTGATCTATGGCGCAGAAAACCCGCCATTTGTCCCCTTCACTTTGCAGTCTCCAGTGAGATTCCCAGATGGCGCCACGGGGAGACGTGAATTAGGGCTTATTAGCAGAGCTGCAAGACGTTCGGCTGCAGAGGCTCATTCTCGTTATTTAAAGAACCAGCACCTGTCAGAAGATGCAACTTCTACGAGGCCTTATACTAATCGTTGGCATCTAATTGTGGCATCACGTCTATAGATAATAAAAACAGCGCTTATTCGGGTGCGGGTATGTTAAGCGCGACAGACTTCAGACTCCAGAAACTTCTGTACATATGTATGAGCAATGTCCGAAGTATGATATACAAATCGTAATAGGGGATTTTACAAATGGAAAAGGAGGGCATCTTTGAAAAGACGGTAAGCATAACCTATAGGCACCATGTCTAGCAACGGAATAAAGCTTATGCTGTCAGTTCAAAGGGACACACATAGACGAAATGGACAGAATGTCACGATTGACATGAGGTTGAAAAAAAACTTAGCTCTGTTAATTCTGCCAACAGCAGAAATGTTGAAACGGAAAATCACTAGTTGGAGTTATTTTGAAAATAAAATTAACGTTTCAGCCGTACAAGATGCAAATCGTGCAGAGTCTCTACGAAAATATTCATCTTTTACGCAAAACCTATGCATGAACAATGCTGAAACGTTTTCAAATATCTGGGACAACCTCGAACTTCACACTCTTAGATAAGCCTGAGCCTGCCTTTTTTAATGAAGAACAAGAGAGGGGATTCAATCAACTCTCTTATCACTAACTAGCGCTTGCAAACAAACTGTCAAAGTTGTATGATATTTTTGGATTTAAGTGATCCAATTAGATACTAGGTATTTGGGTCTCCAAGGTACTAGATAACTTTTTCAGTAAGCAGCCTGCAGACTGACATCAGGAACATCGTGTCGCTCCCATTTAAGAAATGTAGAGAAGCATTCGTTTAGTTTGTCAAAATCTGTAGTTATTTTTACAATGTTAATAGAAGTCCTAGTCGAAGACGCAGAAAGTCCTATCGGATCGTGAGTAACTTTCGTAATAGCCTTGGTTAGCAATTTATCGGCGATCTCATTTCCTGCGATACGATTGCAACTTGGAACGCAAGCAAAACTTCATAAAATCAGCCTTCCGACTTCGGTAAGAGAAGCGTTAAATTTTTGAACAAGTTTGGAAGAACCATCCCTCTCCAGGGAGAAATTCGCTCCCTTTTACTTCAACAGAAGTTCTGATGACATCGTATTAAGACGACACCCAAAATATTAGTTTAGTACTTTAAAACATGAAGTTGCTAGTCACAATACAACAGCCATCGTCAGCAGTCAGCAATTGATCCTTGCCGATTGCATTGTCACACGCACCCCCAATATACCTATAGATGAGAATATCCTGCGTGACGTTTTGTCCAGTGCGTACTCAATTTTCTAAAAAAAACAATTTGATTCGCAATTTCGCAGGGTCGTCCGCGTTGGTATCTTGTTGTTCTTCTTTATCAGCCCTTTCTTCGTTATAAGAACTTATGCATAATGATTTTCCCATTTTTACTGCATCGCTACTGCTCCGCTTATGGAGTGCCTTATTATGCGGTCCCTTATTGCTTCGGTTGTTAGTTCCAAGCGTCGTTGAATGTTCGCCATGTGAGCAATCAAAGTGTTCTTCTTCCCACTTAATTTATGGTACTTGTGGTTGGAACGATGTTATCGCTCAGAATGAATGCATCGTCTGCGAAAAGAATCAATGTAACATTTTCTTCCTAGTCTTAAACCATATTTAAGAGGAAAGGCCTCGTAAGTACGCTTCTTTGGTGCACTCCCACATTAACAGAAAATTCTTTAGTTAACCCTGCAGAGCACTTAACTGCCGTTTTCGCTCTTCTGTACATGTCTTGGATTATTATTACATAAATTTCTGGCACCTTTTGAGACCTTCTCCAATGATCCGGAGTTGCTTGCCGTTCTTTTATTTTATTAACTAGTTTTGACAACCATTCGCAGCCGGCACACTCCATCTTCGACCAAAACTCTGATGGGATGCTATCTGGTCCAACCGCTCTTCCTGGCTTCATGTTTTCGACGGCTGCTCTTATTTCTTCCATTACAAAGTCCGGAACTCCTTCATCGAATGGATCAGTTACAAGGATGGCCTCACTTGGAAACTATTCGTTGAGTAGGTCTTTGCGGTATTCAAGCTACCTTACGCAAATTTCTTCTTCGTTGCTAAGCAAGTGACCCTGTTCGTCGTTGATAAATTTTAGTGAAATAAGTTCCATCGAATTTTTCCGCCGGTTTAACAATATTTGAAAAGCTGCTGCTTTTTGACGATTGAACTTCTTTTCTATCTGCTGATCGTGCGGATATTCGCTCTAAGTTCCCGTAAGGGTTTTGCGTTGCTTTCGCTCGAGTTTGTGCTTGCACTCTCCTTGTGACGTTTTTACGAGTACAACGATCGTATTCAAGAGCTAGACGGGCTTTCTCGATATCGTCACTTGACCCACACTTTGTCTACACTTTGAATGCACGCTTTTTGTCGGTTACAATTCGTTTGATATCGTCATTCGTTTCTTTTTCGATGTGATGGTGTTCTGATGCAATTTTCCAAAAGAGACTTTGCATATCTCATGCATTCTCCGTGCACGTTGTTTCACATTCTGGATGATTTAATGAATCCGGGATATCGTTCATGTTGAGGAGTGCTTCTTTTGCGCGTTTAATCATTTTTTAGCTTCGTTCTTTTAATAGACTGTTCCACCACTCGAATTTTTTTGTGGATGCCTAGGTAATTATGAATTCGGGTAGGAGTAGGTAGTGTTGCGCAACATGCGATTCTCCTACGATTATTTTACAATCTTTAACTCGTTACGTGGCCTCCGCTGCTGTATTAAGATGGCGTTGTTGTTTTATAAAAATTGCGTTTAACGCAGTTAAGTCGTGGGCTCTGCATGCCACAAGGATGTATTCGCCAGCTGAATTTCTAGTTCCGAAACCTTTACCGCCATGACAATCTTCATAGACTACGTTTGATTCTCCCACGTGGTCATTCAATACTCCGCCTACGAGAAGCATCTTATTACTTGGCATATTCCTGAGTAGAATATCGAAATCTGACTTAAATTTGTCCTTTTCAGTTAAATAGCATCCTGTTTAAGGAGAGTACTCACCAACGATGTTCGCTTATTTTTGTAATGCCAACAATATTGTTCAGACTTAACTCCGCCTGGTCACTTTCTTCTAATTGGCATTTAAGTAGTCTGCCGGTTCCAAGCCCGGGTAAAGGAGGAGGGATATCCCAGCGGTGATATAGGAGTAAAACTGTCAAATAAATCCCTTAATTTTAGGTGGAACAGCAAGCGCCGAGGGATGCATGACTAAGAAGAATACACTTCAGGAGCCTTTCTGTGGGCCACGAGCGACCCCTATCCCGTCTACTCGTGGAAACTTAAAACAAAGAATAGAGAATGCTGTCTTAGAAAAACCAGTCGATATCGACATGACTTCTGCCACTCGGGTAAGTTCACCAAGCCTGGACTCTGAAATGAACGACCTTGAAGAAAATCCGTCTCTTCTCAGTGGCTCCATTTCAGAGACCAGTGCAGTATGTAATATAAACATCTTATCGGATGCAATAACATCCCCATTTGGTTACGTCAGATTTACGCGATCTGATCAACGCCGTTTCAAGTGAGCGCTAAAAAAAAGGAAGCAATATTGAAGAAGCCGGGCTTCTTGCGAAAGTAACTGATGACAACAATGGTCTTGAAGTGAAATGCATGCGATCCTAGGACAATACCCCACCTCAACCCGATGCGAAACGAGCTCGCACTGGGAAGACACCCGTCGACAACAAAGCATCAAATAGCAATATTATGAGCCACGAGAGACAGACTGGGTGTAGTCCTCGTGGATCTCGATTGTAATCCTCTTAGTAATGAATAAATGGTTCGGATTCAAGGGACAATTATTGATATCACGATAGAACAACGTGATGAGGTAACAAAACCTGCTTTTCGCCGCATGACCTTTAAAGCCGTGTGGCTAAAAAATAGTCTGTACGGATCCTAACACAGCAGTGTGGATGCAAAATACGAGTAACTTCAACTTGCTAAAGAGGATATCTAGACTGGAGGTGATGCTTGCGAATGAGGAACTCTTTTCGAAACCACACGCCAACAGAGGCTTCTACCCTCAGATTAACGGAGTAACAAGTGAACGAATTCTGGTTATACCAGATGGCCACGATATCGATATAAATACCAGAACATGTAGAGTTCTGCAAAGATCAGGCGAGAGAAATCTGGCTGATTCGTTTTTTTTCTATAAAAAATAATACGGCGATGTGGCTTGTTAAGCTTAATGGGGTTAGCTTGTTGCGTTTGGACAGATCAAATTAATCTTCAAAAGCTCAGACAAGCTGTCAAATCAGGGCACCAAAACAAGCATTCAACCTTCAAAAAGGATGATGAACAAAACTAGCGCAGTAAGAGCGCTGACAAACCAATAGCCAGCACCAGTGATCCTGCATTGGCGGCCGAAGGAACTATTGATGCAACATCGCTGTCTAAAACTGCGCGGACAGGGGAAATCCGAAAACGTTGTGAAACAGACTTCATCACCACCAACCATAACAACACGAGGCCAAAGCTACCCATGGACCATTGTAGACGACCATGGACACACTAAAAAAGGTCCGAGAGGTAGAAAACATGCCGAGGTGGCAAAAAACCCTAAGCCAGCATATCAAAAATTATATTCTGCATTGACGTGCTATAGGCAAACCTGCACCGAGCTCTGGGTACTTTAGACACCTCTAGCCAACGGAACATCAACATTGAACTAATCCAACAACCATGGGCACCCAATGGTAAGATATTTGGTTGAAATATTAAAATCAGAGCGCTTATTTTTGCCAAGGATAATTTTAGACCTAGGGCTCTGACACACGCTTGCTCTGCTTGTCTCGGGATCACCCGAATGCGTTGCCAACCTTGTACCCAGCTGAGTAAGGCTAATTTCCTACGAACTCGTGGGAGAGTTTAAAAATTTTGAAGTGTCACAGGCTCAACTATATCACCAATAGTTGCGCAGAGTGTCTCTTAACGTCAGCTTGAAACATAGGAAAAAGTCCTGCTCCTAACCACCCATGCATGAACAAATCTTCTTTATTTTTCAATTGGCAACTTTCCCAAATGGGATAAGCACCATCTGTTCAACACTCCATAATGAGTCAATAAAACTATAATTCAACTCTCATTGCGCTGGGCGTCATTAAAAATCCACCCGGGCTTCGTGCCCCAGAATACAGACCGTAGTTATTGGAATTATTAAGTTGAAAGCAAACGTGTCCGCCTTTATTGTACCACTGCGCTCAAAGGAACGAATTATTTAATTTCTTCCTCTTCCAATTCTCTAGCAGTGGCTCTACGAAATCAAAAGGAATTCCATTTGGGCAACTTATCGAATCCACATTTGAGCACGACCGACCGACGTCGGATGTTTGCTGGCGCGCATTTATTGCTCCAGGGCTGATTGGTAATTTTCAATATTCTCGAGGTTGACACAGACCTTTGCGGATACACTCGAATGCGATGCATTGTGTGTGGATGCTGCACAATCAAAATCACAAATGCACACATGCATCCTAACTCATTCTCGAAGGATATACTCGTAGCATACAATAGTTGAATTCTTTTTTGTCGATTTTCTATACTCTTTCCATTCAGTCGAACGACAATGCAGTGGCAAACGTGCGACAAGAATTCAATCAGCAAATCCTCCGCAATTCAATGAAAACATCACACGGATGATGGTAGCATGAGCTGGTATTTCTGCTGCTACAAGCACTGGTAAAAGTGCTGGTGGTAGCGTCAATGATTTCAAGATTCCAACAACAACAACAACAGCAATCCGCTGCAGCGTCACTAGTCCCACATAATAGATTTCCGTGTATTTATTGCTGCAACTACGTATATGGTCCTGGTTCTATATAGGTAGATACTTGTATTCTCGTACAATGTGTGATTCTACCATCTTTTACGTAAAACCACCTACTGCCCCATCAGTTGCATCTATTTTATTTGGAATGAGTTCTTTGCCAGGTTCTTTTTTACTTCTTTTCCTTTGGGTTAGTTGCTGTTGTTGTGCCCCAATATCCTGAGGGAGAATTTAGCTTAAGAACATCTTCTTCGTGACGGAACGGCGCGGCGGCAACAACAACAACAGTGGGCTATGAATGCCGGTAGCGCTTTGGCACAGTGAGGGTAGTTATGCGGGAAAATAGTTTTAAAATCACTCGAGCAGAATTAATCGGAAAATTATTGCCATTTATATTTATATTTGATCCGATGGGGGTTCCTTTGCTTTGCCCATTTGCTCCATATCGAAGGCAGAGAAAGAGGTTAAGGACATCTGGCATGGGACATGGAACATGAGGGCGCTATTGATGGCTTAAGGATTGTAGTTTTATTTTATGCCAAAGAAATGCAGTTCCACACATGAGTATGCCGCATGAATAAGAAAATGAAAACCTTGCTGCTCCTGCGGATGATAAGATCTCTCTTTGAAGGTTTTTTTTTCGGTTTGGATATTGCACATATTTTACGATTACCGGATCGAATAAATGTACTGGAAGCTCACATAAAAGGCCTTTGTTACCCTTTGTGGCAAATGAATTCATTTGGGATTGTAAATTGTTGCCAGTTACCAGTTGGATGAGGAGACAGGAACTGATGTAGTCCAAGGGACATTGACTTACATTTCTCGATTTAAAGATGACGTTTTAGATGGACACTTGTACAGATGTTTGTTAGAGGAGGACGTGCAGGTGCAATAGCACCACGGAGAAATAGAAAATATATTTGAAAATGGGTCAGTCACTCTAAAAAGAAAATGGGAATGCACGGGATAAACACGTAAAACAAATGATTTGCGACTGTAGCACGATTCAATTCTTCCTCACGAGCTATATCAATGAGCCAGGAATCTATTTTAACTTGTCCTAACATAGCTTACGTTTACAAAAAAAAGCATTTGGATTCCATAAACCGCGCACGCAAGAGCGTCTTTTGAAGTGTGCTGGCTTTATAGACAAAGTGCTAAGTGACACACGTAGTTTAATGGTTACGACTGGTATCATGTTTGCTTAGATTTTATTACCGCTTCAATAAAACAGGAAATGCTCAACTCAAACAGTGGTAGATACATTTCGGGCTTTAAGTGTATGGTATTAGCCGCTTATGTGTGTAGACTTAGGATTGCTTATAACCAGGATTGAGTGGTTATGCATTTATCAGTGGATAGTCGAAGTAATTACAAACCCTTCGGCTGCATCGAAGGAAGAGAGTAGCTCATGAGTTCTATTAGCAGTAGAGACAGGAAGCACATCGGTTTCTTCAGAAAAAGAAAAAATGATATCAAAAAAGGTTGCAATCACGGATATTGAGAACGAAACCTTGAGTAGATTCACAGTCTGTGACATGGAAATACTTCTCTGCCGACTATGGTATACAACGGCGAAGAAGCTTAACATCTCGCCGTGAGATAGAATAGACGTTTTAACTTAAGCGACGACAGGCAAAACTTCCATTTAAATGGCTGAGATGAAGGGAAGATATTAATATCTGAGTGAAATCTCAGCATCATTACCCTGATCCACAAAATTGAAAAACTCCTTAATTTCTCCAGCTATAAAGGTTCAAGTCGCCACGACATCGCGACACTTCGACAGATCCTGGGAAACACTGAAGAGGTCCAAATTGGTACTTACCATTTTATCATCTATCTCATGACCACATATGACAGCATCTATACAAATTAGCTGTATATGGCCAAGTCTAGTTTTGGCGTCAGTCTGTGCAAAATTATGATTAAGATACTCGACCGAATTTCGGTACAGCATAACGAAGGCTTATGATATCAAAAAATGTTATAGATAAGATGACACGCTTTCATAAGAATTATTTAACATCATACATACTTGAAAGATGTGTGCGGAACATACATGCGAATACTGCATGGACAGTCTTTCAAACACCGATGATATCGATATGACTGAGACAACTCAGAGGGCTGTCCCCAGTGCATTTACTAGTACTGAAACCGAAAGTATTAAAATGGGTTTGACGGCAAGATACATTAAATGTTGGCGAATTGGACATAAAGTCACAGTCCACAGATATAGTTTAAAGGTAAAAGAAACTTTTTTACCTTGGCTCTGCTATAAATTCTGTCGAAAACACCTCAGCAAAAATTGAACGAATAATCACCCTTTCCTATCTCTGTTTTTTTGGCCTAAGAAGACAATTGAGTGCTGAGGCACTGTCCCGAAAAACTATGGAGACTCTATGTATGATAGTGTCTTACTTTATGATGCTACAGCATGGAGTCTATCTAAAGCGGATAAAGATATTCGCAGTCATTTCGAGAGAAAAACCATTCGAAAATTATTCAATCCCGCTTGCGTTGACGGGCTTTGGAGGAGGTAATTCAAAAACGAACTACACGCTCTGAAGACTTAGTCAGAAAACTGCGCATCATCCGCCGGAGAAGGCTGGGGCTAGTAGAGCGAATGGACAACAACACTCCGGCCCGCAGAGTCTTTTTAATTTAGCCCGGTGGGACAACGCAGTAGAGAAAGACTTCACTTTAGGTAGCGCGCACAAGTGCAAAGGTACTAAAACCGACTTGGAGTACTCAACTTGAGGCCGTTAGCTAAAGACCGGGCTTACTAGAAAGGCTGTTGAACTTGTTGCAAACATCTCTCAATCTAATACATATTTTGGCCAGTCATTTCGTTTCGTTTGATTTTACCTCTTAGGTCAATGTCTTAAAGATAGCTGACGGCAAGTTCTTTTCTGACGTAACTTGATCATGAGCTTATAACCCCATGGCGCTGATTGATCACAATTCACAGGGAATTCAGAAGCAACCTTGTGGTGCTGTGACCTAAGAGTGTACCACAATGAATATAGTTATTCAGAGATTAACCTTAGAATCCATTAATCGACTTCAATTTCTCATCAAAGGATTCGGTGATGTCACGATATCGTAGAAGAAGTGTGAAATGAGGCGGACGTGAGTACCTAGACCAGGCATGTCCTTGGATAGCTCGTCTTTGGCATATGGAATTCCATAATCGATGAAGAGCCGGTGATTTTTTCCTATATTTCCCGAAGAGTAAAAATTTGGTTGACTGCGGACTTACTTTCCTACTTAGGTGGTGCTACAGTTCTGGGTGATCAAGCCTGTTTATTTAGCCAATCGTTAGTTGCCAAGACAAAGTCGGATGAGTTTGCCTTCGATTTGCAAGCGACATGCAATGCGACATCTTTCTCTGGGTTAGATTAGAAGACTCTGCTGGCCGAAGCGTTTATCCATTCGCTCTTCATGTCCTAGCCACCTCAAGCGACTGATGATGAGAGTACACACCACGTTTTCCCGATTCACAAAAAGTAATTCTCCGAACTGCACAAACTATCGTGATTTCCTCTACTATGCGCAGCAGATTTTATCTGCATACTGTTGGAACGTCCGAAATCTTTAACTAACAACCTGTAGTTTCAGGCGAAGGAAATCAATTGACCAACTTTTAATACCCCAAGAGGTTCTGGAAAAAACCATATATAAGACCTTGATGATATCAGTTAACCTTTACGGCTTGAAAATCTAGAAATTTACGGCTAAACCCTCGGATCTAGAGGATAAGTTGGAATGAAGCTTCGACGCCTATTATTACCTTATTTGAGTCAGATGGCCGGACATTTTGCGGTCTTCGTTCGGATTGAATGGTGTAGGTATTTTGCCACCACCATGTTTTTGTTTTTTGCTGTCGGAACAGAGCACTTGGATAAAAAAAAAAAACTAGTTCATTGCACTAGGTGATAGTTCTTTTTGATACAATTTTTTATTCATTCGAAGGAAGATGAGATAGCGCTTCAGGGACTAAGTCCCTACAGTACCAGCATTCGCCACGTCAACGCCCAGTACATGAATCAGAGGTAGTATTACGCGGTGCCCATTGTATCACTTATGCCAAGTACACTTTAGTTTTAAGCAAAAGTACAGTGTCTCGTCACGAGGCCTGTAAGAAGCCTGTAGTCTCTTATGCTGAAGGACAGCAGAACTCTTAAAGACGCCGTGAAGCACTTGCCGGCAACTTGGAGAGTCATATGATCTGCAGTTATAGTAAAACCAAAGTATCAATCAAAGGATCATTTCGATCGATCGTATTCTGACCTGGACTCCGAGCAAGGCATTGTAAAATTAACCTTTCAATTGAGTTCTGTGAGGTCTTTACAATAGAGTGCATCGCCATCTGGATTGCACATATCCCCGCTTGCAAGACAGACAAGGAATGAAATCCAAGATTGTCATCCTCCAGAAAGAAACCAGCGCCGCATCTGTTTCGGAGCCATTCGAAGGACCCGACAACATTCTTTTCCTTGCTCAGATTCTGGACGAAACCAGTTTTTGCAGAGGGAAAGTCGATTTCATATGGTCCTGCAACAGGAATTCTGGAGTCATTCCATCAGAGAACATACCCATAAGCCCCGAGTCCAAAGACAGTCGGCGCCCAAGGTCATCAAATCCCCAATGCGTGTTTTACCAGAAATCTCTTTTCTTAAAATGAAAGATGGCTTTGAGACTGCTCCCCATGATCTTAAAATCAAAAACAGATCCCATTTTATTTATATACATATGTAGGGATCCGGTTCGGTTTTCGAACTCTCTCTTTTCGTGTAGAGAATTTTGTTCGCAGCTGGTTAATTGTGACAGTGGCGCTGTTCAGATCTGGATGCTCTTGATGATAGTCAGCAGCCTTCTAAAAAATTCCTGACTAACTAATACCCTATAACCGAACTACCCGGAATTTAATAGATCGGTCTTCCGAAAAAAATTGACAATTACCACAAGGACACGAGCACAGGAAATATGGTTTTTCCTTAAATAACATCAACAATGCTTACAACATAATATATATTTTATGTCTTATTACATATTTTCCATGTCACTCACGTTTTAGAGTTTTTAAATGTGCATCGCCCGTGTAAACTAAAGAATAGGAATGACAAGAAGGATCACTCCCCCTTTGAGTGAAAAAATACAGCCAACTTAGAAGAAATCAACAACAACGTCTTATTAGATCAAACAGAGCAGACCTATTGCTTTGGTTCAAATCCCAAATCCCATTTAATTATGCGTGAGTTCAAATGTATTTAATAATATTTTTCCTTAAATATGGTAATTTACCAGCGATCCAGAGATTTTGTTCTGCCTCCCCCACAGTGCAAAAAGTTGTGTAATGTATACGGACAAAGTGGAAACAGACTGGTTTCTATATTTTTATATGCTGCTATTGTATAGTATATTATTACTGGGTGTTTCGGAAGGCTAAACTACTTTTAAATTAGTCTTCCTGAAGAGAAAAATGATGAAAAAATGTCAAGTATAATGAATTTCTTTTGATGCACCTTTTTATATGTTTTAAAGTTTAAGCTAGCCATTTATTTATCTATAAAGGTTATTCATATATGTGTTTCATCCGCTCTACATGACCCAGCCATGTAGTCGTTGGATCTTCACTCTTCTGGCCAGGTGGATTTCGCTGTAGAGTTCATACAGTTCGTCGTTGTGTCTCCTCCTCCATGCACCGGTCACAGACGGGACCGGAAGTTACTCGCAGAATTTTTCTCTCGAAGCAGCCAAGAGCACCCTCATCCATTTTTGATAATTTTCATGCCTCTGAGCCATAGAGCAGGACTGGAATTACTTAAATCTTATAAAGGGTGACTTTTGTTGTCCGAGAGAGGGCTTTATTAGTCAACTGCCTCCTTAGCCCAAAGAAGCGGCGATTGGCAAGAGTTATTCTTCGTTTGATCTCAGCGTTAGTGTCGTTGTTTGAATTAATAGCGGAGCCTAGGTAGAAAAAGTCCTTAACTACCTCAAAGTGATATCTGTCGAAGGTGACATTTTGTTCGAGAGGTCGGTGTTCAGTGTCCTTTTTGCGTGACAGCATATACTTGGTCTTACCCTCGTTGATCGGTAGACTCATTTTCGCCGCTTCCGTCTTAATACTTGCAAAGGCGCCACTGACGTCACGCTGCTTTCTTTCAATTATGTCAATATCGTCGGCGTATGCGAGTAATTGGACAGACTCTTGAAAGATTGTGCCTCTTGTGTTTGCGCGTGAGTCTTGCACTATTCTTTCAAGTATGATGTTGAAGAAATCGCAGCGCATCGCCTTGTCTAAATCCTTTTTTGATGTCAAAGGTCTCTATTCTCGATGAGAACTTGACCGACCATGATGGAGCAGCGTGCATTCCCAATCGCCATCCTGCACAGACGGGCGAGATAGGCAAGGATGCCGAAACTAGTCATTGCTCCGTATAGCTCGTCTCTGTAGATGCTGTCATACGCGGCCTTAAAATCGATAAATTGATGGTGTGTATCGATCCGAAGCTCATAAGTTATCTCCATGTCCTGCTGTAGTGGGAAAATTTGGTCGATTGTGGACTTTTCTGGCCTGAAACCACATACTATGGCATATAAGAAATTGTATGCGATGTTAAGAAATCTGATGCCTCTGCAGTGGGTGCTTTCAGAGGGTCTTCTTTCTTGAGGATCGGAAAAATAATGCTGAGGTTCCATTCATCGGGCATATATTCGTCCGACCATATTTTCGAGATAAGTTGAAGTATGCTCCTTACCAAGTCATCGGAATTGGAATTGCTGGTCTTCATCGTACAGGCTGAAGGGTTCATTCTGCCTGAGAGCAGTATTTGTTTCGTCATCGGCGTTATATAGTCTACAGAAATGATCTTTCCAAATCCTCAGCATCGACTGTGACTCCTCTACAATATTCAATGTCTTGTTCGTCTCTCTCCATTTCTTCGACCGCGCGCTTCTGATGCTCTTTTTTTCCTCCTGCGAAGTCGGTGTTCGTCTCTCCTCTTCTGCTCATAGAGCTCGTGAGCAGCTCTAGTTTTCCTTTGCAGTGCCGCATTGAATGCGTCTTGGTCAGCTGCATGTGCTTGCCGGCATTCGTCATCAAACCAGGGGTTTCGTTGTGGCGGTCGAGTGAAACTTAGAACATCAGTTGCGGCGTCTCTGATGGCCTTTTGGCAGTGTTGCCACTGGTCTTCGATACTTGATGCTGGCGGAAGTGGATCTTTTAAGAGATTAAGAGAGACTCGATTGGAAATGGATTTGGCGATCCCTTGCGATTGTAGCCGTCTGACGTCGAAATTTCTCACAGTATTAGCTTATCTAGGCGTTATTCGGGATATCTGCAACTGTATCTTGGCTACAACAAGGTAGTGGTCCGAGTCGATTTTGGCTCCTCGGAAAGTTCGGACATCCTTAATATTGGAGGAGTGTCTTGCGTCGATGCAATGTGGTCAATCTGGTTGCCGATTGATTGATCAGGAGTTCTCCAAGTCCTCTTGTGCATATCGATATGGGGGAACTGCGTGCTAGCTACAAAAATGCTTCGTCCCACCAGGACCTACAAATTAGCCTAACCGCCTTCTACCCTTTGCCCGGACTAGCCTTTCGAGGTGAGACAAAGTTTTCCTATTTATTTGTTTGAATTAAATGAAAGTTAAGGACTCCAGGTTAAGTGCGTACAAACTGAGCACACACCCTTATCGTTATTGCCCTGTTCAGATGAAGGTTATAACGTTACTACTTGTACTGATCATTGCACAATCATCAGCAGAGTTTTGTTGGTTGGAATTTAAAAAAAAAAAAAATTAAAACCAAAACCGCAATACAAAATTCATTCCCCGGCCTACGACATAGCCACTGAATAAAATTTTAATATCGTGGGACATCGCTCATAAGGTCTCTTTAGAAGTTCCTAAAAGGTTTGCTTGGCAGCGTGCTTTTTCAACTCCGTTGGAGCACATCCTCTGGTGTTTATAAATTTTGACATAGGTGACGGTTTGTCACTAGTCGCCCGCTTATGGTTGTTTTCTCAATTTCGTTGTAACAAAAAAAAATCGCCAACCCGTTGAAGTCAAGTCAACAGCAAAATGAACCTAATTTTGGTATCCAGTAGATCTCCACCGAAGTAGATATTTTCTCAAAGGGTGGTTCAAGAATTCTGATGCAGACCATCCTTTGATGCTAAGCCTAATACTTCTCAAATGAGTCTACATAAATCTAAGTTCCTGACCAGGTTGAAATAGAACGCACTTGTCTAAGTATTGAAAAATTGTTAGAAAATATGTACACTTGTCCTATGTCCATCTTTGAAATGACCCTGTTTACTTACCTCTTAATAATCATCACTTACCTTAGCCTTGTTCATACATATTAAGCCATTTCTTCTTGTCCTTATCTCCATCTCTAATTATAGTACATCTAAGAACTGACTTTAACTCGTCCTTTAGACCTCGCCAACGCCCAACTCAATTTCCACATCAAAGAGGAAATCATCAGAGATAATCCTTATTAGCATAAACCGCAATAAGTAATTTCTTATGTAACCATCTACTCTTCAAACCCTGTAGCCAGTGGTAACCGTGTGTGACAGTTACACATGTACCATATATCGATTACAAGAGCTTAAACCCCATGGTACACCCCAAAATAATTACAACAGCCCCTCACACCCTTTCCAAAAAAAACAAAAAAAAACCAACTACAGTCACGTTGAAAAGAAATCAATCACTTGAGTGAAAAAAAAAAAAAAAAACTTCAATTAATTTTCATGGAGATGAATAAAAATGCCGTTAGCTCATGTAAAAGCTTCAACATTTCCAAACTCCCATCTACCTCATTACTGTGTTCAATGGTATAACTAATTTCTGGTCCATTGAGCGCACACACACAATTGATTGTTCCTTCTTCGACAGAGGCGAACGTTTCATCCTACAGGGGCCAATCATTGTCAGCAGGCTCATGGTGACTCGAGTGAACTCTCATTGATAATGATCGCTAGCTACGTACCACAATGACATCTCTCCAAATTGATAACCCGATGTCATAAAATCAATTTTGTGAATTTCATTAATTTAGTTTAATTACCAGGGCTGATGGGAGGAATAGAGGATGCCACGGTACATTACAGCAATATTCTAAGATACTCGACACTCGACACTCGAGTATAATAAATGACACACGAACTTGGACACGGACCGGCATAGAACGTGCAAGATATTTAACAAATTGATGCCAAGTTCGCGTTCATTTTACAGGCGTTTTTCAGTTCTCTCCGTATTTTAGTCTTGGGCTCGGGCAATGGTTCACCATCTGCCATTAGAGTAATTAGCATCAGTTGATTTGGGTGGCACATAAGGATCAGGACGAACGACGACCGGCCATTGTCTCTTTGTTTCTCTGCTCCTGTTGGCATTCAATTCGAAAGAATCTTCGTGCCGCATTGTACAGCGCCAGTTGAATGATGAGTTTTCCTTGAAAGGCAAAGTACAAGTAGTAGGCCATGGGGAAAAGACGTTTCTTTTTAATTCTGTAGTGCGACGCGGCCAGAAGGTGACTTTTCGTTTTTTTAATTTTCAGGAAAACTTTTAGGCATTTCATGATGTTCTTCAGAAAGTCTGAAACAAATTAACAAATGACGAGGGAATTCGCCTTCGTTGTGGATACAATACTCGTAAGTCAAGTCAAATCGAGTTGAGAGATGAATGGTTGCTTTTTGATTTAAGGGTTAGTTGTGCTAATATTGGTTGTTGACATAGCGGGAATGGGAATGACGTTGAGATGTTGAAGGGTTTTTAACTAATTAAAAGATGCTTACAGCTGTTGGGGGTAGTGCTTTTGGGTGTTGTGTTCGAAATTGGTTTCACATTAATTTTATTTTGGCTTATTTTCGATTTAAAACAACAAATGATGCGGCCTTAGATTGCACTAGTTTTTGAAGGGCTCTGCAGTGATTTGAACTTTTTTCTGACAAAAGTTTTCACGCACCAACATGGACAACTAAAGATGTGGCAGTAAAAGACAACTCTCCACTTAACTTGTAGGGTGCGCTGAAGGAGGTTCAAATGTCAACTCTGCATTTTTTTGTAATAGATTCAGAGCACGACTATCCAAAGTTGAGTTAAGACCGTGCAATATTTGAAGATATTGCCACTCCTTCATTGCTTTCGAGGCTGAAGAAAATAGCATTCATGGTGTGAAGGCCTACGCATCGAATTACCCCGAATGAAACTGATCAAGAAGGGCAAGTGCCTTCGCATCTAATTTAGACACTCATATCCGGAACTATCCCAAGGGTACGACAGTACTCTATAAAACTTCTGAGCGATTTCTTCACTAAGGATATAAACAGGTGCTGAGACATTAACTTTACCTTCAAAGGAATTTCATTCAAAAAGTTCTCAAGCCCTGGTAGTTCTATTCACAATTTCGGACTATGAACAAATAGAAGCAACCGATCAAGGAAGTCCTACGTAAAGGGAAGGCGAAAAGAAGAGAAATCGCAACTAAAATTGCATGTTTTCAACGGCAATTCTATAGCCATGGATGACTTAACTTCGCTTCTCGAGTTCTATGATTCAAGCAAATACAATCCCCAATGCCAGAAGCTTGGTAAAACTGAGAGCTACTTTTTTTTTTACCGTAGATAGGTAAAAACCTTCATAGGCACCATAAGCACGCGCTCATAAGAACACCACCACAGCAGGCACCATAAGCACGAGCACCTACTTTCTACCACAGTGGCATAGCAGCGCCCACCATAATCACGCGCTCATGGTAGTGTGAGATTCTTACTCACTAAAAATCTTCCCGACTACGACTAAATTTCCTGTACAAGTAGCTCAAGCTTCTGTAGTTTATCGCGTTTGGAAGGTAGCTTTCCAGCGAAGGCACCTACTATTACCATTATTTCATACGGTTTCTCCTAAAGGCGTTAAGTCGAACGGTGTTGTTCTTTGAAGTCGCCGCACAAGATATGTGTCGTCCAATCTCTGGATTATTTCCTGGTTGCAATGATGCACACGACGAGTGCGAAGTTTACGAGCAAAGCTTGTTACTTCGTCTTTCACGGTTGCTATTCCCAGATCGCGGTGAATATCGCTATTCCTTTTATTCTATGGAGCATGAGAGCTACATGCCAAAACTGAAAAAATTATTAACTGCCGCAATGTATCTGACAATGACTTTCGGCATATTTAGGTTGCTCAATGTTGTTCAATTAAAACAGGCAGCGTACTTCGGGAAGCTAGAGTTGTTAATGATCTTACAAAACGAAGATAGTATAACCATGCTCGCTTTGCACATTGAATATCTGGACATTAAACAAGCTACGTGTAACCGAACCAATAAAGAAAGCAATAGATTGCTATAGAGCAGATACCACAGTCACCTAAAAATTGCAGTAGGTCTGACAAAGACTGATGTTTAAAGTGCCAGTGTAAGACGAAAGCTAATAAGAAGTAGGTGGCCTATGTCAAAATTTAATTTATGAATCAGCAACAAGCATAGTCGAATCACAAGTGGTTATGATGAAGAGATTGCATGCTTACTTATTTACTGGCTGACTACAGACAGGGTAGAACTAGGTGGTAACAAATAAACAAATAAACCTCTTAGAACAGATGGTTGTGGTCCCTCCAACTTTTGGGCACTACTCGTGTCGAGGTCAACTATTAATGCATCGTCCCTGCCGATAGATAGCAAATATCTTTTTATTCTACGTTCTTTAGCCACCTTAATCTGACGAATGTGCGCGACAGTACAACGCATCATGTGATTCATCTAAGGTCTCTTCTGGTTGACAACTTATGGGTCCAGTTCTTTGTTCTTTAACATGTATGCCAAGCATTGTTTAACAGGACATGCGTGAACGTAAAGTGTTTTGGGAGATAGGCATGTCTCAATAGAAACAAAATTATGTGGAAAATTTTCTGAAAAGATCTGGGTCTACTGCCAGCTGGTGCAGGAACTGGAGACAAGAGGGAATGGCTTGCGCTCGCATACTGAACTCCTGACAAGTTATCAAAACATTTTGTTTAGTAAAAAGGCTAAAATGCAGCTCAACGAGTTTTTATTTTTTGAATAAGAATTGCTATTCCTGAAGTGAGCCAAAAACAAAAAGACTCATGAGACTCAATTACACCCACAGTCCGGAGCTTCCGTTACAGGCGATGCCCAATCTTACCGGACTATAATCTTACTTACTTAGCTTACTTAGCGCTACAGTACGGGGTGAACATGGGACTCTCCATTTTACCAGTCTGCGGCTTACTTCCTGTAGTTGCTCACTCCAACTCGACATTTGTGCGCGCCATCTAAAGTGAAGTCTTCCTGTACTGCGTTGTTTCTTAAGTTCAAATTCGAAGACTGCCAGCCAGAGGATTAATGTCCATTCGCTCTACAACCTCTAGCCAACTCAGACGACTGATACGTAGCCTGCTAGCTAGGTCGATGTCGCTATACAGCTCCTACAATTCGTCTTTGAATCTTCGTCTTGATAGCCATTCACAGCAAATGAGACCCATAAATTATGACTGGGATGATCCTGGACTAATATAGAGTCTCCTTAGTTTTCAGGCTAGAGCTTCACTACCCAATTGCCATCTTAGCCCAAAAAAAACAACGATTGGCCAGAATGATTATTCGTTTAATTTGATTGTCTATGTATTTGTGCTAAAATTTTTCTTTTTGGCGGAATTTATAGCAGAACCAAGGAAGAAAAAGTCCACATATACCTTGAAATTATATCTATAGACTGTCCAAGTCGCCAACACTGAATGTACCTTCTTTTTAACTTCATTCACTTGATTTTGCCCGTATTTGCCGTGTGCAGCGGAGGCACCTCGCCGAGATCTCTGAATCATTCGCATGTGAATTCCGCGCGTTTCTTTAAGGCTTGTATGATGTTAAATGAGTCACATGACAGCATGTCATGATATAACTTTTTGATATTAATTACCCTCGTAGGTGCGAGCGCTCTTAACCGTTATTTTGCCCAGACGTACGACCTTGGCAAGAATTTCGAAACTAGCTCATCTCTATACATGCTATTATATGCGGAATTAAAATCAATAAAAACATAATGAGTACCGATTTGGACTTAAGTTTTTTCCAGAATCTACAGAGTGTAAGGATTTGGTCGATTAATATTCCCGATCTGAAGCCGCATTGCTAGGGACCAATCAGGTTGTTGGCGAAAAGATTCAGATATTCAGACAATATGGCAGATAGGATTAAGAATGCAATGTTTAGAAGACCTCGTCTATAGTAAGCGCAGTTAAGTGGGTCTCTTTTTGATAAATCAGGCAAATGATACTGAGATTCTATTCATCAAGCATACACGCTTCTGACCAAACCTGAGAAATGAGCTGGTGTATACTCCTCACAAAGTCATCTCCAACTAATTTGAATACTTCGGCTGGTAAGCCGTCAAATCCAGCTGCTTTGTTAGACTTATGCTAAGAATGATTAGTGTTTACGAAAACATGGATAAGATTGAACGTGGTCAAAGTTAGTACCCAGCCCTTGTTGATGAGAGTTTTCGACAGTTACCACAAAGTTGAAATTATGTTGAAAACAGTGTGTCCGGATTAATTTTTGATAGTGAATTGGAGCTAAATTCGTGTGGCTTTTGATTGCATGAAAGCCATACACTTCACATAACAACCCTATTTCCTGCTTTTTCTCCTCATTCGCAGCTTAACGCATTTTACAATATGAAAATGAGCAAATGCGCCAGTGATGGCTCGCTCAACTCTGATAATCATATCAATACCACCAGAGTACTATAGCAGTTCCACAGTATTTAGGAAATATCTGTCTATTGTGCGAACTGTCGCGTTTCAAGGCAACCAAAAACGATTATTGAATGGAATAGTGATAGAGATAAGGCTCAAATTTTATCTGCATGTTTTCCTATGATAGAAGATATTATAATTATAGTCAAACTTGGTTCATTTAGACAAATCAATATTTGGTCATGATACTCGTAAATCTAAAACAATACAGTGATAGTTTAAATTAAATTGAAAACAAATTTTAGAAAAAGATCGTCCGCAAACCCGATGCTTAAGATGTGTGGATATTTCCAATCTCTAAAACGAAAGATAATTTCACAGAAATGTTGAGAAAAGACGGTAATTTTCAATGCCATTTCTTAATATAACAACTCTTAGTGATAACAAGACGCTACGTTTCATGATTTGTTCTTTTAATCTGTGCAAGTAATTGCACTACAGCAACGCAAACATTTTTCAAATCATAAAAGTCCTATTCATGAGCTGTAATAAAATCGGAAAATATAAACAAAATCATATCCCAAAATTTATTTTTCGAAATTCCAGAAAACCCTTGAAACAAAAAGTCAATAAAAATCTGTTGAAACATACATAAGTTCTATAGGAAACAGTCTCTTAAGACAAAAGGATTTATAATACTTCAACGTGTGCAGGTAATCCCAAACAATTTCAGAAAGTATTTTACAACTCCTGCCGCGAAAACAGAATGCCACAGGTAGTTCCCTCCAAAACTGAAATCAATAGACTAATTACCACGCAAGAAATGAACCACATCGCACCAATCCTAAGTCAAAGTTGTTTTAAGGCAAATTAAATTCTACGAACCTACGACCTTGTCTGCCATTACTTGAGGATGTTCCTAATCACGTGGAGGATAATTTACATATTCGCTTACCTGCTAATTAAACTCATCTCAAAACCTCATCAGTAAATCCTGCGGAAATTTCGGTATAAATACTCCATCCACATCGTAGTCTCGTCAGTCCAAATTTGAATTGCACAGGGCAAACGTGTCAACAAACACAAACCAACCAGCTAGAACATCAGCTCTAACCAACAAAACCTGACACGTTTGCTCTGTGCCCTTCAAATTTCGATTCACCTAAAAAAATTTAAATTAACTTAGTTAAACTATACAAGCCGAGAATATCTAATATTCCTCACGGGTGGCAGGCCACCAAACTAATCACAAATTGAAAAGATCGTTGGTAGCGGTTTACAAAAGAAAACCTCTCACTAACACGAAAAATATTAGTTCAAACATAAATAACAAGATTTAAAAAAACCAAAAAAAAATCGTAAAACCATGTAAAATGTAAAAAAAAAACAAAAACTAAAAATTGTAAAAACTAAAAGTGAAATTCAATCGATCTCCGATTCTATAACAAGCTAAAAAAATCAAAAAAAAAAATTAAAAATTATTTATTGCGAAACTGTATATATAAAAAAGAAACTCTATATGGAAATCTACATATCTATAATATATAAATCTAAGAAGATGCAAATATTATTGAGATATTTAATACTACTACTACTGATGGCATAGAAGGCAAACTCTATTTTAAGGACGGGATGATTTTTAACGGAAAAGAAAAACTATCTCACAACAAAATCTAGATTTAAGATACGATATTCATGATTAATTGTAAAGAAGTGTACACATTGGGGGAGAACTACAAGGACATATAAGACAAACATTTAAAATGATGATATTTAAAGGACGATGAAAGCAGATTTAAAAATAATCTAACAACTAGTGTAAGCAAAAGGACGATGATGAAGAAGACTTAAGACAAAGATGATACACAAACATATTTCGGAAAAGCTGATATATCTTTCGAAATGTGATGACGATTTAAAAACAGGACGAAAATATATATATGGTGGCGAAACATGTCAAACTATATATAATACTTTATTTTATATATAACATTACAATTTAAATAAATCGAATGTATATATATATAAAATCAAATTCTTATCTTGTTTTCAATTTTGGAATCTAAAATAATATTCAGTATTTTTCAGAATTGATTTTAAGTTTTATTAGTTCTTTCTGTTTCGAAAATTTAAAATTTTTGTAACATTTTCATATTTTACTGATCTCTCTGCTGGACCTGGAGGAACACTCCACAATTATTTTATGATGTTATATTAAAACTAATTTAAAAATTAAACAAGAGGTTTAGTGATAGAAGAAAGCAACAAACTATCCTTATGTGACACGGAAATTAAATATTTCGATCATCCCGTAAATTGAGCCAGTATCATCTTTTCAAGATTATGTTGTAAACCTTTGTTCGATGTAGTTCAATACGTTTGTATAATACCTTGAGCTACAATCTTGAGCTTATCTTACGAAAATTAACATTTTTCAAAAAAACTTGTTTGAGAATTATTAACTTTCTTATGAAGTTGTTTTGTCGTATAGTGCCATGGCAGGTTAAGCATCATTTAGACTTTTCTAACTTCGTATGAAGCAAGGGCAATAAAAGAGGATTTTGAATTTTTTACAGTTTAAGGAAATCTGGGCTTATTACCTAGAATTAGACACAGATATTTGAAACCTTCTGCAAATCTCTATCTACAGAGCATAATCTTAGCTTATCATTGTTACGAGTATATAACAAAAGCGATCTTTTACTTTGTGTTCTCACAAAGAACTTTTTTATTTTATTTATTTATTTCAATCAACGATTTTACAAATAACAGATTTTGAAATTCAGATAAGATTGTGGGTCGTATTGTTGATTCCGTTGTGCACTCTATCCGTGGGGAAAAAAATTGTTTGCATTTTTGTTTCCTACACGGAAAACTACTTTACCTACTCATTTTTCCGCACATATCTCTGTATTGTTGATTCCGAATTATCGATATTTTTGTTTACTTTCTTTCTGTGAGAGTTTCGCTGCGGGAATTTTTTCAAAAATGTATTGTGATTTACTTGCTTTTTGTAAATAAAAATTTAGGTTTTTACAGGAATAAAAGGGAAAAATATACCAATAAAGCCCAGTTGAACTTAATGGTAAGGGAGCTATAAAAAATCCTGACATCGCTCAAGGCTTCAGTCAACGGAATCCGCCGGTGGTGCGAACTGAAACAAAGTTGAATGTGGTCCTCCTGTAAAAGACGTTGCAAGATGGAAAAAGGTAAAAGCAGATTGATTCATATAGATGTCTAAAAAATGATTCAACCACAGCGTTACCTTAGGAGTGGACCGATTTTAAAAGCGGCGCAAAAAAAAATATTCTAAAAATTAGCAGTACATAAGGGGTACCGGCGGAGTACCATTTAAAGAAATCCCCTTAAGCGACATAGAGGAGATAGTAAGTGAGATGCTCAATTTGAAGCACGTGGTCGACGGTATACCAAATGTCGCCTGCTTCAGATATGTGGCCTCTTCATCCACAGCATATTCCGCCGTTAATGTTTTGGCCAACACTTCAATGGCACACACCTCCACATTATCTTTTAAAAGACTGCATGCGTGAAGCAAATGTAATACCAAATGACTTCACGGAACCACCAACCACCATAAGTTTGCTTTAGCTTCCCTGTCTTCATTCATATTCATTTCAAGGGATATCCATTTGGTGCAAAGAATGTTTTCTAATGATTCTTACACCTCGGACAGCACTAGCGAAAATGTGGATTGCGCAATGTTGACGTTAAAGTCTTTTCCAATGCCGTGCTGATAGCTGGCTAGCCAACTTTTCTTTGGTGGAAAGTGAGCCTTGCCTTTTTTTTTTGGCTGAGCGAATGCTCCAGTTCCATAAGCACGTATTGGAATGTAATTTTGTTAAGGCGAAAGTTGCGCTGAAGACTTAAACTGAGCTTAGGCCAGTGGAAATACTTTTTCTGTATTAAATTCAATCTTTGTCGTTTAATTGCAAAATATCAGCTGAACTGCATCGCAAAACCGTTCTCTCACGTCTTAAAGCATAGTCACCAGTATCACTATCACTATCTGAATCTAAATACCCCATCACTTCCATTTTGTTTTATTTTATTTTTTGAATTCTTAAAATTTCTTTCGATTTTACAAAAACCGCACTTTTAAAATTCAAACGTCGATAACGTTATTTCTTCCGCAGAAAGTGTCAAAAGTGTCGGTAAATTAAATTATACGGCCGGAATCAACAATACTAAAAAATATATCGCTCGATACGAGTATATCTTTCCGCACGGAAAGTTTTTCTCGCGGAATCAACAATACGACCCTGTATCTTTAGCGAGGATTGTCCAACAAAACTGTCAGGGCGCTTTTCAGTAGGGGTCGATTTAGGAGTGCAAATGGTGAGGCAGGACTGTGGTATTGCCCTGGTACAAGAGCCCTATACTTCTAATGGATGTGTTAGGGGCTTACCTGCAGGAATGCGGGTATTCCTTGATACCAGAGCTAAGGCCGCAATTATTGTAAGGGATGTTGATTTAGTTTGAGTGTCTGTTTCCTCTAGCGAACGGGGCGTTTGCGTGAGTATTGAAGGGACGTTTGGCAGAATCTTTCTTGCAAGCGTCTACTGTAAGTACAGTGAGGAAATTGACCCATACATACAGTATATGGATGGTTTGTTTTTGCTAGCCGGCACAGAACCCCTCGTAATCGGGGTTGACGCCAATGCGACCTCCCCTCTGTGGTTCAGTAAGGTATCCAGAACTACGACTGGTACCCGGAACCAGGCGCGGGGGGGGTCCCTGGCGACTGGATTGTTACACGCAATGTCCAGGTCATCAACGAACCGAGCGAGACATATACTTTTCATGCGGTCAACGGTGGCAAGAGTGACATTGATGTTACTTTTGCCAATGAGGCAGCTTGTAGGGCGTTTAGTTTTAGGTGGCGGGTTAGTGCAGGGATGAGTGATCACAACTGGATCCAGTTTGAGATCACTCAAGCAGCAGCGGGTAGAGACACGGTTCCCGAAAGGAGATGGTGTGTGCGAGGCGCTGACTGGAATGTCTATGGTGCTCGTATACTTGCGGAGGTAACATCTATATCACCTCAGGTGTACGGCAGCTTAGACATTGACCGACAAATCGGACACATCAACGAATGTGTATGGCGGGTTAATGATGAACACTTTGAGAGGAGCCGCAGGGCCAATCAAAAGAGGGTAAATTGGTGGACCCGTCTATTGACTGAGAAGCGAAGGCTAGTTCGAAACCTAAGGAAGCGATTCCAAAGGGCTCGTGCGGCCAACGCTGAGAACCTGGCTTAATTGGGCATTGCCTTTCGGCGAGGTCTCGCTGAGTGCAAGCGACTCATAGTCAGCACAAAAGAAGCTCACTGGCGGAACTTTGTGTCTGGAAATAGGGACGATCCCTGGGGCAAATTGTATAAGATTTGCAGGAGTGTCAAGAAGACTGCTGACATTGAAGGCATCCGTGTGGGTAATAGTGTTTTAACCACATGGAGAGAATGCCCGACTGCACTGCTTGGTCAGTTCTTTCCGAGAGAGGAGCGCGTTGAGGACCCTTTTATTGAGGAGCCTCCGGTCCCTCCGGAATTAAGGGCTGAAGAGGTTGAGCAGGGTGTTTCACTTCTTCGTTCCAGGAGGTCTCCTGGAGCAGATGGAATAACTGGAGAGATGATGAAAGCCATCTCTAAAGCTATTCCTGAATACCTGCTTTGCCTTTATAGCAAGTGCATTGCCTGTGGCTACTTCCCTCAGGATTGGAGGGAGGCAAGGGTGGTTGTGCTTCTGAAGTCCCCCGATAAGATTAGGTCATCCTAGATCATATCGGGGCATCAGCCTTCTTCCGGTACTTGGAAAAGTGCTGGAAAGGGTCATGGTGGAAAGGATTTCTGAAAGTATGACGGAACCAATGTCCCCATTCCAATTCGGCTTTACAAAAGGCAAGTGTGTAGAGGATGCTTGGTCTTTCCTCAAAGACAGAGTCCAGAGCAGCAGAGCCAGTGTTATTATTGGCATCTTTATTGACTTTAAAGGTGCCTTTGACAACTTGAACTACTCACCAGGTTGAGAGAATTGGGCTGCCAGGAAATTGGGCTTTGGGGAAGCTATTTTTCTGGTAGAAGAGCGAGTGTGGTCAATGCACATGACAGCGTTTGCGTTGACGTGGAGAAGGGCTGCCCCCAGGGGTCCATCTGCGGTCCATTTATTTGGAACCTGATGATGGATCCGCTTCTGTGGCGTTTGAATGAGCTCTGTGGTTGCTGCGCTTATGCAGACGACCTGCTTCTTATCCTTGAGGGTGAGCCCAGGGCTATTGCGGAACAAGTAAGAGAAAGAGCTCTTTCAATCGTTTCTGAATGGGGAGAAAGCTTTGGCGTCAAGGTGTCAACGGAGAAGACTGTTTCAATGTTGCTGAAGGGCAAATTGAACACGAGACGTCGGAACCCTTTGCTTCACATGAATGCCGTTAGCATTAAGTGTGTGGCTGAGGTCAAGTACTTGGGCATAACGGTGGGTGAGCGCATGAAATTCATGCCTCTTTTCAAGCAAATGCGGAAACGCATGTTGTGTGCTGTAGGCCAGGTGAGGCGCATTCTGCGATCTGACTGGGGGCTTAACAGGCGTTCCGTTCGTGTCATATACGACGGTCTTTTAGTTGCCTGTGCAACTTATGGAGCGTCGGTGTGGTACGATGCGGCAACGAATGATGATTGCTGCCGTCAGATTTTGGCTTGCCAAAGAGTGGCATTGATTGGTTGCCTACCTGTGTGCCGCACTGTCTCCACAGAGGCAATGCAAGTCTTGTTGGGAGTGCCACCTCTCGGTCTGGAGGCGATACGTCGTGGTATTGCCTTCAAGATCAGAAAAGGTCTCCCGCTAAACGAGCAAGATTGGGTCTCCCAGAGGGAAGTGGAAGGCCTATCCCGGAGGGGGCGTAAAGCCTTGCTTAACGCATGCGTGATATCTAGATGGCAATCTAGATGGGACGCTAGCGAAAATGGCAGGGCTACTTACAGCTTTCTTAGGGATGTGCTGACCATGCAGAGGTTTCCTGAACGGAACTTTTACCTCAGCCTGGGCTTTTTGTTGACCGGGCATGGCCCCCTTAATGCATTTTTGCATAAAAGGGGGCTTAGCGGCTCGGCGAATTGCTCATGTGGAGCTTCCCATGAAGATTGGCTGCATGTTCTTTGCGAGTGCCCAAATTATTCGGAAGGTAGGGACTTGCATGCTATGGGCATCACCTTCAATGGTGAGACCTACGATGTCAGTGGAATTCTAACTGACACCGTATGGTTCGAAAGAGCCTGTAGCTTTGCAAGGGAAGTATTTCTTAGAAGACGCAGTAGAGAGCTAGCGGGTTGATTGTGAGTAGTATAAATTGAGGTACTCAAGGCCGCCAGTCCTGGGCAGTGGGTGCCCAACTGGAAGTGACCGCAAGGTTGCGAAGCTTGACCGGAAGCTATATTCTGGTACCACGGGAGGTCAGGGGCCCCTGGAACTAATGTTTCCAGCCTGACCTAGGAGTTGGCCCCCTTGTGGGAGTATCGTGGTGGTGGAAATCAATTTATTTTCAGAGATATTTCTAAATATAGCTATGTACGAGTATATCGAATTTAGGACTAATATACATGCGCAGTGAGCACGAGTATATTGCAAGAACAAAATATTACAAGGAAGCCGAAAAGTGATTTAAAGTTTTGCAAAGACCCTAAAAATTACGGGAGTAACAAGTTTTCCCATAAAATGTTCTACTTTAAGAACACTTTAAACTACTTTCATGATAATGATTCGAAAATTTGGTTTAAAGCAATGTTTCTGGCCGGACTGTTATCAAAAAGTTTGATTTGATTCGATTTGAGGCCCACATCAGCCCCGGAAAGACTTATTTATACTTATTACAAGAACAAAAACAAAGTGATCTGAGGACAAACTAACCAATTGTCAACATTGAACGCCTATTTTTCTGCGACAAATGCCTCGTATATTGAGGTTAGATTGGAGGAAAAAAAGATTTCGTAGTCTTTTGACTTAAATACTGAAAATGATAGAAAGTGCAAATGCCGTTCATGGATAGTTACATAGTATTGGAATCAAATTCCTTTTGGTGAAAGTATTAAAGGGTAATTCCCAAATGAGCTTTAAGTATCCAGCCGATTACATTATTCAACTGACGAGCAGGGACATTACTCCAAAAACGAATATGAAAAGCAGAAAGCACTGCTGTTAGCAAAGGAATATGTTGGATTAAAAGAAACAGAAGAAAAATCATTGATGAAAATTAAAAAGATGCCGTAGACAGGTCGAGACTTGGGGTAAACCAGCATTTATATTGCAACCATCCGACGGAACTGCAATTAAATATTTACAGCATTTTAAAAGTAATAATGCAACATTAAATATTTTGATCTGGAAGCATACATTTTCTGCTAAAATTCTTAATTAATTAATATGAAATCGCCAATTTAAATTTCACTTCTTCGAATACATATAACACGAAACACTCCTTCATCCCGATGCATTTCCGAGTCCGAGGAACGAATATTCCACCTTGTTGCAGGCAATGTACGGCTACCGATATCCGGACCTTCGAAAAGACAAAAAAGATACTATGGTGATAGTTAATGTCGGACCGCAATAATGACAATAGGTTGACAAAGACTTTGCTGATGGTGTGTCCCTTTTCCGCTAGAATAAAAGGAGAATGACGAGTAGCAGAAGCACTATTTATAGTAGGAATCATCGAAGAAGCCTCAGAGTCACACGATAAAATTCTTGACTCCACAAACACTCAAAAGTAGAATTGTAGGCAGTACAGACGAAATAAAAAAGCTATTTATAGTTACATGTTTAAAAATACGGGCGATGGCGATGGCACGACAGTTAGTTCATTGGATTATCACGCAGAGAGTCTGGGTTCGATTCCTGGCTGGGTCACCAACAATTTTTCAAATCGCCATCACCCTTTCGGCGGGCAATGGCAAACTCCCGGAAGTAAAATTGCCTACGAATAAGCTCCTAAAGAGTGCCGTTCGGATTCGGCGTGAACCGTAGGCCCCGCTCAGATGTGACAAAAATGACAAACATGAGTAACACAAATGAGTGTCAAGAAGCTAGGCCATGGCCCATACCGGGCTGTCAGAGCCACAGTGTTTTTTTTTTTTTGGACGATAATCAATATTTAGTTGTCTACCACGACGACGACGATAAGTAATAATTCCGTCGACCTGACCTGAATACGTATAATTATGTGTAAGACCAATAAATTGTATGGTTCTGATGACCTATTCTATGGGCAGGCATAGGATCAGCACCATACATCGACTCATTTTCAGCCTCGGTTAAACGAACGAAACATTGTTTCCTAAATCCTCGAGAAAGGACATCTGTTGAACTAAGCCAAGTTAAGACACATAAGTTTCTTCAACATCGTCTACAAGATCTTTTTTGTTATATAGTAATGTGTGAGTGCATAAAGCCTTTAACCAAAAACCTGATATTTTTAGCAAACAATTTATCATTGCGAAGCTCGTAAAACACGCGTAAAATCGCGTTGTCATCGCGTTGTCATACGTTTTTCGTTGTAAAACAGCAAACACAAGGGACATCCATAGTCCCTGGAAGTATTTTCAATAATTCACATACGCCAATGGAATTGAGGTGATTGCAAGAACGCACCGTGATACCAGTAACACACTCGTGAGTCGTGAGTACTGTTTTGGAAACAGAAAAGCGGTCAACAAGTAGATACAAAACGAACTACTCATATGTGGTGTATCTAAGCGATTTGATCTCTTAGGATTCACTATTGATCCTTACAAGTTCAGTGTTGAATTGAAATAAAAACTAGCTTGTTTCCATCACTGTTTCCTTTTGTTGAAGAGCAACTGAGAAGCAGAGTGCTCTCCAAGACAACTAAAATGACTTTAATAAGAGTTTTTTTTTAAATATAAGGAAAACTTGAATTCTACTGCAATCAAGAGGGCTGTACTTAAATTACACAGAGTAGATTGAACGGGGAAATCGTCAGATTTCCATCGGCGTGACTGCTAAGTTGTGATGTGAATTTAGGCAGAACGATTTCCAGGCATTGAAAAATATTCATCTGCATTTTTATAAAGTTTGATGAAGTCAGCAAACCTGGATTTGGAGGATCAGCAAATGGACGCCGTAAATTTTTAAAAAATTATCATTGGGCGCACTTCCACTTCATTAGATACACGAACTGATAAAATATACGTGCAGCCAAGGATCAGCATAACTTTCATAGAAAAAACATTGGATTTGTACAGAGTGATCGTTTCGATCTACTGGTCTGCTAAAATAGTTGGGCCATACTTCTTCGAGGACAGTATCAGAAATCTACGGACAATAAATGGTGAACGTTATCGTAATACCTGCGACCTGTGTTGGTCAGTGTAGATTAGGAAAGATACGGTTTCAGCTTGATTTGTTACATAAATAACTCCCTGGCGATCGAAATTGGTCGCAGAGATCATGCGAACCAAAACCACCTGCCTCCCCTTATAAGGGCTTGCATAGTCTTAGGCCCGTATTGCGGTTGTCGATCGTCGATTCGACTGATTTCATGTTTGGTATTGTGTAACTCAATCGACAAAAGATTGCATTATTGTGTGAATAAAAACCAAAAAAGTGACTATTGTGAACACAATTTGTTTTGACAGTTGTTTCCTTATTTATTCATTGCCGCAATATTTTTGGAAATAACTTAATAAAACGAACTCCATCGAATTGTGTTCAAGTGATTCAGACGATGAAAATTACAATAATTTTAATCTTAAAATGGCCAGATAAAGAAAACAGATAAGAGATGCTTCGAAGCCTTTAAAATTTAAGGAAAAGATGTAAGTGTTTCATTCGAGAAATCACATACGTACATACCTACAGTTTTGCAGTTTTGGGAAATATTTCCGATTTTCTAAATTAGCATCTCGAAATTACTTAACGGAAATAGAAACTATGCTAAAGCCAACTGTAAAAAACTCTATTATTCTAAATATTTTGAAACTGGATGTGTTGTTTTACTCATTTGCTAGCCCTAAATTCAAATTATTGTTTTTTTACACTGACTTCATGTTTTTTTTTAATAAAAATCCTCACATTTTAATTTATATTTCCGCAAGCCACACACCAACGATCAGGAAATTTCGATCAACTAAAAACAGCTGTCAAATCGAGAATAGTCGATCAAAATCGACACTCACCATACCGAAATCAAAAAACAACGATCGACAATCGACTGTTATCGATGGTAGGCAATAAGGGCCTTAGATCTATGCTAAACTGATGCAGGGGCATAATTTCTGAGCAGATGAGGCTTTCCAGCTTAACATTAAAGTGAAAATATTTGCACAGCCGAAAATAAGATAAAATTAACTTACGATCAATTCTATAAATTTAACTGAAGAAGAAGAAAAGGTAAAAAACGGAACCAGTATGAGAAGAATAACTACTGAAAGAAATGAAGTTCAAAAATGTATCTTTTTATAAAAGAGATATTTTCTTTTATTTGAAATTATAATATAGTTTGACATGTTTCGCAAAATATAGATATTTTCATGGTGTTTTTACCAAAGTTTTTAAATCGTCATCACATTTCGAAAAATAGGTATATCAGCTTTTCCGAAATATGTTTGTGTATCATCTTTGTCTTAAGTCTTCTTCATCATCGTCCTTTTGCTTACACTAGTTGTTAGATTATTTTTAAATCTGCTTTCATCGTCCTTTATATATCATCATTTTAAATGTTTGTCTTATATGTCCTTGTAGTTCTCCCCCAATGTGTACACTTCTTTACAATTAATCATGAATATCGTATCTTAAATCTAGATTTTGTTGTGAGATAGTTTTTCTTTTCCGTTAAAAATCATCCCGTCCTTAAAATAGAGTTTGCCTTCTATGCCATCAGTAGTAGTAGTAGTAAATATCTCAATAATATTTGCATCTTCTTAGATTTATATATTATAGATATGTAGACTTCCATATAGAGTTTCTTTTTTATATATACAGTTTCGCAATAAATAATTTTTAATTTTTTTTTTTGATTTTTTTAGCTTGTTATAGAATCGGAGATCGATTGAATTTCACTTTTAGTTTTTACAATTTTTAGTTTTTGTTTTTTTTTTACATTTTACATGGTTTTACGATTTTTTTTTTGGTTTTTTTAAATCTTGTTATTTATGTTTGAACTAATATTTTTCGTGTTAGTGAGAGGTTTTCTTTTGTAAACCGCTACCAACGATCTTTTCAATTTGTGATTAGTTTGGTGGCCTGCCACCCGTGAGGAATATTAGATATTCTCGGCTTGTATAGTTTAACTAAGTTAATTTAAATTTTTTTAGGTGAATCGAAATTTGAAGGGCACAGAGCAAACGTGTCAGGTTTTGTTGGTTAGAGCTGATGTTCTAGCTGGTTGGTTTGTGTTTGTTGACACGTTTGCCCTGTGCAATTCAAATTTGGACTGACGAGACTACGATGTGGATGGAGTATTTATACCGAAATTTCCGCAGGATTTACTGATGAGGTTTTGAGATGAGTTTAATTAGCAGGTAAGCGAATATGTAAATTATCCTCCACGTGATTAGGAACATCCTCAAGGAATGGCAGACAAGGTCGTAGGTTCGTAGAATTTAATTTGCCTTAAAACAACTTTGACTTAGGATTGATACGATGTGGTTCATTTCTTGCGTGGTAATTAGTCTATTGATTTCAGTTTTGGAGGGAACTACCTGTGGCATTCTGTTTTCGCGGCAGGAGTTGTAAAATACTTTCTGAAATTGTTTGGGATTACCTGCACACGTTGAAGTATTATAAATCCTTTTGTCTTAAGAGACTGTTTCCTATAGAACTTATGTATGTTTCAACAGATTTTTATTGACTTTTTGTTTCAAGGTTTTTCGGGAATTTTGAAAAATAAATTTTGGGATATGATTTTGTTTATATTTTCCGATTTTATTACAGCTCATGGATAGGACTTTTATGATTTCAAAAATATTTGCGTCGCGATAATGCAGGTACTTGTAAGGTATTAAAGGAAGAACTAGCCTTCATGAAATGGAGAATCATCTAATCATAAGGTTGACTTAGATATTTCATATTTGTACCTCCATTACCATTGAAAATCTCCATGTTGGGTGTTTTTCCTCTCTACATCTCACACGTTTGCTCAACCGGTCTTTAAGAGCAATTACGTTTTAGACAGGAAATGTTCATAAGGATCGATTTCTCAGATGAACTTTAGTATTCTCGTTACTATGTTTCATTCAACAAAACCTTTCAGATAAGTCGTGCGGATCTCATTAGAAATGATCAAAATGTACACTTTTGGTGAAGACCCTTGATAACTTGACAGCAAAGAAGAGCTGCAACTTTGTAAAAGTGACTGTACGATTGAAAGGTAATTTTCTGCCACGGTCTTGAGCTTGGAGTATATAAAGGTACTTTAGTCGTAAATCCGATTAGGTAGAGAATAGTTTTGCATATTCAGGCAGACAAAATAACAAAAGAAGCAAGCTGCTTCGACTGCAGTTGTTATATTTCTTTCCATAGCAGGACGTACAGACCGAATGTGACCCAGTTATACTGTCTTCATCACATAATTGTTAGTATAAATCCTTTTGAGTTGACATTGTTATTAACTTCCTGTAGTCTTTGCTTGTACATGCTACTTAAGTAAGATTTTTTGTCGCAACTTAACATACCGTAGCTTTCTAAGGTTTTCGTTGAACAAATTTTCCTTCTGAATGGTTCAGTCGTAGTCTTCTGTATACGCTTTGCTCATACTCTGGCTGTTTATTGTAAATTTAGTCAAAGTATTCGACGATAGATAGCCATCTTTGCTGACAGCAAGTACTGGTCTTCGACTTTATTTATTGTATGGATAACCTGTACCCACAATTCTATTCTGTTTGTTATGAATGCCTGCAGCATTAATCAATTCCTGTCCAAATGATCCATGTCCTGCATACTATTGAATCTTCAAGAGTTTTGAGTTTGTCGTTTCTGGTCTTGGTAGAACTATGTTGCATCCAGCATTAGTTCTTGTTTGTACGTAGCGATAGGTATACCGATGTTAGCTGTATCTGATAAAATGGGTATATTTTGGCAACTTCGTCGGCCCTAGAGTACCCTGGGACCCAACAAAGGTGAATATTGAACTGTTCCGCCATCTCCATGAGAGATGATCGGTCTTTAAGCTTAAAGAACACGAGTCCAGGGATTTTATGCCAGCCGGACTGTCGGAAAAGATGCGGATATCCATTGCAGATATTACGTTTTCCTTCACTCAGGGCAGGGCTGCATTAACTGCAATAATTTCCACCTGGAACACACTGCAGGTTTGGGAAGGCGGAACCTTAACCTAGGCCTAAGCTTATCAGTGAAAACACCGCCACCAACCCTACTATCAATCTTTAAATCGTCGCGCATGATGGCATTTTTCTTCCAGAAGGATTTAGGGGGAATACTGTACTTATATGGAAGTTCAAACCAATGTTTGGGCGCGGTGGGCAATACGAAGTTGGAGGCCCCATTTATTCCCGAATGCTATTTTGCAAGGGAATAAGGCTTCTTAGGCTTTCTTTACTCTTTCTTGAATATTAGGTTTCCAGCTTAGTTTCCTGTCGAAAATTTGACCCAGATATTTCGCTATATCAGAGAAGACCAAGTTGATACCGTTTATTAAGGGGAGGCCTATGATCGAAATTTTTTACTTCCCAGAAAAAAGGACAAGTCGAGTCGCGTCGGCTATAGCGATGTCATTCATGTACCCACATTCAGGTATATCAGCAGTTCGTTGACCACTAAGAACCAGAGAAGCGGTGAGGGGACACTGCCCTGCAGCATACTTCTGTTGATATATCTGTTAACCCATATATATATCTCGAACCCATCTAGTTTGGAGTTTCAAGGGTATTTTCCAAATTTGCTGGACTGTTTCTTTCAGTGTAAGACCAATTTCTTCGTGAAGTATTCACTTTTGTTTTGAAAGGCCCACAAGAAAAATTCTAGTCACATTAGGCGATTGTGGAAGCCAAATCGAATCGTCGTATTGAAAGATGTGTTGATTCTTCTTCAAATCGGTAGCAACTGCACAGATCAATTTCGCAATGCACTGTCTCGCAGCATCAATATCTACCAGTTCGTGGTTTCCTCATCTCGAATCTCCAAAATTTTAGAATTCAGAGAAATTATACACCAGGGAACGAATAACTAGAGCCGTTGGGGTTTTTTCACCATAAGATCTCCTATATGCACGTTGAGTATACATATAGTTACAAATCCAGCAGATTTTCGATGACCCAATCTCATGATATTCGTATGGGGCCCCTGACCAATTGCATAGACTACATTGGAGTGACTAATGCACATAACATTTAGCGTTGTCATTAGGTGTTTCCTAGAGATTTTCTGTCCGTATTTAAATCGTTCGCCACTTTGCAATGTTTATTTATTTCAAAAATTTGGCTTTAATTTAATTGGCATTAGCCTAATTGATTTATCTGATTCCCCCCATCACGGTATTGAGGAGCTCCTGATTAAACAACCGCCAACCAGATAGATCCCATTGCGATCGACGCCAGACACTTCTCTAACATCCTTGATGTCTAAACTTTCCGAGGAGGCAACTTCACCACCTTTTTACAGCCAGGATATGGATGCGGATATCACGAGCACAACAGAGTAGAGTCAGATCACCCATTTTCGGGGTGGAAATCTGCAATCGCTAGAGACCGCTAAAGTCTTTGTCGACCGCGTCTCCTTCAAAATCCGGAGCCCCCTACACAATGCATAGAACATCAATGGGTATGCTGTCAACTAGCCATCAGAGAAGCAGCATCTGACATAATTGGTTTCAAACCGCCACCACAAAGAATCCTCTGGTTCGATGACAAGCGGAGGGTGGCTCATGCAGAAAAACAAGAGGGACACAAAACTTCTCTGCATCACAGGACGAGAACTGCACGTGAAGTCTACGAACAGAAAAGACGCGGAGAACTTAGACTTCTTAGAAGAAAAAAGGAAGAGCACGAGAAGCACACGGTCGAGGAAATGGAGATATGGTGCGACAGGAATGACGTTCGATAATTCCATCAAAGAATTAAAAGAACATGCCAGGGCTACAAAGCCAGAAGCCCGCAAGGACGTGAATGAAAACCTAGTAGTAAAATCGCAGTCGATGCTGAAAATATGGAAAGACCACTTCGCCAGACAGTATAACGGCGTCGACGACCAAAATTCCGCTGTCAGGCAGAATGAACCATCACACAGAATTCCGTCCCCCTGACCTAGATGAAGTTGAGATTGCGATATCGAGACTAGAGTCGAACAAAGCTGCTGGGACATAGTCTCCTGAACATCGCCTACAAAATTTTCTCTGCCGTTTTATGTAATCGCTTGACAACGATCATGAGCAGTGGTTTCAGGCCAGAGAAGTCTACCATCGATCAATTATTCACACTACGGCAGATTTTGGAATTCCAGATCGATACCCACCACCTGTTTGTCGAGTTGTATAATGTAATGTTTAGTTTGGCATTCCTGCAAAAACTTGTCAGGTTGTGCAGGATGACAATGGAGAATGCTCGCTTCTCCATTGAGGTCGATAACGAATTAACCGAGACCTTTAATGTCAAAAAAGGTTCACTGGCGAATAGAAGGGGAACTATTCTCAACAAGTGTTCCTAATTTCTTACTTACGCAGATGACATTGACGTTATTGGACGGAGACGGCGAGACGTCTATGAGACATTCGCAGATATCGAAGAAATGGTTTTACGCAACCAAGTATATGCTCTCATCAAAAAAGGACTCCCAACATCGACAACTTGGTCAGAGTGTCACAATTAACAGCTTTAACTTCGAGGTAGTTAAAGACTTCGTCTACCTTGGCCCTGCACTCAAAAGAAGCAACGATACCATCGCAAGGAAATAAGACGTAGAACAACTCTTGCCAACCGCTATTGGGGCTCAGGAAGCAGTTGAGTAGCAGAGCCCTCTCTCGCAAAACCAAACTGGCCTTATACAAGACCTTGATCATCCCCGTCTTGCTCTAAGACGCAGAGACATGGACACTATTAAAAAAAAGTATGAAAAAGCCCTTTGCAGTTACGTGTTATTTTTGGTCCCGTTTGTATTGACGGGGAATAGAGGAGGAGATTTTACCAAGAACTGTATGGGTTGTACGGGTTGTACGGGTTGTACGGCGACATCAGCTTGGTCAGGCATCTACGGATTCAATGCCTGAAATGGCTGGGCTATGTAGAGCGAATGGACACTACAGCTCCGGACACCACCGCCCGAATAATCTTCAAATCCAACCCCCGAGACAATGTAGCGCTGGACGGCCGAATCTACGATGATGCGAACAAGTGGAAGGGGACCTAAGCCAAATTGGAGTGCATCACCGATGGAAGGATCTGGCGAAAGACCGTGTCAGTTGGGGAGCCTTATTGGTTGAGGCCCAGATTTACCCCTGACTTTAGCGCCACTTAAGAAGAAGAAGCGGTTGTTGTCGGGACCAAAATTACTGTTCTATGAGATACAATTTTATTTCGATTCCCTTGTATTAGGACAATTTTGTAAAAATGAACTGGGACTTACTACGACTTCCACTGACAGTAGGTGAAAGAATTGCAGACATAAATCATAGAAAATAGAATGCAGGTAGAAATTGTAGAAAATTTCAGTAGAAATACAATTTATTCACAATTTTTGGTAATTTTGATTTTGAAGGAACATAGACTGTAAGGTATTTTTGCATTGTTAAATTGGCATTCCAAAATGTACACAAGTGTTACCTTAGCTGTAACCGTTCAATAGCTACAGTACTTTAACTAATTAGACATTGAAATCAAAGGTGTCTCACTTCAACAGCCTATAACTTGAGAGACGGCAAAACAGACCAACCCCTCCAATAAGATTTTTTTCTTCGCCGGGAATTTAGCAATCTCTATCTACCGGATTGTCCCCCTTAACTGAGACACATGTACAGGGTGGCTTAAAATAAAAAACAGCTAAATCGTCGTTTTAATCTGTACACTCTTTCAAAAGTCCTAAGCCGTAGATCCTTTCTATTTAAAATGCTTCTTAATACATTGTATGGTTAATGGGAACCTATTGCTGTGTGTATCAAGATAAATTCGATGGGACATATTTCTACAAATAAATTAATGTCTTAGCAGCCCGGTATGGGCCATGGCCTAGCTTCTTGACACTAACTTGTGCTGCTCATGTTTTCATTTTTGTCACATCTGAGCCGGGCCTACGGTTTATCGCCGAGTCCAAACGGCACTCTTTAGAAGCTCTTTCGTATGCAATTTTATTTTCGGAAGTTTGCCATTGCCCGCCGAAAGGGTGATGGCGATTTGAAAAATTGTTGGTGACCCAACGCTGTAGACAGATATGTGAAGAAAGTTTCACATATATGGGCCTAGTTCTAGGTAACAAGCCCAGCAACAGTCCTTAATCTGTAAACAAGTCAGTATTGAGTATCGACAATAATAACTAATGTACAAAACAATTATTCGTTAGTTATTCGTTGCGATTTATGTCGACGACGTCCTGACATTTTCCAACTCACTTGATCTGGATAATCATTTGAAGGGTGAATTGTGAAGATATGGGCGAAGCTACATCACTTTTGAGCATACGGATCAAGCGAAGTAAGTCGTCTTTAAAAATTGATCAATCTCAGTACATTTCAGATATTTTGAGATGATTTAACATGGATGAGTGCAATCCTATAACCACACCGGTAGACCTAAATCAAAAGCTGTCTTCAGATATGTGTCCGAAAAACGTAAATGAAAAACAATATATGAAGGATAGCATATAGGCTTTTTACTCTTTGCTCCAGAAATCACACGTCCCGATGTCTCCTACGCCGTGAATCTGTTTAGTAGATTTGGTACGAATCCAGGCATGGTGCATTGGACACCTGTCAAACGTGTGATAAGGTACCTAAAGGGTACGATTGGCAAGGGCATTGTCTATCAGAAGGAAGAATGTGATATGGCTGGATTCTGTGATGAAGACTGGGCTGGCGATAACGATACCAGACGCTCTGCATCTGGCTATGTGTTTACGTTTCAATCGGGTGCTATATCGTGGGCTACAAAACGTCAAAGAACTGTCGCGCTTTCTTCAACCGAAGCTGAGATAATGTCTGTTGTTGCTGCTATCCAAGAGTCTGTTTGGCTTAAACGCTTGGAAGATGAGCTGTCTCCGGATGCACCAAAAACAATGGTACTTCACTGTGACAATAAAAGTGCTATTCATATCGCTACAAATAACTCTTATTCGGCGAGAACAAAGCATGTCCACATCAAGGCAAAATGTATTCGTGAAAAATTAGAGAATTCAGAAGTCAAGCTTGTAATGGTCATCGCAAATAATTGGACTGCATAAAATGATAAAATCTTATTTTCTATGTTTTGTCCCAAAAAGTCAAAACAGAAACACCCTGTAGTTGGTTTTACCAATTAAAATGACACTGAACTATATTGGTAGTAATAACGATCTGTAAGCCGCAATGATTTTACATGAATCTTAGGGGATATGTCTGGTTTCCGCGATCGAATGCTCTCTCTTGGATTTTGGCCGCGCGAGTGAAAGGTTATGGACAGTAAAGTGTAGTTAAAGTGCCTTGAGTATGGCCAAATTATTATTGAATGTGGTTTTCTAAAACCTATAGAATACTCCTAATTATAAAGTTCAAGTTTTTAAATAATTATTAAGCGCATAACATACCAACATCTTTACATACAAATAAAATGTATAAAGTCCAATTCCGACCAATAATCACGATTGCCGAAGATCGCCAAACAAAAATTTCAACCCAAGCAGCAGCGAAGAAATTTTGATACGAAATCTGTTATCAATCTTATCTATCAGCAGACGATCAATTATCGCTTACACATGTGCTGTACCTAAGTATTAAGAGGATCAAGTACAGTCACACTTTCAACGTGGGATTCTCTGTACAATCAAATTTAAAGATTGCAGCAAAACCTTCCATGAGGAGCAGAGCACCATAAGCGCAGCGTACAATTGGCGTTCTTGTTTTTTTTTTGATTAATCATTTATAATAGGTTTTTTTTTATTATCTATTGATATGCTATTGCATTGATAAAATTTGCTTACTTACTCTATCTTAACATATTTGTGTAAATATCACAGTCAGTACCATTATCACAATAAATTTATTATCACAGATCGAATTAAATGTACATACATATACATATGTACACATATATGTAAACTATCATTAGATTTTTTTTCATGCATCAAGTTCTTGTGAATGTAATTTGATTAATTTTATAAAAGCTCCATAAAAGTTCCGGTTTTTGTGCGCACAACAACTGCTGAGGAGAAGACTATCAAGGTATGTTACCTTTTCATTTATTTCCACACATTTTCAAGAACTTCATACGTATCAAATATTTGAATTAAAATTTATAAAATTAAGCTTTCTTCCTATACTTCGATTAATTTTTAATTAAATGCCAAATGAGTGAATATCAACTTCGATTTGTTGAAATTAATAAATTTGTCTTAATATGATAAAAGTGATAGTTTATGATGATTTTTTTAAAATGAACAACTAAAGATATTGGACGAGAACAGGTTTGGGCAGATGAAGCTAAATGTAGGTTAAAGAACAGAAGAAAAGATATTTTGAAGTAGGGGGTTATTCCTAAGATACCTGGATAAAGGATTAACCATGGTGAGGAGCTCTTTTATTAGATGCTAGAGGGACTATCCAAGGCAGTTGTAACAACAAAATCTGCCATTATCAGAGTAGTGCAGTAAGAAGGAAAGGCACGTTTATTTTTTATTTCTTTGTGTGGTCATGTGGAGTGAAAGATCCCCCCCTAATCCGACGAGTTCTAGCGTGGCTTCGATAACGTGCCGAAACTCACTCCATTGCAAGGGACTACAACTTCTTGTCCCCGCCGTTACAAGCTGCAATACCTTTCAACCGACCAGATGTTGGCAGATATACTCGTACTCACAAAAGGCGTACCTGTTGCCAAACAAACTTCCTTTGCAGAAGGTTTTGTATTAAAACAACATGTAAATTATTTCATATATTTACATACATAATGTACATAACATAATTTTTTTTTGAAAAAAAAAAAATTTTAATATTTTGGTTCATATGAATAATAATTAAATAACTTTCAGATAATATTAAAATTGTTCCATTCGGATTTTATTGTTTACTTTCTTAAAAAAGAAATTAATTTTTTTTAAAATAGTCATCTTATGAAGGTGTTGAAAATGAAAAACTATCATTGAATACATTCATCAAATAAGTATGCATTGTAGTACGTAATCTTATGAATTATGTCAACTAACCTTATTCTAATTTATAACCTACTCTGCACTTTCCTTAACAGAATATAGAAAATTTCAGACCTTTAAGTCACGAAGACGTAAAAACAAATTAAATCAATCAAAAATGCCAAAATTTCTTTGAAAAATTTCCAATTTCGTAAAATAAGAAACCTACTACATATTTTGAACTAAATATGTAATATTTGAAATAATCTTGAAATTATGATTCTGTGAGATTATTGTACTTAATTTACATGTCACGATAGTCCGTAACCTTTAAGTACCAAATTTATTGCTAAATTTAAATAGTTATTTTTTTTTTGATAACTTCATACAACATTTCTCTAAGTCCAGAAAAGGAACAGTAAAATATGAAAATGTTATTAAAATATCAGGTGCCGCCATGGTGATCCATTTTTGCAATATCTTTAGAATTTCGTGATTATTTTCATTTGAAATAAAAAGAGCTAATGAAACTTAAAATCAATTCAGCTACCCAACTGTCAAAAAATATTACTGAAAATAGATTCCAAAATTGAAAACAAGATAAGAATTTGATTTTATATATATACATTCGATTTATTTAAATTGTAATGTTATATATAAAATAAAGTATTATATATAGTTTGACATGTTTCGCCAACATATATATATTTTCTTCCTGTTTTTAAATCGTCATCACATTTCGAAAGAAATATTTGATTCTATTTATTCTTGAAATATGTTTGTGTATCATCTTTGTCTTAAGTCTTCTTCATCATCGTCCTTTTGCTTACACTAGTTGTTAGATTATTTTTAAATCTGCTTTCATCGTCCTTTAAATATCATCATTTTAAATGTTTGTCTTATATGTCCTTGTAGTTCTCCCCCAATGTGTACACTTCTTTACAATTAATCATGAATATCGTATCTTAAATCTAGATTTTGTTGTGAGATAGTTTTTCTTTTCCGTTAAAAATCATCTCGTCCTTAAAATAGAGTTTGCCTTCTATGCCATCAGTAGTAGTAGTATTAAATATCTCGAATTCACCCAATAATATTTGCATCTTCTTAGATTTATATATTATAGATATGTAGACTTCCATATAGAGTTTCTTTTTTATATATACAGTTTCGCAATAAATAATTTTTTTTATTTTTTTTTTATTTTTTTAGCTTGTTATAGAATCGGAGATCGATTGAATTTCACTTTTAGTTTTTACAATTTTTAGTTTTTGTTTTTTTTTTACATTTTACATGGTTTTACGATTTTTTTTTTGCTTTTTTTTTTAAATCTTGTTATTTATGTTTGAACTAATATTTTTCGTGTTAGTGAGAGGTTTTCTTTTGTAAACCGCTACCAACGATCTTTTCAATTTGTGATTAGTTTGGTGGCCTGCCACCCGTGAGGAATATTAGATATTCTCGAATTGTATAGTTTAACTAAGTTAATTTAAATTTTTCTAGGTGAATCGAAATTTGAAGGGCACAGAGCAAACGTGTCAGGTTTTGTTGGTTAGAGCTGATGTTCTAGCTGGTTGGTTTGTGTTTGTTGACACGTTTGCTCTGTGCAATTCAAATTTGGACTGACGAGACTACGATGTGGTTGGGGTATTTATACCAAAATATCGGCAGGACTTGCTAATCGGTTTTGGTGTTCAATTCGATGAATATTGATTCAGGTACATGAATTATAAAAAGTCCTTCTGAAGATTAGGGTCACGATTGCAACGCAAACGCAGTTAAAGTCATAAACACCTTGTATGCAAATATTTTCGGAATACAGCGTGTCCTAAGGTTCCTGATCAAGGATTATTGCCATGAAATTTACTATGTTTATTACTAGGTTTTCCTGGAATAACAGTTTTGAAGAATACAGTGTACTATGGATGGATCAGACTAATTCCTTGGCTTTATGACCGAGTTCATTAATGTCTTAGATTTTTTAATATATTATTTTTTTGTGTTGTTGACTAAGTTATAAATGTCTGTCTAATATGTCTAAAAACTTATTGACGTTGTTAGATTACATAAACGATAGCAGTAGATTCTCAATACTCGTATATCTGCAAGTATTCATTTTGTATGCTAAGAACATATTAATGAGTTAAAACCAAAGCACTTCTTCTAATGAATATGCATTCTGTCAAAATATATCCGGGTCAATAAAAAACAACACAAATTAATTAATCACCAAAATTTATTAAGTCTCCTTTAAAATAGTTTCCATTTGAAGCGGTACGGCACATTCCAGGAACGCCTTCAGTTCTGTCGGCGAATTTTTTTCAATATCCTCAATCGATTCTGGAATCCGCAAGCTTGATCAAAAAGTTTTTGGTAAATGGTGCATTATCGTGGTACAAGATCCAAGAGCTGTTCTGCCACCATTCCGGTCTTCACTTCTTCACTTCGCACTGCTTACTTTAGTCGCCAGTTGCTTCGCCATGTTGACCAATGTGGCGATCACGTATTTCACTGTCATTATATTGTCGTGTCGTTCTCAAGGCACTATGACTCAGCTACTGCTGCAGTCAAAAATTCAATAATTAATTATGGACGTATAATTACTTCATGGATTAACAGCTCCCTAAACCCGACTGTCTGGGCGCTTATGTATCCACTCAAGTAAAATTGTACCTTAAAACCAGAAATATTTTTTTGAATATAAGCAGTTAGCATTTCTGGAATTCTCGAAGGCAAGTTTACCAAAGTTCGTATTATGAGTTGGAGTAAGTTATTGAGCCAATTGAACTTAATAGTTTTTAGATTCAAAGGAAGCTGCTTTTTTTAAATGCGATCGCCCGCAAGTCTATGTACCCGGATTTTCAGCAACATTTGCAGGTATGTAGGCCAATATAGAGGAAGAAGGTCTCAAGTTTTCCGAAAAAGGAATAAAATCTTACCTTGCCGTCCTCTTAAAAGACATAAGCGCTACACCCTAGATGGGTTTTGGAAGATCCTGTCTTTCCTAACCCAGATGCTAAACGAAATCAGTCGTTTTTGTTTTTCTTTTTTTTTTTCAAAAATAGGATTTTCAATATCATTGCGATAAATCGTATGTCAATAAGTTGAGTAAAAAAAGATTCAGGAAGGCCATCACAACACAATCGCACATTGTACCAAAGACCACTTTATTTTAAAGAGTTCTAGGGTAAAACTCATGCAACAGACTATTCTTCAGAGACTGACAAGTAGTGATATAATTGCTCGTATGTGAATGTTTGTTCCACCAGATAACCGACAACCGATATATGGTCTTATCATAGTCACATAGATTCAAAGGCCACGCTTAGGCGACAGAACTAAGATTGAAATCTTTGTCGTGACCTGTTTAGTCCAAGGAAATTTCTTAGCTCCGTTGGAGATACCAGTGGTGATAGCCAAAAGCTCAAGATTAATCAGACCACTTAGCTTTGTCTTTAGGCAATTGTTAGGCATAATCCAGCAGACAGTACTGCTAAATCATCTGACTTTGAAACCAGGAAAGATGCACAATAATATTGAAGGATACACTGAGGACAAATCCACCTCGGTGTGGGTGGTGGATACTGGCGGCAGCAGTGGCAGAGCCACACAGACTAATTGATCTGATGTTTTTTGTGGATTTCCGACATTGCAGCTGCCCACAGTGTTTGCCAGCTGCAAGGTATTAATTTGAATGCCAGACTAGCAGTGAACATACTCTTCAGAGCAGCAGCTCGAAACCATCAAAAGAAGCAATAGCACTTGTGATTGTCTTGGCCGTCATTACAACCGATGACTGATACCACCAGCGGGCTGTTGTAAATATAACTCCGGTTATGAGCTGACTCTGTCGAAATAACCTGAGAAGCGAATTTTAAGCATGAGACAGATAACCTTTTAGTCTCTCCAGTTTGGCTAATTTTCTCCCCTTAAGAACTTTGATCAAAGCCTTTGTAAGAAGATACATCTTGAATCAGAATTGTCTTCTTATATTCTCCGAACTGTGCTAACCGATGCGAGGCACGCATCCAACATCCTCGACGTGCACACATTCCGAGTGGCAAACGTCGACTCTGTCCATTGTCTTGTCGCGACTAAATTCAGAGCTTGACTGTCTAACGAGAAGGAGCTGCTAACCGCCCAGAAGAAGAAATTCGACATTGGATGCCTTAGCACACCTGGAGTAGCCAGATAATACAGGGAGCGCCTGACTATGAGACTCCCCTGTGCACTCACCTACCACAAACGCCAACAATCATCAATATCGCGACATCATCAAGAAGGTAGCCGAAACCACTGTTGGGTACCAGCCACCCCAGAGAAAGAGCCCGTGGTATGATGATGAATGCGTGTACAGGAAAAAGATGACAGAAGATGCACACAAGAAAGCGCTGCAGCGCAAAACAAGGGCAGCAAATGAAGAATATCGAGCCAGGAGAAGGGAGGAAAAGAAGATTCTGCGTAGAAAGAAGAGGGCTTACGCAGCTTCCCAGCTCAAGGAGATCGAAGAGTCGTGTGATGGTAATAATATACGGAGGTTTTATAAAAAAGCCAAGCAACTGGCTACTGGCTACAAAACCGGATTGCAGGTTCTTCGAGACAGCGAAGGAAACCTAGTCACCGAAGCGCAGGGAATAGTAGATGTGTTTAAGCAGCATTCCAGCAGCTGCTTAATGGGCATCATCTAGAGAAAGTGATATGGCAAGAAGAGAACCCACGTCCAGACAACGATGAACCAATTCCACCACCTAGTATAGAAGAAGTTGGCTTAGCTTTAAAAAAGCTTAAGAACAACAAGGCCGGAGGCTGTGATGGTTCACTAGTGGAGCTCTTTAAATACGGTGGTGATGTTTTGGCCACATATGATAGCATACATCGTCAGGAGCTCTATATGCTGATGGCCGAATTCGGAATCCCGGCAAAACTGATTCAGCTGTGTCGCGCGACGCTGGAAAAAACGCGAAATCCGTTGCCCTTGAAGTAAATGAGGACAAGACTAAGTATATGCTATCAACAAACAAACAAGCAACTGTCCACTGCCTAGGACAAAGCGTCACTATTGATAGCAACAATTTCGAGGTAGTTAAGGAGTTCACCTACCTCGGAGTAAACATGAACTCCACGAAGACCCGGCGAAGAATTACCCTAGGAAACCGTTGCTACTTCGACTTGGCCAAAAAATTAGGTTCAAAACCCCTAACTCGAAGGACGAAATTCATGCTCTACAAAATGCTTATCCTGGCTGCTTTATGGCGCCGAGTGCTGAATGATAAAAAAGAAGGGAGAGCTGATACTGAAAAGAAAAATACTTCGGCGGATTTTTGGTCCTGTGTGCGAGAAGGGCGAATGGAGGAGAAGATACAACCGCTAGCTCTATGACCTGTACCAAGATGTGGATGTAGTCCAAAAAGCCAAAACACGTCGACTACATTGGCTCGGCCACATCGAGCGAATGGACAATAATGCTTCAGTTAAGAGGATCTTCGAATCTCAGCCCCCAGGTTCGAGAAGACAAGGAAGACCGAACCTCCGTTTCAAAGACCAAGCCATCGCGGATACCAGAGCAATTGGTCTGAACAACTGAAAGCAGCGTGCCCGGGATCGTAAATGATGAAAGGCTGCAGTGTCTCAGGCAGAGACTCTACAGGGGTCGGGAGCCCGATAAGGATTCTTCGACCTTGGAAGGCAAATGCGTAGCAGAGCTATATAAAACACTGATCGGCTCAGTCCTTCTATATGTCGTAAAGAGCAGGGACTTAATTAAAATGGATGGAGCGGTAGGTCCTTTGGTGTGAAAAGTGCTTTCGGTGAAGTATAGTCTTCTTTGCATTAAAGAAAGTTGCAATTTAACGGATGATTGCACAGCGACATGGACTTAATTTAAATAATCAGAATTGATCGACTTAGTTGGCTGGAATAGCACTGCTCTGGCTCAGAAAGTCCTTGAATCCGCAGAAAAAAGAGACCCCGCTTCAGGTCGCGCGGAAGCAGGCATTTAGCAAACGGGTCTGTCTGGAGTGCAATGAAAAGTCATCACCAGGCAAAATCTTCGATCTACTAAGTCGAGGGGTGTGGAAACGTGTGAATATACCAATGGATATCTCACTAAGCTAGATTCATACGAGTCCTAAAAGCAGAATTATTGTCTTATGAGTTTTGTATTTTATGAAACCTTTTTTAGGTTTCCAGGCCAAAGGTCTGGCTGCAATTTAATCCAAAAGCCCATTAAAGTGTAGTATCCTTCCGACTCCAGTATCACCACTTTCAAATCATCGAATTTATTTATCCAATTAACATATTCAACATGTCCGAATCTCGAATATTCCCTTAATCAAAAACGGACCTTAACGCTCGTATTTTCTTTTCCAAAATTACCAACAATAATTTACCCCGTGACATTCATTCCACAGTTATTCTCTAGCCATTCTCCAGCCTCTGCACCTTCCTCATCTTTTGAATTGAAAATATAGGTAGGTAACCAAAAGGAAACCGATTTTCAGCCCTAGCAACCACAGTGAAAAGGGCCAGAAGCTTTCACAACCTAACTCATAACTCGGCTATCCGAAATAGTTTCCCTCAAAATGTCTTTCAACAGAGATAAATCAAATGCCTCCCTCAGCCCCAAACCATAACTATGTGGCATCCCCTTCCCTTGTCTAGGCTACACTCTATACCATCCTACAAAGGTTTGTCCTGGAAACCGTCATACTATTATGAATTCTATTTAAATGGTAATCAGTTACCCTTTTTGCTAGCGGTAAAGATTGATCTTTTTTTATTACAGCTTTCAGAGATTTTTCTCTTCATTTTTTCACATTTCGTTCTCCCTCATCATATTTGTGGCGAAAAGAAGAAAAGGAGCCGAAAAATGGTAGCTACGAGTAGACCGGCAAGTACGGCAATAGTGAACGAGAGTCGAGTCGTGAACGCGTAGTTTTTTTTTTTACAGAAGAGCTATCACATTATTCGGGAAAATGTAAATTTTGAGATTTTTTTCGTTTTTTACTTGAAATCACATAATTTTCTAATATTCAAAGGAATTGGGAAAAGGCATAAAGGACAGAAGAAGAGGGGAGAGGAAATAAGAAAAAAGTTTTTAGTGTCCCTTTTGATAAGCCGGAACTGTGGAAGGGCGAGAAATAATCGCAAGAATGACAGCTTTGGAGGTGGTACTGTTCATGTTGAAAGACCCATTGAGTGGCAGCCTTTCAGGTTTCCAACACAATTTTTCTTTCTTTTTTTTTTGGGAGGGGGGAGTGTAAGGGGGACTTTTATTCATATCTGCTTTGCTCCAATGGCAAAAGGTAGTTTACTTTTTAAAGAAGAAAAACTGAAAATATGGTTTTATAGAAATTCATCTAATAATACGTTCTATGGTCAGTTCTAAGGAGTGAGCTACATAAGATAAAGTGATTACGAGCTGATTTAAGGTCTTTCTAAATGGATGAGTGGATGACCTAGGAGAAGAACAATTAAATAGTTGAGCATTCGAATGAGAGGGGGTTTCAGGATACCCGGTAACTTGCAAGTCCAATGCATGATTGTGCAGTAGTCAAAATATCGGCAAAGTGTGCAACAAAGAATATTTTTGGCATAAGCCGACACATAGCAAAACGATTCAGGCCGTATTCGTATCGCACAACATTGTTAAAAGCAACGTTGAGCTTACGTCTAAAAAAGGCGCTGGTGCAACAAAAAATTTCGCAGCCCTACTTTATCAAAGGAATGAGCACGGCTTTTACCAAAATAAGCTTCGTATATACTGGTGTGAAGTTTGGAGATTGGGAGAGACTTACAAGACATCCGTATATTTTTCCCACAACTGAGCAAACGTTACCCCGCCGGGGTAACTGCCCGGCCATTTAAAAAAAATTAAGTTACGAAGCATCAACAAGCCTCGGATATGGACGGATCTACTGTTGACAACTCACGCAAACGATTTAAGGACAATGAGCTTCGGATATGCACGTGGAATGTTAGATTCCTTAATAGATCACATGCAGCCAAGCAACTAGCGGAGGCCCTAGACTGCTGCAAAGCAGACATAACCGCCATTCAAGAAATGCGATGGGATGGGCCGGACAAAAAGAAGATGAAAAACTGCGATATATACTACGGCAATTGCTATCGACGGCAAAAGCAGCGCTTATTTGGATGCGGATTTGTTTTCGGAGGCAGACTAAGACAAGAAGTCCTCAGCTTCCGGCATGTGAGCGAACGCCTCGTAGCTATCCGCATCAAGGCTAAATTCTCCAACATTAGTCTTATATGCGCGCATGCCCCAACAGAGGAGAAAGTTGACGACACCAAGGATGCCTTCTACGAGCTCCTTAACAAGACCTACGAGCAATGCCCTAGCTAGGACATTAAAATTGTCCTCGGTGATTTTAATGCAAAGCTGGAAAGAGGGGGTATCTTTGGTGAAACAATCGGAAAATATATCCTGCACAACACCACCTCCGATATTCGAATGGATTCAGGCTAATCGACTTTGCGGCGGGGCGAAACATTGTCGTGACTAGCCCGCGGTTCCCACATCTCGACATACACAAGGGGACATGGAGAACTCCTGATCAATCAACAGTCAAACAGATCGACGCAAGACACTCCTCCAGCATTATGGATGTCCGTACCGTCCGAGGAGCCAACATCGACTCGGACCATTACCTTGTTGTACCCAAGGTACGGTTGCGGATATCCCAAACTACGCCAAGACAAACTAATGCTGTGAGAAAATTTGACGTCAGACGGCTACAATCGAAAGAGATCGCCAAGTCCTTTTCCAATCGAGTGTCTCTTAATCTCTTAAGAGGTCCAATGCCGCCAGCATCAAGCACCGAAGACCACTGGAAACACTGCCAAAACGCCATCCGAGATGCCGCTTCTGATGTGCTGGGTTTTACTCGTCCACCACAACGAAACCCCTGGTTCAATGACGAATGCCGGCAAGCACATGCAGCTAAGCAAAAAGCACGCAATGCGGCACTGCAAAAAAAGACCAGAGCTGCTCATGAGCTCGATGAGTGGAAGAGGAGAGACGAACACCGGCTTCTCAGGAGGAAGATGAAAGAGCATGAGAAGCTCCCGGTCGAGGAAATTGAGAGCTGCTACTCTAGGAATGAGGTTCGGAAGTTTTACCAAAAGGTAAAAATAACATGCCACGGAAACAAACCCCAAACCGAAGCCTGTAGAGATGAACAACGGAACATCGTAGTAGAATCGCAGTCGATGCTGAGGATTTGGAAGAACTATTTCTGCAGAATGTATAACGGCGATGACGGACCAAATACCGCTGTCAGGCAGAATCAACCTTTCAACTTGGACGATGATGACCAACAATTCCGTCCACCCGACCTGGATGAAGTGAAGATAGCTATATCGAAGCTTAAGTCCAACAAAGCTGCTGGAGCGGATGGCCTGATTGCCGAGCTCTTCAAAGAGGCAGGCGATGACTTGGTAAGGAGCATACACCAACTCATCTGTAAAATATGGTCGGACGAAAGTATGTCCGATGAATAGAACCTCATCATTGTTTGTCCGATTCTCAAGAAAGGAGACCCTCTGAACTGCGCCAACTACAGAGGCATCAGTCTCCTTAACATCGCTAACAGGACCTTATCTGCCGTACTGTGTGAATACCTAAAGCCGTTTGTCAACAACTTGATAGGTCCATATTAGTATGGCTTTAGGCCAGGAAAGTCCACCATCAACCAAATATTCACAATTGGAGAAAACCCATGAGCTTCAGATCGATAAAGACCACATATTCAACGATTATAAGGCCGCGTATGACAGCATCTACAGAGACGAGCTATACGGAGCAATGACTAGTTTCGGCATCCCTGCCAAGCTCGTCCGTCTGTGCAGGCTGAGGATGGAGAATGCACGCGGCTCCATCAAAGTCGGTCAAGATCTCACCGAGACCTTTGATGTCCAGAAAGAATTTAGGCAAGGCGATGTGCTATCACGCGATTTTTTCAACATCGTACTTGAAAGAATAGTGCAAAACCTACGAGCAAACACAAGAGGCACTATCTTTCAAAAGTCCGTCCAACTACTCGCATCCGCCGACGATATTGACATAATCGGGAGAAAGCAGCGTGATGTCAGTGGCGCTTTCGCGAGTATTGAGACGGAAGCGGCGAAAATGGGTTTAGCGGTCAATGAGGGCAAGACCAAGTATATGCTGTCAAGCAAAAAGGACAACTAACACCAACGTCTAGGGCAGAACGTCACCGTCGACAGGCATAACTTTGAGGTAGTTAAGGACTTTGTCTACCTAGGCTCCGCTATGAATTCAGACAACGACACCAGCGCTGAGATCAAACGAAGGATAACTCCTGCCAACCGCTGTTTCATTGGCTAAGAAGGCAATTGAGTAGCAAAGGCCTCTCTCGGACAACAAAAGTCACCCTTTATAAGAGGCATGAACATTATCAAAAATGAATGAGGGTGATCTTGGCCGCTTTGAGAGGAAAAGTTTTCGATTGATTTTCGGTCCCGTCTGCATTGACAGTGAGTGGAGGAGAAGATACAACGACGAACTGTATAAACTGTACAGCGACTTCGACCTATCCAGAAGAGTGAAGATCCAACGACTAAGATGGCTGGGTCTTGTAGAGCTGATGAACACTAGTGCTCCGGTCCGAAACGTCTTCGAATCCGCCCTCGAGGGACAGCGCAGTCGAGGAAGACCGAGACTCATATGGCGCACGCAAGTGGAAGGGGACCTCAGTCAACTAAGCGTGCGAAACTGGAGGCAGCTAGCCAGGGATCGAGCTGGCTGGAGAAGCTTGTTGACTGAGGCCAAGGTCCACCCCGGACTATAGTGCCACCTAAAGTACTTGTAAGTAAGTAAGAGCAAACGTGTTCGTCCCCGGTTAATTTTGTATTAAACCAAATACCAAGATTTTTGCCTTTGTTTACAAATTCAATAGGTTCATTACCTATTGGTAGACTGCATGAACGTTGATAAGAAGTAATGGATTTCTATTTATGAGAAGACACTTCGTTTTTCTTGGGTTAGGCTGTAGAAAGTTTTCATCTGCCTAGCAATGAATACATTTTAGGTAATCATTAAATTGCAAGATAGCATGATCAATAAGATCATTCTCAAATCTCGAGCTAGATATCGTCGGCAAACATGTGGAAATTTGAACTCTTAATGCTTTTGGGAAGATCATTAGTAAAAATTGCGTCAAGTAGGGGACCTAAAATGGATCCTTGTGGAACACCTACTGAAATTGCAATATTATCTGACACAGCACTGTTACATGAACTGCTTGTTTTCTTTCAACCAGATTAGCGGCTGATTTAGAGAAATTATAGAAGTTTATCAGTTTTGATACAAGTAGCTCATGATCCACGGTGTCAAAGGCCTTAGAAAAATCTAGGAGAGCAATAAGTGTGATTTGTTTCTTGTCTATTGCAACTCTCATGTCGTCGGAAACTTTTTGAAGACTGATAGGCGCAAAGAACTTGTTCCTGATGAAGAAAACTTGATATTTTATGGAGTATAATTTTTTTAAATGTTTTTGACAAATATGGGAGTATAGCGATAGGTCTATATTCATTTGAGGAGTTGCTCGTTAGGATCGACCTGGTCTACCATGAACTTTAAGTTACATCCTACACCTAATTCTCGTAAGTTTGTTTCAAAGTGTATTGGATGGAAGTTTATAATCGAAGTGCTTAGCATAATAACGACATTTGGCTTCTTTAATCTTCGAGTCAACTATGTTGCGTAACAACCGATAACTATCATAGTATTCGGGAATCCGAAATCGTTTCCATTTTTTTAATTCAGCATCACCCTTGTTTCTTAGCTCAAAAATTTCAGATGTAAACCACTTGATGTTAGTATATTTGACAGCTTTCCTTTTAAGAGGAACAGGTTTATCGAAGAGCTGTAAAACTACGTAATGGAGAAATGCAACTTAGGCATCTACCGATGTTTCAAAAAATACGTCATGCCAATCAAGGCAAAGAAGGTCTTGTTCAAGTTGCTCCACATTTAGATTTTTAAGGTCCCTGAATGTATAAACCGATGGTTTGGGACTGGTAACTACATTAAAAGTGGCAAAAATGAGGTCATGTCTAGAAAAAACAGGAGCAGAAACCTAGGTAAAGAACACTTCCTGACAGTCACTGGTGATAAAAATGTCAAAGAGTATGCTGTTCGAACCAGTAAAGTGCGTTGGAATGGTCGAATTTACAACATCGATATAATATCTTTAGACAGCTTCGTCTAGTAATTCATGTTATCAGTGGCTATTGGATCAGATACAGATATGCTTTTGATTAAACCACTGAAAATAAAACCATATAAGAAAAGAAACTGCTTAGCATTGAGCTGTTAGTAATCTTTGGTGTCGTTGCCTGTATCCTGCCGAACCACTACAGCACCACAATTAAGGAATTATATTTCGAATACTTGAAGCCGTGTGCTACTCAGACTTTTTGATCAAAGATATGTATAACGTCAGGTAACGAGTTCTAACCGGAAGTCGGCACTTTTTTTGAGCTTCAATCGTGATTATATTCCAATTGTGGTAGTAACCTTTAAATGGGGATGAGGAGTCATTAAGGATTCTTCAGATATAGTCAAAGGATACTGAAATCGAGATTGTGACGGATGGGCGACATGGGCAACGACAGAATTCATATTCAGAAAGTTGGCTATCGCACCTAGCAGAGGCCATAACTACTGTAAAGAAGACATTACAACCATCCTAGAATTATGGTGCGATAAGCCAATGGCACAAAAGATGAACAACTTTGACATATACAGACATCCTACGATGAATGCTATAGAAAACAGAAACGGTGTTAATTCGGACGAGAATTTATCTGACGATGGGATGGCGCGATAGTTAGCTCATTGGACTATCACGCATAGAGTCTGGGTTCGATTCCTGCCTGGGACATCAACAATTTTTCAAATCGCCATCACCCTTTCGGCGGGCAATGGCAAACTCTTGCTCAGATGTTACAAAAATGACAACATGAGCAACACAAATGAGTGTCAAGAAGCTAAGGCCATAGCCCATACCGGGCTGCCAGACGCCACAGTGTTTTTATTTTTTATTTGTTGTGAGCAACAGATTGAGTCAAGAAATTCTTAGTGTGGCGCCAACCGTCTTGTAGCAGTCCTAGTCAACAGCGAAGTTTAATTCGCACCAACTACGTTGGGATGACTAAAACCTTTAACAAGTCACTTAAATTCCGTTAGAAGGGGGACTAGAATCATTACAAATCGAGGCAAAAAAAACACATCAGAAGCCAATTCGGAGGTTTGGTACTCGCATATGTTCTTCTAATGAAGAACTCTGGAAACTCTTGAATATCTGAAGTAGGATACTGAGCCGAAAGCAGAAACTATTTTTTCCGTGAGCGAATTATTGTGAGCTAAACTGGTCAAAATAGCCATTAAACCAGCTCTAACGCCTTATAAAAATCCAGAAGCTGTTGTCTGTCTTCAGCTGTGCCGATAGGACTGTTCCTTTCTTTGATGGGTAGCAATTGTAATCTTCACTTTTAACCTGGTACCAGCAAAGACAAAAAACCGAACAGTAAAAGATGCCTTGATACTGATTATCGTAAGACAAGGCACACACTCGCCAACATTTTTACAAGGACGATGTAAACCAACAAGTTGGTCCACCTGACCTGCTTGAAGTGAAGATAGCAATATCTAAACTTAAGTCCAACAAAGCAGCCAGATCGGACGGTCTGACTTCCAAACTCTTAAAAGCTTCAGGCAATGACTTGGTTAGGAGCATAAGAGTACATCTGTACTCATCTGCAATATATGGTTGTCCGATCAGGATTGGTTGTCCGATCCTCAAAAGAGGAGACCCTCTAAATTGCACCAACTACAGACGCATCAGTTTTCTTAACTTAGCCGTACTGTGTGAATGCCGGAAACCCTTCGTCAACAACCTGATTAGTCCATATCAGCGTGCCTTCAGGTCGGGAAAATCCACCATCGACCAAATACTCACACTACAGCAGATCTTGTAGAAAATCCACGGGCTTCAGATCAATACACACCACCCGTTTATCGATTTTAAGGCACGATGCTCCACCAAGGTCGGTCAAGATCTCACCTCACACAAACACAAGACAAGAGGCACTATCTTTCAAAAGTCCGCCCTACTACTCGCATACGCCGACGATATTGACATAGTCGGGAGAAAGCACCGTGATGTCAGTTGCTCTTTCGCGACTGTTGAGACGGAAGCGGCGAAAATGGGTTTAGCGGTCAGTGAGGGGAAGACCAAGTATATGCTGTCAAGCAAAAAGGACACTCAGCAGCGATGTCACCATTAACAGATATAACTTTGAGGTAGTTAAGGGCTTTGTTTCCCTAGGCTCCCCTAAGAACTTAGACAACGACACCAGCGCTGAGATCAAACGAAGAATAACTCTTGCCAATCATTGCTTCTTTGGGCTAAGAAGGCAATTGACTCTCGAACAACAAAAGTTACCCTATTTAAGACCTTAATAATCCCAGCCCTGCTCTATGGCACAGAGCCATGAACATTGTCGAAAATGGATGAGGGTGCTCTTGGCTGCTGAAGAGGAGATACAACGACTAACTGTACCGACTATTCAGCGACATCGACCTTTCCAGAAGGGTGAAAATCCAATGGCTGAGATGGCTGGGTTATGTCGAGCGGATGGACACCAGTGCTCCGGTCTGAAAAGTCTTTGAATCCGCCTCCGATGGACAGCGCAGCAGGGAAGTATCCCGGCTCCTGCGGCGCGCACAAATGAGAGGCGAACTCATTGAACTTAGCTCGCGAAACTGAAGGCAACAAGCAAAAGATTGAGCTGGCTGGAGACGCTTGCTGACTGAGACCCACTTATATAATATCCGCTTTATCAATTTCCTTTATCTACAGAGTGATGTGATGCGTTAGCGCCCGAATTTCTACTTCAGATTTCACCGATATTGTAGTTAAATTTGTCAGTTCACTAGTTTCGCAAATAAAAGAAGTCCTTGTGAATAGGCGGACCAATATGTGACGGCGGAGATAAATAGAGCGGTGGCCCATCTGCACTATTACGGTGCAGGCTGGTCACCACTTTGCTTAACTCTCTCAATAATTCTGAAATGTACGCTCAATCGTACGAATGTGACTAACAACTGTCTGCCCTAAAGCGTATGTGACCGATGTGATCGTGATCGCTCCATTCAATCCTTTCATCACTTAGGTTACCCTCTGCTCAAAATGGGTGAAGTCCACTTTCTCCGTATTTGTATCGACTAAATCTGGTAGTGTCAAGGATAGCACCAAAGCTAATCAAGGATAAGGCGCTGGTGTCCTTTTAAAAAACGTCAATGTTAGATTCTCCTCCTCGTTAGAAATACCATATACGCGGGGATATACTAATGGCAATTTACTAAAGTGAAAAGTCAGTGTAGGGGAAAGAGTAGCAGCACCTGTAACGACAGTCAAACTTCACTTGATTCCCTGCTACTTCCAAGCGGGGTCCAGATTATAAGCCTTTTCTGAACGCAGTTGGAATGTTGAATCCCATAAGCCTTCGTCACAATGGGATCACAAGAAGTGTGATAACCGACTTACTTCTTTAGCATGTATATATCTGAGGAAGGCTACTGAATACAACTACCTAGGACTATGCATTAGGTCGCAGTCTCCTCGATAAGCTTCTTGCTGACTGTAGATGGCATGATGCTGCAGGTTGCTAACGAACCAAATGGATGCTTTTATACATCCTTTAGATTTCAGCGACTGACTTCTACATTTTGGTAGAGTTAAGTTGTCTCATAAATTGTCTGGCTTATTACCACAGAAACCTCTCATAACACTTTGGCATACTTCAGTGCACTTTAAAGACGTTGGTGTTGATGGACGCTCTTTGCCTTCTTACTCCAGTGGCACCTTCCATCGGTACTCACAAAGCTGACCTCATTCTCCATTGATTTGCTGAAGACCTGATGGCGCCACATTTGAAACTCGAAAAGTCGTTCAAAGGATTTATGAAGCGACCAGACAATTATACCTATACAACAACGATTTAAGAAACAACAACCTCACAACAACCTTTTTTGTTTTATGTATCCATCGTTGTCTACAAATATCCCATTGTGTCGAACGAAGATCTTTTATGGATTCGCCTTGTCTTCCAAATACGAAAAGTCCTTCTTAAAATATGTTAAATGCTTAACATTTCCCCTACGATCCACAGCCGTTATCCTTTCATTGTTTGCCCAGTTTGTATCTAATTTATCTGGCATTTTGCGGAGAGTAAAATGTGTTTTTACGAGCGCCCATAAAGTCAGATACAGGAAAATTTAATCCACCGCCCGTGCCGCGCGTCCTACTTGAATTCCTTTCAGCAAATTTCAATTTAACAAAATTTATTTCACGGCTAAGTCGTGCACATACGAATACAACTTACATACACCAGAACTATACCATCATACACTAGCATAAAGCAAACATTATTATCAAACGTAATTACAGACATAAACGAAATGAATGCAATTAAATGTCATGCGTGCGTCCTGGACGCGCGCTCCGATCCGGATACACCGAACACGAGCCTCAAATATGTACTTGTATCGCGTACTCATATAGCGACGTACTCGCTGGTCCTACATTTACGCGTACATATTCAAAACGTTGATTGCGTTCAGCCATTAAATTGCAAAACTCGTTTTTCCATATTATTTCGTTCGTTTTCCTTCTTTTTTTTTTATTATTTTTGCTTTCGTTCAAAATATTTTTTAATAATGGCCCGGAATGCTTAACGAAATATTTACCGGAGATTAAATATCGTACAGAGTCCTTTATTATAATCATTACTTTGTGACAGCATCAGATACGAATACAGACAACTGGATACAAATGTACACATGCAAAACACAGCGAATCCATGTGTTTTTGTTGGACTGAGAAGAGGTCGAATCAGGACTCAATATACTCGTAGTGTAGGACATTAGGGGGGACATTGGAGAACGGGTGAGGCAAGCAAAGATACTGTGGGCGCATTATAAGACCACACTTTTGGGATATACGAGCTTGCAAAGTACTTAATCATTAGTATGCACAAAGCAAGTAATACAAATTTGAATTAATGCGAACAGTAGAGATGACAAGTAAGGAGATGGATCTCGTATATACCAAAAAGCGTTTTAAACGAAAATGGTTTTCCAATATTTTACTCAGAATAGTTTGTGAACCTTCAACAGGAAAAACTCACGTAACAACTACATCAGCGTTCCATGGAAGTTAATCTATAAATTGAGCCTTTCGAACGCCTCGTCAATTTGAAGCCACATCGTGGTGGCGTTCTTGAAAATCCAATATATCTAGTGAATCGCACAGGTTGGACAGTTTAAGATTGTTGCCGGACCATGATTAGCAATTATTCTGTTCAAAATAAAATATCAACGATATTGATTTGAATGAAATGAAATAGCGCAAGTGCGCTACAGGTCTCGGATCAAAGTATTCGACGCAAACTGAAAAAAACAAGCTTCAAATGAAGTCATAGAAGATAGAAAAATTGCGCGATCCTTACGATAAGCGGAAAAGCAGCTTTTGCCGCATTGTCGAATGACATTGCACCTTCTTTGAAGAAAATTTCTTCAACAACCCTTAAGCAATCAAAACGATCGGCTTATTAAAAGAGAGCCTACGAGCTCTGTGAATGCCTTAGAAAAGTAAACAGTTCCAGTTGACACTATTCTGCTTACTTACTTTACTTAAGGTGGCGCTACAGTCCGGGATGGACCTGGGTCTCAATCAACAAGCGTCTCCAGCTAGCTCGATCTTGTGCTAGCTGCCCCCATTTTCGCACGCTTAGTTGACTGAGGTCCCCTTCCACTTGCGTGCGCCATATGAGTCTCGGTCTTCCTCGACTGCGCTGTCCCTCGAGGGCGGATTCGAAGACGTTTCGGACCGGAGCACTAGTGTTCATCAGCTCTACAAGACCCAGCCATCTTAGTCGTTGGATCTTCACTCTTCTGGATAGGTCGAAGTCGCTGTACAGTTTATACAGTTCGTCGTTGTATCTTCTCCTCCACTCACTGTCAATGCAGACGGGACCGAAAATCAATCGAAAACTTTTCCTCTCAAAGCGGCCAAGATCACCCTCATTCATTTTTGATAATGTTCATGCCTCTTATAAAGGGTGACTTTTGTTGTCCGAGAGAGGCCTTTGCTACTCAATTGCCTTCTTAGCCAATGAAACAGCGGTTGGCAGGAGTTATCCTTCGTTTGATCTCAGCGCTGGTGTCGTTGTCTGAATTCATAGCGGAGCCTAGGTAGACAAAGTCCTTAACTACCTCAAAGTTATGCCTGTCGACGGTGGCGTTCTGCCCTAGACGTTGGTGTTAGTTGTCCTTTTTGCTTGACAGCATATACTTGGTCTTGCCCTCATTGACCGCTAAACCCATTTTCGCCGCTTCCGTCTCAATACTCGCGAAAGCGCCACTGACATCACGCTGCTTTCTCCCGATTATGTCAATATCGTCGGCGGATGCGAGTAGTTGGACGGACTTTTGAAAGATAGTGCCTCTTGTGTTTGCTCGTAGGTTTTGCACTATTCTTTCAAGTACGATGTTGAAAAAATCGCGTGATAGCACATCGCCTTGCCTAAATTCTTTCTGGACATCAAAGGTCTCGGTGAGATCTTGACCGACTTTGATGGAGCCGCGTGCATTCTCCATCCTCAGCCTGCACAGACGGACGAGCTTGGCAGGGATGCCGAAACTAGTCATTGCTCCGTATAGCTCGTCTCTGTAGATGCTGTCATACGCGGCCTTATAATCGTTGAATATGTGGTCTTTATCGATCTGAAGCTCATGGGTTTTCTCCAATTGTGAATATTTGGTTGATGGTGGACTTTCCTGGCCTAAAGCCATACTAATATGGACCTATCAAGTTGTTGACAAACGGCTTTAGGTATTCACACAGTACGGCAGATAAGGTCCTGTTAGCGATGTTAAGGAGACTGATGCCTCTGTAGTTGGCGCAGTTCAGAGGGTCTCCTTTCTTGAGAATCGGACAAACAATGATGAGGTTCTATTCATCGGACATACTTTCGTCCGACCATATTTTACAGATGAGTTGGTGTATGCTCCTTACCAAGTCATCGCCTGCCTCTTTGAAGAGCTCGGCAATCAGGCCATCCGCTCCAGCAGCTTTGTTGGACTTAAGCTTCGATATAGCTATCTTCACTTCATCCAGGTCGGGTGGACGGAATTGTTGGTCATCATCGTCCAAGTTGAAAGGTTGATTCTGCCTGACAGCGGTATTTGGTCCGTCATCGCCGTTATACATTCTGCAGAAATAGTTCTTCCAAATCCTCAGCATCGACTGCGATTCTACTACGATGTTCCGTTGTTCATCTCTACAGGCTTCGGTTTGGGGTTTGTTTCCGTGGCATGTTATTTTTACCTTTTGGTAAAACTTCCGAACCTCATTCCTAGAGTAGCAGCTCTCAATTTCCTCGACCGGGAGCTTCTCATGCTCTTTCATCTTCCTCCTGAGAAGCCGGTGTTCGTCTCTCCTCTTCCACTCATCGAGCTCATGAGCAGCTCTGGTCTTTTTTTGCAGTGCCGCATTGCGTGCTTTTTGCTTAGCTGCATGTGCTTGCCGGCATTCGTCATTAAACCAGGGGTTTCGTTGTGGTGGACGAGTGAAACCCAGCATATCAGAAGCGGCATCTCTGATGGCGTTTTGGCAGTGTTTCCAGTGGTCTTCGGTGCTTGATGCTTTCGGCATTGGACCTCTTAAGAGATTAAAAGACACTCGATCGGAAAAGGACTTGGCGATCTCTTGCGATTGTAGCCGTCTGACGTCGAATTTTCTCATAGCATTAGTTTGTCTTGGCGTAGTTTGGGATATCCGCAACCGTACCTTGGCTACAACAAGGTAATGGTCCGAGTCGATGTTGGCTCCTCGGAACGTACGGACATCCATAATGCTGGAGGAGTGTCTTGCGTCGATCGCAATATGGTCGATCTGTTAATTGATCAGGAGTTCTCCATGTCCCCTTGTGTATATCAAGATGTGGGAACCGGGTGCTAGCTACGACAATGTTTCGCCCCGCCGCAAAGTCAATTAGCCTGAATCCGTTATCGGAGGTGGTGTTGTGCAGGCAATATTTTCCGATTGTTTCACCAAAGATACCCCCTCTTTCCAGCTTTGCATTAAAATCACCGAGGACAATTTTAATGTCCTAGCTAGGGCATTGCGCGTAGGTCTTGCTTAGGAGCTCATGTAAGGCATCCTTGGTGTCGTCATCTTTCTCCTCTGTTGGGGCATGCGCGCATATAAGGCTAATGTTGGCGAATTTAGGCTTGATGCGGATAGCTACTAGGCGCTCGCTCACATGCCGGAAGCTGAGGACTTCTTGTCTTAGTCTGCCTCCGACAACAAATCCGCATCCAAATAAGCGCTGCTTTTGCCGTCGATAGCAATTGCCGTAGTATATATCGCAGTTTTTCATCATCTTTTTGTCCGGGCCATCCCATCGCATTTCTTGAATGGCGGTTATGTCTGCTTTGCAGCAGTCTAGGGCCTCCGCTAGTTGCTCGGCTGCACGTGGTCTATTAAGGGATCTAATATTCCACGTGTATATCCAAAGCTCATTGTCCTTAAATCATTTGCGTGGGTTGTCAACAGTGGGTCTGTCCATATCCGAGGCTTGTTGATGCTTCGTAACTTTCTGTTTTTTAAGTGGCCGGGCAGTTACCCCGGCGGCACAACCCCTAACCTGGAGGACCAGTTCCATTTTTAATGCCCCTAGGACGACTTTGAAGCCAGTAACCCGTTTCGGGATGTGAGCGCTCTCGTTGGCCCATAGAGGCTCGTCCGCCACCATCTCTTTTCCAAGACCCTAACTAAGTCGTGGAAAACCTTACCGACCTGAGCTCCAAATATGTCGGAGTAGCCCGGATAAGGTCTTGTTTTGTTATTTTTTTCCGACAATAATCTTTATTTATGGCGTAGGAAACTCGCCATTTGTCCCCTTCACTTCGCAATCTCTAGTGAGATTCCCAGATGGCGCCACGGGGAGGCGTGAAGTAGGGCTAATCAGCAGAGCTGCAAGATGTTCGGCTGCAGAGGCTCATTCTCGTTATTCAAAGAACCAGCACCTGTCGGAAAATGCTACTTCTACGAGGCCTTATACTAATCGTTGCCACCATATTTCGAACCAATTGCATATAAAATCGCGGAACTCTGCAGAAAATATAATTTATTGGAAAGAAGAGCATGTTAAGCCATATCACACGGTTTGGACATGTCAACAAGGGGGCCTACACTGCATTTTTTCATCCAACCCTTTACCAGAAGTGCATCTTCTATAGAAAGGCTACTTTTATAAAGTAATCTCACACTCTAAACACAAATGTGACTTCAAATAAACTGTAAGTAGCTTACAGCTCATTTTGTCCTCTTCTCAATTTCATTTCAAATCAAGATACACTCTCCAAACGTCGAAATGTAAAATCAAACCCCCACCGATGCACAGACCATCGAAAGCAGTTGGCAGACATAAATTTCCATGTCCATAGCAACGTCCAAGCGACAGCTATTCATTCGGATTCCGCCACCGATTCAGTAGGTCCTTGCTTAAGGCATACACATATCCATTTGCCAAATAACCATTCCCAGTTCCAGTTGATGCGGAAAAGTAGTGCGTGTCCAAAACGGTCACACTCGAAGCTCTAACATTACGATTCCAACTCAATGACTTCACCCCCGGACAAATACACTGAGCCTCAAGAATAGAAAAAGGAACAACAGCACTACTCTGGGCATCGTAATCTCCAGCTTCAGGGTGGTAATCGTTTTGTCTTAGGAGTGAGACCGAGCATTAAGCACAAAACTCTGGGTTCCGGGTTCTGGAGTTGTGCAACAAATTTTAATTTATCCCCAGCAACAGCAGTATTCGTAGCTTCCGAATGGTATTCATTACACCCCTTAAGTTGCCAGGGGTTGTTCTGGGTTTGCTCGTGGTGTGACACTGGCATCACCATCAGTGTAATTTAGATTTTACTTGTAACAATGCCGGGGAGTTGTATGTGGTGACAATTACAGTGGCAGCAATGGTCGCCTCTGCATTTTGGCGATAATTTAGGCGACACCAAAACCATCGCCTCTGGGTTACCAATGTAGTAATGGTGGCAACTTGGTTATCGGCCTTATTTTCGATTCATCTCCTCTCGTTGCTTGCTATTCGTTGTTCGTCATTTGGCTTCTGTGTCGAGGACGTTGGAGTGGTTTTGTGTTCCTTTTTTTTGCTTGTATGGGGTGGTTAGTGTCCATAGCCTAGAGGACATAAATTTCGATGCTTGGGCGGAGGATGGGCGTCGTTCATTCATTTACCCACCAGCAGGTCACTTCATTGTCGTGAATTAAAACGTATAAAATTTGCATTTCTCTCTCATACATCTGTATATACTTATACATATGTACAAGTCTATGGATACATTAAAGAGTGTTTTCCATTTTTTTGGCAAGAGAAACAGGACACAGGATGGAAATAATGAAAGCTGACCTCCAGAGCTCTTACACGCGCATTATTTTTCGCAATTTTAACAAATAATTCGCGTTTCACTTGTCAGTTTTTGTTAACAGGGGGCGGTGATGATGGCTTGGACTAGTAAATTGGTTACATAAGATGGAAGGAGGAAATGGAAGTCGTGAAATTATCTCTAGCTGAATGAAAGTCGTATAGTATGAGGCTGGATGGGTGGACGCATGCACTTAAAAGCAGACAAAACAATGACTTAAACCCAAAGGAGGTCCACAGAACAGGACGAAGGTCATTTATTGAATGAACCATGAGAAAAAACCATTGAGTTTGATTCAAATCCTTGGCGGGGTTTGTTTAGATTCCGACTCTTTGTGTAAGTGGTTAATGGAAAAAACTTGGTCTTGGTTTTTGTGAGGCTTTTCCTTCTTCCTTAGTTCGACTGGCATCCTGGTGGGACTATGGACCGAGGTTGATCTTGAAATTTACCGATAATTGTTTTCATGTAAGAGTATCTATAACCTCATTAAAGCCACTTCGATATATTCGGAACTCAGGTTATTTAAATTTTTATACTTGTCATCAAACCAGGATATCTAAATAGAGATGGTGATGGAAGACCAACAATCGAATGAAGGGAAAGAGTAACCATATACCCGGTAGTGGGATATTATCACTCTGCTCACAAGTACCTGGACTTCCAGTTCGGGGGTTATGCTATTTACTCGACCCAACCGCGTAAAAGACTGAGCGTTGTGAGGCGATAAGCCCCTTCGATGGATACTACTGCTGACGATACTAGCGAACAAAAAACAAACATCGATTTGCGTGTTGTGGGATCGAACGGGCCTACTTTAGTGATCGCTATAAAGAGGAGAAACAGCGCCGATTTGGATGCTGATTTGACATTGGTTGAAGTCCAAGAGAAAGGAAATTAATTCTCTGTTAAAGATTGTTTCAACGCACTCGAAACCAAGCTTATGGGCAATGTGTTCTAATTAATATGTAAGGGTCCTTGGCTATTGCGCCTTCAAGCTAGAAACCGAGAGCATTTTTAGCCAAACAGATTGAATTCATAGTTTGTATGACGTCGCTCCTAAAAACGGATTTAGGATGATCGATTTTGCGATGATAATGTTGCGCACTAAGTAAGAAAGGAGTACCCCAAAAAATAATTAACATCATCAGAGCAATGTACGAAGATTCGGATCTCGCGGTACTACATAATGGAATCCTCAGTGACTCTTTCCATACAAATACAGGAATAAAGCAATGATGCACACTCTCACCTCAACTGTTCACAATTGTAATGGATGAAATTATGAGCGAAGTCTGCACCTAGAGACGTGGAATAACCTGGAGTCTCACACGACAACTCGAGGGCCTAGACTATGCGGACGATATTTGTCTTCTATCACATAAGCTCAGTAACATCCAAGCTAAATTAGAACACCTCGCAAGATTAGCACGATGCGCCGGATTGAAGATAAATATCCAGAAGACTAAGGCCATGAGGATCAACACCTGCAACAGAGGAGACATTACCATCGAAGGAAACCCCGTCGAATATGTAGATAGCTTCTGCTATCTGGGTAGTATATTAACAACAGACGGCGGCGCAGAAGCAGATGTTAATGGATTGAACGTACTATCAGCCGACAGCATTACCAGGATGGCGTTCGAGTGGAACCCTCAAGGCAAAAGTTCCAGAGGCCGTCCCAAGAACACCTGGAGACGATCGATACTGCTTTAACTAGGAAAACTCAACCCCACTTGGAACAGTGTAAACATAACTCCAACCAACCGAGTGAGATGGAGATCCCAAGTGGAAGCTCTATGCTCCCAAGTGGAGTGATAAAGGGGGGAAAAAGAAAAACAAAAAAAAATGTTGCGAAACGCCCCTAGGTACCTCCTGATCAAAAACCCCGTCAATCAAATTAATGACATTTCAAACGATGTATGACGCAGATATTAGTCCGGATGTTCGAACATCTAGAGGAGTTATCTTTGTTCTACCCAAGGTGAGAAAGTAGATAACCCAGGTGCAAAACACCAAAGCATAACTATGAGAAGCTACAATCCCAAGATACTGGTAAAGCCTTTTTCGATCGAGTCTTCCAAAATCTGTCAAGGAGTCCTAAGCTGCCAGCATCTGATGATGATGAAATACCTAGTTTAAGCCTACGCAGCAAACTGGAAGCAACAGCGCTGCAAAAAACGACAGAGGAAGATCGGCCAACAAAGAACGTGTCAATGACACAAATCTCAAACAGAAATATGCAAAGATAAGGATGGGAAAGTAAAAGAACAGCCACAGTCTATGCTGAAAGTTCGGGAGTATTTATAACTGTTTGACGATGAAGACGATCAACACTCAAAACAGAGATTAGGCAGAATGATCTCTTCAACTTGCATGATGGCCGATAACTATGTCAACGGGATCAAGCGATATCTTCACTAAGTCTTATAAGTCGGCTGGAGCAGAAGAACTCCTTGCTGAAATACCTTTTTAAATCTGAGGGAGATTGAGGACACATCAGCTGTTCAATAAAGTCTGGTCGCATGGAAGTATTCCCAGTGAATGATACCTTTGTCTCTTTAATTGGCGTTAAAAAACGTCTTTGCCATAGTATGCATGTTCAAATCTAGTTATAACCTGATAGATACTTAAAAGTGTAGTTTTAAGCATTGTAACTCCACTATCGACCAAATATCCATCTTACAGACAGCCTGGATTTCCAAATCTTATCATCTGTTCACCGATTTGAAGACCGCATGTGGCAGCATTAATAGAGATGAGGTAAATTTTTTTCAGCAAAAAGCAATAACATCGGAATTAGAGCTTTCTCCTATAATTAAGCAGACCATAGACTACTTAAGCTTCTCATCAGAAGACAGCATTACAGATCTCCAATACTAAATCTAACAGAGGCTTGGCGATCTGATGTTCTCTTGAAGCTATAATTTCTGTAAAAATGTTTAGTAAGAATGTAATAGCCAGGTTGCGATTGATTATTAAAGCAAGTTTGTCTTGAAACGAGTGGAGACGAAAAACGTTGCCACAAAACAACCAAGTTGTTAACAGAAATAAAAAAATTGTCCTTATGCCTGAGACACGTATCAGAGAGGCAAATTGATAGAAGGAGCTCTGCTAAAAAGTTGCTAGACTGTTGCACCAGGGACAACCTCTCCATAAATTCAAAAACAGTTGTGATAGTTCCCTGTACTAGAGGAAGAAACTTATAACCAGTTTTAGTTTCCAACGACACAATCGTTGAGTACTCTGACGAGGTCAAATCCTTGATAAAAGGTCTAAAAAAAAAAAAAAAGAGCAACCAAAGCTTTATGGGTCTACCGATTTTCATCAACCAGTAATCGAAGCACTGCTACAAGTGATCAAACACATTTGCTTTGGCGGGAAAAGATTGGAACTTTCTATTAATTTTGTATTTTCCAAAGACTTTGTCTGTGTTCAGAGTTATTCAACGAATTCGACTTTACCTGAGCCCCAGCAAAACTTTAGAATTTTTATCTAATCTTTTAGATAGTTGAACGGCCAAGAGATGCTTTTTGCGGCCAAACTTTCATACCTTTCATGCTCTCCTTCAACCCACACCAATCACAAAAGTCCTTCCTATTTGCGCTTGATGAATTCGCGAGCCATTATTTGGTCGTTATGGATGCGGGAGGGTGGTTTAGAGCCATTCCTTCTCCATCTAGACTTTGTGCGACGATGCAGAATTTACGATGCTACAATCGCAAGAGATTGCCAAGTCCTTTTCCGATCGAGTCTCCCTCAATCACTTAAGAGGTCCTTGCCACCAGCATCAAGCAACAAAGACGAGTGGCAGCACTGCCAGAAGTCCATCAGAGTTGCAATCGACCACCACAACGCAACCCCTGGTTTGATGACGAATGCAGGCTAGCAAATGCAGCTAAGCACACAATGCGGCACTGTAAAAAAAGACCAGAGCTGCTCATGAGCTCTATGAGCGGAAGAGGAAAGACGAACACCGGCTTCTCAGGAGGAAGAAGAAAGAGCATGAGAAGCTCGCGATCGAGGAAATTGAGAGATGCTACTCCAGGAATGAGATTCGGAAGTTTTACCAAAAGGTTGAAAAAAACATGCCACGGACACAAACCCCGAACCGAAGCATGTAGAAATGAACAAGGGAACATCATAGTAGAGTCGCAGTCGATGCTGAGGATTTGGAAAGATAATTTCTGTAGACTGTATAACGGCGACGACGAACCAAATACCGCTGTCAGGCAGAATGTACCGAATCAACCTTTCAACCTGGACGATGATGACCAACAATTCCGTCCAACCGAGCTGGATGAAGTGAAGATAGCTTTATCGAAGCTTAAGTTCAACTAAGCTGCTGGAGCAGACGCCCTGACTGCCGAGCTCTTCAAAGCGGCAGGCGATGACTTTGTAAGGAGCATACACCGACTCATCTGTGAAATATGGTTGGACGAAAGTATGTCCGATGAATAGAACCTCATCATTGTTTGTCCGATTCTCATGAAAGAAGACCCTCTGAACTGCGCCAACTACAGAGGCATCAGTCTCCTTAACATCGCTAACAGGACCTTATCTGCCGTACTGTGTGAATACCTAAAGCCGTTTGTCAACAACTTGATAGGTCCATATTAGTATGGCTTTAGGCCAGGAAAGTCCACCATCAACCAAATATTCACAATTGGAGAAAACCCATGAGCTTCAGATCGATAAAGACCACATATTCAACGATTATAAGGCCGCGTATGACAGCATCTACAGAGACGAGCTATACGGAGCAATGACTAGTTTCGGCATCCCTGCCAAGCTCGTCCGTCTGTGCAGGCTGAGGATGGAGAATGCACGCGGCTCCATCAAAGTCGGTCAAGATCTCACCGAGACCTTTGAGGTCCAGAAAGAATTTAGGCAAGGCGATGTGCTATCAAGCGATTTTTTCAACATCGTACTTGAAAGAATAGACCCTCTCTCGAACAACAAAAGTTACTATATAAGACCACCAGAGAGTGAGGATCCAACGACTGAGATGGCTAGGTCAATAAGTGCGGATGGATACCAACGCTTCGGTCCGAAATGTCTTCGAATCCGCTCCCGAGGGACAGCGCAGTAGAGGAAGGCCACGACTCAGGTGGCGCACGCAAGTGGAAAGGGACCTCAGCCGACTTAGTGTGCGGAACTGGATGCAGCTAGGCAGGGATCGAGCTGGCTGGAGACGCTTGTTGACTGAGGCCCAGGTCCACCCCTGACTGTAATGCCACTTATAGAAGAAGAAGGTTCGAAACATAAGTGACGAAAAGAATACAGAAAGTTAAGATTAGAGAATATAAGAACACCTATAAAGTTATCAATTTAGGGGTTCCACAAGAATCTGTAGTTGGCCCAAAAATATTTCTTGTCTTTGTTGCTGACATTGACACATTGCTACTATGGTTCTTAGAGTATTAATTAATAGTCAGCAATAAAATAAGCTGGTGTACTTTAACCTGAGCAAGCGGTATGTCCAGTAGTGGCACATAGTTTTATCTTGCTTCCAACTATGCTCGACATGTGAAAAAATCAGAAAATTTCGAAGTTACACTTTTGCAGTCGAACTCTTCAATTTGTGAATACGCAAGAGCAGAGCGTTGACTTAAAGGCAGCAACTTTATGGCGGATATTTTCTTGTAAGGCCTCAATTGGGGACTGTTCCTGTTCATCATCCCCATAGGGGGTCGTTGGCCGAGGGGATCTGTTTTCAATAGGATGGCATATAGAACCTCAAACAATCGATTTGTTGAAATGACAATGTAGAGATAATACAGGGTCATTCATTTCATAGTTTCAAGTTGGTAGCGCTGTCTTTTGGCACTGGCATTTGAACTTCCTTGCCAATATTAGCGATATTTGTCGAGTCTTACCCGTAATTGTATTTAAACACCAAACACAAAATAGTGGAAGAAGAAGACCTCACATCCCGTGTTACTCAGTCACGAACTTTAGCGACAAACTTTTATAACTCAAAGATCAAAAACTTGATCGCATTTAGAGTGTCCACCGGTACAAACAGTTCAGAGCCGATTCAGATGGAAATGTCAGGAGAGCGAATGAAAATTCTAAAAACTAAACTCCCTGCACATACCTTTGACAAATTTGAACCTCAAGTCAAAACCATAAACAATTCCTCAAAAGTAATTTCCGGCCAACACAGAAATTATGGTTTGCTGGCACATTAAATTAGTGGCAGTCACTTGACTAGACTGCCACTGCCACCAGTGTCATTGCATCGTGGTCACAGTACATAGTTTCCACATTTTCATATTTTTTCCTAACAAAAAATACTCTTTTCTGAAAGTGATGGCCAGGTTCTGGTGGTAGAATGCCATCTGTCAGTTGCCAATGCATTATGTGCATAAATTTTGAATTTTTTTCACTCTGGCCGCTGTGAGTTCTTTCAATCTTTCATGCCATGTTCTTCTCTCGACAAGTGGAAACAGGGAGCAGGGAAGTATCGGGTTTAAATATCACTACAGTGCAATGATGTCTGAAAGAACGCTCAAGTTTGTTAATTTAAGTTTTTGAAATTAATTCACTCTTTTTCGGTGGTTTATATAAGGAGCTTGTGAATTTCAATACTTTTCAAGTTTTAGAATCTTTCTTCATGTTATTTTCTGGAGAAAGTAAGAAAGATGCGCTATACAAGGGCTTCACAAGTCACCAGTAAAAGGTTGTCAAAAAAATTTTGTAAATAAAAGATTGTGTGGTGAAAAAGTTGGAAATATTTTTGAATTTAATATTTGAAAGGGAAACTCGTTTAAAAAGTTTGACACTTGGTCAATCCTGGCCAATATAAAGCAACCGCTGTTGAAGTAATCTTATTGCTATAGCCGAGATAATCAGACAAATTCTTTCCAAAAAGAATATTTGCAAAACTGTGAACAGAATTTTGAAAAGTTTCTGATATTATTGAAAACTTGGAGGCCTTATTTGCGTACACGCCCCTACGGAAGAAAAGGATGACGCAACAGAACATATGCTCAACGCTTCAGCTGTGACACCAAAATTGTTCTAGCAGACCTGAATGCTAAGCTGGGCAAAGAAGTCGTTTTTGAGCGCATCATTGGGAAACAAAGCCTGCGCGACACCACATCTGAGAACGGACTCAGGTTTTTAGACTTCGTTAGGGGACGCAAACTCAAATTATCCAGCAGGCGGTTTCCACACCTCAACATCCACAAACGGTCTTGGCAGCTTCCGGATCAATCAACTGTCAATCAGATTTACCACATGGCGATCGACGTCGACATTGCTCCAACATCCTTGATGTTCGAACCTTCCGATGAGCCGACATAGACTCGGATCACTACCTTGTTGCAGCCAGGGTACGGATGCGGATATCACGAGCATAACAGAGTCGAGTCAGACCACCCATTTTTGGGATTTAAAAGCTGCAATCCCAAGAGACCGCTAGAATCTTTGCAATTCAATTTAAACAATTCATAGAACACCAATGGGAATGGTGTCAACCAGCCATCAGAGAAGGGCGCATGCAGCCAAACAACAGGCATTCAAAGCTGCTCTGCATCGCAGGAGAGGGCTGCTCGTGAGCTCTACGAACAGAAAAGAAGTGGAGAACATAGACTTTTTAGAAGAAGAGGGAAAGAACAGGAAAAGCAGAATTAATAATAAAAAGACCATGGCAAGGCTACAAAGTCAGAACGGAAGCCTACAAGGACGAGAACGTCAACTTAGGAGCAGAATCGCAGTCGGTGCTGAAAACATAGAAAGTCAACTTCTGCAGATTGTAAAACGGCGAAAACGGCAGAAAAAAAAACCACAACACTGAACGATGATAGCAGAGAATTCCGTCCACCTGACCTAGACGAAGTTGAGATTGCGATATCGAGATTAAAGTCGAACAAAGCTGCTAGATCAGAAGGGGTTCCAGCTGAGCTATTCAAAGCAGCTGGAGATGATCTGGTTAGGAACATGTACCAGCTCATATGCAAGTTGATTGGTTTGCCCTATCCACAAGACAGGAGCTCAGTTCGACTGCGCCAACTATATGGGAATCAGTCTCCTGAACATCGCCTGCAAAATGTTCTCTGTCGTTTTGTGTAATCGCTGGAAACCGATATTGAGCTGTTAGATGGGTTCATATCAGAGTGATTTAAGGCCACGGAAGTCTACCATCGATCAAATATTCACACAACGGCAGATCTTGGAAAAGACTCTGGAATTCCAGATCGACGCTCACCACCTGTTTATCGACTTTAAAACCGCATATGACAGCGTGCACAGGGACAAGCTGTATAATGCAATATTTTAATTTGGCACTCCTGCCAAACTTGTCAAGTGATGCAAGATGAACTGGAGAATGCTCGCTACTACACTAAGGTCGGTAACGAATTAAACGAGAACTTCAATGTCAAAAAAGGTTTAAGACAAGGCGACGCACTGTCATGTAATTTTTTCAACATTGCTTTAGAGAAAATCGTGCAAAATTCACTGGCCAATAGAAGGGAAATGATTCTCTACAAGTCCTCCTAATTGCTTGTCTACGCAGATGACATAAACGCATTCGCAGCTATCGAAGCGGAAACGGCTAAATCTGGTCTCACGCTAAATGATGCAAAATCCAAGTACATATATGCTGTCATCAAAAAAGAACTCCTAACATAGAAAACTTGATCAGAGTGTCACAATTGACAGCTATAACCTCTTCTTCTTCTTATCCTTTTATTAACCCTTTCCTCGTTATACGAACTTATGTGTAACGAGTTTCCCATTTTTACTGCATCGCTGCTGCTCAGCTTATGGGGTTTTCAAATGTCGCAGACCGCAGAACGCGTCTACATAATGCTCGGTCCTGGATCGCTTCAGTGGTAAGCCCCGGGCGTTGTTCCGCATTCGCCATCTGAGAAATCCAGGAATTCTTTTTCCGGCCTCGTTTTCTTACACTTGGAGTGACCGTAGTTGATAGTGCTTTTTTAACCGGATTTTCCGCAGATCTTCTTTGAACGTGGCAATGCCAGCTTATTCTATTCGCCTCAAGCTGTTCGGTTACCGAATTATTTATATGTAGACTTCCTCTTATACGCGTAGATCTAATGCAATCGCGTTTAGTGACTCCACTAGACATCCTTAACATTTTCATTTCCGCTGCCGTCATTTTGTTTTTAAACTCTTCCTACATTGTCCAGCACTGTGAACCGTATATAAGAGCTGGTCTAACAACCGTGGTGTAGAGTTTCCCCATCAATTTAAGTGGAAATTTTCGGTCGCAAAAGATTCCCGACTTTGCCCGCCATTTCATCCATCCCACACTCACTCTATGGTTTACGTCGTCGTCACATTTCGCTTCCATGTTAACGATTGATCCTAAGTACTTAAAGATAGTGCTTTTCGGAAGAACTTTTCCGTCTAACATTATATTCGGAACAGGTTACAACGGATGCGCAAATGGGCACGTCAAATGCTCCGTCTTTGAACGACTTATTTTAAACCCGTTTCTCTCTAGCGCATTTCTCCATGAATCTAAGGTGTTCTGTAAATCTTCGACGTTATCGCTAAGTATAACTGCGTCGTCAGCGAACGGAATTGGCATTATATCTGCTTCGCTCATGCAGTCTTTTAAAAGATAGTCCAATACTACGTTAAAGAGGAAAGGGCTAAGTACGCTTCCTTGATGCACTCCGACATTAACTGGAAATTCTCTCGTTAGTCCAGCAGAGCTTTTAACCGCAGTTTTCACGTTTCCGTACATGTCTTGTATTATTCTAACATACGTTTCCGGTACGTTTTGAGACCTCAGCGCGGCCCATATGAGATCCCTAGGCACTCGATCGAATGTTTTCTCGAGGTCGATAAATACCATATGTAAATCCTTAGACGAATCTCGGTGCTTTTCCATTATTATTCGTAGGCTTTGGATAGCGTCCATCGTCGATCTTCCTTCAACAAATCCACACTGGCTATTATCGAGCTTTATTATTTGCCGAAGACGTTCGTTTAAGACTCTTTCGACGATTTTCATGGTGTATGACATAGACTTGATTGAACGGTAGTTGTTGCATTCTCGAGTGTCGCCTTTTCCTTTGTATAATGGAACCAAGAAGCTACTTCTCCATTGAATAAGCATAGGTTGCCCACATTTTAATTTATTTAAAAGTTTCGATAGCCAAACGCTGCCGATCCCCTCCATCTTCGACCAAAACTCTGATGGAATGCTGTCTGGTCCCGCCGCTTTCCCCCGCTTCATTTTTCCGATTGCTTTACTTATTTCTTCGATTGAAAAGTCCGAAACTTCCTCCTCGAATAGAACAGCTGTCGGCACGATATCACGTGGAAACTGTTTGTTAAGCAACTCTTTGCAGTATTCAAGCCACCGGTCACAAATTTCCTTTTCATTTGTTAGTAAGCGACCTTCTGCGTTTTTGATGTATTTCGGCGAGGTTATTTCCATTGAATTTTTTCTCCTCTGTGCAGCGAGCTTAAAAATATTTGGCATTTTAGTACTGTACGACGTTTGAACTTCTTGGATAGCTTGTCTTCTATCCGCCGATCGTGAGGATATTTGTTCCAACTCCTGGTACAGGTTTTTCGCTTCTGTCGCTCGAGTTCGAGCCAGGACTTTCTTTGCGATCTTTTTAAGACGCTCGTATTCAAGAGCCAGTCGAGCTTTTTCGATATCGTCGCTCCGATCGCATTTTGTCCACGCTTGGAATGCACTCTTCTTGTCGGCCACAGCTCGTTTGGTTTCGTCATTCCACCACCATGTTTCTTTGCCGACGTAATGGTATTTCGACATAGTCCCCAGATGGGACTTTGCGAGTGTTATGCATTCCTCGTGCATGCTGTTCCACATTTCTTGCGGGCTAAGTGAGTCTGCGATACCGTTTATATTGTGAAGTACTTCTTTAGCCAGTGCGATAAATCTTGCGCTTCGTTCCTTCGATAGATTATACCACTGGATTTTTGGCTTTCCAAACGATGCCCATGTTTTCGGTGGTTCCGCTGTAAAATATTCTGTAATGAGCAGACGGGGTGGGTCTACTAGCGATTCTCCAAGTATTACTTTACAATCCTTAACACGGTTTCTCATCGACATTTTGCAGGAGATAAGATGTTGTTGATGTTCAAAAAATATTGTTTTTAAGACGGTTAGGCCGTAAGCTCTACATGCTACAAGGATGTCTTCGCCAGCTGAATTTCTGGTTCCAAAGCCTTTACCGCCGTGGCAGTCCTCATAATCAACATTTGTTTCTCCGACGTGGCCATTTAAATCTCCGCCTACGAAGAGCATCTCATCGATAGGTATATTTCTAAGCAAATTACCAAACTCTGACCAAAATGTATCTTTTTCCGATTGGTCGCATCCATTTTGTGGAGCGTACGCGCTAACAATGTTCCACGTTTCATTGTGTATGACGAGTTTAACACTCATCAAGCGGTCGCTTATTTTCAAGATACCAACGATGTTGTTTAGAAGATCCGCTGCAACAACGACTCCAACACCGTTTCGTCCATTGACCGTTCCATGGTAGAACATCTTAAATGCCTTAGTTTTTAAATCTAGAAAACGCGCTTTATTTCCTGTATTACACCACTTCGTTTCCTGTACGCACAGGATTTGTAGAGTTCTGCGACGCATAATCGCTTCCAGTTCTAAACTTTTTGAGGCCATCGATCCGACGTTCCAACTTGCAAACCGAAGTTTATGAAAATATTTTGGAAACTTCATTTTGCCCGCTTCTGACACAAGCACTACTGCTTGCTCTGGGATCACCCGAGTGCGTTGCAATCGTGGTGCCCAGCGGGGTAGTGCTATTAATTGCGATCATTTTCATGAAGTATAAAGTTTGAGTGGTTTGACACTTGTATGCTCATTTCGAATTGATTAACTGTTCTTTTACCCCACCGGTAGTCTCCAGACGTGGGAACCCACTGATTGCATACAAACTTGTGGGAAAGTTTTAAGGTGTTAAAGTGTCACAGGCTCATTTTTGGTGTCATAGTTGCCTGTATATGATTGGTGTCCCATTTAGTCGCCTCTTACGACAAGCTGGGACGCACTGCGGCACTATTCTTTATCCGATGCCGCACGGAATTGACAGCTATATCCTCGAGGTTGTTAAAGACTTCGTCTCCATTGGCTCCTTAACTACAAGTAGCATCGATACAAGCGCGAAAATAATACGTAGAATAACTCTTGCCAACTGAGGTCAGGGGACGGTCTGTCTCCCGATATAAAACTGACTTTATACAAGATCCAGTAAGCTGGAGAGGCTTATTGGTTAAAGAACAAGATCTTAAGCAGTGCCATTTATAGCCCTTGACCCATGGTATAATGAAGTATTTTGAAACAGACTTAAGCCATGTGGCTAACTCTGGGGTTTCTGCCTCCTACCGGTGAACCTCTGCGACCTTCGTCGAGCATTTCTTGCCAAAAAATATTAGCCCCCACAAGAATCAATTCAATGGCCAAGTGAGAGCCATGATCTCGATGCCTCATTCACTACTGGTGTATACCTATGGTTGGCTGTCACTGTTGGTTTCACTATGTATATCCTGTCAACAAAAAACTGTGCATCAGTCGCCTAAGATGGCTAGGACATATAGATCGAATGGACACTAATTCTGTCTCCACCTCACCTCACCTTCTGTGTCGTGAACAAGTAGAAGGGGACCTAAACCGACTTGGAATACGCATCTGAAGGCGCTAGCTAAAGACCCGACTCCCTTGAGAGACTTGTTAGTTGAGGCCGAGGTTAGCCCCAGATTGTAGCACCACGATAGTTAAAGAGAAAGGAAGGATGCAACCATTAAGTGTAGCAAGAAGACAGATGAATGTGTTCTCAACGAGGGTTGAAATCTATTTTTGTCGCCTTTCAACATAGTTAACTAGATGTAGGCCATCAGTAGCAAACAAGTGCTTCATCTGCTACGACAGATTAAAGAAACGAGCTATTGCTGATTAGATGGATCAGTTCAGAGCCAGTTATGATCGGATTACCTGAGAAGAAGATTTCGAGTATAAGACTGAGAGCCCTTAGTTTCGACTCATTATACTCCTTCACCGTAAGATATTTTCTCCAAAAATTTAAGGATAGCCACTCTTTCAAATTGAACTGAAAGAGCTCTACGTGGCAAGATACGTCAGTTGCAAAATTGTATGTATGTATGTGCGCATCGTTTAGGTTTCAGAATAGCTTCCGCTTCTTTCTTCTATTTCCTTTAGAGCTTGGGAGCAGACTATGAGTATTCTAACTCTATTTATTGTTCGACCTCTTCTCCAAGTCCAGGCCTTATGCCATAATCTATTCATTTCGAATCTTAAAACTGGAAAATTGGTAGCAAAACTGATCAAGTTTGGATGAAGAGAGTAAAAATGGCAAGACCCTGCCTTTCAGACTGTCCATCATTATGTAATGGTTTGAAAACACCCAAGTACACAGATGATGGCAATGCACAGACTTACGAACAGAAAGAAGAATCCAAAGACTGGTTGTTAAGTATGGCTACCTATTCCTAACCACCATCAAATAATTTTAAAATCAAAGTTGACGTGGTTAGTTAGTTATATAAATAACTTGTGACCGGCCCAGGTGTAATTTAGAAAACAAAAGACGTAAAGAATGTGAAGTACTGCCTTTGACTATAGAATTTCTTTATAAACAATGTTTGTAGCTGAATTTTTATTACATAATACGAACAAATTTTGTTTGGAAGTGACGCGTGAAATAGCTACGTGTAGCTGTCCATAGGAAAACCACTCAACGCTTAGGTCTAAGCCCGCAACGTTGAAAATGTCTGACCTTGTCATTGGTTAATTGTAATTGAAAATGACAACTGTTTTTGGACACTTCAATCTTTTGAATTGGAATGGAAAATCCGTTGGCATAAGTGGAATCCAGGGAATAAGCACGATATCTCCAGTTCCACATCCGGTCAGAATTTTGCACTCAAAAGTTATATGAACTTATGCGTGACGAGTTTCCCATTTTCACTGCATCGCTGCTGCTCCGCTTATGGGGTTGGCTAAGGTCGTAAACCGCAGGATGCGTCTACATAATGCTCGGTCCTGGATCGCTTCAGTGGTTAGCACCAGGCATTGTTGAGCATTTGCCATCTGAGAAATCCAGGAATTCTTTTTCCGACCTCGTTTTCTTACAGTTGGAGTGACCGTAGTTGGTAGTACCTTTTTAACCGGATTTTCGACAGATCTTTTTTGAACGTGGCAATACCAGCTTATTCTATTCGCCTCAAGCTGTTCGGTTACCGAATTCTTTATATGTTTAATTTGTTTAAACAGTTTAAATTGATCGTAGGAAGTTTCTCATGCGTAGGTATATTTGCAGGCATCAGCAGTCCAAAATACGAAAGGGATTTACCCCAAAGTTCTTCTACTACCTTATTCAATTCGAACAATGCTTCATCAAAAATGTATAGATCATATTGGACATAATCTGACATTAACTCTCGCCGTCGTCGATTCAGTCTATTTTCGGCCATATTTTGATCATACTTGTTCCAGAGAGATACAATATCGGCCTGACCAGCCGCATTTTCGAAGAAGAATAGTCCGATGATGTCTCCAGCCCAAAATCCGCACCAAACAGTCACGCATTGTGGATGCATTTGTTTCTTAACAATTACTCGTGGGTTTTCTGAACCTCAAATGTGCCAATTTTGACAATTAACGAAGCCATCAAAATGAACATGATCATCACTGATGATTCGTTCGACTGTAGCTGACAAACCTTCATTATTTTTAAAACATTGCTCAGCAATGAAAATGCTTTGTTCTTTCGTATAGCGCTCTATTTTTACCAACCCCGAAATGTCAGCTGTCACATTGTTATCTTTTTGTCCGTTGTCATCACTGTACTATTAAATGGCGCAAAATTCAAATTTTGCCTGAATTATGGGACACCCTTTATAAGACATATAAAAAACCTTCCATAGTCCAAAGAAAGAAGAGAGGAAAAAAAGTTTTTTTGATTGATAAACACGAATATTGTTTAGCTATATTTACGTACATACTCCCAATTCGCGGACAAATAGGAAATTGTGCTCTCTTTTATAGATATAGATAGAAGAAGAAAAGATAATTTTTTCCACCTTAAAGCGAATATATAGATAGTTAGTGAATACAGAGTGCATGTACCGTAAAGAAGGAACATCGTGAATTCAGTCTCTAATGGCAAAAACAAAAATTGCAAGAATCCAAACATATTGGTTGTCTCTTATGACCACAAAATGTCATCCACCACATTTTTTATGCAAGTCCTTATTTAATGGTATATCCCCCCAGGGAATTTCACCCTAAATTCCATCGGAAGACTCCAACAAAAAGTCCAACTTAAAGCCGTCCCATATCTCACTTTTGAAATGAACACCAACACACACAAAAACAATCGCTTGCAGGAAGATAAAAACCGAATTCAACGCCACCACTACCATCAAATGAAAAGCACTAGAGAAAACAAAATGAGAAAACAAGTAAAAACAACTTTTCCTTATTTTTGGAAAAACACTTTCCGAAGATAACCGTGTTCGCAGAGAGGGAAAAACTTTGAAATCTCAATTATCATGGCCGCGCCTTGTACGAGAATGTTTTCCAATTCTGTGCAGATTCCAAAACAAAATAAACGACACAAAATTTGTCCCATTCCACCCTGTCCTGTGCCACATAAAAAAACATGCAGAACCATAAGTCGGCACTGTGTATAGTAGTCGTATGTTAAGCAGCATGGGAGAATTCCCACTCATCCACCATTATCCTTCCATCAAAAATGAAGGCGAAGACCGAGAGAGCATTTAAAAAATAATAAATACCCCCAGCTGCATCATTGCAACGCACGAAGAAGCACAATAGCAGCAACAGTAGCACTAACACTAGCACTAAAGCCAACATAAACAGCAACAGCATAAGCTAAACATTTACTAAAGTGTGTCGTTGTCCTGTCATTGTGCCAGGCAAGTATGGCAAGGACATTAATGCTTCCGCCACGATTCATCCCACCCAACCCCTGACAAAGCATACCACGAACGGAAGCAAAAGTTAAAGTAAACATAGTCTAGAGCTCCGACATGCAATATGACTTTCCGTCAAGCTTATGTCGTGCTCTTTATATCCTCCTTGACATTTCTTCATTTTAAGTTGTCTACGATTTGAGCCAAACATAACTATTTCATGACACAGGACATGGTATACAGATAGTAGCAAACCAAGTGAAACTACACCCACACCCGAAATATTCTCATGCCGAGGACATTAAAACTTAGGATGACATCTGGTCAAGACATCGCCTGTCCTAATAAATCAAATTCAATGCAGAATTATGTGACAGGATATGCCAGGCGAATATAAGTTACTGTCTTTTGTAATGGTGTCCTTAAATGGTCATCACCGAGGGTCATAGTGTTTCGATTACTTCTTCATTTTTTTTTGGGGGGGGGGGGGGCTGGCAACACTTGAATCGTCCTTTCACTTAAAAGACTACACCCACACAGACATACGTATGTATGTGTATACTTCGAATCAAATCATACACATACTGTGTATAATGAATGAGACTACATCCAGTGTGTTAACTACCTACTTCAAGGACACTTATTTTCACAACGATCCTTCAGAAGATGGGAATGCGGAAGTATGTTCTTTTGTGTCTTAGGTGGGCTTAAATTTGTTCGTTAAAGAGGGGTCAGCAAGGAACTTTAACTTATTTAAAAAGTCTCTTAGGTGGTCAACTTGTCTTCTTCCCAACAACTTGCCACTTAAAAAAATTCTTTCGAAAGTCTTCAGTACCGTAAAGGACTTGAGACGTAGTGAGGGAAGAAACTGACATTTTTGGAAATCCATTTAATCTCAGTTATCACCAATCTTCATGAGAGTTCCTAGAGTGCCCCTGAATACCTTCTTTAGATATTCTAAGAATACATTCTGAATGAATCAACCAATCTTGTTGAATCCTTGAAATGTTTTCGGTATCTTCTAATATGAAAACTAATTAACGGTCACGTTCGTTGATTCTGTATGAATATAGCACCTATAAGATGCACACGAACAGGGTTTCATGCAGGGCGATCGTCCTTTTAACGCTAGTTTATGAGAAGGTGGAGGAGGCTCAAGCCAGCTCCTAAACACAATAAACTTGGATATTTTTAGCCACTGAAATTCCAATTGGACTTACGGAACCGCTTATCAATAACCTACCACTTATTAAGAGATACTTTCGATCCGAAAATGGAACATCAGACCAGCTGCAGGCTCATAGATCGTAAACTCAGGAGCAATACATCGTTAGATACGTATTTGCTTGATATTTAACCATATAACAGTGCTAATTCACCTCTAGTATTCTTAAATTTTCCAATCCTTCCAAATCCTTGCCTAGATTTTGGGGATGTTCTCAAAATTCCCAGATCCTTGGACACCGCTTACCGTAGATTCTGGTGTAGATTAACTAGGAAAACCGAGAAGGATCAACAAGTCTTGAAAGAGGCGTAGTTTGTCCAGCTTACTTTTAGAAGACCCAGTTGAAAATGAAAATCAGTAGCGAGGGCGTAGGAAAGTGGTTTGGAGGAACTCATGCAACTCTCGGAGCGAAAGTAGGTTCCCTTAGTGCTATCCTTACAAGACTCAAGAAGAAGAGGGCTTATGTTACTTCATCTGTTGAAGATTTTCCTGTAATCGACAGAAGCAGCTTTATCGACAATCAAAAACAAGATTTGCATTGGCTGTACCTAAGATGTAAATGCACAGTTGCATAAATGTCGAAGCCAAATCGAACGTCTTAAAAGACTACAAGACCCTGTGATTTTTTTCCTCGTAGCTATATCTGCTGATGTTTTGTAGGCCCCCATGATGATGCGCCACCTGCAGCATACCGAAGCAACTCTGAAACGGCTCAGACAATTGACTTGGTCTCAAGCCCAGCTGGAGGGATTGTTTGCTTCAAAATTCTCTTACTAGCCGTAAGCACATCAAGTGGCAAATATTTAATAAAATCGTAAGCATTCTGACGACAATGAAACTCAGAAAAACCAGCGCAACACTCCCTAGGGAGACGTTAAGCAACAATTCTTTCAAAACTCCTCTAAGCCCTAAATAATAAAGAGGATGGTTCTTTTAGAGGTACCATTTTCAGTGAGGGCCTCATGAGAGACCACGTATGGGTCATGTCACACTGTCGCTATATTTTCTCCATTACGTGTGGCGAAGAGTGTACGCGATAACCTTGATGAATCGATTCGGAGCCAGTCTCAAAGGCTTGGCTTGTCGTATGCAACAATTCAGCGTATTTTACGTAATGATTTTGGCTTAAAAGTATAAAAAATTCAATTCGAAATTGTACTCGTATCCGTCTCAGTTGTTGGACTCTTGAAAAGATTCAAGAAGATCAAAGGTTTTCGACCAAAATTTTGCTTAGCGGTGAGGCGCATTTTTGGCTTATAATAAGTATAATAGCCGTATTGGGAGTACAATGAAAATCCAGAACAACAACTTAGTGTGGTTTATGGGCTGGTGCAATCATAGATCCCTATTTCTTCAAAACTGACAAGGGTGCTTGTTATAGCGCCATGATAGCGGGGTACCATATGCCTAAAATTGAAGCCAAAGGTGTCGACGACATTCGATTTCAACAAGATAGCGCCTATGAAGTCATGGCTTTATTGCGAGAACAATTCGTTGAACTGTCAATTTTACGCTTTGGACTGGTGAATTAGCAACATGGATCATGTGGCATCACACCTTTTTTTGGTGCTACAAAAAGTTCAAAATCTACATCTATAAGCCTATACATCATCAAACACCATTCGTCGTCATAAATTCAAACTTCAGAAGGTCACACTTACGGCCAACGATTGAAAGAAATAATTTTCAAAAATGTAATAAACGAGTAAGGAACGGATTTTTTGTGGTAAGTGGTGCAAAAGTCATCGCAATATCAGGAATCGCTATACTCCTAAAGAACGCGGAATATCTATTTGTTACGATTTTTTGCGGAATAAATCGTCGATGGTTATGGCGCTGCATGAATTTCGGCACAGATTTTTCGGTCTTCCGACACCAACTGGACAAACACCACGACGTTAGCCACTCGCCTAGAAGAGTATGGGACAACACGAGATGCTGTGACGTTTGGTCAGCCCCGGAGCAGCTATTCTGCTGAGAATATCACGGCTGTTGTTGAAGAATTCGCAGCGGACCCCGGAGTATCGACCAGAGTATGTGCCACGCAATTAGACATCAATCGTTGATCCTTACAAAGAATTTTGGTAAGAGACTGTAAGATGTTCCGTAACAAAGTGCAGACAGTGCATCAGCTGTTAGCTATTGACCGCCAAGCGCGTATATGTTTATGCACTAGACATCCTGAGTCTCGACCACGAGGGAAACAACTTTTAATGGAAATTCATCATGAGCGACGAGGCCCATTTTTATCTCTGTGGATATATGAATTAGCAAAATGATGGCATATAACCCACGAAGAGTCATTACACCCGCTCAAAGTTACTGCATTGTGTGCTGTTTGCGGTGGAGGCATCATCGGGCCTTCTTTTTCGAAAACACTGCGGGCGAAACGACGACTGTGGACAGCGAGCGCTATAGAACCATGCTCTACGACTTTCTCCTTCCTCATTTGGATGAATTCGGACTGGAGAACATGTGGCTCCAACAGAATGAAGCACGACTGCACGAGCCTCAACCGAAATTCTGAGAAGTGCATTTCCTGGTCGACTCCTAGACTTCTTTTTGTGGGTTTCTTTTTTAGAAATCACGAGACTATGTCAACAAGCCTCAGACTCTTGAAGCCCTGAAAGAGAATATCCGTCTAACAAGAGTGATTCGAAATGCCATAAATCAGAACCGAACGGTCATCAAATACAGCCAAAGACTGTTGGGTTGGCAACTTAAACACAATTAGAGGTTTTCTGTTCCATTGTAAAAGATCTTGCTGCAGTAGCCTCTCTAAAGCCTACACACTCATAGAAATAAACGGCGAAAGATGCACCGAAAATTGGCTTCACGAGTAGATGGAAGCTGTCGGGTTTGACTTATTTAGTGGCCTGTCAAGGAAAAACCTTTTGTTTACACTATTTTTTAAGAGTTTTACTGACTGACTTTCGACTCTCGTCTGTTACCAGAACTCCAATTTATATGTACTAAATAGAATGCAATCCCTTTTTTTCTCTACTTTCGGAACATTCGGTAAATTATGTCACTCTCCCTTCAAATATTCCCTTGTGGTTCGAATAACGTTGCAACTCATAGCAGAGCCCGAATAAGCGACAGAAATAGAAATAATCAGAAAGAAGCAGTCACGCATCGTTAGGCATCTTCGAAGACAGTTAGGTATTGAGACTGTAATTTCGGAAAACAAATCTATAACTACATTGGCGATAGAGTTCTGAGCGAACCAGGCCCTCCAACAATAAACCTCTCCTGTTAGCTTGGTCTTTGGTTAAGTGAATCCAGTTTTGTACTCCAAACCGATTGAGCGAACGAGACGGAGATTCATCGGACCGGGACGTTAGTATTGACTCACACTCATTTATCAGCCAATTAAGGGGACTAGTTCGTTGATGTCAGTGTACGGATGGCAAAGGCCACTATTATATGTCCATTTTCAAGGCTTATCAAGGACAACGGAAACAAGAAATATATTCGGCTTTTTCTAAGGACGGGGATGATCAGGGACTTATGTAGAGTCTCCTTAGTTTTTCTTTATTTTAATTGGGTTCTTAGACGAAGGCAGTGACGATTGACAAGTATAATTTTTGGTTTGTTTTGTGATAGACTAACGTCTTGCGCTTTTGCATGTAAGACAGCATATGGCAACAATCCGCATTCAGACTGAATTCGCCAACATCACCCAGATATGTGCTCACGTCGCCACAGAGAAACTATCAGAAAGTATTTCGATGGCCTCCTAGACAACTATAAATGCGTTTAGCATGACGGGAAGACCGTTTTAGGTGAACTTAAGAAAGAAAGATATTTTTGGTAACTTAATCGAAGGACATGGGTTACACAACACAACATCTGGAAACGAATTTACGCTTATTATTGAGGGACGGAATATTACTAAATCTAATACAGGGTTTGCATACCTCAATACACACAAAGTTGCATAGCGGTCCTTTGATCATCAAAAATCGGCCAAATTCACTGTCAAATCATGTCGAATTAGTCACCTGAGACTGCAAGTACATGTATATTAACCATACGGCGCGAAAGTCTTCGATCCTCACTCAAACAATGAATGGTAAACTGGGGCACATTCATCATCAAAATTTCATAGCATCATAAGAACTATTTTATTGAACTTTTTCTAAATTTTTTGATGAAGATTTGCTGAATCACATTGTCCACAAATCTGAAAAATATGCAGATTTTCTTGGAAAACCAAACCCACAAATCACCATCGCTGAGCTAAAAACTTACATTGGCATATTGTTAGTAAGTGGTTATGATGGTCGTAACAGTTTTAGATAATTTTGGAGTACTGACGATGATTTGAGAAACAGTATGGTATATTTGGCAATACGAAGAAATCGCTTTCAGGATATCCCAAAATTTCTTCATTTTGAAGATAGTGTTAAAAATGTGACCGATGGCGATAACTTGTGGAAGTTGCGACCCTTAACGGATCGGCTTAAAATTAATATGTTGAAACATTTCCACCCAAACCAAAATCTATGCGATTTTGTTACAAAGTGTGGTCTTTGTGTACGACATCTGGTTACCGGGTAAATTTTGAAATTTATCAGGGAAAAAATCCATGCGATCGACAACTTCTCACCAGAGTTGCAAAGCTTGCCATTTTTATTTGACTGACGTTTTTAAAAGCTCTTGGCTACAATGCAATGGGAGAATCGAATTCTCATGGCATAAATCAAATTTCCAATCTTCAACGCTATTCCAAGGAACATAAGAAAAAAATAAATGTTGCTCGACCATGTGTTATTGCAGAATACAATAAATACATGTGTAAGAGGGAAGAAGTGGCTGACAGATGTTTCAGTACAAAATGCTTCGCAATTACATCGCTCAGCCCACCCTGACATACAACAAATAGAGTTCAGACGTCATATTGCCAGATACTACTGCAAGCACTTTGGTAAAATACCAAAAGCAAATGGTCCTCGCAAAAGGAAAGTTGAAGAAACGGCCCAAGAAACACTTCGGTATGACAGAAGAGATCACTTTGTTCGTCCTTGTGCAAGACGACGATGTACAGAGCCCTTACTCTGTATTGCTACTCTAATGTGAAACTACTCGAATTCAAAAAATCGGTACTCTGCAATTCTAATAGCACAACCATATTTTCTTGAAAATCGACTGTTGCTTAAGTTGCTAACTTCGCTTCGATAAATTGGTACTCTCTATGTCGTATCCAAATGTCAAAATCATTTAAATTGATGTCAAAATCATTGCGCAGTGAAGAGGGCAAATGGCGAGTTTCCTGCGCCATTAACCAGGATTAGAGTCGGAAAAACAAAACAAGACCTTATCCGGGCTACTCCGTCATATTTGGAGCTCAGGCGGGAAAGGATTTCCAGGACTTAGTCAGGGTCTTGGAAAAGAGATGGTGGCGGACGAGCCCTATAAGGGCCAACGGCAGCGCTCACATCCCGGAATAGGTTACTGGCTTCGGTGTAACCGACCCCTCGTCCAAGGGGCACTCAAAATGGAACTGGTCCTCCAGGTTGGGGGTTGTGCCGCCGGGGTATCTGCCCGGCCATTTAAAAAAAAATTAAGTTACGAAGCATCAACAAGCCTCGGATATAGACGAATCTACTGTTGACAACCCACGCAAACGATTTAAGGACAATGAGCTTCGGATATGCACGTAGAATGTTAGATCTTTTAATAGACCACGTGCAGCCGAGCAACTAGCGGAGGCCCTAGACTGCTGCAAAGCAGACATAACCGCCATTCAAGAAATGCGATGGAATGGGCCGTGCAAAAAGAGTATGAAAAACTGCGTCATCTACTGCGGTGATTGTTATCGACGGCAAAAGCAGCGCTTATTTGGATGCGGATTTGTTGTCGGAGGCAGACTAAGACAAGAAGTCCTCAGCTTCCGGCATGTGAGCGAGCGCCTCGTAGCAATCCGCATTAAGGCTAAATTCGCCAACATAAGCCTCATATGCGCGCATGCCCCCACAGAGGAGAAAGATGACGACACCAAGGATGCCTTCTACAAGCTCCTCAACAAGACCTACGCGCAATGCCCTAGCTATGACATTAAAATTGTCCTCGGTGATTTTAATGCAAAGCTAGGAAGAGAAGGTATCTTTGGTGGAACAATCGGAGAATATAGCCTGCACAACACCACCTCCGATAACGGATTCAGGCTAATCGACTTTGCGGTGGGGCGAAACATTGTCGTGGCTAGCACGCGGTTCCCACATCTCGACATACACAAGGGGACTTGGAGAACACCTGATCAATCAACGGTCAACCAGATTGATCACATTGCGATCGACGCAAGACACTCCTCCAACATTATGGATGTCCGTACGTTCCGAGGAGCCAACATCGACTCGGACCATTACCTTGTTGTAGCCAAGGTACGGTTGCGGATATCCCAAACTACGCCAAGACAAACTAATGCTGTGAGAAAATTCGACGTCAGACGGCTACAATCGCAAGAGATCGCCAAGTTCTTCTCCGATCGAGTGTCTCTTAATCTCTTAAGAGGTCCAATGCCGCCAGCATCAAGCATCGAAGACCATTGGAAACACTGCCAAAACGCCATCAGAGATGCGCTTCTGATGTGCTGGGTTTCACTCGTCCACCACAACGAAACCCCTGGTTCGATGATGAATGCTGGCAAGCACATGCAGTTAAGCAAGATGCATATTACGCGGCGCTGCTTAGAAAGACCAGAGCTGCTCATGAGCTCTATGAGCGGAAGAGGAGAGACGAGCACCGGCTTCTTAGGAGGAAGAAGAAAGAGCATGAGATGCGCGCGGTCGAGGAAATTGAGAGATGCTACTCCAGAAATGAGGTTCGGAAGTTTTACCAAAAGGTAAAAATAACATGCCACGGAAACAAACCCCGAACCGAAGCCTGTAGCGATGAACAAGGGAACATCGTAGTAGAATCACGGTCGATGCTAAGGATTTGGAAAGATCATTTCTGCAGACTGTATAACGGCGATGACGGACCAAATACCGCTGTCAGGCAGAATCAACCCTTCAACTTGGACGATGATGACCAACAATTCCGTCCACCCGACCTGGATGAAGTGAAGATAGCTATATCGAAGCTTTAGTCCAACAAAGCTGCTGGAGCGGATAACCTGACTGCCGAGCTCTTCAAAGCGGCAGGCGATGACTTGGTAAGGAGCATACACCAACTCATCTGTAAAATATGGTCGGACGAAAGTATGCCCGATGAATGGAACCTCAGCATTGTTTGTCCGATTCTCAAGAAAGGAGGCCCTCTGAAAAAAAAAAAAAAAGATATTCACACTACGGCAGATCTTGGAGAAGACCCATGAGCTTCAGATCAATACCCACCACCTATTCATCGATTTTAAGGCCGCGTATGACAGCATCTATAGAGACGAGCTATATAGAGCAATGTCTAGTTTTGGCATCCCTGACAAACTCGTCCGTCTGTGCAGGATGACGATGGAGAATGCACGCTGCTCCATCAAGGTCGGTAAAGATCTCACCGAGACCTTTGATGTCCAGAAAGAATTTAGACAAGGCGATGCGCTGTCATGCGATTTTTTCAACATCGTACTTGAAAGAATAGTGCAAAATTCACGGGCAAACACAAGAGCACAATCTTTAAAAAGTCCGTGCAATTAGTCGCATACGCCGACGATATTGACATAATCGGGAGAAAACAGCGTGGTGTCAGCGGCGCTTTCGCTCGTATTGAGACGGAAGCGGCGAAAATGGGTTTAGCGGTCAATGAGGGCAAGACCAAGTATATGCTGTCAAGCAAAAAGGACAACCAACACCGACGTCTCGGGCAGACAGATATAACTTTGAGATAGTTAAGAACTTTGTCTCCCTAGGCTCCGCTATATATTCAGACAACGACACTAGCGCTGAGATCAAACGAAGAATAACTCTTGCCAATCACCGCTTCTTTGGGTTAAGAAGGCAATTGAGTAGTAAAGCCCTCTCTCGGACAACAAAAGTCACTCTTTATAAGACTTTAATAATCCCTGTCCTGCTCTATGGCGCAGAGGCATGGACATTATCAAAAATGGATGAGGGTGTTCTTGGTTGCTTCGAGAGGAAAATTCTTCGAGTGATTTTCGGTCCCGTCTGCATTGACGTTGAGTGGAGGAGGAAATACAATGACGAACTGTATGGACTATACACCAATGCTCCGGTCGGAAAAGTTTTCGAATCCGCCCCCGAGGGACAGCGCAGTAGGGGAGTCCAAGACTCAGGTGGCGCACGCAAGTGGAAGAGGACCTCAGCCAACTTAGCGTGCGAAACTGGAGGCAGCTAGCCAGGGATCGAGCTGGCTGGAGAAGCTTGTTGACTGAGGCCCAGGTCCAGCCCGGACTGTAGCGCCACCTAAAGTAAGTAAGTAAGCATGTGTATTTGCATATGATAAATAAAAAAAAACTTTATCACAGGGAAACTACTGCCAAAAATATAAATACTAGACCAGTTTGAATTGCTTGTAAATTACATGTCGGCTCACCCGGACCTCGCAAAAGGATATTTGAAGACGGCAGAAGCTAAGTTGGCAGGAGATTTAAATGCCGAGGGCCCTCCCATGCGCGACGGAGTTGGTTGGAAAAAGGTAGGAATGAAGATATTTATTTAACAGCAATGACATATTTAGCTGTTTAAGGTTTGGGCAGATTTCAAAGTTCATACCAAAGCAAAATTAAGAAAAAATAAAGAAAACATTTCTGGAACTGGAGGTGGGCCTAGCAGACTTTGCGTACTTTCTTCCATTGAAGAAAGAGTAGGTAATTGAAATTTTGGATTTGGAAAAAGCAATCAATGGGATAAGCGGTACTGTATGTTTCGGAGTACATAGGCCCCCTTAGAAGACTTGCCAGCAACTGAATCGCACTTGGCAGAAGTGGACACTCCAGAGATTGAACCACTTTCATGTTCTGTAAGTAATGCTTTAAAGGAAAGCATATCCAATTTCCAATCGCCGGTGCTTGTTGGAAAGACAAGTGCAAAATCAAATTGAGTACCAGAAGAACTCGTTTGAAAATAGAAAAAAAGGTCGCTTGAATCAAAAGAAGAGGGCTTAATGTTAAAGAAACAGAAATTAGATTTAAGCAAGGCTAAATTAGAATTTAAGAAGACAAAATTTGAATTTAAAAAGAAAAACTAAAATCGTACTGACCAGACATTATTCTTTATTTTTTTTTAAATTTTTGTTAAAGTGATTTTTAAGTTAATTTAAAGCTATGACTTATGCCTTATTTTTATGCAAAGACTGAAATTTAGTTTAACACATAAATATTTATTGAAAAAAAATAAAAAGTAAAGCTTTATGTCTGCAAGTTATTTTTAATCTAGTCTCTTATCGCCACAGCAGTATTTGTTGTGCCTTGAGGTAAAGAAATTGACTCTCGTTCATCGCTAAGATTCCAAATATGCGAATCATGCGAAGCTCCACCGTATCCACCATTGACAGCTCTAATGGTCATATAGTTGTCACAAATCTATAACAATTAACAACACAAATATAGGAAAACAAAATTCACAAATTGAACATAATCTGAACAAAATTTAAATTTAATGTTTTTGCTTTCTATTAAAGAATAGATGTTCATTCCTACTTGGCCTTAATATCTGGATATGGGTTCCATCTACTACGCCAACTACACCAGGAATACCAAACTTATCAAAAAAGTGTTTCTTGCATATTTTCTTTTTGTCCTCTGTCATGCGAAATGTTATGTGTTTAGGGCATTAACACTTTTCGATTGCACGGCAGACTTCAATAATTATAGTCGACACAGTTTGTTGTGCAAGCCCAGTTTGTTTGTCGCCTCCAATCTGTCGCTGGTAGCCTCCTGTTGCCAAGAACCTCAACGTAGCAGCCAATTTTATAGTGTTTGGCACTGATGTTCGTCGGCGATGAACTCTTAATTCATATTTTATGCTATTTAAAATATACATGAATGCTTCCTTAGAGAGCCTTAAGTTTTGTGCGAAACTTTAAATATACATAAGGATATAAACACATACCCTTTTTTGTTTTGCTGCAGTTTTTTATTTACCTTTCATCATTTAGATCCATTATGTTTGATTTATCCCTTATTTGTCTGCATTGAATCCTTTCAGCCGCGGTATTTTCTTCTTCAAACCAAAGTTCAACGGTATCTAACTCCATATTTCTCACTTTTTTTTCTGTTTTGTTAGAACCAACTCAATCATAACAAAAAATAATCAAAATACAAATTTTCGTGTCAATGTCATTTTTTTGTAAGTTCGAAATTTCGAAATTAGCTGAAAGCTGAAATTTCCTTAATTAATTATTTTTATTCCTTATAAAAATCATTTTCCTTAAACTTACCCAGCGTGATCATATGGATACACCCCATATCTTGACTCACAGAGGGCGCTGGAATGAATGGATAATATTTTTGGAATCCTTGAAGCCTACAGAGACAACTTGTAAAATATTTTCGGAAAATTCGAAAAACAAGTTCTAACTTGAGTCGGGTTAATGTAATAACGAGATATGTCAATATTGAAGCAATATTTGGTTCGACTGAGGGGTGTCGATGCTGGATTAGTAGAGTTTCAATTCTATTTCACTCTCAAGTGTCAAAGAAATATCTTCAATTTAGGGTTTAACAAAAACCCAATCAACAATATTAGCTCTTCGGAGATAACTTACGTTAAAAGTTGATTCGGAAAATTTCTCGATGATTTCGTTTTTTTTTTAAATTTCGAATAAACTTCACGCGAACAAAGTCTCCTACGGCAATAGCCATTGGGTGGTGTGAATAAAAACTGAGTGTGAGAGTTCCCTCAGCATTTTAGAGTGAACACTCCATCTGGTGTGAATAAAAATTTATTTCGTTAAGTTTAACGAAACCCCTCTACTGACATATTTTGACAGCTAAGTGTTATCTCCTTTTTGGTGTCAATAAAGATAGAATGTATTGAGAGATCACTTGAAGAAGTGACTTCAAGAGAGAAAAAAGCTTAAATAATGGAAAATACTGTATCGGAAGAGGAATACTTTGGCGGATTAAACCTCAATCCTCCAAAAAAAAAAAGGAAATCTGGAATCGACGATGACGATTTCATCAAGTGTTTGCAATTTTATCCGTTCTTGCTGGAATATGAGTAGAATCGAGAGCGCCAATTGCACTAGGAAAACTATATTTGGCTTGCCATTCTTGTTTAGCTTCTCTCAATTCTACGACCAATGAAGGAAATTTCATCCATAGATTCGCTTTTGTACATATAGCACAACACACTTGCCAAACTGTTTTCGATACAGTGGTTCTATGAATCCCAATGTCCTCACCAACACCAACTTGAAAACCCGGGTCACCAATGTATCAAAGGAATATTTTCATCTTCTCCATTCTTGGTATGGCACCACCACGGGTTTCTTCAGCAATATCGGAAAGGAACTGATAACTTAACCATTCCAAGTTGGGAAACTCGAACCTATACAAGTTTTTGAAATTATCCCCTGTGTCCCCGAAACGCAGTGAATTATACTGCTTTGTTTTTCTCGTTTCTATATTTGACAGCTCTACAGCAAAGTTTTCAAATGTCAGCTTGAGGGTAAGAACCTACTTTGAGGAAATATTTTATTCACATTAAATTGAGTGTTTCCTTTCACTCGGAGTGTTCTCTCAGTTTTTATTCACACCACCCATTATCGGCCAAATTATTTTTGAAAACTTGCATTTCCTCAGTTTCACTAATATTTGAATCGTTTTCAAATGGCCCAGCTGACTTCAGCGTATTGAACGTCAACGTCACTTTTATTTTCGTCTGAAGAAGGAACTTTCATACGTTTTTTTCTTTCTGAATATATTGTTTCCGATTTTCACTTTATTGCTGGTGTTGAATAAGTTTTTTTCGAACCTGCACAACCTTTATCTCCGCTTCGATTTGTTTTATTTGCTTTAAATTCTTTTTGGCTTTGTTTTCTGTGGATCTTGTTAAAATCCGAGAAAATCCGTTCCTGGAAGTTTTCTTTGCAGCCGTTAAGCGTTGTATTGGACGTATCATTTCAGGTGATACAATTGTTGGGGTACTTGGCTGTTGCTTCTGTTCAATTTGTTCTGCAGGCAAAGATTCTTCTATAGCATCGTTGCTATATTCCTGTTGGCAAACCTGTGAATCAATGGCATAAATTCCAGTTTTCTAAGTCCTTTGCAGATATTCTCTGATGAAAATGATCTCAGGAACGGCTGGTTAGTTAATTTGGCCAAATCATAAATAGTGATCTGTTTCCCATTGTTAGCGCATAAGAAATCATTTAAAGATGATCGGCAGAATTTAATTTTTTTTTGAAAAGTCCAAATACTGAGAAGTCGAGCGGTTGAAGACGATGTGAAGTGTGCGAAAATGAATGCTTTCGAGGCTACAGTGAGATAAGGGGTTACCCAATAGCAAAAGAATAGGCCGCTCCTTAGAACAGTTTGTATGGCGTTGCAAATGTTTCAGGACATCTACGAGTACAAACAACTCGAAACTCATCCACTTGCTCTTGCTGACTGAGTCCAGTGAACCTGCTAAGGATCCATTCAAAAACCTGCCAGTGTATCGCTGTCTCGGAAACCGTAAGCAGGTGAAATAAGATTTCATATTGCACTCACAACCCCTACAATTGTAACCAAGCTTCCGCGTTCAGCCGATGATATTTGGCAAACTAATCGCTGACCTCTCTGAGCAAGTGCCTACCTAAAAATGCAAACTAAATAGACTGCACATGAAAAAAATTCTTAGAAAAGCATAGTTTGGGTTTCTCCAACAGCGTCCAAATTGAAAATGTCCTTTGGTTCAAAAGAATGTTTTCTGTACAGTGCTATTAAGTTCGGGAAAAAGTATCAACAGCTGTTTTGTTGAGGCTCCTCTACAGGGGCTATGCTTATCCTTTCCAGAGAAAGTGATCTATTTCTTTTTAAGAAACCAAAGAGCCAGTCCTCGGTAGCTGCTTTGCCGTCATCCCATTTTTTTGGATGAGTTATTGAATTTATAGTCACATATTCAAAAACCAACTTTCAGAACGTAAAGGAGGTCTGGGTTTAAATATCACAGTTTCCGAGAGAGCGTAACTAAAATTAGCACGTCAAAGCTCACGATAACCAAAGATGTTTATTGGTTAAATCCCAGAACCAACCCAGAATGTAACTTATTTAATAAGTAAGCTACGTCTTGGGAGCATTCTGCCTACCTCGAACCGCTCCTAAGACCAAAACCTGGGTTCTTATTTTGGCAAAAATTCTCAAACCATACAACTTCTATTTACACTTGGGTCAGACGATGCAGTCAAGTGGAAAAATAGTTCCACTCCTTATTAAAAGCATCACTATCTTTAGTTTTCTTCCTTCAATGCAATGTTCCTTGCTATGGAGAGTATACTGCCATAAAATGAATTTCCAGTGTCCACAAAAATTCAGTTAAATTCAACAAAAGAGTCGAAACCGTAAGACCGTAGAAATACATTTCCTTTCTCAAATTCATTCTTCACGCATAGAAGCTACATCTCCAAGACCTCTTCACCGTTCCAAAATCCCAAGAAGGAGAATAAACGAATCTGCCAAGTGAATACATGAATAATTGTGAAAATCCTTTTTTTTTTTTGAATTATCTTCTAAAAGGACCATTCCTTCGGCACTTGGCTGCATTTGTATGCAGCGGAAGGACATTTTGCCAAGACCCCGGAGAAACTAAGTGACAGTCAAAATATTTCTATTGCCTGAGAAATGATTCCAGGCTGACGCCTACCTCCTGACACAGAAGTTGGACTTCTTATCGTCGAACGTAAACAAGTCGTTTCAATGCGGTTAAGCTGTTAGATGGCAGAGTGGACACTCTGGCAGATGTGTAAACAAAAGGACTTATAAAGGACACCCAAGGAGATGCATTTATTTATGAGATAAAGTTGTGTTATCACCTACAGAGGAAGTCTAAATGAATTTGAACCAAAGACGTGGAAGAAACCAGAATTTATTTCCACCCCAAAAGTCCGCTGCAAGAAGGAGGATTAAATTGTTTTTTATGACTTTGTGGTGTTTGCTTTACTTTTCGGAAAAAAAAAAAAAAAAAAAAAAAAAATTGGAATTTCAAAGCAGGCCTTACGGTGGTTAGAGAAATTATAGTTTACGGAAGGGAAAGGCTGTGATAAATAACAGTACGAGTACGTGTAGTTCTGTTGGGTGCTGAACCTTGATATACGAGTTTGACAATAAATCATGAAAATAAGACGTTAAGGCAATAAGTTGAGACTATGTGGCAATAGAACGTGAGTAGAAGCTGATGTGAACTTGAGGCCGTAAAATGATTAGTCGATGAGACAATGAAAAGATGAGGTAACAAATCAATAAGACGACGAAAGTATGGGGCGATGAAATATTGGGGATATGAGTCGAAAAGATGGTTGGCTTGTAAAACTATTTGTTAGTGAATAAGCTATAAGCATAGCTAAAACCTTACAGTTACAGGTTTACTTACTTACTTAAGATGGCGCTACAGGGTGAATCTAGGACTCAGTGAAAAAGCGTCCCCTTCCAGCTCGCTCTTTTGGTAGCTGCTTCCAGTTTCAAATGCTAAGTCGATGAGTCGATGACGCTGTATCTACAGTCCACACAGTTCGTCGTTGTTCACCGTCAATGCAGACGGGACCGAAGATCGCCCGAAGAATTTTTCTCTCGAAGCAACCAAGAACACCTTCATCCATGTTTGATAATGTCCACGCCTCTGCGCCATAGAGCAGGACCGGGATTATTAAAGTCTTATAAAGGGTGACTTTTGTTGTTCGGGAGAGGGCTTTACTAGTCAATTGCCTTCTTAGCCCAAAGACGCTGCGATTGGGAAGAGTTATTCTTCGGTTGATTTCAGCGCTAGTGTCGTTATCTGAATAAACAACGAAGTCTCAGTTAATTCTTTACCATCGTTGATGAGATGCGTACATTCTCCATCCTCATCCTGCACAGACGGACGAGCTTGGCAGGGATGCCAAAACTAGACATTGCTCTATATAGCTCGTCTCTATAGATGCTGTCATACGCGGCCTTAAAATCGATGAATAGGTGGTGGGTATTGATCTGAAGCTCATGGGTCTTCTCCAAGATCTGGCGTAGTGTGAATATCTGGTCGACGGTGGACTTTCCTGGCCTGAAGCCACACTGATATGGTCCTATCAGGTTGTTGACGAACGGCTTCAGGCGTTCACACAATACGGCGGATAAGATCTTATATGCGATGTTAAGGAGACTGATGCCTCTGTAGTTGGCGCAGTTCAGAGGGCCTCCTTTCTTGAGAATCGGACAAACAATGCTGAGGTTCCATTCATCGGGCATACTTTCGTCCGACCATATTTTACAGATGAGTTGGTGTATGCTCCTTACCAAGTCATCGCCTGCCGCTTTGAAGAGCTCGGCAGTCAGGTCATCCGCTCCAGCAGCTTTGTTGGACTTAAGCTTCGATATAGCTATCTTCACTTCATCCAGGTCGGGTGGACGGAATTGTTGGTCATCATCGTCCAAGTTGAAAGGTTGATTCTGCCTGACAGCGGTATTTGGTCCGTCATCGCCGTTATACAGTCTGCAGAAATGATCTTTCCAAATCCTCAGCATCGACCGTGATTCTACTACGATGTTCCCTTGTTCATCGCTACAGGCTTCGGTTCGGGGTTTGTTTCCGTGGCATGTTATTTTTACCTTTTGGTAAAACTTCCGAACCTCATTCCTGGAGTAGCATCTCTCAATTTCCTCGACCGCGCGCATCTCATGCTCTTTCTTCTTCCTCCTAAGAAGCCGGTGCTCGTCTCTCCTCTTCCGCTCATAGAGCTCATGAGCAGATCTGGTCTTTCTAAGCAGCGCCGCGTTATATGCATCCTGCTTAGCTGCATGTGCTTGCCGGCATTCATCATCGAACCAGGGGTTTCGTTGTGGTGGACGAGTGAAACCCAGCACATCAGAAGCGGCATCTCTGATGGCGTTTTGGCAGTGTTTCCAATGGTCTTCGATGCTTGATGCTGGCGGCATTGGACCTCTTAAGAGATTAAGAGAAACTCGATCGGAAAAGAACCTGGCGATCTCTTGCGATTATAGCCGTCTTACGTCGAATTTTCTCAAAGCATTAGTTTGTCTTGGCGTAGTTTGGGATTTCCGCAACCGTACCTTGGCTACAACAAGGTAATGGTCCGAGTCGATGTTGGCTCCTCGGAACGTACGGACATCCATAATACTGGAGGACTGTGTTGCGTCGATCGCAATGTGATCAATCTGGTTGACTGTTGATTGATCAGGTGTTCTCCAAGTCCCCTTGTGTTTGTCGAGATGTGGGAACCGCGTGCAAGCCACGACAATGTTTCCCCCACCGCAAAGTCGATTAGCCTGAATCCGTTATCGGAGGTGGTGTTGTGCAGGCTATATTTTCCGATTGTTTCACCAAAGATGCCCTCTCTTCCTAGCTTTGCATTAAATTCGCTGAGGACAATTTTTATGTCATCGCCAGGGCATTGCTCGTAGGTCTTGCTTAGGAGCTCATGTAAGGCATCCTTGGTGTCGTCAACTTTCTCCTCTGTTGGGGCATGCGCGCATATGAGACTAATGTTGGTAATTTTAGTATTGATGCGGATTATTACGAGACATTCGTTCACATGCCGGAAACTCAAGACTTCTTGCTTAAGTCTGCCTCCAACAACGAATCCGCATCAAAATAGGCACTGCTTTTGCCATCGATAACAATCGCCGTAGTAGATGTCGCAGATTTCGCATTTCATGGATGGCGCTAATGTCTGTTTTACAGCGGTTTAGAGCCTCCTCCAGTTTTCTGGCTGCACGTGGCCTATTAAGGGACCTAAATTTCACGTGCATATCTGAAGTTCGTTGTCCTTACCTCGTTTGTATGGGTTGTCAACAGAAGATCTGTACGAATCCGAGGCTTGTTGTTGCTCCGTAACTTTTGTACTTTTTTCATTGCCGGACAGCGATTTTGGTGACACAACCCCCAACCTGGATGGTCAGTTACATTTATGATACCCCTAGGTGGAGAGGTCGGTTGGATCATAAGCCAGTAACCCGTTCTTAGATGTGAGTGCTGCCGTTGGTCCATTAAGGGCTCTTCCGCCACCATCTCTTTTCCGAGTCCCTGGCTCAGTATTCGGAAATCCTTACCGGCCCGAGTTCCAAATATATCGGAGTAGCCCGAATAAGGTTTCATTTGTTGCCTGGATATAACAAGTCTTGTAAGTTTCGTATGTAAGGGTAAAGGCCGCCGAGCAGAAAGTGAATCATTCATTTTTGAATACGTAAACGAGGGCTGATGTAAAAGCTGTTATTGACTGATACTAAGTAGGAAAAGGACACAAACGTTTTCGAAAGAAAAAGAAAGAAAATCGCAAAGACGAAGCGATCAAAAGATGCTACCACTTTTTCTATAGGCCTACACAACAATTGAAACCCGTCTTGAATTACAAAAGAGATTTCATACAAGACCTTGTCTGGAAGTCGTTGCAGTTGTTCATCTAGGCCCTAAACTTCTTCACTGAAAAATGTCCGGATACATTCAAACTCTGTAAGCCAATAATTCCGTTGACCAGAATCAAGCTTCTGATACATGAATGAGTGCTGCCTGTCGTCCACCTGGAATAGCACAAAACGACTAATTCCGTTGCGGTGTTTCATCACAATAATGCGTGATCACGCTCAAGTTTGGTTACTCGGCAAAAATTGCTGCAGCTTGGTTGACATGTGTTGTCTTATCTACTGTATAGCCCGAATCTTGCACCACCAGACTTCCAGTTATTTCGGTTTTTGCAAAATTCCTTGACTTTCTTGCAGAGTCAGATAGGAAGTGTTATGAAGTGACCCGTGACATTGCAGAGGGTCATCGGTCTATACATCGTTGATTAACGTTCATTACGTGGGTATGTTAAATAAATGCAAAAACGCAACGACAACGACGTCTATGGGAGACGTAGTCCTGCAAATGGAGCTTATAGAGCATACATACCTATAGTTTGGAAAGATAAACTTCCAAAGTCACTTAGAATACTCGTTGTGATTTTGTGATGGCATTTTTTTGTTGAATAGAACGCAGAATTGGAGTCGATGGTTATTTGTGATTCGGAAGACTTTGAATCGTTTCTTTGATCTATCCGTTCAATACAAAATCCTCTTCAAACATGACTTTTGTGCTTCTCCCTCTTCCTGCTATTGCAGTTGCAAATAATTGCTTAAGCCATTGTGTATTGTTGACATTAATGCATTCTCATGCTTTTCGCTGAGCATCTCTCCTCTCCCCCTTTTCTATCAATGACCTTACAACAACCTTTTCCATTATAACTTTCCGTTCGGTACGTGAACTGTTCGTCAACAGAAATCTAAATTGAAAATCTACATCCATACACGAACGGATACGTTTCAATACTCTCCCCTTACAAAACGAATGAAAGAAGAACAAAAAAAACTACAACTGATGCACGTATTTCGTATGATAGCAGACCACATGCGACAACGCCCCTATACTACGGGATAAATCCTAGACCCGATGGGGTATGGGAGTGGGAGTCTTTGGTAGGGATAGATACGAGTATCCTCCCATATAAAAACGAAGCGAAACCCTTGCAAGGTTTTGTCTAGCGCTTGATTGCATCTAATTCAATTAATTTAGGGAAAATCTTTTTTCTATCATAAGCTAGGTTAAGCTGAATTTCTCTACTGCCACCCGGTCACATAGAATACGACATCTATAGATTGGGAGTTGGCTTCTCTCCCCCAGCTGAATGAAGGAGGAACGACCTAGGAAACAAATCGAAAATCAAAAGTCAATAAAATGAATCCTTCCACTTGAGAATCTTCTCTCATCATAAAAACGATTTTATCCTTTTAATATAAGGACCTTCAGTAAATGTCCTCACTCTAGGATTTTATATCCACTGCCACCACCCCGCTGCCTCTGTACATACCCTGTTCTAGTAGCTCAACTCTGCTTTCGCTCGCCAATCACTTTGTCTTGAAATTCTGTTCCATTTTGCACCGCGCTGTTTGGCTGCTGTCCTAACTAGGAGGAACTATCATATACGATTATGTATGTGAGTCCTTCGTCGTGTCTACTTGCAGCCGTTTCTCATTTTCAGACCCTACCAGAAAGGATTCAGCAGCCATGTGCCTGTACAGCTATTGCACTGCAATTGTCTTTGGGTGTACGGCATAAGGATGTCTTCAGATTTGTCATTATTATCGAAATTCAATTGAATTCACTTTCTCACCCCCACACCCCCACACCCCCAACCATGTCGCAAATTCGAGTGATGCACCCCTTATTCTGGTAAGGAGCTGACTAAGAAGATGATATCGACATTTCGTCCTTAAGGATTGGGATTTTATCGTTTGTATTTGAGTGGGGTGGTATGTGGGTGTCGGTATATAAATTTTCTAAAGCTGTGGCAAATAGTAAGGAGCAACAGCAGACAGGATCGGGAACCAGAGTAAGTTTGCCTGCCTGCCTGCTAGTGGCTGGGCTTAAAAACACTCTCAACATGTATCAAGTGAAGATTTCTATCCTCGAAGATGGAAACACTTTATGTGCTCCACTTGTAGTTCTGCTCGTGCCCTTGTTGAAAATCAATTTCTTTCATTGTCTGAAGTGTGCTAGAGATGTTGAAGGTTTTTTTCAAATTTTCTTTTTCTCCAAACTCTCATCCTCCATGGGGTTGGGGTGTTTTGGAAGTTTTAGTCTGGAGACGCATTTAATCTTTCGTTTCATCGGATTTTCGAAGAGGAAAACGACAAAAAAGTAAAAGCAAAACGAATCAGTGCAAATGAATTGTTGGATTCCTGTTGCAATATTTTATGTATGCTTGTGAAAGGAGGGTGTGGCATCAGCCTGTAATGCTGCAAGTCGTTACGAACATCGAACTATGGGATGTTACTTCCATGCGATTTGATTTATCGGTAAGTGGCTGATGGAGAATTAATTTGAAAATCGTTCTACCAGGCGATGGCAATCGATTTCGATGATGAAATTGGAGATACGAACGTAAATCGGTTTCCTGGAAAATTGAAATCTGATACTCGGTAGATCAAAACTAACGAGTATAGCGGCCTTATTTGCGTATTGTATTTGGCAATGCTTCATTGAGATAAATAATAGCTAAGCATGTACTCCCCTGGATTAATTTTAAGCGAACCATTGTAACAAATGCTCTCGGCGAACAATTATATTACAACAAGGAGAAGCAACAATTGGCTTAGCTAACAAAAGAAACATTTCGCTTCCTCTTAGTGAAATTAAATAAGCTGACCGCAGTCCGAATTATAGAATAGATCCGGAGGTCTTAAAGCTGCCGAGGTGCACAGAATGTTATCCAAGTTTTTATGAAATCGGATAGAAATCAAGTGCTTCTTAGCCGGACGTTCCGTCCTTTTCATCTTAAGTGACTGTTGTGTACTTTCCTAATAGAGTCATTGTTGAGGCCTACACTAAATCCGACCAACTTAGGGTGTCATACTATTTACTGCTTCAGTAATCTCCTTCTTGTTTTCTAGGACAAAAGAAACGACGTCGATAGCTCACATCATTGCGTATCACCTGACTTTAGCACTAAAGGTATCAGTGAGATACTTCCGGTTAATGGTTCACATAGTCTGGTTTGCAAGATCTTGTACAAATTAAACCGATCCACAGGACATTTAAGAGGGTCTCCTTTGCTTGAAAATGAGTTGATGTATACTCTACCAAGTCATCTCCTGCCGCCTCAAATAGCTCGCCAGATAGATTGACCATGCCGGCAACTTGTTTTACTTGATTTGAGATACTAGAGGACATTTTTCTTGACAACTGCCACATCAGCCCCTTAATTGTGAGAAGAAGAACAAAATTTCTACAGGTTTCTGTTCTGTTCTGGCGCTCCTCATGCTCTTTCGATTTCTTCTAGTTAAACAAATGTCATTCCTTCCTCTTTTGCTCGAAGGTAGCACAAGGCGCCTACTTCCTACTTCGCAGCATCGCTTCCTATACGAGGAGTTTTTTCCTGTGGGAGCGGATCAGTCAGTCATTGTACCACTGTACTCCTTCCGGGTATGTTTTACTGAAATTTATCAAACTTTTGTTGGAAGATGAGTAAGCACTTCAGTGATAGTAAGCTCACAGTACCAGCATACACGGCATCAGCGCCGAATACCTTTAGACTGATTCGAACGTAGGACAAGCACGTTCGGAGATGAATGTTGTGTCAGTTATTTCTAGCACACTTTTCTGCTTAACAAGTAGATGGTGCCATACAAACGCCAGCATGCAGTTTACTATATTGGCAGGAAAATCAATGAACTTCTAGTGACGTCAGGAAGCATTCGTTTTGTCAACCGGAATTCTAGATATACAGTCCGACTGAGTTCATATCAAGTTGATGGGTGCTCTCATTTCCAGTGATCAGATAGTGATCTAGAACTAAATCAAGGTGAACTAAATTAAAGAATCCTACTGTATTCAGAGAGCACACTCTCAACGTAGCTTAGATATATTGAGAGGGTTCAGTAAGACTTGGGATGCAACTTGCCCTATCGTTATACAAAGAGTCACCTCCACTTCATTTTAGACCGCTTTTAGAGCAACCTGTGAAAGCCCGTCTACGTTCCTTTCCTGGCTAAGACCCGAAACTACTCTCCTCAGGGTAGGAAGAATCGATTTCGCGTTCGAAGACCAAAAGAATTCTGGTGACGGCATATAGGCCCATGATATGAATATCACATGGAGAAAAAATTATCATTGCGTCTAGATAGTAGCCAGACAGGCTGGAGAAATCCCACATGCTTTCGATACAGCCAGTTCCTTGGATTCTGGCAACAGCAAAAGTGACGTATTTTGGTGAAAACTTGTTCCATTAGACAACTTACACATAGTTCTTACTTATTGTTCTCATCCTAGCAGTTTCAATTCGGGGACAAGCTCAATGTTCTTATTCTCGCATGTATGGAACCACATGGGGGATATCGTCAAAAATCACTCTATGTATCTATACAATGATGGTTGATGGTAAGATCCATCCTAATATATGCTTCAGTAGTATGGTGGACTAAGACTTCTCAGAAGACCGCCATTGCAAAGCTTAAAAAAGTGCAACGTTTAGCATGCCTGGGTATATCCGAAGCCTTTCAGACCTGCCCAACAGCGGCTTTAGAGCAATAATAGGACTAACACCCCTACGCTTGCACATCAGCAAAGTGGCTCTACGCAGCTCAACTAGTCTGGCACAAGCCAAGGAGCTGGATCTCCATGTAGATCTGACGTACTAAAACTAGACCTGATCTGCGCGGTCACAGAACGCTTTCAAAAGACTTCATGCTTCAACAAAGGTTTCTGCACGGAGATTCCCAGCAAAGAAGCATGGGTTAGTAAACACCCACCAAATAGCCAAAGTAGCATACGGATGGATCTAATATGGAAACGAGAGTGGAAGCTGGAATACATGGACCGAACACAATCATATCAATTGCCATGAGCAAGAGTCCTATTGTATTTCAAGCTGAAATACACGCCATTCAAGAATGCGCCAATCTGATACTCAACGTTGGTATCAAAGGTGCGAACATCCATATATTCACGGACAGTCAAGCAGCTATAAATGCCCTTAGCTCGCACGTTATTGACTCCAAATCAGTCATGCACTGCTTCAGTACCCTCCAGAAACTAAGCTCAAGAAACAAGACCAAAATATGGTGGGTTCCAGGGCATGAGGGCATTGACGGAAACGGAAAGGCAGACAGAACGGCCCGGAAAGGTTCAGAAACGCCCTTCAACGGACCTGAACCCTTCTGCTTCACATCTAAAACAGCAGTAAATTTAGCCATTAAGCGCTGGGAGCACTCAAAACACATTTCATACTGGGAGGAGATATTTTAAGGTCGAAGTGCTTCTTTTTTAAAAAAAAAAAAAAAGTCCTGAGGAGACTGACTTTAACCGATTACCAGTGCACCAATTGGCGATACGAAACAGGCAATCGTTAGGCATGGTCCAACAATCAGTACAACTACAATACATTTTCTGAATACACTTCAGGTAAGACATTGGAACTATTAAGGACGTAATGTTGTAAGTCTGGCATTTTGCAGGATAACATTTCAGAAAGTATGCTGCCTAATGAGCATTGTACAAATGTAGACCATTAATTTCCGTTAGATAGTCAGTTTTTCGGGGGGGAAAATATATTTGAATCTCGAAATTTTGATGAACACGAGGATGTCTTTCAAGCGGACAATGAGAAACTTCCTACTGTCGCAAGTTGTTGGTTAGTTTCTGCAAATAGGTAGAAGTTCAACTCTGTATTGGCCGCTCAGTTACCAGGCTGCTTTGGATGAAATGAACTTTGATGTGCTTTGCTACAAAGTGCTGACGAAACCTCATGATTTATGGATATGGTTGCTACTTTCGTTATATGCACTCTTTTTGTCACACTAACCTAATGCATCTCCAAAAAGATAATATATCCCCTGAATTGCATCAACTGCATCGCATATAACCTAACCTGTTAACCTAAGGCCCTTTGTCAACACCGTCACCGCCGCGACCCTCATCAGTGTCTCTTGGGCAAGGAAAGTCCACCGTAAACCATATTTTCAATTTTTTGGAAGATTTTGGAAAAAAGTCGGCGTCCCAAATCGAAGCACACTACAAGACAACGTCTATACAGACGAACTATTGACAGAGCAATACCTAGCTTCGGCACTCTCATTTAACTGTGTAACAGAATGACTATGGAGAATACATCCTACTACATCTAGGTCGGTAATGACAAGCCGAGACCGTTTGAACATCTTCCATTAAGAAATTGTTTGAAACCCGTAGGCCAACTCCTGAGGCTTCGTCTTCCAAAGTGTGTTCAGTTACATGCAATCGACAATGATATAATGGAAGGAACATACCGAGATGTTAATGGAGCATTTGCGAATCGTGACTAGTAACTATTGACGCAAATGGCAAAGATGATTTTAGCGTTGAGCAATAATGTTTATTTGGCATTCAAATTCTTTGCATCTTAGTGACCACAGCGATTATTGATTATCATTTCGGCTCTTTTTATGTTTCTTCAGAAGTCCAGGTGATAGGTTCTCCACTTATTGACGGATGTTCCCCTTGAGGGCTGCCAGTGTTTGTGTCTTCTTCAGATAAGCCCGTGACTTTAAATAACCCCATAGCCTAGAGTGGTAAAATCGGGTGATATTACGGGGCAGTACAAATCGACAAAAGGTGATATCACACGGCCCGGTAACGCCTCAGCTGTGGGTCGTTTAGTATATTAGTTTGCCTAACAGACAGGAAAATCAACCATCCACGCACGACAGAGTCTAATCTCCAGGATTGAAAAGTCACTCAAAGAAAAGGGAGTTGCGGTTGGTTGCTTTCTGGATATAAAAGCCGAGTTCGAAAGCACGAATTGTGGTCCTTTATCAAGTAATATCCAAAACAAATGGGTTGATAGCTCTTCATGTAAGTGGGTAAAATAAGAAAAGAACCACATTAGGTGGCAGACAACTCAGAGTCATGTGGAAGGCTGCCTACAAGAAGGAGTTCCTCTCCCTCTACGGGTGAAATGATAAAGCGAAATGATAAAGTGAAGTGAAATTTCCATGGATCAAAGACTCACCTAAAACGAACATATCAAAAAAACCATAAAAAAAGTCAGGGTCTTACTAAAGACATAGAGCAGCAGAGCCTACTGGCTAAAAATGCAGCCCTTAACATAAAAAAGAGACAGCCTAGACCTATAGTCACTTTTGCATCGTCACTTTGGTGGAATAACATTTAAAAAAAAAAGTGTACAGAGGCTGGACCAAAAAAATCTCCAAAAGCTAGCTTGTCTGTGCAGTACGAGCGCATATGAGGCACAGCACCTACCACGGCTTTAAAGGTTCCGCTGCACTAATCACTTGTTGTTCGACTCCGCGTACAGAAGAAACCTTGAAAAATGTCTTTATATGTCGGTGGATGAAAAAAAAAAAGCACTGTGGCCCTAGCAGCCCGGTATGGGCCATGGCCTAGCTTCTTGACACTCATTTGTGTTGCTCATGTTGTCATTTTTGTCACATCTGAGCGGGGCCTACGGTTTATCGCCGATTCCGAACGGCACTCCTCAGAAGCTTTTTCGTAAGCAATTTTACTTTCGGGAGTTTGCCATTGCCTGCCCAAAGGGTGATGGCGATTTGAAAAATTGCTGGTGACTCAGCCAGGTGCTACTTGCATTAATGGAGAATGGAGTAGAAGTTTCAACAGCAAACTGTATGGTCTGCATAGCAATGCCAACTTTGTCAGAAATGCTCTGATAGTCAGCTTAGATGCCTAGGTCACCGTTGACACATAAACACTAGTGCGCCTGTCTGGAAAATTGTCGAGAACCCAAAGGAGCAGGGTAGTAGACTGCGAAAGGGGACTTCAAACAACTTCGTATGCGCAACTGGAGGCAACTAGCAAGAGACCTCTCTAGCTGTAGATGCATGTTAGCAGAGGCCTTGATCTGTAGCACCATTCAAGTAAGTGATGGAGTGAGAGCTACTTTTAGCCAATTAACCATTCACCTTGCAACCCATCTTTATTCAGAGACCTTGCTAGTTCTGAAGACCCTTTTCAGCCTCCCAATACCTTGAAATAGTTGAAATAGTTCATACAAAAAATCTAGTATACTGATCGTTGTAACCGCCGATGCTGTTCGGGTGCAATTCATTAAGATGCACTGCACTTGTTATTCTCTTGACAATTAAGATAACTCATATTCCACTTGAACAAAACAAACATCACTTCATGTGGACAAAAAGATATTTCCTGTAACATCTGATTTGATTTACAACTGTTGGTAATGAATTCTCATATTGAAAGACTAGACTTATGCCGAAGTGACTAAACAAAGTACTCGTTATGTACAAATGACAAAGGAAAGCTCTAAAACTTCAACATTTGCACGTACGAGACATTCAGTAACTCTGTATCCGTAATGGAGCTAATGCAGGTTAAAGCACGCATACGAACGATTAAAGATTGAAAGTGTTGGATGGATGATTGGATGCTTTCAAAAATTTGAGTGAATTCAACTACAGTCTACAAAGTGAGCTCCGGCGACCTGGTAACTTTTCGCACGAAGATGACCGAAGCCAAAGTGTTTGCCGTGATCGTGTTATTTGTCACAAGTTAGTCAATAGTTGTTTTAAAGGAATTTCTGTCCAACAAAAATTTTTAAATTTTTCTTGCAGTTTCACTTCAATTTGTGATGTCATATCCGGTGTCAGATGTCCCAGGAATGGCCCCAGATGAACAGATTCAACGAAACGGTTTCAATCTCATCCCCGACTTCTTATTCAAACTTTTTGGTGACTTTCTTAAGAAGCTCCTTGGCGTATTGTTTGCACAATTTTTAAACAAGTCAAATGCAAATGGAAACCAATAAATGATATGAGTACTTAAGATGTACAAGAGTTGTTTCTTTACCAGGTTGCAAGCACTACTAAATGACCAGGATAACGAAGCATAAACGTCCTGGAATAAATCTCTAAAAAAAAAGTGACATTGTACGAGTAAGTTACATCAGTTTCTTATCTCAAAGGACAATTGCTTTAGTGATCGACCCCCTTAGAATTGACAACCTCAAATCCTTCACTTGAAAACATATTCAAAGTGCATACAATTCAACGTCCTTGTTTAAACTAAATACATACTCGTATTTACAAACATCAAAGAAAATTTGATTTCCCGTATTTCGTTGCAGCAAAAAGTTAAATAATGACCTCCGGACTAGGACTCGACATCAATGTCGCCGAGCCTGAACCCAATTCACCCAACCATTGCTTGCACAGTCAGCAAGTCAGCAATTCAGCACACAAAAACAAAACAAAACAAAACAAAAAAAAACAAACAAAACACAAACGAACAAAGATAATGAAATTACTCCGAGGAGTCAGTCCCTAAAGTACCCTAAGTATCTGTACGTATCTCGTACATACTCGTACTGCACCATTCTACAGACAACCCAAAGATGTCAAGAGAACATCGTCAAGCTGTGCAACATCATCTACTCGTATTTACGTGTATTCAACTTTTTGCTTGTTAATCCAAAATCCTTAATGCTGGCATTTTATTCTGAATACACTTACATTTAGCAGGACACAAATGGCAAATACCAAATGGCTAAGGAACTGCATCTTGTCCATGGACAACAGCCATTGAAGTAGTGCATATTTCTAAGATATCCAGATCTGAGTTCTCTTAGTGTTCAGTCAATGTTACCCGCAGCATAAACAACAAAATCGACATACAGATGGAAATAGAGATTGAGAGATAGAGATAGAAAAGAATCTTCTATCTAAACAAATTCAATGGGAATGAGAACATTCGAGTGTTTATGTAGTACAAGTTGTTGCCAGGATCTGGATCTTTGTGCCAAAGCAAGCAATGGCATTATAGTATTTTTGGATCAAGGAAGGGCAAGACCAAAGGCAACGAAATAAAACGAGAGGTTAATTTTAAATTTGTTGGACATATCACATTGGGTATCGTTTGTATCTTAACGCGTTTTACTTGAATGCTCTCCTTCCAATGCCTCTTGCTTGTAGCAAAGTCAATCCCAAAGCACTGATGTTGATGTGCTGGTCGCTTCAATTTCTGAAGTTTCTCGAGTGTTGAATATCTTATGGATAGAACAACAGTGGGGTGAGCTTTTTGATAAAGGGGCACTTGACACAAAAAAATATTTTAAATTTCATTTTTGTATTTAACTGCACTGCAGGGCATCTAACATATCATCTATCAGTTGAAGATTGAATAGAATCTTCATTATCCGGCGCAGATTTACAGGCTAAAGAAGATTTTTGTCGTTGGAGAGATGACCACAACACGATTTTCGTAAGTTCTAAGCAGGTAGGCCTACGACGCTCGCTTCTGTAAGACATTGTGCATCATGCGATGAAGTTCAATGTCTTTAGCAATAACAATGTTGTCACCAACAAACACAGACATTTTCTGCTCTATCCTCGAAAATCCTAGTCAATTCAGAGTCGGCGATCTTCATATACCAAAGCCAATTAACATGATTTGCAACTGCAATCTATCGAAAACAATCAATCATGATAGACCTCAGCAAATCCAGACGAGAGGTCAGTGTGAGGAATTATACTGAACATTTATCGTATGCTGACATGCTTCGGAATATAAAGACGAATGCTACTCTTCAAGGACAGGTATGAATGTAAGCCGAATCCGTAAAACGACGGGTAACGCTACGGTCCGGTGTAGATCTGGGCCTTAGTCAACAAGTGTCTCCAGTCAGCTTGACCTTTTGCCAGCTGCCTTCACTTAAGCATGCTAAATTTGCTAAAATCTCTATCCACTTGCGTGCGCCATCTAAGTCTTAGTCTTCCTCTACTGCGCTGTCCCTTGGGGGCGGATTCGAAGACTTTTCGGACCGAAGCGTTGGTATTCATCCGCTCTTATTGACCTAGCCATCTCAGTCGTTGGATCCTCACTCTCTAGTGGCTAGGTCAATGTCGCTGTACAGTTCGTATAGTTCGTGATTGTATTTCCTCCTCTACTTTCCGTCAACGCAGACGGGACCGAAAATCACTCGAAAAATTTTCCTCTCGAAGCAGCCAAGAGCATCCTCATTCATTTTTGATAATGGCCTTGCCTCTGCGCCAAAGAGCAGGACTGGGATTATTAAGGTCTTATATAGTAACTTTTGTTGTTCGAGAGAGGGTCTTGCTAGTCAATTGCCCTCTTAGCCCAAGTAAGCAGCGATTGGCAAGAATTATTTTTCGTTTGATCTCAGCGCTTATGTCCTTGTCTGAATTTATAGCGGAGCCTAGCTAGACAAAGTCCTTAATCACCTCAAAATTATACCTGTCAAGGGTGACGTACTATCCGAGACGTCGGTCTTGAGTGTCCTTTTTTGCTTGAGAGCATATACTTGGTCTTCCCCTCGTTGACCGGCAAACCCATTTTTGCCACTTCCGTCTCAATACCCGCGAAAGAGCCACTGACATCACGCTGCTTTCTCCCGATTATGTCAATATCGTCGGCGTATGCAAGTAGTTGGAAGGACTTTTGAAATATAGTGCCTCTTGTGTTTGCTCGTGAGTTTTGCACCATTCTTTTAAGTACGATGTTGAAAAATTCGCATGACCGCCTTGTCTAAATCCATTTCTGACATCAAAGGTCTCGGTGAGATGTTTACCGACCTTGACAGAACAACGTGCATTCTCCATCGTCATCCTGCACAGACAGACAAGTTTGGTAGGGATGCCAAAACTAGACTAGGAGACTTGCACCGATTCAAAGGATCGAGTAGATTCCAAGTTTAAAACTGCAGTGATTTTGTTGCAAATCAGTAAAGGACGGAACAGCTGGATTTTAAGAAGTTGTTGTTTTTTAATAAGCGCTAATTGCACGATAGAAAGAGGGGAACCGCTGTACGTTGGTTTTGAATGTTTGAAGGTTATAACGGCAAGGAAATGAAGATCTCGCCAGTGCATTCCATAAGTAAGTTGTTCGACTTACGAAAGTCATGATATTTTATAGTATGTCCGTAAATGGGCTTGAGGTTGTTAGGTTAGGAAAAATAGGATGTGCCATAAGACACAGACGCTAGGCACCAAAACGGGCCCATCGCGATCCCCTGTGGGTTCAGTTAAAACCAACTCCAATTTGCAAAAACCTAAACAGTCTCCCTATTAAAACACCTAATTTCTCTACAAAAGCCAAGAAGGCCTTTGAAATCTTATGCTGGCGACCTTTATGGTTTTTTCTTCAATAGTGTCCCTGTTCTGAATACATATTGCTATGAGCATTGTGCAACAGCCCCTGTCCCTGATGTTGGTTAACTCCTTTGCCTTAAGAGCGGCCTAGCTGTCGATGTAGATTGCAGTAGTAGTACTCATTCCACGTATTGTCACATTTGAAAAGCTTCGCTCTATTGTAGAGTTGCCTTACCTCTTTCCTTTTAAGACCTATTTCCCTATTCCACCATCTCGGCTGGGCCCTTTTATGTGCTCGGTTAGCTGGACAAGCTTTCTCGAACGCCATTGTTAGTACCCTATTTAGATTTCATACCGCCCTGTCTAAGTTATCAATGTTATCGCAGACGATTGATTGGGTCACCAGATGTGTATTTACTGCTTCTGTATAATAGATACAATAAGTTTTCCTGGGATTCCTTTGAAAACTACAGGCTCTATTCTGGTAGTTCACCTTGAAGCATATCCATCTGTGATCAGACATTAACGCTTCGTCGACTACTCTCCAATCAATGATATCTAACCCTTCTGTATCTGAGACAAGAGTAATGTCTATCACCTCCTGCTTGTTTTTCACTACAAAAGTGGGTGAATTCCCCCTATTACAAATAGTGAGGTTGGATAATAAAATAAAATCAAACAAACACTCACCTCTTGTGTTGGTGTCTCCGCTTCCCCATTTTGTGTGATGGGCGTTCGCATGACACCCACCACCAGCATCCGGTCTTTCTGCCTCGCCAAGTCCCTTAACTTCTCTGAGATGACTACCTCAGAGTCGTAGGGTAGATAGGTCGAGGTCAGACAAAGTGGTCAGATCACCTGAGCTGAAATTATTCAAAAGAAACGCCTTTATTTGCTTTTTGCAAGTCCTAATCTTACCTTCTGCCCTAAAGAACAAGTCATAATTTTTTAGCCTGAGCCCCTGGATCTTGTACTCTTGTACTGAGGGTGTACTCATCAGCAATTATGGCGAGACGGGTGTTACGGTTGAAAATGTGAAGTGGCGGTTTGATATCTATTGGCGATTTCTGTGGAGGTACGGTCAGGCAGGAGATATTACGCTGGTGTTCGAAGGTGTCAATTGTTTGTGTAATTTTGGCATCACCTCTTAGTTTTACCGCACGGTTTTGCATCCTATCTAGTAGGCGCAAAGAAGTTCTGGGAGCACCTGACCAAATGTGAGCAATGTACTCAAATTTTAAGCGGATGAATGCCGTATATATTATAGTCAGATCCGAGGAAGTGAAATATTTTTAATATATTTTGAACAAATCTAGATAGTAGTAGTAGTAGTAGCGGATAGTATTGTGTTTTGAAAGCATTTAACACCACCCTGTTGATAGAATCGAATGAGCTAGGCATACGCTGTCGTTACGGTTCTACAGCCGAAGAGCAGGGACATGAATCCGAAAACGAATATTTGTAGCCGAGTGAACTGTCGTCGGCAAAGGAATATATTTAAATAAGATGCCACTATTTCAGACACCTTGCAACAAACCTAAGTTATTAAGAAGCTCCTCGGCGTAAAAATCCAAGAGCCTTTGTTTAAGAGATCGACCTCACAGTAAGTCACGGGCAATATAGGAAACAATTCATACGAAAATGAGTAGATCTCTAGACGCAACAAAGAACAGGCCCTAGCATGGAAGCTCTTTGCCATTATACATTACCTGGACTATCCTAGACTCCGTGAAATGGTAATAAGCTATTTCTCTATACGATTCGGTCTATGTTACATGTCCATGATTATTGAGTTAAGACATATAAGGTTAGTAGCGGTGTACCACAAGGCTGGCTTTTAGGCCTCCTACTGTAAATTATTAAGTACGATAAAACTGCACTCATTCGGATTTCTTGCGTAGCGTCCATTTCCTGATGAAACTATCGTAGTAGTTGTGGAAAAAATCGTCATAAGAAGTACAACTTCGGTGGCGGTGACTAACTAGCTTGTAACTTGCAGATCCTAAAACTGAAACAGTGCTTGTTACGAGTAGGAAAACTCCTCTAGAGAGCACTCAACCTGAACACTTGCATCTTTGTATTTCAAGCTAAAATACACGTAATATAGCCATGCCCATTGATCACTGCAGAGTCAAAAAACCACTTTTTGGTAATAAAAAAAACACAAGACAACAAATTTTGCAAGTGCAACGAAGACGAAGAAATAGTGGAGAATTTTGCCACCATAACCGTTTAACCAAAACACGTCTACGTCTTCCAGGTAAAAGAAATCACTGCCAACTCAGTCAGAGATATAGCCGAATGGAATAAATTAAAATCGCAGGCATCATGAGTGAGCTCTGGCTCAGGCCTAGACTGGCCGCAATGACGGAGTGATACGCTTTTGGTGAACACGTACGTGTGCTGTGGCTAGGTGACCATTAGAATGATGGCGACATCGCAGACAACTGTCGCTGTGGAAGTCACTCCAAAACTAGCATCAAGCTGAACTCGGCTAGTGTGCTCTCTTCTTTGTTTCGAAAGAAGAATAAATTCTGCACTGGACGGCAAAACATCAACAATCTCTTGACTTATCTGTTGGATATTTTGATCATGCCCAGCTAAATCAGATCAAGCTATTCAATATTAAAGGTCGGCCCTACAGTCTTACAATGATCATCCGGCTCTAATCTTGGCCGGTGGTAGTACATCTGCATCATCAAAACTAACAATGAAGCTGACAACGAAACTTACATAAAATTTTACATCGAAGATAGCAACGAGCAGACATTAAGGCTGACTTTGAAGTTTTATCGCCGCAAACATCGGACATCGACAGTGCCATCAAAACCAATCTCGAACCTGACAGAGACTATAACATTGAAGTGAAGTCACTTACAGGTGAACAGCCTCGATTTCAAAAATACGCCAACTTAACCCAGATCCCAACCCCCCTAAGCGACTAAATGTCCCAAAAGTGAACATACATAAGTACGAGTAACATCGACGATAAACTGGTCAATCTAATAATGGACTTTGTCACTACTCTGCCATTTGGGAACCTTAGAATATTTTCTACCATCCCATACGACCCCACTGTGCTCTTATCACAATTTCTTGGCAGCCTTTGTAAACTCGTGCAGCCCTCTTGTGCTCTTAACCATACAAAGTAAGGAAAGATGCGGTGAAATCAATTCATTTCCCAAGAGTTGAGATGGGTGCATGTTTGATGGCGGCGCTTAGGGAACTCACATCATATAGGTACGATCGTTGTGATGGCCACCTTCTCCCCGTTCTCAGAACAATCCTTTTAAATGAACAAAAATCAAGAACTTCTCTTTATTGATGAACCTAGGTACACAACACATACATATCCATATCTCAGTCGTCTTGTATTCCATGAGTCCCGGCGCTCGTAGTCATGGATGGTTTCTGCCACCGTCGTTGTCACTATTATCGTCACTACCGTCACTACTGTCGTTGTCGGTGATGGCGATGTCTAGTAGCAAACAACGTCTAAAGGAGCTCTGGGTAATCAGTCTTATTTGATTTGGAACACAAGTTAAGGGAGCTGTTCTTCTTTTCTTAGTCTCCTTTATCCATTCCCAGTAATCCCCTTTTCGACAAAATTGCCAGAACAGAACAAAAAACAAAAAGAAAAGGAAAAAATCGTTCGAAAAACGTGAGGGCGGTGTTCAATATTTAGGTACACAAGCTTAACTTTGAAGAACATATTCCAAAGTATCCGTAATAAGGGAACTTTAGGTTGCAGCATCAGCTTTAGCTGGTAAAAGGTAGATACGTAGCTCAACCAGTACCATGTTGTACCATCTGATGCTGTTGCTACTTTTACGAATATTTTTGCTCTGTTGCTACGAGTACTAGTAATGCCAAGTTGCTGATGGTGATGATGCAATTTTTTGTTCGTTTCCCTTCAGCAAAACCATCCCTAGGAAGGAGGGTGAATATCTGTTGAATTGGGGATGCACCTAAAGTTTGAAACGAAATTTACTATTTTATAGTTTTACTTTATCAGAACGAGAACCATCTGAAAGGGGGAGGGATGTTGCCTTGTAAACGAATTTCAGAGACTAGAGGGAGCTGAGGGAGGAAATGAATTATTTAAATTGTTCGCATTGAAAAGTATTGAATCGAAATGAAGACCCTGCTTATCATCTCAATAGAGAAAAATGTAGAAATCATGAAGCTCAAACGTTTTAAGGAGCCGTAGGAGATGGTGGAGCTAAGGAAGCTAAAGCAGCTACATAAAGCTAATGCGATATTCTATTTGTGCCAATCAATCCGTATAGAGCATTTGTAAGCTTTTGAGTTATAGTCCCTGTTATTGAGGAGTAAAGAGGAGCATTGTGTTGGTCGTTTACTTGGAGTCTTACTGTGAGATAAGTACTTTGATCGTTACGAACTGAATTTTCAATTACAAAAGTGTATGTTAATGGAAATAAAGGCTCGAGTGCCGTTTTACAATTATGAATACATATTCTTAAGGATTATTGTACACTTAAAGTGAAGAGACGCATAATTCGCACTGCCAGTGAAGGTGCTAAAGAAGTTAAAAGAATATGAAAAGTGTTGTTACAGTTTTTATAGCTTAAACGGGATGAGTTGGAGGTCTATTGGATGGAAGTCTCCCATACAATTTCGAACAATCTGTTTAAGAAGCGCAAAGCAGCGTATGAATGTCCTTAACAGCGTGCTGATTTAAAACTTATCATACACATAATACGAGTATGTAGCTTTGTGTAACTTGTCTCTGTAAATGCTGTCATATGTGGGCTTACAATTAGCAAATAGGTAGTAGCTATCGATTTGAAGATGCCTGGAGTTTCCCAAGATACACTGTAAAGTGAATATATAATCAAATGTGGACTTGTCATACTTAAAACCACTGGTAACGGCCTATCGGACTATTTTGAGAGTATATTATGACTATGTCGTAATAATACCAGCAAAAACCTGATTGCATCCTGAGATCTATGTATGTGGAACTTGTTTCAAATGTAAATAATTTATTGAATACTTTATCTCCCAATCAATAACCGTTATCAAGAAGATGAACAATTTCTTATTCCATTTAACGTTTCAGGGGAAGTGGAAATCGTATTGGTTGGCAATTTTTCTTCGTTAATTCAAATTAACCATGCACAGAATAGTTTAAATAGATTTCCTGATCTTGTCTTCATTCTTAAGCATATTAAATTTAAGGTCCTTGAATCAGACTTTGCTATAGTAAAAAATCAAATTCATTATAAAGCGATTTGTGTAGTTTTCGAATTTTATAGCTTTCAACCTGTTAATACTGATAATTGTTACTTTTTTACTTATAAGAAGGTCGACTTAATTTCATTAAATAATTTCTATAAATCCTTGAGTTGGGAATATCTTACAGCTTACCAGTCGTTGGATCAAATGTATTCGACTTAAAAAAAAAAGTTTATTTGAGGGTGTTCAAAAATGTGTCCTTATGGCTCGAAAGAGAGGATCCTTTAAATCTCCCTGGCTCAGTAAAGGGCTTAAGAATTTAAAAAATATGTTAAAAACAAAGCTTTCAAAAAGTATAAGGCGTCGGGAAAACTGAAGATAGACTTCGTTTTGTTCGGTTCGATTCGATTCGATTTTTCAAGCGATTCCTTCATTCTCAATATATTAGTGGGGTGAAAAGTAACCTCCTTGGGAATGAAAAAGAAAAAAAATATTTTTTAATGTTTTTTATTTTATTCAATATTTCCTTATTTACTTATTCCAGCGATTTTCCAACTTCTTGATCCCATCCGAAAAGTTCCTTTCCGGAAGGTCTGCAAAATACTCCTCCGTGGCGTCGATGATTTCCTCGCGTGAACTGAATTTTTTATTGAGGAGCCATCTTTTGAGGTTTGGGAAGAGATAATAGTCCGAGGGAGTCAAATCCGGCGAATACGGTGGATGCGATAGCAATTGGAACCGTAAGTCATTGATTTTAGTCGTGGTTGCGATGCTCTTATGCGCCGGCGCATTGTCTTGCAATAACAAAAATTTTTTTCGCTTCATGTGAGGCCGTTTTGCAGCGATTTCGGCCTTCAACTGCTCCAATAATGAAAATTATTACTCGGTGTTGATGTTTTCCCTTTTTCGAGGTAGTCCATGAAGAGTATGCAATGACAATCCCAGAAAACCGACGCCATAACCTTTCCGACCCATTGAGCCTCCCTCGGCCGCTTCGGAGCACTCGTGCCGGCTTCAGTCCATTGCCGGGCATTTATTCTGTTCTCTGGTGTATAATAGTGGATCTAGGTTTCATCAACAGTTACCAATCAGCAAGTCCAAACACTCTTTCGAAGTGCTCTCGCGTTCGTATTTTTGGTCATGAGTGAGCATGCGCGGCACGCAGCAGCAGGATCTTCTTATCCTTTTATTAACCCTTTCCTCGTTATACGAACTTATGCGTAACGTGTTTCCCATTTTTCCTGCATCGCTGCTGCTCCGCTTATGGGGTTGGCTAATGTCGCAGACCGCAGAACGCGTCTACATAATGCACGGTCCTGGATCGCTTCAGTGGTTAGCCCCAGGCGTTGTTGCGCATTTGCCATCTGAGAAATCCAGGAATTCTTTTTCCGACCTCTTTTTCTTACAGTTGGAGTGACCGTAGTTGATAGTGCCTTTTTAACCGAATTTTCCGCAGATCTTCTTTGAACGTAGCAATACCAACTTATTCTATTCGCCTCAAGCTGTTCGGTTACCGAAGTCTTTATATGTAGACTTCCTCTTATACGCGTAGATCTAATGCAATCGCGTTTAGTGACTCCACTAGACATCCTTAACATTTTCATTTCCGCTGCCGTCATTTTGTTTTTAAACGCTTCGTACATTGTCCAGCTCTGTGAACCGTATATAAGAGCTGGTCTTACAACCGTGGCGTAGAGTTTCTTCTTTAATTTAAGTGGAAATTTTCGGTCGCAAAAGATTCCCGAATTTTCCCGCCATTTCATCCATCCCACACTCACTCTGTCGTTTACGTCGTCGTCACATTTCGCTTCCATGTTAACGATTGATCCTAAGTACTTAAAGATAGTGCTTTTCGGAAGAACTATTCCGTCTAACATTATATCCGGAACAGGTCGCAACGGATGCGCAAATGGGCACGTCAAATGCTCCGTCTTTGAACGACTTATTTTAAACCCGTTTCTCTCTAGCGCATTTCTCCATGAATCTAAGGCGTTCTGTAAATCTTCGACGTTATCGCTAAGTATAACTGCGTCGTCAGCGAAGAGAATTGGCGTTACATTTGCTTCGCGCATGCAGTCTCCTAAAAGATAGTAGAATACTACGTTAAAGAGGAAAGGGCTAAGTACGCTTCCTTGATGCACTCCGACATTAACTGGAAATTCTTTCGTTAGTCCAGCAGAGCTTTTAACCGCAGTTTTCACGTTTCCGTACATGTCTTGTATTATTCTAACATACGTTTCCGGTACGTTTTGAGACCTCAGCGCGGCCCATATGAGATCCCTAGGCACTCGATCGAATGCTTTCTCGAGGTCGATAAATACCATGTGTAAATCCTTAGACGAATCTCGATGCTTTTCCATTATTATTCGTAGGCTTTGGATAGGGTCCACCGTCGATCTTCCTTCAACAAATCCACACTGGCTATTATCGAGCTTTATTATTTGCCGAAGACGTTGTATTTCGGCGAGGCTATTTCCATTGAATTTTTTCTCCTCTGTGCAGCGAGCTTAAAAATATTTGGCATTTTAGTACTGTACGACGTTTGAACTTCTTGGATAGCTTGTCTTCTATCCGCCGATCGTGAGGATATTTGTTCCAACTCCTGGTACAGGTTTTCCGCTTCTGCCGCTCGAGTTCGAGCCAGGACTTTCTTTGCGATCTTTTTAAGACGCTCGTATTCAAGAGCCAGTCGAGCTTTTTCGATATCGTCGCTTCGATCGCATTTTGTCCACGCTTGGAATGCACTCTTCTTGTCGGCCACAGCTCGTTTGGTTTCGTCATTCCACCACCATGTTTCTTTGCCGACGTGATGGTATTTCGATATAGTCCCCAGATGGGACTTTGCGAGTGTGATGCATTCCTCGTGCATGCACGCAGCAGCAGGATAACTTTTTCATATGCAGAATATTGCCCAAAATATGGTGTGTGCGCTCAGTACTAATCTTTTTGGTATCTGTTAGCTCGCGCAACTTCACTTTCCGGTCAGCCAACACCATTTCATTTATTTTTTTTTTACATTGTCCTCTGATACCGCATCGGAGGGCCTGCCGCTGCGGACTTGATCGGTAGTGGAGTTGCGGCCACCACGAAACTCTCGAAACCAATATTTGACGGTGTAATCTGACGGAGCATTCGCCCCATAATATTTATCCAACTTTTCTTTTGTTTCCTTCGCCGTTTTGCCTCTCAAAAAATAATATTTTATGAGAAAACGAAAATCGTTTTTGTCCATACTTAACATGATGCCAAACACGTCAACAACAATCAGCTGTTAAAACAAAACTAAAGACAGTATCGCACTAAAATTTGGCATGTCTGCATAAATATGAATGAACGGACTTCAAGGCACCATAACCTTTTCTGGCGGTCAAGGAGGTTACTTTTTTGTAATTTATAAGTAATATAAAATATAATTCTAAATCTTTTTGGTTTTTTTTTTTAATTTACAACTTAAAGTTTCTGAATTTTTAAATTCTATGGAGCTTGAATTTTGCAAAAAATTTTAAATCAAATTATAATCTGCCCTTTATAGAAATAGTGTAGGTGTGTATAATGAAATCGATTATCAAATAGATTTTGACTGTTTTTCCTTGACAAATCAAGCAGTTTTGGATGGTTTAACTCATCTTGATTTAAACAAAAATGCTGGAATGGATTCGATTCCTTCCCTCTTACTACTCGTATCTAAGTGTGCTGTTTCGCTCTTTAAAGTTTTAAAAATAGTTTTTAATAAATCGCTTCAGACTGGTATTTTTCTTCAAGAATGGAAATTATCATCTATAAGTTCTATTTATAAAAGTGGTCTTAAACATTCAATTAACAATTACAGAGCAGTATCGAAACTTTCGACTATACCAAAATTATTTTAAAAATTAGTATACGAAAGGCTCAACTTTGCAGTTAAAAGAATTATTCCTTGAAGGCAGCATGGATTTTGCAGTGGTCGGTTCACTACAACTATTTTGTGTATTTTTGCAATATTTTGGAGAATAAAATGCAGGTGGATGTCTTACCAAGCAGACTTCGTAAAAGCCTTCGATAGAGTTCATCACAAGCTTCTTGCTTAAAAATTCGAGAGAATGGGTTTCAAGTTTCATTTTCTTAAATGGCTGGTACCTTATTTGTCGAATCGGAAACAGGTTGTAATAATTGGAAATGATCAATCCATTTTTATTGATGTATTGTCTGGTCGTCCTCAGGGTAGTCAACTCGGACCCCTTCTTTTTAATCTTTTCGTAAATGACATTCCCGAGCTTTTAGAGTATGGCGATTGTCTAATGTTTGCAGACGATTTCAAACTATACTTTCCAATAGCTATAATTGAAGATTGTCTGAACTTTCAAAAAGACATAGATAAGTTTTATCAGTATAGTTAGAGTGTTGGTAAGGAAATTCTATCGACTGTTAGTGAAATTAAGGATATTGGCGTTATTTTTGATACGAAGTTATCTTTTTCATCACATACCATATTAATTTCATCATATCCAAGGCTTCTAAGTTTTTTATAAAGCGAAACGCTGTAATTTTTAAGGATAGTTATACTTTAAAAGCTATTCATACTTCTTTAATCATGCCTTCTTTGGAATACTGCTGCGTTAAATGGTTTCCTTTTTATGAAAACCATTCTAATAGGATCAAAAATATTCAGGGAAATTTGTATTGGTCAGAAGATTTACCGTCATAAAAATCTAGGGGCGCATTGATAGATCTTACATTTTTAAAAAGCCGTCGAAATACATTATGTACACGTTTTGTCAAAGACGTATGTAGTTGTCAGAAGAATTAATTCACCCGAATTACTGAATCTTATGCCTTTTTATGTTCCTGAGAGAAATCTTTAGATCCCACTACAGCCTAGGATGGATCTTAGCCCCAAAAAATAAGCCTCTGCAGTTAGCCCTGGCTCTGGCTAATTACCTCTAGTTAGGTGCTTCAGGTTGGATGTGGTGCCATTTTACCTTCCTGTGTCAGCTTTTTATTTTTTATTTTCCTCGCATGGATTGCGCATCCAAGTTGGAAACGGAACTACATGCACTAGCCATTTGAGGTTAATAATGTGAATTTTTTCTGACAAAGTCAATTTCATTTTAGAACTCGAATAAATCGTCTTTGAATCTTGTCCTTCAACAAACCCTGTCAACTCAAATGATACAGAATATCATACAAAAGGACCAAGTATATCTTCGTCAACTTTTGATAGAGTCCATGTGTTTTGTCGTATTTGCCGGTTCAGCATATACTATACTTTGTTTTTCAATCGTTTACCCCTAAATATATGTATCATTACCGCTTCTGATTCAATAATCGCCAGCTGACTGTGTTCTTTTCATAATGTCAATGTCATCTGCGAATGCGAGTAACTAAACAGATTTGAAAAAGATGCTGCCTCATAAGTTGTATATTTCATCTCTTTAGACGCTGTAAAAATGTATTAGGCGTCGATTTGGAACTTTTAAGGTATTTCCAACATCCGTCGTAATGTTAAAATTTGATCCACGGTGGGCTCCCTGGTCTTAAGCTACGCTGAAAGGGGCCATTCCAAATGCTGATGAAAAGTCTAAGGTATTCAAAAAAAAATAGGGCAGGCAGGAGGAATTTGTGTGAAAAGTCAAGGATACTTGTTTTCCTTTAGTTGGAGCAGTTCAGTGGATCTACCTTCTGTGGAATTTGAGAATCAATGCAATGAAGTTCCATTTATCAGGCACACATTCGTCGACGCAAATTATGGAAATGGCCTGATGTATGGTATGTCTCCAGTCATAATCTGCTTCTTGAAAGAGCTCGGCAGTTTATCGTATCCGTATCGTATCCACCAGCTTTGTAAGATTTCATCATTGTTGGGTGAGTGGAACTTTCTATGCTGTTAGTCATCACCGTTTCACAGTCTGCAGAAATAAACTTTCCAAGTTCTCGACACGACTGTAGTACTGCCACAACACTTCTCTTCCATCCTTGCAGATTTATTTTTTTGGCATTGCAGCGTTCGCCTAATTTTGTTGGTGAAACTTCACTTTTGTTCTTTTTTTTTCCCAATTCCTCCATTGGCCACTCTCTCATTTTCCATCTTTTAATCCTATTCTTATCAAAGAAAAGTTACAACAACTCAATTATGAATCCTTACCTGAGTCAGACGGAGTCCCAGCTATATTTTTAAAAAGTGTGCCTTAAATTTCACTCCCCCATTTTCCTCCGTATTTTATCTACCCTCACACAAGGTGAATTTCCCCAAGACTGGAAGACTCCTTTTATAACTTTGACCCACAAAAGGGATTCAACAATGAAGTGACTAACTACCGTCCTATTGCTAAGCCTTCTCACATACCCAAACTGTTCGAAGTATTTTATATGGAACGCTAAGCTTTCAGTGCAAGTCTCTTGAATCTCCCAGTCGGCATGGATTGCTGAAAGGTACATTTTAGCCACTTCTGGTGTCCCATAAGGTGAGCATCTAAGTCCTCTTTTTTTTCATTTTGACTATGAACAATATTGAGAGAATTATTAAAAGCTGTTCGAGATCTTGGCATATCGATGAGATTAACCTTAAAACCAACTCACTACCTGGTTCTATCAAACGATGATCCAAAGAATTTGCCAACCTCTATGTGACTGTTCCGAATATGTCAGCAAAATTTAGTCCACCTTTCGGTGAGGCAAGTTTGCCTATCCATTTAATCTTTTTTCAGTACGTTCAGGGTTCTATACGATCGAGTTCCGAGAGAGGTCAATAGAAGCTCGAAAGAAAAAGAAAAGATCCTAATAGTCTTTTGGGATTATAGCCATTGTTTGCAGACTTTCGGCTGCTAGGGAAGTCCGTAAACGTACCTCGGTTACAACAAAATAATAGTTCGAATCGATGTTAGTTGCTTTGTACGTTCCTACATTAAAGACACCGATCTCATTATAATCGTTTTGCCTGATAGTTTGTTGATAAAGAGTCCCTTAAGGTTATACTCGTAGTTGCAGTCGCCCCGCCGCAAAATCAATTAGCCAATAAGCCTCATTTTCCTGAAATTATGGCGTGGAAGCTGTACTTCCTCACTGTGTTACTAAAGGTGCTCCACCCAATAATCAAGTTTTACCACATTAATGACAAAGGTTACGACGATTTGGGCAGCAACAAGTTGCCGGTCATAGGACCTCATGAGTTGCAGGCCAAACTAATACTTTAAACATAGTAACGTGTAAGCTAGGGCTCTCCAGACTGCGGTGCCGGCCTGACTTCTTAGAGGTGGGCCCCCTAGTGTGAGCGTCGCGGGGGCTATGGTTTAAACCTTAAACGCAGAAAGGGTTTTCCAGTTGATTTCAATTCAACGTATAGTTGCAAGAAGCACTGGGTTTCGACCCTAAAGTCGGCAAGATGTTTTGGGCCAGCAAGGGGTTTAACGTTGGCTCCTATTCGCAACAGGGGTGGAACCTGTGTTGATCAGGCTTTATCTAACACGAATGAATTTATGGGCATCCGGTGAACAGTGTCAAGGAATGGGCGCTTAAGAGGCTTTTGTTGTCGAATTTACCGGTTAATTATGCGGATCATCATTAGATGTTGGCCAACAAGACTCGTTCCCTAAGGGAGAAAATGTATATTTATTAACTCTGTTACTGCTGTGCTGCAAGTCTTCTTTTTAGGCATCACAGTTTTTCATCCTCTTTGTGTCCAGTCCAACGCCCTTAGGTTTTGTACCTGTGTAGGATCTCCCTAGAGCATTAGTGGTAAAAAAAAAGTAATAAACAGGGTAAGCCAAGGGACATCATCGGACGGTTTTGAAACTATCTCACAAGCCCAGAGGGATCTTCGGAGTACCTGATCAGATGTGGGCATTGTGCTCTTATCTTGGGAGGATAAACATATTTCATGTTGGGGATGGATCCAATGAAAAGGTATAATCTTTGGTTCCACTTTTTGGATGAGATATGCCAACAAATCACAAAATTTCGCGCTTTCAGATATTTATGAGCTGACTAGTCTATTTATAGAAGGAGAAACCTTACACAGTGGTTTCGCCAGCGTGGAGTAACAGCTCTTCAGAAGAGGTTTGAGTAGGCAGAGATATGAAACAAGCTATCTGTAATTGCCTTGCCTTGTCATTATAAACGAGCGTTAGGTTGAAGGATGACATTGAATTTGTGATGCTTTTGACGGACGGCCAGCATTTTTTCGATTATTCGAACGATGGTCCTCGAAGATTGGGAAACGATATGACTACCGGAGTGCTAAAATAAAGCCACAGAGAGCTTAAGAGATGGCAGTGTGAATACTGATTTTGCTGTATTGTATTGTACAAATGTACAAATGTTAAAGTTCTGTTAACCCAGCCTATAACGCCTGCTAATTAAAAAATTAAAGATTTAACCCCAGCAATATACAAGGAAGCGCAAAATTAATCATCCAATTCTGTTTTGGAATTACTGTTTCACTAAATAACAAAAAATGATTTTGAGTGATGGAAATCTTTATTTGGACCTTTAACCCTTTTTCTCGGTTAAGTGAAGAAGATGATATCCGCCAAGTGACTGCCGCCAGTGTTGATACACATTTGTGTCCATTTTATCGCATTTTTCATGACTTTCCCAAAGATTTCCGGTAATAACTGCTGGCATTCCTGTCGAATATTCTGAGGCTTGTTGGCATAAGCCTGCGGCTTCAAGGAGCCTCCAAGGAAGAAGTCTGGGATGGTTATATCGGCGATCTTGCTAGCCATGCCAAATCGCCAAAACGGGAAATTACGCGACCAGAAAACGCTTCCTTCACAATATCCATTGTGGCTCGTGCTGTGTGTGCGGTCGCACCGTTTTGTTGAGACCACATATTCACCAACCCCCGCTCATTCAATTCCGGCAGTAAGAAGTCCTTTATCATGGCCCTGTAGCGTTCGCCATGAATAGTGACCGTATTGCCGATGGCGCCCTCAAAAAAATACGCCCCAATCACTCCTTTCGTGAGAACGCCGCACCACACAATGGCTTCGACTGAATGTAATGGCTCTTCGTGCACCGCATGCAGATTTTCAGTGCCCCGGAACGAAGATTTTGCTTATTGACGTAACCGCTTAAGTTGAAATGCGCCTCGTCACTCATGATGATTTTCGACACAAAATCATCCTCTTCGTTGTTGAGATTGAGGATTGCTTGACTGTTTGTATACTGTTTGTATACTGGAGCTGTCTAGTTCACAAATGTCAAATATGATTGACGTACGACGCCATTTGCAAAAAGTATAATACCTTCCGATAGGACGATTAATTTTGCACCACCTTGTATGACAGTTCGAGAAGTGGTAAAATTCGAATATATACTGGCTCGGCCCTTATGACACTTTGTTTAGCTGCACGCAGTCTGTTATGGATCCGAATATTCCATGTACAGATCAAAAACTCTTTGTCCCCCAAAGGTTATCAAGGGCGGTCAACAGTGAAACCGTTATTATCAAAGGCTTTAGTAGTTTGCCACGTTGGCCAGTAGTATAGTGGCGTAGAACTTAACACACTGTTCTTCGGCTATTTTCTGCTCACCAAACCCAGAATTGTAGTTGTTGCAACTGCCAGCAATGACATATTCAGTATGAAGACACAGAGTTTGTAGGATAGTACTACGGTATATTAGTTATGCCTAACCCAAGCTGATAAAGTGAATGACCATGATCTGCCTGGAGCAGGTTCCATCTGAACTAATCCCTTACGTACAGTCGTCAAATTCAAAAAACCAAAAACCTCGAAAAATTTACTGTTTTTCAGCGTTTTTTGAATTCATATAAATTTTCAACTATTCTAAACGGCTTAAGCAATTTATTTCAGTGCACGCGAATTTCCATCTCATTTCCAGCAATGAATCGCAAACATCATGAATATCTGCGCACTCGAAAGTTTATAAAAAGAAAAAAAACAGATTCTCCAGCAGTCGTCGCCCATTGCGATGATGCTACCAAGAATTCGTATCTACTATATAGTGTGAGGAAAACAAAAATTATATTACGCGCACGGATATGTAAATTCCATAATCCCTTTCACCAAAACACACACACGGGTTTCTCTCTATTCTGGTTTTTGTTTTTGATAAATTCATTACACACATAAATTTTTGGAAAATATGCAAAACCAAAAAACACTTGAGGTTTGTAGCATCCACATCCTGGAACCATTCCAGATTCCGATTGGTGGGAGAGGCTCCAGCTATAAACACCAAAAATATCCCGGTGCATTTGGAAAACATTCGCCAACCTGACACCCCTCTTGGTGATGTTATTGAAAAAAAAAAAAAAAACACCAAGAGAGAGGAAAACAAATGCTGCAGATATGTCCGAAACGAATTCAAATACTGATACTCCAGTGGCAATGACACAAACGGTGCACAAATTTCGGCAACAGCGATTTATTTGAATTTTTATCGGCACGGATAAATCGCTGCCTTGTCACTGCGTGCATTTTTCATTTAAAGTTGGTCTCCATCGAAGTTGGATGCACAGAGGAACGGATTCATAGATCCAGGTTATGCTGGAGGTAATGATGACATTGGAATCAACGCTCGAAACTACCACAAAATGGATTAGCTCCATTTGTGAAATCATCAGCAGAAGCCGGGAAACTTCGATGAGAAATGTTCTTCTGAATTTTGAATTGGAAAACAAAACCAACAAACCGCCAAAGCCGGAAGGACATAGAATTCGAGTTACAAACTCGTAGGTAGTAGATGATGGAATTCAGATAATCAACACTTTCGTATCCAAGTTTGCCTTTAATTGCCGTGAACTTCTTAAAGGGCGAGAGTGGGCGGTTAAGAATTCTTAAATTAAACACCATAACTACTTCAGCAATTCAGAAACTCTGTTGGTTGTATCCCCCTCGAGGGGTTTTTGAATTGCTTGTGGTGTCCCACCCCACCATGATTTATGCTTTTAATTTCTTCTAATTCGATTAATCATTGCATGAGTGCATTTCTCCGGTTTGTTTCCCCCCCAGCATTTCTCGGGCAATCTCCGTCTTCCTCGGTACTGGCAGGCCTTAAATTAACTGAGGAATACTTGTACTCGTACTCGTACAGGAACGCAGAAAAGTCGTACAGACCGGCAAAAAAAACGACCAGGGAATCGAGGCCACGTATACTTCTTGGTACGTGGAGTGGTATGCTTAATTCTCAGTTTTAGTGTGTTAGTGTAAGGATAAAAGCCTTACGAACTTTTCGCCAACAAACATTTACAACTTTTCGCTGTCGTTTTTCCAGTTTTTCTTTTCTTTTTGGTTAGAGAACGAAAGTTCGTGTAGAATAGTACGTAAGTATCCTTGTGTCGACGATGATGAATGCATTAGGAGCGCGTTGCCATCGACTTTAGCCCAAATCTTTGGCTTGTAACTTGCACTACCTTTGTGAAATGAAGACTGCAAAACAAGTCAGCACTTGCTGACGTTGATTTTTCTTTGAAATTGCGAAAAAGTTTCCGTTTCCTGTTTGTACACAGAAGTCTTGTGCTTTAGATACTTAAAGCATAAATTACAGCCAACGAGGATGAATATTGCAAAAGGGGAGGTGAACAGCAGGGGTGCGAATATTCTTACTTAATCCATGGCCATGGAGTTTAAATTGAGTTCGAGATGATCTTGTTCTTGGATTTGGCAGTGCGACTTTTTTGAGATGCAATTGCGAAAAGGTTTTGACTTTATGACGGTAAAGGGCTCACCTTAATCAAGTCTGACCTCTTTTGGTGCCGTAGTCTGTAGGTCATATCACTTTGGGAATTCTTTGGTATTTTGTACCTGTAATGGCATAAACTGCTTTGCCTTGAGAAAGTTCTATAGTGTTGGTTTAAAGTTCACTAATCCCATTCGATATCTAGTGCTTTGCCGTTTGCAACAAATTGATTGTGAATCTTTGCTGCATGAAGAGCATATTTGGGATATTTTGTTGTTTTTGTGTATGAAGAGGGTGCTCTCAGTAAGTTCAAGTATCGGCGTTGGTTTCGAATTGGCAATTTTGACCTAAAAGTTGACCCTCATTCGGTTCAGCCAGAACAGATAGACGACGACCTTCTGAAGTCCACCGTCGAAAAAGATCGCACTGTTACGAAAAGGGAACTTCCTAACTACTATCAATAGATATGTAACGAAAGTGGGAAAAGTCATAAATTTGGGAAAATGGGTACCACATTACAGAATCGAAGCCTGCACTGTGCTTCTGCCGCGTCACAATCAAAAACCGTTTCTGAACTGGGTTGTTGCCGGAGATGAGATATGGATTCCTTTCAATGACATTAATCATCATCAGCGTAGCAATGGTTAGCTCAGAATAAAGAACAGCATAACATCCCCGAGATGAATTTCACCAGCTCAAGGTGTAACTATGTGGGATACTGAGGAAATAATAAATTTCGAGAGATGTTACATCGTTACCAGAATATCACCGCAAAACTCTTAAGTCGACAGCTGGGCAGATTAAAGTCGCTAGTAGAGGAGAGAGTGGCCAAGTCTGGGTAATCGAAAAAGCATTTTATTTAAAAAAAAACGCTCGCCTCCATACGCCTAAGATTAACTGCACACAGTTACAGGAGTTCGGTTGGAGAAATATATATGTCCGCCTTCAGATTTCCAATTTTTTCGAAGTGTACAAAACTTCCTCCAAGAGATTCTTGCTGTAGGTAATTTGTCTGTAAAACCAAACCAATTTGGTAGTGCCGGCCGGCACCAAGAAGTTGCTCTAAAAGTGGGCAAAAGGATTTGTCAAGCGCCACAGCAAAGAAGAGCAACTGTGAGATGGTTTTAAGTCATATAATCGCAAAAGACCGCCAGAATCTTCGCCGAACACGTACATCCATCAAAAACTCCTTTGCCGACAGCATGGAGTACCACGGAGCAGTGGCGTCGATTTCAACATGACATCATAGACCCCGCAACTGATGTGTTCAATTTCAGCCGACCATAACCAGCAAATCCCAAGTTTGATGAAAATGATGAAGAAAGAAATGAGCCTCTTGTAAGCTTTACGATCGGAAAAGGAAGCGGAATTACATGGGCTTACCCAGAAGAAGAAAAATAAGCTGTTGTTATCTGCCGAGATGTAAAACAACGTTCCATGGTCAGATGATCCTATAAAAATTAGGAATGAAACCTTGTCTCAGTCTATTCCAACATTCCGCCTTCAAGCAAATAGGCCATTCAATTCAGATGATACCTAAAACTTCCGTCCACCTGACCAAGATGAAGTTGGAATAGGAATGTTCAAAGCTGGAATCCAAGAAAACAGCTGGAAAGGACTTTGTGGAGGGCATACACTAATCAATTTCTCAAATATGGTCAGAAAAGTGTACTACTGATAAATGCAATCCCAGTATTGTTTGCCCGATTCACAAAATATGACACATCCTCAATTGAGCCAACCATAGAGGTATAAGTCTCCTGAACATTGTGTACAGGTCTTCTATGCCATATTGTGTGAAATCTCAAACCCTTTGTCAACAACATGATTGGTCCTTATTTGTGTGATTTCAAGCGAATAAAGTCCACATAGAGATGAGCTATGTAGAGCCATGTCTAGTTTTGGCATCCCTACCAGACAGAATGCCGATGAAGGAACACTGCTGCTTCATCAAAGTCGGTAGCGATTAAACTGATACATTTTACTGGCAAAATGGGTTTAGCAGTAAATATGGACAAAACCAAGCATATGCTGTCACAAGGAAGGAACACGCAATATTGACTGATTAAACAGAATGTCGCCGTCTTGACCTTGTCTCTGCTATAATTTCTGCCAACAAAATCTCAGCAGAAACAAGACGAAGAAACATTTTTTCCAATTTTTTTTGGGCTAAGAACGCAATTGAGTAGTAGGGCCCTATCTGGAAAAAATAAAGAGACTCTCTTCCCAGTCCAACTTCATGGTGCTGAGTCGTGGAAAAATTCTTCAAAATACAGGGTGAGTTTTATAACTTGAGACATCCTAATTAATTGAAAAATACGCGATATCGCGAAAAAATGTTTCAGACAAAAGTCACACGAGTTTGACCTTGAGCCCCATTTTCAAGGTCAAGCGAAGGTCATTTTTGATTTTTCAAATGATAATTCCTGATTTTCATTGCTCAGTCGTATTCCTCAATGGGGCACACGACTTTGTCTCAAAGGTCTTATTCATTCAGTGCTAGATACCACTGCGCTGGCACGCCTAAATCATTAATCGGTTTCCAACGTTGTTAGGGTGTTAGAATTTCAATATTTGTTTTGAGGAACTGATTATTATTAGTAACGTTTTCCGGACTAATAATGCAGGCTATTTCAATTCAAGAGAAAATTGAAATGATATTGATGTATGGAGAAAGTGCAAGGAACATCGATGGTGCTGTTGCTCTTTACGCCCAACGTTTCCCAGCCCAGATACGATCGCGCGATTCCTTTTATCGAGTCATCCAACAATTCACTGGTGAAGGAAGTGTGCAACCAAAGAAAAGGAATCGGTTAGATAGGGTGGCTGTTGAGGACAATGAAATAGCAGTGTTAGCTGCCGTTGCACACGATCCTCACATTAGCACTCGCCAAATAAGTCGTGAATTAGGAATTTCTCAAACGATTGTCTGTAAAATATTACATCGGCATAAATACCATCCTTAACATGTTTCAATGCATCAAGAACTTTCTAGTGAGGATTTTCGCAACCGGGTTTCCTTTTGTCAATGGGCACTTCAGCAAATTGAACGAGACCCCCTTTTCTTCACCAAGATGTTATTCTCTGATGAGTCGACTTTCACCAATCACAGTACGGTCAATCGACATAATATGCATTACTGGGCTACCGAAAACCCTTTTTAGTTGCGACAAGTTGAGCGCCAGCACCCTTGGAATGTTAATGTTTGGGCGGGAATTATTGGGGATAAATTAATAGGTCCCTATTTTATTGAAGGCAATTTGAATGGCGAAAAGTATGTGTTGGATCACACAACACACCATATCTATCAAAGTCTCAAAATATAATATTATTGTAATTCACATGTAAACATATTGATTGTACTCTAAAAGTAACTAATGAACTAAACAAAAGAGATTCCAAATGTGAATTTAAAACTAGCGCCAAAAAACCAATGTTCGCCATCTTTTTAAATTATTTTTTGTACTAAAATGTAATACCGTATGTACTTAACAGCTCACATTATACATTTAACATGAATAAAAAATCACTTTTGTCATTGGCACTATCGGAGCATCAAAGGTTTTTCTCTCTTCACCCGTTTCGTCATCTCTGCAAGATTCCGCAAGTTACATATAATATCATATAGCCAAGGCCCGTTTTTCGCGCAACTTTTAGGAAGGACGTTCGTTTTTTTTCGGGTTTTTCCAAATATCGAACTTTGCGAAAGATACTCATCCAAGCGAATTTTATTGCGACAAAATTTTTCCAAGGAGCAGTCGGAAAATCATTCGACTGTACAGTATGCAAACTTCTTGTGCGACCATCTTCCAGTATTACTAGAAGAACTGCCTTTGGATCGGACGAAGGGGTCCGATGTAATGGCCTGCTAGATCACATGATCTTGCGTGACTAGATTTCTTCTTGTGGGGCTACTTAAAAAGTGAGGTTTACAGAAAAAAGCCAACAACATGTGAGGACATGAAAAGACGAATAACTGAAGCTTGCCGGAAGATTACGCCAGAAATACTTCTCAGTTCTGTTGGTTCATTTAGAGCGCGGATAGACAAGTGTATTGTAGTGAATGGTCACATTTTCGAGCATTTGTTGAAATAGTCTCAGGAAATAAACGTCGAAATGGGAAGAATTCAATGCCTCAACAGTGGGAGGCAAGGGTACCCACTCTAATTAATCACCCCGAAAGAAACAAAATGCTGCTACGTCCACGTCGTTGTTTCTGGGTTATGCTAAACGCAGTATGTAAAAACAAATGACAAGCCTACGAGCAATACGACTGAGCAATGAAAATCACGAATTATCATTTGAAAAATCAAAAGTGACCTTCGTTTGACCTTGAAAATGGGTCTCAAGGTCAAACTCGTGGTCACCATCCTATGTCCCCTTCAGAACCTTGTGACTTTTGTCTGAAACATTTTTTCGCGATATCGCGTATTTTTCAATTAATTAGGATGTCTCAAGTTATAAAACTCACCCTGTATAATATTAGGCCATGAGGGTGATTTTGAAATTCATCATTTCCGACAAATTCAACATACGATTTCCAGCATTTCGATATGTTGAATTTCAGCGAAATGCTGCATTTCGTCTTTGCACTTAGAAGATTTTTAATTCGAACAAACCTTTTTTAATTATTCCGCACGTCATTCAGCGCACTTCACAGCGCTTACAAAAACAACTTTGAAAGAAGTCAGCTGTTCCGATATCACTAACGACTATGTGCCTTAACCAAAAAAAGTATATAAAATGGAGAAAGTGGGAAGACAGCACCTGTCATATAAATGATTTGTGTTCAATGTAAGCGGTGAAATGAAATTTCGAAATGTTGAATTTCCAGTCGGTGTAAACGTACTATAAGATCCACTAACCTACCGTAGGTTAAGACGAGTCTAACAACAGCCTTGTACATCCATCGGAAAGTCTAGGGATTGGGTTCCCATTTTCTAACCAATATGTGGCTTTAAGGGTAAAAAGCGATCGTTATACGTTCTTCAGTTTCTAACACATTTTACTAAACGGGGTTTTTAGCACTGTTGGACAGTCGAAAGGTTGTCCCAACTATATATGAAGGAAAGGTCAATTTACGGATTTAGTCTTTGTTCTGTGTTTTCGAGATATTTCCTAGCCACATTCACCGTGGACTATAAGTCCATTATTAAGAATTTAATTGGTTATGGAAAGGAATTTGTGGCAGCCATACCACACAACTACATCATTCCATTCGGTCCAGGGGATTTGTGTGTATAAAGTGAATCTATAGCTCGTACTTACTTACTTTAGGTGGCGCTACAGTCCGGGGTGGACCTGGGCCTCAGTCAACAAGCTTCTCCAGCCAGCTCGATCCCTGGCTAGCTCCCTCCAGTTTCGCACGCTAAGTTGGCTGAGATCCTCTTCCACTTGCGTGCGCCACCTAAGTCTTGGCCTTCCTCTACTGCGCTGTCCCTCGGGGGCGGATTCGAAGACTTTTCGGACCGGAGCATTGGTGTCCATCCGTTCTACATGACCCAGCCATCTAAGCCTTTGGATCTTTACTCTTCTGGCTAGGTCCATGTCGCTGTACAGTCCATACAGTTCGTCATTGTATTTCCGCCTCCACTCAACGTCAATGCAGACGGGACCGAAAATCACTCGAAGAATTTTCCTCTCGAAGCAACCAAGAACACCCTCATCCATTTTTGATAATGTCCATGCCTCTGCGCCATAGAGCAGGACCGGGATTATTAAAGTCGTATATAGGGTGACATTTGTTGTCCGAGAGAGGGCTTTACTACTCAATTGCCTTCTTAACCCAAATAAACAGCGGTTGGCAAGAGTTATTCTTCGTTTGATCTCAGCGCTGGTGTCGTTGTCTGTATTTATAGCGGACCCTAGGTAGACAAAGTGCTTAACTACCTCAAAGTTATATCTGTCGAGGGTGACGTTCTGTCCGAGACGTCGGTGTTGGTTGTCCTTTTTGCTTGACAGCATATACTTGGTCTTGCCCTCATTGACCGCTAAACCCATTTTCGCCGCTTCCGTCTCAATACTCGCGAAAGCGCCACTGACATCACGCTGCTTTCTCCGGATTATGTCAATATCGTCGGCGTATGCGAGTAGTTGGACGGACTTTTGAAAGATAGTGCCTCTTGTGTTTGCTCGTGAGTTTTGCACTATTCTTTCAAGTACGATGTTGAAAAAATCGCATGACAGCGCATCGCCTTATCTAAATCCTTTCTGGACATCAAAGGTCTCGGTGAGGTCTTTACCGACCTTGATGGAGCAGCGTGCATTCTCCATCGTCATCCTGCACAGACGGACGAGTTTGGCAGGAATGCCAAAACTAGACATTGCTCTATTTAGCTCGTCTCTATAGATGCTGTCATACGCGACCTTAAAATCGATGAATAGGTGGTGGGTATTGATCTGAAGCTCATGGGTCTTCTCCAAGATCTGCCGTAGTGTGAATATCTGGTCAATGGTGGACTTTTCTAGCCTGAAGCTAGACCTATCGAGTTGTTGACGAACGGCTTTAGGTATTCACACAGTACGGCAGATAAGATCTTATATGCGATGTTAAGGAGACTGATGCCTCTGTAGTTGGCGCAGTTCAGAGGGTCTCCTTTCTTGAGAATTGGACAAACAATGCTGAGGTTCCATTCATCGGGCATACTTTCGTCCGACCATATTTTACAGATGAGTTGGTGTATGCTCCTTACCAAGTCATCGCCTGCCTCTTTGAAGAGATCGGCAATCAGGCCATCCGCTCCAGCAGCTTTGTTGGACTTAAGCTTCGATATAGCTATCTTCACTTCATCCAGGTCGGGTGGACGGAATTGTTGGTCATCACCGTCCGGGTTGAAAGGTTGATTCTGCCTGACAGCGGTATTTGGTCCGTCATCGCCGTTATACAGTCTGCAGAAATGATCTTTCCAAATCCTCAGAATCGACCGTGATTCTACTACGATGTTCCCTTGTTCATCTCTACAGGCTTCGGTTCGGGGTTTGTTTCCGCGGCATGTTATTTTTACCTTTTGGTAAAACTTCCGAACCTCATTCCTGGAGTAGCATCTCTCAATTTCCTCGATCGCGCGCTTCTCATGCTCTTTCTTCTTCCTCCTGAGAAGCCGGTGCTCGTCTCTCCTCTTCCGCTCATAGAGCTCATGAGCAGCTCTGGTCTTTCTAAGCAGCGCCGCGTTATATGCATCTTGCTTAGCTGCATGTGCTTGCCGGCATTCATCATCGAACCAGGGGTTTCGTTGTGGTGGACGAGTGAAACCCAGCACATCAGAAGCGGCATCTCTGATGGCGTTTTCGCAGCGTTTGGTGGTTAGTTTGGGATATCCGCAACCGTACCTTGGCTACAACAAGGTAATGGTCCGAGTCGATGTTGGCTCCTCGGAACGTACGGACATCCACAATGCTGGAGGAGTGTCTTGCGTCGATCGCAATGTGATCAATCTGGTTGACTGTTGATTGATCAGGTGTTCTCCAAGTCCCCTTGTGTATGTCGAGATGTGGGAACCGCATGCTAGCCACGACAATGTTTCGCCCCACCGCAAAGTCGATTAGCCTGAATCCGTTATCGGAGGTGGTGTTGTGCAGGCTATATTTTCCACCGAGGACAATTTTAATGTCATAGCTAGGGCATTGCTCGTAGGTCTTGTTAAGGAGCTCGTAGAAGGCATCCTTGGTGTCGTCATCTTTCTCCTCTGTGGGGCATGCGCGCATATGAGGCTTATGTTTGCGAATTTAGCCTTGATGCGGATTGCTACGAGGCGCTCGCTCACATGCCGGAAGCTGAGGACTTCTCGTCTTAGTCTGCCTCCGACAACAAATCCGCATCCAAATAAGCGCTGCTTTTGCCGTCGATAGCAATTGCCGTAGTAGATGTCGCAGTTTTTCATCTTCTTTTTGTCCGGCCCATCCCATCGCATTTCTTGGATGGCGGTTATGTCTGCTTTGCAGCAGTCTAGTCTTTTAAAAGACTGCATGCGCGAAGCAAATGTAACGCCAATTCTCTTCGCTGACGACGCAGTTATACTTAGCGATAACGTCGAAGATTTACAGAACGCCTTAGATTCATGGAGAAATGCGCTAGAGAGAAACGGGTTTAAAATAAGTCGTTCAAAGACGGAGCATTTGACGTGCCCATTTGCGCATCCGTTGCGACCTGTTCCGGATATAATGTTAGACGGAATAGTTCTTCCGAAAAGCACTATCTTTAAGTACTTAGGATCAATCGTTAACATGGAAGCGAAATGTGACGACGACGTAAACGACAGAGTGAGTGTGGGATGGATGAAATGGCGGCAAAATTCGGGAATCTTTTGCGACCGAAAATTTCCACTTAAATTAAAGGGGAAACTCTACGCCACGGTTGTAAGACCAGCTCTTATATACGGTTCACAGAGCTGGACAATGTACGAAGCGTTTAAAAACAAAATGACGGCAGCGGAAATGAAAATGTTAAGGATGTCTAGTGGAGTCACTAAACGCGATTGCATTAGATCTACGCGTATAAGAGGAAGTCTACATATAAAGAATTCGGTAACCGAACAGCTTGAGGCGAATCGAATAAGTTGGTATTGCCACGTTCAAAGAAGATCTGCGGAAAATCCGGTTAAAAAGGCACTATCAACTACGGTCACTCCAACTGTAAGAAAACGAGGTCGGAAAAAGAATTCCTGGATTTCTCAGATGGCAAATGCGCAACAACGTCTGGGGTTAACCACTGAAGCGATCCAGGACCGAGCATTATGTAGACGCGTTCTGCGGTCTGCGACATTAGCCAACCCCATAAGCGGAGCAGCAGCGATGCAGTAAAAATGGGAAACTCGTTACGCATAAGTTCGTATAACGAGGAAAGGGTTAATAAAAGGATAAGAAGAGCAGCAGTCTAGGGCCTCCGCTAGTTGCTCGGCTGTACGTGGTCTATAAAGGGATCTTACATTCCACGTGCATATCCGAAGCTCATTGTCCTTAAATCGTTTGCGTGGGTTGTCAACAGTAGATCCGTCCATATCCGAGGCTTGTTGATGCTTCGTAACTTAATCTTTTTTAAATGGCCGGGCAGTTACCCCGGCGGCACAACCCCCAACCTGGAGGACCAGTTCCATTTTGAATACCCCTAGGACGAGGGGTCGGTTACACCGAAGCCAGTAACCCGTTCCGGGATGTGAGCGCTGCCGTTGGCCCTTATAGGGCTCGTCCGCCACCATCTCTTTTCCAAGACCCTGACTAAGTCCTAGAAATCCTTTCCCGCCTGAGCTCCAAATATGTCGGATAGCCCGGATAAGGTCTTGTTTTGTTTTTCCGACACTAGTCCTGGTTAATGCCGCAGGAAACTCGCCATTTGCCCCCTTCACTTCGCAACCTCTAGTGAGATTCCCAGATGGCGCCACGGGGAGGCGTGAAGTAGGACTTATTAGCAGAGCTGCAAGATGTTCGGCTGCAGAAGCTCATTCTCGTTATTTAAGGAACCAGCACCTGTCAGAAGATGCTACTTCTACGAGGCCTTATACTAATCGTTGCCATCAATAGCTCAGTTGATTTTAATTTCCTCTTACAAGGCATATTCTAGAAGTTCAATTTTCACAAATCAGGCTGTATTTCAGCAACAACCCATCGAATGTTGCCTTCCATGTGCTCAATTGTTTCTGGCTTATCGGTGTAGACTTGAGACCTTACATATCCGCAAAGAAAATAATATAATGGCGTCAAGTAGCACGAACGAGGTGGCCAGTTAGCAGGTCCATTTCATGAAATTAATCGTTCGTCAAATGTTTCTTTCATCCAACCTGCTGAAACCACATATCTCTAATACTAATGCCTTCCATTTGAGGGCACGTAAAAATTTGTAATCATGTCTCTGTGCTGCTTTTTTCAAATGGAATTGTGGATCAATAGCAATGTTACGCCGCGTTCGATGATCGTGTCATTTCAGTTCCCATATAAGTTGAAATTCGTAAGGAGGTAAACCAAGTTTTTTACACAAACTTTTCCATAAAGTGGATGGACACTAATTGTTAACCACAATGACGGCTTGACACATTTGAATCATCATCAACACTACGCTGTACACCATGCACCGCTTGTTGTGTGCGCACTGTATTTGTAAAATGTCTTAGGAGATGTTTATAAGCGTTTAACACTTTGACTGCTAAACCGATTAAACATTTTGGGTTACGCCAGGCCAAAGTATTTTTTTGTCAAATACCTGTTCCTTCTCACCCAAAAAACGTAGTTCCCAACATATTCCCATTTTTTTGTTGTCATGACTGTGAAATTATAACGGTTTTTGTATGTCGCACGTTTTTGTATGACATGGCCCAATTATAGAAAAATTACCATTGATGCCATGTCGGATGAAAATGTACGACAGTAGTTTCCTAGTGTTGCCTCGTGTTATCCCGTGTGATGTTAGTAAGTGTGATTTCAAGTGATCTTATCAATAATATTTGTTGAGCAGTTACGGGTTACTGAAAAGTTAATAAAAAATGGGAGTGATAGTGAGGTGACAAGAGATCTAGAAATTAAAGAAAGTGGAGACGATTTTCAAGCGGTGACTTGGATTTCGATAAAAACTGGCTTCCAAGTGATGACTCTAACTCCGAAACACACTCAAGACCTGAAGATTTAGATGCAGTTGATGCAGAAGCACCAATAAGTGAAGAGGAACAGTTGGGAGAAAAAGCTGAGGAAGTAACAGCTGCAATAGAAATAAGTAACTCCGGAAATGACGGACGTACACACTCTGTTTGTTGACAATTACTATACGAGCTATGAACTGGCACTCATCCATGCTTGATCAAAAAACACATGAGGTTGGGACTCTTCGAGTCAACAAAAACAATTTGCCCAAAAGAAGTGATGGATACGAAGCTGGGAAGGGAAGATATAATAGCCGGGGAACAAGATAATGGTAAGTTGTTGCATGAATGCGTACGACATGGCAGTCAATGTGTAAAAGTAAACGCATAGGGAAACCGATCCATAGCTTCTCGAATAAATCGGTTTGATGGACGATTATGAGCACCATAATATACACGTAATATCCGAGGAGTTTCTCGAATGGAACCATGTTTTTCAAAATAAATTTAAGCAATTTACAAATGTTACTCCAGCGTGAGTCTATTCATGATGAATTGCCAAAACAAACTAACCTCTAGACCAATAAGAACTGTCAAATTGGTTCACACTAAAAACAGCGTTGCCGCCTCTACAAAAACAGCTTTCGGTATCCCCTTTAGGATTTCGTGTTAGCTAGGAGGATGTGTGTCACTATCTTTTACTGATGTTAGAGTTGGAATCCACCCAGAAAAATTATTTCAGTTCTCCATAGCTGAACTTTTAGCACTGCAGATTGTGCCTTTGTATCTTCCCTGACTGGCTTCATATTTGTCACAGTCCAAAAAACAGGAACCACATTTTCACATTCACTACATGCATCTTCTGGACAGAACACAAAGGAAGTATTGGTTCTTACATTTCCAGTTTACACAGCACGAAGTTTGAAGTGCATTCTGATTTCCCACTTTAACCAGTTCCTCCAGAATTTCCGAAGAGTCATCATGAGGGTTTCTGAAAAAAGTTACTACTCTAACAGACTTCTAACTCTCAAGGATATTTTTGAATTTTACCAATCATGACAGGATCTTCCTTGCATCATGAATCTGGATTTGAAAGAATTAAGGTGAGACAACTTGCTTTGACGCAATGTAACACTCAAGTCGCAGCTCACTACTAAGGCACATTTCCCATCAGATTATTTCCTGTCACCTGACCAAGTTCTTATCAATCCTCACCCCCCAACTAACGACGCCATCTGTCAGAACTTGGAACACTAACACCAAAGAAAGAATAACTCTACACAGCCAAGTAAACAAAATCTGCCATCAACTCTTGAAAGCTAAATCTACAAACAAACTTTACTGTGCAACTAAGTAACTTAATTTCAATTAGTCAGCGTAACAAACACAAAAATCCATTTGCAAATGCAAACGCGTGCAAATGAGATTTCCATTCCAAGTCCTATCGTACGTCCCCTGTTCAATCCCAACCCAGTAGCCTTACTTCACGTGCTTTCCACATATCACTCGTATGCACCTTCCAAAGCGCAACGAAACGTTTCAACCGAATTATCCTTCAAGCCCTCCAAACATAAATTACACACACGTAAATATCTAATTACTTTGGAGCGGCAAAGAAGTGTTCACCATGTCGGCTACGGTACAGGGTTCCAAGTGAAACCCCTACAAAGGCGTCGCATTGGTGGAGCCAAAATTTCCGCTCTTATGCGCCCCTTCAGCCTTCTTACTTAACGATGAGAAGACGAAAAAAAAAATACAAACATTCACCTCAAGTAGGATGGAGATTTGGTGCCAGAAATTTACTTGCCTTCTTGCCTGCTCCTCTAGTACAGGGAATTTTTTATTTTTTTTGTTGCCAAGTCTTGAGCTTGGTAGTGTTATATAAAAGTTTGTATTCAGTATCCGCCCTCGCTAAGAAAGTGAGATTTAGATAGAGGGCGGATGATGACGGCAACGCCAACGACAACGACTACGACGACACAATTTTACGTCGCAAACTTTTCAAAGAGCTTCCAGCTCAAGAGACACATTTTCGGAAAGGACCTCGTCGCTCGTTATAGTTTCATTTGCATATTTACCGAAGCTCAGATGCAATTCAATGTGGTGACAAGTGTGGAGCGACTTTTCCCCCAAACACACACTGCGAAACATACTCGTACACGATATCATACGCAGTCACAAGCAAATACACTGATTCGAGGATATGACATTGCAAATGCATTCACATGCCCATGCCAATGTCAATGAACAATCCTTCATACCCATTCCGCCTCAATCACACTCGAAAGTGTGTGTACATTTGAAGTTTGCTGAAAAGTGTGGTTAAGTATCCATTGCTGGAGGGCCTTTTCCGTTAGTAAATTTACATAACTAATAATTTTGCGATACTACTTAGGCGGGCGGGGTTGCTAACTGCTGACTGCTGTATAAAGTGTACAATAACGCCTTCAGTTGGTCGTACGAGTATGGTGACGTAAAATCGAGATACAGAGATGTTACGAGTATTTTTCCAATGTCAATAGAACTTGGTGAAGGAGTAGATGGTGTAATTGGAAATGCAAACACAATGCACAATGTGAGAATTGTTTCATGGTACGTTAAATAGCAACAAACTGACCACGTTTGTATGAGCTGAATAGAGCTGAATGCAGCTGAATGGAGCTGAATTGAGGCTGAATTAGAATTAAGTGGAATTTAGTTGGAAAATTCAGGAAAACTGGTGCTTTAGAGGCACATCCGCCCATCCCAGAGTGAATCTAAATCAAATAGACTATTGAGTTTAGCCGATTATGACTGTGAAAGTGGACTTTGGTGCCCCATTTTAGGACCCACATGCAATTTGAAACAAATTTGCATACTAAGCAATGGGAGAACTTATTACATGGTGCAAGCAGAGCAACGTCATTCGGTTCGCTATTATGAAGTAATTCGAAATAATAGTTTTGCTGGTCTCAGCATAAATGGAAATGTTGGTGGGAACTTGTTTTTCTGTTTGACAACGTCAAATTTACGTGTTTTTAAGTGCGGCAGGTGAAGTATTCCTTGTCACTCCTAGGTTAGACAACAATCGGCCTGCTTATTTTACCTCATCGAGGTAGTCATTGCGTATTGATCACGTTCATTCGGGTTAAACGTAAAAAATTTATAAAGCACAAGTATTGGACAGTAGTGCACGTTGTCTTTACATATATTGTACACTACTTCAAGGTATTTAAAACTGAGATGGAAAAGGATTTATCATGACTAGTAAGAGCGTTGAAACAGAAATGACGGCAGATAATCCTTATGGGCCAGACGGCACCTCTCGCATTTTGCGATTTCACCCGCTATCTAATGCCCATTGTACTTACAACGGAAGATACTAAGAGAGTGCACTTCAGAATTTGGTGGGCAGTATTAAAGACACACTCGAAGAGAAGGAATCTGCGTTGAGCGTTTTCATTGACACTTAGAGTGTAACGCAACCTAATTCGGTGGGACAACACAGAGTAGATGTTTCAGTATTTCTGTAGAAAGAGTCATTTTAGTGAATAGGACACTGATTGCGGACGCTGATTGAATCCAATATACTATGATGCGGTAAAATGATCATGCACTTGCAGATAATGTAGCTATACTGTCTGTTTGATCATGTTAAGCAATTGTTCTAAATTGCTCTAAAACGCAGACAGTCCTTGTCGTGATCTAAGGCTGCTGCATTAGAAATGGACTTTAGTCAATCATCTCAAAACTGAGATTGATTGCTATCAGAAGTAGAAAGTAGTTTTTAAAGGCATCACCATCCGTTTCTTCAACGAAGATCAGTATTTTCCTGTCATGTGTCAAAACACGTTACAGCTGTTTTTTATCAGATTGCAAAAAAGAATATGTTTCGCCTGCAAGCGGGCTCTCCCTAGCACATCTTACTCTGCTCTAGACACACTGGCTGCAATTTCAAAGGATTGCAACCGGATCTTCACGGACGGCTTCAAATCCTATAAGGAATACTGCGTTGGTGTTTTCTTAAATATGACAACAATAAATTTCATTCCGCATTTATACCAAATTCTGATGGCAACGAACTACGAGGGCGGGTCAATAAGTCCGTGACTTTTGGATTAAAACACAGATTTTTTGATAAAAAAATAATTTTATTTTTCAACGTAGTCTCCCTTGAGCTCTATACACTTTGTCCAACGCTTTTCCAATTTTTTTATCCCTTCCGAAAAAAATAATTTGTCGAGATCCTCAAAATAGGCCTTTGTTTGCGAGATGACTTCATCATTGGAGTCAAATCTTTTTCCACCAAGCCATTTCTTCAGGTTTGGGAACAAGAAGTAGTCGCTCGGAGCCAAATCTGGAGAATAGGGTGGATGAGGGAGCAATTCATAGCCCAATTCATGGATTTTTGCCATGTGTGCACCCTTGCATTGTCTTGGTGGAAAAGATCTTTTTTCTTGGCCAAATGAGGTCGTTTTGTTTTCAAATCGTCATTGAATCGGTCCAATAAGTTGGCATAATATTCCCCATTGATTGTTCTTCCCTTTTGAAGGTAGTCAATGTGGATTATCCCGCGTGCATCCCAAAAAACAGTCGCCATAATTTTATTGGCTGACAAACCCACCTTGGCCTTCTTTGGCGCCGATTCACCCTTAGAAACCCACTGTTTTGACTGTTGTTTGTTCTCTGGTGGGTTGTGATGGATCCATGTTTCGTCCACGGTTACAATACGGCGCAAAAAGTCCTCCATATTGCACCCATCTTGCGGAAAGCTTTCTCATGCCCAAGTGATCATTCAAAATTGAAACCACTGAGCCATGCGAGATCCCTACGGCTTCCACAATCTCTCGCACTTTCAATCTTCGGTCGGCCAACACCATATCGTGAATTTTTTCGATTGTTTCGGGTGTAGAGACCTCAACTGGGCGTCCGGGACGTTCGGCATCTTCAGTGCTTGTACGGCCACAACGAAATTCAGTAAACCACTTTTTTACCATTGAAATCGATGGTGCAGAGTCCCCATAGTATTTATCAAGCTTAGCCTTGGTCTCGGTAATGGTTTTTTTTCGCAAGAAATAATGCTTAATAAGCACACGAAATTCACTTTTTTCCATTTTCTCCTCAAATTAGTGAGTAGTCTGATAAAAATAGCTGTCAAACACAAACTAACTTACGCAGCAAGTTTAAATTTTGACAGGAGTCATCTGACAGATGCCTGTTGACAGGAGCAGTGTTGCTGTTTCAGTAAAGAGGTAAGAAATTCAAAAAGTCACGGACTTATTGACCCGCCCTCGTATATTATAAAGAGTCGTTGGAGGAGCGAAGCATCTGCATCTGTGGCAACAGTTTTGTTAAAACCTTTCACGATATTCAAGTAGTTTAGGATCGGGGAAAATAAAATCGCCGATGAACTTGCTAGGTAAGGCACAAGGACAGAGCTGTCAGAGTCTCAGTTATGCAGTTATAGTTTAATTTTTGTTGTCAATTTAAGCAAGAAACTTTTGTTTATTTAGAAAAATGGGAAAAAGTGAGATTCGACTCTGAGGCTATGTTGATGCTTTTTCGTTGCAATCCTGACGAATTTCTGATTCGATACATAACTGTGGACGAAATGTGGATACACTACTACACTCCAGAGGCAAAGGAACAGTCAAAACAGTGAATTTTTGAAGGCGAACAGGTTCTGAAAAAAGGAGATGACGTTGAAATTGGGCGGCAGTGTGATGTCCATGGTTGCAGTTTTAATGTCCAAAATCATGGAATCAAAGTTTGAATCCACCATATTCACGAATTTAGCCCCCGGTGACTTATTTTATTTACAAACTTCAAAAATAGGCCTGCGGTTCTCAAGGTACATTTCTTTTATATGCTTTAAGGACATTGACTCCTGTAGATAGAGAAGATGGGTCTGAAATTCATTAAATTTTAGAGGAACGGCTACTGCATATCGTCTACAATCCTATTTGTTTCAATACGTTGGAGCTTGGGACTACGTATTTGGTTTGCAATCGTTAAGTTGTATTTTTTTTAATTCTGAGTTGGTATCATATACGTGTTGTTGTCTTTCAATTCATACAACTGATTTGCGGCAAGATACGGTCTTATGTCGGTCCGTATTGTTGCTATCACTTTCATGATTTCATGCCTCAGGAAAGACTCCACTAAGATAAGGTAGCATTGATGAAAAACTTCTTATGGGCATCTGTCAATCCGGTGGAAAAAATTGCCTATATCAATGCCATTATATGGTAGTTCCATCTGAAGTTATATAACTCCGAAATGTTTACAAATTGAAACGTTTTTGATTGTGCAGCTACAGTCGTCGGACCTAGTGCAAGCATTCCGAATTATGCATCTGTGCTCTGGAATATAAGAATGACAGATGTGCATGTCTTAGGTTTTGTTTTGTTGCGTCAACTTCAAATATAATGTCTTTAGTATGACACAAACCCGTGACAAATTTGAATAAACGTTTAGCGTCTTGGTGGATGACTGCAATAGGCATATCATACAGGAACTCAAATTCGACCGAAATGTAGGCAAAAATACATAAGCTTTCAGCATGTAGGCGAATGCCTTCAGAAATAATAGCAAAATTTAGAGGAAAGGAACACAGCATCAACAAATTCTAGACTAAGCATATGCTCAGCGACCTAACTATGATATCAACACAGTCCCAGCAGATCTTAACGCATCACCTCTTAAAACAAAGTGAGATCTCTGGAATTTGCCACGGGCCATAACCTTCTAGTATTCAACCAGCGGTTGGCACATCTCAACTTGGCTCCTGATCAACCAACCTTCAACCAAATTAATCATATCACGATAGATGCCAGACACTCATCTATCATTCTGGACGTCCAAAAAACCGTCAATGATGACTCGAATCATTACTTTGTTGCAAACAGAAAACAAATGCGTATATCAAAGGTGCAACAGAGTCATGTAAGATAAGACAAGTTTGACGACAAAATCTGCAATCGCAGGAGCCGGCTAGAATCTTTTCTGATCGTATCGTAGAAGGTTATCAACTAGCCATCTGAAAAGCTGTTTCTAATGGGATTATTTTCCAAGCACAGCCACAAAGAAACCTCTAGTTTGGCGACAAATGAGATGCACTGCAACGAAGGACAAGAACTGCTGATAAGTTTTATGAGCAGAAAAGAAGGGAAGAGCACATGATTCATGGAAAAAAGCAAAGGCCATGGAAGCAGTCGGAAATGCAGAGATATTACTGTAACACTTATGTTCGAAACTTCAGAAATGGGATAAAAAAAACGCCCCGGGACTAGATAGGCAAAGATGAACATAGACAACCAGCTGCGAATATGGAAATATTATTATTATTATTATTTATTTAACATTTTTAAAACAAATGCGTTATAAACCGGAAGTACAAGGAACAGTATATACAAATAGAAGAAATGTATTAAGAAGAAAAAAGTATCGGCAATCTATAGTTCTTAAGGAACTAGAAGCGAGAGCAGATTCACAGGCAAAAACGATTAACAGTTAAATTACAAATTGAATGAGCGGGGTCATTAAAGAATAACTTAAAAAGCAGTAACAAATATGAAAAGATGGTAATTAATAGAAATTAACATAAAAAGCAAAAAAAGAAAAAAAATACATTTAAAGACAAAATTATCTATGTCAATATACGAGTAGTAGTTTAAATGCATTTTATTTTACTTATCATTACGACTTACATTCTAACAGAAAATGCTTAAATGCTAGCTTAAAATTACTTAACAATCTTATACTAACTTACTGGCCCTACACAGGCACTCTAAGCTACTCTAAATTCTTATATCTATGTCTTTCGACTTCAATTACATTTTTTTATGATATTTATTTCCTATACTTAAGGCTAAGAAAAACATTGTTAACAAAAACTTAGCATATGGACAATATTTTGTATTTTTTATAAAAACTTAATATCTAACTTAAAATAAACCTTAGTCTAGCTAACCTAGATACACAATACACACATATAAACACATAGACATTATACACAATAATATACATTTTTTAGTATATACCTTTATATATACTAATATAAACATATCTTTCTTAAATGCTAACCTAAACCTATGTAAGCTGGCCATCGCTATTTACAGAGCAAATAGATTGGTCAGCTCTGCCTCATTAGTGAGGCTGGTCTGTAATTGACGGAAACGACGACGAAACATCCTCCCCATCATTCAACCACCAGAAATGCTGGTGCTGCTGAACGACATCCCTCTTATCGCGATTCCCCACCGCCCTACTGAACCTGAGACGATCCACCCTGCCGTGTGCGACGTCTCTGTTGTAGTTGAGTCGCCTGTCCCCAGCTGTTCGAGCGACATGGAAGATTAACGGGATCGCTGATCTATCCTGGATCAACCCTATCTGATCAAAGTAGAGGAATGCTTCCGGTGGAACGAAGCCGTTGGAGCGCAAACTCTCGTGATAAAGGTAATTGGGGTAGTAAGCCCCGGATATCAGGTTATTCGTCGAGGCCATTGCTCTTGCAATGTGCCTTCGAGTCAGCTTAATTACGAAGTTGTCCACTCGTATTAGCTTCGCCCTGTTGTAAAGGACCTCGTTAGGATAAAAATTTTTGCACTCCGACTCTGGTGTTCTGTACAAGCGAAGACAAGCCCTAAGGCAAGCCCTCTCAAACACCCGAATCTTTTCCATTAAGCTTGCTCGTACATTGAACCACACGGGACACCCAAATACCAGCATGGGCCTGATAAGGGCCATGTAGCAGATTATCTTTAGCCTCGCATCGAGTTGGCTGCTATAAAACAGTCTCTTTGTGAGGGCAAAAGCGCCTTTAGCTCTGGCCAGAGCAGCATCTACATTTTTGTTAAAATACAGAAATTGATCTAGCCAGATCCCAAGGTATCTGACTACATTTCGACAGGCAAGAGGCTGTCCGTATTGTCCAATGATCGAGAACTTTCTCCAATTTTTTTTGGTATCCCTAGAGGCTCCAGACAACGGCGTCCTTAAAAGAATGGTTTCAGACTTCTGATAGTTGATTTTCAACTTCCAGTCATCGCAAAATCGTCTTATCTTATCGAAGTCACGCTGTAAGAGACTATTAATGACCTCGATTTTTGGACCTGTTCTGTACGCTATCAAGTCGTCTGCGTACGCAATAGTATGGGGAAGTGAACCTATCAAGTCGCTTGTATAAATGTTGAATAGGATCGGCGAATTGACCGCACCTTGCTGAAGACCATTTTTAATTTGAAATATTCCAACAGAAGTCACATCACCATTTTTCACGCTGAACTGTCTGTGGGTTAGCAGCCTAGCCAACTTGTAGAAAAGACCTTCTAACCATACAGTGTCGAAAGCCTTCTCCAAGTCAACTAGGCAGGCACCAGTACACTGTTTTTTGGCTTTATTCCATTGGATATCGGACACCAGTTTAGACGCGGCATGTGAGATAGCATGTCCTGCCTTAAAACCGAATTGATTATCCGGAACTATATGTTTGTCCTCAACCCACTTAGTCAGAGCTCTATTGATTACTTTTTCGAAAACCTTACTGATATTCGGAAGGAGACTTATCGACCGGAGATTCGCCGGATTGGATATATCCTTTCCCTTTTTGGGGATAGGTTGAACCACCGCCGTTTTCCAATGCGCTGGATAATGTGCATTATTCATTGCATTATTAAACAGGGTGGTATAAATGACCACCGCTTCTAGAGGAAGATGTCGAAGCACGATGTTCGAAATACCATCGGTCCCCACTGATTTCTTACTTCTGGTTGTATCGAAGATCTCATGGAGTTCTTCCTTCGAAATGAACGGGGGTAGGTCACCTTCTCTGGCAATGACATTATTTGCTATATTTTCATCGCTGAACCGGGTGAAACCAGAGCCCTCGGATCGCCAGTTCTCTACTTCATTTCGAATATAGAAGTTGTGCACCAAGACACGATTGTCCAGGTCATAATTAGGGCCAATGATATCATTGGCCTTGTATACTTCCTGGAAAGTCGCCCCTATGGCCTCAACCTTCTCCTGTGGATCCTCGATCACAAAGAAGTCGTCATCATCAGCGGCCTCATTTGTATCAATGCCTGCAATAGTTAGTAACCGTTCGTTGTCTGTAGTCCGGGCTATTTTAAGACACTGAAGGTCGTTTTGATTTTTTCTCCGAAATAGTTTATTTATTTGCGGGAACATATTCGGGTTGCTGGTGTTTACAGCCCGTACCTTATTGTTCCAATACAAACTTACAGCAATTCTGTAATTCTCTTTGATTAATGTTTGAATATTTTTAATCGACGACTTCAGTGTCCCAATCTCTGGGTCTTGTCTGTCTGTATACTGTCTGTATAAGTTTTTAAGTCTTGTCAGAAGTCTACTTTTCTGTCGGTGCAGTGCGTCAATAGTAGGATTGCGGAACAGATCTTCGTTAGTCGTTTGTTTATACTGCGGTATTGTAGTATCCATAGTTTGTTTTATTGTCTCGTCCATTCGTTTAAGGTACTTATCGATCTCCTCGTTTGATAAATTCCTATTGGACGGTGGATGGAGCGTGTTCGAGGAGAGTGCTCTTGTCAAGGTTGCGGAGAAGCGTGTCCATCGAGTCTTACTGTAGTTGTAAGAGTATCTTTGGACAAACTCCCCCAATTCCGCAATTTCGTTGGGAACTGTGATTTCGGTGCTAAAACCGCAATGGTCGCTGTCATACACGAATGTGCGCAGACAGTTAATCTATGTCAATATACAAAGCAGTTCAATAACATCTCTGTAGTTTAAGTCTCAAAACCATGATTTCATTTGTTTGAGGAAATTGGATTCATTACGTATACGTCTTATATTATAAGGTAGCTTGTTAAAAAGTCTAGGAGCGGTTGTCGTAAAAAAATTAAAAAAGATTTGCACATTGTGATGAGGTACTTGGACGAGATTTAGTTCATTTATTCTAAGTCGGTAGTTAGATGAGCGTCTATTTAATAAATAGCCAGATCTTTTGAAGAATATTTTTAAGACTTTATAGCAATATAAATGTTTCAAAGGTTAAATGTTAAGGTTTTTAAAAAGCACTAGGCTTTTATACCGTCGGTTTTTGTTACAAATAAGACGAAAAACATGTTTTTGTGTTATGAGGAGAGGATGCATTTTATTAAGGTGAGTGCCACCCCAGGAAAATAAACCATATTCCAGTTTAGAATGCACTAAACCATAATAAATACGCTTTGGAAGATCCTGTGAGCAGTAAGACTTTACAAAATAGATTTGTCTAATAGCTGCCATCAGATACTTCGCAGTTGTGTGTGCCGACCAATTCTTCTTCCAGTAAAGCAGAACTCCAAGATATTTGAACTGATTAACTTTGACTATACCAAAACATTTGTCAGAGCAAGATTTTTTATCAAAATACGTCTGTGAGCTTACGTCAGAATTACAAACAGTCATACTATGCTTATATCTATTACAGTTGCTACTATGAAACACAAAAGGTCCATAGTCTACTTCTATTCCACTCTGATTAAAAATCATAATTTTTGTTTTGTCACTAATAACCATTTTATGCATTTTGAACCAATGACTTAGAGTTTCAATATCATGATTGATATCAGCACAAAGATTTAATGCTGAATTGTTTGCGAAAACACACGCCATATCGTCCGCAAATGCAGTGACTTTGCTTTGATATTTTTTTAAGGATAATGAGTTGATAAATATAAGAAATAGAACAGGACCAAGAACTGAAACTTGACGAACACCGACAGGGACAGAACGTAAGGAACTATAGACGCCACTAATTTTTAATCTTTGCCCTCTATTGGAAATATTGGATCGAAACCAATCATGGATAATACCTTTAAAACCACATTTGTAGAGTTTACTCAGAAGTATATCATGATCTACAGTATCAAAGGCTTTAGTTATGTCTATGAAGAGTGCAGCGGTAAGGTTTCTATTATTAAAACCGTTATATATTTCAGCGCAGAATTTAAGGAGGGCATCCTCAGTTGAACAGCCAGAATGAAAGCCAAACTGACACTCACTGAAAAAACGATTTCTTTCGAAGAAACTGACCATTCTTATTTTAAAAGCTTTTTCAAAAATTTTCGAGAAAACCGACAGTAACGAGATAGGCAAAGGTATCACTTCAGCTATTTTTAAATAATTTGGAAACACACCACATAAAACGCTTCTGTTAAACATAAAACATAGAATATCACAGATGTTTAAAGCTATTTGTAGCGATTCCCTGCGTTTTATCAAAACTAAATTTTCTATTTAATTTTCTATCTTCGAAAACCTCTCCACAACAAACTTACTCGTAAAATGCAACGACAACGTCACATCCTTTATGAGCCGCTGTAAGACGTGGTGTGCGATATTTCGCTCAAAATTCGCAGAATGCCATTTTGGTGATAGCTCTCATGCAGGTAAGTGGTGCGCGGAGTACTCCTAGTATATATTTAATGGTGCAAAATAAAATCCCCAAGTTTCAGTGTAATAGTGTTCATTTCGATAAAAGAAAAAAAACAAAAAGATAAGTTCATCAAAATAAACCCAAATTAAAAATAAATCTACGTTGCTTAAAGGTAAGAACAAACATATTTAATACAACCGAGAGTGTATAAAAACTTCTTCTTTTCTTTTTTTCCAGACACGTGTTGCTAGTTATCGTGAGTTATATCTAAAATTAGTCATATTTCGATCGCTCAGGATTATAACTAACAACGTGTGATATTATTTTAAATGCTAACCACGGGAGATATCACGATTGCAACACGTGTCATACATCGCACCTGTATGATCAAATTCATATTGGACGAATTCTACGCTACTATCATCCGTATTAAAATCACCTCTGCGCCCACACCTCAATCAAAAAGCTGATTAACTCACTGTAACCAAGCTGTCATCAATCAAAAATCACATTCAGCACCAGAATTCGCAACGTTCCAATTTCAGCAACGAAAAGTTACATAGCTACCGACGAGAAAACTAAATTGAACTAAAAATTGAATATGTCTAAAATTTGATGTGATAAACTTTAACTTAACTAAAAACTCTTAACCTAACTAAAGCATAAAATTTCGTAGTAAAATGTGTATTTAGCTCGAAATGAGATGTTTATTCTTAGTCTAATTTTCCTTTTGGTTGAATGTATTATAAAAATTTGCCAAATAATTTGTAACTGAAACTACTTAAAAAACTAAAGCCTAAACACCTATATTTAATGAAATCAAGTAAGTACAATACATATTCGTATAATCTAATTAATAATATCAAACCGTCGCGATCAAGTTTGGCATCTTTTGTTTAACAAACATACTAATTTACTTATACGTATAGAATTTTTGCATAGTAACCATAAAAATTATTCTCCTTTACTCAAACATACCTTCTGTAATAAACTAGAATTCTTTGAATTGATACCATGATTTATTAGTGACGTTCGAAATATGGCGGGTGTGTATTTAAAGATGTGAAAATGTGATCGGTTTTCCTCGAAGTTAGGGGGTTGCATACAATAGGCAGGCATAGCAATCAAGGGGCACTTTGTGCATAGTAGGGTGGGCCAGTCCTGCAAGAAAGCATTGTGTAATAACAATGATTTTCTCAGCTAATTTACAGCATAGCTTAGTAGGTATATGTATGGATGCTCAGGATTTCCCGTATGCATAATTTATCATTTAATTCGGCAAGATAATTATTTTGTAGGTAACTGCCACGGCGTCAAAGGCGTTGGAACCAGAAATTCAGCCGGCGAATACATCCTTGTAGCGTGTAGGGCGTACGGCTTAACCGTCTTAAATACAATGTTTATTAAACATCAACGACATCTCATCACCTATAGCAGCGGAGGCCACGAAACGCAAATAGATTACCACCTCTGCAAAATGTCGATGAGAAACCGTGTTAAGGACTGTAAAGTAATACTTGGAGAATCGCTAGTAAGCCAACACCGTCTGCTCATTACAGAATTCTTTACAGCGGAACCACCGAAAACACGGGCATCGTTTGGAAAGTCAAAAATCCGGTGGTATAATCTATCGAAGGAACGAAGCGCAAGATTTATCGCACTGGCTAAAGAAGTACTTCAAAATATAAATGGTATAGCAGACTCACTTAGCCCGCAAGAAATGTGGAACAGCATGCACGAGGAATGCATAACACTCGCAAAGTCCCATCTGGGGAATATATCGAAATACCATTACGTCGGCAAAGAAACATGGTGGTGGAATGACGAAACCAAACGAGCTGTGGCCGACAAGAAGAGTGCATTCCAAGCGTGGACAAAATGCGATCGGAGCGACGATATCGAAAAAGCTCGACTGGCTCTTGAATACGAGCGTCTTAAAAAGATCGCAAAGAAAGTCCTGGCTCGAACTCGAGCGGCAGAAGCGGAAAACCTGTACCAGGAGTTGGAACAAATATCCTCACGATCGGCGGATAGAAGACAAGCTATCCAAGAAGTTCAAACGTCGTACAGTACTAAAATGCCAAATATTTTTAAGCTCGCTGCACAGAGGCGAAAAAATTCGATGGAAATAACCTCGCCGAAATACATCAAAAACGCAGACGGTCTTACTTACTAACAAATAAAAAGGAAATTTGTGACCGGTGGCTTGAATACTGCAAGGAGTTGCTTAACAAACAGTTTCCACGTGATATCGTGCCGACAGCTGGTCTATTCGAGGAGGAAGTTTCGGACTTTTCAATCGAAGAAATAAGTATAGCAATCGGAAAAACGAAGCGGGGGAAAGCGGCGGGACCAGACAGCATTCCATCAGAGTTTTGGTCGAAGGTGGAGGGGATCGGCAGCGTTTGGCTATCGAAACTTTTAAATAAATTAAAATGTGGACAACCTATGCCGAATCAATGGAGGAGAAGCTTCTTGGTTCCATTATACAAAGGAACAGGCGACACTCGAGAATGCAACAACTACCGTTCAATCAAGCTTATGTCACACACAATGAAAATCGTCGAAAGAGTCTTAAACGAACGTCTTCGGCAAATAATAAAGCTCGATAATAGCCAGTGTGGATTTGTTGAAGGAAGATCGACGATGGACGCTATCCAAAGCCTACGAACAATAATGGAAAAGCACCGAGATTCGTCTAAGAACCTACACATGGTATTTATCGACCTCGAGAAAGCATTCGATCGAGTGCCTAGGGATCTCATATGAGCCGCGGTAAGGTCTCAAAACGTACCGGAAACGTATGTTAGAATAATACAAGACATGTACAGAAACGTGAAAACTGCGGTTAAAAGCTCTGCTGGACTAACGAGAGAATTTCCAGTTAATGTCGGAGTGCATCAAGGAAGCGTACTGAGCCCTTTCCTCTTTAACGTCGTATTCGACTATCTTTTAAAAGAATGCATGCGCGAAGCAAATGTAACGCCAATTCTCTTCGCTGACGACGCAGTTATACTTAGCGATAACGTCGAAGATTTACAGAATGCCTTAGATTCATGGAGAAATGTTCTAGAGAGAAACGGGTTTAAAATAAGTCGTTCAAAGACGGAGCATTTGACGTACCCATTTGCGCATCCGTTGCGACCTGCTCCGGATATAATGTTAGACGGAATAGTTCTTCCGAAAAGCACTATCTTTAAGTACTTAGGATCAATCGTTAACATGGAAACGAAATGTGACGAAAACCACAGAGTGAGTGTGGGATGAATGAAATGGCGGGAAAATTCGGGAATCTTTCACGACCGAAAATTTCCCCTTAAATTGAATGGGAAACTCTACACCATGGTTGTTAGACCAGCTCTTATATACGGTTCACAGTGCTGGACAATGTACGAAACGTTTGAAAACAAAATGACGGCAGCGGAAATGTAAATGTTAAGGATGTCTAGTGGAGTCACTAAACGCGATTGTATTAGATCTACGCGTATAAGAGGAAGTCTACATATAAAGAATTCGGTAACCGAACAGCTTGAGGCAAATAGAATAAGCTGGTATTGCCACGTTCAAAGAAGATCTGCGGAAAGTCCGGTTAAAAAGGCACTATTAACTACGGTCACTCCAACTGTAAGAAAACGAGGTCGGAAAAAGAATTCCTGGATTTCTCAGATGGCAAATGCGCAACAACGTCTGGGGTTAACCACTGAAGCGATCCAGGACCGAGCATTATGTAGACGCGTTCTGCGGTCTGCGACATTAGCCAACCCCATAAGCGGAGCAGCAGCGATGCAGTAAAAATGGGAAACTCGTTACGCATAAGTTCGTATAACGAGGAAAGGGTTAATAAAAGGATAAGAAGAAGAAGAATTATTTTGTAGGTAAGCGAGAAACAGCAAGATCCCCTCCATCCGACGAGCTCAGCCGTACCACTCCGCTGTCACAAGGGACACTTCACCTTTCCCCACATGCTAGCAATAGCATGCAGACCACCGTTACCACATATTTTTTTTACGAAGTTGTTTGAAAATCCATCAGACGTTTGTGTGTTAGAATTTTGAAGAGACTTAATAATTTTATATACTTCATAAGAGGTTATAGGGTCAAAGAAAAAACTCTGAGGACATGAACCTTCCTGAGCTAAGCAATTACAGTTAGAGAATGAATCAGAACAATCGGAAACTACCTTAGCACCTATCGAGCAAAAGAACTTATTAAATGTGTCTACTAACGTATTAGAGTCTGATACAAGAGCATTATTTTCTTTTATACTCAGGAGCTGTTCTTTTCGATTTGATCCATTTAATATATCTTTAACTAATTCCCATTCCTTTTTGGGACATCTTTACTGATATCTTTACACATTTTTTTATACTTAGTCTTGATATTGTCATTGTCAGGATTATTAATTTTCTTTTTGTATAATTTGTTTTAATTCTTGCTTTTCTCAATAAATCAAAAAATATCCAAGGCTTGTATTTTTTTTAATTTGTTCTTCTTTTTTACTATTTTTTTGGAACATTGAAGGATATGGTATTCTAGTGTCTTGATAAACTTAGAGAAGGCAGTGGAAGGATTACATTCATTCAATAGATTTTCCCAATGTTCAAACCTAAGGAGATTATTAAGAGAGGCAAAATCGGTTTTAATAAAAAACATCACATATTGCTTCTGCAGAGGGTACAACGGCGATGATTTTCAAAAAATTGTGATGAAGAAGAATGAATCATTCACCCTAATCGAAGATGAACAATAATTCCACCCCCCTAACCAAGACCAGCTAGCAATATCAAAGCTAAAGTAAGAGAGTTTCATGCACCGGGTCATCGGTAAGATATGGTCAGAATGGAATTGCAGCATAGTTAAAACGATCCACAAAAGGAGATAAGGAGACCTTTCAACTGCGTTAATTACTTAATTAGGTGACGCTACAGTTCGGGCTTAAGCTGGACTTTAAAGAACAGCTCGCTTGTGAATTCCACACAGCTTGTTTCGAGAACGTAGCAAGTTTAGCATTAATTAAAAAAATTTTTGTGAAGGTTTAAATTAATCCTAAACTTGCTGCCTTCCCGAAACATCTTTCAATTTCAAATTGTTCCCCTTTAGTGTACTACTTGGAGGACATTTACATTTGCAAGCTTGTAGTAGATTAACTCTACTACGGTTTTGTTTTTATATTCCATGAGTTAGAAAACATTTTAAACGGCAACACAGCTCTTTCACAAGACAGCGCGTTACCTTGTCCAAAACCTTTTTTTCCAAAAAGTCGTTACCGAAGGTTTCCTATCTTTATTCGGCAGAGGGGGACGAGATGGCCAGAAATGCCAAAACTATATATGGCTCTAGATAGCTACTCTCTATAATTGCTGTCATATGAGGCCTAAAAATCGATGGAAAGATGGTGGGTATCAATTTGGACTTCTTAAGTTTTTCCCAGAATCGCCCGAAGCGTTTAGTGTTTCTTGATCTGGAGACAGCTATGTCCGCATATTAAGAAAAGGAAACCGAGTATAATATTTCGTCCCGCCACAAGATGTGGTGTCGTGAGGGCTACGCTTCCCAATTGTCCTACCATGGATATCCTCCTCTCCTAGTACGATTTAAACTTTTATCATTACTTCGGACCTCAGTGAATTATTCTATGGCGGCGTCGTCATTGTCTACCCTAGAGGCATGGGCGCATATTAGGCTAATATTTGTGAATTAAGCATATTTCCTCGTGAGTTTTTAAGCTCATACCTAATTCTCCCTCACATTGTAGAACCACATGCGAATAAGCGCTTTTCCCTATAGCGATCACCATAGTACCTATATACATGACGACAATTCCTCGCCGTCCTTATGTCCAGCCTTCCCATAGCAGTTCATGGATGGGGTGAGATAGCAGTCGGGAGCCTGTTATAATTAGTCAGCTGCACGTGGCCTGATAAGGATCCACACATTCCGTGGGCAGATCCAAAGGTCGTTGTCACTTCAACGTTTGCAAGGGTCGTCATCAGTCGAGGCTCTTCAAATTTGTTTATATCTTGAAGCCGTAGGCCAGTACGTGTATAATGCTACTGGGCAAATAGGCTTGACATTTAAGTTTTGACATCCTTGCCAAAATCACCATCAGCTTCGTGGAAATCGTACTCAATGGCTAACGGAGGGGTAACATTACGGAAGCACCCATGGGAATTGAAACAGAAGCCTCAGTAAACAAGGCCAAAAAATTGCTGGCAAAAAATGCTGGCATTAAATCAAGACGCACTTCACTGCCGGCTTAGCCAGACTGTCAACATTTGTCTGCCTTTAACTTCGTCTGCCTTAGCCCTATAATATCAGGCAGCAGCGGCAGCACAGCGGCAATTACGAGTATATTCAGTAACCAATTGAGTGGCAGAGCCTTCGCGTTCGCTTACAAGATAAAGCTGGCTTCATACAGAACTTTTACCATCCTTGCTCAATTCAAATGACCTTTATTGACGGAATAGAGGACGTACTCTAGATCTGTACAGTGAGATCGGTCTAGTCAAGCAACTTTGGATCTAACATCTGACGTTGAACAAATAATAACAAAAGTCACAAGGAGCGAACGCATCAAAGGTGATGGAATTGAGTTGAAGAGAATCGTAAAACAAACTTTCTAGTATGGCATTGGGGATGTCACAATTTATTAAGAGATCATCCCAGAGTAAGAGGCAAGTTTAGGGCCATGCTCACCTCGAACTGTAGCCCCACTAAAAGGAATGGAATTTTAAAAAAAATCTGTTTTAGTGGAAACAAACTAGTACTCGTAACACACTGATCCAAATGGAGTTCCTTCATTACCTCCCAATAGATACAAATCAATTGAAAATCAGGAAAAAAACTACCCCCAATGCGAGTGTATAGATTAGCACTTAGAACTGATTAAGTAAAACATCAACGCCACTTCTCTCGGCTGCCTAACGATCCAAAGGTTCATCGAGTAAATCTCCCAGTAAAACTTCCAAGGTAAAGCATTTCAAAATGTGTACATACACAAAGAGTGAAGGTAGAATGACTTCTCTTGAAAGATATCCGACAAGCACTTCCTTACAAAGTTCTTCTAACAGTACCACATCCTACTTAACTTTTATACACTTTTAAACTTCATCTTATTCCATTGCGGGAAGCTGAGTAATAAATTTCCATGGTTAACATGCTTAAAGGCCATGATTCCGAATGAAAAGATTCATCATCAACAGATAGCTTCACTTTTATGCAGCACAATACTACTCCCACTTTGGCTATACTCGTACTTCGAAACTTTGTTCTTTGGGCTCATGCCCCCTACAATTATCACTCTCCTGTTAGCTTCAAACCATCGTCACATTTTATGGTTCTAAACTTATCTCCATGTTACACTTGCATTTGCATATCATCGCCGGTAGGGCATAGTAAGGATCCAACAGGAACAAAAAAAAAAAAGGAAACAAGTCCTCGTCTAAAGCAACCAAAAACTTTACAGCATGTAAGAGTAATGACTTCCCGTGTAATCTCTAGCCCCCCCAATGTACACTTTGCATAATTAGCATGTTTGCTTCACTAAGAATCTTCATCGTCTTCTGTGCAATTGTAAAATCTTAACTGTTATTGTACTCCCCTCTTCCACACGGGGGCCTCCTATACCCTGCCGAAGACAACTGACTTTCAGCACTTCCATTCCCATTTCCATTTGAAGGAATCCCGTCCCACACCACAAATTACACGATGATGATGGCAATAGCTCCATTTTTTGCCATTTCTGGCAAGTTTATGACATCTTCAAACGTCCTGAGGGGGCCCGGCTATTATTCCCCCCAATTTAGACATAAACAAAATTTAATATTTCACTCATCGAAGTCCATCTAAGCCTCCACGACGACTGGTTCTAAATCATCATTCAGTTGCCTGTAAATGGTCCCGGAAAAGGGGCTCAAATTGCAATTTTCACCAACCGAAAATTACCGTTAAAATGTAAATATTTCACTTTTTATTGCATAACCATCTGACCAGATACATATGTACCAATATTATACGGCTGGGTGGTGCTGTATCCTGGGTGTATTGCCAATCCCCATCACGCCTTCATCGCCGTTGAAGAGGATGAAGAGCTTCCCCCCCATAAATTTTGAAGGATTCGTGGTCATAAAAAATAATTCATAAATTGTCTTGACTGGCGGCAGCGAATAAGTCGGATAAGGGATTAGGAAGACGACCTTCTGTGAACGGGTATCGCATTCAGATGACGGTTGTGGTAGGGATAATGCGAATACTTTGGCAATTTCTAACGGAAATAAATCAAATTAGATACAAATAACAAGGACTTGGGCTCAAAAACCAATAAAAATGTGTGCATGCTCCATAAACACTGACGCTCGGGCGGATTCGCCTAGATAGACTGAATGATAATAAAAAATGCAAACCGAATTGAATGTAAAGAAGTATCTACGAGGTGGTAGATGGAAGAGATACGCATTGAGACGGCTCTACAGTGGCAGAGACCAGTACTATTTGATGGTAGAGGCCTTTTTCTTGTTTTTTTCACTGAAAAAATGTTCTGTAGCAATGAACAGAGTTTGATAAGATTTCAAGATCGTAGTGCAGTATACAGTCCGCTTGATAAGATCGTATACGGCAAAAATTAAAGCAGAACTTATAATAATAAAAATAAATAAAATTGTACTTTTTTATTTTGTTTACTTACTTGAATGCTTTTCAATTAACAACAATTGCTTGGAGGGAGTCTTCGAGGCATGCTTTATATTTGAGACAAAGATCTCCATAAAACTCGTATTTTTCGTGATAATTGTTTGACCGTTGAGATCTTCTTTCCTTGGAGCTTTAGCTTTATGAATGCGCAAACATTTTCAATGGGATTTGCATCCGGCGAGTGTGATGGTCAATCGACGTCATTTTCTTTTTTCCATGCACTGCACAAACGACTGCGATGTTTCGGGTCATTATCTTCTTGCAGTAACCAATTCTCATTCCTTCTTTTAAATCACCTTTGGGCAGATGGTAATAAAGTCTTCTTATAAATTTTGACCATATTGGGTGTGTTTAAGTTATTTGTAAACATGAACAAATTGCCAAATCCTTGTTTTGAGAAGCATCCCCAAACGTGCACCTTTGCTGGGTGTTTGACGGTCCGCTGGACTAATTTATTGGATTGTGTACACCAGTGATAGGGTGATAGGAGACCATGCCCAAAAATAAGCTTCATCCGAGAAAATAACGTTGTTCCAATCTCTGTTCAAATTCTCCTTGGCCCAACTGAGTCGTTTTTCTACGTGTTTTTTTGACAGCAGTGGTTTCTTTATTGTGCTTCCAAATTTTACATTATTGGCTAGTAAACGTCTTCGTATCGTTTCACAACACACATTTAGACCCCTTTTACGTAAAATCCCTTGTCCTCCACGTAACGATAGAAGAGGATTTTTTCAAACACGCGTAGAATCATTTTGTCCTGCTTTTTTGTTGTTTTTGGCGTAGACCCACGATCCGGCAAATCATCCACATTTTAAACTTGGGAATAACGGTGCACCCACTTGCTAGCAAATGCTTTTGACTTTTTCATATATTAAGCAGCTGCTCCGTATGACATTTTCGGTCCTTTTGGATGCGTGCACAAGAATACTGCTTCATAACGTGATGCAAAGGCGATACTCATTTTAAAATACTTCCGTCTCTGACAAAAATTGAACACTCTTAAATTTTTTTATTCAAAGCATCTTAGCAGAAGTATTTTTTTATCTGCTAATGCAAATGCCACTTCCAAACCGGTTTTCATAAACGAGTTTTGCCGTATACGATCTTATCAAACGGACTGTATGCTCCTATATACCGATGGATGAGAATTCTGATTGAAATCTGCGTCGGTAGAAACTCCAGTTACAGTCAGAGTAAGGTAGACGTGTACTCGGGCAGAAAAATCCAAGCTGGTGGCCAGGTATAGAAACCTTAAAGATAAAGATACTTACAACAACGGGCAAGCCAAAAAGCATGAGTGCATAAAAAGTGCCTCTAAACAGATCGATTTTTGCGATAACCCAAAGTAGGATAGCCACCAAGTTGTCGAACAAAGAATGCAATTAACACCAATGAGAGTCGTTGTACTGCAAAGCCTAAGTAGAGCGAGGTGATGGACTCTAAGCCTAGCCTGCTGTTAATGGACAGAAATTTCTCACTACTTAGTTAATGTGACACATAGTGAGGCATAGACAACAAAAATTATTGTTTGAGTCAGTTCTTTGCAACTCATTCTAAGCGCCCTTGATTCTTCTTCAACTATTTTCCCTGGGTAATGAAACGCTCTGCTCAGAATAGATCAATCTTTGCTCTCCAAGCTAAGACCTAGCCACAGACCTGTTGATTCGGAACTGCTCATTTGAGATAGAGCTTGCCCTGGAGACTCTTAAAATAATGAGTACACATTCATTTAAAATCTGTGGCTTTTTAATTTATATCTAAGTTTATATAGAAGACCTTACTCAGAGTTGGAATATAATTTTTCTAAACCAAAGCACACCAACTGCAACTATTGCCTCCTCGATTCTGAAGCCTGCAATAAGTCTGTTGCTTAAGCACGCCTTCTGGATTAGAAACACTTTGAACTTTTTGGTTACGACTCATAAAAACATCCCTTCTTATCATTCAAAAAAATATAGTCCTGTGGTGCATCGCCTTGAAGCCCAATCATGTGAGGCAGCACAGTGATTTAAGTAATATTAAATCTGCCACCAAACCCGTTGTACGATTATTCCACAAAAATTCGACAAAATTCATCAGATTGGCCTGATTTGGCAACTTGGCTATAGTATATTCGTGCCACTACCAGCGTTAGCTTGATGCTGTTTAGGTAAATTCCAAAAGTACATCGTTTCAGTCTAATTGCATTTTTTCAGCTCAATCGCAACTGAAGTCCTTGTTTCACTCTGAATGCCAGTTTGTATTTGAAAATTGTTGAATGCAATATCCTCTATCTTTAAAGCTGATCTTCGTCTCGCACTAGCAAACAATTTTCTTACACTAACCTATGTAAGTCGGTCATTTTCTTCTGCCCAGGCTAACCCGGACTTAAGGGAAACGACGAAGGCATCGGATGTTCTTCACTCAATCACTGCAGACCAAAACATCTTTTTTATCGCGGTTTGAAACTGCCCTACTAAACCTAAGAGGTTCAATACTGCCGGGTGCGACGTCTCTGTTGTCAAAATAGAGGAACGAAACCTTTGAAGCGCACCCTCTTCTGATATAGTAAGTAGTTGGGGTAGTAAGCCAAAGAATTTTTTGACTCCGATTCTGGTGTTTTGTAAAGGAGAAGGCAACCCTAAGGCAAGCCCTCTCAAACATCCGAATCTTTTCCATTAAGCTAGCTCTCACATGAACCACACGGGACACCCATATACCAGTCTCTTTGTAAAGGCAAAAGCACTTTTGGCTTTGACCAGAGCAGCATCTACATTCTCTTTGAAATATAGATATTGGTCTAGCCAGCTCCCAAGGTATCTGACTACATTTTGACAAGCAAGTGGCTGGCCGTGTTGTCCAACTATCAAGAATTTTCGTGAATTCTTTCTGGGGTCCCTTGAGGCACCAGACAAAGACGTTCTTAATAGAATTGTGGAAGTGGTCATAATCAACTCAAGGGCTTGGTCGATTTTCGGCCTTTGTGGCTAGGGCGTTGTTGTTCTTTTTCAAGTTCAAGTTAAAGTCTCTTTAATGCTGGTGTTGCTGAAATGTTGGGTCTTAATTCAAAATGTTCTCTATGTGTCTAACCTCTGGTTACGAGTATTTCTAAGTCACGTATTCAGAACCTTAAATTGTCGGTGCATTAGAGGCCCACAGCTTTACGAAGAACGTATAACAAGGACGTACTTAAGATGTGATCACTTCCTGTTATGACATCGCCTCTTTCGGTCGTCAAAAATGCAAAATGCAGCATCAAACCATTTCAATCTGGTTAAATGTTTGTTGATTGTTTGATGAGATCCTACCGATTAGATGTCCCAGATGTTGTATTCAAACAACTGGTTCTGATGACAAGGTATTGCAGAAATTTGCAGTGCGATTTCTGTTCTCATTTTGGTCTTCAACCTCATCTTCGAGATCCATCAGTTACTTGAGCGTTATGTTGTCGCATAGTAGGGAATTGGGGGATTAAATCTATGATATAGCCTTTGACAAAATGCGATCGGAGCGACGATATCGAAAAAGCTCGACTGGCTCTTAAATACGAGCGTCTTAAAAAGATCGCAAAGAAAGTCCTGGCTCGAACTCGAGCGGCAGCAGCGGAAAACCTGTACCAGGAGTTGGAACAAATATCCTCACGATCGGCAGATAGAAGACAAGCTATCCAAGAAGTTCAAACGTCGTACAGTACTAAAATGCCAAATATTTTTAAGCTCGCTGCACAGAGGAGAAAAAATTCAATGGAAATAACATCGCCGAAATACATCAAAAACGCAGACGGTCTTACTTACTAACAAATGAAAAGGAAATTTGTGACCGGTGGCTTGAATACTGCAAGGAGTTGCTTAACAAACAGTTTCCACGTGATATCATGCCGACAGCTGGTCTATTCGAGGAGGAAGTTTCGGACTTTTCAATCGAAGAAATAAGTATAGCAATCGGAAAAACGAAGCGGGGGAAAGCGGCGGGACCAGACAGCATTCCATCAGAGTTTTGGTCGAAGGTGGAGGGGATCGGCAGCGTTTGGCTAACGAAACTTTTAAATAAATTAAAATGTGGACAACCTATGCCGAATCAATGGAGGAGTAGCTTCTTGGTTCCATTATACAAAGGAACAGGCGACACTCGAGAATGCAACAACTACCGTTCAATCAAGCTTATGTCACACACAATGAAAATCGTCGAAAGAGTCTTAAACGAACGTCTTCGGCAAATAATAAAGCTCGATAATAGCCAGTGTGGATTTGTTGAAGGAAGATCGACGGTGGACGCTATCCAAAGCCTACGAATAATAATGGAGAAGCACCGAGATTCGTCTAAGGATTTACACATGGTATTTATCGACCTCGAGAAAGCATTCGATCGAGTGCCTAGGGATCTCATATGGGCCGCGCTGAGGTCTCAAAACGTACCGAAAACGTATGTTAGAATAATACAAGACATATACGGAAAAAGCTCTGCTGAACTAACGAGAGAATTTCCAGTTAATGTCGGAGTGCATCAAGGAAGCGTCCTTAGCCCTTTCCACTTTAACGTAGTATTCGACTATCTTTTAAAAGACTGCATGCGCGAAGCAAATGTAACGCCAATTCTCTTCGCTGACGACGCAGTTATACTTAGCGATAACGTCGAAGATTTACAGAACACCTTAGATTCATTAAGAAATGCGCTAGAGAGAAACGGGTTTAAAATAAGTCTTTCAAAGACGGAGCATTTTACGTGCCAATTTGCGCATCCGTTGCGACCTGTTCCGGATATAATGTTAGACGGAAAAGTTCTTCCGAAAAGCACTATCTTTAAGTACTTAGGATCAATCGTTAACATGGAAGCGAAATGTGACGACGACGTAAACCACAGAGTGAGTGTGGCATGGATGAAATGGCGGCAAAATTCGGGAATCTTTTGCGACCGAAAATTTCCGCTTAAATTGAATGGGAAACTCTACACCACGGTTGTTAGACCAGTTCTTATATACGGTTCACAGTGCTGGACAATGTAGGAAGCGTTTGAAAACAAAATGACGGTAGCGGAAATGAAAATGTTAAGGCTGTCTAGTGGAGTCACTAAACGCGATTGTATTAGATCTACGCGTATAATTGGAAGTCTACATATAAAGAATTCGGTAACCGAACAGCTTGAGGCAAATAGAATAAGTTGGTATTGCCACGTTCAAAGAAGATCTGCGAAAAGTCCGGTTAAAAAGGCACTATCAACTACGGTCACTCCAACTGTAAGAAAACGAGGTCGGAAAAAGAATTCCTGGATTTCTCAGATGGCAAATGCGCATCAACGCATGTTGTTTAATGTTTAAACTGCATCAACTGTCGATGATCATTGTCAGACTACAACCTTCTTCTACAAATCATTTTCTACTAAGCGACTGCGGGAAAGGTTGTTTCCGGCCAGTCAAATCCATTCACGGTAGACTGGTGACGAAAATTTCATATAAATTACTCGTACACTAAAAACCTGCACACAACCTGTCATTCTAAAGTCACCAGTTAGTTGCTTTGCTGCTTCTTCAATTATTATTCGTATTATACGAGTAGTATTCTTAAAATTTAGGGTTAAACCTTTAAGTTTTACGCTCTCTTTCCCAGACCTTGTCCCACTAATTTTTTTGGCTTCAAACTCTTGCTATACTCTTATCTTTGGCGCATATTCGTATATCTTAGACAATTTTTTTTTCTAATGGCGTTTAGAACTTCAAAAATGTTTCGGCTTCTACCTTCACAGTTGTGTGGTGCTTATCCACTATTAGCAGAATTTGCAGATGTTTGACCATAACAAACGGAATAGTTTCATGATCCGTGGTTAAGTTTTTCTCTGACACAGTTTATTTTCATGAAGTAATCGATCAGCGAATTGTTTTACGCGCAAATCAGTCAATATCCTGACGAAATCATTGAAGTCCCTATACGTCTTATAATGTTTTCAACGCAGGTCTTTCTTCCAAAGAACTTTTGTTGGACTTCTGAAGGCATTTCTCAGTTAGCCATGACAATAAGAAATGGTTATTCTCTATTCTACAAAAAGTATTCTAAAATCCAGGCAAGATTTGAATTTTGCGGCCACTTGTGCCTTAAAGTGTTGCCAACGAAAAAAAAAAATCATGACAGCTGACAGTTCTGGGTTATTAAGAATGAAGCGTTACACGAAAAAACAACGCGTTTTCATTGTTGAGCAATATTTTAAAAATAATGAACATTTGCAATTATCGTACAAAATATGATCAAAATGTTTATTTAACTTCAGCAACTGTGAAAAGTTTAATTTAAAAATTCTGGGAGACTGCATCGATAAGTGACATTTTACACTCTCCCCGTCCGTCAATACCTATGTTGCCTAACATAAAACATCAAAGTAATTTTTAAGAGTGTTGCTGACAGTCCTGGATTCGAGGAATTCTCTTCAATTGACTTGAAATCTGAAGCTGCTGACCACTCACAGCAAAATGAGTTCTGTGGATGTATTATGGAACAACGACAGGTGGATGCTGATTTATATTATAAAACCATCTTCAACGATGTGGCTCATTTTCGTCCTGATGGTTTTGTTAGTCGTCAAAATTAATTAATTTATGGTTCAGATAATTTACGAAAAATTATTAGAAAAATTCATCTAAAACGGGTCACTGTTTGGTGGAAATTTGGAGCTGGTATCATCATTGGACCATTATTCGTTTAAAATGCAGCTGGTCAGGCAATAACAGTTAATGGCACTCGTTACCGCGACCATATATTCCAATTTTTTGTGCCTACACTATCACATACCTTATATCCAAAGAAGCAATTCAATTACTGCATGGGTCATGTCCTGGTCGTGTAATTTCCCGTTTTGCTGATCAGAATTGGCCGCCGTTCTCTGTGGCTTTTTGAGGTCTAAGTTATTCCAATAAACCCACAACCATTCAACGAAATCAGCGACATTTACTATATGTTATAGAAAATTTGGACAGATAAATACAGATGTGCCAATAAAGAATAAAGTTTCCTTCAATAAGTTGGTTGTTTTGTTTGCTATATGACACGTAGCGCCATCTTTGCTGGAATCACATGCCATTCAATCGGATAACGAAGAAATCATCAATCTTTGATTGTAACACGCTACTTTGCTTCAGCAGCCCACAGACTCCATTAAATTGTGCATTTTTTTGGATATAAAGGCGTTTGGATAATCTCATGTAGACATGCGAAAATTTCACTTGTTGACATATCCAGTGAGTCAAAAACTGGCCGGATAGGCGAACACAATTCTTCGATAAAACAGCGAAACCAATGCTAATTGATTTTGAACTCATTCACCGATTTTTCGACGCAAGCGATGGTCATTTGGCTTCAATTCTTGTACGAGCTGTCAAACCAAACGTACAATTTTCTATAAAGCGAACGGATAAAGACAAGCCGTTGCGAACGACGTGGAATCTATAAATTTGGAACTTCTTCAACAGTCTCCTCACGCGTCTTGATACCAGTGTCAAGAAAATGATGAGTGAAAACGCTCAAGAATACAGCGAATAGCGGTCCTAGGTGGTCTATTATGTCGGATGTAATACGGTGCAAGTGATCTATAAGTTTGGAGCGTCATTGCAAAGACGTTCTGAAATACATGCTAACTTTCAGCAGATGGGAAAATTGAATTCTCGGTTATTTCAATAGAAAAACCCCCGGAAGAAATTTGGTCTACCCATCAATCGTCAGCCGAATCAACTCAGTAAGTTGATTCTTCTCATATTTTGAAGCAAAGAGGACGACGGAATAGGCTTCTGTTTCTTGGAAATTAATTATGCTACTATCGAAACCACAATAAAAAATTGTGACGACCCAAAAGGAGTCAACGAAGTGTAGAAAATAGGGGCCAAGGCATAGGTTTTTGCACCATAACACATGAATATTCTTCTTCTTCTTCTTATCCTTTTATTAACCCTTTCCTCGTTATACGAACTTATGCGTAACGAGTTTCCCATTTTTAACTGCATCGCTGCTGCTCCGCTTATGGGGTTGGCTAATGTCGCAGACCGCAGAACAAGTCTACATAATGCTCGGTCCTGGATCGCTTCAGTGGTAAGCCCCAGGCGTTGTTGCGCATTTGCCATCTGAGAAATCCAGGAATTCTTTTTCCTACCACGTTTTCTTACAGTTGGACTGACCGTAGTTGATAGTGCCTTTTTAACCGGACTTTTCGCAGATCTTCTTTGAACGTGGCAATACCAACTTATTCTATTTGCCTCAAGCTGTTCGGTTACCGAATTCTTTATATGTAGACTTCCAATTATACGCGTAGATCTAATACAATCGCGTTTAGTGACTCCACTAGACAGCCTTAACATTTTCATTTCCGCTACCGTCATTTTGTTTTCAAACGCTTCCTACATTGTCCAGCACTGTGAACCGTATATAAGAACTGGTCTAACAACCGTGGTGTAGAGTTTCCCATTCAATTTAAGCGGAAATTTTCGGTCGCAAAAGATTCCCGAATTTTGCCGCCATTTCATCCATGCCACACTCACTCTGTGGTTTACGTCGTCGTCACATTTCGCTTCCATGTTAACGATTGATCCTAAGTACTTAAAGATAGTGCTTTTCGGAAGAACTATTCCGCCTAACATTATATCCGGAACAGGTCGCAACGGATGCGCAAATTGGCACGTAAAATGATCCGTCTTTGAACGACTTATTTTAAACCCGTTTCTCTCTAGCGCATTTCTCCATGAATCTAAGGCGTTCTGTAAATCTTCGACGTTATCGCTAAGTATAACTGCGTCGTCAGCGAAGAGAATTGGCGTTACATTCGCTTCGCGCATGCAGTCTCCTAAAAGATAGTAGAATACTACGTTAAAGAGGAAAGGGCTAAGTACGCTTCCTTGATGCACTCCGACATTAACTGGAAATTCTTTCGTTAGTCCAGCAGAGCTTTTTCCGTACATGTCTTGTATTATTCTAACATACGTTTCCGGTACGTTTTGAGACCTCAGCGCGGCCCATATGAGATCCCTAGGCACTCGATCGAATGCTTTCTCGAGGTCGATAAATACCATGTGTAAATCCTTAGACGAATCTCGGTGCTTTCCATTATTATTCGTAGGCGTCCATCGTCGATCTTCCTTCAACAAATCCACACTATTATCGAGCTTTATTATTTGCCGAAGACGTTCGTTTAAGACTCTTTCGACGATTTTCATGGTGTATGACATAGACTTGATTGAACGGTAGTTGTTGCATTCTCGAGTGTCGCCTTTTCCTTTGTATAATGGAACCAAGAAGCTACTTCTCCATTGATTCGGCATCGGTTGTCCGCATTTTACTTTGTTTAAAAGTTTCGATAGCCAAACGCTGCCGATCCCCTCCATCTTCAACCAAAACTCTGATGGAATGCTGTCTGGTCCCGCCGCTTTCCCCCGCTTCATTTTTCCAATTGCTATACTTATTTCTTCGATTGAAAAGTCCGAAACTTCCTCCTCGAATAGACCAGCTGTCGGCACGATATTGTTTGTTAAGCAACTCCTTGCAGTATTCAAGCCACCGGTCACAAATTTCCTTTTTCATTTGTTAATAAGCGACCGTCTGCGTTTTTGATGTATTTCGGCGAGGTTATTTCCATTGAATTTTTTCTCCTCTGTGCAGCGAGCTTAAAAATATTTGGCATTTTAGTACTGTACGACGTTTGAACTTCTTGGATAGCTTGTCTTCTATCCGCCGATCCTGAGGATATTTGTTCCAACTCCTGGTACAGGTTTTTCGCTTCTGCCGCTCGAGTTCGAGCCAGGACTTTCTTTGCGATCTTTTTAAGACGCTCGTATTCAAGAGCCAGTCGATCTTTTTCGATATCGTCGCTCCGATCGCATTTTGTCCACGCTTGGAATGCACTCTTATTGTCGGCCACAGCTCGTTTGGTTTCGTCATTCCACATGAATATTCGAGACATAGAAATACACCACGAGTCTATGAGGAAAAATTAGGAGGCATTTCTTCGATTAATACAACTGCAGAGTATATTTTTGCAAGGGAGAAACCCTAAGCTATGCATTCTTCAGCCTGTATTGATCCCAATTCAATGCTGAGTTTTCATATTCAAAGAAGCGTGAACTTCTCATGTTCTCCCGAAGGATCTCAGACTTTTTAATCTTCTTCGGAACGGAGTTCGTTAACAGAAATTTCTCAATTTTTCATAGAAAAATAAATAAACGTTTCAGTCATAAAAAATGTGCAGTCCAGTACCAATCACATAGACGCACAGTGCCTGCAAATTGATGCGACCGTAGACGGACAATCACAGAGATAATACCCCGTAGTGTACTTTTCTAAAGCGTAGTACTCCTTTTTGACAACCGTAAGTAGTCTTTCCCACCAAGTAAGTTCATGGCCGTTTTATATCCCGTGAATTCGTTATGATTTGGAATCCAAACAGGACTATGTAACTTAAGCCCTCCATCTCCGTTCAGAACAACCTCGCATTCTCATGCTTGCGTTGAAAAATCAAAAGCAAAATTTTGACCGCAGTTTGGATGATATCGAAAACAGAGATATTTCGCCACTGCCACCGTTCCATAACAATTTATTTAATTATCATTAAGATTGCATTGGTCTCCAATTGGAAGACAGGACAAACTTCTCTTTACGAGGACCGAAATCTAACGCCCTACATCTGTTTTGGAGCTATCCTTTCCTGTCACAGATTATGACCGAAAACCATTTCTGGGCACAAAGAAAGTCAATTTTCAATTTGAAACTGAAAAACTCTCAACACGAGTTAGCTCTTGCTAACCTCTTCTCGTGCAAAAAGGTTTTAAGCCTAAAGTGGCCTACAATTTAAAATTATACAACGAACGTCCCACACAGGCCTCAGAGCCTCCTTTAAAACTTCCTCAACTACTGCCCTCCAAATTCTATTTCAATTGCTGCTCATTGGAATATCTTTGACTTACTCATACTGAAACTGACTTTAAAGTGGGCTTCAACCATTTTAATCCAGGAAATGTCAAATGGGGATAAGACGAAGTCTCTCTCAATAAATCTTTTCCTTTTTCCACAGCAGCCGAAATAATAATAGCGTGTTGTCAGTCGAACTTGAATCACCCTTAATCCAATACCAATGTCAATGTTATCCTACGACAAGCAATCGATATATTCTCAAGTACTCTCTTAGGCCAGTCGTAGATGGACTCACCATCACTCATCACAATGATTTCTACAGATGTCACATGTGTTTTACGTAGGTACCTGCCGTGAAGGCTCAAGCCTACGGTGCGTCTTCGCACAAGATATCAAAACAAAGCGTTGATCAGCGCCCTTCGGGTGATAAAGGTACCACCACCAGTACCAGATTCGAAGTCGTGTGTAAGGCACGAACTTCCCCTTTGGTGAAGGGTCGAGGCCTATCTAATACCTTAGCCATTCTGTGGATCATGGCATCCGGTTGCAGTGCAACTCCACATCGAATAGACCAATGATTCCGTAGCAATCAAACGGATGAGCACATGTCATAGCAGGCTACGACATATGCTCAACAACATAAGATGTCCAATCACCATTTGTTCTACTCTCCCCGCGACTTTGGGTGTAAACCACAGCCACCACGATACTCCCACAAGGGGGCCAACTCCTAGGTCAGGCTGGAAACAATAGTTCCAGGGGCCCCTGACCTCCCGTGGTACCAGAATATAGCTTCCGGTCGAGCTTCGCAACCTTGCGGTCACTTCCAGTTGGGCACCTCACTGCCCAGGACTGGCGGCCTTTAGTACCTCAATTTCTACTACTCACAATCAACCCGCTAGCTCTCTACTGCGTCTTCTAAGAAATACTTCCCTTGCAAAGCTACAGGCTCTTTCGAACCATACGGTGTCAGTTAGAATTCCACTGACATCGTGGGTCTCACCATTGAAGGTGATGCCCATAGCATGCAAGTCCCTAACTTCCGAATAATTTGGGCACTCGCAAAGAACGTGCAGCCAATCTTCATGGGAAGCTCCACATGAGGAATTCGCCGAGCCGCTAAGCCCCCTTTTATGCAAAAATGCATTAAGGGAGCCATGCCCGGTCAACAAAAGCCCAGGCTGAGGTTAACGCTCCGTTCAGGAAACCTCTACATGGTCAGCACATCCCTAAGAAAGCTGTAAGTAACCCTGCCATTTTCGCTAGCGTCCCATTTAGATTGCCATCTAGATATCACGCATGCGTTAAGCAAGGCTTTACGCTCCCTCCGGGATAGGCCTTCCACTTCCCTCTGGGAGACCCAATCTTGCTCGTTTAGCGGGAGACCCTTTCTGATCTTGAAGGCAATACCACGACGTATCACCTCCAGATCGAGAGGTGACACTCCCAACAAGACTTGCATTGCCTCTGTGGAGACAGTGCGGGCACACAGGTAGGCAACCAATCAATGCCACTCTTTGGCAAGCCAAAATCTGACGGCAGCACAATGATTTCTACAGAAATGTTGATGGAAAAGAATATGTTGCACACTTCCTTGCAGAGCATCACCATGAAATAATTAGGCACCAATTCCGAAATCGCCGATCTTTTTTTCTTTTTTTATAATTTGCGCGCGCGCAAGGGATTATGAGCCCTTAAAATGTTTGCACATAGCGCAGGCGAAGGAAATTTAGGGAGGGAGAAAAGAGAGGTACCGATGTACGTTGGTTTTAAATGTTTGAAGGTTGTAATGGCTAGGAAATAAAGAGCTCGGCAGGGCATTCCATGTATTCCATTCATGGCTTAGGAAAGTATCACGATATTTCAGGGTGCATCCGAATGTGGGCATGAGGGTGTACTGATGAGCATTCATAGCGAGACGGGTATTAGGGTTGGGGGGGATTTGAAGGGGCGGAATGTTACTGGCAATTTCAGAGGAGCATTGGTGGTGAAAATAGCGATAGAACAGGGTAAGACAGGAGACATTACGTCGGTGGTCGAGGGTGTCAATCGACTGTGTAATATTAGCATGACCTATTAGTTTTATTGCACGGTTTTGAATCCTATTTAGTAGGCGCAAAGAAGTCTTCGGAGCACCTGACGAGATGTGAGCATTGTATTCCAGTTTTGGGCGGATGAAAGCCTTATTATATTGAAGCCAGATCAGAGGGGCTGAAATATTTCGTACTTTCTTTAAGGAAACCTAGATATTTCGCAGCATTTTTTGCGACTTCTAATATGTGGTCATTCCAACGTAAGTTGTCATTGACGCACATACCGAGAATGGAAAGTTTTTCGGTTTCAACGATGCAAATGCCATTCATGGATAATGGTTGGGTATTCAAATTTCGCTTAAGCGACAGCAGACAGCATCTGTAAAGATCGCCGATGCTGACAAATTTATTAAAAAGTCTCTTTGCTTCCAGGTATCGCTAGGTCTTCAAATTCTCACGATCAGTGATATCAGAATGGACCTACATCTTCAATGAGGACCTCAGGTCCTAAATTCTGTACAAAACTCAGATTGTATCAAAGGTACAGCTCCTTACTAAGTGAGTTGTACCGATTCTCTTTAACTTTTGGGCAGTATACTCGTATAGTATCATCGATCAATATCTAAAGGTGCTTTTTTACGTTTGCAACTTCTGGGCTGTTTTGTCATTTACAGAAACCAGTTTAAAAAAAGAAAAAAATTAATTCCACATTCAACTTTCAAGCCCCACTGTAGTATCCAAACGAAGCACAACCCCCTGGAAAAATTCCCTCAAAAGAAAAGAAAATTGCTGACCCATTGTTTCCGGTTGCCACTGTTACCGGTAATGGCTTCAAATTTACGGCAAACTTTAGCCATTCATTCAAAATTTGTTTATGTTATGTGACCCGCATATTCATGGTCCTACTCTGTTCTGCTCTACCCTGCTCAGGGTATTATTATTTATCATAAAAAAGCTTAGCGAAAAGTTGTTCGATTATAAAATTAGACGTTGCTGTTTCTTCTTTGTGCCAGTATGAGTATCTGTATCTACGAGTGTGTTGGATTATTCTACCAAACCAACTTACCACCCCACATACTCGTATGTGTACACCAATATATGGTACTTACTCATATCCCCTCCCCCTCTATCTAACCCAGCAGGAGGGCAATGTGTGTTCAGAAAAAAAAAAAAAAAAAAAAAACCGCTATTACCAGTAATTCAGCGACGCTTACCTCGAACGAAATTATCCCTTGAAAGGCATTAACTGCGAAGGATATCGCGTGGAGTAAGCCACCAAGTGAGTTTTCACATCTAATATCTGTGCTTAGGTTCGTTGAAAAATGTTTTCAAGCATTTTGAAGGCCTAATCCTAGCATCTACCTTCCACTTCCCCCTACGTTTCTACGACACATCCCATGGTACGTATCCTATTATTCGGTTACGGAAAATCATTCATATGGGAATTTTATGGAATACAAGGATACGAAGGATATTTTTATGCTCGCTAACTGCCTGCCAGTTGGGAGTCAGCGGTTAGCTTTTGGATTTTTCGTCGCTTCAGCTTCTATTGGCAGGAAGTTCATAGAGATTTATTGAGCGCGCTTAATGACATTAAAACGATGAACAACATTCGGTGGGCGAATGTTGTGCGTTGCGCGTTGCGCGTTGGAATGAGATACATGTAGGCAATGTTTCTTCGTTTTTATGCATTTCAGGGGTTAGACAGTGTGCAAATAATAAAGTGGTAATGCCAGGCACTTTGAAAGCCATTGCTTTAGGGATAAATTGTTTCTGGTGTGCTCAACCTTAGAAGTTCATCTTCTAGACCATAAGACCTTGTAGGAGTATGTACGAGTAGATGAATAAAAGATACTCATAAGACATTCACAGGGAATAGCTTAAAGTTGGTTGTGGTTGGTACTTTACTCCACAAGAGGAAGTCTACATCATCCGCAGGGTGGTAAAAGAGAGAAGAAATCATTGAGCACTTTTAAATGCCGAGGGTTTGCAGGTTACAATTACGAAAGTTAACAAATCCTGTGGATACTTAAAAATAGCGTTGATTGCTTGAAGGTCTTGTAGTAAAAAGCTGAAATTAGGCACTATAAACTGGTCATCATTTCTATGTAGTTATCCAATGGGAAATTTCCCTTATGGAAAGTAGAAGGATAAACTTCGAAGGTCAAAGCATCGGCAGTGGCGAAACTAATCTTTAGATTGAAGCACTTCGACTATGCCTTCTCTTTATGTCAGAACCACTGCAAAACTAGCTGTGGTAACCGAAATCTGGAGAAGGCTGTGATTAAATTCAATGACGAGGGATGGCTAATCAGCACATCAAACATACATCACTTGTCTCATGTGTAACCAATGACAGGACTATGAACAGTAAATCATCTGACTTGATATGGACGATTAAAACAAACACCAAAGGATGATTTTATCTCTATTCCCCTATGCAAAAAGGAAGGAATAAAAATTGGAAGTCCTACAGCACCCTCAGTATTCCCCAGACCTTGGTCCTTCGGATTTTTATCTGTTTCAGTCTCCTCAGAGTGGATGGCAACGATTAGTATTAGGCCTCGTAGAAGTAGCATCTTGCGACAGGTGCTGATTCTTTAAATAACGAGAATGGGCCTCTGCAGCCCAATATCTTGCGGCCCTGCTAATAAGCCCTACTTAACGCCCCCCGTGGCGCCATCTGAGAATCTCACTGGAGATTGCGAAGTGAAGGGGACAAGTGGCGAATTTCCTGCGCCATAAATCAGGATTAGAGTCGGAAAAATAAAAAAAGACCTTATCCGGGCTACTCCGAAAAACTTGGAGCTCAGGCCGGTAAGGATTTCCAAGACTTAGTCAGGGTCTTGGAAAAGAGATGGTGGCGGATGAGCCCTATATAGGCCAGCGGCAGCTCTCACATCCCGAAACAGGTTACTGGCTTCGGTATAACCAACCCCTCGTCCTAGGGGCATTAAAAATGAAACTGGTCCTGCAGGTTGGGTGTTGTGCTGCCGGGGTAACTGCCCGGCCATTAAAAAAAAATTAAGTTACGAAGCATCAACAAGCCTCGGATATGGACGGATCTACTGTTGACAACCTACGCAAACGATTTAAGGACAATGAGCTTTGGATATGCACGTGGAATGTTAGATCGCTTAACAGCTGCACAGCAGACATAACCGCCATCCAAGAAATGCGATGGGATGGGTCGGACAAAAGAGCATGACTTGGTGAGGAGCATGCACAAACTCATCTGTAAATTATGGTCGGACGAAAGTATGCCCGATGAATGGAACCCCAAATATCAAGAAAGGTGACTCTCTGAACTGCGCCAACTACAGAGACATCAGTCTTCTTAACATTTTCTACAGGATCTTGTCTGCCGTATGGTGTGAACGCCTGAAGCCGTTCGTCAACACCCTAATTGGTCCATATCAGTGTGACTTCTGGTCACGAAAGTCCACCATCGGAGCAAATATTCACACTACGGCAAACCTTGGAGAAAAATCTTCTTCTTATCCTTTTATTAACCCTTTCCTCGTTATACGAACTTATGCGTAACGAGTTTCCCATTTTTACTGCATCGCTGCTGCTCCGCTTATGGGGTTGGCTAATGTCGCAGACCGCAGAACGCGTCTACATAATGCTCGGTCCTGGATCGCTGCAGTGGTTAGTTAGTGGTTAGTGGTTAGAAATTCAGGAATTCTTTTTCCTAGCTCGTTTTCTTCCAGTTGGAGTGACCGTAGTTGATAGTGTCAAACCTTGGAGAAAACTCATTAGCTTCAAATCGGTACACATACTTATTTATCGATTTTAAGGCCGCGTATGACAGCATCTATAGAGTCGAGCTATACAGAGCAATGTATAGTTTTGGCATCCCTGCCAAACTCGTCCGTCTGTACAGGATGACGATGGAGAATGCACGCTGCTCCATCAACGTAGATGAAGATCGAGACCTTTGATGTCAAGGCGATGCGCTGTCATGCGATTTCTTCAACCTCATTCTTGAAGAGATAGTTCGAAACTCACGCGTAAACACAAGAGACACAATTTTTCAAAACTCCGTCCAATTACTCGCATACGCCGACGATATTGACATAATCGGGAGAAAGCAGCGTGATGGCAGTATTAAGATGGAAGCGGCGAAAATGGGTTTAACGGTCAATGAGGGCAAGACCAAGTATATGCTGTCAAGCAAAAAGGACAACCAACACCGACGTCTCGGACAGAACGTCACCCTCGACAGATATAACTTTGAAGTAGTTAAGGACTTTGTCTACCTAGGCTCCGCTATAAATGCAGACAACGACATCAGCTCTCGAGTTAAGATAGCGAAAGCAAATTCTTGTTTACATTACAAGAATTGTAAACTTGTCGAATTAACCCTTGTAAAAAGTAAATAGGGATGTGAGATTATGTCGTTTTACAGCAGCATTGCCTAAGCCGCAAGTTTTCCCTTATTTTCCAGGTTCTTGCTCTGCTTGTAACTTTTAGCACTTTTCAGTTTTGAGTCTGAGTAGTTTCTTAGGCCATCGAAGCCTTCAAATTACCTAAGCCTTCTGGTTGGAACACTTCATACTAAAAATTTCGTTTTTCATACCACGGGTCTCTTCTTGCCTAGTTTCTTCATATGGTCAACGCAGTGCTTAAACCAGTGCGTAGTTCAGGCGGTTGCCATTCGAAATCCTCAGTTTTCACCCACACCAATCACCAGTACTAGACACCAGTCCAAACGCATTTCTGCTTTGTCCCTCCAAGTTTAATTCGAAGTGTCTGAGGGCTGGTGCATCGATTTCTGACTAGTTCGATGTCGCTGAACAGCTCGTATAGCTCGTCGCTAAATTTTCTACTCAGGACCCCGTCAACGCAAACGGTACTGAATATATTTCGAAGGATTTTTCTGTCGAAACGACTGGGGATATCTTCATCCACTTTCAAAAGTGCCCAAACTACAGCATAATAAAATAGGATGACCCATGAATTCGATAGCAGTTTCGATAACTTTCGGCGGTTACATTTCCTTATTTCTTCAAATGCTTCTGTCAAGCAAATTGGTGTGTATCCTTCCTAGTTCACAATCGGCATACATGTCCTGTTTTTTCGAAGAAACAAACAATTATTTGGTTATAAGTACTTCGTGAACCCAACTAAGTTTGGCACGTCTTTAAGACGACTGCTGCTTACTTTTGGTAACTTAGTGTTCAAGTTCCGCGTTTGTTATACGAGTGGCTTAGGTTCGACTCCTAGGTCACATACCGAAAAAACAAAAAAAAATATTTCATTCACTACCTCAGCGGAATGCAATTGTTAGGTTGACAAGTCTTCAAAAAAGTTGCATGTTTAGGCCCCCTCTTTATGAAGAGGCAAAGTGGAAAGAAAATACATCGTAGACTGTTGCGACATCAAATCATTTACTTTTCTAATAGTATAGACAGAGGTCATTTCCTTTCGATTTCCTCTAGCCATATAAAAACATCAACAATTAGCATAGAGACATGGCTAGTACTGAACCCAGTGTGTCAAAACGTTTTCTTGCGGGGTCCCTAATCCCTTTGATTTTTAGCCTCAAACTGTATAAGGCAACTATTGGATCGAAAATGGTGGTCAATCCGTTCCCAATAAATAAATCGAATGAAGGGCTAATTGATTATTTAAATTGAAATGCTAACGATCGACCTAAATAAAATGGCAAACTTCATTCCGAATCGATATGCTCATCCTGAGCCAACTAATTAGGCTCATTTTCCTCATTGTTCGACTAACAAATTAACTTTCTAAAGGAATTCAAATGATAGCAACATTACCACATAAATGTTACGGATTAGTCACAATAGATTGTTTGAATGCCAGATGCACATTCAAATGTTCAACTCCCTCCAGTCAGCAATGGTTTAACTTACGAAATAAATTTCCTACCGAACCGCCAATTAACCTTTAACTATACTCGTAATTACCATGTTTGAAATTTCATTGCATACAAATGTCGCATTCATTCGAAGTTTCAACTTCAATATATATTGAAGTTTGCTCGTATGTGTTCCTTCGGTTAGCTGTTTATACTCGTACGTTTTAGCCTTTGGAATGAAATTTCCCGCACTGCGTTATCCTATTAAATTAAATAAATGACCACTACTCTGAAACTGACCATCCAGCTGGGTAGCAATTCATAAACACCTTCAACGCGGCAAGTCCTTCTAAAGTTAGAAACACTTCGTGCCTCCACCCACATCAATACAACCATACATTTCCGGAGTGTGGAGGAAAACCTCCACAGCAATTACGTATGCAAATGGCAAACCTCTCACTCTAATCCCAGATCCGAGAGGACGGCCAAGGCTGGAGCCAGGGCCGTAATGCAATTCAATTAATTCCAGAAATTCCAATATAATGTGGATCACTTGCCGAATTGGCCTAAATACGGGTAGGAGCACGGATCATGGAGTACTGTGTACGGTGTACAGTGTGGGGTTTATAGAATATGGAGTACAGAACGTACGGACACAACAGCACACAATAAATCAAATTAATTGCGTGGCCGAGATTTACGTGAATATACACGCATCATCAGGTTGGCGATAGTCACTTCCTTCTCCGGTGCAGATAAGCAAAAAACAGCTCTTACCATAGGTGGTAGTCTGGGGATGATGGAACGAACAAGAGATTGGGTCAAGATACAAGTTATTTGGCCTAATTGTGAGGCAGAGAATTGAATTAGACTTCCTGCTCTTCTAACCATGTACGGGAGTACTGTTGCTTGTACTGGTGCCACAACTGATGAGTCTCAGATTTCATTCAATTTGTATCTGCACAAAGATATCCGTTTGAGAATTTTCGTATCTCTATTGCAGGAAGTTAAAGAGATACTCGTATCTAAACCGCACTGTAACACAATGTAAGTGAAGTGGATACTGCTTCTGTTCTTCCCATTTCGGTTTCTCTGCTCTAACATTGTTCAGATACTTATTGATGCCAACCGGATTACATGAGTTCCAATTTATTCCTCTCCCAAGTACCTATAGTGTGTCTTTAGAGAAGGAACAAACCTTCGTACGTATAGTACTGTCAGGGCAATAAGTTACATCGGATTTTGTTTTCTTAAACAACTGTTGTTGGTAAGACTTCCTGTTGGATTAGATCCAATAGAAATTGATGAGCAAATAATAAGCTGATCCGGTGACTTTGACCACACCCTGAGGATTTCTTTTGTTCTATACCTATATACATACATATCGTATGCTGGTATCAGTACAAGGGCTCCTGTTTACCATTGTTTTACTTTGACTATGCCTGCTGTTGTCAATGTGTCGGGGGAAATACGAAGTGAGAATGATAACGAAGGGAGATGGCCTTGTTTGTGCTGACTACAGATTGGGTTGGAGATAGTAATAACGTTGATAGTGACAATTGACAAGACATGATAACAATGGTAAATTTACAGGTATAGTGTGCGCCGCAGGAAGCTCTACATGTACCTGCAACACCTGAAAAAACGCAATCAATTGTTGCATTGAAAACACGAGTCTATAATGTACAGGCACTCGCCTACTTTACATTTATTTATAATCTTCTGTAGGAATATGCAGTGTCAGAATGACGCGAGCAATTCTTGATCACATGAAGTTCGTTTCAAGTGATTGCCTTACGTTCTCATGGTGGATACTACAAACTGCGTGTGAAATCCTTATTAAAGCAGCTAAAAAGTTGCACGCCAGGGATCAATGTTGGTTAAAGGTTAAGCGAAAGAGCCCCCAGATATTATCAGCGGTGTTGCCTGCATCCAGTGTCTTGCTCTTCTGATCCTTTTTCAGGGCTACAGGTCTAAAAGCAGCTTTAAAACGTAGAATTGCAGAATCTTACGCGTTGCAAGGCATTTATATTTTAGGGAGAGGATGCTTGAAGCTCTGCGCACATGGAACTAGAACTTTCTGTTCTTCTTAAAAAAAAAACTGATACAACTGAAATGTCTACGAGTACTTCTCTCCAGAGTTTGGATATGAAGGCCAATACCAGGCTAGCAGTCAAAATTCTCTTCGGAATTACAAGCAGCTTGTCAAAACTCGTTTTCAGCATAACTAGATACACGCTGAAGCACAAGGAAGCAAGAGCAAGCTTAATGGCCTTATCCGTCACCACAATCCATGATAGATACTAGCTACGGCGTGCTGAGTTACTTAACTCACTGACAGATTCGTTAATAGAATCTTGTTGTGGGCTTCTTCAACATGGTCGAGTCCTCGCATCTGATTCCGAATTCGATGTACCTTAAGTATGACATAGACCCCAGCAATAGTACTATCAAGGCAGTACATATTGCTGTCTTGCTTCATAGCAAATATTGGCCGACTCCGAAATGACATATCCTGCGTCGATGTCTACGTGATCGTTTTAGTTGATGGTTTTATGATTAGGTGAATGCCATGATCCTTTTTTTGAATATTAAGATTACTAAGCCGTGTGCCAGTCAATAAGACTTCTATGCAACACCTTGTGTAGACTATGCTTTCCTACTTCCACTTTGGCTTTGGTTTCATGTATTTTGGATTTAAACTCTATGGAGCAGTGCCCATTTTGTTCTGGTTGAGTTCTTCTTCTATCTGCTTTACACCAGCTAAGGCCTCAGCTAGCTAGACTAGACTCGACAGGGTTTCAGAGAAGATTTATTTGGATAAAATGGTGCGGCAAACCTATGCTATTCAAGACAAACAAATGATTTTCGTAATTGCAAGCAGAATGTTAGGTCCCTTAACATACCACATGCATACATTCGTAGTAATCCTAGACTAATCGGAGGAGAAGGACGATGGTGCCGAGGACTGTTTATCCGTACCTGGAGAAGACGTGTCCTTAATATAATGCTAAGATCGTCACAGAAAGTTCACAAGCCATCGGCCTTATGGTTTTCAAGTTCATAGTCCACTGGAGGAAAAATTGATCTCATACTCGTATCATCATCTTAGAAGTAGATGCGTGAGACTAATCGAATTTGCTTGTCATGAACAGAACAGTACTTGAACTCAAGCGCGGCATTTTTCTGTAACTAAGAACCCCTGAGTTTAAGCGCCACTTTAGCCACCCCACGATAACATCAAGTTGTATAGATATCAAGAGCTATATACCCTCAATTTCTGACAATTGATTTGAGCGCCTTTAAATAATCTAGGAGACTGCCATATCAGCAGACAGAAGAAAAGTCACGGAGGGCTCTCAAATACATTCCTTTGCAACATATACTTGAGATATCTAGGACTACGATAACGTTAACTTCTATGGTTATTCCTGCTCAGCACGAATTTTTCTAGATTAAACTACAGTCTTACCCTGCGTGCTTCTGTTGCAAGGTTGCAGGTCTTTGTCATTTGTAGCCGTCTACGTTTTCTGGTTTGCAGATTTTATTTGTCATTGTGATGGTATAACGCTGCTTGATCAGTTCAGATATCGTCCTTATCTTATGCTCCACTAAGTGTGACATTTTTTTTTGAAAACTCTATCTATTATCCTCAACTCGCTTTTAATTCCTTAAATCGATGTTATGAGTGTCTGGCTTAAGAAATTCCACCCGTATGATGTCAGATCCGAGACAATTCCTGTCCAATCCAAAGAAAAAATCGGCACACAGTCTCAGACCATATGAATAATCGATGTCTCCTGCTCTACTATTAGCAAAGATAGACAGCGTGCAACCTCTATACCTCCACCGTTTGCTAAAGAAACCCTGCTTATGTTTCTTAGCGCTAACCCTAAGCTCTTTAATGCTCTAACTATTTCTACAGATTATCATATGCGAAGCCTCTGATTTTAAAAGTCCTAACATCCTAACACCGTATGGGTCAGTGAGTATCCCAAAGTGGTTCTTCATGAGGGCCACGTATACGCCAACTGAGTTCTCCTTTCCGTTGAGTACGACGCCTAATCTTCTTTAAGAGTAGGTCGTCATAAGTCATTGCCAGGAACTCCAACTTCAGCTCAGAAATTTATTCCTCCTATGAACCTTATAATCTCCCATTTGCCCTAAACCAAATGACTACTTTCGCATCAAAGAGCTCTACCGCAGAATTTGCGGTTCGCGCGCCTTAAATCCTCTACTCACTCGAAGAAAGAACCCCACTTATTGATGCGACGAAGTCGAGTTCCATTCACAAATTTGTTGATGGTACTTCAAGCCGATCATAAAGTTTTTGAAATATCTCAAATGGTTTGCGTTTTATTTAAAAAAAAGTTATCAAGTCCTTATTGGAAAACCCTGTACATATATGTCGTAGTGCACTGAAAGAAGGAGTCCAGTCCAGGCAGGACTGGGATTTTAAAAATCTTATTTAGGAACACTTTTGTTGTTCGAGAGAAAGCTTTGCTAATTGGCAAGAGTTATTCTTCGATTGATATCAGCGCTGGTGTCTAATTTGATAGCGGAGCCTACGTAGACAAAGTCCTTAACTACCACAAGGACATATCTGTGTAGAGTGAGGTTCTGCCCAAGACATCGGTGTTGGGTGTCCTTTTTCGAACATTTATTCTTATCCTCGTTAACACTTTAACCCATTTTCGCCGCTCCCGTCTTAATGCTCGCCAAAGGGACACTTGCATCACGCTGCTTTCTTCCGATTATGTCAATATCATCGGCGTATGCGAGTAACTGGACGGATTTTTGAAAGACTGTGCCTCTTGTGTTTGCGTCAGAGTTTTACACTATTCTTTCATGTATGATGATAAAGAATTCGCAGGACAGCTCATCGTCTTGACTAAATCCTTTTTTGACATCAAAGGTCCCGGTGAGATGCTTACCGACCTTGATTGAGGAGCGATCTGAAGCTCATGAGTTTTGTCCAAGATCTGCCGTTGTGTGAATGGTGGACTTTCCTGGCCTGAAGCCACACTGATATGGACCTATCAGGTTGTTCACCAAGGGCTTCAGGCGTTCACACAAAATAGCAGATAAGATCTTGTATGCGGTGTTAAGAAGACTGATGCCTCTGTAGTTAACGCAGTTCAGAGGGTCTCCTTTCTTGAGGATCGGACAAACAATGCTGAGGTTCCATTTATCGGACATACTTTCGTCCGATTATATTTTTAGAGAGTTGGTGTATGCTCCTTACCAAGTCATCACCTGCCACTTTAAAGACTTCGAAAATCAAGCCATCCGTCCAGTATCTTTGTTGGATTTTGGCTTAGATATAGCTATCTGAGCTTCATCCAGGTCATGTGGTCAGAATTGTTGATCTACATCGTCCAGGTAAAACTTCCGAATCTCATTACAGGTGTAGCAACTCTTAATATACTCGTACACGCTCTTCTCATGCTCTTTCATTTTCCTCCTGAGAACCCCGAGATTGTCTCTCCACTTTTGCTCATAGAGCTTGTGAGCAGCTCTAGTTGAGTGAAACCCATCACATCAGAAGCGGCATCTCTGATGGCTTTGGCAGTGTTAACACTAATCTTCGATGATTGATGCTGGCGTCAAGGGATCTCTTAAGAGATTAAGAGATACTCGATCGGAAAATGATTTGGCGATCTCTTGCGACTGGAGCTGTCCGTCGTCGAAATTCCTCACAGAATTAGCTTGCCTTTGCTTTGTTCGAGATTGCCGGAATATTACCGTGGTTACAACAAGGTAATGGTCCGAGTCAATGTTGGCTCCTCGGAATGTTCGGACATCTATATTACTGGAGTAGTGTCTTGCGTCAATCGCAATAGCTAAGGCTTTGCTCGCAGATCTTGTTCAAGAGCTCGTAAAACCTATTTGTGGTGTCGACATCTTTCTCTTTTTATCTTCTGGGGGCGTGCGTGCATGTAAGGCTAGTGTTGCCAGATTTACCCTAGATACGGATTATTACGAGGCGTTCATTCACATGTCGGAAAATCAAGACTTCTTGCCTAACTATGCTCCCAACAATAAATCCGCATCCAAATAAGCTCTTTTTTGCCGTCGATAGCAATCGTCGTAGTTGACATCGCAGTCCGGTTTGTCACAGTCTGGGGCCTCCGGTATTTATTTCGCTGTGCATGGCCTGTTTAGAGATCTGACATCCAACATGCATATCCGAAGTTCGTTGTCCTTAATTCGTTTGCATGGGTTATTAACAGTGAATCTGTTCGTATCCGAGGCTTGTTTCTGCTTCGTTACTTTCGTCCTTAGCCAGACAGTTCCCCCGGCGTCACACAGCTTACTGATCTGAGCTTCAAGTATGTCAGATTAGCCCGGATACGGTCTCATTTGTTTTTTTTACTTCACCATGGATCCCATCTCAAAAATTCATCCGCTGTCCCGTTTATTGTGCTGCTGCTATTTTTGGCTACCAGGCAGCACTCGCGTTTATAAGTTTAACAAGTTGACTCCGAATGGACATCGACCAGCATCCGACGGTTATCACTTGGATATTGCAGCACTCGAACCTATTTCTCCAGCACCCAACCAACCAATATCATGTGCCTTAAAATCACTCTTTACTTTTGCGGCATTTGTAAGGGTATCTACCTTTTGTTTCGCTAGGCATTCTTAATTTAGTCTTGAAAACTAAGCAGTATGATGCTTACAATTATGCAAATCTAAGGTTAGTCAAATTCAGTTAGAAAATGCCTTCTTCGATTCTCCTTTCTTGCAGATTCTAGGCCTTGTCTATAGGTATAATGCACTGATGTCACATCAAACCTGAACTTTAAATATTTACACGATAATCGCCATTTAGTGTCCCCAGTTTGTCTAACAAATCCAACAACACTGTCGACTTTCTTGCATCATACACTGTCGAAAATCATCTCTTCCTCAGTTCTGAGTGGAATTTCCTTTCTTAAAAATAATTCTGAAGTCTGTAACGCATTGATTACTTCGTAGTCACATAGCTCATCGAATTCTATAGAGTAACTTGTGATACGAGAATAAGCAACCCCCAATGGCAATTGTTCCATCTCTTGTAACACCTCAGGTGGCATTTTGTTATTTCCATCTTGGAGCTCATGTTTCATCAGACTCATCGTGCGCGTCGGTTGGTACCTTTACAGAAACAATCGTAAAGAGCCTCCGATGGGGAAATGATGTTGCTTAAGTTTTGATGGGAACTCTTCAGGTGTTTTAAGGTTAGCAGGTGTTCCAACGATGCTCTGATATTTGACTGGAGCTTAATAAATTAATCAATCAGGATTCGGAATGGGAACGAGTGGTGTGTAGGAGCATTCGAATGTGGGAAGCCAGAGAGGGCATGGCAAGATTCAATGAGGTGGTTGATTATTTTTGCGATACATTTAGAAAGCCCTCAAACAGTTGTTCCAATGAATATGTAATGAGGATTTGCCAGAGTCGTATTCGTAGTTCGAGGTCGACGGAATCATGGTTTGGGGGTATTTTCCTTTTTCGTTTTTTTGTTCCGCCCCACTGAATATAATTATTTCTAGATGACTCGCCAAGTTTATCGGTCATGTGTTCACGCCATGGAATTGGAATTGAGTCGTGCGGAGATTTGTGGTCATTTGGATGTCTTGGGGTTTGAGGGATTCGCCGCAATTAGCATTTTGGACGGAGGAGATGAATTAATATTCAATGCGCTGTTGTTGCTTCTGAAAGTCGGAAATGTCACTTGGATTTTGGTGGGAATTTATTGCTGTTTCTTGGTGGTGGTCTGAATTGTAAGAGGAAGCCTTTTTGGTTGCTCCCCATCAGTCTTACTTTATGTCCACCATTTGACAGATAGTGGAAATATTCTTTCAAAATTGGTGACAAAGGTTACACTAGTTTAGCCAGAAAACAACACTGTCACAGTGAATTGATTTAACACTTTTCGGTGGTCAATAACAGGAGGAAAAATCTTTGGTACGAAGGCAATGGACTTTAGTCTTAGGGGACTCGTTATTCATTTCAGTTTCTGTTATATATTTGCTGCGAAAATATGTACAAAGTTGACTTTCACTGTGAAAGGTCTCGGCACAAATGTAACGCAGGAAAGGAATGTGGTCGGAGTTCCACTGATAGTCGCAAAGCCTATCTAAGATGCATTGCTGGTTTGATTTTGGGAACGATTATACCAGGTCTCACTTCTCGTTCGGGAAACTTCCGCCTCGCTTCCAAGCGGAGACATACACAATTCTGATGATGGAACTGGGGAAGCATCTTCATATGTAGCGATAACCAAACTGCGCTTAAGGATTTGCTGAATGCCCTCAAGACTATACTGAAGGCAGTGCGAAGACTAAATTCATTGACCCTTCCTAGGCTTACAGTTTCTTTGCTAGGCAATGTTCAAAGAAGAGATTTTCAGGACCCGAACCTACGTTAGGCTGCAACCTGAGTTAGGACTTCCATCGACAACTAGATTTCATGTGAAAAAAACTGGAGATGTCATCACTTCCCAGGTTGGCGGCAGACAAAACAGATTTAAGACAATACTAGGAGATCTGACACTGAGGAAACACTGAGGACTATTTAAGGGCTTCGTGACGGTGCACCACGCCTTCGCTTAAAACCTTAGAGTGTTGGGTATAAGCTGGCTATGAGAGTGGACCCAACACCCTGTGTGCCTTGCCTTCGCTCCCATCAAGCTGGTGATTTGGTGAGTGCTGATACTCGAGACACTTTTATGCTGAAGCCATTACTCATCTTTTCATAAAAGGTTGAGAAATTTCAGTAAAAGAAACATACACCACGCACAATGGATGATGCATTTGATAGTGCAGCCTATGACAAAAATCTCAAAGAGAGGTGAATTCATTAGTGTCACAAAACAGAGCCAGGAGTGCTAGAGAAAGACTCTCCTAATCAAGAAAGTCTGTTCTTTCAAGCTTGATAAAAGCAGTAATGAACCATCAACACTGAACGATGAAGGCAGAGAATTCCGTCGACCTGGCCTAGACGAAGCAGCTTAAGTTGGCCTGGTAAGGAGCGTGCACCAGCTCATCTGCAATATATGGTTAGCAAAAAGCATGCTCGATAAATGGAACATCAGCATCGTCTACCCAATCCACTAAAAACAAGATTCATTCGACTGCGTAAACTATAGGGCAATTTGTCTCCGAACATCGCTACCAAAATCTTCTCTGCCAATCATGAGCATCCTGATCAGTCTATATCAGGCTGGTTTCAGACTAGAGGAGTCTACCATCGACCAAATATTCACACTACGGCAGATCTTGGTAAGGACCCTGGAAATCCAGATGGAAACCCACCACCTGTTTGTCGACTTTTAAGCCCCTTTTGACAGCGTGCACAGGGACGAGCTGTATAATGCAATATTTGGTTATCGCATTCCTCCCAAACTTGTCAGGTTTTACAGGATGACAATGGAGAATACTCGCTGCTCTAGTGATGTCAAAAAAGGTTTAAGACAAAGCGACGCGGTGTCGTGTGGTTTTTTCAACATCGCTTTAGAAAGAATCGTGACCATTCGATGGGTCCTGTAGAGGACACCAGAGCTTCGGCTGAAATAATCTACAAGTCCGAGCTCCGGGGACTATGTATCAGTACGTACATATCTAAGGTGGTGCAAACAAGTGGAAGGAGACCTCAGCCAACTTGCAGTGCAGCACGGTTGTAAGCAGCTGGCGAAAAATCATGTCGGCTGGAGAGGCTTGTTAGCTGAGGCGCCCAGGTTCATCCCGTACTGTAGCGGCACCAAAAAAGAAGAGAAGCGTATTGGATATAATAAGTCCTTTCATAGTCTAATAAACCAAAAGCACCATTTAGAGCGACGAGCCTCATATCTTGACAACATTTCATTTGCACTACAAGATGAGTCGCAGATTCCTTCTTCTTCCTCCTTCTTCTCGAAAAGACAACAACATCAGTTCCTCCTTCTCCTTTCTCCTTCTCGTAAGGAAAACAACATCAGGTAAAGGAGTTTGAACAAAAACTTAGAGTTTCTTGCGCTTCAGTGCAGACAGGTCCTAGGTATGAGCCAGCAGACAGTGTAGCTACATTATCCACTTGTTTCCGAGCGTAAAAGTTAAAACCATTAAGCTCTGAGTCAACCGACTAGCATGCTGCTGAACACAGTCAGAATCCTCAATCAGTGTCCTATTCTCCAGCACAGTTTTTATCTACAAAACAGCCTATCGTGATCATCTTCAAAGTTGTCTGTTCAAGTTTTATAGCTTCAAAACATTACTTACTTAACGAGCTCTCGACCCGTGAGGATGTCCTGCCTAAGACATTGCAGTCTTCTAATCTCTCCGATCCCGGGCCGCTGCTTCCTGTTTTCTTTACTAAGAGCTCTGACAACCGCGATTGCTTCCTTAAACCAGAGGTCCAGCCTACCTAGTCGCCTAGAACCCGGTAGCTGCGATTTGAAGGGCCTGCTTGCTGGAGCATTATTGTTTTATCCGCTTCCTTATTCCTCAAATTTTTGACGATATACTCGGCTTCGGTAAAATTGGCAAGAACAAAGTTTTGTAGAGCATACATTTCGCCTTCTGAGTTAAGAATTTTGAATCCATTTGCTTTGCCAAACCGAAGCAGCAGTGGTTTCCTAGGGTAAGTCCTCGCTGAATCTTCACCAAGTTATCGTTCGTGGAGGTAATATTTACTCCGAGGAGATAAATTCCTTAACCACTTCAATGTTTCTGTTGTCAACACTACGTTTTGGTCCAAGCGGTGGAAAGATTAAGATTGCCGTTGTTTACTTCAAGTCCAACTCGTTTTTCTCTTTTTTGAATGCCTTAAAAACATCTATGACGACGTGCTGGGAACGACTGATGATTTCGATATCGTCTGCGTATCCCAGCAGTTGGACAGATGTTGTGAATGTACTACCTTTCGTGGTAACACCTGCTCTACACTTATCTGTTCCGGCCCTAAAATGAAGAAATCACATGTCATCTCCTTGCATCTTCTTGCCAAAACTTGAAGCTCTTTAGAACTGTTTTTTTTTCAAATTGCACTTTGCAAGCAGGTTTTCACGCATCATGCGATACAGCACTGGTACGTGCCGATTAGTATTTTGGAGAAAGGTTGGATACATTCACATAGAATAGGATCCCATACGCTACGTTTAGCAGGGATATTGCTCGATAGCTCTAACACGACATAGGATCACCGTAGCTATAAATAATGCGTTGTTAGAAGCACGTTCACTGTCAATGAAAATCCTAGCGCGTACTCCCCCCTATCAAATATTTGGAGGCGCAATCTCACAGGATTTTCTGCATTAGTAGACATGTAACAGGGATGGCAACGATTAGTATAAGGCCTCGTAGAAGTAGCATCTTCCGACAGGTGCTGGTTCCTTAAATGACGAGAATGAGCCTCTGCAGCCGAACATCTTGCAGCTCTGCTAATAAGTCCTACTTCACGCCTCCCCGTGGCGCCATCTGGGAATCTCACTAGAGGTTGCGAAGTGAAGGGGGCAAATGGCGAGTTTCCTGCGCCATTAACCAGGATTAGTGTCGGAAAAACAAAACAAGACCTTATCCGGGCTACTCCGACATATTTGGAGCTCAGGCCGGGAAGAATTTCCAGGACTTAGTCAGGGTCTTGGAAAAGAGATGGTGGCGGACGAGCCCGAGGGCCAACGGCAGCGCTCACATCCCGGAACGGGTTACTGGCTTCGGTATAACCGATCCCTCGTCCTAGGGGCACTCAAAATGGAACTGGTCCTCCAGGTTGGGGGTTGTGCCACCGGGGTAACTGCCCGGCCATATAAAAAAAAGATTAAGTTACGAAGCATAAACAAGCCTCGGATATGGACGGATCTACTGTTGACAACCTACGCAAACGATTTAAGGACAATGAGCTTCGGATATGCACGTGGAATGTTAGATCCCTTAATAGACCACGTGCAGCCCAGCAACTAGCGGAGGCCCTAGATTGCTGCAAAGCAGACATAACCGCCATCCAAGAAATGCGATGGGATGGGCCGGACAAAAAGAAGATGAAAAACTGCGACATCTACTACGGCAATTGCTATCGACGGCAAAAGCAGCGCTTATTTGGATGCGGATTTGTTGTCGTAGGCCGACTAAGACGAGAAGTCCTCAGCTTCCGGCATGTGAGCGAGCGCCTCACAGCAATCCGCATCAAGGCTAAATTCGCGAACATAAGCCTCATATGCGCGCATGCCCCCACAGAGGAGAAAGATGACGACACCAAGGATGCCTTCTACGAGCTCCTCAACAAGACCTACGAGCAATGCCCTAGCTATGACATTAAAATTGTCCTCGGTGATTTTAATGCAAAGCTAGAAAGAGAGGGTATCTTTGGTGGAACAATCGGAAAATATAGCCTGCACAACACCACCTCCGATAACGGATTCAGGCTAATCGACTTTGCGGCGGGGCGAAACATTGTCGTGGCTAGCACCCGGTTCCCACATCTCGACATACACAAGGGGACTTGGAGAACTCCTGATCAATCAACAGTCAACCAGATTGATCACATTGCGATCGACGCAAGACACTCCTCCAGCATTATGGATGTCCGTACGTTCCGAGGAGCCAACATCGACTCGGACCATTACCTTGTTGTAGCCAAGGTACGGTTGCGGATATCCCAAACTACGCCAAGACAAACTAATGCTGTGAGAAAATTCGACGTCAGACGGCTACAATCGCAAGAGATCGCCAAGTCCTTCTCCGATCGAGTGTCTCTTAAACTCTTAAGAGGTCCAATGCCGCCAGCATCAAGCATCGAAGACCATTGGAAACACTGCCAAAACGCCATCAGAGATGCCGCTTCTGATGTGCTGGGTTTCACTCATCCATCACAACGAAACCCCTGGTTCGATGATGAATGCCGGCAAGCACATGCAGCTAAGCAAGATGCATATAACGCGGCGCTGCTTAGAAAGACCAGATCTGCTCATGAGCTCTATGAGCGGAAGAGGAGAGACGAGCACCGGCTTCTTAGGAGGAAGAAGAAAGTGCATGAGAATGAGGTTCGGAAGTTTTACCAAAAGGTAAAAATAACATGCCACGGAAACAAACACCGAACCGAAGCCTATAGCGATGAACAAGGGAACATCGTAGTAGAATCACGGTCGATGCTGAGGATTTGGAAAGATCATTTCTGCAAACTGTATAACGGCGATGACGGACCAAATACCGCTGTCAGGCAGAGTCAACCTTTCAACCTGGACGATGATGACCAACAATTCCGTCCACTCGACCTGGATGAAGTTAAGATAGCTATATCGAAGCTTAAGTCCAACAAAGCTGCTGGAGCGGATGGCCTGACTGCCGAGCTCTTCAAAGCGGCAGGCGATGACTTGGTAAGGAGCATACACCAACTCATCTGTAAAATATGGTCAGACGAAAGTATGCCCGATGAATGGAACCTCAGCATTGTTTGTCCGATTCTCAAGAAAGGAGACCCTCTGAACTGCGCTAACTACAGAGGCATCAGTCTCCTTAACATCGCATATAAGATCTTATCCGCCGTATTGTGTGAACGCCTGAAGCCATTCGTCAACAACCTGATAGGTCCATATCAGTGTGGATTCAGGCCAGGAAAGTCCACCATCGACCAGATATTCACACTACGGCAGATCTTGGAGAAGACCCATGAGCTTCAGATCGATACACACCACCTATTCATCGATCTTAAGGCCGCGTATGACAGCATCTACAGAGACGAGCTATACGGAACAATGTCGAGTTTCGGCATCCCTGCCAAACTCGTCCGTCTGTGCAGGATGACGATGGAGAATGCACGCTGCTCCATCAAGGTCGGTAAAGATCTCACCGAGACCTTTGATGTCCAGAAAGGATTTAGACAAGGCGATGCGCTATCATGCGACTTTTTCAACATCGTACTTGAAAGAATAGTGCAAAACTCACGCGCAAACACAAGAAGCCGTCCAACTACTCGCATACGCCGACGATATTGCCATATTCGGGAGAAAACAGCGTGATGTCAGTGGCGCTTTCGTGAGTATTGAGACGGAAGCGGCGAAAATGGGTTTAGCGGTCAATGAGGGCAAGACCAAGTATATGCTGTCAAGCAAAAAGGACAACCAACACCGACGTCTCGGACAGAACGTCACCCTCGACAGATATAACTTTGAGGTAGTTAAGGACTTTGTCTACCTAGGCTCCGCTATAAATACAGACAACGACACCAGCGCTGAGATTAAGCGAAGAATAACTCTTGCCAACCGCTGGTTCTTTGGGTTAAGAAGGCAATTGAGTAGCAAAGCCCTCTCTCGGACAACAAAAGTCACCCTTTATAAGACTTTAATAATCCCGGTCCTGCTCTATGGCGCAGAGGCATGGACATTATCAAAAATGGATGAGGGTGTTCTTGGTTGCTTCGAGAGAAAAATTCTTCGGGCGATCTTCGGTCCCGTCTGCATTGACGGTGAGTGGAGGAGGAGATACAACGACGAACTGTATGGACTGTACAGCGACATGGACCTAGCCAGAAGAGTGAAGATCCAAAGACTGAGATGGCTGGGTCATGTAGAGCGCATGGACACCAATGCTCCGGTCCGAATAGTCTTCGAATCCGCCCCCGAGGGACAGCGCAGTAGAGGAAGGCCAAGACTCAGGTGGCGCACGCAAGTGGAAGAGGACCTCAGCCAACTTAGCGTGCGAAACTGGAGACAGCTAGCCAGGGATCGAGCTGGCTGGAGAAGCTTGTTGACTGAGGCCCAGGTCCACCCCGGACTGTAGCGCCACCTAAAGTAAGTAAGTAAGACATGTAACAGTTTTGTGAACATAAAGCTTGACTATTCCTTCCATGTTCTTTAAAATGAAGCAGGTCAGACTGATAGGAGTTCAAGCCCTTTGTTGCCAGGCTGGCAGTGACGATTCTCTTCAGAGCTGACAACAGCTAGTCCATATCTTTCTGTAACATAACTGGATATATACCATAGGTGCACAAGCAAATTGAACCCGGCGAAGGAAGCAACAGTGTGTTTGATACCTTTACGCGTCACCACAACCGATTAGAAATATCAGCTTTGGTGTGTTGTGTTACTCAGTTCACTTACAGCCCCGGGGACAGCAGATGGTTGTGAGTTAATTCTAATCACGTTACCCGGAAAGGCAGTCTCAAGCTGATGAGTGATTTGACGCTGTCGTTAAAAATCTGTACCTGGTTGGATACTTCAGTACAAAACTTTTGGTGACTGCACCATTCAATAGCCAAACCCAATAGCCAAGAATATCGGACTTCATTGTTTCTCGTTTAATATGAAAGTCCTGCCCATACAATATCATGAACACTAGTATCTTCCCGTGAGCTGAATTCGCCTCCCTTTATGCTACCAGATGTTTACTCTACATCCTACGAAGGATGCTTAAAATGTTCTCGGCCTAACCTAGATTGGCTGAAAATATTCGTTCAATAACTTATTATTTAAAATAGTTGTGTGTCAAGTTTCGTAACAGTTGGTCGCATAATTATTTTTCTATATGATGCCAAGTCAAATGAAGAAAGACTTTGATAACACATTGAGGGAATCTACGCCTTCGTATTCCACGGTAAAAAAGTGGGCAGCTTTGTTTAAACAAGGGGTAAGCCGTCGACATGCACTTCAGAAAACACAAATTAGTTGTTGTCATGGCTACGTTCCATGAACTCCGATTTGGAATTCTGAACCACCCACCTCATTTACCTAATTTGGCACCATCAGACTATTACCTGTTCCCCAATTTAAAAAAGCAGTTGGCTGGGCGAAAATTTTCAACCAACGAAGAGGTGATAGCTGGGACAGAGCTGTTTTTTTGGAGAGTTGGTGGAATTGGCTTATAAAAAAGGTATAGGAGCCCTGGAACACAGATCGAATAAGTGTATTAAAATAAGAGGAGATTATGTAGAACAAAGAAAAGTTATCAAATGTTCAATTCTTTATGGGCCCTCGTATATAATGAACAGGTGTGCTCATCGTTCTTATAGTTTAAGTTCCATGTAATTGCCAGCCTTTCCTTTAACCAGCCTTATAGTGCTTTAGATTACAATGTCATCCTTGTCTTTTGAGTCATCTCCCATTGGAACAAGACCAAGACCAATTGAGCCCTGAAGTCCAATTTCAAACACAACTTGACTTATTACAATCTAACCACTGAACCCATGTCATCCAGTGTGTCTAGTCAAGATGTCATCCATATCACTACAACCCTAATTTGGGTCAAAATTTAACACTGTCATCAACTACTACTGCTCGTCGGTTTTGCCACAACAATTCGAAGCCAGCCATTATCATGGCACCCGCTGGAGCTATGACCATTTAACAGTGTACTCTATCACCCATCAAATAACACCCCATCTACAAATACCAGCCAACTAAATCAACACCTGACTGTGTTAGCATTCCACGCGCTTGAGAATACCATTTGCCTCGCATACCTTCAACTAAATTATGGTGTTCCACATGTGAACAACATACAAATGCCATTTACCCGCCCCGAACAACAAACACTAATAATTTTGGAATAACTGTACCTACTCCATAAATACGTACATAACATACATACGAGTACATTGTGCATTTTCCGTTCTTAGCTCCATATCCAGCCCATCCAACACCTGTCATCCCTTGGAGTCCTTCAAATGCGTGTCCACCATCTCGGCAAATTCTTTTGCCACCACGACACACTCACATACATTCCAACGACCTTAAGTAATGAGCATTACATTGGCAAGGACTTCTGTCTCGAATGCCCCTGCTCCGCTTCCATCACTTGCTGGTACTTCAAGAAGAAGGATATATTGGACGACGCACGACGAGAAAATGAAAAAGTCGATTTGTCTCGGTGTTGCCTCCTTGGCTGGCAACATGTGCCAGCAAACGAATTAAATCCAACTTAGAACCTTTACCCATTTCAAAAACGGCTGACTGCCCTTAAACGAGACTCGACAAACCGTGTACGAATGTGAGTATGTAATCTGAAATGGAAATTGGCTCCCACAGTAAATAACTCCTGTGGGGTAAAATGTCGACTTTTCCGGCTCTGGATTAAGACGCAACTACGAGTATGAGTGCGAGTATGAATGCTGTGGAGTAGGGTTCTGACCTCCGGGTAGGGTTCTGGCCTCCGGACGGGATAAGGTCATTTCTTTTCCTTTTCAGGAAAAATTCTTCGACTTATTGTCGGGAACGGAAATGCTGGACAAAGCCACCAGATGCTCGTATCGTCGTCGACGTCGTATCTTTGTTTCCTTGTTGCCTCGTTTTGTGTCATGGAACTTTTGTTTTTTTCTTTTTTTTTGTGTTTTGCCCATTTTCCCTTGTCTCTGTCTGTTTCCGGAAGGTGTGCAAAAAAAGTCTTATGTGTGGCGCGTGTGAACACACGCAGGAGACATTTATCGGACGGTCGTACATCATCGACTATCGAAGTCGATAGGTCGCCGTCGGTCAGATACTACGAGTATTTCTCAATTCTGCTGCTGGTGTGCTTCTCGTTTTTCCGGGATTTAAAATGACTGACGCTGACCCTGGGGATAAAGGTAAGGATATATTCGTACGACATCGGTCGGGCAGTAGGATTTGCGGACGGCATCCTCCTGTGAGACAATTTTAATCAAGTTTAAGGATAAACATATGGGGAACGACGACAATTGCAGCAGATACACATACACATACGTATGCCTGCACACTTTCTGGCTGCAGGGTGAAGACCAAGATAAACATTCGAGTGATTTGTGTTTGAGGTTTGGGCGCTCCGTGATTGGTTTCGAATGGAGAGATAGTTCGTAGATAAAATCGATTAATCATGTGACAGTATGCATCGATCTGTGGGTTATACTGAATTTAATGTCAACTTTAAGAGTGTTTTCGAGAAAATTGTGTCACAAATCTGTAGAGACAGAGGTTGAGGAGAATTCTGACAGAAGCCAATCTCAATGATATTTCAAAAATACTCGTATTCGGACAAGTGAACCCGAAAATATGTACATTTAAACCACTTTGGGAACTTGAATAACTTGGCAAAACTACAAGCTCTGTACGTTTGAGTATTTGAGTAGTAAGCTGCAGTGGAATAAGTGGACGGATTTCAAACCCTTCGACCTGATATTGTCGTGAATTATGATCAGTATTTAATATTTTGGCAAATTTTGGAACAATACCACGCTTTGTTTTACTGGCCACTCCTACCTTTAAGAACTATTCTCTCATCGATTAGCCTCCAAAAGGCCTTAGGCAACCGCTAGCTTTTGAAATTTTTCTTTTTTTCTACTACCTACATTCTCCAACACGACGATGATAAAAAATCTTACATAGCTTCCTCTACTCTGTCTGTAAAAAATGTCAATTAAGAACGCTGTTTGTTTCGAGACCTATGAAATCTAAAACTAATTAAGGCAAGGTGCTGTCATCATACTTGAAAAAGTTGTGCGAACTCACAAGCGAACACCGGAAATAAGACCTTTCAATGAAAATCGCTATTTCTCTGGACTAAGGAGGCAATTGGGTAGTGGGACCTATCCCAAAAAACTACAATAAGTACGATCTTAATCAAAAAGCTCCCGGAATTCAGTCAGAAAATAAGGAATACAAGTTTATTCATCTAAATATATATTGGCCCTTTCAAAGTAATCCCCATCGACTGCAACACACTTATGCCAGCGCTTGATCCAATCCTCGGAACATTTTTTATATTCGGTTTTCGGTATATCCATCAGTGCTTCCTGCGATTTTTCCATTACTTCCTCTCGGCTGCTGAAACGCGTTCCCCGTAGTGGTTATTTTTAAACTCGATTGAATAGAAAGAAGTCACAGGGAGCCAAATTAAGTGAATTCGGTGGCTGTTGGATGGTTTTTGCTGCATTTTTCGTCAAAAAATTACGAATAATGATGGCACTATGCGACGGTGCGTTATCATGGTGCAAAATCCACGAGTTTTCTGCCCACAATTCTAGTCTCATAACGCCCCAATAATATTGTTTACTGTCTGGCATTCAGGCAATAATTCATGATGCACTACACCGTTGTAATTCATTAAAATCGGGAGCATTGGCTTCTTTTTTGACTGAAAACGACGTGGTTTTTTTGGTCTCGGCTCATTTGGTGAACGCCACTCACTTGCCTGATGTCTGGATTGCGTGTCGTACTCATAAACCCACGTCTCGTCTCCAGTAATAATCCTTTTGATGAATGTGGGATCGGATTCAGCCTCGCAAATCATCTCTTTTGCGACGTCAACACGGTCTCCTTTTTGCATGAAATTGAGATCGTTGGGCACCAACTTTGCTGCTACAGGACGAAAACCCACATCATTAACCAAAATTTCTTGGACGGATCTATAGGCAATGTTCAAGTCCTCCACTATCTCTCTGATAGTTAATTTGCGGTTATTGACCAACATTTCTTTTACTTCATCAATGTTTTCGTCGGTTTTCGATGTCGATGGTCTGCCACTGCGTTCATTAATTTCGATTGACTCACGACCACTTTTGAACCGCTCATGCCACTGGTAAACGACCGTTTTCCTTAGAGAATCGTTGCCGAAACACTTTTCCAACATTTCCATCGTTCGCGCACCATTAAATCCGTTTTTTACGAAAAATTTAATACAAGTTCGTTATTGCAAATTTAAATTCCTTTCTAAAATTATAAAAAATCGCCAACACAATCAGAGATAGATGTACCCTTGGCTACGTAACTTTTGCAAATGTCAAGCTATGATGCTAAGATTTAGAGGGAATATCAACAACAGATGTACAAACTTAACAAAATAGCAGAACCCAAATCGGAACAATGAGAGCGCCACACGATGGTTATTCCGTTTTTTATTCGGTTTCGATCAAGGTGGTATACGGCTTTGATCGTAAGCATTAACCCATGTGAAAATAGATAAACATGTCCTCAGTCGTTTCGAGGATCTCGTAGAGTCTTCGAATCTGACCCAGGCGAAAAACTCACATAAGTTGACGCGAACAAATGCAATGGGACCTCAACCGACTTGGACTGAACAACTGACGGCAGTTAAATAATAACCGAGCTAACTTGACAGACTTGCAGAGCTGCAGTAGCACCAAAGATGCCCCCTCTTCCTTACTTACTTTATTTTATTTTACCCGGGGTTGATCTGGCCCTTAGTTAACAAGCGTCTGAAGCCAGATCAATCTTTTGCTAGCTGTCTCCATGTTCGCATGCTAAGTTGGCTGAGGTCCCCTTCCATTTGCCGGCGTCACTTGAGTCGCGATCTTTCCCATCCATCCATCCATCCGCTATACATGACCCAGTCATTTCAATCATTGGGTCTTCACTCTTTTGTGAAGAACAGTCCATACACTTCGTCATTGTATTTCCTCCTCCACTCAACGTCAATGCAGACGGAACCGAAAATCACTCGAAGAATTTTCCTCTCGAAGCAACTAAGAACACCCTCATCCATTTTTGATAATGTCCATGCCTCTGCGCCATAGAGCAGGACCGGGATTATTAAAGTCTTATAAAGGGTGACTTTTGTTGTCCGAGAGAGGGCTTTGCTACTCAATTGCCTTCTTAACCCAAAGAAACAGCGGTTGGCAAGAGTTATTCTTCGCTTGATCTCAGCGCTGGTGTCGTTGTCTGTATTTATAGCGGAGCCTAGGTAGACAAAGTCTTTAACTACCTCAAAGTTACTCGTATATCTGTCGAGGGTGACGTTCTGTCCGAGACATCGGTGTTGGTTGTCCTTTTTGCTTGACAGCATATACTTGGTCTTGCCCTCATTGACCGCTAAACCCATTTTCGCCGCTTCCGTCTCAATACTCACGAAAGCGCCACTGACATCACGCTGCTTTCTCCCGATTATGTCAATATCGTCGGCGTATGCGAGTAGTTGGACGGCCTCTTGTGTTTGCGCGTGAGTTTTGCACTATTCTTTCAAGTACGATGTTGAAAAAATCGCATGACAGCGCATCGCCTTGTCTAAATCCTTTCTGGACATCAAAAGTCTCGGTGAGATCTTTACCGACCTTGATGGAGCAGGTTGCATTCTCCATCGTCATCCCGCACATACGGACGAGTTTGGATGCCGATACTAGACATTGCTCTGTATAGCTCGTCTCTATAGATGCTGTCATACGCGGCCTTCAAATCGATGAATCGGTGGCTGTATCTATCTGAAGCTCATGGGTTTTCTCCAAGATATGAATATTTGATCGATGGTGAACTTTCCTGGCCACTCAGGCTCTTGAAGAACGGCTTCAGTCGTTCACACAATACGGCAGAAAAGATTTTGTATGTGATGTTAAAAAACCTGATACCTCTGTAGTTGGCGCGGTTCACAAGGTCTCCTTTCTTAAAGATCGGACAAACAATGCTGAGGTTCTATTCACCGGGCATACATTCGTCAGTTGGTGTATGCAAGTCATCGCCAGCCGCTTTGAAGAGCTCGGCGGTCAGGCTGTCCGCTTCAGCAGATTTGTTGGACTTCAGCTTGGATATTGTTATCTTCACTTCATCCAGGTCCGTTGTTGGTCTACATCGTCCAGGTTGAAAGGTTCATTCTGCCTGACAGGGATATTTGTTTCGTTATCGCCGTTATACAGTCTGCAGAAATGCTCTTTCGTCGATCGCAATTTTGTCAATCTGGTTGACTGTTGGTGGATCAGGAGTACTCTAAGTTGCCTTGTAAATATCCAGATTTGGCGCTGCTAACTACGACAATGTTTCGCATTGCCGCAAAGTCGTGATGTCGTGCAGGCTATAACTTCCGACAGTGCTACCAAAAATGCCCTTTCTTCCGAGCTTTGCATTAAAATCGCCGTGGACAATTTCAATGTCATAGCTAGGGCATTGCTCGTAGAACCTATTTCTGGTGTCCTCATCTTTCTCCTCTCCTCTTCTACGATCGTACGCGCATTTAAGTCGAATGTTGGCAAACTTAGCCTGGACATGGATTGGTTAGAGACGCTCTTTTCTTATATCAAATACTCAAGACTTTTGCCTAAGTCTGCCTCCAAATTTGCATCCAAGTAGGCGCTGCTTTTGCCGTCGACAACAATTCCCATATTAGATGTCGGAGTTTTTTCAACCTTTCGCGAAGGTGGAAAAAAGCATGAAAAAATCCCTCAAGGCCATGTGGTTGGGTTTCCCACGAATATTTTGCATAAAAAAAATATACAATTACTTATTAAATAAGAATTTAAAATTATGTAAATTTTTCAAAACTCCCACTCCCACGTGCATTTTTAATGGAGGCAAAGCCTAGACAATGGTACCGAAGTAGTCACATATGTACTCGTACAAGGGATAATCAACAATGAATTGATTAATGGAAATACATACGAGTACTGAACATGTAGTTCATGTTATGTTTAGTAAAATAGTAAGTAGTCGTGTACACCTGATTTAATTCACAGTGGCACCTCCCTTGTGTCGAAAGCAACATAAGGATAATCGAATTCAGTTCCATTCGATACGTCCAAGTGAATAGTTTGAAAAGTTAAGTTTTAGTGAAAAGGACTAGACTATGCAATGGGAAGGGAAATGATTTTTGAAAAACTCTTCATGGCCGGTGCAATTTTAGTGAAGGAGTCAATTGGACCATTTCCACGAAAGAAGGTAAGTGGAAGCTCAGAATTCAAAGTTGTTAAATTTGTGCATTTGGAAGGGCATCTCCTATAGTGTAAACGGTGGTGAATCAAAGTCAGAGTAACCTCAGAATAATCTAAATATTTTTAAAGTACATACTCGTATGTGCAGTGACACCAATTTTATGAATTTCGACTTCAGTCCTTGTTCTACTTGCATCAATCCAATTTAACGGGCTTAAAGTGATACTGTTCGACAAACCAACCAAGTTCGTCTAGTTAAGGTCCATGGGGATCAAATGCCATAATTGAATTCTGTCTTCCTTCCGGCCATAAGTCTATGTTAACTCATTCCCGTGTGAAAATTGGGAAAAGATGGAGTAGGGAATCTATTTGTTTTGAATTAAAACATTATTCTCTTAGCAGTACTGTGGTGTTCGAAATTAAGGCGTAGTATCAGTGCCTGAACTGGCTATTCTATTACATTCGCGAATCTAAAAAAAATAACAACAATCTTAGCGCAGGACAATTTAAAAGGGTATCTTCTCGAGAGTTATCATCTCCACAGCTTTTAAATTGGTCATCGTCAGTTAGGCGAACTTCATTGCTTGCCTGCACAGGAGATTTTGGCCAATAAATAATCTGACTAACAGAAATATTTTTCATAAACAGAGAGTGTTGCAATATATTGTAGAAAACATAATTTTTAGGGTACAGTCCTCCATGAAGCAAGCTCTTGAATGGATAAGGAAATCTTTGCTGGCAATCCCCTCTAGCTCTGGGAACTAATAGTTTTGAGACTTTACAGCTCCTGAAGCTGATGGCGATGATTAGCCCGAAGAATGGCACAAGTTCTTCGTTGCATCGGCTTATTATCTTTTTAATTTAGTACTACTATCACCTCTAAAGGCAGTAAATAAAACTCTCTGTGATCCCAGAATGATGGTACTTATCTAATGCTGCGATTTAGCCCCAGGACAATAGCAAATATACCCTCACAGATAATCAATACATGGATTTCATACTATCACCTGACGTGGTTCTCAACAATGTTAGTTAATGTTAGACTAATTCAATCAACGCTTTCCATAGGGTACGATAAGGAAATTACCGACTGAGACGTACGAAGAACCCAACTGCAAAAGCCTGGAAAGTTGGTCAATGTTTCATCTTAAATTAAAGGGTGCCCACAAAGTGAAAAACTCCTTCATATCATCCGTTCCACAATAGCACCTTCACTGAGTCGACTGCAGCTTAAGAGTTACTTCCGACGTAATTTGAACCAAACCGGCCCAATTGCTATCTTCTCTCAAGCCTATCTCAAAAATTAGCCGAGTAATACAACCCAATGTAGATGGTATCTGTCACCGTTTGTGATGAAGCGATCAAACACACAGCAAACAAGTTTTTTGACGTTTCAAGTTGCCAGCAAAATCGACAAACATCCACATGAAAGACAAGAAATGGTAGACGTTTTGCTGGAAAGTCTGATGTGAATTTTCATAGCCAGCCTGGCCCCAGCATGAGGTTCTTAAAGAATGCGTTAGAAATTTAAGTGGTTAGACTTAACTTAGTCATTCTCGAGAATCGCTTGTCATCTATGAAACATTGACATAAAGGGTGCTTTCGACAACACAACTGTTGACAGCATGTGAAACTGGCTGAACAAAACGGCGGACACGAATCAGTAGTTCTGTAAATATGACCCTGATTGCAGATGTTGCCCGCAGTCAATATATGATGGCGGGAGTAAAGAGGTTTTACCTACAAGGTCACATTCTGTCTTCACGGGAAGAAAGATACACAAAAAAGGCTTTCCATCAATTCATTGTACCATATGCATCGGTTGCCTGGATGCTTTGCTTACCAGACACTGGGAAACGGTCTGTCTCAGGTTCTTTGGGACTTTCCCTAACACGTCTTCCTCTACTCTAGTTGAACTGATGTGCTAAGTACATCTCTTGCATTCAGGAATGACTTCAACTAGAAAGGTAAGGCAGGAAACGTTGAAATCTTCTTAAAAAAAACCTTTGTTTTTGAGGCGAAGATAAGCACAATCCTGATTACTTGTTTTAACTATTGTAAAGAATCTGTGAATGATGAAAAGCTTCTGCGTCTGTGGCCAAGCTTGATGACTTCACCACTTTCAAGCTAGTTAGAGCGTCCAAAGTTTTCTTGAACGCGTTCGGAGATCTAGATTTAGTGAGTGTTATATGGGTACCCAGAAAAATTAAATCACCTAGCCTAACCCTTGGTTGTCTCACATCGACAGTTTCTGAGGATCCAAACTTCGGTAGGACTGCTTGCATTCCCGTCTAAGGCCTTCATTATTAGATAAGCTTCGTGTGATCATCACTGTAGATGGCATTAGTCTACATAGTCCCGGGAGACTAAAAAAGCTTCCCAGAGTAGCGAAAAGTTCAGCGACTTTCCATTCCAGCAGTGCCTTAGCTGGAAGGTCTGTAGTCTGCTTAAAGAGGTCAAACAATAAAGCAATTTCTTGGCAAAATCTGATAAGCAATCTGGCTTAATATATTTCAGACGTGCTGTACACCACATTGCGTTCGGTGGGTTTCCGAGTTCAATGATAACCTGGTAGGGTTCAAGAGAAATAGACTAGAGGGCATCTTTTTAGAATCTGCCATACTGTGCTGAGGTTCCATTCGTCCCACATGCTTTCGTCTAACAATATTTAAGAAATTAAACTGTTGGAAAGACTTCACCAAGTCATCGTCCGTCACATTGAATACTCGTATTTCGTCAGGTAAGCCGTCAGTATGTGCAGATTTGTTGGACTTAAGTTTTGTCGCAGTCGGGCGAAACCTAGCGTATCAGAGGCGACATCACTGGGTTTCGGGACAAAATGCTGGCAGTGTATAAAGTCGGGAAATGCTTGCAACATTGGCAAAACAGTGGCAATTTCATGCGATTTAGTCGAGTAATATCAAATTTCCCAAAAGTATGTCATTTTCCAAGTGATATCCGAGCTCACAACTTGGCCACAACAATGTATTGATCTGAGTAAATGCTGGCCCGCATAATGACAGTCAGTGATCAGTCACATATCGATATCCGATAACCAGGTGCGAAATACATACAATGACAATTCGGCCCGAAACGAAGGCAGTAAGCCTGACAACTCTTCGACAGAGAGTAGTGCACTGCAGGCATATACGTTTTACCTTTTTAGAAAAGCATTGAATGCGCTTTGGACGAATATAACATCATGCTCAGGCCATTGAGAATACAAGTATACTCGTATCTTCTCGAGGAGCTCAAAGAAACACTCATTCGCGCTATCATCTTCCTCCTTTACTGCGTTATTGTGTTTGCGAATATGAGACTTATATTGGTATTGTAAGCAATAAGGCTTTGATGTTGATAATCACAAGCGCTTGGCAATATATCTGAAACTCAAAACTTTTTTCCCGAATATGCCGATATTGACGAATTCGCCATCAAATCTCGATAGCGATCACTATAGTATGTAGATGCATTTACTGAAAATCGCTAGCCATTTTCGAGTCGTCAACGGTGGTATTGAACGTATCCTATGTTGGTCATGAAGGTTTCTGCTTATCCAAAGTATACCCCCAATCTCAATCGTTAATTCGCATTCGCAGTCAACTTTCTGCCACTTCTTCCTTTTTGACGCTTTGTATCTTCATTTGTTATTCTATCTTATTTGTAGCTAATCCATTCGATGGGAAAACTCCCTTGCCCTACCCGCGAACTTTTTTGTTTTTTAATACAAAATGCCCTCAAGTAAATTTAAATTAAATTTTAACCAGACTTTGGCCAGTATACGAGTGGATTTTAGTTATACATGGTGGAAGTCCATGTAAACACCTTTAGTTTCACATGAATGAATTTTTAATAAAAAATAAGGGCGTCTGTGGCATGTTATGTATTATGGATGGTAAGTAATAAAAAAAGTCAATAGTTCTCGATTGAATAAGGGGGTTACCCACGACAATAACAAAGTATTTACCTAGGGTTAGTTCTCATGAAGTAAAAGGTGTGCGTTAAACTTTCAGAAGCAACAATTGAGCTCTAGCACTTATGGTTGCAGCTCAGCACCTTTAAAATAGATTCAGACAAATTGATTAATCCAGTTTTCTACATTTTCCAATTCTCCTCTATTTTGCCAAAACAATTTGAATTAGGACTTCGTAATCAGGTTGTCTACTGACAAACAGTCTTTAAAGATAGTCAGATAGTCAAAGAGAAATCTCCAAGATGGAGGCAGCTGCAGAGTATGTAGATCAAGAGCTGTTTCCTCCTTTATTGCACATGATGCTGCCTAATTTGATGCCAAAATATGACCATTTCACAGAATTGCAGATTTTTCACATGACTTTACTTACGTATGTAAAGAGTGGCATCCATATCTTCAAGTTCTTAGAGTCTGAATAGATTTGTCGGCAAGGTCGCCTAGTATCAAGCCGATTAAAGTACCTTTTGGCTTTCAAATCAATTTGTCGGCTTAGAATCATTCCAAGAATTTTTGACTAAGCTAACTGAATTCGGAATAGATTAAATGGAGTCATAGTTAAATATCACTAGATTTTCTGCTGGAGAGAATCAAATTCGTTTTGCTTAGCCTGAAACTCTAGCCAGAGTATTGGGTGCAGTTGAAGAGTCTATTAAGAGTTCTTTGTAGTAGGTCTTTTAAAGTGTCCAGAAGCATACTTGTAAAAAGAATTAGTCAATGGTTTGCAGTCTCGTCTGGTTATCAGTGGTTTGCAGTCAAGAGCGAAAACTTTACAAAATCTATGGACTAGCATTTTTGTAAAAGAGCGTCTATAAGACGCAGACAAATAATGATTCTGTTGTACTGCTTGGATATTCCATTAAATAGAATTTCATGTCGAAAGATGAGAAATAGCCTCAGTGGGGGGATTACCCCATGCGAGTGCATGCCGGGCATTCACTGTGACGTGTTTTCATCACTTTCACAGTCTGTGTTACCCGTGTCACCTATACCCCAGTGCTGTAAAAAAGCATAGTATCTTTTAAGACAACATGAAAGTGGTAACCAGTACCAATGACCCGTAAAGTGAGTATGCACGATTCACAGCCTAACTATATTCTTATTCAGGTCTGCACCTACATACGTACTAATACCACATCCCGCACTTCTACCACTCTCTCCACGGGACTGCCGTTAGGTACTACGTCGTGGGGCTGGTAAGCGATTCATGCTATGCTTCGTGTCACGCGATATACATAACTTCGCAGCGCTGCTTAGCTTATCACGATTTACGTCCTCTGGTAGCCGCTACTTGCCTCTTTCCCATTAGATGGGGGAGTCAGGAACTTCGGCCCTTCTTTGCCTTTCGACTCTTTCAGTTCGACTTGCACCTTTGTTATGAGAAAGCAGGTCTCTGACCAGTCGTTCTCAGATCCTGTAATAAAGCTTATTATAAGCTGCGGGACTAGGCAGGTTATCAGTATACTCTGCAAACCGCCTACACTGGAATATCACATGTTCCACATCTTTTCTTGGTCTGGACATTCAGAACAGTAAGGTGAGCTATCATGTTCAAATCTGTGGAGATACTTTCTGTAGCTACCATGTCCAGATAGAAATCTCCTCTTGTTCTACCTTTAGGTCCATTTACCTTTTACGGTGTTGTCGCATCTCTCCTGCCACAATGCCATAGACGTTGCCCTTTCTTCCTGCTTAATTAGACTTGTAAAATTGACTTCCTGCCGATTTACTCTGCGCCTTTGCTACGCCCTTCGCATCTCGTTTCTTAGAATGTCTATGGGGACCATTCCTGCTATCACAAAAGCTGCTTCGTCCGAAATTGTTCGGAATCCGCTTTTTTCGCAGGCAGTGCTCTTTTATTTTCCTCCGTTCCTAGGGCACCAACCCAAACCGGGGTTCCATATAGCAGGACAGTTTTGACCACCACTATTACAATATTTGGTAGCATCCGTCCAATAGCTGCCTGCGTTTACGATGCTTTTTTGCACGAGTATTCAACGTGCGCTTTAAAACGAAGTCTGTTGTTAAGCATAACACCTAGGTACTTCAATGTATTCTTGGATCTGATGATTTGGTTCCCTACAGAGATGTTCGCGTATTCTACCGTTTTTCGGCTTGTAATTAGGATAGCCTCGGTCTTGTAGTCAGCCAGTTCTAAGCTGGCCGACTCCAGCCACTTTTTTATTATTTTAATTGCCTCCTTTGTGGCGGTTTCAACATCATGAATATATATTGCCACTGTAACCACGGCGATGTCATCGGAAAAGCCAATCACCTTCACACCTTCAGGCAACCTTAGTCGCAAGACATCATCGTTCATAATATTCCACAGGAGAGGCGCGAAGACTGAACCTCGCCGTACTCCTGCGATAACATTATCATATGTTATGCCGTTGTCAGTCTGGTATCTAAATTTCCTGTTCTTGAAGTAGTCCATGATTATGTCCATTAAGTAGTGTGGCGTGTTCATTCTTGCCAGGGACCTCCTGCTAGATGTCCAGTCAAGTCGAGCGTGACTACGGCGCAGTACTACTTTTCACCCCATCGCCACCTTTTTCCTTGTATAGCTTCAGCAGCTGTATCTACTACCGCTTTTATTGCATCAATGGTAGAATGCGATTTTCTGAAGCCGTACTGATGGTCTGACAGAGTTTCGTTTTCTTCAGCCACCGCTAATAGTCTATCGTAAATAATACTTTCCAGGACCTTCCCAATTGTATTTACAAGACATATTGGGCGATATGACGAAGGTTCTTCGGGTGGCTTGCTTCCCTTTGGTAGTCGAACCAAATGTTGGAGCTTCCATGAATCGGGAAAGACTCGCTCTTCGGCGCATTTTTGCATCGTTCTTATGAAATGGTCCGGTCTCTTTTTTGCGGCCGCTTTAATTGCCATGTTTGAAATTCCATCAGGCCCAGGCGGTTTTTTGTTGCTTATCTTCGAGCATGCTCCTTGTAGCTCCTCTAGTATGATTGCTGGAGGACGATCTGTGGTAGATGAGAGGTATTGTAGGTTCGCGGGGCTGTTTCTATACATATACTTAACTCCTCACAATGTACTTCATTGCGTTTAAGATTTCATGGATCCCTGCTTGGAACGTAAGTTTAACAATTCTTTTAAGGGTTGTTCTCCACCATAAAAACAACAGCCGCAGCCTTGGCTAGTTTTGATGCCATCCGTTGAGATCTGGCCGCAAATTCAAGCCGAAGCCATCCCCGGGTAAGAAAAATGTTGACTTCTCAGTAAAAAGAGTTCTGATGTCATTGCTCCAGACGTCATTCACATAGAACCATTGTAGAACTAATAAACAGTCAAAGTCAAAGTCATAAAGACATCTTCATTTTAACTAAAAGGTAGCTATCGGTGTACAACCTATGAGATAGGTAAATATCTAGGGGAAAACGATTTATTACTGCCCCGCTGTGGAGTCAGCATAGTGAAGAGTACTTCTTGTCATTGTCATCTCCCAACACGGGCCCCACCTCATCCTTCTTTAACAAAGTCCATGGCTCTGCACCATAAACCTCAATCGATTGGCAATCTATCTCATATTTCCAAATACCAACCATCATGTATAATTTTTAAGGATAGCCTAAATCGCTTGACCTTCTAGTCCTCAGTCGCGTATGCGTGCGAGCCACATCCATACTTTTTAATCTAATTGCACTTTCTTCTCCAGCAGCCGGTGTCTAAGTCAGCTGGTTTTTAAAATATTCGTTTTATTCAAATCAATGTACGCGCCATCTATACCACGATAATGAAAATATGGCAGCTTTCCTTAGAAGAAATTCCCTCACCCAATGTACAAACTAAACATTTTTTTTCCGGAAAGCTCTTAAAGCTTTCGAACTTTTATTGCCATAACCCTCTAGATGGCACCAGTTATTTTAATACCAAAATAGGGGTTTCCTTAAAAATTGTTGTTTCTTTCAAAAATATATGTTGAATTCCTGATTAAAAAAAGGATAATCAATCAAAAGCAAATTCCAATCGAATACCTCTATTCGACTCTACCTCATTTGTCGCAAAAAGTTAATTCTGTTCCTCCCCTCGCTTGGCTGACTGAGGTGGTCATCCATGAATTTGTTCGTCGACGACGGCAGCATTTCAAAATCATTTTTCGGAATTCGATTGAAAAGAGGATCTACGATTTCTTCACAATCATCTTCCTTTTCAATTAAAGGTCGTGGTGCCTCGAAATCGTCCTGATAAGATGTTTTAAGTGGTTCCTCCTTTGTGGTTTCCTTGTAGTCGTGGTATTTGCTAAATCGAAAACTACAGAAAGAAAATCATTTAATCAAAATGGATGAAAGAGAAAACTCAACTCATTCATAGGATATGACACAAAGTTGATTTGCTTCCTTGGACCTTGTCGAACGACAGCCTTGCGCATCACGCCACCTTCTAGGAGGTCTTGTGTAGTTGTTTTCGGTACAAAAACGGAATCCTTCTCTCCAAAGGAACGGTAGTGTGATGCTCCAGTTTTCTGTGGAAGAGGGTAAAGATTTGGGTTCTCAAAATTGCTAACACCTCACATATGGCCGCGGATTATCAAGCGGATATGCCTGCATTCGGTCTTGCCAGTTGCTGATTTTGACAGATTCTCCATATTTGTAAGGCTTGTCGTACTCCATTTTGATTTTTATTTAACTTACAAATGAGTTTCTAACATTATGTCAAAAATAGATTTTTCCAGATAAAATTAGGACTTTTCGATTCAAGCTGACAGAATACGAAAAGATACTACATTTTTGAATGTACAGAGAAACTGGTGAAAAAAGACGAATAATTCGACAGGCAATCCGTGTGCTACTGCAGCGTGGTTGGCCTTTTATCTAGATATCGGTATCTGGATGTCTTTTTGGCCATGTGGATGAAGTTGTTCCTTACCCATGCCGAATGATTCATTCTGCTAGAGAGCCGAGCGGTTTGCAGAAGTAATCCTTCTGCCGGTGATTTTTTGCTTTTTCGGTCTTTTCGTATTTAATTTTTTATTATTCGTGACATGTGTCAAAGTCGAATATGCTCAGTTAGTATTGCCATTTCATCATGAAGTCTTACATCCGAACAATGTTTCCGAATTATTAGATTTTGTCACCAGAATTCGTGCTCTGTGAAAAGTGTTTTTCGCGCATTTCGACCATTTTACGAACATTACTTTATAATCGACCTACTGAGCAAGTAGTTCAAGCCTAATTACTTAACTTTAGGTGGCGCTACAGTCTCAATCAAAAAGCGTTTCCAGCTAGCTCGATCTTGTGCTAGCTGGCTCCAGTTTCGCACCCTAAGTTGGCTGAGGTCCTCCTCCACTTGCGTGCGCCACCTGAATCTTGGCCTTCCTCTACTGCGCTGTCCCTCGGGAGCGGATTCGAAGACTTTTCGGACCGAAACATTGGTGTCCATACGCTCTACATGACCCAGCCATTTCAGTCCTTGGATCTTCACTCTTCTGGCTAGGTCTATGTCAGTCCATAGAGTTCGTCATTGTATTTCATCCTCCACTCACAGTCAATGCAGACGGGACCGAAAATCACTCGAAGAATTTTCCTCTCGAAGCAGCCAAGGGCACCCTGATCCATATTTGATAATGTCCATGTCTCTGCGCCATAGGACAGGACTTCTCCTGACTTACAAGGATAACTTTAGTTGTTCCAGGGAGGGCTTTACTAGTCAATTGCCTTCTTAGCCAAAAGAAGCAGCGATTGGCAAGAGTTATTCTTCGTTTGATCTCAGCGCTGGTGTCATTGCCTGAATTCATAGCGGAGCCTAAATAGATAAAGTCCTAAACTACGTCAACGATTTACCTATCAATGGTGACGTTCTGCCCGAAACGTCGGTGTTCAGTGTCCTTTTGCTTGACAGCATATATTTGGTCTTGCCCTCATTGACCCATTTTCGCCGCTTCCGTCTCAATTCCTGTAAAGGCGCCACTGACATCACGCTGCTTTTCTCCAATTATGTCAATATTGTCAGCGTATGCAAGTAATTGGACGAACTTTTTAAAGATTGTGCCTCTTGTGTCTGCGCGTGAGTTTTGAACTATTCTTTCAAGTACGATGGTAAAGAAATCGCATGGCAGCACATCGCCTTGACATCAAAGTTCTCGGTGAGACGTTTACCGATCTTGATGGAGCAGCGTGCATTCTCCACCGTCATCCTGCAGGGACGAATGGAGTTTGGCAGGGATGCCGTCCGCTCCAGCAGCTTTGTTGGACTTCAGCTTAGATATTGCTATCTTTACTTTATTCAGGTCGGGTGGATGGAATTGTTGGTCTTCATCGTCCAGGTTGAAAGGTTCATTCTGCCTGACAGCGGTAATTGTTTCATCATCGCCGTTTTACAGTTTACAGAAATGATCTTTTCAAATCCTCGGCATCGACTGCGACTCTACTATGATGTTCCCTTCTTCGTCTCTACAGTCTTCTGTGTCCGTGGCAGGTTTTTTAATCTTTTGATAAAACTTCCAAATCTCATTCCTGGAGTAGCATCTCTCAACTTCCTCGACCGAACGGTTCACATGCCAATTCTTGTTCCTCCTGAGAAGCCGGTGTTCGTCCTTCCTCTTCTGCTCATAGAGCCCGTGAGTAGCTCTAGCGCTAGCCGGCATTCGTCATCAAAGCAGGGGTTTCGTTTTGGTGATCGAGTGGAACCTAGCACATCAGAGGCGGCATCTCTGATTGCCTTCAGGCAGTGTTGCCACTAGTCTTCGATGCTTGATACTGGCGGCAAGAGACCTCTTAAGAGATTAAGAGACACTCGATCGGAAAAGGACTTGGCGATCTCTTGCGATTGTAGCCGTCTAACGTCAAATTTTCCCACAGCATTAGTTTGTCTTGGCGTAGTTTGGGATATCCGCAAGTGTACCTTGGCAACAGCAAGGTAATGGTCCGAGTCCATGTTGGCTCCTCGGAACGCTCGGACGTCCATAATATTGGAAGAGTGTTTTGCGTCGATCGCAATGTGGTCAATCTGGTTGACGGTTGATTGATTAGGAGTTATCCAAGTCCCATTGTAAATATCGATATGGGGGAACCGCGTGCTAGCAACGACAAAGATGCCCTCTCTTCCTAGCTAATGTCATAGCTAGGAAATTGCTCGTAGATCTTGTTTAAGAGCTCATAGAAGTCATCTTTTGTGTCGTCATCTCTTTCTTCTGTGGGGCATGCGTGCATATCAGGCTAATGTTGGTAAATTTAGCCTTGATGCAGATTGCTATGAGACTCTGGTTCACTTGCCGGAAACTCAAGACTTCTTGCTTAAGTCTGCCTCCCACAACAAATCCGCATCCAAATAGGCACTGGTTTTGCCGTCGATAACAATCACCGCAGTAGATGTCGCAGTTTTTCATACTCTTTTTGCACGGCCCATTCCATCGCATTTGTTGGATGGCGATTAGGTCTGCTTTGCAGCAGTCCATGGCCTCTGCAAGTTGTTCGGCTGCTCGTGGCCTGTTTAAGGACCCAACATTCCATGTGTATATTGCCGTTGGTACATTAAGGGCTCTTCCGCCACCATCTCTTTTCCAAGACCCCGACTTATGGTAGTCTCGGAAATCCTTACCGGCCTGAGTTCCAAATATGTCGGGGTAGCCTGGATAGTCTCATTTGTTTCGGGATTGTTTCCACTGTTGATTCCATCTGGGGAATTTATCCGCTGTCCGGTCTTTAGTGCTGCTATTTTTTCTGCTGGTCAGCACTCGCACTTCTAAGTATAGCTGGTCCAGTCTAGATGGACATTGACCAGTACCCGGCGGTTGATGTGTAGAAGATAGTTGCAAAGCTGGATATCGCCAGGTTGGCATCTCCACCCTATTTCTACAGCACCCAACCACCTCCTTGAGGTATTGTACTTTATTTTTAATGAAAAGCTGGTTTCCACTCAGAGTCCCATATGTCATTAATCTTTTACTCTTTTCAAAAATTTTGGCCAGAGTTGTTAAGGATTTGCTTCTGCACAGTTGTACTTTTGTGTGTCCTACGACTTGCATGGTGTGTTACTTTGACATTTTTACGAGTATCTCCGTGTTCTACTGTCCATGGAATGATTTCCTGAATCAACTGGGGAGACAATGCATGGGGAAAATCACTCAATTTTCGACCTAAATTGACACCATTACAATGTAACAAACCCCCAAACTTGTGCCTATCTTTGGCGTCCCAAATTAGTTTCAATTACCTACCCAAACCACCTGTCAAATGTCGCGACAAGTTACAGAACAGATACTCGTACTTCCACTCCGTGTTTAAGTTGTAAATGTCATTGGCAGAGCTATCATACCATCATGGTTGACGGACGACCTTAAAACTTGACATTGCCCTAATGGCAAACTAATTGTCATGTTATCACTGCTCACCAATTAAGGTTACTATTTTTGTTCCCTTCGCTTACATTTTTGTTGGTTTGAGTCATAAATACGAGTAGGTCTAGCTAAGGCCAAGGTGAGTACAGAAATTGAGCTTACATGGCAATTTCCAATCTGAATCAATTGTTTTCGTTTTTTTTTTTTTGTCAGAAGGTAAAAATGCTTTAAGTGCGTATTTTAATACTCCGTGCCAGCCCACTTCGGACCTTGAATACTGTTAAGTACTAAAGTAAATTTAATTAAAATGCTGTGTTATAGCTTACTTGGCAGAAACTGAACTATAAAAAGATTAAGAGTCATAAACGAGTTATGTTTGACTAATGGCAGTTGGTCGGAGTTAAACAACATCCAGAGACCTTGAGGGGAGTACAATGAAACATCATTTTTTTAAATATTTTTACAAGTGCAAAGTGCACAGATGTTTTTCAGTCAGACAACTTGTTTTCCATAGTACAAGTATCTTTCCATTGTGAAGGTTGAACTGAGATCTCAGATATTTGAAAATATGAGAGATGACGAACCTTTTAGCACCTCTCATTCAGTGAAAGATTGAAAAGATAGCATTTAAGTGCTCTCAAGTCAGGTTTTCGATTTCTGTTAATGCTGATCATTTTGATGAAGAGAAATTTAATTACAGTTAAGTTTGCTCCCTTGATTGGAATCAGTTTTCCGATATTGTGCCCTTTTTTAATAGACTGTTATTCTTCATCTTTTTCGTGAGCAGTTGAAATGTTTTACGCGTATAGTTACGTCTAATACTGCCAGTATCTCACACCCATCGGTGACTACTGCGCCGCGGCACTACTATGACCCTTGGGTGCTTGGCTTATTTGGCAGATCGAAAACAATTCTACAGGCCGCTCTACTTTGGATAACCTGGTTAGTTAGGCTAAGTCTATTTGAGAGATTTAAATATTTCTCCGTGTTATTTGACGTTGAACAGTGCAAGACCAGCTGATGTTTTGAATCGTTATTGGTTTCTTGGTGGAAGAACTTTCACTTCTTTCGTACTTCTCATTTGATCAGGTCTATTTGCCCGGCTGACATTCGTAAGACTTTAATTCCCATTGACGTCTTTCGCATTTATTCTTCTTGTACATTGTCCAACATTTAAATGCATATGCTAAATCTGTTCAAAACAAACTGTTAAGTTCTATATGCATTTTTATAAAGGGTGCTTTTTTAAGAGCTTGAGAACTTTAAATAATAAAACAAGACAGAAATATTATTTTAATATTATGATAATAAGATAATTTTATGACATTTATTTTTCAATCATTTCCGGCATACCATATGCCTGCCGCGACCACGAGTTACATGATCAATTCGATCAGTCCAATTTTTCACTACTTTTTCCAATAGATCTGGCGTATGGCGTCACCGGGGGCTTGAATATTGACTTCCATTGCTTCAAGAGTTGCTGGTTTGTCGGCATAAGCCAATGACTTAACATAGCCCCATAAAAAGTAATCGAGAGGCGTTAAGTCGCACGAACGAGAGGGCCAGTTAAAAGGACCACTTCTGGAAATAAAGTTGACACTAAATTGATTTTGCAATAAATTGATGGTGAAGCGCGCTGTATGGCAAGTTGCGCTGTCTCGTTGGAATGTTTGGAAACAAAAAATCAGTCAGCATGGCTTGATAGCGCCCGCCATTCATCAGAACGGCAGCTCCTTCCTCATTGCGAAAGAAATAAGGACCATCGATGCCGACAGCGTGTAAACCGCACCAAACAGTCAATTTTAATGGATGTTATGGTGATTCGTTAACAGCTTTAGGATTATCTTCGCGGAAATGATCAATAACTGCACGAATTGCTTGCTAACTTGGCCGATTACGTTAACCGTAAAATTTACGACGTGCTCTTTAAACTTTACGAAAAGATTTATTTTTTTCAAAGTAAATTTCCACAATTTGAAAGCGTTGTTCTGGCGATAAAGGATTCATGATGAATTGCCAAACCTTACTGAACAGAAATGTCAACACAGTCTGACATTGACAGCTGTCAAACTATAGACAACAACCATCGAAACCTCTCATGCAGCTAAAAAAAACAACTTTTATAACAATATACTGCAGACTGTTGAAGACATTTTAGCTGCTCTATGTGCGAAGGGCGATGGCGATGGCGCGATAGTTAACTCATTGGACTATCACGCACATAGTCTGGGTTCGATTCCTGGCTGGGTCACCAACAATTTTTCAAATCGCCATCACCCTTTCGGCGGGCAATCGCAAACTCCCGAAAGTAAAAGTGCCGTTCGGACTCGGCGATAAACCGTAGGCCCCGCTCAGAGGTGACTAAAATGACAACATGAGCAACACAAATGAGTGTCAAGAAGCTAGGCCATGGCCCGTACCGGGCTGCCAGCGCCACAGTGTTTTTTTTTTGTTTGTTTTTTTGTGCGTCATCGTCATAGCAGTCTCCCTATTGAATAACGTCAGGGCCTTAGTGTCTGAAGGGCTTTATTAGAAAATCTTACACCACAATAAAAAAAACAACGGACTATGTACACTACCTTGCTGCATTCCAACTTAAATCTACTTACGATGGCACAGTATCTGTCATTTATCGCAAAACGGTAAGGTGTCAGGAAATTTCTAAATCCGAACCGGATTACGAAAAGTTTGCACCTTTTCGACACTGCTATTCGTTATCAATTGTGTGATACTGGAAAAAACTCTGTCCGGTGAAAACATGGACTGAGGTAGACCGTGACATCGTACCTTTAGTAGCTTCCTATGCTGGTGGCTCTCATTGATTGTTGACTGAAAAATTGAAGTTTATAGCAAACAGAGAAGGTTTCAAAGTAAGCCCCCAGGTACTTCAATTTCTCAGCACAAGAAGGAAGCCACGTCTGTTTCGATTAAAACGGAAATCCACTTCCCAATCGAATGAGGTAAAAGAGATGGCCATCTTAGACAGACATAAAAATAATCATCGAAAACGAATCTTTAAAAAGAGCTCAAGTTTGATGCAGAACTCCGAGCATCTTGATGTACCATGTGGCGCGAATGGACTTTGTAGAAATAAACACAACTGGGAGTTTGCTACCTGTTACACAAAGTGCTGCTACCCGACCACCACCGTACAAAAATAACTAAAAATTAAGCTCCTCCTCAAAGACGCGAAAAAACCAGAGTTCATCGATCCCATGAATCAGGCATATCACGAACATTAATCCGCCGAGTTTCATAAGGACTTCCGTCATATAGCCTACAAGACTCAATAGACGTACAAATTTCAGCCAGCCGACAGTCAGCATCATCAACAATTTAAGCGGTGCGGCACATTTCCATTTTCAAGAATTTGTTAAACAGCAGAATTGTCATATCCAACCATAGTTGTCAAGCAGTTTTTATATCCAAAACGTGTGGGATTTTTGGAAGGTACCTTATTCTTCGAACAGATGTGGCTCTTACAGTGGATAGCGCTATCAAGCCCTGATAAATGCTCCAACGTCTGAAGTGGCTGGGCCATATTGAACGAATGGACCCACAGCCCAGTTATGCTCCAAAGAACCTAACCTAACCTAACCTAACCCCAAGGAACGGCAAAGCAGAGGACAACCACATCTATGGTACAATCTCGCAAGTGGGAGTAGGCTTCACCCAAATTGAAGTGTAGCACTGGAGGAAACTATCGAAAAAGTCCTCTAGCTGCAGAGGCTTATAGGTGGAGGAAATGTAAATAAATAAGCAAAACTTTCAACAACATGGCTGTCAAGTAAAACGCCCCTTCGTTTAGAGCCACGAACTTCAAAATAGGAAATCGGTAACAAGGCGTGAGAAAAAACCAACGTTTCAATTACGTAGAAGACTTTTTGCCTTCCGTAGTCAGCTGTGTCCTCACAAGACACTAAGATAAACTTTTAATATTAGATAGATACTAGAAAACTAACAAACAGTTTGTTTACATTTTGAACTTCGTTGTAGTTCATTTCAGCGTAATTAGCCGAGAAACGTTTGATTCAGCTCGTGTTTACACCATTTCCTTTCCTAAACAGAGCGTATCTACAATTTTTACATCCTTCACGGTTCAAGATGTTTATTTTTCTAGATTCTTTCCTAAATCATTTCCTCGAAATGTTTTCGAATTTAATTTTTATAAACTCTGGAAATAATCAAAAAAGGCGCACTGACATCTATCCGCCCGCCATAGAGATAGCCACTGCCATTCCCTGCCAAAAACGCATTTACCCCTTTAATTGAATTTCAAGGCCATTTGGCTAATCTTCTCAAACCCCAAAACCACCCACACACTGTCTTTCAATAGTAAGACATTGCTTACTGCATCTAAATTTACGATAAACAATTTTTCCCGTCTAACGATTACTGCATTCTTTGCATTTAATTTCCCAGAAATTGCTTACTTCTCGTTTTTATTCAACTGCCACTGGTGCAGCTACTCGCGCCATCCTACTTCCACTCCTTCCACGCCCCGTCTATATAAAAATCTTTACGTAATCCGTAAACTGAGCGAAAACAAAATTAAGATCAATGCTTTCTCGGCTAATTATAGAAGACGAAACCGAATTAACTTGAACCGGAATAAGCAGTCATCAATCTCAGGCAAAATAAATAAATCGTCCCGTTGACGGTGCGCGCCATGGCAGACGCAAGACGCATGAGGTAAGTTGATGACGACGCACGAGAATTTAGCGCTTTTCGAGAATTGAGTCACTCATCATCTTCTACACAGTCTTCAGAACTTCATTACAAATGACCAAATACACATAAGCAAGTACAAAAAAACAAGCTGATACAACGGTAATTACACGCTTCGTTGCCGCACGATACCTCATAAAGTTTATTCACACACTTTAAGGCCGATTCCATCACTGTACTCCCCCCCCACTGGCCAGTGTTTGTGGTTGAGTAGTGCAAACAATTGAATACGAAATACGACATGGCAATGCCAAGTGATGGAGTCAGAAGAAATGTCGTCATCATTAGTCATCAGAAGATTTAGGCAGCTTTCGTCATCGTTTCTGTAAAGTTCATTGTGAGTGACAAAATACCGTCTGTCAGTGTGTAGTCGGCGACGACCGAATTTCCTTCATCCTCCGCCTAAATCACCTGACCAACCGACTACACTCTCGCCCGACAATTTCGAATTCGACTGACATGTGCTTAAGTCAAATTTGCGGAGAGCATGATTCGAGTGAGATGTCTGTCAACGGGCAAATCAAGTGTACGTGTACTTGGCTGAGGAAAAGCTTTATTTAAAAAACAGAAATCATTGCAACACAGTGGGGTGAAAAAGTATGCGTACTAGTGTTGTGAGAATTAGAGACAATGAAGTAAACATTTGTTTTGTTTGGTTGTGATGAATCACTTCTTAGTAACAGTTTAATGACGTCGATCTCCAACTTGAGATGAAATGATTCATTTCATGGATGTCCATTAAGTACAACGAAAGTTCAAGTCAACCACGGCGTAGATGAATGAATGATGAGGCATGAGTGCGTCTTTCTTCGTGGTTTCTTATCAAACAGTATATATACCCCATACTTGCTCTAAGACACTTCGACACACGATACTTGCACATTGAATTCCAAATTCATACGCGATTTTAGGAGGATATAGGGCTACAAAGTCTGTTGAACTTGGAATAAGATAGACTGTGGAATCAGTTATTTGAAACCTGATTATAAGCTTTGAACTATCTGTTGCATGATGGAAAACAAAATCAAAGCGAAGAAGCCAGAAAAATCCACAATAGGTCTCTTGAAGCTAATTTAAAGCAATTGTGAAATTTTTATTAACCAAGACCGAACTAGGGACTTGTGAGAAGTAAATATATCGAAAAAAAAATCAAAGACAAAATATCTGCCAAGAAGGGAGGTTGGCCGCTTTTTTTAATTCAAGTACTGACTAGCCAATAGCGATAGTCACTGCGACCCAAAAATGCCACTTAAGGCTCAACTTTCTAGTGGAGGTACTTTATAGATTTATTTTGGTAAGCTTTCTAGCTCTATGAGCCTTTCTAAGAGCCGGTATATTCTAGCAGCAGGATAGACGTACTTTGTGAATCTATGGCTGAACATGGAATGGCGGCTTTTTCATTATTTTTTAAACTTCTGTACTCTGGTACCCACCAGAACTTGGCTTTGTTTTGATATGTCCCGAATAGCATTTAAGTAGCGATTTGAAGCAAAATTTAAGCGTATCGCCTTTAATTTCTCTGTTTCAGGAATAATATTGGCACACTATTCAATAGGAGGAAGTTTGTCTTAAAAGAAGCTTAGATCTTTCCCATTAGCCTTGGATACCATCACCTACCCGCATCCCTTATGACCTTTACCTCAAAGATACCGTCGAGCTGAAGCATGTAAAGTTCGATTGCAATAGAATTTAGCCTCTCTTGTTCGTAATGACATGTGAATTGTCACTTTTTGAACAAATAAGTGAAGAGTAACAGATCAATGAGAGCTTCAGTGGCTGCTGTGGGACAAGTTTGAATGGTGCAGGAGAGACCTTTGAATACGAGTTTCTGAAGACGTTGCAACTTTGATATCTACTACTACTAATATCCCTAAGTCTTTTTTTTTGTAGAATTACTCCCAGATATTAGAGAGCTCTATAATTGTATAGTTCAAAGAGATCTGGTCAAGACTTCGATGTTTTTCTTTGACTGAAGGTCACTAGTACTGTCTTTATAGGTTTCCTTCAAATTTCTTTTGGATGTTTACCTTTCACCAAATTGACGAAGGGGTAAAATCACATCTCGTAGTAGACAGCCGTTGGCTGCTGGGACAGCATCTGGGGGACATCTGGGACAGATCTCGAGCATTTGTTTTGCCCATTTGCGAAACTTGCTCGATATGTTCAATATCAAGGAAAACACATATGCGGCATACTTCTTTTATCTGCTTAACAGAGTTTTCAAATAACCTGGGTTAGTTATAAATAAAATAGCCAATTCAATTCACTAAGCCTCGTCGGAATGCCAGACATCAATGGGATTCAAAGATCACATATGAACTTCATTACGCAAGACTGAATAGCCGACTTCTCAGCACCAAGACATGTCTTAGAACTACCTGCATCCTTTGTCTGGTCTGCTATAGAGAGGTAAATTTTCCATGGGCACATACTATTTACGCTGCATGGCTAGTCTGCCAGCAATATTCTCTTTCACTCAGCAGGGAAGAACAGAACTGGGCACTCAAGGTGTTTCAAAAGGCCGGTTCCAAATAAATGGAGAATGGTGATGGAACCATGAGATGAAAATTACGGCAAATGCGTGCCTTTTTTGAATAAAAAACCATTCCATTCATTCCAGCCATTCGAGCCGAATCCATGATACGAGTATTTCACCATGGCTTCAGGATATAATCACATATCGCGCTTTCTTCTTAGCCAAATGCTGTCCTCCTGCATTCAAATAATCGCCAAACCGATCCAATGAGTTGGTATTATAATCGTTGTTGATCGTTTTTTTTTTTGCTTTTGAAGGTGATGAAGATGTGGATATGTATTACTTAGTCAATCAATCTCCTATAACCCTTTCTGTGAGAATGACGACGACAACACTAAACACTTTACAGCTTACTTTCTAATTGGGTTGAGGATACTTTAGTTAAGTGGATAAAAATGTCAGCCATTTTTGTTTACTGTTTTTTACTCCCAGCTAATTACAAGAGGGCGCATAAAGGAAAAATTTGGCGTTGTTGAGGCCAGTTTTTACCCAGGTCCTGAGTCATCGAATCGTCATCGTCCACAAGAACTTAGTCTGCGTCCATCAACTTTGTTCAGTGATGAGCCTCACGTCAATTACAGTAACTTTGTTGAATAAGGAGCGAAGAAATAGACCCCGAAAAGTGCACTGTTTGGCAGAAAATATTGGCTGGCGGCTTCATCGGGTAATATTTATTCAAAAATGAGAAAAATCGAAATGTCATCATCAATGGGGCGCGATACAAAGCATGATCAACAAATTGTTGTTTTCAAAAATGCATGCAGAGTACTTAACTTTAACAGGATTCGTAGTATAAAACTTCAAATACTCAAAAAAGTGGTCAAAAATTGGATGCAAAGATACACAAACTGTATTTTTTTTCAATTTCAAATCCTAGAGCTTAAAAAATAAGCCCTTTACTATAAGGTGTGGTGCGTATAATGTATCTTTGACACAAAGGGCTGTTTTCTTGATACACTTAGACAGAAAAATAAACAAAACCTTGCTCAGTAAACAAATACAAGTGTCAGTAAATTGCAAGTAAATTATCTATCTAGGCTTCGCTGTTGATAAAATGGTAGAAACCAGTATAGTGGGGTTTTCGAAATAAGAGCTATTGAGTCGTTAAACACTTTGACTTTCGTCCCAAAATGCGTTAAGTACGGGAGTAAGTTCAATCATGGAACTTAGGAGCTATTCAGCCACATCGACCTAATACAGATACCTGGGGGAAGGGAAAAACATAAAACAAAGTACTAATTTCTAAACTAGACAACTTTTAGTGTAATTTATTCAGTTTTTTTTTTTTCTTTTATCACTCCACTTGGGGGCACAGAGCTTCCACTTGTCATCTCCATCTCACCCGGTTGATTGCAGTTTTCTTTACACTGTTCCATGTGAGGTTGAGTTTTCCTAGTTCCAGGAGTATCGATCGTCTCCAGGTGTTCTTGGGACGGCCTCTGGATCTTTTGCCTTGAGGTTTCCACTCTAACGCCATTCTGGTTATGCTGTCGGCTTTTTTCCTGATGGTATGTCCGATCCATTTCCATTTGATCTGTATCGCAATTGGTTCCTCTCTTGTCATTTCCAACAGATCCACGTTTCTGATGGTGTTATTCAACACATGATACGTAGACATTTGTTGGTGAATACCTGAAGTTTCTATATGATGTTGTTGGAAATCAACCAGGTTTCGCTGCCATATATCAGTACTGACTTGACACATGAGTTGAATATTCTGTGCTTCGTGTTCCTGCGAACTCCTCCATATAGGTCGTAATTGGCCGAATGCTGCTCTTGCTTTTCGAAGTCTGTTATCAACGTCTGCTTCTGCGTCGCTATCTGTTGTTATTCTCCTACCTTGATAGCAGAAGCTATGGTTATGTCTCCTCTGTTGCAGGTATTGATCCTCATGGCCTTAGTCTTCTGGATATTTATCTTCAATCCGGCGCATCGTGCTAATCTTGCGAGGATGTCTCTGAGCTTATGTGATAGAAGAGAAATATCGTCCGCATAGTCTAAGTCCTTGAGTTGTCGTGTGAGACTCCAAGTTATTCCATGTCTCTGCGTGCAGACTTCTCTCATAATTTCATACAGTAGAATTGTGAACAGTTGAGGTGAGAGTCGGCATCCTTGCTTTACTCCTATATTTCTAGTGAAAGAGTCACTGATAACTCCATTATGTAGTACCGCGAGATCCGGTACTACTTTGCAATTTTATCGTGATGACATACGCGTTTCAACAACGTTGCCAATCTTTAGAAATTTAGTTCTAAAGTCATCATTCAGATCACTTGGACCATATTACACCCGGCATAATTGGCCCGAGACCGCTTTCATCGCATTGTTGACAGCTTTCGCACATTTTCTTTTTAAACGATGCACAGGCGCTGATACGCATAAGAAGAGTGCGTACGAAAGTAGATATTGCATCTGTTCAAGAGAGCGTTAATGAAGATCCAAATTCATAGATTCGACGTAGTTCACAACAGCTAGGTCTTTGTCCGTCGACTTGATGGAAAATTTGAGGAAAAGATTTTACTTTAAAGCTAAATTATCCAAATGTTAATAGTTAACGCCGATAGCTTTTTTTGGGCTCCAAAATTAAGCGCTGAAACATATGCCAAAAAACGCACATAATAGCTGTTAGTACTGCCTGCTTAAAGACAAACTCTTCTTAAAAAAAAAAAACCCTGACAAACCTGTGGGAGCTTATGTTCTTGCCTAATTTCCAGCCTTATATGTATATAGGGCTCCCTTGTACATTATAGGCCTTACTGCTTAACAGTTTTCAGACAAACTATTTCTCAAATAATATGAAAGAGAACAATGGATGCCAGGTATGCCTGGATTATTGTGCAGAGCTCATCTCTAACTCAAAGTTTAGCTACGAATGGAATTTGATTCGTTAGTCCTTCCTCCATATCTCATGTTTTGTTATATATAAAATTAAGTTGGCTGATGACACTCTGGATCACTTCATTCTATGACATTTGATCTTTATACGTTTTTCAACCGAAAGTGACTATTCCAATATTCTTGTCAACAATTTGTCCAATTTAGCAATCGAGAGACTACCGCGCAATCGTAAAATTAAAAACCGCACCATTACAAACTGAAAATAATAACTATTCACTGCACTTTACTTCTCATCACCACTGTAAGAAGCGAAAGCTTCATCTCTTCCCCATAAAACAACAATGACGCAAGCTTTTTTCATTTTAAACTAACACACGTTCTTCTCAACACATCGCAGCTGCTCTACTTTATGGAATCGGCCGTGTCAGAGAGCCAGAGTGCTTTTTTCCTTCGCGAACCGTAGACGTGAAAAAACATATTTGTAAACACACCAAAGAAACGGGCGAAAAACAACAAAAAGAACAAAACTTTCTGACCAAAGAAAAACCTGTTTTTTTTTCTACTTCATTTGTTTTCTTTTTTTCTTTCCTTGTAATTCTCTGTGTATAGCAACCGAAAATCGAAAATCGAAAATCGAATTACCGTGCGTTTTTAAAAATCCAGAGTGCATTGAGTGAAAACATCGTCCTGCTTGACAGGACACTCTGTGTCAGAAAAAAATATCGAAATTTCCACAAAAATCGAATCTCGAAGCTAAAGGAAAACCCACGACAACAAAGGATGTTCGTATCATCGTCGAACAGCTAGCAACAATCACAAGGATTAGACGAAAGGGAAAGTCCCAGATCGAAGTTTTACCCTTTCTCGGGGTATTCCTTATGGTGTTGGATCTCAACAGGACAAACGTAAAACATCACCAAAACAGTGCAACAGAAAGTAATTTTGGAATGTTATGTCATGGAAATCCTGACCAGAGAGCTATCAGTGTCACCATCCTGCAATGGGTCTAATGGAGCGATTTGATATCCTTTATCAATTGATTGGGGGATATCCTTGAACAATTACAACACAAAACAAATCATAACAACAACATACCATTCAAGTGTATCTAATACAAATAAACGACACATCTGACGTGTATCCCAAATCCCTCTGATGGTGGTGGTGAAACTCGTGGAAGACAAAAGAAAAAAATGTCCAAAGTTCTAGGATTCGCGTAGCAAAATTGTGTCCATCTCTTCAGTTCTGTGTACTCGTATCCATTAGATCAAAAATATCTTCTTTTTTTTTAGTGGTTTTGTTGTTTTGTTTTTGTTTATTTTGTTTTTTTGGTTTTCATATCCGATAACTTGTGTCAGTGTTTCGGGAATCCTTGTGCCTATAGTGATGGTAGATGTGGGATGTGGGATTTCATGAGGGTGATAATGTGTCCCAGATCTCCTGAATCCTTGAATCTGTGAACTTTTTATACCCTTATGTACGTAGATATAAAAATTATTTCGAGAGACGCTATTGAGGAAAAATCTCTGCCATCCTGTCGAAGTTTCTGAGTAAAATCTGTGCAATCTGCACCAACAAGTGGAGTAGCAGCAGCAACAGTAGCAGTTATAGCACCAGCAGGAGCAGGCAAATTGAGAGAAACCCCAAAACAATGGTGATGACAGCGACAGTGGCAACAGCAGCAGCAATTTCAGCAGCCACAACCGAAGAGGATTTCTATCGCAGAGGAAGTGATGATAATGTGAGTGTTTTCTCTATTGATGTTGTTGTTTTTATTATTTTTATGAATAAAACTAAGAATAGATACATTTCATAGCTTACGGGTGAATGTTTCTACATATTTGCAAGGGTGTGGGATATCCGAATCCTTTCCACATGAATGAGGATTTAGGAGGTTTCCCATTCGCCCTTGGATTCGATACTCCCAACACATATTGGCACAGTGCTTTGTTTACCCCCCAGTTTTCAATGTGACAGAAGAAGAGCTCTAGGTAAAATCAAAACAATTCGCTTGTTGTACGCAGATGCGCTATGACGGAATGTAGACTGTGTGTTGTTGTTTTTGAACCCCCCACAATCAACCCATTTGAATGAGAGAGGGATGTGTCATGATGCCATATTGCATGCGACCTTGGAATGGTCTTTTCGGATGCTTCATGTGGCAGATGTATTTTTTTTTTTTTTTTGATTTTCTTATTCCTCTCGCATTTTGATTATATTAACATATCCGCACAACCACGTTGGCGTTATAATCATTTTGATGCATTTTGGAGACGAGTTTGTTGGGAACAGCCAATGCAATGGTTTGAAGAATCGATTTTTGTTTTTATATATTTCGTTTGAGACAAGAATAGGATCACGAATGCACTTGAAAAATTCTGATAAACATTTCTTAGCTTTGTTGTTCTTTGATGTACACAGATACTCGCTGAGTCATAGATAGAAATTCTAGAATTGACGTAAGTAGTGCAAATGAATAGATGCATCACATTCACATGTAGATGTTGCATTAAAGATAGGAGTGGTATGATTTTTATAGTCGCCGACTGTCGTTGTTGTACTTGTTGTTGATGTCGCCGTTTTGTCGTTGTGCTGGAAGCTAGCTCCCACCTTTTTAATTGTTTTCCACTGACAATGACCATAGTATTCACTATTCAGTGCCATTGGAAAGTTGAGAAAACGTATGCAAATACACTGAGTCAGTGGTTAATCTTTGTCAAGTTTAGTATATGCAAATTGGCTGGAAGAGGAGTAAATGGTGCAGTGAGATGTGGGTAAGGAACTATTAGGTCAAGTGGTCATCTGGATATTATACATTCTAAGGGTTGTGTTCCGACTTGCTGCGAAACAAGGAGTGCGATAAGCGAGCTTTTAATAATTCAGAACGACGAATTCAGTCTGACCACTCGTCGATTGCACTATGTCCCTGATGCATTGTACATTTTCCCTTTCTTAATGTTTGGATGTCCAGAACTGACCATAGTTTATAGTCTAATGGACTGATGTAAGGGCTACCAGATGCCCAATCATCTATGGAAATGAAGTTCGCAACTTGGTTTTCGAGTCTCCGTTTGAGTCGTTTTCGGGTCTTGTTGAAAGGTCCATGACTTATTTGCGAATAATATATTGTTGAGATGCTCCACAACAATCTTGTGACGTGTGAGTGACACAATTTCGCTGAGACTTTGACACTTTTCTCACAGAAATGGGATTCGGTGAACCCATCGTAGGCGACTCCACACCAAACCATCACAGAAGCTGGGTTGTGCCCATGTTGAACTCTCGGAATGAGTTCAGATGCATGCCATGTTGACAGAGCATACACTTTATCGTTCTGTTTATTGAACGATTCTTCAACAATGCAAATTTTCTCATCAGTGAATAGAACATTTTTTTCGAGCACTGGCGAGCAAGATTTCCGATTGTGACTTACGTTTCTTTTTTAATTTCGCTTTTAGGATGCGCGACATGCTGTCCTTGCTGATATATGTAAAGGGTTTTCCAATAAAGACTTGACAACTTTTTTTTTAAATAAAACGCAAACCATTTGAGATATTTCAAAAACTTTATTATCGGCTTGAAGTACAATCAAAACATTTATGAATGGAACTCGACTTCGTTCATATGGCCACCGCGGGCACGTTTGCAGCGGTCGATTCGTTGGAGTCAATTTTCAACGACTTCAACGGTGATCATGGCGCGATAATGTCCAATTCTGGAAAATTCACTGATTTGGATCGTTTGCTACGGACGCCTGAACGGCAGTGATATTTTAGACACTTCGACCAACCCGTTGTCTCACTGACACGGCAACATCACACAACGAATATGTAGACTCAAATTTTTGCACTAAACTTGTTATTGCCTGTCTACTAGGGCGAGAATTACGACCGAAAATTGGAATTAACGCTCTTAAAGTTGCAGTCACCGACTCATGTACTTTACCATGATGAAAATGTTGAGTTTACTGAATAAATTGACAATGACAGTCTGATGATTAGTGAAAGAGTGCGTTCACAAATTAAATTCAAAGTTGTCAAGTCCCTATTGGAAAACCCGATACATCACCTGAGACATGATTTTCTGCTTTAAAGACTTATAGCATTCGCATAGCGCGCGGACGGATTTTTCAGGTCGAGAATCCACAAATAACTTTATGGTTTGATTCACAAATTTTCGTGTGATCTTCAATGACCGAAAGATTTTGTCTTTTTCGAAGCCGAATATTTGCAGGAAAATTACAACAACACGATTTTCGACCGAGCCCCTTCGATGATTACAAAGAATTGACGTTTAAAACCTACGCTGGAACTTTTACTAAATTTCACTTGTAAAATAGGAGTCAAACTGGAATCGATGCGTTCATTGGTTCTTGAGAGTTGAATGTGTTCATTGTTGATGATATCACTTTTCAGGAGAGCTGTTTGAAAATGTGCAAAACTAAGGTATAAGGTTCTGAGGAAACAAAAATCCATTGCTCCCTTGCGACCAGGGAATGCTCTTTTACTTGCGACGTTTTACCCACAATTTTCTGACTACCATTAGGGATAATTGTGAATCCCATAACTCAATAATAACGAATTTTGAGCTGTAAAACTCTTCTGTCAATGCAGTGATATGTTTGTATTGAGTAAAAGCTGATTTTTAGAGGCATATAACTTTTTTTTGGCAACACTGTTTTCTTTGACGGCCGATTTGACAGTTCTCGATTTTGGTTTGAGGTTAGTTTGTTTTGCCGATTCCTCATTAATAGACAACGTTTGTACATTGTTCGAGTTTATTTTGAAAAACATGGTTAACATCAAGAAACTCACCGGACATTATGTGCATTTTATGGTGCTCATAATCGTCCATCAGAGCGATTATTCGAGAACTATGAATCGTTTCCGCAATATGCGGAACAGTGAGCCCATAGCAAGCGATTGATAAGGATCCAAATGGACCAAATCCTGATGGCAACTAACTCACGAGCAAGCATGCAGGGTGCGGTGAATCTACATCTACAGCGATAGCCAAGCTACACTCAGAGCCTTACTGAGCTCTCTCAAGATTTTCAAGTTAACCTTCACTAAATTTGGTCACTTTGATGAATGGGATAAAGGGATGATGAATTGCTAAGTAAGGCTAAAGTGAATGTTTTTCAAGCCATGGACTTCCTGCGTGTTCGGTAAGGACTTTCTTTGAAAGTTTCATGTGACGAAATATAAATGCAGACAGCATTATTCTACGAGTTGCGAGCATACTAAATAAATGCTTTCCGATGGTTCTTAGAAGTGCACATTTGCAAACGCTACAACGCTACAACTGAGGCAGCGAGGGATGAATATCGAACCAGAAGAGAGGAGGAGAACAAAATCCAGCAGTCTACTAACTTAAAGAAATCTATGAGTCTAGTGATCGAAATAATTTCCGGATGATTTTTAAGAATGTCAAGCAACTGACTTGCTTTATGCCCGAAAGGCAGGCTTTTCGAAATAGAAGAAGCGCATGAAATAGAAGATGTATTTAAGCTGCATTTCCAAGAGCTGTTAAATTGGCCTAATGATGAGAGAGTGATAGACAAAAAGGGACCTCAAGTCCACTCAATGAAGAACCAGTACCAACACCGAGTATAGAAGAGGTTACCCTAGCTATTAAAAAGTTCAAGAACAACAAGACTGTCTGCCGGCAGACCGATAATAGACCCAATTCTTACACTGAAGCAATTTCTGAAGAGACCAACGAATTTCATGTCGAAGCGCACCACCTTTTCATCTACTTAAAAAGCGTATATGAAAGATTTTATGTTCAGGAGTTCTACAAAGCGATGACCGAATCCGTCATCCTGACAAACTTGATCCAATTATGTCGCGTGACACTTCCGAACTGTTTCAAACGCAATGGATTTCGATAAGGAGATGCGCTTTCATGTGATTTCTTCAATCGTGGTCAGTAGCAGATAGTGCGCAGGGCAGATATCAAAATGGAAGGCACTTTCTTCGACAGATCTGTCCAATTATTAGGGTAAGCGGACGATACTGGTATCATTGGCCGCTCCCAACGTGGCCTTATAGAGACTAACACGGCGATTGAAGAACATGCGTAGTTGGTAGGACTGATAGGGAATATGAAGAAGACGAAATACATCTGTCCACCAAAATGCCACTATTGGCAGTAACAACTCAACAAATGACACGTTAGTAGAGATGCGACGAGGAATTACCCTGGGAAACCGCCGCTCCTTCGGTTTTGCTTTACAAATGTGTTCAAAACTCCAGCAGAAAAGGAGAGCAGATACTGAACTCTTTCGAGAAAAAAATTCTTTGGCGAATAGAAGACACAACTGCGGACTCTACCAGCTGTAACAAGGTGTGCATGTAGTCCAAGCAGCTAAAACATTGGCTTGGCCCCATCCAGCGAACGAACAATACCAAGAGAATCTCCAATACCCAGTCACCGGTTTCGAGACGACAAGAAAGGTCTTACCTCCGTTTTAAAGATTACGCCATAACGGATGCCAGAGCTTCGTCTGTAGAACTAGAATCATCAGTGGAGACTACATTGTCTCAGGAAGAGACTCTTCACGGATCGAGAGGTCGGTAACTAAGAACGTATGCAATTAAGGCTCAGCTTTACTACCCTCAATACAAAAAAAAAAATATTGAAATACTAAACTTTTTTTGGCTTCAATGACAGTAGAGGCGTCCCTTATCTGCAAAGGTTTTCGCATTTTCTTCTAAAGTTTTGAACGTTGAAGTATTTCTTCTTTATCTTGGCATCTGATATTTCCGTAGACGTACCTTGTAACTATCAATTGTGCTGGAGAACTGCCTTGCGGTATTCGTAACATGATCAATTTAGTTGACTGGCTTATGAAGGTCACAGTGATGGTCACCTATGAACGTGAAAGTAATGATATTACAACCCACATCAAAGTCGGTTGGTCCTAGTCCGTTTTCAAACGAGGTGGCTTGTAAGCCTAATTCAATCCAATTTTTCTACCAAGGATGTACTTATTATTTCAGGCCTCAATTGTAAGGCATTGATGTTGAGGATATGTAATTTCAGCGTCACAACCCAAGCCGCGCGCTGTTAATTTCACGAAATGGACCTGTTAACTAGCCATCTTCTTCGTGCGATTTGACGCCATTCAATTACTTTCTCTGGGTATATGTAAAGTCGCATGTCTACGCCATTAAGTCAGCGCTCTCTCCCCTGTTTCATACTTTGCTCGAACATGACTATCGATTCAAAGCTGATAAAAAAGTGAAAAATGTTTAACTCCAAGGTGGCAATAGGTATTCAACTTAATCCCGCCCAAAAAAAGCTTGGCTGCAACGCCTGTTTAGCCTCATTATGAATGAATGTATCAGTGACAAATTAGGCTAGTCTTTACTAGCACTAGACAATTCGAAAGCACACGCTTAGACATCTCTAAGAGATGTAAAAATATCAAATCCACTTCCATATACATAAGTGTCGTCTTTCTTTTTTACTTCGAAGTCGATGTAGTGGGTGTCGTACAGCCGAGCTGTCACCAACCTTATATTCGTCCATTAAACGAAAAACCTTGTAAAATCTCCCCAAAATATGTAGTTAACCAGCTTAACAGGCTTTACAAAATATACTATATGCAGTAACCGACTGCTCAATTAGATAGATCCACCATTTCGACAAAATTTCACAGACCAACTTGTTCAACTTCTACCAATCCACAAAATAAACAAAGTAAAGACAAGTGACGACAGAAAAATCTGCCACACACAAAACTGACAGTTAAAAATGAATGGCAGCTGTCAATGTTCAAAGTCAAACTCACTCGTTCATGAAACGTCATTTGTGTGATCATGCTCGTACTCGTAGTTTTTAGGAATTTTAATTTACGAATTGCACTTGTCATGGATAACTATGTCATTTGTCCATTTGTGTGTATGAGCAATGAGTTTTTTGACCTTGCAGTCAATATCGAAAATTTTCGATTTTCGTGCTGTCATCGTCACGCTTGTCATGTTTTATTTTCCTCCTCTTCTTCTTCTTCTTATTTTTCTTTATACGAGAAGTGGTATACGTTAGACGTTTAGTTGCGAGTAGTTAGCTGTGAAAATTAATTCAATTAATTCAATTTGAACCCAATCAATGTCACAATAAAGCAACGCAAACACTATTTTTTTTGAACTTTATGTCTTTGGTTCATTTACTGCTCATGGCTGCGAGTGCAGGTGGTCATGTACTCATATACCGTTTATGTTCGACATCCCTGGACTTGGTCTTGCTTCTCATTAATTCGGGTTAATTAATTTAACTCGCGTAGGTACTACGAGTATTTATTCATTATTCTGTTTTATTCTTTTTACTTTCCCTCGAGGGCAGCTAATTAACGATGTGGGACGGATTAGTAGTGCTGTGTAGAACATGCGGTTTAATGGCATTTACCTAGTTCTTAGCATAAACTCAAAGTGCATATCGATCAGTTCAAGCAGTTACACCACAGCCTTAAAGTTCCATTTGACCTATTTTTTCTGTTTCTATTTAGAATCTAATTAACATATACTCGTATTTATTGCTCCCAGAGTGGGACAAGAGGAGAAGCACTGTGTGCAGTTTTCAAGGGTATTCTATATCCTCAATCCTCGGTAGTGTCTTCTCTGCCCTCTATTCTCTATCCTCTATCGTCAATCTTCAATCTTAAATCGTCTGTCTCCTCTATGGTGACCTAATTAAGTTTTTCGTAAACAAATTAAAGAAATAGAAATTCCAATTGAGCTCTATGGCTCTGGGTAAATGTTTATTTTAGGACTGGCTCTGTTCGACTTGTAAATTCGAGTAAATTCGAGTACTTAGCCCAGGTATTCGTGAGTACTGAACGTGATGGGGGTGAATTTGGTTTTCTCCTTCTCACATTGATTGTGTGTCGATGTAGATTAGGTAATTGGAAAATAACAAAAAAAAAAAATGTAAGGCATCTCCCGCTATTTGAAAATAGTCCAGAGCAAGACTGTTTGTTTAATTGTCGATAGATGTTGAGCTATATAGAGGTTATTGGGTGAGCGAGCTGTGTTGATATAGGGCAGGCGATACAATCATCAGACTACCTGTAGAGTAATTTACTTAGGCAATCGAAATGAAAACTGTTGCTCTTGTTAGTTGTTGGATTTATAGGTCAGGCTTTACGCAACAATTGCATTCTATTTGTATGGTAAATGGTTTCCTCATTCCAAATACCAGGTAAGTAATTTCCATTTAATCGTCAACTCCCTGCTGGGCTATGCAAATATGAATCATTTAACGCCCCCAGTCGATCCGTATTTAGACAGAAATAGAAGTCAGTCGTGAACTGCATTTATGCATTGATGTAGGTGACACCTTAAATGGAAGATATGTAGATTTTAGAAATATGCCAACCCTGTTGTTTGGTTGATTTGAGCGACTAATTTTGAATAGGAAAATGCAAAATGAATTCGCATCCGCTCCAAATATAGTTAAGGGAACATCTACTTTAGTACGCATTCCAACTTAAATGACGTCTAGAGGTTAATTAATTGCGCAGATGCGGAAATCTCTGGAAACGTAGAGCTCAACAGATACATTGTGGAATTTAGTGAAGTTCAATTAAACACACAATTTGAATAACAGAAGCAAATGTCAATTTAAATGTTGACAGCTGTGATGATGTTGACAAAACTATTGTACTTCTATATTAGGTTTGTTTGTTCACAATGTAGATTCGAAATTGTTTACAAATCGTGAATTAGAGCAATGTCATATTTTTTACAAAAAATGTTTCCTTACTCAAAGTCTGTGAGTCATTCCAAGTGGTCTAACAGAAATGTCTGTGTTCTGCGCAGTGAGCGTACTCGTCTGATTGTATGGCTGAGCCAAGATGTAAGCGTAGTAATTTGGTGAGAATTGAACACTTTGGGTGCACTCTTTAGACCAATTAGCATATAGTTACTTTGGACAGCATTTCAATTATCCGCATAGAGACACGTAACTAATTGTGATTCATAGTTTTGGCGAGCGAGTGCGAGACGTGTTTTCAAAAAAATCTGTCTTTCTTTACAGATGCAGGCTTCTTCTTAGTAGATAAGCGTAGCAACACAACACGTGTATTTGAAATGATCTAAGTAATTCAGCTTACCGTTGTTGAAATAGTTGGTATTCGTCATCGGTTGTCGTGAAGTGCTGAAGAACGTGGAAGAAATAGCTTTTCCTTTGCCTGACATGCATACTGACGCTTAAAATCTTGTGAGACCGCGCATCAAAATTAACACGGCGTCTCCACGAGCAATATTTCATAGAAGGCCATGTATCATTCTATGAAAATTGCCTGTGGAGACCACTTATAGTATGCTATGAAAAATTGCAGTCTATGGATTGCTTAGCTCATAGCATTCTATGGATATCATTCTATGAGCTGTCATTTCCCTTGAAGTTTGACATTTGTGTTCATTTCTTTTCACGATGGCTGAGTCGCGAATGGTGGAAGTAATTAAATTTATTAATCGACAATTCCAGGAATGGATTCACTCAAAACTTATGCTTCCTTTTCTCCGTTTGTTTTTACAATTTCTTTAATTCCTTTAATGGGAGAATAGACCGAAGTGCTTTGCTTTGCGACATTTCAACGAATTAAATAGTATTCTATGAAATGCCCACCCTTACTTTTATAGAAATCTATCGATCTTTCTTTCTACGGAAAGTGACAGATGGTATTCTATGAAATATTGCTCGTGGAGACGCCGTGTAAGGATTTTGAAGATATTCATATGAGATGGAATGCGTGTTTCAGTATGTTTTCATAGCATGGGCTGCTTTGACAAGTCCGCTTTCTGTTTAGGAAGAAATGGTCTCTGGTACTATTTGTGTCGAAGATCTTGCAAATGCCATCCAGAGCAATGACACCGAAACATCAGTTGCTGTGAAAACATGATGTCGACTGAAGCCTTTCAGGATCTAAAGCTGCGTTCCGACTCGCCAGTATCCTCGGATTGGGTTTTTATTCTACTGTATTGCATCTTGGGAGAACAATCATGCTACGTCGCCAGATTGGAGGGAAATGAATGCTCCCCGAGTAGGAAAAAATATTTTTTGGAAGCATCTAGTCATAGATAGACACTTTTAAGCATTTCGAGTTATGTCTCTTAACGAAAGACGATAATAATTGTTTAAGTCGGAGTAAACATGAGTTTCAACAAACAAGCCTCTTCACTTAGCCCGGTCTTTAGATAACTGCCTGTAGTTGCAATCCGGTTTAGGCCCCTTTCTACTTGTGCGCGCCACTTGAGGTTAGGTCTTCCTATTCGGCGTGGTTAAGTTTATATTGTTTGTTTTGGCAGCTTCCGTATGAGCACGAGTGGACGCAGGTCACTGTGTTCTCCAAATTTTGTTAGTTTTATCGGCATACGCTTATAGTCACATAAACTTTTAAAAGACGTTAACATAATATGGCAGATAAAATCCTGTATGCGATGTTGAGGAGACTTATAGCTCTATAATTAGCGCTGCTGAGGGGGTCTCACTTTTTGTACATCGGGCATCGAAAGTTGAGACTCCATTCATCAGGCATATACACTCTCCTGACCAGATTTGAGAAATGGGTTGGTGTATGCTCTCTATAAAGTTCTTTTTGGAAGTGTTGAATACCTTGCCTGGCAGGACGTCAGGTCCAGCCGCTTTCGTTGATTTCAGTCTGGATATTGCTATCCTTACTTCATTTAGGCCAGTTGGACCGAAGTTTTGGCTGTCATCGTCTGAATTGAATGGTCTATTCTGACCGACGCCGAAAAAGTTTTTCCCATATTTTCAGTAACGGCTGTGATTCTACTATACATCAAGGCTTCCTTCCTTCTTCATTTCTACAGAATTCTGTGCAAGTTTTCTTGCTTTGACGCATTTTTTTTACCTGCTGGTAAAACTTCCGCACATTCTCCTTGTAGTACAAACTTTCAATATCTTGGATCAAGCGCTTTTCGTGTTCTTTATTATCTGCAGCACCGTTTTATACGCTTCTGGTTTAGCTGGTAGTCCGTGCTGGCAATCTTCATCAAACCAGAGGTGGTGGTAGGACCACATCAGTTGCGGCGTCTGTGATGGCACGTTGACAGCGAAGTCGTACATGATCCTGGCTGCAAAGGAGTTGTTGGGTGATATAGTATTAGGCGAAGATTCTGGGAGTCTCTTGCGGTTACAGCTTTCCTACATCATATCTTCTCACATTAGTTTTTCTTTGTTTTCGCACCAAAGTGGTGATCCGAATCAATGTTGGCTGCATAGACGTCCAGAATACTGGAGGCATGCCTTACGTTTCTTGCAATTTGACCGATTTGATTTAACGTTTCATGAGCTGGCGACCGCCATCCCCTTGTGTATACTGAAATAGGAAAACCGTGTTTTTTTTATGGTGATAAACAGACAGAAATGTTGATAATGATTCATTCTCCCTGATACCCAACTGTTGGAATTATTTATTCCATATCCTCGGCACTGACTAAGAATCTGCGAATAGGACTTTGTTGACTGCATGTCCGAATGCTTTTCGGCAAAAAGATCTTTCAATTTTGTTTTATCTTTCGCTTCTCGTGCTCATTTTTAATTCTTCTAAGAACCCGGTGCTGGTTCTTTTTTTTTCGTCGCAAACCTCTGGATCCGTTCTGTTCCTCTGCAAAGGAGGTTGCTCCGTATGCTCTCTGTTTCCTTACACGAGTCAGTCGACATTCATTGTCAAACCATGAGTTTTGCAGTGGTAACCAGGAGGAACCTAGCGTATTAGAGACGGTATCTCTGTTAGGTTGTTGACAGCTTTGGAATCCAAACAAATGCATTTGTCTTGCAATACGAATTGAGTTTATCTGTTGATGTAAAACTGTCTTAGATTTGACAGAAACTTTGTCCCTCTTAGGAAAAGATGTACTCTAGACCTTTGCTCACAAAAAGTTTTTTATATTCTAGTGTAAAGTTGGGCAGCTCGCGTCTTGTGTCCGTAGGAAAGCCCTGGATTCAAATATTTTACCAATTTTTCATAAATCTCCCCAATGCTGTTGTGTTTTTGAAATAAATCGAACTGCGAATAGCCGCAGATAACCCTAAGAAGGCCGCTTAACTTCATCACATGATTTCTCCCTCCTAAAACTCTGATATTCCCTTCTTGTTTGGGGATGTAGTCACGAAACTATTCTCCTATATGGCCTATATTCTTTTTTAGAGACAGAAGGGGCTAAAGTTCAAAGCTAGACTCAAAAAGTGCATTAGAAGTGCAAGTCGAATAATTGTTGCCTTACAACCAGTCGTATAAATCATGCGGCTGCTGGAGTCTGTGCTGTAAACTACCATCGCCCCATAGATCTGTTCCTGTTCTTGACGATTTAGCTTTCAAACTGATGGCGAATGAAGCGCTTTTCAATTGAAAATTTATTGAATTTTTACACATTTTTTTGATGGAAGAAAAGTCTGGCCTACGTAAGGAAATTCTAACATCAGCCCCACCATCAGCATCGAATTCCTTTGGTTGGTGCCGGTAGTACCAATATTCTAGCCTTTCAAACAATTCTGTTTCGGGTACTGATTACGAATTAAGACTGCAGGGCACGACAGAATGGTATTTTAAATTGGCCCCATGCCTCACTTTAATGTCTGTTCGCGATAAATTATTCTACCTTTGTAGCAAATTAAGGTCAATTGCCTCCTCTTGTTGCCAGCTAAGTTCTGTCAAAGTTACCAAATATTAAAGTTCACCAGATTATGCCATTATAATCGGGCAATGAGCCAACTGTTAAACCAGAGAGGGAGGAAAAACAAGATATCCTTTGGAATTCCCTCATTTTAATCTTTCCAAGTAGTCGCTTTACTTACCTCATCCATTAGCGCTTTCTATTACTTCATTTCGATAGCAAAAGGCGTGGCAGGCAATATGGTATGTACAATGTCCTGGCAAGCCAAAGAGAAAAATAATGCAAAAGCGGAAAAACGTGGATAGCATTTCATATTTCTTCCATTCATGTGAGGAAAATGAGAGCAACAAGGGACAGGAGGAAGCAACAAAGGAAATAACAAGGCAAAACAGCAAAAGCCATGTCATTAGTTAAAACAGAAAAAAAAAAAAGGACGAAACACAGAGAGACTTGCATGTATTTGGCTTACAAAACAAAGCAAAACAACATGTTGCTCGTATTAATGGAAGACAAAAACAAAAGAAATAAAATCCACACAATACTCGTAAACCACTTGCTGATGCCCTTGCTACGAAAACCTTCCTTTGTCATTTGCCCTTGCAATGGGCGACAGTCACCCCTCCTCCATGCAACTAATGTAAATATAAATAATGTGCAATATGCCACAATGCAACATATAATGTTACAAAGTTTAACGGTAAGAAACGATAAAAACAAACTAATGACATACTCCCAAGAGGCTTTATCCTTTAAGCAAGTCTATTCCGACGAAACTTGCATTGACATGCGACTTTAGAATAAACTGAAGAAAGACGACATCCTTTAGATGCATACACAAGTGTGCTCCGGTTTTATGTTTTGCAATTTTCCTTTTCCCATTTTCCATTTTTTTTTTTTGCTTTTTCAAACTTGTCTTTCGTGTTTTTCTTCTTTTTTTTCTTTTTATTCGCAAATCCGTTGCCGTTGTACACACTGACCTCAATTATGCATCGTTCCTTCGGTCCTTATTGGTCATACTTAGTGGGGTGTGATGAGAAAAAGGTTGAGAACAGTGCTGACACTTCAATTTAAATTAAGGGAAATCCTTTCCCACAATCACAAAGTTTGTAAATCTATTTTGGATACGAAACGGATTTTATTTACAGATATGGTATATGGCAAGTTCTAAAGTTCTAGCTAAGATCCTTAAAGACCTGCAGAAGACTTCTACAGGTGACTACTGTACTACCCATACCGAAGAAGTCCGCAAGTCGCATCCATTCCAATGACAAATTGTAATTCTACTACGGATCAGCGCCGATGCAATTTTACGGATTCGAACGCCTTGTGTTGATCGCTATAAGAAAGAAAATCCTGCATAGAGTACCAGAGAAAGCTCGGGAGGATTTGTGTTCCTGTAACCTACTACTTAGGTTTCGTGCAATCAGCCTAGACACTGAGATACTTTATTGGAGTATGTTCGACGGATTGTTATGAGGCGTTCAATGCCGAAATTATAAGTCCTTCTCCCAAGTCCGGTTTGAATAGCAAGTCCACATTCAAATAATCGCCACTTTTACTTACACAGCCTGGATTATACCACATCCAACAGTGTTTTCTTGTAGCCACGCGGTTCCCACATCTCGACATCTATAAAGCGGCTTGGCTATCCGTTGATCAATCAATCCTCAACCAGATTGATCATATTGCGATGGACGCCACATACTCCTTCAACATTCGCGATGTCGAAACTTTCTGAAGAACCAGCATCGACTGGAGCCAAGTAAGACTATTATAGACCGCTAGAATCTTTGTCAATTGTGTTTACCTTAAACTTTCTGGATGGATCCATGCCTCCATGCACACACCAGAGCCTGCATAGATAAGCATGGGTAACAGCGAGAAGTAGTACAATAAAATCGAAGTTACTGCTGGGAATATAACAAGACTACTTCAGCACACTGTATAACCGCGATAATGAATAACTTAGAAGAAGTTAGGGTGGCAATATTGAAGTTAAAGTCTTACACAGCTCCTGGCACAGACGGGCAACTTTTGTAACTATTTAAAGCATAAAACAATATTTACGACTTCAGATGGGCAAGAAAGCATGCCCAAAACGTGGAAACTCAGTTTGTCCGATCCACAAAAAGACGGAAGCTTTTAACTGCGCCAACTATTGAGCAAAATATCACCTTAACAGCGCACTATGTGGTATTAGAATATTAAACCTGGCCAAAAACCCTTTTTTTTGCCAATTGCCAACCTTAATATGTTATTTTCCGAAAAGCTTAATACTCCAGCTTGACACAGAGTGCAGCGCCACCAGTCAAAAGTAAACAGTTGTGTAAGTGTCAAGTTTATTAGAAAAATCTGCAGTTTTGTTCTTTAATTTACTTTTAATTCGAATTGCAAGGTATTTATTTTATTATTTATTCGAATTAATACTAATCTGATTTTTGTTTGTGCCGGGTATAACTTAGCTATAAATACTGTACATTTTTATTAAATATGTTTTTCGTTGTAATTTAAAAAGGGTTTTGTTATATTTCTAAGCATTTCTAAGCATTGAAACTTGTTTTGTTTTGTAAGGTGGTTAATATTAAATTGTTTTATGAATGAATCTGCTGCCCGAAAAGGCCCTTCTTAAAAATTTATTTTATTGTTTGCTGGTACCTACACATTTTTGATGTAGAGTTTTTTTTTTGCAATTTTTAGAATGGATTGAAACATTGACTCGAAATGAGTTGTATAATATTATGCAACGCTCAAATGAGACTACATTTGACGGCAAGCTTAATTTCATGCAACAAGAATTGTTGAATCATTATACTAAAAAATGATAAAATGGCTGATGCAAAGCAAAAGCTATCTATTATTAAACACCAGTTTAAGCAAAAATTGTTAGCTACCCGAAAAACAAAAGTGAGATTTGAGGAAACCAATGCTGAATGGCTTAATGGGACAGTTTCGTTACCTATTGCCATTACGTATAAAAAATATGATCTTTATAGACAAACCAAAGTGTGTTTATTGTTCTGCTTGTTTTGAAAGGCTTTTGTATATTCTTTACTGTTACATAAGTCAGTAGAGGTCGTCCTCAGAAATCTTTTGGGGAATCAAGTGAAAGAAGCAAAAGACGAAGAACCGAAGACCTTCGATCAGAATACGTAGAAGAACTCACTTATGCTACACAAATTTCGTGAAGCGGGCAATGCCGATGCTTCAAAAGCTGTTAAAGATCTTATAAGTAGTCCTCGGAGAGCAAAGGCCATAAAAAAAAAAAATATTGCAGATCAACCGCAACCGTGCCAATTATCGCCATTGCGTGCTCTGTCCATGTTTACAAAAGCAGGACTTACTAAAGCGCAATATGAAATAGTTAGAGAAACTAACAAAAATTTCTTTCCCTGTTATTCTGTACTTCAAAAGATTAAAGAAGAATGCTATCCAGAAATTCTTTCCATAACTGAGACATGTGCTGAAGTGCAAATGCAAAAGCTGATGGATCACACTGTAAGTAGACTAATATTACATCTCGAAGAAGCTGTGAAGCATTTGAGCGATGACGACAAGAAATCTTAAATTTTAATAAGTACGTGGGGTTGTGACTGGTCCCAGCAAAGTCAATATAAAATTAAGTTTAAAAGTGAAGTTGATTCTGATGCCAATATTTTTCAAAGCTCTGTAGTTCCACTTCAGTTGATGGTTTACGGGCTCGAAAAGAAAATTCTTTGGCAGAACCGAACCCCATCATCACCTCACTATTGTCGACCAATAAGAATAAGGTTTATTAAAGAAACACATGATGTTATAAATGAAGAAATACTTACTTACTTAAGGTGGCGCTACAGTCCGGGGTGGACCTGGGCCTCAGTCAACAAGCTTCTCCAGCCAGCTCGATCCCTGGCTAGCTGCCTCCAGTTTCGCACGCTAAGTTGGCTGAGGTCCTCTTCCACTTGCGTGCGCCACCTGAGTCTTGGACTCCCCTACTGCGCTGTCCCTCGGGGGCGGATTCGAAAACTTTTCCGACCGGAGCATTGGTGTCCATCCGCTCTACATGACCCAGCCATCTCAGTCTTTGGATCTTCACTCTTCTGGCTAGGTCCATGTCGCTGTACAGTCCATACAGTTCGTCGTTGTATCTCCTACTCCACTCACCGTCAATGCAGACGGGACCGAAGATCGCCCGAAGAATTTTTCTCTCGAAGCAACCAAGACCACCCTCATCCATTTTTGATAATGTCCATGCCTCTGCGCCATAGCGCAGGACCGGGATTATTAAAGTCTTATAAAGGGTGACTTTTGTTGTCCGAGAGAGGGCTTTGCTACTCAATTGCCTTCTTAACCCAAAGAACCAGCGGTTGGCAAGAGTTATTCTTGGTTTGATCTCAGCGCTGGTGTCGTTGTCTGTATTTATAGCGGAGCCTAGGTAGACAAAGTCCTTAACGACCTCAAAGTTATATCTGTCGAGGGTGACGTTCTGTCCGAGACGTCGGTGTTGGTTGTCCTTTTTGCTTGACAGCATATACTTGGTCTTGCCCTCATTGACCGCTAAACCCATTTTCGCCGTTTCTGTCTCAATACTCGCGAAAGCGCCACTGACATCACGCTGCTTTCTCCCGATTATGTCAATATCGTCAGCGTTTGCGAGTAGTTGGACGGACTTTTAAAAGATAGTGCCTCTTGTGTTTGTGTGTGAGTTTTGCACTGTTGTTTCAAGCACTATGTTGAAAAAATCACATGACAGCGCATTGCCTTGTCTAAATCCTTTCTGGACATCAAAGGTCTCGGTAAGATCTTTACCGACCTTGATGGAGCAGCGTGCATTCTCCATTGTCATCCTGCACAGACGGACGAGTTTGGCAGGGATGCCAAAACTAGACATTGCTCTATATAGCTCGTCTCTATAGATGCTGTCATACGCGGCATTAAAATCGATGAATAGGTGGTGGGTATCGATATGAAGCTCATGGGTCTTTTCCAAGATCTGCCGTAGTGTGAATATCTGGTCAATGGTGGACTTTTCTAGCCTGAAGCTAGACCTATCGAGTTGTTGACGAACGGCTTTAGGTATTCACACAGTACGGCAGATAAGATCTTATATGCGATGTTAAGGAGACTGATGCCTCTGTAGTTGGCGCAGTTCAGAGGGTCTCCTTTCTTGAGAATTGGACAAACAATGCTGAGGTTCCATTCATCGGGCATACATTCGTCCGACCATATTTTACAGATGAGTTGGTGTATGCTCCTTACCAAGTCATCGCCTGCCGCTTTGAAGAGCTCGGCAGTCAGGCAGAAAACATAAAAAAAAAAACTGCAGCACTTTCCGCTACAGAAGTTAATGACATGTCCATAAAACATAATATGTTATTCACCGTAGTGGACGGTAAGGTAGGCAATGCTGCAACGCATACCAAATCTACAAACTCTTCCGAGTTTAACGACCTATCGAAAAAGAGATCGTGCAAGAAAGAAAATTTAAACTTCGGCTTGTCTCTGCTTTATGATCGCATACGATTTTTCGAAAGTATACTAAACGTAGCTTACAGGTTGTCTGTGAAAAAATTGAATGTTCTACTTACTCAGAAGGAAAAACAAGTGGCAGAAAATATAAAAAAAGAAATTCAGCATCAGTTCAAACAACAACTCGGACTGTTAGTGGAAATTCCAAAATCAAATTTTGGAAACACGAATGATGGGAATACCAGCAAAAGATTCTTTGAGGCACATGAATGAGGTATCAGCAGCTGTAACTGCAATTGATAAAAATTTATTATATCATCTTAGAATAGTTTTAGATACATTATGTTCTGGATTCAAAATTAACACTGAAGAATTAGAAAAATATTGCCAAGAAACTGCTGAGCCATATGTTTCCTTATATAAGTTTTACCCTATGTCTCCCACAATGCATAAGGTGCTTATTCATGGATCCGAGGTAATTTAAAAAGCTTCCAATAGGACAACTATCACATGAAGCTGCAGAAGCAAGCAACAAAAGCATACACTTATTTCGATAAAACTATACCAGAAAGTTTTCACGTGTAACCTGCAGCACGGATCTTCTGAATGGGCTTCTCCCAATATCTGATCCATTAATAACAGGCATGAGATCAGCAGATTTTGGAAAAGAGCCTTGGATTTCACATTTACATTCACCAGCTTCTCATCGACTTTAAAGCCGCAGATGACAGCGTGCATAGAAACGAGTTACAATCAACGCCGTGTTCAGACTGAACATTCCTGCCAAACTCATGAGGACAGGCAACAAATCGGCAGAATTTTTGCAGGTTCCATGCCTGAAAATCAGTGAAATCTATCAAAAATGCCACAGCTAATGTGACGCTAATTTAGAGAAGAATGCAGGCAAACACATGTATGAAGATATGCAAGTACCACTTCTGTGGTGTTATACTGTAAACGGCGAGAACAGATAAATTCTGCTGTCAGCTAGAGAAAACAATTTAACCTGTATCTACGGTGACACATCTCCTAACTCATTTGTGTTGCTCATGTTGTCATTTTTGTCACATCTGAGCGGGGCCTACGGTTTATCGTCGACTCCGATCGGCACTCTTTAGAAGCTTTCTCGTAGGCAATTTTGAAAAATTGTTGGCGACGGGGGACCGGGGATCGAACCACGGATCCTCTGCGTGATAGTCCAATAAACTAACCATCGCGCCATCGCCACTACCTTTCAGTAGCCAATAGCCAACACAATGGCGATAAAGCGAACTTTACCAGTCGTAGAATGGTAAGTACAAAGGCCAGAAACGTGGAATAGCTTGCAATAATTTCTACGGAGCTGCAGATATGAAGCAGAAAAATAATCATTAGATACCACACTAGAAAGACCTTGAATACCCGAATGAACTCTCCGCGATCTAAATCAAACAACTTGGCCAATCTCTTGATGCTTCCGTAAATCGAAATAATATTCTTCCTCTGCAGCCTAGTGTTTTGAAGAGCCTGGGAAAGCAACCCAGCAAGGGGTGTATTGTAAAATATTGATTTTTGCTGTTGTGTGAAGTAGAAAACCAGATGATAATTAAAAAATACAGACGAAGTGTTCGGCTGTGATAAATCCTTTGGAAGGAGCAACAGATACTTGGCACTGCCTAAGCTAACTTCGTTTTGCCTGAAAACGCTAGTAATCTGAACATTAGATGCTAATGCTGCAATCAAATCTCTCAAAAAATGGATAAATATCCGCTAAATCCTTACAGATTAATTTGCGTATCCTAAAATTGTATTTCTAGAAAACTAAATCTTCGAAAAAAGTTATTTAGAGCTTTAAATCAGATTCCCGCAGGAGGTCTTCAAAACCATTTTACCTAATTCTTTACAGATTTTCTTTACCACGGTTCGGATGCGAAAGGATACAACTAGAGTGGATCTATAGTCATAACTTTTTATAATAATATATTTAAGTACCTTCGATATATTTTGGAATAGAATCCGAATGCGATTGCAGCTATATTTGAAAAATAGAGGCAATGCGAGCCATATTGCTTTTATCAGAGTGTTTCGCGACAATTTGAATCTTATCTTATCTTTTCCAAAAGCAAACTCATGTTGAGCCTAAAAGAACTTGTCGAGAAGTTAAACAATAAATTTACAATGTATATCTGCCGACAAAACAAACCGTTTTATTCTGTCAGTTATGTTACTACCGACAGACGACACGACACTGCTTTTATCGAGGAGTCTTAGCAGACTGTTTGGCAACTTTTCATAATGAAGTAATAATGTGTGATTTTTTAATCATCTTAGGTGGTCCATGCGGAGAGTTCAATTTTGGATTACAATACTTTTTCAAACATTTTGACTTGTATCTCGCGTATAATATGTGCAAATGTTGTCTTCCAAGGCTGCAATTGATGCTGGCTTCTCGGCATAGATGAATAATTTGACGTATCCCCATAAAAAAATAGTCTAAAGACGTCAATTCGCATGATCCAGTCGGCCAATTTTCCAATCCAAAACGGGAGATACATCGCTCACCGAACTTATTTCTCAGTTGGGCCACCGATTCGCGTGCTCTGTGGCATGTAGCGCCGTCTTGCTGGAACCACATCTCAACCAGGTTCAGCTCGCAGATTTTTGGCAAAAAAAAAATTTCGAAATCATTGAACGGTAGAAAGCGCCATTGACGGTAACATTGTTCTCATGGACCATAAACCGCACCAAACCGTGAATTTTTCCGCGTGCCTTAGCTGCTTGTATTGCCTGAAGTTGCTCATCGGACCAAATAGGGCAATTTTGTTTTTAACACACCCATTCAACCAGAAATAAACGTCGCCGCTGAAGACAAATTTTCGACAAAGAAGTGCATCTTTCCCCAGATTTTTTAAGGCCCACTGATCGACGTTTTTGTAACGTTTAGACTAAGATCCTTGAGTAAATCTTCCACGTAGTCGAGGGGCTGGGAACGGCGACGAATGGACAAATCACCGCCTTCATTAACACTGGCAGATACATCAGCAATATTTCTGTAGGTGAGCATTAAACCCAGTAGCGTAAAATATGGGCACTATGGCTTCATATTCTTGCTCAGTAGGTCGATTATGACGACCGTAAAGTGGTCAAAGTGTTCGAAAAAATATTTTTTACAGAACAAGAATTTTGATAATAAAATTCAATAATTTATAAGCGATGTTCGACTACCTAAGTATGTTTGATTTGACACATGTCATGAATTACACGCGGATTTCAGTGCCCCAGAAACGAAGATTTTGCTTATTGACGTAACCGCTTAAGCGGAAATGCACCTCGTCGCTCATGATGATTTTCGACATAAAATCGTCCTCTTCGTTGTTGAGATTGAGGACGGCTTGACAGTAATTCACACACGACTGATGGTCAGGAGGCATTAACTGATGCACTGTTTGCAATTTGTACGGGAACATGTGTAAGTCTTTCACTAAAATTCGCTGTAGGGTCCGTCTGGTGATGCCCAATTGCATGGCCCGTCGTCTGATTGATGTTTCTTCATTCTCAGCGATATCGGCAGCCATAGCCGCGATATTCTCGGCCGAACGACCAGTCTGATGGGGGCCACCCCCTGCATGGTCTCTTCTATGGTTTGCCCAGTTGCCGCGACACGACTAGGAAACCGACGTTGAAATACACGCTGCGCTAACACCACCGACCGATTGTTGGTCAAAAAAATCGACGCAATTATTCCACGCTCTTGCGGAGTATAGCACTCCATTGCATATCTGTTTGCATACTGCAGCTGTTTAGTTCACAAATGTCAATTATGATTGACGTACGATGCCATTTGCAAAAATTATAACATCTTCTGATAGGATGATTAATTTTGCGCCACTTTGTATATTAACGAATCTGTCGAGAATCCCGAAGACTCGTAAGAAACAGACATTTAAATAGTTACTTTCTCATATACGAGTATTTACTGTCCATCGCGATGTGAAAAAAGCACGCCGTAGCCAATATATTTCATAGATTGGGGTAACGGAAGCGGCCACTTTACAAGTTGATTCCATTACGAGTTCAAATCGCCTGGTACCGATGGCATATACCCAATGATGTTGCTGCTGGTAGCTCTTCGCAGAATCCTCATTGCTAGTCTGGTACTTGTATACATACCGAAACTCTGGCGAGCAGTGAAGGTAGTTTTTCTACACCAATTTATACGGAAATTCGACTAAAAGCTCGCCAAGAGCTTCAAATCTGTAGGCCTGGGTTCCTTCATGTTAAAGAGCATGGACAGAGTAGTCGCAAGACTGCCTTAAGAATGCACCCTCTGTCGGCGATGCAACACTCCTACATGGTAGTCGTCGAGTTGATAGTGCATTCGACAATAAGAAATACGAGTTGGAAATTCTCATCGATATTCAGGGTGTTCTCCACAAGTCAACTTCTAACGGTATGTGTAGTTCGGCCAGACGACATGACGTAGACAAGTCACTAGTTTTGTGTATAAAAGCAATGCTGGCGAATATGTCCTTGATTTGTGAATGCTGACGGTGGCCAATACGTAATGGACAGGGGCAGACAGAGGTTCCCTGTAAGGCGGCGTTCTCTTTCCACTGCTAAGATGAATATTGGTTTGCTCACGGTTGTCTGGTCTGACTTACGTAGTGTCTAAAGGCATTAACATCCAATTCTCCGAAGTAGCTCAGTACTTGGGTGGTATTCTTAGTAACACAACTTCTACGGTCTAAGCATGTTACGTCGAAAGTCTCTAGTCAGAGAGAAAACTGAAAAACCAAAAAGCAAACAAATTATCCAATCAAGATTCTGTTTGAGGAGATCTTTAGAAGGAAACATTCTAACATTTAAGGAGTTTTGCAAGAAGCGAAATAAGGGGAAGTCTGATGCCCAGAATATATCCCAATCAAGTTGAAATAATTTATGTCGGGTGATCAAATTTTTGTGTTGTGTTGATTTGAGCGCGACAACACCACACTGCTACGATTGATAAGCTCGAAACGATGCTATACGATTTTATTACTTAATTTCTCTAAAACCTCACAGTAGTTTCGTTAAAACTTACTCCAATCGAGAGAGATAGAGCAACCTAAATGAAACACAGCTTGGTGGATTGATACGAGTATATTACTGATCTACCCTCTCCACCAAAACACAAATTCATCTGGGTGACTACTTGGTCAATGAATTTGGGGATTTGTATCAAGTAGCGATTAATAAAAATACTCCATAGTTGTCACACGGCGCGATCCCAGCGGAGCTACTGCCAGGCAATCCTATTTTAACGGATGAAATGCCTTCTTTAATCGACTTCGACAATCCGTATGATATAATATATGCGGAGAGGAAGGACTGGCGAAAGAATGCAGGCCAAATGAAATTGCAATTTTCACAGATGGCTCGAAAACAAGGGAAGGAACAGGTTCTGGTATTTTCTCGAAAGGCCCAGAACTAAGAGTACCCATAAGGCTCCCGGACATGAGCAGTGTCTTCCAATTAGAGGTTCTGGCTGTCCTCAGGGCGGCTGAACTGATGAAGTTAAATTCAACTGCTCCCACAGGGATCGTGATGGGCCCGTTTCGTTGCCTAGTGATATGCCTTATGAAACACCCTGTTTAACCTAACCTAACCTTGACTGCTTGTTGTGACCTTAAGAATCCCTAATTACTTTGACGATCTTAAGATTCTCTTAATTCCAAAGAGCTTTCTTTGAGTAAAGTGAACCTTGTCAATGCTGGCTGCCATTAAAACCTAACCTAGCTGTATCCATGGGAGAACAATGAAAAATTCTGCCCAAAACAACAAAACGCGCAACGTTTAGATGAATACTTTCAACTAAAAAGCCTTTAGAAGATACATGGTGCAACAAACGAGCGAAAACCGTTTAACTTTTGTTCAAAATTTTACTGAATTTAGGAGCGAGGGTTTGTTTTTTTTTTAATTTTCGCGCGCACAAGGGATTATGTACCCTTAAAATGTTTGCACATAGCGCGGACGAAGGATTTAGAGAGGGAGAACAGAGAGGTACCGATGTACGTTGGTTTTAAATGTTTGAAGGTTGTAATAGCTAGGAAATAAAGAGGTCGGCAGGGCGTTCCATGAGCGAGTTGTTCGGCTTAGGAAAGAATAACGATATTTCAGGGTGCGTCCGAAAGTGGGCTTGAGGGTGTACTGATGAGCATTCATAGCGCGACGGGTGTTACGGTTGAAGGTTTGAAGGGGCGGTGGTCGAGGGTGTCAATCGACTGTGTAATATTAGCATCACCTATTAGTTTTATCGCACGGTTTTGAATCCTATCTAGTAGGCGTAGGCTGTTTATATCGGAATTTAATGAGCTTAACCTACGCTGCCGTTCCTGTTCTACAGCCGAAGAGCAGGGACGTGAGTCCGGGAACGAATATGAAAAGCAGAGAGTTCTGTCGTCAGCAAAGGAGTAAATTGGATTAGAAGTAGCAGATAAGAGATCATTAATGAAAATTAAAAAGAGTGTCGGAGACAGAACGGAGCCCTGGGGCACACCAGCATTTATTTTGTGAATATCAGAATTGAAACCATCCAAGACAACTTGAATTGAACGTTCCGAAAGGTAATTTCTAATCCATTGAAGAAGGGAGTCGTCGATTCCAAAAGCACACATTTTCGACAAAAGAACCCGATGCCTTAGAAATATCAAGTGCAACTGTCTTGCTTTCGCCAGATTGATGTAAACTTTGGTTCCACTTTTCGGTGAGATATGCCACCAAATCACCACTGTACCTGTTGCTTGGAAAACGCTGCTGCCGGTCATTCAGAAGTTTTCGTGTTTCGAGATATTTCATGAGCTGACGATTTATCAGCGTTTCCATGACCTTGAAAAGAAGGGACCTAAGTGCAATGGGTCTGGAGGAGGAGAGAGAAGAAGATTCGCCTTTTTTAGGGACAAATCTTGTTTGGACAAATACTGTTTTCCATCGGCTCGGAAAGAGTGCGAAAGTTGATTCGTCCCATTGAAGATTCGACGAACTCAAGTGTAAGCGGAGACAAAGCACAATCTGGAGGCGTTGAGCTGGCCACAAAGTGTGCAGCAAGCAGATTGGCCTTGTCCAAAGAGCTGACAGCTGGTATGTCATTGTAAATAAGCGTTGGGATGGAGGATGAGGCAGAATTACAAACCTTTTTGACGAACGACCAAACATTTTTACTACCTTTGGGACATTGTAGTATTTCTTGCCTCAGTTTTTGGTCGTATGTAAATTTCACACACTTAAAAAAGGCGTTGCAGTAATTCCTGGCTCGTTTGAATTTTTTCCCGGTTTTCCTCTGTCAGGTTGGTCTTATAGGATCGAAAAAACATTTCTCTCAACCTGACAGCCTCTTTACAGCTCGAGTCGTACCACGCCTTTTTCTTTGGTCTGATACTCTCTATCCGGTGAGGGATACAGGATCTCATTCCAAAGAGAATAGTGTCTGTGATCATGTAAGCATAGCCTCAAACAGTTACAAAATCAAATATATGTCAAGTAGCTAGTTGTGTCCCACAGGATTGGGTATTCAGTCCTCTAGTTTGAAAAACAATGATCTTTTCCGTGACATTTTCCCAGTTGGTATTAGCGACTAATACGATTCGATGCAATTAGTTGGTCTAAGCTATGGATTTGAATCGTGGTTGCAGTATCGTTTCTCCTTAAACTCCGATATAGTACCATTAGCACAGACATGGTCAAGGCCCACATAAAGATCGACAACTTCAACACCCGAGAGCATATTCCATAGTGGCACCTAGTTTACCTTCGACGAGTACTCAGCAATTTATGCAAAACCTGCTCGTACACCACACAAATTTCCCCAAAGTGGCAACACTTGTTGGTCACACCAAGAAGGAAATCACTCATCAAGTGCCGACTATTCCGAATGATAAGTGCGAGAACTTTATTTAGGTTAAGTCTCCATCCCTCCATGTCTCCACCACGGTTTCCGCCAGTGTCATATCCGTAGTTTCTACGTTATCCTTCTCGATTTAGTTTTAAGTTGGTTTTGGGGAGGTGAAATTGAATATTCCATAAGCAAATTTCACTCAAATGAGTCAAACCGCATGCGGAAGTTTATATTGATTTGTGTGAGGAGTTTGGCAGTGAACACAATATAATCGAGGTATACGAGTGGTAGCGGTTTGACAGGGGGTTAGGGGGATAGGCAGGGATCAGAAAGTCTATTTATTGTCGAATCAATGCGGTCGGGAATTGAATGAGACTGACTATGAATAGCGCAAATTAAGCGATCAATATTCGTTAAAGTAAAGCGATACGAACAAGGACACATAACGTCAGGACATTGGACGTCGTCGGTTGTATGCATCCACCGATACCATCCACTTCTATGGCAGTCCAGCGAAGTGAAGTGAAGTATTGTGATAGGGAAACAATGGAATGAGAAGGACATTAATACACAAGTAAACAACACGATGGTGGTTGTGTAGTGTACCTATATGCACGGTGCCTGTTTGGCTATGCGTCAGAGTGGATTATGTTTCGCTGGGCGACATGTTTGTCTGGTTGATGGGTTGCAAGCGAAAGCGATCCTACCAATTGGCCTACTTTTTAAATCGAGTGTATTGTGAGAATATGAATTCTTAATTAAGTGAACCATAGCTGTGGGCTATTATTTGCTACATGAGGAGCGTAACATACGAATGCCGACACCAAAGTTCAAATTTCAACACTTTATGCTTAATGGGTTAAGTGTGACGTCTTTCAGTAAGTCAAGTCGCTGGTCACTTTTTCGTGTAATATGATGGAGTACACCTCCGAAATGAAAACTACGTAAAAGTATTAAAGCTTCAAGGAGGAACACTCCTTAGATTTGTTGTTGTTGTTGTTGTTGTTTTTGACACCCAAAAACTTCGTCTTTTGTGATTCCTTTTAATGCTCTAACCAGTGCTTCTCAATTGAATGGGGAAACTACAGATAGTACCTACATTTTTGTGGTGCGACAAAAGGGGGATGGTTAAGTTGGAAAACATTCAAATCCCTGGTGAGTGGCGTGTTGGGCGACATGCAGGCTACGAGAAATAGCTGGGCGTGTATCCAAAGAATAGTTTTTTTTGTTTTTTTTTTAGTGTCGTCCTTCCAAGGAGTGTCTCTGGCTTGCATGCTTGCATAAATCAAAATTATTGTCATATGAGTGGGTGGAACAGTCGGCATCCTAGCTACACTATTAAAACTTTTTATAATTTTTCCATATTACCTCGGTGCTCATAATTTTAAACTAACTCGCACTTGGTCTTTTGTTTGGGATAGGAAAGGAATGTAGCTCAAGTAAAGTCTGTGGCAGAAATCGAAGTCCCTAATCGATATGACTTTCCTTCGAAATGCTTAATGGAATTGGCGTTCAATAAAAAAAAAACGCCATTTCAAAGAATTGTCCTAGATACTTAGGAAATGGCATTTTAGTTGAATGCCGTGCTTCCTACATTTTATGAGCAGTGACTAGATTCATGAGACATCCAAGGCGAACGAAACTCAGTGGGTCAGAGTTTTTAAGGGAACATTTTCACCCAAACGGCTGTCGATGAACTCTGTATATTATCCCTTTAAATGGACCTTCCCGCTCTGCAAGACAAACTGAATGCCTGCTATCGAAAGCAAACGCTTTTGGATAGCAGTGTAGATCCTGCTTTAAAGTCTTCCCCCTATGAAGAAATTTTACGACCTAACATATGGTATACTGTTTACATCTGCGCGGAGGAAACCAAGCAGATGAAGAGATAAATAAGATTCAACTAAAAAAACTCCTGCGGGAACTTCTATAAATCTATCTTATTCATCAGTAAACATCTTGGGTAGAGAATATTCGAATAGTCTGTCTAATTGACCACTATTGGGAGATGCAATGGCCTCTGGGTCATGGACAAAAAAAGGGCACTGGAGCCATTCCCCACTCCAAAGATAGGTCATCAAATCTGAAGAAAAATGTTGTCCTGGATGGGGACGTGGATAGTAACCGAAAGGATAAGTTAAATTAAGCAACAACACCCTTTGGTACCTTCAACAGGATTGTACTGGCATATATGGATGAAGAGTGCTCGTTGTTTTCAACCCTTCTTCTCTTTAAATTTCTGGAACGGTTGCTAAATTTGTACATCAAGAGCAATGATTGGTGCCACTTCAATAAGGGCCGATCCTGCCCTCAACCATCATGGATCTCCCACCAGTTCCGCACTCTAAATTGCTTAAGATCCCTTTCCACTTGCGGTCGCCACTTTAAATGAGGTCGCCCTCTGCTGCACTGGCTCTCAGATTCATATCCGAAGACTCTTCGAACCGGAGTTGTGGTGTGATGCATGACCTGAGCGATGTCGTTGTACAACCCGTTGTTGGCAAGGGCAATTTTACATCTGATTTCTGCACTGATGTCGTTACTCCTTATAACTGTGGAGTTATAGCAGTTATATAGTCAAATCGGCGTCGGACAGCACGTTGCAATGCCTTAAACTTTCCTTGACTTTGAAAGTCTTGGCTAATTCTACCAAGTGATGAGGAGGGTTTTTCAAGATCTGCCAACCAAGTTCTTCATGGCAGATGCCATGATAATACAGCAGAAAAGGTCTTGGAGACGCGATAAGTCAGTCGCAGTCAAAAGCATCCCCTTTCTTGTGGATGGGACAAACGACGCTGAGATTTTATTAATTGCGCAGGCTTTTTTCCGACCATCTATCTATCTTACAAAAAAGTGCATATTTCCGGAGCTGTCTTAAATAGCTTAACAGGAGCCGCCGCCGGCTTCATTATCTATACTTAAACTTCAATAATGCTAGCTAAACTCCATTCAGCTCAGCTTAAATGATTTATTCTGGTGTCAGCGGTATTTTGATCACCATGACCACTGTATTGTGTTCAGAAGTAGTCTTTCCACAACAGAAGTTGTGATGTCATTACGTCAGAAGCCATTCCAACAGAACCAGAGTATTAAGACAGCCGACGCCTACGGCTACCAAAGTTCCAGTGCGTGTTCTACCGAAGACTTCTTCTTTTTAAGCGGAGGATTGTTTTGACAGTGCAGCCGACTATATGAATGTTAAGGGGTAGGAGGTTAATCAATGGGTCTGGAGCGAAGTCAGTCGTGTCGGGGGTAACCCTTAAATGCGCTCTGTGTATTTTTCTTCCAGTTCTAATGTTTCAGAATAAAACCTCAGGACATAGAAGCATATTTGGCGGTATTAGAGGCAGGTGATGTATCCGAAGATGAAGAAGATATTGGTGATGAAGACGACATAGACTACAATGTTGGTGTTGAGAAATTTGTAAATGAATCACAAGGCGAAGATACGAGTACAGGCGAGGGAAATGAACAAGTTGCAAGGTGTGATCAGCCTTTAGTCGCGGAAGAATCAGTTATATCGATGTTTAGTCCACTTATTTCTGGTGCTGCTCTATGGAAATCTAAAAATCGAGACCTAATATGGGAAAAAAGAAGTTTGAAATGGGATGAGAATAGAATCACCTTCTTAGGATATACGTCAATGCCATCAGAAGTGACGTCACTAGAAACCCCTATGCAATTTTTTTCCGGGTTTATGAACGATGAAATAATTTCCAAAATTGTTAGTGAGACTAATTTGTACATCGCCCAAAATAATATTGCTAATAGTCCACCTATTACAACTTAAGAAGCACGACAGTTTTTCGGAGTTCTGATTTTTACGTCAGTATTTCATAATCCTAATGTCAGATCTTATTGGGGAAAATATGGTTTTCAGCACATTATGGAAACTATGTACGTCATCTAAGAGATTTGCAAAACTGAGATCAGTGATCCATTTTAACGACAACAGCCTTCATAGACCTCGTGTACATCCAGAACATGATCGTCTGCATAAAATACGACCAATTATAGATTACCTCAATAATTTATTTTCAAGTACTGTGCCGATAGAACAAAGGCTTTCGTTGGACGAACAAATGTGTGCCACGAAAGTGGCTCATTTTCTTAAACAGTACCTCCCAAATTTTATGTATTATGTTCTCTATCAGGCTATGCCTGTAATTTTGAAATTTATTCTGGACAGAATTGTAAAGGCTTGCCTGATGAGCCTGACCTTAGAATAGTTGGTAACACTGTACTTCGTCTCTGTCGCAATGTACCGCGACTGGTAAACCACATAATATACTTTGATAATATTTACACATCAATTCCGCTACTACATCATCTACCAACTCAAGGTATATATGCTCTAGGAACGATTCAGAGAAACAGCTTAGGTAAGAGCTGTAAACTGCCCCTGCATAAGGATTGCATGAAGGAATCTATTGAAAGAGGCACATATGAAGAACAAGTGGCAAACTATGAAGGAAAGGTTCGTTAATAGACCTCTGTGAAGCAAACAAGTGTTCTTACCAAGTTTATTCTGAATTTTAAAAGTGTGGTCAAATTTTTACTACGTATTAGTACCAGATTTGTACAAGAGCTAAGTGGCCTAGTAGAAGTGGTGCTGGATTGCCGAACCAGGGATACGGGTTCGAGTCCCAAGTCCGGAAAGAAAGAGTTCTCTTTTTTTTTAATTTATATAAAAATTGAAAAGAAATAAGTCATCCATTAAAGTGAAAACAAAATCAGGTGATGGAAAACAAAGAGCTATCCGCTCGTCCGAAAGGGGGACAAGCGGATGGCGGTGAAATATCAGCCGATGAGGCTGGTAAATCAGGCCACCCAGCATCTGTGGCCGAAGAAGGCAACTCTAAAAGGAGGAGAAAACCAAGGTCAACTCCTAGCGAAGTAAAGCGCTTCTCTCTATCAGCTTCAACCGAAAAGCTGCCAGTTGAAGTAAGGGAAGAGGCGCTAATCAAATCAGCAGCGCAAAGAAAACCTCGCAATCAGTCAGACCGTGACAATTACCCGTCTCAGATGGGGGCGAGGGGCACTACACGGGAGACAACAACAGCTTCGCCTCACTCGTAGCATCGGAGTCAGATAACGAAGAAGAGGAGGTAGAAGCTTTAAATAATAATATCAAACAGCTCCAGCAAAAAGTGCTAGCTATTAAGGCTAAACAAATAGCAAGAAGAGAAAAGGAACAGCTTATCCTCTCTGACTTCCAACAACCACAACAACAACAAACAGAAATCGTTAAAGAAAGGCAACAACAAAAACCAAAAGAACAGCCCAAGCCCACACAGGCGCAAATAAAACGTCAAAAACCAAAACAACAACAAAATGCCCAGAAAAGCCAGCAACAACAGCAGCAGCAACAACAACAGCAGCAGCATAAACAGCAGCAGCAACAGCCGAAGCAACAACAACAACAAATTAAACAAAGAATACCTCCAATCAACACCTACAAAATGGAGTTAAAGGCAACCATAGATCTATGTAAGTCAGCCATAGGTAATAACTTTTTTATCAAAAGATTAAGTATTGATAGGCATGCGATCCACTGTAACACGTTGGAACGCTATCACAAAATTAAAAATCTGTTAAGGGATTCGACGACGGAGTTCTTCTCCTTCACCCCGAAGGGGGAAAAGCTGCAAACAATGCTGCTGAGGGGGTTAGAGCCGTCTACTAATCCGGAGGAGCTCCTCGCACTGCTCAAAGAGAAAGAGTGCGACGGTCTCAAATTCGTGGGGGTTAAGCCATTTGTTACAGCCAGAGCCAAACGGGAGAAACGGAAACTACCGTTCTTCCTGGTTCAGCTGACTCCCGATAGCAAACTGGATGGTCTAAGGAGCATTAAAGTCCTGGACTACCAGATTGTGTCATGGGAAAAAGTAAAACCGAGCGAAAACATTTTGCAATGCGTTCGCTGCCAGAGATTCGGGCACGCCGCGTCGAACTGCGAAATGCAGCCACGATGCGTCAAGTGCGGTAAGAACCACAAGTCAGAAGAATGCGCTCTGGGTAGGGATGGAGCGTCAGAAAAAAGCCAACTCTCTTGCGTTTTATGTAAGAACACGGGGCACACCGCAAACTATCGGGGTTGCCCCAAATTCCAATACATAAAAAGAGTAAATCTGGCTCGGCAGCAAAAGGTGGAAATTAAGCGTCTACCTGTTCTATCACAAACACCAGCCGTTACTCCTCAGGTTACCTACGCCCAAATGGCGGCAGGTAGGGGAAATACAGCACAGCAAGTGAAGGTTGCTTCTCAGGCCCCAACGCCAAGAGCACCGGAACCGGCAAATGACATGCTAGCTATCTTGCTCTCTATCCAGGGGCAGATGGCTCAGCTTCAACGTCAAATTACCGAGCAGGTAGATCAAATCTAGGCGCTTCTGCCGAGCCTAACGCGCCTCCAGTCGTAATGGGTACGTACATGGCGGAGCAAACCCTGAAGGTCCTTGCAGTGAATGTTAATTCACTGATTAGGATTGAGCGAAGAGTCACACTGTTCAAGTTGCTTAAAGACCAAGCCCCTGATGTGCTTTTGGTTAGCGAAACTAAGCTAACCAAAAGACACAAAATGAGGCACAAAAGGTATAAAATTATGCGAAGAAATCGACCCAACTCCATACAAGGAGGAGGCGTTGCAATCTTCGTAAGAAAAGGTATACGTTTTAAAAGAATATACAGTCGTGTAGTGCGTAGGTTTCAGGTGCTAGAGGCATGCATCATGTATATCCCTCTCCGTAGTGGCAAGCGGTTATACATGGTGTCAGTTTATGCACCTAAGGCTACTCAATTCACCCTATTCATCTCAGAGCTCGAGACACTTTTTCGATTTCTGAGACTGGAATTGGAGGAAAACTACTTCATTATCGGCGGAGATTTCAACGCCAAACATAGCGATTGGGGAAATAATACACCAAACACTAGAGGGAACCTGCTATTCAATTGGTGGGGTCAGCACAGTGTGATGTACCGACTCGGCCTAAAGGCGACGGATAGTCCGTCGTTTCCTAGACACGGCTCCTATTTGGATCTCCTGTTGTTCGACACACGAATACAAGTGACAGGTACGAACCAACAAACTGTAAACTGTCTTCGCACTTTTGTGTATGACAGTGACCATTGCGGTCTTAGTACCGAAATAACCGTTCCGAACGAAAATGCGGAATTGGATGAGTATGTTCAAAGGCATTCCTACAATTATAGTAGAGTGCGTTGGAAACACTTCTCCAGGACACTGACAAGAGCACTCTCCTCGAATTCGCTCTATCCACCGTCCAACAGAAATCTGTCAAACGAGGAGATTGACAGGTACCTAAAACTAATGGACGAGACAATTAAACGAACAATGGGCAAAACGATACCTCTGTATCAATACACTGACAACGAAGACTTGTTCCGCAATTCAACTATAGATGTACTGCATCGACATAAAAGTAGACTACTGTCCAGACTGAAGACCTTGTACAGACAGTTTACAGACAGACATAGCCCGGAGATTATGACATTGAAGTCGTCGATCAAAAACCTCCAAACATTAATAAAAGAAAATTACAGGTCTTCTGTAAGTTTGTATTGGAACAATAAAATTCGGGCTGTAAACACCAACAACCCGAATATGTGCCCGCAAATAAATAAAATTTTTCGGAGGAAAGATCAAGACGACCTTTCATGACTTAAAATCGCCCGAACGACTGACAATGAACGCATACTTTCAACAGCAGGCATAGATCCAAATGAGGCTATTGATGATGACAACTTCTTTGTGATCGAAGATCCGCAGGAGAAGGTCGAGGCTATAGGAGCGTCTTTCCAGGAAGTGTACAAGGCGAATGACACCATTGGCCCAAACCACGACTTGGAAAATCGAGTCCTTTTGCACAATTTCTATCTTCGAAATGAAATAGTGAACTGGCGAATCGAGAACTCGGGTTTCACCCAGTTCAGTGACGAGAATATGGCAAATAATGTCATCGCCAATGAAAGGGAACTACCCCCGTTCATCTCGAAGGAAGAACGCCAAACGATCTTCGACACAATTAGAAGTAAAAAATCAGTGGGAAACGATGGCATACCGAACATTGTGCTTCGACATCTCCCACTAGAAGCGGTGGACATTTATACCACCCTGTTTAACAATGCAATGAATAATGCACATTATCCAGCGCATTGGAAAACTGCGGTGGTACATCCCATCCCCAAAAGGGATAAAGACACCTCCAATCCGGCGAATCTCCGGTCGATCAGTCTCCTTCCAAATATCAGTAAGGTTTTCGAAAAAGTTATCAATAGAGTCCTGACTAAGTGGGTTGAGGACAGAAATATAGTTCCGGATAATCAATTCGGTTTCAAGGCGGGGCATGATGTTATTCATGCCGCGTCTAAACTGGTTTCTGATGTCCAATGGAACAAAGCCAAGAAACAGTGCACTGGTGCCTGCCTGATTGACTTGGAGAAGGCTTTCGACACTGTATGGTTAGAGGGACTCTTCTACAAGTTGGACAGACTGGGTATTAGTAAACCACTGCTGTATATTCTTTTCAATATGCTCACAGATGGACAGTTCATCGTGAAAAATGGCGATGTGACTTCTACTGGTACATTCAACATTAAAAACGGTCTGCAACAAGGTGCGGTCAATTCGCCAATCCTTTTCAACATTTACACAAGTGATCTGATAGGTTCACTTCACCATGCCATAGCGTACGCAGACGACTTAATCGCGTACAGATCAGGTCCAAAGATTGAGGTTATAAACATTCTTTTGCAACGTGACTTCGATAAAATTAAACAATATTGCGACGACTGGAAGTTGAAGATCAACTTTCAGAAGTCGGAAACCATTCTGTTTAGGACGCCTTTGTCTGGGGCCTCTGCGGATACCAGAAAGAATTGGCGAAAGTTTCAGATCGTTGGACAACACGGGCAGCCACTTGCTTGTCGAAATGTAGTCAGATACCTTGGGATCTGGCTAGATCAGTTTCTGTATTTTAACAAAAATGTAGATGCTGCTCTGGCCAGAGCCAAAGGTGCTTTTGCCCTTACAAAGAGACTGTTTTATAACAAGCAACTCGATGCGAGGGTAAAGGTGATCTGCTACATGGCCCTTATCCGGCCTATGCTTGTATATGGTTGTCCCGTGTGGTACAACGTGAGAGCAAGTCTTTTGGAAAAAATTCGGGTGTTTGAGAGGGCTTGCCTTAGGGCTTGTCTTCGCTTATACAGAACACCAGAGTCTGAGTACATAAAATTCTATCCTAATGAGGTCTTGTACAATAGGGCTAACCTAATACGAGTGGACAATTTTGTTATTAAGTTGATTCGAAGGCACATTGCAAGAGCAATGACCTCGTCGAATAACCTGATCTCAGGGGCTTACTACCCCAATTATTTGTATCATGAGAGAGTTCGCTTTGACGGCTTTATTCCTGCAGAAGCGTTCCTCTACCTCGACATGAAAGATCTGATCCAGGACAGATTAGCGGTGCCGTTAGTCTTCCACGTCGCTCGAACAGCTGCGGACAGGCGACTCAACTACGACGGAGACGTCGCACACGGCAGTGCGGAGCGTCTCCGGTTTAGTAGGGCGGTAGGGAGTCGCGACATGAGGGATGTTGCTCGACAGCACCAACAATTTTGGTGGCTTGCAGAAGAAGGGGAAGCTCCATTGTCGAATTCCTCCAATACTTGATAGCTTCGTTAGGGAGCAGAGTGGGTCTGCCTATTTTTTTTTAGACATGGCCGGCTTACATAGGTGTGTAGGTAGGGTCAAGGTAGGTTTAAGAAAAAAAAACAAAAAAAAAAAATAATAAAAAAAAATAAAAAATTTAAAACAATAAAAAAAAAAAAAACTACAACAGAGATGGGTTACTCTCTCTGAAAAAAAAGTGGTTACCCACACCAAAAAAAAATATCTAAGAAATAATACTTATATAATAAGATACGAGGGCGGGTCAATAAGTCCGTGACTTTTTGAATTTCTGACCTCTTTACTGAAACAGCAACACTGCTTCTGTCAACAGGCATCTGTCAGTTGACTCCTGTCAAAATTTAAACTTGCTGCGTCAGTTAGTTTGTGTTTGACAGCTATTTTTATCAGACTACTCACTAATTTGAGGAGAAAATGGAAAAAAGTGAATTTCGTGTGCTTATTAAGCATTATTTCTTGCGAAAAAAAACCATTACCGAGACCAAGGCTAAGCTTGATAAATACTATGGGGACTCTGCACCATCGATTTCAATGGTAAAAAAGTGGTTTACTGAATTTCGTTGTGGCCGTACAAGCACTGAAGATGCCGAACGTCCTGGACGCCCAGTTGAGGTCTCTACACCCGAAACAATCGAAAAAATTCACGATATGGTGTTGGCCGACCGAAGATTGAAAGTGCGAGAGATTGTGGAAGCCGTAGGGATCTCGCATGGCTCAGTGGTTTCAATTTTGAATGATCACTTGGGCATGAGAAAGCTTTCCGCAAGATGGGTGCCGCGTTTGCTCACAGTCGACCACAAACGCATGTGCAGTTGCCATGGCAAAAATCCATGAATTGGGCTATGAATTGCTCCCTCATCCACCCTATTCTCCAGATTTGGCTCCGAGCCTTTTTTTGGAAGGGATAAAAAAATTGGAGAAGCGTTGGACAAAGTGTATAGAGCTCAAGGGAGACTACGTTGAAAAATAAAATTATTTTTTTATCAAAAAATCTGTGTTTTAATCCAATAGTCACGGACTTATTGACCCGCCCTCGTACCTACGATATCAGCGCATTCTTGTGTATATACGTCAGAACAATTTAGCGCGATGGGCAGTAAATCGATAAACATGTACATACATGCACCATAGCAGTAAAGACAGAACGCCGTGCGTCGCCCTGCAGCCAATGTCTGTTTTCCCCTCACCACTACGCCAAACGTCCAGATAGGGCCGTCCACATTGTACGACAAATCCTTCGACCGGGTCGTACGATCAAAAACTGCTTGCATTCACATTGCAACACATAGAAACAAAAAACACTTTTTACCTGAAATCGGCATAATTTCCTTTCTTTCGCGCCGATGCCCACTCGTTGAAATCATAAACGAGAATGAAAAATGCTCTGAAGTCGTACGACAAGTATTCGCACACAACCATATGTCGCCCGACCGTCGTTGTCGTAAGAGCATTCACACTGTAAGATCTAGTACATCTTGGTCTATCCGACGAAGTTGAAAGATCCGGTCGAACGATTTGTCGTACAATGTGAACGCCGCTGATATCAGGGACATTTTTCCTAAATTCATGGGAAGCAATTCCAACCAAACTCATCCTACTCGCATGGTAAATGTAAAGGATTAAGATTACGATCATTCCACCAGGCACTACTCATCTATTGGCATATTTTTCTATCAACTTCCTCGCGCCATATCAAAAAGATAAATTTTTATTTTCTCTCATTAACGAGAACGTCAAAATTATGACTCTGTACATTCGTCATTTGTCAGATAGCCATCTCCTACGCAATAGACCTTTGATGACAACACTAACACTATTCCAACCACAGGTCGTTTTTCTCAGAACTATTTCTACTTAAATCCGCTGTAGACCCCTGCAACGTCCCATCATCACAATGAAATACTAAAAAGGAGTCCTTACCTCCTCAATCAATCAACTTTCCATTGCTTTTCGATTACGAACGAGAGCAATAAAAACCCGAAATAGCATTTACACTCGACCTTGTCCGTCCCCCCAATGGACGCCCTCTTTTATGGTGGCAGACCGCAATTCATGAGAAACGTCAACGACAGAATCGCGAATTTGTGAAAATTGCGTGTCACAAGAGCACTCAAAAGATAATTTCGTTTTTATAAATCCTCATAAATGACGACACTCACCGAGCCGCAACGGAAGTGGAGAAACATGTTCGTCTTTAAGGTTGATTAAAAACGCTCGCAGTTAGATCTACATGAAACCCGCCGAACGTGAACTAGTACGAATATTTACCTATAAGTACTGCATGTCTGTAAACACGCTAATGAAAGTCGAAACGATGTCATACGAGTATGACTCTACTGACCTAGTTCATCGACAGGAAGACGTTAGTTATGGTGATGGTGATGATGAATCAGCAATGCCTACTGTCCAACACCATAATTTAGTTGAAACTAGCAAGACCGGCGACAGTTTACCCAGGACACGCACATGTTTTACACAGATAAAAATTCAGATGAGAGTGCGAAGGTGATGTATTTCCATGTTTACAATGTCCGAAGTCCTTGGACAGATTTCTAAATATAACATAAGCACGGACATGAACATGAGCATGGGTAATGACATTGTCTATGGAAGTACACAAAAGTAAAATGCAAGTACCTACGTACAAACGGCAATTAAACATTAGTACCGTCCATCTATAAATATATGGGTATCCTATGCACAAACCTAGGTTAGTTAGTATATGGAGATAGACTTGTGAGTCTATGCTTGTAGTTGTAAAAATTAATGATCCTGACTTGTTTACGACTTACAAGCTATAAATACGAGTCCTGTTCAGATGCAGGATGTATTGAAGTTTTTATAGTTTAGATCTTGAATGTCTCTAATCGGTACCGGTGCTTCGAGATGTTGTGTTTTATGTTGATAATTGAATCATTCGTAGCATCACCTTGCCATTAACTAATTGAGAAATGAAGTGCTCAAAGAATGAGTGGATGTACTTCATCTGATACCATTGAAGCGCATTGGTTATTTATGTGGCGCCCAACATGGGGCTAAACATCTTCTTCAAATCTATCGTCTTTTTGTGACTTATTCAGGAGCCTTGCATTCTCTAACGAGTTTATAAGTGATTAAAGTGTTCTATGCCTTACACTGTAGTTAATAAGGACAAAACTCCTTTCTGTTTGGAAAACGGGTACATGTAATGTACGAGGGCGGGTCAATAAGTCCGTGACTATTGGATTAAAATACAGATTTTTTGATAAAAAAATAATTTTATTTTTCAACGTAGTCTCCCTTGAGCTCTATACACTTTGTCCAACGCTTCTCCAATTTTTTTTATCCCTTCCAAAAAAAAATGATTTGTCGAGGTCCTCAAAATAGGCCTTTGTTTGCGAGATGACTTCATCATTGGAGTCAAATCTTTTTCCACCAAGCCATTTCTTCAGGTTTGGGAACAAGAAGTAGTCGCTCGGAGCCAAATCTGAAGAATAGGGTGGATGAGGGAGCAATTCATAGCCCAATTCATGGATTTTTGCCATGGCAACTGCACATGTGTGCACCCTTGCATTGTCTTGGTGGAAAATAACTTTTATCTTGGCCAAATGAGGTCGTATTTATTTCAAATCGTCATTGAATCGGTCCAATAAGTTGGCATAATATTCCCCATTGATTGTTCTTCCCTTTTGAAGGTAGTCAATGTGGATTATCCCGCGTGCATCCCAAAAAACAGTCGCAACAACTTTATTGGCTGACAAACCCACCTTGGCCTTCTTTGGCGCCGATGCACCCTTAGAAACCCACTGTTTTGACTGTTGTTTGTTCTCTGGTGTGTTGTGATGGATCCATGTTTCGTCCACGGTTACAAAACGGCGCAAAAACTCCTCCATATTGTGATTAAACAACGCCAAACCTTCCTGTGAAGTTGTTACACGATTGCGTTTGTGGTCGACTGTGAGCAAACGCGGCACCCATCTTGCGGAAAGCTTTCTCATGCCCAAGTGATCATTCAAAATTGAAACCACTGAGCCATGCGAGATCCCTACGGCTTCCACAATCTCTCGCACTTTCAATCTTCGGTCGGCCAACACCATATCGTGAATTTTTTCGATTGTTTCGGGTGTAGAGACCTCAACTGGGCGGCGTCCAGGACGTTCGGCATCTTCAGTGCTTGTACGGCCACAACGAAATTCAGTAAACCACTTTTTTACCATTGAAATCGATGGTGCAGAGTCCCAATAGTATTTATCAAGCTTAGCCTTGGTCTCGGTAATGGTTTTTTTTCGCAAGAAATAATGCTTAATAAGCACACGAAATTCACTTTTTTCCATTTTCTCCTCAAATTAGTGAGTAGTCTGATAAAAATAGCTGTCAAACACAAACTAACTGACGCAGCAAGTTTAAATTTTGACAGATGCCTGTTGACAGGAGCAGTGTTGCTGTTTCAGTAAAGAGGTCAGAAATTCAAAAAGTCACGGACTCATTGACCCGCCCTCGTATTTACCCAAACTTCCTTTGCCACACTTCGTTCAATGCAAGCTGTTTCGGTTATAAGCCGATCCTAACTGATGCCACATATCATTTACGCTAGCGTGCACGCAAACTCATTCGTTGTGTAAGGACGAAGTAGTATTTTTATGAGGCTACGAGAGATCAGCAAACAATAAATTGAACTCTGTTCCAGATTCATTTTTCAACAGAGTGTGTGGAGGTGTGAGTGTAAATGTCGATTGTCAATTGTTGTCAAAGTACTGCATATTTCCGAACAGGAGCTCACTCTGCCTCCTCTTCTGAACTTCTAAGAACAGGAGAGTGAGTCCTTTAATTGAGAAGTGGAATGAGCGTGTGGCTGCGAGTGTATCAAGAGGTGGAAGTGCTTAATATTGGTAAAAGGTATAATTCAAGTAACCTAAATCAAGTTTCTGGGCATAACAAAGGATGAGCGGATGAACTCAATACCTCATATAGTTTGAGCGATTACTAAATGTTGAGTGTCAACTGTCAAATAAGGCGCATTCTGATCCGATTCGTGGTTTGGCCAGTGTGCTCAACATACAAATGTAGCAGTGGTTTAACTTTCCCAACCGCTTCTTGTGACATTCGCTGCCTAGTACATGTTCCACTTTGTTGTCAATCCTTTAGTATTCGGCGCCATTGAACAAAGCCTGTGGAATCAGAATACTATGGACTCCGTTCTTCGATTATGAAGCTTTCCAACCATTCATTTTAATCGAAGCAGCAGCAATTGTTCGTCGAATCTTCGTTAAAATGTTGAATAGCATGCAACAAGTATGTACATACTAGCAATACTGAAGCCTTAGTTATGACGCTCTCTACAGTTCAAGTGTCTGTCCTCGATATACATTCTGTCAAAATAAAACCGTAATTGAGTCATTCAAATGGAGCGCGTTAATATACATACAAAATAAAAATTGTTATTCATTTTGAGGTTAAATTTGGGCGCCATCTGTCAACTACAATACGGTTTTGTTGGCAAAAGTCAACGACATTCGCTAACCTCAATTGCTATCTACGATTTTTAATATGGAAAAAAGTATTGAGTTAAGAGTTCGTTATGAACTTTGTGTTGGGAACGAAATTTTTTGTTCGGACGCAATGAAAATGTTGGAGAAAGCCTACGTGGACTCTGTTATATTGAGAACAAGAGCATTTGAGTGGTACGAAGCGTTTAAAGGGGGCCGTGAAGTTGTTGAAAACATGCATCACTGTTTCTCTTTCGATATTCGTGGTGTTGTTCACTCAGAATTTATTCCGGTTGTTAGAACAATGAATAAACAATAATATTTCAGCGTTTAACGGAGAGTATCCGCAGATTTTACACCACCATCTTACAAATTCATCCTTGGGAGCGTCTTTTTGGCCAAAAAATGAAACAAATTCGATGGATAAAGTACCGCATTCTCCAAATAGAGTACCTTGTGACTTTTTACTATTTCCGAAACTTAAATTACCACTTCGTGGGACCCATTTTGAGTCAAGTGAAGACATATAAGAAAATTCGCTGAGAGAACTGAAGGCGGTCCGTTAATATGTCTACTCGTATAAAACATATATGGGTGACTGAACTGTTTATTCGAAAAAATGTACCGCTTCAAATGGAGCCTTTTTTGAAGAAGACGATAAAAATTTTGATGATTAATTGATTTGTGCTGTTTTTTTTACTCTTATTTACTTACTTAACCTGGCGCTGCAGTCCGGGTTGGACCTGGGCCTCAGTCAACAAGCGTCTCCAGCTAGCTTGATCCCTTGCTAGCTGCCTCCAGTCCCGCTCGCTAAGCTTGCTGAGGTCCCCTTCCACCTGTGTGCACCACCTAAGTCTCGGTCTTTCTCTACTGCGCTGTCCGTCGGGAGCATTGGTGTCCATCCGCTCTACGTGACCCAGCTATCTCATTCGTTGAATCTTCAATCTTCTGGCTAAGTCGATGTCGCAATACAGTCCACTCACCGTCTATTCAGACGGGACCGTAAATTACCTCCTCAAAACAGCTAAGAGTTTGATCTCAGCGCTAGAGCCAAAACTAGAAATTGCTCTGTCTCGAGCTACGTCTCTATAGGTGCTGACATACGCGGCCTTCAAATCGATGAATCGGTTGTGTTTATTGATCCGATGCTCATAGGTTTTCTCCTAGATTTGCCATAGTGTGTTGATGGTGGTCTTTCTTGACCCGAAGCCACACTGATATAGACCAATCAGTTTGTTGCTGAACGGTTTCAGTTGAGGTTCAATTTGACAGGCATACGTTTGTCCGACCATATTTTACAGATGAATCGGTGTACGTTCCATACTAAGTCATCGCTTGTCGCTTTGAAGAGCTCAAATCAGGCCATTCACTTCAGCAGCTTTGTTCGACTTAAACTTACACGTAGACATGGCTATCTTTACTTCATTCAGGTTGAGTGGACAAAATTGTAGGTCTTCATTGCCCAAGTTGAAAGGTTTACTCGTATTATGCCTGACAGTAATATTTGTTTCGTCTTCTTTCTACAGTCCACAGAAATGTTCTTTCTATCTAGTCAAATCATAAATACTGGTACACAACTGAACTCACTCATTACGAATGCAACACTGGGCGCATCCATTTCGTATTGATTGCGATTTGACAGTTGACGTTTATGCTTCATTGTGACGTGAAAAGTTTTTGACATTAATTGCTTACAATCATGGAATGGGGCGACATTGAAAATCGTATTATTGTAGTTGGCCTACTTAAATGCAACATGGAAAAAGGCGATATCTTTAGGACGTTGCGACCGCTTGGAATCACTCGCAATTTTGTGTATCGTGCTATGAAGTTTTTTAAGGATACTGGTGGAGTATGAGACCGTCAAAGATCCTGCCGCCCGCGCACTGTGAGAACTCCGAAAACGATCAAAGCTGTGAAGAAACGAATCGACCGAAAACCGCTGCGAAAACAGAAAATCTTGTTGCGGGAAAAATGTAAATTTCGCAAAAATCCATGTCTCGCATTATCAAAGAAGACTTAGGAGTCAGCGCGTACAAGCGACACACTGAACACCTGTTGACGGCCGCATTGAAGGAAAATCGCAAGCGAAGATCGAAAGCGTTACTCAGCCGGTACGCGAAGAACGCTTACAGACTCATTCTGTTTACTGACGAGAAAATCTTCACCGTAGAAGAATCATTCAATAAGCAGAACGATCGTGTGTATGCTCGGTCATACAGAGATGCATCCCAACTCATCCCGAGGGTTCAAAGAGGCCACCATCCCGCGTCTGTAATGGTATGGTGGGGGGTAGTATGCTACGATGGCGTTACCAAGCTCCACATCGGCCAAAGTATATCAACCGACCGTCTTGGAACCCATTGTGAAGTCTCTCAACCAATCAATATTCATCAACAAGCCATGGACTTTCCAGCAAGACTCTGCTCCAGCTCACAAAGCAAAAACGACTCAACTGTGGCTCAAAAACAACGTTCCGGACTTCATATCAACGGATGATTGGCCAGCTGGTAGTCCAGACCTCAACCCGTTGGATTACAAGTTTCGGTCCGTATTAGAGGGCATGGCTTGCTCTACTCGACACTCAAATATTGAGTCGTTGAAGCGAGCCCTTGTCCGTACAGCGGACAATTTCCCCATGCATGAAGTGCGTCTCGTAATTGATGAGTGGCCACATCGTCTTAAGTCGTGCTGTAAGGCAAATGGAAGTCATTTCGAATAAGTTGTTCTAAGATTTGTAGCCAATAAAAACAACAACAAAAAAAATGTTTGAATATTAATTCGTTTTCATTTGGCGCTGATTTGTCTGTGTACCAGTATTTATGACTTGTCTAGGTAAATTCTTAGAATTGACTGCAAGTCTACGACGATGTTCCTTTGTTTGTCTCTAGATGAAGCGTACGCAGCCCAAGATAAATGCATACAATCGTCGATTGTTGTGCTAGAAATGAAATTTTAGTAAATTCTCTCCAAACTGATATTGTTTATTTTACGAGAATCGGCGTGATTGATTAAATACTGAAAGACGTCGAGTAAGTATCCATTTTTCCAACGTAGCTTAGTATCTGAATAGCAAATTTCTTAGACATGAGGGGTCCTCTAGATGTATAGTATGTGTACATAGCTATTACAGACTACTTCTATTCTATAAGCCAGTTGTTTGGTTGACAAAACATTCACGCAAATACAAGTACATCACTTCTGGCTTTATCAGACTCCACGAAACGATTTGTTTCGGGTGTATCGGTGCCTTCCTAAGCACGCCTATATACCCTTTAGCTAGACGCATTGAGCGTATTACCGTCTTAACTCCATTTTCCTTTTTGAGAAAAAGTGGTTGATGGTGGCCTTTTATTTCTATGGGAGTGCGATCTGAAGCAATTTTAGGAGAACTCCAGTTTATGCAGTTAATATTGTATTGGTATATAACTTAATTCGTGCGGTTTTTTTTTCAAAATTGGAACGTTTATTTAAGTAAAACATGTACAATAGTATTATTCAAAGTATTGCCCATCTGAAGCTATGACTTTTTCCCATCTTTCTGGCAATTTGTGGATCCCATCCCAAAAGAACTGCGCCAGCTTGGCAGCCAAGAATGAATCAAGCCAATTTTTGATGTTCTGCTCTGATGTGAACCGTATTTCAGTGAGGGCGTTCTGCATCGACCGGAACAAATGGTAGTCAGAAGGGGCAAGGTCTAGGCTATAAGGCGGGTGGGGTAAGACTTCTCATCCACTGTTTTCCAAAAAGTTCTTAACCGGAATAGCAACGTGGGGCCGAGCGTTGTCATGATGGAAAATTATTGCCTCGTGTCTGGTCGCATATTCCGGGCGTTTTTCGGCTTCTGTTCTCTTCAAACGGATTAATTGTGTTCGGTAGCGTTGTCCATTGATGTTTTCACCCGGTTTTAGCAGCTCATAATACAACACACCCATCTGATTCCACCAAATACAGAGTATTACCTTCGCACCATGGATATTCGGCTTTGCCGTTGATTTGGCTGGTTGGCCGGGTTTCACATATGACTTTTTGCGCTTGGGGTTGTCGTAATGGATCAATTTTTCATCACCAGTAACAATCCGATGCAAAAATGACTTTCTTTTGTGGCGTTCCAGCAGCATTTCGGACATGCAAAACCGCCTTTCGACGTCTCTCGGCTTGAGTTCATGTGGAACCCAATTTCCTTGCTTTTGAATATATCCAGCTGCTTTTAAACGTTTTGAAATTGCTGCTTGAGTGACACCCAAAGATTCTGCGAGCTCTTTTTGTGTTTGGCAACAATCTTGATAGAGTAATGCTTCCAGTTCTTCATCTTCAAACTTTTTTACCTGCCCAGGACGTTCATCGTCTTCTAAGCCAAAATCACCACTTTTAAATCGTGCAAACCACTTTTGGCACGTTCGCTTAGCTAGCGCATGTTTACCATAAACTTCCACCAAAATACGATGACTTTCGGCAGCAGTTTTCTTCATATTAAAGTAATGAAGAAGAACTCCCCGCAAAAACACTTTTTCAGGCACAAAGTTCGACATATTTGAGTGAAAAAAAATTATTGGTATTTACGCTTCAAATGAATGACATATACTGAAATGACATACAATGACAGTACCTTTCCAACGCATGTTCCAATGGAATAATACAAGTTACGCCATCTCTTAGCAAACCGCACGAATTAAGTTATAAACCCAATACAAAGTTGAGATTTTCTGTACATAAAACGGGCTTTGGCTTAAATCCTTGCCAGAAGAGCAATTAAGTCGGGTGTTTACAGATAGGTCTACAAAAAAGAAGGCGGTCCAAATGAAGGTCGCAAACATTAGACGTAATTTTGCGCACGACTTACGAACGGTGACATATGTAGTTCTTATGACAATGAACTGTACTTTAAAGAATAGGACGAAGTATCTAAGTCAGGAATGCAAGGTTTCGCATTAAATATTCAGAAGACCTGTGGCAGACTCAGAGGAGAACTCTTACCACCTGAACCTGAGATAGGACTTTCTGCGCCCTTTGGGTTTCCGCCCACGAATGGTGGCAGACATATCCAGATTCCCTCTTTTGGGATATTTTATTATGCGCACTCTCTCCTCTTTCTAGCTTAGCGAAACTGACAACTTCGTGGACGGGACAAGGTCAAGTTTTTTAGTTGAGAGTTTAGGTGTCAAGTGGAGGTCAGAATAGGAATTGGTGGATAGGGGCTGTATAGCTGGAACCTTTGGCACACGAATTGCATTTATCCAGTCGCACTTAGGGGTGAATATTACTTAAAATTAATCTAACATGTGTCACAAAACGATTAGCTTGAAAGATCATGACGGTGTCAGCCGCTAGGAAACCCAAAACGAAGATTTACTAAGCTAGATGGCGTCGTTTTAAAATCGGAACCAGTGAGGAGAATTTCTTCCTAAAAAATTACAGATTCGAGTTACTCTATGTTTTTTCTATGTTTTTTCTATGTTTTTTTAAACTTTCTGCCGCCAAACGACTTTGTATTGACTTTTTTTTTTCTTTTTTTTCAGGTAAGTCAGCAATATCCAATCAAAAGTGTGCGCCGTAAGTACTCGTATATTCATGACTGCCCCCGTGGTTTTACACTCACAACAGGTCAAGTTTGTGGTTACCAATTCGTTTTACAATGATCAATGCTTATCTTGTTCACCTCCATTGTTATCCACTTGCAGTTGCACAGAATTTTCTCTCCAAAGGTCAAATGTTTTTAACAGCTCTTGAAACAAGGAAAATTCTAAAACCCACATTCTATGAGTACGTCGACGTGACGTCGTCTGCAAAGGACGATTCAAATCCTTGAACTCCATAGAACTTCCCAGCTCAACTGAATCCAATTAGCAGTCATTATTCGTATCTCACTTCGGTAATAGTACGTACTCCATCCAAACGATGGTGGGCTTTTCCAGAATTTTTCCACATTATACACGAATATGCAGCCGTGCGAATTGAAATTTAAATTTTTCACATTCTACGCGGTGGAATTTAAGATTTAACCTAATTAGCCCGATAATTTTCTAAATGCACGCGATACGAAGTCTACACAAAAAAGTTTACGTCATTTATAAATTGGTAACGACCCGCAGTCTTATCGTTTTCGTAACAATAGCAGCGTGACTTTGAATAGAAAAATTTCCTCTACGAGCACTCGTGCCCTTTCACAATCGACAGATTTGCAATTGAATAATAAATGACTGTGCAATTTGCGATACTGTTACGAGTATTGTTATCGATGGAGAGGTAAAATGGTGGAATGATAAAATGGTAGTACTCGTTAAATGCAACAAGTTACGATCGTAGATACAGTAGGCACGAGTAGGAGGAGTATCTGTAAGTGCAAGTAGCAATAAATATTTACTTGAATTATGAAAAAAAAAAACGTGTTTAATAGGACAGTTGCTTATAGCAGTGATTAAAGATAGAATGAACATAGTAATTGGACGGTTTCGATTGATGGATTGCTGAATTTACGATTACTTAGCTCGCTAGGAATATCTGTTGGTCTTGGTCTTGTTTTGTATCAATTCAGTTCAAGCTACTTGAAAAGTATACTTTTCGAAGTCGTAGATATAAGATATAATCGTTCTGAACCAACATACTCACTTGTTTGCTGGCAAAGTTTAGGATGAATCTATGCCTTAACCATAAAAGTTCTTCAATTAGTACGGTCCTTGGCCGACTGCCACCAGTTGCTCACTTCAAGATGGTTGAGGTACCTTTTCCACTTGCTCGCAATATCTTTTTTCTTCCTGTGCTGTTCCTCCGGATAGGGATCTACTACTTTTCGGGTCGAAACATGTAGCAAGTTATAATTTTTTTTTGACAACTCAAAGATGGTTCGAAAAGTCCCGAGACTGACACATAGATGGTGACTCTAATCACATATCAATGAAGATTTTTACTAAGCACGAATCTTCAAGTGGGCGATGGCGATGGCGCGATAGTTAGCTCATTGGACTATCACGCAGACAGTCTGGGTTCGATTCCTGGCTGGGTCACCAACAATTTTTCAAATCGCCATCACCCTTTCGGCGGGCAATGGCAAACTCCCGTACCGTTTTGGTGACGTACCTTTTAATATTTTCAAAACAATTCAAAACAGCGAGATTCATATATTTATAAAACACTGCTATTTGGTGAAAAACAACAAAATCCGTTAAAACCCAAGAATCGTTTGAAAGGAATGAAGGAACCTGCTCCGCCAAAAGAATCCATTTGTTGCTGGTGTTATGAATTCAAACTCTGTAGGCGTCCAAATGAGGCTGTTACGCCCCAAAAACATCCAAATTGTTTTGAACAACCATAAAGCGAAAGTGTGTTAGAAAGTTGACATCATAGAGATACGAGTATTAATAGACCGTTGACGATTATCTGCTTATGCAAAAGCTCTGTTCGAAGTGGGTTCCGCGTTTGCTCATATGTGATCAAAACAATTGATGATGTTGATGTTGATGATTCAGAGCGTTGTTAAGAGCTATTTAAGCAAACCAAACATTTTTATTTTTCATATGGTATGTGACAATGGATGCATTTATGAATGTTGTGATTAAAATGGAAATCATGTATTATGCCATATTCATATTCATGCTAGCGGTGTTCAAAGATAGGATACACCGCGGAAAATGTCGATTAGGACGATCGCTTCTCCTGATAGTGAAAGTCGGTCTTAACCAGAATTTTAATTAGACGAAACTCATTACCAGTCTTATCTCCACCTTCAGCCTCTTTGCTTGTGAGGCACTCTATAGCTCCTTCTTAAGGAATGTTACGTGAGGCTTCTAACTTGCTACCCGATTTTCGAGTTCAATCAGTGTTGGCGAAGTTTTTTCTTATATGGTCAGCTTTTGGCATACCCAAATGAAAAACCGCAACCTCTTAAGCTCTCTTTGCCTTTATTGTATCACTCCAGTAGCCATAAAGTTCCTTAACTCCGGAGACAATAGTCCGAATAGTGGAGATCAAGAATTCTGTCTCATCCTTCAACCCAACGATTGTTTTTAATGGGGAATGAGGAAATTTACAAATAGCTTATCACATATTGGTTGTACAGGCTCATTCATTTCGTAGTTTCAAGTTGGTAGCGCTGACATTTGACACATGCCAAACTCAGCTGTCATTTGAAGTGTCATAATATTAGTTGAATGTTTGCCATTTACAATAATGGATCACTTACAAATCGAACAACGCATTAAAATTATCAAAACTTACAACAAAAGTGGTGATTTAAGCGTAGCCACTTTTCGCGCATTACGCGGTGATTATGATCGTCATAATCGACCGACTACGCAAGCAATCGGTAAAATTGTGAAGAAATTTGAAGAGAGTGGAAGCGTTATTGATGTCGTAAGGCCTGTGCATCATCGTAATGCACGCTCAGTCGAAAATATTGCTGCTTTAAGTGCAAGTGTTGCTGATGATCCGGATTTATCGATTTCCCGGCGTTCGCAGCAATTGATCGTGTCATACACCTCACTATGGCATATTTTGCATTTGGATTTGCATCTCCATTTATAAAGTTCAACTTACGCAACAATTGAAGCCTGCTGACCATTCACAATGCCGTAGATACGCTTTTTGGGTGTTGGAACAACAAACAATAAACACCGATTTTTCGAACAACATTTTCTTCAGTGATGAGGCACATTTCTCATTCGGTTGGTATGTCAACAAACCAAATTGCCGCATATAGGGCTCAGAAAACCCACAAGTGATGGCAGAGGTGCGGTTGCATCCAGACAAAGTGACTGTTTGGTGTGCTCTATGGTCAAAAAAAAAAAAACGTATGGGGCTCATTTCTTCGAAGATGCCAAATGGCAGACGGTTACAGTCAATTCGGAGCGACATGGTCGAATGACAACCGATGTTTTTTGGCCGGCGATTGAAGATCATGACTTGGGCAATATGTGGTTCCAACAAGGCGGGCCAACAAGCCACACAACACGACCAATTGTGGCTTTATAGCGTGAGAAGTTTCCTGGTCGCGTAATTTCACGTTTTGGGGACGTCTATTGGCCACCAAGATCATTCGATTCGACAACGTTACATTTTTTCTGTGGGGCTACGCAAAAGACCATGTTTACCGCGAATAATCCCCGGAATCTAGACGCGTTAAAAACTAACATTACTCAAGGTCTGGCCGAAACACCGCCCGAAATGTGCGAAAAAGTGGTTTAAAATTACCTCAAAACAATCACATGCTGCGAATCTTCCCGAGACGGCCATTTGAATGATATTGTTTTTCACACTTAATGGCAAAGTCCAAACTTTATAATGAACTAAAATGTTCATCAAAAATGTATCGCTGTGTGTGTTTTATTTAGCTTTACTTTCGAAATCGAAATCTGAATGACCCTTTATTATATCTCTACCTACACTTGAGTGCGTCAAAACTTCAATGGGAAGAAGCAAGAGTACTTAAAGGTGTACACAGATCTGCTGGTTCAGATGGTGTATCAACTCTTTTTCTGAAGAGCTGTTCTTCCACAGGTGTGCCAGCCGCTGCGCCAGCTTTCTATCAATAGGAATCATTTGTGATTTGATGGCATATCTCACCAAAAAGTGGAGCCAAAATTAGAGCACAATGCCGTATTAGACCAGATGCTACGAAGATCCCCTGGAATTTGTGAGATAGTTTCAAAACCGTGCGATAAATCTCATGGATGGCTCTAATTTTGTCCATTCAATTGACGTAATTCGATACCTAAGGATTTTCTCTTGTCTCACCTTGTTTTCAGCAGTTTACGAGTACTCTCAAGTCCATCTAAGAACTTACTCACAAATTTTGTGATTCTTTGCAATGCCCTGCCGAGGACTTGTTTTTTCGTAGTCATTATAACCTGCAAACATTTAAAACCAACGTGCATGGGTAAATCTTGTCTTTTCCCCAAAATTTTCCTTCTGCAATGGAAACAAACTTCAAGGACACTCTTATACCGTTGAGCACACCCCAATCATAATTAAAACAAATAGGAAAATTCAATGGAAATAACCCCGCCGAAATACATCAAAAACGCAGACGGTCGCCTATTAACAAATGAAAAGGAAATTTGTGACCGGTGGCTTGAATACTGCAAGGAGTTGCTTAACAAACAGTTTCCACGTGATATCGTGCCGACAGCTGGTCTTTTCGAGGAGGAAGTTTCGGACTTTTCAATCGAAGAAATAAGTATAGCAATTGGAAAAATGAAGCGGGAGAAAGCGGCGGGACCAGACAGCATTCCATCAGAGTTTTGGTTGAAGATGGAGGGGATCGGCAGCGTTTGGTTATCGAAGCTTTTAAATAAATTAAAATGTGGGCAACCTATGCCGAATCAATGGAAAAGTAGCTTCTTGGTTCAATTATACAAAGGAAAAGGCGACACTCGAGAATGCAACAACTACCGTTCAATCAAGCTTATGTCACACACAATGAAAATCGTCGAAAGAGTCTTAAACGAACGTCTTCGGCAAATAATAAAGCTCGATAATAGCCAGTGTGGATTTGTTGAAGGAAGATCGACGGTGGACCCTATCCAAAGCCTACGAATAATAATGGAAAAGCATCGAGATTCGTCTAAGGATTTACACATGGTATTTATCGACCTCGAGAAAGCATTCGATCGAGTGCCTAGGGATCTCATATGGGCCGCGCTGAGGTCTCAAAACGTACCGGAAACGTATGTTAGAATAATACAAGACATGTACGGAAACGTGAAAACTGCGGTTAAAAGCTCTGCTGGACTAACGAGAGAATTTCCAGTTAATGTCGGAGTGCATCAAGGAAGGGTACTTAGCCCTTTCCTCTTCAACGTAGTATTCGACTATCTTTTAAAAGACTGCATGCGCGAAGCAAATGTAACGCCAATTCTCTTCGCTGACGACGCAGTTATACTTAGCGATAACGTCGAAGATTTACAGAACGCCTTAGATTCATGGAGAAATGCGCTAGAGAGAAATGGGTTTAAAATAAGTCGTTCAAAGACGGAGCATTTGACGTGCCCATTTGCGCATCCGTTGCGACCTGTTCCGGATATAATGTTAGACGGAATAGTTCTTCCGAAAAGCACTATCTTTAAGTACTTAGGATCAATCGTTAACATGGAAGCGAAATGTGACGACGACGTAAACCACAGAGTGAGTGTGGGATGGATGAAATGGCGGGAAAATTCGGGAATCTTTTGCGACCGAAAATTTCCGCTTAAATTAAAGTGGAAACTCTACACCACGGTTGTTAGACCAGCTCTTATATACGGTTCACAGTGCTGGACAATGTAGGAAGCGTTTAAAAACAAAATGACGGCAGCGGAAATGAAAATGTTAAGAATGTCTAGTGGAGTCACTAAACGCGATTGCATTAGATCTACGCGTATAAGAGGAAGTCAACATATAAAGAATTCGGTAACCGAACAGCTTGAGGCGAATAGAATAAGTTGGTATTGCCACGTTCAAAGAAGATCTGCGGAAAATCCGGTTAAAAAGGCACTATCAACTACGGTCACTCCAACTGTAAGAAAACGAGGCCGGAAAAAGAATTCCTGGATTTCTCAGATGGCAAATGCGCAACAACGTCTGGGGTTAACCACTGAAGCGATCCAGGACCGAGCATTATGTAGACGCGTTCTGCGGTCTGCGACATTAGCCAACCCCATAAGCGGAGCAGCAGCGATGCAGTAAAAATGGGAAACTCGTTACGCATAAGTTCGTATAACGAGGAAAGGGTTAATAAAAGGATAAGAAGAAGGAAAATCTCCTGTTCTGCTTAAGAAAGTTACTAAGGATACTCTGCTTATTAGTTCTTACAGCGATTGCGTCACCATGACGGGTATTCAGCCTCAGAGAAGTGAACTAAAGATGAACCCTTAAAGTCTTAGACTTACCGTTCTGTTGAGTGGGCACACTACCTAGACCCATTCGTTCGAATCAGCTAAAATGTTTAACAGAATCATCCTTCCTCGGCGACCTTTGGAAATATAAAGTGGCAGCACTTGAGAAAAAGAATCCAATTTAGCAATTATGCATTTTTATTTGAAGCATACTTCTAGGCTATTTGAGAATTGATTTGCACTAGTGTTTGCATTTGCATTCTCTCGTATGCATGTTCTCTCTTCTATATCTCTTTTCTCTTGTATACTCTTTAATGCTGACTGAAAAATAAATAAATAAATGAACCAGCGGTCGAAGGAAAATGCGAAGCTAATTTAAGTATCGACAGGTGTTTTGCATCTTTTTTATTCATCAGGTCTGTTCGCAATTGTTTACTTTCTCGTGTTAATTATAAAACAATTATCCAACAGCACTGATTGTTGGTGTTGTATCCGCATTTAATGTAAAACGTTCTAGTGAAATGGATGTTCGTATTTATGTTGAGGTCAAATACAAATCAGTACCTGGTTGCTTTATTTATTCTTTTTTCATTAAATCATTGACGGCATGGTGCGTATATTTTGTCCTATGTGGTTTAGAAAATAATTGTAAATTTTTACCGCTGAATTGCTGATTTGGATATCGTTGCAATATCTCAACTATGTACATACCTGGTACCTTTCTGTATCAACGGTGAGTTAAATCCTTCTGTGCATAAAGTCACATAAACATGTGGACATCTAATGGTTTTGCCCATCTAGGAATCCCGTCGCCACTAACATAATTGAAACTTTTTAACGTCGGTCGGTAGGATACTTGTTTTTTTTTTGGAAAATACTACAAGCATCCATAGTAGTGATTAGTAGTTCGCGGACTTTTTCAACGGAAAGACGTTACTTCGGAAGTATCCCATATTCTTACATTTATAAGTGATAGTTACGATCAGAGTGTTTTAATTTCTTAAACATGAAAAACTACAAGGACGAGGTATGACATTTTTTTTACTATTTACATACTTTTGTAGGTATAAACTAGATCAACCAGCATATACTTAACTGAATTCGTACTAAGCAGCCCGGGCGCTCTAAATGATATAAAACCAGTTGGTGTAACTACTGACGATTTTCACTAAATATTGTTTAAAGGATTCCTTTTCCAACAAACACTGTAAACAGTATCTAAACGGCGTACCTAAATTGATAATGCTAATTGTACTATTTTCAATTTATTGATCTCAATATATGCAGATAACATCAAATTATTTATTCTTCTTGTGACTTTTAACCGCTGTAAAAATACTTGAACCGGTTTTGCCCTTGATGTCAGAAAAAAAAAACCCTAAAACGTCTTACAACGGAGTTACTCTACCCTTGTTTTACTAACATACGTGGCGCTACTATCTGTGGTGTACATTAACTAATAAGCCCTCCTTTTTGCACGATCTATCATTCGTATACGCCTGACTGATATTATTGTACAGCACGAACAGTTCCTTGTTGAAATCTGCTTCTTACATCCCCTTTCATGCATTGCAAACGGGTCCGAAAATCACTCGCAGCATCTTTCTCTCGTAATGGCCAAGTGCTTATTCATCCGCTTTCGACAAGGTCCAAGGCTTGCGCTATAAAGAAGGACCGTTTGGTCTTATGAGGCAGAGCCCTGTTACTCGATTGGCAAGAAAAATTCCGCGTAGGATTTCAGCTCTCAAACAGCAGCCCCCCATTCTTTCTAGGATGGTTTTAAAAAAACTCACTTATATCACGTCTCCTTGTCTGAATCTTTTCTGGACGTTAAAGGCCTTGAATTATCCATTACCAGCCTTGATGGAGCAGCGGAAACTTTCTATAGATATCCGGCACCAAACCTAGCTCGTTCGTATGCACGCTTTCATATTCAGCGATGGTGGACTTTCCCGGCTTGAACCGTTTTGATATGAACTTACTTACTGGATTATTCATAAATGATTTCAGACATTATGCGCCAAAAAAGACCGTGCAGACGATATTTATAAGGTTCATTCCTTTACAGTTGGCGCGGTCAAAAGGATCTCCTTCCGCGGACCAGACAAACAATCCTTAGATTCCATTTAGAACTTATCTTACAGATGGACTAGTAAACAATCGCAACCATGCCACTTGCAGTTGCTTTAAACTAAAATGGAAGTCTGTTTGCGTTAGAAGCGTTATTACACTTAAGCTTCCCCAATCTCCCAAAGGTCAGAAGGATGGAATTTGCCTGGCAGAGGTATTTTGGCCATCATCGTCATTATACAGTCTTCAGCAGAAGTCTTCCCATGTTCTTATCACTGACTGTGACTCTACAACTGGTTGCCCGTCTTCATCTTTCAGCCTGATGCAAACGCGATTCTAACTTTCATTCGTACAGAGGTAGTGCTCTTCGGTGTTGTCATCACTTTTAATATTATAACACTTACCCCCAGCATGTTTAAGTGTTCGGCAAAGATGCAAAGCAACTGACATTTCAAAGACGTCAGGAAGCACTCGTTTGAACACACTTCGTCCCATCCACCGATTCTTCTCAATATATTGTGGTTTGTTGCCACCAGGGTTGCGTATATTTTCGTTTAAAAGACAGACGCAAGTTTTCCAAACAAGAAATAAAATCGAACGATGTAATCCTCCATACACATACCAGTGCCGCATCATAAATCGGTTTCTGAGCTATCTGTGAAAACCCGACTGCATTCCTTTCTTGCGTTAGATTCTGGCTGAAACCAAACTAAGGCACAGGGAAACTCGATTTCATATTTTTTTTATGCAGTTGGGGTTCTTCTTTTTAAACGAAAAATGATTGCAGTCCATGATCTGAATATCAAGGCGGGAGAGATTCATCAATGCATCTACAGCGGAGCCTGCTAGGGAAAGCCTCAATACAGCCGAGACAGACCGTCTAGTTAAAGGTTTATTGATCTTCGGAATAGTCAAGTTAATTTATGGATGTTGAGAAGTGGGAACCGCACGCTGGCTACTTATAGGTAACACCCAGTTACAAATTCTTAAAACCTGAATCCAATATCCGACAGACTATGTCCTCCGATAGCTAGCTAAAAAACGGCTTCCTTATCCAAGCTTGCGTTAAGATCTCCTAGCACAATTTTCATGTCGTAGTGTGTTCGATCTTCATACATCATCAAGGCTAAATTCGCCAACATAAGCCTCATATGCCCGCATGCCCCCACAGAGGAGAAAGATGACGACACCAAGGATGCCTTCTACGAGCTCCTCAACAAGACCTACGAGCAATGCCCTAGCTATGACATTAAAATTGTCCTCGGTGATTTTAATGCAAAGCTAGGAAGAGAAGGTATCTTTGGTGGAACAATCGGAAAATATAGCCTGCACAACACCACATCTGATAACGGAATCAGGCACGCGGTTCCCACATCTCGACATACACAAGGGGACTTGGAGAACTCCTGATCAATCAACAGTCAACCAGATTGATCACATTGCGATCGACGCAAGACACTCCTCCAGCATTATGGATGTCCGTACGTTCCGAGGAGCCAACATCGACTCGGACCATTACCTTGTTGTAGCCAAGGTACGGTTGCGGATATCCCAAACTACGCCAAGACAAACTAATGCTGTGAGAAAATTCGACGTCAGACGGCTACAATCGCAAGAGATCGCCAAGTCCTTCTACGATCGAGTGTCTCTTAATCTCTTAAGAGGTCCAATGCCGCCAGCATCAAGCATCGAAGACCATTGGAAACACTGCCAAAACGCCATCAGAGATGCCGCTTCTGATGTGCTGGGTTTCACTCGTCCACCACAACGAAACCCCTGGTTCGATGATGAATGCCGGCAAGCACATGCAGCTAAGCAAGATGCATATAACGCGGCGCTGCTTAGAAAGACCAGAGCTGCTCATGAGCTCTATGAGCGGAGAAGGAGAGACGAGCACCGGCTTCTCAGGAGGAAGAAGAAAGAGCATGAGAAGCGCGCGATCGAGGAAATTGAGAGATGCTACTCCAGGAATGAGGTTCGGAAGTTTTACCAAAAGGTAAAAATAACATGCCGCGGAAACAAACCCCGAACCGAAGCCTGTAGAGATGAACAAGGGAACATCGTAGTAGAATCGCAGTCGATGCTGAGGATTTGGAAAGATCATTTCTGCAGACTGTATAACGGCGATGACGGACCAAATACCGCTGTCAGGCAGAATCAACCTTTCAACCTGGACGATGATGACCAACAATTCCGTCCACCCGACCTGGATGAAGTGAAGATAGCCATATCGAAGCTTAAGTCCAACAAAGCTGCTGGAGCGGATGGCCTGACTGCCGAGCTCTTCAAAGCGGCAGGCGATGACTTGGTAAGGAGCATACACCAACTCATCTGTAAAATATGGTCGGACGAAAGTATGCCCGATGAATGGAAGTCCGCATTGTTTGTCCAATTCTCACGAAAGGAGACCCTCTGAACTGCGTCAACTACAGAGGCATCAGTCTCCTTAACATCGCATATAAGATCTTATCCGCCGTATTGTGTGAACGCCTGAAGCCGTTTGTCAACAACCTGATAGGTCCATATCAGTGTGGCTTCAGGCCAGGAAAGTCCACCATCGACCAGATATTCACACTACGGCAGATCTTGAAGAAGACCCATGAGCTTCAGATCGATACCCACCACCTATTCATCGATTTTAAGTCCGCGTATGACAGCATCTATAGAGACGGGCTATATAGAGCAAAGTCTAGTTTTGGCATCCCTGACAAACTCGTCCGTCTGTGCAGGATGACGATGGAGAATGCACGCTGCTCCATCAAGGTCGGTAAAGATCTCACCGAGACCTTTGATGTCCAGAAAGGATTTAGACAAGGCGATGCGCTGTCATTCGATTTTTTCAACATCGTACTTGAAAGAATAGTGCAAAACTCACGAGCAAACACAAGAGGCACTATCTTTCAAAAGTCCGTCCAACTACTCGCATACGCCGACGATATTGACATAATCGGGAGAAAACAGCGTGATGTCAGTGGCGCTTTTGCGAGTATTGAGACGGAAGCGGCGAAAATGGGTTTAGCGGTCAATGAGGGCAAGACCAAGTATATGCTGTCAAGCAAAAAGGACAACCAACACTGACGTCTCGAACAGAACGTCACCCTCGACAGATTTAACTCTGAGGTAGTTAAGGACTTTGTCTACCTAGGCTCCGCTATAAATACAGACAACGACACCAGCGCTGAGATCAAGCGAAGAATTACTCTTGCCAACCGCTGTTTCTTTGGGTTAAGAAGGCAATTGAGTAGCAAAGACCTCTCTCGGACAACAAAAGTCACCCTTTATAAGACTTTAATAATCCCGGTCCTGCTCTATGGCGCAGAGGCATGGACATTATCAAAAATGGATGAGGGTGTTCTTGGTTGCTTCGAGAGAAAAATTCTTCGGGCGATCTTCGGTCCCGTCTGCATTGACGGTGAGTGGAGGAGGAGATACAACGACGAACTGTATGGACTGTACAGCGACATGGACCTAGCCAGAAGAGTGAAGATCCAAAGACTGAGATGACTGGGTTATGTAGAGCGCATGGACACCAATGCTCCGGTCCGAAAAGTCTTCGAATCCGCCCCCGAGGGACAGCGCAGTTGAGGAAGGCCAAGACTCAGGTGGCGCACGCAAGTGGAAGAGGACCTCAGCCAACTTAGCGCGAGAAACTGGAGACAGCTAGCCAGGGATCGAGCTAGCTGGAGAAGCTTGTTGACTGAGGCCCAGGTCCACCCCGGACTGTAGCGCCACCTAAAGTAAGTAAGTAAAGTATGTTCGATCTAAGAGATCTTAGATTTCGTCTTCAATGATGGACAAAATTGGATTTATACCAGTATATCCTGATTTCGCATCGATGCGGAAGGTTATGACCTAAGTTTTGCACTTCTTTGGTTGCGGTCATATCTGTTTTATAACACATTTTCGGTATGGTCTGTTAAGTATCCCCGCTTTCGATGTGCAAAGCAAAAATTCGTTTTCCTTAAAACATTTTCCGGGCTTATCAACATAATCACTATCTGTATCAGAAGCTATTCATATTTATCTCTACACACAAATACCTACCTAGATGCCCTGGTCCTTAGTAAAACCCCTTGGCAAAGGGACTGGGTAAACAAACCGGTGCCGGCAGGTTGTAAGAGCTATCATTAGCATTCTCAAGTTTCTTGAGCCGTCATCTCTACTCCATCGCTCTGACATAACAATGAAGCCCCCTTTAGAGCTGAATTCCAAATACGTTTGAGTAACTCTAAAGGTGAGTGTGAACCAAGTAGCTCAAACTGGTAAAAGCCGTGCATCTGATAATCCGTACATGGGTTTCCTTCACCGTCATCCAATCAGGGGTAGGTACTCATAAACTTCACAGAGTAGGAGCTGATGTCTTTATAAAACGCTTTACCATTGAAAACCCTATCGTCGGCTTAAAAAACAAAGATAGCCGTAAATGGAACATTTACAAAACCACGCCAGAGTTGCAGCTTTTATTTTTAAATCTTCTTGTCAGTCAAGTGATATTTTCGTGGTCTGATTATTTTTTTTTTGCATCTTTTCGAGCCTCTATTGCTGCTGGGATCATATTTTCTAACCCCCTTCGTTTAACTCGGTAAAACTTGTTTGCTTATCCTAAAGCAATGCGTATACTTGTCACCAGGCAAAGTTTTGTTTCAATCTTAAAACCTTACCGATAGCCATTTGTTGCACTTAACAAAAAAAGCAACGGATACCATCTTGAATATTATTTCTATTCCTGAGCATCGGTATAAACGATGTTTTTCAAAAAAAAAACCCAAAAAGAGGATTTACTCCGATGAAGTTTCAAATCTAACTGCTGTTACCTCTATCGAATAGACACATCTGGATTTGGATGAATATGGTGACCTATGGCCGCATTGCGGACAACTTTCTGTCTCCAAAGAGTATGGTTACCCTTAAATATCTGCACAAGTCTTGTAAAGCACGAAAGTTGACACTGCTGATGCTGTCACAAAAATCAAACGATCAGCTGATGTGTAGGATGACATGGCTAACATGAACCAAATTGCCGAAGTATGACAATAGCCCGATCTGAAGTATAGTATGTGAATAAACAAAGTAAATGCTCATTCACATGTGTACACGTTCAATGTAGGTATCACCCTTTAGAACATATGATTCCGCATAAATTTAAATTTCATATTAACATTGATGTGGATCAATCTTAAGAGAAATTAATTTAAGAATGTCTACCTTATTGCTATCGACTTTGACTTTTTAACACTTTGACGTTCCGAATACCGACTGAAATTCTTTGTCAGCAAATATGCAATAAAACATCTGTTGCACATTTTACCACATAAACATATGACCCTTCAATTAACGTATCCTTTTAACTTTTCAACATACACAAACATATCACGGCAAATGCATTGGTAAACAGGTTTTTTTTATTTGCTTACAATTCTACGTCATCTGTCGAGCCACACTGTCCCTATTGCATGGCTGAATGATGAAGCTGAATACGAAATTACAGCAGCACGTATAAAGTGATGCCCGCTGCTATAGGTCGCCTGTAAAAAATTACAATTTACAAGCGGGCACTTGTGCTTGCGCCTGTGTTAGCTCCTGCCTCGGTCGCTATCGTCATCGTTGCCATCCAAAACAAAAAACAAAGAACAAAAACACACCAACGAACGAAAGCAAAAACAGAATCGAAAGCCAATCGCTCTAGCTTCTACGTTCAGTTACAGTTACTTTAAGCACGGCTGCATCAGTCAGTCGTTGTATAGATTTCGTCGATCAAACGTCGTTGTCGTGGTCACCTTATTGTCGCCGCTTTTATTACTATCGTGCTCGTTCCTTCTTACCTTGACTTCGTGCTTGTGTGTATGTTAATTTTGCTTTTGTTCAATCTTCGTTGCTTCTTGTCGTGCGACACATCTTCGAAAAGCAAAAAAAAAAAAAACAAAAATAACAATCTCCTCCGCAGTAACGAAACGAAAGAAAATATACAACAGAACTCGTTTTTCATTTTTCGTTTTCTTCTTTATTCTCATACCCTGTGTAGTGGTGATTTTCCCTCCGGTCCCTCATCAATCCATTTTCTTTGAATTGTCCGTGTTTTTCTTTTGAATCAGCCGAATCTGTTGAAATCGCTCGTTTCAGCGCTGCCATCCGTAAACCGAAACCGACCTCCGTCTACCGTGTGCGTTTTCGAATTAAGATCGTCGAATTTGTTTTATTTTTATTTTATTTTTTTTTTTACTATCTGCGTGTTGTGCATCGTTTTTCGTCTTTTCTTTTGGGGAGGAAAACTTGGACACAGTTGAAGCAATAAAGCAATATCATTTCTGCTGTTCATTTTCCATTTTCATCTCTTGTCGTAGTGTTGCGAAATTTTCTTACCTCCATCTTATAGCCACCTTTAACGGTGATTGTGCGTGAAGTTTTCTTAACTGTAAAAAAAAAATAAATCTGATCTCGCTGTGAATACGAAGGCATACCATATTCCACCTCCATTGAGTTGCGTCAAAAAGTCAAGCAACACATAAGTTACGACTTCGAATACTTTGAAGTAAGAGTGCATGTAGATCTGTCAGATTTAAGTGCGCTGTTGCTTTGCATCTTGATTTTGTGTTTTCTTGTTTTATACTTGCGTGATTAAAAAGTGAAAACAAAAAAAGAAAATTATCTGAACCGAAGACAAAGGAGTGAAATGAATTTAGTGTTTAACTAAACAAACAAAAGAAAAAAAATAAAAGAAAAACCGAAATCGAATTATCTTTGAGAGTGGAATATTAGGAAAGCCTCACCACGAATTTCAACTACATGGCCTCACCAAATAAAATCCGAAGGGATCTTATTAAAATGCTCAACAACAATGGCTACTTGAGCTGTAGCAGTACGTCCAAACGGAGGGAATACGAGGTTAGTTTGGTTTACTTGCATTTTTTACTCATACTTTGTTTATAATGTCTTTTTTTTACATATTTTTATTGGTTTTGTGCTTTATGGGCGGTTTTCCTTCGTGGCTAACAAAACACCTTAACTCATTCGTCTCTAGATAGAACTCTGTACGATTTAGGTGTCTCAACTAACGAATTGAGATCGAGAAGCAAAACAACGAGTTGTCTATCCGAATTTTGTACCATTTACTGATTTTTGACCAACCACGCCCAAACAACGAAGCTTCTCAGGGTTGCAAGTGACTTTGTGTTGTTCAGTAACAAGAAGAAAAAACTCATGCGCGGCTCTATGCAATAGCCGGAAATCTTCAAAATTTGATCATCATTCATGGCGCTACAGAGAGGGTGTGAACTTTGATAACACTAACTCGCTTCTAAGCCAGGTGCCCATAATCTTGCACATGAAGTTGGCTGAGAACCTCTCAAATTGTGTGCGCCAACTAGAATGAGGTCGCATTCGAAAGCTGTTCGCACCGGCTTGCAGGTGTTTATGGACTAAAGGCGATGTAACTATCTAAGCCGGGTTATGCCAGCTTTTCTGACTAGGCAGACATCGCTGTATAATTTACTGTTGAAACGTCTTCTCTTATCTCTATTTAACCAAAAGAAAAGGGCTTCTTTCGAAGTGTGCGAGAAAATTTTCATCCGCTTTCGTCGGTATCCAAGTTTTTGCCAGGACGGAGTCGATCACGCTACTGTATAGCCATTTTGATTGCTCGAAGTCGTGAGAGGGCTTTACTTCTTAACTCAAATGCTTAAATTGCGATTATGAGTGATTCTTCGCATGGTTTGCACCTTAATGTTTTCGTCAAAGTTGTTAGTCAAACCGATTTAGATACTACCTTATAGTTATAGCTACCATCTCGACATTTTGTCCTATGCGTCGTTGCTATGTATCACATTTTGTTGACAGCTTTGCTTTGTTTATCCTCGTTGAGCGCTAAACCCATCTCAGTACTTCCGATTCAATAGCTGTATCCCTTCCCTTATGTAATCATCGTTTGAATATACGGCTAACAAAACAGACTTTGAAGGATGGTGGTTTTGGAGTTAGCTTTGCGCACTTGTTTTAGGAACGTAACACCTAACAACGCATAGCCTTCAGTCCCTTTATTTGAGGAGCAGCGTCTATACTTCACTGTCAAGTGAACTTGACAAGGATGCCGATACTACAATAGTTTTGTACAGTTCGTCCTTATAAATGCTGTCAACTACGGATAAAAAAATGCATCGATTTAGAATTCTTCAGTTTTTTCCAAGATCTGTCCTAATTTGAGAATTTGATCTACAGTGATCTTTTCTAGCCTAAAACTACATGGATAGAGATCGTTTCGACTGTTAAATAGATAACAGAGTTCTGCAAAAAAAATTAATTAATTAAGTAATCATTGACGAAACTGACAAAAGAATCGGACAAACAATCCTCTGCTTTGGCCAGCAAATCCTTCGGTAGCCCTTTTTTACATTTTGCACTTAACTCCGGTGGCATCTCCTAGACTTTTCGACCCGCTTGTTTCTAACTTTCTTTTGTTTCAATGCATTCAACTTACCAACATCCGTGTCGTAACGTTAAATCATCCAACAAACTGGCCGATGGCATTCCATGGCTTCTATCTGGCTCAGTTTGCTTGCTTTTTTTTTTTTTTTTTTGGAGATGTCCAACCCTGTGCTGTTTAGACGTAGCAAAAATGCCTAATCTACTGTCGAAGTCATGTTATGCAGGAGGAGCTCACAGCAATATCGGGTTTTCCAATAGGGACTTGACAACTTTGGATTTAATTTGTGAACGCACTCTTTCATTAATCATCAAACTGTCACTGTCAATTTATTCAGTAAACTCAACATTTTCATCATGGTAAAGTACGCGAACGAGCAACGTCTGCAAATTATAAAAATTTTCTACCGAAATTCGGAGTCGGTGACTGCAACTTTAAGAGCGTTAATTCCAATTTTCGGTCGTAATTCTCGCCCGAATAACAATAGTGCAAATAACAAGTTTAGTGCAAAAATTTGAGTCTACATGTTCGCTGTGTGATGTTGTGATGTTGCCGTGTCAGTGAGACAACGGATTGGTCGAAGTGTCGAAAATATCGCTGCCGTTAAGACGTCCGTAGCAAACGATCCAAATCAGTCAATTCCACGGCGTTCTCAAGAATTGGGCATCGCCCAGACCATATTATGGCGTATTTTTGGTCCGAATTGGAAGATATGGACTTGGACGACATGTGGTGCAACAGGATGGTGCCACAAACCACACAGCACACGTTACAATCGATTTATTGAAGAGTAAGTATGGTGAGCTTGTTATCTCAAGAAATGGGCCAGTTGATTGGCCGCCTCGTTCGTGCGATTTAACGCCGCTTGACTATTTTCTGTGGGGCTACGTTAAGTCATTGGTTTAGGCCAACAAGCCGACGACCTTGGAAGAGCTAAGAGCTAACATTGAACTCGAAATAGAGGCCGAAATGTATGGCCGAGTTGTTGAAAATTGGGTCCAACGAATCGACCGCTGCAAACGTGCCCGCGGTGGCCATATGAACGAAGTCGAGTTCCATTCATAAATGTTTAGATTGTACTTCAAGGCGATAATAAAGTTTTTGAAATATCTCAAATGGTTTTCGTTTTATTTAAAAAAAAAAGTTGTCAAGTCCTTATTGGAAAACCCTACATATATAGTTCTTGGTGGGAGGTAAACAAATGTCTTGGATCAGAAAATAAAAAAAACAAAACGTCTGAAATATTAACAACATTTTTATTTGGCCAAATCCAATGTTCATATGACAACTTGACTGCTGGCTTGTGTCATTCAGACTATTGGGATGTTTTCTTTCCGGATCTTGACACTTTGACGATTGATCTTCAGTGTGAACAAAACCTTGTGTCCAATTTTATGTTCAGTAAGATTAAATTACCTAAATCTTTCTCCAACTTAATCATGCAACTCTATAATCTTTCTCAATACACGACTTCGGCCCGAAAACAGTTCTATTAAAAAAATACAAATACTTACACCATTCATCACAGCAAACAATTGAAATGCTCCCAATAAATTCGAAATGGACAAGCTCATCGGCTCACGATCATCCATTTTATTGCGAAAATTTCGCGTGCTCACATAAATGTCTTGGAATTGTTTAATATGACCATGTTCGACAATTTGCGTCAATCGCTCGTTAAGTTCATTCTGAAGGAACGAAAACTTTGGCATATATATGCAAAAATACAACATTCGATAGGGATGTTTGAGTATATAGTATTCTTTGTATCTCGACGAGTTACTATTATATAGCGACAAATAAGTTTCTTTAGTTATTAGCGCGTATTTCCCGTGGTATCTATCGAAGATGTCAAAAATCCTAAAGAGTGGAACTTCAAAATGAAGGATCCGTTTCGCTAGCTCAGGAATTTCATCGACAAAGATTTTTAATCTTGTCTCACAGAGAAATGTGAAACCCTCATCAATTGCTTCGTTTAGATTTAATGGTAGCACCTTCTCCGGTTGGCTATGAAGGAACTTGAATATTGAACCCTCATACGAGCTACGAATTATGAGAAAGCTAAAGAACCACACCATCAAGCGAAATGGCAGCAAATACTTGCTGGAGCAAGTCACCTTTCTTATGATTGTCAGTTTTTCAGATATCTTTTTACAGAGCTTCCTTAGCAAAAGTGTCAGAAGAATAAGAAACCAAGTCAATCGGTCGAAGGGAAACAGCAAGATTTCCAAGGAACTATAAGGTGGAGGCTTTTTCACAACAAGTAAAAGAAAAGTCGAATGGTATTCCATTGTATAGGTGAATAGTTCCATTCTTATTTTGTCGGAAGCAAGACCTCCAATTACGATATCCCCAAATCGTTCGTTCATCTAAAAAAAGAAGAAGAAATATCGTCTAAAGCTATTGTGTCAGATGTATTCCATTTAGTTTTACCAATTTAAAGGACCCGGTCATGTTTGTCCTGGAGTAAATCCGCCCTCTGCCTTGAGAGGGTATAATAATTTCAATGGTAAAGTTCATCAAATCAGCCAAATAGTTTAAGGTATCCCCATCGATGCCTGAGAGTTTGTTATCATTGATCATCATGTAGGGAAATTCTCTCCATAATACAGCCCTCAAAGGGCACTGATGGAAATTCATGGTTTTCCTTGGAAATGATGGTTTCATCGATTCAAAACTTCCGTTTATAAAACGATTTCGAACCATCGGACTTGTGTCACGACAATTATTGTCATTAAAAGGGAAAAATGTATACAAAGTCACAATTCCACTGGCTGTGTCCTCTATAACAACGTTGACATTGATGAGAAATGTACCTGAGCAAAAGTCAATCATTCGTTGCATAATCTCCATATTGTCGAGTCCAGAGTTATCAGTTGGTAACACAATGAGAAAGAATTTATTCCGTCCTGACATGTTGTGTTCAAAAGCTCGTTGCTTCTCAAGCAAGTACCTACAATTGATAGGTCAATTCTCTCGTTTTACCAATTACTATAATCTACTAATCTACTTACTGAAAAGATTTTACAGAATCCACAAAGTACAAACAGATGAAGATGTTGTAGGAAGAACTAGCTCTCAGTGACAGTGATACGAGGAATTTGCTTTTACTTGCAGCCAAAAATCGATTGACTGTATTTTCAAAGTTCCTTTCAATGGTCATATTTTCGGTTTTGATTTTCACTCGAACGTTTATGGTAAATGGGACATCTTCGTTGCGAATCAACTCTGCCAAACACTCAGCAATATTGTCTTTATTTTGAATGTTTGTAGCAAAAGTTGTGATTGTCGGTATACTCGTAAGTAAATAGGCTGTCCAAAACCATGCCATTACTTTGGAATCGAAAAATCTACTGAGGTTGTTCGTGTTAAACAAAATATTTCACAATTGTAGTCTTTACTCGAAGGTATTATACGATGAATTGCTGTGTCATAAACATTTTAAATTGATTATATCTGGCAATAAACAAAGCAGGACGAGTAATTTGCCATTCGTATGTAGGCCGAATGAACAGATTGACAATCAAAAAAGGATTTGCATTCGGTCATTAGATTTGTGGATTTTGGTTTGTGGACAAACAACTTTTAAATCGTTCCTAATGAATTTGATAAAATGCTTTTGCTTAATAATGAGTCGGCTAAGCTAAGTACTTTTATTCAACTTTATGTTTGTCTCTACGTTGGTAGGGTGGAACGTATACTGAGCGATTGGTAGCTGACTTAACTGTTTGATGGAGAGTCCCGGTAAGTACCCAAGTCTCGGGCCTACGCCTCAACCATGAAGCCCTCTATATTTTCTTTTAAACGGATTAGTCGTCTTCGAATTTTGCTCTACATGTTGCTTGAGGCTCCATTAGATCTCTTAAATGTGTTCTTTATGTGCTGCGAATTTAAACGTTTCGTGGGCCCTTGCGTTGTTATTTATTTTTTTCTGCTTGGCCAATAGTTTTCTTGCTTTCTTCTATTTTTTCATCGACTAGAACAGTTGTTGGTTTCATTTAAAACGCCATCCGATATGCTTTTGCTTGGTTCCATGCGCACGATGGCATTCATTATCAAACAAGCGATTTAACTCGTTTATGTTTGTGTGTCTTCGATTCTGGCAAATATTTCTGTTTTATGTTGGTCGTGCTATTTCTGGCATTTGTGTCAAATTTCATGTCAAAATCTACATTTGATCAATAGCTACACACGTGCAATTAAGCTATTTTTACAGTGTCTGATTGAGCAAAGAAGTTGCATTAAATTTTCATGGCCCAATGAAATTTCTGCTGCAGAAACGTTGAGAATGTTGCAGAAGGCTCCTTGTGATACAACAAAATGTTTAAAAGTGGTACAAACAATTCAAAGTACATAGAGAACGCTCTGAGGATCGCCCCTGGACGGCCAACAACATCATCATCAACTGATGAACAACACATCAAGTAAATCATAGATTTGCTGCTTAATTAGAGACCTCCCTTATGCTGTTAGCATTTTATTTTGAGCAGTCCAAGTCATTTAAAAAGATGTTTTGTGTCTGAAAAAGTCGAATTTCGTTTGGTTTCAAAAACACTCAATTTATTAGAACAAGGGTGTCAATTTTCGCCAAAAATATAACTTATATCGTTCCACAACCACCGTATTCGCCGTGTGACTTCTGGTTATTTCCTAAGCTCAAGACACGGCTCAGGGGATATCGTTTCAACACGTTTGAGGAGATAAAAACCGAATCGTTACACGTTTTAAAGGCTTTTATTTTTACAATTGTTTCGAGGATGGAAAAACCGTTTGCATAAGTGTATTATATCGGGAGGGGAGTACTTTGAAGGCAATGAAATCAATTTAAAATAATAAATAAAGATTTTACAAGTTTTCAACAATATCAACTTACTTTTGATCACAGTTGTATGTGGGTGAACTAATGTATTCGAGATTTTTGAACTTTTTAATTACATCAGGATACGATCTATTGTAGTTCATAGAATTTGCGACTCCAGACTTAATGTATTTACTAAATGCCGGTAATACATCATGGGGTGATGAACTATTCATTGCGTGTTACGATATGTTGGGACCTTACTTTCCCCCGAATTAGGGATTTGCACAACAGAGGTGGTAGAGTTAATGGACAGATGGTGGACGAATACTCTTTTCCTTCCCTTTCTCGAAAAACTGCAAGATATTCTTTCAATCGTAAGACTTTGTTGATATCCCGGATTTAAATCCTCCGAAATTAGTCTTCTTTTGAGCTCAAGCTGCTGAGGCCTACATCATTATATCAAGGATAACAAAGAAAAGGGTCTCATGCAGACGCTTTATTATTTCGTAAATGTCTCATTTCCAATATCCTTGTAATTTCGTCGTCTTTTTCTAGTTAGGCAGTGAATCTTTGAATTTGATTGCAACAAAGGATATTTTCACAGTCGAGGATTTGTTTTTTTTTTAAATGTGTGCAAAATGTTCGATGGCTTCCATTCAAATTTTTCTAGAAGGAATGCTGAAGATGTTTTTCTTAGAAATAGTAAAATTGAGGTCTCCGAACAGGATTTTGATGTTGTTATTTGAATAGGCTTGGCAGACTTCATAAGAACATCCGTCAAGGAGTGGATTGTGGCATAATTTTATCGTATAAGTCTTTCTGTATATCTAATTCTAGAGAATATTCTAACACGTGTAGTTAAGGTTCACTTACAAAGCTGGAGGAGCAATTTCGCAGTATAAGATAACATACAATAGAAAGAAGGGCCTATTTATGTGTCTCGTCGAAAAGAACACACATTGCCGTTCCCTTTTCTCTGTTGTCGCGCACGATAAAAAACGCCAGATCTTAAAAAATCCAAGGTTAGATCACATACTCATAAAAGTACGGGCTTCATTCGAAAATCTTGGATTTGAATGGCGTCAGAGGCAGTCGATTACCTAACCCGTAGAGTCTGCACTTTTTTGTTGCAATGCGTACAATGAAAATGTAGGAGAGAGTTATATGAGGGCTGTCAGAAAAGTTTCCGACCGAACAATGATACAATGATACCCGTCCAAATAGTACTTGGTGTTTTTCTCTGCAAACTAATTGTTCACGAAGGTGATTGCCTCCTCATTTGACGAAAATCTCTGTCCTCCGAGCGCAGTTTTTGGATGAGGCAACAAAAAGAAGTCGCTTGGAGCTAGATCTGGTGAATAAGGCGGATGGTCAAGCAGTTCAAATCGTAATTCATGAATTTTTGTCATGGCAACCGCTGAGATGTGAGACGGCGCGTTGTCTTGGTGAAATGGGATTTTATTTTTCTGCAAATGTGGCCGTTTTTCCGCAATTTCTGCCTTCAACTTGTCGTCCAAAATAACTGAAACTTCGATAAGTAACTGTCAAAAGATGTACAACTAGCATTCACTAGCTTTTATTGACCAGTGCCACTATCTTTACGTTGCGGTCGGAAACTTTTTAGACAACCCTCGTAGACTGACGACAATAACTGAAAGTCAAGTCGACATGTAACGCGTTTAAAAATTTGCAAATAATAATGGAAAAACATTGTATGGGTTCGAAGGAATTTCATCGACCACGAAAAATTGTTCAATAGAGTGCCCACAAATTATTAATGAACGGCCCTAAGATCTCATCCCAAAATGTACTCAAGATTTATCGTATATAGTGCGATATGAACTTTAAGTTTTAAATCGCCTTTCAGCAACTTTTAATAATTGGATAGTGGTGCTGGAAAATAAACCAGTCACGAATCAGTCTACGTTGGTCCTTTTTCGAACATACAAATCCAACTTCTGCCATCTAATAAGTATTAATCATCGCATCAAACTGTGAAAAATGTAACACTGCCTTGGCTCTGTCATTAGCCACCAAGAAAATTGTGATGGCGATGCCGCGGATATAGTTAGTGTGTTGTGGCTACAATTTGGGCTTTGAGTCATTTTCAGAAATCTGTTGAACATGCTAATATGGTGATCTAAACACCAGTGACGTTGATATTTAAACTGTTAAGTAATCAATTCATTAAATGGATGCTTGCGTACGAGGACAAAATTTGTCGGTTTGAATGAGTGATGCACTGGCATAAGTAGTGATCCACCTTTGGGCCCATGTGGTCGCTGTCACACACGTAAGATTTCCTGAAATAATCCGTTCGATTTACTGAATAGCTGTTCGACTATGAGAAATGATTTAAGAATTTTCAACAGGTTTTGAATTCGACGCTGGCTTTTTTTGTTTTTTTTTGTTTTTTTTAAATAAATTACGTTCTTCCGTCTTGTTTAAGTTACTCAAATCTCTAAACTGGTCTTCAAAGAACTTACTTAATCCAAATCTTCTTCGATCTCTGTTCAACTAACACAAGATTGTTTGAAATTGAAAGCGGTTTGACGGTTATTTTTCTCTGTTACAATATGTCGCCAAAAATCTACCCAGCACACCTATTTTGAATTAGTAAACGAAATTGAGTGATTTACTCGTTAGGCTTTTGTCATCATGCCAACGACGCTCAGTTCCCCTTTTCAATTTATAAATAAATATTTTTTTATTGTTAAAATTTTTTTGTATCTAAAACTCCATTTTGAGTATCGGTTACATTGGCCGCGGTAGTGTATGCCAATACACCTGTGCATACCAATCAATTTACGAACCGGTTCGCATCGCAGCAAAGCGAGACGCGAATGCGATAAACAGGCTGCCATCAAACGTACCAATGTTTGAAAAGAAAAAGTGAATAATTAAAAAAAAAAAACGAAAAACAAAAAAAAATCTGTAAGGAAATGCCGAATGTAGTTTGGCCTTCAAAGTTGCTTACAAGCTTACAAGATTCACATCAAAGTTGTGCTCGGTGAGCTTATATTTTGTTCAAGTGTGATTACACGTGTTACGTAGCTTCTAATCTCTATTTAATTTTGTTTAATTTACAAGCACTGTTCTAAACTAATTGCCATGTTGGTTTGAACTTAACTCTTCCCCCATCATTAAGGTATTTAGTCGTTTAACTTTTATAATAGACTAATTGTTGTTAATTGGGCTGATGCTGCTGGCAACAGTATGAGTATGAGTTGATCGTTACTTAAGAACAACCCTTCATTCAATCAGAATTCATTAGAACTCCATCATACTTCAATTGAGCCAGAAAGGGAATCAACATTGACTTTTAAATGAGACTTGATATTGATACAAATTTGCTTGGTTATATAGTATTATGAACACAATAAGAAAGATGCAGGACACTGATGAGTGGAGGGAACGACGTCGGATGGTAAACGTTTATTATTTGTTCATGCTTAGTGAATGTATTGCGATTTGCTGGCACGGTCAATGTCAATTGTTCTCTTGTGAGTGAGGTGTCGTTAAACTAAAGCGCTTACTCATCCTCCAAGGTCCCACAAGGTAACATGTGTTTGGATACTTAGTATTCGATGGATGTGATAAGATTTTTTTTGTTTCTCTTTTTTTAGGAAACTACTCGTAACTAACAGAAGGTTTCGTTGTAAATTTCCTTTGTTGCCAGCAGTCATTTCGAAAGTACTGATCATCACTTACTGCAAAAATCAATGGAAAAAGTTTGAAATTTGTTGTTAATCTGTATTCAAAGCACCTGTTGGGAACAAAAATGAATGAATTGGCAATATGAATTGATTACAGAATATACTCGTAAAAATACAGATACCCAAGCCCGATTCAAGTAAAGTGGAATGCCTTGCAGTTTAATGAAATGAAACAAAGTCTCAAGATCTGGTTGGTTGTAGTTGTAGATCACCCTTGGTAGAAGCCCAATACTAATTGATGTTTATATTCGATTCACGTTATGCAAGTGGTGACTGTGGATGCAGGTGTTTTGTTTAGGTGTCCACAGGTTTTGTTGGCTGGCTTCAAGGGTGTCGCTACAGCTGTGAATAGTTTGTTAGCCGGAATAGATCTTCCCACTTATATTATTGCTTAAAATTTTAACACGATTATTTCTTTCTTCGCCTTAACTTTAGTGGATTCTTATGGGGTTTATCTTTTACTTAGTTATGAACAGATTATATGCCATTTTATTCTTATTCCTTGTGACACCTTCCCGAATTTTGAAGCGATCCGACTTAGAAGTTAATATCTTTACTTTCTTAGTATTGTAAAAGCCAATGTAGATCTTTTTAAGTAGTTGGTTGCTAGTCTTAAAGGAGCACAAGATCGTGGTCTTCCAAAGAACCCTCCTGTCCAATTACCGGAATCTAAAGATCACACATTAGGAATGAAAACTTAAAGATTAGCGATATCCTTTCAAATTCAGGATGTTGTTGTTGTTGTTGTATGTTGCTGCTTGAGAAATCAGTCATTGACTGCATTGATCAATTGATGGAGAATTCAACAACATTAAGTGATTAGGGACCAAAATTCGATTCGAATTTTAGGCAGAGTGCTTTCTTAATAATTCAGATGGTAATCCGAATAATCAAGCTCTCTCTGTTTTAGTTATTTAGTTCACGGTGTAATTTCTCGTATTTAAAACGCCTATTCATTGACACGGAGTGTTGCTTTTGAAGTCACAATGCGGGAAATTAAAAAGCCACAGACCACCATCTACTATTGCAATCGTCATAAGAAGAAGTGTAACAGCAAAGTAAGCTCGCTCATGCCGGCTAAATGCGTAGATCATATTTCGATATCTCAGCTAGCGCTCTATCAACTTACTTTCTCGTTTCTTTATATTTTTATCTCAATCTGAATTAAGAATCTCCAGAAAATTGGCTGCGTTAAAACAAATTTATTCGATATAAGTACAAGAGGGAGGATCCTAAAAGACCACTTTAAAAATTTAATCGAAAAGAACAGAAGGGCTAACGTACTAGGTGAAAAGTAACCTCCTTGGGAATGAAAAAAAAATGTTTTTAAATGTTTTTTTTATTTTATTCTATATAGTCCCCTTTTAGCTTGATATACTTATTCCAGCGATTTTCCAACTTATTGATCCCGTCAGAAAAGTAATTTTCCGGAATGATTTCCTCGCGTGAGCTGAATTTTTTATTGATGAGCCATCTTTTGAGGTTTCAACTCTCAGCGATTGGAAACTTCACTACGTCTATGCCTACTAGCCAATGAAAAAACGCCAGTATATGTACAATGCTGACTTGCTTTCATGTAGATGGACGTGTCAACAAAGGTGATACTTATTTCATGATCACTTTTCACAAAAAGCTAACTTGACCCAACGACACGGGATATTGTGTGGATGCTGAAGTAAGCGTTGCTTCTCTTTATGTGTGATGTATGAGACAAACACCTTCAGATAATCCTAACATCCCCGAATGTACCTGAGGCATACCCCTCACACAGCTTTGCTTTTAATGTCAACCCTAACAAATATGAGCTCATTTACTCGTAAGCTAAATGTCATCTTAATGAGTTTCCTTAAGATTGTCTGGTATGTAGGTCTTATTCTACATAGCAAACTGAAGTGGAAAGAAAATGTTACAGGGCACATGTTACTCTGATCATGTAAGAGAGTTTTAAACTTATCTGGTATCTGGCATTCGAAAAAATGACTACCGCCAACTTAAAAGAGTAAAACCAGCTAACAGTTGATATATTCTCAATCGCCTTCTAAGGCTGCATATGGATTAAGTCGTTAGGTCAGGAAGCGTCTTTGTATTCTTCAAGATCGCGAATTATTGTTTCATTACCTAGGTTCGCATGACGCCTCAGAGTTTAAAATTCGATTTGTGATCCAATTTTCCCAATTCAAAATCAAATTTCTCGTAATCGTACCATTGTCAGCATTTTGTGGGAAACGATACTTGCAACATGTACGAGTATATTTCAGTTCGTAAGTTTTGCACTTTTTGCAATTCGTCACATAAATGAATATTTTCATATTCATCGGTGTTTTCGTTTTTCCTTTTTTTTTTTTTTTTAGATTTCTCAAGCCACGAGTCGTGGCCATGATCTTTTGTGACTTGCAAATTTGACGTTGTAAACATAATTTACTTTAGAGCAAAGGAAAAAAAACGTATTTCCGTTGCTTTGCTGTAGCGAATATAAGGTCGTTACTGCGCCGTAATGAACTAACAAATTTGTTTACCGCACGACTATATTGACGTTTAAGATCAAGTGCAATTTAATTCGAAATGTGCATATCCAGATGCATCTTTGGAGCAACCCTTAAGGTACTTCGATCTGTTGATCTGAGAGTAAGATGTAATCCAGTGGAACAAAATAGGATATACTCGTATTCAAGTGTTCAAACATAGAATTGATGGTCCTCCAGGCCCCAACGTTCATGTTCAACTGCAATTTCTGTCTGTCTTCATAATGACATAATGAAAAATCAAAATTTTACTTCATTCCATAGGTCAAATTTCAACCAATTAACAGATAGTCAATGCAGAGTTTAGGATCGAATTAGGTTGTTGACATAACTCAATATGGTTAAAATAAACAAAAATGATGGTATCATGTTCACTGTAATTGCATTCTTAAGTCTGGACATTTAAGAAGTTGTAAGGTTGAACAAAGTAATAAGGTTCCACGAGCGGTTTTGAGCATCGTTTTACACATTTCAGTTCATTCAGTTTCGGGGTCAACTATTTCTGGATTCTTGAAATAGGGAAGCTACTCCTAAGCACAACTCCGTCCTCTATGGAATGTGTACACAATGTAATGGTTTATAACCAGAAATATGCCCCTGACCATTGGCTTGTAAAGGCTGAATAGTTTAAAGCTTATCAACAGTAGTCAAAAGTCGTCAAATCGCAGGACTTTGGTTGGCAATTTTATGACCTATTTCACAGTAAAATGATCTCGTGGAATTGAGTTGTCGGATAGTCAACGACTTTATGGGCACGTACCGCAATCCTACTGAAATAACTTCAATGTTGTTCATATTTTCGAGAAATAGTCAGTCAATGAAGTGATATGTATCACTGTCCGGTAACGTTGGTCTCTTGGCTCTGGTTCCTAGAATCCTTTTACTCGTGCATTACGTTGACACATTGTTGCGGCATGTAGAGTGTATGTGGTACGAAATTTAACCATGAAAAGAGTTATAGCTAGGTCAGTTGCCTGATTTTGAGATCTAACCAAATTATATGATCTTATGTACTTACAAATTGACATAACTTTTAAAAGATATGGAGCTTAACTCGAGATTTGCTGCTACTCAGATCGGAAATCGAGGTTAAATTCCAGTGTGCTTGTCAACCTGCCAATCGCTTTAGCTTTTTCTAACACTACTCATTTTGTGAATGTATTCATGTGGACTAAGAAGCTCATTATTGTTTATTTCTACATTCAGGTAACCTCTGAATTGGTAGCACTTTAGGAGATCCTAAAGCCTCTGCTTTTCAAAACAAGTTAGAACAACAAAAGGGAACGTGACATAAGATGAAAGTAGCTTGTCATTAGCAATTTGCTGTAGAATTTCAGGCGTTCGTGATGTATGTTAGTTTCCGAAGCGTCAGTATACGTGTACTTAGATCCCATGATAAGCAGGCATGCTTTTTCTGTCTTAAGCACGTCAGGAAAACAATTTTAACTATTAAAACCCGTTGGGAATACACTGGGCTACTCAATAGAAGAGCGAATTAAACGAGATGGTCTTGTCTGAGAATTTCCAGTGAGGAAATGAGCTCATCAATCAGGGAGAAGTAGAGAAGAACTTAAACCCGTCACAAGTAGTCGAGCACCTTGATCGGTAGACGAAATCAAATCGATGCACTCCTCCTTCGTCAGATATTCTTCCTACTGTTTTTGACTTTCTTTAATCTTCAGTTTTTGGTGTCATTTTTTGTAAACATATTAGGCGGGTTGAAAAGTGGGGTGGGGTGACCGCCAGAATGCGCTGTTACTGCAAGAAAGGTTATGGTGCCTTGAAGTCCGTTCATATTTAGGCAGACATGCCAAATTTCAGTTCGATACTGTCTTTAGTTTTGTTTTGACAGCTGATTGTTGTTGACGTGCTTGGCACCATGTTGAGTATGGACAAAAACGATTTTCGTTCTCTCATTACAAACATTATTTTTTGAGAGGCAAAACGGCGAAGCAAACAAAAGAAAAGTTGGATAAATACTATGGGGCTAATGCCCCGTCAGATTATACCATTAAATATTGGTTTCGAGAGTTTCGTGGTGGTCGCAACTCCACTACCGATCGAGTCCGCAGCGACAGGCCCTCCGATGCGGTTACAGAGGACAATGTCAAAAAAAATACATGAAATGGTGTTGGCTGACCGGAAAGTGAAGGTGCGCGAGCTAGCAGATACCACAAAGATTAGTACTGAGCGCACACGCCATGTTTTGGGAAATATTCTCACTCCTGACCAAAAACACGAACGCGAGAGCACTTCGAAAGAGTGTTTGGACTTGCCGATGCGGAATCGGGCGGACTTTTGGCGTCGATTGGTAGCTGTTGATGAAACCTAGATCCACTTTTACATACCAGAGAACAGAATGAGTGTCCGGCAATGGACTGAAGCCGGCACGAGTGCTCCGAAGCGGCCGAGGGAGGCTCAATGGGTCGGAAAGGTTATGGCGTCGGTTTTCTTGGATTGTCATGGCATACTCTTCGTGGACTACCTCGAAAAAGGAAAAACCATCAACAGCGAGTATTACTGTGCATTATTGGAGCGATTGAAGGCCGAAATCGCTGCAAAACGGCCTCACATGAAGCGAAAGAAATTTTTGTTTTTGCAAGACAATGCTGTCGCATCCACCGTATTCGCCCGATTTGGCTCCCTCAGACTATTATCTCTTTCCAAACCTCAAAAGATGGCTCATCAATAAAAAATTCAGCTCACGCGAGGAAATCATCGACGCCACGGAGGAGTATTTTGCAGACCTTCCGGAAAATTACTTTTCTGACGGGATCAAGAAGTTGAAAAATCGCTGGAATAAGTATATCAAGCTAAAAGGGGACTATATACGAGTAGAATAAAATAAAAAAAACATTTTAAAAAACTGGCATCATACTGCTACTACGTACTTATACCGATACACGACGAAACGCATTCATTATGTATGAAGTACTGGTACTGAACGCAGCCTTTTCATGTTGACAGCTGGTTGACTCATGACATTTATGCAACATTCCCACGCAAAAAGTTCAAAAGTTCGCAAGAATAGAATGGGGCATTATTGAAAATCGTGCTGTTGTAATCGCTTTTTACGAGGGACTGCCTACATTTTGGTCGTCTGCACTGTTTGCCATCAAAGCAGTGCAGTTTTATATTTGTTTTTTGACGAAACTTGACGAAACCGCTTCGTAAAAGAAGACCTTGTTGCGAGGGATAAAAACTCAGCAAAACTTCGGCAAAAAAAAATGCAGTTCATTGACGAATTCGGTTCACTAACGAGAAAATCTTTAATGTTGAAGAGCGTTCAATAAACGCCTGTTGTGCACTTGGTTATCAATAAAAGCGGGAAAACACATTTCGAAAGTAGCCAGCATATAATATAATGAGGACTGAATTATAGCGGCGTAACCACCCTTATTTTTGCGAGAAGGGGGTTAAATTTTCGGCGAAATTTTATTAGACAAGCTAAGGACATTCTCACATGATTTTCCATCAACTCACAACGCATTCAATAGTGGATAAAAAAATTATTTTCAGAATTCATATCATCGTAGGATTGGCCAGCTCTAAATCAAAACCTATTGGACCACAAGCAATTCGTTTAAGACGGTAAGGCCTGCTCTATATGACTACGAAATACTGTGATCTTAAAGTGAGCTCTTTTCAGTGGGAATTGTTGCATGCTTCGATCGATGATCGGAAACGTGCTGCTGAAAGGAAATGGGAGCAAATTTAAATAATGTGGCTCTTTGATTAGTATTTATTGAGCGATAAATCAAATAAAAATAATTGAGGAACATTAATAAAGTTGTCATTCGGCATTTATATTTGAATTTATTCTTGTACAAGCACTTATGACTAGATATGTTAGAAATATTTTATCCATTCATCAGGCACTAATCAATAATCATTTCCCAATGTCAATGACTAAATTTCCCTAAATTAAGGCTTGACAAATTAGTTAACTTTGACGTAAAAACACTGTTAGGTTCATAAATAATACACTCAAAATCATAAGTTTGATAGAAGGAAAGTTCTTCAACCCCTAGTTATTTGCGTATCTCATTGTTCAGACAGGCGACGGACTATTTCGAATGACTTTGAGATTTGTTATGTTTAGCTTTCTAAAAATAAACATCACCATGATAAATAAACTCTATATTTATCGCCTACACTTCACAGATAGACTTCCCTTAAGAATGACTCATTCGAATTAGAATCTCAGACCCAATCCTAACAATTAACATTCGACAAGAACTTAACCAAAACTGATGCGCCCTGAAGATAATGACAAACATTAGCGTATTTGTTGCGTCCGGTCACTAATCAAATGTCATATCATAAATTACCCTCAAAACATTCCCTCCCTTTCAGTCTATTCCCATTTCTTACTTCTTGAAAACACCAAATACCAAAAATATTTCGAACTCAATTTGTCTCAATCTATTGCGTCACGAATAATTCATTGGCGCAGTATGTCGCGTCGCGTTGCGGCGCGGCGGTGCCACGCTAGATTTTTGTTTTTATAGCTCCAGTGCACGAAGATGTATCCAAAAGAAAAACTACCAACCTCATGTAAACAAAAACAAGCTTACAACACGATTCTCACTATTCACGATTTACGATATGCGATACACAAAGACGAAGTGCAGATGTACCTAAAGTATCTGTACGAATATTTAATCAAGTTCAGAGTAGAATGAGAGACGCAACGGAATGTAGAGAGCTGGCTAGTGAATCATGTTGTTTTTGATTTTGATTTTGGTTTTTGTTGACATACAGAGCACTGTGAGAGCTTGCAGGGTGAAGAAAATAAAATTTCTAAGCAAAATAAGCAGCTTCCACAAATGTGAATGTGCTATAAAGGTTATTTATTAGCGAGCGCCTTCATTTAAATGAGCTCATCCAACAAAATTATTAACAATACTAATACGGCGCAATTTATTTATCAGAGCAGATACATCAGGTGAGCTGGCAAGTGAACTTTCAATTGCGGAAAGTATGTTTCACCCACCCTTGGGTTAACTGTCAAACGAACAATTACCCATCAATAAACTGTCAGAGTTCTAAGTAGATCTTGTAGATGAAATGTCAAACGAACTGTCTTTCAAAATGTAGGCCGGTCTGTGAGATCAAACGTCAACAAAATTTTCGAATTAATCGTCATGCGAACTACAATCTACGTTCTGTCAGGTGAATTCCAATAGGATTTTCCAAATCAACTGTTATACGTACTGTCAAGTGGACCTTCAAAACAACTGTCAAATAACCTTTCTTGAAATAAATAAACTACGAGTATCAAGCAAAGTCAAGGTAAGATGACAGTGCAAATCCTCTAGTCGAAGCAATTAAGTATCTTTCAAGTGGTTTGAAGTGAAATATTTATTTTTTATTTTTTTATTTTTTGTATTCATTTCGGTCGAGTTATCTATCTACCTCAATCTCATCTGATTAATTGCAAAATTGTACAGAAGGGGCCTGGCTATTAGTATTCGGTATTTATGGAGATGTACGAATACGTACAAAGCTGCGATAGTGTTGTGTACTTTGGTTCTTTTCTTTTCTTTTTTTATTATCTAAGTCAAGTGAATGTATCTATACGTACTCATATAACAAAATGAGTTATCGCTTCACAATGTTTGCATACCCTCAAGACTTGAACTACTGGGGAAACTGAAATTTGATTTGGAAATGAACGTGTGCCAACGAATCTGGGAGCAATAAATTGCGGCAAATCATTACAAACATGAAAACGTAATAGTAGAGATACATGTTTTAAAAATGAATCATCTGAGCAGTTTAGATTGGTCATATAGTGTTCTAGAAAATTTCATCAGAAGTGATTGTACAAGTTGCCTATTGACAATCTGTTTTTATTGTGAAAAATATTAAGGAAAAGATGGAACAAAGTTCTGTCATGATGTGTCTTAACAATGAGAATTACTCACTATCTATGCAGTGACATGATCTATTCTATTTACGTAGCTTTTTATTCATTTATTTATTATACGTTCCATTGATTAAAATTTGTTTGTGTTTCTTTTTTATAGAGTTTGTGGTTAAGATTAATCCAACAGAAATAATTCGCATCAGATGCAAATGAATTTAATTTCAGTTTTACTACAATTACTTTGTTATTACTTGAAAATGTAGTGAATGGCTCCGACAGCCTGGTTTTATAAAAGTATCTTAAACATCTTCCAGCAAAATGAAGACCGGTATTCAATTCTCAGAGGCCGCACTGCCCAAATAATGCTAATTCAATTCAAGTTTCAATTTATGGCAGTGGCATCACCAGAACTGAAAACTATCTATTCTCGGAATGTGCATCAATGACACGTTGAAGTGACTACATATTCGATGTCGCCGAAATGTCTCACGTTCGTCAAACAATTCTATAAAGGATTAATCTCGTCTGATCTAGTTTTGATATACAAATCATTGAAGTACAATCCCAACATCGGGTCAGGTCTGATCTTAGTAGATAGCGTTCAAAACCATATGATATAACTCATAGGAGTCCGTTTGATTGCAAGGTCTGCCTTCAGATCCATCACTAGAATTATCTAGACAACAGCGTTTTAATCCCGTGATTAAACAACACTTCTATAGCAACTCGTATTTCAAATAACACCTGCCTGCTCAGTTATGTTGAAATAACAAAAGCCACCAGAAAACTAGTATTCCGACAGACTAATTCCAGGGCGCGCTTAACGTATCAACAGATTCGTAGGGAATTAATAGTGTGAAGATAACTCCATTTAAACAAAAAGGCAGATGGAGCGGAGGGTCCTAGACAAACACGAAGTAAAACGGTCGAGTAAGATTATGGATCCATTGATGGATAGAATAAGCTTAAATGAGTTGCCAAATTCGAAAGATTTAGCATACGATAACAAAACTAGCTCTTTTAACAAAAATCAGTCAGTTCACCCGGAATAGAAGTAGTTCTGCACTTAAACAGAATTTGTGTTTGGGTTCTATTCTCTGTCAAGGATTAAGTTGTACATTTTCATTTCGTTGGTTCTTTATTTATTTTTCACTAGCATCTCTTTGCAAAATATCATCTTCTCTGGTGACTAGATTAATTGATTGGAAGTTGCTTTTCATGTGATCAATGTAATCGTTGATTTCCAGAACTCTTGCGCGATTCCGCTCAAATTCCTCTCTAAAAATACAAAAATGAACAAAATTAGAAGTTTAAATGATTATTGTTATTAAACAAAATAGAATTTGATGTTCTTTATAAATGTGAACCTTGTTTGGAACCCTTTGTAATATTGATTATAGCAATTGAAAAAGTTGGGCCCAAAAAAATCTGCGAATACAAAATCCTACGTGGTCCAGATGGTCTCCCTGCCATATTACGAGGGCAGGTCAATAAGTCCGTGACTTTTGGATTAAAACACAGATTTTTTGATAAAAAAATAATTTTATTTTTCAACGTAGTCTCCCTTGAGCTCTATACACTTTGTCCAACGCTTCTCCAATTTTTTTATCCCTTCCAAAAAAAATGATTTGTCGAGGTCCTCAAAATAGGCCTTTGTTTGCGAGATGACTTCATCATTGGAGTCAAATCTTTTTCCACCAAGCCATTTCTTCAGGTTTGGGAACAAGAAGTAGTCGCTCGGAGCCAAATCTGGAGAATAGGGTGGATGAGGGAGCAATTCATAGCCCAATTCATGGATTTTTGCCATGGCAACTGCACATGTGTTTGTGGTCGACTGTGAGCAAACGCGGCACCCATCCTGCGGAAAGCTTTCTCATGCCCAAGTGATCATTCAAAATTGAAACCTCTGAGCCATGCGAGATCCCTACGGCTTCCACAATCTCTCACACTTTCAATCTTCGGTCGGCCAACACCATATCGTGAATTTTTTCGATTGTTTCGGGTGTAGAGACCTCAACTGGGCGTCCAGGACGTTCGGCATCTTCAGTGCTTGTACGGCCACAACGAAATTCAGTAAACCACTTTTTTACCATTGAAATCGATGGTGCAGAGTCCCCATAGTATTTATCAAGCTTAGCCTTGGTCTCGGTAATGGTTTTTTTTCGCAAGAAATAATGCTTAATAAGCACACGAAATTCACTTTTTTCCAATTTCTCCTCAAATAAGTGAGTAGTCTGATAAAAATAGCAGCAAGTTTAAATTTTGACAGGAGTCAACTGACAGATGCCTGTTGACAGGAGCAGTGTTGCTGTTTCAGTAAAGAGGTCAGAAATTCAAAAAGTCACGGACTTATTGACCCGCCCTCGTAAATGTTAAAAAATGTTCCTTAAATCTTTCCCTCGCCTAATCTAATCTCTTTCGTCTATCGCTTTCACAAGAATTTCCTCACGCTTGGATAACCTCCTTCATAACCCCAATCCGTGAAAAACGATCAAAGAGTGAAATAAGTGACTAAAGTCCCATCGCTAGACTCTTCCAATGAAAATCATTTATATCCTCTAGTCAGCATGACTTCCCAAAGGGTAGGCCAACAACCACAAATCTTGTTGAATTTGTATCATTTGCCCCCCTCAGCCCTATAGAATGGTTATGAAATCGACGTAGTCGCAAACGATTTTAGCAAGGCATTTGACACTCGTATGATCTCTCATAAATTAAAACTTTTCAAATTTTCTTTCCTAGAAAACCGGTTTTGCAGTCAGACCTATTTTTGGCCACCTCTGGCGTTCCACAAGGCAGCCATCTAAGTCCTCTTTTTTCTTATTAACTATAAATCACCTTAATAGGATTATTAGGACTCGTCGGCCTACACCTATAATACCAAATTTTTCAAAAACATTTTCATTGCTCCATGACTCTTTGGAACAAAACCTCTATAATTTTTCAATCTGGTGCCTCAAAAATGATTTGAAACTAAATATCGTCGAATGCCAATCCAATCCTTTTCACATATTGGCATATTGGTCACCAGCCTAACTCCCCCGTTCATTCTCTTTGTAACATCGGCATTTTATGTTATGTTTACATATGATATGTGTGAGATAAACCTTAAGCCAAATTCTGTTTCAGGTTTTGTTAAACTATGTTCCAAAGAGTTCACTAACTCATATGTTACCAGGTCCCTCTATATTCCATTTGTTCGGTCCCCTCTTCCTAGAGTAGCTAGTTAATTATGATCCCTTATCATCGTGTTCATATCTCGAGAATCTAAAGTATCCAGCACCGTTTTTTTTAGATTTTCTCTCCGAGTTTTGCCGTAGGATGACCCTCTCAAGCGTATAAACTTAAACACCCTCGAAGAACTCAGAGATGCACACGACTTTCTCCCCATTCAGCGTATCCTTTTAGGCCACGTTGAATGCGCGTCCCTTCTCAACTCCATTTTCCTCAACACAAACCCTTGCAACCTACGAGTATCTTCCATATTCCTACCCACCACACCTTCTACAGCGCGAACGAACCGAACTCCCGTATACTACGAAGAATTCATTCTAACCTTACCGTCTTTGATTTTAACAGTATATAAGAACCATGAATCGATAAAAATGCAGTGAGATGCTTTAAAAAGTAAGACGAGTATGAGTACGAATAAGCCAATAAAGTATAAACCGGGCGGTTGAACGATTATTAAGAAGACGAATGTGATACTAATCCCTCCAAAAGCTACGAGTACACGTATTATCGCGCATGCGAAAAAGTAATTAGGTAATCCCTTTAATCTCCCTTTAACGACAGAAAGCATCATTGGATTTGCGAAGCAAACTTTACAAAAGTAATAGACCATAGAACCTGAATGAAAATTTAAAAAAAAAAGTGTTGGTTCTAAAATAGAACCCTGGGGCACATCAGGTAATTCCTTATCTCTTGAAGAAGAAATTCAGCAGAATTTATCAAGTGCTTTTGAAATTCCCAGCGCAACTATCTTGCTTTTACCAGATTGGTGTAGACTTGGGTACATTTTTTTGTTTGGCATGCAATTAAAACACCAATGGACTTGTTGCTACGAAAACCGTACTGTCTCTGTCTCTGTCTGGTCTGTGTCTCAAGATACGAGTATTTCATAAGCTGACAATTTATCAGCTTTCTCATGATCTCCAAAGAAGGGGATTAAATTCAACTTATCTGCAAAAGGATATAGAAGGCTGGATCTATCTATCCAAAAAAAAAAAAAACAAGTCCCAATCAGAAGCTTGCTAGTGATTTTTTAAAAAAATATTTGTCCCGAAGAAAAGCAAGATGAACCCTATAAACCAGTGAATTTGTTTTGAATCCGCGACACGTTCAAATTAGAGCATAATCTGGAAGGGTTGAGCGGACTGCAAAATGCGCATGGATATCTGTAAAAATGCATTGAGATGGAGGATAAGGTCGAATTCCTAATGTTTTTAACAAAGGACCAACAATTTAAACAAAATGTTCCACTCTTATCTTTTGCCTAGAGTTTAAGTTATAGAGAAGTTTCAAGAGTTCGAAAATTCTCTCATATATACTTGTCACAAATATTGGGACGTGTTCGACCATTCAGTGTGAGACGACAGACAGCCAAATCGACTAATATTCTGTAGTAAAGGGTTTCGAACCTAGGGTTGGGAGCAGAACTAAATTTCTTAAAAATAAGCCTACCACCTTCAACAGCGACCATATGAAACATGGAACAACCTTTCTGTTATCCCGTACCCATCTTTCTAAGTCTGTAACATTTTTTATAAATTAAATTATTGCCAATAGTAAGAAGAAAACGGTCCCTTACCCAATCTCTGCTGGGTATTTTCGTTATGCAAACGTGATAAGAGGGAATTCCATTTTTACGATATGTGTACGCTGAAAATGCGATAATAAGTTTCATAAATAACTTATCGCCTTACGTCGTTTTATCTTTTTGATTTAGAGTTAAAAAGGAGCGCATTCCTATCGAACACAACCGTGTACTCGTACTTACTTTTGGATTTCCTCGATCAAATCAGAAACAAATTGTTTGCTTCGTGTGATCAGACGTTTCTCACGATCATCAATCTGTCGTAGGTGATGATTCTGCATTCCAGATACTAACTCATTTATCAGACTCTTATTTTCCAAGTAGGCCTTTAACTCATCCGGAACGTCTTCTACAGCTTTTAAAGCAATTTTCGACTCCAGATACTCCTGTACGACAGAACCAAAGTTGTCCGAAAAACGAATGGCAATATTCCGGATCTGAGCAAAGTACATTTGAGTTCCTTCAATGAATTTCGTTACTATTTCCTGCATATTTCGGTCGAGGTATGATATGGATTCCTTCAAAAATTTGCGGTTAAAGTCAGAATTTTAAAATTTCCTAAAAAATGTTTTTTTTTTTTTACCAAAATACTCTCATGCAGCTGAAGTTCATTACGGATCAGATTGTGCCAGATGTTTGAAGTTGTTTGGTAAAAATCAGACGAAAGTTCTTCTAATTGTGTAAGCAGTGAAGTGGTTTCAGCAGAATTCGAATTTTTGCCACGACTAAGTCTTGATTCAAATTTCTCATGACACTTTGCAGCCTTTTTGAAAATTTTATCAGTAAAGGCTGCAGCCTTTTTGAAAATTTTATCAGTAAAGGCATTATATTCGTCGATTGATTTGAGACTAGGTTTCTGAATCAGTAGTTCGCCTTCCTTAGTTCGATTGACGTAGAGATCGATTTCCTGCTTTCGTTCGTCGAATTTTTGCAGACCCAGCTTAAAGATTTCTTGAGTTATTGCATAGATATTCTCACGGTATTCGACTAAAAGACTTTCAGCAGCTGAATCAGTAATTTGAATTAGAGTGTTACCATCTTCATCGTCATCCCAGAGGGAGTTGTACAATTGGTGCTCGTCAAGGAATTCTACAAAACTGCTTGAGTATCTAAGCTCAGCTTCAAGTTCTTTGGACTTATTGTCGCGGAGTTTGATCTCTTCTTCTTCTGCTGTTTCTATTTTAACTATTTCATATCTATTTGAATTTTAGATGGCTGAAAGTGTACACTTCTCATATTTCGAATTGATAACACTTACTTGAACTCTTCCATTGCCTTTTCTCTTTCGCGATCATCAATCAAAGCGTATTCATAATATTTAATTTGTGGTAAAACCGCTATGACATATGATTGTAATCGATTTTCTGGCTCTTTAAAAACTGGATTTCCCTCGATGTTGAAAACAATCAATCTTTTCAAAAATCGCAGCCTTTCCAACTGGAATTTGTTCAAAAAATTTACAAATATATGAGTCTATTCTGACGTAGATTTGTAGGTAGGTATACCCCTTTTAAGGTGGCGATCTTGTTGTTTCCCAAATTGAAAATTTGTAAATTTTCCAGCGCATCAACACCACTGATAGTTGCAATCAAATTGTTGAATAAATTAAGGGTTTCGAGATTTTGAAGAGTGTCCAAGTTTTTGATCTCCGAAATCAAGTTGAACGACAATTTCAGTTCTTTTAAGGATGTCACCGTTTCCAGATTCTCGATCACTTCAATTTTGTTACCATTTAAGCTCAGCTTGGTCAAATTGGCCATCATCCAGAGGTTGTCAATGCGAATTATGTCTGAAATGGAAAGAAGAAGGTTGCGGCAGCTAAAAGGTGTACGCCAAGTTAAATGATGCTTAGAAGGTACAGAGATCTTGTTGATCTGATCATGATAATGGTATGTTAAACGCAGACATTTTAATGAAATGTGGTCTATAGTTATGCTATAGAAAAAGCCTAATTTTGTTTCGAAAACATGGCTTTGAAGTAGATGTCGTTTTGATCGTAAAGATCGGGTATTTCAAAGCCTAGGTCTGAGGAATAGATGATATGGAATCCATTCGAAAACCTTCATTCCATAATGTGTACTGTGCTTGGTAAGAACTATGTGTGGAAGCATGCTTGGGATGTGAACAAGTTTGGAGTGATTTTCAGACTAGAGAAAACATATGTAAACAGAGAAAACGTCCGGTATCTTGGCAAGATCAATGATCTTTCCAAAGTTAATACCCCCGCGTGAGCTTTATACAACGAAAGTCAGTTTTTCAGTGCCATTATCCTTTTGTATTACTGATACGGAATGTTTCCTAACGCTATGTCGAAAGCTATTACCTTTGGCAAGATCTGGCAATTTTCTCAGTATCGGGCTAGAAGTAAGCTTGGCTGTTGAAGTCAGAGAAATGATAGTCCTCCCGATACAGTGATACTAAAGAAAGAATTAAAGTTTGTAGGTTTTGGCGTCCTTTCCTTCCCGCGGGAATGCTTACGTACGTATCAATATCGCATTGCATAGTACCTTTGGTTTGGGAGATCAAACGCATAATAACTTTTTACAGTCGCTGTTTCTCTGCGCTAAGGAGGTAAGATCCCTTCCCTTAAAGATCCCATAGACTTTTTCTTCACATGGTCTACCGAAATACTTTATCAAAAACATCATGGGTCTCGGTTGATTGTCGATACTTCTGTGACATAGTCACAGTTTCCCTCAGAAGAAAACTATCTAAGATAGTTAAAAGAGAACTATTCCTAGACATTCAACATAGGAAAAGCCTGTCATCTCCATATTGACCAAGTATATGGTTGCGTTGGAAAGATATCTTGGCTCAGTCAAGAAAAATTAAGTTATTCTTTGTGGCAATTATGGACGGAAGGGAACTGCTTGAACAATTTTTAGTAAAATCTTCAGTCACAGCGTGCGTACAGAACCAGCACCTACTTCATCAGCGCCGATTACCACTAGCCTAAAGCGAGTGTATGGTAGACACTTGCCAATAGCAGAGTTTATATGGTCAGTCCATGTTAGGGAGTCGTTAAAAATAAATCCGAGATTTCTTACAGTGCGAACAAAGGGGACGATTTCTTCACCAAGTTTTATCGGTGGAAAGGTAGATAGGTTCTGTGTTTTCCTATGAATCACGAGAGCTTTCGATTTTGCCGGACTTAAACATAGAAAGTTACGTTGAGCCCAGAGAAAAATATTGTCCAATTCTTCATTCATCGAAGAGACAACTTGATCTAAGACATTGATATTTCCACTCAAAGCCAATTGGACATCATCGGCATACATGTGGATCAGACACCGTTGGACAATTTGTGACAAGTCATTGATGTACATAGAAAAAAGGGCAGGTCCAAGTATTGAACCTTGAGGAACTCCATTCGATACCCTAAGAAAGCTCGAAGTTTTATTGTTGACCACAACACATTGCTGCCTATCTACTAGGTAGGAATAAATAAGCTTTGCCGATTCTTTGGAGAAATTAAACATGGTCTGAAGTTTTAGGCAAAGAAGAACATGGTTAACAGTATCGAACGCTTTTGAAAAGTCTAAGAGAATTAGAAAAGTAACATATTTTTTGTCCAACGACTTCCTAATGTCATCGACTACTGACAATAATGCTGTCTTGCAGCTGTGTTTGGGACGAAAACCGGACTGACAACTGCTTACTAGCTTACGTATAGACAAATATGCTTGCATTTGCTTCAAAATTAATTTTTCAAACACTTTACTTAAAAACGGGAGAATCGCTATGGGTCTAACTTTTGCCCTCTTCCACTCACGTGGGTAGTCAGAAGCTGTTATTATGCTGTTAAAAATGTGGGTAATGAAAGGAAGAACGTAAGGAAGGAGAATTTTTACGAACCGGGAATCAACACCATCGATGCCGGTTGCGTTTGACTTAATTGATAGAACCGCTTCGACAACCTCTTGATCACTGATACATACGAAACCGAAAGATTCATTGGAAATGGAGTTGTCTGAAGGATCAAATGTATTATACTCGTTTTCATTTGTGAAAGAGGATGATTTTGTGACGAATTTAGCGTTTAAGAGTTCACAGTCAATGTTATCGGCTATTTTTGGAATCTCTTTTCCAATTCCAAGTTCCTTAACAGTTTTCCATTTATTTTTTGAAGAGCAACTTTGGCTTAACCTATTTTCATAGTAAAGCGTCTTTGCGGACCTTATGTCTAGCTATTCAAATACTGAAAAAACTATGTTCTAAACCCTTGCCTTGGTGATTTCAATCCCTAAATCACATTGCGAGCGGTGAATTTAGTGAATTCAGCCTCTCGACGGCGTTTAGAGAAGTCTTGCATTCTCAAACTCGCTTAGAAATCATTAGAGGATTAACAAGCGCCTATTGTTGCATATCATAATACTTCCCCCCCGATTCTTTAACAAAAAAAGTTTTTTGCCATACCAAAGAGAGGCTAATTTTCGGTACGAGGAGTGTGAAAACATACTTTGTCGACCTCCAGAAAAACACCAGGATCGCATAGTGTTACCCACTACATTCCTTTCTTGGCTCAGATTCTGACCGAAACCATTAAGTGGAAAAGTAAATATATTTTGTATTTTCGCAACAACGGGAGTTCTTGTCAATGCACCAGACAGCGTGTCTTTAAGGCCGGGGTCGACTCACAAGATCATCAAAATTCCAGTTTGTATTGTAGCAAATACCACATGTTTTTAAGCGAAAGATGGTTTTGAGAGTGCGCCCAATGGTATGAATATCAATGGAAGAGGAATTTGTAAGCGCAAAGAGCAAACAGGTAGTCAAAGGGAAAGCCTTGATTAAGCCCGTATTTTGGATTCAAGTAAAAATAGCAGTGAAAGCTTATTTGAAACCGAAATATTTGGCTTCCTTGGAGAAATGGATGGTGATGTGTGTTTTTTGTGTCAAACTAAAGATTTACCTCCGTGGTGTTGTCTGGCCAATGTAAACATGCTGTCGAAGCACCCTCAATCTAGATGAAAATACCCAGCTCGTAGTCCTTTTTGTGAATGCTGCCCACCAACATTTTACATCTTGGACAGAGGATGGATTGACAAACAGGTTTTGCCTTTATAGAAAGTCAGATAGTTTAGAAGGGCTTGGCGAACGTGTAATCAACTTTTCGGGTTTTCGGTTTAAAGACTACCCTTTTTGTTCGCTAGGGCTTAGGCATTTATGCCAGCGACAAGCTGGCTGTGAAGAATCTCTTCAGAGTTATCAGCAGTTGGTATACACCCTTTTGAGCATATCTAGATGTATCCCTCGGTATCATAAGAGTGAGTAACATCGTGTTTGACGGTCTTAACAGTTACCACAACCGATGACAGATGAAAAGATGAGAAATTAGTCACATTTTGGACAAATGTTGGTCCACTAAATGGCTGCTATGATGGGTTGTTAGAACAGAAGGATCAGAACTAGAAGCTGGAATTTAATTTTTACGGAAATGCGGCCAAAAATATAAACAAACAAGCAAATATATTTTTATAATTTTCTTACTTACTTAAAAATTCAAGTTTTAAGACCGTTACATTCTTATAATCAAATGGCTCCAATTGATGTAATCGCAGGGCTTCTCCTTTGTATCCGCTCTTTAGGTAGGCGTCTTCAATCATTTCTCGATTTATCACATTTCTTTCGAACTCAGGAAATATAATTTCATTCTTCCATTTCAGATTCATTTATGCGTTTTGTTTATGAATTAATTATTGATTATTTAAAAAATAGAAAAATGGAAATATTTTTGACGCTAAAATAAAATATAAATAACAATGAGGAACAATTCAGCAAGCTTAAATAGGAAATTATCTTGAAACTCAAAGTAGGCAAATAGCAGTTTTTTTCTACTTACTAGAGGGGTCCGCCTATTTATTAAAAATTTTAGATGAAAGATATAATATTGTTATCTCGTTTGGACGTGGATTTGCCTTTATTGTTAGATAATATCGTATTCTTACAGAAAGATGGTTAAATGCAGCTCAAAATTGGTTATGGTAACCCGCCTGCAATGCTCATATCTGTAAATATGTTTCTAATAGTCCCCGTTTCCGGGCAGGTATTCCGCAACTATCATCTTCGAATTATTCAGCCAACACTAGGTAACAGTCGCTTACTCAGACTCACCCATAGAGGAACGCCACAGTGCGGCGTTATTTCTCATTTACCCTGGATAATGGTTATGAACAAAATTCTAGTAAAAGTAGATAGAAAAGGTGTAAAAGCGGCCACATATCCGAATGATGTCGTGTTGTCAGTGTCAGGAAAGATTCCCTCCGTGATAAGTGAAATCATGGAGGCTGCTCTAGACAAAGTAAACACCTGGGAAGCAAGTTGTGGCCTGGTGTCGACCCGAGTAGAAATTATCTGATGTTATTCACTACTAAAATCAAAATACCTGATTCTTCGTTTGCATAACTTAATAGTCAACCCCTTACTCTATCCTCCAGCACTAGGTATCTGGGTACCATGTTTGACCCAAAACTTAACTGGTAACGAAACGTCGAACATAAAGTAAGAAAGACTTGCGTCGCCTTTGCAAAAACGTTTCAACCAAAGATGACCGTATGGATGCACATACCCGTATTGCATCAAAATCTCACCTCCGAGTAACTGTGATGGTCCGCATTGGGCAAATGCTAAATCATCATGAAACTAAAAAAAAAAAATAGGGCTCCTATGAAAAGCCAGTTTAGTCACCACAGGCGCATTAAAATCGGCCCCAATCTACACCTGCATCTTATGCCTCTCAGCCTACATACAAAAATTGTGGACTATGCAGAGCAGTGAGACATAAAGATTCTGGGTGCTGGACAGCAACATCCTGGACATGGTTACCAAGCGGCATGGTTACTTTTCCAACTGACTACATCACACTCAAAGTAAACTTTCATGTAGGATTTGCCACTAGAGCCCAGAGTAAGAAAGATGAAGTATTAAATGGCTTCGACATGTTCATCTATACCGACGATTCAAAAATGTGAATATTACAATAAGGGGTAAGACTGAGAATATGAATAGTGACTTCCAGGCGAAGGAGAAATTACACGAACTCTGGCATGACACTACGCACAAATAAAGCGTTGCTATTCTCATAGATAGCCAACCTGTTACTCCGCTGCCAAATTTGCCAAACTGGTGCAAAAATTTCGAAACAAGCGTTTGCTTGGGCGAACCCTCTGGATTTCAGGCCACACATATAAAAGGAAACGGGGGTGCAGATAAACTGGCCGAGGAATCCTCATCTCTGCACGAATCACTCGCGGCAAGGAGCTACACCCCGCTAGACTTTCTGCAGGAGACCGACTTATAACTGCGCTATATAAAGGATGATATTGCCGACCTAGGATTAAAGTAGGACCAAATCGGAACCATGGCGATCATCACAGGCAATTGAAAACCATGCGGGCAAACTAGGTATCCTACATAACCCCTCCTGGCGCAATTGCGGGAACGAATATGAGAACTCTCTCCCATTTTCTCTGAAAATGTCCGGCATGAACAAGAGCCAGACTGCGTGCACCAAAATAACCATTCATTGACGACCTTAACGACGTCTAGGTTAAAGGGATAAGAGATCTTTTCTGTTTCTAAACTTCACAGGCATCTTCAACCATGTCAAACGAGTCTTGGTAACAAAAAGGCATATTTTTGTGCTACTTTGGTTCATGTTGAATCGTCACCTCTACATACCTACCTACCATGTTAGTTGCAGTCCCCGCGTGCTATTTTAGTCCGCGATGATAGGGATTAGTCTTCGTTTCTTTCTTACCACTATAGGAAAGATTCATGTCTTATCATCGGCCAGTAATTAAGAAACGCGCAGTCTCCTGTTTAGCTAGTTCTAAGACGACAAAATACCTGTTTTGACATTGAAACTAAAGTCATGGGACTTCTCTATGATAGATTCTTAAGCTTCGTTCGATGGGCGTGTGCACATATTATGCCGATGTTCTGAAATGTTGGCTTGATTCCTATCACAGCTAGATGTCGGTTAACTCAATTCTAAAGATCTCTATCGGTGTGATTTTACTACAATATTTGCGTCGTCAGTGTTTTCGTCAAATGCAGAAGAAGAACTTGCCCAAAATACAAGAACGAACCGTTGAGCTCGCACTTCAAAGCGAGGCTAATTTCTGCTGCACCGGTAATCTTCGAAAAACTCCGGACTTTCACAGCTTGCCATGATCTGTAAACGGTCGTGAAGTTTTAGTTGGTTTGGTAATTAGGCCCTGTCCACTGTTTCCAGACACCAATTGAGCAAGTGACAGTTGTTAAAAATGTCACCATTTGCAGAAATGTGCAATGTGACTTCATTGCGCCGTCATCAATATTATCTCAAATATCAAAGTGTCAACAAATTAAAAACACTAATTGGGTGACAATATCAATTTATGGCTTTGTTGTTTGTGAACACGGAGTTGACTTACAAACAATTGTGTAGGTCAGATTTATTTATGGAACACATTAAGATACTCTAAGATCAATTATTAAATACACAATTTATAACAAACTTCAGTACTTGCCGAAGAAAATGAGAGAATGAGTAAATCAAACGTAAAGTTCATAATGTCGCTGTAAGTTTTGAAGTAACATCTTATCACTATATACTCGTACACGCTAGTAACAATGTAGTACCGAGGACATTGTTTGCTGATCTAATTACCAAATGGTATTGCATCTGTGAGGGAAGTCATTCTTCAATGACATTCACTTCAACTGATAGGAGGCAATAAAAGTTGCAAGGAATTTTCCTCAGTGATTTCGTTTTATTCGACCGTTCTGCTTGTTAGCGCAATTCACTTGTTGTTCAACTGATATGAGTTTTTGTCTGATCTTTTTTGCTTAGCATTTCTTATCAAATGCTGAATAACGTTCTCTAGTGTCATTCCTCACACCTAAATGCCAAGTCATAACCAAAATCTTTTTATAGAATGATTAACGCCACATCCATCTATCATCACTTTGTGGAATACATATTGGTTTTGCTTTGAAATTAAACCGTCTTTAGTACTAGTGTACTAAATTTTATCTTTCACACCTATTGTAATATATTTTAAACTTTAAGGTTATTTGTACTTGAAATATACGTACAGTTATGGCCAGTAAAATAGGGTCACCAGCATAATTTGTGTAAAATACCAAACATGTTCTGCAAATTCATTGTAATTATAATTATTATTTTATTTTTTGATTTAGGCTTAAATATTAAGTTTAGGAAAATCAACAAAAAAACAGTAAAAAATAAATTTTCGAACGACAATAAAATAGGGACACAACGTCAAATAAAGAAAGAGGAACAGAAAAACATTGGTAAGTGCCTTTTTGATCTAATACAACATTCCATCAAGAGGGCAGTAAGACAGGCTATAGTTGACAAATTTTAGTCAACATATTACGAGTAGCTGTTGGGTGTTTGTGTGCCAATGAGATAACGTACCTGTCGAAGTACCGAAAATATCGCAGCCGTAAGGGCTCCAGTTGAAAATGAGCCAAATCCGTCGATTTCACTTCATTCACAAGAAGACAAACTCTCAGTCCACATTGTGCCAAATTTTGTGGAAAGAAATTGATCCACACTCTTACAAGATTCAATTATTTTAAGAACTGAGGCCATTTGGAACGCTGAAACTCTTCCGATTGGGCTCTAAAAAACTTGAAGAAAATTCAGAATTGCATCAAAAAATCATCCCCAGCGATGATGCTCATTTTTGGCTTAATGAATTTGTCAGTATTCAAAATACGAGTTTATGGATACCTGCATGCGCCTTAAGAGTCCATACTGCCTTGATCAGAAACACACACTGAGATAGATGCACTCTTGGCTACGTAACTTTTCAAATGTCAAGCTATGACGCTAAGACTTAGAGGGAATATCAACAACAGATGTACCAACTTAATAAAAGAAACAGAACTCAAATCGAAGCGCCACACGGTCTGATCAAGGTAGTATTACGCCCACAAAAAGTGACCGTGTGGTGTGGTCCGAACACCTTGCTCACGCGATTTAACGCCGTTGATTTCCTTTCAACAACGTTAGAGGAGCTCAGAAAAAACTTCGATCGCAAAATTGCCAATGTTCCGGCTGATATGTGTGAAAGAGTGATGGAAAATTACTTCTTGACTTGACCCTAGGTTTGTTTTGGATCATTGTTTTGTTGACATTCCCAAGACAGTGGCATTTCCCACTCGGTGTAAGGCAGAATTGTGTCTTTAAGTATATTGACATACATGTGCTTCTCCATAGCACCCTTTATAGCAAAAAAGAGTCCCCACTCCATACCACAAGAAGCAGAGCCACACCATTTTTTAATCTCCTTACTCAAGGATGGCCTTCGTTACCGATCATGTTTATTTTTTACTCATCAGACCACAGGATTGTACTCCACTTCATCCTATCAACGGTTCCATCCCAATTCAGGTGTGATTTTGCGAACAATATTCGATTTCTTTTCTGTCTCTTCGATTTTCTACCGAAAACATATTTTCCACCAATCGTCGTGTTACGATCCGATATCAAATCGACGCTCATAATTCGAACAGAATTGCCACAGATGACTTGGAAGGATCTTGACTTTGGAGAGGTTTGATGCGGTCGTTTTCTCTTTGAGTCGTTTTGCGCGGCCCATCACTTTTGGAATGTGGTTTTTTGGGGCAGCAAAGCAATTTTTATCGATGGTTTTGGCTTTTTTGCGTTGCCTTTGTCCTTAGTCTCTTAACTTGTAAATAATGTTGCCTTCTTCGTCAAAACAGTGTTTTGCTCGGCACATTTTTTGGTGTTATGTGAAGCTCAAAACAAAATTTTATGAAAACAATTTCGACTTTTACGGCTTTTTGAAGTATTTTAAATACCGACCCTTTTGTCGTTTGTTCAACACGAGTGCCAAAGGTTCTTTGAGTGTTCGTTATCTATGTTCATTCTTAGAACAGCTTGACTACAACTATTTTAAACAAGTTGTCGTTGTAATCAATAAAGGGCGAACAATAAAATGATTGAAGATAATTGTGAGCCTATTTTATTGTCCGTAACTGTATATACTAAGAATCTATCATGTGGTATAATTATATCTTAACCTGTGGGAAATTTGAGATTGAAGATTTGCTCGTAAACCGTTTGATAGTGGCAGAAGTGTTTACTCAGCACTAAAGGTGTCTTAAATAGACGCTATTCTGTCAACAGATAACTATAAAAGCTGTACGACGCGTTTGAATGTTTACAGTAGTTCGTCATGAGGGCAATTTAGTGAAGTGTATTTTACAGTACGACGTCACTACTAGATTTTACTACTTTACTGTGACCAAGTCATTTCCGACAGATAAAAGATAAAAGTGCTTATCATTTGTCACACAAATTTAAAATAAAATCATCTGATTGAAAGTCATGTGAGATTTGTTACAAAATGGTTCTGCAAAGCGACTGAGCTGCTTGTTTGCCTGCCGAAGTTTTCGTACCTAGTCAAGTCATAAATACTGGTACACAGACAAATCAGCGCCAAATGAAAACGAATTAATATTTAAGCAATTTTTTTTTTGTTTTAACTGGGTTATTTAATGGCTACAAATCTTAGAACAACTTATTCGAAATGACTTCCATTTGCCTTACAGCACGACTTAAGACGATGTGGCCACTCATCGATTACGAGACGCACTTCATGCATGGGGAAATTGTCCACTGTACGGACAAGGGCTCGCTTCAACGACTCAATATTTGAGTGTCGAGTAGAGCAAGCCATGCCCTCTAATACGGATCAAAACTTGTAATCCAACGGGTTGAGGTCTGGACTACCAGCTGGCCAATCATCCGTTCATATGAAGTCCGGAACGTTGTTTTTGAGCCACAGTTTTTGCTTTGTGAGCTGGAGCTTTGTGAGCTGGAGCTTTGTGAGCTTGCTGGAAAGTCCATGGCTTGTTGTTGAATATTGAATGGTTGAGAGACTTCACAATGGGTTCCAAAACGGTCGATTGATATACTTTGGCCGATGTTTTCACTCCTTTCTCGCAAAAATGGAGCTTGGTAACGCCATCGTAACACTCCTCATAATACCATTACAGACGCGGAATGATGGCCTCTTTGAACCCTCTTGATGAGTTGGGATGCTTCTCTGTATGACCGAGCATACACACGATCGTTCTGCTTATTGAATGATTCTTCTACGGTGAAGATTATCTCATCAGTAAACAGAATTTGTCTGTAAACGTTCTTCGCGTACGGGCTGAGTGACGCTTTCGACCTTCGCTTGCGTTTTTTCCTTCAATTCTGCCGTGAGCAGGTGTCCAGTCTGTCGCTTGTACGCGCTGAGTTCTAAATCTTCTTTGATAATGCGGGACATGGATTTTTGCGAAATTTGCATTACCCGCGACAAGATTTTTTGTTTTCGCAGCGGTTTTGGTCGATTCGTTTCTTCACGGCCTTGATCGCTTTCGGAGTTCTCACAGTGCGCGGATGGCCGGATCTTTGACGGTCTAGTACCCAACCAGTATCCTCAAACAACTTCACAGCACGATACAAAAAATTGCGAGTTATTCCAAGCGGTCGCAACGTTCTAAAAATATAGCTTTTTTCCTTGTTGCATTTAAGTAGGCCAAGTACAACAATACGATTTTCGATGTCGCCCCATTCCATGATTGTAAGCAATTAATGTCAAAAACTTTTTACGTCACAATGAAGCATAAATACCAACTGTCAAATAGCAATCAATACGAACTGGCGCATCCAGTGTTGCATTCGTAATGAGTGAGTTCAGTTGTGCACCAGTATTTATGACTTGACTAGGTATATTAGAACTATTCACAGGACCAATTTATTTTAAATCACATCACTACAAAGGTCAAGACTTTCCTGATGTTTTTTTTTTATTCAACTTATCATTATTCTTTTTTCAGCATACTCGTTTTCTTCGAACTTCGGCTAGAATATGATAGTTGTTGGTGTTTTGACCGAATTTTCCAATTACTTTTGTTGAACAGAGCAAAACCTGCTTATTTTTTTGGATTCTGAGAATGTGTCTACTACCGTTTTCTTTATGTAAAGGCCTCCACGAATACGCGTTTATCTTTATAAAACCACCATTTGGGCGAAACTTATTTACTTACATAGATGGGGCTTAGGTTGAAGGGCTGACATGCTTAGCCACCATGTAAGATATTACCTTTGCAGGGGTGTCGGAACAAGACATGGCTTTGGGGTTCTGCCAGGATTTGTCGTGATGTGAAAATTCGATTTAAAACCAACATATCAGACGCAACAGCAGATTGTGTTTTGGTAATCGTACCACTGGTATTCTTTGTTTGATGCTGGGGCCATTGGACTTCTCGAGGTTATGGGAAACTGGATCAGATCAACGTTCGACGTTGATTTTTCTTACAATGGTTTGTCAGCTTTGGGCTGCTACGGATATCCACATCCTTTCATTGCTTCATCAACATAATGGTCCTGGTCGATGTTATCTGCTCGAAACGTTCGAACATTCAAAACTCTGGGTCGATCGAAATGTGATAACTTTGATTGGTTGCTTGTCGGTTTGTCGATCAGAAGTAAAACGGGTCCTCCTGTGAATATCAAGGTATAGAAATTATGTGCTGGTTTTAGTAACGTCTCGCCTCAAAATCAATGTCCATTTCTGGAGGTGATGTCATAGAGGCTATACTTTCCGACATTATTACCAAAGATGCCCTACCATAGATGAAATAAAAGTTTCCAGAGTTTGGAATGGAGTTGTGCCTTTATCCATGTGACCTTGTTTGTAAATGCGTGCGAAGGACCTTTGCCCATATTTCGCATTAATAGTAAACCAAACCCAATCATCTGCAATACACAGGCATAGACTAGTGGGGGAGTGTGGTTTTTCTTTCAGAATTTGCGAGCAGTGAGAATGATTGCAAAAATATTTGTAGTTTGCCATTTACTTGAGTAAATGCCATAAAAATCATTCAAAACGGTTTTCACGTCATTCCAGGGCATTGTTCGTAAGTTTTGTTTGGACAGCAACTGTTTTTTGATTCATAAAAATCATAGAAGTCAGGAATTGGATAGCCTGTTTTCTTCTACTGGCTTTATCTAATCGTTCATATTATTAAAAATCAATGGTCTTTGAATGCTACCCTGGGATACTCCATCTTTAACGTCATCCTGCATATGGCGTTATATATGGAGTACATTTTGAGATCCTAATGCTGTTAATATAAGACCCCTGGAAACTCTATGTAATCGTCCTCCAAGTCGATGATTTTTACTCTCTCATTAGGCTTGAGATCGCGTTGCAGGTCGACTTGCCTCTCACAAAGTCACATTGAATGCCGTGATGTTTAAAAATAGTGCGTTGTCGCCTGTATGTATGTCTATCTGTTACAGTTTTTTGGTGTCCCCTTAACTTTTATACGGCAAAACGAGCAAGCTCACCCTTCACACGTTAGCAATGTGCCTTACTATTTTATGGAACGAAATGCCAAGATAGCCGATTGTCCCCTGCTTCCGGGTTGTGAATGTACATCTTCTTATTCCAGATACAATTTCAAATGCTCTTGCTACTGCTTTTTCGCAACGTTCATTATCTTAGGTTGTACAATACAAATTTACTCCACACTTAATAAAACAATAACCAAATGCTTTCGCTCACTAATCGCATGTAATTGTCTTTTTAGCGTTCGACTTGTAAGATATTTGTTGCTTCCTTCTTGTCACTGTATCGCAATCTTTCCGTTGTAGCACTCTTTTGTTTTTATTATTTTTTCATTTCATCCTTTTAGCCGCACACATCTTTTAGTTTAGAGAGCACAACAAAATTTGCAGCCTCATTGCTTAGACGAAGAAGACGAAGAATGTCCCAACGATCATTTAGTACCAATGATGCTGAGAATCATCCACTATGCAATATAAATATCATTTATCATATTAGCTTACAATCTCTTCAAAATAGAGAAGTATTAAATTTGTTTTTCCAATTTTCACTTGCATAGACTTAAGACAAAATGTTTTTAGAGCTTAAGCTAGCTGAGCAAACTTTTTGGATGATTCTCAAAATTGTTAGGGCCTTTTTTTAAAAATACTTTATCTATGTAGTCTTTTTGTATCTTAATATTGTAATTAATTTTTTTAGTTGTTAGCTCTACAGTTATTTATATTTTGTTGTATATTTTTTTTTTTAAATTTTGCTTTTCTGCTACTTTTGAATATGCAATGTGGCACTTATTAAGCCTACGTACCGTCGGTATTCGCTTTTTTAATACATACGCATTCCATGTTCTCTCAAAAGATCTCAAGCCTTCTGTTCCTCTTTCAAAAACCTTTGGACTCCTGACAACCTTTTCTTTAAACTGTTGGATCACTTCTCACCCATCATGAGATGTGTGTTCTCAACAGTAGAGTCATAATTGGAACCTTTGATCGTTGCTATACAAGAAGAAGACTGCACAGAGGAAGACCCCAATGCGGTGTTGTTTATGGATCCTAGTTCTCAGAGAGTTACTTACAAAATGAGAAACCACAGAATGAGGTGTGATACGAGGGCGGGTCAATAAGTCCGTGACTTTTGGATTAAAACACAGATTTTTTGATAAAAAAATAATTTTATTTTTCAACGTAGTCTCCCTTGAGCTCTATACACTTTGTCCAACGCTTCTCCAATTTTTTTATCCATTCCAAAAAAAATGATTTGTCGAGGTCCTCAAAATAGGCCTTTGTTTGCGAGATGACTTCATCATTGGAGTCAAATCTTTTTCCACCAAGCCATTTCTTCAGGTTTGGGAACAAGAAGTAGTCGCTCGGAGCCAAATCTGGAGAATAGGGTGGATGAGGGAGCAATTCATAGCCCAATTCATGGATTTTTGCCATGGCAACTGCACATGCGTTTGTGGTCGACTGTGAGCAAACGCGGCACCCATCTTGCGGAAAGCTTTCTCATGCCCAAGTGATCATTCAAAATTGAAACCACTGAGCCATGCGAGATCCCTACGGCTTCCACAATCTCTCGCACTTTCAATCTTCGGTCGGCCAACACCATATCGTGAATTTTTTCGATTGTTTCGGGTGTAGGGACCTCAACTGGGCGTCCAGGACGTTCGGCATCTTCAGTGCTTGTACGGCCACAACGAAATTCAGTAAACCACTTTTTTACCATTGAAATCGATGGTGCAGAGTCCCCATAGTATTTATCAAGCTTAGCCTTGGTCTCGGTAATGGTTTTTTTTCGCAAGAAATAATGCTTAATAAGCACACGAAATTCACTTTTTTCCATTTTCTCCTCAAATTAGTGAGTAGTCTGATAAAAAATAGCTGTCAAACACAAACTAACTGACGCAGCAAGTTTAAATTTTGACAGGAGTCAACTGACAGATGCCTGTTGACAGGAGCAGTGTTGCTGTTTCAGTAAAGAGGTCAGAAATTCAAAAAGTCACGGACTTATTGACCCGCCCTCGTAGTTAACGCTGACGACGCCGGCCGCACTTTATGTGGACGTGTAGATGTAACCTTATCGTCAATCTTGCCAAAACAAATCTAGTTTATTTTAGAGCCGAATCTTGTAAATAGTGATTCTTGTAGAGGTACTTTTTTCCAGTGGTGATTTTATGCAAGATCACGCATTCGTCGTGTCACATTTATATTGTATGTTTGTTCAGTATTGTGTGACGCTTCATCATGGAAAGACTTTTCCCGTCACAGTGTCTACAAATTACTCAGCTGTATTACGCTTAGATCAACTTTTGGTCTATTAAATCGGCCTACCGAACGCACAATTCGCTATACCATCAAAAAGTTTGAAACCGAACTTTTATCATTAGCAAATATGCGACCAAACACAATATACCACATCCAGTACATTGTCAAGAAAATAGTGGACGGTGTACGCGATGACCATGATGAATCGATTCGTACCGTTCTCAACAGCTTGCCTTGTCGTATACTACAAAATTCAATTCGTGCAAGAACTAGATCCGGCCGACCTTCCGAATCCTCTCCGTTTCAATCGTTGGGCTTTTGAAAAGCCTTAAGAAGATCCCCTGTTTTCGATCAATATTTTGTCTAGCGATGAGGACCATTTCTGGTTTAATGGCTACGTCAAAAAGCAGAGCAACGTAAAGCGGCTTAAGAGCTGCTGTTACATCCAGACAAAACAACGGATTAATGAGACTTACGGTCTGTTGGAATCATAAATCTATATTTCTTTAAACCGATGCCAGCCCCGTTGCCAGTAAGCGTCTTTCCCTGTCTTTCCTATTGGAAGACAACAACCCAAGTGTCACTACAAGCTGTAACCGAGGAAGCAGGCAATCCTGACGAAAGTGGAGTTTCTGCTATTTCTAGAACAACCACAACGGCGGACTATTTCTCTTTAGAAGTCTAGGAATAAAGACGGAAAGAAATCTGTCTTGCGCATTTCCTTAGCAACTGCCTCATTTTAGCACGAATCAATCTGCTCTTCCAGGATAGAGATCACCAGTTGCAATAAATTTGTTAAACTCAGGATATCAGCTATGGTGCATCTAATAACTTTTAAACATTATAGGACAGGTTGAGGCCTCTTGGTACACGCCGTTGCAGAAGTTCTTAGCTGTTTCTTGTGATTGCAGACTTTTGCTCTTCAATTTTCTTACACTACTATTGAATTAATTTGATTATAGGCACTATACGAGTATCTTGGCTGTATGTTATATGTAAAATATCTCTTGGTTTGAGTAAATGCTGAACCATTCGTTGAATTCTTTGACAAAAAGACCCAGGCTGGGCTTACTTACGAGAACTCTCGATCCCGCCAATGGTAAATTCTCCCACTATTATCTAAACACTGAGTGTATGCTTTGGAAACATTGAAATTTTTTTCTGATCACAGGGTCAGCAGGGTCTTCATCTTTTGATGTTCCGCAAGTCGTGATGAATTCGTTTAAGTCCAAACTACTTTTGCAAGTCTACCTACATAATATGCTTTCCTTTTCGCATTAACGTGCCTTTTTAGGAGCATTGGTCCTTTTCAAAACTTCCACTATATTGCAGGTCTAATACTTCGCTGAAGTTATCTACCAGCCAACGATCAAATCAAGCACATCTTTGGGGAGTTTTTCATGTATGAAGCTTCTTTTATGGATGTCGTAGTTCTTTCGTTTTACAAAACCATATAGTTTGGCTGGATTAACCTCGATTTTAAGAATCTTTCGTAAGAGGTCTTTAATTCGCTTGCTACTGTCGGACATATGCCAAACCTTTTCTATTAGGATATTATCCTATGTGGATAATGGAAACGAACCAAACGAGTTTAAGGTGTTATCCCTTAAGGTCATGCTAAGTCTTCCAGCCTGAGATTTCATTCAGACGTCATAGGAGCTACCGTTTTCAGGGGACTCGCTCGCTGAGCACATATGTATTTGCAAATTATTTCATAATGAATCGACCGAACCAATTCGTTTATTCTTGAGATTCAAACATGCTTGCCTTGGAAGCACGAGTTTATATGCCTCCGTTTCTGATTGCCATGAACCAGAGTAGAGCAGATGGGGAAACCATGAGCTAATCTCTCGACTTTTCAGCACACAGCATTTTTATTTTTATCTTAATGGCCAAACAAAGTACTTTCCCATATGGTCATACTATAAGTCGTAGTATATAAACTATGAAAACATTCTTCACTGTTTGATTTAATTTAGATAAATTATTATTGATAAACATGTACCCATGTACCAAACCCAAACTTGTGCTTTGTGCGTTTCAAATTCTGGCAATATGCGATAAACTTGTTTGCCCTCAAGTTAGCTTTTAACTAATTGAATATGGCTGAATTGTTGGTGTTTATTTTCAATTGAGTCCTTCTTTTATTGAATCCTTTCTATACGAAACTTTTCTTTATGTTTGAAGTTGAATGTAATGTTTGGTTTTGGGTGGCAACAGATGGCCACTGAACAGATACACTTGACTTCTTCACATCACTTGCTAGATTTCCCATTGCGATGTAAATTCTTAGGGTTTATTTTCTAGTAGGCTTGTAGCTGTCCTGTCTGCTTCCATGTCAGATACCTGTTTACTTTGTTTAAAACGACTTAGACAAACTTTTTTTTCGAAGAAAAGTCAAAGTTTCGATCCTCATTTCAGAAGATTCTCAGTTCGTTACTTCCATATGTTAAGTTGACACTTTGATTTAAATGAAAATATAACTAACTCCTTTCAAGGTTTCTCATATTGACTCATTCAACTCTTGACTCCTCAAGTGAGCTAACCAACGTTGCAGATAGTTCTTTACCACGTTCTTGTATTATGTCTTCCTCCAATTGCATCCAGTTACGCACTTCCAGTTAGTTAAGATCGTCTTGCACTTGTGCATGGCGCCTTATACGAGATCTTCCACTAGTGCGTCATTCCTCCGAGAGGGAATCTAAAACTCGACAGGCAGCAGCGTCATAAAGCAGGGAACGACATGGGACTTGACAAGTTTTTTTTTATTTATTCGCCTTCTTAGGCCGCAGAAACAGTCATTGACAAAAAAACTCTTTCTTTGATTTCTGATGAATTGTCAATATCAGAATTAATAGCGAAGACTCGGTCTTCACAATCCCGAACTATAATACTTCTAAGATGGGGCTGACTTTTGTGGCTGACCATTTCAGCAATTTCTGTTTCAATATTAGGGAGCGCGCTTGCAACAGCTTGAGGTGTTCTGCCAAAGATATCAATGCCACGAGCGTATGTCTGTGTACTTTTGAAGAATTGTGCCCTTGACTTGGGAATTGCGCAGAATTTTCGCCAGCATGACAAATCTTACATGGCAGTACATCACATTGTGTAAACTCGTACTCCTTAGACATTCTGCACAAGATACCAAACCTAGACATGGGTCTGTATAGCGCGTCTATAAGGATCCGACTTTGAAATCGATAAAGAAGCAGTATGTATCGATCTGAACTTTTTAGGCTTTCATTGAGATTGGTCGTACTCTTATCATGGATATTTGGTCAGTTGCGTACTTACCTATTTAGAACTGCACTGAAAGGGACTAATCACATCACACAATACGGCAGCTGCATTTTGTATTCGGTTTTAAGGAGTCTGATGCCTCTACGAGTCAAGTTGTAGCACTTACAAGTGACAAATGATACTTGGGTTTTATTAGTCATCCATACATTCATCCGTCGAAATGAATTGACATTTTCTCTCTATAAGGGTATTTCTTGCTGCTTTAAGTAGTTCTCTTAGGCTTAGACGATGCGTCTTAACCTTATTTTATTCGGTTAGGCGAAAACACTGACTTTCATTGGCTAATTTCGTTGTCTTACAAGAGGGGTTTGTTCTTCCTCATCGTTTAACAGAATGTTTGATTAATATTGATATTCCGTCCCAAAGAAAGTCAAGTCCAATTTTCCGGACTTCCGGGCTGAGTTGAAAATGTTTAGGACAGGGAGACAAATGAACTATATGTGTACCTAGAAAGGTTTGAAGTCTGATCCTGTCGCCCTTTCCAAAGCTTTGATCTTTAAAATTTGACTACGCCCCGTGTCTAAAGCGGACTCTGGCTAAACCAATCAATATTATATTTTCGTAGCAGCTGGTTTCTGGTGTCATTGTGCTAGACCACCTCCCCAAAAAGTAAAAAAGTAAGAGCAGTGCCAGAGTTAACGTACAAAGTCATCTGAACTTCAGTTCGAATGCTCCAAAGGCCACTTGATTTTTTACACGAAAGAGAGTACAGCCCATAGTTGTATAGATGTTCAGAATCCTTATCAGGGACGACCCCCTTGGTTGAACCCAAGATTGATCAAAAATTACCTATAATACCAATTGTGGTTTCGGAAATATTCAACATTTATTACTTTCACTTAGTTCAATTACATTTCTCGTCGTTTCTTTAAAACTTTAAATTTTCTTGCATCAGCACCTTTCAATTTATGATTTGTCGCTGATTTATGAAGCCCTTAATCTGCGAAAAACCTTTTCAAAGAAACAACTCGTATGCAACTATCCTATAACTCGCCGGTTAACACAATTCCATTTCCATTACCTTACCATATTTCTTTCCAACTTAATGCTTCCGCATCGCATTTTCTCAATCTAGGGCAACGTTCTTCTAAGTAAAACAACATCACACTTTACCTTCTAACATTCATTCGTAGTTGTTGTTCTGCTTACTGAACTGGAAAGAAGCCCACACTATTTCTGAAAAAAAAAAAAAAAACCTTTTAATGGAGTTGCCCTTTCATGTCACTCTCATTCGTCAGTTGCAAGCGGCCACTTCTTATGTACGTGTACGTCTGCAATAGCACACCGAATGAAACCTGAAACTCTTGGAAAATTTAGGACACCAGGAAATTAATTTAAGCTGCTGACTTGTAGTGAAAAAAAAGTCTCCGTCTACTGACTTTGTTCAAACCGATTGAACAAAGGTGTTGCATGAACTGATCTGGCTTCTCTCAAATATGAATTTCCATATTCTCTACCTACTCAACCTATGAAAGAAGGATTTTATCGTCGTCAACCGCATTCGATGAAATGTAATATTGCTTACGTTTGTTGATTATAACAAGGCGCGGTCCAAGTGCAATTATGTCAAGAATACTTCACAATGAACTGAGGAACAGCAAGAACATGAAGAATACCAGAAAAACCACAAAACACAAAGGAATGACCACAATCAAGCGTTTTGTGATGAGCACAGCAATTACGAGTACAATATAACGAAGCATAGTGTGCTCATACGATATGTAACTAGTTTACATTGGCCTCTAGTAACCTCCAACTGACACTGCATATTCCTTCTTGACCATTCCATTAATAAAATAAAACCATCATCTTACATCGCCTTCGAACGAAGGGGAGAAATTACAGGGTTTACCAGACACTATTCATATTTGTGATTATAATTACCATGTTTTTCTATGCGCAGTGACGTGATGGTAGGCTCTGGCTACAGAGGGTCCTTTTTATTTTTAATTACACTTTTCGTGGGAACAGATTTATGATAAGGATAAATCGATTCTGACACAACAAATCGGTTCTGACAATTATATTGCAATTATTTTGATTGTTTTGACCTCACACACACATAATACCATATTTACAAGTTTTTGTTGGTCCAATTACAGGAAGTACCTGAAGAGAATTACAGCCTGCCGTATCAGAACTCGAATGGTTCCAATAATGGAGAAGCTGTTATACTAAAATTAGAAGTTCCAGTGCCTTTGCGTGAAGAAGCAAAATTTCCTAAAGAGAAATGGAAAACATTTATTGGTGAGTATCTCAATTGAATTAATCCAATCTTCAGATACAGATTTATAATATAATGTTTTCATTTTCGTTTTCTTTGCAGCATTTGTGATACTATTAGTTAATTTTATTTTGGCAACAGTTTCCTTATCGCTGGTGCATGAGAGACTACCAGATAGACAGAGGTATCGTCCGTTGCCGGACGTTTTCTTAGACAATATTGCTACACAAGATTGGGCATTGAATGTCAGCGAAATTTTAATTATGGTTACAGTCAATACATGTATTCTATTGACACTGTTGCATAAGCACAGGTGAGTTACAACACAACATATTTATTCTAGTTTCACAGTTCAGTCATTTTATTGAGTAATGAGCGTTACTCGTTGCTTTTGATAAAAGAATAACCAAGCTATGCACTTGTATTTATATCAAGGGCTTGGTTTTATTGAAGATATTAATTTGAAATTGTTTATAGTGCCACGTGTTTATGATTAGCTGCTGCACTTGGTTATCATTAAGCTCTGTTAAAACGGACTTATCTTTGACTTTATCTTATCGATACTTAACTCTGCAGTACTTAGGTAATCCTAGTAGTTATCACTAGGTAGTTATTTATTTAAGTAATGTGACTACTTTTCAATTCCCTTCTTTCGGACTTTGAATGGAGCAAACAAGAAGACTAATAAATTAATTTGCACTCATACAAATATTAAATAAAACTTTCATACAAAGATTATCTTGTCAGTTGAACTGTTGAAAACTTATTCGAGTATCTGCGGGCGTATATCTGGAACTCGTCGTACATTGTCTTTTAAACATTTAATCGATACTCTCCATCCATCCATGTAAGTAGGCGATTTTATTTACTTACTTACTAAGGGAACCCTACCTGAGTTTTTCTCTACTTCGTTGTCCCTACGGGCTATTCGCTCTGCATGTGCTGGCATTTTCAGGCGATTGACCCGATTAGGTCAGTGTCGCTGATCAGCTCGTATTGTTCGTCTGAATCTGCTCTTCCAAATCGCGTCAACGTAAACGAAAACAAATATTTTTCGAAGGATTCTTCTGTCGAAACGACTAAGGATATCTTCATCCGCGCAATAGAGCAATAGAAAGTAGGACTGAAATGAACAAAGTCTCCTTAGTTTTTCGGGATAGGACCTCACTAGCCCAAAGACCCAACGATAAGCAAGCGAATCTTTTTTTAATTTCTGTTCAGCGGTTATCGGCAGAATTCATACAATAGTAATTGCAATGCCTCTGGTGTTTGCTTGTTCCGCACAATTTTTTGAAGTATTGCGTTAAAGAAGTCTCATGACAGCGCGTCACTTTGTCTAAAATCCTTTTTGAAATCAAATTTCTCGGTTAAGTAGTCCCCGACTTTGATAAAGCAATAAGCGTACTCAATCATCACTCTGCAGAGACGGCAGAGCTCGGTAAAGGGATGATACTGCGTGCCACCTGTATTCAGTTGATGTTGCTTTTGCCAAGGCGATATCTTATACTCCCACAGAAAATATTCAATACAGGTCTAAATGGACAGTTTACAGATTTCAATATACGAGGGTTGTCTGAAAAGTTTCCGACCTAACAATGATACAAGAAATTTTTTCTCAAATTTATTTTTTATTTTTGTACGTAGTCTCCTTATAACTCTACACACTTCTCCCAGCGATGCTCCCATCTCTCTAACCCGTCCAAATAGTACTTGGCGTTTTTCTCTACAAAATAATTGTTCACGAAGGTAATTGCCTCCTCATTTGACGAAAATCTCTGTCCTCCGAGCGCAGTTTTTAGATGAGGCAACAAAAAGAAGTCGCTTGGAGCTAGATCAAATCAAATAGTTCAAATCGTAATTCATGAATTTTGGCCATGGCAACCGCTGAGATGTAAGACGGCGCGTTGTCTTGGTGAAACAGGATTTTATTTTTCTGCAAATGTGGCCGTTTTTCGCAATTTCTGCCTTCAGCTTGGCAAGTAATGATGCGTAGTATGCTCCTGTAATGGTTTTTTCCTTTTTGAAGATAATTGATTAAGATAACTCCTTTACTATCTCAAAAAACAGTCGCCATCACTTTCCCAGCTGAAAAAACAGTTTTTACTTTTTTTGGAGCCGGCCCGCCCTTTGCAGTCAACTGTTTTGGCTGAATTTTTGTTTCGGGCGTATAATGGTGTATCCAGGTTTCATATACAGTAATTAATCGGCGCCAAAACTCAGCTCTATTGCGCCAACAGAGGGTTGGAAATGTTCATTCGAACACGTTTTTTGTCTAACGTAAGCAAACACGGCACCCAATGCGCGGACAGCTTTGTCATGCCTAAATCTTGATTTAGTATGTAACAAACACGTTCTTTGGACATTTTCATACCCTCTTCTATGTCTCTCACTTTAATTCGGCGGTCGTTCAACACCATTTGGTGAACTTTAGCAATGTTATCGTCAGTGGTTGCAGTTTTTGAACGTCCCGAAAGTTCATCATCTCCTAAGCTCCTACGGTCACGTTTAAATTCAGCTGTTCAAAATTTCACTGTGGTAAATGATTGTGCAGAGTCCTCATACACAGAGTCCAACTAATTTTTGATTTGCGTAGGCGTATTGCCTTTCAAAAACAATAATTTAATAACAGCTCGATACTCAATTTTTTCCATTTTCACAAAAAACACTCACATCGACTCACTCAAACGACTGTCAACTAAAAACTGCGCGTCCAAAATGACTAAAACTTCGGTAAGTAACTGTCAAAAGATGCACAACTAGAATTCACTAGCTTTTATTGACCCTCGTATATAATTGTTTCCCACTTCTCAATCAATCAGTAGTATTTGTCAGTATAACGACCAGTCCCATTCTGCTGAACCCACTTATCGCCCAAATAGATGTGTAAATTTGAAATCAAATTTTCATTTATCATCTCTGTGTATCAGTCATCATTGGCTATTAATTCGATATGATTCGTTGCACTATTGCACGAAGTTCATAGAAAAAGTTTAGGGCAGTCCTGAGTCAGGGTTTGCTTAGGTGATAGCTAAAGAAATGTTGAATAGAATATACTTCGCGAAGCATTTTGGAGCCGTTCTGTTTTATTCCGAATTCAGCAATCAAATCACCAGTACGAGTAAAAAGTTGAGAGGAAATATATGTATATCGCATTGCAAAAACATCAACCCTTCCACAAAGAATAAAAAGAATTTCCACAACTCCAAAGGGATAATGTCAGAAGACTGTTTGGATTTCTAATCGGATAATGTCACTTTCCACATCATCTACACAAAATAGGTCTTGTTCAGGAAAGTTCGAATGTCGTCTTTGCACAGAAGACGAAGATGCATAACAAGGAGATGATGCTTCTAAAGATAAATTTCAATCCCTTGAGAAATTTTTCAGATCCCCACCAAAGAGATTCTCTATTTTATCGAAGTGCAGAGCCTCTCTTGGCTTCTAATTTTGTTTTTCGAAAAAATCTTTTAGGTCGCAGTGAACCGCAATTGGCGGATCAGATCGCTTTAAAATATAATGTTAAGTTTGTGCAACAAATTACGCCAGTTCTGCAAATGTGTTACCGGAATTTGCCCGAAGATGGTCCTAGGTGTCAATGTAGTTTCCATCAAAGTCTGTCATTGGCGCCATTTCCTTGTTGATATCTGACAAAGATTTTCAACTCACAACAATCCAAGCTTTATTAACAGCGTAGTTTGCAAAATATCACTTGCAAAAGCTGCTCCCCAGGTACAATGTCTACAAGTCATTGCACCAGCGAATTGTGCTTGCCGATAAATGTACAAAAATGACTCCATGACTGGGTTTTGGCTTAGAAGAGCAATTGTTTTTTTTTTTTTTGGCGTATCAGACAGAAGGAAAAAATGAATAGCTAGCGAAGGGGGCAGTACTACAAATGAAATATTTTTTATTATTTCCATTCGACAAACGTGAAATGATAATCACCTAGCCAGGGAAAGACTCGAGTGGGGGAAACTCACGTCTTAACATTAAAGTTGATTGATTCGATTGATTTGACAGGATTTCCAAAGACCCCTCTATATAGAACTTAATTACAATTGCAAAGCTTAAGATGACTAATTAGAAAATAAATCGATTGTGGCATTGTTAAGAGAAGAGGTTGACCGAACGTTGGTACAATACACATTCTATCGTTGACAAGTACGCAAATGCTTTTCGAGCACTTAAAGGCAGTCTAATTCGTTGAATAAAATTGTCCGACAATGTATAGACTTGACGTCAATGTACAAATTAAAGCTGATGTTCCTATTTGTTTTTCTGTATACTAAAACCATACGCCCATGATGAATTTAAAAAAACTGTTGCACATACTCGAATGCATGTAACACTTGCTATCCGTATGTAAACACATATGTTTGTATGTGGGCATGCATATGTCATTATAAGGTGACCTACACATCAATCAGAACAAACACGATGGCATTGTCGTAATAACAAATTGAAAACAGCTCACGTGTTCACAATTCCCACAAGAGCTTCGATAAACAAAACCCAGAACTGTTTGATATTTAATAAAAAAAAAAGATATAAATCCATCCAATTACAATGTCAACAAATTCATGACACAGCCCTGAATCTACAATCAATCAGTCCGTTCGACTGTCATCGGGATTAAGTAAATATTTGTTGTAAACTAATCCGCCCATCAATTATACATCGTTTTTACCATACTAGTGTTCACTATTGCTCATTGGAAAACGAGTTCATTAATTAGCATGCCAACACCAGTAAATCCAAGTCGTCCCGGTTGCTCGGATGTCTGGTAGTTCAGATCGGTTTGCTCCAAATTGCAATCACCCATTTCCTGAGGATTATTTGTCTTTTCACCTAAAGTTGACACGAGTCCTCTTTAATTAATTTATAACTCGAAACTTTGCCAAACTTGATTGGGGGATTTATTAGCCTAGAAAAGCTGTGCGCACATCTTCAACTCTGGAGAGTTGTAATTGGGTTAAACCCACCCGGTACCACCCACAATGACCTACATAGTTGGAGAATGAGGGAGTTTCTATCTGAAATTGGTTCATTTACTTTGTTAGTAATAGCAAATAGCGTGCGAAACAAATTGAGGTCAGTAGGCAAATGCGTTTTATTGCACAAAAGTTAAGGGAATCAATAAAATTGATTATGTACACAAAACTTAATGGCGTTCTATTAAAAGTTAAAGCGATTGTTAGATAAAGGAGGTTACAGGAATAACTAATGTTTAAGTTGTTCCCAAACTAAGTTCTTTCTACACTTCGGAGTTATTGATTAAAACATTTGTGCTTTGAGGTGATGTAAATGTCGGAAGCACTTTGTAATCTAATGTTTCAGTACAATTTGGGCTGTGACCTTGTTTTTCTCAAAAGGAAAAAGTGCTGAGTTCAGCACTTTGGCGAAATGTAGCCCAACTTTTCTATCTGATAGGGTTAGTGGATTCCACTGAAAGAAAATTTCCTTATATTTTCGGATTTTTGTACAAAGTCGTCTTTGTATCGGATAGAATGACCTTCTGCTGCTCTGATAAAGTTAGTTGTCGAAGATCAAAATTTCAAACTATATGTGGACAACCGTACGCATACGAGTTCGTAGTTGTGCAAATTGTTCCCCTATCTGTTTAAGTTAATCCTCCTCCGAAGTGAGAAGGTTGTAAATCTAAACATTTAACTGGTAATTTTTTGGAACACTAACCAACAATAGTGATCCACCAACTTACTATGTTTTCCTCTTGTGAACCTTCTCTTAGCGATGGCGATGGCGATGGCGCGATAGTTAGCTCATTGGACTATCGCGCGGAGAGTCTGGGTTCGATTCCTGGCTGGGGCACCAACGATTTTTCAAATCGCCATCGCCCTTTCGGCGGGTAATGGCAAACTCCCGAAAGTAAAACTGCCTACGAAAAAGCTTCTAAGGAGTGCCGTTCGGACTCGGCGATAAACCGTAGGCCCCGCTCAGATGTGACAAAAATGACAACATGAGCAACACAAATGAGTGTCAAGAAGCTAGGCCATGGCCCATACCGGGCTGCCAGCGCCACAGTGTTGTTGTTGTTGCACCTTCTCTTATGGAACTTTACTCTAGCTCTGTCTTCCCACTGCTAAGATTCCTGCAGTTACTCGTAAGAAACAGCTCCATCTTTAATGAAAGGGCTTCTAGCACTATCACCTGAAACATTTGGTTTAGGTTGGAGCTACCGGATTAATTGTCCGACAGGATTATACAGTTTACGTTGTGAAGCAATATTCATCATGGGATATGAATAGACTTTTGTTTATGTACATGGAATGTGCGGATATTGCTATCATCCACGAAATGCGGTAGGATAAATCAGGCAAAATAGGACTGAAATCTTCGACATCTACATTGTACCATAGTGATTATGATAAACGTCAGAAGCAGTCTTTTTTTGATGCAAATTTGAATCGGAGGAAGACTCTGGCGTTGAGCTCCAGCCATCTGAGCGAAGGCCTGATTTAAATCCGCATCAGTCGATAAATAGGACGACTTTGCAAAATCGCTTCTTCGATAAAGAAAGGAGAGCATTTTTCGCGGCTCAGATGGAAAATAAGCTCAGGCTAATCGAATTTTCATCTTAGTTTTGGTAGTCACCTCATAAAAGTCAACCAGATTGATGTCATAACGATCTACACAACATACAGCTGTAATATTTTGGGGTGTTGTAAAGTTTATCCCTGAACGAAAAAGAAATGGAACGTAGCTAGTTGAAACTCAAACGACTATAACCAATCTTTTCTGTTACAGAGACCTCCTCGGATGATAGGTTTCGCCCGAAATACAAGGCAGCTCTGCTTGAAGGGACGACAGCTGCTCACGAATTCTATGAGCAAAACAAATGGGAGACTTTTCAGAAAGAAAAAGGAAGCAGAGTAGCAAGAGCTCGATCTGCTGCTGCAGCAATAACGTTAAGAAGAAATTTGATTAAAATGTGAAGCGAACTTGCCAAGAACACAAATACAGAACGGAAGCATGCAGATAAGGAAATGTAATAAAAGAGTTACAGTCAGTGCTGAACATTCGGCAGAAGTTCCTTTGCCGAATGCTTAGCAGCGAAGACAACCGACATTCAACTTCGTCCTGCCGACCAAGAAGAGGATTGGTTAACAATATCTTGACTAAAGGACTTGCAGTAGACAGAACCTGCTGAATAATAAATGCCTTTAATTACTTCGAAAGGACAGTTATTCAATGATTTTCGGTCGTAACTCATTAAGATGTGAAGTTCTTTCCGATTATTTAATCTGCTGCTCCGGCAGCGGACTTTGAACACTGCCTGGTGTACCTTAGTTATTGCAGCAAAAATATGTAAAATTCAAACTGCTTTATACTATTTACGAGGGCGGGTCAATAAGTCCGTGACTTTTGGATTAAAACACAGATTTTTTGATAAAAAAATAATTTTATTTTTCAACGTAGTCTCCCTTGAGCTCTATACACTTTGTCCAATGCTTCTCCAATTTTTTTTATCCCTTCCAAAAAAAATGATTTGTCGAGGTCCTCAAAATAGGCCTTTGTTTGCGAGATGACTTCATCATTGGAGTCAAATCTTTTTCCACCAAGCCATTTCTTCAGGTTTGGGAACAAGAAGTAGTCGCTCGGAGCCAAATCTGGAGAATAGGGTGGATGAGGGAGCAATTCATAGCCCGATTCATGGATTTTTGCCATTTGTTACACGATTGCGTTTGTGGTTGACTGTGAGCAAACGCGGCACCCATCTTGCGCAAAGCTTTCTCATGCCCAAGTGATCATTCAAAATTGAAACCACTGAGCCATGCGAGATCCCTACGGCTTCCACAATCTCTCACACTTTCAATCTTCGGTCGGCCAACACCATATTGTGAATTCTTTCGATTGTTTCGGGTGTAGAGACCTCAACTGGGCGTCCAGGACGTTCGGCATCTTCAGTGCTTGTACGGCCACAACGAAATTCAGTAAACCACTTTTTTACCATTGAAATCGATGGTGCAGAGTCCCCATAGTATTTATCAAGCTTAGCCTTGGTCTCGGAATGGTTTTTTTTCGCAAGAAATAATGCTTAATAAGCACACGAAATTCACTTTTTTCCATTTCCTCCTCAAATTAGTGAGTAGTCTGATAAAAAAAGCTGTCAAACACAAACTAACTGACGCAGCAAGTTTAAATTTTGACAGGAGTCAACTGACAGATGCCTGTTGACAGGAGCAGTGTTGCTGTTTCAGTAAAGAGGTCAGAAATTCAAAAAGTCACGGACTTATTGACCCGCCCTCGTAGCTCAGAGTATGACTGAAGAACATTCGATTCATTCGTAAGAATCGAAAAAGGAAAAGTAAGCAAGAGGTCTAACGTAGTTCTTGGTATAGCTTTCGCAAAAGGTTCGCCAGTGTGAGTAAATCCCCGAGACTGAATTAGCAAAATGACTACTGATACGTCAGATTCTCTAGCTTTCTTTGTCACTTCTTTTGGAATGTTCGTAGTCCAACGACGCATTTTATCAGTTTTGTTGTTTCCGCTGTACTTAATCGGCTAGAAAGGCTTGGCTCTCCCTCATCTCCAATTTATGTCTCTGGGAAAACCAATCAAACTCTTATCATTCAAAAATTTCCCACATGTTCTAGGTTTCTAGTTCTTCCACTCGTTGCTTCTCTGGCAAATTTGGCAACCAGAACTGGCCTTGCTCCTTAGTTGAGTTCTGCCAGTTTATTTTTTCAATTGATGCCGGTATTCGTTGTCTGGTTTCAAGTATCGTGTGCTGTTTTTGACATTCCGACACTTGGTTTCTTGAACGAATATTATATACATTTTACTTTGCCGTAATACGATTTGTAGTTCGAAGCTTTTATTCGTCATTTTGCGGAAGTTGCCGTTTGTGTACGTAATTTTCTTCTTAAAGAACTCCTATTTCTCGCCGAAAGTATCGACGATTTCTAACCAGAATATTTATATTCGTCCTTAAATCACTACTTTACTATGTAAAAGAAGTTCCTGTTGACTCATATACTTTCACAAATCTTAGTGACCTTGGTATTCAAATATATTATTATAATTATTCACCATTTCTTGTAGTCATGTTGTACGACAAGTAGAAGATATGAACTGTATTGTATACGCCATTACCGCACTTCGTACATTAATTGATAAAAACATCAAGCATTTCATATACAGGAAACTGATTGAGAAAGTCGCTAAAGTGACTCATTAAGATTAAGTTCCCGCAGATTGCCTATACAACAAAACAAAATGATCTTTACCCCAAAGGCTTATCCTCCTCCTTCTCCGAGTTCATCTAAATCTATCATCAACTTAATAATAATCAAACGAAAGTTGAAACAATGCCGCTCCTACTGCAACGTTAATCCAGATGTTTATACCTCGAAGTATTGCACAAATAACCTTTTGCCTCTCAATAGATGTGATGATTTGCTGATTAAAGCTTTAGAAATGCTCTTCGTTAGTTTTAAACTGATAATTGCAATAAACGATCTCTGATTTACTAGACCTGCATGTTGCTCATTAATTACGTAATTGATAATTATTTTTAAATATTTGCATTCTTGTAGAACTCGTCGTTAAGGAAAGATAAATAAAGTATTCTAATCAGAATTCCAGCAATTTCAGGTTACTGGTTACTTGAAAGCTGGATAAAAGGGCTTGTGATTGAGATGCCGATGTACTCGTACGTTGGTCTTAAATGTTTGCAGCTTGTTATGACAAGAAAATAAAAAGTTCGATCAATGGATATTGGTAATGGCTGAGTGTACAAGATTCGCTTAAACGACACAATCACAGAGACCACTGAGTTTAAGAAGCATTCAATTCTATTCCAATGAAGTGTCGTCGATATACTAGGTGGGGTGAAAAGTAACCTACTTAGGAATGAACAAATTTTTTTTTTAATGTTTTTTTATTTTGTTCAATATAGTTCCCTTTTAACTTGATACACTTATTCCAACGATTTTCCAACTTCTTGATCCCGTCTTAAAAATAATTTTCCGGAGGTCTGCAAATACTCCTCCGTGGCGTCGATGATTTCCTCGCGTGAGCTGAATTTTTTATTGATGAGCCATCTTTTGAGGTTTGGGAAGAGAAAATAGTCCGAAGGAGCCAAATCGGGCGAATGCGACAGCAATTGGAGCCGTAAGTCATCGATCTTAGCCGTGGTTGCGATGCTCTTATGCGCCGGCGCATTGTCTTGCAAAAACAAAATTTTTTTCGCTTCACGTGAGGCCGTTTTGCAACGATTTCGGCCTTCAATCGCTCCAATAATGCACAGTAATACTCGCTGTTGATGGTTTTTCCTTTTTCGAGGTAGTCCACGAAAAGTGTGCCATGACAATCCCAGAAAACCGACGCCATAATCTTTCCGACCCATTGATCCTCCTTCGGCCGCTTCGGAGCACTCGTGCCGGCTTCAGTCCATTGCCGGGCACTCATTCTGTTCTCTGGTGTTTAATAGTGGATTCAGGTTTTGTCAACAGTTACCAATCGACGCCAAAAGCCCGCCCGATTCCGCATCAGCAAGTCCAAACACTCTTTGGAAGTGCTCTCGCGTTCGTGTTTTTGGTCAGGAGTGAGCATGCACGACACCCAGCGGCGGGATAACTTTTTCATATGCAGAATATTGCCTAAAATATGGCGTGTGCGCTCAGTACTAATCTTTGTGGTATCTGCTATCTCGCGCACCTTCACTTTCCGGTCAGCCAACACCATTTCATGTATTTTTTTTGACATTGTGCTGCGGACTTGATCGGTAGTGGAGTTGCGGCCACCACGAAATTCTCGAAACCAATATTTGACGGTGTAATCTGACGGTGCATTAGCCCCATAATATTTATCCAACTTTTCTTTTGTTTGCTTCGCCGTTTTGCCTCTCAAAAAATAATGTTTTATGAGAGAACGAAAATTGTTTTTCACCATACTCAACATGGTGCCAAGCACGTCAACAACAATCAGCTGTCAAAACAAAACTAAAGACAGTATCGAACTGAAATTTGGCATATCTGCCTAAATATGAACGGACTTCAAGGCACCATAACCTTTTTGGCAGTAGCGGCGCATTCTGGATTAGAAGTAGCAGACAAGGGATGTAAATATAAAAAAAAAAACGAAACCGCTCGGCACTTCATTTATTTTGTGAAATGACTTGAACCCAAGGCAACTTGAATTGAATGTTACTGAACATACTTCTATTGAAGAACAGATTCGTCGATCGTCACTGAACATGCCGCATACAAACCTCTGCCAAATGCCTTTGCAATTCAAGGGCCACTACCCCGATTTCGCCAGATTGGTGTTACTTTTTTTCCACTTTACGGTGAGCCCTATATATCTTCTTAGAAAAAAGTCCTTTAAGTAGGATGGATAAAAAGGTAGAACAAGTTCTGTGTGTTATAAAGGATCTCATTTCAAGAAGAATGGTATTCGTGATCATACTAGTGTCAACGTCGTTTTTGGAGAAACACATCAACCACTTAAAATTCCTGAAAAAACTGTTTAATTCGCTGCAACTGGCTTTCTCGTATTGCCGAAGGGTTCTTTTACCTGTACAAGAAGGGAGAGAACATCAACAGTGCACCTACAAGATGGAGAAGTTAAAAAGCAGTCTAAAGTATTGGCGGTACCCAGAATTTTAAAATCGTCCAGAATTGTGCATCACTCGCAAAAGCAACTTTAGTATGAGGGTACAGAAAGATACAATTCAGGCATCAAAAACACAAAATGACGATTGTTGTACAGCTTGGAGCTTCTGTAAATAAGCCAGTACTAATTACGGATATTTGGTTTTGGTTGAGATGCAGCTTCCACAGATCAAATAGTAGACTAATCAATGTATTTCTACTTTCTGTGACCTTGGCTGATCAAATTTTGTTGACTACATTTACTATATCCATTAGCATGTTTCCTCCAAATTTTGCAATCCAATTTGATAAGTTGTTAATGAAAATTTTCTGAATGAAAACCTCATCTCTCTACGTATGTGATATTCGTTACCATTATGAAAAACAGTTGCAATTTATCGAAATTATTGAAATTATTAATCATGGCTCAGTAATTGTTGGGAATAAAAAATTATCGGGGTTAGCAGACCGTCAGATTAAATCCATTTTTTTACAATATCTAAGTACTAAAAAAAAAACCTATAATTATGGTCGTAACGACATTTTAATCTCTTGTTTGATCGACCAGTCAGCAATAACACATAACGATGACAGTCGTTGTCTGGTTGTTGTTTACATCCATTTGCAACGTCCGTTGCAGTGGTCATATTGAAAATTTTTAGACCTCCTCGTTGTTATCGCGAAAACATGATTACATTAGTCACGTTGGTGACAGATCTGTAGTCTGCAATTTATCGGCTAGTCATCAGTGCATTGCTTTGCACAACAACAACATTTTTTAATTTGAGTCATTCCAATGCTGTTCATAGTAGCACCAATGATAGACAGAAGGATTTATAAACACTGCTGAATATGTTCTGAGCTAAATGTAGCCAATGTAGTACGAATCATATGAAAATTACAGAATGCCTACTTTGGAGTGTGCTGAGTCTGACTGAATAATCTGAACTGGGCCACTATAATTGGTTGGATGGTAAAGCGGACAGATATTTTAACGATTGAATTCCTGAGTTTGAAATCAAGAGCTACGTCAGGGTTTTGGTCAGAGGTATCCTCATTTAAGCTATTAAGGCATAAATGCTCCGATAAGGATTCTTTAGAATCTATCGAGAATAAAAATATTAACTATGGTGGCCGAGGAATTTATAGCTAACACTAACACACGTCATCGCTCATTTCTCCGTAATGTGCTTATTTTTTAAGCAATCCAGGTTGCGGGTCGTGCCCTTGAATTAACTGCTCGGCTAGGTAAAGTCACGAGAGTAAGTATTTGTGAAGCGACAGAAGTTCTCAAAGGTCAGTAATCCTACTGCTAATGACGCTAAATAAATCCGAATCAAACGAATAATTAATGGATGCTCTAAACCGGTACAGAATGAATATTACTTTCATTCAAAAACTGCGAGGAAATACACTGCAAATCGGCTATAAAAGCAAAACCACCAGTGTTTGTATGTGTATACTTGGTTTGGTTATCGAGGACCTTATGACTTCAAAACTAAATGCCCTCACGATAATGCAAAGAGACGGACGGCTAAAACTAAAATTTATGCAACGAGTTCTTTATCCAAAAATACAATCATCGTCTCACTAAGACGTTATGATTTTTCTTGGTGAATTAAGTTGGGTACAATAGCCAGCAAGGCATCACTTTCAATTCAGATTGATCTATCCTTCTGCGGGTTCGGTCGAACAACATATTTTCCACATTTTAATAAAGGACTCAGCAGTCGCCCAGATTAGTCACCATCCAATGGATGGAACCAACCTTTGTTTTATTTGGTTTTTCAAACATTCCCCTAAGCTATAGTTAGCCCAGTTTACTTGCTTGTATAATAACACCGAAGAAGTGCTATAAGACAGTTTGGTGCGATAAGATTACAATTGCAACGCACCCGGCTTAAGGCTTTTCTGATTTGGTCTGTCAAAACCGATACATTCGAAATATAATTTTCACGATCATTGGTAACATCTTCAACAAACCATAGCAGACGTCGCATCTGGGATAATTAAGGGATATAAAAAACCGAAATCATGCCAGTCGCGCCAAATCAAAAATACAGCAACTGAGCATATCACATGCAACATGCCAGTGAGTTGTGCATAAAGACTTGAATCATTAAATCAGTCTATAAGGTGCAATTGACGTAGTATCTAGATGAAAATCATTTTTAGCGATGAGGCACATTCCAAGCTTCAAGACTTTGGGTCTTAAAAAATCCAAGAATGATTTCATGGAGCCTTTCCCACATCCACAATGTTTGGTGTGGTTGTGTTTTGTCGGAGTTGTCATCGGATCTTATTTATTTAAAATAACAGAAATTTGAGTATTGTTGTTGATAGGCAGCCCTATCAAACGATTGCTAATGAATTCGAATAGCCGGAAATTGAAGGCGCAGATTTGGGCGAAGGGAAATCATTGCACTTTTGCGAAAAAAATTCCCTGATTTCGAATAATTTCTGAAAATCGTAATTAAAATAAGCTGTAGAGACTATGTGATCTAACACAATAGGATTTTCTCCTTTGAAAGCATGTGTCAGAGATGGTTTATACTAACGCCTCAAATCGACTGAAACACTAAAAGCCAACATTCCCGCCAAACAAACAAATAAATTGTCCTCAAGTGATTTACGAAAACCCACAACATAAAAAAAAGTTCGTTTAGTGCGGGCTGGCGGCATCTCATTGGACCATTTTTTTTTTTTTTTTTTGAAGAGAACGTTATAGTGAATGCCGAATGTTATTTACAAATGTTGACCGACTTGTTCTTCCTGAAATGAATGAATCAATCAACAGTAAACCCTTTCAATCAAGCGAAATTCCAAGATCGCATTATTTCGCTTAGAATAGAATTTGGTTAGTCACCTCGATGATGCGATTTAACACTGCTAGACTTCTTTTTTTGAAACGTTGGATTCTCGTCAACAACCCAAGAATAATTCGGGATTCTCTCTCAATCTCATTCGAAATGAGATTACGGCCGTTGACCTGCTATCTTGGAAAAAGTCTCGAGCCTTTATTGTGTTCCATACGTAATTGTAATAAATCGATTTTAGATTTGTGATAATTCGTAACGATCATCAAAGTGCCTTCCAAACTAAACAGGACTTTTTAAAAACGGAACCACATAGCACAACCGATTTATTTTATTCAAAATTGTTCCCTTAAGACTCCAATACATCTTGTTGGCGGTTTTAAAGCATGTCAAATGAGTGCTTTAGATCGTCGACCGCGATGTCCTTCAGGATGTGCAAATGGATGCCCTCTACGTCCACGAAACGATTTCGATTTTATTTTTTTAAGTCCCCAAACCAGCCTGCATTTATATGTGCGCAGTACTTCAAAAGTTGCGTTGCAGAATTTGTTTTTGTTGTCAGTGTATTAATAACGAGTTATCGTTCCTTACATCTTTCGTTTTATGTTTTCATCCATTTGCTTGAGGTATCTGTATCCTCGCTTATCAGATTCCTTTTGGATGAAGGCGAAGAACGAGTTCGAGGACTGTGTTCTGGACAATGTACTGAACAAATTTATCCAACTTACTACACTGTAATTGTAGGAATTCTTTTAAATAAACTTCGCAATTATTTCGGTACTAATATCGCAATGACTACTGTCGTACGCGAACGTGCGTATACTCTTTTGAGTTGCTATTTTTTTCTTATGAAAATCGCGGCACCACCTTCTTGTACAGAGTTGGGTCAGTTCTTCTTATCTTATTCAGTGAGCCCTGTTTTTTTTTAGCATACCAGGAGCTTCGTAAGCATTCTGACAGCATTAAAAAATGCTTCAGCGTATAGATTTTGTACTTCTTTTCAGCTGTTTTACCTTGAACGTTTTATTTTTTTATTATTATTATATTTTTTTACTTTTATTTCTATCCAAATCTTTAATATTGATTTAAAATAATTTGTTGATTTAATTTGCAGATATATCATTATGCGGCGAATATTCCTAATCTTGGCCATCTTGTACTTTATGCGTTCAATTACAATGTATGTCACAGTGTTACCTGTTTCCAGTACAACGTACTATTGTAGTCCCAAGTCGAATACTACTGCCACACCATTAGTGATTGCAAAAAGAGTATTCCAACTTTTATCTGGCTTTGGACTGTCCATCAACGGCAAGCATACATATTGTGGTGACTACATCTACAGTGGTCATACGGTAATGCTTGTACTGGGTTATCTCATTATAGCTGAGTGTAAGTAATTAAAGAAAAAAAACCAAAACTATCGCTAAATCAAATACAAATCAATCCCTTTTTTCTTTTGTAGATTCCCCACGTAGATTTTTCATTTTACACTGGATATCATGGTTGTCGACATTTATTGGTGTGATATTTGTTCTATTGGCGCACGGTCACTACACAATTGATATTCTTGTCGCATATTATGTTACAACTAGACTGTTTTGGACCTACCATACGCTAGCAAATAATCATTTTCTACTAAAGGTAATACAGTCAAACGAAAAACTCCCCCCAAAAGCAATTTTTAATTTGTCTTCTTTTCATTTTAGTCTGGAAGCAATAATTACATTGGTCGCGAATGGTGGTATACATACTTTAAATATTTTGAAAAGAACGTCCGGGGACCAGTTCCACGTCAATACGAATGGCCATTGCCATGGCCACGAAACTTCCATTCAAAGTTACCAAACCGCGAAAGTTAACAGCTAACACAAGTCTGACTTTTAGTTACTAACACCATAAAATATAACAGCACATGCACCTTCAACAATCACAAAATCACCAGCACCACATCAACATCAACAACATCTTCATCAGCAAAAATTAACAACAGCACTAGCAGCAATCCAGAAAATCATTCTTCATACTTGAAACCGAAAATGAACGTTTGTTCGAAATCGATTAGAAAATTCTACAACAGCAATCCTAAAATGGGATTACCTCAGCATTGTGTGAATATTGTTAGATCTAAAAGTTGGACTCAAAACAAAGTTGACAATGGTGTCACTTTGAAGAATACGAAGACTTCTTTACAGAATCACTGTGTCCTACTGGTATTCAATTTAGCCGGTCACTCTAAAATCGATCCGTCAATAAACGGTTTTCTACTGACCTCGAGACAAATTTGAATATAATGTCGAGTTACATTAATTGTGTTTTTCCTTTTTTATAATTATTTTATTTTGAGAGAGAAAACCATAGAGAAAACTTTCAATACAAGAAAATAAAAAAAAATAAATTGAACAAAAGCAGAAGAACAAAACTGTATATACAGATATATTCATATAAAAAATGTGTTACTTATATACCTATATATATATATATATACTGCATAGGGATAAGACTCATACCATATATATCTATATACATGCGAAAGTGTTTTCATCCCATTTGAAATTTCTGTGTAACGCGCCTAAAACAAAACAAAAAAAATAACCAAACACAACACCAACATAACCGACATTCACACAGAAACATATTTTTCTATCGCATACTTGAGAAGAACAATACTTTTGAATGCCAAAAATGGAATTGTTATAACAAAAAAAAAAAACAAAACAAAATTCTAATAAACAAAAAGAAAAAACCAAAACAAACAATTTTCGAACTATAAAAGAACAAAAACAAAAATATATATATTTCGGTTCAAGAGACAAAAATGTTTTTAATTTAATTTCACTTATTTTTTCTTTTAGTAGAAATCATTACAAAATATGTTCTTAGATTTAATTCATTTAGTTCAATATTAAGTTAATTAGATTTTTGTATATTTTGTAAATAGTTTTAGAAATCAATTGTTCTTCAATTCTTTTCTTTTAAACAAATAAAATCATATCTCTTCGTTTATTTATTATTTTTCTTTTGCAAAATTAAGTCTGTTTTACTTGTTCTGTTTAAATTTTGTAAAGAATTTAATTTAAAAAAGAAAAGTAAAACAAAAAAAAAAATATTATAAAAACTCCCTCCCTACCCATTTGTGATTGATTGAAGGAAGGACGAAGCCTTTTTCGAAGAAAATAATTGCCTTTTTGTACACGAAACACCACTAACACTTGTCTTAAATGTAATTTTTAAATGGAATCGATATTTATTAAGTTGTTCTTTTATGTTTCTTCTTTCTCTTTGGTTTTTCTATTCTTATACATATAAGAGAACAAAAAAAAAAACAACAGATTAACAGATTTGTATCCCACCCTTTTAAAATAAATAAAAAAATATATTCTCTTAAAAGAAAAACCAAAATAAGAAAAAATAATATTTATAGGGTAACAATTTTAATTTAAATTCAAAACAGAAAATACAATTATATAAGCAAATGTGAAAACAAAATGTTAATGAAAAATGGAAATTATTTCGCTTTTTCATTTGTTTCTCCGTTTAGATATTTTATAAGTTGTTAATGTTTAAATAAACAAATAAAAAAAAAAAAAACTGAAAACTAAATGAACACTATATATATGAATAAAATGAAAAAATAGTTTCAATGCCTAATTCTATCGTAACATAATAAATTGCCAAATCTTTTGTTAAAGGTTGAACAACACAAAATATTTACAATTCACAAAGCTTACCTTACAAAGAACAAAATTCTACGTCGGTCGTAAAAGAGGCCTGGGATGATCAGTGTCTTATGAAGGGTGCTTTTTAACTTCGAACATTTATATCTGTCAAACCAATTGTCAGATTGCGAACTGTCAATTTAATTTTTATTTAATTTTACTTACTTTAGGTGGCGCTACAGTCCGGGATGGACCTGGGCCTCAATTAACAAGCGTCTCTAGCTAGCTCGATCTTGTAGATTTGGCTGTTGTAGAGTTTTAAGCACAAAAACAACCGTTAAAATTTATTATCTGAATCATTCCGAGCGAAGAAAAACTGTCCTATTCGGACTCCCACCCCTGGAGAGTCAATATCAAAACCAAATATACCTGAATTTCAAACCACTACATCACAACAATGCTTTCCTTTCTCCTCCTTCTACCTTTCCGCCCGCGCCCAGGCAACAGTAAAAGGGTATCATAACACCCTTGAGACGCGCGTAAATTATAAAAAAAAAAGAAAAACTTGCGTGCGCCACCTGAGTCTCGGCTTTCCCCTATTCTACTTCCGCTGTCCCTCGGGGGCGGATTCGGCCTTTTCGGACCGGAGCATTGGTGTTCATCCGCTCTACATGACCCAGCCATCTTAGTCGTTGGATCTTAACTCTTCTGGTTAGGTCCATGTCGCTGTACAGTCCGTAGAGTTGTTGTATCTCCTCCTCCACTCACCGTCAATGCAGGTGGGACCGAAGATCGCCCGAAGAATTTCGAAGCAGCCAAGAGCACCCTCATCCATTTTTGATAATGTCCATCCCTCTGCGCCATAGAGCAGGACTGGGATTATTAAGGTCTTAAATAGGGCAACATTAGTTGTTCGAAAGGGGGACATTCTGTCCGAGACGTCGGTGTTCAGTGTCCGTTTTGTTTGACAGCATATACTTGGTCTTGTACTCATTGACCGCTAAACCCATTTATGCTGCTTCCGTCTCAATACTCGTGAGAGCGCCACTGACATTACGCTGCTTTCTTCCATTAGTATATCAATATCGTCGGCATATGCGAGTAATTGGATGGATTTTTGAAAGACAGTGCCTCTGGTGTTTACGCGTGAGTCTTGCACTATTCTTTCAAGTGTGATGTTAAAGATATCGCATGACAGCGGATCGCCTTGTCTAAGTCCATTTTTGAAGTCAAGGGTCTCGGTGAGATGTTTAGCGACCTTGATGGAGCAGCGTGCATTCTCCATTGTTATCCTGAATAGACAAACGAGTTTGGCACAGATGCCAAACCTAGACATTGCTCTGTATAGCTCGTCTCTTTAGATGCTGTCATACGCGGCCTTAAAATAGATAAATAGATGGTATGTATCGACCTGAAGCTCATGAGTTTTCACCATGATCTGCCGTAGTGTGAATATCTGGTGGTCTTTCTCGGCCTGAAGCCACAATAATATGGACCTGTCAGGTTGTTGACGAACGGCTTCAGACGTTCACACAATACGGCAGATAAGGTCTCGTACGCGATGTTAAGAAGACTGATTCCTCTTTAGTTGGCGCAGTTCAGAGGGTCTCCTTTCTTGAGGATCGGACAAACATTGCTGAAGTTTCATTCATCGGACACACTTTCGTCCGACCATATTCTACAGATGAATTTGTGTAAGCTCCTTACCAAGTCATCGCCTATCACTTTGAAGGGCTCGGCGGTCAGGCCGTCCGCTCCAGCAGCTTTGTTATACTTCAGCTTGGATATTGCTTTCTTCACTTCATCTAGGTCAGATGAACGGATTTTGTTGGTCTACGCCGTCCAGGTTGAAAGGTTCATTCTGCCTGACAGCTGTATCTGTTTCGTTGTCGTCGTTATACAGTCTACAGAAGTAATCTTACCAGATTCTCAGCATCGACTGCGACTCTACTACGCTGTTCCCTTGTTCGTCTCTACAGGCTTCGGCTCGGGGTTTGTGTCCGTGGCATGTTATTTTTAACTTTTGGTAAAACTTCTGAAACTCATTTCTGGAGTAGTATCTCTCAATTTCCTCGACCACGCGCTTCTCATGCTCTTTCTTCTTCCTCCTAAGAAGCCGGTTTTCGTCTCTCCTCTTCCGCTCATAGAGCTCATGAGCAGCTCTAGTCTTTTTTTGCAGTTACGCATTGCGTGCTTTTATTTATTTTTATTTAATAGTCTTTGTAGGTTTACCCGACGTTACCAAACTTTAGAAATTTGCTTCCAAAATCATGCTCCTGTACGTCAAATTTATAGAACACATCCAACATATTCCAACCGAAATAATCGACCATCTGACTATTCGCCGTATTGGTGAACATTTTTGCACAACATTTTCTTTGAAAAATGCAATCGCACCGAGATGCATAAGAACAGTGCTACTGAAGAGAATATTGGATCCGTTCAGGAGTGTGTTGAAGCAGATCCAAATTTTTGTATTCGACGTTGTTCACAGCTTGGTCTTTGATCGTCCACTTTATATGAGACGTCGCGCTTTAAAAGGCTTACAAAATCCAGCTCGTGCGAATGACCATTGTTTGCGTCGAAATTTCGTTGAATGAACCCAAACTCAGCTGTCATTGGATCCGCGGTTTTATCGAAAGATTGTGTTCAGCGATAATACTGCTTTTTTGCTCAATAGGTATGTCAATAAGCCAAATTGTCGCACTTGGAGCAAAGATAATCGAAATGGCATTCATCCCGAGAAATGCACAGTTTTATGCAGTTTGTGAACTGCCACCATATGGTCCGTCTGATGCATCATCAGACCATATTTTTCATAAAATATTGGCAATCAGCGATGGCGATGGCGCGATAGTTAGCTCATTGGACTATCACGCAGAGTCTGGGTTCGATTCCTGGCTGGGTCACCAACAATTTTTCAAATCGCCATCACCCTTTCGGCGGGCAATGGCAAACTCCCGAAAGTAACTAATTGCCTACGAAAAAGCTTCTAAGCAGTGCCGTTCGGACTCGGCGATAAACCGTAGGCCCCGCTCAGATGTGACGAAAATGAAAACATGAGCAACACAAATGAGTGTCAAGAAGCTTGGCCATGGCCCATACCGGGCTGCCAGCGCCACAGTGTTTTTTTTTTTTTGAATGTGGAAAATTTTTGTTCCAGCAGGATGGCGCTACGTGGCATAGAGCAAACGAAATAATCAGCTTATTGAGGGAAACGTGCGATGAAAGCATAATTTCGCCTACGTAAAATCGCTAGTCCAACTACAACCCACCTATTGGGAGCCAACATTATTAGTCTTATTGATGACATACGACCACAAATGCTTGAAATAGTGGTCGGAAACTTTGTCCTTCAGATGATACTCAACAGATCCAGTCATGGTGGATATATACATATGTACTGGCTTAAAAAACAACCTTTATAAACCCTCTTTGCTTGCATGAGAGAAAGCGTTTCGTACATTTCTTTGAAAAAGGATGTTGCCAAAACCACATGACAACGCATGACCTTGTTAAAGTCCTTTTCTAACACTTTAAGTCCCGATATTGTCAAGAGCAAATTCTTTACCGTCATCCAGCTATTGCTCTGTAAAGTTTGTGTCTACAGTCTGATGTGAAAATTCCATCTCAGGCGCTTTTACTGGCCTAAAACCACACTGATAGGGCCCCATTAGACTGTTGCCGAAGCTTGGCATTGTTATAATAAGGCGGGATGTTGAAGAGACTTATTCCCCTGTAGTTGAGGAAGTTCAGGAGATTGAACATACTGAATTCATACATACATTCATCAGACATAGGGTGGTTCATAAATGTTAGCATTTTTGCCTCTTCTATTTCTTCAACATCATTCCGCACTAAAATCTTCAAACTAAATCAGCAGTCACAAAGTAACAAAGGCTGGGCCATTTGTTCAATATTTCTACATCGCTCAACTGACTGTAACGTTTCTTCATTGTCGTCTTGGAAAAAATAAATTAGGCCAACAATGCCTCTACTCCAAAAAGTCCCATGTGCATTAGATACATGAGCCTCAATATGACAGCGTGTGGATTTTTCGAGCGCCAAATGTGCCAATTTTGCTGGTTTACGTAGCCACCAAGATGGAAATGCACCTCATCTGCAAAGATAATTAATTTTTTGAGCAAAATTGTCATCAATTTCGAGCTGCTCTAAATGCTAAGTTCCAGAGCATAGTTCCAGCATAATCCTAAATCTTTATGCAAATCTTTTGTCAGGCTAGTGCGACTAATGTTTAATTAATGAAATCTTTGACGCTTTGAAGACGGCACACACTTTCGGCAACACTTGCAGTTATCTCGTTTGAGCGCCAAAAGTTCTTCAAGCATAAACGGACCCATTTCGTACCGCTAATATACAAATACAGAGTTTCTGTAATTTTTTTCAGCTTTAAAACTTTAAATGTCAAAATAACATAGACCCCAACGGTTGGACTGCATTTTAGTTTTGGCATATCCCATTTATTTTTTAGTCAAATTTCGGAAGCTCGTTCTCTGGCAGTACATCTATAATGTCAATAAAGAGCCACTCTGCTATTTTGATGACACTAAACATCTCAACAAACAAGCCTCCAGTTTGGCATTTCGTTTCGGTTTCTTTCGTCTGGATGACGTCTTCCTCGAAACGACCGAGGATATCTTCATCCACTTTCGATAGACTCTATGCTTTAGTGCCATAAAGTGGGACTGAAATGATCAAGGTCTTGTATAGTTGTTGGGAATAGGATCTAACTATTGAAGTTATATGTGACCTTTTATCCAATTTGTCGATATTGTGTGTCCCATTTGATTTCTCAGTAAATCGATTTGGACTTTTTGCCTTTTTCCAGAATCTGGATTGTGAAAATCTGGACGATTGTCAACTTACCGGGCCTAAAATCGCATTGAAAGGAGTTAGTCCGATCGTTAGTAAATGACTTCAGGCGTTCACACAAGACCGTCAGGCAAGATTTTATATGCGATCGTAGGGAGACCGATGCATCTATAATTAGTTAAAGTTCAGGCTTTCATTATTCTAAACTGATCTTAGAAATTAGTTGGTTAATGCTCTCCTTGCTGCATTTAAGCTTTGACATTGCTTCTCGTTACTTCTTCGTGGTCAGGTGGAACGAAGATTTAGCAATGATCGCCGTAATTCAAAGGTCTACTATATTCTGCTGTTATACAGTCTGCAGAGTAAATTTGTCTATCTTCTCAGTATCAACCGTGATTGTAGTGACCTTGTAGTAAGGTCTTATTTTTCATTTCTACAAATTTCTGTACAGGTATTGTCGTCTTGACACGATCATTTTACCTTTTCACAAGAAATCTGTAGGCTGTACGCTTCGTGTTTAGCTGCATGTGCTCGCCGGCAATCTTCATTAAGCCAAGGATTTCTTGGTGGTGGTCTTGTGTAACTCGGCACATCAAATGCGGCGTCTCTGATGACAAGTTGGTGGCACCCTTCTTTCTGAAGAGCAGATGTGAAAACTTGGTTTTGATGGGAATGATCAACTTGTAGATCATTTAGGCGTTCTCATTTCTCCGATATCTGACATTTGCACAGCAGCGAAACGGATCTTTAACAATTAATCTGAGTTTTATCATACATTTTCGCCAATAAATACAGTTGCCAAATTTAGTGGCAAACCAATATCTTTGCGATATAGGGATATTTGTCTCGAAAAACCGCTCAAAAATCAATGTTTCAAAATATAGAGCTGAGAAGTAATTTTTGTATGACTATAAAGAGAATGGTTTTGAACCAAACGTGGATCACCTTCAGAGTCTTGCACGGAGGACAACCTTAAAGATTTTAAGCTTATAATTGGACGTTTAAGGTATTGAACTAAGCTGAACTATTTTTTTTGTGGTAGTTCCAACATAAAATCTTTTAAATTTTATTGAGTCATGGACTTAAGTTGAGATGGCGACGTCTTGAAGATCAACTTAAGTTCACCTTCAGTTTCTGCATATTATTTAAGGCGGTACCTTAAGACAGAGATCAGGTCATTAAATATACAACGTAAAGTAGCTTTATTCATATGTGAATGTTACTCGATATACGTAAGATGTTTGCGATGCTGATACGAGTAGTTTAATCGCTTTACTTCCAACTTAAATACATAAAATATCCTACAATCAAAACTTTGATATCGCATGTTTGCTAGAGATCAGTGGAATGATAAATCTCAAGGCGAGGATTTCGATAAATTGTTTCGTCGTGGTCTTCCAAAACGATATCTCCCAACTTAATGTCCCCCAGTACATACACCGTATCAACTTTATCAGGATTAAATCGAAATTTAAAATCTACCAGAAACTTTTCATTAGCATACACTTCAAAGGCGTTCTTGCCACGAACTACGACCAAATTAAAGGTTTTCCCTGGTAGGAGATCTGTAGTCATCTCGGAGATTTCTTCGTTTCCATATTTTCCCTCGAACCAGGAATTGCAAGTTATCACATTTCTGCCAATGTAATCATGATGTCTGGCAAATCGACAACGAAAGTGAAATGCAATGATTGGATGTGGCCATATGTTTTGACCTTCCTGAAGGTTAACATAAAATGACAAAGGCAAAAGCTTTATTCGGCCCATAAGTCTCAATTGCTTTCCAAACCCCAAGGTTTCTGATGGCAGTAGTCCATAATATGGTAAAGGCAATCTTTCGCCGATATTCTCCTTAATCTCTTTATGATTGAGTATCCCGCTTTTTCGATCCAAATTGGATATGATTCGTATAGGATTGGGACCTGTTTCGTTTGAACGATCAGGATATTTCAAAACTTCACTGCGTTCGATATTGATTTGGTTAACATCTCCAACAACTTGGATACATCTCAAGGCTTGATATGGAGCACGGTGATTATACTTAGCAAAGTGCTGGGCATTTACAGAAATCATATAGCGTTGATCAGTAATAAGGATCTCCATGATAAAATGTGAACCACGTTTTAAGGTAAAGGGCAATACTGAAGAGTCTTCATCTTCTGTCCAGCGATTGTTAATTCGTGTTGTACGAACAATGTAGTTCTGTGGTAAACGTGGATTTATTCGTAGAGCAATGTCAGATGCTGGATTGTCAAGAACAAGATGAACTGCAAATCTGTAAGTGACAATTATAGTTGTCATAAAATCATATTGTGATATTCTAGAGCAACCTTTCACAAGTCACAGGAAGAAAGCCAGAAATTTTGTACCGAACGCCTTCTTTTACATGGCCCACATCATAAGTACTAAAAATTGGTATTTCAACATCTCTGTGGTCATAAAATGCCTGAAATAAAAGAATTATATGCTTTGGGCTATATTGAAAGAACATTGATATAAGCTGGCTGAATTTTACGCACAATCGAACTGGCTTTGGATTGCTTATGACGTCTAAAAAAGGCATGAGTTACTGACATTTAAATAATGACTGCTTTGTTACTTTTATAACAAATTTTTCAATTAAAGTCTGAAAACGGATTAAAGTTCAGTCAAAAACTTTGTGAAATCTACATCATTGATTACACGTTGTATAATTTAAGGAACATGTAAGCAGAGTTTTGTTTTAATGGTTAAGACTTGTTTGTTTTTATAAATTAACTAGACGATTTGTTAAGTTCATTCGAAAGATTATCTAGTGCAGTTTAATATTGGAAAATTATTTCGGACATTCATCCACCACGGCTGCGTCGCACAAACTTCATTTTAGAGGTCCAATATTCGACTACTTTTTAGACCAATGGGGTATGTTCGTACTACTGACTTGTCGTAGCTCCACAGAAAGTAATCCAATTGCGTCAAATCGTACAAAAAAGAGTTGTGTTGTCAATAAAGTGATGCTTTCGTTAATAGTACGAGTATCGTGTGGGGCGCTATCCTGTTGATATCATACATTGTATCGCTGTGTAGCGACAGTAACTTTGCTCTGGCCTCTGACGCTTTCTAGATATAGTGGCACCCAGTGAACTTTTCGAAGATTGGCTTCGCGCCAAATAGAGCGATTCATCTGGTTTCACCATAAATGATTCACATCACTGAGCGAAATTTCACTTTTCGAAACTAGAACCAAGATCTTTACGCAGAACTTTCCAGATGGTTCCCTTGATTGGTGTCCTTTTCAACACCAGCTATCATCATATGCAATATTTTCATTCAGACGCACTGACCTCCTTCTTGTTGTTGTGTGAGTATTTAATACTCGTAGTCTGAATCTGGTGCGAAATTTTCAATTATCTCATAAATAATTCAAAAAGCCGATGATGCCAACCCTACGAGTAATTTCACCAAGTGCTCTATAAGTTTCACCAACAGAGCTTCAATTTTGGAAATACATTTTGGAAGACTTGAAATCCTTACTGTAGCGTCAATATTTCTAGGATCAAATGGCAAATTGTATTACGAATAAATGAAGCTTGGCAGCTTGATGTTACAGCTGATTTGACATTTAACCCCTTTTAAAAAGGAACAAGCTTTGTTCAGTGAGAGAAAAACTAGAACAGAACCGCACAAATTTGTGAAAAACGTCAAATCAAATGAGAACAGAAAAGTACAGCCCATATGAGGGTTGTCAAAACTTAATCCATTTGAAATTTGCCAACAAACAATGCAACTTAAAATCACAGCTGATTCTGACACTTTTCACAATTGTGTTCTACCTCGAGAGTAGGTGCAAGATTTTCTGATTGGAACAACTTCACTGAACAGAAAGTAGAACAGGTTCGGACAGAAATTTTTCTCACTGAACAGAAAAGCTTGTACTTTTCTCTTCCGAACAGTTTGGAACAACCTCACTGAACAAAGCTATGGTGAGGAAGCAGACATTACGTCTGTGATCGATGGTGTCAATCGACTGTGTAATATTGGCATCACCTAAAAGTCTCAACGAACGGTTAAGAAATAAGTCTTAGGAGCTGACCTGACCTGACCAGATGTGAGCACTGTACTCTAGTTTTGGGCGAATGAAAGCCTTATATATTGAAGCTATTGAGGGGTGAAAAATTCCTTACATCGCTTGAGGAAATCTAGACATTTCGCAGCATTTTTGGCGACTTCGAATTTGTGGTAAGTTGTCATTAACACAATGAGAATGGAAAGTTTTTCGTTTTCAACAATTCAAGTTTCATTCCTGGATAATGGCCGGGTATTTGAATTTCACTTTAGCAATAGCATTGTATTTTGGAAGCATTAAATACTACTCTGTTGATAGTTTCTCATTTGTTTAGGGTTTTAATATCAGAATTTAATGAGCTTTGTATATTGAGTTCGGGAATGAATATGAAAAGTAAAGAGTACTGTCGCCAACGAAGGAATATATTGGATTAGAAGTAGAAGAGAAGAGATCATTGGTAAAAATTAAAAAGAGTGTCGGAGACAAAACAGAGCTCCAGCATTTATTTTGTGAATATCAGATGGTTGCAAGCATCCAAGACAACTTGAATTTAATGATCCGAAAGGTAGTTTCTTATCCATTGAAGAAGACAGTCGTCGATCCCAAATGCACGCATTTTCGACAAAAGAGTCTGATGCTTAACTCTGACAAATGCCTTAGAAATATCAAGTAGGGCTTATCAAGTATAACTATCTTGCTTTCACCAGGTTGATGTAAACTTGTCTTTTTGTGTCACTCTCACAATCTAGACTTTGAAAGTTTTGCAACAAAGTTTAAGTTAGGTACTGTGAGTATGAAAGTATTATACTAACTGCGTAACAAGCGGACGAAATTCGTCATTAGAAGTATTAATGGATTTGTTTGGGCGATGAGTGTTTAAAGGTCTATAACCGGTATATCCAGAGTGCAGTGGGCCTGTATTCAATTGTATTTCTCGAAATAAATGTGTCCCTATCAAATGCAATTAATGTTATATTATGGGATGGCAACGATTAGTTTTAGGTCTCGTAGAAGTAGCATCTTCCGACAGGAGCTGGTTCTTTAAATAACGAGAATGAGCCTCTGCGGCTGAACATCCTGCAGCTCTGCTAATAAGCCCTACTTCACGCCACCTCGTGGCGCCATCTGAGAATCTCACTGGAGACTGCAAAGTGAAGGGGACAAAATAGTCACTGGCTTCGGTGTAACCGACCCCTCGTCCAAGGGGCATTAAAAATGGACCTGTTCCTCCAGGTTGGGGGTTGTGCCCCCGGGGTAACTGCAAGGCCATTTAAAAAAAAAAAAAAAAAACATAAGTTACGAAGCATCAATAACCCTCGGATATGGACGGATCTACTGTTGACAACTCACGCGAATGCTTTAAGGACAATGAGCTTCGGATATGCACGTGGAATGTTATATGCCCTAGACTGCTGCAAAGCAGACATAACCGCCATTCAAGAGATGCGATGGGATGGGCCGGACAAAAAGAAGATGAAAAACTGCGTTATTTTCTACTGTAATTGCTATCGACGGCAAAAGCAGCGCTTATTTGGATGCGGATTTTTTGTCGGAGGCAGACTAAGACAAGAAGTCCCGAGCTTCCGGCAAGTAAGCGAGCGCCTCGTTTTAGCCTTATATGAGCGCATGCCCCCACAGAGGAGAAAGATAAGGACACCAAGGATGCCTTCTATGAGCTCCTTAACAAGACCTACGACCAATGCCTTAGCTATGACATTAAAATTGTCCTCACCGAGGCCTTTGATGTCCAGAAAGGATTTAGACAAGGCGATGCGCTGTCATGCGATTTTTCCAACATCGTACTTGAAAGAATAGTGCAAAACTCACGAGCAAACACAAGAGGCACTATCTTTCAAAAGTCCGTCCAACTACTCGCATACGCCGACGATATTGACATAATCGGGAGAAAGCAGCGTGATGTCAGTGGCGCTTTCGCGAGTATTGAGACGGAAGCGGCGAAAATGGGTTTAGCGGTCAATGAGGGCAAGACCAAGTATATGCTGTCAAGCAAAAAGGACAACCAACACCGACGTCTCGGGCAAAACGTCACCTTTGACGGATATAACTTTGAAGTAGTTAAAGGCTTTATCTATCTTGGATCCGTTATCATTTCAGACAACGACACCAGCGCTGAGATCAAACGAAGAATGACTCTTGCCAACCGCTGTTTCTTTGGGTTAAGAAGGCAATTGAGTAGCAAAGCCCTCTCTCGGGCAACAAAAGTCACCCTTTATAAGACATTAATAATCCCGGTACTGCTCTATGGCACAGAGGCATTATCAAAAATGGATGAGGGTGTTCTTGGTTGCTTCGAGAAAAATTCTTCGGGCGATCTTCGATCCTGTCTGCATTGACGGTGAGTGGAGAAGGAGATATAACGACGAACTGTAGGGACTGTACAGGGACATCGACCTAGCCAGAAAAGTGAAGATCCAACGACTAAGATGGCTGGGCCATGTAAAGCGGATGAACGGCAATGCTCCGGTCCGAAAAGTCTTCGAATCCGCCCCCGACGGACAGCGGAAGTAGAGGAGTAGAGGAAGACCGAGACTCAGGTGGCGCACGCAAGTGGAAGGGGACCTCAGTCAACTTAGCGTGCGAAACTGGTGGCAGCTAGAAAAAGATCGAGCTGGATACGCTTGTTGATTGAGGCCCAGGTCCATCCCGGACTGTAGCGCCACCTAAAGCTGCTATTGGGTAGAAAACCAAATTATTGCTTGTATATAAGAATTTTATTAAATTATTGAAGTACTGAAGGATTTGTTTTGGCGAGGAGTTCTCAAAGGTTTTTAACCGGTATATCCAGAGTGCAATGGGCCTGTATTCAGTTGTATAGGCACTCGAAATAAATGTGTTCCCAGCAAATGCAATTAATGTCGTGAAACAGTGTATTTTTATTTGTTATATTATGGGAGTTTCGACAGAACCTTCAGAATATACATTTTGAACAGTTTTCTTGCCAAACGATCGTTTTTAACATGGGACGATGGATTATTTAACAAATTTTGAGACATGGTCTGCACGAGTAATTTCATTTGTAATCAAGAGACTGAAAATATAGTGCTTTGAAAGTATAGTATTAAGTAGGTAGGGTAGAAATGGGATTAGAGTTTCAATCGGTATACGAGTAAAAAAAACGTACTTTGTCCTCAAAGGGTCTACACTTTACAGAGCCGAAAACTGAAAAAAGAAATTGCAAAGTCTCTAGAATATAACAAGAATAAACAAATTTTATTTAGTCATTTTCAAACTTAGGCGTTACATATATCTTTTAATTAAATATTTAGTGTTAAATATATATTTTGTTTTTTTATTTAGTTATATCTTTAAATTCCCTTCTTCAAGAAATAACCCACAGAACAGGTAAAAAGTATGTTCAAGAGTATGTATAATAGATGTATAGAGTTTTATCTTCTTCTAATTGATGAAAATAAAGCAAAAAATAAAAATAAAATAAAATAAAAAAATGCAAAATCACTTTTGCCTAACAATACAGAAATTGTTTCCCAACATTTAACATTCAAATATTATTGTCTTTGACCATCCAAGATGAGCATAAGGGAAAAAGTTATTCGTACAAGTAAATACGGATACATAGCATTCGGTGAAAAAAAATGCAAGATTCTAAAAATTCTAAATTTTATCAAAATTCACGATACACTCGTAGAAAATGAAATTCACAGATACCCTTATATCTAAGTGAACCGCAGTAAGAGTAGTATAGGCGCGTTATAACAAAAATCTTCGGCTTAACGACAAGCTAACATATGTATGCATGTAGTGGCAATTAGTAATCTTCTTGGTAAGCAGGATTCTGATAGATCTTCTTTCCACCTCCATTCAATTGAGAGTGATTCTCCAGCACCACATCCCATAGTTTAATATCTCCCTGTATATAGACGGTGTCGACAATCTCTGGATCCATATGAAAACGGAACTCTGTGATCAACTTCTTGTTGACATATACTTCATACGATGCCATACCACAGACAATGACTAAACTGAAACTCTTCCCTGGACAAAAGTCTGTAGCTAGCTCACTGCGTTCTTCCTTGGCCCAACTGGAATTGTACCAAGCATTTCGACAAACCACATGCGTTCCAATGCTGCCACCATGCTTTGCAAACCTTGGATTAAAATGGAATGCAATTAATGGATGTGGCCAGATATTCTGTCCACCCTGGAGATTAACATAGAAAGAGTGAGGTAGAAGTTTAACTCGACCTTCAATTCGTAGACATTTTCCACTGCCAAAACTCTTTGGTGGCAACAGACCATAGTAAGGTAGTTGTAAACCGAAATCTTTCACTCCATTCAATGTGATTATTTTCCATTCGGTTGGAGTATCTGGCTCGTCTTGGTCCTCGGTTTCCAGACTTACACGAATCTCTTTGGCCTTTGATTCGGGTAAGCGTTCCGGATATTCTAATGCTTGAATGCGATTAAAACTGATGTTGTCGACATCTCCTTTAACTTCAAGGCACGCCACAGATTTATAAGGCAAACGATGGTTGTACTCAGCAAAATGATGTCCATTCACGGAGATCATGTAGCAATTGTCCGTGACTAGGATTTGTATAGCGAATTTCGAGCCACGATGTAGACTGAAGGGAAGTGCCGAAGAGACTTCTTCGCTTCCCCATACGTTTTTCACGCGGGAATTCCGAACAATGTAGTTTTGTGGCAGGCGTGGATTGACATGGAGGGCAACATCTCTAGTTGCATTCTCGATTATGAGGTTTATTGAGAATCTAAAAAGAGAATTTTGTTATTAAAAACTCATTTTGGAATGATATATGGATATGAATCGTGTTTAGGCAAACCTTTCACAATTTGGAAGGATGTAACCGGCAACAGTAAAGCTGACCCCCTCCTTGATTTCACCTAGGTCGCTGTTCGAGTACACTGGAAGTGTTTCCACGTAGTCGTAGAAGGTTGACTAAGAAGCGAAAAGAGATGAATTATTAGTTTGTGGACAAACAACTTAAACAAAAAATATGTTTGCAATATAGGAAATGTTATATGAGCTACTTCTTCTAACTATTTGAAGCTAAGGTTAATAGGGATTAATAGTTGCGTTGATGAAAGGCGGCTTGAGGACCATGTACATTACCATGAGGAAATCGTGATGTGCCGCTTCAGGAACTACGTTTCGAAAGTGTTTAAGCAAAGGTAAATGAAGCGTGTCAAGTCAACAAGACTTAAAAAGGAACTCTTCTGGAAAGTATGGGTGATTAACAGATACCTTAACATCGTGTGGCGGATCCGCAAGAAAGGAAATGCTCCGACAATCGTAGAGACATAAGTTTCCTTATCATCGTGAACAAGACCTTGTCTGCTGTACTGTGTAGACACCTAACAGACACCATTTGGCAACGATTTGATTGGCCCTTACTACCATGTTTATAGACCCGTTAAATCCGCACTTGAATATTCACAAATAGATTGGTAATCATAAGCTCCTAATCGATTGTAAGCTGCTTATAGCAGGATTTTTAGAGACGGGCTATACAAATCCATACATAGTTCTGACACCAATGCCAAATTTAGTAGATGTTGGTCTAGTGTCAGTTGACGAGCTCTGGAGGAAGAGATGTAAGAGTAAACTCTATGAAATGTCTGAAGACATCTACCTGCTCAGAAAAGTGCAAATAAGGCGTATAGAAAGCAATGTCCTGTCCAGAAGAGTTTTTCATTGCAAACGGCAGGAGCAGCAGAATATGGAACAAAATCGCTTTAAGTGGCGCGAACAAGCGCAATGAGATCTCAGCAAGATTGAAGTGCGCGACTAACAAAGACGGGCCCCGGTTCACCCCCGAGAGAAGGACTATTTTTGGAGCATATTGTAGACTTATGGGTTTAGCGTTTTTCTAATGTGAAGCTGAAGGCAGATTTGGTAGCGGATTGTAAATATTATTTTAAAGGTGGAAAAGAATCGGGTCGACTGAGGCTTACGCAGTGCAATAGAATCAAAGGAGGCCACTTGGTAGTTAGAGAAACGTTGGGTAGAGTTAGAGAACATTTCCCGGAATCAGTCACGATAGCACATACTCGGAGCAAAGAAATAAATTAAAAGTAGGTAACAAAAAACCATTTCTAAATTCGGTACGGCGAGGAATCTTATAAGCTTGGAGTAACGCCTCGTATAAGCCGTAAGCATGAAATAATGAACTTTGGGGGGGAATAAGATTCAGCGATGTTTTATCACACTGGAAGGCAGGTGGAGTGGATTAAATGGCTTAGACATCTATCCTTTATCCAAAAGGTATTTCACTGAAGAATTGGAATTACTAGTAAGTGGATAAAAAGTTGATTTGCATTCCTCTAAGAGCATATGTGCGTCATTGAAAATGGTTGTCCCTCGGTCTTCTCAACGAAATGAAAGAGAATTCCCAGTTGAACAGGATTTTCGAATACAAGTCTCCAAGTTTGACATGAAAAATTCACTGATAATTTTGTTTTAAATAATAAGGATCGCGTGAGACAAGAAATGGCTCTTTACGAACAAGGAAGAAATTTACACAGAATCGCTGAATTTAAGACCTTACTAAGTAAGAACTTTACACATTGGGAATTCTGGCAAAAATAAGGAGAAGTCAATGGGGAAAAAATGTGGAGGAGGCAAGTCTTATACCTCACTAATTGTTTTCACTATCCATATCGAACATCTACTACACCAAATCACTACGTCCGTTCATTCTAAAATCCTTTTTAACATGCAAATGTCCAACATTCACGGCTAGATAGATTAAAAAACCCAGTTGTGGATCCATTGGAAAAATTGCATTTCTTTTTTCAAATCAACTTCTTTACCAACAGTCTTTCCTTTTAATTACTTTCATTCTGCTTCTGGTTATGTTAATATTCAAAAGAGGTTAATTTCTACGACAATAAAAGAGTTGTTAGTTTGACCTAAGGCTCTTTTATTATTCTCTACATCCCACGAGATTTTCTGGTTCTATTTGTTCCACTTTTTATATAGAACCTTTGTGAATTATGTGAAGTAGAAAATATATTGTTTGTTGATGGTTACCCCCTGGTCTTAGTTGCTCTTAGAAGTTTCTATTAAAAAAAAAAAAAAAAACTATTTTAAAAATACTCAATAATGGTTTGAGCTTAGAAAGCACTACCATTGTCAATTCTACAATGAAACCACCTATACTTTTCCTTGGCTAAGAAATTGGGACATAGACAATGTACCCACGAAGGCGAAGAAATAACGAGGACAATACTTATAATAAACATTTCATGGAGTCCTTTTAGATTAATTAGTTCGTACATTTAAATCAAAGTTTAAAAAGTCGCCAGGGCTGTTCATTGTACTACGTGCGTTCCAAAGTAGTTAAACCTTTAAAAAAAAAGGAACAACAAAAAGCTTTTTTGTGGCAAAACGGATTTAGTTCATTCCGATTCAATACAGCGATTTGTACGGTTCAAAAGCATGTCGAATCAGTGTTTTAGATCATCGTCCGGCATGTCGGTACATGCCTTTTGGAGGGCTTCCACGTTCACAAATGCATTTTTTCGAAACCAGGCGAATACGGGAAGTGGTTGGCAGTTAAAACTTCCTTCTGTACAATATTCTGGCCGAATGAAAGAAAAACGATACATCACGTGCTTCTTTGTGGTCATTGCCCTTGAAATCGTAGGAGCAAATCAACATTACCTTCACTTTTGAATTGTCAAACGAGATTGTTTGGGTTTTGGTTCATTAACGCCTCGAAATTTTGCGGTTTACGAAAGTCGGCAGTATAAAACCAAAGCCATTGTATATCATTTTTATTACGGTAAATGTACTTTGCCAGGGAAAACAGATTTTGAATTCCTGATTCTGCTTCTCAAACCAAGTCGGGAGTCACCGTCGGCCAAGGCAATCAATCAACTTTCTCGATCGAATGGCTTTGGTTCAGCCTATTTCACATTAATGCCACAGAAAGATGCTACGATTTGACAAATGAGCAGTCGGTCATAGGATCCTGTTGAGTACCATGGTGCCAGCCGGTTTCCAAACTTCGGTTTAAACCTGACTTGAATGAGGTTCAAATCTAAAATCGTTGGTTGAACGGTGCCGTAATCCTAAGAACGGCAATAATCGGCCTCGACTCAAACCAAGGTGGAACCTTTTGCCCTCAATACAGTTTCCGAGATTGAATCATAGTCTCCACGACAGGTGTTTTCTTAAGCACTGACTTGGCTCGGATTCCCGCCCAATGAAGCCCAGTTCTAAATTAAGAGAGACATTATGGAGAGTTTTCCGACCGTCGTTGTATTACTACAAAATGTAGCAAATACTACAGGGCACCATGACCCTTAGACTTGGGGAGGTTTTAGATGGGCCTCACCTTTTACCAAAGAAGATTGCAGGGTAAAACCATAAACATTCGAGTGACTTGCATTTGAGCGCTCCGGAATTGGTTTCACATGGAAAGATAATTCATAGATGCAATCAACTAGGACTGTGGCAGTGTGCATTGATCTGTGGGTTATATTGAATTTTATGTCAGCTTTAGGGAGATTTTCTAGAGAACTAGATTTTACATCTTACTAGCCGTAAAAACTTTAAGAAGTTGTTTAGAATATGTCAAGGAAGTCCAAAATATCTGTATCATTTCAGTAAGACAACTTTTTTGCCAACAATTTTGCATTTTGTTCCTTGGATATTCATTAGCTTGCACACACTATTGAGCGTTCTGTCGGAAGATGGAATATTGGCATTAAAGGAAAAATAGCGGTACACAACTAAATAAACTAAATCGGACACTCCCCCTCGAACACTTAACCAGCAAGCAAACTTTGCTGTGCATTTTAGTAACTTAATTCATTTAGAAGCGCAAATCCTTTGAACGTACACGGCTATCGTCAGACTGACCTAAACTTACGGCAGTTTAGAATTGTGACAATCTACAAATAAAACTAACAACCTAAGGTTATTGCCAAAATTAAAGAGCTTTGCATGTATAGGCACGACTTATGCCATGGAAAATATACTTGGGCTCCTGCCTCCAGATCTATAATATACATTCGTCTGCATTTTCTAAAGTAGAGAAGACTGGGACATAAACCAAATGTAGTAGTACAAGATTCCATATCTATTTTCACAGGTGGGTAAAAGATAGAGACAAGAACCGGCTCCGGGATTTTTTTCCACTAAAAGTGTCTTCTAGGCCGATATATTGGCTTTAGCAGAACCAGCCAAACTTGCGGCAATAAAGGCAATATCCCACGAGGATATTACTATGTTTATTGATGGCCAGTCTACCACAAGGCCTTGGATTCTCAAGGGCCGTAATTTTCAGGGGGCACACACAATTAAGCTGCACCTTACAACGACGACCTCTGCAGAGGCTTTGGGGATATGGGCCCAGAGGAGGATAATCCCAATTTTTCACACTACTGTCGCAGCCTCAGTAATTTGTGGCAAAGATCTTGATGTTTCACTTACACCTCTTTTCGAATTCTTGGATGTAACAAGATGTCTTAGACCAGCTCAGAGTCAAAACGACAACCAACACGAGAACTAAAGCGGAAACCAGAAATAGGAAACGCAATCAATTCCCCAGGAAGGCCTAAGTGTAATGAAGTATAGAATAAACTCGGGCCCAAACACCTCATCAACCCTAACCAAGAACTTGCAAATAAATATCAGCCCCCTTGTCCTAAATAAGTTCGATTCCAACGTTGTAAAAGCTGTTTTTTTTTAGCTGCGAGAAGTTTCGATGGTTGTTGTCTATGGTTTGACAGCTGTCAATGCCAAACTGTGTTGACATTTCTGTTCAGTAAGGTTTGGCAATTCATTGTAAATCGTTTAACGCCAGAACAACACTTCCAAATTGTGGAAATTTACTCTGAAAAAAAAAAATCTTTTCGTGAAGTTCATAGAGCTCTTCGTCAATTTTACGATCAAAATAAACGGCCTAGTGAGCAAGCGATTCGTGCAGATATTGATCGTTTTCGCACTAATTTTACTCTTCTCGATTCAAAACCATCAACAAGTTATTAACGAATCGGGCATCATCGGTCCTAATTTCTTTTGAAATGAGGAAGGAGCTGCCGTTACGGTGAATGGCGAGAGCTATCGAGCCATGCTGACTGATTTTTTGTATCCAAAAATTAATCAGCTAAATATCGACGACATTTGGTTCCAACAAGATGGCGCAACTTGCCATACAGCGCGCTTAACCAGCAATTTATTGCAAAACCAATTTGGTGTCAACTTTATTTCCAGAAGTGGTCTTGTTAATTGGCCCCCTCGATTGTGCGACTTAACGCCTCTTGATTACTTTTTATGGGGCTATGTGAAGCCATTGGTTTATGCCGACAATCCAGCAACTCTTGAAGCATTGGAAGACAATATTCAAGCCACCATTGACGTCATACGGCCGGATTTATTAGAAAAAGTAGTGACAAATTTAACTGATCGAATAGACCATATTACTCGTAGCCGCGGCGGGCATATCCCGGAAAACATATTTAAAAAATAAATGTCATGAAATTATCTACCAGATTATAATAAGAAAATATTCATTCCAACAATATTTCTGTCTTGTTTTATTATTTAAAGTTCTCAAGTTCTTAAAAAAAAAAAACACCCTTTAGAAGAAGACCTCTCCTAACCATTTCGAAGTGCACAACTGGAGGCAGCCAAGTACTGTGTTATTGCCCGAGTCCATGTCCATATCGACTGTAGAGTCATCTAAGTAAGTAAGAAAGCTTCATCCAGCCAGCAAAATTGGAAATGTGATTGCATTTTGCTAGAATCTGGGGAAAGAATGTTTGCAAATAAATGAAAGATTACTGTCGTACAAAGACCGGAATATTTTTCGATTCACAGGACCGCTAGTGCAAATTCGAAACTACTATTCGAAAAGCAGCATCTAAACCTCAGTAGTAAAATGAAAATCAGGGAGGTGTAGCTGCACGCGAACCAATGGAAGTAACTTATTAGGAATCGAAAACATGAATCCATTAAGACTCGCACCACATCCTCTTGCTTGCACCCCTTCACAATACCAGTAACTACTTTAAAATGGGGTTCACAAATCATAGCTTAGAACTAAGAAAACCCGAATTAATACAAAAGATAGTCCAGATACTTTGATGTATAAACAGTGAAAGAACATTAACCGAATTCAAAGGATATTACCAGATCGAACAGGCAATTCAAAGTGATCATGACGCGTATGTTTAAAAGTCTTATAACTGTCTCACTGCCAAACACATTCAAGTTCGCACAATAACTAGTAAAATTCTAAGCGAAATTAAGACGTGCGAATTTGTCAAGACCTTCACGTACTAGTACGAGTATATAATTGGTTTTATTGGTTGGCTTAACACTAACGAGACTTAAGCACGCATGATGTAAGCAACGTTGGAGCTAAACAGATATTTGTTTCTTTGTAAAAATTCTGAAAAAACCTTCAGCCACGAAACAATAGAAGAAAATCAAAACAATTCGTTGATGCTTTTCAATGAATTTCAGCTCATATTTGTCATGCAGCCGATTTCATCTAGTCAATTAGAAGCCAACGATGCCAAAGCACGCGATAACACTGATTATCTTTTCACTTGCAATAAGTACGAGTATGGACGAGTATATCTTTTCCTTCAAGGATTCCTATTTCTAAAAATTTCAATTTTTTCTTTAGTTTTTCTTCAAGTGGCAATTGGATTTCCAATAGCAGATTCTTCAGAAATCACAGATGCAAGACCAAGAAGAGATGTTTTCGGCGATATGTTCTTTAAGTTGGTTTCGAAATTTTTCTTCACAGCAGTTAAGGGTTTCATGAAGGAGTTTACTTCTGAATTGTTTGGTTAGAGCAATTAGGTAACAAAAAAAATAAAAATAAATAAATAAAATCACTGCTCAAAAAAACAATCGCTATTTGCGTGAAAGTGGCTCGTTAGCTATGCCAACTTTTCTTAAGAAAACATGCAAATAAAGCCGAAATGTTTTGTTTTTTTTTTCTTATAAGGATAGCTGCTATCCATCTCTGAGTGCCGTCATAACTGCGTTGTGTCACACAGTTTTTAACTGAACAGTGGGGGAGACCTTTAAGTAGAAAACACGTGGTTCTATGATCAATCAACCTTCATTATGTTTAATGTCTGAACTTTTCTAGGAGCCATCATCGGCTCGGATTATTATCTTGTTACAGGCAGGGTGTGAGAGCGAATAGCACAGGTACAACGGGGTCAAGTAAGACCAACTTGCTTATGAGCTGTACGAGCTGAAAGAAAAGGGAAGGACACAGGTTTGCGGAACGATGTTGATTCAGTAATGGCGTTTGACAGATTTATTAGAAAATAAAACGAACATGCCAGGTCTACAAAATCAGAATAGAAGCCTGCTAAGGACACGGACAACTATATAACATTTTTAATATTAATTTCAAATATCAAATATTAATATTAAATGTCATATCGAATTTCAAATTTACGATATGACCGCTTTTAGCGCGAAATATAGCCTTAAGTCGTTCAATTAATGAATTACTCGCTACATGAATGTGAGCCTGCAAAATCTGCTTCCCTTTTTAAAGAAGGGCTTTCTTGAGCGCAACCACACTTTGATATTTTTTTTAAGTACTGACCATGGTCTGTAAAATGCCCACATATGGAAAAGTCAAAACGATCTGCATCTGGTGACTGTGGAGGCCATTGTGTCGATGAAATGAAGCAAGGAACTATGTTTTTTAAATACTCTTAATTGAAGCGTACTGGTGCAGAGTCTTGTTTGAACATTCGTACTCTCTCTCCGATATGTTTGGCTGCCCAAGGCTTCAAAAGGTTTTCCAAAACACTTCCGAGGTAAGCATTCGCATTGTAGCACAGCCGGCCAAACCATGACAAATGGTGGCGATTGACTTCTGCCGGTCATTCGAAGGTTTACATTTCCGTTAAATAAACACAATTTTCGTTAAATAAATACGATTGTTTTGTTTGTTGATGAATTGTTCGATTGGGCAATTATTCTCACCAAGGTACACGATATTCTAGCCACGTTCTTTGCTCTATAGAGCATCACCTTTTATTTAAGCATCATTTAGATTTCGTCCTTTTCTTTTTCAATATCCGTTGGATGGTTATCTTTGATGTCTTCCACTCAGCAGTGGCTGTTAGCCAGAATAAACTCTACACCCTGGATCGAGACGACAGAGGATTTCGTCGACCTGATTTAGATGGACCTAAGATAAGCAATATTGAAGACAAAATCTTATAAAGCCGCTGGTGACCTGATTGGGAGCGTGCATCTGCTCTGCTGTAACATACAATCAGAGAAAAGCTTGGAATCTTAGTATAGTTAGTCCAATCGACAGCTGTAGGTGCTGTCAGATAATGCTTAAAGTAACTTGTCGTACTTATGAAACAATTTTTACCATCACGTAAATATTTACCCTACGGCAGATCTATGAATTTAAACAGAAGCTATATAAGGTGGAAGTGACAGTTCCCATTTATTGTCTACGATTCAATGACAGAAATTAGTTCCTGGGTCCCACATAGCCTCCGTTGCTGGCACTTCCTTCTTTTTTACCATTTGGCCTTCATGCCGATTCAGACGACCATTGGATATAGACTTCGAATAAAGATTAAATTCTCGAACGTAAAGACCTCAAGGAAGATCAGAAAGAGGATCTCCAAAACAAAATTCGCTTGAAGCAAGAGATACATTTACGAGTATGTGTAACTCACCTTATGTTGAACAAATATTGACATCGTTCAAGGGTAGCTCCAGAAACATAATCATTATTGAGGGCTTCGCTAATTCAAACTATTAAGATACGAATAAACAGGAGGATTTCAAAGCCATATTGAGTGAAGCCACCATTTAAAAGGAGATTTTGACCCAAAGGTAGTCAATGGCAAAACCACGTTCACACATATCATTAGCTGGCTCTCGACTAATAGAAAACAGACGTCGAACCAGAACAATCACTTTATCATAATTTTTTGTTTCTTTAACTAACTGAAATTGCTCAGATTTTCGTAGAAAGATAAGTAAACGAATCAGTGGTAATGATCCTATAATGCCAGTACCAATACATTACATAAGCCTGATTCGACACTCAAAGAGATGGTGCTACGTGGTGTCTTCATCACTCTCAATAAGCAGTCTGCCGTCATTCTTACTGAGTAGCACAGCAGAAAAGCTGCAGCTGAGCTCCATTCGCTTGGTCTGCCGGCAAGCTAGAGAGCCATGCTATCTATAGGTATATGAAACCCAACTGTTAATGGAAGCCTTAACTATAGGTGCATACAGTCCTACCGCAGTTCGGATCCGAAAAACACTCCTCTTAGCCCTGCCTAACAAGTTCAACGACAATTTCATTTGTCGTGACTACATTGCGACCTGAGACCCAGTCAATGATCAGAAAATTCAGGGTTGCGACTGCATTTAGTAGTCTTTAGCTGCTATAGCTAGGAAGGTTCAGCAAAGTTTTAAGCGCAGATTGACTGTCGCAACAGATACACATGCTTAGCTCCCTCCACCCATTCTTAACTATATAGTACGTTGCCATCAGGATTGCGTGTACTTCCGTATCGAAAATAGAAGCGAATCACTAGTGAATTCCAACGTTGTCGTCCTCCAGAATGAGACCGCACGCTAAATCGCTTTTGGATTTATATCCATCCGTATAGACCCAACTACATTTCCTAACTGGTTCAAATTCTGATTGAAATAATTTATTGGTTAAGAAAAAGTCAATTTTTTCAGCAACAGAGTCAAAAGAGAGTCGACGCGAGGTCTGAAAAATTCTGCTGGAGTTCCACTGCATGGAAGATGTCTTTGAGAGTACAGGCCATTCTATGAATATCAGTGGGAGGGAGATTTCTAAGAGCAGACTTTGTCGTGCTTGTAAAACCACTATACAGCTGAAACAGACCGTTCTATATGTTCGATAAAAATCTTTAGTATTCCGTAAATGTCTTCTTACTGCATCTTCAGGATGCAACCGATCCAACTTGCTAAGGATAATTTCTTATTATACCGGAAAACTCCGAGATTCCCAAGGACCATCTTGTCAAAAATTAAGAAACGGTCAGAGTATCAAACGATGACTGAAAAAGTGGGATAGGAACACCAAGGGACCCTAACCAGCTAGCCAACTATTAAGCTTTCTAAAAACCTCGCTATTTGAGGTTCAAAGAGCCATCTAAGTAAGTCATCTCTACCTTATAAGGCAAGTCCTCTCCAAGAGGATTTGTAAACGATGGTATTTGTTCGAAATATAATTTGTATAACGTAACGATGGATGGCATTCGCTTAAAATCTGCCAAATAAACAGTCACATATCTCAAATAGTGATATGTTTTCGGTGGTGAGGCCGTCACGTAGGCCAAGTGAAGAAAAGTAGAAAAAAAATTGCTACTTAAAAAGATCTTCTAGTAAGAGGGGGTCAAAAGGTGCAAGAGCATCTATCATCATAACTACAGTATTTAAGAATGCGAAGCTTTATTCGATTTAAAATAGTGAGGAGACCAGCAGTCGAAAAACCTGCTCTGAAATTGAAAAGCTCTAAATGTATTTAAGAAAAAATGTGGTTCGAGAAGCTTCAATCGAACTCGCATTGGCAATATAGCGAATCATTCAAACAACAACCATGCAGTGGTATTTGAGTCATAATCATAGTCGAACTATAAAAAACAAATAAATGCCCTAACAAGCCAGTAGTTTTCTGAACTAGAAACATCATCTACAAGCCAACAACAGCAGGAGTCTACATGCAAATACATTGCTCCAAAGAAAGATAAGCACTAATGTAAACTTCATCAAGTAAACTAAAGCAAATCTGCCCGACATCTGTGTTCAAACAAACCCAAGTTTAATTGGGTTTTGCGGTAAGATGTAAACAAAATGAGTAATCTCCCAAGTTTATTAATTAAATAGAAAATTGATTACTCACATACATTGCCAGTGACTAGTGTTTTGGTCTCCATTTAGATGCGCACTTTTAATTTTAACTGACTCAGTTAACTTTCAAATTTTCAATAAGTACGTGGCAAACTAATTACGACTATTTCACTATTCTCCCGACGATGTTCATGAAAACAATAAGCTACCTTTACTGGGAAGGGTATTTGCGTTTAGTATTGTATCTCAGAAAAACGTACCCTACACACCTTTCAAAACGAGACTCGAATTAGATCCCACTTCATTTAAATAAACCATTTTTGATGAGAACTGCTTTAAAGATTAAGAGTATCTAAACCCCTCTCTCTCCCTCTCTCTCTCTCTCTCTCACTCTCACGTCAATTCCACTTTCAATCTCAATCTCAAAATATTTTTCGGATGAAATCACTCATTTAAGAGATCAAATGGCTGACTAACTTAAGCTACTCAGAATGAGAGCATATGATAAGTTGTTTCCACAATTGAAGACTTCGCTACACCTTGCTTATCAGCTTCCATAGGAAATGTTAACGGAGCTTTTTTTTGCCAGACCAAGAAAGATTATGCCAAGTCAACAATCAACTCGAAAAGTATCAGGGGTTGACGTTGTGGTGAACCACAAACGGAAGACGATAAGCAACTATTGACCCAAGGCGATACGGAGTTGTTGCCTCAGAACTTACAATGACTCTCGATACTCGTTCTTCCATACATTGCCCCGCACTGACGCAAGATTTTCGAATTGAAATTACACAGAGCTGTGTTTGATTAACATTCTGGTGTTAACTTGTTTGCAAAAGATTTCATTGACTATGGCATTACAAATATAGTATATTCCAAACCACAAAGAGTATCTCTACTGTTTATCGAAAGCAAAATGAGTCTTGAAGATTGTTTTTTTTTTTTTTTTACTTTTTGTGGTACAACTCCATAAAGGCACAGACACACTTGCTAAATAAGTTAAAGTGGTTGCAAACCAATCGCCAAATTCGGAGGCAACTTGTATTCTCCGTCGATGAAGTCAGCAATACCGAATTCGTAATATTAAATATTAATCGGTGAAGAGAGAGGTGAAATACTAATGAAAAGCGGTCACCAGTATTTTTCGGTTTGAAATTCCAACAGCTTTCAAGGTTAACGATTTATGGTATGTACGAGCATGCTACGCCCGATGACAGTCAACAGCGCATCAGAAATTATGTGCTTAAGTCATTGACGAGTACTATACGTATACCTAGATACACATCTGTCGTCTTGTCATCAGTCTATGTAAATGACGAGACGAGTAAACATCACATCCGTCAAAGTGTTGGCTTGCAGCCATTAAGCAAATTTATTGTGAATTATTCGTATTCAGTAGATCATGAAACGATTTCGAGAAATGACATTCTGAGGGCCATATTGTAAGGCAATTGTTACATGACAATTGAAGGTTTTACTGACAAAGTATATGACAGGACGAAATGGGTTAGGATTGTGCTTAAATGCTAAATTCCAACATGAGCCCCTTTGGAGTATTTTGCTTTGAGGTTACAGCCCCAAAATTATAGTGCTCTTTGTTATTGTTAAGAGGAATGTAATGTAAGAATGTAAGAAAATGCGTTGTAAGCATACGAAATGCATATGATATTGCCTAGGCGACACCACGTCTAATACCGAAATAACGCCATTGATTTTGTTGCGGGGCATTGCATCATTGTAGCTTGCAAATGGTTTTCTCATCGTAATATCCACAAAGAGATACAGACCATCAAACCGTCAACCAAATTAATCAGATTGCCAATGAGGCAACACACTCCACTTTAGGAACAATGTAGAGCTCGTAGTAAAGTCGCAGTCGATGTGGAGAATACGAAGAAGCGATTTCTGCAGGCTGTTAAACGGCGAGGACAACCAAAACCTCGTCGCCAGGCAGAATGAGCTATTTAAGAAAGGGATCCCTCTACTTGATCAAAATAAAGTGAGGACAACCATTTTCAAGCTATGTACAACAATAAGGCTGAACCGGATGGCCTACGCGTCGAGTTATTTAGGGCAGTAGGAGATTACTTGGTAGAGAGCATTTTTAAAATATCGACGGCAAAAAGAATACCTTAAGAATGGAACCTAAGCATCGTTTGCCCGAAACGTAGAAGAAGACTCTTTTAACTGGGCCAGTTGAAGAGGCATCATTTTATCATCGCATATACAAGTAGCATCTCATATGCCGTCTTGTGTGAAAGCCTTGTCAACAAATAATCCGATTACAGAAAATATTCTGGAAAAAAAACCAGTTCAAATTAATATGCACATATCGAGACGAGATACAGGGCCGTGTCTAGTGTTGGTATTCGTGCCAAACTCGTCAGATTGTGCAGAATAAGAAATAAAACGCTCGCTGCTCCGTAAAGGTCGAAAGCAATCTTTTCGAGACTTTTGATGATAAATAAGGATATAGCCATCATATTTGGAAAATTGTGCGAAACTCGTAAGTCACCACGAGAGGCAAAATTTTACTTTTCATATGCTAAAGACAAAGACACTGGTGCTTTCGCAAGAATTGTATTAGAATAGAATGGGGACAAAACTAATTATATGGTGTCCACAAGAATGAACAAACAAAACCAACGAATCGCAATAGACACTTACAATTTTGAGGTACTTAAGGACTTTGTTTACCTTGGTTCCGTAATAGCTCAGGTAATGGCATCTTGTCAGAAATCAAACTAACAGGATCACTTGCCAATCACTGTTTCATCGGCCTAAGAAAGCAGTACTAGGCCCTCGTCAAGAAACACTAAGGAGACTCTATATAAGGCCCTCACTATCCTGTCCTGTTTTATGATGTAGAAGCAGGGTTGGCAATGGTGGATGAAGACATCCTCGACCGTTTATTTGTGTTAACAGGGGCCGCAAGAGATAAAACGCCGAACTCTACGAGCTGTGACATGAACCTCCTAAGAAGGCTAGGATATCTTGAGGGGAATGAACACCCAGAGTCTTCGATTCTAAGCCTCAGTTCTCACTCGCCCTACGTAGCCCGCACAAGTTAGACGCGACCTCGACTAGCTTGGAGTGCGACACCGAAGGCTAAGCAAAATAATGTGCTAAATCTAGGGTCCAACTATTTGGGGCTCAGGTCCATCCCGGACTTTAGGGCCATCTAAGCAAGTAAAAAAAAAATATTTTGTTGACACGAAAGTATAATTCATTCAATTACATTGCGTAGTGTCAATGAATGCTGTCAATTCACAGTTTGTAACTGTAACCCTATACGTAAAACAGCTACTGAGGCTCACAATGAGATAGGTAAAATTTAAAGTGTTGATCCACCTTGTCAGAAAGAAATTCCGTTCTGGAGATTTTTCACTCAAAGATTTCCCACATCAAAGTAAAACTTGCGACGGTCTTCCATGCGGAAAAATACGAAATCCTTATGACAACGAGCTATATTGTGAAGGATCGTTGGAGGGGGCGAAGTGGCGACAGCCAGACTACGCTTTGGACCTTGTTGAATCTGCTCACGTTTAGTTTTCGCTAGGCCGAGAATGAAAGGCTTCACTGAACGCAGCCGATTGCCTAAAATCAGTAAATCCCCGAAAATAAAATCGGGATTGAGGTTGAGGAGAGTCTTTCAGGATCCGAACCTATGAGCACAATTCTAGATAGTACGACTCTCGAGTTTGACGGCTGACCATATGACCACGTCTCTAAGCGTTAGTCTCGCTGTGCCTCAGTAGGAAAAACTGCTTTGCTGGCATCGTCGGGCACTACACTTTTGATAAACACTTTAATGCGCTTCGCATAAGTGTTGCGAAATCCTGCAACGATTGCTGAGAAAGTAATGACAAGGCCGCGGAACCATGCCTCTGTGAATGTTCGGCTTACGCTCGAATTGGGCGTAAGATTTCTCACGGCAAAGAGAAATGGACCGTTTACAACAACATCACCGCAAACCACATCGAAAGCTAACCTGCAACAAAATAAGGTTATGTTGTCAACTTGCTGCTATTATAAAGGTGGTGTGTATTTTGAGCTACTTCCATGTAACCAAACGATTAGTTAAGATGTTTAATTTTACAAACTATTGAAACTGGAGAAAGCAAATTCCCGACTAATCGTAAGGGAATTTTACAAAACTTTCACCAATGATGATGACCTGAAATCGTCCTTGGTCCTGTTTTGTGCCGAGAATGACCAGAAGTTCTGCGACTTTTCAGTAAAAAAAAAAAACAAAGAAACAATACCATCAGTTTTGAATACCACCTTGATCAAAAAATTCCCGGAATAATCGTGTGGCGCTCCCATTTTTCCGATTTGAGTTCTGTTTTTTTTTTGTTAAATTGGTACATCTGTTGTTGATATTCCCTATAAATCTTAGCATCATAGCTTGACATTTGCAAATGTTATGTAGCCAAGAGTACATCTATCTCTGTGTGTGTTGGCGATTTTTTTTTAAATTTTAGAAATGATTTTAAATTTGCAACAACGAACTTGTATTAAATTTTGCGTAAAAAATGGATTTAATGGTGCGCGAACGTTGGAAATGTCGGAAAACGGTCGTTTACCAGTGGCACGAGCAGTTCAAAAGTGGCCGTGAGTCAATCGAAGATGATGAACGCAGTGGCAGACCATCGACATCGAAAACCGATGAAAACATTGATAAAGTAAAAGAAATGTTGGTCAATAACCGCAAATTAACCATCAGAGAGATAACGCAGGACTTGAACATTGCCTATGGATCCGTCCAAGACATTTTCGTTAATGATTTGGGTCATCGTCCGTCGTGTAGCAGCAAAGTTGGTGCTAAAACACCTCAATTTCATGCAAAAAAGAGACCGTGTTGACGTCGCAAAAGAGATCATTACTGGAGACGAGTCGTAGGTTTATGAGTACGACACGCAATCCAGACTTCAGGCAAGTGAATGGCATTCACCAGATGAGACGAAACCAAAAAAAAGAAGGCAATGCTCACGGTTTTCATGGATTACAACGGTGTAGTGCATCATGAATTATTGCCAGAAGGCCAGACAGTAAACAAAGAGTATTATTTGCGCGTTATGAGACGTTTGCGTGAAGCAATTCGCCGAAAGAGACCAGAATTGTTGGCAGAAAACTCGTGGATTTTGCACCATGATAACGCTGCGTCGCACAGTTCCATCATTATTCGTAATTTTTTGACGAAGAATGCAACAAATACCATCCAACAGCCACCGAATTCACTTGATTTGGCCCCCTATGACTTCTTCCTGTTCAATCGAGTTAAAAAAAACCACTTCAAAGAACGCGTTTCAGCAGCCGAGAGGAAGTAATGGAAAAATCGCAGGAAGCACTGATGGACATACCGAAAACCGAATCTAAAAAATGTTTCAAGGATTGGATCAAGCGCTGGCATAAGTGTGTTGCAATCGATGATTTAGATGAATAAACTTGTATTTTTAATTTTCTGAATAAATTCCGGTAACTCAATCAATGTGGTATCTCCGAAAATAAAACAAAATACCAAAACCAAATAGATTTTTTCAGATGTCGTACTCGAAAATAATCTTAGAGGTCAATCGAGTGACCAATTCCTGTTAAATGATGTCATCATCTGAATTTAATAATTTAGAAATTTGTTGAAGATCATAGTGTCATCACAAGTTAGTGCCAATTAAAGATCAACAACTTTGATAGTCATAGAATTTAAGGTCGTGAAATGAAGACATATCAACATCAACGCAAAGTAGTTTGATTTCTAGGATTACTCTTGCATCTAAAGCTCAACAAATAATCGGCAAAAAATCCTCCCAAAGAAGGTAAGATGTGAATTGCTGTCGGCAATACCCCATCGACTTATCCATGGGGTAATCTAAAATTCATTTCAACATCCTTTTGCACTGGAAAATGCAAAATTCAATTTAAATTCATCAAGACTAGAAAATATCTTCTCTAAGAATTGCACTCACCATTGAAATTGAAATATGAAAATTGCAAACACCCGAAGAAACTTTATAACAACCTCTGTGCCACAAGAGTACTTGAAAATGCAGAACCAGTAATGGGATATTCTCAACTGAATAACAGACCAGAAAAGTCCATTTATAAATTCAAAGAGTCCTTGGCCCCAAATAAATTCTTTTTTAAGACAACAAAGTAGGTGAATGTAAAAAGATACAACCTCTCTCCAAGTTAATACACTAAGTAAACCATTGCAGTAGTTTTAAAGTGATGTCATCGGTAAAACAAAAACTACTCGAATTTCATGCAGTACGAATCGAGTATCCACATGCATATGTAGGTATGTATCACAAACCGTACCAAGACGATTTAGTTTTGATAGAACCTAACTTCGACTACAACTACTCATATTCAAAAATCAGCATATCAAGCGCACCCCAGTTAGCATAGGTCACATTGAGTGCCATCATTCATGGAAATTTGCCCTAATTTGTGCTCCACCGTTGGGGGTAAATCATTCCTACCAACTGTGTAGAAATGATTGAACAAATTTCCCCAATGCAGCAACCTTTTCGTCTTAGTTTCATTGGTTTATGGCCAATGTCAGCACGACAACAACAGTTGACGACGTCAAAATCTACCGGCAACGACAAGAAGCAAAGGTAATACCCTGTTGTTGATTGGATAGGGTCGGGTAGGGTAGATTAATATAGGGTAAGGCGGCACCCCCTTACCCCCTTATGATTCGTTTTATTAGTTTTTGTATCGTTTTTCTCTTGTGCTTACCTCATTTAATCCATCGCCCTTGTGCGATGAACAGCATAACAGATACTTCAATGCCTTCCTGAAGCACATCACTTTTTTTTCCCCAAATACTTATCCTATATCTGGCAGTTCCTTCGTGATAATCTTTTATGTGAGTACACCTCTCATGTTGTGTACCATTTAGATACTTTTTTATTTGATTTAATATTCTTTGGATTCTCTCCACCACTGGGGAAGGTTTTCTTTTGTTGTAAACGTGAACTGATGTAACGAATGACAAATAGAAAAGTGTCGTCCGCCTGTAAGCTGCGTCATATAAATGCCATCACCGTTATTCAATTGCATTCAGTTCTATTTTTGTATCTTTTTGGTCCGGGAAATTGGAAAAAGGCTGTAAATTGCCACAAGGACACACTAGACAAAACTACACAACTTTTGTAAAATCGTAATAAATTTTAAATTCTTTTTGAAAAATGAATCACTTGGGTGGATTTTTTTTCAAGAGATCTCAAAACACTATCTCTTGCTGAACTTTGAAATTATTTTGTCGCAATAGTCGCAACACCCCGCCCGTGAATAGACGATTACTCGTACACACTTCCACCAGACAAACGCGCACAAAATGACTAACTAAACAGTACAAGATTCGATTAGAATAAGCAATTAGATAGATTGTTTTTGTTTTGATTTCATTTGATTATCTACTTCTAGACGAAATATTCGGGGAAACTAATTTGCAAAAAAAAAAGAAACAAATCACAGATAGATACAGCGACGAGTATACAAAGTCCAAGCAGACGGTCCTTGAATGTAAAAAGCAAACACCAAATACCAAAAACCCAAAACCTTCCCTTAAGAGAGAGGGAAGTAGTTCACCGTACACTATGGTTACGATTGATTTTTGATGCACGTAGAAAACTCTTCGAAAACACTCGTACGAATGGCAATCCAAGTAGAAATACGAGTAGTATCTCTCCGTTTTTGTCACTTATTTTCTAGTTTGTGTTTTTGTGCGTCTTTTAGTAGGGAGATTTGCAAATAAAAAAAATAAAATAAAAATCGTTGTAAATATCCGCGACGACGGAGCCAGAGTTAAGTCGGTTGACAGTGCCAATGGTTATGGCCAAAAAAAAAAAAAAACCAGGCAACACCATTAAAGTATATGAGAGAAAAACAAGGAAGATAGGTGGTAGTCTTGCCGTCTCTGCACCACCCGATGTTAACTTGGGAATCAGTCGAGACCTGCGTGTCGGTGTGCTTTTTTAATCGGACTACTTTGGGTGGTTCGAACGCTGAAATTAAAATGCCACTACGCTATTGTACAGAATAGATTTTAACTCTTCCTCTCTGTCTCTCACTCTCTGTATTGGCATTTAAAAGACGACTCATGGGAAAAGTAAAATGCCTGATGACAGATCCGAGGAGCCAACGAAAGCTAAGCTAGTGTCAGTTTAGGAGAGAGCTTTGCCTTATCATGTAAAAGAAACAAAAACAAACAAACGAAACAAATGCAAACAGCTGATTTGCAATATGCTTACCACACTGTGGTGATAAGCTCACCCATTGGGGAATAAGTTTTTTACTTAAATTTTGTTTACATTGAAGCTTTTTGTAGTGTCTCTAGCCTGTACCAATGACGGGAAACCTGTTCGAAATACGACTGACTTAACTTGTTTAGCTTGAAAGTTCTTGAAGCATGTCTACGAGTAGTTTGAGGAAGATAAGCTGCCAAAGTCAATATTTTACTCATTGAGATAAATTACGGGATTTGAAGGTTGGTACGAGTATGACAAAATTCTATGATTTTGCGCTCGTAGAGAATCTCCCGATATACTTGGATTCTGGCTAGCTAAACAACTACTACAAACTCCATTGAATAATTGTCAGTTGATCTACGATCGCCAGAGAGTCGTCAAAGTGTCAGATTCCTTCAATTTAAGCCAAAGATCACGATGGGCGAGCCATGTTTCTTGGAAATGTTTTTTTTTTTTCGAAACAGAGCACTCAGATAAAGAACTAGTCGATTGCAAGCCTTGTTTATTCCTTTTACAGACATTTCTCAGACTGTCGTAGAATGTTAAGTACCGCTTCAGTAATATAATAACTATTTCAGCTAAATGAATTTTTGTCACTAAGGCTGTTTGTGGTCTGGCGTTGTCATAATGGAAAACAATGCCTTTCTTGTTCACCAACTCTGGCCGTTTTTCTTCCACTACCTGCTTCAAAATATCGAGCTGAGAGCAATGTTTAATCGTATTTATTGTCTGATTGCGTGGGAGCAACTCGAAGTACAGGACACCTCGTCAATCGCACCAAATGATCAACATGGCCTTTTTGGGATGCAAATCTTGTTTACTGACCGATTGTGGTGTTTCAGCCGGAGCGCACCATGACCTCTTACTCCGAATGTTGTTGTAACCACTCATTTTTCGTCTCCCGTAACCACTTTTTCAGAAAAGCCCCAGGCGAGTTCCATCTCAACAAAGACTCTCAGACTATTGTGTTAAACCGATCGTATCAGCAAGGTCTGTATTTTCTGAACGAAAGCGTGTTAACTGACGATGACAAGTGTCAGAACTTATAGCTGAATCCCCGTACACCCTGCATTGACACCTTTTTTAAAGAAAAAAAGCAAAATATTTCGAAAATGCACTTTTTCATCCTCCATTTAAAACCGTTTAAAAGAAAATTTTGAGTACAAATTCTTGTAACAATGTAAAGGAGAAACCCTCTCTATTGGAAAAAACAGCAAAAATTTCATAACGGTATACACAGAGATTTTCTGAAACGATAAACACTATTGAATAACCTAATACATTACGAACACCGACCAAATCAACACAAATGGCTGCACCCTGATGCAAACGTAATCCGGACACTCACAGAGAGGTCTGACTTTCCTTCTGAAGGACAGCAGGAAAGTCGCTGAACTCTTAGAGAAATTGGGAAGTTGATCTGCCGCAAACACATCGGTCTTGTGGAGATTGCCTGAAACCATTACTCAAATCCAGCCCATGATATGAATACCAAGAGGAAGAAGGGGAAATAGAATCATTAGCGGAGAGCCAGGTTTAATAGGGAAAACTGTATCCAGTCAACTCGGACCAATCCTCGAAATCTGGTAAAAGCAGGAATGACGTATTTTAATGAACGACTGTTACACCAAATAACTGATGCATAGAGTAAATTTGGTGTTATTTTTGTCGTGTAGATCCAGAGGCCTCATCTCGATGTATTCCTGAAAGCTCCATTTTACTGCCAGATTGTCGACACGGACTTACATTTTTTTGATCCAAAAAAGGTAGTCGACTGGCTTGTTGGAGAATCGATTGGTGATAGATGAGTCAGATCAGTCAGCTCCCCAGATCAGAAACTAACTCCTCTTTCTTCTAAAGAGAACAACTTTTGAAATTGATTGAAGTGATATGACTCGATACAACTGTAGATTTGCTGAATCTAGTTTTACCCAAGCTTTAGAGATTGCGTTAGGTGCCCTATGATAGAATCGAACGGATAATATGCTAAATAATATGAGACTACCCCCAAAGGTGACCGGCAGAATTCAAAATTTAAGTCCTTTATCACTGGTAGACGATTTAAGTATAGTTATTCGTCTGAATAGACATTTTTATGCATGAAGGTCACCTGTGATTCTCCTTTTCCATCTATAATTGCAGGATTTTCTTAAGTAAACCAAAAAACTTCTTTATACTCACATCAGACTAATTTGAAAGAAAATTGTTATCGTTACCAATCAATGCAAAAATGATGTGTATGCGATGATGTGATTGTAAAAGTGGTTAAACCCAGCTCAGCAACAATCAGTTCTAAGGCATATACAGCCACAGTCGACGATTAATGTACCAATATAGCTTTAGTAGGCTAAATTTGGATGGTTCATGTAAAGAACGATCAAGCCACTTCCAGGCATTCCATTGTGACTTGAAACCCAGAACAAACCCAGTGAATCCAACTCTTACTATCTAAAACTAATTTGGAAGTGCTTAGAGTATTCAGTTAGCCTTAAGCTCAGCTACAGACGCGAATACTTCGCTCAGACACCTGCTTCTCTCAATTTTCGCTTAAAAGAAAAACAAGGTTAACCTTATGAGTTGAGACTTTTGGTGGCATTCATAACAACCCGATACATTCCATTTTTGACTCATATTACTGAGTATAGGGAAAGGGTATGTTTAAGAAGATAAGAGCGATAATCTGGAGCGATAGGCAGCTAGTTTCGAGATCCTAACCCACTAGGAAATTTGTGAGTGCCTATTCCAATAATGCAATGCATATTCGCCAATATACATAAGTCTGATGTGGGCGCACGCCCAACAAATGATTTTTTTTATAGATTTTTATTACGGCTTTTTAGTTTTTCGGAAACCATCTTTGTGGCGACAGCTACTCTGAAGCTGATTCACGCTAATCGATTTCGCGGTGGGACGAAAATTATTATAGCTAACACACGGTTTCCACATCTCAACATTCACAAAATGACGTTGCAATCAACGCAGGCGACAGCTGTAGAGTTTTCAAGGAGCGAATATTATCTCAGAGCACTACCTTATTGTGGCCAAGGTGAGACAGTTAATATCGCGGATGAAAAATATTTAGAAGAAATTTTACATCCAACGAATGCAATTGTAAAGACTGCAAGAGCTGTAACCCATTGAGTCTTTGAAATTCTCTCTACTGACAGCATGAATTTCAGAAGATCAGTGATGCCATTGTAAGCAGGCCATTAAAAATGCCGCAAGAAAGGTGCAGACTCGCTTCTGTATTCTATGAGCAAAGGAAATAGGAGAAACATCAGCTTCTAAGGAAGAGAAATAAAATAAGCCCTTCTTCAAGGCCAAGGTATAAAATATTTCGGAAGTTTGCCCAACTGACAGTATAGGCTGACAACATTGATGGCAAGCAGAACTGATCGTGGCCTCTAGTGCAAAAGTCGCGTAGATGGTTTTAGTGTCCATGAGTTCCGTTGCAAGTTTACTTACACCTGTGTAGAGATTTGAGACAATCTTGTGAACAAAAAAGTTGTAAAAGGCCCTTGTCGTTCCGAACAAGCAATAGCTTGTTTTTAGAAAAATTGCGAGAATTACTTTAAAATTACATAAAGTGGAAGAACTGGTGGTGACGTTGGCGCGATGGTTAGCTCATTTGACTATCACGTAGAGGGCCCGTGGTTTGATCTCCGGCATCGCCAACAATTTTTCGAATCGTCATCACCTTTTCGCCGGGCAATGGCAAACTCCGGGTTATCGCGGACGAAAAGAATGAACTGGGACGTTCCTGATCACTTTATCACATAACTTCGTATACTGGCGTACTGCTGGAACGTGTGGAAATGATGACAACACGATGGAGTACTATATTTTTGAGTATCCAGGCGCTATATCGTTTGTGTGGGTTGTCAACAGTAGATCCGTTCATATCCGAGGCTTGGTGATGCTTCGTAACTTGATTTTTTTTTAAATAGCCGGGCAAATATCCCGGAGGCGCCACAACCTCCAACTTAGGGGACCAGTTCCATTTTTAATACCCCTAGGATGAAGGGTCTTTACACCGAAGCCAGTAGCACGTTCCGGGATGTGAGCACTGCCGTTGGCACATATAGGGCTCGTCCGCCACCATCTCCTTTCCAAGACCCTGACTAAGTCTTGGAAATCCTTACCCGCCTAAGCTCCAAATATGTCGGACTAGCCCCTATAAGGTCTTGTTTTGTTTTTCCAACACTAATCCTGATTTATGGCACACGAAATTCCTTATTTGTCCCCTTCATTTCGCAATCTTCCCAGATGGCGCCACGGGGAGGCGTGAATTAGGGCTTATTAGCAGAGCTGCAAGATGTTCGGCTGCAGAGGCTCATTCTCGTTATTTAAGGAACCAGCACCTGTCGGAAGATGCTACTTCTACGAGGCCTAATACTAATCGTTGCCATCCAAAAGTGTTCGAATCCGCTCCCGGAGAGCGCAGAAGAGGCCAAGGCTCAGGTGGCGCACGCAAGTGGAAGGGGACTTCAGCCAACTTAGTGTGCGAAACTGGAGGCAGCTAGCCAGGAATCGAGCTGGCTGGAGACTCTTGTTGACTGAGGCCCAGGTCCACCCCAGACTATAGCGCCACTTTAAGAAGAAAGAATGAAGAAGGCGCTAATATACGGGTTGCTGTTAGCGTAAGCACTTCATTAACAAAGTCTTTGTATGAAAGACTGAGAAATATTAGTAAATGGAACATGCAATGGACTAGCTCTTTATCTGGCACACGACAGTCGGTCACAAAATGCAGCAAAATGTTGGCGTACGACGTACGATAAACATAAAGGAAAAATGACAGCGATGGAAATGCAAAACGTCGCGAATGACAGCTGGTGAAACTAAACAAAACGTGAATAAGAAGTATGCGCATTCGTGAATGTTTCCACATTAAAAAATCGATAATGGAAGCAGAGAAAAGTATTCGGATCATTCGTATGCAAACTATTTTCTCACTAACGAGGTAAGCCTAAATAGAGCGGCCTCCTGAAAGGTCGTAAGGCCCCTAAATTTAGCCAGCTAAGGCAATTGATTGCTACATCTTTCAGCGGTTAATAAAAAATAAATACCTATTTTCGCATAAGGAATGTTCTTTTTCTTACTCGTGGTCCAGGTAAGCCAAGACCAAAGAAACCACATCGATTTCAGTCAAAAAGGATGTCTAAGTTTACTTGCGCCCTTATTGTGAGTGTCGAAAGTCGATTGTCATATTCAGTTTTAGTATTGTGTACTGTGATTGTGATCGACGAACGACACTCGCAATAAGGGCCTTAGTTTTGTGCATCATAAATTTCTTCGCCAAATAGTTAATAGTATTATTTGGACCCTACGACACGTTCATGGGAAACAATTCGCAATTTTGTATCACAATTGCGACCCAACTCACAGTCCTTTTATTATGCGCACATTTCTTGCGAAAAAAAATAACGATTACCTTCTAACAACTACCAAAATCATCACACTGGCACTGTTTGACTTTTTTACTGATCCCCTGACTGAAAACACCGGTTTGGGTACGTATTAACAGCCGAGAGGAGACAATGAAAAACGACGATGGAGTACCAGAGATATTTCGAGAGCTGGATCAAGCACTGTCACAAGTGCGTTGCATTGGAAATTACTTTAAATCCGACAATATTGATTTAAATGAATAATACTTGTATTCATTTGTACTTTTAAAAATGAATTACAGAAACTTTTTAAACAAGTCGATAAGAAAAGCAATTTTATCTGCTAGGGTGACCTCATACATGTTTTACGATTTTCATTTGTTTTCGTAACACACTGTGATGTGCACTTTGGTATTAAAATATCGAAACTGATATCACAAAATTTCAAGATTTAAGATTTCTCACCACCTGTCATCGAAACACTCTACTTATCGCCGCTACTGTTCGTCAGCTGGTTTGTCATCGTTGTTTATTGTTTTCAACCAACACAGATTCAGTTGGGCTAAAAACCAGCCAAATTCACTCTCACCCCTTAAAGCACAAAAACAAGCAAACGTCAACTCATGGATACAATAAGTATAGATAAAAAAAATTTATATATAATAATCATCAAGCACACCGAAGCTAACTACAATCTCCAACTGAAATCGATAAGCGAAAAGTTTTTTCTACTTTTTTTGTGTTTAAAAATTAAACAAATAGATTACATACCCCATCGGTGACCTCCTCTCCCTCGATAACTTCGATGTCATCGGCATCCACCTGATATCCACGAAAATCACCAGAACCAGAACCAGCACCAGCACCACCAATATTACCCCACTGTCCCTCGTAGGGGTATTCGACGGCGGTAAAATCAATGTCACGACTCATGTCAACTGCGGCAAATGTATCTTTGGCACTATACTTGGCAAATTGTTTTTGCTTAACGCGTCTATCGATAAAATTTTCAATCTCAGCACTAATTTCTTCACTTTGTTGAACGTCACAATTATGTTGATTATCCCATAATTCCTGACGATATTTCTGGAAGAGGTAACGATCCCTTTTCACTCTCAGATACAATATACTGCGACTGAATGAGAAACCCGATTCGACAAAGAAATAAGAAAACTCATAGATCTGGCGAAATGCATTGACAGCGTAAAATGTCAGAGCTGCCATATTGGTATGGCTTGTGCTGTGTTGGTGTGCGTATGTGACTGTATTCTGCTGAGAGGGCAAACTAGTTGAGATGCAGAGCTCTCTGGCGTTCGATACTATTTTTTTCTACTTATTTTGTTTTACTGAATTCAGCCAGTGACAATTGTTCTTGTATTTACAGTAATTTTTTGAATGTATGGTTTGCCCATGCTACAGCGCTGAATGGCTTGTGGGTGACATGCGAGCTGTATTCTACTGATGTGTGTGTGTGTGTGTTCGGTTGTTTACTTCTTGAATTTATGTTGAGTAAGCTATTGGGATGTGTTAAAGATATGTATGGCCGCGGTGAACTTTCTGATGAAATGAAACGAGCTCGGTTGTAATTGTAATAGAGATGTCACAGTTTGACTTCAAATGATGAATGGATGAGGGCGTTCCTAGTTCGAATTTCCCGGGAATTCTGGTTACAGCACTTCCTGATATTTTCACTTGATTTTTTCACTGAGCAGTATTTTCTTTTAAGCTTATGTTGCTTACACGTAAGCGGCACTGTTTACGTTTGACAATTTAAAAATAAAACCTTTATTCACCGGTAACACAGAATAACAAAGTCCCTTGCATGACAATTTTTTTTTCAAAACTGATTCGAACACCCGAGGGTTTTGACTGCTGGGTACAAAGTATGCATACGATAAGTACGAGTAGGTACAATCAATTATTAGGTCTACCTAGATAGTCTTTTTCTTTATCTGTGACCTAAACATTGCTTCATAGATTAAAATGTGAAATGAGGAATTCCGCTCAACTGATGGTCATAAGTAAACGTCGTAATAAGTAATAGAAGATAGTTATACCTAGATTATAAAGCTTAAAAGTTCAAAGACAAAGTAGATACATTATAACAGCCGTCAAGTGAATATTCTTGTAATATTACATATACATATATATTATATTTATGCTCGCAGACGGTTTACTTTATTTGTCTTTAGGTGGCACTACGGGTCTTAATGCATCTAGTCTTTAACTTTCCACATTCTTTCCATTCTGAGAGGACTTGCGCTAATCAACTCCAATTCCGCGCAAAGTCAGCTGCGGTTTCTTGCTCCTCTACTAGAGCACACCGCAAGCTCCTTGTTTAAGTTAAAGTTATTTCGATATGGATTCGAAAACATTCTGAGCCAAAGCGGTCATAGTTTATTTGTACATCTAATCCAATCAATTGTGAACCATCTGCCAATGGTGCTTTATGGTATTATCTATGAAGGCCATTGCTAGATCTCATCCTTAAAATTCTATTTATGCCGCCGGTTTCAAAAATCACTCAAAGAACTTTTGTTTCGAAGTAACCATAGATAAAGCCCAATCTTCCGCAACGTACCTACTTATTTGTTGGCTGATGTTAATTATCGGCAATTATTCACACTTTGTTTTACACTCATTTACCATTTTGACATATCAGCTTCCTCTTAGTTAGCGCTACAGTCCGGTGTGAACCTGGGCCTCAGTCAACAAGCCTCTCCAGCTGACATGATCTTTTGCCGGGTGTTTCCATCGGTGCTGCATTCTAAGTTGGTTGAGGTTCCGTTCCACTTGTTCGCACCATCATAGATTCGCCCGTCCTTTGCTACGTAGTCCAGAGGACTATTCGGCTCGGAGATGTGGTGTCTATTCGCTGTAAATGGGCAAGCCATCTTAGGTGCTAGATCCGTAGACGCCTGACTAAGCTGATGTTGCTGTTCAGCCCAAGAAATTTGTGGTTAAATTCTCCTCCATTCCCCGTCAATACAGACGGAATCAAAAATATCAAATACTATTTTCCTCTCGAAACGGCAAAGGGCTTCTTCGTCCTTTTTCCAAGTGCGGAGCCTAAATTCCATGTACTTTTTGAGTTTGCTGGGGTCGTCAGCATTCTATCTCACCGTATCCGGGGTTTGCAGATGTTGTCTGAACCAGTATTGTTTTCCACCGTTAAAAAGTTTACGGCTTAAGCTTAGTTTTTCCCCAAGGAAAAAGGGAGGGTGTCAGTTTCGCGCTTCGCGAGTATGCAACCTGACGTTGGTTCATGATAGAGTTCGTCTGCCACCCTTATTTATGGGCTTTATGAACCTGGGCTCCAAATATATTGAGGTATCTGATTGTTCAACTATGATGATGCGATTTTATCCCCTAGATACATGGAGCAAAACATAGGTATGATTCCTCATTGGACTGACACCAGATGCTAACCGGCTAAAACCACCTCCACCTGAACATGGTCAGACCGATTTGCCCTAGGGTTTACTTAACTCAATCTATACGATTCTCTTCTCATAAGAGAGAACAGTTCCGTACTCGTGAACAGTAAAAAAAACAAGCGTTTCCCGTTTTCCGAGAAAATTTCGCAATATACAGAATGGGATATTTTTGTTTTTGCATTTTTACACATTCTCTTTGAAACAGCATTTTTTGCGTCAAGAACTATGTAAGACAGAAATTTTCTCGCAGTGATTCTGTATATTCCAAGAATCTCATAATCGACGCTTCACTTAGAGACAGGAGTAAAATAGCATCGCACATAATGTTCCACAGTATAGGGCCTAGAACGGAACATTGTGGCCATCAATTTCTTACACTTCAGTTCCATCGCCAGAGGTATTAAATTTGAGTAATAACTTCTTATCATTTTACGGCGATAACTTGGTATGCCAATCCGATTTAGATAGTTTAAAATCTGTTTCCAGTTTGCGTTTATTTCTGACACAACTTTGCTGACTCAACTTTAGATCGAGGGCTTTCCGTTTCCTTTTATTTCCTTCGATGTCCATATTCCTTTCGTCTTCTTTGATCAAAGAGTTTGAGACACAAGTACGCATATTATTTCATTGCTTTTGCTTGCCGGCACTCTTTGTCAAATCCGGTTTCTTATTGTGGTGCAAGGCTCTAGCAGTCTTTCGTCTGTACATTGGTTGCTGCTTCACGAAATATAGTATTTTTTAATCGATAGAACATTTTTGTGGGGTATGAGGCCCATTGTTAAAAATCCTGTGTCATCTTGGGCATGATCCGAAATCCCTATAAGGTTTCGCTTTATCTGTCTCTGAACTTCACGTTATTCCTGCTGAGGAAATCTCCAGAAAACTTGGGCTCGCAAGTGGCTGATCAAAATGACAGTAGATGTCGAAATGCCAGCCCAAAGTCATAACTGAAGACGATTTCGTCGAATGCTCTTCAAAAGCGACCACTGTTTAGACTGTAAGAGTCTACAATTAAAAATATTCTGAATAATAAAAAATCGACAAGAAAATACTTTTTTAACCGATTCGATTAAGCAAATTAAAAGAAAATCACATTCCACTGGAGTCCCAACGGACCCTTTTGTTGAAAATGCATGTATGGATGTCTTTTTTGTAACGAGTTGGAAACTACCTGTCTAAACACTCAGTTAAAGTTGTGTTTGACGGTTTCAAATCTGATATCTAGGGCTCCGGTTTGTCTCCGATACTACTTATCATTATCATTAAAAATATCTTGCCGTCTTCAGTACTTCCTCCTTATTATATTTGTTCTCAGGCTCGTGTGCCTTCCCTGCGGCTGTAGAACCGGAACTGCAGCGAATGTTTGGCTCATTAAATTCCGTCATTAACAGAATAACTAATTGCTTACTGAGTGGAATTTAATGCTTCTAAAACACAACCCTGTTTGCTGTCGTTAAAATGAAATTTAATAACCAGCCACTATCCATAAATGGCACTTACTCGTACATGACCGATACCGAAAGACTTTCTATTCTCGGTATGTGTTTATGTGATGCTAAAACCAAATTTCGCCAAGTGATCTTAAAAGGACTATCACCTGGTGTTGTTTTTGGGCTCAAACTGTTTCTATTAAATAAAACACAAAGAAACTAACTTGATGAAGATTTATTTAGTTCATTCGAAAGATTATTTCATGACATTTAATAAATACCTCGGCTGCCCCGTACATAGCGAGTTCTAGAGTTTCAATTGTCGAACACGTTTTCGAGCAATTAGGTCCTCACTTTAAAAACCGCGATTCTGCTTATTTTCGTAGCCGTTTAACCAAAAATGCCCCTCATCACGGAACATGATCTTAAGGTAAAAAATCATGTCAACTTCCAATTGATTTAGAGCCCAATTTAGAGCCGAAGCAACAAATGATCACGCGGCTTTAGCTTTTGCACCAATTGGATGTTATAAGTTTTGAGGCCAACCTCTTTAGGTAGAATTTTTTAAAAGATCCAGATAGTGAATGGACGGTCCTTCTTGAACACAAGCTTTCACGTCCGCAATATTTTCTTCCGAACGTATTCTTCTCGTTCTTGCTGCTGTGTATCCAATAGCTGAGATGAAGCTTAGAAGCATGTTTATTGTCCAGAACTATCGGTGAACAGAATTGGGAATTAAACTTTACTCTGACTAATTGAAACACGGGCTACAAATGCGGCCGTTTAGATACTTCAGAGAAGCTGAACTGCTGATTCTCTAATCATAATCATAATCGCCCTAATAGAGGAGAAGAACAGCCTTACAAAGGATTGTTCTTACGAGCTCCTTGAAATATGATGTAAATATTATCTAACTATTTTAATGCCAAAGGGTTTCTTTGGTAAAACGGTCGAAAAGTACAACCTCCACGAAACTACTTCCGAAAACGGATCTTGATACGGATATAAATATTCGCACTATCGAGCAATTGTGAGGCCGAATAGCTGCAATCGCAAGAGACCGTCAGAGCCTTTCCCTGCTTCTCAGCCAAAGAGCAATCGAGGAAGCCACCTCGGATGTATTGGATTTCAACCAATACCAACAAAACGAGTGATGATGAATGCAGGCAGGTGAATATAGAAAAGTTTATAAACAGAGCGGCCCAGCGGAAAAGGCGAGCAGAAAAAGCATTAGGTGATGATTTGATACGGAGCATACACCAACTCATATCTAAAATCTGAGTCGGCGAAAGTATTCCTGACGAATTGTCTTACATTGTTGCAGATCAGGGGTGAAACCAAAGGGTTCCAAGGGTGAAGATTATCTTCTTGTCGATTTTAGAGCGGCATTTGATGCTGACATACATGACGTACAGAGTCGTGTCTAATTTTAATATCGCTGCTAAACTCATTCGACTACGCGGGCACTGGATGAAGAATGCGCGCTGCACAGCCAAGGTCGGTAATGACAAAACCGATACCTTTATGCCTTAAACAGCCTTATTCTGTGAGAGTTTCACCATTTTCCCAATATAAGAGGCATCATCCTTCAAAGCCTGTCCAGTTATTCACATATGCAGATTACATTTACATAATGGAAGGACCACAGCAAACTGTCAATGAAGAGTTTGCGCTTATTGATGCAGAAGTGTCACAGTTGGGTGAAGCTCTCTGTCTCTCCGGTTGCTCCGTCAAAGTCGGTACCGACTTAACCAAGACATTTGAAGATAAAAACGGTTTTAGACAAGTCAAATCACTATGATGTGACTTCTTTAACAACGGAACTCAGAAGCTAACACCGGAGGCACAATCTTTCAAAAGTCTATGTAAGTACTAGCTTATACCGATTTTATCGACATAATTGGGAGAACACAGTGGGCCATCACCGATGTATTCACTAGCATTCAAACAGAAGCTGACAAAATGGGTTTAGCGGTAAATAAGCGCAAAACCTATGTATAAGATTTATATGTCAACAAGAAGGGATATACAACAACGATGAATTGGATAGAACGTCACAGTCGATAGCTATGTCGAGGTGGTAAGAGACTGCCTCTGCTATAACTTCTGCCAACAACACCTCAGCAGAAATAAAACAAAAATCGCTCTTGCCAATCGCTGTGGGTCTTAGGGCTTAGAAGTCAGGACCTTTTTTCGAAAACTAAGGACACTATTTACAAGACTTTGGTCATCGTTACGGCCTTGAAGCATGGCGGATAAATGCAGATGAAGCAGCAGTCGCTTCGAGAGAAAATTCTTTCGAAAAGTATTCGATCCCGATTGTATTAACGGGCTTTAAAAGAGAAAATTCCATTGACGAGCTAAAGAAGCTCTATAACGGCATCGAAAACCGCGCATCAGCCACTTGAGATGGCTAACACATGTAGATCAAATTGACACTAATGTTTCGGACCCGATTTGAAATAAGCTAGTAAGCCAATGATTTTTACGAACTATCAAACTTAAAATGGATTCTGCAGATGTGGAACTGAAGAAGATTCAGGTGATCCGGCGTAAATGGCTGGGTGTTCTTGATCCCGTGAACACCAGCGCTTCGACTCGGGAGGGAGAATGTTTTCAATGTACACCTCATATTATTTGACGCATACGTGTACAATTAGAAGGAAATCTCAGCTAATTTCGTGTGCTTAGCTGAGGCAAAGGGCAAAAATCGTGCTACCTGGTGAAGTATGTTAACTAAGGTCCGAATCAACCTCGGACTGTAGCACCATACATATAAGTTGCAGGTCCACGATTTTTTTGCTAATGAAATACCAAACACCAAAACTCACTTCCTAGTAAGAGCGTTGGTTTTTAGAGATGGGGAAATTTCAATTGAAATAAAACACAAACAAATGTTTTGAATATCCATGCAAACTTTATGGCATTTATGTTTGAATATAATTTCCGGCATGTGACCATCGCGACTGGTTCGTACATTGCGAAATCTTTAGATCCAATTTTCACACGTCTTTGCTGTAAATCAGGCTGTATTTTGACAATAACTGGTCGAATGTTGCTTTGCAAGTGCTCAATCGTTTCTGGCTTATCGGCGTAGACTTGGGACTTTACATATATCCCTTGAAAAAAATAATGTAATGGCGTCAAATCGCACGAGCGCGGTGGCCAGTTAACAGGTCTATTTCGAGAAATTAATCCTTCGTCGTATGTTTATTTCAGTAAATAAATTGTATCGCGCTCTATATGCAATTCCGATTACTGACACCCATTTGACCAAAAGTGTGCTTCATCAATGAACATAATTTTCAAAAGAAATGTTTCCTTCGGCCCATTCGCCAAATATACCAAGCAAACGACGATGGTGAGGCTTCAATGCCTGCACCGCTTGTAAGCACTTAAACCAAGATCTTTACGCAAAATTTTCCGTAAAGTGGATGGACACAGACTTAATTGTTGACCACATCGACGAATTGACACATCATCATCATCAGCACTACCGTGCACACCATCAATGGCTTTATGTTTATGACATCTTACGGGATGCGTATTATCATTTAGAGTTAACGTATTGCAAACGATCCATGTTTTCTCGAATAGCTCTGATGGACGATTATGAGCACCATAAAATGCACGTAATGCCCAATGAATTTCTCGAATTAAATCATGAATTTCAAATTAAATTCGAACAATTTACAAGCTTACACCGACCCGAATTTCGGACCAGTCCAACATTTCAGCCAAAATGTTCCATATAATTTCCGGCATTTCGAAAAGTTACATTTCAGCGAAATGATGCATTTCGTCTCTGCATTTAGAATGTTGTCAAATCGAACAAGTCTTTTTTATTATTCCGCACGTCATAGCGCTTACAAAACCAACTTTGAAAGAAGTCAGCTGTTCCAATATTTACAGTCACTGACTACTATGTGCCTCAACTAAATGGACCAAAAAAAGTATAAAAAAAAGGAGGAAGTGGGAAGACAGCAGCTGTCATATAAATGTTTTGCGTTTAATGTAAACGGTTAAATGAAATTCCGAAATTTCATTTCGAAATGTTGAATTTCGGGTCGGTGTAAGCGTCCTATTAGTCTGAAGTGAGTTTATTCGTGGTTGAATGACAAACCAAACTAAAGGGCTGACCAGAATGTGAATCTGAAGCTTGAATCTGTATCTGATATCGAACTGTCAAAAGTTGAATACATATATAGCCGTAAGCGCCAACACAATGCGTATGTGAATCTGTGTTCTTTGTTTGTATGCATTGTTTGGACTTTCCTCACCTTTTATTTTTGAGAATGTAACAGAATGGACGTAGAACAGTTTATCGAAGCGGTGCGAAATTAAGAATTCTTGTGGAATTTGGAAAATGCTTAGTACAGCTTCCATTAAATTTATTCACGAATTTCACTTTTCACAAATTGTTCTCACAAGTAAACACACAATTGACTGACAGATACAGATTGATTCCATCAGCGTCACCACTCTGTTCGATGGAGCCGCAAGCCGTGTATCTGCGTTTGACAGCGATTCAAGATACGATATTCAGATTCACATTCTGATCAGCCCTTTAACCTTAAAACAATCGAGAACTATTAAAACGGCTGTCACAAAAAAAGGTTTTGCCAATTTGAAGTTATTCGCCTCCAAAATAAAAATAACACCTTTTACTTGCGAATATTATCTATGAGGCCAGATTCTTTGTTGATGTTTTTGTCTAATGGCGTAAGATTGACTGGAAATGACCAATCACCTGAGGTTTAAGGCCAAAAGTAGAAATTCCAAGTTTTCTTTGAACTGTTTCCCTTGTCTGAGAGATATTTCTTAAGCCTTTACTTTACTTACTTTCAGTCTATCACAACAATAAGAACAATAGGGTAAATAGAGGTGGTTGAAGACAGATGTATGTAGTTTTCTGTATGTTATTGTTTTTTTCCTTTGAATCGTACATACCCGTACATTAGATGACCGTGGGACAATTATTTGTGATGATGATGAGAGTGATTTTATTTTAGAACCAAACACACAAACACTGAGTAGCTACTAGACAGTATGCCCATCCCAATGTCATAATTTAAAAATACGAAAAATCACTTCTAATTGTTGTTTATAAATATTCGTCATACACATACAATACATGTATCAGCGTAAACATATGGTTTTATTTGTTTGTTTTTTTTTCCACTCTACTCACTTGATTTTCCTTGTCTTCCCAGTCGGAATCTGTATCTTTGTTATGCTTGTTTTTATGTGGAAAGCACGGCATTTTGACACCAAGTTCACCTTTTATCGTTCGAAATCGAATTTATTCTCTACTGCAATGCGCGCGGTTAGAGCAACCTTTTGCCAATCATTCGTAGCGATTTTTGTTGTTTTTTTTTTTGTTCATCAATCCTCCCGTTTAGATACTTTTTCTGATGTTTATTTTTCTATTTTTATCACTTCCAGCATAAGATTCGCACTGAGTAAAAAGCACAATCGAAAGTCCATACAAATAATTCACAGCAAATACTCGTACCTTTAGATAGATGATGATGTAGTCAGAATTAGATATGAGGAATATCCACACCTTGACAGATATCACATATGGTACGGGGTATCTATTATAAGAAATTGATTAGATTTAATTGTTTGAAGTGCGACGCACGTTACGATAACCAAGAATCAAGAATTGCGAATGGAAAATCGTGAGCCTTATCTGCGCGCGTACGAGTGTGTCGCTGAGATACTTTCACCTCCACCGGCAGATTGACTCTATTAGAGTGATGACAACGACGAGTTGTCTCCAAATATTGGTCTGAATTTTGGCTTCTATTGGTTGGTTTTTATTTCTTTGTAGAGCCAACAGGTTTTAATGGAAAATAGAGAAAGAAAAAAAAAATCGCTAGCAGCGCAGCTAGTCGTAATCTTGCTGAATTCTCACGACCATCTGCGATTTTGTTCAGAAGAAATCAATTTTATTTTCTCAAAATTAACAATTTCAAAAAATAGAAACTACAGAGAATTTATTTACATAATTTCTCAAATCTCTCATGATAGATACATGCGAATGCTAGCTTTTGTATTAAACAATTTTGGCGGTAAAACCTTTTTGTTTAGTATGTGGGGGCGAGAGAGTCGTTGAAGGCGCATCAGTCAATTTCGGTGATAACTTATGCGTAACGTAAACTATAAAAGAAAAATAGAAATCTGTAGTGCGTCACTTTGATCATGGTTTTGGTTTATAACAAATTACCGTTGTACATGCATTTGCGATAAGAGACGACTTTTGGATTGGGATGCCACTTTTTTGTTTATATTTAGGGGCGAAGTAAAAAGTTGGTAAAAGGACTACTTACTTGCAGCAATAAGGAATTAAAGAAAGACAGGCACACACGCCGAAACTATGATTTAAATCGAAACAAAGCTGTTAGAACCTCTATGGTACCATCATTAAACGATTTGAAATGAAGTGCCTTGCACAAGAAACACTGTGCGGAATATCTGAACTATTGAACCGTTTTGAAGGGACTACGTAAGAAAACCGCTTTAGAAAGTTTGATACTTATAATTCATATAATAATAATTGCATGTATATTAAAAGTCTTCAAAAAGGCCCAATCGATAGGAAACTATCAGAAAATTGTGCAGCTTTCATAATGAGCCTGAGTCGAGGACTATCAGTTACATGCTCGCCACTCTATTCCCAGATTATCAACGTGTTTCATAAGTGTGTAGAACTTCATTATGACTAAGAACGTTCGTCGAAAATATGAGAAATTCTTCCTCCTCTATCTCAACGGTCATTTATAATAATGTTCTAGCTATCAGCTCTTTGCATAATCTTATTGCTGTACACTTTGCGGCTAGCCCAACACTTCCACTGCATACATTTCTTTTGGCCTTTTTTTTACGTCAATTCTGTTCTTCACGAATCCTTCCGAGTGGAAACAGTATTTAGGTGAATCTTCTTCTCTCTTCTCCTCCAGACCCATTGCATTTACGTCTCTTTCTTCCAAGGACATGAAAACGCTGATAAACCGTTAGATGGAATGGAATATCTGGAAATACAAAAACTTCTCAATGACTTGGAATGAGAAAGGGGTTTTCGTAGCAACCGGTTTACTGGTAATTAAATGGCATGTCGCACTGAAAAGGGATTCAAAGCTTACATCAATCTGGTGAAGCAAGATAGTTACATTTCATATTTCTAAGGCATTCGAAACGATCAGTTTTAGTTGTATGCCCCAGGGCTCCCTTCTGTCTCCGACACTCTTTATAATTTTCTTAAATGATCTCTTGTCTGCTACTTCTTATCCAATCCATTTCTTTCCTGACGACTGTAATCTCTGCTTTTCATATTCGTTCTCAGACTCACATCCTTGCTCTTCGACTGCAAAACGATAACGAAAGCCTATGTCCATCAATTTCCAATGCTGCCTGCTGCCTTTTTAAGCAATTTTCAAATACGCAGCTATTATCCATAAATGGTACTTGTATAGTCGTAGCCGGTGAGTTTTTTATTCACTATACTTGCTAGATAAGATTCAAAACCACGTTATAAAACTCATTGTGTACCCTTTATACCTTTGGACACCGACGAGACATCTCCAGCTTCAACTTGTTCTATTAATATTTTCACCACCAGTGCTCCACCTATATAGCGTTCCGCCCATTCAAACTTTTTTAATCAGGCCCGTCTCGCTATAGTCAGTATACCATTGAGTCTTTCGGACGTAGGTACTCCAAAATATTTGGATTCTTTCCTAAATCGTGCAATCATTTAAGACCAACGTACATTAGTATTTCTCTTTTCCTCATTCCTATATGTGACTGATTTTGGCGACTGATGAAGCAATTAGATAAGCTGTTACTCCTTTGATGTCATGTTTCCCTTGGCATGGTGAGAAGTTCATGTAGTTTTCATTCCCAAAGCCAGAAAAAATTCTCACGTTGTTCCAAAGGACCTCAGATACATATGTTTTTTTTTATCATTCTAGAAAGGCTTATTGATATACAAATACGATCCAGTAATGATCCAGAACTTTTGTCTACGGCTCAATAAGCCTCCTGTAAAGGAAACGTAGAAACGGCTCTACATTCACTGGCTAGCCACATACAAAACAACCGCAATCATAAACTGCACTATCGACTTTTAAAGTAGAAGACTAACTTGGGGAGCTTATCAGTCTCTTGCTAAGAAGTAGGACAATCAATTCTTAACCCCCTAAAAGCCGTCCCAAATAGGTACATCGTGGTCAATGAACTGCTGATAAGCTTGAAAGTAGCTAGTAGCAAGGCGTTTACCTATGCGGATAAGTCATTTAAGGAAAGTATCTCAATACCATTAAAGAACTCTTTTAGCAAAACTTAAACAGATTATTCCATTCCAAAGTAAATCCCAATGAAACTGATCTTGTCCTCTTTCCAGGAAATATAAAATCCTCCATCAGTGGTACCAGCTTAGTCTTTTCCAAGAAAGGAAGCAGAATTGGAAACCTAATACTCAAGGAGAGGAAAGAAAGCTACAGTTGCTTTTTTTTCTCGGAAAAAGCAGTCTTGAACAAATGGGCCTTTAACATTCAACTTCGTACTATCCACTGGCAGTACGTCTCACTTATAAGGCCGATACTTATCTTTACGGTAGGGATCTGTTGGACGGCCCTAGAAAATGCAAAAAAGTAAACAAATTCCAAGGAGCAGTATGTCTGTGCATAAACGGAACATTAAGTACTACTCACTCTGCGGCATTGATTGCTTTTAAAGTGACTACACAGTGGACAAATGAACTATTTGGCCACGTTAATATTCTTAGAAAACCTTCCAGAGAACATCGATTACACTACGCCCTAACATTGGTTTGACGAAGACTTTCATGTTAACATTCTAGATCTTTCTGAGAGGAAGATGCATTCATGGACAACAATCCATTTCTATACGGATGGATCCAAAACTGACACCAGGATTGATGGCAGTTTTGTTTTTTGGATAGACAACCTGCTATCGAAACCGTAGAATCAGATTCACACAAATCCAAAACCGCTCTTGATTGTCGAAAATTTATCAGACAGATGACACCATGTCACAGTAACGTACCAGGGATTTTCTAGACCCCCAAAATTGTATTATCAATACAATCTGCAAACTAATGTTGAAGTTGGATGCTAATAAAAGAACAAGTAACCAAACAAATCTGGTCAATTCAGGAAATATTTCAGAGCCATTATAGGTACATATAATCGCTGGACACTGTCTTATAGCATGCAAGAAAGCTTGGTGTTTTTACAAACGGCTTCTACAAATGCTGCGTGGACGAGGAGAAGGAGGAGACAATTAGGAAGTTTCTTTCCTTTTTTTTTCTTTCCTACGATTTCAGGAGTATTTTTTTATTTATTTTTATTTTTATTCAGGCATGAAAGTTTCTTAACAATTTGTATAAATTATCTGCGAAGCCTTAATGGCTTTTCTGCAGAAAAGGTTGTTTTTCAAAAGTTTAAACTAAAATGAATTCATTTATTTTAAATTTAATCTTGTGAATTTAAAAGAAAATTTTTAATAATTGTTTTTCTGTTTTTAAAATTTACAATATTTTTAAGATCAGCAGGTAATTCATTTAATATTGTGGGAACGCTATATATGAGCTGCCTTTTACCATAGTTATTGTAGTTCAAGGGCACTTGTAACATACCCGTAGTACGTCTTCTGGTGTTAATGTCATGTTCGATTGGCCTTTGAAAGCGGATGTCACTATAGTATTCCATTACCAAAGTCATCTTGAAGATATTTTGCACCTCAAGTACCTTAAATCTTCTTTCGTCAGGAACATTTCCGCAGTTTATTAGCCTCAATGCAGAATTTTGGAGTTTTTGCAGCTTCTCGATATGTGTTTTGGAGGCGCTACCCCAGGCCAGTATTCCATACCTAAATTTTGATTCAATCAAGGCGTAGTATACCAGCTCTAAAATTTGTGGTGTTGCATGATTTCTTAGATGCGCCCATGCAAATGAAGCCTTCCTTAAATCAGAGCTTATCTTGTTAATTTGCTTGTCCCAGATGAAGTGGCTATCAATGATGCCTCCTAGGTATTTATAGCTTTCTACGACGTCAATTAAGTGTTTGTTTGATTTAGGGCAGGCATCATTTTGAAAAAACACTCGCTCCTGCGTAGCTTTATGATGTGGACTTCGGATGTGCATCATCTTTGTTTTCGCCGCGTTGATTACTAAGCCATTGTCGTGACACCATTTGACTGCATTGTTAAACTCTGCCTGCATTAGTCTTGTTGCCGTCTCAAGAGACCTGTGGCGTACAACTATCGCGGTGTCATCAGCGTAAGCAAATGGAATGCTATTTTTAAAAGTTCGAAGAAGTTCATTTGTGTACAAAATGAAAAGAATTGGACCTAGTTTCGACCCTTGAGGAACTCCATATTGTACATGCTCCTTTTCACTATTAACGTCCTTGATTTTTACACGAAAGGCCTTGGTGAATAGATAATCCCTTAGCCAGTCCACCGTCACTCCTCGTATACCCATCCGTTCAAGTGCTTCCGGTAGCTTTGCATGGTTTAGTGTATCAAATGCTTTACTAAAATCCATAAACATTACCAGACTGTGATGACTTTTATTTAGGGATTCATTGACACAATTCGCAAACTCTCCAAGCAATTGTCCAGTACTTTTTTGCTTCTGGAAACCGTACTGACTTTGGTGGATAAGGGAGTGGTTTTCAATAAAGCTAATTAGTCTACTTCTAATTACATCTTCTAGACACTTTTCCATGACTGGCAGTATCGATATTGGTCTATAATTGGCGATTTCACTTTTAACACCTCCTTTGTAAATAGGTCTAACCACAGCAGTTTTCAGTTTTTTCGGAATTTTGCCCTGCATCAGACTGAGGTTAATAAATTTACACAAGAGGGGAGCAAAAATATCTGCGTGTTTTTTAATATCTACCGGCCGTATTCCATCGATTCCGGGGGATTTATTTTCGTCGAGGAAATTAATTATGCTGCGCACCTCTGCGATATTGGTTTCTATAGCAAAAATTGAGTTGGCTACGAAGGTATTCGCATGATACGATGTGATTGCGTTACACTGATGAATTATTTGGAGAGTCTGTTCCGAGAAAAGTTTAGCACATTCATTAGAAAGGCTGATCATACTTTTTTCCGATGAGAAGTTCTTAACAAGCATTTCATCAACGCTTAACTTTTTTCTTCCCATTATCTCGTTGATTAAGCTCCAGGTTTTACGAGAGTCAGCTTTAAATGTGTTAAACTTATTTCTATAAAAATTAGATTTCTGTGCTTTTATTTCTCTGTTGATCTTGTTTCTGAAATTTTTATATTCAGTTTCGTACGTTCTGCTAAGCCTATTATTCTTCCACCTCCTGTAAAGCTCGTCTTTTCGTTTACATTTTTCAGCTAGATTTGGGGACATCCAGGGATTTTTTTATGTATTTACTCTTTAGTGTTCTAGTATTCGTTGATTTTTTATATACAGCTTTTAACTTACAAGCTAAATTTTCATACAGGGTAACTGCATCGCATTCATTTAATACATCATTCCAATCTACTTCACAAATGAGTTCATTTAATTTTTCTTTACAGATGTAGGACGTACTCATCGATTTTTCTCTGTCAACTGTCAGTCCATTTGTGGAAAACATGATTGGGTAATGATCGGTTATATCGCTTTCAATTACAAAGGAATTTATTTGGTTGTCTGCTTCTTCTTCTTCTTAACCTTTTATTAACCCTTTCCTCGTTATACGAACTTATGCGTAACGATTTTCCCATTTTTACTGCATCGCTGCTGCTCCGCTTATGGGGTTGGCTAATGTCGCAGTGGTAAGCCCCAGGCGTTGTTGCGCATTTGCCATCTGAGAAATCCAGGAATTCTTTTTCCGACCTCGTTTTCTTACAGTTGGAGTGACCGTAGTTGATAGTGCCTTTTTAACCGGATTTTCCGCAGATCTTCTTTGAACGTGGCAATACCAGCTTATTCTATTCGCCTCAAGCTGTTCGGTTACCGAATTCTTTATATGTGGACTTCCTCATATACGCGTAGATCTAATGCATTTCCGCTGCCGTTTTTTTGTTTTTTTAACGCTTCGTACATTATCCAGCACTGTGAGCCTTACATAAGAGCTGGTCTAACAACCGTGGTGTAGAGTTTCCCCTTTAATTTAAGTGGAAATTTTCGGTCGCAAAAGATTCCCGAATTTTCCCGAATTTTCCCGCCATTTCATCCATCCCACACTCACTCTGTGGTTTACGTTGTCATCACATTTCGCTTCCATGTTAACGATTGATCCTAAGTACTTAAAGATAGTGCTTTTTGGAAGAACTATTCCGTCTAACATTATATCCGGAACAGGTCGCAACGGATGCTCAAATGGGTACGTCAAATGCTCCGTCTTTGAACGACTTATTTTAAACCCGTTTCTCTCTAGCGCATTTCGCCATGAATCTAAGGCGTTCTGTAAGTCTTCGACATTATCGCTAAGTATAACTGCGTCGTCAGCAAAGAGAATTGGCGTTACATTTGCTTCGCGCATGCATTCTTTTAAAAGATAGTCGAATACTACATTAAAGAGGAAGCGGCTAAGTACGCTTCCTTGATGCACTCCGACATTAACTGGAAATTCTCTCGTTAGTCCAGCAGAGCTTTTAACCGCAGTTTTCACGTTTCCGTACATGTCTTGTATTATTCTAACATACGTTTCCGGTACGTTTTGAGATCTCAGCGCGGCCCATATGAGATCCCTAGGCACTCGATCGAATGCTTTCTCGAGGTCGATAAATACCATGTGTAAATCCTTAGATGAATCTCGGTGCTTTTCCATTATTATTCGTAGGCTTTGGATAGCGTCCACCGTCGATCTTCCTTCAACAAATCCACACTGGCTATTATCGAACTTTATTATTTGCCGAAGACGTTCGTTTAAGACTCTTTCGACGATTTTCATTGTATGTGACATAAGCTTGATTGAACGGTAGTTGTTGCATTCTCGAGTGTCGCCTTTTCCTTTGTTTAATGGAACCAAGAAGCTTCTTCTCCATTGATTCGGCATAAGTTGTCCACATTTTAATATATTTAAAAGTTTCGATAGCCAAACGCTGCCGATCCTCTCCATCTTCGACCAAAACTCTGATGGAATGCTGTCTGGTCCCACGGCTTTCCCCGGCTTCATTTTTCCAATTGCTATACTTATTTCTTCGATTGCAAAGTCCGCAACTTCCTCCTCGAATAGACCAGCTGTCGGCACGATATCACGTGGAAACTGTTTGTTAAGCAACTCTTTGCAGTATTCAAGCCACCGGTCACAAATTTCCTTTTGATTTGTCAGTAAGTAAGACCGTCTGCGTTTTTGATGTATTTCGGCGAGCTTATTTCCATCGAATTTTTTCGCCTCTGAGCAGCGAGCTTAAAAATATTTGGCATTTTAGTACTGTACGACGTTTGAACTTCTTGGATAGCTTGTCTTCTATCCGCCGATAGTGAGGATATTTGTTCCAACTCCTGGTACAGGTTTTCCGCTTCTGCCGCTCGAGTTCGAGCCAGGACTTTCTTTGCGATCTTTTTAAGACGCTCGTATTTGAGAGCCAGTCGAGCTTTTTCGATATCGTCGCTCCGATCGCATTTTGTCCACGCTTGGAATGCACTCTTCTTGTCGGCCACAGCTCGTTTGGTTTCGTCATTCCACCACCATGTTTCTTTGCCGACGTAATGGTATTTCGATATAGTCCCCAGATGGGACTTTGCGAGTGTTATGCATTCCTCGTGCATGCTGTTCCACATTTCTTGCGGGCTAAGTGAGTCTGCTATACCATTTATATTTTGAAGTACTTCTTTAGCCAGTGCGATAAATCTTGCGCTTCGTTCCTTCGATAGATTATACCACCGGATTTTTGGCTTTCCAAACGATGCCCGTGTTTTCGGTGGTTCCGCTGTGAAAAATTCTGTAATGAGCAGACGGTGTTGGCTTACTAGCGATTCTCCAAGTATTACTTTACAGTCCTTAACATGGTTTCTCATCGACATTTTGCAGAGGTGATAATCTATTTGCGTTTCGTGGCCTCCGCTGCTATAGGTGATAAGATGTCGTTGATGTTTTATAAACATTGTATTTAAGATGGTTAAGCCGTAAGCCTAAGCCCCAATGTTCCACGTTTCATTGTGTATGACGAGTTTAACACTCATCAAGCGGTCGCTTATTTTCAAGATACCAACGATGTTGTTTAGAAGATCCGCTGCAACAACGATTCCAACACCGTTTCGTCCATTGACCGTTCCATGGTAGAACATCTTAAATGCCTTAGTTTTTAAATCTAGAAAACGCGCTTTATTTCCTGTATTACACCACTTCGTTTCCTGTACGCACAGGATTTGTAGAGTTCTGCGACGCATAATCGCTTCTAGTTCTAAACTTTTTGAGGTCATCGATCCGACGTTCCAACTTGCAAACCGAAGTTTGCCAAATATTTTGGAAACTTCATTTTGCCCGCCCCCGGAATCCGTCGGGCTCTGACACAAGCACTTCTGCTTGCTCTGGGATCACCCGAGTGCGTTGCAATCGTGGTGCCCAGCGGGGTAGTGCTATTAATTGCGATCATTTCCATGAAGTTTAAAGTTTGAGTGGTTTGACACTTGTATGCGCATTTCGAATTGATTGACTGTTCTTTTACCCCACCGGTAGTCTCCAGACGTGGGAACCCATTGATTGCATACAAACTTGTGGGAAAGTTTTAAGGTGTTAAAGTGTCACAGGCTCATTTTTGGTGTCATAGTTGCCTGTATATGATTGGTGTCCCATTTAGTCGCCTCTTACGACAAGCTGGGACACACTGCGGCACTATTCTTTATCCGATGCCGCACGGACAATTTGGTTGTCTGCTCTTCTAACTAAAATGTGATCTATAACTGACTTAGTCCCTCTTTTGAGATCTATCCTTGTATATTCCTTGATAACATTCATCAGTCCCAACGACGCTAACATCTCTAAATAATCCTTGACATAGTTCGAGCTCAAGTCACGGATATTGATATTCATACGATGGCGGGTCAATAAGTCCGTGACTTTTTGAATTTCTGACCTCTTTACTGAAACAGCAACACTGCTCCTGTCAACAGGCATCTGTCAGTTGACTCCTGTCAAAATTTAAACTTGCTGTGTCAGTTAGTTTGTGTTTGACAGCTATTTTTATCAGACTACTCACTAATTTGAGGAGAAAATGGAAAAAAGTGAATTTCGTGTGCTTATTAAGCATTATTTCTTGCGAAAAAAAACCATTACCGAGACCTAGGCTAAGCTTGATAAATACTATGGGGACTCTGCACCATCGATTTCAATGGTAAAAAAGTGGTTTACTGAATTTCGTTGTGGCCGTACAAGCACTGAAGATGCCGAACGTCCTGGACGCCCAGTTGAGGTCTCTACACCTGAAACAATCGAAAAAATTCACGATATGGTGTTGGCCGACCGAAGATTGAAAGTGCGAGAGATTGTGGAAGCCGTAGGGATCTCGCATGGCTCAGTGGTTTCAATTTTGAATGACCACTTGGGCATGAGAAAGCTTTCCTCAAGATGGGTGCCGCGTTTGCTCACAGTCGACCACAAACGCAATCGTGTAACAACTTCACAGGAAGGTTTGGCGTTGTTTAATCGCAATATGGAGGAGTTTTTGCGCCATTTTGTAACCGTGGACGAAACATGGATCCATCACAACACACCAGAGAACAAACAACAGTCAAAACAGTGGGTTTCTAAGGGTGAATCGGCGCCAAAGAAGGCCAAGGTGGGTTTGTCAGCCAATAAAGTTATGGCGACTGTTTTTTGGGATGCACGCGGGATAATCCACATTGACTACCTTCAAAAGGGAAGAACAATCAATGGGGAATATTATGCCAACTTATTGGACCGATTCAATGACGATTTGAAAAAAAAACGACCTCATTTGGCCAAGAAAAAAGTTGTTTTCCACCAAGACAATGCAAGGGTGCACACATGTGCAGTTGCCATGGCAAAAATCCATGAATTGGGCTATGAATTGCTCCCTCATCCACCCTATTCTCCAGATTTGGCTCCGAGCGACTACTTCTTGTTCCCAAACCTGAAGAAATGGCTTGGTGGAAAAAGATTTGACTCCAATGATGAAGTCATCTCGCAAACAAAGGCCTATTTTGAGGACCTCGACAAATCATTTTTTTTGGAAGGGATAAAAAAATTGGAGAAGCGTTGGACAAAGTGTATAGAGCTCAAGGGAGACTACGTTGAAAAATAAAATTATTTTTTTATCAAAAAATCTGTGTTTTAATCCAAAAGTCACGGACTTATTGACCCGCCCTCGTATCACCCATCACAATTATTTCATCCTTTATTCTTATTTGGCCTAGGTTATTTCCCAATTCTTCAATAAACGCTCTTTGACTAAATCCTGGTGGTCTATATATTCCAAACACGTATTTATTTTCTTGGGTTAAATGAATTTTTATGTTTTCATATGAAATGCTTTCCGTAGGTCTGCGTTCGTAGTCTATATCGTTTCGTATAAACATTAAAATCCCTCCACCTCTTTTTTTGTTTCTATTTAAGAACTCTGGTTCGAAACCATCTAGTTTATAGTATTCATTTTCCTCATCTTCTATATTTGTTTCTACGAGAACAATTATCTTCAAAGCACTCATAAATTAAGACAAAAATTATCCCAATGTAAACGCAACGATCTTATATTAAAACATAAGCAGTAACAATTATTATTTTTTATTTCATTTAAATTGGAGGAGTAGGAGTATCATAGACCCATGTGGTATCACAATGGGCATAAGGCCTAAGTGGGTTAGTTTTTTCCAAAAGCAATTATAAATTAACCTTCCGTCAAATTGAGGTGTGAAGATCGTTATTCTGTACAGCAGTTTATAGTTTCGGTTGCTTGATATCTGTTCGAGGTCCGCAGATTTAAAGTGCAGATCAAAACGTTGTTTTGTCCGTTTTGCAGGAAGGTCAATAGTAAATCCGTTTTTAGCATTGCTTTTGGTTTTCAATAGCGGTCAGTACCTACGTACTCCTACCTTCCCATGACAGACAACCTCATATGCAATCAATAAAATAATTAGTAGTCGGCACTCAACATTACCTCAAACTTTCTCTCTGTAGTACGAATATCTTAAAAGATGTATCAACAAAAAAAAATCCGTCTTAAGGTTGTGAAAAGACGTATCATTTCCCTATAGACATATGGATGTACATTTCCCAAAGAATTCAGTACACACCTACATATAAACATAGAAATATCATGAATCAATCAGAAATAAAATTGTCACAATAAATAAATCAATTATTCAAATGATAGTTCCATTGGCACGCCTAATTGATTACCCAACTTAATTTTCTAAATCATTACCCGAGTTTGATTCATCATACTTTTTGACAAACACGGGGAAATAAAAGCAGTGCTCGTTTGTTATATTTTTAAAAGTTTTCGTTTTTATTTTAATTTTGAATTTGAATCATAAAAAGCTATGGTATTGTAGTTGGGTTAAAATTAAGCGTTTTAAGGCGGTTCCCCCGTGTGACGGCCTGTTTTTTAAGCATTTTTTAGGAATTTTTTTTGAAGTCTAATGTAGTAGACTTCAACGATTTTGGCTGCTTGGTTTATGTGAAAGAAAAAGAAAACATGGTTTTAATCTGTAAGCCTAAATACATCGAGTGAGCAAGAATCATTTGAAAATATTGAAAATTGGACTTCTAAAAAAAAACAAACGTTTCAAATTTTTGGGATTTTTTTTTATGTTTTCGTTACGAAAAAAATAGAAATACTCAGAATTTTAGGTTGATTCTACGTCACTATGTGCACCTATATGTGCTGAGTTTACCCTATAGATTTCAAGTGAATCGGTCTAATTGTTGTCGAGATATTATGGAAGAAAATTTGAAAAAGTTTCAAGTACTCAACTCAGCGCTCCGAACATCTGCTTCTTCTGACTGCTGTATCTTAATAACAACTTCAAAATTTAAAAAAATCACTTTACCAGCATATTCTCCATCTGCTAAGGATCAATTTATGCAAAGAAAATCGATATTTTCAACCCATCACATTGGGGAGCCCCCTTACATCAATTTGCAGAAAACCTAGATAATTTTTCTATAGAAGCTCATCAGAGCGAGACACGGGTTAAACCAAATGCTTATTAATATCGGATAAAGCTACAAATCCCAGGGCGCTCTTTGAAAATGATTAGCTTTGCCATGCAAAAACAAGTTTTTAACACTCGCCCGAAGGAGTATATTGCATGCTTTAATGGTTGATACTTGTGGTGAGGTACTCTTGGGCGAATCCTTATGTATTCGATGCCTAGATTGGTGTTTATCATGTTATACAGAAAATTTACGTATCTGAGAAGCTAAAGTTTCCAAGATCATTTTCGTGGTTCCCTAAGAAGTGGAGGAAGCTTTTATTGATTGAGAGAGTTTAATTGCTGCGGACTGTTCAATAACGTGCATTGGGACAGCAGCACAAAAATCTTGTTCGAAGCAAACTGACTGCCTTACCCCCTAGTATTGGTCCCCCTAACTTGGTAAATCCTTAGACATGCTCGATCAGTAGCATAATTATGGCCTAAGCCATCATAGGGCTCACCATGCCATACGGAAGAGATTTAAGAATGTGACAAACCAGGATTTACCGTTGACAACCCCTGTAAACGGCAACGACTTTCGAAATTATACGTAAAACGTTCGGACCCTTAACAGGCCATTTGCATCCGAGTAATTAGCAGAGATCTGACTATGGTAGCAGAGATATAGACTATGGTGATTGCTACAGGCAAAAAGAGCTTTTATTTGGATGCGGATTTATCGTAAACAGGAAGTCTTTAGCTTTCAACACATAAGTTAACATGTAATGAAAATCCACATCAATGCTAAATTCGCTAACATAAGACTTACATGCGTCCACGCCCCACGGAAGACGAGGCTGACGCCACCAATGAATGTCTCTACGAGCTCGTCGACAAGACATTCGGGATTGTCCTTAGTATGAATTTTAAATCGTGCTAGGCGATTTCAATACAAGGATAGAAAAAGAAGACATCTTTGGTAGGACAGTTGTTGATAAGCCTAGCCTATGCGACACATGCGGATTTTCCAAGCGCCGGAATCTTCACCGAATGCGTATCCCGAAATCTCTCAACAACTCCTGTCAGTATTAGTGGCATTGCTGTCAACATAACATCAGAGACGCCGCAACTGATGTGATGGGTTTCGCCCGAACACCATAAATGAATCCCTTGTATGATGAATAAAGCCGTCAAGCACTTGCAACTAAACAAGCGCATAGGGCTGCAACGAAAGACGGCAGCTGAAAAGAGATGAAGAAGTCTGCTCGAAGAGTTCACGGTCCCCGGCTTCTCCAAAATAAGAAAAATGAGCAGGAAGAACGCGCGATCCAAGATGTATCGACGGCGGCGATGAAAAGACCGTATTAAGGCAAGATGACCCGTAGAGATGAAAAAGAAAACGTTGTAGGAGAGCACAGTCCGTGCTAACAATAAGGATACACTTTCTTGTGGACTGTACCAAAGATCATTCAACTTTGACGATGATAACAGGAACCTCCGTCCGCCTGACTAAAATTAAGAAGTTAAACAAAACAGCTCATTTAATCGTTTACCAGCCGAGGTATTCAAAGCTTCTGGAAATAATCAACTCATGTCTCAGATCTGGTAAAAAAATGTTACTGATGAACGGAATCTCAGTATCGTTTGACCGGTACACAAAAAAGGAGACCCCTCAATTGCGCCAACTATAGAGGTATGTTTCCTTAACATCGCATACAAGATCTTGGCCGATGGTGGTTTTCCAGGTCTAAAACCGCATTGATATGGACTTGTTGGGTTGTTGACGATTAGTTTTAGATCTTGACATAATATGGGGGCCAAGATCAGCTATGCGATGTTAAATTGACTGCAGTTCGAGTGTTTGCTTTCTTCAGAATCAGGCAGACAATGCTTGGATTTCGTCAGATTTATTTTTGGATAAAGCTACCTTCACTTTATTTTGATTAGCTGCGTTTCCGTCCATTTCGGTATTTAAGAGGACGCAAAAGAGGCTATTTTAAATGTTAGTGTTCCTTCGGGCGTCTTTGGACGATTCGATTTGGGTTTTGTTGGTCGGGCACGTCCTTTTTCCATTCTAGGAAACTGTTCGACTTTATTACTACAATTTTCGTCTAGCGTCTATCGATCTTTTCAACATTGCGTTTTACAAACTTCCTTTTGAGAAGCTTGTGCGAAGTCTTGCACGGTACGCATTATTTTGGACTGTATGTGTACGTCGGCATTCATTGTCAAACTGTGGGTTTCCCGCTTGTGGTCGCCTTGTGAATTCAAGCACAACAGAGGCGGATTTTGTAATGGCCCCGTTGCAGAGCTGTTTAGACAGTTAAGGGATACGCGATCAGCAAAAGCTCTGGTGATCTCTAGCGATTGTATGCGTAAGTTTTTAAAGCTCCTGGTAGTATTTTGTTTGCATTCATATCTTGGCTACTACTAAATAGTGATCCGAGTCAATGTTCGGACCTCTGAATGCGCGCACATCTGGAATATTGGATGCGTGTCTTTCTTCTACCACAGTGTGATAAATATGATTTGCCGTATCTTCAACAGCAGACCGCGCTCTATCTATCAGACTATGTGGGATCTTCAAATGTGATGTTGAGCAGGTTACTAAAAGTGTCCTCTTTCCATCCCATTTCGTGTTCAGATTCCCTTTAGAAGCTCGTTAGAGCCTTTGCCGTCGTCGCAGCGTCGTCTTCTCCTCCGTTGTAGCATGCGCACATACAATGTTGATGTTTGTATATTTAATTCTATTGATTGATTGTCACTACTTTCTCGCTTCCAGTTTTAAAGCGCTCATGTGATATCCTTGCGTCTGCTTTCAATGGCAAATCCATATGCAAATATGGGCTAAGAGCAATTACAATCGTGGTAGTGGATACCGCAATTTTTAGCTGTATCCTACCGGTCCATCCCATTGCATTCAAGGATAGCTTTGAGTGTCTCCATTAGGTGTTCACAAGTACCTGGTTTGGTAAAAGTCCTCGCTTTCCAAATATATACCTGAACGTCGTTGACTTGTAAACAAATAGGCTCCTCCTATCCAAGGCGTTGCTGTTTTCTTTACAATCACTTTATAGCAATCCATTTCCCCAAAGGGCTTGTGTTTATTTTTTACATTGGCAACAACACGATCTCACAAGCTGCACACTGTTCAGAATCAATCGAATTCATCATACTTGTTGTCACATAGCTATCCATTAGCTTCCACTATGTATCTTCATGAAAATAAAAGAAAAAAACACCCTCTAATCCACATTTGATTTATTTGTAGCTTAACGCTAAGAATAAAACAAAATCCATTATAATACAATACTACGCTCTAGAATCTATTCAAATCTTATCTAATTGTTCACTATTAAATATTTAAAAGAAGTAACAGTTGAACTAAAAGCATAGGAGTTCATACATATACCTATAACTAAAAAGTATACAGTTATGCTATCTACAAAGTGTGGGGCATTATCAAAATGCTCCTCAATTTTCTAAAAGTAACTTTAATTCCTTAGTTAAGAAAAAAAATGATGTATTTCACTTTGATATGAGAATTGTCCACTCAGCTATTCCAACTTTAATTGTTTTTTTTTTTTTTTTTTTTTTTGTGTTTAATAAATTACGAGTGTCATGTATGTGCATCATGTCCTGAAAGTGGAGGCAAGAAAAATTGACAATAAATTAGTTTTGGTAAGAATTTGAACAAACCTTGATCTCATTAACCTGCCAGTTGTTCCTGATATCGGTGGCCCTTTATAGTATTTGGATAAGGTTTTACTTCTACGCGCTGGTCGGAAGCTAGCGGAGCTGGCACTGAAAAATATAAAAAAAAAAACATTAACGTCAGAAAATACTTCAAAGGGAATCTAAAAAAGTGAGCAAAAGGTCATATTTTGCAAATTAATTCGATATCCCAAACCAACAATAAACTAACACGCCGTGCGTCAGCTTTAACGAAAATACGTTACTACTGCATTAATAGGCCTCCAAAGAATGGTATGCCTCGGTTTTATTAGCCTTCCCTTGCACCGATGGTTTTAGTCTAGACGCACTGATGAACCTGCCTTCTCTTTCTGTTCATATTATGGGTTGCACTTCCAAAGCCCTCCCCCGTTTAAAAAAAGAAGTCTTTGGAACAACACGGGCTGGTAATTATACTTGATGAATCCGTATCCTTTAACAGTTCGCACGTACCGTGGTCTTGGGAAAATTAGGGATGAAAAACAGCATACCGATGCATGTACGTTGGTTTTAAATGTTTGAAGGTTGTAATGAGTAGGGAATGAAGGGCTTGGCAGGGAATTTCATAAGCGAATTCTACGGCTTGGGAAAGATTTACGACATCCCGAGTAAGCCCAAAAATCGAGTTGTGGTTAAACTGATGAATACTCATAACGAGACAGGTGTTAATGTTGAATGTTTAAAAACATAATATGATCCTGCCAATTTCGATGGAGCGTCAGCAAATGGTGATGGTGATAACAGCAAAAAAAACAAAGTAAGGTAGCATATCGTCAATGTTCGACGGTGTCAATTGACTGTGCAATACTAGCATTATCTGTGAGTTTTTTCGCACAGTTCTCAACTCTATCCAGAATTAGTTTGCCCAGATGTGAGAATTGAAGTCCAATTTTGGGCGGATAAATGCCTTATATATTGAGGTCAGATCAGAAAAAAACAAAAATATTTCCTAAATCGCTTGAGGAAGCCTAGAAATTTTGTAGAATTTTTGACCACATGGAATTCGTTGTTATTTCAACGAAGGTTGTCACTGACAGGCGTACAGAAATAATGTAAATGCCATTCATGCTTAATGGCTGGGTATATTAACTTCGCTTTAACGACAACAGACAGCATTAAAATCGACTCTAATATCGGAATTTAATAAACAAATGTTCTAGTTTACAAGCCGAAAAGTAGGGACGTGAATCCGAGAACGAATACTAGGCCTGCAATGCATTTTGCTGATTGCAATAAACGAGTATCCTATTACTTATGATCACCCGCATGCACGTGCTAAATTTTATAAAGGGGTTTCCAATAAGGACTTCTCAACTTTTTTTTTTAAATAAAACGCAAACCATTTGAGATATTTCAAAAACTTTATCATCGGCTTGAAGTACAATCAAAACATTAATGAGTGGAACTCGACTTCATTCATATGGCCACCGCGTGCACGTTTGCAGTGGTCGATTCTTTAGACCCAATTTTTAACGACTCAGCCACACAATTCGGCCGAAACGGCCGCTGTTTCTCGTTCAATGTTGGCTCTGAGCTCTTCCAACGTCGTCGGCTTGTTGGCATAAACCCATGACTTATAGAAAATAGTCAAGCGGCGTTAAATCGCAAGAAAGAGGCAGCCAATCGACTGGCCCATTTCTTGAGATAACACGCTCACCATACTTACTCTTCAATAAATCGATTGTAGCGTATTCTGTGCGGCTTGTGACACCATCCTGTTGAAACCACATATCGTCCAAGTCCATATCTTCTAATTCGCGCCAAAAATAATCGGTGATCATGGTCTGAGCGATGCCCAATTCTTGAGAACGTCGTGGAATTGACTGATTTGGATCGTTTGCTACGGACGCCTGAACGGCAGCGATATTTTCGACACTTCGACAAAGACTTCGTCTCACTGACACGGAAACATCACACAACGAATATGTAGACTCAAATTTTTGCACTAAACTTGTTATTGCCTGTCTACTAGGAAACGACCGAAAATTGGAATTAACGCTCTTAAAGTTGCAGTCACCGACTCCGAATTTCGGTAGAAAATTTTTATAATTTGCAGGCGTTGCTCGTTCGCGTACTTTACCATGATGAAAATGTTGAATTTACTGAATAAATTGACAGTGACAGTTTGATGATTAGTGAAACAATGCGTTCACAAATTAAATTCAAAGTTGTATTGGAAAACCTATAGAACTCCAAGAAGAATTTGAGGAAAAAATCCGATACTGAAATTTTTTTTCGGTGATTATTCTTCCGTGGCTTGTTCGATTTTTTTGGTTTCAGAAATATGCTCTCTTGATCATGTCCACTACCTTTGTGCCAAATTTCATTAAGATCGGTCAAGCCGTTTCGGCTAAGAACTACATTTGTCACCTAAGAACGAGCCTCGTTAAACACTCAGCTAGATGAAAAGCAGTGAGTACTGTCCTTAGCAAAACAATATATTGGATTAGAATCGCAGACAAGAGATTGGGAATGAAAAGTAAAAGGACAGAATGGGGTACAGGGGTACAAGAGATTGGGAATGAAAAGTAAAAGGACAGAATGGGGTACACCAGCATTTACTTAGTGGATGTCAGGCTTGAAACCATTCTGAACAAATTGAATTCAAAGTTTCGAAAAATAGTTTTTAATTATTTGAATTAATTTTTAATTAATTGAAAAACAGATTCGTTTCGTCAAAAGATGCTAATGCCAAACTCCGTCTAATACCTTTAGGAATATCGAGTGTAACTATCTGAGTCCATTTTACGGTGAGACATGACAGTGGAATTGTTAATATAAAAACCGTACTTGGCACTGAGAAGTTGCCGTGCTTCGAGACATTTCATGAGTTGACTGTTTCCATGACCTTGAAACAGGTGCAATGCAATGGCTGGACAAATGCTCCTTTCCATCTATTCGGAAAGACTCCTAAGGAGTAGAATAAATAAAATATTCAATCGTTTTGTCAGTGTGAAACAACACCATAAGAGGAATTATACTGTATGGACTAGCAGAATTTGTCTTGCCCAAAGTTCTAACAGCTAAAATGTTGTTTAAAAAAAACATTGTTGGAGGATGAGGCAGAGTCTTTAATGTTTCTGATGAACGAGCAAAAGTTATTACCACCTATGGGACAGTGTCGTACTTTTTCCTTCAGTTTTTTGTCATAAGGACTTTACAGTCATTGCTCTTATAAGACCAAACGGATAGTTCTCTCATTCTAAAAACCCTTTTATAGTTTTTTGAGTTATACCAAGCCTTTTCTTTTATCCCTTCGACATCGCCATGAGGGATTAAGACCTCATTCCAAAGACAATAGTGTATATGATCATATTAGCAGCGGCATCCTTGTCTTTATCAAAGAAACATAATGACCAGTTGAAATTTCTAAAGTACTTACTAAGCCCGCTCCAACTGATTCTGCCATATTGCTATTGGGTTAATTTAGAAAATTTTTCTATAAACGTGAGGGTGGGCACATTGAAACATCATCCTTCCGGTGTTATATGCTCAGAATACCGAGGCCACCTAAAGTTGTGTACTATATTGGAATCGCCCGAAATAAGGATTTAAAAACGAGCAATACAATTCTGTGTATGGATTTCGACAGGTTTCTTAGTTCGTTTAGGGTTGAATTGCTTTCCAGTTTGGGACTTTTGTAAATAGAGCGGTAGTGCATAATATGAGAATGATATAATTAACATCGTCAGTTGTCAAAACGAATAAAAGAGGACTTAAATGCCTTCGTTACTTATGGTACGGTACTGTACGTTTTATCAGTTTAGCTACTAAGGATCTAAAGAGGACACTGTAGTGACTTTCTTTTAAGTATGAAGTAATCCACAAAGAAATTAGACTGAAAGGCAATAGCCTCAGTTTGAGAAAATAAATTCATCAACTTCTTTGACATTTTCTAGATTGCCCAAAGCAGATGATGCAAATTCATTCTTTTAAATTTGTGGTTGTTGTTCTCCCCTTCAAGAATCCGTGTTAGGTGTTCGACGGGATCGAATTGCAATGAAGCAAAACATTGAGTCATATATATTGCTTTTGAATAGCTTTGGAAAGGGGAACAGTTTCGCAATGGGCTCACAATTTATGATTTCGTCTTTTCGGCTTTTTATGGAAAGGGATTGTGCATTGTTTTTTTTCCATTGCCTATGAAATGGGAAGCTGAAAAAAGGTTTTTTTAAATGCTGGCGAGTCTATAAAGTATTCGATAGCTTCTAGAAAAGTTCGTCACACCCAGCTTAGTGACTGACTTCAGGACTTCATCTTAACGTTTTGAACTAGGGTTCGGAAACTCTCTTGGATGTAGAATTTGTGGGTACAGCTCTAATGGGCTGACATCTGCTCCGTTTACCATCCTAAAATTCAGAACCTAGTATGGTGCTACAACAATCAGAGTTATGTATTGAATCATCCTTATCGTAGAAGCAAGGACTTTTGGGCCATTTATTTTGTCAAAGCAATGTAGCGGGGGATCGGATAAAGTCAGGGATTTGGCTTATGTCTATGGCGTTCCACTTGGGTCAATTTCCCATGATTAATCCGTATATAAATGTAGTCTTACATCTTATCATTTGTAAATCATACAGCCTACCCACTGTTTCGCAGTTATTTCGTTCATATACGACGGCAGGAGGGCCTTTTCGTATATGCATGTTCGCAATTCCTTGTTTGCTAAAGGCTTTAAGTTATTTGTTATCATTAGCAGCTTTTCCCGATAGGGAGTTTAATTCTGCTGACACAAGAGTGCGAACGTAAGCCCCTCTGAATAATAAGTACATATATAAAATATCGAAGAAATATCAGTACTCTGCACCGTTTTCGTTTAATTTCTCAGGCAATGTCATGGGGGATTCGTAATCAGACGATCGTAACTAAGGATGCAATTTCACAAAAGTACAACACTCAACTCATTTAGGCACGCAGGGATAGCTGTTAACATAGTACATTCGTGTTTAATACTTACATAACTGGTTTGGCCACCTCTTGTTTCTCCTGCACTTTACGCCTCTGATTTAATCGTGTCGGTCTACCACGTTTAGATACGCCATTACTCTTCTGAGTTGACTTTGATGATGTCGATTCTGTGGTTTCCTTTTCCTCGTCAGTTTTCATTATTGAGTCATCTTTCACCGAACTGAAAATAAATTTAAATAGAACCTTTTCTTTAAACAAACAATTTCCAACTTACTCTTCAGGCTCTGGAACTTTGCTGACTTCAGTCGCTTCGGTGTCCTCTGATTTAATTTCAATTGACTCCAGTTGAATCTGTGCCGATGCTTCTGACGACTCATTTCCTTTCAACGCTTCGGTAGTGGCAATATCATCTGCCTTCTTCACTGCAGTTTCAGTTGTAACATTCTCTTCTCTTTTTTTCTCTTCAATTTTTTCAACTTCACGTTTCTCTTGTTTGTGCTTTTGTTCTGCTGTCTTTTTTCCAGCTCCATCTTCCTCTTCGTACTCCACAACAACTAGAACTTCCCGTTCGCCAGGGCTATTTTTTCCCTTTACTGAGTCCTGTGCCGTAGCTGATTTTTGTATTTGCTTTCCTATGCGCACCTTGGTGATGTGGTCTTCGATATCCAAAGAGGTCTTTTGAGGTTTTGGCACTTTCGACTCTTTTACGACGATTTTCGTTGTTGAGTCGGCATCTGCTAGAGTGGTGTTGTTTGCAGCGGTGAGGAAGTTCACAACTTGCTTCTTAGAAGGTAATTTTGTCTCAATTGGTTTTTCCGAACTCGATGGCTTTTTAGGTAGAAGCGATATTAGCTTTGTTGGTTGAACCCCTAGTTTGGACAGGGTAGAAGGACCCGCCTTGAGGGCTGCTGATGGTGGTGGAGATTTTTTCAACAGTTCAACGGCTGGAGTTGTATTTTTAACAGTTTGACATGTCGCAGTGGCGGCTGGCGTTGTATTTGGTTTACGAGGTTTTTTCACCAATACTACTTCAGGGTATTCGTTCATTTGAACACCTTCATCAACAATCATTATATCGTCTACCATTTCTACATTTGAAGGAACAAGATTTTGTTTCCGTTTGCTACGATGCATACGCATCATTGCCTCACGCTGGCGGTTGAGCGTTGCCAACATAGTTTCGTTGCTGTTCGAGTTCTCACCAATGCCAGGATACATTGCTGGATCAAGTTGAACCTCAAACCGTTGAATTTCATCATTTTGATCTTTCAATAGTTCGTCGGCACTGTCGTCAGAGACAACAATCACAGCGTTGGAAATTGGTTTCCCAATAACTTGAGGACGACGTCTCCTTCTGACGAAATTGCGCGACGGTGGAAGTCTCAAAGGCTTCGCTTGTTTGGGCTTCTCCTCCGGTGGTACGGTTATAATCTGAACTGAAGTTTCAGCAGGAAGTTTGTACGAAATTGTTGATGATGGTGGTGCCATCGGGTCTGGAGGAATGGCAATGTAATGTGGCTGGGGTTGCGAAACCAATTGCACTGGAACTAGTGTTGGATGTATCAATGGTCCAAGAATTTGTATAAGATCTGTATCTTGCAGTAGATTTGGATTAACGATAACATCACTAAAGTTTGTGTTTTTCAGTCGTTGGATTTGAATGCCAAGTGTTTGATTGTTGACTGGCCACTTAAGAGCTTTAAGAATCAACCTCAACAAATCTTCATCTTTGATGATACTGCCCAATGTTACTCCGCGACCAAGGGCATGTGAAGTGTCACTGACGACTGGGTGAATCTCAACTTTTTGTGGAATTGACGGTGCTTCAGATATGTGCCTAAGTGGAGGCGGTGGTTGTGAAGTTTTGGGCCGCGTTGGAAGTTTAATTTGAGCTGGCAACGAAACTAATGGGGGATTCTCTAATGTGACTGTAGTTGCATTCGAAAGTGCCATTTGTAATTTCTGCCGCTTCTCCTGCAAATGAGGAAAAATTGGAAGTTTCTTCTTTGGCATTTGATGGACGACTGTGAGTGGTGCTGCATTTGGTGTACTAGTAACTGCACCACGATTTATTTGTGTTGGAGTAAAGGCTTTATCTAAAGATTCCTTCTTACGTTGGGCTACGAGGAGCTTTTTATTGATATCCTTTGTTAGTGGATCGGATAGCGAAACATTTACAACAACTTCATTCTCATTACTTGGCAAAAGTGCGCTGTTTTTTGTCATAGCGAAGCTGTTGTATTCATTCTGGAAATGCTTATAAGATGCAGTCTATCAAGAGAAACAAGTATGAATGAAGATTTTAGATGATCTAAGGAATGAATTTATTCTTTAGCTCACCTTAGAGTTTTGATTTTTAAGAAAATCTCTGAGAAGAGCTTCTGTACGTCTAGCCATGACTCGCAGGAACTCTACTGCTTCTACTTTCTCATAGCAGGTTTTACAAATGACTTTAGGAAGTGGATCATCTTCAGAAACCTAAAAAATCAAACAAAGAACATCATTAAGGGTTTGTTTTGAAAGTAAAGTGTTACAAGTATCGAATGAAAAAGCTCGAAGTTCGCGGCATCGTGATGTTTTTTATCAGGAAAATATCGGCCGCCCAACGAACAACTTCGGTTTATGGCCCAATACAGAAAATTACCCCTAAGCTGAATAATTTTTCGAATGTCTAGTAAGTACTTATCTCATAGATAATAGTCATTCTTTCATTAAAAATAAATGCCAAAAAGTTATTGAGGTCAGCCTCGAATTATAAATCTTGTTTGATATACAGATGGAAAGTGTCGGAAGGCCCCATTCCGACCACCAATAGGTCTTATGCATATCGAACAAGCAGTTTCCACCTTCTACCATCTATCACAACCGTCAAAGGGCGAACGTGGATGTCATACCCTAGCTGGAACTTGACGAACTCAACAGAAAACCTCGAAAAACTGCGATGTAGTAGTAAGAACGATTTTAACTGTGACAACCTACTAGGTGGGGTGAAAAGTAACCTCCTTGGGAATGAAAAATTTTTTTTTTATTTTATTCAATATAGTCCCCTTTTAGCTTGATACACCTATTCCAGGGATTTTCCAACTTCTTGATCCCGTCCGAAAAGTAATTTTCCGGAAGATCTGCAAAATACTCCTCCGTATCGTCGATGATTACCTCGCGTGAGGTGAATTTTTTATTGATGAGCCATCTTTTGAGGTTTGGGAAGAGATAATAGTCAGGAGCCGTAAGTCATTGGTTTTAGCCGTGGCTGCGATGCTCTTATGCGCCGGCGCATTGTCTTGCAAAAACAAAGTTTTTTTTCGCTTCATGTGAGGCCGTTTTGCAGCGATTTAGGCCTTGAATCGCTCCAATAATGCACAGTAATACTCGCTGTTGATGGTTTTTCCTTTTTCGAGGTAGTCCACGAAGAGTATGCCATGACAATCCCAGAAAACCGACGCCATAACCTTTACGACCCATTGAGCCTCCCTCGGCCGCTTCGGAGCACTCGTGCCGGCTTCAGTCCATTGCCGGGCACTCATTCTGTTCTCTGGGGTGTAATATTGGATCCAGGTTTCATCAACAGTTACCAATCGACGCCAAAAGCCCGCCCGATTCCGCTCTCGCGTTCGTGTTTTTGGTCAGGAGTGAGCATGCGCGGCACCCAGCGGCAGGATAACTTTTTCATATGCAGAATCGGAGGGCCTGCCGCTGCGGACTTGATCGGTAGTGGAGTTGCGGCCACCACGAAACTCTCGAAACCAATATTTGACGGTGTAATCTGACGGAGCATTCGCCCCATAATATTTATCCAACTTTTCTTTTGTTTCCTTCGCCGTTTTGCTTCTCAAAAAATAATGTTTTATGAGAGAACGAAAATCGTTTTTGTCCATACTCAACATGATGCCAAACACGTGAACAACAATCAGCTGTCAAAACAAAACTAAAAACAGTATCGCATGTCTACCTAAATATGAACGGACTTCAAGGCACCACAACCTTTTTTGCAGTAGCAGCGCATTCTGGCGGTCAAGGAGGTTACTTTTCACCCCACTTAGTATATACGTTACTAGAAAACTTACAGGGCATGCTTAGGGTCCCATACACTAGAAGTAAGGAGGTTCCAACTTAGGTCCTACCGTGTTTCTATTAAATGATGTCCAAAAAAAGTAAAAGAGTAAATCGTCGAAACCAAAACTTGAATTTCGGGCTAAATTTGGGCACCCGTATGGTACCCAGGATCTGAATCTATTTATACAGTTTAGCAATCCACCTCAAATCTAATTTAGCTTGTTTATCTTTCGGTCCTCTGCCTGGAATGAGAAGTTTGTGTATCTAATGTACGAAAGAAATCCCGTGTGCTACCATCAGGCACATCAGGCTGTCATCCTTTTTGCTAAAAACTCTCACAAGAATTCTCGGTCTCCACATAAAATGCAGTTTCAATCATCGAAAACTATCGTATTGCTATCACAAAGGTAAACTCATTAACACCACAGATTTTGCTTAATTCACTATATTCTCAAAAGCAAATTCAGAAATGCAACTTTTGGTCGCATTGCAAGAAAGAAATCACAAAGAGAAACACTGCAACAGAGTAAACCTTCTATTCTAGTATGAAACCGAATCCTCACTAGGCTGCTTACGATGAAGATGCCCAGTATGCATATATAGACATACCGTTTTCTTGTACATGTAGCTGTGCCTTTAGCATAAATCTGGCTTAAACGGGGCTGGCCTTTATTACCTATATGGAAATTTCACACCTTTAAGTTTAACGAGAAGTGCCAGGTATCAAAGTCGTATCCTCAACGAAAAATATAGGTATGACAAAGCGAAACAAATATTAATTATCAAATATCAATTGAACTCCTTTCGTGCAAGACGACGAATGGCTCAAGGCCAAGTCTACAACCTAAAATTACTCGTATACAGCCGGTCAACAACACGTTCGCGAGTCATTTACACTTGTGACCGCCACTGGAAAGATGGATTAACATCAGCCTGTAAGCCTAAGATAGCTGAAGGAATTGGCGGTAGTTTATATTCTCCAGATCCTTCAGTTTATTCAGATACTGTACCATTTTCATCACGACTGCTTGACTCAGTATTAATCTAATGCACGCTACGGATATTGCAATATACAGACAGTCAAACAGCGATCAGATATTTAACTTCAAACAATTTAAATTCGAGAGTTGGTAGAGACTGCCGCGCATTTCCCAACGATGTACCGAAATAGCACACTCTATTAGGTTCCTTTTAACTAAGACGACTCTGCAAACTAATACGATGCTGAGGAATGCTGGGTTATATTAGCGACAAAGACATAATCGATCGAAAAGTACTTGTAAATTTTTTAATATAAGTAAGGTATTTTGTTGCATACTAGGTAAACCGCGTAGGAGAAGGAATGGATAAGAATTCACAATCATAAAATTCATAAATTGTAGCTTTAAAACGACCAATGTAAGAGAATCAGATGGCGTGCTAAATTTGGCAGCTGCCAGGTCCACATTGATGGCTTGAAGGGAACAATGTTTCAGAAGGCCCGAATATTAGTTTATTTAGCGCCTCAATATATATATTAAAGTAAGAAATACCGATGAAATAATTTTTCTCATTATCATAAGCGTTATAATCTTTTGGAAGCCAGATCCAACAACGCCTTAAGTCTAATGGTCGAGCTGCGACTGTTCCGATTCAATGTTGAATCTGTTATAGGGTAGCACCTGACAAATATCCCACACTCCAACAAGAAGGATTCAAATCATTGTCTACAAAACCTATTTTGTCCTTATCGGATTTTTACCCAGCACAGCGAGCAAATATTATATTAGGGATCATAACACTAGGATGAAGATGGCAGTGTATTCAGACATTACTTTTATTTTTATCTTGATATGGTGGACCTGGGTTTCAACCAATCAGGTCCGGGCCGATCGAAGCTAGGTTTTTCTAGTTACTCACGTCGAGCATTTGACTGATTTTTATATGGTTATACCTGGAAATACAGCAATTCATTTTACCATCGTTAGCCACTGGACCCAACCGCCGAAATGTTACTCAGGAAGACGTAACTTATGTCCCAAAGCGTTCTAATGATTATGAGCGTATCAATATCGTTTGCGTATGCAAGTTATCAAATACCACAGGTCCCGATGAGGTCTTAACCAACTTGATAAAGCAGTGTAGGTCCCACATCATCATCCTGCACAATCAACCGAGTTTGACAACATCGATCGAAAAAGTAGACGCTGTCTTTTTAAGCCTTAATTCATCAGTGTTATCATAGACTGCCTTAAGACCGATAGAGAAGTAGAATTTATCGACCTAAATCCATGAATTATTTCATAGGTCTACGGTAGTATGAAAATCTAACCTCCTGACCATGGCCTATGTCAAAGATTATGGACAACTCGGGTTATTGACATTATTAAGCAATATTGAGGTGTTCTTTCTCGAAGAAGATCTAAAACGATTCTGAGGTTACTTTAATCAGACATAATTTGGAGAAGAGTTGGTTTTTGTTCTACACCACTGCGTTAAACATCTCGATAAGTAAGGCAATATGCTTTTATTGTTTAACCTTAATTCTGATCATCGTCCAGATGGAAAAGTTATTTAAGTGGTTCCGTCTCGGCATTTTTAGGTTCGATATGTTTTCAACTTTCGGTAAATTTTTTAAAAATCATTGCTACAATAGCATTACTCTACGCTTCACATGCTTTTCCTTGAGTGTATTTATCCCGCCTGTTTCGTTCCCGAGGAGCTCTGGTCCCTTTATACATTACATATGTATCTGTACACTGATGCAGCGAAAACAGCTTCAAAAATGAAAGCCGGACGGTTTAACTAAGTCATTGTACCTATACAGTTTATTCAGAGAGTTTCGGTATGTCTTGCCAATGGAAATACTCTACTTCGCTCTTTTTTAAGCCATTGTACAAAATTTGAACGCGGAAGAGGAAAGGATCAGCAACAGCGTTATGTGCATGTCAAATGCTGCTAAAAGAGAAAAAAAAATATTATCCACAATCAATCAATCAATCGTTAATGGTGCAGTTACAAAGAAGGGCAACTTGTTACAGTTCACGACTCAAAGTCAAAATGCAAGACAGTGCTGAACTTCTTTTTTCCATTCCTGCAATAAAATAGTCAACGCAAAGATGTAAGTACGAGTACATAACCGACTTTTGAAACAGACAAGGAGCGTGAGTTTTGGAATTGTTTCTTGCTTCTCGGTAATGCCTCTACGCCTTTTTGGGCTAGAAATTCAGTTTCAGTGATCAACCACCCACTATACTAGCCAGGTTTGGGCCCGACCGACTTTTTTTTTCTAAGCTAAATTACGATGAGGTTGAGGTAGTTAAACGAAATTTGATGAAAGTGCTGCGCAGCCTTACAGAGACAGTTATCAGGGTCCTGTGTTAAAAATTATGTTTTGTCTTAACCCGTTCGTGGCTGGAAACATTGAAAGACAGGGCAGTTAAGAAAATATTGATGTGAGTCGAAGTTGTTTTGTCCGAAACCTAGCATAGTGACTTTTGCACATATTGAAAGGTGAAGAGTTATGGAGCTTACTGGAAAAGTGGCACACTAACTTTTTTACCCTCACCACAAATTTTATTTGACAGCTAAACCATGAATACGGGTAGATGCGTTCAATTCAATAAACTCTCTGCTTGTGAGTAACACCTGATTAGTCTGAATACTCTCTTGATTCGCCAGCTGTAATGAACGCGCATAATTCCTAAAGTATTCATATAATTCCTTAAAAATTAGCAAAAATCCATAATTTGGTCGAATAATCGTCCAAAAGCTCAATAAGAATGAGTCTGATTCGAATAATATCTGAGAAAAGTTCTGACAAAACTATTCCACTCCTTTCAAGCGCTAAATTCAAGTTATCCCTCAAAACTCCACCCAACATACTATATGTAGCTCCATGCAGATACCTACTCCAAAGATGCAGATACATACAACACTAACACTTATAACAAGGCTATACAATCAAATCTGTGCAACTATCAAAACAGGCTTTGCAACATTTATTGGCGTTACTGCAACAACTCCAATCCAGTCATCGACATAGTCGCAAATTCCAATAAAACAAAAAAGAAAAAAAAATCGCGATACCCACTATTTTAAGTGGATTTTGTGACGTGCGGCGCTTTTCACAAGTATGCATGTGCACGAATAGATATGTACCTATGTAAGTACGCCTCACGTCTCACTGTTATCAGTGCGTTCTTAGCATTCACGCATAGACCTTACGATTTGTCACCCATCGATATGGCGGTCAATATCCCAATCAGAACCCCAAAGGTAATAGAACCACGAGTACTTAGTAGGTATGTAAAATTAACGACACTGTGAACTTTTAATTTTTTCGGCATTGAACCTCGGACATGGACATGGAACAGACATTGGTGTAGGCAATTTATACCATATGCATATTTCGGCCGGGCAAATCAACACAGCAACACACTCACACGGGGAGCTGCCTAACAAAATGCACTTTTCGCACAGCAGCCCCAGCCCCAGCCTCATACAATGTTCGACGTCAGAAATCAGACAACAACAAAAAATAATGATACACACACACTATTGTACCAAACTCGAAACGCATCTCTTTCCTCATAACACAACTATAGAAATAGATACTCATAACTATATGCACACAAATATACATTAACACACAGTGGCACATGAAAGTATATTTTTGGATTCACGGCACCTACCAACACCCTCTACCCTTTACTACTCGTACATCAGTCGACACGTACAGAGAATAAAAAAAAAATATAAATCTTCAACTGGGTTCCATATCCACAAACCCTTCAGGATAGATACAAACCGCGCAACAACAACAACAAAAAAAAACGCTAAAGAACAATCGCGCACAAAAAAAGACACCCCTACACAAGTCTGCCATAGGGATGAGGTTTTAGGGATACCGCTGGGCATAGAGAGTGGGAGTCGAAGTCGAAGCATCCATCTCCCTAACATGCAATCCATCCAACTAACAGCAGTTGGACACAATTCAACCTACGTAGATACTCACTTGCAGATGTAGATACTTTTCCAGAAGGGATTTAAGGCCAGCTCGTCTCATAATCAAGATACAGTCGTCCGGCTTGGACTTTTTGCTTCGTGTATTTGTGGTGCACACACGACAGTAGTACCTCATCGAATCTTCAATGTTTTGCATTTTAGCTTCCTCCATTTCGTCTTCCTTTGCCTTTGCCTTTGCCTAATTGTGTTGCTTTTGGTTTCAGTTTGTTGTTTTGTTTTTGTTTCTTCGCCTTTTTGTTGTTTTCACTTCACCGAAAACACTATCCACTAACGGTTTTTGCATTACCCGAATGCAAGCTAAAATCCCAATCCGCTAGCGAAAAATGTTTAAACAATCAAAATTGAGAAAATGTAGTTTTATTTTTATTTTTTTGGTTTTTTGGCAGAAATTTTATGAATTTTTGATGGATTTTCTACTCCATGCCACTTCTTCACTTCGTTCTCGTAGAGATCACACGAATAACTAACACGAATGGCATTTCAGTTCGCACATATACAGCGATGATGCTGAGGCCAGAGAAATCATATTTTTTTCTCACACACAACTACCAACAGAAAAACATATCGGCAGCTACATGCAAACGACAGTGTCAGAACGTGTCATCAGAAGGGATTTTTTTTTCTCTGTTTTTCCCTTGACAGCGGTGTGTTGATGTTTTGGCTGATGATTGTGTGGCATGAGTATTTTGCTCTCCTGTCAGCTTAGTGGAATGTGTGTGTGTGGAATGGAAAAAATAAAATCAAAACATTTGCGACGGCACGAATATCTTTTTGTATTTTTTGTTATTGTCAGTTTGTGTCGCTGGTTTTTCGTCTTTCAAAGCCATACAAATACATTTGTACAAGACACGGGTTGCTTGTGTAGGAGCAATGTAATGAGAGTTGCTTTTTTCGTAATTCAGCGCTTTGCAGGCATATTCAGCGAAATTGGGATGGTGTGCGTTGCGATAGAAACAGTAATCGAATGGGAAATGTGAAGGGAGGTTGTAGTGGATGTGTGTGTTATGAGGAAAATGATGAATATTTGGTGAATTTCCTTTCGAGGTTTGTTTTTTTCTTTTCTTTTCTTTTCTATGAAACAATGGGATAGTGTGTGTGTAGGTGCATTTTGGGGAGTTGCAGGTTCGAAATACAGGAGGTGTGAGAAGTTCTACACCACATACAGAAAATGTGAAGTAAATTTGTGAAGGACTTTCGGAGGCGTTTTGTGGTCGTGCAGGGATGCATAAATGTGCACAAACGTATGTATGGACGGGTGTTATATATTAAGATAGCCATGGAAACCTATGTGGTTTTGCTGTAGATACTCATTACTGTTTGAGAAAGGATAGACATGTTCTTTCCTAAATTAAATAATTACTCGTAACTGTCGATGTTTCTAGCAATTCCATAGAAAATCCTTTCTAGGAGAGCGGAATTGACGTGATCCTAGGGAAGATTAATTGAGTCTTGACCTTGTAAAGAGTTTTTAGACTGATTATTTAGTTTTTGACATGTAACTATCGCCATGCGATGAATCAAATCAAAATTTCACAATTCAACATCAGCACCTATAGATGAGACTGAAAGACGGCTTCTACGACAAAATGTTAGAACGGTACTCTAAGTACAATAATAGCGAAATTGTTTTCATTTGAACTACAATAATGTGGCCTTGTTACGGTTGTGGATATCCTGTTCATACCTAAGACAAAGAAATACCGCGTGAAAGTTTACTGTCGAAGGCCAAAGGCAAGTGTAAGATACCGCTCTACTCATCAAGTAACCCTTAACCTCTTTAGAGGTCTTATGCTGCTTACTTTAGTAATAATTCTGGTGGCAGCGTTACCAAAAAACCCATCCAAAGATACTATTTTAAATGTATTTGGATTGTTTCAGTTATCACAGCAAATCTTTGATTCGACGACGAATCCTGGTAATCACATGCAGCGCAATAAGAATCTTACAAGCCGGTACTGCATAGAAAGTATCCATCTAGGACAGTAGATTGGCATTCAATGGTGATGACATGAAAGAATCATTTTTGCAGACCGTATAATAGTGATAATAGAAATTCGGCATCATTTTTAACCTGGACATTGATAACCAACAATCATTGCCACTTGAGTCGCAGTTTTCCTTTACTGCGCTGGATTAAGAGACTTTTCGGAACGGAGCGTTGATATCCATCTGGTCTACATGGCCCAGTCGTTAGATTTAAATTTTTCCGCCCAAGTCGATGTCGCTATACAGACTGTGCAGGTTGCGATGTATCTCCTCCTCCACTCAGCGTCAATGCAGACGGGACCGAAAATCACTCGAAGAATTTTGCTCTTAAAGTAGCCAAGAGCAACCTCATCCATTTTTGAAAAAGTCAATGCCTCTGCGCGATGGCGATGGCGCGATAGTTAGCTCATTGGACTATCACGCAGACAGTCTGGGTTCGATTCCTGGCTGGGTCACAAACAATTTTTCAAATCGCCATCACCCTTTCGGCGAGCAATGGCAAACTCCCGAAACCGTAGGCCCTGCTCAGATGTGACAAAAATGATAACATGAGCAACACAAATGAGTGTCAAGAAGCTAGGCCATGGCCCATACCGGGCTGCCAGCGCCACAGTGTTTTTTTTTTTTCAATGCCTCTGCGCAGTAGAGCAGGACTGGAATTATTAAGATTTTATATGGAGCCTCTTTTACTGTTGAAGGAATGATGAAGTGAACAACTATTCGATTAAGGAAATGGACTTTAACTAGCTTAGGGTTCGTTACTGGAGGCAGCTGACTTGCGAAGAAAAACCTTGTTGACTAAGAACCAGACCAGTCGTCATTAAGAGTTCCTTAATACCACTGCAGAAATCACTGTTGGGTGCTTCCCTTTTTTGTTTTCATCCTGTCTACCTTTAAGGGAAACCACAGTTAAGTAACTAATAATGTCATTTATAAGTTTTCTGCTAATTAATTTTATTCCTTCGTTCTGTTTATGTTGAGCTTTGATCAGCGTGGTACGCGAAATCTACTTTCTGTGAACCACTGATATGTCATTGTTTCTATGAAAGGTAGAATGTTGTCCACCTCGCAGTTACCTGAAATACGAGTATCTCTGTGTCGTGGAACCCATCCTCGATTTGAATAGTACCAACGCTTACCATATCTTTGATAGACAGTCTCCCGTTTCTCCCGCAGTTATAATTTCTCCCTGAGATATGGTCTAATGGTATAGGTGAATATCAGGTAAATCATAACCGGACCATCGTAAAATCCCTAGGGACTGTTTTAGCCCACGGCCAATGTGGGTATGTTTATTGTGGTTTTCAACAATTTCATATTCCTCTTTGAGCGCTATAATACAGAGTCCCCTTTGCCGTCAAACATTTTCAACGCAACATTTCCGTTCGCAACACAAAATTTCAAACAAACAATATTTTTTCCATATTAAAAATCGCGGATAGCATTCGAGGTTGACTAATGTCTTTGACTATTGGCAGCAAATTTATTGACAGATGGGGCAATTACCAGATGCGGCGTCCAAATAGATGACAGTTGTACCAACATTGCAAAACAATTTTTAAAGAAACCATTAGCGCGGGCCATTTGAATGTTTAAGTCCCGGTTGTATTGTGAGACAATGTATACAATTCTTCCTAAATTCAACCAAACCATTTTAACACACATTTTACAAAAGGTACATCTGGAACCCGATTCACAAAAAAATTATTAAAAAATATAGTACTGTACAGGATCTGGCCGGCCATTTCAAGTCGTAGGAATCATGTCAACGGGAGATCACACGCCTTGGGATTGGTAATTTGAAGTCCCTATAATTCCTCGAGCTGTGTAAGCGGCTGCTTCCTTCTGCTGCTGGAACCAACAATGCTCGAGACCTAATTAAGACCCCAAAGCAACGTCTGTCTGTAGCGCTCACCAGCTACGATTACGGTCGTGCGATCGGTGTTCTCAAAAAAAATAAGTGCGAATCACTTTTTCACTGCAAACACTGCCGCACCAAATAGCCTATTTGAGGGGATGCAACGACTCTTTGTATTTCATGTGGATTCGCCGTGCCTTAGAATCCCAAATTTTGTTTATCCACTTAACTATTTAGGGCTTATTATGATTTTGGATACGAAGATGAAAACGACGATGAAATTTAGGCTGGGTTGGTCAAATAAGCAGTAGCAATAATTCAGCTGTGATTCGCGATCCATTTCATGTTGTCAACTAATTTCCTATCGGTCTACAACATAAATGCCAAACCACAATGACATTTGACCCCGTTTGCACAAATTATGACACATTCACATTAGAACATTACTTTTGTCCCACCTTGTCTATGCACAACAAATCCAAGTTTGCAATTCCCTGTTCTTAATTTTCCTGCTCTACCCATTAAGCCAGGTTAGCAAAACTAATTCCATTCATAACATACAGTCCATGCATTAGAAAAGTAAAGAATATTGCTCTTCACTTACTATGACAATCTTCTGGATCCGACCCAAAAGTTCAACAGTTCTGTTGTGCTTTATTCTGCTTCCAATTTCAACTATGTTCATACGAGTATTATTGCGTCAAGAGTTATGACAGAGGATTTGTTCAATTTGTTTCACAACTACTTTCCTTGGAACCTTACTGATCTTGATGGAAATAGCATCTTCAAAATGATAAAGAAAAAGATGCATAGGCCATCCTTATCTGCCAAATACATTCTAACAGGCCAGAATGGAACATAGAAATGGTCTATGAATATTGAATATTCTTCGACTCTAGTGTCGTCACAACTTTTACTTGCAACCTAATACACTCCTATATCTGTAGTGACTTTGTGATTGAGTCATATCAATTGCGTTTGCCTTAAAGAGCTCATGTATATACACTGTTCTCTCTGATTGAGGTCTGATCACATCGGCTTCAGTCACTGTGCATCACTGCACATGTCAAGAAAGTTTAAGCTTCTGCAATAAGAAGCAAGGGCGTTCCTAAAAGTAAGGTTAGTTTGTATATTTTTATTATTATTATTATTTTATTTATTTCTGGACTGAACTTCTTAATGTTCTCTTACATTCTCATTATTTGTACTTATTCATATAAATTTAACATTAAGGTACGAGGGCGGGTCAATAAGTCCATGACTTTTGGATTAAAACACAGATTTTTTGATAAAAAAATAATTTTATTTTTCCACGTAGTCTCCCTTGAGCTCTATACACTTTGCCCAACGCTTCTCCAATTTTTTTATCCCTTCCAAAAAAAATGATTTGTCGAGGTCCTCAAAATAGGCCTTTGTTTGCGAGATGACTTCATCATTGGAGTCAAATCTTTTTCCACCAAGCCATTTCTTCAGGTTTGGGAACAAGAAGTAGTCGCTCGGAGCCAAATCTGGAGAATAGGGTGGATGAGGGAGCAATTCATAGCCCAATTCATGGATTTTTGCCATGGCAACTGCACATGTGTGCACCCTTGCATTGTCTTGGTGGAAAAGAACTTTTTTCTTGGCCAAATGAGGTCGTTTTTTTTTCAAATCGTCATTGAATCGGTCCAATAAGTTGGCATAATATTCCCCATTGATTGTTCTTCCCTTTTGGAGGTATTCAATGTGGATTATCCCGCGTGCATACCAAAAAACAGTCGCCATAACTTTATTGGCTGACAAACCCACCTTGGCCTTCTTTGGCGCCGATTCACCCTTAGAAACCCACTGTTTTGACTGTTGTTTGTTCTCTGGTGTGTTGTGATGGATCCATGTTTCGTCCACGGTTACAAAACGGCGCAAAAACTCCTCCATATTGCGATTAAACAACGCCAAACTTTCCTGTGAAGTTGTTACACGATTGCGTTTGTGGTCGACTGTGAGCAAACGCGCACCCATCTTGCGGAAAGCTTTCTCATGCCCAAGTGATCATTCAAAATTGAAACCACTGAGCCATGCGAGATCCCTACGGCTTCCACAATCTCTCGCACTTTCAATCTTCGGTCGGCCAACACCATATCGTGAATTTTTTCGATTGTTTCGGGTGTAGAGACCTCAACTGGGCGTCCAGGACGTTCGGCATCTTCAGTGCTTGTACGGCCACAACGAAATTCAGTAAACCACTTTTTTACCATTGAAATCGATGGTGCAGAGACCCCATAGTATTTATCAAGCTTAGCCTTGGTCTCGGTAATGGTTTTTTTTCGCAAGAAATACAAAAGAAACAAGCAAACTTTTAAAAATAAAAGCGAACTAGATTGACGTATGTCAATCTATCTATGGAATTCCAAAGCCTTATAGCATGAACAAAAAAATAAACGTTGACTGTTTAAAAAGTTAAAATAAGGAACGTTGATATTTTGGGTACGATTTGAATGAGACAAACTTAGTTTCTCGAAGAGATATGTCGGTTGTTAGTTTTGAGCAATTTATACAGCAATTGTTAAGGTCGGGACAAAGGCGGATGAGATATAAAGTTGGCGTAGACCACCATATATTCTTTTGATAACATAATTGGTATGGCTTTCACAGGAAAGTTTGCAGTTGATATATATTCCTAAGTTCTTCACCTCATTTTCATATGGAATTAATTGTCCCATTAAATGTATTTGTGGCAAGCAACTGGAACGAATCCTGTCATTACAGAGAGCAATGGCTTTACATTTAGCAGGGTTTAAGGACAGTTTATTGAGAACAGACCAGTTATAAATTCGTTCCAAGTCCACATTAAGCCTAGCTATACAATCATCCATTAAGCCAATCGGTCTAGACAGATATACCTGAGCATCGTCTGCATATAAATGCACCGATGCATCAAGACAGACCTTAAGCATGTCGTTTACAAACAATGAGAACAAGAGTGGTCCTAAAATAGATCCTTGTGGGACACCTGAATGCACCGCTAGAAAATTTGAACTTCCCTGACTAATTTGTACTTGTTGAAATCTGTCATTTAAATAATTAAATATAAGAGATGCAGCGTTATTACCAAAACTGAACATAATTGATTCGCAAATGTTCTTTATTCCCTTTTTTAGCCAATTGTTTAAGACTCTAGATTCAAGAAGTTTGTCTTATTAGTTAAAATGCTGTCAAAATAAAACCCGGGATGACTCAATAAAAACAACACAAATCAATCAATCTTCAAAATTTATTTCGTTTTCTTCCTTTTTTAATGAATAGTCTAGTAATCCATACCGTGCTTGTTCGATCATATTAGCAGGGTTTTTGGTTGGAAAGTCGCTCACAAGGATGAATTTATGAGATTGTCCATTATTGTGATGCAACTCTTGTTCTGCTACAATCCTGGTCTTTTTCGGCAAAATACTCTCCCTTAAACGCTTCATAACACTTAAATATACAACACCACAAATATGGAAAAAAAAAGTGAGTAAAACCGTCTGGGATGAAAAAAGTTTTCAACAACATCACGGCCCTCTTTGAACACTCGGTTTCACTCAAATGCTCTTGTTCTCGATATTACAGGGCCTTCATAGGCTTCCATCCGACATTTTTAAACAAAAATTCCGTTTGCAACACAAAATTTTAAACAAACAATATGTTTGCCATATTAAATTTCCATATCTTTGGCTACTGGCGTTGGCGATGGCGCGATAGTTAGCTCATTGCTCATTAGAGTCTGGGTTCGATTCCTGGCTTGGTCACCAATAATTTTTCAAATTGCCACCATCCTTTCGGCGAGCAATGGTAAACTCCCGAAAGTAAAATTGCCTATGAAAAAGCTTCTAAGGAGTGCCGTTCGGACTCGGCGATAAACCGTAGGCCCCACTCAGATGTGACTAAAATGGCAACATGAGCAACACAAATGAGTGTTAAGAAGCTAGGCCAAGGCCCATACCGGGCTGCCAGCGCCACAGTGTTTTTTTTTTATCTTTGGTTACTCACAACAATGATGTTGCAAACCCATTATCCGCGCCATACAGTGACTTTTTTAGGTTGCATTAGATGCATCCTGGTGATCCAATATTCAGTTAACAAATCGGCGACGTCGTAGATGGTCTAAAGTCTTTAATTGTTGTGTGATTTGGATCTAATAGGCTCGGAAATTAAGATCAACTTTTGAAATTCGCCGTAAAGATCCATAAGTGAGGCAAAATTGTTAACTTCGGCGACGAAGTGGTGACATCTGTCAAATAGATCAACCACATTAAATGTTAGTAATTGACAGCCAACATCCACACCATCTGTTGGCTCACCCTTTATTTTAAAAGAACGCATACTTCATTTTCTGAATAAGGCTCCTTATTTATTGTTCTTAATCTATTTCATCGCTTTCAAAGTACTCCCATCCTGATACAATACACTTATGCAAACGGTTTCTCCAATTCTCGAAGTAATTATTTCTACTCCGATGGTTGTTGGAAACAATTGTTAAAACCGATTTCTGGATTGGCTTTTAAAGCGCACAGCGATCCTTTCTATCGTGTCGAAAAACGATGTCTCTTGAGCATAGGAAATTGCCATACATCAGACGATCCTAAATCAGGCGAATGAAGCTCAGGTCTTTTTGCAAACAGCTTGATCTACACGACGCATAACGTATAAAAAAATATTCCTTGTTAAAGGTTTGGCCCACAAATAACTGTAGTTTTGATCTTGATTCACCTTTTGGACGATATTCGCTTGATCCAAGTCTCATCTCTATAAATGATGCGTTCCATAACCCATTGATAGTCAGGAATCATTGTATCGCAGATTCTAATGCGATGCTCTTTTCCAAAAAATTAGTGTTTTTGGAGTCAATTGCGATTGGACTTTTTTTAGGCACAAAACATCATTCAAAATTGTCTAGTTTTCAATTGTCAATTTTGATTTCGATCTGCCTTCTTTGAATGGTTTGTAGCACTTGTAAATATTTTCTTGTGGCACAGCTTGGTTACCGAAGGCCTTCTGCAATATTTTCAATGTTTCTAAGGTAGAAATTTCGATCCGCAAACAAGATTTTATGCAAGTTCTTTGCTCAACAAAATAAGATTTTGTAAAAATCGCTGAATTCATATTTTATTGTTTATAAGCCACGTCCATAACTATTGAACAAATGTGATATGAAATTTGACACATATGACAGTGACAGTACTGGCAACCTAATAAAAAAATATTTTCTAGAATCGAAAAGCCCACGTATATTGAAATTGGTATTTCATCTAATTTTTTGATCACAGTAGTAGCGCAGACTCGTGAGCTTTTAAGCGAAAGATAAAACTTTCTGCGAATAGACATTATATTTCTCAACTAAGTTGGCTTTACACGTCGGATGTATCCAAAATTGCTTGTTCTTTTCCAAATAATAAGATTTGACGAGTTCTACAAATTAGGGGTTATTTGTGTGATGGTTTCGTGGTTCAACAATTATATCGCCAAACTGTTTCTTCACGTTTGAAAGATAAAATTGTCAGTGGGAGTTAAATCCCGGGAATTAGGTGGATGAAAGAGCAATCCATAAACGAATTCAATGAATTTCGACAGAATGATAGGCAATGTCTGGGTAGAAGAGTCCTTAGCCAAACGGAGTCGTTTTCTTCTTTAATTCTTTGGTTGATTGATATTCCATTTGAAGGGTAATCTATGACGATTATGTGTCGTGAGCCTAAAAAAATTTCAACCATCGAATTTCGACCTTGGCCTTACTCGACATTTATTCGCCCGGAGAAACCCACTGTTTCAACTGCTGATTGTCCTCCAATGTGTTGTGCGAAAAGGGACTAAAAATCTCATTCCGATTTCGGCTGAACAATTTAAAGCAGTTCTTCATTTTGCCTAAATTCACACGGCTCGAACTCGAACACAAATCGAGTGACGCAGCAAATGTTGTTCTTCAAGTTAAAAAAGTGGGCAATCCAGGATTTAAACACAGGGATCATTCGTGGGAAGTGGTAGAGGATCAGCAAGCTGTCTGATAAGAACAATAGAAAGAACGGGTAGTTTTAGATTTTCGTTTCAAAAATAGGTTCCTGGCAGTTTGCAACCAAAAATGTAACCCAATGCATGTAAAGGAATTATGGTAGCAAGCTTAATAAAGTTTAACTTCTTCAATATGATTCAATGAAAAAAAAAAGTAATAATAAAAAATTATAAGTTAAGGACTAAGATGAGTTTCTTGCGGCATCCCGTTTTAATTTTGAGTGTAAACAAGAATTGTAATTCTTATCTCTTTATAATACCAAGTCAGCATAAAGTTCTCTATTTTTAGCAAAAACCTATCTAAAACTTTATGATCGGTTGCCACAACTACCCTACTAAAGCATATGTACTTGCAGTTCTTTCTACACCAGCCGACAGCTCTTAAAATTTTCGAAAGTGCTCCTAAATTTGGTGTTTTTTTTATTTTTATTTGGTGCATTAAGATTTATTGCTTCGAGTGTACCACAGTATGCAACACAAGCACAACAATTCCCAAATTAACACATAGCCTTTGTGTCATATCTATCCCATATATGTATATGTATGTAAATATGAACATATAAACGTGCATAAATAGCTCGTTTAACAAGCGTTAGTGTGTTGGAAAATTAAAGTGACGTATTTTTTTCCTAGAACTGGTGTAATCACAACGTACAGTTACAGTTACACAGCTATCGCCATCCGAAAAGAGAGTATTCATGTGCTGGTGTTTGTATCTATTAATTGAATTCGGTGGATGCATGAAATAGCTTTCTCACAAGTTTTCAATTTCAAACTTACGCTATTTCGTATTCCATGCCATTTTAGACTTCAGAGTTTGCTTGTGTGTATCTTGTATTCATGTTTATAATGAGCGAGAGCTTGCTGCCTAGCAAAAAAAAAAAATCCCAGCCCAGCGTTGAGGTATCTATAGTGAATACAACAAATGCATAGGTATGTATATTTAGTTCTATATTATGGCTATGTATGTGAAAGTACAGCGTGCGAGGTGAAGTTTCTCTTCGCCTATAGATACGCACACATTTTATTGTTTTCTTTTTTTCGCGAATGCGCAGTTCTTGCGTGTATTTGTTGAAAAAGAAAAAGAAAAGAAAAGAAAAAAAAACATTCTAGAGGACGTTTTATGACATTTTAATTGTTCAGATACAAAACATCGCACTGGTGTCTAGAAAAGCTAGGGAGCAAGTTCGATAGACTTTCGTGTGTATACCTCGATGCCTTCACATGGGTTCAGTACGAGTATAAACGCGGCGGCACTAGGCAAAATCTACATATGGATGTGCAAGGTTGGCTCCACTCATTCACACATGTATGAGTATACAGAAATGTATAGAGATATGTATGTACATGGTTTTTGTATAGTTAAGATTGATGTTTATTTGTGTATTTGATTATTGGGTCATTTATAGCGGGTGTGTATCTTTAGTACATCTTTTCATATGAAAGTATCTGTGCCTATAGATTAAGCAGCATACGCAAAAGAACAACAAAGCGGGAGAGAATGCAGAAAAACAGGAGCCAAATGCCATCTTCTACGGCACTTAAGGGTGCCCATATTGTGTATGTAACTGTAGGAACGTATAACCATAGAGCTGCATAGTTACAGTGCTGATGCGGGGTGACAATAGATTGAATTTATTTAATTTTCCTGATTTTATGTATATAGGTATGGGAATGTTTCGAGGTAGATATAGATATAGATTTCGTAAGCTTTACACAAAACGTCGTTGTTAGGTTGTAGGCAGAAAATCCTAATGCACCCTCCAGTTCGTGGACAGATATACTCGTACTTAGCTGTTCTCTTTTTTCTTTGTGTGCCTTTTGCGTCGCTGAAGCTGTAGAATACTTACCGAGCTAAAGCACTAACGCCCGTTCGCTGTACATGTCCAGCGGATTTTAACTCTTTCAGCTAAGTCCACGCCGCTCTGTAGCTACAAAAAAAAATCTGTACATACTGCGTCGATGCATAAAGGGCCGTAGATAACCCAAAGTTACCGAGCAGTTCCACGGTCCGAAAAAGGCTCTGTTATTAGCAAGAGTCGCTAAGGTGGTCTCATTGCTTATTGCAATGATATTGCCAATGATGGCAAAGTTCTTAACTTTCTCGTCGTTGTACCTTGCCAATTTCGATGTCCAAATGGTCGATTGAAAGGCACATCTTCCTCGGTAAAAGGATGTACGAGTACTTCGTTTTCCCAAACTTAAAACCAAACCCATTTACAATATCTTACAACAAGTTGCTTGTAAGTCTTGCAAAATGCCCTCAAGTATGATGTTGTAAAAATGCATAATATTGGTTCTTTTTGCCGAAAGCCTTATTTGACATTAAAAGGCTCGTGGAAAACATTGCCGATCCTTAGGTATTACTGGACTTTCTCCATGACAACTCTGCTGGATAAGTTAACCAGTGCGCAAACGACTTCGTACGAGTATAATTTCTTCCGATAGGCCGCTTTTCAATCGACTGTGCGTAAGCACTGTATTTTTCCCTCATTTTCCACAAAACTTACATCTTACAACACTACAACCCACATCTTAGAGCGGATTTATAAACGTCCTTAAATAAAAATGAATGAGGGCTATCGATGGACATTGGCGAGATAAGCCATAAGTAATGAAAATTAAAAGAGTGTTGGAGACAGGCCGGAGCCCTGGGGCACACTAATATTTATTCTGTGGACATCAAATATGAACCATCCAGGACAACCAGAATTGAACGTTCTGAAAGGTAATTTCTAATCCCAAATTTCAATCCAAAATGTACAATTTTCGACAAATTGGCGTCGAATCAGCATTGCTAAAAACCACACTGCCGATAATTAAGAAGTTTCTCGTCGTGAGATATTTGATGAGCTAACGATTTAGGGAGATTAGAAAGAGAGAGTCTTCAGGAAGAGTAGGATGAGGATTCGCTTTTTTATTGACGGGTTTGATAAATGCTGTGATCCGTCTTCTCGAAGAGAGTCAATAAGATTACGCAGTGGTTTTACTCGCTTAAAAGACGACCTCTTCAAAAGGAGGAGGAAGAACTACATGAACCACTAAATTGGGCATGTAACGATCTTTAACTAACTAGATAATTCGTTGTATACAATTTCTGACGGACTCAAGTGAAGATGGAGGAGGCATACCACAATCTAGACGTGTACAATTGGGTCTGCTAAAATCGCCAAAAATTTGTAGCTTATATTAGAAAAAATGACACTTTCGAGCGATTTTGTTAACACTTTCTTTCTTCCATGAAGAATCCACGCCATAAATTTTCTTTAAAACATGAAATTGATAGTTTCAGCCTTACAAGATGGAGCACACGTTAAGCATTTTCCATGACATTGAGGGTACAATCATATTTGTTTAGATAGAAAACAAAGCATAGATTAACCAATAGCTTTACGGTTTGGATTAATATGGTAAATATGTGATGAAATATGTCTCTAACCATTCTAATGCGCAAACATAGTTTTAAGTCGGACATACCATGTTGAGCTCGAGAAACCTCAGTTGAAATAAAAGCAACGAGATTCAATTTGAAGACCATGATCCTTTTTTGTTTTTACAATTTTGAGCCTATGAGTTCTTAAATCAAATTTGACAAGGACCATCACTCTGACTTTTTGCCACTATTTCGAGTAAATCGCCACGAACTCTGCAAACTCAATCACAATCTGGGCTTCCAAGTCGTCAATAATTGCTGGTTTATTCGCATATGCCCAATGCCTTCAGACCGTTACAATGAAAACAGTCAAAAGTTGTAAGACCGTATGATCGCCTAAATCAATCGGCAGGTCCATTTTGGGAATTCATCTTTTCGCCAAATTGTGATTAGCTGAAGATCCCTTTAAATCTTGGACGTAGTGAACGGGTAGTTGTTGAAAACAGCGGCAAATCGAAAGAAATTGGCTATATTTTCTTTTAGAATGTTAAGATCCTCTTTAGCAATGGAAAGAATACCGCAACAAGACAGAAATTTCGTGCGGCATGTATGAACTGGACATCATATAAGTGTAAAATTTGATGGCGGGAATATGAAAGGACTTCTACTCTACGAAAGAAATAAACACCACTTGTGGAGATGGAGTTAAGCTAGTGACAGCCCTACGTCATATCGATCTTACTGTTACCGGATTTTGATCAGCAGGTTAAAGGATAAAATCATGAACATAACCATTATCCAGTGCTACGTTCGCCAAACAACGTGTATGACAAAAACGAAACGATGGGCAGCCACCAACTCAATAATTTGTAGTCCAGATGGTAGATTTTTACGCCAAAGATGGGAACGATAATACCACGTACAAACAAGTGCAACGACAACGGTGAGGGGTTTGTTAAATTCTACTTGGTCGACCGGAGGTCTGGGTCTCGACAGATCGACAACGTGTAAGTCGATGCTTTAGAAATGGCACTTAAGACGTCTGTAACAAACGTGGAGCTAACATAGGAAAAGAGAGGGACTAACACCTAATAACAGCTACTATACGTTTTCGTATCGCATTTGTTATCATAAACCGATTCAACTTGCCAATGATACTCACATAGACTGCCAACTGGCTCTGTGGGACTAAATACAATTGTTCTAAGTCTGATGTTAGAAAAGACACATGATAGTGCTTTACCTTGCTTAAATCTTTTTTGACATCAAAGTTTTCGGTAAATTCGTTAGATAGCAGCGCTTATCTTGCACAGACGGACCAGTTTGGCAGGGACTTCAAAACCATAAATGGCTCTATGCGAATCATGTCTATAGATGCTGTCATATGCAGCCTTAAAATCGATGAAATCGATTAGACATCGATTTGCACGTCTTGAGTTTTTATCAGGAATTGCCGGATTGTGAAGATTTGGTCGATTGTGGACTTTCCTGATCTAAAGTCGATTTGAAAGGGGCAAATTAGGTTATTGGAAAAGGGTATCAGACTTTAAAAAATATGGCAGATAAGATCTTGTATCCGATGTTACCTCTATAGCTGCCGTAGTTGAAGGAATTCCTTTTGTGTCGGATCGGTAAACGGTGCTAAGATTCCATTCATCAGGCATACACTATTCTGATCTAAAATGGCTTGGTGCATACTCCCCGCAAAGTTGTGTGTAGTACGAGTAGCTTTGAATACTTCAGCCGGTAAAAAATCAGATCCAGCACCTTTGGTGGATATAAGTTAAGACGGTCAACTGGACGGAAATTTTAGGTGTCATCATCTGGGTTGAATTGCCTGTCTGCAGAGAAGTTCTCCATATTCCCAACTCCGTGGTTGTACTGCAAGGTCTAATTGTTTATCTCTACAAGTTTCTGTACGGTTCTTGGCATCTTGACACGACGGTTTAACCTGTTCGTAAGACTTTTGTAGGTTGTACACCTCTTATTTGATCGCATGTGCTTACCGGCAGTCAAAATGTTGTGATTGCAGATTTTCTGTGTTAAAATTTCTCACAGCAGTTATAATTTTGGTACGCCGCTGGTGGATTCGCTGTCGTATCTGGACTGCAACGAGGTAGTATTCCGAGTCAATGTAGTCTGCCCGGAACGTTTGGACGTCAAAATATTAAATGCACGCGTTACATAGACCGCAAATTGATTAATTTGATTAAGCTTGGCATTATTCGCAGATCGCCCTTGTGTATTGAAGATGCGTACTTATTGTAATAACATTTCGTTCCGTTGAAAAGTCAATACGCCTAAGACCTTTGTCAGAGAAATACGAGTAATTACATGCACAAAACAGTGGACTGAACACTCTTAGAGTATAGAGAACAAAACTTGATTTTTGGAAGAAGTACGAATTACCACGAATTACCTTGGCAGGGCATGGCTGTATCTTATATGGGTATATGCCGTACTATCTTCCACAGAGTGAACGGATAAAGGCCAAAAACTGTTGCATTCGAAGCCTAATTGACAATTTCGGACTTTCTGACACATTCAACTGACAGCAGCTGCAGTTTTTTCTGCAACGTTATACACGTTGAAGCATTTTTGGGTTTGTCTTATGTAGAGTGTACGAAGTTCTTCCATAACACAATGAGTAACGAGTTTAATTTGGAGATAATGATAACTATTGCCTTCATTCAAGATAATTGGTCAAACTATAATGAGCTTACGAGTATATATCAATAAACTGTCAAAATGACAGCAGAGTTTGAAGGTGATACCTATTGAAAAATCTATCAGTAAAAATGCGTCCATTTTGTGTGTATAGGTACATTTTTAATTTTACGAAGTGTATGTGAGCAAGAAAAAAAAACCTCAAAAAGTTTAAACAGAATATTATTCACCCTGTATCACCGCTTTCTAAAGCGATCAACTACGGCGTTGCTTTTTCAAACTGCGCACACACCCAAGCACATAATCAAATCAAAGTTATTGGAAATAAGTGTGCGAAGTTGTCCCAGGTTTTCTACGAAAGTGCCTACAGATTGTTGGCCACGTACATATCCAGTAGGGCTTTACAGTGAACAAGAGAAGTTTATTTCCTTTTTTCACTTCCCACTCGTATTTGTAGATTCTCCTTGTATGCACTCGTACATTGCACACATATCCGTATGGATGGAACCCACAGCTCGCAAGTATACACATTTTTGTTTTGTTAACATTTTAAGGGTGGTTTACGGGAAATTCGTCCAAAAATCTCAAACCAAGGCGTACTCGTACTTTGTACTCCACGTACGTATGAACGTGTATCCAGCAAATTTCTCATATTCAGCCGCTATGTTCGAACAGAATACATGAGTACGCTGAATGTGTGTCCGTAGTAAGTGTGGTGATTAATTATATATACGCCAACAGCAAGCAAAACACATTCAAAAAATATTGTTACGGTGAATTCTAAAAATACTTTTCGCTCGAGTGTGGCTTCTGCGTCTAATCTACCACCGCCAGGTGTGTTTGGTTGTATGGGTGTTTGCCTTTGGTAAGATTTCAACACCAACACTGGGGTTGGAAAGTTTGCAACGACTTATAATATTTTCTTAAAAAGATTTAAAAAAACAAAAAAATCTCAGTTGTTTCTGTTTTTGTTTTAAAGACCTTACAAGTGTTTAACTTTCCATAAAGTCCTATCTCGAGGAAAACGGGATACACCGTACAAGAGGTTAGATACCTTGCCCTACTACCCTGCGGTAAAGTTTAACTCATGCAAAGAAGATAAAAGTCAGTATGTAGAAGATGATTAGGTGATTGTAGGGAGAAGTCGTGGGACAATTCCTAAGAGTAACAGCCACAAGAAGACTCATTGTCTGTTGTGGGAGTTGACCGCTGGGACTGTGGTTGTTTCGATGCAAGCCTGTTGTATTGAGAGATCTCCTTCTATGTCCTAACACTGACAAAAATGAGCGAAGAAGATGAGATGACCTCTTTTAAAAAAAAACTCTAACAGATAGGTATGTCTTGTGTTTATCGGGAACACCTGTCGTGAAGACATAAGTTCACGGGATGCCCATACATTCATGGGGGCAAATATACGCCTTACCATCGTTTATTTGCTACAAATAATGCCAATGCGGAACTGTGTTGATATGAGTCGAGGCCTACCCAAAACCTCTTACTGGTCGTAAGGTCTCAGTACACAGTATTTTCAGTAACTCCGCTGCGGGTATTGAGCCCAAGCAGGGCCACCCTATTTGCGTTTTAGGTTTAAACCACAGCCACCGTGACGCTCCCACAAGGTGGTCTATCTCTACAAGTTAGGCACGGACCGAAGTCCGGGGGGCCCCTAACTACCACGGTACGGTGTTTGAAGTCCTGGTATGGACTATCGGTGTTCTTGCCACTCAACAAGACCTATGACCGGCAGCTAGTAACTGGACAAATCATAGTAACCATCAGAGGGGAAAGGCCTAATGATGTTTATGATAAGTCCATTGTCATTGGTGGACGAAGCCTTGATAATTGGGCGGGAACAGGTGGAACAGCAAGCGGTAAGTGATGCATGCCATGAAGGGCGCTTATTCTCAAGTTTACGAATTTCGGCTTCTGGGCTTCCTCCGTTTTGAATCACCAGCCTTCATTTCAGCAAAACAGACGGTGCTGTTAGGTGACGTTTATATCCTGACTACTCGTGGGAATTAAAATTGATTCCGTCAAAGATTTACCCAAAGAGACTAATGCCTTTCTTAAAGAATCAACTTCTAGGATAGTAGCTGTGCTTCCTACAGCAGGAACTGTCGGTCGGACTTCTGCTGCCAAATCTGACGCTGCAGGGAATGTTTCTCTTTTAAGCTACTCAGACTAAGACACTTTATGTGAAGACACAATCAGCATGCTATTGGATCAATTACTCGTATCATCCTTAAGCACGGAAGTAGCCGTAGATTTTGACAGCAAGTTACGAAAAGCTTCCGCTTACATTAGGCATATAGGTATATATGATGAAACGTGCTCTAGAATTTGCTACTACCAAAATTGACAACAACGGCACAGAGGCTAAATGGACCTGATTTGACGACTCCACTTCCCCGATTCAAGATTTTGAATTACTACTGTCGAAAAGGTTCCATATAACGTTATATTGGCCCGTGTCAAGCTGGGTGTAGTATCGCAATACATCAAACTCAACTCTTTTAGTGTTGAGCTAATGACTTTAATACAGGAGGGAATTATCGATGTTTCGGTTAAGTTTGGACGAACAGGAGAAGCCGTTTTTTGATAGCTCTAAAATCAGGGCTGGCTGCGTCATGAATAATTACTCTAATGAATCCACTAATTGGGAGTAAATTCTCAAAAATCAAAGAGAAGTACGACTTGAATGTGGTGACAGTGAGGGAAGATTGGTTTAGCTAGCGATGTGCGATGCATCCAGTGAACGACTCAAAATTATCGCGTACCGATTCAGTAAGTTGAGGCTCGTTATAAAGACCTCTGACGAAACTTTAGCTACCTTTGCCGTAACTAGTACCAGTAGCCTGTCCAAGAGGCTAAAATTTGGCCTCGTTAATACCGCTGCAGCTGGGGGTGATAAAAGACGTGACCTCCCCTCAACTAGGTTATTATCACAAGAAAAAATGGCTGCGAATAGATCCACAAGTGGAGATCCTGTACCTCTACTGAGGAGTCAAGCAGCTCGTCCTACCAGAGTGAGACCAAAGAGCCACTTTTTTGAGGAGGTTTGCATACGACGTAGAGGCGACAAGGGCAAGACGAAACACCGCCTGAGTCATAATTCAAAAATTTTAACCTGTTGGAGTAAAAATATTATTTAAATGCAGTTGAAAGTTGAAACGTAATATGGTTAAAAGGTGTGTCCCATGGTGGACCCCTTATCTTAAACGATTGCATAAAATAGTGAGAGAATTTTTTATCAAATTTGTTATCAGAAATTGGGTGAAATTGAAGAAAGATTTGCTGGAAAAACTGCCAGAGATCCCGTGTCTCCAAATAGTTCTCTCAAAAGACTCTTCAAAAAGCCTAAGTCTGTTGCAAAAAGAATGTGGTATTTCTAAAATTATTTCTAAAATTACTCTAAAAATGTTACTTAGGGTTTATTTTCCAGATTCCACCCTTTTTAACAACACATATTATGTCAAATTATAACCCACAAGCTTTTCCTACAGCAACAGAATTAACAGCCTATCTGGAAATAATATTCATCATAGACAAAGTTGAATCGGCCAAGAAGTTATTTAAACAATAAAAAAGACATGGGTCAGACGGAGTCTAAAAGAGATATGGGCCAGTTTCGTCCCACTTTACTTAGTTACTTAAGGTAGCGCTACAGTCTGGGGTGGACTTGGGCTTCAGCTAACAAGACAATATCGAATCTCTAGCCAGCTCGATCTTTGCTAGCTGCCTTCAGTTTCGAACGCTAAGTCGGCTGATATTCCCTGTCACTTGCGTGCGCCACATAAGTCGGGATCGTTCTCTACTATGCTGGCCTTTGGGGGCGGATTCGAACACTTTTTGGACCAGAGCTTTAGTTTCCATGCCTCTGCGGCCGAGGAGCAGGACTGCCTTCTTAGCCCAAAGAAGCAGCTATTGGCAAGAGTTATTCTTCGTTTAATTTCAGCGCTAGTGTCGGTGTCATTGTCTGAATTGATAGTCTAGGAAGGCAAAGTCCTAAACTACCTCAGAGTTATATTTGTTGGGGGTGACGTTCTGTTTAATTTCTCGTTGTTGGTTGTCCTTTTTGTTTGACAGGATATGCTTGGTCGTGCCCTCGCTGTCCGTTAAACACATTCTCGTCGCATCCGTCACAATTCTCGCAAAAGCGCCACTGACATCACACTGCTTTCTTCCGATTATGTCAATACACATCGCCGGCGCATGCGAGTATTGGACGAACTTTTGCGCGTGCATTTTGAACTATTCTTTGAAGCATGAGGTTGAAGAAATTGCATGACAGCGCATTGCCTTGTCTAAATCCTTTTTTGACATCCAAGGTTTCGGTGAGATATTTTCCGACCATGATGGAGCAGAGTGCGTTCTCCATCGTCACCCTGCGCAAACGGACGAGTTTGTCAGGAATACCAAAAATAGAATGTGGGCTAATGTTGGAAAATTTAGCCCTGATATGAATTGCGGCGTGGTGACTTTTTGCCTTAGTCTGCCTCCAAAAACAAATTTGCATCCAAAGAGGATCTGTTTCTGCCTTCGATAACAATCGACCTTTACTACGGCAGTTTTTCATCCTCTTTTTGTCCGGCTCATTCACCACATTTCTTGGATAGCGGTTATGTCTGCTTTGTCTAGATCTAGTCTAGGCCCGTAGGGAGTTCGCGTATAAAAACAGAGACATCTGTTAAGTTAATTGGTCATAGTGATATCTAGATAAGACTCTCCTCCAGAGTTTTGGATGGCCAAACGTTGCGAATAGCTAACATCAATTCTGACATTCACTTCTTGTAGCCGAGTAACGAATGCGGCTATCCCACATTTCACTTTTAATATGGATGGGTCTGTAAGACTTAATTATAATTTCGGAATTCCTGCAAAAGCAGTGCTCCGCTATCTCTTTCAGCTTTTACTGAACTTTCTCCATTTTGCGTACAACGATTCCATTTTTTTTTTTTTTTAATTATTTGACTCGCCAATTGCGAGTTACGACACTTCGACCTAAAAGATGTTTTGTATCAGTATGCCAGAACAGTGGTCAGGCTAGTAGGTTTTCTACCTTTTGAATGAAGTTAGTATCTAATTGTACTAGCAGGGGTATCCCTTACTTCAGTGATGTCGAGTTGTTCTCTGAAGAATGTATTCCGTCTGATTCCGTTAAGGGCTGGACGGTCACATAAGATGTGTTCAGCTCTTTCGTCTTCTTCAAGGCAAAATCGCTACTCCGGAGAGTCGACTAGTCTTGTTTTGTTGAGCTGATACCTTATACCGTGGTGTCCTGAAAGAAACCCTAATAGTTTTCAGATATCGTGCCGACTAAGATTCAGTTATCTACTGGCATTTTTGTTGAAGGGCAGGATGACGCGTTTAGCCTGTCTTAGACGTGAGGGTCTTTCCAGCTATTTATAGTATGGCTAGATTAACTGCAGTTTAGGGGGTGTAGCAAAAGACATTAGGTCCGTTTGAGATAGTGTCTGAACCCTTTCTGGCAAGCTCGTCGGCCAATTTATTTCCATCAATTCCCTTATGCTCAGGAATCCACTTTGGTTTTGTCTTATTCCTTTAGCTGAGTATTTGGAGGGTTTTGAAGTACATGTACTACTACTGATTTGGAGTCAAAGATGTAAATGGGGTGTAGTTCAGCCTGGAATACACTAAGACTCTTTCCAATGGCTACTCATAAGTTAGTGTTTGGTCCAGATCCCATGCCGTTAAGGCTGTTTGGTGGGTGACCCATTCTGCTTTGCTGGGAGTCTCCGTGGAGAATCCTTTATCGAAGCATAACGTATTTTGGTTGCAAGTTCTCGTATTTCTGGTATTTCAAAGAGCAAGATCTTTAGGTCCGGGTTATCGCAAAGATCTAGCTCCTTGGTGGTGGCGATGGCTTCATGGTTAGCTCATTGGACTATCATGCAGAGGGTCTGTGGTCCGATTCCCGGCATCGCCAACAATTTTTCGAATCGTCATCACCTTTTCGGCGGGCAATGGCAAACTCCCGAAAGTCAAATTTCCTATGAAAAAGCTTCTAAGGGGTGCCGGCCGTTCGGATTCGGCGATAAGCCGTAGGCCCCGCTCAGATGTGACAAAAATGACAACATGAGCAACACAAATGAGTGTCAAGAAGCTTGGCAATGACCCATACCGAGCTGCGCCAGCCAGCGCCACAGTGTTTTTTTTGTTTTTGTTTTCTAGCTCTTTGTTTTGCACCATATTTGCAGGGCTGCGTAAAGCAACTTTGTTGATAATAAGAGTAGGGGCGCTTCTATAGCAGCTGTGGGGTAGGTTCAAAGGGCTTCGAAAATGCCCAGACATGCTTCAAGCTGTACTTTTTTGAGCTTTGCATGGTCTTAGTCTTCCATACTACAGAAGCATTTGTTATGTTCCAATTTAGCCGTTAATCGAGGATTACCCGCAGATATTTCACCTCGTCAGAGTACTCAACAATTGTGTCGTGAATTGAAACTGTTACTTCTTATTGTGAATAACAGCCTTGTTTGGATAAATGGAAAAATCGTCCCTGGTACACCAATTCTTAAGGGCATTTTGTCTACGTTCTGGGACAACGCTTTCTTTTTTGCCCGTAACGATAATGCCTAGGTTATCGGCGGAATCAATTATATTGTACTTTCGGTTACTTAACTTATTGAGCAGATCGTCTATGCCCAGAGACAACAGGAGTGGTGAGAGTACGCCTCCCTGTGGGCAGCCCCTTAAGGCTGATACTGATGCCGAAATCGGTCCTAATGAAGTGGTGATTTTCCGATATTCTAGCATCACTTTGATCCAGTTTATGGTCGGTTGATCGATCTTTCTTCAGAGCTAAACTTTTGATATGAATTCATATCCAGTATTATCGAAAGCAGCCTCTTTGTCCAGAAATGCGCCGAGTGCAACTTCCTTGCTTCGTAAGGAGCTTGTTATTTCTCTTGTCAGCTTTAGCAAGGCTCGTTCTGTAAATTTGCCTTTCTGGAAAGCTTATTGACATGGGGACATAGACAAGCTATTTTCTAAGCTTGCTCTGAGTGGGCGTCAGTAACTTTCAACTAAAACGATGTCAAGCTAATGGGACGGTATGATTTAGGTAACACACTAGGCTTGTTAACTGGTTTGGGGGTAGATACTACGTTTCCCTTCCTCCAAGTATGTTATATGTAGCCCCAGTTGAAGCTCAAAGAAAAGGGGAAATTCTAGTCCTTATTGCAACGACGGACCATGCTCCGGTTATGTTAACCGTATCTGACCAACCAGCTGCCGACGGCAATCGTAAATGCCGTTCTAGTTTAAAAAAAGCTACAATCAATCATCCGTCAACCAGATTGACCACATCGCTAATGTTGTGAGAAATTTCGACGTCAGACGGCTACATTAGCATGAGATCGCCAAATCCTTTTCCGATCGAGTATCTCTTAATCTCTGCCTACCACCAGCATCAAGCGTCGAAGACTAGTGGCAACACTAACAAAAAGCCATCAGAGACCCCGCAACTGATATACTGGGTTTCACTTGACCACCACAATGAAACCCCTGGTTTGATGACGAATTCTGGCAAGCGAAGTGGCGTACGAAGTGGCAGCCAATGTGTTAACTGCGCAGTACAAACAAGAAGTAAGGGTTCCAATCTCATATGTTATCGCCCAAAAGTATGTAAGGTATTTGAACTATTCAAATACTAAAAAACTATTGCATACACAAAGGCAGTTAAGATCAGTTGCCTGAGGTTCAGCTACATACGAGTGAGTATGTCTATGAACATAGACTGCTTTTGGGCAAACACTAACACAGCTAGAAGTCTTACGTAGATTAACATCATTCCCTTTCCTTTGAATAACATCTTTTACCCCCTGGTTTTCATTTTAGGTCCAAAAAACTGTTGAATAGACACAAAAATTGTCTATCTCAATCAAGGTGGTCCTTTTGATTGCATTCCAACACAATTTTGAGTTCCATGCCCACAGGACTATGACCTACATTAGGATTGCCTACATCAACTCTTGAAGAACTTCCGTGGCATGTCGACATGAAACAACGTACAAACTTCATGTCGATCAATTGTAAGCGAGCACACTGGAAAGAATCTGCATTCCATCGGCTGCATGCAAGCCTCCCCATTGAACCCTCAACAGCAATTGCCCCATTGCATAACCTCACATAACAATTACTTGCGGATATATTCGTATTTAAGCCAAAGTAGCCACCCAATACCAGTAACCAGCATGCAAGATACTCAGATACTCCTGAAGACTATTCGTTTGGCTAATATGAATCACATCGCAGCAAAGGAAAAAAAATGTTTGATAAAATATCATAGTCACGTTTGCACGAATTTGGATCAGCCTACGGAATGTTTGGGCATTACGCTCTCCAACTGGCCTCCGAGAGCCAAGCAACAAAAAAACCTTCGTCCCGCCAGTAACACACAATCTAATTTCGGTTTATTACCAGCTCTAAGAGAACGAATGCCTCGTACTATATGAGTAGATGGACCACAACGACACTGCCATTCAAACTTCGGCTGCTTTACCCATTTGAACTTAGGAACCCCAATGCAGTGAAGTAGTTGGTATCCATTGGACATTCACATTCGGTGGAGAACTACCACGGAAATTCGTACTCGTAAGTCGTTGCCTCGCCCAAATATGACAAAAAGTCGGCACGGCCGAAAAGCAGTCAAAACACTTCCAAGCTCACAAAGTGATCTTGTTACATACATCATTAGGGGAGCTCAGTAGACTAAGGGTTTCCATGGAGCTGTAGATGGTGGAGGTGGACGTCGACTACGACTCCGACTTCAACTTCTTACGATTTCGAGTTGGACGTCTTGAGACGTTTATAACGACATCGGCGACTTTTATTGCATTTGCCATGCATGAGTAAGCGGTCTCAAGAAAATCGGGCTAATTTCGTGGCTGAAATTGTATCGACAGCGGGGCAACGACTGACGTGCACATTAAGACACAATGCGCCAGCACAGATATTTGGAAGTTTACGGTCTTTGAAATGTGAGATATGGTGGCGCTGTTGGATAGCTGAATGCCTGGACCATTGGACTATTGGTTGGTGTTTGGATTTTGCATACTGAGAATTGTTGTCGAATCGTGCGAGTAATTCTATACCTTAAGGTGGAGGAAATTCATGAATGTGGTGCAGCTAGAGTTGCAAGGCACAGCTGGAACTATAAAATAACTGCAATACTTGAATGGGCTAGAGGTGGAAACCTCACAACATTGTTGAGGAAACTGTAGAGTAATTTATTGCTGCACAATCTGGTGGTTCAATGGGACTAAAGTGGGGTATATGGTGGGAATTTGAAGAAATAGGGGGAAGTACTCGATCAGAGATTAATGGTTATTTGCCCTAGACATTGTCACTAGAGATGTAGCAGTATTTTAACCCCCACAGTGATGGTATGGAGATGAGAAGAATGGTTTGAACTATCGAATTAGGGTCAATCTAAGCCTTTTAATGAACTCGAATCACATGAAATAGTAACAAAAGGGTGAAACATGTGATTGGAAAGATTTGTTGAAACAAGACTTTGTAAAAAAGTGGCTTTGATGGCGCGCTATAAAGTTCATGTGGGACCACAATCTTGTATTTGACTTAGAAGTCCAAAGAGAGATGAGTGGGAAATAATTTTTAAAATCACTTTAAAGTACTCAACTGCGGAGCCGTTTTCCAATGTGGCCTCTATCTCTGGAGTTGACCTTAAGCTGCATTGATATAGCTCAATTATGTAGGCTAATGTAATCCGGACAGAGAAGACCATGCACATGCAGGCAATTCCTTTGATCATATCTTACAGATTGGCACATTATACTTGACAGTGGTTCAAAATTGTCATTTTACAGCTCGAGACCAGCTCTTGTCCTTCCATATAGCACAGCTTTATATATCTGCATGTACTTGCCTACATTTACTCTAAAAATAGGCCTTAGTTTCGGCATTTGAGTCATCTTTCTTTCCCTGGAGCATCTGTATGAGGCTGCATAAAGCCAGTAGTCGCTGGGGACCAGATCAGGTAGTTTGAACAGTCACTCATTCAATTTAATCACCGTTTTCATCGAGTTGTGACACGGAGGATTGTCTTGGTGAAACAGAACTTTTTTCTTTTGCATGTTAGACCGTCTTTTTCTTCACTTCTACACTCAATCGATCCAATAATGCCATGCAATATTCGCTATTGATAGTTATGTCTTTCTCAAGATAGTCGATGAACAAAATTCGCTTTCCAAACTACGGATGCTAAAACTTTGTTCGCCGATTCTTGGTCGCTTTGGACGGCTTCTACCGAATGCTATCCTCTCAGCTGACAATCTTTCCGATTTCCTTTTTATCTCGCTTGAACAACTCCAGCGCTCTGAATCGTCGACGCGTTGCTGGTTTTGGCTCGGTTTGAGCAAGGGCGGCATCCACTTCGAAAGCAACTTACGCATTCTCCACATTTTCATTTCATGAGGGGTTAGCTATCTCACGCAATTTCACTTTACGGTCTTCTAAAACTATTTTGTGGTCTTTTTTATGTTTTCTGGAAGAACTGCCTGTTTTGGGTGACCTAAGGGTTCATATGGGCCTGTCAGTAGTGGTGTCATCTATGTGTCAGACCGAAGACCGCAATGGGATTATACCCCAATCGTCCCACAGTGCAATTGATGTGGCTTACAAAGGAGCGGTTTATCTTAAAACCCAGGTTGGTTACAGTCTCCACGAACTGCAATTGCGTATCGTCGTGGTAAAGGGGCGGCAGTAGTTCAGAATTGTGAAGTTTTTTAGATATTTCAATTAGCTGAGACTTTGCTGGGTGGTCAAACAATTACGTAGCGACCATTGGCAGATTGCGAATAGATCCTCATTCAACTCCCAAATAAGATCCTCAACTAAACCAATAGGTTTAGATAAGTACATTTGCGAATCATCCGTCTAGAAGCGCTATACTCTGCAAGAACGTGGAATAATTGTGTCGATTTTTCTAACCAATAATCGGTCGGTGGTGTTAGCGCTGCGTGAATTTCAACGCCGATTTCCTAATCGTGTCGCGCCAACTGGGCAAATATTCCAGCGCTTAGTAACTCGACTCGAACAGACTGGAACCACAGGAGACCATGCAGGGTGTGGTTGCAACTTGACTGGTCGCTCGGCTGAGAATATCGCGGCTGTGGCTGCCGATGTCGCTGAGAAAGAAGAAACATCAACCAGACGACGGTCCATGCAATTGGGCATCACCAGACGGACCCTTCAGCGAATTTCAGTGAAAGACATACACATGTTCCCGTACAAAGTGCAAACAGTGCATCAGTTAATGCTTCCTGACGGTCAGTCGCGTGTGAATTACTGTCAAGCCATTCTCAATCTCAACAGCGAAGAGGACGATTTTTTGTCGAAAATCATCATGAGCGACGAGGAGCATTTTCACTTAAGCGGTTAAGTCAATAAGCAAAATCATCGTTTCTGGGGCACTGAAAATCCATCGTGTGGTGCACGAAGAACCATCCACTCAAAACCACTATGTGGTGCGCCGTTTACGCGGGAGGAATGATTGGGCCGTATTGTTTTGAGGACGCCATCGGTAATATCGCCATTGTTACTGGCGAACGCTACAGGGCCATGATAAACGTCTTCTTACTACCGAAATTGGATGAGCGGGGCTTGGTGAACGTGTGATTTCAACAAGTCGGCGCAACCGCACACACAGCACGAGCCGAAATTTGGCATGGCCAGCAAGATCGTCCGATTTCACCCTCCCAGATTTCTTTCTTTGGGGCTACTTGAAGTCGCGGGCTTATGCCAACGAGCCTCAGACCATCGCAGCCCTTAAGGAGAATATTCGACAGGAATGCGAACAGTTATCACCGAAAATCTTGGGGAAAGTCATGAAAAATGCGATAAAACGGGCACAAATATGTATCAACACTAACGGCAGCCACTTGGCGTATATCATCTTTTCCACTTAAAAAAAAAAAAAAAAAAACACTGTGGCGCTGGCAGCCCGGTTGGGCCATGGCCTAGCTTCTTGACACTCATTTGCGTTGCTCATGTTTTCATTTTTATCACATCTGAGTGGGGCCTACGGTTTATCGCCGAGTCCGAACGGCACTCCTTAGAAGCTTTTTCATAGGCAATTTTTTACTTTCGGGAGTTTGCCATTGCCCGCCGAAAGGGTGATGGCGATTTGAAAAATTGTTGGTGACCCAGCCAGGAATCGAACCTAGACTCTCTGCGTGATAGTCCAATGAGCTAACTATCGTGCCATCACCATCTTTTCCACTTAACCGACAAAAATTGTACAGGTCCAAACAAAGATTTCCATCACTCAAAATAATTTTTTTTATTTAGTAAAGAAGTAATTCAAAAACAAAATTGGATGATTATTTTTGCGCCACCTTGTATATTCCTAATATGAGAGGATTTGTCGCCAACCACAACACTTTGACAGCAATTACTTAGGAAATTAGTAATGAGAGGCGACGAGCTTTTACTTGAATCAAGATATCTTCTAAGGTTCTCAGAAAGGATTAAGTGGCTGACTATGGAATAGCTTTCGAAAAGTCAAGGAGGCAAACTATAGTTAGGAAGTCCGAGTCATTACTGATCCGTATGTCATCGAGAATTTTAGCCATAACTGTAGGACAACTATGGTTGGCTCGAAAATCAGACTGGGCCGAAGCAAGTACATAGCTTATGATGACCTAGATGACTTAAAATTTGCTGCAGAGGACTTTTCCAAAACTTTTGATAGACAGGGTAATATACGAGTACTGATGGGTCGAAAGTTTGCAGCCAAAGAAGGTAGATGTTTTACCGGGACAGAAATTATTGTACTAGAAAGAGAGGTACCGATGTACGTTGGTTTTCAATGTTTTTAGGTTATAATGACTAGGGAATAAAGAGCTCGGCAGGCATTCCATAAGCGAGTTGTTCGGGTTAGGAAAGAATCACGATATTTCAGGGAACGTCCGAAAGTGGGCTTGAGGGTGTACTGATGAGCATTCATAGCGAGACGGGCCTTAAGGTAGGAGGTTTTAAGGGGCGGAATGCTACGGGCGGAGCACTGGAGGTAAAAGTAGCGATAGAAGTCTATCTGGTAGGCTCAATGATGTCTTCTGAGCATTGTACTCCAATTTCGGCAAATGGAAGCCTTATTTAAGCCAGATCAGAGGCGGTGAAGTATTTCTAACATCGCTTGAGGAAACCTAGACTTTTCGCAGCATTTTTGGCGATTTCGAATATGTGGTCATTCCAATTTTAGCGACAGCAGAAAGCATTGTGTTTTGAAAGCATTAAATTTCACTCTATTGGTAAATCCCCAATTGATTATGCTGTTTAAATCGGAATTTAATGAGCTTAACATACGCTGCCGTTCCCGTTCTACAGCCAGAGAGCATCGACTTGAGTCCGGGAACAAATGTGAAAAGAAGAGAGTACTATCGTCAGCAAAGGTGTAAATTGGATTAGAAGTAGCAGACAAGAGATTGTTGATGAATATTAAAAAGAGTGTCGGAGAAAAAACAGAGCCCTGTGGCACACCAGCATTTATTTTGTGAATATCGGACTTGCAACCATCCAAGACATCATCAAAGACAATTGAACGTTCCGAAAGGTAGTTTCTAATCCATTGAAGAAGAGAGTCGTTACTACGAAAACCGTACTAATGACCATTAAGAAGTTTTCGTGTTTCGATATATTTTATGAGGTGACGGCTTATCAGCGTTTCCATGACCTGGGAAAGAAGGGACGTAATGGATCTGTAAGAGGAGAGAGAAGAAGATTCGCCTTTTTTTTAAGGACGGGTTTCTTTCATCTATTCGGAAAGAGTCCTAAGGAGTAGAATTGATGAAAAAGCTTACGCAGTGGTTTTTCCAGTGTTGAGGAACACTTCTTCAGAAGAAGGAAAGGTATACCATCTGGACCAGCGGATTTGTGAATGTTGAGGTCTTTAAGTACTCTTGCTACTACACGAGTGCGAAAATGAATTTGTCCTAATGAAGATTCGACGCACTCAAGTGTCGGCGGAGACAAAGCACAATCTGGAGGCGTTGAGCTGACCTCAAAGTGTGCAGCAATCAGATTGGCTTTGTCCAAAGAGGCAGAGTTTCGAATATTTTTGACGAACGACCAACAATTTTTACTACTTCTGGGATGTTGTAGTATTTTCTGCCTCAGTTTTTGGTCGCATAGAAAGGCATTGTAGTCATTCCTGGCTCGTTTGATTTTTTTCCGGTTTTCCTCTGTGAGGTTGGTTTTATAGGATTGAAAAAACATTTCTTTTACTCCAACTGCGTCTTTACAGCTCGAGTCTTACCACGTCTTTTCCATTGGTCTGAAAGTCTTTATCTGGTGAGGAATAATGGATCCCATTCCAAAGAGAATAGTGTCAGCAGCGACATCCACGTCATTATCGAGGAAACACAACGACCAGTTAAAATACCTAAAGAAGGTGCTAAGTCCGCTCCAATTGGCTTTCTCGTATTGCCATAATGTTCTTTTAGGAATTTTTTTTCTAACTGTGTGGTCAATGTACGAGAATTTAGCTGATATGACACAATGGTCCGACAAGCCTAGAGGTGAGAATACATCAACAGTGGTCTTATCAGGGTGAGAGGTTAGAAACAAGTCCAGGGTGTTGGCGGTATGACTATCAACGTCTGGGATCCGCGTGGGCTCATTTACAAGCTGGGTCAAGTTGTTTTTTGCAGCGAAAATCTTAACACATCGCCCTTTGGGTGTTGTCTGTTCAGAATGTCGAAGCCACCCAGAATTGCTGTCCAGTAAATAAAGTAGTAGGTAGTGGATGTATTTTCTATTGAGATGGATAAGAAAGCATCATTAAGATCATCAAGATTAGGGAAGATGCCTAGAACATGGTTTTTGCAAATACCTACCGAGTGTAAGTTGCTCCAGAGCTTTTTGGGATTAGATAAAAAATTAGAGAGTCTCATGATAGAACTGGACAGGGATCATTCTCTACCACGCCATGCGAGTTGTCACAGGTCTTGAGTCATACGTCGTACAGCCCTATTGCTACCCAATGACACCTTTTTATTCCGCTCATTAACAATGAATTGGGAAATCAGTGTCATTCGACGCCTGAAGAACGCCTGAAGAAGCATTTTATGCGGTTATAACGCAAGTTTTGGGGTCACTTCATTAGGAGTGAAAGAAGAGGCTTGAGAATAGGTTCAAAAGCATGCAAACGTGTATTGTTCTACGTGGAGGGTACGAGTATTTGAAAAAAAAATAGGCATTAAAGCCAACGACGGTACAAACAGCAACCCCACAAATATTCATGAAATATCTTTTGAATCTCAAAGTCCACACTACTAGGGATCAAAACTTCAACTGTCCACCCTTAGAAGTAAGGAATTCATCGTAAAAGATCTCTAAAATACCATCACTCCGATCGTAGTGAATTGAGGACTTTCAAAAACTGACATCTGCCGCTTGGAAATGCCACAAATTGTAATCAGCTCTAGCCAAACGTCCCCAAACCACCCAATTAAAGTCCCAGAAATCACTTTTAATTGAATTCAGTGATCGTACAAGCCCAAAACAGTAGAGTCCACTAAAACCGACTTTTATCAACCACAACATCAAAATTGAAACATTTTTCCGTTTGGAAAGCATTAGGTCAGACAATTTATTGATTGGCCGCACGCCAATAAGTCGCGTCGTGGGCATGGCGTCCTTCTCCACTACGTGTTGCATTGCGCGTGTGCACTTACAGTATACTGGCCATTCGCCATTGTAGCATGGAGTAGGCACCCCTCATCACATCTCTGAGTGCATTTGTTCAAATTTAAATGAAAAATGAAAAATGACTCTGAACCAGAGCATGCACAGAGCGATTTCGGCTCGTGTCACCATTTGGACACCGAAAGGTAGTTCATTTTTATGTGGCACGATGTCGTTACATTATGCCCCGTTCTGTTACTTGGCCCCTTTTGATGCAAAATGACCTTACGAGGCTATTTAGCTAGCCAATGGCGGCAGTGGCCAAATGATCTGGGCAAGAGACAGCTTAAAGCAACCCATTTTGGGAGTATTTCAGTCTAGATTACACCGCAGATAAGATTAACAACTCTTGTAGCTGGAGGATATACTCGTACAAGTAAACAGTGAAGTTGTATAGTGAGTATACCCGCAATGTGAACAGTATGAACGCAGTTATTGCATTTTTCATAGTTCCACCTCGTAATGGTGGTGATTGTGCAATGCCTACGAAATTGCTAGTGAGCTTGTAATTCGGATTAGTGAACCAAAAATGGCAACGGCAATTTCCGTGGAGCCAAATTATCTAAAACTCCAGACGATTAATTGTATTGAATGTTCCATCGAGAGCAACTTGTGCATTGACAGTACTTGGGTGAGTCATCAGATTCTTATGACCTCACCAAGTGGGGGTACATAGTCTTTTGGTGTCTGAAACTCTGGAACGACAGGAATTTGATACTTGGCCAGGGAGGCGAGAACTGTCTTAAAGATAATATTTTCAACCATTATACCTACGTAATTGATCAATCATAATGATGATGGCTTCATGATTTTGAAGGCAATCATTATAGCAGAAAAGGACTTTTAAGCGACTTGGTTCCCCCCAGAACATGAACGAGTATAAGATCTGTTGAGATCTGCAATCATCAAGCACAACGCTCTACTGAGACTGCTAATGTTGAAGCTACAATAGGGGTCAATAGAAACACACACTTCTTCGTTCTATGTAATTGAGAACGGAAGACAACAGCTTTTGGGTCGGGATACTGCCATTAAATTGAACGTCCTAGAAATGGGTGGCAACGATTAGTGTAAGGCCTCATAGAAGTAGCATCTTCCGACAGGTGCTGGTTCCTTAAATGACGAGAATGAGTCTCTGCAGCCGAACATCTTGCAGCTCTGCTAATAAGTCCTACTTCACGCCACCCCGTGGCGCCATCTGGGAATCTCACTAGAGGTTGCGAAGTGAAGGGGGCAAATGGCGAGTTTCCTGCGCCATTAACCAGGATTAGTGTCGGAAAAACAAAACAAGACCTTCTCCGGGCTACTCCGACATATTTGGAGCTCAGGCCGGAAAGGATTTCCAGGACTTAGTCAGTCTCTTGGAAAAGAGATGGTGGCGGACGATCCCTATAAGGGCCAACGGCAGCGCTCACATCCCGGAACGGGTTACTGGCTTCGGTGTAACCGATCCCTCGTCCTAGGGGCACTCAAAATGGAACTGGTCCTCCAGGTTGGGGGTTGTGCCGCCGGGGTAACTGCCCGGCTATTTAAAAAAAATTAAGTTACGAAGCATCAACAAGCCTCTGATATGGACGGATCTACTGTTGACAACCCACGCAAACGATTTAAGGACAATGAGCTTCGGATATGCACGTGGAATGTTAGATCCCTTAATAGACCACGTGCAGCCGAGCAACCAGCGGAGGCCCTAGACTGCTGCAAAGCAGACATAACCGCCATCCAAGAAATGCGATGGGATGGGCCGGACAAAAAGAAGATGAAAAACTGCGACATCTACTACGCAATTGCTATCGACGGCAAAAGCAGTGCTTATTTGGATGCGAATTTGTTGTCGGAGGCAGACTAAGACAAGAAGTCCTCAGCTTCCGGCATGTGAGCGAGCGCCTCGTATCAATCCGCATCAAGGCTAAATTCGCCAACATAAGCCTCATATGCGCGCATGCCCCCACAGAGGAGAAAGATGACGACACCAAGGATGCCTTCTACAAGCTCCTCAACAAGACCTACGAGCAATGCCTTAGCTATGACATTAAAATTGTCCTCGGTGATTTTAATGCAAAGCTAGGAAGAGAGAGTATCTTTGGTGGAACAATCGGAAAATATAGCCTGCACAACACCACCTCCGATAACGGATTCACGCTAATCGACTTTGCGGCGGGGCGAAACATTGTCGTGGCTAGCACGCGGTTTCAACATCTCGATATACACAAGGGGACTTGGAGAACTCCTGATCAATCAACAGTCAACCAGATTGATTACATTGCGATCGACGTAAGACACTCCTCCAGCATTATGGATGTCCGTACGTTCCGAGAAGCCAACATCGACTCGGACCATTACCTTGTTGTAGCCAATCCCAAACTACGCCAAGACAAACTAATGCTGTGAGAAAATTCGACGTCAGACGGCTACAATCGCAAGAGATCGCCAAGTCCTTTTCCAATCGAGTGTCTCTTAATCTCTTAAGAGGTCCAATGCCGCCAGCATCAAGCATCGAAGACCATTGGAAACACTGCCAAAACGCCATCAGAGATGCCGCTTCTGATGTGCTGGGTTTCACTCGTCCACCACAACGAAACCCCTGGTTCGATGATGAATGCCGGCAAGCACATGCAGCTAAGCAAGATGCATATAACGCGGCGCTGCTTAGAAAGACCAGAGCTGCTCATGAGCTCTATAAGCGGAGGAGGAGAGACGAACACCGGCTTCTCAGGAGGAAGAAGAAAGAGCACGATAAGCGCGCCATTGAGGAAATTGAGAGTTGCTACTCCAGGAATGAGGTTCGGAAGTTTTACCAAAAGGTAAAAATAACATGCCGCGGAAACAAACCCCGAACCGAAGCCTGTAGATATGAACAAGGGAACATCGTAGTAGAATCGCAGTCGATGCTGAGGATTTGGAAAGATCATTTCTGCAGACTGTATAACGGCGATGACGGACCAAATATCGCTGTCAGAAAAAATCAACCTTTCAACCTGGACGATGATGACCAACAATTCCGTCCACTCGAACTGGATGAAGTGAAGATAGCCATATCGAAGCTTAAGTCCAACAAAGCTGCTGGAGCGGTTGGCCCGACTGCCGAGCTCTTCAAAGCGGCAGGCGATGACTTGGTAAGGAGCATACACCAACTCATTTGTAAAATATGGTCGGACGAAAGTATGCCCGATGAATGGAACCTCAGCATTGTTTGTGCAATTCTCAAGAAAAGAGACCCTCTGAACTGCGCCAACTACAGAGGCATCGGTCTCCTTAACATCGCATATAAGATCTTATCCGCCGTATTGTGTGAACCCCTGAAGCCGTTCGTCAACAACCTGATAGGTCCATATCAGTGTGGCTTCAGGCCAGGAAAGGCCACCATCGACCAGATATTCACACTACGGCAGATCTTGGAGAAGACCCATGAGCTTCAGATCGATACCCACCACCCATTCATCGATTTTAAGGCTGCGTATGACAGCATCTATAGAAACAAGCTATATAGAGCAATGTCTAGTTTTGGCATCCGTGCCAAACTCGTCCGTCTGTACAGGATGACGATGGAGAATGCACGCTGCTCCATCAAGGTCGGTAATGATCTCACCGAGACCTTTGATGTCCAGAAAGGATTTAGACAAGGCGATACGCTGTCATGCGATTTTTTCAACATCGTACTTGAAGGAATAGTGCAAAACTTACGAGCAAACCCAAGAGGCACTATCTTTCAAAAGTCCGTCCAACTACTCGCATACGCCGACATATGACATATTGACATAATCAGGAGAAAGCAGCGTGATGTCAGTGGCGCTTTCGCGAGTATTGAGACGGAAGCGGCGAAAATGGGTTTAGCGGTCAATGAGGGCAAGACCAAGTATATGCTGTCAAGCAAAAAGGACAACCAACACCGACGTCTCGGACAGAACGTCACCCTCGACAGATATAACTTTGAGGTAGTTAAGGACTTTGTCTACCTAGGCTCCGCTATAAATACAGACAACGGCACCAGCGCTGAGATCAAGCGAAGAATAACTCTTGCCAACCGCTGTTTCTTTGGGTTAAGAAGGCAATTGAGTAGCAAAGCCCTCCTTCGGACAACAAAAGTCACCCTTTATAAGACTTTAATAATCCCGGTCCTGCTCTATGGCGCAGAGGCATGGACATTATCGAAAATGGATGAGGGTGTTCTTGGTTGCTTCGAGAGAAAAATTCTTCGGGCGATCTTCGGTCCCATCTGCATTGACGGTGAGTGAAGGAGGAGATACAACGACGAACTGTATGGACTGTTTAGCGACATGGACCTAGCCAGAAGAGTGAAGATCCAAAGACTGAGATGGCTGGGTCATGTAGAGCGCATGGACACCAATGCTCCGCTCCGAAAAGTCTTCGAATCCGCCCCCGAGGGACAGCGCATTAGAGGAAGGCCAAAACTCAGGTAGCGCACGCAAGTGGAAGAGGGCCTCAGCCAACCTAGCGTGCGAAACTGGAGGCAGCTAGCCAGGGATCGAGCTGGCTGGAGAAGCTTGTTGACTGAGGCCCAGGTCCACCCCGGACTATAACGCCACCTAAAGTAGGTAAGTAAGTAAAACTAGGACTTGATGTCAATCGAGTCGATAACCTGCAACCATTTCCGAAAAGTAAAGGCATTACTATTTCTCTATCAATCAATGAGTTAGTGAGACCGGTTCAACAGCCATTGCGAAGGGTTCCAGCTGCTCTAGAAGAAAAAGTGGAGGCTGAATTGATGGAGGCAGTCTCGGGTCTCGGGACCGAGCCCTATCTATTGTAATCATTTTTAAAGAAACCGGGGACATAAGGCTATGCATTGACGTGAGGCGGGCTAACCTCGCTATATTAAGGGAAAATTACCCACTGCAAACGGAATTAGACGAATGAAGTCGAGAAATAACGACATTTGTCACGCCGAAAGGGATATTCAGATATAAATGATTGTTATTTGGAATTAATTCGGCCCCAGAGATTTTTCAGAGGCAGATGGAAAATATCTTGGCCGGGTGTAAGAATGCCTTAAATTTTATAGATGACATTGTAATTTTTGGTCTAACCGAGGATGAACATGACGTTAATCTTAAGGCTGTGTTGGAAGTCTTCAAGGAGTATAATGTGGTGTTAAACGAGAATAAGTGTGTTTGGAAAGTTAAGAACATGAAGTTCCTGGGACATATTTTGTCCACAGACGGGATAAATCCAGACCCTGAGAAGGTTAAGGATGTCCTTGAATTCCGACCACCATCCAGCAAAGAAGAGACAAGGAGTTTCTTAGGGCTGGTGACATACCTTGGTAAATTTATCCCTGATCTTGGGGATATAACAGAGCCGCTCCGGAAGCTTACAAAGAAAGATGTTAAATTCGAGTGGGGGCAGAACGATTCTTTTCATAAATTAAAAGGATAGTTGGCAAGAATACCGACTTTAACGTACTCGTATTTCGATCCAAAGAAGCGAATTCGATTAATAGCCGATGCCAGCCCAGTAGCTTTAGGAGCTGTGCACTTATAATTAGAGGGTGATATCCCCCATGTTATATCATTTGCGAGTAAAACCTTGTCTGAGGTCGAAAGGAGGTATTCACAAACAGAAAAGGAGAGTCTTGCGTTGGTTTGGTCAGTGGAACGATTTTATTATTACAATTCTTAAGCCAACGTCGAAGCCTCCAGCCCGCATTGAAAGATGGGTCCTGAGGTTGCAGTCCTTTAAATTTAAGGTCGTTTAAGGGGAACATCTGGAGACCTTTGACGAACAATGTGAACGGAACATTTGCGCAATAATCGAAAGAGCTATACCAAAAGCACTGACCATAGCTGAAGTAGTAGAGAATGCTGGCGCAGACGCGGAATTGATGGAAGCAATAGATTATGTGAAAAATAATTACTGGAATTCGAATAACATCAGTCGGTTTTTCCCATTTCGCCTTAAATTGTGTACATTGGGGAACAGTCTGCTACGTGGAACGAAAATCGTTATACCTAATCCCTTGAGGTCAAGAGTTTTTAATCACCCAGGTGAGACAGTGATGAAAAGTAGGGTTCGTTCGAAGGTATGGTGGCCATAAATTGACAGAGACATGGAAAAATTCGTAAAGAACTGCAGTGATTGTTTGCTGGTATCAAGACCGATACAACCAACCACAATGAACAAACGCGAATTCCCTGATGGATCATGGCTGTGTTTGGCAATAGACTTGATGGGACCATTACAAAACCATGAGCACATTTTCGTAGTCATCGACTATTATTCGAGATATCATGAAGCCAAGTTCCTTAAAAGGATAATATCAAGCGTCATCATTGAAAATTTGGAGGAAATGTTTTCAAGGTTAGGGTATCCGAAATCGATAGTGAAGCTGAAGCTTAAAAACATGGGAGGGATGTGGAGATCTGTAACTCCCGATGATGACCAGCCAGCTGCAGGTACACACACTGATCAGGCACATACTTGAAACACACACATATCTTACGCAGGCACTTGTCACATGCACTTGACATGCACACACTTGTACAGCAGGTACAAGAACAGGCCAAGCGGGTGGACCAGATCTACGCGCTGCTGCCGGGAACAGACTTTGAAGGTCCTTTCGGTGAATGTTAATTCACTGATTAGGATCGAACGAAGAGCTGCGATGTTTAAATTGCTACAAGACCAAACTCCTGATGTGCTTTTCGCTAGCGAAACCAAGCTAACCGATGAGCACGTACTTGAGTACAATAATTATATTGTTAAAAGAAGAAACCGGCCTAACTCCCAACGTGGAGGCGGTGTCGCGATCTTCATTAAAGAAGGCATAGAATTTTACAGAGTGTACAAGGGAGTGTTACGCAGGTTCCGGGAGTTAGAGGCAGTCGTCATTTACATCCCGCTCCGCAGTGGAAAGCGGCTGTACTTGGCCTCTGTTTATGCATCTGGGGCTTCACAATCCACCTTATTCATTACAGAGCTCGACACACTTTTTCGACTTCTGAGGCTGGAATCGGGGGAGAATTATTTTATAATCGGCGGCTAGACACAGAGATTGGGGAAATAATTTGCCAAATACTAGAGGGAATCTACTACTCGATTGGTGGGGTCAGCACGATGCCATGTATAGACTCGGTCTTGAAGCGACGGATAACCCGTCGTTTCCCAGAGGCGGGTCTTATTTGGATCTATTACTGTACGATGAACGTATACGACTGACAGGTACGAATTTACAAACGCTTAACTGTCTGCGCACATTCATGTATGACAGCGACCATTGCGGTTTTAGCACCGAAATCACAGTTCCCAACGAAATTGCGGAATTGGAGGAGTTTGTCCAAAGATATTCTTTCAACTACAGTAAGACTCGATGGACACGTTTCTCCGCAACCTTGTCAAGAGCACTCTCCTCGAACACGCTCCACCCACCGTCCAATGGGAATTTATCAAACGAGGAGATCGATAAGTACCTTAAACGAATGGACGAGACAATAAAACAAACTATGGATACTACAATACCGCGGTATAAACAAACGACTAACGAAGATTTGTTCCGCAATCCTACTATTGACGCACTGCACCGACAGAAAAGTAGACTTCTGACAAGACTGAAAAACTTATACAGACAGTTTACAGACAGACAAGACCCAGAAATTAGGACACTGAAGTCGTCGATTAAAAATATTCAAATGCTAATCAAAGAGAATTACAGAATTGCTGTAAGTTTGTATTGGAACAACAAGGTTCGGGCTGTAAACACCAGCAACCCGAGTATGTTCCCGCAAATAAATAAATTATTTCGGAGAAAAAATCAAAACGACCTTCAGTGTCTTAAAATAGCCCGGACAACAGACAACGAACGGTTATTAACAATAGCAGGCATTGATACAAATGAGGCCGCTGATGATGACGACTTCTTTGTTGTCGAGGATCCACAGGAGAAGGTTGAGGCCATAGGGGCGACTTTCCAGGAAGTATACAAGGCCAATGATATCATTGGCCCTAATTATGACCTGGACAATCGCGTCTTGGTGCACAACTTCTATATTCGAAATGAAATAGAGAACTGGCGATCCGAGGGCTCTGGTTTCACCCGGTTCAGCGACGAAAATATGGCAAATAATGTCATTGCCAGAGAAGGTGGCCTACCCCCATTCATTTCGAAGGAAGAATTCCATGAGATCCTCGACACAATCAGAAGTAAGAAATCAGTGGGGACCGATGGTATTCTGAACATCGTGCTTCGACATCTTCCTCTAGAAGCGGTGGACATTTATACCAACCTGTTTAACAATGCAATGAATAATGCGCATTGGAGAACTGCGGTGGTACATCCCATCCCCAAAAAGGGAAATGATATATCCAATCCGGCGAATCTTTGGTCGATAAGTCTCCTTCCGAATATCAGTAAGGTGTTCGAAAAAGTAATCAATAGAGCTCTGTCTAGGTGGGTTGAGGACAAACATATAGTTCCGGATTCGGTTTTAAGGCAGGACATGCTATCTCACATGCCGCGTCTAAACTGGTGTCCGATATCCAATGGAATAAAGGCAAAAAACAGTGAACTGGTGCCTGCCTAGTTGACTTGGAGAAGGCTTTCGACACTGTATGGTTAGAAGGTCTTTTCTACAAGCTGGCTAGTCTGGGGATCAGTAAACCACTCTTGTACTTTCTTTATAATATGCTAACCAACAGACAGTTCATCGTAAAAAATGGTGATGTAACTTCTGTTGGAATATTTCAAATTAAAAATCGTCTTCAGCAAGGCGCGGTCAATTCGCCGATCCTATTCAACATTTATACAAGCGACTTGATAGGTTCACTTCCCCATACTATTGCGTACGCAGACGACTTGATAGCGTACAGAACAGGTCCAAAAATCGAGGTCATTAATAGTCTCTTACAGCGTGACTTCGATAAGATAAGACGATTTTGCGATGACTGGAAGTTGAAAATCAACTTTCAGAAGTCGGAAACCATTCTCTTTAGGACGCCGTTGTCTGGAGCCTCTAGGGACACCAGAAAAAATTAGCGAAAGTTCTTAATCATTGGACAACACGGACAGCCTCTTGCCTGTCGAAATGTAGTCAGATACCTTGGGATCTGGCTAGATCAGTTTCTGTATTTTAACAAAAATGTAGACGCTGCTCCAGCCAGAGCTAAAGGCGCTTTTGCCCTCACAAAGAGACTGTTTTATAGCAGCCAACTCGATGCGAGGGTAAAGATAATCTGCTACATGGCCCTTATCAGGCCCATTCTGGTATTTGGGTGTCCCATGTGGTTCAATGTAAGAGCAAGCTTAATGGAAAAGATTCGGGTGTTTGAGAAGGCTTGCCTTAGGGCTTGTCTTCGCTTGTACAGAACACCAGAGTCGGAGTACAAAACTTTTTATCCTAACGAGGTCCTTTACAACAGGGCGAACCTAATACGAGTGGACAACTTCGTAATTAAGCTGACTCGAAGGCACATTGCAAGAGCAATGACCTCGACGAATAACCAACCTGATATCAGGGGCGTCCTACCCCAATCACCTTTATCATGAGAGTGTGCGCTCTAACGGCTTCGTTCCACCGGAAGTATTCCTTTACCTTGATCAGATAGGGTTGATTCAGGATAGATCAGCGGTCCCGTTAATCTTCCATGTCGCTCGGACAGCTAGGGACAGGCGACTCAACTACAACAGAGACGTCGCACACGGCAGGGTGGGAGTCAGTCCAAATGCGTTTGGTTTTTTGTGTCAATAAATTTGGTGAAATAAAATAAAATAAATAATTGCTTTTGAACTATTGAGTGTAGTGTTTAATTTGATTTGGATAGACCACGGGTTATTACAGTTTCATTCTAACATCTTTGTTAGGAATGATGAATTCCTGCTGCAGGAACACCATCTGTTTACAATAAAGTGGCATCCGACGTAAGTGTATCGTTTTCTTGAATCTCTCTTTCGAGTGCTATACGAGTAGATGAAGAACTTCCATTTTCGTATTGTAAGCACCATCATGCTTGTTTTGGATAGATTTACGGAATGCGCCTGCTTATGGTGCTCACCATTGCCTATAGTAAGTACTTGGACCATATGCTTCTATTCAGAAGCAGTGCTAGGATCCATTACATGGCGGGTCCTTATTATGCAATTTCCGGGAAAACAAGAGCTTCCCAGGCATCCCTGGTCTTCTCCAGCTTAAACATATGCCTTGTGTTTCACAACATGGAACAAACGTTGAATGCCTTCGTGGACAAAGAGACAAACGAAACTCTTAAGTCAAAGTATTTGCATAGACATGTGAGTGTGTGAGGGCGACGCACGGTCTGACTACCCCTGGAGCAGAATTGCGTGCGTGGCAAGGTAAGGCAGCTGTAAAAGAAGTGCGTCGTGGATTTATTTTTTTCCTCGTCCTTACAGCACTTGTAGAAATCACCTTGTTATCTTTCTTCACCGATTGGAATGTAGGATGTATTCCATATTAGTCTAGATATTTCACAGTTGTGTAGGACATCTAGGACATGTTGATTGACATCGTCAACCTACCGACAATTTGTCAATAGAAACTCGTGTCTGACCAGTTTATGAGCGAAGCGGTTCCAGAGGATGTCCAGTTATCGAGGAAATACGCAGAGTGTGATCTTGTGCTGCTTATTCATCTCGTTGAGGAATGCAGGCAGTCTCTGAGTGGTCTCGAGTTAAAGAGATCTGATCCGCGCTTGACTGTGTATGACGAGCATATTGTAGTATTGAATCTGGATATTGGATTAAGGCTTAGCCAAGCCGTGCCCGAATAAATAGTTGAAGTTTCAGAGCGGAAGATCATACATAATGTGACTAGACTGAAAGATGTACTACATGCAGAGGTCCTTGAAGAAAACCCGTGCTCCAAGGTCTTCGGCGTTCTATAGAGATGGAAATATGTGTTAAATAGCCGTCGTTGGAGGGCATCTTCATGGGTGAGTAATGCTTACATGGCCACTTGTTGCTATTTTCTAACAGGTTGATGTTGATCCTTCTTTCCAGTGCGGGTCTCACGATCCTTATTTTATTTATTTAAGTAGCGCTACAGCTCGGGGTGAACCTAGTGTCAATTAACAATCCGTTCCAGTTAGTCTGGTCTTTAACTTGCTGCGATAAATATTCCCTCAACAAGGCTTCCCTTCTTCCACGTATAAATTCTTTCGGTTCCTCTTTTCTTTGGAATGGGAAGACCGAGCTCTGGCGAAGGTAGAGGGCAGCCATGGTCTCATCAGCCAGTGGCCCACCGACCACAGACCTAGGAAAAAACTCGCAAAATCAAGTGGAGCCTTACATTCTTTTATACCCAGGTGTAGCTGCCATCAAAGCGCTACCTGAAGTTTTGTAACGAACCCACTTCTGGAGTAAGTGCGGATTCAAAGTTGCCGCGAATCAATCATAACAAGCTAAATGCCTTCAGTTGTGCACTCCAATTCAGGTAAGTTCTTCTTCTATGTAGTTGTGGGCTCCATCGATGGCAAGTTCTTCCTCTGCTGCATTGTAACTCAAGGTTAGATTCGAAAACTCTGCGGGCCGGAGCATTGGTGTCCATTCGCACTGCGTTTGTTAATGATTTCAGGTAGCTAATGCACGGTCTTTGAAATAAGTCGATGTCACTGTACAGCTCGTAGTGTTAGTCGTTGAATCTTTTCCCCGCTAACGAATATATTTTGAGGCACCCGTCACCTGAGTAGCCTTCCACACAACATTTGGGCTGTTTCAATATGTGGTTCCTTACGTAGAATACGGAACAATAGTTGCGCGCTTAGATTGTCTTACCCTAAGCGGGGATTTGGCGCAAAATTATAACATATCCGAATCTTGTAAGGGAAACAACACGTCTTACCCAGATGCTTAAGTTTACAGAAAATGGATCTTGTTTACGGCTTCCAAAAAACTACTTCCATATGGGAACCAAGTTGAAGAGCTTACAAAGTCTAAACACAGATTCAAGTCCTGAAAAACTGTTCTCTCGGACTTGCTCAACAAGAACATCTGCGATCCAATTGTGATCTGGGACCCCTGCCAGACTGAGTGAATTAAACTTTTGACTGTGTTGAGAGATACGTTAAAGTTTTCCACAAGCTTGAGTTGCACTATAGGCACAGATATTTCTCTTCCTCCACCGATTGTTTAATTGCAGCAGAAGTATGTTTATTTACATTTGGAAGGGAGCATTGAATTTTCTTAATCTGAAGTGAAATCGAAAGAAGCCGCATCCTAAATTGATGTTGCAACCATCCGTGAAAACCCGACTAAACTAATTTTCTGGCTCAGATACTACCCGAAAGCATTCCTGGGCACAGGGAAATCCAGGGCTTAAAGTATAATAATTATCTTAAAGTGACTGTTCTACTAAATACTGCAGTTTTTAAAGTGAAAGATGGCTGCGATAAAACCTATGATATGAGAAGGACTCGTAAGTATTACAAAATAGACCCAATCCTACTCGGAAAGGACGTCGCACCCGAGAAAGATGGTTCTTCGGAGTCAGATATAAGCAGCAATAATGTATTCTTGTGAAAGCTGCGCACAAGATATAACTGGTCTTACTATAGCCATGTAGATCCAGAGGACCTGGAAGGCATCCAATGAAGAAAGCCCTGGTTCGATGAAGAATAGCAAATTAAAAAAAAGCGGATGTACGAGTACAATGTGGACCTGTAAAAAAGAAGAAGAGAGCAAAAGAGAAGTTAAAAACATAGGCTCCTCAGAAAAAAATAGAAAGTTTACGAGAAGCGCTGGATCGACGCCTTACAGAGGAAGAATAAAGTTCGGAATTGTTAGAAGCAAATATAACAAATATGCCAAGGCTTTCAAGCCAGAGCAGAGAAGTAAAATTTATAGTAGAACTGCAGTTGGTGCTGAGAATCTTGGCAGATTCTCCAAACTGTTAAGCAGTGATGGCGAACGACATCCTACCATCGGGTAGAATGAACAATTCATCTGGGACTAAGACAGACAACATTTCCGTTTATCGGACCAGCATGAAGTCAAGACAGCCATTTCTCGGCTTAAGTCCAAGAGGCTGTTGGATTCAATGGCTTAAAAGCCGAGCTGTTTTAGGCAGCAGGTGATCATTAAAGAATGTATATTCCGTGAACTGAACCAGTTACTAAGTCTCCTCGACATCGAAAGGAAATCCCATCTGCCATATTATTCGTCTATTACCACTTAAGACCCTTTATCAATAGTATGACCCTTTGTCAAAGCTATTCAGAGCCATGTCTTGTTTTGGCGTGCCTGACAAGTTGATTCGACTATGCATGCTGATGATGGATACTGCACGTAGCTCCGTCAAAGTGGGTAATAATAGAAACGAGACTTTCAATGTCGGAAAGGACTTAAACAAGGCAATGCGTTGACAGCTAGTTGTGAGCCAACTCTAGAGAAACACAGCGGGCTGTCAGTGGAGCGTTTGCGACTATTGAAACAGAAGCCGCAAATATGGGTTCAGTCGTCATCAAAAGATACAACTCCGCTACAAGAAGCTACAACCTTGAGATTGTAAGAAACTACCTGCCTTTGTTCCGCTATCTTTTCTGACAACGTTGCTAGGCCGAAAAATTATGGGAAGAATTGCCCTTGTTTGTCGCTACATCTTTGAGCTTAGAGGCCAATTGAGCAGCAAAGCCTTCTGTCTAGCAACTAAAAGGACATTGAAAAAGACACTAATCATCTCAGTCCTGCCTTACGGCTTCCAGACAAAAGTTTTTCGGGTAAATTTCGGCCCCGTTCGCATCAATCAAGAATGGAGTAGACGCTGTGACAGCGAATAAAATGGGCTACTCAGCGTTGCCAACCTCGTTGGAAAAGCTTAGATAACTTGCCTAGATAACTAGGTTACCTTGTAGGCATGCTAACCAATGATTCAGCCCTGAAAGGTTTCTAGTCCAACTCAGACGCACACAACTAGAAGGAGACATTAGTCAACATTGTGGGCGCAACTGTCAGTAGCTGCAAAAGATCGCGCAAGCTAAAGGGGCTTATAAGCTGAGGCCCTGGTTCACTCTGGACTGTAGTGCCATCTATGTAAGTACGTTAGTAAGAAACTTCAGTACAAAACATTTGGCTAGACCAGCGTTCATCTTGGGAACAGTTTTCGTGAAGCATTGCTGGACATTTCTCCTTTCAACAAGACCATGTATGGCGATAAGTCGATTGAATATCTGCGCGAATTAACTCCTGCTTTAAAATCCCCCAAGTTCAGATAGCGTGAGTGAGATTGCTTAATGAACCACAAGTTCTCGGCCTTTGTTCAGATTCTTAAACATTTGAAGCCATAGATGCGCTTATTCCACACCCATGCTTCCTGAAGGGATACTATGCGAACTCTTGTATTTAACATAGAAAGCCTCTTTCCTACGGATACATATACATTCATTGAACGTGTCAAGGTTAGCCTTGGAAAATAAAATAGACAGGAACTGGGAACTGCCACTCCTTTGAAAAGAAATTGAAAAATGCTACCGCACCCCTGACACCTTGTTCGATTACTTTCAAAAGTTGTAGGACAATCTCTTGGAGTTTCAGGGAAAATTTAATGAGACGACTAAAGTGGTTAGTGCTGCTTAGCATTCAGTTTTTACACTTCACATCTGACCTAGACTATTTGTCTCCACAAGAGGCACAAGAACACTTGCTTTGGACTTATCATCTCGTGTCTGCAATGGATTGACTTAATCCCCATTCCTACTGTCGCTTCTGGCAACCAACAAACCTCCGTCATTGTTTTAATTGATTTAATTTGTAAATCCTCGCCAATAGGCTTGATCCCCTTGCATTTGCATTAAGAGGTGCTCACGTATTCTGTGCGTGGGTATCCCCAAAGTATCTCTGTTTCTTTGCTCGTATTCTCACTTGATTTCATGCAAATTCGCACACCTTTCCCCAAGTTCGTTATCCACTTAAACATTCGAACCGCTTTACATTCAATTCATCACGCTTATCAGGTTTTTTTGCGAGTTTAATCCGAAATTCCAAAAATTAAACAAAAAAATCTGTTTCATGTCTTTCGTAACAGTGGAACCCCTTCAAAGTGTTATCGCCCGCGGGCACCCAGAACCCATTCAACAATGGACCGTCAACATGATTTATCTTCGCCCTCAAAACGGACCAAGTCGAACTCTCTTTACACGGAACCAATAGCACTAGCCAAGCCTTTTGGAAACCATACGAAACCATACGAAACCATAAGATGGCATCGTCATCGCCAGAGTACACTTTTACTTTGGTTCGCCATAGTGAGTTCGATTAAGTGGCGATACAGTTGCCCGAGTTTCGATAACAAATCGAGTTTTTAGGTCTTTCCATCGATCGATGATCGTAATTGTTTGTTCGTTCCCCTGGACGCTTGTGCAATGGACTCTTCGTCAGTTTTTCTTACAACAATTCCAAGAAACGAGCATTTCCGGCACAACAATAGAATTGAATGGGAGGCGCGAATTCATTGATCGGCAGCGATCAACTGATAACCGATAAACCGATCAAATGTCGATTACAAGACGGATGATAGTGCATACAGGTACACCCAACAGTGTAAGGTCATGTTTGTGCTTCTTACCACATTTATTCGATTTACCATGCCAATCATGTGAGTACTGGTATTGTGGTTTGCCATAGGTGTGGGAAGGTGTTAGATGGTAGTGCTCGTATCTGGAGCAAGTTATGAACACAAGACAGTTGGAAATGTGTCACGTAATTAGCTTTTAAGTTTCGATGGCTTGAGGTAGGTAGAGGGGGCCAAAAATAAGTCTTAAAGCGGTAGCCTTTCAAGTGAACAAAGTTGTTAGTGGCGTGCTTAATTGACAGATAATATCTACTTTGGCAAGTCTTCTATTCGTTTGTGTTTGCCATCATGTTGACGGGTGTGCTGCATAATGTTGGCATTAATTGTACTTGAGTTTGAAGTGTAAAATAACAAACCTTGCTTTGAGCTCTATTATGCTACACTCAGCAGTTTTCACATTCAAAAGGCTAAGGAAGCTGTTAAAATTGATGCCTTGAATACTTCTTAGGCGCGAAGTGTATCATTTAATTGGTAAGGTTACTGCCGATGAGGTAATTATCAAAAGAATGACAGTTGCAGGCTGTCAAACTTCAATGTCAATGTGAAAACGACAATGACCGCATTCAATGTAGTTAGGAGATACTTCGCACTAAATGACGTTAAATTCGTTGCGTTAAGCAAAATTTTCTAACGACGATTTAGAAATTGAAAAGCAACTCTTTGTCATCCGATTAGTAACATAGAAAATCACAGTAGATGTCATTGAGGTTGTAAGCAGAATAACCTGAAGATATTCCTTTTTGACTGACAGATAGCAAAAATAAAGACTTCTGGGTGATTGAGCTGCTATTTTTATTACGTACGTAAGATAGCGACCATCTACATAGTTTTCGCAATTTTAAAGGAACGTCACATCGGCCAGGAAGTATTGTCGGAGGCTTCCACGTCTGACGTCGAATTCAGAATCGAATGCGTAGCCTCGGATTTTTGAACGCACAAAAGCCAACCAAACACGTTTCAAAGATGGCCTTGACAGGTTTATAGAGGATGTCGTTGTCTCAAGCTTGAAACTTACTTCTCAGCTAACTTTCCTCAAACCCATTCAACTATCAACAACTATCACCAAAGCTGTTGTTGAGTTAAGTAACACAACATGCCTTAGCTAGCATCTGTCCAAATTTAGTAGACAGAACCGAAGGACCGTTTGACAAGAAGGACTACGCGCTGGGCATTTTTATCGACATAAGCGTAGACGAATTAATAGTTCTGTGGATAAAAGCTGGTGAATAGGACACTGATTGCTGAGGCTTTTTGCGGCAATAAACTGCCCATACGCAGTTATGCCATCTATACTGCTACTTATGTTGCATATTTGTCAACTCACTGCTTAATGCTATTAATAGTCCGAACGCATGAGGTCAGGTATATGCAGGTGATGTAGCTGTATTATCTATTGGATAATGTTTAGGCACTATTTGCTGTAAAACGTAGACACCCCTAGACGTGATCGAATGTTGATAAGGCCTAAGGTCAAGTCTCTCAAAATTCCTTACGAGAACGCAGTCAGCTTGACTGGTCTGAGTCGTTTCATCAGCATTCGTTTTTCCAACGGATTTTAGATCCTCGGTGTTTTCTTGAATGACAAACTTTTATTAACTAAACATGTCAAATCTTCAAGGTGTTGTCGTCCTTTCAGCAGCGAAAGAACCTTCGGCATACTTTCCAACATGTCGGTATACTTAGCGAATGCTTTCGTTATTTCTAAGAGCTCAGTGACTTTCCTGCTACCTTTTAGACGGGGCAAGTGAAGGCTTATCTCAGCTTCGGGACCACAGTTTAAGAAGATTTCCGTCTTTACGTTGTGATGAGGCTTACGAGAAGCTTCTGTCATCAAAAGCTACACATTCTTTCTATCAATCGAGCCGTCGGGGATTACCCTAGTTGAGGGTTAAGTTAATAGCTCAGCTGTGTACGAAGTATTACCAGTCTTGTCTGCACAATGACAGGCTCAATGCATCGATCAACCACATTTTCCGTGAGTACTCGTGCTTTTAAGGCTGGGTTTCAACTAGCATATCCTAAAACCTTCATTGTTACTGAAATCAGAGGCATTGATTGGACTAACAAGGTTGAAGAGCATCTGCTTAACCTCAGCTTCAGAGACACTATCAGCGTTTGTTTGACCCTATCATATAAATACTGAAAAAGCAATCTTTTTTTGTCGAAAAGAGAAGTGACGTAGCGTCAACTTGTCACTCAATGTTATATGGCTGTAACGTTCGTTCTGTTTTCGGATTTTTTTTTGATTCCTTACATATCGGCTAAGTGGCCTCTGCCAGAACTGATGACTATTCGGGTCCGATTTATGGCATTCTCCATAACTCTTGCCAGAATTACCTGCGTTAGGTCTTCGCGTTCTTGATGGATATTCTCTTTGAAGGCTTAAAGAATCTGAGGCTTGTTGACATAGAGTCCGGACTTCAAAAAGAAATCTGGAACGGTTAAATCAGGTGATTTTGCCAGCTAGTGGCCTGCAGCGTTTCCAAAAAAATAGGGCCCAATGACGCCTCCAGCGTACACAGCAAACCGTGCAGTATCTTCGAGCGGGTGTTATGGCTCTTCTTGGGTTATACGCGCATTTTCGTTTCCCCAAAAACGATAATTTTGGTTTTTCACATATGGAAATGGGCCTCATGATGATTTTTGATGAAAAGTTGTCTCCCTCGTGGTCGGGATTCAGGATGGCTTGAGTGTGGGTTACACGCACTTGGCGGTTAACAGCTCACAGCTGATGCACTGATTGCACTTTGTAGGGGAACATCTCAGAGTCCCTGTAAAGACTGCTGATTGGGGTCCTCTGCGACATCCACAACCGCTGTTGCGATATTCTCAGCCGAACGGCTGCTCCGGGGCCGGCTAGACCTGGCAGCATCTTGTGCTCTTCTGTCGAGCAGCTAAACGTCGTAGTGTTTGCCCAGTTGGTGTCGAATGACAGGCGAATTTGCGCCGAAATTCACGCTGCGCCAATACCACCGACGAAGTATTTCAAGCAAATCCGAAACAAGTAAAACAAAAACGAAAAAAAAAACACTGTGGCGCTGGCAGCCCGGTATGGGCAATGGCCTAGCTTCTTGACACTCATTTGTGTTGCTCATGTTGTCATTTTAGTCACATCCGAGCGGGACCTACGGTTTATCGCCGAGTCCGAATGACACTCCTTAGAAGCTTTTTCGTGGGCAATTTTAATTTCGGGAGTTTGCCATTGCCCGCCGAAAAGGTGATGACGATTCGAATAATTGTTGGCGATGCCGGGGATCGAACCACGGACCCTCTGCGTGATAGTTTAATGAGCGAACCATCCCGCCATTGCCATCACCAGTATTCCGCATTTTTTAGAAGCATAGCGATTCATGTCTTGTTGACGTGTATTTTGTATTTGTTTACTTCATAAATGTCAAAGTAGAATTGACGTTTGCCGCCATATCTAAAAATGTTAGCCTCTTCCGATAGGTGATGACTTTTGTGCGAGCTAGTATATACATTCAAGGTGCTAAAAATGCAGTGTAGAGATGGATTCGGTGGTTGACAGATCACACTCTTTTAGCGTACCTTTTGCCTATCATCATACCAACAGAGGCGAATGACAAATCGTTCTCAGAAGATCTAGATGATACCATTAATGGGATATTTCCGCAATCCTACCATGGAGCTAAGGGAGGTACAGATAAAGTTCTACACGACAAAACACGGTGCCTGAAACCTCATTATCCGTCTACAGAGGACGCAATGCTTGCTCTGAATAGTCTCTCCAGAGGGCTCATCATTGAGTAAGCACGCCAAACTAAAGATATTCTACCTGGCATACCCAGAGCTTGTATTATTACCGTAACTCAATTTTTTTCCTAAATACCGGACAGACGAATTTGCTGTAAGACTGCTGACTTACAAGAACATCAAAAGACATGGTTGACATTCATTCTCGATACTTCGGCAAGTACTGCTCAAAACAGCTCAAATTTCGCGCGTTCTTAAGCACCTGGATAGCAAGGGGTTTAACGTTGAGTTTTAATCCTCTGATGTATGTAAGCACACTTTTTTCTTCGTCTACCATCCATTAACCAGCTTAAACTTACATTGACTACATCCATCCATCTGGACATCATCTGTGTTCGTGCTGCTCGAATCACACAAAGCACCAAGGATCGATGATTTCTTTTCTGCATAGTTCTGAAAGCCTGTCTAGCTCTGGATACAAAGCAGGTAACACCACCTATATCTCGAAGGATCTCAGACCTATCAGCCTATCCCTCGATAGAATACTCGACTGTCCAATTTGTAGCGTTTTAGAAAGAACTTGTACTGGTGATCTTTTTGAAGAAACTACCTCAGGACCTTCATTGGGCCTTCTTTGATGCTATTTTACAGATCCTTAAGGGTAACTTGATGATGTCACTTTCTGACATAGATTTGTTTTATATCAGCATGCAGGTCTTAGGCAAAGAACTAGTCAGAACATCAGGAGTAGAGCTCAGCGGTATATTCATCACTTTCACAGCAAGCAACTTAGGATGTTATACTCGTATCACGTTAGTGCTCTGTCACAATGTCAGTAAGCTGTCTTTCTTACTAAGGGATAGCAGGAAACGGCCGGACCACTTAGAGACGTGGGAAAGCATTCGCTTGATATTACATAATACCCACCCATGAATGGAAGCCTTAATCCAGGATGCAAGCAGACCTAGCGTAGGTTGGGGTCCTGAAAGATTTTTCTTCACTACAACCAGTGAATTTACTCTTCCGACTGAGTTGAGTGTAGTTTTGAGTTCTCAAAATAAGTTAGAAGTGGTAAGAGGGTTTAGAAAGACAGTAAACGCAGCTTGGCTACAGGTGTAAATACTGTGTCTCTCTAATGATTTTTCAAAATTTGTTGTACCACTTGTTCCACTTGGAGGAAATTGTCGCCCAGCACACAGGACACCAGTGCCGCATTCTTAATCGGTTTTGGGACGTTTCCAAAAACTCGACTTCACTCCTTTTCTGACCCAGATTCTGGCCGAAATCCAGTTTGGGATACAGTGAAAGTCAATTTCGTATTTTTCTGCGGCAGGGGTTCTGGTGTCAATAAGACCAGAAACGAAAGGTAGTCGGTGCGCAATGTAATCAAAACGCCAGAGTGTGTTGTGCCAAGGACCTTTAATTTTAAAGGAAACTTGGCTTTGAGAGTGCAGCGTCGTTTTTAGTTTGTGAGAGTTTGTTATGACACAACCAGTGTGCCCAATCAATGCCTTACGAAGATTTATCATCATTGTAGAGTTGCACATGTCATTCAAAGTTGCGTTGTCGAAAGCATCCTCAGTGACAGTGAAAATGCTCAGCGGCTATTATTTTTGTCAAGTACGCTTTCAGTTCTGCCTGCCAGATGCTCAAGCACATTCTCTCAACATATTTTGGGTTGGTAAGCATGCTGCATAGCAGACAGAGGATGCATTAGCTAAGCAGTCTTGCGCCCATGAATCTCGACCATTAGCTCCAAGCTCTTGCTGGAGGATGAAGAAGGTCATTCTTATAGGTTTGAGAGCACGTAGTCCTCTTTCCTATTTTTGGTATAAAGGCTACTCTCATTTTTCGACAAGGTTTCGGTATGTATGGAAGTGCCAGGCCAGTAGTAAAGATTCTCTTTAGAGTAACCAGCAGCTGGTCTACGCCGTTTGTAACAAAGCTGCTTACATGCAATCAATATAGCATACTTAATAGCCTTATTCTTCACTACAACCGGCGATTGCTGTTGGCTTTGATCAAGCTACTCTGTAGGTAAGTCTCGAGCAATCTCCTGCTTAAACTGTTTCCCGTAGGTTTTCCACGGGCTTTTATCATTAGTGTTTAAATATAAAATCGGGCAAATAACTTGCTCAGATGGACAATTATGTCGACTGTTAAATTGACGTTGCGCGCGATAAGTTTGGCGAACCGAGCCATGGATTTCAAAATAAGTTTGTACAAATCGCACGCGTTGTTCTGGCGTTAATCTATTCATCGTAAAATGGCAAAGTGTACTAACGACAAATAAACTTTCAACTGTCAAATTGACAATCTGTAGAAACAGTGTTGCCAGCTTAAAAACCAAACCTCTTAAAAATACACCCTTTTCAATGTCAAGATCTCGTATCCGATTCTTAATTCGTTGTACATAACTTGTGTTCTGCGCCAGAGAGCTCCGATAGCGTTCTCTAGCTTGGTGTCATTGTGCCGTTTCCTTTCCGTTTCGTAGCTTTTATCTGCAGCAACTTAATCTAGAGATAGTTTGTCACATAACCCATAAGTTCTCGGTCTTTGCTAGGCCCCATGCGCTTATTCGTGTAAGGATATCTTCCTCCTATATAGGGATGTAGAAGAAGACTTGGAATGTTGAAGGTTGATCTAAGTATGAAACAAAGATAAGTACTCTTGTGTTCGTCTTTTATTTGGAAACGAAATGGAAATTAACCCGTCCAGAGTGTAGATAAAGACGGGAGTCACAACTAAATTTAAAAGTTTCGACGGAAGCTTTGTCTAAGCCCACAATAAGAGAAGAGCCAGCCTTTACTTCACTTTTTCTTCTTGTAGGAGTAGATTTTCCAAAGTTCATTATCGAGACCAGCAAATCCCCGTCTCCCTGAGTCGATCCGAAACACAGAAAAAGGCCCGCATCAATTTCATTGGCCTGAACACCTCAAAAGTCTTAATTTCCAGAGGTGATTTTCAGCGCAAACTTGCTATCTATTCAACAGCTGTTTGCTTGCCCCTTTCAACAGTTGATCGAAATAGTGTTTTCAATTAGCAAATGTTCACACTTTCATCAGAAAAGTGATGCTGGAACTCTTTTAGGTGCACCAATCTGGTCTTCGTGGGCGATTAGAGACTTTCTGCGAGGTGGGCTTCATGGTGTCATCAATGTTCCGTCAACCCAACTTCATCCTCGGAGAAAGTCCATTTCAAGTCATTGAAACTAAGAACTACCCCACTCTCACTTTCATTAGAAATTTCTTTTCAATCTTGTCATGTCCACCAGTTGTGCTCACACTTAATTCCAGGATCGTAAACCCAATAAACGATAAAGTCTGACTGTTAAAAGACACTTCTAACCGGTTTCTTACAGCTGCAAAGAAATGTAACCTCTTAGACGCAAGGTAAGATTCCAATCCCAACCACAACAGAAAAAAAAACGCCAAGTTCCCAGCGAAAACCACTTTCCATGTCATTGTGACAATTTCATTAGAGCACCACCGCAAGCTCTGTTACAAAATCGAGTTCAAAAATAGCCACATAACCACCGATTGGCTTGAGGTACTCATATATTCGTAAACCTGCAGCCAAATCCTCCAGAGCTCTGGGATTTAAATTTTTTAAATTTTCGTGGGCAGGAAAAACCGGTGCAATGAGAGACTAATTGTTCCATAAGTGAGTTACGACGCGGTGTCTTGTCTATCCACCAGCACCGTGGAGCAGCTCGTTTTATGGAACCGAACGACATACTCGTAAACCGCAGCACTGTATTTACAAGACAGTGGACAACATTACCAACTCGATTTTTCTGTGACACTTTCGACTTGACCAGACGATATGTCACAATGCTGGCGCATTTCACTTGGACAAGATTACACAGTTACCCTCCAGTTGCTGAAGTTATTCGTAAGCACCCGTAGGCCGATTGGTGGTGCCTCAACATATGGTCACGTGGTAGCAAAAGATTGTCTCTTATCGAGTAAAAGTGTAACGAAAGTGACCTAGTTACGGAGACTACAAGTGCTCCACATATTTAATTAGTTCTTGCACCAAGTGGATGTTGGATTGGTTGTTGTCGACTGTTGTCTTGGTCCATGGTTGTTATGTCACCGGCGCGACCTTTCTAACTCCAATACAACGATTGATTCGGAGAGATAATTGAGGTTGAAGCTGGCAATATCCACTACAAGTGGATAACAATGAAAATATTTGACATTTGTATCTTTTGACATACTCATTCGGAATTGTCTGGGTTAGGAGGTCGGTGGAACACAGTGCGTCACTGCTGATAAAGTTGTCAGTGCTTAGCTGTAGGTTGGGTTAGACAAGATTAATGCGTCGATTAGCGCGGTTGGCTTCAATCAGTATGCCCTTAAGCCTTCTTGGTCTCCGCGATGAGAGATGAGACATCATCGGCTGGCAAACGTTTTGATATTTCGAGACATTTGGGTGCCTACGATTAACTTGGCCTTTGGATGGGTGTGCGATTGTTGGTTATGAGCTTAAGCGGTGGCTAGGTGCGGTGAATTTTTCAGAATCTTCCCTCGTTTCTGTTGTTATCTTGTCTCTGTGTGGTCGCAAGCATCTGTAAATCTGTAAGAGATAAGGCGAGTTAATTGTTTCTTTGTTATTGTTGATGATTGGGGGCTCTGTGACATTACAACAAGTGAATACTTTTTTGTCAAATTGATTGATACTTAGAGGTAGTAGGCTGGTGAAGGTTGGTTAGATGGTTAGATGCAGCTTAATCGGTTTTTGTGGTATCTCATTTGCTGATTGGTGGGGTAAAGGTCGTCAATAAAATTTATGGAAAACACTGTTACACCAATCCTTTGCAACAGTGTTGATATGTCACCATACATGAAATGGCACAAAGACTAGATTCAGAAAGAATTTCCATTGGTGGATTTAGTCACACAATAATCTTGTTTGAGCAACCTCGGTATCAGAGCTTCTTTCAATTGAGTCTACTAAAAGCCGTCGTACTCCGTAGTATTATGTTCAAAGAAACAGGTTCAAGTGGTTCTGATCCTTCGCTGTAATAAGATGGCCAAAGGCTTCAAATTGATGCCTAAAGAGTTGCATTGTAATAAAGACAACCGGCCATCAAAGTTCACTCCTGATTGCGGGTTCCTAGTCTTTTTTTTAGAAAAATACTTACAACACCAAGACCCACCATATCAGCCTAAATATTGTAGCCTTATTCAATAATAAGCCGTAATCTGGAATGTTCGCTGTTGAGGTATAACACAAAATTCGCTGACTTCTTAGAATCCGGAACAGATTTCTTCGGTCTACCGGTTTATGCGCCAAGACCTGGCCACAATCGGTTCATCGATTTTGTATTTTCACAAGAGTTGGTGTCATGCATATCAGACTTCAGTGCGTGTTGTATCAAAGACCACTTTTGCTTAAATGCACTGGAAGCTTTGATAGTTTCGGCCATGATATGAATATCAAGGGGAGGCAAATTCTCAGTGCATCTAGGTAAAGCGTGCAACTTCTTTCATCAAACTCTATCATGCCAGACAACTGATTAATAGGATATAATTGGTCTTATCATAGCTGTGCGGTCTAGAGAGCATTCTTCGGTGATAAGCCTTACATCTTACTGAAAGCTTTTTAATGCTAGCAGAAGGCAGACAGCGCGTTAGAGGATGCTGACGTGACGTGCTTAGCTCAAATATTTAGCTTCATCTGCAGTAAGGCGCCAAACATGCACAAGGCAATATCGAGAGGACGTTTCTCTGCAAGGAACCCCTGATAGCACCCGCAATAAGATATCAGCCATATCACAAAACTAGTGATTCGTCTTCGTCATATTGTTCGGGCGAGTTACACATATTGCTAGCGTTGCAGTGTCGAAAGCATCGTCAATACCAATGAATATATCCGCCGTAATCTTTCTTGTCAAGGGCACCTTTAATTTTGATTCCCAGATTTTGAAGCACGGTCTTGCAGGCAATGTTTCGGTAGGGTGGATTTGTTTAATCACATGTCGGACCTAGGTGGATGAAAACATGCCCGATGGCTGGACAAGCTAAGTCTTGTCCAATGTAATACGTGATCAGGTCAAGCCCTTCTGCAATACACTAGTCGGCGTGTACCATTGGGGCAGATCGACAGTCATCTCTTCATCAACTTCAAAGCCACATCTGATAGTATTTATCATTTGAGTTCTTTACTTACGCTGTGTCGCGTGAAAGCACGTATGTAGGCTAATCTGCAGTGAACTATTCCAAACGTGTACTGAATTTCTGTAACGAGATATACTGTTGTGTGAATTCTTCATTCTACGTTGAAAAAGATAGTGCGCAGGTGCTAACATGGAAGGCACTATCTTCAGGGAATCTGTCCTGATCCACCTATGAGGACATCGGGATCATCGATCGCTCCTATCCATAGGATAAAACGTCACTGTTGGCAACAGTGTCACAACTTCAAGGTGGTTTAAGGCTTTTGTTTAGGGAAGATATAACAGCTAACTCTATGAGTTGTAGCAATATGTAATCTAGGAAGCATGTCGACTACATTGGCTTGACATCATCGATCAATTTGGCAATAAAATATCACCAAAGACGACTTTTTTATTTTTATGCTCTGTGTTCGAGGGCCGAAGCTCCCTTTCAAAGATCAAACTATCACCGACGCTAGTCGGCAAACGGAAAACAGTGTGCCAATGATCGGAGAGAGATGAAAGTCCCGTGCATAAGACAAAGGCTCTTCATTGGTTGGGAGTGAGCCTTGCAAAATCTCCTCCGTTGTATCATCTTGGACAGGGGAACTAGGCCAATCTCTTCACGATTTTTTGAGTATTTAAAAAAAAAAAAAAACAAAACATTGTGGCGCTGGCAGCCCGATATGGGCCATGGCCTAACTTCTTGACACTCATTTGTGTTGCTCATGTTGTCATTTTTTGTCACATCTGAGCGGGGCCTACGGTTTCTCGCCGAGTCCGAACGGCACTTCTTAGAAGCTTTTTCGTAGGCAATTTTACTTTCGGGAGTTTGCCATTGCCCGCCGAAAGGGTGATGGCGATTTGAAAAATTGTTGGTGACCCAGCCAGGAATCGAACCCAGACTGTCTGCGTGATAGTCCAATGAGCTAACTATCGCGCCATCGCCATCGCCATCGCCATCGCCCATATTTGAGTATTTTAGGTCCGACAAAAATACTGTTCAAGAGATGATTGCCTGTTATGTTGCACCTACAGTACAGGAAGAGTACAGGAAGGAGATGGCAGTAGTTCACAGACGCGGAGTACTTCGTGTTGCATGCTCGAAATGAACGGTGTCGGAAAGGGCCGAAAAAAATACGTCTGCGGTAATAAGGCGAGAGATGGAATGAAAGCGGAAAACTATAATCGAGGAGGCAAAGGAGGACGCTAGTGTCGAGAGTGTTGGAATAAAGTTAGCAGAGGTTGCTGGACTGCGATGTTCCCTTGCTCGTATCTACAGGCATCGGTTTCGGGCTTGTGTCCGTGACATGATAAAACCTCCAAATCTCATTCCTGGAGTAGCATCTCTCAAATTCTTCGACCGCGTACTTCTCATGTTTTTTCTTTTTTACTTCTGAGAAGCCGGTGTTCGTCTCTCCTCTTCTGCTCATAGAGCTCGTGAGCAGCTCCAGTCTTTCTTTGCAGTGCCGCATTGCGTGCGTCTTGCTGCGCTGCATGCGTTTGCCGGCATTCGTCATCAATCCAGGGTGAGCGCGTATGAGGCTTATGTTTACAAATATAGCCCTGATACGGATTGCGGCTTTCGTTCAAGTCCCGGAAACTCGAGACTTCTTGCCTAAGTCTGCTTTCAACAGCAAATCCGCATCCAAACAGGCGCTGCTTTTGTCTTCGATTGCAATCGCCCATCTTATCGTGGTAATATCTGCAGAAAGTAAGATTGATCGATTCAAAACTCCTGGCTATTCTCAATGTTTTTATTGTATATGATTCGATATTTGGGACAGTGCCGTGATTACAATGAGGATTCTGTTCGGAGCTGATACCACATGGTTTATGTTAGATGTGCAACTAAGTTCTCGCCGTAATGAAACTGCAACTTTATTGTGAAAAAATGGTTACAAATGAATCATTCAAAGTATTGCCCATATTTCTGGCAGAGCTTGAATACCTTTAAGGTAAAAGTGTACATCTTTTGAGGGTATCCATGAATCCAGCCATTTTTTGATGTGGAACTGCTAATCCGCCAGACCATGTGCCATCGAACGGAACAAGTAATAACCGGACGGCGCAATATTTAGGGAATATGGCTGGTGTGACTTCGTATTAAAGTGTTTCCAGGTGGGCTTTAACGGGTTTGGCAACGTAAGGTCGAGCGTTGTCATAATAAATAACACCGACCTGGTTCCACCAAATACATTTCATAACCTTCAGAGCGTGAATATTTGACCGAGCAGTCTCCATGACTTTTTTCTCTTTGAATTGCTGTAATGAATCCATTTCTCATCACCCGTCACGATGCGATAAAGAAAACCCTTCCTTGTTTGCCGCTGAAGCAGTTGTTCATAGTCGAGAAAACGACGCATAACCTCACTTGGCTTCAAATCATGGGAACCAAAGTTCCTTGTATTTGAACCATTCCCAACGCATGCAACCGCTTGGAAATGACTTGGCTGGTAACTCGTAATACTGAAGCAAGCTCTTCTTGCATCTGGCATGGATCCTCATCGTGCGATGCCTCCAATTCAGTGTTTTCGAAGGATCTTGGACGGAACCAATCACGTCACGTTGTTTACTTGGAGCAGCATCTCCGTAAATTTTTTAGAGCTCTCAGCCGCCGTTGTTATCGAATGAAAGAAGAAAATTAACACTTCCCGCAAATGATGAATATTTGGTGCAAAATCAGACATTTTCATACAACCAAAAGTATATGATGCCAAAACAAAATCACTACTGTGTCAAAACCGTTTGTTTACCATATGTCTTAACTTGGTTCATGACGTTTTGGATATGTCAATATCGACCAGCACTTACTGCTGGAGCCATCTTTTGACAAACAGCCAACCTATTCCCATTTTGCAGCATACCTGGATGGATGCCATCGAGTCGGGCGTCTCAGAGCCGTGAAACCTAAACAATTTTCGAACTTGTCCCGATCTGAGCATCAATACTCTAAATTAGCTGACAGAAGAATAGGAACTCAGCAACAGCAGTGGTTTTTAAAGAGTCCCAAGAGGAACCCTTTCAACAAATGATAACTTTGGCATGTCGAGCTTTTAAGATCCACAAGACCTCAGAAGATTCTGTATGATTCTTGTGAATTCTTAAACATTTGATCCGTGACAATAGTCAATCTGGAAGAATCACATTTACGGTCAATCCGTACATTTCGAAATGTCTTGCATTTTGATTTTGTCATGATACTTAACCACGAAAGTAGTTCAACGGCTTTGCAACTAATACACTGCACTCCACAGTCGACCTTATTATGACGCACGACAAACAGACACTTTAATCCACCAAACTCCAACTCCATAGCCTGGCCAACAATTTATTTGTTTGGTCGAACGCCTAGAACCGAACCGGATTCTGTCGCAATTCTTCCATTTCAAAGCCCAAGGCCTTTTTTTTTCTCACTCTTGCCACTCTGCACTACCACCTCTGAAAACAACAAATAAATCGCAAAATTCTAACGACTTTGCATGCAAAATTGCAAAATTAGCTAATAGTTGCCCCGATCGCCGACTTTAAATGTAACAGTGGCTCAAACAAAACAACCTCCACCCAGTGCAACAGTGGAATGGCCTTTATCCGCCACACGCCGCGCGCCGTTGCCATGTGAAAATGGGAAAATATGAAAATGGTTTCAGCTACTTTATGTACATTAAAGTCCAGTGTCAGGTAGGGCGGAATTGTTAATAAATGTTCTCAGTCGTATACGGAAATTGAACGGTCTCAACTGAAATTGGATTGTTTCCGTAGCAATAGTCTGGTCATACTGTGCCACCATTAACCCATACCCGTACTGGTTTTAACTCACTAAACTATCGCCAGCGGTCTTACGTTCAGTTGATCTTTTATTGAGGGGTTAATTACAGTAATTAATTTTGGCACACTACTTGGTTATGCATATGGTTCAACTGTTCAACTGTTCAACTGGACTGCGACGTAGAGATCCTGTTTGGCTGGTTTTGGTTTCGATTTCGGTTCCACGGGTTACGACTCATGTAACCACGATGAAATTTCGGTTGCATAAATTGTTTTACTAGTCCTTTGCCGAAACGAGATCCAGTTACGAGTACTCGTATTTGAATGTGACAATAAACAATTCATGAGCGGGAATAAATAAGAATCTGTCTTGGATTGTTGACGAGATGACCTTAAGATACACGTAGAAGGTTATCTTGACAAGAGATACTTCAAGGCAGCTTACCAGTTTCTAGTGAGACTTATCGAACTGTTTGATAGAAAAGAAAAACAAACACTTTGCATTGAAGGGAACCATAATTGGAAGGCAGAAGCCAATTGGTGTATTGTTCACTGAGGAGAACAATAGTAAGTGCGGATCGTTGTCTTGAGATGGCTTAAATTGGTAATTTGCAATTGTTGGAGGAGATTAAGGCGAAGGTGAGGACTTCAAGTAAGACTTGAAGAGATCGTGGAAGAAAAATTAGATGAAAAATTCTGTCAAAGCTTCTAGAATAAACAAAATAGATACTTGTACATACATGTGTGTATAGTACTTGTCTAATTTCGGATTTTCCTAGTTTTGCGGACATAGGGTAGACTGCCCCTGTCATGATCTTTCTGGCTTAGAGCTTGCACTTGAGTTTTTTTAGCTTTAGAGCCGCGGTGAAGTTGAATTTCCCAATGACAGGATTTAAGAGTTCTGACGAACTCTTGGGATTAGACTTCGAGCGACAATCCGAAATTGCAAGCATGATTAAGCCGCAGGTCAACCTTAGATAATTCATTTACACTCAATACAAACATAACTAAGAACTGCGGGAAGGGCAAGAGTTTATGGAGCTTAGGAAACGAAAATCCCAACATTGGTTTTGCCGATGTTAAAGTCGACTTCATTATCAGTATTGTACGTCGTTCATAGCATTCTGGTCAAAGCAGTTCGGCGAATGTTGAGATGAAAGAGCGGTACAGATCTAAGGTGACGTGGTTTGATATTCAAGTATACCATGCGGAGGAACTTCTCACGTTTTGAAAGGAGCTGGAGATTTATTAGCTATATCTGTCTCCCTTGATCTCTTAAGAGGCATCGAAGACTAGTGGGAACACTACCAGAAGGCCATCACAGATGCCGCTTCTGATGTGCTGGGTTTCACTCGTCCACCACAACGAAACCCCTGGTTCGATGATGAATGCCGGCAAGCACATGCAGCTAAGCAATATGCATTTAACGCGGCGCTACATAGAAGGACCAGAGCTGCTCATGAGTTCTATGAGCGGAAGAGGAGAGACGAACACTGGCTTCTCGGGAGGAAGAAGAAAGAGTATGAGAAGCGCGCGATCGAAAGAATTAAGAGATGCTACTCCAGGAATGAGGGGCAGAATTCTTACCAAAAGGTAAAAATAACATGCCACGGAAACAAACCCCCAACCGAAGCCTGTAGAGATGAACAAGGGAACATTGTAGTAGAATCGCAGTCGATGCTGAGGATTTGGAAAGAACATTTCTGCTGACTTTATAACGGCGATGCGAACCAAATACCGCTGTCAGGCAGAATCAACCTTTCAACCTGGACGATGATGATCAACAATTCCGTCCACCCGACCTGGATGAAGTGAAGATAGCCATATCGAAGCTTAAGTCCAACAAAGCTGCTGGAGCGGATGGCCTGACTGCCGAGCTCTTCAAAGCGGCAGGCGATGACTTGGTAAGGAGCATACACCAGCTCATCTGTAAAATATGGTCGGACGAAAGTATGCCCGATGAATGGAACCTCAGCATTGTTTGTCCAATTCTCAAGAAGGGAGACCCTCTGAACTGCGCCAACTACAGAGGCATCAGCCTCCTTAACATCGCACATAAGACCTTATCCGCTGTATTGTGTGAACGCCTGAAGCCGTTTGTCAACTACCTGATAGGTCCATATCAGTGTGGCTTCAGGCCAGGAAAGTCCACCATCGACCAGATATTCACACTACGGCAGATCTTGGAGAAGACCAATGAGCTTCAGATCGATTTATTTTCTATCGATTTTAAGGCCGCGCATGACAGCATCTATAGAGACGAGCTATACATAGCAATGTCGAGTTTTGGCATCCCTGCCAAACTCGTCAGTCTGTGCAGGATGACGATGGAGAATGCATGCTGCTCCATCAAGGTCGGCACAGATCTCAACGAGACCCTTAATGTCAAAAAAGACATAGAGAAGACGATGAGCTGTCATGCGATTTCTTCTACATCATCCTTGAAAGAATAATGCAAAACAAAAGGATTATAAAGACAGCAGCTTATGTCAGTGGCCTTTTCGTGAGCATCAACACGGAAGCGGTGAAAATGAGTTAAACGATCAAGGGGGCTAAGTCAAGCGGAAGGGACTTCCAACAACGACGTCTTGGACAGGATTTCACCTTCGAAAGATATAATTTTGAGGTAGTTAAGGTGGTGGTGGCGATGGCGCAATGGTTAGCTCATTGGACTATCAAGCAGATGGTCCGAGGTTCAATCCCCGGCATCGCCAGCACTTTTTCGAATCGTCATCACCCTTTCGGCGGACAATGGCAAACTCCCGTAAGTAAAATTGCTTATGAAAAAACTTCTAAGGAGTGCCGTTCGGATTCGGCAATAAACCGTAGGCCCCGCTCAGATGTGACAAAAATGACAACATGAGCAACACAAATGAGTGTCTAGAAGCTAGGCCATGGCCCATACCGGGCTGCCAGCTCCACAGTGTTTTTTTTTTTTGTTAAAGACTTCGCTTCGATATCAAGTCGGACAACGACAAATCGCTGCTTCTTTGGGCTAATAAGACAATTGACAAGCGAGTAGAACAACAAAAGTGACTTTAATAATGCAAGTTCTGTTCAGTGGCGTGGAGGCATGGACTTCATCAAAAATGGATGAGGGTGAGAGGAAATTCAAAATATATTGCACTTGGTTTGAAGAGGCGGAATTCAATATTATATGACCACTGCTGATGACATTACGTCGCCCTGATGCACAGCATTAACTTTTTCGATGTCAAACTTGGAGTCATCCTGGAGAGCTTGAAGTGAACCTTTCTAACTCTTCAAAAGGAGATTCGTAATTCCCCAATTGCATTCGACAAAAGAGTCTGATGCCAATCTGTCAGATGCATTTGAAAGATCAAGCACAGCCACCTTGTTTTTGGCAAATTGGTGTTGGCCTTGGATCTACATTTGGTAAGACATGGCTTGGCGGTATTTTCATGGTCTTAGGAAGAAATTTCTTCCTGTATTTAGGGGCTACCTCTGTTCGGAAAGAGTCCACTGCACCAATGTTAAAGCGGAGATATGACACAACATGAAAGTGGTAAACTGGCTGCGAAGTTTGCAGCAAGTAGATTTTACTTATCCACACTCATGTGACACTTGTCATTCATTTTAGAGGACTGAAGAGAAATTTTACTACTCGGGCCACAATCAATAAACACTAACAGGTCATCTTCCGTCTAAGATGTAGCATGCTTACAAAGACATACGCGACAAGAAGGAGTATGCAATCGCCTTTAACGACAGCTTGTTGACAGCTAGACGTTGAAGGCGAACCACTGGATTTGTGGATTTGAGCATTACTAACTTGAAATTCCCCGATTGCGGATGCTGACTAAGTGCGTAAATAAAAGTTGGCCGATACGTTCTGCATAGTATTTGCGTGTCATGCCGAAAACGTCTAAAGTGCTGTCGGGTTCCTGGTAGTGTAAAGAGAATTTCACAAAAGACAATTTATGCGTCCGTTGTCGGGTATACAAAGTTTTCACGAAAACACGCCTCCACTGCGTTTACAAGGCTTCAAAGAACGGTTTGTGTCAGCTGCTTGTGGGCATTTCCAGTAAGTCTGGCTTTGTTAAAAAACGCATTGATAAATCCCTTCCCCTTGAGACTCATATCATGAGCTGCATTTTCTAAGGCTTCGATACAACATGCACTGGAGCTGTTATGACCTTAGGCTGCGACTCTCTTTTGGGCCTTGTCTTATAGACATACTGCCATATGCAATTAAGCCACAAGTACAATATGGATTTCGCTGTGCCCAGAAACAGTTTCGTTCAGAATCTGAGGCTCGAAGAGTCGGATGGCTTAAAAGCAGAATTAGGATGCGGCGTCGATTCTTGCTAGAGAACAATACTGTTCGATTTTGCTATTCGAAAATTTATGAAACATTCAGGCCAATGATTTATAGGTATAGTGGGCGAATCGGTAAAAGAGCCATGTTATCTATATATATAGCGAAAACCCATCATCTCTTAAAATCTTGCTGAATTGAGTCACAGGAAATAATTATGTTAGGACTCCCTGCGTCTTCGGTTTGGGCTCTCTTCTGCATTCTGGTTTTATGAAAGCATAACTGCAGTTGGCATGACTTTTCAGCAGGTCAAATGAACGCCTCCCGACGTCCGTAAGTAATCAGCATCTTTTCTGTTGTCGCTCAAAAGGAATGGTTGCAGGCTGCTTACCGCCATGTCGTAACAAGGCACTACTCTTTCTCTAAGCACTTAATTGAGCTGGGCATAAGTGGCAAAACACTATGCGGTGATTGCTATGAAAGTGATGACAAAGCCCTGAAGCACTACCTCTCTCAAAGTCTGCGCTGCTCTGCCTATCACTTAAGGCCTTCTCAATCTTCCATGAACAACTGAAAAACTTTAGTAAAGGGAACATTCCCGAAGAAGGAAATGTTCCACATTCAATTTAAACGGCAAACAATATTTATCTGATCAATGTTGATGAAAAATATCCGTGGGAAATCTACAGAACATGTTCAACGAAAACCAATAACTTGTCAATTTATCACTCGAAAGTCCTGTAGCTGTAACGCAACTAATATGACCAATATGGTCCCGAGTTATTATTATTGAATTGATCACATTTATCTCGAACTTGTATGCAAATCTGTACAGACTGCGTTTGCCATTCGTAAACGAGTTCTCCATGGAAAATTTAAATTAACCACTTCCACTTCATAGAACCACTTCTGGGATTCAAAGAAAAAACGACTGCAATTCCCGAACCCATGAAGAAAAAGCTGTCATTGGGAAAAAATTATACCCCGACCGAGCCAAGTCCAATTATATTGCGAACGCAGCGTTCATCTATCAAATCAGCTGAAAGTGCTTTGTCATAAAACGGTTCTTGTATCTGCTCCATAACACTCCCATTCCAACGTCCACATCTAAACTGACTTTAAGTATCTACTCCCAACATTAGCAGGCGCGATCTAAACCGCATGTCGGAAATCGCAATTTTCGCCCCATGAAGTGGCCGTAGCAAAATCTCATTCTAGATCCAAACAAATCTGGAAAGATACTCGTACTCGTGTCAGTTTTCTAAGTCATATCAACGAATCCAACTAGTTGACCTTGTCGACAACGAAAGGAGTGCAATAGCAGTTCTTAATCAAAATCGCACTCTGGTCCGGGCCTTTTGTTTGCGGTTGAAGTACGAGTAGAATCGGTTCGTACCTGACATGACGCCCTGCACTAACTGCACACTTAGAAAGGCGAGATATGATTAAGCATTAAAGTGTTGTAAGAGAAACAAAACGAGCGAAACGACCAACTCCACCTTAATTCTATGCGCAAGTGGCAAGTACAAATAAGTGCAGGCGGAAAATGCATTCAAGAACTCTGATACAAAGATACTATTACGAACTGGAGTACAAATATCCGTACGTTCTCTTTTATTTTTTATGAGTTTATGTACTTATAGAGACCTGGTCTGGGTATGGCTAGCGGTTTGTATGATTAAGTGGATTCAAATGGGATTCAATGTGATTGGGCAAGTGGTCTCGGATATAGTGGGAACCAGACACAGATTGAGGGTGACTAATACAAGGATTTTCAATTGAATGCGACTTACGTGGGTCAGACTACCTACTTAAAGAGATCGTTGAAGCTTTACCAAATGACATTGGAGGGTCTAATTTTAGACAAATTCTCTAGATAGATTGATTGGCAGTGGATACTTATGCGGTAATGGGGTTGGTCACGATGTCAAGACTGAAAGTCGGGGGCAATAACAATTAAGTTAATTAAATGCTGCTGGACAAAGAAGGTAACTGGATGTCAAGTCGTTCTAGTGGTTTCTATGATTAACGATCGCAGATACGTGAGAAGGTCTGACATGTGGGAACTGTATCGTTTGACTTCAAAGGGATGAAAGGGCATAGGAAATCCGGTTGACATTGGTACTTCAATTAATTCAAGAAGTATAAAAAGATACAACAAAGAGTAGAGTAATTAGGAGTGATTAGAATGAGCGCCGATGATGTGTAGGAAGGTGTTGCAGAGCGTGCGTCATCGGATTAACTAGATCATCGAGTGAATCTAGTTATGTTAATTCCATGGGAACGCTTTATCCACAAATGCCATTACCAGGGGACTTGACTCTAATTAATTCAAATAACAGGTTCTTAGATTGTGGAAAAATTTAAAACAAAGATGGCCTTGCAAGGACTGGCAACATGCTGGGAAAATGTCTTACTTAAGGTGTTTGTAGATCTCTTTATTGCGAAACTATTATAAGGTCTTTGCTGACTTAAATACGCCACCGCTCTATCTCGTTTGATCTTAGCTCTCCAGATCTAGCATTCCGGAATTCAGGAACACTTCTTCCTTAGAACTGAGGCCAAAGCCATTGATTGAAAAAGCATATTTTGGTTGAACAACCGAGCTATGATAAGATAATGTTGCTTGTTGTCGTTTTCTGCTCTGAATGTGAGTAATTAGCATGCAGAATGCTAGATATCTGCGTCGACTCTATTGGTACCTGCTCGATTCGGTTCGACCTTCTGAAGATATCCACGTTGCTTTGTAGATCCATAGTTTCAGGACTTATTGCTGCTTAGTCAATAAGTCCGAAGCCGTTCAAATTAACTTTCCAACTAATCGGCTTAATAAGATTTCTTAAATAATTCTTATACTCTGCATACCGTACATTCTTGCATTCTCTATTGTTATCCTCCACAAATGAATGAATTTCGTAAGGATATCAAAATGAAACACTACTCTGGCGTGGGCTACATGTTATCTTAGCTCCCATTGGCCTTCAGTTCTTAGTTGTGGCGCGGTGACAAAGGGACTCTTAAATATTCCTCAGGCAAAGGAGATCTCTGACGATTGTTGCACTGCGTTGCCAAGCGATTTGTGCCCTAGACACGGACTCTCAGTTAATCCCTTCAAAATTGAGGCTGCTCTTTTGAGGAAAAGGCGGCTGCTGACTCATTTAAGCTAAGCATTCGAATGACAAACAGTTGCGTCGTTAACCTCTAAGGTCCTTTTAGAGTTTTGTCAGTTTAGGGGGCTTTTGGTAAAACATGCGGCTTGTACTCGAAGGGGACCTTTGGATCTATGCGGCTATAATAATTCCATTTATATTCGATGCGTCAGTTGTCTGGAGAACAAGATCTCACGTTATTGAGGCTTTTATAAGACTCCAAAGGGTTGTCTGTCTCGGCGCATGGGGGTTTCCCTAGATGTCTGGTTCCGCTCTATCGTCCTCTCATTGATGAATCACCCCTCCTCGATATTTGTATCAGGAGCTGAACTCTCAAAGCCAACTTCCATTTAGAAAGCAGTGACATTTGGTACAAAACCATTTGCACCTGTAGTGACAGCTAAACTGCACTTAGAGCCCTGATGGGACCTGTTACTACTTCCAGTGTAGTTCCAGATCGAGAACGCAAGACTTCACTCAACGCAGTCGGAAAAACACTTTCACTGAGCCTCGCCCAGGTATCAGGTCACAATGGCATCACGGGAAATTAAACTACTCATGAACTTGCCAGGCATGGTTCAGAAGAAAGCATTTCAATATCCGAACACAAGTTAGGTCTTCTTGTGTTTTCGGTTAGAGATTCGATTGAAAGATTACTGGCGGCATAAGATGCCGATACCCCTTCCAAACATCCTGCGATGCTCGCTCTGAAAGTGGTGATTATAGCGCAGAGGAATGTTTCTGTGAATGTTCTGCTTTTCCCGCATCAGGTTGCAGGTACTCACCATTGATGTGGGGTTGCTCGTCCTGTAGGCACTTTGTTATTGAATCGACTCGTCTTTCTTTGAAATACTGACGAATGACATTAAGAGGAACTTACACAGTGTGGCAAATAATATCCCGGACTGCCTCTAGAAAATATAAATAAAAAACGATTTCCCTATACTTTTCACTGTTCTTATGCGAAATATTTTCCTCCCGGTTCAATACACTTGTTTTAGCGATTCAATAGTGGCTTAAATGACTCATCTAGCTCATTTTTCGGAATTTTTCCAGAGCCCGTGTCGAAAATCCGTGAATAGTCGGAATTTCAACTTTTGGTGGATACGGAGGATGATTTAATACACACACTTGATTTTAAGCCAAAAATTGACGAACAATTAGTGCTGTGTGATGCGCTGCATTATCTTGCAACAGAGACTAACTTTTTAGATCACAATATTTGGTCGGAATACGATGGATTCTGGCCAACAAACGCTTTAAAACTTCTAGATAATATGCGGCAGTAACTGTTTAATTCCCCAAGAAAATCACGTATCTACTTTTTGGAACATTTCAGGCGCCAGAACGGAAATTGGCCTTCCTGTGTATTTGGCATCCTCCACCGCCTCCGTGCCATTAAACGTTTATATCTACCACTCGAAATCAATTGTCCTACTCAAACAATTATCGCGGTACACTTCCAGAATCAATCGGAATGTTTCTGATATTTTTACCAAGTTTACGACGTAAGATAAATTTAAAAATTGATAAAAGTCAACCGAATGCCATGAAATTTTGACAGATAGTAGAGAAGATTCATTATCTAAAATACATGTTGCGACAAATAGATGGCGCTGAGATGTGGCTCGTGTCCGGGATACTATTTGCAACACTGTATATAAGGAATACAGGGTCATCTATTTTGTGCTGTCGAAAGTAAATTGAAATAAAGCACGTTTATCAATTTTATTTCAATATATTGTTTATGAATGGTATATAGCATAATTCTAATGTCCTCCAGCGAGTTCTTACAGGACGTGATTCTCACAAGGTTATTTTAGATGACTTTTCGACACATGTCGGGCAATAACTCGTCAAATTTTCGTTTTTCAAGGCGTAGGAGTCTATGGATTGTACTCGTGTAGACAAAGTCCTTAACTACCTCAAAGTTATATATGTCGAGGGTGACGTTCTGTCCGAGACGTCGGTGTTGGTTGTCCTTTTTGCTTGACAGCATACACTTGGTCTTGCCCTCATTGACCGCTAAACCCATTTTCGCCGCTTCCGTCTCAATACTCGCGAAAGCGCCACTGACATCACGCTGCTTTCTCCCGATTATGTCAATGTCGTCGGCGTATGCGAGTAGTTGGACGGACTTTTGAAAGATAGTGCCTCTTGTGTTTGGTCGTGAGTTTTGCACTATTCTTTCAAGTACGATGTTGAAAAAATCGCATGACAGCGCATCGCCTTGTCTAAATCCTTTCTGGACATCAAAAGTCTCGGTGAGATCTTTACCGACCTTGCTGGAGCAGCGTGCATTCTCCATCGTCATCCTGTACAGACGGACGAGTTTGGCAGGGATGCCAAGACTAGACATTGCTCTATATAGCTCGTCTCCATAGATGCTGTCATACGCGGCCTTAAAATCGATGAATAGGTGGTGGGTATCGATTTGAAGCTCATGGGTCTTCTCCAAGATCTGCCGTAGTGTGAATATCTGGTCGATGGTAGACTTTCCTGGCGTGAATCCACACTGATATGGATTTTCAGGTTGTTGACGAACGGCTTCAGGCTTTCACACAATACGGCGGATAAGATCTTATATGCGATATTAAGGAGACTGATGCCTCTGTAGTTGGCGCTGTTCAGAGGGTCTCCTTTCTTGAGAATCGGACAAACAATGCTGAGGTTCCATTCATCGGGCAAACTTTCGTGCGACCATATTTTACAGATGAGTTGGTGTATGCTCCTTACCAAGTCATCGCCTGCCGCTTTGAAGAGCTCGGCAGTCAGGCCATCCGCTCCAGCAGCTTTGTTGGACTTAAGCTTCGATATGGCTATCTTCACTTCATCCAGGTCGGGTGGATGGAATTGTTGGTCATCATCGTCCAGGTTGAAAGGTTGATTCTGCCTGACAGCGGTATTTGGTCCGTCATCGCCGTTATACAGTCTACAGGAATGATCTTTCCAAATCCTCAGCATCGACTGCGATTCTACTACGATGTTCCCTTGTTCATCTCTTCAGGCTTCGGTTTTTACCTTTTGGTAAAACTTCCGAACCTCATTCCTGGAGTAGCAACTCTCAATTTCCTCAATGGCGCGCTTATCGTGCTCTTTCTTCTTCCTCCTGAGAAGCCGGTGTTCGTCTCTCCTCTTCCGCTCATAGGGCTCATGAGCAGCTCTTCGTTAAATGCATCTTGCTTAGCTGCATTCATCATCGAACCATCATCGTCTTCGACGCTTGATGCTGGCGGCATTGGACCTCTTAATCGGAAAAGGACTCGGCGATCTCTTGCGATTGTAGCCGTCTTTAGTTTGTCTTGGCGTAGTTTAGGATATCCGCAACCGTACCTTGGCTACAACAAGGTAAGAGTCCGAGTCGATGTTGGCTCCTCGGAACGTACGGACATCCATAATGCTGGAGGAGTGTCTTGCGTCGATCGCAATGTGATCAATCTGGTTGACTGTTTGATTGATTGATTGATCAGGAGTTCTCCAAGTCCCCTTGTGTATGTCGAGATGTGGGAAACGCGTGATAGCCACGACAATGTTTCGCCCTGCCGCAAAGTCGATTAGCCTGAATCCGTTATCGGAGGTGGTGTTGTGCAGGCTATATTTTCCGATTGTTCCACCAAAGATACCTTCTCTTCCTAGCTTTGCATTAAAATCACAGAGGACAATTTTAATGTCATAGCTAAGGCATTGCTCGTAGGTCTTGTTAAGGAGCTCGTAGAAGGCATCCTTGGTGTCGTCATCTTTCTCCTCTGTGGGGGCATGCGCGCATATGAGGCTAATGTTGGCGAATTTAGCCTTGATGAGGATTGCTACGAGGCGCTCGCTCACATGCCGGAAGCTGACGACTTCTTGTCTTAGTCTGCCTCCGACAACAAATCCGCATCCAAATAAGCGCTGCTTTTGCCGTCGATAGCAATTGCCGTAGTAGATGTCGCAGTTTTTCATCTTCTTTTTGTCCGGCCCATCCCATCGCATTTCTTGGATGGCGGTTATGTCTGCTTTGCAGCAGTCTAGGGCCTCCGCTCGTTGCTCGGCTGCACTTGGTCTATTAAGGGATCTAACATTCCACGTGCATATCCGAAGCTCATTGTCCTTAAATCGTTTGCGTGGGTTGTCAACAGTAGATCCGTCCATATCTGAGGCTTGTTGATGCTTCGTAACTTAATTTTTTTTAAATGGCCGGGCAGTTACCCCGGTGGCACAACCCCCAACCTGGAGGACCAGTTCCATTTTGAGTGCCCCTAGGACGAGGGGTCGGTTACACCAAAGCCAGTAACCCGTTCCGGGATGTGAGTGCTGCCGTTGGCCCTTATAGGGCTCGTCCGCCACCATCTCTTTTCCAAGACCCTGACTAAGTCTTGGAAATCCTTTCCGGCCTGAGCTCCAAATATGTCGGAGTAGCCCGGATATGGTCTTGTTTTGTTTTTCCGACACTAATCCTGGTTAATGGCGCAGGAAACTCGCTTCGTAACCTCTAGTGAGATCCCCAGATAACGCCGGGGGGAGGCGTGAAGTAGGGCTTTATAGTAGATGCAAGATGTTCGGCTGCAGAGGCTCATTCTCGTCATTTAAGGAACCAGCACCTGTCGGAAGATGCTACTTCTACGAGGCCTTATACTAATCGTTGCCATCTGGTACATACATTCAACATTAAAAACAGTCTGCAACAAGGTGCGGTCAATTGGCCAATCCTTTTCAACATTTACACAAGCGCTTTGATAGGTTCACTTCACCTTGCCATAGCGTACGCAGACGACTTAATCGCGTACAGATCAGTTCCAAAGATTGAGGTTATAAACATTCTTTTGCAACGTGACTTTGACAAATTAAACAATATTGCGAAGACTAGAAGTTGAAGATCAACTTTTAGAAGTCGGAAACCATTCTTTTTAGGATGCCTTCGTCTGGGGCCTCTGCGGATACCAGCAAGAATTGGCGAAAGTTTCAGATCGTGGGACAACACGGACAACCTGTAGCGCTCGCCATCCACAGTCGTCTTCGGCCAGCGGAGTTTTCGAAAAAATAAGGCCCAGTGACACCTCCAGCGTAAACAGCACACCATGTAATAACTTTGAGCGGGTGCAATGGCTCCTCTTCGGTTATACGCGTGTTTTCGATGCCCCAGAAGCGAGAATTTTGATTTTTCACATCCACATAGATGGATGTCGCTCATGATGAATGAATGAATTTCGATGAAAAATTGTCTCCCTTGTGGTCGAGAATCAGGATGACTTGAGCGTAGGTTACACGCGCTTGGCAGTCAACAGCTGGCAGCTGATGCACTGTGTGCACTTTGTAAGGGATTATTTACCAAAATTCTCTGCAAAGACCGCCGATTGATTCGCAATTGCATGGCATGTCGTCTGGTCGATACTCCTTGGTCTTATGCAAGATCTTTAACCAGAGATGCGATATTCTCAGCCGGACGGCTGTCCCATACTCTTCTAGGCGAACGGCTAAACTCCGTAATATTTGGCCAGTTGATGAGACGCAATAATTAGTCCGCATTATTTAGAAGTATAGCGATGCATGCCTTGTTGACGTGCATTTTGTATTTGTTTACTTCACAAATGTCAAAGGAGGGTTGACATTTACCGCCATTTGCAAAAATTATAGCATCTTCCGATAGGGTGATGCCCCTGGATAAACAGCAAGATAGCTAGATTGTCAGTTGCCGGTTCCGGTGCTCTAGGCGCTGGGGCCTGAGAACGAGTTCCGTGGTCAGCTGGCTTCCATTCTTAAGAAAGCTGAACTTTATAACTATGTAGATGCAAATCCAAATGAAAAGTAGGGCGAAGTGTTCCGTAATATTAGTCCAAATGCCATGTTCACCGTGAAATCGCTTCAATGATAGATAGGAGATCTGATTTCTAATTTTTTTTACATTTTTACCTATAGTAGACGCTCAGATGGACGAGTGGACGATTAGGTTGACTGTAATCTGCTCGTAATGCGCGAAACATACCTACTATAGACTCATTATTTTTGGATTGAGTTTCACAATCAAGCGATCAATATTGTGAAATGGCAAACCTTAAACTAGAGATATACTGTCTTGGATGACAATTCGGTCTAACATTAGTGACTGAAAAAGGGATTTCAAATTCTGACCACGAATTGGATGACCCTATACAATGGACTACCTATTTGTTTTAGTGGTTTGTTTATTGAAGCGACCTTGGGTCCCAGTGAGGAGATTTTCTCTTGAAGATCAGTTTTAGAAAACTCTCTGACTGTATGTCGCTTTTGGTACTCCACCAAATCTTCATGAAGTAAAGTTCTCCAGAGTCCATTGGTCTACCCCTTCCTAAGACTCCACCAGGCAAATTACTTTGTTAGACTCTTGAAGAGCTTCCCATGCTCGGAGTATGTTTTACTTATTCCAAAACATCATGATCAAGGTCGAATGACTCCTTTCTATTCCTTGTAATAAGCCACTGCATATATTCTGTGTGATTTTCACATGCAGCTACATTAGTTAATGACGCCCTCATTATTGGCATTGTTCAAGGACCAATTAAGTGAAATCAAAACAGACACGACGTGGCTTCATAATTTGCCACGATTCATTGTGCTCCTGACAGAGTGAAATCCATGACCAATCGGAACTCCTTATTCACACAAAACAAGCGTCTATTAAGCTGTCATTCAAGCAACCTTGAGTACATCATAAAAAGCCATTTATTCTTGCATTCAATTCATCTATAACATTCGCCGACAAATGGCTTTGCTTCACATTCATGTCATCCGAGTCTTGGGGTTAATTTATTTTAATTTCCTCCAAGACCACATTGTTAATCCTCACAGTCGTCCGTCCGTAAGGACTATCAATTAATTAATGATCAACTTCATTATTTATAGAGCCAGGGTTGAAGGACATTGCATTGGTCGGACCCTCATCAATGGACATCATCTTTAATATGCGGAAAATTATTTAAAAAAAAAACTTAAACCTAAATTAAGCCATCACGATACAGCTACAGATTCTCTCAAGTTTTGGAAGATTGATCGACGAATTCGAGAGTTGGGTTGGTTACTTCATCAGCCATCACCTCGTAACTGCGTGACCAATTAATCAAAGCATTCAGCTAGTTGCCACCGAAATGGTCACTACATTTGAGGGTCTAGCCGGAACCCCATACGCGTAACCTTTAAAACTACATGCACTAAGCCCCCGAGAAGAATGTAATTAGTTACCTCACTAGTCAGTCTCGACTAATTCGATGGACCGACCGCCTACAATGTACGTAGACGTCAATCTATTCAATCGAAACTGGGACACGAACACGGAATAAATCTATTCCTCGCTCTGTGCGTTCGTCAAAATAACGCACCAACCATCAGATTGCTGCGGATCGATTCGAACCTGTAGTGTTGCATCATTGAGAGGCTAATAGAGTGCCCTAATTCAATTCACTTATTGCGAGGGGAATCCCCTCTAAGCGAATTGGGCATGTTTATTGTTGCTGCACGATTAGAAGCTCTGTTTCCTTAAGTCACTCTTCTCACCTCCACTCATTCCCATCGTCTGTTAGTTGTACATAGATACACTATTTGTTTGTAAGCTGCATGCACAATTGTACGGATACGTAGGTATATTCGTATCGACGGGCAGTGGCGTAGTAGAGCACAATATAGCCAAGCTTAGACACCGGTAAGTATGGTCAATTTTTTGGCGCATAAAGTTGTATATCGTACAAAATACCAGCAGCTTGTATCTATAAAATACAATAAGAGAGGAAAAAAGAAGCAGACAACACTAAGCTGGAGCTGCAAGTAATAACAAATTGTAACGTCCAATGATATAAGACGCACTGAGGTTATGCTTCGCTTCAGACAAACCTTACGTTCCATCGACAGACTGAAGTCAAGCTTCAGCTGGAAGGTGGCATACTCGTAGTTATAGTCATAGCCAGAGTCGTACTCGTACTTTAATACGTATCTACAGCTAGTTGTTGCAACTATCTAAGCATGGACTAAAATTAATACTTTTTCAAGAAAGTTGCACTCGATATCCCACTATATGGCGGTTACTGGTTCGCCTTGTTTAATTACCATCCAAAGTCGACCTGGGGAGGTGGTTGACATCGGCCGATTGGCGATCACATACATATGTAAGTAGTTAGCTACCGACTACTAACTATCGACCACCAGACCGTACACAGGTTTCTCGAGTTGTGAAACTAGAATTGGGGTTCTTTCGACGTTGGACACACGATATGATACGACATCAACATCGACAACAACGACAGATTACCATTTGTTCGGGGTAGCTTTAGTTTGGCTGTAGCTGTAGCTTACAGCTCTGAATCTGGATCTGGATTTTCTTTTTTATTCGTTTTTTTTGTGATAATTTTTTTGATTTATTGCCGACAGCTTTACGGGAGGCTTGCTGGTGGTATCGGGGGAATCAATTCGATTGCAGTGATACAGTTTAAGTGGATAATTACGACATTGCGACGTTGGGCCTCGGATTTACATTTGCAACAAGATATGACTGCATTTCTTGAATGTTTTTGTAAATTTAAGCAGCTGAGTTGTTTGGTGCGGTTTTTCGAATGACAAATTGCGTAGAAGGGTTCTGAGAACCTCATTCCAACCTACGCATACAAGTACGTTCTTGGTATACTTGATGTTCTTGAGTTCTAGACAAGGTTAAGTCTTTTCATAATTTCTAGAATTCCCCTTTCACATCAAGTCAATAAAATTTCATGGTCTCAAGACCGTGATAATGAAATCATACATCGACTTGAAAAAATAGTTTTCAGCCTTCAGCCGTAGTACTCTGACATGAGAGTTCCGCCGTTGCAGGCTTTATCATTTGCTGCCTCAAGACTTAGACTCAAAATGATATTAGTTAAAGCATAAAGTTCCCTTCGCTGGCCCTGGTTAAACACTAAAAATGTCGAAGGAGTATCTCCGGTTCTTCTGCAAGAAAGACAGGAGCAAATGCCTTATCTTCAGAAGAACTATTGCCAGCAAGCAATCATGAAAATGCCTTGACCACTGTAGAACATCCCAGCATAAACGGCTAGGCTAGGGAGGAAGCAGATGGGTGTATTCATGGAAAAATGAACGAGGTCAAGACCTACTGCTGATACGCGCGACCAAGTTGGACGTTAAGTGTATAGCCGACAGCAAAGCAGCGGAATTTTTAGGCATCACCTCACTGCAGCATATGGACAGCAATGCCCAAATAAATTGTACACCGTTCAATTGGGAAAGCCAATCAGCAAAGGCACTTAGAGCAAACTGCTTATGAGCTCGACGGAGAGCTCAGTTTTCTAGAAGGAGGTCCGATTAGGATATAAAAATCGGTCAAAAAAGCAAAGCAAGGTGGTCTAATAGCACCCTTAGGCAGTGCATGCAAAATAATAATGCCAAGACTAAAGGTCTGCACATCTTCACACTTATTATGTTTAGCAAGGCTAAGTTCAATTTTAGAGCAGCAGAGGCAATCGATCCAGCACAGAGGCAGTTCCTGTAATAACACCAAATGAACTCCTCAATTGCATTGCATTGTAAGAAGATAGGCGTCAACAAAGTGCATGAAACTGATCGCATCTTAAAAAAAGGCAGTGAAAACCGTCGAACTTAATTCATAGAAACGTATGTAGCTCGCTTTTCTATTTTGTTGTGGTAAAATTAAACACAACAAACTGGACTCTTTCCCTAAAAACCTTCGAACTTTTTCCCTCTATTCAGTGTTGGGCAGCCATGCGCTCATGAGATATCGGTATACTATCTCAGTAGGATGGGCGGTCAGCATCAGAGTGTTCAGGCCGCCTGCTACAATAGCGCGAGGAAATCGCTATACAAGATTTTTTTTTTGCAAGGATCCAACACGAAGTAGTCAACCCTTGTCCCATGTGTTGTTATGTCTACCCTAGTTGGTAGTCTTCACCTTAAGTAGAGTTAAGGCATCCGCTCCATCCTTCACGCTTATAACCACTTTACTTTTCGATCTACCTAATGACTGCAAGAACGAATCCAATTCCGGACTTCGGCTCGGCTTTAGGCTCCTTGGAGGTGACAACCAGTTCGTTCCCCCAAAAAAAACAGAGCTACGTGGACTGCCTGCAATACTTTGAACCCATGTTGTACTGTCATTCTATGTGGAATTACACGGCTAGAGCTAGGAAGACTATCTGAAACCTTCCTTGAATTGGACACATCACAGCATTTATGGGTTCTTGGATTGCTGTAAGCTTAGATTCATGATCTTGACAATAATTGGGGGATAAGGGCTGCAGCATTGTAACCAAAACCGAATTATCACTTTAACATCTTAATCAAGCGATGATAGTTTACGTTATCACAAGTCTTAGATAAACCCAATAAGCACATTATACCTTCTGATCAAAAAGTACCAAGAATTCCCCATTCAAACAAACCTCGCTTGAGATATTGGCAAAAGCATATTTTTTTAGGTTGGTACATCTGTCATTTGGCGTTCGAATGAGCAATCTGCTGAAACATTAACGATTGCAGGACAAAGTTTAAGGGAGCTACGACTGAGCTGAACAGGAATAGCAAACACATCTCTAGCAAATGGTCAGCTAAAGTTTTGGAAACTCGGGCAATAAAAAACACAGAATGGCATTTCAACCCAGAAGCTTCACCGTACTTTGGAGGGCTGGTTAAAAGTCAAGTAATCATAGCTGGGTTTACATTTAAGGAGTATGTTACTCTGCTCGCTCAACTCAAGCCCATTATTTCCAACGACGTTTGACCCCAATCGTCAATGGTTTGATGGTTCCCACTCCATGACATTTTCTGATCGAAGCATCACTGAACACGCTGTCTGAAAGAAATTGAATGGACAAAAACGTAAACAACCTCGATAGGTGGAGATATATTCAGAGGCTTACACAAGATTTCTTGAAGCAGTGTAGCAAAGCTTATCTGCATACGGCAACGACCCAAATGGCGTCAGCAGCAGCCAAAAATTAAATTCGAAATAATAGTCTTGGTAAAGGAGAACAACCTTCCCCCTTTGGTGTGGCACGTAATCGAACTGCATTTTGATCTCCACTTTGCGCGCTCTTAATAAAATGGAGACATTGTGTATTTGCAGGAAGCCATTTTCCATCACTACGGCGATGGGTCCTTGCATTCTTGACGGATATTCTCTTTGACGGCTTAAGGAGTCTGAGGCTTGTTGACATAGACTCGTGACTTCAAATAACCCCACAAAAATAAGCCTGGAACGGTTAGATCAGGCGATCTTACCGGCCAGTGCAAATCGCTAAACCGAGAGATTAGGCGACCCGGAAATGCAGCCCTCAGAATTTCGATTGTTACTCCATCCTGTTGGAATCACATGTTCTCCAGACCCAATTCATGCAATAGAGGAAGGAGAAAGTCTTTGAGCATGGCACTGTAGCACTCGCCGTCCACAGTGGTCGCCTGGCCCGCGGCGTTTTCAAAAAAATAAGGCCCAATTTCGCCACCAGCGTACACAGCAAACCATGCAGAAACTTTGAGCGGGTGAAATGGCTCTTCTTGGGTTATACGCGGATTTTCGGTGCCCCAGAAACGATAATTTTGGTTTTTCACATATCCACATAGATGGAAATGGACTAAGTTGCTCATGAAGAATATCGATAAAAAGTTGTCTCCCTGGTGTTCGAGACTTAGGATGGCTTTAGTGTAGGTTACACGCGCATGGCAGTCAACAGCTAATAGCTGATGCACTGACTGCCCTTTGCTGGGGAAGATCTCAGAAACTTTCACCAAAATTCTCTGTAAAGACCGCCAATTGATGCATAATAGCGTGGCACCTCGCCTGGTTAATACTTCGGGGTCCTCTGCGGCCTCTTCAACCACAGATGCGACATTCTCAGCAGAACGGCTGCTCGGGGGCCGACCAGACCTGGCACCACCTCAGGTGAACGGCTAAACGTGCCGTAGCGTTTACCTAATTGGTGTTGGAAGACCGGGAAACCTGCGCCGAAATTCACGCTGCGCCAGCAACACCGACGAGTTATTCCGCAAAAAAATCGTAACAATTATTCTGCGTTTTTTTTAAAGGATAGCGATTCATGTCTTGTCATGTCTCTGTCATACACGTTGACGTGTATTTTGTATTTTTTTACTTCACAAATGTTAAAGTGGAATTGACATTTAACGCCATTTGCAAAATTATCACATCTTCTGGTAGGGTGATGACTTTCGCGCAACCTAGTACTAATATGATGAAGTCGCAGGAATTACGCTGCAAAATAAATAGGCCAGCCTGACTGACCTTTGAAGAAACCTATTCCAAGACAAGTTTTATTCCCGTTCATTTCAGTTAGGGAAAGTTATTTTGTATTTTATACCGGCAGATCGGCTACTTTTTCGTACACTTTTGGTTTCAAAAGTTCCCGGAATTTATTCAGAAAATTCAAAATACAAGTTTGTTCATATAAATCTATATTGTTCCCTTCAAAGTAATCTCCATCGACTGCAACACACTTATGCCAGCGCTTGATCTAATCCTCGAAACATTTTTTAGATTCGGTTTTCGGTATGTCCAATAGTGCTTCCTGCGATTTTTCCATTACTTCCTCTTGGCTGCTGAAACGCGTTCCACGTAGTGATTCTTTAACTCGATTGAACAGAAAGAAGTCACAGGCAGCCAACTCAGGTGAATTGGGTGGCTGTTGGATGGTATTTGTTGCGTTTTTCGTCAAAAAATTACGAATAATGACGGCACTGTGCGATGGTGCGTTATCATGGTGGAAAATCCACGAGTTTTCTGCCCACAATTCTGGTCTCTTTCGGCGAATCGGTTCACGCAAACGATTCATAACGCCCAAATAATACTCTTTGTTTACTCTCTGGCCTTCTGGCAAAAATTCATGATGGACTACACCGTTGTAATCCATGAAAACCGTGAGCATTGCCTTCTTTTTTGACTGAAAACGACATGGGATTTTTGGTCTCGGCTCATTTGGTAAACGCCATCCACTTGCCTGATGTCTGGATTGCGTGTCGCATTCATAAACCCACGTCTCGTCTCCAGGAATGATCCTTTTTATGGATGTGGGATCGGATTCAGCCGAATCGTCTCTTTTGCAACGTCAGCACGGTCTGTTTTTTGCATGAAATTGAGGTCATTTGGCACCAACTTTGCTGCTACACGACGGAAACCCGACGGATCCATAGGCAATGTTCAAGTCCTCCGCTATCTCTCTGATGGTTAATTTGCGGTTATAGACCAACATTTCTTTTACTTCATCAATGTTTTCGTCGGTTCTCGATGTCGATGGTCTGCCACTGCGTTCATCATCTTCGATTGACTCACGAGCACTTTTGAACCGCTCGTGCCACTGGTAAACGACCGTTTTCTTTAGAGAATCGTTGCTTTTTCCAATATTTCCAACGTTCACGCACCATTAAATCCGTTTTTTAAGCAAAATTTAATACAACTTCGTTGTTGCCAATTTAAATTAATTTCTAACATTGTCAATGTGTCCACCTTTGGGGTGAATAATGGCCTTGAGACGGCCGAAGACAGCATCGCACGCTGCACGCAAGCGCCTCTGCGGTATTTTGGCCCATTCCCGGCGAAGTGCTTGTTTGAGGTGGTCCAAACTTTGGTATTTTTTAGTGCCAATCTTCGCCTTCAAAATATCCCAGACAGAGAAATCCAACGGACTTGCATCCGGAGAATTTGCAATCCATTGTGTCGAAGAAATGAAATGTGGAACATTGTTTTTTAACCAATATTGGTTGACGCGTGCTTTGTGAGACGGTGCCGAGTCTTGTTGAAATTTCCACGGTCTCCGACCGAAATGATTATTTGCCCAAGGCTTCAATACTGTCTCTAAGACAATTTCACGGTATACGATCGCATTAATTTTGACGCCGGTTCAAAAATACGAGCGGGGAGCGACCATCGGCGGTTATGTGGGCCCAAATCATCACCATCGGTTCTGCCTGCTTTCTGGTGGCCGTCCGAAGGTGTAAATTTTTGAAAGACCTCTCTGGCAAGTAAACTTAGTCATTGTGTTTGCTGACATATTGCTCGATGACAAATGGCGACTCATCGGAAAAACTAAATTCGGCAACTCACCACTTTCGTGCAAGCGTAGCAACTCCTTTGCGCATTCGGCTCTAACTTTTTTCTGGTGCGGTGTAAGATCGTGTGCTTTTTGGAACTGCAATGGCTTGAGCCCAAGCTTATTTTTCAGTATGTGTTGCATCCGTTTCAACGATATGTTGAGCTCACGAGCCATTTTTCTTCCACTTCGACGCGGATTTTGCTCAATTCGAGCCTTCACTTTCCGAACCATTTCTGCCGATGTTGCTGTTTTTTTTAAGACCACCGCCATGGCGTTTTGCAACGCTGCCAGTATCACGGTAACGAGCTATGATTCGAGACACAAATGATTTATTCACTTTGAGATGCTGGAGGGCTCTAACTATAGCTATTTGTGGTCTTCCAGCCAAATATAAAGCAATAACACTATCACGTTTGAATTCCATCGCGGATAAAAAATTTCAACACAACTGAGATGCAAATCGTTTAAGAAGCTTGTAAATAATAAAATTATCCGTCCTGTGTCGAAATTTGACCTCACTGTCATGAACGGTTTGGAAATTATAGCAGTCTGAAGTTGGTTGCAGTTCGAGTCAGACAGGGTGTATAAAGTACTTGCATGGTGCGATGTACTTTGCTACTACTAGAATACATAGACATCCGAGATTGGGGAGTCTCATATGCCTAGAGCTTTATTCATAGGCTGTTCTTCTGTCACAGTCCTATTGGGCGCAGCCAGAAATCATTTGAGAGAAAGCTATTAGTCAACCAAGTGTAACGGCTTAAACTATTTTACCGACGCAGACAAAAACGTATAGTATTAGGTTTTAACTTGAATTAGCCTCTAGGATACGCAAATCAACTCTGGTATTATCAGAAACCACTGCACCATCGGCATCCTCGTTATGAGCTAAGGTACACCTACAAGAAGCCTCTTCTGTTGCAATTATATCACTAACTGGATAGTTCTTAGAAATGATACTGTCATATGAATTCAGTGGACCCACTGTAGTCCAACTCAAATACCTGATTCTCTTTAAAAGCCTGTTGTCATGCGTCGAAATCACCAAACATAATCAATCAAATCTGTTGGTCAATGACATCTGGTGTTGAACTCATAAATGTCAAACTTGTACAACTGCCAACAAGAGGCCGTGTTTCAATTTGAGTTACCATTATGAACAAGTTGGTGATGTTTTCGCTCAACTTGCAATCTTTGTAAGCAACTTTGGCAATCCTTCAAACTTGTCAGAATGCCACAAATGCAATCAACTAACCCTCGGGGAACGGCTAAATTCCGCGCTTAGTACAAAATGTCACCCTAGTAAGCAAAAGATACAAGTCTGTATGCTACTACCATGGTCATAATTCACTCTAGATTGTTATATCCCCTTGTAGTGTATTCTTAGATATAATTTCGTTAGCTTAGTGGGCAAACCTATTTGTTAACCGAAACCCGTTTGCACCGTCGGATATTGAATGTCATGCCGCATTTAGCTGATCATAAATAAGACTTACGGATAGCTGCACACAAAGTGGGTTCAAATGCGGAAATCAATCGGTACTCAATCATTCGATTTAATTATTCTTGACGATGGTGTTTTTGTGATAAAATTTTTGTATCTGCACACAAGCGTGTTAAATTTTGATTCAGCAACACAAATTCGTGAAACTTGACATGACCAAGGAGACTAACTTTTCTGATTTAGAGAAAAAAAATACGTGGGGTCGCTGGGAAAAGTTTCGACTGTTAGATATTTTGTAAGAACTGACGCAATTTCAGTTGCCAATAATTAAGATGCTACCAATTATGCTGTCAGTTATGAAGAAACATTCAATTTGCAACCAATTCTAGATAAAGATACAATCTAAAGCAATTGCTACATAAAAGGAAGCGGTGTCCATTTATTTAAAAAAATCTAAATCGCCATTTTAAGGAACAAGAACGGCCAAAATAACAATAAAAAACAACAGAACTTGCAAAATTCGAATGTATAATTAGGAGAACATGTTCCGCACTTTTGGAATGCAACCTACGAGCAATGTCAAAGAAGAGCTGCTGAAGCCTTACTTTGAAAAACCGAAAAAGTTTGCTCGTAAAGGCATGGCGCAATAATACAGTGATCGAAGAGGGACCAGTCAATGTTGGTGGATGGGGAACAAAAGAGCATCTTCTCTACTTATAAATGCATTTTAAAATGTTTGCACACAGTGCAGGCGAATAAAAATAAGAAAAAAAAGTGAGGTACCGCTGTTCGTTGGTTTTAAATGTTTGCAGTTTTTAATGACTAAGAAATAAAGGAGTCCGCCATTAACGAGATGTATACCTTTAAAAGTATAAAAGTGTATAAATAAACGTTCAAAAGTTGTGCGGGAAATTAATGGTTTGAAAAAGTTTAATGCTACTAGCTATTCTTGGAACACTGCTGGTTAAAATAGTGGCAAAACATGGTAAAGAAGGAGGGAATTCGGCGGTATTTCAGAGTATTAATTGTTTACCCATGGGTCTTATCGCCCGGTTTAAAATCCCATCCAACCGGTGGACAGCGAGCTAAGGAGCACGTGACGAAATGTGAGTATATTATCTACATCGGAAGAGCAGGGACGTGTAACAAGGGACAAAAATGAGAAGCGGGCAATACATTAAAGGAATATATTGGAACATATCTCTGATGAAGAGTATCGTGGATAGAATAGAGCCCTGGGGCACACCAGACCCTATTTTCTAGTTTGCACACTACACATTTGAAGACAACTTGATTTAAATTTTCCAAAGGTAATTTCTAATCCGGAGAAAAGATTCATCGATTCTAAATGCAAGCATTTTCAACAAAGGAGACTGACTGACTGAATGATTCTGAAAGTTTAAGTGCAAGAAATGCTAATTTTGGTGTCGCCCGTGTAACTGTCCGGCTATTTAAAAAAAAATTAAGTTACGAAGCATCAACAAGCCTCGGATATGGACGGATCTACTGTTGACAACCCACGCAAACGATTTAAGGACAATGAGCTTCGGATATGCACGTGGAATGTTAGATCCCTTAATAGACCAAGTGCAGCCGAGCAACGAGCGGAGGCCCTAGACTGCTGCAAAGCAGACATAACCGCCATCCAAGAAATGCGATGGGATGGGCCGGACAAAAAGAAGATGAAAAACTGCGACATCTACTACGGCAATTGCTATCGACGGCAAAAGCAGCGCTTATTTGGATGCGGATTTGTTGTCGGAGGCAGACTAAGACAAGAACTCTTCAGCTTCCGGCATGGGAACGAGCGCCTCGTAGCAATCCGCATTAAGGCTATATTCGCCAACATTAGCCTCATATGCGCGCATGCCCCCACAGAGGAGAAAGATGACGACACCAAGGATGCCTTCTACGAGCTCCTCAACAAGACCTACGAGCAATGCCCTAGCTATGACATTAAAATAGTCCTCGGTGTTTTTAATGCAAAGCTAGGAAGAGAGGGTATCTTTGGTGGAACAATCGGAAAATATAGCCTGCAGAATACCACCTCCGATAACGGATTCAGGCTAATCGACTTTGCGGCGGGGCGAAACATTGTCGTGGCTAGCACGCGGTTCCCACATCTCGACATACACAAGGGAACTTGGAGAACTCCTGATCAATCAACATTCAACCAGATTGATCACATTGCGATCGACGCAAGACACTCCTCCAGTGTTATGGATGTCCGTACGTTCCGAGGGGCCAACATCGACTCGGACCATTACCTTGTTGTAGTCAAGGTACGGTTGCGGATATCCAAAACTACGCCAAGACAAACTAATGCTGTGAGAAAATTCGACGTCAGACGGCTACAATCGCAAGAGATCGCCAAGTCCTTTTCCGATCGAGTGTCACTTAATCTCTTAAGAGGTCCAATGCCGCCAGCATCAAGCATCGAAGACCATTGGAAACACTGCCAAAACGCCATCAGAGATGCCGCTTCTGATGTGCTGGGTTTCACTCGTCCACCACAACGAAACCCCTGGTTCGATGATGAATGCCGGCAAGCACATGCAGCTAAGCAAGATGCATATAACGCGGCGCTGCTTAGAAAGACCAGAGCTGCTCATGAGCTCTATAAGCGGAGGAGGAGAGACGAACACCGGCTTCTCAGGAGGAAGAAGAAAGAGCACGATAAGCGCGCCATTGAGGAAATTGAGAGTTGCTACTCCAGGAATGAGGTTCGGAAGTTTTACCAAAAGGTAAAAATAACATGCCGCGGAAACAAACCCCGAACCGAAGCCTGAAGAGATGAACAAGGGAACATCGTAGTAGAATCGCAGTCGATGCTGAGGATTTGGAAAGATCATTTCTGCAGACTGTATAACGGCGATGACGGACCATATACCGCTGTCAAAGCGGCAGGCGATGACTTGGTAAGGAGCATACACCAGCTCATCTGTAAAATATGGTTGGACGAAAGTATGCCCGATGAATGGAACCTCAGCATTGTTTGTTCAATTCTCAAGAAGGTAGACCCTCTGAACTACGTCAACTACAGAGGCATCAGTCTCCTTAACATCGCATATAAGATCTTATCCGCCGTATTGTGTGAACGCCTGAAGCCGTTCGTCAACAACCTGATAGGTCCATATCAGTGTGGCTTCAGGCCAGGAAAGTCCACCATCACACTAGGGCAGATCTTGGAGAAGACCCATGAGCTTCAGATCGATACCCACCACCCATTCATCGATTTTAAGGCCGCGTATGACAGCATCTATAGAGACGAGCTATTTAGAGCAATGTCTAGTTTTGGCATCCCTGCCAAACTCGTCCGTCTGTGCAGGATGACGATGGAGAATGCACGCTGCTCCATCAAGTTCGGTAAAGATCTCATCGAGACCTTTGATGTCCATAAAGGATTAAGACAAGGCGATGCGCTGTCGTGCGATTTTTTCAACATCGTACTTGAAAGAATAGTGCAAAACTCACGAGCAAGCACAAGAGGCACTATCTTTCAAAAGTCCGTCCAACTACTCGCATACGCCGATTATGTTGACATAATCGGGAGGAAGCAGCGTGATGTCAGTGGCGCTTTCGCGAGTATTGAGACTGAAGCGGCGAAAATGGGTTTAGCGGTCAATGAGGGCAAGACCAAGTATATGCTGTCAAGGAAAAAGGACAACCAACACCGACGTCTCGAACAGAACGTCACCCTTGACAGGTATAACTTTGAGGTAGTTAAGGACTTTGTCAACCTGGGAAAACTATTCTTTGGTCCCGTCTATATAGACGGTGAGTGGAGGAGGAGATACAACGAAAAATTGTATGGACTGTACAGCGACATCGACCTAGCCAGAAAAGTGACAATCCAGCGACTAAAATGGCTGATTCGTGTAGAGAGGATGAACACCAATGCTTCGGTCCGGAAAGTCTTTGAATCCGTCGCCGATGGACAGCGGAAGTAGAGGAGTAGAGGAAGGCCAAGACTCAGGTGTTGCACGCAAGTGGAAGGGAACCTCAGCCAACTTAGCGTGCGAAACTGGAGGCAACTAGCCAGGGATCGAGCTGGCCGGAGACGCTTGTTGACTGAGGCCCAGAACCACTTCGGACTGTAGCGCCACTTAAAGTAGGTAAGTTTTGCTACGAGAACTGAATTGAGGTCTGTTCAATGAGGAAGTGAAAAATTCGCTTCTTTTTGCACAAGCTTAACGAATACCAACCGGCTTCTTGAAAAGGGTTTTTGATACGAAAAATGCGACTATGTTCCTAATGCTTTTTATAAGTGTTCAAAAAATTGCACTACCTTCGGTAGATTGCAGTTGCTTCAGGTTTTGGCCCTATTGGAATTTAAAACGCTTTATTATGTTTTTCTGCTTTGAGTTGGTCTTGTAAGACATAAGAGATAGGCTCCTTTTCCTTGGCGATCCATATTTAACAGCATCAATTGAGGTAGTGACAGCGGACAGAAATTTCGTTTTCTGAGAAGCTCTGCGTTGTGTTATGTTTTTTTTAAAATAACTTATAACTGTTAGCTGGTTTCACATGTAGTTAGTCCTCACAGAAATAGGGCAGTCAGGATCCTGAATTCGGTAATGTGTTTTCTATGAGATTTGCGCAGCTCTACAGATAGCTTAACGCTGTTTTTTGAAGAAAATAGTTTACATCATCGTGTTACCAGTAGGAAATAAAACGACCGATGAATTCGACATGGCTCATAGGAAAATTTTAGAAGTTCTTTAGCTGAATGAATTAATAGCCTTCATTCAGATTCTCGAATAATGTGAGCGAATTCGCAGGCAAATGAAGGTTTCCTAATATTGGGTGTTAGGCTTTGGCAATATACGAGTAAGGTTACTGCTTCTTCGGTACGGACTGAGATGGCACCGCTAAAATATCTGTTATTGTTTGGCCTATTGTCGAATCACGTGAATAACTTCGCTGGAACTTCTCTTTATTCGCATAATAAAAAGCATAGTAAGAGTCTTGTCTTTCTGCGTATAAACCCTATTCACGCAAGATGCTCGTTCTCTCAAATCAGCCAAAGTTTCATTGGAGTAAGACCAATACTTGTATTTGCAATGTCGAGCTCTGACGCCAGTAGGACTCAATTGTCTAAGAGGGCGGATGTAAAATCCTGTTAAAATGGTTTGAAGGCTGGAGGCATATTTGTCCTGCTAAAATATTGTCAATCCTACAACTATATTCAATATTTCGTCACCCTGTTATCTTAAGTCTAAGTCTAGATGTAATATTTTGAGAAAGGACCAATCCAGCTCTGATGAGCTCACGCGAATCCCAGACGTTGATAATCATACCGCCAACACCCTGGACTTGTTTCTAACCCCTCACCCTGATAAGCATACTGTTAATGTGCTCTCACCTCTAGGCTCGTCGGACCATTGTGTCATATCAGCTAAATTCTCGTAAACTGATCACACAGTTAGAGAAAAAATTCCTAAAAGAACAGTATGGCAATACGAGAAAGCCAATTAGAGCGGACTTAACACCTTCTTTGGGAATTTTAACTGGTCGTTATGTTTCCTCGATAACGATGTGGATGCCGCTGCTGATATGATCACAGACACTATTCTCTTTGGAATGAGATCCTTTATCCCTCACCGGATAAAGAGTATCAGACCAAAGGAAAAGGCATGGTACGACTCGAGCTGTAAGGAGGCTGTCAGGTTGAGAGAAATGTTTTTTCGGTCCTTTAGGACCAACCCCACAGAGGAAAACCGGAAAAAATTCAAACGAGCCAGGAATGACTGCAACGCCTTTCTTAAGCGTGCCAAATTTTTATACGACCAAAAACTGAGGCAAAAAATACTACAATGTCCCAAAGGTAGTAAAAATTTTTGGTCGTTCGTCAAAAACATTAGAAATTCTGCCTCATCCTCCATCCCAACGCTCATTCACAATGACATTTCAGCTGTCAGCTCTTTGGATAAAGCCAATCTGTTTGCTGCACACTTTGCGGCCAGCTCAACGCCTCTAGATTGTGCTTTGTCTCCGCCTACCCTTGAGTGCGTCGAATCTTCAATGGGACGAATCCACTTTCGCACTCGTGTAGTAGCAAGAGTACTTAAAGATCTTAACGCTCCCCTATATATATCTCCCCTTCTTCTGAAGAGGTGTTCTTCTACGCTGGCAAAACCACTGCGTAAGCTTTTCCATCCATCCTACTCTTTAGGACTCTTTCCGAGCAGATGGGAAACAGCACTTGTCCAGCTCGTCCCTAAAAAAAGGCGAATCTTCTTCTCTCTCCTCTTACAGACCCATTGCACTTACGTCCCTTCTTTCCAAGGTCATGGAAACGCTGATAAATCGTCAGCTCATGAAATATCTCGAAACACGAAAACTTCTTAATGACCGGCAGTACGGTTTTCGTAGCAGCAGGTCCACTGGTGATTTGATGGCATGTCTCACCGAAAAGTGGAATCAAAGTTTACATCAATCTGGCGAAAGTAAGATAGTTGCACTTGATATTTCTAAGGCATTTGACAGAGTTTGGCATCAGGCTCTTTTGTCGAAAATGCGTGCATTTGGGATCGATGACTCTCTACTTCAACGGATTAGAAATAACCTTTGGGAACGTTCAATTCAAGTTGTCTTGGATGGTTTCAAGTCTGATATTCACAAAAAAATGGTGGTGTGCCTCAGGGCTCCGTTTTGTCTCCGACACTCTTTTTCATTTTCATCAATGATCTCTTGTCTGCTACTTCTAATCCAATTTACTCCTTCGCTGACGACAGTACTCTCTGCTTTTCTTATTCGTTCCCGAAATTACGTCCCTGCTCTTAGGTTATAGAACGGTAACGGCAGCGTATGTTAAGCTCATCAAATTCCGAAATAAACAGCACAACCAATTGGGAGTGGAATGTAATGCTTCCAAAACACAATGCTGTCTGTTGTCGCTTAAGCGAAATGCAAATACCCAGCCATTAACCATGAATGGCACTTGCATCGTTGAAACCGAAAAACTTTCCAATCTCGGTATGTATGTCAATCCCGTTGGAATGACCACATTTTCGAAGTCGCCAAAAAAGCTGCGAAATGTCTAGGTTTCCTTAAGCGATGTAAGAAATATTTCACCCCCTCTGATCTGGCTTCAATATATAAGGCTTTCATCCGCCCAAAATTGGAGTAGAATGGTCACATCTGGTCAGATGCCCCCAAGACATCTTTGCGCCTACTACATAGGATTCAAAACCGTGCGATAAAACTTATAGGTGATGCCAATTTTACACAGTCGATTGACATCCTAGACCACCAACGTAATGTCTCCTGCCTCACCTTGTTCTATCGCTATTTTCACCACAAGTGCTCCACAGAAATTGCCAGTAGCATTCCGCTATGAATGCTCATCAGTACACCCTCAAGCCCACTTTCGGACGTACATATCGGTACCTCTCTTTTCTCCCTTCCTAAATTTCCTTCGCCCGCGCTAGGTGCAAACATTTTAAGGGTACATAATCCCTTGTGCGCGCGCAAATTATAAAAAAAAAAAAAAAAAATACAACATCTCTTAACAACTTTTCGCTCTACGAAGGAAAAAGGTTCCAAAAGACGCACCAAAACTCGAATGGAACCTAAAAGGGAAGATAACATTTCGACAAAGAAAACAATGGAGATATTTTCTACCCAAATGTACTTAATAAAATGAAAGAAAATCCTTTGGAAGATTGGCATAGATAGGATAGATTAGAAAGCACAAGGGGGACTTAGACGAAACAACGATACCTGAGCAGTATATCTGGAATACCTGACCATCGAGAAGTAGCATAAATGTCATAGCTGAAGAAATCGACAACCGAAACGGAAGGAACGAAATTTCCAAACGAGGCACAACTGTTGCCATACAGCACATATTTGTGTTCGCATCAAGCAGTAGATATCTAAAATACGAGGGCGGGTCAATAAATTTCTGACCTCTTTACTGAAACAGCAACACTGCTCCTGTCAACAGGCATCTGTCAGTTGACTCCTGTCAAAATTTAAACTTTCTGCGTCAGTTAGTTTGTGTTTGACAGCTATTTTTATCAGACTACTCACTAATTTGAGGAGAAAATGGAAAAAAGTGAATTTCGTGTGCTTATTAAGCATTATTTCTTGCAAAAAAAAAAACCATTACCGAGACCAAGGCTAAGCTTGATAAATACTATGGGGACTCTGCACCATCGATTTCAATGGTAAAAAAGTGGTTTACTGAATTTCGTTGTGGCCGTACAAGCACTGAAGATGCCGAACGTCCTGCACGCCCAGTTGAGGTCTCTACACCCGAAACAATCGAAAAAATTCACGATATGGTGTTGGCCGACCGAAGATTGAAAGTGCGAGAGATTGTGGAAGCCGTAGGGATCTCGCATGGCTCAGTGGTTTCAATTTTGAATGATCACTTGGGCATGAGAAAACTTTCCGCAAGATGGGTGCCGCGTTTGCTTACAGTCGACCACAAACACATGTGCAGTTGCACATCCTCTCATCCCTCATCCACCCTATTCTCCAGATTTGGCTCCGAGCGACTACTTCTTGTTCCCAAACCTGAAGAAATGGCTTGGTGGAAAAAGATTTGACTCCAATGATGAAGTCATCTCGCAAACAAAGGCCTATTTTGAGGACCTCGACAAATCATTTTTTTTGGAAGGGATAAAAAAAATTGGAGAAGCGTTGGACAAAGTGTATAGAGGTCAAGGGAGACTACGTTGAAAAATAAAATTATTTTTTTATCAAAAAATCTGTGTTTTGATCCAAAAGTCACGGACTTATTCACCCGCCCTCGTAATATGGAAGGGATGCAGAGATAAAGATACTGCGTTAATATGATTCTCGATGCCAAAATAAAGTTTTGAATGCCAGCTATCTTTCACCATAAGAGTAATCCGAAATACCCAAATGCAAAACTAACCTGGGTAGACGAAGCCCCAAATAAAAACAAAATAGCAAAAGGTGTTCCACAAGAGTAAGTCCTATGGCCAGTTTTGTTACAACAAATATACGAGTAGTGTTCGGTGCATTAATACGAATGTACAGAACAGGAGGTGAAATAATCATTAAGTATGCCAATAAAATCGCAGAAGAAGTCATTACCAAATCGTAGAGGAAGTGATGCAACATCAAAATGCTCATTAAGTTCTATGTTGCCGTCAAAGAAGTATCAAAAAAAGTGAGCATATTACCACACATATTGGAGAAATTCTTGATTGAGTCAAAGCCTCACATTAAGTACCTTTAGGTGTTATTAGATAATAAGCTTGTTTAACGACACTATTTGGAAACATTTAAATTATACAAGAGAAAAGGCCAATAGAGCATTTGTTGCAGCATTTAGGTGGAGGTACTAGGCAGTTGATAAATAGAACCACAAGCATGAAGTTAGGCATAACTGTTGGCTGGCTCGCTCGACAGACTATTCATAAAGTCTTTCACTTTCTTGACTACACCGAATTGAGGACTAAGAATGGGAAAATACCACGAAATCTGGCTGCCATAGGACATTCAGAAGATACAAGGAAGGGAGTGCTATGGCCTAAATACTCCATCAGTTTTGATATTCTGAGGTTCTATTTTGAAATCTAAAAGTTCAAGCACGTTCTTGCCCAAGAACTTAAAACGAGAAGCGAGACAATCGAAGCCAATTTAGATTAGGATTCTTGTGATAACTTTTAGTACCAAGTCATCTGTACTGGACAAAGTTTGAGCTTATTTCGTGAAACTTCGGCGTCGATTTTCTTTCTGACCAACGAAGAGAATTTGCGAAAAAAGTTGTCTGTTAAACTACGCCATTTGTGAGGGGTTTCCGGATCAAAAAATAACAACAAGGTGTTCGTCCCAATGTTAAACCCAAACATTCAACTTCTGTGTTCTTCAAGTGTCTGCTATTGTTAGCCATCTTTTATAGGGCACGTTTGGCTTACACGACTTCTATCAGGGTTAATAACAGATAATATCAATGAACAAACAAATCCGCTTATCCCGCAAATTACTTTATACTGGAACAGGACAATAGGCGAGATTTGCGTGTTTTTCTCTTCAATCTCAGATAAGATACTATGAGGTATGTTTTAAATCCGCAAGACAACAATGGTGAAATAATTACGAGCATACTCGTATCTATATCCATGGGATCATGTTGATCAATAATAATTGTTGTTATTTGAAGTAACAGGAATTAAACCGGATTTCAAGTAACCACACCAAGGCGGTAAGTACGAGTATGTAGAAAATACAAAAAAAAAAAAATTCCCTGAACCTGCTATTCAGTGTAGATAATTGAATAGATACAGCAATTCGTCATGCCGATTTATGACGTATTAATTGGCATTTTATTCAGCCTAAATTGTGTGGTAATTGGTGACTTAATGCTGGAACAACAACTCACATTCACACACAAATGGAAGTAATTGCACAACCTCAACTAATCGTGATGACTTTTAGCGGCTCATTTATAATGGTTCAGATCTGGTTTTAATGCTTTGTGGAGGTTCAGTTAGGTGTTGCTGGTTATGACCAAGGTCCTGTTGTAATTAACGAAAATGTTGTTAATTTGCTCTATGAGACAATTGCCTTTAGAAATGAGTATTATATCTTTGCCAAGATCCAACACACTCGGTAGTATCTGGATCCGGAGCTCTCAGCATTTCAGAGTTCAATACCTCCACATCAAAATGTTATACCTATAGAGAAAGCCGGCCCTAGAAATAAGTATAAGAACAGCAACTTGATTTCTGTAATGTCGATCGCCCTGTAAAGAAGATACACTACTTGAGAGTAAGACTTGCCACAAGATGATCTTAAATTCAACTGGTGCGCCACTGAGGATCTCTAACCTGATTAACTTCTTGACTATTAGCAACAGATTAAAACTCTCCTTTTACATAATCAAACCAAATTTGGTTGTCGCTAATATGCCGTCCTATATCCACTTGTTCACAACATTTCAACAGGATGCATGGATACGTATGCAGTGGTTCTTACGGAGAGTCCAATTTCGATTCGATTTTTCTAGCATATTAACTGGTATCTCGCTAATAATATGTATAAAGTTGTCTTCCAAGGCTGCAATTGACCCTGGCTTGTCGGCATAGACCATTGATTTGACACATCTCCATCAAATCGCACGATTTAGCCTGCCAATTCAAGTTCAGCTCGTGAATTTTGAGCAAAATAATGTTCGAAATCCTTGAACGATAACGGTTACTCTCACGGTCATCTTTGAAAAAATAAGGACCAATAACTCCGCCGGACCATAAACCGCACCAAGCAGTGCATTTTTCGAGGTGCATTGGCAGCCCTTGTAATGCCTGAGGTTACTCATCGGACCAAACACAGCAGGTTTGTTAATAGCACACCCATTTTGATAGAAAATCGGATCTTTCTCCAGCTTTTCTAAGACCCACTGACCGAAAATTTGACGGTGGGGTGCTGCAGAAATTGGGTAGACACTGAATGATGTCAACCTAGCTATATCCAACGTTGTAGCGGTTTTATACACTTATAATACCCCCACGTAGTAACCGTCGTCGATATCCATCCGGACTCGACCTGCTAAACTTACAAGCGCGAGTGCTGACCAGCAGACAAAAATAGCAGCACTATACACGGAACAGTGGGTGAATTCCTTAGGTGGAAAATATCCCGGAACAAATGGGACCTTAGTCGGGCTACTCCGACATATTTGGAGCTCAGGCCGGTAAGGATTTCCAGGACTTAGTCAGGGCCTTGGAAAAGAGATGATGGCGGACGAGCCCTATATGGGCCAACGGAAGCTCTCATATCCCGGAACGGATCACTGGCTTCAGTTCAATCTACCCCTCGTCTTAGGGCCCTCTTAGTTGGGGGTGGTTCCGCCGAGGTAACTGTCCATAGAAAACAAATACAAAAGTTACGAAGCGACAACAAGCCTCGGATATGGACGAATCTACTTTTGCCAACTTATGCAAACGAATTAAGGACAACGAGCTTCGGATATGCACAACTACCGGTGCCCATATACTGCTGCAAAGCAAACCTCACCGCCATCCAAGAAAGGTGATGGAATGGGCCGGGCAAAAAGAGTATAAAAAAATGCGACACCTACTCGGCGATTGTTATCGACGCCAAAAGCAGCTCATATTTGGATGCGGATTTATTGTTGAAGGCAAACTTACCCAAGAAGTCTTGAGTTTCCGGCATGTGAAGAAGCGCCTCGTAGCAATCCGCATCAAGGCTTAATTTGCCAACATTAGCCTGATATGCGCGCACGCCCCCACAGAGGAGAGAGAGATGACGAAATCAAAGATAGCTTCTACGAGCTCTTGAACAAGACCTACGAGCAATGCCCTGGCTATGATATTAAAATTGTCTTCGGCGATTTTAATGCAAAGCTAGGAAGAGATGGCATCAAGCTAATCGACTTTGGGGCTGGACGAAACATTGTCGTAGCCAACACGGGTTTCCCCTATCGCGATATTCACATGGGGACTTAAAGAAATCTTAATCAATCAACCGTCAAGGAGATTGACCACATTGCGATCGAACGTTCCGAGGAGCCAACATCAACTCGAACCATTACCTTTTTGTAGCCAAGGTACGGTTGTGGATATCCCAAACAACGTCAAGATAAGAGAAGCCATATCAGCGTTGGTTTCAGGGCAGGAAAGACCTCCATCAACCAAATATTCACACTACGGCAGATCTTGGAGAAAACCCATGAGCTTCAGATCGCTACACATCACCTATTTATCGAAACAAACTCGTCCGTCTGTGCACGATGACGATGGAGAATGCACGCTGCTCCATCAAGGCGATGCGCTGTTATGCGATTTTTTCAACATCGTACTTGAAAGAATAGTGCAAAACTTACGAGCAAACACAAGAGGCACTATCTTTAAAAAGTCCGTCCAACTACTCGCATACGCCGATTATATTGACATAATCGGGAGGAAGCAGCGTGATGTCAGTGGCGCTTTCGCGAGTATTGAGACGGAAGCGGCAAAAATGGGTTTAGCGGTCAATGAGGGCAAGACCAAGTATATGCTGTCAAGGAAAAAGGACAACCAACACCGACGTCTCGGACAGAACGTCACCCTTGACAGGTATAACTTTGAGGTAGTTTAGGACTTTGTCAACCTGGGAAAACTATTCTTTGGTCCCGTCTATATAGACGGTGATTGGAGGAGGAGATACAACGACGAACTGTATGGACTGTACAGCGACATCAACTTAGCCAGAAGAGTGAAGAACTGAGATAGCTTTGTGAAGTTCTTCTGGGAACATTCGGTTCAAAGCACTTTTTCTATAAAGTTTAAATGTGATTCGCCTGGTTGACCACCCTGTACTGGCACATTATCGTTTAATATGTATTATAATTTTATATATTGTCATTATGTACATCTCATACAGTTTGAAAATCTGGTGATGATGCTTCGATGGGCTAACGTTACTTTTTTGTTTTGTCAAAATAATCCCGTATGTATTCACTGTAATTAGTCGATAAGCCAAATTTTGTAAAACCCATAAGTCAGTTGCAATAAAGATCTTTAACAACACCGCTCTTATTATTTGATAGACACAAACTCTCCGGTGCGAAAAACCTTCTAATCCGCCCAAGAGGGGCAGCGCAGTAAAAGAATACCGAGACTCAGGTGGCGCACCCAAGTGGAAGAGGACCTGAGCCAGCTTAGCTGCGAAACTAGAGGCAGCTAGCAAAGGATCGTATTGTCTGGTGACGCTTGTTGACTGTGGCCAAGGTCGACCGTTGACAGTAGCGCCACCTTAAGTAGGTAAGTAAGACCGAAAATTCGTTGCTGTTGCAGGTCAATCCCAATTGCTGCTAACCGACAAATCACGCTTTTCATTAACAATTGCGGATATAGAGGCAACATTTTCCTCTGTATGCATTTCACACATTCGGGTAGGTGGTTTGATGTCCAATAGCGTGAAATTGATCCGAAATTTTGTCACTTTAGCTTGAATTGCTTGCTCAGTAGGTCGAATACGACGATCGTAAAATTATCAAAATGCACGAAAAATGTTTGATTTTGACAAGTGTCACGAATCACGCGTGAGCTGTCAGAAATAAAACAATGAAAAATCAACTTCTCAAAAACCGGTATATAAAGAGTTTGCTTCTTCTGTGCCCATTCCTGAGACGAGCTGTCAAACACCACTCTCTGACCATCAACTTAAACAGATAGAATCTCATATCGAGGGTGTGGTAGAAAAAGCTGCAGGTATCAACGGAGCCCAAATTGTTGGGCGTTTATTTTGGTCTTCTGGTTCGAGATTTGTGAGGCGATTAATCGGTTAATACCTACTCATTCAGGCTAAAACGGCAAATCTGTGCGTGCACCAGTGGCATAATACTGATCTTTGCTCCATCATAAACCACGGATGGGCATGAAAAACATAAACCAACAAATATGACGAATCAGTTATGTTATAACCTCGAATAAGAACATAAGAACAGAACGACGTACAAAATCGCACGTGAATTGTTTGGACTTTTAACAGGCCACATGTAGTCGAACAATCAGCAGAAGCCCTGGGCTGCTATCACCCAGATATTACCACCATACAAGGGCTAGGCCGTGTATTAAGAGTATAAAAAACTGTGATACCCACTATGGGAACTACTAAGAAGACAGAAAATCTGCCTATTCTGATGGGGATTTGTCATACGCGGCGGATTTAGGTAATAAATCTTAAGTTTCAATTATAAGACGCTATGACAATCCACATCAAGGCTTTATTAGATAACACAGACCTAATATGTACCGCTGACCCTACGGGATACAAAACAAAGAATGTTTCTACGTCCTCTCCGGCAAGTCATAAATATAGGCAATGTCCTAAGTTTAACGACAGGAAAATGAATGGAGGTCATCTTTGCTATGACAGCAGGTAAGCATAGCCTAAACGACACCACGTCGGGCAATGGATTTAAGCTAATTGACTTGACAATAGCAAACACACGGTTTCGTCATTTCAATATACACAAGGGGACATGACGGTCTCCCGATCATGAAACGCTTAATCAAATTGATCGCATTGCAATACCCATAAGGCATGCTTTGAGTATTTTGGACGTCCGAACATTCCGATCAGCGAGCATTGACTCAGTCTACCACTCTGTTGTAGCCAAGGTGCGAATACGGATTTTTCAAATGTCACAATAAATAATGACAACTGTAAAAGGGTATAACGTAGAAGAGCTGCCATCGCAAAATAGCGCCAGAACCTTCGCCGAACGAATATTCCGAAATTTTTAATAAATTCGATGCCGCCAGCTTCAAGTACCGAAAAACAGTTGCAACGCTGCCAACGTGCCAACAGAGACGCTGTAACTGATAAGCTAAAGCTAAAGCTAAAGACAAGCTAAACAATCATGTAAAGCGGCGTTGTAGGGAAGGACGAGAGGCGCTCATGAACTTCACGAGCAAAGGTTGTACTCCACAAATAACATCACCTCTGCAAAGATGAAGAAGGAAACCTTTTAGTAGAACCACAGTCGAAACTGAGAATATGTTGAGACTATTTCTGCAACGGCGAAGAAGCTCACCATTCCTCCGTCAGGCAAAATAAACCGTTGAACTTAGACGATGATAGGCAAAATTCTCGTTCACTTGACCAAAACGAGGTATTTAAGCCTGCTGGCAATGACTCATTTTACAAATCTGGTCAGAAAAGTACGTGTTTGAAGAATGGAGCCTTAGTATCGTTCGCCAGGCCCACAAAAAAGGTAGAACACTTTAACGCGTACATGATCTTATCTACCATATTGTCTGAATGTCTGAAGCCCTTCATAAAATGACTGAATAGTCGCTATCTATGCAGTTTCAGATCAGGAAAGACCACAATCGACCAAACCTTTATACTCTGGCAGATCCACTCCGCCAGATGACAGAATGTCACAGCCCGCAGCTATGACTTCGAGGTAGTGAGCAACTTTCTCTACCTAAGCGCTGCTTTAAATTCTGCCAACAACACCTCAGCAGAAATAAAACAAGGAACCACCATTGTCAATCACTGTTCCTGTGGGCTTAGAAGTAAATTTAGCAGTAATGCGCTATCCATCCCTAACTCAAGAGAATTTAAGAAAGGTTTTCATATTCCCAGTCCAATCTTGTTGAGATCAACATACCGGCCAACATTCGATTTCATGCCGGGGGGCATCGCAATATAGTAAAACTTCACCTTTGACGCAACTGGCAGCATTTAGCTAAGGATCGGGCTAACTGAAGAGGCTTTTTAATTGAACTATTGACAAATTTTGAAGGATCAAAATAGGCCTGTTTATGCACCGACCCATTTGAGGTAACATGCCTTATGGCATACTTGTATGCATCATGTACAACAGTGTGAGTGCTCAGAGCAATACATCCAACCTATACCTAAGATCTGAAAAAACAAAAAACAGTCCTCTAAAGCACCTTTCACCTGATGAGTGAAACTTCAATTGGGGGCGTGGATATATGAAGATAAGTCAGTTAACATCTCCATGTTAATATTAATACTGGTGCTATCATGACAGCTTAAAAGATCGATCCCGGTAGCATTCCGATTTACAAAGAAAATTACTCAGAAGAAATAACCGTCCTTGATCTGAAAATCGTGCTCATTCCAATGAATGCCACCTACGCTTTGTGTTAGCATCTCACTAACCTTTTAACCTGCAAACACAAGATTATTCATCAATAGACAATAAACTCATAAACTCAGCGCCAATCAATAAAATTATGCTGCCAATTAATCAGTCACATTAGAGCACCACCCGATACCTAAATTTAAATTTTAATTTTACGAGTAATTCAAATTCGAATACAAAAATCAGAAAAAAACTTCCACCTCTAAATCAAATTTGTCATTGTCTAACGAGAGAACAACTTTATTCGAATAAAAAAAAATGTCTCAATTCACTTGGGAATTCCAACAAAAAAAAAAAAAAAATCTGAAATACGAATTCCAAGCAATTTACCTAGCGATTACCGATTACCATTCAAGCAGTTGGCAGCGAAAACCGCACGGAACGCGCACGATAACCGGAAACTGAATTTCGCGCGCCACGATTTCTTAATATTTGCAGAGATCTTGTGCAAGAAGGCTGTAGATACTTTTTCAAGCACTCGATAGCCATCGATAGGTTTCTCAATTTTCGCTTCAATTAAATCGACAAAATGACTTTAGATACTTTTAAGAGTAACCGGGCGCACACATATCGAACCAATAACTTTGAAAGTAATTAGCGAAACCTATTAACTTGTCCAAGGTACTCGGTGTCCTTGACAGGTAAGGTAAGGTGCGATAAAGTGTCCGACCTTGACAGCAGGGTGTGTACGAGTACTCGTACATGCTAGCAACTGATCGGCAATGAATTCCAATTTCAATTTCAATTTCATTTTCAATTCCATTCCAATTAAGAAGTACAAGCGGATGTTCAGATCATTTTCCGCAGACCATTTACCATTATCCATGACATTTGGACCAACAACAACAACTCGATCGCACTGTGCACTGTCAAATTGAACAGATCTGCTGATGACTGGGTGGTGCAGATGGTTTTGGGCCGCCAAGACGGTATACTACATTGGCCCAGGGCTAATTAAATTTTTTCGGTTGCCCAAAAAGTCAAAGGGAAACCGAAATTAAACTACAAAACCGTAAAACTTAACCTTGCAACACTTCTCTAAGAGCTACAATTACCTGCTGGCCGAGTAACTGACTAGGTGTCTTGGAGTAGCGATTGCTTCGGTTCGCACCTTTCTCTTGTGCAGAGTTGTGGGGGCGCTATGGAATTTTGTACCCAGATTTTGACAGTGGCTCTATGGCTATGTATCTTTTTTTTTTGTGATGGGGGAGACGGGATAATTATGCGATAATGAAATTTGTTGAGAAAAATTATTTTTTTGAATTTTTTTTTAGATAAAGCGAACCGCCCCATGAAGTGTGGTGGTCGTGTGTTGTGCAAGGCGCCGAAATGAGTGCGCGTAAGTAGAGCAATTTCTGTCATTTGGAATTCGAATTGACCTTGCTCTGGAATTTCGGGGAGGGAAGGTATTTTGTCAACGGACCCATGACAAATTGCTCATTGCGAATTTTCGAATTTTAACCCTCGATTATGGTGTGAAGGTATCTGCACAATTGAATGTCGCCAAGTGCTATGACTGTGATGTTACGTGACCGAATTAAGAAATGACATTCTCTGATCGGTGCTCATGAAGAAGTTAAATTATTCGATTGATTCCGAATTCGAATTCAAGCAGGATGCGATGTTTTAAACAAACCGATGGAATTGGTGCGTTGATAGATCTTTCGCGGAAAAGAGTACTAGACTGCCATGCCGAAAGAGTTGTGTTTAACCTGTAATGCTGTTGAATCCTTATGGTAAGTAGTAACCAAACCACTATTGAGTGTGCTACTTGGGATGCCTTTAGAAAGTGAGTTCATGACAAACTGCATTGATAGGAATGGCACACGAAAGATAAATAAAATTCGTTTGACCATTTGGGATTAGTCAATAGACAATCAGATTAGTTCGTAACACTATCTCTTGATTGCGGAAGAGAAAAAAATTCACACAGATTCGGTTTTAGGCTCATAAACTTAAAGAAACCATGTCAAGAACGGAAAGTAACGAAAAGCGGCCAACGGCTATTCGAGAAGGGAAACCAAGCAGGCTTTGTAAAGGCTAAGATAAGCCAGTGTCTTGTTGAAAGTATTAGCGTCATTGATACAATACCCGCGCATTCGGAATCGGACCTTACATCAACTAAAAATGCTAATATCTAGATACCTGACACTTTCATTGAATGTACGTGCCTGACAAGTGGTATTTAGTGAGGAGACAGCAGTTAGTAGAAAGACAGAGCCATTACCAGGCAATAACATGGGCAGGTTTTCCTGCGTAAGGCACAATAAGAGACGGGCTTGGAGCTGGAAATCATAAACGTCTGACGCAGATCTCATCAATCTCATATGGAACCACTGCCTGTAAAAGAAACTTCTCACACAAGCTACGTCTCAATATAGCGGTGCAGAAGATGAAACGTACAAAAGAGTTAGGAAATCACAGAACCACGTGCGGAATTTCACAAAACTTAAAGATAAACTCATCCTGTGTCCAAGGTTACCATATAGAGCTAAGACAAGGATTAAACTTTCACGAAGAGATCTGCGGAATGCATTGCCTGCACTGCTGAAGGAGGAGATATTAGGGGAGGATATCACCCGTCATCATACAAATGGAAAGTCTCAATGTTAGCAAGACTGTTCCTATAATAATTGAGATGCAGCACTATGAAGAACGGCTTAGAGCAGAATATGTGTTTCAGTGAAATGCTTAAGAGCAGTGCCACGAAGAGTGACAGAAAAATGGATGGAATCGGACTTAGTTTAACCTTTAACGATTTATAGTTATAAAGCAGCGACAAGTCTCGGAGACGGACGGATGTTCTGTTGTAAACCTTTGCAAACGAATCAAGGAGAACGAACTTCGGATATGCACGTGGAATGATATGTCCCTTAACAGGTCATGTGTAGCCGAACAACTAACAAACTGCTTCAACGTAGATATTGCCACCATCAAAGAAATACGGTGGGTGGGACGAACAAAAAGAGGATTACAAACTGCGACATTTTATTTACTACTGCTATGCCTTAGCTATGACATTTAAATTGTCCGCGATAGGATTGTCGGAAAAAATTGCCAGCCACCAGATATATTCTTATTGACTTTGCATGTCAACAGTCAGCCAGATTGACCATATGGAGATTGACGCAAAGCAATTCTCCATCGACTAGGACCATTACCTTGTTGTAGCCAGGTAAAGATGCGAATATCTCGGACATAGCAAAATACTTAACACTGCAAGGAAATTTGGTCAAATGACTATAGTGCAGCAGGATATAGGCAAATCCTTTCTCGATCGTCATCATTACTATTGAAGATAAGTAGCAACATTGGTAAAGACCATCAGAGATGCTACTACTAATGTGCACCACAACGAAACCTTATTTTGACGACGAGTTCCGGTGAGGCTATGCAGCTAGGCAAGATGCCTACTAACTAGTAATGCATGAAAGGAGTTGAGCTAATCACGACCTCTACGTGTAGAATAGGAGGAATGAAAACCGGCTTCTCAGGAGGAAAAAGAAGGAGCATGCTACTCTAGGAATGAGATTTACCAAAAGAAAAAGTCATGCCATGGACACAAGTTCCGACCGAAAGGCTGTCTAGACAAACAAGGGAACATCTTAGTAGAGCTGCAGTTTATACTCAGGATTTGGAAAGAGCATTTCTGTAGAATGTTTAACGGTGTTGATGCTGTCAGGCAGAATGAATCTTCAACCTGGACGATGTAGACCAGTAATTCTGTCCACCCGAACTGCATGAAGTGAAGATAGCAATATCTAAGCCTAAGTCCAAGAAAGTTACTGGAGCGGAAGGCCTGACTGCCGAGCTCTTCAAAGCGGCAGGCGGTGACTTGGTAAGTCATCTTAACATCGAAAACAAGATCTTATCTGCTATATTGTGTGAACGCCTAAGGCAGTTCGTCAATGACCTGATAGGTCCATATCAGTGTGGGTTCAGGCCAGGAAAGTCCACCATCGACCAAATATTCACACTACGGCAGATATTCATCGATTTTAAGGCCACGTATGACAGCATCTCTAGAGACGAGCTGTAGAGAACAATGTCTAGTTTTGGCATCCCTGCCAAACTCGTCCGTCTGTGCAGGATGACGTTAGAATGCTTGCTGCTCCATCAAGGTCGGTCGGTAAAGCTATCTTAAGTAAAAATTGTGTCAAGACTTAATGATAGCGTAAATGTTATATCGTGAATTTTTGAGAGCGAGTGAGTTAAAAGTAATAAAGCTGCCATTGGGTCAGTTGTCAAAGCTCTCCGCTAAGTCGAACGATCTCATTCCATGTTGTCGACGCACAAGGTTTGTCTCATCCAATGTTCGGTTTATTGTTGGATTGCAGTGATGCACGAGATGAGTACGAAGATTTCGAGCAGAGCTTGCTACTTCGTTTTTTACGGTAGCAAATCTTAGGCCACGGTGAATATCGCTGTTCCTTAGATACCATGGAGCATTCACGATTGCTTGCTCTTAGCGCTTTGTTCTGAAACGTTTGTAGAATACATATGTTACTTGGTTTAGTGCAACAAGGCTTAAGCACCTGCTTATGTAAAAGCAGTTTGTTATAAAAGCTTGGTTTGGAATGCCTTCCAACAAGCCTAATGTGGAGTTCTTCACGGTTCTTTTTAACGTATGATTTCCACTTCAGCTTTGCGTCTAGAGCTATTCCTAAATAGCACGATTCTCCAGGCCTTGGTCCACTCAAACAACTTGTTTAGGGCTCGTTGGAGTTTTATCGTCCAACAAAAATGGCAAAAATAGCCGTATCGTCCGCGAACGTGGCTACTACTGTCTCTTTATCCTGAGGTATATCTCTTGTGTACAGTAGGAATAAGCACGGACCAAGAATACTTGCTTGTGGCACATCATCGTGAATGTCTTTAAATTCCGTGTATTCAGACCCATATCTAACCCGAACCAGACAATTTTTAAGGTATGAATTTACAGGTAAGATTTGCCTTAGCTTATACTTCAGGTCCTCGTGCCATACCTTGTCGAAGGCTTGTGACACATCGAGAAAAACGCTAGAGCATATTTGTTCTTTTCAATTTCATTTCTGATCCGATATACCTTATCTATTGTCGAATGCTTGACCCTAAAACCGACCTGCCGATCCGGAATAAGTCGTCTCTCTTCACTTATACGTTTCAACGGTTTCGAATAGTTTTGAAGTTATCGGCAGAAGCGAAATTGGTCTATACGATTTTTCCCTGGTTTCGAAACCATTATAACTTTGGCGACTTTGCATTGCCGGGGAATGTATGAAAGTCTTATTGAAGCATTTATTATATGAAGTAGCTTGACTACCGCTTTTCCGGGAAGCTCTTTTAGAATTCCGCTTTCCAAGTGTTAAACAAATAAGTTTGGTTTCTCTACGTCTCTTTTTGTCCATTCGCCGTTGGCTTTCCATATTGGCGGAGAGTGCATTATCGGTTTCTTGGTAGACTTCGTGGTTTTCCAGAGCGAGTAATTTGATGTTTTGTCGGCAGTCAAACTTTCAAGGTAACGTGATATTTCTCGGTTCCTGAAATCCTGCAGCATTTGCCTTGGCTTATTCGAAAGGTAGTTTAAATAGGAATTGCGTAGGGGCTTACGTGAATTTTGCCACCTCTTTCGTGCTTTCCTTTTCTAACGTAGAAAGTCCTTGATGTTGGGTGGATATATTTGTCTTTTAATTCGTATCCGTCCCCGTATGCAAAAAGGCGAGTTATTCCACGCAGCCCTTTGAATAGCCTCCACGAAGTTATCGACTTCGTTTTCTATCTAATAACAGTGTTTTCCTTGTAGTTTTTTCTAAAGCCGTCCCAGTTCGTTTCCTTATTTGTCAATCTAGGTGCTCTTTCGATTTTAGCAATGCTCTTGCAGATTTTTAGAACTACTGGTGAATGATCTGAGCAGAGGTCATACTCAATATTCGTGAGGTATGTAGCTGCCAATAAAAAAGTCGACGAGGTGAGGAATTTTATTAGTGTCGGTGTGCCATGTTGATTTATCCGTCAAAAAGAAGTCCAAACCACGTTTTAGGCTTGCATAGTAGTCTGCCTTTCGTTGAGATGCATTTTAAGCCCCAATACGCATGTTTCGCGTTGAAGTCGCCACCGAGGATAAAATTCGACCCAGGTGGGTAGAAGAGCCGATCAAGGTCGTTGTTTGCCATCCTATATTTCGAAGGGAAATAACAGGATGCTGTTATTGTAGTCTAAGCGATTTATTTTTACAGAACTTACTTATTACATTTACATTTACAGAACTTATCTGCATAGATTTGAGCTCTATTATCACGTTCTCAGTGTGCTTAATGCAAGCGCTTCTCGCGCTTTCCGAAGAGCGGTACGTGTGCCTCTTATCTTAGGTCTAGCTCCCTTTTTTAAGTGGGTTTCCGAAAGCAAACATATGTCAATACAGTTTGTTCGAAGAAAAATTTTAAGTTCTTCGACTTTTTTCTTATTTTTATTGGACACATCGGCTTTAGGGTGTCTCGCCATCCGGTCTGTATGAACGGATTTCATGAGATTTGTTCGCCCCTTTTGGATTTCTTTGGCGATCTCGCAACATCGGTAGTTTGCTGGGTGATTTCCCGTACAGTTTGCGCAAATCGCTTGGGTCTTTTTGACAATACGCCTGGTTGTATTCCTGGCAGCGTTTACAATAAGGTATCGATTTGTTACCCTTGCGCATGGGCTCTATTTTTTCTATGTTATCTAAAATTGTTTTGATTTTATAGATGTAATCAACTTTCTCGTTTTCATCGAAAGAAAGAATGAAGATATGGAGTGCGCGTTTGACTACGGTATCTTTGTAGCTATCTGTTGTATCTTTGTCGCTATCGAGTGATGAAAAATTCAAGTCCATCGTTAGCAGCCCGATTCGACTCGATCTAATCGATTTTCTTTCAAAAACCAAACACTATTGGTTGCCTTTTATTCTGATGCTGACACCTCATCAATCTAGTCACTTGTGTGCCGCATTGTTAAGGGCAAACTCTCTTCTATTCCTTTTGGTATAACAAATCCAACGAGAACACAAGACATAAGATATCTCAACTTGTGGTCATGGTTTTCTGTCACAGTTCTCTCAACTGGTTTCTACTTTCTAGGCACGCATAAGAGCCATATACCACCCATATCGGCAAACCGAAAAAAGACTTTTTTTTTATTAATTTCACAGATACTCGTACATAATCATATGCCTTGACATTTTTGATGAAAACAGAAAAATCAAATAGTTGAATTAGATTTGCATAGAAATACCTTCTTTGCAATTCAGGTGAGGCGATCGTGGTTGATTTGTCTGTTTTTGGTCTTCAAGCGCTAACAAGTTGGTTTATTCTTTATGGAAAATGAATTTAATTCAAAGGCGTCCTAGCCCGTCGTTTAAATGTCATCAATTATGAAGGTGACCGCACACGATTGAAAGATGAAACCGAAATTGGTCGGAGCTGTCGAGCTTATCAAAAATAACAAAAATATTGTGAAACTAGTGGTGCGGTGCAGATGTAGCAGTGTTTAAACCGGCAAAGGTCATAAATCTGGTAGATGGAAATTGGTAGAGTTAAGTTCAGCCGGAGTAACAACCGTTGTTGTTGTTTACACAAGTGAAGCACAAGGTCCAAATTAAATCGGTCCCCTAAGGAGCAACGGCAACAGGATTTGTGGCAGTAAATTGAATGTATGAGGAAAATTCATTTCTTGAAAACTCTGAAATCTTGGGCTCAGCCTTTTCGAGGATATCGAAACCGTTGCGAAGGCTGGCAATGATATCAGAATTACAATTTCCATGAATAAAAAATGGAACGCTGTACTCTTGAAGAACCCGGAGTAATTGTTACGAGGTTTTTGATGAGCAATTTGTAGCAAGTCCTGGACTCCTACCTCTCGTACGATCGAGAATATCACTGGCGTGGCTGAAGATGTCGTAGGGGCTTCGTCAATATCAAACTCAACAACGAAGTATACGACTTTTCGACATGAGTAAGGGGGTGCATTTCCACCTAAGTGGTGGGGCACTGAAAATCTACGAGTTATGCACGAAGAACTATTACTACATCCACTTAAAGTCGCTGCATAGTGTGATGTTTACCCTGAAGGGGTCATTGGAGCATTTTTTTTTGCAAATATAATTGAACACTCGGACATACGGAGGGACAGCTGGGTGAACTTCAGTGCATAGGTACAGAGATAAAGAATAAACTTATTTTTGCTGCGAAAGAATTCCTCTGAAAGAGTCAACGACGACATTGGATGCTGATCCAGTGATACCCTCAGTGTTGCAACCATTCCATTAGGATTTTCCTTGGTAATTTTAAAGTCAAGTTGGAAAGGGGAGAATCTGCTCCTACTCAGTTGAAAATACTTGCCTTAATGACACCATCTTTAAGAACAGACTTTGTTGTAGCTAGCACACGTTTTCCAAACCTCACAATCCATAATGGGACCTGGCTATCTCCTGATTAAGAAATTGTCAACAAAATTGATCACATTCCGCAAGAAACAGCGTCAATATTCTGAACGAACGCGCCGACTCGAATAATTACAACCAGAGTACGAATGCGGAGTCAGGTTATACCAAGGAATCGGTGTCGACCACTTTTCCCCTAAGTTCCTTCCAAAAACAAGTCTCCATACACAAAAGACCAATGGGAATGTTGACGACAAGCTATGAAAGAAGCTACTTCAGATGTAATTGGTTTCAAAGCGCGGTCTCAATGAATTCTCTGGTTTGACGATTGATGTAGGCAGATACATGCAGCCAAACAAGGAGCATATGTAGCCGCTCTGCATTGATGGACCAGAATTGCTTGTGAGCAATTTCCGTTTGACGGAAAGAAAGAATATCGAAAAAATGATGCAGGAATGACGTTTGGAAGCCCTATCAGACAACCATCAGGTAAGCATGCTACGCTTTCAAAGCCAATATAGAGGCCTGCAAAGATGAGCATGGACTGAAAGTACTAGTAGTAGAGTCGTAGATGGGAGAATGAATGAGAATAAAGAAAGACTCCTTCTACAGACTATATAACGCTATGAGAAATTATAACCATTTGCCACTAGATGATCTACTGGAGAACATGCACTAGCTCACTTGACAGACATAGTCAAAGCAAAGCATGTAAGAAGCCCGGAGTTTCAGCATCGTTTGTCCGATCCAACCCCAGTCACTACTAAACATTGCGATACCATGTAAGTGTCTGAAAGGATTCATAAACAATATTGTAGGTCCATATCAGTCCGGATTGAGGGCAGAAATGTCCACTAATGATCAAATATTCACAAAGACTGTGTATTTGTCAACTTCAAAGCCACATATCACAACGTGCAGAGGAAGAAGCTAAGCATCACCATATCTACCTTTGGCATCTTGAAGAATTCTCGCTACCGTATCGAGGTCAGTAAAGAATTAACCTTTACCTTTGGGATCAAGAAAGGTTTTAGACAAAGCTACGCGCTGCAATGTGACATTTATATCATCGCCTTTGAAATGATAGTGCAAAGCTCATTCAACAAATGTGGCACGAAAATTGTAAAGACCGAAGCTTTCGTTAGTGTAGTAGCTGAAGCAGCCGAAATGCGCCGGACCATAAACGAAGTCAACACAAAATACATGCTGTCACCAGAAAAGAATACCCGCCACCCTCGGCTTGGCCAGAACGTCACCTCTGGCAGTTATTGCTTCAAGGACCCCCTGGGGCAGACATTGAATGCAGAACATTATCTCTTCGAGTTTAGAAGGCCGAAGCCAAACTGACCGTAATCAAGATCCTTACCAGCCCGGTCCTGCTTTAGTCGTAGAAGCATCGACCTTGCCGAAAAAGGATAAAGAAAGAAAGGTGCTGCCTTGACGAGAGGAAAATTCAACCACGAACAGTACAACCAGATCAGTTTAAACACCACAGCCCCGGCCCAAGAATTTTCGATTCTCACCCCGAAGTACGAGGCAACATTGGACGATCACTTCTCAAGTAACGCTCGTAAGTGGAAGAAGTCTTCAATCAATTTGGAGTGCAGTATCGCGATACTGGCGAAAGATCATGGCGAGGCTTGTTGTTTGAGGCTCATGTTGAGGTTGATTGCAGTGCCTCCTTAGTTAGTGAATAAGCATTTACGCTAATTGAATGCCTAATCTCGTGTAAGACCATATTTGTGGTCTTGGAGGCTTAGGAGGCTGCATACAACTATTTGCAAGGTAATGTTAAACACAGAAAACTGGTCTCATTGTACCCGTTTCGCTCTGAGCATCTATATCGGAACGAATTTGCTTCTAAGATCGAGCTGCTCGTATTTTGCCTTCAAAATCGATCTATGATGTAGGAATTGCGTGTTCGAATACAACGACGACCTTTTGTTTTTATTCTTTGCTCGGTAAATATTCGTCTGTCTTCCAAACGTAGATATCCACAACCTTGATGGTAATGAACTATAGGTATATTGAGAAAAACTGAAGATAGAGGCAATTTTCTTGCGTATGTATTGAGAAAGCAGCTGCGTCTAGCATCTTGTTTATCTATCTCAACAGATACAAACAAAATCGAGAATGCGGGGCGTTCCTCAATGCTTCCGGATATCACAGATTGACCACTGAGTCTTATCTATGTTCAATTATAATAGAGACACGGAATGTGAAATTGCCGGCGAGAATATTCTTTAGATTGCATGCAAGAAGTTACCACCATTTCTGTTGTCAATCAGCCGGAAAGACTGTTGTCTGGCTGCTATAGCTCTGAGTATGATGCTGACACAGTGGACCACTTTTTCTGTAATGCGAATTCTTAACCTTATACGAAAAACTATTTCCTAGCTCCAGGTCGGCATGATAAAAAATTATTTCTCATCCAAGTCGAAAGCCTAGATAGTAATTTTCTTATGTTTGAACTACCAATAGTTGCACCACTTATTTTGCTTGCATTTTTCCGTTTCAACAAGACGTTTTGTAGCTTATATGAGTAGATACTCAAATAGATTAATGTGCTCGTCAACTAGCCATTCTTCAATATGCTTCATACACCCTTCATACCACAAACAACTGTTGACTTTTCAAAACAGACTCTGCAATTAAATTTAATTGAAATTTCATTCTTCACTCTTCTACAAAAAAATCGCACAGTCATCGCATGTAACCTTAAATACCGAAATTATACAAAATAAAAACCAATTTTCCCTTTAGAACATAATACCCACTATAAGCCGGAAAAAAAATCGATCAATCTCATTCCACAGAAAAAAAAACTAGGTCGACAGTAATTTTTCCTCAATAAGGCAGCAAACAACAAAAAAAACAAAAGAAAAAAACTCATACCTCACCCACAAAGCAGCACAATGTTGCATAAGACACCATCAAACAATAACTATTCACAGCTAAACACCCCAAGGCGTTGAATTATCCATTAATCTCTCTCTCTTTCTTCAATGCAATTTCAATTGCATTGCAACCAAATCAAACCAAACCACACCACACCAAAAGCAAATTATAATTCGTCCTTGCGAACTGGATCACGACTTTTATCGAATTTCCGCCCTCACCACTAATAGGCGATCGTTTTTCCCTCTCCAAGTTACCCAAAGACAATGGAAAATAAAAAAAAAACAAAAGTCTTTCGGAAAAGAATGAGCAAATATTCAACGCTTTACCACGTCAAAAGAATTACTTTTTTGCTTCCTTAATTATCCACCAATATTCGATCGAAAAAATAATTAACAAAGCTTCAAACAAAAACTGAAAAGATACTCATACAACTTCAATTCGACGCTTATCTGTAACGAAATTTCCCAATCTCCAGTGCTACAAAACACGCAGACGACCCAACCTAGTGGAACATGGCACAAACCAAGGAAAAAAAAAAACAAAAATCCACCACCAGCAACTCGTGGCTCATGATTTTCCCATTCAACGTCAATTTCAATGAGGACCGTGTGCCACTACACCACCCAAAGCACCATGCCAATAGTACTGCAGCAGTAGCTAAAGCAGTGGTACCGGCTGTTTACCTACATCAAAAATTATCTTTTAAGATACAGCAAACATTCGATGGCTAACTGGTCTCTTTGTAAAAAGCACATCAACCACCAACTCCTGGCCGAGTTCTTCAGTGGTAAATGCAGAACACAGCAACTAATGCTAAAAACCACACAAGTAACACACAAGACATTGCCACCCATCTGATTGGTATTCAAGCCGAACATGCAACCAGTGTACCGTTCAAAGCTTTTTAGATACCAAGAGTTAAATAAGTCTTCTCTCAGCCCCACCTGTTGCTCTACTTTTGTTGGAAAGAGTCTAAAACACTTCTACTTTCAGCCTTGTTACCCCTCCAAATCTGACGTAGCAATCTTTATATTGTCGTGTCGTCATTACTCCCACTTTCATTCATGAGATTGTTTTGGCGCCTCTACCGAATCTCTTAAGATACACGATGATTCTCTCTTACAGAAGACAAATCTCTCAGAAAGCTCAATTCATGAAAGTTTCTCATATACTCGTAGATGCAGAATCTAAACCTATCCGTAAGCCAAATGGCCTTAACTTCTTTTTACCTCCAACAATTAACAACTAGACTTTACTCTGATCTACTACCAATCCAAGTTGCACTGCTCTGCTCAGTACGAGTATAGGTTACATCTGTGGTTAACCTAATGCATTTTGGTCAAAAGAAAAAGATACAAGATACACAAATACAAACACAACACCAAATTCAGTGTGTTAAACGGGAAAAAGAAACTTAAGTTCCACTTTGAATTGCTTTGTGGCCAAAGCAAGTCGCAGTTTAAGAAAAGTGCTCGTCCGAACAGCACTCTAAATCGGAGAGTGGCGCGGTCTTAATACGCTTTAATTTTTGTTTTATTTTTCTTTTGAATTTCTTGTCTTGTCTTGTCTTTTTGGTTCCAATAACAAAAAAGTCCATTTTCATCTGCTTAATTACCATTTTCTCTCGATTTATCCGCTTCGATTGTAAGATTTTGTAGTCTTTTCCGATTGATTGCAAACAGAAGGAAAGAAAATTTTTTTTTAAGAAAAATCATTTGTCCCACTGAAAGATAAATAGTTCCTCCCGGATAAGGATTTAAGTGCCAAATGAAGTGAAAGAGTTGATTTAAATTTAAATTTAAAGTAAAATCATTGAGTTTGAAGCAAAATAAATTCCTACCCACCATCAGAGTCCTGTGAGAAGGAAGAAGAAGTGACATAGATTTTTGTGTGTCTGTGTGTTTGTTTTATTTTTTGTTTAATTTTCTTGTCTTGACACACATTTGGAAATTTTTGCAAAGAAGGATTTCCTCCCTCAAGACCACGACAACGATAACGACTACGAAAATGGGTCTACTCCATGGAATACTTTGGGCATTTGGGATAATATTTATTCTAAATACAGGTAAGTTATATTTGAAATATATATTTGAATCAATTAGTCAAAGATTGGGGCACGAAAAAAATCATAAAGTTAAAATTAGCGTTGCAAAACAAAAGAGTTGAGTAGCGAACTGGGTGAGTGAGGATAAATTGCTTTTGAATGGAAAATAATTTTTTTTTTTTGTGTTTTTTGTTTGCTTTGCTGCAGTTTAGGGAACTAGTCTTTGAATGAATATTAAATTTGTGGTATTTAATTAATGAGAAAGGTCGTTAGTATGTCGTTAGCATACGAACATTGAGCGATTTTGAATTAATTGTTACTAAAGAGGATTGGTGACATTCATCAGAGCGTGATGTTATCGGTGATTTAAATCTATTGGGCTTTTTTTTTAATTGATTGGGTTTCACAATCAAAGTCTTTCAAAATAGTATACGAGTTGGAGTAATCCTTTAATTTTTTCGATAATTTTGGGATCCGCATTGGGGTAATCTTTGAATTTGAAGAATTTTCTGTGGATATTTGATTTTCAAATGATTTGAGTAGTATATATCATTGTGATACTATAATATCCTAATTTATAGTATAAATAAACTCTGCAAGATATGTAGAATTTTCTTCTATTTCTGCGAAGCGTAGGTGCAGAATAGGATTTTCTACGTTAGTTCGTTTGATTTACTAAAATTTAGATTTTAACTATTAGCATTGCTAAAGAATCTGGTAAAACTTTATTCTTCAGTTGATTTCACTTTAAAGATTGTAACGGGAGGACTTGTTTTAGTTTGATTTTTTCCTTAGTTTAAGGTTATCAAGATTTTTTTTTTTTAAAAATAAGTAAATACATTTTTACACATAATATCTTGATCATTTGTGATCGTCTACTAGGCATTTAATTTTCTACCAGGGCAACCAAATTTTTTATTTCAAGTACTCGGTATTTTTGCACAAAATTTAAGTTGGCAATTTTTTATAAGAAGGGGCACATCTTACAGAGGAGAACATAATCCCTCATACTGCTCTATAACAGGTGGCAAAAGATTTGTAACTTTAGACGATTTTTGGTTTTTTTAATTTTTCACTTAATTTATTTATTTTTTTATAAACTATGTACTATCTTGTATAGATCATATTTAATTTAAAGAGTACTATATTTATTACTGGGAGACATTTAAGCCTCTTTAATACATTATTTGATCCCATTTCGCCCTAACAAATCAAGTACGAGTAGTGTCTTAAGCTTAGGTATTAAAGGTGAGCTATCCCCTTCAATGTTAATCTGAAATTGAAGTCGCATTCAGATGTTAAACGTTTCCTATTTTAGAAAAGCTGATTTTATCATGAAATAAAATAAATAACGAGTACCACCAGTTTAGTGAGTCTTTGTAAAGTACACTTCTCTTATTTAAGATAAATAAATTTAAAGTGCAGTCAAGAAATAGAGCTTCTCTTCTTGAGAAGAGAAGCCAACGTTTTCGTTGACAATTTCGAAGAAATCCCTCCGCTTCTTCAAAAGGGTGAAATTCTAAGCAGCGGTAGCATCGAGTTTGTTACAAAATACTGTCTGATATATTTTTATTACTAATGCAAGGACTCCACAGTGATGAGATCGCTGATTTTGCTTCTGATGGCTTTGACTTAGAAATTAATTTTTTAGCACGAATATCGTCCGCTTCCATAGCTAAGAACTAGTTGTCGACCTGCCAGGATTAACACAGAGATTCTATAGCCTGAAGTACTCAATAAGGTGAATTCAAAAAAATTATTATGTCGTACTCAATATTTAGTTCAGTTCAATTCGCCCTCACGAAATCTGGTTTTCCATTGGACAAATAAAATCGTGCTCAGTACGCAACCTTGCTTCACATCCGCAACCTTGCTTCACATCCTCTGATGTTTTGAACTAATTCAAAATAAATTCTCCATTCTAGAAAGACACCTACTATTCGTATCGTTAGTCTACAACATCTCCTAGCTCGAGTTTAGAATAGGTTTGAGCATCATTTGCTTCAAGTATAATATTTCTGAGACTCAAACTTGTGCCTAGGCATTGTATGTAGATCGAATTTAAAATTTTTATTTGTACAACTTGGTTGTGAGCGAATTACGAGTATCAGAAAATGTGTATTCTGCAAGTAATTTATTTTTTTCGACAACATTGCGTAGTCAGAGCACCATTTTAGTAATTTATTTTGGTTGAAAATCGAAATCTGTTTGATGATCCTTTGAATTTCATATTAACTCGTTACGAAAAATTGGGATAGGAATATGGTGCTAAATAAAGGGCACCGAACCATGGGCAAGATGTGTTTGGTTTGGCCAAATTGCTGGAAATCTATCGTTTGTGACCATATTTAAAAATTTGGAAAACATTGTAAATATTGTATCTAGTTCTACTAAGAAAGAATTTTCTTTGTTAAATTCAGTTAGATTATGAAATGAAATAATTTTTTAAAAAACAAACGTGCTTCTGCTGACAATATTTCGCCACTTTAGAGTTCAGTCTAGATGTCATCAATTGGTTTTCTCAGGCCTGCATTAGGCCATCAACAATCAATTTTCAATAATAGTTAACCACTCTTTGCCAACGATCTGTGTTACCCCTGACTGTCGTAAGCAATTTTCGTCGAAAAAAAGTCTTTAAACAACCAATCGTGGATGTTAAGTCTGTCCACTATACTTTTTTGCGATCACTCATGGGGAACCCATACACTGAACTTGTTTTTATATCCAGCTTTCTTTAAATGGCTCAAAGACAGTTTTGTGGTCTTTATCTAGCTCAATTTCAGTATTGGCACATCCAATATACCTTGTTCGACTTTTTTTTAAAGATTTAAAAATTAAATTAAGAATTTGAAGATAAAATCAAATTGCTAACTGGTATTGTAATTCTTCTTAAAGGTGTTCACAGTTGAAAGCCACAGAATTTTTGAACCAAAACGACGGAAATTGAGTTGAAATCAAAGATTAGTTCATGACATTATGTTTCGAATACCACTGGCTTTAACAAACGTATATTGTCATTCCAGTTTTGGGGCACTCATTTAAGGATTTGGATCTCTCCAAACAAAATCACACTAAATATTGGTTTTCAAGGCCTGCATAGCTTAAATTTTATCAGCATATACTGCAAACTTTGCATAGTTATTCAAAAAGTAATCGAGTGTCGTCCAGTCGGCAGTCTCGGTGGGCAATTTGCTGGTCCATTGTTGTGCTTTAGTCGAATACTCAGAAAGTCAATGGTTTCACGAGCAGCATAGCCCAGACTCATTTTTAAAAAGACATTAGTCTATGATATGCACTCCATTGTGTGGACTTTTGTGCCCCTTAGGTCTGCCTCATTAGAGGGATGCCAAACAGAAAATTGTCTTCTCCTTTTGAAAAGCCAGAATTCCAGCACTTAAAAACAGTGTGCTGTCTTGATTACTACCTATTTAACCTCTAAAAAATGTGATTTGCAATAGTTTTCAATAACAAATTCAAGCTTGATAAAGTCTTTATAGATTTTAAGAATGGCTCTTGGGTTTGGGGTTTCGTATCACTCCAGTTGTTAGGTCCTTTTCTGTGAAATATGTCCCACTGCATCTTAGTCAATTCTTCTAAACACCAGTAATCTCTTCCAGACTGAGGTGGTGACTATAGGAAAGTAGGTAGACTTGCAACAATATAGGGAATATAGCACCAGGATATTGCAATACTCAGTCAAAGCCAGGCTGCCTCAAATCCATCGTTGTAGTATGCTATTTGCGTTCGACATCAGGTAAGGCTCTGGTGGCTTTCTGGTAACAAAAAAGTCTCATACAGCAAGCATGGAGACGAATAAGGACTGCCAGATCAAAGTATCAAACTTTCACTCTGTACTCTAAGAGTGTAAACCCCGTAAACTTTAAGAAAAATGCGGCCGGAACTGAGCAAATCTAGGACAATTATGATTCTAATGAAAAATAATGCTGAACTCTCTACGTTTGTTTGACTGCACATTGACCATAATCGTCCAGGGGTGCATACAATAAAACTACGCCTTGCTGTGGCATTATGAACCCACGTCAGGATACCCTCCGGTTTCTATCCCACTGACCCGGTTCCTATGGTACTTCTGAAACCTCTCATAGCTATCTGCTGTTTCATTTATACATCTATTTTGATCTTCGTGGATGCTGTGATTCACTCAAAAACTAACAAGATATGGAAAGCAGTACTACCAACTGCAACCAATTTCTAGTGTAACTAGTTTATGACACCCAGCCTTCTAACATAAGCTGGTTGCTGAATTGTTTAGCCGGTTTTCGGTTGTCTTTTTGCCTCAACGAAGGTAGGAGTCTTATGGATTCAAAAATTCTCTTTACTGTCGTAAGTTGATGAGATTAAAGTAGTCAAAGTTGATAACCACGACTTGAGTTTATTACTTAATATTTATTTATCTAAGCGTCGCCATAGTCTATTTGCAAGGCTTCACTTACAGTTCGCGCTACAGTTCATTACGAACATGACCCACAGGTAATAAACCTCCTTAGATACCGCAGAGTCCAGCCAATTAGCTGCAGTTGCACCCTTCAAGATTGTTGAAGTTCCATTCCACTTGTACGTGCCATCCAAGGCGAGGTATTCTTATACTGCGTTGGCTATAGGTGATTTTCCAGGCGATGTCGTTGATTTCCATTTGATCTTTGATATATTTCTCAGCCATTTGAGAAGACTGATCGGAAAGATGATCAGGTCCATGTCACTCTAGAGATTATAGGACTCTCTGCCTAGATATAGACACTTATACACTTTTTTTTAAAGCTCATAAACGCATGTTCTCCAAGAGAGCTAGATTCACTGACTAGGGTTTGCTAGTGCCGTCTCTGAATAAACTTATCTGACGAACTTACAACGTTTCTTGCATTTTAATTTTATTTCATTGCTTGTACAATATTTCTCAGATCTAGAACTTCAAGCGAAGCTCATGCGCTTGCAATGCATACACTTGTATTCTTGTTAATTTCCAAATCATGTGAAATTCTTTTCCTCCGATAAGACGAAACTATCTTTAGCCAACTCGTATATGTAAACCTCAAACCAAATTAGAAAGACACCAAAGTGTTTACACAACCATCTCTCGTGATAATCGTGTCGTTATAACACTTTTTATGAAAGTTATCTACCACTAATTGCATAAGCCAATAAAACTAACAATTTATCATTAATCTATATCTCTTTCACATTTTTCTAAATCTTTTCTGTGTTTTGGGTTTAAAATGTGCAAAAAATATTCAAGCCAAAATTGAAGCTCATCTTTGTGAGCTCTTCTATGGTATGGTATGGATATTTCGAAGATTTAAATAAATTATCTCAGATATACTCGTATCCATACCTCTATTAGTCATCATTAAAGTTGATGGTCGACATTTGTTTGAGTTCCCCTCTTCACTCTCTATTGAAATGAAAATTGAAATTTTAGCATTTTGTTTGATTTCACGCATTTTAACACTTTTATTGGATTCGAGTTAATCTCGGATGGATAGTCGGTACGGCGATGGTGCTTTAAGATTGTGGACCTTGTTTGTGGGTTTTTGGGTAATGTATCAGATTTGACGTTAGTGTCTATATTTAGGTTTTTTTTTTGTTTAGTATTTGTATTTGTCGTTTAAGAATAAGTTAACGTTAATTCATTTGCAAAATAAATTATTCAAAATAATAAAAAAAAAAAAATTAAAACCAAAATATCTTTAAGATGCTTATGAGAAGGTCATGCATTGGAAAATTAAGATGATTTAGAGCGTGAGAACGAAAATGGGACGTTAGGACGGTTTCCATTACCATGGAGATCTTTTAACTTGAATGTGACTATTTTGGATGATTTTTTAGTTGACTTGAACCCTAATCAAGGCTGGTTTTGAGAAATAAACAACGGCCGAGACCTAAAGTAAGAGTTGTGGGCTGTGGAGAGCGAGTACGATTTACCTAATCCTCGATTGGATTCTGTGTATAGGTAGGCCAATAAGAACTCAGGAAATATGTCCCCATATGACAATTCCACAAAGGACAAGTAGATCTTTGGCAAAATTTGCTTCTACGAATTGCCAAAGCAATGTCAACCTTTATCAATTTTATATGTGACATAGAACATAGGTTAAGTTAGCTAAGATTGGGCATATACAATGGGCCTACACAGATCTGTGTGTGATGCCCTGGTTGGGGAATTGGATGGGGATGGGGATGGGTTGGTTGTCATTTTGACTCTAAGCTAGTCTATGTTATCTTGTTGCGAATCTAAAAAGAAATGTGAGTGAAGCAGAAGATAGTTCTGAGAGAAGGTAGAAGTAATAACTTCTTTAGGTTCTTTGCCTAAATATGCTGAGGCTAGGAAAGTGGCACAAAAGTGGAGGATATCCTGCCATTAGTCCATAGCCTCTGCAGACATCGGCGTCGGTTAACGCAGCTTTATTGATGATTATGACCTTTAAGCAATCCAATAAGTGTACATAGTTCAGAATCTTACTTATTGTGATTTTGGCGAGCTTCTGCTATAGTTATCCTGAGGCCTGTTGTTTTATTTTTGGATTGCAACCATAAAAAGTTGCTGTAGGTTAAGATAGGTTTGACAGTAGCCGCGTATATCCATAGGATAGTCCTGGGGTTATGTCCTCATTTTTTCCCAAAAATTAATTTTTCAACTCAGCTTACTATCTAGTACGATACCAAGGTATGAGGCACTGTTCGAAAGTGAGAGGGTAGTCTCATCTATGTAACGAACAGGCTCTGTTTTTGCGGCTTGAATTCCAGTCTACAGAGTTTGGCTAAGTCTCCAAGAATTCTAAGGGCATAGTTTAGGATTTCACTGATTGTGTGGAAAGAAACTTGCTGTGGCCATAAGAACCACATATGCAGTTGCTTCCCTTTTTTAAATGCAGAAGTATTTCACAGAAAAAGTGATATCACTCTTCCTTGAGGTGTACCCCTTGAGGCGGTGACCCTCAATACCGTATTACTTTGTGTTGCATTGATATTACTGTTGCGGAACAGGTTAGTTGGTGCACGACGAATTCAAACTTTTCCTACACAGTTTAAGGTTAATCAACTTCGATGTGATGAACAATTTAATCGCTCTTATCAGCATCTACAAGCTGACTCAGCAGTCCCGAACAGACTTCATCGACTGGGGTATTGGTTCAGCTATGCCACAAACGTATTGATTCAAACAATACTCGGAAATGGTAGAAAATTTTCGATTAACCTGCTTAGATTCTCTCAAAAAGCAACAAGGTGCGTTCAGTTTTATTATAGTAAGCCGAGTGGCGCCATTGTAAGGGAGCATTAAAAGAAAAGACTGCTCTTAATTAAGCAAGGCTAACGTGATTACTCCAACGAAATCCTAAGATTTCTGAAAAATTGCGGGCGCAATCGTGCAACGAATTATAAAATATGGTAACTGACGAGGATATAAAGTGGATAATCATCGGTTTCTTTACAAATTGAGATGGTAAGTGAGGCAGTGAATGATTGATTGAAAGCGAATTATTCTATCTATTTAAGAAAAAGTCTATATAACGATATCCCAGCGAACTGAACTACTGGAATTAAAAATCTCCTACCAAGTTCTCAGGAAGGAAGATCTTCCACATCGCGCCACCTCTTAACCCATCGGCGTCATTAAAATCGATTACAAGATCCGATCCATGGTCTAATTGATTCTCGATAGTATGATTTTTAGCCAGACACAGATCGCAGTCATTAATTTACTCATTCTGACAGTGCTGCGCAGTGCGAATTATTTTCTCCAACCTTGGAGAAGTAAACACATTGAAATCACTGTAAGGATTAATTGATTCAAAGATTTCGTTCCCAATTCTAGTGAGGTGATGGTTGTTGGCAGCGTTATCTTGACTAGTTGCATCTCTTTTCCCAGAATACCATGCGGTTACAGTCTGAGTTGTCGAAAGTGGCATTACAATTGACGGAGAAGATTTTATTTTCATATGATTAAGCGCACTATAAGAATCTGTGCGGTGACAGATTTTCAGGGGCAACCAGCATGCTGACGATGGGTTTCGAACTTTCACCCAGTATACTCGTTAAATCCTTGAAGTGTCAGTTTATCGGCGTCGATTTTGAATGGCTTAGCCCCCAAAATTGGTTTCTGCAAGCTTAGCTATCAGTTTTCGTATCTCGTCCTAGGTTGGTGAGGCAGCCTAAATATGCCATAGACATCTCCGTTTCCTCCTCATAGAAACAGGACCCTTTATTGAAACAAATTATGGAATTTTTAAGTATTTGGAAAAAAAAATCGGTTAGCTATCCGATTGGCCAGTAATCCAAGTTTCTTGTATATGATGGAGTTTTTCTCCTCGTTCTTATGTATAACCTTTACATATCTGACTGTCATCGCCTAAAGCGTGGCTCTATAGTGGCGTCGGGGTACTCTTGATTGTTCAAGTCATTTCTCTGCACCCGTACTTCCTGTGCACAAGCTGTACATATACTCAGCTTGGGTTGTACCACATGAAATGTCCGATTTCCGCTCAGAGGGAAATCAGAAGTTCTCGAGTGAATATCTGTGCCATAACGTTAAATTTTTTTTTTTATAAAATTAAGTGGTACATGTGCTTAACGTGTGAGAATTTTAGGGTTCATCACAAGTACCGTTATTTTTTTTCTACGAATTATTTACCATGCTGTCAGCAGTTCAAATTTAAACTTTTCCTTTATGAATTTAAAATTTAACATAATTCGGCATTGGCAATGAAAAACATGAATGACGCATTTGAGGATGCAGCGATAAACGAACGCACTATACGACGTTGGCGTGAAAAGTTTCGTTCGGGAGATTTTAGCCTCGAAAATGAACCACATGGGAAGCCAGAAAGGTTAGTTGACGACGATGTCTTAGGAGCAACGGTGGATGCGGACACAACAAAATCGGCGAGGGAGATTGCAGAGAGCATGGGGGTATCTCTAATAATAACAAGTCGACACCTTTCTCTCATTGGAAAGGTCGGATGCAGATGAAAACCTGAACCACACCCTCAAGCCCGATCTTTAACCAAAAAAGGTTATGATGACATGATGACAATTTGGTGGACATCGAAAGGACCTATCCAATTTTCATTTCTTCAACCAGGGCAAACGATAAACGATATCAAATATTGTGGGGAAATCGACATAATGCATGCCAAATTGGCTGAAAAGCAACCTGCGTTGGTCAACAGGCACGGCCCGATCCTTTAGCATGACAATGCTAGACCCCATACCTCAAAAGTTACAGCGCAAAAACTGTTGCAGTTGGGATTTGAAATTCTTCCGCATCCACCGAATCCTGATATTTCTCTAACAGAGTACCATCTTTTCCGCAATCTGGATTCATTTTGCCGGCAGCAGGTCTTCCAGAATTGAGCAGAGGTCATAAAAGCCTTTGAAGATTTCATTGCCTTAAAAAGTCAGCACTTCTATGAAAAAGAAACATTTGACCTTGTATCACATTGGTACTCGTAGAATGTCATAGATGCCAACAGATCTTATTTTGATTAAATAAACATTTACGGAAAAATAATATTGGCTCTTAAATTTTTACTATAAAATCGGACATTTCATGTGCTAAAACGAAGTCTCTCCCCATTCGTACCGCACCTTGGCAGCACTCTGTGCATTTTCTGAGTCCCAAATACGTCAATTTTGCATGTTTACTTACCGCCGACATGGCATTTCCATCGCTCAGATGATTTTTTGAGCAAAATGTTCGGTCGTGGCCGTGAATCAACCGGCCCCTGTTAGCGAATAATCCGAAATCCTCATGCGAAATTCTCTGCAGGCCAGTTTCTCCTCAGTTACTGAGGTCTTTGACGAGTTGAGGTTCGCGCGTTTAGGGGCATAATTTCGGCAACTGCCGCAATATATCCCGTTGAGCGCACAGGATGAGCACGGAAATATGTTCTATTATCAATCAACGAACCGTTCTCATGATTTGGCACATTATTTCTACCAAATCACTGGTTTTATTCCTGACTTCATTATCATAGCCCGTCGACGTGCGCACGCACATTAGGCTTACATCGTACAAATTCACCTGTATTTTAACCATAATTGCTGTTCATCAGGATAATTGAGCCAGAGCTGGGTATCGCAGTCTCTCACTAAATATTTACAACATCTCTAATGCCACTTAGATATCCTACCTTGAATCTCTCACTTAAGTCTTAAAATGGTTGTGACAATTACTTATTGTAGCCCGAATTATGCCATTTCTTTGTTCTACAACCTTCCATCTTTGGACAATAAGATGCTAAGTTCATCTTTAGCTAAATCTAGATCGGTTTTCATGTAAACAGACCAGAATAACTTTATAGTATATTGGGGTATTCTAAGAAACCTTCCTCTGATGCTTTTCAAAATATCTTAATCATAGCGATTTCTTCTATATCAAATTTATGTTGTACACGGCGTATTCGCTGATAAAACTGTGCATGTTCAGCATATCTAGTGTGAATTGATTTTCTACAATCTAGGATGCTCTAGATGCCTTCAAATTAGTTTAATCTGCTAAAAGCTTTGCTGTATAATATTCAGATCAGACGGATACAAATCCGTCATCGCCTTCAAGTGGTTGGCTTATAATATTTATATTGCCAGACTTCGGATGGTTCGTATACAGTAGTAGCCTTGCAGTAAGTAGCACAAGATCTGACCAACCTTACACGAGAGAGTAAAGTCTTTGGAAGTTGAAAGGAAGATTTCATCATCGAAGTTAATTATTGTTCCGTTGTAAAACCTTTGGGAAAGTGTCGACATTTCTCACGTTCTGTCAATGTTGTGTCCACAAAATATTCATTACAACCACGTGTAGTTGGACATTAAATACGGCTATTGACTAAACAAATATACTCGTACATCATACAGTCCGACTTTCTTGTTATACCTGTTCAATTATCTCATCACCACGTAAACCGTAATAAAAATATAATTAAAATACTAAACCAAGACACTGTGTCATCGTCCATCAACTATTAATTTCTTTCCAAATCCCTGAACACATTCACTGAATTTCTAGCACGAACGAAACGGAAATTTCCCTTTCTACGTATTGCCGTACTTGAAACACAAAATTCCCCCCCTAATTAGCAGCAATAGCAGCGTCTTGAAGAGAAATACTTTAGCTCGTTACTAATTCAATGTAAGTTTCAAAAAAAAAAAACAAAAAAAAAAAACACTAAACGTAAACCACTGCGTGACACTTTTATTTTTTTTTTAATTAAACGTCACGTATCAATTGAACTACTTTCAAATATTTGCGGCGGCTTAGTAAATCCAACACATACTTGTACTTCTTTCCACTACTGTAGTACTCATATGTTGAAATACTTAAAAGAAAAAAAAAATAAAAAATCAGTGTTAAGGTGAAGGAAAGAAGCAGCAACAGTAGTACCCGCAAATAAATACTCGTACCATTGACTTGAAGTATTACGAAAGTTTTTGCTTTGCTACCATTTTCATTTTTTATATTTTTTGTCATCGAGAAAGTACTTCCTATGTAAAAGAAAAGGTTTCGCAATAATCTTTTCTTTACAGAGGGTACGGTCTTTGATTTTATAAGCGATTGACCATACTTGTTAAAATGAAAATAGTTTTAGTTTTGATTTTTTCCATTTTACGAGTTAGTTGTTGGTCACACTAAATTTGGTTGGCATTGTCACAAAGGTTTTTTTTGGTGTAGCTATAGGTAGTGGGAGAGAAGCTATTAGCTGGGAATTACGGATTTACATAATTTTGTAAACAACAGTTTGTTGAAAATTAGCAAGAAAATGTTGTATTTTTGCAAAATTTTATAAAACCGTTATGAAATTTGGGAGCCGGAGCTATGTAAAGAAGTAACAAAAATAATTTGAAAAATAAAGTTGTCATCAGTTCGCAGCTCAACTCTTTTGTTTTGGATGAGGTCGTTTGATGATTATTCAAGTTGGGTGGCATTCCATAGGTTCTTGTGTATGTGTGTTATGAAGATTGTTAATTGTAGATTTACCTCGGTGTAAATGGCAAATTAAGGTTTGCTGAGACAAGTATTGTGGCATTTTTCTACTCAAGTTTTGTGTTGGGAAGTGTTGTATCCCTTTTTCCTTCGGTCTTATGCGTGACCTTCTTAATTTACCATCAACTTTTCTTTCTATAGAAATAAGAGTAGAGCACTCGTACCAAGAACTCATTGATTTCTTAATCCTTGTATGTCGTTCTTAACGCAATTTCTCAGTCCTCAGATGAGGAATAGCTTTACTGACAAAATGTTCAGAATATCAATGCATTCGAGCGGAGGTGAAAGGTTGAAGAAGAAGTGCTCCGAGGTGATGATATTTAAGGTGCTCAGCAAAAACGAATTAGTTTTTCGTACTTATGGACACGTTGAGTTGTTGAAAAACATATTTTTGGTCTGCCTGCTTAGACGTAAGACCTATGTGTCACTTGAAGCCGTGAAATAGTTTCAATATATGTTTTAAGGAAGTTCTCCTCGATGCATTGCTAACTCTCGTCAGTGATTTAATTTCTTTTGTGAAGTGGGATCTGTGCAAGACTCAGTAAATTCGGTCTAGCGACTGCATTCAGTGATTTAAGATGATCTTAAGCACAGCGTGCCTACAGGTTCAGACGCTGGACATTGCGCTGTGCTCTTCCTATTGATCCTTTTGATCATGATTGTGTATTTTTTCTTTCAAAAGACAATTTATCGACGGGGGAGTTGAACCAAAATCTGTCGTGGTCTGTTCTGAATTGTTTTTTTTAAAACTTCCGTGGAGCTTATCTTCGTGCTCAAATTCGGGCACTACCTCGTGATTTAAAAAAAAAAAACGAAAATAGAGATTCAGTATTAAGTAGAGACGTCATACAAGACTGTCGAAGTACCAAAGACTAGAAGATGTCTTTGAAAGTGAAGCTCGTGGTAGAAATATGAAGGTGGAGAAGTTCCATCAACAAGAAGCCAGGCGTTTCGAGAAAGAACCCAAGTGGCCAAAACCGACTATTTCCGAGTTAAGTGGGGACAGCACTGATGCGTTACATTAGAATTTATTCCACCAAGCAACTGAAGTGTAAGAAAGAATTCGTCTTATCCTTGAGGTTCCTGTGGACCCACTTCTGTGTCAAGCCGTCCAAAGTGGTGTTGTCGAAGAGCTATTAAAACTATTGGCTTTTAAAGGTTATTTTGTTTGTCTCCTATTTCCATTTGGTGCATGACCGCATTGATCTATATTAGTATTGACGTTTGCCAGCCAGAAACATACGACCATGCTTATTGGCTTCTTGGGTTAGTAAGGCCGAGATCCTCTTCTCTCGGTATCAGACAAGAACGTAGAGAATTGAATTTTATTGGGGTTAGGGCCTTATACCAAAGAGAAAATGGGACGTATTAGCCAAGAAGTGCTGGGAAAATATTGGATTTTGATGTATTTTATTTGATTTTGACAAGATATTTTAATTGAACCAACAGCTTTCAATGGCATGGAACAAGTAACATAGTCCGTATGCATAGTGGCAAGTAAGCTCTCCCAATCCGATAAGTAAGATCGAGTCGACACTAAACATGTCTAAACTACGAAGGACTCGGACACCTTTTGACGCATCGGCTTGAACGAATACATGCTTACGGAGTCCTGTGCCCGTAAGTCTTGGGCGTGGTGTTAGTGCAAGACGTTTTTTTTTAGATGGGCTTATTAACACCTCTGATTGCAAATCTAGGTGGCCTCAATTTTAGGTCACAAAATTTCAGTGGTGTCTCATATAACTTTAGATTTCCGTTACAAGTGCGCCCTTAACGTCGATGTAAATACCCAAAGTACATGTTCAATTCCATTCAATTCCATGTTGCATCTGAGACAAAGGATTCATTCGTGGAGAAGTTTTGGGCTTGAACCATTTTTTCCATGTTCTTCAGCTGCAAGAAGGAGGACAGTTTGATCTGAAACTCTTGCCGAAGAATATTAAATTTTTGTAGATTTTGGTGAGATAATCTAATGTTCCTCTTTGCAAAGTGTGTACCTAGGCCAACAAAGATAACAAAGCTGCCACGTTCTTCTATGCCTTTGTGTGTTCAAAGTGCATTTATGCAATGAATAGGTGCTTAATGTGAACCGATTATGATCTTGTTACTTTGAAAGTGAGTTGCCAGCCGAATCTGCTTTCGATTTAGTGTAAGTGCCATCCGATTTTTTGGCTATTGCTAATGTCTTTCATGAAATAGCTTCGAGGTTACGCAAAATGCTTTCAGAAGAAGCGAGCTTCCCTAGCTAGCTTAGGAAAAATTACGAAACGTGGGCTGAAAGAAATCAAAAAGTCCTGGTAACATTGGTAGAAGGCCTTTTTCCAAACAGCTGTCGTTTCAATGTCAAGCCTTCAAAACGGAACTGGTTCTTTTTACCAGAAAGTAGTAAAGTGCCCCTCTCGGTCAATGCGAAGTATCGGGGTGTAATTCTGGACGAAAAATGAATTGGAATCTTAACATAGAGGAAAAAATCAAAAAGGCAAGAATGGTAGGAAAAATTTGGGGCTTAAAATCTGCTATGGTGCACTGGGTGGTGGTAAGACCTTTACTTACATATAGCACACTAGAATGGTGAATAGCAACAAGCAAGAAAATGGTTTACGGCAAATTAGCGGCGTTTCTAAAGTACAGGTGCTCTCCGTGCCACCCCTACGGCGGCATTGGACACCTTTCTGCACCTAACACTACATCTACAGATTAAAAAAATTTGCCGACAACAGTGCGATACGACTCAATAATTTGGGTCACTTCAAGAGCAGTAGCTTCGGACACGGCACGATCCTAGCGGAGCAACTGCCAGGCAATCCAAGGAGAGAGGACTGGCAAAAAAATGCAATTTTCACAAACTACTGAAAAACAGAGGAAGGGATAGGTTCTGGTATCTTCTTAGAAGACCCAGAGCTAAGGGTGTTTATAAGACTACCGGATGCAAGCAGTGTCTTCCAATCAGAGGTTATGGCTGTCCTCCGGGCGGCTGAGCTAATGCAAATGCGATCGGTCGCACGATATAGAGGAAAATAAACAAGCGTATTAGCTTGCAAGAAGAAGAGGGCTACTCAATAACAGTGAGGTTGCCAATATCAAAGCACCCCTCTGCATAGTAAGGGGCACTATCGAGCAAAAAACCATAAAGACTGCTAAGGTGGTCGAGTCTTTAAGTACAAAGAAGATCCAGGGCTCTATAACCACTTCTTGATGGTAAAGGATCTAGGGAGTTAAAATAATTAAACAGGGATAAGCTTAGGACAATAATAGGAATCCTGACAAGACACTGTCTGCTGCTGAAACACGCAAAGAGACTCAAATTGTCAAATACGGACATTTGCAGATTCTGCGGTGATCCGCGGGTAATTGAGGACATAAGACTGTCTGAATGCGGAGCAATGTCGCGTAGTCGAAGGAAATTCTTTGGAAAACACTTTTTTGAAAGTTTAAAGGAAATATACGGCACGGGTTTCAAAGCCTGTTGACGGTTCTACCAGGGAGATTGCTTAGATTTGTTGCCCTTTGAAGATAAATTCAACTCGGGAGGGGCCCATTTTGGTGCCCAGTGTTTGTGTGATGACAAACTCCTGTTTAAACCTTACCTAGCCTATCACTTTCCCACTTTCCGCCTTCTTCTATTCCCAAAAGGAATTTGTGGTTGGTCTTTTTGAGATACCTACTCTTAAGAAAGGACGAGATTTTGCATTCAAATTTACAATTCGAACATCATACACTCTAATACGAAAACCTTCGGCAATTGAATCACAATGAGTGATAATTTGATGGCAGTTAAAGACAAGAAATATGGTGAAAGTAAGTTGATTGCTCAAGTCGCAAATACCACATTCCAAACTAAAATTCCAGCTAATTATGTTATGTGTAGTTAATAATAAGGTCTTTTCCCATGGCTAAGTGAGCAAATAACTTTGGCATTGGCTTGCCAAGACACCATAATCTTTCATGTATGTAGATCAGGGTAACCAATTAGTCGACATTAGGCTTCCGTAGGAAAATATTTCAAAATGCAGCTCGTATTTCATTTAAATTTCTGCAAATGTTTGAAATTCGCGCTAGTGGGTGTATACAAATTGTTGAATTTGAATAAGAGTAAACTGGTTTCTACTATAAGTATAATCTTTGCTTCCACTTGACCGACGACTTTTTCTTTCCATGCAGTCATACGTGTTAATTGGTAGATAGATTTCATGGAAAGATTCTTGCAAAGAATTTATTATTCAAAACATGTTCGAAAGAATTTTCTTTTGCATCTATTTTAGTCCATAAATAGATACCAACACGAGCAGATTCTGCAGCAATATCACCATGATAAGCATAGTATTTGCACAAGGAATTCTATTATCCCTTCTTGTGCTAATGATTTAAATATGATTTACGATTCAACGGACTATCTCAAAGTCTGTCATCACTATCTGATTTTAGTGAAAAAAAAATTGAAGTGATAAAATGGTGCCATCAAGAGTGATTCATGTCACTCAGTTGTATGTATGTGGGTGTCTTGATTTTGCCAATAAAGATGAGACCCCTTATGATCTCGGATCATGCTGCTTAATGTTAACAACCTTTTAATCAAGTTATTTGGTGACAGATTCGAAAAATGATAAATAAATTGAGGAATCCCACGCGAATCTGTGAATTTGGAGTAGTTCACACTGTTGTTTCTTCATCGAGTTGGGGATGGGCTGTAGAAGTACTACATTATTCCAACTATAAACGACCTGTAAGCACGTCAAAACACTCATTTTTTGAAGGGTTTCTCGAAGAATCTCGCTTGACTTTAATGTAAATCTACGCAACTAAAATAATTATGAAATCCCCCGAAAGTCTTGGAATCGGTAGGACCTAGTTAAGAGGTGATGGATTGGTCTTTCTTTCCAACCAATAAATACTTCAAGTAAACAATTTAGTAGAAAGTGAGCGGCAAGACAAAGCCTCGTAGATACTAGACAGTTCAAAACTAGCTGGTATTAATGGACCTGAGAAATAGGCGAATTATTAGCCCATTATTCAGTCTTTCGGGTCCCTTCATGGTCCTCGTGACCGATGGCGAATACGTAACTTTACTGCAGAAAGTGTGCACATGGCAAACTAGTAAAAGAATCTGTTTTGCTACTCGTAGCTTTAGACCGGCAAGTCAAAGGCAAATGGTGAAAGGTTGGACTCACTTACCTGACTTTTCTTCTGTAGAAGAGTGTAAAGGCTTAGTTTCATCTAAAGTAAGTTGACAAAAACATCCTCTGTCTTAGATGAGACATTGTAACCAATTCTTAGATCTTCTAAGACTGTCTTTTGATGTCCCGTAGGTTTCTGATGGACATTGTCAGCGGTATTTACATGGGAAACCAGTAACACAAAACTAGGCGAACTAATAGTGTGTTTTTCAAAGTAGTTCTTGGCTGATGCTGATTGCGACTAGCGTATGGCCACAGTCCTAATCGTGGATGATCAAAGTTGGCATCATGTTTTGACAGTTATGATACATCTTAGTCCATTGTCTGCTCCACGATCAGAATGGATGTGGAGTAGCTGATGGATGATGGAAATGGCTTGAGTCTATTGTCTTTATTTGAAAAGGTAGGCAAATCTTAAGGGTGTTTAAGAGAAATTGAACTTGTTCGATTTACTTAAGGAAACATTGACATAATATAAAAATAATGGCCTTAGACACCGTCGAGCACAGATAAAGAAAAAGTCGAGACTAAAAGTAGCCAAATTTCTGTGTCGTTCGAACAGATGACCTTTTGTACTCAGGAGCTAGTGCGAATTATACCAAAGATAACTTATTTTTAGCCGTGAGATGGATTTGATAGTATAGTCCATAATATGACTCTCAAGGGGAAGAAGAAGATTCATCACTGCAGCTAAAGCAGGACTGGACAGCAGGACAACCGTAAAAACAATTACTCTGCAGAATATTGCTTCCCCAAACTACTATACATTTCAGTAGGAAAAGCCACAACTTTTCTGAACAGAAGCTTAACTCTTGCTGCTTGCCTGATACTTTGAGTTCAGGGCTTGAAAGCAGTTTATTTCGAGTTCGTGGATGTGATTCAAATCAACAACGATTGTCTTCTAAAGGGTTTTCCAATAAGGACTTATTATCGGCTTGAAATACAATCAAAACATTTATGCATGGAGCTCGACTTCATTCATATGGCTACCGCGGGCACGTTTGGACCCAATTTTCAACAACTCTGCCACACATTTCGGCCGAAACGGCTGCTATTTCGCGTTTAATGTTGGCTCTGAGCTCTTCCAACGTCGTCAACTTGTTGGCATAAACCAATGACTTAACGTAGCCCCACAAAAAATAGTCAAACCGCGTTAAATCGCACGAACGAGGCAGCCAATCGACTGGCCCATTTCTTGAGATAACACGCTCACATTGTCACATACAGAACCCAATCGAAGAACGTACGTCGCTTCAAATGGTCCACCGGCTGTAATTCTTGAGTCAGCTTGATCTTGTATGGGTGTAAACCAAGATCCTTACGCAAAATACGCCATAATGTGGTCTGAGCTATGTCCAATTCTTGAGAACGCCGTGGAATTGACTGATTTGGATCGTTTGCTACGGACGCCTGAACGGCAGCGATATTTTCGACACTTCGACCAACCTGTTGTCTCACTGACACGAGAACATCACACAACGAATATGTAGACTCAAATTTTTGCACTAAACTTGTTATTGCCTGTCTACTAGGGCGAGAATTACGACCGAAAATTGGAATTAACGCTCTTAAAGTTGCAGTCACCGACTCCGGATTTCGGTAGAAAATTTTTATAATTTGCAGACATTGCTCGTTAGTGTACTTTACCGTGATGAAATATTGAGTTTACCGAATAAATTGACAGTGACAGTATGATGGTTAATGAAAGAGTGCGTTCACAAATTAAATTCAAAGTTGTCAAGTCCCTATTGGAAAACCCGATGCATTACAATTTTTTTTTCTGCTTTTCATTGTAGCCATCAACAGTTACCCAAACCATTAAGTGCTTACTGATTTTAACACTGCAGTACTTACTTAGAAGTAACTGTCCCCAGTGAGACGGATCAGATTGGTCCTCTTTTGAACTGCTCGCCTGAAAGAAGGTTAGAAATTGTGTTGCATTCAAATTGTCAGCGGAGTAGCTCTTTGTCTGTATTTCAGCTCTGGATTTCAGTAAACTTTTAAATGGTTTTCTATTGATTCCATAGCCTTGATAATCTTAGATACGGGGATCTCATATCCTAGATGGAAACCATAAAAACAAACTTCAGTGTCAAGATTCAACATCTTTCCTTGTAAATTCGTTTCTTACAATATTTCCAAAGATTGCCATTTGCCATATGAAGAGTAACCATTTGCATTCCCTCTTGCATTCCAAGCCCTACTAGCCCTCATAGATTCTCTAATGAAACCAAAACGACCTTGGTTTCCAAACCCTTTCATCATTTCATGAAGTCATCCGACTATCCACTCCAAAAATAACCTCTCGAAACCAATCTGAAAAGTCAGAAAGTGAAAGAAAAACAAACGAAACATGAACACGAACCTGAACCCAAAACATGACCAATAAAAAACAAAAAAAAAAACCACAAAATCCCATCGTGCATCGTCACAAACTACTGTCACAACCACTTTCTTCGGCATACGGTCTCTTGTTATTGTCATCGTCATCATCCTCATCATCATCATCATCATCATCATCACATTATCGATCGTCGGTTAATAAATTTATTCAGCAGAAATTATAATTTTTTTATGACATTTACATCGAACGGGACATTTACTTGTAATATTCCATGCAACACGCAAACTTTACCTCAGACAGTAGTTGTTTTTGTTTTTGTAGTTTAAACTGGTAGCAGCTTCGGATTGTTGTGACCCATCACGTTGGCATAATCAAAATTCAAGACACCGCTAGCGTTGTACATGTAACACTCAATGAATTCCCTCTCGGGGCCATCAAATATGGACAAAACTTCTTCATTTCTCTTCCAGTCAGTCTGACTCTTTGGTTACCATTTTGAGCGTTTTCATTCGAAGCTTCACTCGTTGATGGTATGAGTATAGATGTCTGTTTGATCACACATCTGACTGTCTGTCCACTCTTCGTATCAGTCCTTACAATTAAGATAATCGGAAGAGAAACTCTTTTCCAAAGTTCTACTTAGATAAATAGAAGATGCTTGTAGATGAAATCGGAAATGATGTCCTCGAATACTACCAGACCCTCACTGACTTACCGAAGGCACTAAAAATGAGAAATTTAGTAAATGTTTGGACACGTATTGGCTCGAAATAGTTATTTTTTAGTTCATCTGGCCGTGGATCAATAGACTATTGTTCTACAAAGGTGAGCATAAGATATGGACGGTTTTCAAGCACTTCTAGGTAGTTCTGACCAAGAGGGCCTGGTGCGTTTTTCTTACAATCGTTACGTTATGTATTTGTGGCTTGGAAATGGGGTCTAGACTTCGAATCTTAACATAAAGAGACTACTTGGCTCTCCTGTTTACCATGTCAAAGAGACCTTACAAGTTTCCATTGGAATGCTATGTCGAAATGGACAAAAATACGTGCCTGTACCTTTTGGTTAGAAGGTAGAAAAACCTTGCTGTGCAAGACAGTACTGTCAATGTGTGTCGAGTTCTGGTGGTCAAAGTTCCTTTAAGAAATATAACGACTGGATAAAGGAACAAACTTAACCCACCACCCTGCTGTAACTTATGATATAGAGAATAAGGGGGCATGAGGGAAATTTGATTCAGTAAAAAAAACGTGGAGCATGGTTCGGGCCACTTGTCACCAAGTTTCACTGAGAAATTGAGAAATTGAGGCTGGGTTAGTTACGTAATTACTTACTTAACGGGCTCCCGACCCGTGTAGAGTCTCTGCCTGAGACACTGCAGCCTTCCATCATCTACGATCCTGGGCACGCTGTTTCCAGTTATCCAGACCAAGCGCTCTGGTATCCGTGATGGCTTGGTCTTTGAAACGGAGGTTCGGTCTACCTTGTCTTCTCGAAACTGGGGGCTGAGATTCGAAGATCCTCTTGCTGGAGCATTATTGTGCACTCGCTCGATGTAGTCGACGTGTTTCGGCTTTTTGGACTACATCCACATCTTGGTACAGCTCATAGAGTTCGCGGTTGTATCTTCTCCTCCATTCGCCCTCCTCGCACACAGGACCAACAAATCTGCCGAAGTATTTTTCTTTCGTAGAAACCCAGTATCAGCTCTCCCTTCTTGCTTATCGTCCAGCACTCGGCGCCATAAAGCAGAACTGGCAGGATAAGGGTTTTATAGAGGACACATTTCGTCCTGCGAGTTAGGAGTTTTGAACCCATTTGTTTGGCCAAACCGAAATAGCAACGGTTTTCTAGGGTAATTCTTCGCCGGATCTCCACTAGGGTGTCATTCGTGGAGTTCATGTTTACCCCGAGGTAGGTGAACTCCCTAACTACTCGTACCTCGAAATTTTTGCTATCTATAGTGACGTTTTGTCCTAGGCGGTGGACAGATGCTTGATTTTTTGTTGATACGAGTAGCATGTACTTAGTTTTGTCCTCATTTACTTCAAGGCCAACGGATTGCGACTGTTCTTCAATCGCCGTGAACGCTTCTATCACGGCACGCTGTGAGCGACCGATGATGTTAATATCGTCCGCATACCCCAGCAGCTGAACGGACCTGTCTGTGTGAGTTAAGCTGGATGTTTCAGAGATTGGCTCTTGTCGAGGTATTTCTTAAACAGGAACCTTACCTCTATTCTCCATCAATATAATAGGGACCGAAAAACTCATGGAATACATTTGTCTTGAAACGACAAGATCTTAGTTTTTGTGTCATAGAGATGGACAGGGAAAATAAGCCAGTTTGGTCTTATGGAAGAGGTCTCTGTTATCCTTTTGCCTACTGAACCCAAAAACTCAGCGATCGACCAGAGAAAGTCTGTGTTGATACCGGTATTGCTTCTTACTGTGCAGCCGAGATAGACAAACTCTCTTACTACACGTAAGCTTCGCTGGTGGCGTCCTATGTGCGTCCAAACACATTAAAGTCACCCGGAAAGGAATTGATAAATTTGTGATACGTAGATTTAAGGGAAACCGGAGGCATATTTTAACACTATCACGGATAAATTTGCAAACGTAAGTCTAAAAGCGCTCATGACCCCAGGGAGAAGAAAGAAGACTTAGGAAGCTTCTGAACAAAAGTCCGACATCCATATCGATTCCACTTCCATTAGTGAAGCAATGAATTTCGGCCATGATCGTATTCTACTGCTTTTTCTGGAAATTTGTCGGATATGAAACTCACTTCCTAATGACAGAGCCAACTTTTGAAACAATTGTACTCGGATAGTTAAAAGTCCCTTCGCAACGATGAAATGCGAAGGCTAGCCCAATGGACCGTTTGCAACTTTAACGTTTTAAAAGTCTGGTAGAAGAAGAAATCTTTGTTTAAACTGACAAACACTAATATAAACGTCAAAAAAGTCGAAGCTTAAAGAAAATCCTGACCATATGGACCGTTGACCGTTGACAACATTGAGAGCCTTAGAAGCATCGAGAAACCATCGAAAATCGGGAATAGTTCAAGCGATGAGAACGCTTTCGAACGGGTTTACAACATTGACCGAACAACATTTGTCTGATTCAGTGGGCATAGATATAGCAATGGAAGTTACAATAACAGCTTCAATGGGCTTTCATGGAGGTCACGAAACAAAAAATTGGGGACATTAAATGTGTGTTGGATAGCAACTCCTTGCCCAGATAAGTTACTTTATCTTTTTCTTATTGCAGACGGATTGTCTCTAGATACTGCCATATCTATTAAGAGTACCTCTCAGCAAGTGTTTCAAAAACATCTGACTTATACTAATTAGGTGGACGGATTGTGACTACATTGTAAAAGACAAATTTGTTGCTTGGCATACTTGTACTTGTAAGTGCCAGTCTTACCAGCCGAAATGTTTTTTTGTTTATCAAAATGACTAGAACATATTGGTCTACTTTTGAGCATGATGAGAACAACAAAGTGCCAACTTGTCTGTTTTTTCAGCGAGAACAACTCCTGTCATATACGAGGGCGGGTCAATAAGTCCGTGACTTTTTGAATTTCTGACCTCTTTACTGAAACAGCAACACTGCTCCTGTCAACAGGCATCTGTCAGTTGACTCCTGTCAAAATTTAAACTTGCTGCGTCAGTTAGTTTGTGTTTGACAGCTATTTTTATCAGACTACTCACTAATTTGAGGAGAAAATGGAAAAAGTGAATTTCGTGTGCTTATTAAGCATTATTTCTTGCGAAAAAAAACCATTACCGAGACCAAGGCTAAGCTTGATAAATACTATGGGGACTCTGCACCATCGATTTCAATGGTAAAAAAGTGGTTTACTGAATTTCGTTGTGGCCGTACAAGCACTGAAGATGCCGAACGTCCTGGACGCCCAGTTGAGGTCTCTACACCCGAAACAATCGAAAAAATTCACGATATGGTGTTGGCCGACCGAAGATTGAAAGTGCGAGAGATTGTGGAAGCCGTAGGGATCTCGCATGGCTCAGTGGTTTCAATTTTGAATGATCACTTGGGCATGAGAAAGCTTTCCGCAAGATGGGTGCCGCGTTTGCTCACAGTCGACCACAAACGCATGTGCAGTTGCCATGGCCTCATCCACCCTATTTTCCAGATTTGGCTCCGAGCGACTACTTCTTGTTCCCAAACCTGAAGAAATGGCTTGGTGGAAAAAGATTTGACTCCAATGATGAAGTCATCTCGCAAACAAAGGCCTATTTTGAGGACCTCGACAAATCATTTTTTTTGGAAGGGATAAAAAAATTGGAGAAGCGTTGGACAAAGTGTATAGAGCTCAAGGGAGACTACGTTGAAAAATAAAATTATTTTTTTATCAAAAAATCTGTGTTTTAATCCAAAAGTCACGGACTTATTGACCCGCCCTCGTATCCTTCTACAACTCTGTCGGGTTAAGCAGAAATGTTCTTCATACACAGGGCTGCATAGAAATTTAGCCATCTTATATGGCAGTGGGTACTGGCGCTTCAAATACAATATTGTCCAACAAAAATGCTCCTGTACGTTTACCGGTGTTGTTGTCGAATGCGCCCAAGTGGGAAAAGGTTGCATCTGAAGTCTTTAGAGAACAGGGACACTAAAAGCAGTGATTGAAAAGAATCGTTCTCTCCAACTGTACCTAAACCAAAAATTTAAAGCTGATTTGAGGATTTGGAGCACCGGTTTCAACTCGATTATGCTTTCAGGCTGAATAGATTAGCCGCATAAGTATGCAACTCCTTTTGTTATGCCATTTCAAGTAGCGATATTTCTGTAGATTTCTCTAAAACTATTTCATCATTTAAGTCGATGATCTTGTTCTTAGAAAAGATCATAAATCTTTGCAGTGTCGAGTGGTTGTAAAGAGCAAGAAGGTCGATTAGCTCTATAGCTGGAATAGTTAGCCCAGCACAGTCTTAGAGTATTTCAGGCAAGAGTCATTAGAATGCTAATGCACTGTAACGAAGGCCTTTTTGTGATTAGTTATGTCGATGACGCGACCATTCAGAAGGCCGTGAACTCGTCTATGCATCTTGAAATTCAATCAGAGACTCATGTACGAGAAATCAAAACGTTGAGATACTGATCAACAATTAGAATTGGCAGTTGATATGCCTACTTAGGGCTTGTCAATGTGACCCGATCTTGAAGTCTTATTGCGCTATAAATAAGAGTTTTTTTGTTGCAATAATTGCACAAACACTGTTGGCTCTGGTTAACTCTCTGAAAGTTATTTTTCACATCATCAACAGTCTTCAAACAATTTTCGGGATCATATGCTGGATTGGTTGTCCTAGTCTTGAACAGAAAACCTTTTCCTCACCAGGAAGCTTTGTCTTCAGTAGGCAGCTCCATTGTAGTTAAATAATCTCGGGGTACACTTTGACTGCTGTTGATATCTTGGGACCAATTCCTCGAACAGACGCATTTTTTTCCAAATGCCACAATGAATGCAGATTCGCAGTAACCAGGCTTCCAATTTTGAGTTTGAAATATTGGCCCTAAGGCTGTCAAGACCACCCTTAAATGGATGGAATGGACGAACAATTTCTCGATCCATAGTGGTCTACCTTGCTTAATTTGGCGCAAAAAATCAACGTGAATGGGATCAGCTTTTATCTAAGGAAATACGAGTAATTGCCTTCAAAATTAATGTATATGATGTCATCTCGTATAAAGCTGATTTACGGGAATTTGGTGTTCCTAAGCAAACAGCTGACTGACGTTTGAGTAGATGGATACAAAACTCCAAAGATTTTCCGATAGTATTCAGCAGTCTCAGAGCCTACTTTCACTTTTATGAAACAAAACAAAGCCATCAACACTTCTTAACTAGCCAGCGCACATGTCTAACTTTAATTGTCAATCATTAAACACACCTCATGCCCAAAGGGGATACTAAGTATACGAGTACAATACTCAAACAACTAGTGCAGTAGGTCACAGCATCCAGTGAGTGCATTTTTGATTTTAACGAACTTTCCGTCAGGCATACACCTAATAATGATCTCCCAAAGGTCATAAAGTGGATTCCAGTGTAACTTTTATGATCTCGACCACCTGGTGTCAAATGGCCAGAAGTAAGAAGAACACTTCACTCAGTCAGAGGGAATCCAATCTACCGATCTACAAGATCTGACAAAACAAAACGATGTCATAGGTGTTTCTGTTCTACTTTTTCTGCGGCGTGTATTCTTTGTATTTGTCTAGCTCTCAAAGGTTTCTAGTTTCACTTTTTGTACAAAACCCAACCAAGTTGAAGGCCTCCATCAACCTACAAGTAGAACACTTAGATATCTAATCTTCCGATTCGAGGTTGTGTTGAGGATGAGGTACTTACTTTGATGTCATGATTTAGCCAAACGACTTGCGCGTATTACTTTCTCGAAATGAGTTCAGTCATGGCCGCCCCTATGGATACTCATGCATACAAGTAATTGTATCTTTTAGATACAAATTGGGAATAACTAACGCAAACTACGAATAATTGCGTAAAGCTCTGATTCAAATTCAACGAATGGCACATTCCGATGGCTGGCCGTTTTGAATGCTAAATTTTCGATTAAAATCTGTGACATTCAGTGGCAACTATGTTCGGCTATTACCACGAGGAAGCGCAAAAATTATCCAAAACCTCCAAAGCCCGGACCATGGAAATTGAACAATTCATCTTGTCGAAGGCCGATTTGGATTGTTTTGCCGTAGCTGCATAGAAATCCAATTGTCCATTCTTGTCATCCGAATCAGTTCGACTTTTTCAAAGAAGGATGTTAACTTTGACAGCCGACAAAATAGCCGAGACAAATTGTCGTTGGCATTTGAAATTGTTTGCACGTTTAACTCTCATAGGAATGGTGTTAAGTGGTTTTGTGCAATCTCATTTAATTAAATTAGCATAAGTCCGTCATGATAGTACGAAATAGTTAGATTAACACAAAAGAAAAACGGCACAGAGCGCGTTACGCTATAAAAAATGGTTTGGACGGTATACATTTATAAAACAAAAAGTTGACGTAATGTTCGGAGATGGGTTTTTGGTTCGCATAATTCAGGAAAGATTGTTTGAATTTGGAATTTCATTACATGTCTTCCCAGATTTGAATGAATCTTTCAGTTGAGTCATAAGATTTAGAGGTCAACCTGCTCTTGGCCATACGCGTAAGTCACCATATTCAAGATCATAGCTCATTAGCATCGAGATGCTTACGAGGAAACCTGTAATTGAATTGAAATTCTTTCTGAATTCGAAATTTTTTTCAAGATTTATTGTTGTGGACTTTTGGACACAATGCTTGAATTGATTTAGCCAGAGGGCTTGGTGTCAGTTTCCAGGTGATTTAACTTGGAAAGATAGCATTGAACATCAGCACCTAAAATCAGCTGGCGAAGACCTACTCGTATTAATATGCAGTTCTTGAGCAATAAAAATTTGAAAATATTTCAACTCTTTCAACTCGCTGCTGGTTTACATGAAACAATTTTGAAAAGAATTTTAAAGTATCAAAAAATGAAGGTGACATTGTCAGGAAAGTCAAAAGAATTTTCCAAAAAACAGCGTTTTTTGACCGAGAAACGCCAATTTAATTGAAGTGACTCCACGACCTCTGTTTGGTATTCAGTTGATGCAATTGCTCATCATGTTTTCGCACATATGTGCGAACATAGGATGTTAGCTTTGAGTACTTCCGTTGACTTTGAGGACGTTGCTATTACTCTTATCCTTCATATAGCCTCGAGGAAAGAAGTCCTACTGCGTTAAATGTGTTTGTCTCGGTGGGCAATCTCAATCAGCATTCCGAGAAGAAATAGGTTTGTCAATAAACTCTTCTTGTGAAAGAGCGATAGTGTGGCCACTTATTTTGCACGTAGTGCTGTTTTGTTGGAAACAGACATCCGCCACGTTCTGAAGTTGAAAATCCATTAACAATTCGATAGAGTTACTCATTTATGGTAACAGCTTTCAATTTTCGAAGAAATAAGGTCCTGAGATGTTGCCTTTTATCCACACTACGCACGAAACAGTAACACTTTGTAGATAGGGCGACTTCTCAACAATTGTTCTTTGAATTACTAAGCCCCGAAAGCTGTAATTGTGCCAATTAAGAAAGTCTTGAAGACCGAAATGGACCTCATGGAACAAAAGGAACAATTTAATGCAAATCCAACACACCAACGGCAAGCTTTACGACGCTACTGATAGTCGGGAGTCTTAAGTTCTTGAGTTTCTATGGAAATTCGGTGGAGCGTTGTTTGTTATGGGCCCAATTACTGAGGTATGAATGGAATCGGCAAACCTTAGTTTTCGGCCACACCTCGAACTAGAGAAGCAATATTTCCAGTTATCTTGCGCGACTCGTACAGTTCCAGTTCCACACAGTACTACCAAATCGACTTTCTGATAGTTTTTGGGTGAGAAGTTGCGGTGCGAACCCATGTCGATATAGAATACTTTAAATTTGTTGAACTACTTAGCGGAGTTTTTATCATTTTTGAAGTGAGTTGTAACGTCATTTAATGATGCATAGTTCCATTGTGATCAATGGCGTAGTGTTTACTTGCCATCGGTTTAAACTTTCAAACTTTCCCTCTTTGGTTTGTCCTGACTCTTTGGAGTTAGTTTTTGCCGGATAGTGTGAGCATAATACGAGAGTGGATCAACAATCCGTAACTTTCTGAACTTTCTAGGTTGCAACTTGAAAAGAAATCAATCCTATTCACGAATACCACCACCTGTCAGTAGTTGGACTACCAATTTTGGGCAAGCTGAGTTATTTAGCTTGTGTGTGACAGCCACCGAAGCAGACAACTCCTTGAATTTTGGGGAAAATGGGAGTAAGTGCATTTAGTGTGGGAACTTCGAAGAATAGTCTGGCGAAATTCAGACAAACTTTTTCGCCATTTCATAACCATGAAAATACCTTGGATCCACTTCACTATACTTGGAGCCCAAATACCTCTTGAAGTAGTCCGTGTCTCTGGACGAATCGGTGCCAAAATAGGTTCAGGTCTGCTCGCCAGCAGGGTCGTGGCTTACCATAAAGTAACATCAGATTATTATGCCACTTTATGGGACAGATTCAACACGGATTTAAAGGACAAAAGACAGAATTTTAGCATCCATCAAGATAATGAGCTCATGCGTTGACATCACGGTACAATTTTACGAATTGGTCTACGAAGTGCTCTATCATCCAGCATTGTATCGGACCTCTTACGCTTTGCCCCTTGTGCCAGGATATGTTCAGTACTATAGTTCTGTCTAGTAGGAACACGGATCCGCATACATACTCGTATACGCTCCTTCAGCCATTCTTCTTGTTGAATTTTGACTCATCTGGGTAAGTCAATCTGGTTGTATCTTCTTCTTTATTTATCGTCGAAGCGGATGGGGCAATTTTTTTTGTTCTACCTTGAAAACGTTTACCTTTCTATAGTGCCAAAGAGCAGGACCGCTTTTTATTTGATTTCATCGGTGTTATCTCTACAGATACCAACAATGTCGTTGGTGGATACATTTTTCATATTTTTGGTAGGAGGTGACAAATAGATTTTGGTCACTTGTTTGGATGGTGTTGTAGGAGTCGCATCACTTTGCGTCGTCTTGTCTGCATCCTTTTCTGATGTCATGTGTCTCGGTGATGTCTGAAATGACTTCGATTGAGAAGCGAGTAACCAACAACGATTAAGGGAAGAGGGTGTCGATCTAAATATCGTTGATTCTCTTATTCAAGATTTGTCGCAGTGTAAAATTGCAGTCTTCGGGGGACTTTTCTGGCCGAAGGCAACACTTACATGGAAGACCTTAGGTTCACATAGTACAGAAGATATGATCTTTTCAGTGGCCCTATACCAATTTATTTGCACAGGATTTGCAAAGGATTTCCTATCTGAGTATCAATTCAATAAATTGCTTAGCAGGTGGATTGTCAGTTTTAGCAGCTTTGTACCTAAGTGTTGGATGCTTGTGCCGTTGCAAATGCTTCCCGTCATTGAACAAGAAGTCCCGTTGCTGTGACTGCGAGGAGTTATGCATATTAGAGGCATGGCTTTTTGGCAACGGTGCCACAAGAATCAATCTATTGATAAGAGGTCTGACAATCCTCTATGATCGTAGACATATAGTGGCAAACTTTTCTACGGTTTCTCTTATACAATTCAGATTGTGGTCATGGGAATCTAAACAATTCATGTTTTAGACAGAGGCAATGAAAACATATCACTTTTAAGTTTATCCAGCATATTGATGATTACAACAATCAACCGCCGTTCGATGGCTCCTCCATTGTTTGTATATTCTCTTCCATCGACTACTGTGAAGGTTAACTAGTCAAGCCCTAAACAATGCCACGGGCTAATAGTGCCATTTACCCTATAATTACTCGTATTTCACCACAAAACAAGTATGAAACCTTCACTGTGGTCGCTAAAAAGCCTTTAGGGGAGCTACAGCTCACGATAGCATACAAAGTCGTCCATATCTCGTTTCAGATGGCTAATAACTCTAATTTCCTCTCAACCAAACCAAATGTATCTTAAACTATGCATCTCGTACAAAATACCCTCACCACCATCACTAACTCAGTGCATCATGCCATTGAACCCATTAATTAATCAATCTCAAGCCTCATCTACTAACATCTACCGTATCTTCTCCTTCTCCACTTCTTCTTCGTTTTTTCTCTACCTTACACTGTCATAATCAAAATACCACATGTGTGTGGGTATTGTAGCAGAATCTAGTGTATAACATCCAACCGAATATCTTCACCTTAACGCCTCAATGAAAATGAAATTCAAAAGAGAAGATTCACCAGCTGAACAAGGAGGGAAAGATAAAAGTAAAAAAAAATTCAAATAAACAAACAAACACGAGTCTGACAAGAAGTGAAAAGGGGAGCAAAAAAAAGAAGCCGTAAGTAAATGAAAAGAAAAGTATTATACGAACCGCCTTGTCCCACCCACCCACTCAATTGTATCTAGACCAAAAAAGTAAGAGTGAAAAGAAATAGAAGAAAAATGGGAGTCTCATGCATATTAAGAAGGAGAATAAAAAACAGAATGAGGAGTAGAAGAAGACGAAGAAAAAGTCGTAAAAATATCTTATAATACGCCAATAGATACACATTATTACAAGTTCAACACTAACATCAAGACTATGGCGTTAGATACGAGTACATTCCCTCACCACGATCGCAATTAGAAGTCATCCATGTGAGAATGAATCCATCAACGCTGTTGCTATTTAAAATACGAGTATTTCGTGTGATTGTTGGTTTTAACAGGTTTTCAAAACACGAGTCTTGGAGGGCGACTAAATAGGATACATATGTGCTAGTACCACGTAAGATATTTGTGGTAACCTCGATCATAGAATAGAAAATCCTGAACTCTGAAGCGTTTGTCCTTTCAAAGATGCGGAACCTCCTTAAAACTAAAAGAGAATTTACTTCATTTTAATCGGGAATAGTCCTTGTACTGCTCGTTCAGCTGTTACTTTTCAAAGCAGCTTCAGATAATCTGTTCAATTCTATAGCAACTCTTAATGGGACCTTTGAATTTCGTGGAATTTTTCAAAGTTGTTAAAGTTGCATCACTTTTCGTTAACCCCTATTTGGATACTGTGTGAGTTGTAGACAAGGTTAACAAAAGTGACACCCGAGCTGACGAAAATTTCGATGCGAAGAAGTCCAGACTATTGGGTCTGAAGCTCTTGCAGAGTGTGTAGTCATCTTTTCCGATTTCCAGTAAAAAAAGCTATTTTAACTGTTCGGCGAGGGTCTGGTACACAGGTCAGTGCCAACCTCAGATTGGAGCTATTTTTCGAAACTGAAAACAGATGGTCAAGAATATATTTTAAGCGTTTGGTGCCGGGGACTTGAAGACACCAAAAGATGGAACAGAATGTCGTCATCCGTTGTCGTATTTAACGAAAGATACTATTTATGACTCAGCCCATTCGCAGTTTAGTAGAATGAGGTTACATGTAGTAGACTTAACTCTGGTTGTGTGTACTTGGAAAGTGAGCTTCCAGCATGTAACTGAGATGTTCTACATCGAATAGGTATACGCGCTGCCAAATTTTGCCTGGTTTTTGGTTTCTTTTTGTGAAGTACTCTATGAAGTCCAAATTATCATCTTCTATTCTGTTTGCTACTATCTTGTCGTGTTGTACTTAGAAGTTAGTGTAAGTGTAAGCACAAGTGAGTTCTGCATGAAGTCATGTATGAATAAGTTCGTTAGCTTCCGATTAAATTCTTCAATTTTTATGGTAAGGCCCATCAATACACAGCATTAGGCGAAGGCTTTCCTATTCTTTCAAAAGCTTTCTTTCTTTTCTGTATTGTTCTGAATCTAGGCGAGGTTTTAGAGAATCTACTTATGTTAGCTCTTCCTTAAAACGTATGGGAATGTTTGCTTTTCAACAAAGTCACAATTTGCCCTCAAATACATACAAGAAAGATCGCTAATATCTTCAGATTGAAGGGCAAAAAGAAGATGAATCTCTTACATCGACCTCATCCTTTGAACAGATTGACAGATAGGAATCAGTGTTAGCTAGTGGCAACGTATTTACACAGAACAGAATACTTGTACTGAAGGCTGTTTTAGTAACTTCAAAACAGAGTCGACATGTGACGGATTGGACAATGTCGATTTTGTTGGGCTAGCTTCTGAGGAAGCTACATGCTAGGCCATTTAATTTTATTTAATCTGTTTAGCAGGTAGACTGTACTATGACTAATTGTCAATCATACCAACCTTCGCCCTGACAAGTTCACCAGCGGTAAAATTGCCGGCGATGAAGGGAGCGCATACAAGTATACATACATATGTGACTATTATGTCCAAAAAAGGTGGAATAGCTGTAGGCTTGTAGAAATAGAACATCATAATGGTGCCGAAAGTTCGGTTTGAATGCTTCGGCAATAAATACACCGGTTAGATTGAAGCAATGCTGAAAGGATTTGAAGACATTTTTTTTTTATAATTTCCGCGCGCACAAGAGATTATGTACCCTTAAAATGTTTGCACCTAGCGCGGGCGAAGGAAATTTAGGAAGGGAGAAAAGAGAGGTACCGATATTCGTTGGTTTTAAATGTTTGAAGGTTGTAATGGCTAGGAAATAAAGAGCTCGGCAGGTCATTCCATGAGCGAGTTGTTCGGCTTAGGAAAGAATCACGATATTTCAGGGTACGTCCGAAAGTGGGCTTGGGGGTGTACTGATGAGCATTCATAGCGGAATGCTACTGGCAGTTTCTGTGGAGCACTGGTGGTGAAAATAGCGATTGAACAAGGTGAGGCAGGAGATATTACGTCGGTAGTCGAGGGTGTCAATCGACTGTGTAATATTGACATCACCTATGAGTTTTAACCCACGGTTTTGAATCCTATCTAGTAGGTGCACAGAAGTCTTAGGAGCACCTGACCAGATGTGGCCATTGTACTCTAATTTTGGGGGGATGAAAGTCTTGTATATTGAAGCCTGATCAGGGAGGGGGGGGGGGGTGAACAATTTCTTACATCGCTTAAGGAAACCTAGACATTTCGCTGCATTTTTGGCGACTTCGAATATGCGGTCATTCCAACTTAAGTTGTCATTGACACACATACCGAGAATGGAAAGTTTTTCGGTTTCAACGATGCAAGTGCCATTCATGGATAATCGCTAGGTATTTGCATTTCGCTTAAGCGACAATAGATAGCTTTGTGTTTTGGAAGCATTAAATTCCACTGCTGTTTATTTCGGAATTTGATGAGCTTAACATACGCTGCCGTTCCCGTTCTACAGCCGAAGAGCAGGGACGTGATTTCGGGAACGAATATGAAAAGCAGAGAGTACTGTCGTCAGCAAAGGAGTAAATTGGATTAGAAGTAGCAGACAAGAGATCATTGATGAAAATTAAAAAGAGTGTCGGATATAGGACGGAGCCCTGGGGCACACCAGCATTTTTTTGTGAATATCAGACTTGAAACCATCCAAGACAACTTGAATTGAACGATCCGAAAGATAGTTTCTAATCCATAGAAGAAGAGAGTCGTCGATCCCAAAAGCACGCATTTTCGACAAAATAGCCTGATGCCAAGCTCTGTCAAATGCCTTAGAAATATCAAGTGCAACTATCTTGCTTTCACCAGATTGATGAAAACTTTGGTTCAACTTTTCGGTGAGACATGCCATCAAATCACCAGTGGACCTGTTGCTACGAAAACCATACTGCCGGTCATTAAGAAGTTTTCGTGTTTCGAGATATTTCATGAGCCGACGATTTATCAGCGTTTCTATGACCTTGGAAAGAAAAGACGTAAGTGCAATGGGTCTGTAAGAGGAGAGAAGAAGAAGATTCGCCTTTCTTAGGGACGGGCTGGAAGATGAACCCCTTAAATGTGATAAGTCTTAAAGGAGTGATATGACGAGCATTTTTAAAAGCATCTCCATTTGCTTTACTAGTGATTGAAGAAATGCTTGCTACCGTATTATCTTGCCACAATATACTATATAGCCGTTGCTATCCAAGGTGCTCCTATAAGCTCTCAGCATTATAGATACGATTGAATTCGCAAGTGATACTTATATTACAAGTTCAATTGACATCCCTTAACTTGTTTTATCGCTTTTTTCACCACCAATCCTGCAGTGAAATTGACAATACCATTCCGTCTTTCATACGAGTACCTTCCATCATAACACCCATCTCGCTCTGAATGCTTCTCAGTTTGCCCCTGACATACTCTGAAATATCGTGCATGTGTTCCTAACTGCTGAGCTCTTCAAAGCGATAGGCGATGACTCGGTAAGAAACATATACAAACTCATCTCTAGAATATGATCGGATGAAAGTATGCCCGATCAATGGAACCTCAGCATTGTTTATCCGGCTCTCAAGAAAGGAGACCCTCTGAACTGCGCCAACTACAGAGGTATCAATCTTCGGTCGTATGGTGTGAACGCCTGAACTTTGAATGGGGGCGTATATACAGCGATGAACTGTAAGGGCTGTACAGTGACATCAACTTAGCCAGAAGAGTGAAAGTCTAACTACTGATATGGCTGGGTCATGTAGAGAGGATGGACACCAATGATTAAGTTTGATCATTGAATCCCCTCCCTAAAGAACAGCATAGTAGAGAAAGACCTCGCCGAAGGTGGTGCATGCAGGAAGACTGGGACCACAATCAACTTAGTTTGCGAAACTGCATCAACTACCTGATGGCGCATGTTGGTCGAGGCCCTGATCCAGGTTTGTGAATTAAAGCTTTAAGTATCAATCATAGTGCTAAGATGACATAAGGTTGTTGCCTTATTTTTGTTTGGATCTTTACAGCTATAGGTTTTAGTCTTGATTGTTAGGCAGCTTTTTCATAAACATTTCTTAAGTCTTCTATGCTTAGATGGGCATATCCCTGGATTAATAGAATTTTTTAGAAGATATAATCTACACTCACACCGATTTCTTAATATCGATTAGCAATATTACTGTATTGTAGGGTGTTTTTAAATTAGGGATTAGTTCTCTGTCTTAAAACTGATTCTAATTTAGAAAAAAAACAAAAGTTATTTATTTTAGCCATATCCTCTTAAATTTTTACTAATTTAATTTTTTTTTGTATTACAGGTACGTGTTCAAATGATTCTCTAAAACATGTGAGTATTCGTGAATAAATAATAAAACAATTCAACACACAGTACCTTATGATCAAAAAGTACCCGGAGTTCTCCAATAAAACGAAAAGCGTTCAATTCGTTCGAATCACCTTCAGCTCCTTCTGCGAATTGTCCTCTATCGCTTTAACCGTCTCAAATCTCTTTCCGCAAAGGTAACGTGGGTCGTGGGAATAGGTCATATGAATATGAAGCTTGCGGACCGAAATAAACGTTGTTTTTGATCCAATGATGTGTGAGCCGGTGCGTTGTCGTGGTGAAGAAACCAAGAATTTTTTCTCCACAACTCTGACCTCTTGCCACGAACATTTTATCCCAAACACAACGCTTTAATACTTTCACGGAACACTTCTTATTTACTGCCTGGCCTGGCGGAACAAATTCGAGGTGGACCACACAACGGCAATCAAAGAAAACGGTCAACAAAGCCCTGATTTTGGATCAAATCTGTCGTATTTTGTTCAGTTTTGGCTCGTTTGATGAGCGCCATTCCGATGATTGTTAGTTAGTTTCGATTTCATACTAATAGACCCCTGTCTCGTCACTGGTAATGATGAATCGATAACATTTTGGCTCAAAGAACGTATGTTTAGCGACAGTAGGGGGTTCTGTTTTTGCAACAGATTCAGCGCTCTTGGCACAAGCCAAAATTGGCATCCACGACAGTGGAGTGAGAGTTTTTTAATAAACGAATGTCTGAAGAAAAATCGTAATTCCATGCACGTGCAAGATTTCATCAGTTTTCACAAGGCAATAAGGATATGCTCAGATGCATTTACATTTGTCTTTCAGTTATCCGAAAGAAGTGACACATCTTCCCTTATCAAAAGGGATATGAACAATTATGACTTTCATTCTAAATCTCTAGAATAAAGTTAGCTATCCTATAATTGTGCAGAGACTTTTCGATATAAACAAATCACGGTAGTAACAGGTTTCGGTCAGAAAACTCGTTGGAATCTAGAACAAATTTCATAACCAGATCCACATGTGCATGATGCAAGGGCACTCACCTTAAATTGACGTGAATAACAAACAATATGACTTTTGGTAGTAAATGTGCAGCTATTTGGCACAAACCAAACGAAATGTTATGCAAATTCAACAAGAATTTGTCGCCTTTCAGCTGGTTCGAGCATTATAGTAAACATCAAGCACCAACCATCAGGATTGACAGCTATCTTGTTTTGAATATTTCACTCTGAAATTTTACTCCAAAATATTCAAACCACCTGGATTGGAAATAAACTTTCAAAACCAGTATTTCAACAACCGAAAATGCACCACCACATTGTGGTCGTTCATTCGATGAATTTACATTAGAATCACTTTGTTATTCACTGACCACTTTTCCAGAATATTGTTAGCAATATTTGAAAGTATCATCCGATGGTTGATGAAATGTTGTTGGCGATCGATGGGATCCAATGGCAATCGTTTGCTCATTTCCCTCTGTTTTTGTACGTCACCCCACCTCCAATTGCATACAAACTGATGAAATTCATCAAATAAATCAAAATCTATCCCTCGACTGATTCAAATAATCAACAACAATTGATTTATAAAAAAAGAAAAAAAAAAACAGAAAATAAATTCCCCATCTATGGGTAAAACTCACTGCAATACAAAAGAGTTGACTAGCAAACTGAACCATGGCAATTTTAGTGTTTTTTTTTTCGTTTCTGCCAAAATTACGCGAATTGTTCGGTTTGTTTGTTTTGAAAGTGAAATTGGCCATTCAGTCATACTTAAAGTTTCACTGATTGCTGTTCATCTGTCACTAGTTGCACACAAAATATTACCACTTATCCATTTAATGAATGCTTAACCTACTTCTTCTCCTTTGGAGAGCCACAAGTTAAACCGCTTCATCATGGAATTTCTAAACTTGAAGTGCATGCTTGGGGGGCTAGTTATTGGAAAATTAATTTCATTTTATCAGAGGGAAAAAACATATTTAATTACTTAATTCGGTTAGATTACCACCACCACCTCTCAAAGCACAATGTTAACATTTACAAGACCAAACCAGCAAATTGGTTTGAATCACTCTGCAACATGAAAGCAACTTATTGTATCTGGTATCTAAATTCTAAATCAAAAATTAACTATCACATTATCTATCGGTATAGTGGCAAAGTAAACTAAATCAAACCACTGCAGTATTTCTCAATTTAAAGTGCGTTTTACCTCATGTATTCACCATTGAAGCCGTGCCACCAATTTTAATTCACACAAATCATGTGAAATCAAGTAGCGATCCAACTTGAGGAGGAAGAAGGAAAAAATTAAAAAAAAAAAAAACAACAAACTTGCGGTGGTAATGAAGTTTTTGTCTTGATCCCATTCCAAGTGGAATTGCTTAATAGAAAAATCAGGCAGTCATTTCACGCAACATTAGAGCGGTTCGACGGCGGTGCGGCGATCCGAAGTCTGAAGACCCCAACATACTATGGGGCGAAGTACGAGTAGTTTTTCCTATGGGAAATCATGTACATACCATGTTCTGGGTTCATGTTTGATTTCCCTTTTATTCGTATTTGGGAGGTGAACTGTTAAGAAATAATTGTTAAAATTCTGTCAATTACTTCAATCGCAGTATGTACTCGTACGAGTATTCGTATTGTACAAGTTTCTATGTAGAGGGGCGTGAGGAAACAATTTTTATTGGAATTGTTAAGTCTTATTAAGTCTCGAGCGGATACGTGGATTTATGAATGCTAGTCTAGACTTTAGACTAGATTGGTTGTACAGAATAATAACGCACGTCTTTGGTTGAAAGTAAAAGTGTTGATTGGATTGAGGGAAGAGAAAATGCAAAAGCAATTCCATTTAATTAGATACTGTTGGACGTGTTCTCTTAGTCGACCACCTGGATAGCAATTAGTCCAATTTCATGGTAAAAACATTACGAGATTGATAGCACTTCGAATATTAACAGAGATGGAACATCGCCCAGTTCAAGACTCTTTTAGATGATAAGGTCTTCTGTAAGATCAACACCAGACACGAAAGTGCAGTGTTATGCAGTTGTATTAGATGTAAAATCTATAGCAGCACATCCTTGAGTCAGCCAGTGTCAATGAGATAAAGGAGGTTATAATGAAAATGAAGTGTAACAAAGCTGCGGGCGAGGATGGTATCACAGCCGAATTGCTACGCGCTGATAGCAAAACATCAGCAGAACTTCAATACCCTCACATCAGAAAGCCTACCCTCATCTTGGAAGAAAGGCATAATCGTGAAGTTACCAAAGAAGGTCGACCTGAAAGAATGCAGCAACTGGAGAGGAATAACTCTACTTAACTCCAGTTACAAGATACTTGCAACAATCATTCAAGGGAGACTTCAAAACAAAATCGAAGGACATCTACGAGATGAACAGGCTGGCTTCAGCCCACATAGAAACTGCGTAGACCAAGCCAACACCCTGCGCATAGTAATTGAGCAGTCTATAGAATTGCGTACACCCCTATACCTACTGTTCATCGATTTTCAAAAGGCCTTTGACAACATCAAAAGAGTTGCAATATGGAGAGCACTAAGTAAGAAAGGAGTACCCCAAAAACAAATTAACATCATCAGAGCAATGTACGAAGATTTGGATCTCGCGGTACTACATAATGGAATCATTAGTGACTTTTTCACTACAAATACAGGAGTGAAGCAAGGTTGCCCACTCTCACCTCAACTGTTGACAATTGTACTGGATGAAGTTGTGAGAGAAGTTTGCGCGCAGAGACGTGTAATAACTTGGAGTCTCACACGACAACTCGAGGACTAAGGCTTTGCTGACAATATTTGTCTTCTATCACATAAGCTCAGTGACATCCAAGCTAAATTAGAACACCTCGCAAGATTAGCACAATGCGCCGGATTGCAGATAAATATCCAGAAAACTAAGACCATGAGGATCAACAGAGGAGACATTAACATCGAAGGAAACCCCGTTGAATATGTATATAGCTTCCGGCTTCTGCGACACAGAAACAGTCGAGCAGCGTTCGGCCAATTATGACCTATGGAGGAGTTTCCAGATTTCCAGAAACACGAAGCCCAGTATATTCAACTGATGTGTCAAGTTAGTACCAATATGTGGCAGCGAAACCTGGTTGATTTCTGACAACATCATACAGAAACTTCAGGTATTCATCAACAAATGTCTCGGTACCGTATGTCAAATATTCTGGCCAAACATCATCAGGAACGTGGATCTGTTGGAAATGACAAGAGAGGAACTAATTGCGATAAAGATTAAGAGACGCAAATGGAAATGGATGGGACATACCATCAGGAAAAAGCCGACAGCTTTACCAGAATGGCGTTAGAATTGAACCCTCAAGGCAAAAGATCGACTTCACTTGGAACAGTGCAGAGATAACTGCAACCAACCGTGTGAGATGGAGATGCCAAGTGGAACCTCATTAGGCAGCAATAAACTCATAATGATAGCAACAAAGGATGCCCCCAAGGAATACCCTTAGCCCTACTATGGTCCATCATAGTCACTGAACTACTGATCATTCTCAGTTATGATGGCCTCTATGTGCAACAATATACAGATGACTTTGCTATCATAATCAGATGTAAATTCGAAGACACAATCTCAGTTACTGAATGGTGCACCAAAGTTAACCTCAAAGATAATCCCAAGAAAAGCACCATAGTTCAATGAAGACTTGGAAATGGCACACACTTCGGTGAAACAATAGAGTCCTCAACGGAAGTCAAATATATAGTAATCATCCTGGATGAAATACTTACGTGGGGCACTCATCTCTCTAAGACTATCGACAACTACTTGGAATACACTTAATAGACAAATGTCTGTCACGATATATCTTTCGGCACAACTTTGGGGTGACATTTCCAGGCCGTCTTAATTGGGAACAGAAAAAACTAACATCTATCAAGGACTCATATGTGTGATACACAGATGGATCCGAAACAAAGGTAGGAGGCAAAAATTCATGCAAAGCTTTGCATTCGAAAAAAAACATTTACATTCTTTCCGACAGCAAAGCAGCCCTACTTGCAATTAACGCCTTTGAAATGAAGACGAAACTAAGCTGGGACTACCTTCAACTCCTACCAATTACGGGCTCCATAAACAAAGTCCTTCTTATTTGGGTGCCAGGACATAGTGGATACGAAGGCACAGAAGGAAACAGGCAAGCCAAGAACTTTATGCCAAACAGCTGGCACAAAAAAAAAAAGAAACAATTACTAGAATTAAGTAGAAGTCAGATTGGACTGATAACAGGACACTGGCGTGTAAAAAAACACCTATGACCTTGGGCATAGCACAGGACAATATATGCAACGAGGACGTGGAAACAGCAGAACACATACTACGTGAGTGCAATGGTTTAATCAAAACACATCAACGTTGCCTAGGAAAATTCTACCTCGAAGCGGCTGATATACCTTCTAGATCATCTAAAGACTTAGCCTCCTTTCTCACCAACTTCGGCATCATAGATGAGTTTGAAAATGGAGGACATCACAACAGGCCCATCTGTGGCCGCAGTGATTTGGGATACATTATACCACGTCCTCGAACATATTCCTGTACGCAAGCAAGCTTTAGGGTATTGCGTAGTAGCTTAAAGTCATATTTTGACACTGAACCCTTATAATATACTGACAAAGTATCGCCATTAAAAGAGATCTTAAATGGCGTGCCGCAGGAAAGTGTGCTCGGCCCACTACTGTTTCTCCTATATACCCGAGATATACCACAAGAAGGGGCAACAGTTCTAGCTGCATTTACCGATGACAATGCTATATTAGCAGTAGGTAAACCGACTATAGAAAATATAGTAAAACTGCAAAGCACTCTCGATAAAGTATTGTACATGAATGGACAAGGGCTTGGCGGGCAGCTCTCAATAAGACCAAATTCGTTCATGTAAATTTCACATACAGAACGACGACTCGGTTGCCTATTTTCAAAAACTCCGTTTGAATTAATTTACAGATGCGGCTAAATACCTTGGAATGACACTCGACACATAGTTAAAGTATTAAATGCAGGTTAAAACAGCATGCATGGAACTTGAATGCACTAGTCTGCCAGAATCCATAAATGTTTTTGTTGGTAAAGACTGTGCTCCGATACTTTCTTCCTAAAATCTGAACTTGCTCTCCAGCATATGAAAAAAAAGAAGATGGAGGGAGCTTCATCAGTGGGGCAGTATGAAAGAAATCTCCCGAGAGCTACCAGGACGGAAAACAACAAAGTTTCCAGTAAAACTTCCGCTAAACAACATTTCTCTAATTGTCTCGTGCAAAGAGGAAACAACAGTTTTTCAAAGTCAGTGAAGCAGAAAAGAAGAACAAACCTGTAACAGTTTGCAAATTCGACGACGGCGCTGTCAGCTCTGATGGTAGATGACTCATTCATCAAATCATTGGACTCATGTTCTCTTAATTCAAAGACAGTATAGACTGCCGATCATCTCTGAGTTCAACATTCATCTTGTTGATGAACTCAGGGAACTGTAGCGCCGACGAACTTGCCAAAATTGGAACCACTACACCCATTATACCTAAAAATGGTAACATCGGTACACTTACCGCTACGTGCAAACAAAAACTAAAGCTGGATGCTAATAGAACAAGAAGAACAAACCGCGACTAAACAAATCCGGCCAAAACTGTATCTGAATCGCTCTAAGAGTTTGATCCTTCTTAAGAGAAAGCACCTCAGTGCCATCATAGGTGTCGTCACTGGACACTGCCTTCTAGGCAAACATGCAAGAAGGCTTCGCATGTTTAGCCAGGACTTCTGCAGAAGCTGCATGGCAAAGGAGGAGGAGGAGGAGACACCTTCACTTACACCTACACCTACACCTACACCCGCACCAACACCTACACCTACAACTACACCTACACCTACAACTACACCTACACCTACACCTACACCTTCACCTACACCTACACCTAAACCTGCACCTACACCTTCTTTGTAAATGTCCACCTCTCTCCCAAAGAAGAAAACTCCACCTAGGACCCTTCTTCTACAACGATTTAAACAAATGAAGCAAAACAGACACCAACAAATTCCTACGTTTCGTCAAAAGCTCAAAATGGTTTCTTGAGTAAGATGATCTCAGGTCCACGTGACATCACAATGGACCAACAGGCCTAAGTGAATAGGTTATTCATTCAGTAATTTGGTTTTTATTCAGAAGTTTTTTTCAATGTTATCATGATGACAACAAAGTTCTTAAATTTTAGGAATTTGGTTCCAGGATTATGGTTTCGTGCATCCGACATAATCGACCATCTCAGACTGCTTTCCGCCATATTATTGACCATTTTCGCACAAGTGTAGCACCGATACGCATAAGAACAGAACGCGTACTGAAGGAGAATGTTAGAAAAGATCCAAGTTTGCCTTTGTCCGGCCGCTTTACGCAAAGATCTTGGTTTGAAGGCTTACAAGATCCATCTCGTGCAAGCATTGAAGCCGATCGACCATAGTTTGCGTTAAAATTTCGGTGAATGGGCCCAAAATCAACTGGCAGTAGATCCGCAGTTTTATGCAAAAATTGTGTCCATCGATGAAGTTCATTTTCGGCTCAATGCTTATGTTTTTTTTTTTTTTTGTTGGCGAAGAGGAAGCTGCAAGTCCGCACACCGTGAAGTTGTTAGTATGAGACTCACTCACTCACTTTATCTTACCCCAAAAAGAAACATCGTCCTTATCTTCGCCCATAGGAACTGCCGTAAGGAATAACTTCCTGGGTTAGGGACGATCATGAAGTTGTTAGTCTAGTTCTCGTATTATTGGCTTGTTAGGCCGACTACGGTCTCCTGGGTGTCTGTTCTACGTAGGTGTGTTGTGAACGTTTGGGTGGATTTGTATGTCAGGATGGGTAAGGACTTATGTGCAGGGATGAGGTTATATATACGTATGTAATTAGGGAGAAGTTAGAGGAAGAGCTGTAGGGGTGTATATGTTTTGCATGGCTGTGATGACTCATGCATGGGCTTGTGTATGCCCGCATTTGCTTGTGATCACATTGCCGCGGAATTTCTGATTGTAACGTCCCAAAAATCTGTCTCTCCCCACAAACCTTCCTATTTTTTTTCTTTGTTTTGCCTTTTTTGACGTTCGGGTCTTATCAGTTCGATCAGGATAGCCGTCACTAAAATCCTAATTTCCCTCCAATTTTCCTCTGAGAGGGTCATTGCGTTGATAATAATGCTAGCATGTAAAATACTACTCCGGGTTCTGAAGCGTGGACACTGGAAAATTGCGTGGTCCGCATCCTCCTCCTGGTTTGGACAGGATGGACATATTGGGGAGGTATGACGAAAAGCAAAATTGTCGCATTTAGAGCTAAGAAAATCCACAAGAGACTATCAAAGTTCCGTACATACCGAAAAATCAAAATTATAGTTCGGTCTGTGGGCTGGTGGAGTAATCGGACCATAAAGCTCATCAGCGTACCCTACAATCGATGCATTGGATGTCAACATTATTCGTGTTATTGAGGACATGTGGTCGAAAACCTTGTCTCTCGGATAACATTCATCAGACCCGTACCTGGCTTTCGGGTAAGTAGTCACTTCCGTTGGTTCTTTTTCAGAAAACGTGACGTGCTCTAAAAGTCTTCATAGGCTTGAGCTCCTAATATGTCATAGAAGCTCTTGTTAGACTTCTACTGCATCGATAAGCTGATGTAAGTGATATAAATACCTTTTGAAACTGATTCTAGAACACAGTCTATTAACTCCATTGCAATAGATTACCTGTGGTCAATTATTGCTCAGCAAGCTTCTGTAAACAACCAGCACTCACCCAAATATGACTGAGAAACCATACTTCTTGGTGTGAAACATTGTAAGTCTAACAAGACCACACAACAGTGTTACCGTGGAGGTCGATGTTTTTGAATTGTTTGTCAGAATCAATTTCGTCATAGAACCGTGTAGTAATTCAATCATGTGTAAGTCATAGATTCAGTATCTTCACAAGATAAGTTGTCATCACCTGAATTCCTTTTCAGCGAAGTTACATTGATGAAATTCCCATTAAGACGATACAAAGTTTCAAAGATACTAAGATCAGTGTGTCAAACCTCCATGTATGGCAAGAAAACTACAACTTGCACTAGCCATTTCTGACACAAATTTCCACAAGCGAAACAACGCCCCAGTATGGTAGTAACCAGCATTCCGAAAAGCTAGTTTCGTCGCCTTGTTAATTGTTAAATTGCAAAAGATTATCAGTGACAGAATTGGCCAATTAGTACCTCGAGTATCCATTACCATGACTCTTTCATTTAACACTTTCACGCTTCTACTAATAGTAACTTCAGCGCCTCATTAGTGCCTGTAAATCTTCACACCTTGCAGTTTATCTTTGCCAAACAGATCATGTTGTCAATTCAGAGACACATAAGTACACTTGAACAAACCACTGTGCTTGGGGCAATTGGAAAATCACTTTCTTTAGAGGCCCACACCCTTTATGGAGATCAAAACCCAGTAGCTTCCATTCATTTCCGAATTTGGTGTGATTCCAAGATTTTGAAAAATTACGATGACAAGTGTTATCGCCCATCAGACGAACTGTGACTCTATCCAAGCCGCCACTTTACATAATCATATCTCAACGCGAATGCAAAATTTTTGTGTGAAAAAATTCCAACGTAACGGACAAGACTTTTCTATTGACATTCACCTGGTTGTACCGACAAGCAGGAGCCGCAGCTATCATTACGAAGCTTAAGCTCTCGTCAAAACTATCAATCAGAGCCATCTTGGTGGAATAGTCCATGATGAGATCGTCCGTTGTTCGTTAGATACTGTGTATCCACGGTGGTAGCAAATTTCAGTGTCAATTTCTATTTGTCAATGACTCCTTGTCAATGAGCTCCAAGGCTGAGGAAATCTCTCAAGAAATTCCAAGAAATTCAGCAATAGCTCCAGTCCAGCTGAGAGTTCATCGCTACCAGAGTTGCTTCCACCATTTTCGTATCTTGTTGGATGTTACCCATTCATTAGCGTTGAGATATTCGTATTTTTTTTCTTCTTCGTAATTTTGTGCACGTCCACATGGAGGTAAGAAAAAAAAAATTCCCACAAGTTGATGACTTGCGTCGCGATGTGGCCAAATGGGGATGGGAAATCTTGTTATTGACCAACCGTTTGTCAGTAGATACATGGATAAGTCTACCGCCCAGGGAATCCAAGCAAACAATTCGCATGCAACAATGGAAGAGAGCTTCATTACTCATGCCATCGTTACAAGTGAAAATTGGACGTGGTTAGGATAGGTTATTACTTTATTTGTTGTATCTGCATCTATTAGATGGTCTTTGGTGATCGGTATCCGTAAGTAGCTTCATCTTGATGGGAGGTGCACACAGTTGCATCAATCAAATACAGCGTTGCTAGAAGGCAATTTACAACCACGTGTATTAGTTCAAGTTGATGGCAAATTGGCTGTGGACACGATTCACTTTTGGCAAACGATCGTTCTACCAATATTCGTAGATTGCCCAAGCAACACTTCAATCTAGCGGTTGTGCATACGTACGAGTAAAATAACCAGGGAAGTAGTGAAGATACTTCAGTCTAAAGTACAAAGTGTAAATTCAGTATGCAGTAAGGTGTATTTAAAATTCATCGGCAAGTGTGAGTATCTTTTGCGTATCTATCGGACATAGAGGTGTAGGAATGTTGCCATTGATGAGTATCAGCTCTTGTGGAGACAGTCGGTACTCTTAGTGTCTGCACAGTGAACTGGATTTAATGGACAGAAGCAGATGCATGTCTGCGCAGGTTAAGAGAATTTTAATTAAAATTTCCTTCAACACTTTGGTTGGTATTCCACCGAGGTATCGTGGATTGTCGCGAGCTGAGATATGTCAATCGGTAGATTGAAAAGGATTCCACGGTGTCAAAAGTAATAGTTAAATGTCGTAAATAATTGCTTGATGTTATGTAGAGCTATCGGTGACAGTGACTGAGGCGGACAATCTTATGTAAATCAGAGGAGTGAAATGCTAAGCACAGCTGTGGAAAGTGAATTGTCTTCTATTAAATAAGTTTTCAGTGATATATTCATAATATTGCAGAGTAAGTTTTGTGTATCTTCACAGTAAAGTGTCGATCCCCACCTGCGGGAAAATTCACATTTTGGAGTCCCTGCATTGCTTTAGCATCTTTTGATACCAGAAAAACTCAGAGAATTTTCCACACATTTGTAATGAAGTCTTCATAGATTTGTAAGGATCCACCCAAGGAAGGACCACTGTTTTGTATCTCCAAAAAGCAGACATCGGTCCGCTTGAACGTAGCAAATTAATACATTGACAAAGGAATGTCTTTGGGCTATGTTCTAGGGTGTTCTATCGATGCTGCATTAAAAAAAGGTTATCCCCTATCCTATAACTGAAACCTCTTCTACTTGCGTTGCTTTTAACTAGGTCTATATCAGAGGATTGAATTCTCGGTCGCCTTTGCCCAGGACAAATGGTTTATTCCACTTGACACCAGTATTCTGGCCACAACCACCGCTCTTAAACAGTCTGTAGAAGAGGAGTCTCCATATTTTCGGCACCAGTTGCGACTCTAGAACTAGTTGTCCATATTCATGCCGGATGACTACCATTCTGGCTATGTAGTCCGCGCATGTTCATTGTTTTCCTGACAGATCATTCGAATGTCATTCATGTCGTTGCAGCTCGACCTATCGTTCGCGCGTTTTACGAGTACGTGGTCTTTCGGTTTGTTTCTGGGAAGCCTGTGATCTGCTTTTCTTTTCTGCTAGCAGAGCTCAAGGGCGAATGTCATACTCCGACTCGACGCAGCCTTGTTAGCTCCTTATTTGGCTGCAAATACCTCTGATTTCTTTGTGGCACTTTGAAACGAATCACCATTTCACTAGCAGCTCGTTGAAAACATTGCCTTTGGTGATCTCGGTTTGTCAACGAAGGCTAGGATTATGAGATAACTTGGCGGAAACCGGATTTGAGCGAGTTTTGGAGGTTTTACTTGACTCCTTTGTATCTGATATTTCCGCATTTGTACCCTTGCTGTAACAAGGTAATGATTCGAGTCGATTTATCTACGACGGCATCCACAGTGTTCAAGAATTCTCAGGCCCCGCATTGTGTTCAATCCAGTTGATGCTTGATTGATCAGGGGATGTCCACGTCCCTCTTTTTTTGTTATAATTTCTGACTCGCGAATTGCGAGATACGGCGAAGGATCTTTTGTACCAGTTGGTCATAACTGTGGTTAGGCTTATAGATTTTCCACCTTCCGAATGAAGTTAGTAATTTTACCTGCAGGGGAGTCCCTTAGTTTAGTGGAGTGAAGTTGTTTCCTGAAGGCGGTATTCCATCTGATTCGGTTAAGGGCTGGACAGTCACATAAGATTTGTTCAGCTATTTTCTTCATGAAAAAGTAGGGATTTCGGAGAACCGATAAGCTTTACTTTGTTGAGTTACTATCTAAGACCGTGATGTCCTGTAAGCTACCCTACTAGGTTTCCGATATCGTGCCGACTTTGATTTAGACATCTACTGGCATATTCCTTGAAGGGCAGGGCGGCTCGTTTGGCCTGTACTGAACCTGAACTATGCTCTCAAAATGAGATGGATTTCGACTGCTCCCAGCTATTTACGAGTATATCTAGATTGACTACACTTTTGGGGATGCAACAAAAGAGTTCAAGTCCATTAAAGCGATTGTCGGAGCCCTTTCTCCCCAGTTCGCCAGCTTTTTCATTACCATCAATCCCCTCATGCCCGGGAATCCACCATAGATTAATTTTGTTCCTAGAGCTGATTTTTTGGAGGGTTTTGAAGCAGGAAATAACTGATTTGGAGTCAAAGATGTGCGAGCTAAGGGCATTCATAGCTGTTTGACTATCCGTGAATATATGGATGTTTGCGCTACTGATACCAGAGTTATAGATAAGGTTAGCGTATTCCTGATCTAGCTCTTTGCTATGTATTATACTTGCTCATCCTTTTTAAAAAAGGATTACTCCCAGATATTTTACCTCGTCAGAGTACTCAACGATCGTGGCGTTAAGTGAAACTAAACCAAGGTTAAAGTCTCTTATTATAGTGAAGGGAACTACGATAGCCTTGTTAGGATTAATGGAGACATTCTCCTTGGTTCACCAGTCTAGGACTATCTTAAGGGCATTTTGAATACGTCCAGTGACTTCGTTTGGTAATCTACCCGTAATGATAATGACTAGGTCATCGGCATAACCAGTTGTTATGTAGCCTCTGTGTTTATATATTGAGAACTGCATGCTGGCTATTAAAATACGAGTACTACGCCGCGTTAGATATTGTAAAAATTTGAACCTTCTGTCGGACGTTGTCTAATGCAGGCAGTGTTTTTTGATTACTCGAACAAAAAAGGCTTCATTACCCAGCCTTGCGATATGGTCTTCAGGCATATATTTGGTGTCATAGCTGGAACCCTGAGTACAGGTTTCGTCTCTAATGCAAGCTTTCTTATTCTCTGTATGGCATGGAGGTAAATCAGGCTAACATTTCCGAATTTGGCTGTTATGAGCTTCCTAGATTGCTTTGAACATTTAAGGCCCTTCGCGAGTTGTTCAGCAGTAAAAGGTTTGCCAAGCGTCCAAGCGTCCAATCGTCCAATCGTCCAATCGTTCCAAGTGCTACTAAAAAGTCCGTTGTCGAATTTGGGATCCTCGATTTTATACCCGTAAGTGTCCCGTACTGTTGGCTGTCTTTTTGCGCTTTGGGTCATGTCTTTAATACAACTCTTTGACAATGGATCCAGGTATACAGTCTCACTACTGAACACTGCCATGGGCCTGTTCAGGTATAGAGCTGTCATCTATATTCCTGGATCTCGACAAGATCATGAAGCCCTAAATAGATTTGGGTTCAACATAAATGTGTAAAGGAAGTGCACACCAAGTACCTTAAATTGACTAGAGTCATGAACACCGTCATTGATCCGTACATGGGTCTCTTCTGCCGCCATCATCTTTCATCCTGAAGCCCCAATGAGGTTGGCTACCCTACCTTCTGTCAGTGGTACTAAACTAGCAGTTTTCAATAGGTGTGGGCAGATGCACTGGTGTCTTTATAAGACGCTTGACCGCCATTTAAGACCCATAGGGTGTCAGTGAACTCTACAAAGGAGAAGCGGTTATCACAGGACAACAATACTCCAAAATATGGTCAAAGATGCTCTCATAATAAAGCACTTAGATAAAGAACCAGCCTCAGTCTTTCGAAGAAAAAAGAGTAAGCGCTTCACTAATAAAGTGCCTACAGTGCCAGGATCCAGCACCTCAGTACTGAGTAGTGCTCCGCTGTCATCTTTATCACAAAATTTGTCTTAGAGTGCTTTGCAAAAGTGTAGCACTCGTCACGATGCCTGTTAGCCGGCTGCAGCTATTCTTGCTGAGGAACAGCATAAAAGCCGCTCTTAAAAACGTCGGGAAGCATTCATGCAGCTGTGCTCGTATGAAACCCAATATCAATGGAGGACCTAACCGAGGAGGGAGGATAACCTATCGTAAGTTCGAGCCTTGAAAAACTCTCCTCTGAACCTTGTTTTGAACGGGCTCATCGCCAATTTGATTTCCTGTGATTCCATTGCCACCAGAGATCAAGATAAAACTCTGTAAATTTAGACTTCTACGTGCGTTGAATAAAGTGGTGCATTCTTGAAATAGCTTCGAAGTCATAAGAGCGTTCAAAAAGGCACCGGCGCCGCAAACTTAAGCGGTTTTGGATATATCCGTGAAGACACGTTCATGGCTCAGCCTCTAACAGAAAAAGTAGAATTGTTACTGCAGAGGAATTTTCTTTAACCAAAAAAGTACGTTTGAGGTATGTTCGTGGATCTTTTCAACTAGTCTCTCCTGTCATCAATCTGAAATATAGTAGTTAGAGTCTGAAGTAGGCCTGTAAATCGATCATGATCACCTCCAAGTCAATTGAAACTACATCGAAACTAACTCGAATGGTAACGATGGGTAATAATCTACGAAATCATCGGAGGTTTCGGGTCGAACTTCACTTATTTCGACCAGATCTACGATTCTTTTATTCAATTTCGTAACTGAACGTATTCTGATTGATCAATGTAAATGAAATCAGGGTAACCTTAAGGCAGTCAATCATAACTTGTGCTTTGATTAATTTTTCTTTCTATAAATTCATAGTCCATTTCGAAGCCCTCTCATTATTTTCTTTTCTCTTTTCAGGTAAGTCTTCAAAAAACCATTACAACTCCATTTTCTGAGTAAACAACGCTTAAAAACCGATCATCCATATTTGGAAAAAAAAAGCTTTGAAAACCACAAGAATCCGGTCTCATCATCGTCTCATTAGAGTTTGCATTTACCCACGATTCAGTCATATGTTCCGGGTTAATCTCCAAAACCCCAGAATGAAAAAAATTTCGTAAGATCAATAAAATACGAAAACCCCATTCCAAAATGGGTCTTTTCCAAACCACTGACACCGTCAATACCATCAGAAATCGACAAATAAATCACAAAAAAAATAAAAGAAAATCTTTACTCTGGTTAAATTGCTTAACCGCCACGATCAGTCGGACTGCAGATGCATTTTTTCGATTCAGATTGTGATTATGTATGATTATGGATTCAAGGCTTCGAGCAAATTACCCTGAGAAGATAAGATAATCCCCTCAGCGGAGTCTGATTACTCTGAGAATGGCTGATGATGAACCAACTTTACCAAACAAATTAAAGTAGATCAGTGATTACGAAGTGCCACAGACCGTCGTACTGCTGCGTTTTCGTATTGCTCAATGTAGGTAGAGGTAAGATATACCCGAGTATCTTGTATATGAACAGATTCGGATACAAGTGAACTACTCGTACAATTTACCACCTGGTGTAGATACTATTAAACAATTCGTTCCACTCTCTTCCCATGAAGAGTGCCAAAAAGCACAACACTAAGTGGGGATTCCCCCTATTTAAATTCCGGTGTGGTAATTACATAATTTAAGGTAGTCAGCTGAGAGGGTGGAATGGAAATGAAATTAATTTTTCTTCACTTTTGAGTAAGCAACAAAGTCGCAATATGTCATATAAAGTCGACGAGAGGAGAAGAAAAGAGGAGATGAGGTGCGAAGATGCACACAATTCTGCCAGAAGATGTATGGGAAAACACTGATACTTAGGTACCTACGAACCATCGAGCCCGCTGAATGGGAAGTAAATTAAATTTGAAAATGAGGCAGCAGCAAAAGATGTATAAATGTATCTGTAACAATAGATGGTAAATCTAATTGCAGTGGATGTGCCATGTTGTATCTTCATAGTCACCACCGTGTTGCCATTTGATACGCTGCATTGTTACAGCTGCTGGTGCTGCTGCTGCTGCTGATTGGTGCAATAAGTTGAGCTTGACTGCTACTGAAAAGCCTAATGAATTACAAATTACAAACTTCATGACATGGATTTTGACTTTTCATTTTGTTTTCGCTCGTTCTTCTTTTGGGTTACGAAAAAGAGACTAGGTATCGGCATCTACATACTTGTATCTATTGTTGTTTGACTGTTGAGGTAGTGGCTCATTTCTAACAGTAGAAGCCTATTTCACTCAGTAGATCTACAAAAACCTAAAATCGTTTTCTTACCAAAAACAGATTGATGATGAAGAACCCTTTACGCCCACGGAATCTTCGAAAACTCTTTATACGGTGTCTGTTTTAGGCTCCTATTATCAGAAGGCTGACATCTGTTAATTCGGGAATTTCAATTGTACTCTTTTCCATTTGATGGTCAAAGGACCATTTAAATTTGTCAGGAAGTTCTAGAAAGTCTGAGATTCACTAAGCGTGCAGAAATTCCATATATTTCATTGTATGTATCTTACCTGTTTCCGCTTAGGTTAAACTGCCACACATCCTCTGCTTCATGGTGATCTGGACAAAGTATAAGCAATCGTCAAAACTGCGAGGAAGATCTTGCTACCTATTCAGACGCTAACATTCTGAAGATATCTGTCAGTCAGCACTTCAAAATCCAAATAGGGATAAGGCTTTTATTGAGATCGTCTAACACCACAACTTCACATTCTTTTGTGGTTTTTGTCATTTTCGATGGGTGAATTAGGCATGAATTTCGACAACAACCTTTTGATGCTGATTAAGATTAGGCCGCTGAATGTATTATGAACTCGTTCTACTTCTTAACTTTTTAATAACAGGACAGTATCCAAAACAGACGGCCCTAAGTTCTAGCTATGAATTGCAAACGATTCTAATTTATCTGTAGATGTGAACAATGCTTTGCTAGTTTCGGATCTTCTTTTGGCCTACAGAAATCACTAACTCGTCGACTGAGTCCGCTGGGAACACCAAGTTGCTTTGGATCACATTTTACATAAGCTTGCCAAGAACGGTTTGCCTGGACTGCATGGGGGTTTTCATTTACCCGCCTTGGCGCACCGATGAATCATTCTTTCCTTAACATTCATTCACAGCATTCTCAAAGCCATATTCCCATAGAAAAAGAGGAACCTTGTCTGTCGCCTTGACTTTTGCTTTGCTCAAGATTAATTTGAGTCTGAGTCTGAGCCAGAAAACGAGTGTAGTCGGCGCTTGTATTTTTCTGGAAGACGACTACGTTTGATGTTCTCGTTTGGAAGACTTACGTCTGTCATCCAAGAGGAGATATGCGCAATTCTAATGGCAATAAACTATATTGTCAAGAACCGGTGGAGGCGGTAAAGTATCTGCGTCTTTTGCGACAATGAAGATGCAATTAAGATCTTGCCGAACTATTTCACTACATTCAAACAAGTAAGAGTATGCAAGGCCTCTCTGAACCCAGTCAGAAGGGTGAATCTACTATGTCTGTTTTGACTCCCATGGACAATCTAGCTCTCAGGAGGTTTTCTCAGGACTCGAACACGCTGCTTGGTTAGGGCTTTTATAGAAAATCGGGTTTCGTATGAGGATAAGTACATGTGCCAAGATCACGGCGGACTAAGTGAATACTTTTCGGCATCTCTAAGAGGTCAGTCAGTTTTCAGATGTTCCGAAGTAAGAATGTAGACGTCTTGCTGACTTTGCATAAAATTTGTGTATTATGCATAAGTGACATAAGATTTGGGAAGTTGACGGCTATAGAAATGACGATGTCACAAAGAGCTATCTTTGCAATTGTCCTGCATTGGCTCACATTCGACTGCAGGGGTAGTTCACCATCTATGAAAGTCTGAACGATTCGTCCTCCTCACCGAATCTTGTCACTCTAAGATACTTTCTCTTGCATCAACAGAGCATGTTAATTCGCAAAGACTGACACGATTAGATCCTCACAGTGAGTCTATCTGCTTCAGCGGCTTCACTACTCATTTGTTTGCATATCTCTATCGAAGTGGATAGAGCATTCGTTAGCTAACTTTGACTGTTGTTGGCTTTGATCATCATCATTGTAGTCCTTCAATACTCGTATTTGCGAAGTCAATTGTGATTCAGTGCTACGTATCCATCTGTCACTGGCACTCTGCTCATAGAGTTTCCGAACAGGATACGTTCTTTTGATAAGTGGTGCCTTCAGCATATCCTTTATGTCGCCACTCTTGCCAACGATTATGTGAAATCTAGCTCATTGGTTTGCCAGCGATATTGGCTCAAGTAGAGCTGATGTTGTTAGTGTACACTTCTCCAGAATAAACATCAAACAATCAGAGACGTCCGGATTTGTACATTGTCTATGCCTTACATGTGACTGCTATCGATTATCACATATCAATTTGGTTGACGTATATACCAACCAGCATTTTAATTTCAAACTCAAGGCATACTTATTCAAGGACTACGTAGCGGCTATCTTTAGATCGCTTTTCTCCTAAGCGGACTCAAGTAACAGATCAGAACAGTACATACGAGTACATGTGCTATAGAGCTCAGTGCTAATTTACTTACATTAGGCTTTCACTAAAATAAAGTTCAGAAATTCTGGGCCAAATTATCCTCTGACTGTAAGTCGGGTTTCAATTAAGCCTCTCTAGACAGGAAATCTTAGAGTATTTCATCATATTTTGGTCAAAAATTTGAAGACTTGTCACATGCAATGCTCTCCCATTCACTTAGAAAGTTCGGAGCTACTTTCCAAAATATAATCTAAGGCCTAGACTTCTAGTCGAGACCAAATCGGTTACTTTCTTGGCCGGTGGTAAGACATTAACTCTGTGTTCGAAAGATTATAAGGGAAGAGAACCAGAACTTTATACCGTCCATTGCTTTGATCTACTTAAAGCGAATTACCTGTCTCAAAACAGATATCAATTGGTCCTATGTGCTTGCAAACTTTTTGCAAAAGTTTCGGGTTCAGTTCTAGTCGGTTAGGGTAATACACACATGTGTCTCTTCTTCTTATCCTTTTATTAACCCTTTCCACGTTATACGAACTTATGCGTAACGAGTTTCCCATTTTTACTGCATCGCTGCTGCTCCGCTTATGGGGTTGGCTAATGTCGCAGACCGCAATACGCGTCTACATAATGCTCGGTCCTGGATCGCTTCAGTGGTAAGCCCCAGACGTTGTTGCGCATTTGCCATCTGAGAAATCCAGGAATTCTTTTTCCGACCTCGTTTTCTTACAGTTGGAGTGACCGTAGTTGATAGTGCCTTTTTAACCGGATTTTCCGCAGATCTTCTTTGAACGTGGCAATACCAACTTATTCTATTCGCCTCAAGTTGTTTGGTTACCGAATTCTTTATATGTAGACTTCCTCTTATACGCGTAGATCTAATACAATCGCGTTTAGTGACTCCACTAGACATTCTTAACATTTTCATTTCCGATGCCGTCATTTTGTTTTTAAACGCTTCGTACATTGTCCAGCACTGTGAACCGTATATAAGAGCTGGTCTAACAACCGTGGTGTAGAGTTTCCCCTTTAATTTAAGTGGAAATTTTCGGTCGCAAAAGATTCCCGAATTTTCCCGCCATTTCATCCATCCCTCACTCACTCTGTGGTTTACGTCGTCGTCACATTTCGCTTCCATGTTAACGATTGATCCTAAGTACTTAAAGATAGTGCTTTTCGGAAGAACTATTCCGTCTAACATTATATCCGGAACAGGTCGCAACGGATGCGCAAATGGGCACGTCAAATGCTCCGTCGAACGACTTATTTTAAACCCGTTTCTCTCTAGCGCATTTCTCCATGAATCTAAGGCGTTCTGTTAATCTTCGACGTTATCGCTAAGTATAACTGCGTCGTCAGCGAAGAGAATTGGCGTTACATTTGCTTCGCGTATGCAATCTTTTAAAAGATAGTCGAATACTACGTTAAAGAGGAAAGGGCTAAGTACGCTTCCTTGATGCACTCCGACATTGATTCAAAATTCTCTCGTCAGTCCATCAGAGCTTTTAAACCTTAGTTTTCATGTTTTCGTACATGTCTTGTATTATTCTAATATATGGTACGTTTCCGGTACCTTTTGAGACCTCAGCGCGGCCCATATGAGATCCCTAGGCACTCGATCGAATGCTTTCTCGAGATCAATAAATACCATGTGTAAATCCTTAGACGAATCTCGGTGCTTTTCCATTATTATTCGTAGGCTTTGGATAGCGTCCACCGTCGATCTTCCTTCAACAAATCCACACTGGCTATTATCGAACTTTATTATTTGCCGAAGACGTTCGTTTAAGACTCTTTCGACGATTTTCATTGTGTGTGACATAAGCTTGATTGAGCGGTAGTTGTTGCATTCTCGAGTGTCGCCTTTTCCTTTGTATAATGGAACCAAGAAGCTACTTCTCCATTGATTCGGCATAGGTTGTCCACATTTTAATTTATTTAAAAGTTTCGATAGCCAAACGCTGCCGATCCCCTCCATCTTCGACCAAAACTCTGATGGAATGCTATCTGGTCCCGCCGCTTTCCCCCGCTTCATTTTTCCGATTGCTATACTTATTTCTTCGACTGAAAAGTCCGAAACTTCCTCCTCGAATAGACCAGTTGTCGGCACGATAGCACGTGGAAACTGTTTGTTAAGCAAGTCCTTGCAGTATTCAAGCCACCGGTCACAAATTTCCTTTTCATTTGTTAGTAAACGACCGTCTGCATTTTTGATGTATTTCGGCGAGGTTATTTCCATCGAATTTGTTCGCCTCTGTGCAGCGAGCTTACAAATAGTTGGCAATTTAATATTGTACGACGTTACAACTTCTTGTATAGCTTGTCTTCTATCTGCGGATCGTGGGGATATTTGTTCCAACTCCTGGTACAGGTTTTCCGAAGGACTTTCTTTGCGACGTTTTTAAGACGCTCGTATTCAAGAGCTAGTCGAGCTTTTTCGATATCGTCGATATGATCGCATTTTGTCCACGCTTGGAATGCATTCTTCTTGTCGGCCACAGCTCGTTTGATGACCATGATTCATGATGGTATCACGATATAGTCCCCAGAAGGGACTTTGCGTGTGTTCTGCATTCCTCGTGCATGCTGTTCCATATTTCTTGCGCGCTAAGTGAGTCTGCTATACCATTTATATTTTGAAGTACTTCTTTAGCCAGTGCGATAAATCTTGCGCTTCGTTCCTTCGATAAATTATACCACCGGATTTTTGGCTTTCCACACACATGTGTCTAACTAAAGAAAGCCAAAATCTTTACCCGCGATAAGGGTTTCGCTTTTACGTGGTCCACACGTTTTCGTCAAATGATCCAACAAATATATTCTGACACCTGGGTTCCTTAAAACCTTTAGTTTTCCTCCGACATGGATCAAGTTCTGATAGTCTTTGTCGTCTGTATGAATGAATTTTCTCTAGATTCGAAGCATTCAGCGAGTTACTTGCATTGATAAAATAGTTCAAGATATAAAAGCTATCAGAGCTGGTTACATTAAACTAGTAAGAGTCGTTTAAGCACATAACCGCGAGCCCTCAAAGCAGATCAACCACATAAAGGGTTTAGAATTAACTCTTGAGAATAGGTAATTTTAAGATGATTTTAGTCCAACCTTTCTCCTACCACTGACCGAAGCCGTCCGTCCGGGGTATTTTCTCTACTTCTAATTGTTACCCACTCATAGAAGAATTCAGTTGAAGTAGGATTTGCACTTACAGACCTCTCCAATTAGCATGGTTTGTAGTCTGTATTCACTGTTCAGAGAGCTGAAGTAAATAAAGCTCTTTATTTCAAAGATATGTGCAGAAATTTTAGGTCCAGCCATAAGTTCTGTTACATTTTAAAAGTGCAATAAAAAAAAGTCTAGTAAGTCTTTTACCATGAAATTTATTTCCTTCATTAGTTCACAATATATAAGTTTGAAGAAAAAAAAATACTCAAAATGGCCGCCTTTAGCTTTGACGCAGGCTTTCAAACGTTGTGGCCATTGTTCTATAGCGGCAAGCACTGGATGGACAACGCGGGTGTTATTAAAGCTGCCTTAAGGCTGCCCAAATTTCGATGGGGAGTCTTACAGGCCATGCTCTCCAGCTCTGACCGCAAACTGTAGTCCAGCGGACTTAAATCTGGACTTCCTGATGGCCAATCTGCAGCACCAATAAAATCCGGAATATTGCATCGAAGCCACTTTTGCCCCGCTTTGGCTTTGTGTGCCGGAGCAGAGTCTTGTTGGAAAACCCATCTTTCCCCGTTGAAGAGGGTATTTGTTGAGCCCTTGACAACACCTTCGAGAGCATTTTCCTGGAACACTTTTGCCCCCGTTTTCACACCTTTCTCGCAAAAATGCAGTGATGTGACACCTTGATGCGATACCCCCAACAAACCATTAAAGAAGCTGGATGGTGTCCACGCTGAACCCTCGGAACAACTTTTTTGCTTCTTTATATGACGTTGCATAAAGTTTGTCATTCTGTTTGTTATAAACTTCTTCTATTACCAATGTAACAATTTTTTGCTTCCTTCAAGTCTTAATTTTTTGACGACAGGCTTTCGTATGGAGATGATCTCGAATAAGGCTTGACATGGATAGAGCGGATATATCCAATTCTCTGGACATTATCTTTTGTTTCCGAAGAGGATTTCTGTGAATACTCGTACGTTCACGCACAGCTTTAACTTTCGCACTCGTTCGAGCGACGACCTTCTTGGCCTGTCCCCTACTTCTGAAAATTCATTAAAAAATTTTGTAGCCCGATATTAACTGATCGATGGCTTCTATTCTTTACTTCTAAGTGGACGTGTTAGGAAAAAAACGGGACTAATCCTATTGAAAATTATGAGCAAGTGATACTTGAAATCTTGTAGCAGAATTTATGGCTAGACTAGGTATTATAAAAGAATAAACATTTTCATTCCGCCAAGTAATAAGCAAAAAATTAAAAGTGCAGACGTCAATATGGAACCCAATAGCACACCATGCAATTTGTCATGCTTCAGATCAAGAGCAATAAATTATTCCATCTATATACTAGGCTCTATTTATATTCTACCCACGTGCGGAAGAAGTCGCCAGATAGGATACCAATTTCGCCAGTCTCCATTTGTGTACGTTTCAACAACTCCATTCGCTGTCCTTATTGATGGGCGCTACTACAGAAACATCTTGATCTTTTAAATTAGAGAGAATTTCCACACTTTTCCAAACAATCCAACTGCACAACAAGGCAACAAATCCGTGAGTTTATTGTAACGCCACCAGCTAACATTCATGGCCCATAAACAGCATCATATTGTTATTGCAGTTGCTGTATCTAAAGCTGAAACCATTATGACTAGAAAACTGCAACAATTGCAGTTTTAATGTTGCGACACCGCCTTGTAATGCTCACGAAGAATGACTTTCATTAGGATCACAGCGGACAATCTGCAATACTTTTGTAGAGCAAAGATACGAGTACAAAACTGCAATTCTTCGCTGCATGGCCGGCCAGTTTAACATCAAAACCATGCCGCCTGGCATAATTTCCAGCTACCCATTCCACGTCGAATGGCGCGGATATGGTACTCGTTCGTACACAGTGTCAATGCGCGTAATTTGCCATGGAGTGCATTTTTATTATGTCAATCATTATACGACGGTTTACCGGTACGATGTGACTTATACTTAAGGGTTTCGCCTTGACAAAGTTGTCTTCATACTTAGAGATACCTACTCGTACTTGTGCTCGTACTTTCATTTTTATAAAGATTGTGCGCGCATGTAAATTGAAACCGAATTGGGTAGTTGACACGTTAATTTCCTACAAAACAACAACAAAATACAAAGAAAAAGAAAAAATAATAAATTTTCATAAAAGTCGCATACGAGCGTAAGTTTGTAGGTTTGCCTCCTCGTTGTCGTGGATTATTGTTGACCGCAGAATGTGATCACTAGGCAGATACTGTTCCCTGTTTCACGATTAAGTGGGACCAATACTCTCTATCCGTACTGTAATGGATGTACGTTTTGGCTATTGTGGTGGAAATGTATCTGGTCAATGACAGTGGCTTTTTGTCGTCAGTAGTATGAGTACGACTAGGCTTAAGATGCATTTCGGCTTGGTCTGGTCTGGTCTGGTCTGGTCACACGAAGAAGGAAGTGATTTAATGTTGGGTATACGGGCCTGGGTATGATTTCCTGGTTTCAGATCAATTGGAATTCACCACGCCTGTGGCGAACTGACAAATTTGAATTTTCGTCGCTTAGTAGTTGTTTTTGTTTTTTTTTTGTTTTCCATTCACCCAGGTCCGACACGGTGATTGATAGGGAAATTGTGGCATTCTAGGTGAAAGGCGATTAATACGACCAACGTCGACACTGTATGGACAATTGCACAGCTGGTGGCGTATGTAATAAAATCAATTATGCAGTTGACTGGAGGCTGTTGGAGTTGGGGGATAGTAAACAGAAGCCAGCCAGTGTCGTGATTGGATTTTGACAATAGTGGGTCATTAAAGGAATGACAATTAGGAGGAAATGCATTATTCAGATCGAAGCGAAGGATTTAAACCGACGGCTTCTCGTGGTCGATTCCAGATGCATAGCCTCTGAGACGGGGCTTTGCCTGCAATACAATACCTTTCCATTCTCTTCAATAAGCTCATTAGAAGTCGTTGCAGGAACTGAGGTTCATCAAACAATCTCTGACACCCCATCGAAGTTCCTCATTTGGTATAATCATTTAATTTTCTATGATCCCATACGGAAGCATAGTTGTCCTTAGGAGTAGGTTCAATGAGTCGTCTCCCAAAAGGAGCCATCCATTCTGAAGAACTTGGAGCTTTCGAAATTATTTTTCTTTTTACGGAATTACCGTTTTTATGAGCCAGCCTTACCTAGGCCAGAGTCTTACTGAGGATGCATACCATCTGGGCCGTATTTGCTCATCTATATGATCTTTCTCCTCCAGTTGCGCACTGTGAGTCGATTGGTGTGCCATTCTACTTGTGGAAGCCACCTCAGGTGAGGCCTTTCTCTACTACGTTGTTCCTCCGAGTTGAATTTGAAGACCCTGCGGGCCGAAGCAACCACGTCGTATAGTTCGTCTTTAAATCTTTTCCTCCAAAGCTCATTCGAAACATTTTTCTCTCGAAACGACTTAGAATATCTGCATCCGCCTTCGACAAAGTCCATATTTCAGCGCTACAAAGCAGGACTGATATGATCAAGGTCACATTAGTTTATCGGGATGCGGCCTATCTACTCAACCGCTTTCTTAGCTCAAAGAGGCTATGATTTGCAAGCTTTCAAGAAATGTCACATTACAGCGCGTCAGCTTACCAAATAATGGTCGCGAAATAGCAAGCGGTCTTAATCGACACTCGACATAGACGGGCGATCTTGGCAGGGATGCCAAAACTAGAGATTTCTTATAAATGACGCTCTATGCGGCTTTACGCTCGATGAAAAGATGGTTCAGTATCGATTTGGACTTTTTGAGTTTTTCCCGAATTCCCTGGAGTGCAAAGACTTGGTCGATTGTGTACTTTTTTAATCTGAAACTGCACTTATAGATGCCAATCAGTTTTTTGACGATGGGTTTCAGACACTCACACCATATGGTGAATAAGGTCATTTATGCGATATTGAGGAGACTTATACCTCTACAGATCGTGCATCTGAGAAATTATTTAGTGCGTGCTCTTCATTAAGCTATTTCCAGCAGCTTTGAGTACCTCCGTCGGGAAGCCGTAAAGTCCTGCTGCATTGTTTGATCAAAGCTTAAATGTTGCTATCATTTGTTTTCGCCAGGGAAACGGAAGTGTTGGCTATCGTCGTCTAAGTTGATGAATGATCTATTCTACCTGACGGCGGAATGTTGGCCTTGTAACCTTTATACAGTTAAGAAGAGGTTTTTCCATATTCCCAGCACTGACTCGGACTTTATTACAAGGTTTCCTACTGCATCTCTGAAGGTTTCTGTGAGGGCATTATTGCCACGACACAATTTGTTTGCCTATTGCCAAAACTTCTGTACTTTGTTCCTGCAGTGTTTTACGCTTTTTGTGTAACATCTACTAGGGTCTCTGATAGGAAGTTTGCAGCAGTACTACTGGTCCTCGGTACTTGACGCTGGCGGCATATGATTTGCCGACAAATTTCGACATATTTGTTCGGCGGATATTCGTTATGTCTTCTCGCAATAGTTCCTCTTTGTTGCGGTCTTTTTGAAAATTCGCATTTTGAAAAGGTGGTGATCCGAGTCAATGTTGGCTCCCTGGAACGTTTGGACGTCCAAAATACTAATGGCATGCCTTTCGTCGCTCACTATGTGATCAATCTGATCTAGTGTTTCATGATCGGTAGAGTGCCATGACCCCTGGTGTATATTGAGATGAGGAAAGCTTGCTTTTCATATGTAAGGGCTTACTCGTGCAGTTACCCGGGTACTTCTGGCTCCAGTAGTAAAGGAAACACTCTGCTACGAACATCATTGTTGCGCTGATGCTGGCAGAATCTATGTTGTAGGACTGCTGGCAATTTTCCGATCAATTCTTATGTAGGTCCTCATTTGATCCAACATACCGCGGCCTTGCGCACTGCTAACTTTGTGAAGTTATATGCTTCAAGATGAAAGCATGCAGAAGCATTACGCTGCCACTGAATGCCATTGATGGTGCAGATTATTTTGTACTCCCTTGGAAGCGTCATCGCTGATCGGCACTATTGCTGTCCTTATAATCGGATATAGACCGGGAGACCTCGGTTTTGGATCACTATGAGCCAACGAGTATTGATCGACGGCTTAAAAATTTCTTTTTATAACCAAATACAAGCCATCAACTTCTCCTTAGGAATCAAATTTACAATATTGGCTTATATAAAGGCTGCAGAGCAATCGGTCTGGCTTCTCTTTTAATGCCATCCGATCTGTGAATATAGATCTTGAATGCTTCCCTCTTTGATGAACTCAAATATTAAACTGCCTCCCTGAAGGGCTTGACTTTGTAATGAAATTTTAGGGTTGCTTTTGTCTCCAATTATCCACTTGAAGATCCATCTGAAGCAAGGCAAGGCAGACATCTTCCATTCGAACGACTGAGTAGAGGAGGTTATTGTCACTGCTTTGAAGAATGGCAACAACTTCCACTCGGTGCAATTTCGATATCCTTGTGCTGGGGCTAGGTACTCCTCTTTCTACACAGAATTTTCTTTTTACACCACAATGTTGGCCTCATGATGGTGCTGAATTTCTTACTTCTACTGCATGAGGGTGTTCAATCTTAAATTTGTTTTTGGTATGATATTACGGTGCAAGACACGAATTTGTACTATGAACTTAGTTTCTCTGCCTAAAAATAACCAACATACTGGCCATTCAGATATCGGTTTGTCTAATCCTGGGGGAATTATCGTTGTAAAGCTTTTAAGGCAATACAACCAGCAACCCAGAGGGCCATATGGAAATTTTCCTCCTAGAACTTCGTGTTTTGATGCCAAAAATCCACTTAATCCACTTTTATTGAGGCAATTTGTCATCAATTTTAAAATCTCCCAAGCAGAGCTCTAAATAAGTCGCAGTAGATACAGTAGGATTGTGATGTTCTAACACTAGACATGGTTACAGATTCTACCTGAAAAACCCTTTTCGATTTTCTCCCATTTCAAAAGTTTTTCCAAACCTTCCCAAAAACATAAGGCAGTTAAGTCGACAAGAAACGTTTTAAGTCTTGTCAATGAAGACCCCACTAGACCTAGCTTTAGCTGGTGGCAGCGGAGGTTATGATGCTGTTGTATCTGGAATATGGTTTACTTCGTAAACATTTTTGCAATTGCATTCCACACTAGGAGTAGAGGGTTTACAATATCTGCCAGATTTTCACGACAATTATAACTTAGGCTTGTCCTGCAGTTGATTCTATTCTCCTGAACTTACTGGCCAAAGACCGAAAAACTTTCCCTTTGAATCAGAAACTAAATCATTTCGTTGGGACCTTTCTGGCAAGGCTGAATCTCATTTTCATATAAAAATTCAGAATTGAAAAGATAGTACACTTTTGTTCTATGATAACGATATTCGGCCGGCACTCTATCATTATTAAGAAGAGCAAGTAGTCTTAGATTTCCAAAAAATCCCCAAAGTCGGTGAAAATGCTGGTGTAAGCAAATGGCATTGTTCTGATCGATAGAACCAGTCCAAGATGGAAGTAGAAATATGTGAAGCTCACTAAGTTAAGCTAAGGTCTAAGGTCGAGCTAGTTATCGATAGGACAGTTCGCACCTAGATATGGTATGAAGGTATGATTGTTCTTTGGTCTCGGAAATCAGAGGAATATTGGATTATTTGTCCAACCGACCAATTCCAATAAGGCCAAGGAGAGTTTTTGTCAGGGCAAACATGACCAAATTAAATGAACGTTCTCCTAGGTGACCGGTTTGAAAGGTGGATACTAAGAGGACTGGCAGCATTAGTGGTAAATCTGAGTGTTCTCCAGAGATAAACACAGCACGTCTCCACATTCTTTAAGTTCCCTTGAAGGTCGCCGTTTCGATAAAAAAAAAACAGCCGAACAACCACCTCGTAAAACTAACATATTTTTTGACATCCAAGTCGTCAATAGTTTTCTGATTGTTTTCGGCTTTTTTTTTTTTTAATTTTTACGAGTTCAGTAGTCTGTTTATGGACCATCAAACATTTTTTTCTATTTATAGTCTGGCTGTCACATAAAAATGCAATAGGCTTGACCTGATTATTAATTTGAGTTAATCCGCATCGAATTATCTTTTCTGAAAAAAAAGGAAAATACTCCAAGACCTGATCTCTTGGAATTCAACCAAAACAAAGTTGGAAAGCCGGCAAAGACTGCCAATTTAGAGAGAGAGAGAGAGAGAGAGAGAGAGAGAGAGTAAAAATGACATAATACACCGCGAAGATGGTTATGTATCTCATTTCCATATTCATAAATGGATTCATGAATTTTTCGTCGAAAACCATCATATCATTAAAAATCGACAAATCATTTGGCGGAATTTTGGTTCCTCGTCATATTTTATTGCCATTGACATTCTCGAACTGGACTGCAACTAAGAGTCCTTGACAAAATAACAAAACTGTCATATCTTGGACTATACATACGAGTATGATGTCATAATGAATCTCTGACCATCGACGGTGGTCAGACAACGTATGAGTATTTGAGTTGAACTTGGAAACTTGAGTGATAAATCAGTTCATTGAAATGTATTGTCTTACTCAGAGATGAAATAGAAAAAGATATTTCAGTGAACTTTGAGTGATAACTGATATTGGGCTTGACATTGACCTCGTCCATAGACTAGTTGCACAACATTTTCAAATTTGGGGTTTGATGTTTAAATGAGGAAGACAACTGCGACTGGGTTTAAGGACCTGCATCACCTATTTATCGGCTGGTACTAAGTCGCACCAACATTTTATTTTAATTGAGCCTACAAGGGCAAATCAAGAAGACCTTCATGATCTTTTTGTGGAGCTAAGAAAGTCGTTACAGAAGATGAGGTGTCCACGATTGGAAAAGAGGGTGCATATTCATTTGTATTTTAAGAATTGAGAAGAACCCGACCGATCATGTATTGACATTAACCTCAAAGCGGTTAAGCAGTTCACCTTGGAGTCAAAACTAAATGCTGCGGAGTTAGAAAACAAGTTCTTGCTTCAGATTGCTAAATAAAAACCGAGAGTTATTCGATGTCTATCTCGATTTAGGTGGTAAGTTTTGGACAGAAGTAAGAATTCTGAGGAGAAGATCTATAGCCCATATAAATGATTTTGCTGGTATCACTACTGGCTTTGACTTTCGAGTCTTGGCATGGTTAGGGGATAGAAGATTACCTAGAGGGAATCGCTGATATTAGGTGTTAAGCGCCTGCTCTTCAACTAATCAACCTCTTTTAAGTCAAATGCCTCCATTTATACGGCGATACTTCGTATCCATTTCTCCCACATATTTCAACGATCTCAGGCTAGTGAAAAAAACTTTTTAAATAAGGCCGATGTCACTATATTGATGGTAGAGTTGGCCGTACCATCCACTCCTACAAATTTCGTCTGTGTAAAAGGGATCAAAACTCATTTTCAACAACCTTCGTTAACGTCCATCCTTCTGGGCCATAAAGTAGGAATGGATCTTTCGAAGAGTCTCTTGATTACCTCCTAACAGCACCAGATAAAGTGTGACTTCTGAAGACGTGTCATCACAATGGTTAATAAAGGTGCCTCATGGCTATAGGTTTTTGGAGGGCTTCGGACGTCTGTCTTTTCCTTCTGAATACCCTCTATATTGACGATATTTAACGTGTCGGTAAAATTGATCGCATTGAGATCAATGAAAAGGCCTAGAGAATCGATCTGGTCTTATTGAGGTTTTATTCAGCATCGGCAAAAGTGTGTGAATATTTGGTCAATTGTGAACTTACCCGCCCCCGAACTATACTGATGGTAGCCAAATCCTTGTCAAATGATCCACGTATCAGGCAAACTACATTAAAAAAAGCAACAGCTCTATAGTTGGGGCAGTTTAGAGGATTTCCCTTATTAAATTGACCAAACGAAGCTAAGGCCATATTCTTCTGGCATATTTTCCCTTGACCAAATCATAGAAATGAGGAAGTGCCTCATCTTTACCAAGTGAGCTCCAACTTCTGGGATGGCAGATAGGCAATCGTGGCCTTCAACGCTCAAGTTAAATGGTTCTTTATGCCTCATGGCGAGATTTGAGTCCTCCCCACTGTGTTACAGTCTGCATAAGTAGTCTACTATATCCTCACCAAACACTGTGTCTAGGATGAAATTTAGAATATCACCAAAAGTACCGACAGCTTCTTCCAATTGAAAGCATTTAACATAAAATATTTTCACAGTATTCCCCTGTAAGAGTGGCGTTCAAGATACTCTTGGGCATATCTTAGCAGCAACTAGCAAGTGATACGAGGTTTCCTCGATCGCAACTTGATCAATTTCAATAGACGTCGAATCGATGACGATCTGGTGATTGTCGTGTCCTTTTCGGAGTTTTAAGGTGTGTAAACGGTATGTCCTTTAGCAAAGTTAAGCTGCCTTAGTCTTTTATCAAACTTAGCGTCATATAAGTTGTGGTTCCGAGCTGTTCTACCAAAGAAACTCATTTTCCCATTTTTTTCTTAATTCCTAAGTACAATTATCTATCTCGCCTGTAGGGTCATGAGCAAATAGCAGGCTGAAGTAAGCAAACTCAAGCAAATTGTTACAAAGTCATTCTAACGTGCCAAGGCTCAAAACTTCTCGCACCTACTTGTAGCTTAATAAAACCCCATTCAAATAGACGTTGTATCTGTTGTCTCTATGGTGGTTATGACACAATTTTGTATCCAATGTACCAACGTATGGTCTATGTTTTCCTGGATGGCGGTGATATCTCCATTAAAGCAGTATAGGGTTTCCTCCCTTTTATACGGCCACGAAGTGTGAATACTTCTTATTTCCCATTCCTCTGGTTGGTTTGCAATGATGGAGTTTTTTCGAACTCGCGTAACATCAAACTTTGGACTCTGGACTCTTTCTGGAACACCCATAAGCAAAAGCTAATTGGTTTTATAGAGCCTGTTCCTCACTATAGTGATACGAGAATTGCCGGTAAGAGTCTATCATCTCTATCTCGACACCCAGACTAGTCTTAAAACTCTGAGCTAGAAATAAGTTAAAGCAACACATATAAGGTTTCCTCGATTCAGTCGCGTGAATTTATTCACCGTCTTCATGCTTCATGCTCTATACAAGCGCTTATTGTGATGGAAATCAAGTTTGGAGAGACCAGTAACTGATGGCTAGCTAGAGAAGGTCATAGTCACTTTCAGTAAGCAGCGTCAGTTCGACGCTTCTTAGTGCCTACCCTGCTAGCTTAAATACTCAACTGTTGGCCTTTTCTACATGCGACAGGTTTCCGATTTGTAATCTTTTGAAATGGTACACTTCCAAACAGTTTTAGCTCTATTCAGCTGAATCACAATTTCCTGGATTTCTACTACCTTGTCCGCTATCACTTTAAGGTAGGTATAATAGGTGATTTTAAGCAAATGGTACAATCTATCGTGCCACAATGAATCTATATAGTTTCTGAAGGTCCGGTTGGGCTTGCGAACCATGTTACTTTTGGCTTAATCGGTTGACAAAAGTTGCTTGCTAATGCCAAGATAATAAACCCTCAATAGGCAGTCACCAAAGACCCTTTTAAGATATGAGTTACCATCATTTTTGCACCTGACATTCGCATGATTTCCGTTGAATCTCCTGGCAGATCAGGCACAAATAGACAAAGAAAACTTTCCACACTTTTATTTCACAAGACCCTTAATACAATTGTATCCTTACTAGTGCGTCGATCTGTTTTTGGGCTGTCAGAAACTGGCTGATTGAAGTGGTGGAGTCATAGACATGTTGTTCAATCATATTTGAGGCATTTCAGCTTTTACTTCGAATGGTTGCTTCCCGCTGGCCCACAGGCTAAGGCATTTGGTCTCCCCAATTAGATATTGTATATTTTTCTCTGACGTGACCCTTTGTAGACTGTTGTGGTTAGTCTCACCCTTAAGCCCTAGCTATGACCTAAAATCTGTGATGCGACGATAGTAAGTATGTATAGTGAGATTGCGTCCGCTATGTAATCAAATAATTTTCAAAAGATCATTCTTTACGAGTTTCAATTACCTTGATTCTCAGCTAACTCTGTTCGGGTATATATCAGAGCAATGATTGAGACAATCAGACTCGCCGAAGCCAATCAGGACGCACATGGGATTGAATGTCTCGAAAAGACTACGTCATTTAAGAGCTAGCAAGCAGACTTGAAATTATGTTAGTCTGACTCTAAATATCGATGTTGAATTCTTTTGTTCTAGGTAAATTCGGTAAACACCGCACCTGCGATTTTCCTCCTGCAAAGATCTTTCATTTTGCTCGAAGAGCAGCATGTGACTGATTTCACTGTACTGCTTACAGCCTTGCTTGGCTCATTCCTTATCAAATCAAAAGTTTCGTAATGATGGTCAAGTGCAACCTAAGAAGTCATTTACTACAATTCTCTTCAGATTTTAAGATCGTCCAACGGAAGTTGAGAAACTTTTAGAAAATGGAAGGGACCGTCTGGCCACTAGTTTTCAAAGTCAATATTCGCAGCTTACAAGTCCTCCTACTCACACCCTAGAGAGCAATATTATTGGACTTTTGGACCAAAGGGCCCTGCTCTATCCCTTTCGAATCTCTTTCTCAGAAACTAGTTTTTCTATAGCATAGTCCTTGGTTGAATGGAAGTAGTCAGACAATCCCTTTTGCCAACTCGACGAAAAATGGCATATTTTTGTGGAATTTCAAGCTTTAACTTAAGTAACAAGTTCCTCGTTGTTTTTGATATTGGGTTCTTGTGAAGCTTGTTCACCTCAGTGCCTCGTGACACCACTCTTGCCAAGTAAATATAGTATACTATGAGCAAGTCGATATCGGAGTCGTAGAGGTCCACATGTCGCTTATTTGAACTGTAACACAATGACAACGACGAGGTCTAAAAGCCCAAGGTAACATCCTTCATACTTCGTTCAGCTGATTCCCAAAAATAATCGTTCATGTTCGCATACCATAGTAGTGGACAGTGACAAGGCAATTCAAGAATACCTTACGTTCAAGGAAAAAGTGGATTTCTTTCAACACTTACGCTGCTTACCTTCGAATTCAGTTTCTACTGAACTACGAGTACTTTGAGTAATTTATTTTCCCTCAACACAGTTAATGGCCTTAATTAGCTCCACTGCATTCAGTCTTGCTTTGGAGTCAATAATTTACCAAGTCCAATCAATATGTAATCATTCCGATGCAACCTCAATTTATTACCCAATACCACCGTAATGACATAATCAACAAGTCTTGCCAAATATATGACTCCAGGGGACGACTGCAAATCAACATCCTCGACAACATTCCATTTTACGATTCGAAATCGATCGCGTGAACTGACAAGTAACAAGGTCACATGCTGAGTTATCGAAAAACCGTCCACGAGTACCAGAAGTCCAAGCTACTGGGCTCACTCATAACTTATAGGTACATCTGCAAGGGATCATTCAACAAATGATAAAAACTCCCTGCTCTCTCAGGATATTCAGTAATTTGTTTATGTCAATGTACCGTCATTTCTTATGGGTGTTCGAGTCCCAAAGACTCGGAGATTTCAATTGTTTCAGTCTCAGGAGAAAAAAGTAAAAGTTGATTGTAATCCAGAAGGATGTCCACACTTTAGACGGAGGGCATCCTGAGTCACAGCTAACAACATCCTCTCACCAGAGTTGAAGACCTCGAAAGTGATTGCATCGAACACGCATTCCAAGGGAATTTTCCAACCAGGATCCGGGTGTTGCTACGCAGTAAAACAAAACTCTCATTTGTACTTGTACCATCTGCAGGCAGCAGTAATTTGTGTGCCCGATGATAAGGTCAACCGTGGTCAAGTCAAGTGTTCAGTCAAACAACAATCCGATGCGTCCACTGTGCGAATGCGAATTACATATATATGTACGAGTATGTGTATATACCAGGTAAAGATCATAACGAAGATCGTCGGATATAAGATTCATCTGGAGGCTGAGGTTGAGTTAAACAATTAAATTGACGCACGTTCTCTAGTGGACTTTCGACTTATTTTTATTTTTTGTTTGTCGATTCGGGGAGCCTTTCGAATTGGCCTGGGTGACATTTTTTTTTATCATCCAGACATGTTCAGCTGAGTCAGAGTATGTATCTTTTGCATCTGCATCGCGTATCTGCTGCTGTATCGTTGTTGTCACAGTGCCAGAGTAAGAGTGCCAAATGGGGAGATTACCAGTTCATGGTGTTCGCAAACAGGCATTCACTTCCTAATTAAGTGCTCCCCAAGTGAAACTATCTTTGTGGATGATGGTAGATACGCGTCTTGTGAGTGATGATATGCGCAATTTCAATTACGCACACCATTCATTCATCCGCATTTGTAGATTCTTGGTTCGGTTTCAATTTGCTTATGGAGAGTCCCTGTCAGGTAGCAATTTAATGCCACAGGTAGTTGAACTATAATTGCAGTTCGGATGCACTTCCTTCCTGGTCTCCTTGGGACATTGAACATGACCAAACCAGATCTTAATGAGCCTTCGGGCCATTACTGGCCATATGGACGTATAATTTCGAATGTTAAACAGCGATTTTTTTTTTTTGATTGCTAATAAAGATACTACACAAGAACTTGGTGGTGGTAACGATTATTTTGTCTTAAGGTTGACAGGAATTATTTGTTTGATCACGAGGTCATTTGACATTGGTTAACATGATTACTCGCACGACATTGGGGAAGCAGGTAACCCATGACAGTGATTTAGTTGCTCTCGTCGGAAGTGCGCTGCTGAATCTGGTTCTCCAACTGCATTGTTGGTTCTCATTCTTCACAACTTGAGGCAACATTTCACAGATACTACCCATAGCTAAGAGACCTTGTTGATATGGATCTGTGCAGGCCTAGGAACAGATAATGTTTAGAGAAATCAAATTGTGTCAACACTAGTACATCTGATGCATCAATTACTGGCTACAAGAGTTGAGTAGTTAGTTTAGCTTTAAAGAAGAAAGGGTTTATAGGGTGAGTAAGCACGTGATTATCAATCATTTTCGCCACCCAAAGCCTCAACTCTATTCATCATTTCTTTTATAAAAAAAAAAAAACAAAAAACAGTTCTAACTAAGGGATTATCCTGGTTGCACAGGAAAGATCCTTTATGAAGAGTTCATCATTTCATTCAAATCCTACGATGCCTAAGTGCATACCAGGCGTTAATGATAGCATACATAACGAACTCCAATGTCCTTCTTTGTGTTGCTGTATCAAGGCGCGTCACGAAAATCTGTAACAACTTAGAGTTGGCCAGGGCTATGTCGCATATGATGAAATCGAAGTTAATAGAGGGTTGAGAACAGTCGGGATACCGTGTGTCTAAGTGAAATTTTAGAAAAATAAGAAACGATTGCCTGAGCCCATCGTTTATGTTGTCAAAGATCAGCATAATTTTCATCGATCTCTACGAAGCGTTTGCCGGAAAAATAGAAAATGTTCATTGAAATTCGAAGCCAATGTTGAAGGCAGTGTTCGCAGTTTTACGAAACGTCTGCATGCTAGAAGCACAAGTGTTCGTCAAATTTGTCATGACAAAACGATTGTTGGAGAAGCAGGATGTTGCAGGATAAGTATACCAGTTGAGTACACAGGTTAAAGTCTTGAGATGCGATTCCATTGTGAAATCAAGACACAGTGCTATTCATACTAGAAGAAGCTGGGGACCTGAGAGATTTTTGCGCAACTTAACTGGTGAAAACAGCCTGTGAAAAGAAAATATGTCTTGGGGAAAGCTATTTTACAATTTTTAATAGTCGTCAAAGTGCTTTTTCGACTCTCGACGTGACATATTCAGTTCAAAACATTTCGCTATCCAGGATGACACTTTAATACTTTGTTACTTTGGAGAAACTTTTGGTGATGATCTTAAACGCTGGATGGTTCACACTAATCAGCTCCTTTTCCTAGTAAGGATAACCTCAGTTTTGACAATATTGAATAAAACCTAGTTTCTGTTTGCTAGGCATAATTTGGCAGGTAGAACTGCCTCAACATTTGCATATGTCAACTTACATGCACCTACTTGATTAGAGTTGACAGGACGCCGATGAATTGATCTGTCTACCTCAAGTTAAACATGCAAAACTTTCATTGCAGCGAGAACTGTAATTCCCTTCACCAGATTCCAAAGCGTACTCTTGCAGGATGTTCCACGTTCGTACGCATGTTGCAGCTTGGAGAAAGTACGCATTCACAAAGCACTTTTCAGGTAAGAGACGTAGCTCTCTTCATCCTCTTCAACATAAAGAAGGACTGGCATATTATTTTCTTTTCAAATATTCCGAAAACTAACAGTAAGGAGCTGCCAGCAACTGGCCAACACCTTCTTGTATCAGAAGTGTATACTCGTATATGCCGCCGGGATCAAGCGAATCCAAGCCATCAAAGGAATCAAAAACATATTAGATGGCCTCATCCGCCACCACAAACGATGACATAAAGTTGATATGACGTGTTATAGTATTCACCTCGCTTGTCGCTGGTTCTTGTCAAGTTAGTTAGTATATAGGTAAAGGTTCCATTAGATTTTCTGATTCTTTCTAGTCTGGCTGATCTGTTCCTTTTTAAAGATTTCGAACATCCTAATCGTTTTACCGAGTATTTCGATCTTCTTGGGCAAAAGTCTGTACTAGAGGCACTCATTTGAAGCCGAGTTATGTGGCTTCGATTTGTTAATCAAGTCTTCTTCTACGTCACATACGATTCGTCGCAAGTGTACCTTTTTCATAGAAGGGCTGATCTGTAGGAGAAAACATCAGTTCAAACATTTTATGGGATATATCGTCCTGGTTCTAAAAGACTTCCTTTACTTGTTATTTCATTTTGAGATTAGGCGGAGCATTGATGGAATCCCGAGCTTCTCCCAAATGAGTGTCCTACTTAGTTTTCGCTTATTTAACTGTATAGATACATTTCATCCAATTCTGAAATCTATGTGTCCATGGTCTGAATTAACCTTGAACGGTGGATTTGCTCCCGTTCCAGCACATGATAAGTCACATCTTCATAAAGTCAGAGTATTCAATAATAATGGCGGGTTCTACTGCCAATAGCAAGCAGACACAACGACGAATTTGTGTCATTCTCCGTTCGTTGCGAAACTTGTGTCTACAAAACCCAGATTTTGATTGCAAAATTGTCGTCATGCCTTAGATGATTAGAGTAAGTTCGGCACCTAAACATAAGTTCTCGGTCCTTCCGATCGATCGTCACATAGTGGCTTAAGAAGCTCTTTGAGCAACCAAAACAAGATATGAGTTTCGTTTGCACCCATACTCATGTATGGATATTATGTGAGGATTTGAGTACATACTGAAGGTAAATCTAGTCTGCACTCTTTTGGAAATAAAATAACAATTTATCCAAGGTGCAAATGAGATCGTTAGTGATAACTACATCTAACTGCATCACCAGAACTTTTTTCAAAGCCCAAATTGAAAGAAGAGGCGTCTTAATTGTCCCTACTTGTTTAGTCCTTGTAAGAATATATTTTCTACTTTTTAACGCCGCTACATATTCCGTTTCTTCAAGAAGATGGATATCAACTGAAAACTTTTAAACTATTAGCATTCAGGAAGAAAAGATTTTTCGGCAATCACATGCCTGGATGTTGTAAAAGATGTTTTTTTATTTGCACGGGAAGTTTCGATGGTTGTTGTCTACGGTTCAACAGCTGTTAATGTCAAACTGTGTTGACATTTCTGTTCAATAAGGTTTGGCAATTTGTCATGAATCATTTAACGCTAGAATAACGCTGCGAAATTGTGGGAATTTACTTTGAAAAAAATTAATCTGTTCGTGAAGTTCATAGAGCTCTTCGTCAATTGTACGGTCAACATAATCGGCCTAGTGAGCAAGCAATTCGTGCAATTATTGATCGTTTTCACACTAAATTTTCTCTTCTCGATTCAAAACCAATAACAAGAATGAGCAATGTGCGTACCGAAGAGAATATTGCTGCTTTAGCGCAAAGTGTTGAAGAAGACGCCGAAATGTCGATTCGTCGCCGTTCTCAACTTGTTGGCCTTGGTCCTTTGACTACGGGGAAAATTTTTGTTTCCAACAATTAATCAGCTAAACATGAACGACGTTTGGTTCCAACAAGACAGTGCAACTTCCCATACAGCGCGCTTAACCATCAATTTATTGCAAAATCAATTTGGTGTCAATTTTATTTCCATAAGTGATCCAGTTAACTGAGCCCCTCGTTCGTGCGACTTAACGCCTCTCAATTACTTTTTATGAGGCTATATTAAGTCATTGGTTTATGATGACAAACCAGCAAATCTTGAAGTTTTGAAAGTCAATATTCAAGCCAAAATTGACGCCATACGGCTAGATTTATTGGAAAATGTAGTGAAAAATTGAACTGATCGAATGGACCATGTAAGTCGTAGCCGCGGCAAACATATGCCAGAAATCATATTTAAATAAAAAAATGACATGAAATTATCTACTAGATTATAATAATAAAAAATTCATTCCAGCAATATTTTTGTCTTGTATTATTATTTAAAGCTTGCAGACTCTTAAGGAAACACCCTTTGTAAGAATAGAATATGCTACGCGGAACACTTTATCCTAGGAATTCCATTTTCGATATCTTATTCCTTTGGCTAGCTCTCACAGTTGAATAACATAGTACTCGCCCTCGACGTTGCTTAGACTCTTATCAATGCCAGCCATCCAAATTCAAAGTGTCAAAGAGGAAATAGCAGTCGTTTTCGCCTCTTATTACCTCGAAAAACGAGTCGAACACATTGGTTGTATCTACTTCTGTGATCAAAAAATGAGATGAAATTTTAATTTCGGGCTCTTCGATTCTGACGTTTTTTTTTAAGTTGGTAGTACTGTCACTGACATCTGTGACGAATTTCATGTCAAAATCTGAATATTTTCTATAGCTACAGTACGCGTTTTTTGGACTACACAAAATGATTTTATTGAGTAAGGAGGTTGCATCAAATTCTGTTTACAGAATGAAATTTCAGCAGCAGAAGAGACGTTGAGAATGTTGCCGAAGTTCTTCGATGAGCAGGATATTTCATATGTTTACAAGTGGTGTAAACAATTCAAAAAAGGCAGAAAAATCGTTGAAGCCTAGATTGTCCTGGACGGCCATCAACATCAACTAATGAACAACACGCCAAAGAAATCAAAGATTTGGTGCTAAAAAATCGGCGATCCACAACTTGAGATCTCGCTGATACTGTTCACATTTTATTTGGATCAGTCCGGACCATTTTGGAAGATGTTTGGTGTCTGAAAAAAGTCAAATCTCTTTTGGTTCCAAAAACAATCATTCGCCTGATTTAGCACCTGAGTTCTGGCTATTCCCTTTGCTCAATGGACTGCGCCAGGTGCAGGAATCTTCAAAAGATACCAATGGTCTGTACCATTAGTTATGGCCGTTTCATATATTTGGCACTGATGGCATGCTAGTCAGTATATGCCTACGACGGACTAAATCAGTATATGCCTACGCGTACTCATAGTAGTAGGAAATTCGTCCCTCTCATTTTTTTCATTTTTGTGATGACTATTACTAAGTTGCCTTAACAAGTTGTTTACACTTCTAGAGTTTTAGGCGCGTTAGGTAGGTAGTTTTCCAGTGAAGGCACCTGCTAATACCGTCATAACATGCAGTTTTTCCTTCCGGCGCTAGGTCGAAGGGTCTTGTTCTTTGTAGTAGGCGCTCAAGGTTTGTCACGTCCATAGTATGAAGACGGGTACGAAGCTACCAAATGCTACCCTCACGGTAGCAATTCCTAGATCTCTGTGAATATCACCTTTCTTCATATACCAAGGAGCATTCACGATTGCTCTTAGTATTTTGTTTTGAAATGCTTGCAGTAATTCCATTTTGCTTGATTTGGTACAACCCCAAAGTTGTATACCATATTTCCAATACGGTTTTAGTAGCACTTGCTTATACAGAAGAAGTTTGTTGTATACGCTTAACTTTGAGTATCTTCCGAGTAGCCAATACATTTCTCTAGATCTGATTTCGAGCTCTAGACGTGTTGTTGTTTTCACTTAAGTTTTGCGTCTAGGGTTTTTCCTAGATATTTTGCCTCGTTTGCGTACGGCATATTTCTTACCATAAAATTGACATGCGTTGATTTGATCTCATTGAGGACTATTTGCCAGGTTTTTGTCCATTCGCATACTTTGCTCAAAGCTCAACATCTGCGAACGTTGCTACAACGGTCCTTTCATCTTGTGGTACATCTCTTGTGTGGAGCAGGAACAGGATTGGACCGAGAACACTTCCTTGTGGAAAACCGGCGTAGATTTCTTTGAAATCCGAATATTCACTCCCGTGTCCAACACGGAAAAGTCTGTTTTCCAGATAGGATTCCAATATTCTGAACAACTTTTCCGGTAAGATTACCCTTAGCTCATACCTTAGGCCTTCATGCCATACCTTGTCGAAGGGTTACGATACGTCGAGGAAAGCGCTTGACCCGAAAGCCGAATTGATGATCCTGGATCAAATGTCTTTCTTCAATTACTCATTGCAATCGTTTCAGCAGAAGCTTCTCGAAGACCTTGATTAAATCATATGCCGGAGCCTTGTTATTTTTTAACTCGAAGTTCAGGCAAGGACACGGTTTTTACTTTAAAGTTGTCGGGTGCCATAGTACCATTCGGATCTTCGATCAACGGTTGTCCATCGAACAGCTTGAACGTTTCCTCCAAGTGATCGGCAAATAATTCTGCTTTCTCTTTGTCTTCTTTTGCCCATTCCCCGTTAGTTTTTCTTATTGGCGACGAGTGCATTACAGGTTTCCTTATGGGCTTCAAGGCTTTCCATAGGGAGTAGTTTGAATACTTATCAGGGGTCAGGTAAATAGAAGTCTCGTGATTTTTAAGGTCCTTCTGCACTTTTTTTTAGCTTGTTACAATGCTGGTTCATATAAGTTTAATTCGATGGCGCTCGGGATTGCTGTTATCTCCTGCGCGCTATCCTCTCTTTTCGTATGAGGTCTTCGATTTTAGGCTGGTATTTGACTTTATTGTTCCATGGTTCTGTCTTCCGCAAAGAAGTGTTTTTCCGCGCTGAGCTCTCTGAATAGCTTCGAAGAGTTTGTCGATTTCTTCTTCTATTACGAACGGTGTCCTTAGCCGTATATTTTCCTTACAGTCTCTTCTGGAAGCGTCCCAGTTAGTTCTCAGAGTGACTGCTGAGTGATCTGAGCATAGATCATAGCATTCTTCGACTTCCGTCAAATTTTTAGTTAACAATTTTGCGATAAAGAAGTCGACGAGGTCAGGGATTTTATTTTTGTCAGTTGGCCAATAAGTTGGCTTTCCTGTCGAAAAAAAATTCTCCCCACGTCGAAATGGATCTTGATCCCTAGAAAGTGTGTTTCGCGTCGTCTTCAACTAGCTTATATACCGAAGGAAAGTAACTCCGATGTTGTAGTCTAAGTGGTTTGTTTTTATGGATTCCGACTCGATTGAGGAAGTGACAACCAAATCGCTGCTCGCTTAGAAGGCCTATCCGGAAATTGATTTTAACACTCTGACGAAACTATAACAAGATCTCTGACTCCGGAGCAATCCATCAATTGTCAGTAAGATACTCATTACATGCTTTTAAAACTAATTACTGCCGATTATTATCAATTGCAACGATATTTTATTCAAACCCATTCAAGAGATATAGTATTTGTCAAAATTCCTGCTTTCGAGTATCCATCGATCACTCATTTCTAATTTCACACTAAGTGTGGAGTTAACAAAAATCTGGTTTTAATGCGATCACCACATCGACGATCTAATAATTAAGTAATTACCTAAACGAGTATTCAGAAAATAAATGTTTATTTAACTAGTTGCTGGCTCAGGTGGTCAACGAAAAGTGGGCAATCTAAGTAGCCCAAGTCAATCAAATCCAACAGAGTTAAGCAATTTCAACTAACAAAAACAAGTGTAAATATTTTTCTTAACAACACTCCCGACTGATTTATTACAACTTAAGACAATCCAATCATATGCTGAATTGATGCTTAATTTAATTTAGACTTAATGGGCCAATATGACCACACAACAAATGTTTGGCATAAATTAGCAACTTCCCGGCTCTGTCTAAGTGACGGGTTTTCGGAATGATTGTAGAAACAATCTTAAGAGTCATTAACCCATTAATCCAGAAAAAATATTTCAAAATCAAGTTGAACCTACAGATCATACTATTAACTTCAAACACTTCTCTGATGTTTCAGTTCCGGTTTTTTCTGATCAAGTGGCTTCTCGGCTTAGAACACAAGTCAATTTGATTATTTTTGAATTCTTTGTCAGATGTTTTGAATTTTTCATAAATTTAGAATACCATGGTTGAGACTTTAGTCACGTTCGGGAATATTTTTGCATAAATGCATCTGTTTATTGGTTATTTTCTCTAAGTCAGATTTATTGGTTTATTTAATTTATTTTTGTATTTATTATCTTCCTGTAGAAGTCAACATTAGCACATTTTTGAAGTTTTAATAAATTTAAGCGGAAAACTAGTTTGATATTGAATATATAGAATCTAAAAGATATATTCTTTAAGAGAAGGACACTGTCGATTAGTCACGGTGTGACTCAGGATAAGTAACACTTTCTTTTCAAGAAATTGGAGATAGGGTACATGCCTGTAGTTAGATTTTATGAGATTTAGTTCGGTCATCCAAGTTTGCTACTGCATCTCTATAAAAGCGCTTTTGATCATGTGACTTAAAAAGATGCGGTCTGAGTGTTAGCAAAGTTTCACATCGTTAAATGGCGAATGATTTTAAAGAACGGAAACTTGTCTAATTACACTGAATTCACTGTTAGTATCTGAACTTGAACAATATTCATATACTAGGTGGGGTGAAAAGTACCTCCTTGGGAATGAAAACAAAATTTTTTTAAATGTTTTCTTATTTTATTCAATATAGTCTCCTTTTAGCTCGATACACTTATTCCCATCCGAAAAGTAATTTTCCGGAAGGTCTGCAAAATACTCCTCCGTGGCGTCGATGATTTTCTCGCGTGAGCTGAATTTTTTATTCATGAGCCATCTTTTGAGGTTTGGGAGGAGATAATAGCCCGCAAGAGCCAAATCGGGCGAATACTGTGGATGCGACAGCAATTGGAGTGTAAGTCATTGATTTGAGCCGTGGTTGCGATGCTCTTATGCGACGGCGCATTGTCTTGCAAAATCAAAATTTTTTTTGCGCTTCATGTGAGGCCGTTTTGCAGCGATTTTGGCCTTCAATCGCTCCAATAATGCACAGAAATACTCGCTGTTGATGGTTTTTCCTTTTTCGAGGTAGTCTATGAAGAGTATGCCATGACAATCCCAGAAAACCGACGCCATAACCTTTTCGACCCATTGAGCCTCCATCGGCCGCTTCGGAGCACTCGTGCCGGCTTCAGTCCATTGCCGGGTACTCATTCTGTTCTCTGGTGTGTAATAGTGGATCCAGGTTTCATAAACAGTTACCAATCGACGTCAAAAGTCCGCCCGGTTCCGCATCAGCAAGTCCAAACACTCGTTCGAACTGCTCTCGCGGTCGTGTTTTTAGTCAGGAGTGAGCATGCGCGGCACCCAGCAGCAGGATATCTTTTTCGTATGCAGAATATTGCCCAAAATATAGCGTGTGCACTCAGTACTAATCTTTGTGGTATCTGCTAGCTCACGCACCTTCACTTTCCGGTCAGCCAACACCATTTCATGTATTTTTTTTGACATTGTCCTCTGTTACCGCATCGGAGGGCCTGCCGCTGCGGACTTGATTGGTAGTGGAGTTGCGGCCACCACGAAACTCTCGAAACCAATATTTGACGGTGTAATCTGACGGAGCATCAGCCCCATAATATTTTTCCAACTTTTGTTTTGTTTCCTTCGCCGTTTTGCCTATCAAAAAATAAACGAAAATCGTTTCTGTCCATACTCAACATGATGCCAAAAACGTCAACAACAATCAGCTGTCAAAACAAAACTAATGACAGTATCACACTGAAATTTGGCATGTCTGCCTAAATATGAACGGACTTCAAGGCTGCAGTAGCAGCGCATTCTGGCGGTCAGGGGGGTTACTTTTCACCACACCTAGTAGAGCGGTGGCATTAGTCGGTCTTTGTGTCACCTTACGTTCACTGAAACTTAGTACTATTTTCAATACTAAACGTAGTAGTCGAACTTATTATTATAAATTTAGGAATATTTCCAGCAACAATTGAACCGTGTGATGCAATCAGCTATCAGCTATTTTGGTTACCAACAGTCTTAGCTCCCACCAACCATTTTAAAAGCATAGTCCTAAGAGGCGTAGGAAAATAACCGTGGAGAGTTCCCGGTCAGACCAAACATGGGAACACCGATTTGAAATTAGATGCAGTCTCTACCTTGTCTTAGGAAAAAAAAACTCCAAGCAATCCCCAGAACCTCAGTCTAAGCTCTTATCCAGAAAAAGTAAGCCATCTTACCACGCTTAAAGCATAGCTTCTTACTAGATCATCGAAATCATCCATCGGTTGGAGCGCAATGAGTATGGTACCTAGATTAGGGATGGCGTGGTACCAATCCTGCTTGCTATTGCGTTGGGAATACATGGAGTATGTGTACTACATGTGCGTAAACACCTGTCGTATACACTTTATTTCACGGGATGCCCATACATCCAAGGGAGCAAGGATACGGCTTGCCATCTTTGTCCGCCAATTCTTTTAATACCAATTCGGAACCCGTGTTGAGGGCACAGGTCGCACCGTTGGTATGAGTCGAAGGCCATCTGACAACTCTAACTGATCTTATGGTCTCAGCACCCAGTATATAGTGGTACTCTATATCGGGTGAGACCAGAAGGCGCATCCTCCTTGCTTCTTAGGTTTTAACCACAGCCACCATGACGCCCCCACAAGGAGGCCCACATTAAAAAGTTACTCCGGGATCGAAATCCGAGGGGCAAATGACTCCCATGGTACCATGTCTTAAGTCCTGGTATGGACTACCGGTGGTCTTGACACTAAACAAGACCGATTACCGGCAGCTAAAACTGGACAAATCATAGCAACCTTCAGTGGCGTAAAAGTCTGAAGATGTTATTGATTAGACAAGTTTCTCTCTGCCCCCGCTTTTTATTGCGTTGCGTTGATGGAAGAAGCCTTGATAATTTGATAATTCGACAGGGTCCAACCATGAAGTACAATGGACAATTCTCGTGTCTGAGTGCTACCGTTCCTTACTTACATATCTAAAGTGGGGATATAGTCTTGGGCCTCAGCCAACTTGATCCTTCTTTAGCTGCCTCCAGTTTCGCATGGTTAATTGGGTGAGGACCGCTTTCATATGCGTGCACTATTTAAGTCGCAGTTTTTCTCTAAAAAGCTGTCCGTCGAAGGTGGATTCAATTACATTTCTGAACGGGGTGTTGATGTCCATCCGGTCTACATGGCTCACCCATCTCAGTCGTAAGACCTTCCATCTTTTGGCTTAATCAATGTTGCTGTACAGCCCGTACAGTTCGTCACTGTATCTTCTCCTTCACTCACCATCTGTGAAGAAAGAAACGAAAATCATTCCTTTTCAAACAGCCAAGAGCACCCTCACCCAGTTTTTATAAAGTCCATGCATCTGCGCCATAAAGCAGAACGAGAAGGCTGTGTTAGTCAATGCCCTTCTTAGCCCAAAGAAGCAGAGATTGGCAAGGTAGCGGAGTCTAGGTAAACAAAGTACTTAACTACTTCAAAGTTATATCTGTCGAGGGTGACGTTCTGCCTGAGACATGGGTTTTGGGTGTCCTTTCTGGTTGACATGATATATTTACCTGGTCTTGCTCGGCGATGGCGATGGCGCGATAGTTAGCTCATTGGACTATCACGCAGACAGTCTGGTTTCGATTCGTGGCTGAGTCACCAACAATTTTTCAAATCGCCATCACCCTTTCGGCGGGCAATGGCAAACTCCCGAAAGTAAAAATGCCTACGAAAAAGCTTCTGAGGAGTGTCGTTTGGACACAAATGAGTATCAAGAAGCTAGGCCATGGCCCATACCGGGCTGCCAGCGCCACAGTGTTTTTTTTGTTTTTGCTCGAGTTGATGGCTGAACCCATTTTCGCCGATTCCGTTTAAATACTCGCAAAAGTTTCACAAACATCACGCTGCAAAAAAGGAAATCAAGAGTGGAACGAATCGAACCAAAGAAGGTCGAAAACGGCGTGGTTTCTTCGTTCGTTTTTTTTTTTGTTTTTTACGACACCTCTCAAGCCCGAATGAATCTAATCGATATGTTGTTCTTCTGAAATCGCCACACATTGGCTATTCCGATTGCCAATTCAGATTGGAAACACTAGTTGAAACCAATAACAGACTGGTCAAACTCCTCAAGAGAAAACCCCTCTGCCAAACTGGAAGCATTCAAAAAATCTGATTACACGTACCTACATATGTATGTCGACAACAAAGAAACAATCTGGCGCCTAATATACTGCTTGCAACTAGAACTGGGTTAGGATATGCAGTCTCCCGATATGTTACTGCTGAAGTGCATGCTGCTTGACTCTCTACTCATTGCGTTCGATGGTCCAGACGTCTACGCTTAGGCATATGCAGATGATGAAGCTGTCTGCAGAATTATGCATAGTGACAATCCAACTTAGACTTAATTGATTGGGGCACAAGAAATTGCCTTCCAATCAATCTTTCGATTACACGATCGTTAATTTCTTCACGAGTATGAGAAAGCTGAAAGTCCTAATACATTTAATTATAGGCATCCCAATCTATTTAACGAGGTTATATTTGTGTGGTATCCTAAAAAGTAAGCTGCTTTGAACTAAATATGTCGCCGCAAAAACTTCCAATGCTCTTGGCAGTGATGGAAGGCTCTTGATGAGATATGGAGCAAGGCGATGACCTGTATAAAATTTGGTGTACTGTGCGTTCTGTAAACCTTGTCAACATATCAGATCGAGTGATATTACAGACACAGCACATTGAAACGGGAGACTTCGATTACATACCTCCGATAAATAATACTACTCAAAGGTCTTATGTGCGAGGAGAGTAAATGAAAAAAAGTGCACACGAATGTCAATTCTATGAGCTAGACAAAGATGTAGATTCGAAAACTGCATTCGCCTGATCACATCAAGCCAATGGATTAGAGTTTGAAACTAGGCTCACGGATCTAGGAATGACGAAGGTTAGATAGTTGGAGTGACAATCTGCAACGATACCCACTCTGAATCGAGGAAGCTCAAATTCGAATATATCTCGATGTGTCAGACGTATCTTAAGCAATGTAGGATGGATCGTGAAATATTTATATTGTGAAGTTTCTGCCGCAACACTTATATTACGTTTAAGACATAACTCCTAATCTAGTTTTCTTCTCTGACTATAGTCGGAAGGTTAATCCAACGAGTCGCCGCTGTGTTTGAAAGTTACAACTGATACAAGTTTCTTGTGAGCACAAATGTTGGTAGTATTATTCTCAAGAACGGATGATAAATTTCTAATCTGTATGCCACGAGTACTACTATCTACTAACCGCTATCTAACCACAGCAGTGTAAAGCATCCCTTATGTAACTGCCCAGCTTACATTTGAATTAAGCTAAAAGCGCTGCTTCCTGATACTGACAATTTGTGTTTTATGGAATTGATACGAGTAACTCATCCGAAAAAGGCATAACAATGGAATAGCATATTGTTGAATAGTCCATCACCTATCCACATCGATCTTAAAGAAGCCTGAAATATTCCCTAAATGTCAAAAAACAACTCTAAGATACTTTCAACAAATTTAAGTCCAAAAAGACACAGACTAAATCTCACAAATTACCACAGAGATACGAGCATATTTAGAGCATTTTTGTTTTTGAATAAAGTTGTTTTTCTATCTCAAAATGTGCAGTCATCGCTGAAAGATCCACAATGTGTTTTACTTCTCTTAGATTTATCATCGTTTACGAATTCGTCGTGCTGTTGACCTTAAACGGAACTAAAAAATCGTCAGCATTGGGATTCCCGTTTTACCTGATTGATGATTTATAAGGTTACGATCAATAAAGACCATCTTGACTCATCCCTCTCTAACAGATATTCGTACATCTCTACCCACAGTGTTAATATGTCATCTGAGATAAAGTTCAATCTCGAAAATAAAATCTGATCCACATCCTCTAAAAAGGTTAACTTCATTGCTACTGATGCTAGGTATCTGTAAGCCTGTAAGTCGCTTCCACTTGAATCCACGAACCGCTTTTGTGCAGGTGAATAAAATAAAACGATTTCCAAATTGCGGTACCAGCAACGAGCGAATATCTCATATATACTCGTAAATCAACCTGTTTACAATAATTTTTTTTATTAGTTACAAACTAATTATCAACCGATTTCGGAGTTAAACATTCGTACTGCCACACATGGCTCGTGCTTTGTATCCAACACAGCGGTCAAAAAGTCAAATGAAACTCACAGTTGTACGAGTATCTCAATATTTTGTGTGTTTTGAATGGTCCCAACCAAAGGAAGATAAAAACAATCGGACCAAGTCATGCCGGCAAATAATCTCTTTTAATGGCTCTGCCTCAAATTGTATATTTTGTATCTTTTATTGCTTACGATAAAAACAGTTTTTTTTTCTCTATAGGTAGATATTTGCACACTCAATCTCGGATTGCATCGTAACCACTGGTTTAATAAATTTTTTATCTTAATGAGCAGAGGTAAAACTTAGTCAAAGTCAAGGTTTTTCGGTTAAAAAAAAGAAAAAAAAAAAAAAAAAATTATTTGTAAACGTATCTTTGTATAGAAGGCATACGAATTGACTACTTTGAATGAATCTTTATTCAAATGAACTACTAATATAAGGTTTTAATATTAGTTTGGTCTTAATTAAGACAAAGATTGAGAGGTTAAACTGTATCGACGCAATTAAATTAATTTAGTATGACATTAACGATTCGTCAGAGGATTGATGAATCTTATTACATCTTCCAAGATGGAAATTATGGACTTGATTTAATATTTTAAGTAATTAGTAAGGTAAGGTCAACGGAGATGTTTGATTAATGCTCGGTGGATACTTAATATGCACGCAATTGACTTTAATGACAGGTGGATGTACAAATGAAGGTTTGAGCTGTGATTTTATGATTTATGGCTAAAGTCTTAGATGGAATGTGCATTTACTGATGGACTTTACAGCAATTATCCAGGCGACTTAAAAATAAGTTCATTTCATAGTAGACACCCCTTTTCTTAATATTGACGTCCCGAGATACAAACTTTTGATTATAACATCTGCTAGAAAGTATTATCCGTCCGACTGTAAAAATCCTCTCTAAGTTTAAGCATTCTCAGAGATATTGGTATTCAAGAAGGACTTTTGTGGCTTAGTTTCATGGTTACTTTTGGTACTTTTGGTAATTATTCAGCTAATCTATCTATCATTATGTGTCTGAGAGCATCGAAAGTGGCTTTTTTCTCTTTTGACAATACTTGTAGATGAGAGTGAGTTATGTTAATCGGAGGCGATAGTCAAAGGTATCAGGCAGAATGAACCATTTACTCTAGGCGAAGTCGACAAAGAGTGACGTTCCCCTAGCTCAGGCAAGTTGAAGGTAGCGATATGGAAGCTAAGGCTTCGAAAATCTGCTAGTGCTGAAGGAGTTTCTATTGAGCTATTGCAAGCAGCTGGAGACAATCTGTTTGGGAAAATATTCATCTGTAGGATAAGATCAGAAGAAATATTCCCGATGGATAGAACCTCATCATTTTTTGTCTTCTCAGCAAGAAAAGAAGCCCTTTTGAGTGACTACGCCATCTATAGAGGAATACATTTTCTAAACTACATTTCTTTTCTGTCGTATTATGTGAGGTTTAACAAACATTCATGACCAACTAGGTTGATCCATATCGGAACTGTCTTAGGTCAGAAAAGTGCGTAGTCAACTTAATTTTCACACTACCGCAGATCTTGGAAACTACTTTCGAATTTTAAGGTCGACCCTCTTTTCTTTTTGTCGTGTTCAAAGCTGCATATTCCTTTGGCCATGGAAGCAAGCTTTATAACCCCATATCTAGCTTTGAAATTTCTCAAACTTTATGTAATTGCTAGAGCTCACACCATCGCTTACTTTTCCAAGACAACACTAGTGGCAATTGTAACTCAAAAGTAGTTGGGGACTTTGTCAACTTTGACTCCAAAGTAGACACCACTCTGCTCTGTTATTTAAGACCCAGGGAACTCAGAAAGTAATTCAATAAAAGAGCCCAGTCTGGTGAGACCCAACTGATGTGTGATCGGAAAAAGAAGTGTATTGAACTAAAACTGGGCGTTGTTGGGCGAATGGTCGCTTACTGGCTAAGAAATATTTATTCTACCCATCTCTGGGATAAATCTCGGGTGCAGAAGTTAATCAATAAGTCAGTCAGCTAGACAATTTCAGACAGATGCCAAGTCACTCAACTTAACGAAAAGATTTGCGTTGTATCTGATGTAACTTCCATCTCATCGGTATTAATTTCTGATGTCAAATTGTATGTATTTGTATGTATACCAATAGTGAGAGTGTTTCAATTCAGAAGAAAATGTCAAATTCATATTAGATGACGCTAATTTCATCGATAACAACAAGGATATTGATTTCGAATCGCTCAATTGACTGGTGAGCGTGGGCCTAAACAAAGAAGTCGCATGATGTTAAATCGCATAATCTCAGCTCTCGGAACATTTTTTGCACAAAGTGCAATGGTTGCTGGTTAAGAACATCGCCCACATCCAAACCTTTACGTTCCATTTATAATGATCTATACCCTTTTCAGTTTCGATGAAGATGGTCTAATGATGCCGACTGCTTCAAAGCTCATTTTACACATTGTATATAGAGACTTCTTGTGAAGCATTTATAGATTCTCTTATCCTGAATTTTGATGTCGTTTTGCACGTATGCTGAGTTGTCACGTCGTTCCTTACGCGTTTTCATCAGCTATTAGTAAAGAAGTTTTTTCGGAATTTTTTTCACAGCATCAAAAAGCAACCGTGCCAAAAGTCTTTGTGTACTCTGACTTTTACTTTGAATTCCCTGGATATTCTCGTCGACTTACATGTATGTATGTATGCTGTAAAGCCACATCGACTCCCACTGATTTAAATTGTTTTGATCTGTCCAGTGTCTAGGAATCGCTCGCATTTAAGTTCTCTTTCTGCCTGATGCAACTTTCGTCGTTCCCTATTTGCGGGCATCCGTACTCGTCCTCAAATTTCAGTCATTAAATCGCCTGCGGTACACCCCGTGCTTCTACGTTGCACCTCCTCTGTAGTTTAGCCGCATGTTAATACAGTAAGATGGTACGTCTTCTAGTTCCTGATACAATGCCTCCATATTATCGCTAGTTATCTAGCTTTCTTCGTCTTCTGCTTGCAACCATCGTTGAACATTTTAGGAACACTTTTATCGTTTTCGAAATTTCTGCTATGCTAAGTCCACACTTGAAAGGCATGCCTATTGTACCTTTCTTCCAACTTCACCTTTTTAAATTGAGGTGAAAGGGACCTTTGAAAATCGAGAAAACATCTTGTAAAATTCTTCCATTTTTTATAGAAGTCTTCCCCTAAACCTATAACATCTTGAAAGCATTCTCGTAAATTCAGCGCCCAGAGCTTGAGCTGTGCCAGTTTATTTTCGATGGTGCAATCAATCTGTCGGGGAGATGAAGATAAAGTCTAGATACGTCAATTTTAAGAATTTTCAGATCGAGTCGGAGTGTAGGACAGTCTAAGCTCTGATATAAATTAGATAAGAAAAACAACTAGGTGGTGCAAAAGTCATCAGTCTATAGTCGGAAGATGCTATATTTTTTACAAATGACTGCAAATATCGATTCTACTTTGACAGATACAAAATACACGTCAACAAGATATGAATCGCTATACTTCTAAAGAACGTGGAAAATTTTCTTCGATTTCGGCGCAGATTTCCCGGTCGTCCGACACCAACTGGGCAAATATTAAGACGTTAAGCCGCTCGCCTAGAAGAGTATGGGACAACACGAGATGCTGCCAGGTCTGGCCAGTGCCGGAACAGCCATTCTGGTGAGAATATCGCAGCTGTGGTACCTTGATCAGAAAGTTCCCGTGTGGCGCTCCCATTGTTCTGTTTTATTTTTTTGTTTGTTAAGTTGGTACATCTGTTGCTGATATTCCCTCTAAATCTTAGCGTCATAGCTTGACATTTGCAAAAGTAACGTAGCCAAGAGTACATCTAACTCTGTGTGTGTTGGCGATTTTTCCATTACTTCCTCTCGGCTGCTGAAACGCGTTCCCCGTAGTAGTTTTTTTTAACTCGATTGAACAGAAAGAAGTCACAGGAATCAAGGTAGTATTGCAGAAGACCCTGGAATATCGACCAGACGACGTGGCATTCAATGGGGCTTCAATCGGCGGTGTTTACAAAGAATATTTTAGTATAAGACTGTAAGATGTTCCCTTAGAAAGTACGGGCAGTGCGTTATCTGTTATATGTCGAACTCGAACCTCGTATAACCTATGCTTATCGTCCTGTTTTTTGACCACGAGTGAGACAACATTTCATCGAAAATCATCATGAGCGACGAGGCCCATTTTCATCTCTATGGATATGTGATTAAGCAAAATTATCGCTTCTGGGGCACCGAAAATCCGCGTCTAACCGACGAAGAGCCATTAAACTCGCTCAAAGTTACTAAATGGTGTGCTGTTTACGCTGGAGGTGTCATCGGGCCAATACTACGGACGGCGAGCACTACAGAGCCATGCTCAAAGTCTTGCACCTTGTTCAATTGGATTGCTTAGGACTAGAGAACATGTGGATCCAACAAGATGGAGCAATGGCGCATACTGCACAAGCCACAACTAAAATTATGGAGGCTGCATTTCTAGTTCGCCTCATCTCTCCTTTTGACGATTTGCACTGGCCGGCTAAATCGCCTGATTTAAACATTCCAGACTTATTTTTGTGGTCAGGAGTCTATGTCGATAAGCCTCAGACTTTTAAAGCCCTTTAAGAGAACATCCGTAAAGAATGCGAGCACCTATTGGCAGAAATTCTAGCAAGAGTAATTGAAAATACCGTAAATCGGGCCCTAATGCTCATCAATTCTGGCGACATCCACTTAGCTGATATTATTTTCTCGACTTAATGGAAAAAGAAAATTAAGATATCAAGTAAACGTAATCCAAAAAAACAAAAAAACCTTTTTCATTCATAAAAAAATTTAGAGCCAAAGAACTTCTAGTGCGCCACCTTTTTACCTGGATAAATAAACATGTAGAAGCTCACAATTTGGGCAATCTTTACATTCCAATATTTGACACAAATTTTTCAATTTATAAATGTCATTCACTTTCAGATACAATCGTTGAACTATGTTAAAAATTGAATTCAACTCATGTCTTCAATTGAAAATAAAAACAAACTCGTGACACGTTTTGAGTATGATTTACCATCAACGAACATGCCCCACAGTTTATCATATTCATTAGCCAATCTATCTATAAAAACTCGTATCTATTTAAAATGAATTTCTTGAAACAAGTTTGCATAGAACGATACTTTAACTACTCTGGACAGCATTTTAGATTGAGATTTAGACTCAGACAAGGACAGTCCCGTCGCAGCTGCACGCATTTAAATTGTAATTAAACAAAAAAATTAAAAAAAAAACAAACGTATACAAGTCTTATAGTTTTGAGATGCAAATTAACTATACAGTTAGGCTATTGCCTCATTGGATCACGTAAAAATAATTTAAGTCCTTCAAATTGCCATTTAATGGACTCAAGACGATTGCGATTGCAGTCAATATGAGCACAGCCAAAAGTATCTTAATTCGGCACTCCTTTCACTTAAAATTGCCGGAGGTTCCTTATGTCACCAATTGGGGCTTCCTGAGGGGGCTTGATTTGCATGAACTACATCGAATCGTCCGACACTTGATTATATCATCTCTAAGTGGTATGCAAATTATTTAAATAAATTCACGCTTGAAACTGCAAGCGAATTGATTCATTTTGTCATGGGAATACGATTACCGATTACATGGTCTCCTCTCATTGACTAAGAAGATGATTCATTTTCAGTCAAAAACTTATTAATTTTCATGCTGGTTTTAAATGAAAATAAATAAGCAATTCCAAAAATTAATTTGACAATATTTTCTTCTATTTAGTACCAGGAACGGCGCAGCAGGGGGCTGAAATAATCAGCTCTCTAATCACTAATCCCACTAATTATCGTAGCTTCTAAGATTTAAGTCACACCTTCGTCTTCAGTTCCACATATATTCGGAATCTGTGATGTTAGTTCATGATGTCATTCTAGTCGAGGTCATAGAAGCCACTACCCGAACTTGATTTAGTGGTTTGGATAGGATTTCCAAAGCATTGTTGGTTAGTTTATTAGAAGGAGGCATTTGCTGGTGCTAATTTTGAATCAAAACTTATGAGCTTCAATCACTTCATTTCTTCTTGAATATATCTCCGTATCCGCATGTCATCCTTTTAACCAACTTTAGTAGGAAATGGCAGCTGACTTAATTCTTCGCAAGCTTTTTTGCTTCCAGTCTATCTGACACTGGTTGAAACTTACACGAAATCGGTACAACCTGCGTGTGCACTTTTACAATACCAAATGAAACGGACACAATAAAGGATACGAGTATCATCAAGCCTGAGTTAATGATCCTAGACCAGTTCGGGATAGTCCTGGTCCTCAACTTACAAGCTCCTGCAGTTAGCCCGCTCTCGAGCTAAGTGCCACCAGTGTCACACACCGGTGTGCAAGTCATCTTAGATGAGGTCTTTCTCTGCTATTTCATCCATCAGGCTTACAATTTCCTGACTAGATTTGATAGTGATCTCTACAAACCCATTTCCAGCAACTTTTAATACCTCGACCGATATTCCATCTAATCCAGCTGGATTCTTAATTTCGACTCAGATATTGCTAACCTTACTTCATTTTGGTTGTAGACGCAAGGTTTTGCTTTCATCGTCTAGGTTGAATGGCCTGTTCTGTCTGACGATAGGCAGTTAGGCCTCCCCACCAGTGTACAGTCTACAGAAATTGTTTTCCGCATCTTCTGTACGGGTCTTCTTGCTTTGACATGTTCTTTTTAATTTCTGGTAAAATTTCCGTAAGTTATTTCTGGAGCACAACCTCTCAAGATCCTCCAACCAGCTTTTCTCGTGGTCTTTTTGCTTTTACTGAAGAGCCGATATTCTTCCCATCTCTTCTGCTCGTAGAGCATGTGCTTTCCGGCATACCTCATCAAACCAGCGATTTCTTCATGATGGTTGGGCGAAACCAACCTCTTATGGCATGTTGGCTGCAATGCCACTGGTCTTTGACACTTGATGCAGGCAGTAAAGGAATTCTCGAGAGATATCGGGATGTGCGTTCGGCAAAGGTTCTGGTGATCCTTGGTGATTGCAGCTTTTCTACATTATACTTTCTTATAGAAGTTTTTTATGTTTCGGTGCTTGGAAAATCCATATCGGAGCTTAAGTTTGTTACCCGGAGCATTCGGGTGTCCAGAATACTGGAGGCATGCCTTACGTCGATCGCAATGTTCCGTGATGATCACAGTTAATATTGTACTAAGCGATACTTGAGACATTACTCGTAAGTCTTGTCGAGTTCGTAGAAACATTCCTTGGTAGCTTCGTGCGTAGGAGCATAGGCGCCCATACATATGTTACCGAATAAGGGCTTGATGCGGAGTGTAATAAAACGACCGCTCACGTGTCGGAAGCTCAAGACTTGTTGCCTTAGTCGCACTACCTGTATAGCAATGCGGCAGTCAGGGGTCTCTGTAATTTGCTTTGCCGCACCTGGCCTGTAAAGGATCTGAATATTTCACATGCAGTTCCATGTCGCTGTCCTTTGAACGTTTGCAAGGGTAGTCAACAGTGAATCGAGTTATATCCCTGAAATGGGCTTCTACATTTTATATGGTGGCTGATTACTGACGTCCTATCAACACCACTCATCAGGATAAATGCTTTTCCCTTCGTCTCCACGACTTCATTCAGCTGGGAGTAGGATGTAAAAGTTTTGGAAATCTCCCACTGGATGAATTAAACGACTGATGACCTTTTCCAAATGGAAAACTAGGAAGGAAAATCCGTATGTCACGGCATTTTTGCCGAAAGTGCCTTCCTGGCCTTTAAAACTTAATCTTCTCTGAACATGCTCAACTCACCATCGTCGCAAAGAAAATAGAAAGGCACCCAGTTAAGAGGACTTCAGCAGCAGACAGAGCATTCAAGGAATGCAGAACCGAATTGCGAGATGCCTTTCAACGTGCACGCCTCAGGTACAGATATTCCGCCAGTACTCCGTTGTGATGCCTAAGTTACTTCAATTGGAACAGTTTTGGATCGTTACAGTGGAAAATCGCATATACTAACCCGGTTACTTCTCTAAGAAAACTCAACGAGCGAGTAGCCAAATATAAAATCCACGATCTGCTTGCTGTACAAAGCATTCTACACTTCTAATCAAAGGAAGAAGTAAACTCACTGATCACAAACCAAAATCTGAACACGCTTATGTTCGAGGGATATGCCTCCTCGAAGATATGAAACAACATCCGACAAAATAATGCAAATAGCAGATGAGGAAACCGGTAAGAAGCAGTATATTGCCGAATAATCAATGAGTTCCAATTGTTACTGTTTTTAATGCTATTTCTTTTGCCCACTCACGTGGGGGCAATTTTTCGAGTAAATAATTACCAAGCATGGTGAACTCCATCGACCATAAGACATTTTATATGGAACCCTCAGTCGAAGGTCGACAGCAGCAATCCCCAAACACGGAAAGACACCTTTATACATGAATAAAGAAAAAGGCCAAGCCTGGGCGCCAAATTCGTGAAAATGCCTCCAAAATACAATAAACCAAAGAGGAAGAACTAAATGCACAAGGAATGTAGAGCGAATCTAAAGATAAATATAGGAGAAGGGCAACGATTCTGCTCGGTGTTTCGAAATAGGACGAGGTTTCAACATAAGTAGGCTGAGAAGACAAAAATGACGGAAAAGGCAAGCCTTATGAGGCAGAATCAAGTTCATTGGAAATAGTGAACCGATAAAAACTAGGAATTCGAAGAAGGTGGTGGCTGGAGCTTGCATGAAGCAGTATAGCATGTTATCAGCAATGAGAACGGGTACTCTGACAATCTACACATGTAAGGGCCAGCAAAGAAATTCAGGATCAAAGCACAAGAAAACAAGCTTTAAGTACAAATTTTACAACATACCGAAGGAAATATTCGCCAACGTGAAGGAACGAAAAATAAAATAAAGGAATGAACTGGGACCATGCGACAAAAGAAACTTGGATTTAGATACCGCGGCGATATTGGGCAATAAATTAAGGAGAAGTTGTCGGATACCTAACCATCGTAGAAAGAACATCCTTTATGTATTGTATAAAGGCAGAGGCGTCACAAGAACTTGTAACTACTACCCATCAGTGAAAATCATGTCGCATACTATGAAAAGATACGGCAATGTTTCGGCCACCACACATTTTGTTGTTTAAAAAAGAATTGGTAGGTCTTCAACCTATTTTTGGCTGTTGCGGACTCTCCGATTTACGAGTGACCCCTGTATCTTTCAAATCAAGGAGACCCAAAAACCTTCAAAATATATGGAGTTGGTATGAGGGTTGCTCTGATATTTCATCTTCAATTGTAAGCACCCGAAAATCAGATCAGCAACCATCCTTCAACTTAGTAACACTTGAGACTATCGAACATTTCGTATTTTGGTTTGAAACGTCCAGTATTGACAGACTTCGTCGAGTCATGCTCAGCATCAAGTTCAAAAGAGTTTATTTGTTGATACATAAGTAAAACATTTAAGGTTCTTTGAACTAATCATCTAAATGCAACTTTAAGTACTTAACCATTCCACTCCGTTGGAAATAAAGAGACACTTCTCCTCGATTATTTGCATTTTCTGAAAGGCACGTCATGCTTTTGTATCTTACTTTGTGTACAAGTTCACATCGCACGCTCCCGGCTCAATGTAATTTATTTTGTTTACAATTTCTTTCTTTCTCTCATCTCCAAGTTTGACGTATCTTATCTAAACTCTAATAGAATCTAATTAACTGCGGAGCGGAGAAAAAAATTTCCAATTTTTCTTTCTCTCACTTTAACAGAATCCTCCATGGTCTTTTGCTTGCACTTTCATTCACCATTACCGAGTATCGTACAGTCTAATGCATTTCTCCTCTCTCTCTCGTATATAGTATGTCTACAATAGATGCAGATACAATTTTACAATTTTCACTTTAAGTCAAGTGCACGTTTTGTGAAGATTCGCGCGGGATTTCATCGTCATCGTCGTACAACTACTGAAATCCCCTCGTACATTCATACGACACTGTTATAAGCGAAATTAACCGAAAAGAAAGCAAACTCTAACTGAGGAAACCAGTTGGTCTGGATGTGACGACAACCAGAAACTGGCCTTAAACCAACTTTGGTAGGCCAATCCTCCTTTGGATTCATCGGCGTCGTATCTCTGGGGATGCCTCACATCTTCTCGACGACCAGTGGGTGTTTGTTAACAGAAAAGACTGCACCAAGTCTTTGTGACTTTCATAATGAAGACACTGGGAAGAAAGTTTGCCATTGACCTAGTTGAAACTGGAAAATGTGTTCTGTAGATGTCAGATATTATAATTGGGATGCAACTTGAACACGAGTTCAAGTGTATCCAGGGACAATCGAAACATTTGACATTTTCAAATCTGGTTTTTTGATTTGGAAACATGATTTCTTAATTGAACCGGGTGCAGCTGGTCGATTGATCTAAGCCATGGTGATAGTAAGATTTATGACCAACACGGATTGACATAGATCGTTTCTGATAATGAATGATTCGATTAGATTGAATTAATTTTAAATAAATATTTGTATTCTGCAGTTAATTGGTTAATGACTTATGCTAATTGATTTCCTTGTTTTTTTGTTTATTTTCAGGTAAGACGATGAATTCTGTCAGATTTATGAGAGCAGCAGGCATACTCGTACTTATGTCCAAGTCTTGACTTGATGAGACGTCATGCACTATACTGGATCTTTGCCGAATCTCCGAATCTATCTCCCAATCAACATTTTGTCAACAATTGTAGTTTTAAACTGCCGGGTTTTATCCGAGAAATGTGACAGTTCATTGTCACTTCCGAACTTGGAATAGCAACGCCGATAGATTTGTAGGTTTGTAGTACCAAACTGGAACTCATTGTAAATATGGGAGTCCCACAACTTATTGACATATAATAGGCTTTGCGTTGCTCAAACATCGAGCATATGTGGAGTTATTGACGCATACTAGTGCTTGCATACTGCACCTTATATCAAAGTAATCGAACTATTGTTCTCTATTCGATTTACATTAATGGTGGCGAGACTTTCGACTTCTTACAGAAATCGAAGTCACCATAGATGGCCTTGTCTTGCTGTCTACATCATGAACTACCTGTTGTCCATAATCTCTTCATTTGTTGCCTTCTCTTAAGTATGGCTTCATCTCAGACAGTTGGGCAGACTTAAAGAAGGTAAGCAACTCTGTCGTTATACAAAAGCTCATCATTGAAACCGTCACGGTACTCTACTAGCAACACAGAAGAAATACTCACAATTTGTGGAATTGAAGTACAAAAGGTGATTTTTGCCAATGAAAACGCTGATCGACTAGCTAAGAAAAAACACGCTACACTGCCTATTGAACTTGCACCCTTCTGTGGAATCAGTAAAATCCTCTTTTAACACACTATGGACAGTAGCACCATCAGGAAAGGTTCACACTAAGCGAATGCTTCCAAATAATTCACACAGCTATTTGAAATTGCTTCTGAATTTTAAAGGAAGCAGAATCTGAGCTCTGTCAGAGATTTCTAAGTGGCTGTTCTTCCTGACTGCATGAACTTTTCGACAGCCTAGCTATCAATACATGTGCTCTTGTCTTAAGCTTAGCCACCTCTGTTACAGACAGGGTCAAATTATTGATGTAAGATGCTTCCATGGAAGTTTAAGCCCATGGTGTGTCATCACACGTGGATCTTAAATGTGGATAGATGTTCACATGTCGATCTTAAAATCTTACCAGAGATATTCTACTTAGATCATTACCAAGCTAAAGTCATGTGTAGGCATGAACTTCTCCTCAGGTGTACGGTGAGCCCTACTTAGGGTAATTGCCCCAAGTATTGACTTCAATTTCGAGTGATCCAAAGAATGCTGGAAGACTTTTCCCCGATATTTAGGCTTAAATCGTAGCCACTACCATGACAATCCAACAGGTAGGATGACCCCAATAGAGTAAGGCTGATGTGGAAATTCCAGAGTCTCGACATACCAGTGGTGAACTTAAGTTAGGCTACCAGTTAGACTCTGGTTAAATGCACTAAAGTACATCGCCAAAAGTCGGATTCCAATTTGGTATAGTGGCTGTTGGAGAAAGACCAGTCCACTCAGGCTTATTGGCCCGTTGTGATGCCACGTGGGTCTACGATCCTCCTACTCTAGAAACCAATTTAAGTCATTGTAGAAGGAGGCTGCTAAGTGGAGTTTTCTTCTTTGGGCAAAGTACATACAAACACGGTGGAAAATTGTCGCTTTCTACTTCTCGTCCATTCACCCTCTGCAGAAGTCGTTCGCAAGAAGGTTTTGCATGTTTACCTTTAAGACATTATTCAGTGATGAGACGTATGAAAGCGCTGAGATGTTTTCTGTTTTGAAAGCTCAAACTCTTTCTCTTTCGATTCAGATGCAGCTTTGGCTAGATTTGTTTGGTCGCTATACCCAACAGTTCGCCTAAGGTTTCTTTTTTTTATTAAGATCCAGCTTCAATCTACTTTTTCAGGTGGAATGGGGAGTGTGGTTCCAATTTTGGCAAGTTCGTCGGCCCTAAAGTTTCCTGGAATATCTCTATGCGCCGGCACACAGCAAAGTTGAATGTTGGACTGCTTTGCCATCGTAAACGAACGTGAGTCAAGAGATGTGATAGAGGCCTGACTGTCGGAAAAGATGCGGATATATATATTGCTTATACTCGTATTACGTTCTTCTTCATCCAGGCCAATTTGGCATAAGAACAGCTAATCCATGCAGGTGGCTATCGAGACTGCTGTCACTTGGTCCCATATCTTTTTGTGTTGAGATTTTTTTCTGCAGAAACAGAAGACTCAGTGGAATAACTAGTAACTTGCATTCTTTGTATGTTCCTTTAATGGAAATTGTTCAGTCCCAATTATCTGCAGCCTAGCGCACATGTAAACTGAATACCCCCCACAGATAATTCTGCGCGATGTCATGATCACTTCCTAAAATAAGCTTGGAAAGAGCACTATTTCATTGTGAAGTCTACAGACTTTCCTATCGAACGTCGCTCTTGCGAAAGATGCAGAAGATTATAAACAGCCAGTTCTGTCTAAAATTTGGAAGTGTGAGTCTTTGCTTTCCTATTGTTGAGGTGATTGAGTCTTTTAGCTCTTTTGGCTGTGGATTCTTCCAGATAGTTATCTAAAGAAGTAGACCAAGAGTTGTCTAATGCTAGTAGTTTGCATATCCGCGGTTGGCCCCAAAATACTCATATTCTGCGTATTATGGCTGGCTTAGGAATACATATAAGAATGGCCTTCTTGAGCTCTTCCATGTCAAAGGAAGAAGTCGAGGATCTCGCCTTTAATCACCACCATGATAGAAAACACAGTATTCCTTTAGGTCGACCGGGTGTTCCTTTATATGTATGAGGATAGTGGAGTCCCTTTCTAAGGCATAATTGTGCATCAGAGACATACGCGAATTCGCAAAGCAATCGTTATTTGCAGTCTGCTGGAAGATTCCTCTAGAAGTACGAGTTCAAGCCTTACAATGAATATGGTGGTGTATGCAGTCCAGTATGTTGGGTTGGAGGGAATAGTGTTTATTCAATTAGTGCCCTAGGCAAAGCCCTTCCAAAAATCGCCTCCGTTTAACTTAATCGGATGTCATTCTTGTTTTTCTTTCCCATTTTTACTGCACCGATGCTGTTTCGTTTATGAGGTTGGCTAGTATTGCAGACTGCGTCTACATACTGCTCGGTCTTGGATTGCTTCTGTGGTTAGCCCCAGATGTTGTTGCGCATTTGCCATCTGAGAAGACGAGAAATACTTTTTCCGACCTCGTTTTCTTAGTTGATGGTGCCTTTTTAACCGGATTTTTCCGCAGATCTTCTTTGAACGTGGCAAAACCAGCTTATTCACCAAAAGCTGTTCGGTTATCAAATTCTTTATATGTAGACTTCCTCTTATGCGCGTAGATCTAGTGTAATCGTGTTTAGTGACTCCTCTAGACATCCTTAATATTTTCATTTCCGCTGCCGTCATTTTATTTTTGAATTCTTTGTACATTGTTCAGCACTGTGAACCGTACATAAGAGCTGGTCTAACAACCGTGGTGTAGAGTAGAATTTAAGTGAGAATTTTCGGTCGCAATAGATTCCCGAATTTTCACGCCATTTCATCCACCTAACACTCACTCTGTGGTTTACGTTGTCATCACATTTCGCTTCCATGTTAACGATTGATCCTAAGTACTTAAAGATACTACTTTTCGAAAGAACTATTATCTCCAGAACAGGTCGCAAGGGATGTGCAAATGGGCACGTCAAATGCTCCGTCTTGGAACGACTTATTTTAAACCCGTTTCTCTCTAGCGCATTTCTCCATGAATCTAAGGCGTTTTGTAAATCTTCGACGTTATCGCTAAGTATAACTGCGTCGTCAGCGAAGAGAATTGGCGTTACATTTGCTTCGCGCATGCAGTCTTTTAAAAGATAGTCGAATACTACGTTAAAGAGGAAAGGGCTAGGTACGCTTCCTTGATGCACTCCGACATTAACTGGAAATTCTCTCGTTAGTCCGGCAGAGCTTTTAACCGCAGTTTTCACGTTTCCGTACATGTCTTGTATTATTCTAACATACGTTTCCGGTACGTTGTGAGACCTCAGCGCGGCCCATATGAGATCCCTAGGCACTCGATCGAATGCTTTCTCGAGGTCGATAAATACCATGTGTAAATCCTTAGACGAATCTCGGTGCTTTTCCATTATTATTCGTAGGCTTTGGATAGCGTCCACCGTCGATCTTCCTTCAGCAAATCCACACTGGCTATTATCGAACTTTATTATTTGCCGAAGACGTTCGTTTAAGACTCTTTCGACGATTTTCATTGTGTGTGACATAAGCTTGATTGAACGGTAGTTGTTGCATTCTCGAGTGTCGCCTTTTCCTTTGTTTAATGGAACCAAGAAGCTACTTCTCCATTGATTCGGCATAAGTTGTCCACATTTTAATTTATTTAAAAGTTTCGATAGCCAAACGCTGCCGATCCCCTCCATCTTCGACCAAAACTCTGATGGAATGCTGTCTGGTCCCACGGCTTTCCCGCGCTTCATTTTTCCAATTGCTATACTTATTTCTTCGATTGAAAAGTCCGAAACTTCCTCCTCGAATAGACCAGTTGTCGGCACGATAGCACGTGGAAACTGTTTGTTAAGCAACTCCTTGCAGTATTCAAGCCACCGGTCACAAATTTCCTTTTCATTTGTTTGTAAGCGACCGTCTGCGTTTTTGATGTATTTCGGCGAGGTTATTTCCATTGAACTTTTTCTCCTCTGTGCAACGAGCTTAAAAATATTTGGCATTTTAGTGTTGTACGACGTTTGAACTTCTTGGATAGCTTGTCTTCTATCCGCCGATCGTGAGGATATTTGTTCCAACTCCTGGTACAGGTTTTCCAATGACTTTCTTTGCGACGTTTTTAAGACGCTCGTATTCAAGAGCTAGTCGAGCTTTTTCGATATCGTCGGTATGATCGCATTTTGTCCACGCTTGGAATGCATTCTTCTTGTTGGCCACAGCTCGTTTGATGACCATGATTCATGATGGTATCACGAAATAGTCCCCAGAAGGGACTTTGCGAGTGTTCTGCATTCCTCGTGCATGCTGTTTCATATTTCTTGCGCGCTAAGTGAGTCTGCGATACCTTTTATATTTCGAAGTGCTTCTTTACCCAGTGCGATAAATCTTGCGCCTCGTTCCTTCGATAGAGGTGTCATTTTCACCTCGAAAAGTTTCAAATATAGTTCCACCTTTGTGCCTTCTGAGGATCATGCACTTTTAGGTGACGATGTCTTTCTTTTATACTCCGCGATCTGGTGACGTACTCTTTGAAAGGGTTTCCGATGGAAGCTGACTTCTCGGGGCTCACAACTTCACTTTCTCTGCTCTTTTTTCCGTCTCCCTTTGTCCTTTCTCGATGTAAGTCACGAAGGAGTCTTTAACCATGGCATAGATGGCCCAATTCAGGACATTTTTCTCTAATTGAAATCACGGTTTTCAGCTAGCAAAATTACTTTGGTATTGCTTTGCAGAACAAGCGGATTACCATATAGCTTGGTGTGATCCTCAAGAGAAAGGTTTCCAGGTAATTACACCTCAAGCTTCTTAGAAATTTTCTCATCGCGGATGTTGACTAAAATCGTTGAATGCATCTCATTCTGTTCGGCTGTAGAGAGGTTTATCCGATGCAGGTTGGAACGGATAACCCATGTAATCCAATCTCTTTCCTGGCCTCTTAACGAAGCCTTTGGGATGGAAAAAATCTTTCAGATCTTTAAAAACCCATCACCCATCTGCTTTGTTAGTTTATATCTTTCTTAAAGTATCTCATTGTACATGTTAATTGCATTTTTACTTCGATACTTCTTCTTCATTGTGGAAAGATTGACCGCAAAGTGTAATAAATAGCCCAGCGAACATGGAAATCCACTCTCCCATAAATATCTGTACTCGCTCCTTCTTTCAAGTCCACACTGTGCCATCGATCTTAAGGTAGTACCATGCTGAGAGTATCTATGTACCAGTCAAGTACTGAGTACACATTCCCGTTTCTTATCACAAATAAGTTTCAGCACAAATTTATTTGTTCTTAATTATCGACACAACAAAGAGAAGATCAAAAAAGTTCCCCGCCTGCGGTGGCTACCCGTATAACTTACACTTTTCATGGTCTACCAACTTCACTTTGATGAATTAGTTTCGAAGTTCAAAAACTAACAAACGGTAAATGCATCCGCGAGAAGAAATTATCACCAGATCTGTGGTTAATCAAGACATATTTGACCATCAATTAGTTTCTATGGATTGCTGTGCCCAGATAGTGTCATCGGTAGGTAAATGGAAGACCCCAGTCATAATCGATCAAAATTTCGTTTTTGTTCTCTAGAACCCGTCATAATACGTGCGGCTTACGTAAGACTATATTCGATTTGGAACCGGTCCCAGAGAGAGGGGCAACTAGAGTATTTCCGTACTGCCTCGAGACATTGGCGATTAATTGATTCGACCTTCCAAGCGAAAGCATTGACACCATCGACCAACGTGGTGATCTCGTGATACGGATACCATATTCATTAGAAAGAGCTTCAATTTTCTGCAGTGAAAAGATACGCATTTTTGAGGGAGCCTATTAAATTTTATGGATTTTGAGAGCGTGTTGCTAGGTCAAGAATGCGTAACAATGGTATGCGGGTCATTAAATATGTATGAAACGCATGGGGGAGATAACTAGATTACCATCACGATATGCCATTAAGCTTTAGCAGTTCGTAACTTGAAAGTAAGGTTGCATAAGCCTAGGGCTTGCTTGTTTTGAATAACAAATACTGTATAATGGTAGCAATTAAAAAATTGTAGAAAGAAGGAAAATAAATTCTGATTTACAAATTTGCAGGTGTTTTGAGGAAAGTTTTGTGTACCTACACCAGCCAGTACATGTCTTCAAATAAACCCCTCTTGAGCCATGGAAATGAGTAAAACCAACTATTTTCGCAATCAACTTTCCATTTACAAGGAAACCGATTAGGTGAATATGACTAAATTACTCGTGAGCAAACAATCAGATAAATTGTAGTACTCCACTAAATCATCTGTCCCTCTGGCAATAATCATTTTTCAACTGAAGCTACTCGAGTTGTCTCTAAGGAGTATGCAGTCCCCAGTCATCGTACCTGGTCGGACAATAAAATTAGTCACCGTAAATTTGCCATGGCTCATAATAAACGCCTCTGCGTGCGATCTCTGCTGATTTGTCGTTCCTATTTACTTGGCTTAACACAGTCCATAAATAGATCCAATATCGGTACCGTCGAGATCAGAGGGGCAGCCCAAAGGGTTACAAACCAAACAAGACATTTTAATGAGACGACCGACGTGATAGTACCCTAAAGTGGTTACATGAGGAGGTGATTTGTATCCTTCTCTTGGAGATGGAACAACCTAACAACCCATTGTCACATTTGGCGTTGTGTCCAGTGAATTCAAGAGTCCACGTATACGGAGTACAAGAGTAGATGTGGATGTCAATTGATTTCGCGCAATCATGTGTAGGATATTTCTCTGCCATGGATAACAATCAAGGAGTCCAGTGGGGAAATTTATAGCTCCACAGGTCATGATTGCTAAGTACTCTCGGTCTAGTGTTTGTCATCGAGGGGTCTGACACAGGGATACTGACTTGGATTTAAAATTGCTTCTGCGTACATACTCGTATGATGCTGATGATGTTGGAGAAAATGGACAAATGGATTTTTTACGTTTTTACTGAGGCGTAGTACCCCCATAGGTGTCAACAATCGACAAGGGCTCTGAAGGTGACGACGACAACGAATCTGTTGCAATTCATTTTGTTAAGAACTTAGATACTTGTACGACTGTACAACAAGTATACAAGGGTATGAGTACTCGTATGGCATTACGGATACTTCGAAATGATTGGATGTGTGGCGCATGTACGAGTACAAAAGCAATGTCTGAGTTGGTAATGAAAAACGACGAAAAAACGAAATTAAAAAAAACATTCTCACTCACGCTCTTGTTGGATGAATTCGAGATACAATTGGATTCGATTCAATTGCGCTGAGGCAATAAATTCTCGAACAGAGGGCGGTATATTGAAGCGAAACATACCACTCAAATGCGTAGGTTTGTGCGCTTTTATTCTATTTGTTTGGTAGTAATGAATTTATTTCGCCTCTTCTGAAATTCAAAGTGTGGATGGATAATGAAAATGGGATTAAAGTGGTATTATTCTTAAATTTGTCTGCAGGAGGTCGACTTTAAATATTTTACTTATACATGTGGGCATAGAAAGCATTTTGCCCTGGCATTGACGGTTCGGAGGTGTATTCAAGGAGTGATTTAGGGTAATGAATCCTTGATTTAGTTCCAATCCTACCGAGAGCTACATGTAACTCGTATCAAGTCATGAAAAATCACAATCTCAGGCAGTAACCAATCACAAAGGTTGCAAACTCTCTCACTCCTTTGGGCAAGTTTCAAATAAAAAAATAAAAATGTATATCTCATACCTTCTATTTCTATCCAATTAGAATGTTGTTCTACGATACGAAAAAGAAAATAAAAAAAATAAATTTTAAAAAAAAACAAAAGAGTTGAGGTGCGAACTGAAAAGAAACAACTTTCTGCAGCCCCCGACATATCGACTGACAATGTCACTTAACTGCCACTTATCAGTTTCCTGGACGATATTTTCGCCAAGTAATAAAACACATTCCCACAGCCTTCAAAAGCGACAGAATCAAACAAAAAAAAGCTACAAATCCCCACCATAACGAGTACTAGTACAACTTATCGGATTTAATTGTATTCAATCTGGAAACGAGTGCACAGACCAAGTACTCTCAGATACCTCGTCTCATAGCCATATCACAATATCACAACCAGTACAATTGTCCTTCGGGCATTTTATTTTGAAGGTGTTTTCCAGTAAACCTCCAACTCGTAGATACATTCTAAAAACATGGCAAAAGCAAAAAAAAAAAACCTTCCTCCACCATAAATCCCCTCGAATACTGTTTCAACTAATTTAAATGATTTTCTTCTCTTTATGTCGTTTGCTTGATTCAATTTCAATTTTGTTTTTTTCTTTATTTATTGCAAAATGTGAACGGCAGCGGTGTGGTTAATGGGAGTGGCACCCTGGCAAACTGGCAAACTGGCAAACTGTGTGGACATTCTCTTCGACTTGATGCATAAAAAAAATAAAAATAAAGACACAACACTCCAGTAAAGCGATCTGAATTGGTAACATAAATTAAACTGGCTCTAATGACGCTAGAAATAGCAATTGAGCAGAAGGGTGGGGGGGCTGTTAAATTATAAGATACCCCCATATCCACTATGGTCCGTGTTACAATTCTACGTTGGCATCAAGCTCGAGTATAAGAATATGTTTATGTGCAGTAGCTTGACTCGCTGAAATACTTGTATCTGAGTACGTGTAATTCATGATTACGTCGACGAGATAGCTTTATAAGAGCATAAAAGGCGCGTGAATAGCGAAGGCTATGCTCCTACATATATGTAGATCGAACGTACTTAGTTGCAATGATCACATTAACATAACTTTGCATAGAAACTGCTAGATTTGACTTGGTGGGCTAAGCTTTAGGTGGGTAGATACGATTGCATTTGTGGATAAATATAGTGAATAGAATAAAATATCGATAAACCATCAAAAGTAATTTGTTTGACCAAAGTGATAGCACCAGGTTGGTTTGCAGAAACCATTATTTTGAAGAGAATGCACTTTGATAACCCTCTGCTATATTCAGCATGTTTTTGTTTTTAAGTAGCGTACATCCGGGCATAAGTTCAAGTTTGTATGTCTTCCATTACATATAGTACAATCACAGGTAATGAGCACAGATACATTTTAACTGGTAGAATGACAAAAGTGTTTGACATGCTTTCGTCAATTTTCCTAAACAGGTTAGATGTGCCCTTAGTCGCAGATAAATCTCAGTCAATCCAGTTTTCCTGCAAGAACCCACTACACGTCAGTGGCAGTAGCACATTTGCAGCAAGAAAATTATTGAACAGTTGTATCTTAGATAGAGTCCTGCTGGCTTTTGCGGAACGTTTTTTTCATCCTGAACATTCTGACGAGGTTGTGAGACATAAAAAAACTTGAACATGGCTTTCTATAGACTTTTCAAAAGTCGACAACGAGATGCTGAATATCGATCTGGACATCTTAGGTTTTTTTACAAGATCTGCCACAGTCTGAATACTTTGTCAAACGTCGATCTTTTGGCACGTAATCTGGACTTAAAAGAGTAACTTTGATCTATTGATGGCTAGAAGAAATTTTAAGGGCTTCGCACAATATGAAAGAAAAGATCTTGTATCCGATGTTGAGGATACTGATACTGAAAGTTGAGCATTCATTTATTTGCTATACTGTCTTCCAACTAAATCTTGAAATTTATTTGGTGTACGCTCTATCCACTAGGTTCTATAAATTTTTCTGCCTGTCATTCTCATCATTTTCCGCTTAAAATGTCAGAGTTTTCCAGTTTTTTTTTGGCCTTTTTATTCTCCTACGCAGTCTTGCTAAGTAGATAAGTTGTTTTGCTCAGCAGCGTTTTGGATGGTTTCTTGGTATAGATGAGATTATGACGAGAGGCTGAAATATACCCGGTCATTAGAAGTCCTGGTAGGATGTTATCATTATTATAAGAGCTTCTCTTGCCCAAAACAGAATCATCCGGTTCAGTTCCAAATACATAGAAGGATTATCCAATTCGTATCCCCGATTTGGCTACCCTGTTTCGATCACATAGGTCAATCCGAAATGCCACCTGAAACTGTACATGTTAGTTCAAGGCTTGCCATTTTACAAAACGGTTCATTTAGCAATCGTTGAACGTTTTAAGTTTGTGAAAAACTACTAGAAAAATACTAATTCTGTAGCAAATACTCGTATGTGTCGTCTATTACGAGCAGATTATGGTCGACATAATCGTCCATCTGAGCGTGTTATAGGTAAAACTGTAAAAAAAAAACTGACTCTGCTACAGATATCTTAAGGCCTATCCACCATCGAAATGCACGCTTTATAGAAAATATGTGAAATAGTGAAAGTGTTGAAGAAGATCCAAATCTATTGATTTTTTGGCGACCACAGCGTTCGGGCTTGCTTCATTCGAGATGTGTCGAAAAGTCATCGAGAATTACCTTTTCAGAATCAAGTTTGCAAGAGCTTCTGTGGGGGAAATGGCAAGATTTACACAATATATTGAAATAAAAATTTGATCAAAATCCTAAATGTTGTTGTTTTTAAATTTACTTTGGGAAGAACAAAATGGATGACCGTGAATAAGATTGCGAAATGGGAATCGCAAGCATCCAAGTGCTGACAAATGGTGAAACATACAGGCAGCCGAAATGATGATTTGGACATCGATGTGATGGTTTGGTAGGGTGTATGACCCAAAGCAAATATAAGCAAATGAAGCAATCTCATCTAAAGAAAAAGCGAATTCTATACCCTATAGAATGAAATGCCCGCCCATCCTTAGCTTTCTTGCAACAGAATCTACGCAGCTAGACCATGCAAAAAGCCAAAAAATTTCAGGACGAGACCTATCACTATCATGCGTTAAAAGACAACAAGTTCAGCCCTAAGTTGACAATAATAAGAGACACCAAATGGATTTGATTGGACTGAATAGCTGGAAGAAGCATGCCCGGTGATGCAAGCATGCTCATTTCATCATCTGTTTTCCTACCTACTTCTGCATGGACGGCCTAAAAAGTACTCCCAGATGGAGTGAGTCTAGAGACTTATCTAGAGACAGCAAGAGATTAAAAAACCAAACTAAATACTCGTACTATTGCTAGGCCTCAAGAAATTTTTAACACAACGAAAATTCAAACTCGAAATACTCGATTTCTCTATTCAACGTCCTTTCGGCAAAACTTCTAACTCACAATCTTCATGGCTCTTCACCGATAGCGAACGTAGTTTAACTCAAACATATTCCTTGTGGCATATATTTGAAAACTCAACCTCTTCAGTCATTCCTGCCAGCTGGTCACTTACTACCAATTTACTACATCTTGTAGCCACACTCGCCCTACTGATTTATTTGGAACAATTCCTTCAATGAACAAAAACTAGTTTTCTACAATGAGCATGCAATAGATCATTTGCAAAGCACAGGAGGAAGAATGCATGCTCGACGACTGAAATATTAGCTCTATCTGTCACATCTACAAGAAGGGCGATCCTATGTTCTATAACAACTATCTGTCTAACAACTTTGGCCAATACCAGTACGGGTCCCGGCCCAGCGAATTGATATAAAACCAAATTTTCACATTAAGATAAATCCGTGAAAAGACCAACGAGTTTCAAGTCGACACACTCAACCTCTTCATCGACTTCAAAACCGCATATGACAGCATTCATGGCACTCAGCTACATAAAGCGTTGGCCGAATCTGAGATCCCGAGAAAACCGATTTGGATGTGAATCACAACACTGGAAGACTGGCGATGCACCGTGCAGTGTTGGAGTAGAACTTCAAAATTATTCAAAATCTGCACCGCATTTCAGCAAGAAGACGCACTGTCGAATGACTTAATGTATATATGCGCACGTTCAAGAAAAGGCTAAAGTAGTTGGTCTTAGAGTGAATGAGGAAAAACAGAAACATACTCCCATGCTGTCGACTAAAAATCGTTTCGTCGTTAACTATCGACAGCTACAACTTTAAGGTAGTCAAGGAGTTCACCTACCTCGGGGCAAATGTTAACTCCACAAACGATATCATGGTGGATGTTGAAGGCTGCTACTTCGGTCTGTCGAAAAAAGTTGGGTCAAAACTCCTAACGCAAAAAGGTCAAAATCATGATCTGTAGGTACAAAGAGCTAATCTTGCCGATCCTACTTTACGGAACAGAAAGTTGGAAGAAAAGTAGGACAGCCAAACAAGTTTTAGAAAAAACCCTCGCCGAATATTTGGTCCTCTCTGTAAGGGGGGTGTATGTAGAAGAAGATATAACCCCAAACTCTATGAGCTGTTCGAAGATGTAGACAAGACATAGTACGGAAGGCAAAAACAAGGACCGAAACTTAGATTTTAAAATCAGGCGATTGCCGATAGAGTACAACATAGTATTTTCAACAGTAGCAGTACACCTGGAACCTTAATGGATGGAAGGCTACAGTTGTTCAGGCTGTCTCCAAGGATTGGCAGCCTGATAAGCAAGTAAGTAGGTTTTCTACAACATATGCAACGCATAGGAGCAGAACAACTATGAGTAGATGCCTTTCAGGTACGAAATTGAGGCAACTCATCCGGCTATTATCACCACATTCCTGACTCCTCGAACGCCACAAAAGTTAAGTCGGAATCGAGGAGGTTCGGGTTTCATTGACCTTGGTATAGAATGAAGTCATTGAAATTGACTTGATTTTCTTCGAGCTTTCTATATAACGCAATACTCGTAAGGCCTTGGTAGACGTCGTATCCATTAGGTTTACTTTTGTTTGACAGAACGGCTCAGAAAGTCTGAAAAAAAATCTTCAGGATGGTCGCGATTGTCGATTGACTCTTTCACCTATGTCAATTCCACAGAGGGCCATCATGTCCGGCAGTCTTTCTGATCCGATTTCAAAGACTCTAAAGTTGAGAGAGGTAAAAAGGAATCTGATAATACTCTTCAAAACGCAACACATAGGCCCGATGAACTGAGGATTCATCAAGATACATCCTCTCTTCCTCGGTCATTCCGGATTTATATTTATTTTTACCAATTTGCCACGACAACATTCATTGGCAAACTATAGGGCCACTTAAGCCAACGATATACTTTATTTGTAAAATTTCACTGAAATTTACACATGTATCTATCACGAGTAGATCAATATTTTCCATGACCAACGGCAATGGATATCAACTACACCTATGTTTCCAATTATAGATTGCCGTGTACCCACCCATTGTTAACACTCGAAAATATCACATTCCATCAATTCACATCGGATCTTTCAGTCTTTCAGTCAAATAAACAACACTGGCCGGCTGAATAAATTTACAATTCATAGCTCGCGTCAAACGTCTCATTATTTGTTATGATTTCAACAAGACTTGGTTTCACTAACGAGACGGAAAATCCATAAACAATCGAACAGTTCGTCCGAATCATCATCATAATCCGAAAAGTAAAAGTCAAACAATTGAAATGCGAAAAAGCGAATCTTTTATGAACATGAGTACGTGTATGAGTGTGATTACGATGGTTCGAGTACTCCACCCGAAGTACTTGGCGGCATGTGTATCTTTAATAGGGTTCCCATGACAAGCCCCTAATGGCAACACACGTGAGACTCTCTTCATTTGTAGTTATACTCGTATTTATGTACTCGTATATCTTTCGGTGGAAAGTATCGAAATATCCATTCAAACATTTAACAGGTGCCTTCCATAGAAAAGTTGTAAGAGGTAATAACTCATCGATTGGGTGTATCCCAACCGAATACCCTTCTCTAAATCTTCCGCCAAGTCTTGTGGGTTTATGCTTTGAAGGGGGAAATGAAAACTTTGTTTGGAGGTACTCGTAGTCATAAGCTTTGTAACATCTGGCTTCCTGAAGATACAAATACTCTGTTGATTCTTTGCATGCAATGAGCAAACTATATATTAGATAGCTGGGTTGTGGAAGTTGCGCTTTTCTTGAACGACCTTGCCGCTAGAGACATTCGTATTCGTGCATTCGTAGTCGTAGTCGTAGTCGTGTTCGTGTCGATGATTATGTTTGCAAAGTAAATGAAATCGATTGCATTTATGCTTGAGGGAAATAATTAATAGCGAAAAATCAATTAACTCTCGTGTAATATCCTTGAAGTGAATGGGCTCCCATTCGATTTATATTGGTAAGTGCTGGAGGTTGCCTTCCATTAAGTGAATGGTTTCGAGATAGCGATGGTTCTTTGTTTATTGCAATATTGCTTACTTTGACTCTGCAACATATGCTACGAAAAATTTGATCGAGCTGGAATGATAGATACAGTCATGATACATTCTCATATACATTCTCATCTGAAGAATTTGGTCTTTAGAAACCCTTCAAGCTATGTTCTTGGCTTAAACCCGGAAGAAACAGTATACTGCTGGATCAAACTATTGACATATCGCCACAGGCAAAACTTCTTGACTTCGGTGGAAAGGGGCTAGCAAATGAATATAGATTTGGATTTGCCAGCTCGAACTTGAGACGTAAACCACTTGGAGAAGTGATGGTAGTTACCGAAGATCCTGTCACTTAAAGTTTGAGTAAGACTTCTCGTTCCATTTCAGTTTTTAAAAATCCTTCATCCTTTCCAAACAGCACTAAAAGTCAATGATCACGAGCATAGTTTACATCTTCGTAAGACATGCCAACAATACCCCAAACACGATGAACTAACCATCCTATACATCTTAAGTGCTATTCTGCGATAGTGAGACTCCTTTAGAAGGACACTTAGAAGACACTGTGGCCCCAATATGGGCATTAAATCAGATTTACAAGATTGACCATTGAACGTGAACGCACCATGTCAGCAAGAACACTCCGTGATATCATACTCCGTCAATTCTTTTGATACCAATTTGGAGCCCTTGTTGAGGGCACAAGTTTCGACCTTTGTATGGGTTAAGGCCGATCTAAAAAGTTTCTTACTGATCTTACGGCCTCAGCATCCAGTACTTATTCCAGTTTTACATCGGATATGACGGGTAGGTGCTCCCTTCCTGCCTTTTAGACACCATCATGCAGCTGCCACGAAAAGGATTAATTTTTCAAGTTGACTTGTCGCTCAATTAGATCTATAACAGGCAGCTTGTAAGTGGTCAAATCGTAGCAATCTTGAATAACCATCGAAAATCTAGTATTGCTCTGTCTCGCTTTTATTAGACAACTTTGTGCGAGGCTTATGGATGTCTTTAAAACCGGAAAAAGGTTAGTCTGAGTTGTAAATATTTGTCAAGGCGCTCTTCAAACAAAAGACTCTCGTAAATCGCACTGCCAGGTGCTACCAAAAATTGTGTCGTTTTCTAGGGTGGCATTTATGTCATCAAGGAAATGACATGCTTTTGACCATTCACTTCTGCTCGAAGAGTTGAAGCAATAAATCTTTCACAAGAGGTCGTTTTGCTCTGTGGTGTCGTCAAGACTTCTTCCTTAAATTCCGCTCAGATGACAAATCCACAAGCAATAAGACACTGCTTCTGTTTCCTGTAACAATCATCATAACACTTCTTGAATGGCATGGATATCACATCCACTTTCAAAGTATAGTGCTAGGCAATTAAGTCTCTCCCTCGCCACCATATCTACTTAGACAACCAAACTAGATGCCAAAAACATTTCACATGACCTGTCTCTCAAGTATTGATAGAGTACTCATAGCTTGGACCAACACTGACGTCGTCAACGGTCTTCGCCAAAATGCCAGTAAAGTGCAATGTCTAGATCATCAATACGTACTGGAACTTCACCTATCTATGCTACAGAGTATCAGATTTATGATTCTGCAAAATGGTGGTGGTTATTCTCTTTTTCACCTTGGGCTTAGGATCAGCTACAGCTGAGCCCTTTCTTAGCAATTAAAATTTAGTTCAGCTATCGAAGAGAAAGTCCACAAAAATAATTCTGCCAAACCGTCAAGACCTATTTCCATTCTTCGATGGAACCGGCTTATGCCTTGATATGGCAATAGCAATGTAAGCTTGGCCTTCTATAGCCCAAGAAAGAAGGGAAGTACTTTTCTTTCAACGGATCCCAATACCGGTTCCGTCTTTCTACTAAGGGCAGGTTCTAAATACACCTTTATTACCAAACTTAATGGTCCTAAGCGTGGTATTAATGGAACTTGGATTTAGACTGCACCAGTTGAATACCTTTGTTCCTTCGAAATTTTAAATCGCGAGATTGATATTTTGTTCGAAACCATGAGTAACCAATTTTTCACTTTGTTTTTCGCCTTTTTATCACATCTACTCTGTCCTCACATAATTTATTTTTAGACTTGCTTTCCTTCACCTTGAAGACATTGAGTGCCACTGATAACGTTCATATCGGCATCGTAGCAAAGCAGCTGCACAAGTGGATGTTCACCATCTCACACACTATTTGAAGGAAACTCACTTTAGAACATCTTTTTTCTAAGATTGGGGGCATGTCTTTCCATAGAGAAGTTTAGTTATGGTCACTGCTACTACGAGCGTGGTCCAAAAAGTTCCTGAAAATTAGACCAGATGGTGTTGCCACTTCTAATCAAGAAGCATCTTTCATAGAACGCACCCACATTTTTGACAGATCTGTCAAATAGTTTTGTTGTGACAGCCATTTGAAATAGACGTTTATGAGAATTTTCATAAAAATGGAAAAGTGCTCATGTAACACTTTTTTTTGCGAAAAAAATCCATCACGCGAACCAGACAAATGCTCGAATGGAACAATGCAGCAATGGTTTACTCAGATTCGGTACGGTGGCACCAGCACAATTGATGCAGAACGTTCTGGTCCTACAACTGAGGCCACCGCACGAGAAATAGTTGATAAAAATCCATAGCATATTGGACAGGCTTATCACATGGGTCGGTGATTTCAGCGTTGCAAACATATTTGGATTTGAAAAAGCTATTCGCCTGATGGTTATGAGCGAAATATGCATTCATCGCAACACTTCTCCTGATGGAAGAAGCCAAGGTGCGTCGGTCGGCCAACAAAGTCACAGCAACAGTGTATTTTTGATGCGCGCGATGTCATTTACATCGATTACCTTGATAACTGTAAAACGAACACCGGCGCCTATTATGCACCTCATTTGGTGAGGAAAATTGTGTATCCTTGAGACTGTTTGCGTTTTCTAAAAACAAAAAAAAAAATGGCTTGGCGACAAGAGATTGGGTCGAATGAAGAGGTCGTCGATGTAAAAAACGCTTATCTCGAGGGTCTCGAGAGATCTTATTATTTGGAGGGCATCAACAAATTGAAGAAACGTTGGAGCTGAAAAGAGATTCTGTTGAAAAATAAAAATGTTCTTTGCAGAAAAGCGTTTTCCTTTTTCAAATTTTCAGCGACTTATTGACACACGCTCGTATTTGCGGCCTTAAAGCCGATAAAAGAACGACAATCTCCACTTTAAATCGTTGGTCTTCCCCAAGATAAATCTAAAAAATCACACTAAAGTCTAAATCTGCTGAAAGACGTAGGAGTACGTACCGGTTATTGTTCAACGAAAAGATTTGAGACATTCGTACTGTATGTTGTAAAAGATCTTGTTAACGTCGCAAGTAAAGATATTCCTCGAGAGTTCTCACAAATAGTGAACGTTTTCGTATGGTAGATGAGACATACAACAGTTGAATAATCGGTGCATTATTTAAACCTACCAAAACATCACTAGCAAGCTATCATAATGTGCAGCATGCACATACAGAAGAGTTACAGTCAGATAAAATGAAACCTGTAGTCTGTACTATAGCAACTACACGCGCAGAATTAAAATGAAAATCACAACAAAAGTGGTGCATTCATGCGAAAGGTTAGTTTACTGCACTGCTATCACTGGAACTGCAAAGGAACCCGGCAAAACTTTGAAGTCCCTAAACAAGCTCTACGTTTTAAAATTGTTAAAAATCGTCTGACGACGACGATGGCAGGGACAAATTGAGTTAATAGTCAAAATATTCAATGCTGGCATTCCACTGCGCTACATATCAAACTAAGAGTTGCTTTTGTACCGAAGATTGATTAATATGAGTACTCATTCATAGAGGCCTTCAGATTCTGATTTTCTACCTCCTGAATGGTATCAACAAAATGGTACTGTACCATGTGCGCAGAACTGTTTCCGAATGCATCTTCGATAAAGGACACAGCGGGCGTACTAAAGCCAAAGATCTTGTGAGACTGTGCTCGACAAGAACTAGTACGCAGTGAACGTAGCATGCAATACGTTCAAGCGGGAGTGATAAGAGGTTGCAAAAATTGCACTGTACGTGCTATCCGACGCTTTATTTAACACTCATGATCTTAGGCTCAGCCGTATGTGTTTTTATCAACCCAAACCTAGCGACTATTGACTTTATGTAGCAATCAGGCTCTCGGAACAGATTTCAGCTCACAGCTCACTGGTGTGACTGAGCTCAAGACGTCAACATTCGTTTCTTGAGCGCTAATCTTGTCATGTTGAAGACCTCTAAAATATTGACTGCTTTCCTGTTTAAACGAGACATGGGCTTATCGAAAAAGAGAAGAGAGCCTACTGCAGGGCTACGACAGAGCTAATTCAAACTTTTATTCTGGTATTTGGCGCGATAAGTATTGACGTTTCAGATCTTGCTCTTTTGCAAATGCATTGACAAGCCTTCATTTGGATTCTGAAGTCCTCTTTTAATTAAAAAGAATTTTTGATGCCATCTGATTGGAATTCCGACACTGCAAGCATACGAAATCGCCCTCGCCTTACATGAGTACGAGCAGTTGCATAATGGTGGATGGCTTCAAGATCGATGTAGGATATGGCGTAGGCATGTTTGTTAAAAGCGAACATTTACGACTTCTTCACTCAATAGTTTTTCAAACCGGGAATGCCTATGGCCATGATGCCCTTAAGAAGACCACACACCCCTCTCAAGGTAGTTCAAACCTTGGATAGGTACTTTACGCAGTCAGAGGGCTGTATTCATTTAGCCTTGCCTGAGTTCTACATCAGAATAGGATAACAATCTTTGATCACAAAACGAAATGAAGAACTTCTCATCCTGAATCAGTGTTGGAACTGCTATATCGCCAATTTGGCTTTCCTTTGATAAAGAGGCTCCTTTCACGTAAAACTTTTCTGACTACAGGTAGACCAAACGTATGCTTTCCGACATCTCAATAGCATTCCTGGTATCCCTCAATGAAAAGACTTTAGCCTGCTTGTTGGCATCTGAACTGGTCACTACGCTTTTCTCATGCATCTACCTGCGCAAGGCAAGTAGCGCCACATTACGTTGATGACCCTGACAGCGATAAAAACTCCAATGATTCACCGATAACATGGCAGCATTCTCCTTAAAGTTTAAGTCCTGCACTTATACACATTCAATTTCTCACTTTCATTGAAAAACCGACTGACAGAGACTTGACCGTCATGTTAGTGCACATGAAAATGATGTACACGACCCTAACTATCTTTGAAAGAGTCATCATCATGAGAATAACCTCCATATACAGTATGCTTGTACGAGTATATCTTTAAAGTTCATGTCAACGCCAATAGTGTATTCATTTCAAACTTTCAAAGCGCACACTCAAGCTTGAATATTGCAGAATTGTTTCGTTTTCAATCTTCATCATCTATCAAATGTCGACCGGAAGGACATGGCCTTCAATTCACCTTCAATTCCTTCTTCACACGTACCAAATCCACCGACATCATCTTGAGATTTAAGAGTATGTACAGGATGAATCAACCTCTCCAAGTACACATTGCAAAAGAATCGTCCGTTTGTTCCATTCAAGTACTTGTAGGTTTCGACAAGATGTCACTTCAATATTTGTATCAATATGTACCACTGGCATAGCTCATAAGGTACCGTGTTTGTGCAAAGCCTCTTGTTAACATCGATAGGCACTTAAAGATGTTTTTTTTTATTTTCTTGTTCGGCTAAACCTTTTGACTGAGCTATGGTGTCATTTGTTTGGAGCTGTTTATCGAAGTAATTGCTTACTTACACAACTCTGTTGGTGATATATGGATCATCGTAGGTACTCGTGATTGGAAGATATTTTCAAATCGAAAAAATCCAAGGTCTAGTACCTAAGAAGTGCTGTTGTGTGTTGTGCTCCACAAGCACATCATTCGCGAACCCTTGATTCGATTTTGCGGATTTTTTTTCCGTATTTTTGTGATGAAGAAAAGTAGACTGCAATACATTCAAACTTTAAATCAACATCACTGAAATCACTCTTAACCCTCGTAGAAGATCAGTTTCTAGAACACTCTTTCACAGATCACTTTAAGGGCGTGCATTTGTAACATAAACAAAGAAATCAGTATTCAAACTCACCAACCTGCACCACATCAAATGCAATTTAATCTTTCCCACTCTCAATCACGATCTTGTAGTTGATCGTGCATAAAAATGATCCTCAGATTCACTTGGCGTAAAAAATACAGATACTTTAGCTCCCGTCGAATCAGAACAACTTTTGTTACTTTTTTTTTTTTGTCAAACAGCTGGCCTTTGATATTTGTCGGCTCATGACTTACGAGTGAGATGACCTTTACGATGATACGAATACCATGCTAGTGACAGATTATGTATCTATGACGACAATTTAGCATATGAGATGCATGAGATGAAAGTGACCTTAATGTTGTGATGATTCTTGAGACAATGGTAACAGGTTTTTTATTTCTGTCTATGGAAAAACCTATGATTTGTTGGATGTGGTTCAAGAGACCACACGAGGTTAGTTGTCTTAGATCTGTGCCACTGCCGCAGTGGTGATTGTTTGTTTTGTTCTAGATGCTGAACTATGATCCGAAACAGATTGAGGATAAATAGATGAAAGGGGCTAACGAAAGGTATGATTTATGAGAAGAGATTTGTTGTTAGTTCAGATAGTTAACGGTGTCCACTATGGAATTTTACTTCTAACCAAGATAATGCCGATTCAAAAGGGTTATTCTACGAAAATTAGTATCTCAGAGAGTTACTTTTTGGTAGATTTGATTAATTTTGTCCTCTCAGGTTCATAATTGTCACTCTACATTGTAAAATGACAAAAGCAGTCTCGTAGAGGAGCGATATGAACATTTTGTGCATTTCGTACAATTTGGAGACCGCTTGAAAAGATCTTATACCAGCGCATTTATCAATAAAAATTTTAACTTTTAAACAAGCCACTATCGCCCTCTCAACTCTACGATATACCAGTAAAGGCATCTTCTGGTGAATTGCTATCTAAGTGGTGGCTTCCAAAGCCACAAGGCTTATGCAGCAAAAAACGAAGTACACTGTGGCACCCTACAATACACTAGGGCACGCCGTATGCCCCTTGGAAGTGTGGAAGATGTTACACCAAAGTTTTTTAAAAGAAAAAGTAGTTTCACTTAGGGTTTGAAAGCCAAACCTCTTCTTAATAAGCATAAAACTGGAACCTTATGATACTTGTCCACAGCATGTTGATCATAAAGACGAAATATTTGCTGACGCAGCACTATCGAGTGGGGACAGTTCAAACAATTCCACCTGTTGAGGAGCTGTCCTATTCGACGCTGTCATTAAGATATTTTACACCTCTGCTATGAAAAGATCTGCAGAATCATTTCTCAGCGGAGATATAAGAAAGCCGCCTAGTGCGAATAGCTTTTCAGCAGATTTATTCTAGATGGGACACAAGGGACTTTCCTAACTAAATCAACAATTTAAGTCAAGATTCTTGCAATATCTATGGACAAATCTACGTAAACTATGCTTTAAGTGAACATTCCAAGAGCTATAAAAGATTAATATTAAACGAATTTTTCATGTTGGACTGACCTTCCTGATCTGACGATAAAGGTGTCGAGTCTACTGACAAAACAGAACGTCGTGATTTATGAACCGATGAAATTGTGGGTCAGCGTCAAGCACGCAACATTAAGCCTAAAAAGAGCCGATTGGCATGCAATTTCGAAAAAGTCTAAGCCTTCTGTCGTACATAGAACAGCTTTTAGCGATAGTCGTTGTGCAAAAGGTGGATCTATTTGGGAATGTCCCCTATGATTAAAGCCAATATTTTCCCCAAAGACTGTTGAAGACATTAGCGTCTTAAGAATGAGCCTAGTTTTCTAGTTCTCAACATCGTCATTGAATATTACCAAAAACTTCTTGATAAATGGCCTTCGCATCTGTCATTTGTAGGACAACATCGCTTGGACATCAAATTTAAACTCTGTTCTTGAATTGATTTTGGAAAATAGAGCAATAGATACTCTGTGAGGTCATCAACCTAGTGAACATCCTAAGACACTTTGAATCAGTTTACTAAGACTGAGACATTGGCGTGAAAAGATGAGATCATCATCCTGTTGAACTTCATCTTTCGTCTTTCGTCTTTCGTCTTCGTCAGAGATCATGATCTATGAATACTCTTATAAGACTTTCTCTGTCTCTTCTTGTCAGTGTTGGATTTGTTGAACCCTGGTCACAATTGCCTATATCTACAGATTTGTATCATTTACTTCGCATGAATCATCAAACTGCCTTAGACTGCAGAATGGACGCCTGATATTTAAGTGCAATAACTGATCCACACGTTCATTGTCCAGTAACATTTTTAGGCATAAACCCAGTAGAGTTTGGCATTTTGCTGAGTGGGTATAGTACTACGTTCATTGCGCACCTCACAAGCTTAAACAGATGTGGCTATCGGTACGATAGGCTTTAGCTTGTAAGGCAGCAAACTTAGTTAGCACTAATGAGGAGGTTAGGGCCTGTTTTCCCAAGGGAATGGTGGAAAAGCTAATAAGGCCGACAGGAAACACTTCCCTGCTTTAAGTACTGATAGACTCTCGCCTCTCTCAAGAAAGTCGTTTCCTTTCCCCTTCGGGGGTCGGTTTTCTCATACTTCTTGTCTTGGTTTATTACATTACTACTTTCATCAGTCTGTTGAATGTTAACTGGCTCGCAATAATAATAAATTTAGCTCCAAGCCTGATCGGTCGTTAGCATCTTTCGAACTGGTAAGGCTGATGCTATCAGGTAGGGACTTGACAACTTTGAATTTAATTTGTGAACGCACTCTTTCACTAGTCATCAAACTGTCAATGTCAATTTATTCAGTAAACTCAACATTTTCATCATGGTAAAGTTCACGAACGAGCAACGTCTGCAAATTATAAAAAATTCTACCAAAATTCGGAGTCGGTGACTGCAACTTTAAGAGCGTTAATTCCAATTTTCGGTCGTAATTCTCGCCCTAGTAGACAGACAATAACAAGATTAATGCAAAAATTTGAGCCTATATATTCGTAGTGTGATATTGCGGTGTCAGTAAGACAGCGGTTGGTCGAAGTGTCGAAAATATCGCTGCCGTTCAGGCGTCCGTAGCAAACGATCTAAATCAGTCAATTCCACGGCGTTCGCAAGAATTGGGCATCGCTCAGACCACATTATGGCGTATTTTGGCCCGAATTAGAAGATATCGACTTGGACGACATGTAGTTTCAACAGGATGGTGCCACAAGCCACACAGCATACGTAACAATCGATTTATTGAAGAGTAAGTATGGTGAGCGTTTTATCTCAAGAAATTGGCCAGTCGATTGGCCACCTCGTTCGTGCGATTTAACGCCGCTTGACTGTTTTCTGTGGGGCTACATTCAGTCATTGGTTTATGCCAACAAGCCGACGAAGTTGGAAGAGCTCAGAGCCAACATTGAACGCGAAATAGCGGCCGTTTCGGCCGAAATGTGTGGCCGAGTCGTTGAAAATCGGGTCCAATGAATCGACCGCTGCAAACGTGCCGGCGTTGGCTATATGAACGAAGTCGAGTTCCATTCATAAATGTTTTGATGGTTTGCGTTTGATTTTAAAAAAAAATTTGTCAAGTCCTTATTGGAAAACCCTTTACTTTCCAGCTCCTACTGGAAAGTTCCATACTATCATTCTGAAGTATTGACTTTAACGAGATTTTAAAGAAAGGCGTTAACATATTAATGTCCGGTGAGAAACTGAGTGACGTGGCGGTTTACTTCGCTGTATTTTAACCATTAAGCCACGTTCTCAATCAGCTTTGCAGTTCATCGTACTGTTCTCTCTGAATTCCAACGATCTCGCTCCTGCATTTCGTGGACTTCATTGCCTCCTCGATTATCGCTTCCATTCCAGTCTGTGCCTTTTTGTCATTGACTGTTACTTCCTTTCTACTGCTAGGGAATTGAAAGGGGTCATTCCTTCTACTACAAGAACAACTTGTTTCGGGACCGCTCGGTACGCTCGGCGTCTCCGCACTGCTGTTATCTGCTGCCTGTTCTTTTCTTGACGGACTCCCCGTCCGATACCAAAAGGATTTCAATTAGCAGCTTTTATTTGGTGGGCATAGAAGGCAACTCTGCAACCTTCGACAATCGTTCCGATTCGGACTTTGTCTGTTGCCAGAAGGTGAGTTCCATATTGATAGTCAGCCCTAGTATATCATTGCTTCCTTGCTTGTTACAATTTGTTATCCTTAGCTAGGCTGAGACCGTGTCCATTAAATCATGAGTTCACCCGCTTCATAACCTGGTTCTGCTTCATTTGAGCGTTGTCTGCGTCTTACTCGTAAACACAGCGGTGATATCATCGGACGTTCCAGCGATCAATCTCTGTATTGCTCCGGAGGTGATTTTTTTCGTCGAGAGACTTCAGCATTTTTTAAGCGCATCTAGTATTTCGATCAGTCTTGTCAAATTGAGGGCATTTCGCAAATCTAGGGTTACTAACAGAACGATATTCCTTGGGTAGTGGTTACCCTGATGGGAGGTTTGGGCAGCATTTACTTCTTCTTCGATAGCTCCGATCCCTTTCTGAGGTCATACTATCTCGTAGTCAGATCAACCATGTAATCTTTGTGTGCATCTGTGAGCAGTGATTCCAACATCTTTTCAATGAGGTGCCCAGCATGCAAAGTCGCCTGAACACAGCTGGGCTTGAAGTCATTCACAACCAAATACTCGGACATATGATAAACAAACAAAACCTAGGGCTACAAAATTGTACTGACCACCGAAGTGAAGATTTCTGCAAATTCAATCGATTTTTAGGAAGAACAAATTCCGGGGATAATGCCTCCTATGAATGTCTTATGCACTTCAAGAGTTCAAAAATTTTACAAGGACATAATGACGATAATGACTTAAATGAACACCTTCACATACTTTTACTAAAATCGTTTACACGTTTTCATTGACTTTGAAGAGCAGTCCGCGATTTGGTTATGGAATAGAACCATAGGTCTAAAACAAGTCGAGGATTCTATAGGAGTCTTAAATTAGAAACTGAAACCTGCAGCAAATCAAAGACACTAACAGAAGCTTAACCTGAGAACAGTCGAGGAGATGTCATGTCAACTGGTGAATATTTGGGGGAAATTAACACATACTACTGTATATGTCGTTATGTTATGTTATCATTGCGGAGACTGTAAGGAGATACAGAACATTGTTATTGTGAATGAGTATCTGGCGTATGTATCTCTTCAATACTTGCCTGTCCTGATATGAATAAGTTCTCTCTAAGTTCCTTGTTCAGCTTACTTCCTATTACGATTCGAATCTTCGGACTTGACCTTGCAGCTCTGGGGACTTACTCAAATATATTTTAAAAAACTAAAAGTTCTCGACCAGAGATATACGATCTTATCCAGTTACGTATCAGTTTAACATAATTGAATTGTAGTCTTTGTTAAAAGCAACTTGTGCTTACCACAATCTCAATATTTTCTGTGAAATTCTGTATCTGCAAGAATTGAAATAAAATTGTATACAAATTGCCCCCAAATCAACTGACAAAAATTACGTCAGACCTCTTTGTGAACAGAGAGCTATGATATTCGTAACTGACCTCCCAAGTCGTTCACTATTCTAGTTTTTAATTTTTACAGCATTTCTACCGAATCTATTCAGAGTATCTAAAGCCGCGAAGCTTATCAGATGGAAATCTCGTAGAATTTCTTAAGAAAACAATTATTGTACGAGTACTTCCGCAAAACCTGTTATTTTGTATCTAGAACGGAGAGTACTAGAATTGAATCGAACCTTGGACAAGAAAAGGAAATTGCGCAAAAAACCACAGATTTATCTAGGTATGGCTACGAGCAATTTTTTTTCTATCTTCTCGATACCACTGCCTACAACTAGTCGTAATTTTTTACAATTTTACAAAGTATCCCACCGGAAATTGAATACTAAGATTGAAAGATACCGAGATACTATAGTACTCTACTCCCAAAAGAGATGCACGTCACATTCGAAAAGACAATCAGTAGTGCTAGTGGCAGTGAATAAGAGCTCTGGTCATATGCACTATGCAGTGACTTAAAGTAGTCAGAGTCCCTCTTATTCGCGTGTGTACACATGTGTACTCGAATCACTACTGCGTTAATGTATCTACGGAAGTCGAAACTGGCGCATGGATTTATAACCGATTTTTCCGAAACCTAAAAAGAATCGAAATGTTCAAACCATTCGCAGACATCACATTTGTATATGAATTCGAATGCATTCCCATCACTGTAGCTGCAGCACATCTAGAGAGAAACGGTTCAAGTAGCAATATGCACTTCGCATCTACAGATGCTCATACCTAAGTGAGCGCGTACTATTGCGCAAAAACATAAAAAAAAAAAAAAAAATTCTTCCGCATTTAATCTTTACGACTTGACCACAAGTGATCATCATCATCGTCGTCATCGTCGTCATCGTTGTTGTCATGATGGTAATGATGATGATCACCATCGCCATCGTTGGTCGTGGAAACCTAAAAAAAAACAAAAAAAATCGACAAAAGATGCACACACTGTGATTGGAGAAAGTCGTTCGGTTCGTGTTCCAATTTCCGCGATCGAATTTTTAAGCGATCACATGTGCGATCAGAGATGACTACCTCCATCACAGATACTCGTAGAGGAAAAACTTTAGCTGCCACATGACGGGGGCAATGACGCGCAAGTTATGATTTCCAATGAAACACTGTTGTTGCTGTCCAGCTTAACGTAGCAAGTTGGGGTTCCAAGTTGGACTTTGGGGATTCCATGTGGTACATAGCATTAGATAAATGACATGACAGCTCTGTAGGACTATTGACATGTGAAGCAGAAAGGAAATCACATTACGGAAGCTGGCCGTTTTACGAGTATTTCGACTAGGCATGATGGACGATACTGCGAGTATGAAATCGACTTGAAATTGGAAGAGGACCATGCCGAAGAGGAGAATTGTGTCCATCCACCTACGTTTGTGTTTAACTCGTACTGTCTAAACCAACTGAAAACTATTAAGCTCGCAGGTGGCAAATGGTTTTAAGGAAGAAACTTGGCAGTGAGGCTTGTAATTAATCACTTGGTCGATTGAGGATAGAAAGACAACTGTTAAGTTAAACTAACTCCGGTAGTAATTGGAAAAAGGAGTCACGGATTCTCCCAGTAACCTGAAATGATGAATGAGTTGTTAATTTTCTGTCTGCATTCGTCTTTGTTGGGGAGGTGGAATTTTTTGAATCAGTGGCAATGATGACTCAGTGATTGGAGTTATAAATCTTGACGGCAAAGCCGTTGGCAGATTGATTTAAGAAAAGAGCCACGTTACGACAAGGTGAAAGCCCATCTGACTAACAGATGCCGAAGAGTTAAGGGGCAACAGCATTTATCCCTGCTGAGTTGACGCATTTAGGTACAACAGTGAGATTGTTTCTACGATATCTTAAAAAGAATGTAAGTGAATCTTACTTTTTTACGTGTTCCCAACCGGTTGAGGATCTCTTACTCTCTACCAATAAATACGCCTTTATTGTAATTGCAAACAGTTGCTCACTCTATGTTAAGAGGGAGGACTCTTTTAATCGACTTCAGTCTAGGTCTTCCTTTACCACGATGTACCAACGGAGTGAAGGCATTCTAGGCCAATGTGGAAATGTTCTTTCACTCGTCGTTTCAAAGTCATTGAAATGGATGAATTCTAGCAATGCTATCAAAGTCAATGTCCCTGTATGGGCAATTTCGCTAGATAGTTGTTATATCCTCTTTTAGATTTTTTTCTTGTACAGACAGGCCACTGTTTCTCGGTCTTCTAAAGAGTGATGCGTGATAAAATACCTACGACACCAACACCAGCAACTATCAAAATCACATCACCACTGAGTACTTGCTGACTAATGCGAGCGGTCAGGCCATCACAGTGGTAGTGCTCCTCGGTGCTATCATATTGACAGCGCGCGCAGAAAGATGGTCACTTATCCCCAACACGACTAAGTATAGTACCCTTTAAGCAGTCTTCAGTCTTTCCTCTTAAAGACTTAAGGAAGCATCCATTTGATCTACCGCGAACCTGGAGTATTGTGCCATCTGCAGTTATGCTCATATAAAACCTAATTGTCAATGGAAGTCCTGCCGAGGAAGCAGGCAGTCATTCTACAGTTTTGGGTCTTAAAAAACTCTTTTCTGAGGCTTTTCTACCAAGACCACCGGCAATTTCATTTCCCGTGATCTTATTGTGCCCTGGAACCCATCAAAAAATAAATTCACCCTTCTGACTATATTCTTTAACTAGCTTTGCCGTTATGACTGGGTTCGGTTCTAAACACAGCTTAAATATCGCTACAGATACAAATTCATCGAAATGGTGAAGAAGTTCAACACAATGTAGTTCGTTGCCACCAGGATTGCGTATATATTCGCTTAGAAGACAAACACAAGTCTTCGTAACGGGGAATGAAATCAAATGTAGCCGTTCTCCAGAAAGACACCATTGTTACATCATAGAATAGTCTTAGAACGATCCGTGAAGACGCAACTACATCCCTTCCCAGGACAAAATTCTAGCTGAAGCCATTCCTGTACACAGAAAAATCCAATTTTGAATATTTGCATCATGGAAACTTCTAATATCATTCCATTAGACGGTTGTGCATTGAAAGTTTTGACTAGAGCCAGAAAATAGCCGGCACGCGATATCATCAAAGTTCTAGTGCAATCTGTACCAAAAATGACTTCAATTGAAGCTGAAGACGGCTTTAAGAGTGCATGTCTATAATTTGAGTGTCAAGGGGACAAAGATTCATAAGAGCGTCTAAAGAAGATCCAAGCGGCTTAGAGAAACCCCAATATAGCTCAGGCAAACCGTTTGAAGTTAGGTCCAAAGATGTTTTATATCTAGGATGGCACCCAAATACTAACATATCTTAAAGAAACGGATGCCTTTAAGCTTCAGATAGGTGAGAACAGTCCGCTCTGCCCCAGATATGAAAGGATTACACCAATCATCGTTCCGGCTGCATCATCTTCCAAATTATTGCACTTTTTGAGCACAAAAAATCACTCGTAAAGGTCTTAAATAGTGCCTTTTTCATAACTCGTAAAAGAGACTTATTTCTCAGTTACCTTCTTAGTCCTTAGAAACAGAGATTATTAACAGGGTTATCTTGCTTATCTACAAAGTGTGTTTAAAATTAAAGCTTCGATTCCCCATGTGATGTGCAGTCCAAGACGTTGTTAGTACTTAATTGCCATTAAAAACCACAGACACTTCAGTACCCGCTTACTGATTTCATTCCTTAATCTGATAGTCATCACCTTGTGGAACCAGTTGCCTGATATTTAGGCGCCGATCTTCGATCCCGATCACCATGTTTCAAACATACAGCCAAAGCACACTGTCTGTGATAGTTTAGGATTCATAAATCGTCTTGCCTACGGTATACTTATTTCACGACTTTGCATTGTCACCGTCCTACCCGTCCTGCGACTAAATTTACAGATCTCATTATCCATTTTATCTGTCATACCATAGACTTAGATATTGATCTTGATCTTTTCAATGTCTAGAATAAATTTGAAAAATATAGGTAAGTTTTAATTGCTTGGAACATTTTCTTGACTTATTTTCGGTGGTGTTGCAGTTTTTCGTGACGCTTTTGCCTTTATTCAGCAGAATAAATTCAGATCAGATCAGTTCAGTTCTAAGTTCTCTCTTTCTATTTGTGTCAGCTTAGTTCAGCGAAAGGCCTTGCTTTCTGTTTGTGTTAGATCGTATGTTAGCAGCGTAAGAATGCGGGAGAAAATGGCAGAGTTACTTACAGTTTTTTAAGGGATAAATGTGGCGTCCTCTTACTAAGCTTTAATTTCAACTTGTGGGACTGACTAACCATACATGCTTTTTTTGAATGCATTTTTCCTTAGGAGGGTTTGATCGAGACGCCACGTTGGTCATGCGGGACGACATTTGAGGTGAAGCCTAAGATATCGTAGGCCAATTGAGCTTGAACATCTTATGGTCACTATTAACTGTAGTTTATTACGGATGTGGTGAATCATTTGATGGCAATGGCACTAGCCTTCTTACATAATGTGGAGTTGCACTGACTCACAGAATCGCAGAAGATTCAGACAAGCTCGGACTCTTTGCCATGGCGAAATCTGTCCCTTTCCCACGACAAAGTGGTACGGCTTCGGGTACTTTTAGTCATCTAAAGGACGAAGTATTATACCGAAATCTCATGTAAAAATGCACTCTTATCAAGTCTGGCGTTTTCTTCTGCCTTAAAATAGCCATTTTGAAAATGAGCCTTTCTTTTCCTATTTTATATCCTTAGCACACTCAGATGCTTTGAGTCAAAGTCTGTTTTGAGCAACAAGCTTCAATCTTTTATGTTGACAGGCAAAAAGATTGTTGCTTTTACCTGCATTTGTGCTCACGAAACACCTATCTTTTAATAAATGGTTTGACCGAGGTCGCCATAAGGCTATCGCTGAGTACTCAAATATGTCAATCTTTCCATCTGTTACTTCTCTTCCTCTTCTACAACAATTTGAATTACTTCTTGTTCAATAGGGAAGATAAACGCATGTACAGATACCGAACAAAAAATAACTTCCACGGTGGTTGTCTTCTATTAAGACCTCAGAGCGAAATCTTTCATTTGTTTTGGTACAATCGGAAAAGACTCGACCACGATCCAAGACCTGAATATCTAAAAGTTGAAGCACAACATCATGGGAAGGCAATGAATCCCCATCCCCTGACATTCATTGAGGAAAGCTCCCATGAGACTAAGGATTCAGCTAAAAGTATCAATGGCCTGTCCACAGCAAAATTCATTACGGCATACGGTCTAAAGGAGAGCTGCATTTGATCTGCCGAATTTAATGAATATATGAAGCACTTCGTAGCCTCAGGATAGTTTCAATGATGTTCACCCATTTACTCAACCACATGTCATCGCTGGCATAATAAATAATTATAATTAGAAGAATGCAGCAAAATTATTGAAACGCATTTACAAACTTGGACTTGAAAGTCAGAATTTTACTTGCAGATTAGGATATCATCATCATTAAGTAGACGTAGCGTAGAAGAAATGTTTGTCTAGCTTTCCAAGGTGCTGAAATACAACGTCTTAATAGTTTCTCAAATGAATCTGTATGTAACGACTGTAGTTGACCGAGCCGGATTTTATCACAATTACTGTTAACATCTGTTTAATCATATAGATACCGAGTAAGCTCCACACAAAATGAATTATTTTCCAGCAAAAGTCAATGAAGACTTATGAAACGTTTTGTCGTTAGCACCTTCACTCTCATTGATGGCAATCTCAAGCTCATTTCTCATTTTATCGAATCAATATCCCCGAGTATATTGTGTCGAACAAAGTAATTATAGATACACAGCACACACAAATTTCCAAACAAAGTCAATAAAAGATCTTAAAGTAATGATTCGAAGCATTCCTGCTTGCGAGTACCCTACAATTTATGAATTTTTGAAAAGAAAACGAAAAAAACACCTTTCAACGTCAATTAATTACCAAATGGTGACAGCTGAGAGGACTTTAATTGTCTTTATCAGATCATGAATTAGTGTTACGAATGTTACGAGCATAATTATTGAGATAACATAACACAATCGAATAGTGACATTTACTTAGATACAAAAAAATTAAGAGTACGAGCATGTAACATACGGGTATCTATGAGTATTCCGCACAGACATTTACTCATATTCGTAAATGTATTAGAAAGTTTGACCTACATTCGAATACAAGTGTAGTGCAATTACCTGGTTACATCTTGCTTTTTGTTTTTTGGGTTGTGAAGATGATTTTAATTGGTATCGAGTGTCTTAACAAATGACTTTTACGGCACTTCATACTCGTAGTCAGATAGCGTTAATTGGCAATGAGTTCAAATTATACTCTGGAATGTGATTTCGATATTGTCGACACACTGACCAAGTTTTAGTAAAATTGAAATTACCACATTCTTGTGTGTAATCCAAGGACTGAAACTCAACTTAAAGATGCCTAGAATACCAACAGTGCTAGATTGCGGAAGAACTCTCTAAAACTGTGAGATCATCGAACAGCAAAGTTTATGTCATATCATGTCTCTCATATGTGCTACAGATAAACTTCATCTCTTGACTGTTCAATTGTACAATTCATTTCGTTCCGTAGTATCAGACTTCACAAGCGGTTAAACATCAACGCACTGGCCTCGAAGGCTATAAAAGCAGCTAGCAGGTGTGACAGCAGGACCGTCTACATGGACAACATGACAAAATAACTTACTGATGTTCGGAGTTCTACGAAAAAACTCGGTAAAAAGTTAAGGTGACTGTCTTTCGATTTCAGATGAGGATCAGCGCAACAGATGAAGGAAACATTTCACATTAATCCTAAATAACTAAGGCGAGAGCGTAGCAGTAGTATAAAATTTTAACAAGCCTGCCGAAGCAACAAATTCCCGAATTCTAAACGGACCTTCCAGCAACACAGAGATACTCGTAGTAACCGCTATTACACAAACCAATAAAGCGGTAGGCATTGATGGTATCCCTTCTTAGGTTTTCTTATTGGAAATTGCATTCTACCAGTCGTAGACAAAGTAATAGCTAAAATAGTTTTGCCAGGTGGGATTTCGGATTGGATGCTCTTGCATAGATCATATCCACACCTTTGGAATCATCATTGAGCAACGCGTCGAGTTTAGCTCTCCATTTCATCTACTGTCCATTGACTTTGAAAAGGCTTTCGATAGTTTGCACAGAGACGCTATCTGAATAGAAAGGTGTCCTGGAAGAACTTAACTTAATTTTACGCTGCTGTTAAGGTTACTTACAAGGGTAGTAAGTGTCACATTCTGCACAATTGTAAGGTGTCAAACGACCTTAAGGCCCGTAATACGTGAGTCATAATTCATCAGTGTTATACATCAGGCAGCACTAACTCAAAGAAGCCAAAGATTGAGGTGGACAATGATATCTTATTGCAAATAAAATAACGGATTCCCACCAAGTTTCACCAAATGTGCAAGCTGAAGCAAACAAGTATTGAGTGAGTATTTCAAACTTATAAGCTCAACTTAACATTTCGGATAACATGTTGGAAAAATTCCATATTTAGGAATCATCGTCTCCGGCAGCGACGGAGTGGCAGTAAAATCTTGAAAGCTAAAGCTGCGTTTGGAGTCCGGAAAAGCAATTTTTTCAGCACAAAAACCCAACTGAGGCTGTTCAGATCCAAAGTAGAATCAGAACTTCTTTACGGTTGTAGTAGTTAGAAGGTTGCCAACATTGTCACTCGAAGATTAACAGATGTCTACGTAACATCTTAAGCATTTTCTGGTAGAGTCACATCTCCACTGAAGAGCTTGATCTAAGAACTGGTCAAAAACCTACTGAAGTTACTAGATACTCGTATACGGAGGAGGAAGTATCACGCATTACACCGTAAAAACGACCGTATTGTGGAATATGCTAGGCAGTGGAATACACTCACCCAGTCAGGCATGGTTTAAGCAAACTTGGCGAAGAACAGACGAAGTGAAATCGAGACGACTTGGAAAAAGCTCGAGTGAGTTGAAATACATTTAAGGAATCCGAACAAGATGGATCTTTACGCTCTATACAGCACGAGCTGTGACAGAATTTAAGTAAAGTAAGTTCTCTTCAAGGCTCGAGATTATACAAGGGGTTAACTACCCGAGAAAGTAAAAGCCTCACTGTTAAAACATAAGCAACAACCTTGTAAAAGGACAAATTTATAAGGGAAGCCATGCCAAGCTAGTAACAACGTTTCTACGAGCTCCTAGACACATTCTTCAAACAATGTTCAAAATAATGCAAAACTATCTGGGCAAACGTCCAAAAATTTACGCATTTTCGATAAATCCCTCATCGAAGGGATAACGTAATCCTAATTGACTGCGCAACAGGCCGGGATATTACTTTAGACAATATAGCGACACAGATGACCAACAAGTTGTCACCCAAAGTTTTTTATAAATCCTTTCAGACCGATCCTCACAATCTGCTTTGGAATTTAGGTCCACATTCATACGTTGTATACAAAAGTACTATATGTTACACTCGTCAGATGTTAAGGTCGATAGCAATCTTATCGAGTTTAACACCATACTTGAGAAAATAGTTCGAAATTCGCATAACTTAGCCAGGAGCACAATTCTCCAAAAGTCTGTGCAACTTCTTGTATACGCTGATTATGTTGATCAACGGCAGAACGAAATGAGCTCTTACTGGTGCACTACCAAGTCAGAAGCTTCAAAATGGGTAAATGAGGCTATTTGATGAGAGACAAATCGACACAGGCCTTCATTTCCATAACAGTAAGGCCTGTTTCAAAAGCATGGATAGGAATTTGCTCTCCCTATCTGCCTAAAACGATTACGTAAAATTGTGCCGGACTATCAACTCAGCTTAAATTGGTGAAAAAAATTGTGTAAATCCTTTAATGTGAAGAATTCCAACCTCTAAATATAGCTACGCAAGTGATGCATTTTTGAAAGCGTTTCATGCGGCCGGCACATGCCGATGACATTGTTACCTTCACATCCATAGCGAAGCTCCGCATACTACAACCTCTAAATGGAACGAACTGATTAGGCATTGAAGTGAAGAGGGGCCAGCATAAAATTCAAGGTAATCTCGAACATATTAAGAAAGGACTAGGAGTAACAAACAATATTCGGAAGATATACGATAATCGTTTCCTTCACCAAGGCGCCAGCGTCGGGATTCTGCAGCAGCACTGGGAAGAACACTTGCACTTTAATCGACAAATCAGGGTTTTGGGACGAAGAATATTTGTGTATGTAAAAAAAAGTGTGTCCATTCGCTGACATCGAATCTATCGGCGTTTCATCTGCTTAACTGACGGCGTCACGTAAAAAACATATGGGTACCAGCGTTTAGAAACGATATTTCTTCAAATTCACTGTACTGAGCCTATGTTCTACGTTATGGAACTCAATATTTACGGTATTATCTTAAACCCAGTTATCGATCTATTGTGCATGCAGCGATAAAGGCAAGAAGTTCAGCTGCGTTGCTTATAGCTTATTCATGCTGTAGGGAACAGAGATGGCTTAGATCCAGGAAGTGATAACTACCAACCACAATGTAGTGCCAAGTAGTTGCACTATGGATTTCTTGTCTCCTGAATCCCTGCTATTGCTATTCCTGCAGTAATTTTTATGAAGAATACTCAATCCTTGCATGCATCTGCCATTGTGCCCTCTGAATGTAATTGTGAGATTAGAGGTGTTTCTTCTCCTTATCTTGCTTAGCTTTTTCTATAGGTTTCGGATATCTAACGAGCCAAATGAGACTACATGCTTCACATTCAGAGAGCGTTTGGGCTATCATATTGGCGGCTTATGCTTACTTCGTCTATTCCCATGAATAAATGTTCAAATCTGACCAATTTATCAGTGGTGCTGTCCGCTGGCATGACCGATTATCGTAGAATCTTATGCTGTTCGAAGAAAGGGATCTGATCCTCGTTAAGCTCAAAATATTTATTACAATGTTCAATCGCCAAGAATATTGGATCCAAACTTAGTCTAGTTCTGATGAATAACTGAGGCACGGTGTAGAGGTAGGCATGGTGTGGAGGTAGAAGAAATCTTTAGTCCATACTTATCAGTTATCTGGCGAAGCCCAAACATGGACTAACTTATACGCCAAAATTTAACTCTTCTATTCCTGAGTATCCCTCAATCTCAGACTGTGCCTGAGCTAGTTGGAGAGGTTTTTACTTCGCCAGCGATACCTATGAAGTCAGCTCGTTTCCGTGCAGATCTCCAGACGAGTATATCATGTGTGGGAGTCTTCCTTCACCAACAATCTTCTTGCGCGGCTTCAGAGCAAGTAGAACTTTATTTGAGTTATTCACAGATATACTATCTTGGTTAGATAAATTTGATTCGACTTGTAAAGCAGATAAGCTCGGTTCTAAACAACACATTTCTAGGGTTTCACGTGGGAACCTACCATATACGCACACTGAGTGCTGACCGTTCAAAGCGAATTGAAATTGCATCAACCACAATCCTGATCTACAATATTTAATAGTCCCCATTCTCAATCTTTAGATTGTCCTGAGGAAACCCCATTCCGATCAGTACCGTTTCAAAGTCATCGTGTAGAATAGAGTTCCCCGTTGGTCGGGGGTGATGCCTACCTGTGACACGGGCCAATCTTAGAGATATAGCGATCTGCTGTAGTAACTAAATTCTTGGATTTTTAAATACTGTCCGAAAACAGTTCCTTCGGCTTTAGAGTTCTAACTACAGTCTTCTTAGTGGCCCACTTTCAAAATTCAAGAAGCTCTTGGCTCTCATGGTACAGAATTAAGCCCCTGCCGGGTGGTACATTCCTTGTATCGACTGACAGTTTTGCGTTCAAAAATATCGCTGTTCGAATGCTATATACATCAGGCACTACTCTGATATTCTCTCTACCCCCGTTTATATTCAGAGTGCCTGTTTAACTGAGCTTAAACCCCTATCCTTGGCAGGTTAACACTAAGTCCCTAGACTCAAGTTTGGAAACTGTAGGGCATATTAAGAAATGTCTTCGAACGAGCCCATTAAGTACTAAACTCCATAGGAAATGGATGCTCCTCTGCATAGTTTTCTTCTTTTAGAACAGCAAACAAATGTTGCGTTTACTAATCTGCAAACTGTAGACACTGATATATATTGCTTTGTGGTAAACGGAGAAGTGTCAACATTATTGAAAACGCCTTTGGTATTCTCTATTGTATGTTTGCTCCTTAGAGAGTCATTTCAGTCGAATATTTTTGAAGAATCAACGAATCAATGCTATTTTGATAATCTTAGGCAATAATATTTGACTTGGCGTACCTTCAAGACCTAATTGACTTTTGTACAAACAAAAACTAGTTACCTTACCCGCTTATTCAGAGCAAAAAAGTTGATTTATATACGAGTACCAAAATTACCATGAAATACCTCCACGCAAATTGCTAATAAATTCTCGTTTTTTCTTCTATTTCCAGGTAACTATCTCTCTCACGATCTGTCTTAATGCATTTATCAAGTAAGTAGCGATCGCAAAAAACATATGAATTATTAAATCATGTTCGAGCTAATGGAGTAATTACTTATAACTTCACAATCGCCCCCATACATGGAGCCGAGCAGAGCCTAACAACAAAGCCCCAGATGTCCACAATGTTAATTATGACACAATACCGCACAAAACCATCTAAATACTGATCTGTCAATCATTGGTTTTTGCCCCTTTATCCGGCCTCTTTATAAAAACAAAAAAAAAACTCCTGCTTATCGGTTCAAATTATCTAAAACTATAACCACCTCCGAATCAATACTTGAGATACTTTACTTCTGATGGCATTTCTGAAGACATTTCGGTGGCATTTCTTTGAAGTGAACAATTGTGATCGGTATTCTGTATCTATCCCTTCAATCGGTGGGTAGAAATAATTGCACTGTACTAGAAAAATTAATAAAAAAAAAAAAAACAGATACCAACTGGTGCGCCGCCAATCACCATATTTGGTCACCACAATGAATAATGTAATCGCCTGTGTCTTGACATGGACGTAATCATCCAGCATCCCACTGTTTTTTTGCGCTGCCATCTTTTTCAAGAATCACATAATCCAGCTCAGATACAATTCATCATCTTTAGCAGAGATTGTATTTTGTTTGTTTGTTTTTTTTCGCTTAGCTGCACCCCATCGATTCCTGATCAGATTCATGATTTTAGACAAGTTAAGCGAGTTCCTCTCAGTGGTGTTGCTCCACTTTGATTCGACTCATTATCCATTACTTACTCGTACGTCCATATAGATACACGTGTGTATAACAGTAGGATACCTACATAATTTGTAGCTAAATAATTGTATTTAATCATTTAGATTGTATAAGATCGAACCTGGGCTGGTAGATTTTCTCACAACACCGATTATGGGCAGCATATTGTAGTCGTACTCGTACTCGTGTATCTATGGAGAGTATTTATTAGAAATGCGGTATATTTTCTTTGTGTTTAGATTGAATTTGAGTTCCCACATTAAATTGTAGCACAATTTTAGGTTAACTTCAATTAGAAATACAAGCTCTCAGCGTTTTTCCCTTCACTATGGTAATAGAAAATAAAAAATAAAAAATAAAAAATTGGCGCCCAACAACTGACCATGTCGTCAGTTTTAAGACTCAAGCCCATCCCATAAATGGAGCGCCACTTGCATCCGACACATGGAAACTGAGACCTAAGACTACTGAGATTAGGTCGGGTACAACCCAGCATTCTTATTCAATTGGCATTTTGTATATATATATCGTATTTCTTGCTATACAAGTACACAAATCGATGCAATCTTGAAGGAGAATTTAACCTAATGATACCTTGACGGCGGCAACGACGCGACGTTGTAATAGTTTGGTTTAATGGTGGCACACCCGACTGTATCTAACCTTATTTCAGAATGTTTTAGTCGATTTTTGTAAGCATAAACTGTACAAGTATCTTACTCGTATAGTAGATATCTGAAGTGAGTAGGAGGTGGAGTACGGCAGCAAGGTGACGGATAGTTTTTGTGGGGTAAAGATTGCGTATGAATGAAACAAAGTTGGAGGTTGTTGCGCAGTGTTGGCGGTTATTAAAGGTAAAATGCAGTAAAAATTATCCACAATATTCGCAGAGATTTTCCCCATGGTGCAATACCAATTGGGGATAATCCACCAAGTGAATTTCCACTGAGCATAGCTCAGATTAACTATTGTTCATAATTGAAAATTTACGAGGCATTGCAAATCGTTTAAAGGAATTTGTGGTTGGGAACCTGTCACAATATCATATCAAAATGTGTAACCTTTTGATGGTTTTTCGAAAAATTCCTCTTTCAAAGATAAAAGCAATAAAAGTGGGTAACCTCGGTCTTCCTCACTCTGGCAATTTCATGATGAAATGAGGCGTGGTTCCATTATGCACAATAATTGTCGGTGCGAGAGTTATATTAAATCACCAAATGTATATCATCCTCTTCCTTAGTTTCTGTAACTGAAGTTTGGATTTAATGACAAAGGAGTCCAGTGCTTTGATAGCTGCTTAACTATCTGACATTACTATGTTACAGTTTCTGTAATTCTTGTCGAGAATGATTCGAACGCTTCTTTCTATGGCGCATACTTCTGCTTGAAAGATGCTGGTACTCTTGCCCATGGATTCATGGTGTTTCGTTTTTGGCTCAAACACTCCTGCACCAGTGCCTTCATCAGTTCTCGAGCCGTCTGTATACCATATTATCCTGTGGTTGCTCAGTCCATAGATAGTGGATTCATCGCTCCATTCTTTCTTGTTGCTGGGCTTCGTTAAGAAATTCTTTTAAAAGTTGTATTTCTTAATGCTGTCATCTCTTGGAATAGCCAAGAGTGGAAATTTTCCGTGTAGTGCATCATATTCTTTCGAACTAATGCATTTTCCCTTTCCAGTTCCTTCTTTTGCTATTCTTAGAATGGTTTTATTCGCCGCCTCTGAGACAATGAGGTGTAGGGGAGTTATTTCCAATAGCACCTCCATTGCAGCAGTTGGGCTTTTACGCATTGCGCCGGTGATGCATAGGCACGCCAGTCTCTGCACCTTGTTGAGAGATTCTCTCGTTGTGACAAGACTGGTTCGTTTTGCCCACGCTACTGCACCATATGTGATCATTGGTCTGACAATCGCTATGTTTATCCATCGCAGAATGTTAGCGTTACAGCCCCACGACTTCCCACTAGACTCTTACATATCATAAGAGCACGGATTGATTTTCGAGCAGCTTCCTCAGTGTGATTCTTTCAGAGTAGTTTGCTGCCGACTCTAAAGCACAACGTAAATATCAATCAGTAGAGGGAATGTAGCTCGAACTGAGCACTCATTTTGAGAATAAATTTTTATAATTTGCACGCGTTGCTCAACATGTAATTTCTCGTAAGGGTTTCCCCAATTTTAGTTACTATGACATTCAAATTTAATAGCTGTAGCTGAATCAAAATTCAAGCAGCTCTGTTGGAAAACCTGTTAGATAGAGATGTTTCTAGTCCAACTTTGAAATCAAACCAGCAGTGCCAGATAAACTTCGATTGAAGTACCTCTCAGTGCAATAATTCTGCTGTTATTGGGGGTTCAGGAGGATCTTAATGCTTTGGAATCATCATCTTTGTTTCCTACTACGGAAACTAAGCCAATTTTTCTTATAGGGTGCTAAACGGTCCCACTGAGCTGCTGAAACCTGGTCAAACGATAACTGGAGATCTCTGCCGTCATAAAATTATCAACTTACAAGTACATGCCCAAAGACACGCATCAGTTACTATTTTCCATCATGACAATCGTCCACTTGTTGTAAATCAGGAAACTATTTGTCAAACAATAATTGGGAAGTTCTGCTCCATCCACCGTATTCAGCTGATTACTACTTGCTTCGATCGATGCAACACGGATGGTTGGCCTCAAAAGACGAGCAGTATTATTGGCGCAGAGTCCATCAATTGCAAGAAAAGTGTGAAAAAGTCATACCAAACGATGGCCAATGTTTCCTGTAGGGTAAAATGTAAAATCGAATATTCATTCACACACTCGCGCACGCATTCCTGAGCTATACGAAACAAAAATGATACGCAAGGGCGGCATACCAGAACTTAACGTGAATACACTACTCCGACTGGCAAAAGTCTTGAACCAGAAAAAAGCTGCTCCGCTTATGGGGTTGGCTAATGTCGCAGACTCCAGAACACGACCTCGTGTTCTTACAGTTGGAGTGACCGCAGTTGATAGTGCCTTTTTAACCGGATTTTCCACAGATCTTCTTTGAACGTGGCAATACCAGCTTATTCCATTCGCCTTAAGCTGTTCGGTTACCGAATTCTTTATAAGTAGACTTCCTCTTATACGCGTAGATCTAATACAATCGCGTTTAGTGACTCCCCTAGACATCCTTAACATTTTCATTTCCGCTGCCGTCATTTTGTTTTTAAACGCTTCGTACATTGTCCAGCACTGTGAACCGTATATAAGAGCTGGTCTAACAACCGTGGTGTAGAGTTTCCCCTTTAATTTAAGTGGAAATTTTCGGTCGCAATAGATTCCCGAATTTTCCCGCCATTTCATCCATCCCACACTCACTCTGTGGTTTACGTCGTCGTCACATTTCGCTTCCATGTTAACGATTGATCCTAAGTACTTAAAGATACTACTTTTCGAAAGAACTAGTATCTCCGGAACAGGTCGCAAGGGATGCGCAAATGGGCACATCAAATGCTCCGTCTTTGAACGACTTATTTTAAACCCATTTCTCTCTAGCGCATTTCTCCATGAATCTAAGGCGTTACATTTGCTTCGCGCATGCCTTGATTTCAGTTTCAGCACGGTTTTATGCGGTATTTCAGTTTCTCTGTAATTCTTACCTCTGTACATCAAAAAGTTACGAAATGATGATAGCAATTTATACCTCTATGCTATGTCTTCCATAGATGAACACGGTATCGATTCGGTGGCTATCTGGAGGTAGACAGGTGACTTAATGGATTCTTTTGTGCAGTGAGCCAAGAGTTACTTATCTAGAAGCTTTGCTTTCGTTGATGCTGTGCTTCCCGGCAAGCGCACCATTAATTCTATCGCATGTCTCACCGAAAAGTTGAACCAAAGTTTTCATCAATCTGGCGAAAGCAAGATAGTTGCACTTGATATTTCTAAGGCATTTGACAGAGTTTGGCATCAGGCTGTTTTGTCGAAAATGCGATCGACGGCTCTCTTCTTCAATGGATTGGAAATTACCTTTCCGAATGTTCAATTCAAGTTGTCTTGAATGGTTTCAAGTCTGATATTTACAAAAATATGCTGGTGAACCCCAGGGCTCCGTTCTGTCTCCGACACTCTTTTTAATTTTTATCCATGATCTCTTGTCTGCTACTTCTCATCCAATTTACTCCTTGGCTGACGACAGTATTCTCTGCTTTTCATATTCGTTCCAGAAATCACGTCCCTGCTCTCCGGCTGTAAAACGGGAACGGCAGCGTATGTTAAGCTCATTAAATTCCGATATAAACAGCATAACCAATTGGGGAACTACCAACAGAGTGGAATTTAATGCATCCAAAACACAATGCTGTCTGCTGTCTGCTGTCGCTAAAGCGAAATTCAAATACCAAGCCATTATCCATGAATGGCACTTGCATCGTTGAAACCGAAAAACTTTCCAATCTCGGTATGTGTGTCAATCCCGTTGGAATGACCACATTTTCGAATTCGTCAAAAATGCAGCGAAATGTCTAGGTTTCCTTAAGCGATGTAAGAAATATTTCACCTCCTCTGATCAGGCTTCAATATATAAGGCTTTCATCCGCCCAAAATTGGAGTAGAATGGTCACATCTGGTCAGATGCCCCCAAGACATCTTTGCGCCTACTACATAGGATTCAAAACCGTGCGATAAAACTTATAGGTGATGCCAATTTTACACAGTCGATTGACACCCTCGACCACCAACGTTATGTCTCCTGCCTCACCTTGTTCTATCGCTATTTTCACCACCAGTGCTCCACAGAAATTGCCAGTAGCTTTCCGCCTCTCCAAACCTCCAACCGTAATACCCGTCTCGCTATGAATGCTTACCACAAGTCCACTTTCGGACGTACCCTGATATATCGTGATTCTTTCCTAAGCTGAACAACTCACTTATGGAATGCCCTGCCGAGCTCTGTATTTCCTAGCCATTACAAAAGTCAGACATTTAAGACCAACGTACATCGGATCCTCTCTTTTCTCCCTCCCTAAATTTCCTTCGCCGGTGCTATGGGCAAACATTTTAAGGGTACACAAAACCCCTTGTGCGCGCCAATTATAAAAAAAAATCGCGCTCTTCGAATTTATGTTATACTTCAAAAGATCCATCAGTAGATCCATTCTAGAAAATGCATAAATTTCCACGATAAAATCTTCAAATTTACCTCTACCGACATTTGTGCATTATTGTCAAACTATGAGCTTATCAGCTTACCCCGGAATGTTACGAATCTCTTTCATTGAAATGAATTCTCCTCAAAGACGATGCATCAGATTCCATTGTCCATTGTCTACAGTCAAGAGCCTACAAGCCAACATTTTCAGAGTTAACTTGGTTAGTTGTATCGTGAAGTCGATCATTCGTATTTCATCCAGCGACTCAAGGCAGGATGTGTCAAGTTTAAGACATATTTGCCAAATTAATGCTATGAACAAACGTTCTACCTGCTCCCTTCTATCTCCTTTTCTGTTCATATTTAAACAAACGCCAGTTTCAAGTAAAAGTGAGAGCTTCCATGTCACCTACCTATACAATAAAAGCTGGAGTTCCACAAGGAAGCGTACTTGGACCATTCTTTTACTGCCTATTTATGGCTGACGTTCCAGATCCGGTAGAAAAGGCACCACTCGCATTATACGCAGATGACATCTTCTTTTGTTATTCGGCGCCATGTGAGAATGGAGTAACTGACGGTGTACAGACGTATCTCAACCTGTTTGAAAACTGGGCCCGCAGGTGGAACATTAAGCTGAATCCCCACAAATGCAAGAACGTCTACTACACCGTACGCAAGGCGCAGGTGCCTCCAGTCCGGATCAATAGTATGTCGCTACAGCTAGATCAAGAAGCCAAATATCTGGGCGTCATCCAGGACAAGCGACTGACCTTCAAATCGCATATTATGGCAACTCTCTTTCAAATAGCAGGTTCAAGCTCGCACGGCTTAACTGGATGCTATGCTGCGATTCAAAAACTACCGCTGCGATATAAAAGGAGGGTATACGAGGCCATCATTATACCGACTTGGAGCTACGGAATCCAGATTTCGGGAGAAGCTGCAATGTCGAGCCGAAAACGGATCCAAACGCTTAAGAACAGAGTCTTAAGGATCATAAATGATTGCGAATGGTACGTTCGAGGTTCCACTCATCACGGTGACCTAAATTTTGGAGCCCGTTGAGCTTCTTATTAATCGGCACTGTAGCAAATATAGTATAGCAACAGACTTCAATCACACATGAGTAGACTGGCAAGGATTCTAGCAGACGAGCGGCTTATCAATCTAAATTGTAACCTTTGATACACAAAGGCTTTAATTAAGTAAAATTATGGTAATATTCCTGTTGTGGCCAAATTTTGCAGACTGATTCTGGAAGAAATAATAAAACAAAAAAAAAGCTATAAATCTTCAACATTTCTGTCCAGAATTCCCGACAGGACCAGATTTGGAAACATCTTCTCCGCAAATTGCAGACCAGATCTATACACATGTAGTATGCATGGTTTCTATAAGATCTTACCATCTCAACATTTAGCTGAGAGGCGAAAGACCGAAACTAGAAAAACCTCACACGTAGTTCATTAACCCAGTCGATTACCATTTCATTGAGCACAACCACACACAGTCCTTGTATTATTGCCTCCATAAACTACTAACACAACAATTCAAGCAGAAACATCCGTGCACAGTACAAGCCTACGGATACAGCCACTACAGCTTTGGATAGAAATAAAGAAGAAAAAAAACGTAACTTTTACTTTTATCAGGCGTTTCGTCTACTCCATAAGCCTTGAGAGCTACGAGTAGTATTCCAAAGCAGGTGATCCCACTATTGAAATACATACATCCACCACCTGCTTCAGGTACTCTCCATGTCTGCGCTGCAATGGGAAGAAACACAACAAAAATACACACGATTACGACTGGATTTTGTCTTAGATACAAATGTAGCTACAAGTGCATGTACCGCTAAATTGGAAAACTAGAGCAAACGTGTCTAAAAAAAAACTTTCTTCATGCAACCCGCTAGACTATTGCGGAGCAAAACATAACAATTGCCCTGAGACCATTACGGCTAGATACGAGATACAAAAAAAAAAAGAATCAAATTCACGCCATGCTATGCACTCCGTAGCTAGTACAGTCAATGGATCTGACAAAAAAAAAAACATCACAACCACCATCAACAACAAAACCCTGCCGCTTTTGCAATTTTTACAATAATTGAGTTTTTGTTTGTTTTTTGTTGTAATTTTGCTACTTTTTGTGAACACCGGTCCGCATTCTATTGTCATTTTGTTTCTCCAGATACAATGGCAGTTTCATTGTTTTTGTGAATTTTACAGAAAAAACAAGAAAAATTCAAATACAACACAACAACTGGAGTGACGCCTTTAAAAAGGGGAGACCAACACGAAAGGCTGCAGGAGTAAAGGTTATGAGGTTAAAACTTGAAGCGAATGTACGAGTATGTTATGTTAGGGCTTCACATCTTACTGTTGAATACTCGAGGTTTCTGACGTCCAACAGACAGACAGTAGAAGTACATATGATGTAAGAACTCAGAACTTTTACATACAAATCATGTATCTAGTTGTCAGGCATCAAGGTTTTATCTGGAGCAATGCAATTTGTAAAGCACAAACGGACGAGTGGTTGTGGCACTTCATGGGTTGTACGATTAGCAAAGGAAGGCATGCCCTGTGTTGTTACAGTGACTGCACGCCAATTGTGCTTATTTTGCCTTCTTGTGCCAGCTTCTAGGTGTTGTCCCTACCCAATGTACGAGTATAAGCTCAAGTGCTGGACAAGAAAAAAAATTCAACAATATTCTAGCCTTCAGAATTGACTGAGGCTTTGTCATTAAATCCAAACTTGTATAGGAATGCCTACAACGTCTCAACAAATTGGACAAGAAAAATAGAGTATCTGTCTGCTGGATACCAGGCCATGTGTGCATCACTGGTAATGAGGCGGCTGACACTCTAGCGCGAAAAGGGGCATCAGAACCCTTCATAGGATCTGAACTATTCTGCGGGATTGGGGAACACACCCTACGCGAAAAATTCAGGAAATCGGAAAAGGAGAAGGTCTGAGACAAGCCAAAAAACTCTTCGGAGATTATAATCTCAAAAGATTTAAAGCATGTATCAGTCTTATCATTGCAAACTCAGGGAACACCTAAGGAAAATAGGGATATCAGATGAAGGTCTCTGCAGATTCTGCAATGATTCCACAGAAACTCCAGAACATATACTGGAATCTTGCGGGGCACTGACCCAAAAAAAGGTTTAAATATTTGGGAAAACACCAAATTCAAGGAAAGGATTTACCAACCACGGATCCACTGCTCATTCTCAGATTCATAAGAGAAACTGGTCTGGATGACGTGCTCTGAGAAGGTTTTCCTTGCCAAGGCCAAAGCCTGAGCATAAACACTCCAACATAATCCCTGGTGAATTAAGCTGTGAGCGGGCTCTGTAAGACGGAGCAAACTTCTCCAAGGTATAAGTGGGGGGCACAATAGATCACAAGATCGCAGTGCTCTACACCCTATATATTATTATTGGAGTCGGCATTTCGTCGTGTGGTACACAAATTAGTATCAATTGATTCGGTAAACAATCAAACAACACTCGTACGTCTTTCAGATGTGAGATCTGCAGAAAACAAACCGTATTGAACGACAGTAGTTAGAATAACCCGAAACATGAATTTCTGCAGATCTCAACTATGTGAATTTTGCGTCTAGGCTTAGACCTGACAATTCAAAATTAGATTAGCCAAGGAACTGAAGCTAAACGGCCATAGACACTGTTGGACATTCGCTAACTGTGTGTTGAAAACACAGAAACCGGAGCGAAAATCATGTTCGCGCAACGAAATTTTCCTATTCGGGAAGATGAGAATTTACATGGGCCTCCATAGTTGCAAGTGTACCTAGGCGACGTTTGGCATGGTAATTAAGTTGAGGTGCACTTTCACTTACGCGTGCCACGTGAGACGAGGTCTCTTTCTACTGCGCTGTTCCTTGTTTCAATATACTCGTTATATTGAAGTCCAAGCACTCTTTATTGAAACCCTATGGCAATTCACTTTAATATCCAACGATATTGTGTATCAGGGTCGACTCTTCACTTAAACACTTGATGATAGATCAAGGTCTCGGAAGTATGATTATAAACTTAAGTTCCTGAAAAAGCTTGTCACAACTTCAATCGGATGTCATCCGTTTTGTCGCACATAGGAATGGCACGCCGCCGCCTTCATTATATACTCGTACTTTTGAAATACCATCACAAAGAAGAACAACCAAAATGTACGGAGACAAGCTTGTATCTGATGCATCCACAAGCATCAGATACAGAAGCGTTAGGTATCATTGATTGGAGAGTAGTCGACGAAGCGTTAATGTCTGATCGCAGATGCATACGCTTCAAGGTAAACTTCCAGAATAGGGCATGTAGTTTTCAAAGGAATCCCAGAAAAACTGATTGGGTCAAGTATACAGAAGTGGTAGACACACATCTGGGGACCCAATCAACCACCTGCGATAACATTGATAACTTAGACAGGGCGGTAGGAAATCTAAATAGGGTACTAACAATGGCGTTCGAGAAAGCTTGTCCAGCTAACCGAGCACCTAAAAGGACCCAGCCGAGATGGTGGAATAGGGAAATTGGTCTTAAAAGGAAAGAGGTAAGGCATCTCTATAATAGGGCGAAGCTTTTCAAATTTGACACTACGTGGAGTGAGTACTACGATTGCAAGAGGCAATTCAAGTACCTAGTTAGAAAATCGAAAAGGGCGTCAGGGCAGAGGTACTGCGAATCTATAATGGCAACAGACGAAGTTTCAAGGTTACGCAAAATGCTTTCAAAAGAAGCGCGCGTCCCTAGCTTCCTCAGAAAAAACGACGGAACATGGGCTGAAAACAGCCAGGAAGTCCTGGTAACGTTGGTGGAAACCCATTTCCCGTGGAAACCGCCCTATATGAGGTGGTGGGGAAAATCGAAAAAAGTCTACACTTCGGTGAGTTTGCGATGGCGGCCTTCCTAGATATAGAAGGGGTCTTCAATAACGTAAAGCTGAGCGCCATCAAAGCTGCTTTAGTAGACGCAAACATAGAACAAGGGATAACAAATTGGATCTGCAACATGCTTGCAGGTAGGGTAATAAACTGTTCCATTGGACAAAGCACAGCTAGAATGTCAGTGACTAGGGGAACCCCTCAAGGGGGAGTTATATCTCCACTCCTTTGGTTACTGGTCATAAATGACATTCTCAAAATGCTTAATTCAATGGGCATTAGCGCCACGGCATACGCGGATGACGTGGTGATAATAGTGCAGGGAAAATACTTAAACATTTTAAGTGAGATCATGGAGCTTGCCTTGAAAACGATCAGCACCTGGGCAGGCAGCTGTGGTCTCAATGTCAATCCCGGAGCTGGTTCTTTTTACCAGAAAGTACAAGATACCGCAATTCACACTGCAAAAACTCGGCGGAATGGAGCTATCCCTTTCGGATAGTGCGAAGTATCTTGGCGTGATTTTGGATAAGAAACTGAATCGGAATCTCAACGTAGCGGAAAGAATTAAAAAGGCATATAATGCTCTTTTCATATGTAAAAGAACTGTGCGAAAAATTTGGGGCTTTAAACCTGCTATTGTATACTAGCTATATACGGTAGTGCTGAGATCCATACTGACATATGGAGCACTAGCATGGTGGAAAGCAACAACTAAGAAAACGACCTACGGAAAATTAGCGGCGGTTCAGAGAACGGCTACCATAGCCATTACAGGAGCGCTCCGTACCACCCCTACGGCAGCATTGGACACCTTCCTACACCTGACACTGCTTAATTTACAGATAAAAAAAACTTTCTGGCAACAGTGCGATTCGACTCACTAATCTCGGTCTTTTCTTCGGACACGGCACAATCCTGGAAGAGCTGCTACCAGGCAATACTATTAACACGGATGAAATCCCTTCCTTAAACGATTTCGACATTCCGTATGATATACGAGTACTATATCCGAAGAGGAAGGACTGGCAAGAAAATGCAGTGATAAGATTAAACGAAATTTCAGTTTTCACAGATGGCTCGAAGACAGAGGAAGGAACAGGTTCCGGTATCTTCTCGGAGGACCCGGAACTGAGAGTGTCCATAAGGCTACCGGACACTAGCAGGAAGACACTGAGAGACAATCAGAGGTTCTAGCTGTCCTCAGGGCGGCTGAGCAGATGCAGATGAGATCGGTATCCGGCAGAGATATCGCTATCTACACCGACAGCCAGGCCGCTCTTAAGGCAATGGAGTCAAACAACGTTAACTCTGATACAGTCAGGGGCTGTCGCACAATGCTCAAAGCATTATGCGTTCAGAACAGGGTGAGACTGTGCTAGGTGCCAGGACACTGCGGTATAGAAGGAAATGAACAAGCAGACGAGCTTGCAAGAAGAGGAGGGCTACTCGAAAATAGTGAGGTTGCTGATGTCAAACCACCCCTCTGCACAGTAAGGGGCACTATTGAGGAAAAAATCATAAAGGCCGCCAGCATAAGGTGGCTGAACCTGGAAGGACATAGGGTATCAAAAGCTCTATGGCCACTTCTCGACGGTAACAGATCTAGGAAGCTTATTAAGCTAAATAGGGATAAGCTTAGGACACTAATAGGAATACTAACAGGGCACTGTCTACTACTGAAGCACGCAAAGAGACTAAAACTGACAAATACGGACACTTGTAGATTCTGCGGTGATCTACAAGCGGTTGAGGACATAACACACATATTGTGTGAGTGTGAGGCAATATCGCGTAACTGAAGAAAATTCTTAGGAAAATACTTTTTAGAAAACTTAGAGGAAATAGACGGTACGGACGTCAAAGGCCTTCTTGGCTTTTGTAGAGAAATTAGGTGCTTTAATATGGAAACAGTTTAGGTTTTCTGCAACAGGGGATAGCGATGGGCCCGTTTTGGTGCCTAGTGTCTGTGTCTTATGGCATACCCTATTTTTCCTAATCCTAATCCTAATCCACAAGCATTGTTTTCCCTTAAAAACAATCAAAAAACCATCTCATCACAGAGGTGAATTTCCTGAAGTGTGTTAAAAATTCAAATAATAAATAATCGTCAACATTCCAAGGGCTATAGTTGGGTATTTTTGGCATTTACCTCGATATTTGGTTATATTATCATAGCTCATGCCACAAGGGTCCCCTTAAGCGGTCCTAAAAGTCTTATGCATTAACAAAATCCAATGCTATCGACTAAGCCTTCAGAAGTTAGTCCAGTAAATAATTCCATCGTTCTATTAAACCCCAGCCATCTGTTGTTTTTTTTTTTTTTAATTCGATTTTCTTCAAGCTATGGATGTTCCTCCTCCTCCACCACAATCACAACTTTGCCTTACTACGAGTACTCACTCCACGCACATACCTACCTACTCAAGGTCTTTTCCCAGCGGAAAAGTTCAACGTAACCAGAAAATTTTCGATTTCAACTTCAACAACAACTCCAGCTCACTGGCAATGAAAGTGAAACCGTTCACATTACCCAAGCACCAAAAGGAGTATCTTTTGTTGTTGTTTCTCACTAAACATGTATCTACTTTGTATTGTTGTTAGCATGCAACACCAGTTTAATTGAAATACCACTTAATTGGGTCATTTTACTGCTCTAAGGCTATAATTTAATGTTTACGCCACCGAAACACCACTCGAAACTATAAACAAGAAGACAACGAAAACCTCACATCTACCCAAAAGAACCCTGGCTAATAGGTAATACTCGTAAGCTTTCTGGCCATGAGAATCTGATTTCCGTGCTAGAAACAGAAATTACTGAAGGAAAATGTTTTTAACGCGCGTTTCTGTTTAACGGAATTGGCCATTTAATTGGCCATACTACAGGGGCTCTGGCACTATAAAGTTTTACGAGAAATTCTTGATAAAAACCCAGTAAAACTGGTAAATGTTGTAGTTACCAGTGTGCTTTCAGATTTTTTTTGTTTTTGCGAAATGTTCTTTGTTAAGGATGGATGTATGAATACTCCCATCTGGCGTGATTGAGGTTTTTATAATCCATAAGACAAATTAATAGGGTGGCTCTTGGTGACATGAAATCTAGAAAGGTAGTTCGTCTAGTTGTCTAGTCGGTCTGTCTGTTTTTAGAATAGACGAAAGTCGTAAACAAAATTGTTCTGGTGAAAGGGGATTTGTTCTCAAGGCTATTCTGAATGTTTTCACTTTTCATTTTGTGGATAATTTGAGTCAAATTACGTGATATCATAATGAAAAGACAAAGGAGCACCTTGAGTAATAAAACGTTGGCGCGAATAGGGGATCAGTGAGACTCATTAAAGTTTAAGTGTTTAAGTGTTAAGTTGGCTTTGTGGATCTACCTTAAACTGAAAGAATTTGAATTGTGAGCCAAGAACTCAGATACATACTCGTATATCGTGTTATTACGCACTAGTTTCGACAAAAATCCCACTGACGCTCACCTTATTTACTTTTAAATTTCCAGTCGCATTCCATGTCAATTCCCTCAACTTGATCACTTCCCCATAGCCATACAAAGCCTTTACAGTCACATTCATAGCATTAAATGACACCTTGCGGTGTAATCCATTAATGACAGCAAATTAACCGCCCGCATCCTTCGTGCTGCATTCATAAGAAGCCCAAGACTCCTGAGCACCCGCAGACTCCACGCAGTGGCATGTAAATTTACAACCAACAGCCACAGTTTACAGTCATAGCCAGCAGTAGCAGTCCATAGTTAAAAGTCTAGCGTCTACAGTCCGGGACTCTTAAGACGCAGGGTTTAGTTGCGCTTTGATTTGGTTTCTTCTGTGTCACGACAATTGCCAGGAGGAAGCTAATTGTGAGTGTAGGACGTACAAATATCTTCGTTTTCCACAATTGCCATTGTAGGTATGTGTATCTATTGCTGCAACGCAACTTCACACAACAATTATCTACATCGACTGCAACTTGGTGGAAAACTCATAATGAAGCAAAGCACCTGGGTACGGTAGGTAGACTGCCGATGGCAAGGATAGCTCTACAGTAAGTCGCAGTTCGTTTGCTTCATGAATCTTTCAACCTACTTTACGTCATTGTTAGCAGTCGTATTAGACTAATTGTTGGGTGCGTAGTATCTTTTGTAGTTGGAGCATCTTTAGATGAACGGATACCTTGTGGGTGGTCAAAGTGTGGAGGAGGTATCCACATCTACATATGTTTTCATGGAGATATTTCTTCATCTCCTCCATAAACGGAGTATTAACGAGCACTTCAGCATCAGAATGGTACATCAGAAGATAAATCAGATACAACTGATGGCATTTGCGACGTTGTTGATGACAAGTGCTGGTTAGTTACATGGATATGAGTATATATTTGTTGGACCTATGATGGATGCTGCAGATGAATACAATTATGAGAGTAAATGTCGTCTTTTTATGCAGCACTGAAGTTAATTTCTTTTTTTGATTGTGAAACGTATGCAAATTGCATGTGAGATACACCAACAATCTTTCATTTAAGGAGTGATGATGCTTCATATCATAGTTTACTATCCTCTTGACTCAAATCTAGTGAAAGGGCTGCGTACTAATGCATAGAGAGTAGCATTTGTCTACACTTTTTGTGTTTCTTCGAGAGCCTCTTGAAAGAATTCTCTGAAACCAACTTTGCAATATAAACCATTAACCATTCAATAGAACTCCTTAGAAGCTACTCGTTAAAAATATCAAATTGTTCGCTCGTTGAGTTGCGCTATTGTTCGGCGTGAACCTGAGCCTTAAGCAACACGCCTCTTCAGCTAGCTCGATTTCCTGTCAGCCTCCCAGTTGGCGCTGTAAAGTACTTTCTCTCAACATCTCAGAAGGTGAATCTAAAGACGTTTGACTAGATGATTGTACATTTCGTGGTTGAACCTCTTCATCCATTCCCCGTCGATACAAATAGAATCAACAAATCATATTCAGTATCGTTCTCTCGAAATGGCCAATTACTTCTTGATTCTTTTCTTCAAGGTCTAAGGCTCTGAAGGTCACAGAGTGCAGAAAGGTTTTCTTGTTTCTTTGATTGCTCCAAGCATGTGCAATCTTCACAAGCCCGAGTTCCACTCGCATCAACGATTCACAAACCTGAATAATCGATGCTAGGAATACGCGTACGTACTAAACCCACAAACTACACACTTCAATCACTCTCTCGGCGGGACTGCCGTTAGGTATTACTTCACGAGGCTGGCTATCAAATCAAGCCATTCGTGTTATTTCACCTGCTTCTGAGGTTTCTGCAGCTTCTGACCGGAACATGTGATCAAGGTCTATCTCCGGACTCCATGCCAAAGGGCAAGATTGTGAGCTATCGTGCCCAAAACCGCGGAGAAACTTGCGATAACCACCCTGACTAGACAGTAACAGCTTCTCGCTATATTATCTCAGCTAACTTGCCACTATTGACGCTGCCTTTTCGTCGATTTTGATCCGATGTTTTGGGTTAAGACTCTTCTGTTATATATCCTCAACATTTCATCTGGAAGAATCTCGACGGACACCATTACGGCTATAACAAAGGTAGCCTCGTCGGGCTCGAAAGCCGCCCATTGTCCCTAGCGCGCAGAGTCCGTATGTTGACGATAGTCCACTTTTGGTCTTCGTCGTCCTTAGAGCCTGCGCTCAGACGGGTCCTCCAATATTAGACAGTATGCGCGAGAGAGCTTCTTGGACCTAATTATGGGTTACCAACCTGGAAGTTGGCAAATTCTACAGTTTTTCGACTGGTTATAAGGACAGCTTCTGTTTTATAGTCATCTTATTCTAGGCTGGCGGCTGCTAGCTTATCCTTTGTCCGGATTGTTGCTTCATATGAAGTGGAATCAACTGCACAAATATGTTTGTCTACTAGGTGGGGTGAAAAGTAACCTAGACCGCGAGAATGCGCTGCTACTTGTCCGTTCATATTTAGGCAGACATGCCAAATTTCAGTGCGATACTGTCTTTAGTTTTGTTTTGGCAGCTAATTGTTGTTGACGTGTTTGGCATCATGTTGAGTATGGACAAAAACGATTTTCGTTCTCTCATAAAACATTATTTTTTGAGAGGCAAAACGGCGAAGGAAACAAAAGAAAAGTTGGATAAATATTATGGGGTTCATGCTCCGTCAGATTACACTACATATATTGGTGTCGAGAGTTTCGTGGTGACCGCAACTCCACTACCGATCAAGTCCGCAGCGGCAGGCCCTCCGATGCGGTTAGAGAGGACAATGTCAAAAAAATATATGAAATGGTGTTGGCTGACCGGAAAATGAAGGTGCGCAAGCTAGCAGACACCACAAACATTAGTACTGAGCGCACACGCCATATTTTGGGCAATATTCTGTATATGAAAAAGTTATCCTGCCGCTGGGTGCCGGGCATGCTCACTCCTGACCAAAAACATGATCGCAAGAGCACTTCGATAGAGTGCTCCACTGATGCGGAATCGGGCGGACTTTTGACGTCGATTGGTAACTTCTGATGAAACCTGGATCCACTATTACACACCAGAGGACAGAATGAGTGCCCGGCAATGGACTGAAGCCGGCACGAGTGCTCCGACGGATTGTCATGGCATACTCTTCGTGGATTGCCTCGAAAAAGGAAAAACCATCAACAGCGAGTATTTCTGTGCATTATTGGAGCGATTGAAGTCCGAAATCGCTGCAAAACGTCCTCACATGAAGCGAAAAAAACTTTTGATTTTGCAAGACAATTCGCAACCACGGCTAAAATCAATGACTTACGGCTCCAATTGCTGTCGCCTCCACCGTATTTGCCCGATTTGGCTCCCTCGGACTATTATCTCCTCCCAAACCTCAAAAGATGGCTCATCAATAAAAAAATTCAGCTCACGCGAGAAAATCATCGACACCACGGAGGAGTATTTTGCAGACCTTCCGGAAAATTACTTTTCGGACGGGATCAAGAAGTTGGAAAATCGCTGGAATAAGTGTATCGAGCTAAAAGGGGACTATATTGAATAAAATAAGAAAACATTTAAAAAACTTTTTTTTTCATTCCCAAGGAGGTTACTTTTCACCCCACCTAGTACAGTCACGACGGCAGAGTCATAGGAGAATCAATTTACCGTCACCCCTAGGGCATCGCCAATCGTAGAACACTGTCGTACGATTACACAAGGTTCCACAATAAGGGCCCTAACACCGATCCCTGTGGAACTCCGACAGTGAAATTGAAATATTTATCACCTCCATCTGTATTATATCGAAATAACTCGTCACTATACTCAACAAATAATATGGTGTATCCATTCTATTCTGCGAACTGCATTAGTACTGCATAGTACCCCTCTATGCCGTAGAGCCTTCTTTCCCCTTCGGGATCGACAGGTGCTCCGATGGCATCAACAGTAGAACGCATTTTCTGAAACCAAATTGGTAGAATCAGAAGGTCTGCTTCGTGCGGTTGGCCCGATGCCAACATCGATTCCATCTTTGGAGCATGCTTGCCTCTGACCCTAATTTATTGATAAGCTGGTGCATCTCTAGCCGCTTTATATAGATCAGCGGGAAGTCCGTATGAGCACTCACCACTCCATACATTAGCGTTTCTCCTGCTATATATTTTTTTTCCCGTTGAGCCCGTGTGCTTCCCTTCTTTTCTGCTCATCCTTCGATGCAGTTCAGCTTTATATGGCTCTTGCTTCGCTCCTTGTATATGCCTTTGTTCCATCTCAACAGAAGCAGTTTCTCTGAAACCTCGTTTAGAATGTTTTAATTGATGTTTTACGGTTTGTGTATTAGAATTTCGAGAGACTTAGGGGTTCGGCTAGGGTTTTAGGATCTCTTACGATTGTAAATTTTTAACGTCGAACTTAGATGGTTTTATCTGACTCTGTTGTACCTGTGATATCCGCGTTCATGCAGAAAGGTATTGATTCAGATTACTAGAGTGTCTTGCGTCGATCTCAATGAAATCAATCTGGTAAGTGCTCTATCGATCAGATAACCAGGTGGAGTTGTTTTTTCTGAATATCTGCCCAAAGATGGCTTCCTTTGCCAGCCTTTAATATAGATCTTCTGCCACAGTATTGGTTTCTAAGCTGAGACACTCTGTGTCCCAGTATCGCAATGAAAAACCACAAAAATTGTATGGTAGCTCAAGAGTGTACCTATCTCCATACTAAATCAATTATAAGCAAACGCGCTAGCATATTGGCGGACTTTGTGACCCATCAGAGTGAAAATCATTCAGGGACAATCTTATCCTCAACACAGTAATGGACGACAGCTTCAAATCTGTGAAATGTTTTTGCATTCGGTTGATCATCACAGACATATCGAGGAGCTCATCTTATTTAAACCGAAACACCTTTCGGAACAGAGAGACTTGAACATCATCATTGTAATTACACCGGCATTTTACCTGCAAAGCTCGAAAACCTCTATGCCACCTCTATTACCATTGCTTGAATTAATTCAGAAATTTAGGAACCGCTGCGCGATGATATGAAGTCGTAAGGACCAGAGCACGACTGTTCGGAATAGAGGTTGCAACTGGTGGGCCATCCAATTATGGCCCCCAATAATGGTAGTAGCGATGGTAATCCTAGTCACGATCAAAGAACACTTGGATGAAACGTTTAGGGTCGAAGCAGACTATAGCACTTAAGCTTCTCTGCGTTAAAGTTGAAAAATCCCAGGATACTCAATCGGCAAAAGTTCTTTCCACTATAATTGCGCCAAGTCGCAGTTTCCAACTTCTATTCCCCGTTATTTTTGAGCTCGAGATACGATTCGCATTCACCCTCTTCACTGAACAAACACTTTTTCATTGCTTATCGAGCGATGGTGACATGCTGAAACCTTATTGACACTCAAAAAGCATTCAAGTGGACCTAAATTGATGATGTTTATGTTTATTCCCACTGAACAAACTATTAAGAGACGTGACAAATGCAAAATAAAGTCAGTAACACCTCAAATAACCTCATGCGTTAAACAACAACCTTCCAGCTGCTGCTGCGTACGGATTATGCAAACATCTGATGCACATACTCGTACGGCATTGAATCAAAACACCATGTCTTAGATATCTTATAACATAAGCATCACACGCAGGTTAACCACCTTAGGAATGGACACCAAAATCTCCAACAAGATGAAACGTGATAAAAGCTCGCAACCACAAAGCAAACCATAACCCCATCGTCAGCATAAGGTAACCGCACGAAACGGCCTTCCCAAAACGCCTTTTGCATTTTCAGCCGTACGCCTTAATTGAGATCTCATATTGTATCCAAAGTGTATCTGTGGTGCATCTGTTGGGCATCTTTGCCAGTCTAGTGTATCTCTGAGTACTCGTATCTATTCGTATCTGTAATGGCAAAGAGATTGAATTTTCTGTCACAAAGTTGTATCTAATCTCTAAGGTAGTAATGCAATACAATCTGAGATACTTTTGCGCCTTTTTTATGCCTTTGCAACTGTCTTTAGGTTGTGCAATACATTCAACGACCGCTTTAGACTAAATAGTTGCAGGCTACCATTTTCTGAAGGTAGGCAATCTACGACTACTATCTCAAGCTCGGCACGTTACTATTGACAATATTGTTAGCTGCGTCGATTGGCAGTTTATGTTGAAATTTCCAACAGAAGTTGTCAAACTATTGGCGAGTGGCTGTCGTATGAGTACGAGTACGAGTACTTGTATCTTTGGTAAATGGTAAACCAGATTGACGACGAAGAAAGTACCAAGTACCGCGAGACATTATCTGTTATCGCCAAATGATGGACTACCGATTACCGATACGAGTACTATCCCGAGGGGGTGAACGGCATATGGAGTTCACAACACACCACAAATTCCAACACCGAAAGTCATCGATTTTGCTGGTATCCGTAAGCCTGTTGGATTGGTTTTAATTGGGAATTAACGCTATAGGCAACAGTAAGGCGGTACTGATACAAATGGTGATGCTGATGCATTCGAACTGGAGCTGGTTCCAGCTGTGCGTGTATCTCGTGCCGTAAATTTATCACACTCACTGGCAACATGCTGCGTAGTTGTCATTCATGTGACTGCTAGAGTCACGTAAGTGCATACTTCATGTTGGATACGGGGGGTGGTTGTCCGACTTGGCTGGTAACTGTGTAACGTAAAAGGTGTTTGGCTTGATTGTCGAAGGATTTGTTGTTTATTTTTTATTTTATTTTTTTTAACCGAAACTGGAACAAATACCTTTCTAGATTTTTTTTCAAAAGCCGCTTATACCCACATCTTGTTTGTGTTTGCGTCAATTGTTTAAATTTCAATTGGTTGTGAGAGAATTTGGGGAATTAGCAGAGATCTCTAATTAGATTCGTCAGTATTGGAGGTATCCACAGTGGAGGGATCTGAATGAACTCTCTGCCAGGTCGAGACATTAGGACGGTTCCTTATTTGGTATCAGAAGCCAGCAAGAAGATAAATGATGCCCAAAAATGCCTGGTGAGAATTTGAAAAATTAAGCAAGTACATCTCTAGACTTGCTTAATCGTGGCGTGGAAAACGGACGTCAATTGCAGAGCCAGGAATTCCCATAGCTATTTCAGATGATGCTATGCCTGTTTAATCGTATCGACAGTTCACGTTTGTGGCAAATACACCGGGGAATTCTCGGTTGTCCACTCAAAGTTACTCCATGACAAATACACAAACGTACACGGTTCTCTGGGTGGTGTTACCTTAGAATCGTTTGCTTTCGTACAAAACAAATTGCAAAGTATGCGTCATTAGCAATATTTTTGTGATAGTACCATAACTGATGATCATCGTCATTTCAATTTTCTCAAAGCTCTTCTCCAATCCAATTAAATTGAGAAAGATCAAAGCCGCAGAAAGGTCACTTCGAGCGATAAGATTATAGTTTTTGAATGATTTGGAAATGACTTATGAATGATTTGTAGAAGCATAAGTGTTGAAAGTCAAAGCTGTTTTGTTCAATTGCTGAGTTAACATTTGCCTATCTATAGCTTGTGATTAGACGCTATTTGACTAGTGACTGGGTGGTAACTGGCTTGTAACTGGTTGGTGACAGGCTGGTGACTGGCTGGTGACTGGCTGGTGACTGGCTTGTGACTTGATGGTGACTTGCTGGTAACTGGCTGGTTTTTGGCTTCCAACTTGATGGTGACTCACTGGCCTACGACTGGTTAGTAACGAGCTAGTAAATCGCTGGTCTCAAGCTGACGTATGTCTACTGACTGGTGTCTAACGTGATGAGTGACTGGCGACTGATTAATGAATCATTGGTGCCTTTAAACTATGACATCTTGAGAATTGGTATCTGCCATGACGGGCCATAATAATTTTACAGAGCCTCTAAACAGTACTGTCGTCATTCGAACGATATGGGGAGGGCGATGACCAAGCTTCCTGATACTCATTTGTGTTGCTTGTGTTGCTTGTGTTATCATTTTTGTCACATCTGAGCGGCGCCTACGGTTTATCGCTGAATCCGAACGGCACTCCTCAAAAGCTTTTCGTAGGCAATTTAACTTTCGGGAGTTTGCCATTGCCCGCCGAAAGGGTGATGGCGATTTGAAAAAATGTTGCTGATACCGGAGATCAAACCACGGACACTCTGCGTGATAGTCCAATGAGCCAACTATCGCGCCATCGCCACCACCATCAAACTCGCAAGTTTTTTGTGCATGACCTCCAGCCAGGCTACCATTAAATGTCTCACATGTCTCAATACTCGCCGTTTACAAAATATATGTAGAAAAATGCATCGAAAATCACTGTAGTTAAATTTGAAACTCTTTTGTCATAAGACCAGCTCGAGACAGTAGAAAAGGAAGCTACTACCTCTGCGAAAGATGAATCGAATTCCGTTAGACTGCGTTCTTAAATTTCTTAATTTTCGAAATCACAGGGCGGCTGTTACAAGTTTTTCAGATCAAACGCTCTGCCATTTGCTGTAGCTTGAACCCTTTAATAGAATTCCGCTTTTCCTTGTCTTTTTGAGCGCGAGTACAGTGACTCGATAGCCCCCTTTGCTGGAGCATTATTGTCCATTGATGTGGCCCAGCCTGTATAGCCGACATGCTCTGGCTTTCTGTGTGATATCCCCAATTTGATATAGCTTACGGATCTCGTTGTTGTATCTGTATAATTTCACAAACAAAGCGGATCATTTGAAAGTATTTAATTCCTGGCCTGTTGTCCTTCTTATAGCCCAATATCGGCTTCATATAGCAGAACTGGCAGGGTCAATGAATTGTAGAATGCATTTCGTCAAACCGGTTTCGTAGGTCAAGTATTCGCAGAATCACCACTATTGTGTCATTCGCGGAATTCATGTTCGCTCCGAGGTGTGTTTGCTAACTTATTAACTACTTCGAGGTTACTGTTGTCAACAGGGACGTTTCTCCCTAAGCTGTGGACAGATGTTGACAAAATTTTCTTGGCTTCGACCGTGCTTACTTCAAGACCAAATTGTTTCGCCTCTTCTTCATTTGCAACTTCAGCACCACTGATTATCGGCATTTCTCAGCATCTGAAGCGATTCGTGGAAGAAAGTGCCTTCTGTAAATTGCACTTCCTCTCATGCATTATCTGGCCAGCGCTAAACTGAAGGAATCATATGATAGTGCATATTCTTGCCAAATTCCGGTACATGAAATTGTTTGGCGAAACTAATTACAAATTGCACATTGCACTGTGTGTTTTCCTGTGTCATACAGCTGAAAAAGGTTTGTCTGTATCACAAATTCTGCCATCGTCCTTTAGAGCTCAATACGATGAATACTATCATATGCGACAAGCGGTTATGTCAATAAGCAAAATCTTCATTTCTGGAGCACTGAAAATCCGGGGTTAATGCAGGAAGAGCCATTACATCCACTCAAAGCCACTGTGTGGTACGGGCTTCACGCGGGAGAATAGATTGAGCCGTATTTTTTTGAGAACGCATCCGCAATACGGTCGCTGTAACTGGCGAACTCTACAGCCATGATAAACGACTTCTTACTGCCGGAATTGGATGAGCGGGGCTTGGTGAATATGTGGTTTCAACAAGACAGTACAACCGCACACACAGCACGAGCCACAATGGATATTGTGGAGGAAGCGTGTCCGGGTCGCGCGTTTTGGCGATTTGGCATGGCCAGTAGGATCGACTGATTTGACCACCTCAGACTTCTTTTTTTGGGGCTACTTAAAGTCTTGTGGAAAGTTGTGGAAAGTTGTGGAAAATGCGATTAAACAGGCACAAATGTATATCAACGACAGCCACTTGGCGAGTATTATTTTTTCATTTTACGTTTATAAATCTCCGCTTGTATTCCCCCGCAGCAGGCCGATTTGTTGCTCCTCAGCGTTTTGATAGGTGGACCAACTTCTTCTGTGTTCTTGTGGGACGTGAATAGTTCATTCATTAACTCGAAGCTGGACTTCTTTTTGTCCTCTAACTCTGTCTACCTAATGCACATTTAATAGTTGCTGGAAGTGCTGCTTCCATCTTCACACATCTTCTGAGCCTAGGCCGACTATTCTACTCCTTCCTTCTTCTCACTCAATACTCTAATCTGGTTGTTGGTGTTGATTATCTCTTTAGTGGTGTCGCGATACTATTTTCCTGTGCTGTTTGCAACTTTTCCTAGTTGAATGATCGACTTCTAACTTTGGTTGCATCAAGAAATTGATCGAAATCAACGTCTGCGCCCCTTAATTTTTGCATAGACAAATCACTGGATGTCTGCTTAGCTTCCATAACTACACGGTCGATTTGGTTGGCGGTTCGATCATCTAGGGAGAGCCAGAGGAATATGGATTCATCGTCATGAAAACCTAGAGCATCACAGTGCAACGAGCTACTGCAAAATCTAAGTTATTTTTATAAGTATTGCTGACTATGGCTGACTATGACATCTATTTAGTTGGGGTTGGCGTTTATTCCACGCAACAGCTGGCGAGCTTTCGAACTGGTATCTACGGTTACTGTTACTTCGTAGCCCTTAAGATTAAGAAGCTAAATCCACGAATTAAATTTATATTTTATTGTACCTATTCCTAGCCGACCTTAACGTTGCTTTCTTTTTCTTCTTCCAGGTAAGCAAGTGGGATAAACCCTTACTTTCATCTTTACTAGGTTACGGTAAGAACTTTTCAACAACACGGTTCAATGGTATATAGAACAGGAATCCGAGCTTGAGTAAAAAGGGAAAATTCAAGCAGATCCCACCCAGGGCACCTCCTAAACAACCGATTTCAGCTCTCAGGCAATACATTATCCAGAGTAGTATTCCATTATCTCACTCAGTGTGTAGTGATGTCATCAAAGTGTGTGCATAGGTACTACAGGAAATATGTAGAAATAGACGCTGCATGTCTGGCTACCTTCGGATCCAGCATTTACGTCAGTCAATAAGCAAGTGCGCTGTATACTCTATACTTCTACCGTCCTGTTTACCTACTCCAATTATTCCTCTGATTCCCACTTCAAGTCCACTCCAGGACTAGTCATGCAAATACTCGTATACTCGTATACTCAGTGGGTGTTACTACCCTATTGCACTAATTTAAAGAGAAGAAAACGAAAACTGTTCACCCTCTCGTCTGCAACAAGTCGTGTTACCTAATAGCCAAGTTGAACGACAATCTGAGCAGCATCGACAGGCGATTATCCTGTCGCTCGTGCCAATTAAATACAACAGACGCCATAAAACTCATTTTCAAATTATAGGTCGGCCTAGCTTAGAGGCAAGTGTAGCAAAACCTCGACTGGTGATGGTTGACTATGTCTAACTGTGGCCGACTCTGGTTACAGCAGTGCTAATAGCCAGTTGATTGCGCTTTCAATTCCAAGCTAATGGTAACTTTTTCCGTTTATCCACACTCCAGTATTGTGGAGAGTTGCCCGTGCAATTATTTTCACTCCGTTTTCCACTTTTTCCACCTCATTTGCCTCTCCTCTCCTTTGCATAATAACACGTATGTACGAGCACATACGAGTATCTGTATCTGTATCTGATTTTCGTATTTAAATTTGAATTTGTTCCTGTTCAAAGGAAAATGAGAAAAAAAAGATACGAATGCGAAAATTGGGGGGAAAAAAATTCCGATTGCTCGATATGCATAAATAATAGGAAGGCTCTTGGCTCTTTTGTGCGCAAGGCTCGGATAACGTCTATGGATTGTATTAGCCCGTCTGGTTGTGGTATTCGTAAGGTAATACATATTACCGTAAGAAGGAGCATAACACAATGGAATCTAAGTGAAATGATTATGCTTAGCAGTATAGCGCCAAGTATATTATATTTGCTGTCCATAGTCCAGTGGTCAAGAGTTTTGTTGGTTTCAAATAGATATTACCAAGTTGGGGTGTTCGGTTGGATGAAGAGAATTATGCACTACTTGTATCTATATGCAATGCTGTGCAATGAAATGAATTACAGTGCAGTCGAGCTTCAGAATCAATTGAATGCAGTGGAAATGATGGCATAATTTGAGAAATTTGATTACATTAACCGCTAGAGGGGGTGGAAGTGTTTAATGGAGGTGTAGACAAGGGGTATGAGTATTCTGCAAATGTTACGTATACGACTGAGTAGCCAATGGAAATAATAAATTTTTTTACAATTTTTTCCAATTTAAACAATTTGTCTTAGATACATTGACGTCTGAGATGTTGCAAAATCGAAGCTGGAATCAAAACTGGTAAAGTGGAATTGTTAACATTTCACAGAGTTGTTGTAAGCGTGCGTTGACGTAACAGGTAACATTTGACAGGAAACAGTGGGTGCGGGAAAATCGCATTTGAGTTTCGCTAGCTTGACATTCAGTGCACCATTACGTAGACGTCCCTTACAGTCCCTAAGCTTATGTGGTCATCTAGCTGTAATTTCACTGTCAACGTGCTGCTTTCTCGTCCACTCAGGGCAGTTATTAACCTTATGAGGCTTGCCGAAATAAAAGTTTTCTTTTGTCACATCGTGCCGCCAGCAGCGTAGCTATAGTCTGCCTCTTGCATACCAGCGTTTGCTATGAAAACGTTTAGACGTCATTAGGTGATCAATGCAACTTATCAATTATTCTATGGATAAAAGCAATATTAGCGAATAGAACTCTGCTTGGGATTGCTGACTTAGGTAAACAGGATTTTCCCACAAGGCGGTTCAAGGCGGTTGTCCCCACTGCTATAGTGCATATTGGTTGAATTAACTCTCAATGGTCTCAATAGTCCTGGCGTCTTTGCTCAGGTATATACAGATATGTAGCCGTAGAGCCGTTTGTCCCCGGGCTGGATTTCATGGATGATTGGTGGACTCGAAAAGCGCTTTCAGTTGATTCTCTTAAGTCTGACGTTGCCCCCTTTACGAGAAAGTTGAAGCAGATTGGTCTAACTTATAAAGAGAAGACATCTCCATCTTGCAATCTGTTACGCTGCATACTGAACTACCTTGGAGAAAACATGTCACATAGAAGACTACCAAGGTGCTCTCTGCCTTCTGGGAGTATAAAGCAACTTTCGACATGCCATGTACTTGTCATCGACAAGTGTGACCCGCACTGCACGGAATGGTAAGACCAATTTTATCGAATGCCTCGCTGTTTTTTATCTCAACACGTGCCTCCATCACACTCCACAGTATAGTCTGTTGCGGCTATATACTTAAAGTCAACTTTGTTTCAAAAAGAAGCAGTCCTTGGCACTGGAGTTTTGGTGAATTGGCCTTAACTATAGTCTTTTGGACATATCGCCTGATTTGATAATACAAAAACTTCTGTTCAATCGATAAGTTTGAATCGAACGCTGGTCCTAGGAATAGTTTTATTCAGAATCTAAGACAAGAAAAGAATGTCGTGCCATCACGGACGGCTCTTAAATGAGCCAGCGCTGGTGTCTTTTTAGAGAGCCACAACGTAAGGCCTGAAGTGTACCACTCAGTGGAGTATATCGAAATATTCTGTAACTAATTGGAATGCTACGGCTACTCATCTTGAGTGTTATGTTAATAGCTACCTTAGTCGTTGAATGTTGAGGCTTAGATTGATAGAAAAAGTGGCCATAAGACACCATCGGTCTTCGGTCTTCACAACGTTTATAATAGTTTAGAACTATCACCTATCTCTCCATGGGATGACCAAATAGTTCAAAGTTCTGATTTGGCGGATCTGATTTGGGCTGGATGTCAGGTGGAAAAACGATTTCAAACCTGTGGAACTTTCACATATGGCCTAGACAACATCATCACTGGCTATTGCATTATTAGCAGACTATGCTCATGTTTTAGCCATAGGCTTGCCCCTCATTTCAATGAATTTTGGGACACCTGTATAGACACCTGGTGGTGGCGATGGCGCGATGGTTAGCTCATTGGACTATCACGCAGAGGGTCCGTGTTTCGATCCATGGCATCACCAACAATTTTAGGGTATGGCAAACTCCCGAAAGTAAAAATTGCCTACGAAAAAGCTTCTAAGAGTGCCGTTTGGATTCGGCGATAAACAGTAGGAACACAAATCAGTGTCAAGAAGCTAGGCCATGGCCCATACCGGGCTGCCAGCGCCACAATGTTTTTTTTATTTTTTGTATAGACGAATAGGAAGAGGAAACAACTTCTGCCCTCATAAGGATATGTTGCAAAGTTGATTCTCTAAAATTGAAATTGATTTTTAGAGCCTACTAGACTCCTCGGCACAATAAAAAAATCTGGGTCTTCGTTGTCTAGCACAAAAAGTGGGAAGCTTTGTTGAAGATGGGAAGCGACAAACCATTGACTTGGACCTCGCTAGAAAACATTGATATATTAAGATGCCACCTGGACCAGAGAAGGGGTTGTTTCAAGGAGTTGGAAAGAAAGGTATAAAAGTCATGCAACAAGTGAAAGAGTATTTACTCTCCAAGAAGAGTTCCATGGATCTGTCTTTAAAGTCTAACTGGGGACTAAACAGGCTGTAACGTATCATATACAATGGCCTCTTTGTTGATTGTGCAGGATATGGGCGTCGGTTTGGTATGAAAAAGTAAAATCTTTGAAGGGCCTTAGCCAGATCTTAGCTTGCCAAGGAGTGATCTTACTCGCATGTCTGTAAAACTTTTTCCACGAAGGCAATGCAAATATTGTTGGGAGCGCCGCCTCTTGATCTGGAAGTGACACGTCATGGTATTGCTTTTAAGGTTAGGAAACGTTGTCCCCTGAATGAGTGTAATGGGGTTTTCTTGGGAGAAATGGATGGCTTATCGGTGAGAGAGCATAAGACCTGCCGTTGTTAGATACATGGCAATCTAGATGGGATACTAGCGAAAACAGTCGGGCTACTTACCTCTTTCTTAGAGATGTGCCTACCTTGCTTGAGTTTCCTGTACCCAACTTTGTCCTCAGCTTGTGCTTCTTGCTGATCGGAAATTGCTTTTTGTATAAGAGAGGCACCAACGGGCAAATGTGTTGTTCACCTTAAGTTTCTTCTTAGGTTTGGTAGGACCTATGATGTCAGTGGAATTTTCACTAACACCGGACGATTCGAATCAACCCATTACTTTGTAAATTCATTGATAAAAAGACGACACAGCAGACGCTCAACGCTCATATACGAGTATTTAAAGTCAAGTTGATGATCCTAGGGAGTTAAGAGTCACCGGTCCTGGGCTGTAAGGCGGCTTGCTAGAACTGACTGCAATGTTATGAAACCTGTTCGGAAGCTATATTCTAGTATCACTGGAAGTCAGGAGCCCCTAGAATTTTAGTTTCATCCTGACCTAGTAGATGGCCCCTGGTGGATGTATCGTGGTGTCTGTAGGTTAGGTTTTATCCAAATCGCAAGGAGAGAGAACAGGGCATGGACATCTCATAGTTCAGCATTTGTTGCAATGCGCTGCGGCTGATGTTAAGCCGTTTGATGACTACGAATTTGGTTGATCTTCTCAATGTGAAGCTACACTTCAATTGGGTGCAAGAACCTTTAGAATGGCTGAAGTTCTAGAAAGGCCTTGACCCTTCACCAAAGGAGAAATTCATGCCTTGCACAATACCTCGAATGGTACTGAAAGGTTGCTAATCGATAACTCTTACGAAGATGATTAAGCCAGGCTCCTACGTCTAACACAGGTGACATCTATCTGCACTTTATCCCGCATCAAGATAATCATAAATGCAGCCTTTGGTCCCTGCTCTGTAGGGAAGCAACCAAACCAGGAAACACAACAATAAGATGTACCCTCTGCTCTACTCTGTAAGCTAATTTTCAATGAGATTCATAATCAATTAAGAAATAAGATGATAGTGTGTCTTATATACCCACAGACAATCTCTACATTCTCAAGCGCTGTGGTAAGTCTCAGAGTGTGGAGTGCGATTCGAAGCCTAAAAACTCATACTATATACAATACTAAAAAGGCGAAGTAACATCAACCAGTAATGTAAAGAACTGCCAAGATATGCATTCAGAACCTCTCCAACGGCGATTCCCCAAACTCAGCTCCATTAAGACTTCTTCGCAACGTAGATTGCCAATAATGCTCTGCAATAGAAAGGACTAAATGTAGAACATGTCAGCTTGTTCAAGGCTATCGTAGCCTTCTTCAATCAATCGACCCCAAATTGGTTAAGTTCAAATTGTCTTCACCTGATTCCACAAAGCAACGTAAAGAGACAACGAAGAATCTTCTCCAATAAGTCGATTTCCAACTTCAAAGACAAGGGGCCTGCTTGTATACAAAAATTCTTCATTCTAACCACATAGTATACCTCCCTTCAAGGTCACTGACGAGCTTGTTAGATTCGAATATCAAGTAGGATGCTGGACATTTTCAAGCCACCAATGTCAGGAATACTCTCTTAGGCCTATAAAAGACAGACATTTGACCTAATACAGCATATACACTCGATCGAAAGAGGTCTATTGTGCCTTTCATAAGAAACTTTCAGCCTTGGTATACAGTAAAGGTAACGAGTTAAACAATACTGTTGATTTGGAATGGAAAAGGGGAAATGCTCCGTACCCGTTCTTTAACTAAACATATAAGCTAACTTGTCCTAAGGTCTCTAGGCTGCGCAGCTCTTAACTGTCCGTATTAGGGCAACAGAAACTACATCAGTTGAGGCGGTGAAACTCCAATTTTGTTCTATTTTCATATCTTGACTTGATCTGCCAATGCAATCAGAGCATTCAGAGTAGTTAATAGTCAGCTTTAAAGTCGTAATCGGTTCTTTGTAAAGGCAATGGTCATACATGAGAGTTAAGCATGAGTCACTCATATAAAGACTAACTTCGACTTAGACTTAGACTGTACTCTGAGAAAAAAAAAATTATAAATCTCAACCCAAGGCAGCTGCAAATCCAACTACCCACCCACCGTACAGCTTCCCAGTGTCACCTTCAGTAATTCAATTTAAATTACACTCTCTTGTGTTTCACATAAGGTTGACATTTCAAAACGCCCTCGAACGGCTCAACTCAACTCAGCTCACCAACCAGCCATTCTAAAAGACAGTATAAAGTTACTTTAGGTGGGCAGCAGGGCACCAGATCACTAGATTATCAGATCACTACAGCCAGTTCAATTGAGCTGGCTCGTACTCATACTCGTATCTACGACTAAAACGCCACTTAAAACAGAAACAATCTACACCTACCCCGGTGCTTTTCGACACTTCCAAGCAACCGTTGAATGTGGTGCAAAAATGAAAGTCCACACTTGTAAGACTACGAATATCTAGTATCTACTATCTAATAGATGCAGCAAACCAACCCAAGACTTTTTATAGCAAAAACTAAATGTCGATCGGCTGCTGCACACGACATATGCGCGACAAAACTGGACAAACGTCAGTACCGTACCTTATAACTAGCCTAGGCTACGAGTACCTCTGGAATATTACAACACTTTCGTGGTGATCGATTGATCAGGCGTGGTCGAAGCCACAGCACTTTGACTATTTTTATTGCCAATCCGAAAAATTTTAACTCTCCCAATATATCTGAAAGTTGCACTTATTCGTACGGCAAAAACAGCCGAATTAAATCAATCCAAACGATCTTGTTATGCAAGTCGAAGAACCAGAAATTACAAAAAAACAAAAAACAAAAAGATCGCAAGACTTGCGAGCATTCGCCACCTTTTTTCCTCTAAAAAAAAAGTCAATCTTAGACTGGGCTTGACTGTGATCATAGCATTCCTCTACACTCCATTGCAAATAGTTTTTAAGGTGGGGTCTTCGGTTCTAGATGAACTACATAAGTTGGTGATGGAAAAAAAAATATTGAGGCAATACTAAATGTGTATCTATTACTTGAAGATTGCAGTTGTAAATGGATTTGAAAATTAATAATTCATGTGGGAATTTTTATTTGTAAAAACGAGAAGTTGTACTTACTTACGGCCAACATAAGACTCCGAGAACGATTGGCTTTGGTTGCTGTGGCTGTGGAATGATTGAAATTTTTCTTTAATTAGAAGTCTATGTGGTGTTTAATGAACAAATAAACATCTCTCAGATGCATGGCATGTTGAGAAAGGAAAGTATAACGATACGTAATCATGCAACCATCAGTAAGTCTTGACATTTATAAGTTAATTGAAAAACCAATCGTCTCTAGAGCACTTAATGAATAAAGATACTCAGAAGGCTCTTTGTTTACAGGCAGTTTTAGAGGCAAGAACCTTCCTCTTTTATGTTAAGTGGAATTGGATCAGAAAACACTTGCTTTTCTTAGAGTAAAGACTGCAGTTGGAATTGGCAAGCTACATGACGCAATCTTCAAAATCGGTGCCACTGGATGGCACAGCATGTAACTTTGTATTTTACTCTTTTTTATGGAGTAGAAACTGCATGGGGCAAGATGTTATTCTAATAAGAACGTGGGTAATAGATAACTAATCAAATAAGGTCCTACTACAAGTCATGTTGTAAAGCGCAGTTTTCAGATCCATCCTTTGGAGGTCAACAGCCCTGTACCCCCAATATGAGTTTTAAGTTGGACTCTGTTCAATTTTATGATTTTGTAGAGTTTCTTTGAGGCGGGCCACCAAACGAACGATCCATATGTAAGAATGGCCCAAACTACGGCAGCGCTAAAGACCAACTTATGCACACTTCTTATAAAGGTCATGTAGCAGGCGTAGAAAGCAAGGCACGCTGTCTTTACACTGTATTCTTTGTTTAGTTTCCAGTTGGGCTAAGAGCCTAGGATGATGCCAAGGAGCCTTGCAATGAGGATCAAGTAAATGTTTGGTTCTTAAGACGTGAAATATTGAATGTCGGTATTTTGTACTTGTTGGCGGCCTAAGTCTAAAATTGTTTAGCCCTAATGCTAAGCTTAGTCAGAGTTATCTAAGTGACTTCACGTATAACTGAGGGGAACATCCCTGATACTAAAATAACCACGTCGTACGTGTACTAGAATATTGTTGCCAATCAGGAGCCAATGAAGACTGCCCACTGCGCGGTACCTCGAATTTGGTTATGAGGCTGTTCCCCAATTGTTACTGAATGACTCTGGTTTTTAGCATGTCTGTGTTCCTGATGCTGATGAAATCTTATATGCCAAACTTGGTGAGAATGGATGTGATGTGCACAGTATTGATAGCATCTTCTACACCTTTTGTAGAAACGCGGCTAACCTATAGTGTTTATATTGAACAAATTTCTCAATCGCTTGCACCACCTCATGCAAGGCTGTGGACTTACCTTTAAGGTAAGCACAGTGGAACTTCGATAGAGGAGATCTTTTGAGAGAGTCGAGGATACGTTTCTGAGTTTTGAGCTTGAAGTGTGAAGGGCTAAAATTTAAAATTCTTGGCCGCCTATGGCCTTTTCGTTCCACTATTAGCTAGAATATTTGTATACGACTAACTCGTTTCGAAAGCCGAAGTAATGGTCGCATACTACGAAGCTCATCTTCTTTACTTATTTGTGGCCTAACACTGCAGTCCGGAAAAGACTTGGGCTTTTAGCAATACATCTCTCCAGTTAGCGCGGAATATTACAAACTGCTTCCAGTAACGCGGGGGCCATCAGAGGCGATATTCCCTAATCCTTCATCTGGACAGGAATTGACTACATTATGGACGACTGATGTGACTTTCTTGCAGATCGGGGTCGCTGTATTATCTCCTTTGTCAAGCTCGTTAATGAAGCCATCATCTGTCGAATAATCTTAAGATCAAAACGGCCACGAATTTCTTCCTCTGCTTCAATGGTTCTGGGATGCATGACTAGGGTGATGAATGTCTTATATGGAATTTAAATAGTGTTTCTTACTTGTTGTAGGGCAACAAAACAACAATAAATGGTTAATTTCTGATGAGGGTTTGTTAAAAGCGATCCGATGTGCATCAGATCTATCACTGCCTCAAAAGTTTTGATGTCTTTTTCGTCGATGTTGTGCGTCCTTGTTGGCGTCAACTTATACTAAGTTTTGAGCTCAATCACGACTAAACCTTTTTTAGTCGCCGCCTGATCCAGCAGTTTAAATATTGCTCTCCTCACCCCGTTTTGGTCGGGTAGACGGATTTCTGACTTTCACTGTCGAGGTTCGATCTGCTTGACAATGCAATTTGGGTTGTTCTCGCCATATAACATGTCTGCGAAAAATGTGCCTTTTTACATATCCTGAGTACCGATTGCACTCTTCTACCAAGTATCCTTCTTCATCCACGTGTAGGTGGACAACCGGTTTGTTGGCGACCCTTCGGCATTGATCCCACTGATCTTTAGCACTTACAGTAATCCAGGTATTTAGGGCGTTAAGGTGCCTTCACTGCAACAAGGCTGAGCTTAACTTAACACTCAAGTGGGTATGAATACACTTATAATGCGGCTGCAAGTGTTATGTTTTTTGGAAAATTGAACAGAGAGAGAAGAAAGATGTTTGGATTCAGGGATTCTTTTGCGCCAGGGGTGACATATAATATTTAATTGGGAGACTAAATTGTTTGTGAGAGACTGAAAAATGCAAGCCTTTCGGGCACCGCTGGGATTCGAACACCGAACCTTCCCATTTGGAAGCCAGTTCACTACCACTTAAGCTACGGCCACTCACAATACATGGTGTCTGATTTAGTTCAAGATCTCATGATTCGATAGCCACGGCGTTTGAGAATATACACTATCCTTGGCGCTATTCCGACCAGCAGAAAAGCCAGCCTTTGTATATTTCGTCGTTTATTTCTCCTTTAGAGCATGGTTGCACATCAGGCAGAACTTAGTTGAAATGCGTTCACTCACTTGTCGAAACATCTGGGCTTTTTGAATAAGTCTGCCGCTTACCACAAATTTACAGCAAAATAGATGCTGCTTTTGTTCCATGTAGCACTCAGTGGAGTACTTCTATATGCCACAGTTTTAAATGCTTTTTTTGTACTCACTGCACTAACCGGATGTCGGTGATATCTTTTTTTAGCGGTACATGGTCTGCTCAAGCTCCGAATATTCCATGACAAACTCGAATCTTAATATCATTTTTCATAAAGTAGGCTTGCCGACCGAAAATCAATCTTTCTTTGAGAATGTTGGTTGCCTCGCAATAGGAAAGTAATAACGTGGCTGGATAGTAAACCCAGCAAGCCGGAAGGGCCGTCTAAAAGCAAGAGATGCCGAAATATTGTTAAGCTTTAATTCACTGACGTTGTCCTCTTAAACTGTCATCAGCTCCTAACTCTGTTGCAGTCATAAATAATCTGCCATTCTTTCAGTCGCAAGGACTCATCTTGCAATTTTCTCCTGCTCACAGAAGCCATTATAAGTTTGGCATATCATGGTTGGTCAAACGAGTCCATTATCCTGTGGTTACTACAAAATCGATAGGCAGAAACAATATGTAGTTACCGCGTTAGCACTAAGCATTGAAGTACGATGTATTTCATCTGAAAACTTGAAGCAACTAGAGTAAGAAAACAGCATCAAGAAAGAGTTCTCTTGTGAATCATACCCGAAAGCCTCGATATAAAATTCAGATAGGAATTATTCATTGGTAAAGTAGTCGCCGTAGATTTGATAATACACTGATTAGTAGCAACAAGTTTTCTTCAAATCTGGCGGGCTCTAGATTTACACAATGCTAAATCGAAACAACAACTTGCTTGCTATTCATTACCCTTTACTGGTACAAAATACAGGTGTTTTCCGTGTTACGGTAGACAACATACGAGAGCTATGAAACCTTCCAAAAAAATAAACTAAAGCAATTCATAGTTTAGCCCTCACTATTAAGAGACGTTAGCGGTAATGCGTTTATTACTTGTTTTTTCAAATACGTAAAGACCATATGGAGTAAACTTATCACTTTGTTCGACTTCTCAGCACAACATGGACAGTGCAACTCAATAGTTATAAATTCTTGATAACCGAATAGAAATTCATAAACCAAAGTTAAACGCTCGAAACGGCTTGGGTTTTATAGTGGATATCAGATACTACAATATCACAAAGGTTTAGATTTACATTTAAACTGCAGTCGATTCCTTGCTGCCTCTTCCCTAGTCGTTATCGTTATCCACGCCTCGCTCTGTGGATTCATTGAATTCTGATAATGATGTCATAAAAGGTTGTGGGATTACACTTGCATTCTTCTTCTTCTTCTTTAAATGTCAACAAGCGTCTCCAGCCAGCTCGATCCCTGGCTAGCTGCCTCCAGTTTCGCACGCTGAGTTGTCTGAGGTCCTCTTCCACTTGCGTGCGCCACCTGAGTCTTGGCCTTCCTCTTCTGCGCTGTCCCTCGGTAGCGGATTCGAAGACTTTTCGGACCGGACCATTGGTGTCCATACGCTCTACATGACCCATCCATTTCAGTCTTTGGATCCTCACTCTTCTAGCTAGGTCCATGTCGCTGTACAGTTCGTCGTTGTATCTCCTCCTCCACTCACCGTCAATGCAGACGGGACCGAAGATCGCCCGAAGAATTTTTCTCTCGAAGCAGCCAAGTGCATTCTCATACATTTTTGATAATGTCCATGGCTCTGCGCCATAGAGGAGGACCGGGATTATTAAGGTCTTATAAAGGGTGACTTTTGTTAATACTCGCGAAAGCGTCACTGACATCACGCTGCTTTCTCCTGATTATGTCAATATGTCATATGTCGGCGTTTGCGAGTAGTTGGACGGACTTTTGAAAGAAAGTGCCTCTTGTGTTTGCTCGTGAGTTTGGCACTATTCTTTCAAGTACGATGTTGAAAAAATCGCATGACAGCGCATCGCCTTGTCTAAATCCTTTCTGGACATCAAAGGTCTCGGTGAGATCTTCACCGACCTTGATGGAGCAGCGTGCATTCTCCATCGTCATCCTGCACAGACGGACGAGTTTGCCAGGAATGCCGAAACTAGACATTGCTCTATATAGCTCGTCTCTATAGATGCTGTCATACGCGGCCTTAAAATCGATGAATAGGTGGTGGGTATCGATCTGAAGCTCATGGGTCTTCTCCAAGATCTGCCGTAGTGTGAATATCTGGTCGATGGTGGACTTTCCTGGCCTGAAGCCACACTGATATGGACCTATCAGGTTGGCTTCAGGCGTTCACACAATATGGCGGATAAGATGTTAAGGAGACTGATGCGTCTGTAGTTGGCGCAGTTCAGAGGGTCTCCTTTCTTGAGAATCGGACAAACAATGCTGAGGTTCCATTCATCGGGCATACTTTCGTCCGACCATGTTTTACAGATGAGTGTATGCTCCTTACCAAGTCATCGCCTGCCGCTTTGAAGAGCTCAGCAATCAGGCCGTCTGCTCCAGCAGCTTTTTTGGACTTCAGCTTAGATATTGTTTTTTTCACTTCATCCAGGTCGGGTGGACGGAAATGTTGGTCATCATCGTCCAGGTTGAAAGGTTGATTCTGCCTGACAGCGGTATTTGTTTCATCATCGCCGATATAGAGTCTACAGAGATGATCTTTTCAATTCCTCAGCATCGACTGCGACTCTACTATGATGTTCCCTTCTTCGTTTCTACAGGCTTCATTTGTATCCGTGGCAGGTTTTCGTAACTTTGGTAAAACTTGCGAATCTCATTCCTGGAGTAGCATCTCTCAATTTCCTCGACCGCGCTCTTCTCATGCTCTTTCTTCTTTCTCCTGAAAAGCCGGTCTTCGTCTCTGCTCTTCCACTCATAGAGCTCATGAGCAGCTCTGGTCTTTTTTTGCAGTGCCGCAGTGCGTGCTTTTTGCTTAGCTGCATGTGCTTGCCGGCATTCATCATCGAACCAGGGGTTTCGTTGTGGTAGACGAGTGAAACCTAGCACATCAGAAGCTGCATCCCTGATGCCGTTTTGGCAGTGTTTCCAGTGGTCTTCGATGCTTGATGCTGGCGGCATTGGACCTCTTGAGAGATTAAGAGACACTCGATCGGAAAAGGACTTGGCGATCTCTCGCGATTGTAGCCGTCTGACATCGAATTTCCTCACAGCATTTCTTAGTCGTGGCGTAGTTTGGGATGTCCGCAATCGTACCTTGGCTAAAACAAGATAATAGTCCGAGTCGACGTACGGAACGTACGGACATCCATAAAACTGGAGGAGTGTCTTGCGTCAATCGCAATGTGATCAATCTGGTTGACTGTTGATTGACCAGGAGTTCTCCAACTCAACAAAATGGCATTCCTCCCCTTTCTTAGTATCAGTCGTTGGCTCCCACTGTCAGCTTACTCTTAAGGCCATCTTCAGAAGTAAAAGATCTTAGCCACACAGAATTAATGTACATATTTAGCTGCTAATACGATCGTTACGTTTACGATTAGAGCCTCCAGTCCGTCCATAGACCCATAATTCCGTACATCGAGGAGAGCTAAACCTTAAACAATTATTACCAAATAGTCACAGCATCCAGAACTTTTGAAGTTGTAAGTCAAAACCTGAATCAAAAGATCAAGAAGGCAACTATCAAATTGGCAAAGATTCTTCAGGAATAAAAAACCGAAAGGGTAAATGTGATTAGTCTCTTCAATTCGAAGAAGTGGCTTCCAAATTTTATTTTTCAAATCTTTAGCAATTGGATACTTGACACCGATCTTTGTTTGCCTTTCATGATTATGCTCTTTCAATACGAAAGGACTTTCGAGCAATCATCTTATATGGAACCCGTAGGAAAGGTCTGTCTGTGCAACATACAATTTTGTTTCATTAATGCAGCAACATTACTTCCTTATGAACCATAGACTCACCGGTACTGCAATTTAACTTGATTTTGAACTTGAATTTCGTCCAGGGAGCCAATGGCACTAAAGTGGTACCCGCTCGTACTTTTGCAACGATACTTGACTGTTACAATTGGAAGTAACCACTCTTCATTCGTCTAACAACCATAATAAGCACAGTGAACCTTATCCAGCAATCTATCTGTTTATCTCTGCAACATTGCCCTAATCTATAAAAAAAAACTCCGCCCAATAGTTGGTGAACCTCTTTTTTTTGCAACCATACAACGGAACTCTGTCATCAATCACTCCATACTCTGGCACAAGACCAACAATCAAATTTTTTACACCTCCATCAGCGATGTCTATGATTAGCATTTCAAGAAAGAAAAAACAATCCAGACCGAAGTGCTTCCACTCCTTCTTGGTAAAAGAAAATTCCCGACACTATCTAAAACATCACAACCTCCAGCCCATAAGAGATTAACTTGTCCCGTGCGCGTCAAAACTTTCACTGCGAATGCAGATTTTCCAAAGCACGCGATTGCAATTCTCCGTCGGAATCTCAGTCTTTTGATTCAACTCCCCGGTCACCACCCTTTTTCTGTATATCTGTTCCGATCAATCTAGGAGAACTACAAATACGTCATCCCGATGATGAGGTTTGAAAAAATGTATCTCTCCCTCCCACTTCTAAGTACGTCTCGGCACGTATCACGTCAAGATTTTCGATTAGTTCACATTGCAGCTCACATGCAGTACAATATGTATCTACAAGTCTAATCGGCGTACTTTCCATTCCATTCCATTCCAGCAGCTTGACATATAATCACTAGGGCTAACAACCTTTCAAACGATGCACCAGCCCGATCCAATCTTGAACTTTTTATCAAACTCTGAGGATGCTCATTAAAATTGCAATCTTATGAGGAAGGTTGAGATCTTATGGTGCTGCCGTGTAGTAAAGTCAAGTTAATGACAGTAGCGGAACGTATCCCAGGTCAAGGTTTTAATAAATCCCCCCGAACTAAAGCCAAGTTAAAGTCGAAGTCAAGTCAAGCCAAGAGATCGCGTTCCACTTCAGTCGAAACAAGCTCTGACCGATGTGTTAGAGGTTCGTGGTCCAGTGAATCCCACGAATCTTCACAGCCAAAGATGATGTTGTGACTCGTGAGATGCTGTCGGAGTGGTCTGGTTGATTGTTTTTGTTTTTGAACAAATTATGCTGCCACAACATGCTATGGTATTCGTAGAGAGAGAGAGAGAGGTGTATCTGAGAGATATTTATGATGAAGATGATAATAGAGCGGCAATGTGCTGATGGTAACGAATGGTGATGAATTTATGAATGTTTACGATGCCATTTGGCAGATGGTTGTTGCTGCGCTGCCTTTCGACGACCTTCAGATGCTTGAGAGGGTAGTCTATCAGTGCTAACAACTGAGCTATTGTCTACACAAATTCGACAACTTGTAGATCGTTTGGTTGTTATTATTGCTGTTAGCGAATGTTTACGAGTTTGTGTTTGTTTTGATCACTTCAATAAGTAACAATTACCGTTGAGCTAGAAGAGTGTTGAAAAAGTAGAAATGACGTGCGCTGTCGAAATGGAAATAACACCGTTTTGTTTCTGGCATCGTGTGGCAGTAACCTTGGCTCTGGATAGATATGACGGATACTGTTCTTGACGATTGCGGAACATGAGCTTGCGATTAGGCTAATGGATGTTTAATCTGTGTGGGTTGTGGCAGAATAGATGGCTTACGAATGACTTAAGAAGGTAAAACTGGTTTCAGCTGTCTATCTGTGACATAATATGAAAATTTTGTGGCAACAAACAATACTTTCCTTCCTTCTATTTCAAGTGCACTTCAAATTGTTGTGGCTTTCGAGGAAATGGGTTACGCAATGAGCGTAATTATCTTATTATAACTTACTGGCCCCATGCGGACACTCTAAGTCAAACATAATTCTTAAACTGGTGTCTTTCGACGTTCCTCACGGTGTATGCATATTTATTAAACCTAAAACTTACAGACTACCTACGCCTATGTAAGCCAGTCTAAAAAAAATAGGCAGACCCACTTAGCTCGCCAACGAAGCTATCAAGTATTGGAGGAATTCGACAATGGAGCTTCCCCCCTTCTTCTGCAAGCCATCAAAATTTTTGGTGCTGCCGAGCAATATCCCTCATGTCGCGACTCCCTACCGCACTACTAAACCGGAGACGCTTTGCACTGCCGTGTGCGACGTCTCTGTCGTAGTTGTGTCTCAGACCTTTCATATCGAGGTAGAGGAACGCTTCTCGAGGAATACAGCCGTCAAAGCGAACTCTCTAATGATACAAATAATTGGGGTAATAAGCCCCCGAGATCAGGTTATTCGACGAGGTCATTGCTCTTGCAATATGCCTTCGAGTCAACTTAATAACAAAATTGTCCACTCTTATTAGGTTCGCCCTATTTTGCAAGACCTCATTAGGATAGAATTTCATGTACTCAGATTCTGGTGTTCTGTGGAAGCGAAGACAAGGCCTAAGACAAGCCCTCTCAAACAGCCGAATCTTTTCGAAAAGACTTGCTCTCACGATGAACCACACGGGACAACCAAATGTAAGCATAGGTGAGATAAGGGCCATGTAGCAAATCAGATTTACCCTTGCATCGAGTTGCCTGCTATAAAACAGTCTCTTTGTAAGGGCAAAAGCACTTTTGGCTCTGGCCAGAGCAACACCTATATGTTTGATAAAATACAGAAATTGATCTAGCCAGATCCCAAGGTATCTGACTACATTTCGATAAGCAAGTAGCTGCCCGTCTTGCCCCACGATCTGAAACTTTCGCCAATTCTTTCTGGTATACGCAGAGGTCCCAGACAAAGGCATCCTAAACAGAATGATTTCCGACTTCTGAAAGTTGATCTTCCAGTCATCGCAATATCGTTTAATTTGATCGAAGTCACGTTGTTTGGACCTGATCTGTACGCGATTAAGTCGTCTGCGTACGCTATGGCATGGTGAAGTGAACCTATCAGATCACTTGTGTAAATGTTGAAAAGGATTGGCGAATTGACCGCACCTTGTTGCAGACGATTTTTAATGTTGAATATACCAGTAGAAGTCGAATCGCCATTCTTCACGATGAACTGTCTATCGGTAAGTATATTGAAAAAAATATACAGCAGTGGTTTACTAATATCTATCCTGTTTAGCTTCTAGAATAGTCGCTCTAACCATACGGTATCGGAGACCTTCTCCAAGTCAATCAGGCAGGCATTCGTGCACTGTTTCTTGGCTTTGTTCCATTGGATATCAGAAACCAGTTTAAACGCTGCATGACCAACGGCACTATATTTCTGTCCTCAACCCATTTTGTCAAGAATCTATTGAGGACCTATTGAGGATAGGATGCATCACGGCATGTGCATTATTCATTGCATTGTTAAACAGGGTGCTTGAAATGTCCACCGCTTCTAGTGGGAGATGTCGAAGCACAATGTTCGGTATTCCATCGGCTCCCACTGATTTCTTACTTCAGATTGTGTCGAAGATCGTTTGAAGTTCTTCCTTCGAAATGAACGCGGGTTGTTCCCTTTCATTGGCGATGACATTATTTGCCATATTCTCGTCATTGAACTGGGTGAAACCCGAGTTCTCGATTCGCCAGTTCAATATTTCATTTCGAAGGTAGAAATTTTGGGCAAGGACTCGATTTTCCAGGTCGAGGTTCGGGCCAGTGATGTCATTTGTCTTGTACACATCCTGGAATGTCGCTCCTATAGCCTCGACCTTCTCCTGCGGATCTTTGATCACAACAAAGTTGTCATCATCAACAGCCTCAATTGGATCTATGCCTGCTGTTGGGAGTATGCGTTCGTTGTCTGTCGTTCGGGCGATATTAAGACATGAAAGGTCGTTTTGATCTTTCCTCCGAAATATTTTATTTTATTTATTTTATTTTTTTTTCTTCTCGGCGGATAGATATTTGTGATGAATGTAATTTCGTTCACACTAAGCTCAACAGAATTTAGAAGCCCATATTCCACTTTTAGTCTATTTTAAAGGGTTCCGGAGGAGACAAATGTGCCTTCCATCGAACGACTCAGCTGCCCTACACAGCTTCTTAATATAGTTAAACCTCGAAAGCATTTAAGGATATCGTCTATTTTCTTGAATACCGTCACAGAGTTTACAAGTATAACTGCAAGTCTGAGTCTTCTGCGAGGGAATAGGAGAAAATTCCGCGAAATGATTCCGATTCGGTCGACTCCTTAACTATGCATAGAGAACGTTTGATATACTTTACATGTTTTTGGTTGTACTAAAGTCCGGGATGGACCTGGTTTTTCGCAAACAAGCGTCTCCAGTCACCATGATCTCTCGCTAGCTGCCTACAGTTTCGCACACTAAGTTCGATGAGGCCCCTTTCCACTTGCATGCACCACTTGGGTCGCGACCTGCCTCCACTGTGCTATCTCTCGGGGGTGCATTCGAAGACTTTTTAGACCAGAGCGTTGGTGTCCATCCGCGCTACATGATTTAGCTATCTCAGTTTGGAACTTCATTTGATCGTTGGAACTTCACTCTTCTGGCTAAGTCGATGACGATATACTCCCGTACAGTTCGTCGTTGTATCTTCTCCGCCACTCACCATCTATGTAGACGAAGATCACTAGAATTTTTCTCTCTAAGCAACCAAGAGCACTCTCATCCAGGGCTCTCATAGAGCAGGGCCGGGATTATTAAGGTCTTATAAAGAGTAACTTTAGTTGTTCGAGAGAGGGTTTTGCTAATCAACTGACTCCTTACCCCAAGAAGCAGCGATTGGCAGGAGCTTTCCTGCGCAACTGTGGTTGTCTGAATTGGTGGACAAAGCCTTTTACTATCTCAAAGTTATATCTATCGAGGGTGACGTTTTACCCGAGACGTCGATGTTGGGTGTCTTACCTAAGTCTGCCTCCAACAACAAATTCGAATCCAAATAGGCAATACTCTTGCCTGCAATCGCCGTGTAAGATGTCGCAGTTTTTTATCCTCTAAGTGTCCGCCCCATTCCATCGCATACCTTGGATGACGGTAATATTTGCTTTACAACAGTCCAGGGCCTCCGCTAGTTGTACGGCTGCAATTGGTCTATTAAGGGACCTAGCATTCGACGTACATGTACGAAGTTCGTTGACCTCAATTCGTTTTCAAGGGAGTTGTTGAAAGTAGATCCGTCCGTATTTGCTTCGCAGCTTTCGTCTTTTTTTCATGGCCTGGCAGTTACCCCGGCGGCATTCCCCCAACATAGAGGGCCGGTTGGAACATTTTGATAACCCTAGGACGAGGGGTTGGTAAGACCGAATCCAGTTACCCGTTCGGGGATGTGAACACTGTCGTTGGTTCATAAAGGTCTAATCGACCACCATCTCTTTTGTAAGACCCTGATTTAGTCTCCGAAATCCTTACCGGTCTGAGCTCCAAACATATCGGAGTAGCCCGGATAAAGTCTTATTTGTTTTGTTCTTGGATTTTACTACTGCTTTTTTTGCCTGCTGCTCAGCACTCGCCCTTAAAGGCTTGGCAAGTCGAGTTCAGATTGACATCGACTAGTACGCGGTTATAACCAGTTGGAGGTAAAATAAACACAATTGATGAGTAGAACCAGTTGCAACACTGAGTATCACCAGGTTGACACCTTTCAGCGCTTACCTATAGGTACATTCAACATCACCCAACCATCAGGAAGGTTTGATGTCCACACTTCCATTCAGCTTCCTTCAGAAGCTCAAAAGTTAATTTATTTTCTTCTAAACTACTGTACATGGTTCTGTTGCCCGGCATACTCGTAGTCACACTCCGTATTGCAGGTATAATGCATTAAGCATTCCGATTTGGAATAGTTGGGCTACCTACTTTCAACACCGAAGGCTTGTTTATTTCAGCTCTGACATATCCTTCCAACTTTGATCCTATAGATGGGGACTCTAGAGCTTAAGTTACCGCTTGAATGCCGAAGCAATCGAGTGGTTGGTTCTCATCAAGAGTTGTTATCATACGAGACAGATAGATAGTCAATCTTGGTAGAAATGTTCGTGTTGCGTACTTAAATTCTGGAGTGACTTGAGTATGTCAACTGATGGGGCATGATCTCGCACTCCGTCGTCATAAATAAATTGGTTGCGACACTCTTTTCCAAATCAATCGATAGACCCTGTGAAGCCCTTTTGCGGAAACGAATTTCGCACAACTCTCGTTTTCCATACAACAAATGGACATAACTGTCAGACGTGTCTCTCTGTTTTTCATTTGAAATACAAACACGTTCACAGTTCACAACAAATAGCACAAAAAAACAAAATTCACAATTCATATTCCCGTTGAACACTCGTAGGTGTAGATAATCAATCTTATTTGGCTGACATATCACGTCGACAAACCGATCATCACACTACACTACCGGCACAGCTCCACCAACCACCAACCATCAACCACCATCAGTTTGCGCATTTAAAGTGAAAGTGTATCTAACCAAAGTTTGGTACACAATATCAGATCAACTAATCATTACATTTGCATTTGATTATCTGACTTGTGGACATGCTCGTAGGACTGTCCTCTACTGTCCACTACCATCCGAGATACAATTTTCCCTAATCACAATCTCATCAGCGATAATTTGAAATTAATGAGATCGGTCTGTTGCATGTCTAAACGGCGGATACCATTTTGAAATCTTGAAATCCCTCAAATCAGGGCAGCATACATACGACTTGTTGTGACTTTATCTGTATCTTTGACAAAAAATAAGAATGCACAGATCTGTCACTAATGGTGACCAATGTAATTAATTAGACTGATTGTCAAGTCTTAGTCGTAGTTGCAGTTGCAGTTGCAGTCGAACTGGATAGAAAACGTGTTTTAGTGCAAAATAACTTCCGCATTCCTGGACGGTGTAATTGGTTCATGTAAAGCAGGTAGTGTTCATATGTTGAACAGGTGACGTAAATCAATAGTGACTGGTCAACTGGTCAGAATTCTTGAAGCCATATCTGGTAAGGAACGTTAGAAGAGGTTACTTTTTACTTGGACGAATGCCAAGTGGTGGAAAAGATTAAAACCTAAGGAATGTGAGCTATTCTGTGAGTGTAGTAAGTTGTGATGGAGACTACCAACGAACTAGATTTCAAGAACAGCATGTCGAACTAGCAGTCTTACGACAATAAACGTGCATTTTAGTATGTCAGCTGTGTAAGTGGATTTCAATTGGAAAATTGTAAAGTACGAGTACCTCCGATTTTAACAAATCTATTTAGAGCGTCTTAAGTTGGCAGCTGTTGTCAACTTAGTATTGAACGTGCTTTCGTCAAATCGTATGTTCATACATATTCTAGTCTAGTGCTGTCCTGGTTTTTCATTTAAGTGCCTGCTGACACGTACTCTTTATCTTTCCACTGGTTTCCTGCCTGTTGCATGCAGCATATTTAAAGTTTTCCACTGAGCCTTCAGCTATTTGTAGTTTTCCCAACTTTTTGTCATAAACAATTCAACCTCTAGGAGTAGGCTAGGAAATGTGATAAAAGTCGAAGTTTGTCTTTTTAAATGTTACACATCCAAGACATTTCACGGATTACATCAAAGTACTTACAACTGCCACGAGGTGTGTAAGTCTAAAGCCCTTAATTCTCATCAAATGTGTACGATAGATCATCTGCACCTCTTTCGAACCGTCCATCTCTACATCTGTTGTAGACTTGGTATATGTCAACTGATGGTGATGCTTGTATTTCACTTTTTCATTGATATATTAAGCATTTAATGGTAGCTACTGTAAGCAATCAGATGCTTTCACATTTACATGATATGAACCTTGACGCTGACTCTCAAGTAGCTGCTTAAGGTTGATCACGAGTCTGTCGATTCAGAATCCCGTGATCCTCTTTCCTTTTTTGCTACCGATCATGTTTTTTTTTTTATTTTGTTCTCAAAAGAGGTCTATTTGTTTAAAAAAATGTTAAATAGAAGAGGCCCAGGTATGGAACCTTGAGGGACCCCACTTTATAAACATCGTTCAAACTGTGACAATGCGTTGTTATAAATTTGGCTCAGTTAAACTTGAGGAAATGAAGAATATGACACTAGTTTGACGAATCGATTGGACCAACTGTTAATGGATACTTCTATTAAGTCAGCCATCTTGCGCTCTTTGACTTTCTCTACGTATTTCGCAGACATAATGAAAAAATTATCTGTAGCTCCCTTGGGGATTCTTTTCACACGAAAATCTACATACTCGTATACAGTACAAAAACTTCTGGTATTTCCGGCATTGTTCAGATTCTTGCTCACATTGACTTAGGTTGTTTTCGCGTTGAAAATCTTTGACAAGATGAGATGAACGTTCTAAAGCAAGATGCAAATGGAGCTAGTAAAGAATCGCACGATTGGCATATGTACAGGGACTAAACATTTTAGGTATAAAGTGGTTTAACCTGACGAATCCTGTTCACAATCACGTTGGCATCATATCAAATCATCTCCACGGATGGGCAAATTTTCCACTCTTTAAATAAAGGCCGGCTTTAAAAGCTCATTATTTTGTTCCCAGGAAGAAGAATCCCTGCTCCCTTAAGCAGTCTGTATCTTTGATTCATTGGTCGAAGATCTGGATGGCCAATCATCTGCTAATCTGTCTGAAATGTTGTTTTTTAGCAACTGATGAGGGATTTTAGCGTTCCAGCCTGGAGTGGAAACTCGTAAGAGAGTCCATGGCTGGGTGTACAAAAAAACCATTTCACTGAAGTTGTGATTTCTTCCTCAGAAAATTAAGGTCATTACCGTCATCATAGTTCATTCACCATCATACTTGACGCTTCTCTTGATGAGCAAGCACGCATCGTTTACGTGCAGCTATTCCCAAAAAGAGACCAGAATTCTGAAAAGACAACTTTTGGTTTTTGCGCCACGATAATGTATTATCTCACACGTTCTTCGAGAGGATTTCGCCAAAAATTCAACTCGTATCCTTCCACAACCATCGAATGCGCCTGATTTAGCACTGTGTGACTTTTGACTATTCCCTAAGCTCAAGGATCTGCTCCGGAGACACCATTTCGACTCGATTGAGAAGATAAAAACCAAATTGCTGCGCATTTTGACGGCCATTCCGGAAATTGACTTTAACAATTGCTTTGAGCATTGGAAAACCATTGGCATAAGCGTATTGTATCGAGAGGGGAATACTTTGAAGACAATGAAATAGATTTAGAAGAAAAATAAAGAATTCAAAAGTCATAGACAACTTCACCTTATTCTTGATCACAGGAGCAAATTATTTTGGAAAAGAGAGTTTTTGGTGTTGGTTTGTAAAATTTGAACAAAACTCTCAAGGATGGCGATGAAAAGCTTACATCACACAATACATTACCTTGTTTCTGTTTCTGACCTTCATGGAACAGTGAGAGCTCTCAATTGTCATTTTGCTCAATCTAACGAGTTTGTAAAAGACACCTTTCGTCTTGGTTTTGTGTGAGGATCTGACGAAGTGTTAATATTTGATCGATTGCGACTTTCAATCGCAATGTTGGAGGCCTACTCGAAACACTGATAAAGGCAGATAGAATATTATAGGTAGATGCCATATTAAGTAGACTGGTGCCTCTATAATTGACTCTTAATGTCAGTTAGTGTCTTAAGACTGCGTTGAATGTTGGATCATCGGCGACCTCAAACTCCTCGGTATTCTCGAACATTTTCACAGTACGATACACAAATATCGAGTAATTTTCGATACCTGAAACATCAGAAAATTTTTGCTTTACTGCACTTTTCACAATCTTTGATTTCCAACCATTTTATGATTGCAAACAACTGAAGTCAGAAACTTGTTAACTGCAACTATGCATAAGTCACATGCTACATTCATAATGAATGCATTCAGTTATTTATGGTTAAACTAGTCTAGAATGTTAAAACGATGCAGGCATTAAAGTTTACGAGTATTTCTAGGTACGTAGACCAACTAATTTATCAAAGCCAATATGTATACCTACACAGTGTGGCAAATAATATTCCGAACTGGCTCTAGAAAACATAATTAAAACACGATTTCTGTTTTGCGTTTATTCGAAATATTCTACTCCAGATTCAATACACTTGTCACAGCGATTCAATAGTGATCCAAATGCATGCTCTAGCTCATTTTGCGGAATTCGCACGACACGTGGCCGTGGCTCAAGTGGTAGTGAAATGGCTTCCAAATCGGAAGGATCGGTATTCAAATCCCAGCCGTGCCTCAAAGATTTGCATTTTCTCCCCATTAAATGTTGGATGCACCCATGAAGTAAAATAACCACTGATCTCAAACATCTCTCTTCTCTCTCTGTCAAATTTCCCCAAAAAAAAAACTTAACAGATGCTGAGTAGTTATAAGTTTATTCATGCTCACTTAAGTGTTAAGTTCTTTAAAAAAAAAAAAAAAAAACACTTGATTTCGAGCCAAAAATTGTCGAACGAATAAGTGCTGTGTAACTCGGTGCACTATCGTACAACAAAGACCAACTTTGTGTAAAATAGTTCGAATTGTCTCTTTGTTGATGTTTAAGGCCTTTTCTATCATTCTCAGTGAGGTTTTGAAACAAAATCACGTACTCATTTTAGGCGTCCGATTTAAAATTCCCCTTCCTGTGTGTTTGTTATTCATCGTCTTCCTTCTGGCTAAATAAACGTTTATGCCACTCGAAAACAAGTGTTGTACCCAAACAATCATCACGGTACACTTGTTGCACCAATATTTTTACCAAGTCTTACGTGGAATTTGATGATCACTCTTTGTTCCATGTAAAAAAATTCATTCATAATTGTTAAATGTCAACCAAATATCATGAAATTTTGACAGATAAGGGAGAAAGCATGTCTCCGGAAAAAAAGATGGCGCTCTCGATTGCTGATATATGATTCATGTCACGGATATTATTTGCCATACTGTGTATTTCAGACAATTGGATCGCGGCATTGTCTGCATGATGAACGAAAATTATATCCTCTTAACTGCGCCAACAACTCCCTAACATAACAGGTATCATTGTGTAAAATTAGTATAAGGCCACTCAAGCTCACCATAGTTTCAAAGTCAAGAATGATACCACCTATAAGGAAGAATGAAACACATTGGGTAGCGTTTCTATTCATGGAAAATTTTTTGCCCAGTTTTGATCAGAAACAAATGTACAACCGCACGATCGAAGCCATGAATTTTCCCGTGAAATACGAAATGAAGCTTGCAGATATGTACTCTGTTGATATTTCGTTGTAAGCCAAAATTAATTTATTATAACTTAGACATGGCGATGGCGATGGCGCGATAGTTGGCTCATTGGACTATCACGCAAAGAGTCTGGGTTCGATTCCTGGCTGGGCTACCAACAATTTTTCAAATCGCCATCACCCTTTCGGTGGGCAATGGCAAACTCCCGAAAGTAAAATTGCCTATGAAAAAGCTTCTAAGGAGTGCCGTTCGGATTCGGCGATAAACCGTAAGCCCCGCTTAGATGTGACAAAAATGACAACATGAGCAACACAAATGAGTTCCAAAGAAGTTAGGCTAGGCCATGGCCCACACCGGGCTGCCAGCGCCACAGTGTTTTTTTTTTAACTTAGACAACAATCATTTGATCTGTCTACTAGTGCAAGAAAATATTTCGCTATCGATAGCCGCACCAATATATTGGCAAGAGCATATCGACTTTAAGGTTTCAATACAATAGAGGAAGCCCTTACGTAGAAAAAGACCTCAAACATCATGAAGTCTTCAACTGATATTATGGCATAGTATCACCACTGACAGCACCGCAGCTATTGTAAATAACTAAGAAGGTGGGCCGATAGTTGATTCATCTGGTACCCCAGACAAGAACGTATGTTGGCAATAGTAAATGCATTGGCTTATACGTCACTTCACTTGAGAGAAATATCTCCCCCTGTTGGCTTCATATTGGGGTCAGTTCGGTAGTAGTATAATGGCAAAGAAGTGGAGTTGATGTCTTTGGCCGATCATATAAAGTGAAAAGCCGGACCAATGCTCAGAGGGATTCATAGTCTTTACTGTCCTCACAAAATAGTGTGTTATTTATTTACAAGCAGAACTTACTCTATATTTGGGAAGAAGCTTCCTGGGTTTATAGTGCAATGAGTTTCCCAGAAAATCTCTATCTCTATGTCATTCTAGTTAATATATAAGTCACCGAACATATTCCCCTATTCCCCATGGTCGGCCTGCTGTTAACATGTTTTCACATAAAATGCATGCAACTATCCAAATATCTAACTAATTCATATTTCACTTTCGTTTCAGGTACGTTATCTATCATGGTATGACACCTCTTTTGAGCTAAATCTCGGTAAGTGTCCAAACTCTATTCATTCTTCACAACGAACGACAGTTTTGTAAGAGCTTTGCCGAACTATATTGCTCCCAAATGACTACCACTTCCATAACGTATTCATATGCAGCACCACATCGTCAATCTTAAAAATCTCAAACGCTAATCTGGGAAAAAATCGTTCACGAAAAATTTCTGCACGCAAACGACCATGGCAAATGGCAAGAAACCTTCAAAATTCCCTCGGAAAATCATAAATACCCACTTAGTCATCGACAACGACGGGGACGGACACACCTTTTTCTATTACTCAGCATCGCCGTTGCGGTTGTCGCTGCTGCAAAAAGCGTGGCATGACCGTAACGCTCGATCAAAAATCGCACCGTATAGAGGACATATTCGTATGTACTCATAGATGCGGCTCCGGCAAAGATACTAGGCACGTATCGTCAATCTGCTAATGCTACACTATTCGTAACTCCTCCAGATCGGATGTTTGAACATGAGCAAATTTTGGCACGCCACTTGCAGTTTTAGATTCGTGCAGTCAAGATCGAAACCTCCAGTAACCTCGACTAGCACTGACAACTTGGTTCGCATTTGTTGCATTCAATTTTGGCAGCGAGATAATGGGTCGGTCGAGTGTGTCTGTCGAAATCGCATGACTCTTGGGATATGAGTCTTGAAATTGTGTCATGTGGGGGAGGCCTCCGTTTAAATTGAACCATAAGCCCCAAATGCACTGACATAAGTCAACGACGACCGACGAATGCTGCAATCGTTGGTCAGAATTTTTACTCCACGGAATGCTGTTGCTTTTGTCGGTTTGTTGTCGTTATGGTCGTCGTCATCATCATCATAGTTGTTGTCGTCGTCGTCGTCGTCTGGACTGATGAGGTAATTGTGTGGCACATACTCGAAAAGGATTTCGGAATGGTAATGCCATTGGAATGTCTTAGCTTTGGTGAATGATACTACAACGAGTATACGCAGTCAATATGGTAATTGACAGGGATAAGCCTAAATTGGATTTACTTGTGATACTTTCGGCTACTTGAATTAGACATTGATTAATCGTTTCGAATTCCATTGCCAAATGGGCTTTTGTGGTTCTAGTGGTATCAATAGTTAAGAGCTAATGGTGATCTTGTTTTTGTTTTTTCTGTTCGGCGGCAACTAGCAGAATATTTTTTGAAGTGCTAATGGTTGTTATAGATACTTCCGCTTGTTTGTTCAAAATCATGCCCTGGGTATCAAAACATATTCAAGAGACTATCCACTCGAGATGAAGTGTGAAAATAAACATGAAACCCTCTCAAGAGTTGTGTTTATCTCCGGAAGACTTGCGCAATCACATTTGAAAGGGATTTGTGTCTGTTGAGAGGAAATAGAAGTGACATCAACTAAGTACTCGTGGTGGATGGATTTTAATGACGGACAGATTTGGATAATCTATGGCAATGATATTGGTGAACCTAAAGACCACTTTCAATATAAGCCTCTCTAGTTACATATCCCAACGATTTGCCCTTCTTAAATAAGATTTTGAAACATATCTAAGACAGGATGAGGCTCTTCAGTTAGGCTAAATACTTGCGCTCGCTACATGAATGACATCTTCGGAATCACGATGAGGCACATCCGGAGAATGTTGATATCTAGTTCAAGGTGCCTTTGCCACGGTAGTACACCGATTTTTCAGGGCTAGCTACCAAACCAATTCGGAAATATACACCACTTTGACATTTCCCAAGACTCGCTGATGCGGAGAACCGATTACCGACAAAGGCATTGCTGAAATCGAAGGACACTTCTTGTCACCTCGACCGGAATATGCGATCCGCCAACACCTTTTGCCTTCCAGCTACGACAAAGTGGGAGCAGTACTCATCTCATGCTTTAAAAATTTTTTTCAACTGCTCGAATAAGACCACTCTTAAAAGAGTCATTCCCTTGATGTCAAGAAATGCAAGACATAGTTTCCAGAACGATCATAGTTTGCAGTCTAATGGATTGATGTCTGCGCTACCAGATTGCCAATAATACGTAGAAATGAAGTTCGAAACGTGGTTTTTGAACCAGGTTTGAGTCGTTTTGATGGTTCATTTGCGAATAGTGTTTCCTTAAGGGGCTCCACAACGTTCTCTAAAACTTCCGTTTGATACATTTTCGGTGAGGTTTTGAAACCTTCTCGCAGAAATAAAACTCAGCCACCTCATTGAAGGCGACCCAAACTATCATAAAAAACTAAATGATAACCACGTTGAATTCCCGAAGCAAGTGATGACAGAACATACTCTATAGTTCGGTAAAAAAAAATTCATCTGTGACCGTTATTCGCGTACTGGTGAAGAAAGGTCTTCATTTTGATTACGTTTCTGTTTCAATGCTTCTGTGTGTAAATGGCCGGTGTATCTCTTACATACAAGTATATTAGCTGAGTCCCAAACTACGTGACATGGTATCCTTGCTCATATCCATGAGGTTTACTACTTGAATAGCGGATTTTCGACGAACTAGATTCTCCACATCTTGGTTAACTTGCAGCGATAGCACAGTGCGCAGATCGCCGAACTTTACACGATTGACTATTCCACCAGTTACCTCAAATGACTTCACGGCACGATACACAAAAGTTTTGTGTGATTTTCAGTAGTCGCAACACTCGAAAGATTTCGCCTTTTCAAAGTCGCACATTTGCAGGTCAATTACTGCAACACGATTTTCGAGCAAATCCCATTCCATGATTGCAAACAACTAACACCAAAAACTTTTTATACAATAACTTTGCATAAATGTCACTTGTCAAATAGCCATTGAGTTAAAATGGATGCGTTCAGTGATTCTTGACAATGAATGAGTTCACTTCGTGTAACAAAACATTTGCTAGACAGGAATATTCAGATAGATAATCGAAAAGCCTTCTTGAAGAGACAATAATTGTTCAGCGAAGAAAGTAGTATGTATCTGTGATCCAGATTTGGTCAGTAGATCACTTTGGCCTGAGGACTGGTACTAAGTAAAACTACTTGATACAGAAGATATCGACTATGAATAAGATTTAAGGTTCTCAGAATGTTTGTAAGAATCATCTACAATCATCACACTCAATTTTATCTGATATGAGCACTAGATACAGGAGCATTTCTTTCGCTTCATTGAAAAGATGTCAACGGAGTAATTCCACATTGCAGGTTCAGGTGATCTGTCCGTCAGAACATTGTAATGTACTGGGTGATGTACGGTATCAACAAGCAATGTGGAATAACCTCTTAGGCAGCTGGGATATTTTCTTAAGAATGGCATCCCCTTTCTGAAGATACAGTCAAGTTGCTGTAATATTTCGACTTTTAAACATTAGTCTAAGCTTCAAGTTAGTTGAATGATCAATCTCTTTGTGGGATAAGGCATTGATAATCGGTGATATCAAAACCTCGATTCAAGTATTGTAGATCGATTTAAATGAAGTGGCTTTGAAGTTTAGACGTTGGCAGTTGCTCTATTGTTTTAAAGAAAACCAATGTCAAGTCAACCGGTGACAGGTACTAAAAAGCTCGCAGTATTTTTTACTCATCTTGATGCGAAAACAAAATTCAACCCTTGCAAATCCTGCAGTATGAATCTTCAAATAAAGCTTGCTCTAATGAGACTACCAAATGAGGAATTATTGTGTCGAGACCATTTTGGATTAAAGACGATAAGACTCTATCCTCGGTGAAGCTTTAAAAACCTTAAATAAGCCTTTTTTGAATTTAAGTTGGTTCTCATCTAATCGGAATCTGTGTAAATGGGAAGTTGGAATTTAGATCTTAAGGAGCTCCAACCAATGCCATTCTGTATGTCATCTAACATCTCCCAAGTCTTGTCTTAGGACCTTTCTGAAAAGGGATGGTTCTGGCGCTTTATTGCTGACTAAAAGCAGTTGTCGCGATGAATTTAATTCGACGAAGCTCTTGGATTGAAAGGACAGGTTCTTCATAACAGTAATGAGGCTAATAATAATTTCATACAAGCAGTGAACCTGAGAAACAGAGCAATGGATAGACTTATATCGAAATATGACCAGCGCGACTACTTTTAAAATGAACCATGAAGGGGATTCAATGTGAGCTGACCTTTCGAGCTCCATGTCGCAGTACAACAGTAACAACGTGTGTTTCAGTGCCGCTTTGGAGGAAATAATCGAGAGATAGCTAAGCGTACAATGACCCGTAGCACCATCTTGCTGAACTTGAATCTCATGTGGACAAATGTCATCAAGGTTTCCAATGAAAAATTAATTGGTGACCTAATTTTCGAGAGAATAACGTCCGGTGTTTTGATCTCACATTTATACTCCAGAGAACAGTCTCTGATAAAACAACTTTCGTTATCATTTTGTGGCGCAAATCGTAGACTGAATCTTTGCTCAAAATTTTCCAACTAGTGGCCGGGCAGCCTTAAACGCTATCGAAGCAATCATTTTGAACAATTTTTTCCACATCGGCGATGTGATGCGACGTGCTGAAGAGAATAGCAAGCATAATTCGTTGAAGTTTTAACGTTATTGTTCACCTTTCAATTCATTCATGAAAATACCTGACTCTTAACCTAATGACAAACATTTTGTCAAACTTCCACTAAATGATCCTTTCTACTTTGTAGGGATGCCACAAAATCAACTTCAAACGGTCTGACGATCTACAATTTAGAACCTTTCATACCGCAATCTCGAAGTCCTTGATGACATTCGAGCAAAGTATGAATGGACATGGGGTTCCCATATCAATGAGAAAAAAGCTTTCTGCAAAGATACGAAGCTACTTTCACTGTACTCGATACTGACTGTGACCAGAATGAAAAGCAGGAGAGGATTGTGGTCGGATATTCACGGCTGGGTCCAAAGTCGATTACACAGAATGTGTCTTTCAACTGGACATAAACGCAAACCCGATAACCTTCAACCCATTCCATGCTTCTTTGATTGCAGTTCGGACGATAATTTCTCTGTCTTCTCTGGGTTTCACAGATCTTGGATCTTGGGAAATGAAATCGTCCATGAACATACTAAGTAAAACCCAGTCTAACAAGCGTTGGGACAGTTAATGACCTCCTACGGGGCTTTGATTAATGGCTGGCACTCTTATAACACAAACACGGACCAAACGAATGCATCCGTATAACTCATAGCGGCTTTTCAACTTAATGTCTGTGGGAAAGACTTCGACTTCTTACTTATCTGTGATTTTACTTAGCACCTAAATATGCTAGCTATGAGAGGCAGCGTGTTCGATAGCGCTTGCTGTGAAAGTAATGACGACTGCGCAGAAAACCTCCTCTCCTATCCAAACTGCGCTGATATTAGGCTGCAGGGAAAATAAAAATAAACCACGAAGCTTTTTCTCCTTCTGCCTGCTTCTGCGGATAAGCTAATGTTTCATCTACCTATTCCAATCGGCATCTCTTAAGCATGGCTGATAATTTAGCCCCCGTTCCTTTGTGCTGAATTCATGTGACTTATCAAGAGATTTTGACAGTATCGGCTAAAGAGATCCAGTCAGTGTTTGTCGTAGCATACCACAATTAATTCAGCCGATTATTTATAGATTGAAACACCTCTGCCTTTGTGAGATGCTGGATACATGTGCTAGCTATTATAACATATCACATCACCATGAAGGGGGCACAATTTAGGTAATGCTTGCATCCTTGGTCGCATGATTGGTATCATAGTAACTAACTCCCTAAGTCAGCAGCCTATTTGGTCTTACTGATTTACATCAGTATACACTTTAACTGTGTCTTCTTCAAGCTGCAATAGGAAATAACTTAAATCGATCCACTCTTTGGTTACTCATTTAACTCAACGCAACCACTCCTCAGACCACAAAAGTGCTTAAAATCTTCACATTATCGTTTAATAAAACAGTTTGTTGCCACACTCCTTAAAAGGTTAAATTTAGGTATGTCAACCCATCAGTCAGTCAAATCTCTCTTCTAGCTGGCGAACCGTGTTGTGTGTTAAGCCTACCTGCCGATAAATTAGCAGATAACCATCCGATTAATAGCCACTCAAAGATTGAACCCCAAAAGTTAATTACCATGGCTAATTCAATTTATTTTTGAGAGGGTATACCGCTGCAGTTTGCATTCCGCGCCACAATGTGTAATAGCGAGACTTTTCAAAAGGCTCAACAGATTCCAAATCCACTTCAAATGACAGCAGAAGGCTTAAAAATCAGATTCATACTTGTACTCTGAAGAAGGCTCCAATCAAGGTTTTTAAAACAATTTCAACCTTCAGCACTCCTCCACCTGACATCTCCAACGCGTGCATTCCATAATCAGTTGATTTGCATGCCACCACATATTCACAGTTTGGTTTAACCAACTTACTTCTGCATGACTTCCTTACAAAAGATTTCCATCAGAGTAGATACGAATATGAATTCGAATACTGCTCAATGGTTAAACAGGTGCAGTGCACACATAGTCGACAACAAAGAGTCTCACCGCCTTTGTGTCAGCTCTGATTGACACACTACGAGGCTGCTTTGTTAGAAAACATTTCAATCACCTCCATCATCCATCCAATGGTTCAGTCGTGTGCTTTTGTTATTCGGTTAGATCTGTTGTACCAAGTGCGCTAAATACGTTGTAAAACATACGAGTAGTTCGGCTAGGTTGCCGCTGTTATTGGATGAAATTCGGGGAGTGTTTGTGTATTTACAACTACCTTAGATAGACAGATCAATGGAGCACTTCATCTCGGCTTAAATTGCAGCTGCAATCTGGATCTGCTTCCATTTCCTAGCTACCTCACAAGCCATTGACTTCTAAAGAGAGTGACCAGCTTCTGTATCGATACTTGTATGATATTTGGTGTTTGGTTAAGTTTCACCTGGTCCAGCTTATCAGCTTTTCATCGAAGCAAATGTTCAAAGCGATCAAATGCAATCAAAGCTCATTGGCATTTCTCCATTCTACTGCCCGTAGATACTGATACTGATACTGATACTGATCGATTGACGTCGCATTCGGTCGTCGATTTATGCAATTAGCTAGACGACTTGTGAGAGATCGGAATTGTATCCGCGCAGTGTCAGATAGTTGGGCCATTACGTCAAACGTGATTTTTATGAACACAAGCCGATAAGTAAGAGCACATCCTTGCAAGTGGATTAATCGCAATTAAATCGAACTTTTGGATGCATTTACTGAAATGGATTTACTCGGAACGAGCTTCAGTGATGATCATCTTGTACTGTCAATTCGAATACATAATGGCATGCTCGTAGTCGTACTCACTGGTAGTCGTGTCTGCTCCGTTTTGATTAGTTTATGTTCGGATTGGTGGTGGTAATTAGCATGGACTACGAATATCTACCCCTGTTACGTAGTATTTACGTCTTTAGTCTTGATATCCGCGAAGAAGTCGGCTGAGAGATTACCAAAAAGGGGGGAAACTCAGAGTTTATGAGCCATGAACGATTATGTACTTTCGAGTTTCACTTTGCTGGCGCTTCCACATATATTTATTGCTTCTGTGGTTTGTTTAGATGTTCCACAACATACTTGCCATCGGTCGACTTTGAATAACAGTCAAAACAAATTGAAAGTGAAATTTTCGAATCAAACGCTGTTTGCACAGATATGCTACATGCGAACCCATACGTGTATCAGAACTTCTTTGAAGAGAAAATTATGTTAATCCGGGATTTCGCAAAAAAAAAACTTCTTTCCTTGGTAAAACCGATAAAATAAGCCAAATAAGAGCATGCGTCGGTATGAAACCCGGTAAACCTCGCTTCTATCCTCCTTGCAGTCCTATCTGGCTATTTCTTTGGAGATTTTAAAGTAACAGGACTAATAGCCAGCCCTTTGTGCTACCCAACAAAATAAGTAAAAATCACAAAAGAAAAGTTCCGAAATGCAAAAAAACATTCCTTGGACACAGACAGCTATTGAATTCTGTAACGACAAAGGTAGTAGCAGATGTACTATACATATTCAGATTGAGAGAAATAAATGCGACATCCGCCATCGCCAAACTGGATCTTTCTCTATTATATCGAAGTGGCCACAAAGATACGTGAGCACGATGCACGTAAAACTATTGCGAACCCAGCAGATACGAAGGAGCTTAACATCATGGAGACTATACTACTGAAGCCGAAACTCTAGTGTTAATCCAGAAAAGTCCCTATTTTACAGTGTTATTAAATCCTTAACTGCTTTACCTCAACCAGTCAGGCTTGAGTAAAAGTTCCAGGGCTCCTGACTCCAATGGTGGCGGTATTACGTCGCTCGTCAGGTTATCATTTAGACTTCTACAGATCTGAAGTATCGACTGACTGCTGAAAATTAAGCTGGTGAATTTCGAGCTATTTTCCTACACCCGTTTAGTATCAGAATGTGCTATTTTAGATTTAGCTCCCATGTTGTTGACAGATGTCACATGTGTTTTACGTAGGTACCTGCCGTGAAGGTTCAAGCCTACGGTGCGTCTTCGCACGCGATATCAAAACAATGCATTGATCGGCGCCCTTCGGGTAGTACAAGTACCACCACCAGTACCAGATTCGAAATCATGTGTAAGGCACGAACTTCCCCTTTGGTGAGAGGTCGAGGCCTATCTAATACCTCAGCCATTCTGTGGATCATGGCACCCGGTCGCAGTGCAACTCGACACCGAGTAGACCAACTGATTCCATAGCAAACAAATGGCTAAGCAGAGGTGGTAGCAGGCTACGACGTATGTTCAACCATGAGACGTCCAAGCACCATTTGCCGTACTCTTCCCGCGACTTTGGGTAAAAACCGCAGCCACCACGATACTCCCACAAGGGGGCCAACTCGTAGGTCAGGCTGGAACAATAGTTCCAGGGCCACCTGACCTCCCGTGGTACTAAAATATAGCTTCCGGTCGAGCTCCGCGACTTTGCGGTCACTTCCAGTTAAGCAGTGTGAATTCAATTGACATCGTAGGACTCACCATTGAAGATGATCCCCATAGCATGCAAGTCCCTAACATCCGAGAAATTTGGGCACTCACACTGAACATGCAGCCAATCCTCATGGAAAGCTCCAAATGAGCAGTTCGCCGAACCGCTAAGCCCTCTTTTATGCAAAAATGTATTAAGAGAGCCATGCGCGCTCAACAAAAAGCCCAGGCTGAGGGTAAAGCTCCGTTCAGGAAACTCCCACATGGTCAGCACATCCCTAAGAAAGCTGTAAGTAACCTTCTCATTTTCGCTAGCATCCCACCTAGATACAACGCATGAGTTAAGCAAGGCTTAAGGCTCCCTCCGGGATAGACTATCCACTTATCTCTGGGAGACCTTTTCTGATCTTGCAAACAATACCACGACGTATCGCTTCCAGATCGGGAGGTAGAACTCCCAACAAAACTTACATTGCTTCTGTGGAGACAGTGCGGCACACAGGTAGGCAACCAAGCAATGCGACTCTAAGGCAAGCCAAAATCCGACGGCAGCCATCTGCATTCATAGCCCTGTCGTACCATACCATTCTCCATATGTTGCACAGGCAACAAAGAGACCGTCGTATATGATACCAACATAACGCCTGTTAAGCCCCAGTCAGATCGCAGAATACGCCTCACCTCGCCTACAGCACACAACATGCGTTTCCTCACATAATGCTAACGCTGTTCATAAGAATCAGAGGAGGCCGACTTCTCGTGTATTCAATTTTCCCTTAAAACAGTCTTCTCCTATAACACTTGACGCTAACGATTTCTCCCCATTCGGAAACGATTGAAAGTGCTCTTCCTCCTAATCCCATACTGACCCTCGAGGATAAGGAGCAGGTCGTCTGCATAAGCGCAGCAACCACATAGCTCATTCAATCGCCACAGAAGCGGATCCATCATCAGGTTCCAGATAAAAGGATCGCATATGGACCACTGGGGGCACCCTCTTTCTACGTTAACGCAAACACTGTCATGTGCATTAACCACACTCGCTCTTCTAGCAGAAAAATAGCTTCCCCAAAACCCAATTCTCTCAACCTGGTGAGTATTTTCTGCCAGTTCAAGTCGAAGGCACCTTTAAAATCAATTAAGATGCTCTGGCCCTGCTGCTCTGGACCACCCTTGTTGTTGAAAGCATATACTTGACTTCACATTCATTTATCGCTGAACTTATTTTGACGGTTTCCTATGTAATACTAGCAAATACCAATGATAGTCCGCTGACTTTTGCCATTACAGCAACATCATCAGCTTACGCTAGTAGTCGTACAGAACTTTCAAGGACTGTGAGACTTGTGAGTTCTAACAAATTCTTTCAGGTATGATGCAGTATTTCTTCTTTGCTGTGGCACTTAGGAGATCCTCATTCAAACATTGGCTCTAACAATGTTGTGATCCAAGTCAATATCAACAAGCCTAAGTGCGTTGTCAGACGTGGTGTCGTGTCCTCCTGTTCTATCCGATCCTGGCGTCTAATTTGCCTAGTACAATTGTAGCATACTTGGACATTGCCCATATATCACTTAGAAACATTGTTTCTTTGCGTCGTCCTTGTTTTCCATAGGGGCAATGGGCGCATACTAGGCTCATATTAGCTAATTTAACCCTGATGTGGATTGTCAGAAGACTCTCGTTAAATCAAATGGCAAATCCGCATCCGAACAAGCGCTGTTTATATTCTTTTAAACAATCACTATGATAGATATCACAGTTTTTCATCCTCCTTATGCTTGGTCCATCTCATTTCTTTTCCTGAACGGCGATGATATCTACATATATACGTTTTGGCAGTCAAGAGCAATTGCTAATGGCGTGTGGCTGTCCGTGGCATGAATAGCTCGTCTGTATTCTAAGTAGATGTCTCTGCTAAAACATTTTGGCAGGAAAAGGAAAAGTTGCGTGGATTTTCGCTGATAGCCAGATTGCCTGGAAAAAGCTTACCAGCTCTTCATTAGAATAGGCACTAAAGCCTACATAATCTAGATGTATACCTAGTCAAGTCATAAATACTGGTACACAACTGAACTCACTCATTACGAATGCAACACTGGGCGCATCCATTTCATATTGATTGCGATTTGACAGTTGATATTTATGCTTCATTGTGACCTAAAAATTTTTTGACATTAATTGCTTACAATCATGGAATGGGGCGACATCGAAAATCGTATTGTTGTAGTTGGCCTACTTAAATGCGACATGGAAAAGGAATCAATCTCAATTTTATATATCGTGCTGCGAAGTTGTTTGAGGATGTTGTACGAGACCATCACAGAAAATCTTGTCGCGGAAAATGCAAATTTCACAAAAATCCATGTCTCGAATTATCAAAGAAGATTTAGGACTCAGCGCGTACAAGCGACACACTGGACACCTGCTCACGGCCGCATTGAAGGAAAAACGCAAGCAAAGATCGAAAGCGTTACTCAGCCGGTACGCGAAGACCGCTCACAGACAAATTCTGTTTACTGACCAGGAAATCTTCACCGTAGAAGAATCGTTCAATAAGAAGAACGATCGTGTGTATGCTAGGTCATCCAGAGAAGCATCCCAACTCATTCCGAGGGTTCAAAGAGGCCACCATCCCGCGTCTGTAATGGTATGGTGGGGAGTGTGCCACGATGACGTTACCAAGCTCCATTTTTGCGAGAAAGGAGTGAAAACATCGGCCAAAGTATATCAATCGACCGTCTTGGAACCCATTGTGAAGTCTCTCAACCAATCAATATTCAACAACAAGCCATGGACTTTCCATGTGTACCAGTATTTATGACTTGACTAGGTAATAATTCCAGAAAAATTGTTCGTTCCACTCATTGAACCACTGTAGAGTTATATTTTTTGGAGGTAGTAAGGCGTATACAAAGAAGATGTGGGATAGTTTCCCGTTTGAATTTACACCAAGACAAATAGTAGTTAAATTAACTTTTATTTCAATTAAAGCTTAGTCAAAATCATAATGGGTCTGGCCTATGGCCGTCTACCAGGTTGACAAAATATAAACTAAATTTCTTCTATTAAAAATCTCCTCCTATAATACACTTTCTATAACGAAGTGCTGCTACTGAGATCCATTTAAGATATTTATTGCTTCATTTTCCTCTAAGGCAAGTTTTCCAATCATTGTTAGTCGAAATTGTTTTAGAATTGGACAAACACCAAGGAAGTGCAAGACTTCTCCTCTCTTTTTCATATTGCAGGGGTCATAGACTGTGTGTAGATCTGGTCGATTTTAAGGAAATACTTTTTGTCATTTAGAAAATGGTTAAGTTTGCTGTAATAGTTCCTAAAAAGTGACGATTCGGCTTCTTCAACATATTGGTCATACGTATGTCAATTTTTCTCTTAATAGATGAGGTTGCTTTTCCGTGCAGCATCGGATAAAAAATAGTGCCGCAGTGCGTCCCAGCTTGTCGTGAGAGGCGACTAAATGGGACACCAATCATATACAGGCAACTATGACACCAAAAATGAGGCTGTGACACTTTAACACCTTAAAATTTTCCCACAAGTTTGTATGCAATCAGTGGGTTCCCACGTCTGGAGACTACCGATGGGGTAAAAGAACAGTCAATCAATTCGAAATGAGCATACAAGTGTCAAACCACTCAAACTTTAAACTTCATGGAAATGATCGCAATTAATAGCACTACCCCGCTGGGCACCACGATTGCAACGCACTCGGGTGATCCCAGAGCAAGTAGAAGTGCTTGTGTCAGAGCCCGACGGATTCCGGGGGCGGGCAAAATGAAGTTTCCAAAATATTTTCATAAACTTCGGTTTGCAAGTTGGAACGTCGGATCGATGACCTCAAAAAGTTTAGAACTGGAAGCGATTATACGTCGCAGAACTCTACAAATCCTGTGCGTACAGGAAACGAAGTGGTGTAATACAGGAAATAAAGCGCGTTTTCTAGATTTAAAAACTAAGGCATTTAAGATGTTCTACCATGGAACGGTCAATGGACGAAACGGTGTTGGAATCGTTGTTGCAGCGGATCTTCTAAATAACATCGTTGGTATCTTGAAAATAAGCGACCGCTTGATGAGTGTTAAACTCGTCATACACAATGAAACGTGGAACATTGTTAGCGCGTACGCTCCACAAAATGGATGTAATTTGCTTAGAAATATACCTATCGATGAGATGCTCTTCGTAGGCGGAGATTTAAATGGCCACGTCGGAGAAACAAATGTTGATTATGAGGACTGCCACGGCGGTAAAGGCTTTGGAACCATAAATTCAGCTGGTGAAGACATCCTTGTAGCGTGTAGGGCTTGCGGCTTAACCGTTATTAAACATCAACGACATCTTATCACCTATAGCAGCGGAGGCCACGAAACGCAAATAGATTATCACCTCTGCAAAATGTCGATGAGAAACCGTGTTAAGGACTGTAAAGTAATACTTGGAGAATCGCTAGTAAGCCAACACCGTCTGCTCATTGCAGAATTTTTCACAGCGGAACCACCGAAAACACGGACATCGTTTGGAAAGCCAAAAATCCGGTGGTATAATCTATCGAAGGAACGAAGCGCAAGATTTATCGCACTGGCTAAAGAAGTACTTCACAATATAAACGGTATCGCAGACCCACTTAGCCTGCAAGAAATGTGGAATAGCATGCACGAGGAATGCATAACACTCGCAAAGTCCCATCTGGGGACTATATCGAAATACCATCACGTCGGCAAAGAAACATGGTGGTGGAATGACGAAACCAAACGAGCTGTGGGCGACAAGAAGAGTGCATTCCAAGCGTGGACAAAATGCGATTGGAGCGACGATATCGAAAAAGCTCGACTGGCTCTTGAATACGAGCGTCATAAAAACCTCGCAAAGAAGTCCTTGGAAAACCTGTACCAGGAGTTGGAACAAATATCCCCACGATCGGCAGGTAGAAGACAAGCTATACAAGAAGTTGTAACGTCGTACAATATTAAAGTGCAAACTATTTGTAAGCTCGTTGCACAGAGGCAAATAAATTCGACAGAAATACTCGTAACCTCGCCGAAATACATTAAAAAATGCAGACGGTCGCTTACTAAAAGGAAATTTGTGACCGGTGGATTGAATACTGCAAGGAGTTGCTTAACAAACAATTTCCACATGATATCGTGCCGACAGCTGGTCTATTCGAGGAGGAAGTTGCGGACTTTGCAATCGAAGAAATAAGTATAGCAATTGGAAAAATGAAGCCGGGGAAAGCCGTGGGACCAGACAGCATTCCATCAGAGTTTTGGTCGAAGATGGAGGGGATCGGCAGCGTTTGGCTATCGAAACTTTTAAATAAATTTAAATGTGGACAACTTATGCCGAATCAATGGAGAAGTAGCTTCTTGGTTCCATTAAACAAAGGAAAAGGCGACACTCGAGAATGCAACAACTACCGTTCAATCAAGCTTATGTCACACACAATGAAAATCGTCGAAAGAGTCTTAAACGAACGTCTTCGGCAAATAATAAAGTTCGATAATAGCCAGTGTGGATTTGCTGAAGGAAGATCGACGGTGGACGCTATCCAAAGCCTACGAATAATAATGGAAAAGCACCGAGATTCGTCTAAGGATTTACACATGGTATTTATCGACCTCGAGAAAGCATTCGATCGAGTGCCTAGGGATCTCATATGGGCCGCGCTGAGGTCTCAAAAGGTACCGGAAACGTATGTTAGAATAATACAAGACATGTACGGAAACGTGAAAACTGCGGTTAAAAGCTCTGCTGGACTCACGAGAGAATTTCCAGTTAATGTCGGAGTGCATCAAGGAAGCGTACTTAGCCCTTTCCTCTTTAACGTAGTATTCGACTATCTTTTAAAAGACTGCATGCGCGAAGCAAATGTAACGCCAATTCTCTTCGCTGACGACGCAGTTATACTTAGCGATAACGTCGAAGATTTACAGAACGCCTTAGATTCATGGAGAAATGCGCTACAGAGATACGGGTTTAAAATAAGTCGTTCCAAGACGGAGCATTTGACGTGCCCATTTGCGCATCCGTTGCGACCTGTTCCGGATATAATGTTAAACGGAATAGTTCTTCCAAAAAGCACTATCTTTAAGTACTTAGGATCAATCGTTTACATGGAAGCGAAATGTGATGACAACGTAAACCACAGAGTGAGTGTTAGGTGGATGAAATGGCGGGAAAATTCGGGAATCTTTTGCGACCGAAAATTTCCACTTAAATTAAAGTGGAAACTCTACACCACGGTTGTTAGACCAGCTCTTATATACGGTTCGCAGTGCTGGACAAAGTACGAAGCGTTTAAAAACAAAATGACGGCAGCGGAAATGAAAATGTTAAGGATGTCTAGTGGAGTCACTAAACGCGATTGCATTAGATCTACGCGTATAAGAGGAAGTCTACATATAAAGAATTCGGTAACCAAACAGCTTGAGGCGAAAAGAATAAGTTGGTATTGCCACGTTCAAAGAAGATCTGCGGAAAATCCGGTTAAAAAGGCACTATCAACTACGGTCACTCCAACTGTAAGAAAACGCGGTCGGAAAAATAATTCCTAGATTTCTCAGATGGCAAATGCGCAGCAACGTCTGGAGCTTACCACTGAAGCGATCCAGGACCGAGCATTATGTAGACGCATTCTGCGGTCTGCGACATTAGCCAACCCCATAAGCGGAGCAGCAGCGATGCAGTAAAAATGGGAAACTCGTTACGTAGGTTCGTATAACGAGGAAAGGGCTAATAAAAGGATAAGAAGAAGAAGAAAAGATGAGGTTACTCGTTCACCTGAATTGCCAGATTCATTCAGCATTCAGACGCATAGAAAGACAATATCATCCGCGTACATCAATGCCGGGATTGCTATATTGCAGAACCTTATTCCACCTTTGACCACATCGGTTATATGATTAATGTATGATATAAAAAGGAGTGCACTTAGAATACAGCCTTATTTAACGCCCATCGACGTTTTGAATTCTTCAGAGATTACATCCCCATCCCACACGTACGCAATATTATTCTCAAACAAAGCTCGCAGGATTTGAATGATTTTGCTTGATACACCGATTTTGGAAAGCTTGCAAATGAGTGCTTCACGTCATATTGTATCGAAAGCTGCTCGAAAAACTACAAAGAATGCGTACAGCTGCTTTTTTTCTTGCTTTTAAGATTCACCAATATTAGTAAGGCAGAATATTTGGTCGATTGTAGAATAACCTTTTCTAAATCCAGCTTGGAATTCTTAAAGAACCCATTCGTATAATCTTATGTATATCAATGCGGCAAACAGTTTGGCTGAAGTGTTCAAAAATGTGATTCCTCTGTAGTTCTTCGGACAAATATGTTGTAATTTACAAAATCGTTTAAGCAGTTTAGCTTTCCAAAAACCAGCAGATGCATTTAGCGGATTTCACACCTCCTTTATTTTCTGCGAAAAGCTACATCGATCTGGAAGATAGAAGAAGAATTTTCGCTTTATCCACTCCACTCCACTCCACTCCACTCCACTCCACTTACCGCTTCAATAGTCTCTGCTCGCTATATAAGTGAATAGATTTATTCCGCAAAATTGCATGTTTCACTCAGAAAGACTGTAAAGCCTGGGCTACAAGGGTTCTATCGAACTTGTATCTAGAGTTAAGTGAGGTCTTTGTCCAATAATTTTTTTAGATAGCCGCTTGGCCCGTAACTTTGTTAGTCCACTGTCAGGTTGCAATAAGGTGTATACCTGAGGTAGTAGTCGATTCTTGGCTTGTCATTTCGAGTAATGTTAAATGAAGCTGAATATCGAGTGCTGCAGAGACAGTAATATGAAAAAGTCATCCAATACGCAAAAAAACTGAGCATTTAATCGCGTTTAGTTCGATAGGGTTTTCCTCTTTGTCGGGCAGTCCTCCAGAAGATATTCTGTCATGCCATCCGGCATCGGCTGGCAGGATGGTCACTGTCATATTTTTCCATCATTTCGTTATGATGAATGCAACATCTTTCGGTTCCTACTTCAAAGAATATGAGAAACATTCACACAGCTAAAAGCCGGCATTCTAATGTGTCATAATGATAGCTATAATGACAACGACAATGTCACACAAAATCATAAGCCGTAGTTCGATCTGCAAGCAAATGGAATTTATGAATCCTAACCACGGCTATATCTGTGCTATTCCATATTTTTTTCAATTATTTTAGTCTCAGCCTCCGTGTGATTGTTAAGTGTCTTTTTCTTATGTCCAACATACAGGTTACATAACTCTTATAGCCGAAACCGTACACCAACACTATTAAATTAATTGAATTCTCCCAATTAAGTAATTAAATAATAATTTTTTCAATTTGCAATGAATATTACTTTGCTGACACATTCGTTTCACTTTCTGGCCAACATCTCACAACTAACTGCTCTACATTTATGGACAGACATAACCAGGACCAGTTCTGAAGCTGGTTTCAACCACATTTTGCTCCAAAATTGGTAAAAAAAATTCAAAAAAAATATTATTTTCCAGCAAACTCCGTATGCAGATGGTAATAAAAATAAAAACCAACACCTATTGGAGGTAGCAATTGGAGGATTTTATCTGGAGCAAAAAACCCGGTTGCATGAGGTTTTCGGTCTGATTTAAGGCTGCCACGAGAATCACAAATAAGTGTTATGAAGGCACAGGTCAGTCTTATGCTGGTGTTGAGCATAAATACTCGTAAGAGCTACAATGTTTCAATGAGGTAGATGGTAATAAAGATTTTGGGAACCCGAATCATTATAGTGATACAGGTGGTGCAAAAGTTTTGCTGCTATCAGCTTGGTTTTAGTGTTGAAAGCATTGCTTTTCCAAATTTACTGAATCCAGGTTTTGCCTTATTGATCTTGCTGTTCCACTATCTTTTGAGACCATAATTCTAAAGCAATTAGTTATCTTCGTGATTTGTTGTCCAGTAGTACTGAGTGACATTCTGTTAAGCCCTGCGTCTAATTAGATCAATTATCTTGAAGAGGAAATCATGAGCTTAATCCAGATATTTCAGGTGTGATGACAATGCCAATGGCAATCTCAGTCCCATACTTATTTTTCGATAAGGCTGCATGGAGCATTTCGCTGATTCTAACAGGAAACAACAATAACGAATTGATGCTATTAATTTGGCACCTTCCTCTCCGGCTTCCACATTCTGTCAAGATACCCTTTTTAAGTAGCTGGACAATCATAAGTCTTACCACCTAAGCCCGTAAATTAAGTGTTCTGGCTGAAAGTTCACAATCAATGTGCCCGAGTTCCACAAATGAAAGAAAATACTCGGCGACAAGTACTACTGACGGTTGGTAAAAGTGAAGAAAATGCCAACTCAGGCGATGGTCTTCTCGTGGCCCAAAAACCAAAGGGCCGTCACTTCTGTTTGATTTGGCAATCACGGTTTCACAATGAATACATTTACCAATGCAGAGATGCCTGCCTGGTTTATTTAGAGCTGCACCTGGATAACGTATTGACAGAGACGACTACTACAGGTGTGAAGAAATACATACTAAATTATGTTTAAGGAAGCAACTCGTTGCCAAATATAGCAAGGTCATTTCCAACAAAGTGCGGGACTTCTCTAATAATGTTAAAAACTTAAACGATTGTTCTCGTGGATTTCTTTATTCATGCGATAGAAATTTCTGACTTGTTAGTGGCAATTAAGTCATGATGAAGAAGCCAATCGTAGTATCTCTTTAAGATGCATGTGGGCATAATGTTTTGAATAAGGACGGTAGGAATGCAACTGCCGTTTTAGCGACTTAGATAAGCATTTTTTTAGTCAGCGTATTATCTCTGGGCTTCAAAACTAGGGCTCAGCAAAAGCCAAGCTATCTAACATGAGTCCAGATCCTGTGAAGTTTTGCTATGTTCGAGAATATCAGCGAACATACTCGTATTTCCTGTGATCCTATCGTTACCTGAAACCCAGACAAGCATCTTGTACAGTGCTGAGGGAAAGCGCAATACTGTCGAAACTCTAGGTGGAATCGAGAGGCCAGTTTTTCTATAGTACTCGTACAATCCCCAAATAGTTCAAATCATTGATATATGTGCCTACATTTACACCCCACTCTGAGATAAAATGAGCTGCCGAAGTCAATAGAAATGCCCAAAATCTCTAGATTGACGTTTCAGTCAATTCTGTTAACATCTGCCGCGTTAGCATGCATATTGCATCTTTATTTTTTTTTTTTTTTTATTGGCCCGGGGCTACCCCGGGGAACTTTATTTAACTTATTAACAAGCAAAAACCTAAACCTAGGCTTAAAAACTAACAAAAACATTCTTAACCTAATGGGGCAAGGGAGAATATTAGGCGGGGCAGATGTTATGGGCGTGACATATTCACCAGGGCTTTTTTTATTTCATGTTTGCTGCTATTTAGGTCGAAGACATCGGCGTAGTTTTTTGTTATACACAACAGTCTTGATAATGGTTCGAAGTGACCGTAATTGGTGCGGTGAGTTTGGATAAGGAGAAGTGGGACAGATCTTAAGTTACGGGGATTGGGAGTGAATAACTGGTGTATAAAAAGTACATCAGCGACTTCACGACGTTTTTTAAGGGTATGCATGCCAATTAGTTTTAACCTATTTTCATAGGGAGGTAATCCATATGGATCGGCCCAAGGTAGACCACGAAGTGTAAATCGGATAAACCTGCGTTGGACTGCTTCGATTCTTTGAATGTGGGTTTGTTTATAAGGTGACCAAACTTGGCTGCAGCATTCCAGAAGAGGCCTTACAACAGTAATGTACAGAGACCTTGTAACGTAGGGGTTGGAAAACTCTTTTGAAAACTCTTTTATCGAAAGCCCTGCTGAAATCTGTAGAAATTGAACCGACTTCATCACCATCTTCTAGAGTACAAAGCGTCCTAGATACGAACTCCGTTTGGTTAGTGTTAGTGGATTTACCTTCCATGAAACCGTGCTGGTTTGTACAGATAGATGGCCTACAGTACTGAAGCAATTGTTGATAGATTATGCTTTGGGACAGTTTGGGTAACGGAAATATAGTCAAATGAAGCTTTATCAACGCAATTTCGCGCAGATCTTCATCCACTTGCCCATATTCATCGTTTTGCATAGCAGGCGAATTGAAGTCGTCAAAGAACGGAAGAGAGTATTGCAGAGTCCCATTCTTCACCTCAACCGATGTCAGATTTCAACTGCGGCAGGTTGTGAGTCGTTAAAAACAGGTTATCTTGAAAGTAAGTTTTAAGTATAAGACTTTAAGTCTCAACAAGTAAAATTGCAAGCAGATTTACTATTTTCGGTCTGGTTGACTAGCCCAGTTTTATGACTTCATTCAGTCTTTCAATGATTTTTTAAAAATCTTGATAGAATGCACTTTTTAAAATCCGAGTAAGGCTCTCATAGCCTATTGGTTTTGTTCTATAAAGACTCCAGTTTTCTTTCATACTTAAGCAACCTGTAAAGAAGGCTTTTGACTTCCAGCGGAACCACCATTGAATGGGGGATATGCAAGAGTTTTAGGGGTTCTAAGCTTTCTTTCTTTTTTTAAGCTTATGCGGAGTTTGAGGGATTCCTACTCTAGGCCTGTGTTGTTGGTATTTCTTGGATTCCTGCTTCATTAAGCCTTTAGATCTAAGTCAATGTTCAATGGTCTGAGATAAGCCACCGGTCTAAGACGTGTCTGCAAAGCTAACAATTTCTTACATAGCTGATAGTATGAAGTCGAAGAGATAATGCCTTTCTCGACAACTTTCGTTGATTTCTGACTCAAGCATTCAGGTTCACAAAACAACTCCCTTTTACTATTAGATGGTGAGGACGAATTCGATAGCGAACGATTAGCTATCGGTCTTTTAAATCCTTCAGCATTCAGAAGCAAGCATTCACAACCACAGTCGCAGTTCTTTCAGGCCCGTGGTTCCTGTTAGAATATTATCATATATTAAGTAGGATTCCTGACAATATGGGTATGGTTCTTCCTAATTTTCAATTCCCTGGGGCTCGATTTTGATGGCACTTCTCACTACCAAAGGCAACCGCATTGATACGAAGTTTGTTATACCATACATAAGGATTATCTTACCTTAGCCATGCAATCATTGTTCCATCAATCTTCTAATCAAAGTAGTCTATATTTTAATCGAAAAAAAAATATAAGGAAGCATAGTTTATAGATGCTTTAACTAGTTAAAGAGATATCTTTCTCGGTCGACTATATTCATGTACTGCAATGAAGAGATCGAGAGATCGAATTGTTACTTCTACCTTCAGACATGTGTCGGCGTAAGAGTCCTTAAAGAAATTTCTTTGGCTTGAGACTATAAGTGAAACCCACAATTCTGGCTAAGACTTGGTTACATAGAGCCCTATATAGGAAAACGAATATGGGGCAATCGTCACGTTTCTAGCATTACTTGAAATTTAAGCACTAGATACTTAGCCCTTGGAAAAGAAAAACTTTGTGCTACCATCTACAACGAATGGTTAAAAATTTGAGATAAACACTTGAAACCGGATTGACCAGGCTTCTTTTTTAGGTGGCTGATGGAATCAAATCGTATTTGATGTCTACTGAGTGTTAAATCAAAGACTCATGGTAGATTAAGCATTTCTTTACTCCACAACATTGCCTTCACCAGAAGGATAAGGACTATCTAACCTACTTCCCATTTTCATCTGACCTCTCAGGTCGTAGTGTACGTCTGTGGAAGAGTGAATAAATTAGGCTTATTTGGTTTCAACAAAAAGAAAAAAAACAAAACATTGTGTCGCTGGCAGCCCGGTATGGGCCATGGCCTAGCTTCTTGAAACTTATTTGTGTTGCTTATGTTGTCATTTTTGTCCCACCTGAGCGGGGCCTACGGTTTATCGCCGAGTCCGAACGGCACTCCTTAGAAGTTTTTTCGTAGGCAATTTTCCTTTCGGGAGTTTGCCATTGCCCGCAAAAAAGTGTTGGTGACCCAGCCAGGAATCGAAACCCAGACTCTCTGCGTGATAGTCCAATGAGCTAACTATCGCACCATTGCCATTGGTTTCAACATGTACCTGATAAATGTTTAACAACGAACCTTAGATCTAACACCGTGAAAGTCTGTTCTAAAGGGTGAGCCATCTGTTGGTATCTTGGCCACAAAAAATTGGTTATCATGCCTTGGGAGCGCTCTCGATTGACTGTAATGCTTCTTCCATTGCCGTTGGAAGAAATATGGCACAATAATGCCGACACTCCTAAAACCACAGAGAATCAAAAAACGAAGAGCTTGGTCATTTTGCTTCAAATCCTTAATCAATTGGACCTTGCAAGTGAATAAACTGAGATCTTTATGATAAATTCTCCTCAGGCTAATGCGACGGATGTTAAGTTGCTGAGATCTCCGGTGCATAGAGGTTATCGCATTTAAACGCACATTTCGGCAACAGCTGTAAAATTATCCGTATACGCACAGGATGATACTTGTAAAGTAATGCTTCTTTCAGCAATCATAGGACCCTTTCATTATGGTGGTGCCACTCATCCATTCAAATACTCAAACCCTTCTATAAATCTAAACACTAACCAACCCCTATCACGTTGACTAAAACCCTACCCCAACCAGAAGCACGACACATTTGAAAGTGTTCCGAATTTGCTCCAATTTGACTACAACCCACTCGAACTGGTTGCCCCAGTCTCATGCAACACATGCATATTTTATCCTGACTTCACAGATGGTGTTCGGTGTTTGTGTTTACAAAACGTAAAATCATTTACTGGTCTCCATCAGTCATTAATCCAGTTTTAGGATTTAATATACCAGAATCCAATTTTACAAATTCAACCAGGTGCACGAGTAAGAGTACTTCAAAGCTACTTAACTGCCAGCGCCGAAATAACTCAACTTTACGTGAAATTTCCTTGTGAAACGTCGAGTCGGAGCTCTTCGGAGCACAGAAGCAACAACCCCAGCAATCGATGATTTATGGGAAATCATTCCAACCCGGGAAGCTACCTGTTTTTGTCTGCTATTGCTGTTACTTCAAAGGAGCTCTAATACTGCTACTGCTCAGCATTTGGAGAAACTTTAAGTCAAAATTGTGATTTGTGTAGTTGCTCACTGATTGCATAGCTCCGGAGATTTATCTGCACCTTTGTCAATTCAAATTGATGGCTATCGATTCCAGAGTAGATTTCGTTTAACGGATACTTCACTGTAGTACGATGTGGGGTCGATTGAAGGTAAAAGCAGATCTAGCTACTTAAATATCTTACACTAGAGCTTCGGTAGTTAGTTTATGTGGAATGAACACTGTAATCACTAGGAAGTTTGGAGGAAATGTAGACAAGAAAACTAAGTAATTGGTAAATAGATTTTGAGGACAAATTGATTTCGGCTAAATTGGTTTGAAGCCACAGAAATTGGTTGAGAGTTTCATAAATCTTTGATCAAGATGGCCAATCCGTCGGTGGCATGGGAATGTTACTCAGAATCTTTGCTTTTAAACTATTTTTGTCAACCAATAACCGGAATTAAGACTACTTCCCAAGAAGATCGTAGAAACTGGTATAAGCAAATGTAGCGACTGTAGACTTCTCTATAAGGTGAAAACAGATCCCGCATCAATAGGTTCATTTTGGGGACTTTCGGACTACTTAACACCCAATGATGTCTTTTGATTGAATTTCGCTTTGTGACCCGACCCAGCTCCAGTAAGAAGTTACCTGCATCTCGTACGTTTATCTTTGTACACATATGGAGTCACTATGCACAAATGTCTGGTAGCTGGCGACTTGTCTTGAGACGATAAAATCAGCTTCTAGGAATCGAAAAACTAAACTAATGACCTGAACATCTAATGATTCATGCGCCTTCGAGATACCAAGAATGAAGCGAAAGGTTGTAGGTCGTTAGGATCATTGCTAAGGTACAAATGTGAGCGGCATCGAAAAAATAACTGAATCCACTTCAGAAAGCAAAGTCCTCTGGTCCTCAAAACTAAGGTTGGCCTTTCCTATCACAGATTGCAGTAACACTCCGTGCTAACCACTGCCAGAATCCATCCCACCATGCTGCTCGTTCTGGAATATATTTCCACGTAATTCCTCTGTGGGCTGCTCTACATTGACTAATACTCCCCTTCTTGCGAAGAATCTCCGCAAGACATTAATGCAACTTTCTACCGTCATTTATGGTACCAACTTCAAGTGTTGCTGCACAAGTTAGTACCTTGCAGATCCAATCGTTTCAGATTTTGCACAAAGAGGCCCCGCCTGTTGTTTCGAATGATCTTGATGATATTACCCGCTCCTTTGGCAAAACAGTTATAGTGTCAGCCTTTTGAGCGTTCATATTGATGTCCCTTGTCTGTACCAAGTTCCACTTTCTTCGTTGGCTTCCTCTCTCCTTGTGCTCATATAGCGCCATATTTCCGCACTTACGGCCACTCTACAATGAAGAATTTCGTCGCGCTATTGAGCAATGAGCATGCAGGAGTGCCGCTTTCGATCAATGTGTCAACGAAAAGCGAAACAACAACTTTAGTCAACACGTAGGGCACAGTTTGTTATCCAGGATGGGACTCAACAATAAATCAAATCTTAATAGGTCTTCAAAGCGTTGTCTGTATTTATAGCGGAGCCCAGGAAGACAAAGTCCTTAACTACCTCAAAGTTATATCTATCGAGGCTGACGTTCTGCCCGAGACGTCGGTGTTGGTTGTCCTTTTTGCTTGACAGCATATACTTGGTCTTCCCCTCATTGACCTCTAAATCCATTTTCGCCGCTTCCGTCTCAATACTCGCGAAAGCGCCACTGACATCACGCTGCTTTCTTCCGATTATGTCAATATCGTCGGCGTATGTGAGTAGTTGGACGGACTTTTGAAATATAGTGCCTCTTGTGTTTGCTCGTGAGTTTTGCACTATTCTTTCAAGTACGATGTTGAAAAAATCGCATGACGGCGCATAGCCTTGTTTAAATCCTTTTGGACATCAAAGGTCTCGGTGAGATCTCTACCGACCTTGATGGAGCAGCGTGCATTCTCCATCGTCTTCCTGCACAGACGGACCAGTTTGCCATGAATGCCGAAACTAGACATTGCTCTATATAGCTCGTCTCTATAGATGCTGTCATACCCGGCCTTAAAATCGATGAATAGATGGTGAGTATCGATCTGAAGCTCATGGGTCTTCTCCAAGATCTGCCGTAGTGTGAACATTTGGTCGATGGTGGACTTTCCTGGCCTGAAGCCACACCGATATGGACCTATCAAGTTGTTGACGAACGGCTTCAGACGTTCACAAAATACGGCAGATAAGATCTTGTATGCGATGTTAAGGAGACTGATGCCTCTGTAGTTGGCGCAGTTCAGAGGGTCTCCTTTCTTGAGAATCGGACAAACAATGCTGAGGTTCCATTCATCGGGCATACTTTCGTCCGACCATATTTTACAGAGATTTCACATCTACTCGTATGATAGCGGATACAGAGGGTAGCTGTATAAACCTATATATTCTCAGTGTTAATAATAGCAACGGTGTGGCAACGCTTGCGATCAACAACATCTTATGAGTTTGTATGCATATTTCGACCGAGGTGAAATCCTTTCGAGGATATTGAAGAAAGCTATTGTACGTCGTTACCTGACATGACCTCTTACATTTCTCTCATTTTGAAATCAATCAACCACTTCTCCGATCAGTTATTGAGCAAAACAAAACCCGGATATGTTGACACAACACTAGATACTAATCTCAAAAAACCAAAACACTCAAAAAGAACTTAACATCAAGTGACAATCTCTTCACACAATCACTACGGTTGGCATTAGCCGCAAAGACTTTCAGTCCAGGTGGGCGTATTTCTACGTACCTTTCTCATTAGCATGTCATAAATTATCATTCGTACGACTTGATCGAGATTAGTAAAATGACCATTCACGAAAGTGAACCTCATTTTAAGTGGCTCGTCGTTGGGCGCCACTTTCCACATAAACCACTCATACGGCCAATAGCCAACATTTCAGCACGAGAAAGACACAAAATAAATTTAAAAAAAAACCGTCCATTCTCCCCTGTTATTGAAAAGCACCCTTCAAATCAGTTCAACTGAAAGTAAAAGTGTTTCAAAGTAAGACAATCACTAATAAGTGGCCAGATACACACGAATCCACTTGGATAGCAGCCTTTGAGTTGCTTCCTTCCTGTCAAAACCCTGTGCTCTGGGCATAGGTTTGCATGCAACAGTGCATATTGCAATCTAAAATGAGAAAGGTCTTCATGGTCAGTTGTTGGAAGCAAAGTCGAAGTCGAAGTCTAAGTCTCATAATAATTTCCAACCCATAAAGAGATAATGTTCAGTAAAATTGCTATCGAATGCGAAATGGAAAACAATTTCGTACCCGAACACTACATGTCTGCAAACGGTTTTAGTAGATACTTCAGTAAAACAAGAGCACATTGCAGTGGCCACTTGCACTTTCACCGAAAAATTGAAGCACTACTCTCTTGTAAAAACAATGAAGCCGAACAGATACAAATACAAGGTCCAAATACAGACACAGAAAGTATCTCAATTGGCGGTCAGTAGCTACACTAGTGCCGATGGAAAAGTCTATAGCAGCAGCAGGGGTGCTATAACTGCAGTGCAATTGGAAAGATCGTCAAATTGCTGGTCCATTTAAATGGTTTTCAATCCTAAAGTCAATTTCCTAGTTTATGGGCGACGTGTACATATAATCACCACCAACTTCACCAGCACCAAGCAGCTCCACCATCACTAGGTCTACCTACACTTACGAGTAAAGCAGCAGCCGGTCTATGGTAGGCACACTTGTTGGCGTGTTCGCCATGTGTAATCATCACCTAAGAAGCAGTAGTAATACCTGTGAAGAAGAGGGGAAAAAGCCAATTTGATCCAACAGATACAACAGAGCAAATTCATTTAAGAACTTGTTGCACTAAACGCACGAACATTTCCAGCATGTGTTGAGATAGTTAACAAAAAGAAAAGGTCTAGCTTGGGACTTAGTAGGACCATAGCATGATGAACGGTGTAAGCCAGAAAGTATAAGATACAAATCGGCATTAGATCCACGAAAAACTGGACCTCAAACTACCATCGCCTCGCTGATAACAGAGTCTGAAATCGAATTCACTTTCTTACTTGCAAGTGGGCAACTATAGTGCAACAGCACACCATTGGCTGAAGCTGGACCACAGCTAAATTGAATTGGATCATTCTGGCGTACGGTTATGTAAGTTACTTTACTTAACCACCATCGGGAGCAGGCGTAGATACAGATTTCCTGAAACAAACACCGATGGGAGCCGATCACAGGTGCTGAAAGGGGTCCAGACAACGACTGGTTTCATTTAAAGTAATTGCCTTCGCATATTGATAGTTTAGATTGGTAACCTGATGGTGGTGGTGGTAGTATAGGTAGTATTGGTTGTGACGAAGCCTGGTGACGACTGCAACTGGACTTGGATTGATGTGCAAAACAGCTGTCTGATTAGGCTCGTTTAATGTGACAAATGTAGTGCACTGTGCCATGTTGTGGGGGAGGTATAAATCACTTAACCATTTGGAATTGTTTTTTTACCATTTGAATGGGCGGTTGGACTTTAGTAAGACCACTGATTCGTTCAACAGGTGTGTGCTCTAGTTATTGGGTGATGATTGTGTCACCTCAAAGAAAACCAGGTCGTTATAGTGTAGAAATATGTAAGAGGCATGCAGGTTAGGTAGAAGCAAATCATGGAGTGATATGAGTATGGGAAGTGTCATTTAGTGTGCGGATGTTACGAATTTTAATTCTTTGAAGCCAGAGCTTGACTTCCTTTCGGTCTCTTAAGTTGAGAGTGGATGTAACAATTGCTTTGGGTTTCTATTTCCCTTGTGTTTGATTCCAGGAATATTTTGTTTCGCTAACCTTCTAAATTCGACCTATGCGATGAAAACTCGATGTGAAAGTAGAAGGAACGTCATAAGCCATGGGAATCTATTAACAGCGCACCACCTTAAACGCAATGTACTCCTTGCCATTTTGGGTACTTTACTACCTTTGCATTAGACTTAAGGAGTGACCCTTTTGCGCAAGCCTGACCATAGAGAGCATCCTTATTCAAACTGCAGAAAGCCTTTTCTATCTCGATAAGCAATAGATGTGACGAGAATCTGTACTCAATGCATTGCTTTACTGTGATCCTCAGGACATTTATGGAGTCGTTGCAGTAGAATTCAGCGCAAAATCCTTCATGCTTACATCAAACTGGCGAAAGCAAGATAGTTGCACTTGATATTTCTAAGGCATTTGACAGAGTATGGCATCAGGCTCTTTTGTAGAAAATGCGTGCTTATGAGATCGACGACTCTCTTCTTCAATGAATTAGAAATTACCTTTCGGAACGTTCAATTCAAGTTATTTTGGATGGTTTCAAGTCTGATATTCACAAAAAACAATGCTGGTGTGCCCCAGGGCGCCGTTCTGTCTCCGACATTCTTTTTAATTTTCATTAATGATCCCGTGTCTGCTACTTCTAATCCAATTTACTCCGTTGCTGACGACAGTACTCTCTGCTTGTCATATTCGTTCCCGGACTCACGTTCCTGCTCTTCAGCTGTAGAACGGGAACGGCTGCGTGTGTTAAGCTCATTAAATTCCGATATAAACAGCATAAACAATTCGGGAACTATCAAAAGAGTGAAATTTAAAGCATCCAAAACACAATGCTGTCTGCTGTCGGTTAAGTGAAATTCAAATACCCAGTTATTATCTATGAATGGCACTTGCATCGGTGAAACCAAAAAACTTTCCATTCTCGGTATGTGTTTCAATGACAACTTACGTTGGAATGACTGCATATTCGAAGTCGCTAAAAATGCAGCGAAATGTCTAGGTTTCCTTAAGCGATGTAGGAAATATTTCACCCCCTCTGAACTGGTTTCAATATATAAGGCTTTCATCCGCCCAAAATTCGAGTGCAATGCTCACATCTGGTCAGGTGCTCCCAAAACTTATTTGCGCCTACTAGATAGGATTCAAAACAGTGCGATAAAACTAAAAGGTGAGGCTAATATAACACAGTCGATTGACACCCTCGACCACTGACGTAATGTCTCCTGTCTCACCCTGTCCTATCGCTATTTTCACCACCAGTGCTCCTCAGAAATTGCCAGTAGCATTCCGCTTCTTCAAACCTCCAACCGTAACACCCGTCTCGCTACGAATGCTCATCAGTACACCCCCAAGCCTACTTTCGGACGCACCCTGATTAATCATTATAACCTCCAAACATTCAAAACCAACGTACATCGGTACCTCGCTTTCTTTCCTCCCTACAGATTTCTCCCGATAGACACATGTCCCAGTTGCAAACCCATTTTTTGCAACATTGCAGTGATCATCCATGGTAGACGGCTTTGTGCTGCTTATTGTTTCTACTCCCAAAGAAAAATCTTCCTCGATTCTTTGATGTACTTGGCGGTTTTTGTCCTGTAGCCTATCAGTAACGAACCTGAAAATGTTAAAAAGGTTTGATCAGTTTGCAGATCCAGTAGAAAAATGAATAAAAGTTAACATGCGATGGCAATCACATTCTTGTCCAATGGCAGCTCTACTATACATCTCTGTCAAAGTCAGTTTCAACGACCGTGATCTCTCATCATTTGCTTAGGCAGAGTGTTACTCTAATCATCATCATCCATGTCTTCGATCAGAGCTTACTAGTGAACAATGATATTTTTTTTTACCCTATCAGTACCCGGTCCCTACGAGGTTTCCAGGTTATGAGACTTCTTTTTGCTCCTCTAAACCTTCGAAATCGATTTATCGGAGTAGAGCTGGACACCGTTATTTGCATATGAGATGTACTCTCCGTCTCCAGTATTGAACCATATAAACCGCTTAACTCCAAGATGTCTACTTTCTATTATGAGCTCAAGTTCTAGTTGATGCAATTTGCCGGTTTAAGGACTTCCCTGAAGTGAGTTTAAGAGGCCCTTGACATCCCGGAAGTCGATGGGCATTCAAAAGACGATATAATGAGATCTTTTCTTCAGAAAGCAGCTCAACTTAGCTTGTAAATGAACCCAATATTAGGCACTGGTACTCATCAATGTTGAGCCAATACGAGACAATTCATTGGTTAGCTGTTTTTTTAGGAATCGTTCCTGCACGCCGCTCCTAATATGTTCGAAAATATCACTTTTTTGCAATGAAATCCGTCATTGATAAGGATAGTCGTTGGATAAGGAAAATAATACCGTAGGGTAGGGCTATAAATTAGGTATCAGGGTGGGAGAACTGTTCCTGCAATTCCTTCCTTAAACATGTGAAATTCCAATATGACCAAAAACTAAGGCAACACAGCGTTCCAAAGATAGTAAAAGTAATTGGTCGTTCACCAAAATCGCTAGAAACTCTGATTTTCCAGCTCTCAGGTCTTTGGGCAAGCCTTATCTACTTGATGTGAATTTCGCGGTGAACCCAAAGCTACCAAATTGTTTCATGTCCCCACTTGTGCGGTAGCAACATTACTCGTATTTAAGTATTCCAAATACACAAATTCGCTGGACCCTTTCTCCTGCTCTTTCAAGTTACCAACAACACTGCGCAAGATTAATTTTAAAGTAAAAATCTTAGCCGCTCTCTCGAAGAAGATGGAAAACTGCATTCGTCCGCAACTTAAAAAGGCAAACCATCTTTTCTTATCTCCAATAGACCCAATGCATCTGTGTAACCTCTTCCAGGGATAAACCATCAGCTTATGGAATATCTCGAAATACGAAAACCTTTCAACGACCGGCAGTTCAGTCTACATAGCACTGATTCACTGATGATTGGATAGCAAGTCGCACCGAGAAGTCGAACCAAAATCTTCACAAATCTGGCAAGTTCTCTTGGTTGGTTGCATGTCTGCTATCCACAAAATAAATACGGGTATACCACAGGGCTCTGTCCTGCCCCCGACACTTTTTTTTTAAATTTCATTATCGGTCTCTTATCTGTCTCTTCTAATCTAGTACATTTATTTGTTGTGATTTTTTAAGTCCTTGCTCTTCGACTATGCGACGAGAGTGGCAGCTCTCTTTAGGCTTATCAGATTACGATTTCTTGCAGTATATTGTTCTATCTCTGTATAGAAAAGTGGTCGGCGAAGTATCAATCCATATCCAAGGCGTTATGTTAGAAGGCATACAGCTTAAGAAAAATCAATAATTCAACCTTCAGAAGTATTGACATAAGGATTAAGTGAGCGATATCATGTTAGTGTAAAGCAAGGCCCGTTTGGATTGTTAGCGCCGTCTGTACTACACAAATTTATGATTGAGCGTTTCTAAAGTATGCAGCTGTGTTAACTGGCCATTTTCCAAAAAGTGGAGGAAAAACTTTAACCAAAAACAAAAATTAACTAAAAATCTATAACTGAATCAAAAGTCTGCATACCATATGGTATGCCGTGAGAACCTATATAATTAGGCCGTAGATGAATAATTTTAAAAATTATGTAAGACTTTGACTCACTTATGATTAATGAGCGATTGCTTTAGTCATCCGGTGAATAGAAACTGCACTCCCTGCCATTGTAGGCAAATCAATTTTGACAAATTGAATTCATTAACTTGTTAAATAGTGAACATCTATCAACGTTGTCATTGTTTGATTGTGTCGATTGTTAATATTGAGCCATTGTCATACTGAATGCGGTATTTGACTAATTGCTACCGCATCAAGGTGGGCCAGGGTTTTCAGTTGATCTGTATGCCACTTACCTTAACTTCGTTAGAGAAACATTATGACTCAGGTAAATTCAATTGAATTGATATATCTTCTTTCCTGGGACAGATGCAAGCTACTTCCATTCGATCTTGGAAAAGAATAGAATTGACGTCTTGCATAGTATGTAGTACACTTCCTCTGCAATATTTTTCATGCGACTTTGAAGATGAATAAGGAAAACTGCTTAAGAGGCCAACTCAAGTAAAGTAGAAAACAATATTGACAACCTTGAATCCCTTGTTGGTCTGCACTCTCTGTAACAGAACAAAAACGATGACAGAAAGCAAGAAAAATAAGGTGAAAGCATGAGTGATGAAACTTTGTCTAGATTAACGACATCAACCTTAAACTTTAGAGAAACAAACTCTCCAAGTCCAGGTGCAGGTGAAGAGAAGTTTCCATATATTTTCAATATTACCTTCCATCAGTCGTTAAAAGTCGAATCTATTTGTCTCATAAGGAAATTTTGAAAAAGAAACAAGAGTATGGAATAGAAATAAAAATGTGTCCAACTTGATAAAATTTACAGATACAACCTAATTTCTCGAAAGAGACAGTCTTGTATCCCATCACTTTGAGTTTGAAACCTTTTCGTCAGCTTTTCTGTATGCCAGATGGTTATGTTGATTCGTGTCAAATTCTGAGAGTAGCTTAAGTTAAAGGTTCAAGGTCCATTGTATGTCAGATTAGTTGCTGCTTACTTAGTCTACAAGTATAGTTTATTATACCGTATTTTGGAGTCAACCCTAGTGGGTTAGGCATCAATTTCGGCAACTTATTTCAGCCCAAACTCAGCAGATTCTTTTAGTGTGAGGAGCTGTTTGGGTCCATTATGTAAGAGTTTAATATTTGTTTTAGAGTTTGCACTAATTGGTGCCCGTTTAGAGATGCCCGATGCTACAATTATCGTTTCATATCAATTGTGAGCATTTTAGCACCTTTCCGTTAACCCATTCCACCGGAGTTGTTACTATGTAGAGGGACGAGAATGTGCAAGAATTCACAAGGTCCAATGAATGCTGGTGTCAGCAATCAGCGTACCAGATACGTCATTACCAATCAGAGTACTGGCAACGAGATGGGACTATAAAACGGAATAAAAGGCATCTTTAATGTGCCATATCTGAAACGAGGAACTGGATCCGAAATATGCGACTATTTCCGTTAGGGTGTCCATAAGAGGACTCCTCCATTGCTCGATAAAGAACAAACTTTTATGGGTTTGAAGTATCTAGGAGGATAAGAACAAATACAGCAGTGATGTTTGTACAAGCAAAAAATAAGAATATTTAAACTTTTAATAGGCCAGTTGAACGATGAAAGAAATCACGTGGAATAGGTCATATAATAGTCGTTAGAAATGCTACAAACATGTGCTTATTTCATGAGCCTAGCCCACAAAGGAAACAGGAGCATGCAAACATGACCAGATTTGAGAGTAGAGTAGCAGTCGGTGCTGATGATGTGGAAAAACTATTTCTGTAGTTTATTGAACAGCACAGAGCCTCCTTATTCTTCAGACAAATCGTCTGATTGCTCATTCAACCTGGACGCAAAAAGTTAAGATTGTATCTAGCTGATCAAATGTAAGAAATGATTTCAATATTTAGCAATATCAATATCGTCAAGAAAAATGTTGTTAACCGAACCAAGCCGCATAAACCATATTGAAGCGTACTGTGTAATCGACTGAAGCCGTTTCTACACGATCTAATTGGGGACTTTCCGTAGGGTTTTAGGCACGGAAAATGCACAACTTATCGAATATTCACACTACAGCAAGTCACCGACAAAGCAAAGAAATTTAGATCGATCCTAACTACCTTTTTAATAACATAGGACCACATTTACAAAGAGCTCATATAGAGCAATATTTAGTTTTGGCAACTCTTCAATTGGGTGGAATGGGAAAGTAAAGCACTTGCTGATTCATGAAAATCCAAAGCAATGCATCGAGACCAGTAATCGGGTTCTTAAAACTCCGCGACAACAATGAGATAGCTCTTGTCTGAGTCTAAAAGACACCCACAGTAAGCACCCCAAAGGCATCCGTGGCCTCTTATCGACTGGCCTCTATTCCGACCTTCCATTCTTTCGTTTAAGTATTTCAACCTGTCAGCAACCCGGAGGGGTCAGAACCAACACAGCCTGGGTCCGTATGAACCAATTCCACACGCAAGGAGACAATCCTCCATGCGTTCTCGTAGCTCAACATCGGAGAAACGATATTTTCGGTCGCAGTTATAAGTCTCAGCCTACTCTAACAGCTGTCGTTGCTAATGCCAAAGTGTGCTCGGCGGTATTCTCCTTCACAGGATAATAGTTGCAACTGGGTGAGATTTCGCTGCCATGCCGTGTAGACATTTCGGTGTCTAGAGAGAAGCTGGTTAAGATTGTAGTTCACCTCGCCATGACTTCACTTCAACCACGGGTTCAGCACCAGTATAAGTCAATGTATCCACCTGCCACACAACAGCTTAATCCCACTTCCGCTGCCAGCATGACAATGATCAATTCTTATTCCTATTTTGCTCAGATTCCCGGTACAGAAATTTATCTCCTCGCTTCCGTTGAAGTTACATGGCGGGTACGGTTCTCGGGAACTATGTGGTAAGCACACGCGACCTAAAAGGACCCCACGCATTGTACCAAGGAAAGTCGCTTTCGGAGACCTCGTCTCGACAGAGCATCAGCGTCGTACAACAATATAGAGTTGGCAACCGACGCTAGTATCCTTCTTTTGGCTTGCCTCGGCCCGCTAGCATTAGGCATCAAACTGCGCAGTGCTTCTGCTAGCTTTGTGATTTTATCAGCAGCCTGACCCATTTTGCATCGACTCACATTCCCAAATGGCGAAGAATCGGGCACGCGCGGACTCTTGCAACCGCGTTGTTTACATGGAAGTCCCACCGAACCATTGTTGTCTGGTTTGGACAACCATTTCTGTTTTTCAAGCCGCTCAAAATCGTGATCCCGCATGCAGTATTTCACTCTAGCAACCACCCACCGTTTCCTGCACTCGGCTTTCTCTTTCGATCTCGTCATCATCGCGACCAGGAGATACTTGAGCGAATGGCTGTTAAAACTCCGGCCCGGGGTCCAAACACAATGGGGTCTGTCGAATATTCGCCCGCCAAGTCAACAATAGTCGTTTCAACGCCCGTAGTGTTTTGAGGCTGCTAGTATATTTAAGCTGTTTGCAAATAGGATTGATTTTTATCACATCCATGACTGGATGAATAATGGCAGTAGCGGCCGTTCCATATAGCTCCTTTAAAGTTGAAGGTTTCTCGGAAGATGTCTGAAAAGTCGGTATCTTTTGCTGCCACCTGAGGACAATCTTCTGTTATACATTTTTTATCACTTTTAAGACAGACAGACCCTGAGTCAGTTGAACTGCTTTGCTGGTTTACCAATACACATGGCATGAGTAACGAGGAGATACTCTATCACCGAAGTGGGTTGCGTTCTTATTGATTCCAATTTTGATACACAGACTGTTCTTTGGAACTTTGTAAGACTTGGAGCTTGCTGATAGGAGTCTTCGTTGCTGGACTGAAAAAGTAAAATTAAGCGCAGTATCAAGTTAGCTATTTAGGTACAGTTTATGGCTTTCCATTGCCCAACTCTTAAGTAACAAGCGATTTGTTGAAAGAAAAAAAAACACGATCTCGAGTACTTCCGGACTAGGGTTTGGGTTTGGTCATATTTTACTGCCTTTCAAAATCACCTGATCTCTTTTCTACTTCGACTATAAACTTAACTGCTGAACAAGGTAATTATACCAAAACCGTCCAAGTCAACATAATGTTTCTACTCAAATGCATGCTGTTGCAGTAACGATTAAATCGTTGCCATAACAACTGTGCAGCATGTTAACCTCATAAAACCGAATTTCTTAATTGGGCTTCAGCTCTACTCCAAATGATCCCATAAAATTCGCACATACGAATTTTTAGCAGCCAGCATCCCCAGCCACATTTTGCCCTGTTTAATCGCTCTGATAGGAATGATGAAAGGAACCGCCAACCAACGAACAAACGACGATGTCGTCATGCCGACACGCAAATCTTTTTCACACCAAACTGGATCCGAACGGAGTCTTTCATGCTATCTATCTAAAATCACTGCTTGTACTCGTACTCGTACTCATACTCATGGTCGTATGTTATGCGTTCAACCTATCCGAAGCATGCATTTGGGGCATTGTGACGCCTAGGTATAATCTCAGACAATTATTTAGGCGCAGTATTTAGAAGCATTGTCCCAGTTTTCTATGGAACAACCACTCCTGGACATGCATTTCATTTAACCAAAGTCATAAAGTAAGCGTTAAAGCTAAACGATTACTAGTACTAGCTTCGGACGGACGTTTAGTACCAATACTATCGCCTAGTCAAAGGCGGCAAATGCGTTTGGAACTTTTTTTGGTTGTTCGCTTGAAAGGAGAACAATATGTGGATTTGCATAGTGCCACATGGATCAGAGAAACTTGGAGTCTTGGGAATGGATATGCGTTACAGTGGTCCAAACACCAGGGGTTCATAGTCGTAGTCAAGTCGTACGTAACGATCACCAGTTGTACATACACATGTAGCACTGCCAAAGGAGAAATAAAGACATCATTTGCGTTTGGACAACATAATCTGCGAAAGCGATGTTGTCTGACGAAGTTGGCGCTATTGTTGCGCATTAAGTGCGGCTTATGTGGCGACGCTTTAAGATGTCATCGTTTTTTAGGATCCAAGGAGTCTGAATAGGATAATGAGGCTTTACGGCTTCCGACTACAACATGGGGACATGATTTGGGTTAGAGTTTAACAACTAAGAAGTTGCTCCTTAGTCCCATATTGTTGCGTTACTATAATGTTGGCTCGTAAATTGTGACAAGTTACATGGTGTTGACTTGTCATTAAACGGCGATTAATTTATTCGAACAACTTGAATATGCAATCACCCACCAGGAATGAGCTTAAGCGAATGACATTTGATCATACAAAGGTAAAGTGGAGCGGATGCAGCCTTTGAAGGCAATAAGGACATGCTAGAGGTGTTCAGTCAGATCATCGAATTACTATTTGTTCGGTTGAAGTGCAGAAAAAACAGTCAGGCAATGTGGGTTCATTTATTGAACCGGGATAATCCTGATATTTTTCAGCGTCTCGTAGAAGGATGATAGGCTTTAGTGATAACGTACCTACTCTAGCACCACACCCCATATTACCGCCAAATAGGCACACAGAAATAGTGTTCTACGCTGTCGTCAAGAATCTCACAACAAACCTCGCAGGATGTTGTGTCAGCACACTTACGTTATAAGCGAAAGTACGTTGCCCCATCAAGACATCAGTTACCAGTCTACAGTCTTTACGACTGTTGAACAGCATTCGTGTTCTACTATTTTCGTAGCATTTCACAGCCAATATTCCTTAGTCCTGAAGGATGTATCCCTTCTGTCTCCACGGCGTGACCAAAGTCTCTGGGAGTTCATGGGATGTTTGCCCAGTTTGAGAAGCTGCCTTTGAGACAGATGCTTTACGAAAGTATATAGGGATTAGGAGAAGTTGATAGCTGATGATAAAAGAGCGTCGGTGTCTGCAAACTTATTGCTTGTCTGATAGGTTTCAGCTGATTTTTTTCCAGGTGTTGTCCGTAAACCATATGCCTGCAATGATAAGGCATTTTGTGTTGCTGATGTTGGCAAAAGAGTCACTGACATTGTTATCTCTACTTCAGAGTTCCTGCTTCATGTTTAGCAACTTTCCCCCTAAACACTAGATGGCGATGGCACACCGATCGATTCCTTCAGTTATGTGAACAGAGCCTCCAACTTTTTTCAACCATTTTTCATCAGTTAATGGTGCAATCGGCTTTATTCCATTAGAAGCTCCCAATAGCAATTTATATTGGGCAGAGGTTCACTATTCCTGAACTCTAAATGGATTGGTGAAGCGGCAAACTGACACCTTCGTCTCCAAGCCACTGGATTGAGCTTGGATTACCAATCGGGCCACTGCAGGCTGGTGCTCACTCTGCGATTGAGGTCCTGTTTTCCTTCGAATTCCTTGTACACATATTATTGTAAAACGAATGCGCTTCTTAGAGCCTTAAGTTCTTCGATCACTGTTGGATCATATTAAAGCTCTTAAGTCAACGATCGGTGAACCGCGTTAAAAAGTCAGCTCCTCTGAGACCAATGCAAATAGATATGACTGAGCTATATTTAGTCACCAAAGTATTGTACATTTATCTAAATTATCTGGAGGTCATACACTCTTAGGCAGTCAAACACTAAGGAGAGATTCTGGAATCGAGAGTTACTGCGTTCTTATATTCTAAGGAGATCAACGTGCATACCATCTCAATTTCTTTCGAATATTGGGCGGCTAATATGGTTATTTCTTAAATCACAATTTTCGGTGACGTGTTCGAGCATTACGAGTGGTGTTAGACCAATAACTCGAATAATGTTTACCACTAATTCCTCAATTGTAGCCGGTTTATAAATGTGGACTTCGGACCTTAGGTTGTCCTTAAGGAAAACGTCTAGAGGTGTGATGTCATATACTCTAGGCGGCCAATTCATCGGAACAAATCGTGAATTTAATTGTTCTCACAATTAGGACATGATTTCACCGGCTGAATAGCAAGTGCTGCCGTCTTGTTGGAACCAAATCTTGTCGAGACCACGATCTTCAATTTCAGGCAACAATTGGCGAGAACACGTACACCATTCACTGTTACGTTCCACCCGGCATCAGTTTTGAATAAATATTGACCTATGAGTCAACAAGTCCATAAATCACACTAAACCTTCGTTTTGTCTGGATGTAATGGCCGATTTTGAAACTCTTTAAGTCAATTAGCACTCCCAATATGGCTATTTTGCTTATTGATGTAGCCATTAAGCCAGAAATGGAGAAATGGGCTTCATCGCTGAACAAGATCTTGGTCGAAAACAATAGATCTTCTTGAAGCTTCTTGACAGCGCACCGCCTTAAGTGGAGAGGATTTGGAAGAAAGGCCGGCTTTAATACCCATCGAATTTTGTATGGAAACCAAAAACCTGGTTGACCACAAGACCGAGGCTATCCTAATTACAAGCCGTAAAATAGTAGAACACAGCAACTTCTCTGTAAGGAACCAAACCATCAGATCCAAGAACAAAGTACCTAGGAGTTATGCTTGACAATAGGCTTAATTTTAAAGTGCACGTTAAATACTCGTCCAAAAAGCATCGTTAATGCAGGTTGACATTGAAGAGCCCGAACCTGCCCGCTGGATCTTACTTTCCAGAGTGGTGACCTCTGTCCTGCCGTATGTGGCCCCGATTTGGGCTGTTGCCCTAGCAAAGGAGGAAAATAAAAGAGCACTGTCAAGAACGTATAGGGTCTACTTATTAAGAGCAACAAGCGGATTCCGAACAATTCCGGACGAAGCCGCTTTTGTGATAGCAGGAATGGTCCCCATAGACATTCTAGCAAACGAGATGCGAAGAGTGTTCCAAAGGTGCAGAGTAAATCGGCAGGAAGTCAATTTTGCAATACGTGTCAAGCCAGATGAAAAGGCAACGTCTATGGCATTGTGGCAGGAGAGATGGGACAATACCGTAAAATGAAGATGGACCTATAGGTTGATACCCATCAACGAGCACTGAACAAGAGGAGACTGCAACTATCGTCCTACGCGGTTTCTGTCCGGACATAGTGGCTACAGAAAGTATATCCACAGATTTGCTCATCATAGCTCACCTTACTGTCCTGAATGTCCAGACCAAGAAGAAGATGTGGAACGTGTGATATTCCAGTGCAGGCGGTTTTCACCTGCCTACCCCGCAGCTTATAATAAGCTATATAAGGGGATCTGAGAACGACTGGTCAGAGACCTGCTCCCTCATAACAAGGGTGCAAGGCGAACTGAGAAGAGCCGAAAGGCAAAGAAGAGCCGCAATTGCTAACCCCCCCTACCAAAGGATGTAAAGCGTGATAAACTAATCAACGCCGCGAAGTTATACCCAACATCAAAAGACGAAAGGAATAAATGTTTTTCATCGAAAAAGCAAAGAGCTAGAAGCGTGACACGAAGCATAGCATGAATTGCTTACCAGTCCAACGAAGTAGTACCTAACGGCAATCCCGTGGGGAGAGAGGTAGAAGTGCAGGATGTGGTATTAGTACGTATGTGCAGACCTGAATAAGAATATAGTAAGACTGTGAATCGTACATAGTTAATGATACGGGTCATTGGTATTTATGAGAGATTCCACATCCCTTCGGCGTAACGGAAGCAAAAAAAAAACACAGAACAAGAAACAATCTACCCTGAAACACTTGATAGATCCTAATACTGTTTCCAGAGGTTACGATAGAATCGCGATAAACGTAATCCCTCTTGAACTTGGGTGAACGGGTCCCATAACCTAAAGCTGTGTACGGACTGCCTGTGTGTTCGATTAAAGGTTCAACTGACAGTTCAGTATCCTTTTAGCCCTTAAGGAACACTGTCCAATATCGTTTTTCCTTAGAAAGTTCGTCTTATGTGACATAGTACAGAGTGCGCCATCTTTTATGTCAGCATGTGAATATTTGAAATTAAAAAAAAAAACGAGTTTCTCTTATAATTCATTTGGACTAGTTGTAAAATACAACATCAATCAAGGAGCCGCCTTAATTGAGCAAATCAAAGGCGTGCCTTTTTTGCTGCGTTTTCTATGACATTTTAGAGCATCTCGGGCAGTATAGCGATGATTTCGGCACAAATGTTTGCGTTGACCTCGTCAATGGTCTGAGGCATATACTTTGCTTTTCAATATCCCCACAAAACGAAGTCCGGAGGGGTCAAATCTGGATATAGCACACGTCCAGCGAATTTTCGTTGCAGAAACTGCATTGTTTGATCTGCAGTATGGCATGGCGCATCGTCTTGTTGAAATCAGTGGAAGGACCGTTTTCACACATTTGTGGGCAGACATAATGAGCCAACATCCACCGATATCGATTGCCATCGACTGCTTCACCTTCTCTAAAAAGAAATAGCTCAATGATGGTTTTGACGCAAGCGCCGGCCCAAACAGTCCCTTTTTGGTCATGCAATGGTGTTTCATCGGAATCGTGTAGATTTTCCCCAGATGCGGCAATTTTGCTTGTTAACGGCGCCAGAGAGCGTGAAATGGGCTTCAGTGTCAATTATTCGAGCTAATGTTTAGCCATATCCCAAGCGACGTAGACGGTCTGTCGACAATATTTTTTGAGTCAATTGCACTTTATGCAGAAATAAATGCAAATAATCCTCCTTCAAAATACGCGCTAGGTGACTTCACAGACGCCAAAATGTTGAACGTGGTGACGATACAACACATGTGGGTTCTGGGCAACAGTCTCACTTACCTATTCAACCAGTTCATTGAAACGTCTTGGGCGTAGATGAACGGCATATTGATGATCTTCCACTGTCTCGTGCTCAACAATTTGACACTAAACGACGAATAGTGTTGTCCGACGGTGCTTCTTGCCCACGATATTTTCGACGATATGCACGTTGAGTACAGCATCACTATTTCTGCGCGTTATTTCGGTGTGAATTGACATTTCAAAAGCATGTCATAAAAGATAACGCAGCCTGTACTTCCCAGCCTACTTTGGATAGTTGATACTCGTAACAAAAAAAAAAAAAAAAAAAAAAAAAACACTGGGCGCTGGCACGTGGCCCGGTATGGGCCATGGCCTAGCTTCTTGACACTCATTTGTGTTGCTCATGTTGTCATTTTTGTCACATCTGAGCGGGGCCTACGGTTTATCGCCGAGTCCGAACGGCACTCCTTAGAAGCTTTTTCGTTGGCAATTTTACTTTCGGGAGTTTGCCATTGCCCGCCGAAAGGGTGATGGCGATTTGAAAAATTGTTGGTGACCCAGCCAGGAATTGAACCCAGAGTGTCTGTGTGATAGGATAGTTGATAACAAGTTTTGCTCGTGGATTGTGATTAATTCGTATTTTCCTTTCAATTTTATATCTGTGATTCTGCCAAAGGATCGCAAAGATAGTACGAGATCTTGATATGTATTACGGCTTCCCCTTGTGAAGTAATACCAACTCAACGTCAGAGTAGAACTGACTACTCAATACTTCCTTTAACTGAATGCAACGCTTGGATGTTAACAATATCCGCCACAACAACAAGATGGAAAATGTGATACACTCTACTTTCATTTAAATATATTTAACCTGTAAGGTCACTTCAGTAGAAGACAAACAACACTATCATCTAACCTTTGCCAAAGAGGGTCAGTTTAACTTTATAAGATTTGGCCTATCCGATCCAGTCTGCTGGCACAAAATACTTCCATGATCTTAGCTCATTCTACCATGTTCCACTCTACAAATTGCAACACTGCAGTGATCACTTACTTAACTTTGATCAACTAAAGCAAACCACCAGACTCTCTCGTTAAATGTAGATCTCCCCGTCATTGAAGTTGCATCTATACTTACTTTTGAATAGAGGAAACAAAAAATAGATCTTACAGATAAACTGTTTCGCAGTTAATTTAACCTCGCCCATAACGAAAATCCTAATTATTGCCACAGCTCAACCAACAGTTGCACATCTCTGTTTGCCATTTGGTGGTGCCCTTTCAACTAGGCGATACAAATCTTTTGATGGATTCTCCACTGCCTTAATAGGATTCGATTCCAACTGAAAGGCTAACCTTTCATTTTCATCGTTTTTCCAGAGTCCATAACGCAATCGGTTTAGCTTTGACTACTCAATGAGGCGTGAATTAAGATTGTTGTTCAGGAAAACCTAAAACGTGACAGAGCCATTGTTCAATGAGGGACAGTAGTCCTCTGGTTAAAACCATTTAACACTTTTTTACCTCTTAAGATGACACAATGACAGTAATTAAAGTTTTTCTATTTTTAATTCTCTTTCTTCTATCTTTTTTCAGGTAAGTCGGTGATGTCATACTTCTAGAGGTTAATTGCATTTATGTGGAACGTCAGCTGTATCTGTAAGTAGTTTGGTAGCCAATCTAGTGTCAGAAGCCAACGACAACACACTCTAATGGAGCGTTTAAATTGACATGTTGTAGATACTTGAATTTGATTTCAGTCGACCGTGGAAAACACCTGCTGGACAAAATTAAGATACAACCGCCCACAAAACCCGCAGTAATCTTGGTAAAATAACAATTCAATTGTTCACTTCTTTCGACGTAATGTGTGCACTTCTTTACCAGAGCAAACAATTGTAGATCCAATGTATGCACCGTGTTACCTGTGTTACATCTATCAGTGTACACAACAGAGAACGATGAGTAAGTTGGAGTGACAAGAGTGTACTTTTTATCTGAGATTACACGGAAGATGCCACTTGGACGAATGACAGAGATAATAAAATCTGTGGTACGTAAGTGGCTTACAAAACCTTCAAACCCAAGAGAAAGATCAACTAACCAGTTGTAGATACATTGATACACCATGGGCCAAATGATTTGGGCTTGGCTGTAAGCCCTTTCAAGTTGCTTTTTGATGAATCTAGTTTTCAAGTGATTTGTTCAAATCGTAGATACCAAGAAGAGGACCAGAGGGAAACCAACGTAAAGAAGTGCATCGTGGTTAAGATGAATGAAAGTGCATGTTCAACATAAGCTTGGGTTTAAACAAATGATGACTCAATACAATTTATTCACGTAACTTCTATTCAAAGGGAATTTAGGAGATTTGCTTTAGGAGACACCAACTCCAGCATTCTTTCTTGTGAGTTCAAGCGAAGAAAAGGCAACTGAATATGACGCTTTTCAGACAACATCATCTAGTTCTGAAAGGCAACCAAGATATACTTTAGTATCTCAACCAACTCGGTCCAGAAACAGAGCACTCATGCTCATGAATATCATCCGAGAGGCAAACTTTTCGACCACTTTTAACTTTAACACGAATAACGTTGCCTTCTCAGCATCGATTGTGGTTTTTTTGTCAGTGTAGACTAGCAACTATACGGATCTTCAAAGAAAATAATCAACAGCCGTCAAATAACAAGATCTTGGAGGCAAATTTTGCGAAATTATTGCTTTCATCGAATGTTTCCTTTAAATTTGATTGTCTCATTTGTTGCGTAAAATTTTCTGTAAAGTGGATAGACAGAGACCAATACTTTGAATCTTATTCAACACTCTCTTTATCATCAGTATGCACTCTTCTTATGCTGCTCGGTGTCATTCCATCTGACAACAAAATATGGTCGATTAAGGGACTTACAAGTTTGACACACATAATTTTGGAACCAAATTGTATGTCATCACGATAAAATTGCAAAGACTACTGAATGAGTGACTTCTGAAAAATGACACTGACAGTTCGCAATCTGACAATTGGTTTGACATATAATGGGTTTTCCAATAAGGACTTGACAACTTTTTTTTTTAAATAAAACCCAAACCACTTGAGATATTTCAAAAACTTTAGTATCGGCTTGAAGTACAATCAAAACATTTATGAATGGAACTCGACTTCGTTCATTTGGCCACCGCGGGCACGTTTGCAGCGGTCGATTCGTTGGACCCAATTTTCAAACGGCCGCTATTTCTCTTTCAATGTTGGCTCTGAGCTCTTCCAACATCGTCGGCTTATTGGCATAAACCAATGACTTAACGTAGCCCCACAGAAAATAGTCAAGCGGGGTTAAATCGCACGAACGAGGTGGCCAATCGACTGGCCCATTTCTTGAGATAACACGCTCACCATACTTACTCTTCAATAAATCGATTGTAGCGTGTGCTGTGTGGCTTGTGACACCATCCTGTTGAAACCACATGTCGTCCAAGTCCATATCTTTCAATTCGTGCAAAAAATAATCAGTGATCATGGCGCTGACCATTCACAGTAACGTGACGATCGTTATCATCGACGACAAAATATTGCCTAATAACGCCGCGGCATGCAAACCGCACCAAACAATTATTTTTTGTGGATAAAGTAGTGATTCATGAAGCACATGTGGATTTTCACCCGACAAATAACGCATATTTTGCTTATTGACGAACCCTTTGAGCCAAAAATGAGCTTCGTCACTGAAGATGATTTTGCCATGAAATTCACCATCTTGGCGCATCTTTTCCAGAACCCAATCGGAGAACGTACGTCGCTTCAAATGGTCCATCGGCTGTAATTCTTGAGTCAGCTTGATCTTGTGTGGGTGTAAACCAAGATCCTTAAGCAAAATACGCCATAATGTGGTATGAGCGATGCCCAATTCTTGAGAATGCCATGAAATTGACTGATTTGGATCGTTTGCTACGGACAGCGATATTTTCGACACTTCGACCAACCGTTGTCTCACTGACACGGCAACATCACACAACGAATATGTAGACTCAAATTTTGGCACTAAACTTGTTATTGCCTGTCTAGTAGGGCGATAATTACGACCGAAAATTGGAATTAACGCTCTTAAAGTTGCAGTCACCGACTCCGAATTGTGGTAGAAAATTTTTATAATTTGCAGACGTTGCCTGTTCGTGTACTTTACCATGATGAAATGTTGAATTTATCGAATAAATTGACAGTGACAGTTTGATGGTTAGTGAAAGAGTGCGTTCACAAATTAAATTCAAAGTTGTCAAGTCCCTATTGGAAAACCTGATATAAATGTCTGACCCTTTACGACATGCATCTCAGAAACTTCCTTGAGAGAAGTACTCTATTGGGTCAGACTAGTCTGCCTATTTTTCTATCATTTAAAGACCTACTTCAGTCTAAAGAAGTTTGAATAAAGCAAAATGTCAATTACGTGTCTAAGCAGGAAGTTGTTAGATTTGATCTGGAATCTAACACAAAATATATCAGTCCTTCGTTAGAAGAGTTCTTGGCCTTAATTTTGAACTCCCCTCCTTGGCAGCGATATTTTATCGTATTACTCCAAGGTGTACAAAAGAAAATAGAAATTAAATGACAAAATACCGACAACCTTGGCGAAATATACTCTTAAAAGGCACTTAACATTATTTATCACCACTTCTTTCAACTTACGTGCGTGGAAAAATGCCAAACAACTCGCAACAAAACTCAGTTCACTACCTCATGTGTCAATTAACAAATTTCTGTAATTTGACATTGCTAGCTGCAATTGTTACTCACAACAGTTGTCCATGGCAAAAGTCATTCCGCAATCCAACAGAAGGAAAAGTCACACAGATTGTTACCTTCGATAAGCGCAAACGTTTACTACCAATTACCAACTTAATTCGACACAGTTTCTTCCACTTTCTGACCTAAATTCTGACGTATACCTTCTACATTCAATCTATAATCGGATTAAGGTACTCACATGACCCAAATACCGCAAAAAAAAAACCATATCACCGAGCTAATCTCCGTAACAAATTGTATTTTTCATCACTTTCTGATCGTTTAACCAGAAAATCGCGTTCAAATTGATTGAAAAACATACAGAGATTGTCAGAAAACACAAAAAAACAACCAAAAACAAACATGGCCACAACAAATTTCGGTAATTTGTGTCTTCATTACCAAGAGAGCCTCCAAATCCATGGGAAAGATCTTTGAATACCCTCTGGCACGAGTCAGTCGGCAAAACTACAGGTAAACATACACCGCACCAGAAAGTGATGATGCCAGACAGAAAGGTCAAAAAGGCAAAAGAGTAACGAAAAAAGTGGTAACACTTGGCCCATTTGTCTATGTTGTGAGAGCATACGGATAGCAATCGTTTGGGTTAAAGAGGCACGTGAAGATATTCGACTCTAATTGTCTTCTACTTTGTGGCGGGTTTTTGGTCTTTTAGGTTTTCTTTTGGCCAATTTGGTTTATCTGATGTTTTAGTTTGTAGCCGACCTTCTAATTATGTCTAAGTAAGTGGATCTCTATGAGGTAATAGCGGTAATGGAGATAATCAGTTGCCCATCAAATTTTGCCACATTGAAATCGTCATTGTGACTTAAACTGAACGAATGGCTTTATTTGACATTTTTTTGAGTTGGTAGTTCCTCCCACTAGATGACCCTTTTTTAACAGAAGAACAATACAATCATAAGTCACTTACATCATGTGGATCAGTGGATCAATGTGACACTTTGTCACACAATGGAATCGAGGGTGAATTGTCAGTTATCGTGGTCGTAAAGTTACATCGACAGTGGAGGCCATTAAAGCTGAACGAAGAATTGCCAGTGAATAGAATGTTAAGTAGGTTTTGGCACGTGTTTAACCTGAAACTTCAGAAATGGAAAACAGAAAAAAAGTGAAAAAACTGTGCAAGGCAATTGTAGTCGTTGCTGGTTGAAGTATTAGGAAATTCTATGCGATCTGCATTGCTGATTGATTGTACTCTTATGCTGGAGGAAACCGATTTGAATGAAATGAAACCATACTCGTACAATTGAACGAAGAAAAATAAAAGAAAAATTCCAAATATGGCAAATGTGGGTGACATAACTTTGAGGGCAACCCAACACTTTGAAGTTAAGTCATTGACGCGTGGTACATCGAAGTGTTCGTTTTCGAGATCGTGGTGTTGATTTTAATGCAAATCGAAACCAATTGATGGTAACAAGGGAATGAGTATTCGATGTCGGACAGAGTTATGCAAGGCGTTATGTCAATGATTCAGAGGAAGCAGATATCAATCTTTTTGAGTCCTGCATGCCTTATGAAATATTCAGTGAGTTTTTCTAACCGAAAAAAAGTGCCATTGTCGGTGCACCGTATGTTAAATTTATGACAAAACAGTTTGTTCAATTGTACGTGGAGGTGTATCTGAATCGAATTCATGGCATAAATTTAAACCCTGCTCGTTTCAGCAGCAGGTACGTACCTAATTGTGTCAGCTCCTTTTTGATTTAAGAAAAAAAAACTCTTACTTGATGTGAATTGCAATCAATCTGTTGCCAAATTCAAGATTTTGAATGAAGTGCCACGAGGTTCTATTGTTGGACTTGTTTTTTTCTGTAACATCATCTTCTCTTTTGCTTGAAAATAAATCAGTAAATCAAGTAAAGTCAAACATTCTGTTTGGATAGTTTTATCTTTTCAATGAATAAGGCTATGATGTGAACTGGAACTAAAACTCACAGAGGATGAAGTCCTGCGACAACTTGTGGCCAACCTATTAGACGGTTTAAAATTTGTTCTTCATTCTTGATTTAATGAGCGGCTTTTACCTGAACTCTCTTGAAATCGACTGTGGCGTGAGGTAGGACTATGTGCTATCGCTCATTTTATTGCTATTGATAAAGAAGACATCAAACTACCCGAATAGCTCACCATGGACTCTTTTTCTAAGGTTTAAAAGGTCTCGATTATACCACCTTCTCGCCCATATCATCAAGACAAATATGTTGATCTTTAAAAGCAGCGTAAGTTTTATAAGCTGATGGACATCATAATCACTATGCCTAGGATGCATTACATTAAAGGCCTTAGGTCAAATGACCAAAATTAAAATGAACATGGGACTGATCACTGTAGCAATCAGAAAACACCAACTCCCTGCAAACAAAATGTAAATTCTGGCCAAACAATGGATTACCTATGTCCTTATGCACGCAAGATTCAGCCTAGGTTTGTCTGATACAAAAACCTCTGAGAACTATTGACCACCAGGTTACTTTCATATATCGGGAGCCATACGTCAATATCGTGAAGTCAATAGAGAACAACATGCCAAAAGCTACCAATGAGTTAAGTCATTCGATTTGGATTGTTTAAGGAGCTTTGATGTAGACCATTTCTATATAGAAGTCTCAACTCTCATATCTTCTTAGGCAGCTACTTATATTTTTCCAAATTGTACACTGTAAGCCAAACAATTGCCGGACACAAATAAAAATACCGGGTCTAGCTCTGGTGAAGTAGCTTCTTAAATTAAGTAAATAGTGCGTAGGCGAGCTATCGGATGGGGATTGTAAATGGGGTCTCAAGTCCAAATTCAACAGTCTTGGGCAATGGACATAATTTTGGAAGACGTTATTGGGAGAAACTGCTGTTTCCAGCGAACTCTGATTGGATTTTAGAGCGGAAAAGAATAAAGAAGAATGACTACATCAATATCGTGGCAGAAACCCGACCTGGAAGTGTCTTTGAAGTTTCTTGCTGACTTACAACTAGGGATTTCAATATCAAAGAATGAGGTTAATTCACAATAAGATGGACCCAGATTTATGAAATTCGTTCAAAATGCTTCAGACTTAACGATTTATGACAATGTACCAAAGTATCTATTGATTAAAAGACTGGGATATTTTTTGGTCTTTTCCAGATGGATCTTAGAAGGTTTTTCCCCAACCAAGCTATGTAAGTCTTTCCAGGATGACATTAATGCTGCGTTGGAAAGCTTTTTTTACAATATTCTCAGTTTCGAAACGTATGCTGTATGCTCCTATAGTATACCAAATAGTCCAAAAGTTTCGAAATTTCTACGATCGGATCCTAGTATCAGGCATACACTATAATTAAATTTAATACTCTAATCTTTTTGTCCGAGAAATTGCCATTGGAAGAAGTCTGTGGAAGATGTACCATACACGGTCTTCTATAGGTCAAGTATTTGATGAGTAAATGAATTTAAGAACGCTTTTTCAATCCTGTAGGGCTTTTGCTGGAATCAGTGACTGTAGAATGGAAGCAAGATTTCAGGTGGCTCGGTATGTCATTGAATGGCCTCCAATACCTTGCTTTAGGTGAATTTAAGACATTTCTGTTATTCCACGGCCCATGATAAAACACACAGAGCATACTGACTAAATTTCAGTATCCAAGACATCTCGATCCAATTGTTTTATCATCGCCTTCTTAGATTTCATATCACTCATTGTAACTCACTTGCACGTAAAACAAGCTTAAATCTTTGCGATGCTATTGAACTCTAAATATTTTATATGAGTGGCTGTAAGAGTTCTCATTTCTTACTCTCCTTAGATACAAGAGATAAGCAGTTTATTGCTCTTCTTCGTGACAGCATCTTGCAATGTTCTCTTTTTGATAAGTAGGATTTTCTACATTCCTTTCGGTCAACATTCCTAGGTCCTAGCCCTATGTTTGTTCTAGCTCCTGCTTACTTCCAAGTTGAACACTCACTGCCCAAAAATTACCTCGTTTTCCAAGTTGCGAGGGTCGCAATACGAATCCCCGGTTGTGCCGATTCGAAAAACTTGCTGAATGGTCTTCAGGGGACAATTGTTTTTCACAAACAATGAAAAAGCCTGGCAGCGTTCTTAATCTCCTTTAAACACGTAACATAGCATCTTTCCCCTTTAGGTTCAGCCTTGCTATCACAGCATAAGCATGCATAAGCATGACGTAACAATGTGTTGTACCTTAGTTGAAGAACCTTTTCTCTTTTTACCTTCAGGCTTCGTATAGAGGAAAAAAGTCCGTCTGATTTTTAAATTTAACACACAGTTTTGCCAACGGTGTAAAGACTTGATGAATCTACCTTCCTATGTGTTAGCTTATATCTTTTGTTATATGAGAGAGGGTCTTTAGCGGGTTTTTTAATGTTAAGAAGATGTAACTTACGCCCTGCAATTGTTATCAGTTACTGCCTAGTTCACTTATTTTTCAAGCATTTAAATTATTCCCATTCCACCACCATGGCTGCTACCCTAATGATTCCGGGTTCAAACCCCTTGTAATACACCAAATAACAAAAAAACATTTTTTTTAGTTTCGGTAGAAAAATCGAAAATTCTGAGAATAAATTTTTTTCGTTCTTCAAGTCAGTGTTCTTCGGAGGAATACCCTCTCTCTCGCAACACGAACAAAAATATTTAAAAGCCCTAAGCCTTTCTCTAAATCACCCCGTTGCATTATTTATTTATTTAAATCCATTTTACCGTATCCCAAAGCGAGAGTAAAGGTATTGCTCTCCGCGTAGTGCCTCTACAGACCAATAATTTTGTCAGGAAGCATATGATCCGAGCATTTGCCTATTATTTCTATTGGATCTACCAGACGTAGATTTGCAAAAATCCTTTCTATCAGCGTGGGATGTCTTCCCAAAAGTTGCATTGAAGATAACCTTCACTTTAACCCTTACTCTCAGTTTCACTCGATCAAGACCGCAAAGACATCCTCACTTCAATCACAGACAGGTAGAGTGTTCACCAGCTATGAGGCCATAACTTAACCAAAATTACGGCAATCAATAAAAATTAAAGAAAACACTCTATCAAGACTGATTTTTGAACTCTTCTCCACTTAAGACTCACTCTGCAGCAAAGTGCTCCTCGTAATCCAATTTATTAAAATTCGTTCCGCCAGGTGATCCTCAGACTTATTTACAAACAAAAACTCCTCGTAATCATCATCAGCATTTATTGTTCTCATACTTTCACTCCTCAGATAAACTGCCAGTGGTTGTTTTTGTACCTCATCTTGTATCTGTACCAGACCCCACAGGAATGTCATTTTTCATTTCAATACTTCACCTCCAGTCAAGAGTTAGAGAAAAAAATAAGTAAAATTACCCCATCTGATCGTGCCAACGAACAAAACGTCAAACGTTGACTTACGATCTACGACTACCTCAAATGATGCACTCACGAGTGTCAATCAATCATTTCGTCACTTAGATTCGCCCTATTAATTACAAGTTACTGCCGCCGCTGCAATCTACGAGTATTCGTAACAACCATTCACCAGATGCAGATTCAATTCATAGTCGGACGTTGTCATGACAGGCACAGAAGTCTGGATCCCACTCAGGGGAATATACACACACTACTCGTCAGCCGAAACCGAAACCAAAACACGATCGATCGGAAAGTATTCGAACGGATACATGTAACCGTAACACTTGTTGTTGTGCTCCGCCAACACGATCGTCACATTTGCCATAACCAAGGGCTTCTCTAGCTGCCTTTTACTTTGCCTCTTTTTTTTGCAAGAATTACGTGATTCGGTATCCAGTATCTGACAACATCTGTCAGTGTTATACCAACGTTCATACGATGGTTGGTCCACATTACAATTACTGACCTTCATGATCGTTCGATGAAACGATCGATTTTTACTTTTTCATCCAGAAAAGCGAATCTGACATTTCACTTTCTTCTTCTTTAATCCAATTCGTCACTTTGCTAGTGTATCTACGAGTACATACAATATGATGGGTACGGATAGATAGACCTGTCAAAGGCCTTAGTGATCGTACCGATCGATCTAGATCACAACCGCAATTAAGTGTGCAACTAATGAAGGGTGAACGAAATTCAAAAGATCTCGATCGGAAACGAGTGCGCGGAATCGATTAAAATTCTGCAAGCGATCTACTGGAAGTCGTGCTTCATTGGGTTGCGCACATGATATACAAAAAGGCGGCAATTGGAGGCGGACAAGGAAGAGGCGTAGTGTTGATCGATTTAAGGTCGTTACTTTCTTTTTTTTGTTGGATTAAAGTTGTAGTTATTCGTTTTCAGGAACTTACTGAGTGCGACTATGCATAGAATATAGATGCAAGAGAGCGGAAGACATTTTTCCCACATTTTTGGCACACTTGGCCAGAGTGGGAGATCATTTTTGGAAGTTTTTTTTTTTTGGTAAACCTGTGTTGCATGTCAAATTGAGTAAAAGTTATGAGTCGGCCAAGTACAGACGCACAGTGTGTGTACTAGAAATGTCAGATATTTGGAAAATTTATGGATTTTTTGGGGTAGGCCTTGTTGGCGGCAATCGAAATTTATTGGGACGCCAATTTGATTGACATGTGATTGATGTAATGGAATGTGTGATTTGACAGCCGAAAGGCAGTGGTGAGAGTTATGCTTATGGGAATTGTGACATATCCAAGAAATGCGAGTATGGTTGAGGATTTACAGTAAAAAAAAAACTGAAATGATTTTTATTACATCTTGTCTTTGCGAGTGATTGAGCGTTGAAAGATAAGCCATGGCAAAAGGGGCCAATTAAAATGTTTACTTGGCTTATCGATTTTTCTGTCTTTGACAGATGAAGTGGCTGGAAATATTTCTGACATGTAGTCGTGTCTTATGTCGCTCAAGTGTCATTATTACAATAAGATGTCAACCAGAGCTAGGTATTCCCAAACAGAGTGCTGGAAATAATTAGATGTTTAGAATGTATTGGTATTACAGGAAATCTGAATCTTGGAAGGAAAAACCCTAGTCTTTTTGTAGAATTTCATAGTCCAGTTGACCGCTAGATAAGGAGTTACTAAACACTGCTTTCCTAGTTTATACTTAATTGGCAAAAATAGATACTTCAATTCGTTTAAGAATGTTTAAGAGTCACCCTTTCCTTAATTGCCAATTGCGAAGTGAGTGTTATATAGGAATCAAAGTTGCATGGCATTGTAATTTGTTGGTTAGTTATAACTAACTGGTTGGTGCTATGATACTATTCTTGCAACATCCTTAGAGATACACCTCCCTATCTTCTTGATACTAATGATAGCTTTTACACAACATTTCCAATTGTACAGGTCCAGGCCACTCATATGCAAACACTTGGTGATACATTGGTAGTACACAGGAGCAAGGGATTATGTTGATGTTCTCTGCTTATCCTATCAGCTAGAAATATTTACTGAAAAAAGAGTTTTTGAAATGAAACTCAAAACAAGGTTGCTCGTACATAGCGTTATATATGGTAGAGGATCAATTTTCACATTCTCTTCGCAGGTTGCTCCAATGACGTGTCGAATGTTGACTTTTAAGCGCTTATTTGTTTCTGGTTTATCGGCGTAGATATGGGACTTTACACATCCCGAGAAAAAATAATTTAATAGCGTCAAATCGTATGTACGAGGTGGCAAGTTAGCGTGTCCAATTCGTGAATATAATTGTTCCTTAAATGTTTCTTTCTGTAAATTAATTGTATCGCACGGTGTGTGGCATGTGGCGCCGTTCTGCTGAAACCATATATCTGCAACATTTATGCCTACTAATTCAGTCACGAAAAAGTAAGCAATCATATCTCTGTACCGCTTTTCGTTGACTATAATGTTTTGACCATAATGACTCCACCGGCCTATAAGGCGCACCAAACGGTGACTTTTTCAGGATGGAATGGTGATTTTGATAATGGCTTGTGAAGAATCTTCGCTCTAAATCAGGCGATTATGTTCATTGACAAAGTCATTCAACTAAAAATGCGATTTATGACGATGATCGTGTGGTTTCATTTCCTGTAAAGATTCTTGTAAGGACGTTAACGAAAACTTTACCCAAAATTTTCCATATAGTGGATGGGCGCAAGTTTAAATGTAGACCACGATGACAAGCTGACACATTTGGATCATCATTAATACTACGCTACACAGTGCACACCATCAATCGCTTATTGCCTGCGCACTGTACGTCATCTAAGGGGATGCATGTTATCGTTTAGAGTAAACGTATTGCAAAAACAATCCATAGTTTCCAGAATTAATTGCTCTGATAGATCATTACTCGTATAAGCACTATTAAATGCAAGTAATGTTCGATGAATTAATTTTGACGTAAGTCTATTTACGAAAAGGCAAACGAAACTGACCTCAAGGCCACTGACAAGTCTCAAATCGGTTGTCACGGAAAATAGTACTGCCAATTTGAAGTTATCCGCCTCTAAAAAATATACCCTTTTCTTCTTGTATGTTTCATCAAGTGAGAAATGCTTCAGCGAAAAAGATCTAAATTTCCAGCGCCGAGTACTTGCCGAATACTTGTCTGGGGCGGTGTCGACATGAGTCTCAAAGAAAGCGTCGCTGGATGTTTTGTGGTTAACGCCTTATGCACTTAGTTCCCAAGCAAAAGCAAAACGCCCCACAGCTCTTCCTACTGAGGCTCAGAAGAAATTGTAGTTGCTGACATCTAAGAGACATCGATTCGCATTTGTTCATGTCATCTGTAGTTATGCTCACGTGAAGCTCTAACAGAGGGCGCAGGTCTTCTGTACGCAGGTTTGGGTCCTGCGAAATTATTGCCTGACCCTAGCTTAGTAAATTCATCAACTATCTCATTTCCCGTGATTCCATTGAGATCTAGGTATTAAACAAGACTCATTGTGGTCCACTTTCGCCTGCGTTTAAACAAGCCTAGTTGGAGAATACAAGTTTGACGGAGATAGATTTTACAATAGCATCAGGATTACATGTGAAGGCTCGATTTCATTACTTTTCTATCTCAGATTCTAGTCGGAATCATTCTTTGAAGCAGGAGAAGTCGATATGCCTTTTTCCAGCAACAGGAGTTTGTGTTCACCAAGGGAGAGAAGGCAAACAGATCTTTTTGGTGTAGAAAAGAAAGCAATCACTTATTTTCAAAAAACTTGCTGCATCAGACAACCGTTCTAGTATCTGCCTTGCCCGTCTAATGTAGCACAGAATCGGAGAAACATCTAGTAGGTAGGTTGGATTGATAGTTTTAGAAGAGCGACCCAACTAAGTAAATATATTGCGCTTTTTGTTCCATTTTGCTACCACGACTCATGCACCTAGGTATCGACTAGTGTTTACCTCTTTGGTTAGAATCATCTAGTAGAATTTAGCTAAGCTTTTGATCCCTAAGCCTGAGGTCATTTAAAATGTGTTTACCTGAGGCGCGCTCTCTGGCCCTGGGTAAGAGATTCCTTCTCAATGTTAAATAACTGTGCCACGCCGCAGTTAATTAGTTTTTGCCAGCCTGGATTGTACAGCATGGCGAACTTTTATTATATGTGGCCTTTGACTACCACTGTGAGTCTGTGACTTTATTGTTATTTACATTTCGGATATCTGGGCCGATCTCTTAAATGCCTATACAGGTTGCTACTTATTTATTAATCAGTCGAAGGTTTTCATCAGACGTATTATCTGTCATCCACAATTTCCAGAGTTTTGATAGCAAGATTCAATTACCTGCTGAGGAGAGCGTACATTACGGATTTTAATCCTATGGTTGATTGCTTACTGTACGCACTTTAGATGCTTATCTAGTTACAGGACTTTTCATATCGATTTAAATCTTCCTCGGTTGCTTTTTCAGGTGCCGGTATTGGTTCTAGATACTTTAGGAATTCGCCGATTCTACCCACATCGGAGAGTAACTCAATCAAATGCACCCTGTAAACTTTAAGTAATACGTTGGAACTAAGACGAGCAATGTTCAATGTATCTCCTGAGCAGTTTGCAGCTTCGGACTTAACCTGAGTACTGAACATGCCGTGGTAGATCTTATTCGGATTGTTCTACCCTGACCCTTTGTCCATTGTCAAATCGATTGAAGGAATCTCTACATTCCTCCTCCTTTCGCCCTACTATTATATACTATTACAAACAAATTTCGTTGCGATTCATTTGCTTCCTCAACCTTAACTGTAGCTTTGCCTACGTGACTACTTGAGCTACGCGAATTTCGCTAAGGTATCTGTATTTACATAAAAGCTTTGACGAATATCCATGTCACACATCCGATGAGATTATTTATGTGACATTTCTTCCAGCTAACGTTCAATGATGAGTGTGGATGTGCTGCAAATGCTTAAATCTGCTTTTAGAAGATGCTGTTCAAGGACGACATTAAGCTTAGGTTCATATAAAATGCCCATCGAGTCTTACGTCAACATTAGAGGACTGACAGATATTTCCAATTGACTTTTGGTATTACTTGCTTAAAAATTCTGTCTGTAAGAATTCATAAAATATTTACTCCAGCAGAAGTGATTAAGAGGCCCCTAATAGCTGGAAAATCGTTTGTGCCTATCCTCCAAAATATGTTAAGTTAATAAATTGGGTAGAAGAATCATACTATCGTAATACTCTGTAGCTCTATCGATTTCTTTCACTCTGTGGCTGCCTAAATAAAATCAGCGCAATACTTTGACAAAGTAACCCGCAACTATAAAACCATGTGTCATCAAACCGACTATTCCAATATTTCAGCATAGTTCCAGACTATGCCACTGGAACATTGACCCGTCAAAAAAATCCACCAAAGTGTCAAAATGTCACCAAGTGTCAAATACCACCAAAACCTATTACAACTATCTGTAAGCGAACAAAATTCCACTGGCCAGATAAATTTCGACTCCCAATCGGTAGCCCAATTGACAGTTTATCCAAAAATGGTTAAAAGAATTCCGCACGTAATTCGAATGGAGAACGCACCTTGTATGGGCCAATCAACAAGAGACATTCCTCCAATTAGCTCGAAAAAGTATCCCCAGCACCAAGCCCAACGATACGAGTAGACAAGTAAAAACAAAAAAAAATTAAACCAACTCGAACCAAAATGAAAACCCCACAATCTTAGATGGAATTAATTGGATCACTCGAACACGATATGATGGACAATTGAGATTATACAAGCGTTTGCCCTCTATTCCCAGCAAGAGTTTACCTACAAAATTGGGCGGACGTTATACATTAAATTTTAGGCCAATGTACGAGAAACACTAGTTCGTATCTGTGTATCTATTGTACACTTAGCTGCACCCACTATTCGTAGAAATTGATGAAAAACAAAAAATGTTCACGAGTCAATGAATCGCCTCGAGCTAGAAGCGATCTTTTAGATCTCTGTTATGTATCTGGGTACTTGTGTCTAATGGATGTAGGGCTAAGGCTAACTTTACCCACATTAGTACTTGTATCTAACAATCAAATACCAAGATACGAGTAAAGTGAGAAATAAGGAGGTAAGCGATTCGAATGAATGGGCGATAGCATGATGTAATTGGGATATGATCTCGAATTACTGTACGCAACGTGATATGAATGATGTTCCTACTTTTGACAGATCACTTGGCGGGAAAACGTGTAACCACGTCTTACGTTTGTCAAACCAGAAGACAAGACCAGATCACTTTTGACAACGTGATTGGAGTGCTAACTAATCATGTCTCGGGTGTTGTGTAATTGGAAGGATTTTTTCCTTTTTTTTTTCGTTTTCATTTTGATAATAAATGAGACATTGACCTGTTGTTGATGAGGTACAAATAGTCGAGAATGTTGTTGAACTTTTAATAGTGACATGAGTTATGTCATTTAGTATGGTGAGTACTCCTGAGGAATAGGTAATAGCTGCTGGTAGATTAATAATGCAACTGAGGATCAGGTAGTAAATTCTTCCCATTCACTTTGACATTTTACAATAAAACTGTTGACGTAAGAATGAACAGTGAAGTTTCGTCATTATTTTGTTGACAGAGCTTAGCGACTTATTTGGCATCGTTAATTTGTGTCTTTATTTTGTCAATAAAAGCGTTATATTGCTTATTTTAAGTTCAGTTTCGAATTGGTATTTTTATGAGAGATCCGAAGAACAGTTGCTCGTAAGATGACGATATACAATAAAGTGTTGGTCGGACTTAGTCTTCGGGGCAGTTAAAATAGCATAGCTCTATATCCCGTGGTAAAACCTTTCCCGTTCCTGATCATTAACGCTAACACAGATAGAGTGGACCAATAGATGTAGTATATACAAGAAAGTGGTTATCAGGCAGGTAATGAAACTTAACTTGATATGTGTGACTTATGAGGTTGTCCTGCTTAAAGAGTACTTTCCTTTTCGCCAAACACTGTCCTTATTCATTCAAATCGTCATTCAAACTGGTTCAGTAAGTTGCTATAATATCCGGTGGTGATTGTTTCTCACTTTTGATACTAATCGATGTGAATTGTGAAGTTTTTCCCAAAACAATTTCGCCCTGACCTTGTTGGCCAATAGACTTATTTTGGCCTTTTCGGCACCAAATCACCTGTAGAAACTTACTGTTTCGGCTGCTGCTTGGGCTGGAAATTTACTCAACCAAATACTCTTTCGAAGTTGGCTCAAGAAAATCACTTTTTGGGTTTCTCCTTGATCTGCCGGAGTACGTCTCCTTTTTAGAAGATCGCACAAGGAATGCTGAGTTTCTGCTCATTAGACATAAATTCATCTGACAAGATCTGAGAAATGAATTAGTGTATGCTATCCACAAAGTCATTTCTAGCAGTTTAAATACCTCGTCTGGTAAGGCGTAAGATCCACATCTCGCTTTAGTCAGGTTTGGTTTTGGCTTTTATCATCTATGTTCAATGGTCTATTCTACCCCAGGGCGTAATATTGGGCTATTTCCAGTTACAAAGTCAGCAAAAAGTTTTTTATATTCTCAGCACCGACTGTGACTCTACTACAATTTTTCCTGCTCCATCTTTACAGTTTTTTTTAAAGCATCTTCTTGCCTTGACGCGTTCTATTTACCTGTTTTTAAAGCCTCAGTACGTACGCGAGCTTCTCCTGATTTTTTCTCTTCTTTGAAGAAGTCCACTCTTTTCTGCTCGTAGAGCTTACGATCGATTCTTTGCCTTCCTTGTAGTGCAGCTACATTTTTGCATAAGTGCATGTACCTATACAAAGTAAACAAAATCAGTTGCAGCATCTCTGATGGTACTTTAACAGCCGTTCCATTGGTCTTATGATTAGATATGCAACTAAGTTCTAGCTGTTTGTCAATAGATGGCACCGGCAATTAGTGCTAGTCGATTTTGACATATCTAAAACGTCATGAACCAAGCTTAGACATATGGTAAGCAAGCCGTTTAAACACATAAGTGATTTTGTGCCAAATAATCGTTATTTGCGGTAAGTGTTGATTTTCCTTTTTCATTCGAAGAAAACGGCAGCTGCAGCGCATCGCAAGCTTCAAAACAATTTACGGAGATGTTGTTTTAAGTGAAATAAAAACAACGTGCCGTGATTGATTCCGTCACTTCAAGGGCGGTGATTTCGATGTTGACGACCATCCGCGTGAAGGATGGCCAAATTCCTTCGAAGACGCTGAATTGGAGGCATCCGGTCCAAACTTAAGAAGAGCTTGCTTCAGCATTAGGAGTTACTCGCCAAGTTCCCGGCGATTGCATGCGTTGATTTGAAGCCAAGGGACGTTGAGCGTCGTTTTTTCGCCTGTAAACAACTGCGCTAGTGGCAAAAAAAAGGAAAGGGTTTCCTTCATCGCATTGTGACGAGTGATGAAAAATGGATTTATTACAGCAGCTCAAAGAGAAAAAAGTTATAGGGACTGCCCGTTCATGCTTCTACGTCGTCGGCTCGGCCGAATATCAATACCGCGAAGGTTATTGTGAACTGTTGTAACCCAACGAAACCATCACTGGATAAAGGTATTGACTTCAATTGATGCAATTGACCCAAACACTGCGCAAAAACCGCCACAATACAATCAGAGACACGAAAAAGTGATTCTACAGAATGACAACGCTCGGCCTCACGTTGCAAAACCAGTTAAAATCTACCTGGAAACGCTCAAATGGGCAGTCCCACCCCACCCGCCATGTTCCCCAAAATATGAACACTTTTACCGGCATTCAAGCTCTGCCCGAAAGATACGAAAAAGTTGTAGCTAGCGATGTGCAATACTTTGGATGATGCATTTGTACCATTTTTTCACAATTAAGTTGCATTTTCATAAAAAAAAACAGATAACATGGTTGCGCACCTAATACTTGATGCTGACATCATATGAGTTGTTGAGAGAGTTGAGAGATTTCGCGATTCGTGTTTGGCGGAGATTCTGGCAGTCTTTTCCGATGGCAGCTTTTCGACGTTAACTCTTCTAGCCGTAGTACTTCATTATTATAGTGTTTGGAAATAGCATATTCGTACCATGGCTGCAAAGGATGGTGATCCGAGACAATTTTTACTGTCCGCAAAGTTCGGAACACTGTAGATATGCCCTTTGTAGATTTCAAAATGATTTGACTTAGAGTTTTATGATCCGGAAACCGTCATGCCCCCTTTTAATATTGAGATGAGTGTTCTTGATATAGTGGTGTTTCAAACCACGCATATAAGAATAAAGCCGTTGCCAGACGTAGTGTCGTGTAGACTGTGTTTACCAGCAGTCCTACCGAATATGTCCCAGGCGTTGAAATTTCCAAGGGCATTTTTGCTATCGGAAGCTCAAGACAACATGCCTAAGTCTAACACATATAGCAAATCAGCATACGAATACGGCCGGCTAAGGCTCCGAACATTTCATGTGCAGGTCGGAAGACCCTTACTTATGACTAGAGAATTGTTTACTCAAACAGTTATCGTGAACCTAATCCGAGTTATGGGAAAGTCAGCAGTTTCTCGGACAATCACCACGCAGGTCTTTATCTTTTGTATCTATTCAAGAAGGCTAATTTGGCCGTCATTTTAAAATGTTAAAATCAGAAAAATTAAAGCCAGTTGCTTGATATTCTTAAGCTCAGAGATTTCGTATATGTTATTCTCAATACTTCCTTTAGTTGTCCTTAACTCTACTATTCTATTCTGTTCACTGTGAAGTTTTAGCATTGAATCTACCAGTTGTTTGCGTGCTTTGTTAGCTTTAATATTGGAAAGTTTCTCTTTTAGAAGAAGAACACCAACTCTTCTTTTCATTTTAGGTATACTCGGCAGATAGTAAATTTGAACTGGTTTTTAGTCGCAAAGCACACTCGTCAGTAAGGCGTAAAATTGTAAACATGGCTGTACAAATTATGCTCGTCATCCTCCTTGCCATCTTTGTACTCTGATTTGTGTCTTATCCTCTCGTCCTCTTCTTCATACTGTTTAACCATATTTGTTTCATACGAAACATACATTTATTGAAGCCCAACTTTGTCTCATAGAGTCGAAACTTGTGGGAATGCTAATAGCAATCAATATGTGACTATCGTGAGATTCTCAAAAATCGGGGTTCCTTAATTATATTCTTGTAAGTTCGACAAGAGCTTTATATAAAATTTTAGGCCTTAGATAAAGAAACGTGTCTTCGTTCTTCACTGAGAATCTCCTTGTTGCATCACTATTCAAGATTTATTTGTGTGACATTGTCCATCCAAGAAAAAGAAAAGATCTTTTGTTTAAGGCTATGTGTCAAATGCTCAAGTATTCCTACTCGTTTCGTATCTATCATCTATGACAACACTTTCGATCCAACAGGAAACAAACGACCCTTATTCCAAATTACACGAACCATATGTGGGCATACTTTTGCAAGCGATGGAGATCTTTATTGCCTAATGCATGGCCACTCTGTCATAGATTCCACTTACCAACTGTCAACACCCACTCTAAAGGCTTCATAACACCTTCGTTATACAAGCTTCTCCCTTCACTTCTTCAGAAGCCTGTTACTCTACCAAACCATTCCACTCACTGCGAAATCTCGCTATCCAAGTATGTCATCCGTGTGTTGAAATCCGGAATAACACCTCCAATCGATTCATCAAAAGTACTTTCAATTTCCAAGTCCTTCAATGTGTCAAAGCCAATTACCCACCAATGACACTGTAAATCGAAAGATAAACCACGCGTAACTGGACATGTGTTAAACAGAAATACCCTCCGTCTAAAAATACGCCAACTCGCAACATCCGATTGCAGTTTGTCAACACAACATCATCGTTTACAGGCCACAAGACCTTGCTTCAAGTTCAAGTCCATTGCGCAATCGTGCAGCATCATCCAGGTTAAGCCGCAACCACAAATACACAGCGCAACACACCCTGCCTTACGATTTCTGACTCCGAAGTGAGGGAAAAAATTATGACGAAGAAGAAAGTTTTCACTTCCGAAGTGTATAGTAAAGCCAGCCAAACTGGCAGCTGCCAGACATACCACTCGTACTCGCACACTGATACACTGTATACAAAAATACCGTGAAATTAGATGACAGGTGCTCTTCCACTCAAGTACTTCAAGATCAACACTTAAACGGTGCACGCAGTTTGGGTGTAGATTCAGATAGAAATTCACACTCGAATTGATTGCCACACTGTGTCGATCTGTCAAACCGTGATTATCATCAGCCAGCTGAATGTTATGCAAAACTTGAGAAATTTACAGCGGCCAACAAACGTTGACAGATGCGTCTAATTACAAATTCAATTGGCCGTAACACTAGTTGCGGCTGAGGTTGGCTTTTATCGTCGTATAAATTTGAAATCATTATAACTAAGTGGCAATGGCAATTAAATTAGCGCCAGAAGAGTCGGACGACACTAAAGATTCACTTTGTAAATTATGCGCGTTTGTGGACCGTAAAAACCATTGCCTTCAGTTGAGTGTCACTGATTTTGTTTTTGTCTCTTCTTTTTGCAGTTTCAATGAGTCTTCGATCGTTGATGTGACAGGGCGTGCATTAGGTGTTGGTTTTTAGGAATGTTTTACCCATCTTTTAAGTCGGTGACACATTTTTGATATTTTGGTGTGACACTGTTCACCATTGATGATAAGTGATTGATGGTCCTTATTCGATGATCCTCGATCGTTGACATTTGATCAGTGCATCTGTGACTTTCCAATAATCTGGAGTGGGCCAGTAGCGCAACAATCAAGTTCGTATGGTAGCGCTTTCCATACCTCGCAGCTGCTGTGCTCAGGAATGTTATAAAAAAAATTCTTACCTATGCAGGCTAAAATTGTAAGAGCGTGCTCGACCTACAGGTGGCATAAATGAGTCCTTTTATATTTTATCTGCCAGTCTTCGTATTTTAACCAACAAAAGTGTGTAAAACAAACTTTCACATACGTTTCTTTCTGTTCTGTCATTATGTTCATTATACTCACACATGCGCTCTGTGACGCATGACATTTACAATTTTTTTTTCCCCCTAAAAATGACAACACCATTCACCTATCGTATTCTTATGGCCCATTGTTCCACATTTTACAAAAACAAAATGAATCAATTAACTCAAATGTTTCGCATATACCCGTTCATCATGAAGATGCACTTATTCGTACCAAACGAACACATCCCCCCATAAAGTATATCACCACGACGACGACGTGACGTTATCTGTTTCACAACGTCACATGCTTCGGCATACGAGTAAACTGCCGCGTCTTTGTCACCTTACAACTCCTCTGGCGACGTTCTATGGCTTATTTTATTGAAATATTCTCACAATAGCTGCAACAAGTAACAACAATCTATCAGATACACAATACCTTGCAAAAGGGAGCACTTTACCCATGGTGATTGCAAAATGATTTTCCTTCACAACACGAATTCAATACCGTTAACCGTGTATCTAGTGCCTTAGGTCTTTCATTGCGGCAAACACTTGTTCGAAAGCAACAGATTTCCATGGAGAATTAAGGCTCACAACCTATGTCGCACAATTGCACTGATTGCACCGACAAACGGTGCAGGCAAACAGATATTTCACAACATGGCGGAGCTTTCAAAAGATTATACGAATACTTCCACAAAGTCGGTTTGACTTAAGGCCGCTACAATGTGTGGTGCAGTGGGGTCGTGTTCCAATTTCGTGGGTGGTATTGTGATCTAAATTGATTTTATCATTGTGAAGCTGTAGGCCAAACTTATGGTTGACAGTTTGAAATTGTTTTGTTATTTTGACAGCCGAGTGACAGTAGGTAGATTGTAGTCCAATGGGAGTCTTGACATTTATCATTCTTACTCTCCTTGATGTTCTATGACTCAAAGTTAGAGTGCGATTAAAAACTGAATTGACCACAGTCATAAATTTTCGAATTTTCGTGCGGCGATATGATGAAATTGTAGGATTTGCAAAATCCATTTGATATTTGCCATTTCGTGACAGATGGCACTATGTTCGAGTGTTAAACCTGTCACTAAATTGATAGATGTTATAGCTGTCATAAATTGCTTGGTGTTATGATCGCGTTAAGCTGCTTGTGTACAGACAGACGATTAACGTCTAACCAAATCGGCCATCAATTTTGACTAGCGGTAAAGTAAAAAAAATTGCTTGGAATCAAAAAAGAATGGAAACCCAATGTTTATGGATATTATGCCGAGTTGCGGTGGTAAATTTCGAATTTTATCTTTCATAAGTGTGTATTTATCTGGTGGTTACCGTACACAGTTAAAATTAATGGAATGCCAGAGCGCCACACGTATGCGTTTTTTGGGTGTTATTTTCTGTTATTCTTTTTTTTTGAGAGTTCCGCGATTTATTGCAAAATTTGAACATCGAATTGAGGATGTTTCAAAAGCAATTGTGGTTTGTATCGATTTTTTCTGCTTTGGTTTGACGTTAAAGACTATTTTAAGAGCAATTATGTCAGCCACAATCTGTATCGATATAAACTTTTCTCATCGGCCGTAACTTTCCTTGGCACCTTCAATTCGAAAGATCCTGAAAGTGAACCAGTTGCCCAATCATACCAACTGTGGATGAAAAAGCTGAGGACTTTTAAGCTAAAGCCTACAATAATAGCTTAACTCAATGCGGTGAACATATGGGCTAACACAATTCTTCGTTTGATCTTAATAAAAACTCAAAATAATGAAATAAGAGCGTAGTCAAACGCCACTCCTGAGGAGTCCATCAGTTAGCTGTCGAGGGTTGGTAAAAAACGTACCGAGCTACTCGTTAGCTCTTTGAGCAGAAAACAAAGTTAAGACATAGCTTTCTCAAAAAGAATCTGAAAAGCTTTCGATTAGAACACTTTGAAAATGTTTCTGTGGTATGTGGGTTGACATATGTGCCTAGTCAAGTCGTTAATACTGGTACACAGAAAAATCAGCGCCAAATTAAGACGAATTAATACTTAAACAATTTCTTTTTTGTTTTTATTGGGTTATTCAATGGCTACAATTCTTAGAACAACTTATTCAAAATGACTTCCATTTGCCTTCCAGCACGACTTAAGACGATGTGGCCACTCATCGATTGCGAGACGCACTTCATGCATGGGGAAATTGTCCACTGCATGCACAAGGGCTCGTTTCAACGACTCAATATTTGAGTGTCGAGTAGAGCAAGCCATGCCCTCTAATACGGACCAAAACTTGCAATCCAACGGGTTGAGGTCTGGACTACCAGCTGGCCAATCATCCGTTGATATGAAGTCCGGAACGTTGTTTATGAGCCACAGTTGAATCCATTTTGTTATGTGAGCTGGAGCGGAGTCTTGCTGGAAAGTCCATGGCTTGTTGTTGAATATTGATTGGTTAAGAGACTTCACAATGGGTTCCAAGACGGTCGATTGATATACTTTGGCCGATGTTTTCACTCTTTCTCGCAAAAATGGAGCTTGGTAACGCCATCGTAGCACACTCCCCACCATACCATTACAGACGCGGGAGGGTGGCCTTTCTGAACCCTCGGGATGAGTTGGGCTGCTTCTCTGGATGACCGAGCATACACACGATCGTTCTGCTTATTGACCGATTCTTCTCGGTGAAGATTTTCTCGTCAATAAATAGAATTTGTCGCAACGTCCTAAAGATATCGCCTTTTTCCATTTTGCATTTAAGTAGGCCAACTACATCAATACGATTTTCGATGGCGCCCCATTCCATGATTGTAACCAATTAATGTCAGAAACTTTTTACGTCACAATGAAGCATAAATATCAACTGTCAAATCGCAATCAATGGCGAAATGGATGCGCCCAGTGTTGCATTCGTAATGAGTGAGTTCAGTTGTGTACCAGTATTTATGACTTGACTAGGTATATACCAACGGATAATAAAACGAAGCTAAACAAATCCATGGCGGTTTGAAGACGTTTAAGGAAAGTAAGTAGAGGATATGGCAGACTTTAGCCAAACTCATTCGACTGTCCAGTATTAAAAAGTCTGTAAGGTCTTCACTACTACCCTTAAAGACAGACTAAGCAACTTCTGATTTTTCTAACTTCATCCTTAAAATAATTTTTCAGAACTCAGATATCGACTTTGGAGATATAATCCTTTTAACCCAGCACGCTCAAAGATGCGTGACATAGTCAGGGACTGCGTCTACCTAGTCCAATACTATTGACATTAGCGCAGGGATCATACGAAGAATAATTGTTGATTTTCGTTGCTTCTTTGACCCTCTAAGACCCTGATTATCCCACTTAAATGGGAAAAGACATTAATATTATGAAGAGCAAGTGGAAAACCTTTGGTCGTTTTAAGGGGAAATCGTGTAATCCATTTTGCGCTGACATTAAGTGAATAAAGCTAATGCCGAATTTTAGGGCTATACAAAGATGTCCACCTGGCCAGAACAATTTGAATAAAATGGTTTCGATATTTAAGATATATAGATCGAATGGACCACATAATTTTGGCTAAAATAAAATTCAAATCAACAGAAGAGAGAGCGCACTGTAGAGAAAGACCGCATCTTAAGTGGCAAATATAAGTGAAAAGCGGCCCTTAACTGCTAATATATGTTGATTACTTTGGCTACACCATTTCAAACAGGCGAATAACAACTCTCCGACTGCTTTAGTCTTTGAATCTCATAAAGAAAATCAGGAATGCCAAACCATCGTTTTAAAAAAACAAGGTATCACGCATGTTAAGATGTAGGTGTAGCATGGTGAATCGGTTCATATGTGGTCGAGCGAGGCCCCTGCAAGCTTCTCTTTTTCCGCAATGAAATATATATATAGTATATCTAGCAGAGCAGTCAGAGATGTAGGCGCTAAACATTCCAAGTAAAGATGCAAGTGGCCTTAAAAATTTTATACTTAAGCTTCTTGGGATTTGATACAAGTTCCAGGTCTTTCAATGAAAGGAAAGGTAGATAATTCCTCAAGGAAAGTCAATCCTGTTTAACAGACAGGGGGATCTCAGTTTAAACCTTTCAAGACTCGCGAAATAAAACAAAGCCACCATAGTACGAGCTTTCAAACTGTCACCAATGTGCTGGAGGATATTTAATGGTACCACAATACTGAAGACAGATATCCTGGTGGCCTAAAGTTGACATGCAAGTCCATATATGCCGGCTCTTTTCAAGGTTTTGTTATTTTAAAATTTGTTTTATTCCGCTAGGATCAGGGCCCTAAATAACTAATCCCCTAAACCAGCTCATGTCATTAGGCTTTAAAAATTGTTGACCTTAATCTTCTCCGATTTTCCCCAACAAGTGTCTCCGATCTCCGGAAAGCAGTGTTCCGCAGATGAAATCCTTCGTTGTCCACAAAATATAGAGCGGAAATAACAAAACCGGCCACATTCCACTCCGCTTTAAATTCCAAATATATCTAACAGCTTGAATCACAGCATCTGAATGCCTTTAGGAACGCATCTCTCTTTGGAGAGTCTTTTCACACAGCCGAAACTCTATTCTGAGGCAACGAAGAAGAAAGGATGAAAGACACTTTCATATACACATTCTACTTAAATGTACTGCAAGCTATAATTGCGGACATTAGATCAATATCCAGAGCGAAGGTATTCTTGTTCTTGCATCAAAGGCTTTCTCTGTAAAGGATTGTCTTCGCTACTCTACAGCCAGCGGAATAACCACTAGTTCACACAATCAATTAACTTGTCCTTGTTCCAAGTGCATCTATCATCCGAATTATGCTTTTTTTCATGCACTATCTGCGATAGGCGCTCATTTATACAACTTGAACTCCTGCATTGTAAGCGAGCCGAGAATTTTGCTATTTCTAGTTGAGAAAGTCACTATGGCATCCAGAGGTTTTGCATTATCCCGAAGTGTCTACACCTCCTGCGGCAACCGTTATCGGCAAGAAATCGCCTTAACTACTTAAGGAATGGTATTTTAAGCTAGTACTTCCTGTAAGCTAATTGGCAACCGCATAATTTTTCACAGGTTACTAGTCTTCAAGGGCGATGGCGATGGCGCGGTAGTTAGCTCATTGGACTATCACGCAGACAGTCTGGGTTCGATTCCTGGCTGGGTCACCAACAATTTTTCAAATCGCCATCACCCTTTTGGCCGGCAATGGCAAACTCCCGAAAGTAAAACTGCCTACGAAAGAGTTTCTAAGGAGTGCCGTTCGGACTCGGCGATAAGCCGTAGGCCCCGCTCAGATGTGACAAAAATGACAACATGAGCAACACATTTGAGTGTCAAGAAGCTAGGCCATGGCCCATACCGGGCTGCCAGCGCCACAGTGTTTTTTTTCTTCTTTTTACTAGCCTTCAAGTAAGGCTCTACAATCTCTACCTATGCCTTTTGCAGACATTCTCGCACCTCTAAACTTCGATTGAGAAACAGTTTTTTCAGATATCTCCATAGTAATGTATGTATATTCACTGATCTACTGATATACTCGTATAAGCTCCTAAACTAAAATGGACCCTCTATTGTAGCATTTTGTTGCGATTGCTACTACTCCACAAGTAGGTTGTCTTTTTTCTATCGGTTCCACGCCCCCTTTTACATTGAAATGGCAACTTGTAGTTGTATAATCCTTCATACCCAGCTCCCTCTTCAAAGTATTCGTGACATTTTCGTCTAGATGCTAGCCTAACCGATTCATTATTAGGATCGGCCATGGCCACAATTTCAGATTGTCCTTGTCAATTTCTTTAAATCTTTTCATCCATTAGGCACTCTTTTTTTCAACTTCCTTCCGGCTACGCGCATGTGCCACCCTGAAAACCCACTTATTTAATTATAGTACAACTAACGGTTTGTATTGTAACTATTCACATCGTAATAAACCGATTAAAACATATCTAAAATCGAAAAGCTCAACAAAAACACGTTCTCGATGGAAGTTGCTAATCGGTCCGTCATAAAAATGACAAAAAACATTCTCCCATTCTCACACATAAAATCTGCGACAGCTCCATGCGGGCGGATGACCGATGCTGCTAGGCTCCGTCTATTGGAAGCTCTTAAAGATCGTTAAGACATGACGCCTTCCCAGTTAAAATCACATCGTGTGAATTGTTTTGAACAACAAAAACGAACAACATGAGTCATCAATGGAAGACTAAAGTGGATTATTTTATGGCTACCATTGTGGTTGTATCTACAGTTGTTTCTACTTTTTTTGAGGTTAATAACTAGGTTACAGGTGGTTTTAGAATACTGTGGGAACGACCTTAGATTTAATGTGCTACGGTACGGCGCAAGTGTTATTCGTTTTGTTAGGCAACAAATTTGCAAATAATCACGTCGCAGAGCAAAAGAGGGCGTTTAACGCCATTAAAGGTCAACAATTGGAATTTGCGCGCGAAAACTGAATTGTGAGCATTGGTATTTAGGTCAAGTGTCTTTTGTGATTTGCTTAATGGAGTTGATAGTTCAGAATGCTTTTGATAGTCTGGTTAAGTAGAACGAAAGACAACTGACAACTTTGAACTGAAACTTCATGACACTTTCATGAAAATATCGTTACAGAATCATATGTGGCCTTGAATTAGACAGACTCTTCACTCCTTTGCCTCACAAACAACATCTTCCTCCCTTCTGCGACCCTCAATTTTCAACTGAAGTCTTATGAAAAAACTGAATACAGCGCCTGTCAGCTTGAAGACAGCTAACAAGCTTCTTTTTGCTTCTTCTTGGTTCTTCTGTTCGCCTCTGAAATTGAAATTCCCAATCAAGTCATGGTGAGTTGGGTGTCAGAAATCTTCCTGCCCACCTGCCATTGGCACCACACTTATGAGCTTACTCAAGTTATTCCACTCACAGATACTTAACACTTCAATCACCCAAACCAGCATCTGCCACTTGTTCATGTTTCACTTGACTTCTATATTGACTACTGGATTCGGTTGTGACTTCCCTCATAGAACAAATGAGAATAGGTATTTGTACTCGTATCCGTGCGGCTCAACTCCAACTCATGATTAATCGTTAAAGGCCACGTAAATGTCGGCCGTACTCGAATGGAACTCCACACGCGCGTTCGAAACACCATTTTTGGTGAATTTTTTTTCCGAATCTCATTACAACTGTGTATCTAATGGATGATCATGTTTTTCAGTCAAATTTTAAGCTCATCTCAGATGGATTTGTGTTTACCATTTTTTTTTGCGCGCGATATCATCCATGAGGTACGAGTATTCGTATTCGTTTCGTACCTACTGTGAACGATCGATGGGCAATCATTAATCTTCGGATTAATTGCCGATCTGCTGATTGTAAATCGTGTTTAAGCTTGGAACCGTTTGGATTTATGTCAGTTACATGTTATGACGATGAGAATTGAAAACTTTTGAATTTATTGCCAACTTCTATGGATAGGTTGCTTCATATCCGTTGCTGGTTCACCTGCCTCCGCTATGATACGTTCACCCCGAGACTAAGGTGTGCCCTTAGTTTAACAACTTTGTCACGATCAGTTATGTATAACGATCACCAGAGAGTTGGTGGAATTTGGTTCTAACAAGTTGACACCTACATACATGGCAAAACTGAACAGCATTTCGAGAAGATGCCAAGGGCAATGCCTAATTTTGTGGAAAAAACTAAGATCTCTGATAAGACCCACAAGAGTCGCTTTCACGGATCAATGATTCCAGACAGGTTAACAACTGATCGTGTAGTAAAATACTTTTCCTGAATGCAGGGTAATTAGAAATGATGACATTGTGGCTAATGGTAGAATTAAGGTGACCAACAATATCACTAGAAAGGTCAAATAGGGGGAATTCGTGTGAACAATAGTTACGGATGTCGTGTGTTGAACCAGTTAGTTCTTGGAAAAGCTGACACGATTTATCTTTTTCATCTGACATAATTGCCGGTAGGGACCTTGATAATAACAGTCGGTGGTCGGTAGTAGCGGTTAACACCTAAGGTTAACCTCTAAAGAGTCATGTCCGAGTTTAAGTCTACTTGTAGTGCTTGATTCCACTTTGATTTGCGTGGGAAAATGCTGATGGATTATGTTGATTACAAGGTTGGACCTTAAGGAATGATATCATTGTAAAGAATGTTTTTGAATCTGAAATTAAAGATAAGCTTAGATACGAGCATTGTACTTGTGGTTGTCATTAAAGTATTAAACTTATTTTGTTTTAAGAAAACACATGTTTTTGTATTGTTCTTTAAAGTATCAAGAACGAATATCATTCGATGATGCAACATCCAGTTTTGTGAGAATAGGAACACAAAAGTCATTAGTTCGACTCGACAACTGAAAACAAATTAAGGGTTCTTGGCACTATTAATGAGTGTTTAATGACTTCTTGATTGCTCTCGTTTTGTATCTACGAGCTTTCGAAGTTTCTTGAATGCCTAGTGATTTCTGCAAAACCTTTAAGGTAATTCGCCGCGCCGGAGATATTCTTGAAACATCCCAGAGACATCTTTTCGGCTCCCCAAGGCTTCTTTACTCATTATCGATTACTTACTACCTGTTCCGATGGTTGGCTGATAAACTTTTGCCATATGACTTTTCGATGACTTTTTAATGACTTTTAGACGATTTACAGGCGATCTTCTAACACTTTGCCGATAACTTTTTGCCAATTCCCCATTTGATGATTCCTCGGTGATTTTCCAATAATTTTACAATGACAATCTCAATGAATTTTGAATGATTAAGTGATGAGTTCCCGATGAATTATTGACGATTTTTCTATACTTTCCGCTGAGTTTTTGGTGAAGTAGTGGTGGCTATGGGATGATTTCGCTTTCATTCTCGGAAAAGTGATTTCCTAATGGTCACTCGATTACTTTCTGAGTTTCTAATATTCCGGTGATGTTCCCACGATTTTATAGTGACTTACCCATGATTTTTAAGTGATTTCCTTTGATTTTTTTTTTTTGCCCAAGGCGTAAGTCTTGTTGCCCTATTTTGACTACAGTATCCACATATATTTTGTGTTGCTTTCATTGGCCGCCAGTCTTTTTGCTCACATAATAGTTGGTGCAATTAAGGGGTCTCCTTTCTATAGAACCGTACAGACCAAGTGGTACATATTATCTGGTAAGTGCACTTAATTCATTTTCTCCAGCTCAAAAGACTTGGGCGGCTAAATCTGAAATGAAATACGTCTGATACGATATTCCATTCTTTCCCAACGATCAGGTAAAGTTTCCAAACCCCATTTTTACAGTAACGTCTCTCGATCTTTTCATCTTTGCGTTTTTAAATGTTCCTCCTCAGCAGGTACGCGTAGACAGCAATATTACACAGTACGACTTCAGTTTGGCTGAAAGTGCACATTGGTCGCCTTACGAAACCTCGCGCTTCAGAGATGGCATATTTATTAACCGCTCGCAGCATTTCCACTGATTGTTAAAGTGTTCTTATAAAGGAGGTCGACGGAGATGCGTCCAGAAAGGCTCTGTTGTTAAGGCTCATCACAGTATTTTCCGGCGTGGTACTGTCTTCGATATCTGCATTCATGCTTTGGTTACTACCAGTCCGAGAGAATGGCAGCACCTTGGAATATACGTCTCCAATATTTCATCTACCGTAATGTAACTAATGTGATTGAAGCTCTAAAGCCACGGCTTTATGTTAACATTAGAGGACCAAAATCTCACTCTTGTGGTACCTTATAATTTTGAAGTTGCAGTTGAAAGATCGATATCGAGGTAAATTTAACGTATACTTGCTTCGAATTGGTCATACTTAAAACAGGGTCGATGAGCTATGGATTATAGCTGTTGTAAGCTTTAAGAAAATTCTTGAAACCAATAAGACAAAGCCAGCACTGATGTATAAGTTGCTTAACCAAATGGTAGTGCAACTGCTTGCCCTTAAGTTACAAGCCCAAGGCTCAATTCTCTTACCAGCGCGTGAATCTAAAAATGCGTGAACTCTGCATGCATATCCAAAACAAAAAACAGTAAAGTTGCATGTACATATCATAAAACTACAAGGTGTCAACACAATGTTAAAGCAATGCGTGATTAGTCTCCTCGTTCATGTCTTTGTTTTCCTCATTTTCCATGAAGCTCGTATCTCCAATGATGTAATACGAGTGCTACGAACGGACACAGTTTGCCGCTAATTGCCCATTCAAGGCTGAAATGTTGTTTTATCCAAATTATTCTAAACTCAACAAACGAGTATACCAGCAAATTTACCATATTAAACTTTGTCGGCCAGATATTGCTGCTCCATCGTAGATTTCTAAGATTTTCGTATCTGCAACAATGTTGGCTTCTTCTGTGAATTCATAATCAACCTGAATCTATTTACCTCCTGGGCATAATCAACGGCAAATTCATCCAAGTCAAAAGGTCAGTGGATGAGCGATCTCCGACTCCTACTTCCACCATTAAGGCAACCTTACAAATCGTTCGAGTAGCTCGTTCGCTATTGTCACCGGCTGACTGCATTCCAAACACTCACAATGTGTTCATCAGAGAATCCCATAGAAAAGAAGCTAATGTCACGCTCAACAAACGACAAAATTTCCTTTAATCCAACTTAATTCAAGTTAAAAACCAACATTCTAATGAAGCACTCATCCAGCCGCAGTTGCCCCGCAACAATAGTCGAAGTCACACTTATAGTCTCGGCTCCAATCCCAGTCGCATTCAATTATTCATAAGACTCCATGGCACCGGGTGCATTTGAAATAGGGGAAAAAAAAAATCGAAGAAAACAAACTCTGGCATCACAAGTTCAAATTGCTGATCAAAAAACAACACCAACATCAGGCTGAACCTGTTCATCTTTCTGGCACCGGCATCGGCACACGGTGTGGACGGATTCAGTTGTTTCTTTGCGTTTGCCATTTGCCAGTATAAGGTCAAATGGAATTGGTGCTCCTACAATCGAGCCCACTAACAGCTAACAGGTATAACAATTGGAAAGCCATTACATTGCATTCAACTTGATCGATGATCGTTGTGTATCCCACCTCCCGTCTCGTTAACAAGATTCAACGGAACCTTATGCCTCCTTTGGTGATGCAACTTATTCGTAACTCCAACGAGCATAAACCTGACTCCTCTTCACTAGGTTGAAGTTGGCACGATCTTCTCTTAGAGGTTGTTTATTCAGTCGAATATGGTGGCACCACCGGTATACCATATACTCGTACGAATACCCTGAACGCGTTGAAGATAATGACCGATCCGATCCAAGTCGCCGACCATCGACCGTCGGTCGAAAATAAGAAAAAACAAATACTGAACCCGCAAGTTCAGTCGAACACTAAAGCAACGGAATCCGGTTTGGATTTTCGGCTTCGGTGAGTTTTGAACGCTTCCACCTACTGACACAGAGTTGATACCAACTACCAAGTGAATTTGACACAGTTTCGCACATCAGCTGTTGAATGGGTTTGCTGAGGTTACATGATATGGTGCTTTGAATGATTCCCTGCCAACGTAAAGTAGGATTCCATGTCAGATGGAGAGTTCTATGGAATTCTTGAGGTACGAGTATTTGTACCGATACTCGTATCTGCAAGTTACTTCTGCCACAGCATACGAGAGTACCCATACTCATACTCATCCCTGACATCAATATTGAGTATCAAGACGATGGCATCTGATTTATGCTTAAAACACAGTAAGGAAGGCATACTCGTACTCTGATGTCTTTAGCGTCTTATGTAAGCCGACTATGAAACCGATATGAGATACATTCTCAGGTTTCAACTTCCAGCTTTACTTTCGAGATCATCTTTGACCGGCAGATGTGTTGTCTTACCGCAGACAGGCTCCGCATTGTTATAGGTGCCATTTGTGGATATCATTTGTTGGATCGTTTGTTGTTATGCACAATTTTAATGTGACATCTCTGTGGTGATGTTGGTGGTTTGGTTGGTCGATTTTACTGGCTGGATGCATTCATCTCTCAACGGTGATGACTTGTTCGACGTCTTCTACTCGTACTATGTCTTGTGGTGAGTTAATACCTTTAGCCATGGGGTAGTTACATAAGCGCATAAAGTGTAATTGGTCATAACTCAAGGTTGTCGTTGTATACAATTGCAGTGTTGTTGGTATTGTTCTCAACCCGTCCGCTGCATGTTCATGGGAATATTTTGCGCTACTTAAAGATTTTACTTTCGCTTTAGTGATGAGGATCTTCCTTGGAAGGTGACCCATTGGACCAATTTTTTTTTGTACCTTTTTGTTATTCGATTCTGGTTTATTATTGAGATTTATTATGACCAATTACGATCTTAATGACGAAGACTTGACTGAGTCAAAACGAAAAGACCTTTCGTTATAAATTTATTGAGATGTCCGCAACGAACAATTTTAGGTCATCAATCATTGTTCTGCAAGCAGTTTTTCTTATACTGTACGAGAATGCATTATCTTGCAAAGTCTGTAGTACTTTGAGGACACCAATTCATCCATCAATTTAAGGGACAACCTAAGTGTCTTGGACTGAATAACTGATATTATGGAAGGATTCGATTCTAGATGGCTTTCTTCTGCAAAAAGAACCTCTTGATCAGTTTGTTGGCTATCAACTCAAAGACAGACTCCTTTTAGCTGATCGACCACATTCAGAAGAAATGTATCACGAAAAAAGAACATGATACCCACACTTTAATATCTCTTGAAGGATTTGAAAAGCGGCAGATCACCTCAGCGTCAACCATACTGATGCTATTTCAATCAGATATCGCCAGTAACATTTATCGAAAATCATATTTTCTTTGGTGACAGAGATTACAATTTTACAAAAACCGTCAATATATGCCACCTGGGTGACAAGATCGACTCTAATTAACTGGCATTGTCTGTACTTTATTAGAAGCTTTCTTTTTTGTTTATATTTGAGTGTCGATGGCGATGGCAAACTCCCGAAAGTAAAATTGCCTACGAAAGAGCTACTAAGAAGTGCCGTTTGGACTCGGCGATAAACCGTAGGCCCCGCTCAGATGTGACAAAAATCAAAACATGAGCAACACAAATGAGTGCCATGAAGCTAGGCCATGGCCCATACCGGGCCATGTCTTGTCTCTATTGGTGAAGAAAATTCAATGACTGCATGAGCTTAGAAGGATACTTTGTCAAACTTTAACAATGCTCCAACACAGTGGGACCACACAGCAAAGGCAGATCAGACTTATGTATGTTAAGTATGACTAGATTAGGAGAGATCTTACCTAGCTAAGTCTAGATGAGCTACAAGTCGATTCCTGGCTCAGAAAAGTGTGGTTTAGGTATCATCAATGTGATGAAGCTCTTCTTCTAAAGAAACTGAGCTTAGTGTTCATCTGGTTTCATTTCCAAAAATTAGTAATGATACCAATAGTGTTTTGTACTATTCAACTTGTCTTGTCTACAGTGATTCGTTCGTGATTGCTTTGGAATCTCGGCTTATAGCAGACAATCAACGAAGTTGATGAGTCTGACTGATCTAGTGCTTAAGCCGTGACCATCCGTTTTCACAACGAAGCTAATCAGAAAACTTCTTTCGACATGTCGGCCCAAATGTGCCGAGAGATTTCTGATAGTTAAAGGAGCTTTTGCTTTATCACGAGGGTGCTTTGGGTAAACACGACGTTGATAAGCTTTTTCTGCAGCGCAAGTACGTCACTGCTGCCTTTACTAGACCCCAAGGAACAGTCAGTTTTGACAGTACAACATACACAACAGTGTTACAATGGTCTTATGGACATGAGTCTGATGCAGTGATACCAGAACTCCTCTTGCGGAATGATTTCGTCTAGAATCCAAGTCAGGAAAGGAAAGGTAACAACAAGATCTTACTCCTATTTAAGAACTTGTTTCTGTCTTTCAAGCGGTTGTTAGGTACATAATCCCGATGACAATGAACCATATTGTAGAGAATTAGTCATTGGATTCAGTGGGGCATAACATAAGGTCTCGCTGCAGCCTCTTTCCACGTGGGTCCCGCCTTAGAATAGCATCTCTGAAAAAATAATAATGCCGATAAAGTTGATAAGCAAGGCTCAGGTAGGAGTTTCTTGGGTCACGCGCATGCGTAAGAATTGTGTGAGCCCCTATCAGTGTTCATACATTTTTCTTGTTGCAAACTCTTATCAAGTGGACCTTACTGTTATACGGATTTATTTTCATCAATTCTGATCAGCCCCATCAAGTAAATTAAGGTCAATACCCCCGAAAGACCTGTCAATTCAGAGAGAGAGTTAGACGTTAACATGATTTCTATCTGCTCATCGACGGTCAGACAACTATAGGCTTCTGCGTTGTGACTATTTCATCGGTATGTGACCTCCACCTCTATCTTTGCAATACTTGTTTTTTGTCCTCAGAAACCACCGGTGCTCCAGGCTTCGTGTTTCTTACTGCTTTGCTAGTTAAGGGCTTCGAACGACTTTGATTTTAGGAGAAAAACTTCAAGAGATCGGTGAGTTTTAGTTGGGGTGTCATGCTATCGTTTTTAGGTCGTCTCTGAGTGGGTGTGGAATTCAGAATCAAGTCTTTACCTTCTTTTAACTAACTCCTTAAAGGTGGTCCCTTAGAACGGACCATTACCTTTCCACATCAAGCTGTCAATCAAAGAAATTTGACCAGCCAACTGCCTCTCTTTTGAAAGCACAAAGCAGGCTGAATATTTCTGACAGTCCATTCACGGTCCTCCAACATTTGTTAATTCAAAAATTTAATTATAAAAGGATTATAGAAATGAATGTTTAAGTTTGGGCCTTTAGAGTTCTTCCTAATGCGGTAATTGGGAATGCCACAGGAGGATTGTTTGAACACATACAAATCTTTTTTGTATTTTAGTGCTTTCACAATCTTCTTACCATCTTACTTGATAGAGAATTGAAAATTGTTATATTTCTTTCTAGGCCCCACACTTGCCCAAAACAAACGTTCCTCGTCGCGAATCACCAGCTCCCGATCATTTGGTACAAACATCAAAAGTTCATCAACCTCATCATCGTCATCCGGAGTGAATTTCGATTGTCCCGAAGAGTTTGGTTACTATCCACATCCCAGTGATTGCACTCAATACTATGTGTGTGTATTTGGTGGTGCCCTGCTGGAAAGCTGTACCGGTGGCCTCATGTACAGTCATGAGTTGCAAACATGTGATTGGCCTAGAAATGTCGGTTGTGAGTTAAATGATGGTGGCGCTAGCATTTCTGTCTCATCTGGAGGATCTTCATCCTATCGTGATCCTTCACCTAGGGTGCCACAAATCAAACAACAGCAACAGCACCAACAACAACACCAACAACAACACGTACCCCATCGTGTACGATTCGGTTCAGCATTCTCTAGTTCCACACCGTTGCCTAAGCAAACCATCGTACAGCAGTACCAACCCCGACAACAACAGCAAGTAATCCAAGCTCAGGTTCAGACCTTACCTCCACCACCTGAATTGAGAGTTGCCCCAAATCCAGTAATAACATCAAGAGGACAACCTAAACCATTGCTTGATTCACAAGAGGACATTGCCAAGGTAAGTCAAATTGATATTCACTCATCAAGAGCGCATCCTAATGTTCTTTGCATATCTTCAGCTCTATGCCGATGCTCATGATACCCTACCGCCCGTTGAAGAGGAAGAGAACGATCGACAACAACGTGTCTATCGTGGCCAACCTAGTACCGTCGGACAGGTGCAGAGAGATCGTGATGGAATCCTTCACCAAGCCAGCATCAATGCAATTCCCAATCATGGTAAAATTGGTTCATTCTCCTATGGGGCACAGATCAATCAGTATCGGTAAGTGAAGCCCATCTTTCGGTCTGAATAAATTTTCTCCTCATTCTCCTGTTTTTCATTTAAATTCTTCGTCATTTCATTTCATTCATGCGACATGCTCTAGACTCGATTACATTGACCACAATTCGATTGACTTACATCGACGACGACGTGAAATACGAAATCACACTGCCGACAATAATGAGCCGGAAAGACACTCACTGACATTAACGAACCAAACTTCAACTGCAACTACAGCTGCTTCTAATGAAACTAATGACCAAGTTGAGACAGAGATTAACACTGACAGCAACACCCGCGAAACAGGTGACCAAGAGACTACAGAAGTAGGTGATGACAATACAGACAACAGAACCGAGGTAGATGATGCTGATGTTGATGAATCAGTAAGATCTACACGACAGCTGCGTCCTTTGGGATTCAATTTACGTCCAAATCGTTGGCCTTTATCATCGTCAAATTATAGAGCCGTTGAATCGAATCCATATCAACAACAAAGCTTCCCCTTCGGAGGTTTCAATCCGTTTATCGCACCACCGCTAAATCCACACTTAAAAGACATCAAAGGTAATCCTTTAATACCCCGTCCTAAGCCAAAGGGTCACTTTGCTGAGTTAAGTTTTAGTATCGCTTCGACTACCCCATCACCACTGGAGACGTATAAGGCATTTTCGGACTACTATGCTACGTCGACTACCAGACCATCACATCTGCAGCACTCTGACATTCTGCCCTTCCTCCTGCAAAGTTTAAAGGAAATCCAACAGCAAAAAAAGAAAAAACTCACCGAACCTGATAACTTTTCCTACTACCACCAGGAAAATGAACCCATCCGGGACATAGAACCTCCAACAAAAATCCCCCAAAGCTCGCATTACTCACAGTTTAGTACCGTCGGTGGATTTTTCAATAATTTCGGAAATCAAAAGCCCTTGAATGTCAAGCCAACTCCAGGTTTCCATCAGACAAAACTTGTTTCCCAATTCAGCATAGCTTCACCAATTCCTGAAGTTTCAACAGAAAGCAACTACTTTCAGTACAATATCCTTCAAAATCAGAAGATGAAACACTTTTTTACAACTTCAACAACAACTGAAACACCACCGACGTCAAATTTCAAAATAGTATCTGCACCAAATCTTTTCAGTGGATCACCACCTGTCAACTATACTAGTGGCCTAACTCATCAGTTTCAATTTGAAAATCTAACTACCACTCCCCTGTCCGCAACTAGACCTCAAAAGCAGTTAACCTACATTAAGCCAGGCACTATCTCAAGTAATTTCAACTTCGGGGAGCTTATGTCGGGCATCAAATACTCTAACATGGAGCAAATGCAACCAGCCATCATTGACATGTTCAAATACTTTAAACAGACTGCAGGCACCGCTGGTAATAGGGGAAAAGTCACGAAAGCTCCACTTGCCACAACAACAGACTATGAATACTATGACGATGAGGACGATCTAAAGACAAAGAAGCCCACCACCAATACCAAGCCCCCAAAGGGATACGAAAGCTTCATAAAAAGCATTCCTAACCAGGCGTACAAAACTCAGACAAAATTCCCCTTCAAGGGTATTAAGACCACAACAACAAGACCTCTAAAACCCACCGATGACTACTACTATGATGAAGAGGACGACTTCCAAATTCGACATCCTCCTTCCGAAAAACCCCCATACATGCCAAACTCCGAAACTATGGCTCCGAGACCACAACCGACTACAACTCCGAGATACAAAAATCCCAACAGTGTCACAGGATTTTTCGACGTAACCACTCGTCGACCAGTGTTCTCTTCTCATTTCCAACACGATGGTACAATACCGTCTTTCATCAATTTCCCAACTGACATTTTCCACGATCTACGGAACCGACACAAGCCAATTTCTTCCACTACGAACAGTCCCTTCAACAGACCTCACACCACTCTATCTACAGCTACAACGACGAGAACGACAACAACCACTACAACCAGTACAACAACACCACGTCCATTCGCATCAACAACCACACGTAAAGTCTATACAGTCCGTCCCTACCGCGGACATTCCAAATGGAACTACAACAAGGCTTCAGAAGCCACTAAGACTGACATTATGAAACGACCATCTGATGAACAGGCCCCGCTCAATGAACAGGACGACTCCAACAGGTACTCATGACATTTTTCTTATTCTATTTGTTTGTGTGTGTGTTTGTTGCGTGCCCCGATGTACAATTCTGGAATGCCAACTCCTCCTTCTCTACACCTCAGACTAACGAATGTAAATAGAAATAAAATTCGGACCACACATTCTTGTGACCATGACTGCTCTCTCTCTCTGTGACTAATTTCCAATTGAAAAACTCAAAAAAAAAAAACAAAACCACAACCATTTTTACTATTATACTTGTTCGCTACAGCATGAAAAATTCTCGTACGTTTCCGGTCCTTCGAGCCGGATCATTCTCTCCTAACATAATCCTAACACTAACAAAATGTTCTTTCTTCTCTTCTTTCTCTGTACATATTTTGTTTTGTTTTGTTTCTTTCTTCACCGTAACCGTGTTTGTTGTGGATTAACCCCCTAAAAACCAAAATTTTTGTAAAAAAACAAAAAACAAAAAACCAAAAAAAACAACCACAGAGTTGAAACAAGTTCACAAGCACCACTTCCACAATTGCCGCCATCACAACCAACGGCGAATATTTTCATATCGCAACAACGACCAAAAATCGTTGAAACCAATCCGAATGGCAATCGAAATTATTATAACACGTCCTATGAGACACAAGAGCAACAACAATCTTATGATCCCTATTATTCGGTTTATGATGATGACATTGATCTGTATAGGGATGTAGAATATGGTAATCAACAACAGCAACAGCAACAGCAACACCATCAGCACCAACAGCAACAGCAACAGCCACAGCAGCATCAACATCAACAACAACGACCACAGCAGGTACACCATCAACAGCAACCACAACATCAGCTGCGCGGAAAGGTACCACAACAACAGGCGGAACCATTGCGACCGACATACCGTCCAGAAATTCTCACATCCGCTAGTCCGCAACAAGTGCCCGTTCGAGAGACTTATATTAGTAAGCCATTACCGAAGCCACTGCAACAGGATACGAAACCATTTAACAATCAACAATCGTTGATCTATAATTCAGACTACGATGAGGATCTCATTGCACAGGTAAGAGTTGATATTTTTTTTAACTTAATCTCTTCAAACAGCTTAATATTATTAAATGTTCTTACGTCACTCAGTGGAGAACCGTTTCAATTATTGTTGATGTTCGTAGATATTCGCAGACGTTCGTAGCCATTCGCAGATATTCGTAGCCATTCGCAAAACATTGCTTGGAGATGTTTTTAAACATCTGTAGAGAATCTGGCTTCACATTTTCTTGACATACTTAGAATGTCAGCTAGCCAAAACACCTGTTAATTTTTGCTATGCATTCGTAAGAAATTCATTAAATCTTCACTTAACATTCATAAGAAACCATTTAAAACATTCGCATAGCATTTATTATGTATTCGTAAGGGATTCGCTAGATATTTCCCATAAATTCGCTCCGAATTCACTAATTGCTTCTAAGAAACATTTTAAAACAATCAAAGAGGAATTATTACAAATTCGCCAGCCATTTGTAATTTATTCGCTATTCATTCGCTAGGCATTCTCTGGGCATTTGCAAGAGATCCTGTATTTGTTCGCCACATATTCGATAGGATTCTAAAGAGGCTTGTTGGCGTACTTGTTCTTCATACGATTTATACGTATCCTATTACAGTTTTTTTTAGCGTCTTCTATCCTTTTTGGGGGTATTTCCAAGAAGACGACAATTATTTGGTTCTCTTGTCATGGGTAGGTTTAGAAAATCGTCGTTCCACAGTTTGGGATATAAAGCTATACATAGTGTCACACCGATTTTCCTAGACGACCACATATGGCGTTCGCTGGGCTGACGGTTGACTTGGGTGATTGTGATTGAGGAGTACTAAGGTTCAAGTCCAACACAGCATACTGAAATCAGAAAAAACCCTTTTGAAACATGAACACTTTTTTGAAAGTCAATGACGCAATGAAAAATTTTCTAAAGCTTCTGATGTGCTCTGTGAAGATGGCCTAAAAGCAGGGGAGGTCATACTTAGGCCCGAAGTACTACTGGCTATCATTCTCGTCTTAATACGAATTCTTCCTTTGATTTCTAAGCCTTTGAGAATTTTCTCCGAGAAACATTTTAGAGTTTGCTTGCAACCATAAATACACTTTGGACCTCATTGCAATTGAAGAAGATCTGAGACCTACTCACCTTTTCTGAAGCGTCCTTCGACTTGTGAATTGAATATGTTTACTTGAAAGACATTAAAAATGTATTACATACTTGCATCATCTAAGTCAGACTTGGAGTTTTTTCCAAATTCCTTTGTACAAGCGTACAAATTGTTCTGCTTCCGTGGATTGAAAACTTAACTTGCGACTGTTCATTGATCAAATAAAGCCTGTTGACTCAGGAATCCCTTTTGTTAGTCAAAATATTACCAACATACTATTTGCTTATCAGATTTAGACTCGTAACGTTGACAACCTCACTTCACTAAGGCCTATCTCTTATAAAAGTTAACCACAAAATTTGGGTCTGTGCCTCTCTTGCAGCACAATATTCTCTTAAAGAAGACGCAATTTCTAGAATGCTATATGAAGTCAAAAATATTAAGCCTTTCTTCGACTATCGCATATACAAACTGGTCCCGAACTCTACTCCTAAAACAAGGTGGGGACTACTTGTGTTGCGGAATCATTATCTGGGGAAGCAACTTCTGCAATGAGCAGTCTGTCTTGTAATATGTAGATACGAGTACCATGCCACTAACCTACCTTTTCTTCTCTGTCTCACGGATAGCAGTCAGTAAAGCTTGGCTTATATTTTAATGGTTGCGCGTTGTTATGACTTCAGTTGGGTGACCTGGCGAGGAGTTCTTTGGGATACGTTGCAGTAATGTTTACGTGAATCTGGCCGCTTCACTTCCGAGCAAGTTGAAAAAGTTCTCATTCAAAATTCTGTCCACTGCTTTTCCACTCGCCTGGAAGACTTCTGTTGGGACTGGTCTTTGCCTGACTTTTGGTATAGACACAACCTTTGCTTTTCCCCCACTAATCGAAGTGTCTGGAGTCGAGGTGATGTTACATCATACATAATTAGAAAAATCTTAAGGAAACGTTTTGAACGTACTTACCTCTCCTACTGAAAATATTACTTATGCTATAATCCAGCCTTTCTTGGAGATTGTATAGTCTGGTTCCCTATAGCAATCTTCGTCGGAGGTTTGCTTCTATGAGCTGTAATGCGTTCTATTTTTATACTCGTACCATTCTCGACTATGTCTTATGTTTGTCCCACAGAATGATTTAAAGTTATTGTAACACATTACTCAGTAAGTCTCTTAGAAAAAAAACATCGAAATTCGAATGTATTATCCTTCAAGACAGATAAATTCATTTCGACACTTCTCTAAACTTTTCGATGCCTTTTTTGTAAAACAACTTATCTTTGCTCTCAAAACATGCGCCAGTTTCGCCAATCACTTCTCATTTGAGTAAAATTTCTTTCCGTAGAGCATCTTTTTGAGGTCTACAAAAATCCAGTAGTCGCTGGTAGCCTGATCACGAGAGCACGGGTGTGGGTGAAGCAGCTTTCACCGGCTGCTGTCCACTTTACCGATGACTTTTTCGATTCAGGTGTGTAGTAGTGGATCCAAGCTTCATCTAGTGTCACATACTGACGTAAGAAATTCTTTCTATCTCGCTTAGACAGCTCCAAACAGGGCTATGAATCAAATTTTCATGTAGAATTCTAAACACGCTACCTTTTGATATCTATGAGGTGTCAGCTATCTCACGCAACTTTACTTGACGATCTTCCAAGTCTATTTTTTGGACCTATTTTGTGTTTTCCTAAACCACATCCAATTTTAGGCGACCAGAGCGTTCAGCGTCTTCAAAGTTTGCACGACCGCATTCAAATTCAGGAAACTAGCCAATAATAGTTGATTTCCATAGAGCAGAGTCTCCATAGTGCTTTTCAAGAAACTGTTTGGCTTCAGCAGTATTTTTTCCTATCAAAAAACAATGTCAACATTCGAAATTATTTTTTAACTATTTTTTGAAAAATAATAAAAGTTCTTTCAATAAAACCAAACTTGAAAACTATTTGTTGGAATGACATGAAATTTTGACACGTATCGTTTGAATGTCAGTATTATCCAATGGTGACATCTATCTGTCAGACCGGGGACTTATAGAGAGATTTGTTATATCATTACCTTACTTCCATATTTTAAAAGCTTCATTATGGATTTTTGTATTCCCTTCCCCTTAATGTAGCGTTCATCAGTTTAAAAAAGTGCGTAGGGACTTTCATCATATAGAGATGTTTCAGATTACTTTGTAAATAATAAGTAAATTTTCAAGCGCTTGGTTTTTAATCCTCAAAGAAGAATCACAGGAAAATTGAAGAAGTTTTTTACAATTCTTATTCGAATTGATAAATCAATACTTGCCATTTACTTATTAAAAATTCTTTGATGTAAATATTGACTATGACAAAGTTTTAAGTGATCCATACAGAGAGTCCAATTTTGAATCACTTTTTCGACCACATTAGCTGATATTTTGCTATAATAACCGAATAGACAAGTGATTTGATGATGTTTCCTCATAAAACATAGGCATCGGACATCAAATCACACGATCTAGCCGGCCAATTCACCGGTCCAACACGAGAGATAAATTGCTCATCGAAATCATTTTTCAATTGGTCTATCGATTCGCGTGCATGTGGCATGTAACACATGTCGCCCTGCTTCAGCTCGTGCAAATTGAACAAAAAAGCTTTCGAATTTATTTAACGATAGCGAGCGCCATTGGCGGTAATAATATTCTCGGTCATCTTTGAAAAATATCGGCCAATGATTCTGCCGGTGTATTGGCAGCTCTTGTATTGCCTGATGTTACTCATCTAACCAAATACGGCATTTTTATTTATTAACATACCCATTCAACCAGAAATCAGATTCGTCACTGAAGACTGTTTTTCGATAAAAAAATAAAGCTGATCTTCCTCCAGCTTTTTTAAGGCCCACTGAAAATTCGACGCTGTGTTATTGCATGAGCTCTATTTTGTAAGGTTTCAGACCAAGATCTTTCCTTAAAATCTTCCACATTTTTAAGTAACACAATCCCAATTGCTGAAAACGGCGACAATATTTTCCTGTGTACGCACTCTACACATACGGGTGGGCAGCCTGATGTCGAAAAGTGTGAGGTTGTTGTGAAATTTGATCACTTTTGATACTGAAAAACCAAATCGCAAAATAATCGCCCTTTAGAGTAGAAGTTGGTTAGTCTTGGTTAGACTACTTAAGTTTCTCGCAATACTTGTTTAGTCAAAATTGAATACTTTGATTCTATGATTAAGTAGCAATGGTTTCCTAAATACTTTCCAGTTCTTAGTCAATCTGCTTACGCTTAAACTACCAAGCGTAAGATAAAGAAAAATATTTGAACTGCCACCAATCCGACACCGCTCACTTAGTCCACCAGTTAGGGTCCTTTATCACAATTTTGGATTTTATCTCGAGGCTTGGAGAGACCAGATAGGATAAACAACAAGAAGGTCTTGGGGATGGTACGCGATTCCAATGCGATCATCTATTTCAAAACATTCCGCGCCGAAGCTTTGTAATTTCGATTCCTACATATATAAAAGATTCACATCTCTTGGGGTATGTTTCTTCCAATTACTTCTTTTTCTACTCCTCTTTGTGTACTCTCGCCTCATTTCAAATTAATTTAAAAGTCTGAAAGCGGATAGTCCTACTTTTATTTCAACATTGTCAAGGTAAGGCTCTCCGAACATTTTTCTCCTCCATCTTTACTTCAGAATTTGCTTCTATTTTTGTTATTTGTTTAATAACATAAATAAAATTGTTCATTGCATACTTAACATATTTAATTAAAACATTATTCCATTGTTTTATATACATATATTAATTAAAACCAAAACTCTCTGCATTTCCTCGTGTAGATCGAACAAGATAACGAATACGACCAACCGACCAGAGCTCCAGTAAGGTAAGTCACCAGATCATTTTTCTCAAGTAGATGTAAAATCTTCTTTCTTTCTATCACCGTTAACAACTTTTTTTTAATTAAAAAATAAAAAAAACAACAAAAAAACACCCAATTGGCAATTAAACGAGAATTTTATCTCGATTCAAAAATGTCAATAAACTATTTAGAAGCCTGGATTTCAGACTTTGTTGGTTTCCGACTTTATTGGTTTGAAAGCGCTTTGTATAAGCATTTGTTAGACTTACCATTCCTTAGAAGAAATTAAAAAAAAAAAAACCCCACACACACACACACTTTACAACAACATTATACACACACATACATTAAAATTACAATTATTCAAAATTCCAAAATGCAAACTAATAAGTAAATGAAATCTTTTTAAAAAAAAAAAAAACAAAATCCAATCGAAACTAGGGGAGACCGATTTACGATCAATTCGATCAGTGATCGTCCAATTGTGGTATCATCAACTGTCGACATTGATGATGAACCTTTCTACGCATCGTTATCCTCCACCCTATCCCCACAATCTAATTCTCAAGAGGAAGACGAAGATCTCTATGATTTACCATTTTTACCACGTAAACCATCACCAACACCATTACCATCAATGGTACCAATGGTGTCATCAACATATGAACCAAAAGTCATTGCGACTATACCAGCCGATGAGTATAGTTTTTTCAATGAAAGCCCATCATCAACTGAATCATCGACAACGTCAACAGAGGCTACAACGCGTATGACGACCACATCAACAACTCCATCTACAACTAGTACAACAACCACAACTACAACAACAACCACACAAACACCACCAACACAATATGAAATAACATCATCCACAACGACTACGAAAAGGTAGTACAATAAAGCTTTCCTTCTTTTTCTTTTTCCAAAAAGAAATATTTTTGCCATGTCATTTATTTTACAAAAAAAAAATATGCATTCTTAAAAATAACCGCTAATTTAAAAAAAAAGATACATCATCGAAAGCTTTATTTGTCACCCACAAAAGAAAGAAATAACAAAAACTTAACAAACATATTTTTGGCAACTAAAATTCATTCAAACACAAAACTAACACACAATCACATTACTTAATACCATCACTCACACTCTTTTACACACAAAAAATGAAACACAACATTCACACTTACAGTATTGTATTTACACTTTAGAATATGATCCACAAACTGGGAGTTAAAGAAACAATTTAACAAAAAAAACAACAGTTGACAAGAGTAGCATGCAAATTCAGTACACCTTTCAGACCATTTTTGACAGCGCTGCCATTTGCCAAAGCTTAAATACAAACACTATTTTCTGTCACTTTGACATGTGCGTTTTATGTTTTTGGCTTTTGAGCAAATGTCAAAGTCAAAACACGCATCACTCTTCGAAGAACCAACAGAATGAAATAAACACCCTATCGGAATGCGGTACTCGTATACTGTTTCATTTGCATGTGACATTTCCGCAGAAGCATGAGGCACGCAATTTTTTTTTAAGCATGGACATGCATGAGTCATAATAATTACCGAAAACTGAGTTGATTCCTTTTTTTTTTTATTATTTCTTGAATCTCACTTTATTTTTGTGCTAAATTTTGTAATTTACCTTTTCTATTAGGCATGCCTCTTTTCTTTTTGACAGATACAAATACAGGGATGTTCTTTTTTTTTAGATTTTCATATTTAAGATTTAAAAAACCGATGAAATGTGTCAGAATTTAGAAAAACCAATAAACAGTCTTTAGATCAAGCATTTTCAAAAACTTTCAGATTTGACAGAACAATCGAAGACTATCAGCTTCATTTTTCACCGGCATACATATATATAATTTAAATGAAACAGTAGACATGAGAAACTACCCGATGAGAACTTTTCTATAACTGCTACAGGCCACCAGAAGACTGTTTTTCCAAAATATTGCTTTGTAAATTTGACATACGTAGAGCCCCTAGGTAAATAACAAAAGCTTTTGAACAACACGATTCGAAAAGTTTTCAAGTTAAGGGCAAACCATAAGTTTTTCAAGTCTTGTCAAGAAATCAGAACTTTCAAATATTCGAGTAACTTCACATCACCATCAATTTAACTGATTCGCTTTTACAATTATGAAGGTAGTAGCATAATGCTCAAGTGAAGATCGAGGCTTTCCTTTTTCACTAGTTATCTCAATTAGAGCATATAATTGGCCACGTTTTGTTTCAACGAATAACTTCTTTTCTGTCGGACAGCAAGCGGACGAAGAAGTAATCCATCGTACTCCTTATTTTTTTTAACACTGACAGGATTTCGACTTAAAGCATATTGCCTTCTCGGCTGGCCTCGACTTAATGTATTCGACATATGTCGACCATACTTCCGACGAAATAATTACTAATCATTGCCCGATTATGCCATCAATGTGAAAACCACATCAAAAACTGTGATTTTTTGAGTTTTATTCAGTCTTGCGCACTGTTTCTAGATCACGACGGAAACTGCAATCCTGTTCACAAAGACAGAAGTCTTGTTTTAGTTCTGTGTAACGAAAGGATCTTTCTTAGTAATAAAAACTATATCTTGCCGAATAATGCCTTATGCCGAAAACATGTGTGCAAAAAATCTACTTGCAGTACTGCTGGCAGCTTTGCTCGTGAAACAGATGTGCAGATATTTTTGAAATCAATCGCATTGGTTGCTGTCATTTGACAGCTACTGTCACTTATGTGTGACAAAGTCGATTGCCACGAATTTAGAAATAGGGATGTGTTGCAGAACAGCGATGCGTGCAGCATTTAGATGTAGCTTCGCGATTTAAGACATGTGTATTCTAATTTCACTGCACACAAAATTCTGCTCATGGTTCTTGGGCATTGCACTGTCAAAAAGTAATTTTTACCACAACACGCTTTATATACAAACAAATATAATACTTAGAATTATCGAGACTGCTTTTGCTACAAAATAAGTTTCACCCTTCTCGTGAGAAAATAATGACAGTTTTGAGTGGACAGTGAGCCGATTATGTCTAAAACTGCTTGCACTTAACAACAAATGATTGCAACAAGTCATCCGAAAATAACAGATAGTTGTTGACAATCTGAATTACTCGTATCTGTAAGGGCTACTTACATATCTTGTGTAAGCTTCCTTTATCCTTCATAAATATTATATTTTAAATACGACTCCTCGACGATCTTTATTTAGAAAATCCGTCACAAACCACACGCTTCGCCCATCAGTTGTCATTTTCGGCACTCCTGGACGGCTTCCGGTGCTGACGTTTATTTAATCAATTTTCATTTCATTTCAGGTGAAGATGGAAAAAAAACATTTCGAAAATTAAGGTTTCCAGCCTTTTTAAAAGTAGATGCATAGTACTCCACCCTGTGAACATCCACCACTGATTGTAATCCTAAATCTTAAGTTCTTCTCTCTGAGCATAATTTGCATTCCACGACGTTTTACGTGGCCTGACACTTTACTTTTAACGATATCTTTAGTATTTCTGTATATATTCTTCGAGACTTATTCTTACTTTCTTTTCGAGAGATTCAAGTTTCTGCCCTTTTAAGGTTACTTAAGCATATGTCACGTTGCAACTTTCCCTTTTTTTTTGTTTCCGCTGAGCTGGTTACTTTGTCATTTACGTTTGCTTTAGATGATGATGTTGTCTAAGGATCGAAGTCGCCTCTTGACTTTAGACACTTAGCTTACCGTCCACTATCTTTTTTTCTACCAAAGCTCACTATCCAAACTTTTTCCCAATTTGGATAAGGCTCCTTTGGCTTCTGAACTAGCTACGCCGTGTATTTGTCCTGATAAATTCAGAAAATCATATCATCTCTGTAAGACAGAGGTTTCCTTTCAATTCAGTAGCTATCATCCAAAATGAAAATTTTAGAAATCTGCCGATACGACAGATAAGTGAGCCTTACTTAAGTTAACCGCGTGGTTCTTTATTTTAACTAATATATGTACGTACGTACGCACAGCTTACATTTAACAACATCCTCTGAAGTCCTTTCTAATTAGTAAAAGTCAAGTAAAGAAAAGCTGATCTTTTGCCCAATTGAGGACGTCTTGTTTCTGGCATAGTAATCCTCATACATTCAAAACCAACCTGACATCAATAATGGTTTTTTATGTAAAATGTCGCATGCAAGGACTGATATAGTTGTTCCCATTCCCGATTACGGGTTTTCCACAAGGACATTTAGTAGAAAGAATACCCAAAAAACATCCAATACAAGGCAACGAACCGTAAAAAATAGCCCATCACTTCATTCACAATAAATATAAGTCGAAGCAACATTTTTTTCGAAATTTGACTCTAAATTAAAGCATCTTCTCGTGCTCGTAACATTCATAGAATCTTTCAACAGCTAAAATGAAATAAAAATAAAAAATCATGAGACTAAACAAAATACTAAACTCATGACAACTTACTTTCTAAAAGTCCTCTTTTTATTCCATCGCCCTCCCCTATATATGTTTTAAGTGACTACTTAAAAACCATCACACACACTGTTTTCGTTTCGATCAATTATCCACACAACACTGTTCCAAAAATTCGTATCCTTATCAGATTAATAAAAATAAAAATACAAATAAAAAAAAATCCAAATTTCATTGAGCATTCATAACTTTCTCATGTCACTCTCGAAACCCTACAACAGATCCAACAGATTATCGGACGATGGTATCTCGACCACTACAAATAAGGCAACCCCCAAATCTATAATTTTAACCTTCACCTCGAATGTGGGCCTTACCAATCAATCCAATCGCCATAAAACCAATACAGATTCCTCCCTAACTCAATCCCCATCCGAACATTCCCAAAATGTACAGGTTGTACCTCAAAATGTCCCGAAACACGAAAATTCCGAAGAGACATCCGAACAGGCTCCAGAAACCAGTTCATCGGTCAAGTCAGCCAAAGGAAATGGTACAAAATCTAGAATCAGAACCTCTACCGAAGGTTTATCGACAAGTAGTCTGAGATCTGTACAATTTATTGACCAACAAAATGACGATACCAGTTATGATGTTAAAGAAGAGGAAGTAGAAAAAGCAGTTACAGAATCCCAGAGAAAAAAGATCCTTAGTTACATCATATCCGACATGGAACCGCAGAGTTTTAAGTCACCTATAGCAAGATCATCTCGAACAACTTCCACCACAGAGGGAACAGCAATTCATTCTTCAAAGGACCGAGATAGGGGACAGAAAACTTATCGATTCAGTCTTTCTCAAGGCTTGCGAGGTTTTAACTTAAAGAGTGAAGAATCTGATCGAAATCCTCAACCAGAATCGGAAACACAATCAAATGCAAAGGATGTTCCAATTTTCGTTCGCTCTCGAACCAAATTTGAACCAAAAGAGATCGCCTTCGATGAAAAAGAGGAAGATACTCAACCTACCACGTTTATTCCCATCCGCTCATGGAGATTCTCCCGAACAAGTCCAGTTCCATTCTCCAAACAAGATTCCAATGCTTTAAATTCTGAAGATCCAAACGAAAGTCAAGAGCAAGATTCAGGAGTGCCCATTACAAGGAATCGCCCAAGTGAAGACTATGTCTCGTCATCCGGAAGTGAACACACTCTTGTAACAGAAAGATCAACTACTGAGGCCACTCAAAGCTTCACAGCACGAGCCTCACTATTTAAGGACAATCTTAGGACAACCTATGAGACTACTGGACCCACAAAATACGTATCGCCTTATAAGAGTCTAGAGACTATTTTGCAAGAAAAGGAAGACTCACTTAGATTCAACTCGATAAGGAGTACACTATCTTCAAGGACATCCAGTTCAACGCCGGCATACCAACCAACAACACAGAAGCCTTTTAGAAGCTACTTCCTTATTACTTCACCCCCAGGCACCACACCGACGTCACGAACTTTACCTACATCAAATTGGAGACTTAACCAGACAACATCGGTGGTATGGCCATCATCGACACTTCCAACAACGAGCAGCACAACAACAACGACGACCACAACTACAACACCCAAACCAACGACAACACCTTCGTCCACAACTTCAACAACAACCACAACCACAACTACAACAACACCAAAACCCGAAACATCTCCTTCCACAACAGTATCATCAACATCAACACTTAAGCTACCGTCCACGTCGTTCCGTTCAAAATTACGTCAGGATACACCTTCAAATTATAATCACGAAGCTCGTTCTAGAGGCCGATCAAGATACACCTTCTCGAATGCTTTAGATGATGAACCAACAACTTATTCTCCTAAATATCGCTTCTCCTCAGCAAAGTATGAAAGCACCACCTACAATCCAGAGACTCCTTCATACACCTATAGAAGAAGAACAAGGCCCACCGTAGCTCGTCAACCAAAATCGACCACCGAAAGAGAATTCTTCCAGAAAGCCAGAAAGCCTATCTCAGACTATGAAAATGAATCTTATGACAGACCTCGATCTGAAGCTCTAATCAGTCATTCGGTTAACAAAAACGACAACACCTACACCGATAAGCCCCCGAGGTACTCGCCTCCAACTTCGACGACGACCACAGAACGAGTTGTCGAAATCACAGATCGTTCGGTCCAATACTATTCCAAGTATCGTACCACAGTCGATCCTGAACGGTCTCTAGCTGATTCAATCAAAAACGGTGGTTACCTAGCAAACAGTCGCGGAAAATATCGCGACCTTGGTTTTGATGATGAATTTAAGGCAAACGTTGAAGAGATCACTGAAGAGAGTACAACAACCCAATCATCCACTGCATCAACCACTTCCACAATTCCTATGCCAACTACTGTTCCATTACCACCACGTACAACAACCAGTACAGCAGCTCCAACAACCACAACTACCACAACCACAAGCACTTCAACGACCACCACGACTACTCCCACTTCCACAACAACTACCCCCACTTCCACAACCACTACCACAACAACACCACCTCCCTCAACAACACCACCTCCTACAACAACAACAACCACTACCACAGCAAAAACCCTCTCCCCCAAATCCATAATCCCACCTCGAGCGTCTCGAGTGAATACAGCCATCAAGACATCTATTGCTGCCGCCTCAAATCGGAATAAGGCTCCAGCGGCATCTGCATTTGCTAAATGTGCCGACAGTACGCCAAATACAAAGTGCAACGAAATCCCTTCGAGGTATATAAATTCAAAAATCTATCTAGATACTAGAAAGCCTTTAATACGGATCGAGGGAGTTCTCTTTAGACTTTCTGCAGTTTATTATTATTATTATATTTTTTTTTTCTTATTTACATAAGCCCTCTTTGCTAAATATTTAAAAAAATACAAAAAAATTGGACAGCTCTTTTTGTCTTTCTAAAAAAAATGAACGCATTTCGTTGGTGTATGCTGAACAGAAAAGATAAATCTTTATGATATCGATGCTAAGATGTTAATTTGGTTCTTCTGACAGGTCTAACTGGTGGCGGGATTCTTTTTCACTCAACAAATCACTCTTTTGGAGAATTCTATTTTAGTAGAATTTTAGTAACAAGCACAGTAGAGACTAAAAAATAAACAACAACAAATTATATTCAGTTGACGCACTAATTCTTAAGAACAAAAAAAAAAGTTGTATTCGGATGAAAAAGAATATCACAGATTCACAGATACCTACCTCATCTAGCAATTAACTACTAAAAACGAACAATTATTCGGCAACACTTCAGTTAAAATTAAGATAGACGAAATTTATCCAGTTTTTAAGTAATTACCGTTATTGTTTTTTTAAAAAAAAAAACCTGTTCTAAATTTTTAGAATTTTTATCAAGCTTAGTTGATTTGTAAAATGGCTTCAAGAAACTGATTGAGAACGTCCTAAAAATAAATTACGATAGCTGTGATTTAAATTTGAAATAGTACTATATAGCTCAAAAACGAAGATACTTTTGGACCCAATATATATAATCGTATCAACGCGCATATCGTTAAATGTTTTTAGTGAAATCATGTCTTATTTCGATCAGTATCGATTATCTATCTAACATCCTTATCATCAAGAACTAGGAAACAAGAATTACCATTGACCATAAGACAATAATGATATGCCATATTTGGTGCACTGTCACACTCGCTCATTTCGAAATACCTCTTTTTTTGACACTCGAATAGTATGCAAGTTATGTCAAGACACCTATCTACTCGCATATTAAACGGTTTGACATACGTGACAGCTTGACAAGTTCGTGTGTACACATGTGATTAAGCCCGCACTTTTTTTTTTTGACAGATCCGTCTACTGTCAAATTTTGACAACTCGATCATATTCATTTTAGTCCGAACACATCTACTGAACGTTGGATTATCGTTAAAACTTTTTGGAAAAATAATGAGTAACCAGTATCAGCTTTCTACTCGTATAAAATTAGTATAAAACTCTAGTGTAGATAGGCAGAAGTTTGAAATGAACCATACCGAAAAACACATACTCGTACATCCGCGTAAAATATTTCAACTTCTGGGCTACATTAAGAGCAAAACTGCAACCCGATATTCTGAGAAAGCCAAGTATTGGTGTAATTTTTGGTGATATAGAGCACTAAACAATCAATTTTTCAAAAGCGAATTGCGAAAATGGGCCCATGAATTTGCCTTCAAGAGTTTGCGACTTAAGATCATTTCTTAAGTACTGAACATAATATGTTAATGCTCCCCGAACTACTGAAACATTTTCGGGCCGACATCCATCTGAAACTCTAAGAATGTGCCAAAAGGGAAAGATCACAGGCCTTTGGAGGGCCCATAGCATCTTAGCCACATTTCGCTGCTTCGCTTCCACGTCAGTAAAATGCTCTTCTTTCATGTTATTCATGCCAATCTTCAGCTTTAGCTAGTGTGGTAGGTATTTGATCAGGCAAACTGATTATTAAGCCAAAATATGAATTTTCGTTTATGACGAATGCACAGAAAAGTTATTGTGAATCAAGAAACATTCGCCACTGAGAAGATTTTAGCCTTGTAGTCGATGAGAAGACAGTACGATCAGCACGCTTTCAAAATTCTCGCCCGTGATTTAAATTGAGGAGTGCTGCTTTCTAGGAACGTCTTTTTTGTTCCCTTGTAAAAAACGTGAAACACAGTTCAAATAAATACTGTCGAAATTCTGAAATTTTTGCTGTTGTCAAAGTTTTTGAATAGACTGTAGAACGTTGGCATAAAACTTATCATTCACATGACTCCAAAGAATGAAGTCTCACGGTATTAAATCGGATGATCTTGAAAATAGGAAGATTTTCTCACAAATTAGGAATACATTAGTCACAAAAGAGGTTCTAACCCTTCATATAGGTAGAAAGTTTTTAGCCTCTCCCTTTGTGGGCTATTTGTTAAAGAATTGACACAATGAAATGAAAGAATATACAATATTTCATCTAAATCGTAAGTAATACTTGCAGATCACTGATAAGCAGATTAATTTCAAGTTGTCCAAAGGCCGGCGGATAAATGGATGCAAGATCATTGGTTGGAAGATCACTATCTGAAAGATAACTGGCTGGGAAATCACTAGTTGGCAGATCACTAGCCTAAAAAATCACTATGTGGCTTGTAACTTTTCAATAAATCACAGCCAAAATTCGTTATAGGCCCCTCCAGATCACTGTCTTGCAGATCACCGCCAAGTACATACTCGGCTTGCCCCTAGCTGGTAAGCCTCGTAGATCAGTGACTCGCATTTCATTAGCTCGTAGGATACTAGTTGGCAGAACAATTTCTAACAGTTCACCGGTCTTAAATCGCAGTCAGAATACTGTAATGCAATGGTTTGAGAACATACTATTCCAGATCTTGACATACATATTATTGGTTCGCAGATCACTGTTGAGCTAACCTCTGACTAGTAGATCACTTTCTGCCAGTTCATTGTCTGGCAGATCACTTTCTAATTAATCATTGTTTGACATATAGTATGGCAGTTCATTTTAACTCTAGAACCTAGTAGCACAATCAAATTAAGTTTCTGCTATATTTTTATTTTATAATAGCCAGCAAAGCTTTACTAGCCATTATTGCTTTTTTATGTAATGTTTTTGTTTTTGCAAGAGTTGCAAACTCAGGCTTTAACCGCTGTTTTGCTAGAATTTATCGGAATACATATTTGCTACACAAAATTTAGAAGCAGATATTTGAGATTTCATGGAACCCGAGTGTTTTGTTTCCTCTAACTCTTATTGTGACAATCGTATGTTTTTCATTCCCAATAATTTGGTATTCGTTACATGACACTCTATCCGGAAGATCGTCAATTTCAGATATAAATATTCCCTCTATCTTGCAATTGATGGATTCCACGCCAATATCACTGCTCGTCTTTGGAGCCAACCATTCATCAAACCAATTTTTCACTTCTTCGCAAGAATGAAAGTGCTGTTCCGAAAATCAGTGGTGTAACGATTGAAACAAGTAGTAATCAGAAGGGGCCAACTTCCCAATCAGTGTTTGCCAAATAGACTTCTAGTTGGTTTGCAACATGTTGACGAGCATTGTTATGATGAAAAATATGACAATGTCGTGTCTTCCGGCATATTCTGGTCATTTTTGGCTCAATGATTGGTTCAATTTTATCAGTTAGTAATGATTCCGATAATTCGTTTCACCAGATTTTAGCTGTTCATAGTATACCACTCCCTTCTGGTATCACCAAAAACAGAGTAAAACCTTCGTACTTGTTGCGAAGTTGATGGTTGGCTTGGGTCTATCCATAATTTTTTCGCTTAAGATTGTCGAAATAGATCCACTTTTCACAATTTTCGATGCAAAAGACCTTTTTTTTAGTGCCGATCAAGCAAAATTTCTGAAATGGTTTATCGCTTTTCGGTACTTTTTGAGATTCGAGTCTTTTAAGTCGAGTCTTCATCTAATAATGTTCGCAATTCTGCGTCTTTCAATTTTTTCTCTAGTCTTTCATGGTCTTTCTTATTAGTGGCAAAATCATCACTTTTGAAACGAACAAACATTTCACAAGTCTTCTGAGGTGGATCAACATGATCCACATTAACACAACCATAAACTTACATTACTAATCGATGACTTTATGCAATGATTTTAGCTGCACGCAAATGATCATTATCTGGCCCAAAATTCATTTCAATTTCAAGGCGACTAAACTCGTGTCATGGTGCATTGACTACTAGAACCATTACTACACAATACGAGGGCGGGTCAATAAGTCCGTTACTTTTTGAATTTCTGACCTCTTTACTGAAACAGCAACACTGCTCCTGTCAACAGGCATCTGTCAGTTGTGCAGTTGCCATGGCAAAAATCCATGAATTGGGCTATGAATTGCTCCCTCATCCACCCTTTTCTTCAGATTTGGCTCCGAACGACTACTTCTTGTTCCCAAACCTGAAGAAATGGCTTGGTGGAAAAAGATTTGACTCCAATGATGAAGTCATCTCGCAGACAAAGGCCTATTTTGAAGACCTCGACAAATCATTTTTTTTGGAAGGGATAAAAAAATTGGAGAAGCGTTGGACAAAATGTATAGAGCTCAAGGGAGACTACGTTGAAAAATAAAATTATTTTTTTATCAAAAAATCGGTGTTTTAATCCAAAAGTCACGGACTTATTGACCCGCCCTCGTATATACTTAAAAATCCATCACAGTAAACTGATAAGTCTTAGGGTCCTAAAAAGAAAAATGGTTATCTATGGCATATGGACTTTAATCCTTCTCGTCAAGCAATTCAAGGCAGTCCAAAACTAAAGATAATGGATAGAAAATGATTGTCGATCGCCAATGATGCAATAATTTTGTAAATACTCATTCAGTTTAGGAACAAACTATCTCTATTGTCTGAAGAGTGGCACATAGACATACTAGACAAATAAAATAGAAAAAGCACCCATTTCATACCATCCATCATTTATTTTTTTTGTAATGAACTTCTATTTAAATTATTTCAATTGCTTACAGTTAGAATTTTTGTATACAGTAAAAGCTTATAAACTACAAAACAAAAAATTGAGTTAAAATAACCAAACTCGTATTATTTCAGTGTACACCAGCAAGGTTTTCTTTAAATAAATTTTAAATTTTTAAATCTACTATTATTAAATAGTTTACTAATGCAATATTTTTACTTAGAGGGATTATATCTACAACATTATTCTCTTATTTAGATGCAAAAAAGAAAACGTTTAATTAATTTTCAGTGCACTTTCGACGGCTACCATATTTTTGCACAATTTTAACTCCAATTCTATTGTTACAATCAGAACAAAGGCTATTAGCGGTCATAGCACTTCATTTACTTCGATGGACTCACTTTATTCCTATCCTTTTATTCCTCTAATCCTAATCAAATCACTTTCTTTTCAAATAAAATTATTATAAAAATAAATTCAACACAAAACCTCTACCAAAGATGGGGAAAACATAATTTTGTTTGTACGAGTAGTATTTTTCGAGTCTGTTTTATCTGTTGGGTTGCTGAGTATGCTTATTTTTACATTCATTTCTTTATTTTGGGAATATCTAACATTTCCATTTTTCTCTGGAGTGATTCAAAATTATTTATTCGAACGGCGGATGCTATATTTACAAAGCAAAAGGTACACTTACTTTATTATTTTTTTTTTTTTTTGCAAAATCCACTCCAGACGAAATAGCTTTTTTTTAGCTGGGTTAGCACTTGCAACTTCTACCCATATACACAAATTTAAATTTCTGTAGAAATTAAAACTGTTTTATTTTCTGCTTAGTTAAAATAAAAATATATATACATACCTATACATATATTATAGTATTTATGAAGTGAATTGTTTTTTTTTTAAAAAATTATTTTCTTTTTTAAAAAAGATCTGTCACACTTAGTTTCGGTAATTGTATTGGCTTTGTAATCACTATACACAAAATTGAGTTTAACAATTATAGATAAAAACTATAGCACGCGTATAAACTTATAATTAAATCACTTTAACAATTTTATTTTATTTTTAAAATTTATATATTATTTAATTTTTTTCATTTTTATGAGAATTAATGTGATTTTTTTGAATAAAACCAAAAAATTTAGAACAAACTCGAATAGAAATCGTGGTGGTTCTACTTATAACAATGGTGCTGATCGTGAACAGCCAGCAACTGTTACCAACAATCGAGGAACTCATCCACCGTAAGTTGTTTTACTAAAAAAAACACACACACACACACACTTTTGTTATAAACTTTTTTATTTCGAAATATTAAAGTTCAATTCGGGAGTAAAATGCACAATATTCCAATAAGATACATAGGTTTGTAGAAGTACAGAAATTGTGTTTAAATAATTTACCCTGATTTAAATAGAGTTTTAACGTTTTAAATATACATTTTTACTGATTAAATCTAAAAAGCATAATTAAATAGCAGTCAGTAGGCCTTACGAAAAGCTAGGCATAAAGGAACGTTTTATGTCAGAAATACGAGTAGTTTGTCCAAATATATAGTTGTTATAAAATACCAAGTTACATTCTGTCTATAATTAAATGTCACGCCGATGGATTTTAATTATACTATGATCTATCAAATAAAAAGGATACAAATGAAATTCATTAGCCCAATTGCTTTCGACAGATTTCTATTCTTTTCTCAAGCTACCCAAAACTAACAATTAAAAAAAAAAGCTACGCAAATAGGAGCGAAAATTACAAAGGCTCAAACTTATTTTCGAATAACTAGACATCATGCATCGATTCTTAAAAAATTATACAATATTTTCTCGTTCACCAGAACCATTTGAAGTATTAGATGGATTCATTGATTATGCTCTACCTGCTGGCAAATTAAAAAAAAAAATTGTACTTCTTGAACAAGTCTCAAAAATTCAGTACAAAACAAGTAGAAACCATTGAAAGAGAAAAAAAACCTTCTAGGATTTGGCACCAGTAACAGATCAAATACAACCCTGCTCCTGCTCGTATATCTCGGATTTATCATGTAAATTACTTTAAAAATAAAGCCCTCATAAGTAAACGAGTAATAGGCTTATGTATAGGTATCATAAGACACATGTGTTGTTAGACAAATTGTGTTTTCAGTGCATTGCATACTGCTAACTCAACGAATTTTAACTGCAGATACATCAAGACACGTTGCAATTATATTAAGAAGTCATCAAACTCGCTGCAACTGATCCGCCAGCTCTCGACTAACTGCCACTTCGAAATAACCGGTACGATGAAAATTATAAAAATAAGTTGCAGAAAAAAGAAAATGGGACTACACATATGCAGGAACATTTTCGAATAAAATTGATAGAAAGTAGGAAGGCTCCTCCTAAGGCAGAGAAAAGAGCACGAAAATTCGCAACTAAGATAGTTACTTTAAGAATGATGTGCCAAAGTCTTATCAAATCAAGTCTGACTTCGGCAAAAAAAATTGAAGGAAATCAAGAAATAAACCTTTAACTAGGGTCTAAATCAATTTTTAAAAATAAACCACTAATGCAGATGGACTGATAGCAATAGAAGGAACAAGCCGCTCCGGAATTCAGGAATAAACAATCTGTTTATAGAGCTAGTTAAAGACGCTAGCGATGGTTTGAGTATCGTCACTGATAGTTCGTTTCAAAAGCGTATAAATTTCAGTTCAGTGGTTCATTGTGTTCATGTGAAATGAGCTTTTTCACGAGTCCAAGAAGCTTTAAACGGTCCAATTATTATGTGTGATGCAGGTGCAAATAAAATTTATTTCGGTTTATTTCTAAAATAGTCTTAAAGTGACAGCTATCAATTTACGAATAATAAAAAATTCGTAACACTAGCATAGCTCATTTCTAGGATTCGGGAGAATGAATATGGTTTGTTCGACAGATGGGACTACAGAGACGTTTGCTCGATTTATAAGGATCTATATCTCTTCACTAAGGCACTCAAACCCATATTTAGCAAATTATCAAATTAAGTGCACTTTAAACCGTTTGACAGTCTGATCGTCCTTTGTCTAAGGACAAGAAAGTCCACTGATCACAATCAGAGAGATTCGTAAAATCCAATACGAAATTCAAATCGAATCGCGCCATCTTTCATAGGACTCTTAAATCACTTATTACGGTTTCTTTGAAAATGAACTATACAAACTGTCATTTTTATCGAATTTGTCCGCTCTTTTAGAATGGGAATAAACAATAAAAGATTCTCCATTAAAATCGGTAACGACTCAGCGAACTTTTCAGCCAGATTACTCGTAAGAAAAGATACTGCCGCATGAAAAGTGCACGACCCTCAAGACTAATAAACGATTTATGGTTCTGTTTCCAAAAAATATTCAACGTTAACTATTGTACCTAAAAATATGTAGTGGCATCCTAGCTGCCCATACATGTATACACATATATAGACACATCCATCACAGATACAACTCTTATCTTAGCCAACTTGAAGTTAATATTTGGAAGCAGTTAACTGGAAACTATGGTTGCTGGATTGGCTTATTGGTTAAATATTGTTGACTTTGTACTACTCTAAAAATTAAAATGAAGGCCTATCATTTTTAACAGCACAGGGTCAACATTATAAAGGAAATTTTTGTATATTTAATCAAGTTTGACTGTAAAAGTCAGTTAACAATATTTTGATCATTCCAAGACGAGTTCAAATAACAACAGTGCCGCATTACTGAACATTTCTATTTGATCCCTTAACATTTGCCAAATCTGCGATAAAAATTATTTCAGAATTAGGTTCTTGAAAGATAAAGTTAGAAAATCAAATACCAATGGCTTTGAAAAAAGAACAAGAAAAATCTTAGACAAAAGTACAGAAAACAAATGAGAATACTAAAAGATGCAGTCACAACTAATTCCAAAAGGCATAGAAAGGAAATACCCTCCCTTGTATTTGTACGTGGAAAAGATACATCAGATACCGAATTGATACACCCAAGACCGCATGTTAAATGAATAGCCAGTATGGAAAAATAACTCCTTATTGTAGACCTTAAACTGGCAACTAACAAAATCCCATGACAGCTTGTCTTGAGTACCTTAAAGCCAACTTTATATTCGCAAGTGTTTCTAGCAAACTTGCGGGTGATGTAGGATGAAAGTAGCGAAATCAGGAGCATTCACAGAAGATTAACAAGTTGACAGCCTATTCCCTTGGTTATTCAAAATGTTCTTTAACCAGAGAAAAGCCGGAATGAAAAGGATGGCAAAACAAGAACGGATTAAAAATGATGCGATACATTGGGAAGAAGGTCAAAGGATGTCCATTATATGTAGAGTACATCAATAAGGCGAAACACCTTGAAGAATCGCCCCCAGTCACTAAGGTTGAAAATTGTCTGGAGGATCGCAATCACAATGTGAAATAGAATGTATATAGGTCGATAAAACATAAATAGATAATATGATACAAGATTATACGACATGTATATAGACGTAAGGAATTAGTTTCTTGCCTGCAGCTCAATACGATAGCACATTAAAGTAGGGCGATTGTTGTGTATCTATAAAGCAAGGTATCGAGAGAGGTTCCATTAGAACCTATAAGAGCAGGTGGCAAGTTATAGAATAAATACAACGTCGAAGCAGAGCCAATGAGTTACATTTTTATATCAATCAAGGAAAATTCCAGCACAAAAATACTCCCTCGCCTCTAATGCACGAAGAGAAAATGACAGCTTTAGGGTAGCTGAAGTCGACGAAGCAGTAAAAAAAAGAACCGGGCGACATTTGGAAATGTTGAGGTTAGGTGGATAACTAACCAGCGAAGGCAGAAATTTATTGGTGTACTGTATAAAAGCGAACGCGACACAACAAATTGTAACAACAACTGCCGTCGCATACAATGAAAATATACGAATGAGTTCTTAACAGTCCACAACGCAATATTGTTAAACTCTAAGCCAGTCAATGCAGCTTTATAGGAATCAGACCGGCATTCGATGCGATAATTGCGTGTCACTTCGAAACAATTTGCTTATCCTCTTCCTCTGTTTAACTAAAGGCATTCGATAGAATTCCCATGCATCATATATGGACAGCCTTTATATCTTTATGAAGAATAAAAATGTTGCGCGATAGGCACGATGATCAAAGTAACCAAAGAATTCGAAGTACACAAATGCAGAACACAAAGGTAGTTGATGGTTAATGTCGTGCTGGATTTCGTATTGAAGCAGCTGATCAAGATAGAAAAGTAACTACGTAGTAGGCCTTCAGGCAACTCCCAAAAATTGGATAAATGTGCTAAAATATTCATTACGAATCGGTCATACTCAGGCCGAAACACGCAGACCTAATCCTTGACGTCTTTTGATAAGCGGTCGTCCTGTCGAAATAGGTAAAAACTTAGGTTCTGAAGTTCACCACTATGTAACAGAAAGTAGCATCATAGGAGGTACGGGCATTTGGAGAAATTTTCTCATTAAGAAATTAACTGAGTGGCTTTGTTAATCAGTGCATTTTGTCGTCGAAAAATCCGACTTAAAAGATATAGAACCCCAAAATCCAGCAAGGTTCGAAAAAAGGTTAAACTTCAGCAAACTATTGAGGTGCTCCAAGTTATTGAGGCCTGTAGAATAATTCCTGTATCTATGAGTTTTGCTAATATTGTAGAACAGTACATATACGTGGGGGAGATTTTTGATTTACTATATTATATAAATTTAAGCATTACAGTGAAATTTGTATGAAGTACCATATGTGATGCCCATCTTTGCTTATGAAAAAGCTTCTAAGGAGTGCAGTTCGGATTCGGCGATAAGCCGTATTTTGCAACACAAATGAGTTTCAAGAAGCTTGGCCAGCGCCGCAGTGTTTTTTTTTGTTGACCCCCTGATTGAATTTCATGTAAAACCTGTTTTCACTTACAAGGAACTAAATTTGATAGGCTTCATATAGAATAAATTTATTTATTTTTATCTTTATTATATTTATTTATTTTTTTTATGCTGCCAAACATTAGAAGACAACGTCATCATCCTCGTTTTTTTATTTCAAAGAGTCTAGTTATAGTTTTAGCCATATGTAGATATAAGATAAACTTGTAATCCATAATGTCAGAACGTTTGACAGAGTACTAGGCGATAACACTTAGCGGCAGTTAAAATTTGTATAATTCAGGTACAATTTCCAACTTGTCTTGTTTTCAAGAAACGCTCACCACGAACTGTATAGTTGAAATCCATAGCTCATACCTGCATTTATATTTTTAGTTCATTATCATACTTAGCTTATCCTGGGGGTAAGGACAAATATTGCTGGCATATATTTGATATTAATTTAAGAAAAAAAAAAACAAGATGTAAATAGATTTTTAATTTTTTTTAACTTAGGAAACTACCACAGGTAAGATAAAGATAAATCAATGAAATTTCCCTTGTAAATAGAGAATGTATAAAAAAAATAAATGACTCACTAACAGCGTCAATAACTTTGCATCGAATGTCAAATAACAAACATTTACAGAAAAAAAAAATAATTAACAAAAAATGTACAAATATATATTTTTTCTATTGAAATTTTTAAAAAACAATTGTGAAATAAATTTTTAGTCGAACTCGTCCAACACTCAAGCCATCTGGATCAATCGTATCCAAAGCACAGGAATTCGTTGACATTTACAAGAATCCACCAACTCGACCGGAACCATTATACCCACAACCAACACCGGATAAGACTGCTGCCAAATGCCGCAAAGATGTTTGCCTTCTGCCAGATTGTTATTGCGGTGGAAAGGATATTCCTGGTAAGATAGATTTAAATCCTCTGGGAAACCAAAATATTTTTAGATTTTTAAATTTACTTATGATTTCAATTATAAAATTAAAAAAATCATAAATTTGAAAAAACAAAAATAAATACAAAATCCAGGAGGTCTTGCTGCAAATGATACACCTCAAATTGTCTTAATTACATTTGATGATGCTGTCAGTCAGCTTAACATCGATTATTACGAAGAACTCTTCGACGGTAAATGGGTAAATCCAAATGGTTGTCCCATTACAGCAACATTTTATGTATCTCATGAATGGACAGACTATTCTATGGTTCAAAATTTATATGCCGATGGTCATGAGATGGCTTCACATACTGTGTCGTAAGTCTAAACAAGAAGATGGATATGCACATCACCTGCACCTGCTTTTTGTGTCATCAACAGATACTATTTATTTTTTTCCTCTTATAAGCTTTTGTATAAATTGTTTTAACTTACATTATTTTATTTTTTATTTTTTCTTCTTTTTCATATAACCTTGTTAACATTTTTATGTGTGCTGTTCATGTTTATGTACATAAATTTCATAAATCAGCTGATTTACCTGTTGAAAGTATTCCACAAATTGTCCTTTTGACCTTTGATGATTCGGTTAACGATCTGAATAAGCAACTGTATAGTGATCTTTTTGAAAAGGGTCGAGTAAATCCAAATGGTTGCCCAATATCGGCTACTTTCTATGTATCTCACGAATGGACTGATTACAGTCAGGTACAGAATTTATATTCAGATGGTCATGAAATGGCTTCACATACAGTTTCGTAAGTATAAATAAACATAATGATTAAAAAAAATAAAAACAGTAGAAAATTGAAGTAGTTATAGTTGAAGTAGATTAGAAACACCAAACAAAAAACACAAAAACACAAAACGAAAACAAAACTCTACTAGACACTAGTTTCTCTAACTTTAACTCTAAAGTATTTTATTTTAAAATTTAAAACAACAATTATATGGATATGGAGTATCGTACAATGCAGGCTACTGTCTACGGTCTACGGTCTACGGATCTTAACAGTCTTTTTCCTAGTCAACTTATTCCAGTTCTCTATCGATGTAGCCTTCATAACAGCACTTACTCTTTTTAATAGGTTTTTATCAAGAAGTTTCTATGAAGATATGTCAATAAGTCCGTGATATTGAGATTGAAAAGTAGTTTTTCCGTGGAAAAAAATAAGAAGTTTTATTTTTTTAACAGCTCAATACACGCGTCCAACGTTTATCCAATTCCAAGTTCCTCAAAAAATGTCACTCTGTAAAGTTGGTCAAAGTTCCATTCAGGAAATCTCGCCACGTGTAATGAAATTAGTGTATCGTCTGAATGCCAAAGCACTTTGTTATTGACCAAATGCTGTCATTTTTCCCGAAAATCGTCGTTAAACCGGTCTAATAAGTAGTCATAATATTCGCCGATGATTATTTTCCCATTTTAAGGGTGGATGATGCCGTGCGAGTCCCAAAAGAACTCCATCATCACCTTATTGGACGACAAACCACGCCTTAACTACTCAATCTAAAAGGTTTGGATTCTTGCTTCATTGTTGATTCTTCTGCATTGCGGTTAACAACGCCAAGTATTTCACCTAAGTTGGCACTCGAAATTCACTTCCTTGGATTTCATGTGAATCCCAAAAAACTCCCATCATGACCTTGTTGGATGACAAACCCACCTTGGCTTTTTTTGGCCTATGATTAGTCAAACCCACTGTTGAGACTGCTGCATTGCCATGAATTCATACTTCATTCCCGGCTCATCTGGATCACGCTGTTCTCTTCTGTAAATGACTGTCACATATAACATAACCAACGCAGATTGCGCAAAATATGACAGTAGTCCATTGGTAAACGGTAGTCACAGTAGTTACGACGCGGAAAATAAAAAAAGTGAAGGAGTTATTGATCCCTCCTAATAGTATCTAGTTCCTCGTAGATGTTTACCAATTTAACTGATGTTTTGCGACATTTTAAATGGCATTCGTGGATCCAGAAGGATGAAGCTACATGTTTTTGAAACCATTGACTTACTAAGGACTCGATTCAACGACAGAATCATATTGCGAAATGTACCAGTCAATTTACCACATACCACCTTGATCAAAAAGTTTCCGGAATAAACGTGTGGCGCTCCCATTTTTTGTTAAGTTGGATGTTCGCAAAAGTTACGTGCCAAGAATGCATCCATCTCTGTGTGTGTTGGCGATTTTTTTTAAAATTTGCAACAACGAACTTGTATTAAATTTTGCGTAAAAAACGGATTTAATGGCACGCGAATGTTGGAAATGTCGAAAAGTGTTTCGGCAACGATTCTCTAAAGAAAACGGTCGTTTACCAGTAGCACGAGCTGTTCAAAAGTGGTCGTGAGTCAATCAAAGATGATGAACTCAGTGGCTCACGGTTTTCATGGATTACAACGGTGTAGGGCATCATGAATTTTTGCGAAAAATGCAACAAATACCTTTCAACAGCCACTGAATTCAACTGATTTGGCTCCCTGTGACTTCTTTTTGTTAAATCGAGCTAAAAAACCACTATTTGGAACGCGTTTCAACAGCCGAAAGGAAGTAATGGAAAAATCGCAGGAAGCACTGATGGACATACCGAAAACCGAATATAAAAAATGTTTGGAGGATTAGATCAAGCACTGTCATAGGTGTGTTGCCGTCGATGGGGATCAAGGCGGTATATTAAAAGATTTGATGACTCCATATGGGCAGCAGACTTGACAGAGTGGCTTGAAATCGGACTGGAAGAAAGACTTCAGCTCGTTCCTATCGCTTCTTATTTTAATATCTACTTAGAAACGGTTGCATCTTTCTCCTCAAAATGACATCCATCTCTAACTTGTATTCTTCCAGTCTTATGATCATTGTGCTTCAGGACTGTATATTTAGCATCATCATATTAATAATTCTGTTTATTTTATTGAAAATAGATCAATTCCAAAGTAATATATGCCATCGAATGACTTTTAAATGAAACAGGAAGCATTACAACACGGTTAAGTGCTTTTGGTTGAATCATTAAAATTTCGGGAATTTTCAGGAGAACTCATTCAATTTCAAAGGGTAGTGTGCACAAATGCGCAAATGCGTCACGAAAAAATGTAACATTTGGGTAAGAGATCTGTGCATCGATCGTTACGATGGAAACTTACCAGCGGGTTGTAGGCATAATGACAGTGGATGGGAGTTTGTGGTAGCTTGGCCCACCTATGAAATTTATAGACATTAAGCCAGAAACATCATTTTACGATTGCTAACAACCTTTTACTAAACATCAAAACAAAGAAGTATCCGTGGAATTTAAAGTTTTGCATAAATGTGACTGAACTTCGTTGATACAGCCCAATATTTACTCCTTCAAGACGTGGGTTGTCGTGGGCTCGTTGGCTTGTTAGTATAAACCTTAGACTAGGTCAAATAATTCAGCAGGAGAAAGTCCAACGGCATCAAAACTCTTCTTATGAAACCCCATATCGTCCACATCCATATCTTGCAATTTAGGTACAAAAAACTTGATAAACAATGTCCCGATGGTGAGCATCATTAGCTGTTATTGCCTTTATTTCTCAACAATTGCTTGTGGATTTTTTTAACCCTAAATTCGACAATTGCGACGATTACCAAAGCAATTAAGATAAAAATGAGCCTCATCACTGAAGATGATTTTGTTTGAAAAATCAGCTTCCATTTGCTGCTTCATAATCCATTCAACTAATTCTTTTCGGTTTGTGTGGTCAGTAGGCTTCAATCCTCACGTCAATCGCACTTTGTTCACATGAAGATGCAAATCCTTTGTGAGGATGCGTTATAGCAAGCTTTTCAAAAAGTCTAATTCTTGAGTAGGGTGCCGAATTGATGTTTATGGGAGCTGAGCAACACTTTCATGAACTGCTTCGATGCATTGTTTTGAACTACGAGTACTTACACCATAAACGCCATAAATCGTATGGAAGAACTATTCGCGCAAAATATGCAATTTCGAAGAAAAAGATACAAATTCTCCTTGCACCGTAAAGACCTAACAGCAAGCCTTTCAGAAGTCGATTAAGGAAAGAGCAAATAGAGAAATCGATAAGGCCCATTAAGATACGAATAGTTCAAAAGAAGTAAGCTCTGACCAGAGTTCGAGTTTGTGTTTCAACAGTAGAAACGTTGTATCAAGATTTCCCAGTTTAATAGGGAACAATCTCATGAGAGATTTAAACGCCGCGCCTTAATGAATATATTAAAGTCAATAAGGGTTACCATCAGCAAACAAATAGTTTTACAGGTCAGAAAAGACATTTTTTTAACTTGTTGCTCAACGAAGCTGTAAAAAAAATTAAATAGGGGCGTGATGTGGGATTGAATCATATACCTTCCTAAGTATACATATAAGGCAGATCCATGTAGATCTGTAGAGACGGGAGGCAGGTCTACAAACGATGTGATTCTTTAATGGATAATGATTCAGAAACAACACGATGATCTGAATGGTCTGCGAAAACAACTCTCGTCCTAAACAGTTCCCAGAGCCCTTGCAAGGTCTGTTTAAAAAGTATCCGCATACTCGATTTTTTTTTACGCAGCACCACCCAGCCTCCTCTGCGACGTTGAAGACTCCACACTTGCTAAATTTTGTTTGAAACTTGAAAATTATTAAGGCCCGATGAGTCATGTGCACGACCCAGCAACCAAGCTCCAATCATCATCATAGAAACATGTAGTATCCCCGAGGACCAAAGGAGCATGCTGACCATCTTTTTTTACTCCACTAACGTGGTTCATCATGAGTATGCCTTACACGGCACTACTTTTACCAATATTACCTACCGGTGTGGTTTCTAACAACTCCAACTTCTTTAAAGCTTAAGGATGTCTACACCGCATTAAAAGCAGGCTTGCTGTTCAATGCACTCTTTAAAGGAACCAGACTTGATATGTCCATTGACTCAATGATTTTTGTTCTTGAACTCTCGCTTTAGGAATCGCACCTCTTAATATGACCGTACGTGGTTTAAATAGTTTGCAGTAATAAAAGATGAGTGGTAAATCTTTTACAACCATGAGTCCTTGATTAGATTAACATCTCCACTTTTACTGAGACAAAGAAGTACGAGTATATTGCAATCTTATCTCGTATATGTGTTAGATATTTTTAATTGTAGTCTTAGCATGAATATTACGAGTCTTAGTCAGGAATGAGTTGTAATATCCTTTTTCAACCCTTTCAACCCTGATTCTCATTCAGTATAACTTGAATGTTTTATTTTTTTTCGAAAATTAACACTTTCATGCTTTTGCACAACATACACACATCTTTGTCCTATTTAACACGATACACTTTGCCACACACAAAGCTTATTAACCCAAACCCAAATTTACTTAAATAAGATGCACTTAAATGCTTAAATTCTTTTATTTCCAAACTCCCCAAACATAGTCACAGTTTTGGGGAACAATTCTCACAAAAGAAATGGACACGCGAAGTTGCTGGACAACGTGAAATCCTTGCTGCCTACGGCGGTGTTAAATTATCAGATGTTCGTGGCATGAGAGCACCTTTCCTATCCATTGGTGGTAATAAAATGTTCAAAGCACTGTATGATTCCAACTTCACTTACGACTCATCGATGCCTGTCTATGAAAATCGTCCACCAAGTTGGCCCTACACCTTGGATTATAAAATCTTCCATGATTGTATGATTCCACCTTGCCCAACGAAGAGTTATCCTGGGGTATGGCAAGTACCAATGGTAATGTGGCAAGACTTGAACGGAGGCCGTTGTTCTATGGGTGATGCATGCTCGAATCCAAGTGAATCGGAAGGTGTTACCAAAATGATCATGAAGAACTTTGAAAGACATTACACAACGAACAGGTAAGTTTGAACCTATAACATACCACTCAACGGGTGGAAATTCTAAAGACGGTTTTATACTTTGTAGGGCTCCATTCGGTTTGTTCTACCATGCGGCATGGTTCACACAGCCACATCATAAAGAAGGATTCATCAAATTTTTGGATGCAATCAATTCAATGCCAGATGTTTGGATTCTTACAAATTGGCAAGCACTACAATGGGTACGTGACCCAACACCGATTTCAAGATTGAACAATTTCCAGCCATTCCAATGTGACTATTCGGTAAGTACTGTCTATTGGTTCTAGTTTTGGACTGGAATTTCTAGATACACTGAAAACTTCTCACTTATTCTTTCTCTTAAGACAAATTTAAATGCAAAAACATCATTTTTTTAATAACAGTGATAATCGCTTGGTAGCTCTTTCACTTACTTACATAGATGGCACTCCAGTCCGTCGTGAACCAAGGCTGAAAATGCTAAACTGCCTCTTTAGCTAGCTCAGTCATTTGCGTCTTGTATACTCGTATATCTACATCTAGTTACTCGAGGGAGGGCTTTACTATTCAATTGTCTTCCAAGCTCAAAATAACAGCGATTATCAACTGCGATTTTTCACATGATTTTCGGCCTGGCTTCAATGTCGGGGTAAATAGCTTATCCGAGGTGCTACCAGTTTTAGGTTCCTTTCGCAACATTTTCTCCCAAGTATCTTCTTTGCCGGCTCTGCTTCAATAGTCACATCTCACTGTGTTCTTCCTATTATGTCGTCGGGCCGCAGAAAAGTCAGTGTATCCACAGGTTTGGGCCCTGACAAACTCTTCTCTGAACCCCGAACTAGCTGCGGAACCGTGTGAAGGTAAAACAAGACTTTAAGAGCTATTCGCTGAGGCTACAGATGCAGATACATTCCAGAAATTTTCACTTAAGTTCATTTCTATCAGGATTGCATATGCCTCTTCAGACTCTGAGCAGAAGGAGATCTTAGAAACAGGGTTCTTGCCATTGCATCATCAATGGCATATTGATAAGACCAGAGTTAAAAGGCAGTCGACATGGGCACAAAGGCTATGAGACTCTAGTGCATGTTGATCCGAAATCAAAACTTTTTATACGAAATACGGCAATCCGTGTAAATCGGCAAGGAATACACAAATTAAACTTAGCAAAAACGATGCTAGGACATATTCGACCAACACGCTTGAAAACGAAGCACATTTACATATCGATGGCTATGCTAATAAACAGAACAAAAGTGCTGGTGCCCTGAAAACACCAGGGATCGCCATCAAAAACGTATGCATAGTCCAAAACGACAGTGTGGTGTGTAGCTCCTGCCTGAGGGATTACTAGTGCTCATTTATTTAACCAGCAAGAGAGAATCACTGGTGATGTGTATTGCCTAATGTTCGAAGGGTTTTTGGTAGCGCAAATGCACACAGAGATAGAAATTCAATGAAAAGCTGAGGGCTAGTTTTCCAATTAATTAATCAGCAAGTACGGAGACATGCACTAAACACTTATATCACGGAAACATACAAAGTGCAACTTTTTATAGGGATAACTTTAGTCGAGGGCTTACAGTAACAGTCCCCAAACCATTAAGGCTCTTCGAAAATATATTGCGTGTTCACAAATTGAACAGTTTGATTGCATGAATATTTTGAATAAACATCGGCGTCGGCAGACGTCGCCGCATTTTTAGGACTCTTTCGGAGCAGATAAAAACAGCATTTCTCTAGCATGTCCCTTAAAAGAACAATCATTTTCACTCTCCTCTTACAGACCCATTGCACTTACTCCCCTTCTTTCCAAACTGATAAACCTTTAGCTCATGAAATATCACGATACAAGAAACCAACGGTTTTCGTAGCAACAGATCCAATGGTGATTTGATGGCATGTCTTAATAGAACTTGAAACCAGAGCGTACATCAATCTAGCGAGACTAAGATAGTTACACCTAATATCACTTAGGCATTTGACAGAGTTTGGCTCCGGACTCTTTCGTCGAAAATGCGTGCATTTGGGATAGATGACTTTCTTCTTCAATGGATTAGTAATATCCTTGGTTTCAAGTCTGATATTCTATGTTCCCTTCCGTTTCCGACACTCTTCTTAATCTGATGTCCCTGCTGTTCGACCGTAGAGCGGGAACGGCAGCGTATATTAAATTCATTTAATTCCGAAACTGCACAACCAATAGGAGAACTATTAACAGAGTGGAAATAAATGCTTCCAAACCACAATGCTGTCTACTGACGCTAAAGCTAAATTTAAATACCCAGCCATATTCCATTGTCGAAATCGTAAAACTCTCCATTCTCGGTATGTGTGTCAATGACAACATTTGCCAAAATTCGAAGTCAAAATGCTGCGAAATTTCTATGTTTCCTCCGGCGATGTAAGAAATATTTTTAATAAAGCAATTATCCCCCTAAAATCGGATTACAATACCCACATCTGGTCACTTGTCCCTAATACTCGTTTGCACCTACTAAAGAGGATTGAAAAGCTAGCGATACAACTTATAGGTGATGCCAATATGATGAAAATCTCCAACACCGACTTAAAGTCTCCTGCCTCATCATGTTCTAGGTATCTATCTTCAAACCTCCAACGGCCGTCCTGCTATGAATGGTCATCAGTACACCATCAAGTCCACTTTCGGACGTACTCTGATTCTTTCCTAAGCCAAAAAATTCGCTCATGGAATGTCCTGCCGAGTTCTTTATTTCCTAGCCATTACAACCTTCAAACATTCAAAATCAACGTGCTGATAACCCCTTTAGCGTGCGCTTATTATAAAAAACAGCGGCTAAGTTAGCTTATTGTGAATTCCCCAAATTACGAGTAGAGATAATTTTTAATAAACACGACTATATCTTTGAGTGGGGCGGCAGTGATTTCTTCTGCCTGAGGCTTTGACTTACCTAGAAGATGTAAGCTCTGTCTGTTAGTGTGTGTACCATAACCGACCCCTAGAAAGCTGTAGGAGTTGTTTTATTCTCTTGGGAAAAGCAGTTGATGAAAGTGTGTTTTGGTTTGTCTGATACCTTCAGTTCCTGTTCAGTAATGGTAAGGCTTTGATTTTAGTTTCTTATCGATATAGCTTTTTTTGGGACTAAGTTGTAACCCGGGAAGTTATCTTGACAACATGAATGTAAGGGCCAAACCTTTTCTGGTCAATTTGTCTGCTCTTTCATTTTCCATCAGTATTGCGTTCATTCACAGAACTAGTGATTTGTATTCGCCGTGTGTCAATGTTGACGTAAATGCACGGTAAATTAGTGTGCTAAAGACACACATGGGGTAGGAGAAATAAGGAAGCACTGGCATCTCGGAATAAACACGATATTGACTATAGATGTTTCGCAATTATGCAGCGGTTGAAGCTGATTACTGTTCACTATTTCATAAAGTTTTTCTTTACAACAAAGCTAAAGGAATTAGCTAACCATTCTTAATTTCCTGTCAAACATTTTAATAAATTAACTTAAGCAATTATTTAAAACCATTGTTCTTCTTTTCTTTCCCAGGATCGACCAAAACGTTGTAACAATCCAAAAGTATGCAATCTGTGGCATAAATCTGGTGTACGATACATGCGAACATGTCAGCCATGTCCTGACATCTATCCATGGACAGGAAAGACCGGTATCCGATCGTCTCGCGTTGACAACGACATTGAAGAATCATAAGCCCTTAGAAACTCGATTCAACTAAACAAAAATCAATTTAAAAACAACTACAGAAAAACATCACTGCTGAATTTAATTTAAAAAAGATTGGCAACGATTAAAGTTTTCATTTCGAAAACACTGCATAAAGGTAAACTTTAAGAGAAATTCTTAATTCAAGGACAAAAAACACGAAATACGTTCACTCGCTGGTATTTTATTTATTTTTTTTTCGTTTTATTATTATTTGTTACTATTAGACAAATGTATACAAAATATATATATAAAAAAAAAAACATACTTTACATCATTTTGGCTATAAAACAAAAAACAGAACATATATTTATTTTTCTTATATAAAAAAAAAATACGAAAAAAAAACAGAACAATTTTAAAAAATCAAACATTTGCATTAGTTTTTAAATATATATATATAAATGTCGTAGGTTAATTATTAATTTGTTTTTATAGAGCTATGTATTTGTTTTTGTGTAAAAAGTTAATAAAATGTTTATAGTTGGTAGTCTAGTACGAGTATTCGTACATCTACATTAATTTTATTCATCCTCATTTGTGATAAATTCACATTTTTTATTATTTTCGTTAGTTTTAAGTCCTAAATGAATGACTACAGAGATTTATTTAAAACAAAAGAAAAGAGGAAATTTTTAAATTTATGAATTTCATGTCAACATGGTTTAGAATTGCTTTTTGTTTTGGAGAAAATCACCATTTTTTTTTTAATGTTTTAAGTCACAAATAAATAGATTGTTCATTATATTGTAGGGAGCCATGTGGTTAGTTAGATACATTTTAATGCTAAACATAACCAAGATGCATTTTATAATTTAGCTTCTATTCTATTGAACACTAAAGAGAAGCTCATAAATTAATAAAAAAAAAAATAAAACATCACACTAACATTAGTTGTAAATTTAATGAAAAAAAAAAAATAAAAAATAACACATATCTTAGTTTTTATGGTTAAGAGTGTTTATTTTTTGAAAAAGAAGAAAAATAAAACAACGTGAGAGTCCTAGAGTGTACAGGGTGGTGTAATGTTAATAATTAATATTTTTATTTTTTCATTTTAATTTAAGAACATGCTTTTGTTTATATTTTTTTTAGTATCTCTGTTCTTGGTCACTTGTAAATTTGATTCATTTTATTTTCCTTAAACTTACTGTGTACTGCCTGCTTAAGGTGTGTGAATATTTTCACTTCACTCCATCATAATTCAAGGATTTCTGTTTCTTTAGAACATTCGATGAAACTCTGATTCCACAAGACTTCTGAATTTATTTTTAAAGATTTTTCTAAATCAATGAAAACTGCCATTTACGTCTATGGAAAAACAGCTCCTATTCTTCTTTTTTTTTAAATTTATTTTAATTGTTTTTCTTTATTTTCCCTTTTTTTGAAGCACTGCCCTTATTTGACCTTTGTCAAACATTGCATTTTAAATAATGAAATTTTCATTTTCCATTCATCTAAATGAGTGTTTTATTAAATCACCTTTTGTACCATTCACACTGTGTAACTTTTCCTATTTCAACTATTTTTTTTTTCTACTTAAAGCATACTTTTGTTTATTTTATTTTAATTAAGTTATCATTATATTATAATATTTAAATTTAAAAAATTAATTAGCAACAACATCAAGTATTAATTCGGATGTGAAATGGAAAGAGTAAACAAAAAACACGAAAACATTGTACGAACTGTCAAAATTGACTGGTTAATATTAATTGAAGTTCTTTTAGTAAAAATTTAGAGAAAAATTTTAAATTCTAAAAAACAAGAAAATTATTCTAAATTTAAGTATGAAATGTATTTTTTTTTATTTTTTATTAAATGAAATGCAACAACAGTGAGCGGGCGTATTTTGTGTGCAATGTAGCAGAACGGCAATATGTAACTGAAATGATATAAATAAAATGATTTAATAATAATAAAAGAATTGTTTAATTTTTTTAAAACTAGCTCTTACCTACAGCTTCGTTTGGTTATTTATCAGAACGTTTGGTTACATGTACTCGTATAGTCATCCGAATCGTAGTCGAGATTTGACATCCCTGTTTCAATCACATACGTCAAACCGAACTGTCATCCAAGGCTTTATATGTTTTGTTTCGAACTTGCCATTTTACAATATGGATCGTTTAAAAATCGATGAACGTGCTTAAGTTGTGAAAACTTACTACAAATATAGTTATTCTGTAATAGAAACGTACTGGCTATTACGAGCAGATTATGGTTGACATAATCGTCCATCTGAACGTGCTTTAGACAAAACTGTTGAAAAGAATCGAAGAAACTGGCTTTATACAGATGTCTTAAGGCCTACTATATCTATCATCGAAATCCACGCTCTAAAGAAAATATGGCTGGCTTTAGAAGATCCAAATCTATCGATTTCTCGGCAATCGCAGCGCTTGGCTTTGTCTAAGAGTACATTATTTCGTGTTTGCATACGCGCCCTTTTATAGTTCAAGTCACTCAAGAATTGAAGCCAGCTTACCACAAAATGCGTATGACGTACACCGAGTGGGTGATTGACCATATCCGTTTGGAAGACCAATTTTCACACAACATTTTGGTCTGGTGGTTATCTTCTTCTTAAGTGGCACTACAGTCCGGGGTGAACCTGGGCCTCAACCAACGTTCATTAGATTATTAGGTTATATTTCTTCGAAAATGAGAAAGGCGTAACCCCCACCGTCAACTCTAATCGCTATAGCCAAAAGTTGTTTGGCCTCAAATCGAAGATATGGAAGATATCTGGCTTCAACAAGACAGTGCCAGATCTTACACAAGACGACCAATTTTGGCTCTATTGCACGAAACATTTCCTGGCCGAGTTACTTAGCGTTTTGATGATGTAAATTGGGAGGGCTATGTAAAAGATCGTATCTTGGTGTATAGTGGTGGAGACATCTACATATGCGTGTATAAATAAACAAATATAAGTAGTGCATGTGCATGCGAGTCTTTTAATTTTCCGTATATCGGGGTGGATCTGGGCATAAGCCAACAAGCATTTCCAGCCGGCTTCATCTTCAGCTAACTGCCTCCAGTTGCACACTCCAAATTGGCTGCAGTCCTTATTCACCTGAGCGAGCCACCTGAGTCGCACTCTTCCTCTACTGCGCTGTCCCCCAGGGGCTGATTTGAAGACTTTTCGGACCGGGTAGTGTTGGTGTCTATGCAACGTACATGGCCTGCCCATCCCAGCCGTTGGACTTTCACTCTCCTGGCTAAGTCGAGGTCGCTGTTAAGCCCGTATATTTTGTCGATATACCATATCTTGTCCTCCACTCGCCGTCTGTGCAGGTAGAACCTAAAATTAACTAAAATTTCCTCTCAAAGCAGCTAGGAGCACCCTCATCCATTTTTAATAAATTGCATGCCTCTGCGCCATAGAGCAGCACTGGGATTATTAGGGTCTTTTAAACATAAGATTACAGTATGGGGAAGAACAGAAGATAATGAAATATGTAGGTAGATGAGTAGTGCATCCAATATTCATCTCTCGAATTACACACATACAAAAATGCACTATCCAGCACCGTCAGACTCATGAGCTTACGGGCACAGCGACATTTTGGACTCATTACCAAACCGCATGGTCGGATTAACAGGCGACACATCAACCCCAACCCCAACAAAACTTTGTTTTCCTCATATATAGCTAATCCGCTATCAAAGATATCGACTCGCCTAATATATCCTCCAAACTGGTGGAGTATCGGAATGAGCTTGACCGGCTGGGCGAATGATTTAGGGTTACACTGCTCTTGTTTCCAGGGCACAGCAAGGGTTCACATCCCGCTAAGAGCTGTTAAAGGACAAATCTGCATACACTCCCTGCAGAAGCACAACCTCCGATAAAGAGGGCTAACTGACTCCGTCATATCAAGGATGATATCGCCGACCTACAATAAGAATAAGAGAAAATACCTATTGAACAGAACTGAGCATGATATCGCCAAAATCAGGACTATAATCACGGGTTATTAACCAATTGGAGACTATACGGTCAAACTACGTACTTCACACAAACCCCACTACCACAGTGGCATGAATAAGAATGAATAATATCCTCTGCATATGCCCGGCGCTGACAACTGCCATGTGTCTATGACCTCAACAACATCTCGGGTATAGAAATACGAGACCTAATCCATATAAAGGGTGTTTATCCTTAAGTCGTAGGAGAGACTGTTTCTCGAACCCAGCTAACTTACTTTTTGGACTACTTTCTAGAAAATTATGTGGAGGTGGTTTAGCAGAAAAAATGGAAGACTGACGACCTTGGAATTCTTTAGGAGTTGAAATCAAAGTTCGTCCCAGTCTAGGCACTGGGTATAATCGCGGCAGCTAAACAGGTGTCGTTCACATCCTAATAAGTATTCTATCGCTGTGCAGGTTATCCAATCTTAGTGCCGTACAAAATTCAAAAATGCAAACTGCCTACTTAAGCTGTTTTATGCGAATCATTTACCTTTTAATCTAAAAAGGGGAGAGTTTGCCAAGGTAGATTAAGTGTGATTTGCTGAAGTGTTCAAACCATACGAGTAATTGAATGTGCCCAAAATTCGTGGTGTCTAAGACTGTTCGTTGTTCTCGTTTATCTTTATAAAAGAATGCTTCTAGGTTCCTCAGTCACGTTTTGAGCTAAATAGTAATGCAAAAAAAACATTGTCTACTCTTGCCTCGGAATACTTTTAGATCAGTTAACAAGCTTCTCCAGCCAGCTCGATCCCTGGCTAGCTGCCTCCAGTTTCGCGCACTGAGGTCCCCTTCCACTTGCGTGCGTCACTTGAGTCTTGGCCTTCCTCTACTGCGCTGTCCCTCGGGAGCAGATTGAAGACTTTTCGGACCGGAGCATTGGTGTCCATAGCCATCTCAGTCTTTGGATCTTCACTCTTCTGGTTAGCTCGATGTCGCTGTACAGTCCGTAAAGTTCATTGTTGTATCTCCTCCTCCACTCACCGTCAATGCAGACGGGACCGAAGATCGCCCGAAGAATTGTTCTCTCGAAGCAACCAAGTGTACCCCCATCTATTTCTGATAATGTCCATGCCTCTGCGCTATAGAGCAGGACCGGGATTATTAAGGTCTCATAAAAGGTGACTTTTGTTGTCCGATGGCTTTGCTACTCAATTGCCTTCTTAGCCAGAAGAAACAGCGGTTGGCAAGAGTTATTCTTCGCTTGATCTCAGCGCTGGTGTCGTTGTCTGTCGTTTATAGCAGAGCCTAGGTAGACAAAGTCCTTAACTACCTCAAAGTTATATCTGTCGAGAATGATATTCTGCCCGAGACGTCGGTGTTGGTTGTCCTTTTTTCTTAACAGCATATATTTGCCCTCATTGACCGCTAAACCTATTTTCGCCGCTTCCGTCTCAATACTCACGAAAGCGCCACCACAATATCGTCGGCGTATGCGGGTAGTTTGACGAACTTTTGAAATACTGTGCCTCTTGTGTTTGCGCGTGAGTTTTGCACTATTCTTTCAAGTATGATGTTGAAGAAATCGCATGACAGTGCATCGCCTTGTCTAAATCCTTTCTGGACATCAAAGGTCTCGGTGAGATCTTTACCGACCTTGATGGTGGAGCGTGCATTCTCCATCGTCAACCTGCACAGACAAACGAGTTTAGCAGGGATGCTGAAACTAGACATTGTTCGGTAAAGCTAGTATGCGATGTTAAAGAGACTGATGCCTCTGTAGTTGGCGCTGTTTAGAGCGTCTCCTTTCTTCAGAATCGGACAAACAATGCTGAGGTTCCATTCATCGGGCATACTTTCATCCGACCATATTTTCCAGATTATTTGGTGTATCGCCTGCCGCTTTAAACAGCTCGGCAGTCAGCCAGTTCGCTCCAGCAGCTTTGTTGGACCTAAGCTTAGATAAAGCTATCTTCACTTTATCCAGGTCGGGTGGACGGAATTGTTGGTCATCATCGTCCGGGTTGAAAGGTTGATTCTGCCTGACAGCGGTACTTGGTTCCGAACCTCATTCCATAAGAGATTAAGAGACACTCGATCGGAAAAGGACATGGCGATCTCTTGTGATTGTAGACGTCTGACGTCGAATTTCCTCACAACTACTGTGTTTTACTGGTATATATTTTCAAGTGTCAAGGGGTTGTACTAAGATCACTTAATTACTTTCTATATGGATATATAATCGCTAATATCAGCCTTGCAACAGGTATAAGATGCGCCACAGTTTTTACTGATATTCATTCAGTAAGAAATGCACTAGAATGTCCATCACAATATAATCAAAAGCAACAAGTTCAGACTTTGGTATTTTTCAGGTCACAAATCAAACATTAAAGGTATTGATCTCTCCTACAGGATCCTTAACACCTATTGTGGTTTCTAAGCTAGCTTCAAAAAATTAAGCAACAAAAATCTTCTTGAATAATAGATAAATTGTTCACCTGCCGGCAATTTATTCGTGTTGCGTCCATCACCCTTAAATAATTTCTTTGGTTACTAGGCGCTCTACTTACTTTAAAATTTCAGTCAGCTATTTTGCTGCAATGTAGCCCGGCTCAGGTTGAGAATCTAGAACTATCTGAAGAAGAAATGTTTAAATTATTTGCTGGCACTGCCTTCAACATATTCAATCTTAATGTGGATGATCCTCAGCTGACAATACTTTGTAGTTTGTCGGCTCAAAATTGCTGAGCATAGATGAGACAAGTCGAAGATATAAAACACAAATGAGTTACTTTTTAATGTTTACTAGTTTAAAAGAAGATAACCTCTGCCTTCAAAAAATCAGAGTAAGATTGATTCCCAAACATAAGAATGAGGAACAAGGAACATCGAAATGTTAAAACTCTTTTTGTCTATATTATCAGCATACGTCCAAATCTTATTTTGAATTACCAAAAGAAATTGTAAGTAGATCAGTATGTTTCTATTAAAACAAAAGCTTCTCTACCTCAACTTAACCACAGTTCTAGATTTAATAAAAATTATTCCACATCATAACCCCAATATTAATGCAAGAAAAATGGAATATTTCATATCTTTAATAAAAACAAAAGTGAGGAGCCAAATTTCCTCCAGCACTTTAACTAAAGTTGGCCGAGTATCAGTCTCTCACACACTACACACAAATTCCTTATAAACCGCGTTTACGGTGGAAAATAAAAAAAAATCAATCCAAGCACTAATAACAACAATAAAGACATGAAACACCGTAAATACTCGTATCCTTTCGCACCATCTTTATTAGTTTCCAGCAATTTGTTTCAATTATCCGCAGGTGTCCTTTTTGAATAAGAGATACAGTTCACGACCCATAACGTGATTCCGATTGTAATCGGCTCTTTAATTAAACTGCAATCGCAGGCAGCCCTTCAACTAAAAACATGAAAACATTCACCACACATTCTAGTCTCAATATTCCGTGAAGATGGTTCTAATCGCTAGTATCTATCTCATTTTCCTTTCTTTCGCTGTGGCCATTTCAGCTAAGAATTGCACTTCAGATAATAAAATTGCCCTCACAGCTGCTCGAATTTATAAATTAAACGAAGTCCTCTTTGACCAATGCAACGAACATTACATTGAAAAAAGACGCGTGGATCCGAAGTTCCATGGACATCCAAAGTTACGAAGTGAAATTCTGGCTGGCAAGTTTCACATGGAATATACGAGAAAGGAAAGACAAACTGACTCCCTGATATCCCTGATTAATAAAATCGCTCTCGAATATCTGAAAAGTTGCCCACCAACTATTTATTACGACAGTTATGTTGAACAATCAGAGAGTTTCATCTTACAGAAACTTTTTAAGGTACGTATGTGAAAATAAGAAAAAATTAAAAAATTATTACGAACGAGTGTCAATGTTTTCTGATTGAAAATTACGAATATTCAAAACCAATGGGCAGAGGTCCGCAACATTACCACTAAAAAGCATATCTATTATCTACACGCAAACCCTTTTTTTTTTTAAATTAATATAGCGCGTGAATAGTGAGTATAAACTAGTGACCAAATTAAAGTAACCAACCACGCAAGTAGTGCGGCGTAAGAGTTAAACTGAAAAATATGAACGAATGACCCAAAAAAAACAGTTGCAATTTATTTTAGCTTCACTGAGCGTAAATCTTTTTGTCAGGACTATGGTTAATGAAATTTTATGTAGTCATGTTGCAAATCTTGCATAGTTTCATAAATTTATGACTCAAAATAGTACAAAAATGAAGACGGAATCTCGGAAATGCAATAAAAAGACTACAAAGCGGACAGACAGTGTTATTTTGAGAACCTGTGAAGCAAATCTTTCATCAGAAGAAATAAGTAAAGAGGTTGTCGTTGAATACGAAGTAAATATTAGAGGTCTGCATGAATGCATTCATTTACATCTCTCAATGGGTACAGCAGTTCAGTGTATTCTATTCACTGCAGTTATATAAACTAGTGAACTCTAAAAATCGGTACCACTTTTGAAGAGACAAACACTGCATAACGTACAACATTCCATCACATGATGACGAATCGAATGCACTACTTGATTTCTCTTTTGCGAGTGGGTACTTCATTTAAACAAACCGAGTGCATGTTCAACTGTTCATCTACATCGAGTACACCAATTGTTTCGAATAATTCGAATGCAGTGAGTGAGTAGTGTGTCTTTCTCATTATAGGGACACTCATACTGCAAGAACAGTCGTTTACACACGTAAGTTGCATTTTTGTACGACAGACGGACCGACGAGCTCATAAAAACAAAAATTAAACAAAAGATCCGACATGTTGCATGAGCGCGCCTTCGATCGTTTGGATATCACCACGATTTTGGTTTTTTTGTTATTTATGTACTTGTAAATAGGTCCTTGTTTCCGAAATCCGTCGCGTCTTTTATTTACTCAATTGTTTAAAGGTCTGATCATTGTATGACAGGTATTTGTTTGTTTAAAATAAATTTGTTTGAATCCCTGTTAACAATTACACCCACAATTAATAAATAAACGTGAATATTTGATAGCTATGCAGCCTGTAGGCAAAGACAAGTGCACAGTATTCGGTGTGTGCGCAAATTGCCCTAGTGCACACCGAGTATTCGGTATACTCTATGAAGTGTACCCGTTTGATATAAGTGCACTGAACTAAATGTTTTGTTATCAATGGGTGAAGTACTCACTCGCTAATCGAATATCAAATGATTCATTCATTTGATTTTTCAAGATGTGAATATGATAAATGTGGTACCATAAAAAAATTGAATGTCTTGAATACAAATTGCACTCAGGGTGACTTCTTCTTCTTCTTAAGTATCGCTACAATCTGGGGTGAATCGTGGCCTCCACCAAGCCTCTCCAGTTGCCATGATCTTTCGACAGCTGCTTCTATCGGTGCTCTACTCCAAATTGGTTGAGAACCTCTTCCATTTGTTCGCATCACAGTAGATTCGGCCGTCCTCTGCTACGTTAGTTCCATGGGCTCGGATTTGAAGATTACACGGGAAGGAGCTTTTAGGCGTTGTTCTCCATTCCCCGTAAATACAGACGTATTTTCCACTCGAAACGACCAAGGACTTCTTCATCCTTTTCAAAAATGCCCATTTCTCTGTACCATAGAGCAAGACGGGGATGATTAAGGTCTTGTACAAAGCCAGTTTTGCCTTGCAATAGAGGGCTCTGCTACTCAATTGCCTTCTGAGTCCGAAAAAACAGCGGGTGGCAAGCGTTATTCTACATCTTATTTCCATGTAAATATCGTTGTTACTTGCAACTGCGGAGCCAAGGCAAGAAGATGTCTTTTATTACCTCGAAGTTATAGCTGCCAATTGTGACACATTGGTCAAGTTATCGATGTTGGGAGCCTTTTCTTGATGACAGCATATATCGCTATCTAGGGCCTAATATTGATCCCTGAGGTATTCCTGACAACATTGAGAAAGGGTCTGATTGTTCAGATTTAACAAATATTGAAGACAATCGATTTTCAAGAAAGTTTTGAATAATTCGCACTAACCACTTCGGAAACCCTTTGCGCCAGACAGAATCAAATGCCTTTTCAAGATCTATATTCAAGGAAATCGTGCATTTTTTTAGATCTCAGGTTTTGGATAATTATATTGCAAAAAAGAAGAACGGCATGTTCAGTGGAATGTTCTTTCCGGAATCCAAATTGAGTTTGGGGAATAATGTTTTTATCCTCACAGAAGATATTGACTGGTTCGACCAATATTTTTTCGAAGAGTTTTCCAATGTTGGGAAGCAAAGATATAGGTCGAAAGTCTTTTATTTCTTTGACATATCTATTTTTAGCTATCGGTAATAATTTTACTATTTGCGATGCTGAGGGAACGTAGCCATTATTAATACAATGATTGAATAGAGATGACAGTAAAACGTCGAGTGAATGGCAGCATTTTCGCAGAATAAAGTTAGATATTCCATCAAAGCCTGAGGATTTTTTATTTTTGAGGCCTTTTCTGCACATTTTTACATGTTGAGGTGATGTGAAGGGTGGAGTAGCTGGATTATATGACGGCCTGGATGGCGAAAGGGTGGTTATTTCCGGATTGTTTGCAGGTAGGCGACATTCGGTTACCTTCAAAAGAACTACGTTCGTTAAACCTGCGGCGTAAGTGGGATTTTTTTTCTGTATAAAGAGCCGAAAAGAAATCTCGAAAAGCATTTATTTTTGATGGAGTATCAACTAACTCCATCCCGTCGTTCAAAAGTACATCTTGTGAAATCGTGGCGTCAAATTGCATTATCGCGGCGGCCAATAGATGAATGCCCGCCGCGCCGTGAGATGACCCAGTCGCTGAATTTCACGTACACAACTTTGAGCGTTGCGCTGCTTGTATGGCGTATAGCGCCGTCTTGTTGGGGCCACAGCTCTGACCACAGAAAGTTAGTTAAAAACGCACTATACTTAAGCTCATTGACGTAAGTGATGTCTCCTTTCTCATTTTAAAATAAATAAGGTCCAGTGATGCCGCCATTTTATAAACCGCACCAAACACTTGTGGATTGTATTCGCTTCAATAATGGCAATTTTGCTTGGCAAGACAGCCGCTGAGCTAAAAATGGGCCTCGTCCGAGAAGAATCTTGTTTTTGCAACGTTCATAGTCTGATTCAAAAGCTGCCCTTTTTGGATTCGCTATTGTCGTTTTACTTAGTGCAAATGAGCTTTAGGACAATTCTCTTAAAGGAAATTGTCAGTCCAAGGAATACATATAGTATACAAAAAGTACAATGGATTAGTTCACAGACTGGCAATATTTTGCAATATTGTCGGAAAGTGCTCAGAAAGTAAAAATTACCTAATTTTCGGTGCTTATAACGACCAACTGAAGTCGTTATTCGACGTGTTCAGGACAAATTTCATAAATACATGAATACACACATTTCAAACAAAGACGTGCATACACTACACGATATAAAGCTTACAATGTGTCAACATAATAATCTACAAATGGAACTACACCAACTATAAATGAAGTGTGGCGGATAGTCCGGAATTTTCAATTATGTGTCGAATGCAATAGTTCGGCTTTGTCAGGTTTGTTTATCGCGTGCAAAATCTAACAAAAAATTCTCTGTCAGCACCCTCAAAAGATCCAACTGGTCCACAAATTAATATTCCAACGAGAGCTCACAGTTTGGTCCCTACAGCAACTTGAAATCTCCCAAATTATTATCGAAGAACGTGTTTTGTGATGTGGCTTAATCTTGGCTCAATGGATTTGTGAACAAGCAAAGATTCCATGATTTTCACCGTAAGGTTTGACACCACCACGGCTTCAAGGACTTTGTCTAGGTGCAAGTGTTCCTGGATTTCAGAATTAAAAATCGTAAGGACTGTACAAACTCTAAAACTCAAGATTTTGACTTGAATAGACTGGGTGTTGAACAAAGCCTGTTTGACTCAAGAATCTAGTCAACGGGCATATTACTCCATCGTACAAGATAATCTTCTTTGAACAACGAACAAATTCCCTCATTCTTCCAAAGGTCCTTAACTATCCAACTGCTATTAGTAGATATAAGGATCGAGGATGCGAAGATGTTGTAAATAATTATATCACACGAGTCAGGAGGTCAGGAAGAAAAATCTGTCGCATTGAAATCTGAGATAAGGTAAAAACGCAGCTGAATATTCTATAGTTTTTGTTGACTAATTTCCCACATCCAACTTAAATGAGTGTCAGTTTAAGACCCCACATTGGGCGCCAAATTAGCTCTTACTTAAGTTGGCTTATTTTTTGGCAAATTTTTAGAGTTTCCCCATTACGTTCTACCATGGCCAAATCAACAAAAGATACGAGGCCATCAATAAAGATTTTCGATTAACAATGGACATGAATTGCCGTAGCTATATACTCTTTCTATCCGATCCACTGATGACACGTAAAATCATCGGTCCACAAACTGAATCACGAGTTTTAGTTGTCTCACGGTCAAGTCAATGGAAACTCCGGGACTTTCTGACGTCGGAGAAATCTTCCAATATAGTCAACCTACTTGTGATAGGAGAATCGTTAGTGGCAGATCCTGAAAGGGTAAGTATTGACTTCATTTCAAAGAAATATCATTATTAACCTTTTTTTTGTCAACAGGAACGTCCATATGTCCTTTATACACATAAGCTCTATGCCGATGGCTTGGGTGCCAATTCCCCGGTAGTTCTCACCAGTTGGGTTAAGGGTGTTTTATCCCGTCCGCACATTAATTTGTTTCCAGAAAAATTCTACGAAGGCTTTGCAGGACATCGTTTTACACTATCAGCGGTCAATCAACCACCATTTATATTTCGAATTCGAAAATTAGATGCTACCGGTCAAGGTTTTGTGCAGTGGGAGGGCATCGAGTACAGATTGATTTATTTGATATCGAAGCAAATGAATTTCTCTTTTGATATTGTAGAGCCTAGAGAATCTACATCACTTGGGTAAGTACAGCTTATCCTTGCCTAACGTTTATTTATCTTACGAAATATGATACTTTGAAATGTAGGTCTGGAAATTCGATTGTGGAGGAGGTGAGACTACGTAAAGCTGATCTAGGAATGGCTGGAGTCTATATAACAGAAGACCGCTTGGATGAAATTGATATGTCACAAGGACATTCGAGAGATTGTGCAACCTTTATAACCCTAGCATCAAAGGCTTTGCCTAAGTAAGGAACACTGTTAAACTTTATTTTAGTCATTGTATTCATCTCAATCATTCCTTTTCTCCGGCTCGAGACCTATTCAAAAGTTTCCATTATGCGAAGCTGCCACATATTGTCATAGTTTTGAGGGCAAGAAAGGATTGTTAGCCCGACGTAAGAATTTCAAGTCTTTTCTATATTTCCTGAGTTTAAGGCTGCTTCTAAGTGACTTATGGCCTAGAATGACACAATTGATTACTTTGCTCTTTTAAGATATAAAGCTATATCCAAATCGTATACGCAAGATTTAAGATATATCCCAGAACAACGAGACATCCCTCCTGAATTTACGAAGCATACTGTAGTATGAATGGGAGATCAACGCCGCTACTAATCGTGAAAGTGCTGGCTGCCCTATAACTTAAATTGGGCCAGCAACGCAACAATCATGTTCGTAGTGTTGTATTGCTTTGCTGACCTTTTGATCTGCCCGTGGAATGAGTGGACCTTTGCAGGCCACGAGCAGTCGAACAATTAAAGGCTCTTAACTGCAATCACGTAGATGTTACAGGCATTGAGGAAGCGTAATGGTATGGGCCGGACATAAGGAGGGTGAAAAACTATCATACGAGTATCTACTGAATATGGTAGACTTTGCAACAAGTCTTAAGTTTCCGACAGGTGAGCGGCCCAGGGCAAGAAAGTCGGTCACATTTTGTAAGACTGTTTTTGAGAATAGTCTACACGACGCCAACTCTGATAATGGACTTAGGCTTAGTGACTTTGAGCCAGGATAAAATATGACTATAGCAAACAGGCGTTTTCCTCATCTCAATATACTCAACGGAATATGGTCGTCTCCGGATCATGAAACGCTTCGATATTCTCGGTTTCCGAACTTTCCGGGCAGCCAACATTGTATAGGATCACCACTTAATTACAGCCAGGGTACGAATGCGGATCCCCTACTTTAGTCGCTGACGCATATGCTCTATAAAAATCAGATGAAAATATCCTAGGTAGTTTTGATAGAAAAATCCTTCGTACAATATCCGACCCCTTTTACGTGTTGATGGGCTTCGAAGAAGAAGAATCAATGACCAACTATACGAACCTAGTCAGAAAACAACGCATGACATATTGAGCGAATGAACACTAATACTTTGGCCCGTAAAGTCTTTGGATCCAGCCGGGAGGGAAAACTCTACCTTAGGTAACTTAAACAAGGAGAAGACGACCTCGAACTACTCGAATTTGAAGGATTAAGCTGACTGGAGAGGCTCGTTAGTTGAGGCATATGTTCACCCTGAACTATAGCGTCTTAAAGTAAAGTGAGTAAGTGTATTAGGAACTAGTCTAAAGGAGCCGGAGAATCTATCATATTCTTCATTCTACGAGCACCAAATGCCATCCATAAATCTTCTGAGTACATAAAATTCCATTACCTAACTTTGATTATACTTCCAGATACCGTGCCATACTGGGTCCGTTCCAATGGCCTGTGTGGTTAGCATTGATTGGAATTTACGTAGGCGGCATCGTACCAATTGTATTCACCGATCAGCTATCTCTGAAGCATTTGATTGGAAATTGGGGTGAAATCGAGAACATGTTCTGGTACGTCTTCGGTATGTTCACTAATAGTTTCACCTTTGCTGGAAAATACTCATGGAGCAGTTCAAAAAGAGTCTCCACGAGACTATTGATAGGTTTCTACTGGCTCTTCACCATCATCATCACTTCTTGTTACACGGGTTCGATTATTGCCTTTGTGACCCTTCCTGCCTTCCCAGCAACAGTTGATTCTGTTAATGATCTTTTGGGGTTATTCTTCCGAGTAGGGACTCTTGGTAAGGGTGTTTTTTTCTTTTTCACACAGATGGCATAACTTTAATGACTTTTTATGTCAATACTCAGATCGCGGAGGTTGGGAAAAATGGTTTCAGAATTCAACCCATGACGCTACGGCAAAGCTCTATAGGAAGATGGAATTTGTCGGTTCACTAGAAGAGGGAATCGGTAACGTGACGCAGTCCTTCTTTTGGAACTATGCCTTTCTCGGATCTCGGGCTCAGCTAGAGTATTTAGTTCAATCTAACTTCAGTAATGAGTAAGTTGCCTTGTTAACATTTTTATCCGAATTCATACAAAACTTTGTTGTTCTCATCTTTCAGCGCTCTAAGCCGTCGTTCTGCTCTTCATTTGAGTGAGGAATGCTTTGCGCCATTTCACATTGGTTTCGCCTACCCGAAACACTCAGTCTATGCCAAGAAGATAAATCAAGCCATCCTTATGGCTCAGCAAAGTGGACTTATTGCAAAAATCAGCAACGAAGTGTCATGGGTAATGCAGAGATCATCTACCGGGAAGCTTCTTCAAGCTAGCTCTGCCCATGCACTACGTGAACGAATTCAAGAGGAACGCCAGTTAACCACCGCCGATACGGAAGGTATGTTCCTGCTCATGGGCATCGGCTATCTTGTTGGAGCATTAGCTTTGGGATCTGAAATCATTGGAGGTTTCACCAACAAATGTCGCCAAATCATCAAACGGAATCGAAATCGAAGACCTTCCACTGCGCTATCTTCAGGGAGAAATTCCGCAGATTTTACAGATAAGAAAGAACTCGCTGAGCACTTGCGGAAGAAGACTGTTCGGCAAGAAATACGTGACGCAGAAGCCGCAGCCGCCAAGAACACTTTCTTTGGTTTTAAGGAGCTGAAACTAACCAAAGCAACATTGAAGGAGTTGTATGGCAGTTATAACAGACAAGAGCCGAATATCATTTTCCAAAATGGGCAGCTAATTTTGGAGACTGATGCCAAGTCAGAGTCGTCGGTAGGAACTAGAACTCAATCGAGCGGTGGTGAAAATACTCAAGAACCAAATGTAGAGGAAGCTTTGCAGCAGCTGGATTCTTGTATCGACGTTCATGATGAACACAGTAATCCGGTGGGTGTGGTGGAAATCGAAAACACCGTCGACGACGAAGGATTGGATGTTGCCTTTGGAAGTTTGGTTGATGATGAGAACTTAGGATCAAGGTATGATAATTTGCAACTTTACGATGGCAAAGATGACAAGAAAGCAGAAGAGGATGACCACATTTAATACTGAAAAACTTAAATGCGTGTATTATCTATGTATGTATGTGTAGATGTTTCCTTAAAATTATTAAAAATGTATGTTAAGCCTTTGTTTCTTTAGTGGGGTACTGATGTCTGGTAACGTTAGTACTGTAGATCTCCATCGTATGAATATTGATACCCCTTTCGACCTAAGTTCGAAATTTGTACTAATTTATCGATCTAATGCGGGCTAAGCAACTTACCCACAAAACGAGTGCATCAGCTTATTTCGAAGGCGGTCACTGAACCTACATTCGCTTTAAGGACGTTTACATGCAGGGACATTTTCTGCCTGAAAAAGACAACATTTAATGTGTCTATTTCAGTCCCGATTTATCAGACTTAGCAGATTTAAACATCAGCAATGTGCTCTCTTTATTTGGCTGTTTTGACGCATGAGTAGCAGGAAGACTAAAGGGCCAAGGATCCCAAGGTTCCCAAAGAACCCAGTTGACAAAAACATACAGCACAAAGAGATGGAAATTGTTGTCAAAGAAGGGACAAAAAACAGATTGGAAAAGGTGATTCGAAACTAGTCTAGGACTTAGATTGCACTCTTTTATTCCAACCGAACAGGGCCCAAATGAGAAAACTTCTGCCACTTCCTCGATCAATGGCTTTTTCCTTGAAGGATGGCCGGTAGAAGCTGATGCTACAGCGAGCAAAAACTGCAGTTTTAGGGAACGGAAATTGGCCTAGGCGGCCAAACCTATCAAGCCATTAAAATAAAGCATTTCAGGTGATCTGAATATTGTGGCTGAATGCACTTCAAAGAAAACCCAAAAGCACTTAAAGGGGGGAACGGCTTACCTATATGGGTGCCGCTTTCCCTTCTCTGATGCTCTTAATTGGGAAGGAAGACAATTAAAAAACAATCACAATTACAATTTATAAGACGGTGAGGCCAAAATAAGAATATTGAATGTGGGTGCTAGAAAAGGCAGTAGATGGTTGCGTTCAAGCGGATAGTTACTAAAACCTAAACGGAATTTCTAGGGTCTTATGTTTTATATCTTTCAGACCTAACGGGACACATATGCCCTACGAGCTGCATTCATGTGACTAAATTGCAATTTTCCCTTATAAATCCTATTTGTTTTAGTCCCATCGGTGATTACTGTTGGGATACACCCTGTCCCAGGACATTTTCTCTGCACAAGGATATCCTATCACCAAACTTGCAATTTCTCAAATTATTGATTTCACGATAATAATTATCTTTAAAAAATAAATCCGGGCTGAAAGGGTTATGCAACAAATCTCTCGAATAGCTAAGCAAATCTGAGAATATGTTGAAGCGTCTTAATACCCAGAACTCTGGGACTTAACACTAAAAAGATGGAAATATATCCCTACTATTGGTCTTACGTGCAGTTCGGTTGATTCGTAAAACGTTCTGATGCCTCTATCCAGTTACCTCTGTTGCAGTCACTTTATCGTTTATCATAGAGCTCTCACCGATGCAAAGAAGTGGACTTATTCCGAACTCGCCAGAATTATCTCGAATAGTTTTATAGTGCCACATTAGTTTCATGATGCCTTTGTGTTTATACCGTGAAATAAGGTAGCCCACCCTGCTCAGATAAGGCATTCGATAACCCTTCATCATTTTACTGAACAAAATCGGGAGTTACATAAACTACAGATTTCCGATTACCGCCCATACTTTGGATGCAGTGAGATCCGGCTTTACGTTTCATTCTTTAAATGCTTAGCTAACTTCAGGTTTCATAAAATGTGCCATTTCCTCTTCGTGCAGTACAAGCGAGGGAATGGGACTGCGTTCGGTGTTCATAAAGTAATGCGTTAAAGCAATCTTTTCATATGGTGCAAACTTTGTTGTCCACGGTTCGGTGAAATTACAAATAAGCCGCCCAGAGCGGGGCTCTGTCAATGGTTGAGTTATGCCAGTTTATTTCGGCGACTGTTGTCAGTTCTCGTTGATTTTTTCTAATTTTCTTTACGAAAATTTCTTTCAGCAGAGGTACCTAGGTGTTGACTTGCTGATGTTATTCCAGCCTAGACACTGTTCTCTATCTGGACTCTAGTGTCTGTGGGATGTGAAGTCAACCATAATACCAGGAACAGGGCTGAACTTGTTGTTCTGAAACCGTTGCTTGCATTCGTATAGAAAATTCGATTCCCCAACATATTCGTAAACATTTGTGTTTAACGAAAAACTTTTATTCCTTAGTAGTCTTCTTAAAAACTTTTCAAACCCGCGCTCGAATATGGTAGTCTCATTAGACTAATGAGCATCAAGCTCATCTCAGTGTTTAAGTGTCTGCTTGCCGTATGGTGACCCCATCATCATCATTACCATTCCGCAGACCCAATCTGAGTTTGATCAAGATGAATGCCATTTACGTGGTTCTTCACATAAAACTTGCGATTGGTGAATTCAAATCGACTATGAGAGGACTCGACGATGGCTAGATTTGAACGTCTAAATCATCCAGTGGACTTCACTGAACGTTGCCCGAGGTAAATTCTTTCAATTAAAACGGGATTAGAAAAATGATATTTACTACATGCCTCTTGTAAATCAATTGCTTTTTTTGTTGAGCTTCTTCATTGGTCGCAATACGAAGGCGTATCTGGTGTTGATGACGACACCAAGCGCCAATATAGTACTTTTTTGTGCTAGATACATCCGTCCTCCAAAGATATTCATGATTCGGACAAGAACCCACTTTTTCTCCCTCAGGAATCTGCGAATTAACACTAAATTTGGTGTCGCTTTTGTTTGCCGTGTTCCTGTTGTCCCCCAGATTCGGGTAAAATAGCAGAGAACAGTGAACAGTGTGGCCGACCACGCAACTTTTCAGCTGGCGAAATTCCACTTTTATCCGGTAATGAACGTTTTGTTGAAAAATAGGTAGCCAGCATGTCATCGCCTTGCTTGCTGCCCTCCATTATTTTAAGAAAAGCTGTATTAAAGGTCCTCACCGACCTTTGGGCTACTACATTGGACTCAGAAGCCGCTAACGGCATTTATCGGTTTGTGTGGTTGCTACAGAAATTCTGGAATTCAGAGGACGTAAACGTTCTGGGCAGTTACTTCTCCAAGGCAAAGATGGAACGCAGGGATTGGATTGTACCCTCGGAGTCAACGCATGACATCCTGATAATAAATGGAAAACTTTATTTCGCATCCCCCACAATCAACCTCGTGGATTTTCGAAATGCTCCTGTGAAATCTATGTGATTGCGTACCCGAACTTACTCGGACTCTGGCTAATTAATAAACCTTTCAGGAGAAAGACTAGTATTTAACTGCCAATGGGCATACTGCACCACCAGTCATCGATTTTGGGCAACCAGTGTAGAGGGCCTAATCTAAAAAAAAATGTGCTGGGTGGAAAGTATGCGGAAGGCACGTCAGGTATTCATGTGGGCTCAGTTACAAACTGGGTTAAATTAGTTTTCGCAGCAAAGTTGTTAACACCTTTGGGTGTTGACTGTCTAGAATGTTAAAGCCACCCCCACAATTTTTTTTATTGAAATCGCCCGCAATTACGATGTTGGTATAAAGATACAATGATGCAATTCTATTTATGCAGTTATCGAATCGTTCTTCCAGCAGGGGAAGGTACTTTTCTATCGGATTGGAGCAGGGATCACATTGTGATTAGGTTTGGTAAATTGCATCATTACTCACGTCAATGGCAAGACTCCGGTGAGAGAAGAATAATGGAGCACTATTCCGTAGACAAGTTGCCTTAGTTAGGGGATCTATATGTGCTTCTTCTTCTTCTTAAGTGGCACTACAATCTGGGGTGAACTTGGGCCTCAACCAGTAAGCCTCTTTAGCTGAAAAGATTTTTCGCAAGCTGCACTGAAGTCCCCTTCCACCTGTTTGCACCACCATAAATTCAGCCGTCCTCTACTACGTAGTCCACGGGGTTCTGATTTAAAGATTAATCGGTAAGGAGTTGTAATGTTTGATCTACATGGCCCAGCCATTTAAGACGTTGAATTCGAAGACCAAGCCAACTTCACTGTACACCCTGTATGGTTCGTGGGTTAATCTCCTTCTCCATTCCCCGTCTATACAGACGAGACCGAAAATAAAACGCAGTATTTCCCTCTTGAAACGGGCAAGGGCTTCTTCATCCTTTTTCAATGATGTCCATTTCTCTGTACCATAGAGCAAGACGGTATGGATAAAGGTCTTGTACAAAGCCAATTTTGCCTTGCAATAGAGGGCTCTGCTACTCAATTGCCTTCTGAGTCCGAAAAGACAGCGGTTGGCAAGTGTTATTCTACGTCTTATTTCCATGTTGGTATCGTTGATATTTGCAGCTGCGGAGCCAAGGCAGACGATGTCTTTAATTACCTCGAAGTTATAGCTGCCAATTGCAACACTGTGGCCAAGTTGTCTATGTTGGGAGCACTTTATTGATGACAGCATACACTTGGTTTTTGCCTCATTTACGCTTCTATAGCTGCGAATGCCTCATTGACGTTTCGCTATCTTCGTCCAATAACGTCGATATCATCTTCGTACGCAAGCAATTGGGAAGCCTCGTAAAGAATTGTTCCCCTCTATCGGCCAGTGAATTTTGCACGTTGAAAAAGTTACGTAATAGCAGGTCACCCTGTCTTAAAACTTTTTTGACATTAAAGATCTCGATTTATTCGTTACCGATCTTAATGGAGCAACGAGTATTCTCCATTATCATCCTGCACAACCTGACGAGTTTGGTTGGGATGCCAAAACTAGACATTGCTCTATAAAGCTCATCTCTGTAGATGCTATCATACGCGGCCTTTAAATCGATGAATAGGTCCGAACCTCATAGGTTTTCTCCAAGATCTGCCGTAGTAAGAATATTTGATCGATGGTAGACTTCCTTGTCCTGAAACCACCTTGATATGAACCTATCAGACTGTTCATGATCGGTTTCAAGCGATTACACAAAATGACAGAGAACATTTTGTAGACGATGTTGAGGAAGACTGATTCCCCTAAATCGGCGCGTTCGAAGGGATCTCCCTTTTTGTGGATTGGGAAAACCATGCTGAGGTCCCATTCATCAGGCATGCTTTCTTCTGCCCATATCTTGCAGATGAGCTGGTACATGTTCCTCACCAAGTTATCCCCAGCTGCTTTAAATAACGCAGCTAGAAGCCCGATATCGCTATCTCAACTGTCATCATCCACTGTTGATGGTTCATTCTGCCTGAAAGCGCGATTATGGTCGTCGTCGCCGTTATAGTCTACAGAAGTGGTCTTTTAATATTTACAGCACCGACTGCGATTCTACTACTAGGCTTCCGTCCTGACTTTACAGCATGTTCTTTTTCTTCTTTGATAAAATTTTCGAACGTCATTCCTGCCGTACCACCATCTCTCCATTTCTTCAAGTGGCGTGCTCTTCGTGCTCTTTTTTTTCGTGCTAAGAAGTCTATGCTCTCGTCCTGCGAGATCGCCCTTTAAAAAAAAAACAACTTTTTTTTCGTTTTTTAAAACTAGTTATTTATTATAATAAATACAAAAATGTTTTAACAAAACGTAATTAAGACTGTTTTAAATTAAAAAAAAAAAGAAGAGAAAACTCATTTTAAAGAGATTTAAGTAAAATTGAATACCTTAACGGCTTCGCAGTATTTTTTATTTTTTTATTTTTTTATTTTTTTATTTTTTTTGGTTTTGTTCGAAAATTTAATTTTATAAAAAAAAGGTTACTTGGAAAATAATGACTTACTAGATACCACCATATTATTAGAACCTTTCGATAAACAATTCACAAGATGTACACATTCCAAAAGAGAATTATTGATGCAAACGCTACATACATTTGGTAGATACGAGTAAAAATACACGCGAATCCGCTAAAATGAGGACTACACTTGGTTGGATTGGTTGATTTGAAAATGTGATGAATAACTAAACATAACGCAGGACATCTGATAATCCTATTACTAACACTCTGTTCTTGAATATAATTTGTTTGTTGTTTATTTGCTTGTTCGTTCTATTTTTGTGTTGACATCGAAAGTGACTATTGGTGAGGCATTTATGAGGAGTTATTGAAAGCACACTCGAATGCTAATCATTTATGCATTTAATTTTCTTTTATTTTTTACTTATAGGTGGATTTTTTAAATTTATTTTTGTGTCACATATCAGGCACTTGCCAGGCCGATAGCAATACCACCGGCAAAGGCAGTTAAGAAAATGTGCAGATCGTTTATTTTTGGTCCTTTCTCATCACCAATCAGATTGCTATACCATTTCTTGCTTTTCTTAACATTTTTGTTTAGTGCATCCTGTGCACGATCAATGTTGCGATCAACAAATCGTTCAGCCTGTAAAAAACAAAAAAAAAATGGTTAAGAGGTTTAAATGTTTTTTTCATATTTTTTTTTATTAATTAAAAATCATATGAACACCCCTTTAATGTTGACACACAGCGAGAACGAAGGAGAATCAGGTGGAGAAGAAGGGAAAATACCGATGTATGCTTCGATGGTTTTGAATATGTTGAGGGTATAATGACTAGGAAATAAGAAATCCGGCAGGGGATTCCGTAGCTTGGTGTATGACTCAGAAAGGAATCACCATATTTACGTTGACTTAGCTTTGATTGTAACTTTAAGTCCAAACAAAGACGTGTTGCCCCAGCTGCTTCTTGTGTTTTGGAAAAGCAGTGGTTTTATTTAAATTCATCTAACAATACCTGGAATATATTTTCCATACGGCAACGGCAGCCTTTTGGTTGCAGCAGTTTTCTTTTGTTTAGGCGTGGATTCCGATTTAATCATATTCAGACACTTTAACTCATAAAATTGAACAACTCACGAATGTATGTGATGCGAAAATTGTGATGCTTGTCTTGTGAGGTTTCTTGTGACCATTCAGCTGTTTGGTATTCTGGCCAATACCTCACAAGAAATAGTTACCACAGTGTGGTGAATTCATCATCCTGTCAAAAAATTACTTTTTATTTTTTTGACAATCATCATTTAATAGGAGTTTGTGAAATAAATAGTAAAATAACGAAAAATGGCGGAAAAATTTGGATGAAACAGTCATCGGTTAATGAGAAAGCAAATTAAAAATTTAGACTTTGACTTTGACGTACATCGATGGAGAATACTCGAAATCGATATGAGCAAATAGTCCATGATATATGGTACATACATTTCGTATTTTATATTTTTTCCTTTTGAAGTACTAGGCACTAAAACATCGAGTAAGTTGACGTATCTTGTCGATCTTATTAAGTGCGCATTTTGGCTCTATTTCAGCAAGAACGTGCTCAAAATTGTCTTCCAAGGGCTTAATAATCTACAGTCTATTAGAATTTACCAAAGGTTTTACGTAGTCCCACAAGAAGTAATCGAAACGCGACAACTCGCACGATCTCGATGCTCAATTTAATGATCTATTTCGCTATTCAATGTTGTCGTTCAATCGGGCCTTCAAGAAACAATGCTTTCATGTAGAGCTGAAACCACATATGGTTTAGATCACTAATCATTGTACGATAACATTTACTGTTGATTATAACTTTAGCCTTTTTTTGAAGCCCCATGATGGTAGCATAGAGACCACACCAGCCAACACACTATTGTGGAAAAAATTAAGTCTCTTCTGCATTTGCCTCACTCCAGAAGTGGCAATTTTGATTGTTCGCGAGCCACCTAACCCAAAAGCGACTTTAGGTTTCCCCTCTTGAGCTCTGAACTTCCATGGTCTCGTGGCTTTTGTTTCTACACTAGATAGAACTTATTGGAGAGCAGGCCGAGATCTTTTTGGAAACTTTTCAAAATAATGGATGGACTAAGACCAAACTGTTGCGTGCGATATCGATTTCGTAATTCTACTTTCGCCATTTCTGTTGAAGAGAGAGGCCTTGTTGGAAATGAACATCACATATCATTCAAGTTCCGGCAATGATCATGAATCAATAGGGCAACCCAGTCAGGGTTACCACCACACTGAAAAAAAAGGTAAGAGGGCGGTTCAATAAGTCCGTGACTTTTTGAATTTCTGACCTCTTTACTGAAACAGCAACACTGCTCCTGTCAACAGGCATCTGTCAGTTGACTCCTGTCAAAATTTAAACTTGCTGCGTCAGTTAGTTTGTGTTTTACAGCTATTTTTATCAGACTACTCACTAATTTGAGGAGAAAATGGAAAAAAGTGAATTTCGTGTGCTTATTAAGCATTATTTCTTGCGAAAAAAAACCATTACCGAGACCAAGGCTAAGCTTGATAAATACTATGGGGACTCTGCACCATCGATTTCAATGGTAAAAAAGTGGTTTACTGAATTTCGTTGTGGCCGTACAAGCACTGAAGATGCCGAACGTCCTGGACGCCCAGTTGAGGTCTCTACACCCGAAACAATCGAAAAAAATCACGATATGGTGTTGGCCGACCGAAGATTGAAAGTGCGAGAGATTGTGGAAGCCGTAGGGATCTCGCATGGCTCAGTGGTTTCAATTTTGAATGATCACTTGGGCATGAGAAAGCTTTCCGCAAGATGGGTGCCGCGTTTGCTCACAGTCGACCACAAACGCAATCGTGTAACAACTTCACAGGAAGGTTTGGCGTTGTTTAATCGCAATATGGAGAAGTTTTTGCACCATTTTGTAACCGTGGACGAAACATGGATCCATCACAACACACCAGAGAACAAACAACAGTCAAAACAGTGGGTTTCTAAGGGTGAATCGGCGCCAAAGAAGGCCAAGGTGGGTTTGTCAGCCAATAAAGTTATGGCGACTGTTTTTTGGGATGCACGCGGGATAATCCACATTGACTACCTTCAAAAGGGAAGAAGAATCAATGGGGAATATTATGCCAACTTATTGGACCGATTCAATGACGATTTGAAAAAAAAACGACCTCATTTGGCCAAGAAAAAAGTTCTTTTCCACCAAGACAATGCAAGGGTGCACACATGTGCAGTTGCCATGGCAAAAATCCATGAATTGGGCTATGAATTGCTCCCTCATCCACCCTATTCTCCAGATTTGGCTCCGAGCGACTACTTCTTGTTCCCAAACCTGAAGAAATGGCTTGGTGGAAAAAGATTTGACTCCAATGATGAAGTCATCTCGCAAACAAAGGCCTATTTTGAGGACCTCGACAAATCATTTTTTTTGGAAGGGATGAAAAAATTGGAGAAGCGTTGGACAAAGTGTATAGAGCTCAAGGGAGACTACGTTGAAAAATAAAATTATTTTTTTATCAAAAAATCTGTGTTTTAATCCAAAAGTCACGGACTTATTGACCCGCCCTCGTACAATGATGTCTCCTGCGCAAAAACCGCACCCAACAATAACACGTTTAGGATAGAGAAGCTTCTTGATAATCATTCCTGAGTTTTCTAAGCGACAAATGGGATAATTTTGGTTACTTACAAAAATTACAAAATCTGAAAGATGGAAATGTACGAGGACGGTCCAGAAGTACCCGGCCTGACCAACACATGGCGGTAGTTGTTTGAAAATATCACTATATTGGAAAGTAAGCAGTCTATAAAGCATATGTTTCAAGTTTGAAAGCGCCATGTTGTTAAGTATTTATTTGGCAGCCATCAAAAGTGAACGATGTCAGTGAATTTGTAAAAATTGAGAAAATTAGTCATCGTTATGTGATACAATACTTTTATTTGAAAGGCCTCAGCCCAACCAATATAAAAGCTGAACTGGATTCTACTCTGGATGAGTCTGCTCCTTCATTTACAACAGTAAAATTTTTGGTTGCTGAGTTTAAACGAGGCCATACGAGCTGCCAAGACGAGCATCGCAGTGATCAACCAAATGAGGTGACGACTCCAGAAATGGTGAAGAAAATCCACAAAGCGGTACTGGATGATTGTCGACTGAAAGTGCGCGAGCTAACAGACATTGTAGGCATTTCAAAAAGTGCGGTACATCGTATATTATTTAAAAATTCGGACATGAGAAAGCTGTGTGCAAGATCGGTGCCGCGTTTGCTCACATTCGAGCAAAAACAGTGTCGTGAACATGTTTTAATTGAATGTCTAGCGAAGTTTCACAGCAACAAAGCAGAATTTTTGAGCCGTTTCATAATAATGGATGAAACATGGGTCCATCCAAACTTGAAAAAATGGCTCAGTGGTCAAAGATTTTCCAACGATGAAGTGATGTCGGCAGTTAACGACTATTTTGAGAAGCAATACAGTTCTTATTATAAAAATTGTATCGAACTTTTTGAACATCGCTGGGGAAAGTGTATAGAGCCGAAAGGCGATTATGTTGAAAAATGTGTTTTCTTTGTTGGGTCGGGTACTTTTGGGACCGCCCCCTCATACTTCATCGCTCAAAGTAATTTTCAGTTAAAGTTTGGAACAATCGCACGCATAACCAATACTCGTTTAGCAGACACAGTGATGTCTCTCATTCCTGAGATCGATTCCGAATCGATAATCGGTCAACCTTCGAGCTGCAAAGAAATGCAAAGGAGCACTGACAACGTTAATTTCAAATTTATTTGTCTCAAAAACGGTGCTATACTGCTTCCATACTTATCTAAACAAAACAAAGTCAAACTCTGGCAATAGTCCTGGTCTTCGACATTCTAAAAGAGCTTCAAATCAAATCTTTTTGAATAAATTCAATTTATCTCTTAACTTCAAAAGGAATAATATCAGACGACTGCTCAACTATCTTACAAGACACTGTCAACTTCAGTATGACTTACATAAACTTTCCTTAATCAAAACACCATGATTCCAGACTATTTCAAATACCTTAGAAAGATGTTAGTTCAGTTAGATTATGGCAGTCTTTTGATTTATTTTTCTATGAAACATGCTGTCAAAGTTCCAGTGGATTCGTTGCTAGGAAAATCATGACACCGATCATTCAAAAGGTTTCTCATGGCTTTGAAACGAGGAGATACATAAGAAACCTGTTCAATTGGGAAGAGAACAAATTGGTCTTATCTAAGGCACAACCTAGGAACAATGCGCGTGCGTGATTGAATATCTTCAAAAGTAAAGGCTTCGGCCCATAGAATCCGTCGATCCACTGCTCCGTTTACGGTGGTGGTGTATTGCCGGAAAGAAGAGTCCCATAAAATTCGTCACATACATACGTTGACAAAATGCAGCGATTTTTGAAAATAAATTTTGGTCGACATAACGAACCGACTGCAGCTGGTGCACGCAAGTTTGTGAAGAGAGTTCGTGAGATTGGTTTGTTGATTAGCACAAGACGAATATATTCCAGCGTTCGTCCTCTGCGTTGAACGGAGAATATTGCAATTGTTGCCGATAGTGTACGCCTAAATCCGAGAACCTCACCGTACCAAAGGTCTCAGCAACAGAACATCAGTCGCACTAGCCTGAGAAGAAATTTGCAAAAATATCTCGGATTATTGGCTTACGAAATCCAGTTGACTTAAGAATTGAAGCAAAAGGACCACCCGTTTCGTTATCGCTTCTCTGATTTGAGCTTTACAGTAATCGAAATTGACGACAATTTTGCTCAAAAAATCATATTTACAGATGAGGCGCATTTCCATCTCCGCTGCTACGTAAATAAGCAAAATTACAGTCCGGGGGATCGGAAAAGCCACGCGTAGAAGCCAGTACATCCTTAACTTGGTGTGGTTTTTGGAGTGACGGCATTTTCCTTGCAAGACGACAATGCAAAAAAGTTACAGTCAATTGAGAGCGCTACCGAGGCATACTCGCCAATTATTCATGGACAGAAATTGAGGATTTAAACTTGACCGGTCTACATACATACCACACAAGTGGTCAAAAAATCGATTTATTGTACACTCAATTCAACAACCGTGTAATCAGTCATTTTTGTGAGGTTACTTGGCCGTTGGCCCACTTTTTTATGGAGTACCATGAAAGATCGATACTATGCGAACAATCCAAAGACGATTCATGCACTCAAAATCAATGTTGGGTAAGCTATTCGTGAAAAAGGGGCTGAAACCATTGAAAATGTTTTGCAATTTCCATACATTGGTTGGCCTATTGCCCAGTCAGCCGAGGCAGTCATTAGAAAGAAATAATAAAAATAATTCCATAATTAGTCGAAAGGTTTACAAGTAGATTTGAAGGCGATTTGAACTAATAATTCAAAAGTGGGTTTGTGTTAGTTGAAGATGGTCAGGCTCAAGTGCAGGCAAAGAAATAACATGAATTACATACAGATCGGTTTGGCTGCGAGATGTGTGCGTTTCATGTTTCGCCCCCACAACAACACAAAAGAATGATGCATTAAACTTGCCCAAAACTCTATGAAGCATTGTCTAGGGACCCAAACTTTTCAAAAGGTTTGCTTTCTATAGAATGAAGTAAAATATTCTTGTGAATGAATTTATTTAGAGAAATTTAGACCGACCACCCAGATGATCATGGAGATAGGACAGGAGAATTGATGAGCAATAACAATAATTATGTAGATTAAGACTTAGTAGAAACAGGTTATGCTTTTGATTAGTTTTAGATGGATTTGTATAAGTAAAACGATACGCATAAAACGAAACGAAACATTTGTTAGTAAATTCACTTTATTACAAAAAGAAAAAAATGAAAATACAATTAAATAAAATTAATTTATAATTTTAAAGAAATAAACAAACAAAAAAAAATGGAAATATCTTACTGGCAACACAACTGGCATTTGCTCAAGTCATCGAGAGATCGCTTAATGTCTGCACAAATTTGTTATAAAAAAAAAAAATCAATTTGGTTAAACTAATTTACATGGCATAAGCCAATGCCCGTTGCCTTTAGGAATAAACTTAGGACAAAACGATTAAAACTTAAGCGAATCACTTGAATGGAAATTCGAAAAATTCGGATTTATCGCTATGGAAGCATGTTTCAACTTTTTGAGTTGACGTGTGAGCAAGTCTGAGTTGAGATTAGGCTGAGCATAGAAATAACTATGCTGATCCGAGTCCAATGAATGCACCCCCAACAAAAGCAACCAAAAATTTCTGCACTGAACTGTTTGTCGCAATTTGTCTGCCCTACAGAAGGAGAAGATAGAGGAAGTTACATTCAGTGAAAGTATAGCCATATACATATGTAAGAATACCTAAAATAGTGCGCTCACTGAATGATTTGCTTTTATTTTTATTTTTTTGGTTATGAGAGAGGTTTGGAAAGGTGCATTCGTTTCGTGAAGTACTTTAGGCATTCGATTTTTTTTTTTATGAAAAATAATAACATTCTTACCTTGTCCATCCAATTGCGCTCCTGTCCGGTAACTGCTTCTTCCACTTTGTCGGTAACTTTGTCGATTTTCCTTGTTACTTTTGCCCAATCGACTTTGATTAAGCCTTCCTGGTGAGCTATTTGTATCGCAATAATACCACCGCCAATAGCGAAGGCTACCATTCGACCAAACTTGCCGGTAGCATAACCAGTTGCCCTATAAATGAAAGGAAAAATTAAAATCATGAGAAGAAACAAAGTTTAGCTATTGAATATTGAATGATAATTAATTACATATGTATGCCTATCAGTTAACACCTTTAGCTCTATCTATAATAAACGAACCACTGCCACGACGAATCATAACCTCCTTAGACTCTAATTGGACCAATTATTTTGAAATTTCTGTAAAGCGTTGGAAGAAGAGTGTCACCAATTTAAAGGGAAAGAGTTTAACATTTTCTGTTCTGCAACTACAATAAGAGGGTGCCTAGCCTGAATGTGTCCGTGCCTACAAACCACTGTGCTGGCGATTTTTATCAACTTAGTAATAGTGTCAGTACGTGTTGTGTGTATTATTCCTCGAATTATATGGATTATGACGCTTGAATTAAGCGTTGCCACATCCTGTAATAAAAAAAAATACGTTTGGCCTAACGCAACCCAGAGGGGACATAAAATTCCTTCAGACTGAAGAATAACTTCGAACCCACTACGAAACTGGACGAACATGTTTCTTAGAATCAGTCGAATACTTTAAGGAAAGCTTGTCTTACTGCATTCTATTTCCACTTGCTTCATTTTGCTAGCAAATCCGTCGAGTAATAGATGCTATATGAGTCTGAAAGGCGGTGGTGTTAGATGTATTAAATGTGCCTGCAAAGACCTCTTCACCTATTCCACAGTTTATATTTGAAAATTCCATCATATTTAATAGTCGGTGTGGTAGATATTGGATTCAGAATAAAACTGTAACTTCGTGGTTTGTTGTCCAGCATCAGGATTATAAAAATCTGAATGCGCCGATGACTAATCTTTAAGGAATAAGAGGTGGAAAGGGAGATGAGAGATTTAGTACAGCATACTTCGTGCCATTCGTGATTTATCTCTTTGCAGTTCTTTGGGAACCTTATTTAATTGCCGGTAAGCATGATGTCTTTTGGGCCTATGTACATCCAAATCTGTGAACAAAGTCACAATATCTTTTCAAAAAATCTGCTTAATAAGCAATTCACAAGTTTTGTGAGCGACTTTATGATTTCTGTTTCGTTGCATGGTCAAACTAAAGCTTTTTTTGAAGCGAATAGTTGAAGATTACCAATCATGATTCTCAGAAATCGCAGAGCCTTAACATCGAAGCTGTATTTTGCGAGTAGTTGAAGATTACCAATCAAGATTCTTAGAAATCGCAGAACCTTAACATGACTTTTCTTCCTAATTCCGCATATGAATCCGCACAATCGACGCTTACGACGTACAACTAATTGAGCGGTCTTTGTATGTCCAGCTTGAGCACTTTGTAAATTTATATTGAAATTAGCGCTGATGTCGTTGTAAGAGTACTTCTACAACACCAGTAAGCCGCATCAAAAGTCTGCAAAGTTGCACCAGTGGGATTGTGGTAGCAAATCAATTACAGCAAGTGGTCCATATTACACTCTACACAACATGAGTTCAAAATCTGTTAAGACAGAGTCTTTAAGGTCTGTCAATCTGGTTTGATGTCGGCAAGCACCTGCAGCAAAACAAGAAGTATACAAACCGATGTTAGGTACGAGGACCAGAGCTCCTCCAGAGTTCTAAGAGTAAAATAGACGGGATGACGCACGGTTTCTGAGAAGGAAAAAAGAGGAGAATGAGAAGAATCAGTAAGAAGTCGAGGAAGAAGTTATATACTCTTGCTAAATAACGTTTGAAAAATTTACCAAAGAGAGCAGAAACGTAAGAGCAGAAACCTGCGATGGCCAACAAGCGAAAATGATGGTAGAAACGCAGTCGAAACAATCATTTCTCTTCCGCTGTAAGGGAGAATGAAGTAGCCAACTTGGATGATGGTTACCATTAAACATATCTGCACTCAATAAAGCTGCTAAATTTGACGGCCTACCAAGATGTTTAGCAGCGAGAGGAGCATACTATACACCAACTCATGTTAAAAATTTTGTTGGGAGAAAATACGCGTGATGAATAGAACTGCACTGTTAGTTTGATCCTCAAGGAGAATACTGCAGCAGCAACAGAGCTATAAGTGTCCTCAAAACTGCCTGTTCCATACTAAGCAATCTCTCTATTGGTATACCTCCCAAACACGCCCGATTATAAGAGAATGTTCGCAGCTCTAGCAAAATCATAAACTTGCAAGGTGCCGCCTTATTTTTCAATTTTCTTTCACACGCCATCACAAGAGATTGTCTTGAAAGTTTCTTCAGTTACCCGCATACGCCTTCGATTATGAACATACTCGCAACAATCTAATCCCAGTAGCCCGTTCTTGAGAGTAACTTCGAAACCGACACACATGGATCTAGCAATCGATGACAACAAAACGAAGAACATTTTGTCAACAAGAAACGGCATTCCCATATAGAATTCCACTTCAGTTAGATAGAAGATGAGATAGTTAGGGACTTTGCCTACGTAGACTTCGTTATTTGTTCTGAAAATGGCACAAGCACGGATTTCAAGCGAAGATTAACTATTGACAATCGCAAGTAATAAAACCATCTGCTGTACTACCTGCTCTATTACGCAGAAGCAATGACTTTGTCATGAACAGATGAGGCCGCACTAAGCTCTTTAAAGAACAATTCTGGTAATTTTCGATTGCATCCTCATAAATATCGGAAGGAGAAGATACAACGAAAACTGTATGGTGTGCATAGCAACCTTTTTTGAAGAAGAATTTTTCCGCGTCCAATACACTGATGCAACAACAAAGACTGATGCAAAGTTGGACAGAAATCAAATGAAGCGGCCAAACCAGAGTCAAAAACAAAACCGGCAGTAGTTTTACCCGCACACGGTGTTCGGATAACGCCGTTGGTATAACAAGAGATCTTAGTTCTGTTCGACGAAAGTCAGTTGATACGGTCAAATCCCCTGTTTTCCCCGCGCACAATGTTCCTCTGAAAACGGCAAAAGTTACAGTTCGGCTGGACGGAATTTGGATGTCTCCAGAAAACTGACGTTTCGAATTGAGAAGGCTCACAATGAAAGCAAAACGACGATGAATACAATTCTGTGATGACCAACTGTAAAAGCAAGCTAAAGCAGACGATGTTTGCACTAAGGAAAGAGCTGTGATAAAGAAAACGGAACTCTTAGAGTAATGTGCTTCATGCAGTAAACTCTTAAATAGCTAAGCAAGTCTAAGCTGACTTTTAAGGCCCAGAGCATGTTGGTCGACTCATAACTGAATGCTCTCCATAGATTTGACGTCAATACCTGTGAATATGCAGATAACGTGGCCATACGATATATTGTCTGTAGGAGTATGTCTAGCGACTGTAAATACGTCCACTAAAAATGGGTTTTTAGTCCCTCAAAATTGGCATTGTTCTCTTTACGAGAAGGAGGAAACTGACTGCTCTGACTCATCCTATATAGTGCTTAGTATCACAATTCATTTCACCAACGAAGGTAGTTAATTGGGTGTCTTCCTGGATAACAAACTTCTAGGATTGCATAGCACTGCCTGCTATGCACACTGTAAGTGTGCTTTCGACAGAAAATACGGCTTGCCACCGAGGAGAATTCTCTGGAACTCCTCTGCTATTACAGAACTTTTTTCATTCTATGCGTCGGTAATCCGACGAAACGAAAGTACGTCACAGACACCGAACAACAGTCTGTCTCGGCTATATATAGAGGCTTTGGATAGCAGAATCTGAACAGAGAAAGGAATGTTGTCGGCTGTTGTGGCTCCAAAACCTATTTAGGATGCGGCGGCGGTGTCTTTCTGGAGGACGAAAACGTTAGACACCATTCTTCGTTTGAATAAATTGATCACAACGAACTATATTGTGAGGAATCGAGGTAGGGAGCGAAGCATTTGCCTCTTACGAATTCCAAGTTCGTTCGAGAAAGCAAGACGTCACTATACACAGCCAGAAGAAGCTTAAACGAAAGTTTCTCAGGACTTGAACCTGCGTTAGAGCAACCTTTGTCCTCTGTTAGTGTTTTCATTGGCAAATGGGTTTCATCTGAGCATAACCGCAAATGGCATGGCTCTCCAGGTTCCCGCCAGACCGAACAAATGCTTTCTGACGTCTCAAAGAACAATTTTTCAGCTGTTCCGTAGAAGGGATGACTGCAGACTGTTTACTTTGGTTTGCAAAGAACCTTTGGGTGCTAGACGTAGTTGATACAAAAATTCAGCAACCTGCTACGCTTGCTGTGAGAATGATGATAAAACCGTGCCACCTTCTCTCTATGAATGTTCAGGAAGTCTGTAGTCTTTCTACGAAAGATTGTTTCAGTAAAGGGAACTTGCAAGACGAACAATGGACTGCCTGAGTGCTCTGAGTGCCCACCTTGTACAACAAATGCTGTTGATATAACTGCACTTACTTTTACACTTTTTTACGACCTCAACCAGCCCTATCTTTGCAACTGCTTACCACTTCTTTAAGCACTTGAATGCCTTCTGTTGGAATTATCTTCAAAAGTCCAGTCGATATTACGGACGTTTTTGAAGAGTTTAAAAGTAGCATCGTGACAACGGAATACACCCATGTATCGTTCCAAATGCAACCTAAGATAAGACAACCTTTGTGGGCTAGTTAAAACCTTGTAACAGATACTCATCACAGCTAACACAGAATGATTTCGTCTGTATAAAAGTGAGCATTTCTCAAAACTTCTTGTCAGACAAATTAAACGTGAATTTTATGACAAACACTCAGACAACCTCGATACCTAATTGAGTGCTCGAAAGCCTTCATTTCTAAATTAGGACCAAACCACTAACTCACTCCCAATGTGAGGTCTGAGTGAGTTGTGAAAACTTATTTTCCAGGCGATACTCGATCTGAATCAGATGACAGCAATAACATTGTTTGTTTATAAGCCCGATAAGCGACAAACAATTCAGAGAATTCTACGAAACATTTGCGGTCGAGTCTTTATCTACCAAATCACTTAGCTCCCAACTAGATAAAAATTAAATTGCACAAACCGAGGCAGTATTTTCATCAAAAATCGTTAGGCGCCTCGCTGTTGTCTTTGCACGTACGTCATTTGGCTAAAAATACGCCTCGAGCATAACTCAAGAACGTCGCTATTAGAGAACAACCACAGAATAGCTTATGAACCTCAATTTTGTTGATCAATTGAAGTCAACACTATTTTTGTAAGTTTCGTCACCCCTTACGATTTTTAGAGACGACGACGACAACAAAAACAAAATAACTCGCGACAGGTTCACCTTGGGTGGCTTTGGACGATTGATTACATTCTATACACTCTGGCGTCATCGATCGCAAAACGAACCTTCAACCCCCGACGAATGCGACGAGTTGCATTCGATTACTCAGGATAACAGAAAACCTGGGCAACTTTCCACATGCAAATCCAACCCCAACCCCACCCACAGCTAACACAGACAACACCGACATTCCACAAAGCATACAGAGTACAGAGTACAAATAGATCAGCGAGGCAAATAACAATAAGCCGGCGACAGCAACGAATACCAACAAAAAAAAAACATCGTGTCTTACGTCACCATCTCTAGATAGAAATCACTGAAAATCTCTGCGAAAAAAAGAACGATTTTCCCCAAAACGAATACCGTGGACATTCAACCTCCGATTATCTAACCCAAGAATACAAAACTCAAATTGACTTACCATCCAGAAGCAACGCCAATGACGATCTGGGAATAGGCCGATCGGGAACTGATGTCCCCCAGGAGTCCACCGAGGAATTTCGAAGCACTTTCTGACATTTTCTCAATTTTCTTGTTACTCAGTTCCTTCTTCGATTTGGTCCAATCGCTCATGCCTAGAAAACACACACAAAAAAAGGAAATTGACACAGACAACTTTTAGCACCACCAGACGAAGGAAAACTCTTCGATTTACAGTGAAATTTGGGGAGAGACTATGAAATTTTGTTAAGCCAAATTATGATTTTTTTTTTTTAATTCTTTTGTGTCGTCTATTCACATGACGAGGAAGAGGAAAACTGAGGTCGATTACGGAATGTAATTCAAAGTATTTTACTTTTATTTTTTGGGAAAGGTTTCTCAATACTTACTATTTGTTTGTTCACTGTGGAAAGTGAGTTGGTGCGTGTTCTTGTTTTTGGGTGTATTTTGTTTTTTTTTTTAGGAATTTTTAAAGATTTCTGGAGGAAAACTGGGGCCAATTGCGTTCTTGAAAATTCACACTTGGAGCGGAGAAATTAAATAAATTGATTGCAGCAAGTGACAGCTGAGATTCAGAGTGCAGACTTTTTTTTTTTTTTGTGGTACGGGCAAATGGCGACGATGTTTGGTTTTTGATACTGGGTGGTGTTTATTATTAAGTACAGTTAGGAGGGAAAATCACACTGGTGTGGTGAGATTTTTAACGAACAAACGATATAAACCTTTTTTCGTAATATACCTCCTATATTAGAATAGGGAATCCCTGAAATTGCGCATAATATGTTATCAAAATTGCGTTCCAACCTGTTTACCAATTAACAACATAAACAACATAAACAACTTATTCAATTTTCTTTTTAAAACAGTATGTAGTTTTTAACTGAGGTATTGACTTTAAATTCATAATATCCTCGATTATGGGCTTACCAACAAAAGAATACGCAGACACAGTTTATGTCTATGGTTGCACGATACCCTGATAGGACTGCCCGTAGTGGCTGGACATATCTTAGAACGTTTTTCAGATTGTGGAAGGCAGGAACAATGCGGAAGTTGTGAGAGATACTGCTTTAGAAGAATACATTCGAAGCTTCACAGACTTTAAAATTATATAAGGAACCAACCAGATATTAGTCTTGGGTAACTTAGCAGACAGCAGGGCTTACATCTGGAAAAATCTACATTAAAAAGATATGCATTCAATCATATACCAGTACAGGAGCCACAACCCGGGGACTTAGAGAAGCACTTAGACTTCTGCAATTACATTCTTGAAATAAACTTTGCTGAATACAATAATCAACATGGAGTCGTCGTCGTATGTGTTAGATATCTCAATAAGAAGATTCTTCCTGGTTTCTACAATACTCAATTAGATTACGGCGGAGCCTTAACCGCTTCCTAAAATTACACACAAACAATAATTTACTTATCGCCGATACCATTTTTACCACTTTAAAATGTAGTAACCAACCCACTCGCTTGGCTTTTGAGCGAGAGTTCAGCTTCCACAGTAGACCTTAGTCCGCTCGCGGCTGTCCAAAGCCCAAGGCTTGCCTATTCAAACTCAAACTTTTAGCGACAGTAAATTACACAAAACTAAGAAAACGTAAACTCCTCACAGTCATACATCATAGTTCCATACCGCACGCTGTAGTCTAATCTTACCTGTAGCTTTAAGCTTGATAATGGGGTGACTTGACCAAAGCAAGGTTCGATACCATGGGAGTGTAATAAACGTATCTCTAGCTTCGAATAGTTTAGGTCATTCACGCCACTATAGGCCGAGCGAACGTAGGTATAAGCTAAGAATGGCACAAATCCGTCGCGGCGTCAGAGATTTTAGTCCTTCTGAATTTCAGACCTGACTGTCACAAATGTTAGCTCTTAACCAACGTTTGTTAGTAAAGTATGACAGCACGGAATTGACTTAACGCTATTTAGAAGGTTAAGGAGTTACCAGTTCATCAGAGGTGTCAATGTCAGATCATTGGCGTTTCGAATTCTGAGACGGATGCGAGATCTCACCATGCTGGAAAAGAGGAATCCAAGAACACCAACTAAACGATGTTAATGAGAAGATTCGGCCAGTTTTTCAATGTTCCGCTTAAACTCGAAACAGAAAGAAGAGGAAGCTGTCCAGAACCTGAAGAGTTCCTTCACCAGCGAAAAGTTCTGCAGATCGTCCATTGTATTGGTGGAATACAGATTAAAGCAAAATGAACTGATTTAAGAAGCTCATTTGGAAGAAGATACTCATTTCTCAGGTAACCTACCCACAGACCAAAGCTCTTGCAGCACCAAACGCCCTGTACTTCTTTTTTGATGATTTTAAGTCGCTCTTGCACAGATATCATGTTTTCAGCTTTGTTATAAAAAGGCATATGTTTTGATGATCTGCTAATAGCTCTAAGGAGTATCCTTACTGCACTTCGAGTACTGGGATATACAAACCGAGCTCCATGCAAAAAGACGCAAAATGCCTACCAACGCGGAAGATCCTTGATTTCATGTAGGCCAAACTACAAAAAGAATGATAGCCCAGATCAAACGACTGCCTCTAGACGCGACAATGTCAAGAGGCCCATTAGGCCATAGACTGCTTATTGGCCTCATAAGCCTTTCGAACGTTTTTGCTGGGCACTTTAGTGTGCTAAGTGTCGGGGAGTGCTATCTCCTAAGTGTTTGGCTTACGCTCACATCAGGCTAAAGGCACTCAGTGCAGATGTGGTGGTTACTGGTACTTTAAGCACTGTACTGGCGCTTACTTTCAGTAAAGGAAACAATGAAAAAATGAAATGAAGTTCCGCTGTTTTTATGACAGAAAATTACAGTTCATACTTAAACATATATTACATACGACAGTCTTTCATCCAGGCTTGGAATAAGTAAGCAAATTTTGCCAACCCCATAAGTAGTGGGATACGTAAGGGAGACATTCTATATATCAGAAGATGGCTCAAATTCCTTGCAGATTCAAACAGAGTTGCGTGCGTTGGAAACGATTGTCAATAATAGTTGGATATGAAAAATTATTTGGCATCAAGGCCACATGTTTCTTGTGAGTACACTTAAATTGCAGAACCATATTTTGATCATCATACGCTCATGCAGTCAAATACGGAAAACCCAAGATCAAGGAAGAAGATTTTTTGAATACGATTTTGAATCAACTACAAGTTCTCTCTGAATAAGTTGTCGACCGCTGATGTCCAACCTTTGTACAATGTACACAATACCCTTATGAAAAAACTGCCTTCAACTCCAATCAGAATTGTAACACGAAAATAAAAATCAACAGCAATCTCTTGATAATTGGAGAAAATATCCCATAAAATTCATTTGTAAATTAACAAGAAAAAAAAAATATCCCAGCATTTTGCGCAATATCCCACCACAACAACATCGAACACAGCCATCAACCATTAGCATTCCACCACAGCACTACCAACTGCATAATTCAAAAATATCAAAAAAAATTCACTCGAAATTCAATATGGCGGGACGTGTCATTTAAAATGTGAAAAGTTGTGTTGTTTATCTATTCTGAATTTATTCTTATGTAAATTAAACAAATTAAAATATATTTTTCTAAATCATTTTACTCGCCAACATATACACGATTGATTGTAATCCGCCTTCCGAATCAAATTCACAAGTGCAATGGACGCTGATAGCGACGAAATAGGCTTAACCATCGAGGACCTTATGTTTCTGTCAGAATTAGACAGGTTTGACATTTCTTCTTACAACTCTATTCTCTCTTCACTTTTCATTTTCATTTGCATTCGCATTTACGCGCGGATTTTTAGATTTTTTCCATCCAATAGTTTGCGACGGAAAATCTCCAATTATCTGGAAAATGCTCGCTTAAATTTCCATCCATCTCCATCCAATTAAATGCAAATCAAAAATATTTTCTCATTTCTGACCGAAACAAATTTTGTCAGTTTTGCTTGTGTCCCAAAGTGGTCACACACACTTTGGGGGAGAGGGCATAGACTATCATCATCAACCGACCAACCGACCGACCGATTGACTACCCTCTGTCCGTTCGAGTAGTGCTTCTAGTAGGAGTCTGCTCTGGGCATTGGGATTGTGAATCAAAATGAGAAGAACAAAAAAAAAAGTTGTTTCCTCTTCTCTTTCGTTTTTTTTTTGTTTCTTTTTCTGTTTTTTCTTCTTTTTTTTTTCAGCTCGTAGGCCAAGTTGACGTTTGAATGGTTGTCGTCGTCGTTGTCGTATGCACAGGTACTATAGAGAATTGTATGGATGGACGCAATGCATCGACTGGACCTGTGGTCTATGGGGTGGGTCTAGAGAACACGAATTCAACGGAAGATTTGTCCTATAAGGAGATCAGCAGCTACTACATTTTGAAAAGGAGAATAAGCAAAACCACACAGTGCCGCAGTCGAAAGGGTGACAAAAGTGACTTTGGGGAACGCCGCGCGTCGCTTTTTTACTTATAGACGAAGCCAACTTTAGTTCCGGGGGTCGATCGTTGGAGTCTGTTTGATTATGAGGGGAACTCCCTGTGATTTTATCGAATTTCGTGGATTTAATTTGATTTTTGTGGTTTTCTGCGCCCGTTTGTCAGCTGTCAATTTGAACTGCGGACATTTCGTTGGCAAGTGAAATAGCAACAGCAAGTGCGCAACGATCGCTGTGGAATTCTTTGTTAGTAAGCCCTTACGCGTTTGTTGTTTTTGTGATGTCCTATTTGGAACGTTGTTTAAGTGTATGAAAGTGGGCTAGGCATGGAGAAGCTGTCGCGCTTTGTGACAATAAACTACAAAGTGTATGCTCCTGCGATGGCGATGGCGCGACAGTTAGCTCATTGGACTATCACGCAGAGAGTGTCGGTTCGATTCCTCGCTGGGTCACCAACAATTTTTCAAATCGCAATCACCCTTTCGGCGGGCAATGGTAAACTCCCGAAGGTAAATTTGCCTACGAAAAAGCTTTTAAGGAGTGCCGTTCGGACTCGGCGATAAACCGCGTAGGCCCCGCTCAGATGTGACAAAAATGACAACATGAGCAACACAAATGACTGTCAAGCAGCCATGGCCCATACCGGGCTTCCAGCGCCACAGTGTTTTTTTTTTGTTTTGTATGCACTTGCTTTGGCAATGACTATTGTGCACCGTTTCTTGTTGAACTTTTTCTCCGGTTTTTGACTCATTGCCGATTGCGTAGTGCTTTTCATCATCTAATTGTGTTCATAAAATGATTGATGGACCCTTGTAGTTGTACAGGTCGCCAAAAGCAAACTTTCTTTGCCGTTGTGCCCCAATTATTTCCAAAATAGGGTTTGGAGATAACTTTCCTGTTAATTCCTTTCCTAATGATGCCGCATTGGAAAGGAATTGAATATTTTCTGACTTGTTACCTTAACTTTTGTCTGCCTTATTATAGATGGCGCTACAGTTCATAATGGATCTAAGCATCGATCAGTAGATCGAATCATTTGAAACGATCACCTCACACCAAGATGGATTAAGTTCGGGAACAATTCGAAAACTTGCCGCCCCCTAGTGTTCATTTTTATTTGTCCAAAACGTTCACGTTGACTGTGGTTTAAACCTAAAATGGCAGCAATGATTTTCCAGTTGGTTTTACCCCGATGTCGAGTTGCAATAAGGACCAGCAACCGTGACGGCGTCGACTCATACCAAGGCGGAATTTGTGCTTTAACTCAGGTTCCATTTTGGTATTGGTTAAGCGCATCCTGTTCCTGTTCCTCATGGATATCTGGGAATCTCGTGAAATCAAGTCTCGCATAGACAGGAGTCAACGTAAAATGCCAGAGACATCTGTCCATTATGTTTTGTACATCCAAACCGACAATGACAGGCCGACCATGTTAAACAAATCGATCCATGGCGCTGTATAGCTCGTACAGTTGTTCTAAATTCAAGCGAGTTTTGAACAGGTCCTTCATGTAATCGCGGAAGAAAGAGTTATTGGAGAAACCGATCATACATTAATGATTTCGCCTTGTAATTTTCTTGGCTTCTTGTTACATGGCATGCGGAAGTCAGCTCTCCTCATCAAACCAAGAAGTTTGGTAAGTTGGTGACAATATCACTGCGGACCTTCTGCGCTTTACTCAAACAGGCAATTTTATTGCAGCCATTTGACATGATATACGTTGAAGTCATAGTACGCCTTGTCTAAACTGAGGTTTTGCATTTCATTGCACCCAAATGCGCTTCAGCATTCCGAAGGTTTCTGGACCAGCTGTGAGTGGGATGGTGCCTTCTTTTGCCGTTGTTTATCTAAGCCAATTCGTAGCAAAAGTCCTTTCCAAGCTAACTTTGCATTTCATTTCCCTCTTCTTGACCCTTCTCTCGACAAGGACATTGGAAAGAGCTTGGCTAATTCTACAAATCGTTATTATTCGTTACGGCCACATGTTTTTGTGTACGCTTCACTAGCTCCCTTCCCCATGTTGGGTTGGATCACGCGGAACAGCAACCTTTTGTTGGCCGATGGGGGACTTTGAATTGGTTAAAGGTTCGGGTGTCATTATATTTTATTTAGAAACAGTTACAGTTCGATGCCAATTTGACATAACCATAAGGTAAGGTCAGTAGGCCCGGTTTAAGGTATCCTGCTGATCTGCGCTTGATGTTCATTGAACAGTATTTTTATTTATGCACGCGACTTTGATCGATACTTCCTTTGATTTCATTTAGAGAATTAAGATTGGGATCTTGTTCTGAATGAACTTTGATGAGGTTGGTGCCACTTGGAGGTTCCCTATCTGTTTGGTCATAAAATCCCAAATATATATGATACAAAGCAGACACTGCGTTGTTGAGGAGTCATAGGGAGGACCTCTGCCTACAAAAACATTATGAGCATAGTCGTGGAGTTTAAGGTAGGTCGTGATACTATTAGATCTCTCCGCTTTTTGTTAACAGAGCGACAACCAACACCAATACCAAAAGATCAGTGATGTTAGTATCCAACCTTTCCGAACGCCACTTCGGGACTACAATTTGTTGGCAAGTTACATCGATGTAATAACCTTTCGCAGCTTCAAAATAGGCCTTTATACTCTGTTTACACTGTGGAACCCTTTTTCTATACTCGGCGTATTGTTTATGGTTATTCATACCTGCTCAAAGCCAGGGCATTCAAAACAGAAAGCGGCTCGTTCAATGTTGTGAGTACTTTCTAAAAAAATCTTTATGGTGTTCGTCGATCGTGCTGGCTATTCTTTGCAATTGCAGGAAACATATGCTTCACATTTTTTGCACACTTTTTGATTGTCCTCCTTGGTTTGCATACACAACACTACAATCCTCACATTGAAATGCTTTACATAATCTCGAATTTATTTCTACCCTCTGTATGGGTCCCTGCAACGCAACCTTTACGATGTTTCCGTACTATCGTCAGTCATCAGCGAGAATCCTCGTAAAATGGCCTCTCTGCAGAATTTCGACAAATGTTTGCACTCCGGTAACGAGTCTATTTTTCCCAACTATTGTTTGTTTATGACGAAATGTTACTGCCGAATATGTCCGTTTCCAGGATGTGAGACCTTTAGGAATGTGGCATGGAAAGTAATCTTACCGTGTAAGATTTCCAAGTAAAGTAAGGAAGTGTTACTTGTTAGAGACTTTAACTAGCTTGTATCGAACAACCTTATCTCACTTAATACCAAAATATCAACACTGTACCGCATTAACTCATTTTCTAATTTTAGCAAGCTATTGTGAGGATCTTCATGTCCGAATTGCAGGAATCAACCTTTGTCGGGATGTGATAGATCTTCTGGAATTGAATGGTCCCTATTCGAATGACCTCATTTCGAAAACAAGATTGTGTAATTTGGAACTCAGTCAGAAAAATCTGGGTGTGAAGGCATAACACTGGCATGTAGATTTGGCTGTTGTAGAGTTTCAAGCACAAAAACAACCGTTAAAATTGATAACCTGAATCATTCCGAGTGAAGAAAAACTCTCCGTCCTATTCGGACTTCCACCCCTGGAGAGTTAATATCGAAGCCAAATATACCTGTGTTTCAAACCACTACACATCACAACAATGCTTTCCTTTCTCCTCCTTTTATCTTTCCGCCTGCGCCCTGGCGACAGTAAAAGGGTATCATAACCCCCTTGAGGCGCGCGTAAATTATAAAAAAAAAAAAGTTTAAGCAACGCAGAATGCTGGCCTTAAGTACTTAGCCTAGAATTGAAGCTCTAGGCCACACGGAATCACAATTTTATTGTAAAAGATTTTTAGATGTAGTTACTAAGGACTTCTAAGAGAAAGGAAATCAACTATTTGATCCTTTGCTTGTTGTTGTGATACTGGCACACTCGAAATCTGTAATCATGCAGCAAGTGTCAGCTCACATTTTATACCCGCAACCAAATCGTATAATGCTCATACAAGCCTTTTAACTCCATTGTTAATCTCTTCTTTAACGTCAGTGGACCTTCGGCAACGGCAAAAGTTGAGAAGCAGCTCAACAGTTCGGTGGTAAAAAATCAGGATCGCTAAGGGAGCACCGAACTTTGCCAGGACCACCGTATAATTCTTTGTGATTTACCTTACTGATATTTTTTTTTCAATTCGAAACAAGATTTGAGTGCATCGCTAGACTGGCTATGACTTTGTCGCTTTTGTTTTCCCAGTTGTTACCTCACAGGTTAGTTGTACTCAAATCGTCTTATAAGAATCATTTGTCAGGATACGCCAGATTTGATGTGAAAGTGTGGAAAGACTTGTTTCTTAGTTGAGCACTGCAGTTGTTATTCTAGAATAAGTGGATGTTAAGTGCGGATTTTTGGATTACTTCCATCAGCATGTAGATCGTTGAACATTTTGATTTAAGTCGGAAAATTAACGAGGTTGCCTCAACACTATTCCGTTTGGTAGACAACCCGCATTCAATCCATGAGACGACTATTAAACGGTTAAATGTTATTTTTCTCACCCTGCTCTGCTGGTATTTTTTTCTGTGTTGTAATTCAAATCGCAATCTAACTCATCAACTTTTGTGTCTTTCTCAGTCGGTCTTCTGCTTTTCCTCATCAACCTTTGTATATGGACTTACTGCAACTGACCTATTGTCATGATGTTACATGAAGTTCGGACGCTTGGATTCAACGCAATCAGTGCTGGTTGGAAGGTATATAGTGGTCTTTGAGGCAATGCCTTTCACTGAACGTTGAAAACCATTCTCATCGATCTAGAGAACGAAAGTGAAAGGGTGAAAAAGAGTTGCAAACGATTTTATGTGAATGGAGTTCAGAAAGGAAAAAATACTGCACAGTGTACTCTTGCATATATGTGTAGTAAAGACTAAAGTAATAAAGTGTGCAGAGAATTTAATGTTAAAATTGGAGTAAAACAAGACAATCCTCAATGTCCTTTGCTCTGCAATGGCTTGCTATACTCGTATTATCATGATCAGCGAGCCATGGAAGCCCTTTTCATGTGTTGTTTAACGGAAATACAGTCCAGTTGAATCTAGAAGATAATTGAAGTGTGGATAACTTAGAACTTCATCTCCATCGCCAATAATTAGGTAAAGTGTGATTACAATATCATTTTAGATGGTTGAAGTGGTGTGAAAAATTTCGAAGCCCCTGGGACCGGAAAATGCCATAATCAAAGAAACCTTAAGAATAACTTGTCCCGTTTTAAGAAACTTTGGTAGAGATACTATTTAAGTTTAACCAATTATGAATATATTTCAAATGTGAATGCGTTGTAGTTGACAAACAGAACACACATTCTCGTTTCTTGCTGAAACTGACATCAAAAAAAGTACCAACTTTGGCAACTTCTATTTCACTACTTTGTCTTGGATAAAAACGCTATTGAATCCTGAAAAACTAAGGAGATTCTATATAAGAAGTTAGTCATCGCAGTCCTGCTTTAAGGAGCTGAAGCATGGACTTTGTCGAAAGCGGTTGAGGATGTCCTCAGTCGTTTCATGAGAAAATTGCTCGAAAAAATTTGCGATCACGCTTGCGTTAAAGGACTTTGGATGAGAACATTTAACGAAGAACTATACGAGCTGCATCGACCTCGTTAGGAAACTGGGGAAGGGGATCTAAACCGACTTGGAATGTGCAACTGGATACATTAGCTAAAGACCGGGCAAACTGGGCAGGCTTCTTGGATGAGGCCCATGTTCACCCCGAACTGTAGCGCCATTTAAGTAAGTAAGTTAGAATCGCATTCCAAAACTTGAATACTTAAACGTCCCTGGGGATAGTGCCCCATCGAGTATAACCTGTAAAGAAAGATTCTGATGATATCAAAACAGTGATGCACACAAGAAAGGAACTTGAAGGGAAGGAACTGCTCTATAGAAATGTATGGTAATTGCTTAAGGAGTTACTAAACAAGTTGATTCATCAGCCACCTGGTAGAAATCGTGCTCTGTCATATTAATGGGATAAAACTAAAACTTTTATATATTTGGGAGATCCTGCTTCAAAGCAAAGATATTTTTACAACAAATTGTCATGAAAATGAATCTACCTATTCTAATCGACCATCAATATGGGAGATCTCACTGTAACAAGGTCTATCGGAAGCAAACTAAATATTAATGGATCAAAGATGACATATGTTACAAAATTTTAGACTCAATCATGGAGGTCAAGAACACATGCATTGACGTTGAAGGTTTGCAACACAGTTTGGTCTTGCAGTGGCACGTTGACATAAAAACATTTGAAGGGAGATCTGAGCTCCGAGGCAACAACTGTTGTTCCAAATGCTTAAATTGGTCATAATTCTGCCTTAGTAATGGTTTTCACTGTGTCTGTCTCTCCATTTTCATAAAAAAGGCCGCGGAAACGCTGTAAATCCCTAACAAATGATCTTTTCAGCGGAGGGAGATACGATAATCACTAAAATTCCCCTCGACCCACGAAGATAAGATGACTTAAGTGTGGCAAAGAAGCCATAAACGGGACAAGTGGAGTTGTCTCTCGGAGAGTTAGATATGAATCCGCTTGACTTCAGTTTGTAGCCAGAGTTGGAAAGCGTCGCCTACAGGAACATGCATGACATGAATGATACCTACGAGCATTTAGAAAATAGGTGGTGTGGAATATTTCTCGGGAGGTAAATATAGCCTCGTTCAAAAAATGTCTGTGATGTGGTGTACACCAGTAAGGCGGCCAAGTGAGATTTGAATTCATTTTATAACACTTTCTCTTCGTCGATTACATCCGAATTCATCCGAAAGCTGATTTTCATACTACGTCGTGTCTTAAATTTAATGCGCAAAATGTTTATCTGCGTTAAAACCATAACACGAACAACACTCTGAGGGGAGAGATTAGACGGAAACGCTTTGTGTTTCAGCTTGAGAATGCTCAGCACGAAATGTCATGGACCGTCCGCGGCAGATTCCTGAAACAAAAAAATTGCCTTACTGTTAGGGATCGGCATTCTGCAACGGTACGTTGCTGCTAGGTTGATGGTTGCATTACGCGTCTTTCTGGAAACTCAATTGGATTTTGCTACCGTTAAGGAGGAGGCATTCTTAAATCGGACCAAGTGTGTACAACCAATTAGGTTTTCTCTTGTCAATTGTTTTAAAAACGATAACCCAAAGGATCGAGTTCTAGTCTGCGAACATGACGAAATTATGCATTTCATATTCTTCACTTTGATTGTTAAACACCCCTTTCTGAACCAAGATAACCATCCATATAAGCCATATCGACGAATTCAATGAACTAAACTGTTGTGTGATGGTATGAGATCGGATGTGTTTGCTTAATCCCCACAAAACCATCTCAGTAAAATAATCTTCTGTTGTTGTTAAGCTTAATTTTCTGATTTTAAATTGCACTCAAATGGCTTTTCGAATCAAACTCATTAGATTTTTTTTATTTTTTTACTTCTAGTCGGGAATATGGCTTCTTACGGCTAAGCGAACCAGAAAATGGCAGAAAAAGAAAACTAGTAAACAAAGTAATAGGTGTCCTCCAAGATATTCTAATAATGGCACAATGCCAACAAGAAGAACGCGATGGCAAAGGACCGAAAAAGAATCAAACAGAAGAGGATGTCGATGGTAATATTGACAGAAAAACAGATATAGTTATAACTGGTGCTAGGAAACTCACGCCTATTGATATGAAAATCGATCCTCCAGAACAATTACAGCACCAATTGTTACAAACGCCTCAGCCAACAGAGATGAAACCATCACCGACTTCGTCGTTTATTCAACAAAAAGATATCAAAATCGAAGGACCGTCCCTTCATGATGATGTCATGCAAATGTCAAGTTCTAGCACAATGAGAAAAACACCTCCGGCAGGAATAAGTATGGATCAGCCGAATATAAAATTAGAACCGGAAGATTTAGAAGTTGAGGCGATATCTAAAGCCGCTGAAGAAGATGCACAAGAGGGCGAACAAGATAAGAAAGCTGGAAAAGATTTAATTCCAAAGGAGTTACTAGATGAAGAGATCGAATTGAATCCGTTGACGTATTGCAAATTGGGCCACTTACATTTGCTGCTGGAGGAGTATGATAAGTGTAAGTAGAATGCAGTAGTGTTTGCGCTTACGAAATTCATTTAAATTTTTGTTTTTTTTAACAGCTCTGTCAGCCTATCAGAGATACTTTGCATTAAATGAATCGGAATATTGGCAGAATCATGAGTTTCTATACGGACTGGGGATGGTGTATTTTCATTTCAACGTTTATAAAAAGTAAGTTTTAGACTTAAGTTGGATCTAACCTAGTCCTTAAGTTTTTTTAAGAGTATTTTTTAAGTGACTGCTAATTTATTTACTCCACTCAAAACCTCTGATGTCGTTGATTTTTTGATGAGAGTTGATAATCCTGCAATGCTACCACATTCACCAAACAAACCAATGAGTTGTTCGGATTAAGAATCGTACTTCAATTATTTTCTTGCTCAGTCAGATGATTAAGATTGCTCACTATCCTGACAACACTAGACTAGCCTAGTAATGCTGTTCTACACCTCAATCGTATTCATCTTACATCTTACAATAAACGCTCAAGGCGGCAAGAAATATCTTTCTACTTTTCTTGTGTTGATAGATTAAACGCAAATTTTCGCTAATCTACATCTGGCTACCAATAATGTTATCTGTGAATAATTCGCGGGAAGATGATTAAAACCTGTTGCCCTCTACGTGTACAAATGATTTAACAATGTTTAACCAACTACGCCCATCAGATTATCCAACTCAAAAACCAATCGATTATGTCGTTCACGCGAGTGCAATTCAACTGCGAATTGAACATCCTCGCCTGAACTTTGAAAGCCTATTGGAATAGCCTGGTTTAGCTAGTTGATCAACTCATACCAATGTTGAAAAGCCTCGCATACCTAGTGAATCAATTCGTGCGACTTCGCCGACAAAGAAAGGTATTCTTGAGTGAATGAATAATATTTTTATGAACGTGTTGATATCCTTGTTTACTCGACGAAACACTGAACGCTGAGCAGCGCTTTAAAAGAAGTGTCAAACCCATATACATATACTACTCTGCATTGAATGAGCCCCCACTGTTCTTCAATCGCCCCAGAGATAATGTGTGGCACATTGTTTCAAAATTATAGCGTAACGTACCTAGTGGACGACGAGCACAAGGTCAAGATTTTTTGTAATTTACAATTTTGCTGCCACTGAGGACTAGCTTCTTGTTCAATACTAATTCCATAGATTTTAATATTCGTACTTGTGTCGTCATCTTCAAGGGACAAAACTAATTGTAAAGCCGCGTAATCAATCTAGGCTTTCGGAGGCTGCTGTACACAGCTTTTGCAACTAATTTTGCTTGTTTTTCTAATGATTTTCCAATAAAGAGAATTGGGACTACCAATATTTTTGCTCTGAACGTAAGGAAAAATTCTTCTTAAACCGTCATCTTTCAGGAGTGCATTTTTTTTATTTACACACGTCCACACCTGGAGTATAAAATTACAAGCATTAGTCGGACAGGATGATTTGCATTTTATTTCCTTCATTCGCCAATATTCTCACGATCTTTATGGATGGTTGGAATCATAAATACCTTTATGTACACGTTCCCGTTTTAATCTGATTATTTTTTCGTTTTCACTTAGCCAACACAACACTTAGCAATCACAAGCTTATTTTGTTTGAGCTTAACAATAACAATGAAAGTGAAACTTACTTTTACTTAGTTGGGTTGCTGTTTTGTATTTATTAGATGAATTATGATATGCTCCAGCTTCATAAAAGCCGCCACTACAAGTAAATATTAACAGCAGAGGCCACAAAATGATACATTTATGCATTTATCAGTTCAGATGAATCGTAACCGAGTTAACCCTTTTATAATTTAGAATTTACATTTGATCGGAGAATATGGGTTAAGTATGAACGACAAACAAACATTCTTTTTTCGGACATTCAACTCAGGAAGATTGCGGAAAAACGTAAGGTTGTGAGGCCACCGTTTCCTATTTATTCGACCGGATTTGACATGGCCCAACATTGTTTGGACGAATGTCTCACAAATTTTGCAGTCCATTGGTACTTGGACGTTTCTTTTCGTGCGTATATAGCACAAGCGGTTTTCGATTGATTGATAAACAGGCGATAGGAAATTGTTCTTACATTCTTACCTATATAAAGTTCTATGAGATGACCAACAGTCCACAGATATTCATGTTTTAGATGAACACCTTTCCAAATTCGTAAATCATTTCCAGATTGTATAATTTTCAGGATCCAAGGTGCAGTAGTATTTGATTAGTTGACTCAAAGGTTATTTCTGGAGCCTATACATATAGATTAAGTTATAGATTATTCTACAGTGCAATAAACAAGCCGTTCATTCGAGCTTAGTCGCAGGTGTTTTATGTTACGATTCCGGATTTGGTTCGTGAGTCGAAAATGCGCTTTTCCTCCGAAGTGAACTTAAAAATTCTTCGAACCGGGACTCTGATGTTCATTGGCTTTATATAGATCAAGGATCGTAGTCGTTGTATAAGCCGATGTACATGGTAGAAAAAACTAGTTATTATCAGAGCCCAGTGCGTTCGTATTCATGATAGATGGATGGATGCACAATTTTTACTATAACGATTTTAATATATTGTATTTGCAGATAGTTTGTTGTGTACTCCTTACTTAGTCATTTACGACTGCAGTAAACAGGTCATTTGGTGGGCTGTTGTATTAGTTGGATGGAGTTGAAGGTTATCTATTTGCCAGCGAGATTTCGTTCATCATCATCGTTATTCAGCATACAGAAATGATCCTTCCATGATCTCAGCATGGAGTGGAATACTATTATATTTCCTTGTTCATTTTTGCAGTCTTTTAGAGTTCTGGCCCTTCTATACGTCACCGCTCTGCAAACTTTTTAATTATGATGATCAGAAGAAACTCGATTATTAATGGCTTCATCGCATTGTACCACAATATTGAGATGAGTTAAACGAGTATTTGCTACAGCACCATCGCAAAGCCATTTGCCAGAATCCTTGCTTTGCATTTCAATCACCCAGACCAATTTTAACTCATAGCTGGGGGACTGCTCTTCGTATGTCTATCCATGATCCCGTACAGGCTTTGTTTTTCTCCACTTCCAATTGGGCCTTAACAGGAATTATCATGAAGGGATCGTTTGCAGAATTTCACAATTTATAAAAGTACTCGCAAATAGTGTATTTTATGTGGTGATGAGCAGACTAATATATCTTTAAGTCATGCAGTTGACAAAGTCTTAATTTTAATGAATTGGGCAAATGATGCTGAGATTCTTCTCATTCATGAGCAAATCTTATAAATGCGTTTGTGTACCATATTCATTCAACTAAATTATTTCCTCCTCTTGTTCTAAATCATGATTGCACGAGAGTTAACTTGACTTGGTCTTCGATGTTTGATTTCCTTTTTTGACAGCGAAATGTTTGGCTTCACTCCAAGCATACATCTTGCATTAGTGGTTTAGTCGATATTTTCACCATTGCGTGTGATGGAGGGTCTATATTTATATATCCATACATCTTTACAAGATATTGTAGAAGAACGTCACCCGTAAAACGAATATAAGTTAAAATCCTTTAAGACATCTTGCTTTGTTCCCTTCAGTTTTATGGTGATGTTTGTCTGAAACGTAGCAGCTCAATTGTGTCGCTGTTGATGATTTTGCTAATTTTGCTACCCACGGTTGTTTACTCTTAATTTAGCTGTGGTAAAACATGCCGGGCGTTCCTATGTTCCCGGCGTTATATGTTTTATATCCACAAAAAAAGGAAGGACCGATTTTAATTTGGTCAATGTATGAAACCCTTCTCTTGTTTAATAATTCGGAAAAAAACTTTCAGCTTTCAGAACTCTACATATGTACAAGGCCTGTGAAGAATTCAATAATTTTACTTAAGGATCCGCTCTTACTTCGTTTTACATGGTTTTTTCCGAGGTTTGTAGTTGCTCCAGAAATTTGTTTGATTTTCTGTGCCACTGAAACCTCCCCATCTAACAACTATTTTTAATGATCTCCGAAATTGTGTACGACATTGTTGATTCAATATGGTAACGTTTTTGCTATCGTTTGAATAGTGGGAGTGTGTCATGGTAGCATGTTATTACTACAGTTTCGATTCAGGGGTCTAGTTCGTGTCTCCGTCTGGGTCTAAACGTAGTCTATTGGTGTTAACCACTCATAATACGTTTCGAGTAGGTCCGATTACTTTCGATAATCGTTAAATGAGAAACCTAGGAAGTCTACGAATTCATTTCACTAACATGCTTATTCATAGGGCGGTAAAATAAAAAGAAGAGACAAACCAAGAAGAGGAGATGCCTTCTCATTATTAAAGCCTAGCCGACAACTCGAAAGGAGAGACAATACAGCAGAGAAAACGAATCTAAGTTTCTGACGGTTAATACGCTGCTGCTTCTAACACACTACTTTCCTGTTCCCCGCTTCGACAAATGTTTCCGGGCAGACTGTCTGTCAAGATGTTCATATGTTCATATGGACTCACGTTTGTTCATTTAGAAACAAGCAACAAAAGAAAGATTTCAGAGGAACAAACAAAAAGAGACATTGAAATGTGGCAAATTAAAAGGAAAGACTAAGGCTCGTGAATTTGACCGCAGGTACATAAGCATCATCAGATCTATTTTCGGATTTGCCTTGATCTGGCATTAAACTAAAATTAGAACTAAAACTAATACTTTATTTCTTCAGGCCTACTTACATAGGTACTTCCTACTCCATACAAACTTAACAAGATTTGTTAGAGTAAATTAGAACCCCAGTGTTCTCAGGGAGATATTAAATAATTCGGGAAGTAAATTTACTTAAAGTACCGCAATATTCAATTAAGTCTCAAATCGAATTGGTTTTACATTACTAAAGCTAGCGTCCATTGACAAGATTTTAAGTGCTTCGTTGTAGGGTCCGCTACTATTTTTTTTCAACAAAGATTTCATTTATCTCATAACACGCTAAGTGAAGAAGGTGCGCAGTATGAGGTAGAACCGTGTACCCAATGGTAAACTGGCTTTGAAAAAAGAACAATCTTAAAACAAACCAAAAACAAGTTTTAAATAAAGCAACTAAAGGTATTCAGATAAAAACACAGTTCACCCCTCTCAACAAAACGTTTTAGGCAATATAATGTGACTAAACTTTTAGAAAACCCTAACAGGATTACTACTCAAATCTGTACATGGAATTTTGTTGCCAAAAGCTTATCTTTATGTTTATGATGTTTGCGAATCTAAGCAGATGTATGACTTACACCTGCGCTGCCTGCTATTCGTATTTGTATACGATTTAACAAGTTATACACTGGCCCCTGATGATTTTTCACGAGAATTTAAAACAAACTCAAATTGACTTTTTTTTTTCTCCAGTGCGAGGGCAGAGTGCTTATGTGCGATGTATGTATCACTTAAAAAAAAAGAATGCAGCTGTTGCAGGATGTATTGTAAACTTCCCATGTTCAAAAAATCGAATTGTGGGTCAAATTGATTTTTTGGTTTGATCTAAATTAATGGGAGTCTCGGGCTAAAGCTCTTTTATGAGTCTTCTCCATAACCGGGTTGAACTCATAATTGGTTCGCTCTCGATCTGCTGAGGAACTCCTTATCTGATTGCACGGCTTGTTAAATGTGTCGGGAATGACACATTTCGGCAGTTTTATTGTTTTTACATATTACCCAGATCTAATGAGAGCTTAATTTGTCGAAAATTGTTTGAATTTAATAGTACGTTTACACCGACCCGAATTTCCAGCATTTTGAAATGTTGAATTTCAGCGAAATGCTGCATTTCGTCTCTGCATTTAGAAGGTTGTCAAATCGAACAAACCTTTTTAATTATTCCGCACGTCATTAAGCGCACTTCATATCGCTTACAAAAACAACTTTGAAAGAAGTCATCTGTTCCAATATTTACAATGTGCCTCAAGGACTATGCGCCTCAAAGTATAAAAAAAGGAGGAAATGGGAGACAGCATTTGTTTTATAAATGTTTTTCGTTCAATGTACTACTCGTATAAATGGTGAAATTAAATTCCGAAATTTCATTTTGAAATGTTGAATTTCGGGTCGGTGTAAACGTACGAGTACTATAAAATCGCTTAAGAAATTGGCAGTGGGTCTTGTAAAAGACCCAGCAAAACATTCTTTGCTGTAATCGTCTATTTCTTCTGTGAGATTATATCAGGGGGATTCAATTAAATTTACCCATGATCCGCGTTGCAATAATGCATCCGCTCGTAAGCTCAAGACTTCTTGCTTTAACTTAACTGCTTACAACAAATCCACACAGATATTGCTTCTGTTCTCTGTCGTAGGCCATTTCCATCAGTTTCTGGACGTGTTATAATGAAAGCTACGTTTTACAACATTCGACAATTTTAACGTCATATTTAGAGAATTGATCATAGGTTTTGTCAAATAGGTCACTGAACCGAACATTCTAAATGCAAACCATCGTTGTCGTCGCCAAGAATGAATTTCTCCTCATTCGAGGTTCATGGTTTTGCGCAACAAAAAGGTTTTTTTCTTCAATGTGTAGCGGAAAAGCAGCCGATGACCTATTGGGTTTCATCCGGCACCATCTGTGACCATGTTTATTGATATCTCCAAATACTTGAACGTAGCTCATGTAAGGAATCTGCTATGTTGACTGATGCACTGCTCCATTTTGTGAACTTATTTTCTCTGTTTCGCACGCTAAGTCGGCTGTCAACTTGCATGCGCTACCTGAGTCTCGGTCTTCCTCTACTGCCCTGTCCCTCGGGGGCGGATTCGAAGACTTTTCGGACCGGAGCATTGGTGTTAATCCGCTCTACATGACCCAGCCATCTTAGTCATTGGATCTTCTCTCTTCTGGCTAGGTCGGTGTCGCTGTACAGTCCATATAGTTCGTTGTTGTATTTCCTTCTCCACTCATCGTCAATGTAGATGCGACCGAAAATCACTCGAAGAATTTTCGTCTCGAACAGCCAACACAGGTGCACCCTCATCCATTTTTGATAATATCCATGCCTCTGCACCATAGAGCAGGACTGGGACTATTAAGGTCTCATAAAGGGTAACTTTTAGTGTTCGAGAGAGGGCTTTCTTAGCCTTCTTAGCCCAAAGAAGCAGCGATTGGCAAGAGTTACTCTTTCCACTGACATCAAACTGCTTTCTTCCGATTATGTCAATATCGTCGGCGTATGCAAGTAATTGGACAACAACAAAAAAAAAAAACACTGGCGTTGGCAGCCCGGTATGGGCCCTGGCACAGCTTTTTGACACTCATTTGTGGTGCTCATGTCGTCATTTTTGTCACTTCTCAACGGGGCCTACGGTTTATCGTCGAATCCGAACGGCACTCCTTAGAAGCTTTCTAATAGGCAATTTTACTTTCGGGAGTTTGCCATTGCCCGCCGAAAGGGTGATGACCATTCGAAAAATTGTTGGCGATGCCGGGAATCGAACCACGGACCCTCTGCGTGATAGTCCAATGAGCTAACCATCGCGCCATCGCCACCACCCGATGTAATTGGACGGGTTTTTGAAAAACTGTCCTTCTGCTGAGGTGAGTCTTCCACTTTTCTTTCAAGTATGCCGTTGAAAAAATCGCATGACAGCGCATCGCCGCCATGTCTAAATCTTTATTTGACATCAAACGCCTCGGTGAGATCTTTACCGACCTTGATGGAGCATCGTGCATTCTCCATCGTCAACCTGCCGACGGACGAATTTGGCAGGGATGCCAAAACTCTGTATAGCTTTTCTCTATAGAAGCTGTCATACGCGGCCTTAAAATCGATAAATGGGTGGTGTGTATCGATCTGAAGCTCATGGGTTTCGCCAAGATCTGCCGTAGTGTGAATATTGGTCAATGGTGGACCTATCAGGTTGTGACTAACGGCTTCAGGCGTTCACACAATACGGCCTCAATTTAGTATAAAAATATAAAAATCGACTACACCAGACAGTGGATAATGTACTGGTGGGTGTTATGAATCCCTTCTGGATTTGTCTCATTATAGAAACGACAATTTTGTTCCCGCAAGTGATCCTCGACTCTAAACATTATTTTTCAATCAAAGTACAGATCGACTTGAAGTTGGTCAACAGCCCAATCCGGTAACTCCGTTGCAAGCGATGTCTCGTGTCTTTATTTCCAAGTGTACCCCAAGATCTTTAGGCAAAATGTTCACCATAGCCGGCAGTCAACGGCCAAACTGTTGCAATCATCTCCGAATTTCGATAATTTCGGGTTATCCTTTCAATAATACCTGCTACATATTCGTCTGTTGAGTGTATGCAACACGAATTTAATCACAGGGAGTTAAGATGGTCAACAAATATACAAAGTCTTCCATACGTTTCGCGAGTTGATGTTTTTTTCTTCTTTTTTTTTAAGTCAATCTTTCTATCTACCGGTCAAACGATATTTAACATAAATGTCCAAAATGACAGTATGTTTTGACAGTTATCCCTTGTGGAAGTTCTATTAGTAAATAGAAATCATTTTTTACTAAATGTATTGAATCGATTGTCATTGAAGTATTTTAAAAAAATTATTATAAAGCATCTCCAATAAGATAGCAGACTGCATTCATTACGTCATGAAAACACGATTAACGAATGCGAATACCAAAACAAAACAACAAAACGCAATGTAAACACGGAAGCTACCCAGCATACAAGTGTCAAGCAGACGGTAGAAGGTAGAAAATCCTCCTTTAGCGAAGAAATTAATCCATTAAAATATTGTACTAGAAGTCGTTATCATATGCTCGAGTATATCACATCCCTGTGTTGTTGTTTCTCTCTGCTAGTTCTCTTAAATTGTATTTTCCCATTACCACACTACCATAAAGTCGAGCCTCCATTTGGTCGCAATTCCAGACGACTTGCATGTGTTTTCCTTTTTGATTATAGATAAATACCACTACCATGACAATTAGAAATTTGTCCAGTATTAGTGGATCGAACGGTTGATTCTCTTTGTAAGAGCTCTCACAATTTTAGTTTACTGAATTCGGCCACCTTAAGTGGACGTGTCGCCCGGTTCCGGAGAGTTAAATCTCTCACTGAAAGAAATAAAAAACAAATCACTGCCTTTTTTCTAAGGACTTACATATATTATTATATACACAAACGAATTATACCAATTACCGTTAATCGTAGTTCATCTATACCATAAAATTAATAATTCTACACGTATGTTAACATTAAGATTTATACTATACTGTAGTTCGCGAATATACATATAAACAGTTACACAAACTTCATTTAATCTTAATCCACCATCGTTACAATAACAACACAACTCTATCGTTAATCGTTGTCCTTAAATATCATCGTTACGATCAAGCTCGATCAATGGTTTCTCGTAAAGAAAAAAATCAAAACAAACCCGAAACCCCCCTCCCCAACGAAAAGTAATACGAAACAAACATGTAAACCCAATCTCGTATTTTTATCGTATGTCTGCCAATAAATTGTGTTCAAAAAAAATTTACAAAAAAAAAAAATTAAATAAATAAATAAATAATAAAAATCTAAGTAGAAATAGAGAAACGTAAATTAAATTAAAAAAAAAAAAAAATCTTTTTATACATAAATATTGGAGTAGATATACACACTTGGAAACCAAAAGAGGAAAAATCAAAAAAACAAAAGAAAAAATCGAAAAATTAAAAGAGTTGCACTTTCCAGTGGTGTAGCCTGTACGCGCTGAATCCACCCGTTCGTGTATGGGGTCTACCCGCCGCGTGTGACTGTGTGTGTTTTATTCTGTGAATAGATAAAAAAAAAAGAAATTCTCTCTTCAAAACCACAGAGAGAGAGGGAGATCTAATAAATTTCTGTTTGAAGAAAAGTAAAACTTTGGAAAATTTTTCTTCCACCTCCTACCCGGTGTTCATTTTGTTGTTTGAATAGAATTTTTTTTTTTTCTCCAAAAAAGAAAAGTACAAACGCCAAATCGAAAGATAAATACAAATTCAAAGACTAAAAAAGAGAGAGCCAAATCTCTTTATAAAGAGAAACTCCAAACAACTGTACACAAAACAATTTACATACTTACCAACGAACACAATAGAAAGAAAGGAAAAACTGTTCGTTTCGTCTCTCGTGTTTTTTCTTCTTTTTTTGTCGTTCTCGTTCTCATTTACAACACCTTTTCATACAACGTTCCCGGTGTGTTTGTCGGTCGTGCGTTTGTGTCGCGTGTTTTGTGTTCCCTCCGTGTACGGTATTCTTTTGTTCACTCTCCATTTACGCGCGTGTATTTTAGTGTTTGTGTTGGTGTTGATGGTAGTGGCGGCTTTTGCCTCTTGCTTCGGCTCCTCCGTTGTGCGCTCTGTGCTGCCACACTGCGCTATCAAGGTGCATAATTTATATCAACATGCCGTGTGCTGCTGCTGCTGCTGCTACTACAACTACTATTGTGTAGCGGGGTTTATGTAATAATGAATAAATAATGCAATAAGCAGAGCGAGAGAAAGAGTAAAAAACAAAGAAGGCATACCTGTGTGTATGGCCGATTGTGGTTGTGTGTGTATGTGTTTCCGTTTTTTTTTTTTTTGGTGAAATGAAGTGATAGAAATAGAAATAAATCGAAAGAAAATAAATAAAAAAATTAAAATAGGATGAAGAACAAGGAAAAGTGTGCAGCAGAATAATAGAAAAGCAGAGCAACAAGGATTTGTGTTGTTTTTTTTTTTTTTTTTTAACTCATTCGTCGACCATTCTATTTACATTTTTGTGGATTTCTTTTCTCATTCTCTTTTCGGAGGTTTGTATTTGAATTATTCATTTCCCTACTGATTTTGAAGGTGCAAGTATTACATAGAAAAGCAAAAACAACATAAAAATGGTCTTCCCTGTTACAGTACAGTCTACAATCTTAATTTTGGCATTGTTACAATTTTGAGTGTTTTTTTGTTTGTTTTTTTCTATGTAAAAGTGGCAACACTGTTTAGGCGTATCTAACGATAATTTTTTTTTTTATGCTATTCCGAAAGTGAAAAACTACATTTCCATTTCCAATCGTATTCCAACGCTCTCCAAAAGCGAATTCTGACAAAATTGACATCAATCAGCTGTTGATAGTTAGAGAGAACCTGTGTTATGTGATTATCAGATAGAATTTTAGGATTATGTTAAATTTACTCCTACTCTAGGTAAGGTTGCTGACTTTATTTTTGACCGCATCTAACAGACTAGAACAACATGTTTCGCCACGGGAGGGGGGCCTTCAAACTACGAAAGGCACTTTATGAAGTGTGTCCCTATAGTGCGTGATGTGAAATCAAAAATCCTTCTTACTAGAAGACTGCTCTATATGATATAGGCAACTTAATCGTGAAAAACAAGGCCCTCCGACCTATACTCCTCTTCCTCATATTGTGTCAAAAATTACACGAAGAATTGTTTCCTCAAAGCAATAAAGAGAGCTTACATATCCGCTCTTGTGAGCGTACAGGGATCTTGCGGGTCTTGTAAAGGGTTTACCAATAAGGACTTGACAACTTTTTTTTTTTTTTTTTTTTTAAATAAAACGCAAACCATTGGAGATATTTAAAAAACTTTATTAACGGCTTGAAGTACAATCAAAACATTTATGAATGGAACTCGACTTCGTTCATATGGCCACCGCGGACACGTTTGCAGCGGTCGATTCTTTGGACCCAATTTTCAAAGACTCGGCCACACGTTTCTGCCGAAACGGCCACTATTTCGCGTTCAATGATGGCTCTGAGCTCTTCCAACGTCGTGGGCTTATTGGCATAAATCAAACTTAACGTAGCCCTATAGAAAATAGTCAAGCGGCGTTAAATCGCACGAACGAGGCGGCCAATCGACTGGCCCATTTCTTGAGATAACACGCTCACCATACTTACTCTTGAATAAATCGATTGTAACGTGTTGCTGTGTGGCTTGTGGCACCATCTTGTTGAAACCACATGTCGTCCAAGTCCATATCTTCCAATTCGGGCTAAAAATAATCGGTGATCATGGCGCGATAACGCTGACCATTCACAGTAACGTGACGATCGTCATCGTCGACGAAAAAATATGGCCCAATAACGCCGCCGGCATGCAAACCGCACCAAACAGCTATTTTTTGTGGGTGAAGTGGTGAATCATGAAGCACATGTGGATTTTCACCCGAAGAATAACGCATATTTTGCTTATTGACGAACCCATTGAAATTCACCATCTTGGCGCATCTTCTCGAGAACCCAATCGGAGAACGTACGTCGCTTCAATGGTCCGTCGGCTTAGATTTTTGAGTCAGCCTGATCTTGTATGGGTGTAAACCAAGATCCTTACGCAAAATACGCCATAATGTGGTCTGAGCGATGCCCAATTCTTGAGAATGCCGTTAAATTGACTGATTTGGATCGTTTGCTATGGACACCTGAACGGCAGCGATATTTTCGACACTTCTACCAACCCGTTGTCTCACTGACACGGCAACATCACACAACGAATATGTAGACTTAAATTTTTGCACTAAACTTGCAAGAATTACGACCGAAAATTGAAATTAACACAGTAAAGTTGCAGTCACCGACTCCGAATTTCGGTAGAAAATTCTTATAATTTGTAGACGTTGCTCGTTCGTGTACTTTACCATGATGAAAATGTTGAGTTTACTGAATAAATTGACAGTGACAGTTTGATAATTAGTGAAAGAGTGCGTTAACAAATTAAATTCAAAGTTGTCTAGTGCCTATTGGAAAACCCGATATAATGTCTTCTTCGAGATAGGGCTTTGCTGCTAATTGCGTTCTAAGCCCATAAAAACCGCGGTTGACAAGTTTGGTTTAATTTCTGCGCTTATTACTAAGCCACTGCACTACCCTAGAGCCTATACCATGCCGCTAGCTTTCAACTAGGAATGCTTTTGGAGAGGTTGCGCATTGTCCTATCTGAGACCTTTTTGACTTTGAAAAATCACGCGAACTTCTATATCGACATCCTGCCCTGCATAGTGAAACGATTTTGGCCAAGACCAGTCATAACCCTGTATAGTTCGTCTTTATCGACGCTTTCATACATATGTTACCTTAAAATCGATAATGAGGTGGTGTGTGTGTCGATTTGGTATTATGGGGTCTTCTGCTAGATCTGCCACAGAGTGTGAAAATGTAGTCGATGGTGGATCTTGTCACGATTGATGACGTATACCCCAGTAGTTGATGGATTTAAGAGTGTCTTTTTTCTTTAGTACCGGACAGATTATGCTCAGATTCTGTTTAGTGGATATGCGTTCCTCGTACCACATTCAATTTTTGGATGGTCTATGCTCGTTAGCATAACACTTCCTCTAGTTTTAAAGAGCTCATCGCCTTAACCGTTGGATCCGGAAGAGATTTGTCAAAATTAAGTTTTTATTTGGTCATCTTCCCTTCTTTTCGTACCTTTGTTAATGGGGTCTTCGTCCGGATTAAATGCTGTATTCTGCCTGACGAGGATATTTTCAACTGTATGCGGAAGTGGATCTTTAAAATTCTTATCACGGACTACGATGTTTCTTTGGTCGTCTTCGTAGGCTTCGGATAAGGTTTTTTTGTTCTGACATGTCCACACCTTCATTCCTAAAGCTGCGTTCTTTTATCTCTTAAATTTCGAGTCCCTCTATTACTAAGTGTAAACAGCAGCTCTAAATTCGATGCAGTGTTGCAAAGTTCGCCTAATGTTTGTCTGGAAGTTGGCGATTATTGTCGAATGATGCATATTGCGATTGTAGCTGCCCTTATTTAAGCTTCTCACAGTGTTTTTCTCGCCTGGTATTGCCCTACACACGCAGGGTTTATAACCCTAAACCCGTTACCGGATATGTATTGTCATACTTGAGTTTACCCACTGAGCTACCGAAGTCGCGCTCCCATTCTTTCTTTGCCACGTTACCGAGAACAATTCTTGCGTCGTTTTTGATTGACTAACCATTGTTAGGTTAAGTGACAGCTTATATCGACCAAGTTGACTAAGTCCTAAAATAAAACGGAGCCGGCTTTTACGAAGCTCTGAACCATTTTGATGGTTTAAACAAACCGGGGAGAGTCAATTTGGGGCCAAAAACTTACTGCTGTATGCTTATTGGTAACTACGATTTTGCGACGTACGTAAATGTGCTTAGCTCAAGTTAGCTTGCGTATGATCTTGTTGTGGAGAAAATAAGGTCATCACAGTACATGACAGGACTTCGTTAGTGTCTTGTTCTCCTTGTCACAACAGGTGGCAGTTATTTCACAGACACGATACTAAAGCATTACTCGTTGCAGAAAGCGATGGAAATTCATTGGCTACATCATATTTCGAATTTAGTTGGCTGGACGACATGCTTTCTATAGAGTAAGCTATATTCGCCCTGTAATTACGCAGATTTAACCGGGACCGTCGGGACATTAATAGATTACGCGCTAATTCATACCGTCTATAGAATCACATAGGAGCTAATGGATGGCCAATGCCTCATTATAGTGGAAGTTTGCTAATATCGGTCAATGATCAGCTTAGGAGATAGAAGGTATACAAGAGTTTAGACTGCGAATGGGTTATCCAAACGGTTTCCAAACGGCGATAAAATACATTAGCCAGTCAGTTCCACAAGTATGGATAACACAAAATTTTTTTCGTCGAATTGGAAGACGGAACTGACCATTACACTCATAAAGAAAGCCAATCTACTGAAATGCGGAAAGTGAATAGATATTTGCGATATACCTGCGATTTTTTTAAAGCAAACTAAGGATGAAACAAAGTCTAAAGGTTGAAGAGACTTGAAGTACATTGCAGCGATCCCTATACAAAAGCGCATAAGCGAATCCTAAAACCGACTGTTCAACTAAAACTAAAGATCGTACAACTCTAACCAATTGAAGGTATTTTTTAGGCCAATAGTACAAGTTGTTTAAAAAATGTCTGTTCTCGAAGATTGTTTCGAATTTCCCACGCTTATAATCTCGAGTTGGAGGAGACAAAATTGAGAAATGGCAAAACTACAAAAATTTAAAAAATAAGGTTTACGCTGCAGCTTTGAACTGAAGCAGCATAGTGATGAATGCAGAATAAGTTTTTCGTGTTCGTAGATGACAGTTCGTGCAAAGCTAAATCCTAGATTCCGGTTTTACCGGGCTCACAAATCTAACACCGTAGTGCCTAAAATTGAAATACTTGTGCTGAGTCGTAAATCGAAAGAGATATCGAGCACTGAGTACTACACTGTTTAGTGGCGGGAAAGCTTAGCATTCGTGTGCATATCCGGCAGTCGTGCATCTGGTTTTACATATGTGTAATTCAGCTCGACGAAATGATCTGTTATCTTCAAGATGTTTCCTGTAGTTTGCTATCATTTTATTCATCAGAGTGTGTACCACACATTCACAGACAACTCAAACTCTAGTGTCGTCTCCAGTATGGTTGAGTGACAACATATCGTCAATTGAAGTCGAGGATGTCACATAAGTTCATTTAACTTCTGTTTGGACTGTCATTAGCCAGTTGCATTATTCCCTCATGGAATACAACGTATAAATAAAATATCGAAAATTAAAGTCGCCTTTCCACGAGCGCAATCCGTAGGATTTAAGCCTTTGTATTCCTAAACTCCATGCTTGATTCACAAGAGACGTATTTTTCAATTTTATCTCATGCTCGAAACAACCCCTTAAGACTCACTGATGGATACTAGCTTCTAGCGATTTAAATCATCAATACGCCTTTGCAATTGCAAATCTTATCCAAAGTTGAAAATATCGTCTGTGTTCCCACAAACTTCAATATTGCGTTGGTTCATATTGATATTGATCGTGCATATGGTGAATTGGCAGCTTCCGCTCCCATCCAAGTTCTCGAAAACAGCGTCTGTTTAGTGTAAACATTCAAATTCATATGTTCCCACACCCACTTTACAAACAACCCACTTGGTCTCGTTTTAAAGTTCCACCAGTCAGTCCTTCCTTAGTGTGAAGACATGAATTGCACATTTTCAGTGTGTCGTCTTGACTTGAACAGCTGGCAGTAAAATTCAAAATCCGATATACCGGCTCATCTACTGGTCACGTACACATTTCTCAGGATGGCGCCACACCATTAGCAACTAGGTTTACTAAAACCTTATCAGAATAGACAAAAACCGTCCAAACAAACAGCAGTCTTCAGTCGATTGTTGAGGTTAGAAGGTTTGTCTTTGTCCACACCCCTCGGCTTATGTACGGCTATTTCCTATGTATGAATATAACCCCTGCCCCATTCCTAATTTACTCGCATTCAAGAGACTAACAACTGAAAATTGAAGAATGAAGTGGCACACACAACATAACCACAAGTACGAGAGGCAGAGGCAGGCACACAATACGGCCAAGAGTCGAAGCCCGACCATTTGAAAAAGTAGGCCACATGCAATTAAAGCGTTTTTTGTTTTTGTTTTTTCTGTTGTTATTCGTTTCCTCCCTATGTACACACTTGTGATTCACTGTTCTTGAGTTTGAATTTTGTTGCTGTTGTTGTTGTTGTTGGTTGGGCTGTACTCGTTGTTTCTGCTGCCATTGCCGCGCGCTGCGTTCCATTTTTCCAAGAGCGGAGCTCCGCTCGAAATTGAAAAGAAAATCGCTTAAAACAAAAGCCATCACTGTTGCCGGTCGTCGAGGCGGTAGTGGTAGTTGTAGTGGCACTGAAATTGTCCCAGTAGTAGTGACGATGCATTCATTGCAACTATGGCCATGCATTTTGTTTGGCTTTCCTTGAGATGGAGTGGGTGGAGGTGGAAGTAAATGTGGAGGTGTGCAATGCTAAGCTACCGCTTCGCTTGTCGCTATATCATAGAAAAGATGCACTTCCCAATCCACCACACTACTACAGTTGCCAGCGCCGATGTACGAGTATATGGTTGACCCAGTTTTCATAAAATAAATAAATTCACATACACACCGAGTGAATCCGCGCGTGTACAAATATACAAACACTTAATCGCTCACAGAGAGTGTACTTGTAAGTTTTGCAATGCAATTGTTGCATTGCGCGCTGTGCAAATGTAAATATTGACGTCAATATTGGCGGAGACAAGTTGAAGTTATCTCTGGCTGGCTGGCTAAAGATTTGATAAGTTCGCATGCTTTGATCACTATTCGCGGTAAATTGCTGGCGATAGCGATATCATTAGTGTCGACGACGGACGTACGACAAACGATGGATGATTCTTATCGCGGCAAAGTGCATGAGACACTGTAACTGTGTTAGTGGTGTTAATTCGTGTGTTACGTGTACACCGCGCGCTTGTGAACAGGAAGTTTGTGGTTATAGCAATTGTCACGCACCAATTGCCCTGGCGGAAGAAGTGGTTACGTATCAGAGGCAAGCTACAATGTATTCACACACCAACCTATGTGTACTTAAAGGGGGAAGGCAACTTGCCACAGTGGTTGCTACTATTCATCAGTGAACAAATTAAGGTTTTCAATGAAATACTCAACCGTGTGGGGTGGAGGATTAGTGGGGGAAACATAAAAAATGCTAAAACAAGGCCAATAGCCCTTTCAAACCGAGGTTGTGTCTTCCATAAGAGCAGTGAATAGGTTTATTATATTCGTTTGTGTGCATTCGGCTTTAGATGTCAGTATCTATTCAAAAATTTGATGATATCTTAATTTTTTCGGCACAACTTTGGCCTTGTTAGCTGGAATTTCATACTATGAACGTGCCATTTACGGCAAAAATCTGTCCATCTGTTAAGTTGTTCAATTCTCTGACCTTTGAAGCCAAGTCGAAGCGAATGTACCTTGGTTATCGTGATATCTTCTAGCAGGCTTGTTGAAAGTGTGCACAACGAGTGATGATAAAAAGCGTGCTGTTGATGATGATTTGTCTTTCGTGTTCCAATAGTCGTGCATGACATTGAACTAAAATTGCATGATACTCAGCGATCTAAGCATGACATCGGTTGTCGTATGACAACATGTTTTACATGGCATTGCATCTTCTTATCAGTCCTTATTCCATATTATGAAGCGATCTAAGCCGCACGACAAAGATGCCAACACGATAATGCCGTCACGTGATGACACCTTTTACATCACAAGTTCTGTGTTGCATGACTACTATATGTATTATTTGTTTTACAGTTTGACGAAATCGCAAGCTCTTTTAGTAACTTACTTTGTTGAAACCTTGATCAAGCAGAGCAACAGTTTGCCATTCCACTACATCGTACTACATCGTACTACAGGGCCACCTGAGGCGAACAATTAAATTTTAGCAACCGATCTTGTCGTATGTGTCGCAGTACGAGTTGAGGATCGGCATGGTCTGGATGTGTTCTATTTTAAAAACAGATGCGGTAAACGTAGGTCGACCTTGATTGTGGTGCTGTCGACGGCATCTAGAACATGTAACCATCGCCCTACCTGGTCGAGTTCCAGGTGATCTTGTCCTAAAATTGAGCGATTCATTTAAATGGAGATAGGGAGGCGGTGATGTTCCTCCCCACATAAAAGTTCTTTTAATACGAGCAGGAACAATTGCATAGCAAGTCAAAGGTTTAGCTATCGGAGAGTGGGGGTTGTCTAATAAGAAGCGGGAGTAGAGCAAATACTGGACTTATCATAAACATCATCAGACCTTTCCCCTCTGGTGGTCGCTATGATTTGTCCAGTAACAAGCTGTCGGTCATAGGTCTTGTTGAGTAGTCCATACCAGGACTTAAAACACGGTACCGTGGGAGTTAGGAGCCCCCCGGACTTCGGTCCGGGTCTAACTTGTTGAGGTAGGCCCCCTTGTGGGAGCGTTATGGTGCTGTGGTTCAAACCTAAATCGCAGCTATAAGTGCTTGGTCCAGAGACCCTAAGATCAGTACGAGGTTATAGTTGGGCCTCGACTCATACCAAGGGTGGAGCTGTGCCCTCAACACAGTTCCGCGTTGGTATTATTTTGTTAAGTAGCAAATAATCGATGGCAAGGCGTATCCTTTCTCCCATGGATGTATGGGCATCCCGTGAAATTAGGTCTTCCAGGCAGGTGTTCACGCAAATCATAAGACGTTCTGTCGGAGAGTGGTCTCTAGAGCTTCTAGGAAATGAAAACCTTCTTGCTCGTCGTTGAGTTTTGACAAATAGCACACAAATTCGTCTTCAGTTTTCTCACTACATATTTCAGAAGCCTGACAATTTTTCTTTTGTTCCACTTTAGGCAAAAAGGCTTATTTTCTCAGGCTTTACTTTCCAGCGTAATGGTTTGAAGATGCTGTGTGTGTTGCCCTTAAAATCCCCTCTACTGAAACGCCACTATGTTCTATAGCCTTCTCGTTATCAGATGCCTTTACTAACTGTTCCCTCGATCAGTTCCTCCTTAAGTTCATAGTGCTGAAAATACTCGGTTTAAATGGTTTTCATTCGAAACGCCCAAAGAACCATCTAAGACTTTGACTGGGTTTTGTTAACGGCTATCAGTGCCTGGCAGCTGTTAGGCGATTTTGTAAAAACGGCTCTGCTTACGTATCTTATTGCAGCTGCTTCTGCCTCCATTCACCTCCCCTGTTTACACATAATATATAGTGACAGAAGGTCTTTCTTTCCTTCTACTGGGATTGCCACAAGATTAGCTCTTAAATTTCAGGATCGGCTACTGGACCCACCACCATTATAGGTACACCGGTCAGTTCTTTCCTTGTGATATCCCTGACATTTTTTTATAAGGTGAAGGTCAGTTTCTATTCCATTGTTTCCTTCTCGTCTGTTTTAGATGTCCATGATGGTCACAAGAACTTGTGCATAGAGTTCCTACGGAACAACATGGATAAATAAGGCAAACACTTCATCACAAACCAAATCCGTTTAAATTTTGAAAGCTTATTGGTTAACCGGTCGCATGCTATGCAGGTGATTGAATAAGGTTAACAGGACTCACTGCAATATTTTTCTTTGCTTGCTAAACACCAAATTTGGAACTTCCTGAAGCAAATAACCATCAATCCCAGATCGTTTGCCTTAGAGATTTGTATCCTACATGCAGCACGAACATGTTTTTAATCTTTGAATCTGCATCCACCGGTCTTGCGAACCACGCTGGGACAGCTTAGATCACATTTGTCCCGATTATCGAGATGAAGAACCACTGACCTCCACATCATTTCTGTTTATCTATCAACGAATATTTATATCAAAAATCAAGACAAATCAGCACGGAATGAATGAATGAATGAAATCAGCACGGAAATAGAAGACGGGTCAGGAGCTCTTCTGATCAAACATTAACAAATTGCGATGTTGGGGCCGACATAAATTATTGGGGCTTAGAGGAATTCAACAAAAGGTTTGGTGTCAAAATGCATACAACTTTTGTAAATCGGAGCGTTTTTTCGATATTTTTCTTCATGGTATAGTCCAGAACTCAAAGCATGACACAATCGAGAAAAGAATTCGATAAAAAGGTTGACGAGATGATAAACATTTCAGCTGCACCCCATTTCGATCAATTTAATGCCCAGAGAATCTTTCATAATGTGGTCATTAAACCTTAAACCATTGGACTTATCTATTTTCAGTTTCTTACCAGTACATCGCCATCAATTTACTTACGAAATCAAACCAAAGGCCTACGTGTTATATTATTCGCAACTACAAAGTCTTGACGTTTTAATTACCCTTTCGGAACGTTATCTTCAGTCCATTTGTTGATATTACAAGTGCGATATGGATGTCAAGTGTTAAGCGTTAACTCGTATTTATCGTGAAATTCAAGACGTATACGTGCGCCACACCTTTAGCAAATATTCAACATTCGCTATCGTGGTCATTTTAGTCTTAAAAATAAACCGAAACAGCAAACGGTGATTACAAATTTTTAAGCACTTTCCTGTCATTTAGTTTGATTTAATGTTTTGTGTAAGACTTTGATCGAATTGCAAGTTAAATTGGGCAATCCCAATAAATTTGAACTTTATGTTAGAAGTGCAATATATCTATAACTGAGGCGAACTTACTTTTGATTTAAAGGAATACCACATAACCAAAATTGTTTCCATTTCATCAGGAGCCCTTGCTCATGTGGAAAAGCATGGCACTGTTATAAGTTGTCAATGTCCTTCTATGTCTGTGGAGATCTTCTTAGTTGCTCTATTGGCACTGAGTATATGAGAGGAATTCTATGTGAAAAGTTTCCCCATACGAAGCTTTCAGAACAAAACGATGAGATGAGTCGTGAAATTTGAAATCGTTTCCTTGTCTAGTCTATCTAATGATAAAACTTGGTGAGCAAGCTTGAGTGCTTGCTAAACACCTTGCACCCTAGTACGTTGTGAGCACGATAGGGCCTTCAAATAGTTTTGATAAGGAGGTAATTTTGTACACGATTAACAGGTATTTCACGGTCGGAAATTAGGTAATACCAGCGTCACGAAAATTGAAACGGGTTGTTATTGAATAGATACGAGGAAAAGGTGAAAACTGCTCGGTCTGACGCCGAGATTGCATTCCAATCAGCAAACATTTATATTTTCTGCCTGTTTTACAACTTGTTCTCTCTTGTTTTTTGTTAAAATGGATAAACTTCAAGTCGTGTGGTCATAAATTCCTTCGTTTTGGATGGATTAACCCCTAAGGAAGCTCATCTAAAGCCGACAAAAGTTTACGGGGACTCTGCTCCTTCCATGTCAACTGTTAAAAATTCAGCTAACTTCAACGTAGCCGCACGTCCCTCGAAGATGACCCACGTGAAGGACGGCCAAAAACCGCAACCACACCCGAAACCATCGAAAAAGTACATGATATCGTGTTGGGCGATAGGCTAATGAAGGTGGGTGAGATATCGGAGGCTGTGGGGATATCGGAAGAAGGCGTGCGAAACACCTTGCCCAAAAACTCAGGGATGCGAAAGCTCTGCGCGTGATGGGTGCCGCGTTTGTTGAATACCGATCAAAAGCACAAACGATTTTCGCAGCAAACTTTGATCCCGATTCAAAAGGGATCCGATCGATTTGGTGCAGCGATTTCTGATAATGGATGAGACATGTGTCCACCACTACACCCCAGAAACGAAACAGCAGCCGAAGCACTGGGTGGAAGCTTGTGGTTCAGGGCCAAGGAAAGCGAAGTCCTTCGCATTTGTCGGAATGATCATGGGCAGCGTATTTGTGAATGCGAAAGGGATCCCGTTAAATGAAAACCTTGAAAAAGGTAGGAACAATTACAGGCGAATATTACTCCAACTTTCTTGACCAGCTCGATGCTAAAATTCACGAGAATAGGCCTGGCTTGAGGAAGAAAAAAATCATCTATCACCAGGACAATGCCCCTGTATACAAGGGTGTGTTGGTAATGCGAAAACTGCCGGATTTGGTGTACGATTTGCCCTTTTCTGATTTGCCAACCTCAGACTTCCATCTGTTCCCAAACTTGAAGAAATTCGTTTCTTGGAAGAGCTTCGCATCCAATGAATAAGTTGAGAGGGCCGTAGATGAATATTTTCAAAGGCTCTCACTTCTGGGAAGGAATACTGATGCTAGGAAAATGCTGGACCAAGTGTGTTGAAGTCAAAAAAGATTATGTAGAAAAATAAAAGAGAGATAAGCAGTCGTTCAATATCTTAAGAGATCCTACTCAAACGGTTGCAGAAAATTGAACGCTGCTTCATTCGCAAGACTATCTCTGATTGCAAACTCTGTTGCCACTGCTTTCACTCAGACGGTAAGTGGTCTTCTTGGACCACTGAGGTGCACTCAGATTTATCACTAGGAGGGCGATTTCTTGTCAATGACCGTAATTGTCTTAAAGCAAAGATCGTAAAAATATCGCAAGCAGTAACTGACTAAGAGTCGTGGTCTTGTGCGTTTTAAAACGGGACGGTTGCAAACAAAGTGGACGATATTCATCCTCCCTCTATCTTTGCAACTCCTGTGGAATTTATTAAAAACTCAATCGTTGTTCGTGTCTTCCAACAGCGCAGTGTTATGTGGTTATGTACCAGAGGTATCAGTTCTTGATCGTTTGGGATCGAGTAGGGACCAAATACATACATAAATCTCACAGTTGCCCTAATGAGTCCATCTATGGCTATGGAGCTAGGGAGCGCTAGAAAGTGTCATCTATTTGGCAAACGGAGTTAATGGGTAGTGTTGATAAGTTTCCTGATATTTGTTTCTAGAGATCCAAATCTGGCCAATCCAAAGGCCACACGGTTTTCTAGGAAGCCCGATTCTCTTCGAATCTATGATTCTATGCTGTTTTGCTTTCTCGACGAGAAATAGGCGGGAGTGTTAATTGCCCTCGATTTTATGATATCTGAAGTGAGACATGTGGACGATATCCGGCCGTGTTTGTGTAATGCACTATTCATCCGTCGGTTGCATTTGAATTAAAGTGACCCAAACAGCGGCCTAATGAATAACCGAGCCTTCATCCGGGAAGGCTTTGCAGTATGAATGCAGACCAAAAGATTCAGAGAAAAGGTGGTTAACAAATTTAGAGCACTCCATAGAAATGGAGATGGTCTCATTGGGAATCAGTTTGCGTTTACATCGTTCCTTCTGGGATCAGGTGATTGAAATTAATGTAAATTTTAGTATGCTGAAGGTCGGCTGATTGGGAGGGCTACATGCAGCGTAAGTATAGACTAGAATTTAATGCTAGCATGAGAGCAGAGTTAGTGGCAAACCGAAGTATATATATTGTAAGTAGGTACAGGAAGCTAAGTTTAAAAGGCTGTGATTGTTGTTTTGTTTTCAGAAAGTCCTCCTTTGAATGTGGCCATTAAATGGTTATGGTTTAAGTGAAAATTAGTCGAATAGCCGTTGTGTAAGCCTGGTGCATTAATCAAGCCCTATACCTTGAAAAAGTAGATAGAAATCCGAGCTCCAATTTGTTTGTGGCTGACAAGGCATATTTCTCTTCATCAAAGGTTTCGTGTTATTCTCACTTCTGTGAATCTGTAAAAAACACGCCGAAGACCTTTGTATTACCCTCATAACTACTTTTAAATGAAAGGTTAACTGAACTTGTATAATCTTATAGTCTTAGCGATCAAGGCGTTAGAATGACTGCATCGACATGTCTCTGTCATGTATTAACAGAATGATTTCTATTTTGTCTACCAAGAGTGCCGTAAATGTATTCTCTACATCTAAAGTTATCTCGTTCTAACTAAACTGTGACCTTTCCCGGCAACTCCTAAAAGATTCCCAGAAGTGGTCAACTCTCCCTAAAGTAAGAGGAGGAGAGTTTGTGTAACTTTGATACGTGTTACATCCCCTCTTATATTCTTGGAAACGACGCACACTATTTCCGTGTACCAATATTAGTCATAGCATAGCTAATCTCTGTTCATCGTTATGAGGTTTTTCGTAGCCTTAAAATGTTAGGCAGACAACTGTTAGGAGATCTGCTGCCCCTTTTTTTTTCTATCTTTTGCATAAAGCTTTATTGATTCCTTCTGTCGACGGTAAAGTGTCGGCATCGTGTTGTCTAAAAGTACGTTCTGACCTACTATTTGATTTAAGGGACAAAATGCCATTGACCATTGACATTGACCATGGTCAGCTCTGATAGCCGTTCTTAGGCATTTCGTCATGAGTCAATTATTTTTAAAGGTTTAACGAAGAATTTTCAAAGGACTAGTAGTAGTCTTGCAAGTACAATTTTTACACGTCGCAAAGTTTGATGTTTCTTTTACCATCGTTCTTAATATGTGCGTCGTATTACATAAATGTGATTCAACTAGTTAGGTATGGCTTCGGCTTGCCACGACTTTAAGTTTTCTTCTTTATCCTGTCAAGAATCGAATCACCAATCAATTGTTCTCCAATCCGACAAATGAATCTTCTCGGCTGTCTACACTATGCGAGAAGTACGATACCTTTTCAGAGTGATCTTGCGACTTGAACATTGTCAACATTTCGAAACAATTGTCGACCAGATCATCTAAATGGTTTTCAAAGACGTGAGATCATAGCTATGGATAAAGTATGTATTCAAGCCTGCCTGTCTGCCACATTGGTGCCTAATTGGTGAGGCGACAGATATAAGTACGACTTGATACATCTACCTGCCTCGTCCCCTCCCAAAGAGCACTTTGCATCTGCACTCTCGTTTCCAGTGGAGAAAATCTCCACGATAATAATCGGTGCAACCTGACACTTGGAACAAAGGCAAGTACCGAACGAAAAAACAGACAAACAATCAGCACTCCACTTTGAACTGTCACATGCCTTGAACATTTCATTTCGCACTCGACAACAAATCACCAACGGGAGCTGCAGCCCAAAGGAGCTGCAAAAAATTGAAAAAATTGTCAGAGAACAAAAATGAAGAGTATTACTACTACTAAATCCCAAGTATACTTGGGAATGTCCACAAGTTCTACTGCACTTTGTCGGCATTGGAGATGGAGGCCAGTAGAAATATCATTCGCACATGCAATAAACGTGCCTGCGTCTACCCAGAGATCTCATCTCATGTCTTGTCTCTCTGGACATCGCGTCGTTGTCATGTCGTCCTCAGTCCTCAGTCCTCAGTCCTCACATGAATTTTCATAGAAAAAATGCCAATCATCCTAGACCTTGCTCGGTCATACGATTTTTATTTTTATTTTTTTTGTTTGTCGTTCGTCAAGCATTTCCTTGGAAAAATCAGCTGATATCGGGCGTAAATTGGACACTGGTCAATGGTGGGTCTTTCGTTCGTCTTTCCTTTAATCTTCTCTTCGTGTTTTTTTTTTCGTTTTTCACTTGATAGCCATTACGTTGCAATTTACACCGTTTATGTGCGTTCATCATCATCATCAGCACCGACACCGACCGACACTGACACCGACTTACGAGTACCTTGCCTTGCCAAACGGGTTTCCAATTTTTATTCTCTGTTTACGTATCTCTTGGCACCCATATGAGACATTCAGCAATTCAGTGATCCCCCTTGTCTCCCCGTTTTGTCCGTCTGGGGATTTTATTCAAATTTTCGTTGCGTCTTTCCTTGTGATTCTCGGTCTGTCGTTTTGCCGTCTTAGCAGTCTTCATCGGCTTGGTAGTCTTTTTTTTCAGTTTTTCCATTTCTTTTGTGTGATTTTTACGTGATTACTCATCCGCAACAAACTTAAAGTTCAGTCAACTTTACGAGTCTCCGTTCCCGTCTCCGTCTTCGTCGGTGCGTATTACAGATTTTTTCATTCTTTTTTTCTTTTCTTTTTTTAATCGTAAATCGTATACGGTACACACCTTACGATATGATATTTCTGCTGCCTTAATCGCGCAATGTCCTCTTCGTTTATTTGTTTCTTTGTTTTGTTTATTTGCTCCATGCCGGAAGATTTTCTTATCGTTTACACTGTGTGTGTTTGTTGTTTTGTTGTTTTGTTTTGTTATATTTTGTCTGCTCCCCCCCGTCCAAACTGTCGTGTCTGCGCGGTTTAGTACGCGTATGTGTCAAAACGCATTCCATGTGAGAAGTCAATAAGGCTGTGAAGGTAGACCTCGTTTGATGATTTTAGTGGAAAAGCCTCCGTGCGTCCGTAGTTCGTACCGTACACTCTCCAAGACCCAGGTGTTACAGAACAAAAAGCTGAAGTTATAGAAAGTATGGGCCACGGGGAGGGAGGAATGGGGGATGGATTAATGCATTCTTCTCTGCGCATGGAATTATGTTTCGTATCAGGTGTTCTCTAATGCGCGCGTACGTGCGACTTATGGAGTAGACACCGTTGTTTGTTAGTTGATTGGTGCTGTTTTCGTTTTGTTTTTGTCTCTTATGAAAACGTTGGCGCGACATAAAACTTAGAAGAGGCATTTAAGGGCGGCTTTAAGTGTTTGATCGTGTCAACGGCGGTAATGATGTGATTGATGATAAGGAATGCCGTCGATAAGATTTGTTTTGTTAAGTTGCCCTCCCGGTGAGACGGGGTAATAAAGAAATGTTACAAGATAATAAACGTCTCTGCCGATGTGGTCTACGTTTATACTACGAGTATATATGTAAATTGGTTTATTGATGGCGCTACGCTTAGTAACGGGTTTGGATCCTATACAGTCTTAATCGAGCCTAACTAGTTTGAAGGGGCTAATGACCTCACGTTTAAAGACATCCTTTGTTCCATAGAGAAATGCAGATAAGCTATAAAATTTATTGCCTGTGACGCCCACGGCGGTTGTTATCGTAAAGTAACATGCTTGTGACATGTTTGCCTAGATACTCGTATAAAATGTAGAAAATTAAGGGAACGGTGTTGTTAGAATGCTTGAAGATAACATTCGGTGCAAAGGAGGAGAATACTTATCGTCTTTTACAAAATATTATTGACTCTTGTAAGTAGAGTACGATCGAAGAAGATGTAAATATCTTACCTAGATCCTCTATCCCACTGTAACTTCACAATGTCTATGCGCTCTGGCAACGTGTTTCAATTTCCTTGTCAACTTTTCCGTAACTCAAGTGTTCCTCGTCTTTTATTGTTCTTCGTCTCGAACATATGATTCGATTGAACCCACATTGTTAATGGAAGTCTATGTTCGTATGCTCGTTCCATGTTGGATATGGTCGTCTCTATGCTACATCTTTTGAGTTCAATTCCTGGCCGATACACCGAAAATAGAAAGAAATATTTTCTGACGTCACTAGTGTAATATATCACTTGAAAAAGTCTCCACTTTTTTCGTTCGGAGTCATGCATGAATCCGTATAGGTATTAGGTACTCTCTGTGTTCACGAAATGATAAGCAGGATAAATCCATGACCAGGACCAGGACCAGGACCAGGACGTAGGACTGTCACGACATCAATTTGTTTTTGCCTTTAAATTTTGTTTATGGCCGATCGAACGCTTATTTTTCTCTGATTTATGAAACTAACGAGGGTAAGTTTGTTCTTGTGTTAGGAATTAGGACGTTTCCAACGTTATTAACAATTTTTTCAAAACTTCGAAAACCATCTTCGTTCAAGCTGAATTTTTTTCGCGTCGCGAAAGGTGGATGTGACATGAATTTCTACCGAAATTTTACCAAATGCAATTTGGCCACGGCAATGAATAAATTAACTTGTGCGTCGTCGTGAGAGATGACCTGCACTTTTTTTTTTTTTTTTGCATATGGTCCCGTTTCTTTGTCATTTCCTTAAAAAATCAGCCCAATATTTCACTAAAGCTCTGCCCTGTGATAGTGCTTCCTTTCTTCAAAAAGTCCATGAGAATTGTTCTTTCCGAATCCCCAAAAATTGTAGCCATGAGCTTTTCATTGGATGGGACTCTGGCAAATAGCCATTGATCCAGTTTTCCTCAGCCGTAACGACTCAACTCAAGACCTTTTGCGGACTTTTGTTTAAATCGGCCAATACTACTACGAACTAAGCAGCCTTAGCACTCACCGGGGCGATAGCTTTTTCATGTTTAACTCTTATCTAAAGTGATGTTTGCCTTTCCATACGATACCCGTTCAGCCTCTGACCTTTTCAACTCATTAATCACGCCTGCCGGCCGGCGTGGGCGCTGCTCTTTAAACACAGATGTACGGCCAGGCTTAGATCTGGTGAAATCTTCTCATAAATGGTGAAGGATTAGCACATCCCTTGACAGCAAATTTAAAATGTTTGCCACTTTCTTGTTATCGCAATTTTTGACGTGCTTCACCGATTAGCTTATTTAAATCTTGGACAACTTAGCAAATCTCTCCCTTTGTCCTTACCGGTAGATCAAATTAGAAATGGTGAGGTAGTTCTTAATATTGACGTATTGACAGCGGCGTCCTTGGCATATGTACAAATTTTTCGTACACCATTTTCGAACACAAATCCTAATAGTTTTCCTTCATGTAGGCTGACATCATCGATTGATGGTGATCCGTAGAATGTTGGTGTAGTCATCATAGGAGCGATGAGAGTTAAAATGGTCTTCAACTGCAGCTCACCCAATTTTTCTTCAGTTCAGTTTGTATTCTATAAGACTTTTTCCTGACGAGTTAATTTTTTTTTTCACCTTTTACGGAAAACTGTGCCCTGCTCAAGGCCGCCTTTGCAGGCGATTTCATTAGATCATGTCGTATTGTCACTATTAAGTACCTTTATCGCACCATTTTTGCGAGGATTGTAGTGCGATGTGGGCGATTCTGTGTTCGAACAAATCCTTTTGATTTGGTTTCATATCGTTGGTGAGTAAACAACTCAGAACTGAAGCGAAATGCTCCTTGCTACGGTTTAAACGAGGGTGTTTCTAAAGCTTTGAAGACCTGACGTTTTTTTTTTTTTTAATTTTCTGAGTGCGGCTTGGTGGTGGCGATGGTTAGCTCACTGGACTTTTACCCAGAGGGTCCGTGGTTCGATCCCCGGCATCGCCAACAATTTTTCGAATCGTCATCAATCTTTCGGCAGGCAATGGCAAACTTCCGAAAGTAAAATTGCCTATGAAAGAGCTTCTAATGAGTGCCGTTCGGATTCAGCGATAAACCTTAGGCCCCGCTCAGATGTGACAAAAATGACAACATGAGCGACACAAATGAGTGTCAAGAATCTAGGCCATGGCTCATACCGGGCTGCCAGCGCCACGGTGTTTTATTTGCGCAGCCAAATCATTGATCTTAGTACCTACGCCTATTATGTCGTATGCTACTCTTTTTTTTTTTTTACTTAACAAGAGCTAATTTTACTGGAGCGGCTACAGCAGTTTGAGCTCTTAGATTCTTTGGCTCCTCGATTGTATAGTTTTAAAGAATTCTCGGAGGTGCATGATCTGTCTCTTGTTCGCCAGCTTCTGAATATACAATCTGCATATATTTCACGTTAGTAGTTAACAATGGGAAGGCAACTTCAGATCCTCCTAAACTTTTAATTGCTTTCGCTTTCTACTACCTCGAGAGACGATGAGATTTTTAAACGGAGGCTTATCGGCAGGCAACAATCGATTTGGTTTCCCGCTTGCCTGTTTGGTTATACACATCTGAATCTTTCACTAGTTGGCGCAAACACTTCTCGACGTCATCGAGAGTTGCTCAAATCGATCAAAACTGAGACTTTTTCATACTGACAAGGAGAAAGCTTACGGGTCTGACTCGTTTAGTAGTTAAAGTCATCACCATTCGTTTCTCTTCGAAGCTAAGTACATATTTGGATTTAATTGTGGAAAACAAACTTTTTGGACTTAACGACATAGAAGCTTTCGGCAAGAGATGAGGCCTGTAATAGGGGACTCCGATTTGAATAATATGCGTCGGCTGTCTGCTGTCGGCAAGCTGCTTAAATCAGACAACAAAGAATTGTTCATCTTGACTGTTTGCTCATCTTGTACTGTTCTGCAAGTACTGGTGAATATCCCCCCCCCCCCCCCCCCCCCCCTCGTCGTTATTATATCTTGAACTGCACTCTCATATGCCGTTGCCGTTTTATGACTCTGAACTTATTGAAATGGAATAGATGCTTGCAAAATACAAAATCCAGGAATATTTTCAGCCAGAATATGTGCCAAAAAAGAATCTGATCTAACGAGTATGATCTGAGGACAACGACGTCAGGTTTCACTTGCGTTTTTCTAATGAAAATCTGTGGAGTTTACTATTTGATTTCTTCACAATCGGATCGCGGGAAATAAGTTCGTTCACAATGACTTGCCCAGAAAGTTCATTGACAGGAGTTCCTTATGCCCTAGCCTCGTGTTAGGACGGCCTGCGTTTTCCGTCATGGCTTCAATTGGCAGTTGGGTTTCACGTCGTCATAACTGCAGTTGTCATGACTCTTAAGGATGGCGACAGACTATAAGCGTGCATCCTGATGACTGTAACAGGTCAGCGACTTTCCTGGTTTCTAGACGTCCCAGGCGAGCTTTTAAGGGTCCACTGCACCGTGACAAAACCACTGTTTTTTTCACTAGTGCGATCCGGCAGGAACTCCCAAGGCCGACAGATCGGCGAGACAGTTTCCAATCTTGGTAGACCATATAATATAGTATCTCAAACTGGTGTTGATCGTTTTTGTGTCTGCTTGCAAATGTAATATTTTCTCTCACTAAAACTCACTTTGTTCTCTCAAATTTATCAAAGACCTTCAAGGGCTATAAAAAGCTTGGCTCCATTCTGCGCTACCTGCTGTCATTTGTGTGCAGCAGTGTCACAAAACAAAAAAAAAAAATCTCGGAGTTAAGACTAAAGTTCAAACTTCAAGTTCTATTTAGAAGCGCAAGCATCATAAAGTCAAAGCCAAAACCGGATCCTCATTCCTATCGACCGTCACACTCTGTTGATGCCGATTTTGGTTGTTGTTTATTCGTTTCATTCGTAGTTCTTTGCATGAGATTTTTCAACCTGATCAACGGGGGAATTAGACAAAAAACTTGCCCATAACATTTCTTACATTTTCTCTTTAGCTTTTAATCCTCATGTGCACCGCAAACAAATGTACAAGTTTGTATGAATAACAGACCAACAGAGAGCTACGCCGACCGACTTTGGCAGGCAACGATGACAAAGACTGCGATCATCGCCACGATAATGACGATTCCCTCCAGGTAGATGATGCAAGCCAAACACCAGTTAGAGAGCCAGCCAACAACACAGTCGAGTTTACTCGTACAACCAGCGAAAGGTCTACAAACTTTGGTAAATGGTTCCTCTGTTCAACGATCGGCCACATTAGTGATCCTCTCTTACTATGTACGAGTACGTACGAGTATGTCTTTATGTCTAAAATGCGCTGAAGAAGTGAAGAAGATACTTTGAGCGCTTCACCTTATCTTGTCGCGGTGTGCTTGCCTGCCTACCTGTGCTATTGGTCTGGCCATTGACCAAAACCATAAGGACGATGAGAAGGGGTCTGGGTTGGGAACCCCCGCTCGGTCCGATGTAGTTATGTCTGCAGAGATCGCTGTCTTTGAGGTCGTTTTTATGTGCGCACATCGATCTTTCTCAACTAGATTCGCTCGCGCATCTTTATCCTCGCGTCTCGTCTCATCTTGGTTGTCTGTGTCGTCTTTGTTTTGTTGATATTCAGCCGTCCGTATTCAGTATTTGGTATTCGGTCTTCGTCATCATCGTTTCAAGCAGACATTGTTTTGTTTTTGTTTTTGTTTTCTTTTCACTAAATCGCACACAACAAAAACAAAAACAAAAACGATAAAAAGGAGTTGTCAATAAGAAGAGAGAGAAAAGAAAAAAAAGAAAAAAAAATCGCAAAACGATCGTAGATACTTTTAATATCTCCTTGGTGCATAGCTATATCTGGAATCCAGTGAATGAACATTACCAGTCTCTGAATCTTTTCCAAGAATCTGGATGCAGTGCATTCCATTGATGCATAAGATGGTTGACTTCATAAATATTGAACTCTTAAGATTTAATAGCTTCGCGCATATGGTATCTATTCCTTCTGGAGAAGGCAATTGGAATATGTATGGCTTAATTAAGTTAAGATTCTTGGGAACAGATCCTAGAAATCAAGTTTTAATCAAGTTGCAGTTGTTATTCGTATTCGGATTCATTTGCATACATTCACATAACATACTATATACGAGTGCTCAGCCTGATGTTAAGGAAGATGTTTCAGCGACGTTTGTAGCTGTAAATAAGTTGTAAAATGGGTGAATGATCACGGGAAGTTGATCGCGCATCCCATCAAATCTGATCAGATCAGCGATCTTGGTCCACTGTTGTTTTTTTTTAATCGTCTGTATCGCCGGGAAATTGTAACGATTATGTTGGCTGTCTTGTTAGGACCGTAAGAATGCATTTAACTATCTTGTTTTGAGACTTCCTTATTGTTTTGATCTGGACTGGCGAGTATACAAATTTAATTCTGGTTGGAGTTGGTTGCTTCTCTTGCACTAAACTCTTTACAAATGGGAGACACACTTTAACATTGTTTATAGTTAACAACTCTAAGTTATGTCGTTTTTGTTTAGACTGAGACTGAGGCACATTAAGTCTCCTTATTAAGGATATGTTTTGTATTTCGGTCGCCCATAATTGCTGAGTTATTCTCACAAACCAATGGGTGGCACGTGGCGACATCCTGTGGAAAAATCATCTCGTCCGGATCAATGTGATCGATATTTTGAAAGAAGTTTGTCTTCGAACATGGTTCGGCAATGGCTGTTATTGACTTTTATGCAAGCCCCGTCCACAAATTTGAAAAACAAGGAAAGATGCCGGTAGAGTGTCTAAAAACTCTTCAAGATCTCCCTACAAAATTCTACACGTAATGGAATTGTCGATGTCAATCTGAGAACTGCGACAAATTGACAAATTGGATTCTTCGGATTGGCTCCGAAGTACAGTACCGAAGTACAGTACCGATCGTACAAGCTGAATAGCTTGCGTTCTATTAGTTTGGCAAATAGAACTCGAATTTTGTCCTTAAGACGTGACATGACAAGACGTCTTTTGTTGTGGAATCATACAACAATCCATTGATTCTTATAGTCAACACACACCAAAGCAGATGAGACAAAAGGACAAATTCCAGTTACTCTGTGTGGAAATAAAATTTGTCTTTTTGTTGGACAAAGGCAAGACGTCGTTGTTCGCTCCGGTGTGTTTTCAGCCTAAGCGTTGTTGAATCGTAAATCTAAAATAGTTGAAGGCCTTACTTGCAAAGGTGAATCTACAGTCCGCGTAAGACCTGGGCCACAATCAATATGCCACTCCAGATAGCCTTGTTGTTGCTTTTTCAAATCCGTGCGCCAACTTGGTCGAAAGCTATCACTTAGTTTCGGTTATTTAAATGGTCGCATATGTCCGGAATGTATGGTGTATCCCGTCTTGTGATCTTTATTTGCTAACAATTTGAAGTGAAAGTGTATTTACAAATTATTCCTACGGACTGCCTTTGAACTATGTTCCATGTTTCTTTGGCCGTCTTTGCAGGATTCAGGTCGGGTTCTGTGACTCTGACAGGTCCGTTCAACTTTCTGGCAAAATTTCCGAAGCTTATTCATTAACCATTAGATGGCAGTAGATCGCCTTGTCGGAAGTCTTTTTTGTCCTCGAAAGCCTCGCTAATAACCGATCCTTACACAGTAGCGAATTTTCTCCATTATCATCCTGCGGAGCGGGATGCAAGGGTGCAAGATCTAAACAAGGGCCAATTAGTTGGTTGGTAAAAGGTTTCAGACGATTGTGTTGTTTTATAGTTGTCACAAACTAAACGACCTCCATTATGGAATGCTCTCATCCGAACATATTTTAAATATGATTTGGTGCTTACGCTTTATAAGGCCATTTCTCGCTGCCTTGTACAGCTCCACAGCTAAAAATTTAGTATCAACAGCCTTGTTAGACATAATTTTGTCCTGACAGTTTCTTGCAATTGGAGCCTTTAGACGTCAAACTCACAATATTGGTTTAATGAACTCAAGCGTGGCCGAACATCTGTTTTTGATGAAGAGCGCTATGATATCCATGATATCGTGTTAGCAGATCGTCGGGTGAAGGTTAGAGAGATTACTGACATTGTACATATTTCAACTGAACGCATACAAAATATCCTACACGAAAAATTGGGCACGAGAAAGCTATCGGCGAGATGGGTGCGGAGCGAAAACGAAATCGGAGCACTGTTTGGACATGCTTAAGCGCAATCCGAAAGAGTTTCTACACGACAGAAATGAAAGAACAGTCAAAACAGTGGATTTCACCCGGCGACACTGCTCCAAACAAGGCGAATACGGTTCCATCGGCCGGAAAAGTCATGGCCACCGTTTTTTGGGGAAAGGAAGGACAATCACGGGGCAGTACTATGTCGATTTTTAATAAAAAAAAACGGCCCCACGGCAAACGGCAAAAAAAAGTCCTTTTTTACCATTACACTTGCTCATTCGTCCGCAGTCGCCACAGCTGGTTGAATTACGCTACGAATTGCTGCCTCACCCACCCTATCTCCAGATTTGGCCCCATGTGATTTCTTTTTGTTTCCAAACATAAAAAAATGGATTGGCGGAAAGTGATTCTCGTCAATCGAGGAAATCACTGCCGAAACAAAGGCCTATTTTGCGGAGTTCAACAAATCATATTTCTTGAATGGCTTGAAAAAGTTAGAATATCGCTGGACTAAATGTGTCGATCTTATCATACAGCCCTCGTTTATGCTTTATAAGGTCATTTCCCGCTGACTGAAACAGCTCTACAGCTAAAAATTCAGTATCTACTAGGTGGGGTGAAAAGTAACCTCTTTGGCAATGAAAAAAAAATTTTTTTTAAATGTGTTTTTGTTTTATTCAATATAGTCCCCTTTTAGGTTGATACACTTATTCCAGCGGTTTTCCAACTTCTTGATCCCGTCCGAAAAGTAATTTTCCGGAAGGTCTGCAAAATACTCCTCCGTGGCGTGGAGATAATAGTCCGAGGGAGCCAAATCGGGCGAATACGGTGCATGCGACAGCAATTGGAGCCGTAAGTCATTGATTTTAGCCGTGGTTGCGATGCTCTTATGCGTCGGCGCATTGTCTTGCAAAAACAAAATTTTTTTTCGCTTCATGTGAGGCCGTTTTGCAGCCATTTCTGCCTTCAATCGCTTCAATAATGCACAGTTTAACTCGCTGTTGATGGTTTTTCCTTTTTCGAGGTAGTCCACGAAGAGTGTGCCATGACAATCCCAGAAAACCGATGCCATAAGCTTTCCGACCCATTGAGCCTCCCTCGGCCGCTTCGGAGCACTCGTGCCGGCTTCAGTCCATTCTGTTATCTGGTGTGTAATAGTGGATCCAGGTTTCATCAACAGTTACCAATTTACGCCGAAAGTCCGCCCGATTCCGCATCAGCAAGTCCAAACACTCTTTCGGAGTGCTCTCGCGTTCGTGTTTTTGATCAGAAGTGAGCATACGCGGCACCCAGCGGTAGGATAACTGTGTGTGTGCGCTCAGTACTAATCTTTGTGGTATCTGCTAGCTCGCGCACCTTCACTTTCCGGTCAGCCAACACCATTTCATGTATTTTTTGACATTGTCCTCTGTAACCGCATCGGAGGGTCTGCCGCTGCGGACTTGATCGGTAGTGAAGTTGCGGCCATCACGAAACTCTCGAAACGAATATTTGACGGTGTAATCTGACGAAGCATTAGCCCCATAATATTTATCCAACTTTTCTTTTGTTTCCTTGGCCGTTTTGCCTCTCAAAAAAAAATGTTTTATGAGTGAACGAAAATCGTTTTTGTCCATACTCAACATGATGCCAAACACGTCAACAACAATCAGCTGTCAAAACAAAACAAAAGGTCGCACTGAAATTTGGCATGTCTGCCTAAATATAAACGGACTTCAAGGCACCATAACCTTTTTTGCAGTAGCAGCGCTTTCTGGCGGTCAAGGAGGTTACTTTTCAGCCTTGTAGGCATAATTTTGTCTAGGTCGACACTGACTTTGAGTCTACAGCTCAAATTCGGCAGAAAGCTGTTTCCCTTTATGTGGTGGCTGGCATTTCTCGGTAATTTGCAGGTCTCGGGGAATGGTGTTCTGGCAATCTGATGTGCCAGTACTGCGACTAGTTTTCGGGATAAGATGCTGGCGGTTCGAGTCAATGCATGTTGCGACATGTAAACAAATTGGTCGTACGTCTTGTGCCAATCGCTCTCGAATCTAAGCTAGATGCGAAGTGTAACAAATGTATGAAACTCACGAATTCTTCATTGAGTCTGCCTATTTAGCGCTGCTTGTCTTTTCGATAACAAACACGTTGGTATACATACATAAGTTCCACTGTTTCTAGTTCACTATGTGCAAAATGTGTCGAAAAGATCTCGGTTTATTCTCGTGTAAGGTCCAGGTCGTAAAGCAAATAAACCCACTAGACCATGGCTTGTGACGGGAGTTCTCGAATTCTCACAATGTTTTGTGTGGTCTGCATGGTGATGATACTTCTTTTTACAAATATGTGGCGATCGTTACAATTAATGGTTAAGTGAATCGGCCAACGACATCTTTGGATTTCAAGACAATTTATTACTTCTTCTTTATTACTCATTGGTTTATACGAATACACCGCAAAATATTCAAAGTTGGAAATTAAGTTTTTGCGCGTCATAGTGGCCCCGAATGTTGATTACAATGTTATTTCCCTTTCTTGGTCAACAAGTTACGATAACAAGCCATATAAAATGAATCCTCAACTAGTCGATTCCGAATGAGCAACAAGTGAGCCCAAAGCTCGTTGTTAATTAAGAGTTCACTGCGTGTAATTGATGATACATCTTAGCTTCCCACACCTACATACGAGTATATCTAAGCTGCATTGCATTCGTACTCGGACATCCTACGCAACAAAAAAAAGAATAAAAAGAAATTGGAACAACGACACAAATCTAAATAGCTTACTTCCTCTGTGTATTTATCATGAAGCGATTGCTCTAATTCTAAATCTATTGCCACATCCCAATACCGCTGATAGCCGGATGTTCTCTACATAAAGTGTTTACGTCAAAGGGTTCTTATCACCGAATAAGTCATGTCTGAACATTTCCACGTGTTGAAGCTTTCATAGTAATCGTCCCCTATCGTCGCATCTAAATTCGGAGAATCCAAGGCAAAATAAAAACGTCACAAAGTTGGAAATATGTACGAGTATGAGCATAATGTATCTGCTGAACGTGCAAACCATGACACTGACCTTGAAACTAATCAGAGCACATTTATTCGGCCTCTTGATTTTTGTTTATTTTCATTTTGCCTTAGAATTAGAATTCAATTTTTTTTTTTTGTATTTGCTGTTGCTTTTCAATTCTATTTATTGACCTCTCAAGACCGGCGAAAAACAACACAAAAGAATACGTGGGAACGGCCCACTATCTGTGGCGTCACATTGATCCAAAAATTTCGCCAAAAATTCATGTGAGTATTCATTCATTGAGAACGTTTTTGCCTTGCTAATTTTTGGCGTATAATAAATCAAATTATACAAACAGCCCTCACAACCACATAGGAAGGGCGCTCTAATGACGCCAGATTGTGTAGCTTTTTTGTTTTTTTTTTTTCTTTCGCAATAGCACATGTTTCAGTAACGTATCCGTAGACATTTGGGATGGTTTTGGCCTCTTCACGGACATAAATTTATACAAATTATACCAATAGATACTCTTGAGAACCCACCATGCATTCGTATTCATATTCATATTCATATTCGTATTTGTATTCGTATCTACTCCAATTTAACAAATTCAGAAATTGTAAGCTGCTTGTTCGTTCTGAAATTCCTCTTTATACTTTTGGACTTGCCTCTGTTTTGATTGATTGAATTGGGAATGAGGAATGAGGAATGAGAAATTAGGGAGGCGACACAAAGGTGGAGCTGTTGTCTGGAAGCTTGAACGTGCGTGTAAATTGCTGTTAACTAGACAGACACACAGAGTATAGTCTCTTTGTCTCTATATTAGGAATAACAATAGCGACAAACGATGATTGTGGCTAGATAGACCAAGGAATCGTCATCATTTTAGCGTGCCTACATCGTACATTCACAGAGATATGAGTATTCAGATACGTAACCACACAAAGTCGACACGTTTTAGGTGCCAGAGGAGGAGTACCTACTCGTATTTGGTCGATAACCTCGTACACAAAAACCATATAAACAGCCAGACAAGTAATTGTGTATAATTAGACAAAGTTTTTGTAGAATTGGATTTTTTTTTATTTTTTATTTTTTTTTTCGTTTTAGTATGTCGAAACGGTAATTTGATTTTCTAACAACGATAGAGAAATTGTATATACTTAGCTACGAGTATAGTGAGGTTCTTTTTTGTTTTTTTGTTTTTTTATTGTGTTTTGAGGAGAAACGATGACTTAGATGGCTTCCACCGAAACATGCCCAAAGCAATTAATCGAAAACGTTGACGTATTAATGAGGAAATTAAGTTTACGACGAATACATCCTCATATTCGGGTATCTGGGTTATTTGGGAAAAGTTCATGTACATACAATATATTGCCAGCAGGTAGTAATGTCGCTCTGTCTGTGTCGACGTCCAGTGTTTCTATAAATTTTAACTTTGAATCAGATTTTGCACTCTGCATTCGATGCAATCGGAGATTGTTTCTAAAATTAGAATATACACTCAATCAAATGGGAATTACAAACAATTTTTTTGGATAAACAAAATTCAATTTGTGTGTCATTGAATTCTCAAATTAAAATGCGGTTAAGGGTGGCCATGAGCTGGCAATATAATACGGCGATAACTCCCAGTAACTCATCATGCAGATTGCTCATACTCGTACACTAAGTGATGTTCAAATGCAGCTTTGTGAAGATTTGTTTATGGAAAATGTCAAGATCCACTGGAGTTTGAAAACATCTAGGATTTTTTGCCACTATTTGAGGTTCTGCATTTGCATTAAATGTTTTATGCCTTGCCCGAGGTGTCAACCATAGACCACGAGTCTCTCTGAAGTCTTTACAGTGAAGTTTTCGGCGAGCTATACGAGTACATTTGTCCCTTGTGTTTTAAAGTACAGTCACACAGCTGGTAACGAAATGACTTGGTCTCTTCTTCGTCCTTACAGTTTTTGCAGAAATCGTTGGGATGCATTCCTTAGTGTTTAGCATGGATGATCGTGGCTTCATGCTGAGCGATATCATCCTAGTAAGCCAACACGAATTGAGTTGAACTCAGCGTGCTCGACTGATGTGTACTCTCTTTCGAGCGACCTTATTGCTGACCATTTTCGCATTGTCGAGGTTACCCAGCAATGAGCATTCAACATCTCATTCATTAGATCCATGCAGGTTTCCATAATCCTTGATATAATAACCCAGAGCCATTAAAGCTGCTTGGGTGTTCGAATAGACAGCAACTGACTTTGTGACGCTGTAACTCTTAATATTAGTTAGTTGTTACAGCTTTGACAACGGCACTCACATCGACTAGGAGAAAACTTGATGCCACAAAGCAATTTTAATTTCGGGAGTTCGCCTTTGCCCCGATGACGATTTGAAAAATTGTTGGTGATGCCGGGAATCGAACCACGGACCCTCTGCGTGATAGTCCAATGAGCTAACCATCGCGTCATCGCCACCGATACAGAATATCCCGCTAAAAAACAGCCTTGGAATCATGTGATTAGTTTTTGACAAATTTGTTGCAGTCCCCCATAACAATAGTATCGATGTACTTTGTGGATAACCAAACGTGTCTCTAGCGCAGTCCCAAAGCCCTTTATGGCCGCCGAATCACTGCAATACAAATTCACTTGAATGAGGATAAGCACCATTTCTGATCCCGTTGTGAGGTTTGAGAGTTGATAGGTCATCTGTTAGCCTCTCTGTTACAACCGCTGCCTTTGTTCTATGGTTTGCTGCATAGACTTACTTTCTTAATAAATTGATATTTCTCACTATTTTTCACTTGTAAATAGTTGCTTAGATGAACCTTGTGCTCAGAACTGATGTGAATTTCGCTACGTGGAATGACAAATCGTCAGTATAGACTGTCAAGTTAAACCGTTTAGTGACAGCCAAGATTTTATTCATTAGATTGAGCCACGTAAGCGGTTAGAAAGACCCATGTTACACCTTTTCAAGTTGTCTAGGTCCACCTCTTATTGATTCTAATTTGCAATTCTATATTGGGTAAGGTCATTAGGTGCATCCCTTTCTGTATTTCAACCACCGTGACGCTCATACGCCTTACATCCGCACCGGATGCATTTTCATGTTTTATGGTATCTACCGTCACATACTTAGTAATTCTCGAACGTTGAGAGAGGCCCGAATGAGTCGATTTAGCAATTGGGACTGTGTCTAACCACTTCATGGTTGACTTTGCAAAAAAATATTTGAAAGATCCAGCTCGTACAACAATTAAAGGTGCTTGATTATCGTGTAAATTGGTTGAAAATGAGACTATTTTCGACGTCTTCTTCAATTAAAAAGTTTGTTTAGCCACGAAGCTTACTTTCGATTGAATGGCTACTTCAACAAGCAAAATTACCACATTTGGAGCGAAGAATTCCACAAGCTGTTATTGAAACGTCATAACACCCACAAAGAATCACTGTTTATAGACTGTTCAAAAATGATGTCCGCCAGAACGTTTCAGTCAACGAAGAGCGCTATACTTTAGGTCCATGATTAATGACTTTCGTTCAAATATTCTTCATTTTCTGATGTTAAAGAGCAACCACACAGCGTGCCTCACAGTTTAACACTTTGATTGTTTTCTGTGGGGATTTGTAAAGTCGGTAACTTATGTCGATGGACCGGAGAAAACTAACAACCCAACATTCCACGTGTTATTGCCGATATACGGCCACAATGCCTCGAAAAGGTGGTCGAAAATTGGACTTTCAGATTGCCAAAGAGCACTAACCTAACTCTCATGGAATAGGAAGATCTTACACTTAGTGTTCTAATTTATTGAAACTGCATTGAGTAATGAATGCACCATGCAATTTTATTGGAGCTCCTCCCTTATGTATTCTCCCTTTTTTAACGAGGTTCTCAGCCTGTCTTTAGCAGTCAAGGAGTTCGAACTTCACTTATTAAATACAACTTCTTGCCAACTTTATGTTTTCTTTCATTCTCATTCAAGTGATATACAGCCTGACTGACTCGAACTGCAACCAACTTCAGACTGTTATAATTTTCAAACCGTTCATGACAGTGAGCTCAAATTTTGACACACGAGAAATAATTTTTTAAACGATTTGAGTCTCAGTTGTGTTGAAAAAATTTTATCCGCGATGGGATTCAAACGTTTTGGCTGGAAAACCAGAAGTAGCTATCGTTGGAGCCCTCCAGCACCTCAACGTGAATAAATCATTTGTGTCTCGAACCATAGCTCGTTACCGTGATACTGCCAGCGTTGCAAAACGCCATGGAGGCCGTGGAGGTCATAAAAAAAACAGCAACATCGGCAGAAATGGTTCGGAAAGTGAAGGCTCGAATTGAGCGAAATCTGCGTCGAAGTGGAAGAAAAATGGCTGGTGAGCTCAACATATCGTTGGAACAGATGCAATACATACTGAAAAATGAGCTTGGGCTCAAGCTATTAAAGTTCCAAACAACACACGATCTTACACCGCAGCAGAAAAAAGTGATTGCCAAAAGAGCGAAGGAGTTGCTAACCTTGCACGAAAGTGGTGAGTTGCCGAATTTGGTTTTTTTCGTTTTGTCGCCATTTGTTATCGAGCAATATGTCAACAAACAAAATGACCGAGTTGTCTTGCCAGAGAGGTCCTTCGAAAATTTACACCTTCGGACGGCCACCAGAAAGCAGGCAGCACCGATGGTGATGGTTTGGGCCGCCATAACCGCCGATGGTCGCTCTCTGCTTGTATTTTTGGACCGTGGCGTCAAAATTAATGCGATCGTATACCGTAAAACTGTCTTAGAGGCAGGTTTGAAGCCTTGGGCAAACAATCATTTCGGTCGGAGACCATGGACATTTCAACAAGACTCGGCACCGTCTCACAAAACAATGTTTCACACTTCATTTCTTCGACACAATGGATTGCAAATTCTCCGGATGCAAATCTGTTGGATTTCTCTGTCTGGGGTATTTTGAAGGCGAAGGTTGGCACTAAAAAATACCAAAGTTTGGACCACCTCAAACAAGCACTTCGCCGGGAATGGGCCAAAATACCGCAGAGCCACTTGCGTACAGCGTGTGATGCTTTCTTTGGCCGTCTCAAGGCCATTATTCGCGCCAAATAAAATTTATCAAAAAATAAAAAAATTAAAGCATTCTAAAAAGTTGGAGTTCGAGTCAGCCACCCTGTCCATATGTTAACTAAACAGGACCACTCTGTAGTATCGGACAGGAACTCGTTACTGGCGTAACAACTCGTAAAGAACATTAACTTGTCAACATGAGTTATACAACATTTTTAAAGAGTCTCAGCGTAGCAGCACCTCAATTCTGAGTCTAAAAGGTTTGGCCTTATCTTAAAAGGCTTTTCGTTTTGAATAGATCTAATAATTACTCTCCTCATAGTTAGAAGAGTGTATTTAAAGATAAATTCCGGTAAATGTACTCGCTCCATTTATAATAAAGTGACAGTCACACAGCAGATGCGAGTTCATAGTCGTATCGCCACTTTGAGTGCTCCTTGTATCTAGGAAGTGGTAAAGCTTGCGAAATATCGGGGAGCAGCTTATGGACTGATACGAATATCTGAATATCTGGCCAAACAACTTTTTCAATACCGAAAACAAATTGTGTATCCCTTAAGTAATACTTGTCGAATTAACACTGATGATTACTGCTTTTACCGAAACTCGAACAAATTGCAAATTTTTATTTCTTCAAACCAAAACCAAACAAAAAAAAAAAACGAAATGCAGAATTAGCTGTACTTGCAGTAGTTAAGGTTGTATCTACTCGTATCTACACCACTGGTACTGGTTCGAAATAAGTAGGCACAAAAGCAAGCAAAAGACATTAAACGTCTGAGTGCATGCTGATCGAAAATTACCTTTATTTAACTCTCCAAGAAACTCAGTTATAAGAAAAAATAAAAATAAACAGATTGTAAAAATCAAGACAAGGCTATCCATTAAGTTGGTTATTAATTTTAATTTTAATTGGATAGTCAATTACCTGGTTAACACCACATAGTACTTAGCAAAAACCAAGTTTTTTTTTTTTAGTGATTATTTGCAACCACATCATGCGTGGTTTGGTTTGCTGATACCATTTTGAGAATATTAATGGTTAACATCACGATCAAAGATACGAGTACAAAATGCGATCGCAATGGTTTATCTGAGATATTTCTTCATCTGTTCTCATACAAATGCTTGTACGAGTATATCGGAAGCCGCACTGGTACGTGCTGATTAGCTTTTTTATGCGTTCACACGATACAGGTTTTCTGCTCTTTCCCTAGGAAAACCTGGCCGTAATTTTGCTGTGCATTGCAGATTTTTTTTTTTTTTTTTATTCCATGATTCAGAAAAGTGTTTTTAGTTAGATTTTTTTTACAACAACCATTGTTTAGTAGTTTTTTTAATTAACATTATTTTTTTGTTCTTTCTTTCAGGTAAGTCAACAAAAAATTTACCATTTTGGACCGTGAGTACGTACGCATGTAGTTTTAATGTTCAAAGCTTGAAGGTTTATAGCGGTAGATTAAGAGCGCTTGAACTTTATTGTAAATTTTAATAGTTTTTTGATAGATTTCTTAGATTTGTGTCCTTCATCTTCTGGTACCTGGCGAAGGCCAGTACATTCGTTAAACGAACGAATACACTCCGCCGACCTTTGTAAACTATAGCTTACTCTCGCTATTCTCAAATACTCGACGGAGCTTCGCCTACCGTGGTTCAGTTTTTCAGGAGACGTCATTGTCCCTTGCGTAGATTATGCTGAATAAGATCATTTCGTCATAAATGGCGCATCTAAAACTTTAGTAAGCGTTTAACTGTCAAAACAATAACACATTAGTGTTTGAGATGTTGCCGTCATTTGTTCGTTAGTATTAGGGAGAGAGTCACCTAAGCAGGTCTTGGCTAACTGGGAAGATATATTGATCCCTGTGCCATAGGCCACATCCGATGCTATTGGGTTGTAGCCAACATTATTTTTCCGTAAATTTTTATTCAATCATAATAGGATCCGTTGCCATCTATGATATTCTTCCAACGTGACACAGGTTCAAATATTCCTTTTCCATAGAAGTGCTGACGTTTTAAGGCAATGAAATCTTCAAAGGCCCTTATGACCTCTGCTGGGTTCCGGAAGTGAATCCAGATTGCGGAAAAGATGGTAATCCGTTGGGAAAATATCCGGAGAGTACGGCGGATGCGGAAGAATTCCAAATCCCAACTGCAGTTTGTGCACCGTTACTTGTGACGTGTGGGGTCTAGCATTGTCATGCAAAACGATCAGACCGTGCCTAATGACCAACGCAGGTTGCTTTTCAGCCAATTAAAAGTGGTTTGGTCTTTTCGATGGCCACCAATTTCACCATAACCTTTTTTGGGTGAAGATCGGGCTTTGGGGGAGTGTATTGGTTTTTCATCTGCATCCAACCCCTGCCCCGATCTTTAACAATTATCATACAGTATCCACTTTTCATCACAGTTCATGAGGTACCCACTTATTGAGTTTCTTTACCTTTGCTATGAGAGAAAGGTGTCGACTTATTGTCATTGGGGATACTCCTATGCTTTGTGCAATATCCCGCACCGATTTGGTTGGGTCCGCATCCACCGTTGCTCTTAAAACATCGTCGTCAACTAACGTTTTAGGCTTCCCACGTGGTTCATTTTCGAGGCTGAAATCTCCCGAATGGAACTTTCCAAACCAACATCGTATAATGCGTTCTTTTACCGCTACATACTCAAATGCGTAATTAATGTTTTTTATTGCCCATGACGGATTATGTGCCATTTTAAATTCGTAAAGGAAGAGGGTTCGAATTTGAATTGCCGACAGCATGGTAAATAATTTATTGGTACTTTTCGGACAGTGAATAACACTGTTCAGCTCGTGGAGTTTGCTTTTTTGTACATAGGGTGCTTTCAAGAAGTCATCCGGCTGTACAGATAGTGCGGGCTAAATTCCCAGTTCACCAGCATGGTGAATTATCTCGTCTTTGTGGGATTTTTTCCGATAGGTACGGAGCAGCTTATTTGTTGAATCTTCATTCAGTTGAGAAGGGTTTTCAGAGGTTGACATGGCTCTGTGTAGCCCGAAAAAGTTTTGTCCAATTGCTTTAAAACCTTTGCAGATAGAAAGTCCCGTCCATGTTTAGATGCTTTTTCTACTTCAGTTTGTTACAGTGAACAGAGCAATCTGGTGCGTCATCAATATTTAACAGTCGGCGGAAATGTTTCTTCCATGTTCTCAGTACTGTCTGTCTAAGCGAGTTGTTTAACTATATGCTTGCCTGCACTCTATCAAATTTCAAATTTCATGGAATGGTAAAGTTCAGTACATTAACTGCAGCATTTTTGACGGTTTTTTGTCGCCATGATAGTGATCTTCAGCATTTGACAAAGACATTTGCAAAGGAGATAATGGTACGCGAGTGTCAAAGCTTCACTTACGTTCTACTGAGTTAATGGCGGGCCATAAACGAATTTCAGCGACTTGCTGACAGAGCACATTAGTCCGATTTTAATGTTTGATCAGGGCCGTTGCAATGGGGATTGCAAAAAGTAGATAAACGTCATTCATTTCATCACATATCCAAAACTGGAACAGACCATACTTTAACGGAAGAGACTGTTGACCCCATATTAAACAAACTGTGCTGAGTTCCTCTAAAGCCATTGTTTGCTTAAATTGTAGTCTTAGGTACAAAGGCTGTTTCAAAGTCAACAATTTTTAAACTTATCAGGCGAGTAGAGAAAACAACAGGGCTAGGGTTTTCACAAACTTTTTCTCGAAGTTCTTCCTTAATTCTTGGTCTATCGGCGCTATCTAAGTAGATTTTAGCCAACCTTTTCATTAATTAGCAAGTAGTCGCCCAGACCTCAGAAATATCATTTCTTCTTTGGTTAAAGTTAAATATGACGGCTAGTGGGTAAGGGCGTCGGTATTGTACGAGCTATGCAGAAATGCCCATGCGGGATATCGATACTGTTATAGGCTGCTCAAAGTCAAGCTTTGAACGTGATACTGATTCCGTATATCTTAAGATAAACTGGTCAACAAGATTATTAAAAGTTAGAATTAAGCGTCTAGTTGGTCATAGACTCACATAAGATTATCTGATTCTACTTTAAGAAACCTGGCGCGGAAATCACCAGGACCCTTAAGATAAGAGGTATACTCGTACATACTCGTATAGTACACACCTGTTCTCATTTTATTTTGACCAGAAGAAGGAGTCTTCTTGTCTTAGCGGTCATTATCTTCATCCCTTGTGTTTTTTTTTTTTTTTTTTTGATATTTTTCTGTCGGAACAGAGCACTCAAATATAAAGTTGTCTGTTGTTTTTCTGTTTGCTTCTTTACTAGAAGTTCTCAGTCTCAGAGTGTAAGGTGGACTCTCACAGCTATCATTGAAGGATGTTGTGTCTATTTTGATTATTATACTTACGAAACTAGCAAAAGCAACGTTGCGTTGCCTGTCTTTCCTACTCAGAAAAATCGCTCAATATGTTCTGCTAGGCCTTAAGTGCAACTAGGCTGACGACACTCCATCGATTCTTCACAATATATTTATGTATGTAGTCCATTGCCATCAGAATTGTGTATGTGATATCTCCAGTTGAAAGGCAGACATATGTAAGTCTTCCTAATGCAGTCGTCCTTCAGCCACTTTATTTCTGGCCTAGATTTTTGCAGAAACTATTCCTTGACACAGGAAAAGTTGAATTTGTATTTCCGGGGTAGCAAGAGTTCTGGCGCCTTTACGTCAGATATGCCGTCTATAAAACCAGATTCAAACGGTCTATAAAATTACTATATCAAGCGAGAAGTATCTCATAGAGCGTGGTTATCTGTACAAGCTTGATAGGCGACCGAATTTTTAGAAATTCGAATTACACTTCCGGAATGGTTCTGTTTGTTTTTAGAGTGCCGCTTCTCTTTGGCTGCATGTAATGCTTCTAGATCTTACTTACACCCTTGTTTTCTTAGATCGTCAGAGATCAATTGGGCTATTCAAAACAAAATTCTGAACTCTACGCGCATTCATGTGTTGAACCTTTAAAGTGAAAGTGAAAGGACTTTAAAGATTCCAGGCCACGGGCCATAGTAGTATGGAGCTAAGGATTGGATGTTGAAAGTGGTATCCTACATAGTCTAGATATTGTTGCGCTGATTCCCTTTAAGGTCATTACGAAGAATTCGAATCGGTTGTTCTACCTTTTGAATGTGTGCAAAACCGAGTGAGTAAGTTGAATGAGTACATCATCCGGAAATGTTATATATTTTTCAAAACTACCTAAGCTGTACCTACTTATAAGTACGGACCGATGTGACGATCGCATAAAAGATCAGACAGCAAATTACTCTTGGTATTGCCCCTGAAAGTCTCTGTGCATAAACATTGTTAATTAAATTGCCAACGAGAGACCGAGAGTGCTGAAAGGTCTTCTAGCTTCTTTCAGTTTTTGTTTTTAAATTAGTGAGGTACTTACTCCAAGGCTCACCCTTACTATAATATGAATTAGAAATAAATCATCTTTGTACTAAAAAAAAAAAATCAAAAGCTAATACATACATGAACTGGAATGTATAAATTTATATGGCATACGTGCTTATCTTATGGAATAATTTTCCCGCCCAAAAAGTGAATGCAGTTAACCCTCCGAAAAGCTTCACCTGGAACTCAGTCCCAATTTCAATTAGCAATATCCTGCCATTCGAATTCCTTCACTTTCAGTTCTCTATCCACTACACATATGTAGATACAAGATTCATGTGTATACTCGTTAGTACACTATATGTATTCGTATCTATCGAGAGTAAGAGAGTATCTTAAATAGTGAAACTTCGTCATCGTTGTCATCCCATATTTCACCAGTCATCAGACGTTCTCTTGCTTACCTATCCCCCCCATGCAATGGCACAAGTTTTAGATTCTTTTCCCTCCTCCTATACCTTCGCCCTGATTCTTCTTTGTTTTGTGACATTACTTGGTGAAGGCAAGCAACTCCAAGCTACAACTATGCACATGTATTCATAGATACTAGTAAAAATAGCTGCCCCACACTATCTAGACCCACTGTAGTCGTCAATCTGTGTACAGTGTCTCTATAGCTAGGATAGCACAAACCAATAGAGCAATAGGAATAGCAAAAGCCAAAAGCAATAGCAGCAAGCGCACTGCACCATTCTGCGTACGTGATTTCACGTCTCAGTACAATGGTCGAATGTGATGTAAAACCACAAAAAGCAAAAGAAGAAGAAGAGGAAGAGCAATAGAAAGGCAACAAAATGTGGAAAATAAAATGAAAAATTGAAAACGGTTCTAAATTGTGCATCACAACCAAAGTTATCTTCAAGACGGATATTGACTAATTACACCTGCGTGACAGGGAGAGGTTCCACAGGAGAATAAGCAACTTCCTGCAACAATGTTGCCGAAGAAGTAGGCTACTCCCTTCCACCCTCACCAGTACTTTCATCAATCGCTTTCTCTATTCCTAGAATACGTATACAGTAGAATGGGAACCATGAAGGGATTTCCCATTGCTGCTTTATCTACCTACAAGTAGGTACATGAATATGTGCTCCTCTATTCCATGGCACTTTCTGTATCTTCAACGAATATTGCTTGCGCACAAAGGTTAATGGCCTCCATGGCGGAGTCAATACCGCGCAACGACGACGAAGACGACGACGACGATGACGAAGTCTAAAGAAGAGATGGCCCACCATACCAGGCGACATCAAAGCAGGCAATTCAAATGCCATTTGTGTTTTGTTCTCGTGGCGTAGAGAGGAGGAGGTGCACGTAGAAGAAATAGATATGAAGGCGAGGGAAAGAGAACAAAAACAAACTCGCTCCATAAAGGTAGTAAAATCAACACACGCACTCATACAATAGCACCTGAAAGTATCTACGAGTTAAATTCAGCATTGCCATCATCAAATTCGATTATTTTAATCGAAGGTTTCTCAAAAATTGGTCAGATGGGGTGGAATGAAAGCTGTATTTCTCTTTGGTTTTTAGCGGGAATCTTAGAAACTACCACAATTTTTCGATTCGGTTTTTGCTGTTGCATAGTGAGTTCATTCCTATGGGCTCTTTGAGGCGTTTGGATGAAAAAGTCCTTACAAATGTACTCCATTCAACGCTTATTAAGTCTTCGGGTTTGAGCCGATGTTCATTGCCTATCTATCAAGCGAAAGCTCATGTCGTTGCTAAGGGTTTCTGTGCTAAATCTTTTCTACAATCTACAGAAACCTTTAGATCAGTTTGGTGGTAGAATGACCCGTCGGTGATCATTACATTTTGACTATTTAAAGACTCGCTTGATTTTAGACATCCAACATGCATGTAGATGCGAAAATATTTAGATGGTGAAGAATGTAGTGCGCCTTACGAACTAAACTGCCCGATTTGGCTCTGTTTTTGTGCTATAACCCTGAAGCTTATCCGATTTACAAAATCGACTGGGAGTTCCAGCCATGAGATAGTAAAGGGCCTTATTTCCCTCGGCTTCTCGTCTCTGAAGTCCGACAACAAAGGGAGCGCGAATGTCATGCGAAGAATCCCTTTTTTTTTTATCGTTGCTTCCTCGGTCTTCGAAGGCAATTGGATTGTAAAGGCTTCTCTCGAGCTACCAAAAAGACTTAATTTAAGACACTGTTCATCCGGGTCATGCTCTACTACGCAGAACCTTAGGCATTGTCGAAAGCGGTTGAAATTGAAAATGTTCTCGAGCGCTTCAAGACAAAACTTCTTGGGTTCATTTTCGATCTCGTGTTGGAACATGAAAGGGATTTTTCAAACTATACTCGTCATAAAAACGGACCTATGGATGCGATCTATTTAGTTGATTTCGTTTCTTGTTGTTCTGCCCTAATTCTAATGCGACCATTATTGGCCGTAGATCTTAGAGCTTAAAACTTGGTACCAGGGTTTTTCGAGCTTGTATTTTCGAGGCAATTTCCTTTCCTATGTTTATGCTGCGATCATCCAACTACGAATTTTTATCGTAAGTTTGTACACATCCACACAAATATATAAATAATGCGTTGCATGTGTTCAAAAACCGCATAGATTTGGCTAAACCTTATCCGTCAGTTGGAATTAGGAGTCCAGAAACATCTTTCGCCAACCATCATTGTTGGCGTTAGTCACTAGCTAACACGAAGTCTTGCTATGTAAAAATTGCATTGGTAAATTTTTTGGAATTCAATTTCTGTTTCCCTTGTTGCATGCCGTTCACCCGTTTCAGAAGTAAGGAGTGTCACTCTCATTTCGAATTTACTTCTAAAAATTACAGAAAAATCACTCAAATTCTTCTTCTTTGTAATGCTGGGAATGCCTCTATTATTTTTAAATTTTATGTCAATTCTGTTTGGTAGTTAACATAATCAACATGGAATCTGAATTGGATGTAAGAAAAAATAATATTAAGTGTCACTTAGCACACCCAGGGTGGACGTATATAAAAATCGCAAGGGAACTAAAAGTTTGTAGGAAAACAGTTGCTACTGCTATAAAGAATTATAAAGAGAACCTGTCAGTTGAAATAAAAGAGGGTCTGGTCGGAAAGCCGGTTTAACGAACCCAAAAAGGTCACTAAGATTTTGAGCCTTCTTCAAAAAAAGATCGTAACATTTTTGAACGTAATTTGGCAAAAAAAAGTATTGGGTATATAACTTAATTCGTGCGGTTTTTTTTTTTCAAAACTTGAACGTTTATTTAAGAAAAACATTTACAATAGTATTATTCAAAGTATTGCCCATCTGAAGCTATGACTTTTTCCCATCTTTCTGGCAATTTGTGAATCCCATCCCAAGAGAACTGCGCCGGTTTGGCGGCCAAGAATGAATCAAGCCAATTTTTGATATTCTGCTCTGATGTGAACCGTATTTCAGTGAGGGCGTTCTGCATCGACCGGAACAAATGGTAGTCAGAAGGGGCAAGGTCTGGGCTATAAGGCGGGTGGGGTAAGACTTCCCATCCACTGTTTTCCAAATAGTTCTTAACCGGAATACCAACGTGGGGCCGAGCGTTGTTATGATGGAAAATTATTGCCTCGTGTCTGGTCGCATATTCCGGGCGTTTTTCGGCTACTGCTCTCTTCAAACGGATTAATTATGTTCGGTAGCGTTGTCCATTGATGGTTTCACCCGGTTTTAACAGCTCATAATACAGCACACCCATCTGATCCCACCAAATACAGAGCAGTACCTCCGCGCCATGCATATTCGGCTTTACCGTTGATTTGGCTGGTTGGCCGGGTTTCACATATGATTTTTTGCGCTTGGGGTTGTCGTAATGGATCCATTTTTCATCACCAGTAACAATCCGCTGCAAAAATGACTGCCTTTTGTGGCGTTCCAGCAGCATTTCGGACATGCAAAACCGCCTTTCGACGTCTCTCGGCTTGAGTTCATGTGGAACCCAATTTTCTTGCTTTTGAATATATCCAGCTGCTTTTGAACGTCTTGAAATGGCTGATTGAGTCGCACCCAAAGATTCTGCGAGTTCTTCTTGTGTTTGGCAACAATCTTTATAGAGTAATGCCAGTTCCAGTTCTTCATCTTCAAACTTTTTTGTCTGCCCAGGACGTTCATCGTCTTCCAAGCCAAAATCACCACTTTTAAATCGTGCAAACCACTTTTGGCACGTTCGCTCAGCTAGCGCATGTTCACCATAAACTTCCACCAAAATACGATGACTTTCGGCAGCAGTTTTCTTCATATTAAAGTAATGAAGAAAATAACATGCCGCGGAAACAAACCCCGAACCGAAGCCTGTAGAGATGAACAAGGGAACATCGTAGTAGAATCGCAGTCGATGCTGAGGATTTGGAAAGATCATTTCTGCAGACTGTATAACGGCGATGACGGACAAAATACCGCTGTCAGGCAGAATCAACCTTTCAACCTGGACGATGATGACCAACAATTCCGTCCACCCGACCTGGATGAAGTGAAGCGCCAACTACAGAGGCATCAGTATCCTTAACATCGCATATAAGATCTTATGCGCCGTATTGTGTAAACGCCTAAAGCCGTTCGTCAACAACCTGATAGGTCCATATCAGTGTGGCTTCAGGCCAGGAAAGTCCACCATCGACCAGATATTCACACTACGGCAGATCTTGGAGAAGACCCATGAGCTTCAGATCGATACCCACCACCTATTCATCGATTTTAAGGCCGCGTATGACAGCATCTATAGAGACGAGCTATATAGAGCAATGTCTAGTTTTGGCATCCCTGCCAAACTCATCCGTCTGTGCAGGATGACGATGGAGAATGCACGCTGCTCCATCAAGGTCGGTAAAGATCTCACCGAGACCTTTGATGTCCAGAAAGGATTTAGACAAGGCGATGCGCTGTCATGCGATTTTTTCAACATCGCACTTGAAAGAATAGTGCAAAACTCACGAGCAAACACAAGAGGCACTATCTTTCAAAAGTCCGTCCAACTACTCGCATACGCCGAGGATATTGAGACGGAAGCGGCGAAAATGAGTTTAGCGGTCAATGAGGGCAAGACCAAGTATATGCTGTCCAGCGTCTCGGACAGAACGTCACCCTCGACAGATATAACTTTGAGGAAGTTAAGGACTTTGTCTACCTAGGCTCCGATATAAATACAGACAACGACACCAGCGCTGAGATCAAGCGAAGAATAACTCTTGCCAACCGCTGTTTCTTTGGGTTAAGAAGGCAATTGAGTAGCAAAGCCCTCTCTCGGACAACAAAAGTCACCCTTTATAAGACTTTAATAATCCCGGTCCTGCTCTATGGCGCAGAGGCATGGACATTATCAAAAACGGATGAGGGTGTTCTTGGTTGCTTCGCGAGAAAAATTCTTCGGGCGATCTTCGGTCCCGTCTGCATTGACGGTGAGTGGAGGAGGAGATACAACGACGAACTGTATGGACTGTACAGCGACATCGACCTAGCCAGAAGAGTGAAGATCCAAAGACTGAGATGGCTGGGTCATGCAGAGCGCATGGACACCAATGCTCCGGTCCGAATAGTCTTCGAATCCGCCCCCGAGGGACAGCGCAGTAGAGGAAGGCCAAGACTCAGGTGGCGCACGCAAGTGGAAGAGGACCTCAGCCAACTTAGCGTGCGAAACTGGAGGCAGCTAGCCAGGGATCGAGCTGGCTGGAGAAGCTTGTTGACTGAGGCCCAGGTCCACCCCGGACTGTAGCGCCACCTAAAGTAAGTAAGTAAAGTAATGAAGAGAACTCCCCGCAAAACCACTTTTTCAGGCACAAAGTTCGACATATTTGAGTGAAAAAAAATTATTGTTGTTTACGCTTCAAATGAATGACATACACTGAAATGACGTATAATGACAGTAGTTACGCCATCTCTTAGCAAACCGCACACATTAAGTTATAGACCCAATAGAATGTTAAATTTTTTTAGTTCATAACAAATTAAAGAGAAATACGGGCTTGAAAACGTACAAAATCCAAAAGGTTCCAGATCGGAACGCCAACAAAAATTTGGATGTGAAACAACGGGCAAAAATTTTGCAATTAAATTGTTTTGCCAAATTTTCATGCACTGTAATGGACGATGAAGCGTATGTGTTTGCTGATTTTAACCAGCTTCCGGGGCAGGAATTCTATACCGCAAAGGTAGAATAAATGTTGAAGCAATGTTCGAACCCAACCTGAAGCGAAATTTAAAAAAAAAATTCCTTGTTTGGCAAGCAATTTGTTCTTGCGGGTTCATAAGCCAAACTTTTATCATGACTGGCTCAATAAATGGCGAAATTTATGTAAGTACAACAATCATCGAAAACTCCCCTTATTTTGGCCTGATCTTGCGTCATGTCACTATGGAAAGAGAGCGATGGATTGGTATGAGCTAAACAACGTTTCGGTGGTGCCCAGAAAGGCCATTCTTCCGAATTAACCATAACTTACGCCAATTGAAAGATATAAGGCCCTGGTCAAAAAAGAGTTAAGGGCCACCAAAAAAGCTGTCAACACCCTAGAACAATTCAAAAAATGTTGGAAAAATAGCTGTAAAAAGGTGACGGCGCGATGGGGCGATGGTTAGCTCGTTGGATTATCACGCAGAGGGTCTGTGGTTCGGTTCTCGGCATCACCAACAATTTTTCAAATCGTCATCACCCTTTCGGCGGGCAATGGAAGTAAAATTTCCTTACAGCTTATAGGGAGTGCCGTTCGGATTCGGCGATAAGCCGTAGGCCCCGCTCAGATGTGACAAAAATATCAACATGAGCAGCACAAATGAGTGTCAAAAAGCTAGGCCATCGCCCATACCGGGCTGCCAGCGCCACAGACAAGGTTCATCAAGAGTCTTGGAAATAAGTTAACACTTTTAGAAGAACAGACATTGCAGGACTGTCCAATTGCCGAAATCTTTGAAACTCCTTTATAAATTCCTGAATTGTAGGTCAGCTTAGAGGAGTTATCGCTGTTCACAATGCGAACAAAGAGAATTGGTCGTATATGCCTCCCCTGTGGAACACCAAAGTTAGTAGAGAAGCTCTTAAAAGATAAGTTTCCAAATTTGATTTGGTGAAAATGTCTTAAAATTGGCAGAAATTACAACTATGCAACAATTTGGTTATGTATGTGGTTGTAGAGGGTACAGAATCAATAGGATTAATAAAATATATTCTACGGGCACTGCAATATAGATGATGTTCTATCAAAACAGCTCATTCTAAAGAGCAAGTCGGGAAATCAGCAGTTCCAATAAAGCGAGTGTCATTTATCATGCAGTAAACTACAAATAACATTGTTGACTGGCAACGCTGATACAATGTAGAACCTTGGTGAATAAATAGACAAAATACATTTGTTCCTTCTTATTGTTTGTCTTTTTGCTCCCATCCGACCATTGATCCGTCAGTTGATGTGGTCTATAGGGGGAATGTCTGCGCGGGCCGAAAGCTGGATCAAAGCAAATGCACATTGCCTGCAAAAGGCAACCTAACCTGAACACTACCTACCATCCTTTGGAATAAAAATAAATCCATTCCTGGTTTGTGGAGGATTGTCGTTTTTGGTTTTGTTTAGTCGCTTTATGGGAATCCATTTGACTTTGGTTGGATTTGGGGTTTGGTGGTATTTTTTTTCTTTTTATTTTTTCATTTCTATTTCTGATGAAATTGGTTCCTTCTTCTCATGGGGATGGTTTTTTATTTTTTTTAAATTTTGTTGTGTCATTTGGAATTTTGTTTGTACTCAGGCGAATGTGTAAGTGTGTGCGGTAAGTGTGTGCGACGGAGCAGCTGCAAGATTGTCTGGTCTCGGACATTAGAAGAAGTTTTGGCATTTGAATGAAACCAGGATTCAGAGTTAAGGAGTAGTCAGAGCAGAGTCAGAGATCTTAAGTTCTGATTGGGTTCTGTATCTGTCGTCACGCATCGTTGTTTGACAGGTTTTAGTGTTTCTTTTTTTTTTGTAAATGTTGTTTTATGCCACATTAATTGACGTTCATTAGTTATGTGAGGAATTTGTCATTGAACTGTGTTTTGTGGTTAAGTGGGATCTATTCCCATCTATTACATTTATTTGGATAGACAATAGGACTTTGGCTAAAAGTTTCAGAAGTTACCAATTCAACTGACCAGAACATTGAATAAACTGAAACTGAAAATGCAATAGAGTATGCAGAGTTTGGGGAAAGGAGAAAATAAAGTCCTCCAACATTCAAAACCATATTTTGGACTACCCGAGACTAGAAGGGGTCTTGCGTTTAGCTTAAGCTGGAGTCAGAAGTTCCTAGAGCTTTGGTTTAAACCTGAATTGCAGAAAAGGTCTTTTGATTTGTCAACAAATATAGCGCATACCCCTCACCAAAACGGAACTTCATGCCCTACACATGTTTTCGTAAGATTAGTTCGATTGGCACACCGTGGACTTGAGCCACAAAATTGGAATTGCATGTCAAAGACACGAACTTTCTTTTTAATGATCATGATGTGACGTTTTAAAATAATATTTTTGGAACAAAATTGATAGAGGCTTTCGTAAGTTAGTCGATCTGTTCTCAAACCAGCTTTGGATGATTTGTTCTTCGGAATCGTTCGGTGATACGAAGGCGGTCTCAAAAGTACCCGAAATGGAAAACAAAGAAGGCGATAAAAAAAATAAAGATGTTCAATAGCTTCGATACCCACTTTATAGTAGGAACCGTCAAGGTCTTGAAAAGAACCACTAACCGCAGAATCTCTATCTTTATTGTTGGCAAATCTTTTACCATTAAGTAAAGTAGCTTTTCGAACTTCAATTCATTGCATACACGCCGTTGATTGTGCTTCCTTTTTCAAGATAATAAATCCCACGCAAATCCCAGAAAAATGACGCCATGATCTTTCCAGCTGACTGAATCGTCTTCGACTTCTTTGGAGCTGCTTTGACTACGGACATGGTGGACACACGACCTCACCTCACTTGGTGGTCGACCACTGCGGTATTCGTCTTGGCAGTTCGTATGACCTCGTTCCAATATATTATTGTTGTAAACGACTTCCCCAGAGTAGATTCCAGCTCGACTTTGATATCGGTTGGACTGAGACCTTTCAAGTGAAAGTATTGAATCACATAACGATGACCGATTTTTCTTAAAATCCGCGTATTTATAAGTTAGGTCGGATACTTTTGGGCTTTTGGGACTACCCTCGTAATTGCAAATTGGCAAAACTTTTTGCTATGGTGTCTTTATGAAAATGTGGGGTTCGCATCAGATTCTCCAATACTCAGTGAGCTCAAATTTGATTAATATATTGCCTGAACTCACTAAACGCACATCTATGCCGGTGTATTTGGCAAATGCTGTAATGTATGGAGTCAATTTATGTGTTCTTCACAGATTTGACAAACGCGGAATTCTCTTAACATTCAGCGTTTCTGATACTAACTGACTGAAGAACAGCCGCCTTTCAACTTCATCGATTTCACGATTGCAGTTGGTTATGTCAAACCTTTCTGGCTTTCGTGATTACTTAATATTTGTAACCGGGCATTTGATAATGGTTTTTGAAGATTCTCGTAGGTCAAGTGTAATCAGTGAAAAAATTCATTGTAATTTTCTGATTCCACATTTTGAAACAGGTCTTTAGGCTTTCGATCATGTTCTCTCGTCCATTCTCCTTAAGCCCTTTCTTGGAACTTGTTTTTGTATACTAGAATTGTGGACAAGCACCCATTCTAGAGGGCTAGGCCTGTTTTGTGGTCTGAAATAGAGTGAATAATATTGAGCGTTCATCTGACATATTTCTACTCCAATCTAATCTTTTGTAGTGGAGTACACACTACCGGAACGGTCTTATTTTAGTTAGGCACAGATAATCTGGCATTACTAAGGTGATCGTTATGTTTGCGCACTCGAATAATCTTGACATTTCTTTAATTAATTACAGCATTTAGCACTGAGCGCCAGTGTTTCACTTGTATGTCATCCAGCTGGTACATAGACTTAAGCCACGAGACCACGTCTTTCGCAGGGAGTTCACCAAGTGGTCTCTGAAGTTAAGAACTTAATAAAAAATTTAAAAAAGTGTCCGACACAGAAAGGAGCCCAGAGGCACACCAGCCTTTTGTGTCTTTAGGCTCGATACTATCCAAGAGAACTTGAATTCAATATTCCGACAGATTATTTGTTGAAGAAGAGATTCGCTGATCTCAAATGTGCGCATTTCCAATAAAAGGTCCTGACGCCAAACTGTGTAAAATGCCTTAGAAATATAAAGTGCAACAATTACATTAATGTACCTACGCTTGAGGTCTACTTTCCAGTGAGGAATGCCATCAAATCACTAGTGGACTTGTTGCTACGAAAACCATATTGCCTTGGCAGTCAGTTTTTAGGGACGGGCTGCACAAATGCTGTTATTAATCTGCTCGGGAAGAGTGTAGTATTGATGTTTTTTTTTTCACCTCTTTATATGGTAGGGGTCATTCATTTTTCGATTTCGAAAGTAAGGCTAAATAAAACAAACACAGCGATACATTTTTGATGAAAATTTTAATTCATTGTAAAGTTTGGACTTTGCCATTAAGTGTGAAAAACAATCTCATTCAAATGGCCGCCTCGTGAAGATTCGCTGCATGCGATTCTTTTGAGGTAATTTTTGATCACTTTTTCGCACATTTCGGGCGGTATCTCGGCCATAACTTAAGAAATGTTGGTTTTAAATGCGTCAAGAGTTCGGGGATTATTCGCGTGAGCACGGTCTTTTGCGTAGCCCCACAGAAAAAAATCGAACGGTGTCAAATCGCATGATCTTGGTGGCCAATTGACGTCGCCAAAATGTGAAATTACGCGACCAAGAAACTTCTCACACCATAATTGGTCGTGTTGGAACCACATCTCGTCCAAGTCATGATCTTCAATCGCCGGCCAAAAAAAAAATCGGTTATCATTCGACCATATCGCTCCGAATTGACTGTAACCGTCCGCCTATTGGCATCTTCGAAGAAATACGGACCAATGACACCTTTCGACCATAGAGCACACCAAACAGCCACTTTGTCTGGATACCACGGCACCTCTTCGATCACTTGTGGGTTTTCTGAGCCCCATATGCGGCAGTTTTATTTTTTTGCATACCCACCGAGTGAGAAATGTGCCTCACCACTGAAGAAAATGTTGTTCGAAAAATCGATGTTTATTGTCTGTTGTTCCAACACCCAAAAAGCGTATCAACGGCGTTGTGAATGGTCAGCAGGCTCCAATTGTTGCGTAAGGTAAACGTTATAAGGATGGAGATGCAAATCCAAATGCATGAGGTGTACGACACGTTCAATTGCCGCGAACGCCGGGAAATCGATAAATCCGGATCACCAGCAACGCTTGCACTTAAGCAGCAATATTTTTGACTGAGCGTGCATTACGATAATGCACAGGCCTTACGACATCAGTAACGCTTCCAATCTCTTCACAATTTTACCGATTGCTTGCGTAGTCGGTCGATTATTACAACCATATTCATCGCGTAATGCGCGAAAAATGGCGTTTGAATCACCACTTTTGTAGTAAGTTTTAATAATTTTAACGCGTTGTTCGATTTGTCAGCGATCCATTATTGTAACTGCCAAACATTCAACTCATATTATGACACTTCAAATGACAGCTGAGTTTGGCATTTGGAAATGAATGACCCTGTATCATTCAGACCCGCTGATTTCTTGTGTTCTTGCTAGAAAGTGCGAAAGTGGATTCGTCCAATCGACGCACTAGTGTAGGATATCAGGGTCGAGAATGACACTATGAAAATGGTCCACCAAAAACCAAAAAACCATTTCTCGGTAAATTGATTGACAGGAACGAAATTAGCAGACCTATTGCCACCTACTATTACCGAATGCTTTACTATCACAAGTGGTCATATAGTGAAACCGTCTCAGGACCAACTTGAATGTAAAATCTCCTCTAGGCTTGTCAATCATCTCGAAAAGTGTGACACACATTTAGACGCTGTCACTTGTCGACAATCGACATGCATGACTGCAGCAGCTGATTGTAATCTTTTATTTTGAAGTGACAGAAGGGCTTCCAATTTATTTTGATCACTTTTTTTTATTGCTTTTATTCACTTATATTTGAGCATTACAAATCAAACATTCAAAAAAAAAAAAAAAAGATTAAATTGTATCCTTTTGAGAAACCTCCCCCTTTGCGAACCCTTGACAGGCAACTCGCATTGAAAAATTGATTACTGACAAGCAACACACAATATTTCACCTTAAACCCGTGACCTAGCTGTCATAAATCCATTTCCAAACACTATTCGGCGCTCAAATGACTGCCAAATGTTTAACCGAAATACGATGAATAAAATCCGGAATCCAAAATACCTATCTCCATGTCCCTTTTGCATATTTCTCGTCGTCCTAGTACGCCCTTATCCCTCATAAATTACCCAGCCAGCACACCCTTAAAACGGTTGAGTTTTTTATTCTCCTAATTTTTTTGTTTTAATTTTTTTTTGTCGGTCGTTCTCGTCTACCGGAAAGAAAATCAATTTTGTGAAAGACGACTAAAAAAAAGAAATGCATTCGTGCCCTTCCATAGACCTCCCCCTGCAACCCTTGAGCATTCCTACCCATCTCCACCCAATATGTTTCGTTCACTTGCGCGCTCATTCACTTTTATTTGTTTCGTTCATTATTTTCAATTTTATTTCCCTGTTTGCTTTTTCGCTTAAGTCACGTACACCGTTTTTGTTCCCTCATTGCCATTTCACTGTTGTTGTTGTTGCTGTTACTGCTTGTGTACTTGCACAGCTCATAGATGTTGTAACTCTGCTATTACACAAGCACGAGTTTACTGTTTCTCTCTCTCTTTCTTTGTTTTTCTCCTTCTCTTTTCTTTGATATGCCCCCGTTACATCTTGTCATCGTCTTCATCCAACTTCGTCTAATGCTCGAAAATTGCTTGCTCTTACATCAAAGTTCTACTTGTTCTCTTTGAGTAGGATTTTCGTCATTTTTCATTCTCTTTTGCGCGCCGATATGATGAAATATTCATAATAAGCGTTGCCGCTTTTAAGAGGATTATTTAGGAGTGTAGTAGATACGTATTAGTAAGGGAGCAGATTTTTTTGTAAAGTGTTGGAGTTGACTTGCCTGCCCGTCTCCTAGGTTTTCTACAACATCACTGGGGTCTGTCAAATCCTGCGTTGTGTTCCATGAACAGTAAAACACGTCGTATTTGCTTGCCCAATAAAAATAGTAAGTCATCTCAAATAGCTGTTCAACTTTCCGATTACAAAGTCGATGAGATCCTTGGAATACGGATTCTCTTACTTAAGTCTATTACTCAGCTTGTTGAGGGTTGTCCTGGGTTGTCATCTATTGTATTGCCCATCCCATAGTGGAGACACATTATATGACTACCGAGCTTACTCCTTCGTATAGAAGCAAACTGCGACTGGGTTTGATTCCACCCATTTTTGCAAGTATCCCAATGAGCTACTACTCGGTCTCCGGATGTGTGAAGGGATTGTCTGCGGCACAATAGCCTTTCATCTTATTCGACCCTGGGCACTCTGTTTTCTGTTCTCTAGACAAAGTGCTCCGACATCCGTAATCGAAGTGGAGTTTCGTTCTTCTTTTTAGTCTCGAGCATCAACAGGATTGTTATTCATTCGATGGATTTGGCTGAATCAGTTTAGTCGATATGTTTCGGCTTTTTGACTACATCCACATCCACATCATGGCTCATAGATTCTTATCGGACCTCATTAAGTTGGACTGCTAGGTTCGGTGTTAAGAAGATCATGCAGATCATATCGTCTGAACGCGCTTTGACAAGGATATCGACAAGCACGCCAATACTTCACTTCAACACATAACAAAGCGAAAGGTACCAGTAGCTGATTAGAACCTGAGGGGTGCATGTATGTGGTTTGAAGCTGGCAGTGAGCTGAGAAACACAAGCGAGGTGTGGTGAACAATGAAGCTATCTAAAAAGCCCTGTTGCTTTTTTTTTTTGATGGCTTAAAGTGGCGTGGCACCGATGACGTTACTCCGCCAAAAAATTGATTTCATTGGAGAATCTTCATCGTTAGCCTGATAGTGTAATTCATTGTAATTCATATCGACAACAGATAAGATGACTACACGATGTTTATGTTGAAGTGCATGGATCAAATGCATGGGCTTTATGTGCGTGAAACTGCTTCTCGAATATATCCTCTGTCTAAGATACATCTTACCAACGACAAAATTCTGCGGGGTTGCGCTTTAAAATCTGGAGGAAAGAATTGAAAGCGTGCATCGTTATCCTGTGTCAAGTCCTGTATGTTTGTTGTCTGCTGGAACAACCTTGAACCGTCGCAGCTGTTTGAAACAGACAACAAAATCGGTATGTCTCGGATGCATGGACGCCTTTTCAGCGCTCCCCTTCAGTCCTTGTTAAAAAAAACTTTTGTCTGTCTTCCAAACATAGATCCTATGATCATAGATCATAGTGCTCTCCAGTTGGAATGCAGTAACTGTTTCTATTGAACCTTGAGCTTCATGTATGGATACTGGTAGTTCAAACGAATGGTCCCTGAAGTCTGTGAAAGGTCGTCGAATTTCGTGCTGTTACTCTGTTAAGATGGCTTACAGGCTTTATACTTTTGGTAAGCATTAAAGAGCACTGTGCAGACCCTGACTGTACAAATAAGATTCTGCCGTTTGACAAAAGATGGCCCCACCGGTAAGTTATTCAAAAAACTTGCTGGCAACAGTGCGATTCGACTCTCTAATCTGGGTCACTTCAATGGCAGAAGCTTCAGACATGGCACGATCTTAGCAGAGCTACTGCCAGGCAATCCTATTTTAACGGATGAAATCCCTTCCTCAATCGACTTCGACGCTCCGTGTGATATAATATATCCGGATAATCAGGCCAAATAAAATTGCAATTTTCACAGATGGCTCGAAAACAGGGGAAGGACAGGTTCCGGTATCTTCTCGGAAAACTCAGAACTAAGAGTATCCATAAGGCTACCGGATACAAGTAGTATCTTCCAATCAGAAGTTCTGGCTGTCCTCAGGTCGGCTGAGCTGATGCAGATGAGGTCGATATCCGGTAGAGATATCGCTATCTACATCGACAGCCAGGCCGCTCTTAAGGCAATGGAATCAACTGATATCAACTCTGATACAGTCAGGGGCTGTCAGAACCGGGTGGGATTGTGCTGGGTGCAGGAAAGAACAAGCAGATGAGCTTGCAAAAAGTTAATAGTAAGGTTGTTAACATAAAACTACCACAGTAAGGAGCACCATCGAGAAACACACCATAAAGACTGCCAACATACGGTGGCCGAATCTTGAAGGACATAGGGTGTCCAAGGCCACTTCTTGACGGTGAAAGATCTAGGGAGCTTATAAAACTGAACAAGCATAAGCTTAGGACACTAATTGGAATACTAACAGGACACTGACTCCTTCTGCAACACGCAAAGAGACTCAAATTGTCAGATACGTACATTAGAATTTGTCTAAATATTACTGGCAGCCGCGAAAGTGAATCGAAGGACATTTTTGTCGCCGTGAGGGTTGTTTCTTCCTACTGTTCCGCCAAAGATTCTTTGTTTGCCAAGTCTGTCATTGAAATGCTTGATTTTAGCATCGATCAACGGAGGAACTTGGTAGACCCCGTCGAAAAGATAGTGGAAATCCCGTTTTTTATAGCCATTCTCCTGGTTGTTAAACGTTTGAATCTGAAACGAATGTAGTTATATCTGTATATATACTTTCTGGGCCACTGCCTAGGGATGCTCTTCTACCGAATATACGAGGTGGTTTCCAAACCATTAATCTAGTCCTTCTATGGATTATTGCTGAATTTTGTTTTACTATATATCCAATGGGTCTGGTGTAATCGAAATTAAAAAATAAAAAACTGTGGACATACGTTAAGCTCTCGAATTATAAGCTGGACCATTCCGCATTTTTAATAGCTTCGGCTTATGCTTATGCAACGCTTTGGTATTTTCCGGAATTTTTTTTACCACTGTTTACACCATTCATATTGAGTTCTAAACATTCAAAACCAATGGTCACACTGCGCACTGTGCAAGTGTTTCAAAATCCCCGATATGAAAAGTGACTGGGAAATAGATTGGTTTCTTCAAGTTTCTAGCCGGATAAGACCTACTCCCATTTGCGTAAAAGTGGCAACAATGTTCACCATGACGAATTGCAAGGTATGCTTAAACTTATGCTCTTGCTTGTTGTGTTGCCCCCATAGTTGGTCTACCTCTGCCCACTTCTGTCTCTTTGGCACATAAGGAAGCATAAAATACGGTTATGGGCTATAAAAAAAGAAGAAATACGAAAAAAAGACAGAAAACAATAAAAAGAACGGCGAACGAAAAAAAATGAAGAAAAAAAGAGGGCATGACCTCAAAGTAGAATGAAAATTGGGATGGGGGAAGGAGGAGCAGAAAGTAACCAACCCATCATCATCCACCGAAGAACTTGATTAGAACAACAAATTTTCTGTTTAACTTTGTTCGCCTGCCTCCCTCTTTAACTTCGTCTTTTCCCCGGTCTTTCCACCATCGTTTGTTGTTCGTGTGTCGTGTGTCTGTTTGTATCCGTACCGCTATATGTAAACATAATGTACAACATAATTTGGTTCCAAGACCGATTAGATGTTAGGTTTTGTGTTGCAACCATAGTAGGGTAATGCTAGGGTTAGGGGGCCATTTCGATGCGCGAATGCGCCTTCTTTGAGGCCGTTTTTTCCTGTTCTCTTTTTTTTCATATTTTTTGCTTGTTTTTGAGTGTAGCTATTCCCAGTAATTTGTTGTGTCAGAGGGATTAAAGATTTAGAAAGATGGAAAAGACGGTTGCTGTGCCGTATCTTGACTCCGAAATGAGAAGCAAATGGCATTTGTTCCACAAAAAAAGACGAAAAAAAAAAGAAAGAAAGAGGAAGGAGCATGTTATGTACTGAAATAGGAATTCAAGGGCAGGACAGACTTGTGATGGATTTAGGATGTGGATTTTGCCTGGCATAAATAACACACGTTTAGATTTAACGGCACGAAATTGAGGGGTGAACACAGATGTAGAGGTAGGGATTTGGGATCACCATTTCTAATTTTTACTTCTGTGTCCCTGTTTTGCTTGACATTTCGCCAACGTTTCATTTCTATTGTTGACTCTTAGTCTGCCAACTTGATTAACCCGAAACGAACGATACTGCATCTGTTATCAATGCGACAGTCCGGTGCTAATTGTAGCCTTACATTCCCTTCCTTCCAGTGAACTTTGTAATTGATAGCAACAAAAAAAAAAAAAGTGTAGGTAATAAGATACAACCTTGTGGTACCCCATTTCGACAATTTCAGCAGAGCCCAGGATGTAGTTGATTAAAAAGACTATGTCCGCTTTGTAAGCCTAGTGTTGCGAATGCGAAAAAGTGAAGTTGATATATGCATGTACAGATCAGCATGTTATCTTGTACCATAATGTGTCGTCTTGAGTAAAATACTGACAAATGTAATAACAAGAGAGGCAGTAGGTTCAGAAAGAGAGAGACATGAGCCAAATACTAAAACTATTTCCGTGGCCGCATTCCCATCTCCGAAGATTCTTTATTTATTCTGCGACCCTTTAAAGACAACCAGGAACGTTGCTCAACTAACTGGGCAGGCTCACGAGCTTCAGTTAGGGGTCGTAGAACAAATCCCTAGGACGGTGTTCTGGTCTCGGTAATATTAAAAGAAAATGAAAATACGCTGATTTGAAATCAGGAAATCTAGTATAACTATTTACTCTTTCCAGCAAAACCTTAACGCTTAAAAATAGCTGTACATCTCGTATCCTTACACGTTATTTTGGTGTAGGTACCAGCCCGAAGTTAAAAGTACAGTCTGCGTCGGAATTTTGTGGCTGATCACAGTGGCACTAAAGACCATGCTCAGCCTTCTTCACATACAGCCGCTATCTCGTTAGAAGCTGCAAAAATCACCAAATTACATGAACTGACCACACCAACTACTGCAAAATCCCAGGAGTTAACCGCTCCAGTTCTTATAAAATTCGGTCTTCTTCACAGAGATGGAAGACTTTTGTCTTATCATATCTCCATTATTCTTATCTAGCGGTTTCTTCCCTCATAGGTTTCCAAGATTAATCCATCGATCATATAGACATGCTTAAGCTATACTACCTAGTCGGAGGGAAGACTGACTAATAACTTGCAGCTGTCCATCTGCTTTGTTACAGCATTCTTATATGGTCTGGTTGGTAAATTTTAATTGTGTTCGTTAGAACTATAGAATTGTAGCGTCAGTTTGCTCTTAAAACAAGGTTTTCCTGTTTGCAGCTGTTACGGTGCATAAGGTTGCTATCATTCTGGCAGTCCTAAGCTATCGTCGTTTATGTGTCTTGTTTTTTTTTTTACTGCGTTGCAGTCGATCAGAATGCAGGACTGCGACAGTGGAGGTTTGCCAATAAGCACCCAGATTCTTAAAATTCGCCATTCAACCCGAAAAGATGCTATCGCTGCATGTTTACACGGAGTGTGCAGCATCAATGACATTCTTTCTAATTTCAGTGTTTCTTAGAGATATGAGCTTCTCTTGGGAGCTTTGTTTTTCATTGACTTTAGCTATCAATGTGGGTGGTGGCAATGGCGCGATGGTTAGCTCATTGGACTATCACGCAGAGGGTCCGTGGTTCGATTCCCGGCATCACCAAAAAATTTTCGAATCGTCATCACACTTTAGGCGAAAGTAAAAATTGCCTATGAAAAAGCTTCTAAGGAGTGCCGTTCGGATTTGGCGATAAACCGTAGACCCCGCTTTGATGTGACAAAAATGATAACATGAGCAAAAAATGATAACAAATGAGTGTCAAGAAGCTAGGCTATGGCCCATACCGGGCTGTCAACGCCACAGTGTTTTGTTTTGTTTTTTGTTTTAAGCTATCTAAACGATATAGACGTTTATAGTATCCTTTGCTTTGTAAGAAGCTCAAATTGGGTCCAAGAATAGGGGGACCATAGATCCACGTGACATAACACTGTGCCCAAAGAACTAAGTGAGTTGGTTTTGCCAACAGCCACAGTAACCTAACCTAACCTAACCTAACCTTACCTAACCTAACCTAACCTAAAAAAAAAAGCTAAGGAATCGCATAGGCTGTGTTGTGCCATTGATACTTCAGGTTTTCCTGCGTTTCTATTGTTACCAGATAATTCTGCGTTCAGGGAATCCTTGAATTCTATAACTGTTTTGGAAATTGGAAAATGGGTCCTCCTTCCTGCACGGTCTCACAAACGCAGCTTGGTTAAAACTTCTCAAGTGTCGTTGCCTGGAAATTGCGAGTTCAAGAATAATTAACCCTCCTGCACTAGGTTCGGTATAAACCAAATAGGTTCCAGATGTTGACAGCCTGTTCGAATTCCATGAATAACTACCTAGTCAAGTCATAAGTTCTGGTACACAACTGAACTCACTCATTACGAATGCAACACTGGGCGCATCCATTTCGTATTGATTGCAATTTGACAGTTTTTGACATTAATTGCTTACAACCATGGAATGGGGCGACATCGAAAATCGTATTGTTGTAGTTGGCCTACTTAAATGCAACATGGAAAAGGCGATATCTTTAGGACGTTGCGACCGCTTGGAATCACTCGCAATCTTGTGTATCGAGCTGTGAAGTTGTTTGAGAATACTGGTGGAGTACGAGACCGTCAAAGATCCGGCCGTCCGCGCACTGTAAGAACTCCGAAAGCGACCAAAACCGTGAAGAAACGAATCGACCGAAAACCGCTGCGAAAACAGAAAATCTTGTCGTGGGAAATGCAAATTTCGCAAAAATCCATGTCTCGCATTATCAAAGAAGATTCAGGACTGAGCGCGTACAAGCGACACACCTGCTCACGGCAAAGATCGAAAACGTTACTCAGCCGGTACGCGAAGAACGCTCACAGACAAATTCTGTTTACTGACGAGAAAATCTTCACCGTAGAAGAATTGTTCAATAAGCAGAACGATCGTGTGTATGCTCGGTCATCCAGAGAAGCAGCCCAGCTAATCCCGAGGGTTTAAAGAGGTCACCATCCTGCGTCTGTAATGGTATGGTGAGTAGTGTGCTACGATGGCGTTACCAAGCTCCATTTTTGCGAGAAAGGAGTGAAGTATATCAATCGACCAAAGTATATCAATCGACCGTCTTGGAACCCATTGTGAAGTCTCTCAACCCATCAATATTCAACAACAAGCCATGGACCTTCCAGCAAGACTCTGCTCCAGCTCACAAAGCAAAAACGACTCAGCTGTGGCTCAAAAACAACGTTCCGGACTTCATATTAACAGATGATTGACCAGCTGGTTGTCCAGACCTCAACCCGTTGGATTAAAAGTTTTGGTCCGTATTAGAGGGCATGGCTTGCTCTACTCGACACTCGAATATTTAGTCGTTGAAGCGTGCCCTTGTCCGTGCAGTGGACAATTTCCCCATGCATGAAGAGCGTCTCGCAATCGATGAGTGGCCACATCGTCTTAAGTCGTGCTGGAAGGCAAATGGAAGTCATTTCGAATAAGTTGTTCTAAGATTTGTAGCCATTGAATAACCCAATAAAAACAAAAAAAGAAAAACTGTTTAAATATTAATTTAATCTATACTTAACACATTCGTCAATGATAATCTGCAAAGTCTTGACATGGTCGGGTGCAGGCTTGTCTTCTTAGCCAACAATAAAAATAATCTTCCTCTTTAAATTTTCGGCAAAAGCTTCAGTTTCTAATACTACCTAAATTAGTGGCTGTAGGATTTCTCCAAAAGATTTGGGGGCGACTTCAGCGAGTTCCCCCGGAATATCGTCTGTGCCAACTGCCTTGTTGTCCTCGGCTGTGGAGGGGCACGGGTGATGCAAATACAAGTATTTGTTGCTAAGAGGCTCTCACCAGAGCCTAGGCCCAAATTTCTGTTGCCTACATCTTTATAGTTGCTGCAAAATGCAAAAAAAACAGCAAAAGCTGTTCCTCGAATTCAATGAAATAAGTACATTTTCCTGTAGTTTCGGACTTTCACCACCAGCGAGTTCCGTCAGAGGAACTTCTAGTTCTTCTCGCTCTATTGTTGAGACTTCTTTAACTTCTGTCCGTCTTAAGGGTTTAGGTATTCCACTGTCTTGCATGGTGTCCGTTCCAGTCTTAAAAATATTTGTCACCATCCCTTAGGTGTAGTCGATGCTCTTAACAGCAAAACCTGATTGTGCCTGACAAAGTGTAGTAAAGTATACGAATCACAAAGGCGTTTTCCGATGTCAGCCCACCATTTTTTTTGTCGTAATCCAATTTCTAAGGCGTCAGCTTAGGCTAAAGTAATGTATCTAATTCGATCAGTCAGGACCCAACTGATCTTGTGGCTAGTACTTGTACTTGTCAAGCATCGTGCCTCCAGTGAACAGGTGGTTGATATTGTAAAAATCTGCAAACTCTTCACCGTCGTCATTTCTTGTGTCTCCGGACGCGTGAGGTCCGGACATAATATTGTTCATAACGAGCGAGAAGAAATTGACTTTCTACAACAATGCCAACATTGCCCTAGCTTTGTTCCCCATCTTGATCTAGATATCGTCGTTGGGTTTGTTGTAGATGGATGTGCTCTATATGCTCTAGAAATCGTCCTGGATAATGGTTTTGCTTTTAACTTTAATCTTGAATTTTATTATAAGGAGGATAGGGCTTATACTGTTTCTAGGTTTAGGGGAAAGTTCTGTCCTTTGGTTTCCCACAGTAGAGAATTGTCACGTGTGCTCCTTACATACTGGGACGCCGAGTTTATATCTGCAATTGTTGTAATCTAGAATTTTTAGAACCCTAAGAGGAGGATGATCATCAACAAAGTAATCCATCGTATCGCAATGAAATGTCTTATTTTTGCGGCTTACCATACCAGATCTATCAGACATCATTTCGGTCCAAAGACTCTTTGCCATCCATGCATAGCCTCACTCATGGGGCGACTTAATGTCAGAAAGAAAAATCGAAGAAATCTCTTGGAAAATCTAGTGGAAAATTTCTCAGAAATTTACTGAATTCGTCACTCGTACGCCATGTTGACCATCAATTAATGACAACTATTCGACCACTAAGAGAGTCGCGCTATTGCCAGTGTATCTCACGTGGATACACAACACTTTCATTAAACACTTGACAGACAGCAACCACGCGATCCGTGACTCACTCATCACATATTTCAGAGAAAAAACAAAAACAACAAAATTTGAATCCAAATATAGATCTACAAAGTGGAAGTTCAAACTGGTATTTACCAAAACTTTGATTTATTTTTAGTCGTTTTGTTTGTTTGTTTTGGTTATTAAAAATTTTTCCCCATAAACTGTAAAATGGGAGGAAAATTTTGTACCCAATGTACGAGTACGAGTACGAGTACGAGTATCTCACGAATTTGTTGCTTTTCAACTACATATTTCAATTGGAAGTTTCGATCGGTCACGAATTCGAATTTCTTGGCAGCGATGCATGTTAATTGATGATATCTTATATAAAATGATAATTAGACAGAAATTAATAGACTTTTAGACTGTTTCGGCATTTCCTGCTTTAATGCGTGCGGAGGATGTGATTTCGGTTTTGGTTGTAGAGGTTGTTTGTAGATGAGGTTCACCACCACGTCGACAACAAAGTGTGAATAATTCGGAATGTCTGTGGGTTATGAGGAAATTTTTTTTGGTAAAAATGTGTCATAAGTTTGGTGTAGTTGGATGAAATATTTGTCAACACCTGTTGCAAGAGATATGTAGACTGTAATGTCTTAATAGGTTTCTAGAGGTTCTAAGTGATTTACGACGGCTCTTAACATGATAACTCGTTAGAGTCGGGTAAGAACCATCTAATTGGGATGAGATCTTGAAAAATCCTTGACCAAGAAGGGGATAGATATTACTTTATGTTGAACTAATGGTACATGCCACTGTTGCGACTTTCAAGTATTCTAATTGTTGTCAGTTATGCATAAAAAGTCTCTTCTACATGTTTTGACGTATCCACGAACAGATTGCTTGGAACACTTTCTTTGGATTATTTTTTTTTTAGCAATAATGAAGGCCGGTAAGGTAATCATAACCCACTTCCACCCACACTATCACTAATGCGTACCGGTGACTACGATTCCCTACAATAAGACTGTGAGTCTTTTGAAAACACCATGCTCCCATTCCTTTTTTTGATAATGCAAGACATAAGCAAGAGATTTTCATCTCCCGCAACAAGATTTTTCGTTTTTGCAGCGATTTCCATGGTTTAGATGGCAATCGAAGTTCTAACATCATCGAATTCTCTTTTGATGAAAGGAAGAGTTATGGTCAATTTAATTTCAGCCATTCTATGGATCATGAAACCACGTTAAAGTGCAGCTCAGCATTGCGCTTCTTATTTTAAGGTCATAAAACACCACGATATCCACACTAGGACTGAAGCCGCATGATTTCCTAATCTCTTATAGTACTAAAATATAGCCTCCTGTCTAGCTTGTGCAACTTTGCAGTTACGTTGCCTGTTACATCATCAAAATCACAGCCAAAAACTTTGGGATTTGCCAATGCCAAACACACTGACAATACATCGATTTCTTGAGAACAATCAGCTTGCTAACTTTTAAGAACTGTTTAAACCCAAACTAAGACTCAAATAAAAAATGGAAAACAAATAATTTTCACTCAGGGGAAAGTATTCATCTAACGTGTCTGCCTAAACAAAAGAGCTTCAACGGTTGGCAGTCAGACATGAGTGCACAAAGCTGAATATGCACAGTGTGGGAAATAATATCCCGGACAAGAGCCCTATCTCAGCAATAAAGAGCGCCATCTATTTGCCCGAAAATGCGTTTTAAAGCTTGAACCGTTCACAACTATCTGTCAAAATTGCATGACATTTGGTTGACATTTAACAATTATAGAAATTATTTTTATCATTTGATGTTGAAATTTTAACAAAGAACAAAGACCGGTTATTAAATTCCACAAAAAAACTTGGTAAATGTGCATATCTGAAACATTCTGATTGATGCAACAAGTGTACCGTAATGAATGTTTGAGTAGAATTGTTGTTTTTTGACGATGGAGGATGACAAACACGTAGCTAGGCCGATTTCAGTTCGGATGCCTGAAATGATCCAAAAAGCGATTTTGTTGCAAAATTCGTTCCAACTGGTAAAACAGTTACTGCCGCATATTATCTTGAAGTTTTGAAGCGTTTAATGCCCAGCATCCATTGTACTCGACCCGAATATCGCGATCCAAAAAGTTGGTCTCTGTTCCACGATAATACACCGAGTCACACAGTACTAATTGTTGAATCATGTGCCGTATTGGCCTGATTTGAAAGGTGCGACTTCTCTTTGTTCCCGAAATTGAAATTGAAGCTGAAAGGATCCCTTTCTGACGACATTCCTACCATTCAAGCCGCTTCGACACGGGCAGGCATTTTAATCACTATTGAATCGCTGTAGCAAGCGCGTTGAATCGGGAGGTCAATATTTTGAATGAAAACACTGAAAAATAAACACAAATCGTGATTTAAGTATGTTTTCTACATCCAGTCAGGAATATTATTTGCCACACTGTGTATGCTTCGCACTATAGTACAAGAAAACGAAAACAATTCTATTGGTACGCGATCCGTTCGGAATGATTCCAATGTAATATGGAGAGGATGAAGATGGCAACATATGGGTAGCCAGTGAAATAAAGTATGAGGGCGGGTCAATAAGTCCGTGACTTTTTGAATTTCTGACCTCTTTACTGAAACAGCAACACTGCTCCTGTCAACAGGCATCTGTCAGTTGACTCCTGTCAAAATTTAAACTTGCTGCGTCAGTTAGTTTGTGTTTGACAGCTATTTTTATCAGACTACTCACTAATTTGAGGAGAAAATGGAAAAAAGTGAATTTCGTGTGCTTATTAAGCATTATTTCTTGCGAAAAAAAACCATTACCGAGACCAAGGCTAAGCTTGATAAATACTATGGGGACTCTGCACCATCGATTTCAATGGTAAAAAAGTGGTTTACTGAATTTCGTTGTGGCCGTACAAGCACAGAAGATGCCGAACGTCCTGGACGCACAGTTGAGGTCTCTACACCCGAAACAATCGAAAAAATTCACGATATGATGTTGGCCGACCGAAGATTGAAAGTGCGAGAGATTGTGGAAGCCGTAGGGATCTCGCATGGCTCAGTGGTTTCAATTTTGAATGATCACTTGGGCATGAGAAAGCTTTCCACAAGATGGGTGCCGCGTTTGCTCACAGTCGACCACAAACGCAATTGTGTAACAACTTCACAGGAAGGTTTGGCGTTGTTTAATCGCAATATGGAGGAGTTTTTGCGCCGTTTTGTAACCGTGGACGAAACATGGATCCATCACAACACACCAGAGAACAAACAACAGTCAAAACAGTGGGTTTCTAAGGGTGAATCGGCGCCAAAGAAGGCCAAGGTGGGTTTGTCAGCCAATAAAGTTATGGCGACTGTTTTTTGGGATGCACGCGGGATAATCCACATTGACTACCTTCAAAAGGGAAGAACAATCAATGGGGAATATTATGCCAACTTATTGGACCGATTCAATGACGATTTGAAAAAAAAACCTCATTTGGCCAAGAAAAAAAGTTATTTTCCAGCAAGACAATGCAAGGGTGCACACATGTGCAGTTGCCATGGCAAAAATCCATGAATTGGGCTATGAATTGCTCCCTCATCCACCCTATCCTCCAGATTTGGCTCCGAGCGACTACTTCTTGTTCCCAAACCTGAAGAAATGGCTTGGTGGAAAAAGATTTGACTCCAATGATGAAGTCATCTAGCAAACAAAGGCCTATTTTGAGGACCTCGACAAATCATTTTTTTTGGAAGGGATAAAAAAAATTGGAGAAGCGTTGGACAAAGTGTATAGAGCTCAAGGGAGACTACGTTGAAAAATAAAATTATTTTTTTATCAAAAAATCTGTGTTTTAATCCAAAAGTCACGGACTTATTGACCCGCCCTCGTATGTGTTTGATTAGAACCGAACGGTTTCTCTTTACCACCCCTGAATGGTATTTTTCTTACTGATATTCCCGTTGTTCAAGGTAAAACGTCAGGTATATTTTTGGCCACACTGTGTATGTTAGCATGCCGTAAGATCTTACTTATTTACTGTGTTGTCTTACTGGGAGATATTAGAAGATCCTTTGGCTTTTCATATGCCCTGGTCTATGTCGCTTACGGCTGGTATAGTTGTTCAGTATTTCCTCCTTCACTCTCCTACAATGCATATGCGATCAAGGATTACACAGAAAAAGCCACTATGATATATAACGAAACTAAGATCACTCGTTGTCATCTTATCCCATAGGGAACATGATTGACAAGAATTTTTCCTGGGATGTACTGTAGAGTCTATTTACCCGTAGAAGCACGTGGCTCTTCTTGCTTGGCTCTTGACCGCAGGATATATTTTGGGTTATTGTTGGGAGTCTCAGTTATAAAAACAATAGTCAATTCTCTCCAGAGGTCATCCATATTCTCTTGCCATGTCCTCTCCGTTGTCTATGGCAATGCAAATTGTGACCTTTTGACCATCTCTACATAGCAGATATTGTGATGAATTAGGAAAGGAAGTAAGCGTTGCTGGAGATCGCTTGGTGCGGTAACCTTTTTAAAAATTGCGGTTTCCATTTACGAAATTAGTAAAATGTAATGGTTTGTATTCTTCTTTGCATATTCGAACTTGATCTCTGGGATGATGATGATGTAGAGGAGATACCTATAAAGATGGGGTCATTGTAAAAAAAACCCTTTAACAAAAGTCCTCAGAGATCTTTCATTTGTTTAAGATCGGACTGGACTGTGCCTCCAATTGGTTTAAGTTTAACACTATTTGCCGAGATAGAGCTTTCAATTGACAGTTGTTTTACCACGATCAGTCCCATGCAGATTTTTTTGAAGATCTTTCATCTACAGATCAGGCACGATCATTTCAGAATCAAAGAGAATCTTCTAGATATGTTTCACTATATTTCACACACTGTTTTCAAGTCTGCTCTCCCACTTAGGTAAACCAACCATATGACATCCCTACCAAACTTTTTCCTGTATTTCTTAACAAACGACGTACCACAATGTTGTCATCTAGCACCTGTACATATTTTGTGACATTGGTAGCAGGGAACAGCAATCAATATGAAAATGAAAACGGTCCCCCAAAAGTAAACAACATAACCCACAACCTTGAACATTCAAAAAACCGCAGGTTATTTTTATTTTGGTTCTCCTTTCGTGTCGTCTCTTCTTTTCACACAACATTCCTGGTTGATCTTTTGTTTCTTTTTTTTTTCCACTCTCACTGCGTGATTTAACCCCAAAAAATTGATGACGAACAGTTCTCAGATAGCTTTAGAAGCCGGGTTTTCGATGGATAGATGGATGGATGGATGGATATGTGGATGAACGAATGAAAAACGGGACAGGTGGTTATAAAAGCAAACAGCAGCACCATGATTCGCTTTCACGAGAATATACACGAAAAGGATGGGGAAGCAACAAAAACAAAAAATTAAAGAGCTACGCGTACGTGAATATTCGCAAGCATGTACACGTCCTCGTACATAGATGCTCTAGAAACCTTTTTTATTTTTCTCGTTGTCCCCATTGATATCAATATCACAACCTAACCATCCGAATTCTCACATCCTGAAAATGAAGCTCTACCAATCCTCTGCACATATCCTCTCTGTATATGTTGTGACGAGCAATATCAACATATGTACATATCGCACTTTCAGCCATAACCACATAGCCATACGACTTCCTCTTCCTTTCTTTTGTCTCTGGTATTCCTGATTTCAAATTGCTCACACAACGGCTACTCATACGATTACTCGTTTGTGGATATGTGTGGTGTCCTTACAGGGCATAATTTATGGGTTCTCCTAGGGGTGGAGAGGAATAGGGGGAGTCCGAACAGACTTAAAATAAAAGAACACAAGACCCTGAAAAATGGACAAAATAAAAATAAAGAAAATATACGTATATATACAGTATATTCTTACATAGATAGAATTTTCAAAAAGAATAGTATTAATGGTAATGCTCATCTGTTGGGTCGTTCGTCCTTCGATCGTTAAGCACACAATTGCACATGCTTGCTAAATTACCCTTAACAACACGGTTAACTCAGAGAAAGAAAAGCCAAAAAAAGAAATCCGAACAGGCGGGTTCCCATTGAATTATATGCAGCACACGATAAGCTGGTATAACATAACACACGCTGAATATCCTTTGCACATAAAGGATTACAACATACGTATGAGTAGGTATAACGTCTGGCCAAAGTTTAGCAAAACAACCCCTGCCCATTCCCTAATCTATGTCAGAGACATTTATTCTATCAAATACGAGTAGGAATACAAATACAGAAACGGATACGGATACGGATAGATGTTTGTATGTATGTAACCGCTGTCGTCATCATTAAAAGGGCTCGGCGCTCTTCACCAGTAGCTGAGCTGTGCTATGTATTTCCTTCCAATCCCCCCCTAACATGTCCTGAAAGGCATAAAAGCAGAGTGGATGTACGTACTCGAATAAGGAAACTAAACTATTCGTACAGTGGGCGTAATTTTCATAAGGTCATCAAATTTTATTTATGATTGACAGTGTGACATATTACGATTGTGTGTTGTGTTATGTACACATCATAACAAATCGTTGTCGTTTCAAGGTTTCAAGTATATAAGAATTGACATTGATACAATCAGCGGGACCACTATGACATTTGATAAAACTTTGGTGTGGGTGGGTTGTAAACAGTTGCCTCAAAATTTGATAATGGAATTGGAATAAACTTATGCGACGTTAGTAAATGAAGAAAGATACGGAGTAGATCCACGTGATTCCGCCTGCGTCGCTGTAAGTAAACCTATTACGTTGGAAACGTTTCTATTGTCGAAATAGTGAGACCTACATTCTGTCAAAATGTAACCGGGACTGAGTCGTTCACTGGTAGCGATGGCGCGATGGTTAGCTCATTGGAATATCACGCAGAGGGTCCGTGGTTCGATCCCCGGCATCGCCAACAATTTTTCGAATCGTCATTACCCTTTCGGCGGGCAATGGCAAACTCGTGCCGTTCGGATTCAGCGATAAACCTTAGGCCCCGCTCAGATGTGACAAAAATGACAACATCAGCAGCACAAATGATTATCAAGAAGCTAGGCCATGGCCCATATCGGATTTTTTTTTTGTTGAGTCATTCACGCAGATTTTTAGAGTCATTCAAACATTTTTCCTATCTTGCTACAACTGTCATCTATTTTGACGCTGAGAGTTTCGGCGTCATCCGTCAACTCGCTTTTTTTCAGTAGCGAAAGACATGAGTTTTCCTATGGAAAAGACCAGAATTTGTTGTTCGGATGCGTTGAAAATGTTGCAGAAACCTTCGTGGACTCTGTAATATCGAGAACAAGATCATTTAAGTGGAGAGCAACAGAGCTTTCAAAGAGGGCCTGTGAAGTTGTTTAAAACTTGCCTCAACCGGGGCGTTTCGATAGTCATGGTGTTATTCACTTTGAATTTCTTTCGGCGGTTCAAACCGTTTGAGGAAGCGCATTCCCGAAAATAACAGAGTCGTCGTAGATTAATTCTTGAATTTCGCACCATCTAACAAATCCGTACTTGTGATCGACTTTTTAACCAAAATTGCTTCCAATATTATCGATCAAGCACCGTATTCTCCAGATTTGGCCTCTGTGCCTCAAATTACTACTTCGTGAGTCCGTTTTGGAAAAAAAAAAAAAAAAAAAAAAAAAAATAGCTGAGACAACTAAAGGCGATCCCGGAATATGCCAATAAAAATGTATAGATGAGTGGGTTGTTCGTTGGGAAAAATGTACCGATCCGAATGAAGTCTGTTTTTAACAAGATAAAATAAATTTGGGTGATTAATTGTTTTTATTGACTCAGTCCCGGTTATTTTTTTTTGTCAGAATGTAAATATGTTTATGTGTTCTATGTTATTGCCAGGGGACCATGAAGCCATTGTGAAGAAGCTTTCCACGTACTCGTAGGGTAGATGAATCGACAGCAAAGCATATAAAATACGTGAATCCGTCAAAGATGATTCAAGCTAATGCAATAAAAAAAAAAAAAAAAACATTAAATGGTTCAGATTCTGATTTAAGCTAGATTTCCTTCTAAACATAGTTGGGAGGCTTATGTCAACTTTTAGAGCTTCTCCTAATTCTATGCCAAGCGAAAGAAGTTCATTGATTATAATTTTTTTAGTTTTCATTGTAAATTTCTTACATTCAAAACCAATGTTAATTATTACCTTCCATAGCAATTAAAATATTGCGTTAGAGGAGAAAACTTAAAGAATAAATCGTACGCATTAAAGTTTTCAAAACTCAGTATTCAACCAGAAATCGTTTGACGCTTGGGCGATCATTTGTCAGTTTGTTAAGGCCCTTTTCGAACTTTCTGTTGTTTGTATCTTTGCAGTCAGTCCGAATGTGATTCAAAGACTTCTTAAACCAATTCACTGCTGTTCATCTAATACGTTGAGATAAAGCAGGGATACAATGTACTAAGTTGGTGGTTATGTTCCTTTATTCAGTTTTTACTAAACTTTTAAACCGATGACAAAGAAGATCCATTTTTGTCATCCTGACAAAGTTGGTGGAGCTACATATGTGTTCGCTGTTATTTTTCTCCCTCTAAAACCTAGGATTAAGGGAACTTAACATGTGTTCAATCACAACAACTAATGGCATCTTCAACCGTCTTTGCATCCCTGTGATTGCAGTTCTCGGATCAAATCTTGAAAATAAGTTGCTGTCTGCGCTTCAATAAGTTATGAACGGCTAGGCTCGTAGGTTGTCCAGGCCTCCAGCCTTTTTATACTTTTGTCTAAAAATTCGCATTATTTTAGTAGGCGTGGTGGAAGTGCAAGTTTTGGGTTTCATCCAGGATGATCTCCAGTGTTTTCTTTGGGCCTTTTTGGCTTTAGTACGAACCGCACTTGTAAACAAGAAATCAGATTACTACGGCATTTCTCAAAGTTTCTTGACATCAACGTCACTGAACAATAAAAATTTGAGAGAAAGCGATCGATTGACAAACGTTCTGCCAGTTTGTTGTCATATTGCAGCTTCTCAGAACGTCTTCATTAGGGTGGCATCTGCCACTAGTCTTCTGTTCGAGGTATGAACTGTTCGTTTGCAGATTCAAACTTCGATGTCCTCCTTCGTGTTGCAGGGTTATGAACGTCCTAAGGGGCATCGCCACAGCGCAGATTTTAGGTCTGTGGGCTGTTAGCCTTTATGGATAAATTGGATCGCATTTTCCGATGTCACTATGCTTCAGCTTTAACTATCTTTAAATGTGGTACTTTAGGTCATATTTGCCATGCAGACCATTGACGCCACAATTGAACCAGTACGCGTATTTATCTGCTGTACATCTTTACAACTTTATCTGTGAGGGTCATGAGTCTCGGTTAAGAGATCTTCAACACTGACGTACTGACTGACTGACCGAACAACCAGCTCTTTTTTGTCTGTTGATCAGAGTGGAGGTTATGTTGTATCAGAATTAAAGCAACTTCTCGACTTAGTTCATGTATATACATTTTTATTTAATAAGTTAACTTACAGTTTAAAAAATAAAAACTAATTTGTTTGTTTTTTTTTTTCTTTTTAGGTAAGTGTATACTTTGGCCCGTAATGTAAGTGAAATTTTTTTTAAATATTTCAGTAGCCTGTTCGTCAGTTGACAATTTTTGATTGATTAACGGTAACATTATGTTACCCTCAGCCTAAGGCCCTATAAAATACTTTTGGGCACTTATGATCTAGAATTCTAGATCTCTTATCTTTCAGAGTGCTTAAAAAACAGCAGAAGGATCAAACGCGACAAAACTGACACCAAGTATCTGTGGATATTACTTGCTCTCTGTCCTCTGCCGATACGAACTGCTAACTCAACCAGAATAACTAAGGTCGTGTAAGTCAGTCATGTATTGGGTCATATAAGAAATCTCCGTGGTTTTTTGTCACTAGATGGTGTTGGTGTCCATTTATCTGGAAACGCTAATCTAATTGTGTCAAACGAACACTTGTTTGAAAGGTTTGAATGTGATTTGTGATTTGAATGTGAATGAAATATCTGAAGAAATACGCTGTGATGCTTTTTTTTACTATAAAAAAGGCAAAAACGCTGTTAAAACATGTCGAAAAATTTGTGCAGTTTACGGTAAGAATTTTGTGAGTGAACGCCGGACCAATGAGTGGTTTGTTCGATTCCGTCCTGGAAATTTGGATGTAAACGATGCAATGGTGGCCGTGGTGTAGTGGTATTGGCCATCGCTTCTCACTCGGAGGGTCAAGGTTCGAATCCTACTCATGACAAGTTTTTCGTTTGTGTAATTGGAACTCAGTCAGAAAAATCTGCGTGTGAAGGCATAACACTGGCATGTAGATTTGGCTCTCCGTCCTATTCGGACTCCCACACCTGGAGAATCAATATCGAAACCAAATATACCTGAGATTCAAACCACTACATCACAACAATGCTTTCCTTTCTCCTCCTTCTATATTTCCGCCCGCGCCCTGGCAACAGTAAAAGGGTATCATAACCCCCTTGAGACGCGGGTAAATTATATAAAAAAAAAAAAAAAAAAACTCGTATTGGTCGGCCTGTCACTGAAAAAGTAGATGAAGTTTTGCAACTGATGGAGCAAGACCGGCACGGAAGCTGTCTGGAGATGGCGAAAGCACTAAACATCAATCGTATGACAATTTGGAAACATCTAAAAAGAGCAGGCTACTCAAAGAAGCTCGATGTTTGTGTACCACATGAATTAACGCAAAGAAATAGATCCATTTTTGAAACGATTCATTACTGGCGATGAAAAATGGATTAAATACGAGAATATCCAACGCAAATGATCATGGTCAAAGGCCGGTGACCGACCACAAACGACTTCAAAGCCTGGATTGACGACAAACAAGGTTATGTTGAGTGTTTGGTGGGATTGGAAGGGAATTGTCTATTATCAGCTGCTAGAACGTGGCTAAACGGTCAATTCGATCCTCTACTGTGCACAATTCGACCGTTTGAATGAAGCTATCAAGAAAGAGTGACCAGAAGTTGCCAACAGAAAGGGAGTTTTTTTCCATCATGACAATGCTAGGCCACAAATTGACGGAGCTTGGTTGGGAAAATTTGATGCACCGTATAGCCCTGACCTTGCACCCTCTGATTACCATTGTTTCGGTCTTTGCAAAACTCTCTTGATGGTAAAAAATTGGCCGACCGAAGAGCCGCTGAAAATCACTCACTATATCGGGGCATAAGTTTGCATATTAGTTCGCTAGAAACTCCTCTGTCATCATCTCTATTTTTACAAACCTGGCAAGATGCCGAAGAATTCTTACATGGCCTAGGCCTCAAATGTGTACAAGTAGCTCAAATCGTTGCTTTGTCTGGATCATGCGTATATGCATTGAGTTTTACACAGCTGTACTTAAACAAATCCCAGTCAAACTAAGAATATTCCAAAATGGTCGGGGATACCTTTAAGGATTTCCCCTTCTTCTTGGCTTGGTAGCGGCTTTATATAGCTGAGTTTGTACGTCGGAAGTAATGTATCAAAGACATTGTATCGGTAGATGTCTTTACCTTATAATTTGGCTACTTTGATCTCCAAGCAACGATCGGTTAGCACTTCATTTCTGGGTTCGAATAGAACTTGCTTGTCCCTGCAGGTATGTACCACGCGGTAGAAATTTACCAGATTTTGCGCATTATCGTCTTTTTATGGCTGAGTGTAACAAGTCCTAGAATATCAACACATCTAAGGCTGTGAGTATAGCGATACTATAAATTTTAAAAGGTGCAGACACACCATATTCGCGTAAAATGCTGAAATATGCTACTTCAATGGAATGAGGTTTAAAGTAACGTCGCTGACTGTAGATCATCAGTTACTGAATCTGCTTGTTTTGTTATTTCTTCAGTGGAATCCTATTTTGACTGCCATAATCATCATCCTTAACAAAAGCAGCCATAGTAAAGCAAATGCAACCCATTCCTAGGAAGCTGCAGCACTACCATCTTACCATCTACCATCTCCAATAGCATTACGTTCATGCTGGGATGCTGCCGGTCCTGGGTCTTCAGTCCTTGCACTTGCTCCCTCTTACTTCAATGTATTGGACGTAATATATTACCGTCTGGCTGTCGTGGCTCCTGCTGTTGCTACTGCTTTTACCGGGATTTTCGATTTATTTTCACTCCTTCGTGATTACGTCTAAAAATACAAACAACGGAAGAACGAAAAAGGAATGGAGAAGGAACTGGCAGAATAGGAGATATCCGTGCAGTTCCTTGTCCTATTGCAACTACTGTGCGCCTTTTATACGAATATGATGCATCTGACTTGGCTGTATGCATGCACGGTGCACATGCTTGGTTAGATAGTCCTTGTTGGTGGTGTCGTATTCGTTTCTATCAGGAAGTGGAGGGTTGCTCTTCTACATAGATGAGGAGAATGATGACGACTTCGGTGGTCGGTCTAGTGATGATGATAATGATGATGATTTTCAATTTATTTTCATTTTAGGGGATGACTGCTGCAACTCGGAAGTACTACGAATAAGAGTACAGTTTTGCTTCTACAGTTGCATGCAATACAGAAACACTTTTAGAAAAACATAAATATGTATGTATGTATATAGACATTCTGTTAACATTTTAACGTGTCCATTATAAATTGCGATCGATATTTCACCGACCATTATGGTTCTCTTCGTCTTCTTCCTTATTGTCATCGGATCTAATCCCTTTTGAAGGCATAAAGCCGTAAATGATTGCAGGAATGGATTCTGCAAAAGAGAGAGAAAGGCCATCTATAAAAAGACAGGAAGGATTAGACAGTTTTATTAGATTTCCAATTTTGTAGAGGGTTGAGGTACCGATGAACGAATTGATGTGTGTAGGTTCATATACTCATGTATTGGCAATTTTAAGTGATTTGCGGTTCAAAGAAAAAATGAGGAAGTCAACGTAACGTAAAGGACAGACATTTGAAAAGATCTGACAATATTGAATCTGTAAGTTGTAAGTTTAATGATTTATGAGAAAATCTTTAAAGGAAGATGTGCAACATACCATATTTGTAGGCCTCTACCTCAGAATTAACCCAAACGCCAAGACCGTTTAAAACTTGTACACTTTGTGAGTTGTAAATGAGTTATGAAAAATTTGCCTGCCTCCCGAAGCAAAACAAAGAAATCATTTCTTTCGCACTTCTCTGCAAGGTTTTTCTTGGAATAATTCCTTTCAGTGATGACGAAAAGGAATTGAAGAAGAAATAAATTCCAACCAGTATTTCACCCAAATACCAATTTAACAATGTTAAACATCATCATCGTTCCTTTTGTTTCCGTAAACACAAACGCAAGATAAAAAAAAAGACAAGAAAGAGAGAAAACCTTCCTTTTTGCGCTCGGTGTGGGTGTACGATTCGTACACCGACCTTATGCTCAATCTGCAATCTTTTTGTTGTGAAACATAATAAAGATAAATTAAATTTGCAAAAAACAAGAAGCAAATAATAAAATGGGAAAAAAGGCGAAGAAGAAAAAATATGCCACAACTTTCGTATCTCTGAGAAAAACTAGTTTTGAATATGTACTCGCATATCTACATATAATGAACCGAGGATCTACCTAAACTTGTAGGTGTTTCGAAATGCATAAGGTAACTTTGAGAGGAGCTTTTTAATGCCCAAAAAAACATGAGCAGTATTTTGTGTGCAGTGAAATTAGAATACACATGTTTTAATTCGCGAAGCTACATATGGTATACTATAAATGCTGCACGCAGCGCTGTTCTGGAATACATCTCTATTTCTAAATTCGCTGCAATCGACAGTGTGACACATAAGTGACAGTAGTTGTAAAATGACAGCAACCGATGCGATTGACTTCAAAAAATATCTGCAAATCTGTTTCACGGGCAGAGCTTGCAGCAGTCTTGGGCATAATGTTACTCTTTAAAAAAAATGTAAGAAATACTCTTTTATGTGACACCAATTTAGCTGTTCAGTATTCGAATAAGAGTAGAACTGCTCCTCCCGGACATCGCGAAGTATCTGGATGTAATTCGGGACAAAAAACTGATTTTTTTTTTAAGTTAGGGAGGAAAGAAAGAAAAGTACCGATGTACGTTGGTCTTGAATGTTTGGAGGTTATAATGACTAGGAAATGAAGAGCTCGGAAGGGCATTCCATGAGCGGATTGTTCGGCTTAGGAAAGAATCATGACATTTCAGGGTACGTCCGAAAGTGGGCTTGAGGGTGTACTGATGAGCATTCATAGCTCGAATATGTGGTCATTTCAACGTTAGTTGTCATTGACACACATACCGAGAATGGAAATTTTTTCGGTTTCAACGATGCAAGTGTCATTCATGGATAATGGCTGGGTATTTGAATTTTGCAAGCGACAGCAGAGAGCATTGTGTTTTGGAAGCATCAAATTCCACTCTGTTGCTAGCTCCCCAGTTGGTTATGCTGTTCAAATCAGAATTTAATGAACTTAACATACGTTGCCGTTCCCGTTCTACAGCCGATGAGTAGCGATGTGAGTCCGGGAACGAACATGAAAAGCAGAGAGTACTGCCGTCAGCAAAGTGGTATATTGGATTAGAAGTAGCAGACAATAGATCATTAGTGAAAATTAAAAAGAGTGTCGGAGACAGAACGGAGCCCTGGGGGACACCAGCATTTATTTTGTGAGTATGAGACTTGAAACCATCAATCCCGAAGGTAATTTCTAATCCATTGAAGAAGAGAGTCATCGATTCCAAAAGCACGCATTTTCGACAAAAAAAGGTTGATGCCAAACTCTGTCAAATGCCTTAGAAATATCAAGCGTTGAGCTGGCCGCAAAGTGTGCAGCAAGCAGATTTGTATTGTCCAAAGAGCTGACAGCTGGAATTTCATTGTAAATGAGCGTTGGGATGGAGGATGAAGCAGAATTTCTTATAATTTTGACGAGCGACTAAAAATTTTTACTACCTTAGGGACACTGTAGTATGTTTTGCCTCAGTTTTTGGTCGTATAGAAATTTCACACGCTTAAGAAAGGCATTGCAGTCATTCCTGGTTTGTTTGAATTTTTTTCGGTTTTCCTCTGTCAGGTTGATCTTATACGACCGAAAAAAACATTTCTCTTACCCTGATAGCCTCTTTACAGCTCCAGTCATACCACGCCTTTTCCTTTGGTCTGATACTCTTTATCCGGTGAGGGATAAAGAATCTCATTCCAAAACGAATAGTGTCTGTGATCATATAAGCAGCGGCATCCACGTCGTTATCGAGAAATTGGAATCCTAACGTAGCGGAAAGAATCAAATAGGCATAGGTATAATGCTCTTTTTGTATGCAAAAGGACGGTAAGAAAAGTATAGTGGGAAGTAATAATTAAGAAAACGATTTACGAAACTTAGCAGCGGTTCAAAGAACGGCTTGCATAGCAATTACAAGTGCGCTCCATACCACCCCTACAGTAGCATACGGCAGCACCTAACACCGCTTCATTAACAGATCAGAAAACTTGTTGGCAATAGTCCCATACGAATCATTAATTTGGGCCACTTCAAGAGCAGTAGCTTCAGGCACGGCACGGTCCTAGTGGAGCTACTTCCTTGATCGACTTCGACATTCCGAATTATATAATAAATCCGGAGAGGAATGACTAGCAAGAAAATCCAATAAACAGGCCGCTCTTAAGGCAATGATATCGACTAACATCAACTTTGATACAGTCAGGGCCTGTCGCACAATGCTCAAATTATTATGCAATCAAAACCGGGTGAGACCGTGCCGTGTGCCAAGAAACTGCGGTATAGAGGGAAATGAACAAGGGGATGAGTTTGCAAGAAGAGGAGCGCTACTCGATAATAGTCAGCTGGCCAACTTCAAACAACTCCTGTGCATAGTAAGGGACAATATTGAGGAAAACACCATAAACGTGGTCGAATCTTGAATGACATAGGGTATCTAATGCTCTATGGACACTAGTAGTTCATTTAGAAATTATGTATTGCTTGAGGGAGTTGTGATTGCGGAAAAGAACTTGGAGTTACTGCTTGGTTACTAAATATATTCCCAAGAAATAGTGCAATGCAAAGGGCAGCTCAAATCCCAAATAAGGAAATGAACGCAGTGTGGTTAATAATATACCGGACTGGCATAACAAAACACAATTGAAAGCCAATAAGTTCTGAGTGACCAACTTTTTGGATCTCGATATTCGAGTCGAATACGATAGATTCTAGTCATCAAATGTTTCAAAACTTTGAGATAATATGCGGCAGTAACTGTCTCACCAGTTGGAACAAATTCCGCAACAAAATGACTCACTTTTCAGATCATTTTAAGACGTTTATGTCACTCGAAAACAACAGTTCTACTCAAACAATCACTACAGTACATACACTTGTTGCATCAATGCACAATGACGGGTGTTTTGAAAAATAGTTTTTATAATTTGTAAAATATCAACCAGAATTGACATATATCGGAGTGTCCGAGATATTATTTGCCACACTGTGTACGTCGAATTGAATTGACGTGCAAAATGTGGCGATCATATCTGCACTTGAAGGCAAACAAATTTGAACACAAATCTGCCGATTACAGAACAACATGATCTTACTTGTCGGGGCTACAGTCTGATATGGGCTTGAGCCTCAATCAGTAAACGTCTCTATCTATTGTGTTATTTGAACGACTGCGACTACATTCAGTTGTGCAGTCCAGGATAATTGGGGTCCCTTTCTTAATGATTTTGTTCTAAGACGAGGTCTTCCACAGCTAGTATGTATTTTCAACTGCGAATCGACGGCTTCCCTGGCTCGAGCGCTTAAATTTAAGCACTTATCTAACTGCTCTACAGCTCATGGAGTATGCTGTTAAAACCTTTCCTCTATAGTCCGCCATTGCAAATGCGCTAGTGCCGTACAAAAAGTATTTTGGGTTCCTAGAGAAGAGCTTAACCACTTGATAAGCTAGGCGCGGATGTTGTGTCGTTTGAGTAGTGCCCTGGGGCGATCGTAAAATTATCAATTTGTTTGACGGTTAAATGATCAAAGCTGACTGCTTCTTATATATTCCTTCGTTAATTAGTGGAAAAACCGTGCGCCCCGGAGAGAGCTCAGTTGGCCTAAATTCGAACTCACGTAAATAGCTGGTCAGATCGTCGCACCAAACTGCCTGGTTTTCTATGGTATCTAATTTTCAGCAGTCAATGGACTACACTTGATGTTTGATCGCATTTTGTGCGTCGTTTTCCTTTCATCTTCTTATAGGACCGCCAACAATGGGTCACATATTGTGTCACAGTGTCTCACGATCATGTCTCGTATATTTGAACTCTTGTTTCTGAAAAGAAGAAAATTGATGAACGCAAACGATGGCCACCCTAATGACGCAGAAAGGTGCGTCCTTTCGATCAACTGAGATAGAGAATACCAGCAAGTTGGTGCTAAGTCATTAAAATCAGATATTGGATTCTATGCCTTCAAAAGTACCTATCTCTTGTAGCATCTGCTAAAAATTTAGAAGGAAGTGAACAAAAGGAACGCACTAGTGGCTATCGGTTAACAAATTTGTTTTCACTATTACGAATGGTCTTAGGAGATTTAAGGTTTAGGTTAATCACAACCAATCTGCACAGTTTGAATGAACCGCATGGTTGTTAATGTCAAAATGTCAAGCATTAGGTTGACGCGATTTTGCGCCTAAATCACTATCGGAACATTATGGGATCAGACTACCATAGCCAATCAAAAGGCCATCGATCAGATAGCATATGACAGTTTATTTTCCCCAATTGTACGTTGTTCCACGCAATTGAGTCTTTTAAAGTAGCCATAGCCGATTTTATTATAGGAAGTGGCGCTAAATACTTGGAAATAATGACTTTGACGATCATTTTTACGATCGCCAGATCACTTGACAATCAAATGTCGTTTACAACCGATATGCAGTAAGTAGCGGGACTCCATTATTCTAATTACGGACCAAACTAAGCATGACCCGAGCCCAGAACGCGCAGGGATCGTAAAAACTATCGATAATTGTCACAAAACGATAAAACCCAACGGATAATCGTTGCGCACTTAAAATTGTTGCAGATGCAACGCTTGGGCAATAAACAACTGTGATGTGACGAATACGAGTATGTAGGGTAAAATGGACTTGGCCGGCAGTACTCGTACATTGCAGTCAATCTCTGTTTCCGTTTTAGGATTCTCGTAGTTGAGTTGATTGTACTTGGACGAGGGTAACCATTACGATGATGATTATGTTGATGTTGATAATGTTGCAACGATTTATTTATTTTTTATTTAATTTGAGTGAAGCCGAGATGAAAAAGAATACCGGGAATGAAAAGAAGGGGGTCAACCTCTTGCTAACACATATTTCTGTGTGTGTGGCAACATACAGATTCTCTTTGTTGTTGTTATGAATTTGCCGGGGTTATTGTTGTAGCTAGCGTGACGGATGTTGCCCTTTTATTTAGCTTTTTAATGTCGCATCAGTCTTGGTATGGTTATTGTTGTTTTATGCCTGTTCTTCTGTTTGTTTTCATTTCTCACTTGCCGCACGCTCTGATTGATGATGAAAAAAATTTAAAAATAAATAAAAAATCTATTTTAATGATTTACAAAGATTGCATGTGGATTATAAGGAAAAAACAGAGGAGAATTTCTGATGATTCGAAGGCCATGTGTCATTGCCACTTGACTTACTTCACTACATACACATGACACATTCTAGAATCAACATCACGATAACCCAAGTGACGATTGACGATTGAGATTTTCTGGAATTTCAAAAATTCCGGCGCACGAGTATAGTTTTTTTTTTTGAATTGTGTTGCGTCAAAGCTAACAGCAGTTGTACGCCATCAAGTCTACAAAGTTGTTATCACTTTGCAGTTGTGTTTACTACTCAGGGTGTGTACGCTACAGCAATCAATTATCAGTATAAAGACGTGATGACTTAAATGGTTATATTTCTCTCATGAATCATAGTTTCGTGAGAATAATTCCAAGATAAGCTAATGCGACTTGCATGACTGATTAGATTCATTGCAAGTCTTACATGGTAAGGCTGATGTGTTTGTCAGTTTGTTTGACGGTTTCTTGTTATTATTTCTCAAGCTAAACTCATGTGTCATTTTTGAGGTAAGAACTAATGAATGTCGATTTCGTTTCGATTTAGAATTTCTTAATCATGGGAAAAATTGATGCCAGATTGAAAGAAACCCTTGCACTTTGTATTAGTAACAGGCTCTCCCAGCTTAAATTTGAAAAGAAAGCACTATTCAATGTCTTTTAACGATTTTTGTTTTGGCAGTAGGCCATCATGGCAACCTAATTTTTCCATACGCTTTCGATGGTTTCGATCCTAAGTCTGAGTCGTCTTTGGATTGTTCGCATAGCATCTCACAAGAAAAAAATCCCAACGGCGTCAATCGTAGCTCCGTGGCGACTAAGCAACATCACAAAAACGGACTAGAACCATAGCTCGCTCAGATCACAAACCTTAAACCTTCCGAGCCCCAAATAGGACAATTTTTCTTCTTTACATAGCCTACGAGATCGAAATGCACCTCATCCGAAAAGATGGTTTTTTGAGCAATATTAGCAATTAGCAATTTCGAGCTGCACTAAAGCCCAAATAGAAGTGTGTGGTTCAATTTCTGGGTAAATAAGACCCTGTAAGCGAATAATCCGAAATCTTTATGCAAAATTCTCCTCATGATGTTTAGTTCTTCAAATATTTTCCTCGTTGAGGTACTCGGGCTTAAGCGTACAGAATAAACAAGGGAATATGTTCAATTATCAATCAGCAAACCTAGCTCACGAATTTTCTTAACAAACTTACGTACATCAGCTGCAGTAAGTACATTAGACAAATGTTTACCACGATATAACTTTCGGCACAACTTTAGGGTTACATTTCCAGACTTACCAGGGAGCAAAAAAAAAAAAACCAACATTTACCAATGACTCAAATGTATGGTACACAGATGAATCCAAAACAAATGAAGGAGTTGGAGCCGGAGCCAGTATTATCTAAGCAGGTCCGTATTTTAGGTAAAAATCCACGCAATAGAGCTTTGCATTCGGGAGAATCTAAATATAAATCTAACAAACAAGAACATTTACATTCTCTCCGACAGCAAAGCAGCCCTACTTGCAATTAATACCATTGAAATAAAACCAAAACTGGTCTGGGACTGTCTTCGACTCCTATAACTACTGGCCATCACAAACAAAGTCCATTTGATTTGGATACCAGGACATAGTGTATATAAAGGCAATATACAACGGACAACGGAGAGCACTTCGAAAAAGTGTTTGGACTTGCTGATGCGGAATCGGGCGGACTTTTGTCGTCGATCGGTAACTGTTGATGAAACCTGGATCCACTATTACACACCAGGGAACAGAATGAGTGCCCGGAAATGGACTGAAGCCGGCACGAGTGCTCCGAAGCGGCCGAGGGTGGCTCAATGGATCGGAAAGTTTATGGCATCGGAAAAACCATCAACAGCGAGTATTACGAATGAAGGCGGAAATCTCTTCAAAACGGCCTCACATGAAGCGAAAAAAAAGTTTGTTTTTGCAAGACAATGCGCCGGCGCATAAGATCATCGCAACCACGGCTAAAATCAATGACTTACAGCTCCAATTGCTGTCGCATCCACCGTATTCGCCCGATTTGGCTCCCTCGGACTATTATCTCTTTCCAAATGTCAAAAGATGGCTCATTAATAAAAAATTCAGCTCACGCGAGGAAATCATCGACGCCACGAAGGAGTATTTTGCAGACCTTCCGGAAAATTACTTACTCAAGCGTAAATGAATCTACTTCGTACCGCGAGTAATGCTGAATTGTTTGTCGATTTTATGAGCACATAAGAGCTGTCAATGTCAAAATTATATTTGATTCATAAAGAAAACAACACATGGCAACCCTTTATTTTATCTGGAAGAAAGTACAATCCGGGCCAAATTTGGGCGTTACACGTTCATTCTTTCAGCTCAATCTCCAGTCATTTGTTTTCAGTGTTGCTTGCCAAATATAATATTGAGATCAGCTTTAAATTTGGTACACTACCTAAGGAATGCGATTCGCTTGTGTTGCCAGGGCTATCTCAATTCATTTTGGAGCTTAGGAGCTTTGAACTCAATTGTTTTGGCAACCCGTAATAGCAGCGGTGACCAGTCGAATTACGAGGGCGGGTCAATAAGTCCGTGACTTTTGGATTAAAACACAGATTTTTTGATAAAAAAATAATTTTATTTTTAACCGTAGTCTCCCTTGAGCTCTATACACTTTGTCCAACGCTTCTCCAATTTTTTTATCCCTTCCAAAAAAAATGATTTGTCGAGGTCCTCAAAATAGGCCTTTGTTTGCGAGATGACTTCATCATTGGAGTCAAATCTTTTTCCACCAAGCCATTTCTTCAGGTTTGGGAACAAGAAGTAGTCACTCGGAGCCAAATCTGGAGAATAGTGTGGATGAGGGAGCAATTCATAGCCCAATTCATGGATTTTTGCCATGGCAACTGCACATGTGTTTGTGGTCGATTGTGAGCAAACGCGGCACCCATCTTGCGGAAAGCTTTCTCATGCCCAAGTGATCATTCAAAATTGAAACCACTGAGCCATGCGAGATCCCTACGGCTTCCACAATCTCTCGCACTTTCAATCTTCGGTCGGCCAAAACCATATCGTGAATTTTTTCGATTGTTTCGGGTGTAGAGACCTCAACTGGGCGTCCAGAACGTTCGGCATCTTCAGTGCTTGTACGGCCACAACGAAATTCAGTAAACCACTTTTTTACCATTGAAATCGATGGTGCAGAGTCCCCATAGTATTTATCAAGCTTAGCCTTGGTCTCGGTAATGGTTTTTTTCGCAAGAAATAATGCTTAATAAGCACACGAAATTCACTTTTTTCCATTTTCTCCTCAAATTAGTGAGTAGTCTGATAAAAATAGCTGTCAAACACAAACTAACTGACGCAGCAAGTTTAAATTTTGACAGGAGTCAACTGACAGATCCCTGTTGACAGGAGCAGTGTTGCTGTTTCAGTAAAGAGGTCAGAAATTCAAAAAGTCACGGACTTATTGACCCGCCCTCGTATTACCATCAGGATGTCATTCACAGAGTTAGTGCTTACCCCAACACAAATAATTCGTATGTTCCCGCTATGTGGTTCCCTGCAGTACACAGATGATTCTTTGTTTAGTGATAGCAAGAAGGTTCATTGTTTTGTCTTCATTAAAACCTAAAAGTCTTTTCCTAGATTTTTTTAAGCTGTTTTAGCATGCTTTTCGGATTTTTATTTTTACTGTCATCTGACTTAAGAATTTACTGGCTTTCCAACATGATCGTACTTATGACATGCAGTGAATTGGGATTCTCACAGACTAGGGTAAGGTAAGGTAAGGTAAGGTCATACGTTCCCCGCGGCATGCCATAATTAAGATTCCTGTTGCCATCTGGGAAACTATATGGTATGTTGGGTCGAGGTACACAAAAATTAGAGCTATTTTTGGCCTTATGTTTATGTATATAGAAGGAAAGGCACTCCCTAATAGTTGTAGTTGCCACCAATCTCTTTTTTTAGTAATATACAAAGAAGAAAATGCATTAACTGATTTACTCGTATATTAGTGACGAAATTCTGCCGAAAAAGCGTTTTGTTATCACCTCTTTTCAATTCGCCCTTACAAAACTCCACACAGAATCGATCACTAAGTTCAGAAATCCGTAGGTTCGCTTTACTGAGAAGGCGAGATGCTGTGCAGGATCTGTTAGGTTACTTAAAATTTCACTGCAAAATGCCTTGTGATAACATAATATGGTGTCCCTGGAAGGCCAGGGACCGCGGTCATTGGATTTCTCGTCTTCTAAAGATTCAGATACGTAGATCTGAAGATCAATGTCCTTATCAAATTTGATTGAATATTTAAATCTTATATCAAAGGCAATTTCTAGCATATTCATGATGCGCCACAAGAGTATATACTAGTTCCCCTACTATTTACTGAAAACTTGTTGCCCCCTATTTAACTTTCTCATCCTTACAATGCTGATGGAAAGCTACAGTCAATTGCTCTATGGTAAAAGATTTAATGGATATCATGGTCTATTGGTGCTTCTTATTTTCAGACTTGAAGTTCAAGTTGCCATACAAATTAGACGGCATCTCTTTGGCCCATGATTTTGAGGGGTCCAGACAATTGAAATTCTAAAGAAAAAGTCACATATCCCGTTTTAAATTTGGCAAAACAGCACATTTCATTTGTGCTACACTCGTTCAACTAGATTTGTGGCTATTTGTAGATACACTCGTACTTTCCAACATCCTTTCAAATTTCTCATGGACCACTTTGAATTCTTGAAAAATGCAACTCGTTATCCTGTCACTCCTCAAACTAACAACATTCATACAACTCAAACCGATAATTATTGTGAGTCAATTTAAATTGTCGTGTATCCCTACAACTGTCATGCTAATAGCATCTGACAATTTCTTTAAGAATTTTAACTGCCAAAGGGTATACCGGCTTCGTTTGGTAATTGAATGGCCATAAAGGTAAACAGGACATGTAATTGAATGGGTCTACCTCGGAGCTATCGTTTTTTTTTTTTCGATTTAGTTTCAGTTTCACATCACATTTTTGCCATGAGGACCAAAAATGAGTAAAAACTCAAACTGAAACCGAAATCGAAAAACAAGTCCCGTCTCATACAAAGTAGACAAACCACCATCTGCAAGATTCGTGTACAAGTCGGTGTACGAGTACTTATAATATGGTATGCTCCGTTCCTTTGTTGCGCATGTCGTTTACTTATTATTCGTGAGAGAGAGCAGATACGAAGAAATTGAATTTCAAAACCGAAATACGAGTAGATACTGGTACATACGAGTATACTATATCTGAAAACCAGAAAGGGATTTAGAAGTGGAATCTACGAATAAGCTGGAGTCGCCACCTGCTTAGCCAAGCAAAATGGTGAGTATCGTATGAACACTTTATCTAGGTTCGATTCGTTTCTATGAATGTGTTTTGGGTACCTGCTGTCATCAGAGTCTACCTGTAGATACCTTACAAACTGATGCACGTAGTGTTCCTTTATTAATCCCTTATCCCATTCCATTTCACATGTTGAAATTCTAAGGAACCTCGGTTAATCCATGTCGTCTTGAAGGTAATACATTCTGACGCCCTCATATGTACATTTATACTCCCAATTCGATTCGTCCAGGTGTAACTCAATCTCCAGACACAAAAACCCAAATGTCTTGTACTCTCGTACTATGTGTATCTATTCAGTTTAGTCAGGTAGGTATGGTTTTTTTTGTTGTCAGTTGTATCCTTGCTCTGATTTTCCCAAAACGATCTGAAGGCATTTTCTCTACGAACATAGAGACATGGATGTAATCAATCCATGTTGTCGTTGTACCCAAGGAACCGAGGGAAACATTCCGAATATGCCTTGCAGATACTCCATACGGGTATATCAGCCACACCAGGTGGTGGCCAAAAATATCTTTTGGACACGATTCAGATATGGACAGGTTTTGTCTTTCTTTTTCTGTCTCCCTCTCTCTCTCTCTCTCTCCCTCTTTTTCTCTCTGAACTGTAACTCTAGGCAGCCAGAAAATAAATCTAAATAAATTGATCCGGAGGTCTATTAGTCATTTGGTCGAGCTATACGAATAGTTATTGACAAGTTGTAGCCGTATATGTTACGTTATGCCTCCCAGCAGACATTTGGGGATTAAATATTGGTGGTTTAGCTGCACGAAAACTCTCGAAATCGACGCAGCCAACAACCAGATTTTGCTCTTTAATCATGCTCCCAGTACTCCCAGTACTCGTGTACAACATGCCAGTCTTTTTGTACCCAAGACGATGACTGCGATTGTGCCTGTGGCACACTTACGTCAAAGTATCGCAACAATTAACTTAGGTCAGTATCGGCACATATTCGTCGTACTGTTCCGTACTCGTAGCAAATTCGTGCGCACACAGTATTTTATAAACTGCGCACTGGGTGACGGAGGTTGGAGATTGCAGATTGGAGAGATGGTCGAGACTGAAGTCTCGTGTAGTTTTCATTTCCAGTGGGAGGAGGCGGTGGTCGATTTATTTTTGGCTGAATAATATGGAATTATATCTTGCTATGTCATCTAGAGGTTTGTTTTGATGTTTTTGTCTTCTTTTGTTTGCCCCTCGCATTATTGTACGAATCAAACTCACAGTTGTATCTGAGACTTGTTTGTGCTGATCGAGCATTTGATGAAAATGAGATTGCCATTTGTTCATGTGAATTAATGTATTTATTGTTATTAACCAAATGGACATGTGTATGTACCTCCCGGAGGGTTATGGATAGAAATAAATGAACTATTTAGTGGCATGCCACAAGGCTCCAATATTTGACCTACATTCTTTGAATGACATTTTTGTAGCTAGGTTCGTAGTTTATTGCAATTTGTTTGTTGGAAATTGTTTTACTGAGTGAGACTAGCCAATGGATGGGTTTGAATGGATGCATCACAAGCCATTTGAATGCTATTTCATTGACTGGGAGACACACGGGATTGGCTTAATGTGAAATAATCATGCGCTCTGGTGTCCAGATGGCCAGTTAAATTGACATAAAAACCAGATTTTAAAAAAAAACTTGTTTTGATAGCAACATGTAAATCTGGTAAATTCGGGAAAAATGTCTTGAGAAAGACTAAACAAGGAAATCAATTAATCATTTTGCGTTGCCTGGAAAATCGCTATTCATTTCTCAGATGTGAATTGTGAAATGTGTATCCATCTGTGATTTATGATCTAAATTTGTAATGTCAGCATTACAAAGACCTTTTTCCCCATTTATACATGAGGATATGCATTTATTTCTGACCAAATCATACAAGTCTTCTTAAGAGATTCCAAAGGTTTCCAAATGACAAATGGAATGCCTCTGAGTTCTTTCTTCAGACCGAACTTCTTTGTATGTACTTACTTTTGATTCGTGTTAGATACATAAAATCTGGTGATGAAAAAATACCTTTCAATGCCCAATAGGGCCGCTGTTCAGACCCATTTTTAGGAAGTTTTCTATGAATCTTTTAAGACGTCTATCATTTCTCTTTCTGAAAACATTGTAGAGCCAAAGATATATTCAATATATGGTATACTTGCAGTCAGATTCTTAACATGCGTTCTATGAGAATCAATAGTGACCCTTGCAGATACTTAAAAGGTTTCCATACACAATAAGGAATTCACTATGGAAACCTTAGAAAAGGTTTGGAATGTAGTAGAATGCAACATAATATTCGGCAACTTTGACGAAAAGGAAGATGGGAAAAGCATCTTCAATATCGGTTACTAGACTAAGGATGCCAACAAAGAAGGAACATCTGGATTTGACAACTCACTGAGGGTTGCAAATCAATTGAAATAACTCTGAGCTATCATGGCCGAAATTAACTAACCACTTTCGCCTGTTTGTTCAAGAAAAACGGTGATTAGTCTTCAAGAAACAAGCATTCGTGGAAGGTCTTTGATAAGTCCGCACCAAAGTGCCTTTTATTAAGGACTCCGACAGGCTTTAGTGTCCTGAGCTGGGTTTAAAATTGGATGTTGGCTTAGTAATAGTTTTTTGGACTCCAAATGATTTAAATCGGCTTATCAACCAAATGTCTATATTTTCTTTTTGCGTTGTTAGCTTGTTGGCGTAAACCAACGACTTAGTCCCTTACTCCATGAAAAGCAATCCAACGGGGTTAAATCGAGGTGGCAATTCGACTGGACCATATCTAGAGATTACACGATTACCGAACTTCCTCTTCAAAAGACCAATTGTTTAACTAATTGTATGGCATGTGGCACCATCTTTTGGCCAGAATGGGATCAACTTGACATTGATATATGGTTTTATCTGGCCAAGGCACGATAGCGAACTCCATCGACCGTAACATAGCGATCATTTTCATCGACGAAAAAATACGGTCCAGTCCAAACCAAAAATAAACTTCGTCGCTGAAGATGATTTTTCGATGAAATTCGGGAAAGTTTCGGCTTTTCAAATTATCAACAGGCTTCAGTTCTTTAGTTGTTTTGATCTTGTAACGGTGCAGATCAAGATCTTGACGTAAAATTGGCCACATTATGTACTGAGAGATTTCCAATTCTTGTGAACGGCGTGGAATCGGTTGATTTGGCTATAATGTTTGTTTTGTATGAAATTTCTCACCTTTCGCATTCGTTTAAGCTCAGATACTTTCTAGAATGGAAGTTATTCAATGACTCGACACTCAACAAAAATAAACAAAATAATAATAATAATGGAAGAATTAAGGGGTCTTACGTTTTGACTCAATCAAACCAAGAATTCGCCGAAATGTGGGGAAGAACCCAACGGACGAAAAGTCTAAAAAAAAATAATAATAGCACTGATGGGCAGATGATCTTTTCTGAGCACAGATACAATATATAGTATCGCATTCATCGATAGCCAAGTTGCGGTTTAATGACATGAATATCCAGATCTTCAGATCGAGAAAGTTTACGTAAGGGCTGACTTGACGCGTGTTTCATGGAAAGAATTTTTAACCGATTGGCATATTGCAGTCTCTTGTAAGAGTTATCCACTTGGATATCGTCAATGCCGAATGCTTGGGTGCTCTTAAGCTGTAGTGAAGAGGAAGATTTAATGTTTGTATGTCAGAATCTTTGTTAGTGCCCTGTTTTTTCTGACAGAAGAATTAAGACAGTCGTTACGTACTTTCTTTTACAACTTAAAGAGCTGTCTGATATTCACATCATTATCTATTTAGGTTTCTGAAAGCAATCCCTCTCTCTCGTCTGCAAATTAGAACAAGGATGTCTCGCATCTGCCATACGAAAATCACTGTGATAATTTTTTTTTGTGTTGGTAGTACTGTCATTGACATCTACTCGTATGTTAAATTTCATGTCAAAATCTGAATTTGTTCAGTAGTTACGCACATGTTTTGTGAACAGCAAAACGTGAATTTGGCGATTTTTCCAACGTCTGATTTTGTTGAGCAAAGATGTTGCATTAAATTTTGTTTGCGGAATGAAATTTCTGCTGCAGAAACGTTGAGGTTGTTGCAGAAGGCCTTCGGTGACAAGATTATGCCACAAAAAAATTTGTACAACAATTTAAAGAAGGCAGGGATAGCGTTTAAGACAAAGATATCCCTCAACATCAATTGATGGAGAACACTATAAGGAGATCAAAGATTTGATGCCAATTAACGGTCATTTGTTAACATTTCATTTGGATCAGTCCAGACCATATTGAAAGATGTTTTCGACTTGAAAAAAGTTCAAATCTTGTTTGATTTCAAAAACACTTAATTTTTTTTTTTTGGAAAAGAGCGTACATTTTTTGGCAGACCATTCCGGAGACCGAAAACTGAATCGCTATGCGCTTTGCAGGCCCTTCCGAAACTCGACTTATACAATTGTTTCGAGGATTGGAAAAACCGTATGCATCGTATCGTATCAGGAGGGGGGAGTACTTTGAAGGCGATGAAATATATTTAAAAGTATTAATAACGATTTTGAGAGCTATAAACAATTTCACCTTATTTTTTTGATCACAGTAATACGAGAGCGGGTCAATAAGTCCGTGACTTTTGGATTAAAACACAGATTTTTTGATAAAAAAATAATTTTATTTTTCAACGTAGTCTCCCTTGAGCTCTATACACTTTGTCCAACGCTTCTCCAATTTTTTTATCCCTTCCAAAAAAAATGATTTGTCGAGGTCCTCAAAATAGGCCTTTGTTTGCGAGATGACTTCATCATTGGAGTCAAATCTTTTTCCACCAAGCCATTTCTTCAGGTTTGGGAACAAGAAGTAGTCGCTCGGAGCCAAATCTGGAGAATAGGGTGGATGAGGGAGCAATTCATAGCCCAATTCATGGATTTTTGCCATGGCAACTGCACATGTGTTTGTGGTCGACTGTGAGCAAACGCGGCACCCATCTTGCGGAAAGCTTTCTCATGCCCAAGTGATCATTCAAAATTGAAACCACTGAGCCATGCGAGATCCCTACGGCTTCCACAATCTCTCGCACTTTCAATCTTCGGTCGGCCAACACCATATCGTGAATTTTTTCGATTGTTTCGGGTGTAGAGACCTCAACTGGGCGTCCAGGACGTTCGGCATCTTCAGTGCTTGTACGGCCACAACGAAATTCAGTAAACCACTTTTTTACCATTGAAATCGATGGTGCAGAGTCCCCATAGTATTTATCAAGCTTAGCCTTGGTCTCGGTAATGGTTTTTTTTCGCAAGAAATAATGCTTAATAAGCACACGAAATTCACTTTTTTCCATTTTCTCCTCAAATTAGTGAGTAGTCTGATAAAAATAGCTGTCAAACACAAACTAACTGACGCAGCAAGTTTAAATTTTGACAGGAGTCAACTGACAGATGCCTGTTGACAGGAGCAGTGTTGCTGTTTCAGTAAAGAGGTCAGAAATTCAAAAAGTCACGGACTTATTGACCCGCCCTCGTATATAAAGGGTGGTTTTTTAAGAGCTTGAGAACTTTAAATAATAATGCAAGACAGAAATATTGTTGGAATGAATTTTTTATTATTATAATCTAGTAGATAATTTCATGACATTTATTTTTTAAATATGATTTCCGGCAGGCATATGCCGCGGCTACAAGTTACATGGTCCACTCGATCAGTCCAATTTTTCACTACTTTTTCCAATAAATCAGCAGTGTGACGTCAATGGTGGCTTCAATATTGGCTTCCAATGCTTCAAGAGTTGCTGGTTTGTCGGCATAAACCAATGACTTAACATAGCCCCATAAAAAGTAATCAAGAACGAGGGGGGCCAGTTAACAGGACCACTTCTGGAAATAAAGTTGACACCAAATTGGTTTTGCAATAAATTGATGGTATGACAAACTGCGCCGTCTTGTTGGAACCAAATGTCGTCGATTCTTAGCTGATTAATTTTTGGAAACAAAAACTCAGTCAGCATGGCTCGATAGAGCTCGCCATTCACCGTAACGGCAGCTCCTTCCTCATTTCGAAAGAAATAAAGACCGATGATGCGGCCAGCGTGTAAACCGTACCAAACAGTCAATTTTAATGGATGTAATGGGGATTCGTTATGGTTTTGAATCGAGAAAAGTAAAATTAATGCGAAAATCATCAATAACTGCACGAATTGCTTGCTCACTAGGCTGATTATGTTGATCGTAAAATTGACGGAGTGCTCTATGAACTTCACGAACAAATTTCTTTTTTTCAAAGTAAACTTCCACAATTTGGAAGCGTTATTCTGGCGTTAAACGACTCACGATGAATTTCCTTGCCAAACCTTACTGAACAGAAATGTCAACACAGTTTGACATTGGCAGCTGTCAAACCATAGACAACAACCATCGAAACTTCTCATGCAGCTAAAAAAAACAGTTATTATAAACTAAACTATATGACAAGAGGCACTACAAGCCTCAGATTTTTTTTTTTTTGGCATGCTCTCTAGAACTGTAGGATTGGTATTGCTCGTGTGCTGGTCATGCAGTTACTTAAGATTGATTGCCTTGCGTTTACCCCCCGCATTAAATTGCCGAACGTCAGCATCGGTCTTACAGTTGTGAGTAAATGTGATTGCCGTCTAGGTTTTGTTCATATTCGATTGCCCTTAGAGAAGGGTATCACTACCATCTTTACTCTTTCTGTTAGTTAAGATTCCGATCAAATTTCCTAGCTGCTGATTATTAGAAGAGGGATCCCTCAACCGATGTCATATAATACTTAAGTTTTAGCTATCGTCTTGTTACCCCTTCGATTTCAAGTCACGATTTTGGCCCGTGGTCATGGTCTTCACCTTCTTGTAACAAAATAAAGACTTGACCTGTTCCTGGAGACGGAGTTGAAAGCTCGTCTTATACTTTTCCCGGTTTGTATTGTACTCATCTTCTGTACCGTGGAGGTGCATTCTGAACAATGAGTGCAACTCTAAGGCTGTAGTATTGCTTTGCAGAATCCTGTCTTGTGGCCGCTTGAGTCTTCAGGTGAGTCTCAGCCGATAACTTCTTAAGCGGAGGCTTTCAAACCTAGCGGTAGTATTTTTTGCCGTATTATGGAATCCTCTCCACGAAAAGCGTTTGTGTTTTTATTGTGATTCGTGTGATCATTTGCCCTCTTTCACGTGAATTTTAGACCTCTCAGTGAGTTTCCATACTTGTGCCTGAGCATGTGGGGCATGTTTCGAAATATGACCACCAAGATGTTTGCCTTATGTTCAGTCACATTTTCTTTGGCGATTTTAGGTTCCTGGGGAAATTTTTTGAGTCCTTAGTACCAAAACACTGATGACACCAGAAAATTTGTTTGATTTCCAACTTATTCATTACCTCTGTACTTGTTGCTCTTGTCATCTTTTATAGATCATGCCATGTCATCTCTTAAATTTCTTCGCCAATAAAACTGTCTTGATGGAGATTTCCAATAAAATCCGAGCCAATCAGTGTACTCTGGGCTCAAGCAATGACCCTTATAGGCTATGTCTTTTCCGAGTTCTTCCTGCTTGTGCATCGTAATTCATATGCAAACGAACTTGGTTATCTTTTCCCACGGACACACAAATTCGCTGAAAACTCATATAAAACAAAGTGAACTCATCAAAAAGCCATATTCGTGTCAATCAATCAATCTGGTGCTTCTCGCATGCAAGTACACGAGTACAATGACCCAAACCACAGTCTGACACTGAATCAAGCTCCAGTTTTGGATGTATGTAGATGCAAGAGTGCACATACATATAACTGTGGCTGTTGCGCTGACACTGGTATTGTCAGTGGCACTCCCTCATTGCGTCCGCACCGCCAATCACCGCCCTATAATTACATCCGTCGAGTTAACACTCATCGGCCACGTAATAAATGCAATTTCCTCACATGAAACGGATTTTTTCTAGTTTTTTTCTTTTTTTAAATTTCATAATGTGCGCGCACTTTTTAATTTTTTTATATTCTGCCACATAAATAGGCCGTCACTAGTACTTATGAACACTGCCCTTCCTCCATAGTACTGGACTCCTTGCGAACTGTGTTCAGTGGTACTGTGAGCAGTGAACAGCTACTTCTGTCAGCATTTATCAGCCTATCAACACCGCATTAAAAAGGTTTTTTTTTTATTTTTGTTTTGTTGTTATTTTTGGAGTCTTCTTCGTACTTGGTTTACGTCCGCATGAACAACGTACTCGTAAATCCTACCCCGTCAAGTCATTGTCGGTCGTCATCGCCAAGTTGATTACGCGTTCATGATAAGATGTCGTGTAACTCTCGTGTTGTTGTTTTTGTTGTTTTACAATTTTTCAAGTCTGGAAATTATTTTAGAAATCGTGTGAGTGACCCTTTCTTCCGGTTAATCAGCGTACGCCCTGGGAAGTAAAGTTGAGTGAGTGCGTGTTTAGGCCAATGATAGGGTTGAGTAGTAGTAGTTGTAGTCTGTCCAGTTCAATCCATGTCCCTGTCCCAGTTCTAGTCCCAGTCTTCTTCTTCTTCTTCTTGTAGGGGGGAGAACACGTGTGCATGCACATGAGTGATTTGAATAACTGATTTGTTGTCACATAAACGGTTCATTTCCTTATGGCGTTTATTATGAAACGGGATTCCCCCTGGCTCTCTGAGACTAATGCAAATTTACTACTCTCGTTGGACAATTTTAATTTGAAGGCGGTCTTATAGGGGTTAAGAGCACATTGTCTTGTCTTGTCTGCGCTCAGTCACCTGTTCTGTGCCCTCTGCCCATTGGAATTTCAAAGAGCTCAAACCATAAGAAATGATACAGCCGGGGGTAGCCACCTGTTATTTGCAAATAACACACACGCGCACTTGAAAGAATCTTTCGAATGCCTGTTTCTGTTTTTTAAGTTGTCTCATGCGTTATTCATTGGAAGCAAAAAATATCGCGTATTCCCTTTGGGGAAATTGCAGTTTACGTTAACAGTAGCGGGGTACACCCCCTTTCTGTTAGCTGTTATTGGTTAACGATTATCGTGTGTAGGGTGTTGTTAACTTTAATTAAAGGACTGAAACGCAAAGAAATTTTATCTAGGGTTTTGACCTCATAACTCAAGTGTTTTTAATGTTCTTTTAATTGTCGGTGTGAAAGTCCTGAGATATGTACTTATAGGAATACCTATGGAAGTTTGTACGGGTACAAGAGGCCCAACATGAGTTAAGGAAATGCATATGTCATACTTGGTTGCCGATTTTAAAAAAGACATAATCACGGGAAACGCCTTGGGTTTCGAATACTTGGGCCTTCATCATCAACGTATCCACATATCCACTTAATTGTCTGTTAGAAGCTGTGCGCAGGCTAAAATTGTAAGTGCAATGCCCCTAGACTTACTCTTAAGTTAGAATTCTGAAAAGGGAGGAAGGAATGACAAATCCTGGCTGTCAACGACCATCTTGTTCCAATTTCAAGCCTCTTGAATGAATCATAAATGAAGCAGCAAGCTCCACAACCATGGCAAAAATAACAAATTCCATCACCAGCAAGACTACACAGAATGGTGACTATGTTAGTAGCGCCTTTCAAATTATGTTCTAACCCAATTAACTTGGTTATAACTAAAGCTGGACATTAACACAGCGTTTAGTTCGGCGAAATTGGGGACTATTCTGCTACTAGACTTTTCCGGTAAAAAGATATGGAATAGCTCGATAAAAGTAACCCACCCACATGTAGGACTTGCGATGGTGTGCCACAAGGCTCAGTCTTAGGCCCCCTACTGTAGAACATTATCTATAAAGAAATTTTACGCCTATGGATTCCATGCAAAATGTCGATTATCGCATTTGCTAATGATTGTAGAAAGAAATGTATTTTACTTGACTTTAGGTGGCGCTACAGTCTGAGGTGGACCTAGGCCTAAGTCAACAAGCGTCTCCTCTTCACTTGCGTCCTCTTTCACTTGCGTGCGTCACCTTAGTCTCGGTTTCATTCTATTAAGTCGATGTGGTTGTACAGTTCATACAGTTCGTCGTTGTATCTCCTCCTCCACTCACCGTTAATGCACGCGGAACCGAAAATCACTGGAGGAATTTTCCTCTTAAAGCACCCAAGAGCAGCTGTTTAAAAAAAAGGCAAAACGGTAAGAGTTGGAGGACATCTAATTGTTTCTTAATTTTCTCATTGCTACTATTCCCAGTCACAGTCTTCTAAGTTTCAAACATTACACAGAAAAACCCTCAAGACCGATGAGTAATTTCGAAATAATAGTCTCCTGCTTGTCGGAGCTGCGTTCTCTATACTTATGTACTACGCAGCGGAAATATGGTCAAGTGCTGCAAAGGTTAAGTCTTACGTGTGGGGATTCAAAGCCGTCCACCGCTTTAAAGCACTAAGAGTTGCCAGTTCATTACGAACTGTTTCTAGTTTCGAATAATGCTATATTCGTGGAATTTTTACTTGCTGATAAAATCCTAGTACTCAAAAGCGAGCCATTCTTAAATGTTCAGGTAAACTATGGAAGAGAAAATATGAAATCGTTGAATGAATTGACAGAACATTCCTGACCAATTTGGAGATAGGCTATACCCTATAATATCGTTGCATACATGCTTTAAATCGAGAAAAACCGGGCTATCGTGGGTTATATTGCGCTGCACATTCTGTATAACCTTAGACTAAGTCTAAGGCGATCATCGCCGCAAAATGAACAGAAAATGAAGCAATCAGAAAATTATTATTCAAAGGAGCAACAACAAGAGATAGCCTTAAGGACTGGATGCATGTTCTGTGCATGTGTCCAGCCTAATCGGATATTAGAAATGTGCAAACTATGGGCATCACCTACTATGTTGTAGCCTGCGATGTCAGTGGAGTTCTCCTTGACAAATCGAAATTCAAAAGAATTCGTAGCTTCGGAAATGAAATTTTCTGTCGCAGTTGGCATACATATATAGCTGGTGGCAAATAATATAACGCTTCCAGTCCTGAGCTTTGAGGTGCCTCATTAGAAGTGATCGCAAGGTTGCGTAAGGTGATTGGACCCTGATGGGTCTGCTCGATGTGGAGCTGTATTGCAACCGGATGCCATGATCCACAGAATAGCTGATGGGTTATTATTAGATAGACCTCGACTCTTCACCAATGGGGAAGATTGTGCCTTACATACGACTTCGAATCTGGTACAGGGGGTAGTACTTGTACTACTAAAAGGGCGCTGATCAATGCATTGTCTTGAAATCTTGTGTGAAGACGCACCGTTGGTTTAGCCTTCACGACAGGTACCTATGTAAAAAAAACTAGTGACATCTGTTCGTTTAAACATAAATCAGTCTCTATTGAATCACATTTTACACCGGTGAGTGTTCGATTCCTATGCAGAGAAATAACACAGCACAGAAAGACTTGTAAGCGATCATGGAGTGCGTAACTGGAAGCAGTCTGAAAACGACTTCGCTATCTGTAGAGGATTATTGACTTAGGCCTTTGTACACTCCGGACTTTAACTCCATTAAAGACTCTTGAACGATCAACCCCGTTCTAGATGGGCTTTCGAGATTGATGTTCACATCGTGCGAGCCTCAGTAAAAAATAACCTAAGGATTTAAACTGGGGAGATTGCTGCGAGGGTTAATTTTGACCAATTGTCCGTATTTGGCCATTTAAAGAAACTGCACTTCCAAGCTCGACACTTGAGTACCGCATTGTTTGACGGAATAAAATAAGCTGGACCGCGTTTCCGTAGCCATATTTCTGCCTAGACGCTATGAAAACGAACAAACCGAGTCACAACAGATGATGAGCAAAAGATTCTGTGCAACAGCATGTAACAAAAATGAGCTGGAAGCAAGCGGTTGAAGGTGCATTGGTGCCTGCATTCAATAAAGGTACTGCTATTCTATGACATAATAAGTTTTGCGAACAGAAGTTAGGTTGTGTTAATTGCCTGAAAATAAGCACGTTGAATGAATTGTATTTCTATCCATTATCTGCGGTAGTCAAAGGGTACCCGAACAGACCGGACACATCCAAAATATTGGGAGCTTAGCCCAATGAAGATCTCCAAGATTTAGCCAGAAGCTCAAAACTTAAAGCCACCCTTAGGCGGAGTAAGACAAATATAACTAAATATGTTGAAATCGTGTCAGATTAAAAATTGTCTAAGGATTTCTTCAAGAGGCAAGAGTTCAATTGGCTATAATCCGATTCGGAACTATGTACTTTATCAGTCACGTCTGGGATTTCTTTCTAATCAACTCTTGATATTCAAGTCAGTGGTGTCCTTCGGCTGTATATTCTTGCATCCGACCTTTTGACACTATCTTAGTACGCTAAGATGATAAATTGATTTGACACTGTGCACATACTTCACTTGACTACGGTGACGTTTCGTATATTTATGTGTTTATGAGCCTCAAGACAGTCATTGTTTCAATGAATCTTAAAACGAACATCAATTTTACAAACAAATGAGAAAGTAAACTTCTTTTTGCGACTCTTACCTCTGTAGTACTTCACACCAGCCAAATCTCAGATTTAAAAGCTAATCTTAAGGGGCTCCTTCTACATCATGACTCCGTAGAAAGTAGGGGTCCTACGACTGTTCAATCTTTCATACCAACTTTAACTTGTCTTTTCTCTGTCACTTCCTTAACATTTTTATCAGTTTTCCTGAAATATCAACAGTGACTCATTATTACTGCACCAAACGCCGCAAATCAAGAAAATATGACATCTGTCAGAGAATGTCAGACGATAAACTAAATATGACATCTGTCAAACATTACAGCCAATCAAATAAACGTAAAGCAAAGCTGACATTTGAACACACCCGCCAATTTCAGTTAGAGATTTATTTCAATGAAGAGATACGCTTTCAGGTGCACGATTTTAAGTGTGGTGGTCTGTTCGGGTAAATTGCATACATTTATTACACTCGCATACATACCTACATTACACTCTCCTCGTCGAATAGGTGGTCCAACTATGTAATTGTAAGTAAGTCCGTAATTATCATCGGGGTGGTAACTGAATTCCTTTTCGATTTTATGTTATTATTCCCGGGCTGTGTTGAATCATTTGGATTTCCTTGAGATTACCTCGCACTATGCAGAGTAAGTTTATTGTGGACACAAGCATTCGTACACTGAGAGATGGCATGCGACTCTGACAAGTTCCTTGACATGTTTTTAAACTAAGTTTCATAAGGTAGATGCCACAAGCTCCTTATCACAGTGTAGTTTTCTTCTTCCGCATTACCTTCTTACTACTCGTTTTCGGTTTCTTTTAAAATATGCTCCAATTTTTTTTGTGTTTTTATTAATTTTTGTTTTTCGTTTGGTTTCTGTCTCTTTTCAGCGCGATAAGGGCATTTCGAGAATTACTTTATCTGAATCCAGACTATCCACGTGCCAATGAAGCTCACCTGCGTCTTGGATTTATGTTCAAAGTGAATGGCGAATATAAGTCATCGTTGAAACACCTGCAACTAGCTTTAATCGACACAGCACCGTGCACCTTTACAAAACTTCAAAGTGAGTATACTCGTCGTCATGTCAATACCCTCTTTCCCCCCCTTCAAGCTGGTCTTTAAAGCAAGACTCCTCTATCGAAATCTACAAGATGCGAAGTGAGGAATCTTGATTCTTCGGGGCGTTTCGTCTGTATGATGGCGTATGCCATCGTTCATGCTCTTTATTTGGTTTTTTAAGTGTTTTTTTTGTTTTGTCTCCATCTTCTTCGGATGCAGTGCCTGCCTGCCTGCCCCATGTCCATATACGAGTATCTATATATCTGTGTGGCGGTGTTTTTTTTCGCCTTAGGCACGTCTTACTATCATAAAGTATCTTTTACAGGTAAGCTCCAGCAATCGATCGTGATGAGATGGCCATATTAACGGGAGATGGAAGAATATCATTAGGGAGTTACTACTCGCATTTTAAAACAGAAGTGCTGGTTAAAGGGATAATTTAATTACAGTTGACACAAATTTGTCACACCTTTTAGCAGTTTATTTGATTTAAAAGGACATTGACATGTTGCGTGACTGATGTGATGTAGTTGTTTGATGTAGTCCATTGGGACTGCTGAATTCAGATTCAGATCACTTATATCTTATACGAAGTCACGAGCTAGACAGCACAACACGTGTCATAGTAATGAGATCAGCTTTCGAAAAAACTGATGATTGAAGAACTTCTCATCAGCTGCTTAAGTGCTCAAGGTTCATCCCTTATTCAGTCAGACAAGGCTTTGTAGTGAATTAATTTTTCTACAAAGGGATAAGGGGAGCTATCCTTTGGACAAATCTGTTATGAAGAAATACATATGCTCTCCTTAAATGAGACAAATCCGGTTGCTTTAACAAGAAAGGCTTGGAATATCAAGATGGCCTAAATGATGACCTAAATAAGAGGCAGGACCTTCAGATTTAATGGCAAAAGAAACATTGCCGATGCTGAGAGAACTTCTTTGCCACGAAATCGGCAAGATAGTTCGTTAGTAGGCGTTTGGTAAAGTTAGGCGTATGTAAGAGCATGCAAACACAACTTTATGAGGTGAATCTCCACTGTATAGCTGTTTGAGTATACATTGAAGAACATATCAAATAATTAGTTCTTATGGCTCGGCCCATAGATTGAGAATTACAATGACTAAATCGGGCAAAGATTCCTTAAATTTTTCGGATGTTTGCAAACAGAGGTTTTATCTCAGGTTGAAGCTCCCCAACTGCTGCAGTTACTAACAACAATAGTCAGTCCATATTCATAAAACAAAATCATTGTCATCATTGGTTGTCAGTCCGGAATGTCAGTGATTTTATTGTAAAGCGAAAGTACCTCGATCGGTTGTGAGGAAATTAGCTAACGGAGGCTTACTTAAGTCGGGGATAATGGATGGCTTTTTCCGTGAAACTCGTTTTCTTCTCCGAGCAAGCCGTAAAGAAACCCTCGTTACAACAGAGGATTGCCATGAAGTTTTTTTTTCTGAAACTCGGCAAGTCCGCAGTGGGAACTTCTCCCTTGATAGAGACGGCCTGTGGTGATGATTGTCAAGTCTACCAGTGGCACAGGGTGTTTTTAGAAGCCAGTGAAGTGTTCAATGGTAAAGTTTGTGATGAATGGCCACCAACAACTACCACCGAAGAAAAGTGACGCACGTGAAAGAATTTTTAACTGAGACCGTAGTTTGAGTGTTTGCAATGTCATGCAGATACTGGAAGTGTGCTTGAAGCTAGTACTCAAAGGGGAAACGGGCGACCAAAAATCGCGTCGAATTAAACGTGAAAGGAATTTTGGGATTTGTGTGAAAGTAAGCCTAGAGAATGTTATCACAGGTGACGAGTCTTGGGTCATCTCCAAACAAGAACGCAAAGTGTCGAGTGACATACTTCGCCATCTTCCCACCTCAAGAATGGCAGAATGAGTACATGGTCATAGTGTACTTTGACATAAGAAGGGGACCTGTCCACAAATTCTACGTGGAAAAGCTCAAGAGACCCAAACACAAGGTTCACAGACAATTGAAAGCTTCCCTATGACAACGCGCGAACCCTCATCGCGTTCTTGGTAACCGACTTCCTGGCCGATACAAGGGGTCCACGGTCCTAATGTGATTCCCACACACTTCTTTTTGTTTCGCTTTTAAGACTCCCCATGAAATAACATCATTTCGGGACGGTTGACAAAATCAAAGAGACTTGCACCAAGGCCCTAAAGAAAATTCTGACGTTTCGATGCCTGGAAAACTAGCTGGAAGCGACGTATCCACGCAGTAGGAGCCTATTTTCTGGTGGTTTTGTTTCAACAATCATGATAGAGTATCCACGGCTTGATGGTGTAGGTCCTTCACAACGTCTTCCAAGTAATAGACGTTCGTCAAAGTTTTGGCTGTTTTCCTACCGTCATCGATAACTATCGACGTTAACTTTACTGAAACGGCGTTAAGTTTAACATGGATTTCTGTTAAATATTCATCATTGAGATCATTGCTTAATGTTGTGTAAACTGTGCAGATTGTACATGACTTGGCATCAGTACTTTCGCTGAAGTTTTGGAAATGATGCGACATCGTGTTATTGTAAGAGAAGGCTGCAGATGTAAAGCCAAAGCTGACATAGACCTTAACAGTTTGTAACATGTAACGTCTAACATGTAAAAGAATTATGATAGTCAAGAATATAAGCTTTGTTGATATCCAGTTGCAGCAAACATTCTAGTGCAACACACACAAATGTGTATTTGGATATTCCTACACTTCTCTCGTAATTCCACACTGGCTGGACTGACACCCGAGACTAATGTGGCCTAGTAAGAACAGTTCTAGTAAAATCATTGTATCTGTAACTTTGGACATGTTCTACTGATCACTCTTTACCTTCGAGTCGTCAACAAGGCCTAATCCCTTCATTTTTTGAGTTCTGCAATGCGCTTTAACTATCTTCAATGCACCTTTCAGTAACTGACTATCTTATCGATTATCCCTCTCCGTGGCTGCCTAGGGTGACCCACTTGATTGGGAATATGCATGTAATGGTACTGTCAGATTTGACCACCATTCCATTCTTGTCTTTTGACGTCCATTGGACCTTGGCCAGTTATCGTGTGTAGTTGACGTTCGCTGTACAGTATGTCTAGAAATGCATTGAAGTTTCCGCTTCATCAAAACATTCTCAGCTTGGATTTTGCGCTCTGAAAACTAACAAGAAAACAAGACCACACGCCGAACGCAATCTGGTGTTAATTATCTGGTGTATACCCCGTGTAACCAAGATTTGTAAGATGTGATGCTTTTATTCACTCCAATCCTTAGAACCATATTTCTTCCAGACAGAGCTGCCTGAATCACATCACTGATCTCACACAATTCCGGTGTGTTAGGCATCCGCTCTCATAGGCAGCCTTGATATCCTTCTCTGTAAGGCTCGCCACAAAGCATTTCAACTTACCCTATCGAAAACCCTCTCGAAATCGATGAACAACAAATTAATCTGGAGTCTTTCCTCGGTCTATGGAGGCAAACCCATTTAGTTTAGACGCAGACAGAAGAACTATTTTATGTACATACTTTTCCAGTTGCCACATTCTGTCAGGTAGCTTTACAATCATAATCATATTCAAATCATCGCGAAAGGTGTTGGATTCCTATACTTTCCTAATTAGCAGCTGTAAGATGCGTCCGAATCAACATTATTAAGGAGAGGAGGTGAGAATTCGGTATTTGTTCATCATCCGAAGTCACCAGACTTTGGTTTTGTCGCTCTACTGCCGAGGCAATCGTGGTTTTTGGCTTAATACGTTCATTCACTGATATATTCCCAGTTATCTGCTGTCTGACATCTACCACCAATGGTATCTGTCTGTAAAAAACAGTGATCTTTTAGCTCTAGCGACGCTCCGCACTGTTAAAGTACTTGTGGCAGGGTGTTCTATGGCTCCGATTTCTTGGATCCCGGAGCTTTTCAATATAACATGTTAAAATCGATTGCTGTTTACACATGCAGAACGAAGACGGAAACTAGTTGGAAGCTTCTCTATATTCACGTCAGCTAATGGTAAAACAAAATAAAACACATTGGACATGTGTCCACAAAACTAATTTAAGGACAAAACCTTAAAATCGAAAAACAAAGCTTCTATCTACCAAAGTGGATCGTTAGCAAATAATCAAACGCAAAACCACATAACAAAAATCTTCTCCACGGCATCCGGTATTGTATCTCAATGGGGGCCGCATTGATTTCCTTTCCTGCTAATTTAATTTGGCCTGGCCACAATATCTCCTCAAAGTCACACACAATGACCAGAAGGTTTGTAACCAAATCTCCTTATCTCTGTTTGAAAAAAAGTAAAAAAAAAAAAATACATTAGCATGCTACAATTTAATTTCTTTAAAGGATTAGGCACCGTAAAGCACATCAACACCCCGTCGAATATCAACAGAACATAGCCACCATCATCCAACTTAAAAGCACAATACTGCATTTCGCCTCTTTTCGCTGCGTTGCTCCTAATTAGCCGCAAATCATTTTCGTTCCATTTGCAGTGATTAACATCTCCGGACAAACAGACGGACGGACGGACGGACGGACGGACGGATTGTGGTGTTCTGTGTACTGTGTACTGTGTTCTATGTGTTATGCGTTGTGGTGTGCCGTTCTCCGCCGACACATTATTACTCCGACTGTGCTCTTTGCCTTAATTCGTTGTCCAATGTTATGTTGTGTGCAGAAATTTTGGTTGTTTCTTTTTTATTTTTGTTTTTATTCGAGAGAGAGCTATTTCCAGAATAGTATTTTTCCTCCTCCAAATAAACCACACCATCAATTTGTGCGACGCATTTAGGTTGTGGCCAAGAGGTAGACGACGACAACGACCAAAAAAAAAAAACACAACCAAACCAACAACAAGAACAGTGAAACGTTTTAGAGAATTAGTAACGTCTTTGACCTCAATCATGGTCGTCGCGGCAAATCGCGGAATGAAGAACCCATGACGCAGAAGAGCAGCACTCCTTCAGATTCTTAAAGAGGTCTCCTTCACTGGTGCGCTGATGTTTTGCATGCATTGTGCATACGGCTAAGATGGCAAGCAAAAAAAAAAACAACCACAACACGAATATGCTCTGGGTAGCGACAAAACAACGCCCGGTAAGGGCGTCGTAAACGTGTGTTGTGATTTAAGCGATTTGCGCATGCGCGCTTTATGCGATTTGTGATTTATGCAAAGCGAACGCAGTAAACGATTATCAATTACGAAGCTGAATAGCTAAATGCGTTATGGGTTGTTGTCGCTTAGCGCTCGTTGAGGTTTTTGACAGTTGTTTATGGGGTTGAAACCGACGATCGACCAAAAGAAAATGCAACAGCAGAACGACAATGAAGGCGAACAATTATTTTTTCTTATTTCATTGCTGCGGTAAAATGTTGTTTTGATATTTAACCCCTGAGTGTTGTGAATGTTTGTGATGAATTTATAACTTCAGAAGGACTTTTGTGCAGAAATTGGTTTATACTCGTAAAAAGTGTGCTTGACATATAAGGATCGGATTTACCTGGCTTTTATGCAAGGGGGTCTGTCGGCATGTTTAACTAAATGATCAAAGGTTATAAGGTAACTAACAGTCTTTTAGAGAAAAAGAAAAATCAATCTAAAGTCTTAAATAACGACATTTACCCTGCTTGAATTAGAACTCCAGAAAATTATATGAGGACAACGACCTATGGCTTAGTTACTTACTTACTTATCCTTTTATTAACCCTTTCCTCGTTATACGAACTTATGCGTAACGAGTTTCCCATTTTTACTGCATCGCTGCTGCTCCGCTTATGGGGTTGTCTAATGTCGCAGACCGCAGAACGCGTCTACATAATGCTCGGTCCTGGATCGCTTCAGTGGTTAACCCCAGACGTTGTTGCGCATTTGCCATCTGAGAAATCCAGGAATTCTTTTTTCGACCTCGTTTTCTTACAGTTGGAGTGACCGTAGTTGATAGTGCCTTTTTAACCGGATTTTCCGCAGATCTTCTTTGAACGTGGCAATACCAACTTATTCTATTCGCCTCAAGCTGTTCAGTTACCGAATTCTTTATATGTAGACTCCCTCTTACACGCGTAGATCTAATGCAATCGCGTTTAGTGACTCCATTAGACATCCTTAACATTTTCATTTCCGCTGCCGTCATTTTGTTTTTAAACGCTTCGTACATTGTCCAGCACTGTGAACCGTATATAAGAGCTGATCTAACAACCGTGGTGTAGAGTTTCCCCTTTAATTTAAGTGGAAATTTTCGGTCGCAAAAGATTCCCGAATTTTCCCGCCATTTCATCCATCCCACACTCACTTTGTGGTTTACGTCGTCGTCACATTTCGCTTCCATGTTAACGATTGATCCTAAGTACTTAAAGATAGTGCTTTTCGGAAGAACTATTCCGTCTAACATTATATCCGGAACAGGTCGCAACGGATGTGCAAATGGGCACGTCAAATGCTCCGTCTTTGAACGACTTATTTTAAACCCGTTTCTCTCTAGCGCATTTCTCCACGAATCTAAGGGGTTTTGCAAATCTTCGAGCTTTATTATTTGCCGAAGACGTTCGTTTAAGACTCTTTCGACGATTTTCATTGTGTGTGACATAAGCTTGATTGAACGGTAGTTGTTGCATTCTCGAGTGTCGCCTTTTCCTTTGTATAATGGAACCAAGAAGCTACTTCTCCATTGATTCGGCATGGGTTGTCCACATTTTAATTTATTTAAAAGTTTCGATAGCCAAACGCTGCCGATCCCCTCCATCTTCGACCAAAACTCTGATGGAATGCTGTCTGGTCCCGCCGCTTTCCCGCGCTTTATTTTTCCAATTGCTATACTTATTTCTTCGATTGAAAAGTCCGAAACTTCCTCCTCGAATAGACCAGCTGTCGGCACGATATCACGTGGAAACTGTTTGTTAAGCAACTCCTTGCAGTATTCAAGCCACCGGTCACAAATTTCCTTTTCATTTGTTAGTAAGCGATCATCTGCGTTTTTGATGTATTTCGGCGAGGTTATTTCCATTGAATTTTTTCTCCTCTGTGCAGCGAGCTTAAAAATATTTGGCATTTTAGTACTGTACGACGTTTGAACTTCTTGGATAGCTTGTCTTCTATCCGCCGATCGTGAGGATAATTGTTCCAACTCCTGGTACAGGTTTTCCGCTTCTGCCGCTCGAGTTCGAGCCAGGACTTTCTTTGCGAACTTTTTAAGACATTCGTATTCAAGAGCCAGTCGGGCTTTTTCGATATCGTCGCTCCGATCGCATTTTGTCCACGCTTGGAATGCACTCTTCTTGTCGGCCACAGCTCGTTTGGTTTCGTCATTCCACCACCATGTTTCTTTGCCGACGTAATGGTATTTCGATATAGTCCCCAGATGGGACTTTGCGAGTGTTATGCATTCCTCGTGCATGCTGTTCCACATTTCTTGCGGGCTAAGTGAGTCTGCTATACCATTTATATTTTGAAGTACTTCTTTAGCCAGCGCGATAAATCTTGCGTTTCGTTCCTTCGATAGATTATACCACCGGATTTTTGGTTTTCCAAACGATGCCAGTGTTTTCGGTGGTTCCGCTGTGAAAAATTCTGTAATGAGCAGACGGTGTTGGCTTACTAGCGATTCTCCAAGTATTACTTTACAGTCCCTAACACGGTTTCTCATCGACATTTTGCAGAGGTGATAATCTATTTGCGTTTCGTGGCCTCCGCTGCTATAGGTGATAAGATGTCGTTGATGTTTAATAAACATTGTATTTAAGACGGTTAAGCCGTAAGCCCTACACGCTTGGCTTAGTAAGCAGTGATTATCTTTACACTACTCGCATTGCCATGTCGTCATAGACCGCAAGATTACTCTAGACGATTTTCCCAACAGAAACGAAAAACTTCTCGTAAAACTTTTGCAGGCCATCGTGTCGTGTACTAGGTGGGGTGAAAAGTAACCTCCTTGACCGCTAGAATGCGCTGCTACTGCAAAAAAGGTTATGGTGCCTTGAAGTCCGTTCATATTTAGGCAGACATGCCAAATTTCAGTGCGATACTGTCTTCAGTTTTGTTTTGACAGCTAATTGTTGTTGACGTGTTTGGCATCATGTTGAGTATGGACAAAAACGATTTTCGTTCTCTCATAAAACATTATTTTTCGAGAAGCAAAACGGCGAAGGAAACAAAAGAAAAATTTGATTAATATTATGGGGCTAATGCTCCGTCAGATTACACCGTCAAATATTGGTTTCGAGAGTTTCGTGGTGGCCGTAACTCCACTACCGATCAAGTCTCCATCGGCAGGCACTCCGATGTGGTTACAGAGGACAATGTCAAAAAAATAAATGAAATGGTGTTGGCTGACCGGAAAGTGAAGGTGTGCGAGCTAGCAGATACCACAAAGATTAGTACTGAGCGCACACGCCATATTTTGGGCAATATTCTGCATATGAAAACGTTATGCTGCCTCTGGGTGCCGCGAATGTTCACTCCTGACCAAAAACACGAATGCGGAAGCACTTCGAAAGAGTGTTTGGACTTGCTGATGCGGAATCGGGCGGACTTTTGGCATCGATTGGTAACTGTTGATGAAACCTGGACCCACTTTTACACACCAGAGAACAGAATGAGTGTCCGGCAATGGACTGCCGGCACTAGTGCTCCGAAGCGTCCGAGGGGTAAGGGCCCACTAAGTGCAAAGATCAAATATGACTACAATTTTGATACGACTGATCAACCATGACTATGAAGCAAGTACTTTAAAGGCCCTAGATTACGCAAAGTTGATCATTGGCAAAAAGCCCTTTGGTACCTTTGGAAAGTATGCTGTCAGATGCCTCTAATCTTCATATAGTGACACTTCTTTTTGGGATAGAGCTCTTTTGGACTTTTCTTTTATAATAAGCGATCATCATTTCTTTGTTTTGTTAGCTTGGTAGAGAGCTGATCATAGTCTTACAATGAATCCGATATGGGACGGTAAATCTTGCCTTTATGTCAAAATTGACCAATGTACTACATTTTTTTTTTCTGATTAATTGAGATGGAACACAACTCTTGGTAGTGCAGTAGGAGTTTCCTTAAAGGAAGGATCGCCGTCATTTGTACCAATAGCAGCGGACTTTTTAAAATGTGAGCCATCTGTTGGTACCTTTTTGAATCATAAATTATTTTGACACTGACGGTTCTTATGCGTGCAAAAGGATTCTACAATATTTCCGCGGTACGAAATGAAGATCGGTTTACGCTTGAACAACATTTGGATATATCGAAAGTTACTTCTAAAGTGGATGCTTTGTTGCCGAAACAGTGCGAATTTTGAAAAGAAATTTCGGTCGACATATGCAGCTGGTGTACTACTCAAGTTTGTTAAAGAAGTTTGTGAGACTGATTTGCTGATTTATAACCTTGTTAATTTTGTGCACATGTGGTGGCGATAGCGCGATGGTTAGCTCATTGGACTATCACGCAGAGGGTCTGTGGTTCGATCCTCAGCATCGCCAACAATTTTTTGAATCGACATCACTCCCAAAAGATGTGACAAAAATGACAACATGAGCAACACAAATGAAGCTAGGCCATAGCCCATACCGGGCAGCGAACGCCACAGTGTTTTTTTTTTTCATTTTGTGCGCACAACGGAGAATATTGCAGCTGCTGCCGAAAGTGGGTGCCTAATCCTGAGAACGTCAAAGACCACTTATCTCAGCAACATCAATCGCATCAGCCTGATGAGAATTTTGCAGAGAGATATCGGCGTACAAGTCCAATTGATTCAGGAATTGAAGTGAATGGGCCACCCGCATCGTTATTGCTAATCTGTTAAGGCGCAGCTCGGAATGTACACAGGGTACAACAATCAACAATTCACATCTTCGCGTGCTATCATCGCAGACTCAAGACCTGAGACTGAAAAGCTAAACAACAGGTAAGGCAAAAGGTTGGCCATAATGTACGACCCTATCGGAAGGTGCCATAGATTTTACAATTGGCGTCGAATGTCAATAGAATTAAAAATTGTGTGAATAAGCAGTGGAGCGCTATACTCCTGAAGAACGCGCAACAATCGTCACGATGTTTTTTGACGAGAAATTCGTCAGTGATTGTAGTGCAACAACGTGTATTTCGTTCTGTTTTTCTGACCGCCCGGCTTCGACTGGTCGTTCGATGCGGCATTTCGTCGCACGACTCATAGAGACTGGAACAACACGGGATCGATCAAGCCCTGGAAGTCCTCGTATCTATCGAGCTGCCGTTGCTGAAGATGTCATTGAGGCGCGGTCGACATCGATCAGACGACGTGCCACGCAATCGGCCACTCCACGCACATTACTGCAGCGTATATTGGTAAAAGACTTAAAGATGTTTCTTCGTAAGTAGACTTTCCATCAGCTGATCGGTGTTGACCATGAATCGTGTTTTAGCTACAATCATGCATTCCTGAATCTAAGCAACGAAGTGAACGATTCTTCGTCGTGTAGATAATAAGGAGTGACAAGGCCCAATTCCACCTACATATGTGGGTACGTGGACAAACAAAATTTGTGGCTTTGAAAACCTGCGGGTAATGCACGAAGAGCCATTACATCTACTAAAAGTCACTGCGTAGTATATTGTTTACGCTGTTTAATTTTTTTTTTTTTTATAACTTCAGGGGCCCCTGTAGATGGTGCGCGCTACAGAGCCCCATGATCAATGAATTTTTCATTCCTCATTGGACGATTTAGCACTGGCGCAGAAGCAACGACACATACGCGTTTTAGCGATTAGCAGTGGTGCGCTAGATCACCCGATTTGTCCGCCCTATGCTTTTTTCTATTGGGATATTCAAAGTCACAGATTGATGAGAAAGAAACCACAAACTCTTCAGCACTCCGTTCAAAAGTTAAGAACCTGTCACCAGAAGTTCTGAAGTCTTCAAAAGAGCCCAATATTATTTTCAAAAGTGAAAATTGCAGTACGATGCTCAGATCTGGTCGGATGAACCCCAGACAACCTTGCCCTTATTGGGTTGGATCCAAAACTATCCAAAAAAAATTATTTCACGCACCCCAGCAGCGATGTCCTGTGTCGATGTTTAAGCTGTCGGTTAAAAGTGTTATTCTCATTCATGATAACCTTCATACATTCAAAACCAATTGATATGGATACCTCGCCTTTTGTCGTCTTTCTTTATGTTTGTTGTATCTTGTGCTCCGTCTGTAACTTTCTTATTTCGATTCCGCTTTCATAAATAAACGGCCTTGTCGATAGATGGAAGAAAGTAAGGCCTTCGTGGATCTTTCACATCTCGGTTGGTAGGCGTTGGTTGGCGATAGTTGGTTTAGATTTACAAGGGGGTCCAGTTTGTCTCTAAAATCAAAATTTGATTATTTCTTTACAAAAGCTTGTTGCTTTAAAGGACTGTAGGTACTTCAAAACGATTATGTTGCACATTTATTAAAACAGACAACACAGCAAATAAAATTTCCAATTCCAAACCCACAAAATTAAAAACCAAACCCACAAATTTTCTATAAACTTTTGCTCCCCCCAAAAAGGATCAAAATCAGCGCTACAATATTCTCTAATCGATAAAAATGTCTGTAGACGAAGTTATAGCATGCGTCCTTGAATATGCCAACGACTTTCTCAGTACAATAGCCTCCCCTAAAACATTCTCAATACGTATGCCTGTATCCAAATATTTTCTTCTACGCATAATCGCACCTACACCACCCTCTCACCAGTCCATGCTGCATGCTGCTGCCCCCCCCCCCCCCCCCCCCACCATTATAAGTAAACACAAACTTTGCCCCTTGTCACTGTACAATCTCCATCACAACGAAGTAATATGCCCAAAGACCCAGTTGGAAAAGTCCAATAACCCTCGAAAATTATTCACAATTTTGCCTCTCTACCTTCCTCTTTCTATACATTTGTATCTGTATATTTATGTCTCTTTTCATTGGGTGCAAAATATTTATGCATAACAGTAACGTTACGTCTGACTGTGTGTAAATGGTTAAAACAACACAATTAGCTTCGGTTGTTCCGTCAGGCCACAGAGGGGGGTCACCAGAAAAACAAAAACCGAAAATAATTTGCCCTAAGGGATGGTTCGGGTACAGTGGTGGTCATTATACCTATCCACCTTGCCCCGTTCTCTTGCCATATCTGTCTGACTCCCACCATCAATCAGCAAATTATATCAAAATTTGGCCTCCCAAAAGGAAAGGCTAGCTAGCACCAGAGCAACGAACAAATTATTTCATTCTTCCCTAGGGTTCCCTCTGTTAATGTCCTACAACGAAAAAAAAGGCCTCCACAACCAACGAAATTAAAGAAGGAAAATCAGGAGTAGGACTAGGAGAAGGAGGAGGAATGAGAAAGAGGAAGAGAAGAAGGTGGCATACGGGAAAAAAAAAGTTTTTTTTTTGTTTTGTTTTTTTTTTTTTTGCAAATTTTTCTTTTTTCTGTCTGTTGCGGGATTCCATTTCCACCCGACGTCGGCACACGTACACCATTCGTCCTAGAGCGCACACACCGCCGCACCTCACAGAGAAATCGAAAATCGAAACAAAGAGAGAGAGAGAGTGAGTATGAGCGACCAAAAGAGCACACGGATACGGGCTAAATGGATTCGAACGTTGAGAATCCTGGCAGGCTACCACATAAGATGATATTAACAACAACAGCAGGCAACATCAACACTGGCAAAAACAGAATCAGCAGGAGCAGGCAACCTTAACAAAAACAACAAAAGTTCCTGGTTTTCCTTTTTTGCTCTCAGGTTTTGCTCATTCTCCTCCTTCTATTCGTATCCCAGATCCCGTATGTCTGTTATTATGTCGACCTTCTTACTCGTACCCAGTTTCTACTCATACCCTGTTTCCCCTCGAGTGTTTATGCCTCTCTTGATATTGGAATTGCTTCTTCCTCTTCTCCAAGATTCAGATATTACCAACTCCAGAGTCAGAGTGTAATAACACAATCCACCATCATCATGATCCAAGAACTACCTACCACACCACCAACAATCATCAACATCATCCACTTTGTTGTTATTGTTGTTGTTGTTGGTGTTCTGTTGGAGATACTAAAAAAAAAAAAAAAAAACTCTCCACTCCGTTCAACGCTACCTCGAACAAAAAGAAAAAACGCCTCAGAACCAGCAGCAGCAGTCCAAATGAAAGAAGATTCACCGCCTGCCAGCCACCAGCCACCAGCACCTCGATTCTATGCCTTCTGGTACCATCATCGTCATCAGTGTTGGAGCTGGAGCTGGAATTGGAACTGGTGCCAGTGACGGTGCCGGTGCTCCCGACTACGACAACGGTGAATGACCTTTGATAAAGCACTCCGCGCGCCTCGTATCTAAGTCAGTCAAGCCTAGTGTGTGTAAAGCTGAAGAGATGAGTTTCGGTGATGGCGACGATGAGGTGAAGAAGAACCAGACACAGAGCGCTGATTTTGGATGGATTTCAGATTTCGTATTTCGTATTCTAATCATTCACATTCGTACAATCTCTGAACAGTGTGTCTTAAAAGATCTCTGGAACGTGTCACATGTTGTTAGCAGAAATGTTTTATGAACAAATTTATATTTTTTTCTTGTTTCTGTTTGTTCTTTCGTGTTCCTCCCCTTAAATTAAAGAACAGCCGCCTTCTTTTGACTCTTAGAATGCGGTTGTCTGCAAATCCGCCCCCAGCCGCTCAAACAAGTGCTCTGTTTGAATTAACTGGATTTGGATCGTAAACATTTTTATGATTTGTTTGTTTAAGTGCTCAGCAGGACGGACCTAGGGGGTGACTTAAGATTATGGAAAATTAAATAAAAACGATGGGCATCTGGACATCTGGACATTTATGGTTTAACTTAGTGACTTTACTAGGCCAAGGCTTAAGTATGAGGATTTGGGTTTTTGCGAAAGACGTTGAAGTGGACATGCATACTTCTTGAATGTCTAAGTCTGGCTGGTTGGCAGCAGACATAAATCTCTAGATGGAGAAGGTCACAGGCCTCCGTGAGCTTTGACGCGACCTCAGATGTCATCAGTTAGCATCACTTAGATCTGGATTCTGACACAGCGATACATATGTAGTTTGCATCTGACAGTGATCTCGTTCACAGATTCAGTTAAGACCTTTTCATTTGATCTTAAAGCTTTCATAGACCAAGAATAAATACGAGGGCGGGTCAATAAGTCCGTGACTTTTGGATTAAAACACAGATTTTTTGATAAAAAAATAATTTTATTTTTCAACGTAGTCTCCCTTGAGCTCTATACACTTTGTCCAACGCTTCTCCAATTTTTTTATCCCTTCCAAAAAAAATGATTTGTCGAGGTCCTCAAAATAGGCCTTTGTTTGCGAGATGACTTCATCATTGGAGTCAAATCTTTTTCCACCAAGCCATTTCTTCAGGTTTGGGAACAAGAAGTAGTCGCTCGGAGCCAAATCTGGAGAATAGGGTTGATGAGGGAGCAATTCATAGCCCAATTCATGGATTTTTGCCATGGCAACTGCACATGCGTTTGTGGTCGACTGTGAGCAAACGCGGCACCCATCTTGCGGAAAGCTTTCTCATGCCCAAGTGATCATTCAAAATTGAAACCACTGAGCCATGCGAGATCCCTACGGCTTCCACAATCTCTCGCACTTTCAATCTTCGGTCGGCCAACACCATATCGTGAATTTTTTCGATTGTTTCGGGTGTAGAGACCTCAACTGGGCGTCCAGGACGTTCGGCATCTTCAGTGTTTGTACGGCCACAACGAAATTCAGTAAACCACTTTTTTACCATTGAAATCGATGGTGCAGAGTTCCCATAGTATTTATCAAGCTTAGCCTTGGTCTCGGTAATGGTTTTTTTTCGCAAGAAATAATGCTTAATAAGCACACGAAATTCACTTTTTTCCATTTTCTCCTCAAATTAGTGAGTAGTCTGATAAAAATAGCTGTCAAACACAAACTAACTGACGCAGCAAGTTTAAATTTTGACAGGAGTCAACTGACAGATGCCTGTTGACAGGAGCAGTGTTGCTGTTTCAGTTAAGAGGTCAGAAATTCAAAAAGTCACGGACTTATTGACCCGCCCTCGTATTTAGCCTCCGGTCTAATGTACCATTACCAACTTTGACAGTAACAGCAGCATTGCAAAACGTTGTAGTTGTGGTTGGGAAAGAAGGGCAACTGGAACCCACAAATGTACAAAAGAATTGAATTACGAGAGAAGGCAAGAAAGATGGTAAAGAAGCTGCATACAGGTCAATTCATACAAGATACAAAAGTCAACGATAAGCAGAAGAAACAGCGCTTTGGATTGGATTGTTTTGCCGTGGAGTGACGCATTCGCAGGCATTGTTCTCGGTTCAGAGAGGTCAGAGAATTTATTTTAAAATTTGAGTCATCATCCGTAATGGTGGCTAAAGTCACAGCACCCCAATGGAATTCTTGACCCTTAGCATTAAGGTGAACACAACTGGAGGAGGCATGTGAATTACCACCTCGCAACACCTTGAACTTACGCCATAATAGAAGATAAATTATAGAGCGGCGCGCCGGACTGATTTTATGAACTTTTCTACGAGACGCGATGGCGATGGCGCTACAGCTAGCTCATTGGTCTATCACGCAGAGAGTCTGGGTTCGATTCCTGGCTGGGTCACCAACATTTTTTCAAATCGCCATCACCCTTTCGGCGGGCAATGGCAAACTCCCGAAAGTAAAACTGCCCACGAAAAAGCTTCTAAGGAGTGTCGTTCGGACTCGGCGATAAACCGTAGGCCCCGCTCAGATGTGACAAAAATGACAACAGGAGCAACACAAATGAGTGTCAGGAAGCTAGGCCATGGCTAATACGCGGGCTGCCAGCGCCACAGTGTTTTGTTTTTGTGTTTTCTTCCGCGAGACACATCCTTAATGTCTAAGCTAGAAAAGACATCATTAATACCACAGTCGGGAAATATAGTATAGTCGTACACGACACTACCTTCTGCAACAACCATCGCCGCAAGTCGAGCCTCCAGTATTCTTCCTATCCGACTGTTCCAATAGGCTGGCATTCACTCGAGACAGGTTTATATCTCGCTTCTAAGAAAATGAAGTATCGTGGTGCAGTTTGTAATCGAAAGACTACAATCGCAAAAAACAACTGTCAAGGCCTTTGCGTGGACCAACCTCATAACGGCACCAACATATTTTTCTGAAATCAAATCACAAATCTGGGAGACGATTGCACCAAATTATCGCTTAAAACCTTTCTAAGAGCCTTTCTAAAAGTCAACCAGATTTTGAAATTGTGGCAAATTTTGTAAAAGAACTTCGAACTCGAGATGGACACAATGTCCATTTTTGTCGATTTTTGGGTCACTTATGACGGCGGCGTGTATTCAAAATCCTGCTCTAACCCCCGAGGGTTAGTCTTTATTTTACCATCGTCTTTGACGTAGGAAAAGGCTTCTGACAAAGCGGTCCACTTTCATGCGATTAAATCAAAATCTTACCAAACGAGTACTGTGCCAAGCTTGCAAACATTAGGGGCAACTTTTTTTTAAAAAGTCTGCCCCCAACACTACCTTTTCCACAAGTCATCTTTTTTTGCTCTTAGAGTCGCTAGGTTTCTTGTGCAGGAAGACGTGATACGGATTTTGATTTTTTTAACACTTGCCTGCCGATTTTCCATCTAGATCTAGAAAATGGATTGTGGTATTTGTGATCTGATTTTTGACCACGCTACCAAATGTGTCCTTTTTTAGTTTTGCGATAGGATTGTATTAGTTATAACAATTGAATATTGTTAATAGGTTTTGTCAAGGAGCTCGTCAAAGGAGTACTTGATTATGCAATCCATCTGCTTCTAAAGTCATTTCGGTTCATTAGGGTAATTTTCGTGAATTAAGCCTTTATTGCAAGTTGTCACCAGACGTTCGCTTATAAGTCAGCAGTCCCACGTTTTTTCCAATCTCTAAAGCATGCCACAGTTTTTCATTTGTGCCCACCACACTGTTAACTTTCCAAAATAGTAGGCAAGTGTGCTTTTTTTTTTTATCTGAAGAGCGTTTCTGCTCTTCAGAGTGGTTCAGTGGTCTGTTCGTGTTGCAGTATTTATTCCTCGTGTCATTTAGAGATTGTTGTTCTTGTTTCGTTTGTCAGCTACAAAACATTACTCCGTTGCAGGAAAAATGGTTTTGAACGTCTTCATTTGGTGTATCACACAGAAGAATCGAGTTCTGCAATCCATACTTATTGGCTTGTCAGTCCGGGATGGATCGAGAGCAAGTCTCTCGCCTTGCTGTATTGTTCGTTTTGTCATTTTTTGCGCAACGTGGCGGAACATACAATTTTTAACAAACTTTAATCTTGGGAGGTTCATAGACAGAAGATTTTCTTTTCCTGCTCTATGCTATCCGTGACCTACGACAAACTTAACAACTGCCACACGCCACCAAACTTATATAGAAACCCCGATAAATCTCTTGCATCCTTTGTATCAAATGGTAGTGACAACATTAAATGCGATTCTACTTGTTTTAACTCCAAGATTCAGATCTATATTTCAAATTCACCTACCCTCTAAGCTGCAAAAAAAAAGCTAAGAAATAAAAGTGGACAAAGTAAGCAACCCTGTGGCACTTCACTTTAAACAGACTAAATCTCCATTTTAAAGCTCGACTCCACAGGTTCTTAGTGAACACTATTGGGACCTCTCTCAATGGATAGCAAAAAAAAAGTGAACTAACATTCATATGCAAGACTATATTCTCTTTGACGTTTCGTAAGACGTTGCTTGCTGTCATGCCTTAGAGTCCGAATGAGGAGATAAGTCAGAATTTTCTTTGGGATTATGTTCTGTCCCGAATCGTTGTTGACTAAGAATACTCGCAAAGTTCAATTATCATACGGATGTCAAACCCAACCCCACTAAGATGCGTTCAAAAATAAATCAGAAGTTGGCTTTTCCGGTTGTTGCTCTCCATTCCAATGTATTTTCGTTTTTGTTCAAGTCCAACGAGGACAATTAAACAACGACGAGCAATTTCATCTATAAGTCGATAGATTTGGTTTTATTAAACGCTGATCTAAGAGATTTCGTTATGTGTCATCCTTTTTTCGTTCCACACTGTTAAATAAAAGAAGTGCTGCTTCAGTATCTGTCTCAGAAAATTTTAATTTTTTATCTTTTGCAAAATTCTAAAAAAAAAAAAAATCCTTGCACACACAAAATTCCTCCGACCGTCTCTAGTCGTTTTCCAAAACTTCCGCCCAACGAATTTTTCTCATGGAAGATAGAAAAAGGAAAAATTTCCCTTCCAAAAAGTCTTGCCACCACCACCCCATTTCGGCAGTGTCTAGTACTTGTTGGGTTATATGAAGAAGAAAAAAAAAAAAAAAAAAAAAAAAAAAACCAAAGATAACAGCGCAACATAACAAACAAGCAAAAAAGCGCGACATGAGCAAAGTCACGTCACGTTTTTCATTGCGCCCTAAACCCACAATCCACACTCCACATGATATAGCCCACACAACCCACAATCAAATTAGGGAAATTCGTAGAACGAGTCAAGTCGAGGTGTCGTTGGTGATGGTGATGGTGGTTATGGTGTTGGTGTTGGTTCCAGCTGTGCTTCAAGGAAAAACTCAAAAGGGCGAGAAGAAAAGTGAGAAAATATGTCGTAATCGATGAAGAAAGAGGAATGTGTTTCACACTTTTTTGTCGTCTGTGTATAGTATACCAACAAAATAAATAAATAAAAAATTCCAAAAAAAAAATAAAACTCCAGGGAGAGTAGAAAGAGACTTTGATTTTGAGTTGGAGTTTGAGGGAAAAGTAATAGAAAATCCAGAAACGTTATTCACTCAGTTTATAGGGGTACATTGAACTTCATGTTGAGACCAAAACCAAAGTGAAGCAATTCAAATATCAAAAACAGGCAGCCACACTCGTTGATTGCTTCTCTCTTGCTTCTGCTCTGTCCCTTTTTGATAAATAGAATAATAGATAGAACCTTTTGTAGACACTTACACAGAGAGCAAAAGCAGAGCAGCAGCAGCATGATTCAATACTCCAGCGCCCAGTACGTAGAATCAGACAGTTCCGTGGATGTTGAGTCAATTTCGAGTGGTTTGGTTTCGTAGAGCTAGCTCTACGATAGGTACTCGTGTGCTACTGAATAGTGATGAAGAAGATGATGACGATGTTTTAGGGGTGACTCTGAATTACAATGGTGATTGTGGATGGAAATATATTAAATTTCCCATCTTCCTTGTTGTCTATGTTTTCCAAAGTAAATCTCTCTTATCCCGCGTCGTCGTTGTCGTTTTCATCGTCATAGTCATAGACATAGTCGTCGTCGTCGTCGTCGTCGTTTTTCGTTATCATCATCATCGTCGTCTATTGTCGTCCTCGTTACTGTCGTGTCACATACACAACATATTCACTTCGGTGAGCGGATGCGACGAACGCGCCCCTTTTTTCGTTTTTCCATTCTTTCAAGTCGTTTGTCTATTTTTGGAGAAATATTTTATTTTTCAAAAATTTATCACACATTTACGAGTAGTTCGGAAAATTTGGAAGAAATACGCGTCGTACGAGTACGATTATCCATCGGATAAGTCTGTGAAATCGACTCTCGAAAATCGTCCAGCCATAAAGTGAACTACTCTGTCTTGTCTAGTACGAGTACTTAATTATGGGATGTGGTTGCTGTTGTGGTCATTTCTGGTATGTGTAGTTGTTAAGTGTTACCAGACTATATCTAGTGATGAAAATTTTCTAAGAAATAACTTTTCCCAACTGTGATGAATCACATGGGAAGAAGATGAGTGAAAAACCAGCTGACCATAGTACTTGAGACTGTGACTGTATCTGTAACTGTGACTGAGACTGTAAACTGAATCTGGGACTCTTATATGTGAATTATAATTAATGAGAACCAGCTTTAGACATCTGGAGTAGCATACATATTGTGTCTAGAAGTTGATTTCTTCCGAGAGTTTAAGTGATTAGTATGGAGTGCCCAAGGGCTAGGATTTTTTTTTGCTTTCTTTGAGTCGCTTCCATGGAATTCCCTTTCTAAAATATTTATGTCATCACCTAGCTTAAGTGGAATACGGGTAGTGGTACTTTCATATGTTCGTTAATTGTTTTATTAAAAAGAAAATGGTGTTGAATGGGCATTTCCGATGGTGTTTTCCACTTCAAATGGACAGAAACGATAATGTTGAAAGCAAAATCACTTTTATAATTGCGCTTTTTTGTGGTGTTCTTGCGCAAGATCTAAAAGTGGGGGGACATTGAAGCAGGTACATACACATTTCTAGTTGGGCTAATGATGACTAAAAGAAAAAGAAAAACAAAAACAAAATCTTCTTCCTAAACGTGTGTGCCTATCGAGTGTGCTTCAAGTTATGTTATTTTCATTTTAATTATTTTGTTACAACGTTTTATCTTGGAGTCCTACGATCTGTAGTGAAATTATCATCTTGATGGATTTAGTGCTTGGCTTACAGGAAAATTGAAGTAGTCTTCCTCCCATATCAAATATCTACAATAAAAGGTGCTTCTTTAGCCACCTCGTTGATTGACTTGTTTGCTTCGTTCGGGATGTCATCAATTTGTTATCATGTTGTTAAATGGGTCTTGTTACTGTTACGATGGAGAATGATTACTAATTCCCGAGGAACATCTTAATCTATATTATCTCCTTCAAAGTGATCCCCATAGACTGCAATACACTTATGCAGCGCTTGACCCAATCCCCGAAACATTTTTTGTATTCGGTTTTCGGTATGCCCATCAGTGCTTCCTGCGACTTTTCCATTACTTCCTCTCGCCTGCTGAAACGTGTTCCCCGTAGTGGTTTTTTAACTCGATTGAAAAGAAAGAAGTCACAGTCACAAATCAGGTGAATTCGGTGGCTGTTGGATGCTATTTTTTGCATTTTTCGTCAAAAAATTACGAATAATGATGCGGTGCGACGGTGCGTTATCATGGTGCAAAATCCACGAGTCTTCCGCCCACAAACGTCTCATAACGCCCAAATAATAATCTTTGTTTACTGTCTGGCCTTCTGGCAAAAATTCATGATGCACTACATCGTGAAAACCGTGAGCAATGCCTTCTTTTTTGACTCAAAACGACGTCGTTTTTTTTGGTCTCGGCTCATTTGGTGAACGCCATTCACTTCCCTGATGTCGGGATTGCGTGTCGTACTCATAAAACCACGTCTCGTCTCCAGTAATGATCCATTTGATGAATGTGGGATCGAATTCGGCCTCGCAAATCACTCTTTTGCGACGTCAACACGGTCTCTTTTTTGCATAAAATTGAGGTCTTTCGGCACCAACTTTGCTGCTACACGACGGAAATCCAAATCATTACCCAAAATGTTTTGGACGGATCCATAGGCAATGTTCAAGTCCTCCGCTATCTCTCTAATGGTTAATTTGCGGTTATTGACCAACATTTGTTATACTTCATCAATGTTTTCGTCGGTTTTCGATGTCGATGGTCTGACACTGCGTTCATCATCTGCGATTGACTCACGACCACTTTTGAACCGCTCGTGGCACTGGTAAATGACCGTTTTCTTTAGATAATCGTTGCCGAAACACTTTTCCAACATTTCCAACGTTCGCGCACTATTAAATCCGTTTTTTTTCGCAAAATTTAATACAAGTTCGTTGTTGCAAATTTAAATTCATAATCGCCAACGCACGCAGAGATAGATGTACTCTTGGCTACGTAACTTTTGCAATTGTCACCTGCCTGAGAAAGAAGCAACTATCAGCGAGGTCTCTTACAGGAGCTAAATTTTGCGAAACATGCCCCTTCGATATGTTTAATCTAGGCCTGATCCTTTCATCTTTTTCTGTTAGAATGGACGTCCTTAGGCTTCATGTTACCCAAGGAATTCAACGGCTTAGGCTGTTCTTAGTCTTTACTACTGGATGGTATACTAGGTAAAGGATGTGCCTTAGCATAATTTTGACATGTTTCCACCAATTAAATTTTTGATATTTTTATAGAATCATGACTATTATTCATTAAATGACTGCCCACCATCCGTGTTTCCCTTTTAACTAAGCTGTTCTTTTAGTCAAATGATTTCTTCAATGTGAAACTATTGGTCTGTACGCCTGCGAATCTGGCAGTTACTTACGGTTTATCCCCATCTGTATGTCCTTTTGTACATATTTAATCTCGCCACGTAAGGGAATCCTTACTTTATCAGTCTGATGTCTCCGTTTGGAATCATAGTCTTTTTGGGCGGTCATGGAATGTTCTTTCTCTTACCACATCCCAGGAATCTCTGTCAAAGAATTCTTGTCCTTCTAAGAAGGTCAATGTGGTCGACGAAGCAACTTTATGCTTTTTTACTTTCTTTTGCTAGGGAATTACTTTTCTTTTGCCTTTCACGCCCAAAGAAACACTGCAGCTCTGATTTGGCGGGGTTTCCTGCGCTCCAGCAGACATTTTAGTCCTCAGCTTGGATATCTCTATTCAAACATCTTCTTGGTTGTCTCGTCCTAATCGAGATAGAATGGTTCATTCTGTCTGACAGTTGGAATCCTTGTCCTAACATTTCTGGGAATTCTTGGCATAACATTGCTGCTCTCATGTTTCGGTACGTGCGGTCGCCGAGCTCTTAAATCATTGTGGTGGTCGCATTTCGTTCGAAAAATTGTATCAGGCTTGGTCAGAAAAGTTTCGAACTTGCGTCCAAAATACGGGACTTGTATGTTGTGGCGACAGTTTTATATAAGTCGACAAAGGATTGAGTGCTAACTATGCTTCGGGCTTACACAAAATTACGGATATTCTAGACTTTTTCGGTCGAGTTCTTGCTGCTATGTATAACACTTCAAATTGGCTCCGCAATATAGAGCATTTTATGCTCTTTTCTATTAGGACGAACCCCGGGCAACACGTTTGGAATTTGCCATTCAAGAAGATGTCTTGGTTAATGGACGATATGTACAACCATCTGGTTTACTCTTTGATGTGGCTTAGTGTACTAAACTTGAATTTCTTTCATAAACGGGGTTATCCAAGTGAAAGTCATTTTCGAAAGAAGCAATCGGTTAAGTGTTGGTTTCATTCGAAAAGAAAGAACTGAGCTGTTACGTAGTTTTTCCTAAAATCGTAATCATTATGGCGACGAATCTAAACTGGCTGCCCAAATAGTTGGTAAGTCCCAAGTGCAAAGAAATTAATCAAACCACAGGCATCTCGTTGTTCCATTTTGTAGCCACTCTCTCGAAGATTTGGAGTCCCATATCACCAATAATATCCTCAGTGTAAGGAGCAGAACCAACAGTCATCAGTCTTTTTAGTATTTGAGTTATTCCAAAAACTCGCCCAAAAATTAGTCTCGTTGCACGACGGACGAATAATGACAAAATTGTTACAATCGGCGAAGTGGCAATTTTGGAACTGCCGCTATACCTATGACGCGTATAACACTGATGAGTTGTGCACGAGTACGTCGTTCAAATTAAATCCGCAACCCGATAGATATGGAGCTTAGTTTTTCGACTGTCAGGGCTGACAAATTTCGTGGATTGAAGATCGATTTTCAGATTAATTTTGAATAATCTAAATTTGTTAAATAAAACAACATAAATGTCAAATAACTGTCAAAATTGGCAGGTACCCCTATTGGAAGATCTACACACTTTTATGATCATTTACATACATGCGTCAAGTTTGTGCTTAGGTCCCTAGGACTGCCCATCATCGTTATCTGAAACTGTGATAAGGTTATTGTCTTATCTGATAACAAGAGTGCTTAAAATCAAAGTACATTTGAGTACTTCCGTAGCAAATTATGCAACTTTGACAGCTAATTATATCAGTGTACAGTTAAGGTTCCAAATTGCATTCCTGTGGTAGTTCATCTCTCTGTTTCTCCCTTATCTCTCCAATCTCTCTGATTCGCTTAAAATCTATGCGATCTATTCAATCCTTCACTATGCAAAAATTCGTCTCTAGAACGCCGTTTTTCCCATAAAATGGTCGAAACTACAGAAACCCCTTTTCATGGTCTTCTTCTCCTTCCCTCTTTTGTAGACCGCATAATTTCAAAAGCAAAACGTTCAACCAGCAGTTTTGTCTCTTGACAATAATTTCCGCAAAACAGACCACCAAACCATCAAAAGTATGTAATTGCGACGTAATAGGATAAAATTGCAAGCACGTCATACGCTACGCGTCACCATATGTCATCCATATACATGCAACAATTATACTGTCTAGGTCAGTGACATATACTCGCACCACTATGTATGCCGTCATGTGAGGAGTAGTGCCAGTGAAGCACTGCCATGCGGTGCAAAAACCCGCACCGACACCAATTTACAACTACTGCTGCTGATTTCTGGTTGCTGGTCTGTTATTGGAAACTGTCCAGACAGCGCACGCACCAAATCATTCTCTTAGTCGTTGCGATAATGGCCATAAAGAGGTGAAATCTCTTTTGCCTGTTTTTATGGTCAATTTTTCCTTTTATAAGTTTATAATAATTGAGTTCTTTACACTGCTGGTGAGGCATGCCTTACACCCCATCCCACTGATATGACTACATCAACGACGACACTCTGAAAGTACACAGTAAAAAAAAATAAAAAAAAAATACAAATTTATAGCCTTGATGATGGTTTTATTGCGTGCATCCCCTTCTACGCTGTTTTTCTCATACCCAACTCTGTTTGTGGTGTCATTTGTTCTCACATTTTGTTTGTTTGTTTATTTTGCAGTTCGCTTTCACATCGCACACCTGTATGAAGTTCAAAATAAACATAAAGCTGCCAAAGAGGCATACGAAAAGCTTCTTACCGAAGAACAGCTGACACTGGAACTGAAGGCCGATATATATCGACAATTAGGTAAGTGAACTCTTGTTTGGGGTTGTGAACGATCCTCTTTTAACCACATGTCATGTTTAACTGATGGTCTTTTTGTTTGTTAACAGGATGGATGTACCATTGTGTTGAATCCTTAGGCGATAAGAGACAACGAGAGTTATATGCAATTCAGTGTTTACAAAAGTCAATTGAAGCCAATCCAAAATCTGGACAATCATTATATTTGCTCGGAAGATGTTATGCTGGAATTAACAAAGTCCATGATGCCTTTATAGCGTATAGAAACTCAGTGGAGAAGAGTGAAGGGAACGCCGATACTTGGTGTTCCATAGGGTACGTTCAAACTTACACGAACAGATCAAAGTTATGATGAATTTCATGGAATTTTTTTGTTTGCAGGGTTCTGTACCAGCAACAGAATCAACCAACAGACGCCTTACAAGCGTACATTTGCGCTGTACAATTGGATAAGAATCACAAAGCTGCCTGGACGAATTTAGGTATTTTATATGAAAGTTGTGGCCAATTACGTGACGCATATGCGTGTTACTTGAATGCAGCACGAAACTTAGATTCAGTAAGTATTATACCGAGTTGGACTTCCTACCCAAAACAGATGGCCGAGTGTTTGTGGTTTTACATTTTACATTTACACTCAGACCACACATCACTTGTACTCGTATGTTTCAAAGATACCAATTTAATGTTGTTGTCTTTTGTCTTTTATTCTTGTAGGAATCGAATTTTTTTCATACAGTCACGACAGCATCGACATCAACAACAGGAGGAGTACTAGTAACACCAACTAAAAATTCAAGTGGTGGTCTATCGACGTCGATCGCTGGTTATACATCATCGCCATCAACTAGTAAAGCGTCAACATCAAAAGCGGGTGCTAATAGTAGTTCTAATAATAGTAGCAGTAGTAATAATAGTCCTAGTAGTAAGACACAAAGTTTAGCTGAGAGTTTGAAACAAAGAATCAAATTCTTGGGTACACAATTAGCTCAAGCTCCTATGCCGAGTATAACGTCGAAGCGGCGGCAGTTGTGCTCGATAGAAGAGGCCTGGAATTTACCAATATCATTGGAAATGAGCTCAAGGCAACAACAACATATACAACAACAGCAACAATCACAATCACAACATCAATCACAACATCATCCTGCCCAACAACAGCAACAGCAACAGCAACAATCACAGCAACAGCAACAGCAACCACCACCTCCACCGCCACCTCAAACTCAACAACCCGGTGTTGTTTTAAACAATCACATGCAGCAAAGGCAGTTCGTGAAGAGCTACTCAGCGGTAAGTTTGTTCTTACTTGTGAAATTCAATGTGTTACATTGGTTTAGTTAATTTAAAGGTTATCCAAAATAGTTAAATAGTTACTCCGAAAATCATTACATTACAAGTGCGGTTTGGTTTTTTTTTTGTTTTAAGTTACTTAACCCTAACGTTTTTGCCTTACAAAGGATTCTTCATCTTTTTTCATTTCTATTCAAGTCCATTTCAAATCAATGTTGTGAATGTCTTTTAGCTGTAGGGAACTATTAATCTTTTGTTTCTCAGAACTGTTCAGTCAAAGTGCAGATAACGAACAGATTTTAGTTTTCAAGTTTGAGATACCAATAGCAAACAAAGTGATTCACGGCCAGTTGCTCAATAAGAAACTAGTAGGAGTGCACAGTTAAATACAACATACTACCCCGAGTGTGATTTTTATGCTAAAGCTGTCGCCGAGTGTTTATTTTTACGCAGAACTGTGTACTCTCCATGAGTATTTCATTTGTGGGGATCTGACGAGTTACATCAAATAAAGTAGACCAGCTGGCGTTTACTCGTCTGAGTCTTCTCCGCTTCTCGGTTGACATGAAGCTCCTTTTTGGACACCAGTTTAATGAGTTTCCAAGAAATTTGTGATATGCCGAATTCGTGCATCTAGCACGATAACAACTATATACATATTGCTTCTGTAGTTCGAACTTTGACTGATACACTAGGTTATCACAGGTAATACTCTGTTAAATTTTGCATAAAGGCTTGTAACATAATTTCTATACCACCTTCTTCAAAAAGTTGGCCGAATTTCGATACATATGTACAAATTTGCTTATTAAAATCGATATGGTCGTCCTTAAAGCAATCCCCACTCCTCTTCTCTTTCCTTGTCTCCTCTTGACTGTTAAAACGCGTTCCCCAACATTCTATTTTGTTGTTGATTAATTTTTTTGTGTTTTGGTAAAATATGCATATACCTATATAAACAATGCAGGGGCGGTATCGTGATGAGAAATTCACGAACTGTCTTTCTTCAATTGAGTCCTTTTGCTTTTTTTGGTCATCCCTGCTGATCTTTAAACAGTAAATTTTGTTTACAATCATTAAATCCTTAATTTTATCGAAAATGCTGAGTATTTTGGATGCCATCCTAAACAACAAATTTCCTTAGAGTAAACATGTCGCGCCGAAAACCTCCAAGGCGCTGTCGCCCTTCTGACAGTTCAAAGGAGCTTACGGCAAGACATGAGGACTGTCATTGAGGTTCTTTATGTCTCTACGGCTATGATAAGGCCAATTATACATTATGCGTTGGTTGTCTGGTGGAACAAGCTCTTAAGAAAATATGTCATTGCAGTTCTTATTGAAAAATGGTTTGTTTATGGCTGCATGGAGCTTGCCCTCTAGCACGCCGGGCTCTGTTCTAGACTTAATTGATCAATCGCCCTTCCCTTGACATTCATATCATGGGTTTCACACTCCAAGCTATCTTTCGTTTTCAGAGAAGTAGTATTTTGAACAGCTTTGGTGACATTACGCACTGATTGTCTGATGCTGCACTAAATCCAAAACTCCTGCTGCGGAAACAATACGAAATCGATTTTCCTTCTGCCCAATATTGGTCTCGGAGAGAATCTGTTTCAGGAAAGGAGTGTATTTGATTCTTCAGCAATGTCTCTAAAACCGATTAAGGATGCGGTGCCCAAGTTTTTCTAGAGGGCGGCAATGTAAGAGGTCACTTCTCGTAAGTAACACCTGCGTCTGTGTTCTATTTGAAAATAAACGCATGTCTGAAGGCAATGCACTGTTTGCGAAAAATCTGGGAAAAGCAACACCTGCATCTGAAGCTTAGAATCTAACCAGGCTTATCGAATTGCAGTCCAACCTTGCCTATTTTCACTGTTTTAGCTAATCGAAAAGCCCACAAGTTTTAAAATAGTGGTTTAGAGCAAAATTGTAAGCAATAAAACGAATTTAATTTTTGTTATTTATCACACATCGTATTTCTCCTAATTTTACTGATCCGACAAGATTATAGTCGGTAATTTTTGCTTTGTTATAGCTTTTCACTAGCCACCCTGTAGATAAGTCACATAAAATTCAAATTGAGTACAATTCCCGCTACAAGATGGCATCAGTGTTCACATATCACAGACATTAACCGGAACAGCACGTCCATTGCTTCACCAAGTCTCCCTACTAGTGCTCTCCCTCTGGCAAATAAGACCAAATACCAATTCATGCGCATTCGAAGGAAATGCCGGCATGAAATCGAAACACTTTTGCTCACCAAAAATCCAACCTCGTGCTTACCTCGTTCCATTTGGTGAAAATCTTCAAAGTGAACGGTCACGTTCTACCTTCTTTTGGATTTCAGTTAATTTTTTCAAAAAGAAAAAAAGTTTTTGTACAAATTACTGCCATCAAAATGTGAACAGTGCAATTGAAAACGATAAAACCGCAGCCGCTAGCCGCTTAACAGGTAAATTGTGATATAATATTGCATTTTTTCTTTGTGCTTCGCTAACTTTGTCCAAAACTCACGCTGGCGTTACATAAAAAAAAAGAGCCAATGAAAGCAGCCAAAGACACTGACATCGACCTTGTCTGGGGTGCTGAGGTTATTTACCCCGAAAATCATTTTTTATCTCCACACATGGATAGGTATATACAATTATTTCTTTTGTGTGTCGGTTTGTGCTGTAAAAAATGATTTTTGATTTTTTTTTTTTTTTGGACAGCCCACGCTTTAACTGCATCCGCATGCTAATTATTGAAATTGATTCTCTTTTCATTTGATTTCTTTGTCGCTGTCGAATAATTTATTTCGGCTGTCTATTAACGGAAACTTGTGTTCGACATCAGTTGAGTGGGGGTCGTCAGGCAAAAAAAAAAGAAGAAAAAATGTAAGAAGGGGGATGATGAGCCAACGCCTCTTGTCTGATTACAGAGCTGATACTTTTGAGATATAGATAGATACGAGTACATACCTACCTACCTATCTAATTCAGACAACAAAGTGTCTAAAGTCAGTTGCCAGGTTAACACGCTGCTGCCGTTTGATTTTTTTTTTTTTTTGTTCTTTCTTTGGGGGAAAGCAAGACTTCCCGTCGAGCCAATTGGCTAGTAACACAGTATGTGTATACTTGCACATTTATAATGAACTTTTCCCCCAAAACCATGGCACTTTCAGCAAACGATAGATAGACATCAAATTGGTATTGGACATTGCCGAATAATATGTTTGATTAAGGATGAACTCTTGTAACTTCTTGTCTATTGCTCTCCACTATGGGATTTTTTTCATCAATATTGCCAGCTTTCCCTAATCTCTATCCCACTATCGACGGTTGCATATACGAGTACATATCACCATTCTTTCCTTGTTTTTCTGCCCCATTCTCTGTTTTTTCTGTTATAAGGCTGTACCACATACAATGTCCAAATATAATTTGTTCATAAATTTTGATTTAATCAAAATACGATCCGTTGGCGTCTGACTTATAAAGTTCTGATTTTTTTCTGCAACGTAATCTTCAAATGAATTTACCCTGCTCGGTTTCGAGAAATGAACCCAGACTGCGCAAAGGTAGAAGTCTGTTGAGGAAACATCAGCAGAGTACAGTGCGTACAGTGTATGGGGAAGAATATTTCGTTTGCAGAACCCAATTTCCATTGCTGGTGACAATCCGTTGCAAAACCTTCGCCGTAGTTTTTGGAACTTGTCGGTTGGGTTGGCTCACACTTGTTCAGTTTCTTGTTACTTTTCCTATGAGAGACTTTTTGCCATCTATCTATCATAGGTTTTGTACAATGAACTGATTTCATTAGGTTTGCATTCCTTGGTTTGTTTGGTTTGATTTCCTTGGATTAATCCCTTTACCCCCAAGATTTTATTAATGGCAATTCTGGCTAGCAGTGCAATTTGTATTTTTCTCTCAGGTAACATATCGAACTCCGGGCTATTGGCTCAATATGGCCCAGCCATCTCACACGTCGCATCCGTAGACGCTGATTCCTGTATAGCTTGTACAGTTGGTATTTGAATCTATTCTGTTCTATTCCATGTAAAAACAAACGGCACAGCCGCAGTATGCATTTTGGTCTTACGACAGAAGACTTACTAAATTACGCCGTGAGCCAGACGAGAGCCTAAAGCTATTGACAACAGTAATTCTTTGTCTGAATTTGCTGATGTCGTTGCTTGCAACTGCGGATTCTTATCTACCTCGAACCAATGGTTACATTATGGTCAAGCCTTCGGTGGTGAGCGTCCTTTTGTAGTGTCAGCATGTCGTTTGTTAGCTCTTAGACCTATTTTTGCCACTTACGCCTCAATACTTACGAAAGTACCATTGACGGCTCGTTGTGTTGTCCCATAACGTTGCCGGTCTCAATTGATTCATTGATAGAGCAGCGAGAATCCTTTATAGTGATCCTGCATGGCTCGACAAGTTTGGCAGAGATGTTAGAACTAGCAATGGCGTTGTATCTATTCTCAATGTCATATGCCGCTTTGAAGCCGACAAACAGAACGTGAGTGTCGATTTGAAATTCTATATTCTCAGCACCCACTGCGATTCTTCTACTAGTTGTCCATGTTCGTTTTTGAAGCGTTCCATTCTGGCCTTCTGGCTCTCTGGCATGTTTATTTAATTTTCTGATAAAACTTTCGAATGTCATTCTTGAAACAACATCTCTGCACTTCCTTGATGATGCTTCTTTCTTTTTTTTTACCATAAGCTTTTGCTGTACCTTTTTTTCTGCTCGTAGACCTCAAGATCAGCTCTCTCCTTTCGGTTAAGTATGGTTTTATCTTCTTTTTGTTACTGTATGTACCTGCCCACATTCGTCATCAAGATTTCTTTTATTGTAGTGACGCTTTAACACCAATCACATCGGAAGTAATTTTCCGATAACTCATTGCCTACAACATTCTCATTGGTGTTTTAGAATTTTGCAAGAATTCTATCAGTCTCTCTATCATTCAATGTGGATTTTTAATAATCTCACTTGGGTCTAATGCGTGTGATATCCGCATTCATATCCTGCTCTCAACAATCCTATGATCTGAGTCACTCCTTGGAAAGTTCGGGCATCCGAGAAGTGTCCGGAGACTATCGTGACGGTTGATTGATCGCAGAAAGCCAAGTACCTTTTTATAACACTTCGGAACCGCGTGATTGCTAAAAAAAAAGTTACGCCCCGTTAAAATTGTTAAAAAACTAAATTCTTTGCCGTCGTAATGTTAAACATCTTTGAGATGACAAGCTCAAAAAAAAAATTTTACACAGCAGCAACAACTTCTACGGTGCCTACTGTCTCTTTGAATGCATACCATCAATTCAAGTACCGATGCTGCAAAACCGTTAACACTCAAAGGTATTTGTGACCGTAGAATTTGCAAAATTTGGAGGCGTTAGTAGTTGAAAGAATACGGCATTGTTAAGTCCTTCTTTTCCGATTGATATTTTTTTTTTTGACTATTTGCGGTAGGAAAAACGTTCTCCTTCATCCTAGTTCCCTGTGTAAAGAAAGACTATTTTCAAAGGCCCTAAATAAGATTCCTACACTGATCCCATATTTTCATCAACTTTGTGTAGTACTCTTTCATGTCTTTTAAATTATAAAAAAAAGGCCGCAGATATACTTTGGGGTGTACCTTTCAATTGCACCCTGAATGCCCCTCTAGCGGAAAATGAAATAAATGCCTATTAAAATAATAGCTGCTCGTTTTAATGAGTACTCTATTAAGCACAATGGCATACAAATTTATAAAGACAAATAGCTTGTCTTTTTTAAAAATACCTAGTAAATCATTTGGACCCGCGGATATACTTTGGGGTGTACTTTTCAGTTGCACCTTGAAATGCCCCTCTGACGGGAAATCAATAAAATGCCTAATAAAAAAATAGGTGCTCCTCTTAATGGGTACTCTATTTAGCACATTGGCATACATACGAACTTTTTTTCTATAAATTTTCTCTTTTTTTTTTGTAAAGAAAGGAAGAAATTTTCTAAAGAAAAGTATAATTTTGTGTTTTGCAGGCAACGCAAGGTCCACCGCCACCCTATCCTCATCAGGGTACTGCCAACACACTTGGACCAGCCGCACCAAAGCGCTTCAAAGATGAATTACCTGCGCAAACATCAGTGCCAGCGGGCACGGGTGGTATTGTATCGTCGCAACAATCTCAACAACTTGTCGCGCAGCAACAACAACAACAGCAACGACCCGCACAACAGCCTGCATTCTATTTATCACAGCAACAGTTACAAATGTTGCAGTTCCTGCAGCAAAACCAAAATAACTTAAATCCCCAACAGCAACAGTTGTTTCAACAATTAAGCAGTCAATATCGGTTGATGCAGCAGTATCAGCAACAGTTAAGGCTGCAACAACAACAAAGACTGCAACAACAACAACAACAACAACAGCAGCAGCAACAGCAACAACAACCACCTCCACCCCCACCGCCACCACAACATCAACAAACTGTCGTAGTACAAAATTCTACCCCACTTGGTGCACCGCCTGCGTACCCTAGTCAACCGCCAACACCACGAGCTGCCGATCATGTAATTACGGGGAATGGCGGCATTGTAGGCGGCGGTAGCGGATATGTGGACAATACATCGAATTTTGTCCCAGCCGCAACGGGGAATACGCAACCGGCTGCAGGGATGCCATTTAAGTCAGCAAATGTCTACATGAATGGTATTGTGCAGCCGCAGCAACAACCGAGTCCACTGCAGCAATCGTTACAACAGCCACAACAACCTCAGCAGGCGGGGTTTGACCCATTGAATGAGTTCACACAACTGTCTCCATGCAGTGATGGGAATGATTTGGGTAAGTGCAATTCTAATAAACATTCTCTCATAAATTACCCAAACGGTCATTTCTTTCCAAGAGACAATGAAAACAAATAACGTGAACAATGTTTGTCTTTTTTTTTTTTTTTTATTTCATTTTCTGTTTGTGTTTATTTTTGCTGATGCGCTGAAATCAAGACATTTCGTCGCCGTTCAGTGATAAGTTACTAGGTAATTGTTTTTAACTTTACAGTTTTTTTTTCACGCTGTTAACACCCTTATTCTTCTCCTTCAAAGTCCGTTTCCGCATGCTTTTTTGCTTGCTTTATTAGAATATTTAATAGAAACTTGCAGTAGCTTAAAATTGCAAATTGTATAGGGTTTCCTTCTTCAACGACTGTAGAGATCGGGACTTATTCTTCGAGAGCTATCTTAAGTTTCCTCTAAATTTGTATATTGTGTATTGCATAGATTAAAAATCAAGGTTGATATGTATGTAGGATAGCTGTTCCCTTTGTAGTCATGCTCGTCAGGTTTTGTGTTATTTTATCCAGACTAGTATTCGCATGAGTAGCTCACACCAATGATGACAGTTATTTTTTTCATATGAGTCTATCGTCGCAAAAATATCAGGATGTTCCTATTGCGCTTCAATTGAACCGGATTTTATGAAGGTCCATGGAAACACTACATTAGTTGATTTGCTCATCCATTGACATCACACTGACAGCCATATCTCTAAGGCAATTTCCTCGCAGACTCCTTCTCGGAGTTGGGTTTGCTGGTGCGGAAAAAACAGCAATGCGCAGATATTCTGTTTTAGCAGGACTGATTCGGATAGAGTTGCATGAAGGTCTGTCAAATTCACTGCTTATGATAGCAACCTTCGGTCTTTATTCATTATCCTGATGAACTCTGACTTAAACTTTCAATTTCCCGGTTATTTCTGCTTGTATTGTATTTAACTCTCATTTAAACGTATTGGTGGTACATATTACATACCATTGAGATCTTGGCGCCTATTCATTGCTTTTCTCGGTGAATGGCAGATCATACCAAGTGTCGAGTCATCCATTCTTATTAGGAAATCGCCTCATATATCGATTTACCTTCCACATTGATTGGCATGTAGTTGAATCACTTTCACTGTCACTTTTTTGAATGTTTAGAACTCTCGTACATTATGATCCATAGTATATGGCATAAGTTTCGATTTTACGTGTCGCCTTTGCCTTTACATAGTCGAAAAAGAGCGCTCTACTTTTACCAATGGACTAACTGACTGAGTTTTCTTGGCGCAAAAATTACTCAATTTGACTTTGATTATTGTTTTGACCGTTGCAAAACTCTGGTCGGAGTCAAATCGTGTGATATCCGTCTATTGGTTAGTTCATTGTTTGAATTGATGGTGGCTCTTGAGATCCGAATCCTTTCGGATTGTTCTTTCGTCGCAGGTAGACTTATCATGTCGCGTTTGTCGTTATCGTGGCTCTATATTATTATTTTTTCCTTTTTTAAATCCAAAAGGGAGATTGTTTCTACATTCCAGAATCATAAAGGTAATTAGAGTTGTTATATTGTCTTAAATCTTGTCCGTTGATCTTTTGCGCTTCCTAAGTCTTCGGTCATTCTTAATCGAGTTGGCATTTGGAAATTAAGATAGCCAATCTAAGAGATACGACTACTATGTTTTTGACTGTTATTTCCTTGTAGGATACAATCCCGGTTTCCACGTCCGAACAACATTTTAACAGACGCAAACAATTCCTTTTTGTACTGATAAAGGCACTGAGTTTTTCGAATCCCACAGCACAGAAACACCAATAAACATACACTTTTGCTGGGTGTTTACTGCTCGTTGGATAGTAGTTTCATCATGCTCAGTTTGAACTAGACATCCGCACGGGTACATTCACACAGTGAATACACAACTTGATTCATGGATACTTCTCATTACTCATTGTACAATGGGACCTGTGAATGAGTCTGAGTGAGTGCGGGTATAAAAGTTGTGTTGTGCGTAGTTGTGCTGTCGACCGTCGACCGTCGAAATTCATACTCATTCACACTCATGGATGGGCTAACTCACATTCACACTACTCACAAGGGTTGAATATGCGTGAATGCTTGTGCGAAAATTCACGTATGCCTGATAGTTGGAAAAAAAAAAGCCCAAAACGCACAACAAAATCCCAAAATCGTCTGCGCAATAACTCGAGTAATTCGAATGATTCAAATGTGCTTTCCACCCTTATACAGCATTTACAGGTACCCAAAGTAAAGAATGCTATGGGTAGTGAGTTATGATGAGTTTGAATCATAGGTTGTATGAGTCCTGTGAGTTTATGAGACCTCGTTGCATCCATACTCACAAGCATTCATAATTCTCTTCACTCAATGAGTGAGGAATCACTGTGTGTGAATTGAATGAGTATGGGTAGTTATTTTCCATGGGTGCCATAAAAGTTACCCATGAGACAACTTTTATGGCATTCATGCAGATCTCTAGTTTGAACACAACTCCAGTCTCTGACTTTCGAAGATATTTTACTGCAGCGGTAACAGATATTTTTGGTCCCCGCGGGTGGTGAAGATGAAATACAGCTTTTTTTCTAAAAACGTAATTGAATTGAATTGATTGAGGATAAGTAATTTAAGCGAAAACTAAAAATTTGTATCGTGTTCAAGTGGTAAGTTAATTTTGACGAATCGCGCACGCTTTTGGAGACACATCACACACGAGTTCCATTCAATTTTTTGAAGTCTTCAAAAAAGTCCTTTGTTTAGGCGATGATATTTCGTCGTCATTGTGAGTTGAATCTCTTTGCGCCGAGCCTGGAAATAGAAAGTAATTAGAGGAAGATAAATTCATATCGCAATTCATACTTGTACTGGGCATAGTTCTGCTAAAAAAAAAACCAATTCTCGTGAAATCGGTCCAAAAAGTTGGTAAAATGATCGCTGTTGACTGTTTTTCCGTTTTGAACGTTATCGCCTTGGGTTATGACTGTTGCATCAAACAAAAAATATACAAAAAACACTGTCGCTATGACATTGTTAGTGAAAATATTTCGCCGGTTCGCCCAGACAAACATACTATTTCAAACCAGGGGTTTCCGCAGGGTTGTGCTAGATCTATGTATCGTACACGGTTATGAATCATCCTGCAGTCTGTCAGTTATCTATTGACGGTGAATATTGAAAACCAGATTGAATTTTAAAAAACAACTGGGAAGATTCAAAACAGGATACAGTGCTTCTAAATTGAGAAATACTCAAAGAAAATATAGAGTACATTTCACATGTATCTGCCTAACACCATTTTTAGTGATAAACAGAGCTTTGCCAGTGACTCCCAAAGAACAAATAGCATGCAAAGGACCTCTTACCGACATAACACAGATTTAGATTTAAGGAAAAATGCGATGAAATCATTCTTTAATCTTGTTTGAGGTACACTGCGAATTCTAAACAAATGCGAGCCGGTTTATGTTAGTTCCATGTTTGAGTTCGGGACTGTCGCTTCATTGAACTTTCTTTAGGAGTGTTGTACCAATAGGTTATGAACTTACGTTAATCTTAAAATCAGGTTTCCAGAGCAATAGTACAGGTCCTAACAGAGACATTTTGCAGTATATGTTTCTGTACGTATAAAAGGAATTGATTTTGACGTTGTCTAACTGGCGTTTACTTGAGTGGAACATAGTTAATTTCTTCTGAAAACAAATGCACATAGACTTTATTTAAATTAATTATCTCAAACAAAGCAAGTTTTGTCTAACAACAAATTGTTGATACCCACATCCATTTGGTTGTAAATAGCTTGTAGATTAAAACTAAAACTAAAAAAACGAAAAAGTTTCACTTTCCACCTGGAAGTGAAAGAGAATCCCCATGCGCTTCCAGGCTCAAGAATGCAAACCACAATCACACTCAGAATGCTTATCACTACAATTACCCTTGCTCCTCATTTTCACCACATCTATAAGTTTTATCTAATCTTCTATTTGTTTTTGTTTTTTTTTTCTTTTCTTTTTCATTTTCTCTCATTTGATAGGTGGTGTAACTGATCAAGAAGAGATCCTAATCCAAGCAATCCTCTCACAGAAGGATCTAGCCTCTACATTCGCCGAAGACATCCTCAAATCATTTACATCCGAAGGTCTAGACATTAAAGAAGAATTCGATGAAAACTCCCATGATCTCTTCAATGGATTCGATTCAACACCACCGCCATCATCAGAGCCAACACCCCAACAAACTCCAACCAATCATAATAGCAATACAATTGTCACAAATATCAATTGCAATAACAACAATAGCAATAGTTGTAGTAGTAGTAGTAATTTTCGTAACAAATCCCCGCCAGTGAAATGTGAAGCTACTTCAACGTCGAGTAGTAATAGCATAACCGGTGCGAGTGGTGACATAGACGGTGGTCTGTCATCGAATGTCGGTGCTATTGTTAAAGATGATGCTGACATAGATGTTCGGGTTAAGCTGGAGAATAACTTTCTAGACGATGACGAGCTGCCAAAATTTCAAATACGAATGAGTGCAAAGCAAGTATTGCATGCAGTGAAGCAATTACCAATTGATACAGCACCACCACATTGTTCAGTGTTGCATGTTGATGCACCACCACCATCGCCGCCAGATTGCCCGCCACAACGTTTGACCAAAGAACAGCTTTTACCTCCGACACCGTCTGTGCATTTGGAGAATAAGAAACACGCGTTTAGTCCGCAATTGCAGGAGTTTTGTTTAAAGCATCCCATAGCGGTTGTACGTGGTTTAGCTGGTGCGTTAAAATTGGATTTGGGCTTATTTTCAACTAAAACGTTAGTTGAAGCAAATCCAGATCATAGTGTTGAAGTGCGAACGCAAGTTCATCAGTCACCCGATGAGAATTGGGATACAACGCTGGGGAAGCGCGTTTGGGCGTGTATATCACATCGTTCGCATACGACCATAGCAAAATATGCCCAATATCAGGCGTCTAGCTTTCAAGACAGTTTGAAGGTAAGTTTCAACAAAGCAAAGTCAAGTATTTAGCAACAGTTAAATGATGTAATTAAACAAAATTACTAACTTTCGTTCTACTGAAGTTGAACTTTGAGGAGGAATTGTTTTTACTGATAAATAGTCTAGTCGAGCATTTCTTTTTATTTGTGACATTCACTGTGATTCCAATTCTAACCAGAAATTTGGTATGTTTTGTGTCAATTATAGGAAGAACGTGAAAAGGGGTCAGCCGGTGCACACACAATGTCTGATTCCGACTCCAAAGACTCAATGAGTAGTTCAACAGTGAATGGCAAACGGAGACGGATGAAGAATGGCAGCAAGATGTTGAAGTAAGTTTGCTTTAATTGAAACAGTATTCGTATCATCATAAGGAGTATGCATTCAGCTACCGAACGTGTTTTAAAGATCTTTCCTTTGAGATAAACTTTCGCTGAGTGCTAGATTAAAGTCTGGGAGATTTTCGCTAACACCGCTAGAATTACCACTTGGCGGAGTTTGATAGTGGATCTCTCAACAAAATTTTATTTTTTTTTTGTCTTTTTTCAAACTAAGAACTCTGGGTGCTTATTAACACACTTTTCTATTTTTTGTTTTTGTTTTTAGATTCGGCACTAATGTAGATCTCTCAGACGAGCGTAAATGGCGACCACAATTAGCCGAATTGCAAAAGTTACCAGCTTTCGCCCGTGTGATATCGGCCGCAAATATGCTCTCACATGTCGGCCATGTTATCCTAGGAATGAACACAGTCCAGCTGTACATGAAAGTACCGGGCAGTCGGACGCCTGGTCATCAGGAAAATAATAATTTTTGTTCGATAAACATCAACATTGGTCCGGGAGACTGTGAATGGTTCGCAGTACCTGACGCATATTGGGGTGGAATCCATAACCTGTGCGAAAAAAACAATATAAGTTATTTGCACGGGTCATGGTGGCCGGTCTTGGAGGATCTTTATAAAGAAAATATTCCTGTATATAGATTTATTCAAAGACCGGGTGATTTAGTGTGGGTTAATGCTGGGTAAGTGTTTTAAATACATACTCCATCTAAAACGGACGAGTTTTGATCTAATCAGAGTTTTATTGCAGTTGTGTTCATTGGGTGCAAGCGGTTGGTTGGTGCAATAATATCGCCTGGAATGTTGGTCCGTTAACAGCGCGACAATATTCATTGGCTATCGAGAGATACGAATGGAATAAATTGCAGAGTTTCAAAAGTATAGTGCCAATGGTGCATTTAAGTTGGAATTTAGCACGAAACATCAAAGTGTCGGACCCTAAGCTGTTCGAACTATTGAAGTGAGTTATTAGCATGGAAAGGGGACATTTTCAAAATGTCTAATGATTTCATTGTTTTTCTGTTATATTATATAGAATGTGTTTGCTGCAGACTCTTAAGAATGTTTTTCACACACTGGACTACGTCAAGTCGAAGGGAGTTGAAGTGCGTTTCCATGGTCGTGGAAAGAACGAAGCGTCGCATTACTGCGGTCAGTGCGAAGTAAGTAGTCAATTTTTCAGATATATTTAAATTCTCGTAAAAACAGAATAAGTTACCAAAGCGAATAATTTAATAATCAACTGAGATTGCAATAAAAATCTACTTGAAGTATCCGAGAGCATTTTAAATCGTTTTCGTCAGTGTCTACGCTTCATCGCCGTAAAATAGAACTGGGATGATCAGTGTCTTGTGTAACGTATTTTTGATTGCTCAAGAGAGGGCTTTACTTACTACGTATGAAAAGCAAGTGTGATTCTTCCCTGATTTGATGTTGTTGCCGAAGTTGACAACGGAGTCCATTACTACCTTAAAGTAATAACTGCCTGTTGTGACGATTGAAGGCCTCGGTTTTGTCATTATCAATGTTGACAGAGCGTCGTGCATTTTACATCGTCATCCTCCGAAACTAAGACTCGGATCTGTATAATTCGTCTTTATAGAAACCGTCATGGGCTATACCAATACAATAGGTGTGGTTTTTTGGCATCGGTATCAGCGCTTATGTCCACTTTAGGCGCTATCCTAATGCAAGGTATTTATCGACGTTAACGCGGATAGCCACAATGCTTCTAGACTTATTTTTGCATAAAAGCAAAGACTTGTTTATACGAAAACGTTAAACAAATTCACTTTTTGGGGAAATTAAATATAAAGACTACTAAATTAGATGAATGTGAAAAGTTAAGGCCGATAGCCGTTTTGTTGGGCTCTGATACTGATGCTAAAAAAAACACATTATGATATGGGCCGATAAGATCGTTCACATAATACGAGAGACAGAATTTTTCATGCGATGTTAAGTAGACATAAAAGTATTCCCTTGAAAAGCAGTGGTTGATTCCATTTATGGGGTAATCTTTTCTCAAGCCCAATGTTGGATATGAGTTAATGAATCATCGATGTCTGTTTTAAAAACATACCCCCCGAAATGTTGTTAGCCAATTTAAATAAGAATACATATCGTGTAAGAGTTTCTATCCAACTAATTGGATATAGGCGGTAGAAGATACTTGGCTACGAATCAGTCGAACTAAGACCGAATATCAGTTCTGTTTTTTGAACCCGCGAACACTCAACTCCAAGTATTTATTTAAAAGTTGTCGCCGCGTCGAAATTGAACTCTGTGGTTAACCACCAAGCAAGTCAGTGGCTTTATTAGCTCGAAAGCTCTACTGTATTTTGTGAGAAAAATTTCCAGAGCCTTAGCATATGCATCGGAATGTTCGATATCGTATGAGAGATATAAAGGAACGATGAGAGCAGCGGGGTGAAAATATTTCGTTCAGTGGCTGTAACAAAAAGCGTTTTTTTTTTTTTTTAGCCATATGGCCTTACTTGGAGTGGTTCAGGCATTTTCGTGGTAATGATTTCACAAGCTCTGACTTGGCCCATTCTAGATCAAGTTGATGCGGACCAAATAAAAGTTCTAATAGAAAATAATGCACGTTACAACACAATCAGGTACATAGCAGAAATATTGTACATATCGCCGAAAATCACTTGAGTAAACTGTAATACAAATACGATACTATATTTGGCTGCTGCACAGTTTGTGTCTTCATCAGCTTTTTCCTGCCATTTTTAAAATGGGAGATTATTGGCAATGAAAAGTGGATTCTTTACAATGACGTCTGTAAGGGGAAAGATCATGAAGCAAGAGGGAGAGAGATAATGGTAAAAACTTCCTCTCGCTAGAGGCTTGTAAAATCCGGCAACCCAATTGTTTCGGTCCCCTATTTCACCAACAGATTGATCAAACCCCTTCTTGAGTGCCTGAATCGTCTCTATATTGTTCACATAAATCGATTTTTAATCGCACTCCACAAAAAAGTCTAACAGCTCTGCGGCGGGCAAGCAACAACGCCAAAATTACTGTCATTACACGGTTATTGAAGTTAGTGTGCAATAAATTGATTTTTGGACGGCTTGTGTGGCTCGTAGTCCTGTCTTGCTGGAACGCCGTCCATTTACTTTAATATCTGAGTAAGTTAGACCTTGTAAGTGAATAATCCGATATCTTTATGTTAGTTCGACTGAAGTTCAATTTCTGGGACCTTTGCCGGATTGAATTCATCGTGTCTTAGGCACACTCTTTCCACAACATATGCAATATTCTCGTTTAGTGCACAACTAGATCACGAGAATATGTGTCGGTTATCAATCAGCAACCACTATTACGAACTCTGTTTAGAAACTTAGCGCACCAGCTGCACTTGGTGCATTATGTCGGCCGAAAATTCCCTTCTCTGTTTCGGTAGCACACCATCCACTTTGGAAATAACTTTGTAATATTTCACAACGTTGTTTAAGTGTATCGCAACTATATATACCTAGTCTAGCCATAAATTCTGTTACAAGATTTCAAGTACACTTTGCTCATAATTTTCAATAGGAACAATCCCGTTTACTATTTTTTTTCCTAACGCGTGTACTTATAAGTGAGAATAGAAGCTAGTTTAATTTAAGCTATCGATCAGTTAATATACAGTGGGGCATAAAAGAAAATCGTGTCGCAATAATCGCTTTGCATAAGTGTGGAAAATTTTCGAACTTCTCAAAGCACTTGGTATATCGAAAATGTTTGTTCATCGGGCTGTAAAACGTTTCCATGAACTTTCAGAAGTAGAGGACAGACCAAGAAGTGGTCGTCCACGGGTCGCTCGAACGAGTGCGAAATTTGAAGCTGTGAGTGAACGAATTCGCAGAAGTTCTCTTCGGAAACAAACGGTAATATTCAGAGAAGTGGATATATCCGCTAGACTCATGTCAAGGCTTATTCGAGCTGATCTCCATATGAAAGCCTATCGTCGAGCAACGGGACATCTTTTAACTCCCAACCTGAAAAAAAATAAGACTCGAAAGAAGCAAACAATTGTTACAGTGGCACGCGGCTGATGGACATGAAAATATTTTATTTACTCATGAAAAATTTTTTACCATAGAAGAAGTTTATAACAAACGGAATGACAAAGTTTAGTCAACGTCATCTAAAGAAACAAAAAATGTTGTTCCGAGGGTTCAGCGCGGACACCATCCCGCTTCTGAATTGGTTTGGTGGGGGTATCACATCAAGGTGTCACATCACTGCATTTTTGCGAAAAGGTGCGGAAACGGGCAAAAGTGTTCCAGGAGAATGTTCTCAAAGGCGTTATCCAGGGCTTAACACATACCCTTTTCAACGGGGAAAGCTGTTTCTTCCAACATGACTCTGCTCCGGCACACAAAGCCAAAACGACGCAAGCGTGGCTTAGATCCAATATTCAGGATTTTATCGCTGCTGTAGATTGGCCTTCAGGAAGTCCAGATTTAACTCCGCTGGAATACAGTTTGTGGTCAGAGCTGGAGAAATTTGGACAGCTTTAATAACAGCAGCTTCGTCGATTCCCATCGAGACAGTGCGTGCCGCTATAGAACAATGGCCACCACGTTTAAAAGCCTGCGTCAAGGCTAAAGGCGGCCATTTTGAGTAAAACTTTTTTTTCTTCACGAGGGCGGGTCAATAAGTCCGTGACTTTTGGATTAAAACACAGATTTTTTGATAAAAAAATAATTTTATTTTTCAACGTAGTCTCCCTTGAGCTCTATACACTTTGTCCAACGCTTCTCCAATTTTTTTATCCCTTCCAAAAAAAATGATTTGTCGAGGTCCTCAAAATAGGCCTTTGTTTGCGAGATGACTTCATCATTGGAGTCAAATCTTTTTCCACCAAGCCATTTCTTCAGGTTTGGGATCAAGAAGTAGTCGCTCGGAGCCAAATCTGGAGAATAGGGTGGATGAAGGAGCAATTCATAGCCCAATTCATGGATTTTTGCCATGGCAACTGCACATGTGTGCACCCTTGCATTGTCTTGGTGGAAAAGAACTTTTTTCTTGGCCAAATGAGGTCGTTTTTTTTGCAAATCGTCATTGAATCGGTCCAATAAGTTGGCATAATATTCCCCATTGATTGTTCTTCCCTTTTGAAGGTAGTCAATGTGGATTATCCCGCGTGCATCCCAAAAAACAGTTGGCTGACAAACCCACCTTGGCCTTCTTTGGCGCCGATTCACCCTTAGAAACCCACTGTTTTGACTGTTGTTTGTTCTCTGGTGTGTTGTGATGGATCCATGTTTCGTCCACGGTTACAAAACGGCGCAAAAACTCCTCCATATTGCGATTAAACAACGCCAAACCTTCCTGTGAAGTTGTTACACGATTGCGTTTGTGGTCGACTGTGAGCAAACGCGGCACCCATCTTGCGGAAAGCTTTCTCATGCCCAAGTGATCATTCAAAATTGAAACCACTGAGCCATGCGAGATCCCTACGGCTTCCACAATCTCTCGCACTTTCAATCTTCGGTCGGCCAACACCATATCGTGAATTTTTTCGATTGTTTCGGGTGTAGAGACCTCAACTGTGCGTTCAGGACGTTCGGCATCTTCTGTGCTTGTACGGCCACAACGAAATTCAGTAAACCACTTTTTTACCATTGAAATCGATGGTGCAGAGTCCCCATAGTATTTATCAAGCTTAGCCTTGGTCTCGGTAATGGTTTTTTTTCGCAAGAAATAATGCTTAATAAACACACGAAATTCACTTTTTTCCATTTTCTCCTCAAATTAGTGAGTAGTCTGATAAAAATAGCTGTCAAACACAAACTAACTGACGCAGCAAGTTTAAATTTTGACAGGAGTCAACTGACAGATGCCTGTTGACAGGAGCAGTGTTGCTGTTTCAGTAAAGAGGTCAGAAATTCAAAAAGTCACGGACTTATTGACCTGCCCTCGTATTGTGATCTAATGTAAGAAATAAATTTCATGGTAATCATCGCGGGCGGTGGCGATGGCGCGATGGTTAGCTTATTGCACTATCACGCAGAGGGTCCGTGGTTCGATCAACCTTTCGGCGTGGAAAAGTGAAAATAAAATTGCCTATGAAAAAGCTTCTTATGAGTGCCGTTCGAATTCTGCGTTAAACCGTAGGCCCCGCTGAGATGTGACAAAAATGACAACATGAGCACCACAAATGAGTGTTAAGAAGCTAGGCTAGCCTCACAGTGTTTTTTTTAAAGATTTTTTTTTATTGCACTTTTAAAATGTAACAGAACTTATGGCTGGACTAGGTATTGAGTTTCTGTAAATATTCAACCTTTATTTGTATCTAAGAAAAAATAGGGAACTTTTTCTGTTCTGAATAATAATAATAATCGCTCTTAAATGATGTTTTAACATAAAAACTAACTTTCGTTCTACTGAAATAAGAATGAAGAGAAATGTGTCTGTCTGATAGAGTACCAAATAGAGTCAAACTATTTTTAAGATACTATAATTTACCCCAACGTATACTAATGTAGTTTCTGAACAATTTTGTTTTTATTCTAGGTGGAGGTCTTCAACATACTTTTCATACGTGAACAAGAAAAACGTCATGTTGTTCATTGTATGAGTTGTGCCCGCAAACAAGCGCCGTCCCTACAAGGCATAGTTTGCTTAGAAGAATATCGTCTATCGGAATTGTGCCAGATCTATGATCAATTTACATTATTTAAACCACCAGCTCCACCGAGTCCGCTGACGAAAGTATAACATTAATGGATCGTAGTTAAATTTTTTTCTTTTATTATTATTATTTTTATTTTTTTTTTATTATTATTATTTTCTCCTTAAGCCCAAATCTAGAATATTTTGATTTTTCATCTTCTCTTGCAAAAAAAAAAACCCACTTACTCATAAAAATGTCAAAAGTAAAAGAAATAATAATCACTTCCACCACCAACGTTGAGCGAAAGAGAGAGAGAGAGAATGCATACATTTGTGTATGTGTATTTGTTAAATATACAATTATATATATATTAAATTATTATTTATTATTATTTTTTTTTTTTTTAAAAAATATTTAAACTAAACAAAACAAAAGCAATCTAATTTTAATATCTCGATTTTTATCTTGATCACATCCCCATATTTCCCTTATTTTTTTTTTTTTTCTTCACTCGCCACATCCCCTCCCCATCATTCATTCATTCTTACACACATAAGTTGATTTCTTTTGTTTTATATGTTTAATAATCTACATGTAGGCTAAGTCTAACAATTTTTAACTTCTCTTACTATATTTCTTTATATAAATAAAAAAAAAGCGAAAAACCACAAAAAAAAAACAAAACAACCAATATATAGTTAAATGACAATTTGTATGTGAAACATAGTGTTTATTTTTTAAATAGTTTATAAATTACACACGTTATTATCTAAAAATGCTTAGTAGGAATATCAGATAAAAGAGTTTTTCTTTTTAAGTAAATAAAGAACACTAATAATTATAAATTAAAAAACACAAAAAAAAAAAAAAAAGGAATTATTTAAGCCACACTTATGAACATGTATAATTTTCCCAAAGAAACGTACGTCAATGTCGTCGTCGTTCGACGGTTCGATGTCGTTATAATGTCTGTTGCAGTTGTTTTTTTTTTTTTTTTTTTTTTTAATTGCTTAAATATATACAAACGTAAAGAAACCTATTATCGAATAGATACTATAGTAACAGAAAGAAAAGCACACGACGCAATGAACAAGAGAAAAAAAAAATAATAATAATAATTCGAACAAACAGTCACTTCATCTTATACATCTCCCATCCGGCCAATCCCCCAATAAAGTGGTAGAAAGTGAATGAAAACACTGTAATACTTGTAATTGATCTCAACTAGTAGAAAAAAAGAAGTAGTAAAACAACAAAAGAGGAAGGAGGAGAACTTAAGGTGTAAAGGGAAATGTTTGTCTTTGTAAATAGCATTAAAGTAGAAATTGTCTATATATATTTTTTTCCGTTTGTCTATACGTGTGTTGTGTACGCAAAAGTGTAACAGAAAAGACCAAGTGAAAGGGTGTTTAACTAAGATGGGTGTTTACTCAGTGCAGGAGTATAACTGTTCGTACGGCTAATGTCGAACATTTCACGTGCTGGTGACCCGTCATCACTAGGTCCACCCCATTAAGTTGTTTCGATCCTTTTTATTATTCCCTTAGCAAAAAGTGGTCTGATATTCCGGAGTCAGTAACCCAATCCAAGGTAATTAGAACCATTTAAAGTTAAAGGGTCCCATGTAACGTATCTGCCCTCCTGTGTCCTTCTGAGAATTCATTTCTGACAGTGAATTATAGTTTTGTGTATTTTTATTTTTGCACAACACTAAGTTTGGTAGTTCACTTGCACATACCTAGCCGAAGAAGTAGCAAAGCCACGAATTGCGGATTTTTCTATCAATAAGGTTGAGAACGTCCCAATTCAATCAGCAAGCTCGATTGATTTTTTTTTAATTTTTTATTTTATTTTACTACTAAGCTGTTTTCAGCTTTGCACAGCGAGTTGATTGTGAAGACCCTTTTACATGTCACATGGGTGGGCTCCCTTCATACAATCTATGCTACTTCTGGGTTAAGTGCAGAAAATGGATATTTCAGAAATTTTTTTTTGTGAACGCATGTCATGAGCTCTTTAGTTTTTTTTTTTAAATGGTTGGGTGGTTCTATTAGTCGGGCGTGTTTATAACTCGCTACCAGAGCCATGTCAGCTAGTGTTTTCCTTCAGCGTTAACTATTATTATGTTTTGAAATGCAGTTTATAGATCCCACTTTGGACATTCTCATAAAGGGTTCAGGTGTCCTCAAATTCAAGATTGTGTCTTTGGGCTATACGCGTTAGGAATAAAAACGCAAGTTTTCCACATGTTTTATTTTCAACCTTGCTGCTTTTTTTTAAACCATCTTAAAATATGAAATAGCCACTTTTTTAAAAGATTTGTGGGCAATTTCTTCCCTAATTCATGCAATTTGGCCTTGCGTTGCTGTTTTGGAACACCATTGCCCTATGTGGCCGCTCCTGCAATTTCTTTAAAATCGGTTCAATAATTCATAAAGGTACTGCCTTTCTTCAAAAGTATGAGGATAACGAGTATTCCCTTCGATTCACAAAAAAAACATATTGCAGCCACGACTTTTCTATCCGATGGAAGCAGATTCGTCCAGTCGTTTGGTTGGTCTCTGGTATGTAGTAATTGACGTAGCTGCCACATGCCATATAAGCTTGTTGCCCACGGTTCATTTTTCATTTCATTTTTATTTCTTAAATTTGGTAAATCTTAAATGCTTAAATATCTTAAAACTATCTTATTGTAATTTACTGGCCCTATGCGGGCCGTTGTTCACTGTGAATTTACGACTATCATGTATAATGATGATTGCTGTTGTATCCGATCGGTCTACGGCCCCTGCTACTTTGTGCAATTTCGTTCGTCAGTCAACAAAAATCATGTCACTGAGCTCTAACCTTTAATGATTTTTCAGAAGGCTTGTCTGCCTGGCAGTCCATGAATCTGGGTTTCAGATGTAAGTTCGTAACCAATATGTTGTAGATGAAGAAGGGCCACCATAGTCAGCATCTTACTTTGCTTTGTATTAACTTTTTCGCCGGTTTTTCGATCCAAAAATGTATTATCACAAAACCCCAAACTTTAAGTACAACTGGCTGTCAAATATAAATTAGTCGATGAATCCTTCCTTACCCTAGCCACCTGCTTTTAAAAAGTTATTGATTTACCCTCGTACACTACTAATTCGGATTGTGATTCAAATTAACGAGATACGGCGCGTATGCTGCAATAGCGGCAATGGCACGAGTATTCTCGTTTTATTTTTTCTTCATGTGCAACCTCAAATGGTGATGCGGAGTTTTGAATCACTGATTATGTCTTCTATAAGTCTAGCTCTCTGAATAATGTATCTTCATATATTTCACGTCAGTTTTCGCCCATGCCTAGCCATAAACCTTCTAAACCAAAACTGTGAAACAGTCTGAGTAGATAAGTAGATTTTGTCCCTAATTAAAACGGTAACTGATGTGTGAAACGCTGATATTCTTGAAAGTTGATCTTAGAATTAAGCCCAAGCAAAAGAGATTTAGCCATCCTTTTAAGCAACCCTGTCTCCTGGTATATTTTGCGTAACGTACACATGTTCACTTTAATAATTTCTCAGATAATTTGAATATTTTTTATTGAAACATAATCTATAGGTGCTTACATATATTTTTCGAAACAACAAGAAAAAAAAAAAACAAACTTTAACGTTAGAAAAAACAAAACAAAATTGAATCCCTCTTTTGGTTTATCGTGACAAATTAGCGAATGTTCAAGGACCCGAAAGTTGTCTCTCAACCGTTTTTTAGGTATCTAAATTTAAGTCAATAATAAGATTTAACAAAATTGATCAAAATTACATTTTTTAAATAAGTAATTCGGCTAAAAAAAAATATATTTCATATGCAAAACTAAGAACAAAAATATTTTGTTGCATTTAAAATTGTAAAAAAAAAAAAAACAAAAAAAAAATAAAATAAAATCACAAGAATTTTATTTTGTTTTTAAAGAAAAACTAATTTTCTTTTCTACCCAATTTGTATATTAATTTCTTCTATAACTTTTCTTTTTAATTGGATTTCTTAATTATTTTAATTTTTATTTTTTTTTTTTAATTCGAGAAAGAGTATGGAATTTTTGTTGTTCACACAGCAAATCTCTTAAGTTTTTTCTTTCTTTTTCGCTTTCCTTGTAATCCTGAGCCGCCGACATGTGTGTTGTCTTTGGTAACAAAAGAAAGTCGACCTAAGAATTGGAAAACCGAAAAAAAGAAGAAAAATCGAAAGAGTGTGCTGTGTTGAAGTAAATCAACAAAACGATATAATGACCAGTAGTCACTGCCAATAAAATGAGAAAACAAAAAGAGTAAATACAATTAAAACAAATAGTTAATTATGTAATGAGAAAAGCAAAACTAAAAAAAAGAAAAGGTTTGCCTCCTTTTTGAATGTAAATAAGTAGAAATAGTAAAACAAAACAAAACAAACAAAATAATAAAACGAGCGCTTGAGATTGAGATTGAATAGAGAAAGCAAGAGAGAGAGCAAGTTGTGTGTGTCCATTGTAAAGATATTGAGAGAAAGTTTGTGTATTGTAAAATTATTCTTATTCATTTGAACATACATACATATATATATATATATATATATATAATTCATTAAATAAAATCCAACTGAATGAGGTACCTACTACTTTGCTGTATGTTTATGTGGTGTGTATAGTATTTAAGCAAACAACAAGAACATTATAAAAAAAAATAACAAAAACAAAAACAAAAACTTATTACCAACAAAAATCTTATAACAAAACGAAAAAAATAAAAAATATTTTTCTAACCTAACCTAACCTTAACTTAATCTTAATGACAATTTTAAATCATAAATCATACTATGTGCCGCCCCGCTATATCCTTCAAAAGAGTGTGTGTAATAGTCGAACAAATAATTAGTTTTTCCCCATTTCATTTTGTTTGATTTGATTTTCGTTTTTTTTTTTTTTTTTTATTTAAAACTTAAGACGAATGGATTTTTTATTTAATTTTTTTTTCATTGCAATGCATATAACACATACTCTATCAACACACACACACACACACACACACAGCCACACATACACAAAATAATAATAATTATAAACAACTAAACAAGAAAGCCAATAATATATTTCTCATATATATTAAACAATTTTTTGAAAAATTACTTGCGCAATGTATTTGTAAAATTTTTATTATCTTATTATGCATATAGAAAAAAAAAAGTATTTTCAAAAAATAAAAATATAAAAAAGGAAACAGCAACACACAATATTATTGTATTAAGTAAATTAAATTAAATATACCAATAAACTAAACGCTAATTATATTATAAATTATGTAAAAAAAAAAAAAAAAAAACAAAACTTAAAAAAGCTATTGGGAATTTCTTAAGCCTAGAAATCCGGGTATATAAACGGCGCGATATAAGAATAATTGTATATAGTGTAATCGTAATGGTAATCGTAATCGTGTTTTAAGTACATAAATGAAAAATCGAAAGAACAAAAACAAACAAATAATTAAAAAGAAAAAAAAAATCACTTTTTTTGAGAAAAAAAAAAACAAACATCATCTTTTGTTTTATTTGGCGAGTTTTTTTCTGTTTTCTCATGTTCATCGCGTTGTTGGTTTGCTGCTGCTGCTGCTGCCGATTTTTTGTTTTTTGGGAAGTGCATTTTTATTTTTTCTCATCCTCATCTAGCAATTTTAATTTTATTTTCTTTACACAATGTTACAATTGGGGACGTCCTTTGCTAAACAACGAATTCAATTTAAAACAGACGTTACCATGAGTCGATGGGAATCTGCCTTTTCATCATTTAACCCCTCAGCTGGAGCCTTTATAAATTCTGTGCGGAATATAATGGCACATTTCTTTTTTTTTTTTAATTAATGAAACATGTTTCGGACATAGTAAGATGTAGTGCTACATACTATTCTACTACAGGTAACTCTATCTCGTATCATCTCGTTAGGGTTTGTTGGCGTTATCTAATTGTTTTTTTTGTCGGGTTCTTTGAACTTCGACTAGAAATTGATGTGCACGCGTATATCTTACTGGATCACGTTTTATACGTATCACATCACATCACATAGCTGGACAAATGAGTGTCGTGCACTCTTAGAATTTTTTTTTTAGTCGAAATGCGGAGCTATTAAAAGAATCCCTCGCTAGCTCCATGTCCGACATAGTCATCGGAATTCTCTTCTCAGTGGTTAACGACAGAGCTCAAGTATTAAATTGTCCGGACTTGAGTACGTGACTTCTTCGAAACACGTGTCAGGATTTGGGCTTGCGGGCTTGGAATACCAACAATTTACAAATTCGAAATGAGAACGACTGATTCTTTAGCCGTATAAATAGAGTTTCTTGAATTGCTGATGCGTCAATGCTTATAAAAGCGTTATCGTCGGCACAAGCAAGTTCCCATTTAAAAGCGAAAAATTAGATGTATTCTAATACAAATAAGTATGTATAGAATTCCGCTGTGCATTCAACTTTCATTTTAACACCATCATATATGTCGCGATTCATTCTTATATTCGTTTTGAATATATTTCGAGATTTTAGCACCGCCTATACTGGTATAGAGTATATACATAAGCAGCCCTTTCACAGAATCCCTCGTAATAAAGTTACGAATTCCGATCTACGATCCGAATACGAAAAAATGTGTATCATAGAATCCCGCAACAATCATATTCGTAATTTCAAAATCAGCAGCTTAACGTATAAGTAGAGTAAAATTTGAGAAATAAATAAATTACAATCGCTGTTTTGTGTATTTTGAACAAAAAAAAAAATTGGTTAGAAATGGATTCTGTTGCATTTGCCATTGTTGCTAGTAAGGAGGAGAATGTTAGACGCAAGGGCAGTATCTATTCGCTATGTGGTTGAAGGAAAATTGGAATTCGTGGAAACATCTGGTTGATCGGCTTCCACTGAATTTTTACCTAGCCAAGGGTCTTCTATATGGTCTATAATTGTTGATGAGTTTTGAAGTCCGAGTGGGGAAGTTCCTTCGATTCCGGCTGTGGAGGTTTTTAAGCCTGTCAATTTTATGACGGCTTCTTCAAGGCTGAAAAAAGAATGCACTCGGAAAATACCGGCCACGGTACCTTTGCATTCTTTTTTATTTTCCGACAGTTTTCTTTTTATGTAGGCCTTTCAATCCAACCAACCATATAGCAAGTGTATAATGGAATGTAATTATTTAAAATCCATATCGTTTTGGTGAAATATCTGCTTTTCAACGAAACTTGCGATCCTGAAACCCCAATACAGAACACTCCCATTCTCTAACCTACTTTATCCCAACTTCTGGTGTCCTTTGAAGGAGGTCCGAGGCTGTTAAGATCAGTCGTTGAGTTGTTCCCAAAAAGTGTTTACTTCTTCTTTTGAGCTCTTTGTAAATCCTTTAGCAATTCCAGGATTCTGCAAAAGCAGCTCCACCGTTCTCTGGTACTGCAATTTATTTGTTGAAATTTTCGACCTTTAATGAACAAAAAATAATTCTTTTTCCATAATGTAACAAAAAAAAACTATCGGTTTTTGCATTTTGAATCCTTTTTCGCTGCACACTACGAAAAATCAAATAGTTCGTAGATTTAAATGTCAAAATTCCGATTTATTCGAGTTCGGTGATACCACTTTCTACGAATTTCGAAATTCGTAGCAAAAATTTCCACTACGACGGATTCTCTGATAGCTCTTTCGGGGTTCGTAGCAAAATTCGGGGTACGACGGATTCTATGATAGACACGAAGATCTCAAGGTTTTAAAAAGAGTTGTATAATTTTTTATACTGAAAATATTTTTGCGAAAATGGTAAATTTTTGAAGCTAATGCGAGCTTACAGTTTATTGTCTTAAAGGAAGAAAGAAAGGGATTGCATTCCAATTTTTGTTTTTCCAAATTTGAATTAACGTTGTTGCTTGGGGCATATATCATATTGTTGAATATACTCGTAGTTGAAAAACAGACGAGATTATGGGAACGGATGTCGTCAGTGCTCTAGCGCTACAGTCATTTGTTTTTATTATTTTTTTAAAAAAAAAAAGCCTAAGGGGCTCTTAATATCCTTAAAGTGTTCGCAGACAATATTGCTACACAATTCATCGGAAAAAATATAGGTACCCATCTACGTTGGTTTTATATGCTTGAAGGTTGTAATGATTAAACGATAAATAGCTCGGAACGCGTTTCCATAAGAATATTTACTAGAAGCATAGATTGAAGTTTTGACTTTTATTATTTTCAGTAAAACAAATTTGAAGATTTTACATTTTGCTAATGTGTATGGCTAGTACTTACGGTGGTCGTCAAAGTACACCACACCGTAGTTTATCGACGTGTGCGACCCATCGAAAGTGACTATGCACATTTATTCTCAGATAAATATCGCTTTCGATGGTTTAATCTGCAAAATTACTTCCTCTTTTAAGCGTAATTCTCCGTTCTGTGCCTTCGTGATCTGGTCCTTGAATGTGAGTTTTTCTTGTTTTCGATGCATTTAATAATAAACCATTTTCATGGCACCAAATAAGTCTAGTTCCGGGTTTTACCGTGGTACGCGATATTTTGATTAAGTAACGTTCATATTAACTAACATTCCTAATAATATCATATCTGTTCAACATCAATTACCACGTCACACAGAAAGCATCGCAGTTTATTTCCTTAATCAGCGATTACAGCCATAAGTCATTAGATATTCGGCTGGTTTTCTTTTTGATGTTGCATTCTTCGCGAATTGTTTACATATTGTTATTGTCATAGATTGTAGATATCTGCGAAAACCTAAAGGTCTCAGCTTGTTGTTTTAAAGGCAATGTGAAATCGATGTTCGCAAGTAGTGGTGCGTTTGGTCATAATGGTAAGATTGATCTTTCTAACTACAAAGCCGCAAATGCTCTCCCTTTTAATATTGATCTAAATGTTGATATATAGAATTTTGAATCTAGTAGTAAGAAACGCCCTTTAACTTCTTTCTAGGAGATCGTAAGACTCTATTTTTACAGTATTTTGAGCTTCTTTGCTCGGGTGTCGGTACATATTGGAGTTATCATCAGAAGAGATATTGTCGTTATAACTTCTATTGCTACTTTGAACTACTGAACCTCAAAAATATCTATCTTCTTTTTGAGTACACAGATTCAAGGTTTTGAGGTGATCCAGGGCGGTAAAAAAAAAAAATTAAATATTGGATTGTGTACTGGATCAACGTTCTTAAGTAAATTGTAGAGAACGTGATCAAATTCACGTTTTTCATACTGCTCACTCCGAATATGAATTTGATTGGTAGGTACTGTTCGAGTATCCTGATTACATTATTCCGCTGCCCTTAGTGTTTAATTACTTTGTGTAAATACTCAACGACTTAAACCTTTTCATTAGTTGTTTTCGAGAGTTTGGCGAAAATATATTGGAATCAGAACACACATATTGAGTTGAGTTACTAGATAGCATGGGTTCACTGCTTGTACCTCTAGTGCCATTTATTGTTGTATGTATTAACGATTGGTGAAATGATTCTCTTCTAGCAATAGCATACAATGCAATAGAATACAAAATTAACTTATCGGAAGAAGCTTGAAATACAAAATAATTGAAGTAGTAAGTAAACAACTAAATTCTTTAATCAAAATAAACAATTACGATGAGAAAAATCTTTTTATGCCACTTAGATGCTGAAAGTTAATAACTGGGTGGTTGCAAGAGCGGTGTCGATCTTTAAAATATCAAGGGCAAGACGTAATTTAAACCGTTGTTGTTTTTATAAAGCAGCAAAGTATGTTATTTTCTTTACTTCGGTGGTCTTTTGACAATATTTCCTCAGAGTGGCTGTAAAGTTTGCAGGACCAAAGTCCAAGTGGACATTTAAGATTTTTTTTTTATGACGTAAGAGCCCTTCGACAATGCTTCCGTAGTATTATGATTGATGATTTAGTTTTAAAAAATCAAAGCCACATTTAAAGATGTCCAAGCAGATTGCTCAAGACAGTGTAGTTTTTATTTTTTCTTTTAATACTGTGTCTCTCATAAATTGCCTTATTTGAGGAGCTCCAAGGGCACCCTCTTTGATCTTATTATTCATTATTATTATTCAGCACCATCCCATTCATGTGTAAAGGTGGTCTTACAAAGGAAGGTTTTTTTGTATTTTCCTGTCCTGTAATATACGAAGGCACAGTTCGAGGTAGATCTGGGCCTCAACGACTAGGCCTCTCCAGTTCCTAATTCAAATTGGTGAAATCTTTGCCATCTTAGGGTACTATCGTGCTTTTACTGACAAGGTCAACGTCACTGTACGGCTCGTTCAGTTCATCGTAAAATTTCTTCTAAAATGCAAACGAGACTGAAAATCACTCGAATAATTTAACGTTCAAACCGGCCCTTGGCCCTTGTTATCTTTATAGACCTTCAATGCAATAAAGTCAATGCTTCGGCACCATTAAGCAGGACTGGAATGATGAGCGACTTGTATAAAGTCTCCGTTGTGTTTCTTGACAAGACATTGGCATAAGTAACTATTCGTTTAATACATCTGGGTAAATGTCATTATTAGGTTTAATAACGCAACGATATGTGGATGTTACGTGTCTTTTTTGAATCTGTTTTTATCTCTTCTGTTTTAATACTTGGGAATGCACCAGTGCCAACTAACTGCGTTTTGTCAGTAAAACGTGGTTCATTTAATGTGAAAGATGATTGAAAGTTGTGGTAAACCTTAATATGATCTATTTACATATGTTTGATGGATTGAATACTTACTTCGGAGCAAAGTGGTGCTTTTAAACGTTAAATTGAACAGGGTGTAGCATAAAATACATCACTAGGCACCAAAACGGGCCCATTGCGATCCCTGTGGGACTAGTTGAATTTAACTTCAAAGGGCAAAAACCTACACAATCTCCCTGTAAAACACCGAATTTTTTTTTTACAAAAGCTAAGAAAGTATTTTCTTAAGAACTTCCTTCGGCTACGCGACATTGCCTCACATTTACACAGTATGTGTGCTATGTGCTCAACCGCGTGTAGATCGCCGCAGAGTCTTCAAATGTCTGTATCTGACAATTTGAGTCTTTTTGTCAGCATTCCTATTAATGTCCTAAGCTTGTCCCTGTTCAGGTTAAGTAACTCCTTAAATCTTTTACCGTCAAGAAGTGGTCATAGAGCCTTAAATTCCCTATGTCCTTCAAGATTCAACCACCTTATGTTGGTAGTCTTTATGATGTTTTCGTCGATAGTGTCCCTTACTGTGCAGAGCGGTGTTTTTATGTTAGCAGCTTCACTATTATCAAGTAACCTTTGCAAGCTCATCCGCTTGTTCATTTCCCTCTATACCGCGATGTCCTGGCACCCAGCACAGTCTCGCCCGGTCGAATGAGCATTGTGCGACAGCCCCTGACTGTATCATAGTTAATGCCGGTTGATTCCATTGCCTTAAGAGCGGCCTGGCTTTCGATGATCTCTACCGGATACCGATCTCATCTTCATCAGTTCAGCCGCCCGGACGACAGCCAGAACCTTTGGTTGGAAGACAATCCGGTAGTGTAATATACACTCTTAGTTCTTGGTCTTCTGAGAAGATACCGGAACCTTTTCCTTTCTCTGTTTTCGAGCCATCTATCAAAATTGCAATTTCATTTGGCCTGATTACTGTATTTTCTTGCCAATGCTTCCTCTCCGGATATATTCAGCCCTATCATGAAATCCGGCGGAATTTTAATTCCCCCGAATGATTTTATTCCCGGGGAAAAAATCCCGCTATTGTGAATCTCCATATGAATACCATTCCGTCGGAATCAGTATTGCCATAATAAGCACGTAAAAAAAGGGTATTCGAAGTTATATTCGATTGTTTTGACAGATCAATTCATTGAAGACAAACAAACTGTAGTGGAAGTTCTTTTTCTTGAATACTTGAATACTAGATCAAATCCTTTGGAACTACCACAAGCTCTGTTAGATAAAATGAATCGAAACAATTTTAAAATATGTATAAATATTTTTAATTTTAGAGATTTCATTGATATTACCGTATAAACAAGCCAATGTTTAAATACTTGTTGGAGCTGCTTTCACATTCATTGCCACAAACAAAAAAATCCTTCGCACTTTCTCCAATGGTGAAGCTAACTGCGTGCTTGCGTTTCTTCGCCGAAGGTACATATGTATTTTATTAGGTACAACATCGCAAAAGAATTTATTAACATTATTTACCTTCTTCCATTCGAATGAGGACTTCTTAGGTGGCCCAGCAGCATTAAGCTCGTTTTCTATACTAGTCCAAATTTCTCGTACATTTTCTTTCAGTTTTTTTGTCTATCCAGCAGCAATATCTGTGTACTTTTCCATCAGATCTATCAGTATTTACAACTGTTTTTGATTTGTAACATTTGGCCTGTGATGAAATAAGTACTTAAATTTCAACATTTATTGTTAAACATTACTTACATCTTTATTGTTTCACGCTGTTCCCGAGTAAAAGGACAGCGGAATAATTCAGGGGAAATCAACGAATTTTTTTCCCCGAAATGGCATTCACAATAGCTACTCGTATTTTTCCGGTGGAATTTTTTGTTTCCCGTTCGAAATTCGTTCATGATACCTTGTTTTCGAAAAAGGTAAAAATTTCGGGGGAACATTTATTCATGATAAGGCTGATTATATCGTATGAAATGTCGAAGTGGCCAAAAATAAAAATTCAGGTAATAGTCTCTTGGTTCCGTCAAAATCATAGGAATTTGCAGTAAGAAGGTCTAAACAGGTGTGAGGAAAAGCCACACTTTGTTCAGTTGTCGCGAAATAAATTTTAATTTTATAGAAATTTTTCACTAGTCCCCACAATTGTAACAAAACCTGTAAGGCTAGTTATTCACATTGTAGACGTTCTTTTATAGTTACAAAATGTTGTTTTTCTCTGTTGTTAAAAGCTACCGCAATTTGAGTCATTTCAGTTGTAAAAAAATATTACGTCATGATTGACTGATTTACAAGTCCTCATTGGATTTAGTTTCCAATTAAGAACTAACTTAAATTTAATCGGTAGTTACTTTTTAAGAGATACTATTTATGGTCCCATTTTATTTATTTTCTATCGAATTAATTGTATCTACTCGTATCATAAAAACTATAGGATCACAATATTAATTATTTTATTTAATTATTATGAAGACCTTATTTTCCCGCCAGCAAGTTCAGAAGATAAATTAAAAATAAAAACCTTAAGTTTAACCTTTAAAAATCTAAAAATAACAATATATTCAAAAAATACGAGTATATAAGTAATTATTTAATTTTGAATGTAATGGAGAAAATTTGTTTCTTTAATAATAATAACATATACTCGTAAATATTAAATAAAATATTTATTTAAAGCAATCGGTTTCAAATTTTGTAAGAGAAAACCATAAACAAATATTGTCAGGGATACATTTATTGTAAAATGGTAAATTTAAAAAAAAAAATAAATAAAAACTGAAAAAAATGCAATTTAAAAGTATTTAGCTTTTAAAATAAAAATTGTGAATAATTTTCTAATGAAAATCATTTTTCTTTCTTATGCAAATAAACAACATCTTAAATATAAATAGAACAACAATGTACAAGAAGAAAATATTTTGATACTTAAAAAGTACAACGCCAATAAAACATAAACAAAAAAAGAAGAAAACAAATTATTAAAACAAATAATAATTGCGAGTGAAAACATTTTAAATTGGTGCCTTTGAAAGCTGAACATTTTTGAAAGCAAGTCATTATCAAAAAAAAAATAAAAATAAAAACAAATATATATATGTAAAGTAAATAAACATTTATTGTAAGACATTACATCAGAAGTATCTTTCATCATATTAAAAAACAAAAATTAATATCTTGTACAGAGAAACAACGCATACAAATACACATACATATATTTAAGAGAAGAATGAGTTAGCAAAAATTGCCTATTAAAATTTGTACATTTCACGAAAGTAATAAACATAAATTAAAAAAAAATTATAATTACTATAATATCTTTTTCATTAAATTATTATATAATTATCATTTTAATTGTAGATTAAGTTCGACCCAGCGAATAAAGAACAATTTGTTAAACAAAATATAAATTCGAGAAAAATACGTTTAGAATAAACAATATGTAATATACGTTTATATTTATCTATGAGTCAAGTATCATTGTTAATTGATGATAATACGTTAATGACTAGTTATTAGTGAAATTAAGTTCACATTTCCCATTTTTGTTTGCCTTTAGAAAAATATTGGACTACATTTAGTAACATTTTTAAATTGAATATCATATAGAAAATAACTAAGGAAATCATTTGTAAAAAAAAAATCGTACTATAAGAAAATATATAAAAATATTTATGAAGAAAATATTGAGAATATGAATTTGATTGGTAAAGGATTGCACTGCTTTCAATTGATAGAATAACTAACATCTTCTTGTTCCCTTGTTCATTTGATGGTTAATACCCCTATTACGGTTAGCGAATCAAACGTTCGACTCAAGTCGAACTGCCAGGCGAATTACTTCTGTCGTGTTATTGCTGTTAGCGAACGTTTTCTTTCGAGTAAACAATCAGCGCTGTCTGAGTCAAAAAATATTATTTGATATCAGTGAAGTGCCAATTTCAATATTTATTTATTTTGCCAAATATAATACGAGGGCGGGTCAATAAGTCCGTGACTTTTGGATTAAAACACAGATTTTTTGATAAAAAAATAATTTTATTTTTCAACGTAATCTCCCTTGAGCTCTATACACTTTGTCCAACGCTTCTCCAATTTTTTTATCCTTTCCAAAAAAAATGATTTGTCGAGGTCCTCAAAATAGGCCTTTGTTTGCGAGATGACTTCATCATTGGAGTCAAATCTTTTTCCACCAAGCCATTTCTTCAGGTTTGGGAACAAGAAGTAGTCGCTCGGAGCCAAATCTGGAGAATAGGGTGGATGAGGGAGCAATTCATAGCCCAATTCATGGGTTTTTGCCATGGCAACTGCACATGTGTGCACCCTTGCATTGTCTTGGTGGAAAAGAACTTTTTTCTTGGCCAAATGAGGTCGTTTTTTTTTCAAATCGTCATTGAATCGGTCCAATAAGTTGGCATAATATTCCCCATTGATTGTTCTTCCCTTTTGAAGGTAGTCAATGTGGATTATCCCGCGTGCATCCCAAAAAACAGTCGCCATAACTTTATTGGCTGAAAAACCCACCTTGGCCTTCTTTGGCGCCGATTCACCCTTAGAAACCCACTGTTTTGACTGTTGTTTGTTCTCTGGTGTGTTGTGATGGATCCATGTTTCGTCCACGGTTACAAAACGGCGCAAAAACTCCTCCATATTGCGATTAAACAACGCCAAACCATCCTGTGAAGTTGTTACACGATTGCGTTTGTGGTCGACTGTGAGCAAACGCGGCACCCATCTTGCGGAAAGCTTCCTCATGCCCAAGTGATCATTCAAAATTGAAACCACTGAGCCATGCGAGATCCCTACGGCTTCCACAATCTCTCGCACTTTCAATCTTCGGTCGGCCAACACCATATCGTGAATTTTTTCGATTGTTTCGGGTGTAGAGACCTCAACTGGGCGTCCAGGACGTTCGGCATCTTCAGTGCTTGTACGGCCACAACGAAATTCAGTAAACCACTTTTTTACCATTGAAATCGATGGTGCAGAGTCCCCATAGTATTTATCAAGCTTAGCCTTGGTCTCGGTAATGGTTTTTTTTCGCAAGAAATAATGCTTAATAAGCACGCGAAATTCACTTTTTTCCATTTTCTCCTCAAATTAGTGAGTAGTCTGATAAAAATAGCTGTCAAACACAAACTAACTGACGCAGCAAGTTTAAATTTTGACAGGAGTCAACTGACAGATGCCTGTTGACAGGAGCAGTGTTGCTGTTTCAGTAAAGAGGTCAGAAATTCAAAAAGTCACGGACTTATTGACCCGCCCTCGTACATTAAGACATAGTCTTTTATCGTACATAGAAGATAGCTACTTCATTGAAGTTACAAAATAAAAATAATAATAATAATAAAAAAAAGAAAAATAAAAAAGAATTTATTGATTTAACAATTTTTAAATTACTTTCGGAAATGGAATTGAACTGAGGAAATCCAAAAAGGATTAGGACGGAACATAGGAAAAATGTTGAAAAACTGCGTTAGATATACCCTTTAAGGCCAATGGGAGTGAGTTCCAAAGCTTAATTGTGTGAATAAAAAACATACGAGGGGAGTTTAAATAATTATACATTGGTAAGATAATGTTAAACGTATGATGAGGACTTAGTCTTAATTATATTCAAAAGAAATATGCAATTCCTGGCTTAAATATACTGTTGAAGTGTGCATTCCAATAAGTTCTTAGATAGTTCAGAAACATGGTCATATCTATGAATATTGTAAATGTATCTTACTGCGTCATTGAAAGCAACTTGCAATTTGTGCTGGGATAGGGAGTCAAGTTTACAATAAACATTCTCAGAGTACGTTATGAGGCGCTCTAATAAGCCTTCGTCTAGTTTCTATAGGAGTGAAATTTGCGGTGAGCCAAAATTTTCGAAGACAACTGCAGATTCGACCTACTATTACATTCACATAGTTGTAGGCAATCAGATTTAACGACTCTTAGTTTATTATTAAAAAGCCAAAAATCAGGAATTCTGATTATGGCCACGTTGTTTTTTTTTAAATATTGCGATCGTTTGAGATTCGTCAGGGTTAATGATTAAGCCGTTCTTTAGAGACCAGTGATGGATATTGGCCAAATCTTTATTGATCATGAGGGCCAACTCGTGTAAAGGTTGCGATAAATAGAGTTGGACGTCATTAGCGTATAGATGGATTGAGGCATGTTTACATTTCGTTGGCAAGTCATTTAGGTATGAACATACAAAACAGAAGAGATCCTAAGATAGATCTCTGAAGAGCACATTGTTTTAAAGGCTTCAGCTGGGAGAATATTTCGCCATTTAGGACCTTTGGATTCTACGTGACAAGAAGCTTTTTATCAGTTGTGTACTCCTCTCAATAAAACTTCAACTTCCAGCAGAGAATGTCATGATTTACTTTGTCGAAAGCTTTTGAGAAATCCAGCAAGTAAAGAATTGTTAGAAAATCCTTATCAAAATCCCCTCGAATGTCATCAAGAATATGAACAACCGCTGTGGAACAGCTATGGTTAGCTCTAAAGCCTGATTGAAGAGTGGTCAACAAGCAATTCACTGATAAGTGGTTTTGAATTTGCTTGTCAAGTCAATTACATATGTTCATAATCAGCAGAGAAGTGAGTAGGATATTGACGATTTATTATTTGAAGTCCTAAGGAGAAAGTAAGTTCTTGAATTTGAAAAGCACGCGAATTATTTTTCAGTTGATCAGCATTAAAATCACCCAATACAATTATATTTTTATACAACGCTGACAGTATTTAAAAAAAAGGTACAGGAGAGCAGCTTCTATTAGGGCAGTAGGCACATGAAATTAAGCACTTAGTAATATTGTCACGAACTTCAACAACAATGTACTCAACATTTGACAAAGAGTCAGATTTTATAATTGTGTCTGAGCGAATGCCAGATTTGCAGTAAATCGCGACACCGCCCCCTATCGTACAAGTTGTACGACATAATCCTTAATATTAGGTTTAAATCAAGTTTCGCTTACTCACACTACATCAACGCCAAAATTCTCTAGTAAGTAACCCAAATAATTTATTCATATTGAGACTGCTGCATTAAGATGACATATTTTCAGTCCTTCTCTCTGTCTACATAAAACATTTAATATATTAAGAGTGGAAATTCCATTCACACAATTAGTACTTATATACGGAACATAGACGAATTACTATCCATAGTCAAAGATACCCAAAGCAATACTCGTACCTCAAATTAAGAGATGCAAGTAACTTTGCATTGCTTACGTTGTTTACATTTTCGTCATCTGGTGCTTCAGCGACGGCGCGGCGATGAGGCGTGCATTGCTGTCAATAATTATGCTTGCGCTACCGGATTTTTTTCTTGCAAAAATGACACCAGAGCGTACGTAAACAGAAAACAGCTGTTTCTTTTATTTTAGGTTCATACCACTCTGCATGAGCAACCGATTTGTTTTGGAAAGACACTCATTCAACTACCTATATTATCAGAGTCACTACTAAGTACAAGGAGGGAAAGGACATGTTGTTGTTGTTTTCGATAGAAGGCGGCTGCTTTAAGAACTGTGTTCCTCTCATATGAGTTGTTAAACTTGATGATGACAGGAGGTGTAGCAGATGAGTTAAGCTTACTATTGCTCTGAAGCTTTAAACGAAAAATTTTACTTATGGATGGTGGTTTGTATCCTAACGTGTAACAAAATTGATTTATTTTGGATGAATTGTGTGTTATTTAAAATTGTTTTTACCCGCGATAAAAAGAAACATGATTAGTTCCACGGACCTCTTCTTCACAGACAACTCCGAAAAAGAGAGAATTGCGAAAATGATCAGACTGCGCAGAGGAATTCTCGACGGCTCAAATCCCTTAAAACTTCCGGATAACGTGTAAGTTCAGAATTATGACAGAAGATCTACAATACTATACTTTTCTTTATAAGTTTACCACATACTTTCGATTAAATAAAGCAGCGTTTGTCTTTCTTTTAAATGAAATAAAAGACAGTTTTCATTTCAAACCTTGTTCAGGCATTTCGCCTTTGATTAAGTTAGCGTGCGTGCTACGATTTACTGCTAGTGGTAGCTATCAGACTAGCGTTGGTAATGACTTCGATCTAGGAGCATCGCAGCCCACGGTTTTTCTTATTTTATCGGAAGTACTTGATGTATTGGAAACAGAAATTTGCCCGGTTTGGATAAATACAATATTTTTACACCAAAACAATGTACCAGGAGTAATCGGATGCGTTGACGTGGCTCCTGTACGTTTGCGACATCAATATTTGAACAGAAAACGATTTTACAGTTTAAATGCAATAATTGTGAGTTTTTTTTAGAGTACTATTAAAATTTGTATTAAATCTCAGTATTATAGGCTTGTGACCACAACATGAAAATCGTTGTCTTTGATGCAAGGTATCCGGGCTCAACACATGACTCTTTTGTCTGGAACTACAGTCAACTAAAAGTAGTACTGGGAAGATGGTATCAAAACGGCGAACGTTCTTTATATATTTGTACCTAAACATTTGTCTATTGATATTTATAGTCTTTGCATTCTAGGTGATTCCGGTTATCCTCTTTCGCCGTATTTTCTAACGCCTTATAGAAATGCGGACTCTGAATCCAGAGAAGTGGTTTTCAACAAACTTGATGCAAAAGTTTTTCCTTTTCCACTTCAAAGGACTTCCTTGTGTACCTTGCTATGTCAAACAAAGCCGTTTGGATCGCCTTCGCAGTAGTGAGGAGATCCGTTTGTGTTACAGTTTGATTTTCGACTATTTTTAGTTCTGCATCCTCCCTTGCTTGATAACCTTTCCTTGCTCGACTAGTACCAGGTAAAGAAGTCACATGAACGGGCTTATTCAACTTCAATATGCTCTGTTTTTAGCGACATCGATATGTCTACGATTCTACGATTACTCCGAAAGATCTGCCAGGTGGATTCGATGGCACGTGGAAGACTGAGTAGCCCGTCTACAACTTTTTCCAAAGGAGACAAAGGGATAATTGAAGAAGGCCCACCTCCGGTAGCAGTCACTTTTTTTTGTTGGAAGCAATTTTTTTCTTTATTTTGAGCTTGAACTTTTTTTTAAATAAACCGCAAACTATTTGAGATATTTCAAAAACTTTATTATCGGCTTGAAGTACAATCAAAACATTTATGAATGGATCTCGACTTCGTTCATATGGCCACCGCGGGCACGTTTGCAGCGGTCAATTCGTTGGACCCAATTTTCAACGACTCGGCCACACATTTAGACCGAAACGGCCTCTATTTCGCGTTCAATGTTGACTCTGAGCTCTTCCAACGTCGTCGGCTTGTTGGCATAAACCAATGACTTAACGTAGCCCCACAGAAAATAGACAAGCGGCGTTAAATCGCACGAACGAGACGGTCAATCGACTGGCGATTTTCTCCAGAACCCAATCGGAGAACGTACCTCGCTTCAAATGGTTCATCGACTTCAATTCTTTAGTCAGCTTGATCTTGTATGTGTGTTAACCAAGATCCTTACGAAAAATACGCCATAATGTGGTCCGAGCGATGCCCAATTCTTGAGAACGCCGTGGAATTGACTGATTTGGATCGTTTGCTACGGACGCCTGAACGGCAGCGATATTTTCGACACTTCGACCAATCCGTGTTCTCACTGACATGGCAACATCACACAACGAATATGTGGACTCAAATTTTTGCACTAAACTTGTTATTGCCTGTCTACTAGGGCGAAAATTACGATCGAAAATTGGAATTAACGCTCTTAAAGTTGCAGTCGACTCCGAATTTCGGTAGAAAATTCTTATAATTTGTAGACGTTGCTCGTTCGTGTACTTCACCATGATGAAAATGTTGAATTTACTGAATAAATTGACAGTAACAGTTTGATGATTAGTGAAAGAGTGCGTTCACAAATTAAATTCAAAGTTATCAAGTCCCTATTGGAAAACCCGATACGTTTACACCGACCAGAAATTCAGCATTTCGGACAAATTCAACATTTTAGCCGAAATGCTCCATACAATTTCCAGCATTTCGAAATGTTGAATTTCAGCGAAATGCTGCATTTCGTCTCTGCATTTAGAAGGTAGTCAAATCGAACAAACCTTTTTAATTAATCCGCACGTCATTCAGCTGTTCCAATATTTACATTCACTAAGGTCTATGTACTCAACCAAAAAATGTATAAAAAAAGGAGGAAGTGGGAGACAGCAGCTCTTATATAAATGTTTTTCGTTCAATGTAAACGGTGAAATGAAATTCCGATATTTCGGGTCGGTGTAAACGTACAATTATTAAGAATTTTCACATTTTTAACAAACTTTTAAGAACATCATGCAGAAATTTGAGAGATTGCAGGGTGGGTTTCTCTCTTTCATTTCTTTCTGTAGAAATGTCTGTTGTCCTCTATAAAACTTAGGAGCAATGTCCAAAGTATCAACTTTAAATCTTGACAGAACGAAAAACAGTCAAAAATCCGTTCGCGTACTCATATTTTTCATACTTTTTCGCAAAAAAGTAGCGAAATGAGAGAGAAAGTCATTTCCCCTCTTTTGTTCAATTTAGTCGAAGAAATTTCTTTGGACAAATTTGTGATAAGTGTCAAATTGTTGTGTTTTTCTGTTTAAAACTGTCACTCACGCCAAATAAGTGTAATTTGAATTGAAAATTGATTAAAAACTACAGTTTCAAATGGAAAATTGATTTTAGGTACCGTCGTCCATTTAACCACCACGGCTTCTGTTGCAACCGATCATCCGGAGATCAAAAAATATCAACGACTTTTTGAAGAATAATTGGGTCATTGACCGCAATTTCAATTTGAATGCTATGTTTGAGATCCTGAATTGTAGCTGGTTTATTGGCTAAGACTTTACTTTTCAAATAACCCCACAGGAAGAAGTCTAAAAGTGTTAGATCGCATGACCAATCAACTTCTCCTCTAACCGAAATAAGGCGATTTTCAAATTTTGTACTCCATAAATTGATGGATTGATGGCTTGTGTGAGCGGTAGCACCATCCTGAGGTAACGTTCTCCACTCACTATTACTCTCTCTCCAGACTTATCTTCGAAAAAGGACGAGCTAATGATACCACCAACCCATAATCCGCACCATACAGTGACTTTTTAGGGATGCATTGGCTTTTTGTGAATCTCGTTTGGGTTTTCTGGTCCCCAGAAACGACAATTTTGTTTATTTACGTACCCATCCATTTAAAAATGGACTTCATCGGAAGAGATCAAATTTGATGAGAAATTGTTCTGGCGATCCAACATCCAATTGCTTCTAACAAATCGGCGTGGTCGTAAATGGTCCAAAGGCTCCAATGATGGTGTAACTTGGATTTTATTGACATGCAATTGAAGACCAACTTCCAAAATTCACCGTAAAGTCCAATAAGTGAGGCCAAATTTTTGACTTCGGCTACGAATTGAGATGTCTGTCTGGTTTTGAAAACTTTCACTCATATTGGTGATGTTTTAGCGTGTAGGTACGTGCTTGCCGAGCATGCCGAGCATGCCGATATGGAGTTTGACCCGAGACCGAACCAGTTTCTTAAAAACGCTTCACCATTGTACTATTTTTGGACTCACTAGGCCAATTATGTTGATCGAAGAGTTCCCGAATTTAACGAAATGTTACTTTTATAGATAACACATTTTCGTAATGAGATTGAATAATAAAAATGCGTTGTTGAGCATTAAACGACTCCATAGCTAAAACTGACAAAGATTGTTTGACGATTGTCAAAAAGATCAACTACATTGAATTCAGCAAGTGACAGATTGATTCAGATTGACAGCCAACGTCCACACCATTCAGACGTGTCTAAATTTAAATAATACTCGTCCTAAAAATCAAGGTTTTTAAATTTTTATTTTTTTTTTGATGGGAGAATGGAAAAAAAAAATGACAGTTGACATTTGTCTGTATAAAACTGTCCAAAACCCGTTCTGTAATAAATTTTATCTCTGAGGGAATTTTAACCCCAATACTCCAGATCTGACAGTTTTTGCATATTTAGTCCAAAAATTACACGAACAGAATGGTTAATTCATAAATGTTACATAAAGAAGAGCTGTTGATTTTCTGGAACAAATCTTGAACGCATTGATGAACACAACTGCTGCAGCATTGCTATCCCAGATTGGCACCTCTCAAAATTGTGTCAATAAATATGAATATCACGAGCATTCTAGCTAATAAGCAATGCTCCGTGAAACAATAGAAATTGTGTAAGTTTTAGTTTGTCTTTTCTAAATATTGCTTCCTTAAATTGTGCGATACTCTCCGTCAAAGCAAAGCAGTAAGATAAAGACTGTTGCAAAATTGCAATACAAAAACAGTCATTTGACGTTTTAACACAAGTGATACCAAGTCATTTGCAATAGTGATACAATTCTTATAAATTTAAAAGGAACACAAACTCTGCATTATTTTCACAATTATAAACTCATCCATAGCGTATACGGCACCACTTCGGATCGGACGCATACAGGTTCCTTCCCTTGTTTTTCAAAAAGCTGTTTAAATGCTCGAACACTGCCAACGGCCTTATAAATTTTATCCGAGGTGCGTCAACGGGTTACTCAGACGTCACAACAACCCAGAAATACAAAGCGGCTTATCACAACGTTTCGCCTCGGGGGTGTCGAAAGCAATTTTCCAGAGGAATAATTCTTCTTTGATTCGAGTATACTATATACAATGTTTCTCAAAATCTACATCAAGGACAATTGAAACTGGATAGTCCTTACGATTTAAAAAAAAAGAAAAAAAAGAAATGTATTTCCGTGTTTTCTAAAATGTTTTCTTCTATATGAAAACTTTAATTCTGTAAAAGGCCGGTCTATATATCTCCGACACTCAACTCCACTTACATTCCATAGCTACAGCATGTTCATTTCAATTCTCATAGACATCAACATTTAGACAGTTTTTCTACAAATTAACTTTGTCTTAATGGGCCTTTCCATACGGAGGTTTCCCATTAACAGGGACATAAAATATTCCACTAGCTCCATAACTACAAGGTGATCCCATTTTAATGCCGCTATTCCCCAATTGGCATGCTCCAACACCAGCTGCAGCAGAATTTGGACATCTCCTACTTGTAAAATCATTTAACCTAATAGCCTCAGTATAGTAAATATACGATCTCGAATGAGCACATGATCCGAAGGGATCAAGTCCACAACCAGGTTGTACTCTTCCACCATTTGGGTAGAAAGCACCTTCACCAATTGCCTGTCCAAATCCCAATCTGCCACCACATGTTTGAATTGTTTGCACATATTTGGCATCACTTTTGCACAGCCTGGCAGAACAATCCGAATATGAAAACAACGGTAAAGCTGGATCAAATCCAAAAATGAGCGGCACCACTGTGGTATTCTTAAGACTCTTCGCAGTAAAACCAGCTACATGAGCACCAAGACTATGACCAGCGACCATTAAGGTGTCGAACGACATGTGACTCTGAGAGTTTAGAAATTTACAGAGCCGAGAGACATCTTCTCCAACATATGACACTGAATATCTAGCAGTTGGATATGATTTCTTTGCAATTGAACTCCATTCAACGCAAATGACGTTGTAATCTCCGGTTTCCAAAAAGGCATCCCGCGGACCTGTACAGACTGTCTGTTTATGGTCGCTCTGAAAGCCATGGATCAAGATTCTATCAAGAAATTGAGCTGCTACAAAAGTGATTAGAAACTGAATCAAACTTTACCTGGTTGGTCGGGATGCGTCGAAGTTGGACGATGCTAACATCTTTGAATTGCCGATTTCCAACAATTGTCCATCCTTTGGATTTGCTTTCGTGTACAGATGGTACTTAACGGTGTCATTATTAGCGGTCAAGTCTGCAAGTTCCCCTATAACAGTTTTGAAGGTGATCCATGTAAAGTTTCCAATATTGTTTGGACAGAAGAATGCAGCTACATTTGGAATAGGAATGCTTGAAAAGTTGAATGCTGTCGCTGTGGGAAAGACTGAGTTAGAAGTTAAAGTTTGTGGCTTGGAATTTGAGCTTAAACCTGCTGATGTAGAGCAAACAAGTAGTACTAAGACGAATTTCATTTTGCTAAAGTACTTAGATTCACCGAGTGGGAAGAACTGGAACGCTTATGGGTTTTGAGGTTAATTTATAGCCAAGTGAAGTACCTGTGTCTTCCGTTATGCAAAGGTAAATGGGTCAAATGAATTAAAAGCTTGGAGATGTCATCTGATTGCTATTATCTAACTACTTTCCAGATGAGATCTATCTAATTCCAACGGGATTGAGGTAGATTGTGAAAAAAAAACACTTTTAATAGTAAAACTCTGATGTAGTTAATGGCAGTTAATCTCGTTGACTGTAGCAGTTTCGTTTACGGCAACAAACTTTATAAATGGGCGTGTAAGTATTAATTAACTTTTTTTTCAAGCTTACATCTTTTATATAATCGATAAGGTTGATTATAACAGCTCTAAACAAGTCGACTAACAGTGAATTGGTGAAGAACACGCTTAGCTTTACGGTAAGGAATACCGAATTTTTATTTAAAGAAGCAGCTGGTTTCGATATTGGTTCTGAGTTCTGAGACATGGTCACTCTCCGCCCAAATCCTTTGAATATTAACAGCTCCTCTTGGAAGGTTAATTGTTGATGACGAGAGTTAGAACAAATATTTACCCTGGCGATACCGTGGGGATAACTATAACTGAAGTACACATCGATTGCACTTAGGTTACCTACACGTGGTAGGATATTCTTCTCATCTAACCAGATCTATGCGCTGGTTTCGAGCAAGAAGGAATTGTCCAAACTATCTTATCCCGTATATATCATGTTAGGCTATTTCGAGCTTCTGTTAATGGAAAAGAAATGTCGGCAAGCAAGAGATGTTCTTTGGATCTACATGGCCATGATAAGAATTAAGCTGTAATTTTGGTGCGGCTCAGGACCTCATTTAGGTACTTAAGTTGAAATGAAGAACGTACAATTTTTAGCTAACCTTTCGGAGCATAATGTAGGTTAGTTCGTTGGAACCATAGGTGGTGTGATGGGTTGGAATATAGAGGAGACGAAAACGACATATATAACGAAGGTTCGTTTTAAAAGGTGGTTCAATTCACCGTACCAAAGGGCAGTCGATGAACGACGAGAATGTCCTCTCTGGGTTTTCAAGGGTATTCAAGTTAAGAAGTTTAAGGTGGTCTCGATAGGGAAGTAAAATAAGACCATCCACTCAGAGTAGTCCTCGAAGAACAAACCGAAAACTCATTGAAGGTTCTCGATTTGAGAACATATTCAAGAATTGATTTCATTTCCATTTTCTAAGGCTATAAGCGCAAAAGATACGAGTACAACCAAGCTTGTAGTAGTTGATATTTTCACTTTCGGTGGCGCTACAATCCGGAATGGACATGGATTGTAACTCTGTACAGTTCGTCGTTGTATCTTCTCCTCCACTCACCGTCATTGCAGAGGGGTCCAAAAATCACTCGAAAAATTTTCATCTTAAACCAGCAATGGGCACTTTTATCCATTTTTGATAATGTCCATTCACCTGCGCCATAGAGCAGGACTGGGATTATTATGGTCTTACTTAGGGTAACTTTTGTTGTTCGAGAGAGGGCTTTCCTAGTCAATTGCGTTCTAAGCCCAAAGAAGCATCGATTTGCAAGAGTTATTCTTCGTTTGATCTCACTGCTGGGGTCATTGTTGAATTTATAGCGGAGCGTAGGTAGCCAAAGTCCTTAACTAACTCAAAGTTATATCTGTCAAAGGTAACATTCTGTCCAAGACGTCGGTGTTGAGTGTCCTTTTTGCTTGACAGCACATATTTGGTCTTGCTCTCTTAGACCGCTAAGCCCATTATCGAGTAATTGGACGGACTTTGGAAAGATTGGTCCACCTCTATTAGGGTGTGAGTCTTGCACTACACTTTCAAGTTTGATGTTAAAGAAATCGAATAACAGCGCATCGTCTTGTTCTAAATTCTCTTTTGACATCAAAGATCTTGGTAAGATCTTTACCGACCTTGATGGAGGAGAGTTTGCCAGTGATTCTAAAACTAGATATGGCTCTGTATAGCTCGTCTCTATAGATGCTGCCATGAATAGGCGGTATGTATCGATCGCTTTTCTCCAAGATCTGCCGTAGTGTGTATACTTGGTCGATGGTAGACTTTCCTGGCCTGAAGTGGCTTCAGGCTGATATGGACGTATGAGGTTATCTACGAACGGCTTTAGGCGATCACACAATACGGCAGACAAGATCTTGTATGCGATGTTAAGAAGACTGGTTCCTCTGTAGTTGGCGCACTTCAGAGGGCTTCCGTTGTTTAAGGATCAAATAACAATACTTAGGTTCCAATCATTGGGCAGGGTTAAGGGACGAAACATTACTCTAGAGTATATGGGATCTGGCGTTTGAAGAGTTCATTAAGGTTAATAAACTGATAAAATCCATTCCACTGGCGTGGAAAAACAACTTTACTAAGGCTAGAATCATCAGCCTTAGGCAGCGAATTGACGTCATCTCGGAAAATATTATAGAAACCTGGTTTCTGTAAGAGCGTAGATATCGAAAGAAAGACCATGAGATGCTGACGAACAGCAGCAAATTAGGAACTAAAACATTCCTTATGGTCAGCTCAGTTACACTGAAGGTGAGAGACTCTTTTAGAATCTACATAAACGAGTATTCCGTAAAGCAGAGAGGTCATCGGTAATCTTGTTTTAGACATTCCTGAGACTAGTTTCATCAATAGGAAGGCCTTGCTGTTGAATGGAGAATATTACGCATTTTTGGTGTTTCCTTAAAAGGAAACCGAATTGAATTTTCAAGAGACCAATATTTTCATACATATTTCTATTTCCTAACGCGCATATCTATATTTCGTAAGGTTTTGTTAGAATGCAAAGGTAGGCAGAAGTTCCTGCAGCAGAGGAGACGGTGAGTTAGAAGCGGGATTAAAGATACGCGAGCTAATAAAGTGTGTATATTTGGCTGCAGTTGTGAGATCGAGAATTGGAAAGAAGTCGTAAGTAGATGAAAATTGTATCTTTTTTGTCGGTTGTCGAATCAAACAAGCATGAGGATTTTCCCTTGCATGCTTGATTTTGATCTAGATCCACATTCGTATCGTGGGCGGCACTCTAAAAGCTAACTTTCATATAAAGGGAAGTTGCCTTTGGTCTAATATTCACTATAGCTTTGCGTGCCGACAGTTTGTTGACTTTGGTCCAGATACTCGTTTAATGACAATAGAACTCTTACTGCGGAAAAGAATACGAAATCGTCGAGTCTCCATGGATGGCTCTAAAAGCCATAAAAGCCATCTATGGTGTATCGTTGGAGTTTTTTTTAGGAGTACGACGATATTAGATTTTACTTCTCGTTAGGAAACCTAACGGCAATGAACTATATATATTATGAAGAATTGGAGGAGGGGGACGATTTCAGCGTTTTCAGCCTTGCTGAAACGTCTTACGGCTTCCAAATTAGTTTGAAAATGCCACACCCTACCAAACGCAGCCGAAAAACTAAGTTGCTGAGTCTTTTTTGGATTCTAAGTCACGTTTGGATCAAGTGATATTAAAACGACTATGATGAACTTGCTAGGCAAGCCTCAGAGGAGAGTTTTTCAGGACCTGAATCAACGTTGGGTCTGCCTGTGTTTTCGGTTTGGACTTCAATTGACAGTTCTTGACTGAAAATGGTATAACTTTCAAGGTTGGCAGCAGACCAACCGAATGCTTCCAGAAATTTGTAATAGGTTGGCGACTTTTCTTAGTAGTAAAAACTGTAGGCTGACTTGACTTCCAAACCTCTCGTCCGAAGGGTCATAGAAAAGTCCATATCCTCCAAGTAGGGGGCAATGCATGGGGTTTACTACTTAATCGCAGTATTGCAAGCAACTATAAGCCTCGCATTGTACTTGGACAAACCTAATGCGATCAATGAGCTTTGGATCCACATTTGGAAGGTAGGTCCATTGATAGTACATGTAAAGCATGATTACCAACATATAATTGTCATTTAAGAATTGTCATACTACCGGCAGAAAGAGCAGCACTTATTTCGAAGTGGATTAATCATCCGAGTCACCCTTAGGTATGATGCTATGAGCCTTCGACAAAGTAAATAAACTCCTTATGACAACTTGTATTAAGAATATATTTTCTAGCATCAGCCTAGTAAGCGCGAATGTCTCCATAAAAGGAAAAACGCTATCAAGTACTGATTCTTTGAAATCCTGGAAAAGATATACAATACAAGTAGTGTTCCGGCTAACGCAAACATAGGAGGCAAATGGATAATCTATGAGAATTTTGGAGTGGATATACTCGTATTTCATGGTACCACATTTGATGATATCTGGTGTGCCTTTGATTTTTTTTCAATTTCTATTTTTTATGATCGATCGTTGAAGCAAATGATCGATGCAAGAAAGTCCTCCATGTTCTAACTTCCAAAGAATGAAATTTAACCCTAACCACTGTCAAAGCACACGAAAGTACTAAGAAAATGTTTGATGGCAGACAGCTGTAACGTAAGAAATGGCGAAAAGCCTTTGGCGATCGAATATTCCTTAACCCTTAAAGAAATTCTACGCAGTCAGCAGCAAGCACTGAAGCCAACAGTTTATCGGAGATGCCGCTTCTGACATGTTGAATTTCTTCCAGTAACAACAACGAGAGATCCGGCTATAAAGGATTGTCATCATTCAAGTCATGCTCCACAGAACAGTAGAATGGACGAGAACGTCCTAGACTGCCATTGTGAGGCTTGTCTTTGTTCTGGAAGAGTAGATACGATGACGATTTATACGGAAGCAGCCTATATAAATAGTCAGACGGGTATGAATGGCTGCAAAATGTAGCGCTAATGAATAGTAATACTCTGGTTTGGAGAATCCTCCACGGATGAAAAGCAAGCGTAATAGGATTGAATTTACTAAGGTAGCTAGCTTACGATTGGGGTGTATGGAGAGTCCTTCCTGGTTGGAACCCAGATAAACCACTTGCTGTAGCGTTATCTTAATTAATGGTGAAATCCTTTTTTAATTCAATTCCATGTCAACTCATTAGGCATGATCATAGGTGAGTGACGTTTAGACTTGATGACTTGATGAGAAAATTAAATGAAAGACAGAATAGGACTAATGTTAGCCCCTTTTGTTTTTTTTTTGCGGGGGTAGGTGGAAACCTTGCATAGGCACCAATGGTCCGACGTCCATTGGTAGTATCAGATTCTTACTGACTAAAACCACCTCCCGGGGAATCCTTACGTTTATTCCCCCGCGAAAGAACCGCTAGGTATTACTTCGCGAGGGACGCGAATTCGCGTTCCGCTGCTGTTCTAAATTCCTTAGATCGCACATTATTCGTATGCTGCTGCATGGTTACAGCAGCCCAAAGATCTTTAGATTTCAACATATATTGAACTATGTTTTCTGGTGTTGGCCGTTCACCAAATTCGTCACACAATATAGCACTTTTGTTTGCATACCGAGCACATTCGAAAGAAACGTGCTCCCGCGAGAAAAGGACGGACTCGAATCACGGTTTCTTTTGAATAGATATTCCCGGAAACAACCGTGACCCGTCAAGAACTGTGTAAGATAGTAATTCAGTTCGCCGTGTTTTCGTTTTACCCAACTTTCAATCCTTGAGATTAGTCGCTACGTCCATCTCGCTTTTTGGGACTCGTTTCATTGTTGTTGCCACGCTTCTATACTGCGGCTTCTTTCAAATTTCTTCGCTTGATTTATGGATCGCCCGATTTGCACGTGATTTTCATAAAGTTGGCTAGCTTCTAAAGCTGGGATATCGATTGGTACCATAAAGGATAGAACCAATATAGCGTCGTGTGATACCGTTCGAAATACACTGCTAATTCGCAGTGCGCAAAATCTGTGCACAAATTTGAATCCCTTCATGTGTGTCTTTAAATTTGCGACGTCGAACCATATTTGTGCCCCGTACAGCTGTATGGAGGCTACAACTCTCGCAAGAATTAATCGTTTCCCTTGCTTCGGGCCGCCGATATTCGACATGAGTCTCGAAAGAGCGCATTTCGCTTTCGACGATTTCTTGCAAGCATATGCGAGGTGATGTTTGAAATGAAGCCGAGCATCAATCATCACTCCCAGGTATTTTATAAATGGACTGGAAATAATTGTGTGCTTTCCGACATTTATAGTTATTGTCTCTAGCACCCTTCTACTCGTTTCCGTTTTAATGTTCTGTTAGCCCCTTAGGAAAAACTAAGTGTTGCTGTCTTGCAACAGGATTTTGTTTTACTACTTCGATGTTAAAGATGCTACAAAAAGTAACTAATCTTTGTCAGGTTATAATAGACTTTGAGAAAATGTCGAGAGTCTGCTAATGTCGTGAAACCTAGTGAGTTCTCAAAAAAACATTCAGACACGGTCCACCCTGTGGGCCAAAGGGCCATAAATGATTTCTAAATTTTATGGTGTTAAATCATATAAAGGTTCTGAATGAAATTTCTAAACATATCAGATAAACTGGGTAAGAGTAAGGTCACTCTTTGTCTTATCTTGCTACCGATAGTGGTTTCTCTCGTTTACAAAATAGTTCCAATCAAAACTTTGACTACTTCCGATAGACAAAGCTTCAGCTAGAAGTCTTTTTAAGTCTCTGATTAGTGTTTGCAGTTGCAGTGATCAGTTGGACAGCCAAGAGGGTATTCTCTCTGGAAAAACTCAAGTCTTTTGGATTTACTAAAACTCAATAACTTGCTCCTCTTCATAGGAGAGGACATTTTTAGTTGCACTTCCTCCCGGTCTTATTCAAGGTTTTCCCAACCGAACAGAAGAAAATAGAAATTTGCAAATTCTGAAGGCTGATTAACATGTCACATTCAATTTTCAACCACCCCAAGGTGTAATCGAAAAAAAGTACAAGTACAAGATACTTCACCGATTTAACCGATAACAGTGACTTTTCAATATTCAAAAATGCGCAGTTTCAACCAAATTTTCGGGTGCTAAATTGATTAAAACTGTTTGAAGTCTAATCGCATTTGAATTTCTTAAACTTCGACCGAGATAGCATCTACGATAAGCTTGCGCAAAAGTGTTATTACTGATTAAGTACTTGTATACGACCTGTACATCTAACCTTGGTTCGAGTACTCGTATATAAACCAGAGTTCGAAATTTATGGTCAAGTGTTTTCTTGTAATCTCGGTGTAATGAAGATAATTGTAGTGTTACTTTTGGCAACAGTTGCGACAGGTATGTTTCAAATCGTTCTTTTATAAAAAATTTGTATTTATTCAATTTTTCACTGTAGCGTTCGCTGTTCCGCTTCGAAATGAATCTACCACAGAAGGATGGTTCGTGCCAAGAGTCGATGGTAGTTTCTATTGGATGACGAAGAAACAATTTGACGATGAATACAAATCCATTCAACCAAGAGCTGTTTCGGTGCAGTATTATCTGTATACCAAGTCGAATCCGACAACTCCCCAGAAGCTGTATCTAAACGATGTCAGTTCGTTGTCCAATTCAGACTTTAATAAAAACAACCCAACGAGGTAGTACATTTAGTTCAATCTAAGTATCTAGTGATTCATTTATTTGTTGAATTCTACAGATTCGTCATCCATGGCTGGCAGAACAACTACCAATCCGATGTAAATATTGATGTTCGTAAAGCCCTTCTCGAGAGCGGATCGTACAATGTCATCTGTGTTGATTGGAGTTCCAAAGCTCAGACCATAAACTACGCCAGTTCCAAAAATGCTGTACCTGCTGTTGGTGCAGATGTTGCCAGTTTAATAGATTTCCTTAATTCAAGCGGAGGACTATCCTTTAGTTCATTGACTTTGATTGGTCACAGTCTTGGTGCTCATGTGGCGGGCTTTGCTGGCAAACGAGTCACTAGGGGTAAAGTAGATGTCATCATTGGATTGGATCCGGCATATCCACTCTATAGCTATTCGGATTGTACAGCAAGGCTGTGCGAAACAGATGCTTCGTATGTGGAATCTATCCAGACTAATGGTGGTACCTTAGGATTCTTGGGGCCAATTGGTAGAGGTGCTTTCTATCCGAATGGTGGAAAAGGCCAACCTGGATGTGGGTTGGATATGACTGGATCATGTGCACATTCAAGGTCTTACATTTACTACTCGGAATCTTTAGTGAAGAATGATTTTCCCAGTATGGCATGTTCTCAGTATCAAGATGCTGTGGCCAAGAAGTGTGGCAATTCCTATTGTAATGTGAAAATGGGCTCTCCCGCCAACTATGGCAGCATTGGAAGTTATTATGTCCCTGTGAATAGTAAGGCGCCTTATGGATTGGGCTAAGATGTGTATTATTATTAAGACAAATAAAACTATTAAATAAATGTGCGTCGTTGTTTTGTTTTTCAAAATGCCCAGGTCAAACCCGGACAACTTTATTCAGCTTACACATAAAGCTGACTTACAATTTTTTTAACTGGTAGGAGTGCTAGATGAGAGACATAGGAACCCTATTCGGTAGTCTTGAGGGAGAGGTTGCTTAGGTAATAGTCATTAATAATAAAGTAGATCCGGAGTAGAGTATTGAGACGTTTTCTAGTGAATGTTGTAGTTGAGCAGTTATTGACGTTAAGCTGGAGAAAAGTTTTTTGCCACCACGTGGACAACCTACTTAGGATCTGTTGCAGCGTTATCGAGATGAAGTTGTCAACTGTCGTCTCCAACTGTATCGTGGAGGTCACGCATCGCCTCTCGATTACTTCATGGTAAGAATCAAGTCATGTGAAGGGTAATAGTGATTAAGGATCCTACTGGACTTAGAAGAGACTTTCAGCGTGACTTTCACAATGCTGCAATCTGCTTTGGTTTTTTACGTCTCTTGCATAGTTCCATTGTGATGACTGAAACTTTTGATTAGATTGTTCGCCCTTGGGGTTTTAATCTTCCCCTTTACAGATTGAAGAGTAAGTTCATTGAAATCGACGATTCAATAAATCAATGATGATAAGACAACTGATCAATAAAGATAAGTAAGTCTGATAGGAGCTTTCGGTGTAGCTAGCAAAGATCCAGGTAAAAAATTCAGCACTTAGCTTAGTGATTGTTTAAGGATTATCTGCTCTACGAACATAAGAGCTAAATGCATGTTCATAGGAAATAGTTGCCTGATAATTGATGAGAATGTGGTGTGTGTCGATTTGAAGCTCATGGGTTTCCTCCAAGATCTGCAGCAGAGTAACTACTTGATCAAGTTGTTAATCAACAGCTTCAGGCGTTCACACCATACAGCAAATAGAATTGTGTGCGAAGTTAAAAAGACTGATGCCTATGTAGCTGGCGCAGTTCAGAGTGTCTCCTCTCTTGAGGATCAGACAATGTAGAGGTTCCATTTATTGGTCAAACTTTTGCCGGATCATATTTAAGAGATGATTTGGTGTATGCTCGTCCTGTCGCTTTAAAGAGCTCGGTACTCGGGGCGCCCGCTCCAGCAGATATGGCTATATTCACTTCATCCAGGTCGGGTGGACAAATTTTTTAATTGTTGGTCTACATTGTTCAGGTTGAAGCGTTCGTTCTGTCTGACAGCGGTATTTGATTTGTCATCGCCGTTAAACAGACTGCGACTCTACAGTTTGGTATATGTGTCCGTGCAATGTTGTTTCACCTTTGGTTAAACTTCCAAACATCCCTGAAGTAACATCTCTTGATTTTCTCGACAACGCGCTTCTCGTGCTCTTTCTTTTGCTTCCTGAGAAGTCTGTATTCGTCTATCTTCTTCTGCTCATAGAGCTCGTGAGCAGCTCTAGTTCTTCTATGTAACGTCGCTTCATATGAATTTTGCTTAGCTGCAAGTGCTTGCATACACTCGTCGTCAAACCAGGGATTTCGTTGTGGTGGCCGAGTGAAGCCTAGCACATCAGAAGCGGCATCTCTGTTGGTTTTAAGGCGATGTTGCCACTGGTCTTCGATACTTGATGCTGATGGTACAAGTCGATGTTGGCTCCTCGGAAAGTTTGGACAGCCATAATAATGGAGGAGTGTCTTGCGTCGATTACAATGTGGTCAATCTGTTGGATCAGGATTTCTCCAAATCCCCTTGTGAATGTCGAGATGTAGGAACCGCGTGTAAGTTACGACAATGTTTCACCCCGCCGCAAAGTTGATTTTTCTGAATCCTTTTTCGGAGCTGGTGTTGTGGAGGCTATACCTTTCGGCAGTATAATCAAAGATGCCCTCTGTTTCTAGCTTTGTAATAAAATTGTCCTCACTAATGTCAAAACTAGGGCATTGCACGTAGATCTTGTTCAAGAGCTCGCAAACGCTGTCTTTGGTGCCGTCAACTTCGTCTTCTGCGGGGTCGTGCGTGCATAAAGGGCTATTGTTGGCAAAAATTAGGATTAATACGGATTGTTACGAGGCGCTCGTACACATGCCGAAAAACTCAAGACAATAACAAATCTCCTTCCAAATAGATGCTGCTTTTGCCGTCGCAGTATTTCCTCCCATCACATTTCTTGGCGGTAATGTCTGCTTTGTAGCAGTCTAGAGCCTCCGCTTGTTGTTTGGTTGCACGTGGCCTATTAAGGGAACTAACGTTTCACATGTATATCCGAAGTTTGTTGTCCCTAATTCCAACCCCTGCTCCCTGACTGATTGTTAGGAATAGGTTTCACCAAGAAATAGGTGATCTGTCCTTTCGATTTAATGGCATTCCTGTTATCAGATCCCTACTGGGGCACAGCTTGATTTAAATCTCATTTGCGGACTTTATTCCATTCATGAAGTCGTATAACAATCATTTGATAAGATTTTTAGTCTTTATCTGCTTCTAAACCTAATCCGCTCAACAATTTAACTTTAATCGAGGGATCTTACTTTAATGTGAAGATAAGACTTGTTTACCACCCGGGGCTTCACAGCCCTGATTAGTTATTCAAATCTTTTCGATATTTCAAAACAGATTTCCTATCAAAGTGACATACGATGATAGTGGGTTGTATTACCATATCTTGAGGAAGTTTTCCTAAAATTATGCGACGCAAGAACTCGTGTTACATCTTCATTTGAGTCGTTAAATTATGAAATGATTTGTGTGTTGAATTCTTATGGCTTTACGTTGAAATACAAGGTGGCGCAAAATTAATCATCCTATCGGAAGATGTAATAGTTTTTCCAAATGGCGTCGTAGTTCAATCATATTTGACATTTCTGAACTAGTAATGCAGTAATAAACAGACAAGCATTAGAGCGCTTTACTTCGCTGTCAAGCTGTCCTCAATCTCAACAACGAAGCGGACGATTTTGTGTCGAAAATCATCAAGAGCGACGAAGCGCATTTCCACTTAAGCTGTTACGTCAATAAGCAAAATCTTCGTTTCTGGGGCACTGAAAATCCGCGTGTGATGCACTCTTCCATAACATCCACTCAAAGCCACTGTGTAGTGCGACGTTCGCGTTAAAGGAGTGATTGGGCCGTTTTTTTTTGAAGACGCCATCGGCAATACAGTCACTGTTATTGGCGAACGCTCCAGGGCCATGATAAATGACTTCTTACCGCCGGAATTGGATTAGCGGGGCTTGATAAACATGCGGGTTTGACAAGACGGTGCAACCGCGCGAAGGAAGCAATATCCTGGTCGCGTAATCTTCCATTTTGGCAGTTTGGCATGGACAGCAAGATCGCCCGATTTAACCATCCCAGACTTCTTTCTTTAGGACTACTTGAAGTCGCGGGTGTATGCCAACAAGCCTCAGACAATCGCAGCCCTTGAGGAGAATATTCGACAGGAATGCAAACTGTTATCACCGGAATTCTTGCGGAAAGTCATGGAAAATGCGAAAAACGGGCACAAAGGTGTATCAACACTGGCGGCAGCCACTTGGCGGATATCATCTTTTCTACTCAACAGAAAAAATTGTACAGATCCAGATAAAGATTTCCATCACTCAAAATCATTTTTATTATTTAGTAAAATAAAAACAAAAAACAAAATTGGATGATTAATTTTGCGCCACCTTGTGTAACAATCGTTTTGAAATCAATGAAGTCGGACAGTCCTGACGAGCGCGTGGACTGCATATGGTGGAAACTTGATCTTGATAGCTTTGGTTGGCTTAGGGTCAGAAATATGATTCATCACTGAAGCTCCGTTGCAATGACTAGTCAGTGTAGTCAGTGGTTCATCAAGTAAGATCGCAGATCTTAGCATACGATCACTCAATACGTTCTTTTGTTGTGAAATGGAAATTCTGACTGGACTTCTTCTTCTGCCCAAGAAACACCCAAATGACGGTATGTTGCTGTCCCTTCTGCCGAAAACAACTTCACCTTGTTGTAAACGAGCCCACACGAGTACCAGACATTGATAGTTATAACGCAAACATCCTGCACTTATTTTAAACTGCTCACACTGATAAGTACAAAGTCGATGTGCCTTCCCCTTTAGGCTCGTCGGCCCACTGTGACATATCAACTAATTTTTCGTACACTGTGGTGTACAGTTAGAGAAAAAATTCCTGAACAAACCGTATGGCAATACGAGAAAGATATTTGGGTTAGACTTAGCACCCTTTTAATTGGTCTCTATGTTTCTTCGAGAAACGTGGAAGCTGGTGCTGATATGATCGCAGACACTATTCAAAAAGTTTAGAGACATTTTTTTTCGATTCTACAAGATCCAACCTATATGGGAAAACCGAATTAAGTTCAAACTAGCCAGGAATGACTACAACGCCTTTTGAAAGCATTAAAATTTCAATATCAACAACTTGAGCGCGTCAAAATTTCAATGTTATGAGTCGACTTTCGTACCTAATCGCCCTGTCCTGACAGTATATTTCTCCTAAAAATTGCGAATCTTCCCCTCTCTTTTACTACAATACTACTGCACTTACATCGCTTCTCTACAGAGTTAAAGAAACGCTGATAAATAGTCAGCTCATCATATATCTCGAAACATGAAACTTTCTCAATGACCGATAGTACAGTACAGGTCCATTGATGATTCGATGGCAAGTTTTACCGAAAAATTAAACTGAAGCGTACATCAATCTGATGAAAGCAAGATAGTTGCACCAGATATTTCTAGGGCATTTGACAGAGTTTGGTATTAGGCTTCTTGTTAAAAATGCGTGCAATTGGAATCAACGACTCTCTCCTTCGTTGGATTAAAAACTACTTTTCAGAACATTTAATTCAAGTTGTCTTGCATGGTTTTTCAAGTCTGTTATTCATAAAATAAATGCTGGTGTGCTCCAGGGCTTCCTTCCGTCTTCGAAAATTTTTCTTATTTTCATTAATAATCTCCTCTCTGCTACTTTCTTCTAATGAAATATATTTCTTTGCTGACGACAGTACTCTCTGCTTTTTAAATTCATTCTCGAACCCGCGCCCTGATTCTCGGCAGCGTATATAAGGCTCATTTGATTCCGATATTAACAGCATACGATTGGGGAACTATCAGCAGAGCAAACCACAATGCTGTTTGCTGTCCTTAGAGGAAAATTTGATTACCGATAGCCATTATCCATGAATTTAATTTGTATCGTCGAAACTGAGTAACTTTCTCTTCCCTATATGATTGTCAATGACAGCTCTTGTTGGAATAACCTCATATTTGATGTCGCCAAAAATGCTGCGAAATGATCTAACAAGTACGAGGGCGGGTCAATAAGTCCGTGACTTTTTGAATTTCTGACCTCTTTACTGAAACAGCAACACTGCTCCTGTCAACAGGCATCTGTCAGTTGACTCCTGTCAAAATTTAAACTTGCTGCGTCAGTTAGTTTGTGTTTGGCAGCTATTTTTATCAGACTACTCACTAATTTGAGGAGAAAATGGAAAAAAGTGAATTTCGTGTGCTTATTAAGCATTATTTCTTGCGAAAAAAAACCATTACCGAGACCAAGGCTAAGCTTGATAAATACTATGGGGACTCTGCACCATCGATTTCAATGGTAAAAAAGTGGTTTACTGAATTTCGTTGTGGCCGTACAAGCACTGAAGATGCCGAACGTCCTGGACGCCCAGTTGAGGTCTCTACACCCGAAACAATCGAAAAAATTCACGATATTGTGTTGGCCGACCGAAGATTGAAAGTGCGAGAGATTGTGGAAGCCGTAGGGATCTCGCATGGCTCAGTGGTTTCAATTTTGAATGATCACTTGGGCATGAGAAAGCTTTCCGCAAGATGGGTGCCGCGTTTGCTCACAGTCGACCACAGTTGCATGTGCAGTTGCCATGGCAAAAATCCATGAATTGGGCTATGAATTGCTCCTTCATCCACCCTATTCTCCAGATTTGGCTCCGAGCGACTACTTCTTGATCCCAAACCTGAAGAAATGGCTTGGTGGAAAAAGATTTGACTCCAATGATGAAGTCATCTCGCAAACAAAGGCCTATTTTGAGGACCTCGACAAATCATTTTTTTTGGAAGGGATAAAAAAATTGGAGAAGCGTTGGACAAAGTGTATAGAGCTCAAGGGAGACTACGTTGAAAAACAAAATTATTTTTTTATCAAAAAATCTGTGTTTTAATCCAAAAGTCACGGACTTATTGACCCGCCCTCGTACTTTCCCCCTCTGATCTGGCCTCAATACATTTATAAGAAATTTTTCCCCCTAAATTGGAGTACAATGCCCCTACATCTGGTCAGGTTCCCCTTGCACTTGCTAGATAAAACTGATAGGTGACTGCAATATTATACGGTCAATTGACATGCTTGAACACTGACGTAAAGTCGGTCACCTTGTTCTAGTGCTCCACTAAAATTGTCAGTAACATTCCGCCCATTCATAATTTTAATTGTAACACCCGTTTCATGCTCATCAATTCTTTCAATTCAATTTTTTTATTTATTTCTTATTGATATCTTCTTCTTCTTATCCTTTTATTAACCTTTTCCTCGTTATACGAACTTATGCGTAACGAGTTTCCCATTTTTACTGCATCGCTGCTGCATAGCCTTAAGGGCTTGTCTAGTTAAGGGAAGACTAGTTACATAATGCTTATAATCTTTTTGTTTTACGTGAGTTGAGTTGAATATACGAGTATGTACATGGTCCGACTTAAATTCCAAGTTCACATTTTGTATATTAAAAACAAAAGAAAAAAAAAAGTGAATATACTATATACGAGTAGATACATATGTTGATATGTCATTCTGTTCAAAGTACTGTTTCGCTTTTTTCAATTAAAGATATTTTGAAAGTTTTCTGAAATCACATAGAAGTTCATCAAATATTTTCGGCACCACTACTTCATATCGTCTTCGTCCGTACTCGTTCCAATGTCGCGGGATGTTATATCGTCCTTGTTGTCTTCTTCGTGTGTTGTAGTTATGTTGAGTTGGTACTTTGTAAGTATTATCATTAAAAAATCTCAAAATAATTACCATCTTATGCAGCTGTTCGATGTTAAGCATTTTCGTCTTATTGCTGATCTGTTGTCGGTCGTGACGCTGCCCTGTTTTTGAACGGATTATTAATTTATCGATTCGTGGATGTATTTGCTGCAGTGATTGAATCTGAGGCGCATTTCCCTACGCTATTATACCATTTCGTAGATGAGATTCTACTAGTCCAAAATATCTCTGCCTTAGAACCTTCACCGTGCAAAAGTTCCTGAGATGGAACAGTGCGTAAGTTGACTGCCGACGTTTTGTCTCAAGCGTTCTTACATGGTAGCTCAATTTAAAATTGTAGTCAACCCTTAGTATAAAAGTTAAGCATCCGTCATCTCTTTGTAGTTGCATATGGGTCCCTGCATTATGAAGGCACTTGGCATCATGCATTTTTTATTATTATTGTTGCTTTTTGGATATGTGGTGGACTTATGTGCATTATTTTTGTTTTCCTTGCGTTGACGACGAAACCATGATAATGACACCAAGTTGTAACTGCATTGAATTCCTCTTGTATTATTTTTACAGCCATTTCTGCACATTTATGATCGGCAACTATCGCCGTATCATCTGCATACGCACATCCCTTACTCTGCCGAAGAGCAGAAAGTAGATCATTCACATATACTATGAAAAGCAATGGCCCTAGTTTTGATCCTTGCGGCACTCCATACAGTGTATTCTCCGGATCCCTATAATGTTCTTTAATTCTGACTTTAAAGTTACGATTTTTTAGGTAACTTTCAAACCACCTCAGGATGATTGCTCTCACGCCGATTTTGTCTAGCTGCCGTAATATCTTCCTGTGACTCAGGGTATCGAACGCCTTTTTAAAGCCAATGAATAAAACAACTGTATTATGGTTTCTGTCTAGGCTGCTATATATATATATATAGTTCGATATGTCATTTGTTTTTCCACTTTTGTATATTGGCCGCACTATAGAGATTTTGAGCACTGCAGATTGTTGGTGATAGAAATTCAGCGTATTGTTGGAGGTCTTTTGGTCGTGTATCATCTATTCCTGGTGATTTTTTGTCACTTAGTTTACAGAGAATATTTTGCACTTCTCTCACCGTCACTTCCTCTAGATACATCGATTGCGTTGTGCTAGACGTTGAGCCTATGAAAGTTTGCTGAATACACTGGTGCACTATATTGGTGCACTATAACCAGCGATTGCTTATTTGCAAATTTGTTCGCAAGACCTTGTACTCGTATATTAGATTCGCTTGCAAAGTTTTTGGATAAGGCGTCATCAAAGTTGAGGGGTATTCTTCCCCATATCTGATTAACAAGCTTCCATGTTTCTTTTTTATTTGCTTTAGCAATTTGAAATTCGACGTCAGACGGCGATCGAGTGTTTCTTAATTTCTTAAGAGGTCCAATACCGCCAGCATCAAGCATCGAATGCCATTGGAAACACTGCCAAAATGCCATCAGAGATGCCGCTTCTGATGTGCTGGGTTTCACTCGTCCACCACAACGAAACCCCTGGCTCGATGATGAATGCCGGCAAGCACATGCAGCTAAGCAAAAAGCACGCAATGCGGCCCTATGAGCGGAAGAGGAGAGACGAACACGAGCTTCTCAGGAGGAAGAAGAAAGAGCATGAGAAGCGCGTGGTCGAGGAAATTGAGAGATGCAACTCCAGGAATGAGGAACGGAAGTTTTACCAAAAGGTACAAATAAAATGCCACGAAAATAAACTCTGAACCGAAGCCTGTAGAGATGAACAAGAGAACATCGTAGTAGAATCGCTGTCGATGCTGAGGATTTGGAAGATTCTGCAGTGTATAACGGCGATGACGAACCAAATACCGCTGTCAGGCAGAATCAACCGAATCAACCTTTCAACCAGGACGATGATGACCAACAATTCCGTTCATCCGATCTGGACGAAAAGAAGACAGCTATAGTATATTGAAGCTTAAGTCCAACAAAGCTGTTGGAGCGGACGGCCTGACTGCCGAGCACTTTAAAGCGGCAGGCGATGACTTGGTAAGGAGCATACACCAACTCATCTGTTAAATATGGTCGGACGAAAGTATGCCCGATGAATGGAACCTCAGCATTGTTTGTCCGATTCTCAAGAAGGGCGACCCTCTGAACTGCGCAGAAAAGTCCACCATCGACCAAATATTCATACTACGGCAGATCTTGGAGAAGACCCATGAGCTTCAGATCGATACCCACCACCTATTCATCGATTTTAAGGCCGCGTATGACAGCATCTATAGAGAGAAGCTATACAGAGCAATGTCTAGTTTCGGCATTCCTGCCAAACTCGTCCGTCTGTGGTGCAGGATGACGATGGAGAATGTACGCTGCTCCATCAAGGTCGGTAGAGATCTCACCGAGACCTTTGATGTCCAGAAAGGATTTAGACAAGGCGATGCGCCGTCATGCGATTTTTTCAACATCGTACTTGAAAGAATAGTGCAAAACTCACGAGCAAACACAAGAGGCATTATCTTTCGAAAGTCGGTCCAACTCGACAGATATAACTTTGAAGTAGTTAAGGACTTCGTCTACCTAGGCTCTGCTATAAATACAGACAACGACACCAGCGCTGAGATCAAGCGAAGAATAACTCTTGCCAACCGCTGTATCTTTGGGTTAAGAAAGCAATTGAGTAGCAAAGCCCTCTTTTGGACAACAAAAGTCACCCATTATGAGACTTTAATAATCCCGGTCCTGCTCTATGGCGCAGAGGCATGGACATTATCAAAAATGGATGAGGGTGTTCTTGGTTGCTTGGAGAGAAAAATTCTTCGGGCGATTTTCGGTCCCGTCTGCATTGACGGTGGGTGGAGGAGAAGATACAACTACGAACTGTATGGACTGTACGGCGACATGGACCTAGCCAGAAGAGTGAAGATCCAAAGACTGCGATGGCTGGGTCATGTAGAGCGCATGGACACCAATGCTCCGGTCCGAAAAGCCTTCGAATCCGCCCCCGAGGGACAGCGCAGTAGAGGAAGGCCTAGACTCAGGTAGCGCACGCAAGTGGAAGAGGACCTCAGCTAACTTAGGGTGCCAAACAGGAGGCAACTAGCTAAATATCGAGCTGGCTGGAGAAGCTTGTTGACTGAGGCCCAGTTCCACCCCGGACTGTAGTGTCACCTAAAGACGAAAGAATACTAGTCATTTGAGGGCGGGTGGTAGTTATAAAAAATCAAAATTTCAGGATTTGGTTTACATGGATTATGTATTTTGTTAGGATGGTTGCGGTCGGTTAAGAGTTTTTTTTTAATGATGAAGCGGTTCTCTTGGAAATTAGCAGTGATGTATGGATATTTTGGAATGTGTCTTGTGTTGCGCTGTTTTTAGTCGTAAAATGAGATGGCAACAAAGGCTTTTAATCTTCAAGTGGTACTAGTAGTTGAATTAATAGCTCACACCTATTACGACATGTAATTGAGGTACAGTCTACTCAAGCCGAGTGTTTTAATTAATTTGAAGTGGTCATCTTGAAAGATTACAGCTCCCTGAAAACTGAAATATACTTTGAGAAAGATAAGGGTTACTCGATAGGAAAATCCAGAAGGTATAAAACCAGTTGTATGCCAGAGACCTTGTGTAAATCAAATTTTCTAAGTTCGAACCGGTCATAATGAGGATCCTAATTTTATTGGCTGCCTTAGTTGCAGCAGGTTTGTCAACATGTAAAATTCGTATCCTCATAAACCTTCAACTTCTTCTCTTTAATCTACAGTATCTGCAGTTCCTGTGGAAAATCAAACTTTACTTGAACCACGAGGCTGGCATGTACCAACCTCGGATGGTAAGTTCATCTGGATCACCAAGGAACAATACGAAAATGAGCTTATCCCAGAAGAAAGAAAATCTGCAAACGTCAATTTCTATTTGTACACCAAATCCAATCCAACTACTCCTAAACAGTTGTATCTCAACGATAAAGGAACTCTGTCCAGTTCACTGTTTAGGAATTCTGCTCCGACTAGGTAAGTTTAAGACATTCTTCTGAGAATCGGATGGTTAGTTCTAGTTCTCCCTTCGCAGAGTAATCATTCACGGTTGGGAAAATAACTACAAATCGGATGTGAATGTAAATCTCCGAGATGCCCTGCTTAGGACTGGAGCCTACAATGTCATTGTTGTCGACTGGAGTGACAATTCTCAAACAATCAACTACATGAGCTCGCGCAATGCCGTTCCCAATGTTGGACAACAGGTTGCTACTTTCTTAGATTTTCTTAGCACTACTGGAGGCATGTCATTCAACAAGTTAGTTCTGATGGGGCATAGTCTTGGTGCACATGTTGCTGGCTTTGCTGGAAAATCTGTGACCAGAGGAAAAGTGAATACCATCATTGGTCTGGATCCGGCTTATCCACTCTTCAGCTACTCGGATTGTTCAAAACGATTGTGCAGCACTGATGCTACTTATGTGGAATCGATTCAGACTTGTGGTGGTATGTTGGGTTTCTTGGAGCCAATTGGTAAAGCGGCTTTCTATCCAAATGGTGGAAAATCTCAGCCAGGATGTGGAGTAGATGTCTCGGGAAAATGCGCTCATTCACGATCGTACCAGTACCTAGCTGAAGCTATCGAGAAGAACAATTTCAGAGGCATACCATGTTCGGACTATAATGCAGCTGTTGGCAATAAGTGTGGCAATGCAGTCAGTAAAGTTCGAATGGGAACTGGATATGGCAATTCTGGGGTCTTCTATGTGCCAGTTAATAAACAGTCACCTTTCGGACAGGGCTAGTGTCACTTCAGCACAAATGATTACAAAATAAATGTCACAGCAAATCATTGGTGTTTGATTTGTAATTGCTATCGAGATAGGCTTGTCGATTCGATATACGAGTATGTAGTGTGTTTGATCACGTCAGATTCCTTACCACCACCACGTTAGTTTCACTTACCAGCTATCTGGACATCATGTGTGGCTGTACGACAAATCACTGTCAATAGAAATGTCGTTATCATTTAGGACTGTGAGTGGGTATCAGTGGATATAGTGGACAACTGAATGTCAAGATTAGCGAAAGTTGTTATGTGCAAAACACTTAACTTGGTTAAATTGACTCTGGTGGTCAAAAAGCATTTAAAATTATAAATCGCCTGGCATTAAAGGCAAATAAACTTGAAGTGTTTATTGCAGAAGTGATTCTTGGAATATTTACTGATTTACCACGAAACAGGCGAGGAGTGGATACTGGAAACGTCATTGTTCCCTTGTCGCACTAGTTTTGGAAAGCCTTGCATTCTACTTGAGTTAAGAGGGTGGCTCGGCGATTAGATTCGCTGATTAGGTACAACACATGGAAAGTGTAAATTTGCTTTGCTATTTGGTAAATACGGTCTTCCAATTAAAGTCAGAAAAAGAACGGATAAACAAGCAAAGGTTGTTTTTTAGGCCCCACACAGTCCAAAGCACCAGAAGCTGCACCTTTATGTGTCTCTTTGCCTCTATCTAGAAGCAGATGACTCATTTAAAATGTCAGATATAGAAGCAGGCTATGCGTGTGCAACAGATCTATGCCTTTTAATCATAATATGCGAGCCCTTAAAGGCCTTTCCACTGAATGTGAATCCATTAACTACGCTCGATCGACGAGTTATACTGTTTAAGTTGCTATAAAACCTGATGTGCTTTTGCGATACTAAACTATCTAAAAGATATAAAATGAGTCATTAAAGGCATCAGTAGTAAGAAAAACCGACTTAATGCTTCTAAAACACAATGCTGTCTGCTGTCGCTTGAGCGAAATTCAAATACCCAGCCATAATCCATGAATGGCACTTGCATCGCTGAAACCGAAAAACTTTCTATTCTCGGTATGTGTGTCAATGGCAACTTACGTTGGAATGACCCCATATGCGAAGTCGCCAAAAACGCTGCGAAATGTCTAGGTTTCCTTAAGCGATGTAGCGAAATATTCTACCCCCTCTGATCTGGCTTCAATATAAAAGGCTTTCATCCGCCCAAAATTGGAGTACAATGCTCACATCTGGTCAGGGGCTCCCAAAACTTCTCCGCGCCTACTAGATAGGATTCAAAACTGTGCGATAAAACTAACAGGTTATACTAATACTACACAGTCGATTGACACCCTCGACCACCGTCTCACCCTGTTCTATCGCTATTTTCACCACCAGTGCTCCTCAGAAATTGCCAGTAGCATTCCGCTCCTTCAAACCTCCAACCATAACACCCGTCTCGCTATGAATGCTCATCAGTACATCTCAAGCCCACTTTCGGACGTATCCTGAAATATCGTGATTCTTTTCAAAGCCGAACAACTCGTTTATGGAATGCCCTTCCGAGCTCTTCATTTCCTAGTCATTATAACCTCCAAACATTCAAGACCAACGTACATCGGTACCTCTCTTTCTTTCCTTTCTAACATTCCATCGCCCGCGCTGTGTGCAGTCAACAGTCAACCCCTTGAGCGCGCACTAATTATAAAAAAGAAAAGAAGGAAAGAGTACACGAGACTTGCGATTGCAAACACTGTATAGCTCTCTGTTGTGAAGTTGCACATAGTTTACGTCTTTACGCCTGCAGCTATTCACTACTACTTATTTTTTAATTAAAAAATTACAACATTTCTTCGGTTTCTATAGGCCCTGGCCCATGGAAGCCGTCGTTCCGTTGCTCTGTGACTCCTTTGCCGGCGGTGACGTATTGCCGGAAGGAAAAGTCACATTAAATCAATCATATACGTGCGTTGACAGAACACAGCCGATGACGTGTTCACATAAGAATGTTTGTATTCTATGTAGCTATCAGTTTAAACCGACGGAGCAACGGATCATATGGACCGGGATCTTAAAAAAAATTAGAAAGTTGACCTACTTTACCCGTAGTATCTGTCATACTCATGAACCTGCTTCCATAACAAAGTATATATTCTATCTAGCTGTTAGTCAAATACGTCAACGGATCGGAATCTATAGAGCGGGACCTTCAGGATGGAATCGGAGAAACATTACTTCATAATCAGCGCAGATTTGAACGGTAACCACAAGTCGCATAACGTACCAACCAACTTGGTCTAAAAACCAATTAGTAGTTCGTCGTTATTCAAACATGGCTCTTCTCTGCATCTCATGAAGGGCTTGGATACAACTGACAGACCTGGACCAACGTGCTATAAATGCTAGACTCTCTTTGTTCTTGAATGACAGCGACGAAAATCTAGAAGTCATCACTGACACGTAGCCGTTACATCCACTAAAAGCAATTCTCCTGAGTGTTTTACAAGGCGAGGCAAGTAATGTCATATTGTGAATGTGACATAATTTTAGCAAATAGAGTCAAATATCATTGTGTATTGACATTTATGTCGTAGACAAACAGAAAATTAGTTTACAACAGGCAATGGAGCGGAAAATTAGAAATACAAGTTTATTCATCTAGTTAATTTTCCACTTCAAAGTAATCCCCATCGACTGCAACACACTTATGCCAGCGCTTGACCCAATCCCCGAAACATTTTTTGTATTCGCTTTTCGGTGTGTCCATCAGTGCTTACTGCGATTTTTCCATTACTTTCTCTCGGCTGCTGAAACGCGTTCCCCGTAGTGGGTTTTTAACTCGATTGAACAGAAAGAAGTCACAGGGAGCCAAATCAGGTGAATACGGTGGCTGTTGGATGGTACGAGTATTTGCTGCATTTTTCGTCAAAAAATTACGAATAGTGATGGCACTGTGCGACGGTGCGTCATCATGGTGCAAAATCCACGAGTTTTCAGCCCACAAACGTCTCATAACGCCCAAATAATACTCTTTGTTTACTGTCTGGCCTTCTGGCGTGGTTTTTTGGTCTCGGCTCATTTGGTGAACGCCATTCACTTGCCTGATGTTTGGATTGCGTGTCGTACTCATAAACCCACGTCTCGTTTCCATTAATGATCCTTTTGATGAATGTGGGATCGGATTTAGCCTCGGAAATCATCTCTTTTGCGACGTCAACACGGTCTCTTTTTTGCATGAAATTGAAGTCTTTTGGCACCAACTTTGCTGCTACACGACGGAAACACCTGAAGAATGCGAAATTTTTGTTACTGCTTATTTGAACAATTTCCGGCCTGTTCACCATGTGCGCGAACAATTAAACGCTTGGCTGAGTGTCTCCTCAAATTGGGTTCACTAGACATGTCGTTGGAAGTGGCCGGCGTTCGACCGAGAATATCACTGCTGTGGCTCAATTGTCAATGCATGGCCACTGAAGGTTGCTATGATTTATCCAGGATCAAGCTGTCGGTCATAGAACTTGTGGTAAGCCCACCGGTAGTGCATACCAGGACTTAAAAAACGGTACCGTGGGAGTCAGAGGCCCCCGAATTGCAGTTCGGTCCTGACTTGGAGAGGTGGGCCCACTAGTGGGAGCGTCATTGTGGTCTGGTTTCAATCTAAAACAGGAAGACCCTAAAATCAGTAAGAAGTTCAAGATCGGCTTCTACTAATACCAAGGGTGGAACCAGTGCCCTCAGCACGGGTTCTCGATTGGTATCAAAGGATTTGACGGAGAGCGATAGCAAGGCGTATCCTTGTTCTCATTGATGTATGTAATTAGGCTTAAGCTAGCCCTAAACGACGAACATGCTCGCCGAACCTGCTCGTGCTCGGCACATGTTTACACTGTGAAGAATAAACATGAAATGAATGCTCGCCAAATGCGCTCGTCGTGTAGGGGATAACGCAAACGAGTAAGTTCAGCGAGCATGTTCGTCGTTTAGGGCTAGCTTTATTGAGACAGGTGTTTACGAAAAAAAAGCAAGAGATATACTGCTGTGACCGAGGACGTCTGAGAGAGCCTACAAACATCGACGAGACAACGATGTACACATTTTGGCATCAGCGGACGTGCCTTGAGTCGAATTTTGGTGAAGACTTGAGGATGTTTCCTTACAAAGTGCAAGTCAGGTTAACTTTATCCCATGCTCTGTTAAGCTTGGAGTAAGAAGAGGATAGTTTCGTATATAAAATCATAATGAGTAACGAAGCCCATTTCCACTAAAGTGGTTAAGTTAAGTAAAGCACATGAAGTGCACTAATAGGCATTGCATCCTCTCAAAGTGACTCTTTGGACTTTATTTGTTTGAGGACGCCTATGAAACAATCGTAATCATTCCTTACCACTAGTTGTTGATTTGCCAGGCTTCTCCTTTGCGTTTACCACAACAAACCAGGGCTTTAGAAATATAGGTACCTAAGGGATTCGCACATGGTTTCGGTTCGTTTTTCAGAGCAGCAGCGTCAATATTTTTACTCAGTGAGTAAATTTGCGTCTCTTAAAAACTTTTTATCTTCTTAGTCCCCGTATCACGTGGATTGCCTCTACGTCTGCAAGAATCTTGAGTTTCGATGAGCCTGTCTCTTGAGTCCAGCAGGGTATTCCTTGTTGTCTATTCTTGATGGTACTTAGTGTTCACGATTGGCAGAGCTATAGGTCCTCATCTTCAGAAGTATCTTTTCTTATCATAAAGGTAATCGACGGCGTACTCGATTGGGAAATGATTGGGAAGTCTATGTCTTGCCTCTACAGGCCTCACTTGGAACTGTTGAAAGCGTTAAGCTACGATCGATTTTCGCTTCAGGAGTTTAAAGCACTCAAGACAAGAGCCAATTCACGAATCTGGACAAGACTTTGCCAGCTAAGAAGATTCCAGAGAATTCAAACCTTTTATCCGTAAGACGACAGATCGAACTTGAGCTTGCATAGTGTTGTGTCTTATCCAGAACATAATCACACTCTGCGCATAATAGTTGAACAGTCTATAGAATGGCGTACACCTCTACACCTGCTGTTCATTTATTTCCAGAAGGCCTTTGACACCATCAAAAGAGTTGCAATATGGAGAGCACTAAGTAACAAAGGAGTACCCCTAGAAATAATTAACATCATCAGAGCAATGTACGAAGATTCGGATCTCGCGGTACTACATAATGGAATTATCAGCGACTCTTTCACTACAAATACAGGAGTAAAGCAAGGATGCCCACTCTCACCTCAACTTTTCACAATTGTCCAGTATGAAATTATGAGAGAAGTCTGCGCGCAGAGACGTGGAATAACTTGGAGTCTCACACGACAACTCGAAGACTTAGACTCTGCGGACGATATTTGTCTTTTATCATACAAGCTCAGTGACATCCAAGCTAAATTAGAACACCTCGCAAGATTAGGACTAAGGCCATGAGGATCAACAGAGGAGACAGAGGAGACATTACCACCGAAGGAAACCCCGTCGAAGATGTAGATAGCTTCTGCTATCTAGGTAGTATAACAAGAACAGACAACAGAAGCAGACGTTGATAAGAGACTTCGAAAAGCAAGAGCAGCATTCGGCCACTTACGACCTATATGGAGAAGTTCCCAGATTTCCGGAAACACGAAGCACAGAATATTCAACTCATGTGTCAAGTTAGTACTGCTATATGGCAGCGAAACCTGGTTGATTTCCAACAACATCATACAGAAACTTCAGGTATTCGTCAACAAGTGTCTCCGTATCATATGTCGAATATTCTGGCCAAACATCATCAGGAACGTGGATCTGTTGGAAATAACAAGAGAGGAACCAATTGCGATACAGAGCAAATGGAAATGGATCGGACATACCATCAGGAAAAAAGTCGACAGTATTACCAGAATGGCGTTAGAGTGGAACCCTCAAGGGAAAAGATCCAGAGGCTGTCCCAAGAACACCTGGAGACGATCGATACTCCTGGAACAAGGAAAACTCAACCTAACTTGGAACAGTGTAAAGATAACTGCAACCAACCCTGAGTGAGATGGAGATGCCAAGTTGAAGCCCTATGCTCCTAAGTGTAGTGATAAAAGAAAAGAAAAAAAAAAGCCGCACAGAAATAATTATTTTTTGAGCAACAATTTTATTTAACAATTGTATTTAGTAAATACACTAGTAGATCGGGTTAACCCATACCGAATGGAGCCTTCTTGTTAACTGGTGTATAGAATGATCCACTGGCAATAGCGTCATTTGTTGGTGAACCCAATTTTATGGTTGCTGAGTAAGTTAAACCGCATGCCTTGTCAACAGCCTTTTCGTAGTCAGAGCACTTCATGCTGAGAAAGTCGTTTTGTCGAATAGCTTCCGAGTAATAAACGTATGACCTTGAGTGAGCACATGAACCAGCAAGATCCAATCCACATCCTGGTTGTGACTTACCACCATTTGGATAGAAAGCAGCCTTACCAATGGGTTGCAAGAAACCCAATTGACCACCATCGGTTTGAATAGATTCAACGTAGTAAGCATCAGTTTCGCACAAACGTTCATTGCATTTATCGTAGCTGTACAATGGTAGAGCAGGGTCCAAACCAATGATTGTATGAATTTGTCCTCCGACAACATTTTTGCCAGCATAGCCAGATACATGAGCACCCAAGCTGTGACCGATGACCTTCAAGTTACCCAAAGTTAGTTTGCCTTCGTCACGCAGGAAGTTAATCATATCGGCGACTTTCTTGCCAACTCCTGGTACACGTAAGACGGAGGCGGCATAGTTGATGGTTTCAGCTTTGCTACTCCAATCAACACAAATGACGTTGTATTTACCGGTGGCCAAAAGAGCAGTACGCACATCAACGTCGACATCGGATAGGTAATTGTTTTGCCAGCCATGGATAATGAATCTGGTTGGATAATCCTTATTGAAGTAGGATGCGCTGAGTGTAGAGGAGTCACCAGTGGAGATTTGCTGTGGAATGCTTGGGTTTGAGTTGGTGTACAAGTAGAATTCAACAACTGATGCGGCTCTTGATTGATGTTTCATCTCTTCACGAAGTAATATATGGGCCTCGTCCTCTGTCATCCACCTCAGAGATCCATCCAACTGAGGAACGAACCAGCCATCACTAGTGATTTCATCGGTAAAGGCTTTCTCCATTGGGAGGGCCAATGCTATTGAAACAATAGAACTAAATTAGGTTCCATGGCCTGGTCTTGCCAAAAGTTTGAACTTACCCAAGGTGACACCAAGGAGCAAAAGTACAAATGTCTTCATATTACGAAACAAGTTTGTGTAACTATGACTACCTGTGGAAATTGCAGGCTTTTATACCCGAGTTTTGGCATCAGTTAAGGCCTTATCATATCTCTCTTCGTGCCAAAATTAGTTCGGGAGAAGATCGCAATCGAGTCTTTGTACGAGTATAAAGATCTTGATTGGTTAACGTCCAGTGATGTGGTGTAGGTTAACTAAAAATAACAATCTTTCCTGACCAGGGGGCTTGAAGATCGCCTTCTAGCTGAAATAAGTTACGTTGCCTGTCAGAATCACGATTGCCCCTACCAATAAGTGTTCATCAAACATTCAAACAGAGAGATATGACAACCCGAACACCTCCTCTCTCTTTACTATGACTATCGGAGGCTCGAACGTCAATAGATCCTCCAAACGATAGAGCTCAAGTACTTAACATGCGTATGCCCACGATCGTCCGATTTCGTTTGGTCTTTGTTTTTCAATTTGTGGATATTTAAAGAAAGACATCTAGAAACTGATAGGAGATAATAGGTGGAGAGGTATCGAATCACTTTTCGAGAACTTGATTAGATTTGGTAAAATGTTTGATCCATGAAAGCATAAATGTTCTTTCTGAATGGGGTAAACAAGGCGTAGTTGTGTGGGACTTCCATTCTAAATTGGTTACAAGCTGTAAGCCCTTTTGAAGGCAGTCGTATCGGAATCGTTTTGAGTAGATCAACACGTGCTGGCAATGATTATGAGTAAGTTGCTTTCAGCTGTAAAATTTAGTTTACTTTCAACGGCGGTATGAAATATGAGATAGAAAGGAAATGGTTGTCGGGATCCGCCTGTGCCATGGAACTGGCCATTTTGGGTGAACTAATGAGGAAAGATTAATTTTACCCAGGTGTGAGTCTACACACCAGGAATAACATTCAAAAATGTCAGAGCAACAATCTCCGCAGCGAAACCTGCAGAAATGAAGATGAAAACCTAATGGTAGGTAGGGCTACAATCTGAGAATATAGAGAGACTTTTTCAGCCGACTAGAATACTAAATATGCCCTTCTACAAAAAAGGCGATCATATGTCTTGCAAGAACTATCGAGGCATATCCCTGCTTTATGTCGCATATGAGATCCTATCCAACGTACTGTGTGAACGTCTTAAACCCTTCTGCAACACACTAATCGCCACGTACCAGTGTGGCTTCTGGCCCAGCAGTTCGACTATAGATCAACTTTTCACACTGAGGCAAATCCTGGAAAAGGCCAACGAATTTCAAGTCGAAACACACCACCTATTCATCGTCAGGAGCTTTATATGGCGATGGCCGAATTCGGAATCCCGGTAAACTTGATTCAGTTGTGTCGTGTGACGCTGGAAAACACGCGCTGCAACGTGCAGTTTGCAAGCATTTCCTCCGAACCATTTCAAGCATGCACCGGATTTCGGCAAAGGAGATACGCTATCATGCGACTTCTTATATATTGTACTGGAGCAGATAGTGCGCAGGACAGGTGTCAGCACGGAAGGCACTATCTTCAACAGGTCCTTTCAGCTGCTTGCGTATGCGGACGATATTGACATCATCGGTCGCTCCCAGCGTGCCGTGATAGAAGCGTTCACGGCGATTGAATAATGAGGATAAGACTAAGTACATGCTACGAGTATCAACAAAAAATCAAGCATCTGTCCACCGCCTAGGACAAAACGTCACTATTGATAGCAAAAATTTCGAGGTAGTTGGGGAGTTCACCAACCTCGGAGTAAACTGCTGAAAATGACTTTGTGGAGAGCATACAGCAACTCATTACAGAATTTTTCACAGCGGAACCACAGAAAACACGGGCATCGTTTGGAAAGCCAAAAATCCGGTGGTATAATCTATCGAAGGAACGAAGCGCGAGATTCATCGCACTGGCTAAAGAAGTACTTCAAAATATAAATGGTATATCAGACTCACTTAGCCCGCAAGAAATGTGGAACAGCATGCACGAGGAATGCCTAACACTCGCAAAGTCCCATCTGGGGACTATATCGAAATACCATTACGTCGGCAAAGAAACATGGTGGTGGAATGACGAAACCAAACGAGCTGTGGCCGACAAGAAGAGTGCATTCCAAGCGTGGACAAAATGCGATCGGAGCGACGATATCGAAAAAGCTCGACTGGCTCTTGAATACGAATGTCTTAAAAAGTTCGCAAAGAAAATCCTGGCTCGGACTCGAGCGGCAGCAGCGGAAAACCTGTACCAGGAGCTGGAACAAATATCCTCACGATCGGCAGATAGAAGACAAGACAAGACAAGACGTCATACAATACTAAAGTGCCAAATATTTTTAAGCTCGCTGCACAGAGGCGAAAAAAATTGATGGAAATAACCTCGCCGAAATACATCAAAAACGCAGACGGTCGTTTACTTACAAATGAAAAGGAAATTTGTGACCGGTGGCTTGAATACTGCAAGGAGTTGCTTAACAAACAGTTCCCACGTGATATCGTGCCGACAGCTGGTCTATTTGAGGAGGAAGTTTCGGACTTTTCAATCGAAGAAACAAGTATAGCAATCGGAAAAATTAAGCGGAGAGCGGCGCGAGCAAACAGCATTCCATCAGAGTCTCGGCCAAAGATGTAGGGGGGAATCGGCAGCGCATGGCTATCGAAACTTTTAAATAAATTAAAATGTGGACAAACTGTGCGGAATCCATGGAGAAGAAGCTTCTTGGTTCCATTATACCAAGGAAAGGCGACACTCGAGAATGCAACAACTACCGTTCAATCAAGCTGATGTCACACACGATGAAAACCGTCAAAAGAATCTTAAACAAACGTTTCGATAATAAAGGTACCGATGTACGTTGGTCTTAAATGTCTGAATATTGTAATGGCTAGAAAATACAGAGCTCGGCAGGGCATTCCATAAGCGATTTGTTCGACTTAGGAAAGAATCGCGATATTTCAGGGTACGTCCGAAAGTGGACTTGAGGGTGTACTGATGGGCATTCATAGCGAGACGGGTATTACGGTTGGAGGTTTGGAGGGGCACTACTGGCAACACTTAAAATAAGTGTGAATTTATTGAAGTAAGATCGACGAATACGAATAATAATGGAAAAGCGCCGATATTCGTCTAAGGCTTTATACATGGTACTTATCGACCTCGAGAAAGCATTCGATCGAGTGCCTAGGGATCTCATATAGGCCGCGGTAAGGTCTCAAAACGTACCGGAAACGTACGAGTATGTTAGAATAATACAAGACATGTATGGAAACGTGAAAACTGCGATTTAAAGCTCTGCTGGACTAACGAGAGAAATTCCAGTTAATGTCGGAGTGCACCAAGGAGGCGTACTTAGCCCTTACCTCTTTAACGTTGCATTCGACTATTTAAAAGACTGTATGGGCGAAGCAAATGTAATGCTCATTCACTTCACTGACGACGCAGTTTTACTAGGCCATAACGTAGAAGATTTGCAGAACGCCTTAGATTCATGGAAAAATGCGCTAGAGAGAAACGGGTTTATTTGACGTGCCCATTGCGAATCCGTTGCGACCTGTTCCGGGTATAATGTTAGACGGAATAGTTCTTCCGAAAAGCACTATCTTACTTAGGATCAATCGTTAACATGGAAGCGAAATGTGACGACAACGTAAACCACAGAGTGAGTGTGGGATGGATGAAATGGCGGGAAAATTCGGGAATCTTTTGCCACTGAAAGTTTCCAGTTAAATTAAAGGGGAAACTCTACACTACGGTTGCTAGACCAGCTCTTATGTAAGGCTCACAGTGCTGGATATTGTACGAAGCGTTTAAAAACAAAATAACGGCAGCGGAAATGAAGATGTTAAGGATGTCTAATGGAGTCACTAAATGCGATTGCATTAGATCTACGCGTATAAGAGGGAGTCTACATATAAAGAATTCGGTAACCGAACAGCTTGAGGCGAATAGAATAAGCTGGTATTGCCACGTCCAAAGAAGATCTGCGGAAAATCCGGTTAAAAAGGCACTATCAACTACGGTCACTCCAACTGTAAGAAAACGAGGTCGGAAAAAGAATTCCTGGATTTCTCAGATGGCAAATGTGCAACAACGTCTGGGGTTAACCACTGAAGCGATCCAGGACCGAGCACTTTGTAGACGCGTTTTACGGTCTGCGACATTATCCAACCCCATAAGCGGAGCAGCAGCAATGCAGTAAAAATGGGAAACTCGTTACACATAAGTTCGTATAACGAGGAAAGGGTTAATAAAAGGATAAGAAGAAAATACAGTAACTCATTGCTCAGATCTGGTGGGAAGGGTGTATGCCTTATGAACCGAATCTCAGCATTGTTTACCTGATCCACAAAAATGGAGATCTCATCAACTGGGTTGATCTTAGAGGTTCTTATAAGTCTCCATCGCATACAGGCCATCAACAGACAGGAAAAGAAACTCAAGAAGTCCAATCGAAACCAACCATCGTTTATTGTTTTTAAGGCATTATATATGACAGCATTTATAGACAGAATTTTGAGGGACAATATTTCCAAAGTCTGTACATTTAGTAGCGTCCGCTGATAATATTGATATAATTGGCTGATCTCCGAGCATAGTCCGTACCAAAAGGTCCATGGTTTACTGTGGAACACTAGGAGCAAGGTAGTTAAACATGAGCCATGCGGTCCTTGCGAGTGCGATGAGGCCATTCTGGTCGATGAACATCTCAAAAACATTTCATGTGAAAAGTGTGCAGAAAACTTCAAGAAGTTCCGAAATTGCATCGTTTGGGTATTATGTACTAAAATGAAAGGCAAGTGTTTTTGAAAAAAAATTAAGGATTAAGCAGCAAAAGGGCAGTTTCGATCACACAGAGCCCAAGGTAGTAAAAAAAGCTGAAGCCTTGTACTTAATCCGCAACGCATCTTCGGAGAAGTAATTCGAAAGACACCTTTCTGTTACTTTTAGAAAAGAACAGAAATTCCTCTGATTCTCTCCCATATACCCAAATTCTTCGGAAAGTATTTTGTATGAAGTCCTTAGCTTCCAATGCAATCACTTATCTCCCCTAGACGACATGGCTTCCAGAAGGGCAGGTCAACCAACACAAACCTCGTTGAATTCATATCATTTGCCCTCTCAGCCCTAGAGAATGATAATGAAGTCGATGTAATTGCAACCGATTTTAGCAAAGCCTTCATTTGGATCTCCGATCGATTAATACTCTTCAATTTGTCTGCTCTTGACTTGGAACCCATACTGTTAAAATGGATATCCTCTTACCTGGAAAAGGTAACACGTTTTTACAGTGTTCGTTTTAGGTCAGCCACTGGGCAGCCATTTAGGTCCTCTTCTTTTTATATTATTTATATTATAAACGATTAGGATCATCAAACACTCGTCTGTCTCCCTTTGCGTTGATGATACCAAATTTTTCAAAACCATTTCCTCACTCCATGACTCCTTCCCCTTTCAACAAGACCTTAATAGTGTCGAGTTGTTGACGAGTGTCAACATGAAGTGCACAGGGATGCAACAGCATTCGATATCTGTCTTTTAACCGCTCTTACGGGATAAGGACCTTTGCCACTAATAAACCATGCAGAAATGAGCCCAGCCTGATCAGTTCATAATGGATTGGCCGTCTTGTCACGCCAGAGCTGCGTGCAAGCCTTTTGGATTGCCACTAGTTCCCCTGGAAGACACTGATGAAATCCGGTAAGCGATATGATGTTGATTTTTTAAGTGAATCTGGGAAGACACCGGCTCCGACAACAACAACACAGTTCATCTGTGTTTTTTGTTTACATTGTCTAGAGCAGTTTCCATGATTTCGCTTATTAAGGAAGGAAACTTACCTGACACTGTTATGATCCGCATTCGCGACCACTATGACTGTTTCTCTATCTTGTCTTGCAAGAAATTTTTTCATAACCACTTGCAGGAGTGATGAGAAATAACGCCGCCTATGTGGTTCCTCTATGGGCGAATTTTTTTAAGTGACTGTTTCCTGTTTGCATGAACAATTCTTGTTCTGAGCATGGAGACTACTATATACTTTGACAGAGAAATTCCTTAATGTCCAGCTCGATGTCAGATTTGTGAATAGCTCCAGTGTGTACGTTACGCAAAGCTGCCTTTATGTCTGGAGAGGCCTCTTTGAACTGTATGGATTGTTCTTCAAAAATGCATCGCATATGGATGTGCAAGACAACACTCTAGGGCAGGAAGTATGCCGTCTGGGCCCAGAGACTTGGGTGGTGAGAAGCTGTAAATAGCCAAGGAAATCATTTCCTCGGAAATTTTGATGTTCCTGTAAAATGCAGGTGGGACTTTCCGAGACCTCCCTCTGCGTCCGGGAAACTGTGCTTTCATCAAGAGTTTCAGGGTATCCGTAGAGGATTCTGCCCATCCTCTTTCTGCATTTCTTAGATAGGAACGGTTGGAATGTTCCTTGGATACAATTTACTAAATCTAGTGCAGTGCTTTAGGGCTTCCATTGAATGGCAATAGTCCATCCAAGCCTGCTTCTTGGATATCCTTATTGCTTTCTTGTACAGACTTAAACAGTTCACCTAAGGTAGAAGGAGGTCCACAGGCCCTTGGATAGTAACTATTCGAACAAAATTTATTTATCGTTGGTCCTGCTTCAGAGTTTAGTTCTTTGGGTCCGGGTAGCCAGACCAATACCAGCAGAAACCACCAGCTACCCCCAAATTGGTTGAAGAACGCAAAGCTTTTCTGAACCAATTCGGAGGGCTGAATTCGCATTATTTTGTCTGGATCTTGGGCCACAATGAGATTTCGAGAAATGAGATCGATGAACTTGTTATGCACAGCTCAGAGGAGGAATTTTTAGGACCTGCACCCGCATTATGAGTGTCTGAAAGGATGTGAATGTCCAGCATATGCTTGCATTGGCCCACGGGTATTTCTTACTGATGTAATGGGAGCTGGTACTCTATTGCTGGTACTGTTACAGAAATGATTACTACGAAGGTTATGCAAGATATTGTTCCTTTAGTTCCGGTTGAACCAATCTGTTTTGCACATGAAAAGCATTCAGTTCCATTTTTGATTCAGAACGGAACTGCAACTGAATTTTCGCAACTCCCAAGCGGAAGGAAGAATATAGTTAATAGAAAAAGCACTATATGGATCCCTGTGACAGGATTCCTTTGACTTTTATATATGCAACACAATCCACTACGAATAATTCCAGAGAATAGCGACTACACAACGCCTTAAAATTGGTTTGCCAACGACATTCATGTTAGCTTCCCCTCTAGATCTCTTTGGAAGCAAAATACCTTCATGGAAGTCAAGTCAATCCATTTGTTTACGGATAGTTCTAAGACTGACAGTGGCGTTGGTGGCGGCGTTTTCTTAGTTAAAGTTACTTCAACAACTCATTCAGCCTTCTAAATTTATGTAGCGTGTTCCGGGTGGTTCCTCCTGTCGAAGCATAGACGAACACGCCAAGTTTGATACCTGCATAACCCAAGGACTCTTCCTTTACAATGACTCAAGCGATCTAAACAATAAGAACGTTAAGAACCTCCTACACTTCGATTGGAGACTATGCTTAGATTGGTTTCAAGAGTAGAAGGATCATTGATCAACATGGCAACACAATGGGAGAATAGGCCTTAATCCACTCTTACCCATCCCAACCCCAAGTAAGACTCAACATCAATTTACGGTCATTAAATCTTTGACTTTATTTCGGGCTCAGCAAAGCCATCCACTGCATAGGGAGCTGTCGCTCTAGTTGGCACATAGTACACTCCAGTGGCATAGTCAGCATTGTCAGGTGCGCCCATTCGTACTGGACTAGAAAATTTGTTTCCGCATTTATTTTCTATTGCCTGCTTGTAGTCCTGGCATTCGATGCTTGGAAAACCCTTTATTCTGATGGCTTCTGCGAAGAATTTGTAAGCCAGGTAATGGGAGCAACTACCACTCGGATCGAGCTTCGGGCAACCCAGTTGCTTCTTTCCTCCATTTGGGTAGAAGGTAGCCTTTCCTATTGGCTTAATATACCCCGATCCATCCCCATTGGTTTGAATTGATTCCACGTAATACGCATCCGTGTCACATAGCCTCTTCTCTGGTTCATCGTATGGAAACTTTGGCGAGGCAGGATCTAGAGCAATGATGGCATGAAGACGTCCACTTTTTAAATTTTTCCCAGCAAATCCACAAACATGTGCCCCCATACTATGACCGATAAGGACTATATCTTCCGGGCTAAGATAATCGATTGCTGCCATAAAATCAATGAATTCGGCCACTTTTAAGCCAATTTCTGGAACATTTGCTGCAGCCATGTCGTATAGGCCAGAGCTCTTGATCATCCAGTTGACAGTGATGATATTGTGGGGTCCGGTGCTTAGGTAGGCATCTCGAATGAGAGTGTTGACTGCCTGATCCGAGCTACTCATCCATCCATGGATGATGATTCTAAAACAAAAAGAACATTTTTTTTCTAAATTTGTTCTTTCTATTGTGGGGGCCAATAGGACTTCCACTTACATAGTTGGATCGCACCAATTGAAATAGGATGATTCCACCGATCCGACATCGTTGGTGATCAGCTCGTGCCCTTTTTTGGGATTTGCTTTGGTGTAAAGATAAAAGTTTACGTCCCTCTTGGCTTTCATCACATTCCCCACGGAACGTATTGCGTTACCTAACCACTTAAACGGATCTACTGCTTCGGATTTATCTTCTGCTCCACAAAGTTGTGTGAAGTTACGCACTAAATGAGAAACCAATGGATTAGTCTGAAAGTTTCTGGGACAAACGCCTCAAACTCACCGAAAAGTAAAACAAACAACACGACTGTTAACCTCTGCATCGCTCGTGCTCTGTGAAAGTTCCTTAGACACTAAGCTGTCTTATCCGAAAGCCGGTGAGATATTGACGGATTGAAGAATCTGGAATATGCCAACGATTAAGTATAAACTCGGGTGAACTTGGCTTGACGGAAGCAGATTTGCTTACACCGCCAGATTGACAAGTCGTTCGCGGAAACCCAAATAACAACCAACTACTGCATGCAGTGTCTTCAAAACATCAACTCCGTTGAGGTTAAGGTAGGTCATTTGCTGTGTTTTCAGTTTTTCTGTCATTCTTCTGGCCGAGAAAGCTGCACTTGAATTGCGATCAAGACCGGGGCATTGGAATGTCTTACGTCAGTGCAGGTTAAACAAATACCGAAGCTTCAAGTACGGGTACATGTCAATGGAATGTCTTGAAATTGCGACATCTGTTTGGCGTGTGTTACTTTCAGACCTAGTTCTGAACCTAGGGAACTTGATAAAAGACTACAAGACTTTAACGACAAAGGCGATTTCAACGATCTTGGCTGAATGATTTTGATGAATAGCGGCCGGGGTAATCATAGATAACCGCTTCCAAAACTAATAGCTAATAGAAGTCACTGTTTACGATATAACTGTTCAAATACATACTTCTTTACAGCTTTCATTGTAACTGCTTCCGCAATAAAATGCCTGCAGTATCCTCAAAGTCTAGACTGTATGGTATATGGTATAACAGCCAATCACATAGGAAGCGCTCCTTGGGACTCCTTAATACATTTGGAAGTGCTGAGTGATTGCAGTTGCCAAACTAAGCCTGCATGGCATCAGCTTCGAAAATAGACTCACACTAATTGACTGTCGAAATCGAAACGTCCTGGGATCGACGACGGAAATGACCATCTTTGCGCTGTCAGGCAGAATGAACTTTTCATCGTCGACGTCTCGCGTTTATTGTTGTTTGGTCCTTGAGTGGGTCTGAGCCACCTTGTTGCATCCGCGAATTCGAAAAGAGATGTATGTGAAGCAGCAAGTCGTGAATAGGTCGCAAAAGTAGTAGGATACGTTAGGTTAGAGTGGTAGTTGGAAATAGACCAACCCACTTAGGCGTGTTGGCCCGTTGTGATGCCACGTAAGTCTGTGATCCTTCTACTCTTGGAACCGTTTTGAGATTTTGACAAACTGGAGGAGACTTTTGATGTCTGTATTGCTTAAATCGCTTAAGTCATTGTAGAACAAGGCTCCTAGGTGGAGTTTTCGTCTTTAGAAGATAGTGTCCAGTGGTGTCATCACTCGTATGATGGCGCTGACATATTTTCTATTTTGAAGGTTCAAACTCTTAGAGCGATTCAGATCCAGTTTTGGCCAGATCCGTTCCGTGGAATATCTGTATGTTCCGGCACCCAGCAAAGGTGAATGTTGAACTGCTCTGCCATCTCCATGGGCGATGATCGGCAGTCTATAACTGTCTTTGAGTTGAAGGGACATGAGACCAGGGATTTGATAGCGGCCAGACTGTCAGAAAAGATGCGGGTATCCATTGCAGATACTCCATTTTTTTCAGCCAGGACAGGGCTTTGTTAATTGACAGAATTTCCGCCTGGAACACGCTATAGTGTGTGTGTGTGAGTGTGTGAAGACATCGCCAGACAAGACACAGAGGACTCACCCAGTTTGGAGTTGATTATCCTGCTCTTTAGCATAAGACTGATCAAGTCCCCAAGTGAGTCATCTACTTTCAGAGCTGACAGCGCCGTGGTTGGCATTATACCGTCCGGCCCAGCAGACTTTTATGGTTTGAATATATGTATGCTGTTTCCAAAACAGTTTATCTTTTGTGGTAAGACCATCAATTTTTATCATGGCTACAGCAGTCCTGTTGAGGTTGTTACTGGCCGTGAATGGGGAGCTACCTGGAAAGTGAGTATTCAGTAGCAGGTTAAGTAATTTATCACTTGAGGTCGTCCAAGAGCCGTCGCTTTTTTCAAGCGTTGAGATGATTTTTCCTAGGCCTGATGCCTCAGACGTTTCAGTTATTTAATCACAGAATGACCTTCAGGATTGACGCTTTGCTATCCTCAGTGATTTTTTATAGATATATTCTGGCGGATTCCTTAAATGAGTCCCAATCTGGCAATTTTCTTAAAGTTTTCGCCCGGTTGAAAAACTTCCTGCAAATCTGTTTAAGCCCCCCGGGGTGGGTGTCCACCAGTATGGATTTTTCTTGCCTCTAGGTCGAATTAGATAACGGGAGGCGGCCAGTGCTTGATTGAGAGCGTCGACTTTGAAATCAAGTTCCTTGGCATTACCCGGGGGGTTTAAAAGTCATCGAGGGAGATACTCGCACTTTTTAAAAGTATTTTCCCTGTATTTGGGCCAGTCAGTTTTCCGATAGCTTCGAATTGCTTTTTGGCGGGGATGTATCTGTGATGTGAAGAGGAGTGTTCAGACGATACGATCCAGCTCGTTATTGATAAGTGATGCGTTCGGAGGCAAGAGTGATATCCAACACTTCTTAACGATTTTTTTGTAACGAAGGTGGGCCCATTACCAGTGTTACAAACAATGAAGTGAGCAACGGATATATAATCAAAACGCGACTCACCTCTATCGTTTATGTTGGTGATGCCCGGTAGCGTCGCATCATATGATGAGGTCAGCACCTTTTCCACATTATCAACAAGGAGAGGGCCCATTTGGTCATGGCCCAGATATGCCAAAAGGTGTCTTTAGCCAAAGTAGTAACTACTTACAATTTTATGTATCACATTACTAAGGCCGATACAGTGACAAATAAAGTGGATGGTATTCCCAAGTGAGCCTATGTCCTTTGTTGTGTGTGCGCCCCCATAAGATTGTGGCCTGTGAGTTTTCCAACAAATTCAGCTCTGAATTTAATGAGTTCCGGCCGTTATTGTCTTGAGTTGGAAGTTGGAATACATTTTATTGGATCGTTCGTTCCACTTGTATTTTTAAAGAACAAAGTGAGGGTCTGATACTATGATCTGCTAATCCCCTTGAGAGGGAGAACTCTTTTCTTGTTAGCTGATCTGCGTATTCATTGCTTGTCTATTTTTTTGTGGCCAGCGTCTATCAGTTAATATGGTAATATCCTAATTGGATGTTGTCTTTTATCATTAACTTAAGGTTGCTAGTTGTAAAGGGTGCCTTTTTTAGGAGCGGAGAACTTTCAATTGGCAACACTTTCTATAATGACAGCCGATTTGACGGAGATCTACCAATTGGCAACAATGTGTAATATGACAGGCGATTTGACAATTCTCGGCTGTTTTGAGGTAAGTTCGAATTGGCAATTCATCATGAATAGATTCACGCTGGAGCAACGCTTGTACATCGTTCGAATTTATTTTGAAAAACATCGGGCATTAAGTTCATTTAATGGGGCTCATAATCGTCCATCAGAGCGATTAATTTGAGATACTATGGATCGTTTTCGCAATAAAACGCATCCAAGATGTCTTACAGTGCGCAGATTGATGGTGTGCAGTTGATGATGATCCAAATGTGTCAATTCGTCATCGTGGTCTACAATTGCTCATTTGCAGCTCCATCAACTTTATGGAAAATTTTGCTTAAAGATCTTTGTTGACATGCTTAAAAGATTCAACTCGTATATTTGGTGAATGGGCCGAAGAAAACATTGCTATTGATCAACAATTTCATTTGAAAATTTTGTTAAGTGATGAAGCACACTTTGGTTAAATGGCCTTGTCAATAATAACCATTATATCCTGAAAAAGTCACCTTTAGGTGCGCTTTGTGGGCCGGTGGAATCATTGGTCCATATGCCTTCAAAAATGAGCATGGTCAGAACGTTACAGTGAACGGTAGACCGTGCAGAGACATGATAACTTACTTTCTCGCAATTGAAGGATATTAATGTTGCACACATGTGGTTTCAACAGGATGGCACCACATTCCACACAGCGCGCGATACAATTAATTTACTAAAAAAACATTTGACGAACGATAGTTTCACGAAATGGACTTGTTAATTGACCATCTCGTTCGTACGATTTGACGTCATTAGACTGTTTTCTTTGAGGATATGTGAAGCCGCATGTCTACGACGATGAACCGGAAACAATTGAGCAATTGGAAGCCAACATTCGACGCGTTATTGATGAAATACAGCTTGATTTACTGCGAGGAGTGTGTTAAAATTGGACCTCCAGACTACGCCATGTACGAGCCAATCGCGGCGGCCACATGCACGAAATCATATTTAATCATCAATGCCATAAAATTATCTGTCAAATAAAGTCAATGTCATGAATATTAAGAGCATTTTTCTGCATTTTATTTTAATTGAAAGTTTTCGGCTTCAAAAAAAAAACTCCTATATACGAGTACATATGTATATGTGCATTGCCACCATACTTCAAATTACCGTGCGTTGCTCGTCTTAGATAGGTCTCACGATAGTAGTCTACATCCATGGGTTAGGTCCCCATTTTCTCAAATATACGGCTGTGACCTAGCAGACTACAATCTTTGCGTAAAGAATGCGAGATTAAGCTTCCAATTCAATTTACTTTCTAGCACGATACCTAGGCGTTTGGGATAGTCGGAGAGTGGCGTTATCCTTTCATATACATAGGTTGATTCACAGCCCACATATGTATGCACATACCTACGAGGTCTCCGGGACGTAGTTTAGAATAGGATTATGACAAGAATGTTCAAAAAGTTGTTATTTTTATCGCTTCAGTCAATCTTGCTATTTAATTCTGATTTAGCTCGCTGTCTTTCAATATTTTTGCGTTGGCACATCATAGACATGCATTCTTTCGCAGTTGCCTAGGTATATGAGGTCTAACCATTCTCTACACTCTCCTTAGGAATATATGAATCAGACCGAAAGTTCTTAAGTTCTAAGCGCGTAAGTAGTTACTTTTGAGTGTCAAGCGGCTAAGATAAAAAGTTGGTAGCAACGGGTCTATTATTTTTTAAGGACAGCTGTAAATTTAAGGTGACGTGAAGTCATCAAAGGACGAAAGAGCGTATTAGTGACCTTATTCGGCATCACATCCGATACCCAGATACCGCATATGGTGGCTTGTATTACTTCGCTCATTTGCAGTTCCAGTGATAGGACCTGGAATGCGTTTCTAACATCGACTTGTAGGTGCTATTCAATTTTGAAGTGTTTCTAGCGTTTCTAATGTATCTCTTGAAAGTACTTTGACCAGACTACTAGCTGGACCGGATGTTTTGATAACAAACATATTTAAAACATATTTCGGAGCTTTGATCTATAGACAGAGATATCCTCACGCTTACACGTTGTTGATGGTAAAGTGGGATCCTCTTCTTTTGCCGTTTGCGGCTTCCGTGAATCTGGATTCTTCCGTCGGTTATGAGTTTTGGGCATTCCAAGTAATTGCCGGATCCTTTTGCTTATTTACGATAACAAGCTCAAATTGGCTATTCTCGTTTTTGAACTTTGAAATACATTTAAACGTAGATACATTCGTCATTTACGAATTTTGATTTTATTTTCAACTACATGTTGATGGACTTCATCCGAATTATTTCTTTTTTCGGTTTGTGTTCGCTCTTGTTCTTTAAATTGCGTTTCGTATTTGTTTGTGAAAATTTTCAATAAAGTTTGGTCGAGACTGACTAACAATTGCATTTCAAATTCTTTCAGTTACATACTACTGCCATCTAGTGTGGGCTAGACGTATTAATAAATTGAACAAACTTCCCATGTACTCAAAAAAGGAAATTCCCATGATGGCGGTTCGAAGATTGGCTAACACAGTCTGCTGAATAAGTTATGTCGAGAACCAAATCTTCATAATCACCAATGTTGTAGAATAATAAACTTTTTGTGTTTAGGTTCCAACTTTTTGTGGCCAAAGCACCTTTAGGACGGATTCTTGGATGTTTGGGTGTTGGAGCAATGATCAAAAAGTACTCGGAAGGAAGAAAACCGCGCCTGAAATATTGTCAACAGGTTTTTTTTTTTAAATTGGTAAATCTCTCATCTGGCGTTCAAATATCTGTTTGAGCGCATTTGTCCGGAGTATTTCCGTGATAGCTTTGTAAACAAATCAGTGTTTGTTGTGTTCTGCGAATTTCGCAATGTCAAATTAAGTTGAGCAAAGAGTTTTTCTGAAATTTTATGTTTTAAACAAAATATCATGTGCGGAAGCATGGAAAATGTAAAAGGTAGCCTACGGGGACTCGACAGTGAAGAAAACACAAGCGCACGAGTGGTACTGTGGTTGATGATTTGCCTCGTTCTACCCTAGGTTGCCCAGTATGAATGACGTAAACATTGGAAAAGTTAAGAAAATAGTCCTCGCAGATCGTCGGGTGAATATCAGGGAGATACCAGTCGAGTTGAAGTGCGGCTGGTGCCGTGAGTGCTGAATTTTTTCTTCCACCAGACCAGACCAGAAAATATTTGTTGCAAGAAGCCAAAATTCACCACGACAACGCACCGCCTCACACATCTCATTTTGTAAGGGACTATTTGATCAAAAACAACGTTCATCCGTTCCGCAAGCTCTGGCTTTACCTGACATGGCTTTCAGTGACTTTGTCCTATTCCCACGACTTAAGTTACCACTTCGCGGAAAGAGTTTAGAGACGATTGAGGCCATAGAGGAGAATGCGCAGAAGGAGCTAAAAGCGATTCCAAAATCTGCCTACGAAAAGTGTTTTGAAGATTGGAGGAAGCGTTGGAATATGTGTACTGCTTGTAATGGGGTTAACTTTGAAGGAAATAAAATGAATAGCGATGAATAATTGAACCGTTTTCGTTACATTGAAGAACTCCGGGTACTTTTTGATAAGAAGGTACGCATAAAGGCTTGCGCCTTAACAAGTCTTCCTTTATGATGTTCCTGTGAAAAACGAGCTGGAACTTACTTTGGCAGTTTACTTCTTCGAGTATAAACATATATGTATGTGGTTTAGTGTAGATATGTTTGTCCGGGGCTTCGTCACTTTTGTTCTACATGTCAGCAGAAACTTTCTGATATTCACATTGAAGGTAACCTGTAAGTGAATACGACCATCCTGGAGCTGGAATTTTTAATGATGATGGTGACGATTCAGTCAGCATCCTGTTATAGTCACATGGCACCGGTGACATGATATATGTAGATGATATAGACTAGCTGGCAACACTGAAGAGTATTTATCTGTTAGCTTGGGTTACATACCGAACCCCTGGCAGAGCAATATGAGTAGTCTTCATACAGAAAACCTCATCAAGAGCTTCAGAGCTATCAGTTTGACATCCTTCTTGTGGAAGAGCCATGAAGAGAAGTACAACAACGCAAAAGATCGACAGAAGCTAGCTTCGATGACACAATATTTGATGGCAATTGCAACTCATTTAGATAGCATAACATAGACGAAGAATAAGGTTTATGGATAAGCGAAATGAATAGAACCCTGAAGGCGGATGCCGACTTCTGCTAATATATGTCAAGTCAAAAACCTTTAGGGCGCTATCGGCCTTCTGGCAGTGTAAATGTAGTTTTTGCCACATTCGGGCTTACTACCACCAATTATATTGTATATGCCGGCCCAATTATCAAAGCTTGTTCCATTAACTTCATTGTCTATTAAAAAGCGGGGGCAGAGAAAAACTGGACTTATCAACAACATCTTAAGACCTTAACGCCACTGAAGGTTATATGATTTATCCAGTTACTCTGCCGGTCATAGGTCTTGTTGAGTGGCAAGACCACGGGTAGTCCATACTAGACGGATTTCGGTCCAGGCCTGAACTTTTTGAGGTAGGTCCTCTTGTGGGAGCGTCACGGTGGATAGGGCTTAGACCTAAGACGCGGGGAGGGTGCACCTGCTGATCTCACCCGATGTAAGGTTGCAACAAGTACTGGGTGCTGAGACGCTAACATCAGTAAGAAGATTTAGCTGGGCCTCGACTTATACCAAGGGTGGAACCTGTGCTCTCAACACAGGTTCCGAATTGGTATAAAAGGAATTGACGGAGGGAGATGGCTAGACGCATCCTTGCTTCCATAGATGTATGGGCATCCCGTGAAATGAAGTCTACACGGACAGATATTTATGAAAATCATCAAACTGTCTGTGTTTTGTATTACTACAATACGCGATGGGGGTTTTCTTTGATGACCCGGCCATCAGTTCGAATGACAATTTCCATATAATCTGGACCATGCAAGGATTGTATTTGGGCTTAAGTCTGATTTCAGTGGAACACTTTGAATTATTAGAGCGCTGCTTTGGTATGATTTTACTATCTTCCCTTTAAGCTTTGATCTTTCATTCTTAGCTAGAGCTAACGACAATTTAATAACGCCTTGGTCTTAAATGTTAGAAGAGCACAATGGCTGAGGACAAAGGCGTCGAAAATGGTAGTCTGGTTGTCTGGCTTAGGTGGCAATCAGGGTGTATACTACGATATTTCCGAAAATTAATCTAACGATCAACTGATGATATATTGGATTCTAGAGTATTCAAATGATTTTTGAGGTATCGAAAGGAGAGAAAAGAAAACAACTTAAGGACTGTTGTCTACTCTTCATCGCATTGGTCATCATTTGACTTCGGCGGTTGGTCGGACGATGACTTTAATAGAGCACTTAAAAAGGAAGAACTTCCGAAGCTACCTCTTAACTTAAGTCCTTGCCTTTCCCATGCACACTCTCGAATTCATGGTGTTGGAATACAGGAATCTGATCACTAATATGAGTAGCACCCTGATAAAGATATGTATTGCTAAGAGTTCGGCTTGGAGGTCTATTCAGAGAGTGGGTTGACTGAAGGGTTGGTGTATGCAAAGGGATCAGTAAGAAAGACTGTGCTTATGTCTCAGCTAATTCAAAGCAGTCTGCGAAGATGGAAATGGACTTCTGGCAATAATATAACTACTATTAGCTACTACATGTTGAAATCGATTGTAGTAAGTAAAAGGTCGGTTGATTGGAAAGATCTCGATGCAGCGCTAATACACTAGCAAATATTTTACTACATTTCATTACAGAGGATATCTAAGTGTGAGAGAAAGCGACAAGTTGCGTTTAATTATCTGCCCATAGCTTCATGGCTAGGCGGTACATATACATATGTATAATGACATCTACAGACATGCATCTCAATGTAGGTTCATTAAGTGCTAAATTTGAGGTGGGTGGTAATATCTTGACAGACTCCGATTGAGCAGCCAGTGGTTCGGTAAGTCATGAGATTCTCTTTTTCCCCATACCATACTTTCAACCCCAAAATTAATGGAGATGACGATGGACTTTCTTGTAGTGTCTATCTAGTGTTTTGTCGTTATTTTCGGTAAACAGGTTTTGATATCCCAGGCCCTTTATGATGGTTTCTGGATTAGACGCAGAACTTATTATTGAGTCTATGAGGAATACTAATACCACAGCAAGACAGTTACATCTATAACTGTCCTCATAAACCCTTCTGATATCTGTTCCTGACATAAACTGGCCGCACTTGAAGATAGAAAGTAGTAGGGCTATAGCAAAAGAGCAAAAGAGGATGATTAGTCTCATTGAAGGTCCGTATCAGGCAGACAAGGCTGTGGGGTTAAGAAATGCACCCGGTAGTTGGTTGAGCTTTTTAAAAAAACTGGTCCTTAGTTCGGCTTATCCTCGTTTCGTTTGGGATGGCATTTTGATCTGACTCAGGGGATGGGGAGAGTTGAAAAAGGAGCGACAATACCAGTTAGATCTAAGTGCAACTTAGAGGGTTAAGATCGGATTTATACCAAGAGAAAGTGAAATACTATCGTTGAGCTAGATCCTAAAGGAAGGCGAAAGGCGATTGTATTTGTCATTTTTTTGCCCAGGAGGCAGACTTTAGACTTTCCTTTCGGTTTGAATCAAGTGCCTGGTACGCCTTTGTTGTCAAACCGTCTCACTTAATTTGCTCTATTCGATCTATCCAACGTCATCGTTTATTTATTTTTCGAGTTGGGTACCATCCAAGGTATAATAAGTGACCAAATTTTCTTTTGGATTGCTTCCTAGATCATGCACGAAACAATTCCTTCTTCGTGATTCTCATAGTTCGATATGCCACATTCTTTACTGCTTATGACTTGAATTTCCAATGCGTTAAAAGGTAGGGCATTAACTTGACGAATGCCGGTGATATTATATGGTAAAGTCCTCCATACCTAACTAATAGAATATGGGGAGAAAGACTGCAATCATATGTTGGTATTTCAAAGAATCTCTTTGTGCTTCCGACCCTTTCCATGTTACAATATAGATTCTCCTGCCATTCCTCTGCATTCAGAGCGTCATTTTGCGTCAATTACTTAATTATCCAATCTCTTGCACTTCACTGGAGTTAAGCCGAACGTGATAATTGACACACCGAAGCCCACTCATTGAACTAATTCCATAGTTTAGCTAGCCGCCAACATCGCCATCGTGGTTGTCTTGACAAACTACAGGTTCCAGTTAGCTACCACAGGTACCACTCATCCCATCACCGGCTCCAGCCCCTCTTGTTGTGTTTCTCTGTATTTGTCTTTCCGATCAATTAACGAGAAATAAAACCGAACGAAGCCAAAACCGAAACCGAAACCGAAACAAACAAACAACAAACAACGAACTACGACAACTGCAATGACATCAAGAGACAGTCGTCGATAAACTTCCAAGGAGTCCAACATCAACATCTCCAGAGACAATGGAGAGAGAAAGAGACTCGTGCAAAATGAAGTTGTAAGTCATCCTCCAAAATAATTATCTTCGTCATCTCCTTTCCAGGGTCTCCAGGTTGTGACCAGTTCCAGTGGTTCCGAATGAAGTCATTAAATTGCAAACAAAATTAACCCAACAATTTTAATTGAATTCACTTGGACAGAGAGAGACAGGATGGATGATAGAGAGGTAGAGGACGATAAAGGAAGTACAGGATGAAAGGGTACTTGGAGATAGGTGTAGCTTTAGGTATAGCCAACAATTGGGGGATAAGTCCTCTTTAGAGTCCAGAACCACCAACACATTCCGTTTGTTGTGGCAATATGCCAAGATGTGATCAGCGCCTGATTCTATCCGGGGTCTAGTTGGGCGCCCATTTCCCAGTGGCTAACATGACAATCGGAGGAATTTTCCTCAGCAACGGATACCCCTTATCAACAACTGGTCTTTCATCGTTCGTCTGTTGGTTGGTTGGTCGCCAATAGAGTCGTGTGGGCTCGTCTGTCTTACGAATATGTTGCAGCAATCCAACTTAGAATCAACCAAGCCAAAGTAAATTAAGATCCAGTCAACTTCTGTTGCTGTTGCTGTTGCTGTTGCTGCTGATATGGTGAATGTGGATGTTACTGGTGCTAGAGTTACTTGCACGTTTGGCAGTTGTGCGACTGATGAAGAAGTTCTCCTCTTCGTGGTAGTTGTCGTTGGAATAAGAAAACCGCCAGACTGACTGATCGTCGACCACTCGTCGTCCAAATGGCACAGAGAGGATCCCAAATCGAAATTAAAACATGCACATTTATTATTTCCACTGGTTGACATCACTCTAGGCTTCATTCAGATACATCGTGCAGATAAACTTGTCAATGGAGCTTGTGGCATTGCCGGTTCCATCTACTACTCGTACAAACCAATACACCAACTGAGTGAGTGACTGAGACTTGGAGTGTAGAGATGTTTTTTTATTTTGTTTTTGTGTGAGAACGTATGCATCTGCCATAATGTGTGCCGCAAGAAGGTGCACGAACACAGTTCAATTAACCATAAACGGTCTATGATTCAGAATTTCAATCTGTACAAAGAACATTGATGGACGAAGAAGCTTTTGTAGGAGCAGTAGCAGTAGCTAACAGCAATGCTGTTGCCGAATTTAAACAGCCAGTGAAGCCGTTCATCTTTAGTTGTGTTGTTGAATCCGTCTAAGATGAAATGCAAGTAGATCTTGAAGGTGTTCGGGCTAAAGGCTCATCATCAAATCGGTAATAGTATACAGGGCATCCGAGGTACATTTACAGATATTGAGCTACTTGCAATCAGATATGTGAGAGAGTTTGACGAATAAATTCAAAAAAATGCAAGAGATTGCCAAAAATTTTGGTGACGATATTTCTTTCGAGCTCTTAGATACATATAAACTTAGTTACTTAAGTAGGCGCTACAGACCGCGGTGGATCTGAGCCACAGATGGCTCGATCATTCCCTAGCTGCCTCTAGTTTCGCACGCTTGGTTGGGTGAGATCCTTCTCCACTTGCGTGCGCCACCCGAGTATCGGTCTTCCTCTACTGCGCTGTCCCTTCAAGGCGGACTCCAGGATTTATCCGACCGGAGCGTTGGCGTCCATTCACTCTACATGACCCAGCCATCTCAGTCGTTGGATCGTTACTCTTCTGGCTAGGTCGATGTAGCTCATCCTCCACTCACCGTAAATGCAGCGGGACCGAAGATAACTCGAAGAATTTTTCACTCAGCGCAAACAAGAATATCCTCGCCCGTCTTCGATAATGTCCATGCCTCTGCGCCATAGAGCAGGACTGGGATTACTAAGGTCTTACTTAGGGTAACTTTAGTTGTTCGAGAAAGGGCTTTACTAGGGTTTTACTAGTCAATTGCCTTCTAAGCCCAAAGAAGCACTGATTGGCAAGAGCTATTCTTCGTTTGATCTGAATTCATAGCGGAGCCTTAACTACCTCAAAGTTATACCTGTCGAAGGTAGCGTTCTGCCAGAGACGTCGGTGTTTAGTGTCCTTTCTGCTTGACATTTTCGCCGCTTCCGTTTCAATACTTAAGGCACCATTGACATCACGCTGCATTTTTCGATTATGTCAATATAGTCGGCGTATGCGAGTTATTGGACGGACTGTTGAAAGATTGTTCCTCCTCTGTTGGGGTTTGTCTTGTACTATTCTATCAAGAATGATGTTAAATGGTCTCGGTGAGATGTTATCCGACCTTGATGGAGCAGCGTGCATTCTCCATCCTCATTCTGCACAGGCGGACGAGTTTGGCAGGGATGTTGAAACTAGACATTGCTCTGTATAGCTCATCTCTATAGATGCTGTCATACGCGGCCTTAAAATCGCTGCTACAGTGTGAATATTTGGCCGATGGTGGACTTTTCTGGCCTGAAGCCACACTGATATGGACCTAACAGATTAGTAGATCTTGTATGAGGTGTTAGGAAGACTAGTTCCTCTGTAGTTGGCGCAGTTCAGAGGGTGTCCTCTCTTGAGGATTGGACGAACAATGCTGAGTTTTCATTCATCAGGCATACTTTCGTCCGTACCAAGACGTCGCCTGCCGCTTTGAAGAGCTTTAAGCTTGGATATGGCCTTCTTTACTTCCACCAGGTCGGGTAAACGGAATTGTTCGTCTGCATCGTCAGCGTTCATTCTGCCTAACAGTGGTATTTGGGTCATTATCACCGTTGTACACTCTACAGAAACGCTATTTTCAAATCCTCAGCATTGACTGCGACTCCTTCTTTGCCTCTATAGGCTTGGGTTCGGTGTTTGTATTCGTGGCAGATACATTTACTCGTATAAGCAAAAATAAATCTCGTATTTTCCTTGTGATTCGATAGCACCACCACCCTCAAAGTACTGTGATTTCAGGAAGATGGGATGGGAAACACTCATAACATCTTATGACATCTGGACTGAGGTGAAGGCAGAGACTATCTATCCAAGGCTTGGGACTCACTTTCCAGGCTACAGGCTCAAAACTAGCTCAAGAAGGTGAATAGTAAGTGATTTGGGTGACACAATACGATGTAGCTGGTATCGGCTGATGAACATAGAATAAGCCCATCAAATATGCTATTTCATTCTTTGTAGGCTCCAAGTCGTCTGGCATACGTGCATATTCAGGTACGCCACAGAAACGTACACACCAGCTGTTGGCCACATTTTTTAGTGCTAAGGGAATGGCTTTCAGTCAATTCATTCAAAAGTGAGGTTGTTTTCTCTGCAAGAAAAAGAAAGTTAACTGGTCCGGCATCTCCACTCATTACCATTTCCTTCAACGAAGCTCGATATTTTGGTGGCATCCTCGATAACGAGCTTCTTTAGACTGTTACGTTGAAAGTCTTTTCGGCACTGTCGGCCTTCTTGACATGGAGGAAGAACCTCTAGATCTATCCGGCTAATTGGTTTTCATATGCTCTGTGTCGGTTGGAACAAGCGTTGAGAAAACACTTCACTGCTGCTCTTGCCAGACCCTAACGAACGTTCTGTCTCGTTTGTAAGGGGGCTAGCCCTGGCACGTCTGTTTTTGCTTCTGACGCGCTGATGAATTTCCATCACAATAATATTCACTCCCAAAGCCATCTTCCGCTTTCAAAGAAGTGATGTTTGGTACAATAACTGCTGGAGTTCTGACGACTGTGTTTCGGCTCTGGTGTTACGAATGTGCCATCCGATGCAATAACACCAGAACTCTTTGCCTCGACAGTACAAAATCGACTTTTCGTGTGGTCACGAATGAATTCAGTCATGATGGGATGTGTAAAAAAACGATGGAATGCGGCTTTAGTGGCATTGTGGAGGAAGACTTCGATTTAATGAACTACAATGTGAAGATCAGTTACGTCTGTAGCACATAAATGTAGTTTAGTTGCACCTAAATTCTCCTGAGCTAGCTCCCCATCTCTAAAGTGGTTCAGCAATGTAAGGCGACTTCTTTGAACGCATTCGGAGTGCTGAATTCAATAAGTCTTATCTGGGTATCTCGCCAAATGGTATAAGGGATGAACTTACTGGGAATGTTCTCAGGTCCTGATCATTCGTCAAACCCACCTGATTCCTCATTTAGCGCTTCAAATTTGTTTGTCCTTTCAACCCGACTTGAATGGTCAAAGAGCGTTGTACCATTCGATAATTTTCTCTAGCTTGGCCTAAATCACTGGTACGAGTTTTGTTAACAATTTTATGTGTTTATTCAGTGTGCTCTGGTGTATTTACAGCAACATTATCCTAACATCCTTGAACCATTCCTTGCCATGCGTGTCTCTGTTTATCTGCTTTCTGTTATAGTTGCTCAATGAGAAGGTGGTAAGGTCAAAAAACGTGAACTCTATTCGCTGACAAAGGCTAGGAGATTTTGAGTGACGGTGGAGATACATTTTAAGGTACCACGTGTATAGACACATGCTTTGGTTGGCTACAAGATATGGTCTCGGTTTTAAGAGCATTCTATTCTTGACGGTTTTGGTGTAAGAAGTGTTAGTCCTAATCGCCATGGCTAGCGTTTCGGTGTGTCTTCAAGCGTTGGTTGCACTTGGTTGGCTCTATATTCTCTGCAGAGATTGCTAAATGACTTGGACGGGCTTACCAAGAATATCCGAATCCTTTTTGGCTTCTTTGATTAGTGCAGATTAATTTGCACCAGACCTTAGTCCTGGGCTGAGTTCAGATTACGCCATTGAAAAAGAAAACTTCAACCTCGGCACTGACCACGAGCTTACCAGCAAAGGCCTAGCAATTCTTATGAAGTTAACCGGGTACTCACTAACTGACCATTTACCATCCACAAAATGGTTCAAGGCTTACAGTCATCATTTCACTAGCTATCATGCCAAAAGCCGATGATTCTTCGCAACCGTCTTGAAGAAATTAGACAACACAGCCGTAGTGCCCATCTTTTCTGTTGTCTTGGAATAGGTATTCATTTTGTAATCGCTACCTTTTCTGGTCTCTGAAATAAATCGACCCCAATAATATGGGAGGCGATGCTTTATCGGATAGGAGATCGAAGTGACTTACCGTTCCTTTGTATTGGTTGGCCTTCCCTAGTTGGTAGTAGAGAGTCAGCGTGCTTATCTGGAATCACTTATTTAAAATTCTTGTTCGGATACGATGACAATATCCTTTCATTGGCTTTGTTGGACGTTTAAACTGTATCATTGAAGTCGTCGTCTGTGCGGCCGATTAATGGAGCCAACAGCTAACAGAGCATCTTCATCGAAAATCAGATTGATAATCCTTGGAGGCGTCGATCAGACACAAGCGAGAACTCCACATTAAGACTCATGAGACGAGAAGTCTCCAAAGTGGTACACTGTGTTTTTTTGATTTTGATTGATTTGAGCCTGCTCAAAGGCTTGGATTGCTTTAAGCTTTGGTTCCTTCCAAAGATACCATATAGAAAGGCTGAAAGTCAATAAGTTTGGTTGATAAAGACATCAAAGTCAAAGTTGATATGGTTAGCAAAGGACGGGTAGAATCGGAAACTTTGGCTTGATTGCCTTGTAAAAACATCATCATGTTAATCTCGAGTTCTTAAATTAAGACACGGATCCCTCACATGGGCTATCTGAGGTTAACACGGCGAACTGCCTTAAACTGTGATCATTTGCTATTTGTCTTATGGTACCTACTTATATGCTGCTTTTACATTCAATGCCTTGATATAATTCGGAAGATCGGTCATCTTTTGCGATTGCTACAATGTAAGCTGTAACTTTAATTCTTCAATCTTTAGAACAACATACTCGTATGCTTTGTTCCTCATTTGTACAGCATTTCATTATTCTTGGATCGATTAGGGTAATAATCAGTCAATTGGTGTTAGATGATCTCTTCATTATTTACGTACTGAGCAGTTCTCAAGTCGATCTGTGTTGGACCTGATTAGCCTTATGATTTTGCAGAATTTTTGAGCCGATTCAGACTAACTTCAGAGAAAAGTGTAAACGACACGACGAGCACAACGTTACCCTTAATTTCCGATCTATCCACTTGCTTTCTCATTGTTCTCACATGTAGTACATTCATGCTGACTTGACTTGAAGATTCGGCTAAGTGCATCTGCATCTGTGGGGTGTAACCATTTCTTCAGCAAATTGATATGGCAACTTCTACAGGTAATACCTTACTTTCACTACACACTGTACACCTACCCTATCTATTATAGCATCCTCTTAGGTCCTTCTCCACCCTTGAATCAAACCACATACCACTGACTGCTTGTACTAAACATACTTCTCGTACAACGAGAAGGACCATCATGTTGATGCATGATGAAGGACGCTCCTGTCGATGACGACCAACGATTGGACATTCTAAGGTGCTCCAAGTTCAGGCAAACGTATATTAATGAGCTCCAATGGTAAATCGTCAGATAAGAGCTAATTGAATTGTTAGATCATTTCCCTTCATTATAATTTCGTGTGTACGAATGCATTGCAATTGCAGTAGCCGGTAGTCGGTAGCCGGTAGCCTGTAGCTGGAGCAGTTTTACGCTACGAATACTCGTATCTCCTGGCGCATTGCTTCTGGCTTACGCGACTCGGTGGCGATTGTCATTCAGCGCGAGATATTTTTGCTTCTTTAATTCGAGTTCATCTCGTCGGAGTTCGTCCTCGGAAAACGTTTTTTGCATGCGCTGCCTCCTGTTTTTCTGATTGAAATCAACCAATTTCGTAAAGGGGAATGAAGAGATGACAGTAGCGCGTTCCGATCATGTCAACAGTAATGGCATGGAGAAAACTGAAAGCGGAAATGTAAATCTTGACCACGACTAGTTTTAGTGATGAGTAGAGAGGGAACTGAGAACAAGGACAATATTGACGACAATGCGGCCGACGGACGACAACAATCTGCTGAAGTAGCAACGAGAATTTATTTCATTTAAGCCGAACATGATGGTTACCGGAAGAGAGGGATGAGGGTTATAGTACCAACTGATATGTGATGGAGCCGATGGAAATCGGCCAAAATTGTTTCTAGTGATGAAAGATGCTGCCAAGAGGATTGTACACAGGCTAACCATTGGTGTGGTGGTATACTTATGTCAAGCAAATAGATTTTAGGGTTTAAGAAGTCAGGAATAGTCGATGATTAGGAAAATCTCTCTATGAATTCAAATATATAGGGAGAGTCAGAGTGCCGACAGTTGGTTTTTGCTGAACGTTGCAAGGATTTCGCTCTCAGTTAACAGAATGGAACAGAATACGTAGGTCTTAATGCTTAAGTATTTTTTCAAATGGAATAAGGACATTTCATGTGAAACATACTGACCGGAGTTTGCTTTCAAACTTTTGCAGCACTCAGGAAACAACCAATAGGATTATATTCGAGTGGTGGATTAGTGGCATTGACTTAGATACTTCGGTCGTAGGTGTAAGACCTAACCAACCCAAAACAGTTGAAAAAGACTTTAAGTCTAAACATTCTATTGAACCTGCTGTAAAAAACAAAAAGGAGTAGCCTATGGAATATGTCCGAAAAGTTGGCGCCAGATGTTCATGTTAAATAATTTTATGGCAACTTAGTGAGGATCGACAGTTCGTGTAAACATACTTCTCAGAGTCAGACTTGGATCACTTTCATCTGGTTTCCAACTAAAATTTAACTATAAGATTTGAAAGTGATACTTAGAGGTTTATCGGCGAAGAGAACAACAGAGGATAAGTCCAAAGAGCCGCCTATGTATAAGCTGATGACCATTTATAGCGAGACGGGACTATTGTAAATTTCGTCAGAGTACTGGTGATGAAATAAGCTAAAAGACACGGTTTGCCAGAAGACATTATGGCCGTGTTGAAGGTGTCGATTTGATGGTCAATATTGGCGTCTCTTATGTATTTTCTTGCTTTTGATTCCCATCCAGCAAGAGTTGATAAGTTTTAGGAGCAGCTGACTAAATATGAGCATTGCTCTCCAATTCCAATTTACTGATAGCACCCCAGTCGGTTATGTGGTTAATATCGGAATTAGATGAGTTTAACATTCGCTGCCGTACCCCTTTTACAGCCGAGGAGTAGGGACAAGGAATTAAGTTTATGTTGATTTGAAGTAGATAACAAGAGACCATTGATGAAAATTGAAAGAGTACCGGAAACAGAATGGAGCCCTGGGGCACACCATTATTTATTTTGTGAATATCAGACTTGAAGTCATCCAACACACAACACAGGGAGTGGTCGAACCGAAATACACGAACTTTCGACAAAATGCCAAACTTTGTCAAATACCTTAGAACTATCTACTGCAACAATCTTGCTTTCATCAGCCAGACGGGCTTCGTTCAAGGAGCTGACAGCTGGAATGTCAGAATAAATAATGGAAGGATGACGCAGAATTGGTAATATTTTCAACGAAGGACCAAAAGTTTTTACTTCCTTTGGGACATTGAAGTGTTTTTTGATCACTCTCGCATTGCCAAATGGCACTTTCAGAAATCTTTTTTCTAACTGTGTGGTCGGTAAGCGACATAGCTTATATGACACCGTGGTCCGACAAGCCTAGAGGGGAGAGCACATCAACTTTGTGCCAACCATTATGCGAAGATTAGTTTAGTTTGTTGGCGGTATGTCTATTAACTTCTGGTTTTGCATGGGCTGATTTAAAAGCTGAGTCAAGGTGTTTTCTGCAGCGGAGTTCACAACATACCGCTCTTCCGGTGACATCCAGAATTACGTACTTACTTTAAGTGGCGCTACAGTCCGGCGTGAACCTGGATCTCAGTCAACAAGCTTCTCCAGCCAGCTCGATCCCTGGCTAGCTGTCTCCAGTTTCGCACTCCAAGTTAGCTGATGTCCCCATCCATTTACGTGCGCCACCTGAGTCTTGGCCTTCCTCTACTGCTCTGTCCCTCGGGGGTGGATTCGAAGACTTTTCGGACCGGAGAATTGGTGTCCATATGCTCTACATGACCTAGCCATCTCAGTCTTTGGATCTTCACTCTCCTGGTTAGGTCGATGTCGCTGTACAGTCCGAAGAGTTCATTGTTGTGTCTCCTCCTCCATTCTCCTTCAATGCAGATGGGACCGAAGATCGCCCGAAGAATTTTTCTCTCGAAGCAACCAAGAACACCCTCATCCATTTTTGATAATGTCCATGCCTCTGCGCCATGCCATAGAGCAGGACCGGGATTATTAAAGTCTTATACAGGGTGACTTTTGTTGTCCGAGAGAGGGCATTGCTACTCAATTGTCTTCTTAGCCAAAGAAACGGCATTTGGCAAGAGTTATTCTTCGCTTGATCTCAGCGCTGGTGTCATTGTCGGTATTTAAAGCGGAGCCTAGGTAGACAAAGTCCTTAGCTACCTCAAAGTTATATCTGTTGAGGGTGACGTTCTGCCCGAGACGTCGTGGTTGTCCTGCTAAATCCATTTTCGCCGCTTCCGTCTCAAATCTCGGGAAAGCGCCACTGACATCAAGCTGTTTTCTCCCGATTATGTCAATATCGTCGGCGTATGCGAGTAGTTGGTCGGACTTACCGTACTTTGGCTACAACAAGGTAATGGTCCGAGTCGATGTTGGCTCCTCGGAACGTACGGACATCCATAATACTGGAAGAGTGTCTTGCTTCGATCGCAATGTGATCAATCTGGTTGACTGTTGAATGATCAGGAGTTCTCCAAGTCCCCTTGTGTATGTCGAGATGTGGGAACCGCGTGCTAGCTACGACAATGTTTCGCCCCGCCGCAAAGTCGGTGAATCCGTTATCGGAGGTGGTGTTGTGCAGGCTATATTTTCCGATTGTTCCACCAAAGATACCCTCTCTTACTAGCTTTGCATTAAAATCACTGAGGACAATTTTAATGTCATAGCTAGGGCATTGCTCGTAGGTCTTGTTAAGGAGCTCGTAAAAGGCATCCTTGGTGTCGTCATCTTTGTCCTCTATGGGGTCATGCGCGCATATAAGGCTAATGTTGGCGAACTTAGCCTTGATGCGGATTGGTACGAGGCGCTCGCTCACATGCCGGAATAGCAATTGCCGTAGTAGATGTCGCAGTTTTTCGTCTTCTTTTTGTCCGGCCCATTCCATTGCATTTCGTGGAAGTCGGTTAGGTCTGTTTTGCAGCAGTCTAGGGCCTACGCTAGGTGCTTGGTTGCACGTGGCCTATTAAGGGATCTAACATTCCTCGTGCATATCCGAAGCTCATTGTCCTCAAATCGTTTGCGTGGGTTGTCAACAGTAGATCCGTCCATATCCGATGCTTGTTGATGCTTCGTAACTTGTTGTTAGCCCGGCGGCACAACCCCCAACCTGGAGGACCAGTTCCATTTTAAATGCCCCTAGGACGAGGGGTCGGTTACACCGAAGCCAGTAATTCGTTCCGGGATGTGAGCGCTGCCGTTGGCCCATATAGAGCTCGTCCGCCACTATCTCTTTTCCAAGACCTTGACTGAGTCCTGGATATCCTTACCGGCCTGAGCTCCAAATATGTCGGAGTAGCCCGGATAAGGCCTTGTTTTGATTTTCCGACACTAATTCTGATTTATGGCGCAGGAAACTCGCCATTCGTCCCCTTTACTTCGCAATTTCCAGTGGGATTCCCAGATGGCGCCACGGGGAGGCGTGAAGTAGGGCTTATTAGCAGAGCTGCAAAATGTTCGGCTGCAGAGGCTCATTCTCGTTATTTAAGGAACCAGCACCTGTCGGAAGATGCTACTTCTACAATTGTTGGAATGAAGTCAGACAGCGAGCGCATCAATTTCGTAAAAGGTCCATTTTGGTGCTGTTGCAAAGTAGCAATCCACAATTACTTACAGACATGGAATTTAAACCACATTGCTGCGGTAAGTTTTTGTGCAACAAGTTTTACTTTTTTCCCTTACGAACTCTTTTCGGTTCCTCTGATTTTGCTTTGAAATTCCGGAGGGCAGTCATGAATCTATCAGCTAGTGGTTCACAGACTCTATACACTTAAAAGCAATTTAGATAGGCTTACGGGCACTTTTTTTCTCAATGCTGAACGATGAAGGTCGGTCGGTGAAGCCCTAAGGACGATAAGGAGACTAATGACGAACCAGGAGCCCACGTCGCTACAGAAGGTCCTCCACGATGGGTGGTGTTGGGCGAACCTTGCCAACTAAACACCCCTACTCCACGATGCAGGTGGAGGAGGACGATCTCCGAAACTAACATCGCGATAAAAGCCTAGAAATATGAAGGGTTAAGGAATACCACATCCTTGAACCAATGTTGTTTACAAACACCAGAAGCTCGTCCCAGAATTGATGTAGATAGTTACACTTTAACAGAGGGACGACAGTGATGATCAGACAGACGGGGATAGAGGGGTTGCATTCTTCGGAATAGCAGTGTGTTTTTTTTTGCTTCTGTTAGACCTTAGATACGGAAATGTGTCTGCAAAAAGTTAAGAAATAGCTGGCGCTTATGCTCTATCAAACATTTTTTTGACTTTTTTCTATTGAGAATTTCATGGTATCGTCTCCACTCCTTTTTTCAGAGACCATGAGAACACGCCATTCTGTTGTGGACATGCCAGGATTCGGCTTGGCAGGAAGACTTCCTTAGGCGTTTTCTCATCGTGCGGGGGGAAGGCTATACAGGTGTACAATTAAGAGATTTCATTTCACTGAATTGTTCGGAGTTTGGTTTCTTGCAATGGCTTTATCTTCTTTACCGTCGACATGAGCCAGTCTTCTCTCTGTTCTGATCATGTGGGAGGTTTAGTTTGAGAGATGTATTTTCCACATTGGCTCGCTGAAGGTGTGTTTCTTGGGCTGTTACCTCCTCGGGGAATTGTCGGCAGAACAGCATCTTTTTGAGATGCAGGGTTTGCCGGTATGTTTAACTTGATTCTGTGCACATGGGTGTTTTTGGCCCTACCTTTACCGGTTGAGCTATTTCTGGACCCTTAGCCAGGTTAATTATTGTCACGGAATGGATAACACTGTGGTCCATGATTGAATCTTAGTTTTCATTTAGTAGCATTTGGCTCTACAAGAGGAGTTTTAGCTTCTTCTCCGGTCTAGCTTCCTGTTCCTCCACTTAAGCCGCCTATGTTGCTAAAAGCTACATCAATTAAACTTCTTCTTATCCTTTTATTAACCCTTTCCTCGTTATACGAACTTATGCGTACTGAGTTTCCCATTTTTACTGCATCGCTGCTGCTCCGCTTATGGGGTTGGCTTATGTCGCAGACCGCAGAACGCGTCTACATAATGCTCGGTCCTGGATCGCTTCAGTGGTTAACCCCAGACGTTGTTGCGCATTTGCCATCTGAGAAATCCAGGAATTCTTTTTCCGACCTCGTTTTCTTACAGTTGGAGTGACCGTAGTTGATAGTGCCTTTTTAACCGGATTTTCCGCAGCTTCAAGCTGTTCGGTTACCGAATTCTTTATATGTAGACTCCCTCTTATACGCGTAGATCTAATGCAATCGCGTTTAGTGACTCCACTAGACATCCTTAACATTTTCATTTCCGCTGCCGTCATTTTGTTTTTAAACGCTTCGTACATTGTCCAGCACTGTGAACCGTATATAAGAGCTGGTCTAACAACCGTGGTGTAGAGTTTCCCCTTTAATTTAAGTGGAAATTTTCGGTCGCAAAAGATCCCCGAATTTTCCCGCCATTTCATCCATCCCACACTCACTCTGTGGTTTACGTCGTCGTCACATTTCGCTTCCATGTTGACGATTGATCCTAAGTACTTAAAGATAGTGCTTTTCGGAAGAACTATTCCGTCTAACATTATATCCGGAACAGGTCGCAACGGATGCGCAAATGGGCACGTCAAATGCTCCGTCTTTGAACGACTTATTTTAAACCCGTTTCTCTCTAGCGCATTTCTCCATGAATCTAAGGCGTTCTGTAAATCTTCGACGTTATCGCTAAGTATAACTGCGTCGTCAGCGAAGAGAATTGGCGTTACATTTGCTTCGCGTATGCAATCTTTTAAAAGATAGTCGAATACTACGTTAAAGAGGAAAGGGCTAAGTACGCTTCCTTGATGCACTCCGACATTGATTCAAAATTCTCTCGTCTGTCCATCAGAGCTTTTAAACCTTAGTTTTCATGTTTTCGTACATGCCTTGTATTATTCTAATATATGGTACGTTGCCGGTACCTTTTGAGACCTCAGCGCGGCCCATATGAGATCCCTAGGCACTCGATCGAATGCTTTCTCGAGATCGATAAATACCATGTGTAAATCCTTAGACGAATCTCGGTGCTTTTCCATTATTATTCGTAGGCTTTGGATAGCGTCCACCGTCGATCTTCCTTCAGCAAATCCACACTGGCTATTATTGAACTTTATTATTTGCCGAAGACGTTCGTTTAAGACTCTTTCGACGATTTTCATTGTGTGTGACATAAGCTTGATTGAACGGTAGTTGTTGCATTCTCGAGTGTCGCCTTTTCCTTTGTTTAATGGAACCAAGAAGCTACTTCTCCATTGATTCGGCATGGGTTGTCCACATTTTAATTTATTTAAAAGTTTCGATAGCCAAACGCTGCCGATCCCCTCCATCTTCGACCAAAACTCTGGAGAATAGGGTGGATGAGGGAGCAATTCATAGCCCAATTCATGGATTTTTGCCATGGCAACTGCACATGTGTGCACCCTTGCATTGTCTTGGTGGAAAAGAACTTTTTTCTTGGCCGAATGAGGTCGTTTTTTTTTCAAATCGTCATTGAATCGGTCCAATAAGTTGGCATAATATTCCCCATTGATTGTTCTTCCCTTTTGAAGGTAGTCAATGTGGATTATCCCGCGTGCATCCCAAAAAACAGTCGCCATAACTTTATTGGCTGACAAAACCACCTTGGCCTTCTTTGGCGCCGATTCACCCTTAGAAACCCACTGTTTTGACTGTTGTTTGTTCTCTGGTGTGTTGTGATGGATCCATGTTTCGTCCACGGTTACAAAACGGCGCTAAAACTCCTCCATATTGCGATTTAACAACGCCAAACCTTCCTGTGAAGTTGTTACACGATTGCGTTTGTGGTCGACTGTGAGCAAACGCGGCACCCATCTTGCGGAAAGCTTTCTCATGCCCAAGTGATCATTCAAAATTGAAACCACTGAGCCATGCGAGATCCCTATGGCTTCCACAATCTCTCGCACGGCCAACACCATATCGTGAATGTTTTCGATTGTTTCGGGTGTAGAGACCTCAACTGGGCGTCCAGGACGTTCGGCATCTTCAGTGCTTGTACGGCCACAACGAAATTCAGTAAACCACTTTTTTACCATTGAAATCGATGGTGCAGAGTCCCCATAGTATTTATCAAGCTTAGCCTTGGTCTCGGTAATGGTTTTTTTTCGCAAGAAATAATGCTTAATAAGCACACGAAATTCACTTTTTTCCATTTTCTCCTCAAATTAGTGAGTAGTCTGATAAAAATAGCTGTCAAACACAAACTAACTGACGCAGCAAGTTTAAATTTTTACAGGAGTCAACTGACAGATGCCTGTTGACAGGAGCAGTGTTGCTGTTTCAGTAAAGAGGTCAGAAATTCAAAAAGTCACGGACTTATTGACCCGCCCTCGTATTTCTTCGATTGAAAAGTCCGAAACTTCCTCCTCGAATAGACCAGCTGTCGGCACGATATCACGTGGAAACTGTTTGTTAAGCAACTCCTTGCAGTATTCAAGCCACCGGTCACAAATTTCCTTTTCATTTGTTAGTAAGCGACCATCTGCGTTTTTGATGTATTTCGGCGAGGTTATTTCCATTAAATTTTTTCTCCTCTGTGCAGCGAGCTTAAAAATATTTGGCACTTTAGTATTGTACGACGTTTGAACTTCTTGCATAGCTTGTCTTCTATCCGCCGATCGTGAGGATATTTGTTCCAACTCCTGGTACAGGTTTTCCGCTTCTGCCGCTCGAGTTCGAGCCAGGATTTTCAGTCGAGCTTTTTCGATATCGTCGCTCCGATCGCATTTTGTCCACGCTTGGAATGCACTCTTCTTGTCGGCCACAGCTCATTTGGTTTCGTCATTCCACCACCATGTTTCCTTGCCGACGTAATGGTATTTCGATATAGTCCCCAGATGGGACTTTGCGAGTGTTATGCATTCCTCGTGCATGCTGTTCCACATTTCTTGCGGGCTAAGTGAGTCTGCTATACCATTTATATTTTGAAGTACTTCTTTAGCCAGTGCGATAAATCTTGCGCTTCGTTCCTTCGATAGATTATACCACCGGATTTTTGGCTTTCCAAACGATGCCCGTGTTTTCGGTGGTTCCGCTGTGAAAAATTCTGTAATGAGCAGACGGTTAACACGGTTTCTCATCGACATTTTGCAGAGGTGATAATCTATTTGCGTTTGGTGGCCTCCGCTGCTAAAGGTGATAAGATGTCGTTGATGTTTAATAAACATTGTATTTAAGATGGTTAAGCCGTTAGCCTTACACGCTACAAGGATGTCTTCGCCAGCTGAATTTCTGGTTCCAAAGCCTTTACCGCCGTAGCAGTCCTCATAATCAACATTTGTTTCTCCGACGTGGCCATTTAAATCTCCGCCTACGAAGAGCATCTCATCGATAGGTATATTTCTAAGCAAATTACCGAACTCTGACCAAAATTTACCTTTTTCCGATTGGTCGCATCCATTTTGTGGGGCGTACGCGCTAACAATGTTCCACGTTTCATTGTGTATGACAAGTTTAACACTCATCAAGCGGTCGCTTATTTTCAAGATACCAACGATGTTGCTTAGAAGATCCGCTGCAACAACGATTCCAACACCGTTTCGTCCATTGACCGTTCCATGGTAGAACATCTTAAATGCCTTAGTTTTTAAATCTAGAAAACGCGCTTTATTTCCTGTATTACACCACTTCGTTTCCTGTACGCACAGGATTTGTAGAGTTCTGCGACGCATAATCGCTTCCAGTTCTAAACTTTTTGAGGTCATCGATCCGACGTTCCAACTTGCAAACCGAAGTTTATGAAAATATTTTGGAAACTTCATTTTGCCCGCCCCCGGAATCCGTCGGGCTCTGACACAAGCACTTCTGCTTGCTCTGGGATCACCCGAGTGCGTTGCAACCGTGGTGCCCAGCGGGGTAGTGCTATTAATTGCGATCATTTCCATGAAGTTTAAAGTTTGAGTGGTTTGACACTTGTATGCTCATTTCGAATTGATTGACTGTTCTTTTACCCCACCGGTAGTCTCCAGACGTGGGAACCCACTGATTGCACACAAACTTGTGGGAAAGTTTTAAGGTGTTAAAGTGTCACAGGCTCATTTTTGGTGTCATAGTTGCCTGTATATGATTGGTGTCCCATTTAGTCGCCTCTTACGACAAGCTGGGACGCACTGCGGCACTATTCTTTATCCGATGCCGCACGGACGCTACATCAATTAAACTTTATCTTTGCATAGCATTCCTGATTTTCAAAGTTCTTGATTGCTGTAAATATCAATCTTGCATATGGAGGAGGAGTGCTACTTGTACATAATATTTTCAAAAGGTCGCGTCTCTCAAAAATGTATGTCCTGGCCCTTTATGAATCCTTATGGCAACGAATAGAGGAAGCAACATTTTCATCGAAATCCCTACAAAAATCTAAATTTTCTTTTGGTCTGCATAACCTGAATATCATGTGGATTTTCAGCAAACTAGTAACTTCAAAATCATGTCAGCATGTCAACAACTTCAACATCTTTTGGCTCAAATTAAGAGTCCGACAACCGAAAAGCTTCTGTGTCGCAATATGACATCCTGACCCAAATGCACTTTCAATTAACAACTATCTCAGTTAATTGATTCAAAATTTTGTTGACTACCGAAAATTGAAAGGCACACTCCGACTTACTCGTAGCTCGTCAACATGAGCTTTAGGTCTTAGTCAAGCCAATTAGGTGAATTCCAATTCTAGGTTCAATGGATGTGACACTTTTATAAGACAACCCCAAAATGACACGCTGTAGCAAAGCAAAACATTAATCTGTACTGCCATCGGCGATTAGACCTCCTACCGCTTGAAAAGCAGAAGTTGAATGTTTTATTGGCGTCAGCTGAAATCGATACACGCATGCGCAGAACGTGCCACTTGCAATGCACTTCTACCTGTTGCTTGTTGTGGCTTTCGCAATTCGCGCGTGTCAGACCAGTAATTGGCAACACCACAACAAATATCCGTACACTATCTTAGAGAGAGATTTGCTTCTACAACCGCCCTCCTCTCGAGGCCTACGTATCTATGCATGGAGTACCGATAAGACACCTTAACGACTCATTAGAAGCCACAAGTGCTGCTGTGTGATCAACGCACTCATGTTGGTGGTGCTGCTGCTTGTTGCAACAATCTTTCGATAAAGACTTTCCCAAATAGCCTCCAATACCGAAATCGGAACCTTACCATCCAACCATGTCCTCGACTCCTCGAGACAAATTGGATTTATATCAGCTGAGACAGACCAGGGGTAGTTGACAACGGGCAACGTGCAACGGGCATCAGGCATCGGGTACCGCTGGCTTTTGATTAATTACTCCGAGTTAAATAGACGTCTAACTAATTATGCGGCGATAAATTTCATGTTTGTGTCTCCGCAATACTCGTACAAGTCAATGCCACAGTCAGCCTAGGCTATGCTAGGCTAGGTTAGGTTAGACCATTCCACGCACTCTACGCACTATCCATTGAAAGAGAGTGAAAAGTCTAAGAGAGTGGTAGTGTGCGTATAGTACGGTCTCCACAAAACGATAAATTATCCATGCCGGTCAATAAATTTGTCAGAGATAACAACTTGAAGTTCCTATGCGCGGCATAGATGCTGGCGCAGGCGCAAGCGCAAACGTTCTCTAACTTTGGTTACATCTGCAACTTCTCCAGCCAAATATTGCGGCTTTTCATCTAGAAGACTGTATCTAGAACTAAAAGTAAATCCGGAACCTATGCGAAATGTGAAATGAGTTTGGTTAGCTGCTGGCTAGTACAGAATGTCCCGCTGGAGAGTGCGCCCCGCCTGTCAGTGGCATGGCGTATGGAGGCGATTCCATTAAGTATCAGGTGCTTCATGGAATTTATTGGCGCATAAGTTCACGCATAAATTTCACTGCTCATGTCCCGGTCTAGTCCAGAGGTACACGCATATGGTTTGGCGCGACTGTTGTTTGTTGCTCTTACAAGTATGACAGCCACGCATCGTCTGGCTTAATATACGGAAATTGGATTTCTCCTGATCTACTGCAGCATGGGATGTACTTAAGTACCGCTCCTTCTCTCTGTGGTGGATACTGAAAAGTGTCCTCTGTGCTGTTCTGGTGAAGGACAAGATGTTCGCGTGTTTATATGTGTATTTGTGTTTGTGCAGATCCGATATGGCCATCACATGTGTAATTATGATTTAGATTGTGACGCTTGTCTCGACGATGGCATCATGAGTTTGGATCGTAGTCGACTTGCCGTACTAATTGCACAGCATGTGGAGTTTAGATAAATTAGCGAAGATAATACGTGAACAGGAGTTGTGCGATGGAACAGTTAGGTAGTACCTACAAGTACAAGCAACGTTCAAGATACATAGTACGTACCTTTGAAGTTTGAGAAGTTGGAAGAAAACTTATAGCCAATCTCAGATCATAATCGAATATGTGGAGTATCTGCAATTTGTTCGGAATGAACGATGGTATGTTACACTCCAGCTGAACAGAATGAAGAAAGGGTAAACGAACTAAAATTGACATATTTGCTTAGTTATAGTTCCGAAGGAGGGGTTGGTTTGGAGACTGGGAAACTGCTGTCCCAGCTTTGAAAAGAATTAAGTTGCTTCTATTGAGACCTGGGAGGCAGAAGAATACAATGAAATACGAATCGAAATGTTGGTTTTAAAGTTGAAAAACAAAGAAACAATGAACATCAATTCAAAGATGAAGGTCACCATCGCCATGCTGGGTCGATGTTGATTCGGCATCCAGGAGAACTAGCATGTCTATGTACATAAAATACAGAACGCGGAAATGGATCTCTTTGAGGTTGTCAACACGACTAAGAAAAGTTTCTCCGGGGTAGAAAGAGGCCTTGGAAATGATGACACGTTCGCAAGGTAAAAACCTTGAATATGTCAAGTCACCCATGGTCCCTGGAAACCGTCAAGTTACTTATGTACTCGTAAACCCTTGGAACACAGAATTATCCATCCCTCGACTCTTATTTCCACCTCCACGTGGTAAAGCCGGGAAGTGCAGGACTTATGAATCAAGGTAGGGAACTTAACTTCTGCGTAACAGGGGTAAAGAGATGGTGGAGCGATTATCCGCACTATGGTTTTTCACCTTCATCAGGGAGACCGCTCTGGTAAGTATGGTACCCACTTCTCTCGGCGTGTCTGCAGCCCATTTCTAAATCTTTCGACTCAACACTGAAGTAGGGAAGACAGCACAAAAAATTTGAACAGCCCAACGGCGCGGCGGCTCTCATAACGTTAGCGAGTCGTTTAGGGCCCCTTTGTCCAGGAAATTTATAAAGGACTTGGTCCCCCAGATTGGTTGTTGCGTGTGTTCATATTACCTGGGCCCCCGCTCAATTATAAAGACTTCTTCCATCAATGACGTCGTCTAATAAAAATTGGAGGTAGAGCAAACCTGGATTTATCATAAACATCATCAGACCTTTACGCCACTGATGGTTGCTACGATTTGTCCAGTTACAAGCTGCCGGTCATGGGTCTTGTTGAGTGGCAAGACCACCGGTAGTCCATACCAGGACTTAAAACACGGTACCGGGGGAGTTAGGAGCCCTCCACATATCGGTCGGTTGAGGTGGGCCTCCATGTAGAAGCGTCACGGTGGTTGTGGTATATACATAAAACGCAGGGAGGGTGCACCTGCTGGTCTCACCCGGAGTGGAGTGGCTATAAGTGTTAGGTGCTGAGACTCTAAGATCAGTAAGAGGTTTTAAATAGGCCTCGACTCATACCAAGGGTGGAGCTGTGCCCTCAACACAGTTCCGCATTGGTATAATCTAATGTAGGTTGCGATGGCAAGGTGCATCCCAGCTATCATGGATGTATGAGCATCCTAAGAGCTTAAGTCTTCACGACAGGCGTTCACGCAAAACATAAGCAAGGCACATCTGTGCTTATATTGCCGTAATCCAAGCAGTTTGTAAGGCGGTTAAAAAATTTACGCTGTCTCTTAAGCTTTCGAAATGTAGGGAAATGCCTCATAACAATCAAATTCAGAAATTTGCGGTTATACGCCTGCAGGGGATTAGTGGCATCGTTAAATATGAATTCTGTAACCTTTTTGACCGAACATATGTTATGTGTTCCAGCTTTGACACCAATATTTTACTAGGAGATCCTAACGCAAAGGGTCCCTATTTCTTTGAAAATAATCAAGGAAATAACGTAACTGAGAACTCAGTGGAATACGTGAAGATGTTGCGTGAGTTTTTAACACCACTGTTACATGAAAAGTCGAGTGTAACTTAATCAACCGACGACCATATCTCAATTAAAAGAAAACATCCAGGAGGAGATAGCCGCGATGTGTCAGCGAGTTTTCCAAAGTTTGCGTAGTCGATTACAGAAGTGCCAACTACGAGACGGGGCACATCTTGACGAGGTAATTTTTTAAATAATAAAATAAAGACAGCGACGTTGGAGTCTATTTATGAAGTATTCGAACACTGAAACAGGACATTTACGAAAAGCAAGTACCATCGCCAATCAGAATGCAATGTATGGATGGTAAGCGAATGAAAAACTGTAGCATATACAGTATACGGTGACTGGTACTCACAACAATCTAATGTATGTTCGAGCCTATGGAGAAGAAATAGACGATGCTACCAAAGAATGTCCCTACAAGCTGTTCGACAGCAATCCCCTAAGTGTGTCGTTAAATTCTGTGATTTTGACGGTTTTAAGGATACTGAGGTTTGCAAATGCACCTATTCTAACTATACATGCTGCGGAGGGAATATCTCTTCAGCTTACACCCGGTGTCCTCGGCACACACTCACAAAATATTAAGATACCCGATGAAGACACGGACCATTACTCAACTATATCCAAGGCATGCTTAGCGATATATCAGATCTCAAAACTTCTTCATTCTTAACGGCGCACTTAGTTTCAGACTTTTCGTCAGGCGCATTTTCTGCAGTTGCTGATTTGTAGACAAAATATAGGTACGCTGTCAACCAGAAAACACATGTAACAACGACGTCTGGGACAGAACTACACCCCCGATTATTACAATTTTGAGTTGGTTAAGGACTTTGTCTACCTGGGCTCTCATATGAATTCAAAGAACAACCTCAATGAAGAATAACCCTTGCCAATCGCTGGTTCTTTCGGCTAAGAAGGCAATTCTTAGCCTTCTCTCAAGCAACAAAAGTCTCTCTATGTAAGACCTTAATAATCGCTTTTCTCCTCTATGGCGCAGGGGCATGAGGGTACTCTTGGTTTGTGTTAGAGGAAAATTCTTCTGGTAATTTTCGGTCCTGTTTATGTAGTCGATGAGCGGAAGAAAGACATATAACGACGAAGGCAAGAATTGAACGAATGAAATGGCTGGGTCATGAAGAGCTGCAGGTGGCGCACGCAAGTGGAAGGGGAGCTCACCGAACTAAGCTTCCAAAACTTGCGAAAGATCTTACTGACTAGAGACGCCTTTTGGCGGAAGGTCAGGTCCACACCGGATTACTCTGTGTCCAAAAACTGTGCGGAATTTTTTTATAAATCAAAAATTTTGTATTTATTCTTCCAAATCAATTTCGTCCCCTTCAAAATAGTCCCCTCCCGATATAATACACTTATCCCACCACTTTTTCCAGTCCTCGAAGCATGCCGAAAAGTCTTCTTCCGGTATAGCCTTCAGAGCGCGCCCCGATTCACGTTGAATGTCTTCAATCGACTCAAAACGGTTCCCTGGGAGTGGTCTTTTGAGTTTTGGAAATAGCCAGAAGTCACACGGAGCCAAATCAGGTGAATAAGGTGGTTTCGGAACGATATTGGTTGCATTTTTGGCGAAAAAGTCACGAAGAGTCAGTGCAGTGTGAGATGGCATTTTTGGTACGCGTTCTCTACCTTCTTTGAACAATTTATACCAATCATATGTTGTTGGTTTTGGTAGAGCTCGGTTCCCGTAAGCCTTCTTCAACATTTTCAACGTTTCGGCAGCATTTATTCCATTCAGGAAACAAAATTTGGTCGCACTTCTTTGATAAATAATTTCAGACATTGTAAAAATCGCGAAATTCACTTTTTGTGTCGCACAAAAACAAGCCGAACTCAAATACTAATGAATATTTTGACATATAATTTGGCATGGAAATCAGTAACAGTTGTACCAACTTAAAAAAAAATATATTGAGCGAAAATATTTGCCCGCGTAATTTAAATCGAAAAATTCCGACCAGTTTTTGGACACAGTAGTATAGCGCCACATTAACTAAGTAAGTTGCTGGTTTTTTCTCAGCTGCCGACTTTGTGGTAGGACGAGCCTGAGTTGGAACTGATTTTGCTGTTACAATCCTAGTGGCTGATGTTGATGCAACTCTTACTGCTGATTTTTAAGTCATTTTTCATGTGGCTTAGCAAACCAGCAGAGGTTTTTGTGATGCAATGGAAGTTTACGCCAAATCATTTGGAGCCCCAGCATCATGTCCTCGATTTATAGCTGCTCCAACTATATAGGCATTCGTCTCCTAAACAACGAGTACAAGATCTTCTCTGTTGTATGCCGCGAGGTTCTAGAACTATTTGAGAACGTCCTGATTGGCCTCATACTTTCAGTTTCAGGGGCAAATATCCACAATATCTCGTTATTTATTCCAAGACCGCTAATAACCGATTTTATAGAGATTAGCTAGAAAGATTTAAGTCCAGTTCAAGCATCCCTACCCAACTTGTCATGTTTGGTCGAATGACAATGAAGAGCACTCCCTACTCCGTAAAGGTAGCAAACAATCTCACAGAGACCTTTGGTTAAACGCGACAGAAAAGGGTTTAAAACAATTTTTTGAAACTTCAAAGCCTTTAACTAGACACTGTAGAAAACATCCCGATACTACTGGTCGTGATCAGAACAAAACAAAGTTTTTGCTATCAACAAAAAGCGGCTCATGGCCTCGAAAAGAACGCTGCAATTGGCAGATTTAACTTTGAAGTAGTTAAGAATTTTGTCTTCTTCAGGTGTGCTACTAACTCCTATAATAACATCTGTCAAAAGGCAAACCAAACCAATCATTGTTTCTGGCATAAAAGTCAATTGATCCTCATCTAAGTCGTAAAAGTACGGTCGCGCCAAAGTGGTTTAAGACATCCTTGACCATTTGATATACAGGAAACTTTGAGTGAATTTTGACTACATTTGCATCGACAGGGCTTAAAATACGGAATACGAAAGCAAACAGCGACATAAGTTCTTACCATTGAGACCTAAGAACAGAGCTCAAGTAGCACATAGAAGTGGCCCTGACCAGAAATTCTTTACAGAAATGTCAGAGGCTTGACAGATGGATGGAGTACTATTTTGGCTCTATTTAGTAAGTTGGAATCCCAGAACCCTTTCTGTTTGACTTTAGAAAGTCTCTATGATGGTTCACAATGCACTTCTCAGATACAACCCTTTCAAGAAGAAAAGTTTCTGTGACTTAACAAAATGTGATTCCTCCTACTGTCTTGAGCTAACAAGCAAAGGCTTTTAACTCCGCTACCATGGCATTTGTGAATACAGCAAGTGCTCGGTGGACCTACAAGTAACCATATCTCTAGTCTGTATCTTCCCACTCACAGTAAGTACCGGTATCAGTCAAGTTTCTATCATGTCACTTTGTCAATAATCGCAAAGCCGTGTCTTAAGTCTCTCTCTCTTAAGATTAGAATAATACGAGTATGGAGAAAAATTTGGTTAACAAATGGCCAGCAAGAAGTGGCAGACAACAAGTGATAGACACAACCTGCGTCATGTCATGATGCAAATAAAGTGCAAAACCTCCGCCACAAATGTAAATCGGCAGGGAGTGAGTTGTTTTTTTTTCTTCCATTTCTCAGCCCACCAGCTTACAATCTTATTTAACGTCTGTCTGTCTGTCGATCCATTCCATCCGTCCGTCTGATTAACAAATATTTACCTCAATCAGGGCGCACTTACATACGTACATACGAGTACGTACATACGATATATTGATATCGCGCTTGCATGCGTGTGAGTGTTAGCATTTGAGTTAATTACTCGCAATGACAATTTTTTGATTTATTATCGCACAAAGTCGAGACACGAAAAAGGAGTTATTAGCATTGGAAATGACTGGTGAGGCGATTACACTAATGGCACAGGCGGGAACTGACTATACTTGTTGTATCTAGAGTTGTGCTTGTACCTCTGCCAGTATCTGAACCTGTAACTTATATGAACCTTAACTGCGCACTATCCACACTGATCGTGCGTCGTCTGTGCGAAAAGCCTTTTTTTTCATTTTTTTGATAAGAGAACACCGTGTTGCTCTGGTATTCGCGTTGTGGACTAAGCACCTGGCATATTGTGGAGCTATGTAGTCACTTGAGCGCCACTTGAACCAAATGAGGTTCTCCTTTGGTACCTGTAAGTGAAATGTCTGGGAAGCGATAGAAAAACTACGGATAAATGTCCTAATTGAGAGATTGATGAAATACCGGATGTAAACGACGCACCTATGGATGAAATGTGTCCTCAGCAGGAAGTTGTATCGGATTCGATTTTAAGGTGGCGAGTTTGTTACTTTGTTGCCCTGATTGAGGTATTAAGTTGGTCTTGTGGGATGGTTTTGTGATATATTTTCCGGGATGTATGCATAGGAGTCCGTAAGCGCTATCCTTTCGAAAGCTATTAAGGAAGTAGTTTTCGAAGGACCAAAAGCAACGAGGCGAGTAACGGGGAGTAAAAATTTAAAGTCCAAGATATTCCAAGCTGTAGGACAATTAAAAAATAATTAGACAGTCGGTTCAAAGAGATTCCAAGATGCCTCCCAAGTCGGGAAATGAGATTTCGGTGATGAGAGTGGCCAAATAGAGGAGAAAATGGTAATATCCCAAATTTTCGAGAGGCCAGAATATACTGTGAGAAAGTTTAATATCAGACGGCGATCTAATGGTTGAACAGATAGGAAGAACAATTAAAAAAAAAAAAAAAAACAACGGTGTGAGATATAAAATTGATTCTAGCTTTGTTTTGAAGCTTCATTCATGCCATTACTAGGTGGGGTGAAAAGTAACCTCCTTGGGAATGAAAAACAATTTTTATTTTTAAATGTTTTATTTTTTATTTTATTCAATATAGTCCCCTTTCAGCCTTATACACTTATTCAAACGATTTTCCAACTTCTTGATCCCGTCCGAAAAGTAATTTTCCGGAAGGTCTGCAAAATACTCCTCCGTGGCGTCGATGATTTCCTCGCGTAAGCTGAATTTTTTATTGATGAGCCAACTTTTGAGGTTTGGGAAGAGATAATAGTCCGAGGAAGCCAAATCGGGCGAATACGGTGGATGCTACAGCAATTGGAGCCGTAACTCATTGTGGTTGCCGTGGTTGCGATGCTCTTATGCGCCGGCGCATTGTCTTGCAAAAACAAAACTCTTTTCGCTTCATGTAAGGCCGCTTTGCAGCGATTTTGGCCTTCAATCGCTCCAATAATGCACAGTTATACTCGCTATTGATGGTTTTTCCTTTTTCGAGGTAGTCCACGAAGAGTATGCCATGACAATCCCAGAAAACCGACGCCATAACCCTTTCGACCCATTGAGCCTCCCTCGGCCGCTTCGGAGCACTCGTGCCGGCTTCAATCCATTGCCGGGCACTCATTCTGTTCTCTGGTGTGTAATAATGGATCCAGGTTTCATCAACAGTTACCAATCGACGCCAAAAGTCCAAACACTCTTTCGAAGTGCTCTTGCGTTCGTGTTTTTGGTCAGGAGTGAGCATGCGCGGCACCCAGCGGCAGGATAACTTTTTCATATGCAGAATATTGCCCAAAATATGGCGTAAGCGCTCAGTACTAATCTTTGTGGTATCTGCTAGCTAGCGCATCTTCATTTTCCGGTCAGCCAACACCATTTCATGTATTTTTTTTGACATTGTCCTCTGTAACCGCATCGGAGGGCCTGCCGCTGCGGACTTGATCGGTAGTGGAGTTGCGGCCACCACGAAACTCTCGAAACCAATATTTGACGGTCTTATCTGACGAAGCCCATACTATTTATCAAACTTTTCTTCTATTTCATTCCAATTTTTGATGACTCGGTTTAATATGTGAGGCGTTATTCCGGCAATAGCGTACCGAATGTTGGCCTCAAGTTCGTCCAAAGTGGTTGAATTGTTAGCATATTGTAGAATAAGGACCTGACGTATCCCAGAGAAAATAATCGAGTGGCGTCCAATTGCATTATCGCGGCGGCCAATTGATGAACGCTCGCCGTGAGATAACCCAGTCGCCAAAATTCTCCTTTACAACTTCGAGCGTCGCGTCGATTGTATGGCATATAGCGCTGTCTTGATGGAACCACAGCTCGGATATATAGATGACAGTTCCATTGACAGTAACGGTGTCTTCTTCCTTATTTCGAAAGAAAAAAACTGCAGCAAATAGTCAATCTTTGTGGATACCTTGACGCTTGACCAAACACTTGTAGATTGGGTTTGCTCCAACAGGTGCAAAAATGGGCCTCATCCGAGAAGATGATTTTTTGGCCAACATACCCAGCGCCCAATTAGCGAACTCATTGCGTTGTTTATAGTCGTTTGCCTTCAATTCTTGCGTCGGCACAATCTTATAAGGATGTAGGCCCAAATCCAACCGCAAAATAAATCAAGCTAACTCTCTGGCGATGCCCAATTCAGCTGACGTAGGAGCCTAACGTTAATGGCCACTACGGCGGCTATGTTCTTTTCATTTTGCAACTATTTCTATCTGGTTGGTTGCTTAAGATCCAAAACAGTGTACTTATGCTAAGACTTTTCTGCCTCACGACGTAATTCACGTTACCTACTCGTGCGTATGTATTTACAACTGAGCCGGAATTTCGATAATTTTTTATCATTTCCGTACGTTCGGCAAGTGCAAAACGATCCATTATTAAATGACAAACCTTACTGAATATTTTGACAGTTGGATTTCATTTGTAACTTTGACTATCATTGCTAACTGGTCACCCTTTATTATTCCTTAATCCCTCAAGAGCTTTTTTGGGCTTCAACAAAAAAAATTTTCACCGAACATAAACAATGAAGCAAGAAGCATACGGACCAACGCAACGGTGCAAGGAATGATCAGAACTGCCAGTGACATCCACGATTAGATAAGATGGAATAAACATAAGTTTCCCAAAACCGACACCAATCAGCGAAGCTCTCAAGTTTTACCTAAAAATTTACACACACGCTTGAATCAGGCAAGTTAAACCATTTAGCAGATTTAGCAACCCTAAATCTCACTTGAAAAGTCAAGGTGCCCAGGCTTCCGTGCCGAGGTCTTCATTCTCAGCAATTAGAATGAACTGGCGGTTCATTGATGAATACAATATAATGCGGATCAAACCACTACCTAAGCGGGAGGGTAGTGGTAAGAGATACCGGCGAGGCTCTCAAGGCGAGACTCTAAAACAACTGTTGTTGTTATATCCTTAAGAATCAATGACTCCGCCATCCCAAAGTCCAAAAACTGCAGTAAGCTCTCGTCCTTCATAGACTCAGCGAAGAGACCAGCCGCAGGTTATACTACTATCTGTCTCAAGCAGCTGGTGAAAACTGATTTAAGCCACATTTTTGGCATACGGTACAGCATGCTAAAGATCTTCAGATCAACCAACTCTGAGGACAACGATGGTTGACGACGAACTGGAAGATGATCCGACTGATCCCATTCAGCAAAATGACATTAGTGTCGAACAACTTAATCTGCAGCCCTCGGAGTGTGCATATTAGATAAAAACTATGACATTGTCCATGACAAACATTCGCCCGAGATGAAGCTCAGCACATGGTGCTCCACCATCACCACAAGGATTAGTTCCTGCTTTTGGGATGTGATGCTAACGCAAGTTACTCGTTATGCGGGAGCATCAAGGAAAACGAAAAAGTCAAATATCTCAGTAAGACAGAAGATTTCATCATCAACTCGGTCGTGGTTAAAACCAGAATAATTCAGCTTCAATTGCGGAACAGCCTTTTAACCAAATCCGTAGATAGAGGAGGAGATATCTCGCCTCTTCTATGGCTCCTGGTCACCAAGAATACCTTAACGGAGCTCGTAATCAAGTAAGGATCATCGATGTGATTATTTTGGTAACAAAGATGTTTCTCTCAGTGATCAGTGAACTCACAAAGACTAAGCTCGGGTCACAAGTTGTGGACTTGGCATTAATCCGAGTAAAACAGAACTAATACTGTTTATCACCAGGCACAAATCGCCGATTTTCAAGTTTGCTTGTCATAACAACCAAACACTTGCCTTATCGTTCAGTGTAAGGTACCTTGGCGTAATACTTGCGCTTTAGCTCAACTGGAAATTAAACATTGAACACAGTAAAGTAAGCATGTGTGTCGCTTTATACGTCTGCAGCATGAACTTCAGACTAAGAACATTGCCGTACTTCGGTCAATTCTTACTTATGGATCGCTCGTGCAAAGCATAAGGATCTGGCTACGACTATAACTGACTACACGATATCTTATCTCAATGTGAATAATAATATCCAAGTTCAGACTTCAAAAAGGACAGCGCCGAACTAGAATTGGAAGTGAGGTGCACAAAAAGAAGTACGCCATCGACAATTTTCTCGACATTGAGGTTGCCTTCGACAGCGTAACTTTTGACGGCATGTATTACTTTGCTGGAGAAAATTGGGAAGAGAATCTCTAGTTTTATATATAGGAGTATTTCTGGTAAATACGACTATAATTCCTGCCGTTGACTGTGGCCAATATCCGGTGGCATAAGTAAACGGGGTTGCTAACAAGGTTTTATCCTCTCTCAACTGTGTTAATAACCAAATACGAGTATAACATGCGCATCGGTTGTTTGGTGGAACAGGCGTTCGCAAAAGTAGGTCGCTACTGTTTTTTTCGAAAATAAGAATCGACTGTGTCGGCTGAGATTAAGGATGAGATTGAGGCTGAATTATTAAAGGAAGGTAATTGCGACTTCACGGATTGTATTTCGCTTAAGGACGATTACATTTGATTTGACTCTGTCAAGAAATGCCCTTTCATCATTTCCAAGGCTGTTTGAGAATGCAAGGCTTCTGTTATAGCAGTCGAACGGCTAATTCACTGAGCCTTCTTTGGTCCAAATTCACACTGTCATTGCAACAAATAACAACGCCCATGAGTTTGTTAGGCCAGGCTCGGAAGAGAATTTCTCAGAACCCAAACTTAGGTTAGGACTGCCTGTATCCGTGACTAGGGCTTCTGTTGACAGTTGGGTGTTCTATGAGCAGATTAGTAGTTGCATGACTTTCCAAGTGACTGCATCTAGATATCTTCAAAGGTCAGCGCCGTACCTGCTGTCCCTTATTATGAAAAATTGTAGACTGCTTACTGAAGTCGTAGTGGACCACAACCGCTTTTCTGAGTAAGTACCTGAATAGCAAAAAATTCTATTGCGCTTAAAAGTCAGCTACAAATGTCTTCACAGAATGATCAACAACTTGTTTCCATAGCAAATAAAGTTGTTGTAAAGATACGGCAAAAGAACCTTTAAAGCGTCTAGGAGTTATCATGTCGGAAGGGCAGCGAGGATATGAATAGCTTACCAACCTAATGATAGCTCTATCAACATCATGAATAGCAAGTGGGTTTGGTTGATCTTTTTCTTATCCTTTTATTAACCCATTCCTCGTTATACGATCTTATGCGTAACGAGTTTCCCATTTTTACTACATCGCTGCTGCTCCGCGATTGGGGTTGGCTAATGTCGCAGACCGCAGAGGAATTCTTTTTCCGACCTCGTTTTCTTACAGTTGGAGTGACTGTAGTTGATAGTGCCTTTTTAACCGGATTTTCCGCAGATCTTCTTTGAACGTGGTAATACCAGCTTATTCTATTTGCCTCAAGCTGTTCGGTTACCGAATTCTTTATATGTGGACTTCCTCATATACGCGTAGATCTAATGCATTTCCGCTGCCGTTATTTTGTTTTTAAACGCTTCGTACATTATCCAGCACTGTGAGCCTTACATAAGAGCTGGTCTAACAACCGTGGTGTAGAGTTTCCCCTTTAATTTAAGTGGAAATTTTCGGTCGCAAAAGATTCCTGAATTTTCCCGCCATTTCATCCATCCCACACTCACTCTGTGGTATACGTCGTCGTCACATTTCGCTTCCATGTTAACGATTGATCCTAAGTACTTAAAGATAGTGCTTTTCGGAAGAACTATTCCGTCTAACATTATATCCGGAACAGGTCGCGACGGATGCGTAATGGGCACGTCAAATGCTCCGTCTTTGAACGACTTATTTTAAACCCGTTTCTCTCTAGCGCATTTTTCCATGAATCTAAGGGGTTTTGCAAATCTTCGACGTTATCGCTTAGTATAACTGCGTCGTCAGCGATGAGAACGGGCGCTACATTTGCTTCGCGCATGCCGTCTTTTAAAAGATAGTCGAACACTACGTTATAGAGGAAAGGACACTTCCTTGGTGCACTCCGACATTAACTGGAAATTCTCTCGTTAGTCCGGCAGAGCTTTTAACCGCAGTTTTAACGTTTTCGTACATGTCTTGTATTATTCTAATATACGTTTCCGGTACATTTTGAGACCTCAGCGCGGCCCATATGAGATCCCTAGGCACTCGATCGAATGCTTTCTCGAGGTCGATAAATACCATGTGTAAATCCTTAGACGAATCTCGGTGCTTTTCCATTATTATTCGTAGGCTTTGGATAGCGTCCACCGTCGATCTTCCTTCAACAAATCCACACTGGCTATTATCGAGCTTTATTATTTGCCGAAGACGTTCGTTTAAAACTCTTTCGACGATTTTCATTGTGTGTGACATAAGCTTGATTGAACGGTAGTTGTTGCATTCTCGAGTGTCGCCTTTTCCTTTGTATAATGGAACCAAGAAGCTACTTCTCCATTGACTCGGCATGGGTTGTCCACAATTTAATTCATTTAAAAGTTTCGATAGCCAAACGCTGCCGATCCCCTCCATCTTCGACCAAAACTCTGATGGAATGCTGTCTGGTCCCACCGCTTTCCCCGGCTTCATTTTTCCAATTGCTATACTTATTTCTTCGATTGAAAAGTCCGAAACTTCCTCCACGAATAGACCAGCTGTCGGCACGATATCACGTGGAAACTGTTTGTTAAGCAACTCCTTGCAGTGTTCAAGCCACCGATCACAAATTTTCTTTTCATTTGTTAGTAAACGACCGTCTGCGTTTTTGATGTATTTCGGCGAGGTTATTTCCATCGATTTTTTTCGCCTCTGTGCAGCGAGCTCAAAAATATTTGGCACTTTAGTATTGTATGACGTTTGAACTTCTTGTATAGCTTGCCTTCTATCTGCCGATCGTGAGGATATTTGTTCCAACTCCTGGTACAGGTTTGCTGTAATCACTCGAGTTCGAGCAAGGACTTTCTTTGCGGCCTTTTTAAGACGCTCTTATTCAAGAGACAGTCGAGCTATTTTGATATTGTCGTTCCGATTGCATCTTGTCGGCCACAGCTCGTTTGGTTTCGTCATTCCACCACCATGTTTCTTTGCCGACGTGATTTCGATATAGCCCCCAGATGGGACTTTGCGAGTGTTAGGCATTCCTCGTGCATGCTGTTCCACATTTATTGCGGGCTAAGTGAGTCTGCGATACCGTTTATATTTCGAAGTGCTTCTTTAGCCAGTGTGATAAATCTTGTGCCTGGTTCCTTCGATAGATTATACCACCAGATTTTTGGCTTTCCAAACGATACCCGTGTTTTCTGTGGTTCCGCTGTGAAAACTTCTGTAATGAGCAGACGGTGTTGGCTTACTAGCGATTCTCCAAGTATTACTTTACAGTCCTTAACACGGTTTCTCATCGACATTTTGCAGAGGTGATAATCTATTTGCGTTTCGAGGCCTCCGCTACTATAGGTGATAAGATGTCGTTGGTGTTTAATAAACATTGTATTTAAGACGGTTAAGCCATAAGCCCTACACGCTACAAGGATGTCTTCGCCAGCTGAATTTCGTTTTTTTTGTTTTAAATGCATTTTATTTTACTTATCATTACTTCTTACATTCTAACAGAAAATGCTTAAATGCTAGCTTACAATTACTTTACAATCTTATACTAACTTACTGGCCCTACACAGGCACTCTAAGCTACTCTAAATTCTTATACCTATGTCTTTCGACTTCATTATTATTTTGTTTAGGAATATTTATTTTCTATACTTAGGCTAAGAAAAGAATTGTCAACAAAAAACTTAGCATATGGACTTGCTTTTTTATTTTTATAAAAACTTAATATCTAACTTAAAATAAACCTTAATCTACCTAACCTACATACAATACATACAAACACACATATAGACGTTGTACACAATTATATACATACATTACATACATTACTAATATATATATATATTACTTAAATACTAACCTAAACCTATGTGAGGCTGGTCCGTAATTGACGGAAACGACGACGAAACATCTTCCCCATCATTCAACCACCAGAAATGCTGGTGCTGCCGAACGACATCCCTCTTATCGCGATTCCCCACCGCCCTACTGAACCTGAGACGATCCACCCTGCCGTGTGCGACGTCTCTGTTGTAGTTGAGTCGCCTGTCCCCAGCTGTCCGAGCGACATGGAAGATTAACGGGACCGCTGATCTATCCTGGATCAACCCTATCTGATCAAGGTAGAGGAATGCTTCCGGTGGAACGAAGCCGTTAGAGCGCACACTCTCATGATAAAGGTGATTGGGGAAGTAAGCCCCAGATATCAGGTTATTCGTCGAGGATCGCTCTTGCAATGTGCCTTCGAGTCAGCTTAATTACGAAGTTGTCCACTCGTATTAGGTTTGCCCTGTTGTAAAGGACCTCATTAGGATAAAATTTTTTGTACTCCGACTCTGGTGTTCTGTACAAGCGAAGACAAGCCCTAAGGCAAGCCCTCTCAAACACCCGAATCGTTTCCATTAAGCTTGCTCGTACATTGAACCACACGGGACACCCAAATACCAGCATGGGCCTGATAAGGGCCGAAGATTCGCCGGATTGGATATATCCTTTCCCTTTTTGGGGATAGGTTGAACCACCGCCGTTTTCCAATGCGCTGGATAATGTGCATTATTTATTGCATTATTTAACAGGGTGGTATAAATGTCCACCGCTTCTAGAGGAAGATGTCGAAGCACGATGTTCGGAATACCATCGGTCCCCACTGATTTCTTACTACTGATTGTGTCGAGGATCTCATGGAGTTCTTCCTTCGAAATGAACGGGGGTAGGTCACTTTCTCTGGCAATGACATTATTTGCCATATTTTCGTCGCTGAAGCGGGTGAAACCAGAGCCCTCGGATCGCCAGTTCTCTACTTCATTTCGAATATAAAAGTTGTGCACCAAGACGCGATTGTCCAGGTCATAATTAAGATCAATGATATCATTAGCCTTGTATACTTCCTGGAAAGTCGCCCCTATGGCCTCAACCTTCTCCTGTGGATCCTCGATCACAAAGAAGTCGTCATCATCAGCGGCCTCATTTGTATCAATGCCTGCTATTGTTAGTAACCGTTCGTTGTCTGTTGTCCGGGCTATTCTAAGACACTGAAAGTCGTTTTGATTTTTTCTCCGAAATAGTTTATTTATTTGTGGGAACATATTCGGGTTGCTGGTGTTTACAGCCCGAACCTTGTTGTTCCAATACAAACTTACAGCAATTCTGTAATTCTCTTTAATTAATGTTTGAATATTTTTAATCGACGACTTCAGTGTTCTAATCTCTGGGTCTTGTCTGTCTGTAAACTGTCTGTATAAGTTTTTAAGTCTTGTCAGAAGTCTACTTTTCTGTCGGTGCAGTGCGTCAATAGTAGGATTGCGGAACAGATTTTCGTTAGTCGTTTGTTTATGCCGCGGTATTGTAGTGTCCATAGTTTGTTTTATTTTCTCGTCCATTCGTTTAAGGTACTTATCGATCTCCTCGTTTGATAAATTCCTATTGGACGGTGGGTGGAGCGTGTTCGAGGAGAGTGCTCTTGTCAAGGTTGCGGAGAAGCGTGTCCATCGAGTCTTACTGTAGTTGTAAGAGTATCTTTGGACAAACTCCCCCAATTCCGCAATTTCGTTGGGAACTGTGATTTCGGTGCTAAAACCGCAATGGTCGCTGTCATACACGAATGTGCGCAGACAGTTAAGCGTTTGTAAATTCGTACCTGTCAGTCGTATACGTTCGTCATACAGTAATAGATCCAAATAAGACCCGCCTCTGGGAAACGACGGGTTATCCGTCGCTTTAAGACCGAGTCTATACATGGCATCGTGCTGACCCGACCAATCGAGTAGTAGGTTCCCTCTAGTATTTGGCAAATTATTTCCCCAATCTCTGTGTCTAGCGTTGAAGTCCCCGCCGATTATAAAATAATTCTCCCCCGATTCCAGCCACAGAAGTCGAAAAAGTGTGTCGAGCTCTGTAATGAATAAGATGGATTGTGAGGCCCCAGATGCAGAAACAGAGGCTAAGTACAGCCGCTTTCCACTGCGGAGCGGGATGTAAATGACGACTGCCTCTAACACCCGGAACCTGCCTAACACTCCCTTGTACACTCTGTGGAATTCTATGCCTTCTTTAATGAAGATCGCGACACCGCCTCCACGTTGGGAGTTAGGCCGGTTTCTTCTTTTAACAATATACGAGTAATTATTGTACTCCAGTTCGTGCTCATCGGTTAGCTTGGTTTCGCTAGCGAAAAGCACATCAGGAGTTTGATCTTGTAGCAATTTAAACATCGCGGCTCTTCGTTCGATCCTAATCAATGAATTAACATTTACCGCAAGGACCTTCAAAGTCTGTTCCACCATGTGCGTCCCCATTACGACATGTGTTGCGTTAGACCCAGCAGCAGAGCGTAGATCTGGTCCACCCGCTTGGCCTGTTCTTGCACCTGCTGTTGCAGCTGAGCCATCTGCCCTTGGATTGCGAGCAAGATGGCCAGCATGTTAGGTGCAGCTTCTGTTGTTCTCGGCATTGGCGCCGGAGAAGCAACAGCCGCTTGCTGTGCCGTAGCCCCTCTACCTGACACCATTTGGGCGTAGGAGATTTGGGACGTGCCGTCTGGTGTTTGAAGCCCAACAGGTGAACGTTTGACCTCCACCTTCTGCTGCCGAGCCAGTTTTGCTTTTTTAATGTCGGCGAACTTAGGACAACCCCGATAGTTTGCGGTGTGTCCCACGTTCCCACATAACACGCACGAGAGCTGCGTCCTATCGGATGCTCCGTCCCTACCCAGAGCACACTCCTCGGAACTGTGGTTCTTTGCGCACTTCACGCATCGAGGCTGCATTTGGCAGTTCGATGCGGCGTGCCCGAACCTCTGGCAGCGAACGCATTGTATAACGCCTTCGCTCCTTTTTAATTTCTCCCAGTGAACCACCTGGTAGTCTAGGACATTGATACTCCTAAGACTATCCAGACGGCTTTCGGGACTGAGCTGCACCAGGAAGAACGGCAGACCCCGTTTCTCCCGCCTTGCTCTAGCTGTGGTAAATGGCTTTACCCCCACAAATTTGAGTCCTTCGCACTCCTTCTCTTTGAGCAGTGCCAGGATCTCCTCAGGATCAGAAGACGTTTCCAACCCCTTCAGCAGCATCGATTGCCGCTTTTCACACTTCGGTGTGTATGAATAGTGCTCCGTCGTCGTTTCTTTGAGGAGCTCTTTAACTTTCGCATAGCCCTCCACTGTATTACAGTGGATGGCATGGCGATCGTATCCCAATCTCTTAATACTAAAATTATTACCAATGACCAACTTACACAGGTCTTTGGTAGCATTTACCTCTAATTTATATGTGTTGATAGGAGGAACCTTCTCCTTCTTCTTCTGCTGTTGTTGTTGCTGCTGCTGTTCTTTTGTTGCTGCTGGTGTTGTTGTTGCTGCTGCTGTTGTTGTTGCTGCTGTTTTTTCAGCTGCTGTGGTTTCTGCTGCTGCTGTTGTTGCTGCTGCTGCTGTTTCGTTTGCTGCAGTTGCTGTTTCTGCTGCTGCTGGTTTTGTTGTTGCTGCAGTTGTTGTTTCTCTTTTTGTTGCATTTGTTGTTGGGAGCTCTCTACTTCGGATTGCTCCCTCTGCCTACGTGCAGTTTGTTTTTGCTTAATAGCAAGCACTTTTTCTCTCAGCTTTTCTATGCTGCAGTGTATCTCTTTTATTTCCTCATCCTCATCTTCCGACTCAGATGCCGCTAGAGAGGCAAAGTTGTTGTTGGCCCCCTTATACTGGATGTGCATTAACGCATCATCAGGATGTTTTTTGTTTTGATGTGTTGCTGTTGCTGTTTCAGCTGTCAAAGCAGCACTTTACTTAGGTTAGGAGTAGTTCTTAACCTCCTCCTCCTTTTGATGGCCACGGCACCTCCCGTTATGGGAAGAGCGGAACGCTCTCCACCATCCATCGCGTGATTTGTGATTTCTTTACACTTTCTTCACTTTACACTTCGCACAATTTGAAAACAAAACAAAAAAAAAAGTTCAAGATTTGTCTGGGTTCGAACCCGTGTCTCACGATCTGATGATCGGCGCCGCTTTTTTTTTTTTTTTTTTTTTAAATGCATTTTTATTTTATTAATTCATTGATTCTTACATGCTAGACAAAAAACGCTTAAAAATTAGCTTAAATAACTTAGAAAACTATCTTATTCTAACTTACTGGCCCCATGCGGACACTCTAAGTTAAACATAATCTTAATCTACATGTCTTTCGACGTTCCTTACAGTACTCTTTTTATTGTTGCATTAATTTAAAAACTAAAACTAAGAAAATAAATTGTATTAAGTAAAAAACTTAGTAAATGGACATTTTTTTGTTTTTCTCTTAATATAAAACTTACAGACTACTTAAAAAAAATAATAATAATAAATCTTAAGCCTACTTAACCTACTTAAGCTAACTTATTGTATTGGTGATCGGCGCCGCTACTTTCTTGGCTACCGACACAGTTAATGAAAGTGCAACTAAATGTCTTTAAGAGAAAACTAAAACACAACTGTTTTACGAAAAGCCGAAACACGAACACGTCTATTCTCAGTCTAGATCTGCGAACGACTGCCAGCTGAATTTCGGGTTCCAAAGCCTTTACCGCCGTGGCAGTCCTCATAATCAACATTTGTTTCTCTGACGTTGCCGTTTAAATCTCCGCATACGAAGAGCATCTCATCGATTGGTATATATCTAAGCAAATTACCGAACTCTGACCAAAATTTATCTTTTTCCGATTGATCGCATTGATTTTGTGGAGCGTACTCGCTAACAATGTTCCACGTTCCATTGTGTATGACAAGTTTTACACTCATTAAGCCGTCGCTTATTTTCAAAATACCAACGATATTTCTAAGAAGATCCGCTGCAACAACGTTAACATCACCGTTTCGTCAATGGACCGTTCAATGGTAGAACCTCTTAAATGCCTTAGTTCTTAAATCAAGAAAACGCGCTTTGTTTCCGGTATTACACCACTTCGTTTCCTAAGCGCATCGATCCGAGGTCCAACTTCCAAACCGATGTATAGGAAAATATTTTGGAAGCTTCATTTTGCCCGCCCCCGGAATCCGTCGGGCTCTGACACAAGCACTTCTACTTGCTCTGGGATCGCCCTAGTGCCATTTAGGGAGCGCCACAAGGTGGTACTTACTTACTTACAAATACGATGCCTAAGGTAATTACCCAATCTGTAATTATAATAATTATGCAAGCCATACCTTTAGATACACAGGTCGGTCCTGTCAATGATATTTTAATAAGAAAAACAAAATTATGGTTTAGCCAATAAAGTAGAACTTTCCGCCTCCCATCACATAGAAGTGTGAAACGTGCATAATAAGGTTCTTCTCTGAACTGATTTATGTTCAATAGTGACAAATAAACACATTCCACATGACACTTTTGCCGCCAAATTTAGTAAATGTCATTTGTCATCTGTCGCAGTGACACTTAACTCTTTGACACTCATTCTCATGCAAATGGAAAATGCAAATGGAAATCCCACTCGTCCTACTCTTATCTAATTATCGTTGAAATTAAATTTTCTTATTTTATTTCAAATGCGTGCTAATGCAATAACTGAGTCGCATATCACCTCTAAGGCTTCTATCTGTCATTTGCCAGCCTCGTCAACACCCATTCCAGTTCAGATTATCGATTGAGCCAGCAACCCTGATTATGTTGATCACTTGCCAGAGTGCTAAACTAGATTCCATAAACAGTTTGCCCTCTGTCAAAGTGACAGGATTGACGTAGTAACCTTTCTATAGTTAGATTCCACACCCAGCTATCCAGTGATCTTGTGTGCATCCAACGCAACCAACGATCTAATTTGCCTATTGTGCTGCAATAAATCACACAAACAGTAATGGCAGCCTAAATCAATATGGTGCACGAGCCATTTCCGATGCAATTATTGACGATGCGATGGTGTTGTGTCAGTTATTGGCGTGCAAACAAGTTCCACGAGCCATTTGTGCAATTGCAATGTACAGATAGCCACATGTCCACTGGCGGCAGCAATGACGTTCTTTTCAGTCGTCTGACATATTTGTAAGGCACAGCGATTGCTGATTTAGGGAGGGAATAGAGGTGACAGGTGGCAGGTGATGCCAGCATAACATTAATAAGTTACAGCATTCCCAGCGAATTGAGAGCTGCAGTCAGAGAGTTGAAGCGTCAGCAAAAAGCCACAACCGAGACAAAGAACCTCGAACTCGGAATACTCGTATACTCGTAGTATGCCTGGGTAGCAAACAGTACCAGCAGCAGTATACTATATGCGCATGCCCGCGTTATATGGTTTTCGCATTAAATGACAGAAAACACGTTGTCCCGACACGCCAATCCGCATTATTGATGGCTTATTTATTCTGCATAAACATTGGAATATAATTAACGACTTGGCGTACGCTTTCAGATGGAGAGCAGCTTGGAAATTGGTACTACGCCCACAGATTGTGGCCTTGTTGTATCGTCCGATCGCCCGATCGCCCGATCGTCTGATCGTCTGATCGTCTGATCATTCGACCGTCTGGCCTGTCAATAATCCTCGTGAGTTGTTGTTCATTTCGTTTGAAGTAAAGTTCCTTCGATTCCTCAATATCAGTGGAACATGTGTGATGGTTCTGGACATCAAAACATGTATCTGTGCATAAGTGCTTATGGACGGGTCGTTGTGGCCATGGGTATATAGTAGAGCGGCTTATGATTTATGAAAAATGATTTATAGGGTTCGGTTGGGCAGGACACGAAGTATGAGTATCCGCAAATAGATACGAGTAAGCACTGGTAAAGTGAAGATGGATCGTCGACTGTCAATTATGTGTAGTGTCTCCCTGCTCAGTGGTCTCTTAATTAGCTTGATCCGTCCCAGGCTGTAGACTCTATTCGACGTATGTACTCTGGAAGTGCTGGCGAAATGATTATTAATGGCGTGGAGCTTTTGAGTTGATTTTCGAGGACACAGAATATTGATGGCTTACTTAGGTGCAAAAGTTGAGTTAATATGCTCCGCCTGGAATGCCGAGATTCTATTTTGGTGTTTATGTTGACGTATGACAACTGTTTGTTGCTGTGTTATTGATTGGAGTGTAATTTTAAAATCTGGTAAAGCAGGAAAAGTCCATTTTGATAGTTGATACCAGGAGAAGGAGCAGCAATGTCCGGTTTTACATGGACGGTTTTTTTTTTTAAATTACACACATTTGTCAGGATTTTAGCTACTGTAAACATTAGTCTGAAGTCGCTACTTGGTTTAGCTGAAGATTGATTTAAATTTTAAGCATGTGTTTGGGTAAGTGTGATCTTCAAGCTAAAGAGTAGTTCAGTAGTCTCTGTCACATTGTCAGTGGATTGAATCCGCCTCTAAGTATTGCATACACTTTTATGAACCTTTATACACTTTAAAGTTCGGGGATTATTTGCGTAATCACGGTCTTTTACATGGCCACACAGAAAAAATCTAACGGTGTCAAATCGCATGATCTTGGTGGCCAATTGACGTCGCCAATACGTGAAATTACGCGACCAGGAAACTTCTCACACAATAAAGCCAAAATTAGTCGTATTGTGTTGCTTGTTGCCCTGTCTTGTTGGAACCACATATTGTCCAAGTGGGGTGTACGAATGCCAAAAAGTCGATAAATTCGGATCATCAGCAACACTTGCACTTACAGCAGCAATATTTTCGACTAAGGGTGCATTACGATGATGCATAGGCCTTACGATATCAGTAACGCCTCCACTCCCTTCAAATTTCTTCACAATTTTACCGATTGCTTGCCTAGCCGGTCGATCTTGACGACCATAATCATCCCGTAATGCGCGAAAAGTGGCTACATTTGAATCACCACTTTTGTAGTAAGTTTTAGTAATTTTAACGCGTTGTTCGATTCGTAAGCGATCCATTATTGTAAACAACAAACATTCGACTAATATTATGACCCCTCAAAAGACAGCTGCGTTTGGCAGTTGTCAAATCCCAGCGTTACCAACTTGAAAATACGAAATGAATGACCCTATAAACGAGGGTTGTCTGAAAAATTTCCGACCGCAACGTAAAGATAGCGGCTCTCGTCAATAAAAGTTAGTGAATGCTAGTTGTGCATTTTTTTAACCGTTACTTACCGAAGCTTCAGTTATTTTGGACGCGCAGTTTTTAGTTGACAGTCGTTTGAGTGAGTCGATGTGAGTGTTTTTTGTGAAAATGGAAACAATTGAGTATCGGGCTGTTATTAAATTCTTATTTTTGAAAAGCAATATGCCTACGCAAATCAAAAATGAGTTGGACTCTGTGTATGGGGACTCTGCATCATCATTTACCACAGTGAAATTTTGGGCAGCTGAATTTACAAGTGGCCGTAAGAGCTTGGGAGATGATGAACGTTCGGGACGTCCAAAAACTGCAACCACTGACGATAACATTGCTAAAGTTCACCAAATGGTGTTAGGCGACCGCCGAATTAAAGTAAGAGAGATAGTAGAGGTTATGAAAATGTCCAAAGGACGTGTTTGTTACATATTTAATCAAGCTTTAGGCATAAGAAAGCTGTCCGCGCATTGGGTGCCTCGTTTGCTTACGTTAGACCAAAAACGTGTTCGAATGAACATTTTAAACGCTCTGTTGGCGCAGCAACTGTTTTTTCGGCTAGGAAAGCGATGGCGACTGTTTTTTGGGATAGTAAAGGAGTTATCTTAATTGATTATCTTCAAAAAGGAAAAACCCTTAGAGGAGCATACTACGCATCATTACTTGCCAAGCTAAAGGCAGAAATTTGCAGAAAAAGAAAATCCTGTTTCACCAAGACAACGCGCCGTCTCAAACCTCAGCGGTTGCCATGGCGAAAATCCATGAATAACGGTTTGAACTGCTTCACCATCCGCCTTATCCACCCGATCTAGCCCCAAGCGCCTTCTTTTTGTTCCGTCATCTCGCTCATCTCGCGCTCGGAGGACAGAAATTTTCGTCAAATGAGGAGGCAATCACCTTCGTGAACAATTATTTTGCAGAGAAAAACGCCAAGTACTATTTGGACAGGTTAGAGAAATGGGAGCATCGCCCGGAGAAGTGTGTAGGGTTACAAGGAGACTATGTAGAAAAATAAAAATTGTTCGGTCGGAAACTGTTCAGACAACCCTCGTATGCTGTCATCAAAAAGGGACTCCCAACATCGACAACATGGTCAGAGTGTCACAATTGGCAGCTATAACTTCGAGGTAGTTAAAGAGTTCGTCTACCTTGGCTTTGCAGTTACAAATAGCAACGTAACAGCTGGGAAATAAGACGTAGAATGACTCTTGTCAACCGCTGTTTTTTCGGGTTCAGGGGGCAATTGAGTAGCAAAGCCCTCCCTCGCAAACTGGCTTTAAACAAGACATCTTGTCAAAAGTCCTCATATTGCTCTATGACGCAGGGACATGAACATTATTGAAAAAGGATGAAGAAGCCGTTTCGAGAGGAAAAAACTACGTGTGATTTTGGGTCTCGTTTGTATTGACGGGGAATGGAGGAATGGTTTAGTCAGGCGTCTACGGATCTAACGCGTAAAATGGCTGGGCCATGTAAAGCGAATGGACACTACAGCTCCGGCCTGAAGAATCTTCAAATCCGAACCCTGGGGAAGTGGAAGGGGACCTCAAACAACTTTGAGTGCATCACCGATGGAAGGAGTTGGCGAAAGACCTTGTCAGCTGGAGAGGCTTGTTGGTTGAGGCCCAGGTTCACCCCTGACTGTAACGCCACTTAAGAAGAAGATGAGGATAGATACTAGTAGTCCGAAGTAGTAGTAAGCGAACCTACATATGTGTCTTCGTGGACTCTCTGTCATTACTACGAATTTGGGGTTCATAGACGTTCCTTGAGAACCAGCAAAGATTAAGCGATGCAGGCAGGACACTTGTATGTTATATTAACAAGGTACTGAGCAAGAGTTAGAGCTCTGTAAGCCCATGTGGTTGAGATGCTAAATCAGAGACATTTTTGGACCAAATTCCTCGTGGACATTGAGCAAGACGTGGGAAAGGGGCGATCAACCCTCTACATCAAAGACTGCCGCAGAATAAAAGAGTGAAAGATGGTTAATTGCTTTAAAGTTGTTCTGATGGGCGTCAAGGGATTATTTCGATGTGATCCAAAACGTCCTGCTTAGGAAAATATAAGTCGACAAAAACTTTGCAATGAAACCAGTTTCATCAAACAGGATATCTCGTCTTGTTTTATTGGGAGACCATGAAGTGGGTTAAGGCAGTGCTGCGTTCTGGGCCACAAAAGAGTCCAAGATTCATCACTCATAAGTAGCTGTGGGATAATTTTCAACTCCATGAGCCTTGCTACTACTACGATCCTGGAATTTGTTCATGGACGGAATGAAGGCATCAATGTCGGGTCATGACGCAACTTTCAACAAGTGGAAAAGGGCTCCATTGCAATGTTGGTCCTGAATTTGAAGCAGATTCGCCTTGAAACTGGATACTGCGAACATGAGTGATGGGCAATGCTTCGAACAAACGAAGACCGTAGAGCTTGATAGAGAGAACAAAACTCCAGTAACTTCGACTTCAATACATGCAAAGTGAGTTACATTTAGGTGGATCTTCAACGTGCTAAGGCACTAAGGGTGGAGCCTAGCAGGAGGTTCGGCGTTGGTGTCACAAACTAGGAGTATTTAAATAAAAAAAAATCAACAAGAGCCCTGTCCAAGCCTCCAGCTTGGTTCATTTGCAGGATTCCTAAATGAGGAAACAGCTGCCATTTTGGTATTGAAAGCGGATCTGTATGGCAGCAGGAAAGAGGATCATTCTCACTTTCTGTGTGACCCTAGGGAGGTACAACTTGACATTGTCAAGACACTAGTGCAATATTGCAAAGCTGTCAGGAGTTCTCCTATCATTAACTGCGTTGGCAACGCTCACAATACGGTGTGGGGCAGCACAGGTACAAATATGGAGCTAAGTTGCTCTTAGAATTCGTACAATCCAATTAGATTATGATGCAAGTAGGAGGATGTCATCAACGTTACACAAAGAAGTTTTTAACTTAACTCTAATGAATAATACGAGTATCTCCTCTACAAGAATCCTTGAAGTCCTACGGTATCATAAGCTTGTTAAAGATAATGCATTGCTATAGATCCAAATAAAAGCGCATTGGTCCAAAAGGATCTGCGTTACCTGGCAGATGTTATTGTGTCTTGCATTTGCTGTTCATGGTTTGATGCAGGGAATTTGCTTGTGGGTGTACTTTCGTTTTGTCCCAACTGGCCTGTCATATTGGTGCTTATGCTGCCTTTCCTCGTTCACTAGGGAATCATTTTGGCAAATAAATAGGCCGACAGTTTTTTTTTCATTCTCTTACTACTAGTGCAACCGCTCATACCAGAGCCGCACATAGAAGAACTGAACTGACTTTAATTAAACAGCAAGATGCTGTGGGCATATAAAGTACTATCGATGTTCGCAAGCATCATAGTGAGTACTGGCATCATTAGCGATGCATTTTTGGTGGGATACTCAACCTGGCTTTGTCTCCTATCCCAACGTTTTTCCCGGGATTGCTCAATCTGCTGTATCTACTATCTCGAATAAGGCATCGACGGTAGATCATGAGTTCCTTAAGCAACAGTATGTGATGGGGTCCACGATTTTCCCAGGATTTCTAAGAGAAAGTGATTTACTGATGAGAGTTCTCTCGTTGAATTCTTAAATTTTTATAGAAGCCTCGTTGCTGCAAAGGTTTCCGGACTTACTTTCTCAGCCGCCTTGACAACTCTATTCGGGACGCTATTCGGAATCCTCCTTTTTACTTGTGCCTATATACATCCGTGTTTGTGGGAATTTACTTTCCACTGTTTCAGTCGAATAATGGTCAGTTAACGTGGGAGTAGGTGTTCTAATATTGTTGTTAGGTTAGGTTGTAAACGTTTATCAAGAAAGCCCGTTCTCTTTTAGTTTCTTCTTGAAATTTTAGGACTATAGCGAAACTTTAGACCCCGACGTCATCCTTTTTGACCTTTCCGATCCTTTTTTGATAAACCTCATGTCTCAGGGGTATAGAGTTAAACAAATTTGATTGCGGTTGTCCGGGAAAGGGCTCTGCTATTTAATTAGCACATGAGCGCGAAAAAACTGCATTTGACAAGCGTTACGTTGGCCGACAACAAACTGTTGATCGTAGTCACCTCGCCAGTACATGTTTTATTCTAACTCCTTGTTGATCTTTCGCACTCTAGTCCTCTACTAGAGAGCTGCTCTGTAGGCTTTTTGTTTATCTTTAAGACCCGGTCGGTGATATTCATCGCTAAAAAACGGATTTCACAATAGTGTGAGGAGCCGAGTCTCCGCACATCAGAAGCGGTATCTGTGATGGCTTTCTGGAGCTGTGCCACTGGATTTCGGGCCAAGATGCTGGCAGTTTCTTGCTGCTGCACCCTTCTAACGTCAAATTTTCTCACAATATTGGCCAACATAAGGATGAACGACCGGAGTTTATGAAGGCCCTCGAAGCGTTCGGACATTCAAAATATTGGAGCTTGCTTTTCGCCGATTGAAATACAATCAATTCGGTTAGTTAGTTATATTTATCAGTAGACTCTGGTGTATCTCGAGATGCGGAAATAGCATTGTCGGAGGTAGAACTGTCCGGCTTACAAATATGTTGTCCTTTCTACTTTGGACAAATGTATGCCTTGCCGAGATCTCATAAAAACAGTCTACTGTGCCCCCGTCTTTCTTTTCCATTGGGGCATGCGCACATACTAGATTGATGATGGTGGACATAGCCCTGATGCCGATTGTAAATAAACGCTTGTGCAGATGCATGAAACTTTCCTTTCGCATACCGAACTGATATTTTATGCCGCGGCTCACTTCCTCCTTTTCGATACAGGCGGGCGGCGGCCTATATCATAATACTGATCAAGTGTTTGCCCATAGAGAATTGATGGAACTTAATTGGTTGCACCAAATAGTCATTAAAAAGTTTCCAAATTTGATGCAAACATTCGCCAGCCAATCCAAAAGTCATCCATTTCACACAAATCTCATTGAAACGTCATTTTCATCGGCGTCCCCAGTCAGAGCTCTGAGAGGCCATGCAATAGACACTCTGAATTATATATTTGGTTTCCTTTCAGATCTTCACCGCACCTAAAAGAAATGATCACCATTTTAGGTAAATTTCCATAAAGCTACGCTTCAAGGTACCGACTGACTGCCGCAAAACCTCTGGCAATTGCCCACATGGAACCCCTTCCCTCAATAATCTTGGTAAAACAGTAGCACGGTGAATGTCATCATCTTCCATTAAGAAGACTCTTCTCTGAGTATGCCCAAGTGGAGGTATCATCCTTTTTTGCATACTAGTCAGGGTACTCCAGTATACCCTCCCGGAACCATAGTAGAAGGTCGCCGATGGAAGAAGTACTCCAGTACCTCACAAAAAAAGCAATGGAGCCCAATAACAAACACATTCTCGTACACACTCTGAGAGGCAGTAGCTAAAATGAATCTCTATCGGCGGTAATTCACTTGGGAAGCCTGGGATGAAAGGAACCTTTTTCCCATTTCCAACTTCCACCAGCTTCCACTGTTACCCCGAAGACTGTTTACATTTTCGCAAAGTCAAAGATCAAAGCTACCGCCAACGAATAGCTACCGAATCGAAACAATGGTCCTTTGTCCTTTGAGGTGAACCGCGGCGCGCTTTAAAAACCAGAACTACAGAACAGTAGCGCTCCACTCAGAGTAGCGCTGCCAATATCCTCGAGAGTATAAATTTTATTGTCATTCGAAACTGGTAACTCTTATAATAGACGTGGAATTGTTTAGCATTCCCTTTGCCGAGCCCACCATTACTCGATTATTGAAGTCAAGGTAGTTCCAGATCACAAACAAATCGACTTATGTATGTGTATAGTCGTCTGCACCCTCTCAGTGTCTCCCCTCAATTAAGGCTGTTATCCAGCTATGGTATGGGCACGGGGAGACACCTGAATGATGGAGCAATAGTCCACACACAATTTTCTAATTTATTTCCTAGGCATTGCGCGTCCATAGATGGATTAATGTGTTCTTCCAGCTGTAGAACACTTCACACTCTGATTTGGAGCAAGTAAGAGACGTTGATGTTGCTGTTAGCTGGAGGAGAGGAGTGCTGGACAAAACACGATACCCTAATGTAATACACCCAGACACTTGTCACTAAGCCTCTAATCCGGATGACATGAGCAAGACAGCTGAGCATGTTTTGCCATTGAGTTCGGTCGTTTGGTTGTTTGGATGTTTGGTTGTTTGGCTGTTCGGTCTATCGGTCTAACACCACACCACACCACACCACACCACACCACGTTAACCTGTTCGTCTAGGATGGTGGCGGGAGCAGCGGGATGACTTAGACTTGATGGTGGTTATATGGACTCATGAACTAAGTCAGGACGTGGTGCGATGTCCATTGGGACAATTTACGTTATTTATGGTGCGGTTTAGTGTGAATAAATATATCGATTCGATCGGCCGACGGTGGAGAGGGGTTTGACTGAGTGTTCCTCCTTCGGTGTGATGATGTTCTTCTGGGTGCCGGCTAAGGCTGTCAATAGATTTCTGGATCTGATGGATCTTCCATTGCTCCAAGATAGTGGTAATGCGGTGCGATGCAGTGTACAATACATGAGTGCGCAAGAAACGCGCATGCCATTTACACTGAATTGGCCGGAGTGGCCAAGTGAATGTGTTATACCAATGGCACCTCAATGGTGTTGTTGTTTGTGGTCTCCTATTAGATCCAGACCGCGTACGGTCTAGGGGTTTATAAATATTTTCGCTTGGCTTGATTGAACCTCGAGTGAAGAAATATCGATCAATGGTGTTTGCAAGTAAAGTATGTGTGCGTCATGAAGTGTATGCTTCTTTGGAATGCTGTTACAGAATGGTTAATGGAGAGGCGAAGAGTTGTAATTGATTTGCTTCCTTGTGGTATACACACTTCCATAACTCGTAGATCAGACGTACAAGAAGAATGTTCAAATGCGGGACTCATTAAACTTGAGCATGCCAGAAGTCTGTAATTTTCACAGTTCAGTAGCATTTTAGTAGACCATTGCTACCTAACTTTGGGTTGACTTTGTCTTTATCCTTTCGGATATGCGTTAGCAAGTCAGGGAGCTGCCAAACATTTAATAAAGAATATGACACTAGCTTTCGACACCCCCCTTCTCAATAATCAGTTCCACCAACTTTCCCTAACGCTGCTTTGGAAAGAGACCTTTCTGCTATACGAGTCAGCTAGCTCTTATCTAGCTTGGGTTGTGGTAGCGCATTAAGGCAGCTATTTTGGTGATTGATTGCAAATAGCTTGTGTCTGTCGTGGACATCCTCTACTGTGGAAAACTTTTTATCCCCAGTATGGGCGGCGGAGTGTGCGAAATCAGGTTCAAGGTCGGGATACAATGACTGTAATGAAACGAGAGTGATCTTACCAGTGCATCTCTTTGCTAAACTTGAATGCAGTATTCAGTAATGTAACAAGAAAGTAGTCCAATTTCCCATCCATTTAGGAAGAACACCTTGTGACTTTGCCTCACAGTTTCGCATGCTAAATTGGCTGAGGTCCCATCTCAAAGAGTGCTACTTAAGTCTCGGTCTTCCCTCAACTGTGCCGTCCTTCGGGGGCGGATTCGAAGACTTTTCGGACCAGAGCATTGGTGTCCACCCGCTCTACATGACCCAACCATCTCAGTCTTCACTCTTCTGGCTAGGTCGATGTCGCCGCACGGTTCATACAGTTCGCTGTTGTACCTCTACCTCCACTCACCGTCAATGCAGATGGGACCGAAAATCACGCGAAGAATTTTCTTCTCAAAGCAACTAAGAGCACCCTCATGCTAGAATACGAAATAAAAGTCGACGGTCTATTAGAGTTCAACAACAATAGTTCAGCGGTCATGGGGTATGTTCATTAGTCCTTTTCCAGGAGGTAAAATCCGAAGTCACCGATTTGCTAAATAAGATATCAGATCCCCAGGAACCAATAATGGTTCTTGGTTGCAATGCTCAGAAGACGTCGGAAGTAAATATCCGCAAACGGATGAAATGCCGACCGAGATAAACAGTAAGCAGCAGCTAAAGAAAGGTTGACAACAAGGACACAATTTTCTGGGATTCTGACGCCGAAAACAAATTGCACCATTTAAGCTCGGCAAGGAAAACAAGCGGAAACAACAGCTTAAACTGAACAAACAGGTAAGCGAAGTACGCAACGAGGAGGAGATATAACTTAGTTAGGTATGTAACAATAACTTTCGAGTTGATCCTGGTCAACTCCAACTCATCCGGTCTTTAGCAAACTGCCTCCAGTTGTTCACTGCGCTTTAAGTCCGCTTTTACCTGTTTGCGTCATCTAAGCTGCGTTGTCCCTCCGGGTAAGATTCGAAGACCCTGTGGACCGGATCATTGGTGTTCATTCGCTCTAGCAATCTCAGGCGACGGAATGAATTGAAGGATTCTCTGTACGAGGATCTTCATCCGCTTTCGAAAGAGTCCATTTTTTAGCGCCTTAATGATCAAGGCCTTAAACGGTCTCCTTAATACTTCGGGAGGCGGCTTGACTACTTAGTTGCATTTTTAGCACAGCGGTTGACAAGAATGATTTTTCGTTTTCTTTCTGCCGAGATGCTGTTGGCGGAATTCATAGCAGAACCAAAATAGAAAAAGTTCCCTAAAACCCCGAAATTGCGGCTGTCGACTGTGACGTTCTGTCCAATTTATAGATGTTGTATATCTCTTCGTGTTGACGGCGTATACCTAATTTTGCCCTTAAATACCGCTAAACCCAGTGTGGAAGCTTCTACGAGTATTTTAGAATCGGTGATAGCCCGCTATGTTCTTCCAATTATTTCGAAATCACCGGCAAACGCTAGCAGTTGCTAAGCCTTTTGAAAGATTGTCGCTTCGGTGCTCATTTGTAAGTTCCGCACAATTCTTTTAAGTATGATGTTGAAGAAGTCATCATCGTCTTTTCGACATCAAAGATCTCGCTAAAGCTGTTAACGACTTTGACGAAACAGCGAGCGTTCTCGATCTTCATTCGGCACGTAGGATGGGCATCGATTTGGACTTCCAGAATTTGCCAGAATGTGAAGATTTGGTCGATTGTGGACTTTTCTGGTCTGAAACAGGATTGATAAGGCCCAACCAGGTTGTTGACGAAAGGTTTCACACAATATTGTAGATGAGATCTTGTATGTGATATTGAAGAGACTTAAAACTCGTTTATTGGCGCAGTTGAGACGGTCGGCATTCTTCATCAAAGCAGGAATTTTTTGGTGGTGTCGGTCTAAGTCCGGTGTCTCTGATGGCACATTAGCAGAGATGCCACTGATCTTCGGTACTCGAAATTGGCGGTAAAGCCCTATACTAAGAGATTTCAGGATAGACGTTCGACGGACGAAGATCCGGACGGCCTCTTGTGACTGCAGTTGTTCTACGTTATAACTTCTCGTAGTAATTCTTCTTTATTGTGGCACTTGAAAAACCGGACTTGCTCCTTGGCTCGACAATTGGTGTTCCGAGTCAATATTAGCTACCCAGATCGTGCGAACGTCTTAAATAAAGGAAGCATGCCTTACGTCAATCACAATGTACTTAATTCGGGTAACCGGCTTATGACCCTCAGATCGCCATGTACCCTTGCGTGAATTGAGTAAGGAAACTGTGTACTTGCAATAATGATATTTCGTCCCGCTGCAAAGTCAATAAGCCTAAGTCCTTTGGCAAACGTGGTGTTGTGTAGGCCACAACTATTAAACCACAGATGTCCTCTTTTCCCATCCTGGTGATAAAAACGACCGACGAATGACGGCACAGGGTCTTATATTGCTACTGGCCAAGCGCGCTCTTGTCATTTTAGCCTGCATTAATAAGGCCTTACTTTTGCAGTAACTGCTAAGCTATTCAAGGATTTTCGCTGAAGGTTTCAGACTGTTTGAGTTGCAGGTTCTTGTAACACTGGAATTACTTCTTTTTCGATAAGGCAGAGACGAGGGCAGCTGCATTCAGTTTGTGTTGCTTCCTTTAACCTTTATTGACACTTTTCACTTTGGAGGTCCCTTTAGGACTTTTGCCTTTGATTGTATCTTGAATCTCTTGGCGCCTTTCGTCAAAGTTTCGTCTTGGAATCCCACATAGTCCGTGCAATTTTCGCCCCATTGTTCTATCCAAATCTAATGAACGAGTCGTAGCCCTTTGGCTGCAGGAAGCATTGCATCGAACAGTTTTGCGAGAAAAATCGGCATTTAGTTATGTTTGTAGTTTTTCGGTTAGAATCTTCTGATCTAATTCGGTCGGATGGAGTACCACCTGAATTATATACATGTATCACTCACCTCCGTATTTGTTATCAGTTTAAGTCGAGTCTTTGGCATTTAGGAAGACGTCTCATCTAGATGCCTTTCAGAACCCAGGAACCTGACTTCAATGATTTTCAGCCCACAGAGGCAGTCAGAGGGCCTGCTAGTCAAAGAGTCTATGATCTGGCTACTAAGGCTTTTGATTCAGTCTTGGAGAATCAGGTCATCACAGTAGAGAGAGACGTCGTTAAAGGTGGTTAATGGGCGACCTCTTATGATAAATAGTGTCATTAGCAAGCGGTATTGCCCCAGACTGCAGAATTACCTAAGCAGGCTTATCTTCTGAAAACCTCATAGATTATTGATTACGTGACGCAGCTCATTGTAGTAGCTCATTGCTACCAAGATAGCATCATCCTCTGCCAACCCTTATCTTCTTTCAATTAGTGTTAGCGTAAAGTAGCAATTGCCATTGTCATTAAACGGCTCTAAGACTGCTATATTCCAACTTCCAAAGAGGATTAGTACAAGTCCCAAGTAAACCGAAGGCGATCACATGACATTTCCATACTTGACACCACATAGCCAAATTCAGATTGGCACACTCACTGATCACTTCCTCTGTTCATGCAAAGAATTTCCATTCTAATAGTCTCCATTCATAAATCTCACCCGAACGGTAGCACCAGATTCGATCCATTCAAATCCAACAAAAGGACAAAGCGGCTTGAAACCAAATTCGGAGAAGCAACAAAATTTCATGTCAATAAACCACTTGACGGATCAAATCAAAGAAACAAATCCGCAACCAAAAGGTCTGAATTCAGTGGGATCTCCTTCACACTGAGCCGGTCCATTGGTCCAATCGAGTCGCTATCGATTTTAACACAAAGACTTTGGTGGCGGCCAAATGACATCCACAAGAGGGAAAGCTCATATACACTCCACAATATGCTAATCTCAAGCCAGACATGCTACTGAGACATTCAATCAATCAACGCAACAATGGTACGTACGTATGTTTATCGTACCATAGTTGGTGGGTGGACTAAGTACTCACTTCGAGAGATCTATTCCACTGAATTGGCTCGGAACGTGGGCTTTACTCGTACTTGTGCTTCAAAGGGGGTAACCTCGATTTTCGAGAGATTATTGGGTAAAATCAAAAAAAATCTGGAGGAACTCTCGACTTTGGGCAATTGCATGCCGAAATCTAATTATGACATAGAAATTGGAGTCACTTAGTCATGCGACTGTTTGATGTGTTAGATTTGCTCGATAATTGACATCAATTTGGCACAAATGTTTAGTGGTGGCGGTAAAACCTTCTTTATGTCACACGTGTGAAGAGCACTTAGTAAGTATCTGTTGTGTGATTGCGGTGAGAGGAATAGTTTTGTCAACTTTTTGACCTTCTGATTGGAAAGATCCCTTGACATGTGCCATAGAAGACTTAGTAGCTCCACAGTTGTGGCGCATTTAGGTACTATAATTTAATGCCATGTAATCGGATACATTAGCTTCTGTTCTGCCCACATTTGATGAGATAGTTGACTAAGTTTCCGGAAAATGTGTACCCAAACCCTTAAGCATGTTTATGAATAGGCGAATAATAACTGCAGCAGTCTTGGGGGCTGGCAGGAATTTCTCCGCCGGTCCCTGTATAGGTGCTTAGAGATTTATAGGATTCGTTATGAAAGATGATGCTTGCTTGTTTTGTTCGATCTTTAGGTTGGGAAGTCACATCCTTACCTAAGCATTTTCAAGCACGAGACACTTCTCGCAACTAACAGGAGACACGAAGCTAATAATTGGAGTTCTCCTCTTTCCTATATTCGTCAACGATTAGGAATCACAGCAACCAGCAAAAACAGCGCTCATAATACGTTCAAATGGCAGTACCAAACGCAAGGCGGAAGAAATCATCTCTTAGGTCTCATACCTGGTTTAAGCTAAAAGCCGAAATTTGTTATGAAAATACCAAAGCAGGTTACCGACTGGAAAGTACAATACTATCAGGGGCTTCAATGTAAGACAATAGGTACATCGAATTGAGAACAACGACTAGAACCTGAGCCCTCATCAAATGTTACAAATTAAAATGTCCATCTAAGTAAGACTTCCGCAGATCGCCCATTGGACAGAGAAGGAGTCTTTATTCAAACGAAGTGAATTAAGGAAGTTTATTTGGATTGCGAAAGATGCCTCTTATAAGGACCTTCTCGAAAAGACCGAAATCGAAACGCTCTTTGAAATCAGTAGTCGTCAAAAGGGAAAAATAAGCCACGAAGCACTCACCAGTTCTGATGATATCTACACTGAGTCGAAGGCGGAGACTAACATTCTAAGGCTTGAGATTTACTTCCCAGCAACCTGTTTGAAATCAACTCACAAATAGCTCTCATAACTCAAGCTACAAGTGAGCTGAGTGAAACAATCCATCACGACCGGTATCTGTCATCGATTGTGGTTACGGATGAGGCCAAAAGCACGCTGTTGCTTCGTGTGATGCTCTAAAGTCGGATGGGACCGATAACATACTTCAAGTTTTGGCATAAAAAGGTGCAAGCCAGCTAAGGGTAACTCTTAACTCTGAAGAGAATCTTCTTTGCCTCAGATCTAGCTTTGCAACTGTGAGACTGCGTTTTCATATTTGGCGACGACACAAGGAGTTCGCTCTAGACACTTTCACCGTCGATGAAGGCTCTTTTGGCAATGCAACTTTTATAGGTATGGTACCCGTGACTTGTATTGCAAAACGGGACGATAGCTGCGGACTTCGGTCCGGATCTGATTTGTCAGGGATAGATTCGCTAGTGGGAGCGTCATGGTGGCGCAGAAAGAGTTTTTCATTTGGATTCAAACCGATGTAGAGTTGCTGTATGTACTTTACTATTCAGATGCTCTGACCCTAATATCAGCACGGGCCTAAAGGTTAGTCTCAACTTATACCAAGGGAACTGGTCTCTACAGATAGGAGTTCACGTTAAAAACAGAAATACTTGTACTCACAAGGCCATATTCCATTTAAAAAGGAAATTGTCTTTGGTAAAACGCGAGCTAGGGCTTTGTTGGCGGTCTTGTGACTCTGGTCTTATGGTCTGTTGCAGTAACTCCAGAATTCCAATCGAATTTCTATATTTTCGGAATTGGTTTCGGCAAATATCTGAACCAAAATGTGTTCGATTCTTCATGGATAGCTTCAAATCTAAAATACGGCGTTGTTGTCTTTTTGAAGGACGACAGTGTCACGATTCTCCGTCAGAAAAACTTTCGTCGATCGGCTTAAAGGAATATGTGTCTGCGTCTTATTGCAGCTTCTCTTTACTTTTAACCTGATTTATTGATTCTTGTTAAGGTTCCGGGTCATAATGGGTTCAAGGGAAATGAAATCGTCGACAAATTTGCTAGGCAAGACTCAAAGGAAAGTTTCGGGATCACAAACTGCCTTCATTCTCGTCCAGGGCTTCCGTTGGGTTTCTGCAGTTGACATGATACTCTAGAATGTTCCAGACTTCCCGACTTCTGTAAGCGGTAAGTGAATTTTCTGGTGTGCCTGAGTGAAAAAAACTGTACATTGCTCTTTGACATCTTGCCGGGATACTTAGCTTTTGGTAAGCATTTTAAGTGTACTAGTGTTTGTGAGCATTTTTTTCAACTCGTTTTTTTCCACAAAAGGAAGAATGGAAGTCAAGTTTGTGAAAGGACGCTCTTCGGTCAGAAAGGCTCACCAAAATTGACGACGTCAAAATAAAGACGTTGATCGAGCTAGGTCCACGTTACACGACGCAAGAAATTGCATAAACCCTTAACATCCATGATTCAAGCATTCATGACGGCCTGAAGAATGTGGGATACGCAAGTAAGCTCGGTATTTTTATTCCTTATGAACTAAAAAGGGGGGGCGATGGCGATGGCGCGATAGTTAGCTCATTGGACTATCACGCAGACAGTCGTGGTTCGATTCCTGGCTGGGTCACCATTAATTTTTCAAATAGCCATCATCCTTTCGGCGGGCAATGGCAAACTCCCGAAAGTAAAAAATTGCCTACGAAAAAGCTTCTAAGGAGTGCCGTTCGGACTCGGCGATAAATCGTAGGCCCCGCTCAGATGTGACAAAAATGAGAACATGAGCAACACAAATGAGTGTCAAGAAGCTAGGCCATGGCCCATACTGGGCTGCCAGCGCCACAGCGTTTTTTTTTTTTTTTGAACTAAAGAGGGTTCATTTGACAATGCGTATAACTATCTGTGTTATGCTCAATAAGAATGAGGAAGGCGACTGATAACTGAGTGATGAGAAATGTTTACGATATTGTGGTATGTAAGCTTGGTTTCGACGTGATAAGGGCCTCAAACGAGATCAAAAGCAAACATTTTTCAGAGAAAGGTTATGCGGTCAGTATCAAGGAATCAAACAATGAATGTTGATGTTCACAGTTAGAAGCTGTTTAAGGAGTGAATCCATCATCCAGAAACATTCAGAGCTTGTTAATCGTAAAGGAGTTGTGTCCCATTAAGACAATGCGAGACCACACACAAGTTTTCCCTCCAAAAATTATTGAAGTTTAGATGGAACGTCCTGCTGCCAAATTCATCTGACCCTGTGCATCGTACGAGTATTTCTACTTCTTTAATTCTGTTTTCAACTCCTTTTGCAGAGAATTGTTCACTTCAGATGAGGCTGGAAATAAGCACTTTCATCAGATTTTTGCTGATAAAGACAGATCCTTCTATTAATGAGGGATAATATGGACGCAGTGAATGCATTGCAATCAGCAACAACCTATGTTTGGTTTCAACTTGTTCTTCAAGGTATTTTGCTTACACGAATTTTTTTGCAGTAGACGCTTTGTTTGTTTTTCCTTACAATGGATAAACTTGATCGTGCGGTTATAAAATTCTTCGTTTTGGATGGACTTACCCGTAAGAAGGGATAGACAGTTGAACTTAAACGTGGTCGCAGGTCCCTCAAAGATGAGTCAAGTGAAGGACAGCCAAAACCGCAACCACACCCGAAAATGCATGATATCGTGTTGGACGATAGCCAAGTAAAGGTAAGTGAGATAGCTGAGGCTGTGGGAACATAGGAAGAAGGGTGCGACCAAGAGCTTATGCGCAAACGATTATCGCAGCAATCTTTGAAACGATTCAATAGGGATCTGACCTATTTGGCGGGGCGATTTGTCACCATGGATGAGACATGGGCTCACCACTACACGCCAGAAACAAAACATCAGCCAAAGCAGTGGGTGGGAGTTGGTGGTTCAGGGCCTAAGAAAGCGAAGTGGATCCCATCTGCCGGAAAGGTTATCATCAGCGTGTTTTAGAATGTAAAAGGGATCCTGTTAATTGATTACTTTGAAGAAGCCAGAACAATTTACAGGCGAATATTACTCCAACTTTCTTGACTATCTCGATGTCAAAATTCGCGAGAATAGGTCTGGCTTGAAGAAGAAAAAAATCATTTATCACCGGGACAATGCACCTGTACACAAGAATACGCTGGCGATGGGAAACTGGGGTATTCTATTATATACTCGTAATCTGGCACCCTCAGTCTTCTATCTTTTCCCAAACTTGAAGAAATTTGGACTGGGTATGTTCACAGATATAGTTGTCCACTGCATCGTAATCACTTTCGCAGCAAGCGTGGAAGTAGGTTATGTCAATTATGCCCAGCACTTTTAAGTGGTGACCAGCATCGTTATGACCCGTCATGACTGCAGCATGGATACCTTCTGATACCGAAATTGTTCCTAGTGTCTAAACATAGAGCGTCAACTTCCAGACTTATGACCATAAGAACCTTTTCAGCATGTATATGATCGGAGATGAAAAATTATCTCAATTGTGAAAACGCATTGTTGTCGACGGTGGTTTTGTGTGAATCATTCTCGAACATAAGTCCTTGCCCCTTTGAATAGGTTTCGAGAGAATCTTGTATTTTCATTAAAAACAAAAACACATTTTTGATAAAAAAAAAACCTTTCTGTAACTAAGACTATCCTATTAGACCACCCAGTTGCCACCCATCAAATCGTCAGCACTAGGCAGCTACTCGTAGTTAGACTGCCATTTAAATTTCATGAATTCACCAACATCCATGAACCATCGACAATGTCATCCAATTTACTTCAACAGAGCAACAACTCAAATTGTCCAATTTACCATTGGCAGTGTTTGCAATCCATTTGCGTAAATTTGAATTTTCCACCCCATGAAATGGGTATGAACAGTCTCCTAATGGGACAAGCTATCTTTCATTGCAAATTCGTTACAAACCTACATATACTCCTATGAATGCCTTAACAGATCCTTGCACTTCACTACTCACAAGCTCTCAGTAGAACAGTTCCAATGGTAACGTAACCAATCAGTAAAAGCAACATCAACATCAACATCAACTAACTGACTTCTCCATTTCCTGTGCACTTCATCATTACTCTCTCGAACACAAATGACTAACTCTCATGCAATCGCTAGGCAGAACAAGATCCAGAATCCCTTCAAACGATGTCACATCACCAATATAACAATCACATCGATGGGATGTTGTTGGGAGTCGTACTATACTATATATCCGTCCGGTTGGCCAAAAACTCGCTCCAGACGATGGTTTTATGTGCGGCTCTATAAAATAATTGACGTTCTTATCCTTTATCCATATTTCTGTGAGCAGTGAATCCCAACAAATCCCACTGTGATCCATCAGTCTGAGTAGAGTCTGGATGGGGGAGACCATAATGCCATGTCGGGACTACCTATAGTATACCGAAAGACTCATGTACAGCTTAATTCACCTATAAACTATGCCAGGGAAAATGTCAACTTAATTTGGATTGAAATTTATAAGAACCCGGGGAACAAATATGTCAGCCCAAGACAGTTCGGGATCATTTAATTTGACAGGTCCCGAGTACCTAATACACAGAAACACAGACTTGAATTTTGACTTGGACAATGCACCGATATTGATACTCATTCTGTTCTGAGATTGAAATACAGACTGTGACTGTGACTGAGACTGCTATTGCCACTGCCACTGCCACTGCGACTGCGACTGCGACTAAAACTCATCGTTCTGAATCAGTTCAGTTCGGATGAACTGATTACTCGACAGGACAGGAGAAGAGGCGACTTAAGTGGAGCACAACACAACCGTACGACACATGGCTTTTGGGTGCTAGTTGTTGGATGCTGGATGCATCTGGGAAGGGTATGCTGCTGCGCACAGGAAAAATCAATCTGAGCGGGTCTTGAATGGGATTATTCCGAAAAAAGCGACATTATTTGCCGGAGCGGGATTAAATTGACGACCTACCTCAGGGCACTATACCACTACCATTCACCACAACTACCTACCACCACCAATGCCCATCATTATGGATCAGGTTCAGATTTTCAGTTTGGGATGTCTCTTACACTCACAACTGAAAGGCTGTTTCGTCATGTGCACTGGTTTTGGATTGGTTTGGTTCGGTCTTTGGTGGTTTACTTCTGCATCCCCTTCGTCTTCTGCCTCTTTGTTGGCTTCACTACAGTGTTGGTCGTTATGGTGCATTTGCGTTGGAGCGAAAATCTTCTTAACTTCTACTTAGGCCATGGTCTTAGGCTTATGACGTTTTTCGGTTTGTATGGTGATGTTGGGCTTTGCTTTTCTACTTCGTATCACATGCATGTCAGTATGGTACGCAGGAGACAAAGAGTGAGAGTGAAAAATAAAGGACTTCTGTCAGTGTCGTGGGAATTAAGCCAATATTGGGTATCGGACGAGATAACAATGTCAACGAGGAGAAGTATAGCCGACTGTGAGGAGTACTCACTATCATGCAGAAGGGACACAACTTGAGAGGCGATTAAATTGAAATCCTGTTCCTTGGAAATATGCTCGTAATCACATATTGATGGCTTATGACATTTGATACTTGACGGGGGATTTCCAAATGAGAATTATTGATTCAGTTGAAGTATATTGTAGGACATGCCATTGTGGATGGTAGGGGGTTTCTATTCAGCAGAAACCACCGAGGCCCATTGTAGTGCTTTCGGATGACTTGGATTTTAAACTGGTGTGGGATGGTAACGTTTTGTTCAAGAGAAAATTAGAAAAATGTTAAGTTGAAACTACGATGTATTATGTCACATTCAATGACACGAACTCGTTTTTTTGAGTCATTCGGAGGAAAGTTTGCTTGATGAATGGAAAGAGAGCCCTAACCTACCCCAACTTTGAAGACATCAGTCTGAAGTATTGTGTCAACACCTTAAACTGTTTGTAACGTTGTAATTGGTCGCCGAAAATCTGAGTGCCTGAAGAGCATCTGCGATGTGGTTTCAGCCATAAAAAGCTAGCACCCATCACATCAGCGCCGGTTACCTACGAGTGTAGGCAGGACACTCACAATGACAGTACTCTACAGTGTCCTCATCACTTTCACAGCAAACAGTACATGATGTAATGTCACTTAAGTAGTTAGCAAACTCGTTGTGTTCCATTAAGATACCGGTAAGCAGTCAACATACTTTTCTACTGATGGACAGTAGGAAAGCAATATAGTTCGTTGCCATAAGGATTGTGTTCATTTTCACTTGGACGATAGACACAAGTTTTCCTAGCGACAATTTTAACCTCACAATGTCATCCTCAAAGACAACACCAGCGACGCACTGTGTATGAAGTCCAGGACACCAATGGTGTGAGCATTAGCCTCACGACAAATCAAAAATCTTCTCAGAACTATGAGGATCTTTGGCCATTCCGTCAGTAAATAGTACCTTTCTTTTTGCATTTGCTTTCTGAGTTGAGTTCTTCCTGAATTACGGCTCCGCTCCGGAGTGTATTCGAAGACTCTCCAGTCTTTTCGACATACTTTAAACACAGTGCTTACTCGTATTTTATTTGAACTCTTATGGCTTATGACGCTGTGTGTTTGTTTTCAATCTGTCGGTCGATATGCCGATACATTTTTCCATTTTCTCCTCGAAGGAAGGTTTGTTCATCCATCGGTATTTACTGTGGCGCAAGATACGATATTCAGAAGGATGCTCGCGGAAAAAATTTCACATGTACTACATCACACGGTACTCAAGCCGTGGTAGTTTTAGATGCGTCGTGTAAGTCTGCGAATGGTTTTTCGTTTAACGATTATTTACGTCTAGGACCCACCATACAAAACGACTTATTTACGTGTCTCATAAAGTTCAAAGATTTAAAATTGCGATCAAAGCTGACACTGCGAAAATGTACTGTCAAATACAAGTTAAGTCGGGCGATTTAGATATGTAACGAATTATTTGGGGAGAACGGTGTGCCGAAGAACCACGCAACCACTAACTTCAACTGTCTTGACTTCGTTATTAGCCACAAGTGTTTCCAAACAAATCATCATCAATAATATCTCACGATCTCTTCACGGTTCGAACTGAATTATGTTGACCACTTTATGTCAAATTTCAACTTTGCAAGAACTCGATGGATATTAGTAACGATATCTGTCAGATATCAGAAGGTGCTGGTATGATACATTGAAAGTGGTCGTCAAACAAGCTGAAATTTCTTAATCCCATCAATCTCGAGCATCTAGAGGCGTCGGCCGAGTTACCATTCCGAGAGGATGGTCTCTTGTGGAAAACAGAGCTCGGCTGATTTGATTTATGTTCCTCGCCACACGCCATCGGTTCCCAGGTTATCAAAAGGAAATTGCTATACGATATACGAGTAGCTCATATTTTCGACCCTTCGAATTGACTCTCGCTAACTACCATCAAGATGCCAGTATTTCTGAAGAGATGGCTTGATGTCAGAGAAATTGCATGACAGTGCATCACCTTGTCTAAATCCGTTTTTTTAAAAGGCCTCTGTGAGATTTTTACTGAGCTTGATAGAGCAGCTTCTATATCGTCATCATACACAGACGGACGCGTTTGGCATGGATGCAAAAACTGGACATTGCTCTGTGCAGCAGTCTCTATTGAATCGATGAATAGGTGGTGTGTATCGATCTGAGGCTCATGAATTTTTCTCCAAGATCTGCCATGTGTGAGTATTTGGTTGTTGGTGGATTTTTCTGGCCTGAAGCCATACTGATATGGACATGTAGTATAAGGTTGTTGAGGAAAGAGGAGGTTGATATGACAGATAAGGCGCAGTTCCGAGAGTCTCCTTTCTCGAGAATCGGACAAACAAAGCTAAGGTTCCATTAATCGGGCATGCTTTCGTTAGACCATAATTTAGAGATGAGTTGCTGAATGATCCTTACCAAACCATCGCCTAGCGCTTTGAAAAGCTCACCAGTCAGGCTGTCCACTCCAGCAGCTTTTTTGAACTTAAGCTTAGATATGGTTATATTCACTTCACCCAGGTCGGGTGGACAGAATTGTTGGTCTACATCGTCCAGGTTAAAAGGTTTCTTTTGCCTGACAGCGGTATTGGGCTCGTCGTCGCCGTAACACAATCAAGAAAAATGATATTTCCAAATCCTAGCATCAGCTGCGACTTCCCTGTTCGTCTCTACAGGCTTCGGTTTTGGTAAAACTTTCGAGCATCTCTCAATTTCCTCGACCGCACGCTTCTCATGCTCTTTCTTTTCTTTCTTAGAAACAGGTGTTCGTCTCTCCTCTTCTGGTCGTAAAGCTTGTGAACAGCTCTATTCCTTCTATGCAGTGTCGATTTATATGCATTTTGGTTAGCTGCAAGTGCTTGCCGGCACCAAACCAGGGATTTCGTTAAGGTGGTCGAGTGAAAGCCAGCACATTAGGAGCGGCAAAGCTGATGGCTTTTGGCAGTGTTGCCACTGGTCTTCGATACTTGATGCTAGTGGCAGTGGCCCTCTTAAGAGATTAAGAGGGTCTGGATCGGAAAAGGATTTGGCAATCTCTTGCGATTGTAGCCATTCGATGCCAAACTTCTTTCAGTTTTGGCAATTTTTGCTTGGAATATCCGCAACTGCTCCTTAGCTATAACAAGGTAATGAACTGAGTCAATGTTGGCTCATCGAAACATCCACCATACTTGACGAAAAGTCTTGCGTCGATCGCAGTCGATTCAGTTGATGGTTGATTGATCAACCAAGCGAAGTCGATTTGTCTGAATTCGTTATCGAAGGTGGTGTTATTCAATCTATACATTCCGACAGTGGTAGGAAATATGCCCTCTCTTCTTAGCTTGCATGGAAGTCGTCAACGACAATTTTTATGTCGTGGCTAGGGCATTACTCCTAGGTCTTGTTCAAGAGCTCGTAGGAGCTATCGTTGTTCTCTTTGGCGACGTGCGTCCATATGAGGCTTATGATATCAAAATTCAGCCTTGATACGGATTGTTACGAGGCGCTCTTTCACATTTCGAAAACTCAAGACTTCTTGCTTTAGTCTGCTTTCATAAAAATCCACATTCAAATAAGGGCTGCTTTTGCCATTGATAACAATCGTAGTAGTACATCCCGCAGCCCATTGTATCGCAATTCTTGGATGGCGGTAATATCTGCATATCAGCGTTATAGAGCCTCTGCCAATTGTTCGGCTGCACGTAGCTTCATAAGAGACCTATCATTTTACGTGCATTTGCAAGGTTGATTGTCGTTAATTCGTTTTTCCAAGGCTGGGCTAGGGCTAGTACCATCATACATACCCCTAGAACCAGGGGTCGATTACACCGAAGCGAATAACCCGTTCGGGAATGTGATCACAGCTATTGGTCCGGTAAGTGCTTATTCACCATCTTTACTTTCACTGACTTAGTCTCGGAAATTCTTACTAGTCTGAGCTTCAAATATGTTGGAGTAGCCCCGATAAGTTCTCATTTTGGTTAGACCGGGATTTTACCTTGGCATTGATTCTATCTGGGGAATTCATACGCTGTTCCATTTATACTGCTGCAATTTTGGTCTGCTGGTCAGCCCTTGCGAATATAAATTTGGCAAGTCGATTCCGGACGGACATCGACCATCACTCGATAGATTGGAGGTGAAATAAGTACAAATAATGTGTAGACACAGTTGCAACAGTGGGTATCCTGACATCTCGGTGTTTCCTGGCATCATAGATCATAGGGAAAAAGATCGACTCTGTTGTCTAAAAAAAGGAGGAGGAGTCAAAATCTAGTTAAATATCTGATCAGCCATCTAGGTATAACAGTAAAGCAAGCAATTCATTGTCATAAGGTTTCCAAATCACATGACGTTCACACTATGAGTACTTTGAAGCAGTTCCCTTAGAGTGTCTCTAACTCTGTGAGGTAAGCTAACAGCTACTTGATGCCACAACACTAGTAAGAGTCTATCCCTAATAGAATACAAGAAATTTGTACATAAACTCGAAACTCTCTCTCTCGCTCTCTCTGTCTCAGTTGATCGTAGTAGCGACGGAGTCAGGAAAGATAACAAGCAGTTGAATGAAATTTACATCTCATTTCCTTCTTCATCAATACATTTGCTAATAAATCTAAGACTGCTGCACTCACAAACAAGATTCTCGAGGCTATTGCTTTCGCAAGGTTCCGAAACGCCCGAGGACATTAAACAAACACATTTTATTCATATAAACTTCCAGACACTGTCCACTGTTGCCCATTTGAAATCCCACTCTCCCCTCTAATCTAAAAAACGAACATCCATCATCTGAAATGAAAACAACCAAAAAGCGCATATCTTGGATTATCACTGTCAGAAGTAACACAAAAACGAGAAACCTCTTCACCTGATCTCTTTGAATCGGTCCCAACACACCGCGACGCTTTTTTCTGCAATTCCAATTCAGAAAACAAAAAACTGAAATCCCAAATCAGAAATCAGAAATTCCCGTGTCATCCTGAGCGGTGGCGGTGGTGGTGGCGCAGTGGTACGGTCTGGATACACTACACACAAAAAACCTTCCATCCCTAATCAGCTTCTGATTTTTAAATTTTATAAAACCATATCGCATCCATCAATAAATTTGAAGTATGTGCGAGAAGTCAACTTTGAAGGACCGGCCAGAGGCCACAAGGGGGTTCGGTTCCTGTTTTTAAATTAAAATTTCGTAATGGGATGGATATAGTGGTAGTAGATGGTGCAGATGGGTAGCCCTTTGCCAGCCTATCCATATACCCACTGTTAGGCATCTTGAGCTCATCAAACAGATCCGAAGCACCGATAAACCCTTTATCGATGGATACCAACAATAGGCAGTGTTGTGCACTTCAAAAGGCGGCTTGCTTCTGTAGCTGATACGAGTACGGGAGTACGGATACGGATGCTCTTGTATCTTGGCGGCAGTTGCAGTTGCTTCTAGATGCTGATATGGCGAATACTCAACCCGAACGTTGGTGTCTTGTTGGGTTGGAAGAGATAAAAATGTTTGCAGTCTTTTTCCGATCACAGGATGGCTTGAGAATTTTATTTAATTGGTCTCGCGTTGCAATTCATTTAGACGGTGATTGTGTGGATCGGTTACTTGTACTCGTATTGTATTGCCAGCTCATTCCGAATGCAGTGTGGATAATCGATACGTACGAGTATTTCTCGGCTCGTCAGGATCGATGGTGATGGCGGTGGTAATATCTGGTCACTGTGAGTTATTTGTAATATTCTCTGGGGGGGATCTCAAGCAATTACACATTGTCTGTCATAAAAATGTACCAAAGGTGTCATGCAACTTATTTCTACCCAATTCAAAGGAACGTAGACACATAGGAGCAGAGGAGCGGTTTCGCATATTGAACAGTATTGGAAATCGTTAAGACAAGCGAATATTGCATGTCAAACCGCTCATGAAGTTTAATGTCCCATGGTCACAATTTTTAATGGGAAATCGAAATATTGCCAGTGCAAGGAATGTATAAGGGTTACAGTTGAAGGGACTAGCCCATAAGGTTTACCACAATTTAACCTTGGAATACGAGGGCGGGTCAATAAGTCCGTGACTTTTGGATTAAATCACAGATTTTTTGATAAAAAAATAATTTTATTTTTCAACGTAGTCTCCCTTGAGCTCTATACACTTTGTCCAACGCTTCTCCAATTTTTTTATCTCTTCCAAAAAAAATGATTTGTCGAGGTCCTCAAAATAGGCCTTTGTTTGCGAGATGACTTCATCATCATTGGAGTCAAATCTTTTTCCACCAAGCCATTTCTTCAGGTTTGGGAACAAGAAGTAGTCGCTCGGAGCCAAATCTGGAGAATAGGGTGGATGAGGGAGCAATTCATAGCCCAATTCATGGATTTTTGCCATGGCAACTGCACATGTGTTTGTGGTCGACTGTGAGCAAACGCGGCACCCATCTTGCGGAAAGCTTTCTCATGCCCAAGTGATCATTCAAAATTGAAACCACTGAGCCATGCGAGATCCCTACGGCTTCCACAATCTCTCGCACTTTCAATCTTCGGTCGGCCAACACCATATCGTGAATTTTTTCGATTGTTTCGGGTGTAGAGACCTCAACTGGGCGTCCAGGACGTTCGGCATCTTCAGTGCTTGTACGGCCACAACGAAATTCAGTAAACCACTTTTTTACCATTGAAATCGATGGTGCAGAGTCCCCATAGTATTTATCAAGCTTAGCCTTGGTCTCGGTAATGGTTTTTTTTCGCAAGAAATAATGCTTAATAAGCACACGAAATTCACTTTTTTCCATTTTCTCCTCAAATTAGTGAGTAGTCTGATAAAAATAGCTGTCAAACACAAACTAACTGACGCAGCAAGTTTAAATTTTGACAGGAGTCAACTGACAGATGCCTGTTGACAGGAGCAGTGTTGCTGTTTCAGTAAAGAGGTCAGAAATTCAAAAAGTCACGGACTTATTGACCCGCCCTCGTATAAAGAGCTCACAAGTGAGAAGGAGCCTCAAACCATGTCAACACAAGTTAAAAAGTATTACTGGGCTTTTGAGTAACATTTCTTAAATGTTACCATTAAATCAGCAAGACTCTCATTTTCTCGTCTTAGATGCTTGAAGGGGTTTGATCAACATGGGGCAAAGTACAGATATAAGATGTGGGAATGAGTCAACGCAGCTTATGGTTGTAGATCACAGCATGGGCTGTGACATGCAAAATGGAAATCGGCCTGTCTCTTGACGCATCTCCAAATCCACAACGTTGGCTTTAGTCTGGATAAGACTAGGGAAATCCGAGGCCGTTCATGTCTAATTGTGGGCTTATACAAGGTCTCTGTTGAGCCTTTTAAGTCAATGGAAATCCAAAAACGGAGTCTATTTCTGAAAAACTTAAGAGGGGAACGTATCTTACTGCAAAAAACCCTTTTCCAGTCTACAAATGAAGGCAGCTTTGTATTGAAAATGTGGCTGATGATGTTACAACCTTTGAAAAATGGTAAAAGGTTGCTGCGGCCCTCCACCGCCAGAGGCAATACCCGATCTCATTAAATACTGTGATTCCAAGAAGACGTACTTGTGATGAACCATCTATGGATTTACAATCATTTAAAACCGTGTAGCTTACTGCATTACAATATAAGGTGGCGCAAAATTAATCATCCTATCAGAAGATGTTATAATTTTTGTAAATGGCGTCGTACGTCAATCATATTTGACATTTGTGAACTAGACAGCTGCAGTATACAAACAAGATAAGCAATGGAGTGCTATACTCCGCTGTTAAGCCATCCTCAAACTCAACAACGAAGAGGACGACTTTGTGTCAAAAATCATCATGAGTGATGAGGCGCATTTCCACTTAAGCGGTTACGTCAATAAGCAAAATTTATGTTTCTGGGGCACTGAAAATCCGCGTGTTATGCACGATGAGTCATTACATCCACTCAAATTCACTCGAATCCACTGTGTGAGGAGTGATTGGGCCGTTTTTTTTTAAAGGACGCCATCGGCAATACGGTCACTGTTACTGGCGAACGCAACAGGGCCATGATAAACGATTTCTTACTGCCGGAATTGGATAAGCCGGGCTTGTTATTTTTGGATGTTTCAATAAAACGGTGCAACCGCACACACAGAGCGAGCCACAATGGATATTGTGATGGAAGCGTTTCCTGGTCGCGTAATCTCCCATTTTGGCGATTTGGCATGGCCAGTAAGATCGCCCGATTTAACCATCCCAGACTTCTTTTATTGGGGCTACTTGAAGTCGCGGGCTTATGCCAACAAGCCTCAGACAATTGCAGCCCTTAAGGAGAATATTCGACAGGAATGCGAACAGTTATCACCGGAAATCCTGCGGAAAGTCATGGAAAATGCGATTAAACGGGCACAAGTGTGTATCGACACTGGCGGCATCCACTTGGCGGATATCACCTTTTCCACTTACCAAAAAAAATATATAGGTCCAAGTAAAGATTTCCATCACTCAAAATCTTTTTTTTTTGTTTAGTAAACAAGTGATTCAGAAACACAATTGGATGAATAATTTTGCGCCACTTTAAAGATTAATTATTTTATCTACCACACTATTCTTCATGGCAGCTTTGCTTTCCGGGAAAATTGGGCTTTTCACGCCTTTTGTCACTTTATGTAAATCAGCTAAGAAACCATCGGCTTTTCTGGCAGTGAATGACGGCGATGACGTTTCAGCCAACATTTTCTTTGAATAGAATGCTTTAGTGGTTATTAGCTAGACCGTTGATGCAACTGTGAAGTCTCAGGAGCTTAAATAGTACAACAAAAGATACAGCATCTAACCATACCGGCATCTGTTCTACTGCTTGATATTTTTACTGTTTGGTTTTCCAATGTTTTATTTCTGACAGCTAACGCGTGGTTCGAGGCATGTGTCAAAGTCAAACATGCGCAATAAGCACTGCCATTTTATTACAGAAAGACTTCGACCATTTTACGGCTGTCATAATCGACTGAGAAAGCATTTCAAGTCGCTGTGACCAAATTTCATACTAATTTCACGCTATTGGACATCAGGCCAACTACATGTATGCGTATAGTGCGTACAGAGGAAAAAATCGCTGCTGTATCCGCCAGTGTTAATGAAGACCATGATTTGACCATTCGTCGCCGTTTGCAGCAATTGGGATTGTGTTACTCGAATATGTGAATGTTTTTAAGCAAGGATCTTGGTCCAAAACCTTACAAAATACAGCTCATGCAAGAACTGAAGTCGAATTTACGCAGACTGGGTTTTAGAAAAGCTAGATTAACATCCGCTTTTTTATCGAAAAATTGTCATCAGCGATAAGGGGCATTTTTGGTAATAGGTATGTTAATAAACAAAACTGTCGTATTTGGTTATATGAGCAACCTCTGGCAATACAAGAGCTGCCAATGCACCCGGAAAAATGCGGGGAATCATTGGCCCATATTTTTTCAAAAATGGCGCCCAACATCGTTCGATGATTTTCAATGTTTTTTTGCCCAAAATGCATAAACTAAACCTGATCGACATGTGGTCCCAACAAGATAAGGCTACATGCCTTACAGGACGCGAATCAATGGAACAATTAATAAATGAGTTCGTTGAGCAATTTACATCTCGTTTTGGACCGGAGAATTGGCCGGCTAGATCGTGCGATTTGACGCCTTAAAATTATTTTTTATGGGAATACGTCAAATCACGCGTCTATTTCGATAAGGTGGAGTCAACTTCAGCCTTGCAAGACAACATGACACGTCTTATTAGCGAGATATCAATCAATATGCACGAAAAAGTTACTCGAAATTGGACCTTTCGTATGGAGCGATATAAACTGATGGTACCTGGAGTAGGACATTTCGATGAGAAGGAGCCTTAAGTTGTCGTAGGGGATTGTGCTGGAGATTATTTTGATATCCATTCTATGCTTCAATTTTAAAACTTGTGTTCTGAGATTCAAAGAACCAAGGGGCAACTGGTTCTTGCGACACATAGATCCTGGTCCTGGTCTCTTTTAAATTCTTTCAAAATTTACCTTGGCTTGACATTCCTATTTAGCTGATTACGACACTAACCGATAAGGGTGCCGAATTCCGCCAAAGCAAGTTTAGGTTCACTCCCAGTTGCTTTGCTTAAACCCCTGACCCTGACGGCCCTTTTGTGTTTTTTAGGAATTCGTGTAACAAGCCAAATTTTTTATCTGTTTAATGCATCGCTTCACATGCTTTACCCTTCAGCAGCCATAGACGTCTTTAGCCACTCGAAGTTCGGTTTTGTCTAAGCAAAAGCTCCTTTTGCCAAAGTTTCTGTCTTTGACTTATATGTACACTATTATTCCATCTCTTGCAACACATCAGGCAGTATTTTCACTGGATCCACTAAGCTGTGATAAGACCAATTATTGACCACCCATTAGTTCACTTTTCTGTAGATACGTAACTGCTGCTTTCGAAAAACCTAAAAAGCGGTAATTCTTGATTTTATGAAGGTTTCCACAGCAGCGTTTATATCCAGAAGCATAAAGAGCCTCATCATCAGGACCGCAGATTAGGTCCTCGCACTAGAATCAGGCAATCGTATATGTCTTATGGTATCAAACGCAAAAGTCTTAGATCTTCGGTTGCCACAAGCCAACTTTGCCCCTACTCAGCTTGGACTATAGTATGAATGGGAAATGGCAATATCATATACATAAAGGGTCTTCAATAGGCACGCTCAACATGTGTAAGGCTATAGTGGCCGCATTGTCAAGGTTATGTCCTGTCGACTTCTTAGCAGTGAATGGCGTATCTTCATGGAATGTTGAAGCGTTGAACCATGTATGCAAAGTTTCAATGTTTTTTTATCAAACAGTGCTTCGTTCGTGAAATGTTTCGAGCATTCCGTGATTCTTAACCTTGAGTTGATTATTCGAAGTTTGATGGACAAATTTGAGTCAAACGAGTCGATAACTAATCAGCCAACATCCATCCGTATGTCGCCAAAAGCTAAGTACGAGTATGAGTGAGAGTGAAACCGAAAGCCCGACGCACATGACGAACTTTGTATCAGGATTTGGGTCTGCAGCCGATTAAAACCCCAAATGACCTAGGAAGTTAAGGTAAACGACCATAGACATCGCCGCGCTCTAGAGCAGTTTGAAGTTAAAGTCCCATTTTTGGATAAATGAATTTGTGAACAAGAAAAATTGTCGGATTTGAGGCGATACCAATCCACACAGGATGCATCAGAATAAAATGCATTTCGAGGAACTCACTTTCTGGTGCGGATTTTGATCCGGCGGAATCTACGTTCAATATTTCTTCCAAAACAAAACTGGCATTGCCATACCCGGTAAAAAGCGAGCAGTGCAGATCAATGTAGTCTAAATTGGATGATATAGATAATGACGACATGTGATTCCAATAGTATGGCACTATAATAACGATGGACATTCTGCAGCTAGCCACCGATATTGTGCATCTCCGTATGGAGAGGGAAGTCTTGGACATCATTCATCATCAGAGAAACTTCCTTCCGTTTCTAAAGTAAAAACAGCCCGTATAATATTTTGAACAGATGAAAAGGGAGAAGTACTTCAAATGCCTTGCTGAATCCGCACTTTTTCAATCAACAAGCCGTTCAACTATGCAAGGCTTCTCTAAGCGTAGTCCAAATTTATAAAGCTGGGAATAGAATCGTTCGAAGTTAGGCTAATGATGAACTTTTTAGGCAATGCTCAAGCAAAGGAGGACTTTTCATGACCCTGTGTGTATAACTATAGGTGGCATAGCTCTTTGCGTTGTAGGCACAAGCGTTGTCGAAAACAAGCGAAACTCTTGCTGTTTCTCAGTAGGAAAGATTTCGTTCTGGCATATTCCTGGAGACACTGAGAGTGCAAGATGTGAGTGACACAAACTCTTGCCTCATTTATTAAGCGAGTGATACTGACACCACGGAACACTTTCTACTTTAATGTTTATACTAGGGAGCTAGGGAGCAAACATTTAAAGAACACCAAAATCGACCTTTGTACATGGACAGAACCGTCAGCCAGCACTCGTTCTCTCATATCATAATCCACACAGGCACTTGAAGGTTCCATGATAAATCAATCATCAAACATCAACAATATTGACTATGGGCACTTCTCCAGTATACTGTATGTCCGAACTATTCGATGAGCCACCTCCTACTCGGATAATTTTCTTGTTGGAGCCAGTTTACGACTCCTGATATCACAAATACAACAGAGTATTAGCTTTAACCGCAGGAGCCCGTTAGAATCTTTGCCAATTTCGTTTCCCTCAATCTCTCACAAAATCCTAGCTCGCATAGACGAACTATAGGTATAGTATGTAACTTCGAAGGAAATATTGTCAAAAAGCCACAATTGGACTCAAAGCGCCGCAACAAAGAATCCAAGAAGGGGGCCAGGACTATAAACCCAGAGTGCAAAGAAGAACATTGACAAATTGAAGGAGAGTAGCAGCTTCTTACTACTTCTATAGGGTTTACCCATTCAGTTGCTGTGAACCACCACTTGGAGGTAAGGCAAGAACTTCACTACGATCAGTTTCTTAGGACTAACATAACTGCTGAAATATTTACATAAGTCAGCTAGAGGTTACCGTTTTATCCCATATGCAGAATATTGCCCAAAATATAGCGCGTGCGCTGAGTACTAATCTTTGTGGTATCTGCTAGCTCGCGCACCTTCACTTTCCGGTCAGCCAACACCATTTCATTTATTTTTTTGACATTGTCCTCTGTAACCGCATCGGAGAGCTTGCCGCTGCGGACTTGATCAGAAGTGGAGTTGCGGCCATCACGAAACTCTCGAAACCAATATTTGACGGTGTAATCTGACGGAGCATTAGCCCCATAATATTTATCAAACTTTTCTTCTGTTTCCTTCGCCGTTTTGCCTCTCAAAAAATAATGTTTTATGAGAGAACGAAAATCGTTTTTGTCCATGCTCAACATGATGCCAAATACGTCAACAACAATCAGCTGTCAAAGCAAAACTGAAGACAGTATCGCACTGAAATAACCTTTTTTGCAGTAGCAGCGCATTCTGGCGGTCAAGGAGGTTACTTTTCACCTCACCTAGTAACTTTGACGTAGTTTAAGATTTCGTCTACCTTGGCCCTGCTGTAACGATCAGCAACAACCATATCGCAGAAATAAGATCCAGAATAGTTCTTTCTTTGGGCTCAAGAGGCAATTAAGTAATAGAGTCCTCTGCAGTAAGACCACACTGGCTCTATACAGGTCTTTTACCATACCGTTCCTGCTCTATGGCGCAGCGGCTGGGAGACGGATAAAAACGCCCTTGGACATTTTGAGGAGAGATACTGTGCTCTTGTTAGTGTTGACGTGGAATGAAGGAAGAGATTCACCCACGAACTCTACGATCATTTTGCACTCGCTAATAGAAGAGCCCTCTTCTGCTGTTTTCTAAGAGATACTCACCAGATGTCAGCTTTTCTTAAGACACTCGGTTGTTCGATCGCTCTTTGTAGATTTCGTTTGAGTACTTGGGCAAAAAGTTGAAAACGAAACCGGATGTGGTTAGCCCATATCTAGTCTCTACATAAAAACCACGCATAACGTGATGTATGCTCATCAAAAGAACACACCATATCCGAATAATCGCTTCACCAAATCCCGGATTACCGAAGAACAATCTTGTTACCACAATCCCCAACAAAAGCCAACCGATAACGACTCTGGATACATTATCCAGTAACAATCGGTAATTATGTACATTCAAAACCAACCCAAAATAGTGCTTCCATTTATACAACAGATACTACCGCCAAACACAACTATAGGTACAATCTGCGAGCCGTATTCGTAATTCTTCCCTCGGATTAATGACTCTCGCACGCAACAAAAGCCGAAAAAATCTATTCCAGCTACCTGTATACCTGCCATTCTACACATCAATCAACCTGCTGATGTCTTTTCACCTTAATCTCTTCACACCTTCTCAAAGATACTCGGTATGAGGAGCGTCAAATCGACTAACTTTGCAATTGCAAATTCGACTTAATGAGGTCATCTACGACGATGAATAGAGCCCGACTTCATATTGTATAAAGCCGGCCATGCGTCCATATGTTCAGGTGTATCTACATGAATTGCTGGTAACTCTAAAAAGATTTATCAGCCATAATCACCGGCAGAATGACCATCGGAATCACCATCATCATGATGGTGATGGCGAAAGTATGTAGTGGCCACCGAAAATGTGTATCTTCACCGAAATACCGAAATGTACGTGTATACCTATAGAAGGACCGCATAACGCGATTATTATGATTATTGTCAGACCAGAGGCTCCAATCTGTGGTTTCAGCCCATCTGCGCTCTCTGCGGCGACAACGAACCCAACTCAAGACCCTAATAACAATTCTCGATCAAAATAATTCTGCAAAATCAGTGAAGGAGAGGTTCAGTGGGGTGGCGGTTGTTTATTGTAGGTTTAGCTGGTCAAAGTGGATAGGTCTCTTGTTCTCTTGTTCACTTGTTCTTTAGGTGTAGCTCCTTTGTCCCAAGCCAAAGTTTACAAGTCGGAAAGAACAATTGAAGCAACCGAATCACTTGAAACATAATGAAAGGCCGAGTTCCTCATCTCCAGTCACATTCTCATTCTGGCTTCTGGTTATTTTAGGCTGTCATCTCGCACAAAAGGCCAAGTGGATGTGTTGTATATTGGAGCCCTCCGGGTGCCTTATCACAAAAGACAAGCGGTGAGAGAAAGAGAACGTTGTACAGCTACAATTTATGCCAGTGGTAGCCATATGAAGGTTGAAGTCTGAAGTTCTACACTGAAAACTAAAACGAAGGCGAAGACCAATTCCAGGTTGCATGATGGAACATTGTAATTACACAGATACTCGTAGAAACCTGCCATAATGAAAGGAAATTCATGTGCTCAACCGAATGCTGTGCGCTTACACACAACAGACTTAAAGACACTCTGGTACGGATACGGATACGACTTCGTGATGGACGCAGAATTAAATAATTCCCAGCTTCCAGCGTTGAATTCAAATAAGCCACATGGACTGGGATTCAGTTGAAATTGTATGTGAAGTACGGATATATAGTCCAGAATGGACCTCACCAATCCTATTCGTGCGAGTATCTCGGGGCGTTTATGTGATCTAAGGTGAAGATGATGCACCTGGGGCTTAGATGGTGCACCTTTGTGGGGAGGTGAATTGAAAGAGAACAGAGCACAACCAAACGCAATATCAAATATAATGTGGATCTTCTCCGGCCTGAAGTATGAAGTATGGAGTATCTACGTAGCTACAGTAGCAACTGTTGGAGTATCTTTTGCTGTATGTTTTAATTTTATAAGCACTCGCGAACGTGTTATTATGTTGCGACGTGTGTCTGCCAGACGATTCATTTTGTTCGTCCATTTCACGTTGCTGCAGCCTTCTGGATGAGATGAGTGCCCCCTTGAATGGGCGAGTTTTACTGCTGTTGCTGTTGTAGATAGAATGTACGAGAGTAATCAAGAGATACGATTAAAATTAGATGATGGGTGTAGAGTAAGGATTTTCATTATAAATAATGAGTGAACAGGAGAGGAGTGGGTTGAGTTTGCGCCTGTTTTCATATGGAATTGAAGGCGCTTTGCTTTCCCATTTGATAGACTTAAATTTGTGAATTAGTAGACCCTGATACAGTCAGCAAGAAGATACAGTACGACCGTAATTCTTTGTCACGGTTTTAAGAAATGTCCTATTCAGCAGGCTAGTGATGGACTAATACGAACTCCCGCACCTTAGTTCGAACCTATCGAGCGAATATCTAGGAATCACGTGCAGATTCTTGTTTCGGTTTCTTTGAGGATATGCTATTCCTTATGCCCTGTTGACGGCAATAACGATTTGGCAGCAACGGAAGCTGCTTCTTTTAGCCCCACTCAAGCCCGGTCTATATTACTGTGAGGCTTAAAATGTAAGATTCCAAAGCGCCTGTCTCTGAAGGATGTAGTCAACAGTTTCGCATCAGTCACGAATAACTAAGTATTTATGCAGCAGACACTTCATATCCAAAAGATATCCTGTCTAAGGCTCTAAAGATGACTGTAGACCTTCACAACAATGACTTTCTTCTCTTCAAACTGAAACTGTACCGCAGTTTGTAGCCAGAATCGGAAATACGACTCAGATGAGGCTGCACTTATTGGAGTACAGTTCGAGTTGAATACAAAATCACGCAAAATATCTTTACGGTATCAGTGGATGTGAAATGATCGCATTTGTGATTTCGTATGTTTAAGGCGTTTCACATCACTATATTCATATGACGAGTGACTGGAGATACCGATAACTCGTGTGTTGTGTCGAATTCACTTTCAACATCTCAGCATGGGCAGTCTTGCAATCAAGATTTAGTTGCTGAAGACATTAGCCACGAAACGAGAACGGAGAAAGGCACAAACATGAAGTCACGTCTGCTTATTTTCCCTAGGGTTCGGTTCTATCGTCCACACCAAAAGCAAAAGTCGAATACGCATTCAATGAGTTGATTTCAATGCGGATAAGAGGAAAGTACTATCAGATACTTCCACAATTAGACAATTTGTACATAAAACTAGGAATAAGTTGTCAAGTCTCGGTCTTGTTAAAGAGTGCCCCTCCGCAAAAAAAAAAGAAAAACTGAAGAATATCTCGGCAATACCGGCAAAGGTTCTTTTAAACTCAGTACGGGATAGAAGGTATAGAAGCCTGCTTAGAACCTGAACGATGACATCAGAAAGTGTTTTGAGATGTCAAGCTCCTGCTAGGCTCTTATTCTTTGGTGGAACATAGATTTGCAGCGAGAACGTAGCCCCGATCTTAGTTCACTTAGGTCTTATGTGGAGGAAGACAAGAGTCTTTATAGATTTATGCAAAAAGGGTATAAAGGGTGCTTGGCAAAGTCGAAGGCAATGGTTTTCTATTTGATGCTTCAGATTCGTTTCTCTGGTGCCCGATTACAATCTGCTTACAAACAGTTAATTATACTGAAGCTTGCGAGTGAATTGAGTTAAGCATACTGTAACTGTATTGTAGCTTTATACTAGGTGGGGTGAAAAGTAACCTCCTTTGGAAAGGAGGTTTGGAAAGAGGTAATAGTCCGAGGGAACCAAATCGGGCGAATACGGTAGATGCTACAGCGATTGGAGCCGTAATTCATTGATTTTAGCCGTGGTTGCGATGCTCTTATGCGCCGGCGCATTGTCTTGCAAAAACAAAATTTTTTTTCGCTTCATGTGCAGCGATTTCGGCCTTCAATCCCTCCAATAATGCACAGTAATACTCGCTGTTGATGGTTTTTCCTTTTTCGATGTAGTCCACGAAGAGTATGCCATGACAATCCCAGAAAACCAACGCTATAACCTTTCCAACCCATTGAAACTCCCTCGGCCGCTTCGGAGCACTCATGCCGGTTTCAGTCCGTTGCCGGGCACTCATTCTGTTCTCTGCTGTGTAATAGTGGATCCAGGTTTCATCAACAGTTACCAATCGATGCCAAAAGTCCGCCTGATTCCGCATCAGCAAGTCCAAACACTCTTTCGAAGTGCTCTCGCGTTCGTGTTTTTGGTCAGGAGTGAGCATGCGCGGCATCCAGCGGCAGGATAACATTTTCATATGCAAAATATTGACCAAAATATGGCGTGTGCGCTCAGTACTAATCTTTGTGGTATCTGCTAGCTCGCGCATCTTCATTTTCCGTTCAGCCAACACCATTCCATGTATTTTTTGACATTGTCCTCTGTAACCACATCGAAGGGCCTGCCGCTGCGGACTTAATCGGTAGTGGAGTTGTGGCCACCACGAAACTCTCGAAAATAATATTTGACAGTGTAATCTGACGGAGCATTAACCCCATAATATTTATCAAACTTTTCTTCTGTTTCCTTCGCCGTTTTGCCTCTCAAAAAATAGTGTTTTATGAGAGAACGAAAATCGTTTTTGTCCATACTCAACATGATGGTAAACACGTCAACAACAATCAGCTGTCAAAACAAAACTAAAGACAGTGTCGCACTGAAATTTGGCATGTCTGTCCATAATGTCGGCCGCCTATTCCACGAATAGCTTGACCAACATTGTTATTTAGTGCCTAAATCGTCTCTGGATTGCTTACATACATCGGTTTTTAATTTCACTCCATAAAAAGTCGAACGGAGATGAATCGAAGCTCTGTGGGGGCAGGCAATATCACCAAAGCCACTGTTTACACGGATATTGAAGGAAGTGTGCAATGCAATGATTGTTGGACAACTTGTGTGACAAGTACCTCATCTTGCTGGAATCATAAATCGGTAATCATGCCTCGTTAGAGGTCTCCATTGACTGCAACGTTTCTGCTGTTGTCGTCTTGGGATATAAATGGGCTAATACTGCAATACTGTACAGCGACATAGCCAGAATAGTGAAGATCCAACGACTGCGATGAGCGGATGAACACCAATGCCCCGACCCGAAAAGTCTTCGTATTCGCCCCCGAGGGACAGTGCAGTTCAGGAAGATCGAGACTCAGGTGGCGCACGCAAGTGGAGGGGGACCTCAGTCAACTCAGCGTGCGAAACTGGAGGCAGCTAGCAAAAGATCGAGCCAGCTGAAGACGCTTGTTGATTGAGGCGCAGGTTCTCCCCGGACTGTAGCAACACCAAAAGTACTCGTAAGTAATTCGAGAGTAAATCGAATCATTTCGTACCGTGAAAGTATAATAACAAGTTGCTGTGAATTTTATGTGTGCATAAGAGCTGTTGGTGTCAAAAAAACATATGATTCAAAACGGAACCAAGAGATGGTCCAGCTTACATATAGCTACCAAAAGGTGAAGATAAAAGGCCGACGAACTGGCCAGAAAAGGTTCAGAAACACCCTTCAATGGACCTGAATTCTTTAGCAGTTCATGGTGCTGTAAATCTAGCCATAAAATGCTGGAAGCACTCAAAACGCATCTCGCATCTCTCCTCGAGATCGAAGACAGCCCAAACGACCCATCCTGCCCTCCAAAAAAATGCCAACAGATGTATGAATCTAAGCCGGCACGAAAAACCTAGTGGGGTACCTTACAGGTCTTCATGGCTTAACTTATAAGACTAGTCGTCGACGACTAGAAGACGAAACAGCTGAACACATCTTGTGTGAATGCCCAGCCCTCAAAGGAATCAGACAGAATACCTTCTTCAGGTAACTACTCGAGATCCCTGAACTAAGAGATTCCCCTGCTGCTCGAGTTACTCACTTCATTCGAAAGGTAAAAAACCTACCAGCCTAAACACAGTTCTGACAAATAGGTAAAAGAAATCTTGTAGGTAGCAGTGCTTTATTATCGCAGTTGTCGAGTCAGATATTTAAAAGAAAAAAGGTGAAGACGAACCATCACCACCTGGCTGGTATTGGCAGACCTACCAAAACTTTGGCGAACAGTAATTGCAGACTTTATACTTAACACCAAGAGCTTGAGACCATCCAGCCTGATTCCCTTCTTACTGAAAAGCATGAAGAGAATAATCGGCATCATGTGTGCAAACCTATTTTGCGAATACATCACTTGACAAAGATGCATCATACCTACCAGCTCGAAGATCCTCTGAGATAGAGCTACGAGACCTGGTGGCCAGAATTTAAGGCGAACTCGACTAGAGGGGTTTCCACTGAACGATTAATGGAAATCGAAAGTGTAGGTGTGTAATTCGGTCAAGCAACAACTTTTTTATCTTGAATAGGACACTGACTGCTAATGTGCATGTTGGCCAGCTCACTTCTTAACGCTTTCATTCATTTTTACGTCTAGACTCGGCAGCTGTACTATTGTACTGTCTGCTAGATCATGCCCAGCTATTGCCGATAGACGATTGCTGCACTAGAAATGGTATTCAATCCCCTCAAAGAGAGAGGTTGTTCTCGATGGCAGTGAAACTTATTTTAAACTTTGATAGTAACGTACACCAGATATCTTTAAACCTTATTCTCTAAGGTCGAATTAACAAAGTCTTATTGGGTTGCCAGTTACAATAGGATCATGAGTAATGGGATCCTTGATCTACTTGCTAGGCAAGGCTCAGATGAGTAGGCTCAGGACCCGTACCTACACTTTAGAGCTCCCAGTAGCACATGAATGACATGTGAGCGTAGCTGCAGATAGCATGGCACTTCAAAATTTTTACAGACTAAGCTAAAGCTTCCGATATCCCTAAGAATTCAACAATTTCCTTCTTTCCATCAGTAGTAAAGACTGCAGACTGCTTACTAGCGCCTACTGCGACGGATAACTACGCTTTTGCTAAGCACTTTAGTGGGCTGGGGATAAGTGACACAACATTCTGTGAACATTATGCGCTTAAGTGTCCGATATATGCTTACATTAGGCTGGAGGTACTCGGCGATGTGGGTGCTGGTATTGTAGGTTCCTTACTACAACTATTTCTTTGCCTAAGTGTGCTCCGATTATCAGACCCTGCGTGGTATAAAAAAGTCCAGTGTACTCGGAGTGTGCTTACCGAGCCTCTAGTATACGTATCCTAGGTGAACTTAGACCATTTTTAGGTAGTACTTATACTCTTACTCAATATCTAATAAGAAAATAGACCGATTGAAATATTGGACGTCGATAGATACTATACCTGGGCAAAAAAAAACCTAAGACCCATACTTATCCTACTAATATGAAGAAAGGTTGCTGATGGACAGAAAAAGCCTTGAAACTAAGTATTTAGACCAGTGGCTTAAGGTTTGGTAAATAGTATGCACCAACTGGATTCAGAGGTTTTGCCGAGAATATTGTATATGCAGCGCATTCTCATTGTCAATGGGGGCAAAATGCCAGGAGGACCATTGGAAAGCAATCTGGTAGGGCCGTATTAGATCTGGAAAATTGTGCAAATATTTACTCTACTACTGATCTTGGAGAAACGCAAAACGTGCAGATCTTTTCAAACAATAGAGATGTAAGCCGAAAAGACAATGTTAACCTCGTACGGAGGATGAATTGCAAATAGACAAGTGCATTGCCTTAAACAATGAGGAACACCAATTTAAGCGGCAATGTTCTGCTGTCTTGTCCACCCACATAAGTTTTGAGAATCCATTTACTAGTATCAATTTTGTGGCGCCCCGATTGCTTTATAACCAAGTCCAAAACCAATCCATTCCCCTCCCGTTCATCATCACGGTATTTCAATGTAATAAACACATAACTAATATCAACCATCTGCAACTGAGAAGCAGAAGCACTCAAATATCATCGATACCATCAAGCCACAACAATTTGCTCTCCTTTTTCATCTGGAATGGCCACCGTGCACACTACAACCGGCCTTTTATGCCACTAAAAACCCACCACCATCAGCAACAACAACAGGATCCAGTACTCGTAAATACCGAAACAACACCGGATTCAATGTACCAACCCTAAATACAGTGGAGGGACATAATAATTGCTTTTATGGTCTGCTCCAAATGCTTCTCTAAGGGGACGTCGTTGCCTTAGTCGTCGTCGTCGACGATGATGATGATGATGATGATGATGCTGCAACAGTTTTGGACATCATTCGGTCACCCAGAGTACGAGTATGTGTGCTTGTGTGCAAGAATGAATGACCAGCGTCCTTCTACTTTGGCCAAGTCAACGATCACTCTAATTTTCGCATAAAACGAAATTAAAGTAATTTTCAAGCTAAGCCGAGGAGCTCTTAAATCGTGAATGAACCACAAAACGTCCTTTACTGTGCCATCAGCACTGTTAAAACAACAAGAAGACGAAGAATATGAAGAAGCAATTGGAAGATCTGCGGATACAACAACATCAGTCGCAACAACATTACTGAGGAACAGCAGGAGCAGCTACTCGTACAACAGCCGCCGCCAGAAGCAAAATGAAAATTGCTCCTCCCGCGGCTTGATTGTCGACAGGCCGTTGATGAGTTTGCACCGAAGTTGTAATCAAATAATATACTGTGAGCTACCTATATTAGTATGTACCTACTGAAGAAACGAAAATCTATACCTGTATAGCTATAGATACAAATACACCATCCAGCTTTAGCATCAGTTGAAGTATCTGTATCTACTGGCACCGTCAGGACCTCTTAAACATGGCCCCAAAGCAAGTGGACTGCATCAGAGTTGTATAGGTATTCGTAGTGCAGCCGTTGCCGCTGCCGCTGCCGCTGCTGCAACTACCTTATTTTCATAATGCACAACAGATTGAAGATTGAAGATTGATTGAAGGCTATTAAACTCGGTAATTATTTATAAAATGCGAGCTCATTTCGTTGGAAGCCTGGAAGGAGATAGGAGAGTTATCGCCAGCTTCCATCTTTTGCCGAAGTGAACTGACCGTCCTACGAATGACCGACAGACAGCAGCGGTCCGAGATCGGTTATATGTACGAGTATCTACAATGCAACAGCTTCTGTGTGCTCTCCATTTTAATGTCTTGTCGTTGGTTTATCTGTCGCTCTGTTGGTCTGTTTGTCGTTGTGCCTCTTAATATATGTGTACTCGTAGGTGCCCACTATCAACTCTCTGGGGGCTTTCTTTCGGTTGGGTTGTCTTGTCTTCCTCTAGATTTTGGTCTTCTTGGCTTTTGGTGTCTTGGTCTCCTTGATCGTCTCTCTGGTGCTCGTCGCAGTGGGTAATTATTGTAATTTGTATCTGTAGAACGAAATGAATTAAGGGAATTACATGCAAACACACAAGAGACTTTGGAAAAGATAAAAATATACTTTTTATTTTATTTTATTTTTTTTATTATTAATACTCGTATTATTTCTAGAGTGAGTTCGAGTACATGTATCTACTCGTTTCTCGTGCATTGGTGGTGAGGTTACTTTCTTAATGGGGATGAGATGAGTCTCAGATTCTAGAGTGTTAACAAAAAAATGAACTCATTGACGTTTTTTGGTCATGGTCATGGTCAAAAATAATATTTTTGTGAAAACAGATTTTGTAATTTTTATAATTGGAAAGGTGATTACGAGCCACTTCTCGGACTAAGCCAGAAGTGACCCGGGGGGAGTCTATTATTTTTTTATTGGAGGTAATTTTGGATCTTTTTTAAGTGTATTTTCTCATCTGGTGGATTGTCTGTTGGTTCTAATATAGAAAGAAAATTATATGTGAAACTTATGATGGATTACATCCGAGAAGATATGAGTCAGTCAGATGGACTTGGAGAGTCGTTTTTCGTGATTTAGTAGCGATGGATGGGAATGGCGCTAAAGATGTTGACGTGTTCTGTTTGGTAATTGAAATTAAATGCCGGATGTCGCCACTTCTAGGGAGACGAATGTCATAGAATCTGAGGTTTCTTGCCAGATGGATGCCTTGACATTTAAGAATTTTTGGTAGATTTAACAAATGTAACAGAGAGATATGACCCAAGGCTGACCCCTACAAAGAGATATCGCCAGATTAGTCCAAAAAGTGTCAGTTCACTCCACATCAATATGCTTCGGGACGTTTCTTAAATATAGATCTTCTTTCACTGTGCCGGATTCAAAGACTCTTCTAGTTAAAGTGTTCCAGCCAACATAGTGGATTTTGTGACGAGGTTTTCACGTTGCACAGTCCGTCGCTGTATCTTCTTTTGAACTTCATTCCCTAAAATAGTTTCTACGTTATCATTCATCGCGCAAAAGTTCATGTGTATATTTTGCAAATTTTTTGGCGCATCTATTTGAGGAGGCCATCAGCAGAATTGTAGACATCGCTGCCGTTTGAAATGATTGGATATATATCCTCAAAATGGAAGAGGATGAGTAGCACCTCTATGTTTTGTTTTTGTTCCAAGAGGCCATTTCTTTTGCTCGCAGAACTCACAAGCAGTCTTGGTTATCTACTGCAGCTTACGGAGTTTAGCGTTTTAGAAGTATGCTTCCGGCACTGTTTGTCAAACCAGAAGTTACAATCGGAGAAGAGCCCTAGTTCCTGACGCCGTTTCAGTGGTTTCTGATATTTTATTTTAGCGACACGGAAGCTTTTTAAAGGCTACGGGTAAATGTAAGGCTTCTTCACACCATTGTCTCACCCTTGGAATAGTCGGCATACATATCTGCAATCGTATCCAGTACTGTGGCAAACTAATAATGGACACTCGGACAATTCGTGTATGTAATGCATTCGAGGAGTGGCTTGTGTGGCAATTAATCCGGCAAAAGGCACTCAAATTAGGATCTTGTCAATTTTACTCCTTGGATGTCCTTTTTACTAGAATTTCTTTGTCATTCGTATAAAGATGAGTAAACGCTATAACGATAAATTACCAACAGTACTAGAGTTCACCATGTTAGCGCAAGGTATTCGGAAGCCTGATGTGATCGTAGGCCGTACACTCACAGTGGTAGTGCTTCGCTGTATCTTCATAATGCAACAATGCAATTACAACAATCGTCGTAGGATGTTGGGCCTTACCTACTGACTTAGAGTGGCGTTATAGTCTTAGGTGGACCTGGGCCTCAGCCAAAAAGCGTCTCCAACCAGCTCCATAGTTTGCTAGCTGCCTCCAGTTTCGCACGCTAATTTGACTGAGGTTCCCTTCCACTTGCGTGGCCAACTAAGTCTCGGTCTTGGGGGCGGATTACAAGTATTTTCGGACCGAAGAAAATGTGTCCATACTCTCTACGTTACTCAGCCATTTTAGCCGTTGGATCTTCAGTCTTTTGGCTACGTCGATGCGGCTGTATAGACCGTACAGGTCGTCGTTGTATCTCCTCCTCTACTCACCGTCAATGCAGACGAGACCGAAAATCACTCGAAGAATTTTCATTTGTCCAAAGAAGCGGCGAAAGGTGAACTTATTCTTCGTTTGATCTAAACGCCGGTGTCGTTGTCTGAATTGATAGCGGGGTCTTGGTAGACAAAGTCTTTAACAACTAAAGCTCAAAGTTATATCTGTCGAGAGTGACGTTCTGTCCGAGAAGTCGGTGTTGGATGTCTTTTCTGCTTGACAGCATATACTTGGACTTACCCTCGTTGACCGCTAAATCCATTTTCACCGCTTCCGTCTTAATACTCGCGAAAGCGCCACTGACATAATGCTGCTTCCTTCTTATTATGGCCGATGATATGGCTCATGCTAGTAATTGGAAGAACTTTTGAAAGATTTGGCGCATGCACAAATCACACCCATGTCATACCCGTAGTCTCGGTGAGATATTTACCCACCTTGATGGGACAGCGTGGATCTTTAACGTCAACGTCACCTGGGGGGGCGAATTTGGCAGGAATGACAGAACCAGTCATTGCTCTGTTTAACTTGTCTCTATAGATGCTGTCATACGCGGCCTTATAATCGATGAATAGGTGGTGAGTATCGATATGAGGCTCATGAGTTTCTCCAAGATCTGCCGTAGTGTGAATATTCGGTCGATGGTGGACTTTCCTGGCTTAAAGTCACACTAATATGGATCTATCAGGTTGTTGACAAACGGCTTCAGCTGTTCACACAATGCGCCAGATAAGTTTGTATGTGATGTCAAGACAACTGATGCCTCTTTAGCTAGTGAAGTTCAAATGGTCTCCTTTGTGGAGGATCGGAAAAACAATGTTGAGGTTCCATTCATCGAGCATACTTTCTACTTCTGTCAGACCATATTTGACCGCTTAGTTGGTGTTTACTCCTTACCTAGTTGCCATTTTGAAAAGCTCGCCAGTCAGGCCGTCTGCTGGAGCGTACTTAAGCTTAGATACGGTGATCCTCACTTCATCCATGTCGGGTGGATAGAATTGTTAGTCTACATCTTCCAGGTTGAAAGGTTCCTCTGCCTGAGAGCAGTTTTGGTTCGACTTGATGTTTCCAAATTTTAATCATCGACTGCAACTTCCCAGCGCGCTTCAAATGTTCTTTATTTTTCCTCCTGAGAAGCCGGTGTTCATCTCTCCTCTTCTGTTCATAAAGCTCGTGAACAGTGCTTGTGCTCTAGTGCTTTCTATGCAGTCACGCTTTGTACGCATCTTGCCTTACTCCATGTGCTTGCAGGCATTCGCCATCTCATCAAACCAAGGGTTTCATTGTGGCAGTCAAGTGAAACTCAGCACAACAGTAGTGCTATCTATGATGGCTTTTTGGCAGTGTTGCCGCTGGTCTTCGATGCCTGGTGCTGGCGGTAGTGGACTTCTTTAGAGATAACGAGGGACTCGATCGGAAAAGAGGGTGATCCATTGCGGTTGTAGCCATCTGATGCTGAAATTTCTCACAGCATTAGCTTACATTTGCAACTAAACCTTGGCTAATGATCCGAGTCGATGTTGTCTCTTAAGAACGTTCGGACATTCGTAATAGTGGAGTAGTATCTTTTGTCGATCGAAATGTAGTAAATCTGGTTGACAGTTTATTGATCAGAAGTTCTCCAAGTCCGTCGGTAACAACGCCGCAAAAGAGTTCGCAGTTCTTCATCTTTTTTTTGCCCGGTCCATTACATCGCATTTCTTGGATGGCGGTAATGTATTTTCTGCAGCAGTTTAGGGCCTTCGCTAGTTGTTCGGCTGCCTATTAAGGGACCTAACATTCCGAAGTTTTTTGGCCTTAATTTTTTTGTAGGGGTTGACGACAGTAGATCCGTCCGTATCCGAGGCTGGTGGTGGCGTTAGCGCGATGGTTAGCTTATTGGAACATTACACGCAGAAGATCCGTGGTTGGAACCCCGGCATCACCAACAATTTTTCGAATCGTCATCACCCTTTCAGCGGGCAATGGCAAGCTCCTGAAAGTAAAATTGCCCATCAAAAAGCTTCTAAGTAGTGGCGTTCGGAATCGGCGATAAACCGTAGGCCCCGCTTAGATGCGACAAACATGAAAACATGAGCAACACAAATGATTGTCAAGAAGCTAGGCCATCGCCCATACCAGGCTGCCAGCGCCACAGTGTTTTTTATTTTTATCCGATTCTTGTGTGTGTTTTGTAAATTTCGTCTTTTTTTGCATGACCGGGCATTTTTCCCGATGCCGCAACCCCCAACCTGAAGCACTTGTTTTTGTATTGATAACCATAGGACAAGAGATCGGTTAGACGAAGGGCAGAAACCTGTTCAGGGTTTGAAGACTCATCCTTCACCTGGATTTTACTTCACTGTGATTTCATCTGGGGGATTCCCTCCTTGTCTCTTTCAAAGTGCCAATTTTCGACAGTGAAGAACCAATTCAAAGTAAAATAAGCACATCCGATGTGAAGAAACAGTTGCAATATTGGGTATCACTAGGTTCACACCTCTTAGTGCCTACCGAATTGCGACCCAACTATGAAGTCTTAGCCTTGATAAAATACCATGCTAGATCTACCCCCAAGTATCTGTGGAAGTCAGTTTGTCCAAAATCCTTATTAAGTATTTAACAACTCTGCTGAAATCAAAGATGCAGCTTGAAAAGCTGTCACTAAAAACAATGTAGGTGATCTGCCATTTTCGACATTTCGTCTGTTGATATCTCTAATATCTTTATGAATCGGAGAAATTGACTACAATCCGGAGATATCACAACGGTCGTATCTTCTTATAACCTTCAACAGGAGATTGAAGAGTTAGGTAGCTTCAACGTAACTTCACCTTCTTAGGCCCACATTCACTCTCCCAGACCTTTTCTAGTAGTGTTGGTTGAGTATTTTTATCATGTCACCGATTGAAAGCAATCAGGCATAGTGTCTTGTAGGGTCGGTCAATTAACAAAAAGGCGCTACTGGTTACATTCCTTGGACATGTTATGTGGGGCGCTCATTTAACGGCCAAGTGCAACAAAGTCTATCCGAAACCCTAACCGTTTTTTCACGACCTACTGACCATGAAATTAAATCAAGGCAGCAATCTAATTATCACATTCAAACGCGCCCCCTTTCACTTCTTTTAAAGGACTCCGATATGCAAATGATTTTCTCATGACTCACCCCAGTTGTTCGTATTTAAAAAATAATTTCGACCGTTACTTCTGGAACCATCTCTACTGACCAAAACAACGCATCAATACGTGTTGTGTCTGTCACCCTTCACTAAATTTGCGCGCGCACTTGTTACTTTGTTTAACAGTCATTTAGAGAGGGTAGATTCCCCCTATTAGGAGTAGTCGCACCCTACCTATTTTACTATTTCACTTGTCGCCACAAAATATTTGTTACAATAATCCTTGCAACGATTCCTTGAGGCAGATTGAAAGAAATAAAAAGCGCGGGAACTACGAGTATTCACATATGAATAACAAAAGGACACACAGTAGAATCCAGAAAAAGTGCCCCTCAAATACTGAACACCAAGTTCTTTGTGTTATTGTGGCCAATAAAATATGCGCAGCAGGTGAATATCGCATGCTCATCATCCTTTCAGTTGATTCTTCGTTGCAAGGAGAAGAAGAACCAACCAAACCCACGTAAGGTGGCAGAAGTACCTTAATCCTCGCTACACTTTGAAGCAATGGAACAACACAAGTGGCACCTGTTCTGGCAATGGAACCAACCTGTACAGGCGATTCATGGGCCGATAAGGGTCAGCAGGAAAGAAGTCGTTAAAAATACAAAAATACAAAAAAAAAGAAAAAAAGGGACAACTTGAAGGCGAAGAGGAATCAGGCGAATCCCTCTGTCTATTCGGAAGAAAGGATGGCATTTGGTTGATTGCGCATATATTGAGTCAACCGCCAGGACATGATGATGTGTACGAGTATCTGTATACGAATTTTTAAGGGTGATTCATGATTTAGCGCCAAAATTCAAAGAGTCCTTCCTGTTTAATTTGGTCTTTTTGTTGCTATTCCACTTGAAGATTGAGCGAGGATTATAATTAGGAATGAGAAGAACCAAAACCATTTGGTTGCAGGGACTATAGGTGTACTCGGTTTGTAAGGTGCCTTGAGGCAACAGCAGGTATTGTCCAATCGATTTCCCATTTACTGTGGCATCTATCATTATTTCCTTTGATTTGGGTCTGACAGAACCCAAGAACGAGAGTCGAAGTCAACATGGAGTGGTTAGTTCTGAAGATGGTCCATAATGATGATAATCGCTTTCGAATGACACTTCAAGAATGTGATGCAGTGTGGCACAACAACGCTGTGGGAATTCCAGCTGTTATTGGATTGGATTGGATGCTACTGGATCTGCTGTTGTTGGTGTGAAATTGTTTTCTTAAAATTACGATCACAATGGGTGGAGGATGGAGGATGGAGGATGGTTTATTGAAATCGCTTGATGGGTACAAGACGTTGGGAACAGCATCGAAACAAATTGATGGGAATGTTTACTTAGAAAATTTCGTTACGCAAAAGCAGTTGATTTTTTTTGGTGGACACTTACAAGTGTCAGCTGTTAACGGGGGAAGGAAATGGACAATAGTTCTCATCTTTTTTACGATATAACATTTCCATTCATAGATGACTATGCAAACACAAACTAACCGTACGGCTATGAGCCTAGTAAATGGTCTTAATCAATTGATTCGCTGCTATATCTTTAGTATCAAGATAGATATTAATTTGCTCCATAAAATTGGATACCGGAGAGTAACGAAGTATTACCAGTTTGAAAAACATCTTCCTAGCAGCTGTAGTGTTCCATAAAAATCCAAGCGGATAGCGATGGAAGGATTGATGAAACTAAAAGGAATTGAGCGGACAAAATTTCCGAGGAATGAATGATGGATACAACAGGAGTTCTTTAGTATTCACAAAAATACAGATTAAATAAATAATTGCTTGGGTAGCCCTTATCTGACAAAGGGACGTCCAGGGAAGTTTTGAGGGAAAAATATAATGTTTCGGGGGCAAATCTGGTCCACTGAAGTGATTCTGGGCGCCTAAGCTAGCCAGTTCTACGGGTATATTTCTTCAAGTCTCCCGATTGTGATCTTAGCATAGAATTGACTTAGATAGCTTAGCGTCCTGACTATAGAACAATTCTGAAAGTGGCTAAAGGATATAAAAAGGGTTTCAGCGAAATATAAATGTGCTTCGCATAAGAATGTAGTATTCTGCTGAAACGGAGCACCCAGATGTTGGTCCTAAAACAAGTAAACGCAATTCATTCGATCACAGAGCAAGTGTTTTACGACGTTTTCATCAGTTTCAAGTAGGTGATGTTCAACAAATGGCTTCACATGGAGGTGCTATGACAGAAACTTGATGGTCGCTTAGATGCTAATAAGCGGTCAATCCCCTTTTTAACTGAGTAATTGAATGAATGGTAAAATATCTTGCAACACGGACATTAGAACCGCATACAAATGTGTTCATTATTGATGAGGATGCATTCAGTTCCAACGCAGATTTAGACCCTGAGCGGCGCTTCTTTGCACCTTGAGTAGCAAGTTCATTGGTAATTACATTTTCCTTGAATGCATTATGACAAGATTCAGTGAACACCGCCTTTCATATTCATAGCCTTTCGAATTGGGTGTGTTCCCGCTCGGCAACTGAAGTTCAAAATTACCGACCTCCATCCTAAATTGGTTTTGGAGCCATCCGTGAACATTTTATTACACTAATTTTTCCAAGATGTACATATGTCGAGTCGACTTTGTATTCCTTGTAGCAACCGACATTTCTGTGTTAAACATTGTAGTTGAATGAAGCCTACTACCTATAAGAACGTCCCTAAAGAAGCTTATAAGACCGTGGATACTTAAAGGAGGTAAGATATGTTAAAAGAGTACCACATCCGTAGTATGCCTGAAATTGGAATTGAAACTCAGACAAAACTGCTCATGTCAGGGGTCCAGTATGGCATAAACAAAATTTTTGGAGCTGGGCACATCATAATTTAACGGGTAGTGTGGACATTAATGCTAGGCGAACTGAATCTTCTGATTTTCCATAGAAAGCACGATCACATTTTTTTGACTATAAACAGAAAAGAGTTTAGATATCACCTTTATTTTCCATAGTTACTTCGTTACTTGACTTGGCTGGAAAATGTCCGACAAAGTGCCCCTATCACACCACCATTGGAGTTATTTAACTAATTAATTAGGAAAAGGATCCGTCCTTATCCGAGGCTTGTTGATGCTTCGTAACTTCCTTTTTTTTTTTAAATAGCCGGGCAGTTACCCCGGCGGCACAACCCCCAACCTGGAGGACCAGTTCCATTTTTAATGTCCCTAGGACGAGGGGTCGGTTACACCGAAGCCAGTAACCCGTTCCGGGGTGTGAGCGCTGCCGTTGGCCCATATAGGGCTCGTCCGCCACCATTTTTTTTCCAAGACCCTGACTAAGTCCTGGAAATCATTACCGCCTGAGCTACAAATATGTCAGAGTAGCCCGGATAAGGTCTTGTTTTGTTTTTTTCCGGCACTAATCCTGATTTATGGCGCAGGAAACTCGCCATTTGTCCCCTTCACTTCGCAATCTCCTGTGAGAATCACAGATGGCACCACGGAGAGGCGTGAAGTAGGGCTTATTAGCAGAGCTGCAAGATGTTCGGCTGCAGAGGCTAATTTTCGTTATTTAAAGAACCAGCACCTGTCGGAAGATGCTACTTCTACGAGGCCTTATACTGATCGTTGCCATCTCGGTCCTGCTCTATGGCGCAGAGGCATGAACATTATCAAAAATGGATGAGGGTGTTCTTGGTTGCTTCGAGAGAAAAATTCTCCGGGCGATCTTCGGTCCCGTCTGCATTGAAGGAGAATGGAGGAGGAGATACATTAATGAACTTTACCGACTGTACAGCGACATCGACCTTACCAGAAGAGTGAAGATCCAAGGACTGAAATGGCTGGGTCATGTAGAAAAGTCTTCGAATCCGCTCCCGAGGGACAGCGCAGTAGAGGAAGGCCAAGACTCAGGTGACGCACGCAAGTGGAAGGAGACCTCAGCCAACTTAGCGTGCGAAACTGGAGGCAGCTAGCCACCAATCGAGGTGGCTGGAAACGCTTGTTGACTGGGGCCCAGGTCCACCCCACTACCGAGTTGGAAAAATTACTTAGCGCTCTCCAAGAATTTCACTTTAGCTACAGCAGCCGACGATGCATGTGAAATGTTTACCTCTTTTTTCGCGGAATTTTTAAAGAACTAATGCAACACCAACGCCAAATTTGCAAAGATTTTTCTCAGCATACGTTTGACCTAGAATCATCAGTGATATTGGAAAATCAAAGAAAACGGAGATAAAAATCTGTACATTAGTTGGATCTTCACAGTGTTTCTAAAGCTAGGAGAGATGGCTATGTTTTAAGAGATGGCCAGGAGGTAAGTTTGATGTTCATTCCCAAAGCTGAGAAAGCTAATTACAGCTGTTCAAAGGGCTTAAGGCATATGAGTTTGGTTTTTTTTGCTGTTGAAAAAAATTGAACGCTTATCAACAATGTCAGAGACGTTAGTAGCGACGACTACCTACCTTCGTTATAATACACTACATATATTAAAACAACACCTCAAGAGCGGTCTTATACCTTCATAAGCAGTCTCCACTCCACTCCACAGTGTGTAATAGAGTCGATCATATAACTTCTAATCTTATAACTTCGGACTAAGAGATGTGAATTAAAGAAAAGCCAAGAAACGGTAATCTCACCACTTATTTCCCTTTTTAAAATAAATAAGATGGGAAGGATATGTTAAGCGACTGAACGTTACCACTCCCGTCTGAAATTTATACAGGTTCCATATTGAGAACGCGGTAGGGTAAAATCTTGCTGTCATAGGTGTGCTTAGGTACAAATTTACCTTAGCTTACTTTGTATACGATAAGTTCAGGTTCGCCCTGATGGAGAGAACTTTTAGCTAGAGCCCAACTTCACCTCAGACTAGAGTCCGACGTTGAGAATTTATAAATTTAGAACAATAAGGGCTTTAACGTGGGAGGCTATGTTGACGATGTTCTTATTCTAGTTTTGGCCAACTATTTTTCCAACATCGGCTGAAACGCTCAATTCTGTCAATCCCAACAAATCCGAGATTGTTCTAAAAGGAAAAAATCTCCACATTTAATTCATAGATGAAAGCTGTCTTAACTCCCTTGAGTTCAGTAGTCTAGAAAATGGATGAAGACAGTGCTGACCAATACAAAAAGGTAGGTGAACCTTTGCTGATAAATGAAGTCTTAAACTAGCTTAGGTATACTTTACTGTACACAGTTTGTGTGATAACATCTTAACATATATGTAGTTCAGTAATCTGGTCGGCAAGGTATGCCTCTCACCTTAATTTACGAAACTGCAGCCTGTATCGCGATATGGGGGTCTCCGCGATATTTATCGCACTAATGTGAAGCCAAAACTGCACTTAGACTGAGGACAGCGTCGGGATTTGGGTTACCAGTACCGGATGAGTCTGCTTGCGTTATATTTAGATAAAAGATAACTTTATGATAAACAGTGATTGGTTGCTCATATTTTCAGAAAGGAATTCCCGATAAAACTGAACAATATTATGCCAAAAATATTGCACTTTCAATCATATTGCGAACGAATATGATGGAGCGAACTCTAAAGGCGATTATATTCACTCGAAGTTGAACTCAAATCGAGGGTTTTGTATCTCAACTTATGATTTTGTTTTTATTCACTGAAACTTTGAATTTGGAACTCTAGAGTTGATTAACCTTTGATGTTCTCAACACCCCGAAATAGTAGAAGTTGAGGGAACAAACTCGGGGTTTTGTTTGAATTTTGTATATTCACTCTAGTTGTTATCTGTTTGTTCTCAACATCGCATGTCAAAAATAAATTATAGAATACTTTAGTAAATAGAAATGTTTCGGGTAAATTATTTTTGGGCAGATTGGACATCTTCGACCAGGGAAGGTGAAGAAAATTTGTATGTTGAGAGACGCGAATACAAGATACTTCAACGTGTTGATTTAAAAAAATTGGATGAACGCGACTTCATATATCGTTTTCGTCTCTCAAAACGGAAGACAGTGATGGTGTTCCAGCACAGGATTCGTTGTCGTGCGACAAGAGAAGGTACGATACATTGCGGTATGATTAAAATGAATGAAAGTATTTGATAGATTTGACTTTAATATGATAGCGAAATTCCCTCGAACAATTGGTGCGATAGATTGTACACAAGTTCGCATTCAGTCACCAGGTGGAATTTTAGAAATCGCAAGGGATGGTTCTCCCTCAACGTTCAAACGGTGTTCGCACCGAATTTGAAAATACGAGGGCGGGTCAATAAGTCCGTGACTTTTGGATTAAAACACAGATTTTTTGATAAAAAAATAATTTTATTTTTCAACGTAGTCTCCCTTGAGCTCTATACACTTTGTCCACGCTTCTCCAATTTTTTTATCCCTTCCAAAAAAAATGATTTGTCGAGGTCCTCAAAATAGGCCTTTGTTTGCGAGATGACTTCATCATTGGAGTCAAATCTTTTTCCACCAAGCCATTTCTTCAGGTTTGGGAACAAGAAGTAGTCGCTCGGAGCCAAATCTGGAGAATAGGGTGGATGAGGGAGCAATTCATAGCCCAATTCATGGATTTTTGCCATGGCAACTGCACATGTGTTTGTGGTCGACTGTGAGCAAACGCGGCCCCCCATCTTGCGGAAAGCTTTCTCATGCCCAAGTGATCATTCAAAATTGAAACCACTGAGCCATGCGAGATCCCTACGGCTTCCACAATCTCTCGCACTTTCAATCTTCGGTCGGCCAACACCATATCGTGAATTTTTTCGATTGTTTCGGGTGTAGAGACCTCAACTTGGCGTCCAGGACGTTCGGCATCTTCAGTGCTTGTACGGCCACAACGAAATTCAGTAAACCACTTTTTTACGATTGAAATCGATGGTGCAGAGTCCCCATAGTATTTATCAAGCTTAGCCTTGGTCTCGGTAATGGTTTTTTTTCGCAAGAAATAATGCTTAATAAGCACACGAAATTCACTTTTTTCCATTTTCTCCTCAAATTAGTGAGTAGTCTGATAAAAATAGCTGTCAAACACAAACTAACTGACGCAGCAAGTTTAAATTTTGACAGGAGTCAACTGACAGATGCCTGTTGACAGGAGCAGTGTTGCTGTTTCAGTAAAGAGGTCAGAAATTCAAAAAGTCACGGACTTATTGACCCGCCCTCGTAAATTATATCGTGGCTCGTTGTCAAGTATGAAGGACAGTTCGAGCATTTTATCCTTATTGGAGATTCTGTCTACATAAATACGAACTACGCTGCAACTATGCTATTGAGAATCTGTACAACGAGTCGCAAATTCATACTCGCAATTGCGTCGAACGTTTAAATGGCGTTTGGAACGGGCGTTTTCCAGTGTTGCAAACTGCACCTCTGCAGGTGTAGAGTGAAAACAGTTCAATCAATCATAGTCGCTTGTGCCGTCCTCCATAATATCGATGAACATAGATCACAACCACCACCGGAGATGACAAAACTCGCTAACATGCTAGCCTCTACAGATGTTTCTCCAGATATACTTTTGGGGAGCATCATCAGCAGCGTGCGTGTTTTATTCACCTTCTTCTTCTTCTTGTGTGTAAGTTACTTTTGCAACATTTTTGTTTGTTGATTTTTTCTAAATTTTCATATTTTTTTTTAATTTTCTTAAAATTGTTTGAACCTCGAGTCGAAACCAACTCTGAGGTTGGCTATCTCTAGAGTTTCCTGCAAGTTGAACAATAGTGAACATAATCACCCTAAAGGTCCTTGTGTAGAATAAGAATTCATTTACAAGTCTCGATCGGGCGAAGTTCTAGGACAAGCCGTCTGACACACCTGAATCTTTTCTTATAAATTTGTTCTCATTTTAAACCATGCGTGGTAGGCTGAATATGGGTCAATTTACCTTCAACCTCACATCGAAGTGGCTGCTAAAAACACAGTGCCCTTGTAACTGAAAAGAACCTTTGGCTCTGGCTAGAGCAACATTTATATGTTTGTTGAAATTTTAGATTGTATCTGAATACGTTTCTACAAGCAAGAAATTTCCAGAGTGTTTTTCCACGATTCCACCATTCGATTTTCGATTTATTCTTATCCAAGTCACAATGCAAGAACATAAGAAAGGGTTCGATATTTGGATCTGATCTGTATACAGTGAAGTTGTCTGCGCACGCTCAGGCATGGTGAAGTGAGCTCACAAAATTGCTAGCGTTGAATTGGATCGTCAAAAAATTACGAATAATGATGGCACTGTGTGACGGTGCGTTATCATGGTGCAAAATCCACGAGTTTTCTGCCCACAATTCTGGTCTCTTTCGGCGAATTGCTTTACCCAAACGTGTCATAACGCCCAAGTAATACTCGTTATTTACTGTCTGTTGGGTAATGACCAACATTTCTCTTACTTCATCAATGTTTTCGTCGGTTTTCGATGTCGATGGTCTGCCACTGCGTTCATCATCTTCGATTGACTCACGACCACTTTTGAACAGTTTGTGCCACTGATAAACGACCGTTTTCTTAAGAGAATCGTTGCCGAAACACCTTTCCAACGTTCGCGCACTATTTAATCTGTTTTTTATGCAAAATTTAATACAAGTTCGTTGTTGTAAATTGTAAAAAATCGCCAAACACACAGAGATAGATGTACTCTTGGCTACGTAACTTTTGCAAATATCAAGCTATGATGCTAAGATCTAGAGCGAATATCAACAACAGATCTGCCAACCTAACAAAATAAACAGAACTCAAATAGGAACAATGGGAGTGCCACTTACGGTGGGTATTCCGGGAACTTTCTGATCAAGGTAGTATTACTATATGTCAAGTCTTAAGACCGAATTGATTAATTTGTATACTAAACCCACTTGGTAAAGGCCCTCGTGATCACCTAAGCGATAATCTTGAAACCTGAAGGTTCGAGTTATTGTACCTTTCTGGGTATAAGATGCACAATCGCTATTAAACAAGGTCGTGTGAATGTCCACCGCTGCGAATGTGAGTTGTCAAAGCATTATTTTCAAAAATAGCAGGGCGCTTTTTCGACTATGTCTGGGATTAAAATTTTTGCCATATTTCCGTGAGTTCTCGAATAGTCAGTTCTATTTATCATTTCCAAGACAGGTTTCTGCGAAAGGAACCTATTTTCCAGTTCGTGGTTCGATCTAATGATATCATTCGCCTTGTACACTTCCTGAAAAGTCACTCCTACTTCGTTTACCTTTTCCTAAGAATTTCCCGTCACAAGGAAGTTCTCATCATCGGCAGCTGTTTTTGGATCAATACTTGCTCAACTGTTTATATGCATTGTCTGTGTTGTTCAAGATCAATCCGATTCAATCCAAACTAACAAATTAACGACTTTAGTGTCAGTGAGCTATCAGTAGAATGGTTTTAGTCTCGACGGCAGTCTACTTTTGTGTTGCTGTAGTGCGTCAATAGCTGCATTGCAGATTGTGTCTTCAGTTATCAGCGTTTTGATGCCTATGTATCGAACGCTACCCGGGAATCTCCCAGCTGGGTTCGAGAAGAGTGCTACTGTCGATGATTTAAAGAAGTGTGTCCAACGCCTACTACTAGAATTGTAGAAATATCTTTTAATTAAGCTTATCCAATTCTGCAATTAAGTTTAGACAGTTACTTTGGTACTGAGTCATTATCATACACGAAAGTGCGCAAACGGCTTTCAAATAGTATGTAGGTTCATGTTTGTCAAATTTATCAGCGCGAACAGGACGAGATCGAGATAGGAGCCGTGTCTACGAAACGACGGACATTGAAACGATATTGTGTTTATTCAACTGAGTGATGGGTGTCAGACACATTGCACACGTGAGGGCCCCACATAGGTCGCGACATAGCGGATATTGTGTTTCGATAGTCTGATGAAGAAGAGGAATCCGCTTCGTCGTTTTGTTTCAGTTCGATCTAGCCTGCCATTTTCATTGCGGTACGAAGAAAGGAAATTAACATTTGAACTTGAATCCTGACAAATATTTTCGTGAATCTCCAATTATTGAGGATTTTTCAGGCACGTATAAGCTTTTTACACAAATTTGTCCACGCAAGTATTGAGTTGAGTATTGAGTTGCACGAAAAAATGGTATTTATTTGTAGGTCGAAAATTACGCTTCTGGATTCTGCCTTGTTTTTGCAAAAAGCCTGTTCCTAGAGGCCCTCGTTATCCGAACTGAAATTTTCCAAACTTTGGGGTGCTTCTACTATCGGGTATCTAGAGATTTTTTGGAAACTTCAACAATGGAGTTACACACTTTCTTATTTTTCTAGAACTTTTACCAAACATCACTATGTAAATGAATCAATTCTCATGTAAGCCTTTAAACTCATCAAAACCATCGCTCATATCGTTTACTTTCCGCAATCTCATCACTAACGTTCAATTGGCCCAAATAACAACAATGACGAGCCTAAGCTTCCACCGATTCATGGCCTTAAAAAAAAACTCCATAGTCCACAAATGAAAGACAATGCCGCATAAGACTTCCGATAAGTTACGCCCCCATTCGAGCAAACATCACTTTGTGTTGTACCTTTGCCAGGTGAAAACTGAAAAACCTTTTTCAAACGAAAACCACTTACCTTCTTTGGTCCGCTGCCTGACTGTCGGGCACTTAATCAAGCCACACGTAGTATCTCATTGGTGACCGAACCAGATACGAAGACCTCAATCCTACGACCGTGATTGGTTGGCCGTGATTTTATACTCTGTCGAGCCGATACATTTACTTGTATCTACATCTATCTGTGTACATGTGTTACCTCTTCTGATACCTGTAACCGTATAAGTGCTACAGACTATAGGAAATAGATTTACCTGGTTTCAAGTTCGCCTAAGCCAACCAAAGGTAAGGTCTACGTCGAAACGTCATCTTCTTCGATCGCATTCAGATCGGGTTGTACGACTTACGGGTATCCACACACAAAAGAACCTGCGTTGGTGGACAGAGTGAGAAAAGCAAAGAACAGTTCAGCAGTTAGTTGTAGTCGCAGTGACTGCGAGAACAAGTATTCATATGACCAGTGGTAAGTATCTGTGAGATACAATAACAACAATTTGACATATCGTGTGGTCGGTCAATGGTACTCAAGTCAAGTTCATCATTATAGTCCCGCTGTTGTGCTGCTGCTGCTTTTGGGGTTTTGTTGTTCCACTGGAGATTGGTTCTATGTATAACTTGCTTACTATGACCTTTTAGGTATGAGCTGTTGGATTCTGTATCTCTATAGAATGTGAAGTACACGAGAAATGAGTTTGTTTGGCGGTTGTTATGGCTTCCGGAAGATGGTTATTATGGTTTTGGACCGTAACACTAGTCATGTTTGTTTGTTTTGTCATTAGTGAGTGGCATATGTATAATTGTTTTATTTTTCGAATCTGTTCTTGCTGGATTATTTATCAGAATCTCGTGTTAGTAGAAGTCGTCGGTGCCTCGAGATTCCTTTTAAGTCACCTTGTTTACCAGTTTTTCAAATTTTTAATGAACTTTGTTTGGACAAGTGTTTCGATTTATAAATATATGGCATATATGGTAATGGAGGTCTTTAGCTACCAAATTTGTTGGAAAAATTTAATTGGCCAGGTCGGTAACGGATACAAAATTTATGAAAGACACAAACATAAATATGGCCTTACGTTTTAGGATTTGTGATATGGGTTCTTCTTCATTAAGGAAAAGTGAAGAAAAAGTAGGGGCCGAAGACATCTTCCCTGTGGTACATCGATTTTGATTTTGTTTTCGATTTAGGGTCGAAGGTTTTTGTATATATGAGAAATGGAGGAAACAAATAGTGAAGGTCATAGTATAGTGGCAAGCGAATATGAGTTCGTTGAAGTGCACTGACAAAGATTGATGTTGTAAGCAAAATAAATCAAGCACACCATGGAAACCTCAACATACCGTTTTTTTTTTTATGCTTGATAGAGCATGACAAATCCACGAATGTTTAATATCTTTTAGTCTTCGATCAGTTGGATTTGCAACTTCTACCAGGTTTCGGCAACGACATACATACATAATCTAGTGCTGAATAAGATAGTGTGCTAGTAATATGGACGGCGTTATCTTCATCAAACATATGCAGGTTCTCGAATACGTAGACGACATCGACATCATCAGTTGCTCTCAGCGCAATTTTAAAGAAACTCTTAAGCCAACTGAAGACAAGACCAAGTACATGTTATTAACAAACAGTGAAGTATCTGGTGCCGTTTAGGACAATACATCGCTATTGACAACAGTATCTTTGAAGTGGTTAATGAGCTTATCTACTTCAGAGTAACTCCAAGAATGACACTCTAGTTAAGATTCCGTGCAGATTTACCCCAGGAAACTACTACTACTTTGAAAGACGGAATGCATGTTCTCCGAAGCAATGATTCTTCTGGTTCTGCGTATTGAAATGAGTGCTGATTGGTAAGCGTATATAGGTATTATATACTCGTACACTCGCGAAAAAATCTAATATTTGGTTTTGTATGCGAGGAAGGCAGAGAAGAATATGTAACCGCAAACTCTATGAGTTGCATCAGGACGTGAATGTTGTCTAATGTATTGGAAATAATGGTAGTGCTTGGGCAAAGAAGATATTTAAATCACAGCCACAGGTTTGAGGACCGATTAGACCATCGGGGTTGGCTAAGTATTTGATCTGAGGAACTGAGAATGGTATGCAGAGACTCTTCACGCATTCGGAAGAGGTAAATATGTCGACTTCAAACGAAGCAGAAGTTCGACGTGCCCCAGTCTGGGTTAGTTTCTCGTTTGGATGAACATGAACATTGGGATGATAAAACTGCATGTAAACTTAGTCAATGAAAGCTCTGAACAGCGCTGTAAGACTGTGAAGGTCTTAAAGCATCATCTGACTGCCTTCTGAGAAAAGTCAAAAGACAAGTCGGGCAAAAGTAAACGACTTCGACTAAGGCGATTCCAGTCGTAGACTTTGCAGAGCAAGGAAAAAATAGCACAGGGTGAACTTAATGGCAGAATAGGAAATAGGCACCATTAATAGAGCTGTTTGCATGCCACAACTACTGTACAAAACTACATTTGGAAACAGACACAGGCTGATTGATATTGTAAGAAGATATAGCGTTGTCGGGGCACGAGTAAATATGTATGTATGTGTTTTTCAGAATCTTCCGATCAACAAGGATACATGACAGCCTTCTTAACAAAGTTCGACAACCCAAATCGGTCATATTCCAAAAGATGGAAGGCATAAATCTAGTATTCTAGCAGCTTACACGTTCTGTGATGACTTCATCACCTTGGCAAAGAAACAAGGCAGGAATGCGTATACCAATTCTACCGCTAGGAGTGTACCACAGTAAAAAGAAAACGAAAAGACACTCTTGCCAAACGCTGTTTCTTTTAGCTTCTCCTTTGAGGTCCTCTTTGCGTTGACAGTCTTTGGAGAAGAAGATACAACGACGAGCTATATGGCCTCAGATGGTTAGAGCATGTAAAGCGAATAGACACCAATCCACCGGCTCGATAAGTTTTTGAAGTTAACTTCACTCGGGAGTGACAACACAGTGGAGGAGGACATCACCTGAGGTGGAGTTCACAAGTCAAAATAGAATCAAATCAAAAGAACATCCATTACATGAAATCAATTTTTCCAGCGTGAAACAAAGGCATGTAAATCAGTTCTAAGAGGCCTTTTGTTACGGCCTTTTCATTGTTGAATCGTTTTTCCGCCAAATCTGGGTGTTTGAAAGGGTGGTATTCAGTTGGCGACAAGTCAGGTGAGTATTGTGGATGAGTATGAAACTCATAGTACATCGTAATTAATCTTTGGGCTGAAGTTTTTGACACATGTGGTAGAGTGTTGTCATGAAGCCGTATGACTCCATCTCTGTTGCCCAACTTTGGCTGCTTAGAGAGTAATTTCTGATGCACTTCTTTCAGCTGGTTACATTATTTCTCAGTATTGGCAGTTTCGCAACTTTCAAGAAGGAATATTGAAATATGCCAGCAGAAGACCATCAAACAGTCATCATTATCTTTCTTGGACGAAAGCTCGGCCAATGAGTAATCCATTTGTCGAGTTTTGTGACTTTTTCAAGCACTTGTAAGTGACGAGAAACAGCCAAATATTGCACACCCAATTCCTCTGCAATGTCCTTTATAGTTTGGCGAGGGTCAGAATCTGCTAGAGCTCGAAGCTCGTCGTTGTCGATGGCTGGAGTTGCGTTTCCACATGATTTGCTATCAAGAGACATGTCGTCCGATTGGATTTTTTTTTACCGTCACTGTTGGGTTAGTTTATTTACTGTCCAAGGTCTATTGATGTTTTTGAGTGTCTCCGTTGCGTTGTGGCCAAGTTTAAAAGGGTCAAAGTTGTTATAATAAAAAAATCGATTTCTCTATTTTTTAGAACTGAACTAACAATTCAAAAATAACTTACTATCTAGTTTTGAAATTTTCTATCAACGTGCACAGTTTGCACTGCGATTTTTCGGTCGATTCCAATAATTGTATATTAAGGTTGCACTGAATTTGGATCAGATGCAATGTCTGAGAGAGACATTGCCATTCTTGGTTAATATCACTGTTCTTCTGCATGGTTAACTTGTCTTTTCACTTTAATGGGACCATATAAGACCGCAATTCGCCTCATTGTTGGCTATTTTCGCAAAACATTTTCTTTTGAAGAAGCAGTTGTACCGAAACGTATTAGAAGAGTACGTACTGAAGAGAATATTGCACCCATTCAGGAGAGTGTTGACAATAACATCGTCTTCGGTCGTCCACCTTATGGAAGATTTTACGCAAAGATCTTGGTTTGAAGTCTTACAAAAACCAGTTCGTGCAAGAATTAAAACTGAATGACCATTGCTTAAGTCAACATTTCGGTGTTTTATCGAAAAGTCATGTTCAGCGGTCGAATTTGGAGCGAAGATAATTCACATTCGATTATTGAAACGCCGTTTACAACTCGAAAAATGCCAACGGTCAAGGATATTCGCTATAGAGCATTAATGACCTTTTTGTTTCCGATTGAAAGGCATGACTGTGAAATGTGGTTTCAGCAGGATACAGCAAATGACGCAACCATCTTATTGATTCGATACATAGGGTTGCTAGTCAACGCTGACAGTATTATTCGTGTAATTGAGAGCAACGGCCACAAATGCTTAAAAAGAGGGCGACATTTTTGAATCTCGGATGACATACATCAGATCCGACCTTCATCTGTACAACGTATAAAAATTCTCTTGGTTCTTTGAGCAAAGGCTTCACAGTGAGGACTTTGGCGCTGTTTGGATTGAAGGCATATGGAGGTTGTGTAACAGAAATCACTACGCTCCCGATGCAATACACTTATGACAAAGTTTATTGCAATCCATGTTGAAGTCGATGTTCGGAATAGTATTCTTAGCGCGTAGCGATTCGGTTTTTAATCCTTTCAATCGTGTCAAATAGTGTCCCCTCGGCGGTCTCTTGAGCTTAAGAAATAGCCGTAAGTCATACGGTGCTTTATTAGGCGAATACGCTGATTATTGAACGATATGGGATACATTTTTGTCAAAATAGTCTCGAAGAATGAGTATGAGATGGTGGATTATAGTCTGGATTAACCCAAATAAAATGCAAACAGTATTAGCGAGGTTTCTTATTGTAATGACTTTGGAGCACAAAATTTTTGACTTCGTTGACGTGATGTTCATCTGTTGATGATCGTCTAGGGCGATATTTTTTTTCAACATTTTCTCTGCCCTCTTTGAATTGTTTTTATCACTTGTAAATTTTTTTTTTTGACAAAACCTGATCACCGAAGGCATTCTGCAACATTGTCAACTTTTCTGCAGCAGAAATTTCACTCCGTAAACACAGCTGGGATCTTTATAGAAATCCCCAATCTCACTTTTTGTTCACAAAACACGTGCAGGACTATTGTACAAATGTAAGTGGCAGTACTACCAACCAAAAAAAAATTTATTAGCAGGAACATAAAAGCCCACGTATTTTAAGATTGAAATTTCACCTTATTTTTGGATCACAGTAGTATCCCAACCGTCCAACGTGGATCTGTTCCAAAGGCTGCCCCTAGGGTAAATATCAGAAACATCTTCGAATATAACCCAGTGTGACAGAGGCAGTTAAGAAATGCCTAAGCCGAGGTGGTGCAATCAGTTGAAAGATGTCGAACAAAATATCTGGCATAGTGGATGATCTTAAGCCCTGTGCTACACCTACGCAATTTCTTTTATGCACTTATTTCTGCGGAATTCTTTGAGATTTTTGTGGCTGTTGTCCTGAAGAGTAAATTCCACATACAATAGATCCAATTGTCTTTGGGAGCCCTTGCTAAATGTGCCGGTGATTTTATAAAGTTTCTGTTGCTTGAGACATTTTTTTACGATGAATTTTGGCAAACAACTTTGGATTATTTTGACCCAGAGGCTCAAAGGCACCATATTTACGTACGAAATTTACCCACCCTGAATATGATTCAATAGCTATTGACTTTCATGTGGAATCAGTGCCTCCTGCAGACATTTAAAAAAAATGTTTTTAAGCCAAATTCCTAAGAATCAATGTCAAGAGATCCTCATGGAACTCCTCTTTTCTTAAATATTTTCGCTATCAAACAACATTGCCATTTGTGCGCTACTGAGAATTCAAACCCAAGATTGATTAGTCAACTACAATTAATCATAATCTCAGAGTGAGACGTAGGTTCCACAGGATGATGCTGTTGCTCATACCGACATCAATGTCGTTACTAGGCGACCAAAAACTTTCTAAAATCCTGGATTATATTTTCTACAGCGTCTGTTGTTTTGGGATATTGAGAGCGCGACCAAAATTCATGCGCAAAGCTTATACCATAGTGGTGACACCAATTCTAAGTCATGACATAGTCGCTGCATCGGAATGACGAACTAATATCATTGGCGCGTTAAAAACGTCTCCAATGGCGCCTAATCAAGTGTAACTTTGGCGCCTACTAACATTAAACGAAGTCTACCCTAACAGACAGTTATCAACGAAAGGAACTTAATTTAAGGCATGGTACAGTGTAGTTACCAAATTCCACAGAGGTTTCTCAGAAAGACAATTTTTATCTTTCCGGACGGTTATCACATAACCAAAACCATGGGCAGACTTCTTCTCTCCAGACATTAGTATACAGACCTTGGCTTGACACAGCCTAAGCCCAAAACGCTTATCGGATACAATGAAATACAGAGAGACAAGATCCGGTCGGATCGACGTAATAAATTCGAGACTGGTAAGGCACAGTCATGGATCACAAGGTCACACTCTGATGTATTTTAAAAGACTGAAACGAGTTCGAAAAGTGCGTCACTGATGTGGTCGGACTCTGATCCTAAGGAACAATCAAAAGGCAGCTTACCATAGTCAAATGACAAGTGCCCTACTCTAAGAAAATTACACACTTTCTAGCGCTCTCTAGAATCACTCACAATTAGACTTATTGAGACTTTTGTAAGATATGAACACGAATTTGGCCATACTCGATGAGAAGCGGTCAAGGGATCTGGTCAACCTCATTGGGAAAGACATCTTCAAATTCACAAACACTTCAGAATGATTTCTTCAAAAAGTGCAAAGCTGTTGAAGAATCTGTGACATGCTTCCTTTGTAACTGTCCTTCCTTGGCAAGATCAAAATGCAATCCCTAGGGAGTTACCACTTCCGAGACCTAAATGATCTCTACTCTATGAAGCTCACCGATCGTGACGAAGTCATCAAGAAATCTGTTTGGTTTCAGGGCATTGCCCATTCACAATGCCAATTCAATCGGTACAGCTGGTCTTAATGCACCAGAATCAAGGGGATTTATATTGAGGATAAGAGCTTCACCCCTCCGATGAGTGAAGAGAACTTGTTCAATAATGAGATTTGCTTTAATTAGCGCCGCCCAATCCACATTTCCACAAGATTACTGCTTTTTCGTAAAGGCTTACGGCTATTTCTTTGCAACAACAACAACAACAACAAAATACTTCTCCTGTCAAGCTGGAGTTGCAAAGTTACCATATCAAAGGTTTTTACGACATTCCTCAGCTGAGCCGCATTCCTAGTGATTAAGGAAACATTAAACTAGAACTTCTTTTGCATACGAGTGCGAGTACCATGTGTCGGATTGAACATGATCTTGTTTAGTGATAAATGTTAAACAGGAGATTGATGGCCAATAACTGTTTTAACACCTTGCTGTTGTAGTTGTACTAAAAACAAGTAAATATACATAGGTATGACTGTTTTTTTTTTTTTGTTTTTTTAGAAAAAAGCTTTCCATATGCTAATCCTAGTCGTAAAACTGGTTCAAAGCATTTGTAATGCTAGCACAAATGTATCTACGACTTAAATTTAGCAGTAGCTTATCTACATTTGATTAAACCGAGTATCTACGGTCTGTTATTACCCAACACTACTGGTGCCGATTGGTCTTTTATTTTTTGCTGTACGAGTATTAGAGTAAATTGGCAATGGACAAATAGGCTGTTCAAGTGACAAGGCAAAAATATAACCTCGGGCAAGTGGCGCCTAAATGAGTTTACCACTCTTGACAGGTTTATATTCCCTTCACTGGTAAAACATTTTTCATTTTGTTGAACGGCGCTGACTAGTGTCTTTATGAAACTTGAGACATTGAATGATAGAGAACTGTCATTTGGTAAAGACACTCAATTAAATGTGTGATATGTCTGAGTTACTCTTGAAAAAGATACCGATCGTGCCAATGAGCCGCTGCAGCGAGTATATGTTTAGCATATGCTTTGAGTTGAGTGCTGGTTTGAAGGCCGACTATTGGTAAAGATCGGTTGGGTTTCAGTTCTGACTGCGAGTGTAGGGTATTGGGTTGGGAAGCTGACCAGCCTTTGAGAAGTGACATATTGAAAGGTTCTAAGTAGACCAGTTTCTCCCAGCCGATAGAGTAGTGTCACATAATCCAGGCAAAGGTTCGTAGCTTGATGTGAAACACAGAGTCCATTTAGAAAAGTGTTTGCGAAGGAGAAATTAAAGTCTCACGCGCTATAAGTGAGTCACTGATAGTCTGCATAAGACCTGAATTCACCAACATCAACTTTATATACTCACACGGCGCAACGGAGCAAAAAGACAACGATGGAAAGAAGGGATTTAACGAGGGTCTAGAGAGAACCTATGAGGAGTGTACTCGGAGACTTCAAAACCATGAACAGGCAAGGAGTCTACCTTTGGTTGTGCTATATGCATGCATAATCTGTACGATATAACATCCGTGAGAATGTACGAGGTCACAAAGTGTTCTACTGATCAGAAAACGATAACTCAAATTTATCACATTGCGGTACACAGCGCTGAGATCAAGTGAAGAATAACTCTTGCCAACCGCTGTTTCTTTGGGTTAAGAAGGCAATTGAGTGGCAAAGCCCTCTCCCGGACAACAAAAGTCACCCTTTATAAGACTTTAATAATCCCGGTCCTGCTCTATGGCGCAGAGGCATGGACATTATCAAAAATGGATGAGGGTGTTCTTGGTTGGTTCGAGAGAAAAATTCTTCGGGCGATCTTCGGTCCCGTCTGCATTGACGGTGAGTGGAGGAGGAGATACAACGACGAACTGTATGGACTGCGACATGGACCTAGCCAGAAGAGTGAAGATCCAAAGACTGAGATGGCTGGGTCATGTAGAGCGCATGGACACCAATGCTCCGGTCCGAAAAGTCTTTGAATCCGTCCCCGAGGGACAGCGCAGTAGAGGAAGGCCAAGACTCAGGTGGCGCACGCAAGTGGAAGAGGACCTCAGCCAACTTAGCGTGCGAAACTGGAGGCAGCTAACCAGGGATCGAGCTGGCTGGAGAAGCTTGTTGACTGAGGCCCAGGTCCACCCCGGACTGTAGCGCCACCTAAAGTAAGTAAGTAAGGTACACAGAAGACACGATGCACTATTTTAAATGTCCGTACGTTACGAGGTGTAAATATGGGCAGAAACGACTACCTGTGAGCATCAATAAAATATTGTGAGGTGCCTAAATACAGGTCGGCAATAATCGTAAAAGATTGCCAGAGTCTATGCCGATTGTGTCCTCGGCAACCCCTTTCATGTACTCGTAGCCCTTTAACTACATCAAGCGCAGAGGGCTAGTGTCTTTGCTGCAAAGAGGCCATCAACCATGCCGCCTCTGACGTGCCAGGTTGCACATAATTGCCGAGATGTACTTTCAGCCAAGCAGAAGGCCAACTTTGCAAAGAGAAATGAAAGCAGAATTAAGAATCCCTGTCGATACGTGCCATCGAAGGAGAAAGTCGGCACAACCGCTTTTTTGCCGCATTCGGGCCTTATATTCGAATTATAAAAGGTTTGACGGTCTGACCAAATGGAGGCGAAGATGGCCATATCCAAACTGAAAGTTTTTCATCTGAAATGTCGCCATCTTTTGTGCAGTTCTAAGGAACTGCAGGGGCGAAAGTCTATTGAATGTTCCATACAAGATATTTTATTGTATCTATTAGGTAAACTTTTTAAACCGATTATGAACAACCCAATCAGTCCAAATTGTAACGATTTTAGACTTGGTAAGGCCACAATCGACCAATTTTTCACTCTGAGACAGATCTTTATGTAGAAGATCCAAGACCAGCAAATCGAGACCCACAATCGATTTTAAGGTTGCATAGCCAGTAAAGAGGTGAGCTATACATGGCCATGCTTGGTTTTGGTATCCCTCATAACTCATTTGACTATTTAGGATGTCGATGAGGAAGTCTTGCTTCTATGTCAAAGTTGGAAGACACAGCACCGAATGGTTTGTTGACAAAAAGGGTCTCAAACAGGTATGAGGCAACTTCTTTAATATCGCACTTGAAGGTATATATTATGCGGGAATCAACATCAGATGTACAATAAACTGTCCAACTTTTCGACATGTTGGCGTGGCTGATGCAGAAGCCCCAAAAATAGAAGGCAATGAAATAAAAAAAAATGCGATGTCGTCAAAGAATGGAATAAATCACCGACACCTTAGGCAAAGTGTGAATATCGACTGCTTGAGTTTTGAGGTGGTAGAAAAATTGATCTACATAAGCTCGACAGTGAACTCCAGAAACGGAAAAAAGCCTCTGCTTACCACTGTCTCCTATAGTTAATAGAGCAGCAAAGGCCATTCTCGACCAACGAACAAGACATAGTACATACATTATCCTTAAAAATGAAAGCTGTTCATTTACAGGAACCGAAGCGGACACCTGCTCCAACATCAAGAGCTTCTCCAAATACAGTTTAATTCGCTTGGGATTGTTTTGTTCTCTTCCTTTTAGGAATCGTACTTCCTTTGCCATACTTCGGGAAAAGACGCAGAGTGTCGGACACTAAGCACTATTAGATACAGAAGCTTCGTAAATATTGGTTGTAATTTAAAAAGTATTCAACTTCTTTGTAGTTTCATTTGAGCTGAAAATGATAAGCTTCTATCCTATTCGGAAAGGAAGCCTTTCTTGCTCGCTGATCACTGTTCGGTTTTCTGCTTTCGTCGCGGTATCTAGGACTTTAGTGGTGATAGTGGTGAAATGATTGACTTATTTACAGCGCACATAGATAGCTGAAATTGAAACTGCGAAGAAAGCTACTTTAGGACACGAAAATTGCAAGAGGCTCTGCTTCGAGTATTTAATCGGTACTTTTGCATAAAATCGAATGAATGGCCTAGCGACCAGGTAAATGTTCATTTGATTCAACAGTTAAATCCATCATATTCCTGGGGAACTATATAAACAAAAGTATTTCAACGTTTTATCTCCGATAAAAAGGAAAATAATAAAGCAGGATGCGGGCGGATTCAGATGTTTCTGGAACCATCTTAGCTTGGCATTGATTGGGTACAAGATTTCGTATTTGTGGTTTACATTGAAAAAGGTATGTATCTGACCCTCGGACCCATATGCGTGCGGTACATCGTAACATGGCCTGGTCACTTATTTACAATTGTGACTGACAAGGTATTTGGTGAGAACTTTTGGGAATTCGCGAGAGAAATACGCATGAAGATACCCAATATGGTACATAACTCGCTAATTGAAATATTTTGGAAGTCAGATAAGGTCATCACTGACCGATTACTGCAGTACCTTTCGGACCTGAAATGGGAATGGATTTTATTAGTACGGAATGAAGTTTTACTATTTTTTTTATTTGCAGTAACAATATATAACAAAATGAGCTAAATCTAATGGTACAGACCATATTTATTGCGTATCCAGGTATCCTACTGTGTCACCTGCGCGGTTTGGTATGTCTGCTGAGTTGTATATCATTTCACAGTGCAATCTTCTTTGAATTACCTTATTATTTAGGACAATTGAATGCTGATTTTGGTCTTGCATTTGTGTTATCCAATTCTTCATCTTTCGGTCTTTTCCTCAAACCTCGGCTGCAGCTTAGGTTTTTAATGATTTTGGGCCAAATACCTTCGTTCAAAATCAGCTAACTTTTCCACTCTTAGTTTTTTAAAATGGAAACTTTGCCATCCTATTGGTGCGCTTTCTTCTTATTAGTTCATGTCTCGTCACTCCTGTTGCAAGTATAAAAGTTAAGATGACATTTTTCAGTGCAGGAATTTCTCACCAATTAAGCTACTACTCATAGCTCTGTCATCGTTATTTCCTAGATGGATTCGTGGACCTTTAGCATGATGATTCAGATGGCAGGAGCTCAGAAAAACAGTACTGCAAACATTTGGTCTAAGGACGGGTGATTCGTAACCCATAGCACCTTGATCCAGTTATTGAGACCTGCCTGAAGGGCTACAATGATGTTGCTCGTGATAGTGCTATCATTGATAGATAAGCCATTCCGGAATCGTCCATGTGCTGCTTCAATAGACAATTTCATTCAAAACAGACTTTAACGCTTCTGTGAAGTACTTCAACTCTAAGTTCAGTTTATTCCCGCTGTGCAGTTAACTTTCGCCTTACAACGATACAACATATCGTGTGTAGGAAGGTTTTGGTTGTATTTTGATATCTTGTGACGTCTGTGTCTGTAAAAAACCTCTGAGAACTGTATTGACAAGGCTCTAAATAAAATTGCTTTTAAGAACCTCGGCGATCTTGATGTTTTTTTTTATCTTTATCCCTAGACCTCAAGTCAAAAGTAAGTCTACTTGCCTACCATGAGCTCGCATTGACTGCCAGAGACTGAAATAATCTTGCGCTGTCAACTTGCTAATGTAGCTAATCAGTTCTCGTTACAATATCTCGTGTTGTCTTTGCCTTTATGTAATGGAACATTTCGTCAAAATTTTATGAAAATGAAATCGTCAACCACACGAAGTCAAGATCTCTGATCATCCTACATATTTTGGGAGGCAAACGATGTCATTCAACAAAGCTTCTTGCTTTTATTCTTTTAACAGTTTTGCTAGGAGCGGCTCTCCTGAAATCTTTTTTTACCTCCTAGTTTCAAACAGCCGATAAAATTGTTTTGTTGAATTTCTTCATTAAGAAACAACGCATTTCGGAGCTATTTTTATCTAATTTCATTGATCACTTTCATCAGGCGTCTTTACTGATTTTTGGAAAAATTGTGGTTATAACGGCGAAGAAATTCTATCAAAACCCGCAGCGCGGAAATGGTACTGAAAAAGTCGACCAAGACAGGCATACTAGCACTGTCGATCTCATTATGGGAATCGGCATTGACCACAAAACTGTCTTGAACCATTTAAAGAAAACTAGATACAAAGGAAGCTCGATGTATTGGCAGCTCATAAAGTTACGACGAAATACATGATGAAAATAGCTGACATCTACGATATGTTGTTAAAATGTAATGAACTTAATCCAGTGATGAAAAATGGTGCATGAACGTCAACTTGAAGTATTAAAGACCGTCGGTAAAAAATGGAGAGCCATCACAAGCATCTGTAAAGTCAGCATTGATAGCGTAGAGGGCTATGCTATGTGTGTAATGGGACTGGAATGGAATCTTTCACCATCGTCACGTTCTCAAACTACTGTCCGGATTGACTTCACATTTCTTTGATAGGAAATTTTGATGCATCCACCATATAGTCCAGATATATTGGACCCCCCGAAGTTGCTCGACATAAAGGGTTTTTCAATGAGGACACAATAATTTTGTATTGTATGCTGAATTTAAGTATGGAATACAATCTCGTTCATATGACCACCGCGATCATATTTACAGCGATCGATTCTTTAGAGCCGATTTTCCAACATTCTTTCACCTATGTTGGCCGGAATGTTGGCGATTGTTCGGTTCAGTATTGTTCCTGAGCACCTCTAACATTGTTGGCTTATTGGTAAAGACCAATAACTTATAATCAGTCTAAAATAAAAATCCAACGGCGTAAGATTTGACTAGATCATGTCGCGAAATTACATGATTACCGAACTTCACCTTCAATAGATCAATTCTTCAACCAGTTATATGGCAAGTGCACCATCTTCTTGGAACCACATAATACTGATATCAAATCCATTAAATTCTGCACAAAAATAGGCTTCCAACATGACACTATAGCGAACTCCATCATCCATAAAATGGAGATCATTTTCATCGATGAAAAAATACGGTCCAATTACACCTCTGACATGCAATACACACCATCCAATGTGGATGCAATGGAGTCTCTTACAGGACATGTTTGTTGCTGTCGAGTTATACATATTTTGCTGACTGACAAAGCTGAGCGTCATCGTTGAAGGGGATTTTTCGATGAAAGTCAGGATTTGGTTCAAACTATTGCACAGTCCAATAGGAGTTGGTTTGACGCTTCAAACGGCCTCAGTTCTTGAGTTTATTTGAACTTGTAAGGGTGTAGGCCAAGATCCTGGTGCTAAATTCGCCACAATGTAGACTTAGTCTGAAACCACACCGGAGCGAACAAATACGTAGTGTTTTGCACAGACAAAAAGACAATTTTTATTTCCACACCCAGCAACCGGAACATCTCTTTTTGTCTCATCTGATTTGGTGTGTGTTAACTCATAATATTCAATGGATTTTTGTCTGATTCGCTAACAAAAGACGTCGTGTCGTATCGGGTAGAGATTCCCAATTCCTATGAACAGCTTGTTGACTGATTTGGTGGAACTTCGGCCAATGCGCTGTCTCATTGGCATAGAAATATTAAATACTGAATATGTTGACTCGAATTTATCTACTACAGCAACACTACTTGTCTGGTGGGACGATTATTACGCAAACACTCCAAAGTTGCTACCACCAACTCACAATTTCGGTGGCAGTTTGGATAATTTCTAAACGATGCTCATTCGTGAACTTCAACACGATTAAAACGTTAACCTTGAGTGACAAATTTTAATGTCCCTTGTGAAAAACCCTTTACTTCCTCTTCTTAATCCTTTTTCTTGGTTTATGGCATTTTGATCCAGTCCCCAAGTTATCGCCTAGAACTGTGTGTTTTAATTTTTTCCGACTTCCTCTCTCGGTTAAAGTCGATGCTGACTTCCTAGTGGCTGAGCCTAAGATCTCATTTGAATCACTAGCTTTCCATTTTGTGATACTCTAGGAGGGGTATTATCTGTTTTTAGAATGCCTATAGTCATTAATCCTTACAGAGGGGTGCATGTTTCAGGTACTAAGATGCATTTCTCGACTGCAAAGAGTACAAAAAGTATAAACTTTAAAAACAAGGAAAATTTAATGTCGCAAGAAAATGTCCATACATCATCTTCGCATCATCAAAATGGAGTGTAGGGGCTCATTTCCTCCGCCTCTTTATCTGTTTGTTCATGCAAAAAGCGTTACAAAGTTCCCCCGGCCTATTGCCACGTCAAATAATTAAACAGTGGCCTTTGTTGATGCCATAGGATGCTGCTATGTGACCGTTGCAAAAATAAGAGCCTGTGCCCACATTTTCAACCTTTTTTAGGCCACATCTGCCTGGGTTAATGGCAGCTTGTTCCCCTTTACCAGCTGGAATTGGCGAATCTATGGAGACAGAGAAATATCTGGTGTTGAAGAACTTTTGCCAAGTACAGGGGCTTTACAGATTCCCCATAGATTTTTGGGACCAGGTGTGTGCATTATGTAGTGATTGGTCGTGTCGCTGAGAGACAGGTGACAGTATTTAACTTCCATTTGCTTCATCAAAAATAAGTTCAGGGCCTAAACATATTCACATGTCCCTTGTAGGCACCATACAGCTTTTCACCCGACAGATTCTCTTCAATTACCAACATTTCCACCTGAAATGCACTGCACTATTTCTAGAGGCTCAAAGTTCTTACTTTACTTACTTTAGGTGGCGCTACAGTCCGGGGTGGACCTGGGCCTCAGTCAACAAGCTTCTCCAGCTAGCTCGATCCCTGGCTAGCTGTCTCCAGTTTCGCACGCTAAGTTGGCTGAGGTCCTCTTCCACTTGCGTGCGCCACCTGAGTCTTGGCCTTCCTCTACTGCGCTGTCCCTCGGGGGCGGATTCGAAGACTTTTCGCACCGGAGCATTGGTGTCCATGCGCTCTACATGACCCAGCCATCTAAGTCTTTGGATCTTCCCCCTTCTGGCTAGGTCCATGTCGCTGTACAGTCCATACAGTTCGTCGTTGTATCTCCTCCTCCACTCACCGTCAATGCAGACGGGACCGAAGATCGCCCGAAGAATTTTTCTCTCGAACCAACCAAGAACACCCTCATCCATTTTTGATAATGTCCATGCCTCTGCGCCATAGAGCAGGACCGGGATTATTAAAGTCTTATAAAGGGTGACTTTTGTTGTCCGAGAGAGGGCTTTGCTACTCAATTGCCTTCTTAACCTTAAAGAAACAGCGGTTGGCAAGAGTTATTCTTCGCTTGATCTCAGCGCTGGTGTCGTTGTCTGTATTTATAGCGGAGCCTAGGTAGACAAAGTCCTTAACTACCTCAAAGTTATATCTGTCGAGGGTGACGTTCTGTCCGAGGCGTCGGTGTTGGTTGTCCTTTTTGCTTGACAGTATATACTTGGTCTTGCCCTCATTGACCGCTAAACCCATTTTCGCCGCTTCCGTCTCAATACTCGCGAAAGCGCCACTGACATCACGCTGCTTTCTCCCGATTATGTCAATATCGTCGGCGTATGCGAGTAGTTGGACGGACTTTTGAAAGATAGTGCCTCTTGTGTTTGCTCGTGAGTTTTGCACTATTCTTTCAAGTACGATGTTGAAGAAATCGGTTACACCGAAGCCAGTAACCCGTTCCGGGATGTGAACGCTGCCGTTGGCCCTTATAGGGCTCGTCCGCCACCATCTCTTTTCCAGGACCCTGACTAAGTCCTGGAAATCCTTTCCGGCCTGAGCTCCAAATATGTCGGAGTAGCCCGGATAAGGTCTTGTCTTGTTTTCCCGACACTAATCCTGGTTTATGGCGCAGGAAACTCGCCATTTGCTCCCTTCACTTCGCAACCTCTAGTGAGATTCCCAGATGGCGCCACGGGGAGGCGTGAAGTAGGACTTATTAGCAGAGCTGCAAGATGTTCGGCTGCAGAGGCTCATTCTCGTCATTTAAGGAACCAGCACCTGTCGGAAGATGCTACTTCTATGAGGCCCTATACTAATCGTTGCCATCAAAGTTCTACTCAGCTGAATTTATTCAGAGAATAATTGGATCTTTATGGGGAAGCACCAGAGCAACCTTCAGTGTTTGATCTACTAGTATTTCAGCGTTCGAATACAACGGGAGTCCAGATTCAAAGTTCGAGACACTTACAGAAGTAAAAAAATAAAGACAGCTTACTATACTATGTATTGTACATACATACGAGTACATACATATGTGTTATTTGTGTTTTATCTATATTACGAGCATAATCAGGTTTCTTCACAAACAATTGAACTGGGTCATCCTTAACTCTTACAAAAAAGGCAACTGCAGAAGCCACATACTCGTACTTCACACATTAGTTTCACCCTCAAATGTTTATCGACAAATTAAAGTGGATTACTTTGTTCAATATTAATGACTACTGTGTTGAGTTCTTCTTACAGCATATCCGGAAACTTCAAAGAAAACAACATTTTCAAGTCTGTTGGGGTACTTGAAAATATGACATGTGACAGGCGTAAGCACTTTAAAATTCATCCACTCGGTGGTTCTCGGACGATTTTAACATTTACTCTGAGCTTCAATTGTGTACTCAAGAATTATGATCAATACTTGTATCTTCAGAAAATTATTAAAAAAAAAAAATTCACTAGAGAAGAGGAATTATGTAAAATGATTGATTCATTCGAAAGTATTCACATTCAAGCGGATTTAATGGAACCATATGATCTAATGAAGATAAAAAGGATTAAATGTACTCACATGTTGCTGGTACACAACCTGGGGACCTTTTTGTCTCTTGGCAAAGATTGAGGAACATACTTTTGTGGTGATAGTCAGCCCAGTTAGTTACTGTTGTAACTATAGGAGCAATTGGATATTTACAATTTAACATGGCCGGTACAGGACTTTCAGGAATCAATCAATGGCATTTTTACATTCTGAGGTTAGGGACTCCGGCGCAGATAGTTGTAAAGTCATTTCAGCTCCAACACTTGACGGCATTGATGATTGTGCTACATGATTAGTACGTGAGAAGCCGGAAACGTTTGTTAACGACGATCGGTGCGAGAGATTACACAAAGCATAGGAGTATCCCCAATGACAATAAGTCGACACCTTTCTCTCACAGGAAAGGTAAAAAAAACTCGATAAGTGGGTACCCGCTGAACTGAACGAATCCCAAAAATTACGGCGCCTGGAAATCTGCACATCGCTTACATTACGAAACTAAACTGAAAAGTTTTTACACCGGATAGTCACCTGTCATGAAAAGTGGATACTGTATGATAATCGTAAAAGATCTGGTCAGTGATTGGATGCAGATGAAAAACCAAAACACACCAAAGGCTCGATCTCCACCCGAAATAGGTTATGGTGAAAATTTCGTGGACATCGAAAGGACCAATCCACTTTTCATTTCTTCAACCAGCAGAAACGATAAACGCTATCGAATATTGTGAGGAAATCGACATATTGCATGCCAAATTGACTGAAAAGCAACCTGCGTTGGTCAATAGGCACCATCCGATCCCTTTGCATGGCAATGCTAGACCCCATACCTCACAAGTAACTGTGCAAAAACCGTTGCAGTTGGGATTGAAAATTATATCCGCATTCACAATGCTCTCCTGATATTTCCCCAACAGATTACCATCTTTTCCGCAATCTGGATTCATTTTGCCGGCAGAAGGTCTTCCGGAACCGAGCAGAGGTCATAAAAGCGAAAATGGGTATATTTGACCTTGTATCACGTTGGAAAACGTCGTAGATGCCAGCGGATCCTATTTTGATTGAATTGAACAATTTCTGAAAAGATAAAAATGACTTTAAAATTTTTTTTTTTATAAAATCGGCCATTTCATGTGTTACAACCCAATATACTGCGGCAGCAAGTACATAGATACGTATGATCGTTTAACACCAATAGCAACAAAATATTGGACTTGAATATGAGAACGACACCTGATTTTTGCTGTAAAAATGTTGAGATACTGCAAATTTATTTGAAAAGACAATGCCGCCGGGAATTTGATTATAAAGAAACTACATAAGGCGATAGTAGCAGAGGTCCTTAGAAAGCCAAAGGCAATATATTTACCATGCATTTACCCAAAGTTTTGTTTTCTTAGTGGTGGTCAGTTGAATATTCCAAACAAGTGATATTTGCAAATTGATTGGAGTTTTTTGTTCATCTCATGCATCTGTGGTTCCGTGAGAGTATTTACTTGCTTTTCTGCTTTATTATTGTATCTTCTCTTTTGTTGTGGGATGCATATTCCATGCGTTCTCTATATAATTTTTGTTGGGTGTTGTAGTCTACTTTTCTTTGCTTTTACAGATGAGTGTCTAAGAGCATGCTCTTGAAGACATACTGGAATTGTCTGATAATCCAGAACAATCTAATGGCGATGTAGTGTTTGAAGATAAGGGAGCTAGACAGCTAGACTCCAGAGCATATTAGAAGATTTTACGGAAAAAAATAGCCACATCCGTGAAAAATCAACCTAGCCTGCAACCATCTATCACCGAATCTGACTGCTATTCTTGTCAGAAATTCAAGAAATTGCAAATAGCCCTTCAATTTCGGGTTCTTTTAGCTTGAGACCAGTAGATTAGATTGTTAAGGGAGTTGGTATAAGATATTCCAGATCACTGCGGTCATAGGTGGGCCTATTGCGATGTCCTCCAATTTAAAGCTCATCTACTCGTATGATGCCGCAGTTTGTGAGAAAGGTGGCTAAGTCTTCAGGTGAGCTGGTAGCAATGTCCGCCGCTTCGATGAAGAATTTACCTAGGTAATGTTGACTTGTTTTGATTAAACCATTGCAGTCACATAGTACATGTTCTGTTGTTTCCACATTCTCGTTGCACAGTCTGCATATATTGTCTTGTACCACGGCAGTGCCCTGTGAGAAAGCCTCTAATCAGTCGGATCTGACTTCTACTTAGCTGTAGTAGTTGTTTCGGTTTTTTGTGGCAGCCGTTTGGCATAAAGCCTGTTTGTTTCCTTCGATTTCCCTCCAAAAATGTAGCTTTTTCCTTGCCTTCGTATCCACTATGTCTTGGCACCAAAATAAGATGAACTTTGCTTTTAGTGGCCAGTAATTGTAGGAGTTGACGGCAGTCACAGACTAATTTTTATTTTATCTCAAAGGCGTTATTTGCAAGTAGGGGTGCTTTGCTCTCGGACAGAATGTTCGTTATACTTCTCTCGAATGCAAAGTTTTATTGCTGCCTGAAATACGGAGCTGCTTATAGCCATACGAGCATGTATAGATATTTTTGTGCAAAAACTGCATGGCCCGGCTCCAACTCCTTTATTTGTTTTGGATCCATCTGTGTACTATACATGTGAATCCTTGGCAAATGTTGTTTTTTTCTGTTCCCAGTTAAAAGGGTGTGGAAATGTCACCTTAAAGTTGTATCGAAAGTTATATCGTGGTGGAGATTTGTCTATTAATTGTATCCTAAGTAGTTCGTTTTTCCTGAATTCATGTAGGATTGCAGTATGAACTAATTTGGAATCTGATTCATCATCTGTGAAAGGCATTTGCCATTGCTTTTTTCATGAATTCTAGATGAAGTGGTGGGATGTTTAGGAGAACCTCCAGTGCGGCCGTTGGTGCGGTTTTCATTGCACCAGTTGTACAGAAACAGGCAAGTCTCTATATTTTTTTGAGTTTGGCCTATGTTGATCTCTGTGTTGCTTTATGCCAGCAGACGGCGGCTGCATACGTGATAATAGGTCTCGTTACTGCCGTATACATTCACAGTCTCATTTTGGTGTTAAGTCCCCAATTGTTCCTAACTAGAGTCTTGCTGGTCCATAGTGACCTCCTGGCCTTGTCGATAGTCTTAGACAGATGAGTGTTCCACGTACATTTTTCCTACAGGGTAAGTCCTAGATATCTGAGACTAGTAACTTGCCTACGACCTGCTTCGTTCATACCTTCACCCTCTGACAGTGTTCTCGAAAACACGACTACTGACCCTGACACAGACCTCTCTCACGGCGACATGTAAGCATGGAGGAAATTTACTTGGTCCAGTCGGCCTAAGCCACAATTTTTTGCCGAGACCAACTGGCACCAAAACATTGCGTTACAACTAGAATACCGCTCTGCTTCTTTGAAAAATTTTTCTTGGGCGCCACTGGAACTGCAAGAGCTGAAGGCCTTTTGAGGTACAATAATAATGATGGGTTATTACATTCGGCCCTCCGATCCAGGTAATGCCGTTAAAAGCCTTAAAAATATTGTACAATGGGTTCATCGATAAAACGATAATTCAAAGCAATCTGACAGAAACATCCCTGATTAGGCAAATTATTCAAATTACGTCCATTGTTAGATATGATAAATCGAGCGTACCAAAGTAACGCCAATCCACTTTACATACTTTAACGTTGGTGAATCTCTAAAACAAGCCTTTGGTACGGCACGAAATGACGCACTGCAATTTTGTTGGCCTTACAAGCCGACTGTCTTTTGACTCTGATCTGATGCAATGAATGTGTATTGCTGCGAAAATACGAAATCAACCTTTCTGTATGCTAGAATGGCTTTGGCCAGCTTTGAATTAGGAAAGAAATGTAGCTACGTCTTTCTGGATGTCTTGAAACCGATCAATGATGCGGCTTTTTCCCCTTCTAGAAGACGAAGCGTTCGATTTTAGTTCTCGTTAGAAAAACCTGTCACCCCATCGGAACCCTAACAGGAGTGAGCTGTATTTTGAAAAATCAATCTTGCAGGCAAAGTATTTGCTTCTGAAATAACAGTCGAATTTGTTCAGAAAAGCAATGCAGTTGGAATGCTGATTTTACTGAGTTTTGCCTGGGTTCCAGGTCGCAGTCCGATTACAAGAAATGTCAACGCCGATGAGTATGCTATGTAAGTCTTTAAGGAGAGTGTCTCAGGATTTGAATTTGCCTTGGTCTGTTTCCTTTATCAAGGTTTCAGGGGTTCATACTGTTTAACTATCGTCTTGAGTGCTTAATTCGGTGCCTCACCTGAGTTTTCTTTTCAGAACCCGAAAAGCTTGACGCTTAGACTTTCTTGCCAGCCTCAGAAGGAAAATGTTTACTGACAGAAGGCAAGATAACGGCAGACTAAACGACGTCTCTATGAAGTCGACGATGTTTGTAAGTCTCTCAGTCGAAAATACTGTGCCATCGCCGCGGGGCACAACGTTTTTGCCGAGCACATAATTAAGTATACATGGCATAAGCGACACAATTTGCTACAACTGTTACTGTAAGAGTGATTACGACAATCCTGACCACTTTTTCTGATAATACTCCAGCGGGTGCTGTTTCCGAAGGTACATCATTACATGTTGCCTCATTTTTCTCAAAGAGACTGAGAACTATAAGTGAAAGGAGTTCAATGTCCTAGCTCCACGTCCAACATAATGGGTGTGTTGATGCGAAGTGACCATTAGCACCTCTTTGGCATGTTTTTTAAGGATTTTCCTTAGTAAATGCCACACAGTTTGGCATTGTGCATGTACAGAAGCAGTGCGAATTCCAAGTTGCAAGTAAAGACTTTCAAAATTGTCTGTGAGTAAATGCTTCTTTTTAGTCAGTTAGACTGTATCCGCTTTCACAGCTTAATGGTTCGTTTTCTACCTGACAAGTTGAAGTTTCCCCTTACTTTATAGGTTACATAAAACCAGCTGTCTTACGAGTCTTCTTATTGCTACCTGCTTGGTTGATTTCTAAGCTTTTAAAAGGTTCAGTGATAAAATGCCTACAGTAGTTAGCACCCATTTAATCAGTCTCGAGTACCTATAATCTAACCTGATTGTAGGCCGAAAATTTAAGAAGTTATTGCTCCAACGTGTTGACATCACTTTCGCAGTTAAAGTTGTGTTATTTATGCTTATCAAAGTACGGGGCAATGTGGCCTATTTCAAGATTTTTAAGCAGTCTACAGCCTTTCCTACTAGTGCGCAGGAGCCAAGTCGCTAATCTCTTAGAGACATCAAAAATTATTTGACGTACCTTGTTAACTATGTTTTTGTGGATGTCTGTAACATAGAGAAATCGTTGATACCACAGCAGCCTTCAACCCGTTTTTGGTTGCCCTATGCAATCGCAGTTCTTGGATAAAAGTTAAATCTGCTTCAAGTTCTGAAACGTTTCGTTCTTTTTTCGTGTAAGTTTGCAAGCCACCGTATAACATCTAACGGGAAATCGAATTTATGACTGATTGGATTAAAGTAGCATCCGTTCAAGACCTTGGAGATGTCAGAGATGGTCCGTTTATATTTTAAAGTTAATTCTTTTTAAACTCCTCTCCAAATACGTTAAAGTAGCTGATATAAGGAATACGCCAATCTGCCTGTTGACGTTGCCGTTGTTTCAATAGGGTGAACTCAGTCGCCCGTATACTTTTCTTGTGATGATGATCAGTCATCCCCAATAGAGCATAACAGTGTTGTTATTTTCACCTTGCTGAACATTTGTAAATCAACTCCACAAAAGCAATCTCTGATGGCAGGAACCTGGTGTTTAAATAAAATAGCACTTCATCTCACCGAGCTGAGGATGTCGATCAATTTCTAGAGTATACACTAGAAATTGTAGTCGTAAGTTAACTGATTGACTTTGTAAATCGCATGAAGTTTTTTTTAAACGAGTTGCCCTTCTTCATTTAAGGAATTTCAAGTAATAAAATGTAACAGAAGCAAGAGAAGCTGCAAATTTATTTCTAACCCCAAACACAAAACTGTTAATAGCTACTTAAAAATGTCTCCTAAACAGTCAATAGTCATGGCTTCAATGATCCACAAAACTAATTCGAATACTTTGATTTATTTGAACCTAAGTTCACCGTAAGAAGTCTTTTAATCAAATACTCTGTATAATTAAGCTACCGCATCTAATTTAAACTCCATTCAACCTAAACAGACTTCCCATTACCAGATAAAATATTTTGTCCAAGTCATCCGGGAGAGAAAAGATATAAATAATAACGACCAAACTAAACAGAAGCCATCGCGTCTAATTAGGAAGGTGTTACACATGAAACAACCCAATCAAGTCATTTTAAAACACACGTGTCTGTGATAAATAGTGTCAAATGAAATGCAATTAAACAAAAGAAGAGAATATTTACCTAAGGAGAGGGAAAGAAAATAAAAACATACTTCCTTCATCAATATTCATGGTCAAACAACACCTATTTCCATCTCATTTGCCTCGAGAATGTGGCTATAACAATGCAAAGGGAAAAAGACTTTATCCTCGTAGTAAAGTGTAACTACCGTCGGTTATATTAATGTATCGGCATCGATTGATTTAACCTTAATGACCATTGTTATTCCGTTTAATCGAAAGATAAAGATGAGAAGTATTATATTAGTGTTAGTGTCAATAGGGCGGATGTATAGTTACCTTGAAAATAAGTTAACAATTAGACTACAATCAATGTTTGGTTTCACCTGTTAGATATTACCACTACTGCGAATACTAACAGTACTCAATTCACATCATCATATTCATTTAAGAATTGAATGTCTATCTTATCTGTTCCTCTAATTAGCGAAAATCAGGTTAAACGATGTAAAGAAACGTATCCCCACATGCAAAACCTCATACTCTTACTCGTATTCTGCATCCAATTCTACCACGAATTCGTGTATTATCGCATCCAAAATACACTGAGATAATAATTGCCAACATACGTTTGGTTTTAATAACCATCTCCAGTCAGAAATAAAAAAAAAAAAAAAAACCTTCCAATCACAGTAGCATGAATGAATTTCCAGTTCGCAGCTCAACTCTTTTGTTTTGCATTCAAGTGCATACACTGTGCATGGCATTTGGTTGCTCACCTGGGGGGTTTCGAGTAAATTGATTTGATTCAACCTAACACGACGATTATGCACTATGATTTTAATGAACAAAACATCGATTGTCATTATCGTAAATTCAATAAGCCGAGATGTTCGTTGGGATACGAGTATGTTGCTGGTGCATCTAATTCACAATCCACATGTTCTATGTAGAAGTGGGGTATCAACATATGCTTCGAGTTATTTTTTTTTTCAATAGACACATGTGGGGAATATAAAAAAAATAACAGAAAAATTCAATTCAAATTCGTTCGTTAAATAACCGTCGTCGATGACTTCCTTCTTGTTGTACATTTACTACCGTTCTTGTCGTTTGAAATTCTTTCATACTTGATGATGATGATGATGTTACCTCCTCTTATCTTCTTCGATTTGTCTTTTTCTTATTTAAACCACTTTTCAGCTGTCTTTCTCTTTGTCTTGGCGGTGTCTCCTTCTTTTGGTTTGAGATTGTGTGTACAATACAAAAGATACATTTACGAGTAGGTATATTGGAGCTGATACATGTACGAGTATATATGAGTATTCTTGAAAAGGCGGAGCTAAGAAAACCTCGTTTTCTTTGTTTTTCGTGGTCAGATCTACGAGTACCTCTCCGATATATAATCACATTGATTTGTTTACTTTGTCAGTTACCAACACACACACAACAGTGTGAATATATGAAATACCGGCTTCGGATAAAGTTACGGATAAGAATTCGGATAAAAAATTCACCATTCATGCTGAATGAAATCCAATACAAGTGAACAGGTTTGTTTTTATTGTGTTGCACTTGTGTACCTGTTTTGTATTTTTTGATCAGGTGTGTGGTTGGGATTTTCGTTTCACTGTATACGAGTATGTATGTGTGTGTTGTGTAGTTTTCTGCAGATCTTCTATGGGGAAAAAGAAGAGGAAGAAAGGAAAATTATATCAAACAGAGAGGAAAATAAAAAATAAAAATGAAGAGGCGCGCGTTCAATAAATGCTATACAGAGCGGCCACAACAATCATCAGGCATAAAGCTAGTCTTGCGTTACCGTATCTTAACTTGCACGCGTCTTATTTGGAAGTATACAAGGCATCAGAGTACGAGTACCTATATAGGTACTATATTTCCTATAGCTAACTCTCTGGTCATATTGGTTGTATTGGCTACCTGTAAAGAGAAGATATACACGTTTAAAAAGGTAACGTCGTCGTTGGGTTGGAAATAGAGGTGTACTCGTATATGCCGCCTCTTATAGAGGCCTCCAAGCCAGCCAGCGAAAAAGATACAATATATCCGTAGTTTGGACGTTTTGTGTGTTTTGGTTTATTTTTTCTGGTGTGAGTTCGGTTTGTTAGCTGGTCGGTCGTGCCCGGACTCTGTTCTGTTCGACTTTGTGCTCTGTATTGTCAAGTGGTACGAGAGAGTATGTGTGTTTGGTGCGCTATTTTCCTCCAGAAGGTCATGGTTAGATATTGGCGATCCCGAACGGACAGTATTAGTTGATCATTGAATGAAATGGGTCTTCTTCTCGCTAAGCGCGTACAGAATCTTTTACATTTTTTGCCTTTTTACTATTTGTTATCATTTAGATAGATACGAGTTAGACGTAGAAAGTTAAACATCGAATTCGTGAGACTTTGTTCGGGATTTTTTTTTCCTATTTTTATTTTCAAAATCGGACTTTGTTTTGTGTGGTGCGATACATTTAATTTTGTGCTTAGTTTCAAATACAATTTGTATCTTGAAATAATGACAGATCAGTATTGAAATTTAAGATAAACAAACAAAAGAAAAACTGCAGAATAAATAAATGGATTAAATTGTAGTGACAGACGGAAACTAAAAAAAAAAATAAAAGAAAAGTTTTGTGTTAAATTTTTGAACATAGAAGAATTGTAAAAAAAAAAGAGAAATGGAAACGTGTGTGTTGATACCGCAGGAATTTTCCTTGGCCCTGACATCAACATCACCAACGGGAATAACACCGGAACAACAGATCACCGTATGGACTACGCAGAGTATCCATCAGGGAACACTGTTTTATCCATTCCAAGGGACAATCCGTATTGATAATTTGGATACGTTTAAATATTTGGATGATGAAGATGTAAGTTTATCTTTAAATTGACAGTCATTTTAGTAAATACTTAGCAAGAAAAGAGGATGCTTGAGTTCAATTGCTAGAAACACTATCAAAACCTTTTGTTGGGACATGAGTTTGCTTTGCTCTAAATAAACGAAAAAGAAGTTTTGAGAATATCCTTAGCCGACGCGATTTTCAACATTTTCTATCAAACTGTCCAAAACGGGTACTTTTCCTGATACGGATATGTGTATTTCTCTTTATTGTTATGACACATTAATGCTTTAGGATGCGGCTTTCAGGTTGTATCTTCTCTTCTCGTAGCGTTGACAATTTGAAGGGTTTTTCTTGTAAATAATTAAATTGGTGAAATATTTTTGCTTACAGACTTACAAATTTCTAACCCTTTAAGCCACATCTAAACTCAGTGGAACCTAAAGCCATTGAAGACAGCGACCTGATATATTGCCTGACTAATTCTGAGAAGTGGTTTTGTGTTGTACTGCTAGTCACACTAGGTTTGGCTAAACAGGATTGAAAAGCAAAATCTCGAAGATGATACTTTTCAACGAGATTCAGAGTCTCGAAGTCTGTTTAAAAAGGGAATTGTGTTCCTTCCTTCCTTATTCGAGGTATGCCCCAGTCATCGGCCTCTGTCCTACTGGGAGGTTGTTCCGATCTCATTCCGAAACCCTGTAGACATCAGAATGCTTAGTTGTTGATCACAGGATTCTTATTCTGACACTGAATTCCTCGCTTAATTCGTAAAGGGGTTCAGACTTTTAACTAAATATTAGAGCCTTGTCAGTGGCAGGAGATAGATGATTCAGTCAAAAAGTTATTGTTATCCTACTCCCTTATGACTTGAAACTGGTCACTGGATTTGGTTCATCCCAATCTTGACTTTCGAAGAGAAAAAGTCGTGAGACTAAGTGTTACAAGATTTCAAAGGATTTCTATGTGAAGCAGTTCTAACCTAATTTTGAATGGAGAGAGTTTCAAAATAAATTTCAGTCCGTTCTAAGCCCTCTTCATCGTGACGTTTTCATCAGTCTTTTTTGCAGAACGCCATGTATTGATGTCTTAGATGTCTTTGCATTGACATGTGAAAGAGTTATTTGTAAAAACGTAATTTGTACTGCTTCCCTGGGAGTCGAACCCGTGACAACTTTTGAGCATCTGCACTCTGAACCCTGTGATATTCTGATTCAAAAGTAGTGAGTTTTGATCCTATCGACTTCTGGGAAATGAAAAAAAAATTCCAGTTGACTTGCTGGCTGCTTTCCAATAACCAAATCTTCGAGGTTCAGAATTTCTGTTCGAAAGTGATTTATTTTCCAGGTGCTTAGAAGGCGATGCAAAAACTGAACAGGTCAATGTCTTGAAAAGTCAGAGTCGGCTACGTGGTACCATATGATCCACTGGCTCAAAGCATCGTTTTTATGTCAGTTCTCCGAGGATCTTAGCACAAGTCTCAGCTTTAAGTACATGGCAAAGTGTTTTCCTTTATCTTTTCGGTTACTCTTACTTTCGGCCTTACAAGGTACTTATTTGTTTTCAAATTGTGATTTCTATGCGTCAACTCAGAGCTTTGATCTCGAAAAATAATCGAAGTTGCTCCAGAAGGTAGTAAAGAACTTCTGAAATGTTGCAGATCTACGTAAGTAGCTTTCAAAGTAAACGAGAGGAAGATCTGTCCTAGTTGCCGATAGGTCTACTTCCTTCAAAACTGCTTTTTTGGTGTTATTATGCCTTTGACCCCATGGAACCACCCCCGCTTCGAAGGCATCCAGTCCAGCAGCTTTGATCTTAAGCTAAGTTTTAAATCTATGCTTCAAGGGTCTCCTGTAGATTTATAAATTCTGAATGTTCTATGATTAAAGGAGACTGTAGTTCATATCACAGAAATTAAGTTTTTGGAGTTGAAGAAGTCCTTGTTGCGTATTGCATGTATTTGCAATTATAAAACTTTAAGCTGGGCCACGGAGCAGACTTCTTAGAGGCGAATTCTGCCCACAAAAGAGCAGAAAGGTTGACAGAGGTACTGAAACCGACTAAAGCAACCCTCTCTCATTTATTCCGAAGTCGGAGATCATTTCCAACCGAGAATCTTTGCGCAATCTATGCGAATTCTAGTGGGTATGTCCCAGTCATTTTAATTTGCATGGAAATTAATGAAAAGTCCACTTTGATGATGGTCTTTAACACGAATTCGAAGTAAAGATATCGGACTTTGTCCATCGGCATCGACTATAAGGTCATTAAATCCGATCAAACTATTGGAGCATGCAGACCTCTGATTGAAGAAACTACCTATAAACAATTTTAGCAACTTTTTCATTTAGTTGTAGTTCGAATCTTATGAACAAGACGTCTTCTGGACAAATGCCAAATTTTAGACAGCATGTGAATTACTCGACGTTAGCTTAGGGGTGAAAAGGAATCATACCAACGCAGCTTCGAAAAGTTAGTGGAAATCAAGGCCATATCTCACAAAGAGCTAGATTTCGTAGGCCTGCTGTCTCAATTTTTGGCACGTCTACATATCAGACTCGTTAGAATGACTTCTCTAGGAGTCACCAAGAAGAAATCGCTACCTGCTGTGTGATTTATCTACTATAACGACAGAAATATTATGGTTCAGCGATATATTTGGTATTGTCAGAGCCCCAATTGGACTTAATGGATCCAAACACCCAAACTGAAGAGTCACAGAGCATCTTACCAAACATAAAATGTCTACAAAGTAATCCCTGTTAAAGACACATCAGTACTCCTTCCGGCCAAGACATTCTTCTCTCGTTAAACGTCTATGACGTAACCGCATGTACTTTTATATAAGAGCACAGGACATATTACCACTTCCTAGAGATGCAAGAAAAACATATTCTAGTAATTGCACTCAGAAATCGAATGTTTGATGTCCAAAGAACGTTTCCAAAGTAAGACGAGTCATGCAACAGAAATTCCCCAAACCACCACTTAATCAATGCCCTTTACACCAGAAACCATCTCATTTCCATAACAAATCCTTCTCCAGTTTATCTAAATTCTTTTTCAATTCGTTTCCAATCCAAAACACCGTTGGACTGTCTCACCCTCACTATTCGTAATCTCATTCGACAAGTATTTCACAATAAGTCACATGCATATTGCACCAAGAACAAGTCACACCAGACTCCCACTTATGCATAAAGATCCGCATTAGATACTCATAGATACTTGTTGATATTCGTACTCAACGTCACCCTCGGTTTAGCCGTAGCTCCGGTGTAGGTGTCACTTAATTGCACGAATCTATAAAAACTCAATGTGACAAGCTATCAACATGCGGCATGAATGCATTTGTTACCCTTGTGTGAGCACATTTAACTGGCCATGCGACGGTAAAACTTTACACTTGTGATCGACTGATGGTGGTGACGGTGGCTCGGTTCGACAACAACACCGACAATGTGGTTCATGTGGTCAGAAGAGGGTCAAGCTTAGTCTACTAACAGGTTCGCTACTCAACTCTTTTGTTTTTATTTGATTTTTTTTCTTCTCTCTTTTTTTCATTTGGTTGGATTTGTTTTTTGTTGGTCTTACTGTATCCTGTTGTTTATGTGCCGTTCAATATGGGGGATTGTAGGAGGATTTGAATGTAATCCGATTTATTACCTGACAGTTGGACAGATAGATTTGGGTATAAGACCATCAAAGTCTGACTTAAATAACAGACACACGAAAGATTGCTTCAAAACTCTGACTCAGACGATACGGCTAAGTATGAAGAACTACTTCCTGATTGTTAAAAATTCTTTTTGCCATAAAAGAGAAGTGCTACCATCTAAAAGATAGCACAACATCAAATCAACTAATGTTATACAAAAGATGAAGAAGAAAAACAAGACAAAAAAAAAGAAAAAAAACATTTTCAAGTTCACTCTCCCATAACGCTGAGAAAATTCGCCAAAGTATTCCCATGGCATCTTAAGGAAGTTCATGCTACCCCCTGTCTCTCGGTCTCTCTCGATTTTTCTTCATTTTGAATTGTTTTCTTTTTAGCACTTTAAATTCTATGTAATACGTTAAATACCGTTCTCCCCTTTGTATTTCATTTGAAATTAACATGCAACATCACTCAGTCCAAAGTCAAAGGCATAAGGGCTAACTATTTACACACTTGTTGCATGTTATTGTTGAAGCGCATGAGGGTGTTGTGCTTAGGAGACCGTGAAACCACACGTTAACTTTTGTTAATTCACTCATCTTCAATACTCGTATAGTTTTGTAGATTCTTTCATCTCTCCCTCCATAGCGAATAAATTTTTTTTACCTGTTGAGTGTAATTAATTAGGAGAAGAACAACATGCACCGTGGGAAGTTTCTCACGCCCAACTCCGGGGTGAAGATGGTATGAAATACGAATAATCGTATCCATAAATGCATGCAACTGAGGAGCAACTGAGGAGAGTTGCTGGTAAAGTGTTGGTAAGTTATTGGCAAAAGTGCTGAATTAAGATGATGTGATCATTTAGGGATCTTTACCATGACATCAAGTCCATTATAATCCTATTAAGGACCTTAAAAATGCCTTTCCTTACTCAAAAGTGCATTCCAATTCGAGAGGAGATAAAAAGAAAGATCTTTTAACATTCCAATTGACTGTGGCAATGTTTTTTTTTGATTTTCTTTTGCTCTTTTGTCGTCTGCTCAATTTGCTGTGCATTATGGGAGGCTGCAGAAAGAGTCCAAAGATGACGTGAGAGAGGTACAGAATTTCAGAAAAAAAGGACAACGTAATCTGATTTAGTGATTTAAGTGACTTATAGTCGTCGCCGCCGTTGGGTTCTCGTTTTTTTTTTTGCTTTTGTCCATCATCAGCCTACTATTCTCCAATGTAACAGGTATCTTATTGTCTGGGTTCTATATTATTTTTTTTTCACTCTACACCCTTGTAGATACATGTATCTATTATCTCATCTCAAATAGATAAGACGATGAAGAGTGCTATACCGATCCTGATGGCAATGGCCGTATCCTGCTTTGTAGAAAATTAATGATCTCATAAATTTGATTCATTTTTATTGCCCCGACGAAGGATATTATTCGTACTTGATCGTCTGCACCTCTACATTATTATAGGAATACGACTACGAATACGGTACGAGTTGGTGTACCTCTCGCCTAGATCAAAGGCGGAATGAAGACAGGTGAATAGCTCTGGTTGAACATTTGTTTTTTTTTCCGCATTTAACAAACCAGATCAAGATGGGACTTTCGTTTTCGTCTCTTGTATTAGATTCACTCTCTTCGAGTCAATTGAATCCTTCTTCCTCGTATCTTTAATTGGATTACGCGTACAAAACTTCAAATGGCAAGTGCAAGTTTATTTAAGACTTTTTCCCATAACGGATATGGAAGTCTTCAGAGGCTTCAGAGTATTCAGAGTCTATTTGCAGTCGTTGTATGTTGTTCAGTTGTTGGTTGGTTACGATTTTTGTTTTTTTTTTTTTTCTTCGGATTACTAGAAACTGATTGAAAATGCGTGTGGTGAGATGGTATAAACGAACATTGAACCAGATGAGGACGTAAACCATGTTTGGTTTAGCTCGGGCTGGTAGTGCATACAGGTCTCTCTAAAATCTAGTCAGTCAACCCGGCACGAGATGCCACTTTGGTATCATGTTTGTGATCCAAATTAGACGCGGTCTGCGTTGCAGATTCGTTACATGTTTCTGTTAGTGTTGTCAGTTTTTTTTTTTTTTTTTTTGCTTATATTAGATACATTTCTACTCTGAATTTCGCTTTCACTTTGCTCCATAAAGATAGATTTTTTTTCTCCATTTCTGTGTATCTTCTACTTCTTCGGCGTACTCGAGATTATGAAAAATTGCAATTTGCCTTGCCAATAGTGGTTGTTGGTTGTTGGTTATTGGTTAGTGTGTGGATGTTGAGATATGGTTGGCCTTTACCATAACACTGTTTACCAATATCATCATAATCATCATCGTCATCATTGAACCGTTTTAGTACCATCGATATGGTGCGTCAAATCTGAGTAGTGTAGTACAGGAAAAAAAAAAGAAGATTGAAAGTAAAAGTCAAGTGTATGTTGTCTGATGCCTGTTGTCTGTAGCCTGTTGCCTTGGTGCATTGGCAATATCACTTGGGATATCATTTCTTGGTCGTATCACCTTTTTTTTCTGCAAATATTGCCACCTTTTGATTGGAACTACCATGTATCTCCTCTTCAACTTGATTGGAATTGAAAAAAAAAAAAAAACTGCGTGAGGTAATGATATTATTTTATCCAACAAGTATGAAGCGCATTTTGTTTTTATTTGTTTTATTGTGTAATGGAAATGAATGTGGAAACAGCAGGAACGCAGTAAATTAGAAAATTTTCTTTTTCTGTTGATTTTTTTGTGGTTCCGCGACACATGATTTGCCAGTGTGTCAGGCTATTTTCCAACTGCTTAATGGTTTCGTATAAAATATAAATTGAAATTGGATGGATTATTTATTTTGGATGCTTACATTGGCCATGGATTTCCTGTGTTGGAAGATGTTGAACTAAAAGCGAACCAAATAGATGGAAATGTTTTTGGTTTGTATTTCCTGAAGGCTAGTTTGCACCTCAACTCTTTTGATTTGGCGTTGAAAAAATATAAAAATTGAGGGCAAGTGCGTGGTTAGTTGTTTTGTGGCGAGGGAAAGTTTTAATTGATGGAAAACTTGGCTTGGTTAAACTGGATAAGGTACAAGGAAGGTGGATTGATAGATTTGAAATTGTGAAAGTTACTCCGATTGATAGATATCACTTGGTGGACGTGGGGTACTTTGGAATGTTACTATTGAAGTCCATCATGAAGTTGATGGGTTGAAAGTGTTGTTGGGTACTTGTTCCTTATTTAATGTCAATAAATGTTTCATTCATCAACTTTTTGATTGAGAGACTGAAGTTATTGTCCTTAGTTTGTTCATAAGCACTGGCCATCAAATTTTTCATCTTGATCATGTGGTTGGTAGTCTGACTTAAGTCAACTGCACTTTATGGCGTGTATCCGGAAATCGAACTGAAATTCATGCCCTAACGATTTTATTTTATGGCCTTTAAGGTATATTATATTGCGACAGTAAAAAGTACAGTGACATTGTGCAATTAAAATGCCATTCTGAAATATTTGCTTCTGAGGACTGAAAGTGTTTATTTGCTTCATGGCTCCCTTTCGCCCAATGTTGCAAATAGTTAAGGTATCAAGCTGCATGAGTTTAAGTGAGGACTCAAGCGCTAAATACTTAACTCTATGAAGAGGGAAAAAGCTCTTATAGCTCCTGATTTAGCATAAAATGCTGCCGAAATCGGTTCAAAAATGTTTGAGCTGCAAGTAAATGTTCCATGTTCACTTCTGTAACAGGTGGTCTAGATGCTAAATGATGGGATTTTGTGTCATATAATAAGCATTCTTACAAGGAAGCATGAACATCGTACAAATATTTTATTACAATGCGGGCGGAAGAAAAAAATGGAGTGATATCGGCATTCGTTGGTTTTGAATGTTCGCAAGTTGTAATGAGTAGGAAATAAAGAGCTCAACAGGCATTTTATTTTGGAAAACGTTCAAAGGTGGGCTTAAGTTAATACTTTAGGTGAGACATGTGTTACTTCCGATAGTTTGAAGGCCCCAAATCCTACTGACAACTCGAATCAATATCGAAGTTGAAGACATTCGTAAATCAATGGGAATCTGGAAACATAACGCCTTTAAGGCTTATTGCACTGCTTAAGGTCCAGTGTTAGACACTGATACGACGATAAGCAGGTCACTGTTGGTTTTGACTAGATGCCATAGTTTCGTTTCAAAAACAGAAATATTTGCTAGGAGGTATAACTCTGTATCTATTTTTCTAGTCAGATATCCCAACAATATTTACTTTGCTTAAATTGGCTTGACATATCTGCCGGTTGCTTTCTACAGTCGAAGACAAGAATGAATATGAGGAGCCCAGAGTATTTTGTCCAATGAAAGAATATACTGGATTAGAAGTAGCAGATAAGTTAAGATTTATTGAAAACAAAGAGTGTAGGGCATAGTATGGAACCCTGGGCACATTGATTTTTGAACTCGACTTTTTAAAAAGTACTTCGAATTCACTAAATACATTTTAGACACAAGAACCTGATGCCAAACTCTGTAAAGATTTCAGTCCAAAGAATTCACTAATGGACAAGTTGCTATGAAAATTCTAGTATGTGTCATTAAGAAGTTGGAAAAAATTCGCCTTTAAAGAGAGGCTATGGGATAGTCAATTACAAAGGATTGATATAAAAACTATCGGAGTGGTGTGCACACTAAGATCGGTCTTACATATTTAAACTTCATTTCGTTGGGGATGTGTAGTTAATATGTTCAAAGGGCAGTACTGTTGTTATGATTGAACGTTGGGATTTAGGCTGAGGCAGAGTTGGTAAGAATGTTTTTTTTAAAAGATACAGATATTTTATTTTTGGGGTTATTTGTACCCTTAAAATGTAAGCACACAGCCCGGGCGTATTTTATGATTTTTTTTTTCTAAATTAGTCTCACTCCAGAAAGCGTGAATTTGATTGTTCAAAAGCCCATTGAGCTTGAAGTGACCTTCGCCATCAAACACGTTTTATTTGAAATGAAAATAAGGGTCGACTTCAAGGCAAGAAACCAATTCGCGTACTCTTGTCTCAAGTCATGGCCTCGTAGTCTTAATTTCTACACCAACAGGATTTCTTATGGGCTTAGTGCGATATTTTTTCGCGAAATTTTCCGCATAGTTCACAGACAGAGGGCAAACTTAAAATCACAGATTTTTCGACACATTTTCAATCATAATAAAGAGTCGTTGGGATGCTACTGAATTTGTTGTTTTAATTTTTAAAAATATTGAAACTTCAAACAATTTGAAACATGGTTTACTGACTCATTGAATATTGATATACAATTTCGTCAAAAATACTAAAGTAGACACATTTCTCATTAAATACATGGCACTCAAAGTGGAAGTATTATCCAAACGAATAAGGATCATTGTGTAAGATAGATCGAGACACTGAATCGGCCACAAAAATTGTGAAAATAAATATCGCCGAGAGGTGTAAATGTCAATCGTTTAGAAAGTGAAAATTGAATGGCTGCCCTTAGAAAATAGTGTAGAATACTTAGACTTCTCAACAGTTGCTCAGATGATCAATTACTAGAAAAGGAATTTTGTAATCCTTCCTTGCAACGTCTTTAGCTTAATTATTTATTTAAGGAACTGCACTGGTAGCTTTTAGTTTAGCGAAATGTTTTTGAAATTTAGAAAAAAATCGATTACCTTAGGAAACGCGGAAAAGCCGACGGTAATACATCTAAAGAAGAATCCATCCACAAGTAGTTGCAATTTAATTTAAATTGCTCATGGGATTCCGAGGATTGAAGCAGATGAAGCAGATAGTAGAATTTTTTTTTTAATTATTTAGTCTGACTTGCCTAATGCAAATAAAGTTGGTGGGCTGAATAATTGGTAACAGATGGACGGACCTCCCTTTCTGCATTTCTGTCGATGTATAATATCTTCCACATCTGGATTGATACAATTTTGTCTACTTATATAACTAGAAATAAATGTTTAATGTTAATGCTGCTATTATATAAAAGTTCATCGCTAAATATTCTTTTCGTTATTTGCGTATAAGCAATCTTCTAAATGGTTTTTCAACTAGAGGTCTAGGATTTGTTTTTTTAATAAAACCTGAAACCTTTATTGGTTTATTAAGGAGCAAAAAGGGGATTGTGAAATACAATATTATCCATATGACTGTGTCTACAAAACTTCATAATTTTTGTTTTTCTAATCATTTGGCGGCTTTAACTTCGCTCTCAGATTGGAATTGATTTTAAATGGTTGTCATAGACCCTGAATTTTACATAGCCCCAAAGAAAGAAGTCTGATGGTGTTACGTAGCACCATCTTTTCGGCCTATAGGTGTATCCAAACTGCGATACTATACAGCCATGAAGCATCGAGCGCAAGAATTCGATTATTTCGGGACTTGTTTGGCACGTAGTAATATTCTGTTGGAAGTATATGTCATTCGTATTCATATCTCTGACCTCAAAAAGCCGAAAAAAAATGTTTATCATATCACGGTAGCGTGGTCTATTGATCGAGATGATTTTTCAGAGCTAATTTTCGAAAAGGTATGCCCCCATTACACTTACGGAATCACTCGTGCACTTTCGGCGTCTCAAAGCTGGCAATTTGCGTAATGACACAGCAGCCGAATGGAAATTAACACAAGATTTTCTTGCAAAAATTCAATACCAGGGTGCATGTTTCCCAGGCGCTGATGGTCGGCTGGCTTCAGTTTTTTCGTTAATTGGTTGTACGCATGTGTGATTGTGGAGAAGTCAAGCTTCTGAGACCGGGGGCGAGTTGCGTTCTACAATTTCTGCGGCGATCACGTTTCGTCGTCTTCAAATCTTGTGTTGGGCGCGTTTCTTGAAACGTCTCCGGAGGCACATTAATCCGTTAAAAATTGACACAAATTCTTGCCATCACCTACCATGATTGAACGTAAATTTTTGTAATAAAATTCAACCATATGTATTTATACTACTACTACCGCTTCTATCACAACTACGAGAAAACTAGATTTCCTTATTTTGTAAAACCTGCCAGTCCCATTTTTATATAAAACTTCTCGACATTCTGCAGCAGAAAGATTTTGAAGACTATTTGCCTTACCCGTATCAGTTCTATGTCCTTACTGCAGTATTTTCTGATATGTCTAATCGTAGGTTGTGTTTTGTTTTGCAGTCTGTAGTGGTGGCTTCAACGCAGCGGTTACATTCGACGACTTTACCATTCATTTTAGTCAGTTAGTTCCCTTTCCCAAATATCTGTTGTCAACTGTGTTTTCCGACTGCCCATATGTAGCCGATCATTGGCTTTAGACCATTGGTCTTCTGTTTCAGGCGATGAAACCACATCATAGCATCTACAATTTTTTCGTTCCAAGGTATGTCCACCTTCTCCAGCTGTAGGATGTAAGGTAGTGTTCAGAAGCTCTGAAATATTAAAATTTTATTTTTCTATGCCTCAGTTCTCCGTTCTAATTCGTACTATGGCGCTCGATCTGTTTCTGATCCTGTACCCTTCTGATATCTTAAGAGGCTTTCTCCATCACTTCAGTTGAAGCTGCCCTTATGAGCACCCTTTGGCTATTGATCGGTAGTTAACAGCTCTTAAAGTGATAATTAATTACAAAACAAACAATTTTTTGCTAATCAGATGGTAAATTTCCCTTCCTTTAGCCTGTATCAGACTTTTACCTTATTAATCTGATATGAATACTAGCGTGACCTTCGATGTCAGTTCATACTTCTGTGATCTGAGAATATTATTGTTGAAGGGGAGGCTCTCGTTAGTGGATATAGTGCCACTATGTTTTCCCCAAATTCTTTGACATAAATTGTTCCTATGTAGGCTTAGTCCACTTGTATGGGTCGACGGCAAAAATGTTCCAGTGTCTTGGTAATAGGTGAAGTTGATAGGTGTGGAACTCTACTACAAATTCATACCACGAAGGCCGACTGCTTACGACAAAGCTGTTATGCCCCAGCTAAAATTCATTCCCTTCATTTTGCCATTCATTAAGCTCTTTAACAGTAGTGGAAACGACCAAATCTTTGCAAGCCAAGGAAGTACTATGAGCTTACATCTTAACATCTATTTTACGCCTTTACTCAAAGTTGATTTGCTAATTTCTTCGTCAATTATCAAAGTCGGTGTTTGTCTACCGCCTTTTCGACAAGACCATTGTATCCGTCCTCTATTGAATTAAATATTTATTCTCATTTCTGTTTGGATCTATAAATCAACAAATAAATTAAAACATATAATGATGCATATTAAAGAAGAAAACTGCTTTTATAGTCACAGACAATTTGTTTATCTTAAAAACAAAAAAAAAAAGTTCGCTACCCAACTCTTTTGTTTTACACCGCACAATTAACATATGATTATGGTCGTCCACACTTCTTTGTTTCGAAAATTTGTTTAATTAATCGAATTTAACCAATAATGGATAGAGTTTTGACAGTTTAGAAAGGCAGCAATGATGAAGATGGCGTAAGCATACGTTGTGAATTTGAATGCATTAGTCGGGGTCAGTATGGGCATATCAAGTGGCTTGAGACTTCAGACTTGAGAATTGCAGTTTTAAAATAAAAACAAAAGAAAATTATTGATCTCCATGAACAGATACATAGACAAGTTTGTTTGAAAAGTGAAAAAAATACTTCTGAAGGACCAGCAAGACCACCTTCACGCGCCGAAATCCAAACCTACTATCTGTTGTTCAAAAATAAATTAGGTTAATTGATTGCTACACATAAAATGACAAACTTTTAAGTCAGAAAGGATGTGACATCCATTAGCATTTAAGTTCGCTCCATATTTGGACAACCGCATCATCGAAGACATTGTAGTCGCTCCCAATTTGGTTGAAATTCATTCGCAGAAATTACAAATACACAATGACAAGCCAACAAAAAAAGAGATTGAGAGAATAAAATCAAAACAAATAAAGGAAATGAAAAACAATAAACACTCAGCATGGTATATTTATACAGATACATAAAACCACCGACTGATTGATGGTGGTTAACTCGTAATTTCTGGCAATAGGCTTAGACTTACAACCGAAGAGAATGTACGTAATTTGACGGCGTCAACTATCCGCTGCAGAAACGGAAATGCGTAGTGTCTGTCTTGTGTCATACATATGTAGACTGTCCATGGGATACTGCATGGCGCTGCTGTCTTATGGATAAAATCCCCCACGGAAATGACACCATAAAAATCGAGTTACACAAGTGTAGATACATTTTGTTTTCGACTAGATACAGAAGATGCTATTTCCTTTCATTCTTCACAGTGATGCCTATGATGAAGGTGATGATGATGTTGATCGTGATGATACTGATGAATGATAATGATGCTTCTCCATGGTCAAGTGATAAACAGGTAACAGTGAGGCCCCAAACAAATTTGTAAGCCAACATCAATTCCAACAAATCGTAACGATCACCGATTAAAAGACAATCAAAGAGAGTTTCTTTAACGCCCATGGATACGGATCCGAAAAAAGAACCCATAAAACCGAAAAACTGAAAAAGAATAGAACAATGACTGTGATGATGATTATGAGAGTGTGTAGAGTATTCGTTTTGTTTCTTCTTCATGTGGAACAAAAGAAAATCACTTTCGTCATGCGATTTAAATGACCTAAAACTTCATGGTGCCGCTTTATTTCATTTAACCTATGTATATGGATGTGTACCACCCCTTATTACGTCCTAAGAACACACACAAAGTGTTGAGCAGATTATGAAGATTCAAAAATCAGATTCGGTGAATGAGATTATACATCATAAGCATTGTTGTAGCATCTGAACCTAGATTAAGGGATTAACACAAGAACAACATGACCAACAACAACACAAAACAATAAAAAAAAAATAAAATTAATAAAACAGAAACAGAAAGAACTTGAGTGGTGTTTTGGTTTAAATTGTCTTTTCTTCAAGGGTGCTAGCTCGTTTAAGACCATTGTCTGTGGCATTTTGTTTTTCTTATTTTTCGAATTCTTACGGCCAATCGTAATTTTGAATTTGCAACAACGATACGAGTATGATGGTAAAAACCGAGACCTTGTTTGGGTCAGACAGGTTTACATGACTGTAGGTCTAGTATTCAAGTCGTGCAACAAGTGCAGCATAACCACATGTGTGCCCCCATGTGCCACTGTAATGTTTACTCAAAAATACTACATGAATATGGCCATAGTTTCCGCTCTGTTTACAGTCAATGAATCAAATGGTTTTTGACACTCTAAACTGGTTATCTGAGAGGAAAATTGATTTTGTAGCCAGGTGATCGGTTTGGGAGCTATTTTTCAGTACTACCGCAGTTGTGAAATATTTTTTTTCATATTTGTGAGGTTGAGGTAGTTTTGTTCACAGTACAGTTCGTTATACATATGTCCAGTGATAGGAGTTTCAAGATTTGTCTGTAGATCTTATTCACCTGGGAACTTTTTTTAATAGGTCCACCTGCAGTAAATAAGGCACTTCCAATGAGTCAGAACCTTTCAAACCCACCACTTTGCCCCTGTTTAACCCTTTAAAAGTTCCTCCTCCAATCTTAATCTTATTTCCATAATTGAATCCGTTTAATTCACTTGTTAAACACGTGCAGTACAGATGCATTATGAGTATCTATTATAAATTACTACTCAACTAAGTACTGTCTCAGTACGATATAACAATAAACAATAATACTATACTACCCACCCTTGAATTGTATCCATTAGATAGCAAATCCATAGTAATTGTCACCTTATACTCATTGAATCAATCAAAAGTTAAAAAAGAAAAAAACAAGTACAACTTAGAATACGATGTCCACAACACTACCACTAACCGGATTGATTTACTCTCAACATCAACTTGGACTATCTATCTAGCACAGAATTAACCAAACTGTAACATACGGTTAATTATGAAAAATTGCAAAGTAAATTTGCATGATAAACAAAGGTGTAACCCGTTTACCAACACCTCGTACAGTACACATACTCGTAAGTATACAAACCATGTTTAGCCTCAAAATTTTTTTTTTAAAAATGCCAATCTGACGTGCGACCGGAATGTTAGCCGCAATCGTTCACATACAAATTGCAAACGAATAAAAATTCCAATTCAAAGTTGAACTAATAAGAAAAAGTGCATAACTAGAGCTTGATAGGGAAAAATACGAGTCTACTTCCAGAGCAGGTGGGGAAAATTAAATGATTTATGGTAGTTCTATGGCAATAAGTTGCGGTCTTAGGTGCTTACGATCGGTTTTGAGACGATAAGAATCTAAAAATTACGATTTGAACTTTATTTGCGTATAAATCAATCAAGAGTTTCAATTTCCTTCGTGTATACTTAAATGGGATCAAGACTCTTTAATGAGCATAGTCAATTGATGATCAGTTATGATCAATTGCGATCGCTTTTGCAGATAGACGTGGTCAATGGTTTCTTAGAGGTCGCATAATTTCTTATGATCACTGACGATCACCGAGGATCACTAAGAATCGTCATAGATACTCTTACTAGAAAATCATTAGAAAATACTATAGTTCACCAAAAGTCGCACTGTTTTTGTTTTTTTTAATTTTAAAGATATCAATAATCACTGTCATCACTGTCAGGGGATACTTAGCGAACAGTGGGAATTATCTATAACAGAAGCGAATGCAATCCTCAACCCAATCAGTGAAGATCATTGATGAGCTCCAATGAATAAAATATTGCAAATTTCGGCTGAAGATCACCGGCGATCACTCGTATAAATGAGGATAACCAAGTATCCTTAGGGCATAACTGATTATCCAAACTGCAATATTTCCATTGGAAATGATTAAAGATCATTTGCAGACCTTGTGATATCATTAGGCCTTAAAAAGAATCTCGAAGATAGCCAATATTGATACAGGCGAAATTCGCTGTTGATTTTCGATCATTTCTCTTGATCATTAGGATGAAAGAATATGTCGTGTACCCGGAAAACGTATCTGCGGCGAAAGGATAAATTATTAGTGATCAAAAAGGAGTTCAAAAGCGGATACAAAAGCTTGATGATAGCTTCATGGCAATGAAGATCACTTTTAAAGGTGGACAAAAGTTGCGATTTCTATTTTCAATGACATGAGCATTTTATTTCTAGACGATCACTTATGATCATAGTCCATGATCTGAGTTATTGTTACAGATTAACAGGGATGATCATTGAAAATTTTATTCGTTCTTATTCCATGAGTTCGATCTTGAATGATCTTCACTGATCTTCAGTTATCCTCAGTGATCTTCGATGATTTTATTTGATGAGAACCAACCATTCATGACTATTATGCTATGTATCTGTGATCGAGGATCACTAGCGATCATTCATTTAAATCACATCCTAAAAATTATTACGAGTATCTGAAAATTTGTAAAAGATCAGTTGGAATAATTTGTTTGTTTGTTTCTTTTCTTTAGGTCCGCTATCGTTTCGGACTCTACGATGAAATCTCGTACACATTTGGAAAACGCGTACGACATTGCAATTGGATTCGATTTCTCAGAGTATCCGATTCCTATGGGCCACAAGTCAACATGGTTTGCACCAAAGTCAAGGGTGAACCGATCTACGAAGTTGTCAAACCGATCACAACCCATCAGGAGTTGGTTGTGTATTTTCTGCCCGAACGTCCAGAGGAGTTATTCTTTGTGCGAATGCGGGCCTCACTCTATCGACAGACAATGGATTCGATCCTTGAAGGTGAGTTTAAATTTATCCTTCTCTCCCTATCTCCCAGATGACCATCTCACAGTGATCTTGATGATAATCATGTGTATCTTTTATCTTTCATAGCCTCACCACTAGATCTTTCAATGTCATTGCTAAATCGTGTGATTCTGCCAATTTCACCCTCATCCAGCAGTGAAGACGAACATAAATCAATATCAAGTGAATCATCAGCTGGTTCGATCTCATCACTGAACGAGAATACTAGCGATCAATTGATCACAACAGCTACTGCCCATCAATTGGAACGTGATCTTAAAAATGGCATTCATCATCATCATCATGATTCACATCATCTTCATCATCATCATCAAAGGACACCACAACGAGCACGCAGTGGCCGTGGTGAGCGTTCACTTTTACCATGTGAAGTTTGTGGTAAGGCATTTGATCGGCCAAGTCTACTGAAACGTCATATGCGTACGCATACAGGTGAGTTTTTGTTGCATTTATTGCGTTTTTCGCACTCTCAGATCAATCGAGTATTTGTGTTTGTTCTGAGAGAGTATTCGTTGATCGTTGGCAGATCTCGTTGACGATCATAACGATTACGATCGCGTGTAAATTTTGAAATTTGTCGCATCCATTGCTTGAGACGATTTATTGATTGAAGTTTCTATCTTGTTCCTTTTGTTTGTTTTTTTTCTTTTCTGTCTCTGCTTCGGTTTCTGTAGGAGAAAAACCTCATGTGTGTATGGTGTGCGGCAAGGGTTTCAGTACATCGAGCTCATTAAATACACATCGGCGGATACATTCTGGTGAGAAACCTCATCAATGTCAAGTTTGTGGGAAACGGTTTACGGCCAGCTCGAATTTATACTACCATCGAATGACACATATTAAGGTGAGTACTATGGTTTTGTTGTTATATTACTGTTTCGTTGTTGTTACATTTTTTTTATTGTTTTACTATCGATGAGTATGTAGATATTAAAAAAAAAAAAAAATGATATGTGGCGGCCAAGAGTGATGTGATTTCAATTGTTATCGATACTTTATGCTTTTGTGGCATGGATATCGATACATTTTATATAGCTCTCAGATGGGGGTTAAGTGTTGAAGCCATTGTGCGAGTACAGGTTGCGAATGTCAAGTGGAGGATACACACAAGATCGGATTAGAAAGTGACAATTTCTAGTTAGCCATGGGGTTGAAGGTTTTATAAAGATTAAGTCTGGAGTTGGTTTGAGAGAGATTTCGGGGATGAGTAGTCTAAGAGATATCCGGTACTTAAGATTGCTCACAGTCACATACAACTTTCAGGACACATCCCAATGACAAATATTTTCTGTACAGGGATGTATAAACAATTTGTATTGGCGCCGAGGATAATCGAATGATCCTAGCATTTCTGCTAGTCAGTAGGACCCATGTCAGGGCTTCAACCAATAAGTTACGGGCATCGGAATAGAGCTGACAAGTTTTGACGATCATTGATCATTTGTGATCCTTTATGACCAAGCTCTTAAAGGTGTAGACTAACTGAAAATACGCAACTATTATCTCAAAGAGATTTCTTAAAAAAGGCAACAATTCCTGACGATCACTGACGATCACAGACGATCACTGACGATAACTGACGATCACTCACTAACACTCACTAACACTTTCGATCGGAGCCTTGTGTAACACTTTTTATGATGATTCATATTCAGTGTTCATCAAACTTTATCATCCCTATGGACTGCGATGGAAACATAAATAATAGAAGTGATAACTGCTGATCACTGACGATCAATGAAGATCATAAATGTTCGCTGAATTGAACTTACTATCACTGCAGGTCACTGCTGATCATTGACGATCATCAGCGATCACTAATTTCAAATTATTGAAAATCACAGAGTGATCACTGACTGACTGATTCCCATTACCGATCACTCAAGATAACTGATGATCACTGACTATCGCTGGCGATCATTCACGATCATTTCGAATTTAGAAAATCTGAATTCCACTTTTGCAAACATTTTATGATCAATGGTCACTAACTTTGACCATATTTTGATCACAGATGGACTCTGATGTTGATTGAGAATCACTGATCATAGCAAAGAAATATTGGCTAAGATCACATTTAACCAGCGAGTTATGGTCTATTAAATTAAAAATGCTACAAAGTTTATAGCGGGGAGCATAGCTTATCGTCTGGTACCTATCTTGAACTAGCAGGAAGTAAAGAACAGTTGATGACCATTCAGCAATCGAGATACATTTGGTAGTAAGCTACTATCCTAGGTTATACATTTAGAAATCGAAGTAATTGTTTGTGGATACATTATAAATGGCCACCGCTTGTGGGATGTTCGTGACTTACTCTAATGTCCCCTGCGGAAGATCTCTTTTTATTTTGATTTATAGGCCGCAGAAGTCAATTCAACTTGCTGTAGATAGTAACTCAATTTCACTTTCGTTCCAACCCACGTTCTAATATACTCGTATCTATCATCACCATTGCTCATTTTGTCCCTCCTAACTCAAGTTCTAAAAGGCATCGTTTGTTGAGTAACAACATAATGGTAACCCTACCAGTTAGCCAGGTGAAACAAATTAGCGACATTACTCGCTTGATGTCTCAGATGCACTTCACCCTTTCCTTACCAATTCCATACATCGAAGCAACAAAAGAATTAGCCAACCCAAACCACACAAAACCGACCAAAACAAGGAGGAAAAAAAGGAATCCCAAAGCACAACAGCCATGTGAGGAATTTTCACGTATGCAACGCGGTATCCTTTTGTTAGCGGCCGCTACCAAAGGCATATTTCACTAATAGCGAATATCTTTTGATACGGATTTCCCAGCCCTGAAGCCTTCGATGATATTGTTTTTGTGTTAGTGCATGTATCTGTGAATGTTGGTTAAATATAATGCGTAACGTACTCATGTTTAAAATGTTTAAATGTCCCGCCATTGGTTCGGAAACACTATGACGAGCACTAAAACTTCTACATCTCAAGGGGGCTATTTGAGAAGCTTCCGTATGTAGTCGGGGTTATAGACTACTGGTATACGAGTGAATACTCGTATCTCTTACAGACGTGAATCGATCCAGTTTCGAGAGAAGGTACAGATACTATATGTTGGTGGTACGAGTACCACTGTTAAGTTGTTTGGGTGCAGAGATCTGTTGAAAACAACAACAATACTGTTTGTAGATACGGATACAAACGTCTGAAATGGAAGCTACATCTAATTGCCCGAACCGATAAATTAGTTCTGTTTGTATCTTTTTGTCTTTATTGGAACGAAATGAGTTGATTCATTTAGTCGTTGTTGTGAGTAGACGTTGTTGTTGTTATTAGTGTTGTTGTCGGCCTTTCCGGTCGATCGAAACCGATGGAGTTAGTGTGGCAAATGCAGACGTCAAGTAATGTCAGGCATTTGTTGATGGGCGGATTGGTATTTTCTTTGGTGACTTTCTGATTATCTGTTTTTTTTTTGTGTTTTTTTTTCTTTTACCAAGTCTGCTGTCGGCTGGTATTGCTGATTGGGGTTGTCATTCGAACGGAGTGGAAAGGGAGAGGGATGAAATCAGTTGGACTGCTTCAGGCTGGTGAAATGTGAGATTGGTTTGCAGAGTAGATACAGTTTGACGGTTTGGTTTGGTGAAAAACTGGAAATTTGAGTTCAACTTGACGAGTGTATGGTGGTAGATCACCTAAGACTGCTTTTTTGTGACATTGGATACTGGCTGGCTGGCCGTTGGCTATCCGAGTAGTTTGTGGTTAATAATTTGGCGGTTATTACACTCTGGTGGGTTGTAATTGTGAGAAATTTTTTTCACTGAAGTATGTGAGGAATGGACTTGAGTTGGTTCGGTCGAAGTGGTGGTGTATGTGGCACTTTTGCAAACTTAATAGTATCCGAAAGTTGCAACAAGATTTTATCCTGTTCAAATACTTGATTTTAAGTCTATGAATAATGGTTATTGGCCTTGGCATAAGATAAACCCTTTTTGGTGATCGTTTTAGTGATGTGTTAGACCATGATTGGTACTGAATTTTTTTTTTTTTTTAAATTTACTTGAACACTTGACTGAGTTTGTATCTGTTTACTTCTTTTTTCAGGAAAAACCCCACAAATGCAATCTTTGTGCAAAGTCATTCCCGACGCCCGGAGATCTCAAGTCTCATATGTATGTTCACAGTGGCTCATGGCCATTCAAGTGTCACATCTGCTCGAGAGGTTTCTCAAAGCACACAAATCTAAAGAATCATCTATTCTTGCACACCGGTAAGTTGATTTCCTTTTCTTTGTCAAATCTTATATAAAACTTGTCACAGATTCGAGTATTTGGAACCTCAACCTAATGCACTTTCTGTTTTTTATGAATTTTTTCTTAGGTGACAAGCCACATGGTTGTGAGTTGTGTAACAAAAAGTTTGCTTTGGCGTGTAATTTAAGGGCACACATGAAGACTCATGAAGGTGGGTTCATTTTCTTAACTTGTCTGCTTCTTTACACTTAAAAGCTTCCAATAGTATGGCAACTAACTCTCAAATGTCTTTGTTTTCTGTTTTCTTTTAATTTTTCTCTTTAGGTGACCCGCAAGACGAATGCGTTCGATGTGGCAAGGTTTTCCTGACATCAGCCAATGGCCTTAATCAAGGCGTATGCACAAAATGCTCTAAAGATTCAACGACTGAAACTGTTAAGACTGGCTTCCGTTCAGCGGGTGAAACAACAACTGAAGATGAATCATCAAATGGTGAAACTGAATACAGTGACAAGTGAATTTAATAAAAAAAAAACCTGAAGCCCTCTTATCGAATCTGCCGTCCAGTAAATAAGACTCTTCAACCCCGTTGGCATTTTTTTTGTAAATATTGCGCCAGATATCATGTTCGTCTTTAGTGTGTGTACATTCGACTCTTTCTCACCTCATTTCATAGTTTGTCTTTGTCAGTTTAGTTTTTGTTTATTTTTTTTTGTTTAATGGATCTCGTCTCTAAGTGAATTTATTAACATTTGTAAATTTGTTGTTTTTTTAAAACTCATCGTAAGGCTAAGTCCCATTATAACCATCGTTTGCACCCTGCCCTACTTTACTCTTGTTGTCTGTGTGTTTGCATTTTAATTATTTTTTTTTAATTTAATTTACTTATAGCGATTGTCCAAAGTTTAATGATTTAATAATTTTTTTTTTTCTATTAATTAATTTTATTATTATTAATTTTTAATTGATTAACGAAAAGTTTTATTATATCTTGTAAATAACACCAATGATTCATTAATTTTATTTTATTATTACTATTTTTATTTTTTTTTTTGTATTTTAAATAACCTTTGGTTCGAAATACTTTGTACGCTAGTGTTGCATTTGTTTTTGGATAGATATTACAAAAGAAATTCTCATGAGATTATGTATCTTTGCATTGCTTGGGAGGAGATGCATAGGAGTATTTAGGCGAGTTAAAATGCATCTAACATGTACTCGTATAAGAATAACGACGAAGAAATTATGTCGAAATATAATTATTATTTATTCTAGTCAAAATTTATGTAAATAAGTTTGTAATAAACAAAAACAAATTATTTGATCTTAAATATTATAAACTGTGTTCTTTTATTTAATTTCGTTGCTTGTTTTAGAATATTAAAGTATCTGATAGTGTGGGGAAAATATCCTTGAGTGTCATTTAAAGCCTTTTTGCTGCTTTTATTACGGCTACGGAATCTATTGGGTAAAGGAGACTAACTTCGATAGAATTTCAAGGCAATTGGAAACACATGGTTTCCTCTTGTCAATATTTACGATGGAATACGGCTGTCTCCGGATCATGAAACGATGAATAAAATTTATAACGTTACAATCGACTAAAAGTCATGCCTCTAACACTCAAGTGAGTATGAATGCACTTATATTTCCTCAATATGTGTTAAAGATGTTGGGGCTTAGTGGTTCTTTTGCTCCATGGGTGGCATCCAACATGTAATGGGGAGGCTAAATTGTTAGTGAGAGCTGGCTTGTGGTTGTATTTTAGTCAACTACACATCTTACTTGATTTTTGTTGACTGAAAAAATGCAAGTCCTTCGGGGATGGTTGGGATTCGAACACCGAACCTTCCGATTTGGAAGTCAGTTCACTACCACTTGAGCCACGGCCACCCACCCTAGATTTGCCAAGCGTCACAACAAAGAAAAATTACCATGAGAAGATATATGTATTGTAGAAAAGCTGCAATCGTAAGAGATTTTCAGAATCTTCTCGGAGCGCTCAACAACAGCGCCTATCCTGCCAGGATCAAGTACCGAAAACCATATCCCGGAATCAATGTGCAATCAGAAGTGCCGCAACTTATGTGCCTGACCACCATCAAAAAATTCCTGGTTTGATGAAGGATACCTGAAAACACATGCAGCTTAACAAGAAGCGTAGCTCCCCAACAGTGAAGGTTGACAACTGCCCGTGTGCTCTACGAGCACAAGAGATGGAAAAAATATCAGCTACGCCAGAGAAAAATTATGTGTTGAGAGGTTGTACTCCTAGAGTAACATATGGGAGTCTTATACCTGTAAATATGAAGAAGGAAATTTTTTAGAAGAATCTCTTTCGAAAAAAAAATGCTACAGGCTGTATTAAGAAGGTCCATATTGCTCCCATTCAATCCAGACGATGATAAGTAAAACTTCCATCCACCTGCTCAAGATAAATTAAAGATGTCAACATAGCAGCCAGACATGAAGGTTCGCCGGTCAATGAATTCAAAGCTGCTGTATATGACTTTATGGGGAGCTTACACCCACCCTTTTCTCAGATCTTGACAGAAGAGTGTAAGTCTGATGAATGCGATCTCAGCATTTTTTGCCCGGTTCACAAAAAACGAGACCCCCTCCACTGCGCCAATTATAGAGAAATAAGTTTCAATATTGTGTGAATGTTTAAAACCCTTCGTCAATAATCTGATTAGCCCCTATCAGTACTGTCGGAACGACCGAAAAATTCCACACTTCTACAGATGTGGATTCATCGGATTCAAAATCCAATCCGATACCTATTAACTGTTTAACAATTTTAAGCCGTATACGACAACATTTATAGAGATGACCTCTTAGTGCCATATCTAGATTTGGCATCCCTGGCAAAAAAAATTATTTATTTTTCAACATAATCACCTTTCCGCTCTATACACAAAAAGTTCGATACCCTTTTTATAATAAGAACTGTCTTGCTCCTCAAAATAGCCATTAACTGCCGACATCACTTCTTCATCGTTGGAAAATCTTTGACCACTGAGCCATTTTTTCAAGTTTGGATGGACCCATGTTTCATCCATTGTTATGAAACGGCTCAAAAATTCTGCTTTTTTGCTGTGAAACTTCGCTTAACACTCAATTAAAACATCTTCACGACACTGTTTTTGCTCGAATGTGAGCAAACGCGGAACCCATCTGCACACAACTTTCTAAAGTCCAAATTTTCAAATAATATGCGATGTACCGCACTTTTTGAAATGCCTACAATGTCTGCTAGCTCGGTCACTTTCAGTCGACGATCATCCAGTACCGCTTTGCGGATTTTCCTCAGCATTTCTGGAGTCGTCACCTCATTTGGTCGATCACTGCTATGTTCGTCTTGGCAGCTCGTACGGCCTCGTTTAAACTCAGCAACCCAAAATTTTACTGTTGTAAATGAAAGAGCAGACTCACCCAGAGTAGAATCCAGTTCAGCTTTTATATTGGTTGGGCTGAAGCCTTTCAAATAAAAGTATTGCATCACATAACGATGACCAATTTTATCCATTTTCACAAATTCACTGACAACGTTCACTATTGATGGCTGCAAAACAAATACAAAACAACGTGACGCTTTCAAACTTGAAACTTATGCTTTATAGGCTGTTTACTTTCCAATACAGTGATATATTCAAACAACCGCCGCCATGTCTTGGTCAGGCCGGGTACTTCTCGGACCGCCCTCGTATGTGCAACTCAAGCGAAATCCGGAGGCAAAAATTACATTTTATTCAATATATTTTTATTTGTTTTCAATCGAGAGAATTCATTTTTAAATACAACTTCGCTATTATGCCTACCACGGCTGGATTGTATGGATTGTATCCGAGAGACAAAGTTTTTTGGTGATTTTTTAAGCATTTTTGCCCGTCTGTCAATGTCATGAATAATGTTGGCTTCCAATGCATCGATTGTTGTTGGTTTGTCAACGTAGACTAGACCCCCAAAGAACGTCATCAAGAAGCATGAAAACGCAACATCTTGGAGGCCATTAAGCCTAATTATGCTTCCATCGAATATTTCCTTCAATGGGCACGTAGTCCCATTTTGGTGGAACCACATTCGTGCCATTCAATTGGAGAACGAAAAAGGAATTAATCATGGCTCTACGTGATCCTTACACGCTGATTATATTCATTTAAAAAAACACTGTCCTTTGACTCCACCACCCCAGAGACCGCTCTAAACTGTGCAGTTTTCAGAATGCACTATAATGGTATTTCAAAATTTCATGTGGATTATCTTCGCTCCAAATGCAAGCATTTTGCTTATTGATACAACCGTTCAGCCCAAAACGAGCCTCACCGCCGCTGAACACAATATTTCGATAAAACAGCGGATCCAATGGCAGTTGATTTTGGGCCCATTCGCCGAAATTTTGACGTAAACGATGGTCATTCGGCTCCAATTCTTGCACGAGCTGGGTTTTGTAAGACTACAAACCAAGAGCTCTGTGTAAAATCTTCCATAAAGTGGACGAAGCTGTTGTGAACGACGTCGAATCGACAAATTTGGATCTTCTTCAACATTCACCTGAACGGATGCAATATTCTCTTCAGTACGCACTCTTTTTATTCATCTCGGTTCAACAATATCTTTGAAAGAAAATATCGTACGAAAACGGTCAACAATACGGCTAGAAGCGGTCTCAGATGATCGATTATGTTGTGTATAATATGGTGCAAGTGCAACGACTATTTTACAACACGGACAGTTTGCAATCTGAAAATTTGCTCATTCCAAAGGTGTTGCAAACAAGCAAACTCATCGCTCTATACATGGTGGATACGGTAGGGAAAGATTTTGACAAAATTATTCGCGATAGGTTGGTCAAGTAAAACGAAAAAGGAATTGGTGTCTCCAACGAAGACAATGCGACTTATGTTTTGGAACCAGTAGGTAATACTGCACTCGAAGCAATATCAGAAACTGGATCTAAGGTCAGTCTGTTCCACACCGTGATGACATTAAATCTAAAAAATTCATTTTACTTGTCCAGCTGAAACATCATAATTACTCGTAGAGCTATTCACGTTGAAGTCAACACATCATCACAATTTAGTCAACACTGGTTTTTTGCCTGCCCATCTATATATTCAACCCTAACAAAAGGATTACAAAACAGCAGCGATGAGATAGAACCCTTTTCTAGGTCACAGGCGAAATGCTAAACAAATTATAGGAGCAGTTCCACAAGAGTCAATCCTAGGCCCTGTCTTGGTGAATCTAACAAACAATGAAGTACTTCAAATGTATCAAGAAGAGTGAGCGTTACCGTAGTACATAGTTACTGTCAATAACATAGAGAAATATGTCACACTCTGCGATGACAGTATCAAATGATTTTGCTTATAATGTCTGGAACTAGCAGGTCACAATAAAAAGGCGATATTAAGTACTCCCAACATGAAGTAGAACACAGCATTGAGTGTTAGGTGACCCCAGGAAAGTCAAACTTTTGTAGAAAATTTTAAATGCTAGAAGAGTGGTTGCCGCACTACTATCGTTATGTTTGCTCAATAATGACGGGGATTCAGCTGATCCTTTATCCTTCATCAAAGTGTTAAACGAAAGAAAATGCGTGGTTCGATTTGAAACGTAAAAAGCCTGCTATGCTTAGAGACAGAGCACGACAGAGTAAAACCAGAAAAAAGTTCAGAAGAGCCTGAAATGACTGCAACGGCTATCCTAAAGGTACGAAATTGTAATACTACCAAGAACTAAGGCCAAAAATACAGCAGCCCCTGAAGGTAGCAAACGTTTTAAGCCATTCGTTAAAAACTTGAGGAATTCTGCGTCATATGTCGTTTCAACGCTTATCTATAATAATAATGCAGCTGTTAGTACTTAGGCAAAGTCAATCTGTTGGACAGTGTTATGTATCTACATAGACTTGGGCGGTTTGTGAATAAGCAAAGTTCCTATTTCAAGAGTTGGAGCAAATTCAGAAGAAACTTATGAGATCTTATATAATCCACAAATGAGGACTACTTGGTTTCGCCCTTATTTGAGGCAGTGGCTCTCTTCACAATCAGTGGTCAAAGTCACTGGACAATGTTCTGTGATTATTTCTTCTCAGCCATACTGCCTCTAAAACAATTGACTTATTAGGGTCTCTAAGTTACGATATCAATCCATGCCAAATGCACCAGCCACTACAAAGATGAAAGATGAGATTTGACGCTACGCAAACAAAGCAGCTTCTAGGTTTTCTTCGATGGTTTGGTCGTCTGGTAAGCAGATGAAAGTATAATAAGATTAGCATCTCTTGGATCGGCTAAGCATTAGAAAGCTGAATCAAATCTGTTAGCTCTTGTGGTGCCATAAGACCGGCAAGGTTGGAGGCCAATTTCAGTAACTTAGCTACATAATCAATATTTGAAAATGAGAAAGCATGGGAAAGTGAAAAATAAAAAAAGAGCGCGATTGGAGAAATGCAGGGCTGCCCCCTAGAAATTATCTTCGGAAGTCTTATCATAATGTTCGTGGCACATTTCGAAAGAACTAAACTCTGCACTGGATCCGAGCAGAGACAGAATAGAGGAAAAACTGCTCTCCAGACTGCCAAATGACACTGAAATCTCATCGCAGTCAGACAGAATGGATTACTCAATCTGGACGATAGGAACCTGCAATTCGGCCGCACTACCAAAATGAAGAACATACAGCACTAAATTTTAGTACAATAGGGCTGGTAGACCGGTTACCAGACGTATCTTGAAAATCGAAGGCCATCTCAACGAGGTCCGTGCGAAAGATATAGATAAGACGATGAATTGTCAACTAACTTCTAAAACATCATATTTCAGATAATTGTACGGTACTCACAGGAAAGTAATCCAAAAGATTCTGCAAATTCTTGTTTACTTGACAGAATTGGTATCTTCGTTAAATGACACCGATACGTTGCTTTGAAGTGGCAGGTAAAGCTGTGAATTAAGGCACACTTAAGTGCATGGATAGCACTGCAGTCCAATATGGACGTGAAATATGCCTTTCAAGCTAGCGTGAACTTTTGCCATTTGCATCAAGTTTCGCACAAGAAGTCGGCTAAGGGCAATGTACTTTTATGTGCGGCACCTAATATGAGGTTTTCCACTACTGTCCTACCCCTTTGGGTTGGAGTTGAAAACTTCCCGGCTCCGAGCGCCGCAATTCAATGTAATCTGGGTACCTAAGCCGAGTTTGCTGTTAAGATGCCTCTTCAATTTTCCATTGATGTACGAGGGACTAGAAAATAAACCCGAAGATCTTTTTGCTCGAAGCGCCGCCGGAGAGAATTTCAGTCCGCTTTCGTTAAGTGTCTTCCACTATTTGCACCTTAAAGCAGAACTGTGATGATCAATATCTGCTAGAATTTCTTTTTGATTGCTCGAGAGAGAGAGAGATTTTTTACTTATGGAATTGCCTTCTTACGAGTAGTCCAAGGAAACAGATGTTAAAAATAGTGATTCTTCGCAAAATTTCTGCGCTGTTGTCGATGTAAGCGTTGAAAGCTGTTACGTTTTGTCCCAGGCGTCGATGTTGTGTGTGCACCTTTGATGACAGAATTTCCTTCGATGAGCTGATTGAACTACTGATTTTTGGGACTTCTGCGTCAATGGGCGTATACGTTCCGTTGATTACTGCCCATGTCCTTTACATTATGTCAATGTCGCCTGCGTATGCGTGTTACTGAATATACTCATGACACCGCATCGTCTGGTATAAGATTTTCTGTCATTGAGGACTCGCATTTCTAACTAACGACTTTAATGCCACCTCGTATAGTCGAGTAGGTTGGGTAGGTATGCCAAAATAAGATACCCTTCTGTATAGTTTGGGTCAATAGGTCAATAGATGCTTTCATACGGGGCATTGAAATCGATGAATTGTTGGAACTATCAGTTTGAAACTTTTGGTTTTTATTTCAAAATCTCCAGTGAAAGTTTGATTTAATGTAGACCATCCTGGCCTGGGTAGGACAGACTGTTTAGCAAGAGGTCTTAGGCGTTCATGTCAAACAGAATTTTATGTGCAATGTTAAGGAGACTTATTAGCCCTGTACTTGGCCGAGTTTAAGGAATCTCCGTTTTTATGGGATCCGACTGAGGTTCTATTCGTCGTGTTAATTTTCGTCGTCGCAGTTTTTGGAGATATGTTGATATGTATATGTGCATGATCAGTATCTAATGATCTCATGCGGTTTTACGGAGCTGGCCAGTTGATTGATTGGATTCAGGAACTATGTCATGACATTGCCTTAATTAAGGTTGAATATTTCATTCCACCTGTTGGTGAGATGTTGTTCGTCATCACCATTGATCAGATTTCAGAAACAAACTTGTACCGACTGTGTTTCTACTATGAGGTATCCTTCTCCATCCTTTCAGGTTTCTGGTATGGCTTAACAGTTTTGGGATTCTTCGTTTAACATAAAGTAAAACTTGCAAACATCATTCTTTGGGTAGGATCACTCTAAGGGTTCGATCAGGCGCTACTCATGCTTTTTCTGTTTTTTTCTGAAGAGCCTTGGTTTGTGAGATCTTCTCCTCCTTTTCTACAGGTCCGCTCACACAACATCCCCTGGTATTTTCAATATGCCTGTCACGTCATTGAATTAGGTGTTTCCTTGTAGCGGTCAGATTGGCATTGAATTTCCATTCAATGGCTCGCTGATATTTGGCTAATAGGGATATCCGCATCCGTATCTCGGCTGCAACAAGATTATGGTTCGAGTCCATGTCCCAGAAACTTGACAGAAGTATAAAATCAAATAGTATATGTGCATTTCCGGAGGTGATGTCGTGGAGACTCTACTTTCTGATAATATAATCAAAGATGCCCTGTTTGTCTAAATCGACAATAGAATCATGAAAGACAATTTTGAATTTATATTCAGGATTTGGTGGTGGGTTTCAACTAAGAGCTTGTAAAAGTGATTTTAGGTAACGTCGTCCTCCTCTATCCCGTCGTACGAGCTTATGAGACCTTGCTTCCAACCGCTTAGCACGGTACACACATGCATGAAGATCGAATCTTGCTTCCTAAATCCTCCTCTGACGACGAATCGTCGTAACAAACTGTGAGGACTGCTGCTGCTCTCGTGGCGCCAGTTGCCTCTAGTAGAATCCCAGTCAATATATGAGCCCAGTCCATCCTATTGCACTTCTTGTATGGCAGATATGTGTGCTTTGTAGCAGGCGAGGGTCTCCGCAAGTTGGTCTTGTGCAAGCGGTCTATCAAGACTCGTGGTCCTGTAATTATTCGCCAGAGTCGTCAACAGAGATTATCTCAACTGATTTCGATCATTTATCAATCGATAGCTGTGAGTTCTATGATGCATTGTTGCAATGGTTTTGCGACTTTCCAAGGATTTAGTCATGCTATAATCAGGGACCACTACTGTAAGGTTGATTTGGTAATAGGACAGTCGCCAATTTCCAGTAATTGTGAAGCTTGGAATGCGGCATCTTTGTATTTGTTCTACGTCTGAAACTACTAAATACGAGTAGAGCCCTTTCTAACCATGAAATGAAGCTGAACTTGAGGAATGAACTCAATGCACAGTCACTCTTCAGCTCATATAACTTTGGGACTTGGACTTGATGTAATAAAAATAAAATTCCGACTTATTGTGAAGAATGCTTTCTCCCCCAATCTTGATTTTAAATATTTAATTCCCATGACAGTACCTTCAGCATTTTATTGACAATCTTCTTACACTAAACCTAAGTTACCCACGATTTGGGGTTCCTAAACCACACCAACACCACACCTATTCCCGCAGCCATTTCACTCAATCAAAACAAAAAGCAATCCAATTTGCATGGCCATCAGGAAGAGATTTACAATTCATGGATGCAAATGCGGATACTCGTATATTTCCACTGGGTGGACAGTTAATAAAAAAATAAAAAAATGCAATGGCCATGTGAAAATAAGTTTTCCCCCAATCCAACCGAATCAAGAGCATTTCCCACGAGCATCCCTTTTGAATAAATTGTAACACGGCAACGCATCTCAACGCCAACTATCCAACAAGACTGTGAGTGTGACTACAGAACCGTGAAAGAAATTCGCCCGCAACATCATCATTCTGAGCGATGATTCGCTGGTGCTGGTACTGGTGCTGGTGTTGGAGTTGGTGCCAATACCCTGGTTGCGGTTCATCTTAACAGAAAACCAAACTCCATTGCTATTCAACCTAGCAATGCCTAGTGCCTCCTTAAGACGTAACAAACATGTCTTGAGAAATTCAGAAATTCATGTGGGTAATTGCTAAGATTGTCATGGGAGAGTGGTTACCCCTCTATACATGACGAGGGCGGTGGAGGTTCTTAACGTATTCCATCACTTAAGCCAACCATAAAACAGTAGAAGACGGCACCGTTTTGGTCGCCCACAATTACTATTTCATTGGCGATTTTTTTTTTTTAATATTTTTTTTATTCTCCCTCTTCCGATGACAAGATACCACCTTTGAAGGTTCGTTCCCAATCTGAGAATCTCTTGAAAGATATCTTCTAGTCGTATTGCATTCCTTGAAGAGGTACGCATTCTAGCTTGTCCAATTGATGTGGCTCTGTTGGTATACTACTCGTACCATTGGAGGGATTGCGACTTTGACATAAGTTATGAGTGCGTGTGGGGAGGGGTCATTCTCTAAAATACGAGTACTTACTGACGAACTGAATTTATTTGGAAGCGGAAGCGGAATGGTATCGTGGGAAGCGGGGAGTGGATTCATTTTTGTAATTTGGAAGATTTTTAAAAGTTTTTTCTGTTTTTTTTTCAAATTTTTGATGTTTTATTGCGGTCGCTTTGGGGCTTGGTTTATGGTGAGCTTTTCCTCGAACCAGTATCCAATCCAAGACAATGGGAATGGCGCAGGAGAGATAATTTCATATTTCCTATCTTGGAAATCGTAAATAATTGTAAAATTGCCCCGGTGGAGTGATGGGGGGGGGGGGGAGAGGGGGAGGTATAAGGTTTAACGAAAATTTTAGTTGCGGTTGTTTGGACTTTATAAATGTGACTCTGTGTGACAATGACGGTTATATTCGTAGAGATAGAGACTGCAGATACAAAAGCTGGGCAAATTAATTCAAACGAATGGAGTGGGTTTTATTGCGTCTTGATGATTGATTTCGTTGATTGTGATGTTGATGATAAAACTGACGAAAGAAATGTCTAGACGAAACGGTAAACTGTATTAATTTGTAGATTTAATTACAAATACTCGTAAACTGTGTTGAATTGCAGATAGGTTGGACGGATAACTACGTAATTTCGTGGGAAATCCTAGTGAATTATTAACTGCAGCCCAAAGATGGTTATTTACGAGTATTGTAGGTGGACGGATTGTTCAGAAAACAGTTGTGGAGATCTTGTTGCGACTCATAGTCCCCCACTTTTTGTATGAATTCGAAAACTGGTACACATCCGTCTCTGGTATGTAAAAGGCTGCAATCTTTAACTTATCCTTTCTCATGTCTAAGGAAACCAGCAATACCTTTTGACTTGCGACGTGAATAGTGCTTTACGTAGATCGTAGAAATTTTTGTCTAGAAAGTCCATAAAAAATAAAATATTGCAGAGTAAAAATCGAAAGAACGTATAAAAATCGCTAAAACGATGGACAATTAGCTGGTATTTAAGATCCATTGCAGAAAGTAAAGGTTATATGAGCTAGTTTCTAGGAGGCTTACACGGAAATTAATCTCATTGGCCCCAATCCAGGTCGGGGAAATCGGGTTCATTTGCAAAGTCCAACCTTCAAAATTATATGGAGAACTAAGGACTTCATGTTAAGCTCAGTTCAATGATGAAAATATGGCAAACATGACATTGCCGATGAGAGGGATTTGCCACCGTTAATTTTGAAGGCAGAGGTCCAAACGATCTTTTTACGACTGAAAAGTAACAAATCAGTGGGAACCAACTAGATGCCGACAGGAGGGGCTGTGAACATTTAGGCCTGCTTACTTACTACTGTGTTTCAGTAAGAAGTGATCCTGCATAATCTCTCGCCAGCTGTTTCTTGAACAGCAATCCGAATTGTTTGTGGTCTCCTTCGAACTGTACTATGTACAAACTCGGCTATTTAATCCGCAGCTCTGGTGTGCTTACCTACTTAAGGTGGCGCTACAGTCCGGGTTTGTTCCTGGGGCTCAGCTCACAAGTGTCTCCATCTAGCTCAATCTTTCGCTGGCTTCCTTCTGTTTCGCACGCTAAGTTTGCTGTAAACCTCTTACGATTCTTTGCGCAACCTGAGTCATGGTCTTCCTATACCGCGTTGTTCCTCGGGGATGAATTCAAATACTTTTTTGGAGCATTGGACCCAAATTTATGTCAACTTCACTGTTCAGCACGCACAGTTTGTCTTTGTATTTGCTCTTCCATTCACCGTCTTTGCACACTGAATTGATAGTGGAGCTTAGGCTATGGCCGTCCGCTCGAGCAGCTTTGTTAGACTTCAGCTTCATCCAGGACGGGTGGACGGAATTTTTGGTCATCATCGTCCAGGTTGAAAGGTTGATTCTGCCTGACAGCGGCATTTGGTCCGTCATCGCCGTTATACAGTCTACAGAAGTAATCTTTTCAGATTCTCAGCATCAATGGCGACTTCACTACGATGTTCCCTTGTTCGTCTCTACAGGCTGCGGTTCTAGGTTTGTGTCCGTGGCATGTTTTTGTACCTTTTGGTAAGACTTTCGAATCTCATTCCTGGACTAGCATCTCTTAATTTCCTCGACTGCGCGCTTCTCATGCTCTCTCTTTTTCCTCCTCAGAAGCAGGTGTTCATCTGTCCTCATCTGCTTATAGAGCTCGTGAGCAGCTCTAGTCTTGCTTAGCTACATGTGTTTGCCGGCATTCGTCATCAAATCAGGCGTTCCGATGTGGTGGTGATCTGATGGCTCTTTGGCAGTGGTGCCACTGGTCTTCGATTCTTGATGCTGACGGAAAGGGACCTCTTAAGAGATTAAGAGAGACTCTATCGGAAAAGGATTTGGCGATCTCTTGCAGTCGTAGCCATTTGACGTAAAAATTCTTCACTTTGTCTTGTCTTAGCGTTATTCGGGATATCCGTAACCGTACCTCGGCTACAACAAGGTAATGGTCCGAGCCGATTTTGGCGCCTCGGAACCTTAGGACATCCATAATACTGGAGGAGTGTCTTCCGTCGAACGCAATGTGGTCAATTTGGTTGACGGTTGATTGATAAAGAATTCTCCAAGTCCTCTTGTAAATATCAAAATGGGGGAACAGAACGCTAGCTGCGACAATGTATCATCCCGTCACGAAGTCAATTAGTCTGAATCCGTTATCAGCGGTGGTGTCGCGCAGGTTATATCTTCCGACAGTTCTACCAAAGATGCCCTCTTTTCCTAGCTTTGCATTAAAATCACCACGGACAATTTTAATGCAATAGCTGGGGCATTGCTCGTGGGACTTGTTCAAGGGCTCGTTGAACCTAAGTTTGGTGTCGTCATATTTCTCCTCTATGAGTCCTGCGCGCATATACGGCTAATGCGTATTAATTAAGCTTTAATACCGATTATTACGAGTTGCCTAAATCTACCTCCAACAATAAATTCGTATCAAAATAGACGCTGCCGGAGTTCTCCAACGTCATCCCTTTTCTGTCTGACAAATCCTATCGCATTCTTGGGTGGTGGTAATATCTGTTTGTTGCTTCGTGACATTGCCCTTTTGTACATGACTGGGCAGTTACCCCAGCGTTTTTGAATCCAGATGTGGTGTTTCTCAGTTTCATGTTTAGTTTTTCATTTGTCTTGTCAAAGCTCTCTCACAAACTGATGGCAGCAATGTCTACTATTAGGTGCGCAACTCAGTTCTCTCTGATTTTTTGGATGAAAATGCAACTTTATTGTGCAAAAAAATAGTTACAAGTGAATCTCTCATTTTCTCATCTTTCTGGTAGAGCTCGAATACCGTAACGGTAATAGTGTTCATGTTTTGTGGCTATCCACGAATTAAGACATTTTTTGATGTCTTCATATGAGCGGAGCTGCTGAACAGCCAGACCATGTGCCATCGAACGGGACAAGTGATAATCGGAAAGGGCAATATCTGGGGAATATGGCGGGCGTGGTAGGACTTCTCATTTGAGCGTTCCTAGGTAGGGTTTAGCAACGTGAGGCCGAGCGTTGTCATTCTGCAGAACATCTTTTTGTGCCTCTGCGCGTATTGTAGCCGTTTAACGCACAGTGCTCAGCTCGATCGCATCAATTGAAGTCGATATCGTACCCCAGTGATGGTTTCGTTGGGTTTCAACAGTTCATAATAAATAACACCGACCTGGTTCCACCAAATACGAGTACACAGCATAACCCTCGCAGTGAGAATATTCGACCGATCCGACGACATAGAAGCATGACCCGGCAGTCCCCATGACCTTTCTTTTCTTTGAGTTGCTATAATGAAACCATTTTTCATCACTCGTCACGATCACATGAAGAAAACCCTTCCTTTCTTACCGCTGGAGCAGTTGCTCACAGGCGAAAAAACGATGCTCAACGTCCCTTGGCTTCAAGTCATAAGGAACTCAAGCATTCGCTTAGAAATGGCTTGGCGGGTAACTTCTAATGCTCAAGCAACTCTTCGTGCATTTGGCATGGATCCTCATCAAGCAATGCCTTCAATTCAGCATCTTCGAAACATTTTGGCCTTCCTCCACTCGGACGGTCATCAATATCGAAATCACCGTCTTTGAAGCGACGGAACCAATCCCGGCACGTTTTTTCACTTAGAGCAGCATCTCCGTAAACTTTTTCAAGCCCTCGATGAGCTTCAGCTACCGTTTTCTTTGAACGAAAGAAGAAACCAACACTTATCACAATTGACGATTATTTGGCACAAAATCAGACATTTTCTCCCAACCAAAAGCATATGACGCCGAAACAAAATCACTTATCTGTCAAAACAGTTTGCTTATCATATGTCTAAGCTTGTTTCATGACGTTTTGGATATCTAAAAATCGACCAGCACTTACTGCTAGGGCCATCTATTGATAAACAGCGAGAACTTAGTTGCACGCCTAATATTTTTAGGGGCTGACGATTGCAAAGCATGTTGGCGAATTAACTCTTAACGCAAACTTTCATTATGCGGTAGTTTACTTGCCAAAAGCCTTAGACTTCTCAGCTTAGTCTGCTTAAAACCACCCCCAGTTTCTCGAGGCCTTTAAGAAAAAGACCAAAAGACCAATCATTTCATGTGCAATTTGCACAGCATAGCCCTCTACATAGAAGGCCCCTGGGCATAAAGAGACAGATATTTGGAAGCAAGTTACCCAAGCACTTTCCCAGTGTTGTCATAGTTACGTCATTGGGGATCACCAGGTAAATATTGTTTCCAACATAATCTCAGCTTCAACGCATATTCACCGAAAAGGGGTTCTGCATTTTATAAAAACAGCAAAAGGTCTTACTAGCTATTCGCTAGCACAAAGTCCAAAAGGTTTCTGTTGAAGTGTCGCTTTGAAAAAGCACTTGAGAAGGAACATTTGCACCACTTAATGGATTTCACTCAAAGACCGAACAACCGGCCAGAACTCTTTGGTGGAGAAACAATTACCATATTACAGGATGCCGGCATGTCTACTAATCAGAATCCACTTCCCACTGGCATGTCATGCCACTATTTCCTCCAGCGACAGGTAGCATGTACCCGCCTGTTTAAAGTACCTCATATGCATTTTTAGTTGTTTTACGCCCAAAGAACAAAAAATTCAAATAAAGCAAAACTAATTGCTGACAAAGGTTTATCTGGTAATTTGTCAAAGCCCTTCACTTAACAAAATCCGAACAAAAAGCATCAACCTTAGCTCGTAGCAATATATCATCGGCAAAGTGCTCCATTTGTCACGTTTAACACAACGAATCCCAGTTGAATTGCTCGCGAGCAGTGGACAGTCACAGTGTGAAATTCCATTAGTGCAAACGACAGCTTCGTTATTAAATCAATAACTGCTGTACGAGTGTGTCAATTCTAACCTATGGAACGACCCATTCATAACACCAATCATACATAAACGTACGTTCAAAGCTAGCATTGCTCCCAATTTACATATCTCACAGTGCCCGCTTCGTGGATCACCAACATTCATTTATGCAAATCCATCTAACAGTCAATTATCGTTTCATAACACCACTCACTCCAGCCTGCCAGTCATCCAGTCAGCCAGTCAGCTAGTCAAAGTCAGTGGTTTGTACATACGAGTAGATACTCGGCCCGAAAAGAATTATCGTCAAATGAGCAGAGATCCAATTTGAAATGGACTTCATAAAGTAGCCGCGAATCGACCGTACTCGTATCGCGTCGAGTTAATTTCACCGCGCGACACTTTTGCACGTGTTTGGTAATGCGCGAGATTTATCCGAAGGAAGTTGGGCGCGGCCTTGCAAAAAACCAACCTCACCTGCCCTCCTCAGGTGTATCTATGAGGTTGCTATATAGAAAAATGAAAAAAAAAACTCTCATTAGCATGTGATTGCGAGCACACAATGTCCCAAGCGATAATGGGCCACAATTGAAGTGACTGCCTCATGTCGGTCGTCAACTTTTTACCTTTCGTCATCCATTAAATGGCGCGCTCTTTGATACTGCTCGCGCAATGGCAATTAATAAATGTCGCGCACTAAGACAAAGCGAATAAACCGATCAAAAAACTACAAAAAAAACAGAAAACAAAGACAGCGAAATGGGGGAACAAAAACGCGCGTCCTAGCTCAGCAATTAGCCCATGGATTTCGTAAGCTATGCGACAGATACGGATAAACCGGTCGGTCGGCCAGCGACAACTAATTCCAAACCACAGATGCTCGTGGATTCCAAAATGACAATCTCGAATGGTACTGTGGATGGTCGTTTGGCTTGTGGATGCTGGATGCTGAATGAACTGGATGGCACCTTATGAGCCCATAAAACCCTCAACTCATCCATCGTAAGACCGTTAAGCAGACACCCAGCAAACACCAAACGAACATGGAACGTCTCTTAATTATTTATTCAAACGGAAACCGATCCAGACACATAAAAGTGTAAATCAATCATTTGCTTGGATGTTGGATGTTGGTTGTTGTTGGCTCGGATGTTACTCCGAATGGAGCATCTCAACTCAGGGCAGCCTACTAAATGTCATTTCCCAAGGCAGTGACTGTGCGTGTGTGTGTATGTCTGTAAATGTAAGGCAAATGGAATGCACCTTGGCGTGTCATATGGAAGAGAAGATTGTTCGAAAAAAAAAAAAAAAAAAAACAAAGTTTACAAATAAAACAGAAACAAAATGAGCCGGAGAGGAAATGAAAATGAAAAAAGATACAGCAGTCACAATGCTGGTACAGTATCGGTAGCAGGTAAGGGTATTGTTCAATAGTGGCAGTGATGCGATTTCTTGGAAATACTCCGAAATTTTGGTCGGAGTTGATGAAGACACGTTTTAAGAACTAGAATATGCCCTGTCCTCTTGAATTATAAAAGAGATATCCGAACGATTCAGGACATAATGACTCAGACTCAGACCGATTACACGTGCATGGCTGTGATCTGGTTCAAAATCACATTTCAATTTGTACAAGTCCAAAGTAGCACTTTAATTGGCCTAAAGCTCTACTAATCCCATCAACTTAAAGGCGATTCTATTTTTAGCGAAAACTACGAGTACATAAAAAGGGTCAAAACTTATGTTAGTCCTCATGCGTCGAGTGCTGAAAGATCAACACTGAGGCAATTCAGGCAACTTTAAATCAAAAATGTTTCTTCGAATATTTATGTTCGACGGCAAAGTACGAGTAAAACGCACCAGTGCGGAAAACCTTTGAATCCCAACCTCTCAGCTTCAGGACAAGCAGAACAATCAAACCTCTAACTTAAGATCGGGTCAGGAGGCCGCTTAGCCGGTTTCTAGTTACTATTCTATGTAATTGGGCAAACTAGTATTAGCTGAGATAATTTCGTTATCTTCACAAAGCAGTGTATGCTTAACGTTGATGTCTGATGTCAGATCGAATCCTCTTCCAGAAGTTTCACCACATCAAAGCCGAGTGCCTGCAAGCCTGATGTGCGTATCGGGAAGCCGGTTAGAGAGCGTCCCCAATTGTGTCACCACCATTGGAAGGGTCGATTTATCTTGTCTGTGAAGTCATAAATACTGGTACATAGAAAAATCAGCGCCAAATGAGAACGAATTAATATTTAAACAATTATTCAATGGCTACAAATTTTAGAACAACTTATTCGAAATGACTTCCATTTGCCCTCCAGCACGACTTAAGACGATGTGGGGACTCATCGATTGCGAGACGCACTTCATGCATGGGGAAATTGTCCAATTGCCATGCCCTCTAAAACGGACCAAAACTTGTAATCCAACGAGTTGAAGTCTGGACTACCAGCTGGCCAATCATCCGTTGATATGAAGTCCGGAACGTTGTTTTCGAGCCACAGTTGAGTCATTTTTGCTTTGTGAGCTGGAGCAGAATCTTGCTTGAAAGTCCATGGATTGTTGTTGAATATTGATTGGTTGAGAGACTTCACAATGGGTTCCAAAACGGTCGATTGATATACTTTGGCCGATGTTTTCACTCCTTTCTCGCAAAAATGGAGCTTGGCAGCGCCATCGTAGCATACTCCCCACCATACCATTACAGATGTGGGATGGTGGCCTCTTTGAATCCTCGGGATGAGTTGGGATGCGTCTCTGGATGACCGGGCATACACACGATCGTTCTGCTTATTGAACGATTCTTCTCTTCAGTAAACAGAATTTGTCTGTGAGCGTTCTTCGCGTACCGGCTGAGTAACGCTTTCCATCTTTGCTTGCGTTTTTCCTTCAATGCGGCCGTGAGCAGGTGTCCAGTGTGTCCTAAATTTTCTTTGATAATGCGAGACATGGATTTTTGCGAAATTTGCATTTCCTGCGACAAGGTTTTCTGTTTTCGCAGCGGTTTTCGTTCGATTCGTTTCTTCTTCACGGCTTTGATCGCTTTCGGAGTTCTCACAGTGCGCAGACGGCCGGATCTTTGACGGTCTCGTACTTCACAGCCTCAAACAACTTCACAGCAAGACACACAAAATTGCAACCTTCTTAAGATATCGCCTTTTTCCATGTTGCATTTAAGTAGGCCATGTCGCCACATTCCATGATTGTAAGCAATTAATGTCAACAACTTTGTACGTCACAATGAAGCATAAATATCAACTGCCAAATCGCAATCAATACGAAATGGATGCGTCCAGTGTTGCATTCGTAATGAGTGAGTTCAGTCGTGTACCAGTATTTATGACTTGCCTGTATAGTACACCCAGAAACTGAGGAAAATCATCGTTATGACAGTAGTATCAGCCGCAAGTCTTTCCTATTGATGGAGAGTCGGAAAGTCGCCAACCTCTTGAGATGTCTTAAGGCATTCGTTTGGTCTGGCAGCATTCTTAAGAATCTTCGCTCTTTACAATGTACGTATATAAGTTCGTTTCTATAAGGATTGTGTACTAAAGCAATTTTTCCTAACGAATATGGTAATCTACTGTTGCTGTCTTCTAAAAAGACACCAGCGCTGCATGCCCAATTAATTTTGGGGCCAACGCAACGTATTCATTTCTTGGCTCAGATTCTGACCGGAACTGTTACTGGGCACAGAGGGAAGTTGTTTACGCATTTATTCAGCAAGAGGAGTTCTGATTACTTGTCCATAAGATCAGAGTCAAAAGATAGTCAGGGGTGACAGTGAAGAGTGTTGAACCAAAGACCAATTTTTGAAACGGAAAAAGACTTTGCAGAAACGGATATTAAAACCGTGGGCGATTAATCAGTGAACAAAACATGCAAAGTCCTCCGGAAGCATTATCAGTGTTTGATGAAAAGGCTCAAGACATACATACTCCTTATGTTAAGTAAGGTTTCAATTCTGACAGACTCTGGTACACATCTTGAGTAGCATGAGGCAATGTCTTCCGATTTTCGTAAAGAAGGTGGTTTTAATGGTTTTTTCTATGCGTGGTATGCATGCTAGTTTCGAGCTAACTATGGATGCTCTCTTTAAAGTTGCTAACAGATAGTTTATGCCTTTATAGAGGCCGACTGAGTATGGCCAATAGAAGAAAGTAAGAGCCAATTTGATGGCCTCACAACTATTAACAGATATAAGCTACGACGTGTTGGGTCACTCAGTTCCAGTAGGTTTTAATCAGGTTAACCAGAAATTAAGCACCATGTGGAATTGATCTTTTCAGTGTTTTATTCTGTCCGATTTCTTTCTTGAGATTGCTTTGACTATTCCGTTGGTAATCTTCGAAATCCGAAAAAGCTAGCTTCCTTCATTTCTTTTACTTTTTTTTTAATTCTTGGCCAACTAGTTTTAAGTGATTTTTTTGAAATTTTACTGGTTTCTGTTCCAAGACTGCGTTCTACGGTTTCTTTTTAATGTAGCGTTGACACACTGAGCTGAGGGTTTCCAGTTGGTTTTTTTCTGAGACCTCGCATCCGATTCTGCGTTTCGGCTACTGCCTTTGATGGTACGGGCCCAAAAGGAAAAATAGTTGACGAGACGACGAATTCCTGCTTATCTCCTTTCGTGTCGTAGCATAGGTACATGTGTCCATAGCAACTAAATCTTTTATGCAAAATTGTTTAAGTTCAGATGGTGAAAGTGAGTTTAGCACAATTCAAAGAAGACAATTCCTCAGCCTTTCCGATCGATAGCAAATAGTGGTGAGAAGTCCCATAAGCATCTGAAGCCATTGAAGCATTTATTCCACGCTAATGGTTCCCCTTTCGATACTGTGTGAGGTTTTTTATTAAACGCGTAACGCCTTTTAGGTATACATGCAGTAGTAACCCTGGATTGTTACAGGTTGGTCTGAATCAATATACTATAACAGACAAATACTTAGGTACTCTACACTTTACTGCACTTAATTGGTATTAAGGTGCAAACTTACACTCAACATGAGTCATACCTACGTTTGATGATCTCGACAGAAGCTTTGTCTAAGGCCAAAATGACTTTGTTTACTCAGTTCTTGCTGGCCTTGTGAGAATTGATTTTTTATTCAATAGTGTCGAGCTCAGGATTTTGGGAATAAAAATACATTAACACATCATGCCCTTCCCTAAATTGTCCGAAATCGGGAAGATGTTGTTGCATTGCACTGCTGTATGATGCAACTATTATTTGTTTAATGGACTTGTTGCAAGCCAGTGAATAGGTCATGGCATTAGATATTTTATTTTGCTTAGATGCCATGGAAACGATCCTTTTTTAGATCCAGTCGTAACAGGTGACAAAAAGTGGATTCTATACAACAACGTGCAACGAAAGGAGCTGAAACAACTAGGTGAAGGTGCAGAAGGTATGGCAAAAGCTGGCTTGCATCCAATATAGTTTGTTTCGAGCTTTTTTCACCTGGCGAAACAATCACGGAGAATAAGTACAGTTCAAGAAAATCGTCTGGTTTTGGGTGATCGAAAAGGTGACATGTTCATGTCGCTCAAAAACGCTACAAAAACCAAAAATGAAAATCGGAAATTCTACAGCACCCACCAGATTCTTCACGCTTTGCTTCTTCGGATTTTCATCTCTTTCGGTCCCTTCAGAATGGTGTGAATGAAAAGTATTTTCGAAGGAAAATCAGGCTGTTTCTATGACATCGGAATCCTCAAGCTTATACAACGTTTATGAGACAGTTGTAGAAAATAACGGGGACTATAACATATATAGTAATTGACAAATAAAATTGTTTTTTTAAGCTTTAATCGCGGTATGTTCGGAATAGAGGATACTTGGGGTAAACAAGATTAACAATCGCATCGCAATCGATAAGAGGTTAAGCTTCACTACTACGGATGTCCGAAGAAGGCAGCAATGACTTGCACTACTATCTTGTAAAGAGTTGTGGCCAATATATTATGTCGGTGGTGGTGTTCAGTCTTTACTGATATCTACGCACAAGCATACGCGGATGATGTAGCTGTACTGTCTGTTGAATCATGTCTAGCGCCTGCCTGCCATCAAAGCGCAGGCAACCATATCCGTGGGCCACGAATAGTGCATTAAAAAAGGGGGTTTCAGTCAATCCTCTCAAAATGGCGGTTATTCTGACTAAAGGTGACTGATCTAAAGGTCGAGTGCTTATGGGCTTCATCATCTTGCAAAGGAAGATATGTCGAGAAGAATATGTCTCAGAAAATGTATGTAGTCAGGTGGCTCCAAAAACGATTAAGGATCTGACTGATGTCTTTCTGGAGAACAAAGAAGCTCGTTTTTATTTCTCGTTAGAAAAACTTCCGTTTGTGTTCCAAGCGGAGATTTACGCAGTCCTAAAGCAACGAAGCATATCGTAAAAAATATTTCGGCGAAGTACTTGAATCTGTAGCGAAAGCCAAGTTGCACATAGAGCCTCTTACTACTTCCAAACTAGTTTCGTCGGAAGATTAAGTTCAATGAGTCTGTCCACGTCCCAATGGTGACAATTGCAAGAGCAGATGAATTTTCTAGGGAAGGCTCAGAAAAGAGTTGAGTCTACGTTGAGTCTACTTGGCTTCAATTTACGTATACATCTGCCTAGCTGTAGATGGCATAATTCTTTAGGTTGCCAGTAGATAACAAATGCCTTACATCGTTTCTAAGAGGTCAGCAACTTTTCTGCTGTCACTGAGTTTGTGTAGTTACGAGTCACAACACTTTTACTAGGTACTTAGATGTCATGGGGATAAGTGATACAACATCCTGTGACACGGAAGTACTTTATCACTGAAGCACTAAGGTTCTTTGAAAGACTGAGAAATTTTATTAAAATAAATTTACAAGTAGAACAAGGAACTAATTCTTTGTCTGAGTGCCCTGTTCCGACAAAATTCCAAAGTACGAATACGCAAGGCCGAAAAAGACTGAAAATTCTCGAACCGAGTCTTCCTTAATTCCTCCCAAAAACTACGTATGTTACCGTTGAGCTCTAGTGAAAAGGCCAAATCTGACATCCTATGAATACTTAACCCTTTATAAGGCAGCTAAAAGTACGGCTGCTTTAAAGCACTGAAATATCGACCATTTGTTGTTGCTTTTAGTGCTTTAAAGCCTGCATCTGCGATATGATGATATATCTTCAGGCATATGGACTCCCACGTTGTCAAGCCTATGTTCACCTAGCACACCCATCGACTTATTGGAACTCTGGGTAGCAGTTTTTTTTTTCATGTAACGTGGTTTGTTTTTCCCATTTTTTGCTTGAAAGCTTCCAATAAGCTGTTGGCCTAGTAAAGCTCTAAACTGGAAGTGGGATAGCTCTTTAGTCCTGATGCGAACTAGGCTCGAGTGCAGGATGTAAGCATTTGTCACGGCTGCGTCGACGAAGAAGAAGAAAATGCGTAACAGCCAACGGTTGCTTCGACGACCTACGCTATAGATGGCAAGCTTTTGGTCGAATATGTCCACGCCACCCATGCGCTTTGTATACTGCAGTATGACCAGTGGACAGGGATTTCTTTTTTTGATTCATCCTTTTGAGTTCTTTTGGTGACTGCTTTTCTTTTTGGATCAAAAGCTGTTGAGAGAAAGTTTACTTGCTTTGTATCCATCCGCTGAATGAAACCTACATTTTTCCGTCTCCTCCATTTGTATTGGTCCCATGGAGATATTGTATTTCTTATTAGCTATATTAGGAAGACTCTTTCAATTCGGCTGTACTGTAGCAGTCGCATAAATTTGGTTTACGTACAAATCCGGCATTAGTTGGAAGGATGAAAAGAAATAATCAAAGGCTTCGTGGACACTAGCGTCTTATAATGAGTCGCAAAGTTTTTGTATGACAGAGGCTCCTAGTCCCAGTTCAAGCCTGCTGTCATCCCTTTTGCCTGTGTAAATATCACACTGATATAGATAGCTAGTAAATCACATCGAGCCCAAATTTTGAAATCTCTTTTTTTATGGGTTTGAGTGGCTAAACTGCTTGAGGCTGGACCGACCTTTGAACAATATCATGCACTCATCGATTGACTGTGATATTTCAAATCAGTCGTCTCAGCTTGTAAAGACGGTCAAAATTTGACTCTCTGTATTTGGGGCAATGGGAATCGGAGACCAGATGTAAATTCTCTAATATTCTTTTGAATGGCATAACATGGCTTAACTTCGTTGTAAAACAACAGATCTGTTGACCAGTAGAAATCAATACTTGGAAAATTGCGCACGCCCATCAAAATAATTATTCCGAAAATGCCTTCAATTCTGTTACATCTAAATCTTTCCAATTCTTACTTTTACAGTGCATAAAGATTAGTTTGATCCACTTTTGATTGTAGCATGTCATCAGTGACCATTTTTTGGAAAAAAATAAATCGGCAAACTGCGACTCGAACTTGAAAAAGAAGGTACAATACTCACGGCATCAAATGTTTCATTTAAAAGATCTTTCATTCAAAATGGGTCTTCGTCATCACTCTCCTCAGAATCGTCCTCAGAATCGTCCTCAGAACACAGGACTCGATGTCGGTATCCTCAAATTGTTCCTCAACTTCACGAGCCAGTCCACTTCCTTCGGCTATGTTTTCACCCGATCTGCTTCCATCTACTTGTTCCGAATCTCCTATCAGCAATCTTAATCATTGATCTCGTAAGCCAATTTCTTAATTTCTTGATCATTGAGCCTGGGCATCTTAAAAAAAAATTCAATTACAAGGCTGTGGCAAAAATATTGCCACGTTAAAATTTTGCTGAATGGGCTCTGGCAACTATCGGGTTTTCTAATAGGGCCTTGGCAACTTTGAATTTAATTTGTGAACGCACTCTCTCACTAATCATCAAACTGTCACTGTCAATTTATTCAGTAAACTCAAAATTTTCATCATGGTAAATTACACGAATGAGCAACGTCTGCAAATTATACAAATTTCTACCGAAATTCGGAGTCAGTGACTGCACTTTAAGAGCGTTAATTCCAATTTTCGGTCGTAATTCTCGCCCTTGTAGACAGGCAATAACAAGTTTAGTGCAAAAATTTGACTCTACATTTTCGTTGTGGGATATTGCCGTGTCAGTGAGACAACGGGTTGGTCGAAGTGCCGAAAATATCGCTGCCGTTCAGGCGTCCGTAGCAAACGATCCAAATCAGTCAATACCACGGCGTTCTCAAGAATTGGGCATCGCTCAGACCACATTATGGCGTATTTTGCGTAAGGATCTTGGTTTACATCCATACAAGATCAAGCTGACTCAAGAATTGAAGCCGATGGACCATTTGAAGCGACGTACGTTCTCCTGTGTTCTGGAGAAGACGCACCAAGATGGTGAATTTCATCGCAAAATCATCTTCAGCGACGAAGCTCATTTTTGGCTCAATGGGATCGTCAATTAGCAAAATATGCGTTATTGGTTGAATGAAAATCCACACGTGCTTCATGAATCACCACTTTATCCACAAAAAATAACTGTTTGGTGCGGTTTGCATGCCGGCGGCGTTATTGGGCCATATTTTTTCGTCGACGATAACGATCGTCACGTTACTGTGAATGGTCAGCGTTATCGCGCCATGATCACCGACTATTTTTGGCCCCAATTGGAAGATATGGACTTGGACCACATGTGGTTTCAACAGAATGGTGCCACAAGCCACACAGAACACGTTACAATCGATTTATTGAAGAGTAAGTATGGTGAGCGTGTTATCTCAAGAAATAGGCCAGTGGACTGGCCGCCTCGTTCGTGCGATTTAACGCCGCTTGACTATTTTCTGTGGGGCTACGTTAAGTCATTGGTTTATGCCAATAAGCCGACGACGTTGGAAGAGCTCAGAGCCAACATTGAACGCAAATTAGTGGCCGTGTCGGCCGGAATATGTGGCCGAGTTTTAAAGTTTTGGCTGAAAATTCATCACCCATAAGATCCTTGGTTCTATCTATTAGTCTAAGAGACTCCTAAAATTTCTGTGGCTTCTTTAAGCCCAGGCTATTGGTTTATCAATGTTTGTGGTGGCTATTTCGCAGGCTCGTGACGACTAAGCAGTGGCATTCACAATTTAATTCAAAAGAAAACATTGCTCAAGTATTGACTTGGTTGACATCTCACTGATATCACTGTGGTGATATCCTATACTACAAGTCAGCGTCACCTCTCACTCTGATTAGGGCACGAGTTTCTAAATGATAGCCCCTTCAAGTTCGGTAGTACTGAATTTCTTCTCTGTAATTATGCTTACCATTCATAAGTACTCAGCCTAGTTCTCTGCTACCAGAAAATTTCATTTCGAATTTTCCATCTTGTCCCACATACTTTACCCCCTAATTACTACATACAAACACTCCACTTTTAATTCTTTTTTTTTTTTTTTAGCGAATTAATCACACATGTCGAGATCCACTGGAATCACTTACCTCAACATTCATTCGCATACTTAACGCCGCAATTCGTATTCACATCATCTTCGTCAACATCTGCTGCCAGCTATAAAAGCCAACCAACAAATCGGCATACCAGCAGGCCCGCTCCACTTGTCCTAACTTATCTCATACTGAGCGACGACGATGTCTGATGGCCGACGTTAGTGCAACTGTCCGATGAGTTTTGTTACCAAAACCATCAGGCTTCATGCTTCATGCAAAAGCCTGATTGATTTATTCTTTATTCTACTCGATGCACAATTAAAGGCAAAGTAACCGCTCAGGCGCGGGAGAGACTCTGTCTCCGATACTGTTCCTTTAGGCGCTGAACCAGAGGTTACTCTTTATCTGAGTATCTCATGGAGTGCGCCTTTTGTTCACCTACATATGCACCTCTGGTGCCCAGATTATCCACTAAATTAACAACAACGGAATATTTACCCGCCGACAATGTCTATTATACCAAGTCAGGCAGTAGTCTTGGAACCCTATTCATCTCCACCCTCTTGTCATCATGCATCGTCCAGCTTCAAGATAAACCTGGGAACATGAACTAAAGTCGCTCAGCAATGAGGCTGTGGTGCCATGAAGCCTTGTTGTCGTGCACAAATCTACCAATCGCTTGGCCTGACCAGCGCAAATATCCGTATATCCGCAGAGAGACCTGATTTGCATTTAACAGAGACATAGTGGCTTTAAATTTTGCCCAGGTATTCTCTCAGGTACATCTTAATTAACTGAGTCGAAATGTATGTTTTATGCTAACTAGGCTTCGATTTATATAAAACCAGACCAAATGGACATATTTCTTTTGGCTTCAAAGATTGCCAAGTGAGTTCTGTATAGATACTCATACTACACTTCGACTGGTCTGTGTTAACAGTCTACGAGTACACAGATGTTCAACAGGGAGAGGAGCGGGGCGGTGTTGTGCTGCCTGGATATGCTGCAGTCGTAGTCAAGGCGTTTTTGGAGAATTTATCGGATTTCGAATCCTTCTGGGAGGACAAAGTCTCGAAAGGGAATTACTCGTATGGCTTGATCAGATAAAAGATAGATTGGGTAATACGAACATTGCGGTTAATTAAAATCGAATTACTTGCAATGAAAAAATAAAAAGAAAATTCGCATGAGAAGGGTTAATAGCAGGCATTGAGTAGTTCGATTTTGCTGGACCTAGGCTGGTCAACGGTGGAAGTCTACATTGACATTGGCCCTGTATCTGCGAATAAACGTATTACTATTATATTTCATACTATTGAAAAGAATCTTAATGAACAGTCTTCGAAAACACAGCTACATGAAGGTTTTTATCCGGCTGACCACTACTTAATACTGACGAATCAGGGAATATATTTTTCTTAAAATTTCCATTCCCTGATTCGCACGTTAAAGCCCCGAGATGATTTAATTGTTTTCCTTCTCTTTACTAAGTTAGATTTGGCAATTGTGTGAAGCTAGGATGGATGCAATTATTTAAAAGATAGCTCACTCCGCTTCATGGGGACGCAAATATCGATTTAATCGACTGACTTCTCAGTCTCAGTCCTTAACGAAGATTTTAATTGATTGCCTTCAGTTAAGTCATTGGAACAAATGTGGATAACCGCATTGCTCACTTTTGCATGTCGACGGGAAATTGCCCAAAAAGTATTATTAGCTCAGCCTTTGAGTTTGTTCTAAGTGCCTTTAGCAAGAAATTGGTTTCAGATAGGACAGACGAGGTAGTATTGAGGTTGGAAAGACAACCATCACTTATTGAGTTATCTTGGATGTTTTTCTTATGCTTGATTCGTGTTCATAGCTTAGTAGTAGCGCATCCTGTCAATCAAATATTGCAAGATTTTCTTGACTATTTCTAGCTCTATCTCACAAATGGCTCGGACGATATTTGTTTTAAGCACGTCATAATGATTACTTAACTTGGCGTACAAAAGATCGATTCTTTGATATGCTGTGTGGTATGGTGCACCATTGTGTCAGGAAAACATTTTTTTTCACCCAATTCGAGCTGCTGTTTTGCGGAAACTGAGCAGCAATAACGAAGCGAACGGTCATTTGCCATCAAATACTGAGTCAATTGGGATTTGTAAGGGAATAATCCGAGGCTGGCGCTTGAAATGTTCAATTGTTAAGGTCGATAGTGAGTGGATGTCCCTGGATTGAGGCGAAAATTCTTGGCTATAACAACCACATTCGGCACCTTCCGTACGACGACAAGAACTATAAGTGTTGTCCAGAGCAAGCTGGCGAATTTTTTGTACAAACTTTGGAACAGCGGTAGGTGCTTCATTTCGACCAAAACCTGTTTCCAATAAACACACAATTGTGCTCTCAGTTTTGAAACAAGTTTGCGACCTTTCCCAACATTTTTTACCATAAAACGATTCATTTGATTCTGCTGAGGTATAATACTGACTGAGCCACTGCCAATTGTGTACTTTATGCAGATAGTCAGGTGGAAAAAACTTTCACATCACTATTGTACCTGCTTTTTCCAGACTACAAAGAACGGACTAACCAGGCTGCTTGGATGAATTCCTTCTCTTGATATGTTTATAATGGGCTGCACATGCCGACAGTCTTTTAACAAAGGTCTCATGTTGCTACGAAAATATGAGAGCCAATTTTCCCGCCCTCAGGCTGGGTCTTCATAGATGGGTCCAGAACTGTGATTTCCTCTTGGAGCAAAACAACTTTCACTCGGCGCATTTGTGTTTTAATTGGCAGGGTGGTGTTGACATCAACCTTCCCTAGGCACGAGATAAAATTGAAAAATCTCGGCAGCCACACCATATTCTGGATTTTCTGAGCTCAAAATGCGGGAATTTTACTTATTAACAAAGCTCTAAAGTGGCCCAGTGGTTAAAATTTTGATCAATTTCGTGTATTTCCTAATCTCAGATGGTAAATTTACCACGTGGGTGACGAGAGTAGAGTCCTTATGCAAATGTGCTGAAGCCGTTTTTTTTATGTGACCAATTCCGAGATCGAGATGGAGTTGTCAACTTAGATACATTTTGAGCTACCAAGTAATGTGGCGCTACATTATGAGATGGGCTTGGGCCTTAATCAACGAGCCTCTTCAGCTAGCATAGTGTCTCGTCACCTACATCTGGTGTGGCACTAAATGCGGTCATTCTCTTCTGCTTTGTCCGGCATAGCGCATAGAACTGGTTTGGGACAATAAGGGTCTGTTATAAAGCTAGTTTTACCTTACATTATAAATTGGCTAGAGCAATTCTGCATCAAATATCTACGCTAATATCTTTGTTGCGTGTAACTGCAAAACTGAGGTCGGCAAAGTCTTAAACTACATCGAGTTGTAACTGCCAATGGTTACGCTTCAGACAAGCCCTCAGTTGCACGCCTTCTTTTCTGATAATAGCATGTACTTTGTTTTGTCTTCATTTACTGTCAGACACATTTTGGCCACTTCCACCGAAATACTCTCAAAAGATTCATTGACATTCGTTCATTTAAATCAATTCGCATACGCAAGTTATTGCGAAGACATAAGAAATATCGAGCCGAATGGAGAATCCTCCATAGGCATCCCATGTATACTTGAACTATTGTGGACTTCCTGGCCCGAAACTCTGTGACTGTGGATCAATTAAACTGATCATATTTGGTTTCAGACGCTCGCACCATGACGCCTGTCATGCCCATGCATCCATGGCAGCAAGGATACGCTTTGCCATCACTCCGTCACATCCTTTGATACCAATTCGATACTGTGTTGAGGGCACAGTTTCACCCTTGGTATGAGTTGAGGCCTACTCAAAACCTTTTACTGTACTGTACAAACCACAGCCACAGTGATGCTCCCACAAGGGGGGCTACCTCAACAACTAAGGCCCGGACAGAAGCCCGGGCAAAAGTCCGGAGGGCTCTTAACTCCACGGTGCCGTGTTTTAAGTCCTAGTATGGACTACCTTTGGTCTTACCACTCAACAAGACTTACGACTGGCAGGTTGTAACTGTGCAAATCATAGCAACCATCAGTGAAGCAAAGTCTGCTCCACCCCCCGCTTTCTCTACGACAACTTCATTGATGGAAGAAGCCTAGATAAATGGACTGGGGCCCTCTATAGTTGTCACAGTCTAAAAGGATTACTATGTGGATTAGACAAATAATGCTGACATCCCATTCTTTGGCCATATTTACCTCTGACAATAAGCAAATGAGTCGGGGCATGGCTCCAAACAAATAATCTTCAGTTGCTTTCAATCACTCGACGAGTTGGTGGTCTGCTCGGATAGATTTTTTACACTTTGGCTTTAACTTTTCTGCCACAACTTTGTCTAGGTCGACTGGACAAAATACTTTCTTGTCTTCGTCCCGGGTGACTGGTTCATAAGGCAATGGTTCACGCAATCTCTTGCGATTTCAGCATTTCAATGACGAACTTAAGTGTTCTTAATAGCCTCTGCTGCAATTCCTTACCTGGCTTCGACAAGGTAATGATTCTATTTGATTTGGACTTCTTGGAAAGTTAAGAAAAATTTAACCAATCTGATTAATGGTTGCTGGATAATGTGATAGGCATGACTCCTTATGGAAGTTGAGATGTGGGTACCGAGTTCTGACCTCTTAAAGATTACGCCCTATCATAAGCTCTACAATTTTGAATTCACTAGCTACAAAGCTCTTTCATAGCCTAAGTACCTGTAAAGATCTCCGCATAATTTTAGTGTCATAGCTGGGGGACTGAGCATATATTTGATCTGGGGGCTCATAGAATTCGTCATCCTTATCCTTCGTGGCCTATGTCTCCTTCGAATAGGAAACCCACATCCAAATAAGCGTCGTCTTTCTGATTTCTGATCGGACTATCGGTAATATATGCTTAACAGCAACTTAAGGCCTGTTCCGCAGCACGTTATCTGTTTGGCGGGAGCACATCTTAAGAGAGGCGTGCCTCAAATGTGTATGTCCCATTGTCATGAGGTTCCATTAATTTGGATTTCGATTCCTCTTGTCGCTGATTTGTCCCAATAGCTGAAACTTTTGAATCACTTTGACACACTTTTTTGGCGATAGGACATTACACATCGGGTGCGAAATCTTCGAACTGTTTCGGTGGAACTTTCAGTGTTTTTGGAGTTCATCTTTACAATTCCAGTGTGCTGTTTCGTTCGATTTTTATAAATAGGGTGTTACTTGTTGCCATCTGTCAAAAACTGACAGCTCATGGCAAGGTACTCGACCATTCGCAATGAAGCCTTTCACTGAAAAGCCCTGTATTTATGATTAGCAAGACTGCTAGAAGAGCAAACCAATTGCATTTTGATTTACCTACTTTTTAAGCTGAATAAGGCAAGCAACAGTAATGCCAATGTAGTTAGGATGCACTTAACGTCTCTGGTCATGGCATCCCCAAACCTCATTGTGTAGGGCACCTGTGAGTGAGTACTCCTGTGTTGCATTCATTAGACATGACATTTTTAGCCCACAAAAGTGCTTCAAATTCAGCAAACGGCAAAGGCCTCAATCCATAGGTATGTCTCAAAATTTGTAATAACTGTACACTGCTCATTTCTCTCTGTTTAAAAAAACAGTTTCACTTTTTGCTGCTCCCAATTCCCCAAAAAGAACAAAGCAAAACCCACAAAACAAACATCAAACCATTCAAGGCAACAAAAACACCCAAAAGGATACCTCAAACGACGACAACAAAACCATAAATTGACATCTCGACGAAAAGACAAAGGGCGGCCGCCCTGTGCTCTGTCATTGAATTCCAAGATTTTCAGTAGCGAATACAAAAACCCACAATACAATGAGGGCGCACACACAATGGACCAATGGACGCGACCATATTGTTTTCTATGGCGCGCATTAGAACAGTCGAAGCAATAAACTCACCGACCCAGCAACGGTACATTCCAAGTCCTGCTATAAATTTTAACGATATCAGTATTGTCTTCAGAGAGACATTTCACCTGCTTTCCCTCAGGCAACTCTCCGCAAAAAAAAAAAAAAAACAGGATCACGTCAATATTTCGGACAATGTTTGCATTTGGTCAGCAATCTCTTTTTGCTCGGAATCCGGCTGCGAAAGTTTTTTATTTTTTTCCTTACTATTCCTGATCGACTATACATATCCATGCACACCAAACCCAACTGTCAGAGATTGTCATTAATATTCGATGCACGTCCTTGATGCTCCTGTTCCCTTGCCTTTCTGGCACATATGGAGCAGCGAAAAAAGTTTTGAATTTTGAAAAAAAATTTTGATAAAGGGAAGCACCAACATAAAGACAACCGGCCGGTCAGTCAGTCGGCGTGGTGATTCATATAAAATTCGTAACAGAGAAAGATACAAATAAAACATGAAGAGGATCCAGATTTGGATCGCCATGGCAATGGCATTGGTTCCATCCATTAGGACCACTTCAGCAAAGACCAGTAGCACTGTGGTGTCCCACGGGATGGCAATTTTTTGGGAGATGAATCTGAAACGAGTGCCGAATTTGCATATGACAGCGGACCTTTTGGACCGCAGTTACCATAAACAAATTTCAAAAACAACGAACGAACGATAAAATAAATCGATTTTCGTCTGCTGAAGAATGGAATTTTAGAGGTTGAGGAGCGTGACCTCTGTAGAGAAGAATTTGAGCAGTCGCGGGAGATTGTTCGATGATGGTGATGCAATATGAATTTTGGAATTAAGGGAGGAAATGGTGCTACATTCACTTAGAAATTGAGGCAGTTATTGGGTTACGTACGATCATGCTCTAAGGTAACGTTGGCTAAGAGTATGACATTTTCGAATGATTCCGGGGCTACGAGGTCTAATCTCACCAATCACTGCGCTGTTCATTCAGTGTTTTTGTACACACATAGACCGACCTAGGCAGAAGTTTTTACTTTCTGAGATTTTTCGTTTATCAGTGTTCTACTCAAGAATTGAACACACCGCTCTTGCGAAGTATTCGACAGAGTTAAGCACTTCATCATATTGCCAGAGTAGGGCACGTAAATTTTAGGAGATCTCCTGCATTACCATGATAACAGTGTTTGTTACGAAGGAGCACATGGACAACCACAGCTTTGTAGTTAAATTCCATTCCAATATAAGTTTATGTCTGTTTCAGATAACTGAAAGTTAATTTTAAAATCGTTAACTCATTGCGCTATTGTGCGATGCCGACCGTTCTAAATTAAAAAAATCGACCAGAATTCCTGTCCATCTTGGGCAACATCCCTTTTATCACGACTCCCTACTGCCCACCTGCTCAGTCAACAGGCTTCTTCAGCCAGCTCGATCCCTGGCTAGCTGCCTCCAGTTTCCCACGCCAAGTTGGCTGAGGTCCCCCTCCACTTGCGAGCGCGACCTGAGTCTTGGCCTCCCTCTACTGAGCTGTCCCTCGGGAGCGGATTCGAAGACTAGCACGCAGTTCCCGCATCTGGACATACACAAGGGGACTTGGAGAACTCCTGATCAATCAACAGTCAACCAGATTGATCACATTGCTATCGACGGAAGACACTCCTCCAGTATTATGGATTTCCGTACGTTCCGAGGAGCCACTATCTTGTTGCAGGCAAGGTAATGCTGTGAGGAAATTCGACGTCAGACGGCTACAATCACAAGAGATCGCCGAATCCTTTTCCGATCGAGTGTCTCTCAATCTCTTAAGAGGTCCAATACCGCCAGAATTAAGCATTGGAAGCACAGTCAAAACGCCATCAGAGATGCCGCTTCTGATGCGCTGGGTTTCACTCGTCCACCACAACGAAACCCCTGGTTCGATGATGAATGCCGGCAAGCACATGCAGCTAAGAAAGATGCATATAAAGCGGCGCTGCTTAGAAGGACCAGAGCTGCTCATGAGCTCTATGAGCGGTCGAGGAAATTGAGAGATGCTGCTCCAGGAATGAGGTTCGGAAGTTTTACCAAAAGGTAAATATAACATGCCACGAAAACAAACCCCGAACCGAAGCCTGTAGAGATGAACATGCGAACATCGTAGTAGAATCGCAGTCGATGCTGAGGATTTGGAAAAACCATTTCTGCAGACTGTATAACGGCGAAGACGAACCAAATACCGCTGTCAGACGGAATCAACCGAATCAACCGAATCAACCTTTCAACCTGGACGATAATGACCAACAATTCCGTCCACCCGACCTGGACGAAGTGAAGATAGCTATATCAAAGCTTAAGTGCAACAAAGCTGCTGGAGCGGATGGCCTGACTGCCGAGCTCTTCAAAGCGGCAGGCGATGACTTGGTAGGGAGCATACACCAACTTATCTGTAAAATATGGTCGGACGAAAGTATGCCCGATGAATGGAACCTCAGCATTGTTTGTCCGATTCTCAAGAAAGGAGACCCTCTGAACTGCGCCAACTACAGACGCATCAGTCTCCTTAACATCGCATACAAGATCTTATCTGCCGTATTGTGTGAACGCCTGAAGCCGTTCGTCAACAACCTGATAGGTCCATAACAGTGTAGCTTCAGGCCAGGAAAGTCCACTATCGACCAGATATTCACACTACGGCAGATCTTGGAGAAGACCTATGAGCTACAGATCGATACACACCACCTACCTATATTCATCGATTTTAAGGCCGCGTATGACAGCATCTTTAGAGACGAGCTATACAGAGCAATGTCTAGTTTCGGCATCCCTGCCAAACTCGTCCGTCTGTGCAGGATGACGATGTGGAATTCACGCTGCTCCGGTAAAGATCTCACCGAGATCTTTGATGTCAAAAAAGGATTTAGACAAGGCGATGCGCTGTTATGCGATTTTTTCAACATCTTACTTGAAAGAATAGTGCAAAACTCACGAGCAAGCACAAGAGGCACTATCTTTCAAAAGTCCGTCCAACTACTCGCATTGGCCAGCGATATTGAAATAATCGGGAGAAAGCCTTGCACTACAATGTGAGGAAATTAGCGGCACCACTTATTGTCCTGGACCAGATCGTTCACATCGTAATAGACAAACGCTTTTGGAGGAATGGTGTTGGAGTAAGTTGGTGAAGACAGTAAGCGCCGGAACACAGGTGCTATCTGGGAGTTTCTTCGAAGATGGGGAAGCGAAGAAGACAAATAGGGAGTTTCCTGCGACAGAAAACATGACAAGAACCAACTGGAAGCCTTGCATATGGACGGATACTTTGTTGGCGACCTTTGGCTATCGATTATAGACAACAATAAGTTTATGGAACCTAAAAACACTTCTCGACTCTGGAGAAGAAGGTTGCTCAAAACGACAACTTCCAGCAATTGGAGTTCAAGCAGCACGGAAGAACCTCTTTTACTGGAGGTTCGACTGAGGACGAAAATGACAGTTTTTTTTTCGATCAATTAACAGTGACATCTTGAGAGAGCAGAGAGACCTCTTTGGCAAGGTAGGAAGCGTCAACACCGCGCTTAGATGCATAATGGGTGTTCATGGCACCGACTGGAAACCGAAATGACTGTTGCAAGCAGTTTGCCACCCGGGGTGACAGTAGAATTGTTTCTACTGTTTCTGATGAGCTTAAGGTTTCATGCAGAGTTTATATGATAAGGAAAAGTATCCCTGCTAAAATCGTTGCTACTATAAAGTCAACATACGAAGCTGCAAAATGTCATGCAATGGCTATACAATAGAACCCGTTTTTCCAGTTAGGAAGAAGCAACAAATCTCGCAACCACATAGTAAGATGGGCAACAAGAGGGACTTAACAAGTATCATCTTGGTTTTAACCGGTAAAGAACTTTGAATGGATCATAGTAAACGAAGACCATTCTATACTTTTCCAATCTTAATTGGGCCATGATCCGTCCAAGTGAGAGTATCATTAAATACTATCGTCAAATTTCGACATTTAGCTACATATTCTATGGATAATTGACCTAATTTTATCGGTGGAAAAGTGGATGTATCTAACCTATGCTCATAAATACAGAGGGTCTTAGACTTAGTTGGATTTAGTGACAGATTATGTTTTATGGCCCACTGTTGAATGATATCTAGGTCTGCCTTCATCAAGTCAATTGCATCTCGCACCGTATCCAACGGATAGGACAAGAATAATTGGACGTCATCAGCGAACATGTGAACAGAACAATGTTAAGTAACTTGTGGGAGTACATTCACATAAAGTGAAAAAAGTAAGGGACCGAGAATAGAACCCTGCGGGACATCGACAGGAACTCCAAGAAAATTAGCCGTTTGGTTTCCCACTGCTACACAATGCTGACGGTCCGTTAAGTAGGGATTTAGAAGTTTGACTGCCGGAAAAGATAGTCGAAAGTCGTGCAACAACTTCCTATACAGAAGAGTGTGATCCACCGTATCGAACGCTTTAGAGAAGTCCAGCAAAGTCAATAAGATTAGACAGCTGGCATCCAGACCTTGGCGGATTTCATCGACAGCAAGTAAGAGCGCATTTGTTTCGTGCGAAAACCGGACTGGGCAGAATTAAAAAGGTTGTTACTACCTAAGTGCACTTGCAACTGCTTTAGTATCACTTTCTGAAAGGCTTTGGATAAAAACGGTAGGATTGCGATGGGTCTATATTCCGGGTAAATTCAGTTTTGTGACTTTGGTATCGGAATTATCTTGACCCGTTTCCCAGAAAGAGGGTAATTGCAAGTAGGTGGTGAGACCTGAGGATCAGAATCCGGTGGCTGTACGTGTACAGTCTACGAAAAACTGTCAAAAACGTATCCTTTGACAACTTATGCCCGAAGCACAAGTAAATGCTTCGCAGTAATTGTGATGGGACTGCCTAGTTCATTGGGACACAGCCGAAGCACACTCAATGGCGTAGGAGGTTTGTCCATTCTCATGAATGATGAGCTGCTTCCCATGCAAATCCTATGAAGATAACATGGTCCATAAGCCGTGCCATTGCAGTGCTATTGACTTACAGCTCATAACCTGTTTTGCCTTTGGCTGTCAAGTGTAAATAGCTAATTAACCGCTATTCGTATCAGCATATGTCTAAGATGTGTGTTATCGTATTAGGCTTGAAAATATTAAAAACATATTTTTCATCAAAGTATCTTACTATATGGCGCCCAACACGGAACCTGTTAGTCACACAATTCAGTCAAAATTTGACCTTTTTAAACTAAGTTAATGGGCAATGAAACTGGCTAACCAGAGCCAGATTGCGTCCCACTTTTGAACCCATTCCATCGCCTAGTCACACACTACATCTCCAACTCTTCCTTCTCATAAAAATGGACGATATTGTCGGAGAAACCATATCACAGCTTTAGCACTCACTCGAACACATCAATATTCGTCTGTTTCATGTGCGCTTACATGCGCTACCATCGATCGTAGCAGTTCAAGAGCTATAAACCACATGGTAGTCTCTGAGTCCTAATGACATGTTACCGTAATTAATAGCCCCGGCAGGATGTATTTTATTTGTTGTTGCACTACGAATGAGAGAAGCTTGCATGCATGCAAGCGAGCGGCTACAACCATTAATTCCGGTCCAAGAGGAAACAAAACACGTAAACCTCTTTACCAGCAAAAGTTTCAAGACTCGGACAACAGCACCGACTAGGTGCTCCAATGACTGTGTGTGTGTTGGATGTGTGCGAAGATTCAATGTTGTCGTCCAGCAGCAGGAAGATTTAACAAATTACCAATCGCTTCCAACTGGAGCATTTCAGAGCACAACACAGCACAGAATAGCACTGCCACAGTGTGTTCGTACAGCAGCGCATCGGTAATAGCCCAAGAGACCATTTAAATTATGTTAGGCCAATGATATCCTGCGCGAGAGATCCCATTTAACGTGATGTGCATCTTACTTTTGGTGATCTTGTCCATTTATACCCGTCAAATGATGTTGGTCGTTGGTTTCTTTCGTCCCACTTCGTTCGATCTTAGAGTGAGCATTTCCTTGAGTCAAGTCCATCTATTCATTCGTCTGTCTGTCTGGCCGGCTGCTGTTGCTTCTGCTGTTATAGCCTGCGGTTCGGTGGCTTTCTTCATTTGTTGTTGTGCGAATATTTTATTTCATTCTCAGGTTAAACTTTATTCATACTCTACTCATTCGTTGTGTTTTATCCTTAAGAGACTCACACTCGTACTCATACACCAGTATACTCGTGCAGTTGGTTTTGGTAGTTGTGGCACCAGGATTTGCCTTTGGGGCCATCTGAGCATGTCTCAGATAGTACCGCGCGTTTTGAACTCGGGAAACCGAATTCAAACCGAATGACGTCTGCTTGCATGGAATTAAATTGGCAAAATAAGAAGAAGTACCTGGCCACATGCAAGGGCACACAACACAAATACTCATACCTACACCAAGAGATCCAGGGAACTGCCTCAAGTTATAACTTTCCGACTTTCCGACTTTGGCCCCTTTAAAGGCCATGTCGACGATGGTGATGATGATGATGATGACGAACAGTTGGTGAATGTGTAATTTAGCATACGTTCCTCGAACCATCCCGTCCATATGTTGCAAACTGAAGCACCCTGCAGTACACTTACACCTTCATTGTACGAATATACTCGTTCCTTGTACAAAAGTGATGAAACGATTGCAATTCGGAGTTCATAGCTAGTTAGTAGTAGTAGTACGCAGTACGTACTCGTACTCGTAAATGTATTCATATGCAATGGCGCATTTATGGGAGCAGATGCATTTAATTAGGTTCCGTGTATTTGCTTTGGCTAAGTAGGTCTTCAACGTGCGGTAGTTCTCTCATGATCCCATTTGGGTTTTATGGATGGAAATACTGACAATCTTATGATGGCAATACGGATCAGATACATGTCAAAATTGGAGGGGAACGAAAGAGATTTAATGCCCAAGTTTAAGGCTTCATTCATTAGGAGTGGAAGTGATCGTAATGTCAATCAAGAGCGCTAGCTTATTGAGATACGAGTTTATTCAGCAGATTCGAGACGATTATGGCTTAATTTTATGGCACGTATGCCGGTTTATCATTTAATAAGAGATGTGAGAGGTGATAGGACCGGAACTATTAAGACTTTCATCAGTAATTTGATGTGAGAGATTATTAGAATGGAAGAATACACCACCGATTTGATTGGTGTTTATTGTAATCACCGTTTAATAGTGTGGAGCCAGGCGCTCACTTGTAGAAAAGGTTTTGTCTGATTAGGACCTTAGATGTTGAGTCCACTTGCCTTACAACTAGAAGACTAGAAGAGCAAAGATAAAAAAACCTCAGATACTCCAGGTATAATTGTGATGTCGCGATAAATGGTAAAAAGCTATAAAGCACTAAGGAGGCATTCACCTGATCGGCTCCAAAAGGCCTTTTCTCTTTTAATGGTAAGTTGCTGTAGCTTAGATTATTCTTTTGCATCATCACTGCGATGTGCTATCGAATGTTATCTAATCGTCGATCGAAAACGTATTGCGATTGAAAATGGAGCTGAGATCAACATGGATTCCTGAGAACTTGTCAGGTTTCTAAGACAGAGAGCGAGGCGGATGAATTCCTAGTCGTAGAAATGGGCCAGTTCTTCTATTTGTAGGTTGTGCCTGGGGATCTCTCCTATCGAGATCGATTATAGCAGAGTTACACTGGAAGAAACCAGAAGCCTAGGACTAAAACGGATTAACTGATGCTGACCTATGCTAAGGGCATCGGATCTGAACATGGAAAACCAGGTTGTTAACAGATTGTATAGAGGTGAACAATAAGCACTGGCTCTAGACAGCTGAAAAATAGTGTCAAACACTGCCAGAGTTTGGTTGATAAAATGTGGCGTGGAATGCTTAAAATGTAGAATACCTTTAACCTCTCAAGATTATCTTTGTCTTCAGCACTAAATGTTGAATACCAGTGGTAGTGGGAGCACATATGAGTGCACTGGCTGTCTTGGCTGTGGGCCATCAATTTTACCCGATTGGTCGAAACATATTCGATGGTCCCGGCGCCTGTTTTACGAATATGTAGCTTGACCTACACTGTGCTTAAGTGTCTGAATCGTCTCTGGATTGTTACATCGGTTATTAATGGCACCACAATAAACAAAGTCCAGCAGCGTCAATTGGGAGCTTCGTGGCGGCAAAGCAATATCACCAAAACCTTAATGGATAGTTTGTGTGGCATGTATCCCCATCACGCTAGAACCATAGCTCACCCAAGTCCATATCCTTAGTTTCTGGCCATAGAAAGTCCATTGACTGTAGGAATAGAAACGTCTATTGTCGTCTTGAAAGAAAAATAAGCCAATAACGCCGCCGCCACTCCAAAAACCATACCATATACCATGTGGATTTCCGAGGTCCAAATACGTAAATTTTGCTTGTTTACGTATCCACCGAGATAAAAATACGCCTCGTCTGACCAGATGATTTTTTGAGCAAAATTGTCCTCAATTTCGAGGTGCTCTGAAGTCTAAACGGAGAAGCGATGAAGAAGCGGTAGATCATTTTGATACAATTCCCGCTAAAAGAATAATTCGAGATCTTTATTCAAAATTATTGACAGCCTAGTACCACTGATGGCGCACACTTTCGGCACAGATGCAATAAAACTGCAGAGGACGAATGTGGAATATGCTCGGTTATCGGTCAGTAAACCGGCCTCACAAAATTTTTCGACAAATTTGCGTACACCAGCTGCAGTTGGTGCATTCTTTTGACCGAAATTTGTTTCACAAAATTCGAACTGTTTTGATGTACCCTTGCAATATTTTCCAATGTTGTTCAAGCTAAGGTCGATCCATTTCGTTACTCGAAAACATAATACTTAGTTTCTGTCAATTTTTTGCGCCCGTAGGAGCTGTCGAGCTGTCGGTGTAGAAATAATTCCACCTTGATCAAAAAGTTCCCGGAATAACCACCGTGTGGCGGTTACACTACGGCAGATATTGGAGAAGGCCCATGAGCTTCAGATCGATACACACCATCTATTCATTGATTTTAAGGCCACGTATGACAGCATCTATAGAGACGAGCTTTACAGAGCAATGTCTAGTTTTGGCATCCCTGCCAAACTCGTCCATCTGTGCAGGATGACGATGGAGAATGCACGCTACTCCATCAAGGTCGGTAAAGAACTCTCCGAGACCTTTGATGTCCAGAAAGGATTTAGACAAGGCGATGTGCTGTCATGCGATTTTTTCAACATCGCACTTGAAAGAATAGTGCAAAACTCACGAGCAAACACAAGAGGCACTATCTTTCAAAAGTCCGTCCAACTACTAGCATACGCCGACGATATTGACACAATCGGGAGAAAGCAGCGTGATGTCAGTGCCGCTTTCGCGAGTATTGAGACGGGTTTAGCGGTCAATGAGGGCAAGACCTAGTATATGCTGTCAAGCAAGAAGGACAACCAACACCGACGTCTCGGGCAGAACGTCCCCCTCGACAGATTTAACTTTGAGGTAGTTAAGGACTTTGTCTACCTAGTCTACCAGCTTTGAGGAAAATAGAGGAGGAGATACAACAATGAACTCTACAGACTGTACAGCGATATCAACCAAAACAGTAGAGTGAAGATCCAAAGACGGAGATGGCTGGGTCATGTAGAGCGTATGGATACCAATGCTCCAGTCCGAAAAGTCTTCGAATCCGCTCCCGAGGGACAGCGCAGTAGAGGAAGGCCAAGACTCAGGTGGCGCACGAAAGTGGAAGGGGACCTCTGCTAACTTAGCGTGTGAAACTGGATGTAGCTAGCCAGGGATCGAGCTGGCTGGAGACGCATGTTGACTGAGGCCCAGGTCCACCCCGAACTGTAGCGCCACTTAAAGAAAGCAAAGTGTTGTAGAAATTAAATATGCGCTGAGAGGTGTCAACCTGGCAGAAGTGCCAGAAGGGATCGCACATGGAATACAGTGGACCAATTCCTCGTTGCGAGAGAATCTGGGTTCAAATCTCGTCGTCCTATGAACTGTTACCGCACCCAATAACACAGCGACTGGAAGAGACAAGACGTTCATAGGTCTGCCCTGAACTGTTGCGCCATCAAACCACGGCCAGAATCCAAAACCATAATTATAAGTAGAAGGAACACTTGGCAGGACGGAATTCCGGTCTGAGTCGTTCTCTTAATCCTTATATCCTCTTGGTCTTGACATATCTGCCATCAAAGACGTCATTAGCTGATCCATTTCATAAATTAAATCTTCCCCCTCCCACCTTCTGCAGGCAACTAAATTTTCGAAAACCAATTTAATAGTATCTTCTATTTTATAATCTGTCACTGAGAATATATTTCTATCTATTCCCATAACCGCTTAATTGTGCGCCATGGGCACATTAAAATACAACAACAACAAAAAAAAAAATCAAATAAACCATCAGGGCATCGGCAATTAACCTGTTACTACCACATGCCGCACCCAATTCAGCTCTATCGACGCTATGAAGTAGCCAAGTATCTTGGATATCGCTCGTAAAAATAAATTGTTATTGATTTCAGTGTTTTCGTTTGGTCTTGCTCTAAATTTCCATATCCGTAGCATAAATTGTATTTCGAAGTCGTCGGACCGAAAAATAGTCCCATAAACCTCAAACAGACATGCAGAGAGTATCTTTGAAACCATTGCCTGCCTCCATCGTGTACTAAACGCCGCGCCGCCGAGTGGTTAGATTGATGACCGCTTTGGAATTTTTTTTTCTCTTTGTTTTGCTTCTTTAAATATTCATTTCACTTAATAAATACAGCAAAGCACCCAAAAAGATTCATTAGATACAATTTGTAAAGCAAATCAAGTGCTTTGATGGCTTTCATCTGACCGAGGTATGACAAGTTTAACGCTAGAGGTATTGTAACATTGACAATCAGCATCAGCACCAGCACCAGCACCAGCACCAGTACTACTTAACATCTCAAGGGGACAGAAATTAAAACTCTGAGAATCGGAAATCCGAGATAATCCCATTTTGCTATGATTATGCTGTCTGCTGTACTCCTCTTCGGATTTGTACTCGTACTCGTATCTATAGCTATGGCTGGCATTTTGTCTAAGTTATCGATATGGATACATGGTCACGTTGCAGTGGTCAATTTGCCCAACCAACAACAATGACAACGTCTACTTCGATTTCGACTTCTACGACTGCAACTATAAGGGGGACATTGTTATCCAGGGAACACAAACATGGTTCAGTATTGTTGTTGCTGTCAATGGTAATGTATTGGCATCTTCGACATTATATGCTCATCGAACAGTCGTCGTAATGTGATACAATTTGCAACAGTTTCGAATGCAATCTCACGATATTGGTTCCAAGTTGAGCTGAGATCCATGAAGAGATACTCAGTATGAATACGACAACGAATAGTTCACAGGAATCAAGTGATCTTGTAGGGATTCACATTGGAAGCTGCTCCGATGGACGATCGGATACCATATGTTATGTACGAGTATGATCTGTAGAATTGCAAATCCATTTGAAGGATTCTGTCATTTGACTCTGGTATTCGAAAGATACTCGTATTCACACGCACAACGATATGCACATGCGTGATGGGTGATATTACTGGACAACTCTTATCTGTATCTATGAAAAATGCGTTCCCATGCCAACAGAAAAGAGAGATATCGCGCGAAAGTGGTCTTGTCGAGGAATTCAAATGTCGTGCACTAATTTTTTTTGTCATGTCCGCGAATATTTTTGCATGCGCAGACAATTTGTTAGAGAGGCGAATTTCTATGCGGAAGATACAGGACAGCGACAGAGTGTGCAGGTTCCATAATAAAGTTGGTAAAAGCAAAAATCTGTCCACCATGGAGGCAGTGTTTAGTGGTGGTACTCGTATCTTGTTGGGACACTATCGATCCGGTTTGTCAGAGAGTGTTGTGACACCAAAGTGAAATTTAACAAATGTTTAGCGGAAAAAACGAGCAGAACACCTTGACAGCTGGGCCAATGCGTGTGAAATTGCTGATGGGATTAAGTTGTGCGGCATTCACACACAAGTTCCATGGCAATGGGGTTGGAGCTGGAAATTGGAGATTGGAGTTTAGAGATTGGAATTGCATGTGGTTAAGCAGTGGCCACCTGGACTGCCTTAAGTGGAATCCAATTAGTGCGTATGAGGTTAAAAATTGTTTTTTGTCATCTGGTAAATAACAAAATCGCTTGGTCAAACCTTGTTTGAGACAAGACGATCAAGTGCATTTCAGAAATTCACCTCAGATTTGATAAATTGACTAGGACTGGGCCGAAACCAGTAAAGCCCGCCAGCATCGCTAGTTAAACAATTGGAAATTTCACTCATCTACGTCCACTAGAGGGCAACATGTGGAAAAGGACACTCGACTACGTATTTAAATGTCACTGTCATATTCGTTATTTCACCGACTATTGATTCTCATCGCCTAAAGCGAAGGAGCGGAATCATTGCAGAGACCTTCTGATATCCCCTAACTTCCGCAGGTGTTCCCTGAGTTTGCAATGCTGCGTTAGGAAACCAGTTAGGATGCGTATGTTATTTTTGCTAAGACTGATGCTTTAAATCTTTTGAGATTGTAATCTCCTAAGAGTTTTTTGGCTTGTCTCAGACCTTGGAGATCCCGAAAGGTTCTAGCCCTTTTCTCCTTTTCCGGTTTCCTGAATTCTTTGCGTAGGGTGTGTTCCCCTATACCGCAGAATGATTCAGGTCCTATGAAGGGTTCTGCTGCCCCTTTTCTCGCTAGAGAGTCCGCCGCATCGTTACCAGTGATTCTCACATGCCTGGTATCCAGCAAATAGGTACTCTACAAGTTTAAATTTAATGACAAAGGAGTCCAGTACTTTGATAGCTGCTTGACTATCTGACATTATTGCTATGTAACAGTTTCTGTAATTCTTTTCGAGATTGATTCGAACGCATCTTTCTATGGCGCATACTTCTGCTTGAAAGATGCTGGTACTCTTGCCCATGGATTTATGGTGTTTCGTTCTTGGCTCAAACACTCCTGCACCAGTTCCTTCGTCAGTTCTCGAGCCGTCTGTATACCACTTTATCGTGTGGTTGCTCAGTCCATAGATAGTGGATTCATCGCTCCATTCTTTCTTGTTGTTGAGCTACGTTAAGAAATTCTTTTCGAAGTTGTATTTCCTTCTTCTTCTTCTTATCCTTTTATTAACCCTTTCCTCGTTATACGAACTTATGCGTAACGAGTTTCCCATTTTTACTGCATCGCTGCTGCTCCGCTTATGGGGTTGGCTAATGTCGCAGGCCGCAGAACGCGTCTACATAATGCTCGGTCCTGGATCGCTTCAGTGGTAAGCCCCAGACGTTGTTGCGCATTTGCCATCTGAGAAATCGAGGAATTCTTTTTCGGACCTCGTTTTCTTACAGTTGGAGTGACCGTAGTTGATAGTGCCTTTTTAACCGGATTTTCCGCAGATCTTCTTTGAACGTGGCAATACCAACTTATTCTATTCGCCTCAAGCTGTTCGGTTACCGAATTCTTTATATGTAGACTTCCTCTTATACGCGTAGATCTAATGCAATCGCGTTTAGTGACTCCACTAGACATCCTTAACATTTTCATTTCCGCTGCCGTCATTTTGTTTTTAAACGCTTCGTACATTGTCCAGCACTGTGAACCGTATATAAGAGCTGGTCTAACAACCGTGGTGTAGAGTTTCCCCTTTAATTTAAGTGGAAATTTTCGGTCGCAAAAGATTCCCGAATTTTCCCGCCATTTCATCCATCCCACACTCACTCTGTGGTTTACGTCGTCGTCACATTTCGCTTCCATGTTAACGATTGATCCTAAGTACTTAAAGATAGTGCTTTTCGGAAGAACTATTCCGTCTAACATTATATCCGGAACAGGTCGCAACGGATGCGTCAAATGCTCCGTCTTTGAACGACTTATTTTAAACCCGTTTGTCTCTAGCGCGTTTCTCCATGAATCAAAGGCGTTCTGTAAATCTTCGACGTTATCGCTAAGTATAACTGCGTCGTCAGCGAAGAGAATTGGCGTTACATTTGCTTCGCGCATGCATTCTTTTAAAAGATAGTCGAATACTACGTTAAAGAGGAAAGGGCTAAGTACGCTTCCTTGATGCACTCCGACATTAACTGGAAATTCTCTCGTTAGTCCAGCAGAGCTTTTAACCGCAGTTTTCACGTTTCCGTACATGTCTTGTATTATTCTAATATATGGTACGTTTCCGGTACGTTTTGAGACCTCAGCGCGGCCCAAATGAGATCCCTAGGCACTCGATCGAATGCTTTCTCGAGGTCGATAAATACCATGTGTTAATCCTTAGACAAATCTCGGTGCTTTTCCATTATTATTCGTAGGATAGCGTCCATCGTCGATCTTCCTTCAACAAATCCACACTGGCTATTATCGAGCTTTATTATTTGCCGAAGACGTTCGTTTAAGACTCTTTCGACGATTTTCATTGTGTGTGACATAAGCTTGATTGAACGGTAGTTGTTGCATTCTCGAGTGTCGCCTTTTTCTTTGTATAATGGAACCAAGAAGCTACTTCTCCATTGATTCGGCATAGGTTGTCCACATTTTAATTTATTTAAAAGTTTCGATAGCCAAACGCTGCCGATCCCCTCCATCTTCGACCAAAACTCTGATGGAATGCTGTCTGGTCCCGCCGCTTTCCCCCGCTTCATTTTTCCAATTGCTATACTTATTTCTTCGATTGAAAAGTCCGAAACTTCCTCCTCGAATAGACCAGCTGTCGGCACGATATCACGTGGAAACTGTTTGTTAAGCAACTCCTTGCAGTATTCAAGCCACCGGTCACAAATTTCCTTTTCATTTGTTAGTAAACGACCGTCTGCGTTGAAGTTGTATTTCCTAATGCTGTCATCTCTTGGAATAGCCAAGAGTGGAAGTTTTTCGATTAGTGCATCATATTCTTTCGAACTAATGCATTTCCCCTTTCCACTTCCATCTCTTACTATTCTTAGAATGGTTTTATTCGCCGCCTCTGAGACAATGAGGTTTAGGGAAGATAGTTCCAATAGCACCTCCATTGCAGCAGTTGGGCTGCATGCAAGGAATTTAAGATGCATAGGCATGCCAGTCTTTGCACACTGTTGAGAGATTCTCTCATTGTGACAAGACTGGTTCATTTTGCCCATGCTACTGCACCATATGTGATCATTGGTCTCACAATTGGCTCGTATGGAGATACATTACAGAATGTTAGCGGTACATCCCCACGACTTTCTCGCTAGGGTCTTACATATCATAAGATCATGGGTTGCTTTTCTAGCAGCTTCCTCAGTGTGGTTCTTCCAGAGTAGTTTGCTGTCTAGATGTAGTCGCAGATACTTCACATCATTGACCGGTATCAGTGCCGTGCCTGATAATCGGATTTCTTTGAGTCTTTGAAGTTTCCTTTTCTTTGTGAATGGCACTATCATGGTCTTAGCCGGATTGATGTTCAGCCCAGCCGAAAGCCACCATTCCTGGGTTGCTCTCAGACCTTGTTGTATAATGTCGCAGAGAGTTTCTTCCAACTTTCCTCTGTCAATTAATACTATATAATCAGCGTACGCCTGACCGCTGATGCCAAGGGTTGTTAATTTTTCCAGTAGTTCGTCTACAACAAGGCTCCACATTAAGGGTGATAATACCCCTCCTTGTTGACACCACCTTGTAGTATCTACTCTTATAGTTCCAGACTGCGCTGTTTGTACTCCGTTTGGGTACCAACTGCGTAGTTCAAAGAGATCTGGCACCGATTTCCGTTTTGATTTTGAAAACATTCTTAAGGCTCTTTACTTACTTACTTTAAGTGGCGCTACAGTTTGGGGTGGACCTGGGCCTCAGTCAACAAGCGTTTCCAGCCAGCTCGGTCCCTGGCTAGCTACATCCAGTTTCACATGCTAAGTTGGCTGAGGTCCGCTTCCACTTACGTGCGCCACCTGAGTCTTGGCCTTCAACTGCGCTGTCCCTCGGGAGCGGATTCGAAGACTTTTTGGACCGGAGCATTGGTGTCCATACGCTCTACATGACCCAGCCATCTCAGTCTTTGGATCTTCACTCTTCTGGTTACGTCGATGTCACTGTACAGTCTGTAGAGTTCATTGTTGTATCTCCCCCTCCATTTTCTTTCAAAGCTGGTAGACTAGTTAGACAAAGTCCTTAACTACCTCAAAGTTATATCTGTCGAGGGTGACGTTCTGTCCGAGACGTTGGTATTGGTTGTCCTTTTTGCTTGACAGCATATACTTGATCTTGCCCTCATTGACCGCTAAACCCATTTTAGTCGCTTCCGTCTCAATACTCGCGAAAGCGCCATTGACATCACGCTGCTTTCTTCCAATTATGTCAATATCGTCGGCGTATGCGAGTAGTTGGACGGACTTTTGAAAGATGGTGCCTCTTGTGTTTGGCCTTAAGTTTTGCACTATTCTTTCAAGTACGATGTTGAGAAAATCGCATGACAGCACATCGCCTTGTCATCAAAGGTCTCGGAGAGTTCTTTACCGACCTTGATGGAGTAGCGTGCATTCTCCATCGTTATCCTGCACAGATGGACGAGTTTGGCAGGGATGCCAAAACTAGACATTGCTCTGTATAGCTCGTCTCTATAGATGCTGTCATACGTGGCCTTAAAATCGACGAATAGGTGGTGTGTATCGATCTGAAGCTCATGGGTCTTCTCCAATATCTGCCGAAGTGCGAATATTTGGTCTATGGGCGTCCACACAATACGGCAGATAAGATCTTATATGCGATGTTAAGGAGACTGATGCCTCTGTAGTTGACGCAGTTCAGAGGGTCTCATTTCCTGAGGATTGGACAAATAATGCAGAGGTTCGATTCAGCGGGCATATTTTCGTCTGACCATATTTTAGAGATAAGTTGGTGTATGCTCCTTACCAAGTTATCGCCTGCCGCTTTGAAGAGCTCGGCAGTCAGGCCATCCGCTTCAGCAGCTTTGTTGGACTTAAGCTTAGATATAGCTATCTTCTCTTCATCCAGGTCGGGTGGACGGAATTGTTCAAGTTGAAAAGTTGATTCTGCCTGACAGCGGTATTTGGTCCGTCATCGCCGTTATACAGTCTGCAGAAATGGTCATCCATCCACCAATATGACTGATGTAAGCGTTAAAAATTGTCTTCGCAGATCATCGTGTGAGCATCAGGGAGATAGTCCCGGTCTTGGTGTCCCGTTTGGAGCGGTACAGAATATTGTGCATGATTTTTTGGGCATGAGACGAGTTGAAGAGGGGCTTGTGCCAAGAGCGTTGAATTTGGTGCAGAAACAGATCGCATTGACATTGCTACAGAAATGCTTTCTATGAATATGAAATCGAAACAAATCAACAATGGCAGTTTTCCGACGAGCCAAAACCTTAAAAAATGCGACAGAGTCGATCCAGGTTCAAGGCTTTTTTTGACAGTTTTCTTCGATTGTCGCGGTGTAGTCCACCCCGAATACCTTCCGCCAGGAAGAGGCCAGAATTGTTGGCGCACTAGTTGGCGCTCCTGTTGAAAGGAAGTAATCACTCAACACCGCTTACCTTTTCAAAAAGCACTCACAGATATAACCAGCCAGATAAAGACAACTTTTCTGCATCTAATTACCGTCCACTCCTCAATTGATCGTGTCCCATCACCCCCAGTTTTATTCATATCATCACCAAGCGTATAATAATGTCACAGTGCCTTATGTCAATTAATCTCCCCTCATTTGTTGCCAAGAGTCATCAACAAACCAACCCATACCATACCTGTTGTTAACACCTCAGAGTTGCGCTTGTAATTGGAGTTGCTACCACTTACACGCACCGTCAACCCTACAAAAAGCCCATAGCACAAGGGGACGTGCCATATTAGCAATGCACAAGCGAACCATACCATAACACGGCACGTAGTAGGCAAATCATGAAGAACAAAACGTGTAAAGGCGCACCAGAGCGTTTCTAATATCTTGGCGCCATGAACGTGATCACTTCATCGGGCAGTCAACCAACTCAGTCAACCAGCCCGGCACAGACAACGACTAAGTGCATATACAATGTGATCTGCGGTGGAATTCTAGAAAGGGGTCCATACAAACGAAGGTGTGTGATATATGCTTCACCGCACAAAGCACGAGGGTTGCACCACTTGTCATATGAAACAATCAAATCTGACACTCCAGGTCAAAAGGGGTCGCTTCTACAATTTATCGCTCTCGTTCGCGTCATAATTAATTTCAATAAACAAGTAAACTTTCGACGTGCAGCACCGTAATGCCACGGAGGAAGTGGTACCTTGCGGTATATGATGGAGCAAACGCTGCAATATAAATGTGAGAACTAAAAGTGAACCAAAGTCTCTGGCAATTTACCACAAGTACGAGTACAACATACTCGTACTCGTACAGGTCCATCATGTGTTCAATGCAAATCAATCGTTTCGGTCTCGTTTCCGTCCTTCGATCTGTGGTAGCGGATGGTATCCATCTTTTGCGTGGAAGTTCTCGCACCATCAGCGTCGTCTTTCGTCTGTCGTTGTCCGACGATGTTGTCTTTGACAACGTCATCGTCATAGACATCGTCAATGAGTCGAAATGTCGCTGGCAGTTTTGTTGGTTGAGGCTTCGTCATTGCTGTGTGATGCATTCGCAATCCTCCAGGGATAATGTATGGATGGCTTATGACCATAAAATAACATCACGGGAAATTTACTGTTTCCGTTTTGGTCGTTTGAGTCTTTTTTGCTTCCTCTCTGGTTTGTTTGCTTTCTTCTGGGTTTCGTTTCGATCTGGATTGTTGACGGTAAGTTGTAATGAAGTAGGAGCACATGGAGTGTCTACAATAAAAGGTAGGAAATACGGAATCAATGAAATGCTGGACATGTCTGTTGCGAATCTACTTTGATTGAATAAAATGTAAAGTGGGATGGGAAATCAGCTGACCAGGCTGATGATCTACTCATTGTGGAGACAGACTCAGACAGACCTTTCTCGACAAGTAGAAGTGGGTACTTTGTTGCATCTTTTGATTTGGACATCAGTATACGGATTTTAGACCTTAAGAGCAACAAATGGTGATGCAACTGAACTCTTAGGATAAAGAAGAAATGTGGTGAACTGTTATTTTTGCATTCTTCCAGGTAGGGGGTTGTGTCGCAGGGGTCTACTATGGACAAAAGATCAAAGGTACGAAGCAGCAGCAAGCCTCGGATAGAACTGATCTACTGTTGACAACTGCTGCAAGCGAATTTAGGACAATGAACTTCGGATGTGCATGTAAAATATAAGATCCCTTCAAAAGCAGTGTCTATTGGGATGCGGATTTGTTGTTGAAGGCTTGACTCTTGAGTTATCGGCATGTGAACGAGCACTTCGTAGCAATCCGCATTAAGGCTAAATTTGCCAATATTAGCCTGATGTCCCGCACCTCCCTATATAGGAGAAAGATGAATACACCAAATATGCCTTCGAAGAGCTCTTGAGCAAAGCCTACGAGCGATGCCCTAGCTATGACGTTGAAATTGTCTTTGGCCATTGCTATGCAAAGCTAGGAAGAGAGGGCATCTTTGGTAGCACTGCCGGAAGATATAGCCTGCACGACACCACCTCCGATAATGATAATCACAAGAGAAAATCCTGATCAATCAAACGTAAATTAGATTAACCACATTGCAATCAACGCAATACACTCCTCCAGTATTACGGATGTCCGAACGTTCCGAGGAGCCAACGTCGACTCGGGCCATTACCTTGTTTTAGCCAAGGTATGGTTCCGGATATCCCGAACAGCGCTAAGGCAAGTTAATGCTGTGAGCAATTTCGATGTCAGATAGCTACAAGAGATCGTCAAATTCTTTTCCGGTCGAGTCCCCCTCAATATCTGAAAATATCCACTGCCGCCAGCATTAAGTATCGAAAACCAATGCCAACACTCCCAAAAGGCCATCAGAGATGCGGATTTTGATATGATGGGTTTCACTCGACCAACACAAACAAACATCTGGTTTGTCAATGACTAACCTTGTAGACCAATAATTCCGTCCACTGGACCTCGATGAAGTGAGGATAGCCATATCAAAGCTGCTGATGTAGACGGCCTAACTGAAAATCTCTTCAAAGCGACAGGCGATGATTTCACAAGGGGCTATTCCTAGTTGTTCAGAGCAAGCGCTCATGCATCCGCGATGGTTTGATCTTTAAAACAGTGGTTCGACCTTCCTTATCTTCACGAACCCAGGAGCTGGGAATCATTATTTCTCTTGGCGGATGCATTGTTGTCCATTCGCTTCATGTGGTCGAGTTAATGTAGTCGACGAGTTTAAGCTTTTTGGAAAAGATGCTCTTCTTGGTCTAGTTGTTCGCTCTTCATGTGCGAATACAGGAAAACATATATCCTTTCCTGCTTATCGTCCAGCACTTAACGCCGTAAAGCAGAACTGGCAGGATCAATGTTTTATAGAGCTTGTACTTGGTCTTCCGAGATAGAAGTTTTGAAGCCATTTGCTTAGCCAAACCAAAGTAGCAGCGATTTTCCAGAGTAATCCATGAAAGCCCCTATTACGGCATACTGTGAGCAGCCGAGGATATCAATGTCACCTGTGTACCCCCGTAGTTGGACAGAACTGTTAAAGGTGGTACTCCAAAACAAGACTTAGGAAACCACATAACAGCACATTTCCTTGCCAAAATCCAGTGCACGTTTGAAACAGTGAGCTGTTTTCAAACTTCGTGTTTTCCAATGTCCCCCGACAAAATTTGTCGGAATCCCGAATTTGGCCATCGTCACGTAGAGCTCAAGACGATGAATGCTATCATGTGCGGCTTTTAAGTCGATGAAAAGGTGGTGAGTCTCGACTTGAAATTCGTTTATCTAATCTAATGTCGATTTGCCGGACTGGAAGCCACATTGGCACGTCCCGATTAGTGTGCTGAAGAACGGCTTCAGACGTTAACATAGTACGTTGGAAAGGAAATGATATGCGACGTTAAGCAGAGATAAGATGGGCCATGTAGAGCTGATAGTCCAGTCATTGGGCATACTCTCCTCCACCCATATTTGGTTAATGTCTTGACGAGTGCGCCCTACCAAAACATCATCGACGTATTGAAAGACCTTCGTTGGTAGACCATCAGAGCCGGCCTTAGGAACTCTAGTCACCTTTAAAGAATGTTCTGAGGAATAAAAGTGTTCTTGACATCAGCGTTTATATGCTTTTTAAGGGCTATGGTCGACTTAAACGCCGCTAACTATGCATAGATTATGTTAAGTTGAGAGCTAAATCGACTTTGGTCTGTAGCATCATATAATGCCAGCAAATGTCAAAAGTATCTCGGGGCCGAGCTTAGGCAACCGAGGAGGTCAGCACGGTGGCGGATAGCTGAACGGCCTACAGATATGTAGGCTAGCTGCGAATAACAAATAAGCAGTCCCCGACCAAGAGCGGCAAAATGACTGAAAAATAAACACACAAGCCCAGTGAAATTTTTGTGACAGGGCGAGAAGATGCCGCCCATACATAGGCATTTTGTCCCCTAAGGCAAGGTGTTATGCCACCCGTACCGAGGCCTGAATGGTGCTGGGGACATAAAATCCATACAGCATCGTTAACGGAGCCCTACAGTACCGCCCTCTGGAGGTACCAAAAAATACGGCGCCGTATTAACGTTGGACGTCAAAAATACGTTCAACTCTGCAAACTGGGGGCTTATAAAAAGTACACTCTCTGAGGTCAATGATGGTGCTATGGTTTTTAATAAAAATTATGCTAAGTTACTTCGACAATCAGTTCCTACTCTACGATACCGATGATGGAGTAAGGCAGTACCACATAACTGGCGGAGTTCCGCAAGGATCGGTACTAGGACCTCTTTTATGGAACATTATGTACGACAGGGTTCTAAGACTTGGAATCTTGACTGAATCTGAAGTGAAACAACTGGAGGAGATAGAAGACATTGGCAAAGAATGTATTCGAAAAGTTTGAAGGTGGATGGCAATAGTTGGGTTACAGCAGGCAGAACATAAAACGGAAGCAGTTTTGGTAACCAGTCGCAAGGAAAGAGAAACAACCACGATCATGGTGGGCTATCACGATATAACATCCAAACCAGCTATCAGATACCTAGGTATGATGATCGATGCTAGGCTCACTTACAAGGAACACCTTGAAAGAACGTGCGGTAAAGCTGCAAAGGTGAGCACTGCCTTATCCAGAATAATGACAAACATAAGAGGACCCAGACAACACATGAGACTAGTTCTGTCAAGGGTGGTGCAGTCAACCACAATGTATGCGGCACCAATATGGGCGAAAACATTGAAAATTAAGTCATACGCAAGAAATACTAATTATGTGAACAGACTATGTGCTCTGAGAGTTTGCTGTGCATGTCGGACAGTGTCAGATGATGCTATATATAGTATATCATTGCGGGTATGCTACCAACAGATATATTGGCTACTGAGCCATAAAGGACCTACGATGCCAAAATTCAGGAACCCGGAGTTTCAGTGAAAGAAAAGTAGCACAACACAAGTTCGTGGCAAGAAGAGATGGACCTACCGACTTATACCCGATATTCGTAAATTGGTAGAACGTAACTACAGAGAAGTAGATGTTTACTTAAGTCAGCTCCTAACTGGAATTGGTTGCTTTCAATCATATCTATACAGGTTTGGCTGAAGGAATCTCCGGGTCAGGATTGATTGCAGAAGTTAACCACCTCATCTTTCAGCTCCTTCCAAAATACTACATATTTTCTTTATTATAACACATAGTCAGAAGACTGAACATTTTCATTTAAAAAGTTTGTAGGAAGAAACGTCTGCGAAGGCATTCATCAATTTTGTCAAGAAAGAGCATAAATTTCATACGACTCCAAGTTAAAACACTCCCAGCCAGATTTGTAGCAAAGATATATATCATAACTAATCATAACTGAGCTTATGAGAGCTGATTTGTCAACACGTTTCCAGACATTTACTTCAAATCGTGAGAAAAACAAAAGAGTTGAGTTGCGAACTGGACAAAACTCATTTAAAATCCTTACCTTTCAGAGCTTAAACTCCCTCCCTGATGGCAATTTTCACTCTTCACATATTTACTCATAAAGCCAAATTGACAAATATGCTCACTTTTCATTTCTTTTGTGATTATTTCAAGGTACTCGTAACTTCAACTGGCACTGTGTGAGACTTCCCTTTCCCATTAACCACCGACCAACATCTGCCTACCATTCAACATAATCGCGCACTCAAATAAATGTCGATAATTGAATAAAATGAAATCAATTCGCTTCCGTTAATACCTTAACGTTAATAAATTAAAAATTCCCAACCCAAATTGTCATAAGAAATTGGAGAAATCGAAAATCCTTTTCTGTTTTGTTTTGTTCACAACTTCCAAGCGAACGCAACCTGTTCACATAACAAATCGATATCCAACCACCAAAAAGTAAATGAATTCCCCTTTTTTTTCCACAATTTTCAACAACAAAAAAAAGGATTAAAACTGACCAAAAAGGATATCATCTGCTTGGTATTAAATGTACCCTCTCTACGCATTTTACTTGATGTACTCGACTCGTATTCCATTGCCGTCCTTCTGCTCGTGTGAACCTGGTGAAATACCAATGTGATCCTATCCTTTACGTGGAACATTACCCCAAAAAGGCACAAGGGAATGTTAATATTTCAATAAAATGACTATCGAATCTGTAAGACCACGCAACTCCACTCAACCACCAGCTGAATCATCCGCCAAGGTAAGAAGACGCACCAACAACCAAACAAAAAAAAAAAATCGAAAAAATGCATCGCGAATGCATAAGAGCAAGCGCTGCGCTGGTGCTCTGTGTTGTGCGCGCTCGAATGCACCTGTCTCCCAACATTGGACATAAATTAATTAGGACACACATCATAAGGTTCTTCGTCGTCCACATTCCCCGTTCAACATTTACTCGTACCATTCACCATCCTCGATCTTCGATTTTGATCCTCGATTGTCGATCGGTTTTTTCGTTTTTTTTTTTTTATATTTCATTCCCTTGATCGATTTTGATCCTCTTCGTGATCGTGTCGATCTTTAAGACGGGACTTACCCTCGTCAATAGGGAAACTATCGATTACTCCCAGAAAATAAAAATAAAAACAGAGACAGATACTCGTACAAACAAAAAAAAAAACTAAAAACGGATCACTCGCCCGCTGAGCCGAAACAATTATGTTATGATAGTTACTTCTTAGATTTTGGTATCAAGGATCTGCACATTGCAAAGGGAGATACTCAAAAAACACCTTTCCCGGGGGATTGCGCGTTTAACTCATGATGCAAGGACAATGACACAGGTGCCACATTGTTTTCCCTGACTTTGATCTGTCGCATTTGGTCTAGTTTTTGACTTTGTCTGTTGTGTCCTATACGGGGGACATAGACAAGGGTGAGAACGTAATTGAAACCTTTATCAAAAATTTATTAAATTTCATTTCGTCCTTAATCGGTTTTTCACAGAAAGCAATGGAGGAGGGCATGACATACTCTTACTTTGTGGGAAAGAAGACGAATCCACGAATCCCCTTCTTTCGGAGAAATGTGTCCTTTCGATTTGGTGACCAAGTTATCAATTTGGGATAATCCTCAAAATAAGCAGGAGGTAAGGGTATTTGTACCTAAGAATGTGATTGTAGTATTTGCACACTATTTCTGCGGTTTTAGGTGTTTTTTTTTGCATTTTTGTGTTTATTTTGTGCATGTTTTGATTGCTCTATTATGGCTGGTAGGCGATTAAGCACTAATGAGTTACTTATCTATTGTTCTGTGGACCCTAATGTGAGATAAGTAGGTAAAGTAAATAAGGAACTTAATGGACCAGCGAATGGCAGTTATTGGGTTTACGATTTTGCAGAATATGACGATGTCCCTTCATTGTTCATTTTTCGCTCGAGATGTTGTTTTTTGCAAGTGAGTTCATAAAATTGTATCTAAGAAAAGTCCTTTACTATTTCAATTTCAATCTCATTTTATTTAATATATATTTAAGATTGAAAAGAACTAAGGAAAAGATACATTAACCAGGAAATGAATACAAAAGGAGAGAAAGTGTGAAGGAGGTGTATAAGATAGTAAAGAAGCAAGACAATGTCTGCTGTTACAGCATTTTTAAATTGTATGGCTCCAATTATTTGTTCTACTGTTTTAGGCAGAGTATTCCAGAGTCTGGTGGCAAGGACTAAGAAAAGGCGCAAGGAGTTCAAATATTTGGAGAAGGGAGCTATAACGCTATACATTCTAGCCGAATGAGCTAATTGAGGTTTTTCAGGTATTGTGGCGACCTGTTCTGAATAGTTTTGTGCAAGAAGATACAGCAGCTAACATGCAAGAACTGCTGGATATTTTGTTGCGTCGACGAAGCTCATACATATGACTAACCATATCATTGAATACGCCGGTAAGTTTGTGCTGAGATAGGGGGTCGAGGTCGAAGTACACTGCTCATGAATAATCAATACATGGAAGAAGTAAAGTTTTAACAAGTCTCAGCCTCGTGTCAATGGGAGTAAAACTAGAGAGCAGCCAAAGTTTGGATAGACCTCCGTAAATTCGTCCCACAGTAAAAGTAATGTGGCTTTCAGAGCAGAGGAGCAGATTTATCTTAAGGTCAGATTGGTTACAGTCTCCACGAACCGCAATTGCGTGTCGTTGAGGTGAATGGGCGGCAATAGTTCAGTATTGTGGTTTAACTCCTAGAATGGTTGGGCCATGTACAGTGAATGGACACCACCACAGACACCGGTCCGAATAATCTTCGCATCCGAGCCCCGGGGATTACGTAGTAGAAGTCGGCCGAATCTGTGGGGGTGCGAACTAGGGGACATCAACCAACTTGGATACAGTATCGATCGCTGACGAATGATCATGTCAGCTGGTGAGGCTTGTTGGTTGAGGTCCAGATTCACCAAGGACTTTTCTGGGTCAAACAATTACGTAGCGACCACTGGTGGATTGCGGATAGATCCTCATTCAACCTGCAAACAATATTTGCCCTGAGGTACCCCTGCATTTATATTCCTAATATGAGAGAATTTGTCACCAACCACAACCCTTTGACAGTGATTACTTAAGTTATTAGTCATAGATCTAAAATCCCTTCTTAGTTTGTCAGAAAGGGTTGAGTGGTTGACTGTGTCTTTTGAAAAGTCAAGTTGGCAATGTATAATGAGGAATTGTGAGTTATAGCTGATCCTTCTGTTATCGAGAATTTTAACCATAGCTGTAGATGTAGATGTAGATGTAGACAGCATCATTAAGATCATCAGGATCAGGTGAGATATGAGGGTTTTTTTGCTCCAGAGCTTTTTGGCATTTTGGTCCGTTCACACCCTAGATAAAAGGTATGTCTTCTCAGAGAATCTTGTGATGGAAGTTGAGAAATTACGTGCTAGTCAGAAGTTTTCCCAATTCAGACTAGATAAATCTCGCTTCCACTTCGAAAAGAGTTTCATACGAACTTAAATGCCATTATGAACCTGACATGAAAACCATGGACAACTTTTATTGCACTCCACCACTGTTTTTAAAGGCACATGGTTATTGAAGTATTCGAGATTGCAATAGGTCAACTTTATCACATACATCTGAGGCAAAAAAGCAACTATGTCAAGAGATTTAACTCCCCTCCACTTGCAATGCGTAGTTATCTACTGAAGTGAAACCTCTAAATTGGGAAATTGATGGTATAGAGGTACGTTAATGGGGCAGAAAATTAGATCGTAGTCAGGACACGCTCCAAAGACAACCAGTCCTGTAGTAACACATTTGACCGATCGGATATCAAAAAAGAGTCCAGAAGACTTGAAGAGCATTTAGATGCGAAGCGGGTATTATTACACCCGTCTGATGAGCTAGAGCCGAGTAACCTCGAACGTGCCACCGCCGACTAGTCTTTCATCACGGATGCCTCCATCGCTAACTAGACTCCTAACAATGGTAGTGGAAAAAAAGTAGCTCTTGAACGGAATGGATGGCAGAGTCAGAAAAGCATTATCAATCCAACAATTTGAAAGCACCCGGATTGACTGGGTGGAATACTTAGAGTAAATGCCATTCACGAGGAGTATCTTCGATTATGGACCTATAATTTCGTCCTAACTATCTTGCTTTTAAAATAATATTGTGTTGATTTCAGCACCTTATAACGAAGTGTCCTTCTACAGTAAGTCTTCTCAAAAAAGGATTTGTCGACGCAGTCACGTACTCGTATTATTTTTTTTAAATTCTTAGAATGCGCTCTTCAAACGCAAGGTTAAGGTAAAATTGAAGGAACTTTCTGTCTAAGAAACTAGAAATAAAGAAACATTTGAAGAGCTTTGAAAACCGAAGTAAGAAGAATATGAGAGGCATTCGGGATACCAACAGAAACACTAAGAATTCTCTACTGAGTCGAAGTCTGCCTCATTCTGATTCTCATTCTCATTCTTGAAATTCAGTTCCATCCAAGGTAACTGGATCATAGTAACTAGCTCCATTTATTAGAAGTGCAAGTAAGTTGAGTAATTCCGCGTCTGCCGCAGCTGATACATGGCGTTGGCTGGGATAACCGATCATATATCCTTTTATATGAGCTCTTCAGACAACCCGATGCACCCATAGAAGAAGAAAGTGTGGCATAGGTTCTCATACCTCCGTCAAGAGTTTAATTTTCCAAATCAATTTGTTGTGTAAAATATACGCCATAGACGTAATGTCATTTTGAGAAAGCGTGCGACCTCTTATGGTAAGTCTTGCATATTCGTTGGAGCTCTGCGCGTGCAGACGTTTCATTCTCGCCTTACTCGTACGACAAAACGTGGTTAAAAATAAGTACAAAGTCATTTAAACAAAAACCAAAACTATTCAGTTTACCAATTTCTCAGATGAAAACAGAAGAAACGATTCTCATCCTGTCTAATAAAATTATTCAATGTATCCATCTGAAATCTTGGACAAGATAGATGTTCGGAGCAGAATTTACCAAGTATCGAGATTGTAGCAAGACTGACGTAAGCAAGCCTCAGCAGAAATATGAGCACTTTGATCTATTTCAACTGTTGAAAGCGTCTTTACCCTCTTAACAAACGTGCGATCCCAACGATGCAAAACGGCTAGAAGAAGCAAGATATGCGTAAGCTCTCACGCTGATGATAAAAGAAAAGAAGAAAGCAAATTGGGTCCAGCGCCAAGAAAGGTAACACGTTCATAGATGACGAAGAAAAAACTTAGTCCATACCAGGAGTCATTTTGAGACACATGCGTAGAAACTCCTAAAGGAGACGCTAACTACCAAGGGTCTGCTCACAAATCTCACTCAGAAGCGATCGAGAGCTCAAGTGGTGGCGAAATAAAAGAAAACATGCCAAATTGATCCTGCAGGGAGAATACTTCACAGATGCGACCTAGCACATCAGGACTATCCCACAGGGATACCATGGCCCAATGTTAAGCCTCTATTAAGCATTCTATGGACAGAGAGCAGATCCTTACAGACTAAGAAATCGAGCTATACCACAAAAACTGTCGTATTCTCTGATTTTTTGCCACCTCACCTCGAGATGGATAGCTGTCGATCAGCTACTATGACATAGTAACCAAAATCTGGTTCATATCTGCGATTTAGCTAATTTAAATTTAGTCATATGCAGTTGATGTGCTTAAAGATCTGTCGGATCATTACTGAGTAGTGTTTGCTTTAAGGCGGAAGCTACTCTAGGGGAAATGTGCGATTGAGGCCCTACAACCTAGGGTAGTTATTTTAAAAGGAAGCTAAATGGTACCAGCATTCCTTCGTATTTGGGATATTTACACTTCCAAGTAAATAAAGCGAACATGAGACTTTTTACCTAGGATTGCACTGTTACTTTCGCCAGGCTCTAAAGAGCAGCCTGTCTTTGCTACATTGGATCTTTCTCTAGCACTTAAGGTCTGCTTAAGGTGCACTGATGACACTTCCTGTCTTTCATGTTAACTCGTATTTAATACAAGGGGTTCCTATGTTCCAACTGCCATTTAACCCAACTCTTAGGAAAATGTTGGATTTACCATTTAAGGCAGGCGAAAAGTCTTTAAGATGTAAATATGATTGTGTTGCTGATGAAAAGGAAGATGTTAAAAAAATGATTCGATATTTTCATAGCTCAAGGTGAATAGCCAGTTTTTAACATTTTTAGTGAAATTTGGATATCGAAAAGTTTCTCTTATAAACAGAGGCAATCTATTAAATATAAATGGAGCCGTATATGTGTAAAAATGCGAAAAGTGTGTTCTATGTGCAAAGGGTACATTTACTATGAACATATTGTTTACACGTAGATTGTACATTTGTATATTTCTACTTGGAATATTACCGCTCTGCTTGAAGAACTCTCTTAAAACTTTAAATACATATAAATGTCTGATTGGTAGTATCTGTAATATTTTGAATAAGGGCCAACAACTAGCTAATCGATTTTTATTTGAAATAATTCTTAATAAATGCTTTTGAGCGGTAAGTAGAGGACTGAATGTATTGGCATACGAACCCCCCCAACTTGTTATACCGTATTGCAACTTTGATTGTGCAAGACCATAGTAAATCATAAACAAAACATTTTGAGAACAAAAGGGTTTTAATAGGTATATTTTACGTGTGACCTTCAGCATATAAGTTTTAATCATTTTAATGTGCCCAGTTTAAGTTAAAATCAATTATTACACCTAAGTACTTGAAATTTTGAACTGATTCAATCTTGAAGCAGTTTTCTGTGCAGGGTAAATCAGCAGAGAAATTACTATTTCCACATTGATGTATGGGTAAGGAAAACTGCCTACAATCATGAGCATGGAACCATAAATTGAAATCATATAAGCTGTTACCAGATACCTTAAAACAAACTAGTTTTGTATTAACTTATGGTAGGTAAACCACAACCGTAACGCTTCTAGATCTTCATTTATCGACACAATACTTTCGAAAATGGTTCCATATCCATATGTAAAAACTATGTCGTCCGCAAAAGCTGTTGGAGTGCCATTTAACTTGAGTTTGAAAATAGAATTAATATAAATTAAGAAAAATAATGGTCCAAGTACAGAACCCTGAGGAACACCGTTCTTTAATAACCTGGATGCACTCGAGACCCCATTTATAGTAACTTTTTGTGTTCTTTTTATTAGGTAAGAACGAAGCCAATTAAACATATTTCCACGAAAACCAATATTGAAAAGTTTGCTAAGCAAGAGATCGTGGTTCACCAGATCGAAAGCTTTTGTCATATTAATAAAAAGACCAATTGTAGATTTGTCATTATTTAAACTTCCATGTAACTGACTACAAACCCTTAAGATGGCGTCCTCAGTAGACAAGCTTGGTCTGAAACCAAACTGATTCTTACTAAAGTAGTTGACTTGTCCAAAAAACAGACATTTCGAACTTTTATCAATTTTTCAAAAAATTTTGGAAAATGTTGAAAGAAGCTATATTGGTCTGTAATTAGAAATAATATGTCTATTTCCTTTTTTAAAAAGAGGTATGACTTCGGCACTTTTAAGATGGTCAGGAAAGCAACCTATTTCAATACTTTTGTTAAATAAAAAGGACAGAACATCAACGACATACCAGGCGACATTTTTTAATAACTTACTCGAAACATCATCATTTGTGCAAGAGGTTTAATTTTTAAGGCACAAGATAGTTTTATAAACTTCAACTGATGTAATCGGATTATAAACAAAACTATTACATTGATGGCAACGATTAGTATAAGGCCTCGTAGAAGTAGCATCTTCCGACAGGTGCTGGTTCCTTAAATGACGAGAATGAGCCTCTGTAGCCGAACATCTTGCAGCTCTGCTAATAAGTCCTACTTCACGCCTCCCCGTGGCGCCATCTGGGAATCTCACTAGAGGTTGCGAAGTGAAGGGGGCAAATGGCGAGTTTCCTGCGCCATTAACCAGGATTAGTGTCGGAAAAACAAAACAAGACCTTATCCGGGCTACTCCGACATATTTGGAGCTCAGGCCGGAAAGGATTTCCAGGACTTAGTCAGGGTCCTGGAAAAGAGATGGTGGCGGACGAGCCCTATAAGGGCCAACGGCAGCACTCACATCCCGGAACGGGTTACTGGCTTCGGTGTAAGGACCCCTCGTCCGAAGGGCACTCAAAGTGGAACTGGTCCTCCAGGTTGGGGGTTGTGCCGCCGGGGTAACTGCCCGGCCATTTAAAAAAAACAAGAAGTTACGAAGCATCAACAAGCCTCGGATATGGAGGGATCTACTGTTGACAACCCACGCAAACGATTTAAGGACAATGAGCTTCGGATATGCACGTGGAATGTTAGATCCCTTAATAGACCACGTGCAGCCGAGCAACTAGCGGAGGCCCTAGACTGCTGCAAAGCAGACATAACCGCCATCCAAGAAATGCGATGGGATGGGCCGGACAAAAAGAAGATGAAAAACTGCGACATCTACTACGGCAATTGCTATCGACGGCAAAAGCAGCGCTTATTTGGATGCGGATTTGTTGTCGGAGGCAGACTAAGACGAGAAGTCCTCAGCTTCCGGCATGTGAGCGAGCGCCTCGTAGCAATCTGCATCAAGGCTAAATTCGCCAACATAAGCCTTATATGCGCGCATGCCCCCACAGAGGAGAAAGATGACGACACCAAGGATGCCTTCTACGAGCTCCTCAACAAGACCTACGAGCAATGCCCTAGCTATTAAATTGTCCTCGGTGATTTTAATGCAAAGCTAGGAAGAGAAGGTATCTTTGGTGGAACAATCGGAAAATATAGCCTGCAAAACACCACCTCCGATAACGGATTCAAGCTAATCGACTTTGCGGAGGGGCGAAACATTGTCGTGGCTAGCACGTGGTTCCCACATCTCGACATACACAAGGGGACTTGGAGAAGTCCTGATCAATCAACAGTCAACCAGATTGATCACATTGCGATCGACGCAAGACACTCCTCCAGCATTATGGATGTCCGTACGTTCCGAGGAGCCAACATCGACTCGGACCATTACCTTGTTGTAGCCAAGGTACGGTTGCGGATATCCCAAACTACGCCAAGACAAACTAATGCTGTGAGAAAATTCGACGTCAGACGGCTACAATCGCAAGAGATCGCCAAGTCCTTCTCCGATCGAGTGTCTCTTAATCTCTTAAGAGGTCCAATGCCGCCAGCATCAAGCATCGAAGACCATTGGAAACACTGCCAAAACGCCATCAGAGCTGCCGCTTCTGATGTGCTGGGTTTCACTCGTCCACCACAACGAAACCCCTGGTTCGATGATGAATGCCGGCAAGCACATGCAGCTAAGCAAGATGCATATAACGCGGCGCTGCGTAGAAAGACCAGAGCTGCTCATGAGCTCTATGAGCGGAAGAGGAGAGACGAGCACCGGCTTCTCAGGAGGAAGAAGAAAGAGCATGAGAAGCGCGTGATCGAGGAAATTGAGAGATGCTATTCCAGGAATAAGGTTCGGATGTTTTACCAAAAGGTAAAAATAACATGCCGCGGAAACAAACCCCGAACCGAAGCCTGTAGAGATGAACAAGGGAACATCGTAGTAGAATCGCAGTCGATGCTGAGGATTTGGAAAGATCATTTCTGCAGACTGTATAACGGCGATGACGGACCAAATACCGCTGTCAGGCAGAATCAACCTTTCAACCTGGACGATGATGACCAACGATTCCGTCTACCCGACCTGGATGAAGTGAAGATAGCCATATCGAAGCTTAAGTCCAACAAAGCTGCTGGAGCGGATGGCCTGACTGCCGAGCTCTTCAAAGCGGCAGGCGATGACTTGGTAAGGAGCATACACCAACTCATCTGTAAAATATGGTCGGACGAAAATATGCCCGATGAATGGAACCTCAGCACTGTTTGTCCAATTCTCAAGAAAGGAGACCCTCTGAACTGCGCCAACTACAGAGGCATCAGTCCCCTTAACATCGCATATAAGATCTTATCCGCCGTATTGTGTGAACGCCTGAAGCCGTTTGTCAACAACCTGATAGGTCCATATCAGTGTGGCTTCAGGCCAGGAAAGTCCACCATCGACCAGATATTCACACTACGGCAGATCTTGGAGAAGACCCATGAGCTTCAGATCGATACCCACCACCTATTCATCGATTTTAAGGCCCCGTATGACAGCATCTATAGAGACGAGCTATATAGAGCAATGTCTAGTTTTGGCATCCCTGCCAAACTCGTCCGTCTGTGCAGGATGACGATGGAGAATGCACGCTGCTACATCAAGGTCGGTAAAGATCTCACCGAGACCGTTGATGTCCAGAAAGGATTTAGACAAGGCGATGCGCTGTCATGCGATTTTTTCAACATCGTACTTGAAAGAATAGTGCAAAACTCACGAGCAAACACAAGAGGCACTATCATTCAAAAGTCCGTCCAACTACTCGCATACGCCGACGATATTGACATAATCGGGAGAAAGCAGCGTGATGTCAGTGGCGCTTTCGCGAGTATTGAGACGGAAGCGGCGAAAATGGGTTTAGCGGTCAATGAGGGCAAGACCAAGTATATGCTGTCAAGCAAAAAGGACAACCAACACCGACGTCTCGGACAGAACGTCACCCTCGACAGATATAACTTTTAGGTAGTTAAGGACTTTGTCTACCTAGGCTCCGCTATAAATACAGACAACGACACCAGCGCTGAGATCAAGCGAAGAATAACTCTTGCCAACCGCTGTTTCTTTGGGTTAAGAAGGCAATTGAGTAGCAAAGCCCTCTCTCGGACAACAAAAGTCACCCTTTATAAGACTTTAATAATCCCGGTCCTGCTCTATGGCGCAGAGGCATGGACATTATCAAAAATGGATGAGGGTGTTCTTGGTTGGTTCGAGAGAAAAATTCTTCGGGCGATCTTCGGTCCCGTCTGCATTGACGGTGAGTGGAGGAGGAGATACAACGACGAACTGTTTGGACTGTACAGCGACATGGACCTAGCCAGAAGAGTGAAGATCCAAAGACTGAGATGGCTGGGTCATGTAGAGCGCATGGACACCAATGCTCCGGTCCGAAAAGTCTTCGAATCCGCCCCCGAGGGACAGCGCAGTAGAGGAAGGCCAAGACTCAGGTGGCGCACGCAAGTGGAAGAGGACCTCAGCCAACTTAGCGTGCGAAACTGGAGACAGCAAGCCAGGGATCGAGCTAGCTGGAGAAGCTTGTTGACTGAGGCCCAGGTCCACCCCGGACTGTAGCGCCACCTAAAGTAAGTGAGTAAGATGAGGCATATTCCTCACTCGGTGGGTATGTAAGCAAACAAAATTGCCGCATATATGGCTCAGAAAACCCACAAGTGATCGAAGAGGTGCCATTGCATCCAGACAAAGTGGCTGTTTGGTGTGTTTTATGGTCGAAAAGTTTCGTTGGTCCGTATCTCTTCTAAGATGCCAATAGGTAGACGGTTACAGTCAATTCAGAGAAATATGGTCGAATGATAACCGATTTTTTTTTGTCCGGCGATTAAAGATCATGACTTCGACGATATGTGGTTCCAACAAGACGGGGTAACAAGCCACATAACAGGATCAATTATGGCTTTATTGCGTGAGAAGTTTCCTGGTGTTCACGCAAATAATCCCCCAACTCTAGACGCATTAAAAACCAACATTACTCAAGTTATGGCCGAGATACCGCCAGAAATGTACGAAAAAGTGGTTAAAAATTACCTCAAGTGAATCGCATGCTGCGAATTTGGCACAGTCTAAACTTTTATCAAAAAATGTATCGTTGTGTGTGTTTTATTTAGCTTTACTTTCGAAATCAAAAAATGAATGACCCTTTACTACTGATGCAGGCGTATTTAACGGGATGGCCTGGTGGGGAACATACTCCGACTCATCAGTAAGGTATGGTTTAATGAAAGTAGGCCCCAAGTATGGAACTTAGTATTGTTTATCTTATCCACAAAAATGGAAAAATTTTAACTGTGCCACATATAGACAACATCTAAGATATCTTAGTACCTATATCAATGGTGTGTGACCAATCTGACAGGCATCATGCATTGGGACGAGCTATACAAGGACCTGTCTGCTTTTGACATCCGCGCCTAACTTGTGAGGTTGTTCAGAAAAGGGTTTAGACAAGGCACCGCGCTGTCATGTTACCTTTTTTTAAAAAAAGCTGTTGAAAAAGTCGTTCAAAACTCAGTGGCCAAGTAAAGAAGCATGATTGGATGAGCGGAGATACTAAAGATGTCGTGAGTGTTGAGGCGGGAGTGGTCAAACAAAGTACATACTATAGTATAATCAGAAAAGGACGCGCACAACTGACAGCTTGATCAGAACGCCACCATTGGAAGTATTTCATTTCGGGGTAGTTTCCCGTTCCGCAACGATATCACTTGGAAAAATCCAATTGGCCACTTGCATGTAGGAGGAAATGCCCCAACGAATATTTAGTGAGTAAACACCAGAGCTCTTGTCCGATGAACGATATAGCAGAGGACGACCACATCTAAGGAGTCACAAGTACGTATGTGTTAGAAAGAATTAACATATCAACCAGAGTGCCAGATCAAAAGTTCATCCAACCAAACCTAGTGACTGCAAAATACCAAAAGGAAATGGTACGAAATTGATTCATCTCCGAAGCTTGTATTGCTAATCTGGGGTACCACAGAAGCTTCGTTGTCCGAAAACCCTGAACTTTGTCATTGACGTATTGGGACTTTGATAGATAAAGATTCGAATTTCTTTCTGCTTCACCTGTAGAGCTATGCTACATCAACTGTCATATTGTAGATCATTCGCTCTTATAATCTAGGGTGGATCTAGGGGTGCATACATAGTTTGGTACTGAACTTAGCCTAATACGAAGTGATGACCGGGTTGTCATTGTTGTTTGAATTCTTTCTTAGCTACTGTGAGGAACTACCATATTCCCCATAACTCTCTGTACCCATGCCCATTAGGCAGATAAGTCAGAGAAGATCCCATGGATCTTATGGCAAAATCCAACAGCGCACTCTTAGCTTTCTCGGCTTCGCTTTGATGACTGAATTTCAATCCTTTCGCGTCTGCGTACGTTTTACCAGATCCAAGAGAAACCGGACATGATATTCAATGAAATGCCCACATTTAATCATCATCCGAAGTGTTGCGATTCAATTTCCGTTCTCATGCATGTACGACTAAGGCTATGAATAACCTTTCATATCCGAGTATCTCAACATCCCAGTATACCAACAAACTTACCAACAAGATCACCTAATAGATTGCATCTAATTTCGTTCTCACTCAATGAGATGCGGATACTTCCGCGGATAGGTGGTAGTTTCATCAACATGACCATCATCATCATCATCATCATCATCATCATCATCATCATCATCATTATGATCATTTCGAAGCCTCCATACTGCAACCAAATGGAGCGCTCCAATAAAAATAGTTTACGCCCCAACATCCGCACTGGAAATTACTTCTCACACACGAATCACAGCAATCGCACCAAATGGACAGGATAGTCCTTACTATTAAGAGTTCCTCTGCATTGAATGCACTCCAACCAGTATTCTGAGTGCTGCTGCACTCACACTGACTGACTAGCACTGTGGATACAAATACGAGTACCTTGCCTCTGACTTGCTGGCTTTCTCATCAACAACTTTGCCCCTGTGTAGCTGTCATAAATCATTTACCTGGTTCAAGTCAGGTAGCAAGGTGCATTTCATTTACCTTTCCATGTGTGTGCCCAGTGTAGAGTGGGTCTGCGCTTATACCGGGAAGTAATGGGTGCAAACCAGTTGGGCTTATCGGAGCAATACCAGTATGGAGTTATAGAGCTGTGCCATGAGTTTTCTGTACCGGTGCGCATCCGGTCGTTAATGTGCCGCGATTTTTTTTCTCCTTTCCTACTGTCTTGTCTTCCTTCAAAGACCTTATGGATGGGCGAGTTGTGTGAAGTTGGCCAGGAAATGCGGAATAAGCTGGACCAAGTCTGTGTATCTGTAAATGATATGAGCAATTCGAATGAATTGGTATTCTGATCGAAGAGTAGTTTACTTGAGGCTTTTGTTTGGATAGTGTCGTCATCTTGTCACCCTCATAGTGGACACGATACAAGTGCTTGTTGCGATGAAGCGACAAGGCACTGAATGGTTCTCAGAGATAGAAGAACAATGACAGTTGCAATTAGGTGTAGCGCCCGCTTAATTTTAACAGTTCTAGAGAGGCCAAAGCCGATGTCAAGCTGAGTGGTACACAGTCTACGACAAGACCAGGCTTTGTTATGCAAAGCACAAATAATTGTCATGTGGTGATCAAAGTGACGTACTTTATGCATCAGGGTACACTGAAAGAAATCAAAGTCACTGAAGTTTTACACTGGTTGAGCAGTTCACTTATTGATGAATTGGATAGATAAGTGGGTTTGGATTCCTATCCTATGAACTGCGCCATACAAAACTAGTCATACGTCTTGGAGTTTCGCTTGAAAGGCAGGCAGATTATGACAGTAGAGTATGAGTGTTCTTGGGTTGAAGACTATGTACAATGAACAGGCTTTAATCGCTTAAATAAATCTCACATCTTGAATGTCTTCTTAAAGGGAAGTAGGGGTATATGTGAGATAACCAATAAGGGGCACTACTGCAGCCTTATTTCCGAATATCAGAGTGAAACCCTGTAGTAAATGGATCACTGAAAGCTTTGTCCAATATATTTACCAAATTTTAAGAAAAGGTGAGTTCAACAATTCTAGGATTGGTGTAATTGTTGCATCCAAGTATAACTCAGTTAAGTAAGTTTAAAGATGAATGTAGACATGTACGTGGAGCAACACAAGGAGCAACACAAGGAGCATATGAAGATGTGCTGCATCGAAGAACGTGTCCTACTCCTGAGCTCTACAAGCAGATGGAGAGAGAAAACGGGCTTCTCCGACAGATGGACAGAAAGCATTTGAAGGATTAAAAGTCGACAATTTAAAGTCTCAAAGGAAATAAAACAGGCATGCCAATCCCATAGAACCAGAATAAAAGCCGGATGAACATGGCAATCGAATCGCCGACTGTCAGTGCTTAGAATATGGAAGTTTTCATTCTGTAAAAGGTGATGACGCTCTATCATTTTGACAGAACGACCCAACGACGGACTGCTGCCTGCCCTTTTCAAGTAGCTGGAGGAGACCTGGTTGGGAAAATGCAGCTGTACGTTGAGTTGAATGAAAGCATACTCAACACATGGTTCCACAACATTATTCACCGATCCACAAGAAAGAAGACCCTTTCGACTGCGAGAGCTCTAGAAAATGAGGTGACCTAACTATCGTCTATAAGATTCTAGAGAAGACCCGGAAATCTTATATCGATGTCAAGAAAGGTTTTTAGGCAAGGAAAGGCGACGTTATGCGAATGTTTTAACATAGCTCTGGAAAGAATCGTAGCAAACAAAAGAAGCACAATCCTTCTTAAGTCCAAATATAACATGAGTACCGACGGCAGGACTTTGTCTAATTTGACTGCATCGATTAGAATCGCCTTATAGCAGAAAATAGTAATACTCGCTTTGACTTTGAGTTACGAAGCAACTGTGAAACAGACTCCTATTTTGTAAGACCCAACTTTAAGCCTTCTGCTGGTATCTTTTTGAATCAAATGTTATTTTGACAGTGACAGCTCTTATGCACTTAAAAAATTGACAGAAACTCTGCAGTACACTTTCGCAATACGAAATGTATCGATTTATGCCTAAACAACGTTGAGAATTATTGCAAAGCTACTTCCGAATTGGATGCTGTGTTGCTGAAACAAGGCACCAACTACACCTGTTGTGTGCAAGTTCATGAAGAAAGTTCAAATGAGACTGGTTTGCTGACTGATAACCGAACTTATTCGCGTGTTCGACCTGTGCGAACGAGGGCAAATATTGACAACCCGTTTCGTTTGAGGCCGTTGAACCTTTCTGTGTTGTGCCATTAAAGATCGACGCAATGCAAATAATCCAGACACGTTTGATTCAGGCACTCAAGATCAATATTGGTCGAGTCATTCTTAAAATACAAGTCGAAACCATCAAACCATCATACTGAAAAATTGGATTTACAGGATGGCTCACTGCCAAGCCAACAGAGGCAGTCATTTGAATGAAATAATACTTCTTAAATGAAAGATCGAAAGATTTTTTTTGTTTCATAAAGTAGCAGTCATTGAAAAATATCGTTAAATTTTTTTAGCCTTTTCTGTACCTTTTTAAAAAGATACCACTAGATGGCGCACCTTTTATAAATACTTTGTTATCCTGATCTATGGCGGATAATCTTGGAACTCCTCGAAAGTGGATAAAAAAACACTTGGCCATAATAAAAGAAAGGTACTGCGTGCAATGTTCGAACCCATTTGTACTGGCGAACTATACAGCGAAATCGATCTAGTCAGGCGTCTACAGATCAAACAAGTCATCAGAGAAAGGCTTTATGGTCATCATTTTGGGATTTCGCGTTCCCTTAAAATATTTGCACACAACGGCTGACAAGAGAGGGAAAAAAGAGGGATACCCATATACGTTGGTCTTAAATGTTCGCAGGTTACAATGCAATGGCTAGAAAATAAAGAGCTCGGCAGGGTATTCCATAAGCGAGTTATCCGGCTAAGGAAGCGGTTAATTGGGTTAGAGGATATACTTCGGCATTCATAGTGAGACGGGTGTTACAGTTGAAAGTTTAAAGGGTCAAAATACTACTGGCAATTTCTGGTAGTGAAAATAGCTGTTGAACAAGGTGAGACAGGAGAGTTTTGTCGGTGTTCAAGAGTGCCAATTGGCTTTGTTCTTTAGCTTTAGCGCCTGGTCTTCAATCTATCCAGCAAGTATATAGAGGATTTAGGACCACCCGACCAGATACAGTTATTTTTACTCCAATTTGGAGTAGAAGAATGCCTTGCACATTGAGGCCAGACTAGAGAGGGAAAAATATTTCTTACATTGTTTGAGGAAACCTACAATAGATATTTTGCAGCATTTTTGGACACGATGATAGTGCCATTCATGGATAATGGGGGAGTGTTCATTTTATTTCATTTTAACGAGAGCATACAGCATTGAGTTTCAGAAGCATTTAACTCCACTCTGTGGACCGTTCCACAATTGGTTATGCTGTTAGTATTGTAATTTAATAAGCTTGGCATACTTACTAAAAAGAGTGTTAGAAACAGAACGGATCCCTGGACCACACCAGCATTTATTTTGAAAATATCTGACTTGAAACAACCAAAGACAATATCAATTGAACATTCCGAAAAGTCATCTCCAATCCATTGATAGAGAGAGTCATCGATTAAAATTGCACGCACTTTCACCCAAAGGCGGTGATGGCACAGTGTGTTAAATGCCTTAGAAATATGAAGTGAAAATATCTTGCTCTCGCCAGATTAATGTACATTTTGGTTCCACTTTTCGGTGAGACATGCCAGCAAATCAGCGGTGGACCTTACTGACGCATTGAAAAGTTTTCGTTTTCTTGTTTTGAGATCTTCCAAGAGCTGACGTGGCATCGGTGTTTTCAAGAAGGTACATAAATCCAATAGTTATGTGATAGGAGAAGAAAGAAGATTCGCCTTTTTTCAGAACGGGCTGGACAAATGCTGTCAATTCGGTCGGGAAAGGGCCTGAAGAATAGAATTGATGAAATGATTAAAAGCTTGGGCAGTGCTTTGCCAGATTGAAAGAACTCCTCTTCAGAAGAAGGAAAGATATACCATCTAGATCTTGAAGTAGTCTTACTACTACACGAAAGAGAAAGTGGATTCGACGCACTCAGTATAGGCGGAGACAAAGCACAATCTAGAAATCTGCCCGCACAGTGTGCACGAAGCAGATTGGCCATATCCAAAGAGTTGTCTGCTAGAATGTCATTTTTAATACTCTTGACAATCGTTACATGTTTAATATTAAAGAAAAGGTTTTCTCTATTAGATACGCGCTTACTTTAAGACTTTAAGCAGATCTATGACAATTTTTGGTCCTTCGAGCTAAATAAAATTTAATTCAACGTCATTTGCTGCGAATTTCGGGGCGTGACATCCTTGAAGCCTCTGGAGGATGCAGCCTCTGTATAACTGATGCAAAAAGTGGTCATACGATATCAAACAAGTAGCTCTCCACACTTTAAGATATCAACGTAGTTGTTCAATTGCAAGGAACTCCTTCTTTTTGTCGGAAAGTGAGTTAAAATCAGGATGACTCTCCCTAGTGATTTTTCTAAAAGACAATGCAAATGTAAGGCGCTGCTCTTAAGATAGACAACTCTAGTAATCACTAGTTGATATTACTTGAGGCTGCTCATCTTCTCGAAAGACAGCTGACATTGAATTCGATTTCAATTTACAATTCCTCCAGACAGTGGTTCTAAACTTTTCTCTCAGTGCACAGTCAAGATCTAAAATGCATCACATCACAGACTGGAATAAGTAATCGCCAACCACATGTTGTCCCTGTCCATGTGCATAGGACAAACAATGCACAAGGAGCATATATTTTGAAAAAGACAAAAAAAAAAACGAAAAAAACACCAAAACAGGCGCATGTCACTCGAACATCCCGCATTGTTGTTGCTTGTAGTTTGTAAAGTGCAAACGCGAGCGTAGTGTTTCAAATCCTTACTCTATAGTATGACGGCGACGGTGAAGGCGGTGGCGGCGGCAGCGGCTCGTCCGCGTCGATTGCTTGTGTTTGCTCGCATAAAGTATCTTTAAGCTGTGTGCAGCAGTGAAATGACGCGCACATTAAGAATTCGTCGCTGTAGCATAATGCAGCAATATTGTCGCGATCTGTGAATTTATATTCACGGACGGACATGTTTTTTGCACCAGATATGTGGGTATCGTATAACTCACCTGTCAACTTCTTGGTTCTCAACGATCGCTGGTGGTGTAATATTTTCGTGTTCCTTCTTGATGTGAACGTGTGCAATGTATCGCTGCGCTGGACTGCTGCAGCTAGCTATTGCTGGTACAGATGCATGTTGGATCTCTTCTCTTCAGATTAAACTGTGACCATCAATGTCTGGTTGACTCCTGGAGAACTGGACACATTTTGTGCCATCATAATGTGGTACCTTTTGGTACGAGTAATGCACCATCGGGTTGATGGTTATATGTGACGGTGAAGATAGTGGTGACTGTGACATGTTACCTGGAAGGCGAATATGGTGGTTTAATCTAAAATTGTCATGTGCATGTGGTTGCCTGGATGTGGCTGAATGAAGGGCAGTGTCATGCAGATGACATGATGCAGGTTAATGTAATCGAAATTGGTTTCGTATGGTAAATTGACGAAGAATTATGTTGAATGGATAAAAGATGGACAACGTCCCTTGTATGCTGGTCTAAACGAAATACAGATATAACATGCCATATGGAAGTGAAAGGTAAGCTTAAACTCGGATTGTTGCACTGTTGACAAGAATTCGGGTCGAAACTTTTTAAAGGGAGTGTCAGAGACATGATGATTGTGACTCTGTTTGCAACTCCTAACTAGGCATAGTCTTAAGACCAAGGCTATTGCAATGAGACTTACAAAACGCACTTAAGATACATCTTATACCATTTCTTAATACAAATTGTCCGCAAACGTCGATTCGATAAGCCATTCGTATCTATTTATAATCTCCCTGAGCAAATCACAAGACACGAAAAGGGAGTAGTTCTACTATTGACCTCAAAAGCGAGTGGTTGTATAAAATCCTTCTTACCACTCAGTGATAAGGTATTGCCAGCTAAGTTCATGTAAGTGTTGATTAAGGAACATCACCGTCATCGAATGCTGTGCTCCAAAAATCTATGTGAACGACGAGGTTGTAGGGACGATTGCTATAATCAACTAAGCGTCGTCATTGATTTGACGTCTTATGGAGACATCCTGATCATGATAGGCAATGCGAGAGTGGGAAGCAATAACACAGGGCCTTAACTGAATCAGTGCCTTAAAGAAAAACACGGCCGTTGACAATTTAGCATCCTAGTGGAACTATTCCAAGCCTCATCGAACATCACAGCGACTATCCTGCAGTCACTTATAAGGAAAGCATTCGAGATGGAATTCTTTCTCGAAGATTAGAAGAAGACATTGCGGGCGATAGCAATGGCGTGATAATTAGCTCATTGGACTATCACACAGAGAGTCTGGGTTCGATTCCTCACTGAGCAACCAACAAGTTTTCAAATCGCCATCACCCTTTCGGCGGGCAATGGCAAACTCCCGAAAGTAAAATTGCCTACGAAAAAGCTTCTAAGGAGTGCCGTGCGGAATCAGCGATAAACCGTAGGCCCCGCTCAGATGTGACAAAAATAACAATATGAGCAATACAAATGAGTGTCAAGAAGCTAGGCCATGGCCCATACCGGGCTACCAGCGCCACAGTGTTTGTTGTTTGCTTGATCGAAAAAAATGGAAACCTGGCTGAATGTTGAATCCGGAGAGGCAAATTCGTGCTTCGAGCAGTTGCCAAACCAATAACTAGAGCAATTTTAGATACGGACAAGCAAGCTTTCGTCTTTAATTCTCTGCCTCGACCACACCAACGGGACAGAGCATTTAGACGAACAACTTGTCCATTGTACTCCTCGTAAGATCCTTTAATGGAATTTCTTAGCATAAAATAGCAGCACCGACCACGTAAACGCCGAATACCTACTTTTAACGAGGTAGTGCTCACATCATGTTGTCGCATAATGACTTATGTCAAGCGCAGGAGTCGAAAGTCGGCTTGGCAGGGCTGTCGCCACTCATGTAAATACTTGCTCTTACTCCGCTTGGACGACAGACTTAAGTTTTCCTAACAAGGAGTGAAATCGAAATTTGTTTTCCTCCAGAAAGACACCAGCCTAGTATCCCATATTAGTTCTGGAGCCATCAAACAAGGTCCACCTACATTCCATTTCTGGCTCGAATTCTGGCTAAAATAGGAAAAGCCGATTTCGTGTTTTTTCTGTAGCAAAGACTGTAATGTCTTTTCATCGGCAAGAGTCAAAAACAGTCAAAGTCAAGCTCAAGTGCGTGCTGTTCCAAGGATCAGTTCATTTTTACTGGAAGGTGGCTTTGAGAGTGCAGTCATTATTCATCAATAGCTCCAGAGCGAAATCAGGTGTGCTATCGAAAACCTTCATACACTCAAGAGAGGTCGTTCTTTCGAATTTAGTAAAAGCAGCAATATCGTTAGTAAGTGGGCTTAGTATTGTAGATTCAAGACATTGGACCCTATTCCCAGAGCGCCGACAGCACCTCAGATGCTTTGGATGTAACATGTTCAGTTCATTAAAGTTTTTTATACCGGAAAAAACCTTCTTCTAGCCTGCACTAGATGACTCAATCCAGTCAGTTTTTTTCCTTTAATTTTGAGGAAATTGACTTAGAGCCAATTTTAAGTACACCAATCGGTCATCACGTATATGGATGCTTGTGCTTTAGAGTAGACAGTACAGATACAACATCCTGTACAAAGACGACATAACTATTGAGGGCGTTGACCAGAGAATAGACCATCATGCACCGCTCCTGTTTATCCTCGCCACAGTCAGCATTCACAATCAATGCCTTATTACAATCGTTAAGGCAGTGTTGTATTGTTACACATGCTAAAAGTTGAATTGTCAAATGCACCCTCAATGATAATGATGTCCAGCGTGTATTCCTTCTTTTCAAGTGCATCTTCGAATCTGTCCACAAGATACTTAAGCGCACTCTTGTGGAACCTTTCGCATGACTGTTTCGCGCTCATGTATAATTCTTTAAATACGCTTCAACATGAAGGAAGTCCGGCCTATAGGTCTGAAGCTCTTGGCGAGCATGTAGTTCTCTTTCCGGTTTTTGGCATATGTTGCTCTCGCCGTTCGCCGACGGTTTGGGTATATTTGCCATTGCCAGGCAGTGAAGATTCTCTTCATAGCTAGCAGCAACAGATTTAAGTCTTTTTGTATCAACACTGGGTATAGGCCATCGGCACCAGGAGACGTAAAGCCATCAAAGGAAGCAACAGCATGTTAAATGACTTCAGCCGAAATGACAACCGATATAGCAATTACGATCAAATCAACGTACTGCGGAGCATAGATCTCCGCTAAACTTGTTGTATGCTGACCTCTAGAAAGCCTGCGAATCGAAATGCTATATTGGGATACTCTGCGCATGAGGGGTATACCAGGGAACTCGTTTGAAGGTGTTTAATGTCACATTCTACTTCATGATGATGAGGAATCGAACAAAGTCTGCACTCTATCCCCATTGCTGAGCGAGGCTCTGTTTGAACAATGAGATCGTTTCTGAAGGATCTGCCTACGCGAATAACATTTGTCCACTTTTCTTCAAAATTAAAACGGCAAAAGTTGAAATAAGAGGTCTAGAAGGTAACCAACTTGTTATACCTGGGAAGTTTGGTCTCAGAAAATGGGGGCTCGGATCTAGACGTCGACAGAACGTTTAGTAAAGTTAAAGTGCATTCGGCATGGTAACTAATATCTGAAAGCAGCTTATATCTACAAGCAAACAGCAAACCTTAAATAATTGATGTCTATGCAAAATATAAAGGTCTTTCGGCTGAACCGTGTATCTAACGATTCACTTCATGGAATTAAGGCCAAATAACATATCCAGGGTTTTCCAATAAGGACTTGACAATTTTTTTTTTTTAAATAAAACGCAAACTATTTGAGATATTTCAAAAACTTTATTATCGGCTTGAAGTACAATCAAAACATTTATGCATGGAACTCGACTTCGTTCATATAGCCACCGCGGGCACGTTTGCAGCGGTCGATTCGTTTGACCCAATTTTCAACGACTCGGCCACATATTTTTCTCCTAAACGGCCGCTTTTTCGCGTTCAATGTTGGCTCTGAGCATCGTCGCCTTTTTGGCATAAACCAATGACTTAACGTAGCCCCACAAAAATAGTCAAGCGGCGTTAAATCGCACGAACGGCGGCCGACCGACTGGCCCATTTCTTGAGATAACACGTTCACCATACTTACTCTTCAATAAATCGATTGTAACGTGTGCTGTGTGGCTTGTGGTACCATCCTGTTGAAACTACATGTCGTCCAAATCCATATCTCCCAATTCGGGCCAAAAATAATCGGTGATCATGGCGCGATAACGCTGACCATTCACAGCAACGAGACGATCGTTATCGTCGACGAAAAAATATGGCCCAATAACGCCGCCGGCATGCAATACGCACCAGACAGTTATTTTTTGTGGATAAAGTGGTGATTCATGAAGCACATTTGGATTTTCATTCGACCAATAACGCATATTTTGCTTATTGACGAACCCATTGAGCCAAAAATGAGCTTCGTCGCTGAAGATGATTTTGCGATGAAATTCACCATCTTGGCGCATCTTCTCCAGAACCCAATCGGAGAACGTACGTCGCTTCAAATGGTCCATCGGCCTCAATTCATGAGTCAGATTGATCTTGTATGGATGTAAACCAAGATCCTTACGCAAAATATGCCATAATGTGGTCTGAGCGATGCCCAGTTCTTGAGAACGCCGTGGAATTGACTGATTTGGATCGTATGCTACGGACGCCTGAACGGCAGCAATATTTTCGACCAATCCGTTATCTCACTGGCACGCCAACATCACACAACGAATATGTAGACTCAAATTGTTGCACTAAACTTGTTATTGCCTGTCTACTAGGGCGAGAATTACGACCGAAAATTGGAATTAACGCTCATAAAGTTGCAGTCACCGACTTCAAATTTTGGTGGAACATTTTTATAATTTGCAGACGTTGTTCGTTCGTGTACTTTACTATGACGAAAATGTTGAGTTTACTGAATAAATTGACAGTGCCAGTGACAGTGACAGTTTGATGATTAGTGAAAGAGTGCGTTCACACATTACAGTTGTCAAGCTGTCCTATTGGAAAACCCGATATATAAAAATATGAAAGAGGAAATGGCACTAAATTAACCAAGAAGATAGTTCTGTCGCGAATAGTGACGCAGTGGAATCCACCTACTCAATTAGGCAGAGGAGTGGGTCACCAAGGCAAAGGTGGAGAAGATGAGTATAGAAGGAATCACTAACACAATAGATAGGTGTTCTAAAGTTGCCTTTGAGGATAGGTCGTTGAAGTTATCTACCTGGCTGAAGAGCAGTACTCCAAAGGCTATATTATTAGGTGCTAGCCGATCTCCATCGATTTGTTTTCTCTATGACGTGTTGGCATAGTTGCCCCATCCAGAAGAACTCCGTGACGATCATGATTTCATAACACACTAGACGAGCATTTGAATACTAGGCAGATTCTTCTTTGATCTTACACATACCTATTCATATAACACCTTTATCTATGAGTATGAATGGTGCCTGGATATGATTTTTTCGAAAACGATCTCTACTCATATATGTAGAGGCTTCCCTTTGGTCTGGGCGGTAGAACGTATCAATTGGCCTCTCAAACATAAAAACGAAATCACGATGATTGATAGTTTGCTCTTCCTGCTACCAACACGAAAAATTGAGATCTATTCTAACCTCTGGCCTTTGGCACGGCATATACTACTCGTATTTTAAGTTTGGCTACCATATATCCACAGGGTGCTGCCGTCTTAATTATCCCTCAACCAATTACCATACAAATCGATCGAAAGCCAACTTAATCACCATTCCAACGGAATCATTAACTCATTCTTGGAATCAATCTCAATCGACCACCTGAGGTTATCCATTCGTTTAAACCTGATTAGGCGGAGATGGATTAGACGTCATTTAGTACCAAACAAATTTGGATACCTAACATACATATATTCCCGTCTGTTTGGCTGTGTGTTTGTTCGCAAACAAAAGCTAATTAGCTATCCCCAAGAAAAAAACAATTCGAAAACGGCACCTAATTGCTAGTGCTACTGTATTCACCATCATCATTTCTAAAATTAAATCGATTGATTCCTCAGTCACTGCCAGAGGGCAGTACCCGGCATACAGATACCAAGAACAAAAAAGGGACGTTTAGGCGCTTGCCTTTTGAATGATTGAGCACGCCACACTTCTTTAGCAAGTCGGAATGCAAACAAAACTGATAAAACCTACAAAAATGAAAAAACACCAAAACTCGTCAATTTGCATTTGAAAAAGGATGATTGTGGCGAATTGTGAATCCAAGTTTGTATCCAGTAGCAGACAATTTGGAAATCGTGTGTTACTTTTTCCTCAATCAGCGGTCAATTCTGCAGCACGGTGTTGAGTCTTTTAATCACGGCTTTTTCGTTTTTGTCTTCGTTTTTGTGGATTTGCGGGGCACAGCTATTAGTCTGGAATTCCACTTAGAATGGCATGTGAGATTCGGGCTGGGGTCAAGTTTTTTTGCTATTTATCTGGTGTTCCTTCTGCTTGCGAAAAAAGTGCCCTTCGGTTGGATAAACATGGTACCGTTGATTTTTGGAAATGATTTCTGTCTGCATTTTGTATCACGCCTTGCCCAGGTCCTTGTTTGTCATATCTTCTGGAAACTGAATCGAACCTGTCTAAATATGTCTAAATCCATGAGATTGCCACCTTTTGGTTGACTTCTCTTTCGTTTAACTAATTTTAGATGGTTTTAAATCTGAAAATCTAATTGGCGTTTACTACGTAGCAGAGAGAATCACGAATACTTTGTCCAATCCTTCTATTCAAAGACTGGTCAAAACTCTAAACAAGACAAAAAGTAGATGTTCTTAGAACTTAAACGGTATCTCATCAGATATTTGAAATTCGTGGTCCTGATATGACGAACATCTTTGGAGTACGTTGATGTCATTATAGTACTCGTAAGGTTCGCCGCCGAATCTTCTCCTCAGCCCGTAAAAGAAAACGAAACCGAAAGAAAATTCGCATATCATCTTAGTCTTAGTTAGGTCGTTACCGGCTCTGACGGAGCACCGAGCGTTCTGGATCGCCATCCTGCACAGACGGATGAACTTAGTAAGGATGCAAAACCCCGACATCGCTCTGCAAAGCTCTTTTTTCTACAAATGCTGTGCTACTACGGGCTACTCCGACATATTTGGAGCTCAGGCCGGAAAGAATTTCCAGGACTTAGTCAGGGTCTTGGAAAAGAGATGGTGGCGGACGAGCCCTATAAGGGCCAACGGCAGCGCTCACATCCCGGAACGGGTTACTGGCTTCGGTGTAACCGACCCCTCGTCCTAGGGGGCACTCAAAATGGAACTGGTCCTCCAGGTTGGGGGTTGTGCCGCCGGGCTAACAACAAGTTACGAAGCATCAACAAGCCTTGGATATGGACGGATCTACTATTGACAACCCACGGAAACGATTAAAGACAATGAGCTTCGGATATGCACGTGGAATGTTAGATCCCTTAATAGGCCACGTGCAACCGAGCACCTAGCGTAGGCCCTAGACTGCTGCAAAACAGACCTAACCGACTTCCACGAAATGCAATGGAATGGGCCGGACAAAAAGAAGACGAAAAACTGCGAAATCTACTACGGCAATTGCTATTCCGGCATGTGAGCGAGCGCCTCGTAGCAATCCACATCAAGGCTAAATTCGCCAACATTAGCCTCATATGCGCGCATGTCCCCACAGAGGAGAAAGATGACGATACCAAGGATGCCTTCTACGAGCTCCTTAACAAGACCTACGAGCAATGCCCTAGCTATGACATTAAAATTGTCCTCGGTGATTTTAATGCAAAGCTAGGAAGAGAGGGTATCTTTGGCGGAACAATCGGAAAATATAGCCTGCACAACACCACCTCCGATAACGGATTCAGGCTAATCGACTTTGCGGCGGGGCGAAACATTGTCATGGCTAGCACGCGGTTCTCAGATCTCGACATACACAAGGGGACTTGGAGAACTCCTGATCAATCAACAGTCAACCAGATTGATCACATCGCGATCGACGCAAGACACTGCTCCAGCATTATGGATGTCCGTACGGAGGAGCCGAGGAGCCAACATCGACTCGGACCATTACCTTGTTGTAGCCAAGGTACGATTGCGGATATCCCAAACTACGCCAAGACAAACTAATGCTGTGAGAAAATTCGACGTCAGACGGCTGCAATCGCAAGAGATCGCCAAGTCCTTTTCCGATCGAGTGTCTCTTAATCTCTTAAGAGGTCCAATGCCGCCAGCATCAAGCATCTAAGACCATTGGAAACACTGCCAAAACACCATCAGAGATGCCGCTTCTGATGTGCTGGGTTTCACTCGGCCACCACAACGAAACCCCTGGTTTGATGATGAATGCCGGCAAGCACATGCAGCTAAGCAAGATGCATATAATGCGGCGCTGCTTAGAAAGACCAGAGCTGCTCATGAGCTCTACGAGCGGAAGAGGAGAGACGAGCACCGGCTTCTCAGGAGGAAGAAGAAAGAGCATGAGAAGCGCGCGATCGAGGAAATTGAGAGATGCTACTCCAGGAATGAGGTTCGGAAGTTTTACCAAAAGTTTAAAAATACATGCCACGGAAACAAACCCCAAACCGAAGCCTGTAGAGATGAACAAGGGAACATCGTAATAGAATCGCAGTCGATGCTGAGGATTTGGAAAGATCATTTCTGCAGACTGTATAACGGCGATGACGGACCAAATACCGCTGTCAGGCAGAATCAACGTTTCAACCTGGATGATGATGACCAACAATTCCGTCCACCCGACCTGGATGAAGTGAAGATAGCCATATCGAAGCTTAAGTCCAACAAAGCTGCTGGAGCTCTTCAAAGCGGCAGGCGATGACTTGGTATGCAGCATGCTCTCATCTGTAAAATATGGTCGGACGAACGTTTACATAATGAATGGAGCCTTTGCATTGCTTGTCCGATCCTCAAAAATGTGGACCCTCTGAACTGCGCCAACTACAGAGGCGTCAGTCTTCTTATCATCATTGCTTACAAGTACTTAATTGTTGTATTGTGTGAATGCCTGCAACCGTTCGTCAACAGCCTGATAGGTCCATATCAGTGTGGCTTCAGGCCAGGAAAGTCCACCATCGACCAGATATTCACACTACGGCAGATCTTGGAAAGGACCCATGAGCTTCAGATCGATACACACCACCTATTCATCGATTTTACGGCCGCGTATGACAGCATCTATAGAGACGAGCTATATAGAGCAATGTCTAGTTTTGGCATCCCTGCCAAACTCGTCCGTCTGTGCAGGATGACGATGGAGAATGCACGCTGCTCCATCAAGGTCGGTAAAGATCTCACCGAGACCTTTGATGTCCAGAAAAGATTTAGACAAGGCGATGCGCTGTCATGCGATTTTTTCAACATCGTACTTGAAAGAATAGTGCAAAACTCACGAGCAAACACAAGAGGCACTATCATTCAAAAGTCCGTCTAACTACTCGCATACGCCGACGATATTGACATAATTGGGAGAAAGCAGCGTGATGTCAGTGGCGCTTTCGCGAGTATCGAGACGGAAGCGGCGAAAATGGGTTTAGCGGTCAATGAGGGCAAGACCAAGTATATGCTTTCAAGCAAAAAGGACAACCAACACCGACGTCTCGGACAGAACGTCACCCTCGGCAGATATAACTTTGAGGTAGTTAAGGACTTTGTCTACCTAGGCTCCGCTATAAATACAGACAACGACACCAGCGCTGAGATCAAGCGAAGAATAACTCTTGCCAACCGCTGTTTCTTTGGGTTAAGAAGGCAAATGAGTAGCAAAGCCCTCTCTCGGATAACAAAAGTCACCCTTTATAAGACTTTAATAATCCCGGTCCTGCTCTATGGCGCAGAGGCATGGACATTATCAAAAATGGATGATTGTGTTCTTGGTTGCTTCGAGAGAAAAATTCTACGGGCGATCTTCGGTCCCGTCTGCATTGACGGTGAGTGGAGGAGGAGATACAACGACGAACTGTAAGGACTGTACAGCGACATGGACCTAGCCAGAAGAGTGAAGATCCAAAGACTGAGATGGCTGGGTCATGTAGAGCGCATGGACACCAATGCTCCGGTCCGAAAGTCTTCGAATCCGCCCCCGAGGGACAGCGCAGTAGAGGAAGGCCAAGACTCAGGTGGCGCACACAAGTGGAAGAGGACCTCAGCCAACTTAGCGTGCGAAACTGGAGACAGCTAGCCAGGGATCGAGCTAGCTGGAGAAGCTTGTTGACTGAGGCCCAGGTCCACCCCGGACTGTAGCGCCACCTAAAAGTAAAAAAAGCTGTGGGCAAATGATACTGAGTTTTGTGTATGCTATCCACAATTTCATTTCCAGCAGCTTGAAATACTTCGACAGGCCTTCAGGTTCAGCTGCTTTGTTGGATTTTAACTGAGATATTTCTAGTTTTAATTCATCTTGGTTAGGTGGGTGGAAGTTTTGGCTATCATCGTCTAGATTGGATGATCTCTTCTGTCTGAAGAGGGGATGTTGAGCTTCTTCGTTGTTATACAGTCATGATTCTACTAGAAGGTTTCCTTAATTATCGTAACACGTTACTTTACCTGTTGCTAAAACTTCGGTATGTTATATCTACGGTTGCTGGTTTTCGTGCTCTTTTTCATTTTTCTGGTGGCACGTTTAGGATGGCAACAAGAGATTGTTGAGAGATTTTGGGGTACGCGTTCAGGAAAGATTCTGGCCATCTGTAGCGATTGCCGCTTTTCAACGTTATACCTTCTACCTTATACGGTTGTTCTACTTTGTTGTGGCGCTAGAAAAATCTACATACGCTCATTGGATGGAACAAGGTGCTTGGACGTCTAGAATACTGAAGGCCTGCCTACGTCTATTACAATTTGATAAATTTCCATGATCAGAGCAGTCATGTCCTGTTGTGCATATTGATATGAGGAGACCATGTGCTTGTTACAGTAACCTTTCATCCCGCTGTAAAGTCAATAAGCCTAAGTTTTTTTTATTTTTAGTTTTTTTATAATTGGTGCGCGTTCAAGGGATTATTAGCACCCTTAAAATGATTGCACACAGCGCGTGCGATGAAAAATTAGGGAGGATAGAAAGAGAGGTACCGAAGTTCGTTGGTCTTGAATGTTTGGGGGTTATAATGACTAGGGAATAAAGAGCGATGTTCGGCTTAGAAAAGAATCACGATATTTCAGGCTACGTCCGAATGTGGGCTTGCGGGTGTACTGTTGAGCATTCATAGCGAGACGGATGTTACGCTGAGAGATTTGAAGGGACGGAGTGCTACTGACAATTTCTGTGGAGCACTGGTGGTGAAAATAGCGATAGAACAAGGTGAGACAGGAGATATTACGTCGGTAGTCGTGGGTGCCAATCGACTGGGTAATATTAGCATCACCTATAAGATTTATCGCGCGGTTTTGAATCCAATTGTACTCCAATTTTGGGCGAATGAAAGTCTTATATATTGAAGCCAGATCAAAGAGGGTGACATATTTCTTACGAGTACATCGCTTGATGAAACCTAGACATTTCGCAGCATTTTTGACTACTTCGAATATGTGGTCATTCCAACGTGAGTTGGCATTGACACACATAGCGAGAATGGAAAGTTTTTCGGTTTCGACGATGCAAGTGCTGGCAACAGCAGACAGCATTGTGTTTTGGAAGCATTCGATTCCACTCTGTTGATAGTTCCCCAATTGCTTATGCTGTTAATATCGGAATTTAATGAGCTTAACATACGATGCCGTTCCCGTTCTACAGCCGAAGAGCAGGGACGTGAGTCCAGGAACGAATATGAAAAGCAGAGAGTACTGTCCTCAGCAAAGGAATAAATTGGATTAGAAGTTGCAGTTGCAGAGATCATTTATGAAGATTAACAAGAGTGTCGGATACAGTTCGTATGTTGGTGTGGTCAAGGCTATGGTCGTCAACTGTCTTACCAAAGATGTCTTCCTTCATTATCCTGGATTTTTCAAGAATCGTACTATGCGATTTTAACGCCAGGATACGAAAGAAGGCATCTTTGGTCATACTTCGGACATTGCTCATATGTATTGCCGAGGACCTTTCAGAAACATTATTGGCCTGATTCTGGGTGCATATTAGGCTTGACATGTTGCTTTAGTCTGCAAATTATGGCAATTATGGATCTGATGAAACGCCGCTTCTTCTCCCAATAGAAATTACTATATATATGTCACAGTTTCTCATCCTCCTTATGTCTGGCCATCATTGATGGCTGGGGCCGCAAATAAGTGCGTGGCCTGTTATGGATTCAAACATTCCAAGTGCAGATCCGAAGTTCTTTGACCTTTAAACGTTTAAGGGTCGTAATGTCTGCTAATGCGGAGCATTCTGTGAGACGCCGCATCAAAGTCTGCTCGACGAAAAGGGCTACGCACTGGAAATTTTTGTAGAAATTCAGTGTGCCTTCGACACAGCAATATGAAACAGTATGCAACTTGGTCAGACGTGGCACTAATTTTTCATATTGGACTTAGTGGCCTAGGAGGCCAATAAAGGGTTAAGTGGGGAAGTAAGGGTCACCGCAAGGTAATTGACGTATTTATCAACAGTCTGTGGAGCTGCCTAGAAACGATGTAGCTTTACTACCCGTTGGTTCAGGCGCTGTGAATTTTTGCTCTAAAGCACATGCAACCTCAGACATGAGCGACTATTGTCGCACTGCTGATAAATTTTCAATCAACTCTTTAGAACTAAGGTTGTGGAAAGTAGCATATAACAAAATAAAGCTTGCTTGGTTGATAAAAACTCTTGCTAAGTCGAGGAGCTTCCCTCAAAACACCAAGCTTGTCACCGAGGAGAGTCCTTTTAATCAACATGGCTATGATAAGACCAATGATAACCTATGCGTCGACTGTTTAGTGCAACTGCTGCTATTACCAAACTCCAGGATGGTCTGTTTCGAATGCACTATTTTTTCTTGTACTGCTGGATCTACTATAGATGCACTGATATTCATACCATGGCCTGCCATGTTAAAATTAAAATCAACGCGCACTGAATTGCCGGATGTCTTTCGACTCAGTTCTTATGGACATGCTGTTTGATGTTATGACACCAGGAGGCCTCTGGCTGTTAAAATACGAAATCGACTTTTTCTGCGCCATGAATGGTTTCGGCCGGAATGTGTGCAAGGAAAGGAAGGGTCTTACTAACGGATGTAAGACAACAGCATTCAATTTCACTTCCCATTAGAAAAACTGCCTTCGTCCTTCAACTTGAGATATACATACGCTACCTTGATGGCAGTTAAATATATTGTGAGGAGTCAGAGGAGTTTGCACTTAGTGTGGTTCTACTCTTTCACTACCTACAAGCTAGTTTAGAAATGCGAAATTTCTCTGAACGCTCTCGGAATGCTGAAATTTGTCTCAGGCCACAATAGGATCGCTGGATTTAAGATCGTCAGTTTACTTGTAAGGAGTGGCTGTGAAGAGAATCTCTCAAGGCCTAAACTGACTCTGGTACTGCCCGTATTTTGGGATCTTTTCATTGACGTTTGGGCTTCTTGAAAGCACAACTATGGGCACAAAAACAAACGGTCCGCGATGTCTCCAAAAAGTCTTCGCCATTCACATTGTCACTCAATAAAACAACTGTCGCCTAAATGCTTTAGGAAGGGAAATAAGCACCACCACCTCCAAGGCTTGCTGAGATGGAAATAATGACATGGCGGATCATAGCTCTATATATGAATGTATGGGTACTGGTGTGGTAGGCATAGGTCAGAGTCCTAAAACCCTCTTCTCTGAGCCTTCATTACAAGGCGATTTCATTTCTGGTGGTCCCTATGAGACCCCGGAACCATAAAAGATTCCGTGAATTAAGCCTCCGACTTCCGAGCCAGATATCACAGCCATCCAAGAAGTGCGATGTGATGGACCGGACATAGAGAGGATAAGAAACTGTGGCATACATAAAGTGATTTCTATAGAGAAAAGAAATAGCGTTTATTCAGATGCAGGTGTGGTATATGTTCGGTCTTGCAAACTAGCTTGGAAGTCGTGAGAGAGTTCACTAAAGCTCTAAGCGAAGCTTGCCTGTCAATGCATATGCAAATGTTTCTCTTGCCCTACAGATTGCCTTCACGATTGCGTATTCCTCTCCTTGTAAGATAGATGCAACGAGGGGTGAAAAATAATATACCTAGTCGTCCTCAAGAAAGGCACTACAGTGGTATCACCAATCAGTTTTTGATTCATCATTGAAGACCCGATTATATTTCTTTCGTGGATCATATTTTGGCCGAAAACATTCTTGAGTGCAGGAGAAGCTCTGTTGGCACGCAAAGTCGCAGTCCATGACATGAATTTGTTGAAACAGAGTTTACTTTACCTTGGGATAGGTTAGGTTAGGTAAAATAGGGTGTGCCACAAGACACAGACACTAGGCCCCAGAACGGGCCCATTGCGATCCCCTGTGGGTTAAAATCAACTCCAAAAAGCAGAAAACCTAAAGTTTTCAAAGAAATATTTTCCTAAGAATTTCCTTCGGCTGCGCGATATTGCCTCACATTCACATAATATGTGTGTTATGCCCTCAACCGCTTGTAGATTCCCGCAGAATCTACAAGTGTCCGTATTTGTTAGTTTTAGTCTCTTTGCGTGCTTCAGCAGTAGACAGTGTCCTGTTAGTATTCCTATTAGCGTCCTAAGCTTATCCCTATTTAGCTCACTATTGTAGAGCAGCCCTCCTCTTCTTGCAAGCCCGTCTGCTTGTTCATTTCCTTCTATACCGCAGGCACCCAGCACAGCTTTGAGCATTGTGCGATAGCCCCTGACTGTGTCAGAGTCAACGTTGTTTGACTCCATTGCCTTAAGAGCGGCCTGGCTATCGGTGTAAATAGCGATATCTCTGCCGGATACCGATCTCATCTGCATCAGCTCAGCCGCCCTGAGGACAGCTAGAACCTCTGATTGGAAGACACTGCTAGTGTCCGGTAGCCTTATGGCGACTCTTAGTTCCGGGTCCTCCGAGAAGATTCCGGAACCTGTTCCTTCCTCTGTCTTCGAGCCATCTGTGAAAACTGCAATTTCGTTTGATCTTGTCACTGCTTTTTTTTGCCAGTCCTTCCTCTCCGGATATAATATATCATACGGAATGTCGAAATCGATTAAGGAAGGGATTTCATCCGTTCTAATAGTATTGCCTGGTAGTAGCTCTTCCAGGATTGTGCCGTGGCCAAAGCTACTGTTTTTGAAAAGACCCAGATTAATGAGTCGAATCGCACTGTTGCCATCAAGTTTTTTTATCTGTAAATCAAGCGGTGTCAGGTGTAGGAAGGTGTCCAATGCTGCCGTATGGGGTGGTACGGAGTGCTCCTGTAATGGCTATGGTAGCCGTTCTCTGAACCGCCGATAATTTTCCGTAAGTTGTTTTCTTAGTTGTTGCTTCCACCATGCTAGTGCGCCGTATGTCAATATGGGTCTCACCACTACCGTATATAGCCAGTACACCATAGCAGGTTTAAGGCCCCAAATTTTTCCCACAGTTCTTTTACATATGAAAAGAGCATTATACGCCTTTTTAATTCTGTCCTCTACGTTGAGATTCCAATTCAGTTTCTTATCCAGAATCACGCCAAGGTACTTCGCACTTTCCGAAAGGGACAGCTCCATTCAGCCGAATTTTGGCAGTGTGAATTGCGGTATCTTGTACTTTCTGGTAAAGAGAACCAGTTCCGTTTTGGAGCGATTGACATTGAGACCACAGCTGCCTGCCCACGTACTGATCGTCTTCAAGGCAAGCTCCATGAACTCACTTAAAATGTTCAAGTATTTTCCCTGCACTATTATCACCACGTTATCCGCGTATGCCGTGGCGCTGATACCCATTAAATTAAGCTTTTTGAGAATGTCATTTATGACCAGTACCCAAAGGAGTGGAGATATAGCTCGCCCTTGCGGGGTTACCCTGGTCACTGACATTCTAGCCGAGCTTTGTCCAATGGAACAGTTTATTACCCTACCTGCAAGCATGTTGCAGATCCAATTTGTTATTCCTTGTTCTATGTTTGCGTCTACTAAAGCGCTCAGCTTTACGTTATTGAAGGGCCCTTCTTTATTTAGGAAGGCCCCCATCGCAAACTCACCAAAGTTTAGACTTCATTCGATTTTCCCCACCACCTCATGTAGGGCGGTTTCCACGGATTTGCCCTTCATGTAGGCATGATGTGACCCGGTCAAAAAACCGTAACCGCATCTGTTCGTGATGTGAATTTCCAGTAAACTCTCCAGGGTTTTAAGCATAAAAGATGACAGACTTATTGGTCTGAAGTCTTTAGCTGTTGTATGCCCTTGCTTGCCGGCCTTAAGTATAAAAACTACCTTAACTTCTCTCCATGCTTTTGGAATATAGCCCGTTTTTAAACTGTATCTCAGAATTTGCATAATGTTTTGGATGACTACCTACGGCGCTTTTTGCAGCATAATGGGTAGAATGCCATCCGGGCCGGGGGATTTATAGGGTTTGAAAGATTGAATTGCCCACCGTATTTTTTCCTGGTTTATAAGAACACCCATCTCTCCTTCGGATACACCCTGGAAATGTTCAAAGGACTTTCATGGACATAAAGATGGAGAGAATATGTACCGAGTATTGGTCATGACAAAATTTCGCTCCGTTGCATAGTCCGTTAGCCTTCAATTGCTATCGAAAGTTGTGTTGTGAAGATATGATCAGCATACCTGGGCATTGCTACAAGTAATCACCTCCCTCTGCCTTGTTCGATCTATTTCTTGGCATAAGTACAAATATCTCGACTGTCTCCAGGCTCATCTTTCTAGATTCCACATTGACTTACTGACCTCATATGAATCTTTCAGACACCCATTGACGTCGAAGTCTATCTATTTGAGCAGGATCTTCTTAAACTCAGCCTTATCGCACTACCTCAAACTCTCACAAATTCCTTTTTGAAATGGAGTGCCCCTATCGCAAGTAATCAATTGAGTTTCCAAAAGAAGAAACTAGGGATTCAGTGAAGCTGATTCTACGAAACTATTTTTGAGTGATCTGTCTAAATGAATGAAAATTTGAACAAAGTATTTCCGGGGACGACACTTTGTATAATGTAACCTTTAAGTGTAATCTACGGTTGTACATCGGAATGGAAACCAGTCCCCGATCGTCATGAAGTTTAGCATATTCAACGATCCTCAAGTCCCGTACAGTATCTCATTGAATAAAGAAGTAATGAACCATGAAAATCGCAACCTGCAACGAAACTGCCTCACAACTACCATATGCTGCACCCAATTGTCGTTTGTCGTTCACTTGATCTTGTGAGTACCACACTGTGCATGATCCAAAATGAATGCAAAAAACGTCGAAATAAAACCATAAACTTTGTTAAGGATCTACGGATGCTAGTGCTCACTGAGGCGTTTTCTCAGCCATTTCAAAGCTGACCACTGGGCACAAACCAGAATTGAACTGAAATTGGTTCATTACTGTAGATACTTTCATTGCATGTCGGGTCCAACCGACTAGAACTTTCCAATTTGATGATTTGTATCAGAGTGGCCCCATGTGGAGGTAAGGATTCTGAGCTCTGACTGAAGTCATTTTAAGAACTGCTCAACCAAGAATTACATCCAAAGTAACATGCGTTCCAACAACTGCCAAAGGAAGTGTCAATTTACCCACTAAAAACAAGCTGTCTACTGCGAGATGATTGACTATTCTAACAAGTCCTTGAAAGTTCTATCTGAAGGTCACACCTGCTTCTGGTTTACCTACAAGTAAACCCCAACGATTATTATCTTCAACTCATTGCCACTAATCTCACTTCTCCAACTTTAACTATCGTCGTCACAGTTGCTCGTGTCTACTCCCATCAGCTTGATTGTTTCGCCTCAAAGGCATCAAAATCAACTCTGACATCTGAGGCAAGTTTTTTCTTTCTGTTTTCTGATATTTTTTTTCAATGGACCACTCCAACCCACTACCGCGCCGCCGCCGCTTCACTTCAACTCGTTGCCAGAGGTTGTAATCATCTAAGTCAAGTAGCAAATAACACACACACAACATACGAATACAGAGAGATGCCGCCGCGTCAATACCGATGACGTACCACGCCGGCCGACAAGACCATGTGTACAAGTCAGAGGCAGCACATTCTTCAAGTCAATCACCTCGTCTTGGTGGAAACTAAAGAGCCTGTAAGACAGTAAGACGAGTGCGCGCCGACAACAAATAACTACTGCGCACTCGCGCACTCCTCACCAAATCACCAAACTACACGAACTCACCCAACTCACACTCACATGGCATAGCAAAAACACATGACGACGACTACTACTACTCACGCACTCACGTGCTCGACGTTCATTCAGGTGCGCTGCGTAATTCACCTTTCATTCATTCATCCGAAACCGAATTCGAATCTGAATCACAGTCTGAAGGTAGAGCTGAAGCTGAAGTTGGATATGAATCCGAAGCCACCGCCATTCATTGTGATCTTGAGGCTGGAAAAATCTCGCAGCACGGTTGTGGATACCTCTTCGTGTTGTTGGATTCAAGAAATTCCTCTTACAGAGAACCGGGGGGACCGGATCTGAAGAAATTCTGCAGTTGTAATCGTATAGTTTGGATGACGGGGTATGGCATGGAGAACGGGCTAGGTAACAGCATCTGCTACAACATTGATTGCAATGCTAACTTTAGAATCAGATTCGAAGTTACGATACGAATGCGGTCGTGATGTAAAAATGGAGACGAAGAAGTGAAGCTGCTGCTGCCGGCCGCCGCCGGCATGAAGAGAGATGGATGTGTTGGGGCCATGAGATATGATACCAGGTGTGGGGGGGTAGGTGAGGCTAAAGGGATTTGTAGTACATTTGTACATTTGCATTTGAATGTGATAATTGGTGAATGTTGGTACGGATACGTTGACGTTTTTGGGGCGAAGGTACGGTATGGTCAATCATGGGGATGCGCTCCAGAAATAGATGAGTTTGGGTGGAGATCTTACGTCCGTCAAAAAGATCAAAAACGAGTCCATTGCTTCAAGAGTGGCTGGATGAAAAGGAATTTCCCATACATTTACCATCCGGGATCGTTTCTAGTACGTACTGACTCGTAACTTATCCATCTAGTTCATATGACAGATAGTACGTTTTTCTATCTAAGACAGAATGCGTAGGTTTCCATCAACACGGTTCTAAGACAAGCTATTGACGACAGTTGCTGACAAAAGACGACAGGCCCTGAAGATCAAAAGATACGAGTATATTCCAAAAGAAATCGATATATAACGGTTAACGACTCCAAAGATAATCAGCGAGAGAAGACTTCACTTCTTCTCCGTTAACAAGACTTCCTGCATATGCTCGTACATATCGTCAACCTGATTTCGGACAGATTAAGTTCAAAATGAAATACTAAACTGCGTGCTGCACATCAATGGTTGTATTGGTGGTGACATATTTTGTGCCTGTTGCTAATCCTTTTTTTTTAAATGACTCATCGAAGGACATAGGCAGCGCACTTGAGTTCCCTTAAAGTCATTCTCAAACTTCTTAATCCCTGCTTGACTCTCCCCGTTCATGTCAGCGTAGAGTAGAACAGTTCTGCTTTCGCCACCTAAATCACGGTTTTCGTCTATTGCGCAAATCCGAAACTTTTGGATTTGAGCGTTCATGTCCATCCAGCCACCTCAATCGTTGGACCTTTCCTCTTTTGGCTAGTTCGATGTCGCTGTACAGTCCATACATTCATCGTTGTATCTCCCTCTCGGGACCGAAGATCCCCCGGGAAATTCTCCTCTCAAGGCAGCCTCAGCCATTTTTGATAAAGTTCTTGCCTCTGCAAGAAAGATTGTGCCTCTTATGTGGGTGTGTGAGTTTTAGACTAATCTTTTAAGAATGCTGTTGAAGAAATCGCATGAAAGCGCATCGCTTTGTTTAAATGCTTTTTTGACACCAAAGGTATCGGTGAGATGTTAACCGACCTTGATGGAGCAGCGTGCATTCTCCATTGTCATCCTGCACAGACGGACGAGTTTGGCAGGGATCCCGAAACTAGCCATTGCTCTGTATAGCTCGTCTCTATAGGTGTGTCATGCGCGGCTTTGAAATCGATAAATAAGTGATGAGTATCGATCGGAAGCTCATTTGTTTTGTCCAAGATCTGCTGTAGTGTGAATATCTGGTCGATGGTGGACCTTTCTGGCCTGAAGCCACACTGATATGGACCTATCAGGTTGTTGAGGAAGGGGTTCCGACGTACACACAATATGACAGATTCAATCTTACATCTTGGTGTTGAGAAGAATTACGCCTCATTAGTTGGCGTAGGTCAAATGGTCTCCTTTCTTGAGGATCGGACAAACAATGCAAGGGGTTCCATTCATCGGCATACTGTCGTCTGATCATATTTTAGAGATGAACTAGTGTATGCTTCTAACCAAGTCATCGCCTGCCTATTTTAGGAGCTCGGGAATAAAGTGTCCGCTCCAGCTAAGATATGGCTATCTTCACTTCGTTCAAGTGGGGTAGATGATTGGCCTACATCGTCCAGGTTAAAAGTTAGTTCTACCTGACGCCGCGGCGGTATTTGGTTCATCATCGCCGTAACACAGACTACAGAATTACTCTTTTCAAATCTTCAGCATCGACTGCGACTCTACAACGATACTACAATCTCAGTCTATAGTAGCACCTAAGTTCTCAGACAGCGCTCCTCGTGTTCCTTCTGTTTCTTCTTAAAAAGCCGGTGTTCCTCCTTCCTCTTCTGCTCGTAAGCAGCTCTGGTCCTTCTTTCCGACAACCTTTGATTCCATTAAAACAATTTATCCGCTATCCCTGGTTTATAAGCTTAGCAAATCAAGTCCAGATGGACCTCGATCAGTATCCGATGGTTAACACTTGAAGCTAAAATAAACTCAATTGATATCTTCCGGGCATAGTTTGTGGGTTAAATCATCATCAGAAAAGTATCAGAACCTTCTTCTTCTCTGCTGTCTACATGAGCGTGCCTCTACAGTACATTTGCATGGAATTAACGAAATCCAATAAACATTTCCAGTATACCGGAGCAAGTAGAGAGCATCAGCTTACTTAATTATGCCATTAGAGTTCACTTTAGTCTAGGATGGATCCCACCAATATTTTCGATAGCTGCCATGCCGGTCAGGAATTCCAAAAATACGAAAATCTGCTTTTTCTTTGCTCTCGGTGTCCATGGGCCTTTTGTGAACTGGCCATGAGGGCCATGAGGGCTTACCTTATGGCTGATGGTGCTGTCCTTCCTTGAGTTTTCACTATTTCACTTTCTACCCAGTTCTAGATTTGCTTAAAAATATACTTTGCATCTCAATTTAAGGTATGAAACTAATATAGACGCTTTTCCGTTGGAGATTGTTCGAAAGTCCCGGAAACGCAGATCCTATATGACGAGAGCTTTTCTTTTAACTCGTTCACCGATCATATACACAGAAGCAAGGTATAAGAGGATCAAACTATCGCAATGGATAGGCAGATACTGAGGGCGTTTTCAAGGCTATTGATGATCGGAAGTATCCGAGAGAGTGCTGCTTCAGCTGGCACAAATAATAAGTATTTGACTGCTTTATCAAAATGTTTAATTTTCAAATACGATGTTTGCGCGAATATAAGGCTGATTATTGGAATCAGTTTGTTGTGGACAGGACAACGGACTCAAGTGGATGAAATTGGTTAAGATGACTCTATCGATGTCATGAGCATTATAAGACAAATTCCATTCTACATCATGTTCCAAAGGAGAGGATCGGATGACCTTTACGGAACTCCAATCGAAAGGCTGTGGTATAAAGGGTCATCGTCAGTGTGATATTTTAACCCGCTATTGCTGCAGTGGTCTTAACTATCTTTAGCGGATAATATAATGTGCACATTCATTGCGCCCCATTCCAATTGTCAAGGCTTCGCCTATCAATGAATTAGGACTGAGAAAATACTAATCTTATCGTGAAAATCTTCAGATTTAAACGCTGTGAAGATTGCTACGATTCTACCACACACAAGCTCCCTGTCATAGGACCCGTTAAGTAGTAGAGGACTTAAAACACTGTGTCGTGAGTGTCAGAGTCCCCCAAGTCTCCGATCCGGGACTTACTTGTTAGGTGTAGGCCCTTTAGTGGAAACGCCGCTGTGGCTGTAGTCTACGCCTAAAACGCAGGAATTGTTTTCCAGTTAGTTTCAACCTTAAGATTGGCAAGAAGTTTTGGGTCAAGCTTAGCTCATACCAAAGGTGGCCCTTAAAACAAGTTCCGAATCGGAATTGATATCAAAGGAATGACGAAGATCGACGGCCAGGCGGATCCTTATCCCCATTGATGTATGGGCACCATGTAAAACTTGGGATACGCTAACTTATTTCCGTGTTCAGTATACCAATCTCTTTATGTCACCTGAAAACGTAACAACATTCTATTCTTTGACTTTAAAGACTTAATCCACAATCTAGCTAGCTAAAGTGAAAAGGCTACACATTATGCGTCTGGGAAATCCTCTGTAGATACATCCACCTTATCTGTCTCATTCTTTTGTAAATCCTCTTATAAGCCCGTTGACTCATCACTCTATCGTAAGATACAGAAGTATTCGCTTAAAAGGTCCAATTGACATAGGAATCGAAGCAAAGCACTTGCATTTCCATATCATGAGCTGCGTACAGAAGCCAAATTGCTGCATTTGGGGTTCGGGAAATCCACACGTAGCCATAGAGAAGTCAATGAATCTCGAATAAGTGACTGTTTGGTGTGGTTTTAGGAGTGACAGCACTACTCACCCAACTTTTTTTTGAAGACAACAATCGAAGAAACTTTGCAGTCAGTGGAGAGCATTACCGAGACATGACAACCGATTTGCTATGGCCAGAGTCCATCAATCCAACAATCGATTCATTGCACACTGAGTTCAAAAATCATGTAATCAGTCGTTTTGGTGATGTTGCTTGGCCTCCACGAAGCTGCGATTTGACGCCTTTTGACTTTTTCTTTATGTAGGGTGACATTACTAAACTATGCGAACAATAAAGCTGTATGTCCCTTCCGGGACTGAAGGGTGTTGTGCTTCACCAAAACTATGAGACCACACACAAGTTTGGCGCTCTGCTTGGTTGGGATGTGTTTCCATATCCAAAGTAAAGACAAGGTCTTTCGCCATCAGACTTTCACTTGAGATATTTTGCTCCTTGCAAAGGTCATTGAATGGTAGAACGGTTGCTTCCGAAGATTTAATCAAACCTTGACTTTGTGATTACCTCATAATCATGGTTCAGTAATGATGCCGGATTTGACAATAAATGCCGACAGAAATGTCTTCTTCTTCGAGGTAGAATTTACCGAAGTAATGTTGACGTGTTCTTATTAGACAGCTGCGGTGGTGTAGTATATTCTCTGCTGAATCTTCGTCTTCGTTTCACAATCTACAGATATTGTCTTGTGCTATTCCCAAGAGCATTAAATGTTCCTTGACTTGACAGGGTCCGGTCAGAAAGCTCGTGACTATTCGAATCTGACTTCTGTTTAGGTTTAGGAGTTCTTTTGTTTTGTTGTAGGAAGCTTTTGGCGAGAATAGTTCGGCTTGTCTGCTATTTCTAAGATTTCGTATAGAGAAGTTCCTGTACCGGGTCTGAATACTCCGGCTCCAACTCCTTCATCTGTCTTAGATCCACTCGTGTACCAAATGAGTGAATCTCTGACAAATGTGGGTTTGTTCTCTTCCCATTTGCTACGGTCCGGGAAGGTTACTTTGAAGTTGTGAGTGGAGTTACACTTTGGTAGACATCTGTCTGTAAAAGTAATTCCAAACAGTTCGTTGTTCTTCATTTCTTTCTGGGTGAACTATCTTGGAGTTAGATTCATTTTCAGTGATGAGCATAAAGGCACTTGCTATGGCTTCTTTCATTGAGAATGACTTCCAGCGCTGCGGTAGGAGTTGTCCTCATAGCACCCGTAGTGCTGATACAAGCTAGTCTTTGTAACTTGTTGAGCTTTGCTTGGGCGGACTTTTGTTTTGTTTTATGCCACCACAGAGGGTCTGCATTGGTAACAATCGGTCTTGCTATGCCAGTGTACATCCACGGCATCATTTTGGGGTTTGGGCCCCAGTTTTTGCCGGCAACACATTTTTTGGCCCATAGTTAGGCCCTGGCTTTGTCTATTGTCATGGAAAGGTGAGTATTCCAGGTGAGCTTTTCAGCAAGGGTTACTCCCAAGAATTTGGCTTCTTTTGAGAACTCAATTGCTTCGCCCATGAGTGTGGGGTTTCTTAGTTTTTCCCGCTTTCTTCTCTTGGTGAACGCAACTATGGTACTTTTTTTGGGATTGACCTTTTTGCACCACTTAGTGACTAGGTTAAGTGCTCTCCACAGGCGATCCGAGATGGTTTATTTCTACTTAAGGCTGAACTCATTCCTTATTATTGTCGTAACGTTGAAACTTGTCCTCAAATGTAATTGAAATCCATTCACATCATCAATAGATACAGATCAAAACAGTTCCCAAATTGGTTAATCGTTAAAAAAAAGAAACCCAATCCGATAGTCCCAATGCGAGCCTTAACCTTCTCCTTCTAAATAATAATAAACCGATCGCCATAGACATACGAGTAGTAAACAGAAATTAAAAACAAATCCCCATCCGTATCTTGTCTGACATCAGGCAGTATATCTCAAAATAATTAAACAAAACCACGGGGAAAGAATTCCGTTCAAATCTCCAACTGCTACCATGGAGATTTTTTGAAATATCTCCACCATCAAGATCACAGCACTTCCTCCAGAAAACACCATAAAACTCGATTGCGGCCAGCCGGCATTCGTAGTTTGGAGTTTCCCCCAGCCAGTTACTATGTATCTTTTAGTTTTTTTTCAAATAAAATTCGATTAAAATACAAATTGCTACACATACACACACTTGCAGGCACCATTAGGAGAAGAAAAATTGGTGAAGCACTACATGGAACACAAAAAACAGAAAAAAAAAAATCATCACTGGTCCAGCCCACTCCATATTCGGTAGCAGAATATTAAAAAACGAACTTTTCTACGAAGCTCAGAGGGTCGGACGAGTAAAGGTGTAAGTCGAATCCAATCCAATCCAACAACCAACCAACCAGTAGCTGGCCAACAACTTGGACCATCCGGCACCTTAAAACCTCATTTCCATTTGATCTGTCGCTTCCACTTCCCGGTGCTGGTCCCCCCTTCCGCCCTCTCCGAACAACCATCGAACCATCGCAAAAAGAAAGCAATCTTCACTTTAATTAAATTTAATATGTTATAAACACCCTCGGGCAATTATGGTAGCGACGTGAATCTGTTTCGGTACACCATCTTCTTAGAGGCAACTTCAACTTCAAACTCTAAACCATCAACATCTAGATATGAACGAGTACTTCAGAGTTCTGCCAGAACGTCAAAGACAGAGAGAGAGAGAGAGAAAATCTCAAAATTGAACTGATAAATCTTTTGGGGGAGATGCTGAGGCTTGATGATGCTTCTGCTCGCTGCTGGCTACCTCTAGTGAAATTAAAAAGTCTAAAACCTCTTCCACATGAACAGTGGAAACCAGTTCATTGAATCTGCTAGAGTGGAACAAGCAGGCGGTATCCAACTTAGATGAAATATGACTCAGTGAGAATGGAGAATGGAGAAATAAAAAAAATAACGAAACGCACTTTGTTCGTACGGGAGATGGTAACGCTTTGGGGAGTAACTTGATTTGGCTGCGACTGCAGAGCATATTCCATAAGTCTCCAGTGTGGATCTTAACAAGATATTTTGGAAGAATACTCACTCAGAGAGGTCATATCATACTTATCTTTTGATCGGATCGCTATTTGTTGATTGGAATTACGGTAATTTAATTTGAATTTGATTAAAAGATAAGATGACCATTTTGGAAAAACCAATTTAGGACGCATCCGAGAAGAAAATACAATCAAGTGGATTTTGGACAAACTGTTTTGTACAATTCCTCTGCGACTACTTCAACACAACGCTGATCATTTCTTTTGTAGTCACGATCTATACCATCAGTAGCTAAGCAGTTATTAAAAGACCTCTAAAGTGATGCAGCCTATGATGACAGACTGTGACTGTGATCTGGCTTATGAACCTACCATTCTACTTGCGTCCCTTGGAGAAGTACTCGAAAACTCGGCCCATTCGCTGATTATGATCCAACCAACTCAGACATTCGATACGTTAACGTCTGACTAGATCTTTTCCATTCTTCGCCAATGCAAATCACACGCAGAATGCTTCACTTGAAAGCGCCAAGTTGCTTCAGCATCCGCTATAGACAAGGTCCCAACCTGCGAGCCATATGATAGGAACGAAATGATAAGTTTCTTGATTAAGCAATTTGGTCTTAAAAAAGAAGAAGAACCCTCTTTAGCCCGGAGAAACAGCGGTTAGTAAGAGGTTAGTAAGATTCTGCGTCTAATCTCTTTGCTGATGCATCTGCTGCGGACATAACACTGCGGACCTATGTAGACGAAGTTCTTAACAACCACTAAGCTGATGGTGACAATTTCGCCAAGCCGAGTCGGTAGTGTTCATTCTTTTCTGTCTACGTAAAGACCGATTTTGTCTGCTTTAACCTCAAAATTTACAATAGTTTGATTGACCGACAACTTAAGAAAGTCCACATCTCTTTTGTTGGCTACTGAGTTTTGCAAGATTTTTTCCAGAACGATGTTGTATAAAACCTTTCTTGACATTGAAGATCACGGTCAATTCATAGCCCACCTTAATGGAGCAGCAAGAATTCTCCATTTTTGAAAATCCAAATGGCATCATAACGTATGATTCAACTTCATGTATACTATCACGTATCGTTCTGAAATTTCTGGCTGTTTTATGTAAATATTCGATCGATGGTGGACTTTCTTGATCTAAAACAGAACTGCGACGATGTTGGGGCTACCAATTCTATAGTTGGAGCGGTAATCCATCGGAGAAATGATGCCAAGATTCCATTCTTCGGGATGCTTTAGCCTGACTGTATCTTACAGATCAGCTGGTGCGTATTTCCAGCCCGGGCCGCTGCTGTTGCTTTGCTAGCTGCGTGAAATAGCTCAGCAGGCAGTTCATTCATATAAAGCATCGACATTCCTACCATAACTTCATCTAGGTCTGAGGGATAAATTTCTCTGTTACATTCGTCCAGAGCAAATGGTTTAATCTGCCTTATACCGACATCTTTTGGCGAGTGTCATTCCTGAAGTAACATCTGTTAATTCTGTCGATCGCGGGCTTCTCAAGCTATTCTTTTTACAGACGAAAACTCAAATCCCTTCTTTTCTGCTACAAAAAGCTATCGTCCTTCGATGACGCGCGGCCTTATTTGATTCTTTTTATGGTGACTTCTTCATAGCTGCGCCAATCACATCAGAAGCGGTTTGTCTATCGGGCTAGCATTTTGGGAGTTAGGAGAAAAAGCGATTGACTTAGATCCTGTCAGCCTTTTGCGTCGAACTTTATCTTGCCAGTAATATTCCCATTCGTATACTAACTGCGACAAGGTAATGATGATACATCAAGAATGCCTGGCGCCCAGCACAATGTGATGAATCTGGTAAACGGTGCTTGATTAGAGAATTCCCAAGTCGATATGGGAACAATGTGCCGGCTGATAAAAAGTTACATTTCGTCACAGAATCCATTGTCTGACTGGGTGTAATTCGGGATCAAATGGGGCTTGCTTACCCATCCTTCCCTTAAGATCCCGTAGTACAATTCTGGTGTCATGAATGAGCCACTGAGCAAGAGGTCATAGAATACGTCCCTGATTCCGTCATTTTTTTCCTCTGCAGAAGAATAACTGCAAACCGATCTTATTTTTTTTAATTTTGGTCTTGATAGAGATTGTTGAAAAGTTTGAGATCTTTCGTTTAGTTTTCCTTGAGTAATAAATCTACATCCAAATAAGCGGCACCTTCCTTTAGTGTATCAATCGCTGTAGTAGATGCTTTAGTTTTTTATCCGTGTTTATTCATGCCTATCTATCGCAATTCTTACGTTTATTTCCGCTTAATGGCAGCCTAGAGACCAAGCTGTTTTATGAATTCATTATTTCACAAAAAAATAAACAGGAGCTTAACCGCTTCTTCTGAAGTCAATATGGAAAGTGCAAAAGTTAAAGATTTTTTTCCTGTCTGAACAAAAAACTCGGCCAAAAATAAGTCCGTTTTAATCCCTGAAAGTTCCTTTAATAAAATTTCCCAGCCTTCGAAAAAAGATGAGTAAGCTCTTTAGCGATAAAGGGTCTAAAGTCCCAGCACCCATTAAGTAAACCTTAAGTACATGCAGACTGAAACGAGATTTAACCGGACAATCACAGGAGTAGTGCTTCCTGGTTGTCATCTTTTCACATCACAGGCTGTTGACTGGGATCCAGACAAGTTTGCAAAATCTTGCATAACTTGGAAGTTGGATGAAGCTTAGCAAGGCCTTAAGTGCAACTTTGCTTTCGCTACAGATGTAACATATGTTGATTATTTGCCCCTACAGTATAGTTTATTGTCATTAGGACTACGTATATCTCCGCTTGGAAGGCAGTTGAAAAAAAGGAGGCTGGAAAAAAAGCTCTACGAAAACACCTAGCTCGCCAAAATATTTCTACAAAACATTTTGGTATCTTGATCTTAAGTTCGAATTAGAATGAGACTGATTCAAATAGTCCACAGTTAACAAAGCACGACTTCTCGAATTCACTAGACATTCGGACGTGCTCAAGCATATCTATCTAGTTGGGTCTCAGTCCATACGTATGATACATGTAAGTCAAAACACGATTTATCAGGCGAATTCCCAATATGAATCGTAAGCGGCAGATCTAGAGACAAGGTCTTTTAAACTCCTTTGACACAATCAGACCTCAGGCCTGATCACAGATGTTAGAAGCATTGAAACCTTAATCAGTGAGTTGATCAACATGAACCATAACAATGGTGACAAGACATCTGTTTATTTCGCACATATTTGCCTTCAATTCTGCCGACCATTTTGATTTTGAAGCGCAGTCTCGTAGGATTTCAGGATACTGCATACCTGAGAGAGAATGGACCCCCAAGATCAGGTTCATTCACTTCATGTACTTGACCATTCCAGACGTGCACGTCACAGTTGCTAGTTGAAAGAACGCTGAAAAACGTTGCAATGTTTTTGATGAACGATTCGTCAGTGATTTTCGTACAGAGAGCATTTCGTGCCGTTTTCTTGGGCACCCGGGTTTCCACTGGTTGTTTAATGAGGCATCTAGTCACACAGCTCTTAGAGACTGGAACACCGCGTTCGCCTGACAATATCGCTGCAGTGGATGAAGATATCGCAAAGATTTCTTCGACAGGAATAAACGACGTACAATGGAATTTGAAAATCCAAGCGCGTCTCTGCGGCGCATTTTCATAAAAGACCTGAAAATGTTCCCTTACGAAGTGTATACAGTGCATCAGCTGATGGGTGTTGACAGTAAACAACGTCTAACCAACGCTCAATGCTCCCGAATCTTAACAACGTAGTGAACAATATTCATGAGTAACAAGACCAACTTTTACCAATTGGATGCATGAGTAGACAAAATTTGCTCTTCTGTGGCATTAAAAACCCGCATGTAATGCATGAAGCGCCAAATTCAATGCCCCAATTTTTTTCAAAAACATGGATAGTGAGCGCAATAAATATTTCTTTCCTCAATTGAATGAATTTGGATTGGAGGACATGTTGTTCCAGCAGGTCGGAGCAACGGCGCATACTGCACGAGACAGAATTGACATTTTAGAGCAGGCGTTTTGGCTATTTGCACTAGCCTGTAGGGATACCAATTTGACCGCCCTAGATGTGTTTTTTAAAGTGACGAGTTTATATGAAAAAGTCCCAAACTCTGGCAGCCTTCAAGGAGAACATCTGTCAAGAAAGGTTCTATTCTTTGCCCGAGTTCTCAAGAAAACCTATATAGCAAGGAAAAGTCAGTACAATTTACTTGGCTTTTACATGTCCGTGTGTCGTGGTAAACCCAGCACTGATCTAAGAGATGTGTCTATATATCTACAACATATAAGCGAATGAATTTAGAATTAATAGAAGTTATAGAAAAAACGGTGACGATTTCATAAAAAAAAAAAATAACAGGACAGGCTTCACTTCCTTGTGGGACACCACACAAATTTAAAAAAATCTTGCCACCTTGATCAAATCTACACTTGGCGCTTGACAAACGAGCTTACACAATATAGAGGCTAATGTCCGATATACTAGGTGGGGTGAAAAGTAACCTCCTTGACCGCCAGAATGCGCTGCTACTGCAAAAAGTCCGTTCATTATTTTTTGAGAGGCAAAACGGCGAAGGAAACAAAAGAAAAATTCGATAAATATTATGGGGCTAATGCTCCGTCAGATTACACCGTAAAATATTGGTTTCGAGAGTTTTGTGGTGGCCGCAACTCCACATCCGATCAAGTCCGCAGCGGCAGGCCCTCCAATGCGGTTACAGAGGACAATGTCAAAAAAATACATGAAATGGTGTTGGCTGACCGGAAAGTGAAGGTGCGCGAGCAAACAGATACCACAAAGACTAGTACTGAGCGCACACCCCATACCTTGGGCAATATTCTGCATATGAAAAAGTTATCTTTCCGCTGGGTGCCGCGCATGCTCACTTCTGACCAAAAACACGAACGCGAGAGCACTTCGAAAGAGTGTTTGGTCTTGCTGATGCGGAATCGGGCGGACTTTTGGCGTCGATTAGTTACTGTTGATGCAACCTGGATCCACTATTACATACCAGAGAACAGAATGAGTGCAATGGATTGAAGCCGGCACGAGTGCTCCGAAGCGACCGAGGGAGGCTCAATGGGTCGGAAAGGTTATGGTGTCGGTTTTCTGGGATTGTCATGGTATACTCTTCTTGGACCACCTCGAAAAAGGAAAAACCATCAACAGCGAGTATTACTGTGCATTATAGGAGCGATTGAAGACCGAAATCGCTGCAAAACGGCCTCACACGTAGCGAAAAAAATTTTTGTTTTTGCAAGACAATGCGCCGGCGCATAAGAGCATCGCAACCATGGATAAATCAATGACTTACAGCCCCAATTGCTGTCGCATCCACCATATTCACCAGATTTGGCTCCCTCGGACTATTATCTCTTCCCAAACCTCAAAAGATTGCTCATGAATAAAAAATTCAGCTCACGCGAGGAAATCATCGACGCCACGGAGGAGTATTTTGCAGACCTTCCGGAAAATAACTTTTCAGACGGGATCAAGACGTTGGAAAATTGCTGGAATAAGTGATAAGAATAAGCTAAAAGGGGACTATATTGAATAAAATAAGAAACATTTACAAAAAAAATGTTTTTTCATTCCCAAGAAGGTTACTTTTCACCCCACCTAGTAGTGTACCCAATGTGCTTCAGGAAATCATGTTCCTGAGCAGTGTCTACCCTTAGTTCATACATCAGCTGTTTAATGGAAACGCATTTCTGCATATGTAAGATAGTAGACCCCGTACCGAGTAGTCAAAGTCTGACAAGAGCATTTACCATCCAAATCAAAGTACTTGATGAGCCTTAATCACCGTCAGCGGGAGGTAAACAAATAAACAAATATGAGTATGTACAGTGTACAAGTATAATATTTTAAGCCAAGCGATACATTCGAAAGAGCCAATTGTCAACTAATTTATTGGCAACATGAAAACATTCGCCTAATGGCTCATTGAACACTCAGACATATTAATCTTGTCAACGGACCTCTGGAATGCTCCTTCATTTGAATACTAACCGCTGTTGAGATGCCATTACTTGAAGCTTGTTCTATGTACGAGTATGTTTAAACTCCATACCGTCCTCCCCCCAAATTGAGCCGACCTCATGCAAATATAACCGATATAAAGATATTTGTTCGAGTTTTGTCAAATCACGACATGTCGAAGCATTTTGCCAATTAGCCAATAGTTCAATCAACAATGCCAGTCATTTACGAGCAACTTGTATCTGTAGAACAGCAAAATGAACTCAAGCCCAGGAGCAGGCTAATAGCTATTGGCACTGCCATATGGCCAACGTTAGGCGGGGGGAGGTGCAAAATATTCATGTCAACTATTGGCATATTGCAATTACTTTGGCTATTGCTCTGGCTATGGTCGTTGACTTGTAACTTGTAAGTACCAATGCGACAGACAACAAGTAGTTCTTAGAAATTTACAACAACTATCACGGGGTGGTAATCGACACAGAGAAACAGAGGGAAGGCAAAGGAGATGAATGGCCACGATAAGTAATTAATTAGGTAATAGCAAGAAAGACCTGGACCAAGGAGACATGCTTCGTATTAGACTCCTCCTTTGGATCTTGATTGTCTCCCTCTGCTGGTGAACAACTTAATTTACTCCTAAATTTCATCCAGACATTCGGAATTGGATTGCCATGCTGAAAATGTGCACAAAAAACAAGTGAAACAACCGAATAAAGTTGGCCTTTATCACGGCATCCAAGCCAGTAACATCGGATCGCTTGGTGTCACGAAACATGGAAACAGTAGCTATTGGAAGATACCATGGATGCCATTGAAAGACGTGGGCGTGTGTGGGGTGATTAAGACACGATTCGTATTCAGGGAATCTGCTTGTGTGTCCAGTAAGGTACAAAGCTGCAGGATAACTTGATCAACCTGATGTTGGTTCCTTATCAATTGAGTAATGCCATAGAGTTGGAGTGGGTGATCTGGAGGTATTTTTGACAATGCTAGACATTCAAGGAAAGTCTTAAGAATCAATTAAGACAGAGATTAAGAAAGTTAACTTTTTACACTGAATATAATATAGCTGTTATGGTTTCGGTTCGTGGTTCCACAACTGTCAGTCAATCCGACTATTTGTCCTAGGGTTATTTCTAATGGAACAGCTTCCAGACTGAGGTTTGTGCCGCTGGAGAAACTGCACGGTATGAAGAAAATAACAACAAGAGGAGGCCCTAGACTCCTTACTCCAAAACAGACATTACTGCCATCCAAGAAAAAAAAAGGATCAAAACTCCCGCATCTATTACGGCCATTGTTATCGAAGGCAAAAGCAGCGCCTATTTAGATGCGGATTTGTTGTTGGAAACAGACTTGGGAAACAAGTCTTGAGTTTCCAGCATGTGAACGAGCGCCTCGTAGCAATCCATATCAAGGCTAAATTTCCCAAAATTAGACCTATATGCGAGCACGCCCCCACAGGGGAGAAAGACTACAACAGCAAACACAGCTTCTACAAGCTCTTGAACAAGACCTAGGTTTGTCCTCGGCGATTTTAATGTAAAGCTAGGAAGAGAAGGCATCTTTGGTAGCACTGTCGGAAGATATAATCTGCACGACATCACCTCCGATAACCAGTCAACCAGATGGACCACATTGGGATCGACGCAAGACACTTCTTCAGTATTATGGATGTCCGAACGTTCCAAGGAGCCAACATCGACTCGGACCACTACCTTGTTGTAGCCAAGGTACAGTTGCGGATAACTGGAGCAAAGACAAGACAAGCTTATTTTGTGAAGAATTTCGAAGTCAGACGGCTACAATCGCAAGAGATCGGCAAGTCCTTTTCCGATCGAGTCTCCCTTAATCTCTTAAGAGGTCGCTTGCAGCCAGCATCGAGCATCGAAGGCAATCGGAGATGCCGCTTCTGATGTGCTGTGTATCACTTGACCACCACAACGAGGCCCCTGGTTTGATGACGCAGCTAAGCATGCAGCTAAGCAAGATGCATATAAAGTGGCGCTGCATAGAAGGATCAGAGCTGCTCATGAGCGACGAACACCGGCTTCTCAGAAGGAAAAAGAAAGAGCATGAGATGAGTGGGCGAGGAAACTGAGAGTTGCTACTCCAGGAATGAGATTCGGAAGTTTTACTAAAAGGTAAACTGAACCGAAGCCTGTAGAGATGAACAAGGGAACGTCGTAGTAGAGTCGCAGTCCATGCTGAGGATTTGGAAACACCATTTCTGCAAACTGTATAACGGCGATGACGAATCAAATACCGCTGTCAGGCACAATAAACATTTTAACCTGGATTATGATGGCCAATAATTCCAACCACCCGACCTGGATGAAGTGAAGATAGCTATATCGAAGCTTAAGTCCAACAAAGCTTCTGGAGCGGGCAGCCTGATTGCAGAGCTCTTCAAATTAGCAGTTGATGACTTGGTATGCAGCATGCACTCATCTGTAAAATATGGTCGGACGAACGTTTACATAATGAATGGAGCCTTAGCATTGCTGGTCCGATCCTCAAAAATGTAGACCCTCTGAACTGCGCCAACTACAGAGGCCTCAGTCTTCTTATCATCATTGCTTACAAGTACTTAATTGTTGTATTGTGTGAATGCCTGCAACCGTTCGTCAACAGCCTGATAGGTCCATATCAGTGTGGCTTCAAGCCAGGAAAGTCCACCATCGACCAGATATTAACACTACGGCAGATCTTGGAGAAGACCCATGAGCTTCAGATCGATACCCACCACCTATTCATCGACTTTAAGGCCGCGTATGACAGCATCTATAGAGACGAGCTATATAGAGCAATGTCTAGTTTTGGCATCTCTGCCAAACTCGTCCGTCTATGCAGGATGACGATGGAGAATGCACGCTGCTCCATCAAGGTCGGTAAAGATCTCACCGAGACCTTTGATGTCCAGAAAGGATACGCCGACGATATTGACATAATCGGCAGAAAGCAGCGTGATGTCAGTTGCGTTTTCGCGAGTATCGAGACGGAAGCGGCGAAAATGGGTTTAGCAGTCAATGAGCGCGATGGCAATGGCGCGATAGTTAGCTAATTGGACTATCACGCAGAGAGTCTAGGTTCGATTCCTGGCTGGGTCACCAACAATTTTTCAAATCGCCGTCACCCTTTCGGCGGGCAATGGCAAACTCCCGAAAGTAAAATTGCCTCCGAAAAAGTTTCTAAGGAGTGCCGTTCGGACTCGGCGATAAACTCAAATGAGTGTCAAGAAGCTAGGGCATTGCCCATACCGGGCTGCCAGCGCCACAGTGTTTGTTTTGTTTTGTTTTGAGGGCAAGACTAAGTATATGCTGTCAAGCAAAACGGACAGTGAACATCGTCGTCTCGGACAGAACGTCACCCTTGACAGGTAAAATGTTGAGGTAGTTAAGGACTTTGTCTACCCACACTCCGCTATGAATTCAGACAACGACATCAGCGCTGAGACCAATCGAAGAATAACTTTTGGGCTAAGACTTTAATAATCCCAGTCCTGCTCGATGTCGCAGAGGTTTGGACATTATCAAAAATGGATGAGAGTGGAGGAGGAGATACAACGACGAGCTATATGAACTATACAGCGACATCGACCTAGCCAGAAGAGTGAAGGTTCAGCGACTTAGATGGCTGGGTCATGTAGAGCGGATGAACACCAAAGCTCCGGTCCGAAAGTCTTCAAATCCGCTCCTGAGGGACAGCGCAGTAGAGGAAGGCCAAGACTCAGGTGGTGCACGCAAGTGCAAGAGGACCTCAGCCAACTTAGCGTGCGAAACTGGAGGCAGCTGGCTGGAGACGCTTGCTGATTTAGGCCCAGGTCCACCCCGGACTGTAGTGCCACCTAAAGTAAAGTAAGTAAACACTAAAAGTAAAGTAAGATCCACCATCCTATCATTCGTAGCATCGCTTTGTTTTTCTCAGAGGAACCTAAGACTCCGTAAATACAATAAGCCGTCCTATATTTGGACCACGGTTGGTTGGCCTATTCAAAGGTTATTCAACAGACGGCCGTCTGTTTGCTTGCGCTAGAAAAGGGGACAGGTATCAATAAAAACAAGAAACAGGCTACAGACTGTCGAGCCCTGTTTGATTCAGCATTTAAAAACATTTTCGGCATACAGTCTTCCAATTTCATTCGAATCTAACATGGGACAAATGGAGATAATGTGCAGTAAGACCATTCCAATCTAATATAATCTCTAACTAGCCGAAGAAGATTTTTTTCAGTAGTCCTCTGTTGATGTATTCCTTCAGTATATCCGTGGTGCAGTCAGACCCATTACGAATGGCTGAAGGCTTCTGCATCTCAATGAGATTACAATAAGGCAGAAAATTATATGCAAAACTTTCGGGCTTCACAGTACTGCTTCGCTTAGCCCCATTGATATTCCCCTATACTTGTACGAGTTACCTAAAATGAGGTCTTGCTCTACTGACTTGTCCCCTCTAGTTATATTTGATTTAAAAACTCTGCGGGTTTTCCAATCGCTCTACATGTCCTAGTCATTAGGTGACTGGTGCCAGTTCAACCAAGAAAAGCTCCTACAAATCGCCCATTTCATGGAGGAATGCATTTTTACAGTAGCAACGTAAACAAACCTGAAAACTTCTAAATCATAAGTCCGATTTGGAGGGAGACTCGTTTGGGTTCCTCGGTGGAAGCTCGGTGAATCCAGCATGCTGGTCAAAGTCCTCAAAAACGAGAAATCACACAGACTAGTAAGTCTTTGAAGATCTTATGGCACCTACACTGAGTTGAAAACAGAAGCTCTCAGTCTCAGGTTAACTTATCAGCATATAACCAGCTACCAGGTCTGATGGTTTCAGTGAGCTGTGTAGCACATCCCGCCGTAGCTGCTATCTGCTATCAACTGGGAAGACATAGACATAGGTTTTAAAAGACGCTACTCAGTCACCAAGAGTTTCAAACCGACTTCCTTTAGATTAGAACTTCCCTAAGGTTAGAACTACCTAAGTCCTTGTTTAGGGCTTCCATACAAAATTGGGTTCCGTGATTCTGCGGGCCTAATAAATGTTTTTCGAAGAATCTAGGAGTTTTACTTTGACTGTTCGACTAATTGCGGAGGACATAACTGATATCAAATCCTGTGATGGTGGTGGAATGAGTGATGATGATACTGCGAGTCTGAGTGCTCTGTTATGACTTTCCCCAATCCCTATTAAGGAACTGCCACTCACCTTAAGGTCAATACGAGTAGAAGGCCATACAAGGCATTCCAAATTGATTTGATCTAAAAATCCTCCTGTGAAGAATAAACTAAAAGGCTTCCGTAAGTTCGGCCGAAACATCATCTATGGAGGTCAGGGTACGGATAAGTTAGAGCACCGATTTTCTTTTGCCATAAATCTTAGGTCCGTTGATTTCTATGCAGACAAAATCACCTAACCAAATAGCTATAATGAGTAGGATTCCTTAAAAAGTTCGCTTGTTAAGCGTGCCCTACGAGAAGACCTACAACACCCGTTGAAGGCCAATCATTCCATGCTGTTAACACATTTGCCTGTTGGTATTACTCTCATCTCATTTGATGACCTTCCTCACTATTGCTCCATTAAAACTAAATTGCCATCGTCTAATAGCCACTTCCAATCGCCGTCCTACCTTCATCCTGCAGCCTACCCCGTCGTTTACTCAGAATCTTTGAGTGAAGGAAAAACCGTATCCTGATCAACAACGCACAACAGCAGTAGCTAAGCCCTCTGTTGAAAATTACTCACAAACGAGTACGAATACAAAGCTAGAATGCATTCTGTCCAGGATGTTGCTCTTCCTGATGAAGAGCTACCATTTCTACCACGAATTTCTGTGCACAGTCTGTAACAAAAAAAAAAACAAAAAAATAACTAAACAACAACAAAAGCACCATCTACAACAAGTAGCAGTAGCACGGCACTGCTCTCGGTGGTGCATAACATTAATCTCCGGAATCGATACAAGCATTCTTGTCTGCGGCAGACGGCTACTGTTTGAGGCCGCAGGGCTAATGAATATCGCAATTTCAAACACATAAATGGACCCGCGCTGCTGCTTTACGGCTGCACCCAAGTCCAAGATTCAAGTTGAAGACACTCGAACCATCGGCAACAGCGACGCCAATGACGAGGCTGATGATGATGATGGTGATGGTGATGAGGACGTTGAGGATGCAGATGAAACGATGACTTACCATTTTGCCAATATTGGTAAAAATTTAACGCTCCACTCTAGAGATACTGCAACTTCAGCTCCAACCTCATTTCCCTCGATAGCTTCTGCAGCATTCATCGATGAACATGTAATTTAGTCGACATCGGGCCACAAGTAGATACGAGACGAGTACACTAATGTACGAGTATTGAGCGTGTCTGTGTGTAATTTCATTCATAGAGGGCGCAGACATACAAACAGCCACACAACACCAACAACAACATGAAAACCTATAATACCTTCGACATAATAAATTGTAGTAGGACGTTACCATCACCAGCAATCCCTTCTTCCTCCTGCAGATTCACCACTTCTAAGCTCTGAAGACCACAATTTTTGATATAAAGGGGGGAAGTTCCGACAGACTCAAATCGTTTACTTGAGTGCAGCACCACTCTAGACATGGCTCGGGGAAAATTGATTGCTTCAGGTAGTTTTGATTGCGATATCTGTTTTTAATTATAATACACAACGAGATCTACGTGCTGCTGTTTTCCAGCTTCATCTGAGTGTGGGATACAAGGGGGAATGGTCCCGCCCGGTAAGCCAAGGATTATTAATGCTGCTTTAATAACCGATGTAATATTTTTCCATTTCATTGAAGTGGAAACGTGCCTCTTACCGGCTGCTCCTGGGGGATGAGCTAAGAAAACAAAGTATCTACGTATCGGCAGTTGAAAGTATGGATGGCTGTCGTTATCATAACTCACGCTCGGTAGCCGGAGAGCTGTTTGGCGTTGTCAAATAAATTTTTCGAAAACTTTTCTGAAACACTAGACTGTTTGAGCGCGCTGATGTGTTTATGGGAGTGCAAAATTGAATTAGAGGACGTTGTGGCGATAGCGGTTGTGCGTAGCATTCAATTTGCAACGAGTATTTCTGGAATGTACCTACACTTATGCAGAAGGAGCTGCTTTGAAATTTATCGCATTCGGGGCAAGTAGCTGCCACTCATAAGGTCTATATCGACTGTTTTTCGATGTGCATATTACACAGGAGCAAGAGCTTCAACTGGATCACTTCGACTGATAGATAGAGGCAATACCTTGATCAATCGACCATCGATCATATTGATCGTCTTGCCACCAACGCCAAATACTCTTCCTTTCATTCTGCATATTCGGTCTTTAAGGGCAGCCAACATTGATCCTGATCAAAACCTTGTTTAAGCTAAGCATAGTCAAACAAGAGCAACAAACTTCGGCATTAAGAGGTTGCAGTCGCAGATACCACTAGAATCGGCACTGAGTATATGAACATACAACAGCTGCAGGGATTTAAGAGCCCACTATAACCAACCCCTCTCGCTAGACGAATACGACAGAGATCTCCGTCTCACTGACCTAGACGAAGCTAAGGCGAAAATCGAATTAAGTGCTGTCGCAGATAGACTACTTATTAAGTCATCCAAAGCAGAAAGACGTCAGGACGTACCGAGCAGCCTAAATTCCATCGGATAACTACTTTCTTGTAGCCAAGTTGCGAATGAGGATTTCCTAAGCGCCACAATAGAGAAGACCTACTACGAGAAGGTATAACGTAGAAAACCTGCACTCGCAAGGGACCGCCAAAATCTTCGCACCAAAATCGTATTCCGAAATCTGCGAACAACTCCTATACCTCCAGCATCGAATACCGGAAACAAGTGATGTACTGGGTTTCAACCGACCAACACCACGAAAACTCGCGCTTGAAGAAGAATGCCAGCAAGCATATGCAAGTTAACAAGAAGCCTAAAAAGCGGCGGCGCAAGTAAGGACAAGGGCCCTTCGTGAGCTCTACGATCAGAAAAGACGGGAAGAACATTGGATGCTCTAGAAGAATGTAAAGACTACGAAAAGTCCACGCTCCAAGATATTGATAGGTTCTAATTCAGTAATAACCTGAACGTTTCAAGGCGAGAAGACCCGTGCAGAAGCCTGCAGAGATGAAGAAGAAAAACGTTAGTATAGTCACAGTCGGTGCTAAGAATATCGTCGAGGAAGTCTAAAATCGCGCCTTAAACCAGAATAGACCATTAAACTGGGACGATGATTTGAGATGTAAGGCCCCATCTGACAGCATTTAAAGAGACGAACTATATAATGTTTACTTTGGCATCCCAGCCAAGCACGCCTTTCTGGAAATTAAGAACGCTCGTTATTCCGTCAGGGTCAGTAATAGCGAAGCCTTAGGCTAGGTGTTGCGCTATTGTATGACTTCTTAAACACGACGTTTGTGAAGAAAAAAACGAAGAACTGTACAACGACATCGAGTTAGTCCCCTGAGATGGGTAAGAGGTGTAAAGCAAATGGAGACCAGTGCTCCAACCTGCAGAGTCTTAGAATCTGTCCCGGAGAGACAATGCAGTATAGGAAGACTTCATCTTAGTAGAAAGGGATCAACCGACTTGGAGTAGGCAGCTGGTGTAGTAAACTAAGGACTAGGCTCACTATTCAGTTGATGTTGAGGCCATCTTAGTAGGTAGGTTAGGACTCTGTTGTATGCATGTACTCATCTTCAAAATGTGTTCAGCGGAAAGCATGTCCGAGCCATGCTATTTTAGCATCTTTCCATAAGGCACTTAAACTGTGCCAACTCTATAGGAATAAGTCTCTAAAATTCGACCTTTAGAGTCTTTCTGAGTGGGGGTGGCGATGGCGCGATGGTTAGCTAATTGGACTATCAAGCAGAGGGTCCGTGGTTCGATCCCTGGCATCACCAACAATTTTTCGAATCGGCATCACCCTTTCGGCGGGCAGTGGAAAACTCCCGAAAGAAAAATTGCCTATGAAAAAGCGATAAACCGTAGGCCCCGCTCAGATGTGACAAAAATGACAACATGAGCAACACAAATAATTGTCAAGAAGCTAGGCCATGGCCCATACCGGGCTTCCAGCGCTACAGTGTCTTTCTGAGCATTGTGTGACCGTTTGAAACCATTTATGCACAATCTGGTTGGTAAATATCAGTGCGGTTACCGGTCAAGAAAGTCAATCAAGTCTGCGATGGTTGATCTGGGAAAAGATCAGGGAATTTCAGGTCGACACTCATTTTCTATCTGTCGATTTCAAAGTCGCATATGACAAAGTCCATAGTTTTGAGACCCCTGTTAAGTATGCTGTGGGCAAAATTAAACCGACGGTAAACGAGGCCGAAACGTAGTCCCTGCTCTCATTTGAAAGGGACACACCTGGCTCGTCTAAGCCATTACCATTGGCAGTTGTAACTTTAATTTTGGCAGTTAAGGACTCTATCGATATTCTTCTCTTCCTGTTTTCTTAAACTCAAGAGGAAATCGAATTACAAAGCCCTCTTTTGCAAGATTAAACTTACTTTATGCAAGACAAGGGGCCAAGGCTGGAATCTTACCGAAGCATTTAAATGAGCACTTGGCTGTTTCGCGAGAGGACAAAAAAGGACACGAGTTGTGTAGCGACATGGACTTCAGTAGCTCAAGAGTGTTTTATTTTAAGCGCAGTGCGATCACATCAAAGCTACGTGGTGAGGCCGGCGGTTTGAGCCCTAGGCTTAACCCGGGCTGTAGAGGTATCTTAGTTCAACCGTAGGTTGATGGTTCTACTAAGTGATTTTATTGATTTTTGGTCCTGCTGTCGGGCTTTGAATTGGTTTAAACCAGCTTATTTCTATGGCAAATCGGAAACTATTAGGCGAGACTTCTTCGGAGTACATGGAAACGTGTGTTTCCAAGGTATTCTGTTTCAAATACCTAAGGCCGCCTCAGCTGCTCTAATCATCCTCTTCAGCATAAGAAAAGTCGCACTGATATTGTAATTTTGGAGAACTTGGCAACTTTTCTCATTTTTGCATGAGCAAATACGTCGAGTCGTATTGCTTAGCACGCTTGCAGTTCTAGTTACAGGAGCTGTCTGTAGGCAAGTTCAAGTCTGGTAACAATGAAAGCGAATTGACATTTAAATTTCGCTGTAAACCTCTTTATTCTGCCTATTGAACTGAATGTTTCCTTCTTTTCACAAAAGTTTTGAATAGAATTCAGAAATCAGAATTTTAGCATCCTTGGCGCCAATCTCAAAAGACTTTACACTTCCTCCAAATTATTCGAAGGGACCTGTTCAAAAGTTGTCTTGTTTCCTTAAAAAGTCGCTGCAAATCTTCATTCTACCATGAAACCGGGCATCTTCACCAGCTCCAATGGAAGAATAGTTCAGTTCAGGTTAGAACATATTTTTACAACTTTCTTATTTGTTGAGCTTTTTTTCCGGCGATTCCAATTTGTTTTTCTGGAATTGAAGCCAACATAAGTTCGGCTGCTGTTTTTTGTACTAGCAAACCATAGACACGGCAAGCTGATGTACTTTGACTCCGTTCATTTCGTACCTTGACATTGTAGTAGCTCAATTTCAATTGCCGAATTGTCTAAGGCGGCATAAGTTTTTAGTCTTTTAAAAGGCTCGCCATTCATCGTCTTCTTTACCGACGAGGCTTACGAGTGCTTGACTGTACATAACCCGTCGTTTGCTTCGTGTCGATTTGCACTTTGTACGGTAGCATCAACAACTGACTTGCTCTAAGGACTGTCTATTCTCGACGATGCAGCAACTCCAAAGTCGGTCACGTCAGCAACTGCTCCGTCTAAAACAGTCTCCACTGGTTGGCCCTACTGATGCAATGGCCCTTTGACACATTTACTACGCGTTCTGTCCCCACAAACGACGAAAGGACGATGACATAGAATACCAAATGCAAAGATAAGAGCATCTTTCCATAGAGCAATGACCTAGCACTACGATGTACGACATCATCCTCACATGTTCGTTGCTGATAAATTCTGCTTTGATGAGTTCCTCCCTTCAGTGATAGCAAATATTACACCCAAACCTCAGTCAAAGCCCCAAATGAGGTAAATCACTCCAAATGAAATCGTTGAACCTTTGCCCTACTAATGGCCTTTTGAGTTAATCTTATTGTACACCCAATCCAACAGTCTTAACCACTAACTTTCTCTCAATCCCAACCCATTGGAGCATATTTCTCAAATTACACCCAGAACCGACGGTAATTTGGAGCGTAAATCACGATCGCCCTTCTGTCGGCCAGTGATCGTGGTCAAATCATCTCCAATTTATTACAGCACACTTTTGCCACAGGTATTCATATACCAAACAACAGACAGACAAACGGACAGCTACCATCGGAAGCGGCATAAATGTAATTTTCATCGAAGTCATCACCATCACTATCCACATGACCATCATCATCATCATCACCATCACCATCGTCATCGAGATCGAGATTGGATCAAGTCCCTCTACTCACTGGAGTTTCTGTTTTTGGATATCTGGCTATCTCTGGCCGATGCGTGGAAGCTTTGGTCGGTAATTTCTGTCTTAAACCTTGCCAAACGCCTCAAGGCGCGAAAGACCATTGTAACTGACTGACTGACCACCAACCGAAGCCGTCCTAAGTTACTGTACAACCAACAGTAAATTAATTTTCAATTTCTACACAACAATACGAGTATATGAGCCTTGAAACTGGGTGTAGAAGGTATCCAACGACAACGCACTGACGGGTATTTCGTGAGTTATCTCGAACAGTGTCGAAGTGTTGCGTGTATGCCGAACGGCGCACACTGTTATTACGATTTTCGGTAAATGTCTCAAGTTAATCGTTAGGTGGTGTGGATCAAGTTTACTGGCAGAGGACGTTTTGACTCCTGATGGAGAATCTTTTTAATTTTTTTTCAAATATCAAAGTGTGCCAGGAATGAGATACTCGTACTCTCCAAAAACAAAACAAAATCAATATAGTAAATGGTTTCTGATTTTCGTGACACCCTGTGCATCAATTAACAGGGGCTAAATTTTTATGTAGATTGCGATATGAATTTTTATAACTTTTAGCAAAGTAATTATGCAAGACGTGTGTTCTTTGTTGATTAAATTATTGATGAAGTCGTTAACTGTTTTTACGAGGCTTTTAATTAGTTTGCATATCTTTATGGCTACATGCCGAGATACGTATTCTTGTTGATGGTGATGCGAATAGTTTCTAGCAGATAGAAAAGATCTGGTGAAATTGTTAAAAAGAAATAACTAAACAGCAGGGTTCAAAACGGCGATTGATTAAATAGACCGCACATTTGGCTAATACGTCAACGGGCGGAAATTTTCGAGAGTGTAGTTTTGATGATGTAAGGCTTCTGGGAATAGTAATATTCTAAATTGAAGACTTTAGGCTTAAGGGCCAATCAGTATATGTGTATGTGCCACAGCTACTCAGAGGTAATGAGATTTCTTCATGATATCGTCGAGTTGAATGTTCTGAAAAAACTTTTCATTGAATGGCCGTGCTAATTGCTTTCAAGCAAAATTAACTTCTATTAACTTGCCCGGCTCAAATTGGAGAAGTCACTGAAGATACGCAATACAGTTACTATGTTTACATATCTTGCTTAATAGCTTAGATGGTGCTACAGTCCGGGACTAGGAAGGTTGATACTTCGCATGATTTCCGCGCTTGTGTCGTTATAGGAGTTGAAAGCGGAACCGAGGTAGTTCAAGTCTCTTACAACGACAAAATTACAGATACGTATTGTGCTTGCACTGTAGTGCAAACGGAGTAGACTTTGGGCATATAACTGGTAGTTTAAGGTGCCCAGAGTATAAAAAAGCAATTGAGAGCCTATACGCGAAAACATGAACATTTTGCAACTTAATTTAAATCATTGTAAGGTAGCTCAAGATCTACTGCATCAAACGGTCCATGAGCATAAGGTCGACATTGCAATACTCTCGGAGTAATATTCCAACATCAATTCTGGTAAGTGGGCGCATGATGCGACGAAAAAAGCCACCATATGGGCATGTGGTAATACCACGTTACAAGTACCGCCTTTCGGCGAGAAAAACTACTTCGTACGCGCAAAGTGAAACGATATATGTATATACAGCTGTCATGTCCCTCCAAACCTTACTATTGAGCAATACGAACGAGTCGTCGAAAGCATAGTTCTTGGGCATGGGCAGTAGAAATGGGAAGCGTGCTAACGAATAAAAGGGGAACCATTCTACTCGAAGCGCTCTCTAGTTTGGACGTCGTCGTAGCTAATATGGGAAATGCGACCACGTTTAGTTGAGCGGATATAGGCTCGATTGTTGGTATAACGTTCGTTATTAGTAGCTTATCTAGGCATACGACTTGGCGCGGCAGCAATCACTACACCCACTGTGACCATAGCGCAATTACAATCGATCTCCATAGTCTTACACGACCTCGAAACACTCAGTCTCAAACTAGCAAGGCGAAATGGAACATAAACACCTTAGATGAGGAGCTCTTAGAACACGCAAACGATGATGCTTTAGTTGAAGGGAGAACAGCGAACGAGATCGAACGTCAAGTAACGCGACAATTGCATGCTGTCTGCGATATATTAGTGGCTCGAACGGGGACACAAAACCACCGGCGTCCAACGTATTGGTGGAATGACGACATTAAGGAACTTCGATCAGCCTGTCTTGAGGCACGAAGAAAATACCATCGGTCTAGATGCGATAGGGTAAGATATTTGATATTGAGGACAGGGTATAAAGAAGCACGCGCCGCACACAAATCCGCCATTAAGTCTAGTAAAAGACAGTGCTTTAAGGATCTTTGTACGCAATTGAACGAAAATGCATAGGGTAAAGCGTACAAAATCATAACCGCGAAGCTCAAAACGCCTCAGAGACCGGCACCAAATTGCCGGCTATTACTCAGCAGATTCATAGAAACTCTGTTCCCCTCTCAACATAACGAAGTTCTACTAAGCGAGATCGGAGAACTACGCAAACGCATTCCTGCCATAATATCCGATGAATTCACCGCGGCAATCGAGAGGGTAGAAGATCAAAAAGCGCCTGGCCCACACGGCATACCAAATAGGGCTTTAAAAATAGCGATGAAGGCCCGCCTAGACGTTTTCGTTAGCATGTACATATAATGCATGCTTAGGCGAGAGAATATTTCCGGATCAATGGAAATACCAACGGTTGGTATTATTGCCGAAAGGAAATAAGCCACCGGAGGAGCCCAATCGGCCATAGAAAAATGCTTTTAACTCGGCAAACTGGTCGCGTGTTTTACAATGCCTCGAAAGATTAAATGTACCGAAGTACATAATGACGATTGATCAGGAGCTACTTTACCAATAGGTTGCTCCTCTACGACTCCAATGACGGGGCAAAATTATATAAAATTACAGGCGGCGTCCCCCAAAGATCAGTGTTAGGTCCCTTACTGCGGAACGTGATGTAAACTTGAAGAGATCGAGTTGTATTGCAACGAAGCAATAGCATTGATTAAAAACTGGCTACGCGATATGAGTTTAGACCTCGCAGAACATAAAACGAAATCCGTTTTCATTACGACTAGAAGGGTGCTAGAGACGATAACGATAAGAGTCGGAGAGCACACAATTATTTCCAGCTCACTTATAAAATACCTGGTAGTGATGATTGATGCTCGGCTTAATTTCCAGCATCACTTCGCATACGCTTGCAAGAAATCGTCGAAAGCGATAGACGTTCTTTCGAGACTCACATCGAATATCGGCGGTCCGAAGCAAGGGAAACGATTAATGCTTGCGAGAGTTGTAGCCTCCATACAGCTGTAAGGGGCACAAATATGGTCCGACGTCGTAAATAAAATGACACACATGAATGAAATCAAATCTGTCTACCGATTATGTGCACTGCGAATTAGCAGTGCATTTCGAACAATACCCCACGACGCGATATTGGTACTATCCTCTATGGTACCAATCGATATCCTAGTTTTAGAAGCTGGCGACTGTATGAAAATCGCGTGCAAATCGGACCATCCGTAAATCAAGCGAAGAAATTCGAAAAAAGCCGCAGTATAGAAGCGTGGCAACAACAATGGAAAGAGTCCCAAAAAGGGAGATGGACATACCGACTGATCCCAAAGATTAAAAGTTGGGTAAAACTAAAACACGGCGAACTGAATTACTATCTTACACAGTTCTTGACGGTTCACGGTTGTTTCCTGTCTTTGCTGCGAAAACGCGGTAGAGAACGTCGAGCACGTTTTCTTCGAATGTGCGCGGTATGCAAAGAGCTATATTGTGTGGAGAATTTGGTGAACGGCCAACACCAGAAAACATAGTTCCATATATGTTGAAATCTAAAGATCTTTGGGCTGCTGTGAACCATGCAGCAGCACGAATAATGTGCGATCTAAGGAATTAAGAACAGCAAGGGAAGGCGAATTCGCTAAGCACCCCGTGACGAAGCAAAAAGCTCAAATCCGTCCCTCGCCAAGTAATACTTAGCGGTAGTTCCGCGGGGGAACAAACGGAAAGATTCCTCCGGTGGTGGTTTTAGTTAGTAAAAATCTAACACTACCAATGGACGTCGGGCCATTGGTGCCTATGCAAGGTTTCCACCTTCCCACGCAAAAAAAAAAAAGATACGTATTGTGTCGTTTTGTCTTTGGTGTCGATGTTTTGTGTCCCTCTTTGTTGACAGCATAAACTTAATTTTCCTTCGTTGACTACTTAGCCTATTTTTGCTGCTTCTGCTTTAATAGTATCTGAACAAAATTTTGAATAAAGCTGGCTCTGGTGTAAACTTGCTTAATTTGCATAATTCTTTCAAGAACAATGTTGTAAAAGTCTTATGATTACACATCGGCTGGAGTAAATCCTTTTCTAGGATCAAAGGTCTTGAGTTTGTCACTACAGATTTTGGCGCAGCAATGTGCATTCTTTATAGTCTTTCTGCATAGTCAAATGTGCTTGGCCGGGATAAAATAATACTAAAAGGGGCCGATCAGACTGTAGACGAAGGGTCTTAGTCGTCCTAAAAGCAGCCCATACAGGGTTTTATATAGAATGTTGAGGAGAACTATCCGCCTAAAGTTGTTACAGTCCAAGAGATCTCCATCTTTTAGATCAGACAAACAATGCTGTGGTTCAGTTTGGCAGAAAATTCGTTTATAACTTGCTTATCCTTAGTCAACCAGGTCCTTTTATGAATATTTAGATATGTGCTGTCCTTAGAACCGCCTACATACCGCTGCAAAATCAATAAGCTTGAGTCCGTTTCTAGAGAAAATCTCGTTGAGGCTGTTCTTTCTGATGGTGTTAGGAAAGATACGATTCAAGCTTGGCATGAAAATCACTAAGGACAAATTCTACTTCATTTATTAGGCATTGATGGTAGATTTTGTAGAGCAGCTCGTGGAGCAGTCCTTTGTAAGACTTTCCTACTCTTCTTTCGTAGAGTTGGTTTGTACGAGGCTTATGTCGTGGGCCTTCATCCGAAACGCCGTTTGCCGTTCGCTTACATAAGACGTGTTCCATAAGTTTTTCTTTTAAAACGAAGATTCCTTTGAATGGTAGATACCACAGTTTTTCATCCTCTTTTTATCCCCGATTCATCCCATCGTATTTCTTAGATGGAGATAATGTGTGTTGTGTAGTAATCAGGATCAGGATCGCCCTAGTTGTTCGGCTGCACGCAGTTTATCAGAAGTGAATTCATTATTTCCCGAAGATATCAGCTGGTTCGTCACATTTTTCTTATCTGTTATGTAAAGGGTTTTTAGCTTTTTGAGGGCGTAGGGCAGTATAAAGTATATAAGTCAAAGGACAGTCAGCAGATTTTCGATCAAGTGCCGCTCGGATCAATATGACTCGATGAATCCACTAGGTACTGGGCGCCCCCTAATGCTAACTATCAAAAGACGTAAGAACCCAATTATAAGGAAAGGCAACATAAATAAGATGATGACAATCTCGGAATATGCATATGGAATGCTCCTTTACGGCTTAGGATTTAAAGTGTCTGAATGCTACTAGCAATTTCCTTGGAACACTGGTGGTGGGAATAGCGAGAATAAAAGCTTCGAGGGTGTCAGTTGATAGTGGAGTGTTAGCATCGCGATTTTTTCGCACAGTTTTGAGCGTTATCTGGCGAATGTAGAGAGATTTAAGGGCCAATGAAACAGATGTGGCCGTCGTACTCCAATTTTGAGAGGATAATTGCCCTAAATACTGAGGCTTGATCAATGGGGAGGATCGGAGGAGGAGATCGGGGAAACCAGAAATCTATGATCATTCTTAACTAGTTTGGGACATTGGTGCTTTCCTAATAAGTCATGCTGTTTCTGTTTCTTAGCCGAAGAGCAGCAATGTGAGTTCTGCAACAAATATGAAATCCAGAGAGTACTACGTCAGCAAGTATTAAAAGAAAAACAAGAGGATGAGCGAAATAATAGAGCCCTGTGGTTTATCAATAGTTATTTGGAGAATATCGCCGAGATTTTGAAGACAATCTATTGAAGCTGTCTCACTCAAATGCTCTTGAAATATCAAGTGCAACTTTCTTGCCTCCGACAGATTGTTATGGATTCATTCAAATCTCCATTGGATATAGTTGTACGAAAACCGCACCGCTGATCATGATGGGACACGGGTGTCATCTACAACAATCCATTTTATAATTTTGCAATCAATGACCAATGTTATATGTCATGTCCGAATATAGCGAAAAACCTATATGAATGTGCAACCCCAACCTTCATCACATATTCGTCAACCCCTCCCTTACAACCGTTGTCAGATGGCTCAGATACAAGTATGGGAAAACGATTGATTCTAGGAAGCCGCCGGAACTCCGACGATGCATGGTATATACTCTATCCGTCTTTACTCTTGCCAGACTCAGGCGAAACCATTCCTAAATGTAGAAAGTTGATTTTGTACAAATTTACGTACCTACTTAGTTTAGGTGGCGCTACAATTTGGGGTGGGTCACAGTTAACAAGTGGCTTCAGCCAGCTCGATCTTTTGCTATCTCCCACCAGTTTCTCACACTTCTCGGTCTCGGTCTTCCTCCACTGCTTTGTTCCTCGGGGGCGAATTTTGTTCGGATCAAAGCGTTGATGTCTATGCGGTCTACATGACCAGCAATCTAGATCGTTGCATCTTCACTCTTCAAGCTATGTCGATGTCACTGTAAAGTCCATACAGATCTTCCTCGTTGATAAGCATATTGCATCTTGCACAGAAAATGCATTCGAAAAGCTATTTTGTGCAAACAAGGCTCCATCATCCTCCTAATGCATTTTAAATTCAAAGAAGTCGGACCCGCTTTAAGTCTGTAGTCATCTTTGTCGTTTTCAGTGTTCTAGGTGTTCACTAATTTGTTCAATACATCCCATCGGTGCCAGACGACTTGAAGCCATCGAAGGAAGCAAAGGTGTGCTCAATCCGTCCTATCAATCGATGGCACTAAGTGCGGTGGATTGTAAAAATCAGCTCACATGTAGCTCAGTGATATAAGGATGTTGAAAGCCCGTTGAGATCCGATTACTGGTGAAGTGATTTACGGACATAACACACAAAGCTTTTGCTTTCGATTCAATTCGATTTCACCGAGTATTTCGACTTGTAAATCTGACATGGGGGCCCCTGACAATTCTTTCGAACTTACTTGCATCTAAGTCTACCCGTTGGATAGCGGTAGGTGAACGACTAATTTCACACTCTCGAAAGAAGAACGTCGGTCGAAGATTAGGGTTGCTTAGCCCTTCAGAAACTTGCTGCTTGGAGCATTTCACGCTTAGAGTTCTGTTTTACAAAACAAAGTCATATGTTTGAATGCTAAGATTTTCTGTTTTGGGTTACTCCTATCGTTGATCAACATTGTGTTTCAACTTAGAATTGTGTAGATTGTTAGCATAACCAAACTGCCAAAGTTGAGGCACAAACGGTATCCTTATAGTTAAGTCAGCTTCTTCTCCTTTGGCTTTTCAACATTTTCTTTTAAGCGTCGGTCATCTGAACTGCATCGGTTGCTTATTGTAACGCAGGCTTTGTACAAACACCGAGGCATGAATATTTCTTCTTTTCCTTTTGAACTATCCCTTAACAAGTCATTTAAAACGATCAATGTAACCAGCCGTCTGTAAATTCCGATAGTGTTACAATGTTGCAGACTAAACCACCTCGGTACCCTCTCAATAGTTTTAGATCATTTTGCTGAATGTATCATGAGAAGGACCAAGCAAGTCGTTGGTTAGTTCCTGTGTCCTGGCCAAATTAAGAGATTTAAAGATAATGTGACCACCACCTAAAGTATTACCTTGTGGGGTCACATCTAACGCCGAATCTGGAGGTCTCTGATGCTTACTTTGATGTTTCACATTTCTCTTAAGCCCTTTGCTTCCAACAAAGTAGCTAAAAGAAAGCATAGCTACATCCAAGGTTACAAAATTCCACTTCCGTCATTTTGGCCGACGACGTGCAATACATCGCTTAATGCGGGAAGAAGTGAGGCCTTATGACAAAGGACTTGGCCAGTCACTACACAATTCCATTTTACTCTTACTCAGAACATACTAGAAAAGATAGAAGATACACTTACTAAAGTGAGCTATGTTCAAGCCAAAATTTTGAGATACTAGTATATCAATTGGTGCTCCTATTAGAGTAAGAAAAAAACAGCAGGTATCTATAAAATACGCAGAGTTGATAGGCTTTATCTTGCTTCACAGAGCTAATCAGTTCCACGCCATCAACAACGTACCTTATTTTGACACTTCATTTTCCACTCCCATGTTGTGTTCCACTCTTTTCCGCTGATTTCATCCAAAACAACCAAACGTAATTGTATCTACTATTTGCATTTATGTTACGAGCTTACTACAATTGTCAATCTCATAAAAGACTCACAAAGTCCGTTCCATATCCAGACCAGTCTCTCCATCTATCTGATTGCAATAAAAGCTTAAACGCCATAACCACGTACCTGCATTTGCTGACAAAATATTCAAAGTACTCGTGTAGCCCGTGGCCATCATCGTTTACACGGATAAAACTGTTACGGATACAACTACTTAATCCCACGTCGAGGTGGACATAAAAGATATTCCCTAGATCGAGAGGAAAGACAAAAGGTAGCACTTAAGCGAGAAATTGATTTAACGAGTCATCTCTATGTGGCAGGGGAAAAGGCAAAAGTATCTAACACCACGCAAATGCCATTGCATCTTTATCATCATTTCTCCCCATCCATGTGTCGGTCGGTCGACGTCGTCATCATCATCATCATCATCATCATCATCATCTAAAGGGTTCACTTAAGCAACACCAGATCTACTCGAAAGAGCGAAATACCCACCTCATTAGACTGGTTGCCATTTCGGGACGAAATACGGCACAGCTTATCCTCAACCAATATGACCACGCAGAAGCATCACTGACACCGCAACATCATCAGCGGCGGTGGCGGCATGCAGCAGCAGCATCAGCATCACCACCAGACGGTAATGCATTGGCGTAGCACATATTTTATGGCGGAAATATCAAGTTCTACCCTGGGCCAGAAATCAAGAGGCCTATGGTCAAGTGGCGGTCCGTAATGAAGCGATTAAAGCGGATATTAAATTTGATACTTATGGACAGCAAAAAGGATTATAAACTGATGAGCGGTTCGCCTGATGTCTTGGATTGGTCATTTGACTTTGCATCTAACTCTGCGTGGTATGTGCCATGCAGGAAAGCTTTAAGTACTGAGCGTGTGTGCCCGGCAGCAAGCATCATAAAATCGCAGTCATAAGTTTAGACTGGTTTTGCAGTCTGGACATTAATGGCTTTTCAAGGTATTTGCCTGTGCAACATTATTGACTTGGCCAAAATGATAAGACTCCAAAGTGCATGTTGAATTTAGTTGATATGAAGCAGAAGAAGAAGGGCGCCATTTCTACTTAGAGCAACCTTTGTACCTATAACTGCCTATGGTTGACAGTATGTAGTATTGCCACAAGTCTACACAAAAACCTACTACAAACGATCAACAGCCCATAAGACTACACTGTTCGACTTCGAAATGAGCTCCAACATAAATCATCGATGATGAGGCACAATCTGTGGGCAAGCAACCTCTGGATACACCAAAGGCTCTTAGTAAGTCGCAGTCTTTTTTAGTTTAACTGGAGAGTACATCCGTGTATTGTGGAAATCAAAATCAAAATTAACTTGTTCCCAAAATTGACTTGATCCTTATTTATGACGATTCGAAACCCCCTTTCCCAAAAGGACCACTACTCCGCCATTCCATGTGTTTAGCAAAACTAAGGTGGCACTGGGTTATATCTGCTTATATCTCAGATTCGTAGCATGCGCATAAGTGGGTCCAGCTTCATTTGGAATGGCCAGTTAGTTAGCCATTTAGTGTGGAACCTGGTTGGTGGAGATTATTTATCGCTGCAGTATGGATAAATGCGTGACTTTCCGATAATTTACGGTGAAGCGTTTAATTGTTGAATGATTTATGAATTTGGGCCAGAGGCGTCAATAAATATTCGCAAATTTGTTATTAAATTAACCAGTGCAAGGCAGTGTGGCACACAGTCTGTGTGATGTGTGTATGACAATTGTCATACAGTCGAAGCTAAAAGTGAAAGGACATTTGGATTGCTTATGCTGGAGAGCTATTGAACTGGCAGATACTATTGGATGTGGGGTTTGTCCTCTACCGCATTCATTAATAATAGAAATTAGTTGACATGTGTATAAAAACCGTTGTGGCAAAGACAAACGTACATATGTCATAGTCGTTTTCCAATGTGAAACTATTGGTCTATTTCTAGCATCTAAATTGTGGGCTGAGCACTTGTTGAAGTTGTAGAGAAAGTGAGGATTCAAGGCGCGACTTTCCTCACATGTTCATGGTGTAACTGCCGCACAGAGTGTCTCAGGTATTTCCGTCACAGCCATGTCAGACTTCGACTACACGATTTTCGTTTTAGTGACCAATGCATAACCAGATGTAAGGAATCCTGAGCTAACTGATAGCCAAGATTTGTTACACAATTAACAACAGCAGGATATTGGGGTAAATTTTCCCGCAACAAGATTTCCTCTTTCCTTGCTCACGTCTCTTCGTTCCATCTTTTCTTTGGAGTGGGAAGACCGAACTCTGGTGGAGGTGGAGTGCAGCCCTCCGATTAAAGACCTCGGAAAGAACCCAAATAGGTTCACGGGCGGTTTTCTTCTTATGGACGTGGGGGTTCGGTCGGTAAGGCCCTAAGGACCGTAGTGAGACTCACCACGAACCAGGAGCCCACGAAGATGATGAGTGGGGGAGGATGATCCCTGAAAACTACATCACAATGGAAGTCATAAAAACAAAGGCTCGCGATCTAACAGATATGATTTGGGGCTTACTGGATAGAAGCATCGAATCCAGAATCGGTTGCGAGGTTGTTGAAAAAGTGGAATCCGTGAAAAATCTGATGGGCATTCTTGAGTAGTCGAAAGCAGAGAATCTGTGTTTTATGATCAAAGAAACATTGGCATCAAGATTATGTCACTGCGCAATGACGTTTGGAAAATTAACGATTCCGATGGTTACCGCACAGTATCCCAAAAATTAGGCATTGGGAACCTCCATTGGCATACCTGCGAAAATAAGCTAGAAAACCCATTGCGTGTTGTAGCAAGAGGTCTTCTCCTTTCGGGTACCAGAGAAGACATTACGAATGATCTTCAATCTAAAGGCTTTCAAATCCTTGACGCTGTAAATATCATCAGGAAGGGAAAAGCAGCAGACGTTAAGCTTGGTCTTCCGACTTTTTCGCTTAGTCTTGAGGAAAAAGAGAATAAAAGAGTCAAAGTTTCAGTCATACACACATTTTCTGATAAAAGGAACCGCGATGTGTAAAAGTGCCGGTAAACATATTCCAGAGAAGGGCAGCTTAGATAAGCAGGCTCCAGTGGAACGGCTTCCATAGCCATTACAGGTGCGCTCCGTACTACCCCTACGGCAGCATTGGACTCCTTTCTGCACGTAACACCGCTTGACTTACAGATCAAAAGAACTTACCCACGACAGCAGCTTTGGACACGGCACGATCCTGGCGGAGCTACTGCCAGGCAATCTAATTTTAACGGATGAAATCTCTTCCTTGGTCGACTTCGATATTTCTATGATACAATATATCCGGAGATGGAGGACTGGCAAGAAAATTCAATAATCACTGATCAGGCCAAATGAAATTGCAATTTTTTACAGATGGCTCGAAAACAGAGAAAGGAACAGGTTCCCGTATCTTCTCAGAAGAACCAGAACTAAGAGTGTCTATAAGACTATTGGAAGCAAGTAGTGTCTTCTAATTAGACATTCTGGCTGTCCTCAGGGCGGCTGAGCTATTGCAGATGAGATCGGTAGATCGTCAGACCGCTCTTAAGGCAATGGAATTGGCCGTCATCAACTCTGATACAGGCAGGGGCTGTCGCACAATGCTTGTTTAGGTTTTTGCCCTCGTTCCGCAGGGATCGCGACGGACCCGTTTCGATGCCTAGTCTTCGTGTGCTAACACACCGCTGTTTTAACCTAACCTAACCCAAAGTTGTCATCTTTTGGTGGGGCAAACGTATGCGCAAGTTGTGCCGCAAGAAAATAAACCAAGTAGTATCGCTCCAGATACAATCCCACAAGTTTTTTCTGTAATTCTCGCGACACTTTAGGAGCAAAGCAAAACAAATAAATTCATAATTGAAAAATCGAGCAATCTAGTGTAACAATCAAATGATAATTCGCGTACCATCCACCCAAAAAGTGCTTCAGGCGGACCTTCTCTTAAACACAACTAGAAAAACCAAAGAGATGCAAGTAAGTACAGTTCGGGTACGAAACAAGCTCTCGTACTACAATATAGCGTCCATTTACTGCCCTCCGCGGTACAAGTAGAAAAGACCGATTTTATAAATCTTCTGGACTCGCTTGGGTTTCAAGATGATATTTCAACCAAAGGCAGACTACTTTACGAAGCCGGCATGCAATAATTTAACGAACTGATTCATTAAAATGGGAGAGCACGCAAAAGATGGAAACAATCCCGCGCTCCTTAGGATAAAACTTCTGAAAATAATCTGCGTAATGACCTTAAGAAAGAAATCAAAGATTTCAAAAATTTAGAAATCTCTTGACTTGAAGGCTTGACTGCCTTCACTATGGAAAGCTATGAGAAGTATTAAAAAACTTCAAATGCAATCGCTACTATACAATGGCGAGTAGGCGAAAGGAGACAAGGAAAAGGCGGATTTATTTACCGAGCATCTGGATGAAACGTTCAAACCATTGGAAGACATTGGTTGTACAATACAATTACGAAAATTGACAACTTTAAAATAAAGAGCATGTCGGTGGTCGAACTTTGCCAAACAATAAAAAATTTTAAAAATAACGAGGCCCCTGGATATGATTTAATAACTGGACAGATCCCGAAAGAATTGCTACAAAAAGCCCTGAACACGCTAAGATTAGTCTACGTTCCAAGACCAGTTGCCGAGGTTACAATGGTTCCAAAACCGGGAAAGCCAATATCGTTCAAGTAGTATCTAAGCTGTTTAAAAAACGTTTGTTAGACCTCATAAAATCGGTCATTGAAGGAAGGTATTCGATTCCTTACCATCAGTTTGGCTTCAGAAGAAAGCAAATGTAATAGAGGAAATCCAAGAGGAGAAAAAGGTTATGTTCTAGCGCTTTCTGGACGTCTCTCAAGCCTTCGATAAGGTATGGCATGAAGGCCATAAGTATAAGTTAAGACACGTTCTTCCGGTACAACTCTATGAGATTTTAGAATCCTACCTTGCGAAAAGGCTACTCCGTGTTAAATACAAATTTAAGGAAACCGCTGCTGAAGTACCACAAGGAAGTATTCTTGGTCCAATTTTGTTTTTACTTTACACTCGAGATACACCACAAGACAAAGGTGATGTTGTAGCTAAGTTCACAGACGATATGGCTATATTATCGACAGATTAATTAGTCGAGCTCCAACGAGCTTTCGAAACAAGATGCTGAGAATCACAGTAAATTTCGCATGGCTTATCAGAAACAGTGATAACCGCAGAGACATTGGAGTTACTATCGTCGATGACGAAATAACGAACTTTGCTCAAAAACTCCGTATTCATCTCCATGGATATTTTAATAGTGCTATTCTCCAAATTCGGACGAAACAGAATTTGTGCGCCGACTACAATGAAAAAAACCCTTCGAACTAGCCGCATTTAGTTGCGGGCTTTAACATGTGCTTTTGCTGGAAAGAGGGCCTGCCCAATGCGAATACTTGATGGTCTTGGTCTTCTTCTTCTTCTTATCCTTTTATTAACCCTTTCCTCGTTATACGAACTTATGCGTAACGATTTTCCAATTTTTACTGCATCGCTGCTCCGCTTATGGGGTTGGCTAATGTCGCAGACCGCAGAACTCGTCTACATAATGCTCGGTCCTGCATCGCTTCAGTGGTTAGCCCCAGGCGTTGTTGCCCATTTGTTATCTGAGAAATCCAGGAATTCTTTTTCCGACCTCGTTTTCTTACAGTTGGAGTGATCGTAGTTGATAGTGCCTTTTTAACCGGATTTTCCTCAAATCTTCTTTGAACGTGGCAATACCAGCTTATTCTATTCGCCACAAGCTGTTTGGTTACCAAATTCTTTATATGTAGACTTTCTCTTATACGCGTAGACCTAATGCAATAGCGTTTAGTGACTCCACTAGACATCCTTAACATTTTCATTTCCGCTGCCGTCATTTTGTTTTTAAACGCTTCGTACATTGTCCAGCACTGTGAACCGTATATAAGAGCTGGTCTAACAACCGTGGTGTAGAGTTTCCCCTTCAATTTCAGTGGAAATTTTCGGTCGCAAAAGATTCCCGAATTTTCTCGCCATTTCATCCACCCCACACTTACTCTGTGCTTTACGGTGTCGTCACACTTCGCTTCCATGTTAACGATTGAACCTAAGTACTTAAAGATAGTGCTTTTCGGAAGAACTATTCCCTCTAACATTATATCCGGAACAGGTCGCAACGGATGCGCAAATTATTTTAAACCCGTTCTGTAAATCTTGGAAGTTATCGCTAAGTATAACTGCGTCGTTAGCGAAGAGAACTGGCGCTACATTTGCTTCGCGCATAAAGTCTTTTAAAAGACAGTCGAATACTACGTTAAAAAGGAAAAAGCTAAGTACGCTTCCTTGATGCACTCCGACATTAACTGGAAATTCTCTCGTTAGTCCAGCAGAGGTTTGATGGTCTTAGTTAACCAGTAGAAGAATGGTGGCTTTCTCTGGAGTGAAATTGAGTTGGGGCTGCCTGCGTCCTTTGTTAGACCTTTCGTTGACTGTTGGGGTTGAACGCTGAACCGTCCTATTGGGAAAAAATATACTGTATCCACCACTGTAGATGAAAAATCGGTACAGACGTCAACCATAAGTCGATGTGTGACCTGTGGTTATAGGTCTGGAATAAAAGTAATCTACAATAACCAAATAACAAACATCCGAAGTGACATGTTTTCATTATTCTTGCAACGCTTAGATGAAAGAAAAGAACTGTCATCCATTTTACAAACGGTGACACAGCGCCTGAAGCGTGATTACCCGGCTTGTGCTCCGGATAGATGGTAGGTGCTAGGTCTCAAATCCTGGACATAATTTGCCTCATAGTCCTGCTCTATGAGAAAATTCACTTAAAAATAAAATAAAATCCGTTTGGCCTTCTAAGGCAAGACGGTTTAGCATTGCTGTTTAAACTTCGTTAAATAAAAATTTAAAATTTAAAATAGAATTTACAAAAAGTCTATCATCACATTCTAAGTCACTTTAAGTCATTTATTCTGATTTATCTTTAAATTGTTTCAAATCCTAGAATCCAAAACTGTCTGAATTTGCCGATGCATCTGCAGAGGAGCCTAAACTTCCTCCGATCGCACTGTTAAATGTATTCGATGCAGCATTAGCACTTGCTGATGATCCACTGCTGCCACGGATTGGGAGGCTGCCCCTATAGAATTCGTTGGCAGCGATGGCTACGATCAACATGAAGAAAACAATTAGGAATTTCATTTTTTCAACAAAGAAGTTTACTTTAACTGAACTGCGTCAATTGACTACTGACTCAAAATTGTCAGTGGTGTTACGGTTTTTATAGAAACAATTCAGATGATCTTTAAAAAAACATTCAAGTACAGCAAACTTGAATTTTCGTCTAATTAACGATCGGAATGATCACATGCATCTTTGTAAACTGGACCAGCAATTGAAATATTTGCCAAACTGGTTAGGGTATTTTGTTTACGACAAAATCTACATAACATGCCTAATCAAGTACAAGCAATTAGATGGCATCTAAAAAAAAATAAAATTTCAATTTGGAAATAATCGATGCAATCACCTAATTACAAAAATATAACTCGAAGACGTTTTGCTTGTCGCCAAGTCATTGCCAGATGCATCCAAAAATCGATAAACACCAAACCTGAAATGAATGGGATGGTAAAAAGTTAGTTATGGTAGTTTATCTCTTATAACTGTTTTTCTAAGACGATTGTAATTCATACTATTATAAAAATCTGATCCAATAATGGATTGTATAACCTTCTGTTTGAGAGAATCTATTTTTGGAATCAACTAGTTGGTCTATTGTGCTAAAGATGATACGAGGGCGGGTCAATAAGTCCGTGACTTTTTGAATTTCTGACCTCTTTACTGAAACAGCAACACTGCTCCTGTCAACAGGCATCTGTCAGTTGACTCCTGTCAAAATTTAAACTTGCTGCGTCAGTTAGTTTGTGTTTGACAGCTATTTTTATCAGACTACTCACTAATTTGAGGAGAAAATGGAAAAAAGTGAATTTCGTGTGCTTATTAAGCATTATTTCTTGCGAAAAAAAACCATTACCGAGACCAAGGCTAAGCTTGATAAATACTATGGGGACCCTGCACCATCGATTTCAATGGTAAAAAAGTGGTTTACTGAATTTCGTTGTGGCCGTACAAGCACTGAAGATGCCGAACGTCCTGGACGCCCAGTTGAGGTCTCTACACCCGAAACAATCGAAAAAATTCACGATATGGTGTTGGCCGACCGAAGATTGAAAGTGCGAGAGATTGTGGAAGCCGTAGGACTCAGTGGTTTCAATTTTGAATGATCACTTGGGCATGAGAAAGCTTTCCGCAAGATGGGTGCCGCGTTTGCTCACAGTCGACCACAAACACATGTGCAGTTGCCATTGCAAAAATCCATGAATTGGACTATGAATTGCTCCCTCATCCACCCTATTCTCCAGATTTGGCTCCGAGCGACTACTTCTTGTTCCCAAACCTGAAGGAATGACTTGGTGGAAAAAGATTTGACTCCAATGATGAAGTCATCTCGCAAACAAAGGCCTATTTTGAGGACCTCGACAAATCATTTTTTTGGAAGGGATAAAAAAATGGAGAAGCGTTGGACAAAGTGTATAGAGCTCAAGGGAGACTACGTTGAAAAATAAAATTATTTTTTTATCAAAAAATCTGTGTTTTAATCCAAAAGTCACGGACTTATTGACCCGCCCTCGTAGCTCTAGTAGCTAGTTGCAAAGGGGTTTTCTCTGATGCGAGTAAGGTTTTGAAAGTTGTATGCATTTATTTTCAAGTTCATCACGTTTCTTCTTACGAGTAATATGCGGCTTCCATTTCAGTTTTACATCTAATGTCATTGCTAGATAATTTGCTTCATTTGCATATGGTATTTGTACTGAGTTAATGAAAATGGGAAGGTTGTTTATTTTTCGGTAAGTAAAATTAACATGAGTAGATTTGGTCTCATTGAGAACAATTCGCCAACAATATCTTTGTCCAGCCGTAAATTTTATCCAAAGCCATTTTTAGCTTTCCAGTAGCTAGCTCGACTGAAGTATCTGTAGCTAGTATCGCCGTGTCGTCCACGAACGTGGCTACTATGGTACCTGATTCTTCCGGTATGTCTCAAGTATAGAGTAAGAACAATACCGGGACAAGCATACTTCCTTGCGGAACTGCAGCAGCGATCTCTTTGAACTCCGAGTACTCGGTGTCATGTTTAACACGAAAAATTCTGTTTTCCAGGTACGATTTCAGAATCGTATACAGTTCTTTTGGAAGAACCTGACTTAGCTTTAAATTGAAGCCTTCATGCCATACTTTATCGAAGGCTTGAGACACGTCAAGTAACACGCTAGAACATTTCCTTCCCCTTCTAAGGCTTTCTCAATTTCATTTGTAATTCTATAAACCTGGTCTATTGTGGAGTGCTTAGTTTTAAAACCGAATTGATGCTCAGGAATTAGACGTCTCTCTTCAATGATTGGTTGCAAGCGCTTCAATAGGAGTTTTTCAAATATTTTAGATATTATCGGCAGAAGCGATATCGGTCTGTAGGACTTTTTTTTCATTTAGAGATTTGCCTGGTTTCGGGACCATTATAACTTCGGCAACTTTCCATTGGCTTGGAACGTTTAATAATCTTAACGCGGCATTTATAAGTTTGAGTAGTTTGATCAGGGCTTTGTTTGACAAGCAACTTCTTGAGAATTTGACCAGTTATCAAATCATAACCAGGGGCTTTGTTATTTTTCAATTTTTTAATTGCTTGGTTAAGTTCTCGAAGGTATACTGTTTTTATTCGAAAATTGTCCGGTGCTCGGCAAATAGATCCGCCTTCTTTTTATCTCCTTTTGCCAATTCGCCATTATTTTTTCTTAAGGGAAGAAAATGCATTTGAGGCTTTTTGATTCCCTTCATGGCTTTCCAGAGGGAGTAATTTGAACTTCTTTCGGCAGTCAGACCTTCGAGATATGTAGAGATACTCCGATTTTTGAAATCTCGTATTGCTTCCTTCAACTGGTTTTGTGCTGGGGAGCACGGGATTGTTGCCATCTTTTGCGCGCTCTCCTCTTTTCTCTCACCAGTTCTTTTATTTCCGGCGGACATTTCATTTCACTACTTGCTTTCTCTTTTCTTGTTGGAGTTGGAGTGTTGTTCCAGGTAGCGTTCTGCAGGACTTTGATGAATCTGTCGACTTCGTCTTCTATTTCGTTTTGTGTTTTTAGCGACACGTTTAGAACAATATGTTCATTGCAGTAGTTTCTAAAATCGTCCCAGTTAGTTTTTTTGTTAGTTAATCTAGGCGCCACTTCTTTCTTAATTAAGAATATGTTTAGTGTCTTTGTGACAAAGAAGTCTACAAAATCAGGGATCTTTGTTATATCCGAAGGCCAATATGTTGGTTTTCCTGTCGAGAAAAAGTCATTGCATTCCGGCTTCATAGAGTTGTCTGCCTTTCGTTGAATTACATCTTCAGCCCCAGAAGGTATGTTTCGAATTAAAGTCACCACCAATTATAAAATTCGGTCCAAGTGAATCAAAGATACCTTTAAAGTCATTCTTTTCTAGCTTGCATCTCGGAGGACAATAAATTTATGCAATGTTGTAGTGCAGGTGGTTATGTTTAACGCGAACCGAACTTAACTGCATTGCATCGCTTTCAATCTTCATGTTTATAGAGTGCTCAATACAATCTTTAACGAACAATGAAGATCCGCCTATGGCATTTTTGATGGGTGGTATGCATGATAATCACAGTATCCCTTTAGTTCCACACGAGGTCCTTTCCTCAAGTGAGTTTCGGAAATCAAGCAAATGTCAATGTTGGCTTTTTGTAAGAACACTTCCAGTTCGTCGAGTTTTTTTTAATAAGGCCGTTTGGGTTCCACGTCAATATTTTAAGCATTTGTTTCATATTCGTGCTTGAAATCGAGTTTTACGTATTTCTTTCTCGAGATTGCTCAATTTTTCAACTAAAAATTTATTTGTTCTGCTCTGCTCCTCAAGAGCCGTGAGAATTAGAGAGAAAACGTGTGCCACTGGATCTGACGTAACACCGCTTTTTTTATTTCTTTCGGACGCTGCTTGTGCATACGTTAGCGCGTCAATCGGTGGCGGCTATTCCTTTGCTATCTTTGTTTGTATATCCTTCGACTTTATCACGACGGATTTTCTTTCTTTCGCTATCTGTTCTTTAGCAATATTTGGTTTATTACGGTTTTTTAAGCGTATCGCGCCTTTTTTACGCAACGCGGTTCTTTTTGGCAGTAAGTCTGCGTATGATTGAAGCCTTGGCAGCGCTTACATTGCGGGATCGATCTTGTGTTCTTACGCACAGGTTCGATTTTGACTACGATATTTAGAATAATTTTAATACCATAGATATCTTCTTTATTTTCGGTCTTATCGAAACTAAGCATAAACAGTGGAAGTCCCCGCTTAACCAAGATTTCCTCGTCTTGCTCTGTTGTTCTCTTTTCTTTTTTAATAATATTTACGACGTCTAGAACTTTAAGGCCCTTTGCATGGTGGTCGCTTATAATATCGTTTTTAGTGCACGAAGGGTGAAGTCCTCTCGCTACTACATGTTTTCCATTTTCTGACTTGTTTTCGAAAGTGAACCATTGGATCTTCTCGGTGATTAATTTGTCGGACAATGCTCGGTAGTCATCGGAGTTGTCGACGTTGACTTTCCACACATTGTTGCGCAGTGTTGTAACCTTGTACATAGATTTTAACGTTCCTTTGAGAAAGCAATGCAACTTATTGTAGTCCGGAATCCAAACAACGTTGATTGGAGGTGGAAACCGTAATTTTGTTGGGAGTTGCTTTTTTTGTGACTCCTGACTCTTGTCTGGAACGACTTCGGGTGAAGAACCTGCTTTACGTTTCTTAGACGGTCTTTTCTTTAGGGTCCAATTTGTTTCGCGTGTAAGCTCTTCTTCGTCCATATGGTATTCGCGACTAGTTGAGCGGAGTGGACTGCTTTCTTGGGCTTCATTTGCATATTTATTTTTCAGAGTCTTGTTTTCCTCTCTCGGAGTATGTCTACTTTTTTTTTAAGCTCTTGAAAAAGTAGCTCCATTTGCTTAAGCTTCATACGGAGTGTGTTGTTTTCCTCCTCCAAGCTTTTATTACTCACTGAATCGTACGTAGGCGCTTCGGGCGGACTTCTTTTCCCGTAGACATTCGATCTCGCTGGTGGAGATCGTGATACCCTTGAACTTTTAGAGAAGGGATCAAACAACTGCGGTAAAGTATGGGGGAAGGGAGGTCCACCGCATCAGAGACCCCTGTAATGCGGTACGGTTACGTTACAACCGGAGGACGCCAGGTATCCGGAGGGCTCCCTTCGCGATGCTCTATTAACTTTACATCCCGAGCACCATTCAGGCACCATTTTAGCACGGGTCGCAAAACACCTTGCCTTGAGGATGGGATACTTATTTGTGTGGCGGCGTTTACTCGCCCCCTCACGGATCTGGGAATCCGGCCCAGATTGATTTTAGTCGCCTCTTACGACTGGCATTCCTACCGCGGGTATATTCTATCCCCTACCCGCAGGGATTTGACACAGCATTTGATGTATGTTGCTCTCTAATTTAGATAAAAACTATAATAATAGTCAATGTGCAATTTTTTGGATATCGAGGACGTACTCGCTTTACCCAATACATGCCATCAAAGCCACAAAAATATAGAATAAAAATATTTTAGGCCTGCGATTCTTCATACTATTATCCACTCAGCACACAAATTTATACCGGAAATCCTGTTGGAGGGGAACGGCAGTCAAATATTACAGAACGAATTGTATTGGACCTTGTTGACAAATGTAAGAACTCTGGAAGAAATGAAACAACAGACAATTTCTTTACGTCTATGCAACTAAATCACACGCTAAATTCTTGGGATGTGACATTAGTTGGAACAGTGCGAAATAAATAAACGTGGCAATCACGTGACCCATGATCGAGGTAAATGCAGACATCAAGACTCCGTTTGTGATAAATGCCACTGTTGGGGAACGAAAATATTAAAGTTGAATTGTCATATAAAATTCTAATTATTTCGCTCTTTTCTTTGCTCTTCGATTTGCTCTTCTTATGTTAACGTAATACTATACTAGATATACCGTAATGTTATTTTATTTCGCATATGAATTGTAATAATTTGTTCACTTAGTTTCAAGCCATCGCCGAATAAAGATCAAAATTGTTAGTAGACAAGATTGATTTGCAATGAATTAAACATTTCTTTTATGTTTTCATTCTTCATCAGCCACCGTAGGGGACACTTACAAAGCGTGTGTGCACTGCAAGTCCGAGTAAATTAGAAACCTCACAATCAGTGTCACGCTCTCGATTCTGCCAAATCGATTTCCCCAAGAACCTTAGGAACTCTCGCCATGACTCTTCCCAGTCACAGGTACGTCATTATCGAAACTCCTCATTCCATTTATCAGCTAGGCCATGCAGAGATTTGAACGCTTTTAGGCATAATCGAGAACTCGGCAGTAAACAGAAAATTGATGGTCTTGCTCGTGATAAATAACACTCCTTTAGATTTTCAATCAGACAAAAGTGTATTTTGCTCATTAGAAGGATTGCAAGTCTATATAGATTTAGGTCAACCTACTTTTCAGCTTACAGATAAAAACTTCGAGCTTACATATCAAAGGCATCGTTCATGTTAACGTGATATGGAAGCAAAATACACTCGTTTTGCCGTCACCAGTCGTTGAGAGTGAGCAGGGTCCGAATATTATGTGCGTAGATATGTTGAAGGCATTTAACTGTTCCCTATGCAGTTCATCAGGGCAGCGCGTTTTTCAATTGGACCATGAGGCTAGACAGCAGGTTGCTGTTAAGGCACAACTACTTTGTGAATCCTACAAATCAATTTTCAGTCCTAGCCTAGGACGCAGTCCTCAATTCAAAGTACATCTCAAACTAAAAGCTGATTCTCACTCTAAATACGTGCCTTTTCATCCAGTGTCCTACGCTCAGGAGTCTATCGTCAAAGAAGAAATAGACTGAATAGTTCAACTTGATATTCAACGCTCTACAATTTCCTTTAGACAATGAGTCTAAGAAAATTTGTGTTTTATCAACTTAATTCGGACTGTTCGAGCCTCAAAGACTGCCTTTCCGTAACGTATCAGCACAGTAATGCTGATTGTCTTTCCCGTTTACCAGTCGGACAGGACGATGATTTTGATAAAACAATTAAAACGTCTCGGACTTATATATGTACTTGTTATATCACGAAAATTTGATGCTGTTGCATTTATTATTCAAAATTTGCAATTGTTACACATTTCCACCGCATCCAGCATAGTCTATAAACGGTATTTTGGGGGTTGTACCGCTGGAGTTACTGCCCGGCCATGGAAAAAAAAAACATAAGTTACGAAGCAACAGCAAGCCTCGAATACGGACGGATCTACTGTTGACAACCCATGCAAACGAATTAAGGACAACGAATTTCGGACATGCACGTGAAATGTTAGGTCCGCTACCAGGCCACTTTCAGTCAAACAACTAGCGGGGGTCCTAGACTAAGCAAAACGCACGCAATGCGACACTGCAAAGAAAAACTGGAGCTGCTTACGAGCTCTATGAGCAGAAGAGGAGAAACAAACACCGGCTTCTTAGGAGAAAATACAAAGAGCATGAGAAGTGCGTGGTCAAGGAAATCACCAAAAGGTAAAAAAAACATGCCACGGACACAAGCCCGAACCGAAGCCTGTAGAGACGAATAAGGGAACATCGTAGTAGAGTCGCAGTCGATGCTGAGAATCTGGAAAGATAATTTCTGTAGACTGTAAAACGGCGATGACGAAACACTGGATGACGAACTGTATGGACTGTTCAGCGACATTGACCTAGCTAAGATGGCTGAGTCATGTAGAGCGGATGAACACCAATGCTCCGGTCCGAAAAGTCTTCGAATCCGCCCACGTGGGATAGCGCAATAGAGGAAGACCGAGATTCAGGTGGCGCACGCAGTGAAATGTTTTCATTACTCTTACAGCGAACAGCTGAAAAAATTACTTTAATCCATTGTACAAAGTGTGACACTGCGCTTGGGGCGTGAGTATCCGCCTTGTGTTCCGAATAGATGATAGGTAATAGGCCTCAACACCAAACGACAATCCCAATATTAATAAAAATTATTTCGATGCAATTTTGAACTGAGTCATTTCTAAATGTTAAGATCCCGGATACGATTTGCCTCATTGTCCTGGTCTATCAGAAGATTCCTTCAATCACAAGATAAATCAAGAAGTTGATGCCTAAGCTTCATTAAATTAAAATTTAAAATTAAATTTGCAAAAAATTTAATCATCACAATCTAGGTCACTTGAAGTCATTTATTCTTTTTTTAAATTTATCTTTAAATTGTTTCAAATTTTAGAATCCAAAACTCTCAGAATTTGCTGATGCATCTGCAGAGGAACCTGCACCTCCTCCAAAACCATTGTTAAATGTATTCGATGCAGCATTAGCACTCGCTGAGGCTCCACTGCTGCCACTTCCGTATTGGCCGTCATCTCCATAAATGGGTCCGTATTGTGCAGCAATGGCCACAATTAACATAAAGAAAACAATTAGGAATTTCATTTTTTCAACAAAAAAAGTTTAGTTTAACTGAACTCAACTGATTACTGACTCTAAATTGTCAGTGGTGTTACGGTTTTTATAGAAAAAATTCAGATGATCTTTGAAAAATATTAAAATACCGCAAACTTGAATTTTTGTCTAATGAATGATTGGAATAGTGTATTGCACATGCAACCTTTTAAACTGGACCAGCAATTGAAATATCTGGCAAACTGGTTTGGGTCTTTTGTTTTCGACAAAATCTGCATAACATGGCTAATCAAGTACAAGCAATTAGATGGCAACTCAAAAAAATAAACCAGATACTGATGGTTAATGTTGCAATTAAACCAACAGTAACAGTTGTGAGTAGAAGTAACCAACAACCATTGTCCCGTGGAGACGTGGAGAATAGAAGGTTATTTCCTCCGCTCTTTCATGATGATAGCGATTGCCCGGGTTTGTTCATCACACCAGGGGCTGTTGTAAGGGAGTTTAGTAAAGTATTATACCTATCATACACAGGCAGGGCACTTTTTGTATGGTTTTCTGTCGATCTTGCCAAGTAGTCTTACTTCCCGAAAAAACCCCGCATTCTTGAGGTTATAAGAAGATTCATTAGTTTCCTAGAAGCCATAAACAATAACGGAAGGTTACTTACATACTTAGTTAGATGGCGCCACACTCGGCCTTTGCCCATAACTCCAACCCAATGCCTATAATTTAAAATTATCGAGGCTATCTGCCACTAGTGCGCGTCATCGTAGGCGAAGTCTTCCTCAACAATAAGGTGTTTTTCTAGAGGCGGGAAACTTTAAACTAAAATAAAATGCAAAACTATATTTTCAATTTCCATAAAATTACCTTTGTTTGACAGATAATTGTATGCCATTAATGCTTGAATATAATTTCGGGTATATAGCCCTCGCTGCTGGTTCGTATATGGCGCCATCTACAGGTCCGAATTTGGTACACACTTCGAACTTGGCTTCCAAGTGCTTAATCGTTTCTGATTTATCGACATAGACATGCGACTTTATATATCCGCAGAGAAAGTAATCTAATGGTGTCAAATCAAACGAAAGAGGTGGCATGTGGCGCTGTTCTGCTGAAACCACATGTCTGCAACATTACTGCTTTCCAATTCAGGCACGGAGAAGTTAGTAATCATATCTCTGCACCCCCTTACGTTCTGACCGTAATTTTTTTTGAAGACATTTGAACCAATGATTGCACCGGCCCATACAGCGCACTAAACGGTGACTTCTTCTAGATATAATGGAGTTTCGATAATGGCTTGTGGATTATCATCGCTCCAAATGTGGTAATTCTGTTTATTGACGTAGCAGTGCTTCCTTCGACTCGTTCACCAAATTTAAATTTGAACAATTTGTAAATGTTGCCTCCGCATTAATCTATTCTTGATGAACTCTCAAATTAACCTCAAAAAAACAAAGAACTGTCACATAGAACAGTGATGCCAATTTAAAGTTCTTGGCCTCTTAAAAAAAAACAAAGCACCCTTTCTATTAAGTTGGCTTACTTGAAGAAAAACGAAGTAACGTAGAAACTGCTTCTTTCTCTGTAGCAATCAAAGTGGTGCTTTACCGGTACTCCACACTGCTTGGATGGGTTTTGTGTCTATTTTAAACAAGTCCATGACGTTCGCTTATTGTTTCGATGCACATGGCTTGTTCAAAGTCTACAAATGTGCAGATTTAAACGTCATTGTCGTTTCTTCATCCTGGTCAAAAGTATTTCCGTTCTGGGGTTCTTGGTTACTTAAAATTATTTTATCGTAGTCAAAGGGTTAAACACACGAGCAGCCGCACATTTAACAGGCCTATATTTTCTAAGAACCCTTGGGAAAGAGAAGTCAAACATTCCAGGCCCAGTTAACCGCTTAGGGGTATAAGAACTGACGTGACTATCTTCAATTTAGTCCCCTTACTTGCCCTAAAATATCTTTGTTGACTTAAGCTCAAATAGAATGCAGAGAATCAGCCTACAGAATCTATGATACTGCTGACTATTGACGCGAATCCAACTGACATGGTTTCTCTTTCTGCGTATTATCTATGCAAGAGCCCGACAGTGTTGCGATGCTGTGACCTCCCAGGGAAGACTCAACACAACATTTCTCGGACAATCCGCGTGAATGACACATGTCCTAGAAGGTCAACCCACGAGCTCAAAGCCGATTTTAGACTCTTTAAAAGCAGGTTTAGCTACAGTCTTTTTATCTCAGAGAATATACTGATAAATTAAACAAATAAAATTGTACAGGTAATTAATAAAGGAAAAATCCCCTGGAGCGCGACAATCGAATAATAAACCGATCATCAACCAAACTGGTTAGAGAGTACTCGTATTATTGCCTAATGAAATCGAATGGTTGCGATTATAAGATATTATTGCCACCTGTGAACGGGTAACCAGTTAAATTTGAATTGACAATTTGACAAAACCAGTCCTTAAGTTAGGATCTCACTCCAATGAGTTCTTATTTAACATTAACATTTTATTTTGCCCACAGACCTTGAACATTTGATTTCGATTTTTGTTTTCCGGCTGTTAAAGTCCTTATGTTCCTGGATTCACTGAATTCATGAAACAACAACATCCATTGACATAATGTTCTTCAATATGATATTCATCACGTCTTCGTGAATATTTCCTTCATACTACTTCGACCGCTGTCTTGTTGGAGAAGAACTAAATACATGACGATACTTTGATTCAAATCCGATTGCTCTGCCATCGACTATAACAACGGAGAGGCCTGTCTTTAATGGTTAAGCTCCCTCAGAATAGACAAACTGAGGTAAGAGCGCTATTTCGGCGGCCTGTCTTCAGAAACCGAAAAACTGGAATGGGCTCTCGAAGAGGCAAACTTTGAAGTACTTACGTGGTAGTGGCAAATGAAGAGTAAATGGAATGGCGGGCCCAACTAAAATCCTCACTCCGTTTGTGCCGGTGAATAATAACTCCTACTAAAACCGATCAACCTCTCGGATCTAAAACTGAGCCCTATTCTTTTGTCCAATATGGCTGTAGTTTTAGTAAATAGAATTGTATGAAGCTGTTAAGCCTATCAGTCGATCAACTGCTACCCTAACCAGAGCTGAGAATGTATGAATTCAATCATAAGGCTACGATATGAAAAGCGGAACTCTTAGATTAAAATCAGCTCTATGCAGCAAACTTTTGAAAAGTCAAATAAGTTTATGGAGAAATTGCACCCATTGAAACTAGGAATTCGAGGTTTTCAGACAACCAGAACTGATGAACACCATTTTCTGGGTTCTCGGGCAACTCAGCTCCTCTAAAACCTCCGGTTGATATACTTACGCAAAGGAAGAAGCTGCCTGCATTACCATCTAATTCCCAAAATAGGCTTAGTATTTGGGTGTCATCTTGGATCACAAACTTCTATGAGCTAAAAATGTTACGTCGAAAACCTCTTAGACGCCGTCGATCTTGCACATGCCATCTGCCGCAATAATATGAATACTCCTGGTGCAGAAAAAATACCAAATCGACTTTTCCTATAACCGAGACTGATTTCAGCTAGAATCTGAGCCAGGAAAGGAATGTATTGGGATCCTCACAGGTGGCTTCTAAGCTCCTATGATGCGCCGCTGGCAACTCACTCGAGGACAACAACATTAGATAACACTCCGGTAGAAAAACTTGCATCTGTCTTCCAAACAGTGACATCCACTTATAGCAAGCGTAAGCCTACACTTAAAGGTTTGCTGAGCCCTTTTAAGACTTTCAAGCTAGTTCGGGAATGTAAGGCCTCAATGGTTGCAGTCAGAAAGCTGAATTCGCGGATTTTTGTCGAAGTCCCAGGCCGGCATGGGATCACGGAAAATAAAATCGCCAACGAATTTGCCAGGTAGAGCTTTTTTATCCACTATCTGGGGAATTCTACGTAAAGATCTTGGTCTCATTGCTTATAAAAGTAATTTTGCTCATTCCTGGGTATGTATGCATATCACCACGTCTTGCGAACATGTCTGTCATTTTTTTTATTAATGATGTCTTCAATTTTTTCTATAAAGTCGAGAAAATGATATCGACTAAGTGGCCGTCGCCAGAATTTATGACCATTCGGGCCAAATTGATGGCATTTTCCATCACACTTACCAGAACTTCCGGAGGAACTCGCATTTTTGAAAAATATATGGTGGACTTCAAGAGTTTAAGGCTTGTTGACATAGATTCGTGATTTCTAAAAAGTCCCAAAAAGAAGTTGAATAATTTCGGACAAATTCAACATTTCAGCCGAAATGCTCCATACAATTTCCAGCATTTCGAAATGTTGATTTTCAGCGAAATGCTGCATTTCGTCTCTGCATTTAGAAGATTGTCAAATCGAACAAACCTTTCTAATTATTCCGCACGTCATTGAGCGCACGTCATAGCGCTTACAAAAACAACTTTGAAAAAAGTCAGCTGATCCAATCACTAACGACTATGTTCCTCAACCAAAAGTATAAAAAAGGGGGAAGTGGGAAGTGGGAAGACAGCAGCTGTCATATAAATGTTTTTCGTTTTTCGTAGTTGCCTCCCTTGATCGAGATTCAGGATGGCTTGAACGTATGTAACATAAGCTTGTAAGCAAACATCTTACAGTTTTTCAAAGACCGCTGACTGATGCCCAATTGCGTGCCACGTGTGTCGTCTGGTCGATATTTCGTCGTCCTCTGCGACATCTTCATCCATAGCAGCAGAACGGCTGCTCCGAGGTCGTCTAGACCTGGCAGCATCTCGTGTTATCCGATTCTCTTCTAGGCGAGTGGCTAAACGTCATTGTGATTCCCCACTTGGTGTCGGACAACCGAAAAATTCGTGCTAAAATTTACGCTGCGCCATTACTATCGACGAATTATTCCGCAATAAATCGCACAATTATTCCGCGTTCTTTAGGACTATAGCGATTCATGTCCTGTTGACGTGTATGCTGTATCTGTCAAAGCAGAATTGACGTTCGCCGCCATTTGCAAAAAACTTGTTCAGATAAAGAATTCCTATGAAATAAAAATAATTTGGAGAGATATGATGAAAGGTGCAATAGGATTTATGGTAGCATGACTATCCTTATACTGCTATGCATCTTTTAGAATCTTTTCGAAGTCGGGAAATTTGATCTGCGGAAGGCCTATGAGATCTGACAGGCAAATCATAGCACAGAACTAGGTGTGCTGAAGTTAGATTCGGGCTTATCACGATCCCTGTGAGCCCAGTTGAATTTAACTTGGATACCCTTTGTCCTTCCTTCCTTTCCCATCCTATCTTCCTTCCTATCCTTTTCCTCGATAGCGCCCCTTACTGTGCAGAGGGGAATTATCTGTGTTTAAAGGTTTTCCTCAGAGCTTGAAGCAGCTGATCTATACCTTGATGCTTTGATGCCTTTGAAAGAAGCGACGTCCCATTCGTCAACAAAACCGATGGCAGGTACCAGCTAAGGCTGATAAGATTGGTTTCACTGACTGATTGTCTCTGTTAATCTGCGTGTCGCAGTTGTTGAGTCTGTTGGCTGGAGACGTCAGCTCAAAGGTTATTTGTATTTCAATCAGAATTTTTCTCGATTTTGTGGTCTGATATAAAAATATCCCTGAGTTCTATAGAGACAGTGGTCTCCTTAGCGTACTTGTGGGAAAGCTTTACTTCGAGTACTTAAGTCATAAAAACTGCAGGACGAGAATCATCATTGGTGCCTCATGCTTATTTGCTTCTGCCCGAAATAATCCAGCTTATTGCTGACTTTGTCGGTGGCTGTAGTACCGAATCATAGGGAAAATTAGCTAACTCAACAATGAATTAGTTTAGGTACCAAGAGGGAATTCGGAGCAAAGAGGCAAGTTCTCGTTTTTTTCGATCGCTTGTCATATACTCGTAGATGTGAACACATGGCGATATCAATGGCGCGGTAGTTAGCTCATTGGACTATCACGCAGAGAATCTGGGTTCGATTCCTGGCTGGGTCACCAACAATTTTTCAAATCGCCAACACCCTTTTTTTCCTTTATGTGTAGAGTGGTGCAGGTGTATGCTTCATTGACAAATGTGGCAAGACTGATACCCTTTTCTGTAGCATAATCCTTTAATTTACACGATGCAATCAGTAATTAGAGCACACTTCTTAGAATACGCTGTCTATTCAAACCACAAAGGGCCGCACTTCATGAAATCTCCAGAGCTGATATCAGATTTCAATTTTCGCTTCTCAGCTCATATTTTTACGTACAAATGTTTGTACTTCGACACTCCAGCAAATTCAAACAAATACTCTAAACACACTGTAACTCACACAATTTCTAGTAAAACACCACTTTCCCCGCATCTTCAGAAGTACTTTTCGGAAACGATACAAAAAAAAAATTCAAAAAAACCCCATACATCGCAAGATCCACTTCAGATAAAGTGGTCAACATCCCATCAACTGCCGAAAGGCACCCAAAATACATAAAAATAAAAATCCAACACAAATCCGTAGTGTGTTCCATTGAACACAGCACCGAGGCATACTCAAGGAGTTTCATTAAAATCAGACACAATCAAAGGTTCTCAATCAGTAGGCCACCTCAGTTTCACCACCTCTAACCATCTCTGCCACTGCCACTGCCACCATCATCATTATCAGTGTAACGAGTGCCGAAAATGAAACGATGAATTGCACTTCAATTCTCAACTCCATTGTCCACCAAACATCGACTGTGTTCGGTTCCATTATGCATGTTCCTGCTCCAGGGCGGCATCGTTTTAATTCGTCCTCGAGAATAGATGTTCACCTCTAAGCCCCATCTCATATGGCACCGCTTTCGAGTGATTCCGATTATAGCACCTCAAATCCAAATTAAAAAACACATCTCAAGTTTGAACATCTAAAGTGGAGTATATAGGTATGAGTGGAACGGTCTTTCAGTCGGAATTCAGCCTCTACATCATCAAACCTACGATGCAGGAAGATATCAAATGGTCTTTCACCTGTCACTGGTTACTGAATCACTGGCTGGTTCTTTTAAATCTAACGATTTTCGCTTGAAATTGTATCTTTTCGTCGACTAATAATAAGCATGAAGGAGGAGGGGGCCAGTAAACATCAGAAGAGACCAGAAAGTGCTTCTTCTGAAGCAGAAGCTGTTGCTGTTACTGTTGTTGTTGGTGCTGATGTTTTAACGGCTGCTGTTTGTTAGCCTCTGACGTTCCAACTACGTCCGTGTCCAACATGACAAGCACTGCTGTTTGGAAGTGAACCATCAATATCTGACAAGTGCTCCTCAAGTGCCAGTAATTTTCTTATCCGCTTGCTGAAAAGTCATCTTCCACTGCTCACATCTCACATGGGTGATTTCTTGATTTTTTATTTTTATTTAATTTTTGTTGCCCTCTTCCCACTGCTATGTGCCATCTTCATATCTTACAGATGCCTCGGGTGCTGCTTTGTATATCTCTGCCTTCACGTCTTTGACTTCTTCCACTGAGCCGTCGTCATCGTCGTCCTCTTTCATTGTAATCAACTCGAAAATGGAGACGATGACTTGCAAATTAAATGAGAAATCTTTGATGTTCACCTGCAAATGTATCTCTATGGTCATACTCCACCGCGGGTACTCACTCGATCAGCTCAGTACCGATGATGAACTGGTTTCGGGAAACTCAAGGTGTCTGCGTGTTGTTTTACCATGAGATGAAGATCAAGATGCTGCTGCTGATGATGATGGTGATGCTGCTATGGCTGCTGTAACCGATGAAGATTCGTAGATTTAGATTCGGTGCTGAACTGAGCTGAGTTGTGGTAAAGTACCGCATCCGCAGAAGCAATTTTGTGCTCGAAAACAATTTCAAGTATCCCATCAGCCGCAGGCGGCTTAGAACCTTGGTTACCGCCGACTTGAGCCAGTTGACTTGGGAAGCTGCTAAGACAGACTTTTTACCATTGCACTGTGGAGTGAGGAGAGTGGTAGGCGCTCAGCGACAGTTGTTTTTTTTTTTTGAATGGAATTCATGGTTTGGATCTTTCGCGCGTTCATATTAAAAACAGAGTAATGGTCATTATTGTAAGATGTTTGCTTCTGAAACGCTTTTAGAGAGGGTTTATCCGCTTTTTGTTTGGTATGTGTTCGAGAATTTGTAGATAGCCGCGTGATGGACAGAATCTATTAATGAAAGAAACAGGAGCGGAGTGGATAAGAAATTGGGCCCTGAAATAGAAGTATTTTTCCAATTTACTTGTCAATAGCAAAAAAAAATTATTTCCTGAAGAATAGTTCGACGTAGGTTAGCCCAACGGTTCTTTCGCGGTTTTCGGAACTAAGTACATCATGCTTTGCTCCTTACATTTTCCCAATACTCAGATTAGATGCCATAACCAATCGAAGAAATGATCCAACAGATAAATACAATTTAGTGTAAGTGGTTAATTTTCCGACATTGAAATGCTTTCAGGACTCGATCTGGCGTTGGTAAAGCAACTGTTAAAAATTGAAGAACTTCTTGTCGGTGGATCGACTTTACCGGTATGGTTCTGCGACTTTGTTAAAACATCATACAACTAGATGAGTGAACACTCATAAATTCGTTCGGTACTAATTCCGCCTTTGAATAACTGAGGTTTCAATTCGCAACAGCCAACCCGGTATCGTAACCTATCGTCTTGTCCAAAATAGCACAGCCAATAAAAGGATCGATTTCTAGCTCAAAGTTCTTCTTCTTAGAGGGCATTCCATTTAGTTGGCTAAATACCTATCTCTGTTCATTTTAAAAACAGTGTCATCGACTAAGGATCTTTACTGCGAAAAATGTATAAGGAGTGTAATCCTATATAGAGCTTTTCCTTGCCAGGAATACTCAAAGTTTCGCTAAGGTTTGATATAATGATGAGTCATATGGTTGGCAAGTTGAAAGAAATAGGTGCTCAGCCTCTTCTTCTGACCTAACCAAAATGCAAGTTCTCTTAGGTGAGATTAAGTTAGAGTGAGGTGCATTTACCTCTCATTTCGATCTAAGAATTGATAAGAACCTTAAGAAAGTATTTTCATGCGTACCAAGGCAGGGCAGCTGTCTGTTCAGCTTCTGCAAAAATTGTTGTGAAATCGCGCAGTACTACGATGATACAATGCTCCGTAATTATGCTTACGACTTCAAAGATGTCTTGTGTCGATGGCTGGGCTTAGGAAGCGCTTGGAAATATGTTTTTTATCATATTCGTCCAATTACCTTCTCCAAACCCAGAGTGTTCAAAACAAAGCACATTTCCTTTGGGCCCCCTAGTGCCCTAAAATCCAACTGATCCCGTTGAGAAGTGTTCGTCAGCCAACTCGAAGCTTAGAATTGTATCGCTGCTATTTATACTGTGTATTCCCTATTATCTCGAGGATACATTCGTGCTGCTGATCTTTTTGCAGAAATTAGTTCGAGATTCGTATAAATTACTTAGTTTGAGAATGGATATCTCTACGAAAAATAGGACGTAGATTGTCGCTTTGCCCTAACTGGGAAGAGCACGTCGGAGATTTTAGCTGCGTTATTCATCCTTGAAAGACCATAGTGCACAACAATCTTCTTTGGCTTAATTTAGAACCAAATCGAGGAAATGAATGAAGTCGGATCATAACCGTTGCCTCCTGAACCGGCAAAGGTTCTTGTGGAACACGACAACGTAAGGTAAACTGCTATCCACAATCCAAATGGAAATCAACTATTGTGAGAGAACGAAGAATCTGTGTGTTTTAACTTCTATCCTAGACTTAAGAATTTATTGAATCATCTCACTACTTCCAAGATGGTTCGGAAATGCTGTAGGTAAGCTAGATTCTCTGACTTTTGTTCGTGAGGTTGCCGAAAATGAATTTGCTAAAAAGTTCAAGGCCCGGAGAAGAGCTGAACTCGAATTAGGACTGTTCTTATCCTTGGTTAGGACTTTTATTCATAACTCGGGTATTTGTGTTCACAACCATGGGTGACATGACTCTTGCGGTTCAGATTAGATCAAGCGAATGCTTCCTAACGTCTTTAAACTATCACCAGCCCTCCTGTTGTCTCTCTATTGTAAAAGCTGTTGAGTTTTCGTGATGGTGACAATACATTTGTCGAGCATACCTTCGTCCGACCATATTTTACAGATGAGTTGGTGTACTATATGCATGTAGATATGTTTCTATATCCCGGTACCCAGCAAAGACGAATGTTAAACTGCACCGCCATCTCCATTAGAGATGATCGGTAGTCCATGACTGTTTTTGAGTTTAGAGAGCATGAGACCAGGGATTTAATGGCTGCCTGACTATCGGAATAGATTCGAATATCCATTGCAGATATTACATTTTTCTTCAGCCAGGACAGGGCTTCCTAAATTGCCAGAATTTCTGCCTGGAACACGGTAAAGTAGTTGAGAAAGGAAAGGCTAAGGTTAAGCTTATCAGCAAAAACATCACCACCAACCCCACTGACAGTCTTTGAACCGTCGGTGTAAAAGTGGATTGAATTGCCATCCAGGAAGGCATTTTCCTCCCACGAGGATATGGAGGGAATGCTTACATGGAAGCCCTTGTCAAACCATTGTTTGGGTATGGTGTAGTCGATGTTTTCTGGTAGGATTCCTAGTGCGTTAAGAATATTTGCGTGGCCAAAATGTTTATTTTCCCACTGTGAAGTCACTTTAAGCCGAATAGCTGCTTTGACGGCTACTTGTCAGCCATAAATATCGAGGTGTGTGAATTGAAACAGAGTGCCCATAGCAGCGGAGGGAGTAGAGCGTTGGGCTCCGCTTATGCCCAGACATTCTGTCCTTTGTGCTTTACTAAGCTTCATGCAGTTTACTGCATTGCCTAAGGCCATCCACCAAACAACCACCCTGAAGGTGAGTATCGGCCTTATAACCTAGATATAGAGCCAATGGGTGAAGTGAGGTTGGAGGCCCCATTTGTTACCGATGGCTTTTTGCAGTAGAATAAAGCTACTGAGGCTTTCTTTACTCTTTCTTGAATTTTAGGCTTCCAGCCTAGTTTCCTGTCGAAAATTAGATCCAGAAATTCGCTGTATCGTAGAAGACCAAGCTGGTACCGTTGATTGAGGAAGGGGCTATAGTCGGAATTTTGTATTTCCTGGAGATGAGGACAAGATCGGTTTTATGGGGGTTTATTCCCCCCACTCCACAGCGATCTGCCCAGCTTGTTAATATGTTAAGATTATACTGCAGTAGCTCTTAAATCCTATGTAGATGTAAAGGTTTTCCGGAGACGGCTATAGCAACGTCATCCGCATACCTAACCACCCAGCTACCATCCTCTTCCAGGCATATCAGCAGTTCGTTAACCACTAAGTTCCAGAGAAGTAGTGAGAGGACACCGCCTTGCGGCGTACATCTGCTGACACTTCTTTTGACGGGGAACCTATCCAGTTTGGAGTTGATAATCCTGCTCTTTCGAATGAGATTGATCAAGTCCCCAAATGAATCAAAGATACTGTAACGTCCCTATATCAATAGAGATTGAGTAGATCATTTGACTTCAACTTATCGATTTGAAAAACAATTCACAGCATTCTTCCAGAATGGTTGCAATTGCCTGCGGAGTTGTATAGATTCCAGCGTGCAGGCCGACCGTCTCAATTGATAAGGTATTGAAAGACTTACTCACTCCACTACAACATGTACTCATCAAACACAGATTTGAATCCCTAGAAATGTAGCTATCGCCGCAGACTATTGTTTCGTTACAGGGGCAATCGTGAAGCAAAAAAACCTCCACGAAAAGCCATCCCAGTTCTATAGAATGATAAAACAAGACTATTACGACAAGAAGAACCCTCTCATAAAGAAGTTGTCCCCCCTAAGAACAGATAACTTGGCTTAGATACTTGGCACTGAAACTTCAAAAATGTATGACGATCGGCTCAAGACTTTATTAACAAGCAAATCCGCTCCTGTCTCCGCCATAGTGATCAGCATAAGCGTAAATTATGCTTCGCGACAATGCTGCCGATGACTCTGCTAGCGTTAGATGAGAGTGAGTGAAGTGTAAAACGGTAGATGTGATGCCCTCGTCTCCATACCTCAGAGATTGCTTGCTTAATTTTGTATGAATATTTCCTCTTAATCTCAGCATTGCCATCTAATGGCAAGTGTTGTGTGGCAGTTACGAATATTGAATTCGTTAATGTATCTAGATACGATTATAATTGCTTTTAGCATGTTGGCACTGTTTCTGTGTCTACTCTGTTTTGTTGTTGTTCCTTTTTTTTTTTGTTAATTTCTTCTCTCTCCCCTTTGAGTCGTCATTCTTGTTGAATTGCTTCTGTTCGAGTAGCAGCAACATAGCAGTGGTGCTTCGACAAAGACACAGTAGCCGGTCGTGGTAACCGAACAGATTAACGAACATTACCATAATTTTCGAGTGAATATCTGTGAAAATATGGAAATGGCCAGCCGCGAACACGAATTGTGTAATTACACGTATGTTGGCGGTTGGAGGCATTTAGGCATTTAAGGAGATTTCCAGAATCTATGACAGCAGTAAATAACACAGTCGGCAGCGGCGGCGGTATATGACGATAGAGAGGACTTCCGCATTAAGTGGGGTTATAAATGTGGGCCAATAAATAAAAATTAATTTTTCAAACAGAGTGGTCGGCGGATAGTGGACATTAGAAAGACTCTGAGTGCTAATCGGTTTCTTCTTTGTAACAATTTAACCAGTCCTAGTTGTCATAAATTTAAAGGATCAATTTGTTACTTTGCTGCATCTCTTCACTGCTTTTTGTTTTTCAAGCAATATGTGAGTCAAAAAGTGGAGAACTGCTATACGGTCTGCACTAGAAAAACCTCATTAAGACTCTCCAACTCAGCTCACAAGAAAATAACAAGAGATCAACCTTCAAAGGAAATAAAACAGACCCAAACCCATACCGAGGGGCATGTTCTTTTCAATAACTACTCATCGGTTGACATAAAGGTCCATTTACGTAACATACTTCGAATAATCATGGACCGTTTTCGGGTCACACTTCCTTTGGTTCAAAATATTCAACCACAGAGACATCGTAAAGTGAGAACCGAAGAAGATGTTGTTGCTGTGGAATGTATTAAGGTGGACCACACAATTTTGACCGACGGTTACGTTTATTTTCCGTTGAACAGCTCCGTCAAAATTGTTTATCACGTTGTTGGCCTACGCCAATAAACCAAAGGCAAGGGGCAACATGGAAGTCATAGTTCGCCGCGTTATGGCGACAAAAAACGTAATCGAAAATTTGACTTCCAGATCTCTAACTAGATGCCAAGTACTTTGGCCATCAATGGGACATAGAAGCCCAGGAAACTCCCTGATGACTACTACGAAGATTGCTACTGCTTAAAGCAGAAACGACTATTTAGAGGCGGATTTGTCAATATAGCCCAAGTTAGACAAGAAACCTTGAGTTTCAGGCATATGAACGAGTGACAATCCGCATCAAGGCTTAATTCGTCAGCGTGCAATCGCTGGAGTGGAGAAGGAAGACTAATGCCAGTGTTTAAAAGATCAACGAGTTGATGCTCAATGACTTAGGCATGATGTTAAAATCTCCACATGCGATCTTAGCGTAAAGTTAGGAACGGAGGGTATTTCTGGTTATACTGTCGATTAAAATAGACCACTCGACATCGATTCCGATAAGCGGTTCATCAATGCAAGCACGCGGTTTCTATTTCTACATCTCGATACTCATACTGGCTCATTATTGTTTCTGCCGGTCTCCAGAGAATTCTTTTGTAAAGTTCTATGTTTCGCTGAACCACTTTTCCAAAGGACGCAAGAATGAATACCTTCCGGTGTGTGCAGAGTAATACAAAGCACACAAGACACCTTTACAAAGAAGAACTAGATCGACTTGCCAGACAAGCATTAGCTTCTCAGAAAGAAGACAGTAAATTGCAAGGTGAGAAACGTTCAGAAATCTTGGCAGAATGTTGAAATCATAAACGCAAAACGCACCGAATGAGCAATATTTGCGTCAACCCGTCTTCGGAGAAATTAGGGTGCCTGTACTTGCTGCCCAGATGACGAACTGTGTAACTTTGCGAAAAGCTTGGACTAAATCACATCTTAAATACGGTCAGAATAAGAAATGCCTTTAAGCTGTGCCAACAATTAGGCATACGTCTCCTTAACATAGTACACTGCTTGCCATACTATGTAACCGCCTTATGCCAGCATACTGTTGATCCTATCTCAATATGGTTTCAGGCATAGTATGCCTAGCATCCCCTGAATATTATACAACAGCTACGAGCTATTTGCTAATTTATAGGCCGCACGTGACAGCGTACGAGTGTATTGGAAAACAATATACCAAACCATATTGGGTTTTGACATCTCCGCTAAACGCGTCGGGATCTGTAGAAGAGATTTCCTTCTCCTTGAGAGTAAGCAATGATAATAACTTTGACACATCATAAAAGTCCCCCGACAAGGCAATCTTGGAAACATTTTATTGTACTTGCAAGTTCTGTGGGAAGTTTGTAGTTCCAATTTAGCCGCACAACCTTTCAAAATTTCAGGAACTACAACTTTGGACTTGCGGATGACGGCTACTACTAGTTGGCGCAAAAGTCAACACTATCAGAAGATGCTATAATTTTTGCAAGTGGCATTTGTGAAGTAAAAAGATACAGAACCCACGTCAACAAGACATGAATCGCTATATGTACTCCTAATGAAAGCGGAATTATTGCTACGATTCTTTTGCGGAATATTTTGTCGTTGGTGCAGCGTGAATTTCAGCGCAGATTTCCCAGGCGTCCGACACCAACTTACCAAGATAAATACATGACAATACGAGTTGCTGCCAGGTCTATTTAGCAGCGGATCAGCAGTTCTACTGAGAATATCGCAGCTGTGGTTAAAAATGTCGCAGAGGACTCCGGAGTATCGTATCAGATCATGTGCCACACAATTGGGCATCACTCGGCGGTCTTTACAGACAATTTTGATGGAGGACTGTAAGATGTTCCTGTGCATAGTGCAAACACAGCATTAGCTGTTAGCAGTTAACAGTCAAACGCGTGTAACCTACGGTCAAGCCATCCTGAATCTCAACCACGTGGAAGACAACTTTCGTCGAAAATCATCATGAGCGACGGGGTTCATTTCCGTCTATGTAGATATGTGAATAAGCAAAATTTTAACTTTGGCATGGAACAACGGCGATGACGGACCAAATACCGCTGTCAGGCAGAATCAACCTTTCAACCTGGACGATGATGACCAACAATTCCGTCCACCCGACCTGGATGAAGTGAAGATAGCCATATCGAAGCTTAAGTCCAACTAAGCTGCTGGAGCGGATAGCCTGACTGCCGAGCTCTTCAAAGCGGCAGGCGATGACTTGGTAAGGAGCATACACCAACTCATCTGTAAAATATGGTCGGACGAAAGTATGCCCGATGAATGGAACCTCAGCATTGTTTGTCCAATTCTTAAGAAAGGAGACCCTCTGAGCTGCGCCAACTACAGAGGCATCAGTCTCCTTAACATCGCATATAATATCTTATCTGCCGTATTGTGTGAACGCCTGAAGCCGTTCTTCAACAACCTGATAGGTCCATATCAGTGTGGCTTCAGGCCAGGAAAGTCCACCATCGACCAGATATTCACACTACGGCAGATCTTGGAGAAGACCCATGAGCTTCAGATCGATACCCGCCACCTATTCATCGATTTTAAAGCCGCGTATGACAGCTTCTATAGAGACGAGCTTTACAGAGCAATGTCTAGTTTTGGCATCCCTGCCAAACTCGTCCATCTGTGCAGGATGACGATGGAGAATGCACGCTGCTCCATCAAGGTCGGTGAAGATCTCACCGAGACCTTTGATGTCCAGAAAGGATTTAGACAAGGCGATGCGCTGTCATGCGATTTTTTCAACATCGTACTTGAAAGAATAGTGCAAAACTCACGAGCAAACACAAGAGGCACTATCTTTCAAAAGTCCGTCCAACTACTCGCATACGCCGACGATGTTGACATAATCGGGAGAAAGCAGCGTGATGTCAGTGGCGCTTTCGCGAGTATTGAGACGGAAGCGGCGAAAATGGGTTTAGCGGTCAATGAGGGCAAGACCAAGTATATGCTGTCAAGCAAAAAGGACAACTAACACCGACGTCTCGGACAGAACGTCACCCTCGACAGATATAACTTTGAGGTAGTTAAGGACTTTGTCTACCTAGGCTCCGCTATAAATACAGACAACGACACCAGCGCTGAGATCAAGCGAAGAATAACTCTTGCCAACCGCTGTTTCCTTGGGCTAAGAAGGCAATTGAGCAGCAAAGCCCTCTCTCGGACAACAAAAGTCACCCTTTATAAGACTTTAATAATCCCGATCCTGCTCTATGGCGCAGAGGCATGGACACTATCAAAAATGGATGAGGGTGTTCTTGGTTGCTTCGAGAGAAAAATTCTTCGGGCGATCTTCGGTCCCGTCTGCATTGACGGTGAGTGGAGGAGGAGATACAACGACGAACTGTATGGACTGTACAGCGACATGGACCTAGCCAGAAGAGTGAAGAATCAAAGACTGAGATGGCTGGGTCATGTAGAGCGCATGGACACCAATGCTCTGGTCCGAAAAGTCTTCGAATCCGCCCCCGAGGGACAACGCAGTAGAGGAAGGCCAAGACTCAGGTGGCGCACGCAAGTGGAAGAGGACCTCAGCCAACTTAGCGTGCAAAACTGGAGGCAGCTAGCCAGGGATCGAGCTGGCTGGAGAAGCTTGTTGACTGAGGCCCAGGTCCACCCCGGACTGTAGCGCCACCTAAAGTAAGTAAGTAAGCATGGAACAACGGGGCATACTGCACGAGCCACATTCCGGCACTGCCCGGAAAGATAGCCTGATTTGACATTTCCAGACTCTTAAAGCCCTTACAAAAATATCCGTAAAGAATGCGCTTGAAGTTCTGGCAAGAGTGATGGAAAATGCCGTAAATCGGGCTCGAATGGTCATCAATTTTGGCTGCGGCCACTAAGCCGATATCATTTTCTTGTCTCAATGGAAAATAATTTAAAACATCAAATAAATGTAATCCAAAAGCATAACCAAAGTCTTTCATCTTTAAAAAAAATTGCAACCAAAACAACACCTGGTGACAACTTTTGCACCACCTTGTATATATTAGCAGAGCTCAGCTAGTATATTTTCAAGTTTGAGGAGCAATTGCGTATCTAGTAGTAAAATTAAGATCATCGCGAAAGAATGCATAAAATCGACGACCTGGATGAAATGTCACAATAGACAGGTGTAAGCTCGAGATAACCAAGATCTTTGTCTACCAGGAATAAAGATCGAATAAATAGTGTGATCGACTGATCTACGGCCCTGAATGCATCGCCGTAGAATGGACATCACTACAAACTGTATAGCAGCAATATTTTGACTAAAACAGTCAGAGTAGTTAGGCTTGAATAGTGGAAAGACACAGCATGAGTACGTTACCGAAGGAAACAAGGCTATAAAAGACTCTACCGTAAGTAGCTGAAGATACTGGAAAGAGATCTCAACCATTTTTGCGTACAAAATAAGAAACAGTAATTTAATTGTCGACTGTAATGACATGTTTTTTAAAGTCTACGCTTATAGTACATCGAACTTTAGATTTAACTAAGTAAGTATTCAGTAAGTGAGATAAAGATAATGATTAAAAGGAAATTGAGATTTTGTTAACATTTACAGTGGCATGTGGGTTTTTGGCTTGCCATGGCATATAGTCCGTTTTGTTGTTGCGTAGACTGTAGAGCTTAGCATTTAGAAATTTAGTTTGACATCGTTATGGTACTTACTTATTTTAATGGGGCCATAGTTTGGGTTAAGCTAGGGTCCCAATTAATATGCCTCTCCAGTCAGGCCAATCTTTAGCTACCATTTCCCGGCTGTGCACTCCAAGTCAGTTGAGGTCCGTTTCTACCAGTGCGCGACGAAAAATTTTTCATAGGGGTTTTCTCTCGAAACTACTGAGGATATCTTTACCACCTTTCGAAAGGAACCACGCTTTAGGGCCATAAAATAGGACTGGGATGGTGTCCTTAGTTTTTCGGGATAGGGCCTTACTTCGCAATTGCCTTCTAAGCCTAAAGAAAGAGCGACTGACAATAGTGAGTGTTCGATTTATTTCTATTGAGGTGTTGTTGGCTGAATTTATTGCAGATCCAACCTCGAAATTAAAGCTTTCGTTTGTGAAGTTCTGTTCCTTACTTCTGAAAGCATAAACTTAGATTTGTTCACGTCCTTAACCGCTTAACCAATTTTGGCGTATTTTGTATTTTGTCTTAATACTAAGCAACGTACCATTGACAGCCCACTGTGTTCCCCCAATTATGTCGATATCAACTACGTTCCCCCATAATAATGAGGGCAGGCCTTACTTGATCAATTTCATTCAACGTTTCATGATCCATAAACTGCCAAGGCCTTTTGTGTATATTGAAATGAGAAACCCGTATGCTTTCTGTTGTGATTTTTCATCCCACCGAAAAGTCAATAAGCCTAAATCTGTTGTTGCCACACGTGCCACCAACGATGTCCTCCTTTTCTATGCTTTCGCCTAGTAGTGTTTTCCGTTATAGTTCGATAGTGTTCATAAGAGTATGTCTTGTTGAGAAGCTATTAGACACATTCTTTGGTGGTGTCGTGCTTGTGTTCCTTACCAGCACGGGCGCATATAAAGCTTATGTTAGCGATTTTAGCCTTGATATGGAATTGTTATAAGGAACTCAGTAAGCTTAACTTTTTGCCCACGTCTGCCGTATATGGCAAATCCGCATCCAAATAAAACCTGTTTCTTTCCCCTAAAGCAATAACCATATCACACTCATTTATCACAGTTTTTCATCTGGCCTCCGGTCCATCTCATTGCATTTGCTGGATGGCAGTGATATCAGCGTGATAGCAGTCCGAAGGTCATTGTCATTTAAACTTTTACAGTGGTCGTCAACAGTAAATCCATTTAAGTGAGAGGTTACTCATACTACTGGCGATTAACATTGGAGGTAAAGCAAGCTCTTCAACACGAATTTAATATAGAACAGTCAGAAGTTTCCAGCACCACGCAGGTCCCCATGATATATCTTCCTTAAATAAGACTACCAGATAATCGGGACACATCGGGAGGTGCATGGCTTTATTCTCGAGATCCTGTAACTCGTTATTCCGACCCAAAGATCCAAATAACTTGTTGTTGGCATGCCTGCTGACAAAGAAGCGTTTGTAGTTGATCGTCCTCGTTTATTGTCTGATTTTTTAGGAGAAGAAAGGAACCTCTAGGTTATTAACTTTCTGGTCATCCATTAGAATTACGTGGTTGAAGTTTATATTATGTAGTTGATTAACGTCTCCTTGTTGAGATGTGCATATATCTTGGAACAAGCTTCAGATTTTGGGCCTTGTCCGATCTTCCCTAGCGAGGATTAAGTTGAGTCTCAAGCTTTCTCTTGCAGCACTTCCAATTTCATAGAAAAGCGTAAGTAGCACTCATATCTGCTTATGACTTCGGTTAAGTCGATCCTAGCAAATGGTCTTCTCCTCCCGTGTCAGGAAAATTCTTAAACCTTCGACCACATAACCTTTGGCCTCTGCCCTAAAACTTCATTCATATTGATTCTCTAGGGATTAGGCACGAATTCCTCTTGGGAGTTGTTGTGCTTTACAAATTTTTTTTTAAAATTTTTTGTTTTGCTGTGGAAGATGACAATGTTGCATATGACACCACTGGGCCAACTACTTTTGACATTGCTGGATTCGTCCGCATTAAAACCACCACCATCTGAACAGATTAATTTAAGACCATGGTGAACCGCCGCCGTAAGGCATTATTACGCTTGGATCTGCTTAAAGACTAAGCCTAACCTAGCGATTCAATATTCCCACAACCACCACGGGTATGACATCAGTAAATCGGCAAATAGCTGCTTCGCATGGAGTCTGTAGGCGTAAGATGTAATCGAATATAATGTTGTCGTATACCGCCAGTAACTTCGTATGCCTTAAATTTAGCGACAGATCCATAAAGATAGATTTTATTCTAGAAGTAGCTTGTCACCTTTATTCAAAAATAATTCAGTATCTCAATCTCATAGAAGCAGTTCACATTACGTTCCCAATTTGTGGAATTAAACGTCTCCTACTCGTCCAGGGTTTTCATAGTGCAGTATTTCTTCGTGCGTCCTTCCATATCCTGCTCAGTATAGCGTCATGAGCTCTAGCTATTACCACATTAATTGGTAAGCCACTGACGGCGACTTACGGAAATCGGATCGATGTAGCGATAGGCATTCTGAATGATCCGCTCAAGGATTTGTTGGCCAAGCAAACAAATAGAACGGTTAGGCGAAGTGCTGTGGGGGTTTCCATTCCATTTGGCAATATACTTGTAAATAGTCGTTAGGGCTTTGTCAGCTAGTCACATTTCGGCATTTGATCTCAGTCGCCCTTTTAAGTCGCCTGTTGCCCATATACGTATGGGACTACAGAGTAGCATATATGTGTAGTTTAGTCAGTGTAGTTGATTAAGAAAGATACCCTCGCGTGACATATGATGTACAGAGTTCCCAGTACTGTCGCCGAGCAAGGCAATCAATTCGTAGCGCCACCGTCTCTGTTTGCAAAAGAGGCCTAGGTCAATCTTACTTTCCAGAATTGTTCATTGTTTGCTACTAACACGGTATTCCCCAGGACTCTGGTAAGCGCTAGCCATGAATGGCCATCACTTCATTAATGAGGAAGAGTACTCCACAGACTTTTCACATTTTATGAAGTAGATAAGGATTTCGCCCGAGGTCGGGGCCATCTGAACGCATATATACTCCTATTTGGCTTCTCTATGAATGAAGGTCTCTTGAAGGTCAGTTTACTCGGTCTCTAGCCCACTTAAAAGATTTGTGTTCTCTAGAATCATAGATATGTTAATTTCACAGTCAATAGGTAGTCGAAATGAGTCTCATTTTCCTTATTTTCTCAGAATTGTTTTCGTGGATCGCGACCGCAATCCACTGACAAATACCACTTTCAAAAAATCTGAAAGTAAAAGTATTGACCTCATCGACTCCCTTTACCATAAGGTGCTGCCAAGAATGATGTATGTTCTAGCCAATCCACATCCATCAATCAAGTTCAAATTGCAAATTCCTGTCTAAACTTTAAACAGACAATATCGTCCAACTTAATTAGAGCCATAGGCTAACTTCGACTTTGACTGTCTGTTTGTCTACGAGTATAAGCCCAGCAACCTCCATCCCAACTGCAGTGCAATATTGTTTCAGTTCGGTCATTCCTGGCAGCCAATTTCCATTTTAATTGCCATGTTACGCCCATAAATAAGATTGCTAAAACGTTCCATTAGCTGACAAGGTTTCCATTAAACATGTCATACCCACCATGACCAGGTGCCGAATATATGTAATACATCCCCGCTCGAGATCCGTCTTTTCATAAAACCCAGGCTGTGCCAATTAGGTATGTAACTGTTAATTAATAACGGTTTTAGTTCCTTGTGACACCTTACAAAAGCCTCAGTCAGACACTTGAAATATTCACACGACCATTGGAACATGGTGACGACCTTTCAAAAGCCCGCTATCGGGTTGACTCCCTAACAGAGGCCAAAGAAAAAAAAAAACATGCAGGGTGTCACGCTACTGAAAATGAACCTAGTTCCAGCCAAATGGTCACGAATGGATACGTAATTTGAACAACAACTACTCCACCAACCAAGGTATCCGTACCTTTCACGTCTGATTTCTTGGAGACGGCCAACCACAAACATAGCTGCACACCACAAACAATTGCCAGGCACACTTGAATGCCAGGCTGCCTCGCCGGTAACTTGTCCAATTGTGAACCAATTCTTAGTTTAAACCGAACGTTGTTGTGTCGGAAATGGTACTCTCTAGCCAGATAGGTGTTCCACTTGGGATCCCATGTTAGCAGACCCAGACGTCTCAATCAAACAACACAGCAGCTAGAGCTACATGGGCCAAAAGTCACTCGATTATCGAGTGATTTGCATATTACAAGACCGTAATTCCGAATACAATTTCTTGAGGCTACAACCCGGTTTATGTCGGAGTCGGAATCTAGGCATCCATGGTGGATACGTCACCTAAACCCCACCTCGTCGTGGATTGGCATACTACTCGTAATGGTGGAGATACGCTCTCTAAGTGGTCTGATCAGAGCATTTTTAGTATCACCAATAATGACTACTCCCACAGCAACAAATTATCGGGATGCTAGGTCATATTATGGTGTAATGCAACAGCAGGTGCACAAGGTCCTTCTACCCGAAAGCCGGTGCTGTGTTTGTAGGTACTTGCTCTGCGTTTTTATGGTGGAAAGTGTCCCGAATGACCTTTTGCTTGATTGTCGGACTGATGCCTCACGTGCTGAGAATGATGTTGATGATTGAGGTCCTTTCTTAGGAGAAGAAAATCTCTCTCAAATCACCTGCTGGTTGATTATGTTTTTTTTGTTTTTTTTTCCTTCTTTTCTGTTGCCAGTTGGAAGGATGCAATATGATGATGATAGGAGGCATGAGATATCCTTTTATTGGTGCACCGGGGCCAAGTCATTTAGAGAGAGAGCGCATCCTGTGTAATTTTTACATCATGATAGAGTTCCTATAAACGAATCCTTGATGAGGCGGCATCAATGAGAATCACCTGTGCATAGGATTGCGTGCATTGTGTTGTACGGATACTCTTGACTTTATGACTATGCATGGGTGCAGGTGATCATGCAGAGCAATTAATGAGCCTATGGCGATCGAATGGCTCCTTCTTGATTCCTTTGTGCGCATTAACTGATCGACAGACAGACAGGATGGAAAGTTACTATAATAATGGCAAGGGACACCCTGCAGTTATTTGAAGTGATCAGGCGGTGTTCATCAGAAATCGACTTGTAATGAACGTCTGACGAACCCACATATGTATGTTGTGTGGTGTGATAGCCAATAAAAATGCATGTTTCTTATGATCAGTGATGTTTCAGATCGTGTGAACATTGTTGAATGTTGTTTCAGGGTAGAAGATCAAACGGGAAGACATAGTTCTTCGGTTAACGACGAAGTTATGTCCCTTTCGGAAGTAATATAGATTGGTATGTTCCGATTTCTGTGACTCTGTCATGTGGTTATGGTAGCATAGAGTCTACAAGAGCCTAACAACTTCTATGCTGCAATGCGTAGTTCGACAGAAATGAACTCCATGACAAAACGTGTCTGAATTGGCCAAGAAATAAGGACATCCTTGGCAGAACCCTTGCAGAGTGAAGTTTGCTCGCTATCACCCGGCTCCAGGTGATCGGCCTTTTGATGAAGTGACTGAAATGTCATCAAAAAGATGGATCATCAACAGAAGTCACAAACTCAGTTCAATGCTAATGGCAAACGAAATAATTTTTTTCTGTTTTCGGTTTATAGCACGGGAATCGAACTAAACGTACTAATCGATGAACTAATCGAATAGAGGGTTGAGTTTGCTAAAAGCTTTATCTACGAGCTTCTCGCCCAGACATGTATAGTATGTGCTTCTTTTTTGTAATATAATTAAGGACAACACCAACAGAGAAGCTGGGTTTGGGAGCCTATATCCCGTATCCACGGCATACAAGACCGTAAGTCACAATAGAAAACTTTTACTTTGAAGTCGTACTAAGGGACTTCTTCTCCTATGATTGAAAGAAATTCGTTCGAAAATTGAAATCTACGAAAGGTCATTAGAAGCCTAACCCAGGTAGTAGTTAAAGCTTCAGCATCTGCGACAGCCAGACAAACAGTAGTAGGAATGTGCAGATATCATGTGAGATAAGTATGAGGTGTCCAGCTTTTTTGATGCGTTGACACTAAAGCCGCTGACCATCGAGCCCAAATCTTAGTTAAAATCGGTGAAACCTGAATGCCTAGGACCACTGTTTGAGGGAAGGGTCACCCAAGCCCTACAGAAGATCATGGGTGGGTGCAGGTAAGAGCAGACGAGAGTGATCGTATTAGAGTACATCTCCTCTTTGTGGAATCCCTTATACCCAAAAATCGTGGTATTTGCGGTTCAAGTCAATTAAAGCTACTTGGTCCAAGCAAGAAGCGTGACTAGCCCAACGGCTGCTGTTCCTACTGGCTTCGTTGTACTTTACTGAACCCTGACCCTCCAAGTTGGTATTTGCGCTACCTACACGCCCACTGTTTACTCAACAAATAGTTCGGAGACAACCAGCAGCTTAGATTAGGATGGATATAATGAAAAAGACACCAGCAAACGACAACGAATTTGGGATTTGCACAATGTGTGTAAGAACTCTCAAGAGAAATGTGCTGACAATATCTCATGGAGGGCCAAGGCTGGTCTTAAGCAGAATCAAAAAGTGTAATTGAATAAGCCGTGCAGGAAGCGGTTGAAAAACTACGACATCAACTCATTTGAATGTGGCGTCTGCATTTAAAGCGGACATAGGCTTTAAGGATTTGGCTCTACAGAAAAGAGGGACATCAGCATGACATATTCTATGACTTTCTAGACCAAAAATATGCTCAGTTAGCAAATGATTTTACTACGGGAAGTGACGTTTTATTTGCCCGCATGCGGTTTCCATATTTCAACAAATAGAATCGGACGTTGCTACTCAACGCTTATCAACACACCATACTGCAATTGACGACAGACATTGTTAGACCACCAAAGTCCGACGCCGAAAAGCTATATTCGAATGGGAGCACCGGAACCTTTACTCTCTGAGTATTCCTCAATCTCTCCCAAGCCCCTTACATAAACCACATAATACCAATGAGAATGTTGTCAAGGCTCTGCAACAAAGAAACCTTGGCCCTAACGATGATTTAAGCCAGACACGTGCCTGGGCTGCATCTTAAGAAAAACACGAGCGGAAATAGAGAGTAGTTACTGTAGGAACGAATAGTAGTCCCCAAGTATAATCACGGAAGGACCACTTCAGCAGGGTGTATAACAGCGATGATCACCAAAATTCCTACAGTCATAGTCTAATATAGCTACAGGCACAGATGGTCTTTCGACGAATGTATTGAAAGCAGCTGGCGAAGATGTGGTTGGGAAAATGCAATAGCTCATCTGTAGAAGATAATCAAAAAGCATAAACGAGATATGGAATCCTAAATCTGATCCGTAAGAAAGGTAACCGTTTGACTACTCCAACTATAGAGGACCATTTGAAGCCGTGTCTTGTTTCGACATCCCTGTAAAACTCATCGGATTGTGAAGAAAACTTTAACGAATTCTTGCTTCTCATCAAAAAAGGTTTTGGACAAAGCGTCACACTTTCATTTGACTTTTTTTTGGGCTTTTAACAGATCTTCAAAGACCAAACTGGCTTTACACAAGACACTTATATGCCATGTTGTCATCACTTTCACAGCAAGCGTTGTCGATGTTATGTCACGTATTGTCATCACACGTTAATGAACAAATGTGTTGGGCTCCATATGATCCCAGTAAGCAGTCTATGGTCTTTCTAACCGAGGAACAGAAAAAAAGTCGCTGACCATTTAAAAGTAAGTCATCTGCAGTGCCGCTCATACGAAATTCGACTATTAAAAGAAGCTCTAACCAAGGACGCATAAAATCCTAAGGCAGGCTCAGATCCTGAAATCCCTTCTCTGAGCCTTGTTATCAAGCTAATCGGCGATATTATTTCCTCTCAATCCTTATGTGACCTTCAACCCAAACAAGACTAGAATAAGCATTAAATGAAGTCTTGTATTCTCAAAATAATTTGGAAATCACGAGAAGGTTCAGCAAGGCCTTCAAAGCAGTTTGACTCTCGGCACAGATTTAGATGGTTAGCCCCTATAATTTAGTTCGTTGATATCTTGATTGCGCAAATCTCCTCTTGAAGGCATCTGAATTTTTTTTCGTTTTCTTAACGTGGGGTGAAATCTCACATTCTTAACCTCCAGTAAGGCCCCAGCACCACATTTTGAATAGGTTTTGGAGTCATCCGTGAAAATCTGAGTTCTGACCCCCAGGACCACATTTCTTTAAAAGGAAGATGGCTTTGAGAGTGCGGCCCATTATTTGAATATTAAGTGGAGTGAGGATCAACAGTGCCGTTAAGAGAAAATCCAGGGATAATAGGGAAAGACCTCAAGTAGCAGCAGTAATATTTTCATGGAAGCGTGTTCCAATACACAATCGACACATTGCCTCATCATAGCCTTGTAAATCAAGATGACTTTCCTCGGTAATAAGTCCAGCCCCATGACTTGCCTTAAACTCTCTTTAACTCTTTCACTTGGAGAAGACTGACTGCGCCTTGGTGGTTTTCAACGTGACATGATTAGTTCAAAGAAGCTGGAAATCGGAATACCGCACTTTGTTTTAGAAATGAATGGTCTTGATCAGTAAGGCCAATTAGCTTCCTCCAAATGTGAAACCAAAGAGCCTTCTGAAATTCATATTACTATGACCCTTACTGAAGGGTCCAAGTGAACAGTGACTTTTCTGGTCAAGATTCACCTATTGTCAAAGCTATTGTGCGTATGCCATATCCCAACACTTAGTGAGCCACCTACGAGTGCCTTGATTATAGGCCAATGGTGGATAGGTGGATATTTAATTGAAAGACAAACCACGTTGCGGTAGCGGACTTATCCCCTTCGTCTTCTTTTTTGCAACTCGGGCAAAACTAAACCAGTTAAAAATGCACAAAAAATCCATTCGCCTTCAACAACAATTCATCAGAAGATCCTTTCAAACTAATTATCCAATCAAAACGAGGTACGAGTATCTAGCATTATCTGGCGCCCAACGTGGTGCCCATGTCATAACTAATTTTACCGCTGACTTAAGTCAATTAATCAGCGCACAGAGCAATCATTAAACATCTTAGCTCTATCGACATGTTTTGCAGCGCCCCAAGTTGCTTTAAGACTTGATAAAGCCTCATTATCTCTTAAGAGAGTACTACCAAATCAAGTCACTGAATGGTCCTGTTTGTACAAGAAACGTTAAACAGGCAACACCATGTGTTATAGATTAATAGAACAGCAACACTGTTGCACTGATCACATGCAAGCGCAAAGTCATTGTCAACATGCAATCATCCATCAAAATACTAACCCACCTCCGCATCTAGGACTCCTATTCCAACTCACATCTGCAACATCAACTATTCTTGATAAATGATCCAAAGTGTGTGTATCTTAAAATACACTGCTCTTGCCGGACAGGTACATCCTCTTCAACATGGTAACTGTTGTCAATAGGAAAATCCCGAAGCCCTGGTATTGGTGAATACCTAAATTGAAACAAGATATTCGTACCACCAATCCGCAGGAACGATTTGCATCTGTACGTGGCCAATATTTTCGCAGACTTTATGCGAAATCTCGCCTCAGCGACCGAGAATTAAGTGATTTCGACCATAAACCCGATATTTCATTTCTCACTTTAATAAAGCCGTACGGAGGAGCTGTTAACGTTTCCGATAACAAATGACGGGCATTATGCTGCGAATAACCAATTTTGAGGTATGCGACAGCCGGCGACGCACTGCGGGTTATGTTTAGCGGCATATAGTCAATTTGTGGCGGAAATCCTTGCATCTGACTAGGCTTAACTTAGACTTGGCTCATGTGCGGCTCTTCTCAAAAGAGCTAATACCATCAGCGACGATTAAGATGGAAGAGCTTTGCGCCAGCAACACTGTCTACGGTGCAGTATCCGGATGATGTTGATGATAATGGCTATGAGGGAGACTCGGTTGAAGTTAGCCCAATGGCGTGACATTTATGCGTGGATAAAGTTGCAAGTTTATCTGTGTGTGGAAATCGTTGTAAGACCTAATTACACAAGTTTAACTGGACCGCCGAGGGATGTTGTTGATTGGACTTGGACTTCTATATGATATTGCACGACAAAGTCACCCGGCCAGTATTAAGATTGAAGGTGGACATACGAATACGGTTGCTGTGGCAATTTGCATTTTCTATTAACTAAATGTGGTCCCAGGGACTGCGACTGGGTTGTGTAGAGTCGCTTAAGCAAACATTCGCAGGAGTTATGGGTTAAAGTTAATTTGATTCGTAAACGATTAGTTTGGATGAATTGGGTGATTAGTCAGCGGAATTTATGCGACTATTGGGTTAGTTTGGATGTTGACTCAGCGGGAAATGTTCCACACTAGGGGGAGTGCAGATTTAACTACAGATGTAGTGTTGGTTTGGTCATTAGTGATATTTAATTCTGATTTTAGCTTTACAGAGTTGCAGCAAGAATGGATGTCTTTGTGGGTCTAATGGGACTTTTAAAAGAAACACTAAAATCGACCACTAGAAGCAAAAAGCAATCTTAGGCAGCTACTATTGCTACATGGAGAGATTTTGGCCTACAAATTGTTGAAATATTTACTCATGTGCCTGGGCCTTTGCCCTGGTAATCCAACATCGACTCCAACAACAGATTATCTGTGCTTATGCGGTTAGGCCCCCATTTGTTGAAGAATATGTCTTAGTCGGAATCACTGCCGAAAGTGATCAATGCCGAAGGACTATATTCAAGTGCGTCTCAAACTAAGCAATCGGAGAGAAAGTGCGCAACAGATTTATCTTTCAAGGCATGGAACCGTGTAGCAATGGTTGTTTCACGTCAAAAGTTTTCAAATTGTACCTAGTGCAGATCTGCTCAGCAGCGCTGTTCCTAGGGCTACCGAGTGCTCCGGAATCCAACGAAATTCTATGTTATCGGTAAAAACGATGAGAGAGCTTAAGGTGAGAGGTCTAGTTGTTGGTTGCTATGAATACTCAATTACAAGTATTCTTCGCGAATAGTATCTAAAAAGACAGCTATGTCTCCATAGCTTGGAAAATGGTACAGTGTGCAGGTATTCGAAGAGATCATCAACACCTTTACCTGTCTATATTCCCCGTTATCCCCAGTTTGAGTATTTTTTCAAAAGAGAGCAGACCTAGAACTTTGTTGGTTTCTGTGTGCAACACTTTTGTTTTCCCGCAGTTTCTTGTTTCAAATCACTCCTGCCACTTTCTGAGGAACTCAGAGGGAGTCTTGTGAAGAGGACCAGCTCTGTTTTGACCAAGTTGACACTAAAGCCATAGCTGCGAGTATAAGCGATGTGAATACATTTGGCATATCATTGTATTTCAGATAAAACAGCTAAGTTGAACGACGGAAACGTAAAGAGTCGTCTCTCTGGCGCGTTCTTGCGAAATATTTTCTTCTTGAAATGCAGCAAGCAAAGGTAAGGATCTGTGTTATTACTTAATTAGACGTCTCGACAGTCCACAGAGGAACTTGCCCCCAACCGATAAACCTTTCTACTAAGTGCGTTCTCTGGTAAGGTACTTCTACTTAAGCAGATCTAAATGAGTTAGATCTTCTACTCCATCAGTTCTCTATGTTCTGGACCCAATTTTCCATAATTTTTGTATATTTCGGCCGAAATTCCAGGGATCTTTCTAAAGGCGTTACGGGGTTAGCGGGACGATCAACTGACAGGGTTATTCCTCTATAGGTCAATTGTGGAATGATCTATGTGTCAAGTGACGTAGGCCTTTTGCAACCGCATATCATCCAAGCCCTCCGGTTCCAATTTACTCATTTATAAGTGTGTGGTACAGTTATCCTAGTCGCCGCAGCCAGTAGCGAAGAAAACCCAGAAATGTCGCTTCAACGTCGATCAGCTGAATTGCGGATCGCCAAAGAGTCAACCCGGCTTATTTTGCTTTTAAATTTGCGCCTACATCCACATTAGATTATGCTGATGCAAGTATTAAATTTTTATTTGAATTGACAACGCCGTGAGTTCGCTGATTGGGCGTTGGAAATGTTGGTCGGAGATCAGGGGCTATATCAACATGAGAAATTGCCATTGTTGGAGTGAACACAATCCACAAGTGTGGATGCGGCTTATGACATCATGGCATCATAGGACCTAATTTCTTTGGAAATGATGAAGGAGACACCGTTACCCTCATCTACTACGCACTTTAAGTTGGTTGCCGCTCCGTCGTGCCGCTTTTACTGGACCGTGAGTTTCTCACGAGTCTTTCTAGGCGATCTTAACAACGTCACATAACAGCGGGCGGCTTTTTCCACAATTTCGATCTTCAATATTGACGTTGATAGAGCAGCAATCATTAACCATAGACATCTGCATAACCTGACAAGCTTGACAGGGATGTCAAGATCCTCTAAGATCTGCCGTTGTATAAATATTTGATCGAGTTGATTTTCTTGGCATGAAGCCACACTAATATCGGCCAACCACATTATTCACCACCCTTCGATACCGGACTTAGGGCAATCGACTTTGCGCCGGGGCATAACATTGTCGTACCTAGCATGCGATATTCACAAGGGAACTTTGGGATCCTTTGATCAATCAATCGTCAACCAAAATTTCGGTGTCAGACGCCTACAATCGCAACAGATTACCAAATCCCTTTCCCATCGAGTCTCCAGTAATCTCTTAAGAGGTCTACTTCCGTCAATATCAAGTATCGAAAACCAGTGACAATACTACCAAAAAACCATCAGAGATGGCGCTACTGATGTGATGGGTTTCACTAGACCACCACAAGGAAACCCCTTATTTGATGAAAAATGCCAGGAAGCCCATGCAACTTTGCAAGTTTTACCAAAAGTTGAAAGGAATGTGCAACAGATACGAACCCTGAATCGAAGCATGCATAGACAGGCAAGGAAACATCGTAGTAGAGTCGCAGTCGATGCTGAGGATTTGGAAAGAACATTTCTATAGACTTTATAACAACGATGACAAACCGAATACCACTGTAAGGCAGAATGAACCTTTTAACCTGGACGATGTAGGCAAACAATTCCATTCACCAGACCAGGATGTCAAGTTAACCATATCCAAGCCAAAATCCACTGCTGGAGCGTTCGGCCTGACTGCCGTGCTTTTAAGGGCGGCTGGCGAGGATTTGAAAAGATACATACTCCAACTCATCTTCAAAATATGGTGGAATCTAAGCATTGTTTGTCCGATCCTCCGGAAACGAGGCCCTCTGAACTGCGCCAACTACAGTCTTCTTAACATCGCCTACAAGGTCTTACCTGCAGTACTGTGCGATCCCCTTAATATTTTCAAGCTTGAGAGTTCTTCGGGGTATTTGTGGTCCCGTCTGCAAAGACAGTGAGTAGAGTAAAAGATACAACGAATAAGAAGAGTACAGGTGCAACCACAGAGATGGCTGGGTTATGTAGATCTAATTGACATCAACGCTCCGATCCGAAAATTCGCCCCTGACGGATATAGCATAAGACGAAAACCGCAACTTTGGTGTGGCACGTAAGTTGGAGGGGACCTCAGCCTCAGCAATATCGAGCCACTTTAAGTAAAAAAGTAAGGTCCACTGTATATATTATGGCATGTCTTACAGAAAAGTGGAACCATGATCTCTGTTACAACAATCTGTCGAAAATAAGATGGTACTTGATATTTTTAAGGTATTGTCAGAGTTTGGCATAAGGCTTTTGTGTCGAAAATGTATACATTTAATACCGACGACTGCGTTCGTCAGTGTGCTAAAAATTACATTTCGGAACGTTGAATCCATATTGCCTATGATTATTTCAAGTCTGATATTCACTTAATAAATACCAGTTTGCCTCAAGGTTCTACTCTGTCTCCCACACTACTTTTTTTTAATGATCTCTAATCTGCTACTACAAATTTAGTATATTTATTTTCTTACATCTAATCCAATATATTATATGTTGCCGCATGTACTCTCTTATTTCGATATTAGTTTCCAGACTTACGTACCCGCTCTGCAGCTATAGAACAGGCACGGCAGCGTATGTTAAGCTCGTTAAATTCCTATATAAAGAGCAAAACCAATTGGTAAACTATCATCAGAGTGGAATTTAATGCTTCCAAAATTTCAATGCTGCAATTATTCTTGACTGGAACCGAGTTTCCACTCTCGGTATGCGTGTCAAAGACAACCTTCGTCGAAGTTGCCAAAAATGCTGCGAAATTTCTAGGTTTCTTAAATCGATGTAGCAAATAAGATATTTCGTCTCCTCTGATTTGGCCACAATTTAAAAGGTTTTTTTTAGCGTCATGAGAAGTTTCGATGGTTGTTGACTATGGTTTGACAGCTGTCAATGTCAAACTGTCTTGATATTTCTGTTCAGTAAGCTTTGGCAGTTCATCTCGAATCGTTTAACGCCAGTACAACGCTTCCAAATTGTGGAAATTTACTTTAGAAAAAATAAATCTGTTCGTGAAGTTTATAGAGCAGTTCGTCAATTTAACGGTCAACATAATCGGCTAAATGAGCAAGCAATTCGTGCAGTTATTGATCGTTTTCGCGCTTATTTTACTCTTTTCGATTCAAAACCGTCAACAAGTCAAAGAAATGTGCGTGCCGAAGAGAATATTGCTGCTGTAGCGCGAAGTGTTTAAGAAGACGCCGAAATGTCGATTCGTCGCCGTTCTCAACTTGTTGACCATTGTCCTTCGACTACGTGGAAATTTTACCTAAGGATCTTGGATTACGTGCCTATAAAATACAGCTCGTGCAAGAATCAAAGCCAAATGGCCATCGTTCATGTCGCATTTTTGCTGATAGGGCTTATTTGAAACTGGCCGAAGATGAGCATTTTTATCGAAGAATTGTGTTTAGAGATGAAGCTCATTTCTGGTTAAATGGCTTCTTCAACAAGCAAAATTGCCGTATATGGAGCGAGCTGTTACATCCATTAAAATTGATTGTTTGGTGCGGTTTATACGCTGACGGCATCATCGGTCCTTATTTCTTTCGAAATGAGGAAGGAACTGCAGTTACGGTGAATAGCGAGCGCTATCGAGCCATTCTGACTGATTTTTTGTTTCCAAAAATTAATCAGCTAAACATCGACGACATTTGATTCCAACAACATGGCTCAACCTGCCAAACAGCGCGCTTAACCACCAACTTATTGTAAAATCAATTTGGTGTCAACTTTGTTTCTAGAAGTGGTCCTGTTAACTGGCCACCTCGTTCGTGTGACTTAAAACCTCTCGATTACTTTTTATGGGGCTATGTTAAGTCATTGATTTATGCCGACAAACCACCAACTCTTGAAGCATTGAAAGCCAATTTTCAAGCCACCATTGACGCCGTACGGCCAGATTTATTGGAAAAAGTAGTGAAAAATTAGACTGATCGAATGGACCATGCAACTCGCAGCCGCAGCTCTCAAGCTCTTAAAAAAACACCCTTTATAAGGCATTCTTCCCCCCAAATTGAGGGTACAATGCTGACATCTGGTAAGGTACTCATAAGACCTCCCTGCACTAGCTAGACAGCGGCGTAACGTATCATATTTTATCTTGTCCTATCGCTATTTTCATCATCAGTGATCCATCGAAATTTCCTGCGTGCTACTACAACCTTAACACCCGTCTCGCTATGCATATTGATCAGTATACTCTCAAGCCGAATTTCGGACCTACACTGAAATATCATTATTTTTTTCTCGCTCATGAAATGCCCTACTAAGTCATTGGTTCCTAATCATTATAACCTCCAAGATTCTAAGTTTAAATTACTTACTTACTTTACTTTAGGTGGCGCTACAGTCCGGGGTGGACCTGGGCCTCAGTCAACAAGCTTCTCCAGCCAGCTCGATCCCTGGCTAGCTGCCTCCAGTTTTGCACGCTAAGTTGGCTGAGGTCCTCTTCCACTTGCGTGCGCCACCTGAGTCTTGGCCTTCCTCTACTGCGTTGTCCCTCGGGGGCGGATTCGGAGACTTTTCGGACCGGAGCATTGGTGTCCATGCGCTCTACATGACCCAGCCATCTCAGTCTTTGGTTCTTCACTCTTCTGGCTAGGTCCATGTCGCTGTACAGTCCATACAGTTCGTCGTTGTATCTCCTCCTCCACTCACCGTCAATGCAGACGGGACCGAAGATCGCCCGAAGAATTTTTCTCTCGAAGCAACCAAGAACACCCTCATCCATTTTTGATAATGTCCATGCCTCTGCGCCATAGAGCAGGACCGGGATTATTAAAGTCTTATAAAGGGTGACTTTTGTTGTCCGAGAGAGGGCTTTGCTACTCAATTGCCTTTTCAACCTAAAGAAACAGCGGTTGGCAAGAGTTATTCTTCGCTTGATCTCAGCGCTGGTGTCGTTGTCTGTATTTATAGCGGAGCCTAGGTAGACAAAGTCCTTAACTACCTCAAAGTTATATCTGTCGAGGGTGACGTTCTGTCCTAGACGTCGGTGTTGTTTGTCCTTTTTGCTTGACAGCATATACTTGGTCTTGCCCACATTGATCGCTAAACCCATTTTCGCCGCTTCCGTCTCAATACTCGCGAAAGCGCCACTGACATCACGCTGCTTTCTCCCGATTATGTCAATATCGTCGGCGTATGCGAGTAGTTGGACGGACTTTTGAAAGATAGTGCCTCTTGTGTTTGCTCGTGAGTTTTGCACTATTCTTTCAAGTACGATGTTGAAAAAATTGCATGACAGCGCATCGCCTTGTCTAAATCCTTTCTGGACATCAAAGGTCTCGGTGAGATCTTTACCGACCTTGATGGAGCAGCGTGCATTCTCCATCGTCGTCCTGCACAGACGGACGAGTTTGGCAGGGATGCCAAAACTAGACATTGCTCTATATAGCTCGTCATACGCGGCCTTAAAATCGTTGCCGCAGTGTGAATATTTTGCCGATGGTGGACTTTCCTGGCCTGAAGCCACACTGATATGGACCTATCAGGTTGTTGACGAACGGCTTCAGGCGTTCACACAATACGGCGGATAAGATCTTATATGCGATGTTAAGGAGACTGATGCCTCTGTAGTTGGCGCAGTTCAGAGGGTCTCCTTTCTTGAGAATTGGGCAAACAATGCTGAGGTTCCATTCATCGGGCATACTTTCGTCCGACCATATTTTACAGATGAGTTGGTGTATGCTCCTTACCAAGTCATCGCCTGCCGCTTTGAAGAGCTCGGCAGTCATGCCATCCGCTCCAGCAGCTTTGTTGGACTTAAGCTTCGATATGGCTATCTTCACTTCATCCAGGTCGGGTGGCCGGAATTGTTGGTCATCGTCGTCCAGGTTGAAAGGTTGATTCTGCCTGACAGCGGTATTTGGTCCGTCATCGCCGTTATACAGTCTGCAGAAATGATCTTTCCAAATCCTCAGCATCGACTGCGATTCTACTACGATGTTCCCTTGTTCATCTCTACAGGCTTCGGTTCGGGGTTTGTTTCCGCGGCATGTTATTTTTACCTTTTGGTAAAACTTCCGAACCTCATTCCTGGAGTAGCATCTCTCAATTTCCTCGATCGCGCGCTTCTCATGCTCTTTCTTCTTCCTCCTGAGAAGCCGCTGCTCGTCTCTCCTCTTCCGCTCATAGAGCTCATGAGCAGCTCTGGTCTTTCTAAGCAGCGCCGCGTTATATGCATCTTGCTTCGCTGCATGTGCTTGCCGGCATTCATCATCGAACCAGGGGTTTCGTTGTGGTGGACGAGTGAAACCCAGCACATCAGAAGCGGCATCTCTGATGGCGTTTTGGCAGTGTTTCCAATGGTCTTCGATGCTTGATGCTGGCGGCATTGGACCTCTTAAGAGATTAAGAGACACTCGATCGGAAAAGGACTTGGCGATCTCTTGCGATTGTAGCCGTCGTCTGACGTCGAATTTTCTCACAGCATTAGTTTGTCTTGGCGTAGTTTGGGATATCCACAACCGTACCTTGGCTACAACAAGGTAATGGTCCGAGTCGATGTTGGCTCCTCGGAACGTACGGACATCCATAATGCTGGAGGAGTGTCTTGCGTCGATCGCAATGTGATCAATCTGGTTGACTGTTGATTGATCAGGAGTTCTCCAAGTCCCCTTGTGTATGTCGAGATGTGGGAACCGCGTGCTAGCATGACAATGTTTCGCCCCGCCGCAAAGTTAAAATTAAAAAACAAATAAATGCTCATGCAGTCGTAGATGTAATTTTCAACCCCGTCTCCCTGAAAGTCTTGGCACCTTCCTTACTTGTACAGCTTTTATCCTACCACCCACCCACGAATATATCCATTCCGTAATCAAAGCAAAGTAGGTACTCATTTCAATTCTCAAATTGACTGTCACCCAGGTAGTCGCACTTCATAAAGCCCATAACAAATCTGCAATTTTCTCTCTGTCAAGGACACAGACAGTGCAACCATTCACTAATCTAAATTCGAGTCTCATTCCATATCAGTATCCGATTCTGTATCCAAATACAACCCATCAGCAGTTTGTGGGATTGTGCAATTCAATTAAATCGAAGATAGTACTCTTTTAGACTTTGTGTCCATGTTACCATATTCGTGGTGCTCGGTAAGTATCTGAATAGAGAGTTTGCTTTTATCTGTCGCAGATAACGATGCCGCTTTTGATGTTATTGCCAAGCACACCAACTATATGGGCTGCGCGGATGTGATCATTTTTATCCACAAGCGGATCTTTTTGATGCTCTCACACACATACGAATACCAAACGGAAACTGAATCAAATCCACTGGCACTAGACCTATCTTTTACTCCACAGGAAAGGAAGATCCATCCAGGGATTGTACTTGTAGTGCCCTTCGCTGCAATCCCAATCGCAAAGCGTTTCTTTGTGAATTTCTGGAGTTTTTTTTGTTTGTTTTTTGCTGATCCCTCTCTGGATGCTGTGTTGGCATAGTATCCGGCCGCAGGCCGATTGGGGGATAATTTGCGAATGTGAATTGTTGTCGTCGCGTAAGTTGTATCCATACCCCTGCGATTGCTTACTGTGATGCGATTACGATAATACGAGTAAGTCGAGATTTTCCTTAATTTTTATTATTTTCATTATTTAATGATGCTAGGAGTCTGTCGGAGTGGAGACCTTTTGATCATTTAATTTGCAAAAATGATTCATATCGAAGTTGGAAACAATGTTTTAGCTCATTAACATATCTTTTGACTGGGAAACGTTGAGGAGGTTTCGCACAGAGTGGAGTATGGTTTAGGCACAAGTGTTTGTTATTCATGTCGCGCAATACCACGAACTTATTCGTAAAGAAACCTGCGCGTTTTGAAAGTCTAGGATGGCTCTTTAGACCTCTATGCTAGAGATTTGTTGATGCAGTCTATACCAGTTTTGTGTTGCAAAATATGCCTAAAATAGAGCTATGGCTCTCGGAGCCAGATATTTACAATAGATACTCAGTTCAATAGCTGATGTCGTCTTCAATCCTAAACACGCCGCTTGCAGTTGTTTAGACTTAACATTTTCGTTCCTGCTTTAGAATGATCCTCCAAATTGATTTATTGCCTACTTCGGTGTTTTGAAACTACATCAGGAGGCTAGTACTCTGAAACCCTGATGGCCGAATCAATATATCCGCAGTGTGACTGGTGGCCATATAACAAGGCAAAGACCAATCTCTTGGATGTAAAGGGAGTCTTTACATACAGATGTTAGATATGCATTGAGAGCTGTTACTATTGGGGAGACCTACGCCCTGAGTTTCTTCCGCTTTGGGTTGTTATTTGAGTTCGGCAGCCGTCTCCCTTATGATGTGTGAAACTTTCTTCACTGATGCGGCATTTCGCATTTTCATTGAAAGTCTTGGGCTTCAATGTCCAAATACAGACAGTGTTTACTTTCAGGTTATCTACATTTTGAACTAGTTCAAATGCCTGTGTTGCCGTCCGAAACGCGTGTGCGTCGGGGACATTGAAAGCATTTTTGGTTTTATATATTGGAAATCTGCAATACGGAAACAGGCGTTTTTGTCCTTTGAAAACCCGATATCTCAGTGAATCCAAAAACTCCATATCTGCTTCTACAAATACTCTCGTAAGTAGTTATTACATTTTCATTTCATTTGGCCGGTCCACCCCAGAGTACTTCATTAAGAGCTCTACTGCTTTGTGGTAATGTATAAATTGAATCCGGTAAAGTTGTCTGTCGCCAGAAATCCCAATTTATACGGGCTTGGTAATCTAAATCCTGTGTAAGTAAGAGTTGTCGAAATTACCCAGAGTTAAAGCCCTTGGATACTCGTACATGAATCTGCATCTTGAAGGGACTTTATGTTCACAGGCCCTTTTTCTTGTGTACGAACTTCTAACGACATGGCCTCAAAATCTAAAGTAGTCAGCGTTGTTTAAGCTCCAAACGAAACCGCCTGTTACCACCAGTTTCTCGAACATGCTGTGGTGAAGAGTTCCATAAGATGCAGTGGATGAAAAACTGTCGCTCGGATGCAAGACACGAAAAACGAGGCTGAATTACTTGGTGTGATCTGTTTGAGGTGCTGAAACGCAACTTATTAAATATGTAACTGTGCTGGTTGGTTTGAATCACATTTGAGAGCAAAATGAGACTTCTGTATCGAAAAAGATGATCGGGTGTCATGTTATAGAGAGATTTTGAGTACATAGAGATCCTATTGACCCGTCGGAGGCTGTAAACATAACGCACAGTATTGTTAAATGCAACGTTAAGCTTTCTTCTGCTTGTTGCATCGCATTTACAGATAAGTTCACTGCTGTAGCTTAGGAAAGGAATTATGAGCATTCTTGCTAGCAACATTCGGGTTTTTAGGGGAGCGAAGTTATGTGTCACCAAGAGCTGGCGTAACACGCCATACACTTTGCCAACGGCTGCGTTATTATGATTGTTCCAAGTTAATGTCCTATTTAAAGTCAAACCTTAACCTTCGATAGAGTTGAACGTCATCGGCAAACATGTGAATGGAGGACGTTGCCATTGAAGGGATTTCGTTCACGTACAGCGAAAATAGAAGAGGGCCCAAAATAGAGCCTTGTGGAACACCTCTACTGTTGTGAAGGAAGTCCGATGTATAAGGTCCAACAGAGACAGCTTGTTTCCTGTACATCATATCTGATAACAGCCGAATTTGAAAATCCAAACTTAGATGATAATTTATTGCAGAGATTAGTATGATTAACGGTATCGAAGGCCTTTGAGAAATCCAGGAACACTAGGAATGTAACTTTATCCTCATAGCGGTCGCTGTAATACAGCTATGGTCCTTCCTAAAACCTGATTGTTTTGGCGAGATTATGTGGTTAGAGTGGATGTATGCTTTGATTTGTCTCTGCAGTATCCTTTCAAATACTTAAGAGAAAAAAGGTTGTACCTTTTGGAACAGGCAACATTTTTGCATTTTTTCATTGCAGGGGGTAGCAACCCGGGGTCAGGATAAAGTTGAAAACGTGCACTAATGAGGGAAGAGTGACTAGGAGCATTGGGTTTCATGTATAAAGCAGACGCAAGAACTTCAGTATCATCAACACAAGTAAATTCAAAGAGGCTGTCAATGGCACTATGTTCAGAAGTAACGGACGTTGGAAAGGGGACCACATTCAAAGTTGGTAAAGGAAAATATATAAAACGTTTATATCAGGTCCTTATTCTACCTCCAACTTCATTTCGCAGCCTACGATATATTTGATAATGAGAATCTAGTTTGTATCGCTTCCATATTTCATATGCTCGGTTACGTTGATCGATAACAGTCCTAATTTCATGGGTGAACCAGGCACAATGATCATTTTTATTATGTTTTACTTTAATTGTAACTAGATGACATAAAATACACGCGGCCCTATTCAATTTGTCGAGTATCTAGCTTCATCTGTCCATAGTCGATGCTATGGAAGTCCCTATATTCATAGCTTGCGTTCGAATGTGTGATTGAAAAATCAAAGGTTTAAAACAGCAGGTCATGTTTGGAGAAAGCGGGTGCGGACAACTGGTCAAATAAAAGGGCATCGTTGGGGTCGCTAATATAAAGGACATCTATAAGGGTACTCGTCTCAGGGGTAAAGTGTGTAGCGTCAGTGCTATTGACTGAAAATAAATTTGAAGATCTCATGTCATCAGTGATATTTCTTTCAGCCAAAAGATTACATAATCGGCCTACCGAACGTATTATGCGCTTTACCATCGAGAAGTTTGAAAACCAATTTTCATTACTGAATAAAATGTGACTAAACAGGCCACATGTATCACATAGTGAAGAAAATATTGCGGCGGTAATGGATAGTTGACACAGTGACCTTCTCAACAGCGTGACTGGCCGGATGCAACAACTAAGAATCTTGGTTTTAAAGCTTCAAAATTCAATTCGTGCAAGAATCTTTTTGTCTCCGTTTAAGTTGTTGGGCTCTTGAAAAGCTTCAAGAAGATTCAGTTCATGACCAACATATCTATGAGTGGCCCCCCTTATTGCGCCATAATAATGGACTATTTGCTGCTTAAAATTGAAATTCGTGGTCTTGATGAGATATTGTTCCAACAAGACGGAACCACTTGCCACACAGCCTGTGAAACCATGGCCTTATTGCTAAAGCGATTCTTTGCACAATTAACTGTTTTGGGCTGGTGAATTGGCGGCCGCCTTGATCATGTGACATATATGAATAAGCCAACTACGATACAAAAATTGCTGGCCAATATTACTCAAGTCATTGGTCAAACACCACTTGTAATACTCGAACTCGAAAATTCCAACTTTAAAAGGGATCATGTGAGCCGTAACTACATTTGCAAGAATTAATTCTAAAACAAAATCAATGAAATCTTCACGTTGGTGGCACATAAGTTCTTTTCTCTAAAACAAAGTTCACAAATCCTATACTAAACTAATATTACTCATTTTTTTCTTTTTTCTTCTTTTTAATGCAATAGTAATCGGAATAGTAATAGTAAGACTAGAATTGCTGGTATTAAATTATTTCGTTTTCGTTATCTTCTTTGGTAATATCCGGATGAAAGTCTGATTTATCCTCTGTACGCAGAGTACAGTAAGAAGAAGCAAATTAATTAAGTCCAGTTTTCTTGCATCACTTATTTTATTTGGCTGATTATAAAGTACTTCCAAACTGCTTTCATTGACTTGACAGCCACGTTTTTGGACATTTAACGATTTAAACGTTTCATTAACATCCAATGAATTTTTGTACAATAATATACTCGTATAACACCCGGAGACCTCTTCAAATATCGAATCCACCTTGTAGTTTTCCAATTGACTTTGTTATTACCTATACCTACGAGTACATTCGTCAACTTTTCGAAAAATATATTTATTCGTCACAAGTGAAGAAAAATTCCAAAATGTTTTTTGAGTTATCTCGTTCACTACAAACTTATTTTTGCATCCAACCCCTCTGACGAATTGATACCAAACTCTAGGGTCGTGAATTTTATAGGATGTTTTCTTCTTCTTCCTTTCTATTAGTGACTGGTCAATATCACATTCTACGAGTCAATATATGCGTATGCCCACGAATAAGAAATTTGTGGTCAACATATTCTAGAGCTGTATTGTTTTGGCACTCTCCAGATACAAACAGAAGCATCATTGCCGCAACCATTTTATTTTTATTTTACCCAAAACACTTATCACTACTCGTACGAGGGCGAGTCAATAAGTCCGTGACTTTTGGATTAAAAAACAGATTTTTTGATAAAAAAATAATTTTATTTTTCAACGTAGTCTCTCTTGAGCTCTATACACTTTGTCCAACGCTTCTCCAATTTTTTTATCCCTTCCAAAAAAAATGATTTGTCGAGGTCCTCAAAATAGGCCTTTGTTTGCGAGATGACTTCATCATTGGAGTCAAATCTTTTTCCACCAAGTCATTCCTTCAGGTTTGGGAACAAGAAGTAGTCGCTCGGAGCCAAATCTGGAGAATAGGGTGGATGAGGGAGCAATTCATAGCCCAATTCATGGATTTTTGCCATGGCAACTGCACATGCGTTTGTGGTCGACTGTGAGCAAACGCGGCACCCATCTTGCGGAAAGCTTTCTCATGCCCAAGTGATCATTCAAAATTGAAACCACTGAGCCATGCGAGATCCCTACGGCTTCCACAATCTCTCGCACTTTCAATCTTCGGTCGGCCAACACCATATCGTGAATTTTTTCGATTGTTTCAGGTGTAGAGACCTCAACTGGGCGTCCAGGACGTTCGGCATCTTCAGTGCTTGTACAGCCACAACGAAATTAGTAAACCACTTTTTTACCATTGAAATCGATGGTGCAGAGTCCCCATAGTATTTATCAAGCTTAGCCTTGGTCTCGGTAATGGTTTTTTTCGCAAGAAATAATGCTTAATAAGCACACAAAATTCACTTTTTTCCATTTTCTCCTCAAATTAGTGAGTAGTCTGATAAAAATAGCTGTCAAAGACAAACTAATTGACGCAGCAAGTTTAAATTTTGACAGGAGTCAACTGACAGATGCCTGTTGACAGATGCCTGTTGACAGGAGCAGTGTTGCTGTTTCAGTAAAGAGGTCAGAAATTCAAAAAGTCACGGACTAATTGACCCGCCCTCGTATAAAGGATGACATTTTTGATGTCAGATGGTAATGATTTTAGGTGTGCAAACAAGCAAGAAGAAACCTCGTTTCCTCCTCGATTAGCTATACCCTCATGCCACATATAGCAATTTGGAGTTCCACGGACACGATTACGTATGGTTAAATTGAAGGTATACAATTGCCTTTTATAGAAGGAAACAGAAGACTGAAGAAATGGCGTAGACAGACACTGAAGGTCAAAAAACAAAAAACACCTTTGTAGTAGGAAGTTGTCTTGCAGTCTAAATATCATTCTTTTTTGACTCATAAGCAGAATCTGCTTCCGTATGGTGTTGTTTTTGCTTTGTCTCTATGTCTTGAAGATCAGGCCCTGTTGCAGCTCTAACTTGAATAGCAAATGTGTCGCATTTTGTACAGGTGTCAAGCTTTGGTTTTTTAAATTTGATATTCAAGCCTTTAAAAATGTCAGTATATTTCGACAGAGAGACAGGGTTTTCTGTCTTTTCCGTCTACAATTTATATATAGAACTCGCTAACAGAGCACTCAACAACTAACTATTCTCTAGTTGTTAAGAAAATATTTATTTGGAATGATTTTTGAACGAAAATATTAGGCATAAATGTACTTAAGCTGTTATTCTATACCCAATTTCAAATTTTAAATAAATATTTTACCATGTGTAAAAGGCGGCCTACTTCTACATAAAATTAATTCTTTGTTGGCATGCATTTTAATAAGCCGTCTTATATTGACTAAGATCTTTTACAAAGAGGAAGAATTTCTGTAGTTTTTTTTTTGTTTTGGAATAGTGGCTTATGTCGACGCAAATTTATTTTACATAATATTTTCATATGGAAAAACGGCTTAAGTCAACATAAAATTTTAATTCATAATAATTTTAATTTTGGAAAAGTGACCTAAGACGCTATAATCCGTTTTGCCTTTTAATTAAATTGCATTTTACGAATGTAACTGAACAGGCATGTATTTGGAGGCCAATATAACTCAAGTCATTGATCAAACACCAATCATATTAGCAGTTAGCAGTTACTGCCAACATTTGAAAAAAATAATTCTAAAAAAAAATAAATGAAAGGAATGTTTCTTTTGTGCCGTATTTAAGATTTTCCGATAAAATTTAAATGATTGATAGTTTTTTTTATTTTTTAAAAAAGTACGTCTAAAAGAATCAGTTTCTCTTTATATCTTTCCTTCCTCACTAATGCAGAAGTGACCAAAAATTGCTCAGAAACCTTTTTCTCGCGCCACTTTGGCAAGGCCATACTTGTACGGCATGCAGTAGACCTTTATCTTATCCAGTATATTCTTTGTCATTCGTGAGGGAAACCCAATTGCCTTATAAATCCAAATAAACAATATTTGAGAAGAGTGATTCATTGCTTGAGCTCCATGGGTGATGTAAGACACCTACCCTTGGAAGCAGTGGATATTTTTACTACGCTATTTAACAATGCGCCAAATAATGCATATTATCCGACACATTGGAAAATAGCAGTGGTACATCCTGTCCCGATAAGGGATCAAGTTAGAACCATCCCTGCTAATCTTCGGCCAATCAGTTTACTTCCGAAAATAAGCAAGGTATTCGAGAAAGTGGTTAATAGAGCACTGTTCAGGTGGGTTGAGCAAAATAATATAATTCCGGAAAATCAGTTCGGTTTTAGGGCGAGGCATGACACGATTCATGCTGCGTCAAAGCTGATCTCCGACATACAATGGAATAAATGTAAGAACCAGTGTACGGGTGCCTACTTGGTTGACTTTGAGAAGGCTTTCGGCACCGTATGGCTAGAGGGGCTTTTCTATAAGTTGACTAGGAGGGGTATGCCGAAACCAGTGCTTACCAGTGATTTATAACGTGATTAAGGGAAAAAAGTTCGTTGTCAAATGTGGCAATGTTACTTCGAGCAAAGTTTTTTATATTAAAAACGGATTACAACAGGGGCGGTGATTTCTCCGATCCTGTTTAACATTTACACAAGTGATCTAGTAGGTTCCCTCAATCACTCAATTGAATACGCAGACGATTTAGTGGCGTACAGATCAGGTCCAAAAATCGAAGTCATCAATGCTGTCCTGCAGCGTGTTTTCGATCATATTAAGGCGTATTGCGACGATTGGAAATTGAAAATCAATTTCCAAAAGTCAGAAACAATCTTGTTCAGATGGGCTTCTAGGGATACCAGACATAACTGGCGAAATTTGGCCATCATTGGACAACACAGGATGCCATTAGCGGTGAGAAGCTTAGTTAGATACCTTGGTATCTGGCTCGATAAATATCTGTATTTTGACAAACATATAGATATTTGTCTCGCTGGGGCCAAGATGGCCTTAGCCCTGACAAGAAGGCTGTTTTACAGCAGTCAACTTGTTTCCAGGGTCAAGGTCATATGCTATGTGGCCCTCATCAGGCCAGTCATCGCGTATGGTTGCCCTGTGTGGTTTAATGTAGCGCCGTCTTAGATGGAAAAGATTAGGGTGTTTGATAGGCAGTGTCTTAGGACCTGTCTGGGTTTGTATACAACACCAGAATCAGAGTTCATGAAATACTACCAAAACAAAGCCTTTTACGATGTGGCTGATCTGAATATGATTGACAACTTCCTGATTAAGGTGATTCAAAGGCACGTTGCCCTTTATTGCCGTTACCCAAATGAAATGTACCACGAGAGCTCACTTCTATAGGGCTGTATCCCGCCGGAGGCTTTTCTTCTTTAGCATCTAAAGGTTTAGTGCAAAGTAGGGATGATATCCCGTTAATATACCACCGCCACCGCGATGCGAGTGACAAGCGGCTCATCTACGACGGGTTTGTCACTAATGCTCAGTAGCTCCTCCGTTTTAGTACTGCGATTGCGGAAAGGGATCGGATCGATGCCGAAAAACAGTTCGCCGGATTCTGGTGGCTTAAGGAAGTAGGGAGGCTAGTCATGCCTTCCTAGGTCGGTACGTTACTGTGGTAATACACTTCTCCTAGTTTTAAGTTAGATTCAGGATAGCATAGGGCGGCACTTCTAAGTAGTGATTGATGCTTAATGGCATCTGTTAAGTCTGGGCGGTGCTTGTGCACGATGTTGGGGATTTCCAGGCGCCCGAAATCGCAAACGAGGTGAGAGAAAGTCTACGAGTGCTCACCACCCCCATTATATTTAAGTTAGAAGCTAATAATGAAAGAAGAAAAAATTAATTTAAAAGTAAAAGTCTATGGATGATGTCCCTGTTTGAATTAAGAGCGGAGCCCTAAAAGTGCGTAAGTACAGACATCGTTATCGAGACCTGTTTTTGGTTGAATGCCGCGATTGCTGTCGACCATTATACACATTGAACGGTTCATTATGCAATACACTGAATGTGGTTCCTTTTCGATGAAATTTTTTTTCACATTCAAGTTTAACTTCCGACTTTTATTTCCATAGCTTCACTTATCTATAGGCTCGAGCACTCCTCTGTTTCTCGCTTTTTTTTCTGAGCGGCCGATGATTGTCGAGTGTTTTTTCGCCCACAAAGTTCGTAAGCAGCTCCTTACAAGCTTCTTGTTTAGCTGCATGCACGTGCCGCCCCGCCGAACCAAATGCTTTGCTCTGGATTGGGGAAGAAATTAAGCATAGAATGTGATGATACGAGTAATATGACCTAATTGACGATTTTTGACCAGGTGACCGCCGAATTAATGAATCCAAGTTCTGAGCTAAGCTTCGAGTAGACTCATATCGTCTTAGGCATACACAGCTCTGAAAAAAAAGGCTGGAAAAGAGAAACTCCAACGGAAAGCAATTTACTGGTCCCCAGTATTCCAGCCGGTGTTGAAGGCTTCTTAGATGATATATCGGGTTTTCCAATAGAGACTTGACAACTTTAAATTTAATTTGTGAACGCACTCTTTCACTAATCATCAAACTGTCACTGTCAATTTATTCAGTAAACTCAACATTTTCATCATGGTAAAGTACACAAACGAGCAACGTCTGCAAATTATAAAAATATTCCACCAAAATTCGGAGTCGGTGACTGCAACTATAAAAGCGTTAATTCCAATTGCCACTTGATTTTTTTCTGTGGGGCTACGTTAAGTCATTGGTTTATGACAACAAGCCGACGACGTTGGAAGAGCTCAGAGCCAACATTGAATGCGAAATAGCGGCCGTTTCGGCCGAAATGTGTGGCCGAGTCGTTGAAAATCGGGTCCAACGAATCGACTGCTGCAAACGTGCCCGCGGTGGCCATATGAACAAAGTCGAGTTCCATTCATAAATGTTTTGATTGTACTTTAAGCCGATAATGAAGTTTTTAAAATATCTCAAATGGTTTGCGTATTGTTTAAAAAAAAGTTGTCAAGTCCTTATTGGGAAACCCTTTACAATATGCCCTAAAATGCTTGAGTCAATTTCAACGAACTACAAAGAAGTTCCCTAAATTGAATGGTTTTTTGAGGAGAAATCGTGAATGGCCTGGATTTGTTCGACTGTTTGAATCATTTGTATAGTCCAGCAGCTAAGTTGCAGGCCACTTGTCATTTCACGGATATTCTCCAGCCTTTATTCTGACTTTCAAAATCGATCATAGATACACAAGGGAGTTTCGACTATTTCGTAAAATGCCGATTAAAATTCAACTCAAACCTCTTTTGTAAATACAATCACCTCCTTACTTAGTAACTCTCATAGTAGGTGTACCTATACTCCTTTCTAATGGACTCATACGAAACCCAATCCGATATGTGAATGTTGGGAAAACAAAGTTATCAACTTCTAGTACCGAACGGAAATGACCACTTTTCCTCGACTCTCCACACATATAGGTAGAACCTTCATAAATCCAACAACAAGTCCATTATTAAGACCCAAATCAAATCATAGGCTTCCCCACATCGCACATGGTATCCGTGAAGTAACTCTGCACTTGTGCACCTAATTATGCCCGATGCGGAGTCTCATAAAAACTTACCTGCCTCCGGGGTGTATTGCATTCTTCCTTCGTTCAATTTCAAAACTTAAAATGGACAGGAAGAGACTGGTGACCGTGTTGATGCCAACCGAAAGGGGGAGAGAGTACAGAAATAAAATACAAAAATTATTGATAATCACCGGTTATCAATACGCGAGAGAGGCATAAAGCAGGCTTCTTCTGCCATCGCAATGCCATTTCGGGTCCATTGAGTAGTATGAGTACGATCGTACTTGAGGGGGCCTTTTTGCCCAGCAGTGCCTCATTTCAGTGATGGGCTTTTGCATGGTGCTAAAGTTGATGCTGCGTCCTGGAGCTGAACAGTGTGGAGACCACAATTTCAGCACATGCCACATAACTTCTTCACTCGCATAATCGGGGTGGTGGTGCCGGTGCCGGTACCGGTGACGGTGGTACTATAGTTGGATATTGCTCGTGTTTACGTTTGGATTCATGTTCATTCAATCGGAGGAATTATTGCCGAATGAAGTACTTCTGGAACGCCCCATACTGCATCCGTTGATGTGTGGAGAACCGCTCCTTCTAACTACTACTTTGGTTGGAGTGATAATTTTCTTTTAATGCCCCTCAACTATGGTGTGGTTTCATTATACGGATATGTTGCTCAGTTAAAAGATAAATATGAGAGCTGTAGAGCTTCAACCGGATGGCTGTGGATATTGCTAGGGAACGGAAAATTACAGAGTCTTCTAGGTGCGAACTTACTGATGTCGATCACAGAAGAAAGTGATATATTAGATGTTCCTTAGAAGGCACCGTGCCCGCTGCTGGTCAGCAATCTGGGTCAAAAGTAATAGGACGCAATCGCGTGGAACTGACCGGAGATAGAACGAAGTATAGTGCTTGGCGTTAGTCAAGCGACTCATATGGCACAGATGTCTGAGCAAACAACTGTCAGTTTTGTAAGTGGGCTTAAGATTACAACGCTGAGTGGGAAGATCAAGACTTAGAACACGGTACCGTGGCAGTCAGCAGTCTCCGGGTTTCCGTCCGAGCCTGACTTGAAGAGGTACAAGGTGACGCAAAATTAATCATCCTATCGGAAGATGTTAAAATTTTTGCAAATTGCGCCGTTCGTCAATCATAATTGACATTTGTGAACTAGACAGCTCCAACTAGACATTGGAGCGCTATTCTCCGCGAGAGCGTGGTATAATTGTGTCGAGTTTTTTGACCAATAAACGGTCGGTGGAGTTAGCGCAGTGTAAATTTCGACGTCGATTTCCTAACCGTGTAGCGCCAACTGGGCAAACATTCCGGCGCTTAGCTACTTCACTCGAACAGACTGGAACCATAGGGCGTGGCCGGCACTGGTCATTTGGCCGAGAACATCGCGGCTGTGGCTGCCGATGTCGCTGGGAACGAAGAAACATCAACCAGACGACGGGCCACACAATTCGGCATCACCAAATGGACCCTACAGCGAATTTTAGTCAAAGACTTACACATGTTCCCATACAAAGTGCAAACAATGCATCAGTTGATGCCTCCTGATCATCAGTTTCGTGTAAATTACTGTCAAGCCATCCTCAATCTCAACAACGAAGAGGACGATTTTGTATCAAAAATCATCATGAGCGCGGAGGTGCATTTCCACGTAAGCGGTTACATCAATAAGCAAAATCTTCGTTTCTGGGGCACTGAAAGTCCGCGTGTGATACACGAAGAGCCATTACATCCACTCAAAGCCATTGTGTGGTGCGGCATTCACCCGGGAGGAGGATTTGGGCCATATTTTTTTGAGGACGCCATCGGCGATATGGTTACTGTTACTGGCGAACACTACAGGGCCATGATAAACGACTTCCAGAATTGGGTGAGTGGGGTTTGATGAACATGTGGTTTCAACAAGACAAGAGCCACAATGAATATTGTGAAGTAAGCGTTTCCTGGTCGCGTTTTGGCGATTTGGCATGGCCAGCAAGATCGCCTGATTTAACCATCCCGGACTTCTTTCTTCGCGGTTTTATGCCAACGAGTTTCAGCCCTCAAGGGGAATATTGGACAGAAATGCGAACACATATCACTGGAAATCTTGGGGAAAGTCATGGAAAATGCGATTAAACGGGCACAAATGCTTATCAACACTAGCGGCAGCCACTTGGCGGATAATTCAGAAACGAAATTGGATGATTAATTTTACGCCACCTTGCAGGTCGCTTGTAGGAGCTATTGTTTAAACTAAAGCGCAGAAAGGGTGGGCCTGCTAGTCTCGCCCAATGTAGAGTTGTAAAAGATACTGGCTGCTGAGAACCTAAGATCAATAAGAGGCTTTAGATCGGCCTCAACTCATACAAAAGAGGGAACCTGTGCCCTCAACACAGGTTCCGAATTGATATCAAGAAAATTCAAGGAGAGCGATGGCAAGGCGTATCCATCCGATTGGGAAAGAATGAAGGTATTCGTCCTCCTCAAGTCTCCTGACAAAATAAGGGCTAATAATGAATCTTTTTGAGGCATCAACTTGCCTCTGGTCCTTCTTTGAAAAGTCTTGGAAAAGGTCATGATGGAAAGACTTCCAAAAATTTGAATGAACCAATATCTTCTTTCTAGTGCGCTTTCAAAAAAATGAAAGCCCATTGAGGACGTTTGGTATTATGTTAAAAAATGCGTCGGGCTAAGTACAGCTAATTACGCCTTACCCATCTTTATTGACAGCTTAAGCTGGGACAGTATATGTAGAAGGTTGCCTGTTGTTGGCTGCCGAGAAATTGAGAAGAAAGACTATTTTTATGGCTAAAGTGCTGGAGTATGAATGCAAAACGTGAAAGCCACCATGGTTTCATTTTAACCCTGGCCCCCTTGCTAGAGTGGATAAGCAAAGTTTTCAATTTTTTTTTTTATAATCAGGGCGCTCTCAAGGGGTTGTTGTTATAGTTCCCCTGAAATGTTTCCTAACAGCGCTGCGTATATGTGGGTGACCTGCTGCTCATTCTAGAAGGGCGGTCTAGGGCCCAACTGGAATTAATGTATGAATAGTATTCTCCAAATTTTTGCGGACTGGTGTGACAATGTGGGTAATAGTGTGTCGCGGATGAAGACCATTATGTTCTGTTATCGTTAGCAAGACGACTTCCTGTTATCCACTCGAATGAGGGTAGCCTAAGCACTGGGTGAAAAATTTGACTTTTTATTAGGAAAGAGTAGAGGAAAAGTTGGCGAGTATTGTGGGTCAGGTAAGCCGCATTATGCGATCTGACTATGGACTCGACAGGCGTGCTGTGCGCCCTGTTTATGGTGGCCTTCTTATTGCTTGTGCAACATTTGCGACGTCAACCGGGACCGCGCTGTCACTGACACTGTCTTTACAGAGTCATTGCAAGTGGTATTTGGAGTACTAGGCTGGGTGTCTGACATTGGAGCCACTCAGATATCCTTACGGGAGCGAAAGGCCAAGATCAACTTGGGCTTTCTTCTTATTGATCATGGTTCTTTTAATGAATTTGTTGTATAAGAGGAGGCATAGCCAGATGAAAGGCTTCTCGTGTGAAGCTCCTTTTGAAGACTGGGTGCGTGTTTTGTGCGAATGTTTGATGTACGGGAACATAAGAGATCTTCAAGTTTTGGGAGTAGATTTTAAGGGCGGTGTTTGTGGCGTCGGCATTGTTTTAGCTAACAACGGGCAGGAAGATAGGTTTCAGAACTTTACGCAAGTTTTCAGTAGGCATCAAAGTTGCAACTTTAAGATGATGGTAGGTGAGCAGGGGAACAAAGGCCGCCGGCCGGTTCTGGGCAACACTCCGAAACTCAATCGGGGCTATATTCTGCTACCTTGGGAGGTCAGGAGCGCCTTGAACATTGGTTCTGGCCTGTCCCAGTAAATGATCTCCTTATAGCCGTAGGTGTATATTCAAAATCGCATGAAGGATTGACCAACTGAAACTTGATAGTCCCATGGTCCAACATATGTTGTAGCATTCTATGACAATGTTAAACCATTTGATGGGTATGAAACTGGTCAGTCTGCAGTGCAACCAGGTGCCATGACCCATAGAATGGCAGAGGTTTTAGATGGGTCCCAATTCTCTATCTAACGAGAAGATTTTGCCTTATACACGACTTCGATGCTGGAGGTGATATTAATACTTTTCAGAAAGCGCTGATTAAGGCATCGTATTAATCCTGATATGAGCGAAGGTGTTCCTTGGAATAAGGCTTACACGGCAGATGTCCACATAAAACACATGAAACGTTCTGTATCAACTCACAACCTACTCTGTTTTTAGTGTCTCTCATAAAACCATCCAGCTACACAGGATGTTAATGGAAGCTATCCAAGTATTGACTCAAGGAAATGAACTATGTAGGTTTTTAGATGGAATACTCGATGACAAATTACACTAAATGCTACATCAATTAAAACGAAAACCTGCTCTGAATACTATTTGAAACTGTCCGATCCCTTACAATCATCATATCAGTATCAATGCCAATCAAAACTCTTCCCATTCTCAGACCACCATACTAGCTAAGGTCGTGGGAACCAATGTATGTGTATACTTACAATCTCATCTGCGAGCATCCTAAAGCATTTCAGCATTTCCGCACATCCTCCGATCGAGAGGTACAGGCACCTAATGCCTGACTAGAGTATTCAATCCGAACCAGACGACTTCCACTTGGGCTTTGAGTAAGACCAATCGCGTTCAACATCAAAGGGATTCCGACATCCGAATATTCTCCAATCTAACCATCTCCAACGAATGGAAATAAATTCTTAACGCGCAAGTAACACTGCGAGCGTAAGTACATTCACCAACTTCACTCATACACATCCAAACTTGTGTTAGTGGTTGCAGCGCTCAATTGTAGCATGAGCTCGAGTTTATTCGTAACATCTGAGAGTGCGATGATGTCGATTCATGCCAATCGGAAACCAGCATCGTCATCAGCTTCCGTGGCATTCCAGGCGAAAGTCACTAATAACAACAATCTCCAAGCATAGAGCTCCAACTCACAAGTGAATTTTTATGTTTGTGTATGTGTTTGTATCAAAGAGGATGCCCAGGAGTCATTTCAGTAGCATCCCCACACCGATAACGATTTGTGTGTGAACGCGAGCGCGCGCGCGCGCAGATACGCACAAATTTTTCGCCAACCATAGTTGCCAGCCCCGGCTATTAGTGAAATATGCTTTGCGATTGTCCGAACGCTAAAGGAGCCGCATCCATGGCTGAACGTGAAAATACCACAGATGCCGGGATACCTTCACTGACGTTGCAGAGCATGAGATGCACAGAGGTCCTGTAAAATTTGTTGGCTCTGATGTTGGACATTCTCACCACCTTCGTGTGGGCAATTCAATTCTTCAGCCAATCTCTGACAAAGTCCATCTGACAGTGGTATAGATATTTTCCCATCGCTAGCAAGAGTGATGGTTGTTGCTGTTGTTGTTGTTTTCGACTTGGACTTGACTAGATAATTGATTCCTTTTGGTCTTATCAGCGACGGCCGGTACTGTAGTAACTTCTCAATTCCGCTAACAACTTTCTGCCTTTTTTGGATGACCAGACACACAGTTGGTGTGTGCCGTCTCCCATGACAACAGTGACAGGCGTAATTACATGTAAACGATTATTTAAACAGTCCCGGGTCTGGTGCTGGTCAGGCGACTTGAGGAATCGTTTGAGGGATTCTAGGAAGAAGAGTTCTTGTTAGTTTCATGGTGGATGAGCACTAAGCAAGGGGGAATACCTAGAGCTCATCTCTTGTGGTGATGTTGATGTTATCGGTGCGGTAGATTGTGCGTGGGAATTAGTTGGATTGTATTCAAAGTTGATAGTTTAAAAAGAAGTACCTGTTGAATCAGTCAAGGGGATGAGAAGACGATTCAAAAAAGACTTACTATGCAAATGATGAGAAATTCGGTAAGATGGTAGGGGATGATGAGGGTGCAGTTTATAATTGCAATTGCGTGATGGTTATCAGGAGTCCTGCAAACATAGGGGATAAACATAGGGGATTCTAAAGAGACTGTTGAATGTTCAGATACGAATATTTTGTCTTTGTAACGGTTAAACAGAAGTAACCGCCATGGGAAGTTAATAGGTTCTGTCGCAACTGATTTTAATAATGTTTAGTTTAGTTTTAAATGCATTTTATTTTACTTATCATTATTCTTACATTCTAACAGAAAATGCTTAAATGCTAGCTTACAATTACTTTACAATCTTATACTAACTTACTGGCCCTACACAGGCACTCTAAGCTACTCTAAATTCTTATACCTATGTCTTTCGACTTCATTATTATTTTTTTTAGGAATATTTACTTTCTATACTTAGGCTAAGAAAAGAATTGGCAACAAAAAACTTAGCATATGGACTTGCTTTTCTATTTTTATAAAAACCTTAATCTACCTAACCTACATACAATACATACAAACACACATATAGACGTTGTACACAATTATATATATACATTAGTATATACCTTTATATATACTAATATATACATATCTTAGTATGGAACATTATGGAACATTATAAGCCGAATCAGATAATTTTTCAGTATAAAGTAGTGTTTAAAAAAAAAAAAAAAAAAACTGTCAGCATCCTCAATCAAGGCTCTACTTACCAATTTACGAGCATATTTGTATATACTTACTTTAGGTGGCGCTACAGTCCGGGGTGGACCTGGGCCTCAGTCAACAAGCTCCTCCAGCCAGCTCGATCCCTGGCTAGCTGCCTACAGTTTCGCACGCTAAGTTGGCTGGTCCTCTTCAACTTGCGTGCGCCACCTGAGTCTTGGCCTTCCTCTACTGCGCTGTGCTCGGGGGCGGATTCGAAGACTTTTCGGACCGGAGCATTGGTGTCCATGCGCTCTACATGACCCAGCCATCTAAGTCTTTGGATCTTCACTCTTCTGGCTAGGTCCATGTCGCTATACAGTCCATACAGTTCGTCGTTGTATCTCCTCCTCCACTCACCGTCAATGCGTACGGGACCGAAGATCGCCCGAAGAATTTTTCTCTCGAAGCAACCAAGAACACCCTCATCCATTTTTGATAATGTCCATGCCTCTGCGCCATAGAGCAGAACCGGGATTATTAAAGTCTTATAAAGGGTGACTTTGGTTGTCCGAGAGAGGGCTTTGCTACTCAATTGCCTTCTTAGCCCAAAGAAACAGCGGTTGGCAAGAGTTATTCTTCGCTTGATCTCAGTGCTGGTGTCGTTGTCTGTATTTATAGCGGAGCCTAGCTAGAAAAAATCGCATGACAGCGCATCGCCTTGTCTAAATCCTTTCTGGACATCAAAGGTCTCGGTGAGTTCTTTACCGACCTTGATGGAGTAGCGTGCATTCTCCATCGTCATCCTGCACAGACGGACGAGTTTGGCAGGGATGCCAAAACTAGACATTGCTCTATATAGCTCGTCTCTATGGATGCTGTCATACGCGGCCTTAAAATCGATGAATAGGTGGTGGGTATCGATCTGAAGCTCATGGGTCTTCTCCAAGATCTGCCGTAGTGTGAATATCTGGTCGATGGTGGACTTTCCTGGCCTGAAGCCACACTGATATGGACCCATCAGGTTGTTGACGAACTTCAGGCTTTCAGGCGTTCACACAATACGGCGGATAAGATCTTATATGCGATGTTAAGGAGACTTATGCCTCTGTAGTTGGCGCAGTTCAGAGAGTCTCCTTTCTTAAGAATTGAACAAACAATGCTGAGGTTCCATTCATCGGGCATATTTTCGTCCGACCATATTTTACAGATGAGTTTGTGTAAGCTTCTTACCATGTTATCGCCTGCTGCTTTGAAGAGCTCTGTGGTCAGGCCGTCCACTCCAGCAGCTTTGTTGGACTTAAGCTTCGATATAGCTATATTCACTTCATCCAGGTCGGGTGGACGAAATTGTTGGTCATAATCGTCCAAGATGAAAGGTTGATTCTGCCTGACAGCGGTATTTGATTCGTCATCGCCGTTATACAGTCTGCAGAAATGATCTTTCCAAATCCTCAGCATCGACTGCGATTCTACTACGATGTTCCCTTGTTCATCTCTACAGGCTTCGGTTCGGGGTTTGTTTGCGCGGCATGTTATTTTTACCTTTTGGTATAACTTCCGAACCTCATTCCTGGAGTAGCATCTCTCAATTTCCTCGATCGCGCGCTTCTCATGCTCTTTCTTCTTCCTCCTGAGAAGCCGGTGCTCGTCTCTCCTCTTCCGCTCATAGAGCTCATGAGCAGCTCTGGTCTTTCTAAGCAGCGCATGTTAATCTATTCACTCTTTAACTCTTTGAATAGTTAAGATGCATGCTTAGGCTTTCACACAATACTCTCAATCACGTACAAAGTGCTCAGAAGAAAACCAAATTATACTGAAAACACACATAAAATGCGACATAAATTCAGATTCATAGGTTCAGATTCTAAAAAAGTTTTGTAGCTATTGTTGAATTTTAGATTCATTATAACCCGTGACCAAGTTCCCTAAAACAAGACTGAAAAAAAGTGCCTTAAGGGCAAGTTCAGCAGACTGAAGATGACTTTGAATGCGTCTCAAATAAATCTTAATGTCTTAAGGTAAGCCTTCTGTTTTTAATCACTAGTCAGTATCTGAACCGCTCTTTGCAGTATCAATGTGACGCTAAGTATGTCAGATTGGTATTTTTGAATTTTTCAAGCTTAAACACCTTTTATTCTCTAGTCGTCGCTCTTAAGCAAGATAGTGTGTTTGGCCTGTCTGCTAGATTTAGGTGGCTTCTGTAACCCTATATAAAGATGTCTTTGTCCGTCAGGACTGGAACATACATACGAGTTCATACATAAACTCGTATATGTAGATTGCGAATTCGTATAGCAATTTCTTTCTTCACTTCATTAGATCTCTCATTAATTTAACGATGTAGACTTACAAGTCGTTTCTATAAAATAATCTCCTCCCAAGAAGAAGAAGGAAACTTGGGTAAAACTCTGAAACTCCGAAAAAACACTGAAAACATACTGTTCTCTGAAATGCTTCACACCTCCCACTCTTCATACGAAAACCCTTTCAAGTAGTCCCCTGTCTGCCGTAGAATTTAAAAACATTCCACCACCTCAATTGTAGCAGATAAATCTCTTTCAAATCTCATAGCAACGCTAGCAAAAAAGCCGGCGCTAATGACCATGATGACTCTATACTCGTATTCTGCGTACTTATAGTCCTCCTTTGTATGTAGGGTTCGGTATCGAACATCATCTTCTACTCTCTATCCATGCTCCGTCCATTCACTCCACCCGAGAACATCTTTACTTACAAGTACCAGTACCTAGTCGTACCTACCAAAAGCAGCACTCTGAACAGAAATTGAACTGCTACCGTTTGTATCTGTTGCTTCTGTCCGTTGTTGGATTTTCATTTCTGTTTTTCACCTCTAATCTCGCCATGATACCACTTAATCAACCAGACTGCAACATCGTCAGGGTTTTTCTTTAACCAAACGAACTATGAGTATGTAGGTACCGGTAACTTCTACCTATAGTACCAACCAATAGATGTATCCTCATCCAAATCCAATTAAAAAGTCGCTACAGATACAAGGTTCAAGTAACCATCTACTATACTTGCACACCGCACCGTACTGTGCAGGCCATCCTTATACTCGTACCTTGACAATCAAATTGACAATAGATGCATCTGAGTAATTGTTGCATCTGATGCAACCGACCGACCGTACAATGATGATGGGCGTCGTCTTACCTTTCAGGCAGCGGCGTAAAATTACATTACAGTTATGCATTGAGGTAGAATCTGGCGCATAATTGATTTACTGGCGCCAAGTGCTAGTACCACTACTACCAAATAAAAACAAATCAAGCCCAACCACTACCACATCCCGTCTTCTTTTACGGCTGGGGGTATCTCCGCTCGGATTCATACTCGTTTATCTGTTCAGTTTAGGTTGGTTGCATGTCATCGAAATGCCGAAGCCGAACTCAAATTCGAACCCGTAACCGAAACCGAAACCGAAACCGAAACCGAACCTTATGATTGTCATGAGCAAATATGGATGTGCATGCCTTGGATCATACCATAACGACACGTCCATGATGGCTTATGGTATGACATTAGGAGAAGGGTAACTCCATTTGGATGTCGTTTGCTGAAGATCGCTTTAGCTTCGACTTCAGCATCGGCATGCAATATGCCGCTAGCACTGGACGAGATTTCCTTCATGATAATTGTTTCAGTAGAATACATATCCGTCTGACTACGTCTAAAGATATCCATGCGTTCATGAGGCTAAGTTTTGAACTGCTCGCTGGTCCTGAATGTACGAGTATGAATGTTGACTGTTATATCTGAGTTTTAGTATTTCTGCTGGAAATATCTATCATTGGGCTAATAGCCACCTTAAAGACAGAACTATGCCGCCGGGTTAACTGTGAACTGTGATCCTTAAGGTTTCAACTTATTGTGCGTTACAGTATACGAAACGACGAGGTTTTTTGTTTTCCACTTTGTTGGATTTATTTTGAAGATAATTGGTAGTTGGGCTCTACCATATCGTCTTATAATTTCCCCGGATATCATTGCTGAGGATTATGTGCACGCAACAGACGAAAACAGCCCTCGGCTGAGTAAAAATTCTGTTGGATTAACGCTCTTGCTAAAGAGATAAAAGGAACCTTTTGTCTTCAATTTTAACGTATCTCAAACAGAATGGAATGCATTTTAATGATAGAGTTCCGGTGAAAGATATCTGTTTTTTGGATGAAGATTTTTTTTTGCAATCCATAGACTAACTTAGATATATCGTTTCATTTTGGCATTAAAATGTAAATTTATTCGATTTATTGACTTCTGTCCGCTTCCAAGCGGCGAACACAAGTTATGAATTCGGAATTCATAGCAGTTATAACTGGAACTAATGTACCATAGTTGGCTAGATAGCCTTGTTTTAGACGCAGTTGTACAGGGTCCATGTAGATAAAATCCATTGTCTTGTATTGATGACAGCCATTCAAACATTTTTTTATATAGGTAGATACACACTACACTATACTAATAGTAGTGTTTGTGGTTGGACAAAGATCTTTTCCTCTGTACTTTGAAATTTGGCACTTTTTCGTAGAAAAATGGGATAAAGTTCCAACTATAAGAGCATTCACAGCTTCAACACCATGTTCGTCTAGCCTAATGCGAGCATCATTCAATGTCCCTTTTGTTTATCCCTGTGAATATTCTAGTCTTTCCTAATTAAGGCCATCAAAAACATTACTTGAACACTACCGTTCAGGGTGAACCTGGGCTTCAACAAGCAAACCCCTCCAGTTAACCCGGTCTTTAGCTTAATGCCCACTTCTATTTGTGCGCTCCAAGTAATGTGAGGTCTTTTTCTACAGCATTGTCTCTCCGGATAAGATTCAAAGACTCTACATTGGTGTCCATTTGCTCTAAATGCCCAAACCACCTCAAGCGATTGGTGCACAGTTTTCTGAAGATTACGGAATCGCTGTACAGCTGGTATAGTTCGTCGTTGATTCTTGTCCTCCAAAGCCCATCAAGCAACTGATTCGCTTTAGCTTTAGCTTTAGCTTTAGAGTACATACTTTAGTGCCATAAATAAGGACTGACAGCCCGCTGGGGTCTTCGAGTCCATAACATCGGTGCAAGCTTAAGTTGTTACAGGCTTTGATGGAGCAGAAACAGTTCTTAATCGTTATTCTGCATGGACGGGAGAGCTTGGCAAAGATGCCAAACTGCGCACAACTGTCGGAGCTGTCGGAGCTGTCGGAGCTGTCGGAGTATGAAAATTTTGTCGATTGTAGACTTTCCTGGTCTGAAACAGCACTTATAGGGGCGATGATGACGAGTTTTGACGAAGGATATCAGACGTTTATACAAAATGACAGACAAGATCTTGTATTCGATGTACTAATACCTTTTCAGTTGGCGCAGTTAAATAGGTCTCCTTTTCTGTAAATGCTGGGATTTAAGCCCTCTACCAAGTCACTTTAAATACCAGCTGGTTTGTTTGATTTCAGCTTGAAAAGTGCTATCCTTACGCCATTTTGGCCAGGTGGACAGAAGTTTTGGTTGTCATTGCGTAGTTTGAATGATCTGACGGCGGGATGTTTGACTTCTTCGCCTAAATACGGTCTGCAGAAATTTTTTTTTTCATTTTTTCAGTACCGACTCTGATTCTTCTACAAGGTTTTGGCTTTTATCTCTACAGACTCCTCTACGGATTTTCCTGCTTTGAAACGTTCTTTTGTATATTATTTCTATAGAACAACCTCTCAATATCTTCAATCGCGCGCTTTATGTGCTCTTGAAAAGAAAAGGCTTGAAGAACATCGGCCTTTCTCCAAGATTAACTAGAGGTGATTAACTCGCAGAGATCAAGAGCAGCTCCCGTCCTTGGTTCCGCTTCCGCTTTTTAGGCTTTTTAAGACACTTAAACTGTGAAATATGGGTTAATTGGACTGTGTACACCAGGTATGAGTGATAGGAGACCATGCCCAAAAAGAAGCTTCATCTGAAAAAATAACGTTGTTCCAATTTCTGTCCAAATTCTCCTTGGCCCAACTGAGTCGTTTTTCTGCGTGTTTTTTTTACAGTAGTGGTTTCTTTATTGTGCTTCGAAATTTTACATTATTGCCTAGTAAACGTCTTCGTATCGTATCACAACACACATTTAGACCCCTTTTATGTAAAATCCCTTGTCCCCCACGTAACGATAGAAGAGGATTTTTTTCAAACACGCGTAGAATCATTTTGTCCTGCTTTTTTGTTGTTTTTGGCGTAGACCCACGATCCAACAAATCATTCACATTTTTCAGTTGGGAATAACGGTGCACCCACTTGCTAACAAATGCTTTTGACTTTTTCATGTATTTAGCAGCTAATTCGTATGACATTTTCGGTCCTTTTGGATGCGTGCGCAAGAATACTACTTCATAACGTGATGCAAACGCGACACTGATTTTAAAGCACTTCCGTCTCTGACAAAAATTGAACACTCTTTAAATTTTTTCATTCACAGCATCTTAGCAGAAGTATTTTTTTATCTGCTAATGCGAATGCCACTTCCAAACCGGTTTTCATAAACGAGTTTTGCCGTATACGATCTTATCAAACGGACTGTAGTCTGAGTGTCAGGTTATAGTCGTTATGATAGTAATGAAAGATAGGACGAATTAGCCAGAACTTCGGCCCTAACATTATTGTTGCCTTGACCATTTCGAGGGTAACCAATTGATTTAACAAAAGCTATTTAAATAACATTGGTACGTCATCATTGGACTAAAACTGAAGGTAATAGGCAAGCCAAAACCTTTTTACCAACCTCTTCCCTTAAAGGAAAAAACATCTTCTAAAGCCTTCCTGGAGTCAGATACATGTTGTAACAAGATTCCCTAGGGATGACTGGCAATATCCTTCGCCACTGTAATAACAGAGTACGTCTACGTCTTCGAGGTACCTAAACAATATCTTGAGGCAAAAAATGTCACTGCCAGCTCATTCAAAGATGTAGCCAAACCTCTCAATCGAAACTAGGCAATCTATTGGTACTTGATCCTTAAAGAAATGAAAAAAGTTCTTCAAGAGCTTACAGAGGAATCTGATTCCTAAAACAATTTACAGGAATGCATCACGGAAGTTGCATTTGGGCCGTTCCGTTCCGTTCTTTACTGTTTGTACATCACTTTTTCAGGTACTTACTTATGGCATGTACATTGTACAATAGCATAGCATGTGGTAGAAAAATAAACAAACCGATCACTGCTAACTCTGGTCATAATTTGCGCTGCTGGCTTGACACTAGCATACAAACCGAACCCCTGACAAACAGCAAGAGTAGCCCTTATACTAAAAATTGGGAAAAATGACTACACACTCCCAAGAGCTTCCTGCAGTCAGTCCTACCAGATTTGTTTTAAGAACTTATTCTTGGTTCAAGGTGCAATAAGCCTACCAATGAAAATGATCCCGAGATCTTCCAAATCTTTTAGGAGTCGTCATGTTCACCGTTTAGGGACATTAGGGACGACGTACACATCATTTTGATTCTCAGAAAAATATATTTTTTGGACTCACACAGATGCAAACATAGCAATTCAATATCTGTGCGTACCACTGCTAGCAGCTCTTGGAAAAAAGGTTAAGCTAAAGTACTTGCAGCATAAGAAAATCCAACTCAAGAGCAACTTTGTGAACAATCAAACGAAGAAGCCATCGAACCAAGAGGAATGAGCCATGAGTTCAAGAGCCATTCTTTACCAGAACTTTTAAAAACAAAGCAGATGCATTCAAGTGTCTCCGAATGCGAGCACGGAAAGAAACCAACATAGATGAAGTTTTTGCCTACTTTGCTATTCTTCTTTACGCTGGAGCAGAAATGTCTTCATAAGTTGATACTAAAGATTTTTTTCACGAGTCGCATTTGCCATTCTAGCGAGCTGTTATGTCCTTGGAAAGATTTGAGCAACTATCCAGGTTTTTGAGGTTTGACGATTCTCGCACCAGGCAAAATGGACAAAAAGAGGACAAGTTTATTTCAGAACAATTTGTCAACTTTTTACAGGCTGTCAAAAGAACTTACTGTAGATGAGCAACTCGTAACAATTTGTGAAAGGTGCAGCTTCCGTCAGTATATTCCAAGTAAGCCAGGAAAACATAGCATAAAAATCTTCTGGATTGTGAATGCGACGACAAATTATCCTTTGATTGGTGAAGTTTATATCGAAACACAGCTTGGGCAGCAACGTGCCATAAATATTGCATTCGATTTAGTTATTCGCCTGGCTGATCGGTTCCTTGATGACAAATATAATACTCGTATTACGATGGACACCTTTTTTACAAGTGTCCCACTAGCAAAAGAATTATGTCGCAGAAAGACTGGCACTGGCACCCAATATCACACAGCTTTCGTAGGCACTGCTATAGTCTCAACAGTTCTTACTTTTACACTCTGGAATATGCCGATGATTTTCTGCACCGCCTGTTGGATCACGCATAACGACTGTAAGGTCTAAGGCGTAAGCAGCCCTAGCACTTAACGACAATTTGTGCAAAAGAACGGCCTTCAATCTTATGAAAACTAAGGTTGTTCTCTTTGAATACAGGAGGTTGCTTATTGATCTGCCTCATGTCGCGCCTCAAGACATATTTTTACCCTTTATCCAAAGAATTAGGGTATGATCCTGAAAAGCAGACCCTGGACCAACATCAAAAAGGAAGGCCTATCAACGAAGATCTTCCTTAAGATCTGTGTACATGACTACGATAAGACCAATTATGCTCAATACATCGGTTGTCTAATGCAACAGATACTTACAAAAATACGTTCCTCTCACTGTTTCAAGATTCTACATAAATCTGTCTCTACCTAAGATACACTGTGTTTAGGCCCTGGAGTACGCCCTACAAATTTTGTGCTTCTGAATTCATTGAGTTTTCTTTGGGTCCCAGATCAAAGTGAAGTGGAAAGAGATTGTCTATGAAGTTGTTTGGCAAAGCACATCCTAACATCAAAACGTACTCAGAAAGCTAAACAAGATACACTCAACCCACTCACTAGAAGCAATCACAACTGACTTTCTTAATGAAATCTTTTCATTTCACAGACTATCTTTGATCTGGTTCAGTAGACTGTCAATGAAAATGTGTTAGGACCTTGCGGGTTGAAACGTTAAACGTTATCTGCCAACCTCTCTTAGTCACCTTTTGCCAGTTTCACACCAAGACCACTTTCAATCCCAAGAAAAACGTCCAAGAGCTTGTTTTTACTTAATGTTATCCGATGGCCTTTGTTGGCCTTTATTCAAAGATTTATGAACGCCTTAGTATTCGATGATACGGGTCCGATAAGGACACCTAGTCCAAAGAAAATACAAAAACACTATCTCGTGTCTAAAAGTCATTTAAACAGTAGCTCCATACAATAAACAAGCAACTTGTGGCTCATTAAATAGCCAACAATCTAATCCGCCAGCAATTAGCATTCTAACTCTCAGCACAAGTCCCACCGTACTTCATTTAGATCCAAACAGACCGTAATTGACCGCCTCTAAAGCGTACATAATCTCCTCTAATCAACGCTCAATCACCAGTGTATTAATTCAAAAGAAAAAAAAAAAATTATTATTTATGCTAATACACCCCCCCCTCTGTCAATACACATGTCCAGCTATGATACGTCAAACGCCCACTTTTACTTGTATATGAATGTCCATATTTATAGAAACCTGGTTGCGAGGGGTAGCAACAATTGTGGCAGTCTTTGAAGGCCCCTCCAGGTGACAGCGGTCTAGAGTTATGCCTGCCTAATTGCAGCTAATTGAAAAGTTTCACGCTCAATTGTGACTCGGTAGGCAGTGCGTGGGCGTCAAAGAAATGACCATTACCACTGACTTTACGATACGTAGTGCGATATCGTAAAATAGTGCATTCAAGACCCCACTTCCAGATGCACCCTCACTAAACGCTTCACTGCTTGACTAGTACTAGTATTGCTTGGGTAGAGGAATGCCATGCGTCACATTAGAACCGATGAGATACTCGTACATGTTACGGTGGGATACGAAGAACATGGTACAAAGTATGAAAAATGAGGTACCGATCTACGACCCGTGTCCCCATGTGTTCGACATGACACCACGTGAACTCATAAATAATAAGCGACTTTGCTCTCGAGTCTGTGCATCCGGAGTCGGCCAAGTCTCTAGATATCTATCCACCTAGTCCGGTTTTGCGATAACATGTTGTGCACCTATTAGAACTGCTAGTGGCTGGTTGGTTGGTGTTTTTCTGGTATGGTGTTATCACCGTACCATCCCGATGTATCGCATTACACCAAGTACAAGAGATTCTCATGTTCTGGTCTGTCACGCATTGCTACAATGAGAAGACAGCTCTGCCGGTGTTGGGGCAATGTTATCTCACGCGAAAAGTCAATACTCTACAACCCCACACACTGAACTAAACTGCCAGAGCTCATGTGAATGGCATATATTGCGACTTTTACGTATCCATACTGTCGGTCTTGTATATCTGTACTCTGTATAGTAGTATATCTGTAGTGCAGTCTCGTGTACACCAAGATCATATCGATTTACAAATTCAATGCGCGAGTGCGTTCAGAAGATAGAGATTTAGATGAGCGGATCGGTGTTTCTGGCATTCCTTGCACACACCGAAAGTCGGTGAAAGGATGATGACACGTTACCAATTCAACTTGCCCAGATAGCCATCTAGTGGAACTGACGATAGGAATTCAGAGTACTATCTGTTCAGCAAGGTGGGAAACATCCACTTAAATACGAGTACGGGTAGACCACTTCTGCCAGAAAAATAAAGATATCTTGCCACTGGTATACACAATGAATCCTACAGGAGGAGAAGTCTTATACTGAAAATCGGAAAAGACTGACTTCATTTTGAAGTCGATCTTCATGTACCAGACTCCTTTGCCAATGTATTCTCTGTCCAAATCCCAAACGCGGAAGATCCTGCTGTAATGCCCGAATCTGCTCAGCAGAATTTTTGGCAAACTCGATGTGAAGAGTAAGCGCAACTGAATTAGGGTCTCGGAGGCAATCATTGTGTGGTGACGGAGTTAAATAAGGGCTATTTGCAGGTCGCAGTTCTATCTTCATCGCTTAGGTCAATTTTGGCACATATTACAAGCAAGCTTTGCTAAATCCTCACAGCAAATTCGAGAATTTAAGGACTTTTTGCACACTTTTGGAAGGCTAAGTTCAATAAGCTTTGTTAGGGTAACATATCGAGGATCATGAGTTTGGCCTCCATTCGGTTTCATGCGGTCTTACCCAAATAAATGTTTCTGCTGCTCCTCAACAGAAAAGATTGGGAGTGTAACCGGTATTAACGATTCTGCTTATGCATGTAAAACCAGCGTAGCTTGCTATCAGAGCAGTGAAGACACCACGGAGTACTATCTTCTAGTGTGTCCGGCATATGTTCGTATCAGGCCGCAGATACTCGGCGAAATTTTGGTAGCAACTTGATTCATTTGTAATATTGGGTTGAACGGATATTATTCCTTTCTGTTACCTTAAATATGTTCTTTTAAATTTGGGGTTGAAATCTCGCCCCTATTCTTCTTCTTGTGATATTAAATCTCAGTTCTACTGCCGCTGAAACTGCTATTTAACTGACTTTTAGTGGCGGTAAAGCCCCAGACAATGTCCTTTTGATTTGTATTTCTGTTGAAAATTCCAGGGTTTCTCCTCCCTATTCAAGCTATAAATTTGATATACACTTCCTCAACATGTCGAACCAACAATTTTGAAGGAAAAATTCAAGAAATACAAGATTCTGATAGTGGCACTTGCACTACATAAGCGGAGCTATGTATGCACTAAGTGGCGCAAAAGTCATCACCCCATCGAAAGATGCAAAATGCACGTCAATAAGGCATGACCCCTAAAGAATGCGGAATAATTTGTCGGTGGTGTTGACGGGTGAACTTCGTGCGCAGATTTCCCGGTCGTCTGTTACCAACTGCGCAAACACTACGACCCGCTCGCTTAGAAGAGTTTCGGACAACACGAGATGCTTCCAGGTCTTGTCGGCCCGGGAGCAGACGTTCTTCTGAGAATATAGCATGGCTGAAGATGTCGCAGAGAACCCCGGAGTATCGGCCATCCGCAATTGGGCATCAATCGAAGGTCTTTACAGGAAATTTTTGTGAAAGACTGTAAGATGTTCCCTTAAAGAAGTCCAGAAAGTGAATCAGCTGTTGGCTGTTGACCACCAAGCGCGAATAACCAACTCCAAAGCCATCCTGAATTTCGACCATGAGGAAGACAATTTTCATCGAAGTCTCTCGAACTATCGCTTTTGGGGCACGGGAAATCCACGACGAACCATTACACCCGCCTAAAGTTACTGGACGGTGTTCTGTTTACGCTGGAGGTGTCATCGGGCCTTATATTTTTCGAAAACGCCACGGGTCAAACGACTACTGTGAACGACGAGCATTACACAGGCAATCTCAACGACTTTCTCCTTCCTAAATTGGATAAATTGGGACTGGAGAACATGTGGTTCCCATAGGATGCAGCAATGGCGAATACTGCACGAGGCACAACAGAAATTTTGAAGGTTGCATTTCCGGGTCGCATTATCTCTCTTTTTCACGATTTGTACTGGCCGGGGTTTTTTGAAGTCTCGAGTCTATGTCAACAAGACTCATACTCCTCAAGCCCCCAAGGAGAATATCCGTCAACAATGCGATGACCTATTGCCGGAAGTTCTGGCAAAAGTATTGGTAAGGACCATTAAACGGGCCCGAATAGTCATCAGTTCTGGGGACGGCCCTGTTTAAAGGCGTCAATGTGTCTTGATTGATTTAACATTGAGACCGGAGTTTTTGATCGTCTTGAGTAAATTATATGTATCTAACTGTAGGACGACGGAAAACAATGAAGGTGTTTGCATGGAAGTAAAATGTGGAGAACAGGAATCCGGAACAAACCTTACAATTCTCCTCCGCTAAAGATTATCTTTCCAAGTTTGAGAGAAGCTTTGCTTACTCTGGTTCTGAGTACTAGTTCCATGACTCAACAGACATATTCGCAGTTGCTTACCATGCCGAAGGCAATATTCATCACCGCGGTCTTAGTTTCATTGCACTTATTTGTGAAGGCTCACGAGGACTTGTATTTGGTACGCAATCAGGCTCGAACTAGATAGCATTTCAGCATACATGAAAGGCCCCGTCATAGAATTTTAAATACAATACTTCGTAGATCTAAGCAGAAAAAATTTTAACTATCCCCAGCGATTTAAATGACGTGTACATGAAACTTCTTGCCACTGATCAAATATGAAAAACCTCATAAGCCCCTTTGTGACTTCTGTGAAAAGTCTTTATTCAAAGGTAGATTTGCAGACAAAGAAGTGAAAGGACTCCCTACATGATTCAACCAAATTCCTTTGGGCATTCGACACTGAGGCTGTTCTTGAAATAATTTGGCACAGCTAAATAGTCGAGGAAAGCCCAGCACAACCAACGCTTTGGCAGTATCTTTAGATTGAAGGCATAAGAGATGAAAATACTTTGCATTTCTTCCTCGACCCTTTAGCGTTGGGAGTTTCTGCAATTGTCAAGGTAGTCTTCCAAGGTAACAGGGGCTCTTATGATCGTCTGACCCTTGAGAAGCTGTGACGTGTGTTGGTCGCAATATACTACTACCCTGGATAACTTAATGTAAGAAATGTGTGCTACTCCCACCGCTGCAAAGCTGTATTACCTAAATATGAACTCCAAGGCCTGTGTCCTAAAAAATTTTCATCTGCGAATACACTGAAGTTACCTAAATTGGCGTTAAAATCAACTCAAGACCGACCTTAACATAATCCTTAGAACATTGCTCTTTAATTATGTAGGGAATTGATTAAAGGATATTTGGCAAAATTTTCCTTGTTCTCGGTAGGGAGATGAGCGCTAATAAGTTTACTGTTAGTGAATTCAAACTGATGAAGTTTATAGTCTGTCAACAAGGCCAGCTCAAAGGCTTAAGCCTGATTTAAGTCTTTTGCAGGATTTTACGATACTAGGAAGACTTCTTCTATCTTCAGTCTTTACGGTAGTAAATCCCACTCTTCATCTTACCTTGCAGCAATATCGTTGGTGCTTGTCCTTGTCAATTGTCCGAATGTGATCTGTTACGGGTCTGTACATATCTAAGTATTTTTTTTTGTTTGCTGAGGTCCTTGAGAGTAAAATCATTGTTGTTGCAGGCTACTTGTTGCTTTGAAGTGTATGAAGCAAGCTGAGAGTATTATAAACTTCTGCAGGATTGTCTTTTGCTCAGTACTTGTTTTTTGAATTCTCCTATAGTGATTGCAGGAGTGGGTAAGTAACAAAGCAACCATATCCTACAGCCTCCTGTATCCTATTCTAACTATCTGTTCATAGATCTTAAAATGGTGTCGACGGCATCATCAAAATCACAAACATGTTCAGTCTGCAGTTTTTTATTGCCCCACTCTGTTATATAACAGCTTTTCTTATTTTCTAGGTTGTTGGACCCCTTTCGGTTAAATACCGGCCCTAGGCTCAGTGACTTTATCAGAACCAAGACTGTAAGTGAATTTTTGAGTAATCTTCCCTCAAGCCCTTCTCATTAATTCTTTGCCACTTTAACATTGGTAGATGGTCGAAATATCTTTATCAACTTATGGTTGCCCTCTCTTCTAAATCTCGGAATAGTGCTTCTCTGTCTGCAATCGGTTGCAGGAGTTGGAATAAGCCGCATGTTAGCTCTATATTGTAGCTAGTATACCTCAACAACAACGATGGTAATTGAACTTAGCACAACAGATGTAGAACTGCCGCTGAACCCACTCTAGACATCGTATAATGTCTATCGTACGATGGACTGCTTCAAGTTCAATCTTCTCGAAATTCCTCTGTACCAACTCTTGTCCGAACAGACTGTTTGAAAGACCCCATTGAACATGGCATTATTCAAATTCTGTATCACTGATAGTTCCATAGATGGAACTGCTGTGTACCCAGAGATCTTGTGTGCCTCTTGGGGATTTACAATTTCAAATTGTACACCATGCTCACTGTGTACTCAACAGTAGATATTCGTACTGGTACTCACCGCCAACTGCCAATTGAGTGCTGTGCAAGTAACTTCCGAGCGCTTGCCAAAGCCAATGGAAATAATTAAGGAACTTTCGCAACATACCTACAAGTACGAGCAGTAGAAACATCTCGTTGCGAGAACAACTCGGCATTCGGTTTTTGCATTCCAATCACTAGTGCAACACTAATTCGGCGTTTGGAGAACGTTTTACCAATTTGGCCTCGAGACGCCGGCCGCAGATAACAATCGAGCAAGCTTTTGTTTTTGAATTCGACCTGTAGCTACCAAATCGTCTAATTGACATAAATACTTCCTACCTCTTCGGTCGCCGATTGCCGGTCGCTCATACTGCCAGCATCCTTTGGCTACGACGACGACGTCGTCGTAGGACGCCTCTCAGGCTATTTGCATATTTTATTCAGCGCGCTCTTAATTATTTGCCAAAGTCATTACCAAATTGGTTTCCAATTGATTCGCCTGGCGGGTTAACTTGCGTGTGATGGTAAAGATACGGATATGAATACGAGTACGAGTTTGGCTACCAATAGAGCTCTATCCATGGTGACTTCTTGAATTCGATTTAGAGTGGAAGTCCATGGTGGATGCGTAAAGAGGGAATGCTCCATGGATTGGTGAAATATTGGTCCATCCATTTAGCTGGCGAAACAACAAAATGCACTTAGCTACCGCGAGTAGGATACAAAATAATTTGTGGTTAACATTAGTTAGTCGGAAGAGGAGATTTTGGCCGTTCTCAGAACGTTACCGTAAACGGAAGGCGGTTTATTTATGGCGGCGGAATGTTTAGTGCTTTTTGGGCACGGTAGCAATTAGTGTGGTAGAATTGTTTACCTTGCTACTTACTGGCATGAAGTGGTTGTAGGAAAGATGTTTGTGGCTTAAGTGAGTAATACTAGATATTTAAAAGAATTTGTTGAGAGAGGGGATGTGGATATCCCCCAACAAGAGGCAGTAGCTTCTTGTCTTGTTGGACTTTCCACCCGGAAGATGGCGTGGACTGATACTTCTCTATTAAGTTACAGGGAACGTAACTTGGAACTTCGCCAGACCATTCTATGACCAATTTGTTCAGTCAGGTCTTTCACAGTTGCAAAAGGCTCTATAACAGAATCTATGAACGAGCAACGTCGGTAATGTCGTACAATGTTCGAAAATCCTGCCACAAGATCATGTTTGAAAGCAAAGACATAGACAAAGTTACGTCGAAAGAAAAAATCTGCGCCACCTTAATGGACAACCTTGGAATAGGCTTTAAAATAGTAAAGTCAACAATTAAAACTGAGAGGAAAGGAAAGAGGGGAACCAAAACTGCAACCTTAAGCCTTCCAGCAGAAACCGCGAACAAGCTGCAAGAAATTGGAAAGGTGCGACGGAGTGTTTCAGATGCCACGAATTCGGACGCCTGGCAAGAACGTGCAAAAGGTCCATCGATCGGTCAACTACGTGCATTCCAGGTGTGGAGAACGGGCACAAGCTAAAGGACTGTCAATCGAAACCTAAGTGCTTTCTTTGTAACGGGAAAGCCGGAGAAGCAGGGCATATTGCGGGAAGTAAAAGGCGATGGAAATTGCACCCGCAATTAAAAATAAATCAATAAAAAGCCCAAGATGCAACAATCCGTGCGCGAGTTATAAATTGATATTGCGATTCTTTGCGAACAGTACAAAAACGTAAACGTAAACATCTGGATGTCCAAAGGGACAAATAAAGCCTTGATTCGGGCCTGTGGAAAGGTATCTATTCAAGAATACTCAGTTCGACGTAACAATTACTTTACGCGCGCTAAGATCAACGAGATCCATGTATATAGCTGTTACATTCCACCCAGACTTACAATCAATAGCTTTAAAGCGATGGTCGATAGACTAGTCTCCGATGTCAGAGGGCGCAACCCTCTTTTTGAATTGCAGGTGATTTTAATGCCTGGGCTACGGAATGGGGAAGCACGGTAACGAATCGAAGAGGAGCCATCGTTATAGAGCCTCTCTCTTCTTTAGACGTTCTTATAGCTAACACCGGAAACACTTACACCTTTAGTGAAGCGGGAGCCGCATCCATTATCAACATAACCTTTAAAGCATCTGTACATATGTATGACATAGTTTCTAACTGGTCATGGCTTGGCTGCTATAGAGAGGTAGTCTTTCAATAGAAGCACAAGACTGCGATAATTTCTCAGAGAACGTAGAACACGTGTTTTTTGACTCTCCGCGTTACAAAAATGAAAGAGGGTTACTGCGGAATAAATTCGGCGAATGCCCGACTATAGGAAACATAGTTAGCCATATGATCTCCGCTCAAGAGAACTAGATTGCGGTAGACGACGCGGCGACAAGAATTTTTAACGATCTTAGACGCCTAAAACGTATACATAACGTGACTATTGCGAAACAGCAACTGCGAATGTTCGAGGGTGATGTTGGGAATACGGCCATCACATCGGTGCCTTTGTAAGGTTTCCACGTTCCTAGCGTAGTCCATTTTGACTCCAGTGCTCATCTTTTTGTTCTTTCTGAGGAAATTGCCTTCTAAGCCAAACTTGAGTTGTGTTTGTTTCCCTATGTGATGACAGAATACTTTGGATTTGCTTCATTGACCACTAGACTTATCCATGCTTCTTCTGCTTAAATTAATAGCATTGCTTGCAAATTCAGTCCTACGTTAATCTCAGATTACTGCGCTAGGTAAAGAAAGCATGGTAAAGATGGTCTTGAAGAGGTCAGAATACAAGAGCACTAGGATGAATTCTTTACTTGAAAGGCTTAATGACTTTTATAAATCTTCGTACCATTTGTGTAGAAAAGTATCCTTACTTGTCGCTGAACTTGGGCATCAACTAAAAACTCTAGTTGCGAATTCTAACTCAGAAAAGGCGCATTTTTCTTGTGTGGCCAACATAAGGAGAGATCTTCGTCTACTCTGTCGTCTTTTCGAAAACTCTGCGGGCCGGAGCAATGGTGCATATTTGCTCTACACGTCCTAGACATCTCAGGCAACTGATGCGCAATTTCTTCGTTAAATTTTCTCCTTTAGAGCCCGTCAACGTAAATGGGATAAAATATTTTTTTGTAGGATTTTTCCCTAAAAACTAGTGCGATATCCTCATCCGCTTTCGATGGAGTCCATGAGCTCCATAAAGTAGGGTTGGGACGACCAAGGTCTTATACATAAAGGATTTCCTTAGTATTCGAAATAGGGTCCTACTACTCAATTGCCTTGACCCAAAGAAACAGCGGATATCGGATGTCAAGAGCAGAGAACGTTGTCAATCGTCATTCTGCACAGATGGAAGAGTTTTCCAGGAATGCCGAAACTAGACATTGCTCTATATGGCCTTTCTATATAAATGCTGTCATATGTGCCCTTAAAATCGATGAAATGATGGTAGCTATCGACTTGGATTTCTTGATATTTTTTCAGCATCTGCCAGAGTGTGAAAAACTGTGACATCTATTACGGCGATTGTTATCGACGGCAAAACCAGCGCCTATTTGGATGCGGATTTGTTGCTGGAGGCAGACTTATGCAAGAAGTCTTGAGTTTCCGGCATCGAAGGCCAGTGGCAGCACCACAACGAAACCTCTGGTTTGATGACGCGGCGCTGCATAGAAGGACTAAGGCTGCTCACGAGCTCTATGAGCAGAAGAGGAGAAACGAACACCGGCTTCTTAGGAGGAATAATAAAGAGCATGAGAAGCGTGGTGTCATGGAAACTGAGGGTGCTACTCCAGGAATGAGATTCGGAAGTTTTTTCAAAAGGTAAAAAAACACGCCACGGATACAAGCCCCGAACCGCAGCCTGTAGAGACGAACAATGCAACATCGTGGTATAGTAGCAGTCGATGCTGAGAATCTGGAAAGATCATTTCTGAAGACTGTATAACGGCGATGACGAAACAAATACTGCTGTCAGACAGAATCAACCTTTCAACTTGGACGATGATGACCAACAATTTCGTCCACCCGACCTGGATGAAGTGAATATAGCCATATCGAAGCTTAAGTCCAACAAAGCTGCTGGAGCGGACGGCCTGACCACCGAGCTCTTCAAAGCAGCAGGCGATGACATGGTAAGGAGCTTACACAAACTCATCTGTAAAATATGGTCGGATGAAAGTATGACCGATGAATGGAACCTCAGCATTGTTTGTCCGATTCTCAAGAAAGGAGACCCTCTGAACTGCGCAACTACAGAGGCATCAGTTTTCTTAACATCGCTGCTTCGTACTGCTACAGTCCGTACAGTTCGTCGTTGTATCTCCTCCTCCACTCACCGTCAATGCAAACGGGACCGAAGATCGCCCGAAGATTTTTTCTCTCGAAGCAACCAAGAACACCCTCATCCATTTTTAATAATGTCCATGCCTCTGCACCATAAAGCAGGACCGGGATTATTAGGGTCTTATAAAGGGTGACTTTTGTTGTCCGAGAGAGGGCGTTGCTACTCAATTTCCTTCTCAGCCCAAAGAAACAGCGGTTGGCAAGAGTTATTCTTCGCTTGATTTCAGCGCTGGTGTCGTTGTCTGTATTTATAGGAGAGCCTAGGTAGACAAAGTCCTTAACTACTTCAAAGTTATATCTGTCGAGGGTGACGTTCTGTCCGAGACGTCGGTGTTGGTTGTCCTTTTTGCTTCACAGCATATACTTGGTCTTGCCGTCTTTGACCGCTAAACCCATTTTCGCCGCGTCCGTTTCAATACGCGCCACAGCGCCACTGACATCACGCTGCTTTCTCCCGATTATCTCAATTTCATCGGCGTTTGCGAGTAGTTGGACGGACTTTTGAAAGATAGTGCCTCTTGTGTTTGCTCGTAAGTTATGCACTATTCTTTCAATCACGATGCACAGGTATCCATGGCCTACAATTTACATAAACGTCATAAGGCCAGTTGGAAAAAAATCCCAGAGTAAGCTTCATGCCATTCGATAATTCGCTGGCATAATACTTGGAACAGGACTGAAAGGCGCACCCATCCATATATGTACGTACTCGTGCTCACTGATAGCCAAGCAGCATTGAAAGCATTATGCTCGACTTGTTTGACTCTATCTCGGTACTGGGCTGCCTCAATACTCCTTGGGACACATCCAAAAAAATGCAGTCAAACCATGGTGGATACCAGGGCACTAAAGAACATTAAAGAATATGAAAAGTCCGATGAACTGACTCGAAAAAGTTCAACTAGTCCGTTTAATGGATACCAGCCTTTCTGTGGTATCCCGTATTCAGCAATAAATTTAAAAATCAAAAGTTTTGTGTCTGTCGTTCTTTAGCAAGTCCTAAATTTTCGAAAGATATGATACAAGAGGACTGGACCAGTTCCTAATGTGATGATGCCAGTCTCGATTAACAAAGTTGTTGAAGCTCATTTGGCACCTTGAACTGACTTTGAGGCACAATATACATACGAGTATCTTCAATGCGGCAGTGCTCCTATAAAAGATAAAAATTAGCCACTGATTCTATATGCGTATTGTCTTGCGACTATTAAATCGACATAATAGTTTGTCGATGGAAAAACAGTCTGATAACGAATGCCAAGTTCAAACTGGATATAGAAGGGTTCCGTGTCTACATTTTAACAATCAAAGCCATATTTTGTGTAGAAATTTACACCAACTACAGCATAGATACGATCAAGTCATTAATCTGCGCATGAATGCCACAAGCAAAATCCCTACTACTACCTTTAATATCTCAAAACATCGGCTCCCTGATTACACCGTTTCACTAATTTATTCCCAACAGTTCCATTCATTTGTTACGAAAAAAAAAAAAAACAGACCTCGAAACGATATCTCCGCGCCACACTATCCGTAGATTGAGACAACTTCCCGTTTCTATATATCTGTTGGGCTGTCTGTCTGTTTTCTTAATGATAACTGATCACCATAAAAGGAATTTCGTCGCGGTACACCTCCCATTAACTATTTCATCATCATGGTTATACCATTGATTAGCTCAAGTGCCAGATCACAAAGGAACATTTCCCATCTTCTCATCTACCCATCTTTTCATCTTCTCAACTGCCCATTACGATGTTCATCTATCAATGAAACTGTTCTCAGTCTAGATCATTGATTCTACCTCTAATCAAACAGAGATACAATAAATCCAGCACAATCAATCAAAGTTATCAGTGCCCCTCTGCATCTGCGAGGCCATAACGATTTCGATTTCGATTACGATTTCCCTTGGTAATTAAACCGCGCCGCGGCGTCAATAACAACAACGACCACAATGACGACGACGACGACGACGACGACGACGATGATGAAGATGACGACGAACAACGATGCTGCATATGAATACTGTATGTTACCTCTTTTCCAGATACTTACTATTGAAATCTCAATCCGCCAGATAGAACTTGATAGTGTTAAGGTTTTCAAAATTTTCTCATCACTATGGTGTTCCATTCAAGCTGCATGATCGGTCGTTCAGTCGTCTTGATCATGGTCATCATCATCATCATCATCATCATCGTCATCAACATTGACGATGCCAGTATTGTTCGGATGAGAGCATAAGTCACTTTACGGGAGCTCGGATTCCATCTATCTGTGCATACGCCTTCCTTATCTACACACGAATAACAAGAGAAACATAACGCATCCATGATAGCTACTACCATCACTGCCGCCGCCACCACCGCCATCATCGTCATCAATATCAGAGGCCAAGAGGTAAGGCAGAGGCATCGGCATCAGCATCAGCATCGGCATTGGCATTGGCATAGAATCATTCACCAAACAACTCCAGCTTCAACAGCAATACCAGTACCATCACCATCACCACCATCGGAGCACGTATCCACTTAATTTTCCCGAATGCTGTATTCATTATCTTTGGTATCATAAATCATTACCTGCAAGTCAGGTAGCAAGGTGCACTTAATTTTCTTAAAGCATTCGATGGAGCATCAGTACCACCACCAGCACCAGCACCAGCATCAGCATCAGCACCACACCGATAAAAGGAAGGAACCAGTTCTTCATCCAGCACAAGAGAATCAGTTCTTTTCATTCTACTGGTACCGATCGAACATTGCAAAGCATCCGGTCATTAATAGCCATAGCCATCCATAGAGACTATTCGTATAGTCGGGCATCCCGTCATCCAGCTCATACGGGGCGCTCAAGTGATCTTCTTATTCCGGGCAGGAGAAGCATCATGATCAGCATCGTCATCATCAGCATCAACTTGAGCTTCAAATTCAGCTCCAACACCAACAGTAGCTTTAGAGTTTCATCTGGAGCTGGGAGTACATTAAAATACTTTAGGAACGAGCAACTGCCTTTTTTTTTTTTTTTTTTGAATGGAGAGAGTACGCAAAATCAGGAGCAGAGACGATGATGGAACTACCGGGCCGAACCGAACCGTTTGTCTGTGCATCGATGAAATGGAATTAGGGATTAAAGTAAGGAGGTGTAAGGTAAACACCTGCGGACATATTTCCGAGACCTGATAGTTGGCAACGAGTCCAATGTTCAGTTGTTTAGTTGTTCAGTGAGCGGAAGCCAGGAGTATGCCGCCGAAAAATTGACTCGATCATTACTCTCTCATCTCTGTATCTTCCTCTCTTTTGGTTATGGTAATGGGTTTTTGGCCAGGTGAGGGGATCCTCATTTCTCAATGGAATCGTGGGTACGCACATAAACATCCATCCATGAGGGGGCTTTGTAAATGAGTTAAGATTTCAACTGCAAAGGGGGCGTGGCGTTACCATAGCCAGAAGCTACTAGACTGAGCGATTTTTTTTTTAAATTTTTTTCGGTTTTTGCGCGCAGGCGCGCAATTTTTATGCGCGCTCAGCTTCTGGAGAATTCATGAATACTTATTGCGCGGTAGACCTATGGTGTCCTTGGGGCTTGGACGCGTTGGAAGATGCACAACAAAAACTGGGTTTTCATTAAGAATGCATGAATGACTTAACGAAGTCGTTTTTCAAAAAGATACAAATACCATAAAAAAAACTCGAAATTATTTTTCAAGACAAGATTTTGACTTAATTTGAAACTTGCCAGTGAAAAGCATTCAGTAGCAGGCAAAACTAATTGTGACAAATTTATTTTATTAAACGAACCGAACGGTCGACTAGGATTTAGAATAATTAACAGAAGAATTTGATGACTTAAAATAGGAACATGAGGTCTAGAATGAGGCCCTGGATGTCCTATTTGTGGGACTTTGGCCTAAATTTTCTGTTTGAAATAAGAGGTGTTAGGATATCCGTGCCTACTGTATTCCTTATTTCCTCTTATTATCCGTTGAAATATGTATGTGACACACGCATTACTGCATTGATACTACGCTGCTTATGGAGTTGTCTGAATTCGAGTAATTTGGAACTTTAGGCACTTAGTGACCTTCTTCAGTCAGTCAGTCCTTTTGAAAACGGTTTTTGACGACCATCGTTAAACATGGAAACACCAAGTGCTTTTCTCTACCTGCCGCCTTTAGCCTAAAAGCACTGCTCATGATAGAGATATCATCAATGAAAAAACAGAACTTTTGCGGTGTAAACATCATCCCACATATTATCGTTTATCACCCTTTTATCGTATAAGATACATTTTTGAGATCTAAGCAACATCCTTTTTCTAATAATTACCTGATTTTTAGGCTGCTGAACCGGACGGCGTATTCAAGGCAATAAGAGATGACTTGGTTGAAACCATGCACCAACTCATGTCAAAGATCTGGTGAGAATAAAGTGTGCCTAAAAAATGGGGCCTCAGTACCATTCGCCCGTTGGAGGGGTTCCTCTAACATCCGCCATCTATAAAAGCATCAGCCTTCTAAATCTAAGGTAGAGGACATAGATCGCTGCATTGTGTGAACATTAGCATTGATCGACCATACAGCAGTCAATATAAAAAAACAGACAGCAGTCATTGAGAGCGACGTTTCTGATCCACTAACCAGTGGTTTATGAGAAATTTGACTCGTGTAGGAGCGAATTCGCAATCACATAAAAAACAGCTTGGTGTGGACCTGCACCTCAATCAATAGCTTCTACAGCCTGATTGATCTAGTTCCAGTTTCGAACGCTGAGTTTTATGAGGTGCCTTTCAACTTATGTGCGCCACCTGAGTCGCAGTCTTCAGATTCGAGGACTTTTCGGATTGAAGAATTTGTATCCATCCACTCTACGTGAACCAAACACCTAAATCATTAAGCCTTCACTTTTTTGACTAGTTTAATGTTGTCGTACAGTCCATACAATTCGTCATTGTATCTTCTCCTCCAATCACCTGGAATACAGATGGGACCGAAAATTACTCAAAGACCAAACTCATCTATTTTTGATAATGTCCATGCTTCTGTGCCATAGAACAGGAAGGGTAACTTTTGTAATTAGAACTTTGCTAGTCAATAGTCTTCTTAGTCGATAGAGACGTTGGTGTTGAGTGGGCGTTTTGCTTGACAGCATATACTTGGTCTTGTCTTCGTTGACTGCTAAACCCATTTCCGCCGCTTCCATTTCAATACCCGCGAAAGCGCCAGTGACATCACGCTGCTTTCTTCCGATTATGTCAATATTGTCGGCATATGTGTGTAATTGGACGGACTTTTGAAATATTGTGCCTTTTGGATTGGTGCGTAATGTTTAAGGAATCGGATGAAAGCGCATCCTTCTTCTTTGTTAGAACTGCAACCAACGATCCAAATTCGTGGAAAATGAAGAGAAGGTGGGTCAAAGAAGATACGTTTAAAATTTGCATGGCGTCATCAGCCAGCAATGCATATTTCAAAGTTGAGCAGATTAACCCTTAATGGGTCAAAAAAAACTATCATACTCAAACCTCTTTTGGCCATGAATTCATAGATCTAGAATGTTTTCAAGTTTTAGTGACAGCGACATAAATAATTCAGCAGGGCATTCCATAAGCGAGTGACACAAAAGAAAGGTGAGAATCCCAATTCTTCAAAGTACGTCAGAAAATGGGTGTGAAACGGGTGTTTAGAAAGGAGGTTTAAAGAAACGAAATGTTACTGGCAGTTTCAGTGAAGCACCGTTAAAACAGTGATAACACAAGATAGGGCAGGAAACACTGGGGTTCAAGGATGTCAATTGACAGTGTGAAATTGGTATGATACGAGTATAACCTACGAATTTAGAAGCACCTAACCAATTGTGAGAATTGTGCTCCAATTTAAGATGATAAATGTCCCACATATTGGAGCCAAATCAGAGGAGGAAAACATTGTTACTATATCCCTTCAGGATATGAGGAGTATGTGGTCATTCTACTAACATACATAGGCTGTAACTGACATAGCGAGAATAAACATTTTTTAGTTTCGTCGATGTAAGTGCCACTCTCTTGATAATGACTCTATTGTAATTGGAAATGTTAAGTTCTACTCTATCGGTAGTTCCACCTTTATTTGATGAGCTTAACATGAGCTGCCGGTTCCGATAACTAGACGAAACCCATGAGTAGAGTAGTGAGTCTCCAAGACAGCGTACAACAAGGGGTTCTCAAAGGCAATTTCTTATCCAGTGAAGAATAAAATCACCAATTTCAAATGCACGCTAGCAGATCTATTGCTATGAAAACCATACTGCCGGTTATTGAGAAGTGTTTAGGTCTTGAGGCATTTCATGAGCTGAAGATTTATTAGCGTTTTTGTGATCTTCAAAAGAGGGGACGTAGATGGAATAGGTCTGCAGAAGAAAAAAGATACAAATTCAACTTTTTTCAGATTCAGTAATAGCGTCTCAATAGCGGCTGAGGTCTCCTTCCACTTGCGGAAGGCTCGAAATTCCTCTGCTGCGCTGTCCTTCATGGACAGATTCGAAGACTACCCGAATCGGAGCATTGGTGTACATTCGCTCTACATTACTCAGCCATCTCAGTCCCACTCCCACTCTTTGGTTCTTTTGTTGTTTATTTCACCCCACTCTCTGTCCTGCTTTGTGTATCTACCTCGTTTCGCTACACGATTAAGGTCAGCCTCGTCCCGATATGGCTTCAGGACTTTGACGTACTATGTTCCTGGGTGCTTTCCTGTAGCTTCCTTTAAAAACGAACATCCAGGGTAAGAACATTCTCCGGATGGTGATAGGTCCGACGTATTTTGGAGCTAGTTTCGCATAGTAGTAGTCCGGCATTGGAGATCATTAAATTCCTACTCTATACAACATTTGTTGGTGAATATTTAACGGCTCGACGTCTGCCAGCTTGCAGCTTATGTTTTCCTTAAGCAATCATGTCAATCACCTTATTTGGTGAGCCTTATTCCCTTTCTACTGACCCCATTTCCCTTCCTTCTAAGCTTATGCTGTTTTTTGGTCGGGCCATTTTCCTACTCCTGATCTCCGTGATCATGTCCTGTTCAAAGTTCACGTAATAAGGGGAGACACCAAACACATAATTGTGCATGACATTGGATCGGGTGGAAGGAGATGGTATCATACACTTTTATGTTAGGCCCTCTCCTTTGGAGTTTCTAAGCTTCCTTAGCAGTTTATTGAAGTGCAACACTGGTCTCATCCGGACCTTGTGCGCAAGGAAAATCACAACCAGCGTTGGTGGTTTTTCATTGTTCATTTAAGAGCATCAATTCTACTTCCTTCCGTCTACTATAACTACTGCGGTTGTAGTGACGTTTTCATCCAAACATCGAATGCGGATAAGTCGACCTAGTAGGTAATTATATTTTTGTCAATGTAACTACAGCTTTGGTTGGTTGCCGCACTGATCTCATCCAACCATCTTCCACGGAAAAAGTCGTCGAAGGTAAGACTTCCAGAAGCTTTCAGTGCCAAGAGGTTGTTTCTCTTCTCTGACAGCCCTCCTGGATTGAAATTTTCAGCACTCGTGACTTCAGGTCTTCTTCTTCTATTGAACTCCGTTCAGTCTGTAGTCCTCATAGTGTACCTTTTTGAAGCCACTCCGACCATTTCCAATTCCCCCAACAACAACAACAACACTCATTTGTGTTGCTCATGTTGTCATTTTTGTCACATCTGAGCGGGGCCTACGGTTTATCGCCGAGTCCGAACGGCACTCCTTAGAAGATTTTTCGTAAGCAATTTTACTTTCGGGAGTTTGCCATTGCCCGCCGAAAGGGGATGGCGATTTGAAAAATTGTTGGTGACCCAGCCAGGAATCAAACCCAGACTGTCTGCGTGATAGTCCAATGGGCTAACTATCGCGCCATCGCCATCGCAATGCCTCCAAGCGGGTAAAAAATAGCATTTTGACCAAACATTTGCACCTTTGGTCCCTCCTGAATAACGCCGCTGATTTTTTATTCTTTAGAACGTAGACAAGCCACGAGAGCTTTGATATAAAGTAAAGTGAAACTAACTTTTGTGATGGTCGTACTGTCTGGCCATTCTTGCATCTATAGTCGGATGCAAGTTATTCTAATAGTGTTCCACTTTTGGCATGTGTAAAGAGTTTTTCTGTATATTTGAAATGTGCCTATTTACGTGAGACTAACTGCACCATAGTCAAGAACCGTTTTTGTAGGAAATTGCTAAACTCTTTGTCGGGTCTTCGCTTCTCCATTTTTTGAGAATCCCTACTTCCATTTATAAATCAATTTAGTATCTTGACAGACTAAATTTGACGAGATGTTTCCATTTCTGGTGAGCATTCAGTAGGCCTCGTTCATCGATCGCATTTTATCGCTGCTTTAAAATTGCCATTGCAAGTTCGGGTGACAGGTTTTCACTCGAAATGACACTCTTAACCGACACCTTAAGTTTCATACCTCCAAGTTTTTGCACATTAAATAGACACCAAACCCTTGCTAACCCTTCATCAGAGGAATTTTCACTGGCAAAAACTCTGTCCTTGAAGTGATCAAGTGTTCATTTGCAATGACAATGCACTTGATAATTAAATGCAATGTCCTTAACCGTTTATTTTGTTCTTTCTTCATGTACCTTGCTACCAGCACGAGACAAACACGTTTTTTTACCAAGCGGAGAGCAACTTTTTTGCTGTTCAGCTTCCATTTGCTCGTCAATGCAAATGACCCTCCATCAGCAGGCCACCCATTACGCGTGATGATGATTGATAACTTTTAATTATCCTGGCACCAGGCACATTCAATTTTCCATAATCGGTTGTCATTATTTCAAGCTCTTGCTAATCCTTTTCATATACCTAGACCTAAGCCAAGCTGAAGTTGATTTCATATGGAATTCCATCGTCTAATGGAACCATAATCCAGTGCCACACCAAACGGGAGCAGGTTCTTCATTAAAAAGATAAATAATCACTGCAAATGCATCACGTTTTGAATGAAAGGGCTTTAGTACGCTGCTCCGAAAGAAATCCAATGCAATCCAATCCGGTCCAGTCCTATTGGGTCGTGTATTGTAAGTGATCGTGCAACCGATCGTGCCGGATCAGGACTACCTAAATAGGGACGTCCACTTGAAATAACCGCGCCGAGGTGTGAAGTAACCAAGTCACGGTGCACACTTATTCAATGTCCGTAATTACGCTTTAACAAAGTACTTAGAGGCAAAGTGCCGCCAGTACTTGTACTGAATGCTGCATGGTACAGCGGCATGTGTTCGACTCATCACTTACAAAAGATCAAGGTCCTACGCCGACTACTGGTCGATGGTGCCGCATTAATAATACACCTGGATCTGAAATTGTTCGCGCTGCAGTTTACACGTTTTAGGTGGAGGTGTCGTGTGTGTACTGTATTGTGTGTTGGGTTGAGATAGAAGGCAGATAGGACTGATTGGGGATCGAGAGGTTAAATGGGTATCTAATTGCAATCTGTACACAAAAGCAAATGCTTTAAATTGTTCTACTTGCTTATAAAACTACACACATGGAAATCTAATTAACTTGATGTCCCTTTTTAAGCCCACTGAACTATGCCAATATCATCAGTCTCATTCCTTCAAAATAAATGTGTTAGTAGGATTTTCTGGTGACCGGATCCTGCGGCAATAACCACCTTTCAGTTTGTTATCGGCCGCTCTGTGTACTCGACACTATGGGCAAAATATAAGAGCGAATTATATGCAACAGACTTCAGCCTATCATTGAAGCCAATGATGGACTCGCGGAATATCAGTACGGCTTTAGAAAGGGCCGATCGTCAATCGACGCAACTAAAGTCGTAATAGACAAAGCCCAATCGGCCATAGAAGGTAGACGATGGAAAGCAGGCAGCAAAAAGTACTGCGCCGTGGTTACACTTGAGGTGAAAAATGCTTTTGACTCGGCGAAGTGGTCGCGTATTTTACAATACCTCGAAAGATAAAGGTACCGAAGTACATATTAAGATTGATCAGGAGCTACTTTACCGATAGGTTGCTCCTCTATGACTCCAACGACGGGGAAAAATTATATTAAATTACAGGGGCGTCCCCCAAGGATCAGTGTTGGGTCCCTTACTGTGGAACGTGATGTATGACGACATTCTACGTCTCAAAGTCCCCAGGGAAGCCGCCATTATAGGTTTCGCAGACGATATTGCTGTTGTAGTCGCGACGAAACGACTTGAAGAAATCGAGTTGTATTGCAACGAAGCAGTAGCACTGATAAAAAACTGGCTACGCGATATGAGTTTGACCTCGCGGAACATAAAACGGAATCCGTTCTCATTACGAGTAGAAGGGTGCTAGAGACTATAACTATAAAAGTCGGAGAGCACACAAATATTTCCAGCCAAGATTATGTGCATTACGAGTTAGCAGTGCATTTCGAACGGTACCCCACGACGCGATATTGGTACTATCCTCTATGATACCAATCGATATCCTAGTTTTAAAAGTTGGCGACTTTATGAAAATCGCGTGCAAATCGGACCATCCGTAAATGAAGCGAAGAAATTCGAAAGAAGCCGCAGTATAGAAGCGTGGGAACAACAATGGAACGAGTCCCAAAAAGGGAGATGGACGTACCGACTAATCCCGAGGATTGAAATTTGGGTAAAACGAAAATCGGCGAACTGAATTACTACCTTACACAATTCTTGACGGGTCACGGTTGTTTCCGGGAATATCTATTCAAGCGAAACCGTGATTCGAGACCGTCCTGTCCTCGCTGCGTAAACGCAATATAGAACGTGGAGCACGTTTTCTTTGAATGTGCGCTGTATGCAAAGAGCTATATTGTGTGAAGATTTTGGTGAACGGCCAACACCAGAAAACACAGTTCCATATATGTTGAAATCTGAAGATCTTTGGGCTGCTGTGAACCATGGAGCAGAACGAATAATGTACGATCTACGGAAATTAGAACAACTACGGAACGCGAATTCGCTAAGCACCCCGTGACGAAGCAAAAACCTCAAATCCGTCCCGCGGGGGAACAAACGGGGGAAAAGATTCCCCGGGAGGTGGTTTTAGTCAGTAAGAATCTGACACTACCAATGGACGTCGGACCATAGGGGCCTATGAATGGTTTCGACCTTCCCATGTAAAAAAAAAACCCTCTAGTTTCAATTTTATGTTCTTTTAGGAGTTCCATTGCTTTGACTCGTGGTTAGCCCACCTGGTGCTTCGTCGAACCTCCGAATTGAAGACGATGGACTTCAAGGAATCTTTCTATACGGAACCCTAAATTCAAAAAATTGAAAGACAAATATAAATTCTCACGAGCAGAGCAAGAACCAGGATTAAGTCCTTGGCAAATTTGGAGAGTAGCAGGTATCAATGCTCATTGGAAGGCTGTGCTGAAAATTAAGGCCAACAGATTCACTTTTACAACATCGTATCAACCATCTACTGTCATCTCATAGGAAGATCTTAGCTCTTCCTACCAAATTGCTCCGGGAATTAAGAAAGGTTTTCGTTTCATAAGCCAGCAAGAAAGGCAACTCATTTCGTTGGATGGGGAAGGTAACGAATTTGCATTTCACCAGGGGCAACAATCTTGGATTTAACTACAATCACAGGCAAACTTGGGTCAGTATTTCAAGCGGAGATAGACCAGGTTACATAAGTTTAGGTTCGAGTGGTGGTTGGAGAAAAGGCAACTCACTTAGGCTTATTGACCTGATCCGTGGATCCGTGATCTTCCTACTTTTTGAACCAATTCGGACGATGTGTAGAAATACGTCAACTCGTATTTTGTTAAGATTTCTTAAGTCATTGTAGAAGAGGGCTCCTAATGGATAGAGCCGTCTCCTTCTCCTCCTCGGGCGTGCAATTTCTGCAGAAATCGCTTGTAAAATGGCAAGATTTTTGGTTGCGCCTGGAAGTGCAGGAATCTTTAAAAGATACCAATGGTCCGTACCATTGGTTATGCCCGATTCATATATCTGACAATGTCATCAGTGCTAGTCAGTATATGCCTACGGGGTAAGCCTCACCCCATAGTGAGGCACTATGAGAACCGGCTGCGTGTCCTCATAGTAGTAGGAAATTCGTCCCTCTCATTTTTTTCATTTTTGTGATGACTACGACTAAGTTGCCTTAACAGGTAGTTGACGCTTCTGAAGTGTTAATCGCATTAGGTAGGTAGCTTTCTAGTGAAGGCACCTAGTAATACCGTCATTACGTGCGGCTTTTCCTTACGGCGCTAGGTCAAAGGGTCTTGTTCTTTGAAGTCGGCGTTCAAGGTTTGTCACGTCCATAGTATGGATTATTTCATTTTTGCAGTGAACATTAAGACGGGTACGTAGCTTGCGAGCAAAGTTTTTTACTTCGTCCCTCAAGGTAGTAATTCTTGGATCTCTGTGGATATCACTATTCCCTATATACCGAGGAGATATATATATTTTGCCTCATTTGCATACTGTATTTGCACCGAGTTAATTAAAATAGGTAAGTTGTTTATTTTTCTTGTAAAATTGGCATGCGTTGATTTTGTCTCATTGAGGAGTATTCGCCAGATTTTTGTCCATTCGCATACTTTGTTCAAAGCTCGTTGGAGTTCTTCCGTTGATGATTCGACTGACTCATCCGTTACGAGCATAGCCGTGTCGTCTGCGAACGTTGCTACAACGGTCTCTTCATGTCGTGGTATATCTCTTGTGTAGAGCAGGAACAGAATTGGACCGAGAACACTTCCTTGTGGAACACCGGCGTAGATTTCTTTGAAATTGGAATATTCACCCCCGTGGCTAACACGAAAAAGTCTGTTTTCAAGATAAGATTCCAATATTCTGTACAACTTTTCCGGCAAAATTAGCTTAGGCTTATACCTTAGACCTTCGTGCCATACCTTGTCGAAGGCTTGCAATCCCTCTTTCGGAACCATAGTAACTTCAGCGACTTTCCATTGCCTTGGAACATATGGTATAATGGTCTTAAAGAAGCATTTATAATGTAGAGCAACTTAGCCAGCACTTTTTCAGTAGCTCTTTCAAAATTTCGCCAGTGATAGCGCTGAAATGTTTTCTGTTTTGAAAGATTCAACTTTTAGAGCGATTTAGATCCAGCTTTGGTCAGATTTGTTCGGTTTTAACAACCAGCATTTGTACGTATTTGCTTGCACGTAGCGATTGGTATGCCGATGATACCTTTTTTTAGGTTCTAAAAGGTAGTTAGAGAGTTCATATGCCAATTTCCTGGGCCCCGGCCCCCGAGATAGATGTATGTTGAACTGTTCTGTCATCTCCACGAGAGAAGATCGCCAGGCTAGTACGGTTTTAGAATTCAGTGAGGATTCTGAAAGTGGCCTGACTGTGGGAAAATATGCGGATATCCTTTGCAGATATCACATTTTTTCTTCAGCCAACAGAGAACTCTTCCAATTGCTAAGCTTATCTGAAGAAACACCGCCATAAACCCCCTGTCAGTCTTGGATCCGTCCGTATAAAAATAGATTGATCATCCATGATTTATGGGGAACCCTAACAGGTAGGTCTTTGTCAAACCAATGTTGACGAGTAATTTAGTCAATGTTGTCTGGAAGGATTCCTAGTGTGTTAAGCGTGGCCTTTGCTGAAAATATCGCGGAGTGTCACGTAAAACGGAAACAGTACCCCTGAGGGAGTAGTTGGTAAGGCTATATTGTGCGAAAAAAGTAAAGCACAGCCTGGTATCTTAATTACTGAAAATTGCTTGGATTCCGGGATCATATGAAATATGATCGCCGAGAGGTAAATGACTCCTTTCCTATCCGGTTGTAGAGAAGGCTCTAGACTGCTTACTGTCATCCTAATGGAACACCACGAAACCTAAGTGTGCTCGTCATATATTATACTAGGTGGGGTGAAAAGTAACCTCCTTGGGAATAAAATATAGTCCCCTTTTAGCTTGATACACTCATTCCAGCGATTTTCCAACTTCTTGATCCCGTCCGAAAAGTAATTTTTCGGAAGGTCTGCAAAATACTCCTCCGTGGCGTCGATGAATTTTTTATTGATTAGCCATCTTTTGAGGTTTGGAAAGAGGTAATAGTCCGAGGGAGCCAAATCGGGCGAATACGGTGGATGCGACAGCAATTAGAGCCGTAAGTCATTGATTTTAGCCGTGGTTGCGATGCTCTTATGCGCCGGCGCATTGTCTTGCAAAAACAAAATTTTTTTTCGCTTCATGTGAGCGATTGAAGCGATTTCGGCCTTCAATCGCTCCAATAATGCACAGTAATACTCGCTGTTGATGGCTTTTCCTTTTTCGAGGTAGTCCACGAAGAGTATGCCATGACAGTCCCAGAAAACCGACGCCATAACCTTTCCGACCCATTGAGCCTTCCTCGGCCGCTTCGGAGCACTCGTGCCGGCTTCAGTCCATTGTCAGGCACTCATTCTGTTCTCTAGTGTGTAATAGTGGATCCAGGTTTCAACAACAGTTACCAATTGACGCCAAAAGTCCGCCCGATTCTGCATCAACAAGTCCAAACACTCTTTCGAAGTGCTCTCGCATTCGTGTTTTTGGTCAGGAGTGAGCATACGCGGCAGGATAACTTTTTCATATGCAGAATATTGCCCAAAATATGGCGTGTGCGCTCAGTACTAATCTTTGTGGTATCTGCTAGCCCGCGCACCTTGACTTTCCGATCAGCCAACACCATTTCATGCATTTTTTTTGACATTGTCCTCTGTAACCGCATCGGAGAGCCTGCCGCTGCGGACTTGATCTGTAGTTGAGTTGCGGCCACCACGAAACTCTCGAAACCAATATTTGGCAGTGTAATCTGGCGGAGCATTAGCCCCATAATATTTATCCAACTTTTCTTTTGTTTCCTTCGCCGTCTTCGCCAAAAATAATGTTTTATGAGAGAACGAAAATCGTTTTTGTCCATACTCAAGATGATGCCAAACACGTCAACAACAATCAGCTGTCAAAACAAAACTAAAGACAGTATCGCACTGAAATTTGGCATCTGCCTAAATATGAACGACTTCAAGGCACCATAACCTTTTTACAGGTGGGTTGTCTTCCTATGTGTTGCTTGCCTCCATTCTACAATACATCTATTCAAAAGTTTCTTGGAACTGGTTGGATCATATCCATCTCATCAACTGGTTACCTGCAATATGTTTAAAAGTTTAGGGAAGTGTAATCTGCAAAGGCAATGGCGATTCCATCTATTTGACGTGTATTCAGCTCACAATATTTCTTCGTTTTCGTTGTTTTGGGGCTCGATTTCAAGCCGATTATACAGAAAGTATGACTGCGTCACTTCCAATTTGATTCATTGGGTTAACGGCTTGATGATCAGGTGAACATCGTGTCTCCTTGTGAGGTGGTGAAACCATGTGCTATCAGTTGGCCCTAGTCTGCGCCCAGATGTTATGTCTGCTTCTCGGTTGCGTTGCCAAAAAAGTCTTTGGTTCCTATTTTCACGTTAAGACCACTTCGAAAGACTTTAATGTCCGATTTTGGACATTGCTCTCAAGCTTTGTCGAGAACCTTGTAAAAACTTTTTTGGAAGCATCGTCTTCTATTGCCCGACACCTTCTGAACAGCTGTGATATTAGCTTTTTAGCTGTCGAGAGATTCTGTTGGTGTAGCCTTAGTTGCAGCATTGGGTCAGTTTGACGCTGTTTATTAAGGCCTAACCGGGCTACATTTATCAGTGAAGTCAAAGACTCTGTACATCACGTTTAGTCGTTTAGTTTAGCACTCGTGGTGACTTCTTGTATACTGTAATCATCCCTAGATAAAGAGCTAATCTGTGCTTCCGATATTAACTTAAATTTAAATGTCATTTCATCTTCAATAGTTATTTGAAATAAAGAGTTCTTCGACTTCTAACTGTGCGGTCATCTAAAGATAAATGGCTCTCTGTTTGCAGTTGATATCTTTTAAGCCTAATTCACAAGCTTATAACTATTTGGAATGAAGTTAATTGAAAACCATGAGGATCTGAGGCGACAGTAAATAGCAATTCTGTGCCGGAAAGTTGCATAAGTTAACCATTGATTAAGACCGAGTGGAATTCCAGCCTTCCCACAGTGCGCAGAACAAGTATGTTCGGATTGTCAAATGCCAACTTTTACTGCCTCTACCGCCGCACATTTCAATTTAAGCCGGTGAAGAATTAACTCAATCACAAGAGAGAAAACGAAAACAAAACTGCAATCAATTCCAACTTCGATGACCTTCCCTGGTATTTCTGTAGGTCTCAACATGCCAAGCACACCTGCTGCCAACTTTATAGCCTCAAACTACGTCCAACTAGAGAACATATTATCAAATCGCCAACAGTAGACCGACATCGATAACTCAAAATCCAATATTGTCGTGACCACCTACCTGCGTCGGGTTGCAAATAAATGCCCGACGAGAAGAAAAAAAAAATTGGAAAATTCGCCAGCTGCCAACAAAAAACAGCCAACAGCCCACAGTAAGGTCATTGCTGACCATGTCATCGTATCATATGTCATGCGTGCCAGCCAACTGATTAAATAGCACCTGAGAACGGTACCACCCAGCCCCAGTGTTCACTTCACGACCACGTCTCTCTTAAGAAGCAAGTTATTAAGCTTTAACCAGCAGCCAGATGTGATTCGATTAACTGTCGGTCGGTGCGATCGGCCTGATCGGGGGTTGGTCGATTTGCTCCGACTGGTACACGTACCTTGTCTAGACATTTGCGCGTGTGAGCCTACGCATTTTGTTCAGTTCTCAGTGCAGACAAATTGGATTAAATGTCGAAAATTGGAACAAACATTTCGACTCTATCGATGTACGTTGTACGGTGTATTGTATGGTGTACCAACGCCCAGTTGCCAAAGCATTCGAGTCGTCAGGTTTCCGCACTCTCGAATTTCTGTTTACGTTGACATACGATTACGAATACAAGTATTCGTCCGGATTTCTCGACTTTGCTTATGTCACTAGATGTAGTCTATCCTGAGAAGAGATCTTTGCTTCTGAATCCCTTCCAAAGGAATCCTAATCGTAGCACATGGATCATGGCTATAGCCAAACGATCACACATATAGATGATATACGAGTTTCTTAAGAGAGTCTACAATTTGTAGCAGCAACTGAAATCCATCCAACTTCGAATTGACCTAAAAGGAATGCACCTCGCGCCGGTGGGGAATTCATATCGAAGTCTCGTTTTGCTTTCCATTTGGATCATAGCACGACAGAAATTCAAGAAGTGAACAATTGCACCGTAGGCGAGCTTCTCAGTTGGCCAGGCTATGATGATGCTGGAACTGAAGCTGGAGCTGGGTCTAGTACAGTGTACAGGGTGTATTTCTGTGAACACTGTGGCACTGCACAGTGAACGCATTTCACTGCAAAATAAAATTTATCGACGGCTTAATAAATTGTTGGGTATCCTGCTGTGTGTCTATGGTGAAATTTATTGCTTTTGCTTCCTTAAATTAATTTAACATCGCAATGATACGCAGGGAACACGATATAACACGCACTCGTACGTAATGTGCCAATGCAGTGGTCATATAAGATCTGTGGCCAACACCGGAGGGTCACTACTACATAAGGTACGAGTAACTCTGAAGTTGGTATGATGGCTTTGATCTGAGGTGAGACTACGTGGTCTTGCTGGAGATTTGCAATTTCGCATAGTCGCAATGGTTGGGAGTTGGCTTTTGTGGAGCAATGGTAGGAGTTGATGGACGATCTGGTGGCCTATGGAGTTCGAGTTATGTGGATGGAGTGCAAAATTATTTTTTTGTCGATTTGTTTAGGTGGGTAATTAACTTGCTACACTGGAAGCTCTAGACAGGAAAATATTTTCACTGTCTTACTCTGAATGGGCTATTGCCGCAAAGTTCATAAGAACTTCGTTGGTCCGGATGGGCTGGTTAATAGATGTTTCATAGGAATTCATATTATACTGAGGCGGCGACTTGTTCAATTCATTGAAAAGGCTTCTTTATGCCATGCACTACTGGCGTCTGGTTAATACAACTCTTTTGAGCAATTGGGGATTAGAACACGCACAGAGTTTGGCGGGGATGCCAAAACTAGACATTGCTCTGTATAGCTTGTCTCTACCTATATAGATGCTGTCATACGCGGTCCTGAAATCGATAAATGGTGCGTATCGATCTAAAGCTCATGAGTTTTCTCCAAGATCTGCCGTAGTGTGAACATTTGGTCGATGGTGGACTTTCCTGGCCTGAAACCACGCTGATATGGACCTATCAGGTTGTTGGCAAACGGCTTCAGGCCTCCACACAATACGCCAGATAAGATCTTGTGTGAGCCAACCTCTGTAGTCGTCAAAAAATTACGAATAATGATGACACTGTGCGACAATGCGTTATCATGGTGCAAAAGCCACGAGTTCTGCCCACAATTCTGGTCTCTTTCGGTGAATTGCTTCACGCAAACGTCTCATAACGCCCAAATATTACTCTTTGTTTACTGGTTTGGCCATCTGGCAAAAAAATGCATGATGCACTACACAGTTGTGAGCCATGAAAACCGTGAGCATTGCCTTCTTTTTCGACTGAAAACGACGTTTTTTTTTTATCTCGGCTCATTTGGTGAACGCCATTCACTTGACTGATGTCTGGATTGCGTGTCGTACTCATAAACCCACGCCTCGTCTCCAGTAATGATCCTTTTGATGAATGTGGGATCGGATTCAGCCTTGCAAATCATCTCATTTGCAACGTCAACACGGTCTCGTTTTTGCATGAAATTGAGGTCTTTTGGCACCAACTTTGCAGCTATACGGCGGAAACCCAAATCATTAACCAAAATGTCTTGGACGGATCCATATGTAATGTTCAAGTCCTCCGCTATCTCTCTGATGGTTAATTTGCGGTTATTGACCAACATTTCTTTTACTTCATCAATGTTTTCGTCGGTTTTCGATGTCGATGGTCTGCCACTTCGTTCATCATCTTCGATTGCCTCACGACCACTTTTGAACCGCTCGTGCCACTGGTAAACGACCGTTTTCTTGAGAGAATCGTTGCCGAAACACTTTTCCAACATTTAACATTTCCAACGTTCGCGCACCATGCATCACGGTGGTTATTCCTTTTTGATCAAGGTGGTAGCTATCTTCACTTCGTCCAGGTCGGGTGGACGGAATTGTTGGTCATTGTTGGTTGAAAGATTGATTCTGCCTGACAGCGGTATTTGGTTCCTCATCGCCGTTACACAGTCTGCAGAAATGGTCTTTCCAAATCTTCAGCATTTACTGCGATTCTACCACGATGTTCATCTCCACATGCTTCGGTTTGGGGTTTGTTTCCGTGGCATGTATTTTTAAATTTTTGGTAAAACTTCCGATCCTTATTCCTGGAGTAGCATCTCTCAATTTCCTCACACGCGCGCTTCTCGTGCTCTTTCTTCTTCCTCCTGTGAAGCCGGTGTGTTCGTCTCTCCTCTTCCGCTCATAGAGTTCGTGAGCAACTCTAGTCCTTCTATGCAGCGCCGCGTTATATGCATCTTGCTTAGCTGCATGTGCTTGCCGACATTCATCATCGAACCAGGGGTTTCGTTGTGGTGGACGAGTGAAACCCAACTCATCAGAAGCGGCATCTCTGATGGCGTTTTGGCAGTGTTTCCAATGGTATTCGGTGCTTGATGCTGGCGGTATTGGACCTCTTATGAGATTGAGAGACACTTGATCGGAAAAGGATTTGGCGATCTCTTGCAATTGTAGCTTTCTGCCGTCGAAATTCCTCAGGATACTATTGCAGCTTGTCTTGGAGTTGTTCGAGATGTCGGCAACCATACCTTGGCTACAACAAGGTAGTGGCCAGGGTCTTTGGAACGTTCGGGTATCCATATAACTTGAAAAGGGTCTTGCGTCGATCGCAATTTGGTCAATCTGGTTGACGGTCGGTTGATCAGGAGTTCTCCAAATCCCCTTGTGAATATCGAGATGAGGGAACCGCGTGCTAGAGACAACAATGTTTCGTTCCGCCGCGAATTCGATTATCCTGAATCCGTTATCGGAGGTGTCGTCACCTTTCTCCCCTATGGGAGCGTGCCGCATATCAAGCTATTGTTGGCAAATTAAGTCTTGATGCGAATTGCTACGCGGCGCTCATTCACATGCTGGTAACTCAAGACTATTGCCTAAGTCTGCCTGTAACAACAAATTCGCATCCAAATTGGCCCTGCTTTTGCAGTAGATAACAATCGCCGTAGTAGATGTCGCAGTTTTTCATCCTCTTTTTGTCCGGCCCATTCCATCGCACTTCTTGGATGGCGGTTAGGTCTGCTTTACAGCAGTCTCAGGCCTCCGCTAGTTGTTCGGCTGCTCGTGGCCTCTTAAGGGACCTAACATTGCACGGGTATATCCGAAATTTGTTGTCCTTAATTCGTTTGCATGGATTGTTTACAGTTCCGTCCGTATCCGAGGCTTGCTTATGTTTCGGACTTTTTATTTTTTTTTTCCGTGGCCACCACCGGAGGCACAACCCCCAACTTGGATGGCCAGTTCGATTTTTGACATCCCTAGGACGAGGTGTCCATCGTCCGCTTGTTACCACGTGGAGGTATTATTATAATTGATGTGTAGAAGATAGTTGCAATACTGGATATCGCCAGGTTTACATCTCTGAGTGCCTAGCCTAGATCTACAGCAACCAACCGTCAATCACTAAACACTCGACGCAATAACTGATTACACGACTTAAGCTCTGGCACCAATTTTATCTTATAAGCCTTGAAAACAAGATCTAGATGGTGAAGGGATATAAGGAAAGTAACACGACCAATCGCTAGGGTGCGGTTCTCTTTTACACAAGCTCCTAAGCCCCGATACTTGTCTTCATACGCACTGTTCTCGTTCTTGTTGCTGAGTGAAAATTTACATAATGGATACCAAGTACTTTCAAATCGCTGATGATGTCTACTGTAAATTGCACAAAGTGCTCTATGAGTTTCGCAAACAGAGGCTCGATTCTGAAAAAACATTTGAACGATTTGAAATCGTTTTCGTGGCATCAATGTTTCCATAGTAAAATGGCAAACTATACTAAAAATAAATCGAGCCTGCCAGCTTAATGTGACAACTAATTTGGAATTAATCTTCTACTAAAGATCTGACACTCCACAACGACTTCTATTACATGACCTACAGGCAATTTGAGGATTAAGAGGGCATCTAAGGATTGTATGATGTATGGTGTGATTTCATTGCCAAGCTAGGCAAGGAGTGTCTTCCTTAGTAATTCAGTGGGGAAGTACAACCTCCACGCTATTACCTTAGGAAACGAACACAGGTTTATTATTTTGCGGCAAGACGTAATTACCTAACTATAGCCAACCCACAGTTGTTCATACCCTAATATCTTAAAAGGGACCATACCGCCCTCTGGTCATTAAACCTCCAAGTTTATCATATTGCGATCGACACAAGATGATCGATGTCAAGTGTTTAAATGCCCCAATATTCGAAACGCTTAACATCGATTCCAACCATTACCATATTGTAGCCAAGGCAGGGTTGCGGATATTGAAAACACCCCAAATGCAACGAACCATTATGAGGAAGTCCACAGTAACTGCAATCACAACATACCGCCAATGCCTTTTCTGATTAAGTTTTTCCTTTAACCTCGACGCAGCCAAAAAGCAATAAGAGGGCCCACCTTTGATGTACTTGATTTAAACCGGGCCCATCAAAGAAAGCCCTAGCTCAATAACGAATCCAGACATGTAGATTTATAAAACCACCGGATACACAGAGCGGCCCTGCAGAAAAGAATGAGAGGAGATCGCGAATTTCAAGAGCAGAAGAAAGATGGAGTCTAAGACTCCTCTGAAGACAACAAAAAGAGTATGAGAAGCGCTATATCGTGGCCTTAGATGCTATACTTTTCCCTAAAAAGGAGATCCCCTAAACTGGCCTGCGCTTGCTAGTCCGCTGTTTCCTTAAGTATAGAAGCCAACTAAGTACTAAAACCCTCTCCCGAGCAACCAAAAGTACTGCTTTACAAGGCAAAAGCGTGAACACTGTCGAAATCATAAGAAAATACTTTCGGGCACTAGTAAAATAATTTTTAGGAGACATTTCAACAACTGCAGGTTTTACAGCGATGCTACCTTGAACATATCCATTCCAACGCAGAGGGATGTTGCAGTAAAAGACGACCTCACCTTATGTGGTGGATGCAATTGAAAGGAGACCTCAGCCAACTTCTTGTGCGCAAATTGAGGCACCTCCCAAGCTGGGTACTCATGATAGCTGAGACCTTTGTCCACCCTGGACTATTGGCCTATAGTGCCATATAAGTAAGTAAGTAACAACTGTCATTCTTGTTTGATGACTTCACGTGTAAAATACGATCCGCTTCGTCAGTGACAGCAGAGGCATAGTTCTTTAAAGACTCTTCGACTAGCTTTAGTCACATCGTTACCCCAGGCTTACGTTGGGTAAGTAGTCCATTTGGTTTTCTTTCTTCTGAATCACTTAGGACGCCGTACTTCGCTTTATAAATTCCACTTACCGTTCTCACATGTGTCAGCGTATAACTTACTCAAAGTAGGCCGATTAACCATACTTAGCATCGGCCAGCTCCATCTGTCATTCTAGGATAGTATTTAGCCTTAAGCTTATGCTCCAACAAAAATTTGTGGCCAAAAACAAACACTAGTTCATATACAGACCAATTCTGTGGTCTCCCCGAAACAGGTTGGTCTAAAGTGTCTCTCCGATCGAGATCGAGAGTAAATCTAATTTAGACTTCAACGTAACAAATTGAAATCGCGTCGCTTTCAGTGCGAATATGCATACAAATGCGTCCGTAATTATAATATTCAATTTCTTAGTGCGACTGTAGAGATATTAATTACCCAGAGTAATGGTGATAAATTAATTGGATCAACTGAGGTCTGTCTGACATTTGCCGGTGGTTCGCAGACTGTACACGCAGTCTTTGACCAGAGTAGGTAGGCGAGCATTACTGGAACATGGCAGGCTATGTGAGTTCTGTTGTCGAATCAAAAAAATTGTTAATCTTCTCGACATAGGATTGATATGGAAATTTTAAGAAATTTCTGTCCATATATTAGAGAATGGTAAATTATGTATCTATCCGAACATACACGACTCGTATTTGTGTGCAAGCGGATTTGATTGACTTGCATTGGAGGGCTGCATTTGAATATGTATGATGGCGTGATCTATAATTTGCAAATTAAACTAATCTCTATCTTACCTAATTATTCAGAATTAAGTCAACAATATCAGCCAAAGTATAGAAAATTGCTTCTTACAATCGCGGGCTTTGTCATACAGATCATAACAAAGTCAATGGCAGTCTAATCTATAGTTGTTGCCATTCTGGGTGATTCATGCATTCGCAGCAAGGAGACAGTCAAGAGTCATTAGTCTATCAAAGTGGAAAAGTATAGACTTGGCGTTGGTATCTTGTATACATACGACTGGTTATGTATCGGCTTTTTACCTGTGTGGCAATGAGTCTATCTTTCGAATTATACTGCAAGAAAAAAATGCTTTTGTAAGCACTACATGAGTCTTATATTCCTATTATCTCTTCTAAGATGCATAATCTCCATTCGGAACTTCCTTTTTGATTGATCCCTGAAAACAAAGTCAAATATTGAACAGGATTTGTTCAAGCTATTATAATTGCTGTCTTTAAAAATTAACTTGCAGACGACGCTGAAGACGAGTATCAAGACAACTATAGGGTTTTCCATCAAAGACTTGACAATTTTTTTTTTGAATAAAACGCAAACCATTTGAGATACGAGTATTTCAAAAACTTTATTATCAGCTTGACCCAATTTTCAACTACTCGGCCACACATTTCGGCCGAAACGGCCGCTATTTCGCGTTCAATGTTGGTTCTGAGCTCTTCCAACATCGTCGGCTTGTTGGCATAAACCAATGACTTAACGTAGCCCCACAGAAAATAGTCAAGCAGCGGTAAATCGCACAAACGAGGCGGCCAATCGACTTTGCGATGAAATTCACCATCTGGGCGCATCTTCTCCAGAACCCAATCGGAGAACGAACGTCGTTTCAAATGGCCCATCGGCTTCAATTCTTTAGTCTGCTTGATCTTATATGGGTGAAAACCAAGATACTTATGCAAAATACGCCATAATGTGGTCTGAGCGATGCCCAATTCTTGAGAACACCGTGGAATTGACTGATTTGGATCGTTTGCTACGGACGCCTGAACGGCAGCGATATTTTCGGCACTTTGACCAACCCGTTGTCTCACTGACACGGCAACATCACACAACGAATATGTAGACTCAAATTTTTGCACTAAACTTGCCTGTCTACTAGAATGAGAATAACGACCGAAAATTGGAATTAACGCTCGTAAAGTTGCAGTCACCGACTCCAAATTTTGGTGGAAAATTTTTATAATTTGCAGATGTTGCTCAATCGTGTACTTTACCATGATGAAAATGTTGAGTTTACTGAATAAATTGACAGTGACAGTTTGATGATTAGTGAAAGAGTGCGTCCATAAATTAAGTTCAATGTTATCAAGTCCCTATTGGAAAACTTGATTTTACTATTCATGAGAGAGGAATTCCTATTGAAATATTGGAAGCGATGAAAATAATGCTAATCATTTCAGCTGGCACATTGGCCGGACTATACGTGAGAAGTTAAAGCCGCTTCCACAGTAGAACACATACATTTTTCAAATTATTGTTAAAAAATATCTAAAACCTAACGTTATATGTCCTCTAGAGGGCGCCATGATCAATTTTAAGTGACATCACATAGCCTATAACTAGCGGGCGATCAAAACGCTTCCAACGATACCTCATTTGTCAAATTATGAGAAGTAGTTTAAAAGTAATGAGGGAACAGTTGAATATATGAGGGCGGGTCAATAAGTCCGTGACTTTTTGAATTTCTGACCTCTTTACTGAAACAGCAACACTGCTCCTGTCAACAGGCATCTGTCAGTTGACTCCTGTCAAAATTTAAACTTGCTGCGTCAGTTAGTTTGTGTTTGACAGCTATTTTTATCAGACTACTCACTAATTTGAGGAGAAAATGGAAAAAAGTGAATTTCGTGTGCTTATTAAGCATTATTTCTTGCGAAAAAAAACCATTACCGAGACCAAGGCTAAGCTTGATAAATACTATGGGGACTCTGCACCATCGATTTCAATGGTAAAAAAGTGGTTTACTGAATTTCGTTGTGGCCGTACAAGCACTGAAGATGCCGAACGTCCTGGACGCCCAGTTGAGGTCTATACACCCGAAACAATCGAAAAAATTCACGATATGGTGTTGGCCGACCGAAGATTGAAAGTGCGAGAGATTGTAGAAGCCGTAGGGATCTCGCATGGCTCAGTGGTTTCAATTTTGAATGATCACTTGGGCATGAGAAAGCTTTCCGCGAGATGGGTGCCGCGTTTGCTCACAGTCGACCACAAACACATGTGCAGTTGCCATGGCAAAAATCCATGAATTGGGCTATGAATTGCTCCCTCATCCACCCTATTCTCCAGATTTGGCTCCGAGTGACTACTTCTTGTTCCCAAACCTGAAGAAATGGCTTGGTGGAAAAAGATTTGACTCCAATGATGAAGTCATCTCGCAAACAAAGGCCTATTTTGAGGACCTCGACAAATCATTTTTTTTGGAAGGGATAAAAAAAATTGGAGAAGCGTTGGACAAAGTGTATAGAGCTCAAGGGAGACTGCGTTGAAAAATAAAATTATTTTTTTATCAAAAAATCGGTGTTTTAATCCAGAAGTCACGGACTTATTGACCCGCCCTCGTACATACATACCCACATACTAAATGGGGTGAAAAGTAACCTCCTTGACCGCAAGAATGTGCTGCTACTGCAAACGGGGTTATCGTGCCTTGAAGTCCGTTCATATATATTTAGGCAGACATGCCAAATTACAGTGCGATACTGTCTTTAGTTTTGTTTTGACAGCTGTTTGTTGTTGACATGTTTGGCATCATCTTGAGTATGGACAAAAACGATTTTCGTTCTCTCATAAAACATTATTTTTTGAGAGGCAAAACGGCGAAGGAAACAAAAGAAAAGTTGGATAAATATTATGGGGCTAATTCTCCGTCAGATTACACCATCAAATATTGGTTTCGAGAGTTTCGAACTCCACTCCCGATCAAGTCCGCAGCGGCAAGCCCTCCGATGCTGTTTCAGAGGACAATGTCAGAAAAATATATGAAATGGTGTTGGCTGACCGGAAAGTGAAGGTGCGCGAGCTAGCAGATAACACAAAGATTAGTACTGAGCGCACACGCCATATTTTGGGCAATATTCTGCATATGAAAAAGTTATCCTGCCGCGCATGCTCACTCCTGACCAAAAACACGAAAGCGAGAGCACTTGGAAAGAGTGTTTGGACTTGCTTATCCGGAATAAAGCGAACTATTGGCGTCGATTGGTAACTGATGATAAAACCTGTATCCACTATTACACATCAGAGAACAAAATGAGTGCCCGGCAATGGACTGAAGCCGGCACGAGTGCTCCGAATCGGCCGAGGAAGGCTCAATGGGTCGGAAAGGCTATGGCGAGGGTTTTCTGGGATTGTAATGGCATACTGTTCGTGGACTACCTTGAAAAAGGAAAAGCCATCAACAGCCGAAATCGCTAAAAAACGGTCTCACATGAAGCGAAAAAAAAATTTGTTTTCGTAAGACAAAGCGCGGGCGCATAATAACATCGCAACCACGGCTAAAATCAATGACTTACGGTTCCAATTGCTGTCGCATCCACCGTATTCGCCCGATTTGGCTCCCTTGTACTATTATCTCTTCCCAAACCTAAAAAGATGGATCATCAACAAAAAAAAATTCAGCTCAAGCAAGGAAATCATCGACGCCACGGAGGAGTATTTTGCAGACCTCCCGGAAAATTACTTTTCGGACGAGATCAAGAAGTTGGAAAATCGCTGGAATAAGTGTATCAAGCTAAAAAAATGTTTTTTTTTTCCTTCATTCCCAAAAAGGTTACTTTTCACCCCATGTGGCTGTTCCCTTTGTTAGATCATAACTACCAGCTACAAATGGACTTTCAAAAAATGTTCTCAAAACAAAGATTGTTTAATCTACAAAAAGAAGGAAACTGGCGGTTCCATACTCAGCTAATATTTATTTGCATTTCATTCTGGAAAGCAAACGTCCTTGGACCAAAATTGTTGCGTCGAAAATATTATATTTCAATAGCTTTCAGGCCCGTGGTAGTTAAGAGTTGATTTTGACACCCTTTAGGGATGGATCATTTCAAATTACACAGCAATGATAACTCCAATTCTATCGAATGAATCAGTTGTTTGACGGAATAAAATTTTCTATTGCTTAGACCCGAAAATACGGATTATCTCGTCTGCTAGTGAGTGTGGACTTTATACTGATTAAACTTCCTCCCACTCATATTTATATAGTCAGCTCACAGCCAGAAGAAAATTTAGTCAAACCTTCGCCGAATGTTTCAGAACTAATCTAGGAAACAGGTCTGTAGAGATCGACAGCCAACGACTACTATTTTAGATAAACTCATATCTTTCATTCAAGCAAAGACACACGCAATCCTAATGGCGATGAACTATAATTTGGGGGGCATGTATCTATGCTCAACACATACTGAAGCTATACAAGAGCTCCCTGTGTCCTTGGTTAGGAATCACACTGATAATTGATTCTCTGATAAGCACATCCTCCATGATACAGGCGCGCAAATATTTCTGGACGTCTCTTAAAAGCCGGCGGAATTTTTGCTGTTTCTTTGTCGGTAAAACTGTAGATTACTTTCTACCGTCTTACAGAGTCGTTAAAGTTGTGCTTAGAATTTTTCCTCAGTGTCATACTCTTCAGTACGTTTAAGGATATCACGAGTTCTTACACAACCTTTCCCGAGATATTTGGAAAAAAATTCACGAACCCGGTGATATAACCTCTTACCCGACCATTTAGCCTGTACTTTGCTGTTTAGATGACAAGATCAAAGGAAACATGTTTGTTTCTATCATTTCGGTAATAAGAGGCATCACTCTTAGAGGTTACTATCCCCAATAGGGATTTCATGAAAGATCACGCATATGTGGTGTCACACTGATATGGTAATTTTGTTCAATATTGTTTGATATTTTATCACGATCTAAAAATTGCCCAGCTGTACTACGAAAATATTGCGTGCGCTTAGAGCAACTTATGGTCAACATTATCAGCCTATCGAACGCACAATTCTCTATACCATCGAAAAGTTTTAAGCCCAATATAATACGCGACCGAATAGAGCACATCTAGCGCCTACAATGTATCTATGAGTGGCACTCGTTGCCGCCCTATAACATCGGACTATTTATTTCCTGAAATTAAAGCCCGTGGTCCAGATAACATTGGGTTCCAACAAGATGCAACACAGCCCGTGAAACCATGGCTTTCTTTCAAGAACAATTCGGTTTCCAGTTAATTTCACTCTTTATACCGGTGAATTGGAGCTTCGCTAAGTCCAAAGTCTATATGGATTAGCCGGATTAAGAAATTCGTCACCAAGATTAGGCGAGTCATTGGTCAAACAACACTAATATTGTTCGAATGCAACCAGGAAAATTGGAACATCTGGATGGGCCATGTTAGCGGCAATTACGGACAAACATTTGAAAGAAAAAAATAATCTTCAAAAAATAAATAAAGAAAAATTGTTTGTTTTTGGAAAAATACCTCTGAAAGAATGGCAAAGCTCTATAACCGATTTACTTGCCAAATGTCTTTTCACTAACTAATATCATAGGGATCCCTCTGACAGACATGCCAATAGACTTGACGATTCTTACAGAAGCTGAGGGGATGAAGAAGAAAAGGAAACCACTTTGCATCTGGTGGGCAGCTGCTCTCCACCTTCTACCTGAGTAAGTAGGGCACCATGGGGCCTGGAAATATTTTTAATATTCTGTTTCCAATGACTCACTAATAACTTCCCTGAGTTCAACATGAAGTCATTAGATTCATAATAATCAACTACTACCAGTCCATTAACCTTGGGCAAGTACAAGTTTCCCTTGAGTAGCTCGTTTCGAACTGGTTTCCAACCCATAAGTCTGGCATCGATATCGTTTTCCTCATAACTAATTTCCTTGCTACTTCAACAAATCCATCCAGCCAGCAGTGATACGGATAGTACTCGAATGCCAACGAAGAGCACTAACAGTCAATTAGCAGACTCCACCGATAAGACTTTGTAATGGAACGCTATACTTCCAAACAGTCCACAACTCCAATCACAATCTTCGATGTTCGATCTCTACGAGTAGGGATATTTCAGTAAATCAAGAAAATTCCAGAAATTCCATCCGCTAGCAATTATTTTCATAATTTTTGAGTCATGGGCGGATCGTATGTGCCCGCTGCAATACCAATTCTACGCGCCACATATTGATTACCACCTTCAAGTTGTTGTCTTCCACGTAAAGCCATTAACTTGCCAAAGGATCCCATTTGGAATTGCATTCATAAATCACGGAAAGTCGTTTCATTGAATCCCGAATGTACCAAGTGTCGCATTGTATCCAATCCATTCCACCTCGTATTAAGTACTCGTACTTCGTCCTCGCGTACGCCACTACCGGTCTCGAACAGCATAATATGTACAAATAAAGCCCGCATCGATCGAGAGTTGGTATTGGTCCCGTAGGTTGGCCTCATTGGCACGCGGTCCTTAAGAGAAAATTATAAATTCACATCGTGTATGTAATATTGTCGCGATCAATTTCATTTGGAACTTTAGAGTGATCCCTGCACACTGTGGTCGTCAGGGACGAGTCAGGGTAGGCTGCAGCGTAGTTTTGTGAAGAAACGTGTTTTGGTGCTAGTGCTGGTGCCAGTTCCAATGCTGGTGCACCATGTGGGTATCGAATAACTCACCTGTCCACTTCGATATTCTCGTTGTGTGAATGACGGTTGCTCTGACGGTAATTTCGCATAGAGTCCGGTTTTTCTTTCTTAAAAAAACAAAAAAACAAAAACACGACCAGCACCACCAAACTTTAACCACAGACGACTAGGAGTATGACAAGTTCAGTTGCTTCGTATTGTATTCGGGTGCTGTATCCAGAATTCCGAATAATTATCCACCTGCATGAATGAATGAATTTATCTGGATGAGTCACCTATACATAAATATATATATACACTTACACACGCACTCCCAGGTAAGCGTTCATTCATTTGACGTCCATCAGTCATTTTAACTGATTCGATTCGTAACAGAAGTTGAGTGATATGGATTCAGTAGGAAGGTAGGGCTCATCTCAACGGGATGTCTAAAGATGACCACGATGCGATAGAGTTGATCATCATTAGGTAAGCCGACCCTAAGTCAGTGCAGCGTGAGAAATTCCAGGGTCGAGAATAATGACCCCTAATTCAAGAGGAAAGCAGATATCAAAATACGTTTGTGTTGCGATACTCGTTTGTACGAGTATCTTAGCCCCAATCAGTGTACACCAGATATGGTCATGGTGACGGCTGATTCGAGTATGGTTCCCTGAAAGGAATTAGTCCAGTTCAAGGTTGAATTGTGGAGCAATTTATGCAAACCAAGCGGTATTCTTCAGATACAGTACCATTGAATGTTGGAGAGAAAAAAATTGTGACTTGCCGTCTGTACTCTGTGACTGTTTAGTGTGGAAAGTGCAGTATAATCACTACGGCGATTGACCATAAAAGTAACGTCAAAGGAGCCGCGTCTAAGTGGCTATTGCCGAAATGGCATGGATGCAGTCGAATTGGGATTTATTTGGAAGTGAAATTGCTTTTGACGATTGATTAAGTCTTGTGGTAAAGATGAAGGAACAATGAGATACGGATAGTATGGATGTTGGAAAGCTTGTTCACGGAAAGCGGTTTTTTTTGCTTAGACGGATAAACCAAGTGCATGCGTATTGCTTAAAGATCTCCCCCATACCAAGAGACACTCGATTTATTGTCAGAAAATTGACTTTCAAGTCTCTAAATGCGTTCAGTTAAGGCGCAACTTGAGGGCGCTAGAACGGAAATTGGACCATTCCAGCTTTCTAAGTGGCAAGAAGTCATTTTCGACTTAAGGAAAAGTATCAAGTCTTCACACAACTGTATCGAAATCTTTAAAAAAAACCGCATGTTGTTGACAGAGCTGTCGCTGATTTATAATGCTTCTTTTATCGGGTTTTCCAATAGGGACTTGACAACTTTGACTTTAATTTGTGAACGCACTCTTTCACTAATCATCAAACTGTCACTGTCACTGTCAATTTATTCAGTAAGCTCAACATTTTCATCATCGTAAAGTACACGAACGAGCAACGTCTGCAAATTATAAAAAATTTTCACCAAAATTTGGAGTCGGTGACTCCAACTTTACGAGCGTTAATTCCAATTTTCGGTCGTTATTCTCATTCTAGTAGACAGGCAATAACAAGTTTAGTGCAAAAATTTGAGTCTACATATTCGTTGTGTGATATTGCCGTGTCAGTGAGACAACGGGTTGGTCGAAGTGCCGAAAATATCGCTGCCGTTCAGGCGTCCGTAGCAAACGATCCAAATCAGTCAATTCCACGATGTTCTCAAGAATTGGGCATCGCTCAGACAACATTATGGCGTATTTTGCATAAGGATCTTGGTTTATACCCATACAAGATCAAGCTGACTCATGAATTGAAGCTGATGCACCATTTGAAGCAACGTACGTTCTCCGAATGGGTTCTGGAGAAGATGCGCCAAGATGGTGAATTTCATCGCAATATCATCTTCAGTGACGAAGCCGCCTCGTTCGTACGATTTAACACCGCTTGACTAATTTCTGTGGGGCTACTTTAAGTCATTGGTTTATGCCAATTAGCCGACGATGTTGGAAGAGCTCAGAACCAACATTGAATGCAAAATAGCGGCCGTTTCGGCCGAAATGTGTGGCCGAGTCGTTGAAAATTGGGTCCAACGAAACGAAGTCCAGTTCTATTCATAAATGTTTTGATTGTACTTCAAGCCGATAGTAAAGTTTTTGAAATATCTCAAATGGTTTGCGTTTTATTTAAAAAAAAAGTTGTCAAGTCCTTATTGGAAAACCCTATACTGGGTATATAGGACTAAGAAATCTAAAGACAAATTCTGCAAAACCATTGCTCAATAGCCTCTCTGTATCATTTTCGAAAATGTCTGCCACATTCTTCCTTTTGATTTGATGAATTAAAGTAGATACAGGTTCATCAAAAATTCGTCTCCCACACTGCTTTTGTCCCAAAAAAAAATATATCACATAAGCTCAAGGCTGACTAACACCACAAAGAGTTACCCGAATTCCTTTTGGTGGGTGTGATGGATAGTAGAAATGTCAATTTCTTCAGCTCGAGAAAAAATCAAGCGGAGATACCTACATAAGGTGGATGGGAACTGGGCGAAAGTTAGAAAGTTTTCGTGAAACAGATTTCTGCTTGCCACATTTTTATGATGAAGCCTATTTAGAAGGGTCTTTTTTTGTTGCTTGGAAATTAAATCTATATCAACTATATAAGTGATTCAAGTCTGCAGATGTTATTGTCTATGATGAGTAATCTTGTAACTTGACGGCTACTCGCATACGTTATTTGGCCTCAAAGCGTTGTCTATTTATTGTTAAAGATGCTGCAACTCTTGCTTAAACTGGCGTTTGGTCTTTATTCCCCAATATTCGCACAATTCATTTGAATGTTATTCGCAGCTTCTTTATTTTTCTCTAGATATACCGACACCAATATGCAAATCATCTTGATTTCATCGAAAAGATGATCTCTGAAATGTGACCATGGAGCCTATTGGTGTTGTACTTAGGAATCCAAGCTAGTGTAGTTCCTTCGACAATACAATACAAAATACAATTTTTCGTATGGTCGACTGACCGTCAAGTGGTGAATCTTATTGGACTTGCACTGCATATCAATCGAAAGCCAAATGATCTTCTTCTTCTTCTTTTCCTTTTATTAACCCTTTCCTCGTTATACGAACTTATGCGTAACGAGTTTCCCATTTTTACTGCATCGCTGCTGCTCCGCTTATGGGGTTGGCTAAAAGCCTAATGATCTTGTATTCAAGAAGATTGATGTATAGTAGAAATGCTGCAGAAGTATTTAGAACTTTTGTTTTTCTCTCTATCTGTCTGAATTAAATGTTTCGTTTTCTGGAATTTACCAGTTTTTCATGGAAAACATATTAAGTGCTAGGCTAAAGCGCAGTGTCCCGTCCCGCTGCCAATAAGCTGTCTAGTAGGAAATGTTCTAACCTCTAAGAAACATCGGGAAAAATTCGTCAGCTGTTAGTGAAGGCCCTAACCGAGGACTCAGGTAGTTCTGATGTAGATTCCTGCTATGTAACTCTGTTCTGATCTTGCATAACAAGTTCATCACCGATTATAATTCTCGTAATCGAATTGGAATCTGTGACCCAAACAAGTCTCAGTAAATTCTCGAACTGCTTGCAAGTCGTGAGGGGATATAGCAAAATCTTAAGCCCAGTTTGGCTACCTCTGCAGACGCAGATACTTCGACCCCTACGCCGACTCAATAGAATACAGTTCCTTAGCTTGGAAGATATACTTGGTTCTTTCCATTCTGGTTTTCCTAACGACAAATGAAATGTTACAAGTTCGTCTTCCACAAAAGACGCCTCCTTAATAGGTTTTGGGGTCATCCGTCGAAACCCTTTCTTGACTTAGATTCTGGCCGAAACAATTTCTAGATACAGGAATGATTGATTTCGTATTGGCAAGGCAAAGTGTAATTTGGCAAATAGAAATGACAGTATTGATTGCAATTCGCTAAACCGGAATTTCTTGTCTCGGCCCTTCTCCTCCGCGTTAGGTGTGACTGAACCGTTTTCGAGCCCGGCTGTTAATCATCAAAGTGTTAATAGTTTTGGTTTTAGACAGGTCGATAATGCTGATGTGGTAGAAAGTATACTCTCGATAAAGTCAAATGCCATTGGGTTAGACAAAATGCACCCTATATTTCTAAAGCTACTCTTACCAATCATATTGCCTTTTATAACTCTCATTTTTAGCACTATTTTGACAAAAGGAGAGTACCCTACTCAGTGGAAGTTGGCGAAAATTATACCTGTTCTCAAAAGTGCTTAAGCTGATGAGTTTAGACCAATTTCAATTCTGCGCTTTCTGTCTAAGTAACTTTCTTGGTACTCCTAGACTTTTCTAAGGCATTTGACATGGTTAATCACAATATCTTATGTAAATAGCTCATTCGGCAATATAACCTTTCATTAAGTGCAGTAAGGCTGCTTACATCTTACTTAAACAACAGAATGCAATCAGTTTAGCTCAATGACAATATCTTCCAACTGATATTGGTATCCTTCAAGGTTCTATACTTGGCCCCTTATTGTTCTCATTATATGTAAATGACCTTCCATCCATTATAAACAACTGTTCGTCACATATGTATGCTGATGATGTTCAAATGTATATGAGCTGTCCGCTTGGTTTAATTGAGAAGGGAGTTTGCACTATCAATGAAGATCTTAACGAAGTTTCACGTTGGTGTGAAGTTAACGGATTTTCTCTAAACGCTAAGAAATCGAAGTGCCTAGTTATATCGAAGAAACTACTGGATCTTTCGTATTTTCCACCTATTTTGTTGAAAAGTTCCGCAATAGATTATGTTGAGACTGCAAAAAATCTTGGGGTCACTTCTAATCGCAAGTAAACTTGGTAAAATCACATCAGAAGCGCTGCCATTGGAAAGGTATATGGGGTGTTACGTAATTTATGGGTGACAGTCTTACAGTCTTTCACTCCTTTCAGAAATCTAAATGTTGCTTTTAATAGCACAGTACGTTATGTTTTGGCTACGCAAACATGACAGAGTAAGTAGTTATTCTTCTCGTTTGCTTGACATGCCTTTTGAGAGCTATCTCAAGTTTCGCACTCTAGCCCTGCTATCGGATATTCTCGTAATACGTCAACCATCATACTTATACGAAAAGGTCAATTAATTTACCCCCAATACATATCCCTCATATCACAACGTCAACTTTTCGTAAATTAAGTCCGAATTTGGAATTCACTACCGCGAAATTTAAGAACTATTTTAGGTACAAGTACAACAGGGCTTAAAAAGGAATTACGCAGCTATTTTTCGAACCAATTAATACATAATTACTATGAATTTTAATCTGTACCTTTATAAATTTTTCTAGTTAAGCTTTAAAGAGGTACAACTACTCTACTAGCTTTCATTGTTCTTAATTAGCTTTTCACAATCTTATAAGATATCGTATCGTAAAGCGTATAAGCATTACAAATAAATAAATAAAATAAAACAGGTAGAAGCGAATTCGTGAAAACTTGTTCCACCATACACGTAAAATATAATAAGTCTTATCAACGATCCTAAGGGCCTTCTTGTTTGACAAGCTCCACATATTGATGACAGCACTTTGGCAGTTTTTGACGTGAAAACTTTCTGTTATCCAGGACGGTGGTGCCATGCACTAGATAAGTCGGCCAGTCAGCTATCTGTTTCTCCTAAAGAGAAAAACCCCAATTTTATAGGATTGACTGACTGCCTATTGCTTGTGCAGCGATCTTCTGGGGCTGCCTGCGCTTTAGAAAGACAGTTTGCATAGTACAGGTACAGTAACCTCTTTAGGCTGAGCGTATGACCTAGGAATTTATTGATAGCGATAAATAGGATACACAGTATTCCACCTTGTGACCAAACGCCAACCATTGACTCTCGTCATCACATATTGGTCGAAATAAGCTACCGGAATCAGAGTGCAGAAGTACAAAACTAGTGATTTGCCTACGACCTGTTGTCTTACCATGTTGCAGATTCATGTTGCATTGTCAAAAGCACTGTCAATTTCGATGAAAATGCTCTGGATTCCGTCTGCCGGATACGTTTTGAATTCCACTTACGAGATTTGGAGCGAGTGAATCCCCACCAACACTTGATGGCATAATTTGTCGAAAAACTAGAATCAGATATCTTACTTCTATCAGGTTTTGATCAGGTTATCTGGGAAGTGAGTCGCAAGCATGCGGAAGAAAATTTCTACATTCGACGTAGAATCGATGCTAGCAGATATTCGAATTGTTTCCAGGCTGGCTAATTTCCCGCTCTTGACGACTGTAAAGTCTGCTGGTTTCATCGAGTGTTTCTATCATTTTGCCAAAGAAGCTCCCTTCTAAATAAACTTCTTGCTTTCGTCTTGCTTCGATCTGCATTATAGTCTTCCCCCAAATTAGTCTTGAGCAGACTGTTTTTTAGAAATTTTTTAATTTCCCAACGCAGTTGCTCTAACCATGGGATGAATTTCTTGGCTGACATGTCACTCACTTCTGATCTATCGAACATCATCATTATTAAAGAATCGGTCCGTATTCATACGATTCAAGAAGCAATGTAATTTTTACGGATGCAAATCGTTAGGCCCAATCGACACTTTATTTCTCAATTTTACTCGACAACATTTAAGAACGCTCGATATCTGCCCGCTTCGGTTTGGAACTACTAAATAAATTCCCAAATTGAACCGCGGCAAATTGGGGTCTTACGTAGAGCGCTAGAAGATGTTCAGCTAACGTGGCTTTTCCGCGTTTTTGAATGAACCATCTTCCATAGGGAGATGTTATTTCACATGTTACAGTCACTTGCAATATAAAGAAAGGTCTTCAATACTCTTTTGATAAAATTCATACTTTCATGTCACACGCTAGGACTATAAGGTTCTTATAAAGGGATAGGGGCCCGCTACGGCACTGATCAGAGTATTGTTCTTTAATGCTCTTGATTGAATCCCAAATCTTTCGAAGTACATCAAGTAGAGTTCCCCCTGGGTTATTCAGTCCAATCATCCACTACGTGAATAAGATGATCCGAATCTTTGAACAAACCGAAATTTGGCCATTTACGCTTGCTTAAGTCTAGAATAGGTTTTCGGATAGACCGATTGTCCTGAAAAACTGCCACTGGCTACAGAAGTCAAAAAGTGTAGACAATCTAAAGCTCACATTCCGACCATACAGAAAGTAGAAGTTAACCTAAGTAACTTTATCTCATAGAAATGATAGAAGTCCACATTAGCTGAACAAGCCTATTTCCATGTTGAATTTTATAAAATGTAATGTTTACACGTAACATTCACCAATAAATATATTAAAAAAAAAATCTATCTTTTACCAAAGCATGGAGAAGGGGTGTACTCTATACGGGACAGTTTTCAAAATAAAGGAGAATGATATTGCTTAAAACACCGAACACTGAATTTGGTCGAATCTTTTGGATCTTTTGGTTTTCTGCACTTGCCCGGTTATTTTTTCTGTACATTCCCACCAAGCCTCTTGCAATTCTTAGACGAAATTCTTAATTATCCAAGTGTCCTCGATTATATTTATGCAACTGCCATGCATTTGAAATCGACATATCGATGCAATGCATTTCACATTTTCCATCTTATCGCGATGTGATAAAGACCAATATTTTGGTCCGAACTATCGACACCTCCCATATTTTCGTTGTATATTTTCACAAGTTTGGGCTGTGGAGCAGTCACTTCCTTTCTTTCTGTACGAGAGCACTCTTTGGGAGGTCTGGTATGCAGTTTGAAATCATATTTACAATGCTGTTGTCGTGCATTTACAAAAAATTCAATTTAGTTCTGTACATACTCGTACATAGTTCAAAGCTGTTTGCATCTCGGACTGAGAACCTTTTCTGGTCCACGCACAGAACCGTTTTTCAGGCGATTTTCCCTGACGGTTCTAGTTCCTATCAAATTCAAAATATTCAATTCTTCAAACAAATGAAGGGATGAAAAGAAATTGTCAAAAAATAAATAGTAGCTCAAGTTTAAACCTCTCAAAATTAGCGCTTGGCTGAAGTCCAAAACATCCTTCGTTCCAAGAGGAAGCTCTTTTTTTTATTGCGCGAGAGTAGTCTTTCGATCCTCGAAGTTGTGGCTATCCAAAACTTATAGCCCCATCTATTTGGCTTTCCTCTTATGTACTGTTTTGTAGGATAACATCCGAAGTAGGGCACCATACCCTCATCGACATTGTAATTCTCAACGACTGGGGCAAACAACAAGAACTTTTCCAATAGCATATCAAACAACGGTCGTACATAGGTTGGCATAGAGATCATTGGGATTCAATTATATATTGTCGCAGCAATGAAGTACTCGAAAGATGTGATCAAATCTGTTTCTTGCAATCGATTTGGACACAAGTAAATTCTGCGCATCCTCTTTATTTTCCCAGTACATCCTATGCCACGAGACATTCGTGTAACAGCTCACAATTAGTACTCCGGTGAAGACTTTCATTTCAGAAACTTGTATATCAGCTAAAACATTGTTGTGTTGCTGTGCGTACTTATTTGAGCATGATACTAACATTTCGATCAAATGTGCATAAAAAAAAGGGTGAAAAGATCCAACGGTGCCAAAGATAGATTCTAGCCGCAACTCTCGTAGCTAAGCTTTCCTGCAAATCTCCTTTTTCCCGCGTATATTCCAAAATTCGAGGTCTTTTGGTAAAGGAGGAAAGCGGCATATCATCTTTTTCATCAGCAATATCTGGTCGCACCAAAGCCTCTGCAAGAAACTAATTGCGTGGCAAATTGCCAACATTCACCCCATTTTCCTCTCCATAATCTTCGCTAGTTACATTTCCTTCTTCTATTGGCGGCAAAATAGGAATTTCTTCATTAAAATCATCCTCATCGCATTCGACTAAGCAGTTGATGATGACATTTGTATTATCCCACTGTAAATAAAGATCAATTATGGATATGGACGGATCTACTGTTGATAACCCACGCAAACGATTTAAGGACAATGAGCTTCGGATATTCACGTGGAATGTTAGATCCCTTAATAGACCACGTGCAGCCGAGCAACTAGCGGAGGCCCTAGACTGCTGCAAAGCAGACATAATCGCCATCCAAGAAATGCGATGGGATGGGCCGGACAAAAAGAAGATGAAAAACTGCGACATCTACTACGGCAATTGCTATCGACGGCAAAAGCAGCGCTTATTTGGATGCGGATTTGTTGTCGGAGGCAGACTAAGACGAGAAGTCCTCAGCTTCCGGCATGTGAGCGAGCGCCTCGTAGCAATTCGCATCACGGCTAAATTCGCCAACATAAGCCTCATATGTGCGCATGCCCCCACAGAGGAGAAAGATGACGACACCAATGATGCCTTATACGAGCTCCTCAACAAAACCTACGAGCAATGCCCTAGCTATGACATTAAAATTGTCCTCGGTGATTTTAATGCAAAGCTAGGAAGAGAAGGTATCTTTGGTGGAACAATCGGAAAATATAGCCTGCACAACACCACCTCCGATAACGGATTCAGGCTAATCGACTTTGCGGCGGGGCGAAACATTGTCGTGGCTAGCACGCGGTTCCCACATCTCGACATACACAAGGGGACTTGGAGAACTCCTGATCAATTAACAGTCAACCAGATTGATCACATTGCGATCGACGCAAGACACTCCTCCAGCATTATGGATGTCCGTACGTTCCGAGGAGCCAACATCGACTCGGACCATTACCTTGTTGTAGCCAAGGTACGGTTGCGGATATCCCAAACTACGCCAAGACAAACTAATGCTGTGAGAAAATTCGACGTCAGACGACGGCTACAATCGCAAGAGATCGCCAAGTCCTTTTCCGATCGAGTGTCTCTTAATCTCTTAAGAGGTCCAATGCCGCCAGCATTAAGCATCGAAGACCATTGGAAACACTGCCAAAACGCCATCAGAGATGCCGCTTCTGATGTGCTGGGTTTCACTCGTCCACCACAACGAAACCCCTGGTTCGATGATGAATGCCGGCAAGCACATGCAGCTAAGCAAGATGCATATAACGCGGCGCTGCTTAGAAAGACCAGAGCTGCTCATGAGCTCTATGAGCGGCAGAGGAGAGACGAGCAGCGGCTTCTCAGGAGGAAGAAGAAAGAGCATGAGAAGCGCGCGATCGAGGAAATTGAGAGATGCTACTCCAGGAATGAGGTTCGGAAGTTTTACCAAAAGGTAAAAATAACATGCCGCGGAAACAAACCCCGAACCGAAGCCTGTAGAGATGAACAAGGGAACATCGTAGTAGAATCGCAGTCGATGCTGAGGATTTGGAAAGATCATTTCTGCAGACTGTATAACGGCGATGACGGACCAAATACCGCTGTCAGGCAGAATCAACCTTTCAACCTGGACGACGATGACCAACAATTCCGTCCACCCGACCTGGATGAAGTGAAGATAGCCATATCGAAGCTTAAGTCCAACAAAGCTGCTGGAGCGGATGGCCTGACTGCCGAGCTCTTCAAAGCGGCAGGCGATGACTTGGTAAGGAGCATACACCAACTCATCTGTAAAATATGGTCGGACGAAAATATGCCCGATGAATGGAACCTCAGCACTGTTTGTCCAATTCTCAAGAAAGGAGACCCTCTGAACTGCGCCAACTACAGAGGCATCAGTCTCCTTAACATCGCATATAAGATCTTATCCGCCGTATTGTGTGAACGCCTGAAGCCGTTTGTCAACAACCTGATAGGTCCATATCAGTGTGGCTTCAGGCCAGGAAAGTCCACCATCGACCAGACATTCACACTACAGCAGATCTTGGAGAAGACCCTTGAGCTTCAGATCGATACCCACCACCTATTCATCGCTTTTAAGGCCCCGTATGACAGCATCTATAGAGACGAGCTATATAGAGCAATGTCTAGTTTTGGCATCCCTGCCAAACTCGTCCGTCTGTGCAGGATGACGATGGAGAATGCACGCTGCTCCATCAAGGTCGGTAAAGATCTCACCGAGACCTTTGATGTCCAGAAAGGATTTAGACAAGGCGATGCGCTGTCATGCGTTTTTTTCAACATCGTACTTGAAAGAATAGTGCAAAACTCACGAGCAAACACAAGAGGCACTATCTTTCAAAAGTCCGTCCAACTACTCGCATACGCCGACGATATTGACATAATCGGGAGAAAGCAGCGTGATGTCAGTGGCGCTTTCGCGAGTATTGAGACGGAAGCGGCGAAAATGGGTTTAGCGGTCAATGAGGGCAAGACCAAGTATATGCTGTCAAGCAAAAAGGACAACCAACAACGACATCTCGGACATAACGTCACCCTCGACAGATATAACTTTGAGGTAGTTAAGGACTTTGTCTACCTAGGCTCCGCTATAAATACAGACAACGACACCAGCGCTGAGATCAAGCGAAGAATAACTCTTGCCAACCGCTGTTTCTTTGGGTTAAGAAGGCAATTGAGTAGCAAAGCCCTCTCTCGGACAACAAAAGTCACCCTTTATAAGACTTTAATAATCCCGGTCCTGCTCTATGGCGCAGAGGCATGAACATTATCAAAAATGGATGAGGGTGTTCTTGGTTGCTTCGAGAGAAAAATTCTTCGGGCGATCTTCGGTCCCGTCTGCATTGACGGTGATTGGAGGAGGAGATACAACGACGAACTGTATGGACTGTACAGCGACATGGACCTAGCCAGAAGAGTGAAGATCCAAAGACTGAGATGGCTGGGTCATGTAGAGCGCATGGACACCAATGCTCCGGTCCGAAAAGTCTTCGAATCCGCCCCCGAGGGACAGCGTAGTAGAGAAGGCCAAGACTCAATTGGCGCACGCAAGTGGAAGAGGACCTCAGCCAACTTAGCGTGCGAACTGGAGACAGCTAGCCAGGGATCGAGCTGGCTGGAGAAGCTTGTTGACTGAGGCCGAGGTCCACCCCGGACTGTAGCGCCACCTAAAGTAAGTAAGTAAGTAAATAAAGATCAATTGCTCAACAACTGTTGACTATTGAATCGTCTAAATCCAAGGTTTGTTTTCTTTTGATAAAAACATAGATATTTTTACTTGCTTTTGTTTTGACATGTTTTGTAATGAATAAGAAAACAGATCTTTAAATACTCGTACTTAAACTAAGTTCAGATGAGTGTCAGGTCTGGCAATATTGTTAGATCTGTCATTTGTCATACAATGTGTGCAAATCAGCTGACAATTGCAAAAATCTTACAATGAAAAATTGTCAGTTCAGACGATTGGTATAAAGTCTGACAGTCTCATTGTCAGCTGGCCGATATCCATTAACGTCAGATTGAAAATTGTCAGTTCACACGATTGGAAGAGGTTTGTTTATGAAAACTTGTGTGATACATTGAAAGGCATTGTCAAAGAAATTAATCTGAAACTTTTGTTCGTCGTGTGCAGAGAAAGTGAAATATCTGAAATATTTTAAATAAAATAGAACGTAAATCCAGCTAGCTACCATTTTAACTGCCTATGTGTTGGAAGAGAGTCATGTTGAAGACTTGCCACAAAAACTTTTTTGTATTTTTTGGAGATGGAGATTTTGGCGATTTTTCTACATTGTCTTCAGCTTTTTGTTCTTCAAATAAATCCATTTTTTTTTGTTATAAATTTTGCACAAAAATCACACTCTAACTACTTTAAATGTATCACTTTCGCCTCTATAATTATTATCTGGCAATTGAGAAATTGTCAGAAATTGTTAGATGTCATTAACAACACCTTCTTACAATTCCCAATGAGTCTGACAATTAATAAAAATTGTGTGTTTAAGCCTGTTTAGACGGTTGTCAGATACCTGGCAATGACCTGACAATGACGTTTCTTACAATATTGTCAGAGAAAACTGTAAGCTCACACGGTTGTAAGACATTTCAAACAATTTTTTTACTGACAGATCTGAAATTATTATCAGACCTGACAATCGTTTGAACTTAGCTTTTTACTCACACAAAATAGTTTTGTTCAGTGAGGAAAAACTAGAACAGAACCGCACAAATTTGTGAAGAACGTCAAATCAAATGAGAACAGAAAAGTACAGCCCATATGAGAATTGTCAAAGTTAATCCATTTATAGTTTAAAATTTCACTTGATTTAGCAAACAAACGCCAACAAATAATGCAATTTAAAACCACAACTGATTTTGACACTTTTCACAATTTTGTTCTACTTCGAGAGTAGGTGCAAGATTGTCTGTTCCGAACAGATTGGAAAAACCTCACTGAACAAAGCTAATGAAAACAAAAAATTGGAAATTGACAGGAAAATTGCAAAACCTACTTTGATAAGAATCTTACTGCTAAGACAATTATTAATTCAAAAACTGGGCTTAGAAAAAAAGTGCGATAATCCGGGCTAATAAGCATACGTAAATGCGACAATTAGTTCGTGAAATCACTAAAGATCTGAAAGGTAGATGGTTTTGTGCTAATCTCTTAACATGAATAAGATACTTTTCCTCCATAGAACTGCGCTGTGGACCACAATTTACCCTCAAACAAAGACGGGTTATCCGATATCCATTAACATCGCATCTTCAACTAAGGATGACATGATTGCCACGGTTGTAATACTCAAGCTCAATTAGGTAGCAGATTTGACGGCCTTCCAACGAAATCTTACAAAGCTTCACTTGCAATGAAAGCAGACATTAATGGAGCTGGGGATGTTAGTCACCCTCAAAGTGAAAATTTGCAACGAACTTTTGAAAATCCATATCTGAGAAAAATACTGTGAGTGGTTTAGACAAATCCCATCTCCAACGCATATCTTGATGACGAAACGGTGCAGGAACATTCAGATCGAAATATCCTAAGGTAAAGAGCGATACAGGGCGCCCCCTTATGACATGGCGGAAGGCGGTCCGCAATGAATGTTATCAGCAGAGCTGTGAGAAATTTAAACACATCGCCAAATACTCGTAAGTACGAAGCCCATTCATTCCTACACAACTCAGATGTTTAGATCGGTCACTTCAGTCACTATAAAGTTCTTAAAACACTTTCTCAAGGATCCCAGTTGTGGCGCCACCACTCCCGCTGCTAGCTTTCACGTGTTTGAGCCTCATGACGGACCAGAAACTGAACCCGCAAACAAGTGATTTCCATGCAAATGTCCATAAAACATCAATCCCATGGCAGCACTAGAATTGAACACGTTCACAACCCAATCAAAGGATGACCCGAAGGGAAACTACTAATTCGCCAGTGTGTCTGTGATCTGTGTTATTCTTATGAAATTCAGCACGGAACCTAATGACATGTAACTGTTATTAATAGCCCCGCCAAGACACTGGACACAAGTTACTTTCGACAGGTTATGGACGGTACTTTATTTTGTGGTCGCACTGTCCTTGTACGCATTTAAATGCTCTCATTAACTCCAGCTGAACACTTTATGGCTTGCACGACACAGAACCAGTTACTCCCATGTATACAGATACGGACACATTGACTACTCGTCGATAGTGTTGTTGTGGATTTTTATTTGGAAGTTTTACAAGGTACGAGGACGAATACAACAGTGGAACCAGCAGCAGCATTGCAGGTTATGTTGCTTCCAACTCTTGGGCCATCACCATCACCATGATCGGCTGTATTCGTACATACTCGTAGAACTCAACGAAATTTATGTCCATCCAATGTGGTTCTCCTGGGCTTCCACTTCCATTTTGCATAATGTGCATCTGCTGGAGCGTTTTTTGTTCTGTTTTGCTTTTTTTGATCCCCTTCGTCAGAGTGGTTCCCACATTTGAAAGTCAGTTCATCACATGTGGAGCAACCAGCAAGTGTATGTTGAGTATGTTGAGGTTTTGGCGCGCGTAGCTTTCCGTAGTACCACTGACATGCGATTCCAAAAGGGAACATCGCGCATTCAAATGACCAAGAAGGCATGGAATTGAGCCCGCACCGTGATAACTGCGAAATTGCGTGCAGGGGTTGGTTTTTTCTTACAAGAACGTTGAAACTCGATTCAGGTGAATAATAGCTCTGGGGAATTGTCGTACTTCGTCATTGCTCCTCTGGTTGTTGCAGATGTGTCTTCACATGAAAGCTGGCAATGAGCTTACTGATGACAAAAACAGCAAAACCACTTCAAAAAAGCAACAGAAATTCCACGTCCTAAAGTGTCTGGAATAATGTTCGCAAGTGGGATTAACTTGGTTTGAGGACAGCGTGGGTTCTAGTTCTCATGCAATGACATGAGTGTAAATGGCTTTGCCCTCACCTACCACCAAGGTAGCACTTTGTTGCAAGCAGAAGTAGTTGCTAATGTGCTTTATAAAGGTCAATATGTTTCAAAACTTTCTTTCAATATCTTAGAGGAAGGCACAGCCTTCCAGATAGAAGTACTAAACTCTTCAAAGAAACAAAACAAAGATCTTCGTTGGACAAGTGCTGCAACCACCTACCTATGGAATCGTGTAAACCACCATAAGACAATTATTTTGTACCTACTCATCCTGGCTCCTGCAGTAACCAATTCTATCTGTACTCTACTCATTCTGTCCATTCATCTCAGACCACGCACCCATCCCAAGAAAGACAGAGAGAAGAAGATTAAAATCAAGAAGCGACCATGAGATAGTTTGCCATTTGTTAGAACAGCGTGTGGCACATGCATCCCTGTGGTGAGCATTATTGAAAATTGATTCTGCAACGGCTCGTGATTTATGAACGACGAATCCCAGTCTGGAGTCTTTTATATTTTGTATCAGCTCAAGCCCTCAATGCTCAATGTGAGATGGGTAAAGTGTAGAGAACCTACTATGCTGGTTCATTTCTGGGATTCATATTGATGTAGCCAGCTGCTGTGTTGCACGCTGGCTGCTGCATGCGCGACGACTGAGTTTTATTTAATGCGACCGCGCTTTAGAGCTCGCGGAGGCCAAGGGTTCCACTAGTAATAAATTTCGATAGTAGCTCCCACCTTTGACTCGGGTAAGTTACTGCCATCGATCAAGGTTGACTTGTTTTTGTTTATATTGCTGATTTCCGATGGGGTGTTCTACGAATTGTGGGATGGAGAACGAATGCATTTACGTGCCCCATTCATTGAATATCATAGAGACTTAGGTGACATGCTTGCACTTGGAATAGGAAAGCAGAAAAATAAATGAGAACATGTACAGATGTTGGGAGTTCTGGGCGTTTATTTGGGAATACGACTAGGTTTGATCGGTTTTTGACCAATTGCCTCTAGTTGCACACTCCAAGATGATTAACGTCCTTCTCTATCGCGTGCGCTGAGAATCAATGATTCTTCGGGGTAGAACATTATCGACCTATATATCAGCCGACTCGTATATGGTTTTTGATCAGATCGATGTTGTTTTAAAGCTCGTAGAGTTGGCTTTTATATAAGACAGAGAACGCTGGGGAAATCTTGCATTCAAAGCGGCCAAAGATTTCTTCATCTGCCGTCGCTAGTATCCATGCATCTTCTTCGCTAATATCCATGCTTCTGCCCGACTGAGGAAGGGTCTTATATAGGCTCTCCTTGGTGTTTCTTGACAATGTGTCATTACTATAGTTAATAGCGGATTCATAGCCTCTAGGTTGAGGTTTGTGCTGCCGGTGTAAATGCCCGCTTCATTTGACAACCCACGCAAAAGTTTTAAGGACTGTTAGGTCCCTTAACAGGCCACGTGCAGCCCAACAACTTGCGACGGCCCTAGACTGCTGCAAAGCAGACATTACCACCGTCAAAGAAATGCGAGGGAATGGGCTGGACAAAAAGAGGATGAAAAACTGCGGCATCTACAACGGCGATTGTTATCGACGGCAAAATCAGCTCCTATTTGGATGCGGATTCGATGTTGGAGGCAGACTTAGGCAAGAAGTCTTGAATGAACGAGCGCATTATAGTAGTTCACATCAAGGCTAACATAAGCCTGATATGCGCGCACGCAAAGAAGCCTTCCATGAGCTATTGAACAAGATTTACGAGCAAAGCCCTAGCTATGACATTTAAATTGTACTCCTGCCAAACTCGTCATTCTGTGCACGATGATGATAAAGGATGCGCACTGCTCCATCAAGGTCGATAAAAATCTCACCGAAACGGCTGCAGGGAGAAGACAATTTTTTGAGTGATTTGCGGTCCCGACTGCATAGACGATGAGTGGAGGAGGAGATACAACGACGAACTGGACGGGCTGTGCAGTGACATCGACCTAGCCAGAAGTATAAAGAGAGAAGAAGCACAGAGATAAAAGAGACAGGGATACCCAGACTAGACCTAACTCTGTACAACTCGTCTCTTCAGATGATGTCATATGCGAACTAGAATCCGAGAAAGATGTGGTGGGTATCCATCTGAGCTCCTTGGTTTTTCTCTTGGATCTAACGTTATGTAAAAAGTCCGTCCAACTAACTCGGTTCAAAACATCACCAATGCCTTACACGAACAAATCATTCCCCAAGCGTTCCCACATTTTATAGATCGAGTCAATGATTCTAAGGTTGCGTCGTCTTCAGTAAATACTTGAAATTACTGAGATTCTGAATAGGCCCAAGCCCAACATTACTGTAGCGCCACCTTAAATTATGCCCTAAGTCCGTAGGCCTCTGTTTTGACATCACAATGATACTCTTTCACTAACTCCGACTACGGCAAGGATCTCTTCCGTTATTCGATGCTGCTCTTCTTCCTTCTTGGTGAACTGGTTTCCATCATATTCCATGTCACGCAATGGTAGTGACATCTTTCATGTCATACCACATGTGTCTTTGGAGTGCCTAATCCTGAACCGTTCTTTTAGAATGCTTCGTATTGGAAGTGACGCGACTTCATCGCATGTATAGGCCCTGTAGATACCGATTTAAAAATGTTTGAAACTTTCTTGAGGTTAATAAAGAACAATTGACTGCATGTGAATAATGTCAGAGCAAAACTTCGCTTGTTCAATGCAAAGCCACTGCTATGGCACAAACAACAGTTTCGCTGCATAAAATGAGCTGCAGAAAATTGCTAAGGTGTCTGCATACAGGATAACAGAGTTATTGTTATTGTATATTGATATGCCTTGAAAGATCCTAGCGTTCTTAAATGTCATATGTTCGCAACAGCACCTCTTATGTATACTTCAATTGCCTTCAAGTAACTCCCCTCCCGATACAATAGACTTATGCCAACGGTTTTTCCAATTTTCGAAACAATTGTCATCGTCGATTCGATTTTTATCTCCTCAATCGTATCAAAATGGTGCATCCGGAGAGCCCTCTTGAGCTTACTCAAATCGGTGGTTGTGGAACGATTTGATTTGAATATTTGGCGGAAAATTGACGCTCTTTGCCAATGAATTTAGTTTTTCCGGAACCAATCGTGATTTGACTTCTATGATGCACAAAACACCAAACAGAACCAGCGAGGGCTCTAATTGTCAATCGACGATTTTTGGCCACCAGAACTTTGATTTCCTTGACGTTTGTACCACTTGTAAACATGTTTTTGTGACATAGCCTGGTCACCGAAGCCCTTCTCAACGTTTCTGCAGCAGAAATTTTGTTCTGCAAACAAAATTGAATGCGATTTCTTTGCTAAACAAAATCAGAGATTTTAAAAATCGCTAAATTCTCTTTTTGTTGTTCACAAAATACGTACGTAACTGTTGAACAAGCGCCGATTTTGACATAGATATCAGGAACAGTACTACCAACCTAAAGAAAAAATATTTGTCAGAATCGAAAAGCCCGCGTATTTAAAAATTCAAATTTTACTCTATTTTTGATCACAGTAGTACACGCTTCAACAGCGTTACCGAATTTTTGAAAATTTAGTTCCGAAATTATGGTTCTATACGCCAAACTTATATAGCACCTGCATCATAATACATCCGACATAAACGACAATTTGAGATCGCTATTACCCATTTTGTGGACCATCTTTGCACCAAATTTTCTTTAGAAGATGCATTAGAAGAGTGCAAACATAGAAGAATATTGCAAACATTGAGGAGAGTGTCGAAGAAGATTCAAATTTATCAATTCGACGTCATTCACAACAATTTGGACCTTGTTCGTCCTATCTATGTAAAATTTTACGCAGGGATCTTAGTTTGAAGGCTTAAAAGATCCACTAGGAGCCGAAATTGAAGCCGAATGGCTATCGTTTGCGTCGAAATTTGGCATTGAATCCGCTATTTTATCGAAAAATTGTGTTCAGCGATGAGACTGATTTTTGGCTCAACGGGTGTGTCAATAGGCGAAATTGTCGCATTTGGAGGGAAAATAATTCACAGGAGACAACGTCGTTACATCCCGAAAAATGCACAGTTTGGTGCAGTCTGTGTGTAAATCTAAAAAGATTAAAAATCGTATTCATTAGCGCATTTAGATTTTGCAACGTCTATGAAACACTTGTTGTTTGGCACTGGCACTAGAAAAGGAGCTGAAGGCGATCTCGTAGAAAAGATCGATCGAATTCGCGGAATTTTTAAAAGCTGATGAACAAAGGGGCACAACGGATCAATCTGGTCGCAGTGCAAAATGGCTCGTACTACCACTTCTATGTCCTAAACGTCTCTCCTCAAAAAAAGATAGCCAATCTTGAGAGGTTTGTCATAAATGCATGATGTGGCAGGACATCGCCTTCTCAAGTACAAGGTGGTGCAAAAGTGATTTTGTTTACGAATGAAGAACTTTAGTTCTGCTTTTGGATTTTGTTTATTTGATGTCTTATATTCTTGTCCATTATCTCGATATCAACTAAGTGGTCGCCGCCAGAATTGGTGACTATTCGGGCCCGATTTATGACATTTCCCATCACTCTTGCGAGAACTTCCGGCGATGGGTCCTCGCATTCTTGACGGATATTCTGTCTAAGGACTTCAAGAGTCTAAGGCTTGTTCACATAGATTCGTAACTTCAAAAAATCCCACAAAAAGAACGAACTCCAACGGTAAAAACAGGCGTTCTTGCCAGCCACTACAAATAGCCATAACGAGATATTAGGCGACCCGGAAATGCAGCTCTCAGAATTTTGGTTGCGACTTGTCCAGTATGCAGCGTTGCTCCATTCTGTTGGAACCACATATTTTCAAGTCCCAATTTAGCCAATTGAAAAAGGAGACAGTCGTTGAGCATGACTCTGGAGCGCTCGCCGTCCACAGTAGTCGTTTGGCCCGTCGTTTTCGAAAAAATAAGGCCTTATGACCATACAGTAACTCTGACCGGTTGTAATGGCTCTTCGTGGTTAATACGCTGTTTTTCGGTGCTTATTCACATATCCACAAGGATGGAAATGGGCCTCGTCGCTTATGACGATTTTCGATGAAAAATTATCTCCGTCGTGGTCGAGATTCAGGATGTCTTGAGCGTAGCTTACGCGCGCTGGACGGTCAACAGCTAACAGCTGATGCACTTTAAGGGAACATCTTACAGTCTTTCACCAAAATTCTCTGTAAAGACCGCCGATTGATGTCCAATTGATCTAAACTCCAGGGTTCTCTGCGACATCTTCAGCCATGATATATTCTCAGTGGAACGACTGCTCCGGGGCCGACCAGACCTGGCAACATCTCGTGTTGTCCCAAACTCTTCTAGGCGAGCGGGTAAACTTCGTAGTGTTTCCCCTGTTGGTGTCGGATGACCAGGAAATTCGCGCCGAAATTCACTCTGCGCCAACACCAGCGACGTATTATTCCGCAAGAAAAATCGTTACAATTTTTTCGCATTCTTTAGGAATACTATACATATAGCGATCCATGTCTTACTGACGTATATTTTGTATCTGTTTACTTCACAAATGTAAAAGTAGAATTGACAAATGTCACAAATGTCAAAGTAGAATTGAAACTTGCCGCCATTTGCAAAAATGATAACATATTCCGATAAGGTGTTGACTTTTTGCAAAACTTTGTTTTATCAGAATGATCTTACGACTTTTCTTATTCAAATAGTCCCATTTGCTTTGACGGGCCTTGGATAAGAAGATTCAAGGACTAACTATACGTGTACAGCGACATCAATTTAGTCAGAAAACTGCGCAACAGTCGCTTAAAATGTCTAAGACATGTAGAACGAATGGACCCCAATACTCCGGCCCTCGAAGTTTTAGAATCTAATCCGGAGGGACAACGAAACAGAGAAAGTCCTTGCCGTAGAAGGGCGCTTAAACCGACTTGAAGAGCGCAACTAGAGGCAGTTAGCAAAACACCGGGCTAACTGGAGACGCTCATTAGTTGGGACGCAGGTTCACTTCGAACTGAAAGTCTTGTACAAGATACGATGATCTATAGAGAAGTATGCCAGTCGGGACCAAGTATGACAACTTTACATCTTAGGTTCTTACCATGCATTGGTTACCACCAGTTCAACTACAATCCTATAGACATGCGAATTTTCAAGAAGAAGCTACTTGTCAAAATCAACGTAAAAATGCAAAATGTTCTCGATATGTCAAAGCGATCTCGATCAAAGCATACATATCTGTGCGGTCAGGTAAAGATGTCTCCATTCGGGGCTAAGGGTAGAATGTTGGTTAGAAATGTTGTCTTTCTCGTCCTCAGTCGCGAGGCTATTACGTTTAGCTTTCTTATTCTAGAAATGATCCATTCATACTTTATGTCAAGAAAGTAAAGATCCGATACCTTAGGCTATCAAATGCTGCTGGGACACTGAGAAGTAACCCCGCTTCAACTCTTAGATACTGCGTTGTCAAAGTCGTACATTCAATAAGCACTTACTGTCATATAAAAGTCCATGCATGGGATTGTTTCAATTTTGGGCTTGCATCTGCCCCTAATCAGAACTAAAGACCCATGCAATTGCAGTTATGGCATCTATCACCTGCAGCCACTGGGGCACATAAATCATATTTCCGATTTGCTACTTTGTACGAAATACGAGTATTCAATAGCAATTCCCTCCAAATCGAGGCCAGCAGGTGGCCGCAGTAATATCATGATTGCCAATCAATAATTCGATTAAATGAGATCCTTAATCATGAAACGGCCGACGACGAGATTCCTTAAATGCAAAAACAAAAAATACCAGAGAGGGGCATGCCATTAGCCCTACAGTAGTACCAAATGTAAGCACCCATCAGCCATCAGAAGCCAGTCCACAAAATGCCTCGTTAAATGTGCAACTTTATGTTTGCTTTTAATTCCGCTTAAAATGTTGTAACTCCAAAATCACACTCCAGTCGGGGCAATCTGCATCTTCTGCGAATGAATACCCGCAATAAGCCAGCAGTTTCCATCTCCATGGATCTTTACCGTGAGACAACATCATTCCGAATCGCTACGCTCGATTGGGATTAATAATCCAGCATTGCAATCGGCACCTTTGCGCCACAAGTTTTTATGTCCAGTTTAATGTCTTCATTAGGTTGAAGGCCCTCGTCCGTCCGGCGTCCATCCGGTGTCCATCCATACCACTACCATCATACCAACTGCAGCTCAATCAGACGATTTCAATTAACTTTTTTTATTCGTTGGCATGGAAATTAAGATGAGCTCAATAAAGGAACGCGTACGACCTGCCAATAGGAGGAGGAAACGCATCCCAGAAGGAGCTGTCGGAAGGACGAGGTAAGATTTTTTTATTGCGCGCGAATGTTTTTACAGCCTAATTCATAATTCGGAGTGCAGAGATTGTGTTGCTCGATGCGGTTTTGGTGTTTTATTACTGAAATCCCAAACCAACAGATAGTCGTTGGGACGAATGGGACACGTTGTCCTGCATTGAAATGAACAGACAGAGGGGAAACCATATCGATGGCTGCCATTTGATGGTGGACGTGTGAAATCACACCTAAGATGAGCTGAGGTCGTTTAAGGATTTGTTTGCATTTTACTATGTTGCAGTTGGAATGAGAAGAGATGCCACAACGGTCGTAACGAGGTTAAATGGATTCGAAGGTGGAGAGTTAATTAGGTGTTTTCCAGACACACGATCAGAGTCATTCAGTCTTTAGGAATTGATTGCCTTCATTTGGATTTTGATTGGCTTGTGCTAGTTGAGGTTGTAGGTAAGCGGAATCGCGAGAAGATCTTGGTTGTGTTTACCAATGGTACGAGTATAGTGGCTAGAAATGACTTGAGCTATGCACCTGTCATAGTTTGGTACCTCAATAAGGCATCTCTTAATGCTGTCTGGTTTTCGCGAAATCACTCTTCGCAGGTCTTTGTCTCTTCATGAAGATGACCATCGACTTACAACAAATATTTTGTTGGTCTTCCTTGTCAGATGTGGTTCTGCGGGTGAGACTAACTGCTAATTAGGATATCAATCATGTCGATGTTGTGACAAATAGAGGTTCATATTAGGCAACTGCAGCAGCAAGAGTTCAAAGACGTTGAAGGTCGATTTGGCCAACCTAGCATCACAATCACAGAGTTAGTCATGACTTTTACTGTCAGTTATGCTCAGGACTCTTAGGTGATTAGCATAAACGTCGTGGGGCCACACGACACCAGTAAGCAATCAAGAGACTTTCCCACTGTAAGTCAGCAAACAAGTCGCTGGACTCTTAGAAACGTCGGGAACCATACGCTTGATATGCCGGCAACGTGAGAGTCAAGCCTTTTAAGGTTATGGTAAATAGAAACCCTAGAGAACGCAGACAATCCTAATAGAGATTCTGTTACGGAAAACTTCTCCCGTTCCCTTTGGCGTTTTCCTTGATTTTCCGTGGCATCTAAGTTTTGTTCACGTGAACTAATACCCTTTGCTAGTTATAGAGCCGGTTACATCCAGACATCGTGTGTGGCTTAGATCCTGTCATCAATGAATGTGACTACATCACCTGACCATTTGCGTTTACGACGTACGTGCCATTTTTTTGCACCGATTTTCCTCACATCCTCTTCTCTTTACCAACATTTAATTTTTAAATTCTCTTTCGTATTTGAATATGTTCCCTAAGCCCTAATTTTTGTATAAATCCACTTCTGTTTGTGATTTTTTTTACGCGATGATGCTTTTCTTTCTGCTTCCCTTATCAAACACCCTGTGCTTACAAAAGCATTCTCCTTTCATTCAGCTATTCACTTTATACAATCCAACAATCAATTCCAAGATTCACACCATTATTATGATCTTATTCACTGAACGCATAAAATTTCCCTTCCCATTTGACATTCTCCAGTCTTCACTTGACAGCTGTCAGTGAGTGAAGTTAAAAAAAATATATTTCGAACAATAAATTCTCACCATGGCCTGCAGGAAAATTGCTTCCGATTTGAGTCTTTTGACCAAATCCACTTCTAGAATTGCAGCTATTGGTAGCGCCAGGCAGTTTTCTTCAAGAAATGATTTGGAAAAAGTCACCCACACCGGTCAGGTAAGTGGAAAATCAATGACAAACAGTCGCACACTATTATCCAGATTGTTACGCAAACATTTTTTTGTTTTGGTTAACGAATTCATCGTTGGTTGCCTCTTCCAGGTCTTTGAAAAGGACGATTACCGTAATATTCGTTTCACAAATGCTGCTCGTTATGTAAATGAGAACTGGGGCATTAAACTCATCGATGAGATTCCCCCAAAAGAGTGCACTGAACGTGTTGTCTATTGTAATGGTGGAGATGAGAATCTTGGTCACCCCAAAGTGTACATAAATTTGGTAAGATAGTCCACTTGTCGATAATGAAAGTGTGAATAATATCTATTTTATAGGACAAACCTGGAGCACACACTTGCGGTTATTGTGGACTAAGATTTGTTAAGAAAGATGGCCATCATTAGGAAGAATCCTGACTCTAATAAATTGTTTAACGAATAAATAAATGAGCGGTTTTATTTAGGTGGCAATTAAAAGTGTGTATGGCTCTCTGTGTGACGTATATATCCGTGAATCAAAGAATGGGTTTTGTAAACATCCCTTCTACTTAACTCATCGCATTCTCAGCTGCAAGTTACTTCTTTTATTCATCATTCTAAAGCTTCATTGTTGCTGACCACAGCAGAACCCTTATCAAATTATTTAGAGCAGGATAAGGGGCTACCACGTCTCTGTCCGAAGAAGATCGACGCAGTATTTGCAAGTTTTCGTGTCCGATGGAAATTGGCAACCATTTGAATTTAAGATTTCCGATTGCTGCCCACACTTCGGAGGATATGCTATTTGGTCTGACTGTCCAAAACCGGTTCATTCTTGTTGTTTCGCTGACTTCGTCTTCGGTAAAATCTTCAGTGTCCACTTTGTGTTCGACAGCCTAGTGAATGAAAAATCGGAAAACACGCTCACAAAGACCCTTAGACCTATAAGTAGGACTTCCTTCATGTTGAAGCGCATGGAGAAAATAGTCGAGGTCCATGTGCGCAAACTGCTTTGCGAATGCATCCTCTGTCTGAGATACAACATGCTTACCAACGCACAAGATCTTGCGAGAGGGCAGGCATAACTGAAGGCACATTCAACGAAAGGGAATACGCGGTGGGCACTTTCGTTGACATTGAGGCTGCTTTCGAAAACGTAAGGTGGGGATAAACAGGGTTTGCCTGCAAGCCGGCGTTCTGCCTCCACTACTTTGGTGTATGCTGGTCGGCTCTTTGCCCAACGCTGTGAGCAATAAATCTGATATTTATGCACAAATAGCATAAGCGGATTATGTCTTGTCTAAAACGCAGTTAACCGTAGACATGAGCTATGTTGGGTGCAATAGAAATAGGCTTCCAGTTAATCCTCTCAAATCTAAGGTTGTTTTTGTCAGGGAAGGAGGAATTATATCCTATTCTTTGGCTGTCTAATGGTATAAGCTCTCTCCTTAGGACGCCCGGCTCCACTCTAAACGCATTGATGAATCTTCTTCCACGTGATATTCATATCATAGCTATTATGCTCTCTCAAAGCCATAAAAAAGTGGTATTAAGTACAATACGCACCGGAGCTTTGTCGTTTGACTCTGGCTTTACGGCATAATGACATCATAACTCCCTCTGCTGAAAGGATACGAAATTGACTTTCCCTGAGCCCAAGACTGGTTGCGGTCAGAAACCGATGTACGATATGGTGCTGGCGTCTTTTTAAAGAACGACGACATTCGATTTCACTTCTCGTTAGGAAAACTTGCGACCGTCTTTCAAGCGATAATACACACAATTCTGACGGCATCGACGTATATTGTGTAAAACCGGTAGATTAGGCAGAACAGCCAAGCAGCGCTTAGAGCCTTGCTGGATCCATGTAAGACTTCCAAGCTAATTCCAGAATGTAAGACTTCACTAAACGCAGTAGGAGTGTTGAATTCACTGGGTCTTGTCTGAATTCCAGGCCACAATGGAATCAGGAGAAATAACATCGATGATGAACTTGCTAGTCAAGGCTCAGAAAAGAGCTTATCAGGATCAAAACCAACGTAAGGTTTGCCCGCGTCCTCGGTTAAGGCATCCATCGGCATGTGTGTTTCTTCTTTTTTCATCTTTTTTTTCTTGTGATAGACAGACTCAAACGTGGAAGAACTTAGTGGTTATTTTGCAGGAAGTAGTCCCTCGGTACCAGGAGTTTTAATTCCTCCTCAGAACTGGCTTGGTAGTTCCAGTGCTTCTGTGCACTGACTTCAGCACTAGGATGACAAATTTAATTCGCAATTCTCTGTCAAACAGATTACAAAAAGTCGTGACGAGCGGTTCTACTCGTATTTCTAGCCTTAAGCTTATTATAACAGGGGTTCCCCAGGGGTCAATGTTGGGCTCGATACTCTTTTGCATGTTTGTTAGCGACTTTCCCTCTGTGTGCTAACATAGTTAAGTTTACCTTTACGCTATTGTCGTCCAATTCCATACAGCTCGACCCATTTATAGCATTCCTGAGCTTGTCCAATGCATTATTGAGGACCTTGACACTACAAGCAGTTGGGCCACAGATAATGGTCTCTTACTGAATCCAAGAAAGTCACAGAGAGCGATAGCGATTCTTATTTGATCATAAACTGTCTGGGTATTCTCATACTATTATGAGGTCTATGTCCGGTCTACGGAACCCTTCATAAATTGTGATTAACCGCGGGTTTCATCCCTATTGCCACTAGAGAGGAGCTCGTCAAAAGTCTTATGATCTACTGTTGTCTAGATTAATTGTCCCAAAATAAATTGGAAGTGGTCTTCAATGACGCAATGCGCTACGACGACACCGCGAAGGACTATCTCTGTAAATGTACGGCTGCCTGCAGGACTCACCGTTTTACTGGTGGGTGCTGGCACTATGAGCACTTTTTTACTGAAACAGTCATGAAAGACTGAAAGGTCCTATAGAGGGAACTTACAAAGAGTACAATGGCCTCGTTCCTTATCTGACTGCTGTTTTCCGGCAGAAAAGTTAAACGCTTAACGTTTAACGCTGTCTGATGAAAGTCAGACTAAATAGTCTGCAATTCTAGGATTGCAAGTAGCCGTATTTCTTTGCAGCCAGACACTTGCTACTGCGCGTTGGACTACTAAGCTGCCTTTCAGGGCCGGCGATAGAACGTCAATTTAGTAGGCGCTTTCTGGCTTGCTTTACGGATCTTGACCAGTGTTTGCAAAAGTTTTAACAGGAAGCATTTTGCCATATCTGAGAGAGCATCGGGATATATGAGCCCGAAGTTTTGCGACCGATTAGAAACCTAACCAATGTATGCACATTATGTACCAAACAGAAGGCCAAGTCCCTTGAGCAGAATGTGTAGTAATGTGCAGTGCCTACTTACTTCTTCACCGAAAAATCCACGCCCGTTGCGCAGCATTCTTTTGCTCATTTCAATTCTAAACACGTTCCTTTGAAATATTCCAGAACAATCCCCTTGGCGTTTGCTGTAGCTTAATCTCTTAAACGAATGTTCGGCCTTCTCAACGTATTTAACATTGCTGAGTCGTTTTTAAAATTTCTGAGTTTACTCCAATGTTCCTGGTCACAACTCTCCAACTTCCATATCTGATTGGAATATCTAATCTTAGACTTTCGGAACAAAACGTTGTACTCTATCCGGTTTTGTTTTCTTTATTTTAAGATTACATACTCACAACAAGGAATTCTCTTACGGCTCATACATCAGGAAACGAGGATGCGCAGAGACAAGTGAAATTTGAACTTCTATCAACGCGAAAGTCTTGACAACGCGATGCAACATCTCCCGTAATATACACTCCAGCTGACGGAATATTGGTGTAGTCATAGTTGCATGTCAGATAATGGTATTTATACCTGTGGACAACAGCTGAATTTGACATTTCTGATTGATTTTCAACAACGTCATTACCACTTACCCCTTCAATTCACCAAATCCGGTACAAAACGCCATAGCACATCCAACCTTGCCAACCTTGTCATTCACGAGCACAGTAAAATGACCGATCTTCCTAAACATCGCAGTGAATCAACAATTTTTTCGAATGTGCGGATTCTTATGATTATAACTTACACGTTTTCCAACTTTTCGTACTTCAAAATCACATGACTTGGAGTATCTGCACTTTCTATAAACCAGTTGTAGATTCCTTTGTACGCACGGTCCATTGCCTTCTTATAGGGCCCGTTTGTCTGAAAATACGCCAGATTCTGACCGGACATCGGGAAACGTTTAGTATTCCGACACTGGTCGTGTTGCATCTTACAACGACCAGCATGGACACTTGCAAGATACTCCAACTCATGGTCCCAAACCTAAAAAATGCAGTTACGAAGTGAATTATCAAAAATGAAGCACTCACAAGTTTCCTCATTTTAGCAGCCGTTGGCAAGGGTCCGTCTTGGCCTTGAACTTTGCCACATGCAGTTTGATTGCGATAGTAGTTGTGCCAATACAGAAGCCAATTCCTAAAGCGTTTCGTCATAGGAAAATGCCTCTCATACTTGGCATCTGGGGTCTAGAAAATATTGATTTTAGAAGAACGATGGCTAAAAATGGGATTTGGTGTGCTTACAATTTGCTCTTTGTAGCATACAATGTGACGCTTATCTTTGCCACGGCAGAGTTGCAATTCACTTCTGCAATATTCATAGCAATGGATTAAGCTGAAAAGTAGAACAAGAAATATTATGGGCCTAAGTGGAGACACGGCAACCGACATTATGCGAAAATTTAATTCAACTGACATTCATCTAAGCTTCTGGGATTTGTCTGGAAATTGATTTCGAGGAGGTTTTTTGAGTGTTTGTATTTTATACACTTGAGTAGTGCGTTCAAACATCAAAACCGTTTTTTCGAAGAGATACGTTCGATGCAGAAGGTAACGCACCCGGGAACTTAATTCTAAAATCAGAAACTCGATGCTGTGGCGGAAGAATTTGCAATTTGCAAAAAAACATTGTTAAGTAGCAGTAGCTCACGCCAGATGGATGGCTTGGATGCAGGAGTGACAGAAGAAGTAAAAAATCAAACGTTAGAGAAAGCTACGAAGATTGACGTGAAAGTCTGGAAAGTGCGCCCTGAGGAGTGGAGTTGACAAAACGTTCTGCTATAGAATGTCCTTGTATCCACACATCGATCCCTGAGGAAACGTGGAGTGCCTGTCCAGAACCGCCCTTCTTTTTCATTAAAGCAAGCAATAAGAGAACTCGTTGTAGCGTGTCCAGTGAAGATAAAATTAACTAAGCGACTTTGCAGAAATCACTAAAATATAGCATCACTCATTAATCTTGGCAGATCGTCCAACAATTTTGGGAAAACCTTCCACAATAGGATAGCTGTGTTCAGAGGCGGGCAAAACTAAACTTGCCAAATGCAGTGAAATGTTATTTGCAGAAGATTTGGAAACGTGAACAGCAATCTTTCCAATTGACGATGTCGACATGCTTAAGTCCGTATGTACGCTCACAACAGGCACGACGATGTACGTTACGTGCGTTAACTCCTAACATCCTAATTTATTAGCCAGCCACGACTTAATATGTTACATGCGTTAACCCCGACGTTATAGTCACCTGGATTAGCGAACAATTGAGCCCGAGGTAAACGAATACCAATAGAATCTCCACAATGTTGCCGTGCGGTGAGACACTATTTGGCTGCCAGAAATAAAGAGAATATTGTGACTCTGCTCAAGTTAAGACTGCAATCGATAATACCGATGTATTTTGCAAGAAAGCGTCCATAAAAAATCGTATTGGGCTTCATTCAAAAGACCATCGAGCATGTTGAAGTTTCGCTGATTGGGTTCTGTTCCAATCATCCTAGTGAGAAACCACAAATTCCTTCGCTAATATGTAAAATTCGTGCATTTATTCAAGTGAACAGCTGAAGGTGCTCTAGAATCAATTGACTGTTTGGTATAGCTTTCATGTCAGAGGTGTCATTTTCGTCGTACCTCCTTCAATTGATTTCACCAAGTCAAAAAATGGAGACTTGAAAGCAAGTTGGATATATTAAGGCCTGTAGGCTCAATGTTTTGTAGAGGAAGTTCAGTGATCGTCGTATCGCGCGTGCAATTCAACACAATTAGCATTTTTTCGTTTAGGTTACATTAAGTCTTTTTTCTGTGCTAAGTAGCCAACAAGTTTAGACCTCTTTAGGGCGTTCATTTGACCTGAAATTGGCTGAATTATTTGAAAAACAATACGAAAAATTGAGTCCAGCGCACCCACTCATGCAAGCTGTTTCGAGTAGGACGTTCAATGATATTCATTTTTCGGAAAAAAAATATGCCTCATGGCTCCTAATACTTTCAACTTCTCCGCACTTGCTGGCTTTGATTGTTTAGTATAAAGACCGTACCATTATTACAGCAAATTACATCTAATGCTTCATATTTCTTCTACGTTTCTGTATTGCTACTTCGCGGTTTGCTGGGTTGCCTAAATGTGTAGACCCATTTCGGATCACTTCGTTTGCCTGATCATTCAAATCATTCTTCGTTCTACCTCGTTATCAGTGTCTATAACTAGAGTTCTTATTGCTTTTTGGATCACATACTCTGACGGACTTTGTTAACAGAAAATCTTTCATGTCATTTAAAACAACGAACTTTTACACTTCTCTTTTGTAAAATCCAACCCATTTAAGTTATTTCTGCTCTGCATTTAGCTTTTTCTTTAACTATGAAGTCATCATAGAAATCAGGTGGTTTTATCTGAGATCTAAGAGCTGTCAGAGAAAGACCTTTACCAAGCTAATCAAACAAGCTTTTTAGTCTTTATTCGTAGACTTTAAATCATCGTATGTCAACCTCTTTGAACTCTTTCTATCTATTGCAAATTTTATTGTTCCCCGTTAGCAAGCATACGTTGCCATCTTCAATATATTTCGGCGATTGCAACTCTTTTTGCAACTGGCATTTTTTGTTGTTGCTGTTCCGCAATCTTAAGGATCTTAGATTGGTTGTCCATGGTTCGACGAAGCACTTTTCCTATTAGTTGCAGCTTGCTTATGAGTTGTGAGGGTATCTCATTTAATCTACGATGATTCTACTGGCATCGCACTTACTCTAGTTACAACTTGTTTACCCCTTTTTTGCAACATAAATAGCATTACTCACCGCACCTTATCCTTTTCGCTATTTACGCCATACTTAATTCAGGCTTAAAAGGTTTACCTGGCAGCTCCATCTTTTGCCTTATAATAAACTATGTATGCAAGGTCAAGTAGCGGACATAAATATTACAGATATTTCCCACTTGGTTTCTTAAAAGTACATTATTACGTTGACGTAATATATTTTTAGCAACGACATTCATGTTTGCAATACTCCATTTATTTTCGACAGCCCGCTTATAGAAAACCTGAAAATCCGATCAGTCATACAGACTTCCGAAAGTCTATATTCTTGTTGGATGTAAGTTCGTCTCAGCGTATGTTAGCTGTCAAATTGTTTGCAAAAGGTTTTTCCCTATTTGGTCGTCATTTACGACAAAAAACGGGAAAGAAACCGCGGCAACATTGTGTAAGAAGTTTCAACAAGACTTTTTCTTTTCACATAAAATCTTTTCATTTCTCTAAACATCATTTTCCTTGTCATATTCGTGTGACTTTTAGAATCTGTGATTGTTTTTCTTTCCCCGACAATTTTTTCTCGACTGTTTGCAAACATTGTAAGGGCGTTTATAAATCCTTTAAGCGTGCGTCTTATAAGAATAAAAATAAATCTTAGCCAATTAGACTGCATCTCTGAGATTACATATGGTACGATGAATTTTCGCTGAGAATAAACAAATTTCTAAACCAATTCCAGTTCAAATGTATAACCACTCACCTATGAAACGTACGCATGCCCCCAATATCTGAAACATTTGGCAACCATTAAAGAAACAACAGAAACCACATAACAACACTCATTGCCAGCCCTGTGCGTCGGCGACCACTTTAAAAATATCCCACAACAAAACCAACAAAAAAGCAACCCTTCTCCCCAAAATGTCAGAAGACCAGTGAAAATTTCCCATAACATGCGCATTCCCCGATTTTCAAGCAGAACAACGTAATATTCGATTTCGAGACAATTCCGGCAGCAGGTTCACACAGAAGTCACACACACAATTTGCACAGCAGAAAATTCACAAAATCCAAAAGAAAATAAACTGCAAAATCACAACAAATAAACTGCATTCAATTGTTTGGTCTTTACTAAGTTCAGTGGCGATTGGAATTTTTTATTTAGTTTTCCACGAAAATGGATATCTTGCGTAAAATGTTCAAAATGACCGAGGCTGACACCGATACCACCGCCAAGTGAGTACCTATACCTATTTACCTATCTCGTGCCAGTGAAAAACTGGAAAAAAAAAAAAAAAATCGAAAGGAAGCAGCATCTCCTTTATCGATCGATCGATGAATCTTCCATATGAAGAAAGAAAATCTTCGAAACCATGGTATTGGCCGGGAATTTATGTGTGTTTTTCCGTTTTTCTGTTTCATTGCAGTGCGGCTGAGAAGGACGAGTTCCGGAAGCCCAGTTGGTTTGATGAGTCCGATACGGACGATGAATTGTTTGGGGATAATCGGAAATTTGCTTTTCAAATCTTTACCAACCCGATTGAGCTGCAGAAGCATTTCGAACATCAAATGCAGCAGATAATGGAGGCTGTTAACGAGTACGAAGGTAGGCTTCGACTTCTTTCGTTTGGGGTAGTGGGGTGGGGAGTCCCATCTTTGTAGGTATCCAAAGCCAAGTTGGTAAAGGTTTTCGGGGGAGGGTATGAGTTCTATTGCGCATTTGGTAAATAAATTTTCCAGGGCTTTGGATTGCACTTGCTATTGTTGCGGCAGGAAGGGCTCCATTCTTTACAGGCGGTCTCGGGATGATGTTAATTGTTTGAGGGTGAAAAGTGGGCTTTTTGCGACGAAATGAAAAGTTTGCGTGCGAATTGGCTTTGTTTCTTTTGAGCCGCGGGGGTGCTTAAAAGAAAATTACTCACCTCAATCTAGGTTGCCGACGATTTCATCATGAATCCTCTCGAGTAGAGTCTGTGTTTTGGTTATATAAAGCACGGTGATGGGAGACGTGCTTAACATCACTTTGTGTACATTGTCGTGTTTTCATTTCATTATATAAGTAGCGACCGCAAATTGATTGTTTTTTTTTTGTGTTGGAGTAGTGAGAGGTCTTTAAAGTATGTACATTCGAGAGCGGGCAATTGTACTCAATTGGGAAGAGGACTCAACGGATAGCTATGTACATATCTACTAAGTTTTGTTAATTGCCTTTAAGGGAAAGGATTCTATTAGTCTGTTAAGGTCGAGCGTTTTCAGCCGATTTTTCGACCGCAAATTCTTGCATCGCAATTGCAGTCGCTTACGTGACAAATTTATTAAAAGAAATCGTCTTGATGCGTCAGTCAATTGAACGCGGTTTCTTTTGACTTTGATGCTCTACGCGCTCTTAATCATACTCGAATTGTAGATATGTATATGTGGAAGTTCTTGGTTCGATTATATAGATACATGCAAGCCTAGCACTACTGTTTACATTGAATTTGGATTGTGATTATCCCATGGTGATACTTGACTAACCCTCTTTCATCTGTTTTAAGTCATACAGTCCAGAGGGTGGTAGGTTCTGTATTTAATTTCGAACTGAATATCAATTTTGTTAGACCATAAGTAGACAGTTGCTCTGTGTTGCCGAAACAGTCGAGCTGTTTTAATGGCTTGAACATCATCCAAAACCTAAAACAGTTCATAATGGTGTTCATGTACCTCAGCAATTCACGAAACCGCTTTACAATTCTGCTTATCGCCCAACATATGGCGTCGCATAATTCCAAAATGTGGTAGAATAAATATTTTGTTGATATGGATGTCTCTTCTGTCCGAAGTGACGTGGGGCTCTTCTAATTAACTTATCCAGTGAGCGCGGTATTTCCCCAATTACCTTCGATTCCACACTCCACACTGGGGTGACTGGCGCCTTATAAATAATCTCATTAGTGTTGCTTCATTACCTAGTTGCTTCTTAGACCAACGAAATTGTCATTGGAGAGTGTATGTCTTCATAATGTGTCATTATCAGAGGAAAAGGCAGAATCGACGTGTAGAGATAGCTCAAAGTTCTATTCTCTCTCTGATATGTGGGTGTTGTGAGGCCCTTTTCAAGGACAAAATATACATAGTGCTGTGCCTCATTCAAACTTTGAATCATTTTGTCGATCCTGTTTTAATGAGATTGCTGGCGACCCTTACGGAACAGACACTGTTCTTTGATATTTTTGATGTGTGGTCTCTACTTATGAAGTCATTTTCCGCTGCCTTCCGCCAGATGGACTGCTGGTCTTCTAGCCTCGCTTATCATAAGCTTAGATGTTGTCTGTAATTGCTAAAGAATTTCGTTTCTCCACCTTACAAGTTCTCATTCTGATTTCGTATGGCATTAATGAGTGCGAAGGTAGATAGCAGTTCTATATTTCCTTTTTCTCAAAAGAAGTTGGTGTTATACGCTCTTCCTTTGTAGAGCGTAAGAATAATTCGCGTTCTTCTATGTCGCTTCAAAGGTAAGTTTTTTTTTTTGCGTGTATTTGCCTCGATCCTTATTACTTACTTTACGACCCGTGAAGAGCCTCTGCCTGAGACAATGCATTCTTGGGCGAATTCGTAAACGCACGACTTGCAAAGCAATACTACCTTGATCAAAAATTCATTCAGAAAATTAAAAATACAAGTTTATTCATCTAAATCTATATTGTCCCCTTCAAAGTAATTCCCATCGACTGCAACACACTTATGCCAGCGCTTGATCCAATCCTCGAAACATTTTTTATATTCGGTGTTCGGTATGTGCATCAGTGTTTCCTGCGATTTTTCCATTACCTCCTCTTGGCTGCTGAAACGCGTTCCCCGTAGTGGTTTTTTAACTCGATTGAACCGAAGGAAGTCACAGGGAGCCAAATCAGGTGAATTCGGTGGCTGTTGGATGGTATTTGTTGCTTTTTTTTGTCAAAAAACTACGAATATCGATAGCACTGTGCGACGGTGCGTTATCATGGTGCAAAATCCACGAGTTTCCTGCCAACAATTCTGGTCTCTTTCGGCGAATTGCTTCACGCAAACGTCTCATAACGCCTAAATAATACTCTTTGTTTACTGGTTTGGCCATCTGGCAAAAAAATTCATGATGCACTGCCTTCTTTTTCGACTGAAAACGACGTGTTTTTTTTATCTCGGCTCATTTGGTGAACGCCATTCACTTGACTGATGTTTGGATTGCGTGTCGACACGGTCTCTTTTTTGCATGAAATTGAGGTCTTTTGGCACCAACTTTGATGCTACACGACGGAAACCCAAATCATTAACCAAAATGTCTTGGACGGATCCATAGGCATTGTTCAAGTCCTCTGCTATTTCTCTGATGGTAAATTTGCAGTTATTGACCAACATTTCATTTACTTCATCAATTTTTTCGTCGGTTTTCGATGTCGATGGTCTGCCATTGCGTTCATCATCTTCGATTGACTCACGACCACTTTTGAACCGCTCGTGTCACTGGCAACGACCGTTTTCTTAAGAGAATCGTTGCCGAAACCCTTTTTTAACATTTCCAATGTTTGCGCACCATTAAATCCATTTTGTACGCAAATACAAGTTGGTTGTTGTAAATTGTAAAAAATCGCCAACACACACAGAGATAGATGTAGTCTTGGCTACGCAAATGTTAAGCTATGACGCTAAGATTTAGAAGGAATATCAACAACAAATGTACCAATTTAACAAAAAAAAAAAAAAACAGAACTCAAATCGGAACAATGGGAGCGCCACATGGTGGTTATTCCGGGAACTTTTTGTAGCATATCTGCAAAGTACATGTAATAGAGCAGTTGAAACGTCAAAAGCATATGTTTGCATTGCAAGGGCAACATTCCTTTGTAAGTTCCACAGTTGCTCTTGCTTTCGCATAAAAAAACTGAATCTACTACGTTTTAGTCTTGTTTGTTTTGCACTAATTTTCTTTGATGCGTTTGCGAATCTCCTGCTTTGCACATTTTACGCGACATTTGGCCCTTTCTCCTTTGTCATCCCGAGAACGCTGCTTCCGGTTGTCTAGACCAAGCGCTCTGGCATCCGCGAATGCTTGATCTTTAAAACGGAGGTTCGGCCTTCGTTATCGTTTTAAACCAGTGCGCTGGGAATTAAATATTCTCTTGGCTGGAGCATTTCTGTTCATTCGCTCAATGTGGGCGAGGCAATGTGGTCGACTAGTTTTAGCTTTTTGGACTGCAGGCACATCTTGGTACAAGCCATAGAAGTCGCGGTTGTATGTTCTCCTCCATTCGCCCTCCTCGCACATGCGACCAATTATCCATCGAAGAATTTTTCTCTCGAAAGAGTTTAGTATCTGCTCTCCTTTCCTGCTTTTCGTCCAGCAATCGGAGACATAAAGCAGAGCTTGCGGTGTTTTATAGAGCTTTCACTAGATCTCCCGAGAAAGGAGTTTTGAACCCGTTTGTTTAGTCAAACCGGAGTAGCAGCGACTTCTCAGAGGAATTCTTTGTCGGATCTCCGCTAAAGTGTCATTGTTACAGTTAATGCTGACTCCCAGGTAGATAAACACCTTAACTACCTCGAAGTTGTTGCTACCAATAACAGTGGCGTTTTGTTTTAAGTTGTGGAAAAATGTTTGTTGGTTTGCTGATAACTTGCATTCCCAACCGGGCGATTATATCGATATCGCCCGCGTACTCCTTCCGTGTTGGCACCTGAATAATATTGAAGAAATCTAATTATAGCGCGCCGAAATCCGGTGCATGTTTGAAACACCTCGTTTTTTCCAGTGGATTGATTTTGTCGGAATCCTGGATTCAGCCAATGCCATGTAGAGCTCCTGACGATGAATGTTATCATATGCGGCTTTTAAGTCGATGAAAAGGTGATGAGTCTCGACTTGTAATTGATGGCTTCCGAGCATGGATATCACTCGTCTTAAGCACTTCATACAAATTACATAGGACTTGTCGTGAGGCTAAGGGATATGCGACCATCAAGAGTTTGGTGGATAATAACGATTGCAGGTGTTCGACCTTAATTTTCTCAGTATTTCTGCGTTGAAGTCTAAGATTTTTATATACGTTTCTTGGCTCCAATTAGGTAATGGTTACTAGGTATATTGATACTCCGAGATCAGTCTTTCCGATTTTTCTACCAAAGATGTGCGCCTTTTCTATTTGGTCTTTAGAATCACTTTTCATTGATTCTCTTGTTCAATGAGATTGCTCATTGTTTTTCGTTAGAAACTCGTACAAAGAATCTTTGGTATCATCATTTGGTTTTATAGAATTCGAGAAGCTCTGCTCGTGGCTTGTTTAAAGTCCAAATCTTCTGCGTGGAGATCCGATCATTCAATTTAGCAAGTCAAATCCGGATTGATTAAACCAGTACCCAGTGGCTACCGCGATAAGGAGAATAAATATGATTAGTTTGCAGTCATAACTGCAGCGCTGGATATGGACAGTTTAAAGAAATAAGTGCCGCTTCTAATGCTCAACATCAGTGATACATTTTGAACCCAATCGAACCAAACAAGCAGCGGCATCAAATCATTTTGCTTTTTTGTTATTTCATTCAATAAGCCGCCACTGTAAATTGGTTGCAACTTCAACTGTATACACCCAGTGGGGTCTCACCGGTTGCTAATCAGGCACTCAAATAGATTAATACTGTGAAGGTTCATGTATTTTCGGTAATCATTTACTAAATTGTATACACATATGTATGTAGATACGTTTCAGCACATAGACACAATTTTTTAGCCTTTGTCTGAGATAGCATTAAGAAGTTGACTCAATCACAGTGTGCTTTATTCAACCATGTTTTCCCTTATTGATATGCATTGAGTGTTAGTTGTGATTAGTGGTCATGGGGTACGAAGCCTAAGTGAGGTGATAATTTTTACGCATTCACTGACATACCGGTCTGAGTTTAGCGCTTTTAAGATCTGATTAGTTGCTGAAAGTTTGGGTTTACCTGTTCCTGGTTTATATATAAAATTTATAGATAAAATTGAACAATCTAGTGGGGAAAGTAAATAAGTGTGTCCTTAAGGCAAAGCGACTGCATTCAACACATATTTTGGATGATAGTTAACACACAAGGTTGGTCCTGAGTTTCTGTTTCTAGTTTGCCTCGTTCAGTTGAAAAAGGTTGGAGTTTCATCTGCATACTCCACCTTAGCTTAGATCTTTCTTGAGCACGCTGTCCCACTGAGATTGACTCGAAGATCTTTCTGGCTAACGTCTCCGTAGGATCAACAACAACAAGATGTAAGCGTTATCCTCCAACTAGGTCGGTGTCGATATACAGCTGCTGGAGTTATACTCATACGTTGCATCATCTCCATATTCGCGCCAACGTACACAAGATCATAGATCCCACGGAGCCACTAGAATTTCTACTATTCCGAAAGGAATCGTACAAAAAGTTAGGGACAAGGCTTTGCTACTTCATTGCCTTCTTGACCAAGAGAAACAGCGATGGTGTATAGTTATTCATTGTTTGATCATCCGGTGATGTGTAACCGTCGCATATACTCGTAAAGCTGTGGTGAACGCTCAAAATCTTGTGATCCTTGTCTTGATCTTTGCAAATAATTCCAGATTATCCAAATCCTCTACTGAATGCTGAATTTTATTTCATGAATCGTAACGATAGGTATTGCTCTTTAGGATGAAACTCCAGCTATCTCTCTTGAGGGTTTATACGAGTAGTTTAGAGACGTGTCACATATAGGCATAACGAAAAGTGTACACAAAGCCGTTTAAGATGCATGTTAACATCTATAAACACGTTTTTAGAAGCGGCTATAGTAACAGCCAGTTAGTTTGACAACAAGTACAGTTTAATGATTTAAAATGATTGATCACCATGACTATTGGAAGATAAAGAGTAAAACCCTGAGCATTTTAGTCATCTTGTGTGAACGCCCGCCACTGAGAAAAAGAAATGGGTCATTTCCATATTAGGGTTCTACTTAGCTCGTATAATTTTTGGTTTTTTTTTGTTATAGTAACCGACTCCTGAGCTAATACGAATTTTGTGTAATTTTAGAAAATGCTCCCAAGTATGAGAAGGACGTGAAGGAAGAGTACTTGAAGCCAGGATTTGAGGGCAACTTGTTTAAGGAGTTCCAGAAGAATAAGGGAATGCTTGATACTGATCTTGACGGAGAGTAAGTTGAAATTATGAACCTTATGTAGCCCTATACCGATCTCTAATAAATGAAATGCTGTCTTGTTATAGAATCTATGTTGATCAATTGCATTCGTTGATGCAACGTGTTTCGCCTGAAGTAAAGGATATCTTGCCACGCAATGACAATCGTGCTAGAATGCTACAACCGAAGAAGAAACTATCCGACGAAGAGACCATCATGGGTCGGATTCACGGCACTCTCAACGACGAAGAATCACGTCCACCTCCTAGAAGAAATCCCGATATGATAACTCCACCGATAAGAACACCATTCGGTGGTGTTTTCGAAGGGGCCTATCAAGGTCCAAAAATGTTCCGTCAGAGTGTCATGACTAAGACAATTCGTAAGCCGGATGGCTCTTATGAGACCACTAAGGTTACCCAAGATTCAGAGGGTAACACTACAACTACAACAACTCGCACTTTAAATGGCAAATCAGAAACCGTCACTTCGTTCAACAACAAACATAGTGATGGTATGTTGGCACGCAAAGAAAACGAAGACGCTTCTACCTATTCGGACCGTAATATCTATGTGTCCAAACAAGGTTATGCTCTTCCAAAGAACCTCTGGTGACCAGTGGTCTCCAGCAACACCGCCACCATCAATAACAACAAAACTACCACAATTGCAACTATCAATGCATCCATCACAATTGGCAATTGCAGCAACATTATACCCCCTTTCAAAATTATCTTTCAAATATATTACGTGTTAGTTCGTAGAGTCCTTAGTGTTTGGTGTTTTAGATGAAACTCGTAGTAGTAGGCCCCCACCTGCAGCAGTATATAGCTGTTTCTTAGTTTCTTGTTTGTGTGCCATGTCGGGTGCACGTTAAAAACAACCATTAAACCATAAAAATAAAAACAAGAATTCTCTTTGTTTATCTACCAAAAAACAAAAAACAAAAAAAACAAACAAATTTTTTTTTTGCAAAAAATAAGCAACTTAAAAAACGGAAAACAATTTAATTACTCAAAATCATAACTCGCGGCAGGCCGTGCTCTATTCTTCTCTCCTCATAACTTTCTTTACGGGAAGAGCAGAGAATGTGTATAGCTTTCAGAAGGAGTCGTGCTTAACAATGTGGACGACCTCAAAAGTGGAAGTATGTAGTAGGCTTTGAGCGACGCTAGTTGATGTGTAATTAGACAAACAGATGCGTATTAGTTTTGGTTTATTCTATATAACGTCTGTATGTATATCGAGATGGTGATCGTGTATAAAAGCGAAGGCAACGAAGGCGGTCGAGATGAATTAAAAAAAAAAACAAAAACAAAAACAAAACAAACAACAATGACATAAAATCACTTCATCACATTATTTTCATTTTTATTTTTGATTTTTTGATTTTTTTATTTTTTCATTTTTTGTTACAAAGAAGGAAATCAACTTTCAGTTATTTTTCTCATTTTTTTTATTGTTTTATTCAAAACATAAACAAAATCAGAACTTCACACAATATATTCATGCTATCTTATCACAAAGTGTTAGTAGTCGCATACCTAATCTGTAAGTTTATTTGAGGTTTGAGTTTGATGCGGATAGGCAGGCCGGTAGGCAGATAGCAATATATAAAATCGAAACCTGCTGCTATCTGGGTGAAGAGCCATCAGACTGTATAAAGACATTTCGTAGATAATTTTTTTTATTTTTATTTTTGACTGAATTAACTGCTCTTTGTAGAGGAATGTGAGTCTACATGTGAAGAGTTTCCAAAAATTTTACAAAAAAAAACAACAAAAAAAAAAAACGAAAAACCTTAAGAAATTGATATGAATGGTCTCAAATAAATAGAAAAAAACTACAAAAAAAATATTAAAAACAAATGTAATGCTATCTTAGAAACTTGTTGATGCAACATTTAATGTATTATGTATTACTATCGTGAAAAAAAGAAAATAATATGTATATCAGAATACGTCAATAAAATTTATCGTATATTATAAATGTGTGCAAATTTTTGGTTTTATTATAATACTAGCTGTACCCGACCTGCATATTAAAAAAATCAAATTTAAAAAAGTCAGCATACGTGTATAACAACACTTTTATTTTTTATTTTGTTTATGCGTCTGGTGCATATACGAATAAATCAGAAGGTTTTCCGACGCGTAAACAGGCCACATATAGTTGCCCATGAGAGAAACACGGGCTTTCTAAACTCAGGACACACACTTGTAAAGATTGTCCTTGTGCCTTGTTGATGGTTATTACATAGGCGAGTCGTACCGGAAACCGCAAGCGTTTTAATTCGAATTGTAAAACTGTGGGAATCATTAGAATGCGAGGGAATAGTACATCTTCTCCTTTGAATTTTCCAGTCAAAATAGTAGCTTCGATGATATTGGCCATCATTTTTTTAATGATGATGAGGTAAACTGGGTAAATCAAGTGAATTGATTGACGTTGCCACCATTAACGACTGCATCGCGTAAATGGATGTATTCTTCCGAGCGCAGCTTAGTTTGATTCAAGCAAATGTAGAGAAGTCGTTCGGTTTCCATTTTCGCAAACATCGACAATATATTGGTGGAACATTTGACGACATTTCAGCGTTTTCACGTATCATTAGCCGATACGAATAGTAGTTCATAGCGCTGGCTTTCTTATTCGTTTCTGCATTTGTTAGCGGATTTCTCATTTTGATTCCGAAATGATACCCATCTTCTCCTTGCCAAAATAGAACTGGATATTGCAATATGTCGTATGAGCGATGCGTTTCTGGCACTCGTTGGACCTTACTATTTTTGCGATGGAGAATAATATCGCGTGATTCGAGTTTTTGACCAACTATAACGATTGTTGTTTCATCAATCGTTGGAGCATTATATTGTCTTGCGTGCTGACCAACGGGTGCCTTATCTGCACGAATTACAACTTTGTTATCGTCAGCTGGCATTCGTTCAAGGGCAGTTCTGAACAGTTGAATCAATTCAAATCAAGTTTGCAGTTCAGCGACAATTTCTCTTCTAGTGTCCCTATTGAATCGACAACGTTGATCGATTCGTTCATCTGTGTTTCCCATGAAATAAATCTGAAGAAATTTGTTATCTGCATCTGGAAGTGGTAGTAATGACACAGCACGGAAACACGAATTTTACTTCTGAATGTTTCTCAAGAAATGTTTCGATTGGCTTGTGTTACCTGATACCAATGTCGATAATGGATCAGGCGATGGTTGTATTGTAACTATAGTAATTTAACTTTCCCAGCCGCGCAGTACATTCCAGGTGTTTCACTCTTAAATTTGAGTGCTTTACAATGCCAATCGCTGTTCGTTTGGGAGGCATATTTTATAAGTATAAATCGCAATCTGAAATGCCACCGTTTTCAATACAAAAAATTAGTATTATTCTAAAAAAAAAATTTTTTTTCTGATGTGCAATGAATCCTTTTACTCAATGTGCAACTTGTTAGGATTATTTTTATCTATTCTAATTACTAACCTAATGATCGGGTTATCCCACTCGCGACCGGAAACTAAACGGAAAAATGCCTTTACAAAAATTATACGAGGGCGGGTCAATAAGTCCGTGACTTTTTGAATTTCTGACCTCTTTACTGAAACAGCAAAACTGCTCCTGTCAACAGGCATCTGTCAGTTGACTCCTGTCAAAATTTAAACTTGCTGCGTCAGTTAGTTTGTGTTTGACAGCTATTTTTATCAGACTACTCACTAATTTGAGGAGAAAATGGAAAAAAGTGAATTTCGTGTGCTTATTAAGCATTATTTCTTGCGAAAAAAAACCATTACCGAGACCAAGGCTAAGCTTGATAAATACTATGGGGACTCTGCACCATCGATTTCAATGGTAAAAAAGTGGTTTACTGAATTTCGTACAAGCACTGAAGATGCCGAACGTCCTGGACGCCCAGTTGAGGTCTCTACACCCGAAACAATCGAAAAAATTCACGATATGGTGTTGGCCGACCGAAGATTGAAAGTGCGAGAGATTGTGGAAGCCGTAGGGATCTCGCATGGCTCAGTGGTTTCAATTTTGAATGATCACTTGGGCATGAGAAAGCTTTCCGCAAGATAGGTGCCGCGTTTGCTCACAGTCGACCACAAACGCAATCGTGTTTGCCATGGCAAAAATCCATGAATTGGGCTATGAATTGCTCCCTCATCCACCCTATTCTCCAGATTTGGCTCCGAGCGACTACTTCTTGTTCCCAAACCTGAATAAATGGCTTGGTGGAAAAAGATTTGACTCCAATGATGAAGTCATCTCGCAAACAAAGGCCTATTTTGAGGACCTCGACAAATCATTTTTTTTGGAAGGGATAAAAAAATTGGAGAAGCGTTGGACAAAGTGTATAGAGCTCAAGGGAGACTACGTTGAAAAATAAAATTATTTTTTTATCAAAAAATCTGTGTTTTAATCCAAAAGTCACGGACTTATTGACCCGCCCTCGTAGCTTTCAATATTTCCAACGATTTTTCTCTACATTACTTCTTCATTTTTGCAAAAATAGTCCAAAAAATAAACATTTTCGATTGTGCCCGATCAATATAATTGTGACTATTTATAAAGTTTTGCATGAAAAAAAAAAAAAAAAAAAAAATTGGTACCAAAACCTTTTTCCCAGAATTCTGAACAAAGCTGCCAAAGACATCAGTGCTCTATCTCTTGCCATTTAAGAGTCTATAAAGGACAAACAAACAAACAAACATTGATTTTTATATACGGAAGATATACTCGTATATATTATTTTGCTGTTTTATAGGGGTACCGATCCGCGTTATTAAAGGTGGAGAAAACGGCCTGAAATGTCCGATAAGCATCAAATTTCTGCATAAACTAGAGAATCAACTCTAGTGGGAAAACTTCGCAGTTTCTCAGTCGCTAAGATTCCTTTGAGAGAGTAATGTCTTCTTATGGAGAGTAAAGCAACGCATTTACACTGTATGTTTAACATTTAGCGCGTCAGAACGCTAATATATCATCCCTTCTGAAGTCAAAAAACCATTTGGTTTTTTACACTCTGTTCTCCCAATGTTCGGTGGTAGAATAAATTGCAGAATGCTGAAGAAAGACTCAACCTTTTCCAGCCAATTCATCGACTTTTTCATTTGTGCCCTGTGTACCCACCAAAGCTTGAGTTTGATTCATTCGGACAAATGGTGAAGAGTATTGAAGTAATGTAGCACCAATTTGGAACTAAACAAGAGTTGAGCCTGACTCTTCCAATAATAATTGACTGCCCGTGAGTTCATGGATGGGGTTGCTTTTCAAGGATGATACTGCCACATTCTTACTATAGACCTTAGTGTGTAAAACGTTGAGACTTTGTTGATTTTGGATTCAGAACTCTTCCAAGATTTGATTTAATGTTAGGATATTGCCGTTGCTACACTTCTAGTTATCAAGTCTGACGAGGATCAGTTAGTTGAAAAAAGATTTTGGACAAATATATTGTAAGGCGAAGAATTTCTTAAACGCAAAATTGAGGAGATAAGGAGGTGCCTCTGTAGTTGACTCGAGGATCTCGTTTATTCCGAACCGATCGTATACAACGTGTCAGGCGCTAAACGTGAACACTTGCCAGTGTATGACGTAGTTTCACATCCATGGGCGCCACGGACTCGCTTGCACAGCGCTATCCTGACTACCCATTGTACCGAATCTTAAATCCTCGTGGAGATAACCGGTAGTCCACGGCTTGGCAGCTAGGGTGTCTTTCAGTACGAGCAGCAGTATTACATAGGTTGTAATATAGCTATTCTCACTTCATCAAGATCTGGTGGATGTTCTGTTACATACCATCGTCTAGGTTGAATGGTTCGTTTTCCTCGACTGCATACCTTTAGCACTGCCTGCGAATTTGCCACTAGGTCGCCTTGTTCGTTCTTGCAGGTTTTATTCGTATTTTGTTGCTCTGGTTACATTTACGAATGTATGCTTTCGTTTTCTTTCTTGCTCGATGCTAGTCCCGTCTTCTAACAGAACGATCTGGTTTTACTTTACAGATACGCTCTACATGTGTTCTGTCATACTTTGTTTTATACTGGCGGTGGGCTTACCTGACGAATAACCCCAACCTGTAGGGCCGGGCCTCTTGTACTTAAAAAAAAAGGTGTGAGGAGCCCATTAATTCAATCAAAGTTTTCACTCAGAAATCATGACATCTATTTCGGAAGCCCTTTTAAGCCTGGAAAGAAACTTGATACAGGCAGCAATGTTGACATCATCTGGAGAGTTCCTTCGTTTTCGTATCCAACGTTGAGTCTTATATATATGTACATATAGAGAGGTGGTTCCATGCAGTTATCGAGGACCATCAACACTTGGGTGATCGAGTATTGAAACGCGTCACCATATTTGCCGTTCCTCATTTGCTCGTAGATTTATCAGATAGCGGGCGTCAAGTTGATCGAAAGTTGATTGAATGGTTGACAGGTCATCATTCATCACATTATTTTTATCATGATGGATTTTACTTACAATTTTATCTAGAAGTAGGTTTTCAAAATATGGAAACTTTGTCGTCGGAAATTCATCAAATAAGAATCCTTTCAACTTCAATTTCAATTCCGAGACCAAAGTAGCACATCACCAAATCAGGTGAATACGGCGGATAATTTAATACACATACTTAATTTTGGAGCAAAAATTGACAAGCAATGAATGCTGTACAGTCTGTTTGATAACATCGTACACGACAAAAATTAAAGAAGAACTTATAATAATAACACAAAATCGATTGTACTGGTTTATTTTGTTTATTCACTTGAATGCTTTTTCATTAATATGTTGTCCACTCTCCTTCATTATCAATAATTGCTTGGAGTCTTCGAGGCATGCTTTCTACTAATCTTATAGCATAATCTTGAGACAAAGATCTCCATAAAATTCGTATTTTTCGTGGTAATTGTTTGACCGTCGAGATCTTCTTTCCTTGGAGCTTTAGCTTCATGAATGCCCAAACATTTTCAATGGGATTTGCATCCGGCGACTGTGATGGCCAATCTAAAACATCGACGTCATTTTCTTGTTTTCACGCACTGCACAAACGACTGCGATGTTTCTGGTCATTATCTTCTTGTAGTAACCAATTCCCATTCCTTCTTTTAAACCACCTTTGGGCAGATAGTAATAAAGCCTTCTTATAAATTTTTACCATGTTGGGTTCGTTTAAGTTATTTGTAAACATGAACAAATTGCCAAATCCTTGTTTTGAGAAGCATCCCCAAACGTGCACCTTTGCCGGGTGTTTGACTGTCCGCTGAATTAATTTATTGGATTGTATACACCAGTTATGAGTGATAGGAAACCATGCCCAAAAAGAAGCTTCATCCGACAAAAAAACGTTGTTCCAATCACTGTCCAAATTCTCCTTGGCCCAACTGAGTCGTTTTTCTGCGTGTTTTTTTGACAGTAGTGGTTTCTTTATTGTGCTTCGAAATTTTACATTATTGCCTAGTAAACGTCTTCGTATCGTATCACAACACACATTTAGACCCCTTTTATGTAAAATCCCTTGTCCTCCAGGTAACGATAGAAGAAGATTTTTTTCAAACACTCGTAGAATCATTTTGTCCTGCTTTTTTGTTGTTTTTGGCGTAGACCCACGATCCGACAAATCATTCACATTTTTCACTTGGGAATAACGGTGCACCCACTTGCTAACAAATGCTTTTGACTTTTTCATGTATTTAGCAGCTAATCCGTATGACATTTTCGGTCCTTTTGGATGCGTGCGCAAGAATACTACTTCATAACGTGATGCAAACGCGACACTGATTTTAAAGCACTTCCGTCTCTGACAAAAATTGAACACTCTTTAAATTTTTTCATTCACAGCATCTTAGCAGAAGTATTTTTTTATCTGCTAATGCAAATGCCACTTCCAAACCGGTTTTCATAAACTAGTTTTGCCGTATACGATTTTATCAAACGGACTGTATGTCTTGGTGCATTATCGTGTAACATAGACCAACTTTTTGGATCGCGATATTCGGGTCGGACACGATGGATTCTGGCCATCAAACACTTCAAAACTTCAAGATGATATGCCGCAGTAACTGTTTTATCAGTTGGAAAGAATTTTTTGTGGATAACTTCTTTGCCATCGAAGAACGTGATAAGCATTACCTTCATTTTTGTAGGAACTTTTAGAGTTTTTTAAAGCTTGTGGTGAATAGTTTGACTTCCATTCCGCACTCTGACGCTTGAATTCTGGAAACAATATGTTTCATGGCCCATCAAAATTGTTTTCATTAGGTATGGATCATTTCTTAAGGCCGCATAACATCTCTGGAAAATCAGATTCTCATCCGTTTTTGATCATCATTCAATGTCTGTGAAATAAATTTTGCATAGACCTTTGTTTTGCTCAAATCCTCGTGACTCGTGAAGAATGGCTCGAATAGTCTCTTTGTTGATGTTTATTCCATCATTCTTATTGAAGTATTGCGGTCGGTATTCAGTAACAAAATCACATACTTGTTGGATCATTTCAGGCGTCCGAACTGAAATTGGCATTCCTGTGTGTTTGTCATCCTCCAGCGCCTCTTTTCCGCTCCAAAAACGTCTATGCCACTCGAAAACAACTGCTCTACTCAAACAATCATCACGGTACACTTGTTGCATCAATCGGAATGTTTCTGTTGCATATTTAGCAAATTTTGTGTGGTGACCGTTCTTTGATCCATGTTAAAATTTCAATATCAAATGAAAAGGTGTTCTGGAAAAATAATTATTATAATTGTTACTGTGTCAACCAAATTTCATGAAATGTTTATAGATAGTAGAGAAAGATTCAGGCCTCAAAACGCATGTTCGGACAAATAAATGACGCTACTGGTTGTTCAGATAAAGCTCGTGTCCGGGATATTATTTGCACACTGTGTTTGTGCATGTTCACTTTCATGATGCCGTACTTTCGTATAACTCTCCTTTCATTCATTTACTCGTATGTGTCAATCCAATAATGTGTGATATACGACTTATCTTTTGCCCCACTGACTGGTCCAGACTTATGCCTTAAGGGCTGACCAGAATGTGAATCTGAAGCTTGAATCTGTAACTTTTCTCACTTTGGTTTGAGAATTTAACAGAATGGACATGGAAAAATTTATTGAAGCGGTGCGAAATGAAGAATGCTTGTGGAATTTGGCAAATCCAAATTATAAGAACGTTCCTAGTAAAGTGGACAGACCCACCACCTACGTTTCCTCTTTTTAATTACTTTACTCTACATATAGGAGGAGCACACTCATTATGAATACGATTTTTTGCTTCTTGTTCATTTCTTTTTTTGTTAGTACAGCTTCCATTAAATTTATTCACGACTTTTACTTTTCACAAGTACTTCTCACAAGTAAACACACAATTGACTGACAGATACCTACAGATTCGATGAGCGTCACCTTTCTGTTCGATGTGGCTGCAAGCCGTGTATATGCATTTGAAAGCGATTCAAGATACGAGATTCAGATTCACATTCTGGTTAGCCCTTTAGTATCATAAGGGGCTGACCATCTGTTAGTTGTTTTATGAATCATATGTTGATTTGACACTGACAGCCCTTATGCGCTCAAAAAATCGATAGAAACTCAGATGCGTTTCCACTCAGCGGCTAAGTAAACAAGCAAAATTGCCCTACTTGGGCTCTGAAAATTCATTCGTAGTCATCAAGAAACTACTAGTAATTGCATCCTGAAGGTGTTATTGTTTGATGTGGTTTTTATTGACCCTTTTTTCGTTCAAGACGACAGTGTAAGAATTTGGACTTGGGCAAGTTATGGTTCCAGGAAGATGGGGTTATGTGCCATACAAGCCACCCAACAATCATTTTGGTGCACACTAAAACAATAATCGCGTAAGCAGTCGTTTTGGTAATGTTACTTGGCCGCTACGGAGTTAAGATTTGACGCCGGCCGTTGGACGTTTCTTGTGGGATGCCATTAAAGATCGAAGCTATGCGAAAATCCAGAAACGATTTGGGCAAGAACAATATTGGTCAATCATTTCGTGAAATAAGAGCCGAAAATGTATTGAGTATTTGGCTTGACACAACGGTCTATTGCCAAGTAAGCCAATGCAGTCATTTAAATGAAATAATATTCCTCAGTTAGCAGGAAGGCTTACACTTTTCATTAAAGTAATAACCGTCGAAAATATTGAACAGTGATTTCAAAAGATAGTGTAATTGTCTGTAAACCATTGACGCACGGTTACCATGTCATTCACTGAGTTGAGGAGAATCAGCAGTGAATAAAGAACATATTTTCTAACAAGGAGCGATAAAATTGGAGAAAGTTTATACATTATGTCAATTGTGTCAACGGATAGACTGTGTCGGATTTGAGAGCCCCCGCCCAATTATCAAGACATCTTCCATCTAATTTGTCTAATAAAAAGCGGGGGTAGGGCGAACTAGACTTATCTATAACATCATCAGACCTTTACATCACTGATGGTTGCTATGATTTGTTCAGTTACAAGCTGCCGGCCATAGGTTTTCTTGAGTGGCAAGACCACCGGTATTTCATAGCAGGAATTTAAACACGGAACCTTGGGCTGTAGTTTAAAGCTAATACACAGGGAGGATGCACCTGCTGGTCTCACTCGATGTAGAGTTACAGCAAGTGCTGGATGCTGGGACCCTAAGATCAGTAAGAGGTTTTAAATAGGCCTGGACCCATACCAATGGTGGAACTATGCCCTCAACACAGTTCCAGTTTGGTAATAAACGAATTGACGGAGAGCGAGGCAAGGTGTATCCTCGCTCCCATAGGAGTATAGGCATCCCGTGAACTTATGTTTTCATGACAGGTATCTATGTAAAACACGAGACGATATCTTTCGGACGTGAATGCACTGAAATAAAAAAAAAAAAAATCCATTGCCTATATTTTCAATAAAATATTATATTATTCATTAATTTTAACAGTGTTCAAATATAATTTTGGAGTTTTCTTTATCAATTGTTATAAGTAATTCCTTACACACTAAATTGTTACTTAATTTCTTCTTACGAATACTTTGCTGTTTTTTTTGTTTTTTGTTTTTCGATCAACAAGGGAATATAGTTCTTTTTGTTTGCTTAATTTTTAAAATATGTAAATGTATATATATATTTTTTTCAATTTTTATTTGCTTCTTTATTAAATTTATTTGCAATTTATTTGTATAAACGATTTGCAAAAAATTTATTTTACAAAAAATAATAAAAAGGAATAATTAAAAAATTTAATTGCTCAGTGTGTGACTTAAACCTATTATTTCTGGAGTTTTTTGTTTGTTTGTTTTAATTTAGAAATTACAAACTTTACACAGATATAGGTAGATAGAATGCTGATAAATACATTTGCATTCGCTTTTAAACTATAGTTTTAAATTATTTTTATTTTATTCTTAGTTTGTTTAAGTTAATTAGAATAGTTAAATTGTTTGGGTAATACTTTCTATTCATGTAAGGTGCCTTTGAATGATATCTGAGATAAATATATACTTTTGTATGTATAAACGATTAGATAATGCAGTGCAATTTGTAATTTATGTATCTAAATCTACAATTGTTACTTTTGTATTATTTGGTTTTATTGGTGTAAAATTGAATTTTATGGATACGACTACGTTCTAAAGAATGCACAAACTAAATTGACAACGATGAAGTTAAAATGTTACTTTTGCATATAATTGTTCCATCTTGTTTAATAATTTTTATTTTATTTTTGTTAATTCAATTGACATACTATAATTAACGTTTTTTTTTTTTAATTAAATGTCTATTGGTCCACTATTATACCGTTTCTTCTAAATAATTCAAACTTTTCTTGCAAAAAATTGTTTTTCCTTTTTTTTAGAAAATAAAATTGTAGCAGTTTTTGTTGTCCTTTGCAAAGAAGAAAACAATTTAGTTGTTGATTTAATATAAAAGATAAAAAAAAAAAAATCTGCGAATCTGGTTTTCAACTCTTTTAGTAAAAGAAGAATTTTTGGTTGCAGATTTAAGAGGTATCTATGAAATACCAGTATTAGTTAACGCTAGTGACAAAATACGAGTATCATCGGATCAGTTAAAGTTCTTACTTTTGAAAACTATTCATTTTTGTATTCACAACTTTGATGCAATCTTAACATAAATTGTTGCTGTGTCAGTTGAACGCTTAAAGAGCGAGTGCGTTTTGACACCACAACTCACTTGAATTGGATGTTGCTAAGACCGTAGTCTTCAGATTCATCTTGTGGAGTTCAGAAATAATAATGTTTCCTGACTTTTATGCCAGAAATCTCTGATAGTTCCTTAAAAACAGTTTGCCAAAGTGTGGCAATTTTCCGGCATTTTTAATTTAATTTTGGTGGGGGCGAAAGGTGTTGTGGGTTGGTAAATAAAAGAGACGAGGGGTACGTAGATTACGAGGGATTTGGGGAAGATATCGTAAGGAAGGGAAGAGAAATCTACGTGACCTAAAAAAAGTCGGTGAATGAAGTGAAAGTCGGTTGCATCTCTGCATTCCTCAAGGGTGTTTAAGTTAATAAGGTTAAGACGGTTTTGATAGGGATGCAGACTAAAGGAATCGTTCCAGTTTATACCTCGAAGAGCAAATGGAAGAAAACGTTACTGGACGCTTTCAAATCTCGAGATATGAACACGATGATATGGGGACCACACTTGACTGGTGTACTCTAAGAAGGGGGCGAACAAATGTAATATAGAGGGACCCGTTCACGTATGGGTTGGTGAATTCTTTGGACCACCAGTTTACAAAACCTAGTACTGAGTTGGCTTTGAGGATTATCTTATCCATTATGTAACCAGAAGTTGAGCTCCCGATCATACAAAATGCCAATGTCGCGAGATGATTGAACTAAGGAGAAAGGTTTGATGTTGAGAAGGTAGAGTCGGAGAGGAGATTGGTGCCGCTTATGTGAAAATGTGATGGATTGGTCTTTGGCGATATTAAGTTTAAAAAAATTTTTGAGGCACCAGCTCGAAAAACTATCAAAGCCTTGTTGAAGGAGGAAGGAGTCATGGGGTAAGGAAGCGGTTTTGGAAAATTTCGTATCGTCGGGATAAAGGGAGACGGACGATTGTTTGATGATCCTATCGAGATCATTTATGTTTAAAATAAAAAGAAGAGGACCTAGATGGCTGCCCTGTGGAACTTCAGATGTGGCCAAAAATGGAGCTGAATTGGCTGACTTAAAACGAACAGTGTAAAAATGGTTCTCCAGGTAAGAGAATATCTATTTCAACAGTATGGGTTCAAAGCCGAGACAAGACAATTTAAAGAGTTTCAACCGATGGGAGATTTTATCGTAGGTCTTGTTAAAATCGGTTGCAATAACATCGACTTTATTACCATTTTCTGGGGCCGAGAGGGCAAAGGATACGGTGGGCAGTTAAAGAGAAATTAGATTAGGGTTTCCTTTTCGTTTGAGTTGTCCAGTTTTAATTGCCATAGTTCTTGCGGTGCGAGTTCTTTTCATAAAATCATTAGTTCTGTTTTGAACCTAGGCGGGCCATATCTGTCTGGATCTGATACAGGTTTCTAGATTGCTATACCAAGAGTTTACTAATAGAGAGAATGTGTTGGAAAGTTCTGTCCTTGATGAGTTCTATCGACGGCACATTGACTCCGCATGACCATTTAACATGGAATGTTGAACCACATCTGAACACGTCTGCTCTCTCATTCCCCGTTATGTTACTTTGGCCGCGGACCCAGAAAGAAGTGATATTACACTGAGTGCTTACTTGGGTCATAATTTTAATTCACTTTTCAACATAAAGAAGTAAATGAAAAGAGCTCTTTGATGATAGAGCCTGACTATCAATAAGGATTTCTATGTTTTTTATGGTAATGGAGCTAAGGCTAAGTATCTTACAGGCTTCTATTATCGCTAGAAGAGTGGCTACGGTTTGGAAATAGTCTGTTTCGCTGAGAAGACACCTACTCCACAGTCGCATTCCATATTTGAACCGTGTTGGTGAAGATTGATACTTTGTATTTCGATAGGAGTGGATTATTGCCTAGAGCACCCTGACAGTCGAAAGTCCAAAATATTTTTTTTTTTTAAAAAACTAGACGTGATGAAAGCCCTACAGAAATACATGCATCAGGCTAAAGGTAAGGTTTATGCTGATCAGACAACCGACATAGTTCAGTGTGGCATAGGGCTAGCTGCTTCCGTGAAACCATAACAGAATACATTATGTAGGTAAGAGATTTTGAACGGGTTTTAAAGTATCATTCAAAGAAAGGAATAAGCCCATCATCCCGCCGAACCCTAATAATTTCGGAAAGCGCAATAATCAGAGAACCATCTTGGCAGACCAGGTACCTAACTGGGAATGTGTTTATGAAACGATCTGACTTGATCACTCTCAAGCCACTGATTCTGCATGGAAGTCTTCCATTAGAAAACAACTTGTTGCGAAAGTTAATGGATTTGATGGAGCATGGATTTCGTAATCGCTTTATAAAATAGCCCTCTGAAGTCTTAACTTAGAGCATTTGGCAGTGGTGGCAGTAAACTGGCATATTAAATCCCGCAAGACGTTGTTGAGAATCAGCAATTGAGAAGGAGGGGACTACCTACATATACATTGTGAAGTAATACTGCATAAAATTAATTTAAATTTTGTGTAATTAGAAGAGACCTTAGGCACATTTCAACGTGCGACTGTGGACAATTGGCCAAAGACCAAGCTTTCTGGGAAAGTTTACTGCTAAATATTAAGGCTCCATACTTCAGTATAAGAAGTAATTAGATACTGCCTCAAAGACTAACATGCCAGAGGACTTAAAAAATATCCTCAACTTCGTTCATCTCAGAGCTTTCTACGTGTCAATCTTGATATACTCGATGCCTCATTAGTTTTCCCATAAGCATCTCTAAGTGACACACAACATTTCGGAAGTTTTTGTTTACTGATGGACTAGCACCATTGTTTGGTCAGCAAGTAGGTACTTTACTCAAAATAACACTTTATCAAGGTTCATTTGACAGCCTCTGTATCATCTTTCCCAAGATAAATTTGACACGTTCTTTCAACTTTGCTTAAGAAACACTTCTCCACAATCAAGAGATACATTTAAAATCCCACAAAAATCCCCATTTAATTATGCAAAAGTTCATATCTTTTCACTGCCACAATAGCAGTTCATGAACAACCAAGATGTCATGACATTTTATGCTCTAACCCATATTATAAACTTTAGTTGACAAGCTTCAGCCACAAAATGCTTTAAACTCCTGATTAATTAATAGCATGCACACAATTATAAAAAGAATAAAATATTGTGTGTTGTATATTTTCATACAAAAGAACATCACAGAGAGAAAAAAAGAAACTTGGACGAAAAAAATATTTAACTTTCCTCATTTTGTGGTAATGTCATGATAATGTCCTTTCAGTTTGTTTCCACTATCAACATTACCATCATTGCCATCAGTAACCGCCACCAACTGCGACCGACTGTGTCTCATGCTTTATTTGCCTCACACTCAGCAACTTTGGGGATATGTCAAGTCAAGTCTGCAAACGTCAGGGGTTGATTTATCACAAACGCATTCAGGACATGCTATAGTAGAACTTTTGCCCAGTCTTCTTCGTCGGTCTATTCGCCCATGCTAGAGTTCTTTGCGGGCATAAAGTATTCGAAATAATGTGTAAAGTTGGTGTGTTGCTCGATGACCTTTCAACGCTACTCTTTACAAACACACAATTAAACTCTCATCATGAAATGTGTATATATGTGTGTATGTGTGTGTACTGTAGAAGAAGCACATTCAAATCCTTTTAAAGTCCAATATAAGAACTACCAAAGGACACAACTTTGTGGTGGTATAGCACTATAGTGCTATAATCCCCCCTCCTTCTCAATCTCCAAAAAAACAATAAAAATACTTTTTGTTCGAAATTGCCATTCTGTTTTAGAAAGACTAACCTCGCATAGGGTGTGCCCATTTATTTCCGATTAGCTTGTCTGGCCTCCAGTTCACAGAGATGTCACAATGTCCAGCCGATTCTGAATTGGACCGACCAGTATACAACTACATGGTGCGACTATTCCAGATAGTACAATTAATTGCAGAGTTGGAAATGTAGGAGGCACACTGGCACTTTGTTTATTTCCAGATTGGATGCTGTAGACGTGTATGTTCGACAACGACTTGGAGGAAACGTATTGGGACAGAGGGGCTTACAAAATTTTTCCAAACACAAATTTACACAATTTATATTGTATTTGGAGGTTGGAGGGAGGGGGGATGTGAGTGTGCATTTTAACTTTTTTTAATTAGTTGCTTTTGGAGCATGTGGAGGGTGGAGCTCAAGTCTTCTTTTCTATGTCATGTCCTCTGTTTTCTAGGTTCCTTTTGATCCACAACTGCAAACCAACGTGCTTTTGGAAGGACTAAAAGAATACTCGTTATTTATTGTGCCATTTTGCATGACGGTATACTCGTAAGTGTCAAGGTGAGGGTGGCTCTGTCAACTGAAGGACGAAGGGAAATTGTACTCGCATACTCATACTACGTTGGATTACTCGTATTTGCTTAGCTTAACAACTTTGTCACTCTGTTTGCATGGTCGTACAGCAGTTGCATGCAATGTTAATTGAGAAATTCCTGTGTGTTAACTGCAAACAATTATTCATTTGAGGTAGAAGTAGAGGTTTATAAATGCAGATAAGGTTTTCATGCATCACAGGTGATAGCAAATTCATGATTTCAGTAATTAAGAGATAATGACATTGAATGTGATTTAAATGTTCAGGTTGCTCCTTGTGACATTTATTAGAATATCTTGATTGTTCCAAGTTATTTCGAGTGGACTAATAGAGACTAATAAATCGAAACATCATCGTCGAGGGGAAATTTCGGGTTTCCTCTGCACTTTAAGAGGTTCTTTGATTCTGTTGTCAAGCTACTTTTCATAGTTAAACATATAGAAGTTAGAGGACTTGATTAGGGACATTATTTTTAGCACTTAAACCATAACAACTAGCTTTCTAGACAGTTTAGTACGCTCCCAAATGTCAGTCAAGGGTTTTTGGAATGTTTTATTATTTACGAGGTATTTGCTACGTACACTGTTATATCTGTCTGAAGTTAAAGAGGCTTATGACTTCTTATAATCAGAATCATAGATCCGAGAATACATATACTAATCAGGGCGTCATCCAAGAAGAAATCGGTTTAATTTCTTTATAATTGAACACAACATAGATTGTGTGTTTTGATAGAGAATATGTGCTAACAAACGGGGAAATGAACAACTGTCTATACCAAACGTTATATCGCCATGAGGCTTATAGCGCCATGTCAAATTCAAAGAAAAAATGTTAACTTATCTGAAGGTAATGAGGGTATAGGAGGAAGAATCTCCACTCCAGTCATCTGTATCCGAGATGGAGATATATGAGTAAAACGTTTCACCTACAATTCCTACCGAGCAACAACTGCCAAAGATATTTAAACGCCAAGGAACTCAGCAGGTATGTAAGGTTACATAGTATGTAAGGTTATACTGGAAGGACGAAAAATCTCTAAGGAACTACGGGCACTTTCAGGAAGACTAAGAAGGCTAAAATTTTTGTTCTAAGGAATAAAGATAGTATTAGGCGAGCAATATATCAAATAAAAACCTCTGCAAAAACCACATTTCCACAGTTACACAGAAATATGAACATTTCCATCATAGCGGACGGGTGCGTGGCGTTTTAGAGCAAACAATTCATAAATTCTAAATTGAAATAGCAATTCTCTGAAAATACCTGGCTTACCGGCAAGACAAATATAGAAAAGATTTGGTTTTACTTTCATTCATAAATACTCGGAGCAACTTGAATATTACTTTAAAGAAGATGAGTTAAGCTGCATTTACATATATTTATAGCTAACAGTAATATACAACCCAGCGCTTCTATCAAAATCCTTGAAATGATGTCCGATATATTTGTCACCTTCTACACGTTTACATCACTATTGCAAGCATCGGCCTGATGAGATATAATAACTGACGCGTGAGCGATCATTACAATCATGAACATTCATAATGTTATTTTGTTTACCACCAGTATTGCTTCATCAATCCGCTTAATTTGAATGACACTTAAACGGTTTAAGTGGAGTATCAACACCCTAGATGAAGATCTTCTATGTTTCGTAGTTAGTGTGGCGATAATTCAAGACAAAATATCACTGATCTTCAGACCCTGGTATTGTGATTTGTAATCAATGCATTAAATCAATCATGCATCTAGACTGGGACTCCAAATAAAACCATCAAGATCGTTTGTAAAACACTACTGGACGTATTTGACGAAATTTTTTGAAGATGCGTTCTTCCCGAGCTTTGGAAGTTCTAACCGCTACTTCTATTGTCATAAGGAAGGATTGCCTGACTTGATGAGAGAACTCCCCACGATCAGTGAAATTCGAAAAATTTTGTCAAAAAATAGATCTTCTATTGACACATATAAGGATAATACTCGTACCACAATTTGTCCTTCTTTAATGAACACCTAGGTATCGTATTAAATGGCAAGTTAGAAGATTATTGTCGAATAAAGTATAAAGGAAGCAACAATCCCCTTCAACGCTTGCAGCCGTTTATTTCAGCGAAAATGGGAACCTAACCCCAATACTATCAGATCATTAGCTCCATCTTAATCTGCGGTGGCTTAGTGTTTTTTTTTATTTTTTTTTTCGTTTATAAAAGAACTCAAGAAGGTATGAATAGTCTTAAAATGCCGAAGCACGTATTAAGTTTTTCGGAAAATGGGATAGAAAAATAAAAGAAAGATCTTGGGCTCAGTGGTTATTTCACTCCATGGTTGGCATCCAACACTCAATGGGGAGACTAATTTTTAGGGTAAATTGACTTATTGTTGTTGTATTTTAGACAACAACCGAACCCTCCGATTGGGAAGTCAATACACTACTAATTGAGCCACGGGCACGGTGGCAATACACAAATAATACATGCAATTTTAAATGATTGACTAGAGTACAGAGGATTCCATGTATAGGTACGACCCATGCTATTTGAACGACTCCAACGGCGGCAAAAGAAAATACTCGGACTTTTGTTCCTCGATCTATACATGCAAGAATATGCAGCGAATAATGCCTTAAGATTCAGCCTGCTTTATGAGTGGAAACCAAACCCGAAAAGCCTTACAAGGAAACGGATTTCATGCTCCAATTTAGATTTAATATCACCCCATCACGACTTTGCAATACCATTCGCCTGTGTATTCCAAACTGAGGGGTATGGGACAGGAACCAAGAATCGATATCCATTTCACACATGGATCAAAGATGGAGGAAGGAACAGGAGCCAAGATCTTCTCCGTTAATTGAACTTACGATGCTTGCTCACAATGCCTGCTGAACTACAGCAGTGACTTCCAGGCTTTGTCAAGCAGCCAAACTTGTGACAATAAAGGTAATATCCCCATAAGAATATTACTATACTTATTGATATATGACCTGCCATTAGGGCCAACGTTGAAAACGAAATCAAACCGAGGTTACTGAAGCGCTGTCGTAAAGGTCTACAGGCTCTATGCACTCAGTAATAAGTTCTTCTATACTATAGAAAGTCCCGAAAAAAAACCTCTTAAGAAAGCGAACTGGCAAATCAAAGTATCAAACCCCCACTCTACACTGTGGAAAAACCTCCAAACCTCAAGACATCTATGGCCAAAACTCAGTAAATCCGAAACATGTAACATGTCTCTTTTAAAGCAGAGCTGAACTACTCGTATCTTCTCTTGTTGAATTACTCACAGGCCATAATCTTCTGGGGGTGCATGCAATAAAGCTTCGCTTTACCGACTGCGTCATTTGCAGAGGCTTGGGGACATACGCTACATAGACATGGACTTTTTGTGCTACTGTCCCAGTCTTAGTTATTTTGGGCAAAGTAATTTAGGAAGTTAATGCTGTCTACTGCTTCGCTTACATCTCTTTTTAGATTTGCGGATGTAACAATATGGCTTAGACCCGCTCACGGATCAAACGATAACCAGCGCGAGACGGAAAGAGAAAATCAGAAAGAACTAAGAGCCGCAATCAAAATTCCATTTCCTTCTAATTCTCCCACCCGATTATCACACCTTAGTGTGATGAGGTATATATTGGACTCGACTCTTGATACATCATCATTCAGCCAACTTAACCTTACCTAAACGTGGACGTGAAGTACGCCTTTAATTCGGCGAACTGAGAATGGATTATAAACTGTCTTTATCGAATTGAAATACCGGTTAATCTCCGTAAAAAAATAACGAGCTAATTGTGGAATAGAATCGTCATCTATAATTCCGACGATTGAGTTAAAGCATTCGAAGATACTGATGGTGTCCCATAGGGTTTGCACCTAGGCCCCCTACTATGAACCATTATATACAATGAAATTTAACGCCTACAGATTCCACGCTAAGCGTCGATTATCGTCTTTGGTGATGGTATTGCCGTGGTGGTTGCAGCACATACCACTAAACTGACCAGTAACGAAACTATTGCAACTATACACGACGGTTTGCACCTCCCAGAAGCGATGCTTCTAACGAGTACGAAAACTTACACAACAGTAATGGTTGGAGGTCAAAAAGTTGTTTCTCTTCGGTTTCGTTAGTTACCATTTATGGTATTTACACTCGTCTTTGGTCTAAAAATCACCTATGCAAGGCGTGTATGCGAGAAATCATTGAAAACTGTATGTGCACTGTGCACGGTATATGAATAGAGTACTCCTATCTGGAGCTGTTTGCTTTACGAGTATATTCATGTACACAACGAAAACATGGTTAGATGTCGCGAGTGTTAAGTCTTACATGAAGTAATCGAACAGTTCCAGCGGCTTGGTGTACTAGGAGTCGAAAAGGGGATTTGAATTGCTTCCATGATGTTACTTATCGAATCTTCAATGCGTTCTGGCTGTGGAAGAAGTGGCAGGATTCAAAGGAGAACGAGTCTTAAATGGCCGGGTAAAGAAAAATACGAAAGGAATAATTGTAGTATCGTAATATGGCAACGAGAATAACTTGTAAGTTATTTCTAAAAAGAGGATGAACACATCTTTTAATACCAGTAATCAGTGAACGGATTCAATGGAATCACAGCTAAACCAACTTCTGTCTGACTCGTTTCTGACGAACTACCAGGGAGTTGTATCTATTCAAACACAAACACAAAACTATCCATACTATGAAAATATGTCGGAAAATGCGCAAATCGTGTTGTTCTCATTGTCCAATCTACGAAGGAGGAAGTATGGCTTTACGGAAATAATTTACAAAGTGGACAACTGCAGAAAATATCTTTGCATTGATGCTTCACAGTTTTGGTAGGTAATACCAGAGAGGCACATAATCGGCAACCTTAGACGGGTGGACCTTTTACCCAAAGATGTAAAATACTTGATTCTTTAGAGTAAGCTTAACTTTAAAGTCAACCCCGGAAAGAAATGGCTTACGGTGGTACCAATGGGGGTTAAATGGGTCTACTCAGAACTGTCACATTCCAGAGAGAATCCCAGGCAACGATCGTGAAGTCTGAAAAGCAGTTTCAAAAGGTACAACAGGGAAATCTAAACACAAACATGAAGGCCTTCAAGGTTTACATTCAATGTGTTCGTTTAAGCTACCTGAATCAAGGCAAGTTCGTTGTCAGTGTCAACGGGCTGATTGATTGGAGTTCTTGAGTGCTCCCTAAAAATCACGTTTATCATAGCCCTGGAAACCCAAGACTTAGTCTAAAACTGTTGGTGCTATTCTCGAAGGAAATCTAGAGAATATGAGGAGTAGTTTAACAATTATAAGGGAGTGAAAGGAAACGATCCTAATTTTGACCACTGAAACCTGCAGATGGTCCTGTCTTTTTCGGGCATTACCTTTTAATCGAGCTTACATCTCTGAGGTAGTATTCAAAATTCAAAAAAATCTCATCGAAGCAAAGCTTTAATAGCCCTATTCTTGTTTCGAATTAGGATCAACTCAGGAGGTACTATAGAAGAAACACTTCGCGTTGAAGGCGAAAAATTGATATCATTAATTACTATAAAAGAAAATGGTTCGTTTACAAAAGGTTATGACTTCAACTGTTTGTACTATAATGGAACAATGCGTTACTAAACAATAAACTAACAATTAACTTGATGGAAGTAGTTGGCCTAAATTACTCTAAACCTGTAACGCAAAGTTAGCATAATATTTCACACTAGATCGTATCTTCCATTTCTGATTTATAGCTCTGACCATTGCAGAAGAACACGAAGTGCACTTATAATTGTTGCTTGCTTAATTATAAAACGCAACATTGCATGTGTATTTACATCAAAAAATAATCTAGAACAAGTATTGGTAGGCAGTAAATCTACAATCGTAGTTGTAAGCGAATGGTAAGATTGAAATATTGAAATTCTCTCCTACTACTCGTAATGCTCACGCAACTAATAAGTAAGGCAAAGGATGACGACGAAGATTGTAGGATCAAAATGAATTGATTTCAAGATTTGAATAAAAGAAGTTGCGTTTGAATTTGAATTTATTTAATTAATCAAAATTGTAGGTACCCTAGACTCAGTCTACCAACCAATATTGAAGACATAATTTCGAAAACATTCTTAGCCAATCTTGATAACTTAGTCTACGACACCACTTTCACTTTCTTTAGAGCGCATCGTCTTTGATTACTGAAAGATTGAAGTCTTGGAAAATTAAACTTAATAGAATGAGCACTACTTTGCCCAAGCAATCTCTGTCCGGATTACGAAAGACTACATCCGTGGTTGGATTACCCAGAGATAAGAGTTGCATCCTTGGACTATGTAGGCTAATATGCGCAAACAACTAATGGTTTTTATAAAGCTAATAGATACAGTGAATAAAATTAGATCTAGTAAAAAAGTGAAAGAGATGTTGAAGTAGAATGACATACAAAGTTACAGCCTCCACCTCCTTTCACCTTTGACACAATACCACTGTGATTTCGAAACCATGCAGGGTTAATTGAGTTCTCTTTTCGACCATGTTGTTAGAAGTCTTATATTCTATAACTATGAGAGTTAAAAACTTTTTATAATTGATCAAAGGCGTAGCGTCTCTCGATAATAACTGAGAGGATCGTGTCTGCATGTTATAGAAATCTGCCGAATTTCCAAAAAGACATGGGTGACAAAGACTGTAGGGTTCAACTGACGCTACAACTTATGTTTGCCGAACAGCGTCACCCTTTTCCCTATTATGTATTGGGAGAGCAAGAATTAAAAATTAAATATCGCTTTAAGTGCATTGATAAAGAAAATGACGGTAGCGGAAATGGAAATGTTAAGGATGTCTAGTGGAGTCACTTAACGCGATTGAATTAGATCTACGCGTATAAGAGGGAGTCTACATATAAAGAATTCGGCAACCGAACAGCTTGAAGAATAAGCTGGTATTGCCACGTTCAAAAAATATCTGCGGAAAATCTGGTTAAAAAGGCACCATCGACAACGGTCGCTCCAACTGTAAGAAAACGAGGTCGCAAAAAGAACTCCTGGATTTCTTAGATGACAAATGCGCAATAACGCCTGGGGCTAACCACTGAAGCGATCCAGGACCGAGCAGTATGTGGACGCCTTCTGCGGTCTGCGACATTAGCCAACCCCATAAGCTGAGCAGCAGCGGTGCAGTAAAAATGGGAAACTCGTTACGCATAAGTTCGTATAATGAGGAAAGGAAAAGTATAAGAAGATCGCTTTAAGTGATTTTCTTAGATTGTGTTAATAAACAGAATTGCCGCATTTGGGGCTTAAAAAATCCAAAAATGATCGTCGAGAAACCTCTTAAACCTACAAAACACATTACTGTTTGGCGCCATTTTTATCTATTGCAGAAGACACCATTCGATTTGATTTTTTTCAAAAATGAGGTGGACATGGCTCAATTAACTTTTTTCGCTGGAACTTGACGGTGTGGATGTGAGCGATATTTCTGTTAAAAGCGGCCCCCCATACAACACAAGCGGCGAAACGATTGGTCTGCGAGAAAAGTATGTAGGTCGAGTGTTGATATTGAGAATAAATAAAATACGTTAGTGCCAACGCTTGTCAGCCACCTTAATCTTCACACATAGGGACATGTCGTCAACCAAATTGATCAGACGCTTCTCCAGTGTTATAGATGCCCGGACAGCCAAGGTACGTCTACGGATATGTCAAAATCACAGCAACGACAAATTGCGAGGAGATTTGAGGTTGCACGGATGACATCATCACAAATCTCGTATACCCCAAGCTCGCGGCATGTACTACGTCAACAACATCAAGTGCTGACATCGATGTTAAAAAAGATATAATATTATGCTAGGTGCAGGCAGCATCCCCGACCACCCCCACGAAAGAATCTAGCCAAGTGCACGAAGCAACTCGCCTACTAGTGGCACAGCATAAACGAACAAGAACAGCCAGTGGGCTGTAAGAGAAAACGACGAGAGAACAACATCGGCTTCCCCGGAGGGTGAAAAATAACGAACCCGAACAGAAACCTTCATAAATGAACAAGGAAACAGGGAAACACTCGTTAGGTATGGAGGATATGAATGAATGAATCACGCAACCTAGATAGTAAAACTCAAGAGATCTGTAAGTAAATATCCAAGTACAACGAGGTTGTTGGGCCAGACGTCTTACCTACTGAAATAAATATTTAAAACGATTTGTCCGGTAAAATGCAGGACCCTTAGTAACGTTTATCTAATCCGCAAGGAAAGAAACCCTCTTAAATGGGCAACAAACATCGATGAATTGGACAGATCTCACTAAAACAGCTACAACTATGTGGAAGACTGATATTTTGAATACCTAGACTTCGCCATTAAATCTGATAATGACCGTACCAGTCGCTGTTTCTTGGGCCCAGGAAGGCATATTAGTATAATGCGACACTATAAAGGATACTCATCATTCCAAGCCCCTGCGGGTAGGGGTTAGAATATACCCGCGGTAGGAATGCCTGTCGTAAGAGGCGACTAAAATCCATCTGGGCCGGATTCCCAGATCAATGCAAGGTGTTATGCGACCCGTGCCAAGGCCTGAATGGTGCTCGGGATGTAAAATCAATAGAGCACCGTGAACGGAGCCCTCCGGATACCTGGCGTCCTCTGGTTGTAACGTAGCCTTACCGCATTACAGGGGTCTCTGATGCGGTGGACCTACCTTCCCCCATACTCGTGGGATCTAAATATGAACCTAGACAAAAACAAAACAAATAAAACAAATAATACAAACAACGCAAATAACGCAGTAAATTTAACGAATTTACCGCAGTCGTTTGATCCCTTCTCTAAAAGTTCAAGGGTATCACGATCTCCACCACCAAGATCGAATTTCTCCGGGAAAAGAAGTCCGCCCGAAGCGCCTACGCACGAAAAAACGGATTCAGTGACAAATAAAAGCTTGGAGGACGAAAACAACGCACTCCGTACGAAGCTTAAGCAAATGGAGCTACTTTTTCAAGAGCTTAAAAAAGAAGTAGACATACTCCGAGAGGAAAACAAGCCTCTGAAAAATAAATATGCAAATGAAGCCCAAGAAAGCAGTCCACTCCGCTCAACTAGTCGCGAATACCATACGGACGAAGAAGAGCTTACACGCGAAACAAATTGGACCCTAAAGAAAAGACCGTCTAAGAAACGTAAAGCAGGTTCTTCACCCGAAGTCGTTCCAGACAAGAGTCAGGAGTCACAAAAAAAGCAACTCCCAACAAAATTACGTTGTCCACCTCCAATCAACGTTGTTGGGATTCCGGACTACAATAAGTTGCATTGCTTTCTCAAAGGAACGTTAAAATCTAAGTACAAGGTTACAACACTGCGCAACAATGTGTGGAAAGTCAACGTCGACAACTCCGATGACTACCGAGCATTGTCCGACAAATTAATCACCGAGAAGATCCAATGGTTCACTTTCGAAAACAAGTCAGAAAATGGAAAACATGTAGTAGCGAGAGGACTTCACCCTTCGTGCACTAAAAACGATATTATAAGCGACCACCATGCAAAGGGCCTTAAAGTTCTAGACGTCGTAAATATTATTAAAAAAGAAAAGAGAACAACAGAGCAAGACGAGGAAATCTTGGTTAAGCGGGGACTTCCACTGTTTATGCTTAGTTTCGATAAGACCGAAAATAAAGAAGATATCTATGGTATTAAAATTATATTAAATATCGTAGTCAAAATCGAACCTGTGCGTAAGAACACAAGATCGATCCCGCAATGTAAGCGCTGCCAAGGCTTCAATCATACGCAGACTTACTGCCAAAAAGAACCGCGTTGCGCAAAAAAGGCGCGATACGCTTAAAAAACCGTAATAAACCAAATATTGCTAAAGAACAGACAGCGAAAGAAAGAAAATCCGTCGTGATAAAGTCGAAGGATATACAAACAAAGATAGCAAAGGAATAGCCGCCACCGATTGACGCGCTAACGTATGCACAAGCAGCGTCCGAAGGAAATAAAAAAAGCGGTGTTACGTCAGATCCAGTGGCACACGTTTTCTCTCTAATTCTCACGGCTCTTGAGGAGCAGAGCAGAACAAATAAATTTTTAGTTGAAAAATTGAGCAATCTCGAGAAAGAAATACGTAAAACTCGATTTCAAGCACGAATATGAAACAAATGCTTAAAATATTGACGTGGAACCCAAACTGCCTTATTAAAAAACTCGACGAACTGGAAGTGTTCTTACAAAAAGCCAATATTGACATTTGCTTGATTTCTGAAACTCACTTGAGGAAAGGACCTCGTGTAGAACTAAAGGGATACTGTGCTTATCATGCATACCACCCATCAAAAAATGCCAGAGGCGGATCCTCATTGTTCATTAAAAATTGTATTGAACACTCTATAAATATGAAGATTGAATGCGATGCAATGCAGTTTAGTTCGGTTCGCGTAAAATATAACCACCTGCACTACAACATTGCATCCATTTATTGTCCCCCGCGATGCAAGCTAGAAAACAATGACTTTAAAGGTATCTTTGATTCAGTCGGACCGAATTTTATAATTGGTGGTGACTTTAATTCGAAACATACCTTCTGGGGCTCAAGATGTAATTCAACGAAAGGCAGACAACTCTATGAAGCCGGAATGCAATGTAAAGTTGACTTTTTCTCGACAGGAAAACCAACATATTGGCCTTCGGATATAACAAAGACCCCTGATCTTGTAGAATTCTTTGTCACAAAGGGAGCAGCCAAAATTTCTACAAACATCGAGGACAGTTATGATCTCTCCTCAGATCACTCACCAGTCATTTTGACACTAAGCATACTCTTAATTAAGAAATAAGTGGCGCCTAGATTAACTAACAACAAAACTAACTGGGACGGTTTTAGAAATTACTGCAATGAACATATTGTTCTAAACGTGTCGCTAAAAACACAAAACGAAATAGAAGACGAAGTCGACAGATTCATCAAAGTCCTGCAGAACGCTGCCTGGAACAACACTCCAACTCCAAAAAGAAAAGAGAAAGCAAGTAATGAAATAAAATATCCGCCAGAAAAAAAAGAGCTGGTGAGAGAAAAGAGGAGAGTGCGCAAAAGATGGCAACAATCCCGTGCTCCCCAGCACAAAACCAGTTGAAGGAAGCAATACGAGATTTCAAAAATCGGAGTATCTCTACATATCTCGAAGGTCTGACTGCCGAAAGAAGTTCAAATTACCCCCTCTGGAAAGCCATGAAGGGAATCAAAAAGCCTCAAATGCATTTTCTTCCCTTAAGAAAAAATAATGGCGAATTGGCAAAAGGAGATAAAGAGAAGGCGGATCTATTTGCCGAGCACCGGACAATTTTCGAATAAAAACAGTATACCTTCGAGAACTTAACCAAGCAATTAAAAAATTGAAAAATAACAATGCCCCTGGTTATGATTTGATAACTGGTCAAATTCTCAAGAAGTTGCTTGTCAAACAAAGCCCTGATCAAACTACTCCAACTTATAAATGCCGCGTTAAGATTATTAAACGTTCCAAGCCAATGGAAAGTTGCCGAAGTTATAATGGTCCCGAAACCAGGCAAATCTCTAAATGAAAAAAAAGTCCTACAGACCGATATCGCTTCTGCCGATAATATCTAAAATATTTGAAAAACTCCTATTGAAGCGCTTGCAACCAATCATTGAAGAGAGACGTCTAATTCCTGAGCATCAATTCGGTTTTAAAACTAAGCACTCCACAATAGACCAGGTTTATAGAATTACAAATGAAATTGAGAAAGCCTTAGAAGGGGAAGGAAATGTTCTAGCGTGTTACTTGACGTGTCTCAAGCCTTCGATAAAGTATGGCATGAAGGCTTCAATTTAAAGCTAAGTCAGGTTCTTCCAAAAGAACAGCATACGATTCTGAAATCGTACCTGGAAAACAGAATTTTTCGTGTTAAACATGACACCGAGTACTCGGAGTTCAAAGAGATCGCTGCTGCAGTTCCGCAAGGAAGTATGCTTGTCCCGGTATTGTTCTTACTCTATACTTGAGACATACCGGAAGAATCAGGTACCATAGTAGCCACGTTCGTGGACGACACGGCGATACTAGCTACAGATACTTCAGTCGAGCTAGCTACTAGAAAGCTAAAAATGGCTTTGGATAAAATTTACGGCTGGACAAAGATATTGTTGGCGAATTGTTCTCAATGAGACCAAATCTACTCATGTTAATTTTACTTACCGGAAAATAAACAACCTTCCCATTTTCATTAACTCGGTAGAAATACCATATGCAAATGAAGCAAAGTATCTAGGAATGACACTAGATGTAAAACTGAAATGGAAGCCGCATGTTAAGAAGAAACGTGATGAACTTGAAAATAAATTCAGACAAATGTACTGGCTACTAGCAAGACATTCCAAGTTAAGCATACATTACAAACTGCTCATCTATAAGCAAGTGCTTAAACCTGTTTGTACAACTTTAGGGTTGTACTAAACTAAGCAACCGAAATATTCTCCAAGGCTATCAAAACAAAGTTCTAAGATAAATCGTGAACGCCCCATGGTATATCAGAAACAGTGATATCCACAGAGACTTAGGAATAGTTACCAGGAACCTTGGTCGCAAACTCCATATTCGTCTTCATGGTCATTGTAATAATAGAATACTCCAAATTCTGGACGAGACAAACTTAGTGCGTCGATTACAAAGAATGAGACCATTCGATCTGGCGCGATAAGGACTATCCGCATATAATAGCGGTACTAACAGGTGCTTTTGCTGGAAAGCTACCTGCCCCACGCGAACGTTATTTGAAACGGAAACTATTTGATAAGGTTATTTAGTAGTAGTCGATAAAAAGGGAGGCGTGTTTTTAGTGAGTAAGAATCTCACACTTCTACAGCAACGGGTTCATAGTGTCTATGAAGATTTTCACACCTACCCACAAAAAAAAAAAAAAAAAACAAAATCATTCCAGTTACAATTTATGGTGCGTTTTGGGAGAAAGATTCTCGAAGGCATTTTCGGTTCATGAGGTCTAGAGGAGGTTGTTTAACAAGGAACTCTCCAAGGTTAACAGTGGCATTAACCTATTGAAATTAGTACACATTAGTCACAAAGTATGAGTAAGATAGTTAAAGCGAATGAACACAAACGCTTCAGCGGGAAGAGTCTTCGATTTCAATAGTGGAATTCGAAATCAACTGTAGAAGCCTGTTAGTTGTGGCCCAAATCAGTCGCAGAATACACATACATAAGTAAGTAAATGTGTAATACCACAGTGTAGGTCCGCGTCAGGCACACATCGCACAAAGCAGTTAAAAAGGAATACCAGACAGCGGGAGTTAGAATAAGTATCATGCCACTGATGAAGAGAACTGGCATTAAGGTGTTGGAATAGGTCATTATAATCATATTCACCGGCCAGAAAACGACTGCTAACTTCACATGTATTGAAGATACGTAGATATCCCATCATTCGCTTTCCAAAGAACTAAAGATACATTCAAGAGCGTAAATATTCTGACGCATGATCAAGGCATATCGTACCTTAACAGACTGGATTTATGGATGCTTGAATCTCGTTGAGGACATTCTGCTAATCTTAATGTGATTGAAAATACACATGACATTTGAGAGAGTACCATCAATATTGGTTTAGGGTATTTCACTTCTTAGTCATTTAGTTTTATTTTGATTTCCTTATTAAAAATCGTAGTCAAATTGAACAAGGATAATGTTTAACCATGTACATGCTCTCCCTTGTTAAGGTTGTCGAGTTTTTTGTTTTGAGTTTTAAATGCTACTCACGTCCATTGACTTTTTACAACTAATCTTTCTTGTGTTGATTAAAATATCTGTACAATCAATTTGCCAATAAAAAATATACATACTCACACTCGCACTCGTTTTAATGTCAGCAGTATTCATTTTTAATTTTTTCACGAGGTAACGAGGTAACATGAAAATAAAGCCATCAGGATATCTCATTAATTGACAATGCAATTAACATAATTTATTCAATGCCACACGAACGAGTACGCACGTACACATACTTAATATGTTGATGCATTTTATATTTATATTTATTCGATTTAATTTAATAATTATAATTTTTCGTGTCTCTCTTAAATCTGAGTATTAAAAATAATTAAGCCGAATGGTGTGGATTTTTGAACAGAAACAAGCTGTGATTACCTAGGTGACCCTAGATGGCATATTCTAAGTATCCAATATGATATGAAATGAATTTTACAAATGACAGCTGTCGTTTGCATCCCAGGATATTGTTTCATTCGCATCAAACAAATGGGTTTTCAAACAATTGAAATTCAATTAGAAATTGATTGAAAGCATCAACTGAGCGCTGGAAATATATTCAAATGAGGGGATGTGTATATTCAATTAGGATAACGTCATTATTTTGATACAAATAAACACGGTAGGTCTTTTTGTCACAAACGGTTTGTTGGCTGGCTAATATATTTGTTAGCAAAACATTGTGAAAAACTTTATAAATATAAATTGCACTCGTATTGAAGAATTCAGTTCAAAACTAGACTGCAATAGACAAACTGCATAGCCCAGTTTAGAGTAGATGTCGCGAAGTCAAATCTATTCTAAAATGAAAAAGACCATTACGATCTTCGTTTTAGAAATACAGTATAACTTTATTAGAAATATTAAGCTAGACATGCATACTACTCACAAGTAACTCTAACGATGACATTTTTTCAACGCCAACGTACATCAAAAACGTGCGATTCGACTCACGAATCTGTGTTACTTCGGATATGGCACGATCCTAGCAAAGCTACTGCCATGCAATCCTATTTTAACGGATGAAATCCCTTTCTTAATCGACTTCGACACTCCATATGAAGTAATATATCCGGAGAGGAAGAACTGGCAAGAAAATTCAGTAATCAGGCCACATGAATTTGCAATTTCCAAAAATAGCTTGAAAACTAAGGAAGGAATAGGTTCCGGTATCTTCTCGGAAGACTCAGAATTAAAGGTGTCCATAAGACTACCGAGCACGTGCAGTCCTCAGGGCTGCTGAGCTGATGCAGATGAGATCGGTATTCAGTAGAGATATCGCTATCTATACATACATCAACAGCCAGGCCACTCTAAAGGCAATGGAATTAACCGACATCAGCTCTGATACAGTCAAGGGCTGTTGTATAATGCTCAAAGTATTATCCATTCAGAACCGGGTGAGACTGTGCTGGGTGCCAGAACACTGCGATATAGAAGAAGATGAACAAGTGAATGAGCTGGTCAGAAGAGGAGGGATAATCAACAATAGTGAGGTTGCTAACATTAAACCACCCCTCTTCACAGTAAGGGGCACTATCGAAAAAAAAAAAACCTAAAAAGACTGCTAACATAAGGTGGTCGAATCTTGAAGGACAAAGGGCATCCAAGGCTCTATGGCCACTTCTCGGTGGCAAAAGATCTAGAAAGCTTATTTAACTGAACAGGGATAAGCTAAAAATATGAATAGGAATCCTGACAGAGAGACTCAAAATGACAGATATGGACATTTGTAGATTCTGCAGCGATCTGCAGGCGGCTGAGGACATAACACACAAACTTTTTGAATGCGAGGCAATATCGCGGCCCGTTTTGGTGCCTAGTGATTTGTCTTATGACACACCCTGTTTAACCTAACTTAGCCTAACCTACATCGAATTCGGCTTTAAACCCATCTTAGTCGGATTCAACGCCTTTCAAGGATAGATGTAGTTAAGACATTTAGACTGTGCTAAGCAAGAAAATGTAAACGAACACTACTGACTACTGAAAAGATTTTACCATTTACGCACCAGCTTCATGAGAATTTTGCACAAAGATCTCGGATTATTTCCTTGTAAAGACCAATTTTTTCAGCGATTGAAGGCAAACGACCATCCGCTTCTATGTCGGTTCTGAGTTTCGCCCTTAGATCACCTCGAATTGAACGTCGAATTTGGGCGAAAAATAAGTTATTTTTTTGACGTAGCTTTGTTTAGTCATAAATTTAACTTTGATTGCTAATATAATTGAAAGAATCTGCTTGTAGAACATAAAGCCCAATGGGCTTTTTATAAAAATGCAGGGACTTGAAATACGGCCAACGCATACTCAGTGGACGTCACTCGGTAATATGTGTCTACCCTTAAATTTGAAAATGCAAAATCGTACCTACGGGATCAATATGTTCTACATCGTATTTTTGGAAAAGTATCCACTGATCATTGCCTGGTAAAGTTGGCCATTGACACTAATCTGAACACTCGGATCGATGCCACTAAAATGATGACCACACGAAACCGTCAACTTTTGGGGTTAAAATTAGATTCATGACATCTCTTCAATCCATTGAGACAAAGGTGAGCCTCTTTTCAAAACGCGGTGGTCAGAAAAAATAAGAATCGACGTCAAGCTGCCTAAGAGCAAAATTTTCAAATGTTCAATGTATGCTTACATCTCTTGGCCTTGTTTTATATAGGTAAAGGCTGGGGTTTTTTTCCCTAAATTGTTCACAAGGTAAACAGGAAAAGGCCAAACTGCAGCGATCGACACCGAACTATTTTCGTCCGTACGAATATTGCGTTAAAGCGCTAATGACTTTGGTTCATGTAGAGGAAACTTCAACTATCGCCAGTCAATAGACAACTATGTATTTGAAAGTAGATAACGGCGGAACCATGGGAACCGGTGCCAAGGATGAATCTATCAATAAACAAGTGGTAAAATTCATATTGATTACCTTCGAATTCGAAAAGCGAAATACAATCAACAGAGGGTATTTTGCTTTGCATTGGGCCGGAGGGAGGCAAAGGAAATATTACGATCCCATGTAAGATGTATTAATGCGTGCGTGGTCACCCTGGAAAATCACACCATTACCTCCTCGTGGTGCCCCCTGGATAGATATGTGAACAAATGATGAGCATGCTAAGTACATGTGTTACTGGAACGGATTCGTATATCGTGAGCACAGCAGAGTCGAATCAGAGCACCCATTTTCGACGCTGAAAAGTTGCAATTGCAGGAGACCACTAGAATCTTTGTCGACCTTGTTTCCCTCAAACTCTCTCGAAATCCGGGACCTCCTACACAATCCATAGAGCACAAATGGGAATGCTGGTAACGAGCCATCAGAGAAGCAGCATTCGGCATAATTGGCCTTAAACCGCCACCACCCAAAAACCTTCGTTTCGATGAGTAATATAGGGAGGCGAATGCAGCTAAACAAGAGGCATACAAAGCTACACTGCATCTCAGGATGAGAGCTTCTCGTGAGCTCTATGAACAGAAAGATGAGGAAAACACAGACTTTTTACAAGAAAAACGAAAGAGCAAGAGAAGCACGTTGTCGAGGAAAACGGAAACCTAGTAGTAGAATCGCAATCGGTGCTGAAAATATGGGAAGACCACTTCTGCACAGTGTATAATGGCGACGACGACCGTAATGCCGCTGTCAAACAGAAAGTACCATCAACACTAGACAATGATAGCAGAGATTTCCATCCGCCTGACCTAGACGAAGTTGAGATAGAGATATTGGGACTAAAGTAGGACAAAGCTCCTGGTCTAGATGCTATTTAATCGCGTAAAATTCAATGGCTAATAGAAGGGGAACTATTCACTATTGGTTTTTCCAGATGACATCGACGCTATTGAACGAAGACAGCGAGACGACAATGAGGCAATTGCAGTGATCGAAGCGGAAGTGGCTTAAATAGGTCTCACGGTAAATGAGGCAAAAACGATGCTTGGTAGCTATTACTTCAAGATAGTTAAAGACTTCGCCTACCTTGGCTTCGCAGTTACAACTAGCAACAATAACAGCACGGAAATAAGACGTTCAATATCTCTTGCCAGCCGCTGTTTTTTCGGGCTCAGAAGTTAATTGAGTAGCAAAGTCCTCTCTCGCAAGACCAAACTTTATATAAGACCTTGGTCATCCCCGTCTTGCTTTATGGCGCAAGTGCCTCTGACACTTTTGAAAAAGGATGAAGAAGCACTTGGTCCCGTTTGTATTGACGGGGAATGGTGGACGAGATTAAACTCCGAACTGTACGGGCTGTACAGCAACATCGGCTTGGTCCGGCGTTTACGGATTCAACGCCTTAAAAAGCTGAGGCATGTAGACCGAACATACACCACAACTCCGACCGAATAAATCTTCAAATCTGATCCCCGGGGTATATCAGATCAGATATCAGAGCCGAATCTACGGTGGTGCGAAAAAGTGGAAAAGGACCTCATCCAATTTGGAGTGCATCACCGACAGAAGAAGCTGGGGAAAGATCGTGTCAGCTGGCGAGGCCCAGGCTCACCCCGGACTGCAGCGCCACTTAAGACGAAGAAGAAGCCATTACAGCGAAGTTTTTCGAATTAAGTCTCGAATGATTATTTCGTGTTTTCTAACTTGAATAAATGGCTCGAATAATTCTCGGAATCAAATTCTTAACTCCAAACAACGTCTGTTATTTCGTAAAATATCAAAAATTTATGAATCTATTCCCGAACTCTTACAATTTTACAGGTGGATGACCTGTATATTATGGGTATTGCATGGATAGTCAACACAGTCAGAGCTTTTGACCAGCAAGAGATCCCTTTTAATTTCTCTAAAAAAATTATCGTTTAGATTTATTATTTGTTCTCTTTTTTTAGATTTTAATTTGGAGCACCACTAACTTTTTTCTAAACTTTAATTGGCTTTTGAGATGTTCCCTTTATTTAAACTAGAGAAAAAAAAATAAAAAATAAAATTAAATCAACAAATTTGCAAAGTAAAAACAGAAAAACTGTTTAAAGTTGTCTATTCTCGATAGTTTTTTCCATCTTTTTTTTTTATTTTAGTTTCTTGAAACCGTTTATGTGCATATTAAAAAATTATTTGACCCGGTTTCGTTATTTAGTTTTTTTTTTTTAAATGAAAATCTCATCAATATCGAGGAACACCTAATGCCTTCCAATCTATTTTGAAAAAAAAAAAAAACATTTCCAAACTTATAAATTTCGAAATCTACTTGAAGCGCGAACTATGAAATTACTTAATGAATCTTAAATTTGAATAAATTTATAATTGGCTTGTGAGAGATTATTTCCGATGTGGATAGTCAGAATAATAAATAGCTTTTTTTTTTTGTTTAGCATAAAAACTGTACACATATAAATCTGAAAGATTTAGGAATAGTTTTAAGTTCTAAGAAATTGGTTTTTAGTTGATTTTTTATGAACAATAAATAATATATACGAATACAAACATTTAAACAATTACATTTTGGTTTTTATATTATCACAGTTTTCTATGAAATATATTTTAATTCTTAATTTTCTTTTTAATTGGCCTGGTTTAATTTTAAGTTAATTTTTTTACTTTAGTTAAACTACGTTATTCACTTGTTTTGGTAGTTGATTTTGTTGCTTTAGAAACTTTATTTGTTTATCTTTGTAGATTATATATATTTATTTTATTTTTGATTTGTGCCTTGATTATAAGTTTTTATTTTTATTTTTGTAATAAAATTAATCATTTAGGTACATTAACTGTTAACAAGTTTTTTATCATTACTTATAGATGAATTTATCTTTTATTTTTAATTTTTATATTTATAAATTTAATTGGTAAATTTAGAGTGTAAATTATTAATTTTTTTTTTCTTATGTAAAACAAGATAATTGAGAAAATTAATTGAACGTTTGTAAAGAATGGTGTTTGCATATGTAGAGTTTTAATTGAATTGCTTTAATTGATGATGTTGGGTCTTAAAAGCAGGAGACCGATTTGTCTGGTTAGAAAAGCACCTACGTAAAAGCTGACAGCTCCGCAGGAATTTCACTATTTTACTGTATACACTCACAAATGACCACCGAAAAATTATAAAACAAGTTTGGAGCCTTTTTGATGCTGGAATATTGTTCAAAGGTGTATTTGGAGGAGAGCGAAAGCTATGAGAAACTAACCAGAAATAGAAGAACAAGTTTATGTGACGAAATGATAAAACGCCCTATGCGATGGGTATATGATCTCTGATAAAGGACAATCAACGAAACCACGTTCCTACACATTTTAAGCTTCTAAAAAGACGCAGATTTTCGAGTATGCATTTTTGGCTTGAAATTAAAAAAAGAGACATTGAAGCAAACATCACCGACTGATAATTGGCAGCAAAAAAGAATTAGCATGAATTGAAATAAAACTCGCAAAAACCATTGAAACTTTTTAGATACATCGGCCCACATGCAAAAGACAGTTACAGTGTTGACTTTCAAGTCATCGATGAATGCACAGCCTTCATCTAGACTGAACTTGCCAAACTTCGAAGCGCGAGTACTGATCAGCGGCGAAAAATAGCAACACTATAAACGGGACAGCAGATGATTCCCCAAGAAGGCTAATCTTCCTGCCTCACACTTCAGAGCAAGCTTAATTCCTTCAAATTGTGTCCGTCTATAAAACAGTGAGTGTTACGAATCATTGCCTCCAATCGTCTAGTTGTAAGAGTAATCAAATGGTTAAACTCACTTTCTTCTAAGGTGGCATTCATCTACGCTGGCAAAGCCACTATGCAAACCTATTTATCAATTAAGGACACATTTTGATTTAAAAAAAAAAACATAGTTTCCCTATCTTTTTCCTTTAAAAGGCGAATCCAATCTGGAGTAATCAGATTGTTGCAGTTGATATCGAGCATGTTGGACTTGCGATTGCTGAAGATCGTCGAAGGACTGTGCGTGATGTAGAAAGGGATTTTGGCATTCCCAAGAACTTGTGTTTCTAGTACTACTAAATGATGCACGTATGTGCGCAATTCATTCCAATATTGCTCAGGGCAGAAAAAAATGTGGCTTCGAGCAACCTGAAAATGGTCACTAATGATGAAAATGTGCTCAAAAAGATGAAGACCGGTAACGAGTCATAGGCCTATGGCTTTGCTACCGAAACAATGAAGTAGTCTTTCCAATGAAAGTGAAGATTAAGTCCGTGTTTATTGTTTCATTCGATTATGATGTTAAGGTGCACCTGGTCCGAGAGTTTAGACAATGAATAACAAATTTTATTTTAATTAGTAAAAAGATTGCATGCAGCAGTGAGAAGAAAACCCTTGCATTTTTTAGGAATGGTAACTGGTTACATCAACTTTGGGCAACAAAATTACACAACTTCGCCAGTCTTCGTATAGTCTCGCAGTAGTACTCACCTGGTCAGGTGTTCCTTAAACCTTTCTGGACTTTCTAAATCCGATTCAAATTCGTAAGTTACAGCTCATAAGCAACCAGTATTGCATAGTCAATTGACATTTTGATTTAATGTGCTTGGTCTAATTTCATCAATATTACAAAAAGCAGTGCTTCAGCAAAATTACCAGTAGCGTTGTTTAGTTCAACGTTGCGAAAATCACTTATGAAACGCCCTAACGAACTCTATCTTTCCTAGTCATTACAACAACCAAACATTCAAAACCAACGTGAATCGGAATTTCAAATAATTGCGCCCTAATTCTCCCTAAACGAGTACCATCAATTCTGTTCAAAATTTCTTTAGTGCTTGAAAGGTATGAAGAAAAAGTGGGAGGCTGTTGTTGTATCATTCCAACGTCGTCGTACTAAATGCACCTTATTGAGTACTTCAATTTGATAAGTCAAATGCTTGATTTTTTCGGGAGATAAGTACTGGACCATATGGTCGCAAGCTGGAAATTTGGATTCAAATTGAGCACCGCTTCCGACCATAGGCTTCCTAGACACACCTATGAAAAAATTATTTATGCTTGGAACAGATTGATTTTAGCAAGTCTTTCTATAAATATGACGTCATTTATCTTAAATCTGCACAGGAGTTAAAAAAACAAACCACTGCGCTCTTTACTTTAGGCAAGTAGTGAAACTTTCATGTGAAAATCTTTCCGAAAAGTTTCACAAACTTTCGAAATGCTTTGACGATTTAAAACGAAATGAACAAGTGCATTTTTCTTGAGTTCAGCACTTTGATTCACTGTATTTTACACTTTGATCCCTCACAGCAAAAACTTTGGCTTACAACACTTTCCATAGAGGCATGTTCAACAGCACACACGTCGTATTTGCATTTCATCCTTGATGACTTTACAAAGTTCCACCACTTTAAACCACCTGTATGAAGAAGGAATAAAAAAAAGCGTGATTGAAATATAATTTAAAACACAGACGTCTATCTTTGTCCTACCTAAATTAAATCCTCGTCGTTGCATTTGTGCAAGGACATCTCTTCCAACGAATTCGATTTAAAAAGTTAAAATGCAAATTTATCCATCGACCGGAAAGTGACGAAAAAAATGTGAGAAAAATGAAAAAAAAAACCTCAACATCCTTAGAAAGTGTTGCCTCGCTCTACGAAAGGACATCACAAACTTTGTTGTTGCCTTTTGTATCCTTGTAGACCTTTACTTGGGCAAGGTTCGAATGGAAAACTTTTGCATTAACCCCTGTGTTTCGCGCCCAACATACATTCAACTAAAGCAAATTGAAAAGGAAAACCAACAAAAATAAAAAATAAAATAAAATTCTTCTTTCCTTTCCCATTCTCATTCTCATTTTATTTCCATATTTCCTGTGCTTTTGGGCCCATGAGAGGACATCATCGTGTGGCGAAATCCCTTCATTTCCCCAGGGATACCGAAGGCAAACTAATTCCAAGGATATTATGCTTATTTTGGCGCTTATTTTTATTTTATTTATTTTTCTTAAACATCTCGCTATAGAGGTACCTATACATACTCGTATGTATCTCTCTGTCGGTGTTTAATTTATTTCTGATTGGAATTATATCTTTTCGTTTTCTGGGACACAGATAATTTTGATTTATTTCTTTATTTTATCGTTTTAAATATTTGACGAAGGATAATTAAATAGAGTCCTTAACGGTAAGTAACGAGTAACTCTCATTTCACATAATTAAGTCGTAGTACAAACTAATTATTGCTTTTAGATTGTGTTCCTTAAGTTATGCGCAAATTTATACAAGTGTATGCGTTCACTAAAAAATCTAACTTTATAGTCTAGCGTGGAATGCGAGTGAGTAAATGTGTATGCACGAGTATAACGGTTTTGCACTATTAAATTAAATCAAAATTAACCACAAATAAACTTCGAATGGAGAATGTCCTTATTTTTGTTTTGGTATGTCCTTTGAGGGGTTAACTTAGACGTAATACTAGGTATACAAGGTTGCTTGTATCTACTGAGTGGGATTTGGTGTGTGTTGGTAAGCGTGCTATTAAACTACTAAGCATCTACTGTTAGGTTTCGTTTCAGAGATAATTTGGTCGTGAAACACAGCATAGGAGTCCCATATTTTTGTAAATTGAATTTCGCCTTCGTTTCGCTGGCCATGGTCCATTTGCATCGTTCGTCAGGGCCGCATTTCTCTCTAAAAAAAAAAACAACAACAAAATAAAATATAAATAAATTTAAAAATAGTGTACTTAATTTATAATATATTAATAAACATATCTGTATGTAGGTTACAAATAGTATAAAAAATATAGTATCGCATGTGTTTCTAGGTTTTCCTTAGCTTGAACTCAAGTCCATACTGCAATGGATGCCACACCACTACTTTCAGATATTGTACTCCGAACAAGATAAATTTCTTAAATATCAATACTTAACAGGTTGGCGAGCAACATAGAAAGTTAGTAAAACCAGTTGGCGTGACTCTAACGAATTCGCGCCAGAAGGTAATTTTATAGTACAATCTTACTTAATTTACGAGTAGTAAGCTCGATGGTAGTAATTACAAACAAATATTTCACCTGATGATTTCAAGAAAATCCCACAGAAACAAAGTCTTTTAGTAGTACGACGATGAAAGAGTGTTAAAGACTAGATTCTCGATGAGAATCAGGAGTTTCACCATCATTTTACATCAAACTCGGCAACTTAGGGCAGGAGCGGAAATTTTAACAACCACCTGAACTTCTTAAATAATGCAGAGCATTGTGAGGGTAAGTGGCTTGTAGAATATTGCAATGCTAACCCCGTTGTCACTGAAGGCACCATGACAAAGGGAATGATTTAGCAAGACTTGTTCATAAGTCAGTTGAGTATCACCTGATGGTCTTATGGAAAGCGCATAAAATATTTAAGAGCGCTCATAACAGCACTTTGAAGAGAAGATGCTTATTTGTCCTCCGAACATATTGAAAAGAAAAGAAAACATTTGGCACATGCAAGGATTTGGGATATTTACTTCGCCCACTTCGCAAAGCATCTAAGAAATCATTTGGTAGACCAATGTGTCGGAAGGGCACTGCTTCTAACATAGTGTCCTTAATATGTTTACTATCAGCTCCATGTCATCAGGAAACCTTGGTGTAAATAAGAAGGATCCTCAATTAAACTCGACGAAATAACAATTATTTCATCCGCAAGGATGCGTTTCATTCAGCAATTGTAGAAGAAACTTCTATGCAATCGCTCGAGCTACAACGAGCAAACCACTAAAAATAAGGTTGCCCTATCGGTTTCGTGGAAATACTTAAGGCACTTTTTTCCAATTTTAAACTCTAGAACAATTTTACCCCTCCATTAGCTTTTTAAAGAGGAGTAGTGGGCTGAAAAATAACTCACAAAAGTGGTAATATACCATAGTTCATGCATTAAGTTAAAATATCACTATCTTTCAAGGGTACCTAACTGTCTTATTGGAGGCTGAATGCTTTCTGTGACATGGAAGAGTCAAAATAGCAATAATTTTCAAATATTCCATCGATTTTGAAAGCACTAAATAGCTTCTCGGAATCATTAAAGACCCTCGTGGAGTATCATAAAGAGCCTTGCCCACTAAACAGAGTCATACTAGTATGGCGACCAGGGTACAAATGTCTCGATGTCAATGAAAATGCGGATCACCGGGCGGACGAAGGAACAGATTAGCCATGCCCTAAATCTCTGTCCTAGTCCTGGGTTTTGCAACAACTTAAGCTCTGAACATACAAGGCTATGCACAGTCAGATTCTCGAATAATAACAGAAAAACAAAATTGGTCCTTCTCCTTGGTTAGGAACAAAATAGAATACTTATACGGAACAGGAAACACGGGCTACGGCTCACTTTCCGCGTAATATATATTTTTATAGATTGGGAATGAATGAGCAATATATCACTGACCGGAAGCACAGCGTACCTTCACAGTCGAGCATGTGCAGTAATTCGTTGATTCGGGCGCGTTTTGTACCCACTTTTATATTCGACGAGTAAGTGATGTAATTGATGGGTCAGGCACGCAACTTTTCTTGTCGTGGGTTCAAAAGTTTAGACAGGAAAGAACAACGTTAACCTAAATCTTTCGGAACCATCAACATCAATCACAGGACATGTGGCTCAAATTCGGAGAAAAATTATGGACAATCCGAAAAATTGATAAGGAAGATTGCGGTCTATACTAGAATAAAAAAAATTAACAGTTCACGCTTTTTTAAATACCGAACAAAAGCTTTACTTCTATAAAATACAAACCATGCAGTTGGATAACTAAAATGACTACTCCTTAAGAGAAGCCTCAGCGAGGACGATGCTGGGACGTTTCCAAATAGCTAAGAAAGTATTGCTAACTGACGAAGCACGTTTTAATATCGATGCCTATGTTAAAAACAAAACATATTGGTGCCCAAAAACCCCTAGGAAATACGATCAAAAACGTTTGCATTGCCTAAAAACGACAGTTTAGTGTGCAATTTCTGTCAGTTACTGTTGACGCGTATTTCTCAACTATCGACGAGTGTTCGATACCGGAACTGCAGCAGTTTGCCAAGTTCAACAACAGAACATAATTTCAGCAAGACGCGGTCACTCCACACACAGCTAGAGTATCAGTCGAGCGGTTGAAAATTTTGTTTTCCAATGAATTTATCAGCAAGCACGAAGAAACACCCTGGACACCTGGGTCACCGGAGCTTACACCTTATATCGAGGGTTTACATCTTTCATATTATGTCCGAACAGTACAAGAAAATATCCGCCATGAGGTGGTCAAATTAAAAGTTCCAATTTTGGATGACGCGTTCGAGCACTACGAGTGGTGTTTGACTCGAGTAATATTGGCGTCCAATTCTTCAATCGTAGCTGGCTTATCCATGTAGACTTTGAACTTTACGCAGTCCCAATTTAGAGGTTCAAAGCGTGTCTATAAACAGAAAACTTCTTTATGACCGACAGTAAGGTTTTCGTAGCAACAGGTCCACTGTTGATTTGATGGCATGTCTAACCGAAAAGCGGAACCAACGTTTACATTAATCTGGCGATAGCAAAATAGTTGCACTTGATATTTCTAAAGAATTTGTCTGAGTTTGACAAATGCGTGCATTTGGGATCGACGACTTTGTTCTTCAATGGATTAGAAATTACCTTTCGGAACGTTTAATTCAAGTTATATTGGATATTTGATAATCACAAAATAAATGCTAGTGTGCCCCAGGGCTCCGTTCTGTCTCCGACACTCTTTTAAGTTTTTATCAATGATCTCTTGTCCGCTACTTCTAATCCAATATATTCCTTAGCTGACGACAGTACTCTCTGCTTCTCATATTCGTTCCCGAACTCGCGTCTCTGATCTTCGATTTTAGAACGGGAACGGAGTATGTTAAATTCCGATATTAACAGCATAACCAATTGGGAAACTATCAACAGAGTGGAATTTAATGCTTCTAAAACACAATGCTGTCTGCTGTCGCGTAAGCGAAATTCAAATTATCCATGAATGGCACTTGCTATTCCATTCTCGATATATGTGTGTCAATGACAACTTACGTTGGAATGACCAGATATATTCGAAGTCGCCAAAAAAGCTGCGAAATGTCTAGGTTTCCTTAAGCTATGTAATAAATATTTCACCCCTCTTCAATATATAAGGTTTTCATCCACCCACAACTAGAGACAATACTACTAAGACTTCTTTGCACCTATTAGATAGGATTGAGAACAGTGCGTTAAACCTTATAGGTGATGTCAATATTACACTGTTGATTGACACCCTCGACCACCGACGTAATATCTCCTGCCTCACCTTGTTCTATCGCTATTTTCACCACCGGTACTCCACATAAATTGCCAGTAGCATTCCTTTCCTCCAAACTTCCAACCGTAATGCCCATCTCGCTATGTACCTTGAAATATCGTGATTCTTTCCTAAGGCGAATAATTCGCTCATGGAATGCCCTGCCGAGCTCTTTATTTCCTAGTCATTATAACCTCCAAACATTCAAAACCAACGTACATTGGTACCCCTATTTCTATCCTCCCTACTTTTCCATCGCCCGCGCTCTGTGCAATCATTTTGGGGGTGCTACTAACCCACTTGCACCACAGCAGGAAGCCTTACTTTAAACCGCTATTTTAATTCGATAGGATGCATTTTCAACCTTTTTCCGTAGTCATGCAAATGTTTTCTCCAAAATATGTCAAAAAAACTCGTCTCTTAAAGTTTCCGACACCTCATCCGGTATTTGTTTACCCTAGAGAACAGTACTTCTTTGTTTTCAATTTTTCATCTCATAGTGGGTGGGTTTCATTCTTTGTTTGCATAGTTACTTCTTCAAAAGCAATCAAAAGTTCCTCGGGAACAACAAATGTTATGAAAACAATGCGGTGCATTCACACCTTCTCGCATGTACATAACATATATACCTAACCTAGCATTATTCAACCCTCTATCGCCATCAGCCACAAAAATAAATTAAATTCTTGACAGGTGGTATGAATATGGGTATTGTTGGGGCTGATGTGTACATATTTGAGGACACAAATGTTTAATTTATGACGGAGTTCTAGAGGTTCACAAAAAATGTATTTTTTATTCAGAATATTTTTTAATGCAGCGATCCGTAAACACACTGTACAGACGCGCAATGGACAACCCTTGGAAAGAAAATGTCAAAGACGCTGACATCTGTCGCTCAGTGTCTCATCAATTGAGTACAGGGACAATCAAATGGCACACTTATGAGAACATATCCGAAAGACAGACACGTCTTGTAGACAAAGGTCTAAATGCGCCCTGCTCAAAAGAAGATGTCGTAAGAGACCAAAGAAATAGAATTTTTTAAAATTATTGATTGTAGAGCGACAGATGCAATAAAGAACATAAAGGAAACTTCCTCTTCTTATGCTCATTCGGCGATAAAACCGAACAACTTGAAAGAATATATGACAAAGAAAAGAATTCCCAATATGGTTGTCAAAACTGAGTCCCTACGTGGGAACAAAGGTAAGATTAATCCCCCTGTGCGAATATTGCCAAATTTTCTATCACAAGGAAAGTTATAGCCAAAGCTGGAATGTGTATTATGCGCAGATAAATACCTCTCCACACATAGCAAGTAAACAAAAGCTTAAGGCCGGTCAGGTAGCAGCAACTTTAGAAAAGCCATCGGGCTCTAGCTACACAAGGGAAAAATGAAAAAGTGACGGACAATAACAGAAGACAGACACCGGGGGCGCATACCGAATGAAGCGACCAAATTTTCGGTGAACCCAGTACGTGAATATGAATCATCCATCGAGAAGAGCAACAGGCTTATCATCCTTGGTCAAGATGATATCCGCCAAGTGGCTGCCGCTATTGTTGATACATATTTGTGCCCGTTTAATCGCATTATCCCTGACTTTCCGCAGGATTTCCGATGATAACTGTTCGCATTCCTGTCGAATATTCTCCTTAAGGGCTGCGATTGTCTGAGGCTTGTTGGCACAAGCCCGCGACTTCAAGTAGCCCCAAAGAAAGAAGTCTGGGATGGTAAAATCGGGTGATCTTGCTGCCAAACGGGAGATTGCGCGACCAGGAAACGCTTCCTTCACAATATCCATTGGGGCTCGTGCTGTGTGTGCAGTTTAACCGTTTTGTTGAAATGCACCTCGTCGCTCATGATGATTTTCGACATAAAATCGTCCTCTTCGTTTTTGAGATTGAGGACGGCTTGACAGTAATTCACACACGACTGATGGTCAGGAGGCATTAACTGATGCACTGTTTGCAATTTGTACGGGAACATGTGTAAGTCTTTCACTAAAATTCGCTGTTGGACCTACAGTCTGGTGATGCCAAATTGAGTGGCCGTGACGTCGAAATTCACGCTGCACTAACACCACCGACCGATTATTGGTCAAAAATATCGACACAATTATTCCACGCTCTTGCGGAGTATAGCGCTCCATTGCTTGTCTGTTTGCGTACTGCAAATGTCTAGTTCACAAATGTCAATTATGATTGACGTACGATGCCATTTGCAAAAATTATAACATCTCTGATAGGATGATTAATTTTGCGCCACTTTGTATATTAACGAATCTGTCGAGGATCCCGAAGACTCGTAAGAAACAGACATTTAAATAGTTACTTCCTCATATTTACTGTCCATCGCGATGTGAAAAAAGCACGCCGTAGCCGGTATATTTCATAGATTGGGGTAACGGAAGCGGCCACTTTACGAGTTGATTCCATTGATGGGTTCAAATCGCCTGGTACCGATGGCATATACCCAATAATGTTGCTGCCGGTAGCTCTTCGCAGAATCCTCATTGCTAGTCTGGTACTTGTATACATACCGAAACTCTGGCGAGCAGTGAAGGTAGTTTTTCTACACCAATTTATACGGAAATTCGACTTAAAGCTCGCCAAGAGCTTCAGATCTGTAGGCCTGGGTTCCTTCATGTTAAAGAGCATGGACAGAGTAGTCGCAAGACTGCCTTAAGAATGCACCCTCTGTCGGCGATGCAACACTCCTACCAACGTGGTAGTCGTCGAATTGATAGTGCATTCGACAAGAAAAAATTCGAGTTGGAAATTCTCAGCGATATTCAGGGTGTTCTCCACAAGTCAACTTCTAACGGTATGTGTAGCTCGGCCAGATGACATGGCGTAGACAAGTCACTAGTTTTGTGTATAAAAGCATTGCTGGCGAATATATCCTTGATTGTGGATGCTGACTGTGGCCAATACGTAATGGACGGGGGTGGACAGAGGTTCCCTGTAAGGCGGCGTTCTCTTTCCACTGCTAAGATGAATATTGGTTTGCTCACGGTTGTCTGGTCTGACTTACGTAGTGTCTAAAGGCATTACTATCCAATTGGGTGGTATTTTTAGTAACACAACTTCTACGGTCTAAGCATGTTATGTCGAAAGTCTCTAGTCAGAGCTCGTGTCGCAAAAAATATACGGAACCGACTTTTAACTGTACCTGATTTCGACCAGAATCTGAGCCAAGAGAGGAATGAGTCGGATTTTCACGGATGGCTTTGAAACCGATGTGGAAAGCGAACGACGACAATGTTAAATTTTACTCTTCGTATGGAAAATTTGCGAAGATTTCTAGCAGAAATATACGGAATCCTGATGCCAAGTTGTACTTAAAGTCTTGCTGAACCCTCTTACGACGTCTAAACTAGCTCGAGAATGCAAGACGTCATTGAATGCATTCGGGAGGTTAAATTCACTAAGTCTTGTCTGGGTAATCACGGGTAATGAAATGGCCTTTGAACAAGGTGCAGCAGGGGAGAGTTTTCCGGGAGCCGAACCTACGTTAGATCTACCTGGGTCTTCGGGTAGGGCTTCCAATGACAGTTAAGTTTTGTATAAGCATAATGTATAAGCTACTGTCGCTCAGTAGGAAAGATAATGATAGGAAGTTGCTTACTGGCGTCGTGAAGGTGACATCACTGAGCTTAAGTAATACAACATCCTAAACCGTATACTGTGAAAGTGATAACGGCACCGCGGAGCACAACTTTTGTAAATGTCTGGCTTATGCTCGCATCAGGCTGCAGGTACTCGGCGTTGACAAGGTACCTAGCACCTATTATAGGCACTTTATCACTGAAACGCTTACTCATCTTTCTTCGAAAAACTCAAAGATTCCATTAAAAGGAAGTTACAAGGAGTGCAATGGACTACTTCTTTGTCTGAGTGCTCTAATCCAACAGAAAAACAAAAACGGCTAACAGCAGGTGTAAATCTAGGGAAACTGCCGGTCGTTACCACTTCTATGCGAACAAAGATCCCAAGGAGAAGTTAGAAGTTATAGGATTGTTTTTCAAGAAGTCATTCAAAGTGAAGGGGTGCTCATGGTCGAGCTAAAACTGGGATATTAAAATGTGTCTGCCATATCCATTGATTGATATCCTTTGTTAAGCAAATTTACAACATCCTGGTCTGCGTCTGTCACACAAGGTCCTTGAGGTACCTGTGTCTAGAACTACTCGTATTTTACAACAAAGTGATATTTTAAAAGAAAAATGCTTGAATTGGGTTTTGGAGATAAATCAGGTTGATTTAGACTTGATCCAGTAAACCTGACTGCTACCAAAAAAGGGGCAACTAATGTATAGTTATAGAGACACCACATAGTCAAAGCAATTCATAGCGTATACACTGTTTCAAAAAGGGGTCCATCATTTTCATTTGCCATCAGTTTGTTGTGTGACCTAAATTTCGTGCTGGTCAACAGTTTAAAGATTAATTTCCTCGTCCTTCACCGTATTACCATAAAACTCTATTCTTGCAACATCATTCAATAACTTACAAATGAACTTAGCAAATCCTACTTGAACATGGATCCAGTTCAAGTAGTTTTCCCAGCAATGATGGATGTCCGCCTATACCCAAGTAATCTATGTGTTTTTTTTTTTTGTTGGATTCTCTCGACTCTGAGTGATTACTAACCATAGACAGTAGGTACCTAAAGTTAAGTGTGCGATTAAATTTCCATCGAAAAGCCGCACACTCATAAAACACACACGAGATACGAGTTTCTAACCTCACTTGCCCTCTTATCCCACAAAATTTGTATTCTCCATTTAAAACAGAATAAACTACCAAGGAGGATGTGCAAACAAACAAAATACATATACAAGTATCCACTAGAGAAAACGAAAATATCCTTCACCTCCTGCCAACGAACAGAAACAAACAAAAACACACCAAAAGCCAAGGAAAAACAAAAATGTTACGTATACGCCCGCGTGTGATATGCCGCCCATTAGGCGAACAAAATTAATCATTTGTTATGTGTGTGTGTGTGTATTTATGTGTTGATATGTGTGTGTGTATAGAAAGTGCCACAATCAATCAAATGGGACGGAATGGAATCAAATATTTACTTCGCCTGATTAATTTATAAACCTGATCCTGCAACCAACAAACTGTAAAAGCCCTACAAGGACCCCACACACATGCACACTCATCATCCAATAGAAACCACCATCACCAATATCTAAACCATAACCGTTGCTCACTGTTGCCATAACGCTTACATAAAATCGATTTCGAATTTTTGATTTAATTTCTTTTATTAAATAACCGACGACCGTCTTCGTCTCTATGACTATGTTTGTGACTATGTCTGTGACTGAGTTCGTCCTTGAAGAGGATCATGGTCTACCACCCATCTGACATAGTGGCATATGTGCCAGAATGTATGGCGTCCATCCCATACCGTCACGGATTCCTCGAGTAGATGTGATGGGGATAACAAGAAAGCCAGATGAGAGTCCCAAACAATTCTGATGAGTTTATGGTTTCTGCTTGAAATATACACGGGAGACTCATAAGCCCAACACCAATAACTCAAAATCTCTTCTCTTCACTTCTATTTCCTCTTCATCAACTTTGTTGTATCTTTTCGTTGGATTTTAATTTCGAAGAATATGAGTTAGGCTACGAATACTCGTAGAAGTTGCAAGCGAGAGACTGAAGCGGAGAGAAGAATAATCCTGTAGCTGGTGTTGCCAGTTTACATGGTCTCGTTTTGGTTAAATTTGGATGATACGTGCACGTGAGTACGTATCTGTAATATTGAAGAGATGAAACCTCTGAGGACAGCTGGAGTCATTTCCCATCGATGAGACAGAAAACGTGGACCCGGGGTAGCAACTGAGTTGAAACGCTTGCAAGGAAAGTAGTAAAGTGGAAGTATTACCTAAAATTTTCCTGCGGGGTGCAGAAAAAAACGAACGGATGGCTCAAGGCGTAGAATTGAATCGTCACATCGATGGAGGGTTTTGGGATTTTCTTTTATTTGTTGGTTTGCTTCAAAAATCCAAATAAAAATTAAACCGACCTCGCAAACACTTTTGAATTCTCGCTAGAAGCCAGCAAACTTTTTTGAAAAAAAATTGTTCAACATATCCGAATATATGATAGCAACAAAGTTCCAACAGATGTCTGAGATATCCCTGCGAACATATACGCAGCATTGGATAATGAAGTTCAAGGTTTATAGTTATCAACTGCAACTGTCGATTTACTCGGAGTTCCGAAAGATTTCAGTGAATGACTTGTAATGACAGCCTGGCTATCTATCAAAAATTGCATCGTGCAAGGCACCTTTTATTTACAAAGCGTGCAGGAAAGAATGAGAGGGGCTCGAGATCTACGAGCAGAATAAAAGGAAAGAACATAGGCTCTTTATAAGAAAAAAGAAAGAACACAAGAAGTGCTCCACTGAGGTTTTATAGCTAGCTAAAAACTAAAATGAGGATGTAAAGGCTATAAAGCTCGACTAGAAATCTGCAACGATGGAAAAGGAAACTTCATAGTTTAACCACAGTCGACGCTGTGATAGAAAGATTATTTCTGCAAATTAATCATTCAACCTGGATGGCCTAGGTGAAGTCAGGACTGGCATTTCAAAGCTTAAGCTACAATCCAGAACGTTTCTCGAAGACCTTAATGATCCCAGTCCCGTTCTATGTCGCAGAGGCATGGACATTATCAAAAATGGATGAGGGTGCTCTTGGCTGCTTGGAGAGGAAAACTCTTCCAGTGATCTTCGGTTCCGTCTGCATTGACGGTGAGTGGAGCAGGAGATACAATGATGAACTGTATGGACTGTACAGCGACATCGACCTAGACAGAAGAGTGAAGATCCAACCACTAAGATGACGAGCGTGTGAACACCAATGTTCCGGTCCGAAAAGTCTTCGAATCCAACTTCGAGGGATAGAGGAGTAGAGGAGGAACGAGACTCAGGTGGTTCGCTCAAGTGGAAGGGCACCTCAGCCAACTTAGCGTGCGAAACTGGAGGCAGCTAGCAAAAGGTCGATCTAGCTGGACACGCTTGTTGGTTTAGGCCCAAGTCCAACCCGGACTGTAGCACCACCTATAGTAAGTAAGTAAGACCCTCCGGGAACAGTCTGACAAGTTTCGTTATAGATCCGGAAAGTTCATCAAATTTTGAACGCCATATCGACGCCCGGGACAAAACATCAAAAAATCACGTTAGGCAGCAACAATTTTAAGCTAGTTTTGGGGGCTCCGCTATCAACTCCAAACAACGACATCAGCATAAAAACTATATGAAGGATCAGTCTTGTGAACAGCTGCTGCTTTGAGCTTGGTAGGCCCTCCCTCGAGGGAGCAAATAAAGAGTGTTGAAATAATACAGATTGCAATTATTTTTTTGAATGGAACTTCAGGCAAATGGCCCCACAACTAGAACCATTGGACGTCAACCGAAAGGCAAATTGTTTCGATCACTTCCGCTCAATAATATGAATAATGTTGCCTTCCAATGCGTCAATTTTTTTTGGTTTGCAGGCGTAGATTAAGCTTCAAATTACAAGACCTAAGAGGCTGATTTGCAGGTTCATAATATGCGTTCCTCGAATACTTCCTTCAATAAGTCCTTTCGGTTGCTGAACTTAGTGCGATCTTGCTGGAATCATATCTATTCCACGTTCATGAAATTTAATCGGCGAACGAAGTGAACACCCTTGCCCATAACACACTGATTTGATTCATTTTTGAAAAAAAATTGTCAAATGAGAGTCACCATCGCCCATAGAACGAATCGAACTGCGCATTTTGCGGGATGCAATGGCACCCACCTCGTAAGGAATATCTTCGCTTCAAATGCGATAATATTGCTTATTTACATAACCAGCATCAACAAGCCTCGGATATGGACGGATCTACTGTTGACAACCCATGAAAACGATTTAATGACAATGAGCTTCGGATATGCACGTGGAATGTTAGATCTTTAATAGACCACGTGCAGCCGAGCAACTAGCGGAGGCCCTAGACTGCTGCAAAGCAGACACAACCGCCATCCAAGAAATACGATGGGATGGGCTGAACAAAAAGAAGATGAAAAAACTGCGATATCTACTACGGCAATTGCTATCGACGGCAAAAGCAGCGCATCAAGCATCGAAGGTCAGTGGCAGCATTGTCAAAAAGCCATCAGAGATGCCGCTTCTGATGTGCTAGGTGTCACTCGTCAACCACAATGAAACCCCTGGTTCGATGATGAATGCCGGCAAGTGCATGCGGCTAAGCAAGATGCATATAAAGCGGCGCTGCTTAGAAGGACCAGAGCTGCTCATGAGCTCTATGAGTGGAAGAGGAGAGACGAACACCGGCTTCTCAGGAGGAAGAAGAAAGAGCATGAGAAGCGCGCGGTCGAGGAAATTGAGAGATGCTACTCCAGTAATGAGATTCGGAAGTTTTGCCAAAAGGTAAAAAAACACATGCCACAGACACAAGCCCCGAACCGAAGCCGCAGTCGATTTTGAAGATTTGGAAAGATCATTTTTGAAGACTGTATAACGGCGCTGATGAAACAAATACCGCTGTCAGGCAGAATCAACCTTTCAATCTGGAGGATGTGACCAACAATTCCGTCTACCCGACCTGGATGAAGTGAAGCTATATCTGCAGGCAGCTAGCCAGGGATCGAGCTGGTTGGAGACGCTTGTTGACGGAGGCCCTGGTCCACCCCGGACTGTAGTGCCACTTAAAGTAAAGTAAGTAAGCTGGCTTGGTCTACGCAGCTTCTATGTGGCGGAAGCCAGCATATTCATCTCGTACATTTCCTTCGATTTTATTTTGAAGTCTCCCTTGAAAGATTGTTGCAAGTATCTTGTATATGAAGTTAAGTAGGGTTATTCCTCTCCAGTTGCTGCATTCTTGTAGGTCTCATGAGATTTAGTCCTTAATGGTGTGCTTACCAAAGAAGAGGTAAAATGTTTGGTTTTTCAATTTTTTTTAGTTGACAGAATAAAACACAGACAACTAAAGCATCAATGACGGCTCTCAAATAGCCGATAGGATTGGCGAAATATGATTTCTGAGGATCATTGTATATAGAGTTTTTTTAGTCTTCCAAATCGAAGTCTCAGCTGAAGCCATATCAGATCCTTAACGATGCGATCAAGGGTGTTGATAAATTTTTGCAGAAATTCATAAGCAATACTGCAAATCTGTGTCATTAGAAGTTGCGCAGCGATTGAGCACGGGCGTACTTCTGCTTTGTTTGCTCCAGAATGCAATTATGTCACCATTTCCTGCGTCTAAGTGATCTCTATTTTTTTGAGGATAACCGACATTAACTAATGAAACAACAAATCTATGTGGGTCAAGTCTACCGGAAACCTCTTTATATCGCATTGTACATAGTTGACAGCAGAGATGATTTTTAACGAATCTGTTCTGTAAGATGGCAACACCGTGAATCACATGGTGCACAAAGTGAACGATGTGCTCAAAGTATTTTCCCAGATGTTTCAAAATCCAATGCCAATATCTGATGATCGATATCTACCACTTTTTTATCTTTTTTACTTATTTTCTCTTCGCCTTGGGATTTATGTAAAATGGCATTAGAAGACAGAAGAGGATTTACACATAAAACTCGGAAGACACCCTGTCCTGTCAAAGTGACAGTTGTTCGTCTACACTTTCCATTCCATTAATCAAATAGAAAGGAGAACAAGGGGTTGTCTACACCAGTGTGTGAAAAGAAACACTCGTAAATGGGGAACAAATCGAAAATGACATTGCGTCAAGTAGGTGTAGCAGATTCCTATGTCAGTGTGATGTCTTCAGATCCAACAATGAAAACATTTTTGTTTTTGTTTTGTGTTATTTTTTTATCTTCTTATTCATTTGGATGTGGGAATGGAATGTTACTTTTCTAGGACTCTCACTGACTGGTATGTGCTTGATTCTGTATTTGTTTTCTCGGAAGGAATCTCTGGAGATAAAACTTGTTGTTTATCATGTCACGTGTATGTTTCACATTCCATTCGGGAATTTACTTTTAAGCAAATGAGATGCGCGTTTACAACCTCTGCACATCGCATGCACCTGACCGAAAGAACAAAAAAAAAATATAAAAATAAATGTGAGTGGATATGCCCATAGGATTTGGAGTTATCTTTTGGAAAATTCGTATTCCAAATGTGTAACTATGGAAAGGATGTGATTTTTTCCCAATTTCGCATTTGGAATTTATATCAGGAAATTTGTAGAACCGTGTCAGGGAGGTATTTTCAAGAATTAAAAGGCAAATATACTTCTTTAAGAATTTATTCGAAAATGGTTGACCGGTTAGTGAACAATAGACGTGAAACTAGAACTAAAACACAGTGAAGGTGTCGATGTACGAGTAGTGTATAACTTCTGAAGCTATGACTTTTTCCCATCTTTCTGGCAATTTGTGGATCCCATCCCAAAAGAACTGCGCCGGCTTGGCAGCCAAGAATGAATCAAGCCAATTTTTGATATTTTGCTCTGATGTGAACCGTATTTCAGTGAGGGCGTTCTGCATTGACCGGAACAAATGGTAGTCGGAAGGGGCAAGGTCTGGGCTATAAGGCGGGTGGGGTAAGACTTCCCATCCTCTGTTATCCAAATAGTTCTTAACCGGAATAGCAACGTGGGGCCGAGCGTTGTCATGATGGAAAATTATTGCCTCGTCTCTGGTCGCATATTCCGGGCGTTTTTCGGCTACTGCTCTCTTCAAACGGATTAGTTGTGTTCGGTAGCGTTGTCCATCGATGGTTTCACCTGGTTTTAGCAGCTCATAATACAGCACACCCATCTGATCCCACCAAATACAGAGCATTACCTTCGCGCCATGGATATTCGGCTTTGCCGTTGATTTGGCTGGTTGGGCGGGTTTCACATATCATTTTTTGCGCTTGGGGTTGTCGTAATGGATCCATTTTTCATCACCAGTAACAATCCGATGCAAAAATGACTTCCTTTTGTGGCGTTCCAGCAGCATTTCGGACATGCAAAACCGCCTTTCGACGTCTCTCGGCTTGATTTCATGTGGAACCCAATTTCCTTGCTTTTGAATATATCCAGCTGCTCTTAAACGTTTTGAAATGGCTGCTTCTTTTATTTGGCAACAATCTTGATAGAGTAATGCTTCCAGTTCCTCATCTTCAAACTTTTTTGGCTGCCCAGGACGTTCATCGTCTTCCAAGCAAAAATCACCACTTTTAAATCGTGCAAACCACTTTTGGCACGTTCGCTCAGCTAGGGCATGTTCACCATAAATTTCCACCAAAATACGATGACTTTCGGCAGCAGTTTTCTTCATATTAAAGTAATGAAGAAGAACTCCCCGCAAAAGCAAAAACACTTTTTCAGGCACAAAGTTCGACTTATTTGAGTGAAAAAAAATTATTGTTGTTTACGCTTCAAATGAATGATATATACTGAAATGACGTACAATGACAGTAGCTTTCCAACGCATGTTCCAATGGAATAATACAATTTACGCCATCTCTTAGCAAACCGTACGAATTAAGTTATAGACCCAATATGTATGTCAGCAGTTGAAAAAAATAAAGATATTCTTGACGGCATTTCAATAGAGCTTATCTTTCTCTTATCTAAGCTGATGAGCGAGTTATTAGCGATGCAAATAGAAGGTATATTCGATGCGAAGGTTCAGATTAACAAACAAAGAGCTCTTAAATAAGACTTCGAGTATTATCTTTCAGATTGGACGACAAAGTAGAAAGATAACGAGAATGCAAAGTTAGAAAGAGAGAAAGGTGCACTACCTTCACGATAATACGTCCGATTACCGGTTCAGACTTATCCACTTTGAAAGTGAAACGGACCATAATGCAATTGACGCAAGACACTACTTCGGTATTATAGATGTCCGAACGTTCCGAGGCGCCACTATCGACTCGGACCATTACCATGTTTTAGCCAAAGTACGGGGGCGGATATTTCGCATAGCGGCAAGACAGCCTAATACTGTGAGGAATCACCAAATTGTTTTCCGTTTGAGTCTCTCTAAATCTCTTAAGAGGTCCCTTGCCGCCAGCATCAAGCTTCGAAGACCAGTGGCAATACTGCACGAAAGCCATCAGAGATGCCGCTTCTGATGTACTAAGTTTCACTCGACCATAACAGCTAAGCAAAAAGCATGCAATGCAGCGTTGCAAAGGAAGGCTAGAGCTGCTTACGAGCTCCATAAGCAGAAGAGGAGAGACGAACACCAGCTTTTCAGGAGGAAAAAGAAAGAGGATGAGAAGCGCGCGGTCGAGGAAATTGAGCGTCTCTACTCCAGGAATGAGATTCGGAAGTTTTACCAAACGGCAAAAGAAAACATGCAGCGGATAACAAACCCCGCGCCGAAGCCTGTGGAGAAGGGAACATTGTAGTAGAGTCGCAGTTGATGCTGAGGATTTGGAAAGATCATTTCCGTAGACAGTTTGACGGCGATGACGAAACAAATACCAATTTAAGGCAGAATGACGAGGCCAATTTTGGACGATTTAGGCCAAAAATTCCGCCCACCCGACCTGGATTAAGTGAAGATGGAAATAAGGAAATAATATAAGCTGTTGGAGCTGACAGTCCAACCGCTGAGCTATTCAAAGTGGCAGGCGATGACTTGGTAAAGCGCATACATCAATTCATCTCTAAAACATGGTTGGACGAAAGTAGGCCCGGTCAATGGAACCTCAGTATTGTTTGTCCAATCCTCAAGAAGAAAACCCTCCGAACTGCGCCAACTACAGACGCATCAGTCTCCTTAACATCGCATACAACACCTTATCTGCCGTATTGTGTGAACGCCTGAGGCCGTTTGCAACAACCTGATAGGTCCATATCAGTGTGGCTTCAGGCCAGGAAAGTCCACCATCGACCAAATATGCACACTACGGCAGATCTTGGAGAAAACCCCGGTACACACCACCAATTCATCGATTTTAAGCCCGCGTATGACAGCATCTATAGAGACGAGCTATACAGAGCAATGTCTAGTTTCAGCATACCTGGCAAACTCTTCCGTCTGTGCAGCATGACGATGGAGAATGCACGCTACTCCCTCAAGGTCGGTAAAGATCTCACCGAGACGTTTGATGTCAAACAAGGATGTAGGAAAGGCGATGCGCTGTCATGCGAATTCTTCAACATGATACTCGAAAGAATAGTACAGAACTTACACGCAAACACATGAGGCACAATCTTTCTTTCGGTCCAATTATTCGCATACTCTGATGATATTGATATAATCGGAAGAAAGCAGTGTGATGCCAGTGGCCCTTTCGCGAATATTAAGACGGAATCGGCGAAAATGGGTTTAGCGATCAACGAGGGCAAGACCGACGTCTCGAACAGAACGTAACATTCGACAGATATAACTTTGAGGTGGTTAAGAACTTTGTCTACCCAGGCTCCGCTGTAAACCCAACAACGACACCAGCGCTAAGATCAAACGATGCTTTTTTGTGCCAAGAAGACAAGCCCTCTCTCAAACAAAAAGCAGTTATCCTATATAAGACCTTAATGATCCCAGTCTTGCATGGAAATTATCAAAAATAGATGAGGGTGTTCTTGGATACTTTGAGAGGAAAATTCTTCGCGTGATTTTCGGTCCCATTGACGGTGACTGGAGGTGGAGATATAACGACGAACTATATGCACTGTACAGCGACATCGACCTAGCCAGAAGAGTCAAGATCGAACGACTAAGATGGCTGGGTCACGTAGAGCAGATGGACATGAACGCTCCGGTCCGAAAAGTCTTCGAATCCACCCCGAGGGACAGAGCAGTGGGGGAAGTGCGAAACTGGAGGCAGCTAGCAAAAGATCGGGTTAGCTGAAGCGAAACGAAGAAACTGGTTGTATACATGAAAGTAGAACCGAGTACATTATCACAAGGTATAATCTTGTACAATAGAAGACTTAGACGTTAGCTTAAATATTTTGTCTGAAAAACAGCTTCCTAGAAGGAATAATCACTCTGGTGCTGGGCTAAATCATTGAGCAAGTCACAAGGAAGCTGCAATCCTTTATTAAAAGACAAGCTTCTGCCTGCGACTTCGTCTGCCCCGGATTAATACTTCGAGTAGTATATTTTCTTTTCCTAGGTCCCATCTATTTTTATACCAAAATTTATAAAAATTGAATTGAATTAGGCGTTAAGGCGTAATAGACAGACAGAGTTATTTTGAGAGGGCCTTGTTCTATGTAATGTATGTAAATTGAAACTGAGAATTTTTGATGATGATTCGTAATATGCAAAATAGGTAGTTACTCCAATACACGATACAATAAACTACGTTAAAAGTTTTTTTTTTTTTTTTTTTTGCATAAACATGCAAATTTTGCGATGTGTTTTCCTACTGATTGGGATGCGTGGTATAAGCACATTGTCTCCCTTGGCTTCGCCAGTTAAGATTGTGGCTTTTACAACATTCCTTCCTAGTTCTGTGACTTGCAACCGAGTACCGTTGCGTAATCTTGGTGCGTTTAAGTTGCGCATTAACAAAACGGGTATACCTACTTTTTGTTTCAACTTATGGGATGTCATCTCGAATAACTCCACAGACGTTAGAAATTCCACGGGATAGCTCTTAGTGTCATCGGATGACATCACTGTGTCGATGGAGTTGTACACTGATGTTTCGGTAGTTGCATATTTCGTCCAAGAATTTTTTATTTATTTTCGCAACAGTCTCATTTTTTGGTGTCGTGAATATTGTGTTGCAGATTTGGAAAAACTTAACATTAAGGTCATTTTCCGACTCCACAACATGACAAAATTGGTGTGTGAAACGAACCATACCTTCTTGGTAGGTTTCAAGACGGCCTCCACCAATTTCTAGCAGTTTTTGAGCATATGCCCCTGACTCGACATCGCTGAATAACTGGATTCGCATGTAAGTGGTGCGATAAAGCTTTTCAACTTTGGTCCACAGATATGATGCTTTCAGACATTCGATAATTTCGTCTGCTGCAGTGCTAGAAGCAAAAAAGTTTTGCTTGTTCCGCCCGGGGCATCGGGAAAAAATAGGCCGCCTTTACCACGTGCAACTCGTTGTAATATTTTGTCATAAATGGCATTTTGCCGGGTAGCAGGCGTATGCCAGTGTATTTTGTTGCAATGTTTGCATTGCATGTGTACGTGAGATGTTCGATGAAATACGAAATACACTAAACAAATGTGTTGGAAGCTCGACAGCTGACTTGCTTGTGCGAATATTTGGCATGCAACCCACTGGAGTGTTTCATTTTTGTTTGGTCAACGATATGACGTCCTTTTTGAAATACTCGTAGGTTCGATGGTTGGGCTTCGAAAAATGCATGAATTTTTTCCGGCTGAAAAATTTTCTTCTGGATGAGACATCTACATATCGTCGCTGTTCAAGAAAACCGGCATAACCCAGAAAACCCGGATTTGATTTGATTTGTTAATAATGCCAATCGAAAGGCAAACAAATTCTCTATCTTTCTGTTAAATCGGCATAACTGTAACTCTTCAAAATCTTGCCAGATGGATAATGCGTCGTTTTGTCGTTCACTTCTTTTCTCTGAAACTCAGAAACTTTAAGCAGCTCTCCTGAAAAATCAAGTTTTTTGAGTTATGCCGGTTTTCTTAAACAGCGACTATATGAGCTCAATCATCTGTGGTCGTAACTTAAAAAGTTTGCCTGCTTTTGACGTTGGCTAAGTTTTGAACACATATTATCTAGGTATTCACTGAGTTATTTCACCATCTCTTATTTGAAAGGCAGTATGACATGGAAGATCCTGGGGGCCAGCTTGATATATGTAGCACGGGCGACACAAAATCCATAGAATACAAATTCCCGAAGGGATTGATTGTTTTGTCCATACAATAGACATTGATTATGCAAACCAGTTTGAAGTCTCTGAATTCTCAGTTTTACTTTAAACATTGAACGCATTCCCTTGGGCAACTTCAGCCTTATAAGAGTTGTTCTGTTCTGTCAGAGTTGATCTTTCTAAAGCACTTTTGGCAAAACTTGCAATGTGAACCTTCTGGCGTATTCAAACTCACAGGGTGCTTTATTAAAAAAAAAAACACCTAAACAAAAACACAAGAATTTCACTCACAAAATAACTTTTTTCAGGAAACTAAGTTTTTCCCTAAAATTAACATCTCAAAACTACCCACAATTTCGTCGGCCCTTGCTCTTAACCCTCGTCAAATGTTACCCTCGGGCTGTATTTATGAAAATCAAAAGTAACTACTTTCTCAAGCTTCCTCTGTTAGAGTACGCAAATATTTGACTTTTATTTTATTTCGAAAACTAGAAATCCATCATCCGAAACCGGAACAACTTTAGACAATTTCCTGCCATGAGTATGAGTACCGTGCCTCACTTGCTCGTGCCTCGTACGTCTTGCAGTAGATGCTGCCGATTTATCCTCTTCGTCTTTCTTGTTCTCATTCATTTTCTGGGAAAAGTCCTACTCACCGAGTAAATTTTGTTTCATTACAGGGTGTGCCAGTGAACAGTGCTGCCACCCCTTTACCAATAAACCCATGGAGAAAATAAACGAAATGTGCAACAGTAGCAGCTAGAATTAACATTTAATAAAGGTTTCGATTAAAACTGAGTTTACGTTGCTCCGTCAAATCTCATATAAAATTGAACTGCAATAAGAGCACCCTAACTTCCATCATAATGCCATTTGAATCCCTTTCTAGTGCTGCCATTGCCAGCCCTAGCCTTTCAAGTGCTAATTAAATTTATTATTTATGTTATGTTACTTCTTAGAATTTCGGAAGAGGACTGGTGGTGGCACAGATCGAAGCAGCAAAAACGGTGGAAGCACATTGCAATAGCATTGCATTTGAAAAGTTTTCGAAAGTTCTGTTGCAAGGACTTACGTGCCTGAGCTCTGAAATTAGTTCGTTTGGAAGCAGGCAATGCCCGCGTGATGGGGAGCGTGGCCGTGATAGAGTGCATAGTCAGTTGTTTGTGTGTGGATAGATACGGATTTATATGCACCGGGGTAGTTATGAGTTATTAATGCAGTACGAGTGTATTCGGAGTGCAATTATGACTTTGGGCGAGTCATTAGGCGAGGAGGCACAAGTTTTATGGTACGGCTTGCGAAAGCCTATGTGTTCCCAATTATTTTCAAGTGTGAGGTTGTATGTTGGAGTACGACTGGTATAAGGATTGTGGTTGGCGCATAATGACACTTCGAGTTGTAGGATTAGAATTGGTTATGAAGATTTCGCTTCCATTTGCGGTTATTTACAATGTTATTTTCGACAAATGAGTTTACAACAAGTGCACACGGTGTGTAGTTAACCTAAAATGCCAATTAAAACGGTATTTCATGAAAACTCATTTTGGAAGTATTTTGAAAGCAATTCGGACCATTATCCTTTACAGACGGAGACAATATGTGAATTGGTTGCTTGAGACTATTGTGACCATTTTTGTGTCACTAAATCCTGACAGAACGAATATTAGAATATTGTACAACACTCTTGATTATAGAAAAGCTGATAAAATATCCGTTCTCGATAATGATTTTTAAAAAGACTTCGACCTTTTCGTTACCATTCCCTGTTTAGCTTTTTCATAGCCCTTGGGTGCCTATGTAGGATGAGCATACACTTTATCAGCCTGTGCTGATAATTAAATAAATTATTTGAAAGGTTGTCTATCCATCTAGAGTGTCTGTGTAAGACTCGCAGGTTTCCATTCTCTTCAATCTAGAATAACTTATTCGACAACTCAGCAGGACTTAAGACGATGTGGCCACTCATCGATTGCGCGACGCACTTTATTGTCCACTGCACGGACAAGGACTCGCTTCAACGACTCAATATTTGGGTGTCGAGTAGAGCAAGCCATGCCCTCTAATACGGACCACAGTTGAGTCGTTTTGGCTTTGTGAGCTGGAGCAGAGTCTTGCTTCAAAGTCCATGGCTTTTTGTTGAACATTGATTGGTTGAGAGACTTCAAAATGGGTTCCAAGTCGATTGATATACTTTGGCCGATCCTTCAATCAATCCTTTCTCGCAAAAATGGAGCTTGGAAACGCCATCGTAGCACACTCCCCGCCATACCATTACAGACGCGGGATAGGGGCCTCGGGAGTAGTTGGGATGCTTCTCTGGATGACCGAGCATACACACGATCTTCGCGTACCGGCTGAGTAACGCTCGCATTCCTCGCGACAAGATTTTCTGCTTTCACAGCGGTTTTCGGTCGATTCGTTTCTTCACGGCTTTGATCGCTTTCGGAGTTCAAACAGTGCGCGGACGGTCGGATCTTTGACCGTCTCGTACTCCACCAGTATCCTCAAACAACTTCACAGCACGATATACAAAACTGCGAGTGATTGCAAGCGGTCGCAACGTCCTAAAGATATCGCCTTTTTCCATGTTGCATTTAAGTAGGCCAACTACAACAATACGATTTTCGATGTCGCCCCATTCCATGATTGTAAGCAATTAATGTCAAAACATTTTACGTAATAATGAGGCATAAATATCAACTGTCAAATCGCACTCAATACGAAATGGATTCGCCCAGTGTTGCATTCGTAATGAGTGCGTTCAATTGTGTACCAGTATTTATGACTTGACTAGGTAGGGCTCGCTGTTTCCAGTTTTCCACATCAAGCGCTGTGGCATTCAAGATGGGTCGATGCTCTTTCCTCTAGATCCTGGATGCAGCGATTATGACATCCTCTGTCCTGGAGCATTGTTGTCTATTCGGTCATTTGCGTTTTTGATGTTCGTACTAAAAGTATGTTACAGTACAGATCACAGAACTCGCGGTTGTATTTTTTCCTGGATTGGCTCTGTTTGCTAAATTAATTCTTCAGGCAGCGCCATACCGTCTCTAGCTGCCTTCAGCGCAACACAAGTTGGTTAAGATATATATATTTCCACTTGCGTGTTCAACCTTAGACTTGGTTGTCGTCTGCTGCGCCACCGCTTAGAGGAGTGACGTTCATTAGATCAACATTGGCAAGCCACCTTATTGATCCGAAAATAGACCGATATCGCTGTACAGTACGTGGTTGGCCTTTCATTCTCATTCCCCATCATAGCCCATGGGATGAAAACCACTCGCAGTATATTTTTCTCGAATCGGAAAAGAAACTGGTTTTCAGTCCGGTTTCGACAAGATCTGTCGAAGAGCGGGACTGGTATGATAAGGGTATACAGCCAGTTAAATCTAACCAGTAAGGACGCGGTTGCTCAATGATTGGCAAGAATAATACTGTGTCTGATTTCTGGGTTAATGCCGTTGCTGCTTGTTATAGCAGCATAATGCCCTAAACTATCTTCAATCTATAACTTCCAATGGTGGCGTTTTGGCTAAGTTGTCGGTGTGTCCTTTCTGAGAATAGCATGTTTGGTACTTTTGCCCCCGTTTACCATCACTTGTCAGACCTATTTGGACCACTTTTGACTCAATTCTCACGAAACCTTTCTTGACACATTTCGGTGTTCGTCAAATCATATCAATGCCATCTGCGTACTGAGTAACTGTGCCCAGTGAGTTCTGCAAGATTCTTTCTAGGCAATGTTTAAAAAGTCACATTAAAAAGCAACACGATAACCTATCTAAAATCTTTTTTGGCATTCAAAATTTATTCATTACTGACCTTGATGAAATAATGAGAATCCTTTATAGCCATCCTGCAAAACTTAACGATTTTCGCAGGAGCATCAGAATTAAATATGACTTCGTATGGCTTGTCTATATTATGATAACATTATGCGCTATTCAAAGCAATAAAGAGCTGCTGAGTATCGATCTGGTCTTTTTAAATTGTTGAAAGATTATTTTTGGCGTTAACATACTGCATAAGACAAGATCCTAAGCGCATTGTAAGAAAAATGATGCCTTCATAGCTTTGACTCTTTCCCCTTGGGGAATGAGCTATATATGAATGAATGTGTTAATATGTTCCATCCTCTTACGTAAATTCTGCTTCCTTAAACAGTTCACCAGGTCAGCAGACTTGTTCAGATATTTCAATCCTTATCTCTGCCTAAATTTGGTCTTGTGGATAGAAATCTTGGGTTTCATTGCTGATGTAAAATTATTTAATCCGCCGAGATTACAATCTTCCGCATGTACTCACAACTAACGGTAACTCCCTTTCTAAGTTCCATTGGTTATACCTACAGATGTATTTCTCTTCAGTGCTCTTTCACCTTCTGCGCCTGTGAATCGCATGGGCTGTTCTTGTCCTTCTATGCAGGTCAGCCTACAGTTTTATCAAGCCAGAGGTTTCGTAGGAGGTTTTAGGTGAAACTCAGCTCATAAATTGCGTAAATCGATGCTTGTGATCTTTAGTGACTAATGCTAGTTGTATAGGCCTTTACGAGAGTTTAAGGCATTAGTTAGATAGCTTCTAAGAGCTGAGATATCGAGCTGAAATTTATTCAAGTCGTTGTACACATGCTAAATTTAAGTATGGAATTCAATCTCGTTCATATTACCACCGCTAGCACGTTGCGGCCGAAAATAAGTGTGAAGGCGCTTAAAGTTGCGATCACCGACTCCGAATTTCGGTTGTTTGGTTTTTATATGGCAAAAACAAAAACACGGGACAATTGCAAAAGTGTACACAACTTTTATATGTGTTAATGGCGATAGCGCGATAGTTAGCTCATTGGACTATCACGCAGAGAGTCTGGGTTCGATTCCTGGCTGGGTCACCAACAATTTTTTCACATCGCCATCACCCTTTCGGCGGGCAATGGCAAACTCCCGAAAGTAAGACTGCCTACGAAAAAGCTTCTATGGAGTGCCGTTCGGACTCGGCGATAAACCGTAGCCCCGCTCAGATGTGACTGAAATGTGAACATGAGCAACACAAATGGAGCTAGGACATGGCCCATACCGGGCTGCCAGCGTCACAGTGTGTGTGTGTGTTTTTTTTTTTGTTGATAAATCAATGCTTGCTATTTACTTTTTAAAGATCCATAGGGAGCGTCCAACTTTGAGTCACTTTTTCGTGCATATTATACGTGTAAAGTTGCCTTCATTTGCTGCAATTGAAGCTGGCTTAACAGGATAGAAAGCCACCCAGTTCATCAGTCCAAAACAAGAGATAAATTATTCACCGAACTCATTCCTCAATTGGTTCATAGATTCGCACGCTGTATGGCATGTAGCGCCATCTTGCTAAAACCACATGTTGACCAGGTCCAGTTCGTGTATTTTGGTTAAAAAAAGTCCGAAATTATTGAACCATAGCGGGCGGCATTGCCGGTAACGTTGTTTTCGCGGTCAACTTTGAAAAATATTGGTCAATGATTCCCGGAGCATTGGCAGATCTATTCTTCCCTGTCGCAGAAGATAATTTTTCAATAAAAAAGCGGATCTCCCTCCAGCTTTTCTAAGGCTTACTCTATGAAAATTCGTCGCTGTGGCTTCAGTCTTGCACGAGCTGTTTCAGACCTATGTAGATCATGGGTAAAATCTTCCACGTAGTCGAGTAACACAATCCCAATTTCTGCGGAAGGAAAGGAATAGACAATTCACGAACTTCTTTAACACTGGCCGATACAGCAATAATGTTTTTTACACATACGGTCAGGTGGCTTGATATCGATTAGCGTGAAATTGGTGGGAAATTTGGTCACTATGGCTTGAATTGCTTGCTCAGTAGGACGATTATTACGACCGTAAAATGTTGGAAGTACGCGAAAAACAGAGCAGAAATTTTGAAAACATTGAAAAATTCAATAATCTGTAAGCGTTGTTCGGGTGTAAGTTTTTCCATCATGAAATGGCAGCCCTAACTGAGCTTGTTTGACTTTGACACATGTCACGAATTTTGCGCGACCTGTCAAAAATAGAACACTGAAAAATCAAACAGCAAAAAAATCACCCAGTTGATACTTGGAGTTTTCATTCGTTTTCAGAACTTTTGTATTTTGAAAGTGTTGTAGCCTTTTCACACCGAGCCATAGACGCGGTTTTTGGCTAAAAGTTTTCGGAAAACCCCAAATGCATTCACACCAAACACTTACAGGTTTTTGTTTGACATTTCAATTATTTCAAGATCAGCTGTTAAATTTTTACGTTTTTAATAAAAAACCTAATTTGCGCGCATTTAAAGTTAAAATAATACGACTAAATGAATGAATTCTAACATTTTAAACGTAATTTCCATTCATGGAAATAAAGCTGAGCAGATATGAAGATTTTGCTAGACTTCTTCTCATCTCAGTCTTCAATTTTAAAAAGTAAACGGAACCATCTCGATTTTGAAATCCAAACAATTTTAAAGAATTTTAATTAAATTTCAACTGACAGCATCTTGTCAGCTGTTCTTTAAGGTTTTTAAATTCCCTAAAATCTATTGAACTTGCTCCAAAAGGTTTGTTTGGTTAGTTGAACATTAAATTTCAAGTAGCTTTTGATAGGTTTTATCAAAAATTTGTGTTTACGAACAATTGTGGTTTACCAAAAATGTTTTCCCCTGTGTTTTTGATGTGGTTTTTGCGTTTTTTTGCGAAAACCCGGTTTTTGGTTCGATGTGAAAAGGCTATTACTTTATCTACTCTTCAATTTGTCTTTGTGAAGATTCACATTTATCTACGGCAGTAATCGTGAGAGAATCCAGATTTGCTGCGTCCTTCTGAATGTTCTCCTGAGATGGACATTCTTGATGTGTCTTCGCGTGCCGAGAACCAATCTCAAAATTGTGAATAAAATACTGATTTTCGGATTAAATTATGACAATCAGCGAAATATATACCACTACGGTTGTGAATACTTTTCATATTAGAGAAATTTATTCTGAATAATCTTATAAAAACAAAATAACGACATTGGCAGCACGTCTTGCTTGTCAAAGTCGTGGAATGTTTACTTAAAACTGTGGTTGCGGCGAGCGCTCCTTTTTCTTGATAAATTTTCATAACTCGTTTTGGCGTACGCCTATTCATGGCCAAATGGCTATTCAAACAGACCACAAATTGTCAAAACCGTCAAATTTCGCTGTCACTGGGTGGTCACAGTGTTGCCAATTCAGAAACAAATTTCTTATTTATCTACGACATTGCTCAGAAGGCCTCTTTTTAAATCAACTGCTAGTTTTCAGACATCTAAATATTCATTCATGATTGATTGAACAAAATTAAGTTGTATCCAGTTGATTTCTGAAGTAAGAAATAGAAAAGATACTTCTCAAGATAGCCAGTTACTTCTATTTACATAAACATAATTAAATTTCAACATAAATTGATTTAAGGATAGTTCAGTGGAGATTTTTTTTCCAGCTTTCAGAAAAATCACTCCCTCATTTTCTGGATTGTACTCGTAAGTAAAATGTTATTTGATATTCAAGTCAGGCCAAGAGGCTTCATTTGAAGCAACTTTTCACAATTTCCGAGAACGCCAACGACATCCTTTAGAGGGAAATTCCATAAAGCTTTCCTTCACATTTAAGTAGGCACTCGTATACTCGTACTCATATCTATTCGTTTGAATCTGAATATGCGGAAATGTGGATGGGCTCACCATTCGGCATCCATGTATGTCGTAAAAGTTTTCCTTTTTTTTTTTCCAGTTTATTGCTCGTACATTCAAAACTTTAGCACAAATCAAATTTTCGTTGTTCGTTGTCGTGTAATATTTCATTAGCAACACAACAAGAAGGAGAACTATGAGTTAAAAGAACAAAAAAAAAAAAAAAAAACAATCTACAAGCTGAAAGGCGAGAGCATATTTCATGGATACTTAAACTTATAGACTTACCCAGATATGTTTCATGTTGTGGCATGTATTCTTGCATTTCCGCCAGCAGCATTGCAATTTCCTGGGAGTCCTTTGTTATGCTACACAGCTCCTCCTGATTGAAGTCGGGCGTTATTTGCTTACAAAGCAGAATCTGACTTATTACGTTGCCCAGGTTCGAGGGGCCAGCACGGTTTTCTAAAAGCAAAATACGAGTAAACAAGTTGGAATAATTTAATTTTTTCTTTTTTGTTAAAGTTTTCTCTCAGAAATAGTAGAAGTACGTCTGAATGAAAGCGCAACGCCATAAGAAGGGGGGGGCAAAAAATTAGAAAACTTGGAAAAAATATGCCGACATCACATTTACCAAGTAATGTTGCCGCATGGCGGATACGGTCACGGAGGATATTGATTTCTCTGGAATCCTTTACTCTTGTCAAATTAAATTTACCTTTTTAGAATTTCTTCCTTTTTTTTTCATTTGGAACCGGCAAAACCGGAGAGCTAAAGATGAAACAAGTTTTTTTCATTTGAAATTAGAGGTGGAATTCTATTTGGGAGTGGGTTAAGGTCAAGGTTTTGAGGCAGCAACTCGTACATGTACGTATTCCCGGTGGGCGGCATCATTTAACTCGAATGTTCCCAATGGGGAACGAAGATTTTGTTCGACTGCAGATGCAAATGCTTTTTGGGATAATTTGTGCCTAAGACCTTGTATTATGCTTGATGAGGCGCAGTGAAGACATGCATCAAGTTATGCATCAACTAATTGTGATTGCTTTTGGCCTTGGCTTTGTGTGCAAAAACTATTGTGTAACGAGAGGTGTTGGAGAAACTGGTGATTATGTATAAAAAATAAATTCGTGAATACGGGAGTTTTCAAACAGCAATGAATCGAGTTTGTATGACTTCAACATATAGAGGACGAAAATGATATGCCTAATTGAGCGTAGGAAAAGTTTGTTTAGAGAGTTCGCTGAATTTGTCTGAGAGACCTGCTCACTGGAGCCCATTCGCTCAGCAAGTTCTTTCAGGTGTTTAGAACAAGATTTGATCACAATAAGTTCTAATTCTTTAAGCCTAACACACTTCACTGTTAAACCTCTATTAGCGGTCATCAGGGTAGGGTACTTCTTTATTAAGATGGCTGGAGGTGAATCTCATAAACGGATCAACTACGACGTCCACTTCTCAAACAGCTACTCCGACGTAGTCAGAACTTAAGAGATAACAGATGTCTATTTATTATATCTATATTCTGAGGCAGAGATGACGGTGAATGAACATTAAATACGAGTATGCAAACGGTGGGTCTGAAAATCTCAGCAAGCCTCCTGGCACTGGAGCCATTAGGCAGCTCCTCTGGTGTTTTATAATGGACCTGCCACTCCAAGCTGGGCATTGTGAGTTGAAGCAACTTCCACCCAAAATTGTAACTTCAGAGACAATATACAACCCCGGATATGGACGGATATAATGTTTACTCACGCAAACGTTATAAACCAGATATGACCAGTGCGATGGAATAGACTGGCCAAAAAGTGATAGATTTCGGCAAAAAGTAGGAAAATCTTAGTGTGTAAGCGAACACATTTAGGGCTTGCTTGAAAATTGTTTTCATACGGAGGATAAGGATGACAGCTTCAGCTTTGTGATCTCCTTAATGGAACACATGATCAGGGTCTTAGCTATTACATCAAAGGCAAAGTTTGGAGGAAAAGCATCTTTGAGTGGGACATCGAGAATCACAGTCTCCACTATATCTTCCCCGACAATGGATTTCGCTATCCATAAATCAATCCACTGTCATATTGCGATCTAAGTCAGTTACTCATTCAACATTCTAGATGCCTGAAGGAAGGAAGGACCTACTTGTTGCATCCTTTACATCGGAGTAAACTAAAACTTCTGAAATTCGTCTTCCAAACGCTAGTGATATCATTACAAATTTATTACAAATTTATTTATTTCTAATTTATTGCTCACATAAGATTTTATAACATCTTTTGAAAAATTGGAACAAGCTTTAACAATATTTCAAATAAAAATTAAAAAGAAAAAAAGAAAAAAGAAGAAATGAAACAATAAAATACTATCTAACAAATATAGATTAAGAAATAGATAGAGAAGGAAAAATAGAAAAGAAATATAGATGGGATAATAAGATAGAAAGATTAAAAAGAAGATAAGGAAAGGGAGGTATTTTATTTTTTATGACGGCGGAGATATAAATTTGGGAAAACAAGAAATTGGGATACACAGGAGGACTTTACTAGAAGTTTTCAGCACAATATTTAAAAACTTCTTTGCTGAAAGAACTTGTGTAACTCATGCGCTTGATGGCTAAGGGCAAACTATTCCAAAGTTGAATTGAATGTACAAAAAATTGCCGAGATATATTTAAATACTTGCACCGAGGTGCTACCACAATTTCGAACAGATACTCTGGGGTTTTCTTTACTTAAATTTCATGCAAAAATAAAATTGAACGATATGTTAGAAGTCCAATCAAGGAACAGCCGACGATTTACTTGCTATATGCAGAAATGTGATCATATCTTTTTACTTTAAAAATGCATCTCGCGCAGGCATTGTATGCGACAGTTAATTTTCTGGCAGAACCATGGTCCATTTTTGTGAACAATTCACAGCCATAGAGAATAATCGGGGGAATAAATGCCTTTACAAGTTTTAGTTTAGTATTGGTTGGAAAGTAGTTAGCAGTGGGATTAAGACCTCGGAGTGCTCCATAAATTTTTGAAGCAATTTTATTTATATGAACGTTCCAATTCATATTGCAACTCAAATAGACACCGAGATTCTTAATGTGGTCAACGTATTCGATTGGGGAATGGTTCAGAAATAATGGAGGTATAAACTCTGTACGTCTTCCGGCATTTATTACCATTGCCTTTGTTTTGGTTGGATTTAGCATAAGGCCGTTGTTTAGTGACCATTTATAGACATTATTTAATTCATGGTTGAACATTGCTACCGTTTGATGCTTGTTTGCACTTGGAAAGAGTGTATATATCTGTACATCGTCAGCATATATATGGTAGCTGCAAGTAGAAAAGCATTTGGAGATATCGTTTACGAAACAAATGAATAAAAGTGACCCTAAAACAGAGCCTTGAGGTACACCTGAACGGACAGGAAGGCACGAAGATTGCTTGTTATCATAAAAGACGTACTGAGATCTGTTGGATAGGTACGAAGATATCAGTTTAACCAACGAGTTATCAAACAGAAATTTATATTTAAGTTTTTATAATAAAAATTCAGATTTACGCAGTTAAATGCTTTTGAAAAGTCTAAAAACACTATTAAGCTTATTTGTCATTGTCACAACCAGCACGCAAATCTTCGCAGATTTTTAGGAGAGCTGAAGTACAACTAAAATTTGCACGAAATCCTGACTGGTATTTGAATATCATGGTCTTAGCGTTTGGATGTGCTTTTATTTGTCGACTTATTATGATTTCAAAAACTTTGCTTAAGAACGGTAAAATTGCTATAGGTCGGTATTCTACCGGGTTCCTGTTTGGCGATTTAGGAAGGGCTTTCCGGAAAAACAGAAGTCATTATAATGGTATTACAAATGTGAGTGATAGGATACAAGACAGAAGGAAGTATAGTTTTAATACATTTAGGTGGAACGTTGTCTGAACCAACTGCATTTGACTTTACACCTAATATAACATTTCCGACAGTAACTACATCTACACAAGAAAGAGAAAAAGCCGAATCAGTACAATTGCTCGTAAGATTTTGAGAGCTACGAATATCTAATGGCATTGACTCTCTGCAGGCCGAGACGAAAGTTTTATTTAGTTCTTCAAGATTCATGCTATTGGAAGGTGATATTTTTCTTTTCGAACTTGAAGAACATGATTCAAGTCTGTTTTTATAAAAAGAAGATTTATTCTTTCTTAAGAGACGTGTTACAGCATTTCGAGTGGATTTAAACTCACTGTAAATTTCCATACATTTGTAACATATAGCAAATTTCGAGCTTTTATCAATTCGACGACTTCCTGAGTGAGCCAAGGTAATTTAATTTTGGTCTTTTTGAAGCTTCGCAAAGGCACATGTTTAGTAAAAAGATATTTAATTTGGTTATTAAAAAAAGAAATTTGGAAGCTCGTGTCATTTGTATTATAAATTGGAGACCAATCCAAGGTCTGACAGTCATTACAAAGGGTCTCTAAATTGATTCGAGAGTATTGGTATGTTTTGAAAGTTGTCTCAGTTTCAACTGCTGGAAATATATCTACTGTCAGGAATATCATATCATGGTGAGAGAAACCATGTGCAAAGATCTGGTCATAATGCAAAACTAAATCTGGGTCAGATACTAAAGCAACATCAAGAAGCGATGGTTTGCGATCTGGTACAAAGTGCGTCGGTTGGCTTAGGTTTGCAAAGTTGAGATGCAGTGAATTTACCATTTCCTTGAATCGTCTATTTTTGTTTCCTAAAACATTAAGGTTAAGATCGCCACAAATCACTATTTTAGTGTACTGCTAGGCGAAATCTTCGAGTAAGCCACTCTCTATTGTTCTCACCTCTACAAAAAAAATATTCCATTAGATCAGTTGGAGTTGACTTCTTCAGAATTTTGAATTTATAGCACGTTTTTATATAAATTGCAACACCCCCTGCTTCCTTACGTTGTCTATCACTACGAAAAATTTTCCTATATGCTAAGTTAAACAAATTGTCACACATATCCGGTTCCAACCAGGTTTCTGAAACACATAAAACATCGACCATCCCATCATTAAACACATATCTAAGATCATCAATTTTATTCATACATATATAAACCTCTTACATATGAAAACCTCTTTTTTATTTATAGAGAATATCAATTAGTATTTTAGAATCAACAGTGGAATCACCCTGTGCTATTAATTTATTAACCATTTGTGATACATATACAATACAACAAAACTAATACAAATAAAGTGCACGAGTAACAACTAAAATAAAACAAGTGATTATAGTACATTTGTACCATGAGATGAAAACTCATATTTGAAAAAAAGAGAAACAATAAATATGATTGGTTTAAAATCACCACCAAAAAGAAGTGACAGATACATAGATTCATGCAGCCAAATGAGAATCACGTAAAGCTGCGCTGCGTCAACGAGAGCTGTTGAAAAGTTCTACGAGCAAAAAAGAAATGAAGAGCAGAGGCTTCTCGAATAGAAAGGGAATTAGCCAAAGAAGCGCACTATCATTGAATTATAAGAACTAATTGTACTTGTAGTTATGACGATGCAAAGTTTTATCAGGAATTAAAACCAATATCACAGGGGTAGAATCCAGAAGGAAAGTCTTTAAAGATGAACATAGACAACTTGTAGTAAGGCTGAGTGGATTTGATTTTGAAAAAGGCTGGGAAATTTTAGATCGACAAGCTATGCAACGCCATTACTAGATTAGACATTGCTTCCAAACTTACCATGTTGTTCAGAATTTCCACTGCTCCATTGCATTGGTATGAATTAACCTAGACAATGAGTGTCAGAATAGATTTTGCACTAAACTTCGTGCGTCATGTTGCTTGTATTATATCGCCCTAGGCAGAATAGTTCAAAACTCACTAGAGGCATGATCTGTTTCAAGTCTCGCACAATTACTTGTGTACGCGAATTACATTGATGTAGTGGCGACAACATCGAACCGTCACTTAGTTTAATGTTTCATGAGTATTAAGGTTTAAGCCGTCAAAATGGGTTTGATGGCAAAGCAGGGCAAAAGAAAGTGCTTGTTATCGTCAAAAATGAACGCATAAAATTGAGACTGACATTGACATTGACGGCTTGGCTAGAAAGTTAGAATTGGTAGTTATAACTACAAGGTAGTGTGGACTTCGTCTACAGAATTCAGACACAGAGCTACTCTTGCCCGTAAATGTTTTTTTGGGCCCAGGAAGCATAGCCTTCGGAGCTCCTGTTATATGGCGCAGAGGCTTGGACCTTATCGATAGCGGATAAAAAAGCACCTAATCGTATTAGAAGGAAGATATTCCGCTTGAGTTTTGGTCGAATTTGTTGTGAAGAAGAAGGGTCAACCACGGATATACTATACAATCCATTGTACCGTGTTATCGGTCTAGTCAGCCCTTTATACATTAAGTACCTGAAACGAGCGAATGGAAGCCACAGTTGCAGTGCAGAAAGTCTTTAAGTATTATTCGGAGGGATATCTAAGCAGACGGTTATCTCCAGAGCGAGTTGTGTCAAAAACCACTCATCAAAAGATGAGTTTGATTGTACGAACGATTTATGAGTGAACATCAAGGAGGCAGACTTAGTAGATACACGTGTGCAGTGGAAAGTTGCTAAGACGGACCAGATAGTGATAGCAGCGATCTCACAAACAGGGTTCTATCCAGGTTGAAGTCAATCAACTCAACTAGGGCACTTTGGGGCTGCCGTCTGATCACACAGTACAGTACAATTATTCGAATATGCTTGACCCAAGGGTGTCAATCAACATGCTCCAAAGTCCCTTATTCAAAAGACTTTTGATTCATATGAACCATGCTGTGTCGCCTACATGTTAAAAGCAACTCTGCTCACCAGATTTAAAGAAGTCGATTAATCAGATCTTTCGCGTTGGTGTGTACTTTACTTGGTTGAGAAGGATGCAAAGCAGCTGATTTTGTTCTAATGGGGGCTTAGAATTTTAGAATTTTATTGGTTTAAAATGTTCGACTTATGGCAATTACGAATGGAGATACAACATCGTTCATGTGACCACCACAGCTTCTGTTCCAAGCGACCATCCATCTGCATCATCTTTGAAAAAGTACGGTCCAATGATGCCGTCAACCCATAATCCGCACCATACAGTGATTTTTTTTTTGGGATGCATTGGTTTTTCCGGTCCCTCATCCAAAAATGGAATTCATCAGAAACGATCAAATTTGATGACAAATTGTACTGGCGATCCAACATCCAGATAACAGATCGGCGACGTCGTAGATGGTCCAAAGGCTTCAATTGTCTTATAATTTGGATTTTATAAGCGTACAAATGAAGACCAACTTTAAGAATTCACCTTAAAGTGGCATAAGTGAGGCTAAATTGTTGACTTAGGCGCGAATTGAGGGGCATGGCTGGTTTTAAACACTTTCGCTCACAGTGGCGATGTTTAAGATTGTCAGCCGAGCATGCTGATATGAAGTTTGACCCGATACCGAACCAGAACCAATTCAAACGCTTCACTATTGCACGAATTCCGGAGTCACTAGAGCGATTATGTTGACCGAAAAATTCATTTTTCAACGAAATGTTTCTTTTACAGATCGCGCATTTTCGTAATAAAATTGAATAACAAAAATGCGTTATTGCGTATAAATGTCTCCATGACTAAAATTGCCAAAGATTGTATGACATCTGCCAAAAAGATCAACCAAATTACATTTAGTAAATGAAAGTTATTGACATCAAATGTCCACACGATCTATTGGCTCACCCTTTAACTGCAAAAATCTCTTTAATGCTGGAATGAAAGATTACCATATTCCTTCGTTGGCTGGGAAAAGGCTATCTACAATATATGACAAATACTCGTAACTCAAATAAATACTAAATATCCTGTTTTAATACATCTACAATCTTCTGCCCATCAATTACTAGGTGTCCTATCGTCAAACGTTTCGTAAATGACTTGAACCAGTCGCCCGTTGACTAGCTTTCCTATAGGCCCCAAGGATTGCGTGGCTCTTCGAGTTCATTAAGCTCAAAGATATTTATTTAATAGCAGATTTCTCTCTGGTCCCCTTTTCGGCTTTACTTCTCCAATCTGTTTTTGTCTTATGCCCAACCTAAGCTGTGTTTCTTTCATTAAGTATGTCACAGATATTTTTTCGTAGGTTTCTAGTAACCTGAGATTATTTTGGCTGCTTCTCTGATGATGTGGCGATACTGCATCCATTGGGTATAAACCCCGGTGGAGGGTGATGGAGAGTTTCTCATCCAACTGATCTTTGTTTTAGCTTTTCGTAGATTCTTCATTGGTCAGTTGATTTCTTAACTAAACGTTCCTGCATCTCTTTCCATGGGATATATTTGGATACCAGTTCGACCATAGCCAAGATACTTTGGGGATGCGTAGCTTCGGGAATAAAATGCTCTTTATCAATGTACTACTAGCTACTGCAAAGTTAATTTAAAAAAAAGCCATTGTCTCTGACCGTTTCAAGGCTGCACTTCTCATCTTATCCGTCGATGATGTTTTGTTTCATAGATTTTGGCTGTAGGTAATATTCATATAGTAACCCTTCAAGCTATGGTCGTGATTATATATAAGGATGATCGCTTAGAACTTTAAAGTTAATAACTCTTGACATTTCCAAAGCAAATCGACTTCCTAATATGTGCAGCATCATTATTGCATTTCTGTATAATTTATACTATCTATGGACTGTCGTAGATTGTGGTATATATCCTGGGCGTTGGGGCTCAAGATCTTGTAGAATACGATTCCTTTGTACCCGCAGCTAGTGGTAGAAAAAATACCCAATTTCACAGCCAGTCGGGGGTCTGATAGATGCTGTTGTGGTACCTTTGTGTTACCCTTTAACAGACAGGTAGTCCAAATAAGGTGTTGTTGTGTGATTTTTATCCGAACATCGTTTTAACAGAAACCGGCTTTTCGCGATTAGAATCTATATAACTAAAAGATAAGCCGGGGATCTAAGCCTGTTTGAGGTAGTTTAATGAATGCCGTGGAATCTATTTAGAAGACTATGTCAAGTGTGTGTACAGAAATTATTCGGCTTCAAATGAATGTGACTTCGAGAGGACTAGCTTCGCAATTGATTGTCACCGGCTCTAATTTCGTAAGCTGAATATAAACCACCATTTAAGGAAATTCGAATATTTCATGACCACCTACTTGAAGGCTATAACAACGCACTTCAACGAGGAATTCCTATTCATTTCAATATAACTCTTCTCCAAATTAAGATTTCAAATCCTTTAAAACATCTCCTTTGACAAACTACTCAAGGAGAATCCCACTAAAGCCTACTTGACATCAATTTGCTTAATGAGTTTGCTCTTTAGGATAGGCAGACATTAAGAGCTCTCAAAATAATGCCCCTAACCACCTTCTTTTTCGTTCCACCTCCTCGAAAAGTAAATAAATTTCTTAAAATTGAATAACTTTAACCCTTGCATGGGCCGTCGTCTTGTCCAAGTGAAGAGTTACTTTCCAAGAAATTTACTACGCTCATTGAATTCTTCACTGAATTTGCATTGATAAATGTGTCCTTCAATACAATTAGTCCGGAGAAAGACATTCGCACCGATAGATCGTAGCCATCAGCACTATACATACATCATCTTCCCCACAAACGTGTCAAATGGAATTGTTTCCTCCTATCTGCTTTTATAAAGTTTTAATATCCCAACTTGCCGGGTCGTAAGCCGGAGCTTGGGCGTACCGTGTCATGTACTCTAACACCATCCCATCCTGTTGGAATTCCAAATGAGACTTTGTTTCATCGCCACATTGTTTATGTTGTTGACACCTTTGGGGTAGTCGAGAAAGGATGTGAAAGTCAAAGCGCAACCTTATTGCCCCCGTTTGGCTTGACATTGATTTACAATCATCCACCACACGATACGATAGCAATAAACCTTGCTTCACCAGAAAATACACTATCTGAGCAATCTCTGCCATTGATTACCACCTACGGCAGGCAGAGGTTTTGTATCTCGATAGATTATAAAAAAAAAAAAAAAAAAAAACAAAACAAAATGTACGTAAAGTGAGAGAGAGTATCTCAAGTCAAATAGTCAACTTCGGGTAGGTGATCCCAGAAGGGCTGCAGTTCCAGGACGAGATTCGAAAATTTCTATTGTTTTTCTTACGTCGTTGAGTTGGAATCTGTACCGTACACTCGTAAATGGGCTTGAATCCATATCATCGACATGGATACAGATATTCGAGATTCGATGGATATGGGTAGCATCTCTGGGCGCAGTATGATTTACGGATATCACGCTGAAATGGAATTGCAATTCTCGAGAGTAATTCATTGAAACAATAAACGCCCTGGCAGCAGGATGTTTGGTTTCAAAGGAACGTGAGCACTGTGTGGTATTTTATTGTTTCCCTGAATTGAAAACGACACGTTGGACGTTGGTTGGAGGCAACAAAAACTTTTATATCGACCAGGAAATGGTGGGGGTCTTTATACGTTTATTTCATGGACAGGAACTCACTGCTCGTCCTGGGGTATTCAGTATTTAATTCAATTTTTTATTTTTTCCTCCTGTTTCCGGGAAAGTTTTCGTTAGAAAATGTTCGTGTTGTTGCGGTAGATTTACACATTTACTTTTTAAACTTTCCGTCAACGTGATATCTGCAGCTTCAGAATGGTGGTAATTCAAATACTTATGGACTCCTTGGGCATTACTTATTTGACTTTAGGTGGCGCTACAGTCCGGGGTGGACCTGGGCCTCAGTCAACAAGCTACTTCTTGGGCACACTAATTATAAATTTAAAAGTCACGTCATTTCCTCTTGTGAAAACGATAAAGAGTATCCTCTTCAATTAAAAACGGTGTCCTTGCTCAACCGTACTGTCATTTTAATTGTAGTGAAAATAAATTAATTCTGGCTGTACCATGAGGTTTAACTCGACGTCCTTTATACATTTTCTTCTAAGCTACGGACTGCTCTTGAGAAGACCTTATAGCGTCAAAGTAGACGATGCTTTTGCGTATGGTATCTATAGCCGCCTTGTTTTCTTCCACAAAAAAAGTTCCACAACAGATTGCTGAGCTGAAAATTGCTAATGCTTTTGCCAAGAATTGTCTGCGGATTCGGTCTAAGGACTTGGCAGTGGGCAGTTGGGTTTCGTTCGATTCATTCTTTACTGTCGGCACATTTCAATCATGGCTCTTAGGCCATCAGAGTTGGCGCCTCTGAAGTACTCAGTTTGTTTAGGCCACTAAAACGAAAACCATGTTTCTATAAAAATGATGATAAGCACAAGCAATCGGACAAGAAGCGTAAATAGCACCGCTTGCATCAAAGAACCTAAGTAGCTCGCGAAGATAGAACGCCAGCATCTCAGTAAGAAAAACAGGAACATGAGAAGAATACTATGATATAAGTATAATGACACGACAAGGCTGCAAAGCTTGGGCTTAAGACTGCAGAGACATATAAGATATTCTTTCCTTTTGACATTGGCCACCATCTCGACAGGTACTTGCGAGAAAAGATAAGGAAGAAACCAAAAAATTTTAATTATGTATTAAATTTTCAACGATTCACAAATTTATTTTGTTATAGGACAGGGCAGTTCTTATTAGTTGCAAGTCGCAACACGAGTTTTATGGTTTTGATCAACAATTTTGGGTTTTCTGATCCGCAAAGAGCCCACATTTGTGCAACTTTGAGCCGAAACCGCTCAGGTAGAAACACTCTTCGAAGGTCATTATTTTATTCGGAAACAAGTTTTCATCATGCTCAACAGGATCTAAAGTTGCTCTTTCATATTCTTAACGATATACGAGGTCCGTAGGATAAACACAGTGTGGTAAATAATATCCTGGACACGATTCATATCCAAGCAACCAAGAGCGCCATCTATTTGGCCAGATAAGCGTTTTAAAGCTTTAATCTTTCTCAACTATCTATGAAGATTTCATAATGTTTGGTTGATATTTAATATGTAATTATAAAAACTACTCTTTCAGAACACATTTGGAGCAAACAGCGGTCGTTAAATTCCACGCAAAACTGCAGCAGAAGCATTCCAATCGATACAACAAGTCTACCGTGATGATTGCTTGAGTAGAAAAGTTGTTTTCGAGTGGCATACACGTTTTCTGGGCGGCAGAGCTACTCTAGAGAATAACGAAAACGGATAAAGTTCAGTTTCAGTACCTACACCTGAAATGATCAAAAAGTACGTGATTTTGTTGTAGAAGACCGCAATGCTTCACTGTGAATAATGGAAGAGACCTTAAACCTTCACAAAGAGACTTTCGAATTCGAGTTCGAATTCAAAACGAATTTTCGAATCTTCGCGAGAATTTGGGTAAAACTAAGGTCTATGCAAAATTTGTTCCATACACACTGAATGATGATCAAAAATAGATGAGAGTCTAGCTTTCCAGAGACTTCACTGTGGTCTCGAAAGATGATCCATAGTTCATGAATACAATTGTTACGAGTGATGAAACATAGTTTTTCCAATTCGATCTCAAAACCAAGTGTCAAAGTGCGAAATGGAAGTCAACAAATTCACCACAAGCTAAATAACACGGAAACTTCCTTCAAAATGAAGACAATGCTCATCACATTCTTCGATGGCAAAGGAGTTATCCACAACCAATTCATTCCAACTGGAAAAACAGTTTCTGCCGCAAATTATCTTGAAGTTTTAAAGTGTTTGATGGAATCTATCGTGTCCGACCCGAATATTGCGATCCAAAAAGTTGGTCTATAGGTATGTTGCATGATAATATACCGAGTCACACAACATTCATTGTTCGTTAATTTTTGGTTCAAAGTTAATTGTGTGTCTTAAATCATCGGAAGTATTCACCTAATTTGCCACCATGTGACTTCTCTTTGCTTCCGAAACTGAAATTCAACTTGAACGGATGCTTTTTTAACAACATATCCATCATTTAAGTAGCTTCGACTCGGGCACTGGGGGCAATTTCTAGAAAAAATGAGTTAGAACAAGCCAAGTGTATTGAATCGAAAGGAGAATATTTCAAATAAAAACATCGAAAAATAAACTAAAATCGTGTTTTAATTATGTTTTTTATAGTCAGTCCGGGATGTTATTTGTCACACTGTATATTTGTGTAGCAACTGAATTCTGTAAGAGGAGTGGTGCCAATATTTTTCTCAAAATCCACAAAGGAGTGCGGTCAGGAGACTGTAACTGGTCAAATCGTCCTTTCGTTGATGTCTCCACATTTTCTGGAATGCTCTGTCTCAAAATATGACAATTAATTGCGCAATTGTGTAGGGTTCAAGTTGTTATATTACCCAAGTCTTGTACTTGAAAAGGAAATAAACAAAAGGTGAAATATTCGCAAACAAAGAAGTGAAAAATTGTTTACAATTGTTTTGCCCCACTCTGTACCCACAGCATGAAAAGACTGGAAATGCACAGAGCAAGCGCTTCTTGATGTAATCATCACGTTCGTAGCAAGCGTCGCAGGAAGTTGTTTCATTTGTTTCGTTGGATTCATTTGCTTTGGCAATGTTCTACACTTAGTTCATATAAAGTCCAAAAAGTTAATTAATGTTCTAAGCAAGGATAAAGGAAGGCCTAGCGCTGGTTCGAGTACTGACAAACTCTCTTCTATCAACATACGGCGATTTTCTTTCTCGTAATTCCTTTTTGACCTGGAAGCCAAACAAGACTAAGCTTTCTTACTGTGCTTTCATTAGTTGCGCACTCTCGAGCTCACTTGGAGGTCATGAGACCACTTAGCATGCTACATTGTGACTATACATACAGTTTACTTCAATTAGAATTCCGTTTGCATTGGTAGATAGACACAAATTTTCAGAATAATGTCATCGTTCAGCTATACTATGGATTGGTTTTGAAGCCACCAGAGAGGACCAAACTACATTCCTTTTCTGGCATAGATTCTGATTCTAGCCCGAACCATACCTTCCTCTAGATTTCATATTTTCGTGTGTTTGTTGCATGTTGTACTGAAGACCACTTCTTAAGGAAGATAGCTCTCAGAGTGTAACCCATAGTTTGAATATTAAGGGGAGGAAGATTTATCAGTGCTAAAGGGAGAAAAATGTTTTTTAAATGTTTGAATATATGTATTATCGGACAATGGACGCATAGTATAAAATTGTTCTCATCATAGTCGTGTAGATCCAAATGACTTTGCTCAGTGCCTTTAGCTGCCAGAAATCAGGTAGGTTTGTAGGTTTTAAGCGTGACATGCTTTGCCCAAAAAGTTTGTAATCCATAATGCCACCCGAGTACATAGCTCTGAGACACCAGATTTCAATTTGTTAAGGATTGACTGAAAACCTAGCCCAGGGCTGCCCAACTAAGCATGATCAAACATACAGTGTAGGTGCATCATCTGGGAGTAGACGACTTTGAGGCCGGACAAAATATCACTAGAGCAAGTACATGGTTTCCTCAATTATACTCGTATACACAAGGTGGCATGGTGGTGTCTGAATCAGGAAAATTTATCACATTGTAAAAGACGTAAGACATGCCCCAAGTATTTTCGACGTTTAAGCGTATTCCGAGCTCAGATACCCATCTAGTTGCAGCAAAGGTGCAAATGTGAATTTCTCTAGCGCCACAACAAAGAGAAACAACTGTCAGAAAGTACAAGGTAGAAAAGCTGCAATCGCAAGAGACGGCCAAAATTCTGGCGTGAGGCGTATTTCGAAATCACTTAGTAGTTCATCAGCAGCTAGCATCAAGTACCGAACACAAGTCGTAACCCTCCTAAAGACCATCAGAACCATAGCAACTGATGTGGTATGTTTCATCCGACAACCACCAAGAAATTCGGGGTTTAATGAAAAATGCCGCAAAGAACCAACAGCTAAACGAGAAGTGCGCAAAACGGTGATGCAGCGAAGAGCGGTGGAAATAAAAAGAACATCGGCTTATCCAGAAAAAGAAAAAAAGAGCACAAGAATCGCGTAATCGTAGGCATTGAGAAATTGTACAGGAGTAACATTCGGAAGTTTATCCAGTAGATTTATTAACATTCCAAGGCAAAAAGCCTCGTACAAAAGCCGTAGAGACGATGTAACACCTTGTAGCAGAATCGCAGTCGAATGTTTCTACAAAATGTTTGTAAGGCAGAAAACACTATTCAGTTCAGACGATTAAAGCCGAAACCTCTGACCAAAATAAAGTAGGGATCTCAATATCTACGCTGAAATATAACAAAGCAGCTAGACATGATGGCATACCCGGCAGAGGTATTCAATGCTGCTGGAATGGATTATGTAGTTATATACCAACTCATTTCCCAAATCTGGAGTTTATGCTTGATGAATGGAATCTCAGTATCGTTTGCCCAGTCCATAAGTAACGAAAACTCATCAACTGCGTCAACTACAGAGGAATAAGTCTCCTCAACATCACATACAAAATTTTATCTGCCATCTAAGTGCGGTTTGAGACAAGGAAAGCCTACAATCGACTGAGTCTTCACACTCCATAAATCCTAATAAAAACTCAAGAAGTCCAAATCGATACACACCATCTTTTCATTGCTAAATATGTCTGCATTTTTATAGAAGAGCCATAAAGAGCCATGACTAGTGCAGGCATCTTTGCCATCTATGCATATTGACAATTGGGAATGCTCGCTGCTCTGTCAAGCTTTGATGTCATAAAAGATAAAATAGACTATAAAGTATATCCTGGAGCTCAATTGCCCATTAAAGCAAGAAATGACTGTTTATTGAAAAGCTAAAGCACATTGACTTAATCAACTCAACCCATTGCAAATACATAGGGCTTAAGCCAAACCTCAAGTTAACTAGTTGTAAACAGAGATCGCTTGTTCCAAGCTACGAGGGCGGGTCAATAAGTCCGTGACTTTTGGATTAAAACACAGATTTTTTGATAAAAAAATAATTTTATTTTTCAACGTAGTCTCCCTTGAGCTCTATACACTTTGTCCAACGCTTCTCCAATTTTTTTATCCCTTCCAAAAAAAATGATTTGTCGAGGTCCTCAAAATAGGCCTTTGTTTGCGAGATGACTTCATCATTGGAGTCAAATCTTTTTCCACCAAGCCATTTCTTCAGGTTTGGGAACAAGAAGTAGTCGCTCGGAGCCAAATCTGGAGAATAGGGTGGATGAGGGAGCAATTCATAGCCCAATTCATGGATTTTTGCCATGGCAACTGCACATGTGTTTGTAGTCGACTGTGAGTAAACGCGGTACCCATCTTGCGGAAAGCTTTCTCATGCCCAAGTGATCATTAAAAATTGAAACCACTGAGCCATGCGAGATCCCTACGGCTTCCACAATCTCTGGCACTTTCAATCTTCGGTCGGCCAACACCATATCGTGAATTTTTTCGATTGTTTCGGGTGTAGAGACCTCAACTGGGCGTCCAGGACGTTCGGCATCTTCAGTGCTTGTACGGCCACAACGAAATTCAGTAAACCACTTTTTTACCATTGAAATCGATGGTGCAGAGTCCCCATAGTATTTATCAAGCCTAGCCTTGGTCTCGGTAATGGTTTTTTTTCGCAAGAAATAATGCTTAATAAGCACACGAAATTCACTTTTTTCCATTTTCTCCTCAAATTAGTGAGTAGTCTGATAAAAATAGCTGTCAAACACAAACTACTCGTAACTGACGCAGCAAGTTTGAATTTTGACAGGAGTCAACTGACAGATGCCTGTTGACAGGAGCAGTGTTGCTGTTTCAGTAAAGAGGTCAGAAATTCAAAAAGTCACGGACTTATTGACCCGCCCTCGTAAATGACGCAGCAAGTTTGAATTTTGACAGGAGTCAACTGACAGATGCCTGTTGACAGGGGCAGTGTTGCTGTTTCAGTAAAGAGGTCAGAAATTCAAAAAGTCACGGACTTATTGACCCGCCCTCGTATAATGATGTCAGGATGCTTGATGCCATTTTTGTGTATGACAACCCCAAAAAGTGGAATTTTGCAATTTCTTAGACAGCATCGAAGACGATTTATAAAGACTTCCTTATACTCGTACTCGTACGATAATTTTCCAATAAAGCAATAGTGACTCTTAATGAAGGATTATCTGAAGCAATGAGATATGAAGATTCAATTTCAAGACTCAAAGACATTGCGCCTGTGGTTTCCTCCAGGGAACGGAAGAATACTATGTTAAAATGAGCGAAATTCACAAAAGACGATAAAACCGGCAACACCAGTGATGAAGAAATGACTTAAAATCCTTTGCACTGGTAAATGCAATCATTTACATGGATTCAGTAAGACTCAACCGTCAGCAGAAAGAAACTTCCTTTCACTCTTTACAATTCATTACCTTCTGAATTTCCCTATCCCAGCATGATGAATGTCATTCCCTTCCAAATGAAATATTCAACATGCACCTTTCCTAAAGCACAACGTGGGATGCAATCTCATCTGGCAGCAGGAAAACAAATGAAAGATGATGAATGTTAGTTCCTGGAACAAAATACCACTGCAGGGCACCCAACGAATGTGATTATTCCACCCCAACCGAACCATTATTTCCCCAGAAGAAGAATAAAATCGCACTCAATGCACCCTACCATTTGGCAACACTTTTAATAAATGAAAATCACAACCTTCAACCGGATGTTGCTTGAAATTTTCCACAACTAAGACTCACATAACGCATCAATTTGACCTTGTTCCAAAAACTAAGATTCAAAAAAAAATCGAAACACTATATATTTAGAATAATTGTTTAAGGAACTTACCGTAATATCCAGACATATCCATTGGCACTACTTGTATAAGACGATAGCTCTTAACTAATTCCCGTAGAAATAATTGCGAAAGATAAAAGAGCAGGACGAGATGCGGATTGTCCGTTAAGACGCCATCAGCAACGGCACTGCAATAAAAATAAAATTAAAACTGTAAAAACAACAAAATTACAAAACAATTTTAGAAAGATTATCTAAGAGAGTTTGTTTGTGTAACTTCTGGTATTGGCATCACTTACAAGGACGACTACACGAACCGGAAACAGGAAGAGGAAAACAATTTCACTTCGGTAATTAAAAGCAATTGTGCGGAACATAAAGAACAACAACAATATCAAGATTTCGTAGAACAGATTTACTCGAAATGTGTCATTAAAGTGGATGCAGATGGCGACAGCGATGCCTTATATTGGAATCATGTTCCATTGGGGCCTAGTTAATTGCATGCCTCTGAAGGCTAAATGATGCAATGGTATCATGACATAATGCAAAACGATGAACACGAAATTTTCTTCAAGAAAAAGGAATCAAACGATGGATTACTTGGATCGAATATCCTAACACACTGGAAGCTGTTACGACATAAAGGTTTTGCTGTAGAGAATCCGAAAGAGTTAATTGGTATTACCTAAGCTTAAGGACTACAAATAATGAAAGTATTGATGTGTTCCTGTGTCCTTTGAAGTAAACCAGCATCCTTGGTTGATAAAAGAGAGTGAGAGAGATTTAATCGAAGCTCCGAACGACCAGCGTAGAGGTTCTTTCTGTATCGATATCTTTGACTCCAATTGACATAACATTTCTTCACCTGTCAAATCGAAACACATCGACACCAGAGATGTTGCAAATCCTTCAAAAATGTGACGGAAGTCCCGTAGGGCTTCCTAGATTGCGTTCAGTTTCTGTTATAAGTTTAGTGTTTTTGAGTTGATGCTGAAATTCGCCACTGAAGAAGGCAAGGTATTGCTATGTTGCTATGCATTGTGATAGCCTTGCTGAAACATCGCTTCAATAACATGTTTCGAGGCATCACCGGTGAAAACTAAACATTAAGTTGTGCTAATTGTGCGGACGTACTTGCTATTCCTAAAGACCATCTCTAGTGTAGGCGCCCAACTAGAGATTGCCCAATGGGTTGCGTTGCGAATTTGTGGCATTAGGTCGTTCAAGTTGGTTATACTTCCTGTAAAGTTGACGGTAACAATAAGTGGTCGGAGCTTCTTTACGATGCTTGGCATAGTTAAGTTCAGGATAGCGTCACATTTGTTATGGAGTGAGAGAATGCTGTTAGAAGATACTAAATATCTCAGGAAAAAACACTTTGCTCTTTCCAAAAAACGGATCTCGTCAGGTTGATGATAAGACTCTAGTGCCCGAATCAGGTCGATCGAAGAGAACACTAGTTTTCCATGCAGATTTGCAGTGAAGTCTTTAAGACAGCAAACAGGATACATATCTGTGATCATATGGTCATTAAGGCGTTTATAATCACCAAAGGGACACCACTCCCATTAATTCTTTACATCCATGTGCAGGGCGAGAACTAAAAACTGCCTGAATGACATGCTATTCGTTGCAGTGAATTGACAGATTTATCGAACTCGGCTTTGACAATCCGATGACGATCGGGGGTTAGTCGCCGCGCTTTACTGGAAACTGGAGGGCCGTCTGTTGCTTTTATGTGACGGACTGTGGTATACTGTCAATTCGCTTTTGGTTGGCAAAGCATGGTTGTGTGATGCAAGAACGCCGTAGATATTGATGAGTGAACTGTTGGCAGCGAATAGCAAATAAGTATACAGCGCTCGCGGTTGTTCTGTACGTCGGAGTGGGTAAATGGAGACCTCGAATCCACTATCAATTAAACAAAATTCGGGTTTGGAATGCGCTATTGTCGTCTCCCGCCAGACGGCAAAGTTCGTCTTATATCAACAGCCTCAGCATTAAATCTATTGTGGAACCCACAAGTGTTCAATTAAGAAAATACTTGCCTTTGTCGAGATCCACTTCTAGAACCGGCAGTGCTTTTATAACTGTGTTGATGATGTCCTGATCGGGCTATGGTTCAAAAGCACATTGAAAGGGCTACTGCGATCGCTGCGATCAAACCATCAATTTGGTGATTGGCATTTGTTGCCGCTACAGCAGCTGGCGAAAATAACTTATGCGGCTTATCATTGATTTTACCTTAGTTTGCTTTGCACAAAGATTTTTAAGAAGCTAGACATGTCTGCGTTGTGCTGGCAGGAGAGATATCCAGCGTGTCTTCAAGCCTTCAAAAGCTTTTTCTGATGTCGAGAACAAAACTTATTAGGTACCGGAGGTGCTACAATGGCGTGTGATCTCCTAATTAATAGTATAACAATAATTGTATCTCAAGAGTTTGAAAAGCGTAAAATTTGAGTGCATACAAGCGTCTGGTATGGGATGTAAAGCGACGGATTGATTTAATAACTTACACTTCAGCGGCAAATCGCAAGTCAAACAGGTAAGAAGTGAAAGAAAATTGATCGTGTTGATAAATGGTACCACGTTTACAACAAGTATGACAGTTACAGATTCCAAACGTTCTTAGCGATTCGACTGTGGGTATTCCACCTAAGAATAACCTATAAGAAGAAGATAAATTTCTGCAAACATCTCACGAAAAACGTTATACTTGCGGCATTATGTCAGATTAAAATTAAAATGTTATAAAAGTATAGGGGACAAGTCGAAGCCTTGAGGAATATCAGCAATATTTTTATGTATTTTACCTCGCGTGGAAGTAAAACATTCTTCGGTTCAAATTTTTGTTGACAAAAAGTACCGATTTATTATTCAATGATATGGCTTGATATATTTCTTAGGATGAGAAATTACGCACCCAATTCGTGAGAACGGCTTATAGGATATTGTTGCAGTTTGTTTTGTATTTTTACTTATCATCAAAGACGATTAAGCAGGGAAAGATCATTCCGATGGACTAACATAACTTAGATGTGGCTGAGGTACATTAACGTCTTTTGGGATTGCTCAAGTTACAATACTGATATACATTACATTTACGCATTTCACAACTGAATGGCGAAATGTCAAAAGCAGTGCCTGCTACTTCAACTTGCAAACTAAAGCGTGAAAAATGTATTACTACGGAATTCCTCAGCTACTTGATAAGGACGTTAGAAAATTAATAATCAGTTGCCGAATAATGATAATGATAAACTGATAGATAAGTATTGTTAAAGACTTCTTACTGCAAGTAAGCAGGGAGCAATCCGAGAGTTAAATATTTTAGAGCAATTTCGATGACTTTCCGCAGAATTTCCTAAGATAACTGTTCGCATTCCTGTCAAATATACTCTTTAAGGGCTGCGATTGCCTGAGCTTTGTTTGCAAAAACCCACGACTTCAAGTAGCCCCAAAGAAAGAAGTCTGTAATAGTTAAATCGGGCGATCTTCCTGGCCATGCCAAATTGCCAAAATGGGAGATTACGCGACCAAGAAACGCTTCCTTCACAATATCCATTGGGGCTCATGCTGTGTGTGCGGTTGCACCTTTTTGTTAAAACCACATATTCACAAAGTCCCGTTTAACTAAATCCGGCAGTAGTAAGTCGTTTATCGTGGCCCTGTAGCGTTCGCCAGTAACAGTGACTCGCGTGAAGGCCGCACAACACAGTGGCTTTCAGTGGATGGCTCTGGGTGCAGCACACGCGGATTTTCAGTATCCAAGAAACGAAGATTTTGCTTATTGACGTAACCGCTTAAGTGGAAATGCACCTCGTCCCTCATGATGATTTTCGACACAAAATCGTCCTCTTCGTTGATGAGATTGAGGATGGCTTGATAGTAATTCATACGCGACTGACGGTCAGGAGGCATTAACTGATGCATCGTTTGCACTTTGTACGGAAACATGTGTAAGTCTGTCATCAAAATTCACTTAAGTCTGGTGATGCCCAATTGCGTGGCCCATCGTCTGATTGATGTTTCTTTGCCCTCAGAGACATCGGAAGCTACAGCCGTGTTCTTCTGGGGTTGCCGCGACACGACCAGGAAATCGACGTCGAAATTCATGCTGCGCTAACACCACCGGCCGATTATTGGTAAAAATAAATCACGACACAATCATTCCACACTCTTGCGGAGTATAGCGCTCCATTGCTTGTCTGTTAGCATACTGCAGCTGTCTAGTTCACAAATGTCAATTACGAGTATGATTGACCTACTACGTCATTTTCAAAAATTATCTTCCGAAACGTGATTAATTTTGCGCCACTTTGTAGATTACTTTTGCCAATTGTTGTTTTGTTGGTCTTCGAAGGTGAGTGCGTAGCAGCGTGCAAAATGTTTGTATTTGTACAAAACAGTGGCTGTATGTTGTGTATTTGTTCGAGATACACACTTTTAGATCATTCTCTTACTAGGTTCTTCTGAGCAAATGTCTTGTTGATAAAAAAGAACTTAAAATTAAAGGGCTTCAAGTCTTTAAGTTAAAATTGCAACCAAAGATTGAAACTAAATAAATAAAGAAAAAGAATTATAAAAAGGGTTCAAATCCCCCGTCTAATTTAAATTTTGTTTTTGATTTTCGAACTTTTCAATTACTTCATCAGTCGTCTAATAAGTTTCAAGTCATTGGGTCAAGGGAATTGAGTTGCTTTCAGTCCGGCGATATTTCTTCTTAGGTTTCTACGATTTTAATTTCAGCAAAGGGATTAGGAGAAAATTAAGTTTGTTTTTGTTTAATTTTTGTTTTAATCTAAACCCTTTTCTTGGAAGGACAGTAAAATCGAATGGAAAAAGTAAAGATACTCACACATTTTTATATTGGCAATATTAGCATCAAATGTACCATTTCCATTGGGAGATAGGCATTCCTTGTTAATATTGTAATTTTGGTGATGAGCTTGTGACATCAAACGCTAGATAAAGGTGCTTGAGTGGGGTAAGGGAAAAACTGATAAATAGTAGAAGTTTGCTGTCAGAACACAGCTTTTAGACGCGGCACTAATCTATTGTTCTTATCATTCATTTCTTTAAACGAACTTGTTATTGATCCACTCTTCACTGCTTGTATCTGTAAGTAAATGCAGCCTTAACGAGGGTAATCCTTAAAGCTACATATAAAATATTCTTGGTTTTCGACGCCCTCATCACTTGTGGCCAAGGCTTTCGACGGATTAACGATATTCCCATAGTAAGACATCAGAAAGCAGCTCTTTAAGACATTTAGAGTGCTATTCCATCTTATGTTCCTATTATAAAAACTTCGAGGCTAGGTTTAGATCATCCGAGGTCTCAGATGCTTAGAGTCTTATCTAAGAAACTCTGTAAACCTGTTTGTGGGAGGGTTGATTTGGAAGACTCTAGCTACACAAAACACCAAAATATCTTGCCCTCAGAAGGACTACTTGCGAAGGTTGCCTTTATGCGCTTGAATAAATGGTGACACCGGGAGTCCACAAGGTAGCTTTCGTATATATGCTGGTCGAGGACATCTGAAGCTGAGGTCAATGAAGATTTCTTAGGGCTAATCAGGGTACTGGAATAGAAATGGTCGCATTTGAACCTCTAATTGATTGATGGTAGTTCTGTTGGATTACAATCTCGGCTTTATTTAAGCTATTTTGGCTAGGAAATCTCAGAAGGAGCCAGATATTCTATATTGGTGGTTGTGGGTCATCCACGAGATGATCTCTGCTATTATTAAACCAGGAAGGGACTCTGATGAGGACGATCCTAATAAACGAGAAAAAAAAAATGACAACGGTCGGGTCTGGCTCAGGTATGTTGCATCCTGGAAGTATTCTGAAGTTGGGCAGACAAAAAGATGATGATGAAAAACTTGAAGCTCGTATTGATATACATATACATATATGACAAAGTACAAAATCAGCGTCTAGTAAAGTATATTTATTCGGATGCGGAGTTTTTGTAAACAGCAAGCAACACGTTTTGAGCTATCGTAACGTTTGGAAACGGATTGCAGGAATTCCCATCAATTTTTCACACATAAACCTTTTATGTGCTCAAGCTTTCATAGAAGGAAGATGTCCTACAAATTCTAAGAGCAGCGTTCTATGTATGATACGCAATCGTTTTCCAAAGTAGAACAGTCTACAAAAAACTTTGAGGTTAGAGCACAAGATTCGGACGTTTTGCCAAAAGGAAAAAGAAAGCGTTTGCAGACATTAAGTGTCGAAGGCAGTCCTGTAGAAAGGAGGAAGATAATTTAGTCGACTTACAGCCAGCACTGGGGATATAGAGATAGGAATACTTCCAAGCTGCGATATGAAAGCCACAGTTCCCTTGTCTTTGACCGAAATGGAGTTAAGTTAACAATATCTAAACTTAAGTTTATGTTTAACAAGATTACCGAACCGGACAACTATCTGCCAAGCGAGCGATACTCCAACTCGTTTCCAAGATTCGGTCGGAAAAAGATAGCTTTAGGAACGTTTACCTCGGGCCAATTGCATATTCAACAATCTCCTTATTTTAAAAGGAATTGTTTGCTTTGCTTAAAGTCGACTGTAACGATGAAATTAGCCCTTGTCTGTGCGGTATTAGGCTCGCTAGGTACACAAATTGAAAGAACACATTAGAAATCCTGATCGAAACTCATTATCCCTCTTTTAAACGTAGGGCCGCATGCGGTCGCACCTACACAATATAAAATGAAGCCTTACAGAGCTATGTTTTCTTTGGAAATCCCCGCCAAGTACGATAGACGCTCACATTTTTGCAACCCAGTAATCTCAACGAAACTGTTGATGCCAAAACAGGGCTTGAAGGAGAAGTCGGTGCGGCTTCAGGTATACGACGCACAATGGCAATCACGTTGGTAGAACATAGCAACTTCACACCCGAACGTGGAGTTTTGTTTACAACAAGTGACCCACAACATTGATGAATCAAATGGAATGGCAGCTGTAGTTGTCTAAGTTCACACTTTACCCCGGAGAAAACCAACCAACAAGCCTATTCAGCCAACACGATCTCTCGCCAGGCGCCTCTAGTGATGTTGTTGTGTCACCTTTAGCCAACTTTTGCTGTGGCATCTTTAAGGGTTAGTTTGAAGACTCTTTGTGTCAGAGCTGTGAAATCTTTTTCCCCGCAGACGTTTGACTAGATCGATATCGCTGTAAAGCCAGCACAAATCGTAGGTAGGTCTCCTTCTTCATTCTACGTCAATACAAATGGGGCGGCGCTATTATTACTCTGAAATAGTCAGGTGCTTCTCAATGCGTTCTATCCACAAAGCAGGTCCGGGAAAATAATTCGTCGAAAGGAACAGCGAATTGTAAAAATATTTTTGCGCTGATGTCGTTGTAAGTAAGATAGATGAACTTCTTAACTTCTCACTGTTCGTTCGTTGCTGTGTTCGTCCAAACACATCAATATAGTTCGCATATCCAAGCAATTGTGCCTTAAACCTTGCCGACGATATAAGCAGGGATGTCGAATAATACATGTCGTTTTACAGCACATTCCTGTACACGCCGTTATATGCAGTTTTAAAGTTATAAAAAAGATAGTGAGTCTGAGATTCCCGGGTCCTTTCGAGATTTACCACATTTCCAACATTTAATCGATGAAGAACTTTCCTGGCCGGAAACTGCACTGGTATGGACCAACCAGGTCATTCATGATCGGTTTCAGACGCTCTTAAAATATGGCCGAAAAAGCCTCATAGTCAATCATGAGAAGACTTCTTCCTTTGAGGTTAGAGTAGTTAAAAGGTCTTCTTTATTGTTGTTCAGATAAGTGATCTTGAGATTCCATACACCGAGCATGATTTATTCTGACTCTATGTAACAGATTAGATTTTGCAAGATCCTTATTACCTAATCTCCAAGCGGTGCAGGAAAAGTAAAAAGCAGTTTCTTATTGCAACCTTATCTTCAACCGAATGAGGGGACGAAACTTCCTGTCGTCTACGTCCGGGTAAATGGCCTATTTTGCCCGTTGCTCTTATACAGTCTGCAGAATTAGCTTTTCCAGCGACTCTAGTACTTGTTGTCCATATTCATATGTTGCAGTAGAATTGCTCGCTACAAGGTTGGCTCTCTTTCCAGTACAAGTCCATTGGATTCCTCGGTTTTTAAGGTGGTTATACCGAGCTGGGAATAATAACCAGAACTGACTCTATCCATACAGATACACACGGTTTTCGAATTAAATATGCCCCCTGTGCAAAAGAAGAGGTTCAACTTGGGACTCATTAGATCGCCCTATACGGGCGGAGGTTACAAAGAGTTACAAAGATGGAGAAGTTCCAAAAACTAACGCCAACAGAGTGATGAAGTGGTGGTGACGCTTTTGCCTCTGAAAATAGAATAGCTTCTGTGATCTTTTATCTCGTTCGTGGTTTCTCAATTTGTGTCTTCTAATTAGAGTATGTCTCTATATAGTTCGTTCTTTCTTTTCCACTGATTAAATTTCCTAGTTATCTCACCAATTATTTGCCTTAGGTTAACCCGCCCGGTCTATTGTTTTTCCTGTTATTTTTATTTTAATTACATAGACGTCCGCTTAATTAAATCGCATATCATTCAGAAATTAATCCAATCAAACAGCTCTTTTAATTACAAACATTAACCGTTGCCGTTTGGCATATTTTATTCGCATTTCCCACAATCCACAACATTGCCACTCTTAGTCAGCCCCATCCTCGCAACCAGTCCCACAATTTGCCCAAAGACGGAAGAAAATTAATAACCCAGGCCTGAAGGCGAAAGCGTTCTTCGAAAACCGAAAACCATTCCATAGTCATCTCCACCAAAAAATTGCTTCCAATTAAACATTTAACGCACGACCAAGTTGGAGGAATGACTCTGGAGCTATGGTGTTGCCAAAGATATGAGTCTACAGAGCCATGTCGTTACGCTGGCATTTCCTTTTGAATGGCGTTTCTGAGTGAATCGTTCTTTCCCGAATAGCATTTTTCCGTAACGCACTCGTAGAGGGTTGATTTCTTTTATGGGAGGAAAGCGCGCCCCATTGTTAAGTGTAGTTTTTGAATACCATTTTCAAGTTGTCAAATCCGAAGAACCGGAGGAATGCGAGCATATGAATGAATTAATCGTGTACTTGTACTTTATGTGGAGGTTTGTGTATGTACACACATCCTTTGTTCACTCAATCTTGTTGAGTGAGTGAGAATTTCTTAAATGAGGTATGAAATATTAATGTCCTGGAATTTTGCATGCACACAAATGTACGGAGAAGTGCTTTTGTAGGGGAGCATATGGGCTTCGTCAGTATTCATGAAAAGTTTTTTGAAAGGCAAATGTTGGAAAGCGTCTTCTTAAAATATCACACAGTGGTTGGGTAATAGTCGGAGTTCAGAAATTAAAAGGGGTTCGTACAAAGGGGGGGCCTGTTCTTTCATGGTAATTTTATGAAAAATGTAGAAAAGAGCATGTTCCATTGCAGCTATACTCGTAGAAGCTCCTGAGTTTGTAAGACAAATGGAAATACCCTCCGACAGGAGACTAAAAATGTAATTTTCCTGTGAGGGTAATTTTATTCATGTTATTGCAATTTAACTAGACAGGTTTAATAATTTGTTCATAAAGGGGGAAGATGTAGTGATTCTCCAGGGAAATAAGCCCACATAGGGGCCAATTACATTGTTGTGTACTCTACGAGCATTAATAATAGCAGGAAGAGGTCTAAGAAAGTCCCATTTCATGTAGGTGAAGAGCTGACGCCTTGACAACGCCATGTTCACACATTGAAAGCTTTTCGGCGACGAAACCGATTCTCTGTCTTAATTGCCAGAGCATTGGTTACTGAACAGATTATGGATGATACATTATTATACCCTTGGGTAGCGCATGTGAAATGTGGTTTCGTTAAGCCTAAGCAATGAGCTGGATTCGAAAATAGAGGCTCTAATGCGGGCTCTCAATCAAGCACTGACCTCAAGAAAAGTGTCAAATAGGAAAACACATAAAAAAAGAATTGAGGACAGGAAAACGTCAATCCTGGAGGTCTTTTTATGATAAAATTACTGAAACCTCTGAGCTATAGCGCCTAAGAAAAATCCTCCCAACAAGTCCCCCGATGCCTAGCTGCTTGAAAAAAAGCGACAGCTCTTGGTCGACGACGGCACATAATGCCTTCTGTAAAGAAAAGTCGGTAGGAATGGCTCTACATTCATTAACTAGCCACATCGAACGATCTCTACATTATAGAGAATAAACAATTGTAGCTTTCCTGGGCATAGAAGGCACCTTTTATAACATCAAAACATCCGCAATCGCGACGGCACTGTCAGCTCTGAAGGTAGATGACTCACTTGGAGCCTTGATCTGTATTATGCTTAAGAGCAGGATCATCAATTCCCAAGCTGGGTGGGTCCCCTATCAAAAGATGTGTCCTCTAACCCCTTCTCTAGAACTTAGTGGTTAACGAACTGTTGATATACCTGGAAGCGGGTGGTAGCAGGTTGGTTGCGCATGCGGATGACGTTGCTATAGCCATCTCAGGAAAACATCTGCATACAATTAAAGAGCTCCTACAGTATAATCTTAACATACTTACATGCTTGGCAGATCGTTGTGGATTTGGAATGAAGTCCCATAAAACCGATCTTGTCCTCTTCTCTAGGAAATACAAAATTCCGACTTCAGACACTCTCTCAATCAACAGTACCAGCTGATACAGCGAAATATCTGGGTCTTATTTTCGACAGTAAGCTAAGCTGGAACCCTTATATTTAAGAAAGAGGAAAGAGTAAGGAAACCATCAGTAGCTTTATTCTCTTGCAAAAAAGCCATCGGGAACAAATGGGGTCTCAAAACTGGTATCACCCATTGACTATACATCTCACCGATACTCATCTTCGAAGTGGTTGTTTGGCGGACGGCCTAAGGCAAAGCAGTAAACTGTTTGAAGCTTAGTTAAGTCCAAAGATCAGCATGTCTGGGCATAAGCGGAGTTCTAAGTACTACTCCCTCCGGTGCTCTAGATGTTTTGTTTCACCTGACACCCTTCGACATTTTCAGCAGACATGTAATCGCCACCGCAGCTATTCGCCTTAAAGCGTCTTCAGAGTGGACAAATAACTTTTTTCTTGTGGGAGGGAGGCCTTCTTGGATGACAACTCAATCCATTTCTACAACAATGGTTCAAAGACCTATAGTGGGATTGGTGGTGGTGTTTTTGCCGATAAGCTTAACCTTAGCCTCTCGTTCCGCCTCCCCAATCACTCTAGCGTGTTCCAGGCGGGAATTTTAGCAATTAAGGAAGCCCTGTCCTGGATGTCCTGTCCTGCAATGAATATTCGAATTTTTTCCGACAGTGGAGATGGCGAAGCAGTTTAACAATTGTCTTTGTTGGGTGCCGGAGCATAGAAATATTCCAGGGAATTGTGGGGTCGACGAACTTGCCAAAATTGGAACCACACTTGAAAGGAAAAATATAGATACACGTGCTACGTGCAACCAAGAACTAAAGTTGGAAACTAATAGAAGAACGATCCATAGTAGGGGGGTTGGATCAGCGTGTTGAGCGACCGAACAAATCTGGCCAAAACTAGATCTGAATCGCTCCAAGAGTCTAATCCTTCTAAATAGAAAACATCTTAGCGGCATTATAGTGTCATGACTGGACATTGCCTTCTAGGTAAACATGCAAGAAGGCTTGGCATGCTTACTAATGATTTTTGCATAAGTTGCATGGCCGAAGAAGAGGAGGAGACAATTCCTCACCTCCCCTGTAAATGTCCAGCTCTCTCTCAATGAATAAATCTTCACCTAAAAGTCTTCTTCTACAACGACTTAAGCGACTTAAGCAACACAAACATCAAACGCTTTATCAAAAGCTCCAAATGGTTTGTGGAGTAGGAGGATCACAGATCCACATGGCATCACAACGGGCCTAAGGGGGTTTGTTTTCTATTTCAATAGCCACTTTAACATAACCTTACCTAAGCCTAAGTCGAAAACTGTCTTTCTTAAGGGCTTTTCGCCTTCAAATCAAGTTGTTTAATGTCGTTTTCACTGCAGGGCACCACCTAAGTAGAGCTATTTCTTAAAGGAGTTGTTCCTATTTTAAGGCGTGGTGGGCCAAGCCGATAAGGGGTTTCAAATGGTTCCGCAAAAATTTTGTGACCATAGTGGTTGTGAGGTACCTTCTCTAGACTAGAAACGAACTAGGTATCTACCCCTGATCCAACATCTATCAGTTAATGATTTGCTTTATGAGGGACAATCTGGTTTCAGACCATAGCTGTTCCGCTGCAAAGGAAAACATTTTCCAGGAAGGAAGACAGGATTATGATAGATGCTCGATCCGATGCTGGAAGCTGAAAACTCTTACTGACTTTGGTGACAATAAAGTGAGGGTAATTAGCAGTTTTTTGTCGGATTCGGAAGAGTTTTCCACGTTATGCTTTCCCAGCATTTCTTCAGGTAAATCTAGGTATGCCACAAGGATCAATTCTTGGTCCGTTTCTCTTCTATATGTTCTAATATTTATGCAGTAGAGGCTGAAGTAAATATAAGCTATCCAAGCCTTCGGGTATCCAGAAGAAATAAGCATTAAAGGTTTGGCGCTGTTGAAACTTAATGTATTTTTGTGATACCGGCCTATGAATTCCTGTTACGAATTATGGTCACATTTTGAGTTGTCTTCATCTGGTAGTGCTGTGGATGTCTTTGTTTCCTAACTCAGTATCATAGTCGAGGAGCCTCTGCATTGTGTTTAAGAAGCTCGTTAATAGTTTCGAGAAATGGATCGATTTATGCCTGAATAATTTTAGGAACTATTGCGAAGTAACTTCCAAAGAGGAAAGTGTGTTGAAAAGAAATCGAATTAATACACTAATTGCACCTGGTGTGCTGAAGTTTGCAAGACTAGCTTGCTGCTTGATAGTTGAGCATATTCCCGTATTTCTCCTATGCACCCACACAAAATTGCCGTATTTGGATTTCGAAAATCCACACATAGTCAAAAAGGTTTTCGAAAAACGGCATTATTGGCCCATTTTTATTTCAAAACGAAAATGCAAAAGACGTTACAGCTAATGGAGAGCATTACCAGCGCATTAAAGCCGTGTGGTACTGTCATTTTGATTTTAGTTGTGTGGATGGTAGTTCTTGTTTAAGTAGAGCGATACGTATTGCCTTCTTGAGATTCTATGTTCGCCGACACTGTTTGACAGTCGTTATTGAAATTTCAAGATAGGTTTAAGTTTTTATGACTCTAAGACCTCCTGTTTACTTTCCAAGTAAACTTTAAACTCCATTCCTTCGATAGCACTCAAACTCCTTCTCTTTCGTGCAAGTGTGTGTCAACAAAATGTTGCTCCTCAGGGCTTGGAGCATGTGCTCCGTTCAAGAGACTCTTCTTAAACCTTAAACCAGGGATTCTGTCTTCATTGTGGCATGCTTATGAAATCTGTCACATCAGAGGCAGCATTGCTACAGGCTTGCTCACTTCGAAGCCATTGGTCCACCTCACTTAATTCGGGACCATGAGAGAGATTGAAAGAAAAGGGGTTATCAGATTCCCTTGCAGTGTCTGGGAACTAAGGCCATCTGATACCAAAAGTGCTACCATTATTTTCCTTGCTTTTTACTCTTATTGTTAATTGCACCCACATCCTGGCTTTAAGTAGTGAAGTAGTTAGAGCTCCAATTCAATGCTGGAATTTTAAAATTTATGAAAGTGTACACACATCGCAATGGCGATGGCGCGATAGTTAGCTCATTGGACTACCACGCAGAAAGTCTGGGTTCGATTCCCGGCTGGGTTACCAACAATTTTTCAAATCGCCATCCCCTTTCGGCGGGCAATGGCAAACTCCCGAAAGTAAAATTGCTTCTAAGCAGTGCCGTTCGGACTCGGCGATAAACCGTAGGCCCCATTCAGATGTGACAAAAATGACAACTTGAGCAACACAAATGAGTGTCAAAAGTTTGGCCATGGCCCATACCGGGTTGCCAGCGCCACAGTGTTTTTTTTTTTGTACACAGAATAGATGCATTCCACAAGAGATAACCTTTTTTTCTATTCTGTCACTGAGTCGTAAGTGGTGATGACTGGCCATAAACTTTCTCTAAATGTTTGCAGAAGTCTTCCATTGAATTTTGTCCCGATGACGATATTCTCAAAACTAAAGACTTTATAAGTAGATATGAACTAAATTAAAAAGAAGATATGAAAGGAGAAAGGTTTAAACTGAACCTATACCTGTCTAAGGCCATGCAAATATTACAAGTTCAAGGATAGAAAAAACCTCGTTGACTGTTCTGATCGCGGTGACTGTGTCTTGGATGCAGTATTGATTGGAGTTTCTCAGAAAATTAAACTTGTATCCTTCGCCATTAATACTGAGCGCTCCATAAAAGAGTCCGCACCAATATTAAAAACCACCCGAATAATACAGTGGTCCAACGGTATAGAAATGTACGCATCATTGACACAATCTATTAAAGTGCTTGCCTTGTTATGTGCGGGAGTATGGACAAGAACCACAGATTCTGCAAGGTGCTATTAGTTGCGATCTCCATCACTTAGGTTTGCGTGAGCGTCCTATTTCTTGCCAAGCAGAGTGCTCATATAAACTTCCTGATCCTTAATAATAAATTATTTACATATGCTGTTTAAAAATCGATAAACTGCCAGAAGGTGCTCTTGGTTGACTCTCATCAGGGGATAATCTTTCATTTTAGAGGGTGTCCTTAGGTATCCTTATATCTTAAATCAAGATGAATTGCTGCCTGCATATTAAAGATATTTAAATCTTGGAAACACAAATTGCAAATACCTCTTAATTTTCAGGCTCTATGTACTCGTACTACACTTAATCCTCTTTGTGACCCATAAAGGTGTTCCATCTTCTGTGTAAATCTTTGGTTACCATGCCTGGTATGCGGAACAGCCTGTGCTCATCCCCTATTTTATTTGAGCTTCATGCCAAGCTTTACCATGCTTTACCATGCAATTAATGACAAAAAATAATAACCCTGACCGGTCTTGTATGTCTTCAGAGGACGCTACCTTCTATATACTATGTACATACGCCTCTTACCGCCTCGTGTATCGTGTCTAAGTGTAATTCTTGTACGAAACGCTAAAAGTATCTCTTCCTTCGACTTAAGTTGTGTAATTTATTCCCTTGGTCTCTTCATCTAAAGTGGGTGGTTTCTTGGTTTTGGTTTCTCAGTTTGTCAGTTTCTCAGTTACTGGACAAATGAGCAGGGAGGTAGTTTCCTTTCTTCCTTAGTCGTACGCCATTCATTGTACCGAACATTGGCATCTCCAAAAAACAAAAAAGAAGGAGCGTTAATTAGAAATTGTATTTCATTGGCAAGGATGCTGTTCATTCCGAACGTTCCTTTATTTTATTTTATTTTTATTTGTATCTTTCTCCTCTTTTTCTCTGCCATGCTGCGATCCTATTTTTATTTACTGCCCAGCTAACCCGTAAGAAATACTTGTGGTATTAAGGGATTTCTAACGTTGGTCGGTGAATATTCAAGTCTAATGAATTTGCCGGAGGCCCAAAACTGAAAAGGTGATAATTTTAACAGCATTCTGGGATAGTTGGTCGACAATGCCTTTGGCATAGAGCAAACATTTGACAGCGGTTGTTGGTATGAATTGGTCAGAATGCTGGGAAGGTGGCTTTCGAAAAGGTTCAAGGCGTAACTGGAGGCTGTAGGTGGGTCAGAGTTCTTTGAATGGCTTGTTTGTTTTGTAATTGAGGAGTTTCTTAGAGGTAGCATAGATCTGAGAATGGATGGTAGAAAGGCCGACTTTAATAAAGATATCCGTTTTGAAGTGGACTAGTTGTTTTGGGTAATGTTTTTCCCGAAATGGGATAGTTTACAGTGATAGGCTACATGAAAGGTTAAATAAAGTACCCCAGACAATACGAATTCAAATGCTGTTTCCTTGAGAAATTTATGATCGAAATAAAGAAGGTCTCAAGCAAAGAGGATGTCATTTAATCATCTACATAGATAGTGGTTGTTCATGTCAATATCAGAGAAAACGGCAATTAGCTCTACGTTGATTTTAGAGTCTCTTACTGCGAAGAGCCAGAAAGTCGTACAACTAAATAAATTTGCGACCAATGTTTGAGGGGACCAGCCTTCGAAGGATTTTTATTGCGTCTTTTGCAGTACCCAACATTGGCAGCATCTTTTAAGCGTCAATAACGTGTTGCGGTAAATTTTCCCGCAATAAGGTTAACCCTCTTCCCTGTTCTTGTCCCTTCGTTCCCTCTTTTCTTTGAGTGTGAAGACCGAGCTCTGGCGGAGGTGGAGGGCAGCCATGGCCCCATCAGCCATTGGCCCACTGACCACAGTCCTCGAAAAGGACCCACATAGGTTTACGGGTGGTTTTATCCTCAGAGGAGGACGAGCTGGTTCGGTCGGTGAAACCCTAAGGACGGTAGTGAGACTCACGACGAACCAGGAGCCCAGGGAGCGACAGGAGGTCCACTAAGATCACCGTTTTCGGAGCCCGTAGGCTAGACGGGAGACTCGCAACGGGCTGCATCAGACAGGACGTCTGAAAGTCATCGACGGGTGGGGATGCACTGTCCTTTATAGCCGGACACTCCAACACGGTGATGACGGGAGGGGGAGGACGATCCCTGGAGCATACACCCCAACGAAAGCCATGATTACAAAGGCTTTAGGATTACTGGCATCACATCTCGAAATCGATGTGAATGCAGAAAATGTTTAAGGGGGAAGAGATGACCATCTGCAGACGGACGGCCAAGATAATAAGACACATCCCAACGTCGTGTCAACTTCGGTTCGATGGGTGAAGGGACAACGACCCCTTTGAAGCCAGCACCCCACCGATGGAGCACCAAGGGAGCAGCAGAGGCTGTAGGCGGACGGCCAAGTAATGAGATAGCCTCTAACGTGGGATCACAAAAACTTTAATAAGAATAACAATACACCAATAACAACAACTATAAACCATAACAACAACAAACCACAACAATAACATAAACATAAACTATACAATAATAACAAAACAAAAATCCCAACAAAATACAAGGCGGGCAGAATGGCCCACAACATAGAATAAACGATAACAAAAACTAAAGAAAGCAAAATAAATAATTATTGTAAGGAATGACCCAGTATTGGTCAGTCCCCCCATTCCCCCAAATCTGAACGCCGATCCACCGGAGTAAGTAGTGACCCGGGGTAAAGTGGCACACAAGCACTTGTACTTAGCTTTGTTTGGGGCGGCGGTTTAGAGAATGGCTAGACCGGGGTATAATCAGATTACAGATTAGGATTATACCCACACAACCTTCCTCTTTCGTCCCAACACTCCATTTACCTGAGATCAGACTTTCTATCTCCTTCGCGTTTGTTGTTGTTTTGCAATTTTGTTTAGTTCGATGGGGGAAAATGGGCGGATGGGCGGAGATCAGCAATGAAAGAAACATTGCTTCTCGCAATTTTCTATTGACTTCAAATGTCTAGGGCAATAGCTAGGCATAGCTAGGATCCACAAGCTCTCATAAACTCGCTCAGTGGAGTTCCCAGTTATCACTGGAAGCGGGAGAGAACTCAGTGTCTGAGGAGTTTAGAATGAGAGTGTGCAATTGGAAACAATTGGAATGTGTAAGAGGCCTAGTTGGACACGGGAGCACACACTAGCAAAGTTGCTAGTCGTGTAGCTGGAAACCCCGTTGTTGGGTTCACTAGAGCCAAATGAATGTGTGTGTGAGTGAGTGTGAGAATGCGTGTGAGAATCTGTCGAGAGTTTGTGGAATGGTAAAGATCTGGAAGTCACTTTTGTGATGACCAGAATTAACCCAGGGTCATCGAGGTTTTTTTTAGCGAAAGTTTTTTGTTGCAATTGCGAGAGGCAATATTTTTCTTTTTGCAAAGAAGTGATCAGTAGAGTAGATTTTTTTTTGTTTTCCTAAAGTAAAATCGCGAGTTCGGGAAAAGGAAGGAAAAGGAGAAAGGAAGCGGGATACAGAGAGGATTAAACAGGACAAGGAAAACAGGAAAACAGGGCCGAAAGGGCCACAGGTACCACCAGGAATAAAAGCTAAGTATAGTGCAGTTTAGAGTAGTGCATAGAATCGTTTTTTTTTTCTATTGTGATAAGTGAGACTCCGGTGGGCCGCGCGTGCGAGAAACCTCGAGAAGTAGACGAGACACGCGACCCGTTAATTTTTTTTTGAACGTTCGGGACTGTGGAAATAGCGGATCACTCTATCGTAGAGTGTTCCGTTCATTTCTTTTTTTTTGCAATAAATCATCGCGCTCCAACGGAGCCTTTATAATGTTTGAAAACATTGTCTTTTATTCTTTTTGGTGTCGTTGTTTTCTGTTCGGGGGAGATTCGGTTTTTTTTGGTTTCCTTTTTTTCGGTTTCATGATTTTCCCAAGGAAAAAAAAATCACGTGGCGCTCAACTTCGTGTTGTATTGTATAAATTGTACAAAATGTTGTACAATTTTCCCCGATTTAAACAAATTAAAGATTGTCTATTGCCGGGCTGCCGGCAGAACAAAACTTCTAAAAAAACGTTCGAACCAAAAACCCGAACCACGCAGATGGTGGTTGAAATTCGTGTGACGATCTGTCACTTGGGATCAGGGATGAAAAAGAAAAAAAAATGCCCTGGGGGAAATTTGCACTGGCAGCAAATTGTTTGTTGAACCTATCGGCTGCTCAGCTGGGCTGGGTTCAGGAAAATAATTATGAAAAAATCTTTCACTATAAAAGAATTTCTTTGCTATAGTTAGGCGCCATGCACTTTTTCCGATCGGAAGTGCAAAACCGTATGCTGTAATGAAAATCAAGAAAAAATCACGCAAGAAAAAAAAGCCAGGAAGTACGTTACAAAAGGGATTTATTTCCAAGAAAGTAGGAACAATATTAGGTCGGGAAACGGCAACATCACACGTTATTTTTGGACGGGGTACAGAAGGTACCACAGAACAGAATGAACCGCTAATTGCGGAGCCCGACACTTGTATCGCGAATTTTTATGGGATGCCCTCAAAAAGATTCACCCGGGGTAACACGACACTATATATACGAGTATTATAACAACCTATGTCTAAAAAAAGGGTACTTATCGTTCCTCCGTAAAACTACCTCCTCTGTCAGTCTTCAATTTGTCCTTGTTTCCTCCTCACTTCCTGCTCTGTTTAAAGCTTTTAGTCTTGCTCTATTTTTTTGGTTTTACTTCGCGCTCCTCCTTTCTCCTTTCTCTAAGTTAGTAATTTTTTTTTCTTTTTGTTAATTCTTATTATTGTTTCCTTTTTTTTTATATATATATTTTTTTGTTTTTATCTTCTTTTTTTGTGTAAACTTTTTGATGGTCAACCAAGAAGTGGTTAACCCTACCCCATAGCTATTAGTTCGGTATTCCCACTCAAAGAAAAGAGGGAACGAAGGGACAAGAACAGGGAAGAGGGTTAACCTTGTTGCGGGAAAATTTACCGCAACAAACGTGCCCTGAAGTGTTCTTTAACTAAAAGGATGCAATCATCATCATACAAAGAGATAGGCTCATCTGCCGAAAAACTCCGAAAGCCGACTTATGACCAGCTGTTTGGTTTTAGTGATGATCACTGATGATTGTTTAATTTCACCCACTTATGCATAAATTCCACTTCCACCAAATCAGACCCGAGTACTTATAACTTGGAGCGAGTCTAACCTAGACACTAACAGAGATAGTGCTCTGCGGTATCGTCATCACTCTCACGGCAAACGTCGCAGGATAATGTCTATCACATAAAGGTGCTAAGGAAAGTATAGTTCTCTATTTTGACGTCAGTAGTCAGTTTTCATCTCCTTTGGGAGATGTCGAAAATTACTCGCTGGCATTCAATCACCAATGGAAGACCTAACCGAGAACGCAAGATTGAGGCCAGAAAAACCTTCCCTGGGTCTCAAGACACACAGCCCAATGACGCAGTTAAGATGATGAGAGGCAGTCAAATGCCTAACCAGTTGAGGGTGAGTTCTTTTGTTCTACTCTTAAGCACAAACGGGACACGAAAAATCGCAATAACTACAAGTTATTTTACACAAATCGGTAAAATTAAGTAGTCAAAATTCCTGTGGTCGCTTTGAAGCAATAAGACGGTATGAAAACAATTATAGCTTTAATTTTTATTGCGGACGTAATGAAAAAGTTCTAAAAGCCGTATAGTCTATAAAATTCAACCATGCCACAGGGCTCCATTCTTTCCATGTATGTATATAAATCAGCCCGTTAACCCAATATATATACTTAGCTGCAAAGCCTGTGATTAATAAACTCCTTGACAGACAAATCTGCATTTCTCAGCAACCAAGAGCGCCATCTATTTGTATGAATATGCGTCTTTAAGCTTGAATCTTGGTTGACATATAGCAGTTATTATACGAGTATAAAGCTATTTTTCAGTACACGTTTTCATTGGATGTTGAAATTTTAACATAGAACAAAAGGCGGTCACTAAATTCCACGCAAAACTGCGTCTGAGGTATTCCGATTGGTACAAAAAGTGTATCGTGATGATTGTGTGAGAACAAGGTTGTTTTTGAGTGGCATAAACGCTGGAGGATGACAAATACATAGAAAGGACAATTTCAGTTCGAATGCCTGAAATTACGTGATTCTGTTGCAGTAGACCGCAGTGTTCCACTGAGAACAATCAAGAGGGCTTAAACATCAACATATCTGTGCAAAATTTGTTCCATACAACTAGTCACACCGCTGTATTGAACAGATTTGGCACCGCACGACTTCTCTTTTTCCCGAAATTGAACTTGACGTTGAGAGTAAACTTTTTTGACAGCATTCCGACCATTCAAGCAGCTTCGACACGGGTTCTGGAGGGAATTCCGAGAAAAAACAGCTAGGAGAGGCATTTGAATCACTATTGAATCACTGTTACAGTTATATTGAATCTGGAGAAGAATAAAAAAAAAACACTGTGGCGCTGGCAGCCCGGTATGGGCCGTGGCCTACATTCCTGATACTCGTTTGTGTTGCCTATGTTGTCACATCTGAGCGGGACCTACGGTTTATTGCCGAGTCCGAACGGCACTCCTTAGAAGCTTCTTTGTAGGCAATTTTACTTTCGAGAGTTTGCTATCACCGGCCGAAAATGTGATGGCGATTTGAAAAATTGTTGGTGACCGAGCCGGGAATCGAACCCAGACTCTCTGCGTGATATTCCAGTGAGCTTACTGTCGTGCCATCGCTGGAGAAGAATATTTTGAATTAAAACACCGAAAAATGAAGAGAAATCGTGTTTTGGTTATGTTTTCTAGTACCAGTCCGGGATATTATTTGCTACACTGTGTAGTGTATACATAAGACGTTTATCTTATAATGGCATGTACTATGACGTACAGGAATGTACCTATAAATACAAACCGAGATATTTGGAGTTAAAGTATGAGTACAACAAGAGAGAATCACTTGAGACTCACCTTCCAGGTAACCTTATACGAACTAGTTCACAAACAGCATCAGTTTTGGTTAATAAAAAAGTATAGACCAACTGCTGGTAGTTCTAAAGAGATTCTTAAGTTCACTACCCTGGCACGGACGTAAATATATTCCGAAACTCTGCCGAGGATTGATTTTAGATTTAATACCAAAATTTGGAGAAGATTACTAGGTACATAAGGGTAATTCTTTAAGAGATACTTTTTTTTAAGTAAAAATCACGAAAAAAGTTCAATTCCATCGGGTAGTCTTGGTTATCATGTAAAAGCATTATTCTTACTATTTATTTTTTAGAGATTATATCTTCCAAATGTTGGCCGTAACTCTGTCTAACATTAAGAAACTGTTCACCAAAATGTGACGCCCTCTTGTTGGAACCAAATGCGAGACCACGGGCTTCAATTTCAGGAAGCAGATAGTCGATTATCATGATGCGATAATGAGCTCCGTCTGAGCCTCAGAAATAGGCTCAGCGTTGAGGCCGAACAATAATTTGGTCGAGAATAGTGGATCTACTTGAAGCTAGAAAAGCTCAACGGTTGAAACGGAGACGATTTGGAAGGTCGGCTGGTCTTAGCTCTTGCACGAATTGGGTTTTGTATGCTTTAAACATAAGATTCTCACGAAAAATAAGACAATTTGTTGCATTCGATAAGTTATTTTGAACGGATCCGCATCGATTGATCATGGTTATTGCGTATATTCTACGCTACTTTTTGGTTGGGTATTATCCAATAATGAAAGTTGGTTTTCAAAATTTTCGATAAAATTCCGAATTCTGCGTTCACTAAGGCGATTATGTGGCCCAAAATTGTTCTTAGTACACGAAACACATTATGGACTAAAATACCATATCAGGCTGCCAAGAAATCCTAACTGGAAAAAGTACTTCCAAAAGAATCACCCACCAATGCGCGAGAAGGTACTTTCAAGTTTGGTAGGAAGAAAGATTGGGCATCTGGCATTTTCATCGAAATTGAGGGTGCTTTCGACAACACAACCATCTATTCAGAAGAGTCATCGTAGAAAAGTCCAATAAATTTGAATACCTAGGTTCTATCCTCAACCAGAACAGAAATATTGATTTCCTTAACCGCCAGAATGCGCTGCTACTGCAAAACAGGTTACGGTGCCTTGAAGTCCGTTCATATTTAGGCAGATATGCCAAATTTCAGTGCGATAATGTCTTTAGTTTTGTTTTGACAGCTGATTGTTCTTGAAGTGTTCGGCATCATGTTGAGTATGGACAAAAACGATTTTCGTTCTCTCATAAAACATCATTTTTTGAAAGGAAAAACGGTGAAGGAAACAAAAGACAAGTTGGATAAATATTATTGGGCTAATGCTCCGTCAGATGACACTGTCAAATATTGGTTTCGAGAGTTTCGTGGTGGCCGCAACTCCACTACCGATCAAGTCCGCAGCGGCAGGCCCTCCGATGCGGTTACAGAGGACAATCTCAAAAAAATACATGAAATGGTGTTGCCTGACCGAAAAGTGAAGGTGCGCGAGCTAGCAGATGTCACAAAGATAAGTACTGAGCACACGCCATATTTTGGGCAATATTCTGCATATGAAAAAGTTATCCTGCCGCGGGGTGCCGCGCATGCTCACTCCTGACCAAAAACACGAACGCGAAAGCACATCGAAAGAGTGTTTGGACTTGCTGATGCGGAATCGGGCAGACTTTTGGCGTCGATTGGTGACTGTTGATGAAACCTGGATCCACTATTACACACCGGAGAACAGAGTGAGTGCCCGGCAACGGACTGAAGCTGTAACGAGTGGTCCGAAGCGTCAGAGGGAGGCTGAATGGTTCGGAAAGGTTATGGCCTCGGTTTTCTGGGATTGTCATGGCATACTCTTCGTGGACTACCTCGAAAAAGGAAGAACCATCAACAGCGAGTATTACTGTGCTTTATTGGAGCGACTGAGGGCCAAAATCGCTGCACATGAAGCGAAAAAAAATTTTGTTTTTGCAAGACAATGCGCCGGCGCATAAGAGCATCGCAACCACGGCTAAAATCAATGACTTACGGCTCCAATTGCTGTCGCATCCACCGTATTCACCCGATTTGGCTCCCTCGGACTATTATCTCTTCCCAAACATCAAAAGATGGCTCATCAATAAAAAATTCAGCTCACGCGAGGAAATCATCGACGCCACGGAGGAGTATTTTGCAGACCTTCCGGAAAATTACTTTTCGGACGGGATCAAGAAGTTGGAAAATCGCTTACCATGATTACCATGTTTCAACGGTTTGTACAATAAGTCCATTGCTTCCCCGAGTGTTTGCAGAATTAGTGCAATGTGTTTGAAATTAAGTTAAAGTATGCAGCTGAGCTGCCTTGCATGTAATACCATGGTAGATGATGTGAGTAAATTTTGGAGAAGTTTGGAGCAAGTGTTTTTTGTATCCCTATTCCATTAAGATACTCTTTTTCATACAAGAGCACACTTCCTATTTAAACTGAATTTTTAAAAAGATACTGTTTCCAGTACTCACATTGCGCCAAAAGCCATTACCTTTCTTAAATATTAAGCCAAAATCTACTTATCTATGCTCATAAGAATGGTTACCATGTACCATCCCGTGACTTTCACTAAAAAAAGTAAAATTAAAACCAACTCCCAAATGCAAACTTTTGTTTAAATAATCCAACTTCCCGTCCAGGATGAAAAGGATATATGCATGGGTAGCTACGATTGCTGCAGTCTTCCAATTACTTAACAAAAAAAAACTCCCCATCGGTCAGTATTCGACTTGATTCAATTTTCACTGATTCCAGTGAATGTTTTTAAATCAATTACCACAAACCCCTGCCGAAGCGTGCTCCTCTCTTATAAATAAACGACCAGATGGTGGTTGTGTTTTAGCAATTCCAACAAAGTGCCCACTCTGCTCCACTCTTTCAATTACCAACCACCGTCATTTGGTGCATTTTTTTGGAAACAAAATCAACAACAACATACCCCTTCCACCCTTGGCTTAACAAGTCAATATCCTGAATAATGAATTTCACTGTTTCCTCAGTAAAGTCCTTGTCTGACAGGAATTAAACAGAACTTTCATCGAATATATAAATTACCCACCCATCGTCCAATTTAGTGTCGAGAATGCGGGTAATTATCGCCGACAAATGGGCCATTTTGTAGTGCGCGGCATATGACAAGTGGTGTAGTTTCCAATTTGAGAAACACAATTGTTATTTGGTGTAGACAGGAGGTGGTTGGGCGGGGTGTCGAAGCCCTTAATGTGCGCACATAATAAACTTTCCAGTGACAGAAAAGTATTTTTTTCGGTTTCTGTGGGATAGGAATTGGTCTCTGAATGAGGGGGCCTTTATTTCTACTTGAAGGATGTGTTATGAATAGGCTTTATGCACAGGATCATGTCAGACTACACACTTAATCATACAAAAGATGGGAGTAATTAGATGAAGACATTTTCGATGCGATCTACTGATGAAAATCTACTTCAAAAAAACTATGAAAGTCCAGCCGTAGAAGTAGATGCTCGGATTATATAGAAGACCGCTTTTAAGCATGTTAATGTTGCAAGAATACAGCAATGCTTAAAAAGGACTAGACTCTCTATTTAATCACGTCGATTTAAGCTAGATGTCATTGCTATTTGGGATGGCTTGAGCCCCCCTCGCTGAGGTAGATCCACATTAACCGAACACATTTTACCAATACTAAGGAGACCGACAGCCTTGGAAGACAATTTAATCTCACCTCATTTACTGATGGGGATAATTGCATTTTGTTTAATTTAGTTATGTTAAAACAAGGCGAATAACTACCCTTTCTACCCTTTCATATCGCTAACCAATTTGCTTAATTTCTAGACACATCGTCAACAAGATTTGTGAATTATCTATTCGGGATAGCCTCCCACAGCTATCAAGATCACAGACTATTTGCTAATCCATGGAATTATGCATACATAAACCCTCTCCATGAAAAGTACCGAAAAGATGAAATATTTAACTAAAGGCCCCTCGTCATTCATTCCAAAGCTCTTCGAAAGAATTTTATGCAGGTCCGTCCCTTTGAGAAGCCAATGTGAACACTTAAAGGTTATATTGACAAGCACATACCTAACAGAATTCGTAATAAGCACTTGGTGTGGGCCAAAAGATGATAAAAAAGTTGATGTAATTCCTATCGATCCCAGCCAAACTTTAAAAAAAACATTTTTCCAAAGGAAGGTTAAAGGTTATTGGCTCTTAATCTGATTTCAATATGTGAATTACACTTAGACACTTAGGTTCACAGCATTTAAACTCCCAAGAAACCATCTGTTACTTATAAGCCGTTTTAGTCCGCGGCGATCCAGGGGTTCAACAAATATGCTTCTCAACCCAGCACGGTCTTTTGTTAGTGGCGCGCACGGAGTTGTCTGAGGTCCACTTTCACATATGTGCGCATCCCCTGAGCTGAGGTCTTTCTCTAGGTTAGAGTCAAAAGGTTTCCTGGCAGAGATGCTGGTAAGCCTGATAATCCGGGCTCTTCTAACGAAGTCTACATTACTCTACTCATACAGCACTGCTACTTTAAACAGCTTGGCCATAGGGTCCGGCAGTTTTATTGGGTTTAATCTGGGAAATGACAGTTCAGGAAATGAATGATTCATTTGCAGAAATAATCTTTTAGAGCACTAACTGTAGCCGTTTTATTTAACTTTCTTTTCCACCCTTGCAGATTTTCAACCAGGCTTTATATCTTTGCTATGTTCGTTTTATTTTTTGAAGACATTGCCGAACTTCAATCTTCCGGTTGCACATGTTGTCCCCTCTCATCTGTTGTGCCGCTCTGCAAATCCGTGGTTTTTTCAGGTTCGAATGTCTGCATTCGCTATCGAATGAAGGTTTCCTTTGCTGGAGCAGGTAGCATCTCTGATTGCCCTTTGGCTTTGATGCCACTGTTGTCCTACGATTAATGCTGTCGGCAACGGAATCTATAGGTAAATGAGAAGTCAGTCGGAAAAGGCCGAAGCGATCTCTTGTCTGAACTTCCTAACAGTCATTCGCGTATCTAAAATTCGCTGTCGTACCCTTGCTACACCAAGTTAATGGTCGAAATTTATATAGGCTCCTCGGAGCGTTTGGATATCCAAAACACTGAAGAAATACCTTGCGTTAGTCGCAATATTTTCAAAATTTGGTTGAGAGTTTGTCGATCGGAAATCGGCCAGGTGCCTTAATGGTTATCAAGGTGTGGAAGCCGTGTGCTAGCTATAGTTACATTTTGTCCAGCCGCAAAATCAATATCGTGCGTCTGTTCGCGAAGGTTGTTTTTCCTCACCGATGCCCAAACTGCGTATCTTGGCAAAGGATGATTCTCATGTCTAACTTGGGCCATTCCTCGTAGATTTTGTCGAGAAGTTGGTAGAAGCTGTCTTTCGTAAGTTCGTCCTTTCCCTTTGTCGGGCATGTGTTTGTGACGTTTTTGAGGCTTATGTTTGCGAATTAAACAAATTTATGCTACTTGTCATGCGAATTAACGGTGTGATTGCTGTTCTTGTAGAGTTGGTGATCTTTTAGATTCTCTATAGTAAAAATCATAGCTCCTCATCATCTTTCTGTATGCTTTGCAAAAGTCAAGGATCTTCGCTAATTTTTCAGTTGCGCCTGTTTAGGATTCGAATATTCCATGTACAGATACAGAATCGTTGTGCCTTAGTTGTTTCCCATAGTCATCAATAGTGAGTGCGTCCTTCACATTTTTTTAAATCTTTTTCTTTTCGAATTCAGAGCCATGAGTCTCTTGTACGAGCATGCCCTTGCTATTTTAGATGATTAGAGATTCATTCATGCTGTTACTAGGGACAACTACTGCGAGGTAACGCAAGCAGTACACTAGCAGTTTGGTTGTTGTGCTATTGGCCCGGTCCAAGTTATGGTCAGGAGTTTTATTATTGAACGCGGTAGAGCAAGCCATCTTTTATTCATCCAAAAAGTGACGACGTTAACAATTTTAATGTCAATTCAACATTTCGTCAGCATCTGACTCTTTTCAGCTGCTGGCATTGTCCAAATCTTAGCAATTTGAGCAAGGGCTTTGGGGACATACCGATAACTTACGTTCCTAGTTTGTCCCCGAGGAGCTTACCGCTGTTTTTCTTTTTCCAATCGGAATACAGTACTCAAACACTCAAACCTGCAAATTCGTAGTTTTTTTTAGTCTTTTGTAGAAAGATGAATACACGCTTCATTCGTTCAGTGCCTTCGGTACTAGCAAACTTGGTTCTCTAACAGAGATAGCGATAGGAGAGGTTGTCATCAATTCCACAGCAAACATCGCAGGATATCGAATTGTACTATGCCTAGCACATTTTACGAGTAATCCTTAGCAACGGCATAGTGCTCTTTGCGACGCTGGCAAGCTATCAACAGGTTTTTCTATAAAAGGAAAATAAAAAACCAGCTGACTTTTAGAGACGTTAGGTCTGCCTGCAGTTTGGAAAGCTATTACATCTTCAGTTATGCTCTCATTAAATGCGACTCTCAATGAAATTATATAGGTACAAAGACCTTACGCAGGTTCTGGTCTTGAAACACTTTCCTCTGAGGCCTAGATACCAAATTCCTAGCCGATATCATGTCCTATGATCCTATTGTGACTTGGGACTCAACCAAGACTTTGTGAATTAAGACGTCTAATTGCGCAGGGATAAGTCTTATATTCGATTTTGGGCACACGCATGGAGACTCGAATATCCCTTTATAAGGTGGTGGCAATATGTTTGCCACTCTACAAAACTGTTGATTAATTCCAAATTACTGAACACAGTCATTATATCTCATTAGCATTTGGCCTGACATCTATCCTGAACTAGACGTTTATAACCGGTCATTTGAATCCACCGCCATTTTGAAAGCGACAGAACCAGCGAAAAAGTTGAATTTTATTAAGTTTTTTTCAATATTGCCACATAGGTGGCAATATAGTTGCCAGACCCGATTCGGCGGAATTTTAAAGTGGCAATATTTTTGGCGCAGCCTTGTAATTGTATTTTTTTTTTTTAGATGTCCAGGCTCAATGAACAAGAAATTGAGAAATTTGTTTACGAGATCGATGGTTTAGATTCAGAAGATTGTTATGAAAGTGACGAATATGTTAAAAATGTAATGCTATCAGGATACTGACATGGAGTCCTGTAGTTCTGAGGACGATTCTGGGGACGATTTTGAGGAGAATGCTGCCGAAGATCCATTTTGGACGAAAAGTCTTCTAAATGAAACATTTTTGCCGGTTCAACATTTTGATTCCGTGAGTGTTGTACCTTATTTTTCAAGTTCGAGTCGCAGTTTACTGATTTATTTTTTTCCAAAAATGTTCACTGATGATATGCTACAATCAATAGTGGATCAAACTTATCTATACTAGGTGGGGTGAAAAGTAACCTCCTTGACCGCAAGAATGTGCTGCTACTGCAAACGGGGTTATGGTGCCTTGAAGTCGTTCATATTTAGGCAGATGCCAAATTTCAGTGCGATACTGTCTTTAGTTTTGTTTTGACAGCTGATTGTTGTTGACGTGTTTGGCATCATGTTGAGTATGGACAAAAACGATTTTCGTTCTCTCATAAAACATTATTTTTTGAGAGGCAACGCGGCGAAGGAAACAAAAGAAAAGTTAGATAAATATTATGGTAATCCGTCAGATAACACCGCCAAATATTGGTTTCGAGAGTTTCGTGGTGGCCGCAACTCAACTACAGATCAAGTCCGCAGCGGCAGGCTCTCCGATGCGGTTACAGAGGACAATGTCAAAAAAAATGCATGAAATGGTGTTGGCTGATCGGAAAGTCAAGGTGCGCGGGCTAGCAGATACCACAAAGATTAGTACTGAGCGCACACGCCATATTTTGGGCAATATTCTGCATATGAAAAGGTTATCCTGCCGCGCATGCTCACTCCTGACCAAAAACACGAATGCGAGAGCACTCCGAAATAGTGCTTGGACTTGCTGATGCCGAATCGGGCAAACTTTTGGCGTCGATTGGTAAGTGTTGATGAAACCTGGATCCACTATTACACACCAGAGAACAGAATGAGTGCCCGGCAATGGACTGAAACCGGCACGAGTGCTCAATGGGTCGGAAAGGTTATGGCGTAGGTTTTCTGGAATTGTCATGGCATACTCCTCGTGGACTACCTCGAAAAAGGAAAAACCATCAACAGCGAGTATTACTGTGCAATATTGAAGCGACTGAAGGCCGAAATCGCTGCAAAACGGCTAAAATCAATGACTTACGGCTCCAATTGCTGTCGCATCCACCGTATTCACCTGATTTGGCTCCCTCAGACTATTATCTCTTCCCAAACATCAAAAGATGGCTCATCAATAAAAAATTCAGCTCACGCGAGGAAATCATCGACGCCACGGAGGAGTATTTTGCAGACCTTCCGGAAAATTACTTTTCGGACATTCAGAAATTTTGAGTTAAATTTTGACCGTATTTACAAGCTGAGACCACTGTTTACTAATTTGAACTATAATTTTGAAAGTTCCGCTGTATGTACCAAATCAGAGTCAATCGATGACTGCATGATATTGTTTAAAAGTCGGTCCAGCCTTAAGCAGTATATGCCACTCAATCCTATAAAAAGAGGTTTCAAAGTTTGGGCTCGATGTGAATCAGAAACTGGCTATCTATATCAGTGTGATATTTACACAGGCAAAAAGGATGACAGCAGGGCTGAACTGGGGCTAGGCGTCTCTGTCGTACAAAAGCTTTGCGACTAATTGAAAGGCGCTAGTGTCCATGTAGACTTTGATAATTTCTTTTCATCCTGCTAACTAATTCAGGATTTGTACGAAACCCAAATTTATGCGACTGCTACGGTACGGCCGAATTGAAATAATCTTAAGAAAAACAATATGTCCAAGGGGCCAATACAAATGGAGGAGACGGAAAAATGTAGGTTTCATTCAGCGGATGGATACAAAGCAAGTAAGCCTTCGCTCAACAGCTTTTGATGCGAAAAGCAAGGCAGTCACCAAAAGAACTCGAAAGGATGAATCAAAAAAAGAAATCTCTTGTCCACTGGCCATACTGTAGTATACAAAGCGCATGGGTGGCGTAGGTCGTCGGAGCAAGCGCTGGTGGTTACGCATTTTTTTCTTCCTCGTCGACGCAGCTGTGACAAATGCTCGTATTCTGCACTTGAGCCTAGTTCGCATCAGGATTAAGAGCTATCACACTTCCAGTTTAAAGCATTACTATAAGCTTTCAAACAAATAATGGGAAAAACAAACCACGTTACATGAGAAAAACTGCTTTGGGTCAACATATGTAAGTCACCTTGCACAGCTATAGGGCATTGCATCCATAAATGTTAACGCCTCGGACAGGTTAGTGATGTTTAGATTCAAACTTATGATCACCACGGCCAGCTGAAAATATTTCCGCCTTAGTTGAAAGTGTGACTAAAATCCCAGTTGAGTCCATTTCGAAACTATTACAGAAATTGGGTCTATTTCCAACTACTGTCTATGGCGTTTAACATTAAGATTTTGGCTTCCTTACTTATAAGGTCCAGCGGACAGAAACATTGTATCTAGCAGACCAGACAAAGGGTCGTACTTACGCTGATTGAGTACTGGAGATGAATGATCAATATCATGGTTTTAGCACGAAATTATTCTGAATGGTGACGCCCTTTCATTAATCTGGGTACATAGGCAAACAAAACGGGCATTTGGGGCTCCAGAAATAACCCGTCTTGATCCACAGCGAGCGAGGATCTGGTACGGTTTTTGATGCTGGTGTGAACTTTTAAGTGAATAGGGTGCGTTACTGTAGAACGACTTTTTTGACTGAAATCGATGCTATAAACGTGGACAACGACGTTTATTTTCAAAAGAACGGCATCAAGTGCTACGAAACTGCTGAAACAATAGCTCTATTGCGTGACAAATCCCCTAGACTTGTGATTTCTCAAAATGGAGACAACAATTGACCCTGAGATTGTGTGATTTAACACAATTATACTTTTTGTTTTAGCGCTATGTAAAAGTAAAAGCCCACACCAATCCTGCAACAACTTTTCTCACACTTAAAAGAAAATATCACAGCTGTTACATGAGTCATTACGAAAATTTGATGAAAAGTTTCATCAAAGGAATGAATATTTGTCGATGCAGTCATTTGGCAGATGTTGTAGTCTATTATTAACCTCAGAGTATTTGCTATAGACTAAAATAAGGATATTAAATCTTTTCATAAAATTATTGCATTTTTCTATTCATTTAAAATGAAACCTCTTGTTGGATGATCATATATTAAAGTAAGATGAGGTGTAATTAAGCCTTAAAGCACCACTTTCCCACTCAGTCAACACAGACCTTGCTGAATCTAACCCATAAAAACTATCCTTGGCCAAGTTACTAGTCCGTGTAGTAGGGGAAAGATTTCTCAGTTCTCTCTTTTATATTCGCGGCTCTGGAAAACGTAGGTAAGTTTGGTAAGTACCTACCTGAGTAGGTAAAAACAAAAACTATCGAAGGATTCAATGATAATAACTAAAACCGTTACAAAATCATGTGAAAAAAAAAAAAAATAAATCAAATCATTTATTTCCGCCACTCAAAGAAAAGTTGTTTCCACTTTGCGGTAATTTCATTACATTGACTGCATTCTTAGTCCTTGCCATTTGCAAAACCACTTGTTAAGTCGCATTCTCTGCAACTCTGCCTCTGCCTCTGCAACTTACTACTCGTACAGGCATTCCTAACTGAGGATTATTCTGGGTAAACAGAAAAAAAAAGAAAAAAATTCAACACACACAAGTGCACTTTAATGCCTTCAACAAGACCACCTGAGCCACATTTGATTGTAAATACAGCCGAGTCTACAAGGTAGGACTTCTCCTTTTATGCTGGAAGAACGCACTACCATTCGCATGTAGTCGAGTACGAGTAGGTATGATTCCTATTAATGACACGCTGAGAAGTGGGCGAATGGAGCAGTAGGGTAACCATTTCGTAATAAACTTACAATGACTAGGAACCTGGCAAGTGAAAACAGAAAAGATTGTAATCATGGCATTTGGGTCAAGGACTCTGGCGCTCTCGTTTTTTTTTCATATCCATTAACGCAATTTCATGATGATTGCACGCAAATAAAAGGAGCGAATTGAATTACCCGCGCATTCCCTATCCCCGTTAAGGTATTCGTAACTACATCTGCCTGCATACGCACGGCCCTTAATGTCAATTGTTGCGTGCGTTCCGAGATTTTGACGCGTGTTCACCTTTGACTGGAAGTCCCATTGACACATCAACGGATTGAGTTGAGTCTGTGTCCTTTGACATTTTTTTTTTTTTTTTTTTGTCAAACAGCATCCTGTGGACCGAACATATCCCATGTAACCAGAGGTAGACATGATAGATACAAGTATCATAGGTTGACAGAAATTCAATGTAAACCTGATTGCATATGCAGATGGAGAAGTAGTTGTACTCACCTTTTGACTTGAGGCATGATTATCTGTACCGTATGCTTGCAGGCTTCCACGCAGGACCTTCGCAATTTCCGGATTTTTTCACGTAATTCAGGGCAGTCTTTTGATTGGCCAACATGGATGAGCATGTCTCGGAATAATGCTACTTGACTGTTGATTTCTACGATAAGCTGCAAAAGAGAAGAGACACGTTAATTGAAGGCCATTCATATGGTGTTAACATTAAACAGAGCTATTCTCTTGAGTGTGCGTCTATGTGTATGTGAATTGAATTGTAATGGATAAAGGGACTGAAATATTCATGGTGAATTACTGGGATTTGCTTTTTAATTTCGCAAGTGGTTTTGCCTTTGCTCTACGAATGGAGAAACCACATGGTCGGGTTATGTGTAAACATATCCTGGTTTGACTTGAAAGAATTTTTCCAAAAAAAGAAAAAAAACAAAATTTGTTTTGAGGAGTCCTGGTTTCCCAGAGCTTTGATCTTACTTTTTGAAAATATAATCTCCGTCACCACAAGAAATGAAATCCACCGAGACACAAGCACATCAGCACTAGGTTCCTAGGTTGAATTGGTTCGATTCTTCGCCATGTGGCTTTCATCCCAGTTTTGTATAGGACATGGTAGCAACCCTATTTGTGTTACAAAAAATAAGATAACGTGGTCAAGAGTCAAGACTATTGATGTTGGGAACAAAATTTGTTAGTTTAATTCCGAAGCCGTAAAATTTCACACACGTGTAATCGGGTGGAAACGACCACAAGGGTGTTAGCTTAGGTGCGATTATGGTTAAACGAAAGGACAGTAGTATTGCTAAGTGAATACTTATCTAGATTTCCAATTTGTTTTACCATCCCAGCTACAGACGTCGAGACAGGCGATACATGTCAGTTAGAAAAGGCTTCGTAGGTAATGTGGATCGCTCAGCGGCTTTCGAGAAACAAACTTACAAGGGTTGCATGAGATAATGAAGCTTATATCAGGAAACGATTAATTTCGTATTGTTGACCGGACAAGACTAGACTTAGAATAGGGTCGAAGGTGGCAGCAGAGGTGCCGCAACATAGAGAAAGGTAGAACGAAGTGGTAGTTGAAGATCAAGATGAAAAGTTGTGTTGTTTGTCAACCAATGCTTATTATAAAGATTACTATCAGCAGTCACACATCCAACTATATACTTAGTTTCTAAATTCCCTAGTGAAGCCAAGGATTTTAGTAATATGTTTCACGTCTCTCTTCCTGGAGAATCTTTTTTCCTCCTCAATTGTTCGGCTGGCGGATTCTCCTGCATCCTTTGTCGTTTTCTTCATATAATTGTAATGCTGATCGATTCGTATTCAATTTTCATTATGGGGCGTCAATTCTAATTTCTAAATTATTGGGCATTTGATCCATTGACATAGTCTTCAAGATCCTGCTATGTCGAAACTAAAGACGTCTCAGTTCCTAGATAACATTGCTCTTCAGTGTTCTTCAATGAGTTTCTAGTTATATTCAGAAATCATGTGCTGTGACTTGTTTCCCAAAACGTTCTACATTAGTCACAAAGGCGGTTTTCACAGCCTTGAAATACTACTGAGGCGGTACCTAGAAAGTTACAAACTGTAGGGCCTAAATGACCATTAGGAAGCTGAAACATGTTTGCGTTTTGTCTTCGAACTGAAGCAGTACGAAGTCATACAACTTTATTACTATTCGCTTCAGTTCGATGTGAATCTGGGCCTCAACCAAAACGCCTCTCCAGATGGCATGATCTCTCGCCAGTTGTCTCCAGTTATATATTCCAAGATGGCTGAGCACGGCTTTCAGTTACATATGCCACTTTAGAGAAGTAGCTAAGCATACCCCATAAATTCATCAGCATTCGATCCGTTGAATCCTGGATATAATGATGTTGCAGTACAGATCGTACAGTTCATAGTTTACTTTTCTTCTCTATTCTCCATCAATAAAACACGAAGCATATTTCTTCATCAAGGGTGAAGAACACCTCCGTTCGAGGAGCCTTAAGAGTTTGAGCCATAGAGGAAAACAAATGATAGGAGCTCTGTTTTAAGGCCGTTCGGTCGTACGACAAGGGGCTCTGCTACTCAAAAACGAAAGAAGAGGATTGCGCCTGGTTTCTACGATGATATCTTGCTCTTTATAACTGTGGAGTCAAGGTTGACGAAGGTCTTAAATACCATTCAATTATAACTGCCATGTAGTACCTGTACCTCTCGCTGATGTGATGGATACTGGTGCAGAGGTGACTTTGCCATTGACCGCTTATTTATCGAATGCGTAGTGAACCCAAAAAAATACCGCATATCAGATAAAGTGACAAAAAAAACTGGACATGATAAATCGAAGGCATAGTAGTGGCTTTGCTATTTACTAAAGGTAACATGGCACAAAAAGAAGAGTGGCATTTCTCCCTAAAGTAAGGTAACTTTTACTTACTAACTTAAGATGGCGCTACAATCAGTAGTGGAGAAAGGTTTCGGTAAGATCTTAACCGACTTTGATGTAGCACTGTGCATTGACTATCGTTATCCGGCACAGACAGATGAGTTTAGCAAGGATCCCAAGACTATACATTGCTCTGTGTAGCTCGTCTCGATAGACACTGTCATACGCGGCCTCAAAATCCGTCAATAGATGGTGTGTATCGATCTGAAGATCATGGGTTTTCTCCAAGATGTGCAACAGTATGAACATTTGGTAGACACATTGACATGGACCAAAGAGGTTGTGACGAATGACTTCAGGGGTTTCCACAATACGGCCGATAAGGTCTTCTTCAGAATCGTTCGACCACTTCGCTTGCCACTTTGTAGATCTCGGTAGATAGATTCAGAAGCTTTGTTGTACTTAAGCTTACATATGTCAATGTTCACCATCATCCATGTCAGGTTGACTGAATTGTTGGTCAACATCATACAGGTTGAACGATTGATTCTGCCTGACAGTGGTATATGGTTCATCATCGCTGTTATATAGTAAACGCGTTAAAAAAGCGGAACATGTAGGATCTTTCAATGGAAAGTCACTTACCAAACGAGCTTATATTGTGATGAAAAAGCTGCTTGATAAGTTTCACTTAGTTTCGGTATCAAGGCGATAGTGAGATCATTGGACTATAACGCAGACAGTCTGGGTTCGATTCCTGGCTGGGTCACCAACAATTTTTCAAATCGTCATCGACCTTTCGGCGGGCAATGGCAAACTCTCGAAAGTAAAATTGCCTACGAAAAAGCTTCTTAGGAGTGCCGTTCGGACTCGGCGATAAACCGAAGGCCCCGATCAGATGTGAGGAAAATGACAACATGGGCAATGCAATGCACAGCGCCACAGTGTTTTTTGTTTTTGTTTTGTTTTAGTTGCGGTATCAAATATAATTATCGAAGGGAGGTGTTTTTAGTAGTGAGTAAGAATCTGTACTATAATCATGCGCTCGCGATTCTCATGGAGTCTGATGGAAGATTTTCATCTGCCCTCGCCGGAAAATAAAAAAAAAATAATATACAAAAATAATCTTTCCAGTTCCGCAACATCAACTGCGACTCTAATACGATGTTCCCTTGTTCGTCTCTAAAGATTTCGGTTCAGGGTTTGTATCCGTGGGATCATTCTTTAAGCTTTTTGTAAAACTGCTGCTTAAAGAGCTTGTGAGCAGCTCTAATCCTTCTATGCAGCGCCGCTTTGTATGCATCTTACTTAGCTGCGTGTGCTTGCCCACATTTTTCATATAACCAGGGCTATCGTGACATCCAGTGGCGTCTCTGATTACTTTTTGACAGTGTTGCTACTGATCTTCAATACTTGATGCTGGCGGAAGTGGATGTATTAAAAATTAATAAGAACTTGATCGGAGAAGGATTCGGTGATCTCTTACGATTGAAGCAGTCTGATATCGAAATTTCTCACTGCATTAGTTTGCCCTTGGGCTGTTTGAGATATTTGCAATGGTATCTTGGTTATGGTTAGAGTCGATGCTGGCTCCTCGGAATGTTTGTGACCAATCTGGTTGGCGGATTGGATGGATGGTCAGGAGTTCTCCAAGTCCACTTGTGAATATCGTGATGTAGGAACCGCCTGCAAGTAACCACATTGTTTCGCGTCGCCAAAAAGTAGATTTGCTTGAATACATTAGCGGAGCTGTTGTTGTTCAGGCTATACCTTTCAATGGTACTACCAAAGATGCACTCTTTTCCTAGCTTCGCTCGTAGGTCTTCTTCAAGAGCTAATTGAAGTTATCTTTTGTTATCCTTTGTCATCTTTCTCCTCTGTGGGGTTGCACGAATCTCAGGCTCTAGATTGCAACGAGGCTCTCGTTTACATGCCGGACACTTATGACTTCTTGCCCAAGTCTGCCTCTAACAAAAAATCCTCATCCAAATAGACACTGTTCTTGGCATCAGTGTCGCCTTAGTTGATGTAGCGGTTTTCCACAATTTTTTTTGTCTGACCCTTATTATCGAATTTCCCGGATGGTGGTAACATCTCCATTACACCAGTCCAGGGCCTTCCCTAGTTGTATGGCTGCACGTGGTCTTTGAAGGGACCAACCATTTCACTTGAAGCTTCGAAGCTCGTTGTCTTTGATTCGTTTGCTGGGATTGTCAGCAGTAGATCCGTTCTTATCCGAGGCTTGTGTCTGCTTCGCAAAAATTCGAACCCCGGTCTGGAGAGCCAACAATTCTTGGAGGACTATTTGTTTGAGCTTTTACCATGAAAACACAATTTTATATATTAGACATTGTCATTTCCATATACAAGTGTACGTGTCCGCCAGTCCATCGTGAAGGGGTTGTTAATTGGAATTGGATTAACTATCCACTTGAACTTCAGTCCTAAATATGTACATATATGCAAGTGGTCTACGGTATCGACATTTTAGGAGTGCCATTGTAGTACAAAGAGCAACTCTGTTTGTTCTAAAAGGTATATGCTCCATATGGCTTATCAAAGCAATCAGTTCAATAAACTCGTTGAAATAAACTCGAAATATTTCCTTGAATCAATTGAAGAGAGCAACGAAAACAAAGGATATAAACACAAACACACATTCACTGACGGTAGCTCATATAATCAATATGTTCTCCCAATAAGCAGTTCCACTTCTTATGAGCTTTCTCCTCGTAAGTCTGCCCTCCAAACCAATACTCACATCATCGTAAATATTAAACAAACAATTTCAATGTCTCAAATATTCCGAGCATTGACATGTCTCTACAGATGATTACTTGGCCCGCCCAGAGCCAGCAGTTGCCTTTCATATCCTTTTCACAAAAGCTGGTATACAACTAATTTAACAAGTCCTTGTGTGCGCCACTTGTTCCTTTAAGATTCCATCCACCCCAAAAAAAATGGTTGATACTCGTAGAAGCATTCAATACTCTAGTGAACGTTTGTTTGTATGCATTGCTTTAACAAATCATATCCTAGAAGGGAACATTCTCGTGTATAGTGTATGAATAGTAGATATGCTTGGTGGTACACACAATATCCTTGAGGAATTTAGCTTTGTTGCATAAGTATCTACGAACCATATCTTCATAAATTTTTTATCATCAACCTACCCAAAAACCCAAGTGCCTGTGCTTGCATAAAACATCTAATGACATTCGGTATTTCGACTTTGTCAAGTCGTATTCTTGAAGTACATTATTCATAGCCGAGGATATACACACGAATACGAATAGTGTTGGATTTGATCCCGAAAATTGATGTAATTAGTTAGATGTATCATAAAATATGGTTTATAGGTTTGAATTATGTCCCGACGGGGGACTCCAACTAGCCAGGCGAATAATAATTGTTGAATAAGGGTCATTTCGTTCCGGCCAGACACCAACCGTAGGCTGACGAGTGTCCTCTTTTCAATTATTCAGCTTAAGTGCTCAGACCTTTTGAACAATACATCAGCACTCGTTCACTTGTCCACTTATCTGCTTGTCGTTTTATTGAAGATTCTTCTCTCGGTGACACTATAGGAGTCTTTGGGAAAATATTTCCACTTGGTCGACTTGGTTGTTACGATGAAATCCTTAAAGGACCTAAACGAGCAATTCCATTTGATAAGTCCATTATTTTTGCCCGAGGGAAAGTACTCCATCGTACTCCCTCTGTTCGTCGAAACATATTGAAAAGCTGGCAACCCCATATTTTTCACCCAATTAACCTCGAAAATGGCCGTTTCGAGATATAATTTGATGGCATCTACTCGGTCGTTGTGTTTTTTTGATTATTCTCTTTGCAAACACTATCCTTGAAAGATTGGATGGAAAAAAATTGAAAGGACTGACCAAGCAAAAAAGGGAAGCAAAAAACCGCTAATCTATGGGGGAGTTTGAGGACAGTCGTATCATGGGTGAACTTAAAAAAAAAAAATTTGTCCACAAGAGGAAAATCAGCTTCAGCTCCTGAGGCGGGCTGATGAAATGAAAAAGGCTCTCAAGGACACTTCACTCTTATCACATTACTCGTGCCTCTTCTGTTTTGTTTTCGTTTTCTTTGTTTCTTGTGTTTTTAGTATTTATCTATGGCCGGAACGTTTCTGAGAAGCAGACACAAAAGGAAAGAATTTTTTATCTCAAGTTCAAAGGGATAAATCCACATATTGCCCTGTTGGAGGGTTCAGTTGGCGCCAATATGAGGTTTTAGAGGGAGACTTGATGGGAATTTCTTTTTATTTTTCATTTCAAAGTTTTTGATGGAAATGAGGAAAAAAAGTTGTTAAGGTTAGATATTTCTAATCATCAAATTTCTGATGATAAGTTGGAGCCGTTTTCTTGTATCGTCATTGTTATACTCGTGCATATAAAAGAAGTATCTTCCTCCCGCAGTTGAGTCAAGTATCTGGCAAAGGATTTTTCGATTTGTTTTCGCATGTGGGTTCAACTTGTTGGAAAGTTTTGTGAGTTCAACTTGTGGAGAATTTATGATGGTTGTGTTAAACAACCATGCAATGGCTCACTCCTGATGTATTTTCATCGCATTGACATTATTTCCACCTACTCATCTACCTGCTCTTACTACAGTACTATACTAATTGGTTGGGGGCTGCATTAATAAGGTAGGGTTGTTGCGATTGTTTCTGTACATAAATTGTACTTATTTTCCCTACAAATTGTAATCATCGAGTCCTGGGTGATGTCCATCCATACTAGACTTACCAAACTTATAAGCGCACGTGCTGATCATCAGACAAAAATAGCAGCACTATAAGTGGATGGGGAATATGGAGCAATGGTGAAGTATGATCCCGGAAGGAAACAATGAGACTTTATCCTCGCTATTTCGACATATTTAGAGCTCAAGCCGGCAAGCATTTCCAAAACTAAATCAGTGCCTTTGAAGGAGATGGTGGCGGATGAGCTCTTAATGGACCAACGCTAGCGCTCACTTACGCGAACGGGTTACTGAATCCGGTCTAACTGACCCCTCGTTAAAGGGTTATCTTTAATGGAATTGACCCCCTGGGTCGGAGATTGGTGTGCTAGAGTAACTGCCCGGCCCTGGAATAAGAAGGAAATTACGAAACAGAAACAAGTCTCCATCCACCCTTAGATCGACTGTTGATAGCCTTAGCAAATGAATCAAGGGCTATGAACTTCGGATATGCACGATCGACTTCTGCATCCAAGAAATGTGGTGGGATAAGCCGGAAAAAAATGGATGAAAAACTACGACGTCTTCATTGGCTGATGTTATTGACGGTAAAAGCAGCACCTCTTTGGATGCGGATCTGTTGTTATTATAGAACTCCTGATCAATCAAGCGTCAACCAAATTGACAACATTATGATCGCCCCAAGATACTACTCCAGCATTATATTATATGTCCAAACGTTTTTAGGAGGCATCGGCGACTCGGACCACTAACTTTTTGTAGCAAAGTAATGATTGTAAATATCTTAAACAGCAAAAAGCCATCAGAGATTCCGCTACTGATGTGCAGGGTTTAATCGACAACCACAACGAAACCCCTGGTTTGATGATGAATGCTGGCAAGCACATACAGCTAAGCAAGACACATACAAAGCAGAGCTCCAAAGAAAGACTAAAGCTGCTCACGAGCTCTAGGAGAGATGAACACCGGGTTTTTGGGAAAAATCAGAGATGCCTCTCCCTTGTAAAAACAAGGGAATATCGTACTAAAGCCTCAGTCGACGCCGAGGGTTTGGAAAGATCATTTCTGTATAACGCCGATGACAAGCCCAATACTGCTGGATGAAGCGAAGGTAAGCTGAAGTCTAAGAAAGCTGCTGGAGCGGAAGGCCTGACTGCCGAGTTATTCAGAGTGGCAAGCGATGACTTAGTATAGAGCATACACCACCTCATCTCTAAAATATGGGCGGACCAAAACATGCCCGACGGATGGAACCTCAGCATTGTTCGTTCGATTTCGATTCTGAAGTAAAAATATCCTCTGAACCGCGGCAACTACAGAGGCATCAATCCTCTTTATATCGCTAACAAGACCTTATCGGCCGTATTGTGTGAACGCCTGAAACCGTTCGTCAACAATCTAATATGCCCATATCAGTGTGGCTTAAGGCCACTATCGCTATATCGATCAATATGTAGTTGTTGCATCTCTGGCAAACTCTTCTGTCTGTGCAGTATGACGATGGAGAATGCACAGTGCAAAGTCGATAAAGATTTCACCAGATTCAGCATTCAGATAAGGTGATGCGAAGTCATGTGATTTCTTTAAGATCACTCTTAAAAGAATAGTTCAAAACTTACGCGCGAACACAAGAAGCACAATCTTTCAAAAGTCCGTCCAATTACTCACATACGCCTATCGCATATTGAAAAAAATCAGAAGAAAGTAGTATGATGTCAGTGGCGCTTTCACGAGTATACTTAACTAAGACAGGGTCCGCATAAATGGTTTCTAACTTACTTGTCCTACCAGAAAATACTTTTGCAGGAAAAACAAAAAAATAAATTCAACAATTTGATTGCACCTAAATCCTGATTGGGCTTAAGCCCAATTTAACATGCCTCGTTATTAACAATTGTTCTTTGCGATCGCTTTCAATTTCACCCACCGGATCGGTTACTTAGAGATGAATTCGAAGGCTTTCCGAGCTGAATCATTGGTGTCTATCTGCTCTACACTTCCAAGCCACGTAGGCCAGTAAATTTATTGTAGTTTCTTTCAAGATGTCCAAGAGTCTACTCATTGTTAGGGAAGGATTGGAATAATCAATATTTCACAGACAGCTCGTTTGATTGTCCGAGATAGATCTACGCTATTGAGTTACCTCCAGACCCTAACATAAAAAAGACATTGCAAATCTTTGAATTATCCAAAAAGTAGTTTCCTTGGTTGTAATGGCAACGGTTATGCCTTCATTGGGAAGATAATTTGATGCTGATGTCGTTTGCCGGCAAAAACAGGGCAAAAGTTAGTTTCCGAGTCTAACAAAGACTCTGTTTTTTCGGCGTGGACAAACGACAAAAGTAGGTAAACTTACTGAAAATAGTTCAAAGGTGTGAAATCGCTAGATCTTGGAGCCCAGTTCACAGCTCCAATAAATAAAAGTATGCACTTATCAAGTAATTCGTTCAATAAATTAGTTATTGCTAGCGATTAGTGCTGTTGATACTACAATTCTTCTACGTCACTGCCATTGAATTAGAAAGCAAAAAGCTAGTAATCGTGAATTTATAGCGCTCTTCATTGATTGTAACTTTCTGCCAGCATCATCCTCCTTATTACTTTGCTCCTCAGTAGTAAAAGTTACTTCGGAGGTCATACACTATGGCACTGCGGATGAGTTCTGGTTCATGTGTTCTGGATCTTAGATTACTTCAACGTACAATAGACGTAGCGTACTGTAAGTTTCACGAACTAAACCGAACTTATTATATAGCAGATACTAAATTTGTTGTCCTTTGTTTATTTCAATAAAAACATTTTTTCTATCAGTTAGCGAAGTAGTTCCCAACAGCCCTAAGACGCATAACACACCTTCATAGCAAATGAAAGACCCCTCCGATCGTACTATACACTTTTGGTTTAAGTGCTCATATAATATATGAACCTGTGTCCGGGAATTGTTAGCTCTGGTATGGCAAAACTTATTATGGAGATACACTGCCAGTCACCTTCCTAAATGACTGGAAAAAAGATGGCAGTCATTCATTCTATGAACGATTTATAACAATAATAGGACCTGCGCCATTTAATAGTACAGTGATGAAAAAGGACAAAAAGATACGAGTAACAATGTGACAGCTGACTTTCGGGGTTAGTAAAAAAAGAGCGCTATACGAAAGAACAACGCATTTTCACTGTTGAGCAATATTTTAAAAATAGTGAAGGTTTGTCAGCTACAGTCGAACAAAATCATCAACAGTGATGAAGATCATTTTCATCTTGATGGCTTCGTTAATCGTCAAAATTGTCGCATTTGGGGTTCAGAAAACCCACGAGTAACTGTTGAGGAAAAAATGCATCCAAAACGCGTGACTGTTTGGTGCGGGTTTTGGGCTGGAGGCATTATCGGACCATTCTTCTTCGAAAATGCGGCTGGTCAGGCAGTAACAATTAATGGTATTCGTTATCGTGACATGACAACCCAGTTTTTATTGCCTAATTTACAAAAATTGTGTCTGAAATTAGACCGTGTGTAGGCTATCTGCTGGTATGGTTAGTGAACAAAATTAGGGCGGATAAAAACCTTTCAACAGAGGAAACAACAGACTCCAGTTGAAGTTTTCCTGCAGAACTATACAAGAAGTAACTAATACTCGTAATACCTATAAAGCAGCTTGGAAGATGACTCTCAATGCTACTACACATTAACGGAAGCTACTATTTGCAGTTCATCGAGGTCATTAAGGTATTTGTTTGCCATTATAATAGCATTTTGTCAAGTTTTTTTAAGAGCTTGAGAACTTTAAATTATAATACAGGACAGAAACGAATTTTTCAATACGATTTTTGGCATATCCCGGCCGCGGCTTCGAGTAACATGGTCCATTCGATCAACCCAATTTTTCACTACTTTTTCCAATAAATCTGGCCGTATGGCGTCAATGGTGGCTTGAATGTTGGCTTCCAATGCTTCAAGAGTTGCTGGTTTGTCGGCATAAACCAATGACTTAACATAGCCCCCTAAAAAGTAATGGAGAGGCGTTAAGTCGGACGAACGAGGGAGCCGGTTAACAGGATCACTTCTGTAAATGAATTTTGCAATAAATTTATGGTTAAGCACGCTCTATGGCAAGCTTCGCCGTCTTGTTGGAACCAAATGTCGTCGATGTTTAGCTGATTAATTTTTGGAAACAAAAAATCAGTCAGAATTGCTCGAAAGCGCTCGCCATTCATCGTAACGGCAGTTCCTTCCTCATTTCGAAAGAAATAAGGACCAAACACTCAATTTTAGTGGACGTAATGGTGAATCGTTAACAGCTTGAGGATTGTCTTCACTTCATATATGGCAATTTCGCTTGTTGACGAAGCCATTTAACCAGCAATGAGCTTCATCACTAAACACAATTCTTCGATAAAAATGTTCATCTTCGGCCAGTTTCAAATTAGCCCAATCAGCAAAAATGCGACGTGAACGATGGTCATTTGACCTTAATTCTTGCACGAGCTGTATTTTATAGGCACATAAGCCAAGATCCTAACGTAAAATTTTCCACTTAGTCGAAGGACAAAGGCCAACAAGTTGAGAACGGCGACGAATCGACATTTCGGCGTCTTATTCAACAATTCGCGCTACAGCAGCAATATTCTCTTCGGTACGCCCATTCCTTTGTCTTGTTGATGATTTTGAATCGAGAAGAGTTAAATTAGTGCGAAAACGATCAACAACTGTACGAATTGCTTGCTCATTTAGCCGATTATGTTGACCGTTAAATTGACGAAGTGCTCTATGAACTTCACGAACAGATTTATTTTTTCTAAAGTAAATTTCCACATTTTGGAATCGTTGTTCTGGCGCTTAATGATTAATGATGAATTGCCAATTCTTATTAAACAGAAATGTCAACACAGTTTGACATTAACATCTGTCAAACTATAGACGACAACCATCGAAACTTCTCATTCATCTAAAAAAACACATTTTATCTCTCTGAAGCAAGTATGAGCAAAATATGGCCGAAGATGAATCGAAGACGGCGAGAACTAATGTCAAATTATGTCCAATATGATCGAAATATTTTTGACGAAGCGTTGTTAGAATTGAATTCAACTGACGTTGAATACGCAGGTGATATTTCCAATGATCAATTTAAACTTTTTAAACAAATTGTAGCTCTAGATGAACATCGGATGCACTTTTGGAAGGAGGCCGACCCGCTTATGCTACATTCAAACTTTCGCTAAAAATTGCTGCTGAGAACACTAGCACTGTTTGTAGCATTTCAAAACAGAGTGATACTGAAAAATTTATACGTGACTGCTCATTAATAGTTTGGGACAAAGCTACCATGTCGAACAAGTTTTCAATTCGCACAGTACGGATTCACCCATGGGTGGATGCACGATATTGTTCTCTGGTGATTTTTGGCAAATCTTACCAGTGGTAACAAGAGGGATACGTGCACACGAAGACCTACATTTTACAGAGTTGTTGCTCAAAATAGGGAATGGACAGACGGTACTAAAAAATGAGAGAATTAATCTAGATCAAAATGTAAATGATCTTCAAGAATTAGTCAACAAAGTTTATCCAGATTCAATAATATAAGTTCTAAGACTAAGACTTCGTTCAAAGAGAGGGCTATTTTGTCACCTACTAACAATCAAGTAGGTAAAGTGAACGACTTGATTATGTTTAATATTAATACACAGATAGACCATGAAGAGGCTTAACATTTCCGAACAGAATTTCTCAATTGCTTGCATCCTTCTGGATTGCCCCTTATAAATTGGTCTTATTTGATTGCGAAACCTTAATCCGGATGTGGAACTGGAGAAACAGTATTTATTCCCCGGATTCTATTCATACCAACGGATCTTCTATTCCAATTCAAAAGATTGCAGTTTGAAATAGAATTGTCATTTGTCAATTACTATTGACAAATCACAAGGTCAAACATTCAACCTTGAGGGCTTAGACCTAAGCGTTACGTGCTTTTCCCATGCACAGCTACACGTAGCACTTTCACGCATCACACAACAAAATTTGTTCGCATTGTCTAACCAAAAGTCAGCAGCAAACAAAGGCAGTACATACATCACATTCTTCACGTCTTTTGTTTTCTAAATAACACCCGTGCAAAGCTGGTTGCTAGTTAAAGTATAATTGACTATCAAAGTTGGTAGACTCTCCGCAATCGGTTGCTAACAATCTCGTTCGCCACAAGTTAAAAAATTGCTTCAAACTTCCCCATGAAGTACTTTCTGATGAGTAAAGCCCTCAATTATTTCCTGACTTCTGATAACACTCGTGCCTCCTCCTCAAATTGCGTTTCTCATTCTAAATTAACATCTCATCAACTGTTAAAAAGATTTGAAGTTTTTAAGCTTCTTACAGAGTATAAATTAGTCCTAACGATGCCTTCAATTTTCATGTTTTTTTTTTTTTTTTTACAAGGACACTCCAAGTCAATCTAAAAATAGATATTGAACCAGAAAGGACGGGTCGGTATTTTTTAAGAAAAAAAAGAAAAAAAAAATACAAAAAATTATTCCAGCTCCCACAAACGTTTGAAAAGGACACAGAAAGGGTTAGATGACCTAAATAAATTGTGTTCCTGATCTGTGTAGAAATTTCCTCTTGTCAAAAAGGCAAAAGGACATGAACATATGAACACATTGTAGAAGAGGCATGTCTATTATGTTCTCCAATTATTTTTAGTGATTGTTTCATTTGCAGTTAGGACAAAAGTTATGGAACTACTTCAAAGAAACATGTGATACATTACATCCTTCCAAATATCATCCATTTTCGTATCTACACAGTGAATCACACACAAGAGGACACACACATACAAAGAATTTTGTAAGCAATTGCATTGTTCGACATTTTTTGATTGTCCAAATCAGGATTAAGTTATTTTTCCGTGTCCCTTTCTCTGTTTCTGAGAGAATAATCCAATTGTGTTGGTAATCCTTCAGACCCAATACCTCAAAATTCGTCTCTTTATTCAATCTTTTCCAATCGGTTTCGATACAAATCATATAGAAAAAGATACTTTCTATGTACTATGTACACAAAGTCCTTTATGTACGGGGTACGTTCATGTAATCCCCAGGCAAGGACACAAATACAAAAATTTACAAAAAATTGTAAGTCCTTTCCCGGTTCTATATTGAATTTCCTTTTCTTTTGTCCACCTCCTCATACTTTAGTTGTCTTTTGTATTTGTATTTGCTGTCTAGAAAAGCACCAAAGGGTAGGACGGGATAGATGGCCGATTGTTTGTGTAATAAAAATGACACTTTAGTGACAGTTAGAATGAGGGTCTTCCATGCTGTGTAAATATGTCTATTAAGTTACCAGGGTACGTCGCAACCCTTATCGCAACCAATGTTCAGGTTCAGCTTAAAAATGACACATTTCTTCTATCGTTTCGTCTCATATCGAAACGCATTGTACTCGTATTGGCGACGAAGACTTTTCCGAGAATAACTTAAGAAGTGGTTTAGAGGGTACCCAATGAGAAGGGTTGAGGTAGAATTTAAGCCGTTTGTACAACGTTTGAACTTCATTTTAACTTTGAAGAAATTCTGAAAATAAATTATTGTACATATCAGGTCAGGATTTGGAGAGGGTTTTTTTTTTTAAATTTGAAAGACCTTGTGGGCATTCAAGGACTTTTTGATTGCTTTTTACACTTGATCTTTCGCCAATGAAAATTAATACAATTTCGCGGTTGTTAACAAGAAAATTCTGGCTAAAATGAATACATCGCACACAATGGACCCTTCTTCGAGAATCAAAAACCACATCAAAGTAAATCCTTGTTAATCATAAAGCGGCAGTTGTTTACCATTAAACTCGAGAAAAATATTGATGAACCCCCTCAGAGCTATTGTTTTGATATGGTACCAATTACTGCATTTAAAGTATTTAGGACTATAGGTGGGTTTAAAAGCTTAAATTCCTCATATTACAGGTCATTCATTTCGGAGTTTCAAGTTGGTAACTCTGGCATTTGACACTTGCCAAACTCAGCTGTCAGTTTGAGGTATCATAATATTAGTTGAATGTTTGCCATTCACAGTAATTTATAGATTTCAAATCGAACAATGCGTTAAAATTATTAAAACTGACTACAAAAGTGGTGATTCAAGCGTAGCCACTTTTTGCGCATAACGCGATGATTATGGTCATCATAATCGACCGACTACGCAAGCAATCGGTAAAATTGTGGAGAAATTTGAAAAGAGTGGAAGCATTACTGATGTCGTTAGGCCTGTCTATCATCGTAATGCGCGCTCAGTCGAAAATATTGCTGCTGTAAGTGCAAGTGTTGCTGATGATTCGAATTTATCGATTTCCCGACGTTCGCAGCAAATGAACGTGTCGCACTCCTCACTATGACGTATTTTGCATTTGGATTTGCATCTCCATCCTTATAAAGTTCAACTTACGCAAAAATTGAAGCCTGCTGACCGTAGATAGGCTTCTTGGGTGTTGGAACAACAGGCAATAAACACCGATTTTTCGAACAATATTTTCTTCAGTGATGAGGCACATTTCTCACTCGGTGGGTGCGGCATAAGTGATCGAAGAGGTGCCGTTGCATCCAGACGAAGTGACTGTTTGGTGTGCTCTATGGTCCTCGAAGATGCCAATGGGCAGACGGTTACAATCAATTCGGAGCGATATAGTCGAATGATAACCGATTTTTTGTGGCCGGCGATTGAAGATCATGACTTGGGCGATATGTGGTTCCAACAAGACGAGGCAACAAGCCAACAACACGACCAATTATGGCTTGATTGCGTGAGAAGTTTCCTGGTCGCGTAATTTCACGTTTTGTCAACGTCAATTGGCCATTAAGGTTATGCGATTTGACACCGTTAGATTTTTTTTGTGGGGCTACCCAAAAGACCGTGTTTACGTCAATAATCCCCGAACTCTAGAAGCATTAAAAAAACCAACATTACTCAAGTTTTGGCCGAGATTCCGCCCGAACTGTGCGAAAATGTGGTTAAAAATCGCCTCAAAATAATCGCATGCTGCGAATCTTACCGAGGCGGCCATTTGAATGATATTGTTTTTCACACTTAATGACAAAGCCCAAACTTTATAATGAATTAAAATTGTCCTCAAAAATGTATCGCTGTGTGTGTTTTATTTAGCTTTGGTTTCGAAATCGAAAAATGATTGACCCTTTATGATTGTTTTCTCAGCAATAGTAGATATACCAGCAGCTTTATTTAATCGAAGCATTATCTCAGGAGTATTCTTTGACTTTCTCAAACGCGCGGATGTTGTTCCATTGATCAGCATCTTTAATGAACAATTAAAGACCAATCTCCCTTCTCCTGGTTTCCGGCAAAACAAAAATATTCGACATAGTCAATCATATCACATTTTTGAGAAAGCTGGGTTTCGAAACTTTATCCCTCATTGGTTCATAGCTTACCTCTTAAAGCGGAGAGTCAAGATTAATGAAACGAGAAATGAAATTCGGTTTCTTAATTTAGGAGTGCCTCGAAGTTCAGTGCAAGGACCTATACTTTTTTTTATTTACCTCAATTCTTTGTTCAGAATTAATTTTAAAGGCACTCTAACGTCCTTCGCAGATGATGAAGGTTATTCTTATGGCTCAAGCAGCGCCGTGAATTTACTCGTAGTATCTGATTTCAACTGGGATCTAAGGCTATTAAGAATATGGTTCGCTGAGCACAGTCTGAACACCCCAATGAGTGTCAATTCAGATTTATACTTTCATGAACAGAAGTGGAACAAAGACTATTCTGTAACTCTATGATTTATTCCAAGACATCCTACAGTCATATATAGGTACTTGCAGTTATAGTATTTTGCCCAACAATTGAAAAATAAAATAACTATTAAATCATTAGGCAAATAAGATAAAAAAATAAATTGTGAAGGAATTGTCTAAACCACCCGCTAAACTGAAGCTTTAAAAATCTGCTAAAAAATCGTGTTTGAAGGTTAATAGGAAAAAAATGTATTTTGATTGGCACTATTACTCCAAGATACGAAGTTCACAAGGAAACCCTAGGAAAGAATGGAAAGCTATTAATATAGGTAGTATAGTCAATATAGCGAGACCTAAAAAACTGATTAGCGATGATGCTCTTATAAAAGATCCTTTTAGGTAGCTAATGAATTAACTGACTTTTTTACATTTTTTGGTCAGGCTTCAAGTAGTAGTTTCACTTCATGCTGTAAATGTTTTTGCAGAAAGTTAGCAAATGCAATTTATACCCAGAAGGGGGAACTTTTATTTAAGCCGATTACTGGGCTTGAGGTTTTACAGATAATCAATTCCCTCAACAGATCCTTTGCTTATGAATATGACGGTATTTCTAATACCATTCTTAAGAATATCACTTTAAATGTAGTTGACATTCTTGCCTATATGTATTTTCAACGTCAGCATTTGAAGTGGAGTTTTCCCCGAGAAACTAAAGTATGCTTACGTTGTACTTATCTATAAATAAGGAAATACAAGGAACAAATTTAACCGATTTCCTTATTACTTTCAATCAAACAATTTTTTCAAAAAGCAATTTGAAGAAGAACGCCATTCGGGTTCAGGGAGGGATTTTCTACTGAAGACGCTCTCCAAGAGTTTTGTTTTTATATTAATAAAGGTCTAGATGAAAAAACGTATTGTGCCGGCCTTTTTGTAGACATCACCAATGCTTTTGATATGCTTTATCATAGAGTTCTCCTCTGCTAGTTGGTTTAACTCTTATCTGAAAGACAAAACTCAAAGAAGTAAAGTTGGGGGTAGTTTTGACGACCCTAGAACTTTAAATCTAGGTGTAACCCAAGAGTATGTGCTTGGGCCAGTTCTGTTTGTTTTTAATGCATATAAACCTCTTTTCGATCAACCTTTCGATGTTTTTGCTAATGATCAAGGAATGGCATATGATTCAAGTTAGTGGATATTGTTACCTCAACGCAAGCTAAATTTAAGTCACAAAGTCAAGTTAATTCATTTTTGCCTGAGGGAGCAAGAGTCCCTGGATTTTAACTTTTACTTTTAAAATCCAAATTGCCTTCGAGAGATAATGTTACTCTGTAGATGTGCTGCCAAAAGTTATTTTTCAGAACTTGATGAAGGTATACCTTGTGACAGACACTGTTTTGAAATTAAGACGGTACATTAATTTAAATATTTAGGTGTTCTTTTTATCCTTTTATTAACCCTTTCCTCGTTATACGAACTTATCCGTAACGAGTTTCCCATTTTTACTGCATCGCTGCTGCTCCGCTTATGGGGTTGGCTAATGTCGCAGACGGCAGAACGCTTCTACATAATGTTCGGTCCTGGATCGCTTCAGTGGTTAGCCCCAGGCGTTGTTGCGCATTTGCCATCTGAGAAATCCAGGAATTCTTTTTCCGACCTCGTTTTCTTACAGTTGGAGTGACCGTAGTTGAACGTGGCAATACCAGCTTATTCTATTCACCTCAAGCTGTTCGGTTACCGAATTCTTTATATGTAGACTTCCTCTTATACGCGTAGATCTAATGCAATCGCGTTTAGTGACTCCACTAGACATCCTTAACATTTTCATTTCCGCTGCCGTCATTTTGTTTTTAAACGCTTCGTACATTGTCCAGCACTGAGAACCGAACATAAGAACCTGGTCTACAACTATGGTGTAGAGTTTCCCCTTTAATTTAAGTGGAAATTTTCGGTCGCAAAAGATTCCCGAATTTTCCCGCCATTTCATCCATCCCACACTCACTCTGTGGTTTACGTCGTCGTCACATTTCGCTTCCATGTTAACGATTGATCCTAAGTACAAGTACTTAAAGATAGTGCTTTTCGGAAGAACTATTCCGTCTAACATTATATCCGGAACAGGTCGCAACGAAATCGCGCAAATGGGCACGTCAAATGCACGTCAATAGTCGAATATTACGTTAAAGAGGAAAGGGCTAAGTCCGGCAGAGCTATTAACCGCAGTTTTCACGTTTCCGTACATGTCTTGTATTATTCTAACATACGTTTCCGGTACATTTTGAGACCTCAGCGCGGCCCATATGAGATCCCTAGGCACTCGATCGAATGCTTTCTCGAGGTCGATAAATACCATGTGTAAATCCTTAGACGAATCTCGGTGCTTTTCCATTATTATTCGTAGGCTTTGGATAGCGTCCACCGTCGATCTTCCTTCAACAAATCCACACTGGCTATTATCGAGCTTTATTATTTGCCGAAGACGTTCGTTTAAGACTCTTTCGACGATTTTCATTGTGTGTGACATAAGCATGATTGAACGGTAGTTGTTGCATTCCCGAGTGTCGCCTTTTCCTTTGTATAATGGAACCAAGAAGCTACTTCTCCATTGATTCGGCATAGGTTGTCCACATTTTAATTTATTTAAGAGTTTCGTTAGCCAAACGCTGCCGATTCCCTCCATCTTCGACCAAAACTCTGATGGAATGCTGTCTGGTTCCGTCGCTTTCCCCCGCTTCATTGTTCCGATTGCTATACTTATTTCTTCGATTGAAAAGTCCGAAACTTCCTTCTCGAATAGACCAGCTGTCAGCAGTATTTAAGCCACCGGTCACCAATTTCCTTTTCATTTGTTAGTAAACGACCGTCTGCGTTTTTGATGTATTTCGGCGAGGTTATTTCCATTGGATTTTTCGCCTCTGTGCAGCAAACTTAAAAATATTTGGCATTTTAGTATTGTACGACGTTTGGACTTCTTGGATAGCTTGTCTTCTATCTGCCGATCGTGAGGATATTTGTTTCAACTCCTGGTACAGGTTTTCCGCTGCTGCCGCTCGAGTTCGAGCCAGGACTTTTTTTGCGATCTTCTTAAGACGCTCGTATTCAAGAGCCAGTCGAACTTTTTCGATATCGTCGCTCCGATCGCATTTTGTCCGCGCTTGGAATGCACTCTTCTTGTCGGCCACAGCTCGTTTGGTTTCGTCATTCCACCACCATGTTTCTTTGCCGACGTGATGATAATTCGATATAGTCCCCAGATGGGACTTTGCGAGTGTTATGCATTCCTCGTGCATGCTGTTCCACATTTCTTGCGGGCTTAGTGAGTCTGCTATACCATTTATATTTTGAAGTACTTCTTTAGCCAGTGCGATAAATCTTGCGCTTCGTTCCTTCGATAGATTATACCACCGGATTTTTGGCTTTCCAAACGATGCCCGTGTTTTCGGTGGTTCGCCGTGAAAAATTCTGTAATGAGCAGACGGTGTTGGCTTACTAGCGATTCTCCAAGTATTACTTTACAGTCCTTAACACGGTTTCTCATCGACATTTTGCAGAGGTGATAATCTATTTGCGTTTCGTGGCCTCCGCTGCTATAGGTGATAAGATGTCGTTGATTTTTAATAAACATTGTATTTAAGATGGTTAAACCGTAAGCCCTACACGCTACAAGGATGTCTTCGCCAGCAGAATTTCTGGTTCCAAAGCCTTTACCGCCGTGGCAGTCCTCATAATCAACATTTGTTTCTCCGACGTGGCCATTTAAATCTCCGCTTACGAAGAGCATCTCATCGATAGGTATATTTCTAAGCAAATTACCGAACTCTGACCAAAATGTATCTTTTTCCGATTGGTCGGATCCATTTTGTGGGGCGTACGCGCTAACAATGTTCCACGTTTCATTGTGTATGACGAGTTTAACACTCATCAAGCGGTCGCTTATTTTCAAAATACCAACGATATTGTTTAGAAGATCCACTGCAACAATTAAGGTGTTATTATCGGGCAAAGTTTGAATTGGCTATAAAGTTTTAAGTTTGATGAGAGGTGGTTGTATGCAGAGTCAGAATTCTGACTGAGAAGTAATTCAAATATTCTCGTTAGAGTACCAACTTTAGGAAGTGAAGTCTTGCTGTCTTATATTATATAAACAATCGGAATAACAGACCTATAAATTACTAAAATTATTTAGTCAGAAACTTAATTAAAGGCGTCACAAAAAATCAAGAGCTGCTATATCGACAAAAAAACCGCGTGGTAATATTGGCTGCTTCGCTCGGGTCGCTTTTATCCATTGGCTATCACTTGGGTGCTTGGTATGCTGCTGTCAGTTGGTGCTCAGCGTTCCCAGGGCGCTCCGTTTGGTATGTATTAACTTCTCGCCACATATAGTATTGCAATCTGTCTACATTGGTATTTTTTCTTAAAATGTTCTTAAATTCTGTAATTTTCATTTATTTCATTTTAAGTTTTGAATCACTCCGATAAGGTTCACCCCACAAGAATTTTTTGTTACATAGTTCCATGTTATGATAATTATGTTGGAAGTGACATAAATCACAATTCAACTTTTGAATACGGATGTCAGTAACTATTCCTTATACGAAATATAGCTAACGTAGCATAGCATTTCTTGCCCGAGTTTCATGTATGTAATACTGTTTCCAAGATAGTTTCCATCCTGTTCCATGATGTTTTGGGTCTTACGTTCCTGTTTCGCTCTGATGTTTGGTCCTCCAAAATTTTTTCCACTTGCGTGCTTCTTTTATCTTTATAAGGTGTCCCAACCATGTTAACTTTTTGTTTTCCTTTATAACTTTGGCTGATTCTATATTTTATTCGGATATCTTTGTTTCTTCTTTTGTCGATTCTTCTTACGTCGACTGTAATACGGCAGGAAGATACATTGTTTTGTAGACCGAGATTTAAGTGTTTCTACCGATATCCCTATGACGTCTCCAATTTTTTTCTCCGAGGTAGCAAAGAGTATCATGTCATCGGCGTAGGCGCAAGCATATAGGTATAATTGTATTGGTTCAAGTTGTTAATACCTCACCAGAAAGCTCTTCATATTATTCATATCCTGGCTTATTATTCATTGCACATTTGAACAGCAATAGGCAATATGCTACCTTTTCTCACTCCTTTTCTAATTTCGAACTCCTCTTATATGATGTTATACAAATGTTCTTACTTTATTGTTTAAATATGTCTCTCTGTTATTGCACAGATGAAATTTTCTCCAGCTCCTTTGTTCAGCTCCTAGGCTTTCCCATATTTTCAGACTGCTTATCATGTCAAATGCTTTTTTCATATTTATGAAGCAGGTATACGAGTATGTTTCATTTTGATTGATGATTTTTTGAACTGTTTTGAACAACCTGTGATCCTGGACACTATGGGCTGGTCTGAATCCACTTTGCAAATCAAGGAGTTTTGCTTCTACGATTCCTCTAAATATTTGTTCTAGTATCGTCTCATAGACCTTAAAAACAATGGGGACCAGGGTATTTCCCCTTCAATTTCAATTTGAATTTTATAGCAAAATTCAGTTTTCGGTCATTGTTATTTGGTCTTCTAAAATCACCCCACCCACCGTAAATTTTATTTTTAAATACAGATTGGACAACAAAGTAAATTAGACTCTCCTTACACATTTCTTTTTGTTTTTTCGTCTGTCTAAAAAGCTCTGTCCTTTGTGTTGTAGGTTTCTTTTTACTGGATCTCTCAGTCTTTCACGGAAAGATGAGGAAACGCATCAAAATGTCTATAGTACCAGCAGCTTCTGGTAACTCAGAGAGAAAAGGCTCTGAAGTCTTTTCACAGCAAACACCACAGGATGTTGCGCCACTTATGTTTAGCGCATTTGGCAAAAATACTCGAATAGTGCCCTGTAATGACGCCAGTAACCAGTCAACAGTGATTCCTATTAAGTGGCGGCAACGTTGCTATCTTCTTTGAGATGTAGGAAAGCATTGTTTTGTTCAACTCAACTATCATCGCAAGCTTTGCCCAGGTTGAAATTGGTAAGAGAGTCTTCAAAAGTGGTCTTAAGTGTAGCATGCCTGTTACAACAACTGCAAACACACCCCTCCTCCACCGATTCGTCACAATATAATCCTCCAACGCGAAACCAATCCTAGGCATAGGGTAAGTCGATTTCTTACGAAGTTTTTGTATCATGGCATCTGATGGCATTTTTTGTTAAACAGCACGTAAAGTCATTAAAATTCTCATTTTGTATAACTAGAGCAGAGCTAGGCCTGCTGGAAAAAACCGAATGCAGACAAAATAGACTGTTCTTTGAAGCAGCAGTAAAGTTTGTTTCACAGGACAATACACGCTAAGAATGTGTCATAGTCGTGTAGATCCAAGAGATAGTGGTAAGTCCGCCGAAAAAAAATTATAATGAGACCATCTAGCCTTCTTCTGCTTCTCACGAATAGATCTACTTTAGTTTGGCGGTTTAGAAATATTGACGGGTGGTAGAAATGATCCAACAGACACTAGAGCTAGGTACACCGAGTACTTATACCTAAGCTTAGAACTTTAACTATTGAGAGGATGCGATGCAGGGCGATACTTTCCGGGGAAGCCCGGTTTAGCCACAAAAAACTCTTTGTAGGCAAGAAAACATGTACAGAAATCTGCAGAAAAGTGGAAAGAAATTTTGTAAAAGAGTCACAGTAGGTGCTGATAATACACAAGAAAACTTCTTCTGCAAACTGTTTGACGGCGAAGAAACACAAAATCTCACCGTCAGGCAGAATAAACTATTCAAACTAGACGTTGATAGTAAAATCTTCCGTCCATCTGACCAAGATGAAGTAAGTAAGCTTAAGTCCAAAAAAAAGCTGCTGGGCCTTGTGGCCTACCAAAATACCCAAAGGTGCTGGAAAACTGGACTTTGTGGAAGCATACACCAATTCATTTCTCAGATCCGGTCAGAAGAGTGTTTGCCTGAATGGAATGGAATTTCTATAAAATTTGTTTGATCCATAAAAATGGAGACCCCCTCGACTCATCCTTTCTGCCATATTACGAGTATGTACATGTCTGAAACCCTTAGTTCAGTGCAGTATCAGACCGGAAAAGTCTCCAATCGATCAAATCTTCAAACCCCTTGAAGATCGTGGAAAAAAACTCAAGAAGTCCGAACTGATATCCACCCTCCTTTACCGATTTTAAGACCTCATATGGCTGCATTTATGGAGAGCCATGCGTAGTTTAGGTATCACTACCAAACTCGTCCATGTGTACAGAATGATGACAAAGAATGCTCGCTACTCCGTCAACTCCGGCAAGGAGTAAATTGAGACTAAAAAAGGTTTTGGGCAAAGTATTAAGCTGTCTTGCGACTTCTGACTTCTGCGGCTGAGGGGCTGCCACCCCGTTGTTCGCTTATATTGAAACGGAAATAAACCGAAGAATCACTCTTGTCAAACGCTGTTTGTCTGGGCTGAAGACGAATTTAAATTAAAAAGACCCTATCCCTGTCCTACTTTATGGCACTAAAGTATGAGCTCTATCAAAAGCGGATGTAGATATCATCAGTCGTTTCCAGAGAAAAATCTTTCGCTGGAAGGGAGGATCTCGGCCTTGGTGTCACGGACAAGTAAAAAGGGACCTCAATCGGCTTGCAGTGTGAAACTCCTAGTTTGAAGAACCGAACTAGGATAGCCTTGTTAGTTGAAGCCGAGGGATTTTAAGTTTTTCGACTGTCCTACTTATATCAATGAACCCAAACTCCTTTGTTTCATTATTGCCACTTCAACGCATTATGAGTTAAAAAAAAAATTACGTATACGCCCGAGTGACCAAACTAGCTTTTCCAAATCACTCCTTCACTCCTTCCTTCAAGAAAACTTGAATCTTATATTCCGTGAGTTAATTATGAAATCCTAAATACTACATCAGTTACCGTCGCAAAACCGCCGCCTTTAAGGTCCTACGAAATGAACTGAGGAATACTCGCTGGATATTTTGTAAGCCATTCAATCAATTATTCTAAATACGAGTATACCTAATAATTCGGTAATAAGATATATATATGGTATGTAGATACCAATGGAGGCCAAAAATATCATTTCATTTCGAAAGGTCAGAGTAAGAAATACTAAAACCCTCCTTAATCCAGATGGACAGTTTTTCTAAAAGAATTTGACACAGAGATACTCATAAAATACAACACAGACCAAAGTGCGATGTCCTTTTCATTGTCTGACAGATGTGTATTCTTAAATTAGAATCCTCCTGAATCTATTCTGAAAACTGAGAAAAGAAAATAACGAATTTGGGGTGGGGAAAAAACAAAATGGAAGAAGAAGAATAAGAATTACCGTGCTTAAGTTCGTAATTTTTTCCAATTCCAACGCTGTGGTACCATGATGATGATGACTATGTAAGTGATGAGTGGTCAACATATTGTGATATCCTTAAACCAATCCACTAATCCACACCGGGATCTGTTATCCGATTATACTCGTACTATGTGTATCTACTTGTTTCCTTTTCAACTGGAACAAATACTAAACGGATGGCAGACGAAGGGATAGTTCTACTCGTATATTTGTAGTTAAAGAGGATGAAGGAAAATAACAATTTACACTATGAAGATAACGGTAAGATGATGTTATTGAATGAGTTTTTGTTAGCGTTATGTAATCGGTTCTTCTTGGTGTTGAGCTGTTGGCATTTGCTCTATTACTATGACTACAACTACTTCTACTACTCCTACCACTTGATTGAGGTATTTTAACGGGATACAAGGATACTCGTCGTAATAATAAAGATGATGGTCCAAGTCCAATAGAAGATGGAATCCTGTATCCGTTATCATAAATATTTAGCTTCTTCTTGAGTAGATGTAGCTTCCTATTGCCATCGAAGTTGTCATAAGGAGTTATTGCCGATGGTGATACACGATGCCATCGCATAATATTTGATTTCTAACGAACTCCCAGAGTTATGATTGCTATTCCTTTTTGTTATTGTTTTTCTTCAATTTCTTCACTTTTGAAAAGATTTCTGTGTTTGTTTTGTTTTTTTGAAAAATTCCTTAATATTGCGACATCTTTATAGAGCTGCCTTGAATTAGAAATCATGGAATGGTTAAGTTTGTTTGTTTGGTTTTTGGAAAAGTGTGATGGAGTAACAAATCAAACGAATTCAAGATACAAGAGAGGGAATGGATCAGATGCAAATACTTTTCGCAAATTGTGATTTGCGAAAATTGACAAAAAAACATTAAATTAATATTTTTTGCAACATCCTACCAAAAGATAGAACAGCTCCTACTTCACTTTTTGATGCCTTAGATATCCGTGGGGTTGTATGTGTACTACAAAGTCTTTAATGGTTTGTTTGAAGCCTTCTTATTAAGAATTTTTCCTCCTCAGCCGAATAAGCGAGTGCCGACATAGGACTTCATAATAGAACTGGCCTTACATGTAAAGAGTTGTGCCGCCGGGGCATCTGCCAGGCTCAATAGTATCGAGACAACAATAAGCCTTGGAAACGAATGAATTAACGAATGCACTTGCGCCTGAAAGCCACGTACAGCCGAACAACTAGGGGGGGGTCCTGGACTGCTGCAAAGCAGATATAATCGCCTTGCAAGCAACGCAATAAGATATGTCGGACAAGCAGAGGTTGAAAAACTGCGACATCTTCTTTGGCGATTGTTATCGGCTTCAAAAGAAGCTCCTATTTGGATGCGGATTTGTTGTTAAAGGCAGATTTGGGCAAGAAGACTTCAGTTTCCTGCACCTTAATGATCACCTCGCAACAATCAGTATTAAGGCTAAATTTGGAGAAAGATGACGACACCAAGGACAGCTTTTACGGGTTATTGGACAATGCCCTTGCTATGATATTCAAATTGTTTTCACAGCTAAGAAGATAGGGCATCTTTGGTACAAAGAACAGTCTAAACGATAAACAGATTCAGGCTAATTGATCTTGTGGCTAAGGGAAACATTGTCAAAGTCGTTAATCAAATTGACTGCACACAGGGAGGAGCCCGAGGAGCCAACATCAACTCAGAGTATTACTTTGTTGTAGCCAAGCCACGACAGCGGATATACCCAACTTTGAAAGACAAGTAAATTCTGAGAGGAAGTTTAACGACGCTCGGCTACAATAGGCCAATGAATGGAACCCCAGCATCGCGTATGTACGATCGGAACCGAATCAATGCAGAGGTCTACGGCCAAGCTACGTATATAGGGCTTTATCTCTACAAAGATCGATTGGAAACATGCTTTGCATTGAGGGGACGTAACACACCTGTCCCAGACAGTGTACCGAGCGAACTTTTAAAAATCGTGACTGGGGGGAAACCACATGTGCTCCTGAACTATTCATTGCGTGTTTACGTGAAAGATTATTCAGTAGATGCTGGAAATACCAATGCCTACTTCTTTTGCAAATGGTCAGAGTATCTCTTTCTTTACCTGACTCCGTCGTCATGCCCTCCGCTATGTATCCTGAATAACACTGGATAAAAATTGCGGGCTAGGCAGGCTAGCAGCAAATTCTACAAAGCGCCTGCACTGGAATATCACATGTTCCACATCTTCTTCTTGCTCTGGACACTCAGGACAGTAAGGTGAGCTATCAGAACCAAATCTGTGGAGATACTTTCTGTAGCCACTATGTCCGGACAGAAACTGCGTAAGATGATAGTTTCAGTCTCCTCTTATTTTGCTTAGCCAATGCTCCATGATGAGTATCAACCTGTAGGTCCATTTACGGCGTTGTCCCATCTCTCCTGCTACAATGCCATAGACGTTACCCTTTCTCCCTGCTTGACACGTCTCGTAAAATTGACTGCCAGCCGATTTACTCTGCGCCTTTGGTACACCCTTCGCATCTCGTTTGCTAGAATGTCTATGGGGATCATTTCCGCTATCACAGAAGCGGCTTCGTCCAAAATTGTTCGGAATCCGCTTATTGCTCTTATTGCGCAGAGCCTAAACGTTCTTGACAGTGCTCTTTTATTTTTCTCCGTTGCTAGGGCACCAGCCCAAACCGGAGCTCCATGTAGCAGGACAGAGGTCACCACTCTGCAAAGCAAGATCCTGCGGGCAGGTCCGGGCCTCCAATATTTGGAAGCATCCGTCCAATAGCTGCCTGCATTAATGATGCTTTTTTTCCCGAGTATTCAAAGTGCGCTTTAAAATGAAGCCTGCTGTCGAGCATACATAACTCCTGGGTACTTCAATGTATTCTTGGATCTGATGGTTTGGTTCCCTATAGAGAAGTTCGACTGTTTTTTGGCTTGTAATTAGGATAGTCTCGGTCTTGTGGTCAGCTAGTTCACAGCTGGCAGACTCCAGCCACCCCTTTATTATTTTGATTGCCTCGTTTGTGGAGGTTTCAACATCATGGATATATTTTGCCACTTTAACCACGGCGATGTCATCGGCGAAGCCAATCACCTTCACATCTTCAGTCAACCTTAGTCGCAAGATTCCATCGTACATAATATTCCACAGGAGAGGCCCGAGGATCGAACCTTGCGGTACTCCTGCGGTTACATTATAATATGTTGTGCCATTGTCTGGTCTGGTATCTTAACTTCCTGTGCCTGAAGTAGTCCATGACTATGTATCTACTACCGCTTTATTTGCGTCAATGGTAGAACGCGATTTCCTGAAGCCATACTGATGGTCTGACGGAGCTCCGTTTTCTTCAGTCACCGCTAATAGCCTATTGTAAATAATACCTTCCAGGACCTTTCCAAGTGTATTTGCAAGACATATTGGGCGATATGACGAAGGTTCTCCGGGTGGTTTGCTTCCCTTTGGTAGTAGAACCAGGTGTTGGAGCTTCCACGGATCGGAAAAGACTCCCTCTTCGAGGCATTTTTGCATGGTTCTTATGAAAATGTCCGGTCACTTTCTAGTGGCCGCTTTAATTGCCTTATTTGGAATTCCATAGAGAAGTGGATGACATCAGGAATGCCCCTGAGCCCAGTACTGGATCTATAGAACTTCGTTCACGTCGGGCTCCTGCACCTGGAAATGCCTTAGAGGACAGGCTAACCGGCTTTGGGGTTGATGATGGACTGGTCATGATGGAGAGATCCTGTAAGTAGTACGAGCGCAGGATACGGTGAACAGTCGTCAGAGTGGCGTACTTGCGGCGGGGTCAAGGGTTTGATATAGCAGCCAAGAAAACGGAGATGATTGTCTACGAATCTGGATAATGGCAACTCTATATTGCTGTTCGGCTCCAATGTGTGGGCAGTTGCGCTGTCCCTGGGGGTCGGTGATGGGGTCTTCGAAAACCATTTATCTCGGTACAAGTTGCCGTGACCTTTCGGATCGCTTGCGCTTACCGCAGGATCTTCACAGCAGCCATTATGGTGATCGAGAGAAACATACTCATACAAGAAAGCGACAGAAAACCATAGATTATCGACGGGGGGTGCTGAGCCTTCGACTGGAGCGAAGTCATTGGGATGTGAATTGCTTACTTACCCAGATGCGACCATTGCCCTTCGGCAAAGCCCACTTTCTTCATTTGCCCAAGGTGGCATCAGTAACGACAGTTTTTAGGGGGCAGGCTGGACTTGATAATCGCGCCCGAAAATCTTCTTTCCGCTATTTGATAGTAACCGAAAAAAAAGGGATGATAAGCTGGTTGACAAACATGTGCCACCTCACGCGTAGATGTAATTCAAACGAATTCAAACTGCGTTGGCTGTGCATATCTCTGACTCGTCCGGGTTATTAGCAGGTTAAAGTAGCGGAATAGCAGTAGAAGAATAGTAGTAGAATAGCTCTTAATAAGGGCCCACCGATAAGATATCACGGTAATCTTCGGGGTACTTACGGTGGGTGTCATTTAGAAAGAGAGACGAGCTTTCTCGTTGTTGTCGGGGGAAGAATGGTCTCTCCATCCTTAAGTTATCCTAACGCGGTTTCAGGGTGAATTGAGGCAAACAAGTTTGAACTAAAAATAGGCACTGGCCTGGAGTGGTCGTATGATTCTGAAATCATTAATTAATTTCCCCACCACAGAAATATAATAGAAATACCAAATGTGGGATGCGAAAAGACAGTGTGGATGCACAGTGAACTTTTGGTGAACCGCTTCGGTGGATTTACCAGGCTTACAACCTCATTGATATTCACCCATCGGGTAGTTGACGATGGGACGCAAGCATCTTAAATGTGACGTTTAATAGACTTATGTCGCAGTTCAGGGGACTTTATTTCCTTAAAATCGGACAGACGAAAAGGCATGCTTTTCTTTGACTAAATTGTATGTATAGGTATAAGCTGGTGCATGTTTTTTATAAGAAAAAAAATGTTTGAACGGACGTTTCGCGATTTTATTCCATCCTACCTGAAAGCTGTACCGTCTTCGTGGTTTAATAGTTCGTGCCGTGGAAGTTAAACTTCCAAATTTCTGTATTCGACTGTTCTCCTCTCCTGGTATGTGTCGATAGCAAGTGTTAATTATGCTTTCGTCTTCGGATGCAGTGTTGCACGGTACGCCTCCTGCTTGGTTGAAAGTGCACATCGGCGTTGATTGTTAAGCAAATTCAAAATGGAATTAATGAAAAAGAATTCTTCTGTTCATATGCAAGTGGATGAGCCCTAGGATGATTCTAGTAATCAAGTTCGTTGAGAAGTCAATAAAACAAACCCCATAACGATTTAATGCCAACGAAATGAAAAATAAAATCTCAAATCACAACATTTATTCTCCCAAATGAGGTCGAATAAAATATTCATCGCCATCGCGATGGTAAACTGGCCTAGAAAAATGAAAATGTTTTCGTTTGCCTTTTATCGTTCTACAGATATAAACGTCAATAACAGATGCCATACACTAGACAGTTTCAATTTTTAATCTACTGCGATGATAAAACCCATATGTCCAACTATGCCATGGATGTCTTGTTGTATAAATTGTGGACAAAAGATTCGTTTTTATGATATAGAATGGACGATTAACAGATTACTCAACACACCAACTGTCAAACGCAGCCCAAGGGGATTTTAATAGCAGATTCTTCAATTGTGAATTTTAGTTGCGGGTTAAAAATGAAAAAATCTTAATTAAAACCATCGCGATATGAGGGAGAAACCGTTGTTTATACACTTACTAACTTATGTACGAGTTGGTATATGAAGTTGTCTTTATGAAGACAGGATGCCTGTGTTGCCAGGGACACATAATTTTTCCAAAGTGAACATTTTTCAATTGTTGTATTTGCGTCAGTGTATCTGGATATATGCATTGTATAGCCTTTGTCGAAAACAAATGAGTAAGTCTTGAGGAGTAAAAAGTAATCAGAAAATGTAGAAGGCAAAACATGAATTCATACCTATGCAGCCAAAAACAGCTCTTCGGGCAGAAAGAGTCTCCATCTACATAAAGTTAAGACAACAATATCTAGGTTCAGATGCAACAAAGGTACTGAACCTAAGTTTACCGCCGGAGGTTATCAAAACTGGTGGACACGACTTTGTAGAGAGCATACACTAACCCATTTTTAAAATCTGGCAGAAAGACTATTTGGATTATAAATGCAATTTCAGTTCAGTTTGAACGATCCTCAAAGAGGAGAAACCCTTAACTTCGCTAACTAGAGAGGTGAAAGTCATCTCAATATTGAGCACACGATCTTTTCTGCAACAATTCCTCTTCAATTTGACACTACGTATGATAGATTCTTGAAAAATACTTCCAGCGGTTCAGATCGATATCCACAATCTTTTTCATGGGCTTAGCGATAAAAAAGGTAAAACCAAGTAAATGCTCTCAACAAGAAGGAACACACAAAGAATTGGATAAAGAGTTGGAGTCGACATCTGTAGCTTCGAAGTAGTAAAGTACTTTGACTAGCTTCTCAAATAGTTGGCTCTTTTGACGAAATTTACGAAGAATTTGTTGGCTTTGTGTCGGCTCAGTTTCAAGCACGGCGTTTCGAATCTTGTGAGGAATTGTCCTTGTTTTATAAGCTTACTACTTTTCCTAAAAAAAAGAAATCAATCAAAGAAGTCGGATAGTGTCAATTCGCTTGGTCTTGGTGGCTGATTCGCAATTCACTGTTCAATGAGAAGGTGCACGATGGTGACAGAAAAATCTACGAAAATGTTTTAAAAAATCTCAATATCTCTGTTGTAGTTTTTTACAATATCTTGGCGTTCTGTGTACGTGACTGAAACTGATTATTCACATATGACAGCTGTCTGAAACTAATAAAATTCAAGTTAGCGGTCCTAATGGGACACCTTTACTTCCACAAAAACAAACTCTGTTCTAACTTGTGCAGGATCTGATAATACAGATTTTGTTAAGCGTGACCTGGATGTCAAAGTTCCCACCTGACAGTTTTCAACCATTACATAATTACTTCCATATTTCAAGAATCATGGAAAATCATTTAAATTTTACCGATTGCCAAAAATCAAACGCAATTTCTGGTAGTCATTTTAGGCCTAATATCTACTCGCCTATCTTCAAATCGACACTTTTCAAACAGGATTCAGATTCACTCATAATTGCCTCCCTCGGCTATGAAAAACATCTCGGACGATATAATGCCTGACCTTGATATAAGGCAAGGCGTGCCTTAGGGATCAATCCTTGGGCCTATTTTATTACAATAATCAATGACTTGTCATCAGTATATAACCATGGTTCAGTGTATTTTATGTCGACAATTTTTAAACTGTTCTAAAAGTTATGTTGCAGCCATAAAATTTAACGAAGATTTGTCTAAAAGTCAGGAGAGGTCGGTGATAAGTGGGCTTTTGTCAACCCCCGATAAGTTAAAAGTTCTTTCAATCCCCAACCCCAAACTATTAGCTAATATAATCTCAATTATGGCTTTTTGACACTAGGATATGGCTTATGGATTCAGTAGTCACTCTAAGATTTTCTTTAAGGAATAATTTATCTAGATACGAGTACCATCATGCAAATTCTACATTCACTCTTTTTGAAACCCGACAGAAATTTGTAATGTATACTAAATACTCATAGTAAGTACGACCGATGTGATTTACTATAATCTTGACCTTAAAATTCCTTACGACACTATGAAATATATTTATGAACTTCGCAGATACTACCATATTTCTATACATTTATTTATTCTATACAAATACGAGTATATTGATATCTTAAAAGGGTCCTTAATTAATAGGAATAACATAAAATATGTTCAAATGAAATAAAGAAAAATTGAGATATCGGGCTGATATTCATTCCAAATATAGTACATATGCAAGATTAAAATATGGAGTTCGACTTTGCTCATATGACCACTGTGAGTAAGTTTGCGGCGATCGATTATTTGGAGACAATTTTCCACACATGTCGGCCGGAACGTTGCAAATTTCGGGTTTTATATTGAACCGGAGCTCCTCTTAAGTTGTTTCCTTTTTGACATAAACTAACGACTTGACGTCAACCCATAAAAATATATCCGACGGCGTTAAATCGCATGAGCGAAGACCCCTTCATTTGGCCATTTTCCGAGATTACACGACTATCAAACTTTTACTTCAAAAGAACAGTTGTTAGAGCTATGTGTGTGGCATGTGGTACCATCTTGTTTTAATCACATATCACATGTCTTCCAACATGGCACAATAGCCCACTTCGAAAAGTGGGGAAAAAATACCGTCCAATCACATCTCCGGTAAGAAATCCACACCTCACGGTTACTTTTTGCAGATGCATCACTTTAAGCACATGTGGGCTTGTGGCTGTCCAGTAACCCAAGTTTTTCTTATTGATAAAGTCATTAAGCTAAAAATGAGCTTCATCGCTGCAGATAATTTTCGTTTAAATTTAGGACTTTTTTCAAACTTTCGCAAAGCCAAATCGAAAAATTTTCGGCACTACAAGTGATCGAGAGGCTTCAGTTTTGAGTTGATTTTGAGCTTGAAAGGCTGTAGGCCAAGATCTTAAATTCGTTATAATGTGAACTGAAAGATTCCCGAGTCCGGTGAACAAGATCGAATCGACAGATTTGGCTCATTTTGAATTGAAACCTCAACAGCTGCAATATTTTCAGTATTTCGCTCCGTGCGGTATTTCAGTGGCACAGGAACATTTAATAGGGAATATGTTGTCTTGAATTTATTCACTATAGCAAGCACAGCCTGTCTTTTGAGACGTTTATTACGCTCCCATTGTTCCAATTTCAGTTCTGCTTTTTTTTTAAGTTGGACATTTGTTGTTGATATTCCCTCCTGATATCTTAGCGTCATAGCTTGACATTTGCAAAAGTTTCGTAGCCAATAGTACATCTATCTCTGTGTGCGTTGGCGATTTTTTATGAATTTAAATTTGCAACAACGAAATTATATTAAATTTTGCGTAAAAAACGGATTCAATGGTGCGCGAACCTTGAAAATGTTGGAAAAGTGTTTCGGCAACGATTCTCTTAAGAAAACGGTCGTTTACCAGTGGCACGAGCGGTTCAAAAGTGGTCTTGAGGCAATCGAAGATGATGAACGAAGTGGCAGACCATCGACATCGAAAACCGACGAAAACATTGATGAAGTAAAAGAAATGTTGGTCAATAACCGCAAATTAACCATCAGAGAGATAGCGGAGGACTTGAACATTGCCTGTGGATCCGTCCAAGACATTTTGGTTAATGATTGGGGTTTTCGTCGTGTAGCAGCAAAGTTGGTGCCAAAACACCTCAATTTCATGCCAAAAGGAGACCGTGTTGCCGTCGCAAAAGAGATGATTTGCGAGGCTGAATCCGATCCCACATTCATCAAAAGGATCATTACTGGAGACGAGGCGTGGGTTTATGAGTACGACACGCAATCCAGACATCAGTCAAGTGAATGGCGTTCACCAAACGAGCCGAGATAAAAAAAAACACGTCGTTTTCAGTCGAAAAAGAAGGCAATGGTCACGGTTTTCATGGATTACAATGGTGTAGTGCATCATGAATGTTTGCCAAAAGTATTATTGGGGCGTTGTGAGACATTTGCGTGAAGCATTTCGCCGAAAGAGACTAGAATTGTGGGCAGAAAACTGGTGGATTTTGCACCATGAAAACGCACCGTCGCACAGTGACATCACTATTCGTAATTTTTGACGAAAAATGCAACAAATATCATCCAACAGCCACCGAATTCACCTGATTTGGCTCCCTGTGACTTCTTTCTGTTCAGTCGAGTTAAAAAACCACTATGGGGAACGCGTTTCAGCAGCCGAGAGGAAGTAATGGAAAAATCGCAGGAAGCACTGATGCACATACCGAACACCGAATATAAAAAATATTACGAGGATTGGATCAAGCACTGGCATAAGTATGTTGCAGTCGATGGGGATTACTTTGAAGGGGACAATATAGATTTAGATGAATAAACATTATTTTTAATTTTCTGTATAAATTCCGGAACTCAAGATGGTGTTCACCTACATCCATTTCAATTCCTTCGTCGGATTTGAAGCGTTTCCCAAAAACAAATTTCTTCAAGTTTGGAAACAGATAGAAGTATGAGGGTGCTAATCAGGAGAATGGAAGGATAGTTGAGCAAATCATACACCGAATCCCGTAGTTTTTCCATCGACAGCGCGCCCTTGTGTACATGTGTATTGTCCTTGTGAAAGATGATTTTTCTCTTCTTCAAGTCTGGCCTCTTCTCGCAAGTTTTGGCATCCAGTTGGCTGGTATTTGTTCAGCCTTTTTCGAAGAAATCAGTTAAAAGGATCCCTTTCGCATCCCAAAACAAGCTGGCCATGATCTTTCCGGCAGATGCGATCGACTTCGCTTTCCTTCGCTGAACCACCGGCTTCTACATACTGCTTTGTCTGATGTTTCGTTTCTGGCGTGTTGTGGTGGACCCATGTATTATCCCTGGTGAGATACAAAATCGGACGGATCCCTATTGAATCGCACATTAGGATAAGCATTCAGCAAATGCAGCACCCATCTTAAGCAGACCTTCCCTAAGCTTTTGTGCAAGATGTTTCGCACCTTTTTCTCCGATATCTCCACAGCCTCAGCTATCTCACTCACCTTCAGTCGCATATTGTACAACACAAAATCACGCACTTTTTGAATGGTTTTGATTGCAGTTGCGGTTTTGGGCTGTCATTTGTTAACTCTGAATGAAATTTTCAAAACGAAGGATTTTATGACCGCATGATATTCAAGTTTATCCAAAAACACGCAAGATATCTATTGCACCACTTGAAAGAACAAGTTGAACCTTGTCATATGAACTAATAACACGTGCACCCACGCAGAAAACATAGAATTTTGCTAATTGGAACGTTAGCTCTGTGTCAGGCCAAGAACTTTTCGCAGTTCCGTGAATATGCAAAATTTGCATTTCTGGGATACGGAAAATCCACATGAAATGCACGAAGAGTCACCATCAAAGTCACTGTTTGGTGCGACATTTCCATCGAATAATTGATAGGCCCTATTTTTGAGGACGCCGACAGCGACGCCCTTACTGTAACTTGTGAGCGCTACAAACCTCAGCCATTGGTTGCTGAATTGGGTCTCAAACAATGTTGATTCCAGCAGTAGTGCGTACTACACAGCTTGAGAAACTATGAAGATTTTGATCTCCCTGTGATCTCCCGTCTTGCCGATTTGAACTGGCCGGGTAAACCGCCAGATCTTACGGGGCCAGACTTCTTCCTTTGGGTTTTTGAAATCGCGCGATAACCACAACAAACCACAAATCATGCAAGTCATGAAAGCCAGCATTGAAGAAGAAATCACCAATTTGGAGCCAGATGTTTTGAGAGCAACAATTCCAAATGCCGTACAACTAGCTTAAATAAGCATTATCACAGGAGTGGTCATGTGATTGATTTTATTTGTACAACCTTCGAGAAGCACCTTTGTAATTCGTCATCAATACACAAAAGCAAGGTCTTACAACTTCGGTTTGATCTTAATCCTGACTGAACACTTTTAAGTAAATTATTTAATTTGAAAAACATTTGCGTCGGCCTTAAAATCGTTTTTGTATACCAAACTATCTCACAGCTAACCTTTAAATATTTAAAAAACCTAATTGCCTAAAATAGTTACAACTTTAAGGCTTAAAAACTCATCTGGCTAATTCTAAGTATTATGGTTTAAACTTTTAAAAACAAATACAAAACTTTTTTGAATTATTTATTTTTTTATTTTAATAATGTCGACAGGAACATATGTATTCAGATTTTCCCCCTTTTGGGCGGTGTTCCCAAAATACTCGTATGTATCTGTGCCAACATACAAGTGGTAACAATACCAAAAAAACCAAACATTCGAAATACACACACATAATCATATTGGCTCACTGCCTGGAGAATTCAAAAAACACCTAAACTCGCAAGTAATTTAAATGTTTAACCCCTTTTCCGCCTGACTGGTAGTTTTGTTGTTACGCTTGACTAAATATCAAAATCACCCTCTATCAACGCTCACGGTGGTACACTACACACCTACCTCCTCCTCCTCGGATAAATTGTATAATTTCATATTGAAAATTTACGTAAGTAGAAATTAATTAGAGGATTACTGCAAATTTGAATATAATCCCAGCCCTCGAGCCATTGAAGGGTACACAACATTAGCTGATTTCATTTTTGAAAATCCTTCAATTGGTTTTTCATCCTCGTAGCCATGAGGTACATAAGTTTATTTTTTATTTATTGCTGGCGAAAGTGATATGCTTTCGCTTTTCCGTACTCTGCCTGGTTTTTGGAAGGAAATGAAAAGTTAGCAGCAGACTACCAGTAAGTGAAAAGTGATGTAAAAAAAATGTGGCATGAGAAATCGGATGGAGTCGTCCTGACATACGGTTCCTCAAGCGGAATACTGATTTTGGGGAGAAAATGATGTAAAACGCTTTTTTTGTAGTTTGGAAGCACTTCTTTCCGCAGGAGATCCAATCGAGAATGTGTTTGGATTGATGAAGTTGCAGTCTTGTTTGACAGAGAGAGAGAAAGAAAAGTCTTATTTTTTTTTTATTTTTTTTTGAAAGTGCCTTTGGGATATTTTTACTTTTGAATTCAACAATTTAACTTTGTAAATATTGAAATGGAAGTACAGAGTTACGAGTATTTGTATTCTTCAAGGACTTGCAAATGCAGAAGAAGAAGTCAAACAATCATATTCGGTTGAAGTGATTTGAACACACTGGATTAAAGATAGTCCGAAATGGTAGAGAATGTTGCCAACTGTTTAACCTTTCTCCAAATAGCCATAAATGTTTATTTATAGATGAAAAGAAGACCAATTCATATGGGAAATGAAAATGGGAAGTTGCTGCAGCAAGACTTTTATGTCATTGATGCAGACATTAAGCAGACAGAAGAACGGCCATGTTTTGAAGCAAAGACTGGGTAGAATCAGCATGTAGGATCTAATAAGGTGGACTTTAGGCATTTTTTCATCACTTCTCATTCCTAGCTCCAGGATGTTGGTTTCTTGTGAAGGACGACGTACCATGGGCCAAATGTACGATCTACATCCAGCTTGGCAGATGTAATACTATATGCTTCAATATAAAAGGTGTTTTCTGAGAGACGGACATTTTTGCATTGCAGGTCTAATTTTCAGACAGCGTTCGCACTAAATTAAGCTATCTTTCGGCAATAACACATCGAATTTTGTCTCTCAAGTGCTTAATTGTTTCTGGTTTACCGGCGTAGACATCTGACTTTACATGTCTTTAGAGAAAATAATCAAATGTCGTCCAATAGCATGAACGAAGTGGTCCAAGTCCAGTACTTGGTCAAATGCTTGTTTTGTCAAGTCATAAATTAAAAAGAAAAATCAGGGCCAAATGAAAACGAATTAATATTTAAACAATTTTTGTTTTGTTTTTATTGGGTTATTCAATGGCTACAAATCTTAGAACAACTTATTCGAAATGACTTCCATTTGCTTTCCGGCACGACTTAAGACGATGTGGCCACTCATCGATTTCGAGACGCACTTCATGCATGGGGAAATTGTCCACTGCACGGACAAGGGCTCGCTTCAACGACTCAATATTTGAGTGTCGAGTAGAGCAAGCCATGCCCTCTAATACGGACCAAAACTTGTAATCCAACGGGTTGAGATCTGGACTACCAGCTGGACAATCATCCGTTGATATGAAGTCCGGAACGTTGTTTTTGAGCCACAGTTGAGTCGTTTTTGCTTTGTGAGCAGGAGCAGAGTCTTGCTGGAAAGTCCATGGCTTGTTGTTGAATACTGATTGGTTGAGAGACTTGACAATGGGTTCCAAGACGGTCGATTGATATACTTTGGCCGATGTTTTCACTCCTTTCTCGCAAAAATGGAGCTTGGTAACGCCATCGTAGCACACTCCCACCAAACCCTCGGGATGCATTGGGATGATTCTCTGGATGACCGAGCATACACATGATCATTCTGCTTATTGAACGATTCTTCTACAGTGCAGATTTTCTCGTCAGTAAACAGAATTGGTCTGTGAGCGTTCTTCACGTACCGGCTGAGTAACGCTTTCGATCTTCGCTTGCGTTTTTCCTTCAATGCGGCCATGAGCAGGTGTCCAGTGTGTCCCTTGTACACACTCCAAAGTCCAAAATCTGTTTTGATAACGCGAGACATGTATTTTTGCGAAATTTGTATTTCCCGCGACAAGATTTTCGGTCGATTCGTTTCTTCACGGCTTTGATCGCTTTCGGAGTTCTCACAGTGCGCGGACGGCCGGATCTTTGACGTTCTCGTACTCCATCAGTATCCTCAAATAACTTCACAGCACGATACACAAAATTGCGAGTGATTGCAAGCGGTCGCAACATCCTAAAGATATCACCTCTTTCCATGTTGTATTTAAGTAGGCCAACTACAAGCAATTAATGTCAAAAACTTTTTACGTCACAATGAAGCAAAAATATCAACTGTCAAATCGCAATCAGTACGAAATGGATTCGCCCAGTGTTGCATTCGTAATGAGTGATTTCAGTTATGTACCAGTATTTATGACTTGACTAGGTAAATTATTTGTATCGCACACTGTGTGGCATTTGCCGCCATTCTGCTGAAACCAAATATATGCAAATTAATGCCTTCCAATTAAGGCAAAATAGTAAGTTATCGTGTCTCTGTGAGGCTTACATGAAATTTTTTCGAAACTTACATGAAATTTGGGATCAATAGCAATTTTTTCCTCGGATCATTCATGGAATACACGGCGCCAACGCTGATTGTGTGGCTTCAATTTCTTCACAAGTTGAATCTTGTAAGAAGAGTTCGTCGAATATACAATGGGACGAATCCACTTTCGAACTTGTGAAGGAGCAAGAGTACTCGAAGATGTTAACATCCACAAATCCGCTGATCCGGATGGTATATCTCCCCTTCTTCTGAAGAGGTGTTCTTCTACGCTGGCAAAACCACAGCGTCAACTTTTCCATCAATCCTGCACTTAAGGACTCTTTCTGAGCAGATGGAAAACAGCATTTGTCCAGCCCGTCCCTAGAAAAGGCGAATCTTCTTCTCTGTCCACTTACAGACCCATTGCACTTACGTCTCTCTTTTCAAAGGAAACGCTGACAAATCGTCAGTTCACGAAATATCTCGAAACATGAAAACTTCTTAATGACCGGCAGAACGGTTTTCGTAGCAACAGGTCCACTGGTAATGGCATGTCTCACCGAAAAGTGGAACTAAAGTCTAGATCAATCTGGCGAAAGCAAGAAAGTTGCACTTGATATTTCTAAGGCATCAAGCTTTTTGTCGAAAATGCGTGCATTTGGGATCAACGACTCTCTTCCTCAATGGATTAGAAATAACCCTTCGGAACGTTTAATTCAAGTTGTCTTGGATGGTTTCAAGTCTGATATTCACAAAATAAATGCTGGTGTGCCCCAGGGGTCCGTTCTGTCCTTATTCCTTTGCTGACGACAGTACTCACTGCTTTTCACATTCGTTCCCGGACTCACGTCTCTGCTCTTCGGCTGTAAAACGGGAGCGGCAGCGTATGTTAAGCTCTTTAAATTCCGATATTAATAGCATAATAACCAAATATTCGAAGTCGCCAAAAATGTAGCGAAATGTCTAGGTTTCCTTAAGCAATGTAAGAAATGTTTCACCACCTCCGATCTGGCTTCAATATATATGGCTTTCATCCGCCCAAAATTGGAGTACAATGCTCACATCTGGTCACGTGCTCCTAAGACTTCTTTGTACTTGCTAGATAAGATCTTAAAAACGTGTGATAAAACTTATAGGTGATGCCAATATAACACAGTCGATTGACACCCTCGATTTGATGTCTCCTCACCCTGTTCTATTGCTATTTCTACCACCAGTGCTCCTCAGAAATTGCTAGTAGCATTCCTCCAACCGTAACATCCGTCTCGCTATGAATGCTCATTAGTACTATACATCCTCAAACCCACTTTCTGACGTACCTGGAAATATCGTGATTCTTTCCTAAGCCGAACAACTCGGTCATGGAATGCCCTGCTGAGCACTTTATTTCCTAACCATTATAACCTCCAAACATTCAAAACCAACGTATATAGGTACCTCTCTTTCTTTCCTTTCTGACTTTCCATCGCCCGAGCTGTGTACAAACCTTGATCGTGCGCTAATTTAAAAACAAAAGTCTCGTAAGCCCGGATCTTTAAGCAAAACATTTGGATCATCATCAACACTACACTGGATACCTTGTTGTTTGCGCAATACATGATGTTTCACAGGTTGCATATAATCGTCGCTTCGATGGACGACTATGAGCACCATAATGCGTATGTTTTTCAAAATAAATTTGGACAATTTCCAATAGTGACTTCGAAGTGAGTCTTTTCATAATAAATTCCCAAACTAAACGTACCTCAAAACAATAAGGAACTCTCAAATCGGCTGCCACAGAAAACGCTGTTGTCAATTTTAAGTTTTCCGCTTCTAAGAGAAACACTCTTTACTTGGAGCTTAAGTCATTAAGGTTTCTTAAAAATAGTAAGTGGCGAATGGATCTCAAATTGGAAATTCAAAGAAGTAGTTCCTACATCCCTGGTGTGAAATATCCATTTCCTTATGCTCAAGGGGCCCCAGGTTGAGTTGGTGAATAGAGTGTAGCTACCCAATTTCGTAAGAGTCCTCTATTAACGAACATTCCGATTTTGCACAAGGATAAATTCACTAATGGCGCTGTGCGAAATAAAAAAAAAAAAAACTTAAGAACACTCAGATCTGAATATGGAAATGATCGGACCTTGAACATGAACGGATGGAACTCCAGGAGTTATGTTGTGACACAAATCCTCAGCTGTACTTTTTGGGACGTTAAAGATGTATCTGGTTTTCTTTCTAAGAAAATCAAAACACCGTATACCATTTCAACAAAGCTTATAACGGCATAACTCAAAGTTGAAACTTTTGTATCGCTGCAGCCCCCTTCAGAATGTAATCCATAGAAAACAATGTTAAGTGATCAAGTTAGCCCTTTTATACTCTCTCGGTGGTATTCAAATTGACTGGTTATAAGGCCTGAAATAGGCCTCAGTAATATTCGTCGACTAGCATCTGGCTCATGCCTCATACCGTGGATCTCAACATTAATCAGAGGTATCCTGATCAATCTAGTACGAATTAGATTGCTTCATGATGCCAATATTTTCTTATTGCGACCAAGGCACGAATGTGGATCTTCTAATCGGTGATAGGAAAAGCAAATGCTGGGAGACATCAGACATGAAAATGAAGTCATATAAATCTTTTATCATTTTCAACGAGAATACTTTAAATCATCATCGATCCTTGAGGAGGGAAACTGTTTCGTATATTCTAACGGCTCAGACATTTGCCCTCTAAACATTGCTATAAGATCTTCCCTGCCGAAGCCGTTTTAAGTCTTTTGTTGACTAATAGGTGATTCCTTATCAATATAGTTTAAGTCTATACTAGCCAGACTAGATTACGATAAGCTGCTTATACGTATGTCCACGTATTGAAGCAAGAGCTTTAAAGTTAGATTTGGCGGTTACCGGAAACGAAAAATGAAATACATGCTCTCAACTACATATAAATGACATGCAACACTCACAACTCAGACAAAACGTCAGAATATGGTAGACAGGCGGTAGTCAAAAATTTTGTCGTACGAGTATAAAGGCTGTAGCTGATATAAACAACGACACCACTCTCGTGATCATTGGAAGAGTATAGTAAGTAACAAGGGTCAGAGGCCAAGAATAGCTTATCTCGGATAACTAAAATGCATCGTCGCTATGCCACAAAAAAGCTATGTAGAGTCGCTTTTTCGTTTTGAAAAAAGGTGCTTAAAGTGATCTACCGCAAGAAGATTAAATCACAAATTATACATGGACTTGGTTAAAGAATCAGAATTTACAGTCTAAAATGGCCGCGATCTACTCTTACGATTGAAAACTGGCTCCCGTTTTTGGAAAGCCTTCGAATTCACCAATTATGTTAAATGAATGAATTCAACTAATTTGGAAGGTAAAGGTGAAAATTGAATGCTGTTTAATTTTAGTTGACAACGATGTGCGATTAAACAAACTTGGCGATGAAACGAATTTTCCAATAAAATCCAAACGTGGTTGTTGCAGTAATCAGTAAAGTAAGGGAAGAGGCAGAGAATTTTCTCTGAAAAGTTGGTAATGGTGTGAAATTCAGTAACCGAATCGAACAGAGAAGTGTTGAACTTTAAATTAAACTGAATCAGAATTAGAATAATTAGAAACAATTAAAGACATTGTGAACAAGCTGCAGCGATATTTAATAATTTACACTGATCAGAACAGTCATTTGCTCGTAATAGCAAGAAAAATCATTTCGTAGTGCTCAAAAGAACATTATCAATATATGGTAATCAGAATAAGGAAAATCAAGGCAATGGAAACGCTGATAAATCTCAGCTCATCAAACATCACGAAACATGATAACTTCTCAATGACCGGCGATATGCCTTCCCTAGCAGTAGGTCAGCTGATGGCATAAGTCCTTTTTAAATCCAAGTGGTTTTAAATGGTTTCAGGTTTGATATCCACAAATAAAGTGCGTTAAGGTTGCGTTCTGTCTCCGATACTCTTCTTAACCCTAATTTACGATCTCTTGCCTGCTACTTCTAATCCAATTTATTCTCCCATTTATTTATTGATGACAGAAATGTCTGCTTTTCATATTTTTTTCTGGACTCACGTCCCTGCTCATTAAATTCCAATATCACCAGCATAACCAATTGAGAAACTACCAACGAAATTTGAACATCAAGCGGTTAATTATGAATGGCACACCAACAGCTTTCCATTATCAGCATGTGTTTCAATGGCAACCTGCGTTGGAATGTCCAAATATTTGAAGTCGACCGAAATGATGCGAAATATCTTGATCCCGGAATTCATTCAGAAAATCAAAAATACAAGTTTATTCATCTAAATCTATATTGTCCCCTTCAAAGTAATCCCCATCGACTGCAACACACTTATACCAGCGCTTGACCCAATTCTCGAAACATTTTTTATATTCGGTTTTCGGTATGTCCATCAGTGCTTCCTAAGATTTAGAGGGGATATCAACAACAGATGTACCAACCTAACAAAGAAAACAAAACTCACATCGGAACAATGGAAGCGCCATACGGGAACTTTTTGATCTAGGTAGTATAAGACGTTCATCCGTCCAAAAATGGAGTACAATGCTATTCACCACCTATGCTCCACCGAAATTGCAACCTCGAACCATCTTTTTATGAATGCTTGCCAATTCACACTCAAGCCCATTTTCAGGCATACTTTGAAGTATCGCGATTATTTCCTGGATCGGACAACTCGGTAATGAAATGCCCTCCCGAGCTCTTCATTTTCTAGCCATTATAACTTGCAAACATTCAAAACCAACGTACATAGGTACCTCACTTTCTTTGGTCTTCAATTTTTCATCGCACGCTCTGTGTGCACTCATTTTAAGGGTGTTAATAACCCCTGTAGCGGGTGTCAATAATAAAGAAAAGCAAATTAAATTTGTATTGTATCTCCATGAGGCTTAGTACATAAATAGAGCATCCCCACCATTTCGTTCCTAAACTTAAGCTTAAGTTATCCCTCAAGTTATACGAGTATTAGACATTACTCTGCTCTTGTAATGAACTCTTCTCTTTTGATTCCAGTTTACCAAGATAAATAATCAAGAAAAGAATATTAATAAAAGTCACTGACAAAACATTAAGCCTTCCTCTATCTGCTCTGTTCCCCTTTCTCTAGCCCCATTTGACGGCACGATTGCCCAATAAGCCCACCAAACTTATGCATGAAACTTTCCGAAACGATATAAAAACCATTTGGAATCCTACAGGCATCCGTATATGTTGTCCCCACCGTCCTCCCATCCACTAGAAATATCACCGTTTTTAGTAAATCACCATCAATATCCTTTCTCTCGTTAATTTTAATTTTTCCGGAATAGCAGTTCCGATTTCCGGCGATAGTATTTCGTTGGCGTTGTTTGTTTTTTGCTTTTTCTGGTTTTGTATTCCAAAGTGTCGACCCAAATGAATATTGATTCGCTGGGAATGGTTTTTTTCAGCTTTCATCAGAAATTTTTGGCCAAATGGCACACGCACAAAATAATATTCAAAAGCCACTTCGTTTCAATAAAAAAAAAAAACAAAAAAAACAAAACAAAACTTCAACCGAAAAACAAAACGAAAAACAATAAAAGTTCATGTGTTGAAGTTTCTTTTTTACCATTGAGCACACCCCATGCCTATGCCCATACCCATGCCAATGTCAGTCATATACAGGAAACCGGATTAACTTTCCGAAAAAGGATGAGGGTGGCTGGAAAACTTTTTCATTTCCGTTTCATTGTGAAATGAAATCCAAGTCACATTTAAAATAATTAGCCACGTCTTTCGTGCGCGCAATTTTAGGTCAGAATTTCACGTGTTCATGTGTTTGTGAGTGTTTTGGAAATAAAAACAAAGAAATTTTGAAAATTCACCCTGAAGGGTGTATGCTGGAGTATTTGTACACGAGTTTCGCATAATTTTTCTGACAGATTGAATGGAAATGTGTGTAGGCGCGTTCTTTTACGCGCAGTCATTGTGAGGTGGTTTGTTGGATGTAGGGGTTGTTGCAAAGCCACATTAAGGCGGGAATATTGTGTAGTTAATGAAATTTTTTGTTTAAACATCATATGGTGTCTGATGTGTGGATCATCTGTCAGATATCATTTATTTATGCATGTAAGTGGTGTGTGGAGGCTAATCACTTCCACCTTCGCCCGGGTTTTTAACTCTGTCAATCGATAAATTTGTGTTGCAGGGCTTTTGAAAAGCCGTATGTATACTCGTACATGCAACAAATCCAAGTTGTGTGAAATATTTATTAAAGTGTCCATTTTGACATTGAGTTTCATCATCGTGCATAAGCATAATGCAAGTCTTAGAAACGAAAGGAAGGTTTGGAATTGAAGAACAAGTGTATCTGCCTTGCTCTTGTGTAAAAATTAGCGCGTTAATGAATCCAATTAGAGCAAACGACTTGGCAAATACCTTGAAAGAACTCCTTTAAGGTATTTGAAGAAAAGTTTTTAAGGGATTGGTATGAACATCCCCTTCTGTCTCAGAGATACATCGTTCTAAAAAGGTCTTTGTTTTAGAGGAGGCATCGTAGTCACGAAAGGATGGATAAAGTAAAAGTAAAAAGGATGCGGAATTTTAAAGTTTGTTTAAGTGATTGCTCAAGAGAACAAAAATAGCATGTTCTAAGTATAATGCCTTGCAAAATAATGATAATGTAATCTGGTGGGTAACATTGTAGGTGCTTTCGTAATCACAACCTTTAACTGCATGTCTCACTGGGACGATTGCATTAAATTTATGATATGCGGATAGATGTGGATGCCTGATGGTTAAACGTTGTGAATGATTATTTTGTCTCAGACGAGCCATAATTTAGAATAGTTTCGGTTAGAATGTGGACCAGAAAGACATGCTGTCGAACCTTCACAGATGACTCCAACACAGACTTAGACTATAGAGATGATGAACAACGATGTAAGACTAAATTTTTCTTAAGGAGAACTTGAGTCTATTCGTTGAGCGGCGATATTTGAAGTGACATCTAAAAAGTACTAGCATAAGGCCCTGTTTAGTCCATTATTAAACTGGCCTTAACGCAGTCTGCCCACTGGCGTCGTCGGGGGTGCAACTTTTGAGTCCAAGCACATGAGCGTGCCATGTGTATCTGACATAAAATTCTGCGATGCATGTTGCAAGACTGATGGTGACACCGCTGAATTATCTTCGTGTTAGTCTGGTCTACTGACATGAGGCTGCAGATAATCCACGCTTATGTCCTGGTCCTGGTATTCGTACTGTAGCTAGTTAATTATTGTAGCTTTTATTCAGGTTCTAAGAAAGCTTGGGATCTTGTCTACTCTTGCAACCTGAATTAGGATAAATTTAGCTCGAAGACACTTTTTTGTTGTCCGAAGTTTGCTTAAGATTTCTACCACAACTACTACAAATGATAAACACTTTACTTTGGGTGGCCGAATTAACATGCACTTCATGCTTAACAGCTCTCTTCACTAAGCTGGATTCTCATATAAGCGCCTCTAGTTGCGCGGACCGAGTTAGCTAAGGTTGTTTTGTACATATAAGTGCAGGTTGGTTTCGAAGACACTGCTGACCGAAGCGGTAATGTTTCTTTTCTCAACGATTCCAAAGGAAACTGATCTTTCTATGGTTGAGACAATTTTAAAGGTTTTGCTTCTTGTGTAGGATGAAAGTTTCTTCAACTTTTGGCCGAGTTCATGCATCCTTATATTCCTAACCCATTTTGAACTCTTTGATCTCTTTTGATGACGTTGATGGACGACTTAATGAAGAATGTTTCATTAGTGTTTTAGTTCTTTACTTATATCTATCAACACATAACAGTTAAGCATCTTAACATCCTATTTCAACGTCTACAAGACACCGAACTAGTCATGAATGTTGCAATGTCGCTCTTCAGTAACATGAAGGAAGGTACCTTTCTTATACCATGAACACAGTCAGTACATCCTTAAGGGACAACATGTGGCTATTAGTCATTACACCACTAATGTATGCATTAAAACAAAGGAGAGAACACACCTTGCCGTGGAAATTAAGAAAGTTTTTTGAAATTGTCATCAAACATGTCTGTGTCTGTGTAGATAGTCTTTTTCGAAAAGCTTTTTTCTGAAACATTAGCAGAAGCTTAAGCCAATGGAGAGCAACACCGTAAAATCTGCAACAACTCAGAAATATCATTACAACTCAACTGCTTTAAACCAGAAAGCCCTGAGATTGATTCGGTACTTAAGAAAACAAGCTTACGATTCATTGCACTCCTTGGGAACCCTTGGTATGGCGCTTTACAAAAATTTAACGCAGGCTATAACTGAATAAAGATTGTGCGAAGTAGAGTGAGCGCTGTGACCTATGCCAGACAAAAAGAAAACACCATATCGCTGATGGACAATTTTAAGTCACCCTCACAACGAGTACATCTATATTCACAAGGTTGTACTCTGATCTTCGGGAAAATATCAGCAAATTCTGAGCATTATCGACAAATCAACTCGTTATCCATAAGCTGTTGTGATGGAGAATAAAAAAAAACACTGTGGCGCTGGCAGCCCGGTATGGGTCATGGCCTAGCTTCTTGACACTCATTTGTGTTGCTCATGTTGACATTTTTGTCACATCTGAGCGGGGCCTATGGCTTATCGCCGAATCCGAACGTTACTCCTTAGAAGCTTTTTCATAGGCAATTTTAATTTCAGGAGTTTGCCATTGCCCGCCAAAAGGGTGATGACGATTCGAAAAATTGTTGGTGATGCCGGGGATCGAACCACGGACCCCCTGTGTGATAGTTCAATGACCTAACCATCGCCACCACCGAAGAATAAAACTGGGAGAACTGTCTCACAAGCCCTGGCTTTATCTTGGATCTCCTGCTTCGGAGTTACACTTCTAATTACGAGTACATTATCAGTAAGAACTTACTTTGGACTTTGGATCGAAAAAAATTAATAAATTGGAGTACATTTAGAAACACTCTCAGTCAGTGGTGAAAATTTGTCTGCATCCACTTTCTTTGGACAAAAATGAGGAATTGAAGTAAAAGTTAAAGAAATTGGAACAAATTCGCACAAGAGTAAAAAAAAAACTTCTACACCGTGTCACGGACAAGTTACAGGTCCACATTAAACAAACTCATCACATAATTGAGAAAAATCAAAGAGAAAAAGAATTACGAAAGACTAGAACAACTCATTAAACTCGTACCAAAAAGACCTCCCTAAGGATCCTTTTAGGCGCATGGGCCTTTCTCTTTAAATTAAAGATTACTTTCATTCGTCAGAAATCAACTCGAGGTTTAATTTACATCAAATGTAAGTTCTGCTCCTAGTATGTATCATAAAGCAATCTGTCCGTAACAATTTGAATTGAAGACAAAATAATTTGAGCCACTTTAAGCTATCAAGGAATTGGGAATTGGTCGATTGTTTCAGATTTGATTGAAAGGTTTCCAGGTTTTAAGCATTTCAGTTATGGTTCCCCTATTAACGTACAGCTTAAATCTGGGAAACACAGGTCCGGAGGAGGGTTAATGTGTTTTTTTTCTCTTAAAACCATGTAACGAACTTAGAAAGAATATATGTTCGTATTAGAGAACACTTAGATAAAGTCCGATTTCACCTCAAATTCAGATACATTGTTAACCCTACCCAGAGATGGATGAGAATTTGAAACAACCTCTTCTGTGGAAGCTAATCATTGACCACCCAGTCAAAGCATAATACTAAATGAAAGCAACAAAGCAATTTTCTCTGCTGATAACTTGATCATTTTCGTGAAAGGCAAGCCCGACAAGGAATTACCCCGAACTATACACCTATAGAGTTGTCCAATAAAGTTAAATATGTTGCAGTATTTTTAGGCAGACAGAAGCAACCAACACCTTGTGTACTACTTGATGGATGTTTGTTAAGAAACTACCGGATTTACACAAAGATGATTAGAGCGACCATCTCCTACTCGTCAGTTATATGTTGGAGAAAAACGGAAAAAACAATCTACCACATCAAAGCTGCAACATCTTTAGATACTCGCATGCATAGCTATCTCTAGTGCTATGCTATTTAAGCTCTCATTGGCTTTACTCCACTTATATGTTAAACGTGGCAATTCCCAGTAAAGTCGGGTAACTACAAATAGGAGAGATGAAACTCAGGCCTCGCAGACTTAATCTCAGCGTTTCCTGAACTCGATATGGCTATATACCAAATAATTCTATGCCTTGACAATGGGACATGGAACTTCCAAAATCTTACAGCCAGCAACTGGGATCTAACGACAGGCAACAACTCATATAAGCATGAATCCAAATTAAAAACCACAATAAGTACGAATCTAAGAATTTGTCAGTATTGTTCTTAAAACGGAATCTCAAAAGACTTTCTTCTATACATTTACTCACGTAGAGTCAAGCAGCAGTAGGTAGGGTTGTTGCCGACCGAACAAGATACAAGTCTCCTTGTAATTCTACACACTTCTCTTAGCGATGCTCCCATCTCTCTAACCCGTCAAAATAGGACTTGGCGTTTTTCTCTGCAAAATAATTGTTCACGAAGGTAATTGCCTCCTCATTTGACGAAAATCTCTGTCCTCCGAGGGCAGTTTTTAGATGAGGGAACAAAAAGAGGTCGCTTGGGGCTAGATCTGGTGAATAAGGTGGATTGTCAAGCAGTTCAAACCGTAATTTATGGATTTTGCCCATGGCAACCGCTGAGGTGTGAGACGGCGTGTTGTCTTGGTGAAACTGGATTTTCTTTTTCTGCAAATTCTTGCCTTCAGCTTGGCAAATAATGATACGTAGTATGCTCCTGTAATGGTCTTTCCTTTTTGAAGATAATCGATTTAGATAACTCCTTTTTTTCGCCATCACTTTCCCAGCCGAAAAAACAGTTTTTGCTTTTTTTTGGAGCCGGCTCGCCCTTTGCAATCCGCTGTTTTGAATGAATTTTCGTTTCGAGCGTATAATGATGTATCCAAGTCTCATCTACAGTAATTAATCGGCGCCAAAACTCGGATTTATTGCGCCTCAACATGGCGTTGGAAATGTTCATTCGAACACGTTTTTGGTCTAACGTAAGCAATCGCGGCACCCAACAAGCGGACAGCTTTCTCATGCCTTAAAATTGATTCTTTGGACACTGTCATAACCTCTACTATATCTCTCACTTTAATTCGGCGGTTGTCCAACACCATTTGGTGAACCTTAGCAATCTTATCGTCAGTGGTTGCAGTTTTTTGGCGTCACGAACGTTCATCATCTCCCAAGCTCCTACGGCCACGTTTAAACTCAGCTGCCCAAAATGGTGGTGCAGAGTCCCCATATACAGACTCCAACTCATTTTTGATTTGCGTAGGCTTATTGCCTTTCAAAAACAAGAATTTAATAACAGCTCTATACTAAATTTTTTTCCATTTTTACAAAAAAACACTCACATCGACTCACTCACCCAAAACTCGGTAAGTACGTGACTTCGGTAAGTAACTTCGGTAAGTAGCCGCCAAAAGATGCACAACTAGCATTCACCAGCTTTTATTGACGAGTACCGCTATCTTTACGTTGCGGTCGGAAACTTTTCAGACAACCCTCGTAAATCGCTTGTTTGACTCCGAATCATCGTTTCAACACTCTTCAGGGCTTTTTGAAAAGAAATAGGGTCAAGCTCTTGTGAGTACCATACCACAAAGGTATTGAAGGAAACCCAGGATCTAATTAACCTTATCTAGTTCTGCTGATCCATTTAATGACCCAGGGCTTTTCGTCGGCATCCCGCTTTTAGTAATAAATTTAACGACAGCATATCCTACTAGGCGGATATCTTGTATCTCCGAAGGGCTAAATTGGGAATTAAACCTTTGAGAAGTCTCCTAACTCAGTGAAGGATACTGTTGATACCACTTAGATACTATAAATTAAGAATTCGTCAGGAAATTTACGATAAAACTGCACAAAACATACTGTTTGAATACGTAGCAGAACTTGCTTAGTGACTTCAAAGCCTGCCTCTTCATCCTATTCTTTAGTACATTAAAGAAAAATTAAGGCTCTTCCGGTATCTTAAGCTGACTTTGTGGGACAATACGAGTATATCTTGAACGTTACAACGCCAGCTGCAGTTAAATCTCAACCGTCGATTTGAGTTTCATGAAGATCCCTGGACGCAAACATTTCTAAACAACTTCAGACCACCCGCAAGTAAACGAACTCTTAGACCAACTACATAGGGAAATAAATCAGCTCTATTATGCCATAGAGAGTCATGGTTTTAGTATGCTCTACCAGAAGTATTTCGTGGGCCACGTGGAAACAAGATTTTAATATAACAGACGCTGAATACAATGAATTAATTCAGTTAGTAGAAGAAGTCCTACATCCATCGACACAAGAGTCGCGGAATTTTCAAGTTATCTACGAAATCTTTTCAGGGAACCAACACCTCAACAGATGTGTCATTAGAGGTTGAGAGCAATCTCATAGATAGCCCTCAAATTCAAATATACAAATGAATAAATTCTTAAAAAGAAAACCATATACTCGTACACATACTCGTACATACAAAGAAAAGTATGTCAAAATTAAAATTCTCGAATGGATAGCATTTAGATGAGGTGGTGAACTTCTTCAGGATCATCATAATTTTTCATCTAAGTCTTGTTACCTCGGACACATTAAAAAACTTCTTTCCAAAACTTTGTATCCTTAAACTTTCTTTTCTGTAGCACATTCTAAAATTTCCAACTAAACTCCTTGCCGTTTTGCGTGTTGCCCTAGTATCTCAAAGTTTTTCCTTAAATTGCGACTGGCATAGCCTGTCTTGAATATTTTCTTCTTTCCAAGAAAAAGAAGTTTAATTAGCGAAAACTTCTTAACCAAGTTCATGGTGTCGCGCAGTACGACGTTAGCTTTCCTCATATATAAGGTTCAGGCTAAAATTTAGTAGAGGGTGGATGTACGAATTCTACTCAACTTTCTTGCATTTAACGTTGTCTGCAGGAGTAGATAAAATTATTAAACTTATTTAATTGACAATTCCCTGGTGTGTATGGGTGGGCGGTAGTGAATAACAAATATTAAATGTCATTTACTAAATTAATTGTTTTTTGTTGTTAACGTTCTTTAAGGCTTTGTACTTACACCAAATACGAGTACTACACCCACATACCAACACTGATAAACTTAAAAGGATGCTACAATTTCAAGTTGATGTGCATGAGCATATTGTTTTTACTATTCCTAGGCCGCTGAGAGGGGGTTTATTATTTTTTTTTTTAAAAAAGAGGAAAATATTTTTGTATGCGGATAGGTACTTGCGATAATTAAACAGATGGAGGAAGAATTTTTGTTTTTTTTCCTAAAAACAAAAAACGAACAGACGTAGGTTCGAGAATGATGTAGGGATAGAGAAATGATTTTATGTGCCGTGGGAAACTTATAGATGGGGATTTGAGATTTTCGCTCCACCAAGAGGCAATGAAAATTTAATGAAAAGTTAAGGAACATAGCTACTCGTATTTGTATATATGACAGACATGTTGCGAATTGTCATGATTTTTTTTTTTTAAATTAAAATGGAGATCTGCTTTTGCGTTTCATTCAAAAAGATGCCTCATGAAATTCTTGGAATAATTTCCGTAGCTTTTCCGGAGAGTGGTGAATTAAGAAAAATCGCATTCTTCTTTCTATTCCAGAAATGAAATTTTTAAAATTGATTTTTAAATTTAATTGAATTTATTTTTTATGTTTCAACAAAAAATTAATGTTTATCTACATTCTTCTCTGCATGAGAAGTAGATCTGCTTAGTTGTTTAAATTGTCACCTGGGAATGGATCATTAAAATCTTCTTATTGTTTGAAAGCAAATTCTGTCTTAAATTATGATAGTAACTGCTGTACCGACTGTAAAATTAAAGTTTCGTCCGATGGGAATTAGTATGGTTTACATAAGATTATTTATAAATCAGGTCCTATGGACTAATTCGCATGACATGGAGTAGATCTGTTCCTATCGGACAGTGCGACAGTGGGTGTAATTCTGGACAAAAAACTGAATTGGAATCTAAACGTATCGAAAAGAATCTAAAAGGCATATAAGTTTTTTTTTTATATGCAAAAGAACTGTAAAATATAGGGCCTAAAACCTGCTATGGCTATATACGGAATTAGTATGGTGAAAAGCAACAAATAAGAAAATGACCTAGGGAAAATTAACGGCGGTTAAATGAAAGGCTTCCACAGCCATTATAGGTACGTTCCGCACCACACCTAAGGCAGCTTTGGACACTTTTCTGCACCTAACACCGCTTGAGTTACAGAACAAAAAACTTACTGGCAACATTTCAATTCGACTCACTAATCTGGTTCACTTCAAGAGCAGTAGCTTCGGACGCGGCCCGATCTTAGCGGAGCTACTGCCAGGCAATCCTATTTCAACGGATGAAATCCGTTCCTTTTTCGACTTCGACATTCCGTTTGATACAATATATCCGGAGAGGAAGGATTTTCAAGAAAATGCAGTAATCAGGCCAAATGAAATTGCAATTTTTACAGATGGCTCGAACTCGAACTAAGAGTGTCCATAATGCTACCGGATACTAGTAGTGTCATCCAATTTGAGGTTCTGGCTGTCCTCAGGGCGGCTGAGCTGATGTATTGGGTCTATAACTTAATTCGTGCGGTTTGCTAAGAGATGGCGTAACTTGTATTATTCCATTTTTATTATTCCATTGGAACATGCGTTGGAAAGCTACTGTCATTGTACGTCATTTCAGTATATGTCATTCATTTGAAGCGTAAACAACAATAATTTTTTTTTCACTCAAATATGTCGAACTTTGTGCCTGAAAAAGTGTTTTTGCTTTAGCAAAAACTTTGGACCAGGAGTGGTTTGCACGATTTAAAAGTTGTAATTTTGGCTTGGAAGACGATGAACGTCCTGGGCAGCCAAAAGAGTTCGAAGATGAAGAACTGGAAGCATTACTCTATCAAGATTGTTGCCAAACACAAGAAGAGCTCGCAGAATCTTCGGGTGTCACTCAAGCAGCCATTTCAAAACGTTTAAAAGCAGCTGGATATATTCAAAAGCAAGGAAATTTGGTTCCACATGAACTCAAGCCGAGAGACGTCGAAAGGCGGTTTTGCATGTCCGAAATGCTGCTGGAACGCCACAAAAGGAAGTCATTTTTGCATCGGATTGTTACTGGTGATGAAAAATGGATCCATTATGACAACCACAAGCGCAAAAAATCATATGTGAAACCCGGCCAACCAGCTAAATCAACGAAAACGCCGAATATCCATGGCGCGAAGGTAGTGCTCTGTATTTGGTGGGATCAGGGTGTGCAGTATTATGAGCTGCTAAAACCGGGTGAAATCATCAATGGACAACGCTACGAACACAATTAATCCGTTTGAAGAGAACAGTAGCCGAAAAATGCCCGGAATATGCGACCAGACACGAGGCAATAATTTTCCATCATGACAACGCTCGGCCCCACGTTGCTATTCCGGTTAAGAACTATTTGGAAAACAGTGGATGGGAAGTCTTACCCCACCCGCCTTATAGCCCAGATTTTGCCCCTTCGCTCGGAAGGCAATAGAATCAACCGACAGCATTCTGATACAGTCAGGGGCTGTCGCACAATGCTTAAAGTATTGTCCATTCGAAACCGGCTGTGACTGTGCTGGGTGCCAGTACACTGCAGTATAGAAGGCTATGAAGCAACGTATGATATTGCAAGAAAAGGAGGGCTATTCGAAACAGTGCGGTTGCTTACATCAAACCACCCCTCTGCACAGTAAGGTGCTCTAGCGAGGAAAAGACCAGAAGGACTGCCCACATAAGGCGGACAGAGGGTATCCAAGGCTCTATGGCCACTTCTCGATGACAAAAGATCTAGAAAGCTAATTAAACTGAACAGGGATAAGCTAAGGGCATTAATAGGAATCCTGACAAGACACTGTCTCCTGCTGAAACACATAAAGATATTCAAAATGACAGATACGGGCATTTTTAGATTCTGTGGCGATCTACAAGCGGTGAAGGACATAACACACATACTGTGCGAATGTGAGGCAATGTCGCGTAGCCGAAGGAAATTCTTAGGAAAAAGTTTTTATGAAAACTTAGAGGAAATAGCACGGATTTTAAAAGCCGTTTTAGCTTAAATTCAACTGGTCCCAAAGGGATCACGATTGACCCGTTTTGGTGCCTAGTGATGTGTCGTATGACACACCCTATTTAACATTACCTTACCTAGTCGCATGACGAATGTTATCTCGATGCCTAGAATTCTGCTTAGAAACTAAAAACCTCTTTACTGGACCTATTCCAAGAGTAAGGGCATCTCTTTACAACATGGGTAGGCAAGTAGACCTGATTTTCACTCTTGATAAACATAGAACCACGTGATTCTTGAGTATGAAATTCCTCTTTTTTTTTATAATAAGCGCTCGCTCAAAGGGTTGTTAGTACCCTTAAACTGATTGCACACACCGCGGGCGATGGAAAAGTAGGGAGGATAGAAAAAGAGGTACAGATGTACGTTGGTCTTGAATGTTTGGAGGTTATAATAACTAAGAAATAAAGTGCTCCGTAGAGCAATCCATAAGCGAGTTGTTCCGCTTAAGAAAGAATCACGATATTTCAGAATACGTCCGAAAGTGGGCTTGAGGGTGTACTGATGAGCATACATAGCGAGACGGGTGTTACGGTTGTAGGTTGGAAGGGGCGGAATGCTACTGGCGAAAATATGAATAGAAAAGGGTGAGACAGGAGACATGACATCGGTTGTCGAGAGTGTCAATCGACGGTGTGATATTAGCATCACCTATTAGTATTATTGCGCGGTTTTGAATCCTATCTAGAAGGAGTAAAGAAGTTTTGGGAGCACCTGACCAGATGTGAGCATTGTACTCCAAATTTGGGCGAATGAAAGCCTTATACGAGTATATTGAAGCCAGATCAGAGGGGGTGAAATATTTCTTACATCGCTCAAGGAAACCTAGACATTTCGCTACATTTTTGGCGACTTCGAATATATGGTCATTCCAACGTAAGTTGTCATGACACACATACCGAGAATGGAAAGTTTTTCGGCTTCAACGATGCAAGTGCCATTCATGGATAATTTGAATTTCGCTTACGCGACAGCAGACAGCATTGTGTTTTGGAAGCATCAAATTCCACTCTCTTGGTAGTTCCCCAATTGGTTATGCTGTTAATATCGGAATTTAATGAGCTTAACATACGCTACTGTTCCCGTTCTACAGCCGAAGAGCAGGGACGTGAGTCCGGGAACGAATATAAAAAGCAGAGAGAACTGTCGTCAGCAAAGGAGTACATCTTTAATCTCCTCCTCTCGTTATTTGTCAATTTAACGATAACTACATCCTCAGACACTTCCATCCCTTTCAACTTCTGTAAAACAAATTAAACTTCTCAACAGTGCTGCCTTCAGTTTGTATTCGATAAAGAAATTCATCGTTAGTTCCGCTGTGGAAATCTTCTACCATAAGAAATGTTCTACGTAAACCATCCTTTACCTACGACATAGTAATATTTCCTCATCCATACTCGTACTTCGTGCACTTCGCAACAAGAGAAATAAGTTATGGTACGAATCGTTTACATCACTTTCCGTACTTTTTGCAATAAAGGTATTGTGCGATTTTCGAATGCCTATTTGTTGTTAATTAATTTACATCAAATGCATACTCCTGATATCTACAATTTCTTCCATTAAGGAAGTTTTGCAAAATGATAAACCCGGAGAATAAGGTGAATGTACATTTTTTCCCAACTGAATTTCTGTAACTGTGTGAAGGTGGTCCTACCTGTATGACGGACAACGTTATCTTAATGCAATTGAACAACTTTTCGATTTATTAGACCCTGAGACGTCCTTGCTTTAATGCCGACTTTAATCTGTATTGATAATCTGGTTACGAACCAACAGCCCAACCATACCAACAGTAACACCTTGAGTGGGTAAAGTCCCCATAGTAAGCTATTGACAGCGACATTTTACGTTATTGTGAAGAACGCGCTTATCATCTCTGGCAATGATTCGGTTTGAAAACCCCTCTTGATTGTGAAGCGGCAGATACAGATATTTTGGAAAAGACGTTGTAGTACTAATTTTCTCAACCTTGTGACTTTCCTTTATTTTCTAGGTGCCTATAGTAGGATTTTTTTCGGTGATGGACTTTACAAACTAAAGCCAAAGCTTGGATACACTGAGAAAACCCTCTTTATACTCTTTTTGGATTTCTCTGGTAACCTCACTTTTATTCTGTTTTTTTACGAAAGAAAAGCAATAGAAAATGATCAATATGCTCTTCCGATACAACCGTTTAAAAATTCAGTCAAAATTGCTTACAATGATGTTAACACAAAGAACCTCGCAGACTGAACGGTTTCATCCATTTTGTTGTTTCAAAAGTACAATAAGTTTAATAAAAAATACGTTTATAATTTATTTTGTGATAAAATATATATTTATACATATTTCTTGGATCTGGCGATTATGAATGAAATATATATTATTCAAATTTCCGCCAGGAGAGATCTTGGAGGACTTGATTCTGGCAAGGTAATTTTCGCTAACTTTTCGATATATATCGGCCAATAACTAGGTCATAATTCAACGAATATTCATTTTCAGAGCGTCAGGAGTCTGCAGATTAAGTGCAAAACACAATCTTTTACAAAGTCCCACAAAAAGAAATCCAACGACGACAAATCCTATGAGCTTGGTGGCCAGTTCACATCATCAAAAAGCAGCGAAATAACTAGTTCAGGAAATTTTTCTCGATCCATCTTGTTGAAACTCAATGTCTTCCAATTCCATATCATCGATTTGAGACCAAAAAAAATGGGTTGACACTTAGGTTTAGGGGTGAGATTTAACGGTGAAGGTTAAACCTTCCTCATTTTCGAAGAAGTATGGACTAATGATACCACCAGACCAAATTGCACTCGTGTATATTGTACCGTGTCTTTTTGTGGTTTCAATGGTCTTTCGACAGTTACATATGAATTTTTACTTTTCCATATGCGATAATTGTTGTGTAAAAATTAGCCATCTAAACGCTGATGTTTAAGCACCCAATCGGCAATGTAAATACAAATTCAAATGCAAAATGCTTCTACATGTACCTAAAGACCAGCCCAAATGCTGTGCTCGCCGCGAAATCGATAAATTTGGATCTTTTTCAACACTTTCACTAAAAGCAGTCATGTTTTCTGTACAAAAGCGTACATTTCGATGAAGGACAGGCCTTAAGACATTTATTTCAGAGCCTGTCTGTTTCTTAAAATTTTTTTTTTTACAATTTTGCCTATAGTACGAGGGCGGGTCATTAAGTCCGTGACTTTTTGAATTTCTGACCTCTTTACTGAAACAGCAACACTGCTCCTGTCAACAGGCATCTGTCAGTTGACTCCTGTCAAAATTTAAACTTGCTGCGTCAGTTAGTTTGTGCTTGACAGCTATTTTTATCAGACTACTCACTAATTTGAGGAGAAAATAGAAAAAAGTGAATTTCGTGTGCTTATTAAGCATTATTTCTTGCGAAAAAAAACCATTACCGAGACCAAGGCTAAACTTGATACGAGTAAATACTATGGGGACTCTGCACCATCGATTTCAATGGTAAAAAAGTGGTTTACTTAATTTCGTTGTGGCCGTACAAGCACTGAAGATGCCGAACGTCCTGGACGCCCAGTTGAGGTCTCTACACCCGAAACAATCGAAAAAATTCACGATATGGTGTTGGCCGACCGAAGATTGAAAGTGCAAGAGATTGTGGAAGCCGTAGGAATCTCGCATGGCTCAGTGGTTTCAATTTTGAATGATCACTTGGGCATGAGAAAGCTTTCCGCAAGATGGGTGCCGCGTTTGCTCACAGTCGACCACAAACACATGTGCAGTTGCCATGGCAAAAATCCATGAATTGGGCTATGAATTGCTCCCTCATCCACCCTATTCTCCAGATTTGGCTCCGAGCGACTACTTCTTGTTCCCAAACCTGAAGAAATGGCTTGGTGGAAAAATATTTGACTCCAATGATGAAGTCATCTCGCAAACAAAGGCCTATTTTGAGGACCTCGACAAATCATTTTTTTTGGAAGGGATAAAAAAATTGGAGAAGCGTTGGACAAAGTGTATAGAGCTCAAGGGAGACTACGTTGAAAAATAAAATTATTTTTTTATCAAAAAATCTGTGTTTTAATCCAAAAGTCACGGACTTATTGACCCGCCCTCGTATATTCAGATGGATGATTATGTCGACCATAATCTGCTCGTAATGTGCGAAACTTACCTACTACAGAATGGCTATTTTCTGTAGTAAGCTTTCACAACTTAAACACGTTCAACGATTATTGAATGATCTATATCTTAAAATGGCAAATTTTAATGTCTCGAATTACAATTCGGTTTGACATATGTGTTCAAACAGGGATAACAAAACGAGACCACGAATTGGTTGACCCTATATATACCATTGCCAGGGTAACAGATGAAGTTCTTTGGGAGTTGTCAGCAGACTATCGATACTTATTTGTAGCATAATTGGATATATGCAACTGCGGAGAGTCAACTTGAAGCGATCGAAAAGCGTAACAATATTTCAATGTCCTCATATTTCACAACAACCGACGACAGATACCATAAACAGCTGGTGTTGTTACTTATTTATGCAAAATTCTTTATGGGACATGTTTAGAAATTATCTGGCTTCCTTAGGCAATCTGTAGATCAGTCTTACAACAAAGAAGCCGCTCTGCAGTACTTGTTGCCAGTCGTCTTCAGATAAAAATATTAGGCAAGGAAACTGAGCTGAAGAACTAACCTCACTTTTCGTCATATTTTGAACTAAATAAGAGTATTTGCGGACCTTTTTAAGTTAGTCAATCTGATGTACCAAGTATCCGATGTCCAAAACTCTGGTATTGGATATCAGCTGATAAAGTCCTTAGATACCTATTCGTTAGGTTAAGCCAAATACCTTCGTAATAGCAAAGGCAATCGACATAATTCTCACGTCAGACAGGAATTAGTCTTTGGTACTAGTGGCAGTACTGATAAGGGTAGTAGGTTAAGGCAACAACCAATTTATATAATTCCGCATTCGCGCCATTTCCTATGGCTGGAGAAGTGAAATCTTGATGGAGAAGATCAAGGTCTTTCAAAATAGTAGTTTGAACCTACTAGTATCCGCGATCTTACGACTGATTTTCTCACAAACATATGAAAAAACGACACAAAGTTGCGTTGCATTTTTGATTTTAGGTAAAAATAGATAAGATGTCGCCATCCATTGTCTATGTAAGCCTAAGCAACGAATGGCAAGTGGTATTTTAGGAACATACATAGCTTGAGAACTTTTCTTCCTAATCAAGAAAGGTCATCAAAGATATCATTTCCTGTCAGTCTTTTAAGATATTGTTTACACTAATTATTTTTCATATCGCAGGGCTTGGATTCATTACAAGTTATTTGGGTGATCTTGCTAGGCAAACTCTTTCTTTCTCAAACCAGTCTGGAAGTCGAATATCAGTTCTTGACTTTCGACCGAAATATAAGTGTACTGCCCTTACTCTAGTGTTCACAATATAAAGCCTACAATTTCCTTAGTAAATACATAGAGTAATGATTTGAAATATATTTCAATAGAAACATTTTCTCATGGTCTAGTGAGGTCTGAGATTCAACGATAGGATAATCAACTCCCTAGAAGATCGAGTGCACTTGTACTTCTTCATGATGCGGTATCCTTATTGCCCTTCTTTGTAGCGTCGTTTAGCAGGCTTCTTGTCTTTATGCATGAGTTTGCCACTATTTTTCATTTGAACCAGAGTTCCATGGTAGCGAAAGAAGGAACCTATACATCATATGTGGCATCGCTGAATGAATCTTAGTAACTCTCATGCTCTTGCACTGGATTTCCGAGGGATTTAGATCTGCATTAGTTTGTCAATGTTGTCAACATACAAAAAAGTTGCTTCGAGCAATTAATAAAAATCAGTTACCAAATCGGCGTAGAAGATATAAGATCTTGAGCTACTTGAAGCCTTATAGACGTAGTAAAGAGATAAATTAGCTCTAACCATTTCTTAGTTATAAGTCGTTTCAAAGCCCATTAGTCCTCTTGAAAACAAAAACAACAAGAGCCATCTATTGCACTGAGTATAATACCTGAAGATATAAAAAGTCAATAGATATAAGCCTTGACTACTAGCAATGCAAATGTCCATCAAGTGAACAACAAGAGCAATACACAAAAGCATTTCCAGAAGCACAGCCAGAACACCAGATAAAATAGCACCTCCGGTCTGATTATCGAAAGACCTCATCCCTTCTTCTAACGATTTCAGCAACTAAAGAAACTAATTGAGAAAGGTCACAAATTCACTATATGACATCCTGTATCTCCTTAAATACGGACCAAAACGAACCAAAGTAAAGGATAGAGGACACACCTGACCTTTCGAATTCAAGTGTCCAAAGCTTCTCATTCAGGTCATGTTCACTTCACATAAACACTTTAATTACACAGCAAATAATTTCCCACAGTAGGTGACCTATTAAACCAACAATTTCTGTCCTCAAAGTGCAATAACCATGAACCCCAACCTCGATGTTCACATTTCCTACATAAAAGGATATCCATTTGACCTTTGCAAAGTACACTTTAACTACCATGTCACTGCATAATGTAGACATTGCGCTTTTATTCAAACACCGAAGGGGTTAAACAACTTCAGCGATCCCTAGCCCATGGACCAATCTCTCTCTCTCTTTAAAGGGAATTCACATAAAAAATAAAAAAAATAAATAAATTACACAGTTTGGTGGAGTCTTCCCAACCCAACAAAGTTAAATTAAAAGAAGGAAAAATTGCCTAAATCTCGGCACAGAACAAACACATGGGGTACTCAGGGTACCTACTCCAATCTAAGATAACAATATATCCCATCCCACCCGTTAAGAAATATGTGTGATCCTTAAATCCTTAAATCCTTATCCTCTTACGTTCACATTTGCCATAGCTAAGTTAATGGATTCCATAAATCCGATTATAATCCTTCAAGTGGTCGTAATAGGTTTCTGTTTCTAACATACTCGTTATTCCGGCAGCATATTTCCTTCCACTTAATTTGAAAATATGAAATGAATTCCTCTAAACAAACAAACTTAACCAGGGAATCAATTGTATCCGTCAGTTAGTCACTTTTAAATAAGCCACTGCATTTTTTTTTTATATCCGAAAATCACTGTACTCCTACTGCATCTCATTAGAACACATTAAATCTCACTTCGACTCAGTAACAACTCACTTCATCGAACAGGGTAATTCCCCTTCTCATCTGATCATACAAAATCCGAATTATCACATAACCGACTGCTGTATCGTATGTACTCGTATCTTGTGCGCGTATCCGTAACGAAACGCATCGCAGCTTACCCGAAAATATTAAACATAAACGGGTTACTTTAAAACAACATCGAAATTTCCGTATAAAACCGAACACGAAAGTCCTTTTTACCCGTTCTACTACTGCTGTTCCGCAATAAGGTTATCACAATCATAACATAACAACACACTACCACTCAACCAAATCACGTTCCTTTGTTAAGTAAACACTTGGTACTCCTTCTTCTGTCAAGTTTGAGGATACTTGATAGAAGGAACACAGAAATAGAAAGCCAAAAACCAAATGAAAATGAACAGCAGTAAAAAAGGACGACAAAAACCGTGCCAAACTATTTAAAGTGTTTTTTTTTTTTGGTTTTTTGGAAAAAGATGCTGTTCCAGCAGGTTCGAGATCGCGCAAAAGACTAATTTGTCCTGGCCGATGACATTGTTTGGTTCTCTTGTCTCTCGAAATTTTTGTCAGGATATTGCTTGAATTTTCTGGATATGCTGCAGGGCAACATGTTGCCAATGGCAGGCTTCAGGATTTCACAGGAGAGCTTTAATTTTAGTACATACTCGCACAAGTATGCAAGGGGTGGTGTTGCCCATTTTTATGTTGTTTGGAATTGACGATGGCCTTGAAACACTCGTACTTGTGCATGAGCTTTTCTATTTTTATGCGCTTTTCTCTTCTAAATACGAAGGATACGACAGAGCTTTTGTTTTCTCTTTCAGTTGGTTTTGATGGACTTTCGATTTCATGCAGGTTCTGTGGGGTTTTCTCGGTTTCTTTTTTTGGAATAATTCGAAATAGTCCTCTTACTCAAGTTTTCCACTTATTATTGGACTTAAACAAACTAATTCGTGTCTACCAATAGAAATGGTATACGAAGGATAACAAGCACAAACCACCACAAACCTCATACAGCACGTGCTCCAATTTAAGTAAATAAATGGATTTTCCAGGAAAAGTAACCCACTTCGAGTGTGGGCTGAGGTACAGATATCACCGCCATCTCTTCGTCTGGTAAGCCTATGGATCTTTTGAAGTGCCACTTTAAGGCAACGAACCAACTATTGTACACACTTTGAGTTTATTGGTTAATTAGAAATTTTTGTGAAGGATTTACGGATGGTAAGCAAGGAGGACTTATTCCCAGAATCATTGGAAGGCCAAGCTTGTCTGATATTTTCAAGTGTTTGCTTTGATTTATAAACAAAAGTATTAATTGTTGAGGGAGGCTCTTTTTTATTTATGACAAAACAAACACAGTGGACACAGTTGTTGCTTTAACTTATATTTGATTCTCCGGCTAAAGATGTTGCAGAACCCAAGTTATGCCAACCCGTTGAAACAATGAGCTCCGTTTTGTTCCCTAAGGAATAAATTGGTACTTCATGATGTGTGTAATGTTTCATTGAGGAAGAATCCTTGCTAAATTGAATACGCATTTCTATGGGCTTTTTCAAAAGGGCGCTCGATTTTTAAATGTAAATAAAAGTACGAGTATGGTCATATAAAAAGTCTCGCGGTTTTTTGGTACAATTTTGAAAAAAAATTTTCTTTATTCAAAATCAATTTCAATCAAGAACATATTGGCCATTATTATCTATGACCTTTTGCCATTTTCCGGGTAGCTTCATAATTCCATCTGTGTGGAACCTGTGTGGTTTATAAGCGAAAAACTTGGCCAAGTGATTTTCAACGGCTCTTCGGTCTGCCAATTTTTTACCATCAAGAGAGTTTTGCAAAGACCGAAACAAATGGTAATAAGAGGGTTCAAGGTTCGGTCTATGTGGTGGATGCATCAAAACTTCCCAACCAAGCTCCGTCAATTTGTTTCGAGTCATCAAAGATGTGTGTGGCCTAGCATTGTCATGATGGAACACAACTCTTTTTCTGTTGGCCAATTCTAGCCGCTCTTTCTTGATAACTTCATTCAAACGGTCGAGCTGTACACAGTAGAGAATCGAATTGACCGTTTCGCCACGTTCTAGTAGTTCATAATAGAAAATTCCCTTCCAATCCCACCAAAAACTCAACATAACCTTGTTTACCGTCAATCCAGGTTTTGAAGTCGTTTGCGGTCGGTCACCGGCCTTTCACCATGATCGCTTGCATTAGATATTCTCGTATTTAATCCATTTTTCATCGCCCGTAATGAATTGCTTCAAAAATGGGTCCATTTCGTTAGGTTTACGCCGGTCTTGCTCCATCAGTTGCAAAATTTAATCGACTTTTTCAATGACAGGCCGACCAGTGCGCGGTGCATCGTTTACATCGAAATTTCTGGAACGGAATCGAACAAACCACTTCTGGGTCCGGCATTCACTTACAGCATTCTCACCGTAAACTGCACAAATTTTTTGGCATGTTTTTGCAGCGGTTTTCCCTTTTTTATAGTAAAAAAGCATCAGTTACCGTATTTCTTCAGATGTGTCACTCATATTCAAGTCAGTAAAACTTTCAACACGAGCAACAAATTACAGAGCTGTCTTCATAAAAAAATGTAGCCTGAAATGTCACCGTTCAGACACATGTTCGTTTGACACAATCAGATTAGTCTTTCCAGATAAATGGACACCAACACCATCTAGTGACAAAACCACGGAGACATTTTATATGACCCAAGTATTTGAGATATCCACTCAATTCTTATTTTCAACTGTATTCGGGAACTTTAGTTTTTGAAGACCTTCTCGCATAAATCTGGCTAAATGCTCTAAGACCAGCCATTTAAGTCAGGCTCAAAGGAATAAGTCTGCTGAAGTGAAATACAGTTCAAGTCACCGCCGCACGAAATAACCATGCCTCCGAAATATTAGTGCAAATGTCAATTATGGCATGCCCTGGAGTCACATGTTGTTGGTATCCATAGTTTAGGCCACAAAAATATGCTTTTCATCGATGTGTAATGCTTGCCCTTGACTTCATCGCGTGTGAATTGGCATCGCCCCAAATCGAACAACGCCAAGTTGAAGTCGCAGAGAGGCCAAGCTCTTGCCAATTTCTAAGAATTTACTGCCTTAAGTAATCTCGTAGACTCTCACGCATAATTACAATGTTTTCAGCGGACCTTATGCTTCGATGACGTACGGATTTTGGCTGATTATTTATCGGACCGATTGACTCGAATTTGGCCACCAAAAGTCGAATAGTCAATTCGGCTGGACGATTGTGGCGAAGATAAAAATCACGTTATGAGCCAAACCTTTCTCGAGTGGCGCACTGATTTTGAAAAAAAAGAGTCGATGACTTGCAGACCTTGTTCAACAAGATGATTTGCAATACCCTACTGAATGATTTACAAAAAAAATTGAAAGAATTTGCTTAAACAACATAGCGCTATAGCGCCCCTGAGCGATATGCAATGACAAAAAGACGGTAACGCAAAGCCATTGCACAGAAAAAAATGTTGAACCTCTGCCCGTCTCGATATTTTAATATGCTGCCGTGGTAATATATTCAATTGCGTTGCAACGAGAATCCTCAACTACCTGCCTTTCCTATATCATGGTTGAGCAGATGATCTGTAAGTTCGCTAGAAAAAGTCGTTCAAAGTGAACGTGTTTATTGAAGCTTTCAAAGCGTGTTTCCTTTAGAGTTCTACAACTTTTTTTTAAAAAAAAGTATTGGCTAGATTAAAGTTACAATTATTACAAAATGTTTAACTAACCTTATGAAACTATGTAATTCCTTTTCGCAACGTAACATTGTCACTGAATCGGGCTCCTAATAGGTCAATGGTAGTAGATCCCGATGATACCATGCATCATCATTCTTAAGTTACAATACATCATACCCCTCTGGGTTTTCAGAGGAGCGCTGGTTGTCTAAGCGTCGCTCTTGAAATGAACAATGTCCGCTTTCAGAGTTGGGTCTATTAACGGATGGTTGCCGTAAACCTTGCTCTTAACGGAACTCCAAGAAAAGAAGTCTAACAATGCATGATCTTGGTGGAAAATAGGTAAATCTGAAACGCGAAATTACCTGAAATAAGAAAATTTTGTGCGCAATTTCTCGTTTGTGTGGTACGAATCATCATCCTGTTTAAGGCAAAGGTCTTCCGTTACCATTTTCTAAAGCTTAGGTCACAGAAAATCGTTTGCAATGCGTTCCCTTAACCGTTATGTTTTTTTCGGCCTTATTTACAAAAAAATATGGTCTCATGACACATCACGTCCATAAATTGCACCAATCAGCTATGCATTGGCATTCCCTGAATCACTTGCATCGGGCTTTTCAATAGGGACTTGACAACTTTGAATTTAAATTGTGAACGCACTCTTTCACTAATCATCAAACTGTCACTGTCACTGTCAATTTATTCAGTAAACTCAACATTTTCATCATGGTACAGTACACGAACGAGCAACGTCTGCAAATTATAAAAATTTTCTACCGAAATTCGGAGTCGGTGACTGCAACTTTAAGAGCGTCAATTCCAATTTTCGGTCGTAATTCTCGCCCTATTAGACAGGCAATAATAAGTTTAGTGCAAAAATTTGAGTCTACATATTCGTTGTTTGGTGTTGCCGTGTCAGTGAGACAACGGGTTGGTCGAAGTGTCGAAAATACCGCTGCCGCTCAGGTGTCCGTAGCAAACGATCCAAATCAGTCAATTCCACGACGAAGAATTGGGCATCGCTCAGACCACATTATGGCGTATTTTGTGTAAGGATCTTGGTTTACACCCGTACAAGATCAAGCTGACTCAAGAATTGAAGCCGCGGACCATTTGAAGCGACGTACGTTGTCCGATTGGGTTCTGGAGAAGATGCGCGAAATCATCTTCCGTGACGAAGCTCATTTTTGGCCCAATGGGTCCGTTAATAAGCAACATATGCAAAATAATGGTCGGGTGAAAATCCACATGTGCTATATGAATCACCACTTCATCCACAAAAAATAGCTGAATGGTGCGGTTTGCATGCCGGCGGCATTATTGGGCCATATTTTTTCGTCGACGATAACGATCGTCACGTTACTGTGAATGGTCAGCGTTATCGCACCATGATCACCGATTATGTTTAGCCCAAATCGGAAAATATGGATTTGGACGACATGTGATTTCAACAGGATAGTGCCACAAGCTACACAGCACGCGTTACAATCGATTTATTGAAGAGTAAGTATGGTGAGCGTGTTATCTCAAGAAATGGACCAGTCGATTGGCCGTCTTGTTCGTGCGATTTAACACCGCTTGTCTATTTTCTGTGGGGCTACGTTAAGTTAGTGGCTTATGCCAACAAGCCGACGACGTTGGAAGAGCTCAGAGCCAACATTGAACGCGAAATAGCGGCGTTACGGCCGAGTCGTTGAAAATTTGGTCCAATGAATCGACCGCTGCAAACGTGCCCGCGGTGGCTATATGAACGAAGTCGAGTTCCATTCATAAATGTTTTGATTGTATTTTAAGCCGATAATAAAGTTTTAGAAATGTCTCAAATGGTTTGCGTTTTATTTAAAAAAAAAGTTGTCAAGTCCTTATTGGAAAACCCATTAGATACTCGGATCTGGGTCACACGCGGCAACTTTTTTTGATTTTTTAACATAGCCCCCCATGTGAAAAGACGCCTCAACTGAAAACACGATTTTCTTGTAAAAAATTAAAGCAGCATGCATGTTTTTCATGATCCAATCCAGGCTTCAGTTTTTGCGTTAATTGGACATTGTGTGCATGGAGAGCCAAATGTTTCAGAATTCAGTTAGTGGGGCTGTGAAGAGGTCAGGCTCTTGAGACAGGTGACGAATGGAGCGCTGTTGGTTGGCGCGACTTAAGGCGCAGTGTGGCTGTGAGGCACCTGAGAACGATGATTAATGAAGGTATTGAGTCGGTTTTCATACTTTCTTTAACTGCGCTGATATTTTCCATGGAACGACATAAATATCATTGGCATGTTAAGAATTTTTACTCAGTACAGACTTATTTGACATGTTGATTGCAATTAGTTCTGCTCTCGGGTAGATTTCTGGCGATCAATTAAGCTAAACGAGAAAGAAAAACTTCTTAAAGAGGTAGAAGGAAACTTTTCTGACAGCCCTTGCGAACATAAATCCTTTAGTCAGCCTATATTGTACTGCATCTTCTTTAAAGCCAAAGTCTCAGGTTGTCTCATTGCCTGGCTCAGCTTGATTCAGAAGAATCAACTGTGCGAACTGTGCCGCTGAAAAGCGAGTCACTTTTGGTATATTGATAACGTTTAGCTCAAGTTCCTCAAGTGAACTCATTGATGCAACTGTGAAGTATTTATTACAATGGCTGATTTCCTAAGAGTTTGGTTTTTAATTCTCAAAAAAAAAAAAAAAAAAACAGGAAAATTGTAAAAGTGCTGACATTTTTTATTTGACTTGATAGATCAACGCTTGCCATTTACGTAATTGTTGATCACGACAACGATTTAAATGGTTCATTCACTTGAGAGAGTTCAGTTTTGAATCACTTTTTCGAGCGTTTTGGCTGGTATCTTCCTATGGCACGTGTAATGTTGTCTTCCAAGGCTTCAGTTGACGATGGCCTACCGGCATAGACGAGTACGATCGTACGATCTACCCAACAAATTTTGAGGTCCAAACTTTTTAGGTGGCCCTTCAGTCAGAGGTGAACCTTGGCCTCAGTCAAAAAGCGTCTCCAGCCAGCCATATCTTGTGCTATGCGCCGCAGGCTAAGTTGGCTGAGGTTCACTTTCACTTGCTTGCGCCACGTGAGTCTCGGTCTTCCTCTACTGCGCTGTCCCTCGGGGGCACATTCGAAGACTTTTCAAACCGGAGCATTGATGCTCATCCGTTTTACATGAACCAGCTATTTCATTCGTTTGTTCTCTACTCTCCTGGCTAGGTCAATGTCGCTGTAATCGGTCCAGAACAAGAGATAAATTGCTCACCAAACTCATATCTCAACTGTGTGCACATGCCGTACAGGTTCAGCTCGTCTATTTTGGGCAAATTGAAGGTAATTTTATTCTCATGGTCAGCTTTGAAAAAAATACGGGCCGATGATTCCGCCAGACCATAATCTCACTAAACAGTACATTTTTCCAACAGCTCCTTGTTTTGCATGAGGTTGCTTATCAGACCAAATACGGCAGTTTTGCTTATGAACATACGCATTCGACTAGAAATGAGCTTCGTCGCTAGGAACACTTTTTCGATAAAAAAGCGGATCTCCCTTCAGCTTTTCTATCGAAAAATTTGTCGCTTTAGCAAGTCGTTCGGCTTCATTTCTTGCACGAGCCGTATTTTGTTAGATCTTAGACCAAGATCTTGGCATAAAAGCTTCCACGTTGTCTAGTAACACAATCCTACTTTCAGCGAATGGCTACAAATGGACAAATCACAAATCTGGCGGATACAGTAGCAATATTTTCCGCTGTACGAACTTTACACATACGGTTAGGTGGCTTGATGACGAATACCGGTAAATTTGGTAGAAATTTGGTTATTATGGCTTGAATTGCTTAGTGAGTAGGTTGAGCATACTTTACATCTGTTGCATTTCTGGAAGGGGGTCACTTGCAAGTGACCCGACAGAATATTAAATCAAGAGAGTGTCCATATCCGAGAATAATAATTACGAACGAAATTTTATAGTTTCAAGGCCAATTCACGTTTAAATGAATGTTTTCCGTGTTTTCGAAAAAATTGTCTGATCATTGTATTATTTTTGAAAATATACAAATCGATGATGATATTAGTGTAAAGACCAGACCAAGCAGTGCTCTTTTATTGAGTTGCATGTGCCTCTTCCGGCTTTGCCTGCCAAGAGAGCCTCGTCAACGATACAAATAAAAGTCAAATTCAAGCCGCTTATGAGCCAAACTCAAAAGATCTCGTTGTAGGCCATGACCTTTTGGTATTAATCTACATTATATACATATGAGTACCATAGCTCGATATCGTTTTACAGAATCTCCCACAAAATGAGTGAATAAAAGCCAAAATGTAGCCCTAAACGTTGAATATGTAATTTTAATTGCTGTACGAGGGTGGACCAATTATTCTGTGCATTTTTAAATTTCACGAGCGTTAATTTGAGTCGTTATACATCAACTAATATCTAACAATAGACAACTGCCGAATTTTGAGCAATTCTCACGAGCTTCGCACTGTTTAACACCCCTCACGGACTTATTTATCTGTCGCGGTATATACAATACATTCGAAATATAATTTTTCCAAAAACTTAATTATGTGTTGTAACACTATTTCTGTTATATATACTCGTATATTTAAATTCACTAACCTTATGCGGATCTCTGGACGTTGTTAGAAAAATGCTAGGCACATAAATTGACATTCTACGACCGACCATAGAATGTCGAGTAACAATCGAACTATTTCTCGAAGTTCTCTCCACTGTTATCGAGCAACGATGCATTTTTTCTGTATTTTCTTGCTTATCTTAACCTCAAATCGAAATCAAACTACACCTCACTTCAACATTTATTCTCACACAAAACAATTTCATGAAACTTTGACCACATTTTCCATGTTAAGGATCACTTCAAAGAAATCAAATAGTCCACTTGTTGTGTGGTTTTCGATATTGGGTCAATTCAGGTCTCATATCGTCACTCCAAAAACATTTCCATTTTATTTAAAAACTTTTCTAAAACAATCCAAATCCCATAAAGTGTTTGGAAACTGTGCACCTGCTGCTTCCCTCTTAACATACCCTTAACCGCTTCTACCGCGTGTTCGATTTATTGAAAAAAAATCCAACTGACTAGACGGAAAGACCTAAACGAACTGATGACACAGTGTTGATGCGACAACGCAAAACCAAGTGCATGCACTTCAATTTTATGCTAATAAAAGGATACGGATACATCCCTCATTTGTTCGCTTTTAAATGAGCCTTTGTACATGCCAAGCGGATGTTTACTTCTCAACATTGCGTGTACGTAGATGATGTTTTGCCTTCAAATATCGTAAAAAATGATTTTTACTGCAAATTGGTTGTTGGAAATGGAGCTGTTTTGTTTATAAACATTGTTGTTGGAGGAGTTTTAATAATTTGAAAAAATTCAAAGACTATGCGATGGAACAAAATACTCGTATGCTTGCCAGTTAAGTGTTCATAAATCAAAATTTTATGGACAAAACGGAGAGCTGTCCCGAGGGGATTATGACATCTTCGGATTTATTAAATCTTTTTTGTCAGGCTAAAACTGTTTTCAGGGGATCATGCAAATGGATAAACTTAAAGGGCACGCTTCTTTCAAGCGCCAAGGACTAAACAAAGCAAAATCGTTTGTCAGGCAGTACAATGAATCATCTTAATGGCAAACCACTAAATGGGCAGACAGGAGGTGAGTAAAATTATAATTTATCTCACGTTAACAAGGTTGCGCTAACCAATATATTCTCTGAATCGCTATTTTATCTGTCGCGACGTTTCTAACTTTATTGCTTCGAAGAATGTTGCTAAATAAGCGTACACGATCCGAAGTGCCCTGATTCTAATGATTGGAAAGTGTATCCATACAGATCTCCACGTCGTAAAGCCATATCGATTGATGACTCACACAAGAATTTTATTTCGATATTAGTCGACACTCTAACACTCCGACGGCTGACATTAGCCTTGACATAGCCCTCATGATCACTCTTTCTGTGGTCCTAATAATATGTCGCTCAGAATAATATGTTGATCGAAGCGGAGATGATATAGACAAAAATATAAAACCACCGGGCTCGTATAGGTTGTCGTACCCATGACGTTTACCCAAACGTTCCAAAATGTGCTCCAAGTAATGTGCTCACAACCACCTCGCTACTTTTACGGCCCTCTACTTGAGCTTGTGATTCACCTTCCCTCTTGATTATGCCAATAAGTCTAACATAATGCTATTCCCGAGGATACACAACATTATCATTAGATGCATATCAATCCACAGGAGCTCGTCGAATGCATGGCATTTCAGAGATTCGATTAAGTTTCTCCTCCGGGTGTAGTGTTCCGAAGAAACCATGGAGATTACTATTCAGGAATGTTTTTAAGTAGTCTAGCAGGTCGTATCTATCTATGTATATGAATTTAACTCATCCTTGAAATCAAGGGGAATCAGGCTCCAGGCTGTCCTCGTTTTGTGTGGATTTTTCTAGAACCGAAGCAAGCCGTTGTAAAGCATGTACACGTCACCCTTTAACAGTCTCTCCAGCCTCATCTTCGAAAAAGTACGGGCCAATGATGCCGGCAATCCATAATCCGGACCACACAGTGACTTTTTTGGGATGTATTGGTTTTCCGTGAAACTCGTTTGGATTTTCTGATCCCCAGAAATGACAATTTTGTTTATTTACGTACCCATCCATTCAAAAATAGGCTTCATCGGAGAGGATCAAATTCGATGACAAATCGTCCTGGTAATCAAACATCCATATTACGAATCGGCGTTGGTCCAAAGGCTTCAATTGTTGTGTAACTTGGATTTTGAAAATTCGCCGTAAAGTGCCATAAGTGAGGCCCAATGGCTGATTTCGGCGACGAATTGGAGTGCATGGCTGGTTTTGAACGCTTTCGCTCACAGTCTTGATGTTTTGGCGTGTACGTGCTGGCCGAGTATGCTGATAGGGAGTTTGACGCGTTAACGAACCAGTTTTTTTCAAAATACTTTATCATTACACGAGTTCCAGGTGATTACGTTGACCAAAAATTTCACAAATTTAACGAAATGTAAATGTAATAAGATTGAATAACAAAAATGCGCTGATGCGTGGCGAACGTCTCCGTGGCTAAAGTTGATAAAGTTGTATGACATCTGTCAAAAGAATCAACCACGTTAAATTCAGTATATGCCAGTAATTGACAGCCAACATCCACACCCATCTGATGGCTCATCCTGTAGATATGTAGGTGCTGGAGCCATCCGTGAGGACTCGACTATATTCAACTTTAGCCCGAAATCAGTCTTAAGCAAAGGAAAAGCTAATTTCGTATTTTTTCGTAGCAGGAGTTCTACTATCGGCGCGCAAGGTCATCACAGCTCTAATGCCTGTTTTACCAAACACAAGATTATTATCCAGATTGACACCCAAATACTTAGCTTCTTTGGAGAAGCGGATGGTGATACCTTTAAGTAATCAATGATTAAGATCAGACAGCTTTCTCCTTCTTGTAAAGAGAACAACCTCAGGATTGCATTGAGTTCGAAACATAGAGATGGCGTTGATTTGAGGACATGAAATAGATTAGTATAGGGTTTATCACCCCTTATCCAATGAATCATGTTAGTCAAGAAATATTTTACAGATGCCCAAATAGAGCAACCTGCATACCTTTGCTACAGATACATGATGGATACGATAGCGAAAGTGCTGAAAATTATTCGTGAAAGACCGAATACTACATAGAATAGCTTGAAGAAAAACGAGGCACGCATGGCAAATGTGTGATGTTGCGGGCATACCAATATATGAAGCTATAACAGGAAAGGTGGTAATGAAAAATAAAGGCCGGCCATGACAGTATGCTATCCCACGACACAGACAAAAGACCGCATTTTTAAGAGTTCTACAGGTCCTGGTATGCGTAAACCAAGAACAGTACGCATAATACTCGTAAGTAGTTGCTGTAGTTTATCAGAAATGAAACACTTTTACAGCGTCAAGTACTAATAGACAACAAGCAAAGAGCCAGAGGAAGCGGGTCAAAGGGGGACAGAATCGAGTTAAGGCCCATGAATATGAGCAACGGAATACTAAAATAAAGTACTAACTGCAGTGTCTGGGCAAATGCCTGCTAATCAATCCTAATGTGCACTGCTCCAATAGCAATAAGTGCAGAGACGAGCAAGAGAAGATGCAAAAAGAGCATCACTCAGAGTATGCTGGGCAAAGGCAATGAGATACCTGCATACCTACAGTCACCAAAAAAACACCACAAAGAGATAAATACTCGTATTTGTCATATAGCCCAAGAAAGTGAATACTTAACTAACAAGCCCATGATGTGAGGCATAAATTTATCTCCATGCTCCAAGAAGTCAAGTCTAAGGACAGTTCCGCGGAGTTAGAAAGTTACTGAGTTCAAGTTGTTAATTTATCCAAAGTAAATCTGTGCTTTTAAATGTAATATTCGTGAAAAATGCAGCATGTTTATGACATCCTTGGACCTTTTATGAGCATACTGCTCCTCAAAAAGTTCACAGTAAATATTTGCCTACAAACTTAAAGGAACTTAAAACAAATCCTAGCATAAGGTACGAGTATTACTCAGAAGGTTGACCATCTAACAGAGATATGAAGCATGAAAATTAAAAAATCTAAGACTACTCAGATTTGAAGTCTGTACCCCAGGTTTAAATCCTTGCTTAGTTTCACTTACTCCAGATACTAAAGTCAACTATTAACAACAACCTGTTTCTATTATCTACTCCCCCTTTTAGCATTTCAATTCAGATCGTGGAAATAAGGTAAACCGTACACACGGGTATAGATATTAATAAACCTCTTAACATACGCCTTAAAGGCCTTGCAGGTAGATAAACAAGCTCCCATTTAAGATTTAAGGAATTTTAATATTCTTTCTGTTGGCTCCATTCATTGTGCAGGCATGCTGTCATCCCTGTTGTATACCTGAATTGAAAGGGGAGGAAAGAAGGCAACAAAAAAAAGAAAATGAATAAGCTACATTGTACGTGCAACTCACTATTTTTTATGGCAAGTAAACGGCTTTCTTCGAAAAAGATTTGTAAAGGTGAAAGTGACATAGTTAGCTTAGTGGAGGAAAAGGAAAATGAAAGAAAAACTTCACTTGTTGCAAGTCATTTGAAAGGATGTGTCAGCATGATGACATACTATGTTTCCGGCAAAAGAATATAGAAATGGGAATTTGTCTAAATCATTCCTGAGGGGCACATTATGCTCTGACAATGGAGCCAAATGAATAGATCACTGCATTCCAAGATTGTGTTTAGGGTTATAAGCGCATCCTCAGGCAGAGTTTAAGTCTTCCCCGGGAAACGAGCAGTGATGTCGTTTTGTTTTCTTAAAAGACATTGATAGAGAGATATCTTATGCTATAAGGTATAAGGACTGAAGATTTATCGATAGTGTCAGTTCTTTTAATGAACTAAGAATTTTCACGTAGCCATCAACAGTTGACTTTAAGGGGCAAAAACAAACTTGCCAATGTATTGAATACGCCTGGTGTAGAGAACTGCGGTCTGTTAAAGTTCTACTCGTGCATTATCGATGAAAATGTCGGTTTCGATGTTGAAGTTTATGAAGCTGGCAAACAAAAGAGGAACGATGACTGCAAAATCTGCAAGCAGAATGTTAGAGTTGTTAATAGACCTATGATGAACCATTAGTACTGTCCATTTACTTCTTATTCCTCTCTTACTACCCCTTGAAATATGAATATGAGATGATTGGGTGATGCGGGTAGGATGAGCACCAATGTTAAGTTCTCAACAATTTTCGAGTCCAATCCTGGGAATAATGCAGTAGAGAAAGACCGCGACTCAGGTGGCGCAAGTTTGTGGAAGAGGACTTCAACGGACTAAACGTATGAAACTGGAGGCATCTAAGCTGTAGATCGACCTGGCTGGAGAAGCTTTTTGGTTGAGGTCAAAATTCACCGCGGACTGTACCACTGACGATATTTTTGACCGTTTCATTAGTAAGGAATCCTGCTTACAAACGCACCCGTTTTTATGACATGTTAATTCAAAACGTCAGCCGAGTTCTACATTTTTATTATGGTAACGTTTGAAAATTCTTAATAATTACTTCTGAAATTCTGAGTCAGTCGCATCATTAAGAGCACTAACTCCAGTTGACGGTCTTATTAATCGTTCCACCAGATAGGCTGTTCGTGCTATAGTGAATAAATTCAAGTCAACATATTCGCTACTGAATATCCCTGTAACACTTGGACAGCGCACCGGTCGAAGTATCGAAAACATCGCAGACGTTAGTGTTTCAGTTCAAAATTAGGAATCTCTTAGTCCACATTGTGCCAAATTCTGCGTTTAGATCGTGGCCTACACCTTTATAAGAACTGAAACCTCTTGATCTTTTGAAACTTCTCCGATTTTTTTCAGAAAATCATCTTTAGCAATGAAACTCATTCTTGGCTTAATTAGCTGTGTTATTGGACATCAAGAAACCCAAACCCCATTGCATCCGCAAAAAGCAACTGGATGGTACGGATTTCGAAGGTGTGATTGGATCGTATTTTTTGTCGATGAAAATGATTGCCATGTTACAGTAAATGGAGTTCGTTGGCGTGCCATGTTGGAAGACTATTAGACTTCCAATTCTATTCCAAATTCTGCATCCCATTAAGAGATTGATTATACGATAAGCCTTCGGTTACCAGAATATACGGATTTTCTGTTAGGTCGAACAGTTTACTGTTTGATTGGATGCTACACTAACTTGTTAGTTCGGAAAAGCAGTAGGTCTTCTGGGGAATATCAAACTCAAAGCGCAAGGGTTATGGAAGAATCTAATATTGACGACCTCGCAAAATAAAAAAGGGACAGCAGAGCTCGAATCTACTCCCAGAAAGTTAGAAGCAAAAACATAAACGACGTACATTTGCGTGTTGATTGCGACTTTTTACTAAGGTAGGAAGTCTTGAAGTTTCCGACACGCAAGTGAAGTATTACAAGCCCGTCATGATTTAATTCGTCAACATCAGCATGATGTGTATTCACGTTCTACAAAAGTATGTTACGCTCTCCTCGACTCTTAGACTGACATTTTGGCAGCATACTCGGGAAACAAGGTCTACACGACACCATATCTGAAAATTGGGATGGAACATCGTTATAGATACCAGGCAGTTTTTGATCATAAAACTGTCAACAAAATTAAACAAGTTACTGTCGATACAAGACAGCCATCTAGGATTATGGGTGTCCTTACGTTTCAAACTGCCAAAATACACTTCGAGTTCGTTTAAGAATATCTCAGACACCACAAAAATGAGAAGAGGACTTAAAGTTAAAAGGCTGCAATCGCAACTACCTACCAGAGTGTTTGTCCATTACATTTCTGTAATCCTCTTAAGATGTCCTATACAATTGACATCAAGGACTGAAGGGCAGTGGCATTAATCCTCAGAAGCCATTAGACGGAAGTGATTTGCTGCACTTCACCCGACCACCTCAACAAAAACCTAGCTTAATGAAGAGTACAGGCAAGCAGACGTAGAAAAATAACTCGATTATAGAGCTGCGGAGCTGCACTAGTGCAATTTACTAGTTAAAGAAAAAAGAGAAGAGTATCGTCTTCTTCGAAGTAAAACCGATTTTCATGTCAAATTAGAGGTGCTACCCCAGCACCAACGTTCGAAAATAAATAGAGATCAACCGGGAAACTGACCCTATTGCTAAGTCGAAGTCGGTACTGATAACTTCTTCAGATTTTTCAACAGCGGGGACAATCAAAATGAATAGTTGGTGAAAGTCAAGATCGATCTGAATCAGACGGCCACCTTGCCAAGCTGGTTAGAGCAGCTGAAGATGACTTCGAGAACATGCAACAACTCATAGTTGATGGAAAACCGAGATTTAGTTGGCGGAAAACATAACATCTCATAAAAAAAAGACAAAGAAAACTCAACTGTTACAGGAAGCTCCAATCACCGACGCAAGTAGTTCCCGCGTGAGTAAGAGTCTTGAAAAACTCTCATCTGATTTTTGCCGTACAAACTCATTTGCGATTTTATTAACCGAGATCCCATTGTGATATCGTATCCACACAATATTTAATGAATTCTGCCTTCTGAATGTGTTAAGTGGACTCGCTCATTCTCGAAATACCTTCGCCCTCTTGATCGATGCACAATTTGCCTGAAGTTCGTTGGCATGAGAATAGCGTATATTCCCGCTTGAATGACAGATCAATATTTGCTTTAAGAGGAACAAGGAACGTTACGCCCTCCATAATGACACCAGCGCTCAAACCTAAACTGACTTTAGTACCATTGGTTAAGACTCTATCACATTTGTTTCTTGACTGAGATCCAGGTCAAAACCATTTCTGGACAAAGAGAAAGTTGATGGCGTATTTTTTGCAATGGGAGTTCTGCTGTTGCTATAATATAAAGCAGAATAGTTTTAATTCAAAGTAAATGCTCAATACATTGGCCTTAACAGGTAAATGCTAATAGACATCGAATCATTTATCTACGTGATTTTTCGTAAAACAGCTGTTTGCTGTTTGGTACAAAAAGTGTATGTGACGGAGCTTTTACACAATTTACACTACTTTTTCGATCCCCATTCATGCATATGGTTTATTTCGTCGAATATCACATGTCATGTCTAGAAGATGGTAAAAAAAAAAATCCTGGTTGCCATATCCTGTGTTCTGATTCGGAGTCCATTGTAAAGAGACATTGTTGATGGCTTAGTGACTGAATGACAACGATTAGTATAAGGCCTCGTAGAAGTAGCATCTTCCGACAGGTGCTGGTTCCTTAAATGACGAGAATGAGCCTCTGCAGCCGAACATCTTGCAGCTATGCTAATAAGTCCTACTTCACGCCTCCCCGTGGCGCCATCTGGGAATCTCACTAGAGGTTGCGAAGTGAAGGGGGCAAATGGCGAGTTTCCTGCGCCATTAACCAGGAATAGTATCGGAAAAACAAAACAAGACCTTATCCGGGCTACTCCGACATATTTGGAGCTCAGGCCGGAAAGGATTTCCAGGACTTAGTCAGGGTCTTGGAAAAGAGATGGTGGCGGACGAGCCCTATAAGGGCCAACGGCAGCGCTCACATCCCGGAACGGGTTACTGGCTTCGGTGTAACCGACCCCTCGTCCTAGGGGCACTCAAAATGGAACTGGTCTTCCAGGTTGGGGGTTGTGCCGCCGAGGTAACTGCCCGGCCATTTAAAAAAAAATTAAGTTACGAAGCATCAACAAGGACAATGAGCTTCGGATATGCACGTGGAATGTTAGATCCCTTAATACACCATGTGCAGCAGAGCAACTAGCGGAGGCCCTAGACTGCTGCACAGCAGACATAACCGCCATCCAAGAAATGCGATGGGATGGGCCGGACAAAAAGAAGATGAAAAATTGCGACATCTACTACGGCAATTGCTATCGACCGCAAAAACAGCGCTTATTTCGATGCGGATTTGTTGTCGGAGGCAGACTAAGACGAGAAGTCCTCAGCTTCCGGCATGTGAGCGAGCGCCTCGTAGCAATCCGCATCAAGGCTAAATTCGCCAACATAAGCCTCATATGCGCGCATGCCCCCACAGAGGAGAAAGATGACGACACCAAGGATGCCTTCTACGAGCTCCTTAACAAGACCTACGAGCAATGCCCTAACTATGACATTCAAATTGTCCTCGGTGATTTTAATGCAAATCTAGGAAGAGAGGGTATCTTTGGTGGAACAATCGGAAAATATAGCCTGCACAACACCACCTCCGATAACGGATTTAGGCTAATCGACTTTGCGGTGGGGCGAAACATTGTCATGGCTAGCACGCGGTTCCCACATCTCGACATACACAAGGGGACTTGGAGAACTCCTGATCAATCAACAGTCAACCAGATTGATCACATTGCGATCGACGCAAGACACTCCTCCAGCATTTTGGATGTCCGTACGTTCCGAGGAGCCAACATCGACTCGGACCATTACCTTGTTGTAGCCAAGGTACGGTTGGGGATATCCCAAACTACGCCAAGACAAACTAATGCTGTGAGAAAATTCGACATCAGACGGCTACAATCGCAAGAGATCGCCAAGTCCTTTTCCGATCGAGTGTCTCTTAATCTCTTAAGAGGTCCAATGCCGCCAGCATCAAGCATCGAAGATCATTGGAAACACTGCCAAAACGCCATCAGAGACGCCGCTTCTGATGTGCTGGGTTTCACTCGTCCACCACAACGAAATCCCTGGTTCGATGATGAATGCCGGCAAGCATATGCAGCTAAACAAGATGCATATAACGCGGCGCTGCTTAGAAAGACCAGAGCTGCTCATGAGCTCTATGAGCGGAAGAGGAGAGACGAGCACCGGCTTCTCAGGAGGAAGAAGAAAGAGCATGAGAAGCGCACGATCGAGGAAATTGAGAGATGCTACTCCAGGAATGAGGTTCGGAAGTTTTACCAAAAGGTAAAAATAACATGCCGCGGAAACAAACCCCGAACCGAAGCCTGTAGAGATGAACAAGGGAACATCGTAGTAGAATCGCAGTCGATGCTGAGGATTTGGAAAGATCATTTCTGCAGACTGTATAACGGCGATGACGGACCAAATACCGCTGTCAGGCAGAATCAACCTTTCAACCTGGACGATGATGACCAACAATTCCGTCCACCCGACCTGGATGAAGTGAAGATAGCCATATCGAAGCTTAAGTCCAACAAAGCTGCTGGAGCGGATGGCCTGACTGCCGAGCTCTTCAAAGCGGCAGGCGATGACTTTGTAAGGAGCATACACCAACTCATCTGTAAAATATGGTCGGACGAAAGTATGCCCGATGAATGGAACCTCAGCATTGTTTGTCCAATTCTTAAGAAAGGAGACCCTCTGAACTGCGCCAACTACAGAGGCATCAGTCTCCTTAACATCGCATATAAGATCTTATCCGCCGTATTGTGTGAACGCCTGAAGCCGTTCGTCAACAACCTAATAGGTCCATATCAGTGTGGCTTCAGGCCAGAAAAGTCCACCATCGACCAGATATTCACACTACGGCAGATCTTGGAGAAGACCCATGAGCTTCAGATCGATACCCACCGCCTATTCATCGATTTTAAGGCCGCGTATGACAGCATCTATAGAGACGAGCTATATAGAGCAATGTCTAGTTTTGGCATCCCTGCCAAACTCGTCCCTCTGTGCAGGATGACGATGGAGAATGCACGCTGCTCCATCAAGGAGATGGTAAAGATCTCACCGAGACCTTTGATGTCCAGAAAGGATTTAGACAAGGCGATGCGCTGTCAAGCGATTTTTTCAACATCGTACTTGAAAGAATAGTGCAAAACTCACGAGCAAACACAAGAGGCACTGTCTTTCAAAAGTCCGTCCAACTACTCGCATACGCCGACGATATTGACATAATCGGGAGAAAGCAGCGTGATGTCAGTGGCGCTTTCGAGAGTATTGAGACGGGAGCGGCGAAAATGGGTTTAGCGGTCAATGAGGGCAAGACCAAGTATATGCTGTCAAGCAAAAAGGACAACCAACATCGACGTCTCGGACAGAACGTCACCCTCGACAGATATAACTTTGAGGTAGTTAAGGACTTTGCCTACCTAGGCTCCGCTATAAATACAGACAACGACACTAGCGCTGAGATCAAGCGAAGAATAACTCTTGGCAACCGCTGTTTCTTTGGGTTAAGAAGGCAATTGAGTAGCAAAGCCCTCTCTCGGACAACAAAAGTTACCCTGTATAAGACTTTAATAATCCCGGTCCTGCTCTATGGCGCAGAGGCATGGACATTATCAAAAATGGATGAGGGTGTTCTTGGTTGCTTCGAGAGAAAAATTCTTCGGGCGATCTTAGGTCCCGTCTGCATTGACGGTGAGTGGAGGAGGAGATACAACGACGAACTGTATGGACTGTACAGCGACATGGACCTAGCCAGAAGAGTGAAGATCCAAAGACTGAGATGGCTGGGTCATGTAGAGCGCATGGACACCAATCCTCCGGTCCGAAAAGTCTTCGAATCCGCCCCCGAGGGACAGCGCAGTAGAGGAAGGCCAAGACTCAGGTGGCGCACGCAAGTGGAAGAGGACCTCAGCCAACTTAGCGTGCGTGGGATCGAGCTGGCTGGAGAAGCTTGTTGACTGAGGCCCAGGTCCCCCCGGACTGTAGCGCCACCTAAAGTAAGTAAGTAAGTAAATACTCAATTTAGATAAAAATTAGTTTTGAAATTCGAACCCCATCTAGGGAAGCCACAAGTGGATGGCATTACTCGTTATCCTGAGGCTGCTATACTTAGTAATAGTAATCGACGTCTTCTCTTGGCTTTAACGACGTTGTCATTTCTGTTTGTGGTTGTTGTTGCGCTTTCATTGATTCGGGTAATTTAAAAGCAATCTCATCCTGTGGCGTTGTATCCATCTCTTCATTTACAGCCAATGTCATTCGTTGTGGTGTATCAACATCGACAAAGAAGCTAAATTCACAAACGTTGAGGAATCCATTAGTTGCAAGCAATTGGTTATCATTGCATTGCCTTCAGGTTCGAGCCCATTACAACGATAATTAGAAAAATCTGCATCCATTAAATTTGCAATTTCTTCATCACTCATTGAAGAAAGATTGAAGTTTTTCTCCTTTTCGCAGTTATTATTTCTTCCACTATGTCATAACTTTTTCTTGGCGCAAAAAAAGGTTAAACTAAGCCACTAAGACCTTCTACAGATGCATTTTACGAAGAACTCGATTTGAACAACATTTATGTATGTACGAGTATCATCAAACATCTTACCGAAATAATTCCCGAGACGATTGAGCTGCTGAAAAGCATTTTTTTTTTAAATTTTCATTTGCACCATAATCAGAAATAATTTTGCTTCCGTTTACACAAAAATCTTGACACAAATGAATGTAATGGTCTTCTTCCTTTTATCCTTTTATTTACCCTTTTCTCGTTATACGAACGTATGCGTAACGACTTTCCCATTTTTGCTGCATCGGTGCTGCTCCGCTTATGGGGTTGGATAATGTCGCAGACCACAGAACGCGTCTACATAATGCTCGGTCCTGGATCGCTTCAGTGGTTAGCCCCAGGCGTTGTTGCGCATTTGCCATCTGAGAAATCCAGGAATTCTTTTTCCGACCTCGTTTTCTTACAGTTGGAGTGACCGTAGTTGATAGTGCCTTTTAAACCGGATTTTCCGCAGATCTTCTTTGAACGTGGCAATACCAGCTTATTCTATTCGCCTCAAGCTGTTCGGTTACCGAATTCTTTATATGTGGACTTCCTCTTATACGCGTAGATCTAATGCAATCGCCTTTAGTGACTCCACCAGACATCGTTAACATTTTCATTTCCGCTGCTGTCATTTTGAGCTGGTCTAACAACCGGGGTGTAGAGTTTCCCCTTTAATTTAAGTGGAAATTTTGGGTCGCAAAAGATTCCCGAATTTTCCCGCCACACTCATTGTGTGGTTTATGTCGTCGTCACATTTCGTTTACATGTTAACGATTGATCCTAAGTACTTAAAGATAGTGCTTTTCGGAAAAACTATTCCGTCTAACATTATATCCGGAACAGGTCGCAACGGATGCGCAAATGGGCACGTCAAATGCTCCGTCTTTGAACGACTTATTTTAAACCCGTTTCTCTCTAGCGCATTTCTCCATGAATCTAAGGCGTTCTGTACATCTTCGACGTTATCCCTAAGTATAACTGCGTCGTCAGCGAAGAGAATTGGCGCTACATTTATTTCGCGCATGCAATCTTTCAAAAGATAGTCGAATACTACGTTAAAGAGGAAAGGGCTAAGAACGCTTCCTTGATGCACTCCGACATTAAAGGGAAATTCTCTCGTTAGTCCGGCAGAGCTTTTAACCGCAGTTTTCACGTTTCCGTACATGTCTTGTATTATTCTAACATACGTTTCCGGTACGTTTTGAGACCTCAGCGCGGCCCATATGAGATCCCTACGCACTCGATCGAATGCTTTCTCGAGGTCGATAAATATCATGTGTAAATCCTTAGACGAATCTCGGTGCTTTTCCATTATTATTCGTAGGCTTTGGATAGCGTCCATCGTCGATCTTCCTTCAACAAATCCACACTGGGTATTATCGCTTTTTCCTTTATATAATGGAACCAAGAAGCTACTTCTCCAATGTAAGGGTAACACTATTCAAATGACAGCGCTTAAACTGGGACTGTTCGATAGGTAAATTCAGCTGACGAAAAACATTTTTGACGACAAACAGACTGCAAACAATTTCGAGTTTAAATAGAATTGGATCGGAGTGATAGCCTTCTGCAGGTGGTCTTCTGGGTTAAGGACGATTATATCCAGCTTGACCTTTTCGAGGAAATCATATTCAGGTTTACATTTCCAAATTGTACTCGTACTTTCAAGTCGAGTTCTACTTACTGGCTTCAATTCGATATAAAACTGGTGGAACAAGAACTCATTTACAGCTGACTACTTTATAATGATTGCCTTTCCTTATCAAAAAAGCGTTTACTTCACCGATTTGAGTATCTAACGACATAATAGTATTTAATGCAGCTAAAGTCATGCTTTTAAATCAGCACATAGAAGAGAATCCTTGAAGTACCTCTAAGTATATTGACCTATAAACGAATATCTGCTATCGAAGGAAAGATACGTTCCATCTTAACCTTCACTGAAAACTCGTTCACCCATGTCATCCACGTTTGCTCCCTGAGGCATTCAAACTCAGTCGATATCCTGCTGTGCTTCTGTTTGTGTATCTACAAAGTATCTACTCATTTCTCTATGAATCAGATGATTGACTTACATCTACGAGTATGTACAAACATACCTGCTTGTATCATGTTTATTCCCATTCCTTACATGGCATGATTTCATTTTTGGTTCGAGCGCTAAAAATACATACAAACGTTTTCTCATTTCCACTTCAAGGTATTCAACTGAGAATTGTTCGAATGGAAGTTACGAGTATATTACTCGTATTCTGCCATCCTGTGAAATTCCTCTGTAAGTGAGGTATTGTCGAAAGGTAATTTCTCCTTTGCACGTGATAACACAGAAATTTACCGAACAAAACTCAAGACTAACACGATTGTACCTATATGATAAATTGGGAGAAATTCATTGCTCATTGTGCTCTGCTGTTCAACAAGAAATTCCAGATATGGGAGATTGAGTATTGAGTGGCAAGAACATCTTTTGATTGTTTTGGAATTTTTTTGAAGTTCGAAAGTTTAATGAAGAATGCCATTGAAGTAGGTACCATATGGGGAGGACAGTAAAGGGATTTTAACAGTTCCTCTGGCGTATACGTAACTTCTTTTTTTTATATTTTATGATGTTCTGATGTTTTGAAAAGACCGCTCGAGGATATTATACTTTTAATGGTTAAAACGGACGTTCGTTAGAAATTGGAAAAGTTTGAAGTAGCTCAGCAATTACATGAAATATTGCACTTGGCAAGTTTTAAGCAAAGTTTCCTCGTCAGGGTTGTCAGGGTTTTTATTTTTACTTGGAAACTTTACAGGTTTATGGTTCGTTTTCTTATTGACGGCGTGAAATAGCCAGTGTGAGGGGTTAGGCAATAGCAATTTGGAAAACGCTTATTCCACGTGGTAGCATATTCGATTTCTTAAGAAATTTCAAAGGTACGTTTACAAATACACCTAACACCAATGGTTTGATCAGACTTCCTTCTTAAGGGATCACAGCTTAAACGAAGTAACGTACTCCATTCAAATGAAATTGTAGCAAGAACCACGAATTATAATTTGACAATTGAAAGATACATGCCTGTTACAAACAAAGAATAAAGCATTGCGCAAAATTTGAAACTAATTGAAAGGAGCAGGGGCAGAGTCTTTGTCTCAAGCTGAGGTAAGTGCATTTGGTTGTTTAAACCAACTTAGTCTCTGCATCTGGAGGCGATCAGAGCATCGGTTTATATGGAGGGCTGTTGTTAAAGACCCGGATGTCAACTATAGTATAGAGCAAGTAAAGCTCTTCACTCGGCATTCTTAACTTTTGCAAGGAATTGATGTTCCGTTTTCGTCATAGGAATTTTGCGTTGCGTTCTGGTCCATAATTCATTTCTTCCCTTTCCATATCTCTACTTATGATATCAGTTCCGCGACATTATTCCATTACCCCACGTGCTGACTGTCTCTTTGTTTTTTGGCTGACCTCAATTTTTCGCGCTCAATAACTGTCGCATTGCCACTTCTGATATCGGTTCCGCATTTATTAAGTGCATTACCCCAAGTGTTGACCAATTTTTCGATTTCGCTGAATTTCCACTCGCAGTGCATAACAGTGCGTAAAGTTGATTGTTTACCTTTTTCGTGTACTTTTGATAAAATTGCCATGTCTTGCGAAATCACTAACTGCCCAATCTTTGATGTTAATGCTGACTTTGTTACTTGTAAAGGCATCTGTGGAAAATCATTCCATGCAATATGTGTCGGATTAAATAAAAGGAATACGGTATTCATCAAAGAGTTCTCTAACAACCTCCTATTCTTTTGTGATGAGCGCAAGATCATCTCGCTTTCGCACGTGTTGCTTGCTATAAAGTGTCTCAGTGATCTTCATTCCAAAAAAGTCACACAAAAATGATCACGACGAATCAGTCCAAGTTAGAAAGTAGTGTCAGTTATTTTGATGAATTAGGCAACTCGGTTCTGTCCTCAACCGATATAATTAAGTTCAAGCTCACTAACATCGATAAGCAATCTGCAAATCTGGTCAAGATGAATACTGCGATCAATGATCTCAAAGCAGTTTGTTCCGCCCAAAACATCTCTAACCTTAAATTGTGCGAATCAATAAACAAACTGCGAGAAGATCTTGAAACTCATTTCCAATCCACCTCAAAGAAACAACCATCTCTAATGCAGCCTGATCCAATGCTAGAAGTAATCTTGGACAGAATCAACGGTTTCGATGATGATCAACCATTTTCGATATCGAGAATCATATTGAAACGATAAATAAAAAAATGAAATTCTTCGCGGACAAATACGGCATCACCATCAGCAATTGTGAAATGTTCCTGCCATCTCACCATAAAAGTAATCGAAGCTTTAAACTTGACCTCCCTATTAAGTACGAATGGTTATTTAAAAACCCTGCTGGTGCTAATTTCAACGTTGGAAGGATGCGCATTTGTAAATTGATCGACAATAACTTGAGGTATTTTGCGTAGGTTTCTTAGCATATAAAATTCAATTTGTGCGGCCGGCCGACCTTTCGAAATGCCTTCATTTGAGTTGTGTGAATTTGCCATATAACCGTTGAATTTGCCTCCTATATCATGCGACATCACACTTCTGTACTTTGTCGGTTACGATTGAGAAATTGGAGAACAACATTGCTCCATCAAGTTCTTTTACGGCCAACATTAAAATGAAACGTTTAATTAGAACATTCAAAACATATCTCGATGAAATGGTTATGCCAAATGTCCTAGTGGTACTCGTATTTATTACACAAAATTCATTCTTTTTCTGTATCTTCTATAGTATATGGCATCTTCTATAATATATCTTTGGGCCGCCTCTGAACGTAGAGCCAAGATCAGCTCTTCTCTTGTTCTTACATAGTCTGGAGCAATTGTGGTTATGTTGTTCGATTTGTTGGCGAGCCTTTATCAAATCCACTACAAAATCTTTGATGAATTCCCTTCTAAATATTTCACTGAATGGTGATCATCACCATCAGGTATCAATTGTTATTTAATAAATAAAAATGATACCAGCAACGTTGTGCAGATGAAAAACTGTCTTTGTGCGACGGCTGACTTTGTAGTTTGCACTCATTTTGGCGTTAGCATCTACACAACCTAAATTAAGTTATCTCGTGTTTGAGTAGAACGCACGGACCCACAGGTTGGACCCCATCATGAATTTTCGATTTTAATGGATAAAATGAAGTCGAATCGATGAGTGTATTCTCCCTTTATTTCATACTTGGAGGGCTTATTAGGCATGTAGAAAACAGGGCAAATCTGCCTTCGAAGGCCAGTAAATGTTCATCCATGGTGACATTTTTCTTATTCTCTTTAACTGCTGCTAATTTATCTGTTAGTTGTAGTGCCATCAAATTATGTCAAGTGCAGTAAGGCCAACTTTAAGAAATTAGCCTTAGTTCGCTATGCAAAAGTGTAATAAAGCCAACTTTCAACAGTAGGTGTTATTTTACTTTGACCAAGTGCAATAGATTAGGTGGGTTAGGTTTAAGTGGCTGTTAAAGAACCAACCCACTAAGACCTATTGGCCCATTGTGATGCCACGCGGATCTGTGATCCTCCTACTCCAGAAAACATTTGGAGCTCTTAATAAAGCGTAGGAGACTTGTAATGTCTATGTTGCTTAAGCCACTTTAGTCGTTGTGGACGAAGGCCCCTAGGTGGAGATTTCTTCTTTGGGAGAGAGCTGGACATGAACAGAGGAGGTGAGGGATTGTCTCCTCTTCCTTCTCATCTATGCGTCTTCTCAAAAGTCGTTAGTTAGCATGTCAAGCCTTCTTGCATGTCTACCTATGAGGCAGTGTTAAACTCATGGAGCGATTCAGATCTAGTTTTGGCCAGATTTGTTTGGTTGCTAAGCATGTCAATCCAACCGTCCACCTATGGTTTGTTCTTCTATAAGCATCCAGCTTTATTTATTGTTTACACGTAGCGATAGGTATACCTATGTTACCCCTTTCAGGTGTGATAGGTATAGTGCCTATTTCCGCAAGTTCGTCGGCCCTAAAATTCCCTGGAATGCCTCTATGTCCCGGCACCCAGTAAAGGTGAATGTTAAACTGCTCCGCCATCTCCATTAGAGATGATCGGCAGTCCATGACTGCTCTTGAGCTTAGAGAGCATGAGTCCAGGGATTTGATAGCGGCCTGACTATCGGAAAAGATGCTTATATCCATTGCAGATATTTCATTTTCTTCAGCCAGGATAGGGCTTCCTTAATTGCCAGAATTTCCGCCTGGAACACGCTACATTGGTTGGGGAGACGGAAGGAGAGGCTTAGGTTAAGCTTATCGACAAAAACACCACCACCGACCGCACTGACAGTCTTTGAACCGTCGGTGTAAAAGTGGATTGAATTGTGATCAAGGAAGGCACCAAGTGTAATAACGCCAACAAAATTTGAGTAAGGCAGACCTTATTTCAAATTGCTAAAGCTCAAAAAGGCAACAAAACAAAACTATTGAATTTGGTGCCGTGAAATAAGACCGAATCAACTTACAAGTCAACCAATTACAACCAAAAGACCCTTACAAGCAAGTTATAGGAGCCTGCCTGACAGTTGTTGACATACCCTTAACGGAGCGACGAAGTCACGCGAGTGGCTAAACCTTGCCGGGGAAAGGGTGAAATCCTATTAGTGAGCGAAGTAATTGTATTATAGTTGTAATTCTTTTTGTCCGATTCGACATGGTACCGTATATTTTAATCATTTTGAGCACGATATGATAGCAATTTGTTTATATTAAAGCAAAATTTAAAACGAAGAAAAGTGAAAAAACGCAGTATACAAACAGAGGAGCAATGGAGCGCTATACTCCTCAAGAGCGTGGAATAATTCTGTCGATTTTGTTGACCAATTATCGGTCGGTGGTGTTAGCGCAGCGTGATTTTCGACGTCGATTTCCTATTCGTGTCACGCAAACTGTTCAAACAATCCGGTGCTTAGCTATTCGGCTCGACTGCAACCACAGGAGACCATGCAGGGCGGGCCGCCACCTAACTGGTCGTTAGCCGAGAATATCGCGGCTGTGGCTGCCGATGTCGCTGAGAACGAAGAAACATCAACCAGACGACGGGCCATGCAATTGGGCATCACCAGACGGACGCTTAAGTGAATTTTGATGAAAGACTTTCACATGTTCCCGTACAAAGTGCCGTCAGTCGCGTGTGAATTACTGTCAAGCCATCCTCAATCTCAGCAACGGAGAGGACGATTTTGTGTCTAAAATCATCATGAGCGACGAGGCACATTTCCACATAAGCGGTTACTTGGCGCTATTTCACGGCACGATCAGTTGTCTTTCCTCTCTGGTATTTTAATCGTCAAAGCAATACAATAATATCCCGGATACGAGCCATATCTCGGTAACTAAGAACGTCATCTATTTGTACGAATATTCGTTTCAAGACTTGAATCTTTGTCTACTATCTATCAATATTTCATGACGTTTGGTTAACATTTAAAAATTATTCAAATAATTAAATCGTTGTAACAAGTGTATTGAATAGGGAGGAGAACACTTCGAATAAAAACACCGAAAAATAAGCAGATATCGTGTTTTGATTATATATTCTAGGACCAGTCCGGGATATTATTTGCCACACTGTGTTTGTTCCATTTGCGGCCCATAGATCCTTAAAATTCAAGTAAGATGAACATAGCACAATAGACATGTATCGCATCCTAAGTAAGCCAAAAATGTTGGGTTTAATGAGTTATCAGATCTATGATATCTTTTGAAAACACATCAAAGATTGTTTTAGATATTCTACAAACCGCTCTAGCAATTCTTCCCCATTATATTGTTAATATAAATTGAACTGAAGAAGAAAGAAAAAACTATGACTAAGGCCAAGGCGTGCATAAATAGCATAGAACGTTTAAGAATACGAGGGCGGGTCAATAAGTCCGTGACTTTTTGAATTTCTGACCTCTTTACTGAAACAGCAACACTGCTCCTGTCAACAGGCATCTGTCAGTTGACTCCTGTCAAAATTCAAACTTGCTGCGTCAGTTACGAGGGCGGGTCAATAAGTCCGTGACTTTTTGAATTTCTGACCCCTTTACTGAAACAGCAACACTGCTCCTGTCAACAGGCATCTGTCAGTTGACTCCTGTCAAAATTCAAACTTGTTGCGTCAGTCACGAGTAGTTTGTGTTTGACAGCTATTTTTATCAGACTACTCACTAATTTGAGGAGAAAATGGAAAAAAGTGAATTTCGTGTGCTTATTAAGCATTATTTCTTGCGAAAAAAAACCATTACCGAGACCAAGGCTAAGCTTGATAAATACTATGGGGACTCTGCACCATCGATTTCAATGGTAAAAAAGTGGTTTACTGAATTTCGTTGTGGCCGTACAAGCACTGAAGATGCCGAACGTCCTGGACGCCCAGTTGAGGTCTCTACACCCGAAACAATCGAAAAAATTCACGATATGGTGTTGGCCGACCGAAGATTGAAAGTGCGAGAGATTGTGGAAGCCGTAGGGATCTCGCATGGCTCAGTGGTTTCAATTTTGAATGATCACTTGGGCATGAGAAAGCTTTCCGCAAGATAGGTGCCGCGTTTGCTCACAGTCGACCACAAAAACAATCGTGTTTGCCATGGCAAAAATCCATGAATTGGGCTATGAATTGCTCCCTCATCCACCCTATTCTCCAGATTTGGCTCCGAGCGACTACTTCTTGTTCCCAAACCTGAAGAAATGGCTTGGTGGAAAAAGATTTGACTCCAATGATGAAGTCATCTCGCAAACAAAGGCCTATTTTGAGGACCTCGACAAATCATTTTTTTTGGAAGGGATAAAAAAATTGGAGAAGCGTTGGACAAAGTGTATAGAGCTCAAGGGAGACTACGTTGAAAAATAAAATTATTTTTTTATCAAAAAATCTGTGTTTTAATCCAAAAGTCACGGACTTATTGACCCGCCCTCGTAATCCAACGACAGCTAAAATCGGAAAACACCGATCAGTGCCGGAGTAAGTAATTCAAAAAAAGATGGCAAACTATTCTATGTACTTTGGTTCAAAATGCACGTTGGAGCCCTAACTTTTATGGTAAGGTTTTCAACGATAACAACCGATTCAAGTTGTTGCAGATTCCATACTCCTGATAAGGACGAATTTGAAGAACATACAGTACAAATTTGTTCTTTTGTTTGAAGGCTCGTATAAGCAAGTATTCGTTGTCTGGACTCGTTACCAATTTATCGAATTCTATTAGCCCTAAATGGTTCTCATTCCCATGAACCTAAGCTGGACTCCGTATACTATTTTAGATGTACAAACTCACGTTCCATAGAGTCAAGGACATGACATTTTCATACAAAAGATTCCTTTTTTTTTCCATCTGAGCATTGGATTTTGTTTTATCAACTTTAACAAAAGAAAAAAAAAATGTTTCTCTACAATTTTGCCAACATAAAGGTGCAATATGAACTTGAAAAAATGTTGCCTTAAAATTATACATTTTGTTGGGTCATGGCAAAGATACATGCTATAGATACTCGTACTACCCACAGCGGCACCACAAAAACGAAAAGAACAAATTGTAATGTTTAGAAGTTTGCACAGATATGAATTGTAACTTTTTGGAATTAGCATTCTCATTTGAAATGCAAATTATTCGAAAATCATGAAAAACAAATATTTTTGTGCTGTAAGTTGGGGAATTTATGCAAAATTTTAGTTGTGTGTATCCTCTGTGGTACAACGGATAATTTAATATATATTGTGGCTTCTTTTAATAAAACTAAATTGCGGGTTTCAACATTGGATTTCACTAATTCTAGTGGTAGAGCGAGTTCTGGAGGAGAGTATTATTATAGACGAAACGCCAACTGTATTTTTGAAATATTGCATTCGTTGTCACAGAGAATAGATAGACAACACTCTATATAAAAAATCTCTCATTTTCCTTGAAGTACGTTTTCAAGTGTCCTATTCTACAACTTTCTTTTGAAAAAGAAAATAACGGAATTCCCCTGTTGGTTGCTCCACAAATGTAAAATAGACAAAAACAAATTAAAATAAAAATGAAACTCCCACAAAAGGTTAACCCAAAACGGAAACCATTTATTTGAATTGGCCCCATCGGAGTCAGCGGAGAAAATCAAATCAAATCCGCCACTGAAGTGGGTTGTTTCCTTGAGAAAATCGTTTGCTGAATCCCAAGAGTGAAATGTTTCTTTTACTTTCAATCTCAACTTCAAGGAGATAACACACATGAAGTTCAAGTCGTCTTGGAAACTTATTTAGTAGTGCCGAAGTTCTAGCTTTTGCATTGCAGAACTTGTTAAAAATGAATTTGTGAGGACAGATATTATTTAGAGATATTTTGGTGTCACTTCGATTAAACTCGTGTAGTATCGTCACTCTAAGGATCTGAAGACTCAAATGCACTCCTCGCTGTAACATGGCTTGACTGCATCTGATATAGACGTTCTGACATTTTGCTGGTTGCGAGATAAACTCTGTTGCAATCATAAAACAAGGACACGGCAATATTACCAAGCTTACAGTTGAATTTAATTTTCTAAATTTAAATGGAAATATCTCTAGTGCTGCGTCTATCATCCTTTTGTTGGTGGATTTACTCACATCCACCACTCTTCAAAGTGATTATACATCGAGCATGTAATTTGAAAGTTACATTTTATCGGCCACATTTTGGGGCTATCTTCGAACGCCTAAGGTTCTGTTTCATCAATTTTACGCTGAATGTTGCCTTCCATGGTTCAAATATTTGCTGGCCTATAAATGCACTCGTATCTTTTTAGTTCTATTTACTCTCACCAGAGGTAAAGAGGTAATCGAGAGGTATGAAATTGCAAGATCTCTGTGGCAGTATAATATTGTCATTGGAACGAGTTCTCAGTTCGAGGCAATGGGACTAAAGAGTGGGCCATCTGTTGGTATCTTATTAAAGGGTTTACGAAAGAACGTTGTTAAATATTTATTAATAGTTGTTTCTTTATTGAAAAGAGGAAGCCTTCTGTATAATTATGAAATTTTACTTTAGTTAAACAACCCAATTTTCCAATATATTTTCACTGGTTTCGATCTGTAGTTTACGAATAGCTTGACGAACATTATTCTTAAGTGCCTGGATTGTTCCTAGATTGTTCGCATAGCACTGATCTTTATTAACACCCAACGAAAAAAGCCCAGCGGGGTAAAAACGTTGCTAAATTTTGAGCCAAGCAACGTCGCCAAAACGTGGACGGCTTTTGGGACATGTAGCCTTATCTTGCCGAGACCATAGCTCACGCAAGCTTAAATCCTTTGCTGATGACCATAAACAAATCGGTTATCATGCTCTCGTAGTACTCTTCAGTAATGGTAACGTTTCTTGCGTTGTCATCTTGGAAGAAAATTAGGTCATAAATGCCCCAATTCCAAAAACCACACCAAATAGTCACAAGTTCAGGATGCATTGACTTCTCTAGCCACCGAGATGGAACGGCGCCTCATCCGAAAAGATCATTTTTTGAGCGAAATTTTCTGTCAATAAGGACTTGCCCTGTCAGTGGTTGTTTTGCTAGAATTCATGAATCAATTGGTATTAGTAAGTGAATATTCCGAGATTGTTCTGAAATTCTCCTCCATTTAGTGTGACCGATGTTTAGTTGAGGAGCTCTTTGGCGCGTGGAGTTCCCCGAGTTTGGGCGTACACTTCCAGCAACAGCTGCAATATTTTCTCTTGTGTGCACAGGATAAATATAGGAATATGTTCGGTTATCAATCAGCAAACCAGTCTCACGAACTTTCTTTTAAAACTTACGTACATCAGCTGCAGTTGGTGCATTATTTCGACCGAAATATTTATTTAACATTCGCACTATTTCGGGAATACAACATCCACTTGGGAAAAAAAATATGAAATATTTCTAACGTTATTCAAGAGTAACTGGATTATTTTTTTTACCGTATATACATTTTTTTGAGCACATAAGAGCTGTCAGTATAAAATAAACATATGTTTCAAAACGATACCAACAAATGGCCCACCGTTTAGATCAACATATCACTTATCGTCTGAAAGCGGTGATGCGGAGCCAGAAGGTTGTACCCTTAAGGTGAGATCTCTATAACCCAAAACTATGCATCGAATTATCTGCGTAAGCATCATTGACTCGTTAAGAATCTCTGCCCTCACTATTTACTTGTTTTGCCTGCAGATTGAAATTATCCCTGTCTTCAGGCGAGGAGGCACTCAGCGATGCATTAATGAATGAGATATACCCTCCAGTCTACACACGATGCGTTTCTGTCGCTCAATCAATATACCATCAATTATCTGAAAGAAATTGTTTAGGCACCCGGATGTGATAGAGAACTGTGTTGCCGATAGACTGGTCACTTTTATGCGCTCTTCAAGACCGATATATAAGGTATATTCATCGAGAATTGCACGTTTACATCGATTATAAGCGATCAACGAACTGATTAACATCATGAGAAGAGATATAACCAAACCCACGAACTGAGTCATTGAGTATTTCACACGAATCTGAAGGAATCCTTTGTAAGTGTCCAGCCATGGCATGGCACCTAGTAGAACCCAATTTTTGACGAATCACCATGACCAAAATATGAAGATCTATCGATTTTATATAAATTATCAAAGAATTCAGGATGAGCTGGGCATGAATCACTCCTTGGCCTAGCTATTCACTTCGTCAATGTTGTATGTTCCTACCTATTCGTTATTCGACCATTCACGAATAAGCCCATTTTTACCACTTCTGACAAGAAGTTGGCCTCCTTTGATCCGTATGAACGGCGTTAGCTCTAGATATGTGACCGAGGTCAGGTATTTAGGCATAACGTTGGCAGAGCCCATGAAATTCATGCCTCATCTTGTTCAAATGTTGTGCGCTGTAGGCCAGGTAAGGCGCATTCTGCGATCTGATTGGAGGCTTAACAGGTGTTCTGACCGTATCATATCTCTTTATTGCTTGTGCAACATTTGGAGCATCGGTATGGTACGACAGGATAACGACTGTAGACGGCTGCCGCCAGATTTTGGTTTGCCAAAGAGTGGCCTTGCTCGGTTGCCTATCAGTGTGCCGCACTGTCTCCACAGAAGCAATGCAAGTTTTGTTGGGAGTGCCACCCCTTGATCTGGAGTCGATATGTCTTGATATTACTTTCATGTTCAGAAAAGGTCTCAAATTAAATGAGCGACGTTGGGTTTCCCCGAGAGAAGTGGACGGCCTTTCCTGGATGGAGCTTAAAGCCTTGCTTAAGGCAAGCGTTGTTTCTAGATGGCAATCTAGATGGGATGCTAGCCAGAATGGTAGAGTTACTTACAGCTTCGTTAGAGATGTCTGGGCATGGCTCTCTTCATGTATTTCTGTATAAAAGAGGGCTTAGCGGGGTGGCGAGCTGCTCATGTGGAGCTACCCATGAGGATCGGCTCCATGTTCTGTGCGAATGGCGAAATTACTCAGATGTAAGAAACTTACAGGCGTCATCTTCAGTGGTGAGGTCTACGCTGTCAGTGGAGTTTCCACTTTACATTAGGTACTATTTTTTCTGTCTGTCAAACTGCTGGGATATGCGCAGAATCTCAGCGCTCCCTAATTGAAGCCTTTACGGAAATTGAAGAAGAGGCAAAAAGAAATATATGCTGTCGACAACAAATCCATCCGTCGCGCACCATCAAGGACAAAATGTCACTAAGGTCATTGCCCACCGAAAGGGTGATGACGATTCGAAAAATTGTTGGCGATACCGGGGATCGAACCACGGATGCTCTGCGTGATAGTCTAATGAGCTAACTATCGCGCCATCGCCACCACCAAGGAGCTTATCCACCTCGGAGCAAATGTTAATTCCACATATAACATCTTCGTGGATATTCGGCGAAGAATAACCCAAGGCAACCGCTGCTACTTCGGTTTGTCAAAACAACTTGGATGCAAGCTCCTAACTTAAACTCTAATAGTCAAGATCATGCTCTACAAATCTCTAATCTTGCCAGTCCTGCTTTAAGGAGCCGAAAGCTGGACGATAAGTAAGACAGCAGAACAGGTTCTTGGCTCTTTTGAAAGAAAAATCCTTCGTCGAATATTTGGTCCTGTCTGCGAGGAAGGCATTTGGAGAAGAAGCCGTAACCGCGAACTCTACGAGCTGTACGAGGATGTGGACATAGTTCGGAAGGCAAAAATCTGTCAACTAAATTGGCTCGGCCACATCGAGCTAATTGACAACAATGCTCCAGCTAAGAGGGTCTTCGAATCCCAGCCACCAGGTTCGAGAAGAAAAGGAAGACCGAATCTCCGGCTTAGCCACCAGGCGTAATGGATGGAAGGCTACCGTTGCTCGGGCCTTGACACTTTAAGGGTTGCTAGCCTGATAAGTAAGTAAGCACAAGAATCTGCATTAAATTGTCAATATTCGCCAACTTCTATTGTATTCAGTGAGCTATTGCAGAAAATTTAAATGTTGTTTTCCATTAAAGCAGAGCAGATTCCTTTGGCAGGAAAAAACGATGAATAAGATGTCAGATGCTGCTCATTTAGCTTCTCATACCATCTCTAGATGTTCTTCAAAATATTTTCTTAGAACGACTTCTTCTCAAAATTGGTGGTTCCCATTTCATCGAACATAATAACTTCCCGTCTAAGTTGCATCTTTTAGGCTTCAATTGAATTTATTGCCAATTGCTGCAACTATAGCAGAAAAACTTTCATCTTTCTGAAATTTATATGCAAATACGTATCTTTTCCTTGAAAACTTTATGCATTTCGAAACACGGATCTCTCCCTATTATTCATTCTCTTTTGAATGCTGAAAATAATAAGCACTTTTGTTGTATTCAAATTATACATATTATAGAGCAGAGGGATACATTTAGCATTATGTATTCAGACAGCAACTTAGTTCCAATCATTCTCGGCACTGTTTAGTGTTAAATTTCGGCTTGATGTAATTGTTTGTGGGAGTTGTTGTGGGAGAATCTGAAGTGAGCTCCAGGATACACTACAAAACGATTCGAAACAAATGTTGTTTTCGTCTCACGAAGGATTGTTATAAATAATAATTTTCATTTCTCGCAGGGAATTCGCTCAATCGAGTTGTGTGTGTTTGAGAATAACATCGTTTTCCAAATTTTGGTTAAATTATGTTTCCGGATAAATTGAATTAAGTTTATCTGAGCTTAAATCTTAAGCCCTTCAACGGCCTGAATTTTAATTTTATTTCTTGGATGGTTGGTTTATTTGTGGGTACTTCAATCCAAGAGAGAGAGAGAGATCAAGTATCTTGAATTTTAAGTTGAGTGGGCAAGTTTTTTATACTTGTAGAATTTTATGATTAGCACATCAAAAATTTACATGACCATAAGTTGGAAGATCTATTCAATTTGCTTAACGACCTATGAATTGATGAAACGAATAAAATGAAGGTATAAACGGGACCAATAATGAAAGTCGGGTAGAACTCCAAATGAACCGCATTTTGGTACAGAGAAAAGCCTCATTTCACTCGCCAATTCAATTGGTTTTTATCAGTACATTACGGTGATCCAGGAGAAGACCCAAATTCAATAGATACTCACTCAATTTTATAGCCTGACACTTACTGACGCTAAGCTCAAGAAAAATTCTTCTGACACCTTGTGTCTTGTTGTCTATATCTAAAGATTTTCATATCATCTGCATAAGCTGATATGTATGAATTTTTAATGATCCAATCAACATCATAAATGGTCAGGATAAATAATAAGGGATCAAGGTGGCTGCCTTCAGGAACACCAGAGGAGGCTATAATTGGGTCAGAAACCATGAACATGAGTAGAACATAGTAATGTCATTCATTTAAATAGTATTGAACCCATGCTATAAGGTTTATTTGGAAACCAAGAGCCTTTAATTTTAGAAGGATTATATCGTGAGAAACTCTATCAAAGGCTTTGCTGAAATCAGTGCCAATCACATCAACTTCATTTCCAGATTCCAGTGCACATAAAGTGCTTGACAAGAGTTCCGTTAAGTTGGTGGTTGTAGATCGACTTTGAAAAATCAGTGCTGGTTTTGGGAAACAATAGATTTGCAATGGAAAAGCATTATGTCATAGACAATGCTTTCAAGTAGCTTACTTATGCCAGGCAGCTTAGGAATTGGTCGATAGTTGGAAATATCGTCTTTTCGACCTTAAGTCCTTAAAGTCATTAAAAAAAATTATCAAGAGGCGTAAAATCACAAGATATTGGATACCAATTGACAGGTCCATTACACAAAACTACGCGTTCATCAAATGTTTCCTGTACCAAGTTTATTGTTTCGCCTGCTGTAACGCACATAATGTCATTCTGCTGGAGCCCCATCGCTTCCACATTTACGCCATTCATTCGGGGAACGAAAAAGTCGTTAATCATGGCTCTATAGCAAATACGTTTGACCATTACATGCTGATTAGTTTCATTGTTGACCAAAAATAGTCCGATAACTTCACTAGCCCACAGATCGCACCAAACTATGCATTTTCGGGATGTAACGGCATTTCAATAACCTCATGAGGATTATATTCGCTCCCAATATGACAATTTTGCTTATTGACATACCCTTTGAGTCATAAATGATCGCAACGACACTAGATCGTGGGTCCATTTCGACGATTTGATCATTGAGCTGCAATTCTTGCGCGAACTGGACCTTGTTGTTCATAAAGTGAACGGACAAAGGCCAAGCTGTTGCGAACGAATCGAAAAATTTGTATTCTCTTCGACACTCTCCTCAACGGATGCAATAGTCTCGTCACAACGCACTCTTCTTATGCCTATCGGTACCAATGCATCTTCCAAAGAAAATTTGGTGCGAAAACGGTCAACAGTGTGGCAAATAGCGATCTCAGACAGCCGTTTATATCAGCCGTCATATTGTGCAGGTGCTTTATAAGTTTGGTGCACAGAACCATCGTTTTGAAATTAAATTTCTTAAATTTGGTTATATTGTTGAAGCGTGTGTGGGTTATGAATATGAAGTTGTAAAACCCACTGAATAAAAATGACAAATACACTCTTTATAATGTCAATGCCGCCAAGGTACGCCAGTAGTTCTAGAGACTGTTGTTTCTGACATTGATCTCTTACTGATAAGTACGGTGATGAAGAAACACATTACACTGCTTTGACCTGTTGGTAACCCTTTCGACATTAAGGTGTTGGCCAAGTATGCTAAACAGGATGAGATTTGGTACCAAAGTTTAAACGTTGCCGTATCGGCAATCGATCGATTTCAGTTTCATAGGTTTCTTTAAAACATCCGGGTAAGGTAAAAATTAAGTTGAAAGTAGACTCATCAACCCCGCAGCCATACTGATAAGATCATATGCAATGTACGAGATCTTTTGCAGATAACAATAAGACTGATCAATCTATAGTTGGCGCAGTCAAGAGGATTGCCCTTCGTTTGGTCTGCCTGCAATCTGGAGAGTCATACCATCTGCCGTTGTATTCGAATGAACCCCAATTATCAATGAAAGTCTTAGCCGTCCTGAAAAACTCTTCTCTGGGCTTTGCTTAGAAAAGGCACATTTCTCCTTGCTGCTATTATGACCAAGAACTCCCACAAGATTCAGTGAATTTAACCTCCTGACTGCGTTCATTGATGTCTTGCAATCTTGAACTATCTTGAAAGTTACAAGAGGATTAAGCAATTCTTATCTTAGTTCTCACTTCAGATGCAAGCATTTCGCCCTCTCTACCAATCCTTCGCTATAAAGTTCGTTGTCAACAGGATTGTTTTCCGAACGTAAAGTAAGACCTACCATTTGCGGTACCCCACTTACACATCAATGCAACTTCCTACATCGCTTTTAGAGCCGTCCGCAATGACAAACAGCATTCCTTTCCTGACTCAGATTCTGGTAGAAATTTGACTTGGAGACAAGTAGAGTCGGTTTCATTATTTTTTCTGCAGCAGAAATTCTTATATCATTGCGTGAGATGGTATGTCTGTAAGACCAGAGTCAAAACAGCCACCGCACAAGGTTATCAACGCTAAAGTGCATGTTGTACTAAATACCACTTCTTTTTGGAATCCGGTCAAACGGGCTATGACGTATTTTCGTAAGACCGAGGAATCCTTTCTAGGTGACAGTCCACAGCTCCTTTTTACCGACAGAAGGTTCGCAGCACCCTAGATACTTTCGACCATAGTAGTCTGTTATCCAGAATGACACCCATATACTTAGCTTTTTTGAAGGTGAATGGCAATGTACAAGATGAGTTAAGTCAGACAGCTTCCTGCTTTTCGAAAAGAGGACAACCTCAGTTTCAAGAGGATTGCCTGAAAGGCCAATATTAATGCACCAGTCTTCGATCACTTCCCGGACTAAGTTTGCCTTAAAAAAAGAGAGTCGATTGACATTGTCTAACAGATAGTACAGCAACTACCTGAAATTGAGGCAGTGAATCCACCAACACGCACCACAGCGGTGGAGACATCATAACATTTTTACGTTAGTCAGCATCCGCAATCAATGTCCTATTCACCAGCTTTGCTTTTATCCACAAAACTATTGATTACCCTAGGTCGTTTGGTCTGGTCGGGGGTCATGGTATGCTGTCAAAAATTGCGTTGCCGAAACCATTGACATTGAAGTCGATGAAAAAGCGTATTCGATTTTATCGAGAACGCCTTTAATTCTGCTTACCGAATTTTGGAGTACACTGTCACAAGATCTTCCGAAGTGGTAGGATGCATTCTCAAGGCAGTTGTAAGCACATGGATATTGACCATTCTCTCCATGCTCTTTAACATGAAGAAAGTTAGGCTTTTAGGTCTGAAGCTCTTGGTTTCCTTTTTCGTGACTGGGTAGCATTCATACCGATATGGATGTTCGCTAGGATTTCGGCTTGTATGCCAGTGCCAGTAACATTTTTCTTCAGAGTTACCAGTAGCTGATTTATGCCTTTTTCTTACATAACTGGGTGATTGACATCCATGCCAGGGGACTTGAAACCACCAAAGGAAGTGACAGCATGTCTTATGGCCTCATCCTTCATCACAATCGATTGCGCATTGTGTCATTTTCTTCATCAGTAGCTCCGATAATAGGAGCTAGCTGGAAAGTTACTGACAAGTAACCCTACTGGGTTACACAGACAGTTTTAATCTTTTCACCCAAATCTTTATAAGAGGCACACTTTGAAATCCGAATAAGCTTCTTGTATTTGTTTTTTTTTTTTGCTTCGACCTAGAATGATTTCAGTTTTCCCCCAGAGAAGTTTCAAGAAACCTGTTTAGAAGTTTCTTGGTGTCCTTACGAAACCGCTCCATATCTGTGGATCACGGGGGAATGGGTGATCAGCAGGACTGATTTCTAGCTGAACATGCCATTTCAAAATACTTGGTACCGATCAAATTCTGAACAGCTTCTTCTTTGCTCTGAGCTTATGGAGACCTCTGCTGTACTTCCCGATCTCCTTGTTTAGCCTACTTGGTTTTCTGCGAATTCATTCTCTTCAATATGATTGAGATCCTGCATCTGATTCTGAATTCGATCTGACATGGAGATCTTCGATAGTACGTTCCGACCAGTGATACCTATTGGATAACGTTTAGTTGATTACGTGCTGTCGTGCTCTCGGAAAAAAAGTAAGCTAAGAGCCAACATTGTTGACAACCAAGTCATACAATAGTATGGAATCCAGGAGATGATTCTTTTCCTCACGTTACATTTGCGACTTCCCCGAAAAGTATTCTTAGTATTAGCATTAAAGCATATGATAAGCCCCATCTTCCTGGAATCACAGTATGCAATGACTTCGATGGTGATAACTAGTCATAGGGAAAATAAGCAGAAGCAATGAAAAATTGCTGTCATTCTTTGTTCGTTTCATAGTTAGAGTCTGCAGCAGGTAAATATTAGCTAGTTTCACACCATGTGCTGAAGACATCATGCAAGCAAAGAGGACACTCAACATCGACGCCTCGAACACAACGTCACCGTTGACAGGTATAACTCTGGCGCACGAAATTGGAAGGGGACTTCAGCCAACTTAGCGTTCGAAACTAGTAGCAGCTAGCAAAAGATCGAGCTGGTTGGAGACGGTTGTTGACTGGGGGCCAGGTTCACCCATGACTGTTGTGCCGCCTCAAGTTAAGATGACATCATTCGAATTTTTTCTGGTGTGGTTACCAATATTGAAATAGAAGAACATTTGTAACATGCTGCCAGGCGACAGAACGAGCGATGTGGCCAGATCGAATAGTAGACACCTGTAGTGTCAAACCAAGTAAGGGGTTTTACTTATTGATAGATATTGCAACAGGAACACGAGTCACGAGGCTATGCTATGTGGCGGGAGTTTGGGGACTGGGTTAATGGAACAGCTTGAGGTCGACTCTTATTTTTATCGAAAAATCCGCTTCACTGAAGATGCTTCCTCTTAACTCTATACAAGCTTTTTTAGAATGAGACAAATGTACCAGAGTTACGTGACACACTGTTTGGTGTGGTTTTCATGCGTGCTGTACAGTCAATAGCCAATACTGCCGCATAAGGACCGGTGACTACGAGGAGAAAGATTTGTATTTCTTTGCAAAAGTTCAACATGAAGTGCCAAACATCTATGAGGTGGACTTCCTGGTAAATCGAAAAGTACAACTAAAATTCGTGCAAACTATCGAAAGGAGAGCAATGTTCTTCCCAAAGTATCACCCTGCAGCTGGTAATTTTTACGAACAGGACAAATAGAAAAGAAACCTGACATGGACATAGCTACGTGACTATAAGGTAACAACGTTATAAGCATAAATACGTCCAGCTAAAATTCAACGGATAAATGATTCAACGGAATCATTAATGTCACTTTTACAAGGCATCACGAAAGTAGTGAGGAGTTCTAATAGAGTAGAAACTCTAACAAATGACAACAACAAAGAGCTAAATTTTCACCTCCAACTGCAAAATTGAACACCTAAATACCATAAATCCAAACAGCGTTCAATTGAAAACAACTTCACCACAAATTACATAATTAAAACTGTCAAAAGTGTCAAAGCAGAACTGTCAGAATAATGATGTCCTTATGCTTTTTATTAGCTAATGGCTGCTGGTATCCTTAGTCAACGCCATGCCTTAAGCCATACACTAATGACTAAGAAGGACATCAGCGGATGACAGATTGCTAGCATTTTTCTTTTCGAAAACTTTTCCCATTATCCAAGTATTTGCCTACAATGAGCAGCAACAACATTTCTTATTGAAGAATTTCTTCTTCTAATAGTTGCAGAGGGAGGGGAGAAGTTATTGATAGAGTTAGTAATATGCCACTGAAAAGTTGTGCTTCAATATTAATTTCAGAAAATACCCAGAAGACTTGTAGAGATCTGATTAATAATGCGGTAATACGGTGGTTCTTGTTAAATGGAATAGGACCATCAGTGGTGTTTAGGACAGTTTTGCATGAGACAATGGTGGATTATTAGAGATCATAATAACACTTCACTAGGGATAGAACTTTGATCACTGTTTGTCAGCTTTAAACGTTTATCGGCTAAGAAAGTCGGTCATTGAAGAAGTTGATTTTTAATAAGTGATAGATACTCGTGTGTGCATCGTCGTTTATCGAATAGAAGTGACAAGAGATACCAATTAAAATAAATCATCAGGAAGCGCACTGTTGCGTGTAACATTAAGCAATGTCAGCAGAAAATTTAGCGCATCTAAAGAAGTAAACTACTTGTCCAATAGACTGCCCTGAGCATTAAATCGGGTGCATTCAATATTGACGTTTCAAAGCTGATGCGAACATCTTCTATTAAGATTTCATTCTTTCCGAAGCTTGTCCAAGCTTTCGGATTTTCCGGGATGAATAGCAGAACCATATACAGTCAACCGTCTAACACGCTACTGCTGTTAGAGGAGATAATTCCAACAGGAGGAGGATATTTCAAGACCTTATTAAATCGGTCGGTTCCTTAAGTAACATTTTTGGGGCTGCTCTTAAGTCTGTATTGAACCTTCGCTGTAGTGATATGGTTGTGGGCCTTCTTCACGATTTTTCATCCATGACAGTATTCATATTGTCTCCGTTCTTTAAGACTAAGTATGGATGTCACATTAAGTACCTATCATCCCTCCCTTAAGTGCAGAGTGCCCTAAGCGATGGCTGTTTAACTAGGCATCAGTTCTAGTCAAAAAACTTCAACTGGAGCTTTATTTGCTAAGAATCTCTACTGTGAGCCTAGTTCGTTTGTTTCCAATTACGTTCTTCATTATCATTTTATGACCTAGGACACAACAATACTCAGAGAATTTAGCCTTCCTATTGCATTCAGAATAGCCGTATATTCCTGAACTATCCTGGAGAGAAGTGTTAAAAGAAAGATTTCAAAGGCTAGTAAGCTGACGCTACAGACACAGATTTTTTTTCTCCTCCACTGACGAGAAGCATACATTTAATTGATGCCAGGATTGCGAGCTTTCCTAACAATGAGCGTAATTGAATGCTGTCACCAAAAAAAACAAAACATCGGTGCCACATGTCAGTCTGGCTTTGGTGTTATCCGATTCAGTTCAGGTTGTTCTCGAGACCACTTTTGGATACAGTGAAATTCGGTCTTGCATTTACAAAAAATTATGATCGACGTAGGCTTGAACAACGTAGGGAGATATTGAAAAGATACTTCCAAAGAGTTGTCAACACAATGAGAATTATGAAAAGAAATTTCCGTCGAAATAATGTACTTACTGCAGCCGGTGTACAAAAGTTTGTGAAGAAAGTACGTGCGACTGGTTTATTGATTGATAATCGAACATATTCGCCTGTTCGTCTTGTGCACTTAACGAAGAATATTGCAAGTGTTGCCGAGACGGAACGGGAGAACATTAATGCCCCAAAAATCTCAGCAAATGAAAACCAGTTGCACTAGTCTGAGGAAAATTTTGCATAAAGATCTCGGATTATTCCATATACACGAATAGTCTAATTGACTCAGGAATTCAAGCAATTAGACCATTCCTCTTACCATCGTCTTACTGTTTGAGCTTTGGAGCAGACCGAAATTGAAGTATCTGTTCAGATGAGGCCACGTTAAAAAGCATATTTGCCACATTTGGGGCTTGAAAAATCCACACGTTGTCGTAAAGAAGCCAATGCACCTATACAAAAGGCCATTTTTCTTTAAAAAAAAAAAGAGTGCAAAAGAGAGCACTTCCTAGGCATTATAGCAGTATTTTTAAACCAGAAATTGAAGACTTGGACTTGGGTGAGCTATACCCCCAACAAGAAGGGGCTACTTGGCAAACAATTCATCCAACAATAAATTTTTTGCACACTTTGTTTAATAATCGTGTAATCAGTCATTTGGTGATGTTACTTGGCCGCCATACAAGTGCGATTTGACGTCGGTGGAAATACATTCTTCTGGATTAAAGATCAATACTTAGCGAACAAACTTGAGACGATTTAGGTACTCAGGAACAGTATTGGGCAAGCTTTTCGTAAAATAGAGACCGGGAATATCGAAAATGTGTTGAAAAATTGGGTTAGTAGGATGGACTTCTACTACAGAATGAAATAATTCTCGACAATTTAGAATGTTAACTTTTTTCAATTAAGCAACAATCGTCGAAAAATATCAGTCAGTTTTTTCTTTAAAGATTTCAACAGATGACTCACCCCACATGTATGACATCGATGCAAAACGACTTAGGACGTTACCATAACCAATGACAGATACCAGCCTACGCAGTTTACTTGCAGCAGAGGTGGCTGTGAGCTAGTTCTGATTTGATTACCTTGAAAGTGTTTTCCAATCATGGGACACATGTATGTATGTTTTCGACTCGATGTAAGGACCACTACTTATCTCCGTTTAAGGACTTTTACTGTCCATCGGGTCTTAGGCAATTTTTCGATATATTCGCTTAAGCTGTTATAAGAAGAACTCTTAGAAATCAATATAAGCTTCTCATATTCTTTATGTTTCGATGTATAGGTACAATGATTCCAGTTTTGATAGAACCTAAATCTTAACCTATAACGAACAAATAGGTTTTCTCGGTTATGGCTCTTTCTATGGGAATAGGTAGGTTTTCTGTCAAATCCGGGGTTCCGCATAAAAAGACGCATCAACACATCATTTCTTAGATGCTTACGCAATGATCAATGCAATGATAAACTCAGAACTCAAGCACTTTCTGAATGCGACCATGCAAACTGAAAAATTAAAAAACAATTCCTGCCACGAACTTGGGTCCAGGGACCGACTTTCAGCTAGATGAAAGCCATATTTCTAACCACAACGATTTTGCCGTTGTGATTGTAGGATTCACTGTTAAATATTTAATGTACAATTCCAAAAGACTAGAAAGGCGAATGCCGCCAGCATCAAATGTATAAGATAAGTAGTATCACTGCTAAAAAGCTATCAGAGACTTCAGCAAAAAAAATGTTTGCAAACTTTTAATCTGTGATGACGGATGTTCTCACGGTCATGAACCATTCTACCTAAGCAAAACAGACAGAATTTCATTCCAACCGACCAAGATAAAGTTAAAGCAGCTATTTTCAACCTTAGGTCAAATAAAGCTGTTGAATCCAATGGCTTAACTACCAAGCTGCGAATAGCAGCATCTCCAAAATCTGACTCGATTAAAGTATAGGTATGCCCGGCAATTTTAAATTTATCATAGTTCGTCCGATCCTTAAGAGGCGAGATTCCCTGAACAGCCTTACCGCCCTCCATCAGTGTGATTTTAGACCAGGAAAGGCCTTATACAAATACCGGAGTTCTATATCGATGCACTGCACATCTTCATCAATTTCAAAGTCAAAGTCTTGAAAAAATACTTGAAAAAGGCGACGCGTTGTCATTAAAATTTTCTAACGTCGACCTTGAAAAAATTATGCGAAACTCACAAGGCAACTCTGGGAAGACCATTTTTCAAATGACAGCTCAGTTACTCACAAATGCAGACGATATTAACAAAATGGGAAGAAAACAGCACGCTGTGGATGAAGCGTTTACGTCTATAGACGCGGAAGTAGCTGCAAACGAAGCAAAACCAAAATTTGCAGTCAACAGAGTTAAAATATCAGGAAAGACAGCTACAACTTCCAGATGGTTTGGGTCCTTATCTACCTCGGCTCTGCTATCAACTATGAAAAATACACCAGCACGGAAGTCATGCAAAACGCACTCTTGCTAATTGCTACTTCTTTATAAAGCAATTGAGTTGTAAACACTGACATTGATGAAAACGAATGAATATGTTCGGGAAATTTTCTGTCACGCTTGCAGGTCAGTTTGGAACACAGGAGACGTTTCAACAGCGAACTATTTGGGCTATACAGCAATCCTGACCTCGTCAGGAAAGCTATGATAACCCGGCTTACATATCAATACCACCACATAGATACATGCATTTTTGTCCGGAAAGCTTTTTACTCCACCTCATCTTAAGTGACACACACAGAACGTCTTGTGATTTTCGAGTGCACCCGTTGAGAAGACTTAATTTCACGGAGCAACGATACGCCTTGCCATCGCTCTCCGTGAATTCCTTTGATACTGTGTTGAGGTCACAGTTCCACCCTAGATATGAGTCGAGGCCCATCTAAAACGTCTTATTGATCTGAGGGTCTCAGCACCTAGTATCTACTTATTGCAACTCTACATCGGGTGAGACCAGCAGGTGCATCCTCTCCGGGTTTCAGGCTCAAACCACAGCCACCGTCATGCTTCCACAAGGGGGGCTACCTCAACCGGGTGGCTCCTAACTTCCACGGTACCGTGTTTAAACTTGTGACTGGACAAATCATAACAACCTTCAGTGGCGGAAAAATCTGAAGATGTTATTGATAAGTTCATTGATGGAAGAAGCCTTATAAATGGTCGGGGGCCCAGTATTGCACACAAGTGGAAAAGGACATCAGCCAACTTTCTGTGCGCAGCTGGCAAATGAGGCCAGTTTGAGGCACTTGTCCCATCACAGTCTGCATCGCCATCCAAGTAAGCAAGAAATACTTCCAAAAACGGTGGTGGTAACTAATTTTGCACTCTAAAGTCGATGTCAACAATGTTTGCGGTAAATTGTGTCTCTAATGTTGGCTTTCTTAAGTTTGTTAATTAGGAAGTTATGTGAAAGTACATCCTGTCGAATCTTTTTTTACGGAGCATGGTGAGTTTGTCTTCATCATTCTGAACAATCTGCGAGCTGGAGAAAAATGCAACAGCTAGACATGACTGTGTAGAAACCTAACATTTCAAGTGTAGTTTCGAGTGCCTTCGATCGGATTCAAGGTAGAGCACATAAATCTTAAGAGGTATCTGCCACAGATACCAGAAAACTAGTAAAATGGACTGTGGCTTTAATATTAAGTCCCTGCCTATGATTTACACTGATTTCCTTACTAAAGCAAAGGGAATATAATCTTATTTAAATGCCAACAGGGTATTCATGTTACGTGCACTTGAAATTCCCCACCCCTATCATCCTAGGAGTAACTTGAATGTATCGTATCGAAATGAATGGCTCTTTTAGGACTCATGATCAGATTATTCGCAATAAGACAGCGGTAGCTGAAATTTTCCTTTTTTTATATCAGATTGCGGCATAATCTGTAACTAATATTCTACTGGGACAAGACCTTCACATCCCCAATGTGGTCAACTGAGCCGCTCAATTCAGCCTAACATTAGAGCAGCTTCTAACCAACTAAACCCTCGTGGGGTCTGAAATCACAAAATCAACTCTCCCAAACGCTTCCTTCACTGTTTATGAGCACAAACGTTCCACCGCTGGAAACGCCAAATATACGTAAATTCATCTATCCACCATATAGTCCATTGGATAGGCCATTTGTCCATTTATCCGTAGGTAAGAACATCAATCCCAAGGGAATTATTATTCAAAAACTTTTTTGTTTTGTTGTACAAAATCGACTTTTGTAAACAAAACATTAGAACAGCAACAACAACATCAACAACAACAATAGACCCATGAGGCAGGTGTAACATCCTTCCGGAAACCCTTTTTCCACCTGACTGCCAGATGAAACCATTCGACTTAATAGGGTTTGAATGTTACCCCCATGGTGATATGAACTCACACACACCCGTCTATTAACAGAGTACATCATAAATCCCAGCACGGGAGCATGAAATGCGTGGATTATTGATATTTCCAACACCGGGACTCAGGCTACATTTCCGAGGTCTCTGAGGTGGTGGACCCCGAAAAAAGGTTAACGATTTCACTCCAATTTATCAATTAGCTTAGTTCCGTTCAAGCACGTGAAACATTAAAATAGCGCTTTAGCTGCTGGGGTTAGATGCTGAACCCATTGATTCGAAAATGTGTACCTCATTTTCAGGCGGAAAGTGAAAAGTTACCCCTAAGTGGAAAATGATGTAGACAATTATTTTTCTCGAGGACACGGCTTTAAAGTGCGAAATGTGTGTTATTTTGTCGAAATGGGTGCTGCAGGGATGTAGGAAAGGGACTAAAGAATGGAGTTATGATGGTGCTACGCATAATGGTTGGAATGGGATGGGATGGAATGGGATTCGTACATCGGATTAGATGGAAATGGAGGTATCCTGTATTTAAAGGATTTCAAATGAATTTAAAGTAAGTCCTGTATGAGGTGAAATATTAGAATTGAAATTTTGTTAATATCCCATGGAATGGGGGCAAAATTCCTTCTCTACTCCTTTCGTTAAATTGGGGGAGACCATAAGTTATGTGCACCTATTTTACCAAAACTTATTTATGAATACAAAGGAAAGCTAGCCTGAAATAATTGCTAATGGAGTTTTGTTCATAAAAGGGTTTTCGACAACGGAAGGCACTGAAAAGGATTTGCTAATTGTTATTAACAACTCAAGTCTGCTGGCAGTGGATGGATAAATATATACAGTCAGCTTTATGACCCCAAATTTATTAATTAGGATTAGAAGCTAATTTAAAGATTTCCATGGAGGAAAAATTGGAAAACAGAAACTCAAGGTCGAGATGTTGTGCCAGTTAGATGGATCTACAATTCGAGGCGAGCCTGGATTTCACACAATAAATCTCCTATGTCATCCGAAGAGATCCATGCCACATAAAGTGTGTGCCTCTGCTATAATAATATCCATCCGGCTTACAACTCCCCAAAACCGAAGCCATTGGATGGGATCAAAGATCACAAGGAATATTTTCAAATTAAAATGATCAAGGATCTCCTCACCCGCTATTAAGGCCATTTCTCTGACCCATTGAGTAGAATTTGGAAGATCACGCTTTGAAATAGAGTCATTCAGTGATAAAGGTCTTTGTTACAAATTTTTCTTTTGGACATAGAACGTTGATGATACCCGTATTCGAGTATATGGTGTAGCCTAGCTAGAAAAAGTCCGAAACTATCTTAATTAAGTTTTTGTGTCATTTTGTGCTGCCGGGGTAAATGCCCCGCCATGAAAAAAAGTTAAAAAAGTTACAAAGCAACAACAAGCCTCGAATACGGATGGATCTACTGTTGAAAACCCATGCAAACTAACTAAGGAAGACGAACGGAGAAGTCTTGAGTTTCCGGCATGCGAGCGCCTTGTAGCAACCCTCATTAAGGCAAAATTCACCAACACTATCCTGATATGCGCGCCATGACATTAAAATTGTCCTCGGCGATTGTAATGCAAATCTAGGAAGAGGAAGCATCTTTGGTAGCACTGTCGGAAAATATATCCTATACGACACCACCTCCGACAACGGTTTAAGGTACGATTGCAGATATCTCGAATAACGCCATGACAAAACTAAGAATTTCGACGTCAGACGGCAACAATCGACTGCACCGAAGACCAGTGGCAACACTGCCATATGGCAATCAGAGATGCCCCTTCTGATGTGCTAGGGTTCACTCGACCACCACAACGAAACTCCTAATTTGATAACGAATGCCTGCAAGCACATGCAGCTAAGCAAGATGCATATAACGCGGCGCTGCTTAGAAAGACCAGGGCTGCTCATGAGCTCTATGAGCGGAAGAGGAGAGACGAGCACCGGCTTCTCAGGAGGAAGAAGAAAGAGCATGAGAAGCGAGCGGTCGAGGAAACTGAGAGATGCTTCCCCAGTAATGAGATCCGGAAGTTTTACCAAATGGCAAAAGAAAACATGCCGCGGATAACAAACCCCGCGCCAAAGCCTATGGAGACAAGGGAACGTCGTTGTAGAGTCGCAGTCGATGCTGAGGATTTGGAAAGATCATTTCCGTAGACAGTTTGACGGCGATGACAAAACAAAAACCGCTGTCAGTTAGAATAAACCTTTCTCGATCCTCAAGAAAGGAGACCCTCTGACCTGCGCCAATTACAGAAGCATCAATCTTCTTAACATCGCATACAAGATCTTATCTGCCGTATTGTACGCCTGAAGTCGTCCGTGTACAACCTGATAGGCCCATATCAGAGTGGTTTCAGGCCAGGAAAGTCCACCGTCGACCAAATATTCGCACTACGGCAGATCTTGGAGAAAACCCATGAGCTTTAGATCGATATCCACCACCTATTCATCGATTTTAAGGCCGCGTATGACAGCATCTATAGAGACGAGCTATATAGAGCAATGTCTAGTTTTGGCATCCCTGCCAAACTCGTCCGTCTGTGCAGGATGACGATGGAGAATGCACGCTGCTCCATCAAGGTCGGTAAAGATCTCACCGAGACCTTTGATGTCCAGAACGGATTTAGACAAGGAGATGCGCTGTCATGCGATTTTTTCAACATCGTACTTGAAAGAATAGTGCAAAACTCACGAGCAAAAACAAGAGGCACTATCTTTCAAAAGTCCGTCCAACTACTCGCATACGCCGACGATATTGACATAATCGGGAGAAAGCAGCGTGATGTCAGTGGCGCTTTCGCGAGTATTGAGACGGAAGCGGCGAAAATGGGTTTAGCGGTCAATGAGGGCCAGACCAAGTATATGCTGTCAAGCAAAAAGGACAACCAACACCGACGTCTCGGACAGATCGTCACCCTCGACAGATATAACTTTGAGGTAGGTAAGGACTTTGTCTATACAGACAACGACACCAGCGCTATTTTTTTGGGCTAAGAAGGCAATTGAGTAGCAAAGCCCTTTCCCCTACAACAAAAGTCACCCTTTATAAGATCTTAATAATCCCGGTCCTGCTCTATGGCGCAGAGGCATGGACATTATCAAAAATGGATGATTGTGTTCTTGGTTGCTTCGAGAGGAAAATTCTTCGAGTGGTTTTCGGTTCCGTTTGCATTGACGGTGAGTGGAGGAGGAGATACAACGACGAGCTGTAAGGACTATACAGCGACATTGACCTGGCCAGAATTGTGAAAATCCAACGACTAAGATGGCTGGGTTATGTACTCGAAGAACGGATGGACACCAATGCCCCGCGCCGAAAAGTCTTCGAATCCGCCTCCGAGGAATAGCGCAGTATAGAAAGACCGAGACTCAGGTTGCGCACGCAAGTGGAAGGGGACCTCAGCGAAACTGGAGGCAGCTAGCAAAAGATCGAGCTACCTGGAGACGCTTGTTGATGGAAGCCCAGGTTCACCCCGGACTGTAGCGCCACCTAAAGTAAATACGTCATTTTGAGCTCGGATAATTTTAACTTCGGCTGAGTAAATGAGTAATCAAATACAATTTTGATTTTGATGAGTGAGTTATGCACAGTTTAATGACGCTTGTTGCATCAATTTGTCTTTTTGACATTAAAGATCTCAACAAATACTTAACCATACTTTATCAGCATCCTATGTAATCAAATCAGATGCCAAATTACAAAAGACATAGTTCTGTATAGTCCATCTTCGTAAATGCTATCCTACTTTGCATTTGCGATCAAAAAGTGTTGTCCATCGTTTTCAATCCGAGATCCACTGTATTTCTGGCCTAAAACCACATTGATGTGGACCTATCAAGTTGTCGAGGTAGGCTTCTGAACGTTCACCATAAATGTCCACACTACCAAGGGAAATAACCTCTGCCCCGTCGTACCCAATTTACAATTCAGATATCATTGATATTGAATAGCATTTGATTTAATTCCCAGAGATCTCATTTGGATGGCCCTATAGTCGCGAAATACTATTCTGTACACGAGACATATAAAGAATAAAAAGACCGAAAGTAAAATGCACAGCCGAAATAACAGTTGAAGTAAACTTAGACATTGTACGATATCCGTTGTTTTAAAGCCGAATAAGTTATCGTTTATATGCTTTTGAACCAGCACAGCAACGAGTTCTTAACGTCTATCAAATCTGAAAAACTATGCGATTGTTGGAAATATGTTGATTCGAAAGCTAATCAACAGAAGGCTTATCTGTTTTACTACAGGAACGATAGCTCTTTTGATAAGCACTGATTGCAGCATTTAAATAAAGGCTTGAGAATCACTAATACTAATACTAAATGTCTATATTTTCGTTTATCCGAGCACGCAAGCTCAACCCTAATGGCATCTATTTTGTCATCGTGGCTACTTAGGTCCTGATACTTACCGCTAAACAGATCGCACACCGACAGGTGGCTTGAAAAGCGCACACGACAGAGTGATTTGTTCTGCTAAAAATACACTCATCGCAGTGATTAACGGGAAGTACGAGGGTCGTCTTAAAAATATCGATCACATTGTCAACACTGAGTAGTGTATGAGCAAACAATATACCTTTGTAGAGGCAGTGAAAGGATAACAAATGACCGTCCCCCAGGAAAAACATCGATCGATGAGGGAGATGTAAGGTTTGTGTCGGATTTTGTCAACGAATACATCTCAATACACATTGAGCACCAGCCTCACTTAAATTGCCATACACTCTAAGACGAACCTAGGATTTGACCGATAAGCCTCTCAAGTTTACGCGGTCTCTGGCTTACTGCCTCCACTTGGGCATTTCAAGGTTCTCTACTACTTGCAAGAGCAGGAGCTTCGTGTACTGAATTGTCGCCACGAGTTGGAAGACACTTCGAGCTGGAGAGTTGATGTTCATTCGCCCTACATGTGCTAACGATGTTGGGTACTTTCCCTGACCAGATTAATTTCCGTTGATCGTGCGCTTTCTTATTCCCTCGATGTTATCCCTCCTCTTCCGAGGAGCTCAGGGACCTCTATGTTGTGCTACTCGTATGTAGTAGTGTTTGGAAAATGCGTTCTTTCCCTACATGTCACCATTGATCTGGTGGAGCACATATATGTGCGTTTCGACATTTTTGATGGCTTCTAGCATTGATGCCACTGCACTTGATGTTGGTTGCTCAAAACATGTTGAGATATTCGATTGGCTTAGCGTCAAACGTTGAGTGTCCCCCCAGTATTGTGGTGCTTAGAAATATACCTATCGATGAGATGCTCTTCATAGGAGGAGATTTAAATGGCCACGTCGGAGAAACAAATGTTGATTTTGAGGACTGCCACGGCGGTAAAGGAATTTGGAACCAGAAATTCAGCTGGCGAAGACATCCTTGTAGCGTGTAGGGCTTACGGCTTAACCATCTTAAATACAATGTTTATTAAACATCAACGACATCTTATCACCTATAGCAGTGGAGGCCACGAAACGCAAATAGATTATCACCTCTGCAAAATGTCGATGAGAAACCGTGTTAAGGACTGTAAAGTAATACTTGGAGAATCGCTAGTAAGCCAACACCATCTGCTCATTACAGAATTTTTCACGGCGGAACCACCGAAAACACGGGCATCGTTTGGAAAGCCAAAATTCCGGTGGTATAATCTATCGAAGGAACGAAGCGCAAGATTTATCGCACTGGCTAAAGAAGTACTTCAAAATATAAATGGTATAGCAGACCCACTTAGCCCGCATCGAAATACCATCACGTCGGCAAAGAAACATGGTGGTGGAATGACGAAACCAAACGAGCTGTGGCCGACAAGAAGAGTGCATTCCAAGCGTGGACAAAATGCGATCGGAGCAACGATATCGAAAAAGCTCGACTGGCTCTTGAATACGAGCGTCTTAAAAAGATCGCAAAGAAAGTCCTGGCTCGAACTCGAGCGGCAGCAGCGGAAAAAATGTACCAGGAGTTGGAACAAATATCCTCACGATCGGCAGATAGAAGACAAGCTATCCAAGAAGTTCAAACGTCGTACAATACTAAAATGCCAAATATTTTTAAGTTTGCTGCACAGAGGCGAAAAATTCAATGGAAATAACCTCGCCGAAATACATCAAAAACGCAGACGGTCGTTTACTAACAAATGAAAAGGAAATTGGTGACCGGTGGCTTAAATACTGCTGACAGCTGGTCTATTCGAGAAGGAAGTTTCGGACTTTTCAATCGAAGAAATAAGTATAGCAATCGGAACAATGAAGCGGGGGAAAGCGACGGAACCAGATAGCATTCCATCAGAGTTTTGGTCGAAGATGAAGGGAATCGGCAGTGTTTGGCTATCGAAACTCTTAAATAAATTAAAATGTGGACAACCTATGCCGAATCAATGAAGAAGTAGCTTCTTGGTTCCATTATACAAAGGAAAGGGCGACACTCGAGAATGCAACAACTACCGTTCAATCAAGCTTATGTCACACACAATGAAAATCGTCGAAAGAGTCTTAAACGAACGTCTTCGGCAAATAATAAAGCTCGATAATAGCCAGTGTGGATTTGTTGAAGGAAGATCGATGGTGGACGCTATCCAAAGCCTACGAATAATAATGGAAAAGCACCGAGATTCGTCTAAGGATTTACACATGGCATTTATCGACCTCGAGAAAGCATTCGATCGAGTGCCTAGGGATCTCATATGGGCCGCGCTGGGGTCTCAAAACATACCGGAAACGTATGTTAGAATAATACAAGACATGTACGGAAACGTGAAAACTGCGGTTAAAAGCTCTGCTGGACTAACGAGAGAATTTCCAGTTAATGTCGGAGTGCATCAAGAAAGCGTACTTAGCCCTTTCCTCATTAACGTAGTATTCGACTATCTTTTGAAAGATTGCATGCGCGAAAGACGGAGCATTTGACGTGCCCATTTGCGCGATTTCGATGCGACCTGTTCCGGATATAATGTTAGACGGAATAGTTCTTCCGAAAAGCACTATCTTTAAGTACTTAAGATCAATCGTTAACATGGAAGCGAAATGTGATGACGACGTAAGCCACAGAGTGAGTGTGGGATGGATGAAATGGCGGGAAAATTCGGGAATCTTTTGCGACCGAAAATTTCCACTTAAATTAAAGGGGAAACTCTACACCACAGTTGTAGACCAGGTTCTTATGTACGGTTCTCAGTGCTGGACAAAGTACGAAGCGTTTAAAAACAAAATGACGGCAGCGGAAATGAAAATATTAAGGATGTCTAGTGGAGTCACTAAACGCGATTGCATTAGATCTACGCGTATAAGAGGATGTCTACATATAAAGAATTCGGTAACCGAACAGCTGGAGGTGAATAGAATAAGCTGGTATTGCCACGTTCAACTACGGTCACTCCAACTGTAAGAAAACGAGGTCGGAAAACAAAATTCCTGGATTTCTCAGATGGCAAATGCGCAACAACGCCTGGGACTAACCACTGAAGAGATCCAGGACCGAGCATTATGTAGAAGCGTTCTGCGGTCTGCGACATTAGCCAACCCCATAAGCGGAGCAGCAGCGATGCAGTAAAAATGGGAAACTCGTTACGCATAAGTTCGTATAACGAGGAAAGGGTTAATAAAAGGATAAGAAGAAGAAGAAGATTGTGGTGTCCAGGATAGACGTACCTTGGCTGCAACGATGTCCTTGGCTTGGAATATGGAACGTCCGGACATCTAAAATTTAATTTCCTGCGTGGGTGGCAAAATAATCAATTCGGTTGAGTGCTACTGCGTCTTTGCTGGTGGTAAAGTGAGTAATCGTGTCCTAGCTATAGAAGTGTTCTGCCCCGCCGCAAAGTGGCATATTTCTCATTATTTTTTTTTTCTGGTCCATCCCAGTTCACTATCTCTAAACATATCTCTTTGAACATATCAGTTTTTCGTTCTGCAGAATCGTCAATAATAGATTCTACCGGAGTTTCAACAGGTTAAACTCCTCGATGTCACAACACTATTGATATGAAGATTTTCCATTGAATGTAGTGCGATTATTTTTCGGGTCATCGCTCTTAAGGAAACGTGAGCAAGAGACAAAAATTAAATCTTAATCAAATTATTGGGAAAGCCATTTTCGCGCTGACCAAGGATGCTAGGTGAGCAGGGAATCATCTTGGCAGAGAGTAGAGAAGCCATGTCAGAGAAACTTTTTCAAGAACAGAACGGGTGGTTGAACAAAAAAATGTAAGAATTCACAAGAATTCGTAAGCTACAGATTCCGCATGGGAATGTACAACTCATATCGGAAACGTTCTGATTCCATTAAAGTCAGTGAAGGTGGGAATTCCTACTGGACGCATCAAACAACCGAGAAAGAAGACCACGTAGAAGAGAAAATCAGCTTGTTTTGTTATGTTTAGCTAAGGTCATCGGAAAGTCCGGGTCAAACAACAGTACAAGCTCAAGTTCGAGCCGAAGTTTAAATAAGATCCCAAGTTTTTAACTTTAGGATCGATTTGACCCTCACAGAGTGGTTATTCAGTTACAATGCATTATTTATGTTACCCATTTTTATGATTAAAAAAATAAGAATGAGAAGTGAGGTAGGTATTCAGTCAGTTATACCTAAAATGCAATGACAAATGACAGTTGACTAACTAACACCGAGCGTGCGGCTACGATTTTTCATCTCCATTGTATCTGGAAATATTTCCAACGCATGAGATCGATATGTTTTAACCACTCTCAAAGAAAAAAAAAAAAAACTAAATAAAAAGCACACGTGAGATAATTTAAAATATTCTGTTGCCGAAATAGGTGTTAACATACGGGTAATATGAAACGTGCTCCACTCAATCATCATTAACAGCACAGATGATCGCACAGCGGGTTTCAGAAGATTTTCATTATCCTAGAACGTGCTACGTACTCGTTCTTACTCCCGGTAAAGATACAGAGTATCCTTCGCTACTTTCACACGCACATAAATGGTCTTTTCAGTGTGCTTCTCATGTTTCTCAGGTTCATCTCACATTAAAGACCTGATATGGTGTAATGAAAAGAATGGAAAATGCTCCTGAATAGGGCAATGTTTCTTAATCTAAATGGATAACTCAATTTAAGACGTGCGTCCTTTATCAAAGGAAAAAAAATAAATAAAACAGACGAAGCCATGTGGAAGGTTGCTCTTAAAGAAACCACTTAAGTAATGAAGACAATATCGTTAACTATATATAACATATACTCTTGTAGGCTTTAGTTCGGATTAGTTATGATTTAGGGCAAGGTCAAATGGTTGTAGGCACATGGAAAAATTTTTAAATAAAATGCCTAGATACATTTAAATGTCTATCAACATGTATCCAACAGTAAGCTTTCTCTATAAGATTTTCATTTTTCCACACAAAGTAAACTAAATTTGAGCCCCTTCGGGTAATGAAGTAATAAAAAAATGTTCGAAATGTTCAGATTCTATCTTGTTTACTTTATAAGGAATATATGTAGGTATACTCGATTAGTCTGGCAATAAATCTGAAGGCTACTTCTTAAATACAGTAATTCATTACTTAAACTAATTTCTTTCAGAATTTCATCATTAAATTGTGGCAAAGTGCCGCAGTGCTATTAAATTTAATCAAAGTCCTTGAGTTGTCGGCAACATTAGATTAATAGCTTTTGATAAAATCGTAATGGCTGTGTCGCCAAGTTCCAAAGGATATGGAACAAAAAAAAAACAACCAAAGAGCAAGCTATCAATTTTAAAGTGAACTGATGTGCTAGAAAAGGGTAGTTGGTAGGAAAAATTTAAAAAGGTTTAAGGCGCTAAAAGAACACAGCGAAAATACCAGATTAGTTGAAATGAACCAGAGGGCGCCACGGGAGCTTGCTATATGACTTATGGTGAGTTCTTTACATACGAGTAGTTATGTTTCCTATTTGTCCCTTAAAGTAATTTTGTAAATTCCCAAGTCTTCGGCGAACGAACCAATCATTTCAATCTTGCACAACTTGAAAAACAATTTTCATCAAACAACCTTAACACTCCCGAAAGTTGGCGGAATAAGTGGTTCCCCAGATTGCACATTGAAGAATCTTATTGCAACTCATACCTAGCTATGTTTAGTGTTGTGGAGTACGAAAAACACGGAAGTAATTATACCAGGTTTGACGGGTCTCATGCTAGATACTTCATAATTATTTTCCGCTCAAATTTATATTCCAGATCAAGTCAACGAAGATATCAAGCTGGATCATTAAAATAGGGCTTCCGTTGGCTTTGGAATTACGAGGGCAACGTGAAAAGTTTTCCGCCTGACGCAGAGATGGCGTTCACATCAGCAAAAAATTATGTTTCCTGTCTGAGAGCACGTGTCAATAGTTCATATGTCAAATTTTGAAGTTGTTCTCTCAAGAACTTAGTTTAGTAGACGCTTGTGTGTTATTCGTTAAAATGGATAAACTTGAATATTGTGCGGTCTTAAAATTCTTCGTTTTAGATGGATTACCTTCCATGTCACCTGTTTAAATGTGGGTAGCTGAATCTAAACTTGGTCGCACGTCCCTCGCAGATGAACTATGTGAAGGACCGCCAAAAACCGCAACTGCAACCACACCCGGAACTATCGAAAAAGTTCATGATGTGAAGGCTCAGCGTAAAATGGGTGCACATTTACTTTTGATGGGCATTCAGTAAATGCGCAAACGATTTTGCAGCAATCTTTGGACCGATTCAATAGGGATCCTACCGATTTTGTGCGGCGATTTCTCACAATGGATGAGACATGGGTCTAGCACTACACGCCAAAAACGAAACAGCAAACGAAGCGGTGGTTGGAAGCCCGTGCTTGGCGATGGGAAAACTGCAGGATTTGAGGTACGATTTGCTCGACCAATCCACCTATTCTCCTGATTTGGGACCCTTCGGTTTCTGTCTGTTCGCAAACTTGAAGAAATTCGTTTTTGGGAAGCGCTTTGCATCTAATGAAAAAGTTGAGAGGGCCATAAATGAATATTTTTACAGCCTTTCAGACTCTTACTTCCGGGAAGGAATACTATGTTAGAGAAACGCTGAACCAAGGGTGTTGAAGTCAGGGGAGATTATTTAGAAGAATAAAATCATTTCTTAACTGAAAATCGCAGTTTTTCATTGTCAGGCCGAGAACTTTTCAGCTTACCATCGTATTGACCGAGTGATGGAATATTGTCCCATCTAATAAGTGGTGCGTTACCGTATGCAAGAGTCTAGCTGCATCTGAGTTTTGAAAGGTTTGCATTTAACTTTCTTTGACTTTACTTGCTATTGAAAAGTGATTTAAGTGCGAGGACTCCATGTTACACCCCCTAGGAAATATTGCTTAGAAACATAAACATAGGTTATCAGAGATCCACCTACTGCACCTCTTATTGTAAAAGCTATTAAAATGCAGGAGCTTGTCCTTGCCTTGTTGCATTATTTCAAAAACGACAGAGACTCAAACGTCAAATACGAAAATAGGAGAAATAATACGGAAAACAGTGACTCGGCTTACAAGAAATGGTTAGTCAATCGTTTCCCAATGAAATGACGCTTTTCTAGAGCTCCTGCTTTTCAACCCATCAATAGCACTAGCAGCCGTGTTTTACTTTAGGTGACGCTTAGGAAGCTAGCGTCTCGATCCTTAACTGAGGTCTACTTCCACTTGCGTGCCCCACCTGAGACGTGGGTTTGCTTTATTGGACTGGTCGACGTCGCTATACAGCTCGTATAGTTCGTTGTTGAATCTAAATATTCTGAATTTTTTTGGAAGGATTTTTCCCTCGGAATGACGGATATCTTCATCTGCATTCGATCGAGTTCATGCTTCAGCACCATAAAGAGGGACTAGTGATTGTACTACAAGGTTTCCTTCTTCCTCTCTCTAGGTTTCTGTAAGGGTTTTCTTGGTTTGGAACATTCTTTCTACCTGTTGGAAGATTTACCTGGGGTACAATTTCTCAATATCTTCGATCAATGGGTTTTTGTGGCCTTATTACTTCTTTCGGAGAAACTGATGTTCTTTCTCCATCTCTTCTACTCATAGAGCTCACGAGTAATTCTCGTCCTTCGCTACAGTGCTGCCTTATACTCCTCTTGTTTGACCAGGGATTTCGTGATAGATCTCAGATGAAACCCAGACCATCATTTGCGGATAATAGCACATTGGTGCTTTTCTACGTTACAACAGCTCTTCTTTGTTCTGTCGCTGAAAATAACCGCATTCACATCTTGGCTAAAGGAAGGCTGATCCGAGTCAATGTTTGGACGCCCAGAATTTTGGTGGCATGCTGTACGTCTATAGCAAAGTGATCAATTTGATTGAGCGTTTCATGATACAGAGACCGCCCGGTCTCCTTGTGTATATTGTAGGCGACAACGCCATACTTCGGACGTTGGTTACATGTCTTTCGAGGCGCTGATAAAAGCATTCTTTGGTGGCCTCTTCTTTGTCTTCCGTAGGGGCATGGCATGGCTTTAAGGCTTATTTCAGACTCTCGCCCACGTGTCGGAAGCTCAAGTCTGCTATTCTTCCGTATATGGCAAAACTATACCCGCATAAGCGATGTTTCTTCTCCATAATATATACTACAGTTTTCATCCCTGTTATTTTCGATCCATCTCATCGCACTTCCCGGACGGCAGTGATATCTGGATGATAGCAGTCAAGGGTCGCTGCTAAGTTCTCGGCTGCACCTGGCCTGTTAAGTGTCCGAACATTCCACATGCAGATTTTTTTCGAGGGTTGTTAACCGGGGGAAATCATTTTTATCCGAGACTACTAGTTGGTCCGTCATAACATTTCAACTCTTCCGTATAAGGTTCCCTGTGAAGGCGTAGGCCAGTATATTGCTACTGGACATTAATGAAATTGAGAGAGATTTACTGGCCATCAAAACCCAATGTAGGTGAAATTAGTTAATCAATCACTAAAGACTTTCCTATCCCGACAGATAAAAGAATGGACAAAGAAGTGGTTTTTAATCTTTTCCCAGACCGCCCCAAGGTCTATGAATTTAGGGAATTTTAATGTCCGCCATTCGCATGTAATATTCTATTATTATCAATTTTCTACCGAGTCCAACCTTAAGTTATATCTGAAATCCACTGAGACCGTCATATGACAGGAACCAGCCAAAAAGCCCATGGTAATCGAAAGATAAATGAACAAACCTTACTCAGGAATTTTTTTTTAGATACAAGTTGGTAGGTATGTACAATAGATACAATCTTCTGTTCTGTATTAGTTCTACAAACCCACATTCTTCTTCCTGTGACAAAACACAAAAGGAAATCGACAGTAATATGTATTCGCATAGCTGAGGACCAAATTATCGTACTACACTCAATGGAAACAGGACCATACTTTCGGGTAAACTAATCAATAACATTCTTGTTATGCAGAGTGAGGGAATGATAAAAAAAAAAATTATATCTAAGTTGGGACATCGTAGACATCTCTTATCGAAGTGAATTATTACCTCTTTCCAGAATGGTACGGATGTTGTTTATGAGGAGCCTGTGCCTGTGTTATTATTTCTTGATTTGAAGATTACCGGATGACAAGTATCTTAGAACTCAAGATGTTTCTTGGTATATTTCACCCCTGTCCGCGGTGATATTACAAATAAATTCCAAGAAGGAGATATTGATTTATGACAAGTAATAGCGCATTGGAAATGTCGGTTTTGAAGGTCACATTTGATGAAGAGCTTTAATTTTGCTTTTGATTACTTGCTCGTGTAGATTTATGATACTAAAATTGTTTTCGTTGGAGATATCTTCACAACAAAAAGTACGAGTATACGGTTGAGAAGTTCTTATATGCCCCCCCAAGACAAAAAGATTATAATGTCAGGAGGAATGTGACAGCGTTTCATAGGAAAATATGTTTGATTATTTCAGACAATTCATCTAATCAATTCCGATCAGAGATACTACTATATGTGAACCTGGTTTCATTTAATTGTAGCACACTGCAATAACTCAATTTATGGCGTAATTGCAGTCAGACACCAGCATTAGCCGTAGTAACTATTGTTCCGGCCACAATATGAACAAACCTAATTATCATCGTCGATACTCAAAGGTCAGCCTAAATATGGTTCACACAGGATTTTAATGTAATTTACCATGATAGATGGTATCAGGTTTTGCAAATACCGAGTATGTATGTTCATGGATAATATTGAAACTATTAATGCAATTAGCATGCAAGGATATTTCGAAAGCACTTAGAATCAATTAAGAGACACTAGTGTATCCGGCCTACAGTTCACTCGAGAATATCCCAAATGGATGCACAAACTAAATAAAAGCCAGAAAGAGTCACATTACTCGTAGACACGTAGAAGCTAATTTTTAAAATTATTAAGGTTAGAGGAAGAAATATTTTTACAGGAAAATTCATACACAATGGCACACTTCGTCGCCCCTGCATAGTTGTGAAAGGTGACCAAATGAAGAAAAGTCATATTCGGGTACTATGAACCTGAGGCACAGTTTCCACATCCGGTAACTGCCGGAGTAAAAGATCATGCAACCGATCCGTGGTGAAGTAAGGAATCAAAACAAATATCAACACAGTACCCTGTCGTGCATTTTGGAAGGTCGAACACGCTGACGAATTCACACATTTTGATCGTCGTTCATAGACCTCCGTGGTATAAAGACGTGATTCGGCTTCTTTTCTATAGTGAACTAAAAAAAAAAATTTAAGAAAAAAACAATTAAAGACTATTCTGGCAAGTGCTTCGGTAGCCCAGTGCGAGTGGTGCTGAACCGATAAACTTGGGGTCGTGGGTTCGACTCCCAATAAACAAAAGTTCTTTTTTTATTATTTAAATTAAAATACAAAGAACATTACAGTGTAATAGTCAAGTGAGTTCGTCGATGAGTGGAAGCGAGCGGTCCGCTATCCCAATAGCGGAACCAATCCATGACACGATGTCATCCGATGAACAGACTGTAGTAATACCAGTTTGTCGGACAACAAAAACAACCACAGCAGAGATAACTACGAAGAGGAGAAGGAAACAAAAACCAACTCCCGATCTAGTTAAGCGCCCTTCCCTATCAGCTTCATCAGAAATGCTGCCTGGAGGAGTGAGGGAAGAGGCGCCCACGACATCAGCAAGAGCAGCACAGCGAAGACAAAAACCCAAAGACGAGTTCCCATATGTGTCTGATGGCGGAGAAGGTCGCTATATGGGAGATGAAAATAGCTTCGCATCTCTGGCTGGCTCTGAGTCAGATGACGAAGAGGACGAGGTTGAAACGCTCAATAAGAGCATAAGACAGCTTCAGCAAAAAGTGCTTGTCATAAAAGAAAAACAAATGGCAAGACGAGAAAAGGAGCAGCAACAACAACTCCAGGCCTCTCAGCGGCAGTATACGGTGAGCGAAACCATACCGCAACAACAACAAGAACGGAAACAATCCTCCCTACAACAGAAAAATAAAAAATCTACACAAGAGCCAACAAAGAAACTGGCACAACAACAACAAAAAAGCAAATCAATACAAAAACCACAACAACAAAAGCAGCAGCAACAGCAGCAGAAACAACAACAAAAACAGCAGCAGCAATAGAGCCAACAACAGGAGCAACAACAACGAAAGGTTAAACAAAGGATACCACCTATCAACACGTACAAAATGGAGCTTAGAGAAACCATTGATCCATGTAAGTCGGCCATAGGCAATAATTTTTTTGTTAAAAGATTAAATTTTGATAGGCACGGGATTCACTGTAACACAGTGGAGCGCTATCACAAGGTCAAAAGTTTGTTAAGGGATTCGACGACGGAGTTCTTCTCCTTCACACCGAAAGGTGAGAAGCCGCAAACAATGCTGCTGAGGGGGTTAGAACCGTCTACCGAGCCAGAGGAGCTTCTCGCACTGCTCAAAGAGAAAGAGTGCGAAGAGCTCAAATTCGTAGGAGTTAAGCCATTTGTTACAGCCAGAGCCAAACGGGAGAAACGGAAACTACCGTTCTTCCTGGTTCAGCTGACTCCCGGTAGCATGGATGGTCTAAGGAGCATTAAAGTCCTGGACTACCAGATTGTGTCATGGGAAAAAGTAAAACGGAGCGAAAACATTTTGCAATGCGTTCGCTGCCAGAGGTTCGGGCACGCCGCGTCGAACTGCGAAATGCAGCCTCGATGCGTTAAGTGCGGTAAGAACCACAAGTCTGAAGAATGCGCTCTAGGTAGGGATGGAGCATCAGAAAAAAGCCAACTCTCTTGTGTTTTATGAAAGAACACGGGACACACCGCAAACTATCGGGGATGTCCTAAGTTTCAATACATAAAAAGAGTAAATCTGGCTCGACAGCAAATGGTGCAAGTTAAGCGTCCACCTGTTCTACCACAAACACCAGCCGTTACTCCCCAGGTTACCTACGCCCAAATGGCGGCAGGTAGGAGAAATACGGCACAGCAAGCGAAGGTTGCTTCTCAGGCCCCAGCGCCTAGAGCACCGGAACCGGCAAATGACATGCTAGCTATCTTGCTCTCTATCCAGGGGCAGATGGCTCAGCTGCAATGTCAAATTACCGAGCAAGCTACGCGGGTAGATCAAATATACGCGCTGCTGCCGAGCCTAACGCACCTTCAGTCGTAATGGGTGCGTACATGGCGGAGCAAACCCTGAAGGTCCTTGCAGTGAATGTTAATTCACTGATTAGGATTGAGCGAAGAGCCACACTGTTCAAGTTGCTTAAAGACCAAACCCCTGATGTGCTTTTGGTTAGCGAAACTAAGCTAAGCAAAAGACACAAAATGAGGCACAAAAGGTACAAAATTTTGCGAAGAAATCGACCCAACTCCATACAAGGAGGAGGCGTTGCAATCTTCGTAAGAAAAAGTATACGTTTTAAAAGAATATACAGTCGTGTAGTACGTAGGTTTCAGGTGCTAGAAGCATGCATCATGTATATCCCTCTCCGCAGTGGAAAGCGGTTATACATGGTGTCAGTTTATGCACCTAAGGCTACTCAATCCACCCTATTCATCTCAGAGCTCGAGACACTTTTTCGATTTCTGAGACTGGAATTGGAGGAAAACTATTTCATTATCGGCGGAGATTTCAACGCCAAACATAGCGATTGGGGAAATAATACACCAAATACTAGAGGGAACCTATTATTCAATTGGTGGGGTCAACACAGTGTTATGTATAGACTCGGCCTAAAGGCGACAGATAGTCCGTCGTTTCCTAGACATGGCTCCTATTTGGATCTCCTGTTGTTCGACACACGAATACAACTGACAGGTACGAACCAACAAACTGTAAACTGTCTTCGCACTTTTGTGTATGACAGTGACCATTGCGGTCTCAGTACCGAAATAACCGTTCCGAACGAAAATGCGGAATTGGATGAGTGTGTTCAAAGGCATTCCTACAACTGACATAAAAGTAGACTACTCTCAAGACTGAAGACCTTATACAGACAGTTTACTGACAGATATAACCCGGAGATTATGACATTAAAGTCGTCGATTAAAAACCTCCAAGCATTAATAAAAGAAAATTACAGGTCTTCTGTAAGTTTGTATTGGAACAATAAAATTCGGGCTGTAAACACCAGCAACCCAAATATGTTCCCGCAAATAAATAAAATTTTTCGGAGGAAAGATCAAGACGACCTTTTATGTCTTAAAATCGCCCGAACGACAGACAATGAACGCATACTTTTAACAGCAGGCATAGATCCAAATGAGGCTGTTGATGATGACAACTTCTTTGTGATCGAAGATCCGCAGGAGAAGGTAGAGGCTATAGGAGCAATTTTTCAGGAAGTGTACAAGGCGAATGACACCATTGGCCTAAACCACGACTTGGAAAATCGAGTCCTTTTGCACAATTATCTTCGAAATGAAATAGTGAACTGGCGAATCGAGATTTCGGGTTTCACCCAGTTCAGTGACGAGAATATGGCAAATAATGTCATCGCCAATGAAAGGGAGCAACCCCCGTTCATTTCGAAGGAAGAGCTTCAAACGATCTTCGATACAATAAGAAGTAAGAAATCAATGGGAACCGATGGAATACCGAACATTGTGCTTCGACATCTCCCACTAGAAGGGGTGTACATTTATACCACCCTGTTTAACAATGCAATGAATAATGCACATTATCCAGCGCATTGGAAAATGGCGGTAGTACATCTCATCCCCAAAAGGGATAAAGACACCTCCAATCCGGCGAATCTCCTTCCAAACATCAGTAAGGTTTTCGAAAAAGTCATCAATAGAGTCCTGACTAAGTGGGTTGAGGACAGAAATATAGTTCCGGATAATCAATTCGGTTTCAAGGCGGGGCATGATGTTATTCATGCCGCGTCTAAACTGGTTTCTGATATCCAATGGAACAAAGCCAAGAAACAGTGCACTGGTGCCTGCCTGATTGACTTGGAAAAGGCCTTCGATACCGTATGGTTAGAGGGACTCTTCTACAAGTTGAACAGACTGGGCATTAGTAAAACACTGCTGTATATTCTTTTCAATATGCTTTCAGATAGACAGTTCATCGTGAAAAATGGCGATGTGACTTCTACTGGTACATTCAACATTAAAAACGGTCTGCAACAAGGTGCGGTTAATTCGCCAATCCTTTTCAACATTTACACAAGTGATCTGATAGGTTCACTTCACCATGCCATAGCGTACGCAGACGACTTAATCGCGTACAGATCAGGTCCAAAGATTGAGGTTATAAACATTCTTTTGCAACGTGACTTCGATCAAATTAAACAATATTGCGACGACTGGAAGTTGAAGATCAACTTTCAGAAGTCGGAAACCATTCTGTTTAGGACGCCTCTGTCTGGGGCCTCTGCGGATACCAGAAAGAATTGGCGAAAGTTTCAGATCGTGGGACAACACTGGCAGCTCCTTGCTTGTCGAAATGTAGTCAGATACCTTGGGATCTGGCTAGATCAATATCTATATTTTAACAAACATATAGATGTTGCTCTGGCCAGAGCCAGAGGTGCTTTTGCCCTTACAAAGAGATTGATTCATAACAGGCAACTCGATGCGACGGTAAAGGTGATCTGCTACATGGCCCTTATCCGGCCTATGCTTGTATTTGGTTGTCCCGTGTGGTTCAAAGTGAGAGCAAGTCTTTTGGAAAAGATTCGGGTGTTTGAGAGGGCTTGCCTTAGGGCTTGTCTTCGCCTATACAGAACACCAGAGTCTGAGTACATAAAATTCTATCCTAAAGTGGTCTTGTACCATAGGGCGAACCTAATAAGAGTGGACAATTTTGTTATTAAGTTGATTCGAAGGCACATTGCAAGAGCAATGACCTCGTCGAATAACCTGATCTCGGGGGCTTACTACCCCAATAATATGTATCACGAGAGAGTTCGCTTTGACGGCTTTATTCCTCCAGAAGCGTTCCTCTACCTCGACAGAAAAGGTCTGATCCAGGATAGATTAGCGGTGCCGTTAATCTTCCACGTTACTCGAACAGCTGCAGACAGGCGACCCAACTACGACAGAGACGTGGCACACGGCAGTGCGAAGCGTCTCCGGTTTAGTAGGACGGTAGGGAGTCGTGACATTAGGGATGTTGCTCGGCAGCACCAACAATTTTGGTGGCTTGCGGAAGAAGGGGAGACTCCTTTGTCGAATTCCTCGAATACTAGCTAGCTTCGTTAGGGAGCAGAGTCGGTCTGCCTTATTTTTAGTTATGGCCGGCTTACATAGATTTAAGTAGGATTAGGATAGCTTTAAGAAAAAAAAAAATATAAAAAAAAAATAAAAAAATAAAAAAACAGAGATGGGTGACTCTTATCTTGAAAAAAAAATAATCGTAATACTTATACGAGTACAATAAGATAGTTTAAGTAGGCTAAGTAGCTGTATAATTTAGTTTGTAGGTAGCTATGTATAAGTTTTAGTCTCTAAGTTTTATAATAAGATTACAAACAAGTCCATGTACTAAGTTTTTAAAATAAAATTCATTTTCTTAGTTTTAGTTTTAATTAATGTAAAAAAAAATAAAAAGTAAAATACTGTAAGAAACGTCGAAAGGCATAGATTAAGTGTTATGTTTAACCTAGAGTGCCCGCATGGGGCCAGTAAGTTAGAATAAGATAATTTTAATTTAATTAAGCTAATTTTTAAGCGTTTTTTTTGTCTAGCTTGTAGGAATTCCTGAATTGAATTAAATAAAAATGCATTAAAAATGAAATGAAATGATGCATTTTGGAAGGCTGAACGCTGGGCGAATAGAAATATTTGCGTAAGATCTTGCCATTATCCAGAGGGGAGCAATTGGATCCTGAAACGTCGGCACAATGACGGTGTTTTTGTATGACTTCCGACACAATATCATTAAAACAATGTAATATTTTATTTCCAGCTAATTACTATAATACTTGGTAGCTGCGACCAAAATCCGAGATATATTCGCAGCGGCAGCCACCAACTTTCGCATTCCACATTTTTATTTAAATTTTTTTTTTTTTTTTTTTTTTTTTTTTTTTTTCGGCGAGGGCAGGTGAAAATCTTCCATCAGACACTATGAGGATCAGAAGCGCGTGCTCATAGTAGAGTGAGATTCTTACTCACTAAAAACACCTCCCTTCATTGTTGATTTTAATACCGCAACTAAGTAGAACTTATCAAGCAGTTTTTATTTCATAAGTTAGTCACGATTGGTAGGACACTTTCCAATGGAAGACCCTACATATTCCGCTTTCTTAATGCGGTTTCAATTTATCGCGCAAGGTCCAACGGTTTAGTTCGTTGAAGACGGCGTAGTATGTTTCGTTCGTCCAGGACTTCTAGGACTGTATTGTTGATATGGCCGCTTAACCGGACTTTATGTTTTCGTGTGCAGTTCCTGACTTCATCTTCCACGAAAGGAACTCCGAGGTCTCGATGCAGGTAATTATTTCTTATAAACCATGGGGCACGCACAGATTGTCGTAGCACTTTATTTTCAAAAGTTTGTATTGAATTTACATTTGATTTCTTAGTACAACCCCAGAGTTGTATACCATAGGTCTACACCGGCTTTAGCACTTGCTTATAAAGAAGCAGCTTGTTTTCTAAGCTTAGCTTGGAATGTTTACCAAGTAGCCAGTACATTTCTCTGTATTTGGCCTCTAGTTCTTTTCGTTTCTTTCTAACATGCGTTTTCCATTTAAGCTTCGCGTCAAGTGTCATTCCCAAATACTTAGCCTCGTTTGCAAAGGGGATACACACCGAGTTTATAGAAATGGGCAAGTGATTTATCTTTCTGTAGGTGAAGTCAACATGTACAGATTTTGTCTCATTAAGGGTAATTCGCCAGATCTTTGTCCACTCGTAGACTTTATTTAAAGCAGTCTGGAGTTTCGCCGTTGAGTCTTCTATTGATTCTCCAACCGCTAAGATAGCGGTGTCGTCAGCAAAAGTAGCGAGAACAGTATCCTCGACGTGTGGTATATCTCTTGTATATGCGGTACTCCGGCTAGGATATCTTTAAATTTCGAAACATCATTTCCGTTTCGAACGCGAAAAATTCTATTTTCAAAATAGCTTGTCAATATATTATAAAGCTTTAATGGCAAAATTCGTCGCAGTTTGAACTTCAAACCTTCATGCCATACTTTGTCAAAAGCTTGTGAGACGTCAAGAAATACGCTCGAACAAATCTTTTTTTCTTCCAGGGATCTTTCAATTACATCAGTAATTCTATGCACCTGATCAATTGTTGAATGCTTAGTCCGAAATCCAAATTGATGGCTGGGAATAAGATTTTGGTTTTCGATAATTGGGAGAAGACGTTTTAGCAAAATCCTCTCAAAGATTTTCGACAGGATCGGTAGAAGAGAAATGGGTCTGTATGATTTATAATCGTTTGGAGGTTTTCCTGGTTTTAGTACCATAATGACTTCTGCAACTTTCCACTGGCTTGGCACGTATTCAAGCCTCAGAGCCGAGTTAATAATGTGTAAGAGCTTTATAAGTGCTTTTTGGGGTAGCATTTTCAGAACTTCTCCGGTAATAAGGTCATACCCCGGAGCCTTCTTTGGTTTTAATTTCCTTATTACAGTTTTGATTTCAGCAAGAGTTGCATTTGTCATTACAAAATTACTATATGCTATTTCTAAAGAATTGGTGCCGGGTGCCAGTGTCGGGCCGTCGGAGGGCTTGAAAATTTCTTCAAGATAGTCGGCAAAAACCTCCGCTTTTTCCTTATCCCCCTTAGCCCATTCGTTATTGCCGACCTTGATTTGTGGCGCGGGGATTTTGGGCCTTTTTAAGCATTTTAAAGCTTTCCAAAGCGAGTAATTTGTTTCTTTTCCTGCCGTCAGGTTTTGAACATATGTATTTACTTCGGAATTTCTGTAACTTTTAAGAGTCTCCTTGAGCAGATTACAGAGCCTGTTTAAGCGTGTTTTATCCTGCGGCGCTCGAGTTGTTTGCCATCTTTTGCGAGCTTTTCTTTTTTCTCTTATCATATCTTTTACCTCAGGCGGGTAGTTTAAGTTACGTTTAGCCGTGTTTTTTCGTTGACAAGGTGTATTGTTCCATATGTACATATGTAATCGTTAACAAAACTGTATTTCTCTTGCATATCAAAGAGTTGATGACAAACATCTCCCACGAAAGTCCGGGTGACCGAACATTCTTTGTGAAAGTATTGGTTGGTGGTACCGCTGCGAACACTTGCTGGGGAAAAACCGTACACGCACCGGCTAGTGTAAATCATCGCTAATTAGCGAAGATCTGGCAAAGCAAGTTGAAAGGAAGCGAAGAAAAAAAGAGTATGTATCGGCTGATAATACTGCTCGATATGCGATTATTCAAAAAAAACTAAAAAATACCTGTGCGTGTGCAGTGACTCACCACAGAGTTCTTACAAAAACTGAACAAATTTTAGTTTGCCCTAAAAATGTTGTCACACAGTTCAGGCGAAGAAAAATTAGGGAGAAGAAATGACCAGGAACTTAAAATCCCATCAGGGCATTCCACAGGCGAATTGTAGCTCTCAAGGAAGAAACATGTTATTTCAGAAAAGGTCCAATAGTTGATTTGAGGACTACCTCATGGGAATTCCGAGAAAGTTGGATGTTGCGGTTAAAAGTTTAAAGGATCCAATTGGTGCTAGTCACTGGTGTTGAAAATAGTGACAAGACAAGGTAACATGGAGGATATTTCGTCGGTCTTCAAAAGTTTCAATCGACTGTGCGGTATTAGCATCACTTATGATTAGAATGAGCGGATGTGGGCTTTGTACTACAGTTTTGGACAGACGAATGCCTTATTTATTTTTGTCAGATCAGACAGGGTAAATGATTTCTTATTTCGTATCAGGAAACGTAGACATTTCGCAGGATTTTTGGCGACATCGAATTTGCGCTCATTCCGACGTTGGTTTGAACTATCACAAAACTAGTTTTAGGCGAACTACCAGCAGATCAACACCAAGCTTTGCTTACAGAATTTTTCATAAGGACAGACAAAACAGCAAGAAAAGCGACCAAATGTAGGGGCTAAGTTTTAAAAAATAAATCCAAGATGGTCTAGTACAAGCTGAACAGAGTTATCGGCGTAGTCAGAAATCTGCTTTTGAGACATAGAGAGCAAATGGACACCAATGCTCTGGCCAGCAAAGTCTTGGAATCGACCCTTGTGGAGTAGCAAAGGAAGATCTTGCCTTATGTGACATATCCAAGTCTCGGAGTGCGCAAACGGAGGCAGTTCGCTAAAAACCGGGATAACTGACTGGAGTAGTTAGTTCAGGTCAAGATTGATCCCGATCTTTAACACTACCTGCGTAAGTATATAAGTAAATAAGCTCCATATTGCCTAAGCCAAGAAGAAATATTCGCGCCTTATATGTGGAGCAACTTCGATTAAAAATTTAAGAATTTTTCAGAAATCTTTTCTGTGTTTCAAATAAATAAAAAAACCACGTGGGGGTGGAATGATAAGACAAAAGGGTTGGCAAGTAATAGCATGCAAGCCCCTAAAGTTAGCACTTTCTTGTTTTTTGGAGATAGAGGAAGTCGTACTTTCGGGCACTGTAGAGAGTTGCGGCAGTGTGAGACTCGTGCAGTGGCTAGAATCGACTCAACCTAGTACTTACTTAAATCCCTTTACTGCAGCATGGCATGGATTAACCCTGACAACGTGTTTTCATTACTTAAAGATAAAGAAACTCGCAATAATTACAAGCAACTTCGTTTTCCAGGCAATCAAGAAGGTATCCGAGTCAGTGCAGGAGTGAGTGTTCCCTTGCACTAGATGACAAGCAGGGGCAACTTTTGATCAGTAAAAGATGGCTTTATGGAACAAAGAAGCGCTGAGCATTAATAGAGCTGAACGTTAAAAACGCTCGGAGTACTGGTCGTTCGTTAAAACGACCGCCAGAATGCTTGCTCGTTATCGCCTTTACAAAGTCTACGGAAATGCTCTATCCAAATCCCCGACATCTACTACGATGTTCCCTCGTTCGCCTCTACAAGCCTCGATTCGGGGTTTGTGGTTCATTCATGTGTTGTTCACCTTTTTGATAAAAATTTCGAATCTCATTCCTAGAGAAGCATCTCTCAATTTACTCGACCAAGCGCTTCTCATGCTGTTTCTTTTTGCTCTTAAGAAGCCGGTGTTCCTCTCTCCTCTTTCAGTCATAGAGCTCGTGAGCAACTCTAGTCCTTCTATGCAGCGCCGCTTTGAATGAATCTTGTTCAGCTGTATGTGCTTGCCGGCATTCATCATCGAACCAGGGGTTTCGTTGTGGTGGATGAGTGAAACCCAGCCATCAGAAGCGGCATCTCTGATAGCGTTTTGGCAGTGTTTCCGATGGTCTTCAATGCTTGATGCTGGCAGCATCTCTTAAGAGATGAAGAGACACTCTATCGGAAAAGGATTTGGCAATCTTTTGCGCTTGTAGCCGTCTGACGTCGATATTCCTCACAATATTAGCTTGTATCAGCATCCGTACCTTGGTAACTACAAGGTCGTGGTAAATGTTGGCTCCTTGGAACGTATGGATGTCCATAATACTGGAGGAGTGTCTTGCGTCGATTGCAATCTGGTCAATCTGGTTGATGGTTGATGGTTGATTGATCAGGAATTCTCCAAGTCCCATTGTAAATATCAAGATGGAGGAACCGCGTGCTAGCTACAACAATGTTTTGTCTCGCCGCAAAGTCGATAAGCCTGAAATCGTTACCCGAGGTGGTATCGTGCAGGCTATATCTTCCGACAGCACTACCAAGGATGCTCTCTCTTCCCAGCTGTGCATTTTACACGGAAATATTAACGCCATAGCTAGGACATTGCTCGTAGGTCTTGTTCAATATGAGTGTTGTCGTCATCTTTCTTATCGGCAAAACCCCCAACCCGTTCTGGGATGTAAGTGCTGCTGTTGGTTCATTAAGCGCTCTTCCGCCGACCCTGTTTAAGTTTTGAAAATCCTTACCTCCAGATATGTCAGAGTAGCCCGGATAAGGTCAAAGCGGTTAAATATCTTGGAGTAATGGTGGACAACAGGTAACCATTCAAAACACACATGAACTACCAAAAAAGCTCTGCTAATGCATGGAGCTGTCTCGCGCATACTGCCTAAAATTAGTGGATCTGGATACGGAAAACGGATCCTACTATCCAGATTTGACCCAGCGTCTTTCGAAACATATCATACGATGTCGCCTTTGTTGTCGCTTGATTGGTTCCTGTCGACATTTCTGCAAATGAAATAAAAAAAGAGCCTTAAGCCAATGCGATAAAAAAAATGGAATCAAGAGGATCAAAATTGAAGAAAAGTAAGCGTCGGTAGCTATTTAATAGATCGAAAGGCAGATGGACATACAAACTTATACCAACAATGGAGACTCCAACAATAACCTTTCGCAATTCTTGTCTGGCCACGGTAGTTATTGCAAGTATGTACACCGTTTTGGGCACGACAGCGCATCATGTTGCTCCGAATACCCAAATCAAGATTAAGATGACGAGCAGGAAGTTTTTTATTGCACACCCTTCATGGCATGGAGAACTATATGTACTCTGCCCATCGCTAGTCCTCGATTAGAAGTTGCAGTCAGAGGAGAATTGGGTGCAAATATGTATTATCATTAAAACTCTATAAAATGAGCTACAGACAATAGCAAAGGCCAAGAAAAGCAACAGCAGATGCCTCTGAAGCTGCAGAAACCTCAGTAGGTAGCACAACATGAATAGCAACCTTCAGTGGTGTTATTCTGAAGAAGTTTAAGGTAAGAACAGTATTTGCTTTTCCCCTGTTCATTGTAAGAATACGTCGAAGATGGGCGAAGCCTTGATATTTTAGCAATGGCCCTCATATTGGTTCTCTTCGACACTAGGAAGGGAACGGCTTTAGCACCTTAAGGTTGGCCTATTTCATTTCGAATTATTTACATATTTTGGCATCGCTGTTAAAGGGGTTTTAATTTTGCTATTTCCTGTTTGAATGCGTCTGTAGTCTCTTTGCTGCGTGCATTTTTCTTACCCCTACAAGTATTTGTACTCGTGCAGCTGCATGTATTTTGCAGCTTCCATTTCCCAGAGTAGGATATCTCAATCTTTAATCGAACCCGCGTGCATCGATGCCTGATGAATTTTAAGGCAAATTCCTTTTTCGAGTTCTTAAGTAGTAGTTCTAACCATAAAATTGCCTTGCTAAGCCCGCAAGTCTTCTTTTAATTAATTTTCGTAGAAATTAAGCTGGTGCTAGGTTATTTAAATATTGGCTCCCTCGAATGAGGAAATTCAAAAGACAGAAATACCAATGGAATCCTTTAGTTAGATCTATCGCGTAGTGGGTGGAAGAAATGCACTAGATCCCTGAAGAAGACACAACTATTGTTGAATTTCAAATGAATTTCGTGCTTCATTTTGATTATACCTAAAATAGATGTTCTTATCCTCGTTGTAGTAGAGAGAAATAAATATATTTCCATATTTGCATTCCTCTTTGAGTGTGTTTAATGGCGTGAAAATCAGCGTTGTAGGTGTACCAAATGAATTGCTGGTATCTGGCGTTGAAGTATTCTGCCTTTCTTCGAAACTATAATTTGGACGCTATCCAAGGAAACTTGTATTTGATTCAAGGTTTCAAGGAAAACCACAAGTTCCCTCCATTTGAATCATAAATCCTTTTTTTTCTTACTTTAAATATTTTCCAGTACTTCCATTCCTGGATTGTGATTATGGCCAATTCCTTTTTCAATATTTTTAAGTTTAGGTTACCATATTTTCGTGTCGCAATCCTTACGTAAGTGATCAATTTCAAATGGTGAATTATCTGACAGTGCAGTTTTTCTTGAGCTTCCTGTTCTATGGGTGCCACCGATTCCCTAACCAATCCACATCTTTTGTTTCCATGAAAACCAATCAAACGACACAACTCACATATGGGATAGTGGAATCGGAAAAATGAAAGAGAAAACTTCTTAATACGTACGTATCTTACGTACCTTTCAATTGAACATGCAAGGTGACGCATAATCCCGAAGGAATAAACACGAAGCTTACAAGGATCCACATAGGGAATCATAGTTAATCCTTGGGTTTGTAAAGGTGGTTAGGAATAAATCACTAACCAAAAAAAAAAACAAAGGACACACGAGCATGTGAAATATATTTTTCTACCGAAATCCACTCATTGTGGCATTGGCCCCATATATCTTTTCTGGCTGTCTGCCGAATTCACATGCTCCGTTCCGTACAAGTAACTTTACCTGAAAATTGAAAATAGGTTACCGCTGAAAGGCGCTTTGTAGTGTAATCCTGGATGATTTTGCTTACTTTGCTAAAGGTCGGTGGAATTTACGTATTCGGCAACAAAGGTTCCACACAGATGATATACGAGTATGTGTATGGGAAACAATTGGTAAGCTAGTCGTCTGGGATGTGTGTAAACCAGAGAGACTCTTATGGGATTGTGCAGTAGAGATTGAAAGCTTGTTAAGTCTCTGAAAAATGGGTGAATTGCATCCCATGTATTCCAACGTAAAAATGACCAGAAAATGGAAACAAATTTCACTGTTTTTAGACAGTTTTAAGATCCATTGTTCAACAGATTTATTTGAAGATAGTTTCTTTATGATGAGATTAAGGAACATCTCTACCTATTTAAAGAAATGGGAATTGAATTTGTTTTTAACTCAGCCATAAGCACAAAGCTCTACTTCAAGGCATCAATTGTATTTAGCTTTGGTGAATTGATTCCGGTAATTGCCTCACTAGATTTTATTTTTCATAATGATGAGATACTCGTATAAAAAGGTTAGTAACCCCAGTGCCTAAACAGTAAAAATAACTCCTACGATTGCCTTAGAAATTCCAATTACAATGACTTACTCCTAGTCTTCTGGGAAAGTCCGTTTTCGTCTTCACATACCACATTGACCGTGTGGTGCTCCCATTGTTTCGATTTGAGTTCTGTTTTCTTTTTTAAGTTGGTCATAGCTTCACATTTGTACATCTATCTCTGTGTTTGTTGGCGATTTTTTACAATTTACAACAACGATCTTGTATTAAATTTTGCGTAAAAAAACGGATTCAATGGTGTGCGAACGTTGAAAATATTTGAAAAGTATTTCGGCAACGATTCTCAAAGAAAATGGTCGTTTACCAGTGGCACGAGCGGTTCAAAAGTGGTCGTTAGTCAATCGAAGATGATGAACGCAGTGGCAGAGCATCGACATCGAAAACCGACGAAAATATTGATGAAGTAAAAGAAATGTTGGTCAATAACTGCAAATTAACCATCAGAGAGATAGCGGAGGACTTGAACATTGCCTATGGACCCGTCCAAGACATTTTGGTTAATGATTTGTGTTTCGTCGTGTAGCAGCAAAGTTGGTGCCAAAAGACCTCTATTTCATTCAAAAAAAGAGACCGTGTTGACGTCGCAAAGGACATTATTTGCAAGGCTGAATTCGATTCCACATTCACCAAAGGATCATTACTCAGGATCATCAGGCAAGCGAATGGCGGTCACCAAATGAGCCGAGACCATTCCACGGTTCTCATGGATTACAACGGTGTAGTGAATCATGAATTTTTTCCAGATAGCCAGACAGTAAACAAAGAGTATTATTTGGGCGTCATAAGACGTTTGCGTGAAGCGGGCAGAAAACTCGTGGATTTTGCACCATGATAACGCAGCGTCGCACAGTACCATTATTATTCGTAATTTTTGGACGAAAAATGCAGCAAATACCATTCAACAGAAATCGAATTCACCTGATTTGGCTCCCTGTGACTTCTTTCTGTTCAGTCCAGTTAAAAAGCCACTACGGGGAACGCGTTTCAGCAGCCGACAGGAAGTATTTGGAAAACCGCAGGAAGCACTGATGGACATACCAAAAACCGGATATAAAAAATGTTTCGAGGATTGGATCAATCGCTGGCATAAGTGTGTTGCAGTCGATGGGGATTACTTTGAAGGGGACAATATAGATTTAGATGAATAATCTTGTATTTTTCATTTTCTGAATAAATTCCGGGAATGATCAGGGTGGTATGACAGTTAAACTGACGGAGGCGTTGGTGTAGATGTTTTTTCTGCATATTCTTTAGTCAACCCACATGCGTTACCCCCGGATTCTCAGTTTAACATCACTTCAAACTCCAAGGATAGTCATGAATCTCTCAATCAGATTACTATGTCCTTCGAAAATATAATCTAGTGCGTCATTAACAAACTGGCCATAAAGGGATCGCCGGGGAAAACAATGAATTAGAAGGCAGCCTAACAACATCAAGTACCACTGTGCCAAAAATGCTTTTCGGTTTATATTTATCTAAAATCCGCCCAAAACAGGCCAAAGGACCTACACTTCTTTATGGTTGGTAAGTCATTCAATATCTGAGCAGAATCCTGAATAAGTTAGCCCGTTTAAGATGTGTCGATGCTTGGTGGTACGGGGACACCTTATTCCTTTTTGAAGGAATGTATTCCTTACAGCTCGCAGTAAAAATATTATACAATATTATGATCCTTCTTAAGACCAGCCAGATTCGAAACATTGATTCGAAAGTAGAAACTGTTAGTCTGATGCTCTGGGTTCTTAGGTAGCCAGAGCAAAATTCGTTCGCAGTAAGGTCCGGAACTAGAAGTGATGAAAAAAGATAAAAGCCAGCTGTTGTCAAATCTAAATAATATACAGATTTTAATCTTGGCCCGAGACTAGCCTCTTTGCCGAATCTTTGGTGAACAAGGAGTGTTGCTTTCATACCGAAGACCAAAAAGATAACTATGTACGTACTCAACAAGATCTTAAGTCGCATGACTATCTATGGTAAAGATCATAAAGAGAATAATAGAGCTTCTTAAATGCGAAACTGCTCTACCTACGCATTTCCTATTTGCTTTGCAACATGCATACCAACGCCGGGTAAAATTGGATGAATACTCAATAAGAAGGATATTCATCTTTTGGCGGCATATGTAATTGACTGGATGCAACTTGGAGTTGGTAACTCACAAATTGAAGTTATTAAAGGAAGGCTCCTGAATAGAACCTTGGTTGAGGATGTTGACTATAGTTACAATGCAATAGCAGGTGTAAACAGTAATCGCCCGATGACAGCGTCATGTTTTCGTCGGTATAATGCATGTCCATAGACACTCTTTAGCTCAATGTGCCTAACAGATCCAGCATCTATGGTCAAGTATATGGAGATGATGTTTCTGTACTGTCCTACCATATTTGTTGACTGATTTTCTTTAAACACAAACAGATTTTGACTGACGACAGGTTTAGCTCATCTAGTTCTTAAAGGCATAACTATTCGTTTTTCAAGGGAATTAGTTTGAAACTTTAAACTAATGCATCACTGCTGTTCAATTGATAATTTTTTTGAGCTCTATAAAGGGTTTTCTTACCATACCAAGCTCTACTCTATACACATTGACGAATCTCCGTCATATTATCGAAAGTGATCTGATTTTTTCGCGATATGCACTCGAGATTTCCTGTAAGACAAAATAAAGCAATCAATTTCAGAACAATGTAGCTGAATAGATTTTTCTGAGAAAAAGTATAGATAAACTTTTGGGAGAAACCATACAAAACACAAAATAATATTTATCAAGAGGGCAAAACAATAGCACACTTGATTACAGGTTTTCCGAAACGTGCTTTCTTAAAGATATTCACTTCCATGTAGACGCAGAAGAGTCAGAGTTTCTACAGCTCTGAAGATACATCCGGTGACTCATTGAAATAAATATCAAGAACATTCTGACTTGACGTTAAACTGTCGAGAAGTTCAAGTTCGAAGTTTCTGTAAATCATTAGCAGTCTTTTCATGCAATGGACCCTTAATAGACTTAAATTGTATAATACTCTTTCTTCTCGCCGATTTAGGAACTGACACTGGAGTTGTCAGAACTTTTCTAAGTATTCCTGTGTCCCTTTCGACGAAAGTTCCTATTTTTCTGTAATTAACTGCTAAAGTATGTAGTTCGTAACATACTATATAACTTACCAGATGCTGCATATGGGTATTTCTACCATTTTTGGGTCTTTTGAATCAGGTTTTCCGGCAACCTCCATTGCGTATGTCAAAACCAGTCTTTTCTTAGTCCAAAATTGTTCTACTACATACAGCTGTATTTTCTACAACAAGTTCGGAAGATTGGACTGGAACAATGGGGAGAGATTGCCGGAGAGGTTCGACGAAGCGTTTGATTAGAATTTTGATTTAAACTCATGACTTGGTGACTTACTCACTAACTTACTTTAGTACAGTCTGGGGTGGACCAGGGCCTCAGCTTACATGCGTCTGCGGCTAGCTCGATCCCTCACTAACTGCATCTCCTCAGTGCGGATTCAAAGACTTTTCTGATCGCTCTACATGACCCAGCCATGGCAGTCGTTGAAACTTCACTCTTCTGGCTAGGTTGATGTCGTTGTACAGTTCGTCGTTGTATCTCCAACTCCACTCACAGTCAATGCGGACGGGATGGACGATCACTCGAAGAATTTTCAATAATCAATTGCCTTCTTAGCCCAAAAAAAGCAATTGGCAAGAGTATTTTTCATTTGAACGCAGCGCTGGTGTCGTTGTCTTAATTATAGCGGAGCCTAGGTAGACAAAGTGCTTAACTACCTCAAAATTATATATCTCGAGTATGACGTTCTGTCCGAGATGCCGGTGTTGGGTCACTTTTTTGCTTGACAGAAAATCCTTGGTTTTGACCTCGTTGACTGCTAAGCCCATGTTCGCTGCTTCCGTCTGACAATACGTTGCTTTCTTCCGATTATGTCAATATCGTCGGCGTATGCGAGTAATTGAACGAACTTTTGAAAAGTTGTGCCTCTTGTGCTTGCTCGTGACTTTTGCACTATTCTTTCAAGTATGATGTTGAAGAAGTCGCATGGCAGCCGATCGCCTTGTCTAAAGCCTTTTTTGACATCAAAGGTCTCGGTGAGATCTTTTCCTACCTTGATGGAGCAGCATGTATGCTCCATCGTTATCCTGCACAGACGGATGAGCTTGGCAGTGATGCCAAAACCAGTCATAGGTGGTGTGTATCGATCTGAAACTCATGGGTTTTTTTTCCAAAATCTGCCCTATTGTGAATATTTGGTCGATGGTGTACTTTCCTAGCCTGCAGCCACACTGATACGGACATACCAGGTTGTTGACGAACGCCTTCAAGAGTTAACACAAAACGGCAGATAAGATCTTGCAAGCAATGTTTATAATATTGATGCCTCTGTAGTTGGCGCCCTTCATCAGGCAGGAACAAAATGTAGAAATATTGCTACGAATGAAAACATTCTTTTATCTTCACGCAGAAAGTCATATTTGGCCAACAATTCTCTTTGAAAGTAAACTTGCATCTGATTTCCAAACGAAGACAGACGTTATCATCATTAACTATTGTAAGTACTTGGAGGGACCGTGTCTGAATCTGAAGCAAGATTCGTTTCTTAATTTCTCCTTACCTTCCTACTGTTTGTATTCCGTAAGAGGTTCGGAAAACATGATTTGTCTGATAGCAGTCAAAAACTGAGCACGCCTAGGCTAGCAAATGCTCTATCATTCAAGGAGTTTTGCAAGGAACGAAATAAGTGGAAACCTGATGAAGTAGGGTTTAGATTATATACTGTACATGGCAATATATCCCAACTGCCACACTCGTTATTGGCTTGCATTGTCGTAGTGAAGCACCACACTCTTACGATTCACCATATCGGGACGTACCCTGGCATTCCAATTTCTGTAACTTCTCACACATGTCATCGAAATTGATCGGTTTTTCCGCATTTGGTGATTTAATCGCAGACGTTTATAGGCCACGTCAGATGAACTCTTTCAATTTTCAGTCAAGCGATTCCCATGAACGATGTCAATATACACTTTTTGATTGATATGTAGTAAGCTCCCGCAACAATGCTTTGGTTTCATTTTCGGCAATCTTGGAAGACCTACTGAAGCGATGGGCGCCTTCAACTGAAAAATTACCATTACAAAATCTGGCGACTCTCGTAAGCTTTACGCAACTTTTCCCTTGTGTCAGTTGTTTTCTTTCTTTTTTGAAGCAATAAATCAAAATATGCTCTACAAAATGTTCGAACCACAATTACAAGCCTCGATCGAATTGCGTCATCTTTTTGTATGTTTTTAGGATGTCTCTGCAACAAAACAAGCGCAAACATTCACTGCACAAAACCAAGTAAAATTTTAAATAATATCCTCTCCCTCAACAGAATGAAATACTGCCAACGTATGCCTTTTTGAATCTTGCCAATGCTATTGTTATTGTTTCATAGCATCCTACAAGTCTTACAAGTATTACTCGTAAGTTTTTATTTCATTGCATCACTTTTACAGATCCTGGCGATAAACTGAGAAGACCAACAAATAATAAGATTTGGGTGTAGTTCGAGGGCTGAAAAGAAGGAGTTACATTTTTGATTAACTGGCTAGTCGATGTGTGCCTTCAATTTATAGATTGCTGTTAATCAGATATACTATGTGTCCAACCAATTTCTATTTGCTAAGTGTGAAGCAATTATTATTATTTTGCTAAAATTTCCTAGTTTTCGTAGAAAGATGAGTTAGCGCTTCGTGATGTAGGTGATGCCTGCAAAACTAGCAACCATCAAATCAGTGTTGAGTATCTGTATTCTAATGCAACTACAGGCCAAACACTCAAAGAGAAAGTGCTTCACGGCGTCGTTACCACTTTCATAGCAGGCGTAACAGGATGTAATGTCACTTATGTGAACCAAAATTAAGCTGCAGAAAAACTGAAAATATTGCTTTAGTCATTTTAACTGTACTCATCGAAGGCATCCAAGGAACTTAGTTATACAAAATAAAGGGGATGTCGGTGTAACCGTAAATTCATTTTGGGCTGGAATGGTTTATGCCCAACGTTCTCCAGTACATTAAGGAACGAAAAAGACTCTACATCAGTAGTGTTATGGACAAAATGGGGTCTCAAATGTGTAAAGTTATAGTAAAGATGTTAACTAAAAGAGGCCAGATGCACAAAAGAGGTCGTAAATGTCATTTGGCATTTGCTGATTACAAAAAAAACCTTCTGTTGGGTGAACAAAAAAAAACATATACAAGGCCTCGTAAGAGAAGAATTATCTAACATCGTTCCACAAAACGTCGCTTTCGTCGCCTCCTCGATTGATTTTGGAGCATGTCGTTAAGACGCAAATAAATTTTTTTCTGGTAAAACTCTGCCCGAAAGCATTGCCAAGCACAACAAAGTTGGCTTTTCAGATTGCTAGAATCGCATGTTAGTCATAAAAAAGTCCTTAAGTATCTTACAGTAAGGTTTAGTTTCAATGTCGACCACGTAGTTCCTTTTGCACTTTTTAACTCAAGAACTGTGTTAAATTATTAAACCCCAAATAAATTTTGGAAGTGGCTCTGATACACAAGTAGCTTTAGTTTAAGGTTTTGAATAGTTAATGTTCTGCCATTGGTATCTCCACTACGATAACGATCTTATACATAGTTCTGCAATAAGTTTTGTTACAAATATAAAACGCCATAAAAAAAAACAAAAGAAAACATATTGTATTCAAAATTGTTTCATTTATTAGACCGCAATATTGGTTATTACGAGTAGATTGTTCAATATTGTTTTAAGGTCCCCCAAATTTCTGTGGGTAGTCTTGCCGGCCATGTTCTCCAGTTCTGACCACAAACCACAATCCAGTGGATTCAGATCTGGACTCCTCGACGGCCAATTTTCTGCTGCTATAAAGCCAGGAATATTGTCTCTGAGCCACCCCTGCGAAAGTTTGACTTTGTGCGCTGGAGCAGAGTCTTGTTGGAAGATCCATCTGTATCCCTCTAGCATATCTTCTTGGTAAACCTTTGAACCAATTTGTACACAGAAATTGAGAGATGTGACACCATGGTGAGAGACCCCCCACCAAACCATTACGGAAGCGGGATGATGTTCACGTTGAACCCTAGAAACAAATTTGTTCAATTCCCTCGATGAAGCGGCATACATTTTTGCCATTTTTTTTGTTGAAAACTTCTTTCACGATAAACATTTTCTCATCCGTTGTGGCCATTGTCCGCGTGCCACTGCAAAAGTCGCTTGCATTTTCCTAGCCTAATTTTTTTTAGTTGAGGAGTTTAGTTAGACCGACGATAGGCTTTCATATGCAGGTCATCCCGAATCAGCCTAGACATGGATCTGATTGATATATCCAATTCCTTAAGCTTGATCTTTTGCTTCCTATGGGGATTTCTCCGAATTAGTTCACGCACTGTCTTTACTACCGTATTCGTACGGACGCACGGGCGACCACTTTTTGGCGTGTCCTCTACTCCAGACAATTTGGCGAAGCGAGAAGTAGCTTGATGTACTAATATTCCCGAAATTTCGAGTGGTTTTAGCAACTCCAAAAATTTGACCATTTCTCTTTCCGCACTTATGCAACGCTACGAGTATTACCGCGACTCGATTCTCTTTAACACCCCACTCCATGTAAATAGTTTGCAATCTGAAACCAAGCTGAGTAGTATTCTTCACTGATCAGTGTATGTGTTCTGAAAAAAAAGTAAACGGTTCTATTCCCGCAAGAAGTTTTGAATGATAAGATATGGAAATTGTGTAACAGAACTTATGGCAGGACCGACCCTCAATGTTCAACCTTTCATGTGTCACGAAATTCGTTAGATAGATTCCTATCTATTTCTACAAACAAATCGGATTCTCTAATTGCTCCAGAACATCACTGGAGTACTTCGTTCAAATGTTTCAAAAATACGAATTTCCGCATAACAGACCTACGAGTACATTCCTCCCAAAACCTCCTGGGGACATTTAACCGAATAATTGCAATAATCCCTGCATTATTTAATGTAACCAAAAGTGAGGTTTAATTTAATTTTCCCATAGCAACGTGTGACCCCCTACCAAAACCTTGTAATTAATATGGGTATCAGAACTTATCTTTCCCCAGAGGAATTTCGTGTAAAGATACTGATATGGAGTGCAGCATATTAACGTTTATTTCAAATAAATTTGAGGAAAAATATTGTATATGCGCAGACCAATCATCTCCTAGGAATACGAGTAGATACGCATTTAAATAACATTAAGGAAATTAAAGAAAACATTCTCTCTCTCCCTACATGTGTATAAATTAGTGTCATTGTAAATCCACACATCTGCAATGTAAGGTGTATCTAAAGAATAAAACATTTTGTAATCTCATTCAATTTCGAATGTTACATTTGTTACTTGGAAAAATATTTGTGTGTTAAATGGAAAGAGATACAATGAATAGAGGAATATGAACAAGTTAATCCACCGGATGGTGTATTCAAATTCTAAATTTTATTCATCTCCTAGCTGACTAGGAACGAAGGAAGTGGTTGTGCATCCATTTGCTGAGCACAAAAGCTTACGTTTTCTTCTTCCATACATCATCGTTGGCTTTGTGAGCATAAAGAATGAATAAAGGAGTTCATGTGGAAAAGGATTCATGTGTGTACCTTGGAATAATAAATTACGAGAACTCTACACAAACGTATCCATGTTTGCATAACTCTTTTTTATTTAAACATTTTTCAAGGAACTGGTTTTATTTTTTTTTTTCTAAAACAGAGGAAGAAGATTTTTGATCTTTAAAAATAAATTTCAGTTCTTTAGATATCTGTGTTAGATCGAAGTACATGGTTCGAAAGTCAATTCTATGTGTTAGCATGGAATCTGGCAGAAAGTTGGGACCATATCGCTAATAATCATGCTTATACCAGCGTGAAGCTTACCTCATTCTTCTACGAACAGAGTGTTTTGGAAGCTACCAAGAAAAGTTTCTTGAATTGCCGTATGCAACATCTTAAAAGTGTTCTCCCGCTATACCTACTGAAGAGGCTTTTGAGGTTATTATAGGTTGTTTTGATCAATGTTAGCGCCCCGACCCTTTGCGAGAAAGAGTTTTTATGGTGGTCTCAAACTCTATGTGTCATACCAAATACTTTAACGTTCTCATACCTCCACGGTTTTTATGACAATGTTTCAGGGTTTTACTCTTTGTTCTACAGGATAACTTGAATTCTATACCTTAATTGGGAGTTTCCTGTTTCAGGTCCTTCTTTCCTGTTATTAATACTCATAATCTGGTTGCATTTTTTGAATGCTCAGTTCATATGGCAGGAAGAGCACGTTTCTGCAGCTACAATGTCAGTTTTATGAATTGACAACACTTTTAATGGTAGTTGCCAATAAATTCGTACTCAGTTTGGTTTGTCGTCTTACAAATAAAGGTCTTAGTTCAGAACAAACGTTTTTAATCGTTCATCTTAGTAAATAATTTGAATAACCATAGATGGCTTTTGCAGCACGCATACTCTAATTTATTAAACGTATCCGTGGAGAATACCACCTTGTTGTACGAAAAGTTCCCGGAATTTATACAGAATATTAAAAATACAAGTTTATTCATCTAAATCTTAATTGTCCCCTTCAAAGTAATCCCCATCGACTGCAACACACTTATGCCAACGTTTGATCCAATCGTCGAAACATTTTTTATATTCGGTTGGTTTTCGGTATGTGCATCAGTGCTTCCTGCGATTTTTTCATTACTTCCTCTCGGCTGCTGAAACGCGTTCCCCGTAGTGTTTTTTTTTTTAACTCGATTGAACAGAAAGAAGTCACAGGGAGCCAAATCAGGTGAATTCGGTGGCTCTTGGATGGTATTTGTTGCATTTTTCGTCAAAAAATTACGAATAGTGATGGCACTGTGCGTCGGTGCGTTATCATGGTGCAAAATCCACGAGTTTTCTGCCCACAATTCTGGTCTCTTTCGGCGAATTTGACTTGACTGAAAACGACGTGGTTTTTTTGGTCTCGGCTTGATGTCTGGATTGCGTGTCGTACTCCTAAACCTACGTCTCGTCTGCAGTAATGATCCTTTTGATGAATGTGGGATCGGATTCAGCCTCACAAATAATCTCCTTTGCGACGTCAACACGGTCTCTTTTTTGAATGAAATTGAGGTCTTTTGGCACCAACTTTGCTACTACACGACGGAAACCCAAATCACTAACCAAAATGTCTTGGACGGATCCACAGGCAATGTTCAAGTCCTCCGCTATCTCTCTGATGGTTAATTTGCGGTTATTGACCAACATTTCTTTTACTTCATCAATGTTTTCGGCGGTTTTCGATGTCGATGGTCTGCAACTGCGTTCATCATCTTCGATTGACTCACGACCACCTTTGAACAGCTCGTGCCACTGGTAAACGACCGTTTTCTTTAGAGAATCGTTGCCGAAACACTTGTCCAACACTTCCAACGTTCGTGCATCATTAAATTCGGTTTTTACGCAAAATTTAATACAAGTTCGTTGTTGCAAATTTTAATTCATTTCTAAAATTTGTAATTAATTGTAAAAAATCGCCAACACACATATATAGATGTACTCTTGGCTATGTAACTTATGCAAATGTCGAGCTATGACGCTAAGAGTTAGAGAAATATCAACAAGAAATGTACCAACCTAACAAAAAAAAAACAGAACTCGAATCGGAACAATGGGAGCGGCACACGGTGGTAATTCCTTACCACAAGGCGGTAAGCGCAACAAATAAGCTGATGAGTACCATATTAAAGAACATCGGTGTAAGTCGGTTCGTTATGGTCACAGCAATTGGAGTTTTGACCATCATAAAAGATTTTTCACAACAGATCGTACCTAGAAGCTAGCAAGATTCGGAGCTAAAGCCTCTGAACGTCACTTCCTCCGCACAATTTTCTTCAGTGATAAGGCTCATTTCTGCGAGACTGGTTACGTCAATAAGCCAAACTGCAGCTATTTGAGAAGCGGACCGTTACATCCTCGAAAAGTCACTATTTGGTGTTCTTTATGAGCTGGTGGCATTGCCTCCATATTTCTCTATAAACGATAACGGCCAAAAGGATACAGTCAATGGTCCTGTTTTTTTGCTCCCAAATTTAATAGACTAAAAGTAGAGGATGTGTGGTTTTAATGTGCACCATAATGCGTGCCATAACCGATTTCGTGAAGGAAATATTAGATGAGCGAACGGTAGTGAAGGATATCTAAATTCGGTAAAAAAAGCCAATAAACCAGAGACAAAAGAGGACCTTAAAACCTCGTTATTGCCGATACACAGCCCCACCTAGTCGAGAAAGTAGTCAAAAATTGAACTTATAGATTGCGTTGTGTTGACGCACATAAATCAAAGTATTGGGTTGTAAGACAACGTTTTCATACTACTCTGCTGATTTTTGAATTGTCGCAGGATTATTGGCACAAACCTTACTCTTCAAATAACCCCACAGGAAGATGTCTAAAGGTGCCACATCGCATGACCTTGGATATCATTTCGAAAAAGTACGGACCAACGATGCCGGCAACCCATATTCCGCATCATACAGTTACTTTTTTGGGATGCATTGGATTTTCGTGAATCTCGTTTGGGTTTTCGGGTTCTCAGAACTGACAGGAATTTTGTTTATTTACCCATCTATTCAAAAATGGGTTTCATCGGAAAAGATCAAATCGATGACAAATTGTTCTGGCTATCCAACATCCAGGTAACAAATCGGCGATGTCGTAGATTATCCAAAGGCTTCAATTGTTGTGTAATTTGGATTTCTGAGCATGTAAATGAAGATCAACTTCTAAAATCAGTCGTAAAATGTCATAAGTGAGGCCCAATGGCTGACTTTGGCGACGAATTGAGGTGCTTGGCTGGTTTTGATTACCTTCGCTCACAGTAATGATGTTTTGGGGTGTACGTGCTGGCCGAGCATGTTGATATGGAGTTTGACCAGATACCGAACTAACCAGTTGCCTCAAAACGCGTCACCATTGCACGAGTTTCAAAAGAAAGACCGCCTGCAAGAGGACGCTTCAGTTCTAATCAATTGGAGTCTCTATAAGAAATAAGGTAAGAAGCTCAAAATATGCCCTCCAAATCAAAGCTTCTAACAACGATTCTCAGTGGAAAACATTAGAAACCAACAAAAAGAAATCAAAAGAGCGAGAGCACGGCTTGAAAACAACTCGATGGCCTCACACTTTGATCCATTTCCAGAACAATTTGAGAGATTTTCAACGAACGACCTTCATATATTTGAATGATAAATTCTACTGTAACGAGTCCGGAAGCTTCTCCAGTAACCTAACTGTGTTGCCGAAAATTCCCCACCATCATCACTAGCTTAATCTTATTTAATACGAACCATAGTGAGCTGATGATCCTTTTAGCAGAGTTGTTGAAAGTAGAAAGCTGATCTTTTGTAACGTCTTGCCCAGTACCTGATCAAATCCACCAATCAAGCGCCTCACCAGATTAACTCTATCATACGGACCCTTTGATTGGAACAAATCATAAATTTCAAATTTTATTAGATACGAGTAGATTAAAGTCGAATCGACGAGTAGGTACTTATCTCTTCTGTGTTCAAAATCCGAGTGGAAGAGAAATCGATCTTCTGCACTGGTGTCGACTGTCTTAGAAAATTCTAAACAATCACTTTACAAATGTATTCTAAATATTCTGAACAAATTATTTAAGGTCTGATTATAATTTCAACAAAATTGAACACGTAATATTTCAGAAAAAAAATATCAATGAACGCTCTAGCTGCTGTTTGTTTATCGTCAATGCATCTTGATACGAAAAGAAATCTACTATTACATGAAGTTGAATTTTGAAAAAAACTCTGTGTCACTTCCATCTGCAGGCTATATATCTTTGAAATTTAAGTGAAATGAACGAAGCACACCAGACATGTATAGCTATTCTAGGTAAGCCAAAAGTTCTTCGTAATCTACCATAGCAGTTTCCAATCACGTTTTCATTTAAACTTCTTCTGAATTCGTCTTACATAATTGTTGGTGTGATGCAATATCAGATGTATGGTACTCGTATCTTTCGATAGAAATATAAAATGTTTTAAAAGTCACTTATCAGGGAACAATCAAACACAATCATCTGATACAAGGCACGGTACGGTGTTCGCAACGGAGTAATAGAGGTGGAAGGTACTTAGGCAGCTATTGAGAATGCCGTGGAGAACATAGGATAAAATATACCCCACATGAGTAGTGAAGCTGGCCTAGGGAATCGTGCACTTGCCCTTCAGTACAATGTTGCATTATTTTAACCAAAGAAAGGAATTAATCCTTGCTGTTGATTTCAGTTTTGTTTCTAAACAAGTGTAGTTGTCAGAAGTAAAAGCGAGCACGAGATATACATTTTCAGTCGTCATATGAAATATCACTGCAATCCTTCTTCTTCTTATCCTTTTATTAACCCTTTCCTCGTTATACGAACTTATGCGTAACGAGTTTCCCATTTTTACTGCATCGCTGCTGCTCCGCTTATGGGGTTGGCTAATGTCGCAGACCGCAGAACGCGTCTACATACAGCTCGATCCTGGATCGCTTCAGTGGTTAGCCCCAGGCGTTGTTGCGCATTTGCCATCTGAGAAATCCAGGAATTCTTTTTCCGACCTCGTTTTCTTACAGTTGGAGAGACCGTAGTTGAACGTGGCAATACCAGCTTATTCTATTCACCTCAAGCTGTTCGGTTACCGAATTCTTTATATGTAGACTTCCTCTTATACGCGTAGATCTAATGCAATCGCGTTTAGTGACTCCACTAGACATCCTTAACATTTTCATTTCCGCTGCCGTCATTTTGTTTTTAAACGCTTCGTACATTGTCCAGCACTGAGAACCGAACATAAGAACCTGGTCTACAACTATGGTGTAGAGTTTCCCCTTTAATTTAAGTGGAAATTTTCGGTCGCAAAAGATTCCCGAATTTTCCCGCCATTTCATCCATCCCACACTCACTCTGTGGTTTACGTCGTCGTCACATTTCGCTTCCATGTTAACGATTGATCTTAAGTACTTAAAGATAGTGCTTTTCGGAAGAACTATTCCGTCTAACATTATATCCGGAACAGGTCGCATCGAAATCGCGCAAATGGGCACGTCAAATGCTCCGTCTTTCGCGCATGCAATCTTTCAAAAGATAGTCGAATACTACGTTAATGAGGAAAGGGCTAAGTACGCTTTCTTGATGCACTCCGACATTAACTGGAAATTCTCTCGTTAGTCCAGCAGAGCTTTTAACCGCAGTTTTCACGTTTCCGTACATGTCTTGTATTATTCTAACATACGTTTCCGGTATGTTTTGAGACCCCAGCGCGGCCCATATGAGATCCCTAGGCACTCGATCGAATGCTTTCTCGAGGTCGATAAATGCCATGTGTAAATCCTTAGACGAATCTCGGTGCTTTTCCATTATTATTCGTAGGCTTTGGATAGCGTCCACCATCGATCTTCCTTCAACAAATCCACACTGGCTATTATCGAGCTTTATTATTTGCCGAAGACGTTCGTTTAAGACTCTTTCGACGATTTTCATTGTGTGTGACATAAGCTTGATTGAACGGTAGTTGTTGCATTCTCGAGTGTCGCCCTTTCCTTTGTATAATGGAACCAAGAAGCTACTTCTTCATTGATTCGGCATAGGTTGTCCACATTTTAATTTATTTAAGAGTTTCGATAGCCAAACGCTGCCGATTCCCTTCATCTTCGACCAAAACTCTGATGGAATGCTATCTGGTTCCGTCGCTTTCCCCCGCTTCATTGTTCCGATTGCTATACTTATTTCTTCGATTGAAAAGTCCGAAACTTCCTTCTCGAATAGACCAGCTGTCAGCAGTATTTAAGCCACCGGTCACCAATTTCCTTTTCATTTGTTAGTAAACGACCGTCTGCGTTTTTGATGTATTTCGGCGAGGTTATTTCCATTGAATTTTTCGCCTCTGTGCAGCAAACTTAAAAATATTTGGCATTTTAGTATTGTACGACGTTTGAACTTCTTGGATAGCTTGTCTTCTATCTGCCGATCGTGAGGATATTTGTTCCAACTCCTGGTACATTTTTTCCGCTGCTGCCGCTCGAGTTCGAGCCAGGACTTTCTTTGCGATCTTTTTAAGACGCTCGTATTCAAGAGCCAGTCGAGCTTTTTCGATATCGTTGCTCCGATCGCATTTTGTCCACGCTTGGAATGCACTCTTCTTGTCGGCCACAGCTCGTTTGGTCTCGTCATTCCACCACCATGTTTCTTTGCCGACGTGATGGTATTTCGATATAGTCCCCAGATGGGACTTTGCGAGTGTTATGCATTCCTCGTGCATGCTGTTCCACATTTCTTGCGGGCTAAGTGAGTCTGCTATACCATTTATATTTTGAAGTACTTCTTTAGCCAGTGCGATAAATCTTGCGCTTCGTTCCTTTCGATAGATTATACCACCGGAATTTTGGCTTCCAAACGTGCCCGTGTTTTCGGTGGTTCCGCCGTGAAAAATTCTGTAATGAGCAGACGGTGTTGGCTTACTAGCGATTCTCCAAGTATTACTTTACAGTCTTTAACACGGTTTCTCATCGACATTTTGCAGAGGTGATAATCTATTTGCGTTTCGTGGCCTCCGCTGCTATAGGTGATAAGATGTCGTTGATGTTTAATAAACATTGTATTTAAGACGGTTAAACCGTAAGCCCTACACGCTACAAGGATGTCTTCGCCAGCTGAATTTCTGGTTCCAAAGCCTTTACCGTCGTGGCAGTTAGAAGATCCGCTGCAACAACGATTCCAACACCGTTTCGTCCATTGACCGTTCCATGGTAAAACATCTTAAATGCCTTAGTTTTTAAATCTAGAAAACGCGCTTTATTTCGTGTATTACACCACTTCGTTTCCTGTACGCACAGGATTTGTAGAGTTCTGCGACGCATAATCGCTTCCAGTTCTAAACTTTTTGAGGCCATCGATCCGACGTTCCAACTTGCAAACCGAAGTTTATGAAAATATTTTGGAAACTTCATTTTGCCCGCCCCCGGAATCCTTCGGGCTCTAACACAAGCACTTCTGCTTGCTCTGGGATCACCCGAGTGCGTTGCAATCGTGGTGCCCAGCGGGGTAATGCTATTAATTGCGATCACTTCCATGAAGTGTATCTAAAGTTTGAGTGGTTTGACACTTGTATGCTCATTTCGAATTGATTGACTGTTCTTTTACCCCACCGGTAGTCTCCAGACGTGGGAACCCACTGATTGCATACAAACTTGTGGGAAAGTTTTAAGGTGTTAAAGTGTCACAGGCTCATTTTTGGTGTCATAGTTGCCTGTAGTACGAGTCTGGGCTTACTTCATTTACAGGTCAGCGGTCATGTAGCCTTGGAATTGATGCTTGAAACCCTTGATATCAGGTACTACCATTCAAGCAGGATTGGAATTAGCTCCGGTGAAAGACACAATCGGATCTGTATCTCAGGATTGATGTAGTCTCACTAGTAGATAGCACAATAAATCCGAAATCAACTAACCTCACACACGCGTCTGTAAAAAAATTTTTAAAAATTTTCATTCCATGCCCAATGAATCCCTTTTGTGAAAAATTATTTCAAAACTTTAAATTCAAATTTTTTGCCTAATCTATGGTTTGCTTACCAAGAATTTGTCATGTTAGTTTTTTTGTATTTTAATCTGCCATGTTTCGAATTCATAATGCATTTGTGTGCCACACGGTTTGGTTAGAGAATTACGAATAAGTGATGAAAATGTATCGAAACGATTCGAGTACGTGTTCTTCAATTTTATTTTGAGATTAATTCTGCTTTCATTTTATTTTTGTGCATTGAATAAATGTTTGGAGATACATTGTTTTAGAAGTTTGTTTCTGCTATTTGCTGATTGTCAATAAAAGACCGCTGATGTAGATTTCAAGTTTTAACTTGAGCCTGAATGTTTTATCACGTGGAGTACATAACTTATTAATTTTATGATTATGAAAATACGACAACAGATTCCTGGTTATCCTCAAATAATATTTCCTACATATCCGAGACTTTTCGAAACTAAATTAAATAATTTAGGGTCTCTAAGTGTTTAAGAAGGATTGACATAGTCCATAGTGAAGCACAGAATATTACTGGAATGAACAGAGTCTTATTTCACTTCACTTCGGTTGTCTAAGGAAGCGAATACATCTAGTACTAGGAAAGAGTTTGGAACACTGTTTTCGACTAATAAAATGGAAATATTCGTACTCATTTATTTTTTCTAAAAATATTTATTGGATTACTAAATGGCAACAAATTGTAGAACAACTCATTCGAAATGCCCTCTATTTGCCTTTCAGCGGCGGGAAAGTACGTCTGGGCAATTATCGATTGCAGTACGCACCTCGCGCATCAGATAATTTACCAATACTCAATACTCAATACTTGGATGTCGAGGGGTAGCAGGCTGTATTCTCCAGAATAAAACACAGTTTGAAGTCGTCTAATTGGTTGAAAGCTGGGTTACCCGATGGCGAAATATCCTTGGAAATGTAGTTCTATTTAAAATTAAGTGTCAAAATTCACTTGGACAACTAATTAGAAACAAGAAAGAAAAGAGAAATAGTTTTTGTTTTAAGTAGCTGGGGGTTCTTCCAGGCAAGTACTTTGTAGGAAAACCTTTTCGTCTAATCACTTTTGGGCATCTGAGTTGCAGCGATTGGACGAGCGGCCTACAGCGCTCTATTGTCATAGCATTCCACGCGGCTTCAATGTTGCCATACAGAATGTCTAAGTTTGTTGATTTTTTAAGGCAATAGCATTTTGGATATCACCCCACTAATGTTCTATCGGATTGAGATCTGCGCTTGATGCCGCTCACTCAATAACACTTACGTAATTGTTATTTAAAAACTGTTTTGTAATTTTCACTGTATCTTTGAGGTCGTTCTCCCGCTAGAATTTCCATATCACTGGCATATTTTCGTCAGCCCAAGGTATCAGCTTATTTTCTAAGATTTGGACGTATTTTTCAGCTTTTAAATTTCCATCTGTCCGATGTTTTGGACCGACACCATATCAAGAAAAACAACCCCAACCGTCGACTAATCCGCCGCTTTATTTGATGACTGGAAGAACGTACTTAGGATTTAAAGCTGCTCCTTCTGGCCGTCGTATGTATCGAAATCGATCTGATTAACTTTCGCTTCATCGCTCCACACTATGTGTTTCCACTGCTCTATAGGTATTGTCTAGTTCAGATGGCACTTCGCAAATTAAATTCTCTTTTTTCTTTGTTTTGGTGTTCCAAGCCGTTTCTTGCTTGCGACTTGTCCATTCAATCCAGATTCTACCAGGCATCTTCTTAAGGTGCGATGTAGATATCAGAGAACGGTTTCTTCGAAAATCTCGCGTTGAATTTCACTTGGACTTATTTTGAGATCGAATTTTGCAAGCCGGTATATTTTCGATCAGTTTATACAGATGTTTTGAGTGCCCGGTTTCGCGTTGGTATATTTTTCGTGGTTTCAAAATCCTGAAAATGCTTAATAGCAACATAAACTTGTTTAACCGAGCAATTTAATTGAGTTGCAATAAATCAGTATGACATTTTCAACTTCCACATCTCAACGATTGCCTGCCAGATCGCCGGAGGGAAACTTTTTACTTTTCTCATATGAAATGAAGCTAAGAGACAATAAAGTCAGTCACTCAATATTTAAAGCATTTGCTAAATCATTGATTAACATTAAAAATTGAAAATTGACTTTTAAATTTGTAATTAATGCATTAGAACGACAGTGTTTCTAATTATATGGCAAGCTATAAGTTAACAACAGATACGATGAAATTCCTCAAAGTATCGTTCCCACGAACCTTTGCACACGCTTCGTTCACACACTTCCGTTCTGTCGACTCAGCGTCTGAGGAAACATAAGAATAATATTTCACCTGCAGTCGAATACTTGGAAAATTGCATCGGATGTAAGTTGGAATCGTGGGTTAGGTTTTAAGTAAAAATATTGTCAGAAGTTAGTCTTAAGATTGATGGCATTAAATAAAGTTGTTTTTTTTAAGTAAAAAATACAAGAAATTTATTAACTGGCGCCCGAGCAGGGACCAAGTGATTTAGTGCAAGTGTAAAAAGTGAAATTATCGAAGTACTAAAGGAGTACTACATTTTCCTTAAAAAACACGAAGGTCCTCAAGAAGCACCGTGCACCGCTTGGTTCTAACCCAACCCAACGCTGTAAAGGAAATAAGGCCCCCCAGTAATCCGACAGGACAAAAAGGAGTTAACCAGTTTAACAGCCACTTCATGCGTAATGCTCATCAAGACTCTAATAGCTTTGTAAGTTTAGTGCTTAGTTAATTTTAAGAAGTGAAATTATTATCTTTTTACGCAAATTAAAATGAATTATAAGAAAATACGCCGTAATTGTCCATTCAACTTATTTTGCCTTTTTGTGATAGTGAATTATTTATTATAATAAGTGAATTATTAATATCTATCTGCAAATTTTATCCTTACACGATAACTTATAAATTTTTTTTTTTACATACACATATCGGAAATTGATAAATTTAAAATTTTTGTAGAATTTTGTGTAATTTTCGCTCGATATGGCTAACCAAAATTTAATCAGACCTCCCATACTAAACGTACCAAATGTAAACTCACCTCCTGCTGTAAATCCTCCCCAAGAGTCCCTTGAACGCCTTATTACGGGAATAATAAGTCGTGTTATTCAAAATGAAGGCTGACAGGTTATCCAATCTATTGTCAACCCAAATTCAAATCTATTTCTCGGTACTGACCAAGTAATCAACCTCAAAACCTTTGAAGAAGCCCTTTATGAAATTAAACAAATGATCCACCAAAATGTTGACACCACTCATCCCATGTATCAATTCCTCTCCCACCCAAGATTAAAACCCAAGAGAGCGAAAAGAGCCCTTAATTTTATTGGCAGCGCATGGAAATGGATATCCATTAGTCCAGACCATGACGATTTTATTATTTTAAAGTCTAAAATTAATGGTATCTTAGAAAACAACAATAAGCAGGTAATTATAAATAGATCAATTATTGAGAAAATAAACCAAATTACTAATATAATGAACAATATTTTAAATATGTATAAAACAAATGAAGAAATGAAAAATGGATTAGTTATTATTATTAAATATAAGCTTGATATAATAAAAGAAGAGATTATAAATATTGAATATGCCTTGCATTGGGCAAGAGCAGGAATAATTTATTCCTTTATCCTATCTTATAATGAAATAAATGTAGTAAAAGAACTTTTTGATAAAAATAATGTACCCTATCTCAACATAGACGAAGCAATCGAATTTGCGGAGATTAAAATTCCATCAAGCAATTCTGAAATTTTATATACGAGTATAATAAGTATCGCAAACACTGTAAACGAGATTTGTAAGACAATTTTACTAAAGACAATAAAGAGAGGAAATTTAGCAATTAAGTTACCTTATCTTAAAATGTGAAAAAACAATATATGGAATAATAAGAAAATGTAAAACTAATTCTAAGCTTACAATTTGTAATAAAAATAAGTTAGTCGATTTAAGTCAAACCTATTGCATTCCAAACTTACTAAACAGTCGTCCCCACAACTGTACAGAGACCAACAATCAACATATCCTTTCAATCGAAGAAGTATTCCCAGGAACACTACTTTTAAACCAGTTTAACGGCACAATAATTATTAATAGCGACGAGATGGAACTTAAGGGTATCCGTGCGGCATCGGATAAAGAATAGTGCCGCAGTGCGTCCCAGCTTGTCGTAAGAGGCGACTAAATGGGACACCAATCATATACAGGCAACTATGACACCAAAAATGAGCCTGTGACACTTTAACACCTTAAAACTTTCCCACAAGTTTGTATGCAATCAGTGGGTTCCCACGTCTGGAGACTACCGGTGGGGTAAAAGAACAGTCAATCAATTCGAAATGAGCATACAAGTGTCAAACCACTCAAACTTTAAACTTCATGGAAATGATCGCAATTAATAGCACTACCCCGCTGGGCACCACGGTTGCAACGCACTCGGGTGATCCCAGAGCAAGCAGAAGTGCTTGTGTCAGAGCCCGACGGATTCCGGGGGCGGGCAAAATGAAGTTTCCAAAATATTTTCATAAACTTCGATTTGCAAGTTGGAACATCGGATCGATAACCTCAAAAAGTTTAGAACTAGAAGCAATTATGCGTCGCAGAACTCTACAAATCCTGTGCGTACAGGAAACGAAGTGGTGTAATACAGGAAATAAAGCGCGTTTTCTAGATTTAAAAACTAAGGCATTTAAGATGTTCTACCATGGAACGGTCAATGGACGAAACGGTGTTGGAATCGTTGTTGCAGCGGATCTTCTAAACAACATCGTTGGTATCTTGAAAATAAGCGACCGCTTGATGAGTGTTAAACTCGTCATACACAATGAAACGTGGAACATTGTTAGCGCGTACGCTCCACAAAATGGATGCGACCAATCGGAAAAAGATACATTTTGGTCAGAGTTCGGTAATTTGCTTAGAAATATACCTATCGATGAGATGCTCTTCGTAGGCGGAGATTTAAATGGCCACGTCGGAGAAACAAATGTTGATTATGAGGACTGCCGCGCCGGTAAAGGCTTTGGAACCAGAAATTCAGCTGGCGAAGACATCCTTGTAACAACACCGTCTGCTCATTACAGAATTTTTCACGGCGGAACCACCGAAAACACGGGCATCGTTTGGAAAGCCAAAAATCCGGTGGTATAATCTATCGAAGGAACGAAGCGCAAGATTTATCGCACTGGCTAAAGAAGTACTTCAAAATATAAATGGTATAGCAGACTCACTTAGCCCGCAAGAAATGTGGAACAGCATGCACGAGGAATGCATAACACTCGCAAAGTCCCATCTATATCGAAATACCATTACGTCGGCAAAGAAACATGGTGGTGGAATGACGAAACCAAACGAGCTGTGGCCGACAAGAAGAGTGCATTCCAAGCGTGGACAAAATGCGATCGGAGCGACGATATCGAAAAAGCTCGACTGGCTCTTGAATACGAGCGTCTTAGAAAGATCGCAAAGAAAGTCCTGGCTCGAACTCGAGCGGCAGAAGCGGAAAACCTGTACCAGGAGTTGGAACAAATATCCTCACGATCGGCGGATAGAAGACAAGCTATCCAAGAAGTTCAAACGTCGTACAGTACTAAAATGCCAAATATTTTTAAGCTCGCTGCACAGAGGAGAAAAAATTCAATGGAAATAACCTCGCCGAAATACATCAAAAACGCAGACGGTCGCTTACTAACAAATGAGAAGGAAATTTGTGACCGGTGGCTTGAATACTGCAAGGAGTTGCTTAACAAACAGTTTCCACGTGATATCGTGCCGACAGCTGGTCTATTCGAAGAGGAAGTTTCGGACTTTTCAATCGAAGAAATAAGTATAGCAATCGGAAAAATGAAGCGGGGGAAAGCGGCGGGACCAGACAACATTCCATCAGAGTTTTGGTCGAAGATGGAGGGGATCGGCAGCGTTTGGCTATCGAAACTTTTAAATAAATTAAAATGTGGACAACCTATGCCGAATCAATGGAGAAGTAGCTTCTTGGTTCCATTATACAAAGGAAAAGGCGACACTCGAGAATGCAACAACTACCGTTCAATCAAGCTTATGTCACACACAATGAAAATCGTCGAAAGAGTCTTAAACGAACGTCTTCGGCAAATAATAAAGCTCGATAATAACCAGTGTGGATTTGTTGAAGGAAGATCGACGGTGGACGCTATCCAAAGCCTACGAATAATAATGGAAAAGTACCGAGATTCGTCTAAGGATTTACACATGGTATTTATCGACCTCGAGAAAGCATTCGATCGAGTGCCTAGGGATCTCATATGGGCCGCGCTGAGGTCTCAAAATGTACCGGAAACGTATGTTAGAATAATACAAGACATGTACGGAAACGTGAAAACTGCGGTTAAAAGCTCTGCTGGACTAACGAGAGAATTTCCAGTTAATGTCGGAGTGCATCAAGGAAGCGTACTTAGCCCTTTCCTCTTTAACGTAGTATTCGACTATCTTTTAAAAGACTGCATGCGCGAAGCAAATGTAACGCCAATTCTCTTCGCTGACGACGCAGTTATACTTAGCGATAACGTCGAAGATTTACAGAACGCCTTAGATTCATGGAGAAATGCGCTAGAGAGAAACGGGTTTAAAATAAGTCGTTCAAAGACGGAGCATTTGACATGCCCATTTGCGCATCCGTTGCGACCTGTTCCGGATATAATGTTAGACGGAATAGTTCTTCCGAAAAGCACTATCTTTAAGTACTTAGGATCAATCGTTAACATGGAAGCGAAATGTGACGACGACGTAAACCACAGAGTGAGTGTGGGATGGATGAAATGGCGGGAAAATTCGGGAATCTTTTGCGACCGAAAATTTCCACTTAAATTAAAGGGGAAACTCTACACCACGGTTGTTAGACCAGCTCTTATATACGGTTCACAGTGCTGGACAATGTACGAAGCGTTTAAAAACAAAATGACGGCAGCGGAAATGAAAATGCTAAGGATGTCTAGTGGAGTCACTAAACGCGATTGCATTAGATCTACGCGTATAAGAGGAAGTCTACATATAAAGAATTCGGTAACCGAACAGCTTGAGGCGAATAGAATAAGTTGGTATTGCCACGTTCAAAGAAGATCTGCGGAAAATCCGGTTAAAAAGGCACTATCAACTACGGTCACTCCAACTGTAAGAAAACGAGGTCGGAAAAAGAATTCCTGGATTTCTCAGATGGCAAATGCGCAACAACGCCTGGGGCTTACCACTGAAGCGATCCAGGACCGAGCATTATGTAGACGCGTTCTGCGGTCTGCGACATTAGCCAACCCCATAAGCGGAGCAGCAGCGATGCAGTAAAAATGGGAAACTCGTTACGCATAAGTTCGTATAACGAGGAAAGGGTTAATAAAAGGATAAGAAGAAGAAGAAGAGATGGAACTTAAGGGTACCTTTATCCTTCAATACCACAATACCACAATAAAAGTCGATGACCTAGTCTTCTGCTCCAATAAACTTTCCGAAACAAAACCGATCCCTCCAGTAGTACAACTAGACTCAACCTTCACAACCTACAAAGAATTCTTAACATTACAATCAATGAAATAATTGCATGTCAACAATACTAAACATATAAAGCTAATAGAAAACGAATCCCGACCAAGTTATTTCACAAATATTGGCTTAGGATCAATAGCAATCATTCTGATAGCATTATTTGTAATTTCGAAACTATGTAAATTTGCAAAAAGAGAACCTGTAAAAATTTCAACAACTTTAAAGACATGTGAAACACCAATTACAACCATGAAACAGTCAGAAGAATCAGCTTTAAATATATTTGCAATAGAAACAAATAGAATTAATAAAATTCCATATTTTTGAGAATGAGGACATTCTCATTTAAGGAGGGAGGGGTTAACAACATATACGATGAAATTCCTCAAAGTATCGTTCCCACGAACCTTTGCACACGCTTCGTTCACACGCTTCCGTTCTGTCGACTTAGCGTCTGAGGAAACATAAGAATAATATTTCGCCTGCAGTCAAATACAGAAAACTGCAAACAAAAGAATAATATTTCACCTGTTCAGAAATGATATACCTACTACTCGGCCAGCAAAAAACAAAAACAACAAATGAATTGTTTTTTGATGTAAGATGCTAATATTTCTTATCAAAACAAAAAAAGTACCGTTGTGTGAAAAGGAAACCTTTTCTTCGTATTGAAATGAAAACTTCAATTGTGTTTCTAATTAGTTGGCCACAGCTGTATGCTAAGTTTTTTTTGCCTTATGAGTTGGACAGGAGTTTTGTTGAATGGGTCACGATTTATTTGCCAAAAGTTATTGATGCATTTCACAAACACGTTCGTTTGATAACACTTTTATCCGAGGTCTTGACACCTTTTTCTTAGAAATACATCTCACTGAATCCATCGTAGGTGATTCGCTACCAACCATTACAGAAGCTGGTAAAGTTTTTGTTTTAATCCATTTGTGAATAAGTGGCCGGTGTGGCTGCTTGTGCCGCAGATTTCAACGAATTCGATTCTGCATTTCTGTGATAACTGGTGGCATTTGCGGAGTGCGCGATCAGCTCAAATTTTCTCGGTCGACTATTCCAACAGTTTTCTGGAATAACTTCACGGTACACAAAGTTTCATGTGATTTTCAGTGGCCAATGTCGAAAAAATTATTGAAGCCCTCAGTGTGAAGCCTTAAACAAGCTTAACAACTTAACACTTCACCGTCATTCTGGATACTCGAACAAATTTGGTCATCTTCCTAAAAATACATCCATATGGCCGTTTTCAACTTTGCAGATTCTGCTGATCTTAAAACTCCATTTCAAACGTAGAGATTTAGGAGTTGACTTAAAATGACAGACAGAATCCTATCTGTTATATATACGAGGTCTGTCTCAAAATATAAGGCCTTCGAATAAATCCTCTTTCGACTGAGCAAACTAATCCCATCGATGCATCTACATGATAAAGTAGCTCTCGTTGTCAGTTGACTGTACTCATCTTATTAATGAGTCTCTATGTCCTCGAGTCAATACCCTTTGAGGGAAATTTATAAATGTTGAGAACAGATAAAAAAACGTAGGAGACTAAGGTATTTGTGATTGTACGGAGACTGGCGAAGTTGTGTAAGGTTACTTTTTGCCATTACTTGCTATGATAGGTTCGGTACTGCGCTGGCGTTTTCATTATGTTGAAGAAGCTTGCCACTGTTCTCCTAAGACCTTTAAGCTTCTTGGAGCATATTCATTGTACACATCAACTTCATAATAAAAGAAGACGATAAACATTGTCCGACATTGGGGTGTTTTTCTTGGGCATGATATGGATGGAATCCTTTACTGTTTAGACTTTGTTGACTATAACTGTATGTAACTGTGCGGGCGTAGTTTAATATGAGCAAATTTGCCTTAAATGCAGATAGACATGCGGATTGAGGCGTTCTTCTGCATGCCGAAGGCCTAAGTCCTGAGTAACTGAGTCCTCCTTGATAAACAAAAATGCTAACAAAAACGAATTAGAATTTGCTTGCGAGAGACAAGCTAGACATAAGAGTGTTTGTTAACACAGTCGGACAGAACAGGAAACAGACACAGGCGGCGAAATGCAATGCAATCATACCCAGCCGACGGTTTCAACATCTTTTTCTGTATAAAGTTATCTGGGCTGCTCAACAACAAGTGCGATCAACTTATTGCACTATTCGAGCTTTTTGGATGTCAGAACATACCAACCAACCACAATTGACTCGAGTAATTACTTTCTTATAGCGAATGAACGTATACGGATATCCGTAGCAGCCTAAAGCCAATGAAATATTACAAAGAAGTTTAACGTCAAATGGTTAAAATCACAATAAAATCACGAGAGTCGAGAATTCCAAATAGGGACACACCGCCTCTTCATTGCTTAAAAAGCCGCATATGACAGCATCTATACAATTGGAATACATAAACAGAGCAATGCCTAGTTGTGGCATCTTTGCCAAGTTCAATTGACTACCCATGGAGAATGCACGCTGCTCCATCAAGGTCGGCTATGATGAAAACAAAGGGATCGCTGTCGAAAAAATCTTAAAAAGGCGATGGCATTGACATGTGAATTCGTCAATATTATTTTTTAAGGAATTGTCCAAAATTCGCAAGCCAACAGAGGCATCAACTTTCAAAACTTTATTCAGTTACTCATGTGTATATGCATACGACTTTTGACATAATGAGAAGAGTTCCCGTCAAAGGAGCATTTGTCACAATCGAAGCAGAATATAGTATATAGTCAGCAATAAGGAACAATATCGACGCCTGGGACAGATCGTCAGGAAAAGAAGCTAAAAGTTTCAGGCTGTTAGGGATTTTATGACAAAAGTCGATGAAGGTTTATAGTTTCCCAGGCATTGCGAGAGAAAAGTTCGTTGAATAATTTTCTGTCCCGCCAACACGGGCTGTACGGTCTGTATATCGATGTCAGTTCCATCAGGAAAACTCGGATAATACTCCATTAAAAGCGAGATACGAGAAACATTTACTCGTTGATACCAGCTTTCAGGCCCGGAATATTCTTAACTCTAAGCCAGTGGGGTATTGATTCAGTTATATCAATTAACCTGACTTCTCTGTTATTTTTGATAGCCTAATGAATATTTTTTCTTCCTATGTTGGCCAGTTTGTGAAGTTAAGTTCGGTTGATTGAAACGAGATCCTAGTGGCTAACGTGAGAATGCAAAATCGGTACAACTAATGTATGGTCACAGTAACAGAATCAGGCCTGGCCAGTTTCAGCTACTCAATACCCATTCTAATCGTATAAGGCCCAGCCGCAATCTGCCTTTCTTTTCTTTTTTTCAATCCTTCCGAGATGTCAAAATCAAGGATCAGAGCAACTGAATCAATTTAAAAAATTTCTTCATCGAAACGTCGCAATCGTGACTTATATGAACTGAACGTAAAGCTAACACAGTTATTGAGTGGATTCTGAAATGAAATTACAGAAGATGAGTTGCGTTCTTAGTATTCAATAGGCCATCGTCATTTACACCAAATTACTGTGTCAACCAATTGAGTTTTTTATCTTATGAGGAAGTTTGTTGGTGATTTGGTTTCATCCAATATCCAATCACGCAAAACACCAGCTCAAGAGAGCGCAACGTCTTGCTTGTCTGAGAGTTTCCGGAGCCCTTAAGAACTGCCCAAGAGCTGTTTTAGAAGCAATAATAGGGCTAACGTCCCTAAACTCAGCTCAGCAAGTTTGGTACAAGCCAAAGAACTTGACCTTTTCGACCACCCGGATCTAAGAATTCTACTCTGTAAAATACCAGAACTTGTGCCGCCTCCAAGAGACATAATGTTTCGACAAAGGCTTCTCCACGGAGATTGTCAGCAACAACCCACCAAAAAAAGAAAAACAAAAACCACTGGGGCGCTGGCAGCCCGGTATGGGCCATGGCCTAGCTTCTCAACACTCATTTGTGTTGCTCATGTTGACATTTTTGTCACATCTGAGCGGGGCCTACGGTTCATCGCCGAGTCCGAACGGCACTCCTTTTCATCGTATGCCATTTTCACCGTATTTGGCGAGTCAGAAATTTAAAAAAAAAAAAGTATCCAATCCAACCGAAGTCATCCTTGTTTATTCCAAAATGACAAATCAACAAATAAAAGTACATTAAGAGCCAACATTCATTATTATGGTTGAAGTGACACAAAAACCTATCTTATCACATTAAATCAGAAACCGTTGCCTAGAAATCAAGCCGTTATGTCACATCAGATATGAGCACTCGTCTACCCATTCAGACACTCAACCAGAAATACTTTCAGACATTCAAGGACAATAGACAAGGTTGGAAAATTCCTTATTTCACCAACATCTCAGTAGTCACTGAAGAAGAACATTCGATTACCCTCTACAGTTTCGAATGCAGACTGAACATAAAAATGACTGCACAAACATACATATTCATATGTACATATGTCTTTCATTGTCTCTCTAATTTGAGAATGCACTTCAACAAAATCCAATGACACACTATACGCCAAACATGAGTTATTGACAGGTCTATTAAAATTTTGAAACCAAAACCAAAACAGAAGTGATAATACCCCGAAAACATTCCCACCACCAAAGGTCAAAATCCAGTCACTGGAAGAAATACTCGTATATTTGAAAAAAAAAGAAAGAAATGATTTTTTATACGAGTATTTCAATGTATCCGAGTATCTGACTGTCTACTAAGCAACTCTACCTTTCGTGTAGACGTACAATACTTCCACCGTAAACCATAAGCTTATCAAAGGAGTTTCTGGCTGCGGTCTCATCCTTCATGCTTTGTTTCGTTCTCGACAAAGTTATGACAACGATGCCATAAAGTCTGGCATGAAACACATGTTCCAATGCCAGAGTAATGTGTTCATTTCCTCAAGGATACCCCGAAAAAACAAACGAACACGATGCTGAATTTATTTATTTTTTTTTAATAAGATAAATTGCAATGAAATCTTTACCACATATTGATTTCGTGTGCGCTATTGTCCTTGAGAGAGTACACAAGACATTGTAGTGTTGGTAGTAGTAGAAGATATTGAAGTTCTTATAGTTTATTGAGATTTATTGGGGTATATGTACAGTCTATTGGAATGTAGTTTTCACTAGCTTCGAGCTATGCAACTTTGCAAATAGTTTGTATGCTCGAGTACTTATGAGGAAGATCAAGTGGCATCTTTGTTACTTATATGAATGTGTGCACTTGCTAAGTAAAAGTTTTGAAAAGTGGCAATCGACAAACAAGGTGGAGGAAGAAATTTTAGAAAATTTCCTTTAAAGTGCCACGAATTAGATATATAGATTCCGGAACAGAAACACACAGTTAAAGAATCAATTCAATGAATCCTTTAGCCAAGTGAGAATGAAAAATGTTTTTTGCTGGAAATTTGCTTTAAGCTAACGCAAATACTCGTAATGTCTGTAAGAACAATAAGAACAGTATCAGTTGAATGTGCAAAAGGTTTCACCTAGAAATTGGCATCTTGGAGAATAAAAGAAATTCAAAAAGGGCTTATGTACCTATAGAAAAACGGCCTTGGTGCACTCCATACAACTCAGGACTTACTTCTTCAGGTGGCGCTACAGTCCGGGGTGGACCTGGGCCTCAGTCAACAAGCTTCTCCAGCCAGCTCGATCCCTGGCTAGCTGCCTCCAGTTTCGCACGCTAAGTTGGTTGAGGTCCTCTTCCACTTGCGTGCGTCATCTGAGTCTTGGCCTTCCTCTACTGCGCTGTCCCTCGGGGGCGGATTCGAAGACTTTTCGGACCGGAGCATTGGTGTCCATGCGCTCTACATGACCCAGCCATCTCAATCTTTGGATCTTCACTCTTCTGGCTAGGTCCATGTCGCTGTACAGTCCATACAGTTCGTCGTTGTATCTCCTCCTCCACTCACCGTCAATGCAGACGGGACCGAAGATCGCCCGAAGAATTTTTCTCTCAAAGCAACCAAGAACACCCTCATCCATTTTTAATAATGTCCATGCCTCTGCGCCATAGAGCAGGACCGGGATTATTAAAGTCTTATAAAGGGTGACTTTTGTTGTCCGAGAGAGGGCTTTGCTTATCAATTGCCTTCTTAACCCAAAGAAACAGCGGTTGGCAAGAGTTATTCTTCGCTTGATCTCAGCGCTGGTGTCGTTGTCTGTATTTATAGCGGAGCCTAGGTAGACAAAGTCCTTAACTACCTCAAAGTTATATCTGTCGAGGGTGACGTTCTGTCCGAGACGTCAGTGTTGGTTGTCCTTTTTGTTTGACAGCATATACTTGGTCTTGCCCTCATTGCCCGCTAAACCCATTTTCGCCGCTTCCGTCTCAATACTCGCGAAAGCACCACTGACATCACGCTATTTTCTCCCGATTATGTCAATATCGTCGGCGTATGCGAGTAGTTGGACGGACTTTTGAAAGATAGTGCCTCTTGTGTTTGCTCGTGAGTTTTGCACTATTCTTTCAAGTACGATGTTGAAAAAATCGCATGACAGCGCATCGCCTTGTCTAAATCCTTTCTGGACATCAAAGGTCTCGGTGAGATCTTTACCGACCTTGATGGAGCAGCGTGCATTCTCCATCGTCATCCTGCACAGACGGACGAGTTTGGCAGGGATGCCAAAACTAGACATTGCTCTATATAGTTCGTCTCTGTAGATGCTGTCATACGCGGCCTTAAAATCGATGAATAGGTGTTGGGTATCGATCTGAAGCTCATGGGTCTTCTCCAAGATCTGCCGTAGTGTGAATATCTGGTCGATGGTGGACTTTTCTGGCCTGAAGCCACACTGATATGGACCTATTAGGTTGTTGACGAACGGCTTCAGGCGTTCACACAATACGGCGGATAAGATCTTATATGCGATGTTAAGGAGACTGATGCCTCTGTAGTTGGCGCAGTTCAGAGGGTCTCCTTTCTTAAGAATTGGACAAACAATGCTGAGGTTCCATTCATCGGGCATACTTTCGTCCGACCATATTTTACAGATGAGTTGGTGTATGCTCCTTACAAAGTCATCGCCTGCCGCTTTGAAGAGCTCGGCAGTCAGGCCATCCGCTCCAGCAGCTTTGTTGGACTTAAGCTTCGATATGGCTATCTTCACTTCATCCAGGTCGGGTGGACGGAATTGTTGGTCATCATCGTCCAGGTTGAAAGGTTGATTCTGCCTGACAGCGGTATTTGGTCCGTCATCGCCGTTATACAGTCTGCAGAAATGATCTTTCCAAATCCTCAGCATCGACTGCGATTCTACTACGATGTTCCCTTGTTCATCTCTACAGGCTTCGGTTCGGGGTTTGTTTCCGCGGCATGTTATTTTTACCTTTTGGTAAAACTTCCGAACCTCATTCCTGGAGTAGCATCTCTCAATTTCCTCGATCGCGCGCTTCTCATGCTCTTTCTTCTTCCTCCTGAGAAGCCGATGTTCGTCTCTCCTCTTCTGCTCATAGAGCTCATGAGCAGCTCTGGTCTTTCTAAGCAGCGCCGCGTTATATGCATCTTGCTTAGCTGCATGTGCTTGCCGGCATTCATCATCGAACCAGGGGTTTCGTTGTGGAGGACGAGTGAAACCCAGCACATCAGAAGTGGCATTTCTGATGGCGTTTTGGCAGTGTTTACAATGGTCTTCGATGCTTGATGCTGGCGGCATTGGACCTCTTAAGAGATTAAGAGACACTCAATCGGAAAAGGACTTGGCGATCTCTTGCGATTGTAGCCGTCTGACGTCGAATTTTCTCACAGCATTAGTTTGTCTTGGCGTAGTTTGGGATATCCGCAACCGTACCTTGGCTACAACAAGGTAATGGTCCGAGTCGATATTGGCTCCTCGGAACGTACGGACATCCATAATGCTGGAGGAGTGTCTTGCGTCGATCGCAATGTGATCAATCTGGTTGACTGTTGATTGATCAGGAGTTCTCCAAGTCCCCTTGTGTATATGAGGCGCTCGCTCACATGCCGGAAGCTGAGGACTTCTCGTCTTAGTCTGCCTCGGACAACAAATCCGCATCCAAATAAGCGCTGCTTTTGCCGTCGATAGCAATTGCCGTAGTAGATGTCGCAGTTTTTCATCTTCTTTTTGTCCGGCCCATCCCGTCGCATTTCTTGGATGCCGGTTATGTCTGCTTTGCAGCAGTCTAGGGCCTCCGCTAGTTGCTCGGCTGCAAGTGGTCTATTAAGGGATCTAACACTCCACGTGCATATCCGAAGCTCATTGTCCTTAAATCGTTTGCGTGGGTTGTCAACAGTAGATCCGTCCATATCCGAGGCTTGTTGATGCTTCGTAACTTAATCTTTTTTTAAATGGCCGGGCAGTTACCCCGGCGATAAAAAGCATCTGCATAATAATACAATACCAGCATCTACGTAGTCCTTTCAGACGTATACAAGGTACCAAAACAGAATGGCTCGATTTTTCTTGTTGAAGATCGAAGTCTTGGCTTTTTAGTCATGTCTTCGCAATGGGCGTTTCGGTAAGATGAAAAAGGATAGGTCTTCAGAAGAGGAAGACTTTCTTTTAGACCACCACCAATGTATTTTGTAATATCAAAATCCTTCTCTCCCGGTCAACAACTGATAGCATCACCTTGTTCGCCCACAGTAAACTAGGACGATAAACCCAGCAAAGAAAAGGTGGTCATGAGTCGGTTCATAGTTTTTTCCTTACCACAAAAATGCATTCATTTTCTTTGAGCAAGAAATTTAGGTTTGAATTTAATTTTAAGGGCTTAGATCATTCTAAAGCATCACGTACTTGACTGAATATAATCTTTAATGCTATCCGTTCTAAACGTGTCATCCTGTCATAGAACTTAAAGGGATATAGAACTACCTCCAGAAGACCAGACATGCCGCCACTTGTTTAAGGCAGAGTCTTCGGATAACTCATCCTCATCAAACGTCAACTTTAACTGTATCATACGAGTAGGCTAATATTCTACTTCGATCGTAGCTTGAAAATCTACAAGTTATACTCAAAGAACTTCAAACGTAAGTAAGAATCATCACCACAAGCAAATCAACGAGACTCAGATTAACATCTGACCAGATCGACTTTTCTAGGGAAGAATAATGAGAACTCGTTTCAGCAACCCACTCCATTTTCTACCGAAAAATCATGATTCATGATCTCTGCGGAATATTTTGAATGAACAGTATGCAACTTCAAGCCTTCAATAGCGCCACATGGCATCTACGCTGCATTACTACAGAGTCCAATACCTAAACATAAAGAAGCATATTTGCGGCTATTGTACTTCATTCTTATAAAAATAAAACACTGTGGTGCTGTCAGCCCGGTATGGGCCATGGCCTAGCTTCTTGACACTCATTTGTGTTGCTCATGCTGTCATTTTTGTCACATCTTAGCGGGGCCTACGGTTTATCGCCGAGTCCGAAAGGCACTCTTTAGAAGCTTTTTCGTAGGCAATTTTACTTTCGGGAGTTTGCCGTTGCCCGCCGAAAGGGGATGGCGATTTGAAAAATTGTTGGTGACCCAGCCAAGGAATCGAACCCAGACTGTCTGCGTTATAGTCCAGTTAGCTCATTGGACTATCACTTCATTCTTATAAGTGTTTTAAATGTTTTAAATGCAACCTCTCGTCGGTGCTTCACAAAAAGAGGGTCAAACAAATTGGCATTCCAATGACAGGACTTAGTCATAAAGGGCGAAGAAGATTGCATCATTGCATATAAAGATGTTGCATATACTCGTATAATAAAAAGTGTGTACTGAGGATTCGCCAATATGCCTTAAGGACACTCGCATCTTTGAGACGTAGCTGTGCCCTTAGCTTGAATCTGGTTAAAATATAGACGATCCCTTCAATAAGAAAAATCAGTTAGCTATCACATTATTTGTATGTTGGATTCCAGATTTTGCACAACCCGGACCATGCTCTTTAGGATTAAATTCGTCCACCAAAGTCTTACGTCAAATGAGTACTTTTAAGGGCTCTGGGAGAACAGCTACAAGTAGGCTCATGGCAACAATTGCGAATCATTAAGACAAATATGGCCCCTACTTGACATTAGACAAGTAGGAGAGCTGATCGACTTCAAGGGAGAAGATACCTCGAATCACACAAACGTAGTCATTGAGATTGAGTATTTTTCGCAAGGATTTTTGTTGAGCACCTTTTATGCAGCAACACTGCCTCAGTAGGTAGCAGAATGCAATCGCTTCCTAATCACCATTCGTCATGATTATGTTTGAAAAGTCAAGTTTAGTTGGAAGAGAACAGTACCTGGCGAAAGTACCTGATGTGCCGTCATAGCTTCAGAACTTGGTATCGTCAGACGATGCTTATTTTCTATCCAAATCGTGGACAATTCAATCACCACACAATCGATGGTTTCCCTGGGAAAATGAAAGCAAGTTCTACCAAAAGGAAAAAAATATTGTACCAAGTAACTGAGACTCGGTTCTAAGAATTGTAAATAAAAGTTCGTTAGAGATTTGCCTTTAATCTCACTGTGAACCTCTCCAAAATTAAACTGGTTCTTTTGGCCAAAAAGCACAAGAAACCGCAATTCAAACTCCCAAAACTCAACGGAGTGGAGCTGTGCCTCTCGGATAGCACGAAGTAACTGCGGTTTTAAACCTTACTCACATATGGCGCACTAGTATGGTGCGATCTACGATCTACGGAAAATTGGCGGCGGTTCAAAGAACGGCTTCCATAGCCATTACGGGTGCGCTTCATACCACTCCTACGCCAGCATTGGACACCTCTCTGCCCTTTAAACTGCTTGATTTACAGATAAAAGAAACTTGCTGCCAACAATGCGGCAAGACTCACTAATTTGGGCCAATTTCAAGAGCAGCAGCTTCGGACACGGCACGATTCTACCGGAGCTACTGCCAGGCAATCCAATTTTATGGGTGAAATTCCTTCCTTGGTCGACTTTGACATTCCGTATGATACAATACATCCGGAGAGGAAGGACTGGCAAGAAAATGCAGTAATCAGGCCAAATGAAATGCAATTTTCTGAGATGGCTCGAAAACAGAGGAAGGAACAGGTTCTGGTATCTTCTCAGAAGACTCGAAACTAAGAATGTCCATAAGGCTACCGGACACAGGTAGTGTCTTTTAATCAGAGGTTCTGGATGTCCTTAGTGCGGCTGAGCTTATGCAGACGACATCGGTGTCCGGTAGAGATATCGCTATCTACATCGACAGCCAGGCCGCTCTTAAAGCAATGGAATCGAATAACATCAACTTTGATGCAGTCATCGGCTGTCGCACAATGCTCAAACCCATATGCATTCAGAACCGTGTGAGACTGTGTTGGGTGCGAGGACACTGCGATATAGAAAGAAATGAACGAGCGGATGAGTTACAGTAATATAAATCCTGACAGAACACTGTCTCCTGCTGAAACACACAAAGAGACTGAAATTGTTTTCCGTGGCGATCTACAAGCGGTCGAGGACACAATACAGACATTGTGAATGTGAGGCAATATCGCGCAGCAGAAGGAAATTCTTAGGAAAATCCTTTTTTGAAAAAAAAGAGGAAATAGACGGCATAGATTTCAAAGGCTTTCTTGACTTTTGTAAACAAATTGGGTGTTTTACCATGGAGATTGTTTAGGTGTTTTTGTCATTTAAAGTTAAATTCGACTGGTCCCACTAGCGATCCCTGATGGGCTCCTTTTTACTGCCTGTGCAGTGTCATGACACACCTGTTTAATCTAACCAGCTAACCTAACTTAATTCGCTTCATAAGAGTAGCAGTCGTTGCGAAGAGATGAAACTAGGGTTCACGCCAGTCCAGAAGCACCTCATTTAGTAAGTTGAATTGCTTTCACCATGAAGATCTACTGCTTTTGACAAGGGGTGCGTCGACAGAAGCTTGCGAAGGAAACTATTGTATTTCCTCTAAGCTGGTATCATTAAACTAGGTAAAAAGAAGTGCTCATATATACGTTTTTAGAAAATATTTACAGCATATACCTAACAGCAGATACTCTTCAATGTTTGTGGTCTCAATAAATTGATGGATTTTGACCTTAGATTGTTCTAGTCCATTACCAAGCTGGCATACTCCAAAACAAGACCAACATATCCGATTCTTGTGTTTCGTCTATTTCCTTAAAACAAATCAAAACTCTTTATATACTCGTAAATCGTAATTTATATCTTCAAACTCAGCACTTTTTTGGGTAGGAAAGTGTGTATATCCTTTTATTACAGCACTTTCTACCGAATGCCATTATATCTGCTTTATCGTCAATGGGTAATTGAATATAATCTCATAGAATGCGCAGTTATTATTATGAGTAATAAAGACCGAAGATTTATTCCATGTAAATATTAGTTCCACTTAAACGAAATTCAAATGGTCGATTACCGCTTAAGGATTCGTAGAAAAGATTATCGTCTTATAGCTAACAAATCATTTCTTAATATCTTTACTATGACTAGTCGTACGAGGAATGTTTTTATTGCTGACAGTGGGAGGACTTGAAATACTATCAAGTGGACACTTCCTTTCAAGGACAAGACAACGGTATAATTCGATAGAAGAGATACGACTTGTTGATTATCGGTGAAATGACATTACATTTACAATGTAATTAAATCACAAGTGAAGGTCAAGCATTCAAACGTGAATATCAAATGGAGGCCGGATTATCATTCCTTAATTGAGAAAGCTTGCGATTTGGCTATTAAACATCTTTTTTTGAATTACAATAGTCACGATCTACTGTTTACTGGAGTACGTTTAGTTTCTTGTCCATCAACCCAAAACAAGGTGATAAAAAGGGTTGGAAAGAAACCTCGTTGGGTATAGGTAATAGCAAAACTTTTTTTGACATCGACAAGAACCAGATACTTGTTAGATTTTCGTTCGGTGGAATAAAACACTTAGATATACACAGTGTGGTAAATAATATCCCAGACACGAGCCATATTTCAGCAACCAAGAGCGCCATCTGTTTGTCCGAACACGTGATCTAAAGCTTGAATCTTTCTGTTTTATCTGTCAAAATTTCATGACATTTGGTTGAGATTCAACTATCGTATAAGCGGTCATTAAATTCGATGTAAAACTTGGTTAAAACGTATCAGAAACATTTCGATTGATGCAACAAGCGTACCGTAATGATGGTTTGAGTAAACAGCTATGTTCGAGTGACATTAACTTTTTTCGTCGGCAGAGAGACGCTGGGGGATGGCAAACACACGGGAAGGTCAATTTCAGTTTGCACGCTTGAAATGACCGTGATTTTGTTGCACAAGACTGCAAGGCTTCACTGATATGGAAGATGCCTTAAACATCAACAAAGAGGCTGTTTGAATCATTCTTTGCGAGGATTTGGGCAAAATAATGGTGTGTAAAAATTTGCTCCACAAACTGAGTCACAAAGAACTCATTCTTCGTCAATTTTTGGCTCGAAATCAAGTGGGTGTTTGTTAAATCGTCCACCGCATTCACCTGATTTGACACCTTGCAACTTCTCTTTGTTCCCGAAATTGAAATTGAAGTTAAAATGACCATTTTTGACGACATTCCGATTGCAGTGGAGGCAATTCCGCAAAATGAGCTGTACCAGAGATCGTATGTTAATTATGTTTTCTGGAGCCAGTCCGGGATATTATTTGCCACACTGTTTTTTGCCACAAGTCCATTGTACTTTTTCTTTATACAAAGGTGAACATTCGCTTTAGTGATAAAATAGCTTTAATCTCAGCACCCACCGAATCAGCGACATGTATCTAGGGCCTGGTTCAAACAGATGTGGGCGTTGTACTCTAAATTTCGCTGGATATGCATATGCCCTCTACAAATATTGAGGCTAGATCAGAAGAAATCTAGAAATTTAGCAGAATTTTGAGACTTCGAGGTTGCCATTAACACACGTCCCGAGAATTAAAAGTTTTTCAGTTTCGGTGATGCAAGGGACATTTGAAGCTAGTCGTGTTTCGAAAGCATTATATTTCACTATGTTGATGGTTCCCCAATTAGTTATTCTGTTAATATTGAAATTAACGAGCTTACCGTATGCTGCTGTTTCGGTGCTGCAGCCGAAGAGCAGGGCTGTGAGTTCAAAAATGTATATGAAAAGCAGAGAGTACTGTCGTTAATAAAGATATATGTGCGTATATAGGATCAGAAGTAACAGATAGGAAATAATCAATGAAAAGCAAACAAAAAATGTGTCGGAGTCAGAATTGAGCATTAGAGCTCGCCAACATTTATTTTGTGGATATCAGACTTGAAACTGTCCAGGAGAAAGTGAACGTTTGAAAAAGTAATTTCCAACCCATTGAAGAAGATATTTTTTGATCCCAAATGCGCGCATCTTCGAAAAAGATGTTGATGCCAAACTCTGTCAAATGCCTTAGAAATATCAAGTGCAACTATCTTTCTATAATGATTCCACTTCTTGTTGAGATAAGCCATCAATCAAGTACCACCTTTTCTAAAGCTTGGGAAATCACACTCTTTATACTTAGTTTAAAGGTCCAAAGAAATTTTACAAACATGACTGGATGGAATTTAAGACCTCTATAGCTAAAGGAAATGACCTTGTTTCATTATATCATTTATAAGTTTCCAACCAACCCTGCTGGCTGTTTCTGAATCAGACAACTGTCTTTGAATCACCAAACCAATTAAAAAGTAACAGTCGATGTCTACCTTTCATATTGGGAACTTACTGAAGTAATGTCCGGGATGAAAAGTGGGCAAACCAACAAGCGCCTTTAGCTAACACAGTCTCTTGCCAGCTGCTTCCCTGCTTCCAGTGCCTACTGGTTGGTTAAGGTCCACTCTCATTTGCATGCGTCATCTTACATGTAGTCTTCCTCTGAATAAGTTTTGAAGACAAGCCGTCAAGCTGTATAGGAAAACGTTACCAAATTCCTGGGCAGTTTCTTCTTTCTTAAATGGAAGGAGTGTATTCATTTGGTTTCAGCAAGATTCAAGCTTTTGTAGAGCAGGACCTGAATGATTAAGGGTCTTGTCAGTTTTTTCTCACGAAGAGGACCCTGTAAATCAATTTTCTATTGAGCCCAAAGAAATAGCTATTGCCCATTGTAATTCTCTGATTTTTGCACTGATATCGTTGCTGGTTCTTATTATGGAGCCAAGGTGGACAAAGTTCTTAACTAGCTCTAAGTTATTACAGCTATTTGTCTTGTGATGGTCATGCAATGAGCTGTATGCGTTCTTTTCTAAGGACAGCTTATTGCTTGTTTTTCTTTCGCTGACCATCAGACTTATTGTTGTAAATTCTATCTCAATACTCGTACTATACTACACGTACACCAAGTAATTGTGCCGACTTAAGAAAATCGTGCCTCTTCTGCTGGCCAAAGAGGCAACACTCTCACTAGGGTGATGATACAAAAGTCATTTGAAAGCGCTAATCCTTACTTTTTCTTGACATTGAAGGTCTCGATTAATTCATTCCCCATCTTAATATTGCAGCGAGAATTCTAAACAGTCTTGATGCAAAATCTTGCAAATTTCGAATAAACCATGTCTATGTTCGTGTCTGGTAGATCGGACAAACGACGCTTAGATAAAATGCTTCGGGCATGCCTTCCTCTGACAATTTTGATTTTGAAGATAATAACATTAGTCGAAGGTAGTTCTTGGAATGTTGGGACATCCAGATTGCTGGAGCGGCGTTTTAAGTCGTTCGCAATGTGAATATTGTTGTATGTGCTCTTATGGAGTCTGTGTTCTTCGAAGACTTAAGCGGCAGCTTCGTCGAGTTAAGATCAATTTTGATGTCACAACTATGAATTGAGATTTTTTTTTGGAAATATGTGAAAGACAAAGATCTGGCTAAACAGACCGGCGCCAATAGACTCGCTGATGTTTTGAGCTTTCTTGTACTAACTATCTCAAACTGTCTTGATCTGTACACCGTATTCGTCCGTTCCTGTCCTGGTGAAGGATCAATCTCATTGTGTGAACACGCTTCTTCTCTTTCCCATCTGCAGCTGTCATTGATATTCCACAGCCTTTGGGTACCCTATTTTCAACCAAAGGTACTAGATTCCTAGTCTTGAGCACATAGGGGTGAGGATATGCATTCATAGGTAGCGACTTTAATATCAATACTTATGTCTTCATAAATCGCTTAACCAATATTGAAAATACTGTGAAATGAACATCCTCATAAGGCTGGGTATTGCAAGACTTTCACTGCAGATTTGCACTGCATCAAATTCATCATCCTCACAAGATGAGACACGAAGTAACTCCTTGACAAGCAACAGTCCCCTTCTTGTTTCATTTCTATGTCACAACTTCCACACCATGTAAACCAAATAAATGTTCGTATAAATTTTCAGAACAATCTTTTATCCCAAGGACGACCATTTCCCCGGGCTGTGTAAATCTCCAACAAACGAAGATACACTTCCATTCACCCTGTGGAGCTCGATGGAGCTCTTTTAATTTGATTGCTACAATTTTCCAGCAGATGGTTCCGTAATTAAATAGAAAAGCGATTTAATCACATGCTTCCGCTTAATTCTTTTCACTGGCAATGGAATGACGGAAGTCCAGAAAACTCATTATGCCCAAAGGAAAATTCCACAGTCGATTTTTAAATTAACAATTTCAGCGGCATGGCACACGACGCGGAGATGCAAATCTGTGGACATTAAAAGAAGATTCTTTTTTTTTTATTGGAAAAACACAAGTAGCACGGTAAATTTGTAGCCTTGACATTTAAGAGACATCAAATGTCCATCGAAATGATTAAAGAAAGGAAATGCCCGTAGGGGTATCTGGAGGAGGATGGATGAATAATTTGTGGTAGGCGGTAAGTAATTTCTGATGCTGTTTGGTTTAAGGTGACTTTTGCTTTGGGCATAAACAAATAGCTATGGCTGTCGTCATGTGATAACTTGGATCACCACGGCTGTTTTCATATTTAATTCAATTTCAGAATTGGATTTGAGTGAAATGTAAATTGGTTTAGCTGCACTTTAGGTGTGAATGTTGGCACTATTCGTACTTAACGATATCTTTGTGAATGTATTGATGATACCTGAAGTTAGGAATTATTGCTTTTTAAGGAAATTTTTTGTCTTGCTTTGAAAAGGAAGACAGGAAATGCCTTGTTGATAGATCTGCTTGTTTTATACCCACATGAAGGGTTCAGTGTATCTATTTTTCTAACATGAACTACTCTCTAGTAAAGTGAAGATCTGTAAGCTAATTTGTACGATTGTCGTGCTGAAGAGAGGAACCTAACTCGTACTATGCTTGTAGGACCAAGAAAAAATAAAAAAGATACAAGGGAACCACGTAAGATTAATTCGCCAACTAAGACAACTATGAAAGATAGTCTGGCAATTTGACAATTGACTTGACAGTAATTACACTTGGTAGGATTACTAAGGAGCTAGCTGACAAATTAAGAACTAGAAAGTATTTCGATTGCCACAACGTACCCTAGCTCAATGTAAGCGAAAGCTCAAATGATACCAGTTGTGAAGTCACCAGTCTTCCTTGTTTAATGAGCGCGGTTGTCTAAGACCCAAAAGTCAAGCCAGGTACATTAGGAGCCACTCCAGTCTCGGTGATGATTAAGGACCATTTGCTTAAACAAGGAGGATTGTTTATTTGTGTTGATTCAGCCAAAATGACCAGACGATCAAGCGCCATATTTCAGGAATTTCTTAACGGTTGCGTCAATATAATTCATGAATTCTTGAAACATATATGTTTTCTAAAAACGACTATCGGCAGCAAAGAGCTATTCAACTGTTAAAAGCTCCACGGTTGCTGGAAAGTCATGTAAACGCTTTTAGTTGATAAATAAGGACAGTGCATATTCCCTGATTAAGATCCGCTGGAAGCTTTACTTCGACACTGAAAATCTACTGGTCCGACAGGTTATTGTAAAATCCATGATCTGCATCAGTCAAGAATTCAGGTGAAGTAAATTTAATTAAACCTCCTTTTCATCCAAACTCTAGTTCGTTTGGCTTGATAGCATAATGAAAGGAGATGGTGGATTGTACCCGTCTATACGATATATAGCCGGGAATCGCTTCGAGAGTAAGTCAAGGAACTCTTATCAGACTGTCCAAAATACAAACTGTGCTAATGTGCAACAATCTCAAAGTAGCATACGGACTATATGCACTCGAGTTCGAATAATTTGAATGTATCCGGAAAAAATTTCCAATATCACGCCTTAAACAATGACATAGATGACAAAATGGAGCACATGTAACATGATATACTAGCATAGAAAAGGTAAGATTTTCAAGTCTCTGCGAATGATCTCTTGGACTTTCATGCGATAGCTACATATTACATAATTTGTTTCCCCAATCAATATCATGCTGTTGTATGTCAAGCTACTCGTATGTAGCAGAGGCAAACTTTCTTACTCACTTACTTACTGGCCCTATAGCTCGGTACCGACCAAGCCCTCAACTAACATGCTTTTCGGGTCTTTTACCAGCTTTATCTAGAAATCAGCCCCCTTCCATTTGTGTGCGCCACCTAAAATGGGGTCTAATACTTTGTCTCTCTGCCCGAGTTTGTTGGAGTTGATAGCAAAGCCAATGTTGAAGGAGCCTATCGTTACGTTTTATGTCAGGCGTCGACGATGAGAATTAAAGACATCTTTCCCGCTTCTGCATCAATATTTGCAAACCCTAAGCTTACAGCACTCCCCATTATGACAATGTTGTCTGCATTTCTGACAATCTTAACAAACTTTTGAAAGATGGTACCTCTGAAATTGACTTGTGAACTTCGCACAATTCTTTTAAGGATAACTTTGAAAAAATTGCATGACAACGCATTACAATCTGAGTCATCATCGTGCTAAATAAATGAGATTTGTAGATGATACTGTTATCAGAAAATAAGGTGACATTTTAATTTTAAAAATGCGGGCTCTTCGATTGTGGCAAATATTTTTGTTTTAGATTGGTAGCACTGTCAGTGAACCGATGAACAACACATCAATTAAAACAAATATTTTTTGTTCAAAAATCGTCGATTGACAATAGAAAACCTCGCCGATACTGTTGCTTGGATCAGTTCAGAACATTTTGAATGATGTATGGTGCCTGAAACAAATCAAATCTTATCTGGTTCCAATTGCATTGGCTCTTCAAGACCATTTCGCCAAAAATTCAACTCATATCATTGCACAATCACCGAATACGCATGATTTAGTACCGTGTGACTTAGGGCTATTCTATAAGCTGGTACAGCGGAGCCAGGATGTTTATCCGCTCAAGTCATCTTAGTCGTTGGATCTTCGCTCTTCTAGCGACCTCCTGTTGACGGTGAACACAGACGGGACCGAAAATCACTCGAAGGATTTTCCTCATCTTTTTGTGATAATGCGCATGCCTCGGTGCCATAGAGCAGGACTGGGATTATTAAGGTCTAGACAATTGCCCTCTTAGCCCAAAGAAGCAGCGATTGGCAAGAGTTATTCTTCGCTTGATCTCAGCGCTGGTGTCGTTGTCTGTATTTATAGCAGAGCCTAGGTAAACAAAGTCCTTAACTACCTCAAAGTTATATCTGTTGAGGGTGACGTTCTGTCCGAGACGTCGGTGTTGGTTTTCCCTTTTTGCTTGACAGCATATACTTGGTCTTATTCTCATTGATGGCTAAACCCATTTTCGCCGCTTCCGTCTCAATACTTGCAAAAGCTATACTGACATCACGCTGCTTCCTCCGATTATGTTGATATCGTCGGCGTATGCGAGTAATTGGAAGGACTTTTGAAAAATTGTGCCTCTTGCGTTTGCGCGTGAGTTCTGCACTATTGTTTCAAGTACGATGTTGAAGAAATCTCATGACAGCGCATCGTTTTCTTCAAATCCTTAACCGACCGTGATGGCGCAGCGTGCATTCTCCATCGTCATCCTGCACAGATGGACAAGTTTGGCACGGATGCCAAATCTAGGCACTGCTCTGTATAGCTCGTCTGTATAGATGCTGTAATACGCGGCCTTAAAGTCGATGAATAGGTGGTGTGTATCGATCTGAAGATAATGGGTTTTCTCCAAGACCTGCCATAGTGTGAATATTTGGTCCATGGATGACTTTAATGGCCTGAAGCCACACTGATATGGACCTATCAGGTTGTTGACGAACGGCTTCAGGCGTTCACACAATATGGCAGATAAGATCTTGTATGCGATGTTAGGAAGACTAATGCCTCAGAAGTGGGCGCAGTTCGGAGGGTGTCTTTCTTGAGGATCGGACAAACAATGCTGAGGTTCCATTCGTCGGGCATACTTTTGTCAGACTATATTTTACAGATGAGTTGGTGTATGCTACTTACCAAGTCATCGCCTACGGTTTTGAAGAGCTCGTCAATCAGGCCAACCGCTCCAGTAACTTTTTTGGAGATAATTCTATTTTTACTTTATCCAGGTCGGGTGGAATTGTTGGTCTAGATTTCTCGTCCAGATTGAAAGGTTCTTTCTGTCTGATAGGGGTATTTGCCTCGTCATCACCGTTGTACAGTCTACAGAAATGATCTTTCAAGATTCTCAGCATCGACTGCAAATTTGCGATAGATAAAATAAGACACTGTGAAAAGCTTAAGCAATAAACTCTCTCCAGGCTCAAGGCCACCAGCAAGATCAAAATAGAGATTATGAGGACATTTTTTCTGAATACTGGCGGCATGGGATCTCGGTGTGGAGTAGTGAAAATAATCCGTTTGCCTTTTCATTTTATCACTTTGTAGCTATCGTAGTGGTCACTTCTCCATTAGTCTCTTTGAATTCTTTTGGATCCTGACTACAATTATAGTCGCAACCGTAGACCTAGCATATGTGAATTGTACCATTTTTTACACCACAATTATGCAATCTCTATCTGAATGGAACACATTCGAAATATTTCGCTTCAAACCTTAACAAAGAGGACGCGGATTATTCAAATTCTCTATCTCTTGCACTTTTTACCTACGTGAAGGGAATTCAATAGAACTTACCACCTGCATTCCAACATACAACCACATTTATCTATCATCAATGTTGGAAAAATTGTTTTCATTTCAATATTTGTGAATTTCCCACCCACAAACCAATTCATTTTAAGCCGTTTCTAACACATTTCAAAACTACCTCATACAGGTGTTCGAATACAAATGGAATTTTGATGAATGTTCCTTTTACAACACGAGGGTTGTTTTTTTTTTAAAAAACAAATAGAGTGCTACACTATGTGGGCTTTTGTACAAAACAGATGCGATTAATCATTCACAGAGTATAGGGAACTTTGAATTTTTTAGAATTGAGTTTAAGCCTCCAAGGGGTGCCAATGTGTTTTGTTTATACACTGAAGCATATTCAATTTGAATACAGACTGCAGTCTGTTACATGCTCTAAAATTTCCTAAATGCAATAACGTACATATGCATATCTGCAATTTTTTGTACATGTTCCTGGAACAATGCTTTTTTTATGAAATTTGACGACTCCCAGGAGAGACAGTTGCATTGAATATGAGTCAGTTTAAATGTGATACGAGTTTTATGAAACGTGTTAACGTTTAAGTGATATTTGATGGATGACTTTTAAACCTCGAATCTACTGTCAATATTTTCACAAAACTGAATTTCCATTCAAGTAACTCCCTCTAGATTCAATTTCATTGAGTTTTTCTTGCTTTGAATACGACTTCAGCCATGGGTGTCTCTGCTGTCAAAGCTTTTGGCTAACCAGCTAGTTGTTAGCTTGCAAGGTCTTAATAGCTTAGGGCTTATCAGTTTACAATAACAACATTCCCCAAGAAAACGAAATCAAACGGCATTCAATCGCACTCTTGGGCCATTTCATCCGGATCAATGTTGTCCACTGACCTAGTTATTTTGGGTGAAATATTTTCCGTGCCACACTAAGTTGTGCTCAAAAACATTTTATGGTTTTGTCTCACTTAAGAAATCGCAATTGAGCTTGTTCACAAGTCATTTGTGCCAAAAATGGGCCTCGTAGCTAAAAAAGGTGCTCAATATCCCAGTTCGATGTATCTAAGCAAGCTGAAGCCTCGTGACTAATAAGCTGTCATCATCATGTACCGAAGGCCAGTGGTATGGCTGCAAACGTGCCATTAAAAACACCGCGGTAATATGCTGGGTTTCGCCCGACCACTACTAAGAAATTCCTGCTTTATTTTTTTTAAGAAACAAGGAGCGCATGCGTTCCAGGGAAGGGCAAAAGCCGCTTGTGAGGCACGGAAAAGTTGGAAAGAAAATCAGATCATCCAGAAAAAAAACAGGAGCACGAGAAGCGCACGATTCAAGATAGTGGGAGGGCGTACCAACAGGTAATAGTAACGTGTCATGGGATGAAAACCCGAACAGAAAGCTGTAGAAATGAAGAAGGAAAGTTTGTAGCAGAATCGCGATAGGAACTGAGATGATGGAAAAACTTTTCCTCAGATTGTATTAAGACGAAGAACCAAAACATCTTCCCATCAGGCAGAATAGACCATTCTAGGTAATGAGAGCCACAATTTCCGTCCACCTGACCAAATTGAAGTAAGGATAGCAATATCCAACCTGAAATCAAGAAAAGCAGATGGTTGATACAGGATGAGCTACTCAAAACAGCTGAAAATGACTTCGTAGAGAGCAGAGTGTATGCCTGACGAATGGAATTTCAGTATCGGTTGTATGATCCGCAAAATTAGAAACGTCCTCAACTACGAAAACTGGAAGGGCATAAATCGACACAATATCGCATGCAAGATTTTATTTGCCATATTTTGTGTACATCTGTAACACTTAGGTAGATCAGGAAAGTCCAAAATCGACAAAATCATTATACTCTCACGATCCGAGATTCGAGAAGTCCAAATCAATGCCGACTATATTGTAATCGATTTTAAGGCCGTCCAGAATGACGATTCAAAACGCTCGCTACTCCGTCAAAGTCTGTAACAGATATGATGTCAAAAAGGTTTTAGGCAACTTAATGCGCTGTCATCTGATTCTTAAGATCATACTTTAAGGAATTGTCTCCAACAAACACAGAAGGTACGAGTACAATATTTCAAAAGTCAGTGCAACTACTAGTTTACTCCTAAGATATCGACACGATTGAAAGAACACAGCGGCTTTCATTCGCCAGTTTTGAAATAGAAGCTGCCAAAAAAAGGCTTAGCGCCCAAATTAAGTACATGCTGCCAACGACAAGGGACACAAAATATCTGCTATAAATTCTCAGCAAAAATAAAATGAAAAATTGCTTTTGCCAATGGCTGTCTCATTAGACTATGAGTAGGAACTAAGGAAACTCTGTATAAGACCTTTATCGTCCAAGTCCTACCAAATGGCGCTGGAGTATTAACTCTATCAAAAGCAGATAAAAGTATCGTCAGTGGTTTCGAGAGAAATATTCTTTGAACAACACTCGTTCCCATATGAATTGACAGAATTTGGAAAACGAGACTTAAGGACGAATTGTACGAGTTGATCTAGTCAGATATGTTTGCATTAGTCGCCTAAGATATCTAGGACATGAAGAATGCTTAAATACGAACTCTACAGAACTAAGAGTCTCCAATTCCAACCCAGTGTGACAACGCAGTTAAGGAAGTACCTTGACTTAGTGGACCAAATTTGGTAAGCTATAGACTGGGCTAATCGGAGAGGCAAATCAGGTTCACCCCGAATAAAATTGTTCGGGAGGGAGCTCGGGAGGGAGCTCGGGAGGGAGCTCGGGAGGGAGCTCGGAAATCCATCCTTGATATATTGTTTATAAACAAAGATATATGCTACCCTATTCTGACTGCTATTACACTTCAATATCAGAGTGTAGTTAGGTATAATGGGTAACAAGTAAATCGGAGCCTATCGAGTTCCTCTAAGGCTTAATTCTTATCCGTACAAGGAAGTTTTAGTTAAATTAATTACAAGAACTATTAGGTGATATGTCACTGCAACAAAGAACAGCCATGAAACCCTCGCACTTTATGGCCTTGCCGTTGAAGAGTCAATAAAATTCGTCGATAGAGAGTCATCGCCTTCTTATCTCTATGGGTATTCAAATAACAGTCTCCTGTAGAAATGAGGGCAGATCTGAGTGAAGGTATAACGATGCAAGTATGAATTTCAGTTCTTCACCCAGGGTCAGGTTGATCATGCAGATATCGCCGACATGAGGCGAATGTCCAATGCGAGTGCTGACCTGCCACATGTTTGCACGATTTGACTATCGGTCACAGATTCGGCATCTCTATAGATATGAACGCCACTTGTATAACGTTTGTGCCGATGTGATGTCGCCAAACAGGAACTCGAAGGCTAAAATCGGCACAGCGTGGCATTTATCATCCATCCAGGTTCGATTGGCGCATTATTTGGTACGTAGCTATATCTGTCGTATGTTTTACTAAACTCTGATAGTTGTGAGCTGCAACTATTATACATGCTCATCTCACAATTGTTGCTCAGCGACGAAAATTTCGCATCTGTAAAGTTATTCTTGGCAGACGAAGTCGATCTAAACGAGTATATTCTTGTCGAATTTCGCGAAATATTTTACTGCCGTCCTCGTTTTAGCCACGATAAAACCGATAATCCCCACGCTTGTTCCGTAAGTACAACCATTCTATTGGGTTACCACGACTTAACGCTACGTACACTAGTTCGATGCTGCCGGAGTTCTCGCATTTTCTCGGCATGAGACTTGATCTTTCCTCTGATTTGCGTTTTCTATAATTCCGCGTTGCGTTTTCTATAATTAGTTTCTTTTTCAATTTTCAATTTAACACCGATTTTTACATATATTGCGGCGAACCTATTCTACCCTCTTACTTATCGTCCAGCTTTCAGCACCTGAAAGCAGGACTGGCAAGATAAGAGCTTTGTTGAGCATGATCTTGACTCTTTGAGTTAGGAGCTTGGACCCAAGTTGTTTTGACAAACCGAAGTAGCAGTGGTTGCCTTGGGTTATTCTTCGCCGAATCTCCACCAAGATGTCATTTGTGGAGTTGATATTTTCTCCGAGGTAGATTAACTCCTAGACTAACTCTAAGTTGTAGCTGTCGATAGTGACATTTTGTCCTAGATTGTGTGAGATGGATGGATTTTTTGTCGACAACATATATTTTGTCCGCATTTACTTTAAGAACAATTCGTTTTGCCTCTTCTTCAATGACGGCAATAACGGCAATTACGGCTTCAATTACGGAACGCTGAGATCGTGCGATGATATCGACATCTATCGCATATCCCAGCAGTTTTTGACTTAAAAAAAATAGTACCCTCCGTGCTGACTTTGACTAGACGTACTATCTGTTCTAAGACAAGATTGAAGAAATTACATGGCAACGCGTCTTCTTACCAGAATTCAGTGCAGGTTTTGAATAATTCGGAGGTTCTGTTTCCATATTGCACGGCGCATCGCGAATTTTCTAGTGTTGCACGACACAACTGGATCAGTTTTCTCGGGATCCCAAATTCGGCCATCGCATTATATAATTCGGTGCGAGGGATACTGTCGTATACGGCTTTAAAGTCGATAAAGAGATGGTGTGTATCGACTTGAAACTCTATAGTCTTTACCAGAATCTGTCTTAGTGTGAAAATTTGGTCTGAAGTGGATTTGCCAGGCTAAAAGCCGCGCTGATATTGACCGATATATGCGATGCAATACGGCTTCAGACGTTCAAACAATACACTGGATAGGCGACGTGAAGCAGGGATATGCCTCTATAGTTTTTACATGACATAGGATCACCCTTTTTGTAGATGTGACAGATAAAGCTGATGTTCCAGTAGTCGGGCATGCTTCCATCCTCCCATACTATGCAAATGATCTGCTGCATTTCCCTTACCAAAATATTGCCTCCGGCTTTGAAGAGCTCTGATGGCAAGCCGTCTGAGCTAGCGGCCCTGATGTTCTTCAGCTTTTGGATAACTGTGCCGACTTCTTCAAAACTGGGTGGGAGTACTTCATCGACTGGTGGTGGGTTTTCTTCTTGCCCTATCACACTCTCTTGGTCATGTGCTTCAAGCAACTGTTGGAAATATTGCTTGAATACATCCACAATTCCCTTTTGATCGGTAACGAGGTTGCCTTCACCGAAACAGAGTGCTTGGAGACCCGTTTTATGGCCAGGTTTTCCAGCTTCGAGTATCTTTTCTGTTCCAGCATTCCTGTATATCCATGAGCTGGGAGACTGCGTAAGCTCTTTTCTTTTGGCGCAGTAGTCTTTTCTCCTCCCTTCTTCTGGTTCCATACTCATCCTACGCTGCTCTGGAGACGCGTTGCAGTGTTTTCTTATATGCTTCGTCTGCTGCCCTTTTCTTTTGCGCACACTCCTCATCATATCACTGGTTTCTATTTCCAGGTGGAAATAGGCTACCTAGAGTGGTTTCGGCTTCCTCTTTGATGGAAGTGTAGTGGTGTTGGCATCGGTAGTGGGCAACGGCATTTCGGAGAATTTTTCTTCCGGGCGCTCTCTGTAGTCTCTGGTTATTTCCGGTGTGCGTAGGCGTCCAATGTCGAACCTCCGTTTAGTATGTTGTGGCAGCTTTCGTTCATCGGAGAGTTGAGCTCTGTGTTGGGCTGCTATCAAATAATGGTCAGAGTAGACATTTGCCCCTCTGAATGTTTGAACATCCAGGATATTCGACGAGTGTCGTCCGTCGATAGGCACATGGTCGATTTGGTTGGCGATACGACCGTCCGACCGTCTTAAGAAACTAGAAAAAAAAACCCCTTTATATGCTCTCACCATACAGTCGTTTAGAATTGCAATTAAATTGCAAGATTCCATTGAATGCAGAGAAGTCGTACAGTCAATATACTCGGGACTTAGAAAAGTCCCCTGCTGTAACTTAGGATGGCGATATAATATCCCATAATCAAGGCTACATTATATTTACTAAGGTTATAGCGTTACTATCTACGCTTTTCAAAGCAAATTCTTATAATAATTTAACTTACCGGCCAGATTTGAATAGTTTTTTAAGGTTCCATTTTATTCTGAAGGCTTTGATGGATTTCATTATTCAGTATATCTATCCTTTTGTTATACGTTAATGGATCCTTAATTTGCTGACATCAGAGCATGACAGGGTAGAAGAGAGAAGATTGAATGGGTAAACAATTTGTGCAGAGGCAAGCGTAATGACCCAGCAACTACCCCATTCATCCGCCGCCAACACAAACCACCCCCACTAAATGAATTTCGATGAAAACAATACATGTTGTAATTTCAGTTATCAACACGAGTCCTCTTCCAGGATGTTGTGGTTACGATAATGATTGACTTTGTATTTAATATCATGGTGAATACAATTACACACATTCGCACATACATTTGGATGTACTCATCCCAGAATGAAGCCATACCGAAACCCAATCGAATGAACACAAATTATGGTTTTGGTTAATTACAGAAGATACGAGTATGACTGATGTTATGGATAATGCACAGATGTATCGATGAATGCTTGCGTATGTTGTAATACATCAACCATTAACATACATTTTTTTCGGTTCCAATAAAGTGAAGGAACAAAAAGAAATTGTAACAATCATACGCAAGGGATGACATTTCCAGGGATCTTTCATCATGTCCCATTACATTAGGATATGTCCACATAAAAATCGATTTCGCTTTATTACTTTAAGGGGGAAGAGTTCATCCTATTTAAGGGACGAATAAGTTTATTGCTTCGTCATAAAATTCGACATGTTTTGGTAGGTCGGTTGGTAGATGTACTCGTATGTACATTTACACATAACTATACTCGTACATGAGAACATCCTTTACACATCAGTTATCCGTACCTCTTTCGGAAATACATACCTTTGGTGTTCGTGTAAAAGCTTTTTGGCTTATAAAATTGTTTATTAGCTTTACAGGACTAAATAGATCCATTACTAAAGGAAGAGCAGGTCCTTCCTTTCCTCTGAGAGCATCTAAATTCATAAAATAATAAACCTTCGGTTTTGTTAAAGGACAACAAAGTCTAAATGGGTTTTATGGGTTTTCCATGTTTCAGGAAACAAAACCTTACAAAACAAAACATATAATTCTGATAATTTGATCTGTGAATCCTTGAATATTAGATCCTTTGTAATGAAGCCTATTTTAATTACCGTAAAATGGGGAAAAAAGGGATACTTGTACGAGGATTTCTATCAAATGACACTCTGTTGTGAGTGCTTGGTTCCTCAAACCCCTTGTGGGGCAAGTGTTCTGAATTTTGCAATTCATTTAAGTTCCCTCAAGCCTAACATCGAAGTTTGTTACGGGATTCCTCTTCAATTGATGTTTTCCGCATTTGCTCTGTGCGATCACATTTCTGGCCGAGTGGATTTGCCGCTTAAGCTGTCATACTTAAAGGTGTGATCAATCCACTGCCATGTTAGTGCTGAAAACATTTCTTTTCCAGATTTTAACCATCATAAAGACTTCCGTTTTCCATGTTATTATGACAAGTGGCTGTAGATGTTGGGTGGGACTTGGAAAAGCTCCCCTGAGGAGTAATATATGCCAACTGCTTGGCTGGTGTGTTCTTACGAGTGCGTTTGTCTTCTTTAAGATCCGATAGCCGATCCAACTTCCGTGTTACATGTTCGGGAGCTTGTCCCAGAGAAAGACCAGTTCGTTACTTTCTTAATGATTTAGTACAGCACTTAATTGGTCCTTCTTCCTGGTTAGCAAAGTCTTTTATAAGATGAGATTTGGAAATTTGGCCATCTGTAACTAATATAGGGTTGTCCAATAAGGACTTGACAACTTTTTTTTAAAAATAAAACGCAAACCATTTGAGATATTTCAAAAACTTTATTATTGGCTTGAAGTACAATCAAAACATTTATTAATAGAACTCGACTTTGTTCATATGGCCACCGCGGGCATGTTTGCAGCGGTCGATTCTTTGGACCCAATTTTCAACGACTCGTCCACACATTTCGGCCGAAACGGCCGCTACTTCGCGTTCAATGTTGGCTCTGAGCTCTTCCAACGTCGTCTGCTTGTTGGCATAAGCCAATGACTTAACGTAGCCCCACAGAAAATAGTCAAGCGGCTTTAAATCGCACGAACGAGGCGGCCAAAAATGAGCTTCGTCACTGAAGATGATTTTGCGATGAAATTCACCATCTTGGGGCATCTTCTCCAGAACCCAACCCGGAGAACGCACGTCGCTTCAAATGGTCCATCGGCTTCAATTCTTGGGTCAGCTTGATCCTGTATGGGTGTAAACCAAGATCCTTACGCAAAATACGCCATAATGTGGTCTAAGCGATGCCCAATTCTTGAGAACGCCGTGGAATTGACTGATTTGGATCATTTGCTATGGACGCCTGAACGGCAGCGATATTTTCAACACTTCGACCAACCCGTTTTCTCACTGACACAGCAACATCACAGAGCGAATATGTAGACTCAAATTTTTGCACTAAATTTGTTATTGCCTGTCTACTAGGGCGAGAATTACGATCGAAAATTGGAATTAACGCTCTTAAACTTGCATTCACCGACTCCGAATTTCGGTGCCGAAAATTTTTAAAACTTGCAAACGTTGCTCGTTCGAGTACTCATGATGAAAATGTTGAGTTTACTGAATAAATTGACAGTGACAGTTTGATGATTAGTGAAAGATTGCCTTCACAAATTAAATTCAAAGTTTTCAAGTCCCTATTGGAAAACCCGATAGGTATTCTATGATATTGTTGACGGTCCTACTGTTACCTATACTGACTGCTTCTTCTGCTCTGTTGGCTAGCGCGGTGTTATAAGAGCCATTTTCTCTGGTGCCTACCTCTAATATTTCACAGATTTTTCAGTGCTAGTGGATTTTTGAAAGAGTGCCGCTGCTTATTGTTTGAACTTCTAAGCAAGGTGGTCCCGTATTTGATGACCCGAATATTTAAAATATATGGAGTATTAAGGGCTATTGAAACTTCCCCTTTGTATATCGATGTCTGCTTCACGATTATTTTAGACACCTTCGAGGCAGTGTCTAAGGCCCCGGCTGGTCGCTTCCTAATCGATCTACTTAGTTCGATCCTCGCTGCATCAGTCAAGATTTAAATTATCTCTTCGCAGTAGTTGTACCCAAACAACGTGGCTATAGAGATCAGGTGGTTAATTTAGTAAAGTCAGTAAACCTTCCGCTTTTGTCATTTCAGACTTTTTCCGGGGCCGTAGGACATAATCACATGCTTAAATTCTGTATTGTCGTTTTCTTTATCCATAATTGTACTTTGGTGGAGTCTTCCAAACCTAGCTGTCATATTTGAGGTTGTGCCCTTTTCAGAGTTTATTATGTTTTATTGTTTCGGCTCGGTAGATCAGCCAAGTCAGGTGCTGATATAATACCACTATATGTGTCGCAATAGATTTGCCATTCGCCCTACCTCAGTTTTCGCGGATTCCAATGGCACTGTAATAAAGTAACCCCACGGTCTTCATACTGTCATTTATTATAACATCTTCCATTGGCCAATTCTGGTCCTACAACCATCCCAACTAGTTGTGTCGGGTATGCCTTGTTTAGTAAATAAATCGATGCAAAGCGTTCGTCACAGGTGACAATCGTTTGACATAAATGGATCCGTTCTATTAATTAACCAGTTACCACTTCTTTCCTTAGATTCTGATCACTTGTTCTTCACGGATACATTTGGCTTTGCCAAATATGCGCTATTCACGCTTCACTAACTACGTAAGGAGATATGTAATAGAAGTTGAATTGCATGCAAATAAACCTGACCAAATATGAAAGGGGCCAAGCTCTTATATGTGAGCAGTTAAATACAACAAATCGTTAAAGGCAGATGCCCCTACAATGAAACCGTAGATATGGATCTGCGGAAACTCGAACGGAAAATGCTCTTAAAAGGAAGCTGCATCTAAGTTTTGATTAAGGACATCCTCTTCTTCAATTGCTATCCCTAACTGAGTTTGAGCATAGCACAGTACCGGCAGATTCTCGACGCACTAGATGCGAAGGAGGACATTTAAACCCACGTGAAGAAGAATGTGACGGTACACGAAGCAATCACAGAGGAAAGGAGTTGCTATAAATTTAGCCGGCCCTGACCTTGTCTTATTAAACTAAGCAAATAACGTTCAATAGAACTGGATACGGTCCATCGTTTAGCGAAACTACAGTCAAGAAGGGAAATTGGCACGTCTCAACTTCATATAGAAATAGTGACCTCCCGGCCAACATACCCTACATCACATTGTCAAAACGGCACCAGTATCGAAAAGAACCAGCAAAGCTAGATTGGACTAGAAAAAGAGATGCTCGATTACAAGCAGCATGTAAATACTTCGAAGCACAGCCGAAGAACGACGCGAATATTCGATGCATCCATAACACCAAAAACAAGTGAAAACGGGAGAACACTATTACTGTCTAATATTGTTTACTCTTGAGTACTGTAAATCTGTAGATCAATATCAATTGATAAATCGTTGACAAAACCATAGACGATGTGACACAACTTAGCAACGTCATTATCCAAAATATTAGGACATGGCTTCGCTTATCAGGCACGAAAGTGGTAAAGCAAAAATCATACGCAGTTTAAGAAGTAGCCGCAAGGAGATAAGGTTATTGAACGCACAGAGTTAAGAGTGCAGCTGTGAGTCAATGAAGTTTGTGCTTGTTAGACCTAGACCAAACCCCAATTTTTATAGTAGATTTAAAATGAGGTTCGATAAGGTTAATTGAGCAATCCCAGCATATCCAGGCTAAAAGCAAAAATAAGAGCACTTTGGCAAGTTAAAAAAGGACTGCTTGCAATGGTCAACTGATCAATAGTTGGCGTACTCTTGTGCAGCTTTGGTATGGGCACCAGCCATGGGTATTTGAATAGAAAAATGTCTGAGAGAAAGCATCACTCAGAGCAAGCTCGACATACTGAATAGCCTCGGTGCATCCAATCAGCTTGATAGCTAGGTAAATGCCTGCAACTTAAAGTGCCCAAAACTAAAAACTCTACCAAGAGATGTTTTTTTTTTCTACACCTTCTGCAACATGCTCAGAAGATTGAGCGGGAGTTATGGAAAATGTAGTAACACGACACTGACCTTAGGCTAAATTAAGCGGACTGCAAAGGAGATACCATCTAGTGTCAAGAACAGAAGGCCCACTTCCCATTTACAAAAACAAAAGTAGGAAAGTGTCTACTCTCTAAATACTAATGCCGCTTACATGGTCTGCAGTTACAGTACATACAACTTGACTAAAGTAAAAAAGTTAACAGGCAAGAAGACCGCCAACATATAGTAAGTCACAAGAAGATGACCTTTTATCTACTCGTTGACGCATTGGGTCTGCACAAGTTTCATAAGACAAATTCTGTCCTACGCAACACTTGTTTGGTGGAATAGTCTTTAGCGAAATTATGTCATGCGTACTGATTTTTATCAGCAAAAAGGAAGCAGGATGGCGATTTAGAATCTACACTGCTCAATTTTGATTATATCGGGTTTTCCAATAGGGACTCGAGAACTTCGAATATAATTTGTGAACGCACATTTTCACTTATCGTTTTCATCATGGTAAAGTACACGAACGAGCAACGTCTGCAAATTATAAAAATTCTCTACCGAAATTCGGAGTCGGTGACTGCAACTTTAAGAGCGTTGATTCCAATTTTCGTTCTTAATTCTCGCCCTAGTAGACAGGCAATAACAAGTTTAGTGCAAAAATTTGAGTCTACATATTCGTTGTGTGATGTTGCCGTGTGAGTGAGACAACAGGTTGGTCGAAGTGTCGAAAATATCGCTGCCGTTCAGGCGTCCGTAGCAAACGATCCAAATCAGTCAATTGGGCATCGCTTAGACCACATTATGGCGTATTTTTGGCGATTTATTGAAGAGTAAGTATGGTGAGCGGGTTATCTCAAGAAATGGGCCGCCTCGTTCGTGCGATTTAACGCCGCCTGACTATTTTCTATGGGGCTACGTTAAGTAATTGGTTTATGACAACGACCCGACGACGTTGGAAGAGCACAGAGCCAACATTGAACGGGTATAGCCGAAATGTGTGGCCAAGTCGTTGAAAATTGTGTCCAACGAATCGACTGCTGCAAACGTACCCGCGGTGAGCATATGAACGAGGTCGAGTTTCATTCATAAATGTTTTGATTGTACTTCAAGCCAATAATTAATTTTTTGAAATATCTCATATGGTTTTCGTTTTATTCAAAAAAAAAAATGTCAAATCCTTATTGGAAAACCCTTGAGTAGATCCAAGACCCATAATGTCTAAAACAGGGTGATATGTTTTCGTGAGAATTTCTTCAGAATCGTTTTTGAAAGAATTTTTATGAAAAGGCAAGTCAGCTCCAGTTGTACCATCTTTAAAAAGTCTTCTTAGTTACTTGCATATGCAGATGACAGTGACATTATGTGAAAAACACAGACACATGGAGGCCTTGCAGTTATTAAAGCAGAAGCGGCAGATATGTGTTAAATTGCTGCTAAATCTGCTGTGAAAAAATAGGAACACATAAAGTTGACGCTTAAAATAATGCGTCGCCATAGGCAGCTACATCTTTAAGGTAGAAAGGGATGTTACGGAGCTCGGCTCCGCTATCAACTTCAAAACCGACACCAGTGCTTAAATTTTGCGAAGAATTGCTCCCGCAAGTCGCTGCTTCACTGGGTTTGAAAAGTAATTAAGCTGTTAAGGTCTCTCTCAAGCAATCAATCATACTCTATGGAAGACACTTATCGTCCGTGTGCGGAAACTCGCTCCCTGGCGAAAGCGATTGAAAATGCTGTCGAGTGTCGAGTGCTGTCGGTCCTATCTGCATTGATGAAGAGTGAAGTGAACTGTACGAGGTGTACGTTATCTAACTGGGCAAAGAAGCTCGGATAACCGAACATCCTGATCAGGAAAGAGTAAAATCAAACCCAGAGGGATAATGCAGTCCAAGACCACCTTATATTATGGTGGTTATACAAGTGGAAGGGGATCATAGACAGCTTTGTCTGTGCAATTCTAGGCAGCTGCCAAAAGGCCTTGTAGCATCTCAAACTGCAGCTCTAATGTTTACATACCACCTAAATTTGTAATCACATTTCGCTGTCAATTTAGACTACGCTTAGTGGATTAACTCTAATATACGACCTTTAAAATCGTCCCAATAATTAAACAATTGGGTGTATAGGGAAAAACTCAAGCCGTCTTATCCGTGGGGGACATCGAATCGCCGGAATTGAGTGGAATATTGAGGTCATAATCCAAACCGCAATAAATAGCTGGGCATCTCTCTGGGCATTTTACGCAAAAAAACTTAACTATAAGTTCGTCGTTTATACATATATTCGCAAGATAACATTGGCTCAAGAGCTGAATCCAAATGACTATCGTGTACGTCGAACTTTCGCAGATTGAGCTCTCTTTGCGAGTGACTAACCCAGTGATGACACATATTTTTATGGTATCATTGGGCGTACTACTTCGGAGATGATTGCGACGGCTTGGTAACTATAAAAATAGTTAAATAAAGTACAATATTGTATATTCAGTTTTTGACCACAACAAACTTATGACAGTATATGATACAGCCCTCGAACAATCTCCGGTACTTGATATTTGGTTTGGCCTTCAGTGCGCTCGGAAATTTTTTCATTATCTCCTATCGGTTGTTGAAATGCTCTCCCACGTCCCGTCAATAGTAATGATACGTTTGATGGATATTTGGTCAGAATCAGCATCGGGATGTTTATTTTGCAAGAGATTCAAGGACACCGCCATCAGCATTGTAGTGAAACATGGCAAGCCCAAATGATTGATTAAAATAGATAGACTGCTTGAGGTTCATGCCCAGGAAATCTTTGATTTTATCTATGATACAGATTCCTCAGTTATAGATGTAGATGATCTGCCTGAATGACCATTCGTTGTCAAAGTCATCACGAACACTTCAAAAGTGAGTTTTCCAACCGTTAACCAATATTATCTTTAGAGCAATGTTGCCAAAACGTTCTTTTTAATTTCATTGAATTGATTCTTACCATGCCTGTCGGTTGCTCTTTAATCAAACAAAAGAAAACATTCAGTAATCGATACTTTAAGATTGCTTTTTGTTAGGTGTATCAGTTATGTCCTACATGTTCTTGTATCATAAAATCAATTCATCTATCTACTACCAGTTTATATTGGTTACACAGAAATCTCTAATTCATTAGCTGTTTCAGCAAGTCAATCACTACGCCCAACAGATAATCCTGTAACCAACAAAGATTTCTTTTTTCATCTCTGTCCGCTTCCACAAACCAATACAAAATTAATAAGCTCTCCTCGCAGCAGTATTTACTGATGTTATTGATTGAGAACAATGAACGAAAATTCCTTTCTTATTTATTGAAGTTCCGTGAAAGGAAAGAAAAATAATCTTGTAAAGCGAACTTTCAATGCTTCCAACTCCTCTGAGCACCAATCGATGAATAAAGTACTAAAGTACACACAAAAGGACCTCCTCAGCCCTGAACTGGATAAATTTGTCAATACTCGCACAAAAAAAAAAAAAAAAAAAGGAATAAGACATCACATTCATTCATCTTTTATTACATCCAGCCCTTGCCACTGTATCTTTTATTTATTTCGTTTTGTTGCATTATCTCCTGATATAACAATGAAACAGATTGCTGCCGATAAGGATGTCAATGTCGATGTCGAATAGTACTAAAATAACTGTACAAAAGATTGTCAAGGCATATTGACGGTTCCGAGCTATCGAAAACTTTTTTATGCTTCGCATTTATGATTTGTGAATGGCACGTGAATGGTGTTAAAATTTATACCTTCAAGGCGTTAAATATGGCCGAAAAGGCACTGAAACCTTTCCGCAGAGGCTTGAGGTGTACACGCTGTATGTTATAAAAACAAAAAATATTTTAAAGGCTAGAGGAATTGGAGGAGTAGCATGTCTGGCGTTAATGTATTCCACCAGAACTGCAATATAGATTCCGTTCTTCTATGTATATAACTTACTAGCTTAGATTGCATTACAGTCGGTTCAAGTCCGCTTCAACTAGGGTCATCTACTTAAATGTGGTCTTTACATACTGCCCCATCCCTCGGGGATAAAGCCGATGGCTTTGAGCCGGAGCATTTGATGCGATTTACGCAGACATCTTAGACGTTGAATCTGTCGAGCAGAAAATAAGACTTATAAGGCACTCATCATCCTTATCCTGCATTCCGGCGCAGAAGATTGCACACTTGCAAAGGTGAATGAAAATACTCTCGGCGGTAGCATCCGTAGACGTCTGACACAACCGATGTCGCTGTACAACCTCTTATCCCGAAATAGAGAAATTCCCCTTCATCCACTCTCGACAAGATGTAAGCCTCTTCTGTAAAAACCAGGGCCGCAATGATAAGAACCTTTTTTGATATTCTTTCGATTATTCCCGATTCCGTTCCAAGATCGGACATAGAGTAAATATTTGGTCGATGATGGAGTTTCCTGGTTTGAAACTGCATTTATATGGATCATCCAGAGCGAGATCCTGACAATCGTCGTCGTTATACAATCTGCAGAAATAGTCTTTCTTTATGCGACTCTGGTACAGTGTCTTTCAATAGGGAGACTCGCCATTCGTTAAGATTTGTTGTGAATTTGTCAGTAGTGCCTGATAAATCACCATGAAACGTCAAAGCATTGGACAGCCTTTATGCTCTCCACAACCATCCTGCCGATCCGACTTCTTGACGTTTGGTGGCCGAATTCGAGTCGACAGATATTAAGACAACATCGGTACATCACCGAAAGCCAAGGTCTGCTAAAAACATCACTGCTGTGCGTGAGAGTAGACAAAAAAACCCGAGGCACTCAATTTCTTGTCTTTTACAAGAGCTTGGTTTTTCTGCGATTTGAATTTGGCGAATTTTGCATCAAGACTTTTATCTGCACCCATATTCAACCGTCCAACCGAACCAGGAACTTACAGTAAACTAGCGCTGATTGGGCTCTGGAGCAGCTTGAAATTGACTCGAATTTCCCCAAATAATCATCTTTAACGACGAAGCAGATTTTTAGATGAATGGATGTGTGAACAAACAAATTTGTCGGATTTGGGACCACAATGATCCACACGAATTTAATATGGATTTTGTTCTGGCGGAATCATCGGTCCGTACTTCTTCCAAAACTAAACTCGAATTATCATAACTGTCAACCACAAAAAACCTTAACCGGATGACATCGATACAGACGACATGTGGCTCTAACAGGACATGTCACACAGAGCACGCCACGATGGACATTCTGCGCGCGTAATTAGAGCGCAGGGTTACATCGCACTGCGGCAACGTGAACTCATGACCGAGGTCGTGTGATTTAACGCCTTTAGACTTCTTCCTTTTGAAGATATTTTAACTCGCTGGCCAACAAGAAACCCGAAGTCTCAGCTCTTCATCAGGACACATATTCGCTCAGCATAAATCTATATCCAACACTAGGTTAAAGTAACCTCCTTGGGAATGAAAAAAAAATTGTGTTAAATGTTTTTTTATTTTATTCAATATAGTCCCCTTTTAGCTTGATACACTTATTCCAGCGACTTTCCAACTTCTTGATCCCGTCCAAAAAGTAATTTTCCGGAAGGTCTGCAAAAGACTCCTCCGTTGCATCGATGATTTCCTCGCGTGAGCTGAATTTTTTATTGATGAGCCATCTTTTGAAGTTTGGTAAGAGAGTCCGAGGGAGCCAAATCTGGCGAATACGGTGGATGCGACAGTAATTTGAGCCGTAAGTCATTGATTTTAGGCGTGGTGGCGATGCTCTTATTTTTTTTCGCTTCATGTGAGGCCGTTTTGCAGCGATTTCGGCCTTCAATGCACAGTAATACTCGCTGTTGATAGTTTTTCCTATTTCGAGGTAGTCCACAAAGAGTATGCCATGACAATCCCAGAAATCCGACGCCATAACCGTTCCGACCCATTGAGCTTTTCTCGGCCGCTTCGGAGCACTCGTGCCGGCTTCAGTCCGTTGCCGGGCACTCATTCTGTTCTCCGGTGTGTAATAGTGGATCCAGGTTTTATCAACAGTTACCAATCGACGCCAAAAGTCCGCCCGATTCCGCATCAGCAAGTCCAAGCACTCTTTCGATGTGCTCTCGCGTTCGTGTTTTTGGTCAGGAGTGAGCATGCGCGGCACCCTGCGGCAGGATAACTTTTTCATATGCAGAATATTGCCCAAAATATGGCGTGTGCGCTCAGTACTAATCTTTGTGGTATCTGCTAGCTCGCGCACCTTCACTTTTCGGTCAGCCAACACTATTTCATGTATTTTTTTGACATTGTCCACCACGAAACTCTCGAAACCAATATTTGACGGTGCAATCTGACGGAGCATTAGCCCCATAATATTTATCCAACTTTCCTTTTGTTTCCCTCGCCGTTTTGCCTTTCAAAAAATATTGTTTTATGAGAGAACGAAAATCGTTTTTGTCCATACTCAATATGATGCCAAACACGTCAACAACAATCAGCTGTCAAAACAAAACTAAACACAGAATCGCACTGAAATTTGGCATGTCTGCCTAAATATGAACGGACTTCAAGGCACCATAACCTTTTTAGCAGTTGAAGTGCATTCTGGCGGTCAAGGAGGTTACTTTTCACCCCACCTAGTAAATAATCAATCAATCAGATTTCTTACTTTTATCATTTTTAATTCGAGGGTCTTCTCCCAACGAAATTGCTAAGCAACACAAATTTACATTCTATTAAGTCCTGGGCCACTTGGACATCACAGAAAATACCATCGGATACCTAGAAGCATTCAGTAGAAGACTGCTTGATTACGTGAAGTCACCAATGTCCTATGGGAAACAAATTACACGTTTTAATGCGTTCTCTAAATCATAGACATCCAAATGCTCCATTCTTGATTGTTAGAAAGGATTAGAGAGGAGAGAAAAAAGCAGACAGTGATCGCCGATAGAAAGTGGTTGTGAATTGATGATGTTGCTGGCGGGCCATCTTAAACTACTTTGGTATTACGGTGTTACCTGTAATCAGGAGGGGTCGATGGCTTTACAAGGGCGTGTGTTCTTTCTTTTAAAACAATGTTCAGCAGATTTCCATAGTGATTGCGACATCCTTTAACTCTACCAGAATGCCATTGAAATATGTTTCAAAACCCTCCAGTTGACATAGAAAAATCAATGTTAAATATTTGATGGCTATTTCGGATGATATTTCACAAAAAAAAAAAACTCGATAAAACCCATAAAAGTCCTTTCATGTATCAGCAGTCATTCAAGGTTCAAAGGTTCTCCACTTTACCAATAAATCTATGCTAAACCCTGTTCAATCAAATTTAAATTGCAACCGAAAATTCCATCACGTAAATCCAGTTTCCATTTAAGTTTTTTTTTTTTTTTTTTTGATTCTGTTAAAAGGACGAAGACGAATTCTCTAGAATCCTTTGCATGTCCTTTAATGTTAATACCTCACGCCAACGGTACAATTTTTTACCTTAATCGTTGGTAAATTGCTTTATTGTAAAAAAGTTTCACGTTTTAATTAATATCTTCCTAAATTTACGTACATAACGAACCGTACAAGGTGTAAATAAATCATTCTTCCGACTCGTGCAGCACGAGTCCTTGGATAACCTTAATGAGCGAAGCGTGACTTAATAAAATAAGACTTATATAGTATACGCAGTTAGGAGGGAAGTAAATACACGATTTTTTTTTTGTTTGGCTCTTGTAGAACCTGGACCATCTCATCTTTGTTGAAAATATTTTAATGGCAACACGAAGGCAGCATTTCGGGTATAGACAGTGACATTGAAATCACCACCAAATGACCTTTTGATACCTTCTACGGAACGTTTAGCAGCTTTGAAGTTGAAGGAGAACAGAAAGGGAAAGGGACTATAAACATAAAGACATTAAGTAGAAGAAGAGAGTCGTTTGGAAAATAGAAGTATGCAGTGTTTTAAGATATTCTTCCTATAGGAGCTTAGTAGGGCTTTAAAAGGGCTAACTTTGCCGAAAAGATACTTTATAAATGTGCTTAGAACGAGAGCGAGAGAATTATGTTAAATATGAGAAAAAACCTAAGACCTGGACGACGCACGGTTGCGATTTTCACGACTGACAGTGTTAAATATGGATTACACCAGTCGCGAAACGTTTCATGTTTGTGTCAAGTGGTCGTTCTACTCATGATGGTACTTTTTGACTGCATGTGGAAAGTCTTATATAGGCTATCTGAAATTGCAAGGATACAGGAGCAGCGACAAAACACCCAAATGGAAGAAACGATGTTGCCTACATCGAATTACTGAAATGGTGATCTTGTTTGAGGACTACTTTGACATATTTAAAGCCCAGATCTAGAAAAAGATTCTGTTTCCAGAGCTATTGAAACAGAGATGTTAGCGAAAGATTGAGAGTTGGGCCAGTGGTAGCATTTTTAACCACAAACATAGCTATCGACATCGACGTAGCCGCCCTGGATGCCACACAGAATCTATCTGTTCAAACTAGAGGTTACTCGCTGTGATACGAGTATATAAGATAAGGAAGGGTTGCTGATTAATCGTTAGAAACCTTTAAAGTAAAACGTTTGAGTTTTAGGCATGTGAAAGAGTGCCTCTAAATCAATGCCTAATTCGTCAATAACATACCAAAGACGGCGGAAAAAGACATGCCACCAAGGACTGTTTTTATGTTGAAAAGATGTCTGCTCAACGTCTCAAAATCATCCCAGACTATTTAAACACAAAATTAGTCAAGGAAAACAGTTTACAAACAACCAAATAAAATAGATACCACTTAGGAGTGAAATGCGACCGCAGTAATATTGAGTTTACGCATCTCGATATTTTTTTTTTTTTTGTGTGGGAAGGTGGAAACCTTGCATAGGTACCAATGGTCCGACGTCCATTGGTAGTGTCAGATTCTTACTGACTAAAACCACCTCCCGGAGAATATTTCCGTTTATTTTCCCGCGGAACTACCGTTAAGTATTACTTCGCGAGGGATGGACGGCGTTCTTAGCGAATCCGCGTTCCGTTGCTGTTCTAAATTCCTTAGACCGCACATTATGGGTACTGCTGCATGGTTCACAGCAGTCCAAAGATCTTTAGATTTTAACATATATGGAACTGTGTTTTCTGGTGTTGGCCGTTCAACAAATTCTTCACACAATATACTCGTAGCTCTTTCGTTTGCATAACGCGCGCATATGAAGAAAACGTGCTCCACGTTCTCTACCGCGTTTACGCAGCGAGGACAGGACGGACTCGAATCACGGTTTCGCTTGAATAGATATTCCCGGAAACAACAGTGACCCGTTAAGAACTGTGTAAGATAGTAATTCAGTTCGCCGTGTCTTCGTATTACCTTGGGATTATCCTTGTTGGTATGTCCATCTCCCTTTTTGGGATTCGTTCCATTGTTGTTGCCACGCGCCTATACTGCGGCTTCGTTCGAATTTCTTCGCTTGATTTATGAATGGCCCAGTTTGCACGCGATTTTCATAAAGTCGTCTAGCTTCTTAAGCGAGGATATCGATTGGTACCATAGAGGATAGTACCAATATCGCGTCGTGGGATACCGTTCGAAATGCACTACAAACTCACAGTGCACATAATCTGTACACAGATTTGAATCCCTTCATGTGTGTCTTTTTATTCTTGACATCAGACCATATTTGTGCCCCGTACATCTGTATGGAGGCTACAACTTTCGCAAGCATTAATCGTTTGCCTTGTTTCGGGCTGCCAATATTCGACTTGAGTCTCGAAAGAACTCCTTTTGCTTTCGATGATTTCTTACAAGCGTATGCGAGGTGGTGCTTGAAATTAAGCCGAGCATCAATCATCACTCCCAGGTATTTTATAAATGGGCGGGAAATAATTGTGTGCTCTCCGACTTTTATAGCTGTCGTCTCTAGCACCCTTCTACTCGTAATGAGAACGGACTCCGTTTTATGTTCCGCGAGGTCTAAACTCTAAACTATCGCGTAGCCGATTTTTTATCAGTGCTATTGCTTCGTTGTAATAGAACTCGCTTTCTTCAAGTTGTTTCGCCGCGACTACAACAGCAATATCGTCCGCGAAACCTATAATGGCGGCTTCCATGGAGATTGGGAGACGTAGAATGTCGTCATACATCACGTTCCACAGTAAGGGACCCAACACTGATCCCTGGGGGACGCCCCCTGTAATTTTATATAATTTTACCCCGTCGCCGGAGTCGTAGAGGAGCAACCAATCGGTAAAGTAGCTCCTGATCAATAATAAGTACTTCGGTACATTTAATCTTTCGAGGCATTGTTAAATACGCAACCAGTTCGCCGAGTTAAAAGCATTTTTCACGTCAAGTGTCACGGCGCAGTACTTTTTGCTACCTCTTTTCCATCGTCTACCTTCTATGGCCGATTGGACTTTGTCTATCACGACTTTAATCATGCCAATTGTTGATCGGCCCTTTCTAAAGCCGTACTGACTGTAGTCTGTTGCATATAATTCACTCCAATATTTTTCCCATAGTGTCGAGCATACAGAGCGGCCGATAAGATGAGGGCTCCTCTCGAAATAGCAGTGTGAAATGTTTGATGGAGTGTTGGTACGAGTATATTCCAGATAGGGTCTTCTCGCCTGAGCCGTTTTTCTCATACCTAGCAGAAGTTCCACCAAGGTATAACAATTTAGTGATTTGGGGCGACTTTTATACCAATTTACTGAATGGAGACTGGCGTACTCGCCTGTTTAGTGATTTTCATCGTCGGGTGGACTAACAATAATAAACCACTTGTGCTATTAAATACGGCGCCCTTCAAGATCAGCCCCCTGGGAGTTCTGGGGGATGAGTGCTGATCCATATGTCAAAGCCATTATTTCTCCTCAAAACTTAGTACTTTCCTGCCTCCAAAAATTCTATGGAGAAATCTACGCCAAATTGGTTTGATTGGTAAAAGCAATGGTAGCTGTGTACTTGACTTGGATAATCTAAATGATTCGTTCTTGGCTAACTTTCTTGAGCCCGATATATTCGACTGCACCATGATACCTTACAGTGCTGTAGTAAATGAAGCTGAGTTTGAAGTTGTCACTGAGTTAGAAATTGTAGAAACAATAAAAACATTAAAATCAAACGCGTTGGAGAGGGCGGCATGCCACTCCGTTTTCTGAAAATAATTTTGCCACAAGTCATAAGTCATTTGGCACACGTTATAAATTCGTGCATAATGACTTCTACTTTTCCCTTGGCCTGGAAATGTGCTAGAGTGATACCCATCCTCGAGAAGCATAATGCTACCAGTGCCAATGACTACAGACCCATTAGCATTTTACCGTGTTTGGCCAAGGTTTTTGAAAGATTGTTATTGACCGAAAAGATTCAGAATCACCTGTCTGTGAACAGGCCATAGCTGTTCGTCTGCAATGTTGAAGATCCTGGATGATATACGGGAGGATGTTGACAGGGGATTCGTGACCTTGCTCTGCCTTCCTTATTATTTGAAGGTCTTTGACAAGCTTATTTTTTGGAAGCTGAGACATTACTTTTTGTTGGTGATAGAGTGGTAAGGCTATAAGCAGTTTTCTGAGTAGTAAATCGCAAAGAGTAGTAGTTGGCGATAAAAGTTCTGAAAGAAAATCCCTTGAACAAGGTGTACCGCAGGGTTCAATCTTAGGGCCCATCCTGTTCTGCTTGTACATTAACGATTTGCCGTTGGTATGCAAACATGTGTCAATTCTACGCTGTAGATGTATAACTTTACTTTTCTCAACCCGATACTAAAAAAAACGAGTTTGTCACTTGCAGCTTTCATAATCTTCTTCTCAACTATTTTTCACCCATGCTATCCGGTTAGGGTATCCAAATTGATCACGTTGGGATCGACTCAGACACCCTTCTAAAAGTTGGTCATCAAAGGTGCGACTCTCTCGACAAACAAAAATAGAGTTTCTGAAAAAAATATCCTTTTAACAAACGTCCATACTCTTAATCCGTCAAACCGCACATCTATCGAAGTCTTAAGTGGTCATTTCGAAGAACCAAGTACAAAAGCGAAATTTAAAAAAACAAATTCAAAATCGCACATCTAACGATTTTTTTTGTAAGGTTCTCCCGTGTGCACGTTCGATTTTTATTCTTTACTTTAAATGGATTCATCGTCATTGCTGATTTATGTATTCTTTCCTCTTTTCAACTTCACTTACGTTTCTGATGCTGTGGTCTTCCGCGTGATTGTTATCAGTCCCGTATAGGTCTCTTCATCGTTATAAAATGCTTAACGATCGTATTTCTTTTTTTTTCCGTTCCCAAATATTCCTCTGTATAAAAGTGAGCTTAAATTCAGGTAAACCTTCTGTGATCCACCCCATACAAATTATTGTGTTGTATTACAAGTGGGTCTGCTAAAAATACATAAAATAGAATACCATCGAAAAGAGTGATATGGACAATTGAACCATCAATAAATATTTTGTAGTTGAAAACAAAAAGGAAACTGCAGCAACTAACCAACCAACCAATCAAAGTACTAACATCCGCATTCTTTACAGAAAAGACAGCTATTTCGGAATTGAATACCTGAATACCCCTTGACATTACAGGACTTTAGTCGCGTCCTTTCTGAAAATTTGACATATTAGTGTGCACTGATAATTTTTTAATGTCACTAAATTCTCCTCATCCTAAACGATCTCGTTAAAAAAAATCTCTATCTCTAAAACGTTCGACCATCTCAAACAATGAAAGAAATGATGAGATCAACTGAGAACAGTGAAATCGATCAGAACAAACGAAATCTAACGATCATAGCTACACCATTTGCGAAGTGCCTTCCACAATCTGCCAACAGTCTAATGACTCTTCTAGTCTTCACCGGAAAGCAATTTCGGAAGCAAAGCATGCCAATCAAAAGGGACCCAATAACTATCTCAACGGACAAAGGAATCTTTGGAACAGCACATTGATAAAGATTGTACAGCCTGTCAGCTCTGACAGTGATAAGCTGACAATATTCGAAAAGTTAGATAAAGATCGTACTTAATATCCCGTGAAGGACATTAGAATCACCCGATTCGTATCATAATCAGAGATCAATAAGAATGGCCGCTTTTCAAACTTTAGAGAAAAGATCACTTGGAAATAAAAGGTGTTCATTAAGGACGACGATTGACGTTCGGTTCAATATTAGGGCACTCTTTAAAGCTTTTGAGGCTCTATCTCACCAATTGCGCGTTGAATTTAAATTTTCAAGGCTTGGAGAATTTGCGCAAGGCATGAAGCGCCACCCTGCTGGAACCACATATGGTGTATATCGCCACCAAACAGTGCGCCTTTATGGGTATAATTTAGCACTTTTTCTGCTTTCCTTACATCAAAAACTGTAATTTGGATTGTCCCCTATTGAGTCGATCGATAATGATCGTCGACACTAAATAGGATTTTACGATAGGTAAAGGGGATCTTTAAAATGATCTGAATCCCCATCTTCCGTAGCAAAACATGGTGTAGTGGCCTTAGTTCTTACAGCAACTGGATCTTATACTCTTACAGGCGTAGACCAAGATCTCTTCCTGAAATATACTATAGAGTATGCGGACAATGGCCAAGATGTTCGATGGACGCAAAACAGAATTTTCGAATCTTACATCACATTTTCACTTGGGCCGACTATAATTCCTTCTTTCTTTCTGAAATGAAAGTTGTTTTTTAAAAGAAGTCTGATGTGCAGTAACATGCCTGATGAGGCCCTAGCCCCGGTTGCATGATCAATAAAAAAACCGCTCTTAACTGCATCATTTACAAGTCTCCTTAGCATCGCTTCTAAGATCTTATCTGCCACTAGTGTAAATATCTGAAGCTATGAACATGCAAACTGATTAGTTCCTATCGATGTTATACAGGGTCATTTTTAGCCTAATTATTGTTGCCATACTCAGATTGCTTAGAATGGTGATGGATAATACTCCCTGCTTCATTAGGATCAGACATAAACTCTCCGGTACCCTTGACCATGTAACTTTTCCCAAATCATACATATCATGATATTGACATCATTGTCAGAACTCAAAGAGATTACCCTAGTACGTTCTCAAACACTGGAACAGAAGTGGCAAAAATAATTGAAAGAGGGTTATGTTGTCAATAGATACCTTCCTGACTGAAGCTAAGAACGCCTTTGTTTATTTCTCATGCCAAATAGCCTTGACATAAGTAAGTCCCACTTGAAGGGTGATTTGCCAACATCTTTGCAGTTCACCATAAAACACGATCGGGAAAAAAATTGCAATGTGCAATATCTTCACCATCATCGCATACAGATAACGATGATGCGTAGATCGTAGTCATAAAACCGGGTGATTTTTTTCCTGTTTTGTTTTAAGTTTTCCATTTTTGACAGCTCATACATGATTCGTGACATGTGTCAAAGTCAAAAATGCTCAGTAAGCATTGCCCTTTTATCTCGGAAGGACTTACACCCGAACAAAGCTTGCAAGTTATTGAGGAAAATATGCCCGCTGTGTCCATCAGTGTTAATGAAGACCGTGATTTGTCAATTCCTTGCCGATCGCAGCAATTGGGATTGTGACACTCGACTACGTGGGAGATCTTATGCAAAGATCTTGGTCTAAGACCGTAAAAAAGACGAACGACCTAACTCAGGGTCGAATTTTCAGTGAGTGGATCTTAGAAAAACTGGAGGAGGACCCACTTTGTTACCGAAAAATGGTCTTCAGCGACAAAGCTGATTTCTGATTGAATAGGTACATTATGTTAATTAACAAAACTGGCGTATTTGGTCCGATAACTAACCTCAGGCAACACAAGAGCTACCAATGGAACCGGAAAATGCACTGTTTGGTACTGTTTATGGTCCGGCGGAATCATTGGAACGGATTTTTTTTAAAGATGACTGTGAGACTAACATTACCATTAATGGCGTCCGCTATCGTTCAATGATTTCGAACTTTTATTGCTCAAAATGCACGAGCTGAACCTAGTCGGCATGTGGTTCCAGGAAGATGGCGTTACATGCCACATAGCACGCGAATCAAGGGATCAATAGTGAAATGAGTTCGGGTAGCAATTTATTTCTCGTTTTGGAACGCCATAAGACTACTTTGATGGTCATAAGTCAAATCTCTCTTCTTTGTGTATGCCGATAAGCCAGCGTCTATTTCACCCTTGGAACACAACCTGCCAGTACCAGGCAATATGCTCAAAAAAGTGACTAAAAATTGGCTCTCCGTATGGACCACTTAAAACATAGTCCTAAGTCATGACGTCGATAAGATTGAGTGGTATTGCGAAATCTGTATGTTAAAAAAGGGAAAGGAACCCTGTGCTATATAAATTTGAATGAAAAGCATTTACTTAAGCAAACAATAATATCTTTGATGATGTGCAAAGTTACAAGTATTAAAGGTTATTGCAGTTGCTTTAAGCCGCCCACTGTTTATGATTTTATCACAATTTTGCCCCACAAACAAGTGTTTTTCCCACTTTGTTTGCCAATATTCAGTCAATGCCAACAATTTTACCAAGCTGCCACTGTATCTTATGCAGGCAACAGCCCTCGCCATAGGTATAATCAATTTTTTGAGCTTTTGTCGTTTTTATTTGAAACCACTTAATCTCCTGCTGACAATTCAATGGAATAGATACAGCGTGACAATCGCATTGAATACGACCAACATTTATTGGAATGCAATCAAAGTGTCACTTTTGGGAGAAATTGAATTCGTTTTTATTAGATAAAAACGAACACGAGCTATTGTATCTAACATAGATACTACAAATACACAGCCTTGATATATCAACTGACACACAATGACCATATTGAGGCATTGTCCTTTTGGTTGATTTTTCCTGCTATTTCTTCTATCGTCGACATTAACGACCGATTTCGAATCGTCGAACCGATTTGATTCGATACCAGGATAATAGATGCATTTCCCCGAATACGGATTCGATTTCATTGTTATTGTAGTGTGGAAGATATCTACTTTTATTGTTCACGCTGACTGAACAAATTGCTTCCTGATAGTATTCGTACCATTGGACTATCTAAATGGAACAGCGATTGATTTGAAATGGCCAAAGATTAAGTGGAAATCGACACGCTTATGAGATATATACGAATAAATCAACTCGTTTGATGGTACGAATAGGAGGACTGGAATTCCGATAACGTGCTTCAGGAGAAAATACGTTTCAGATTGTGAACAGAAGGGTTTTGGTAGTATGTGATCCAATGGAAATCAAGCCAACTTCCTAAGAAGGAGATTCGATTTGCTAAGAATCGCATTCTAAAGATAATAGAATAAATGTAATGCTTAACAGGTTATTGCCTTTTTTCTATTAGTCTAATTGGCTCAAGGATGTTGTTTAGCAGGGAAGAAACTTCTTCTTAGAGAGGAAGCAAGTATGGGGAGTGAATGATTTGTTAATTGATTTCGGCACGATTCGCTGATAATGATTATTTTGGACATCGTGTTAGATTTTACTTCGCGCGGCTGGTTCGTAATCATCTTGTATTCTATTAGGCCGCCTTTTGTGCTGCCTAAAGGTTTCACTTCCTCACAGCTCATTCAGCAGTACAAATTGCATGAAGTCGCACTCTTATATCGCCATGGGACCTATAAAATCCTATTTACTTTGCAGGTTTATCTGCAATAAAACGTCATATGCTCCGAATCCTTCTCCTCATTTAGGCATTTAGAAAGAAGAAGCGTCCCAGCTTGTCGTAAGAGGCGACTAAATGGGACACCAATCATATACAGGCAACTATGACACCAAAAATGAGCCTGTGACACTTTAACACCTTAAAACTTTCCCACAAGTTTGTATGCAATCAGTGGGTTCCCACGTCTGGAGACTACCGGTGGGGTAAAAGAACAGTCAATCAATTCGAAATGAGCATACAAGTGTCAAACCACTGAAACTTTAGATACACTTCATGGAAGTGATCGCAATTAATAGCATTACCCCGCTGGGCACCACGATTGCAACGCACTCGGGTGATCCCAGAGCAAGCAGAAGTGCTTGTGTTAGAGCCCGAAGGATTCCGGGGGCGGGCAAAATGAAGTTTCCAAAATATTTTCATAAACTTCGGTTTGCAAGTTGGAACGTCGGATCGATGGCCTCAAAAAGTTTAGAACTGGAAGCGATTATGCGTCGCAGAACTCTACAAATCCTGTGCGTTCAGGAAACGAAGTGGGGTAACACAGGGAATAAAGCGCGTTTTCTAGATTTAAAAACTAAGGCATTTAAGATGTTCTACCATGGAACGGTCAATGGACGAAACGGTGTTGGAATCGTTGTTGCAGCGGATCTTCTAAACAACATCGTTGGTATCTTGAAAATAAGCGACCGCTTGATGAGTGTTAAACTTGTCATACACAATGAAACGTGGCACATTGTTAGCGCGTACGCCACACAAAATGGATGTGACCAATCGGAAAAAGGTAAATTTTGGTCAGAGTTCGGTAATTTGCTTAGAAATATACCTATCAATGAGGTGCTCTTCGTAGGCGGAGATTTAAATGGCCACGTCAGAGAAACAAATGTTGATTATGAGGACTGCCGCGGCGGTAAAGGCTTTGGAACCAGAAATTCAGCTGGCGAAGACATCCTTGTAGCGTGTAGGGCGTACGGCTTAACCGTCTTAAATACAATGTTTATTAAACATCAACGACATCTAATCACCTATAGCAGCGGAGGCCACGAAACGCAAATAGATTATCACCTCTGCAAAATGTCGATGAGAAACCGTGTTAAAGACTGTAAAGTAATACTTGGAGAATCGCTAGTAAGCCAACACCGTCTGCTCATTACAGAATTTTTCACGGCGGAACCACCGAAAACACGGGCATCGTTTGGAAAGCCAAAAATCTGGTGGTATAATCTATCGAAGGAACGAAGCGTAAGATTTATCGCACTGGCTAAAGAAGTACTTCAAAATATAAATGGTATAGCAGACTCACTTAGCCCGGAAGAAATGTGGAACAGCATGCACGAGGAATGCATAACACTCGCAAAGTCCCATCTGGGGACTATATCGAAATACTCGTACCATCAGGTCGGCAAAGAAACATGGTGGTGGAATGACGAAACCAAACGAGCTGTGGCCGACAAGAAGAGTGCATTCCAAGCGTGGACAAAATGCGATCGGTGAGACGATATCGAAAAAGCTCGACTGGCTCTTGAATACGAGCGTCTTAAAAAGATCGCAAAGAAAGTCGTATCTCGAACTCGAGCGGCAGCAGCGGAAAAAATGTACCAGGAGTTGGAACAAATATCCTCACGATCGGCAGATAGAAGACAAGCTATCCAAGAAGTTCAAACGTCGTACAATACTAAAATGCCAAATATTTTTAAGCTTGCTGCACAGAGGAGAAAAATTCAATGGAAATGACCTCGCCGAAATACATCAAAATCGCAGACGGTCGCTTATTAACAAATGAAAAGGAAATTTGTGATCGGTGGCTTAAATACTGATGACAGCTGATCTATTCGAGGAGGAAGTTTCGGACTATTCAATCGAAGAAATAAGTATAGCAATTGGAAAAATGAAGCGAGGGAAAGCGGCGGGACCAGACAGCATTCCATCAGAGTTTTGGTCGAAGATGGAGGGGATCGGCAGTGTTTGGCTATCGAAACTTTTAAATAAATTAAAATGTGGACAACCTATGCCGAATCAATGGAGAAGTAGCTTCTTGGTTCCATTATACAAAGAAAAAGGCGACACTCGAGAATGCAACAACTACCGTTCAATCAAGCTTATGTCACACACAATGAAAATCGTCGAAAGAGTCTTAAACGAACGTCTTCGGCAAATAATAAAGCTCGATAATAGCCAGTGTGGATTTGTTGAAGGAAAATCGACGGTGGACGCTATCCAAAGCCTACGAATAATAATGGAAAAGCACCGAGATTCGTCTAAGGATTTACACATGGTATTTATCGACCTCGAGAAAGCATTCGATCGAGTGCCTAGGGATCTCATATGGGCCGCGCTGAGGTCTCAAAACGTACCGGAAACGTATGTTAGAATAATACAAGACATGTACGGAAACGTGAAAACTGCGGTTAAAAGCTCTGCTGGACTAACGAGAGAATTTCCAGTTAATGTCGGAGTGCATCAAGGAAGCGTACTTAGCCCTTTCCTCTTTAACGTAGTATTCGACTATCTTTTGAAAGATTGCATGCGGGAAAGACGGAGCATTTGACGTGCCCATTTGCGCGATTTCGTTGCGACCTGTTCCGGATATAATGTTAGACGGAATAGTTCTTCCGAAAAGCACTATCTTTAAGTACTTAGGATCAATCGTTAACATGGAAGCGAAATGTGACGACGACGTAAACCACAGAGTGAGTGTGGGATGGATGAAATGGCGGGAAAATTCGGGAATCTTTTGCGACCGAAAATTTCCACTTAAATTAAAGGGGAAACTCTACACCATAGTTGTAGACCAGGTTCTTATGTTCGGTTCTCAGTGCTGGACAATGTACGAAGCGTTTAAAAACAAAATGACGGCAGCGGAAATGAAAATGTTAAGGATGTCTAGTGGAGTCACTAAACGCGATTGCATTAGATCTACGCGTATAAGAGGATGTCTACATATAAAGAATTCGGTAACCGAACAGCTTGAGGTGAAAAGAATAAGCTGGTATTGCCAGGTTCAACTACGGTCACTCCAACTGTAAGAAAACGAGGTCGGAAAAAGCATTCCTGCTGGGCCGAGCATTATGTAGACGCGTTCTGCAGTCTGCGACATTAGCCAACCCCATAAGCGGAGCAGCAGCGATGCAGTAAAAATGGGAAACTCGTTACGCATAAGTTCGTATAACGAGGAAAGGGTTAATAAAAAGGATAAGAAGAAGCGAATCATGGTGTCCAAGTCTAAAGAGATATTGCCATACCATTACCAGACAAGAACTGTGTCAAGTGTTGATTGGGGTCCCGCGTTGCTTATATTGCCAATGAGTTGATGACGGAAATTTGCTTGTACGCCTACCTGCTTTTTGTGCCATATTTTTTCCGATTTTACACTTTATTCTGATTTTAGCAATTTGGTCTTCTGCCAGTTTGAGGGTTACCTTAAGTATGACCTCTGCATCTCATTAGCAATTATGTCGACAGTCAAGACAACGTCAGTCTTGCTGTTACGTAATTTTTGCATTCCATTAGCACATGCTCTGTCGATATTTTGAGTCGTCAAAAAGCTTGAATTTGTAAAGGAATTCCTGCAAAGATATATTCAAAGCCATTACATGAATGGTTTAAAAGTGTACCACTCTATGATTTCCGCTTCTACATATTCGATGTTTCCAGCACTCTATCTATCTTTGATGAAACGTGAGACTTAACACTTTCTATGATTTTGCGGACTTTAGCCCGGGCCTAGCTTGCTGTCGCTGGTCTCAGCCGGTGTGGAGTGGCTATAAGTGCTGGGTGCTGAGACCCTTATATCAATAAGAGGTTTCAGGTAGGCCTCGACTCATACCAGGCATATCCTTGCCCTCATGGATGTATGGGCATCCCGTGAACTTAAGTCACCACGACAATCGTTCACGTAAATCATAAGAAGTACTGTACCCTCAGAGACCATTCAATTGAGAATGATGAAAGAGCACATCGCCAGAAAACTGTTCTGAGAAAATTTAACGGCGGGTGCCTGCAATCAAGGAGATCCAAAGACGTTTTCTTCAATCTCATTCATAACAATGCTTGCACAACAAGTGCGCAGGACTTGCTACAATGAGGCAACCAAAACGTCTGATGCGCTAGATTTTAAAAGGTGAACACAAACAAGTAGCCGATGGCTTGGCAATGAACGCTGATGGGCACTTTTAGCCAAATAGGAAGTATTTCATGCAATAATGCTCGTAAGGACAAGAGTCGCATTGAAAGCTGCTGTTGACGTGTACCCACAGAGAACAAAAATTTAACACAAACTTTTCCGAAGGAAGAAGAAGGCGGAAGATAATAAAGGCAGCGATGTACGTTGGTTTTAAATGTATGAAAGTTACAATGGCTAGAAATAGTGACCGCAGCACCATATAATCGATTTGTACAACACAAGAAGCAATCACGATATTTTAGGGAAAGAGGGCAGACAGGTTTTATGATTGTTTGTATTCCAAATTTTGGCGGATAAGTGCCTCATAGATTGACGTTAGGTCAGAGAAATGAAATGAAATGTTTCTTGCATCGATTAAGGAAGCCTAATTATGATGCGGTATTTTTAGCGAACTCCAAAATGTGGTCATTGACGGACATACCGAGAATGGAAAGTTTTTTAGTTTCGACAATGCAAGAGTCATTCAAGGATAATAGCTAGGTATTTTAATTTCCCTTTAACAACAGTGGTCTGGATTGCATTTGGGAAGCACTAAATTCCACTCTGTTGATAGTTCTCCACTAAGTTATGCTGTTAACATCGGAACAGCCGAAGAGCAATTGCGTGAGTTTGGGAACGAATATTGAAAGCAGAATGTACTGTCATCAGCAAAGGAATATATTGAATTAGAAGTAGCAGACAAGAGGTCATTAATAAAAATTGAAAAGAGTGTCTGAGACAGAACAGAGCCCTGTGGCACATCAGCATTTATTTTGTAAATTTCAGACTTGAAACCATCCAAGAAAACTTGAATTGAACGTTCCGAAAGTTAATTTCTAATCTATTGAAGAAGAGAGTCATAGATCCCAATTGCACGAATTTTCGACAAAAGAGCCTGATGCAAAATTTTGTCAAATGCTTTAGAAAATCAAGTGCAACTATCTTACTTTCGCCAGATTGATGTAAACTTTGATTCCACTTTTCGGTGAGACATGCCATAAAATCACCAGTGGACCTGTTGCTATGAAAACTCTGCTGCCGATCATTGAAAAGTTTTCGCTCTTCGAGATCTTTCATAAGTTCACGGTTTATCAGCGCTTCAATGGGTGCAATGAGTCTGTAGGGCCAGAGATAAAAAAATTCCCATTTTTCAGGGATGAAATGGTTTTGCAAGCGTGAAAGAATATCTTTTTTTTGAATCGGAATGAGCAGATTTGTTAATGCTCATATCTTTAAATACTTTTGCTACTTCACGAGAGCGAAAGTGGGTAGAAAATACGACGTGATGATAGCTGAAAATGGGACTGACAAATCCCCTGTATTCTATAGCTTAGCCACCCAAACTCTTTACAGCCGGAGGAAAAAGTCTGTTAACGCCATATCAATGTTTTAAGTCGTGTTAATCTACTGTCGATCAAGTTTGAACTCTGTGGCGGAACTTGAATAGGACTTGATAGTATCAAGCAAACAATAGAGTCTTTAGAGGCGAGATTTACAGAACTGTGTCTGGTCTTGCCTTCCCTGCCAAACTTATTCTTCTATGTAGGGTGCCGATGGAGATCTGCCGCTAGTTTGTCAAAGTCAGACATCATATCACCGACTCTTTGATCCTTTCAAAAATCTCAGACAGACACCGGAGGCGCAATATCAACTCCGTGCATACGCACACGACATTGATATCATCGTGAAAAACCAGCAGAAGCCTGTGGTGCTTTTGTGAACTTTAAAGCAGAGGATTCAAAATTGGATCAAGCACCGACACTTTAGGCAAAATGTTACTTCGGCAATTTAAAATGTCAATGTAGAATTAGAAATGAACCTATCTAGGTTCTGCAGGTAACTTACATACCGGCTACGGCCTATTGTGTCGGCGCTCTTGCGTCTTCAATGATATGAGCTTGTTCTGATCAGGTTCCCAGTCAGCGTGCCTCCAATCTGACAGATTTGCCCCTTTTAAATACTTTGATTAGCTCGGCGATTTCACCACGTGCTTTGATGTTTTCGAAAGGGTTGAATCCCAACAGACTCTAGTTCTGCACTTTTCAGCAATTACCACCTGCTTCTAAAATTCTGTTTCGGTTTCCTTCATGTATCTAAACATCACATTACATGTTTGTTCATCCAAACTCCTTGATTGTCCAGAACCTTGTATTAGGTAAGACTCTTTTGTCGAATTTATTCTGCACCTAATACTCAAACGTTTTACAAAACGGAGCCATTTTGCTGCCTCCGGCCTCTAACCTAAATCATTCAACTATCACCAAAAACTACATTACGATGATGAACAACATTTGTTTGTATGTCAACTTCCTCAAAGACTTGTGGCAACTCAATCCGGAAACGAAAAAAAGGAGATAGTAAATATTTTCCTTCAACATATTGGGTTCCTTAGAAGACATTCCCCTGGCAAACTCCCCGCTCAATCACGTTTAAAATCCAACAGAGTCGACAGTACGAGTACATCCCGAGGAGGTATTTCCTACCTCATTTGTACTGCCAAGCTATTCGTGCGTTAAGATCAAGAGCAAAATTTCTGTTTGGTCTTTTTGTGGAGTTTACTTTCAATAGAACCTTTCAAGTGAAGATGCTCAATAGTCCATAAAGGAGAAGCAACCATCTACTACAAGGAAATCCTTGTTGATGGCAATGTACGACTACGTACCTATGAACGTGCAGCTTTTTGCTGGAGCATGCTTATTTGTTTTCGAATTTTGTAAAGCAGGCAAATTGAGGTTTTTTGGTTCTTTGGTTTTTTTTTTCGAAAGGCACCATGACCTTTACCGTACGGTTGAAGTACAGAATTAAACACCTCACTGCATTTGGTTTTTGTTTGAACAAAAAACGGACGGTCTTTCCATTTCTTCGGCTGAATATGAATTTTCCAGAAATCTAAAGCAATTGCCAAGATGGTTTGGTTTTTGAAAATTCCAAACAGATGGATAGAAGGGATGAAAGGGATGTATGGTTCGGTAACCAATGGATTTATGTTTGGAAGGAATTTGTTGGAAACCTTTAAACTTGATAAAGGCACATCTTTGGGGCATTTTCGTTCAACTCACTTTATATGTTCACATTTCAACATTTGGCTATTTAAAAGCCATGTGTGACCATCGTAATCCGATTAAATGAGTCTGTATATCTACAAATTCATGCATGCCACTGACAATGTTTCCGGAGAATAATCAAGGAAACATCTGTCTCAAATTGGAGTCAATTTGTCAAAGGCCGCTGCAACACACGCTCCAGTTAATTAATTCAATTTTAAGTCTGTGGCTTGGGGTGTGCAATGACAAAGTGAAAGCAAATTTACAATTTCCACGTGAGTTTCTGTGTTCGGATGGAGCATCACCTACGAATATACCACGATGAAACGCAATTACTCGTACATTCTGAGGGTAAGGGTAGATCCATCATGAAGGAGGGTGCTGGTAGACATATCTGCTGGGATGGGCGAGCTATTTAAGTCATTCTCACTCTGACTATTTAATTTTATTTTAAATCAACTCTCAATCAACCGAGAAGGTGAAACAAAAATGTTTTTGTAAGAGGACTGTGCAACTCTGGCAACGATTCAGCTACTCACTCAGTTGTATTCCTAATCACCATATTCGACGGATATCTTACAAAATATTATATCAGGGCAGATGGTCTTTTAGATGTACATTCTTCTCCCCTGATTACGGCTCTTGTTTGTCAGAGTCAGAATAGTCATTGAACCAAGTTTCTTAACACACCTGGTGCAACTTGTGGGATAATCTTGAGAGAAAACGTCAGAAGCTACTAAGATTTTGCTGAATGAGCTTCTATATCTATATGGACACCAACAAGTTTGAGAACTTTCTAACTGGGTGCGGCTATCAGGGGTATCAGCACATGATTGTTGTTGAACAGATGCCAGAGTAAAGCACAAGATATAAAAACGGATTCAGAAGCTTACGGTTTTGTCTCTCTACTGCCTTAAATTTCTTGAAGACACCAAAAGCCAATGGACACATATTTGAACCCAGAGCAGTAGTTGGGGGGAGTTATCCACTGCTTCTTGCAACGAGGGTGAAGTTTTTGATTGCTTTCAACCAGGCAAAGGCCAGGACGATCCCTGTCACTGCTCGATCCAAGTTGACATGCAGCCTCCACGTGGCCCGCCTGGATAGCTACACCGGCACCCACTGGGTAGTGAACTAATGCATGCAGCGATCACGTAAAAACGCTACCGTTATGAAGGAGCAAATACTAGCCTCGGATCCCAACGGACTCCCCAAACAAAGACGACACGGTACGAAAAAGGACTAGACCTAGAGTGTGCTCCTGGAATGTGCGAACTCTCTACACTCTAGGGGCGACGCAACTAGAAAATAAGATCATGAAGTAAAAAGCGGATATTACTGCAATCCAGGAGGTACGCTGGATCGGATCAGGAATGACGAAAAAGAAAAATTGCGACATATATTACAGCTGTCACAAAAGATTGCACATATTGGGATGCGGTTTAGGTAGAAGATCATGGATTTTAAGAACATCAGTGATCGCATGGCCGTGATCCACATCAAAGGTAGATTCTACAATATCGGCTTCAAATGTGCACCCGCACCTACCGACGAGGCTGAAGAACCTTTAAAAGAGGAATTTTTTGACCTCCTGGACGGAGCCTACGGAGCCTGTCGGTACTCGTACTCGGAGTCTTCAATGCCAAAATCGGTAAGGAAAACATCTTGGGCGAAGCAGTCGGTAGTTACAGCCTCCATGACACGACAACAGATATTGGCTTCCATCTCGCTGACTTTGCGACAGCTCGTAGTACCGTTATAAGTAGCACGAGTTTTCCCTATAAACGAATCCATAGAGCAACCTGGCCATCTCCGGATAGTCGAACCGCCAACCAAATCGACCATGTGCTTATCGACGGACGACACTCGTCGAATATCCTGGATGTTCAATCATTTAGAGGGGCAAACGTCGACTCTGACCATTATTTGGTAGCAGCCCGACTCAGAGTTCAATTGTCCAATGAACGAAAGCTGCCTACAGCTCCATACAAAAAGGAGGTTCGACAACCAGAGACTACATAGAGCGCCTGGAAGAAAAAACTCTCCGGAATGGAGTTGCCCACCACCGACGCCAACACTATGTGGTCACACCTTTACACTTCCATCAAAGAGTTGGCCGAAACCATTCTAAGAAGTCAGTGGTATGATGAGAAGTGTGCGCAGAAGAAAAGGGCAATAGACGATGCACCAGAAAACACTGCAAAGCGTCTCCAGAGCAGCGTGGAATGAGTATAGAACCAGAAGAAAGGAGGAGAACAGACTACTGAGCAAAAAGAAAAGAGCTTACGCAGTCTCCCAGCTAATGGATATACAGGAATGCTGGAACAGAAAGGACACTCGAAGCTTTTTTAAAAAAAGCAAAAACCTGGCTACGGGCCATAAAACGGGTCTCCAAGCACTCCGTACCGGTGAAGGCAACATCATTACCGATCAAACGGGAATTGTGGATGAATTCAAACAATATTTCCAACAGTTGCTTGAAGGACATGACCAGGAGAGAGTGATAGGGCAAGAAGAGAATGAACCACCAGTTGATGAAAAAGTCCTTCCGTCCAGTTTAGAAGAAGTCGGCACTGCTATCCAAAAGTTGAAGAACAACAGGGCCGCTGGCTCAGACGGCTTGTCATCGGAGCTCTTCAAAGCTGATCGTTTGCAAAATATGGGAGAACGAAATCATGCCCGACGACTGGAATATCAGCTCTATCTGTCTCATCTAAGAAAAAGGGTGATCCCATGTCTTGTAACAACTATCGAGGCATATCCCTACTTAGCGTCGCCTATAAGATCCTATCTAGTGTATTTTGTGAACGTCTGAAGCCGTATTGCACAGCACATATCGGTCAATATCAGTGCGGCTTCCGGCCTGGTAAATCCACTTCAGACCAAATATTCACACTAAGACAGATCCTGGAAAATACCATCAAGTCAATACACACCATCGCTTTATCGACCTTAGAGCCGCATACGACAGTATCCATTGCGCCGAATTATATAATGCGGTAAGGGTTGCTTCCCTTATAAGTAAGTTCGTAAGTCTTGCAACGACTCAAAAAACAGGTTGCTGCAAGTGTCTGAACGACTCATTGGTAAACACCTGTACAAACGCCTAAGTAGCTATTCGCGGGGTTGTGGTTTCTTCGTAATGGCCAACTGTGATTGTTTTGTTCGTTGTGGACAAAGTAATACTTAGGACTACTTACGTAAGTCATTCTTCAGTTGGAGATATATGTAAACTGGTTCTCAACAAACAAGCCTCTTCAGCAAGCGCAATCTTTCCTTAGCTGCCTGTAGTACCGCACTGAGTTGATTAAGTTTCCCTTTCGTTTGCTCTAAATGGAGTCGTTCGCAGGCTCATCAGACCGGAAGTGTGGCATCCATTCACCCGGCTCACTTCGATAGTTGCCTAACAAGAGCACACTTTGTGGAGGCTCTTTGAAATCAATCACAACGGAAGCAGCTCCCTTGTTGAAAGCATTCTCATTTGAATTCTATGATTTGTGTATAGAGCTTAGTTTTTAAGAGGGTTTGAAGGTATCGTGACAAGCAAATATTTCAGCGGTCTTTTAGTGATTTTATTGTTTAAAAGTTGAGCTTTGGTGATCTGATTTGACTACGCTGTGCCTGTGATATTCGCATTCAAACTGGGTGGTGACTCCTCGAAAGTTCAAACATCTAAAATGCTTAAAGAGTGCCGATCTCAACTTGAAGTAATGGTTGACGGTTGATTGATCAGTTAATATTCAAGACCCTCTACGAATCCAACTGGATGTGGGAATGGCGTTGGCCGTTTACTCAGCCTTGGTTAACTTTCAACTAGAATTTATTGTCCGGGTGTGGAAGTTAAGGAGAGTTAGGTTTTAAAAAAACTACTAGGAAAGGGGTACGGCTTAGCTTTCCAGTGGTAGTTGCCTAGCTAAGTTTGGAGTGCCGCCACTTTCCTATTAAGCGTTCTTTAATCTACATCTCTTTCCACGGTATGAACTTCCCTTTCCATCTAAGTCTCGTCTCCGTCGACGTAGGTTTTTGTAGCTGTAAAGCAATAGTGCATGAAGTAGCTCAAACTGACCCATTAACGCCACTCTTACTTATTTAGGATTCTTTCGCTTTCGTCCTGAGAAAGTAGAAGTGCCGTTTTGCAACCACTCTCTCGTCGGTTTTGTTCAGTCGTCCTGCACTCAGTTTTGCATGGCCAGAATCTGAGGGACAACGTTAGCGAATTGCTATCAAACCATAAAATTTATGGCGCAGCCATCTTCCTGTTGTACGTTATTTTACCTGCTTACCTCCTTCCTCCGTAAGCTGTCTGCCTTCCAATTGAAATCGGAGTCAATCTCAATGGAACTATGAATATTCTTATGAGTTCAACTAAGCTAGTTCATAGATATAAATCTGAATTGCTGAATCCTAATTGGAATGAGATTACGTATAAGCTTGCTAGGAACAGCTTACAGCGGCACCTTCACTGACATCTCGTAAAGCATTGCTGATGCCTTTTGCGCATATTTACTTACTTAGCTACTTAACAGGCTCCCGATCCGTGAAAATCCTCTGCCTTGGCACGCTGCCTCAAGTTAGTAAGACCGCATTCTGATATGAGCTTCTGCTGGAAGATTTTCTAAGGTGGAGCATTACTATACTAGATATGGCCAATGCGATGCAGTCGATATAACTCTTACAGCTCATAGAGTTCCCGGCTGTAACTTTTTCTAGTTTCACCTTCCTCGCAAATGAATCCATTTAGGTGACGAATGATGCTTTTCTGCTTACCGTCCAGCACTCGGCACTGTATGACTAAATCAAAGTCTGGTAGAGGAGCACCTTTGGTTTTCTGGTCAAGAATGTACATCTCCAGTATAGCTGATGTTCAGTCTGTTGTCGAATTTATGTCTGTCAACTGCAATGTTGTGTCTGAGATGGTAGACGGTTGCGTTTTTGCTGGCAAAAGCCATTAGCAAATTTTCTTTTGTTCCCGTTCACAGTTAAACCAGGTTGCTATAGCCTTTTCTTTGATTTCTAAAAATGACTGAACCACTGATCGGTGGCATTTATTGGTTTTTGCCTCAGGAAGCCAGGACGGAAGCCATATGGTACGCTTTGATATCGATGAGTTAGGACGTTCACACAGGATCTTTATATGAACGCTACATTAACCAGCGATATAACATGGTAGTTGTTGAAAGACGTAAAATGGCTTTTTTGGTATAATCTTGATAATCTGGTACATGCCACCTACCATAAGATCACCTCCACATCTTACTAGTTCCGGTGACAAGCCCTCAAGGATTCTTTAGCTTTTGAAAAGGTACCTAAGCCGACACCTTGCAGACAATTATGCAGATAAATTGACTGGAATTGGGTTTCCTTCCTGCCGTATTTAGGAGCTCCTGCTTAAACCCATTTACAATACCTTGTGCTGTGGGCTATTACCAGGTTTTCCTCTTTGTTTCGAAGGCCCTGTGTTCCAGGTTTGTAGTCAACTTTCAGTTGCTTAGCTTTCTTATAGAACTCGCGAACATTGATTCTGTGTGAAACTCTTCGTATCCTTGAAGTGGAAGGTTGGTTGTTCCCTCTTCCTTCTACCCTAGATTTTCTTTTCCTTCGGCCTTTTAGCTCAATACCGTTACTCTTAGATCGTTGCGTTATTTTTCGTTGCGGCTCATGTAGGCATGCGATCGCCGTTGTATGCACTTATCATCGTATCATGGATTTATCGAGGGTGGCTAGTCCCCTATCACGAATTACCGTGGTCCACTTGTTGTTTTTTTTTTCTTTGAATAGCGAGGGCATTGTGGAGAGTTTCCTGCTTATTCGGTCTCTGTAGTCTCTAACTATATGGGGAATGCTAAGGCGCTCTGCGTTAATTATTCATTTTAGGGAGGGAAGTATTGTAGTTTCTTTTTATCCAACAGTCGACCTCTGAAGAGGTTTTACCAAAAATTAGACAGAGTTTGCCTCCTTGCATGTATGCACGCTCAAGATATTTGAGGCATTGCGGAGTGCTACTATCGCATTACATTTTCTGATGATGTAGAGTGGATGCTATGCTTTCCGACTTATCAGTTAAAGAGGTTTCCATACTACTCGTAGTTCGCCGAGAGAAGTTTGACATCATGCTCTGAACAGGCTTCATAGGCTTCACCAGTCGATCGTAAAATTTTTTCTGGTTAGCGTCATCACCGTTTAGGCTTATGTTGTGTAAATTGGCTTTAATTCGGATCACAGCCAGATGATCACTTAATGGCTTGAAGCCCTGTACCTTCAATTACAGCCGATTTCCAAAATCGTACGCTTCTTTGATCTACTAACCTCGGGTGGAGCTGCTGGTTGTATTACATTGTTCGATGAACTGGGCTGGCTGACCGGGTCTTGATCTAGGATTGCAACTTTGATTGATTCGACTTTATCTCCATCTTCATTGCTATCAGTGCCAACCTGTTTATAAAATTCAAAAGCCTCATTAGGACAAAGTTCGAAATTACCTCGCTTTATGCTTTCTAAATGGTTTTCTACAAGCCTCGAGGGTGTTAATATGGTGATATCTGCCTCCAATTGGTGCCTCGATGGACGAATCTAGTTCTGAGGGCGCCTTAAGTATCTATCTTGTGTTTGTCTTCTTGGCAAATAGCACATGCCGCGCCCACATTATCAATTTGTTGGTCTATGCCTGGAAACCAGACATATTGGCGAGCCATTCTAGACCCGTCACAATGCCTTTCGTGGACATATCGAAGTACTTTGGACTGCATTACCGCCGAAATCACAACTCGATCATGACCAGCACTAAAAAAGATTATAAAAGGTGTTTTTTTTAGCTGCATGAGAAGTTTTAATAGTTGTTGGTTATGGTTTGACAGCTGTCAATGTCAAACTGTGTTGACATTTCTATTCAGTAAGGTTCTACAATTCATAATGAATCGTTTAACGCCAGAATAACGCTTCTAAATTGTGGAAATTCACTTTGAAAAAAATCAATCTATTCGTGAAGTTCATTGACCACTTCGTCAATTTTATGGTCAACATAATCGGCCTAGTGTGCAGTTATTGATCATTTTCGCACAAATTTAACTCTTCTCGATTCAAAACCATCAAAAAGGCAAAGAAATGTGCGTACCGAAGAGAATATTGCTGCTGCAGCGCGAAGTGTTGAAGAAGACGTCGAAATGTCGTTACGGTGAATGGCGAGCACTATCGAGCCATGCAGACTGATTTTTTGTTTCCAAAAATTAATCAGCTAACATCGACGTCATTTGGTTCCAGCAAGATGGCGCAACTTGTCATACAGCGCGCTTAACCATCAATTAGTGCAATTTGATGTCAACTTTATTTCCAGAAGTGGTGCAGTTAACTGGCCTCCTCGTTCGTGCGACTTAAGCATTGGAAGCTAATATTCAAGCCACCATTGATGCCATACGGCCAGATTTATTGGAAAAAGTAGTGAAGAATTAGACTGATCGAATGGACCATGTAACTCGCACCCGCGGTGGGCATATGCCGGAAGTCATATTTAAAGAATAAATAATTGAAATTATCTACCAGATTATAATAATAATAAATTTATTCCAACAATATTTCTGTCTGGTATTATTATTTAAAGTTCGCAAGTTGGTAAAAAAAAACACCTTTTACTATTATGAATTGTTTAAGTCAAATTTACGATCGAAATATGGTTTTACTTCAACTTCGTTGTCTGCCAGCTTGGAGGGCAACCCAGTTTTTATATAAGCCACCACTTTCTTCAGCACTTTGTCCTTTAACGTCCCTTTACCTATTGCTTCAGAATTTAAAAGACCTGATCCAAGATCTTCATGGCATATGTCATCCATCTGAGCAAACTCTGCATCAGGACCCTCTGGCAGGCGTGATAATACTTCGGCATTTCCATGTTTAGAGGTGGAGCGGTACTTAATTCGAAAGCTGTAAGCCCAATAATGAAGGCGGTGCATTGTCGCTTTCGGGATCGCCTTGCTAGGATTGAACGGCTTGTGATTCGTCTGCAACTGAAATAGTCGACCAAACAAAAAGCAATGCAACTTCCTCACTTGGTTCACTGTTCCGACTGAGAAAAGAACCTGCTTAATGCATCTTTGGAAGACGAGAGTCATCAGTAATCAGTTTCATGCTATGACACCTTTGGTAGAATTCCTGGATAACATTCACATGTCTCATAGATGGTTTTAGTGGGGCAAAATCTGGTTCATTACTTTTCAAAGTGACTTGCCAAAAATCTTAACAATTTCAGAGACACTTTCAACAAAAACGATGAACTCTTTCAAAGTCCATCAACAGTACTTTTTCTTTTATCCTTTTTAAAATTATTCCATATTACTTGACTTCTCACATTTACTTTTTGTTTTTCTTTAATTTTCATATCCTTTGAGTTTTCGAGTAAGCATCCCTGCTGCATGAAAGGGCAAAGTTTCTCAATTAATTCATAATGAAATATTCGCCCAGTACGCGCGGAACGTTCTCAAAAGCGTGATAGTGCTAGCTTCAAAGTTTCTTTGTGTTTTGTTAAATTTGTTTCATTTTTTTTTTCCAAGGACGACTATGGAAACTACTCGTTTTCTATGTTCTTAACAGGAATTCTCTCCCTCATTTGCATTTTTAGTTTTTAATTCATTTTTAAGTAACTGAAAAAAAGCGAATAGAACGTGACCTTTCCCCGTAGCTGAAACAAGCAAGGGTTTTGGATGGTTGTGGATAGTTTTGATGCGAAATGTTAATTAGGATGACGGATTTACTACTAGTTTAGTCGGTGTACTCAAAACTTTTCTCCATGAAACATGCTCTTAGTTTGATTTGCTTTAGGGTGCCAAAGACCCCTTCAATGTCGGTTTAGTTTTGAGGAACAAAATAATTCAGCACTTAGTCCTATAACTTTGTTTCAAATAATACTTCATCCCCCATCTGATGTATGAGTACTTCGTAGTTTGGCCACCATTGAAGCTTTCCTCCGAGTAGACCATTCAATAAAAATATAATAAATCCCAATAAAGGCACTGCCACAGTTATCCTTAATAGAAATTCTTTTATCTCAACAAACTTCTTCATCCGGGATTAGGGGGCGTTTATACAGCTTTGTATTCCACTTCCTCAATTATCTTAATGAGACTTTGTAAACGAAAAGATGTTACAAGCACAACCATCAACTACTTCGACGTTCACTGACCCTGCTGTTGGGATCCTTGAAATCATCTAGGATTTCTCCTTAGAGGGAATGAAATTGGCAATTTTTAAAGTACTCCTCGTAAGAATGTCATGACATTAACGAAATCGACGCTTAAAAAGATAAAATGAAAACGAAAACGGAGAAGGGGAGATTCATCAAATAAATTAATTTTCTTAGAAAGTGAGCAACATGGCTGTTATAGATGAAAATGAAATTTAACGACTTTCACCTCATCTATTGGTTTCTATGGATTTACTAGAATAAGCTATTTTAAATACTTAAATTGTGATATTTTTACATTTCGTTATATTATTATTTTTTTAGACATAACCTCCATCCAAGAAGTACGATGGGATGGACCGAACAAAAAGAGGACGAAAACTTTGACATCTACTGTGGAAAATGTTGTAGACAACCGGCACGACAGGCAAGGCAGTCTCTGCCTTTTTTTATTTTTTGCAAGTTTTTATTTTTTTTTTTAATTCATTATTCTTAGACTGACATACATAAGTTTTAATTCAAGTACTCGTATAAACTAAACAAACTATTTTAGCTAAGAATAGTTAGTAACATTTATATTAACAATTATTAAATATAGTCTTCATGTCACTTCAAAATTTCTAACTTTTTATGTGGGGTAAACAATTTTTTTCATTCATTCATTAGATAGTAAAAAATATATGAAAAAGTACATTAAAAAATTTTTGCAAAAGAAAATTTTACACACAATAGGGCAAGAGAACTTCAATTTGTCCAAGAAGCCAAGTTTTTAGTTTTTTTTTAAAAAGTTCGACTGGGTTCTTATGAGTGTAATATTTACCGGAAGGCTGTTATAAAGTTTGCAAGAAACAACTGAGTAGAAGTTTCTGTAATGAGTTGTACGGAAAGAAGGGATTTTAATTAACGAACTGCTGTTACTACGCAAATTAAGTGAATCGGATATTGGACTCTGTAAGTATCCACTTTTCATCAAAAAAAAAACTCTTGAAACTTTAAAATAATATGTATGTCTAACCGGAAGAATTTTCAACCTTCTGAACAATGGCATGGAATTCGTTACACGATTTTTACCACTTATTTTTCTTATGGCACACTTTTGTAATATAATAAGTGGTTGTAGCTTAGACAAATGTGTGCCTCCCCAGGAGCTAATTCCATATTCTAATCTAGAGTGAAAAAGGGCAAAGTATCCAAGAACTTTTTTAGGTGGTAAAAACAGTGAATAAAGGCTCTAAGCTTTTCCTTTAAAAAAAATCGTGTGCCGCATCCAGCTCATATTATGATCGAAGAAAACCCCTAGGTATTTCAATTCCTTTACTATTTCAATTTTGAAACAGCATGCACAACATTTTAAGTTGTTATTGAAAGTAAACTCTGTGTTGATTTTAATGCATTTGCAAACATTAAGACAAAAACGGGGCAATCAAAGGAGTGAAAGAATACACTCACATTGGGATACTCCATTGAGTTTAAGTTAATTAAAAAACATTAATTTAGTTTTGTTACTAACAACTAATTTGTGTGAGTAGAACCAATTTCTAAGTAAGTTGATGTCATTGTTTATGATCCGTGCAAAAGCCGTGATTTTTCCTTTGAATGGTAGGGAAAACATGGAGTTAATATACTCATAAATAAGAAATAGTAGGGGGCCAAGGACTGATCCTTGAGGAACTCCCAGATTCACTGCTTTCGTGTCACTTAAATACTATCCGACTTTAACTAGCATTGTTCTATTTTTGAGATAGGAAGTCAGCCAGCTAGACATGACGTGGCTATGTCAATTGAGTAGACGTGCCTGTAATTACTCCTGACATTCGAAGCCTTTTTAACCGGTTAACGCTATAAACAAAATAAGTCCGTTTCACTTTTCATTTTAAGTATCGATTGTCTTTTTATTCTTTCCCCGATATTTGTGCATTGTTACGCAATCATCATCATAAACACAAGTAACAGATAAATTGTTAAAAAAATGCATTCCTCTTCATCATGGCTACTAGATCGCAAACTCTCAAAGATAAAGAGAAAACCTGTTTGGTTCTCACTTCAGACAAGCCATCGTCTAACACACCAAAGTCACTACAGCAACTTAAACATGAAAAACCTACAAAATTATCGGATCAGCTAAAAGAATTGGAGGTAGGTCTAATAGCTAAGTTCAGTGTATTGCTTTCTGAGTTCGAGAAGAACATTAACAAAGAAATAGGCGATACAATTAGCGCCTTAAATCTGCGCGTGGAAAAATGCCAAAGCGAAATCTCTGAGCTGAGGGAAGAAAACTTAAAAGTTAAGGAAAAATTAGCGGAATTGCAACGTAGAGAGCGGCTAAGTGACATAATTGTTCGTGGTATTCCATTCAACGACAAAGAAGATGTCATTGAACTCGCCAAAAAAATCGCCTTCAAACTGCAAGTCCAGATCTCACCGCACGTTGATGCATTTCGCATCAGATCAAACAAAAACAACAATCATCCGCTCTTAATTCGTCTGGTTGTCAGCGTACCGGCCAAACAAAGGACTGACTATGTCGCAACTACTGGAGAGTGACAGCAATGATAAACGACAGTACTACAGCAACAACATCAATGCTCGGATATACTTAAACGAAAGCTTAACACCGGAGAACAGCTCTCTATTAAGACATGCACTTCGTTTGCGAAAAGTGGGTCTGCTGTACTCTGCAAAAACAAAGAATGGTCTTGTTTATGTTAAAAAGAGCAAAGACGATGCTGAAATGAAAGTATCATCCACAACACATTTCTCCTGATTACTCCTCCCGCTCTCTTTAATTGATGTCTTGGGTAATGCTATTGGACCGTTTATGTATTTATGTCTTTATTACTCCTTTTTTTTCAGTTTTTGCACTAATGTTAGTTTATAATTTTTCTATTTTTTTATTTCTCCATATCTACTCATCTACTCATCTCCTCAAATTTCCCACCTCCCCTCAATACTTCCCATTTATAATATGTATGATTGTAGTTATTTAGCTCGAATGTTATTATTTTATCCTAATGCTTTGATAAATTGCTTTGCTTCTCAAAACTATTCATGATGGCTAATGCGTTCTCGTCTGGCGACATGGCAGAGTTTTCAGTGCGTACGGTGGTAAAAATTTTATCTGATGTAAGTGATGGTTTCAGGGTATGTTATTTGAATGCGCGCAGCTTGAATAGTTCAAAGCTAAATTACCTGAATCATATTTTTGTTGACTCTGGTGTGGACATAATCTGTGTATCAGAAACTTGGTTTAAACCTCATATAACGGATTGTCGATATGATATTACTGGCTATAAACTGATTCGCAATAAAAGAGTGACCAATACTTTTGGTGGTGGTATTGCTATTTACTGCAGCCTTTCCCTTTATAATAATAATTGTAAAATTATTGGGAAGTCCGGAATCAGCGGAATAGAATATCTTCTTTTTGAAGTCAACGATGGAAGTGTTAAGTGTGTTGTTGGTGCTGCATATTGTCCTAATCGAAGATATTCACCTGAGCCCTTATTTTCCGAAATACAGTGATTCTCAGCTAACTACGAACACATTATGATTTGTGGAGATTTCAATGCTGATCTCTTAAAAGAAGATACTAGAGCTTAACAACTTTTAGACTGTGTTGCAGCAAATGGATTGGCTGTTGTTAATTCATATGCTACCCGCTTTGCTCCCAGCTGCTCTCCAAGCCTTCTTGACGCGATTATTGTGTCTGACCGTTGTAATCTCTTATTAAATGATCAACTATCTTTAGAAGGTGTGTCCGATCATGATCTTATTTTTTGTACATACAACTTGAACTTTTCTCGTATACCAATACAATCTAGTTTTCAATATACAGATTTTTCATCCACTAACTGTGACGCATTGCAATTTAACACTCAACGTATACCATGGCATAACATATAAAACATCCCCAATGCAAATGAGAAAGCTGATTACTTAGAGTGTCAATTATTTGAACTTTTTAATCAGCATGTCCCCATCAAAACTGTTCCAATTCGTAACAAAAACATCCCTTGGTTCACCGCGGAAGTACACAATGCTATAAAGCACCGTAGGAAAAAGTATGCGGAGTGGAGAAGAAACCCAGATGATTCACATTGGAGAGAATATTGCCGTGCCCGAAATCAGGCTTCAGCTATTACCCGCTGTTCAAAGAAAAGGTACTAATTTTGCAAGCTGAATCCAAATCAAGCAGCTAAGCGGCTATGGGGCAATTTGCTCACCATTGGTGTTGGCAAAAGAAATATATCTTGTAACGTACCCGATTTAAATATGTTGAACAGCGCATTTTTATCATCTGGTGGAGTAGACCGTGAGTTTGTCCCAAATCCTCAACTTGTAATCCATCCCCCAAATGAATTTAATTTTCAAGTTGTTTCCGAAATTGAGGTTGTTGAGAGTATTCGCTCGCTGCGGTCTGAAGCTGTTGGCACAGATGGTATTCCCCTCCGCTTCATCAAAATGGTGCTTCTTTATATATTGGCTCCGCTCACGCACATCATAAATTTTTGTATCTACTCTGGTACATTTCCGGCTTGTTGGAAGAAAGCATGAGTAACTCCTGTGCCTAAGAAACCTGAAGCATCATCTCCCTCAGATTTTCGCCCAATTAGTATTTTGCCATGTTTATCTAAAGTGTTGGAGAAAATTATTGCAAAACAAATGAACACATATCTTAATGGAAATGCACTGCTGTATCCATTTCAGTCTGGTTTCCGAACCCATCATAGCTGCTCTACAGCAATGGTTAAGGTGCTTGATCACATAAAAATTCAGTTTGAAAAAATTATGTGACCATTCTGTGTTTATTAGATTTCTCTAAAGCTTTTGACAATGTTGAACACAATATTTTATGTCGAAAACTCAGGTTATTTTTTGGCTTTAGTGAACTATCTGTTTGGTTTATGATGAGTTACCTGGGTAACCGAACCCAAAGGGTGAAGTTTGAAGACAGTTTTTCCGATTATATGGATGTTCGGGCTGGAGTACCCCAAGGATCGATTTTAGGCCCTATTTTATTCTGCCTATTTATTAACGACTTACCCACTGTTTGCACCTTTACGCCGATGATGTCCGATTGTATCTATCTAGACCTATTGGATTAATTGAGGACTTAGTATATAGGTTCAATGAAGATTTATCTTTTATATACAATTGGTCACTAATGAATGGGTTGAACCTTAATCCTAATAAATCTCAGTGTATTGTGATATCTAAAAAACAGCACGATATCGCCTCAGTCCCATATATTTACTTAAATGGTGTGGCGCTTCCTTATGTTGATGCTGTTATAAGTCTGGGCTACAGAATAAATCGCTCCCTTAGTGCTATCGATCACATCAACCATGTTGTGCGTTGTATTTACATGGTACTTCGGAAACTTTGGCTTTCCTCTGAATTTACACCTACAGAGGTTAAGATTAGATTAATCAAAACGGTACTTTTACCAATTATCGACAACTTCGCCGTTATATACTGTGAGCTCGACTCTCAATCATATCACAAACTTCTTGTTGCATTTAATGACATGATAAGATATGCTTATGGGCTTCGCAGGTATGACCATACTTCTCACTATCACCGTCTTGTACTTGGGTGTAATCTAAGGGATTTCTTAAGTGCCAAGGGTTGTCTTTTCATGCACAAAATTATCAATACACATCTGCCATTGTACTTATATGACAAAGTTCAATTCGCACAATCTTACCGGACTTACAATCTCATCACTCCCACATCAATTTACATGAACACATCTCGTCTATTTTACGTACATGTCGCTAGACTATGGAACTCTCTTCCCTACCTCCCTGACAGGAGCAAATCAATTGAAAAAAGAAATATTTTGTTTCTATAGCTAATTTATATTTGAGTACATATTTGAGTGTCCTAATAACTTCCTCTTCCCATCGTTCGCTCTCCTCTTCCCTTAGATCTAAGTTTAAACTATGTAAATATTCCGGAATTGTATATTAAAACACTGATTTTGTACTATAAAAGATCCATATCTTACTTGTACACCGAATTAAAAAAAAAAAAAAAAAAAAAACTACGAAAGCCTGCAGTATGCAATTTTTCCAAAAGAATGGTGTGGGTAACCATATCGAAAGCTTTAGTAATATCGACAAAAACACCAGCGCAATATTTCTTTTCATCCAAACCTTTGTTAATAAAGGAATAAAAGAGTAAAAAAGCATCTTCTGTCGAAAGTCCCCTTCTAAAGCCATATTGCTGCTGTTTAAAAAAATTAATTTTGTTGAGAAAATTTAACATCCTTTTTTTAATAGCTTTTTCAAAAATCTTAGAAAAAGAAGACAATAATGAAATTGATCTATAGCTATTTTTGTCATTTTGGCTGCCCTTTTTGAATTAGGGCAACACAATAGCATATTTAAGTGAGTTAATAAAGTTTCCAGTTTTAACGGTAAGATTAAATAAATTGGCTAAAACGTCAGTTATATTTAGGGCTATTTTTTTTAGAGTGATGTTGGAGACTTCATCAATTCCAGACGAGGATTTATTTTTCAATGAATTTATAAGAACGTAAAGTTCATGTCCATTTATATCTTCAAAGTAAAAACTGGGGCTGGAACTATGATTGTTTACAAGATATATGTTCGAACAGGGGTTACAGATATTCGATATCGTAGTAAAAAATTTGTTTAATATGTTTGCAACTAAAGATGGGTCATCTATAACATACCCTTCATTATTAAGTGAAATTGAAGAATATGAGTTATTGGTATTTCCATTGATAATGTTATTAATGACCCTCCACTCTTTCTTAGGGTTTCCCGAGGAATTTTGAATTTGAGCCTTGTAATAATTGGTGCGGCACAACTTTATTTCTTTATTTGAACTCAAAAATATTTTTTCAAGACGTCTTCTTAAACTAAGATTAAGGGGATGTTTACAACATATGTTTGCTAAATTATTTTTAAGACGTATTTTTTTTAATCAGTGTCCACTGATCCAAGGTTTTAACCTAAAAGTTGAATTCTTTTTAATATAGGTGTGAGAGTATTGTTGGATATAATATTTTAAAATGGTTAGGAATGAGTCAAAAGCTATTTCTATATTTTCTTCTAAGTATACAGCGGACCAATCTTCTTGCAAAAGTGCATTATTTAATTGGTCCTACTCTATTTTGCAAATTTTTGGCATATTTACAAATCGAATTTGTTTTTCATTTTTGCATTACAAAACAAGAGGCCTTTCATACAGTGATCCGTAATGCCTACACAATTCTGAAAGGTGCTTTTCAAAAACCAGCCAAAAACATGATCAAGGCATGTAGCTGCGGTAGGCATAGTAGGCGTATTTATAAACGAAAAGAAGCCATGTTCAGCAATAGTATTTAAGTCTATACTATTTTGAAAACATTTGTATATGTCTTCATCCCTCTCTTACTCACAGGGGGTTGCGAAAAAGACCCATGTCATGTAATTTCCTATTTTTTTCTTACCAAAATATATCACATAGTATGAAGGTTGACCGTTTAGATGTGAGACCACCTACTGCAAAGTTATAAAATTCTACTTCTTGAGTAGCTGATAGTTGCGTGCTGTACAAATAGGGTAGGGGCTCAGATGTGTCGTCACCTTGGTACTTAGACTTACAACTGTCCTATACATCAATTAAGTTTATCTTATCTCTAAGTGGTAACGATCGGGTACTGATGATGTTCATCCGGACCTAGCTTGCCAAACTTATTAGCGCAAGCCCTCAAGAGCAGACAAAAATTGCAGTACAGCGGATGAATTTATCAGATTGAATCCGGGATGATCCCTTCTCCGAGCTACTACGATATATTTTGACCTAAGGTCGGAAGGATTTCCGAGAACCGAACGGTATACTTGCTACCCTCCTCTTAGGGTTGTCTAAAATGAAATTGGCCCTCCAGAGGCTATGCCGCCGAGGCAACTGCTTGTCCATGGAGCAAAGACGAAAGTTGCAAAGTACAAACAAGCCTCGGATATGGAGGGATCTACTGTTGACATCCTTAGCAAACGAATCAAGGACAACGAACTTCGGATACGCACATGGAATATTAGGTCCCTTAATAGGCCACGTAAGCCTTACAACTAGTGAAGGCTCGAGACTGCTGCAAGGCAGACATAACTGCCATCCAAGGAATGCGATGGAATGGGCCGGACAAACAGAAGATGAAAAAATCCGACATCTACTACGGTGATTGCTGTCGACGCCAAAAGCAGCGCTCATTTGGATGAAAATTTGTTGTTGGAGTCAGACTTAGACATGAGATGTTGAGTTTTCAGGCAGGGAACGAGCGCCTCATAACAATTCATATCGAAGCTAATGTGATGAACATTAGCCTTACTTCTATTGTACCACACAGGATGATGACACCAAAGATAGCCGACCTTTCGAACAAGACCTACGAGCAATGCCCTACATATGGTTTTAAAATTGATCTCGGCAATTTTTATGCAAAGCTAGGCAGAGGGATCATCTTTCTTAGTACTGTCGAAAGGTATGGCATGCGCAATACAATTTTCGATAACGAATTCACATTAATCAACTTTACGACGGCGCAAAACATTGACGTAGCTATTCACAAGGAGACACACAAGACATCCTCTAGTACATGCATAATAATGTACCCGGACCACTACTTTGTTATAGCCAAGGTGCGGTTGCGAATATCCCGAACAACGCCAAGCCAAGCTGATTCTGTGAGAAATTTCGTCGTCAGACAGCTACAATCACAATAGATCGCCAAATCCTTTTCGGTCAAGTCACTCTTAATCTCTCAAGAGGAACACTGCAACGAGCATGAAGTGTTGAAGACCAATGGCAAGACTTCCAAAACCCCCTGTTTTAACGACGGGTGTCAGCATGAAGTTAAAAAAGATACATACATGCAGCAATGTATAGAGGGACTAGAGCTGGTCACGAGCTTTGTGAGCAGAAGAGGAAAGATGAACATTATCGTCTTAGGAAAAAAAGGAAAGAGGATGAGAAGCGCGCAGTCGAGAAAATTGAGAGATGCTACTCCAGAAGTAAAATTCGGAAGACTTTCCGAAGATAAAAAAAAACTTTCCCGCTAACAATCCTGATAACCTGTATCACGACCTCAAAGGGCACCTATCAAAGCTGAGTGATATCACCTCTTCTGGACCTGTTAATGAATTGCTTCTTAGACAATTAGGATAATCGCAAATGTTTCGAAGATTGCATGTCTAGACGCGACCCATGCTATGATAACGGCAACATATTTGGCATCTTGTTCCTTGTTTTATACATGCAAGAATCTGTAGCTAACAGCGCTTTACGATCGAATCAACTGGATTGGTGGAAACCAACCCAAAAGGCGACGTCTTGATCATTACAAGTTAACTCGGTTTATGCTCTAATATGGACTACATACGAGTATTACACGGTAACGACTTTGAACCATCATTCAACTGCATTTCCCAAGCAGGGATGAATGAGAGAGGAACCAAAAGGTACAAGACTCTATATCTACATTCACGAATGGATCAAAGATGAAGTTAGGAACTGGCGCCCGGATCTTCTCCAATCATTTGAACTTTCGATGCCCACAATGCCCGGCGGAATACTTCAGTGTCTTCTAGGCTAAGATATTGGCTGTAACAGAAACGGTCACACTTGAGGCAATAAAGGCGATATCCCTTGAGCCATCGCGGCAATCGAAATCAGATCGGGGCTTGTGAAGCAATGTCATGAAGAGCTTAATACTCTTTGATTACGGAATGCTAAGTCCTTGACCACAAAGCAATGACAGACAATAAATATGCAGACGAGGTTACTTGAAAAGGATGTTCCCTGGAAAAGGAACTGGCAGACCAAAGTATAGAACCCTTAGTTCGCTCTCGAGAATGCAAGTTAAGCGCACTATACAAACAATATTCGATGAAAGGTGGACAAACCTTTCAACTTGCGCGACCTCAAGATAGTTATGGGACAAAGGCTCACGGAAGTTGCCCTGCATCATGCCCCACTCTGCCATTGTCACACTCTAAGTAATTTGAGACAAGGAGCTTTAACAAGTTATCGCTTAAATGTCTTCTCAATAGTATCTGGTGCTTCATTTACAACTCTTTTCAGACTCCCGGATGAAGCGAAAATGTTCAGATCTGCTCAGTGATCAAACGACAACCAACGTGTGATGAAAAGCGGACCTGGAAACCGCAATCTCATTCTCTATCTTTCTACAATTCCCCCATCCAGGCATCTCAGTAGATGCATTTGCCCCAAGCATCTCATCAGCCATCCAATCTAACAAAAAAGGCCTGCGAAGATTCCAATCATTCGCTCTGCATAGTCTCTCATGTCCACTGCATCCTTTCAACTCAAATTATCTTCACAATATGCCAAACTGTTGCCACAGAAAATCGAAAACAACTGACCAACTATACTTATTCGGATAAGAAGTATCGGAATATGCTTTCATGTATTTTATTTCTCATAAATCAGTTCTTTACAATTTGAACACAATTATCAATGATTTAGGTTTTTCAAATTAAAAAAAAAAAAACCTAATCGATGTTAAATCCTCTAACTATTTTATATTTTCTTCTTCGTTCTCCTTCTTCATCGTTGGGATCTGATAAGAACAGATGTGATTGGATGAGTATGCTGATTCAGGAGACCGGTGATTTCCCACAAATTCGTCTCTTATTTGGGTAACTGCGCTGAAGTCGGTCATCCAAATTTTTCGCTCATATTCAGTGAGATAAGGACTCCAAGAATTTGAAAAAACTTCAGTTTTCGTGGACCTTGAAACTGCAAGAGGGTCTCCAATTAAGATATCTCGGTTTGATTTCGATTGCGTGTCCCCAAGTTCAGGGGCATTGCAGCCCGTGCTAACAGTAGTTGCTCGGGTCTTTATAGGTCCTCTAAAACAGGAAAAGGATGCGCCTTTGTAAGTCGCCGTTCCTTCAGGTGTTGAAGATACAGTGGATACCAGTCGATCGGGAAACTTATCAGGTAAGAATGAGTTCTCTTCAATAGGATCCATCCAAATTTTTCGTTCAATTTCTGTGAGATAGGGGTTCCACAATTTATTTGGAAATCTATCAGTATTCCCATTAAGTGCGGAAGAAATATCTTGAAATCGTTTTCTTCGAAGGAGCTTAGAATATTCTAGAATGTCTGGGTCTTGAAATGTGAAAGCAATATTTTCGAAAGAATTTTCTGCATATTCGGTGTGGTATTCGTATGATCTTGGTCTCGAATCAGCAGTGGTATAAGTGATCAGACTATCGCCAAATGGGCTTGCTGTATGCCCTCTTACATTGCTCGATGAAAGTTTTGATTGACCCTCGATAGAGGCTCGATATGCAGGTGTGAGTCCGTTTTTATCACCATAGTCATACATCTTGATGAGTTCATCCTTCCAAATTGCTCTTGCAATATTTTGAATGCGACTTTCATGTGAAAAATAAAAGAAAAAAATTTTCGCTTGATCATGTTGTTGTGTTTGAGACTTAAGGTGGTACTTACATTGCTCCTGGTCGTAATTCAATATCATCAACTGAGTCCTTGACGCATATGTCATTTCTTTGAAATCAGATGTTTATTATTTGAAGTCTTTAATAAGCATTAGATAGAGGTATCGTCTACTTACTCATCGAGCCAATTGTTATCCATTTTCCTTTGGTGATTCTCGAGAATAAAAACAATTCAATGCCTTACGCGTTCAAAGCTCTACTGCACTTTGTTCACTAGCCAGATACACACTACAAAGCTTTAACGATCGGATTTAACGATCGATGGAAGGCCTCCACTCAATCGATCGAACTGACTTTCGGTCAAGACCGCGCAATGTTTTTTTTTTCTTAAATAAACAAACCAATGCGTCATGAAGGAACGTCAAATTAGAGCGTAAAACAAATACATTGGTTTGCATGTGCTCGAATTTCAATAGAATGGCTGTATTCTTGGATGGCACAAGTGCGGAACTAATATGGCACTCTGATGATGGTGGAAACGTTTCCATAAAATTTTATATCCGCGACACCAACAACGGATCATTTTAATGGAGCGTGGATAAGTTTAAGCTCAGTGTGTACTCCAGTCTTCAAGTGTGATTTAGGATTCTAGGAAAGTTAAAATTCGAGAACTCACACTCAGCATTGAATTTACAAGATCAACTTGTTTCGAATTCTTCACTTTGCTTATGTTTAGTTTTCTTATAAACATCAAGACCCTGACAACAGTGCCTTATATGACTTATAGTAGCGCGTATATTGTTATGAAATATATGCAAACTATAGCGTGGATTCATTTTCAATTCCTTGTGATATTCATTTAAGTTATGAGTAGTTTTGTTTTTATTGTTTGCAAGCCCTTTCATGCTCCGATGCGGCGAATATCCATTTGGCATGATTATGTTGATATTTGTAACACTGACACCAATACGTTCTCAACGCAAGAAAATGATGACCTCAGATAATATATATTTTATAGAACACGAATAAGATGAAACTATATGATTGGTATTGTGCAGAGATGTTTACTTAGCTATGTAATTAATGAACACTATTTTTCACGGTCTCGGAAGGACCTGGGTTCTTCACCTCAGCAGGTGGGGCGATACTTGGTCAACTGCCCACATTCGCATACATAGTATAAGATGGTTGAAGGTTGCAAGGGCATCTCTTAAGACCATCAATGCGGTGTTCCAATTGTGCAATCCAGAATTGCCAATATCTACGTTTCTAAGTCGTCATAGTTATCCGAGCCAAAAAAAAACCTCGGATATGGACGGATCTACTGCTGACAATCCCCGCAAACGAAACAGAAACGAACTTTGACTATTAACGTGGAGTGTTAGGTCGCTTCATAGACCACGTGGAGTCGATCAATTAGCGAAAGCCCTAGACAATTTTATAAAAACCGATATTTTCGCCATCCAAGAATCGGACAAAAAGAGGATGATAAACTCTGATATCTACTACGGCGATTGTTATCGACGGCAGCTCCCATTTAGATGCGGATTTGTTGTTGTAGGCAGACTTAGGGAAAAAGCCATGATTTTCGGGCATGTGAACGAACGCCTCGTAGCAATCCGTATCAAGGCTAAATTTGCCAACATTTGAGTTATGTGCGGCACGCCCCAACAGAGGAGAAATATGACGACACGGAAGACAGCTTCTGCGAGCCCTTGAACAAGACCGAGGAGCCAACATCGACTCGGAACACTACCTTGTTGTAGAGAAGTAACGGACAAGCTAATAAAAAAAAGAACACTGTGGCGCTGGCAGCCTGGTAAGAGCCATGGCCTAGGTGATTGATACTCATTTGTGTTGCTCATGTTTTCATTTCAGTCACATCTGAGCGGGGCCTACGGTTTATCGCCGAGTCCGAACGGCACTCTTTAGAAGCTTTTTCGTAGGCAATTTTACTTTCGGGAGTTTGCCATTGCCCGCCGAAAGGGTGATGGCGATTTGAAAAGTTGTTGGTGACCCAGCCAGGAATCGAACCCATCGCTGTCGCCATCGCCATTAATATTGTAAGAAATTTCGACGCCAGACGGCTACAATCGGAAGGGATTGCCAAATCATTCTCCGATCGCGTCTCTCTAAATCTCTTAAGATGTCCCTTGCCGCCAGCATCTAGCATCGAAGTCCAGTGGCAATACTGCCAGAAGGCCATCAGAGATGTCGCTTTTGATGACGAATGCCGGCAAACAAATGCGGTACTACAAATAATGACTAGAGCTGCTCACGAGCTCTATGAGCAGAAGAGGAGAGATGAACACCGGCTTCCCAAGAGAAAACAGAAAGAGCATGAGAAGCATGCGGTCAAGGCAATTGAGAGATGCTACTGCAGGAATGAGATTCGGATGTTTTAACAAAAGCTAAAAAATATGCCACGGTCAAAAGCCTGTAGAGATGAACAAGGGAACATCATGGTAGCGTCGCAGTCGGTGCTGAGGATCTGGAGACTGTAGACTCTATAACGGCGATGACGAAACAAATACCACTGTCAGGCAGCATTAATCTTCATGCTGGACGATGTAGACCAACAATTCCGTCCACCCGACCTGGTTGAAGTGAAGATAGCAACAAAGCTGCTGATTTTGACGGCCTGACTGCCGGAATATTCAAAGGAGCATTCACCAACTTATCTCTGAAATATGGTCGGACAAAAGTATTCCCGATGAATGGAACCTCAGCATTGTTTGTCGGATTCTCAAACGCATCTGAAGTGCGCTACCTATAGAAGCCTCAGTCTCCTTAACATCGCATACAAGATCTTATCTGCCGTTTTGTGTGAACGCCTGAAGCCTTCCGTCAACAACCTGATAGGTCCATATCAGTGTGGCTTCGGACCCAGAAAGTCCACCATCAACCAAATATTCACAATTCGGCAGATCTTGGAGAAAACCCATGAGCTTCAGTTAGTATGACAGCATCTACAGAGACGAGCTATATAGAGCAATGTCTAGTTTTGGCATCCCTGCCAAACTCGTTCGTCTGTGCAGGATGACGATGGAGAATGCACGCTACTCTATCAAGGTCGATAAAGATCTCACCGGGACCTTTGATGTCCAGAAATATTTAGACAAGGAGATGCGCTGTCATGCGATTTTTTCAACATCGTACTTGAAAGAATAGTGCAAAACTCACGCGCAAACACAAGAGGCACAATCTTTCAAAAGTCCGTCCAACTACTCGCATACGCCAATTATATTGATATAATCAGAAGAAAGCAGCGTTATGTCAGTGGTGCTTTCGCGATTATTGAGACGGAAGTGGCGAAAATTGGTTTAGCCGTCAACGAGGATAAGACCAACTATATGCTGTCAAGGAAAAAGGTCACTGAACACCGATGTCTCGGGCAGTACGTCACCTTCGACAGATATGACTTTGAAATAGTTAAGGACAGTGCTGCTCCATTGCGCAAAGGTGTGAACTTTATTAAAAATTGATTAAGACCATCTTAGCTGTCTTGAGAGTGAATTTTTTCTGGTGATTTTCGGTCTCGTCGGTACAGACTGTGAGTGGAGGAAGAGATACAGTGACGAACTATACGGACTGTACACCGACATCGACTAATGTTGAGAAGTGAAAATCCAAAGATTAAAATAAGTGGGTCCGGTTTGAAAAGTCTTTAAATCTGCCCCGGGAGGGACATCGTAATAGAGGAAGACCGTGACTCAGGTAGTGCACGCAAGTGGAAGGGGACATCAGGAAATTTAGAGAGCGAAACTGGAGTCAGGTAGCCAAGGATCGAGCTGGCTGGAGCTGTTAATTTACAAAGGTTCACGTCCACCACGGAGTGTAGCGCCACTTTAACCCAAACCTAAACCTGCTAATTATCCAAGATAATGCGTGTGTATAGAACACCACCCTGCCTCCACGGCTATGGTGCATTTTGATCAACTCCCTTCTTAACATTCTGTAGAAATTCTGTATGTTGGATCGCGCCTAACGACTATCGATCGACGATTGGTGCCCCATACTCTTCTTCTCTGGGAAAGTCATCTGTCTCTTTATGTCTGCTGCTTTTACCAAGTTCTTAAAAACTGTCTGTCTCGACTGCATGGGGTCATTCTTTAATGCACCCATACATCTCGCTCCTCTTGATATTCATTATTCATATCATGGGATACACTTTCAATGCCATATCCGTCCAAAAAAAAAAAGTATTTTGGAGTTTTCATAACCTAAGTCTGTCTTTCATTTTTTTATGTTGGTCTTATGAAACTTCTGCTGCTACAAAAATATGAATTCTACAATACATTTTCTGTGCCAGAATCTAAGCCAGCAAAAACTGTATTCGGGACTTTATACACGGCTCCAACATCGACCGTAGATGCGACAATGGTGTCTGTCGTCGAAACGGAGAAATATCTTGTCCAGTAGATTGCAATAAACTACATATAATTCGCTTAACATATTACTCCTTCCTCCATCACTTCCAAGCCGGAAAGTAAAATCGTTGATGAACTTGCAAGGCGAGGCTCTGATTAAAATCGGTCAGAAACTGAAGCTTTCATTGAAAGTTGGATTTCATATGAACGTATTGTAACTGCAGATGGCATGACCCGTTTCTCGAGTGCATGTAAAATGTCTGGGACTTTCTTACTATCTCTCAAAAGGCGATTTATCAAACTGCTAATTGGCATCGTAGCAGGACACCTAATACTTAGTAGGCAACTGGTTGCACTGGGCATAATTGAATATGCAATATCCTGCAACGCTTGGTATCAAAGTGATGATAAGAAACTGAGAAATTGAAATACCAGTAACATATAGTATTAGGCGTACAACGGACAACTTGAATGCACTGATCTGACAGAGAATGAAGAAATGCTATAAAATAACTCACACGACAGCAATTTTCTTGTTTAAGCCTTTTTTTAGTAAGAAGAAGGCTTCGGTTAGATTGCTTGCAACCTTTACAAAGCATAACGAGTTCTCCATCGTCAATCTGACGAGGATGGAAATCAGACTAACCTCTGTATAGCTTTTGTGGATATAGATCTTATTCTTTCTTCAAGTCAATAGGTAAACCGTCCGCTCGGCAGCCTTTATGTACCTGCACATAAGTTTAAATATTGCTTTTATTACCACTGGTGTAGTGGACGAAATTTTTACATCATGTCCCAAAATGGATGATTCATTCTGCCTGGCATTGGAATCTGGGTCATTTCCGCCATTTAACAACGTTAACATTATCAAATGTGACTTGTATACTTGAATCTGTTCCTGTTTCCACTTACTATACAACGTCGCTTCTTTTCCCTGCAGTATATGTTATAATTTTTCAACCCCCTCTGGGACATATGGGGATCCTTTCCCTCTGTACCTAATGGATAACTTAACTGAGACAATATTGGATGTAAAAAAATGCACCAAGCGAACTCTCAGACCAGAAACCTAGATAACCACAAAAAAATAAAAAAAATAAACCATTCAGCTGATCAATTATTAATATCCTTTATTTGTTTGTAAATCAGTTTTACACATTCTATATTTAAATATTGCTAAGCCAATTAAAACTTAGTAAAAAATATTTTATTATGCTTCGCTGTATACTGTTTGTCCTCACTCATTCGAAGGTTTTCGTGGTTTTGGTTTGTCTTGGAGCTTTTTTGCCAACAATCTTCCTAAGTGATCCATATTATTTACACGTACTCCTCTTCGGACTAAATTCCGGAAGGACCATTTTGAAGCTCTTCGCCCATTTTTGATAAAGAAAACCTTTTTGTTCTCACAAGCAATGATACAGCACTGATCGCCTTTAGAGAACCCGGAAGTTATTGGCCTCTCACAGAACGAAGATGAAGCCACAACAGATTGTTGTGCAAAATTCCTTCTGTATAAACTTGTTTGCGGATCGTCGCCGGAGAAAATGGTCTTCCGATTACCGCCAATGGCACCTTGTTCAAAAACTGTTGCTTCTCCAAATTTGGACGAAGATTGACCCTCGTTATTAGAAGTCTCCCTGGACCTTTCAGCTAAAGCATATGCAAGAGCTGGTGGTTTTGTATAACTATGTTCATTAGCACAGTCAATTTTAGGGTCATCTACTTGTCGTTGTTCAATTTCATCATCCACGTAGATCTCACTGTTGTAAAAAGAAAACAAAATGGTAAATCAGGAGTTGGAACGGGTATCATCTACTTACTCAGCAGCGATCAATTTTTTGTCCATTTTTAACTTTGTTATATGTATTCGCAGTTTAGATTGACAAAAGTTTTAACTCAGTTACTTTAATATTCAAAATACCACAGAGATTGAATTCAAATCAGATTCACTTCACCACCTTAAACTCCAACGATCAAGCACAACTGCGGGAAAAATATGCCACTCTGGCTTTTTATAGCATCAATTTTACATATGTATTGTATGTATCTCGAAAACTGCGATAACCAAGATACATAATATGTACGAGTACATACCCGAGGCACACACTTGTATATAGTGTGGATCAGTATTCCAGCAAATTTCCTAATTCGATTTTGCGCATTTTGCATTCTTGGACAAAGAGTGGATCTAAGTTCTCTCGTTTGTTTATGTTATTTTAAAATTTCATATAAACATTTCTTTCCGGCCGCAGTAAAATTTTTCCTGAAGAGACCTAGAAAAATATTCTAAGCTCTCGTGACAAGGGTTGGTTTAGATATTTATTCATTTTTATGTGAGCGATGATCTCATCGTATGGCTTGGTTGGGATCGTTACGTATTGTATACTATAGTATTTACGGGGACATCCATTATGTGCTTCCGAAAATAAATTTAAATAAAATACATTTATGAATTAGATTTTGATCGAGTTTTTATTTCAATATATTGTTTGGATCTTGCCATTATAAATGGATTATAACATTAATCAAATGTCCTGCATAGGAGTTTTTTCAAGACTTGAGTCTGATTAGGTAGTTTTCGATGACTTTTTGACATATATCAGGCTATAACACTACCATGACCTGACAGGCATTCGCTTTAGTTAGTCTTTTAGTTTCAAATGCATTTTATTTTCTTAATCATGAATTCTTACATACTAACAAAAAATGCTTAAATGGTAGCTTAAAATTACTAAACAATCTTATACTAACTTACTGGCCCTACACAGGCACTCTAAGCTACTCTAAATTCTTATATCTATGTCTTTCGACTTCAACTACATTTTATTTAGGATTTCTTATTTTCTAAACTTAAGGCTAAGAAAAAAAATTGTTTGATAAAAAACTTAGCATATGGACATATGTTTTTATTCTTAATATTAAACTTAATATCTAACTTAAAATAAACCTTAATCTACCTAACCTACATACAATACGTACATACACACACATAGACATTATACACAATTTATACCTTTGTATATACTTATATATATATATATTACTTAAATGCTAACCTAAACCTATGTAAGATGGCCATCGCTATTTACAGAGCAAATAGATTGGTCAGCTCTGCCTCATTAGTGAGGCTGGTCCGTAATTGACGGAAACGACGACGAAACATCTTCCCCATCATCATCTTCCCCTGGAGCTGCCGAACGACATCCCTCTTATCGCGATTCCCCACCGCCCTACTGAACCTGAGACGATCCACCCTGCCGTGTGCGACGTCTCTGTTGTAGTTGAGTCGCCTGTCCCCAGCTGTCCGAGCGACATGGAAGATTAAGGGGACCGCTGATCTATCCTGGATCAACCCTATCTGATCAAGGTAGAGGAATGCTTCCGGTGGAACGAAGCCGTTCGAGCGCACATTCTCATGATAAAGGCGATTGGGGAAGTAAGCCCCAGATATCAGGTTATTCGTCGAGGCCATTGCTCTTGCAATGTGTCTTCGAGTCAGCTTAATTACGAAGTTGTCCACTCGTATTAACTTCACCCTGTTGTAAAGGACCTCATTAGGATAAAAATTTTTTGTACTCCGACTCTGGTGTTCTGTACAAGCGAAGACAAACCCTAATGCAAGCTCTCTCAAACACCCGAATCTTTTCCATTAAGCTTGCTCGTACATTTAACCACAGGGGACACCCAAATACCAGCATGGGCCTGATAAGAGCCATGTAGCAGATTATCTTTACCCTCGCATCGAGTTGGCTGCTATAAAACAGTCTCTTTGTGAGGGCAAAAGCGCCTTTAGCTCTGGCCAGAGCAGCATCTACATTTTTGTTAAAATACAGAAACTGATCTAGCCAAATCCCAAGGTATCTGACTATATTTCGACAGGCAAGAGGCTGTCCGTGTTTTCCAGTGATCGAGAACTTTCGCCAATTTCTTCTGGTATTCCTAGAGGCTCCAGACAACGGCGTCCTAAAAAGAATGGTTTCCGACTTCTGAAAGTTGATTTTCAACTTCCAGTCATCGCAAAATCGTCTTATCTTATCGAAGTCACGCTGTAAGAGACTATTAATGACCTCGATTTTTGGACCTGCTCTGTACGCTATCAAGTCGTCTGCGTACGCAATAGTATGGGGAAGTGAACCTATCAAGTCGCTTGTATAAATGTTAAATAGGATCGGCGAATTGACCGCGCCTTGCTGAAGACCATTTTTAAATTGAAATATTCCAACAATTATAAAGAATGTACAAGAGTGGTTTACTAATCCCCAGACCAGCCAGCTTGTAGAAAAGACCTTCTAACCATACAGTGTCGAAAGCCTTCTCCAAGTCAACTAGGCAGGCACCAGTACACTGTTTTTTGCCTTTATTCCATTGGATATCGGACACCAGTTTAGACGCGGCATGTGAGATAGCATGTCCTGCCTTAAAACCGAATTGATTATCCGGAACTATATGTTTGTCCTCAACCCACCTAGTCAGAGCTCTCTTGATTACTTTTTCGAACACCTTACTGATATTCAGAAGGAGACTTATCGACCGGAGATTCGCCGGATTGGATATATCCTTTCCCTTTTTGGGGACAGGTTGAACCACCGCCGTTTTCCAATGCGCTGGATAATGTGCATTATTCATTGCATTATTAAACAGGGTGGTACTCGTATAAATGTCCACCGCTTCTAGAGGAAGATGTCGAAGCACGATGTTCGGAATACCATCAGTCCCCACTGATTTCTTACTTCTGATTGTGTCGAAGATCTCATGGAGTTCTTCCTTCGAAATGAACGGGGGTAGGTCACCTTCTCTGGCAATGACATTATTTGCCATATTTACCGAGTGAAACCAGAGCCCTCGGATCGTCAGTTCTCTACTTCATTTCGAATATAGAAGTTGTGCACCAAGACGCGATTGTCCAGGTCATAATTTGGGCCTTGTATACTTCCTGGAAAGTCGCCCCTATGGCCTCAACCTTCTCATTTGTATTGTGTTGTCTGTGCTCCGGGCTATTTTAGGACACTGAAGGTCGTTTTGATTTTTTCTCCGAAATAGTTTATTTATTTGCGGGAACATATTCGGGTTGCTGGTGTTTACAGCCCGTACCTTGTTGTTCCAATACAAACTTACAGCTATTCTGTAATTCTCTTTGATTAATGTTTGAATATTTTTAATCGAAGACTTCAGTGTCCTAATCTCTGGGTCTTGTCTGTCTGTAAACTGTCTGTATAAGTTTTTAAGTCTTGTCAGAAGTCTACTTTTCTGTCGGTGGAGTGCGTCCATAGTAGGATTGCGGAACAGATATTCTTTAGTCGTTTGTTTATACCGCGGTATTGTAGTGTCCATAGTTTGTTTTATTGTCTAGTCCATTCGTTTAAGGTACTTATCGATCTCCTCGTTTGATAAATTCCTATTGGACGGTGGGTGGAGCGTGTTCGAGGAGAGTGCTCTTGTCAGGGTTGCGGAGAAGCGTGTCCATCGGGTCTTACTGTAGTTGTAATCGGCATTCGCTTTTAAGCGTCAAGTGTTCACGGATTGTGTCCACAAACATTATCTTTTGTATAGACCCACAAAAAAAATTGCAACAGCGAAAAATCACACGATCTTGGTGGAAAGTTCTCATAATAAAAAACGCGAAATAACCTGTCCAGGTAATTCAAATCGCTCGAGGAATTCTCTGCTGAAAGCAGCTAAGAACACCCTCATCCATTTCCATGCCTCTGCGCTATAGAGCAGAACCATATAGGTCTTCTTAGCCAAAAGGAGCAGCGATTAGCAAGAGTTATTAATCTTTGGATCTCAGCGCTGGTGTCGTTGTCTGAATTTATAACGGAGCCTAGTTCCTAACTACTTCGAAGTTATACTTGTCGAATGTGACGATCTGTCCGAAACATCGGTTTTGGATGTCATTTTTGCTTGACACCATGTAAAGGGTGGTTTTTAAGAGCTTGAAAAAATAATAATACAATACAAGGCAAAAATATTATTGGAATGCATTTTCTATTATTATAATCTGGTAGATAATTTCATGGCATTTATTTTATTTTCGGCATATGCCTACCGCGACTACAAGTTACATGGTCCATCCGAGCAGTCTAATTTTTCACTACTTTTTCCAATAAATCTGGCCGTATGGCGTCAATGGTGGCTTTAATATTGGCTTCCAATGCTTCAAGAGTTGTTTGTTCGTCCGCATAAATCAATGACTTAACATAGCCCCATAAAAAGTAATCGAGAGGCGTTAAGTCACACGAACGAGTGGCCAATTAACAGGACCACTTCTGGAAATAAAGTTGACACCAAATTGATTTTGCAATAAATTGATGGGTAAGCGGCGCTTATTTGGATGCGGATTTGTTGTCGGAGGCAGACTAAGACGAGAAGTCCTCAGCTTCCGGCATGTGAGCGAGCGCCTCGTAGCAATCCGCATCAAGGCTAAATTCGCCAACATAAGCCTCATATGCGCGCATGCCCCCACAGAGGAGAAAGATGACGACACCAAGGATGCCTTCTACGAGCTCCTCAACAAGACCTACGAGCAATGCCCTAACTATGAAATTAAAATTGTCCTCGGTGATTTTAATGCAAAGCTAGGAAGAGAAGGTATCTTTGGTGGAACAATCGGAAAATATAGCCTGCACAACTAGCACGCGGTTCCCACATCTCGACATACACAAGGGGACTTGGAGAACTCCTGATCAATCAACAGTCAACCAGATTGATCACATTGCGATCGACGCAAGACACTCCTCCAGCATTATGGATGTCCGTACGTTCCGAGGAGCCAACATCGACTCGGACCATTACCTTGTTGTAGCCAAGGTACGGTTGGGGATATCCCAAACTACGCCAAGACAAACTAATGCTGTGAGAAAATTCGACGTCAGACGGCTACAATCGCAAGAGATCGCCAAGTCCTTCTCCGATCGAGTGTCTCTTAATCTCTTAAGAGGTCCAATGCCGCCAGCATCAAGCACCGAAGACCATTGGAAACACTGCCAAAATGCCATCAGAGATGCCGCTTCTGATGTGCTGGGTTTCACTCGTCCACCACAACGAAACCCCTGGTTCGATGACGAATGCCGGCAAGCACATGCAGCTAAGCAAGATGCATATAACGCGGCGCTGCTTAGAAAGACCAGAGCTGCTCATGAGCTCTATGAGCGGAAGAGGAGAGACGAGCACCGGCTTCTCAGGAGGAAGAAGAAAGAGCATGAGAAGCGCGCGATCGAGGAAATTGAGAGATGCTACTCCAGGAATGAGGTTCGGAAGTTTTACCAAAAGGTAAAAATAACATGCCACGGAAACAAACCCCGAACCGAAGCCTGTAGAGATGAACAAGGGAACATCGTAGTAGAATCGCAGTCGATGCTGAGGATTTGGAAAGATCATTTCTGCAGACTGTATAACGGCGATGACGGACCAAATACCGCTGTCAGGCAGAATCAACCTTTCAACTTGGACGATGATGACCAACAATTCCGTCCACCCGACCTGGATGAAGTGAAGATAGCCATATCGAAGCTTAAGTACAACAAAGCTGCTGGAGCGGATGGCCTGACTGCCGAGCTCTTCAAAGCGGCAGGCTATGACTTGGTAAGGAGCATACACCAACTCATCTGTAAAATATGGTCGGACGAAAGTATGCCCGATGAATGGAACCTCAGCATTGTTTGTCCAATTCTCAAGAAAGGAGACCCTCTGAACTGCGCCAACTACAGAGGCATCAATCTCCTTAACATCGCATATAAGATCTTATCCGCCGTTCGTCAACAACCTGATAGGTCCATATCAGTGTGGCTTCAGGCCAGGAAAGTCCACCATCGACCAGATATTCACACTACGGCAGATCTTGGAGAAGACCCATGAGCTTCAGATCGATACCCACCACCTATTCATCGATTTTAAGGCCGCGTATGACAGCATCTACAGAGACGAATGGATGACGATGGAGAATGCACGCTGCTCCATCAAGGTCGGTAAAGATCTCACCGAGACCTTTGATGTCCAGAAAGGATTTAGACAAGGCGATGCGCTGTCATGCGATTTTTTCAACATCGTACTTGAAAGAATAGTGCAAAACTCACGAGCAAACACAAGAGGCACTATCTTTCAAAAGTCCGTCCAACTACTCGCATACGCCGACGATATTGACATAATCGGGAGAAAGCAGCGTGATGTCAGTGACGCATTCGCGAGTATTGAGACGGAAGCGGCGAAAATGGGTTTAGCGGTCAATGAGGGCAAGACCAAGTATATGCTGTCAAGCAAAAAGGACAACCAACACTGACGTCTCGGACAGAACGTCACCCTCGACAGATATAACTTTGAGGTAGTTAAGGACTTTGTCTACCTAGGCTCCGCTATAAATACAGACAACGACACCAGCGCTGAGATCAAGCGAAGAATAACTCTTGCCAACCGCTGTTTCTTTGGGTTAAGAAGGCAATTGAGTAGCAAAGCCCTCTCTCGGACAACAAAAGTCACCCTTTATAAGACTTTAATAATCCCGGTCCTGCTCTATGGCGCAGAGGCATGGACATTATCAAAAATGGATGAGGGTGTTCTTGGTTACTTCGAGAGAAAAATTCTTCGGGCGATCTTCGGTCCCGTCTGCATTGACGGTGAGTGGAGGAGGAGATACAACGACGAACTGTATGGACTGTACAGCGACATGGACCTAGCCAGAAGAGTGAAGATCCAAAGACTGAGATGGCTGGGTCATGTAGAGCGCAGGACACCAATGCTCCGGTCCGAAAAGTCTTCGAACCCGCCCCCGAGGGACAGCGCAGTAGAGGAAGGCCAAGACTCAGGTGGCGCACGCAACTGGAAGAGGACCTCAGCCAACTTAGCGTGCGAAACTGGAGACAGCTAGCCAGGGATCGAGCTAGCTGGAGAAGCTTGTTGACTGAGGCCCAGGTCCACCCCGGACTGTAGCGCCACCTAAAGTAAGTAAGTAAGCGCGGTGTATGGCAAGTTACGCCGTCTTCTTGGAACTAAATTTTTGGAAACAAAAAATCAGTCAGCATGGCTCGATAGCGCTCGCCATTCACTGTAACGGCAGCTCTTTCCTCATTTCGAAAGAAATAAGGACCGATTATGCCGCCAGCGTATACACCGCACCATACAGTCAATTTTAATGGATGTGATGGTGATTCGTTAACAGCTTGAGGATTGTCGCCACGAAAACGATCAATAACTCCACGAATTGCTTACTCACTAGGCCGATTATGTTGACCGTAAAATTGACAACGTGCTCTCTGAACTTCAAGAACAGATTTTTTTTTTTCTAAAGTAAATTGGAAGCGTTGTTCTTGCGTTAAATGATTCATGATGAATTGTCGAACAGTTTGACATAAGCAGCTGTTAAACTATAGACAACATTCATCAAAACTTTCATGCAGCTAAAAAAAACGCCGTTTACTTAGTCTTGCCCTCATTGACCGCTAAACCCATTCTAGCCTTCTTCCGTATATAAGAAATTGAACGGACTTTTTAAAGATTCTGCCTCTTGCATTTGCGCGTGAGTTTTGCACTGTTCTTCCAAGTACGATGTTGAAACAATCCCATGACAGCGCATCGCCTTGTCTAAATCCTTTCTGGACATCAAAGGTATCGGTGAGATCTTTACCGACCTTGATGGAGCAGCGTGCATTCTCCATCGTCATCCTGCACAGACAGACGAGTTTGGCACGGATGCCAAAACTAGACATTGCTTTGCATAGCTCGTCTAAATAAATGCTGTCATACGAGACCTTAAAATCGATAAATAGATGGTGTGTATCGATCTGAAGCTCATGGGTTTTCTCCAAGATTTGCCGTAGTGTGAATATTTGGTCGATGGTGGACTTTCCTTGCCCGAAGCCACACTGATATGAACCCATCAGATGGTTGACAGATGGCTTCAGGCGCTTACACAAAACGGCAGATAAGATCTTGTATGCGATGTTAAGAAGACTGATGCCTCTATAGTTGGCGCACTTCAAAAGGGTTCCTTTCTTGAGGACCGAACAAACAATGCTGAGGTTCCATTCATCGGGCAAACTTTCGTCCGACCATATTTCAGAGATGCGTTGGTGAATGCCCCCTACCAGGTGAACGGCTGCCCCTTTGAAGATCCCGGCAGTCAGGCCGTTCGAATCAGCAGCTTTGTTGGTATCTTCACTTCATCCAGGTCAGGGGGACGAAACTGTTGATCTACATCGTCCAGCATGAAGGTTAATTCTGCCTGACAGTGGTATTTGTTTCGTCATCGCCGTTATATAGTCTACAGAAATGATCTCTCCAGATCCTCAGCACCAACTGCGACTCCACAATGAGGTTCCCTCGTTCGTCTCTACAGGCTTGTGACCATGGCATGCTTTTTAACTTTGGTAAAACTTCCGAATCTCATTCCTGGAGTAGCATCTCTCAATTGCCTTGACCGCTTGCTTCTCATGCTCTTTCTGTTTTCTCTTGGGAAGCCGGTATTCGTCTATCCTCTTCTGCTCATAGAGCTCGTGAGCAGCTCTAGTCTTTCTTTGCAGCGCCGCATTGCGTATGTCTTGCTTAGCTGTATCTGCTTGCTGGCATTCTTCCTCAAACCGGGGGTTTCATTGTGGTAGTCAAGTGGAACCCAGCGCATCAGAAACGGCATCTCTAGTGGCCTTCTGGCAGTGTTGCAACTGGACTTCGATGCTTGATGCAAGGGACCTCTTAAGAGATTAAGGGAGACTCGATCGGAAAAGGACTTGGCGATCTCTTTCGATTGCAGCTATCTGAAGTCGAAATTCGTCATAACATTAGCTTGTATTGGCGTTGTTCGGGATATCTGCAACCGTACCTTCGCTACAACAAGGTAGTGGTCCGAGTCGATGTTGTTGCCTCGGAACGTTCGGATATCCATACTACTTTAGGACTGTCATGCATCGATTGCTTCGTCATCTTTCTCCTCTGTTGGACGTGCGCGTATATAAGGCTAATGCTGGCAAATTGAGCCTTGATACGGATTGCTACGAGGCGTTCGCTCACATGAAGGAAACAAAAGACTTTTTCCTGGGTTTGCCTCCAACAACAAAATCGCATCCAAATAAGGGCTGCTTTTGCCGTCGATTACAATCGCCTTAGTCTACTAAAGTCGCAGTTCTTTATCCTTTTTTTGTTGTCTTCCGTTAATTAGTTGGCTTCACGTGGCCTGTTAAAGGACCTAACATTCCACGTGTATATCCGAAGTTCAATGTCCTTAAATCGTTTGCATGGGTTGTCAACAGTAGGTCCAACAGTATTCGAGGCTTGTTTATGTTTCAAAACTTTTGTATTTTTTCCATGGCCGGGCAGTTTTCCCGGCTGGCAGCACAACTCCCAATCTGTAGGGCTAGCTCCATTTTTGATACCCTCAGGACGAGGGGTCGGTAAGACCGAAAGCCAATTACCCGTTCTGGGATGTGATCAATCGTAACTTCTGATTTGTTTCAATGGTCAGAAGGCTAAAATAATTGGACCGGCGTTTTCTCCGGTTGAAATTGGCTTACATTGGTTTCTTACGAATAATTCTGTAAACAATTCCGTCAGCAAGTTGGTGCTGACTCGTTCGTAATTCGACAAAGATCACTTTAGAATTTTCCATTCGCTATTCAGCTGTATTTTAGTGTAGGGAGTCTATCTGCATGGACTTTATGCTAATTTCTTTAGCGTGTTTTACCAGAGCTTCAGCACTGAATTTTTGCTACCACTTTTGCAGCACCGGTGATGTTGCAGACCCCATAATGTACCAAGACCAGGACTCTCCTAAGGCGTTACCTAACAAATTCATAAAATGTCGAGCCGTGCTATATAATTAAGCCGTCACAGATATGCAAACTGTGACGTTCAAAGAGACTATGAAATGATTTTAGTTTAATTTTCAAACTCAAAAATTCATACTAACAAATGTTGAAGTGACCCTAATCATGATCGCAAGTCGGTAGAGTACGGAAATGTTTATAAGAAATCTAATCATACACAAAACAGAGAAGTTACGCCAATCCCTTGTTGAATAATTCTGAATGCGCAGTATCGAATTGCAAAATTAACTGGAATAATGACTCACACTATGTACAAGTAAATGCCTTAGGTGTGTATGAGTATGCATGGGATATGCCATACTTCGTATGTTTTACTATTATCGCAGCTGTAAAAATCTTCGCAATAAATAGCTAGAGTGCCATATTTTTCCCGCAGTTGTGCTATTCAATCACTTTGTGATAGATCGTTCGAGTTTGTTCGATACCTTGACCAAGTAAATCAGACTTCAATTTTGGAAGGCGATTCAGTTAAACCGTGATCAATCTAAAGTGCGAATACTTATAGAAAAGGCCAAACATGGACAACAATTTGATCGCTGAGTAAATAGATTTCACTAACTTTTCAAGTTATGATTCAGAATTTAATTTTGTTTTTATAATAGTGAGATAAGCTTGAATGATGAAATTCAATCAGGACAAGGAGATGACCCTACATTCAACTGTGCCGAGTACGAAAGCAATGGAAACTCACCCGCTCCTGCATATGCTGTAGATGAGAATTCTGAGGAGACCTCTGGTAATGAGAGTGAATCTTCATCTGAACCAGGATCTTTTACCGGCAGTCAGGAGACAATAACCACAGGTGATTTACAAACAAATATATTCTGCAGCAGCTCTGCAGAAATATCTTTTGAGGCTATCACTTCGATGTTTCAAAGGCCAGAACTCTCGGAAGAAACTGTGATGTGGCCCGAAGTGTTCGAGCCAAGCCAAAGGAAGCTTCGATATCACCTTACAATGAGTAGGATTGATGAAAATACAGGAGAATCCATTGAGTATTCAATTATGTTTTAATTCTCTCTTAATATTGAATACAAAATGTGTAAAACTGATTAATAAATAAACATTCAATCGGCAGACTAATTGTTTTTTCTAATTTTTTGTGGTTTACTACATAAGTTGTTGGTATAAGAGTTCAGTAGATTGTTAACTTGGCTGTGTCTACGGCATATGCAAAAAAAACATGTCCACCTAAGACAAGTTGGAAAAGATACCTCTTATATCTGCAAATACATCTCCCTCAGGATCCAATAAAGGACATAGAGAGGAGTCAGAGCAGGGATCCGGACGAACCAAACAACAACACGACCGACACCTAATGCATGAAATGCATCCGGAAAAATCCCTTTCAGCAAGTAAAACAATGCCTACAATGGCGATGTGGCCAAATCCGACAACAACAGTTCTCTTAATTTGTTGCATGCATACTACAAGTATCACCTTCTACGACACAGAAAAAATAATGGCTCATGTCGACGGTAAAGAAAATAAAGCCATGGCCAGACGCCGGAGGCGAAATCTCCAAATTGAATGCTTGCATAACCTTCCTCCCAGACGATAAGAAAATATTCAAAAAAGTCTTCAGGCTAGCGAGTCCTCAGGATCTCAAAGGAAATGAGTGGAGGAGATACAGTGGCATTTTGGAACTTTTTGCAAAAACGCACTGCCGCTCCGAGGAATATAGCCCCTCAATCTCGGACCAGCGCGCAACCAAAACTGCTTGATGCAAAAACACCAAATCAATCTTGAGCATAAAAAGCCCAAATAGATTGCCAGACAACAAAAAATACCTCAGACAGCACAATGGATGAAAATAAAAGCTCTACTGCTCAAATATCAGAAGACATAATCTCTTTGGCCAAACCATGTATACGGCAAGAACGAAACCTATCATCATGAATGCAGCTGCCGCTTGGTGGTACAAAGCAACTAAGAGGTTGACACTTGCTTCACTCTAGACAATACTGAGACTCATCAGTGTCTGTGCAACTGGTGAAATTAAATGAAAACTGCATCAACAGCCGCAATTGAAGTAATCCAAAACATCCCCCTTTCATGTTGAACTCATGAAATAGGCAATGGTAAATGCATGAATGCTCATCACAGAAAATGAACCAAATTCCAACCTAGTCCATACTGCAGTCATACAGATAAATGCCAACCACAATATACCTATACCTTCCGAGATAACTTTAATGTTTCCAGACCGTCTAAACTAGGAACATAACAAACCAACATTTGCGAAGGATTCACATGTATGTTACACAGACGGATCGAAAACAATTGAAAGAGTTGAAGCTGGAGCTCGCCCTAAAACAACCCTACACTGCAGAATGAATACAAGCAGCTCCGTATTTCAGGCTGAAATTTATGCAATAGAGCATTGCATTCGAGGGAATCTAAACAGTTTTGTAATAAACAAAAACATTTACGTTCTCTCCAGTAGCAGAGTAGCCGTGCTTCATCAGAACTAGTCTGGGATTGCCCTCAACTCTTACAACTACTGGCCACAACAAGCAAAGTCCATCTGATTTTGATGCCAGGACACAGTGAATAATAAACCAAGGGGATCCGCATCTCAATTCAAGATGCCAAGACCATTATGTGGGCTGCCAAGACTATTATGTGGGCTGCCAAGACCATTATGTGAGCTGCCAAGGCCATTATGTGGGCTGCCAAGACCATTATGTGGGCTGTGCCAATAAGCAATATTAAACGGAGTGTCATAACCTGGATAGAGGAAAAGAAACACCGTTTCTGAAGGTATGCCAGAAAAAACAGGTAAGGCAAACAGTTTCTAAAAAAAACAAAACGAAACAACTAGGTACTACAAGTAAGTAAAGGTCAGATTCGACTGATCACAGGGCACTGCCGAGTCAAAAAAAAAAAACATCAAATGACCGTGGGTATAGTACAAGACAATACCCTCAGACTGCGCAGCGAGGACGTCGAAACAGCAGAACACATAATATTTGACTCCAACGGTTTAAACAAGCCACTTCAATGTTACCTAGTTAAATTCTATCTCGAAGCAGCGGACATAGCTGGTAGTTCACCTAAGGAGTAAGCCGCCTTTCTAATAAATTGCAGCATCATAGACGAGCCTTTAATCATAGCCACTTGTGGCCGCAGTGATCTGGAATTCATTATACCACCTCCACATACAATCTTATGGTCACCACAGCTCGATTTAATGAATGTCTTCCGAGAGGCAAATTTGTTGCCAACTTCTTTAAGCATTTGTGGCTGTATGCCTCAATACCAGGAATAAAGTTGGCAGCCGATGCTGTTGGTTTATCAGCATAGGCTAGCAGCTTTATGTATCCCCAAAGAAAATAATCAGAAGGCGTCAAATCACAAGATCTTAGAGGTCAATTTCCTTCAATAAGTAAATTTTTCGTTTGCTGTTGGACACGTAGAGCGATGTTGCTGGAACCACATCATGAAATTCAATCGGGCACCGAAGAAGTCATTAGCCATGGCTCTATAGCGAATGCCCTTGACCATAGCACGTTGATTAGATTCACTTTTGAAGAAATTTGGTCCAATGACAGTCACCAGCGACAGTTTTTCTTATTGACATACATATTGAAGCAAAAATAAGTCTCATTGCTAAACACAATTTTTCGATAAAACAGCGGATCCAGTCCCAGCTGATTACCGAAATTTCGGCGCAAACGATGGCCGTTCGGCTTCAATTATTGCCCGAGCTGGGTCTTGTAAGCCTTCAAACCAGGATCTTTGCGTACGGTTTTTCAAAAAGTCAACGGACAAAGACAAAGCTGTTGTCAAGGAACACTGCTCATCGATAAATTTGGATCCTCTTCAACACTCCCCTGAACAGATACAATATTCTCTTCTGTAACCACCCTTCTTATGCATCTCGGTGCCTCTGGATCTTTCAACGAAAATATTGGGCAAAAACAGCCAACAATACAGGCAATAGCGGGCTTGAGGGTGTACTGATGAGCATTCGTAGCGAGACGGATGTTACGGTTGGAGGTTTGAAGGGGCGGAATGCTACTGGCAATTTCTGAGGAGCACTAGTGGTGGAAATAGCGATATAACAAGGTGAGACACGAGACATTACGTCGGTGGTCGAGGGTGTCAATCGACTGTGTAATATAAGCATCACCTATTAGTTTCATCGCACGGTTTTGAATCCTATCTAGTAGGCGCAAAGAAGTCTTGGGAGCACCAGACCAGATGTGGGCATTGTACTCCAGTTTTGGGCGGATAAAAGCCTTATATATAGAAGCCAGATCAGAGGGGGTGAAATATTTCTTACATCGCTTAAGGAAACCTAGACATTTCGCAGCATTTTTGGCGACTTCGAATATGTGGTCATTCCAACGTAAGTTGTCATTGACACACATACCGAGAATGGAAAGTTTTCCAGTTTCAACGATGCAAGTGCCATTCATGGATAATGGCTGGGTATTTGAATTTCGCTTAAGCGACAGCAGACAGCATTGTGTTTTGGAAGCATTAAATTCCACTCTGTTGGTAGTTGCCCAATTGGTTATGCTGTTTATATCGGAATTTAATGAGCTTAACATACGCTGCCGTTCCCGTTCTACAGCCGAAGGGCAGGGACGTGATTTCGGGAACGAATATGAAAAGCAGAGAGTACTGTCGTCAGCAAAGGAGTAAATTGGATTAGAAGTAGCAGACAAGAGATCATTGATGAAAATTAGCAGAGTGTCGGAGACAGAATGGAGCCCTGGGGCACACCAGCATTTATTTTGTGAATATCAGACTTGAAACCATCCAAGACAACTTGAATTGAACGTTCCGAAAGGCAACGTTCTTCTCTTGATCCCAAAGGCACGCATTTTCGACAAAAGAGCTTGATGCCAAACTCTGTCAAATGCCTTAGATATATCAAGTGCAACTATCTTGCTTTCGCCAGATTGATGTAAACTTTGGTTCCATTTTTCGGTGGGACATACCATCAAATCACCATTGGACGTGTTGCTACGAAAACCGTACTGCCGGTCATAAAGAAGTTTTCGTGTTTCGAGATATTTCATGAGCTGACGATTTATCAGCGTTTCCATGACCTTGGAAAGAAGGGACGTAAGTGCAATGGGTCTGTAAGAGGAGAGAAAAGAAGATTCGCCTTTTTTAGGGACGGGCTGGACAAATGCTGTTTTCCATCTGCTCGGAAACAGTCCTAAAGAGTAGGATTGATGGAAAAGCTTACGCAGTGGTTTTGCCAGCGTAGAAGAACACCTCTTCAGAAGAAGCGGAGATATACCATCTGGACCAGCGGATTTGTGAGCGTTAAGATCTTTAAGTACTCTTGCTACTACACGAGTGCGAAAGTGGATTCGTCCCATTAAAGATTCGACGCACTCAAGTGTAGGCGGAGACAAAGCACAATCTGGAAGCATTGAGCTGACCGCAAAGTGTGCAGCAAGCAAATTGGCTATGTCCAAAGAGCTGACAGCTGGAATGTCACTGTGAACGAGCGTTGGGATGGAGGATGAGGCAGAATTTCTAATGTTTTTGACGAACGACCAAAAATTTTTACTACTGTAACGGCGGGGACAAGAAGTTGTAGTCCCTTGCAATGGAGTGAGTTTCGGCACGTTATCGAAGCCACGCTAGAACTCGTCGGATTAGGGGGGGATCTTTCACTCCACATGACCACACAAAGAAATAAAAAATAAACGTGCCTTTCCTTCTTACTGCACTACTCTGATAATGGCAGATTTCGTTGTTACAACTGCCTTGGATAGTCCCTCTAGCATCTAATAAAAGAGCTCCTCACCATGGTTAATCCTTTATCCAGGTATCTTAGGAATAACCCCCTGCTTCAAAATATCTTTTCTACTTTTCTTTAACCTACATTTAACTTCATCTGCCCACACATGTTCTCGTCAGATGTCTTTAGTTGTTCATTTTAAAAAAAATCATCACAAAACTATCACTTTTATCATATTTGCATAAAATTTATTAATACAGACAAATCAAAGTTGATATTCACTCATTTGGTATTTAATTAGACATTAATCGAAGTGTAGAAAGAAAGCTTAATTTTATAAATTCTAATTCAAATATTTGATACGTATGAAGTTCTTGAAAATGTGTGGAAATAAATGAAAATGTAACATACCTTGATACTCTTCTCCTCAGCCGTTGTTGTGCGCACAAAAACCGGAACTTTTATAGAGCTTTTATAAAATTAATCAAATTACATTCACAAGAACTTGATGCATGAAAAAAAATCGAATGGTAATTTACATATGTGTGTACATATGTATATGTATGTACATTTAATTCGATCTATGATAATAAATTTATTGTGATAATGGTACTGACTGTGATATTTACACAAATATGTTAAGATAGAGTAAGTAAGCAAATTTTAATCAATGCAATATTATAAAGGATTAATCAAAAAAAAACAAAAACGCCAATTGTACGCTGCGCTTATGGTGCTCTGCTCCCCATGGAAGGTTTTGCTGCAATCTTTAAATTTGATTGTACAGAGAATCCCACGTTGAAAGTGTGACTGTACTTGATCCTCTTAATACTTAGGTACAGCACATGTGTAAGTGATAATTGATCGTCTGCTGATAGATTAGATTGATAACAGATTTCGTATCAAAATTTCTTCGCTGCTGCTTAGGTTGAAATTTTTGTTTGGCGATCTTCGGCAATCGTGATTATTGGTCGGAATTGGACTTTATACATTTTATTTGTATGTAAAGATGTTGGTATGTTATGCGCTCAATAATTATTTAAAAACTTGAACTTTATAATTAGGAGTATTCTATAGGCCGTGGTTTTAGAAAACCACATTCAATAATAATTTGGCCATACTCAAGGCACTTTAACTACACTTTACTGTCCATAACCTTTCACTCGCGCGGCCAAAATCCAAGAGAGAGCATTCGATCGCGGAAACCAGACATATCCCCTAAGATTCATGTAAAATCATTGCGGCTTACAGATCGTTATTACTACCAATATAGTTCAGTGTCATTTTAATTGGTAAAACCAACTACAGGGTGTTTCTGTTTTGACTTTTTGGGACAAAACATAGAAAATAAGATTTTATCATTTTATGCAGTCCAATTATTTGCGATGACCATTACAGGGCCAAGGATTTTCTGTAGAGTACAGCCTCGTATTGAAAAGGACTTGGAAAGATGGAAGAGCAAAAGAATTGGGAGTTATATTCACTCCGAAAAGATTATAAAATCGACCCACGTAAGTTCTCATGCTCATATACATATACATGTATAATTTATCTTTTCAAATCTTTCACATGAAAATTTCCTACCTTGCTACCCTTGAGGTTTTCAACCTCATACATGCACTTTCCTATAGGTTTCACTATTCTACATTTTACAAATTTCGGACACAACTTTGCGCTGATATTCTTTGATGCGTTACTGAGCACAAAATTTCGTCGATAAACTTCTTCACCAGGTGAAAATCTTGAAACGGTTGATCTTAAGTTGTATTTTTTTGCATTTTTCTCATATGATTTTGCGATATTCTCCTTTATTTTAGATCTTATAAGGGCTAATCGGTCTGGCGTCGAAAGATTTCGAAAGTCTCCGGTGTTTAATGCTTCAAGTTTATTTAGCAGACTATACATCGAACCATGAGTTATCATTTCATATCCGAACAGAGCATAGTGTGGAGATACGCCTATAGTTTGATGGACCGAAGAACAAAGAGCCAACTGTATATCGTGGATATGCAAATCCCATTCCTGATGACTGCCTTTTAAATAGGACCGAATGCCGGCCAATATTGATTGGTTTACACGCTCAGAGGCATTGGATTGGGGCGAATACAATGCTGTTTTAGTGTGTTTGATACCAAACTTCTTTAAAAAGTTCTGAAACTGAGATGAAACAAACTGTTTTCCGTTGTCAGAATGAATTGACTCTGGTACACCAAAAATGTTGAAAAATGTTCTCTTCTAAATATCGAATCACAAGATTGGTACAGGCTTTGTGCATCGGCTTAAGCAGAACATACTTTGTGAAAGCATCAAGAGCAACGAAAATAAAAATATTACCTCGTTTGGAGCGAACATATGGGCCCATGAAATCAATGAACAACTTTTGAAACGGTCGTTCTACTTTTGGTGGATTCTGCATAGGCGGTCGTAATACTTTGTTAGACGATTTAATTTTCTTACAAACTTCGCAATTGCTTATGAAATTGCGGACGTCCTTTTGCATATTTGGCCAAAAGTAGAATTGTCGAAGTTTGTACAAAGTTTTCGCAATTCCTCCATGTGATGACTCAGGCGAATTATGAGTTTTATTGACCAAAGATGGAATGAGGTCGTTTGGAATCCATAACCGCCATTGTAAACCTGACTTCACAATATCCATATCGTTATCACAAACCTTTTTAAAGACAAGATTATCTTTGATGACCAGATCAGGAAAGTTCAGCTGATTTTGTAAAATAGTATTTAAAAGTTCTCGATAAGCAGCAGATTGAAATTCAGGAGAAGTAGTATCGAGTGGAAAAGATGTGATTGCTGGAGTTGAAAGTTCATCGACAAAGTCGCGGGATAGTGTATCTGGCACTACATTGCACGAGCCTTTCTTATGTTTGATATCAAAATCGAAAGCCTGAAGCCTTAAAGACCACCTTGCGAGTCGGCCGCTCAAGTCTTTTAATGACATTAGCCATTTGAGACTAGAGTGATCCGTAATTACAGTAAAATGCGTTCCTTCGATGTAAGGACGAAACTTTTTTACAGCTTGGACAGCAGCTAAGCATTCTTGTTCGGTAACACTGTAATTACGTTGGCTTGTGTTCAGTTTTTGAGAATAAAAGGCTACAGGTCTTTCATTTCCTTGCTCGTCAAGCTGAAATAATACTGCACCGATCCCAGAATTCGAGGCATCGCACTGGATAATAAATGGCTTCGAGAAGTCAGCATTAATTAAGACAGGAGCTGTTGATAAAGCTTCCTTAAGATTTTTAAAGGCTGTAAAAGCAAGTTCATTGAATTCGAATTTGTTTTGTTTCTTTAACGTATCAGTCAGTGGTGCAGCTAAGGTTGCATAATCCTGTATAAACCGTCGATACCAACCACACATGCCCAGGAATCGTCGCATTTGTTTTAAAGATTTTGGAGGGGGAAAGTTGTTAATAGCAGACACCTTTTCTGGGTCTGGTTTTATGCGCCCTTGACCTACTATATGGCCTAAATATTTCACTTCTTTGAAACAAAAATGAGACTTTTCGATATTTATTGTTAAATTCGCACTTTTCAGACACTGCGCTACCGTCTCAAGCATACGGAGATGACTATTGAAGTCATCTGACATAACCAAAAGATCGTCGAGGTACACAAACACTTGTTCTCTCAGTGCGGCTGGGATCACTTTATCCATTAACCGACACATCCTTTGAGGTGCATTGCACAACCCAAAGGGCATGACGGTATATTGATAAAGTGGTCGACCTGGCACAGTGAATGCAGTTTTCTCCCTGGACTTAATCTCTAATGGCACCTGCCAAAATGCGTCTTTGAGGTCAATGCTTGAGATGAAAAATGTATCTTTTAGCCGACCTAGCATGCCTTCAATATGAGGAAGCGGATACGCATCCTTTTTTGTTAGGGAGTTAACTTTACGTGAGTCTAGACAAAGGCGGTTTTTCCCTGGTTTACGTATAAGAACAACTGGGGAACTCCACGCACTTTGACTCTCCTCTATAACACCTAACTCAAGCATGCGATCCAGCTCCTCATAAAGTAATTTCTGGATAGCAGGAGAAACGGGATAATGTCGCTGCTTGACTGGTTCGGCATCGCCTGTGTCAATGACATGAGTTTCAACACTGGTATGTCCCAAGCCAAGTCTAGCGAAAGATGGAAATTTGTTAATTACATCCTGGCATCTTTTCTGCTGTTCAACTGAAAGTTCGTGTTTATTTGAATCTGGTAAAACGTTTTCGACGGAATAGATTTCTTTTACTAGATCTGGTGCTATATCAAATGCAAGCCAAAAATCAATGCCAAGGTATAGTGGCTTGGACAGGGAAGGAATAAGATATAAGTTAATATCCCTAACTTTGTTCTTGTAGGACATTTTAACAACTATTCTACCAATAATTTGCTGTTCCTTTCCATCCGCTGTCTTAACTGCTGAAGTGAATGGAAGCACTGGTTTTCCTAGTTTGCTAACAGCCTGCAAACAGTTTTTTCCGAGACAAGAAATACTTGCACCACTATCTAGTAAGCCTGTAAATTTATGATTGGCTATATTTACGGTGACATAAGGTCTAAGATCTGCATTCGAGTCGAAAGAAGAAGATTCAATACATTTACGATATAAAATCCGTTTTCTTTTTCTCAGGTATGATTTATTTAAACAGTTAACTTTTCTTTTAGCTGCTATCTCTTCTAAAGCAAACAGACGGGAACGCAGCTCTTTGTATCTTTTAAGCCTTTCTTGATAATTTTTATTGTTAGTAAGTATAATTTCAGGTGTAGTTGTATTATTTAGGGTAAGGATTTGATTGTTCGATTTGATAGAAACTGGTGTTTTAATTTCATGTTCAGTGTTTGTGCATGCATCGATCATCTTTACACCGGAATGGTCTGTGTCGAGCGTGATTCGCCGGCCTTCGTCGCGCTCGTTTTGTTGTTTTCCGAAAATGGGTTACATTTAGGACAACTTGGTGTTGTTACGTTATCCAGGCCACATCGATAACAAAACAGACGTCGACAAGGAGAATGGCATGCTACGAAAGAATGTCCCATTTTTCGGCAATTAAAACACTGAATTGGATCGCGTTGACCTTGAGATAAAGCGTCTATTTCATTCCATTTATATGTTTCAGTGTCATGTTCGATTTCATTGATGTTTCTGCCCGAGAAGTTATTAAAATGTCCCCGATAAACGTCGCGAGACAATATCAACTTTTCTGCACGTCGGCATTCTTCACGGAAATGTTCTAGTGAGAAAATTTGCATGGGATAAATGAAGGTCATTAATTTATTATTTATATTGCCTTTTATTATTTTAAGCAGATCTACCTCAGGAATAGTTTCGCGAAGCTGGTTTTTGAGATGCAAAATTGCATCATAGAAATTACAGAAACTTTCGTTGGAAAATTGTTTGCGTTCCATGATTTGTTTTATTATTTCAAAGTCAGACTCATGAGTTTTGAATTGCTTGAGCAAGGCGTTTCGAAGAGCTAACCAATTTGTTCTGGGCTGTGTTCGCAAATATTGCCAGTACCAAGTTTGAGCTGAATCTACAAGCAACAGGTGAAAATTTTTGATGACTTCAGACCAGGACATATTATAATTTTCCTTGAGAACTTCAACGCGAAAGATGAAGTCTTCAACTGCCATGGTCTTAGATGTACCATCAAACCTAATCCCCCATCGGTCAAGTACAAATTTTCTCCCTAAATCATGATGAGCCTGCACTAGCTGATTTTGTACAGAAGGTAAGGTACCTCCTATTAACAAATCGCTACCATTCTCTGACATAAATTTGTGCGTTTGATACGGAGCTTCAAAAAAGTTATCTGCACTATTTGTACACGAAGGATTATTTAAAAATGGTCTAGTTCTTTTCGAACCGAGTGCGTTGTTATTTCCTCGTAGTTGAGGTAAGCTAGGGTCTAAAACATTTGTTTGACTTTTTCTGTTTTTGGATCTTAAATTGATATTTGAATTCTTACTTTGATCTTTTGAGATTATTTCATTAGGATTAGTCTGACTAAAACTTTTTAAATTTGCTTTTAGTATTTGATCTAAAGATTTAAGCATCGTAGTTTGAAAACTATTCAAGCTATCTTCAATATAGTTGCGAATATGTTTATCAACGACTTGATCTTTATCCTTACTGTTACTATTGTCTTGAACAACGTGGTTATGAAAAGGGCTTTGCAACCTAGCGGATTGAAATTCGTCACTAATATCTGGAGGAAGATCATCAATGTCTTTGGGATCAGACTCAATATTAAAATCACGAATCGATTCTATTATAACTTGATTATCTTCTCTTTGAAAATTGGATACAGATTGCGACAAATTTTGGGAAATAGATTTAGAAAAACTTCCTACGACAGGAGAATGTACAACTTGTGATCTTGGAGGATTTAAAATCGAATCATTAGAATGAAAACTCAGTTCAGATTTATTTTGGTTTTGCGGTCTTAAATTTTTACGATTTTTAGATATAGCTCCCTGTCTAGTATCCATTGTTAATGAAATTCAATATTAAATAAAAAAAAAACAATTGGGATTGAATATATGAGTATAACTTGAACATTTGGTGGACAGATAAAGATATTTAAGGCTAAATAATGAATGCAGTAAGAAAGCAAATAAACAATGTATTTTTGATTCAAAGAAGGCTTAAGTGAGACAAATTGAAAATGAAACTCTGCAAAACGCGGTACTCTTATCAATCTTTAATCACCAGCCACGCTCGATTCTGCATTTAAATACGATCAAGCACTCTTTCTAAATTCAGTGATGGATCCTTTTTTTCATACGAAAAATGATTCTCATCAAGTGGATGTTATGCTCTCGATAATGTGGGTGCAAATTACTTTGCAGCTCCAGCATCGGGCTTATACGTTGGGCGCCAATTTCTTTGTAACGGCGGGGACAAGAAGTTGTAGTCCCTTGCAATGGAGTGAGTTTCGGCACGTTATCGAAGCCACGCTAGAACTCGTCGGATTAGGGGGGGATCTTTCACTCCACATGACCACACAAAGAAATAAAAAATAAACGTGCCTTTCCTTCTTACTGCACTACTCTGATAATGGCAGATTTCGTTGTTACAACTGCCTTGGATAGTCCCTCTAGCATCTAATAAAAGAGCTCCTCACCATGGTTAATCCTTTATCCAGGTATCTTAGGAATAACCCCCTGCTTCAAAATATCTTTTCTACTTTTCTTTAACCTACATTTAACTTCATCTGCCCACACATGTTCTCGTCAGATGTCTTTAGTTGTTCATTTTAAAAAAAATCATCACAAAACTATCACTTTTATCATATTTGCATAAAATTTATTAATACAGACAAATCAAAGTTGATATTCACTCATTTGGTATTTAATTAGACATTAATCGAAGTGTAGAAAGAAAGCTTAATTTTATAAATTCTAATTCAAATATTTGATACGTATGAAGTTCTTGAAAATGTGTGGAAATAAATGAAAATGTAACATACCTTGATACTCTTCTCCTCAGCCGTTGTTGTGCGCACAAAAACCGGAACTTTTATAGAGCTTTTATAAAATTAATCAAATTACATTCACAAGAACTTGATGCATGAAAAAAAATCGAATGGTAATTTACATATGTGTGTACATATGTATATGTATGTACATTTAATTCGATCTATGATAATAAATTTATTGTGATAATGGTACTGACTGTGATATTTACACAAATATGTTAAGATAGAGTAAGTAAGCAAATTTTAATCAATGCAATATTATAAAGGATTAATCAAAAAAAAACAAAAACGCCAATTGTACGCTGCGCTTATGGTGCTCTGCTCCCCATGGAAGGTTTTGCTGCAATCTTTAAATTTGATTGTACAGAGAATCCCACGTTGAAAGTGTGACTGTACTTGATCCTCTTAATACTTAGGTACAGCACATGTGTAAGTGATAATTGATCGTCTGCTGATAGATTAGATTGATAACAGATTTCGTATCAAAATTTCTTCGCTGCTGCTTAGGTTGAAATTTTTGTTTGGCGATCTTCGGCAATCGTGATTATTGGTCGGAATTGGACTTTATACATTTTATTTGTATGTAAAGATGTTGGTATGTTATGCGCTCAATAATTATTTAAAAACTTGAACTTTATAATTAGGAGTATTCTATAGGCCGTGGTTTTAGAAAACCACATTCAATAATAATTTGGCCATACTCAAGGCACTTTAACTACACTTTACTGTCCATAACCTTTCACTCGCGCGGCCAAAATCCAAGAGAGAGCATTCGATCGCGGAAACCAGACATATCCCCTAAGATTCATGTAAAATCATTGCGGCTTACAGATCGTTATTACTACCAATATAGTTCAGTGTCATTTTAATTGGTAAAACCAACTACAGGGTGTTTCTGTTTTGACTTTTTGGGACAAAACATAGAAAATAAGATTTTATCATTTTATGCAGTCCAATTATTTGCGATGACCATTACACTACCTTTGGGATATTGTAGTATTTTTTGCCTCAGTTTTTGGTCGTCAAAAAATTTGTCACGCTTAAGAAAGGCGTTGCAGTCATTCCTGGCTCGTTTGAATTTTTTCCGGTTTTCCTCTGTGGGGTTGGTCTTAAAGGACCGAAAAAACATTTCTCTCAACCTGACAGCCTCCTTACAGCTCGAGTCGTACCACGCCTTTTCCTTTGGTCTGATACTCTTTATCCGGTGAGGGATAAAGGATCTCATTCCAAAGAGAACTCATTACACGAGTAACGCTAGTGAGTAGGGCTCTTAATGCACGAACTCCTTTGGACTGAATATGTATCGTCGAAATGGTCAAGGGGTCGTCTGCTTTGTTGCAGTATAATCGAGCATTTGGCAAGATACAGAGAATAGGGCCTGTTACTGAGGAGTGCCTTTTTCATCGACATGGCAATGTTAGGAGCAACTATATGCAAAGCGCAATTATCTGGCTTATATATAGGTATGTATCTGCCATTTACAGCAGTTTTGAAACCAAACCAACAGTTGGAGCATGTGGTATTTCCTCAGCAGGTCAAACTCTGCAATAAACGCACTGATGGGGGAATTCATCCCTTTGTTATTCATATCATGAGCTTGACGATGTCTTCCATTTAGTGGTCTTTTATAAAAACCCCCACTGGAATTGAAACGATATATGGCACCAACTTTCTCCTGACTATAGGCTCTTGGACATGCACTCTTTTCCCATGAGTGCAGAACTCCTGTATCTGGGAAAATTTCAAATGAAGTGAGTCTTTCCTGAGCCCGTTAAAAGTTCTCCCTGAAATCAAAGCCAGCAAGGTAATGCAGTGGGTCTTCACCGATAACTCCAAGACTGATCCAGGGAGCAGCGCTGAAAAAGAATTTCTGGAAAGGACAAAGCATCTGAGTCTGCAGCCAAGCTGCATTTAAAACTCCCTTACGCCATCAAAACTAAATCGAAAACAGAAGCCAAAGGAGCATACAAAAAGTCAAACACCACTTTTTGCTGTCAGAAAAAAAGGATGAAAAACTATTTTTTAATTCGTTTTGTATACCTATACATAATTTATTAAATAACAAGCGTTACAATTTGTATCTTTGTCTTCTCATTCACTCAAATGCTTCTTCTTCTTCTTTTTCTTTTTTTTCTTTTTTTTCTTTTTATGTTTTTGGTCTTTTTCGGTAGGATTGCTTAGAGAAGTATCGTCTAACGGACGTGGTGCTTCGTTAGATAACTTTTTATGGTCATTACGCACATACGTGTATTTATCTCGTACTGGAGTATCGGATTTGAAGTCACTTATCCATTTCCTTTGATTAATCTCCGCAGGATAGCGACGATAAGGCTCTTTTGAATTTGACACACTTTGTGGTTTTGCCTCGGGAGTTTCAGATTGTCTTCTTTTAATAGGAATGGTATATCCTGCAAGGCCTTTGAGCTTGGTGATGGGAGTTTGCTTAGGTATCTTGGGCTTGGCAATTTCAGGAGGGCTTACAGCCCTCTTAGTCTGGTCTGACTTTGATTGTCCATTGACATTGCCACTAAAATTCATGCGGAAATTAGTAGGCTTAGGTCCTTTGAATTCGGAAAATGATGTTTCCTTGTAAGAAAAGGTCCTTCTAGGTATCGAAGACACACAACTTGCAGCTGCAAAAATGGGTGGAAATTTATCATAAAAAGAGATTTTCGGTTTAAGTTTTCCTCTTGATGGGTCTGGAGCTGTAGGTTTCACTTGTTGCGTCGCAGTTAACCTTTTGTTATCGTATTCGTCCCTTATTGGGGTAACTGGCTTAAAGGTGCCCATCCAAATTTTCTGTTCATTTTCTGTGGAATTGGGACTCCACAGTTTCCCAGCAAATAAGACACCAAGCCCCGAACTAGTAGTGGAGTGTTGTTCCCTTGAAAGAGGCTTAGGGTATCCTGAATAGCATGACTTCTGATGAATATCGTCCCTTGATTCATAAGGTTTTTCTTTAGGTTTGCTTCTGTAGGATTTTAATTGTGAATCAGCAGGGAATCGGATGCCCAGGTTGTCCCCAAATGAACTCGGTTTTATATATGGGTAAGTTGTTGGCTTTCTTTGTCTAGATGAAGGTTGATCCTTGATAACTCTAGTAGGCACTCTAGGTTTCTTAAATACAGCATATGCGGGAGTATATGGATTTTTATCGTTGTAGTCTACATCATGATTTACTCTTGTGTCATTGCTGGTCCTCCGCTTCCTCTTCCAAATTTTCGCTGCAAAGTCATTTTGATAGCGACTTCATTGTAAGAAGGAAAAGAAAAGAAAAAAAAATTGTCATCATCACAAGATTGAGGTTGTTTATTTTCAAAGCTACTTACATTGCTCCTGGATGTAAATTAATTCCATCATCTGACTCACTTTCGCTACAAATGTCACTTTTTTGAAAACAAAATTATGAGTATCCTGATTGGGAAAATGCATCTTTCACTTACTCTATAGTCCAATGATCATCCATTTTCAATTTGATATTATCCCATCCGATCTACATTAAAACTCAACTCCAACTGGATACAAATTGGAAGTACTTCAAAATTATGTCGAATAAGTCGGCTTCACGTTCCGCACACGATTGCGATAAATACTCGAGCGCTGGCTTAGGTGCCACGTAAGAGTGTTTTTGTTGTGTTTTTTTGCGGACCCATGCGACATTTTATTGAATGGCAAACTACGAGTATATACTTCTTTTATGTACAGTGTGTGTATGTATAAGTATATGTTGATGTAAATTTCCTCGAATTCCAATAAAAAAAAATCTGAACTCTGTAAATAAATAAATCTGTAGTTCTGATTGTTTCTGACGAAGTATCCACAAGTCTCAGAATTTGTGATAAATTTCAAGAACACTTTAATGTAGCGTGTCCATCTCGAATCGCATTACAAAAATAAACAAAAGTTAAAGACCTCGCATTCAGCACTGGACTACAGACAGGGTCTTAGTTTTGAAACTGTTTACATCTAGTTTATAGATAAATATAAATTTCCAAGAACCAGATACATATGTAGATTGATGCGCCAATTATCGATTCATTTTTTTATATGTTTACATTGGCTCAAGGTTATGTCAGTCTTCTGGTGTTGGAATTTTGCGCAATTTGGCATTTAATAATGTTGTTCTACAACTGTGCCTTGATGAACCATAAACTTGTGTCCCCGAACACGATAATCTTTCTTTCTCTATCAATAGCTGGTATTTCGTTTCGTCCACTTTTACTTCCAGTTCGGCTACTTTTTCGTTCTAAGTGTTGTTTAACAGCCATGCCTTCTGGCAAGCGATTATCTGATTCGGAGGAGCTATCAATTAATTCATTTAAGGACGAACGCTACTCCAATAGATAAATTGCAATCAAAATACGAGTACATTGGTCGGAGACTGTGGTATGTAATTTTCTAAAAAAAAAAAAGGCAAAAATTATGGTATAAAGGCTCCAACAAAAGGTAACAAAAAATTATCGTTACGTCAGAAAGATGATATTCGTCACGAAGCGACTCAAAACCGATTGTCTCCAAAACAAATTACAGACAAACTGAACCTTCCTGTTACACCTCGTCGGATTTCACGAGTTTTGCGCACTTCTCCAAAAAAAAATGGACGAAACTTAAGGGAAAACCATGCCTAACTGCCCGCCAAAGAGAAAAGAGATTTGTTTTCGCCAAAAAATATATGTCATGGACATCCGAGTGGCAGAACTTAATTTTTTCCGATGAAAAAAAATTTAATTTCGATGGTCCGGACTGTTACAGCTGCTATTGGCATGATTTAAGGAAGCACAATGTTGTGAGATCAAAGCGTAACTTTGGAGGCGGCATGGTTGTGGTATGGGGTGCATACTCACAAACTGGAAAGCTTCCTATATGCCTTATAACAACGCGAATGATCTCTCAGTTGTACATAGATCTTTTGAATGACATTTCGATATCTCACCTTGATAGCTGCGCTGAAGAAGACATCATTTTTCAACAGAACAATGGCTCAATTCACGTTTTCAGGTCAACGGGGGATTAGCTTGCAAGCCAAATAATAGAATTAATTGACTGGCCAGCTTGCAGCCCTGACTGTAATCCCATAGAAAATCTTTGGGGATTACAATCGCTAAAAAAGTTTATGCAAATGGACGACAATTTGCTAACGTACAGGACTTAAAAACAGCCATACGTGTCGAGTGGTCTCGAATTGCTCTTAATTGCCTTACCAATTTAAAAAATTCATTACCAGATCGAATTTTTGCCGTGATTCAGAACATGGGAAGCCACACAAAGTATTAAAAGGTACTAACCCCTAAACAATTTAATTTTTGTATTATTTTCCTTTGATAATCGAAGGTGCGTTCATACGAATGTCTATCCTAATTTATATATTTATATAATATACATAAATAAACAAATACATCATTTCTCTTTTTAAAAATTTTTTGATTAAAAGTTATTTCAAATAAATATAGTCCGCTCATACGAATGCCTACCACTGTATTCAGTTTTCGGTATGTCCATCAGTACTTCCTGCGATTTTTCCATTACTTCCTCTCGGCTGCTGAAACGCGTTCGCCGTAATGGTTTTTGAACTCGATTGAACAGGTAAATTCGGTGGCTGTTGGATGGTATTTGTTGCATTTTTTGTCAAAAAATTACGAATAATGATGGCACTGTGCGACGGTGCGTTATCATGGTGCAAAATCCACGAGTTTCCTGGCTACAATTCTGGTCTCTTTGGCGAATCGGTTCAAGCAAACGTCTCATAATGCCCAAATAATACTCTTTGTTTACTGTCTGGACTTCTGGCAAAAATTCATGATGCACTACACCGTTGTAATCCATGAAAACCGTGAGCATTGCTTTGTTTTTTGATTGAAAACGACGTGATTTTTTTGTTCTCGGCTCATTTGGTGAACGCCATTCACTTGCCTAAGGTCTGGATTACCTGTCGTACTCATAAGCCCACGTCTCGTCTCCAGTAATGTGGAATCGGATTCAGCCTCGCAAGTCATCTCTTTTGCGACGTCAATACGGTCTCTTTTTTGCATGAAATTAAGGTCTTTTGGCACCAACTTTGCTGCTACACAACGGAAACCCTACTCATTAACCAAAATGTCTTGGACAGATCCATAGGCAATGTTCAAGTCCTCCGCGATCTCTCTGATGGTTAATTTGCGATTATTGACCAACATTTCTTTTACTTTATCAACGTTTTCGTCGGTTTTCGATGTCGATGGTCTGCAGCTGCGTACATCATCTTCGATTGACTCACGACCACCTTTGAACCACTCGTGCCACTTGTAAACGACCGTTTTCTTTAGAGAATCGTTGCCGAAACACTTTTCCAACATTTCCAACGTTCGCGCAAGATCGTTGTTGTAAATTGTAAAAAATCGCCAACACACACAGAGATAGATGTACTCTTGGCTACTTAACTTTTGCAAATGCCAAGCTATGACGCTTAGATTTAGAGGAAATTTCAACAACAGATAAACCAACTTAACAAAACAGAACTCAAATCGGAACAATGGGAGCGCCACACGATGGTGTGTGGGGAACTTTTTGATCAAGGTGGTATGCACATGTACGGTCTTAGAGTCAATAAAGATTATTAAAGCCAAATGGAAGGGTGCTTCAACTAAAATCTTACTAAGTATGACTAGTCAAGTGTAACGGAATACTCGAACCTGGCTGTGGGGCTCTCCTTATCCATTTCCCGTCAATACAAACCTGAATGAAAATTAGACACAATATCTTTCTCTCGAAATGATCAAGTGCTTCTTCGTCTGTTTTCGACCTACCAAGACTCTACGCCAGAGAGCTTCACCAAAATGATTAGGGCTTTGTATTGTATAAGCTGAGTTTGGTCTTACTATAGGAAGAGCAATTGACAAGGCTTATTCTGAGTCTGTTATTAGTGCTGATATATTCTTATTGCTTATAACTACAGGGCCAAGGGTTAGTCGAAATTAATGCTATAACTGGCAATTATGAGGTTCTAGCCAGGCTATCGGTACGTACATCCTTTTCGGAAGATTGCATAAACGCTTTTCCTTTGATTTTCGTCAGTCCAATTTTAGTTTCACTTCCGCTTTAATACTTACAAATATGCCAAAGGTTATTTTTCCGACTGCGAATCCACTACTTAGTTACCACCTAAATCTCGGTCTTTGTCCACTGCGCTGTCCCTCGGGCGGATTCGAAGACTTTTCGGACCGGAGCGTTTGTGTCCATCCCCTCCACATGACCTAGCCACCTCAGTGGTTGGATTTTCACAGTTCGTCGTTGTATCTCCTCCTCCACTCACCGTCAGTGCAGACGAGGCCGAAGATCACTTGAAGAATGTCTCTCTCAAAACAACCAAGAGCACCCTTATCTATTTTTGATAATGTCCATGCCTCTGCGCCACTGAGCAGGACTGGGATTATTAAGGTCTTGTATAGCGTAACTTTTATTGTTCGGGAGAGGGCTTTGCTAGTCTATTTCCTGCTTAGCCCAAAGAAACAGCGGTTGGCAAGAGTTATTCTTCGCTTGATCTCAGCGTTAGTGTCGTTGTCTGAATTCATAGCGGAGCCTAGGTAGACAAAGTCCTTAACTACCTCAAAGTTATATCTGTCGAGGGTTACGTTCTGCTCGAGACGTCGGTGTTGGTTGTCCTTTTTGCTTGACAGCATATAATTGGTCTTGCCCTCATTGACCGCTAAACCCATTTTTGCCGCTTCCGTCTCAATACTCGCGAAAGCGCCACTGACATCACGCTGCTTTCTCCCGATAATATCGTCGGCGTATGCGAGTAGTTGGATGGACTTTTGAAAGATAGTGCCTCTTGTGTTTGCTCGTGAGTTTTGCACTATTCTTTCAAGTACGATGTTGAAAAAATCGCATGACAGCGCATCGCCTTGACTAAATCCTTTCTGGACATCAAAGGTCTCGGTGAGATCTTTACCGACCTTGATGGAGCAGCGTGCATTCTCCACCGTCATCTTGCACAGACGGACGAGTTTGGCATCGATGCCGAAACTAGACATTGCTCTGTATAGCTCGTCTCTATAGATGGTGTCATACGAGACCTTAAAATCGATAAATAGATGGTGTGTATCGATCTGAAGCTCATGGGTTTTCTCCAAGATCTGCCGTAGTGTGAATATTTGGTCGATGGTGGACTTTTTTGGCCGAAAGACATGGACCAAACAGGTTGTGATGAATGGCTTCATGGGTTCTCACAATGCGGCCGATAAGGTCTTGTTGGCGATATTTAGGAGACTGATGCCTCTGTAGTTGGCGCAGTTCAGAGGGTCTCCTTTCTTGAGGACCGGACAAACAATGCTGAGGTTCCATTCCTCGGGCATACTTTCGTCCGACCATATTTTAGAAATGAGTTGGTATATACTCCTTACCAAGTCATCGCCTACCGTTTCGAAGGGCTCGTCAATCAGGCCATTAGCTTCAGAAGCTTTGTTGGAGATATTTCTATCTCTACTTCATCCAGGTCGGGTGGAATTGTTGGTCTACATCGTCCAGATTGAAAGGTTCGTCATCACCGTTGTACAGCCTACAGAAATGATCTTACCAGATTCTCAGCATCGACTGCGACTCTCTTACCTTTTGGTTAAACTTCCGGATCCACCACTAATGACCCAAATTCATCTTTGCAACTCTGGAAACTTTTACCTTATTCACTAGTAAATTTTTCCTGCTCCCTTTTTCTAAAATAAGGAAAATTTATTTTTGGAGAGTGTTGTGTGTAAGATCGAAGCATCTTGCCCTTCTTTCCATCGTTCCCCAGCCTCTCAACTTATGACGCTTGACCAAGACCAGGTACTTAACATTAATCAACACGAACACCAACAGCTGTTGACGATCTGAGTTACTGCTTATCTTCAAATACCCTCTACCAAGGATATAAATTCACATTCCATTTTGCAATCAACTTATTTCCATTATTTCTGAAGCTGAAGTTATGATTAAGATGCGTCAAGCGTATGATCTTCTGCCAAAGGCCGCATTGAAATATTTCCACCCATTTACTTCAAAATACGGCTTTGGACCATCGAAGAATCAAATTTCCAATCGATGACAGATATCTCTCTTATTCCTTCCCAGATTTCAACAGCAGTTATACCTAAACCAAATGGCTAACCATTTATCTCCATTAAAATTGATTTGCCATTTCTTTGTAAGTTACTGACGACCGACAATGAAAACGATGCACGCTGCAATATGTCCTTGTAACTGAAGATACCATCAATATCCACGACACACCATCAACTTAACTCCTTAATCCACCGTTTTTGCAGCAATGCAATTTTTATGACAAAGACATCGTCGTTGGACGAAGCGTTCCTGATCTAGAATTTAACTCATTCTCAAGGACTTTCTTTTGTTAAATTGTTTCTTCTATAGTTTTTCTTTATTTTCCTCTTGACCTCAGTCATTGTCCTTTTTACTGTCCTTTCTGTGTCACCATGTGCATTGGTGTTATTATTTTAAACGCGTAAAATTTATCACTACTCGAAGGATGGCGGATAAATTGGCATCCTTGGTGAAGACTGTAGTGGAAAGCTGTTTACATTGTTTGGGGCTAGTAATGAGGGGTTGAACTAAAGAATTTTCACACTGAAGGAGTGAAAAAATGAAAGATAAATCACTTTATTTTTACAGAAGGAAATTTACGGTAAAGACAAAGGAATACCCGGGATATTAAATTGAATAAGGAGGAGCTGAACAAGAACTTCATAGTTACAGGCGAAGTGTATTACCTTTATCAAAATTCAAAAGCTTAGTGTTTCGTGCTGTTTTCGAATCATTAAAAATTCAAGTCAAGTCCAACTATGAAAAAAAAGGAAAAATTAAGATCTTTTTAACTGCTTCCATCCGGTGCATTTCCTTTGAAGGTCTAGAAAGCACTCGTAGGGAAGGAGAGACCCATAATGGCTTAAGGCCATTTGATTTGTAATTGCTGGTTCATACTCTTACAGACGTTAAAATATGTTATTGAACTAAAAGTACTGAAACGATGCATCATTCCATACTCGATTCATCTATCAAAGGGCAATCAACACTCTGAGGATAGAATAAAATACGTATCACTGAGTGAGCCTCGGCAAATAATAGCAAAGTTGAAAAATAATAAAACTCCAGGATACGATCTGAAGTATTTTGTTATCTGCTAATGCAAAAGCCACTTCCAAACCGGTTTTCATAAACGAGTTTTGCCGTATACGATCTTATCAAACGGACTGTAGCGTACAGCTACTTCATATAATAAATGCTTCAATAAGACGACTAGTTCCGGATCACCAGTTCGGCTTTAGGGTCAAGCATTCGACAATAGATCAGGTATATCGAATCACAAATGAAAAGAAGTAAATATGCTCTAGCGTTTTCTTTTTTTTTGATTTGTCATAAGCCTTCGACAAGGTATGGCACGAGGGCCTGAGGTATAAGCTAAGGCGAATCTTACCTGACAAATTATGCAAAATAGTTAGTTCATACCTTAAAAATCGGCTGTTTCGGGTTAGACATGGGTCTGAATACTCAGTATTCAAAAACATTTACGCTGGTGTGCCACAATGAAGTGTTCTTGGTCCGTACTTATTCCTACTGTACACAAGAGATATACCTCACGATGAATAGACAGTAGTAGCCACATTCGCGGACGATACGGCTTTTCTTGCGATAGGCCAACACCAGCCCTAAACAAGTTGTTTGATTGGACGTAGACCTGAAGAATCGTGCTTAACGAGGCCAAGGCGACTCATGTCAATTTTACTAATAGAAAGGCAGATAATTTAACTTTATTTATTAATTCTATAAAAATTTCGTGACCTAGGATTTGCTACCATAAAAGAATAAGTAGCAAGCTCTGATTGAAATCCTCGCACTCGTCTCGTGCATCACTGCAACCCAGAAATAATCCGGACTTTGGACGAGACCGCCTTAGCGCCGTAAGGACAAACTGTATGAATTAACGGAAATAGTCGGTGCCTTCGCTGGAAGGCTACCTTAAAAAACGTGAACATTTTACAGGAGATGGAACTACTTGTAAAGGAAACTTAGTCGTAGTCTCACACCACCATGAGCCCATGGGTGCTGCTATGCTACTGTGGTAGGCAGCAGGTGCTTGTGGTTATAGTGCCTGATATGGTGATTAGATAGTGCTCTTATGAGCGCGTGTTTATGGTGCCTATGAAGGTTTTACCTATAAAACAAAAACACTTGGCGCTGGCAGCCCGGTTTGCGCCATGGCCTAGCTTCTTGACACTCATTTGTGTGGCTCATGTTGTCATTTTTGTCACATCTGAGCAGGGCCTACGTTGGCGATGCAGTGGATCGAACCACTTATCCTCCGCATGATAGTCCAATGAGCCAACCATCGCGCCATCGCCACCATCAGGTACCTGCCTTCTTCACTCTTGATTGACTCGTACTCTGTTCTTTCATTTTATCCCAATCACCGTAATATTTGATGATTTTTCCAAAATACTTTCCTAGTAAACATTCGAATTCACCTTGACACCAACATCCATGAACGATCATTGGCCGTCCCAGTTGCCCAAACTATGACAAAAGGTGGCCTTGACTTCTGGTGGCCTATCGAAGATAAATACGATCATTTTGTGGGTTCACGAATTTTTTCATTGTGAAATATTTCCCATCAGCGAAGACAATATTTGGCAACTGGCCACGTTCGTGCAAGCGCAACAGTTCCTTAGCTCTATCGAACACCACGTTTTTTTTTGGGCATCGATAAGATTTTGGCCTTGTTGGAACTATAGTTTGAGATGATCTTCTAATATCCGTTGCAAAGCTGTCTTTTACAGTCCGTTTGATAAGATCGTATACGGCAAAACTCGTTTATGAAAACCGGTTTGGAAGTGGGATTTGCATTAGCAGATAAAAAAATACTTCTGCTAAGATGCTTTGAATGAACAAATTTAAAGAGTGTTCAATTTTTGTCAGAGACGGAAGTATTTTAAAATGAGTGTCGCGTTTGCATCACGTTATGAAGCAGAATTCTTGTACACCCATCCAAAAGGACCGAAAATGTCATACGGAGCAGCTGCTAAATACATGAAAAAGTCAAAAGCATTTGTTAGCAAGTGGGTGTACCGTTATTACCAAGTTCAAAATGTGGATGATTTACCGGATCGTGGGTCTACGCCAAAAACAACAAAAAGCAGGACTAAATGATTCTACGCGTGTTTGAAAAGAATGCTCTTCTATCGTTACGTGGAGGACAAGGGATTTTACGTAAAAGGGGTCTAAATGTGTGTTGTGATACGATACGAAGACGGTTACTAGTCAATAATGTAAAATTTCGAAGCACAATAAAGAAACCACTACTGTCAATAAAACACGTAGAAAAACGACTCAGTTGGGCCAAAGAGAATTCGGACAGAGATTGGAACAACGTTATTTTTTTCAGATGAAGCTTATTTTTGGGCATGGTCTCCTATCACTCATACCTGGTGTACACAATCCAATAAACTAATCCAGCGGACCGGCAAACACCCGGCAAAGGTGCACGTTTGGGGATGCTTCTCAAAACAAGGATTTGGCAATTTGTTCATGTTTACAAATAATTTAAACGCACCCAATATGGTCAAAATTTATAAGAAGGCTTTATTACCATCTGCCCAAAGGTGGTTTAAAAGAAGGAATGAGAATTGGTTACTTGAAGAAAATAATGACCCGAAACATCGCAGTCGTTTGTGCAGTGCGTGGAAACAAGAAAATGACGTCGATGTTTTAGATTGGCCATCACAGTCGCCGAATGCAAATCCCATTGAAAATGTTTGGGCATTCATGAAGCTTAACCTACAAGAAGAGAAGATCCCAACGGTCAAACAATTATCACGAAAAATACGAGTTTTATGGAGATCTTTGTCTAAGATTATGCTATAAGATTAGTAGAAAGCATGCCTCGAAGACCCCAAGCAATTATTGATAATGGAGGAGAGTGGACAACATATTAATTAAAAAGCATTCATATAAATAAACAAAATAAACCAGTACAATTTATTTTTTTTTGTCGTGTACGATGTTATCAAACAGACTGTATATCTTCAGCTCCGCAGCCATCTGCCACTCCGTTCAGGATTTCCCTCTATCCAAGACTTTACTGACGCTGATGCCGTTTTTTTCTCGAACAACTACAATGTTTCTTTACAAATTTGAATATTCTACGTTTTCATACCTGTCATATATTTTTACGCTAAATTTAGGCAACATCTGTCAACTAGTTTGTTGTCAGTAGTCTAAGAAATAGGTAAACCCTAAGAGCTATCGGCGGTTTTTTTTATGGAAAAAAGTATTGAGCAAAGAGTTTGTTTGAAATTTTGTATCGCAAACACAATTTCGTTTTCGGACGAGTCGAAAATGTTGGAAAAAGCCTACACTAAAATGTCAAAAACAAAGGCATTTGAGTGGCTTAAAGCGAGACGTGAACTTGTTGAAAATCTCATCAAAGGTGCTCAAAACTCAAGGTTTTGTTCTTTGTTTTTTTTTTTTTATTATCGTGGTCCACAAACCAACAACACCACCAACCAAATGTCCTCCGCATAAACTTTCGATTCCGGAGGATGCAAATATTTTGTTTTAGCATTAAAAACGAGTTATGTAAGAAGAATAGGTTGAAGATAGAGTCCCTCAGGAATAAAAACTGGGTCCAACACTTTTCACTCTCCACATGAATGGCGTTCTTCTTGTCTTTAGTGGAGGAGTAATGATTGTATTTCCTTTGCTTTTCCTCACGATAACATACAGCATACATACAGCATACAGTCGATTTTAATGCGACATAGCTCCCTAGAAATGGTAACATCAACATTCTGTAAAAATATGAACCCACTACCAAATTGAGACATTTATATCTGTCAAACCAATTGTCACATATCAATGTTATTTTTTCACACAACATTTTCTTTCGAAGATGCGGTGGAACCAAGTGGCATTAAAAACTAATTTTGTATCCGTTCAGGGGAGTGTTAAAGAAGATCCAAATTTATCGACTCGCCTTATAAAATTAATTTTACTTTGGTCTATATGGGAAGTAATGACCTGCTATTGCCAGGACATAAGTTCGATTACTAGCTTTACTGCCGGTTCAGTTTATGTTATGCTAGGCGGCGTGAATTCATCTCCCCACAAAAGCCAGAAAATGTCAATTCTGCTTTGACATTTGTGGAGTAAACAGATACAAAAAGGGGGAAAACAGCTACGAATTTTTCAGCCAAATAACTCGTCAGCGTCATATTCGTCCGACACCAACTGCGCAAACACTACGACCTTTGGCGGTTCACCTAAAAGAGTATGGGACAACACGAGATGCTGACAGATCTGGCCAGCCGTGGAGCAGCCGTTCTGCTGAGAATATCGCAGCTGTACCTTAACTCTAGTCCTTATACCCGAGTACAGGTCTGGCCAGTTGGCACTTTGGAGTAATAGACCTCCTAAACGGCTTAAAATTTTCTACTGAAACTCTGGATCTAAGGAGATGGCCTAAATCTGCGTCGATTAATCTCAATTACTGTCCTAGCTCAGGGCATGGTGGTGCTATAAGCCACCAAAGTCGAAACCCCCAAGAACATATACACAAGTACAGGTGTGGCCATTTACTCTTAATGCAATTTTCTGAATTAACTATATAAAACAAAGAACGTTTTTGTGTTGGTAAATTTTTATTTTTATCTATATATTATTTGTTATAACTTAAATTATTTAATTTTTGTCCTCATTATTGCGAATTTCCCATACAAACGAACTGCTTGAATGCTGCATATACTCGTATACTGGCCGTTTACATTAAGGGAAAATGTTACGGGTGCGTCATCTGCGTTCGTCGTGAATATAACATATGTAGCAGCTTCCAAACTGGGGTTTCTTATTCCGCCCACCAGCAGCTGCAGATGTTGATGGTCTAGCGTCAGCTGTTTCTTATAAGGCTAGCTATGCCAATTTTCGTGTTGAAGTTGCGCATTACCTGAACATTGAATGACCGCTCTTCAATGACTGGCATACATAGCTCCTTGGCAAGCTGGCGAAGAAGGCGTTTACGCCTCAACTTACTGTATGGGATGTTCGTATTATTTTCAAAATATATGATGTATGCTGCTAATGCCGTTAAATGAATCATGTTGAAAAATACCGATAATGACCAACGCTTCGTCTGTCTTTGGCAGGTATATTCTCCAAGCAATTAGTCAATAACGTCCACTCCTCCTTTTATTTCATTATAAAATTGTTTTTGTTTCGGTACATATGAGCACATGGAAATGTTGGGTATTAAAACGAGGACTGTCGACTCCATGGGGCGATCTTTGTTTGCCAACATTGCTTTGGGTATGAATGACTTATTTTTCGCATAGTTCCTCCCAGCCATCGTCAAATTCATCGTCCACAACTTTTAAAGTAAATTGAGGCTTGTAAAAAACTATCCATTATTATGTTGCGGTAAGGTTTTCACTAGGTTTGTACAAATGTTAAAAATTTTAGTTTAACATTGTCCATAGTTCGGAGAATGGTGCAGCTTTGTCGATCTTTGGCGTATCCCTCTTGTGTCTTGCTTCGAATCGACTGATGCCCATTGTAGTACAATAAAGTCAACAATTTTCTATCGACCACAAGTCCGGCATACGAGTACTTTCGCCGCTACTACGATTGGCGCCAGTCATAATAAGCACTATTATAAACGCATACATTTCGGTTAATGTTACATGCTTCCAAGTTTTTGGTTGCGCCTAAATGTTGTATTCTAATTTTTGTCCTCATCAATTCTAACATTAATAGAAAACCTTGAACGCTTAGAAATAAATTATAATGCGCACCACAAATAGAAACAGGCAAAAAATATATACCGGGTTTTCCAATAGGGACTTGACAATTTTGAATTTAACTTATGAACGCACTCTTTCACTAATCATCAAACTGTCACTGTCAATTTATTCAGTAAACTCAACATTTTTACCACGGTAAAGTACACGAACGAGCAACGTCTGCAAATTATAAAAATTTTCTTCCGAAATTCGGAGTCGGTGACTGCAACTTTAAGAGCGTTAATTCCAATTTTCGATCGTAATTCTCGCCCTAGTAGATAGGCAATAACCAGTTTAGTGCAGAAATTTGAGTCTACATATTCGTTGTGTGATGTTGCCGTATCAGTGAGACAACGGGTTGGTCGAAGTGTCGAAAATATCGCTGCCTTTCAGGCGTCCGTAGCAAACGATCCAAATTATTCAATTCCACGGCATTCTCAAAAATTGGGCATCGCTCAAACTGGCTTATTTTTGGTCCGAATTGGAAGATATGGACTTGGACGACATGTGGTTTCAACAGGATGGTGCCACAAACCACACAGCACACGCTACAATCGATTTATTGAAGAGTAAGTATGGTGAGGGTGTTATCTCAAGAAATGGGCCAGTCGATTGGCCGACTCGTTCGTACGATTTAAGTCATTGGATTATGCCAACAAGCCGACAACGTTGGAAGAGCTCAGAGCCACTCGTTGAAAATTGGATCCAACGAATCGACCGCTGCAAACGTGCCCGCGGTGGCCATATGAACGAAGTCGAGTTCCATTCATAAATGTTTTGATTGTACCTCAAGCCGATAATAAAGTTTTTGAAATATTTCAAATGGTTTGCGTTTTATTTTTAAAAAATTTGTCAAGTCCTTATTGGAAAGCCCTATATTTATAACCACCACAATGTTCGTAAATATATTCATCTACAAAATTGCATTAACAAAAAAACACTTTCTCAGAAAATATAAAGAAAATCGCGAAAAATTGCTACTGACCACACCTGTACTTGGGTATAAGAACGAAGGTTAAGTTGTCGCCAATGTCCCCGGAATATCGACCAGACGACGTGCCAGGCAATTGGGCGAAATTCACGAAATTTCCGTGAATTGGGACGACTACTGTGAACGGCAAGAGCTACAGAGCAATGCTCAATGACTTTATCCTTCCTCAATAGGATGAATTGGGGCTATGGTTCCAACGGGATGGAGCAACGGCCCATTCATCAAGAGCTACAACCGAGATCCTGAGGGCTGCATTTCCGAATCGCTCGTTCTGCCGATTTGCACTGGCCAGCAAGATCGCCTGATTTAACCATTCCAGACTTCTTTTTGTGCGGTTTTTTAAAGTCATGAGTCTGTGTCAACAAGCCTCAGATTCTTTAAGCTCTCAAAGAGAATATTCGTCAAAAATACGAGGACCTATCGCCGGGCGTTCTGGCACGCGTGCTGGAAAATGTCATAAATCGGGCACGAATGGCAATCAATTCTGGCGGCGGCCACTTGGCCGATGTCTTTTTCTCGACTTAAATAAACATAAACCCAGAGCAAAACCAACGTTTTTCTTTTATAAAACAATTTACAGCCAAAGAATATGGGATGACAATTTCGCGCCACCTTGTATTTTGTACCATCGAGTTGTTGCAAAAAACCTATCTTTTTCAAAATTATTTTGCAAATAAAATTCATCTTAATTGGCAATTTATTCTGATAGGTATATCTGTAAGAATGTCAGCTCAACCATTATTTCGAAATTAACTATAAACGGTGCAGCATGAGTGTGTCAATAAAAAAACGTCATTTTAATGACACCTTACATATGAGCTTTGAACACATCACCATCTAGTGAAATTTATTCACTAACACTCACCGTTGAAATAACCGCCGTCCTTTACTTAATTGGAAAGCTATCACGTTTTCAGGACAAAGTAGCTCCGAGGACCGTTTTCTGCGAAATGTGTACTGTACAGCGTACAACTTTATTAGTATCGTTTAAACCATAAAATGAAATTCATTAGTATTCCAGGTAAAGGTTATCATTTAAACGTCAACGGTTGCTGGTCGTTAATGTTAATGTTATGGCCATAAGGGTTCTCTCACAAAATTATATTTCCATACCTCTTCTGAAAACGAGAACATATTTTAGCACAACACGTTAAAATGTTGAATGTCTTCATTCTATATATGAGCAATCAAATGTTACAATAAATGACAGCTGATTGATGTATTAAAATTGAAGGTAAACATTTTCGATTAGATGATTGAATGTGACACTTTCTTCAAGGAATAAAAATAATGTGAGTAATAAGTGTCTCTGTATTACAACACGTGGGCTATCAACACCTACGTATTTGCAACTGAGGAGACCTACAGGACTAGAGTTAGGACTAATACATTTAGTTTAGAATAATTTAATATAAAATTGAAATCAATTCGGTATCTCTTAAGGGCGTTTTTGTAACACTGAAAAGTGCATTTTGTAAAAATGTTGATCGCTGTTGTCATAGAAGTCCATCTGTTAGGTGCAAATCACGCCCCAAAAATTATCCACATCTTTGGTACCTCTGTTGTATGGTTACGCCTCTACCCTTCTGTGTTTACTTGTATTGTACCCGTTCTTTTTTCCCCGCCATTCTCTGGAAATCACTGTACAGGTGGGATTCACTAGATTTAGTTCCCTCTATATACCTACCACTCCAGAGATGACAATTTAGGCCTAGTTGCTTTAGCGAACAGACCGTCCGCTCCCCTAAGTCCGACACTCCAACAACGGCCACTTAAAATCTGTTTTGCTTGCTTCAACCGGTAATGAATTATAGGTAAAGTAATTTATGTGTTAATTAAATATTTATTTTGTCTGTGTAGCTAGTGGAGGAGTGCATAAAAAAATAAAAGTGCTGAGTGTTCAGCATAAACCGCATTATTGGAGCAACAGCAATACGCTCGGGTTTTCCGCTGACTTTTGTACTGTTCCGGCATCTGTCCACCATAAATCATACCCTTCGAATGACACAAATATTGAACGCTTACATAAGAAAGCTATCGGCGAGATGGGTGCCGCATTTGCTAACAGTGGAGCAAAACCGAAATCGCATGACAACTTCGGAGCACTGTTTGAACATGTTTAACCCTCCGTTAGTCGCGGGCGATCTGACAGGTCACCCGGGAATATTTTTTATTCCCTCTCACTAAGGGTTGGCAACAATGCCGGTCCTGTAAGTTTAACACTTGATCTGTCATTAAATTCATTGCCTATGTTGTTTCATGCGTACTTCTTACTTCTAAAACCCTTTACATACTTAGTGTGAGTTAGTAAATCTTTTGAGATTAAGATTTGCGGCCCGGGTCAACCCCGGACGGATTTATTAATGCTTATTGCAAGCTAATTCTTAGAACTAACAATTTTCACTTAAAACTAAAGATAAAAACTAAAGGGTGGGAGCGGTTAAAAAAAAGTTAGGATGTGAGGCATAGGTGGAAATAAGAGTGTTTTTAAGAGAGAGTTTGGTGAGATGGTAGTCGAAGAGAGGCAGAATATCGTTAACTTCACGAAGCATTCTAGACATTGGCTCCAAGTGTCCGTAATTCGTTCGGTGAAGATTTAGCTGGAAAAGAAATAAAAGAAATAAGTCGAAGTAAGGAAGGACAATCGATATTACCAACTAAAATTTGATGAATAAAGAGAATGTCGGCAATTTTTCGACGTATAGAAAGGGGTTGTAAATTTATAAGTTTCAGCCGATCAGTATAAGGTGGTAAGTTTTGGCTATCATCCCAGGGAAGACCACGTAAAGCGAATCGTAAAAACCTGCGTTGAACAGCTTCTATTCGGAGAATGTGTGTTCTATAATAGGGTGACCACACCTGGCTTGCATATTCAAGAAGAGGCCTAACAAAGGTTATGTAAAGAGATTTATTAACATAAGGATTGGAAAACTCCTTAGACCAGCGCTTGATGAAGCCGAGGGCAGAGTTGGCTTTCTTTATTATATTATCAATGTGAGAACGGAAATTGAGTTCCTTATCACAGATAACACCTAAATCCCGCAACTCATTCACTAAGGGAACAGGAAGATTAAAGATTAGATAGCAGCGAGGTGAAGTCGGGGGCCGCTTACGGGAATACGTTATAGCCTGACACTTATTGACGTTAAGCTCAAAAAAATTCTTCTGACACCTAGTACAAAATCTGTCAAGATCTTCCTGCAGTGGTAGGCTGTCTGAGGAAGAAGATATATATCTTTCTTCATATCGTCTGCATAAACAGATATGTTTGATTTTTTTATGATGCAATCAACATCATTAATGGTCAGAATGAATAGTAAGGGGCCAAGGTGGCTGCCTTGAGGGACACCAGAGGAGGCTTTAATTGGGTCAGAAATCATGGACCTGAATAAAACATAGTACTGTCTTTCATTTAAATATGATCGAACCCATGTTATAAAGTTTATTTGGAAACCAAGAGCTTTTAATTTCAGAAGGATTATATCATGTGAAATCCTATCAAAGGCTTTGCTGAAATCGGTGGTAATCACATCAACTTCATTTCCAGATTCCAGTGCACATAAAGTGCTTGATACGAATTCCGTTAAGTTGGTAGTCGTAGATCTACCTTTGAGAAATCCGTGCTGGTTTTGGGAAACAATAAGTTTACAATGAAAAAGCATCGTGTCATAAATAATGCTCTCGAAAAGCTTGGGTATGCAGGACAGCTTAGCAATTGGTCGATAGTTGGAAATATCATCTTTTCGGCCTTTTTTATGTAGGGGAATAATAAATGACCTTTTCCAGGTCGAGGGAAATAATCCCTGGGTGATAGAAAGCTGAAAGAGAGCTGTAAGAGGTTGGGCTAAGTGCATTTCACATTTCTTTAAAAATATAGGGGGAAGATCATCAGGGCCGGCAGAATAATCATCTTTGAGGTTTATTATTTTTTCTTTGACTTGCTCTAAAGTTATAGACACAGATTCTAAAGTTGTTTGTGGACAGCAATTTAAGTAGGAAGAGTGATCTGGCTCTTGGGAATGGGTGGCGAACGCTTGGCTAAAAAAAATTGCGAAGAGATTTGCTATAATTTGGGGATCGCCCGATGACTTATCTAGAAAATTCAGAGATGATGGATAGTTATCCGATTTACTTTTAGTTTTGATGAACTGAAAGAACCGCTTGGGGTCCATTTGGTTCAAATAGTTGTCATATAGATTTTGACAAAGTACAGAGAAATTTATTTGGGCAGACTGGTAGTAAAAGAAATCGATGTCGGAACGTGATATTACTCGTAAGTAAGTACGCCAGAGCTTATTTCTCTTATTACGAATAGATCGCAACTCTTTATTATACCAGGGTGGCGATGATGAGGGATTCTTTTTGGGTAAAAAAGGTACGGATTGGGAGAGACATTTGAAAATTTCGGTATAGAAGGATGGAAGAGCATCGTTAACCGTGAGGTTGGGATTATCGTAAAGAAAGTCAAAATTGGCCATACTGAGAAGGTTATTCAGTTCGGCATAGTTAGCCCTATGAAAATTAAAACCGTAAGAATACTCATAAGAAGCGCGATTAAGACCATTGTCATACGCCAATGTAAGAGAAAGGGGAGGATGGTAACTATCCAACTTAGAAAGAAGATATCTGCTTTCTAAAACGATGCAGTTATCTGTATCAGTGGCGAAGACTAGGTCGAGTTGTCTGCCAATGTTATTGGTGACACCACTTAATTGATACAGACCAGAGTCAGTAAGGCAGTAGATGAAAAGGTTTTCTTTATCAGAGGTGATATCTGTTGCAGTAAAGTAGGACTGGTCAGTCTGAGCCCATACAAGCTTAGGTAGATTAAAATCACCCAAAAAATAACTACGTCGCTGGGATCAGCAGCATCAAAAATGCTGTCGATTGCATTAACAGCTAGCTGGTAACCTTGAATTGGTTGGGAGGGGCGAATATAGCAGCAGCAAATATATATGTTGCGCTTGCAAATAGGAATTCTAGCGCAAACAAATTCAAAGAATGCAGTGGACGATTTTTGAAAGGGTTTAGACTCGAGACGAGAGTGTATAGCTAGAAGTACCCCACGGCCATATAAATTTTCCTCCTTATCTAGATCGTCGTCACGGTGTAAATCAAAGTCTTGGGAAAATAATTCATTATCCTTAATATCAGGGGTGAGATTGGTTTCTGTGAGTGCAAAAATGTCGTAGGGCAGAATCTGCGAATTAAGATATATAGCAGAGATCTTAGTTCGTAATCCTCTTACATTTTGATAATACAGGGACAGATATTTGGGAGGCTTCGGCAAAGAATTGAGTAGTGGGTTAGGAGCGATGGTAGTTTTTGAAACTAGACCGTGTTCGCTGGAGGTGTAGTATGCGTTTGGAGCTTACGTGAGACGCAAAAGAGGAGAGATCATTAAACACATCATCAGGAGTCATATCTAATTGCTCATGAAAACGTATAAAAAGTTGCCGCAGTTCATTGTGATTAGTGGGAAGGCCTTCTTGCAGAATGAAAACCATTGCATTGGTTTTCGTTATACCGTCTATACAGACAGAGTCTGGCTTATCATGAAGATATGCGAGATATAAACGAACATTATCGTATAGTCTGCGGTCTCGTAGTCGAGAGAGAACATACCGGCCATCTTCCCCTGAATCGATAAGGTGCTTGGTTAGCTTTGCCTTTGGAGGAAGTATGGGGTCTAAAAACGAAGGTGGTGTGGCTTAGAAGATAGGGAGGGATTTAAAATATGGGAGCGAATAAAGTTAGGGTATGTCGTTTTTGTTTGAGTGGAATGAGAAGAAGTTGTTGGGGTTTTTAAATGACTGAGAGGAGGATCAAGATTAAAAGATACACGTTTGGGAATTGGGTTGGACGGTGTGGAAGAACGTTTTGTGGAAACGTGATTAGCAGTATGAAGTGAAGAAGGAGTGAAGAAAGGGAATGTCCCAACTTTAAAACTCCAGTTTGGATCAGGAGCTTGTTTGTTAGGCTTTGGATTTTTTTTGTGAGAGTTGGGCTTCGGTAAAGGGTTAAAGGTAGTATCCTTGCGATGTTTGTTGTTTCCTCTATTTGGTTTTAATCTTTCCATAGTTATTCCACCCAGATTGATGACGTCGGAAGCAGGGTTGATGAACATCCATTCATATTTTAATGGGATGCTTACCTTGAGGGTGTTGGTGGAGATCTTACGGCAGTTGATGACATCAATTTTAAATTTAGATTTAAAGAGACTAGTTAGCCTGGCTCGATCGAGATGTGTACCTCTTATTAAAAAGTCAACCGATTCGGTTTTGTTGGAATTGTTCAACTTTTTGATTCTCTTGTTCCACTCCGAAAGTGTCCACAAGGTGCCAAATCGTGAGATTGTGGGTTCAGGAGTTGGTGTATTTGGATCAATTTCCGGAGCGGGTTGTGGTGGAGAAGATGATGACCCAGGAGTTATTGGTGGTTCCATTATTGCAGATTCAAGCATCTCAGTCAGAATCGAGGTGTTGTATGATGCAGTCGGTAGAGCCTGGGATTGCACCGGTATATTGTCGATTTTACTGGAAGCTATCCGGATGTGATCAGCAATTTCGGTTAAAAGCGCGCGTGATTCGGTTATCACGTTGCTTAAATCACTCATTTGGCATATGATGTTTAAGAGCAACTGATCATTATTTGGAGGAGAGGGAACGCTCTTTCGCGACGTACTTTAGAGATGAAAATCGAGGGAAGACCGTAGAGAACTTAAAGAGTCTGTTATTGTGGGGATGTACGATTTAATTATAGATTTAACACTATGGGATATACAGTTTTTTAAGTCATCACTTATTTCGTGTTTATCGTTTCGTTTAATTAAATCACTATTTTGAGCCAACTGCATAGATAAGTTTCTAAATTGACTCTTATTATAGCTTGCAGATTGATCGAGGGAAATTGATAAGTCTTCAACTGTTTTTAAAATGTCATCATATTTGGTGAATTGATTTTGAATCGATTTCAATGCATGGTTGTTGTCCGCCGCAAAATTGTTGACCGAATCACTGAGACACTTAATAGCAAGCAAGATGTGGGACGGAGTGATATCCTTGCACTCATCACAATAGAACAAAAAGTTGTTTTTAAAGTCCCTTAAATACGCGATGGATCTCTTACTCAAGCCATTACATAGGGCATGGAACGACTTGCAACAAAGACCACCATAACAGCATTTGGATCATTTGTTAAGGCGCAATTTGCACTTCCACATAATTCAGACATGATGACGATGAAGTAAGGGTAGGTTAGTTGAAAATTTACGTAAGACGCGGTGAATGAGAATTGGGTTAAATTTAATATTATTAGCGTCTTTTACTCAATAAACAAATCGAGTCAGCAAAATACAAAGGGCGCTGAATGAGAATTGGGTTATTAGGCACTTTTACTCAATGAACAACAAAGGCGATGACCGAGAAATAGCTTGTGCGAAATTATTGCAAATTAGGCAGGAAAAATAAATGAAAATAAATAAGCGGAGCGAAATTTAAGCACGTCTGAACTTAATGAATGACAAAGCGAAAAGTCGAAGTCGAAATCTAAAATTTCAACAAAACTACAAGTTATTATGAAAGGAATCTGTCAGATTGCCGCGACCAATATGACACGTTTTATAGCCGCGACTAGCGGAGGAGTGAAGCGCATTCCGAAAGAGTTTTTACGGCGTTTCGTGACTGTTGACGAAACATGGATCCATCACTACAAGCCAGAGATGAAAGAACTGTCAAAACAGTGGATTTCAAAACGGTTTCATCGGCCGGAAAAGTTATGGCCACCATTTTTTGGGATTCGCAAGGTATGGAAGGACAATCACGGGGCAGTAATATGCTGATTTATTGGACCGATTCAGTGCTGAATTAATAGGAAAAACGGCCCCACTTGGCAAAAAAAAGTAATTTTTCAATATGACAACGGAGCTGCTCACTCGTCCGCCACAGCAAAACTGGGCGAATTACACTACGAATTGCTGCCTCACCAAACTATCCAGATTTGGCTCCATGTGATTTCATTTTGTTTCCAAACATGAAAAAATGGCTTGGCGGAAAGCGATTCTCGTCAAACGAGGAAATCACTGCCGGAACAGAGGCCTATTTTGCGGAGTTCATATTTTTTGAATAGCTAGAAAAGTAAGAATATCGCTGGACTTAATGCGTCGAGCTGAAAGGAAACTACTAGGTGGGGTGAAAAGTAACCTCGTTGGGAATGAAAAAACATTTTTTTAAATGTTTTTTTATTTTATTGAATATAGTCCCATTTTAGCTTGATACACTTATTCCAGCGATTTTCCAACTTCTTGATCCCGTCCGAAAAGTAATTTTCCAGAAGGTCTGCAAAATACTCCTCCGTGGCGTCGATGATGATGATTTCCTCGCGTCAGCTGAATTTTTTATTGATCAGCCATATTTTGAGGTTTGGGAAGATATAATAGTCCGAGCGAGCCAAATCGAGCGAATACGTAGGATGCGACAGCAATTGGAGCCGTAAGTCATTGATTTTAGCTGTGGTTGCGATGTTCTTATGCGCCGGCGCATTGTCTTGCAAAAAAAATCGCCGTTTTGCAGCGATTTCGGCCTTCAATCGCTCCAATGATGCAGAGCAATACTCGCTGTTGATGGGTTTTTCTTTTTCGAGGTAGTCCACGAAGATTATGCCATCACAATCCCAGAAAACCGACGCCATAACCTTTCCGACCCATTGAGCCTCCCTCGGCCGCTTCGGAGCACTCGTGCCGGCTTCAGTCCATTGCCGGGCACTCATTCTGTTCTCTGGTGTGTAATAGTGGATCCAGGTTTCAACATCGGAGGGCCTGCCGCTGCGGACTTGATCGGTAGTGTAGTTGCGGTATGGGCCATGGCCTAGCTTCTTGACACTCATTTGTGTTGCTCATGTTGTCGTTTTTGTCACATCTGAGCGGGGCCTACGGTTTATCGCCGAGTCCGAACGGCACTCCTAAGAAGCTTTTTTCGTAGGCAATTTTACTTCCGGGAGTTTGCCATTGCCCGCCGAAAGGGTGATGGCGATTTGAAAAATTGTTGCTGACCCAGCCAGGAATCAAACCCAGACTGTCTGCGTGATAGTCCAAATTAGCTAACTATCGCGCCATCGCCATCGTCATCGCAACAACAATCAGCTGTCAAAACAAAAAACAAAACTAAAGACAGTATCGCACTTTTTAATCCGTTTTCTTGCCTAACACAGGTTTTTACCATACAGCCCTCATATACTCGGACAGCCACCTTACTTACATTTTGCACGTATGCAGAAGATGAACAAACGAATAAATGTGTGTATATGAGCACTTTACTTTCATCAAATTATCGCAGCCTTTTGTTGAAAGGAATTCAATGTGAAAAGTTAACCTTTTGGATTGCAAAAACCTTATCCAAATTTGCACAAAAATAAGAAAGATAACGAAACACTCAACATTCCTTTCACATGGTACTGCTTCATCATGTGAAATAAATTCTCCTCACATTCATATCTGATGTGTAACATATGCCGGAAACGCACAAAAACTCCGTCCTCCTCAACAGAAAAAAGAAATGGCAAGAAATTCTCAAAATTGACACGAAAACGAGTGACATAAAGTATCTATCACATTCTCCACTCACTTCATAAGGATATGCCAACAAAAAGAAAATAAAAGAAAAAAACTGAAAGAAAGAAAAATTACTCTCACATGGTGTGTCATACAATCATCTTCACGTTGTCGACAAATGTTGCCTAGAATTTTCTATTAGTCGCATCGTAATTTTCAATTCAATCCTTCTGCGAGTAGTCACCACAAAACTTCGCCACCCCTCTCTCCTTTTCCATACGTTAAACTGTCAGATTTATTTTTTTTTGTGCCGATTTCATTCCTTTTTGTTTTTTTTTTGTCCCGAAATCTTCAAAAGCTGACGATAACAAAAGAAAATTAAAACAAAAGTTAAGATATTGACAACAGGATACTGACGCAGACCGAAGGGAAGAACGAAAGCGCAAAGAAAATGAATAAAACGATCGAAAAAGCACTTAAGGCTTAAGGCACACCATCTGCAGCGAACACCATGTGACACTTTTCCCACCCTCCGTGTGACAATGTCCTAGTTTGGCATAAATTTTTTAGAAATAAATATTGTATTGGAATGAGGGCGAGACGAAGGGTGGGCGACCAAATTGAGTTCTTGTTATTTGACAGTCATCGCAAACTCATCAAATGTTGCCTCCTCGGTTATCTTAACGCCTACAGCTGGGAATAGGCGACATACATTCTGACACATACGTGCCGGTATACATCCTCTACAAAAGAATGAATGAATGGTTTTGTTCAAGGACACGCCAAAATCGAAGCCACAGCTTCGTGTAACGTTCTGTTACACTTACTTAATGAGAGAAGTTGTATCCAGAATTCGTAAACAATTTGTGCTTTTGTCACCAAGGGCCTTGCTCCCGTATCGCATATCAAAATTAATCAGTCGGAGTAAATATTTGTTTTTAGTTCGACCCATTTAACAGACTGTGTTATCATAGACATTTAGCACAAACGAAAGATTAATTATGTTCGCCGACAGTGGTGGATGAGTAGTAGATACTCGGGCGGATACGTAACTTTTTTTTCTTTTTTTTTGTGTGTGATTGCATTTAGTATTTTTATCTCGTTTCTGTCTCTAGGGTTTTCACTTCACTTAATCGAATTTATTGAGCGATCTGTCTTTGTGTCGAAGAAAGTGGTTAACAATTTATTTTGTGCTTCCGCTGAAATTAGACTTTATTCGATTGAGGTATAAGGTGACTCATGTATCATCCTCGGAAGCACCTATTTTTAGGATTCATGCACATGTGGTTTACCCCATTTTGATCTCATACTGTGCTAAAAACTTCATCAATGATTCCACTCAGTTATACTTTGCAAAGGTACAGACCATCTTCTGGCAGAATTTAAAGTGCTTACCTGTCACAAATACATATACCAATCCCCTCGCGTTTACTGAAAACTCTTTTAGGAAAATTCGAGAAACCAGTAATCAACAATTTATTCAGTGGTCGAGGGTAATTGTGCCTAAAAAGGGCTTTGTGAAGGTGCAACATGCTTAGCAGCGAGAAAGATCCCACGAGACCGTGTTCAAGACCTAGTGGCACAGTGCAATGCACACTCGAAAAGAATGAATACGCTCTGGGCATTTTCACCGACAATGAGGTTGCCATCGACAATGTAACTTTTGACGAGTGTGCAATTCGACTTGAATGATAAATAGGACTCTGATTGTAGATACTGGGTGAGGCCTGTATATAATTTTGGGGATAAACGAGGTTCCTCGCATCTCCACTGCTATCCTGCATTTTGGTCAACTCTTAGCTAAACTCTTAATTATTCGGACGTCTTTGTATGTCGGATCAAGTCTAACTACGAGTACCATAACGACTATCTGCTTTTAACCGAAAGCAGCCCTAGATGTTACCAACGATTGTTGTACAAAGTGTGGGGTTTCAGTCAATTATCTTAAACCAGAGATTGTTGTCTTTACCAAAAGAAGAAACTAGCCGATTACACTCATCGACTTAAGATTTTACGTCAAAAGCGGTTCAAGATTTTGTCGGAGATCGGTCAGTGCAATGTTTGTTCGAGAAGAGAACTTTCTAGGCAATACTCAGAGTTCCGGAATTAGAGCTTACATTCCAGTTTCTTGCACACAAAACGAATGCGTCCCAAAGTCCTTAAGAGTTCAGAGATTTTCCCGGTGTCCATCAGTTGGAAAGACGGCAGGCTGCTTAATGGCGTCGAGACGGGGCATTATACGTTTGCTTAGCACTAGCATGTGCTAAGTATTAGTGACGCACATCCTGCATGGTGTCCTCTGTAAATTGCTCTATGAGCAATTGCCCTAAGCTCGTATCAGATAGAAGTCATTCGGCGCTGATGTAATTCAGCATGAAAATGCCTTGTTTGTTTCAGTCGGCCTCACCTTGTTATGTCCTAAATAAGCGACTTATGGATTTTTGGTTTATAACTGTGATGCTAATTAGACACTCTGGTAAGTCGTTAGTTGATATGTCGGAACTGCCAACCAGCTCCTAGAACTTGAATGATGACGTTGATCCCCTGAGCGTCATCGCACTCTGAAAAGTCCCGAAAATCTTCATTGACTTAGACTTACAGGTCATATGAGGTGTAAGTAAGTTGACTTAATCACGTGAATACACCCGCAGTCAGAGTATTAAAGTGTTCCAGATATTGTTTTTCAACTCAAAGCTCTTGCTTAAAAGATTATTAAGTCAGGCACTCTTCTACAAGACCGGGCTAACACGAGAGCTGATTTAGCTCTGATTAATTCTAAATCTTGCAACAAGAGGTCATAGTGTCATGTTGAATGATTGGGGATAAGAGTATGCCAGGTGCTTAACATTTTGATGATGTAAACTCATGTGCACTTCAGTCTTTTCCAGCTATCATGTTTTTCGTCAAGCTGTCCCCAGTTCACTGCCCAACTCTAAGTAGTTTGAGTTTCCTTTTTGCTTATCCCAAATACTGTCGTCTGTTGGCCCCTCTTTATAAGGTACTTATTGAAGCAACTTTAGACTGAAGCTGTTACGTCAACTAAGGTCTCATGGCCCAACCATCCGTAGACGCTTGGCTAGGCCGACTTTCTAATTCCTTCTCATAACATTGGGAAAACTTAATGCAGCATCTGTCCCACGAAAATGCTAAATGCTTCCCCATCGTCTTTCAACAAGGTCCACATCTCTATGCCATAGATCAAGATCGATATAATTGTGGTCTTGTATAAAGCCAGTTTTTCCTTACAAGTCATAGATTTATGCTGATGCTGCGCAGCCATGTAGGCGAAGTCCTGTGATTTTTGCACAGTTCTTTCCTGAGCGATGTTCAAAAAAAGCACAGAAAAGTTGGTCGCCTTGTCTATAACCTTTCTTGACATTGAAGGTTTTGGATAGTTCATTATCGACCTTGATGAAGTAGCGAGAATTTCTCATAGTCAAAATTCAAAACCTGATGAATTTGCCATGGCTGTCAAGGCAACTTTAAGGACGACAAATAGACGGAGAGTTTTTTTTTTTTATCACTCCACTTGGGAGCATAGGGCTTCCACTTGGCATCTCCATTTCACTCGGTTGGTTGCAGTTTTCTTAACACTGTTCCAAGTGAGATTGAGTCTGCCTAGTTCCAAGAGTGCAGATCGTCTCCAGGTGTTCTTGGGACGGCCTCTGGATCTTTTGCCTTGAAGGTTCCACTCCATCGCAATTGGTTCTTCCTTGTCATTTCCAACGATCCACGTTCCTGATAATGTTTGGCCAGAATATTCGACATATAGTACGGAGACATTTGTTGACGAATACCTGAAATATTCTGTATGATGTTGTTGCAACCAGGTTTCGCTGCCATATATCAGGACAAACTTGACACATGAGGTGAATATGCTGAGCTTCGTGTATCTGGAAATCTGGGAACTGCTCTATATAGGTCGTAATTGGCCGAATGCTGCTCTTACTTTTCAAAGTCTGTTAGCAACGTCTGCTTCTGCGCCACCGTCTGTTATTATTATATGTATACTACCTAGATAGCAGAAGCTATCTATATATTCGACGTGGTTTCCTTCGATGGTTATGTCTCCTCTGTTGTAGGTGTTGATCCTCATGGCCTAAATCTTCTGGATATTTATCTCCTATCCGGCGCATCGTGCTACTCGTAATCTTTGAAGGTGTTCTAATTTAGTTTGGATGTCACTGAGCTTGTGTGATAGAAGAAAAATATCGTCCGCATAGTCTAAGTCCTCGAGTTGTCGTGTGAGACTCCAATTTATTCCACGTCTCTCCGCGCAGACTTCTCTCAAATTTCATCCAGGCGAATTGTGAACAGTTGAGGTGAGATTGGGCATCCTTGCTTTACCCCTGTATTTGTAGTGAAACAGTCACTGATGATTCCATTATGTAGTACCGCGAGATCCGAATCTTCGTACATTGCTCTGATGATGTAAATTATTTTTAGGGGTACTCCTTTCTTACTTAGTGCTCTCCATATTGCAAATCTTTTGATAGTGTCAAAGGCCTTCTGGAAATCGATGAACAGCAGGTATAGACGTGTACGCAATTCTATAGACTGCTCAACTATTATGCGCAGAGTGTTGGCTTGGTCTGCGCAGCTTCTATGTGGGTGGAAACCAGCATACTCATCTCGTAGATTTCCTTCGATTTTATTTTGAAGTTTCCCTTGAATGATTGTTGCAAGTATCTTGTATATGGAGTTAAGCAGAGTTATTCCTCTCCAGTTGCTGCATTCTTTCGGGTAGCCCTTCTTTGGTAGCTTCACGATTATGCCTTTCTTCCAAGATGAGGGCAGTCTTTTTTTCTTATAGAAGTTTTGCTCATGTTCTGCTGTCAGCGAGTAGCAATTCGGCTGTGATACAATCCTCGATGATGAGTATCGATACGCAACTTCTGGGTCTTTTCAAAGATCTGCCGTAAAAGAGTGTCATCTCTTGTGAATCAAAAAACCATACTTCGGCTTTTCTCTAACCATAGCTTACCAGGCAGTCCACCTGCTCCAGTAGCCTTTTAAGACTTCTTTGCTGTCTACATCCAAGGGGACTGGTTCATTCTGCCTCATAGCGACATTTCGACCATCATTGCCATATACAACCTACCATACAATCTGCTGATGAAGTCTTTCCATATTCTCAGGACCGACTGTGACTCTACTACTACAATAGATTGTCATGTTCGTATTTGCAAGCTTTCATTCTGGACTTGTTATCCTGGTGTATCCTCTGAAAGAAATTTCGAATGTAGTCAATGCAGTGACATTTCTCCATTTGCTCGACCATGCGCTTATCGTGATCTTTCTTTTTTTTTACTCATCCTTCGATGGAACGCAGCTTCATATACTTCTTGTTTCGCTGCATTTATCGTCAAACCAGAGATTTCTTTATGTCAGCACTTGAACACTAATCATATCAAAAGCAAGTCGTTAATACTTTGCTGACAATATTTGCATTAGCGTTCCATGGTTTGTGAATGGGGATTTGACTTGAATTTTGAGAGGTCTTGAGGAAAATACAATCAACAAAGATTGAGGTTGTGGATTTTTGGTTTCGACCTACAGTGGTCTTATTTGAATCCGTTAAGACTGTGATGTACGCATTCGTACCATGGTTGCAACAAGGTAATGATCCTGATCGATGTTGACTCTTTGGGACATTCGGTCATCCAGAATATGACAAAATGATCAATTTTGTTGACGGTTGGTTAATCTGGTGATAGCCATGATCTTTAGTGGATCCGAGGAACCAGATACAGCCTCGTACAAGTTTTTAAATCCCGATTCTATTTTTTGATGCAAATTTTTGCAGACCTTAGACGTCTCAAGCTGAGTATCTTGATAATCTCATAGTCCAAAATGGCTCAAAATCTTGCAGTGAATTCATAGCTCTCCTCCATACTTGCAAAGGTTTAACTTTAGAAGATAATTTTAAAAATATAAGGCTATCCTCCCTAAATATAGGAAAACAGTGTTCAAATTATGAGCACCAGATGCATATATTCTGTCACTAATCCTTTGATTTACTAGCACAACGATATGCTCATTCTCACACTACAGAATTTATATAGCAAAAAAAAATTCTACAAAAAAAATCTCAAGTTATGCGCTCCGTAGCCGAAACGGAAAATTATTTTTGTCTCTGCTCTCATTCAAAAATACGCCAGGAATTTTTTTTATACATATATACATATCAAAAAAGAAAGCCGTCATTTTAATAAATTAAAAGCATAAATGATTCCGTGATACCCACATTCAGCCAGTCTCTAAATAAAAAAAAAAAGGGTGAATGGCGCACATAATCTTAATCCTCTTTTTATTCAGCCTTTTTCCTCCTTTTCACTCCTTCGTTCTCATTTTCTTTGCCTTTACGAATGGAAATTCTCCTTAAAAAAATAATTAGTTTAATTTTTGGCAGACAATTCAAAGGGATAAGCACAGCATTCCCTTCCTCTCATTTACATCAGTTAACAAGATTGCTCTTCAAAAATTAAGGACCAAAGTAAGACTTTGTTATGACTTTTGTCATTGAAGTACAAGTATCTTTCTATCTGAAAGTATTGTATATAAAACAAAAACAAAATAAAAATAATAAAAATTCTGTTGGTTCTTTGAAAATTTCTTTTCAAAACAAAAAAAATAAATCGCGCTATTTTGATGAAAGAGATACTTTTCTATTTTTGTGCTGCGGGACGTTATTAAAATTTTTTTTCTTATGACTTGTGAGTTCAGTTTAACTGCTAAAATAAATGATTTAAGAACTTAAAACGCCTGAATTTTAGAGAAAGATATTTAGGGATTTTCTGACTTTAAAAGTTTCTAAAAATCAAAAGATTCTTTATAAACTCTTGAACACTTATTTTTGTTCACGCTCCAATAGTAATTTGTTTTGCTACAACTCTGTCCGTCCGAATTTCTTTAAACTTTGTCAATCTCTTTAATGTAGCTATTTGAAGCGAATGCACCACACCCTCATCACCCATCCCAAGCTCTTCTTTTAATTTATCAACATCAAAAGAAAGTCTGATACCACTGTCAATCCCCAAGTAATTGGAAAGCTTTTTACTGATTTTTTTAACTAGGCGTTCCCCAACCATACCAAAGAGCCCAACCATGTTTAATTTTTGTAATTAAACAAGTAAGTACTCGTAAGTAAATTGAAAATCTCAATGAAGATTACTTACTGGGAAAAAATGGTTTTCCGCCATACTATTGATAAAATGTTCAATTTATTTAACCTAACGCCTTATAGTATTTTTCAGCTCTCCATTTTCCGAAGAATCTCATCATTCGAAAAATTCGTACACAGTTCGTCTTCTTTATAGAAAGGGTTTCAAGCACGAACAATTTTACTGTCGTCCAGTCGTTAAGCTCTCCTGCATATCTAAGCTGTGTCAGAGTATCAGTTTCGAGTTTGTTTCAAATACTTTATGCGAAACTGAGCGCGGGATAGAAGTTGGTGTGATCAACAGATTTCATTAAGATCTCCATCTCCCATAAAATCATTCTGCTCAAACTAAAGGTGATAGGTTTATGTACTACGCACTATTTCCTACTAAGATCGACAGAACAATGTTTTATTAAGGTTTTCAAACCTTTTAAAGAATCTTTCGTAGTGCCTCAGGGAAGCCATGTTAGGTCCATATTATTCATTCTGTTAGCAGAGTGGAATTTAATGCTTCCAAAGCGCATGCTATAGCTTGATTTAAACACCCAGCTACGATGCATGAATAGCACTTGCATCGTCAAAACAGAAAACTTTCCGTTCTCTATATGTGTGTCAATAATAACTTACGTTGGAATCACCACGTATCCGAAGTCGACAAAATGCTTCGAAATATCTGGGTTTTAAAAAGCGTAGTACTAAAAATCTCCCCCCTATGATCTGGATCCAATATACATATAAGGTTTTCAGCCGGCCGAAATCGGAATACAATGCCCACATCTGATCAGGTGTCCCTAAGACTTTCTTGCACATACTAGATAGGATTCAAAACCCTGAGAAGAAACTTATAGATGATGCCAATATTACACAGTCGATTGACACCTCCGACTAACGACAAAATGTCTCCTGCGTGACCTTCTTCTGTTCACATTTTCATCACCAGGGTCTACAGAAATTGCCAATAGCATACCGCCCCTTTAAACCTCCAAAAGTAACACCAGTCTCGCTATGGATGCTAATCAGCACACCCGCAAGCCCACTTTGGGGAGTACCCTGAAAAATCGTGATTCTTTCCTTAAACGACCAAATCGCTCATAGAATGCCCTGCCGAGCTCTTCATTTCCTAGTCATTATAACCTTCAAACATTCAAAACCAACGTACAGCGGTACATCTACGAGTACTTCTATCCTCCCTAATTTTCCATTGCCCGCACTGTTTGAAAGTGCGAGAGTGCAACTTTCTTATCAGTAATTCATAGAGGTATATGTGTATGCGTCGACGCAGACGACATGATCACCTACACGATGATCTGGATAGTATGACTACTTTTTATGGAAGTCCATTTTACTTCTTTTATGGAATCTTTCAGTGTTCCTAAGAAGCGCTTCAGTGATAAGGTTCCTATAGTAGCAGCACCCATCACGTCAACGCCGAGTACCTGCAGCCTGATGCGAGCTTAAGCTGGACGTTTACAGTGATACTCGTTGTTAGTATTTAGTAATGGCAAGAAGCTATATCACTTATACCTAGCATATTTCAGTGCATGACCAAGCCTGTTATGATGCCAGCAGGCAACCTTCAGTTTTTCCTACTGACGGACACCAGGAAACTCCCCAATCTTTTAGATATTTCAGGAAGCATTCGTTTTATTTGTCGGTAACCTGCAAATTCATGACACTTAAAGTTATTGTCTTATGAGAATTAAATGTGAATATAAGCCCTAACTGAGATACAGGCGGTGCTTCCTCTCCTGACAACTCTTAGTGAATTCAGCCTTCCGACTGCGGACAGTAATGGCTTGCATTGTAGAACTAGCTAGGAAGTCGTAGGAGGATTCAACGAACAATTCGTGTAGGTACTGAGGCAAACTTTCGTAAACTTTCCAGAAAATGTTTTGAGGATATTGCACGTAAAAGCGGTGTGATGTTGCTGTTATACCCAAGAAATAATGCTCAAACTTGAGAGTTTGTTATATATGACAGGTATACGCCAGCTTTAACATACGCATCGTATTATTGGACGATGTACAATGTCAATTATACCTACAGAAATGTTGCACATATTAGCAGGTGGGGTTTCTGCTAAAAGATCAGCAGAGGTGGGCCGCAAGTCGGTGTCATTTCACTCCCTCTCTGGAACTAAATGGTCATTCAAAAATGTGGTTGCCTATGCGGATGACGATGCTATAGCCGTGGCAAGAAAGCATCTCAACAGCTTCCACACAATTTCCAATCATAGACACTTCCACAGTCAACAACTGTTCCAGCTATGCCTTCTCTGATACACCGAAATGTGTTTAAGTCTTATTTTTGGCAGGAAAGCAAGCTCGAAATATAACATTCAAGAAAGAGTGAGGAAAGATAGTAGCTCCACTCTCTTGCTAAAAAGCTATTGGGAACAAATTGGGTCTTCAACAAAACATTACCCTATATGTATCGACTTAAGACCAATTCTTACCTACGGAAATTTTGGCGCTTTGAAAAAACCTGCCATAGCTAAAGAAAAACGTGATATCTGCTAAGGATATCCGCATCTTTTTAGAATAGTCAGGCTCTTATAAACTCTCACACTGCTCTTGAATTCCAATCATCCCTTAGGCATATGACAGAGCAATTCAACATTTATCTATGTCGGGTGCCGGGTCCCAGAGATACTCCAAGGCCGACGAACTCACCAAAATTGGAACTACTTCACCTATTCTGAGATGGTGAAGGTTATATCCTGAGAATGGTATCAAGGTATACTAATGCCTTGTGCAAGCTAACATTGAAGCTAGACGCTTAAGAAGAACAAATTTAAGTGAACATGTCTAGCGACCCAACAAATTGCTAGTTAAGATCAGAAGTGATTCAAATAAAATTTTTAGAAAAACCGAGCTATGTCACTTTTGAACTTTTTGTATGTGTACTAGTATGTCATTAAATTAGTTAGTCCTATTTTTGAGATTGTTTTAAAAATATAAATTCTTAGTGTAGATGTGATCTAAGTTACTTATTTCAATAATCACAAAATGCTTTTTGGATCACTTCTATTCCTAACGCTTTGAGAGTTTAAGCTGTTAAAATAGAAAATACGTAAGCGCCATCATAGAAGTCATCACTGGAAACTGTTTTGCAACTATATGCTTGCCTACATGCAGGAAAGTTCGGTGTTTCTTCAAACGACCTACGCAGAAGCTTCATGAACGATATACATATACCCAGCTCTCTCTCAAAAAGGAAAACTCCTGCTTCTGCCTAGTCAAGTGATAAATACTGGTACACAACTGAACTCACTCATTACGAATGCAACACTGGGCGCATCCATTTCGTATTGATTACGATTTGACAGCTGATACTCGTATTTATACTTCATTGTGACGTAAAAAGTTTTTGACATTAATTGCTTACAATCATGGAGTGGGGCGGCATTGAAAATCGTATTGTTGTACTTGGCCTACTTTAATGCAACATGGAAAAGGGGATATCTTTAAGACATTGTAATCCCGTTGGATTACAAGTTTTGGTCCGTATTAGAGGGCATGGCTTGCTCAACTCGACACTCAAATATTGAGTCGTTGAAGCGAGCCCTTGTCCGTGCAGTGGATAATTTCCCCATGCATGAAGTGCGTCTCACAATCGATGAGTGGCCACATCGTCTTAAATCGTGCTGAAAGGCAAATGGAAGTCTTTTCGAATAAGTTGTTCTAAGATTTGTAGCCATTGAATAACCCAATAAAAGCAACAACAAAAATTGTTTAAATATTAATTCGTTTTCATTTGGCACTGATTTTTCTGTGTACCAGTATTTATGACTTGACCAATGACTTAAGAGATAGATAACAATATATAGGGAGATATAAACAGACAGACTTCGACGCTTTAACAGAAGCTGAAATAGTTTAAAGAAGTTCAATGATAGACAAGCATATCCTAACCAAACAAAAAGAATTGATAGAAATCATCGTTCCAACGGTTGTGTTTCAAATAATGCCGTTTCCATCAAAATCCTATAATTCAGAGAATTAAAACCATGAGTCAAGCTTTATGACAAAATTTTACGTAAAACTTCAATACACTCATAGACCCCCCTAGTAGTCTAGGAGTCGGTGTGAACTCGAATCTAGTCTTCCAGAAATCGAAAAAACAATCCTGTTCATATAACATCACAAAAGTCCTTAAGGATCAGTGGCAATCTTTTTTAACCGGAAAGCCTTAAAGTTCAAAGTGTGATAGCTTGCGTTAGTAGGAAAAAACCTCCTTTCACCAGAGAGGATTATTTCAAGGGAGCTTTGGAGGTTCTTGAAGCCTTCTTTATACATATTTTCCTTGAAATGCCTTACAAAATATTGTAACTGTGCAAATTTTGCATTTTGAAAAGAACGCAATCATTTCTCATAAATTTTGCCACATAAATAGACGATGTCCTTAATTCCTTTATTTTGACAATGACTTCCTTCCCTCCCGTACATATTGCATATTTGACAGTGTGGCACCCGCATATTGCCGCAGATTGAGTGCGCTCGTACAAAAATTCCAGCCCACTTTATACGAGGGATGAAATTGCGGTTTCATTCAATTATTTTCCTTTAAAAGACCATTTTCGAGGTTAATTGACCAAAAAATATGTGGTACTTCGCTTTGCTGTTTATAGTCGATTGTAGGAGTCCTTTCATTTTTTTCTTTTTTTTTTTTTTCAAAAGTAGCCACCCGAATGAGGGAAGTCCGTTTTTTCCTAAAATTTTACTGTCAACTCTGGAGGTTGGTTTAGTAGCGGAAATAACTTTATTACCAGCGTCTGCTAAAGGACTCCTTAAATTCTAAAGGCAATTTTGTAGATGCTGTGGGCGTAGGGGCTGGTTTGGGGTAGCAATTGTATTACGAGTATTAAAGTACGTTCGAAGGTCTTGTTCTCTATCTTAGAGTATAAAAAATTGATCTTGTGAGGGGTGGTATTAATTATTCACACAATACATATGTACATATCTAGACACGAGTAGATATCTCCCTCGACAAAACAATCAAAAAGCCGTGACAGTAGGCGATTCATGCCCCAGAATAAGAAAACAATGAAGATCCAATAGAAAGAGACTTTTTTGTTTTCTATTTTCGGTTTTTTCTGCATTTACTCGTATCTAGACATCAATTGAGTTAACAGAAAAAATACAACACAGAGCCTCCTCTGACGGAAAGTGATGGGAAAAAATCAATAATTCGACGTACGAGTATGTACCTTGTCGTCATTTGAGTAAATCACAAATGTACGAGCACTTGTATCTGTATTGTTGGATTGGTCAAGTGAATGTAGTTTGAGGCATCGTTCAATGGAAGATGGAAATCGCAAAAGATACTCGTAATTGAATCGCTATTAAAGTCATTTCAATGAAAAAAAAATCGAACATTGTCAAATGACTAAAATTGTTAGATTTGTATCTTGTGAAGAAGAGAAATGAATAACAAGGATTGACAAGAATCAAATGATAAAATGTTAATTTTCTGAATGCTGATGAACAGAAGATCTGATAAGTGAATCAGCATAATTAATGTTTGAAACAGGAGAGACTCTGAACTGGTAAGCTATTTCAGTGCTTTAGTTGTTCAAATCCAATGGCGATGCAGATTTTGAAAGTTTAAGTGATTCCATATGCCTGAGTTCGCTGAATTGCACACTATGATTCACTTCTAAAGGTAAGAAAAGCAAAACAAAGATGGACAGAGAACATAAGATTCAACTCTTTTGTGACGTTACAAAATGATGTCTTCTAGATCCTTGTGACCTGTTGATGGAGTGGATTGTTTTTACTTCTTAAATAATGATAGACTGGTTATAGATTTCGCTAGAAAACTTTACTCTAAATATGGTAAAAATCGACATAAAACTGATTTCTCTTTCTGGAATTGTAAACAAACTGAATTAGACTGTGGTAATAGATGAGGTCAGTATATGGGCTGTTTTCAGTAACTAAACTGGTATACATAGCTTAGTTAGAGAAAAACTCAAACCAGCTGCAGCTGACTCTTAAGAACATCTTTGAAATACTTGTACACAGCGAGGGCGAAATAGGGACGTAAAGAAAATAGATACCGACGTGTGTTGGTTTTGAATGTTTGCAAGTTGCAATGACTGGAGAACAACGAGTTCGACAGGCCTTTCTGTAAGCAAGCTGTATGAAATTAAGACAGAATTAAGATTCAAGATTTAGAGTGCGTCCGAAGGTAAATTAATGAACAAGACAACCTACGGTTGAACAATGCAAAAGCGATTAAAACTTATTTCGAAAAGATGCGTGCACTACATTTCGAGTGTTTTAATTTTGAAGATATTTAGTACGGTAATTAGCGACAAGGTCCCTAGGCACCTGCGTTTATTATAGAGAAGAAATTATAGAAAATAAGGGATAAGGGTAACAAATATATATAAACATAGGAACTTGGCAAGAAAATAATTTTTTTATGGCCCTTCTTCATATACGAGTACCATCCTTATATATATCGTATGACAAATAATATGATTAGGAGAAAATCAGTCGAATCGCAAGCATCATTAGCGCATCCGTTGATGGTTATTCTACGAAAATTATTTATTGCTTTCATTTGTTGCATTTTGTCTAAAAAAAGGGTGAGCTTACGAGACTTGTAAGAAAAGTTTCGCGAAGAATCTGCTACTGCCACTGCTGCCCGTCATCAGGCTGAGACTGATGCTGCCCATTTTATTTCCAAAAATGGTACAAAGATCCACCAACGAGTAGTCGCATTGTTCCTCATAATACTGTCGATAACACTAGAAGCAAGCCAGGGCCATTGAGAAAATTGGTTCATGATCCATTTACCATCTTTCGATCTTTAATCACCGAAGATATGTCTCACATCTTCATTCGAGCAACGCATCGCAAAGTCAAGCAGATAACAGCTATATGGAATGAAACAAATCTAACTAAGTAGAAACAAAATAAACTGTTTGACTCTAATGCTTTTTTGGTTATCATTTTGTATGCTGGAATGTGTAAATCAAACAGTGACCCTGCCAAGGAACTATGGGACCCAACACATGGGTTGATAATGCGATAACAAGGTCGGAGAGATTACTCATTAGCAAAACTGCTGCTATTGATGATTTGTGGCTTATGTTACAGGCTAATTTGGCAGCAGCTTAAAATCCGCACGATTCGATGACCGTGGACGAACAACTTTTCACACAATACATTCCATCTAAGCCAGCCAAGCACGGAATAAAAGTATGGTGGTTGTGTATGATTCATGGTGGAAAGATGCCGGAACAGGAGCGCGAGGTCAACCAAGGCCAAATTATCGTATTTTGCTTACAATGTTCCGCAATATAATCGATATTGCTCCATTGGCCTCAATCATAATATACGATGAAATTATTCCAGTCCAAAAATCTGACATACGACTATTATTTTTGAAATTGTTGACGAGACAATTGGCAATTTTAAACATTGAAGAACGAGCCACCAATCTACGAATCACGTGCTATTCCGAAATTAGAAATGCTATGGAAGCACATTTGATGTTGTGGTAAGTTGAACTGAAAGCCACGTAAAAAATAACTAGGTAGGAACACCAACACCAGGACCTATTCCCTCGTTTATACCGTGTTTTAATCGGTCATAATGCCACTTATGTCGTGCGGAGTACAAAAGCCAGCGGAAAGCCCGAGCGCATTGCTGAACACTCAGCACTTTTATATCGGTGCCAAACCTGCACTGCTGCACTAGCTACACAGACAAAATAAATATTTAACCAATATATAAATTACTTTACCTATAAATTTCTTATTTATTTTCTGTTATTTCTCTCTACAATATATAATTTCGGACTGAAAACAACTATAAGTTAATAAACAAATCAATCTGGCACAAATGCATAACGATAATACCGTACGTTTCTTGAAAAATTTTACACAAATCCTTGTAGGTCCCTATGGACTTAGTAACTAATATTTATAACGCTATCGAAGCTGTCGCTGATCGGAGAGTTAAGTATTCGGAATGCTTATCGAATTTTGAAAGAGCACTGATGCATGCTACGAGGGCGGGTCAATAAGTCCGTGACTTTTTGAATTTCTGACCTCTTTACTGAAACCGCAACACTGCTCCTGTCAACAGGCATCTATCAGTTGACTCCTGTCAAAATTTAAACTTGCTGCGTCAGTTAGTTTGTGTTTGACAGCTATTTTTACCAGACTACTCACTAATTTGAGGAGAAAATGGAAAAAAGTGAATTTCGTGTGCTTATTAAGCATTATTTCTTGCGAAAAAAAACCATTACCGAGACCAAGGCTAAACTTGATACGAGTAAATACTATGGGGACTCTGCACCATCGATTTCAATGGTAAAAAAGTGGTTTACTGAATTTCGTTGTGGCCGTACAAGCACTGAAGATGCCGAACGTCCTGGACGCCCAGTTGAGGACTCTACACCCGAAACAATCGAAAAAAAATTCACGATATGGTGTTGGCCGACCGAAGATTGAAAGTGCGAGAGATTGTGGAAGCCGTAGGGATCTCGCATGGCTTAGTGGTTTCAATTTTGCATGATCACTTGGGCATGAGAAAGCTTTTCGCAAGATGGGTGCCGCGTTTGCTCACAGTCGACCACAAACGAAATCGTGTAACAACTTCACAGGAAGGTTTGGCGTTGTTTAATCGCAATATGGAGGAGTTTTTGCGCCGTTTTGTAACCGTGGACGAAACATGGATCCATCACAACACACCAGAGAACAAACAACAGTCAAAACAGTGGGTTTCTAAGGGTGAATCGGCGCCAAAGAAGGCCAAGGTGGGTTTGTCAGCCAATAAAGTTATGGCGACTGTTTTTTTGGGATGCACGCGGGATAATCCACATTGACTACCTTCAAAAGGGAAGAACAATCAATGGGGAATATTATGCCAACTTATTGGACCGATTCAATGATGATTTGAAAAACAAACGACCTCATTTGGCCAAGAAAAAAGTTCTTTTCCACCAAGACAATGCAAGGGTGCACACATGTGCAGTTGCCATGGCAAAAATCCATGAATTGGGCTATGAATTGCTCCCTCATCCACCCTATTCTCCAGATTTGGCTCCGAGCGACTACTTCTTGTTCCCAAACCTGAAGAAATGGCTTGGTGGAAAAAGATTTGACTCCAATGATGAAGTCATCTCGCAAACAAAGGCCTATTTTGAGGACCTCGACAAATCATTTTTTTTGGAAGGGATAAAAAAATTGGAGAAGCGTTGGACAAAGTGTATAGAGCTCAAGGGAGACTACGTTGAAAAATAAAATTATTTTTTTATCAAAAAATCTGTGTTTTAATCCAAAAGTCACGGACTTATTGACCCGCCCTCGTACATTGATACAACAAGGAGACATTTCACCGTTTGGTTATTGTGAACTAACTAATTAATATTTGCCTTACCTATGGACAATTTTCTCAACTTTACCTCAATTTAGAGATGATATTATCGATAAAAATTAAAAAGAGACAAAGCGACGGACTCAGGGGCTTGGAACACATCAGCATTTGATTTATGGATGTCAAACCATCCAATACAACATAAATCGAACGTTCCATAATAAATGTCTCATCCATTCATGAAAGATTCGTCCAATATTACCAATATAGTAAGAGAATAAGCCCCTGTTTCACTCGTGTTGTACACCGTTGGATGCAGATGAAGGAGTTCAAGAAGGCATTATACCTCACTATAAATCGGTATGGACAGTAGCATATCTATACGAGTATTTAGACTGCTTTCAACTATCAACAGTATTAGCCTGCACAAGCAGAGGTCATCTTATGCCAGAGCATATTAGATAAATACTCAATGAAATGTCAGGCATGCTTGTAAAGAATCTGTATTAAAATTCATGTTGCCTAGACCATACTACGAATTACATATTAGCACTGCGAACGCTAGTCATTACTAGTGAAACTTAAGGCAAGGAGAAGCAAAAAGTTTATGCCAAACATCTCCCATACAAATAAGAAACAACTCCTGAGCCTAGAAGTCAGATTCGTATAGTCACAAGACATGTCACAAAATACCCTTAAGTCAAACAAGCGGATGAGGATGAAGGATCAGCAGTACGCATTGTCTGTCACAGTAACTGTTAAATCAGAATACATCATCACCACTTAGGTAAATTCTACCTTTACGCAGAGAACAAGAGGGCTGTTACTGGAGAAAACCACCATGGGCATGTGCCTTCTCACTCGTGTAATTTACAATTCACTAAAACCGGATAAAGTCTACATGACCGTTAACCGTAAGAGGAACCTTTATCATCCGCAGAGGCAGTTGATGAATTTTTGAAAATGAATTTATGAATGCTAAAAATAGTTTTGGCGTCAAAACAGAGCCCTGAGGTACACCGAGTTTCTAACATTGTTTGACAACAAATCTGTAATAATGCATCTTCCGAAGACTTTCCTTTTTTGAAACTAAATTTATACAATTTAAACTAAAGAACTTATTTTAGCTCAGTATCATATATTTTACAAGTCTTTCAAATGTTTTACTGAAATCTAGATGGGTTGCGACGAGCTTTTGATTAAAAACTCAAAACTCAGGAAAGATTCCCCAAACAAGCAACGATTAAAAATATCCTGAAGGTCGTTCATTATACACATGCAAATTTTTAAGAACAAAGCTCTAAATGCTACTGACTGCACCAATTTTCGATGAAGCACATTTATAGATGGATGAACAGAGGAAGCAGATCAGTTGGACGAGGTATACTTACAAACTGCATCTTATAAAGGGTGGGCCATCTGTTGGCTTATTTTTAAAAAAGCAGTGTTAAGTATTTTCAGGCGATAATTGCTTATTGAAAAGAGTAAGAGTTTAATTATTCAAATGATTACCTAGGGTGGCTCGGCAGTAGACCATCATGTTAACTCAATTTTTCTATACATTCTCGATGGCTTCATCCCCCATTTAACGAATAGCTTTACAAATATTGTTTCAGAATGCCTGAATTATCTCTGGATCATCGTATAGTATCGTTCTTAAGGGTCGCCACACAAAACAAAAAGTTGAACGGCATTAAATCGTAGCTCGTGTAGAATGAATGATTACACGATTATTGAGCCTAGTGTGCAATAAATCGATTGTTGAACAACTTGTGTGACACGTGGCGCTATTTGGCTAGCTCGCCCTAGTCGAAGTTCTCAATTTTACTTCATAAAAAATTGGTTATCATGACTCAGTACCGCTCTCGTCGTCTTGGAAGAAAAATGGACTAGTAATACCGTCATTCCAAAAACCACACCAAACAGTCACCAGTTCAGGACTCACTAGCTTCTCTATGAGCGTATTTGAAATTTTCGAGCCCAAATGCGGCAACTTTGCCTGTTTACGTAGCTGCCGAGATAAAAATGCGCCTTATCTGAAAAGATAATATTTTGAGAAAAAACGTTATCAATAACGATAACGAAGCAGATCTTAATGAAACATTCTCCTCAGCCTAGTGTGAATGATGTTCAGTTGCTGAGATCTTAAGCGCGTTATGATTATAGAGCTTAGAAGCACACTTTCAGCAAAAAATTTTTCCGCAGAGGACAAACACGGGAATATATTTACTTACTTACTTAAGGTGGCGCTACAATCCGGGGTGAACCTGGGCCTCAGTCAACAAGCTCGGTCTTTTCCTGCCTAGTGTCGCTGAGTGTCGCTCTTCCTCTACTGTTTTGTCCCTCGGGGGAGAATTACAAGGCCTTTCGGACCAGAACGTTGCTATCCATTCATTCTACTTGACCCAGCCACCATAATCGTTGAATCCTCACCCTTCTGACTAAGTCAATGTCGCTGTACAGTCCATACAGTTCGCCGTTGTATTTCCTCTTCCACTAACCATCAATGCAGACGGGACCGAAGATCACTTGAAGAATTTTTCTTCCAAATCAACCAAGAGCACCCTCATCCATTTTTGATAATATCCATGCCTCTCTGTCATAGAGTAGCACTGGGATTATTAAGGTCTTGTATGGGGTAAGAATTATTGTTCGAGGGAGGGCTTTGCTTGACAATAGCCTTCTTAGCCCAAAGAAGCAGCGATTGGCAAGAGTTATTCTTCGTTTGATCTCAGCGCTGGTGGCGTTGTCTGCTTATACAGCGGGTTCTAGGTAAACAAAGTCGTTAACTACCTCAAAGTCACATCTGTCGAAGATGACATCCGAAATTTCTTTTCAAAATTTACAATGTTTCAGCAACACAATATCCGCCTTGGAAGTAACTTTGCAATATTTCACATTACTCAAGCCTAAATCAATCCATTACGTACCGCAAAAATGTACTGAGTTTCTGTTGATTTTCTGACTGCACAATATCTGTCAGTATCAAAAAAGAACATATCGCTCATTTACTTGAAGACTGTCATAACTCAAGAAACGCTAGAAGAGAATATCCCGTAATTCATTTCATATGTACCAATAGTCAATTGAAAACTTTAAACTCGCATGAGTTATGACAGTCTTCAAGTAAATGAGCGATATACTCGTAATTCAAAAGTTACCAACAGATGGCCACCCTTTACATATAAACAAAATAGCTGCGAAATGTATCGGCAATAAAAAGTTAATCAGGTACATCGCAGTCATCAACTAGTAAAGCAGAGAGTTTTTGAACCTAGTCAAATGTAAAAGCTGATATTGTTTTTGAAAGAATGAGAGCATTGACTGTATTGACAGGTATCGCGTCATTTGCTTAGATTCGAAAATTGTCAGTTGCCTAACGCAAGTAAAACAAAATTACTAACATCAAACATATCAGGATGTTTTATACTTTCAACATTTCTTTTTAATATTCCTGACTACGAGTATGTTCTCTGCGAACGGTATCCCAAAAAACAATTCCAGCAGATGGTACTCGTAGTTTAAAAAACAATAGAAATGATGTGAATATTCGTAAAAATCCTTCCTTCTAATTTTGGCAAAATTAATTCATCAAATTTGTCTCTAATCAATCACCAAAATGAATAATTTCAAGAAAATAACGTCGAGTTTAATTCGCTTGAATGATGACCTTGTCGAAACGGCCTTCACCATTCAACAGCAACTCTGCCCACTTGTAGCACTCTTCTCCATTTCATGCTAACGAGCAGTTTCATTTTTGGGGTTTTTGCTTCGGAAGTGCTGGAAAACGTTTCCTTTTTTTTCAAATCGGAACAAACTTCAGTTGAAGTAATTTATGCCTCCGGTCTGTTTATCATGAGTAGGTGGACTGCTGAATCGGATAAGAGTATTTAAGTTCTAGTAGATGGTTTTTTTTTCTGTTTTTAGAAAATTGCTTTTGTAAGAATTAATTAGGAAATAAATCTCATCCGCAGGGGGTATCATCCATTTTGTGATTTTTGTTGTTTTTTTTTTTTAACTCAATAACTTTTTGTGTAAGTTGGTAAGCCGTAGCTTTGGTTGGGGGGATTTGCTCACATTAAATCTTTGAATTAACAAATTAAATTAGTTGCAGAAAGGAGACGTTTTTTTAATATGCGAGTACAGATTATATACAGTACAACAATGGACACAAAAGTAATAATATCATCCCTTAGAATAACAAGAACATTCTGTGATATGACTTAGTTGCATCCAAAAATAATGTAATAAGCGGTTTCTTCGATTCTAGTAAATATTGTTTTTCTTCCAAGTTGGTACTACTGTCACTGACATCTGTGTCTGTCTTTAGTTACTAGGCTATGTCACAAAAAAATATTTACAAGTGATGTACAACACGTCAAGGAACCAAAAGATTTGGTGCCCAAAAATCTCAGATTGACAATTAGGGACCTCGAGGATACTGTTAACAATTCATTTCGATTTTGTCTAGAGGATTTTGAAAAATGTTTTGGGCTTGGAAAATTAAAATCTCGTTTGATTCCAAAAACACTCAATTTCTTGGTAAAAAAAAAAAACGTCAACTTTTCGACAAAAATTCAACTCCTGTAGTTTCACAACCACCGTATTCACCTGATTTAACACCGTGTGACTTCTGGCAATTCCTTAAGCTCAAGAGATCGGGGAGACGATTGAGAAGACAAAACCCGAATCGCTGCGCGTTTAAATGCCATTCCAGGAATCGACTTAAACAATTATTTCGAGGGTTCAGAAAACCGCTCACATAAGTATATTGTATCGGCAAAAGAGTACTTAAAAGGCTATTAGGAATAAATAAAGATTTTAAATTATATTTTAAAATTTCACCTTATTTTTTGATCACAGTAGTATGCCAGTTATTCGAAATAACTAACCGCATACTTTGGAGTCACACAAAAATTGAGCGAGTTGAATCTTCAATTGGATAAATCCATTTTCACATTCACAAAAAGAAATAGTTATAAAGAACCTTACACACAAATTATTCGCTGCTTCAGGTTCCACGTAAATTCTTCTTCTGAAGAGGTGTTCTTTCACGCTGGCAAAAGCAGTGAGTTCGCATTTCCGTTCATTCTCTTACTTAGTTTTTCCGGTCATTTCCTTAGAAATTGAAATATTCTTGTCTTGTCTCCTACGAATTTATTGTCTTCTACAAATTTTAAGATTATGGACACGCTAATCAACTTTCAGTTCATAAAATGTTTCGAGACACAGACACAGATATTGATATCTGCCAGTACGGTTTTCGAAGAACAAGTCCACCCGTAATTTGGTGGCATGTCTGATCGAAACCTAGAAGCAATTAAAAAACAAATCTATAAAAGTTGGACTTCATATTTTAAAGTCATATGACGGAGTTTAGCATCAGGTAATTTCGTTGAGAGTATGTGCATTGAGGATCTGTGAATCTCTCATCAATGCATAACACGGAATATTCAATTCAAGAGGTTTTTGACGATTTTAATGCTGATATTCAGAAAATATTGCTCATATTTGGTCAGGTGTCCTTAGAACTATCTATGCTAGTTAGATAGAATTCAAACCCATCCGGTAAAACTCAGTCGTGAGGTCATTATTTCTCATTCGATCAAGGTCCTCCAACGAAATTTCTTCCTACAGGAATTGTACGTTTACGCTGTCTCCACCAAAGCTTGTCTTAGACCCAAAAGAATATAACTTTATGCTAAGCCCGACCTGGGATGCGGTCAAGCGAAACCAATCGAACTTAAGTCCTTGACACTGGCCCTGTCCTGATACGACGCAAACGTTTCGGTGGATGAATTCACAAGATTGGGTCAATTGTTACGTTGTAGCCAGATTTTCTGATTTGAGATACTTCGACATATTCGAACATACTCGTATTTCAGGTCATGCGAAAATTTTTCTAAAACGGCACTTTGATTTCTAGTTTTCGACTCATTCTTGTGAATATGGAAAAGAACCACGGGTGCTTTAAGTGTGTTAACACCTCTTACAGACCACAAGCTTCACGGCGCATATCACTGTCATCTTAATAGAATGAAGAACTATGATATCTTCTATAGTAATTGCTAGTCGGAGGAAGAAGCAGGTACGTTTCCGACATCTAAGCATTTGCCTAGTTACAATCCGCAAAAAAAACTTTATTTGCCATAATAAGTCTGATTAGTCTTAAGGTATGCTTACAGGATAAAACACACTTTCCAAAGATTGCTTTTAAGGGCTGCTTAGCTAAACATATATCGCAAGGAAAGAAGGCAGAGATTCTAAAGTAGCAACACGGGAAACATAATCTGCACTACACCAGCTCTACACATAGTATAAAGCAAATTAACTTCGAGACGAGGAAAAATATTATCATATTTATTATAGCCAAAGTACAATCGTAAGAGTCTTCCAAACCTTTTGTGAAATCAAATCAAGTACAGATGCCGATCAGAGATACCTGAAATACTAAATTTCAACGAAACTCCTGGTGTTACCACAAGCCGGTGCCACTGCAAAGGAAGACGAACTCCATGAGGAGAGGAAATGAACATCGGTTTACATTCTGCCGGACCGGCAGGTTTTGACATCCGCACCAAATACTTCTGAATATGCAGGAGGACAATAAAGAACAAGTCAATTGAGGCACCACCGAGACTTTAATGTAAAACGAAAAACAAACTATGTAGGTGACGCGCTGTCATATGATTTTTTAAAATTAAAGAAATCGTGCTAAGGTCATATGCCAATATTAGAGCAAAAGATTTCAAAATGTAGAACTACTAGCTCAGCAGACAGTCTTGGCTAGAAGAGAAAAAGCTACACTTTTGGAGGGAAACCGAGGACAAGCCAAAATTTTATGCCAAACAGCTGCCACAAAAAAACGAAACAACTACAACAACTTAGTAGAAGTCAGATTCGTCAAATCACAGGCTTCCTCACAGAGCCTTTCCGTGTGAGAAAACACCTGATGAACATGGGCATAGCACAAAACAACATATGGTATGCAGGTTGTGCAACGAGGATGTGAAAACAGCAGATCACATATTATGTGACTGTAATGGTTTAGTTAAAATACATCAACATTGCCTAGGTAAATTTTACCTCCAAGGGCGAACATAGCCGACAGCTCACTTAAAAAATTTAGCCATTTCTGTTACAAACTCTGGCATCATAGGTGAGCTCTAAATGGAGGACATCACAATAGGCCCATCTGCGGCCGCAGTGGTGATCTGGGATATATTCTACCACCTCCCTTACCAATCTAATCAACAGACAATACTATTATTCATGCATTTGCGTCCAAGTGGAAAAGATGAGTCTTATGCTAAAAGTGCGTTAATTAAATTATGTGATTCTCTTAGAGGTACTTTTTCCAGTGGCGATTTCATGAGAAATCACGCATGCGTCGCGTCACATTGTTATGGTATTTTAGTTCAATATTATTTGACATTTTATTAAAGAAGACTCAAGTCGACAAAGTGTTCACAAATCGTTCAGCTGTATTAAGAGGAATGTCTATTGCGTTTCGCGCGCTTGTTTCATGTCTCATTCAATTACGTAGTGAAGTAAATATTGCGGCGGTAGCAAAGAATATAAGGGATGACCATGATAAATCGATTCGGCGCCTTTCTCAGTAGCTAAGCATGTCGTATGCAATAATTTGGCATATTTTACAAGAGGATCTTGGTATACAATTATTATTATTATACAAAATTCAATTCGTTGAATAACTGAAGCTTAAAGATGATCTACTGTTGTAGCAAAGTCAATAAGCAAAAAAGCCACATTTTGGGGTGCGAATCTACCCGAAAAGGTTCAAGAGCTGCCATTATTTCCAGACAAAACAACGGATTGGTGTAGTTCATGGTCCATGTTTAAAACATTTAAGACAAGTAATTTTCTATCAACTTAATATTCCAAGACTCGTATCTGTATGGTCCGCATAACATCAATTTTAAGGGCGCCCCACACAAAAACAAGTCCAATGGGGACAAATCGCAATTCCGAGGAGTACAATTAAGATCGCCAATGCAGCAGTTAATACGATTATCGAACTTATTGCTCAAAAAAATCGTTGTTTGATGGGATGTGCGGGATGACGCGCCATCGTGCTGAAATCAAAGATCAACCTGATACACGTCTTCAATTTCAGCGCAACCGAAAATTCCATAACCATGGTTCTGTAGCGCTCAAAACCAAAATTACGTTTCCAGCAGCACTTTCGAAATAAAATTGACAAACATTCGCAACAAACTGGCATACTTTGCTGATGCATTGGCTTCTCGACTACCACGACCGCCGCAAAGCACCAAATGTGGCAACTTTGTTTACTGACGTAGCCACAGCGATGAAAATTTTCCTCGTCAGAAAAAAATAATTTTTTGTCCAATTTGAGCTGAGGTAAGTCCCAAACTGAGAACGATAACGAAGCGGATGGTCATTTGCCTTCTGTAGGCTATCACTCTGCGTTTTGGACTTCTAAAATGGAAAGAGGCAGACAGGTTTAGTAATTATTGAAGGCAAAACAAAGCTATCGACCAGATTAGTGAAATAGTTCATCTATTCAATTTAAGATATTTTATTAAGAATGACAAAAGTTTATGATTATTTGTTAACACTAAAACAATCTCAATCAACCGATTCTTTGTAGGACACTTAACTTTTGTGTAGAAAAAAAAAAAACATACAACACACTTGCGCACTTTATCTAAACTAAATTTTGGATCATTAATCCACATCCTGGATTCCCTTTATTTAGTCACGACTTAATCAACGAAACAACACGAAAAATTAACAAAAAATTTGTACACCCCTCTGTGGAGTTCAAATTCAAGACAAGAACTGATTTTTTCCGGCACACAATACGTGAGCTTTCTACATGAGGCATAAATTTGTTGCAAACAAGGCAAATTGTTTAAAATCCCATGTTGAGAGGACCAATTTGTTGGCTTGGCAGGAGCTTTGGTAAATACGACTGCGGCTTATTCTTTAGTTAATAAGTGTTCCCCTTTTTAGTACAGCAGCCTTGAACATGAATAAAAGAAAGCTTTTCCTTTTGGTGGGGGGGAGGGGTTCTGTGTTTTTGAGGGTGATTTTTCTCTTTGTATTTCAAAAGAGATTTGCTAAATTCTTTTGAATCTTTGATATGTAAATGTCACGAGGAAACTCAGTTAATGGCTTCATCCGTGGTGTACGAAAAAAAACATAAAAAAATGAGTTTGCACCTAAGTAATGTACGAGTATATGCAAATTGATACAAATTATGAGTTTGGTACGATTCCTCTCGAATTTATTGCCACTTTTAGAGCCCTATTTACTAATAGATCTATAATGTAAGGTTTGAACGGTGAGGGCATTGATGAACTTCCAATTAATACTAAATGCTACTTTGTATGTATGTGTAGGTATATGAAATTTTATGTGTAACTAGAATGTCCCCTTCAAATTTAAATTGACTGTCCATGCAATGTAACCCCAACCAATCCAATGTCTGGATTCCCGATGATGATTGTTGAGAAAGAGCACAATAGTGTCTAAGGCGTCGAAATGGATTCCTTTATATTGAATATCTTTTCATCCATGAATGTGTCAGAATAATCAAATTTACGAGTGCCATAATTTTGAATTCATGATATGTATAAGCATTTCACGTCGTCTGCATACAAAGTAAAGAAAGGTGTCTCTGAGTCATGAAACGTATCCATGACAAACGATATATCATTCTTATTCAGAGGCAGGAATGCTTAAGGCTACTCCAGAGAACACGGTTTTTACTAGCTTGTGCACATTCACCTCTTTCTAAATGTGATTAGTTTAGCGACAGGATTTGACAATTCATGTTTCTTACTAAAATTTAGCGCCACTGTTAAACTGTCAACAGCTGTCAAATATCAATGTGACGACTTTTGATAGAAAAAAACTAGGAGAATATTAAATATGAATCGACAATAACTCACAGAACGAGTTAACATGGTGACAATTTACTACAAAACGATGATACATTTTGTACAGTGCGTAGTGCTTTTGCTCGTCATGAAGATCCTTCTCGCAATGCTTTAGTGGATTGATTCGATAAATTTAGATCTCTCGGATGGGTTTGTGATGGAAAGAATCCAACTGGTATTCGTCCGCCAGGGTCAGCTGAAAAAATCGCCGTCGTAGCTCAGATTGTGACTGAACAATCAGATGTGGCCATTTCGACATATTCACAAGGTTTAGGCCAATCAGCAAGCAATTTGCACCACATTTTGCATAAAGACCTTGGTCTAGATGCTTTAAGTGTATTGTCCGGAATATGAAGTCAAGGGACTGTGCCCGTATGGCTGTTACTTAAATGTCGTACGTTTTACAATTTTTACAAATATTTATAATTTTATATTTACACGGACCTTAAGACTGACTATTCTTATATTGTACATATATGGATACTAGATTTAGATTTAAGATGGTGGTAAGGAGGGATCAAGCAGCTCCGATAGGGTTGGAATATTAGTAAGTTGGCAGCTTTGAGGCACATGATGTATGGTTAAATTCTTCTGACATAATGGTTGAGTATCTCTGCTGTACAAGTGGGCCTTATTAAACAGTGCAAGTCCCAATCTCACTCTACAGAGTTTAACCGATTGTAGTCGGCTCAAGGACTCATTGTAGAATACAGGCGCTAAAGATGGCTTATGTGTACTTAAGAAGGAACTTGACAAGGTTCAGCGGTTTTCTGCTGCTATTTGTATTTATTGCACTTTTGGTCGCCATATTGCATTTGCGAAAGATGGTATGGAATACACCAAAGACATATTAATTGCTAGACGGGCACCTGCGTCTGCTTTTTCATTCCCTGGAGTGCCTACATGTCTGAGTGTCCATATGACATGGACCCTGGGGGAGTTTAAGGCTATAACGGAGCGTAGAAAATGAAAAAGCGGAGTATTGCTTTTATTGTTTTGGATGCCGTGTATTGCGTTGAGGGAGTCAGTGCATATAGCTGTTTTTTTTTTGCAAAGTTGAACGCTTCTACTAGGAGTTTTGGTTGGGTGTAGTAATTTGTTGCGTTATTATTGTGTCAAATTGATTGTATAGCCTGTAGACACAAAATCCTGTCGTTCCTTCATGACAGAAGCGTCTGTATACAAAATACAATCAAAATTATCCTCTGACAACAATGCCAGGAAGTTTTTTCGATAGACTACCAGCTGCGTGGGTCCTTTACGTGAAGCGCTGAGCGAGTCATTTATTAGGTGCCGAGGAAAACGCCAAGATGGTGTTGTTGTCTCATAACTCAGTGGTTTCGCAATAGTGACACTGTTAGATTATTGCTGCTCTTATCTCTTAGTAATGTTAAGGTTAATCGCACAGTAACAGCAAGCTGCGGGGTCTTCTTTCTTCAGAATCAGGGTAATATTAGCTGCCATATATCCGTCTAACCATATTTAAAAGAGATTTTGAGATGCTTTTCACACTGCCCCAAACAACTTGTCAAATAGGTAGTCGGCATTAACATCCTTGTCGGGATATCGGTTAACATCGATTAATTCAAGTAGAAGGAATTGTTTCCCATAGTCGTCAAGATCACCTTTTAACTGTCCATAGAAATTTTTCATTCCATATTCTTAGCACTCTATACGAGTATGCCTCTAGTTTCACTGTACATGAGCTACCGGGAATTTGGCGCCAAATCACAGGTTCTTCAATAGCAACTTTGCTACTGAACTCCAAAACAAGTTGCTTACAAGAATTTCGGTGGCTTTCTGTGTTAGCAGCATTTTAGCGCGGGTTGGAGTGAATGTTCGTGCCTTAAAACATTCAAATATCCAGAACACTGGAGCCTCGGCTTGTGTCGGTTGGAAGTTGATTGATCAGAGATTCGACTGGTCTCCCTGTCAAGATGCAGAAGCTGAATCCTTGATACATTTCATTTCACCCTGAAGCGAAGTCGATAAGAATAAAACCGATGATCTTTGTTCGCATTTAAAAATATATCAAACAAGTTTTTACCACAAACGTTGCCAGTGCATTTAATTCACCTGACACGGTTAAAAGATATATATCGAAATGTGGAAATATTGAACTTCCATCTAATAGTCAGAAAACGCATACGCAGAATTGAACGGCAACACATTGATAGCAATCTTTAAAAATATGAAAACCATTTTCCGAAAATTTCAGTAGCGTTTAATAGTCAAAACCCTTCTACTTTCAATTCCATACTATCTTTGAGACTTAATTGAAATGTAATGATACCCGTACAATTTTAGTATGTCTAATGTTATTGTGTGTACACTTCTTGAACATATTCCTAAAATTCGATTATTGCTTTTGACAGTATCGCTCCCTTATCAAGCTTGTCACGTTTCCAATACCCGTGAAATACATTCTCGTTCCTAAGGTTTTAACATTTGGAAAAAGATTAAAAGGAAAAAATACGAAAGACTCATTGAAGCGTACTCTGAATTGTAAATTTTCATGACATTTTGAATTTTCGAAACTTCTTACGTCATTGGTACTTCTTTGTTTGTATCTATTCCTTGCCAGACGCTTCTACCTCACTGCCTATTGTTCAAAATACCAGCTGAAGTAGATTAATGCTGTGCTTGAGGAACTGGTAATGACAGGAGACCATCAAATACCTTCAAAATCCTTCGTCGATTGATTTTTTGGGTTTTGCCATACACAGACTGCTTTTTATTACTTTTTTTTTAATTTTAATTACCTCTACTGACAGGGTAGGTACCAATCGAAATTTCAAGAACATCAATGCCCCTATAAACGTCGAGATTGATTGGCATCATATCACCATATCGCCAACTGCTTGAAACTTGCGAAAAGGACTAGAAAAGACTAACTGAGCAACAAAGGTAAGGTAGAAAAGGAAATGGTTAAATAGTTTTTGGGCTTCTTTTATGTAAGCGAATGCCTAATGACAATAGGCTCCATATGTGCTATGACCGCTTACAGGAGAAAAATAACTTTTTAAGAATTATTCAACAAGCTCCTTCACAAATATTTAACTATCATATGAAGAGGTCGGAATTTTGAGCCATACAACCTTACATCTACTAGACTACCAAGACTGGTCTTTTGGAGCTGATTATACGATATCGAGCACGCGATTTAAGTACATCAGTATTTTCAATACGACGAAAAGATCTCTGTCAACAACTTTCTATCTGTGGGACCATATTCTGATCGATACAAGATACACCTTCAATACCTTGGGTGTACAAACCTTCCGAACATTGGTTGGTGTGAATAAAAACAGAGAGAACACTCTGAGTAAAAAGACATGAGTCGAGTGTTTTCATTCAGGGGAACACTCAATTTGGTGTGAAAAAAATTTCCTCAAAGTAGTTTCTTACCCTCAAGCTGACATTTGAAAAGTAGGGTGGAGAGCTGTCAAATTTATTTGTTAACATTCTTGAAATTTATTCAACAAAAGTGGACGAGTTATTAAATTTCAATAATGTTTTTAAATATAAAATCGCGAAAAACAAAGCAGCATAATTCACAGCGTTTCGCGGACACAGGGGATAATTTCAAGAACTTGTACTGATTCGAGTTTCGCAACATGGAATGTTTTAGTAATCAGTTCCTTTCCGAAATCCGTGGTGGTGATATACCAAGAATGGAGAAGATGAAAATATTCCTTTGATACTTTGATGAGCCGGATTTCCAAGTCGGTGAGGACATTGGGATTCATAGAACCACTGTATCGAAAACAGTTTGGCAAGTGTGTTGTGCTATATATGCAAAAGCGAATCTATGGATGAAATTTCCTTCATCGGTCGAGGAATTGAGAGAAACCAAACAAGAATGGCAAGCCAGTTATAGTTATCCCAGTGCAATTGGCGCTCCCGACCCTACTCATATTCCAGCAAGCATGGATAAAATTACAAGAACTTCATGAAATCGTCATCGTCCATTTCAGATTTCCTTTTTTTTTGGAGGATTGAGTGTTAAACCATCAAAGTATACCTCTTCCGATACAGTATTTTCCATTATTTCAACTTTTTCCCCTTTTTTCTCTCTTGAAGTCACCTTCTATGCATACTTAACTACTGCAAGTGATCTCTCAATACATTCCATCTTTATTCACACCAAAATGGAGGCAACACTTAGCTGTCAAAACATATGAGTGGAGGTGTTTCGTTAAACTTAACGAAATACATTTTTATTCACACCAGATGGAGTGTTTCCTCCAAAATGCTGAGGGAACTCTCACACTCAGTTTTTATTCACACCAACCATTATCTTACTTTACATACTAAAGCAACGATCGAATTAAGGAATGTGAAACATGTTGATGCTCTTCAGAATCCAGCATATAGAAGACTCGTGGTACCTCTGCCAGTGGTTTTTAACTGCTCCTCCAACCTCTGGTTTCACTATAAATAATGGCGATCAAATGCAGGAAAGCAAGGTATAAAACAGCTACGCGAACAGGCCAGCTCACCCACTAATCCATATCTTTTACAAATTCATTATCGAAAAGGATATTCCTTTACAATCACAAGCTATGAAAAATCATATTACTCTCTCACTGTTCAATTAATTTACTTAGATGGCGCTACAGTCCGGGGTTAACGTGGGCCTCAACAAACGAACTTAGCTCCGAATTAGTTGAGATCCTCTTCCACTTGAGTGTGGCACCTGTACCCAAGATTCATCGGTTAGCAAGATTGATTCTTTACTACCTCTTAGTTGTACCTTCCTGTCATGAAGAAAGCTATGGCGTTACAATTCCTTTTATTCGGATAAAGGCTAGCAGGCGTGCAGGGACTTTTCCGCCACTTCCCTGTCCAAAATACATATGTTATTTATAAATCGTTGGCCTTGCTCGGCCAATGGTCATCCAGAAGAGTTGATCTAGGCAAACTGCACAACATCATAATGACTTCAAGCTCAGTATGGTCACCAGATCCTGTACTTAGTCATCGCGAATTCCATCGATAAAATGACTTAGCACAAATCGTGTCCAAATCGTCGAATCTCATAGGCCTCAGAAGCTTTGAATCAACAATGGAAGAACTTTCTTTCGAATTGAGACAGTGACCATGGATCGATCAAGCTGATGAAGTTATCTGGTAGAATTCCAGTGAATGTGGGCACTTTTGAGGAAAACAGGAAGAGAGCAATTTCTATTGCATCTAATTTAGGGAATCTGTTCAAGACTAGGGAATATGAAGGACATTTGTTCTCTTTACTGCAAGTATTTATCACTCACTTGTTTCTACTGCAACTAGTTTGTCTCAATTAAGCAAAATCAAATTGCAATAGAATCATCCAACAATGCCATCTCATTAATATCACTTTGTGAAACAGAGTACAACTTGAACGAATCCAAGTTAATGTCTTTTACAAGGACCCAGGTAAGTATGCATATTCCTGTGTACATCTCTATGTATGACAACATTTACCGAATTAAGAAAGTATCTTTGTTGTTACTTTTGTCATTTGAAGAGAAAATACATTTCAACTTGGCCCAACGACAAAAGTTTCACGGAAATTTCAACAAAAGTATTTCCATAGAGCATTTCAAAAGGAATTGAGGTTAAGTACATATTATTGTGTGTCTGTAGAAATTCAAGAGTCTTAAGGAGTGTAATTCTTCCGTTATTAAAGCTTACGACTTGAATCGTGGTTAACCTAATCGAATTTATCTACCCATGGTCCTTTACGTGGGAAACTTTTGCCCAACGATATAGGAAAAAGGTATTTACTCCTACTCGTGCAATAACGATGTACCTTCAACTTGCAACTTTTTTATTTTTTTCTCTTTTTTGTGTCTTTTGTCGTACGAAATTTAAGGAAGCCAAAAATGGAAGAATGGATGTGGGACAATCATCAGGAGATATTCTGTTTCTAATTTCAGCGAATGTCTTTTCCGGTTCCGCTGACCTACTTACAAAAAAAAAAATAGTTTGTCCTTTGGAGATGGCCGATAGGTTTGTCTCAAAGACAGCGAAGTAGTCATCAGATACAAATAAAGAACAAGAAAATGAATTGAATTTGAATAAATTACTTAGAGCAGTGACAAATATCATTTGATTATATCAAAATTTGTTTTAAAATGAAGATGGCATCCGAGCTGGCCTGGGTAATTCGAGGGAAAGTTCAAGAACAGGCAACTTTCGAGAAGGTACTTGTATTTCGTACTGGAATCCGAAGGCGATGTATACATCCATAAACACAATGTAATAGATAAAGTCGATGATACTTACAACATTCTTAAGTTTTGTTCAGTTTCCCACAAATTCACTTAAGCTTTCATTCACTTATTCCTCTTATCGCCAACCCCTCTTCAACTATTTAATACCCCCCAGTCCGTATTAGCAAAGGAACTTCATTTTAAGGAATATTTTCGGTCTTCTCGCCGTAAAGCGCTCTCGATACTTTGAAACTAACGACTTCTGACTTGTTCTCTTCTGGCGATGTTTGTTTTAAATATGATTTGTTCGAAAGCTGTCAACTAAAGCCCTGTTGCGTTTTGGCAAACGCCTCCTCGATATCGAAAAATGGAGACTTATATGTTACTCAACGGATTGCTTTATACGACTCATTGGATGTTCATATCGCCTGCATAGAAAGATTTCGGGCAAAGGTCTGTTGATTGTTATTTCATTCAAGTGTTCCTTGATACAATCGAGTAGTATCTTCAATTACATTTCCTGCCTTATTTTGAGATTCGTTTTCATTCGAAAGTCAGAAAAAGTCGAACGATCGGTATTTTGACATTCGAAGGAATAGAGAGTTCATTTACTAAACGAAAGTTCATTATTGTTCATATTTTGAGATTCTATTCCTTCGAAATAAGTGTTATTTTTAAACGTTTGCAATTTTCTAGACGAATAGATCAACCAAAATGTACGTAAATTTTATTTAATATGAAATATTCTAAATTTTAATTAATTTAAGGAAAATGCAGAAATCGCAAAAGGATTTTCGTCCAACAGAATGGACAAAGAGCGATTTTGGAAAGATGCTGCAGAAAAGCTGAATAACCACGGACCTCCGAGTAAAGACGAATCTACTTCTAAAAAGGTTTAAAATTGACATTTGTCTTAAACATGATTTAATTATTTTCACTTTCTAGGTTTGGGCTGATTACAAGTTCAAGATGAAGAAGATGGTGGAGAACGAGAGTCTGGCTACAACGACGATAACCTAGTAGCTCTTTCTGAGTTCGAATAGGGCGTCGTTATAATTACGTCGCTAAATCAATCCGTAACAGGATAAGAAGGAGTCTGGAGAAGGCGGATGATCGAAGAAAGGAAAGTGATGAGGAGACACGCCGTCATAATCTCGCCATAGAGGGTTGATGCGCGAGAAGCTGCGAGCTCAACTTGCAGCTGATAGTTAAATATTATTTTTTTTCAAAGGAAATAATAAATGAAATAAAAGACTGTTAGAATTAAATGACAACTGCATATTTTATGTATAAATACATTTAATTCTTAAACTTTTAAAATATTCTAGCAATACCGTCGCGAGTGTTTCGAGCTGCATGACTATAAGTAATTTTACTCGTATCAACATCAGCAAAGGCATTTTCTGAGCGATCTTCCAATTTCTAATTTTCAGCATTATCGGCCACTTTAAAGTGAATGCAAATGTTGTGCAATGCTGCAGAAACATTTACAATTTGAGCAGCCTTCTCCGCCGAAAGTTTAGTTGTCTAGCCTTCAGACAGTACCTAAACCTATTTCTTAGTAACCCAATTGTTATCTCGTTGATGTTGCGTGCTTTTGAATGTTGGGTATTAAATTTGCTCCCAGAACTTCCGCTGACAAGTGTCCGATATGGGGTCATAATCCACGGCTCCAGGGGATATCCTGCGTCACCAAATACAATTAATTGATAAACAAACAAGATTAAGATGTTTGTGCATGTATCCATGTTTCATACCTAGCAGCGAGGAATTTGTTTGTCTACCTCCAGTGTACTGCTCCAAAAGATAGTTTCTTCAAGGCGTCATGTGTTGCACCAGGGTGAGTTGGATTTATATATATGCCATATCCTCATTTTGTGGTCACATATCTGCCAAAATAAAAAAATATATATATGTACGAGGGCGGGTCAATAAGTCCGTGACTTTTTGAATTTCTGACCTCTGTACTGAAACAGCAACACTGCTCCTGTCAACAGGCATCTGTCAGTTGACTCCTGTCAAAATTTAAACTTGCTGCGTCAGTTAGTTTGTGTTTGACAGCTATTTTTATCAGACTACTCACTAATTTGAGGAGAAAATGGAAAAAAGTGAATTTCGTGTGCTTATTAAGCATTATTTCTTGCGAAAAAAAACCATTACCGAGACCAAGGCTAAGCTTGATAAATACTATGGGGACTCTGCACCATCGATTTCAATGGTAAAAAAGTGGTTTACTGAATTTCGTTGTGGCCGTACAAGCACTGAAGATGCCGAACGTCCTGGACGCCCAGTTGAGGTCTCTACACCCGAAACAATCGAAAAAATTCACGATATGGTGTTGGCCGACCGAAGATTGAAAGTGCGAGAGATTGTGGAAGCCGTAGGGATCTCGCATGGCTCAGTGGTTTCAATTTTGAATGATCACTTGGGCATGAGAAAGCTTTCCGCAAGATAGGTGCCGCGTTTGCTCACAGTCGCCCACAAAAACAATCGTGTTTGCCATGGCAAAAATCCATGAATTGGGCTATGAATTGCTCCCTCATCCACCCTATTCTCCAGATTTGGCTCCGAGCGACTACTTCTTGTTCCCAAACCTGAAGGAATGGCTTGGTGGAAAAAGATTTGACTCCAATGATGAAGTCATCTCGCAAACAAAGGCCTATTTTGAGGACCTCGACAAATCATTTTTTTCGGAAGGGATAAAAAAATTGGAGAAGCGTTGGACAAAGTGTATAGAGCTCAAGGGAGACTACGTTGAAAAATAAAATTATTTTTTTATCAAAAAATCTGTGTTTTAATCCAAAAGTCACGGACTTATTGACCAGCCCTCGTATGTATGATACATACAAATTACTTACAATTATTATATTAATGCTGTAGAATCTCTGCCGGTTATAATATAAATGCCTGTCTTCTGGTAAAGGGGCTTTAATGGCAACGTGCGTACCATCAAAGCAGCCAATTACCCCTGAAAATCCATTTGTGGTAAAAGTGAAGTTTTATTTCCTCCTTTTCATTTTCATTAGCTTCAAAGTTTGTTCATTTGGAGCAAAGCTTATCTTCAAATGCAGATATACAGATCACGATGCATTTCGATACGGATGATTGGGACAATTTCACATCTGCATCTTTCCCAATTCGGAATTGGTAGCCGCCTTCTGCTACAAATCGAAGGGTAGTTGCTAGCATCATAATGATAGGAGGAATGGATAATGTTGTTCCTCCTTGAATTACAGCAACGAATTCGTCCAACACATACCTAAATGCATTTTTATTCAACCGAAAATTCCGAACAAATCTTTAAATAAATGGAAATTACTAAAAGCATTGGAAAAAAAACTGATAATACATACTTGGAATTTTCAAGCTCTAATGGATTTAATCCATCCATTATTCTGCGCCTACTGATGTGCTCTTCATCGTCTAAGAATAAAGCAACTGCCATGTCTTTTTCCTTCTTTTTATAACCTTTTACAACTTTTGACAAACTTAACCCTTACCGGGATATTTATTTTGATTTTGACAGTACTCAAATTGAAAGACAACAGCTGATTTGGAAGTAAAATTCATTCAAGTTCATTTCTTGATACATTCGATAATGAACCTTATTCTTTCGAATATCAAAATACGAAAAAATCTTTCGAAGGAATAGAGTTTATCGAACGAATTGACTATTGATTCGAATCTCAAAATAAGTGTGTGTATCAATACGAAGGACACCTACGAGAGTTAAAAACCTTCAAAGTGCTGCCAGCTTACAGCCAGTGTATAAGTAAAGAAACTTTTAACGAGACATGAGACATTTTATCGAGGAAATCCTCTGGATCTCGCCAATGGTAAATCCAATTACATACTCTTCATTGTTAGTCTGGTGAAACATGCTCCCACAATAAAACATCCCACCTGCCTTCTTTCGCATTGTTCAATCTCCTCCACTTGGTACTCATAACATGCACTCCATAATCAAAGACAGCTTGTGTACTACTCCGGTGCGCAGTTCTGACTTTCATTTGCTCTGGTCTGGTCGATATGCCATCTGATACAATGACAATTCAACCTCTGTTGCTGCGAAAGTACAAAATTGACTTTTCGTGTGCCCAGGAATGGCTTCATTCAAATCCCGAGTCCAGAAAAGAGTAAAGTCTGGTCTTTACAGACGTCTACCTAACTGATCTAGGGTGCTGTGCTATTGTCTTTTAAAAGGTCGACACAGTTAGATTTCAGTGCCCATCCGGACTCGACTTGATAAATTTGTAATCGTGAGTACTTACCAGCAGACAAAAATATTAGCACTGGACAGCGTATAAATGAGAACTTTCCTGGACTACTTCGATATACTCGTATTTGGAGCTTAGGCCGGTAAGGATTAATGGGACTAAGTCAGCGTCTTGGAAAAAAGATGGTGGAGGATGAGTCCTTTATGGACCAACGGCAGCGCTAACATAGGGGTATCCAAAAATGGAATTGGCACTCTAAGTTCGAAGTTGTGCATCCGGGGTAACTGCCATGGAAAAAAGATGAAGGTTACGAAGAAACAACAAACCTCGAATACGGACGGATGAACTTTTGACAACCCATGCAAATGAATTAAGGACAACGAATCTCGAATATGCACGTGGAATGTGGAACAACTAGCGGTGACCCTAGACTGCTGCAAAGCAGACATAACCGCCATCCAAGAAATGCGATGGGATGGGCCGTATAAAAAGAAGATGAAAAACTGCGACGTCTACTACTGCAATTGCTATCGACGGCAAAAGCAGCTCTTATTTGGACGAGGATTTGTTGTCGGAGGCAGACTAAGACAAGAAGTCCTCAGCTTCCGGCATGTGAGAAAGCGCCTCGTAGCAATCCGCATCAAGGCTAAATTCGCCAACATTAGCCTCGTATGCGCGCATGCCCCCACAGAGGAGAAAGATGACGACACCAAGGAAGCATTCTATGATTCTATGAGCTCCTTAACAAGACCTACGAGCAATACCATAGCTATGACATTAAAATTGTCCTCGGTGGTTCTAATGCAAAGCTAGGAAGAAAGGGTATCTTTGGTGGAACAATCGTAATAGAATCACAGTCGATGCTGAGCAACAATTCCGTCCACCCGACCTGAATGAAGTGAAGATAGCTACGAGTATATCGAAGCTTAAGTCCAACAAAGCTGCTGGAGCGGACGGCCTGATTGCCGACCTCTTAAAAGCGGCAGACGATGACTTGGTAAGGAGCATACACCGACTCATCTGTAAAATATGGTCGGACGAAAGTATGCCCTATGAACGGAACCTCAACATTGTTTGTCCGATCCTCAAGATAGGAGACCCTCGGAACTGCGCCAACTCCAGAGGCATGAGTCTTCTTAATATTGCATAGAAAATCTTATCTGCTGTTTTATGTGAACGCCTGAATCCGTTCGTCAAACACCCTTCAGGCCAGGAACGTCAGCCTTAGACCAAATATTCACACTACAGCAGATCTTGGAGAAAACCCATGAGCTTCAGATCGATGCACAACACCAATTCATCAATTTAAAGGCCGCGTATGACAGCATCTATAGAGACGAGCTATATCGAGCAATGTCTAAATTTGGCATCCCTGCCCAGCTCGTCCCTTTGTGCAGGATGACGATGGAGAATGCACGCCGTTCCATCAAGGTTGGCAAAGATCCCACCGAGACCTTTGATGTGCAGAAAGGACTTAGACAAGGCGCTGTCGTGTAATTTCTGCAACATCACAACAAGAGGAACTCAAAAGTCCGTCCAACTACTCGCATACGCCGACGATATTGACATAATCGGTAGAAAGCAGCGTGATGTCAGTAGCTCTTTCGCGAGTATTGAGACGGAAGCGGCGAAAATGGGTTAAGTGGTCAACGAGGACAAGACCAAGTATATGCTGTCAAGGAAAAAGGACAGTCCACACCGACGTCTCGGACAGTACGTCATCTTCGACAGATATAGCTATGAGGTAGTTAAGGACTTTGCCCACTTATAGGCTCCGCAATGAATCCTGACAACGACACCAGCGCTGATATCAAACGAATAATAAAACTTGCCAATCGCTGCTTCTTTGGGCTAAAAAGGCAATTTAGTAGCTAAGCCCTCCCTCGGACAACAAAAGTCACCCTTTATAAGACCTTAATAATCCCGGTCCTGCTCTAATTCGCAGAGGCATGGTCATTATCAAAAATGGATGAGGGTGTTCTTGGTTGCTTCGAGAGAAAAATTCTTCGGGCAATATTCGGTCCCGTCTGGAGGAGTAGATACAAACCGAACTACATGAACTGAACAGCTTAACTGGGAAAGTGAAGATCCAACGACTGAGATGGCTGGGTCATGTAGAGCGGATGGACACCGACGCTCCAGTCCGAATAGTCATGTAATCCGCTCACGAGAGACAACACAGTAACACCGAGACTCAGGTGGCGCATGCAAGTGGAAGGGGACCTCAGCCAACGAAGCGTACGAAACTGGAGGCAACTAGCAAATGTTCGAACTGGCTGGAGACGCTTGTTGACTAAGGCCCAGGTTCACCCTTTACTGTAGTTGTGATACTCACTAGCTATGATCAGAGGAAAGCATGCCCAAAGCATGGCATCTCCACATCACTTGTGCGATTTACAAGAAACGAGACCATTTCAACTGATTATAATAAAGGAATGAAGATATTTACCTTTTAGTTTTGTTTCAGATCTCTGAGTTACGTCGGGCAAACGATAGCCACAAATGCAGCTTCTGAACTCTGACTCTAACGAATTGTGCAGAAGAAGACGTCCACATCTAAGATGAAGCGCATGAGTGGAGGGAAACATAACCCAACATAAAGTGCGACATTGGAAGCAGCGCGCGAGAAATCATGCTAGTTGAGGATACTTAAAAGACTTCGACAATATTCCATAAACCATACGATATTTCGGAAGATTGATATGTAGAGCAGGACTCTTAAAAATGAAATTCTCAAAGCTGAGACACCTCCGCATCGAAAGCAAGTTAGGCTACATAAATCCATAAATCCAGAATCGACCGTATTCGAGATTCTTGTTATTATAAATAATAGAGAACATTGAAGTTTAGCAATTTTATTCAATAGATACTCGTACTTGCCTCACCAAAAGACTTTGCATAAATTTTGAAATAAAATAATTTTTTTTGACCGACGCGACGCAGCGTTTAGAACATGTTACGCAGTGTGTGAATAAGCTGATCTCAATGCATCTGCTTCTCACAGAGGTTTCCCTCAGAATTTCTTTTTATCCAGTCAAGTAGGGATGTTATTCTCGTGTTTACTCCGGGAGCGTCAGCGCAAGTTCTGCCATAGCTTATAATTCCCAAAAGATACTGTCGATTAGAGACATGTATAACGGGGCCTCCAGAATCAAACTGGCATGCATCTTTGTCCCGCGCATAGGTACAGATATTAGAACTAGCAATAGCACCAAACCATCTCGAGCATTCCTCATTGGAAATGACCTCAACTGTAACAGTTTGTAGGACGTTAGAAGTCGAACCGCCAAACGATGTTGTTCCCCAGCCAACTAAATCAACATCTAATTTAAGGAAGCTCGAGTCCCTGAAATAGTAAAAAGATTAATATGGAACTTTGAATATAAATTTATACAAATACTTGAACCTACTGAGCATGAAAGGGAAGACAAATTGGACCGACATATTGTGACCAGTTGATATCGTCATTTGTCTTCAAAAGTGCTAAGTCATTAGATTTCCTATTGCCATATTTAGGAGGATGAATAATTAGCTTCTCGACAAAATGTAGCGATACATATTCCTTTACTGCAAAATACGTTTATTTTTTAAAAAAAGGTTGGGTGCCAATTAAAGAAGAAAGCATACTGGGATTGTTCACATCAATGAATCCTGCTATGACCATAATATCGTTTGCTGTAAGACCTTTAAGACAATGTCGGGCAGTTAAAACATATCGGTGATTTACTGTAAATGTAAATGACATGTAGTTATATTTTTATTCCACAATCTTATACTAACTAATAGCTCCACCGCAGAGAAATTTTGGCGCACTATCCCGTATATTGTATAGAGCAACAATGGATGGGTATTCGCCTAGTGTTGCGTTGGTGCCTCCTACGATTCTGGTTTTTTGCATCCAACCACATTCGCAAGCCTGAGGCCGAATTGTAATTTCACATAGAACTCGACCTTTTGTTTGGACATTCTCGCGTGTAGCTTCGAAAGTCAATGCCAGTTCGGGAAAACTATATGTTCGTGTAAAGTTTTCTCTTCCACAGAATTTCATAGCATCTCTCATCTCTAAGTCACCAGTGGGAGATACATAGAGTGTATTATCCTTACAGTTTGGGTCTTCCCCCTAAAAATAAATATTTTAAATAAAATCACCTCAAAAGAACTATGTCAATTTTAAACCTAAAGGCATCGAAAATTTCAAAACAAAGCAATGGTAGTTAGAAAACCTTACATAAGATATTTCATATATATCGGGTTTTCCAATAGGGACTTGACAACTTTGAATTTAATTTTTGAACGCACTCTTTCACTAATCATCAAACTGTAACTGTCAATTTATTCAGTAAACTCAACATTTTCATCATGGTAAAGTACACGAACGAGCAACGTCTGCAAATTATAAAAATTTTCTACCGAAATTCGGAGTCGATGACTGCAACTTTAAGAGCGTTAATTCCAATTTTCGATCGCAATCCTCGCCCTAGTAGACAGACAATAACAAGTTTAGTGCAAACATTTGGGTCTACATATTCGTTGTGTGATGTTGCCGTGTCAGTGAGACAACGGGTTGGTCGAAGTATCGAAAATATCGCTGCCTTTCAGGCGTCCGTAGCAAACGATCCAAATCAGTCAATTCCAGGGCGTTCTCAAGAATTGGGCATCGCTCGCCATGATCACCGATTATTTTTGGCCCGAATTGGAAGATATGGACTTGGACAGCATGTGGTTTCAACAGGATGGTGCCACAAACCACACAATACAATGCACAAAGTATGCAATGTAAAGTTGACTTTTTCTCGACAGAAAAAGCAACATATTGGCCTTCGGATATAACAAAGAGCCCCGATCTTGTAGACTTTTTTGTCACAAAGGGAGCAGACAAAATTTCTACAAACATCGAGGAAAGTTATGATCTCTCCTCAGATCACTCACCAGTCATTTTAACACTAAGCATACTCTTAATTAACAAAGAAGTGGCGCCTTGATTAATTAACAACAAAACTAACTGGGACGGTTTTAGAAATTACTGCAATGCACATATTGTTCTAAACGTGTCGCTAAAAACAAAAACCGAAATAGAAGACGAAGTCGACAGATTCATCAAAGCCCTGCAGAACGCTGCCTGGAACAACACTCCAACTCCAACAAGAAAAGAGAAAACAAGTAGTGAAATAAAATATCCGCCGGAAATAAAAGAACTGGTGAGAGAAAAGAGGAGAGTGCGCAAAAGATGGCAATAATCACGTGTTCTCCAGCATAAAACATACTTAAGCCACTTATGCAACAAGTTGAAGGAAGCAAATCGAGATTACAAAAATCGGAATATTCCTACATATCTCGAAGGTCTGACTGTCGAAAGAAATTCAAATTACTCCCTCTGGAAAGCCATGAATGGAATCAAAAAGCCTCAAATGCAATTTTCTCCCATAAGAAAAAATAATGGCGAATGGGCAAAAGGAGATAAAGAGAAGGTGGATCTATTTGCCGAGCACCTAGAAAAAACGTTTAAGCCTTTTGATGGACAGGCGTTAACAGGAGGTTCTAATTATATAATTACGGCACCGGACAATTTTAGAATAAAAAAAGTGTCGCTACGATAACTTAACCAAGCAATTAAAAAATTGAAAAATAACAAAGCCCCTGCTCCAATTTATAAATGCCGCGTTAAGATTATTAAACGTTCCAAGCCAATGGAAAGTTGCCGAAGTTATAATGGTCCCGAAACCAGGCAAATCTCTAAATGAAAAAAAGTTCTATAGACCCATATAGCTTCTGCCAATAACATCTAAAATATTTGAAAAACTCCTATAGAAGCGCTTGCAACCGATCATTGAAGAGAGACGTCTAATTCCTGAACATCAAATCGGTTTTAGAACTAAGCACTTCACAATTGACCAGGTTTTTAGAATTACAAATGAAATTGAGAAAACCCTTGATGGGTAAAAAGATATGGTCTAGCATGTTTCTTGACGTATCTCAAACCTTCGGTAAGGTATGGCACGAAGGCTTAAATTTTCAGCTAAGTCAGGTTCTTCCGAGAGAGCTTCATACGATTCTGAAATCGCACCTGGAAAACAGAATTTTTCGTGTTAAACATGGCACCGAATACTCGGAATTTAAAGAGATCGCTGCTGGAGTTCCGCAAGGAAGTGTACTTGGTCCGGTATTGTTTTTACTCCATACTCGAGACATACCGGAAGAATCAGGCATCATAGTAGCCACGTTTGTGGACGACATGGCGATACTAGCTACAGATACTTCAATCGAGTTAGCTACTGTAAAGCTACAAACGGCTTTGGATAAAATTTACGAATGGACAAAGATATGGCGAATGGTTCTCAACGAAACCAAATCTACTCATGTTAATTTTACTTACCGGAAAATAAACAACCTTCCCATTTTCATTAACTCGGTAGAAATACCATATGCAAATGAAGCAAAGTGTCTAGGAATGACACTAGATGTAAAACTGAAATGGAAGCCGCATGTTAAGAAGAAACGTGATGAACTCGAAAATAAATTCAGACAAATGTACTGGTTACTAGGAAGGCATTCCAAGTTAAGCATACATAACAAACTGCTCATCTATAAGCAAGTGCTTAAACCCGTTTGGACGTACGGTATACAACTTTGGGGTTGTACTAAACCAAGCAACCGAAATATTCTCCAAGGCTATCAAAACAAAGTTCTAAAACAAATCGTAAACGCCCCATGGTATATCAGAAACAGTGATATCCACAGAGACTTAGGAATAGTTACCGTCGAGGACAAAATAATGAACTTTGCTCGCAAACTCCGTATTCGTCTTCATGGTCATTGTAATAATAAAATACTCCAAATTCTGGACGAGACAAACTTAGTGCGTCGATTACAAAGAATGAGACCATTCGATCTGGCGCGATAAGGACTGTCCGCATATAATAGCAGTACTAGCAGGTGCTTTTGCTGGAAAGCTACCTGCCCCACGGTAACGTTATTTCAAACGGAAACTACTTGATAAGGTTACTTAGTAGTAGTCGATAAGAAGGGAGGCCCACCAACAAAAAAAAAAAACAAGCCACACAGCACACGTTAAAATCGATTTATTAAAGAGTAAGTATGGTGAGCGTGTTATCTCAAGAGATGGGCCAGTCGATTGGCCGCCTCGTTCGTGCGATTTAACGCCGCTTGACTATTTTCTGTGGGGCTACGTTAAGTCATTGGCTTATGTCAACGAGCCGACAACGTTGGAAGAGCTCAGAGCCAACATTGAACTCGAAATAGCGGCCGTTTCGGCTGAAATGTGTGGCCGAGTCGTTGAAAATTGGGTCCAACGAATCGACCGCTGCAAACGTGCCCGCGGTGGTCATATGAACGAAGATGAGTTCCATTCATAAATGTTTTGATTGTACTTCAAGCCGATAATAAAGTTTTAGAAATATCTCAAATGGTTTGCGTTTTATTTAAAAAAAAAGTTGTCAAGTCCTTATTGGAAAACCCATTGCCTATATATAAGCTGTTCTTCTTCTTCCTTGCTTTATTAGTTCGTTGTTAAAGTAAACTATGGCCCAACAGCAAATTCGACAAAAAGTATTTCACTTTCCCATTACGTCTTATTGTTAAGGGTTCAATTTTAGCAGCTAGGTTGTCGGCCTACCTCCTATGAGTTGAGTAACATGTACATATCGCTACTTTTTCAATGATTTCCTTTTTGTCTTCTTAAATGAGACTTGCACCTTAAAGGCCATTTTTTAAGCCAATTTTCAACAACTTGTGTTAAAAAACTTAGAAAAGAACAACATTTTTCAAAAACGAATTTTCAGAACCTAGGCGAGAGTTTCCTGGGAATGAAGTTTTTAAAGTTTTAGGACATTACAACTTGTAAATCATACGCCGTCATGTTTGACGAGGTATACTCTTGAGCTAGAGGGAGGTCTGACAAACCCTTTTACAGGCTCATTTCTGAGATCTAACCAAATACCTCAAAAAACAATTAACATAGCTGACCAAACTGAAAAAATAATAAACCAAGATCAGGCTAACCAAATGATATTTAGACCCAAAAGACATGATGAAGCAACTTATAAACCGAATGACCAATATGATTAATCCAATAACTGTGTTAGTCACTAGACTAAGAGGACTTAACGGGCTTTGGCAGCACCAAGACACTGCGATTTATTCTTGCAGGAGACTTTAATGCAAAACATAAAGACTGGGGTTCAAGACATACAAAAAAAACATAAGTCAATCTGCTAAGTGCGCTTTAACCAAACTACTGCAAAAATTAACCCCTAGAGAACTCACATACTGGCCTACTGACCCAAAAAATATAAGACGCTATTGAAACTACAAAAAATATTAGATGCTATTATTAAATGATCTAATGACTGGCATATAAAAATAAACGAAGACAAAACTATGTACGTTATATTAACGACAAAACCACTTGAACAACTTAAAATCAATAGCAAAGATCTTCCTATTAACAGCGTAGCTGGTTGTTATGAACAGGTTCATAGGATAGCAGATGAAATAGAGAAAACCTTAGAGAAGAGAAAAGTATGTTCTAGCGCTTTTCTGGATGTCTCTCAAGCTTTCGACAAAGTATGCCATGAAGGCCTGAAATTTAAGCTACGACAGGTTCTTCCAAAACAATTATATGAGATTATACAATCTTACATTGCAAAGAGGCTTTTTCGTGTAAAACACGGATCGGAATGCTCTAAATTTAAACAAATTGCTGCCGGGGTACCACAAGGAAGTGTTCTTGGTCCCGTCTTACTCTTACTTTACACTTGAGTCATACCGCAAGAAGAAAATGCTTTTGGAGCTACGTTCGCGGATGGTACGGTTATATTAACAACAGATAAATCAGTCGAGTTAGCAACTATAAAGCTCCAACGAACATTGGACAAAATTGGTGAGTGGCCAAGGTTCGCGATTAACTCTCAATGAACTGACAGGTACGAACCAAAACACTATCAACTGTCATCGCACTTTTGTGTATGACAGTGACCATTGCTGCCTTAGTATCGAAATAGCCGTTCCGAACGAAAATGCGGAATTTGATGAGTTTGTTCAAAGACATTCGTGCAAATATAATAGAGTGCGTTTGACACACTTCTCCCGGACACTGACAAGAGCACTTTCCTTGAATTCGCTCCACCCATCGTCTAACATAAATCTGTCAAACGAGTAGATTGACAGGTATCTAAAACTAATGGAGAGACATTAAAACGAACAATGGACAAAACTATGCCTCGGTATCATTACACTGATAACGAGGACTTATTCGGCAATTCAACTATAGACGCACTGCACCAACATAAAAATAGACTGCTGTCAAGACTAAAAGCCTTATACAGACACTTTAATGACAGACATAACCCGGAGATTATGACATTGAAGTCGTCGACCAAATACCTTCAAACATTAATAAAATAAAATTACTGTGCTACTGAAAGTTTGTATTGGAACAATAGAGTTCAAGCTATAAGCACCAGCAACTCGAAAATGTTCCCTCAAATAAATCAAATTTTTTGGAGGAAAGATCAAAACGATCGTTCATGTCTTAAAATCGCCCGAACGACAGACAATGAACGCATACTCTTAACAGCAGGCATAGATCCAAATGAGGCTGTTGATGATGACAACTTCCTTGTGATCGAGTATCCGCAGGAGAAGGTTGAGGCTATCGGAGTGACGTTCCAGGAAGGCCAATGGTGTCATGGTGTCATGGCCCGAACCACGACCTGGAAAATCTTGTATTTGTGCACAGTTTCTACCTTCGAAATAAAGTAGTGATCTGGCGAATAGAAAACAGTGAAGGGGATTTAGCAAATAATGTCATCGCCTATGAAAGGGAGCAACCCCCGTTCATCTCGAAGGAAGAGCTCCAAACTATCTTCGACACAATTCCTATAGAAGTAAGAAATCAGTGGGAATCGATGGAATACCAAACATTGTGCTTCGGCATTTCCCACTAGAAGAAGTGGTGGACATTTATACCACGCTGTTTAACAATGCAATGAATAATGCACATTATCCAGCCCATTGGACAACTGCGGTGGTACATCCCATCCCCAAAAGGGATAAAGACGCCTCCAATCCGGCGAATTTCCGGTCGATCAGTCTCTTTCCAAATATCAATAAGGTTTTCGAAAAAGTCATCAATAGAGTCCTGACTAAGTGGGTTGAGGACAGAAATATAGTTCCGGATAATCAATTCGGTTTCAAGGCGGGGCATGATGTTATTCATGTCGCGTCTAAGCTACTTTCTAATATCCAATGGAACAATGCACGGACTCCTGTCTGATTGACTTGGAGAAGGGCTTCGATACAGTATTGTAAGAGGGACTCTTCTACAAGCTAAACAGGCTAGATTTTAGTAAACTACTGCTGTATATTCTTATCAATATGCTCACCGATAAACCGTTCATCGTGAAGAATGGTGATGATATTCAACTTTAAAAACGGTCTGCAACTAGGCGCGGTAAATCCGCCAATCCTTTTCAACACTTACACAAGTGATCTCATAGGTTCACTTCACAATGCCATAGCGTACGCAGACGACTTAATAGCGTAAAGATCAGGTCCAAAGATTGAGGTTATAAACATTCTTTTGCAGCGTGACTTCGATACAATTAAACAATATTGCGACGACTGGAAGTTGAAGATCAACTTTCAGAAGTCCGAAACCATTTTGTTTAGGACGCCTTTGTCTGGGGCCTCTGGGGATACCAGAAAGAATTGGCGAAAGTTTCAGATCGTGGGACAACACGGGCAGCCACTTGCTTGTGGAAATGTAGTCAGATACCTTGGGAACGTGAGAGCAAGTCTTTTGGAAAAGATTCTGGTGTTTGAGAAGGCTTGTCTTCGCTTAAACAGAACACCATAGTCTAAGTACATAAAATTCTATCCTAATACGAGTGGACAGGTTTGTTATTAGGTTGACTCGAAGGCACATTGCAAGAGCAATGACCTCGTCAAACAACCTGTTCTCCGGGCCTACTACCCAAATTATATGTATCTCGAGAGAGTTCGCTTTGACGGCTTTATTCCTCCAGAGATAAAAAAGGTCTGACCTAGGATAGATTAGCAGTGTCGTTTACCTTCCACGCCGCTCGAACAGCTACGGCAAGGCGACGTGACTACGACTGAAACATCGCACACGGCAGTGCGGAGAGTCTCCGGTTTAGTAGAGCGGTAGGGAAACGCGACAATAGGGATGTTGCTCGGCAGCACTAACAATTTTGGTGGCTTGCAGAAGAAAGGGATCTCCATTGTCGAATTGCTCCAATATAAGAAAGCTTCGTTAGGGAGCAGAGTGGGGCTGCCTATTATTTAGTCATGCCCGGCTTAGAATTATAAAAAAAAAAAAATCAATATATAAAAAAATACAAAATACGAAAGAAAATATAAAATAAGTTAGAAATGGGTACCCTTCGGGTGATTTTTGTCAAACAAAAAAATATACCTATACAATAAGATAGATTAAGTAGGCTAAGTAGGTTAATTAGTCTAAGTAGGTTATTTAGATTAAGATTTATATTTAGGTATTTTTTAAATTTTATAATAAGATTTAAATAAAACAGACAAGATCGCATACTAAGTATTTTTTTTAAATAAAAATTAATTTTCCTAGTTTTAGCTTTAATTAATGTAAAAATGAAAATATGTTGTAAGGATCGTCGAAAGATATTTAGACTAAGATTTATGTTTAATCTAGAGTGCCCACATGGAACCAGTAAGTTACAATAAGATAGTTTTAAGTTATTAACTAATTTTTAATTATTATTTTGTCTAGCATGTAAGAATGAATACCAATAAAAATGCATTTAAAATGAAAAAATGAATATTTCAGATTTTGGACGAGACAGACCTTGTGCGCCGACTACAAAGAACGAAACCGTTCGATTTAGCGCAATAAGACCAGTCGCATTAAATGGGTTTGGAAAGCTACCTGCCAAATGCGGATATTCTAGAAACTAAGACTACTTGATAAGGAAACTTAGTCGTAGTTAATCAGTAGAAGGGGGGTGTTGTTTAGTGAGTAAGAATCTCACACTGCTATGAGCTACGGGCACATATTGTCTATGTAGATTTTTCACCTACCCACGAAAAAAAAAAATCAAACTTGGTTAGTCTTTTTCTGCTTTCAACATTCTCACAACCTAAAGCTTCAACGAGGTAATGCTTTAAAAAGACTTTGTTAACCTAAACAACTATGCAACTGTTAAGGCAGAGCGTTTTATGATAAATCTAGAGTTTCAATAATAATATTTTTTAAGTTTTAGGATTTGAACAATTAAGTTAAATTGGTATTTAAAAATAACACTTGTATACCAACCGCCGTTTCCAAGGTGCACTTTAATTCAATTTCATAATCCTCTGGTGCTATAAGTTTATACCGACAAGATGACTCCGTGGTCATTTGCGGATAATCCGGTGAGTGAAAGAAGTAAGTGCCATCTTTCTTATGGAGAGTGTAGTTGCATTGACTACCTTGAATTGATTGGCAGACTTGCAAAATCACCAGGAAACCTAAATGACTCTGATTAGTTACAGTTTATCTAATTCTGAAACAAGAACACTATGACAAACCCAAACAAATTTTTTTAAACATGAGCACTGATTTTTAAATCGACTATTCAGACGACAAGGAACTTGACTGACTAAGTTTAATACAAAACAGTTTATCTGACGAGCACTTTCAGCTTTTTTATAGACTCATTTACGTCATAAATTTAATTTTGATATTTTAATCGGTAGAATAATTAGTTCTAAATAGCAACTAGATTTAATAATAGGTTGGTAAATAACAAGGAAAATAATTAGGAATTACACAGACCTGATCTCGATAGCAGGTTGCTTTGGGCTAATAAGCTATCTTCTCTGTAATTTAATATATTTAGTGGTAATGTTAAGTAAAACAAGTTAATATTGTATGTTAAGTATTGGCAGGTCTATCTGAATTGACGTCTTCCGCTTCTGTGCCGTTTATTTTTTTTTTAAGTTATGACTCGCCAATTGCGATCTAAAAGATCTTTTGTACCGGTTTGTCACAACTGTGCTTAGGCTAGTAGGTTTTCTAGCTTCTGAATGAAGTTAGAGTTACTACCAGAAGGGGAGTCCCATAGTTCATTGGAGTCGAGTTGTTCTCTGAAGAAAATATGTATTTCGCCTGATTACTAATGATGTTTGGGCAGATACATAATATGTGTTCAGCTGTTTCGTCTTCTTCAAGACAAAGTCGGCACTCTTGTTAGATTCCCCTCTTGGTTTCTGACATCATGCCGGTTTAGACTCATACACCTATACGCACTTTTTTTAAGGGTAGGATCGCTCGTTTAGCCTGCCCTAGACTTGGAGTCTACCCCCAGTACGAGATGCAATTTGAGTGTTCCTAGATTCCTTCATGCTGTCCTTTGAGCTAAGCCTTTGGAGGGTTCTGAAGCTGTACATGACTGATTTTGAGTCAATGGTATGCGAGCTAAGGGCATTTATAACTGCTTGACTATCCGTGAATATATGGACGTTTGCGCCTTTGATACGCATTCTTGAATTTTACATGCCATTCAGTTAAGCTTGGAATACACTAGGACTCTTACCTATAGCAATTGATATGTTACTCGTAGTATTTGGTCCGTGTATTCCAGCTCCCACTCCTGTTTCCATTTTAGAACCATCTGTATCCGGTAGGTTATTGCTCACCTATGCTTCTTTTCTGGGAGTCTCTGTGGAGGCGGTCCGTTACGGCGCAGATCATGTCAAGTTCTGGCATTTCAGAGAGTAGGATCTTTAGGTCCAGGTGGTCTTGAAAATCTATTTCTTTGGCTTGTACCATACTTGCTGAGCTACATATAGCCACTTTGCTGTGTTAGTCCTATTATTTATTCTATAGCAGCTGTTGGGCAGGTCCCATAAAGCGTTGGTTGCTTTATTTTATTGTTTAATCTCGTGTTCCAATTTAGTCTTTTATAAAAGATTACTCCCAGTTTTTTGACTTCATCAGAGTACTCAACGATTGTGTCGTTGAGTGACACTGAACCTAGGTTTAAGTTCCTCCTCTTAGTAAAGGGAACTACGATAGCATTGTTTGAATTGATAGAGAGATTCTCTCCAGGGCACCAGTCAAGGACTATCTTGAGGCCATTTTGCATGCGTGCAATGATGTTGTGCAGTGGCATGGACATTATCAAAAATGGATGTGGGTGTTCTTGGTTGCTTCGAGAGAAAAATTCTTCGGACGATCTTCGGTCCCGTCTTCATTGACGGTGAGTGGAGGAGGAGATACAACGACGAACTGTATGGACTGTACAGCGACATGGCCCTAGCCAGAAGAGTGAAGATCCAAAGACTGAGATGGCTGGGTCATGTAGAGCACATGGACACCAATGCTCCGGTCCGAAAAGTCTTCGAATCCGCCCCCGAAGGACAGCGCAGTAGAGGAAGGCCAAGACTCAGGTGGCGCACGCAAGTGGAAGAGGACCTCAGCCAACTTAGCGTGCAAAACTGGAGGCAGCTAGCCAGGGATCGAGCTGGCTGGAGAAGCTTGTTGACTGAGGCCCAGGTCCACCCCGGACTGTAGCGCCACCTAAAGTAAGTAAGTAAGTGATCGATCTTTCTATTTAGCAAACCTTTTGATATGGAGTCATATCCAGTGTTATCGAAACACCCTCTATATCCAGAAACACTAGGAGAGATTTCTTTTTTTTGCCGTCATTGCCCCTTCCGTCGATTTGTCTTTCACACGGGTGCAGATGCAAGCTGTTTTCTATGCCTTCTCTGATGTGTACGTCAATAATTCTTTCCATTGTTTTCAAGTAAAATGATGACAAACATATAGGACGGTATGATTTGGTTAGGTCATTAGGTTTGTTGCCTGGTTTGGGTATAAATACAATACAACGTTTACCTCCTTCCAAATACGTAGTATGCAACCCCAGTTGGAGCTGAACCTAAATAATGCTATTAGGGTGGGTACAAGAAAGTCTAGTCCTCTAGCTAGGTTCTCTGCTAGTTCCAAACATTCTTCGATCCAGTACCCTACCGATTCAACCTCTGTTCAAAAAAAGTACCGAAGATCCCCAAAGACATTTCCCCTGTACTGTTTTATATAAATGTCCTTGTGCGATGGATCCATGTTCAGTGCTTGTGAAGCGATACTGACTAATGCAGTAATTACCCCACGCAGCACTCTTATGACTATTGCAATAAGAGTTGAATGGATTAGGATTCTTTTCAGTAATTTTGCCATTGCCAAGGCCTTTGAAATATTGAAGGAATCGACGAGCATTTTCACACGTCATTCTACAAATTCAGTAGAGATATCAAAATTAGATATTATTCTGTATAGCTCGTCTTTATGTCTCAAACTCATAGATTTTTTACATAACTGACTTAATAGTAGATTTTTGATGGAATTTTGTGGTCACACTGATCTTGGTCAATCATTATGGCTATCTTCAATTCATCCAAATTGAAGGCCTCATTTTGACAGGGGAATTGGGATCGCTATTGCCTTCAGTTCGTCTAAATAAATGGTTCTTTCGAATCCTTAGCCCCACCGCGATGTTATCATCAATTCGTATGATTGTTTTTTTTTTCTGGAATATAGCACTCACCACTAGTATCCAGTATTTGATCCTGTACTCAGTGCTGAGTACCTCCAGGCTGATCCAACCGTAAGCCGAACGTTCAAAAGTAGTGCTTCTATAATCATAATTTTTAAGTCCAGCATAAAAATTACAGTTTCGGTCAAAGCAACGTCGGAAAACTGCTGTCAGAAAAGTCTAGCGTTCTCGTACTATTTGGAAAGTCATAAGAGGCCAAAACAAGCTCCTCATGCAGCTTGGCTCCCACTACATATGCAGATGTTTCGCCTTTTCCACCGATTCTTCGCAGTATAGTTCGTCGCCAGCAAGATGGCGTACATATAAAGCAAATCCTATTCTCCAGAAAACATCGTTGAATCATCATGGCAATGGAGGCGGAAAACCCGTCTTCTTTACCGCACAATCACATATTGCCCGGAGAGAGTATCAGAATTCACTTTCCTATTTACCGGAATTGCTTTTATCCACAAAACAAGTAACAAGTCAACTTTTTTTGCCAAATTACACTTGCCGTCAAAAGTTGCGTTGCCGAAAGTCAATAGAAATGTCCAAAGAATATTCGTTCTTGTCGACTTCGACTTAACTTTCGTCTGATAGAATTTAAAGCACATGATCCTGGGATATTCCACGTTGGTAGGCATATTGCATCTGAGACAGAATATGCATTCGAAAAGGAGGCAGACTTATAGATCTGAAGCTATTGGCGAGTGCTTGGTCGTCTTTTCCGATTTTAAGTATATCAGCTGTTCTCACTGTTTTCCAGAGTTTCGGTATGTATGCAAGTGCCAGGGCAGTTCTGAAGATTGTCTTCAAAGTTACCAGCAACTGATTTACACCTTTTTGTAGCATAAATGGGCATATGTGAATACTAGATGACTTGAAGCTACCAAAGTAAAAAGCAGCTTTTTGATGGTCTCATACGTCACTACGAACGATGGAATATACCAGATAGGATGTGTTGTGTTATTCAGATTACTTGCAGTATCGTCAATAGGAGCTTCACAAGTGTCTGTTTAAGTGCGACTAGTTTTCTGGGTGATTCCAGGCTAGCTGATGTACTCCTTTTGAGGACTTAAACTAGCCTGTTGCGATCTTTTGGCAAGGAACATTTCTGAAATCCATAAATCCAATCCTTATATTGTTTTTGTTTAGTTCTCTTAAGATTTAAGTCCTCCACCCAACTGGTCTTAAGAGACTTGCTTGGCGGTTTTCTACTTTCTTTGCATAGTCTCTGCAGTTCTGGGTTGCGGCATGGAATCGGTGATCTGCCGATCTTTAAGCTTACTCTAGGATGTATATAAGCAACCGTGCCGATTTTCTTTTGAAAGCGTGTTCTGGTAATTTTTCGGGAATTTTTCCTTTTTAGCAAGACCGAGACCTCGCATCCGAATCTGAACGCAATGACGTGGAAACTTTCTGTAGTTTTCTCATGATTTCCTTTGAATAACGTTAAGTTAATTACTTGGTGCCTGACTTTGTAACCAATGTTGGCTTGTTTGTCTACAAGTCAAATGGTTTGAAATCCAGAAGATGATTCCCTCTAACGATCCCTAAAACTTTTTCTGCTCACTAGCATTGCAGTATATGATACGTATAATTTGGAACTTCCATTAGAGTTTTTGCACTAATCTTTGCAATTTTCGTCGAAGCTGTTCCTCCACAAGTGCTCCTTTTGGTTAATGGCACTTTGGAGAAACGTTAAATTTTTTCCTCAATAAAGTTGGGAGGCATTAGACGATAATCAGGTTTTCATTCAATTTTCTCTGATTTCTACAGGAAAGAATTTGCTAGCAGAAGTCGTTGTCGACTTGGAAATCGCTTCTCTTAAATCATTTTAGAATCCTTTAATAGTCGCATAGCAATATTAAAACAAAGCTGGTTTGATGTGCATTGAAAAGCTTGATCGCGTTATTTGCTTGAGTGTGAAGTTTCTTCTCCGGTTATCTTCTTGCCAATCTTCTTAGTCATAGTTCGATTCTCCTAGAAGTCCATCCAAATCTCTTTCAATAAACATCATATCCATTCCATGATGTTTTATCTTCCCCATTTCTGAAAAAGGATTCAGATTCATATTTTTCCTATTTTATGGTGGCGCAGTTCTTTCCTTATTTATATCTTTACTTCACAAAACAATTGAGGCTATGCATCACTTTAGAATGCAACTCCTGTTTCAAGTGATTCTCTGCCTCATGGAAGACAGTGGCAATAATTTCCCTCGGATGGCCATAAAAGTGCTTTATCTCTGCAATAAAACGTTTTAATCGCACTTCAGGTTTACTTGTGTTATAAAATTTAATGCAACAATAAGTTGTCTTCCACGACTATAAACTTTGGTGAATTAACATTAAAATGAGTGATGAGAAGCGTGACTTAATCTCTTGAATTCAGTGGAAGTACTGTAGCATGAAATTATCTATAAGATACGTTAAATTTTACTTAAAGGGATGTGTACGCCACACCCTGAAGCAAATATGTCAAAATAGAAATGCTGCTAAAGAAGTCTTGAAACTATTCCTTCCATAACCCCATAGTGCGTAGCTTAATTTTGTCTTATAAGCATCTAGTCTTCCAGACTTAAATATTGTCAGAAGTTATAATAACTGCTTGGCAGTGATTTTACTATTTAGTCAAACGAGGAACGACCTTCGATTTTGAATGTACGACCTGCTTTCAAGATCACAGTGCACATTAATATCATCCAAGAAGAAAGATAAAATAGGTCCAGAAAAGTATGAAAATAAACTTTTAGGCTAGACACGAACAATAAATGCCAGTATTGATCAAACAAGCATATGTCGTTTTGAGCTCCACAAGCCAATGTGAGAGAGAATGGCTGTATACTTAAAAGAACAGCAGCATTACAAAGGCTAATTCAACCATCCAAAAATAATGAGGATCAAGTATTCACATATGTACATACAGAATATCTAGTTGTGACACTAAGGCCCCACAAGACTGATGAATCTGAGATACGATCAATAACTGCGATAACTACCTCAGCAATTCCAAATGCGAAGCCCATATTTAAGGATAGGCTTAGGAACTCAGTCATCTGCTTAGGGCACATTACCGAACGACTGACGACAATCCGTATCAGGGGTACATTCGCCAACATCGGACTTACATACAGCACGCATGCCTTTAGAGAACAGCTTAAAAGGGCTTTAAGAGATAACCTTTGGAAAAGGTAGGGTAGACGTAAGGATTGTGCATGCACTTCATTACTGTGCACCTGAATATCCTGAAGTTCTTATGATCAAAACAAAACAAGCCAGACTGATCATATTCCGATACACAGAAGACATACATTTTCAATTTGTCCACACAATCCAAAGTGACAACAGTTTCTAGAACCACCAGCAGTGGTCAAGAATATCAAGGTAGTTTATCTCAATATAAATACTATAAGATAATTTTGAAGTAAGACAGCTGTAATCACGAGACACCAACAATTTTCACTGAACTTACTCGTACATCAACATCCCACATACCCAGAAGAGGATCAGTGATGATGCTGTCTCAAGACAACCGCCCGTTATGAGTTAGGGACACGGAACCAATAATTCGATAATGAATGCCAACAAGTCAAGCAAAATACATGCAGTGCAACAACTCATGCAAAGTCAAGACCTGAGATGAAGGCTGCTGTTGACCGGTAACAAGAGAAGAGCTGAACCAAAAGTTGTTAAAGCACAAAGACTAGGGGATCCTGAGATGTTAGTATAGGAACAAAATTTGCATTCATCAAAATTCTATACGAAGCCTGCAAGGCTTACCAGAGGTACAAACGGTACATGCCAAAATTATATTTCATTCCATTCATTAGTTTGCAAGTTACAGAGGTTGAAGTGAAACAACTTTTGTTATTTTCAAAATAATATGTAAAAAATATTTCGTGTGCCGGGTAAACATTGCTTTTTTGATGGAGAAAACAGTAGAAGACTGATAAACGTTATTCAGACTCTGCATCAGGGTAATAAACTCTTCTTTACTTGTACTCTGGACTTAAACGCTGTCGCATAAACAACGATTATGCTGAACACTCTGGTCAGAATGTAGTGTGCTTACAATTTTGCCGGAAAATTTGAGCATGCCTAAGCTGTTTTCGAAGTGGATGCTGTGTTTGCTGCCACCGGACCAAAAGCAACAACGTGTCGACAATTCTGCGGTTTGGAGCTGTTTAATCGAGATAAATAGCATTTCTTACGTCGGAAGGCAATTATGGATGAAACATAAATCCACTTGGAAGCCATCCAATCCGACCAAAAACACCGACCCGAGATTTTTCCAAAGCTTGGGGAGTTGATTGCTAAATTTGCTCGGACCAACGTTCGCCTAATCAATGAAATACCAACAACAGGGCACGGGCCTACATGATCCTTACTGACGGGACCATGGAATACAAATCAACAACCTGATCAGTACATATAAGTCCCAATATAGGTAAATCCACAATCGACCAAATATTCACTCTGCGGAAAATCTTGGTGAAGACCTACCAACACATCGGTTTAAATGTTATTTATGATAGCATCTGAAGGAACAGGCTATACAGTATTAAGAGCCATTTCTATTCCCGGCATCCCTGTCAAACTTCACCGGTTTTGTACCATACTGGTGGTGAACTCCGACACGATGCATGACGCTTTCTTGCACCCCCACAGGGGTGCAGTATATCAGGAGTCGGTAAAACTTCTGATCAATGCCGAATGACAATGACATAATCACGAGAAATTAATGTCTTGTCTATAGTATATAGGCAGACTCCAGTAGAAAAAAACCTATCCGACGTCTTATATTAGAACTAGTTTGGCAAGTTAACAGACACCACAACTACCGAAATTCGAAAAAGTAAACAATGTTATTATAGAGCCAAACTTAATGTGAATAATAATTCCCAAGATCTTTGGAACAATTTGCGTGAGCTAGCCATTCTTAATAACAATATAGACATCGACCCGAATTTGTTTAATGATTACTTTGCTACACCTGTACCAGACACGACACTTTCTTTTGACGAATCTGAGGGCAGTTGCAGTTTTCCTGCATATTTATGTTTACATTTATTTCCAAGATGGTAACTAATGGGTTTTCCAATAAGGACTTGACAATTTTTTTTTTTAAATAAGAAGCAAATAATTTGAGATACGAGGGCGGGTCAATAAGTCCGTGACTTTTGGATTAAAACACAGATTTTTTGATAAAAAAATAATTTTATTTTTCAACGTAGTCTCCCTTGAGCTCTATACACTTTGTCCAACGCTTCTCCAATTTTTTTATCCCTTCCAAAAAAAAATGATTTGTCGAGGTCCTCAAAATAGGCCTTTGTTTGCGAGATGACTTCATCATTGGAGTCAAATCTTTTTCCAGCAAGCCATTTCTTCAGGTTTGGGAACAAAAAGTAGTCGCTCGGAGCCAAATCTGGAGAATAGGATGGATGGGGGAGCAATTCATAGCCCAATTCATGGGTTTTTGCCATGGCAACTGCACATGTGTTTGTGGTCGACTGTGAGCAAACGCGGCACCCATCTTGCGGAAAGCTTTCTCATGCCCAAGTGATCATTTAAAATTGAAACCACTGAGCCATGCGAGATCCCTACGGCTTCCACAATCTCTCGCACTTTCAATCTTCGGTCGGCCAATACCATATCGTGAATTTTTTCGATTGTTTCGGGTGTAGAGACCTCAACTGGGCGTCCAGGACGTTCGGCATCTTCAGTGCTTGTACGGCCACAACGAAATTCAGTAAACCACTTTTTTACCATTGAAATCGATGGTGCAGAGTCCCCATAATACGAGTATTTATCAAGCTTAGCCTTGGTCTCGGTAATGGTTTTTTTTCGCAAGAAATAATGCTTAATAAGCACACGAAATTCACTTTTTTCCATTTTCTCCTCAAATTAGTGAGTAGTCTGATAAAAATAGCTGTCAAACACAAACTAACTGACGCAGCAAGTTTAAATTTTGACAGGAGTCAACTGACAGATGCCTGTTGACAGGAGCAGTGTTGCTGTTTCAGTAAAGAGGTCAGAAATTCAAAAAGTCACGGTCTTATTGACCCGCCTTCGTATTTCAAAAACTCGATAGTACTGACATTATTTTCGCTATTAAATCCGAAAAATCTCTTGCTATAAGCTTAGACGAAATATCTTTGAAATTCATCAGACTAATGCTGCCATTCGAAATTGATCCGCTTACGCAAATTAATAAATGGTGAATTGTTAGATCTTGCTCTCCCACTTCTGGATAACTTGCAAAAACAACACCAATTGCAAATAAGTCAAACCCTACACAATGCCCCGACTTTCGTCTAATGTGCATTCATTCTGGCTTTTCAAAGGTTTTGGAAAGCATTATTAAGAATCAGCTCTAAGTACATCTTCACTCCTAAAACTTAATAACGCCATATCACCATGCACCACTGCACTCAGAAAGATAGTTGACTACAATCGTCTGACCCTTAATGAGACCAGAAAAATTCTGCTTTGCCTTTTGGACTTTTCAAAAGTCATCGATTCGGTGAATCACAGCAAACTCTCTCAGAAACTTTATTTTAGTTTCGGATAAGACAAGAGCGGAAGGTTTCAACAAGTTTCCATAAACGGGGATGTTTTTACATTGCGGAAAATATGTAAAGGCATTCCACAAGGCTCAATCCTTGGACCTTTGCTCTTCGTTGTTTTATATATCAATAACCTTCCCAAAGTGTGTAAGCCTATTCCGATACACCTATATGAGGACGATGTTCAAATATGCTTGTCGACTTCGTGGTCACAAGTCGGGAAATGTGTTAGTAAGTTGAATGAGGACTTAAAGGCGATAATCCAAAAAAGTATCTTTGCTAATCGATTGCCAATCACATAGGGATTATTTAATAATACCCTGAAGTTTAGTTATATAGTAAGAAGATTCTATTCTATGAAACGGTTAAAAGTATTTTTTGAATACTCGTTTTCCAGCCTTTGATCACATTAATATACTTGTTAAAAATATTTGTACGGCGTCGCGTATGCTGTAGAATTCTGCTTGTTATACATTCGGCTAAAACTTGTAAAAGCTCTACTATTAGTACCACATGTAAGCTACTACTAGTCGTTATCTTTTCGAATATTAGAACTTGCTTTTCACGCTATGATTAGATATGTTTTTGATTTATGGAACTTCAATCAACTATACAGCTAACTTAAGATCGAGTTGCTATAAAAGGAGTGTTGGATGGGACCTAGGAACACTTCTGTTTGTAGATTGCAGTCCTAAACAAAGTAAATAAGAGTAAGTTAAATCGGAAGTGGAAGTGGAAAATCCAGGCACGAAATTTTGAGCTTCAAACTTATAAGACATCGAAAAGGAAAAAAGACGACCTTACCAACGATTTCCTATTGAGAGACTACCATGTTCAGCTACACATTTGTAGGACAAAATATTCCAGGACGCCAACTTGAGTAACAGACACATGCGAATCATAGCAGCGAACAAATACCTTTGGTATATGTTAGTGGAGTAGTAGTAGAAAATTTAAGTTCCTTGCTATACTATAGGTATACTATTTAAGTAAGAGCCTTGCGTGTAAGAAAGTGCCAACATCCCGAGTATATTTGTCTTTTGCACAACGAAAAGGCATTAGTTACTTAACAAAATAGAAACGTTAACCAACTGGTGGTAGAATAGAATAAAAGAATAATATAACTCCTAGCAAAAGAATGAGTTCATCATGTGTTGTGGTACCAACGTAGATAATGAATTAACTCTTCAATTCCCAAGACTATATAAATCAAAAATATTGTTATTAAGAGCTGACAAAAAATATTTTTTTTTTTAAATTCCACCACCACTTGTATTGAAAAAGGACTGTCACCTACAAGTGACACTGGGCATTAATTGTTCCACTTCTCGCTTCAGTTTACTCCTAAGTTGATACATGTGTTTTTATTTGTTCGGTTTTAACAAAGAATATTTATTCGAAAATAAAAATTTGAGATTTATTTATTTCGGACCATATACCAACACTTCAAATGTAGCGCACATTTTTCGTGTACGTTGGTTAAAATATCCGCACCGCCGTTGAGAGCAGTCTGTTTCCTCGTGATCATCGGTGCTACCTACTAGTTTCTATTCTCTTGGAACCCTATTCTGTACTGGACCTCCTCAAAAAGTATCACGGGCTGGAGGCTTTCCGTATCTTTGAAGATAGGTGGTAGCTATATTTCTGCGAAAATCGCAGTAGGTCCAGTTACATGCTGATTGGTTTTTGATAAGCCAAGCTTTTAAGGGTACCACCACTTTTTACCGCGAAGACTTACCCTCATGAAGTCAAAATTTTCGTCAAAACGGTTAACTACACATATATATTTGCTATACATTTTGATAACAGCTGGACAATCGACTTGAATTTTCGACCGTTTTTTATTTATCACTCCAATCCGATCAACTTTTGTGATAGGATTCAATCCATGGCAGTTTGATATAATTCTAACGATGCTGTTATCGTGCCACTTGACTGCAATCAATTCCTTTGAGCTTTGATGACACAGCTCACCCCAAGGCGGCTTCTTCATATCTTTCGAATTCGGCAGTTTTCTAGGCGGTTTTCGCGGATAGCTCCAGTTCCTCCAATATTCTGTTCTGCCAAATATGTTTTGCAGCTCCTAGGCCATATTCTGGCTGTATTTTGAGAGTTGAGCCGGATGCACCTTGATACAATTGGCAGTTTACCAAATATCCATGGCGAGAAGCTGCTAACAAGAGCTTGTAACCAAACCTAATGAGTTTTTCGTGGATATGTTGCTGTGTACTGTGCCTCCCGAAGTATGGTCTCGTCTATGGAAATACAAGAAGAACCGGCTTTTTTGAAATTTGATATGAAATTGTTGTTGAGTTTGAGTTTGGCGAACCTTAGCAAACTTGTCGTTGAAGGGTAAAGTTGTATTATCACACAGATGCAGATACTGCATCTATTTCGCCTTATACTGGAAGCTATCAGTTCATTGTGGGTGTCACTCTTCACTTCCCAGAACATTCTCATAAACTTCGGTGTCAAGTATCCTGTGAGCAACAATATTGCGATGTATGCCCTTAATTCTTCAATTGCTACATTGAGAGTGTGATTTCTCTGCAAAGCGTGCAAGTTGCTCATACCGGCTATGTATTGGATTACGTCTTCACCGTACAACAACTTAAAACATTCAACGGCTGTCAGCTCGCCCTCATAATTTATCACTTCCTCATCACAGTCTCTCTTACCACCAGCAATGAAAGAAGTGTTGTTGCACCATTTTTGTAGTGTTTCTTTTTTTCTTCTTTTTCTCCGGTGCAGAAACACTTGCTGCTTCTGGCTCTTCGTCTTGGTAGGCTTTTTGACTATCTTCTGAAGTAGATGGTCCAGTTTGTAGCTCTATTCGATCTATTCGAGAACGAAGCATGTGACTAGGAAATAAAATAAAATAAAAAAAATTCACGAGGAACATTCTTTTGGAGTGCAAATCATTCCAAGAACTATTCCTGTCTGTTCTGCTTTATGCACGATTCGCTACTTTAATTATTGAAACCAAGACTTCTTTCAGATATTTAATGGCAATGAACTCTAGAAATAAAATTAAAATCATCAACCAAAAGATCTTGACAACAAATCATCGGCCACTTCAACCTAAAGACAATGGTTGGTTCAGTTTTGAGAACCCCCCGACTTATCTCATACTTGTAAATGCTTTTTTTAGAAACGCTGTATCTGCGATGTAAATAGCTATAAAATACTCTTGTGAGAACGTTGTACTTGCAGTCGGCACGAGTATAAGCAATATTAAAAAGCAGCTCTTTAATCATCCGACAATATTCATAATTGAATTCCTAGAACTACGAGTCTTAAAATAACTCACTCAATGCCCTGTTTCTTCTTTCAAATTATCCCAAATGAATTTCGTTTTTCACAACTGTCTTCTCTAATGGAAATTATCAATGTACTCGTACATTTCCCTGGGGCATAAAATATCCTCCTCACTTAAAACAGTTATTTTGCGAACTCCAACAATTTGAGATTTTCGGAAGAGTAAAATCAAATGCCGCAAGGACTTTGGAATTTCCAAAATGTCCCTAGTATTAGCTTAATCCTGATAATGGTATTCCCGTCTTGGGTCCAGTTTTGATACTCCTTCTTAGAGTTGAGAAATCTTCAAACTGCCAAATGATGATGATAGCGATGTAATCGAGATGCAAATTTTCTGTTATCCTCTGGATTATCTTGGATTTTAGGAGAATGCCCATTTGTGGCACCAATAACGATGTTCATTTTAAAATTTATTTTTCTATTGTTTCGACTAAGTCCCTGGAATGCTGGTTTAATTGAATTTTTGGGCGATTTCTTAACTGGCAGGGGGTTTTCGAAATTAAAAATTTCTATTTTATAAACGTTGAAGATGGATGATAAGTGATCCCTATAAAGTAGCAGTCTAGAAGCAGACTTGTGACAAGTCTGTGAGGCTATTAAAAAATTAAAATTTGGAAATTGAAGTCCACTCATACCATTTGAGTATGAAAAACATTATACGACTTGGGTCAGAAATAAAACAAGGTTCGAATTCAACACCAAAAACGAGTGAAATCACCCCTAACCACACAGTGGTGGGTAGTTTGGTGGTTTTTGCAACTGAAAAAGGGTGTCCTTCGATGTACGTGGTTTCCAATTTCTTTTTGGCAATCTTATTTTAAGGAATCAGAGTACGTTATGGTTGCCAATAAATCTCCATTAAAATAGATTTCTTTAGTATTGCCCCAAGTGAATGCCACTTCAATATGCTTCCCCAGAGTGAACCCACATTAATCTCTGCCATCTCCATGGTTCAATGAAAACAATTCCCTGCACAGCGCCATTTATGACAAGAATTCCTTCATTGTGGTTTTTGGCTTCAAAAATACACCTGAAGGTTAGCATTCACAAAAATGTTGGCACCTCCCCTGGTACATATTTGGGGTAACAAAATATGGAAACTTTTTGGTCCAGCATGCAAAATCAAATGTTTGAGAAACGTAAACTAGATTCAGATGCATTGCCACAATTGAGTGTTTATAAAATTTCCAAACACAACCATTATTATCCATTCAGAAGCTCTAGCTATTCTTAGGGAGACTCTGACCGTCGATGTGATGTGACAAATTTATCAACTCCACAAGGGTCATTGTACTATAGCAATGCTCATATGTACATACAGAAATATGTAGCATCCAGTGTAGGTATTCGCAGTTTATACTAATTTAAAGAAGAAAACTGAAGGAAAGTAATATAAAAGACAGGACTACAGAGGAACCCATCTAAGATGCTCAAATCAACGACGGCGGTATCTAAGGCACTATGTCCAAATCTTGTTTTTTTTCATCTTGACTGAACATTTAATTAGAGATACAATTATGAACACTGTCTATCTCTGATTCCATTAAACCGACACATTGGCAGACTACAAGCCGAAGAGGACATACTCGTAGTTCATGTACAGAGCTTTCATTAAGGATTATACCTTCTTTTTTTTTAAATGTGAACGAATCCTTAATGTTTTTTTGCGAACTACGAGTATCCTTACTAAACGTTTGCCTAATCAATCTCGTCCATTTAGTCGTGGTTGAGTACATGAACGAGCAACACTTTTAAATTATTAAAATTCATTACCATAATTCGGATTCATTGCCCCCGATTGGCCCCGCAAATTTTCGGTCGTTAAAATACCCTAATCGACTCAGAATTCGTATTCTCTGTTTAATCTGTCGGTGCTAGTGAGACAAAGAAATGCAAAGAGTGCTGAGAGCATTGAGTCCTTAAGTGAATCGATTGACAGCGATCCAAATCAATCCATTTCACGCCATTCGTAGGAGTAAGGCATCACTGAAAAACGATTTTGGCGAATATTTGTGAAAGAATCTCGGCCTATACCGTAATAAAATTAAATTGACCAAGAACAAAGGCCATAAGACCATTCGAAGCGTCAAAATATCTTAAATTTGCCTCTGCCAGTATTATACTCGTAGTAACAATCGGTTCTGAATTTCATCACAAAATCATCTTCAAATATGAGGTCATTACTGGCTAAATGCCTTTGTCAACAAGCTAAATCCGCATGTGCTTCATGCGATGCCACGACTTCCATAAAAATTGACTGTTTGAAACGCTTTTCATGCTAATGATGATGGCGGTCATGTTACCGATAATGGAAATTGCTATCGGTACATGTTAAAACATTCTTTTTAGCCGCAATATTGGTGAGATCCAAGCAACGTATTCAATGAGATCAGTCGTGAGACCAGGTCACCTCGTCCGTTCGATTTGACACCTCCGGACTTCTTTCTTTGGGGCTTAATCCAGTCGTTGCTCTTACTAACAAGCTACGTGTTCGGAGCAATATTGAACGCGAAATAAAAAAACACTATGATGCTGGCAGCCCGGTATGGGCCATGGCCTAGCTTCTTGACACTCATTTGTGTTGCTCATGTTGTCATTTTTGTCACATATGAGCAGGGCTTACGGATTATCGTTGAATCCGAAGGACACTCCTTAGAAGCTTTTTCATAGGCAATTTTACTTTCGGGAGTTTGTCATTTTCCGCCGAAAGAGTGATGACGATTCGAAAAATTTATGGTGATGCCGGGGATCGAACCACGGACCCTCTGCATGATAGTCCAATGAGCTTACTATCGCGCCAACGCCATCGTGAAATATGCACCAAAATATGTGGAGAGGTGGTTGAAAATTGGCTCTAATGAATCGATCGCTGCAAGTGCGCTCACGATAGACATATGAATAAAGGAATCGTATTGAATCTTATAGATCAAAAATGACGAAGACATTTTCTTTATTCTGGACATCATATCCCTGGTGTCTTGTGCCCTTTTCCTCAAACCAGCAGTGGGTCCACCCTCCCAAAAGCCTATTGGATTGGCACTCGTGTAGTAGCAAGAGTACTTAAAGATCTTAACAGCTACAAGTCCGCTGGTCGATATGATATATCTCCCTTTTTTCTGAAGAGGTGTTCTTCTACTCTGGCAAAATCACTGCGTAAGATTTTCCATCAATCCTACTCTTTAGGACTCTTTCCGAGCAGATGGAAAAGAGGCATTTATCCAGCCTGTCCTTAAAAAAGGCGAATCTTCTTCTCTCTACTCCTACAGACCCATTGCACTTACGTCCCTTCTTTTCAAGATCATGGAAACGCTGATAAATCCTCAGCTCATGAAATATCTCGAAACATGAAAACTTCTTAATGACCGGCAGTACGGTTTTCGTAGCAACACGTCCAATGGTGATTTGATGGTATGTCCCACTGAAAAGTGGAACCAAAGTTTACATCAATCTGGCGAAAGCAAGATAGTTGCACTTGATATTTCTAAGGCATTTGACAGAGTTTGGCATCAAGCTCTTTTGTCGAAAAAGCGTGCCTTTGGGATCAATAGAAGAACGTTGCCTTTCGGAACGTTCAATTCAAGTTGTTTTGGATGGTTTCAAGTCTGATATTCACAAAATAAATACTGGTGTGCCCCAGGGCTCCGCTCTTTCTCTCTCACTCTTTTTAATCTTCATCAATGATCTCTTGTCTGCTACTTCTTATCTAATTTACTCCTTTGCTGACGACAGTACTCTCTACTTTTCATATGCGCTCACGGACTCACGTCCCTGCTCTTCGCCAAAAATGCTGCAAAATGTCTAGGTTTCCTAGAGGTTTCACCCCCTCTGATCCGGCTTCAATATATAAGGCTTTCATTTGCCCAAAATTTGAGTACAATGCTCACATCTGGTCAGGTGCCCCCAAGACATCTTTGCCCCTACTAGATAGGATTCAAAACCGTGCGATAAAGCTTATAGGTGATGCTAATATTACCCAGTCGATTGACACCCTCAACCACCGACGTAATGTCTCCTGCCTCACGTTGTTCTATCGCTATTTTCACCGCCAGTGCTCCGCTGAAATTGCCAGTAGCATTCCGTCACTTCAAACCTCTCAGAATAGTAAACCAGTGTATCACCTATTTAAAATCAAACCGCTGGATAGCATTAAAGACTCTGTGACTTCTCCTCCTCCTCCTCCTCCTCCCGTGTCTATTTTGGATTCATCTGTATAACACTTGTTAACGTAAAAATTTGATTTTGGGTTTTGACTTGTCCAATTAGGATTACTATGTTGACCCTCATGACAGAAAGACAGCGTCTTTCGGAGAAAACTGGTCAAAACTCAGCTTTGTTTTACGACTGGGATTAGTAAAAGCTTTATGGGGTCGTTTGAGAGGTTTTCTCCAACAATCATAACCTTTACGACAATTTGCATTTTTTTGCAATTTTCCTTTGGAGGTTTATCTTCCACAATGATGACCAAGTTATCGCCATACCCAATCGCTTTGTGGACCAAACTTTCTACTTTGAGTAGAAGGGTTGCAAAAAAAACACCTCCTATATGAGAGCTTTTAGCTATTGAGATGGTAATTGAAATCTTTACAGTAGTTCTACGTCCTTCGAGCCATCGCCCTCACCTATTTGCGCATGGGATAACGAACACCTCTGAACTCCACGTATTTTTTGCCGAGAGACCACACAGCCCGTTGGCATTAAGGAGACTTCTAGAAGCATCCGTTTGATCTATCTGCAACTAAAAGAGGAATGTCATATCTAAAGAGATAATTCAACTTTCAAGGAGATCGTCTATATATGACGTAGGAACTTCAAACCTTGCTTAGGTCTTAAGAATTCTTCCTGTGAGGTTTAAGCCATTCATCGACGATCTAATTTCTCACGATACAATTATGAATGGCACGTGACAATTTAATCCTCACAGTGTAGTTCATTGTCATCAAAATCTTGTATGACTCCACTTGTCGTCCTTCACAAAGATCTCTCCGACATAGCTTAGATCCATTCTTGAACCAGTACTGAAGATCCGGACCGACTTCAGTCCCTAGTGCAGCGAACAAAGCTCAGATGTCATTGCGATGGCATGTCCATAAGAAGTCGGTCCAATTTTTTTTGGGAAAGCACATACTGGAAAAGCATAATGTATCTGTTTTAGCATGTAACCATCTAAAAATCCAGATTTAACCTTAAAGTTCTACAAGAAAGGTCTTTGAAATAATTCCAAAATTCACGTGCACGCTCTGCCGATTAAAAAGGGAAAAATCAGCAAATCCTTGAAACTTTTCAATTTGTCTTATTTGTCGTTTGTCGAGAGAACCTTAATGAGCGTAATAATGATGAATGCTACTTTTGTTTCTCCTACAACTTTGCTGAATTAATTTGAATTTATTACTTCAATTTTGTAGATGAATTTTGTTCTGTACTTAACATTAAGGCGGAGTGTTCCCGCGTTCCTTTTTTTTAAGTTTCATTCGAATACCTGATAGAAACTTTGGAAATAAATAAAAGTTCTTGAGAAACTTGAAGAACAGAGAAGCAGAGAAACGAGGAACAAGATACAATTGAAGGAACGTGGGCTTATAACTCAGAAACAGCTGACTAAGTCGAAACCTAAACATAGTTTGGTTTGTTTATGAGAAGGATGTTGAGAGCTTTTACTGTACTCAGCATCCTGACGGCTTAGATTTGTTTTTTGTATTCTTAACACTCTGGGCTCTGGACTGTATCAATATTTACATCTGCGATTGTGACCTTGATTTTTAAGGGGGAAAATTGCATTCGAAGCTTTTCTATTCTCTTCTCCATTTTCAAAAGCTTTTACATCAACAAGAGTAAATTTGAAAGCATTTAAGAGAATATGTGTTAAGACAACAATAGTAGCAACATTGTTGCAGAAGAAATCACTACTATACACATATCTTTTCAGCATGCTCTTTTATAGTGCAGCGAGCTACGCATCTCCAACATATTTACATTTATATACTTCTGAATGTTAGAGGAACGTGAAATCTTCTCTATTTTTATTGACTTTCCTAGCTCAAACCTTATGTTGAGTCTGAAAAGTCTTGAAAAATAGCGTCCCAGGATGTTGTATCATTTGTACGCAGCACATTTAAGTTCTTAGCCAAAGTGTAGTTCCCCGTCACGATGCCAGTAGATCCTTCCTGCTGAGGAACGTTTATATTCTTAGAGACGTCGTAAGGCATTCGTTTGCCTACGAAGGAGGGAGTCATGCTGTCTGCAATTTTGTTCATATGAAACCCAACTGTGAAGAAAAGCCTTAACCTCAAGAGGTAGACCTAATACAGGTTCGGGACATGAGAAAATTCTCGTATGAGCCTTTCCTGGCAAGTTCATCGAAAATTTCGTTTCTCGTGATCCCATTGCAGCCTGTGATTCTCATTCTCCAACCAGCTTGGAAGCTAAGAAGTAAGAGGATTCAGCAAGCCCCTCGGATAGACTTTCAATACTAATGCAAATGATTCGCCCCTCCACCGGTTCTTCACAATATAGTTCGCTGCCATCAGGATTGTGTATATTTTCACTTGGAAGACAAACACAAAAGTGAAATCTAACGTTGTTGTCCTTCTGAAAGATACCAGTACCGTAATCTATATCAGTTTTTGAGCCACCCGTGAAGATCCAACTGGTGGCTCAGATTCTTGCCGAAACCAAGTTTGAGCACAGGGAAGGTCAATTTTGTACTTGTTCTGCAGCAGAAGTTCTGGTGTCATTGCGTCCGGCGGCATGTCCATAAGTCCAGTGTCAAAAAACAGCTTGCGCTCAAGGTCGTCAAAGCTGCATTGCGTCTTGTGCCAAAGACCACTTCTTTTTGAACTAAAGATAGGGAGGGATAAAATACCCTTTACAACACAACTTGGCCTCTTTTTCTTACACTCATTCCACTAATTCAGTCCTTCAAAGGTGCGCACGTAGATTATTCTTCGAATATTTTGTATCGGCAGAAGCTCCGTCTAAGCCCAAAATGAACGAGGAACCGTTTTTGTTTTCCTGATATCTGCTTTCCTTATGAAGTAAAAGTAAATGAATCTAAAAATGGCGACTCAGTAGAACATCCATCATTTTTCTGAGTTATCCCGAGATCCAGCAGAGGGTGGGCTTTCAACTCAAGTGACCTAAGAACCTTAAAGATCACTGTTCCCAGGAAGAGGTTTCGATAAGGAATTACATAGCTATTCAGGAGTTTATTAACCCTAAGGTGCCCGTGTCCTATACCACATCATAGCCATTTCCTCGAATGTGAACATTCTCAGAGTTAAGCTTTAATGTGGGTGCTTAACCTATCCTGGATGGAACTCTGATTTCTGGGGTATTCTCCTTATAAACTAAACAGCTTCAACCCACTTCTTCCTACCATAACCATTTAATCCTAATGCTAGACTTGCCATCAATTTCATTTCAGGACAGCGGTTGAATTCCCCAGATGGAATCTTCGGTGGAAACAATCCCGAAACAAATGAGACCTTAACCGGGCTACTCCGACATATTTGGTGCTCATGGATGCGGATTTGTTGTTGGAGGCAGACTAAGCCAAGAAGTCTTGAGTGAATGAGCGCCTCGTAGTAGTCCGTATCGAGGTTAAATTTGCAAACATTAGCCAAATATCGCTGCTTCTTTGGGCTAAGAAGGCAATTGACTGTAAAGCTCTCTCTCTCGAACAACAAGAGTTACCACATATAAGACCTTAATAATCCCAGTCCAGCTCTGTGGCGTGGAGGCATGGACATTATCAAAAATGGATGAGCGTGCTCTTGGCTGATTTGTACATTGTTCATCCTGCATCCTCCAAATTATGATATATTACTGAACGGATGCGCGTAGGTACGAAAACTTACCATAATTTTAGGCATCATCATACGTCATGAAGCTGGATTAAATAAAAACGCTTAGCTCTATAAACTTTCAAGTTCAAAAAGACAGAACTCTAACTTTATAGTTAGCAGTAATTTTATTTAGTACAAAGTTTAATCTGATAGTGAGACCTCAAAACAACGCACCGGCATAACCAATCATATTTTCAATCAAGCACATTAATGTGTAAACTATGCCAAGCTTTTGTTCGTCGATTTCTTAAAACCAAAAGCTGTCCTTACGATACCGTTTACTAGAAAAGGTTATTACCATCCACCTCGACTTTCACTAACACTGCGAACGTTTGAGGCCATCGAAATAATGTATGATAATATTTGCCTCTCTGCAAGTCATCAGAACAGAGAAAGATACAATTTAGAATGTAAATCGAATTCTCCACACACCATAGTCATCCATCCTTTCATTAAGTTCACTTTTATGTTCGTATCAGCTCCACTTGAGATCCAGACTCAGAATCCTAAAAGCAGTCCTTGAATATGAATGTGAATTCTCCAGCGAAAAGGATAGTGTAGTTGATTGAAATGTTGCATGGCTTATGGAGGAATGTACGAGTATCTCAGCCCACCACACTCCTACTAATGCCACAACAATTTTCTGAATGGCATTCAGTAATCCCTATTCCCAGTTTGTAAGAAGTACGAGTACGTATGTACATAAAAATAATAAATTCCCTCGCACACTATCATACAAAAGTTCATACATACGAGTACATCCATAGAAATTCGAAAGGATATAACGCGCGAACAATTTACGTTGCTGTGCAAATTATTGTGTTCACCTTTTCAAGTCTTGCGAATTATTTTCGACACTCAAGCAGGTAATTGCTTTTCTGGATTCTTCGAAACGAATGCCAATTCCCAGTTGGCCAACCACTACTTTTGCTTTTGACAAGAGTGCGAATTTATTGCAGGTAATAAAACTGAGCGGAAAAGATGGTCTATCATCCATACATACTCGTATGTGTTAGGATAATTAATGATTCTTCGATTAAGTGAGTCTGGACTGACAATTAAAAAAATAGCTACCAATTGTCTTAATTCCGTTGTGAGTTATTCAAGATGAGTTCTTCTTGTATTGGGACATGATGTAGTGCATGTACAGTCTTCTAAGAACATGTGAGATAATGAATTCACATTAAGGTATTGGTTAAAGGAGGAAATTAAGGAGGGAGTCACTTAGAAACTTATAAAATCGGTCTTATTGGAACCGAACTAAAAAGAGTGCTTTAACGTTTGTGCTTTGCCAAACTACCTCATATCTTCTTTGTACATTTACTTCATTGGTTAGTACTCCCGTTAAAAACTTTCGAAAGCACCTAATTACAACACTTATGACTTTCTTTATTGTGGGTTTTCGGGCTTAAATTCAGGCTCCCGATCGCATTTAGTTGATTTTCTATACTCACCTAAGTGTTTAGGTACTGTAGAAATAGGGTAGGCATAAAAGATGTGAACCTGGGGATATCCAATGCTGCAACTATCTTCTACACATCAGTTGTGCTTATAACACCTCCACATGATAACCGCCGGGTACTGGTCAATGTCCATCCCTATTAAACCTGCTAAACATATAAGTGCGAGTGCTGACCACCATACAAAAATAGCTGCACCATAATGGGTACAGCGGGTGAATTACCCAAATACAATCAATGGTGGAAACAATCCCGAAGCAAATGAGAGCTTATCTGGGCTACTCCGACATATTTGGAGCTCAGGCCGGTAAGGATTAACAGGACTAAGTCATGGTCTTGCAAAAGAGATGGTGGTGGAAGAGCCCTTAATGGACCTGGTTAACTGCTCGGCCATGGAAAAAATTAAAAAAGTTACGAAGCAACAACAAGCCTCGGATATGGATGGATATACTGTTGACAACCCATGCAGACGAACTAAGGACAATGAACTTCGGATATCCACGTGGAATATTAGGTCTCTTAACAGGCCACCAGCAGCCAAACAACTAGTGGAGGCCCTAAACTGCAAGGCAAACCTAACCGCCATCCAAGAAATGCGATGTAATAGGCCGAAGTGGATGGATGCGGATTTGTTGTTGGAGGTAGACTTTTACAAGAAGTCTTGAGTTTCCGGCATATGAATGGGGCCCTCGTAACAATCCGCATCCACGCTAAATTTACCAATATTAGCCTGATATTCGCGAACGCCCCCGCAGAGGAGAAATACGATTATGCGATTGATGCAAGACACTCCTCCAGTTTTATGGATGGCCGAATGTTCCGACGAGCCAACATCGACTCTGGCCACTATTTTGTTGTAGCCAAGGTACGGTTGCGGATATCCCGAACAACGCCAAGACAAGCTAATATTGAGAAGAAATTCGACGTCAAACGGCTACAATCGCAAGAGATCACCAAATCCTTTTCAGATCGAGTCTTCTTTAATATCTTAACCGTCAATATCCGTTTCTGATGTGCTGCAAAAAAAGACTAGAGCTGCTCACAAGCTCTATGAGTAGAGGAGCAAAGACCTGGATGAAGTGAAAATAACAATATCTAAGCTGAAGTCCAACAAAGCTGCTGGAGCGGATGGCCTGACTGCCGAGCCCTGTAAAACGACAGGCGATGACTTCGTAAGGAGCATACACCAACTCATCTCTAAAATATGGTCAGACGAAAGTATGCCCGATAAATGGAACCTCAGCTTGTTTGTCCGATCCTCAAGAAAGGACGCCATCTGAACTGCGCCAACTATAGAGGCAGTCGCATACAAAATCTTATTTGCTGTTTTGTTTGAACGCCTGAAGCCATATCCGTATGGCTTCAGACCCATTCAAATATTCACACTACGGCAGATCTTGGAGAAAACCCATGAACTTCAGATTGATACACAGTGCCAATTTATCGTATGATAGCTTCTATAGAGACGAGCTATACAGAGCAATGTTTAGTTTTGGCATCTCTGCCAAACTCGTCCGTCTGTGCAGGATAACAATGGAGAATGCACGCTGCTCCATCAAAGTCGGTAAAGCTCTCACCGGGACCTTTGAAGTCAAAAGATTTAGACAAGACAATGCGCTGTCATGCGATTTCTTCAACATCACACTTGAAAGAATAGTGCAAAACTCAAGCGCAAACACAAGAGGCACAATTTTTGAAAAGTCCGTCCAATTACTTGCATGCACCGATGATATTGGCAAAATTGAAAGATAGCAGCGTGATATCTGTGGCGTCTTTGGAAGTATTGAGGCGAAAGTGAAAACCAAATATATGCTGTCATATCCGCACCTTTTTCGCCAGTCAGGCCACTATCAAATTCATGGACTCATGTTCTTTTAACTCAAAGACCGTTATGGACTGCCGATCATCTCTCATAGAGCTGGCAGAGCGGTAGAAAGGTCAAGAAAATCGTAATAATAGAATAGATCGTAGTAATAGAAAACGGGCCAACTTTCCCCCGTAATAACGTCAGGCCACATATCGCCAGACAAACGCTGAAATTTCAGATGTTTCGGTGTCTTCAGGACGGTTTAAACGCAAAGAAATTTACTTCCGTCGAGGCTGTCGGAAACTACCTTACGCGGACTAAATAATTGATTAATAGAATTTTGTTCTTTCAAGAGCAATCGCTTGTGTTCCATTTTCAAATTAGGCACGAGCTTTTGCAATGATCCCATACTGGACCTTGTGTATGGCCTTGTACGTGAAAGGCATATAGTCTAACCTAACCTGTAAGGACGTAAAGTGGGTTGACTGGAGATGACTTCTAAAGAGAGAGAGATGACTTTTGAATGTTTCAATTAAAATAGAACACTAAACACCTATTCAGATATGTCAAATAGTGTCAAGTAATAGAAGAATACAACACCAAGCTCTTCGTACATGATTGTCATTAATAAACCGATATCAGAATATTTTGCAAAATTCATTCCAATAGTTTTGATAAGCCATTTCAACTGATAGCAGTTTTAAAGTGACTGCGAAAAGTAACTCAACCTTTGCCGACAAATTCATCCCATTCTCATCCCCTATTTAAGACAATATCCACATCTCGATTTCCATCGGAACGTCTGCTTGGAATTCGTTCCACATAACAAAGTTCATAATGAAAAGTAAATTATGCGGAAAATTTACTTTACAGTAGCGTCAACCAGTAACTTCTGCTGGCGTCCGCATTGGGTCCTTTTGAAAAAAAGTTTTAATGGTTCCTTTGATCGGATTGTGGTTTGGCATGGATTCTCCCTCTAGCAAGAGGGTGTAGCCAATTAAAATTTGAAATGAGCTGGAAATTTCATTAGCCTCATCTGGCTGCCCTGTTAGGTGGAGGAAGTTGCCACGAGACCACAGATTTTATACTGGACTTTTGTGTGTGGCGGATACAATTGAGAGTTTGCTATCAAATGAGGCTTATCTGAGAATAGAATTCATTTGAAAGGACGGAAAATTTCTCTCCAAGATATTAACCAGCATTAGTAACTTGATTTGACAAATTTATGATTTTCGTGTAGGTAGTTATCATGATAAACCATATCTTTTACTGTCAATGGTCAGTGGATAGGAAATTTATAAACACAAACAAAACGAAGAGATATTTGTTCGTTTTATTGGCTGTAAAATCGATTCAGAGTTTTAAACATCCAAAGGGTAGAGTGAAATAAAGTACAATGAGACGAAACTGAATGGAATTATTTAAAAAAAAAAAAAAACGAACTTACCCAATTATGAAAGTTATAATACTTTCCTTTTAATAAAGCTACTCATTTTCATAGCTTTATGGTGTGCCAAGATATTAAGAATATTAATTGATTTCAAACCTTTCTTTTGGTTGGAAATTGCTGTCATAATTTCCTTAGCAAACGTCGTAGAAGACTCCGAAACCAGACGCCAAAAAGCAATTGAGCCACTCCAGGCCCACCTAACATCCTCCCACTCCTACCTCACCTTTTAACTTCAAAATGATGCCGCATACATAGTGTATGTCGATTGACAGGCCCTTTAGTCAGTAATATGCGAATTTCGGACACCAGACGCGGAGTATGTTCCTTTAATTTCCGAGTCAAACACAAAGCTATGTATTAATCAACATACCATATACAATCATAAACAATGCTGTAAAATACCTGCTTAAATACCTAACCACTTTCCTGGTATGTTTCAAAAAAATTCCTGCTAGAAAGGTCCCCAGAGGAACCGTTTTCGATCAGAGAATAGTTCCCCAAAAATCTTTGGAGATGAAAAGCCCAACATAAATCTTACAAGACCTCCTACCTAGTTAAATGAAATTTTGTGTAGTTTCTAAAGATCTGCGTCTTCACACAGCGTTGCCATAGCATAAATCAGGGGCTAAAGATAGGCTGCCCCCTAATTGTGTCCACCCACAAGATCACGGCTGATTGAATGATATGCAAATTTGCGGCAAGGAAATTCGTGCAGGTTGTGAGATTATTTGGGAGAGCACTCATTCCCAAAACCACAATATAACAGTTCGAGGATCTCGAAAGCACTGGTTTTCTCATAAACAAATTTTAGCTACATGAGATCCACAAAACAAAAAACGATTGAAAGTCAAACATCAAATTGGCATGCAGAGCACAATAGAAATTTCCACCTAGATGTCCACCTATGAAAGACGGCTGGGTCACCAGATGTATTATACGAATCATCATCAAACGGAAACAATAGGGATACTTCAAACTCCAGCTGACAATAACACCACCAGACATTAAGCTAAGCAACTGCCAACACTCCCACTCCCAACATCCTGCAGTACCAGCTAGTAATACGAGCACGTGGGATGTGCCTGATCTTCTATTTGCAAACTATTCTATCACCTCAAGCAGGACCAAGGCGCAAGCATTTAGTGGGATACTCAGAGGACTATCTGTTGATAATCCAACTCCAAATGCAAAACATAGAGTGCAATATTGGATATCTGATCATTCCACTGGACGAGAAACTTTCTAGAGCTTGCTGACAATAAGCCATTTCAGGAGATCCGGCATATCTTAACAGATAGTCGATTTTGATAACTCAGTATTCAGTATATTCACTCTTCTGGCTAGGTCCATGTCGCTGTACAGTCCATACAGTTCGTCGTTGTATCTCCTCCTCCATTCACCGTCAATGCAGACGGGACCGAAGATCACCCGAAGAATTTTTCTCTCGAAGCAACCAAGAACACCCTCATCCATTTTTGATAATGTCCATGCCTCTGCGCCATAGAGCAGGGCCGGGATTATTAAGGTCTTATAAAGGGTGACATTTGTTGTCCGAGAGAGGGCTTTGCTACTCAATTGCCTTCTTAACCCAAAGAAACAGCGGTTGGCAAGAGTTATTCTTCGCTTGATCTCAGCGCTGGTGTCGTTGTCTGTATTTATAGCGGAGCCTAGGTAGACAAAGTCCTTAACTACCTCAAAGTTATATCTGTCGAGGGTGACGTTCTGTCCGAGACGTCGGTGTTGGTTGTCCTTTTTGCTTGACAGCACATACTTGGTCTTGCCCTCATTGACCGCTTAACCCATTTTCGCCGCTTCCGTCTCAATACTCGCGAAAGCACCACTGACATCACGCTGTTTTCTTCCGATTATGTCAATATCGTCGGCGTATGCGAGTAGTTGGACGGACTTTGAAAGATTGTGCCTCTTGTGCTTGCTCGTGAGTTTTGCACTATTCTTTCAAGTACGATGTTGAAAAAATCGCATGACACATCGCCTTGTCTAAATCCTTTCTGGAAATCAAAGGTCTCGGTGAGATCTTTACCGACCTTGATGGAGCAGCGTGCATTCTCCATCGTCATCCTGCACAGACGGACGAGTTTGGCAGGGATGCCAAAACTAGACATTGCTCTATATAGCTCGTCTCTATAGATGCTGTCATACGCGGCCTTAAAATCGATGAATAGGTGGTGGGTATCGATCTGAAGCTCATGGGCCTTCTCCAAGATCTGCCGTAGTGTGAATATCTGGTCGATGGTGGACTTTCCTGGCCTGAAACCACACTGATATGGACCTATCAGGTTGTTGACGAACGGCTTCAGGCGTTCACACAATACGGCGGATAAGATCTTATATGCGATGTTAAGGCGACTGATGCCTCTGTAGTTGGCGCAGTTCAGAGGGTCTCCTTTCTTGAGAATTGAACAAACAATGCTGAGGTTCCATTCATCGGGCACACTTTCGTCCGACCATATTTTACAGATGAGTTGGTGTATGCTCCTTACCAAGTCATAGCCTGCCCGCTTTGAAGAGCTCGGCAGTCAGGCCATCCGCTCCAGCAGCTTTGTTGGACTTAAGCTTCGATATAGCTATCTTCACTTCATCCAGGTCGGGTGGACGGAATTGTTGGTCATCATCGTCCAGGTTGAAAGGTTGATTCTGCTTGACAGCGATATTTGGTCCGTCATCGCCGTTATACAGTCTGCAGAAATGATCTTTCCAAATCCTCAGCATCGACTGCGATTCTACTACGATGTTCCCTTGTTCATCTCTACAGGCTTCGGTTCGGGGTTTGTTTCCGCGGCATGTTATTTTTACCTTTTGGTAAAACTTCCGAACCTCATTCCTGGAGTAGCATCTCTCAATTTCCTCGATCGCGCGCTTCTCATGCTCTTTCTTCTTCCTCCTGAGAAGCCGGTGCTCGTCTCTCCTCTTCCGCTCATAGAGCTCATAAGCAGCTCTGGTCTTTCTAAGCAACGCCGCGGTATATGCATCTTGCTTTGCTGTATGTGCTTGCCGGCATTCATCATCGAACCAGGCGTTTCGTTGTGGTGGACGAGTGATACCCAGCACATCAGAAGCAGCATCTCTGATGGCGTTTTGGCAGTGTTTCCAATGGTCTTCGATGCTTGATGCTGGCGGCATTGGACCTCTTAAGAGATTAAGAGACACTCGATCGGAAAAGGACTTGGCGATCTCTTGCGATTGTAGCCGTCTGACGTCGAATTTTCTCACAGCATTAGTTTGTCTTGGCGTAGTTTGGGATATCCCCAACCGTACCTTGGCTACAACAAGGTAATGGTCCGAGTCGATGTTGGCTCCTCGGAACGTACGGACATCCATAATGCTGGAGGGGTGTCTTGCGTCGATCGCAATGTGATCAATCTGGTTGACTGTTGATTGATCAGGAGTTCTCCAAGTCCCCTTGTGTATGTCGAGATGTGGGAACCGCGTGCTAGCCACGACAATGTTTCGCCCCGCCGCAAAGTCGATTAGCCTGAATCCGTTATCGGAGGTGGTGTTGTGCAGGCTATATTTTCCGATTGTTCCACCAAAGATACCCTCTCTTCCTAGCTTTGCATTAAAATCACCGAGGACAATTTTAATGTCATAGCTAGGGCATTGCTCGTAGAAGGCATCATTGGTGTCGTCATCTTTCTCCTCTGTGGGGGCATGCGCGCATATGAGGCTTATGTTGGCGAATTTAGCCTTGATGCGGATTGCTACGAGGCGCTCGCTCACATGCCGGAAGCTGAGGACTTCTTGTCTTAGTCTGCCTCCGACAACAAATCCGCATCCAAATAAGCGCTGCTTTTGCCGTCGATAGCAATTGCCGTAGTAGATGTCGCAGTTTTTCATCTTCTTTTTGTCCGGCCCATCCTATCGCATTTCTTGGATGCCTGTAATGTCTGCTTTGCAGCAGTCTACGGCCTCCGCTAGTTGCTCGGCTGCACGTGGTCTATTAAGGGATCTAACATTCCAAGTGCATATCCGAAGCTCATTGTCCTTAAATCGTTTACGTGGGTTGTCAACAGTAGATCCGTCCATATCCTAGGCTTGTTGATGCTTCGTAACTTAATTTTTTTTTAAATGGCCGGGCAGTTACCCCGGCGGCAAAACCCCCAACCTGGAGGACCAGTTCCATTTTGAGTGCCCCTAGGACGAGGCGTCGGTTAAACCGAAGCCAGTAACCCGTTCCGGGATGTGAGCGCTGCCGTTGGCCCTTATATGGCTCGTCCGCCACCATCTTTTTTCCAAGACCCTGACTAAGTCCTAAAATCCTTTCCGGCCTGAGGTCCAAATATGTCGGAGTAGCCCGGATAAGGTCTTGTTTTGTTTTCCGACACTAATCCTGGTTAACTCGCCATTTGCCCTCTTCACTTCGCAACCTCTAGTGAGGTTGGCCCCACGGGGAGGCGTGAAGTAGGACTTATTAGCAGAGCTGCACTTTCGCTAATTGCCCTGGCATACCGAGGTTTACCTCTTCTCTTCCATGTGCCCATCCATTTGAACGATTTGAAATTGGGTCACCGATCATCGCACTGATATAAACACTTTTTAACATGAGTTCAACTGTGGTGCTTACTCATTGTTTGCTGTGAGGGTGTCGTCTGCTGTCGCCAATCATCATATTGTTGGATCACTATGTATCGTTAGTGATCGTATCGATCTAAATAAAATGCTATACTGGCCGCCTGAAAGGGTATCTTGTAAATTAGGTTATTAGTTTTGTTTATCAAATCGATATCGCTGGAATTCACTGTGTAAGTAAGTCATCGTGCCTTAATTATGTTGCGAAATGGGCCCCATTTATTTGTTGTGGTACTTTACTTAATGGTTTATGATTATGAATACTGAGCCCCACATGTATCTTTATTTCATCGAATTAAACAATCTATCAATCCATCAATGCTACCTAAAGAATGCGCCAGCTAATCTCATAAACGATCCCAAATACTTTCATCAAATTGTCAATAGCATCAGTAGGATCGATCGAAGGTTATACCTCCTTCCATTCTTTCAAAAACAAATCTTCAAGTGATCTGCGTACTATCACAAAATTGTTTTTTTCATTTTTTAAACAATCATTTACCAACAAGTCTTTAGTTCCAGATCCTGCTTATTGCAATGTCCTGCTGAATTTCTTCTAGGGAAAGAGACTAAACCTGTCTTTCGATCCTGAAAAAAGTTACAAAGATATAATGCCAGGGGGAATTTCCCAGATATGGAAGAGCTCTTTTATAAGTCCCATACACAAAAAGGCTTTGATCCCTTGATCAAGTTGGCAATACGACAATAGTGCCATTACTAAACTCTCTCATAAGCCAAAATTCGTTGAAAGCATTTTATACGAATCCTTAGGCTTTAGGTGCAAGTCTTTTAATTCTCCTAGATTTTCTGAAAAGCAGAACAACCACCATAAACCTAGTGGAATGGGTTTTTCTTTGCCTTCGGAGTCTTAGGTTAAGTTCGGTAAAATAGGGTGTTCCACAAGACACAGACACTAAGCACCAGAACGGGCCCATCGCGATCTCCTGTGGGTTAAAACCAACTCCAAAAAGCAGAAAACCTAAACTTTTTCCCTATTAAAGCACCCAATTTCTCTACAGAAGCCAAGAAGGCCTTTGAAGTCCGTACTGTCTATTTCTTCTAAGTTTTCAAAGAAATATTTTCCAATTTCCTCCTCCTCCGGCTGCGCGATATTGCCTCACATCCACATAATATGTGTGTTATGTTCTCAATCGTTTGTAGATCCCCGCAGAATCTACAAGTGTCCGTATTTGTTAGTTTTAGTGTCCTGTTAGTATTCCTATTAACGTCCTAAGCGTATCCCTATTTAGCTTAATAAGCTTCCTAGATCTGTTACCGTCGAGAAGTGGCCATAGAGCCTTTGATACCCTATGTCCTTCTACGTTCAGCCACCTTATGCTGGCGGTCTTTATGATTTTTTCCTCGATAGTGCCCCTTACTGTGCATAGGGGTGGTTTGACATTCGCAACCTCACTATTGTCGAGTAGCCCCCCTCTTCTTGCAAGCTCGACTGCTTGTTCATTTCCTTCTATACCGCAGTGCTCTGGCACTCAGCACAGTCTCACCCTGTTCTGAATGCATAATGCTTTGAGCATTGTACGACAGCCCCTGACTGTGTCAGAGTTAACATTGTTTGACTCCTTTGCCTTAAGAGCGGCCTGGCTGTCGGTGTAGATAGCGATATCTCTGCCGGATACCGATCTCATCTGCATCAGCTCAGCCGCCCTGAGGACACCTAGAACCTCTGATTGGAAGACGCTGCTAGTGTCCGGAAGCCTTAAGGAGACTCTTAGTTTCGGGTCCCCCGAGAAGATTCCGGAACCTGTTCCTTCCTCTGTCTTTGAGCCATCTGTGAAAACTGCAATTTCATTTGATCTTGTCACTGCATTTTCTTGCCAGTTCCTTCCCTTCTGGATGTATTATATCCTACGGAATGACGAAATCGATTACGGAAGGGATTTCATCCGTTTTAATACTCGTAGTATTGCTTGGCAGTATCTTCTCCAGAATCGTGGCGTGTCCGAAGCTTTTGCTATTGAAGTGACCCAGATTAGTGAGTCGAATCGCACTGTTGCCAGAAAGTTTTATGTTTTATGTCCAATGCTGCCGTAGGGGTGGTACGGAGCGCTCCTGTAATGACTATGGTAGCCGTTCTCTGAACCGCCGCTAATTTTCCGTAAGTCGTTTTCTAAGTTGTTGCTTTCCACCATACTAGTGCGCCATATGTCAGTATGGGTCTCACGACTACCGTATATGGCCAGTACACCATAGCAGTAGGAAATGGCAAGGAAGTCGAAGACGAAAAATAATTTCTCATCAATTGGTGCTCTTCAGATTGACTGCTCTAGGGTTTGAAGCTCTTTTATTAAAATGGATACCTTCTAACCTTGTACAAGCGTCGATACCTCTGACCTTTAATCTTACCTCCCTATCAGGACCGCCTTCAAATTATCAATTTGAATACCTAAGAATAACGTAGGAATACAAGGTGGGGTGAAAAGTAACCTCCTTGGGAGGTTCCGATGCTCTTATGCCCCGGCGCATTGTCTTGCAAAAACAAAATTTTTGTTCGCTTCATGTGAGGCCGTTTTGCAGTGATTTCGGCATTTAATCGCTCCAGTAATGCACAGTAATACTCACTGTTGATGGTTTCTCCTTTTTCGAGGTAATCCACGAAGAGTATGCCATGACAATCCCAGAGAACCGACGCCATAACCTTTCCGATCCATTGAGCCTCCCTCGGTCGCTTCGGAGCACTCGTGCCGGCTTCAGTCCATTACCGGGCACTCATTCTGCTCTCTGGTGTGTAATAGTGGATCCAGGTTTCATCAACAGTTACCAATCGACGCCAAAAGTCCGCCCGATTCCGCATCAGCAAGTCCAAACACTCTTTCGAAGTGCTCTCGCGTTCGTGTTTTTGGTCAGGAGTGAGCACGCGCGGCACCCAGCGCCAGGATAACTTTTTCATATGCAGAATATTGCCCAAAATATGGAGGAGGGCCTGCCGCTGCGGACTTTATCCTACCGATATTGCAGCCACCACGAAACTTTCGAAACCAATATTGGATGGTGTAATCAGACCGAGCATTAGCCTTTCTTTTTTTTCCTTCGCCGTTTTGCCTCTCAAAAAATCGTTTCTGTCCATACTCAACATGATACCAAGCTCGTCAACAACAATCAGCTGTCAAAACTAAACTAAAGACAGTATCGCATTGAAATTTGGCATGTCTGCCTAAATATGAACGGACTTCAAGGCACCATAACCTTTTTTGCAGTAGCAACGCATTCTGGCGGTCAAAGAGGTTACTTTACCCCACCTAGTATAGTTCACTATGAATATATAAAGTCATCGACTGCGCATCCCCTTACAATTCTATTTCCTTCAACACCACAGCATCAATATTACGAAAAAAATAAAAATAAAAGGAAATTTTAAATAACGACTTCCCAAGTGGAACTGGGGTATAGAGTGCATCGCTAGTTACACAGCAGCATGCTTTCGTAGAGAAAGGGATTCAGATAGCTTACATTCCGCTGTTTACTAACAGAGGAGTGTGCGAATTGAAGATAACGAGTTTCTAGTTAAAGACACCAAATTCGGACTAGACAATGAAACAAACAACAACGAAAAAAGGTCCATTTCCGAAAGAACGTCCAGTGTCACCATTGTTTAAAGTTCAACTGGTCACAATTTAATGTTCAGATATCGGCAGATTGAACTCCAAATGTTTCCAGTTAATAACTAAGCTGGTGGAGAAGTTAGCTGAGACCGTTATATGTAAAGATTTTCAGGAAAATGGCTTAATTGAAGTGTTTCTTGTCAAAAGAGTGAGGGGTTTATGTACACAGAGTATTCCCTTGTACAACCCACCCTTAACTACAATTTACAGGGAAATAAAAAACGTCATACTCAAGGTGATTTTCCAGACTTTATAGCGTAAACGCCCATCAAGTACCTACTCGTACTATGCGATTTTTGTTAGTGTTTTTGTTGATAGTGTTTACTGCAGGAATCCTTAACGCCATGTATCAGCTGATGGCTCTTTTACGATATTCATTTGCTTATGTCCTAGGGCTGCCATCGACTGGTACAAGGATGAAGGGATGGAAGAAAATCCCATCCTCATGACTCATAAGCGAGTGGTTTTATGCCAGCATATTCAATTCCCTGTCGACAATAAAGTCTAATCGGTTTCAGCGTTGCTCTGCTAGTGTGTGGTAATAAAATGTAAACGCTTTGCCCAAAAGGGTTAGTTAGACTCGATTGCTGGCTATAAAGTTAGAGGAAGTGGATTTTTTTATCCATAGAGCTTAGGGTTGTTTCTGTAAGGGGTAATCTTTAAAAGGCTATCTCTAAACTTGTTCCCCATCAGCTTATTAGTGGTCAATCATGAGAAAGATGACTCATTTTCCAACGATAATGGCACACGAAATACCGAATTTGAAGTTTCTATTCTATCATCGTTACACAACTTTCGAATGTCTTTGGCGAAAGTGTCCTAAAATACTGGAAAATTAGAACAATCATTCTGTTCGTTCAATTAAGTCTCAGAGGATTGTAGGTTGATTCCGTCATAGCTCCAAAAAGTCAGACGTCATTGCTTCGTAAGTAAACGATATGATGGTTATTCTTGCAAATTAAAAATGTTATGCCTGGCAAGTGAAATGTTATTCTTCCTGATTTGATGTTGATTTTGTTTATTGCCAGGTCCTTAAGGCAATAGATCTTTTGGGAGTTGTTTTACGATAATCATTTGTTTTTCTCTTCACGAGCGGATATAGAATGGACCCCTTGGAGTATCTATTGCCCTGATGGGATGAGGAAATCTCATCTTTATGAGTCATAAATGTTTGTTTTATGGAAATACATTCAATTCCCTATTGACGTCAGTTGTTATCGGCTTGAGTAGTAGTAATTTCGAAATAAAATGAAACGTTTTTGTTGAAGGGGTTAGAAGATAGTTAGTCATGTGTAATACAATTACTCGTAAATGGGGAAGAGGTCAGTGTATGAGGAACCAAACGGATTTATCTAGGTCCAATTTATTTGTTTTCGTTTATAGCAATCGAAATGTACTTGTCTTTTCAATTACTGAAATAAGTGTGAAGAGTGATTATCATTTACGAGCTCTACAGTACCACTGAATGACATCTTTATCTTACTATTGCACTGGAATAGAGTCAGAGTAGATATTGAAGACGCAATTGCGGGAAAGGGAAAAGGTTAATCTAAGACAAATAGCAGCCGTTCATTTGCCGAATGACTTCGGGGTACAAATTTAGGACATCAACAGATCGATTAATAACGATGAACAGAAACTAAAATGAGAAAACTGAAGTAATCTTTAGACAGCTTAAAAATACGAAGCCTCTTCATAGAGCAAAAGGCGGATATAACCGTCACAACAATCAGTATCCTATCCAAAGCCTTTGAAACAATTTTTAGCACCCAAACCAAACAGTATATTGAGAAAAAAAATAATAATTTCTCTTCAGTCCGGCTTCCAACCTGGGTACAGCTGCGTCTCAGCTCTTTTGAAGGTCTCTGATGATATTCGACAAGCAATTAATGACAACAAAACAATTGTTTTAACCTTATTGGACTTCTCTAAAGCGTTCGACTATGTTAATTCAACTCTTCTCTGTGATAAGCTGACAACAAATTTCAATTTTTCTAATTTCCCCATTCAAATGGGGAAGCTCAGGTAAAGCTGGACGTCAATGGGATATCACATCGAGTAAGTCATTGTTAAATAATGAAAACAGGGGTGGACCAAGAATAGATCCTTGGGGAACACCACTAATAACGGGACAGAAGGAGGAGAATTTATTATTACAAAAAACAGCTTGCGTGTGGTTAGTCAAATAAGAAGAAATCAGCCTACAGGATGTCTTCTTATCCTTTTATTAACCCTTTCCTCGTTACACGAACTTATGCGTAACGAGTTTCCCATTTTTACTGCATCGCTGCTGCTCCGCTTATGGGGTTGGCTAATGTCGCAGACCGCAGAACGCGTCTACATAATGCTCGGTCCTGGATCGCTTCAGTGGTTAGCCCCAGGCGTTGTTGCGCATTTGCCATCTGAGAAATCCAGGAATTCTTTTTCCGACCTCGTTTTCTTACAGTTGGAGTGACCGTTGTTGATAGTGCCTTTTTAACTGGATTTTCCGCAGATCTTCTTTGAACGTGGCAATACCAGCTTATTCTATTCGCCTCAAGCTGTTCGGTTACCGAATTCTTTATATGTAGACTTCCTCTTATACGCGTAGATCTAATGCAATCGCGTTTAGTGACTCCACTAGATATCCTAAACATTTTCATTTCCGCTGCCGTCTTTTTGTTTTTAAACGCTTCGTACATTGTCCAGCACTGAGAACCGAACATAAGAACCTGGTCTACAACTATGGTGTAGAGTTTCCCCTTTAATTTAAGTGGAAATTTTCTGTCGCAAAAGATTCCCGAATTTTCCCGCCATTTCATCCATCCCACACTCACTCTGTGGTTTACGTCGTCGTCACATTTCGCTTCCATGTTAACGATTGATCCTAAGTACTTAAAGATAGTTCCTTTCGGAAGAACTATTCCGTCTAACATTATATCCAGAATAGGTCGCGCAAATAGGCACGTCAAATGGTCCGTCTTTGAACGGCTTATTTTAAACCCGTTTCTCTCTAGCGCATTTCTCCATGAATCTAAGGCGTTCTGTAAATCTTCGACGTTATCGCTAAGTATAACTGCGTCGTCAGCGAAGAGAATTGGCGTTACATTTGCTTCGCGCATGCAGTCTTTTAAAAGATAGTCGAATACTACGTTAAAGAGGAAAGGGCTAAGTACGCTTCCTTGATGCACTCCGACATTAACTGGAAATTCTCTCGTTAGTCCGGCAGAGCTTTTAACCGCAGTTTTCACGTTTCCGTACATGTCTTGTATTATTCTAACATACGTTTCCGGTACGTTGTGAGACCTCAGCGCGGCCCATATGAGATCCCTAGGCACTCGATCGAATGCTTTCTAGAGGTCGATAAATACCATGTGTAAATCCTTAGACGAATCTCGGTGCTTTTCCATTATTATTCATAGGCTTTGGATAGCGTCCACCGTCGATCTTCCTTCAACAAATCCACACTGGCTATTATCGAGCTTTATTATTTGCCGAAGACGTTCGTTTAAGACTCTTTCGACGATTTTCGTCGTGTGTGACATAGGCTTGATTGAACGGTAGTTGTTGCATTCTGGAGTGTCGCCTTTTCCTTTGTATAATGGAACCAAGAAGCTATTTCTCCATTGATTCGGCGTAGGTTGTCTACATTTTAATTTATTTAAAAGTTTCAATAGCCAAACGCTGCCGATCCCCTCCATCTTCGACCAAAACTCTGATGGAATGCTATCTGGTCCCGCCGCTTTTCCCCCGCTTTTCCCCCGCTTCATTTTTCCAGTTGCTATACTTATTTCTTCGATTGAAAAGTCCGAAACTTCCTCCTCGAATAGACCAGCTGCAGTCAGCAGTATTTAAGCCACCGGTCACAAATTTCCTTTTCATTTGTTAGTAAGCGACCGTCTGCGTTTTTGATGTATTTCGGCGAGGTTATTTCCATTGAATTTTTCGCCTCTGTGCAACGAGCTTAAAAATATTTGGCATTTTAGTATTGTACGACGTTTGAACTTCTTGGATAGCTTGTCTTCTATCTGCCGATCGTGAGGATATTTGTTCCAACTCCTGGTACAGGTTTTCCACTTCTTCCACTTGAGTTCGAGCCAGGACTTTCTTTGCGATCTTTTTAAGACGCTCGTATTCAAGAGCCAGTCGAGCTTTTTCGATATCGTCGCTCCGATCGTATTTTGTCCACGCTTGGAATGCACTCTTCTTGTCGGCCACAGCTCGTTTGGTTTCGTCTTTCCACCACCATGTTTTTTTGCCGACGTGATGGTATTTCGATATAGTTCCCAGATGGGACTTTGTGAGTGTTATGCATTCCTCGTGCATGCTATTCCACATTTCTTGCGGGCTAAGTGAGTCTGCGATACCGTTTATATTGTGAAGTGCTTCTTTAGCCAGTGCGATAAATCTTGCGCTTCGTTCCTTCGATAGATTATACCACCGGATTTTTCGCTTTCCAAACGATGCCCGTGTTTTCGGTGGTTCCGCTGTGAAGAATTCTGTAATGAGCAGACGGTGTTGGCTTACTAGCGATTCTCCAAGTATTACTTTACAGTCCTTAACACGGTTTCTCATCGACATTTTGCAGAGGTGATAATCTATTTGCGTTTCGTGGCCTCCGCTGCTATAGGTGATAAGATGTCGTTGATGTTTAATAAACATTGTATTTAAGATGGTTAAGCCGTTAGCCCTACTCGCTACAAGGATGTCTTCGCCAGCTGAATTTCTGGTTCCAAAGCCTTTACCGCCGTGGCAGTCCTCATAATCAACATTTGTTTCTCCGACGTGGCCATTTAAATCTCCGCCTACGAAGAGCATCTCATCGATAGGTATATTTCTAAGCAAATTACCGAACTCTGATCAAAATGTATCTTTTTCCGATTGATCGCATCCATTTTGTGGAGCGTACGCACTAACAATGTTCCACGTTTCATTGTGTATGACAAGTTTAACACTCATCAAGCGGTCGCTTATTTTCAAGATACCAACGATGTTTTTTAGAAGATCCGCTGCAACAACAATTCCAACACCGTTTCGTCCATTGACCGTTCCATGGTAGAACATCTTAAATGCCTTAGTTTTTAAATCTAGAAAACGCGCTTTATTTCCTCTATTACACCACTTCGTTTCCTGTACGCACAGGATTTGTAGAGTTCTGCGACGCATAATCGCTTCCAGTTCTAAACTTTTTGAGGTCATCGATCCGACGTTCCAACTTGCAAGCCGAAGTTTATGAAAATATTTTGGAAACTTCATTTTGCCCACCCCCGGAATCCGTCGGGCTCTGACACAAGCACTTCTGCTTGCTCTGGGATCACCCGAGTGCGTTGCAACCGTGGTGCCCAGCGGGGTAGTGCTATTAATTGCGATCATTTCCATGAAGTGTATCTAGAGTTTGAGTAGTTTGACACTTGTATGCTCACTTCGAATTGATTGACTGTTGTTTTACCCCACCGGTAGTCTCCAGACGTGGGAACCCACTGATTGCATACAAACTTGTGGGAAAGTTTGAAGGTGTTAAAGTGTCACAGGCTCATTTTTGGTGTCATAGTTGCCTGTATATGATTGGTGTCCCATTTAGTCGCCTCTTACGACAAACTGGGACGCACTGCGGCACTATTCTTTATCCGATGCCGCACGGAGCTTGCTCATTGTTGATCTTATATTCTGTGACTCTACTGTGACCTTGAAGAAAAGTCTTGCATTCTCGAACTAGCGTGGAGGTCTTTAGAGAGTTTAACAAAGTCTTAAGTGCTTGACTATTGCTGTAGATGCAGAGATGTTGTCTTCCACTGATTCCCTACAAAACAGTCTATTGTTATCCGGATTGAGTGAAGTATAATGCTATTGTCCTCCAGAAAGATAACAATGTGGCATTTTAGCATAGATCAGATTTGTAGACATCTGTGAAGATCTGACTACATTCTTTGGCTGTCTCCGATTTTCCGTTGATAGACATTCGGAAATTCGATTTTATATCTTTCCAGTAACAGGAGCTAAAGTGAAATTATATCTCATCATAATTGAAAGACAGTCGCTTCGCAAGGTCACCAAAACTCAAATGCATGTTGTCCCAAAGACCTCTTCTTTTTAAACAGTTTATAGCCTTGAGAGTGCAACCATGACTTCAATATGAGCCCCGAGGAAAACCCGCTTGTCGTTTGGAGTGGAGTGTAAAAGTTATAATGGCTGACAGAGTTAAGCAGTAAGTTGACCAATATTAGTCAAATACCTGTTCACTTTGGCCAATAGCACTACGCAAATCTACAAAAACAGTGACTGCCAAAAGTTGCCATGTCGAATGCTATTTCAATGGCGCGATGAAAATGCCTCTTTTGTCGATTGCGTCTTCTATTATGTCGGATGGTAGGCATGTGAATTAATAACTGTGAATCAATAACTAATAAAGATAATATTGTAATCTTAATGAAAGTTGTCCAATGATAGATAGTTTGAAAAGTCGGTAAAATAGTTGGTGCGAAGAGATACCACTCACAACTTGTTTCCACGGAAATACCAAGGAGAGGATGATGAAGATGTTTTATAGCGGAAAGGAACATGGATTTGAATAGAGTGGGCATCGGTCAGAGATAAATTGGTTCTCGTAAGTTCGAAGGAAGCGCTACTGAAATAGGTGTTGATTTTACGAAAATTAGATTTGTGAAAATTATGGTAAGCAAAATTGGCAGAGGGAGGCGACTTAAGAGGGGAGGTAAGGAAAAACTAAAAGAAATGAAGGATAAAAGTTATACTAGAGGGTGATATGGGACAACACAATACTGAGGAGTTAATGGGTTTTGAGAAGTTCAATTGATGCAAGAACGGAAGCCGCCCGACCTGCCTATTCATCACCGTTTCTGTCTTTGAGCTGAAATCGGCCAGAATTTTGTTAAACTATGTGGCCCATTTCTGACTAAAGACTGTATCAATAACTTGAAGTTTTTGATTATTTTTTTATTTTTGAATTAAGTACCTATAACAGAATCAACTTTCCAAAGGTGTGAGGTTAAGTTCGGAAAAATTGATCGCGCTCCTACCTAGGAAGTGTAGCACTCTTCAGACACCCAATTTTTAATGCTAAAATTGGAAAAACAGATGAGCAAAGAAAAACGAACCAATTGTCTTTTCCCTGATGGGGAATTATCGTGTGAATTTGAAGAAGGCTTACGGCTCTTAATGTCGATATAGTCGCGGTACAATTATGTTCATTTATCGAATAAAAAAAAAATGCAAAAAGGGGGTACTTAGCTCGTTTAAGGGTTTTCCTGCTCTCTTTCAAGGGTCTTTTTTGTCTCTGGGAAGGGTTGGCTGTCTCCACCACAATCAGGTTACTGTGTGTCCTGTTGTCGTCTTGGGTGTTATGAATTCGCTTTTCCTGGTTTCTTTCTCTGTTGGTGTGTCTCTCGTTCTCAGTTTGGTGGTTCCTTTTTTTTCTATTTAGTTGTTCGTGTTCTGTTCTCGCTATTACTTTTTCTCCTTGTTAAATTTCGTTTTCTTGTCTTTTGTATTAGTCTTTTTTTTTGTTTTGTTTTGTACTTTTGGTTTTGGTTATTTAAGTTTTACTTTCTTGTATCTTTTTTTTGTGGGCTCTTGCCGCGCGGCTCGCGGTCATTGCTGGGTGTATAGCATCTCGGGGCATCAACAGGTCTGGGCTATAGTCTCCAGGCAGCCCGCCTGGCTCTATCTTCAGGGTACCTAGAGTCCCCTCTGGAGCGATGGGCAGAGCGAAGGAACTGAATCCAAAGGATCCACTGAAGCTTGTGCCATGACTACCAGAGAATGATAGGGGAGGAAAAGAAAAGAGACAACACCAAAGTGATAAGGAGAAGAAAGAAGGCCAAAAGACAATTTGGGCGTAATTTGCACGCAACAGAGTCAGACTTATCGAGTAAAGTAGATAGGCGAAATATAAACGTAAATATATTCTCGCATATATTTCTATCCCTAAAGCGGCCTATACACGTAACACCTGGGTGTAAACACAAAAGTGAGCGAACATTAGTTTGTTGCTGACCTTCGAAGTAAAAACAGTTCGCACGATGAATAGTGTAAGTGATATTGCAGTGTGTATTCTTATGATTATTACGTGTTTGGAAGATAAAAAAAAATAGAGAACAAATAAATAAAGAATCGAGTTTGGGCTAAAGATAGGTATCTACAGCGCAATACATTTTCGCATGTATTCTCTTCACTTCTAAGAGAATTGGAAGAAACTTCAACTGAAACTTCAAAAATTTTAAGGATGTATTGGGTATATAATTTAATTCGTGCGTTTTCTTTTTTTCAAAATTTGAACGTTTATTTAAGAAAACAACATGTACAATAGTATTATTCAAAGTATTGCCCATCTGAAGCTATGACCTTTTCCCATCTTTCTGGCAATTTGTGGATCCCATCGCAAAAGAACTGCGCCGGCTTGGCAGCCAAGAATGAATCAAGCCAATTTTTGATATTCTGCTCTGATGTGAACCGTATTTCAGTGAGGGCGTTCTGCATCGACCAGAACAAATGGTAGTCAGAAGGGGCAAGGTCTGGGCTAGAAGGCGGGTGGGGTAAGACTTCCCATCCACTGTTTTCCAAATAGTTCTTAAGCGGAATACCAACGTGGGGCCGAGCGTTGTCATGATGGAAAATTATTGCCTCGTGTCTGGTCGCATATTCCGGGCGTTTTTCGGCTACTGCTCTCTTCAAACGGATTAATTGTGTTCGGTAGCGTTGTCCAGATGGTAGCACACCCATCTGATCCCACCAAATACAGAGCATTACCTTCGCGTCATGGATATTCGTCTTTTTCGTTGATTTGGCTGGTTGGCCGGGTTTCACAGATGATTTTTTGCGCTTGGGGTTGTCGTAATGGATCCATTTTTTATCACCAGTAACAATCCGATGCAAAAATTACTTCCTTTTGTGGCGTTCCAGCAGCATTTCGGACATGCAAAACCGCCTTTCGACGTCTCTCGGCTTGAGTTCATGTGGAACCCAATTTCCTTGCTTATGAATATATCCAGCTGCTTTTAAACGTTTTGAAATGGCTGCTTGAGTGACATCCAAAGATTCTGCGAGCTCTTCTTGTGTTTGGCAATAATCTTCATAGAGTAATGCTTCCAGTTCTTCATCTTCAAACTTTTTTGGCTGCCCAGGACATTCATCGTCTTCCAAGCCAAAATCACCACTTTTAAATCGTGCAAACCACTTTTGGCACGTTCGCTCAGCTAGCGCATGTTCACCATAAACTTCCACTAAAATACGATGATTTTCGGCAGCAGTTTTCGGCATATTAAAGTAATGAAGAAGAACTCCCCGCAAAAACACTTTTTCAGGCACAAAGTTCGACATATTCGAGTGAAAAAAAAATATTGTTGTTTACGCTTCAAATGAAGTACATATACTGAAATGACGTGCAATGACAGTAGCTTTCCAACGCATGTTCCAATGGAATAATAACAATGGAATAATACAAGTTACGCCATCTCTTAGCAAACCGCACGAATTAAGTTATAGACCCAATATATTGCCACCTACCAAGAGCTCCTTCTTATAGGTATATTGGAACCATTATTTAAGAAGCAAAATACGCATATGAGAGACGTTTATTTACCGATCGAAAGAATTATAGTCATATTGCGGTTCCTCGCATCCGGACAAAGATTTGAAGACTTAAAATTTCTAACAGCTGTTTTCCCCCAGCTCATGCACAAGCATATGTTCAAAATAACAAATTGTTCAAAGGAAACGAGGAAGTCCTTCCGCCTCAGCTATTTCAGAGAGTGAAAGCCCGACTTCGTCTCCTAGTTCTCGTCCCAGCAATTTGGATTTACCTTCTAACTTATTTCCTGGTTTTTGCTTGAATGACTGCATATCATTATTCGGCTTGTTGGTAGCATTTACTGCTAGCTGGAGTATGATATAAACATTCATATTTAGCCGGAAGATTAAGTTTGCAGCTACTCTAGCGTCTGTGTTGGAATTTTTTGAAATGCCTGAGGATATCTTCGTCCGCTTTCGATAGAGTTGATGACACAGTGCCCTAAAAATATTACAGAAATTATCAGAGACTTAAATAAGGTGTTCTTTGTTTTTCGGAATAGAGCATTGTAGCCTAAAGGCACAGCATTTGGCGTGGGTTATTCTTCGTTTTATTAATACTGAGGGGTTTCTGGTGTGAATTAAAAGCAGCGACAAGTTCTTTACCACCCGAGAGTTATAGCTCTGACGTTCTGCCCAATTCATCGATGTTACGCCTCAGCCTATATACTTTTTCCATGTACCCATTTTGGCTAATTCTATTTAAATTCTATCGAATGTACTGGTGACACCCTGCTGAGAATTGCCAATTACGTAAATTTCATTTGCATACGCCAATAGATGGACAGACTGTTCAAAGTCCAATCCTCCGGTGAAGAGAGTCAAATAAAAAAACATAATTTTTTCTTAAACTTTTTCTCACATCAAATGTCTTGATCAAGCCGTCACAGATCTTGTCAGAGCGGCTAGGGTTCTCCACCGTCCTTCGGCACACACCAGCGAGTTTGATAAAGATGGAAAAACTAAACAAGTCATTTAAAAAACTCGTCTCTATAAATTCTGCTATATGTGACCTTTTATCCGATGACAAAATGTGGTCAATGAACTGGGATTTCTTAAGTTTTCTTCAAAGCGGCGAGAGTATGAAAGTTTGTTCGTTTGTGAACTTCTATGGCATGAAATTACACTAGTAGAACCCAATCTGGCTTGTTGACGAAGGCTTTCAGATGTTCACACAATAAAGCAGACAAGATCTTGTATTGCAATATTACCAAGACTAATGCCTGTATAATTGGCGCAATTGAGAGGTTTCCTTATTGCAAGATCCGACAAACGATGCTCAGATTTCATTGAACGGACATGTTCGTAGCTGAGAATGATTTGCAGATGAACGAATGGCCATTGCCAATTTATGCTGCTTAGCTGCATGCAGACTGCTTTTTGGTCTGCTGCACGAGGTAACTGTCAAAAATTATCCACGTAAAATGGATTATTTTATTTGATAGTTGTAAAGTAAATGAAACACAAATGTAACAATGGCAACAACAACTTGACATTGAACACATCCGACTTTGACATTCGAACGTTGACACTGTCATTTTGACAGCGTGCAAAACCAAGCTGAATTTCCTGGTTTCCTGCCATTTTGTCTTCATTTCATCAGCCGTTAAGTCATCTGCTAGGATACACCAATAAGTAAGTAAACCCAAATCTGTAAGATTTTCCTAATTTTTGAATTTTAAAGAGAATAAAGAGCACAAACAACAGCTTAGCAGTATTAAATGCTCGTTTTATTTTGATTGGTGCGGCGCGCGATCCCGAAGACAGGTAGTGGAATAAGAAATCGTTCCAAATGTTCAGCACGGGCTGTGACTCTACTAATACGTTCCGTTGCTTATCGGTGCATACTTCCGTGTTCTATATTTGCATACTTGACAGGCTTTTTCACATTTTCGTATAATTTTCGAATATTATTTCTGAAGAAGCGCATCTCTATAGCCTCAAACGGGCTGCAATGTTGCGTTGTGGCTGTTGAGCGTAAGCAATATATTTAAGGTAAAGAGTTCCATCGAAAAAATTTACCCACTATCATTTCGAATTCACTTCCAAAAATTATTGAAAAATCACTCAAATTCTTCTTTTTTGTAATTATTTTTAAATTTTATGTCATTTCTGTTTGGTAGTTAACATAATCAACATGGAATCTGAATTGGATGGAAGAAAAAATATTATTAAGTGTCACTTAGCACACCCAGGGTAGACGTATATAGAAATCGCAAAGGAACAGGAAAAAAATAGGAAAACAGTCGCTACTGCTATTAAGAATTATAAAGAGAACCTAGAAGTTGAAAGAAAAGAGGGGTTTGGTCGAAAAGCTGGTTTTATGAACCCAAAAAAGGTCACTAAGATTTTGAGCCTTCTTGAAAAAAATCCGAACATTTCTGAACGTAATTTGACAAAAAAAACAGAATGTTAAAATTTTTTAATACAAAAGGGAAAGGGAACATACAAAGTCCAAAAGGTTCCAGTTCGGAACGCCAAAAAAAATTTGGATGCGAAACAACGGGCAAAACTTTTGCAATCAAATTTGTTGACCAAATTTTCATGCATCGTAATGGACGGTAAATCGTATGTTTTTGCTGATTTCAACCAGCTTCCGGGGCAGGCATTCTATACCGCCAAAGATAGAGGAAATGTTGAAGCAAAGTTTCGAACCCAACCTAAAGGGAAATATCCAAAAAAAATTCCGTCATCACGACAGGCCCAATAAATGACGAAATTTATGTAAATGAGTGCTTGCAGAAGCGCTTACAACAAGTTTTACAACAATTATCGAGAGCTCCCCTTATTTTAGCCTGATCTTGCGTCATGTCACTATGGAAAGAGAGCGTTTTGGCGGTGCCCAGAGAGGCCAATCCTCCGAATTCGCCAGAACTTAAACCAATTGAAAGATATTGGGCCCTGGTCAAAAAAGAGTTAAGGGCTACCAAAAAAGCTGTCAACACCCTGGAAGAATTCAAAAAATGTTGGAAAAATAGCTCTAAAAAGGTTTTTTTTTTTTTTTTTTTTTTTTCCGGCGAGGGCAGGTGAAAATCTTCCATCAGACACTATGAGGATCAGAAGCGCGTGCTCATAGTAGTGTGAGATTCTTACTCACTAAAAACACCTCCCTTCATTGTTGATTTTAATACCGCAACTAAGTAGAACTTATCAAACAGTTTTTATTTCATAAGTTAGTCACGATTGGTAGGACACTTTCCAATGGAAGACCCTACATATTCCGCTTTCTTAATGCGGTTTCAATTTATCGCGCAAGGTCCAACGGTTTAGTTCGTTGAAGACGGCGTAGTATGTTTCGTTCGTCCAAGACTTCTAGGACTGTATTGTTGATATGGCCGCTTAACCGGACTTTATGTTTTCGTGCGCAGTTCCTGACTTCATCTTCCACGAAAGGAACTCCGAGGTCTCGATGCAGGTCATTATTTCTTATAAACCATGGGGTACGCACAGATTGTCGTAGCACTTTATTTTCAAAAGTTTGTATTATATTTACATTTGATTTCTTAGAACAACCCCAGAGTTGTATACCATAGGTCCACGCCGGCTTTAGCACTTGCTTATAAAGAAGCAGCTTGTTTTCTAAGCTTAGCTTGGAATGTTTACCAAGTAGCCAGTACATTTCTCTGTATTTGGCCTCTAGTTCTTTTCGTTTCTTTCTAACATGCGTTTTCCATTTAAGCTTCGCGTCAAGTGTCATTCCCAAATACTTAGCCTCGTTTGCAAAAGGGATACACACCGAGTTTATAGAAATGGGCAAGTGATTTATCTTTCTGTAGGTGAAGTCAACATGTACAGATTTTGTCTCATTAAGGGTAATTCGCCAGATCTTTGTCCACTCGTAGACTTTATTTAAAGCAGTCTGGAGTTTCGCCGTTGAGTCTTCTATTGATTCTCCAACCGCTAAGATAGCGGTGTCGTCAGCAAAAGTAGCGAGAACAGTATCCTCGACGTGTGGTATATCTCTTGTATATGCGGTACTCCGGCTAGGATATCTTTAAATTTCGAAACATCATTTCCGTATCGAACGCGAAAAATTCTATTTTCAAAATAGCTTGTCAATATATTATAAAGCTTTAATGGCAAAATTCGTCGCAGTTTGAACTTCAAACCTTCATGCCATACTTTGTCAAAAGCTTGTGAGACGTCAAGAAATACGCTCGAACAAATCTTTTTTTCTTCCAGGGATCTTTCAATTACATCAGTAATTCTATGCACCTGATCAATTGTTGAATGCTTAGTCCGAAATCCAAATTGATGGCTGGGAATAAGATTTTGGTTTTCGATAATTGGGAGAAGACGTTTAAGCAAAATCCTCTCAAAGATTTTCGACAGGATCGGTAGAAGAGAAATGGGTCTGTATGATTTTTTATCGTTTGGAGGTTTTCCTGGTTTTAGTACCATAATGACTTCTGCAACTTTCCACTGGCTTGGCACGTATTCAAGCCTCAGAGTGCTTTTGGGGTAGCATTTTCAGAACTTCTCCGGTAATAAGGTCATACCCCGGAGCCTTCTTTGGTTTTAATTTCCTTATTACAGTTTTGATTTCAGCAAGAGTTGCATTTGTCATTACAAAATTACTATATGCTATTTCTAAAGAATTGGTGCCGGGTGCCAGTGTCGGGCCGTCGGAGGGCTTGAAAATTTCTTCAAGATAGTCGGCAAAAACCTCCGCTTTTTCCTTATCCCCCTTAGCCCATTCGTTATTGCCGACCTTGATTGGTGGCGCGGGGATTTTGGGCCTTTTTAAGCATTTTAAAGCTTTCCAAAGCGAGTAATTTGTTTCTTTTCCTGCCGTCAGGTTTTGAACATATGTATTTACTTCGGAATTTCTGTAACTTTTAAGAGTCTCCTTGAGCAGATTACAGAGCCTGTTTAAGCGTGTTTTATCCTGCGGCGCTCGAGTTGTTTGCCATCTTTTGCGAGCTTTTCTTTTTTCTCTTATCATATCTTTTACCTCAGGCGGATAGTTTAAGTTACGTTTAGCCGTGTTTTTTCGTTGACAAGGTGTATTGTTCCACGCAGCACATTGGACTATTTCAACGAAAGAATCCACTTCGATTTCGAGTTCAAGTGCTGCTTTAAGTGAAACGTCTAGTTCTAGGTTATTATTAATCTCATTTCTGAATCCTTCCCAATTAGTATTTCGTCCAGTTAGTCTTAATGGTCCTTGTTTTTTAATAAACGTGTCGTTCATTGTCAGTATGACTGGAGAATGATCGGAGGAAAGATCGAAGCTTTCATCAACGTTTATATCCGAGTTACGAATTCCTTTAACAACGAAGAAATCGACAAGATCGGGTATTTTCGTTGTGTCTGTTGGCCAATAAGTCGGCTTGCCCGTTGAATAGAAGTCACAATTGTGTTCCATACATGCTTTATAGAGTATTTTACCCTTTTGGGAGACACATCTTGATCCCCAAAAAGTGTGTTTGGCATTGAAATCACCGCCAATCATAAAAGCCGATCCAAGAGAATTGAATATATTTTTAAATATATGTTTTGAAGGCGTAAATCGTGGAGGGTAGTAGATGGCTGAAATAGTAAAGGAGTTCCGTACCGATTTTACGCGCACCGCAATTAGTTGTACAGATTCGAGCTCTACTTTTATATCTTCGTTGTGCTCAAGAGACTCTTTAATGTATACAGAGGATCCGCCTCTCGCGTTTCCCGAAGGGTGATACGCGTAGTAGTCTTTAAAACCTCTAATTTTTACAGATGACCCATTTTTCAAGTGGGTTTCGGAAACCAAACAAACGTCAATGTCGTTTTTCCTTAGGAATAACTCAAGTTCATAAAGTTTTTCTAAGATTCCGTTTGCATTCCAGGTGAGTACGTTTAATTTTTCCCTTTTCATTTTTTAGGCGAAGGACGTTTTTTATTGAACCTATTTTCAAACTTCTTTAGCTTATCTAAAATAAGTTCATTGATTTTGTTTTGCTGCTCAAGCTGCGCGAGAATAACGGAAAATACTTGGGAAGCAGGATCTCCGGAATGTTTTGCCTTTAGCTTGGTAGCTTCAGCGTATGTAAGTTTTTCCGATGCTTTCTTTTCAACACTGGAATCAATCACTTTCGCCTTGGCGTTTTTAACGATATTTTGAGCAGATCCCGATGTTTTTTCTTTAGTTTTGGGATTCTCTTTTTGTGGCTTAAACAACTTGTCACGTCTGTTTTGCAACTCCTTTGCTACTTCACAGCCACGGAAATTTGCTACGTGTTTACCCCTGCAGTTGACACAAGTCGGAGGGGTTTGTTTGCTTACGTTGCATTCTTTGGACAGGTGTTTACCTGCGCATTTTACGCACCGAGGCTCTTTTTGGCAGAAAGCTTGCGTATGGTTAAATTCCTGGCATCGCTTACACTGCGGGATCAGTTTCGAGTTTTTGCGTCGAGGCTCAATTTTAACAATAATGTTGAGGATTGACTTAATATCGTATATTTTTTGGGTATGTTCAGTGTTCTCAAAGGTTAGCATAAAGAGGGGATGGCTACGTTTAACTGTCATATCCTTTCCTTCAATTTTTTGTTTCTCTCGCTTTTCGATGTTGACGACATCAATGATTTTAAAACCCTTGTTTTTTTAATCACTTACGATATCTTCTTTTGGGCAAGACGGATGCAGTCCTCTGGCGACGACACGAATAGGTCTTTCGCACTTGTTCTCGTATGTGAACCATTGGATTTTTTCACGCTTAACTTGCGAGAAAGAATGCGATAGTTGTCAGCGTCCTTGACGTTGACTTTCCATACATTATTATTGCGCGATGTTACTATATAGTCCGATCTCGGCAGGGTCATCAATATGTTTTGGAGTTTCTTGTAATCTGAAACTCCAGTGACATTGATTGGCGGGGGTGTTCGTTGTTTTTCCGCTTTGATTTTTTCAGGACTCATGTTATTGTTGACATTTTTCTTCGATTCATCTCCCTTTGCTTCACGTTGAGAGACGATTTTGGGAGAAGACGCAGCTTTACGCTTTTTTCCGGGGCGTTTTTGCAAGATCCAGTCGGTTTCTCGACCTAGCTCTTCTTTATCTGTTTCGTAGATATTTTTAACAGATTCAATAGACATAACGTCGCTGTTTGACTTTTCCTTGGTTTTCAGTTTTTCCAGTTCTTTTTTAAGATCTTCGCATGTCGCTTCCATTTTGGTTAGCCTAGTACGAAGTTCGGTATTTTCGTCTTTCAGGCTATTTATTTTCGCTGAGGTCCATTCTTCACAAGACGACGTTTTTGATGTCGTTGGACTTCTGTTGTTATCTTCTTGTTTTGGAGATCTAGGTGGTGGAGATTTCGAAACCCGTGAACTTTTTCCGAACGGGTTGATAAGATGCAATAATTGGCTCGCCCCAGAATCCATCGAGCCGACCTCCGTAGAGGGTGGATTTTCCAGCATAGCTGGTCTGCCACCTGGGGTAATAATTCCATTTGTTTTACTCATTGCATAATTAGTATACACTTCGCGCTCGGTATACGGAGGGTGCATTTTAGTCGCCTCTTACGACAGGCATGCATACCTCGGGTATATTCTAACCCCTACTCGAAGGGGGTCTCTAAAAAGGTGATGGATGAGACCATAAAAATAATGATGGAATCCTGAAAAAATTAAAAAAAATTGTTAAAAATAAAGATTATTATTTTTTTGTTAATTTTAACAAATTTAGAGATATGAAATAAATACTTTTAATTTTTTTTAAATTTTTTAAGTTCTATTTTTGCAGTATTTTTTATTATTTTCGGTGGGTAAATTTTTCGATGGCACTCCTTATGATAACGCCGACAAAGAAATATTCGGAAATAATTTCGTGTTTGCTATGCTCTTCAACGATCTTAACATCTTGCAAAGGATGTTGCTTATAAGTCTGGTTAAGGAGCTGTTATAAACAGCTTTCGCTAAAATCGTTTTTTTTTTGTGGGAGAATGGACTCATATCATGCTTGTGGAAGCAAACAAAGGATTGATGCATATTTTAATCAGGGGTTCGCTGAAACTCCAATTTCTGCTCTTTCTTTCTCTGATGGCAAACCTATTTCCAAATAGCTTCTGCTTCTGCTTTGTAAAGTAAACGTAATAAAAGGTGTGATATTTCTTCTATCTTCTTTGCTCCATGCAACCTCTTCGTAATTTTCAAATAGTGATAATCCACTTTAAGCATCTTAGATCCTCCACTAATTTTTTGTCTGCGTGTAGACCTTTTACGATAACAGCAAGTTGAACTTTTACTCTGACTTTAGTGGCTAGAGCCGCAGAACTCAATTCTTCCCACAGAATTGACCTCTGTGTTTCTCTGAAATTCGCATTTTTCATAAAAAGCATCAACCGCCTACGTCTTCAAAGAAGCAGGATGCTTAGCTCAATGTATCCTAACAATGCCTCTTAACCGCGCCATGATAAGATACTCCAATAAGCTAATAATGACAAACCTAATTTTTAAACGGCTCTCACTTTTAATCTCATATTTGATTACAAACGAAATTAGTTCCTCGAAATAGTCAATTCATTTGGAACTTAAGAAGTCATTAAATCCGGATTGAGGTACTTTCTTTTACGAGTATTATTTGGCGTTTGAAAAATCACCGCTGGTAGGAATATTTCATGGCTTCATGAGCATGTAAACATATTATAACGCGTATTTGTGATTTATTGCGTCATATCCGTATCTGGTGTAGTAAAAAAAAATCCGTTCAAACAGCAGTCTCAGCACGATTTAGTTAACTGATGACAATTTAATGGCGCGCGGCAGCAGCAATTGTGCTATCCACCTACTCGAGTCCGTATCTCGCAGGTATCATAAATATTTTCAATTTTATTGCTGTCGGATATTTACGACGTGTATCTTTGTTGCTTGAAATTAAAACTTATGAATGCAAGCAAATTTTCTTTTACTGCCGGGTGGCTATTATACGTGGTTAATGTGGGGGTTTAAGGAAAACGAGAGGATTTAAGTATATATGCGCCAAATATTGATGTTGCATGACATCAAAAGACTTTCATCTGTAGGCATATACGAGTACGAATAGAGCTGCAGTTTTGCTGTCGTAAGAGATAGATAATCATTTGACGAAACCCTTTAGATACAAGCCAAAGAAAGAAGGACGAAGCGAACCAACACTCCGCCGTCAGGTAGAATGAACTATCCAAGGTAGACAAAAACTCTTCTCCTACACTAACCGTCAATGCAGACGAAGATCTTTTTTGAAGAATCTCTTAAAGCAACCAATAGCACCCTCATTCATTTTTGATAATGTCCATGCCTCTGCCCCATAGAGAAGGACTGGAATTCTTAAGGTCTTACATATGGTAGCTTTTGTTGTTCAGGAGAGGGCGTTACTAGTCAATTGACTTCTTAGCCCAAAGAAGCAGCAATTGGCAAGAGTTATTCTTCGTTTGATCTCAGCGCTGGTGCTTAGTCGCTGTTAAGTGTCCTTTTTGCTAGACAGCATCATACTTGGTCTTTCCCTCGTTGACCGCTAAATCCATTTTGTTGGTGGTTTTCACCACAATACTGTGATTTGTTCCAAATAATATCCCATTAACAACGGAAACTCTCGTAAGGGATGACAAATTTCCTTTCGAAATCCCTAAATCTTTATGGAAAAAGTTTTTGCTTATTTGAAAGACATTTGAAAAATTGACAAACAAACCGAAACCCTCACACCTTAAACAAACTCTCAATTAAACCACGAGGCAGACCTTCCGTTAATCAATGCTCGCTTAATTAACAAATGGCACCTCCGACCGTGTACTTCATTTATTGCGTAACTTTTCTGCTCCATAACGAAACCCAGTTTACCAAGGATAAAGTTCCAACAAATTAAACGCCACGATGTTGATATTTTATGTGACGTCCCTTTAACCGAAACACTTTACCACAAAGTCATTCGGTTGGTCTTGGGTTACGCTACAATCTTCATCTCTTAACCGGGAACAGGAATTACTACCAGGAGATCCATTGCAAAAGCAGTTATCCATGCGAGAACTTTTAAGGAGTTCGTCCATCTATGAAACATAAACCAACCGCTCAACCATGGATGAGATACCTACTCGTAATCTGTATCTCTGTCGAATTATTTCTTTTTTTTTTAAAGATAGTTTGAGAACATGAAACCTCACCAAGTTCTAGGAGATGCTTGAAAGGAAGAAGAGGAGGAAAAGAAAATATCTCAAAGAATTACCTACCCATAAGTAGATGGAGAATATCTTAATGACAAGATACACACATACACGTTCTCAAAATCTGTTCTCAAAGGTGTCAAGTGCACTACCGCGATTTAAGTGAAACACCTGCTAACTCTGTGTAGAGTTCTTATCCTTCAGTCACTATTAATTTTAGAATGAACCTCGAAATGGTACATTTTCGTATCTATACAACGTACATAATGCACAAGTGGTGAGGAAGTGCTATCCATACTCATCCGTACATAAGTACTGCTATCTATCTGGGAATTTCAACCACTTAACCGTTCATTCGACTCAGATTCAGGACTTCTGCACAACTTCAGTTTCGGTGTACTGAACCAGCTGAACGTTTGAAGGGAGATACATTTCACTTCAGGGAGAACGAAAGTATTGTACATACCTTAACAAACAAGTGCAAACAATTTTGTTATCCTCTTAAAGCAATTTGCTACTATTTGTATATGACTGCAGCCAATGGGTGAGGAAAATAATCCTTGACAAAACTATAAACTGAAAGGGTTATACGTGTACACTTATATCCTTTCTTGTGGAACTAAAAGTCGTTCAGGTTGCTCAGAAATCTGCTAAGTAATACCACTATTCCGCTCATCGATGGATGACTATGAAAATTTATAAAACCCACAAAAAAGGCAGACATTTTAGGCTTCTATCCAATAGTTCTTCAATTCACCAGTCCTTTTCTGAGGCTGTCATTTTGGATGAATGAGGAATTTCACTTTAAATACCGGGTGACTTTTCTGCTTTTTGGATTTTCAGTATTCTATTTTTGACAGCTCACGCGTCATTGGTGACATGCGTCAAAGGCAAGCAGACTCAATCAGACCTACTGAGCAATCAATTCAATATCACGGTATTCGACATCAAGCCACCTACCCCTATGCGTAGAGTGCGTACTGAGGTGAATATTGCTGTTGTATCCACCAGTGCTAATGAAGAACGTGATTCGTCCATTCATCACCGTCCGCAGCAATTGCGTTTGTGTTATTCGACTAAGTGAAAGACTCAACGCCAGAATCTTTGTACAAAACCTTACAAAATACAGCTGGTGCAAAAATTGAAGCTGAAGCAAGCGAACAAAAATTCTCGAGGGGGATCCGCTTTTTTCAGCCGTATTTGGTCCGATGAGCAACGTCAGGCAATACAAGAGCTGTCAAGTACCGAGAATATGCACTTCTTGGTGGGGTTTACGGTCTATCGGAATCATTGGCCTTTATTTTTCCAAAGATGTCACGGTCATCGTTACCGCTATCGTTCAATGATTTCCAACTTCTCTTTTCCCAAAATATACGAGCTGAAGCTGTTCGATATGTGGTTCCAGTAAGATGGCGCTGTATTTTTGTCATAACCTGTGATTGTATAGGGTCGTCCAATTCGTGGTCTATATTTGACATGCCTATTTCAATTACATACGTCAACCCGAACTGTTATCCGAGATTTCACATGCTTAGTTTGAGGTTTTCTTCGCAGAATATGTTTAAATTTGTGAGAAACTACACTATTACAAAAACAGTGATCTGTAGTAGGTACGTTTCGTGCATTACGAGCAGAAAATGGTCGACATTATAGTCCTTTTTAGGTGGCGCTACAGTCCGGGGTGGACCTGGGCCTCACTCAACAAGCTTCTCCAGCTAGCTCGATCCCTGGCTAGCTGTCTCCAGTTTCGCACGCTAAGTTGGCTGAGGTCCTCTTCCACTTGCGTGCGCCACCTGAGTCTTGGCCTTTCTCTACTGCGCTGTCCCTCGGGGGCGGATTCGAAGACTTTTCGGACCGGAGCATTGGTGTCCATGCGCTCTACATGACCCAGCCATCTCAGTCTTTGGATCTTCACTCTTCTGGCTAGGTCCATGTCGCTGTACAGCCCATACAGTTCGTCGTTGAATCTCCTCCTCCACTCACCGTCAATGCAGACGGGACCGAAGATCGCCCGAAGAATTTTTCTCTCGAAGCAACCAAGATCACCCTCATCCACTTTTGATAATGTCCATGCCTCTGCGCCATAGAGCAGGACCGGGATTATTAAGGTCTTATAAAGGGTGACTTTTGTTGTCCGAGAGAGGGCTTTGCTAATCATTTGCCTTGTTAGCCCAAAGAAACAGCGGTTGGCAAGAGTTATTCTTCGCTTGATCTCAGCGCTGGTGTCGTTGTCTGTATTTATAGCGGAGCCTAGGTAGACAAAGTCCTTAACTAACTCAAAGTTATATCTGTCGAGGGTGACGTTCTGTCCGAGACGTCGGTGTTGGTTGTCCTTTTTGCTTGACAGCAATACTTGGTCTTGCCCTCATTGACCGCTAAACCCATTTTCGCCGCTCCGTCTCAATACTCGCGAAAGCACCACTGACATCACGCTGTTTTCTCCCGATTATGTCAATATCGTCGGCATATGCGAGTAGTTGGACGGACTTTTGAAAGATAGTTCCTCTTGTGTTTGCTCGTGAGTTTTGCACTATTCTTTCAAGTACGATGTTGAAAAAATCACATGACAGCGCATCGCCTTGTCTAAATCCTTTCTGGACATCAAAGGTCTCGGTGAGATCTTTACCGACCTTGATGGAGCAGCGTGCATTCTCCATCGTCATCCTGCAGACGGACGAGTTTGGCAGGGATGCCAAAACTAGACATTGCTCTATATAGCTCGTCTCTATCCTCAGCATCGACTGCGATTCTACTACGATGTTCCCTTGTTCATCTCTACAGGCTTCGGTTTGGGGTTTGTTTCCGTGGCATGTTATTTTTACCTTTTGGTAAAACTTCCGAACCTCATTCCTGGAGTAGCATCCCTCTATTTCCTCGATCGCGCGCTTCTCATGCTCTTTCTTCTTCCTCCTGAGAAGCCGCTGCTCGTCTCTCCTCTTCCGCTCATAGAGCTCATAAGCAGCTCTGGTCTTTCTAAGCAGCGCCGCGGTATATGCATCTTGCTTTGCTGTATGTGCTTGCCGGCGTTCATCATCAAACCAGGGGTTTCGTTGTGGTGGATGAGTGAAACCCAGCACATCAGAAGCGGCATCTCTGATGGCGTTTTGGCAGTGTTTCCAATGGTCTTCGATGCTTGATGCTGGCGGCATTGGACCTCTTAAGAGATTAAGAGACACTCGATCGGAAAAGGACTTGGCGATCTCTTGCGATTGTAGCCGTCTGACGTCGAATTTTCTCACAGCATTAGTTTGTCTTGGCGTAGTTTGGGATATCCCCAACCGTACCTTGGCTACAACAAGGTAATGGTCCGAGTCGATGTTGGCTCCTCGGAACGCACGGACATCCATAATGCTGGAGGAGTGTCTTGCGTCGATCGCAATGTGATCAATCTGGTTGACTGTTGATTGATCAGGAGTTCTCCAAGTCCCCTTGTGTATGTCGAGATGTGGGAACCGCGTACTAGCCACGACAATGTTTAATGATTAGCCTGAATCCGTTATCGGAGGTGGTGTTGTGCAGGCTATATTTTCCGATTGTTCCACCAAAGATACCCTCTCTTCCTAGCTTTGCATTAAAATCACCAAGGACAATTTTAATGTCATAGCTAGGGCATTGCTCGTAGGTCTTGTTGAGGAGCTCGTAGAAGGCATCCTTGGTGTCGTCATCTTTCTCCTATGTGGGGGCATGCGCGCATATGAGGCTTATGTTGGCGAATTTAGCCTTGAAGCGGATTGCTACGAGGCGCTCGCTCACATGCCGGAATATGAGGACTTCTCGTCTTAGTCGGCCTCCGACAATAAATCCGCATCCAAATAAGCGCTGCTTTTGCCGTCGATAGCGATTGCCGTAGTAGATGTCGCAGTTTTTATCTTCTTTTTGTCCGGCCCATCCCATCGCATTTCTTGGATGGCGGTTATGTCTGCTTTGCAGCAGTCTAGGGCCTCCGCTAGTTGCTCGGCTGCACGTGGTCTATTAAGGGATCTAACATTCCAAGTGCATATCCGAAGCTCATTGTCCTTAAATCGTTTGCGTGGGTTACCCCGGCGGCACAACCCCCAACCTGGAGGACCAGTTCCACTTTGAGTGCCCCTAGGACGAGGGGTCGGTTACACCGAAGCCAGTAACCCGTTCCGGGATGTGAGCGCTGCCGTTGGCCCTTATAGGGCTCGTCCGCCACCATCTCTTTTCCAGGACCCTGACTTAGTCCTGGAAATCCTTTCCGGCCTGAGCTCCAAATATGTCGGAGTAGCCCGGATAAGGCCTTGTTTTGTTTTTCCGACACTAATCCTGGTTAATGGCGCAGGAAACTCGCCATTTGCCCCCTTCACTTCGCAACCTCTAGTGAGGTTCCCAGATGGCGCCACGGGGAGGCGTGAAGTAGGACTTATTAGCAGAGCTGCAAGATATTCGGCTGCAGAGGCTCATTCTCGTCATTTAAGGAACCAGCACCTGTCGGAAGATGCTACTTCTACGAGGCCTTATACTAATCGTTGCCATCCATCCACATTATAGTCCATCAGAGCATATTATAGGCACAACTGATAAAAAAATTCAAAGAGACTGGCTTTATTCTAGCACGGACACAAACCCCGAACCGAAGCCTATAAATAAGAACAAGGGAACATAGTAGTAGATTCGCAGTCGATTCTGAGGATTTGGAAAGAGCATTTTTGTAGGCTTTAAAACGCCTATGATGAACCAAATATCACTATTAGGCAGAATGAACCTTTCAACTTGCACGATTTAGACCAACACATCCGTTCACCCTCTAAACTGCGCCAACTACAGAGGCATCAGTCATCTTAATATCGCATACCAGATCTTATCCGCTGTATTGTGTGAACGCCTGAAGCCGTTCGTCAACAACCTGATAGGTCCATATCAGTGTGGCTTCAGGCCAGGAAAGTCCACCATCGACCATATGTTCACACTACGGCAGATCTTGGAGAAAACCCATGAGCTTCAGATCGATACACACCACATATTCATCGATCTAAAGGCCGCGTATGACAGCATGTATAGAGACGGGCTATACAGAGCAATGTTTAGTTTTGGCAACCCTGCCAAACCCGTTCGTCTGTGCAGGATGACGATGGAGAATGCACGCTGCTCCATCAAAAAAAAAACACTGTGGCGCTATTAGCCCGTTATGGGCCATGGCCTGGCTTCTTGACACTCATTTGTGCTGCTTATGTTGTCATTTTTGTCACATCTGAGCGGGGCCTACGGTTTATCGCCGAGTCCGAACAGCACTCCTTAGAAGCTTTTTCGTAGGCAATTTTACTCTGTTTGCCATTGCCCTCCGAAAGGGTAATGGCGATTTGAAAAATTGTTGTTGATTGAACCACGGACTCTCAGCGTGACAATCCAATGAGCCAACTATCGCGCCATCGCCATCGCCATCGCTGCTCCATCAAGGTTAGTAAAAATCTCACCGAGATCTTTGATACAAAAAAAAAGGATTCAGCCTGGACAGGATTTCTTTATTTGCTAAAATTTCCGCCTGGAACATGATATAAGAGACTTAAGCTAAGTTTATCTGAGAACACCACCGCCAACCCCGCTATCAGTCTTGGATTGGTTTGGCGTCCATGAAAGCATCTTCCTCCTAGAGAGACCTATAGGGGAGGCTCTGTCAATTTAATTTTGGGGCTTAGTGTAATCGACATTCTCCGAAAAGATTTCTAGGATGTTAAGAATATAAACTTGGCCAAATAGTCATTTTGACCACTACGTAGTCGCTTTAACGCGAACAGCTAGGCTAGCAATTGGCCTGCTGCAAATTTCGAGGGGATGCAATGGAAACAGAAAATGTAGTGCGGTGAGGCTCCACTTATCCGAAGACATGTTGTCCCTTGAAATTTGCTTAGTTTGCTGTAGTTGGCTGCATTATCTAAGACAATCTACCAAACAACCATCCCGTAGGCGAGTATCGGTCTTATACAGAGACCAAGACCTATAACCAGTGAGTCTACTGCAGCTTTCCTAAGGGTTTTTCAAAACACAATTTCAGGTATTCTAGCAGTTCGTTGACCACTAAGTTCAAAAGTAGGGGTGACACTCCTGACACATCTTGATCTTAAGCTTAAGCCAGTTTAGAATTCATTATCCTGTTATTTACTCGTAGCATAAAACTGATCAACTGCCAAAGTGAGTCATCTATCTTCAGAGTGGACATCGACATTGTGATTCTGAATGTGTTAACGTTTTAAAGGCATCTTTTATGTCCAGGAACGCACCCATAGTATACTCTCCATAAAGGAGCGATCATTCGAAGTGGCTAGTGAGTGTAGTCGTGAGGCTATTCGAAATAAGGGGCTGCGCTCCTTCATCACATTGTTTGACAACAGGAATAATAAGAAGAAAATTTTCAATGGCTTATGGGCCAGAGTCTAGAAATAGATGATGTTTTGGTCAACCAAACCTACAATATGCCAAATGTTATGGGCATCCAGCATGAAATCTTTTTAGAACCTTGAAAATGGAAAGTACGATCATCTTTTACATTCAACTTTCACTTAGAAGACCTTAAAAAAAACAGTACCTATTGTACCAGTGCCCTATACCTGCAGCCTGATTCTAACGTAAACCTGACCCTCATTGAGGTAGCGCGATGTAGTTACGATCATTACAGGAAACGTTGCAGGCTTACTCCATCGCATGTTGTACTTAAGATAACCAAACAAGAAGGTTTTACGAGCGCAGCCAACGACATGAAAATCAAAGATATTTAGACTCACGAGTGGGTCTAGGGCGGCTCCAGGCGAACTAGGACAAACCAGCATGCAGCAGAGATATGACAAGAACTCATGAAGTTTCTACTTGAAGGTTCCTACTGTAAAGGCTTCTACAAACACACGTCCTTGTTACAAGATCAGTCGCTTTATGATTGTTGTACATCATCCAACAATGTGATAAATATGCTAACGCCACGTACGATTGCCAAATTCTGAATTCCCTGGCAGTTTTCTGTGACAAAATACTGAGGAGTTCTTGCCTTGAAGGCTCTCTTCGATTTAACTCAGTTAGCCTACGAAGTCAAGATCACACTTGTAGGGCTTGCCTTTGTTTGACCACCACCACAGAACTGCATTTCTCTTATTCTTTAAAAGTTATTACACACATTTACTCATGTTCCAAATGTGAATAACAAGTTTATTGCCAGTAGCCCAGCGTAGAAAAAATATCGCACACCTTCGACACCAAAACTTGTTTTTCTGAATACATACAGCTGCTGTTTGCGAATCCTCATCGTCGCCTGCTGGAAAGTACAAACATTTTATCCATTCCTCTTCTAAGAATACCGAAAAAGTAAGGAGATGACCCACTGCGAATCAATGGAGACAACAAATTCCGCAAAGATGGATAGATGCTACTACAATCGGTGCTCCGTCCACACACTCAAATTCAACAAGTGGCAAGGCAGCTGCCATGCACAAGTGCGTGCTCCTACAGCAACACACAAGTAGTTGACGTGCTGAAAGGTGACACTTTCTCATTCCACAGAAACCCAGGTTGATTGGCAATTTGGCGAAATCGCCTGTGTGCTTCTGGTACTCATGACACCACTGACACATTGTTCACTTGTGAGTGGTTCACCTAAGTGGCCTGAACAGTTGGAAGTCTGTCTGGTTGAATTGAAATGTCCCAAAATACCTCGGACAATGAGAATGTTTTTTATTCCTTAATTTGGCGTTCAACCTGCTGTTGCACTTTGGAAAACTTCGAATAGTTTTGCACAGTTTGTCAGCGGAAACCGGCAGCAATTTGTCAAATTTAAATAAAATTCGCATAAAGTCACGCACGGCATGCAAATCCAGGAAATGTTCATACATAGGTATGTAGGCATGAATTCTCAACATCATAATTCGGTGTCGCCCTCCAATAACATATCCAAATTCTACCCACGCAACAATACGTCACAATTATCCGAAAGCAACAAAAGAACCAACCAGGGGTTAACCGAGAGGCCATGCCACCGCCGCGCTGTGCTAACCATTACCATCCCTTGAACTCATTTGCACTCTCAAATTCCTTCGTTTTGAGGTTTTTTTTTTAATGGCAGCTCCATTAATTCAGAGCCAACCCCTGTTTGAACGGACACTTGGCATATGGTGAAGCCAAAAGAACAAAACAAACCCTTAATCCAGGGAAAAACACAATCATAAGAAATGTAACGAACTTTTTTCAAATTTTTGTTTCCAGTCAGAAACGAGAAACCAGTCGCATATTTGAATTTATAAAACAGTTTGAGAGGCATACATAGACAAACACCTGCTTTAATTTGTCGGTTATTTTGAATAAAACACTTGTCACTGACTTCAGTGAAGTTGGACGTAGTTGTAAAATAAATTGTTGGTCCCAAGCAGGGTGGATAATATATTTTATTGTGCTACAGGGCGTGACATACAACACATTTTCTTCAAATATATCTTATTTAAAAAATTAATATGTCAAAATTTCGGTTAAACAATTTTAAAAGAAATGCATTTTTACTTCAACGGTAGAGAGTTTTAAAATTAGATTTATGTTTGGAGGTTATAAAAAATATGAAGATAATTAAACCGTTCGCCAATCGGAATCGATATGGTCCGGTGAGAAAATTAAATACCGACAGAAAGTGCCGCAAGTCACTATCAGGTTTTGATGAACTATGAATGATTTAGGGACGAAAAATATTCCGAGCCATAAAACAAAAGTGAACAAAATACACAACACGATTAAACATTGAGGGATCTAGTATTGGCTAAGGAACTGGCACTGGCAATACATTTAATGCACTGGTTGAATTACTTTCAGTGTCTAAACATATTAATTCTTTTAAGCAAAGGTTGACTGACAAATGGAAACGGGCGATATAATGTTTACAATAACAATTATATGTGCAAAATAGCTGAAGTAGGAAAACTTTTACTGTTACCAGGGAACTAGCAGGTTGTTTTGACTCCAAAGAGCACTTGCTAATAACATACAGTAGTTTTACTTTAAATTCGAATAAGAATCACATTCAGAGCGCACTTCTTTAACATGTAAGATCATGTGGGGAATTAAATCTCCTAGTAACACAGAGATTGACATTATCATCGAGTCCTACAAGAAAATCAACTGCGAAAGAATATACTGAAATTCGCGTTTTTATTAAGCCCCGCTGCGATACTCTATTCAATCACACGAAGCGCATTGAAAAATTATGGTTTTCCTGTTAAGTTTGAATTGGATGATCGTAAAACTTCTGGACGTTTGTATAAGCTGAGGATATCTATTTCTTATACAACAGGATTACGATTACACTGTACACTATAAATTGGAAACCAGAGCAGTGTATTGCTCAGGTTAATACCACCATTACAAGAGCGCTAAAACTTTTTTACTCGCAATAAAATGCCCATGTCTCTGCTCACTACAGACTAACAGAAATCAATTTGTAAGCAGGGAAATATATTACCACCTACGCCACGGGCATGTTGTAGCCAATTAGTCAAAACTAAGGTCAAACAACTTTAACAAATCAGGAAAGCACAAATTGTTTTGCTTATGCACTTGAGCATACAAGATCAAAGATTGCATGGCATCTAGATAACTAGCTTTGGCCAAGAAATTTCACCTTGCTTCCTACGTCACTAATAAAAATTTTGTCACTTGATGAAGTTACAGAAAAATAAACTTGTAACATACAATTTACGATTGCTTCTCGAGTGGGATAAAATTGAGTCTGTTTTCACCTCCATTAACTCGACAACCTAAACTCATCTAAGCTTATTGAGGTCAGGAAATAGTCAAAGAGTCATAAACAAGAATTTATCTGCCCACAAAGGAGACAGTTTGTTCCGATAATGGTACAGCCTTAGAAGCTCCAGTAGCCTTAGCAAACCCAGGAGGGTATATCAATATGTTAAAGACATTTTTAATGATTCAAAATACTACCTTGATCAAAAAGTTCCCGTGTGGCGCTCCCGTTATTGAGCTCTGTTTCATTTCCTAAGTTGGTGCATCTGCTGTTGATATTCCCTCTAGATCTTAGCATCATAGTTTGACATTTGCAAAAAATACATAGCCAAGAGTACATCTATCTCAAAGTAGTATTCTACTTTGAGCTCAATACACTTCGTCTATGGTTCCTGCCAATTTGTTGTTCACTTCCAAATAATACGATTTTTTGGAGTGGTCAAAATAGGCATTCGTCTGGGGGGTGATTGTATCGTTTAAGTCAAATCTCCTTTCTCCGTACCATTTCTTCAGATACGGAAACAAAATTATTAAGAGCAGATAAGCTAGTAATTCGCAGCCCAATTCGCATGCACGCACTCGTCCTTTGTCTTGTTGGAAGAGCTTTTTATTTTTTGCCAAAATTTTGTCCCCTTTTCTTAAAACTGGCGTTGATTTCCTTTTAAAGAGAATTGTTGCACACTGCGGTTAAGTGGTTAACCCACATACTTAGCTTAGCTTCATTCATTCCCAATTCACTAGGATAGAATTACTCCTTTGAGTGCTGCTCAGTTATGAAACGGTTTAAAAACTTGTTCAGGTAATGGCTTAAAAACGCCAAACGCTACTTGAAGGTTGAAACACTTGATCAATTCTGAGCTCTATAAAAGGTTTACCACGTTCTTTCGGGACATTTTACTAAATTCGCAAAACAAACTTGAAAAAAAGATGGGAGATAACGATTTTCCTGTTGTCAGAAACAGATGTAAAAATCGTGTCCCGAAAGTAGAGAAGTCTGAGAAGAAAATCCGTTTCCTTCTTTTCTATTTCACCTGACTTCAGCCAAATCTTGGATTACTACTTCCAATTTAATACTCTTTTCACTCCCTGTTTCCGATGTGGACATTGTATTTTCACTTAGTAAAGTAATTCTTTTGAATCAGATATACGATACTGAACTTTCTTGGAATAGCATCTGCGTTATCAAAACGCTCTCCTTTCGTTGCAGTCTTCAGCTAAGAGAATAGAAAATGCCGGAAATAAACCCAATTTGGTGGGTATTGTGAGTGACTGATCATATAATTTTATTTTACCAATCGCTAAAGCGGTATAATTCCGTAGCACTCGCCGTATCCATTTCAGAAGTCGATTAATGATTCCGTCAGACAACAATCTAACCGATAAAAAGACAAAGCCAGCCGAACTCGTTAAACTTTCCCGTTCATAATGAAAGTGAACTGGACTTGAATCGTTTACCAATGACTGGCGGCTGTTTTCAAACCGTGAATATCATTCAAGCACCTTGATGCAAGCTAAACACTTATCACCGCGCGCAGTTTTCAAATCGCGCAGGAACATTTCCGTGGTAGTTTTACCCAATTTAAAACAATTTTTAATGTTTGAAATAAAGTGCCACCACAAAATAAAACCAGTCAATTCAACCGAAGACTAACAAACTCAGGTTAGGAACTACAATTTTTATAAAGGCTAAAGAAAGAGCAAAACAATATAGTTTCATCGGAACAACATAGAAATGCTGCTTGTACAGGGTCATTCATTTCGTAGTTTCAAGTTGGTAACGCTGGCATTTGCCACCTGCCAAACTCAACTGTCATTTGAAGTATCATAATTTGAATGTTTGCCATTTACATTAATGGAACGCTTACAAATCGAACAACGCGTTCAAACTATTAAAACTTACTACAAAAGTGGTGATTCAAACGTAGCGATTACGCATTACGCGATTATGGTCGTCATAATCGACCTACTACGCAAGCAATCGGTAAAATTGTGAAGAAATTTGAGGAGGGTGGAAGCGTTATTGATGTCGTAAGGCATGTGCATCATCGTAATGCACGGTCAGTCGAAAATATTGCTGCTGTAAGTGTAAGTGTTACTGATGATCCGAATTTATCGATTTCCCGGCGTTCGCGGCAATCGAACGTGTCGTACACCTCACAATGGCGTATTTTGCATTTGGATTTGCATCTCTATCCTTATAAAGCTTAACTTACGCAACAATTGAAGCCCGCTGACCATTCACATCGCCATAGATACGCTTCTTGGGTGTTGGAACAACAGAAAATAAACACCGATTTTTCAAAAACCATTTTCTTCAATGATGAGCACATTTATCACTCGGTGGGTATGTAAAAAAACGAAATTGCCACATATGGAGCTCAGAAAACCCACAAGTGATCGAAGAGGTGCCGTTGAATCCAGACAAAGTGACTGTTTGGTGTGCTCTATGGTGGAAAGGTGTCATTGGTCCGTATCTCTTCGAAGATGCCAATGGGCGGACGGTTACAGTTGATTCGGAGCAATACAGTCGAATGACAACCGATTTTTTTGGCCGGCGATTGAAGATCATGACTTGGACGATATGTGGTTCCAACAAGACGGGGCAACAAGCCACACAATACTTTATTGCGTGAGAAGTTTCTTAGTCGCGTAATTTCACATTTTGTCGACGTCAATTGGCCACCAAGATCATGAAATTTGACACCGTCTGTGGGCCACGTGAAGACCGTGCTTACGTAAATAATCCCCGAACTCTAGACGCATTAAAAACCAACATTGCTCAAGTTATAGCCGAGATACGCCCGAAATGTGCGAAAAAGTGATTAAAAATTTCCTCAAAAAAATCGCATACTGCGAATCTTCCCGAGGCAGCCATTTGAATGATATTGTTTTTCACACTTAATGGCAAAGTCCAAACTTTATAACGAATTAAAATTTTCATCAAAAATATATCGCTGTGGGTTGTTTTTTTAGCTTTACTTTCGAAATCGAAAAATGAAAGACCCTTTACATTTTAAATAAAACCAGCGTTTTTCTTTAAATGATTGCGCAATTCTCTTTTCTTTTCCTCATTCGCACGAGTCTTTCTTCTTTTACATGGTTCTTTAGAAAGTTTTAGAAATACCTCTACGTAGACACGATAAAAAGTTTGAAGTGCAACTTTTTTTCCCCCAACTGTATGAATGCCTCTTGTAATCATATATTTTTCCAATATACAAGTATAATCCAAATAAAATTCGCTAGGTCAGCAAAGGAGAATCCAGGACTAAAACATGTATTTTTTCGGCTTACGTTTACCGTGCGATGGCGCGATATTTAGCTTATTGGACTATCACGCGGAGAATCTTGGTTCGATTACTAGCTGGGTCACCAACAATTTCTTAAATCGCCATCACCCTTTCGGCGGGCAATGGCAAACTTCCGAAAGTAAAATTGCCCACGAAAAAGTTTCTACGGAGTGCCGTTCGGACTCGGCGATGAACTGTAGGCCCCGCTCAGATGTGACAAAAATGACAACATGAGCAACACAAATGAGTGTCAAGAAGCTAGGCCATGGCCCATACCGGGCTGCCAGCACCACTGTGTTTTTTGTTTTGTTTAACGTGCATAGCACGGAAAAAACAGTTCAAAGCCATGCCATATTAGGATACAAGCTCTTTGCCTTCCAGAAGAAACTGTCATTGGGAAAATATAAATTTTCCTATAAAATTTATTTAAAATAATTCGTCGGATAAAAATTGTTAAAAAAAGTGTGTATGTTCTAAACTTTCAATAACTGCATCACCCTGTGAGAAATTCAAACGCAAACTCCCCCATGAAAATCCAACTGTCACAGCTGTCAGTGGTGCACTTTACATTTGTTTACTTCACGCCCTTAGCGCCGGTGGTTTTCGATTTGTACCTTCATGTTTATTTCTTTCGATTTTTATGAATTTTCCCAATAAAAAATGTGATAAAAAATTTAATAAAATGTTAAACAAAATTAATTAAACAAAAAGAAACTTAAATCCGAAGGAAACTACAAAAAAAAAAAAGAACGGCTTCGACCAGTGCAACCGAAGGGGTGAGTTTTTTGTTCTTAATTCATTTCTGTTTCTCGTCACACGAATTGGTAATAAAAATTCAGAAAATTCCTTAACTTTATGAATGAAACAACATAAACCGGTAATTAATAACAATTTCTTATTTAAATGATAATAATTTCCACAATTTACCATGCAATTCTAGTCTGATCTTTCGGTGGAAAAAACACCGGAACAATTTATAGGCTTCATCTGCAAGAGTAATGCTCGAGTGAGTTTCTTGCCTTTTTTTCTGTTTAAATTTACTCCCGTGCGTCTTCCCGAAGTGTAAATCATTTGCCTGGCAGTCTCGCTACCACAGTTTCTATTCTAATTGGAGTCCGAGAAGGTGGTTTTGCTGCTTCGGTTTCCCCTTTGTGTGTCTAGTGCTTCCGTAAGTGTTTCATGTGTCGGTTGCCGGATTCTATTTTTGTATAGACACAGGCATTTCTGTTCTTATTACTGAAGAAATGTGTTCTTTTTTTTTTGTTCTACTCGTAGTTGTCGGTTTGGCTGTGCCTGTGGCCTATCACTTACGCAATTCTGTAATTTGATGAATTTTCCTCCCCATTAACAAGTTCCCGTCCATCTCGAATAGGCAAAAGAACCAAATATTGAATCGCAATTCATGTACGTGCTAAAAAGTATGATTTAGCCACGACCAGAGACGACGTAAATGTGCCTGTTCGTAAGTAGAAATGGGATTTCTAGTTAATCCACAATAATACTAGTATCTAGTTGAATGTACTTTTGAGTGGCAACTTGGCAGCTTGGCAGAACATACAATAGGCGCTGTGCAATGTGTGATGTGGTTTTGTCTTTTGTACTCACGATTAGTGGCGGCATACTCGTAATTGACCGGCAAAACGTATGTACAAACTACGGATACGGATACATATGTCGCAGTTCAAAAAGTTCGGCTAACGACTTTAGTTTCGAGTGAATGGTGTTCGAGATAACTTCCCAGTGACCGGTGGATTATAATAAAATTAACTTAAGTGGGCCATAAACTAAAACCTACGAATAGTACGTTGTAAAAAAGTACGTAAAAAAAATCGATTAAAGGGATTCAATTGTCAGTGCTTCGTGCGGTGTTGAAGACGAACCACACCGGAACAAGTCGTCACTGTACAGTCGGTTAGCTGTACCGTGTGCTGTGACATACTGGTATTCCATGGGGGAAAGGATACAGGCGTGCGTGCCAAAGTAAGAATTACAAATATAAAACAGATAGGCGGTCCCGAAAGTCCTTGATGGTGTATTCTTGAACATTCGTGGGATTCATTCTGCTGTGTCGGTTATTGTGTTTTATGTGTCAATTATACCCTCATGCATAATGAAGAAGGTTCTCTTGGCTTTTTGTATGCTTGAAAGATTTGCCGTTGGTATTGGCTTTGTTTTATGAAACAATTGCGCACTTCTTTGAACAGTGAGTACGATTATCCCCAGCTTTTCAGTGATTTGTGGGCTTAGTGTTTGGATTACACTCTACTGTACTCTACTCGGGCGTACACAATAATCAGCATAAAAGGAGTACAGTAGAAGAGGAGAAATATTTTGAATAGCCGGTTAATGGTGGGCTGGCTTTGATGCATATTCAGCACACGAGGGTGGTGTTCTAGTTGGTGATTTTCTTCCGGATTTTTCTGATGGCATATGAGCACGATACTCTTTAAATAAAACCGTTTGACTTTCAAAAGGCCTTCCTCTTTGTTTTGCATTCTTCTAATGATGTTTTGCTGGTTGGATGGGCGAAAAGTGTTAGCAATTCTTCTATTGTTAGTACGGTAGTTATGTAAGATATACAAAAACTCTCATTAACTACTTCAGTTTGTGTTTGCGTAACGCTTTTTGTTCGATCTTTTGTTGGCCATTTCATCTGTTCTTTTGAACTCTTTTCCATGTCTTCTATGCTAGTTATTGGGTAGAATTTAGAGGTCGATCCTGAGCTTAGACCTGATATTTTCGCTTTATTATTTGACAGTAACTGTTTCCTCTGTTGGCTTACACTAGACTTGATCTGGAAAGTTTTTTTTTGTTTCAAAGTGATTAGTTTAGAGTGAGTTTCCGAGTATTTCGAAGTTTTCGATTTGCATTGCATGGTTTGGGATTGTCAGTAGTTTTGAAACTAAATTGGTTTTAGTAGCTACAGGCAGTTGGATAGTTTTTATTTAAGGATAATGTATTGTAAGGCGAACTTTAGTTATATATTCAGGACTATTCGTGCTCTTACTTGTCCCATTCTGGACGACCGGTTGGGATTGATGCGGACCAAAAATTTGCCGCACAATTTGAGTGCAAGCAATGTATTCGATCGTGTGACCATTAGCGATCCTCTTTAGAAACACAACGATCTGCACCGTTTTTGAAACGAATGCCAGTAAAGCAACGAAAATATATAACAATGCTCTTCACTATAAGAAGGTTGTACTATGTATTTGGTGGGATTGGAAAGGAATTGTATATTATGAGCTAAACCAAACCTTTGATTCTGATAAGTAGTGCTTTAAATTGGCTCGACAGAAGAATGCAATCATCAAAAAATAAATTGGAGGACCGTCGTGTTCTACTAAGACAACTCTAGACCTCATGCCCCTTTGCAAGCATGACAAATGTTGGTGCCGTTTAGACGGTATGTTTAGCATCATCCGTATTTGCTTTTCGATTACCATATATTCCTGTGACTGCAGAGCTCACTTAATGAAAAAAAATTCATTTTGTTGGAAGCTTATAAAATCCACGTAAAGCAATTCTTAGCACAGAAAAATCAAACTTACCAGCAGCATTTCCAAACTTGCCAGCCTTTGGTATTCGGGTTCAACGCCCCATTCTTTGTTGTCTTATTTTTCCTCTAGAGGTGAACTCTTTTGTTTTTTACTGTGCCAGTTATAGAGCAATTTTTGTTAACTTTAGTAATATTCGTTGTTCCATATGAGCACTTAAAGCGGAACGCACTAGGACCAACGAAGACCACCATACTTCTATGGCTTCAGGGCTTTAAATGTAGTATTTAAAGAACGAGTTATGTTGGAGCAATTTCAATGGAGACCGCATGCCGCCTTGGCTTTTTAGAAGTCGATTAAAACCTTACCAATGTATTTTCTTTTAAAAAAATGTGATAACTATGATCAAACTTCAACTGCACTTATTTTATATGTTTGAGTACTGCTCTAAGCTACAGAACTTGATTTGCCCAATTTGTGTGGAACTGAGATAAATAACGATTTTTTAGGAATAGTTAGGGTGCTGAGATAGGGGGCTGCTATCCTCTAACCTAGTTAGGATCTAAAATATTTAGGCGCTTTTGCCGAAATTGTCTCAGATCGGTGGTTGGTTTTGAGATACATTTTTTGGTTGCATAGTAACCAATAGCCTCCTGCAAAACAGACTTTCAGACGTACGGATGGAATGCTCTGATCTTGAATACTCTACCTGAAGCCATAACGCAGTTTTCGTCGCCACCCAAATATATGTACTCGTATGTATTTTCCGGTGATTCCTGAGGAGAACAGAAGCCGGGTCCATGTAAGTGCACATGCGATGGGTTTTAATAAATACTAAAGAATATTTCTACGAATTCCTTGACAAACTTTTAAATAAAGTCAGCAGTGTATGAGGCCCTAATGGACAAAATTCTTTGACGATGAATGTACCATCCTAGTTACACATGGGTGCATGCGATCATAAGAGTCCGATTACCATGCCTACAATAGATAAAGTATGTGAAGCTGATGAGCATGAGCGCTCCATCTCAGATAATAGTCATATTCACCCTAGAGGAACGGCATAATAGAGGATAACTTCGAATCCAATCATACGCAGATGGGAATGGTTTGACGTCCCTTGGCATGGAAAATAGACAATTCGATTCCGATCAAGCTGGAGGCTTGCTGATTGAAACCCAGTTGCCCCTTTTTGTAGCTGGGCTGTTTATAATATATGTTGATAACCACCAATGCTCTATCACGAATGACTCTATTACCAATGCCTAGCAACTCGTCTAATGTTTTTAAGGTAAATAGTATGAAGCTTCTGGCAGCTGGATAGAGTGTCCTATTTCCTGTTATTTATCGATGTTGCTGACTAAATAGCGCTAGAATCTTTATTCCACTGTGGGGTTGGTATCCCCTTGTAATGATATTGCCGAGAGCATTAGTTCATTGGATCGCTGTTACCTTCTTATCATGAAAAGCCACATAAGCTACATAACCACTTTGAGTTTTTTCCAACAGGTGGTCCAGGTCACCGAATAAATATCGCCATGACCAGACGAACAATGATTCTTTCTATAATTCTTGATTATTCTACGAATTGTTTGTTTGTAACGGGTGGTTCTTTCAGAGGTACATATTATAGTTTTTCAGTGGTAGATCACGCATGCGTCGTTTCACTCTGATATGGTAATTTTGTTCAGTATTATTTGATGTTTCATCATGAAAAGACTTAGCCCGGCACAGGGTTTGCAATTTATCTAGCTGTATTACGAAAATCAGCCTTCTACGAGATATGTGTTTTGTGCGATTAAATCAGCTTACGATCCACATAATTGGCCTTCCAAACGTACAATTTGCTATACAATTGCAAAGTTTGACACCCAATTTGCTTAATAAAATTAAACGCGACCAAATAGACCACATCTTGCACGTAATGAGGAAAATATAGTGGCAGTAACGGAGAGTGTATACGAGTATACGATGACCATGATGAATCGATTTGGCACCATTTTCAACAGCTTTTCTTATCGTATGCAGCACCTTGGGGTATTTTACGTGTGGATTTTGGTTTATGTTAAAAGCATACAAAATTCAATTCGTACAGAAACTGCAGCCGGCCGACCTTCCAAATCGTCTCAGTTTCAGTCGTTAGGCTCTTGAATAGCTCCAACAAGACTTCAACTATTTCCAACCAAAATTTTTTACAGCGATACGGTCGATTTCTGGATTAATGGCTACGTCAATAAGCAATAAACCTGTTGTTGGGAAAAAAGATCAAGAGCTGTGATCCAAACGAAACAACGGTAAAGTGTGTTTTATGGGCTGGTGGAATCATCGGCCCATATTGCTTTCAAACTAAGGCCGACCGGAAGAACATTGTGAATGGCAGCCTTTGTCGCGCTAGGAATACGAACTATTTGCTGCCTTTAATTTATGCTCGTGGTCTCGATGACATTAGGTTTCAAAAAGACGACACTACTTGCCACACAGCCCGTGAAACCATGGCTTTATTGCGTGAACTTCGATGAATAGTTAATTTTACAGTGGGTGAATTGTGATATCCATCTCTAGCATTTTTCCTTTGCGATTACGTTAAGTCCAAAGTCTGCATGGGTAAGTCGGGTACCATTGAGAAATTAAAATTCAATAGTCGAGTCATTGGTCAAACACCACTCGTAATGCTCGAACCCGTCATTGAAAATTGGAACTGCCAGAATGAACCACGTTATTCGCAGTAACAGCCAACATTTGGAATTTGTATATTATCTTCAAAATATAGATGTAAAGACTGGTTCATCTTTGTTTGATTATTTTTTTATTTTTGAAGAAAGGACCTCAAAAAGGATCAGCCTTGTTCAATAGACTAGTACTTAGTAAAAAGTACATTCGGCCTATATGGGGTTTTGTAAATCAGTCGTGTTTCATCTGTTTCACGTTCAGTAACTATTTTCTTACGATTGTCGCAAGGCTAACCATTATAGAGTCGGTGGTGGTGATATCATAGTACACCACGAACCTTCATGATCGTTTGACCCTCAGAGGTAGAATTAGCGCCTTCGTGTTCAAAACCAGGCTGCTATGGAAATGAGTCTGAATGTTGGTAGGTCAATTTTGAAGACCACAACTGTTATACTAATCACTGAATGTTGCCCAAGAATGTGACCATTTGTCAACTTTTTCTGCTTATTCTGTATACGTTTCCGCGGTCTCCAAGAACTCACTTCTTCTTCTGATTCTGTGGCAATAAAGTGCAGAAGCTCTTACCACTTCGCGCGCTAGCCTAAGCTTCTTTCGTACTTATAAACTATTTTGACACGGACTCGTTCCAACTCTTTAACAACTCTGTCTTGTTATCTTTTGACAATATATTAATTATTCTGGTTTTCGTAATAAGTCTTTGATTGTCGTTGAATAACCTATTCGTTCAGATGTCATAAATAATCTCCACTAAGAAATGACTAAGAAATGCTCAAGTCGTAATTCGATTTCAATGCTGGGCCAAAGCTGTCAAGTCGTAAAAATCCCTCAAAATATGCGATAAGCTCAAAAGTCATAGATAAGCTCTAATATGAACATTATCACTCAATGGCTTCTGTAAAAAAGTATGAATTGAACTACTACGATGTCAGAGTTGGTGACATCACTGTGACATTGTCTCATGTAGGGCAAGTGAAGCTCTGACATTCAACACTTAGGGGGAAGACAGAAATTTCCTTGCGATAGACACAGTCAAAGTGTTCCATGCATACTCATACTCTCCCTGCCAGCGAAATGTTAATCATCGCCTCTAACTTGCAATTTTCTTTGTTGCGAATTCACCCCTTAAAATTTTATTTTTACGATTGTTTCTTGGATTTGTACTTTCTTTGTGTGTGTCGCAAAGTAAACAAATCATAACGATGAGGACGCATTCAAAATCATCTCAAATCTCAAACAAATGCCTCTTAAGCAACTAATTGGCACAACTGAAGCCATATTCGCGTCGATTTCGACATCAAAGTTCTGCCAGGTGCAGCTTTGAACACCGAATCTCACTGTGCCTCTATTTCATCGTCCCAGTGTTTTTGTTTGGATATCTTTCACTTTGCATTTCTCCGGCGTTAATTAATCCCTATCCCTGCGCTGTCGATGCCGCTGAAATGATTTATTTGTCTGTCGAGTGGCTGTTTTCCCTGTCTTTCTACAAATTGGATTGTCTATTTGGCTTCACGTGTTTGAGATGTTTCGTTTTCATTTTTGTAGTTTCGAAGTTTTGTTGTTTTGTTTATTCGATTAAACTAATCCAAATACATACAAAACCAACGCCAGACACTTGAACTGGAGAATCCATTTGATTGGTGTTCAGTGGTGATGAAGAGATCTTAAGTTGTATATTGACCTCCTGCTAGCTACAGGATGGGGATCCCTCGTTGTTTATCCACAAGTAGCTATGAATCTGTTATGTGTTTTTGAGATTCCAAACGGGCTACAGTCCGCAGAAGTGTTGGAAACATGGCGATTTGTTTACAGATTCATGCTTTTATAGTTTTCAAAAATGAAAATTTGAAATTGACTTTGAGCTTGAAAAGATATTATTATCGGTTCTTCTCTTTTGCTTTTTGGATTTCTTTAGAGCAGCATTTTTGAGTTCAGATGCTTGCTTCCAAATGAACTGATAATAGCCACAGTGAACATACTATTGGTACAGTGGCCTAGATTTGTTGGGGTGTGCTATCTTTATGACTAGATGATGAAATAGCTAAGAACAATTTGTTTCCTTCACAATTCAGTTATCAACTCTAATTGTCTGTTAACTTGTGATGTGTGTTTGTCACTTGTGTTGGCGCCTAGGGTGTTAAGTATCTATTAGTGGCTGCACAATAGTTCTGTGGAATATACACGATGTTTGTCAACATCAACAGACATACGCACACGACCAATGAAATGAATTTGAACAGAAATAGATCGTGATGCACCCTAGAATGCATATGACTTTGTTTCATGTTACGGGTGCGAGATAAGATTTTGGTGACGACATTCTCGTTTATTGAAAATGTGTCTACTTTCCGACAGATACGAGACAAACGGAAACTGATTGATTTGTAAGCAATTAGGTTAAGCGTGTTTTGAGGCTTGTTTGTGTGTTAAATTTTGATTCGTATCTGAGTTCTTTTTTTTTTTATGTTGATGGCACAACTGTTGTGTAATTGAGCAAGAGCAGTGGACCTTGTTAGCAACAATTTTCCAATCATCGGCCGGAAATTTGTGCCACTGCCAGAACATTGTGTTTTTGTTTTTGTACGAAACCAACATTTGGAAGTATTCCCAGCTTATAATAGAATACATTCCTATACATTCGCTCTAGAAAGAAACGTGCGAAATGCACAGGCCAACAAAATAGACATGACTATGAATTTAACGTCTGAAAGAGCTGCTCCATGTTGAGGGATTGGATGCCACAACAGTTTTGAGGAACGGCACAGCAGGGGGAACGTTAGTATCCAAGTCGGCACACGGAAGTAGAAGGAGACGTCAACAATTCGAGGGGCCCTCACTGGAGGCACCTGGCGAGATTTCTTGCTAGCTGGAAAAGCTTGTTGATTGAGACATAAGTTCACCAAGGTCTGTAGCGCCACCTAAGTAAGAAAGTAAAGTTGTTCCAATATTTTAGATACATAGCTACGAGTACTCATTTTAGGCTAAATTTCAGCGTGGAACCAGGTCTCCAATTACATAAGCACATATACCCTTAGGTAGCTGAATAAGGTTTCTCTATGTGCAGGCCACCTTAGGAAAAGCCTTTCCTTTCCGGGCTTTATTAAAACGAACACACACTCCCATTAGTTATGGAATAAGATTTCATTCATATGGCTGCCTCAACTGTCACTATCTGCTGGTGTGTTGGCTCCCCGACAATCACTTGCGGGTGTTTCGATCTGCAGATGTGTCAATTTTGTGCCAAGATGAAAATGCGTTTCGTCAGAAACAACATTTTTTTCGGCCAAAATGGACGTGCAACTTGAGCTGCTGTAAGGTCTGAACTGAGAGCTATAACGAGTGAATGGTCATTTGCCCTTAGTTGTTGACTTTGTAAGGACTTTTGGACCATTGGACTTTGTAAGGGAATATTTCGAGTTCTCATTAGGCTCTAACAGCATATGATAGAAAGTTTGCCGTATTTAATCCACTAGTTAAAGCATGGCGATTAGGCCAATGGTTTTAGGGGTAAAAATATGGTACATAAGGTATATATGTGGTAAACCCCTGTAGTTGAGGGATCTTCTTTCTTGTAGATCGGGCAAATTATGCTCAAATGACAAAGCATTCGTTATATTTGACTGGATGTCGCTTTTCAATTTTTTCACATGATTCCTAGGTCCTGTTGTGTTTCTAATCGGAGTTCCACCATTCTACGGGTCTCTCTACAAAATTTCCTCTTCGACACGATTGCTAACCGGGCCATGTCTACACCTTGTTCATACTGAAATTTAGAAAACAGGATATTCGAAGCAAGATTGTTCCTCAGCTGTGAAGTGACTCCAGGCGTCGATTCGTTTGGTACAATCTGCTTTGGATGGTGGGTGCAGTGTGATGATCGGTTGTGCGACGCTATTTTGGGCTGCGCTGTCTGTCCGCTAGTTCATTACCGAATTTTTGTGATGATGGCGGTACGGTAATGACTAATTTGTTTTTCCTTTGAGAGTTCAGAATATCATATATAGTAAAGCGCTTCCCAGTTAGGTCGCTCAAGTAGGAAGTGTGTGCGTCAGGATTGGTGCTATAAGGCAAATTCCTTCACTGCCACCTAAATACTGATATTCACCCTACGTCGTCTTGGCAGAATCAGAACTTTGTTGAAGCTATGAAGAGAAAGAAACCAGTCATACTGATGTAGACGGTCTCAAACAGTAGATGGGTGTCTATTTAGAGTTCGAGGTTTTTTTTACAAGGTCTCCCGTTATAGTTTAAACCTGGAAGATAGTGGTCCTATTAGACCAGATAGCTAAGGACGAATGATTTGGTTGACATGTACAATGCTGAGGTCTGTCATGCTTTTGTCCAGCCGGATCATCAAATGCCTAAAGGGTATATACGTTAGTGGAATCTATGATTACCATATCTAATATGTTTCAGTTCAAGTATGCAGTCAATCCTATTTTTCTGATAGAAGCTTTGCCAGCAAATCTGGCATGAATACGACAATTGATCGGGTAAAGAATATAAACTTGGCCCGCAGCTGCCTCTCCGCATTACTGCTTTTCTCATGATCAAGTTTATTATAAACGAAAACTGTTATGCATTTCCCTTTTTCGTTACAGATCTCTCTACTAACATGGCGAAGAATTTTCTTCTACTGCTTCTTACTTACGCGCAGTATTTGACTCTTTCCGTTGCAGAGCCACCGGTGGCGCTAGCTCCCTTTACCGATAACTACTCTGATGATAATGTCCTCGAATCAAATAATCTCGAATACAGCGTTGAAAGCGCAACACAATATTTAGACGACCACGAACGATCTGCTAAAACTCTTTACAAAACCGAAAGCCACAACGACATCGAAGACTCACCCAGCAAAATCTCTTTCAAGGATCTCAAACCGAAGAAATCATCATACCAAGCGACAACGAAACTACGAGATAACATCTTCTCCAAGCAGTCAACTCATTTTATTGTTGCATCGAAATTGGTACGTCCAGGAATCATCTACAAAGTTTCTGTGTCAATTTTGGAAGCCAAATATCCAATAACAGTTCATGCGAGTATCTCTCATGATGAAGTGGAAATTTCTGGCGATTCGAAGGAAGTCAAGGAAGGCATTCCAGAAACGATACTTATGCGAATTCCAACTAGCAGTGTAGCTGGTCATTATAGACTTCGCGTTAAAGGTTTTTACGCCAACATCCATCCGTCTGAGAACTTAGCGTTTCTCAACGAGACTGACTTGATCTTCTCGCAGAGATCACTTTCGATTTTCGTGGAAACTGATAAACCATTCTACAAGCAAGGGGATGTCGTCAGATTTCGAACGATTCCCATCAATACGGAGCTGAAAGGATATGACAAAGCTATTGATGTCTTCATGCTGGATCCCAATAAGCATATTCTTCGTAGATGGCTGTCAAGATTGTCTTACTTGGGGAGTGTAAGTTTGGAGTACACGTTGTCCGATCAACCCATATTCGGTGAATGGACGATAAGAGTCGTAGCCCAAGGACAGGTTGAGGAAGCCCATTTTTTTGTCGAAGAGTTCTATCAAACAAGATTCGAAGTGAATGTCACAATGCCAGAGAGTTTTCTAATCACTCAGCCAGTAATATCGGGAAAGGTGATGGCTAACTTTACAAGTGGTGCTCCAGTAAAAGGCAATCTGACGCTGAAAGCAATTTTGGCTCCAATAGGTTCAATTGATTACAAAGCGCTAAACGAAAAGCACCGCATAGGCAGAGTAGACAGAGATATTTTTAACACTTCTCTCGATGAACTGAAGGAACATACGTTCGAGTTTGATGAAGAATGGCCATTTTGGCTTAGTAAGCCTTATAATGGCGAAGGTCTTCTTCCATACTTGCGCTACTTTAATGGAACTTTTGATTTTCACCTGCCAATGAGTCAACTGCAGGAAATGGCATCGAATCTCTCCGGCATGGAACTTCTCATCACAGCATCTGTTGGTGAGAAATTCTACAATGAGATCAACTCTGCTTATGCCATAACACGTCTGTATAGTGCTGATTTGAAATCATCCTTTCTGGGGGAACAAGTTCAGGTTTTTAAGCCATCAATGGTCTTCACAACACACATCGTAGTGGAACATGAAGATGGCTCACCATTAAGTGCAGAGTTCCTTGATAGCACCGAGATGATTGTCACTGGAACGATACAAAGTAAAAGTGGCGCACAGGAGTATCCCTTGCAAAAATTGCAAATGTCTGCGCGACATATTGGAATTTGGGAGTTAAAAGTCGATTTACTCACCGACATGGATTTGGATAAGGAATTTCTGGCGGGAATCCTAACAATGAAGCTAGAGGCACGTTTTCGAAATACGAAAGCGGAGTTGCTTTTAATTACTCACCATTCACCAAGAAATCAGTTTATTGGCGTCACTACCAGCACTGAGGATCCCGAAGTCGGGGAGTACATCATATTCCATATTCGATCGAACTTTTACGTAGAGTCTTTTAATTATCTGATCATGTCAAAGGGAGTTGTGCTGCTAAGCGATGAGGAGACCATGGAAGAAGGAAGCCATACATTAGCTGTGACTTTGTCTGCTGAAATGGCTCCAGTGGCCACCATTGTTGTGTGGAAGGTAAGTTTTTATTTGTTAGCTAAGTTGATGAAGATGGCTTATTGGTTGTTTCCTCTTTCGATTTAGGTTACTCAACAAGGCCAAGTTGTTGCAGACTCACTTAGTTTCCCAGTAAATGGCTTGTCAAGAAACAATTTCAGTTTGCACATAAACAACCGTAAATCCCGTACAGGTGAACGGGTCGAAGTGGCGGTATATGGAGAACCCGGCTCATTTGTTGGCATCTCTGCCATTGATAATGCATTACAGAACGATTTAACCAAAATGAACATTCTGCAGAAGATGTCAACGTTCGACGAAACGGGCAGTGGCGTTTACATTCACATATTCCATGGATTGTCGGATAATGTAGTCACCTATGCAGCCACTTCCTTTGGCAATGATCCAAATCGAACTTTTGAATTGTGCAACTTGGTGGTCTTCACCGATGCTGAGGTGCCAAAAAAATGGGAGCCTTCTGGAGATGATAACATCAATAGAGAAAATAAGCCCAAATTGAATGAAACAGAGCTAATGGAGTTTCGTCGATATCGATTTAATAGAATCCAGAGGCACTATGACAATGTTTGGCTATGGAAAGATGTCAACATCGGCCCACACGGACGATTTATCTTTAGTGTTACCGTTCCTGATGGACCTGCACACTGGATGGTATCGGCTTTTAGTGTAAGCCTATCGAGAGGATTCGGAATCATGGCTGCACCGGTAGACTATATCGGGGTTCAGCCGTTTTACATAAATGTAGAGATGCCTTTAGAGTGTAGACAGGGCGAGCAAGTGGGATTAAGAGTGGTAGTGTTTAACTATAGATGCAGTGCAACTGAGGCAACTGTCGTTCTCCATGATTCGAGTGAGTATAAGTTTGTTCATGTGGAAGAAGATGGAATTGTTACCGCTTATAATCCACGGACATCATATGGAGAGCAGCAGTTTTTTGTCTACCTGGAACCACAGAGTTCTAGTGTCGTTTACATCCCCATAGTGCCCACAAGATTAGGGGACATATTGGTCACAGTTCACGCTGCCACTCTTCTTGGCACTGATCAGATCACTCGACGTCTTAGAGTCGAACCTGATGGTCTTCCACAATACCGACACCAGTCGATACTTCTAGATTTGAGCAACCGAGCTCATGTAATCCAGTACATGCACATCAACATCACCGAGACGCCGATAATCCCATATCACGTTGATCGATACTTTGTTTATGGATCGAACCGCGCAAAGATTTCTGTTGTTGGCGATGTAGTTGGACCAATATTCCCAACAATGCCAGTGAATGCAACGTCGCTGTTGGGTTTACCAATGGAATGTGCCGAGCAAAATGCATTTAGTTTCGCATCAAATCTCTACACCGTCATGTATATGCGTCTGATTAATCAACGAAACAAAACGATTGAGAAAAATGCATTCCACCATCTGAATCTGGCTTACCAACGACAACTGAGCTTTATGCGTGATGATGGTTCATTTGCTCTCTTTCGTTCTGATTGGAATAATTCTGACTCCTCGGTTTGGTTGACTGCATATTGTGTGAGAACATTCCAAGAGGCGGCTTTCTATGAATGGGAAAATTTCATTTACATCGATACAGCTGTGATAGAGAAAGGAATTCGATGGATTCTCCAACATCAAGGACCTGAAGGAGGATTTTCCGAAGTTACGTGGTCGCCAGATCGCAAGATGAATCATTCGAATATTGCTAATCGCAATATTTCACTCACTGCCCATGTCTTGATTACCCTGGCGACGGTTAAAGACCTATCTGGAAGCTTAGGAGCTCGTGTTGCGCTATCACAACAAAGGGCTCTAACATGGATCGAAAGAAATATGCAACTTCTGCAAGAAACTGACAATCCCTATGTTGTGGCGATAACTGCATACGCTTTGTTGCTGTGTAAAGCACCAACTGCAGAACATGCCTTTGCCATATTACGGACTCACATGAAAACCGTTGGAGAATATATGTACTGGGGAATGGATGACCTTTCACAGCCGCCAACTAAAATAGAAAATCAGAAATATTTCTCCCTGCCTCGACTGCCATACGAATACGATTCGGAGAACATCGAGACGACAGCGTACGCATTATTGGTATATGTTCATCGACGGGAAGTCATTGTGGATCCCATTGTTAGATGGTTAAATGCACAAAGATTGACTGATGGCGGTTGGGCTTCAACGCAGGTAGGTTCTATAACATGATTCTCTCAACATTGTCTTACATACTTTCTTTTTTAGGACACTGCAGTTGCACTCAAGGCACTGGTCGAGTACACGGTGCATTCCCGGATCCGGGACGTTTCTTCTCTCAGCATATCTGTAGAAACAACTGCTCTGCGAGACAACAGGCAAACCCTCTACATTGATGATCGAAATTTAGCTCAATTGCAAAGCATCGATGTAAGAAAGCTTTTCAAAGTTTTTTTTTAAACCATTTGCTAAATTTTATGTTTTTGTTTTCAGATTCCAAACGCATGGGGCACTGTAAAAGTCCAAGCCAAGGGAACTGGTTATGCTATCTTGCAAATGCATGTTCAGTACAACGTGGACATTGAGAAGTTCCAAACAAAGCCACCAGTTCCGGCGTTTAGCCTACAAACAACTGCACTGTTCCAAGGAAGAAACCATTCACACATTTCTTACGTCAGCTGTCAAAGGTTTGTTGAAAGAAAGTTATCTTTAGACATAGATGACACAATTCGTTTTCGACTAAGGCATGCAAGTTACCCAAAGAGAGTTTCTAACAGCATTGCTAGAATGTTTCCTCGAAATTATCAATCAGATATCTTCTATAAAATTCGGAAGAAAATCCAGCTGTCGAGTTGCTATTAAATTAAAAGCGGCATAATGCAAGAAGTAGCTTTCCCTCTGTAACAAATTTTAAGAAGGAGGAAATGCAAATTGTTTTGGTACTCTGCGAAACTTTTACTCCGCAGTCGTACCGCATTCTTGGCAGTAAATACGGCAAGACGTTGTAAAGGTTACTTTGCCTAAATGATATTCCAATAGAGCAGACATCCAAACCATGCTGTTCATTTGGACATGTTCTGTTTCGCTTGACAGATATGAATGTATAAACTTACAATACATCAGAACAACCCTTACATACTCGTATCATTCAAAGTTATTTCGAATGCCGCTTTTAATCCGCGAGGTGTATACATATGTTTGGTTCTCATAACCGGTCATTTGGTCTAATGGGATTTTAAACTCATGCTTGTGGCATCAACATCGTTCCACATCTTTAAAAATATGAGGCTAGAATATTAGTCGATGGTTACATTATCGGACATTGATCGTATTGAAAACACAACTTTTTGAACCATCCTTCAAATAGTATAACACGCTATTGTTAAATAAAACGTACTTTAGCAAGATAGAAAAAGTTGTATAGTAGCTGGATTTCCCTCAAAAACCACCTGTTGCCTCACCTTTTGGTTATTTACGATTAAAAAATCTCCTTTCCGATCTTGGGAACCCTGGAATTTCTAATTTGAAGCTAAATGCTGAACTTCCTTGTGCTTCAATATCGTGCCAGATTTTCTATAATAAGAACACCTCTGTCCGCAACGATCAAAAATAGAGAAAGTTGACGATAATTCAACAAATCGCAATTTCGACGAAATGATGTACAGAAATCGTGTGTACAAAATGTTGAATGAATGAAAAATGTTGAACCCTTTATGAAGCCAAGATCAATAACGCAGAAGGTGATGCTGTAGTGAGACTGGAAGGGAATCGTATACCATTGGGTGCTTTCAATTATTCAAACTTTGTATTCAATTGAGCGATTACCCCGGATAATTGAAAGAAAATAGCCCGAAATAAACAATGGGAAAGATGTTGTCTTCCATAGTGACAACGCCTCGGCACACAAACAAACATTTCTTTCATGATTGTCAAAAATAACGAGAGGGAAGTTTTGGTGCACACTATATACTCGTAGTCCATACAAAGCACTTTTTATCGTGTGACAATCACGTGTTCCGGTCTTTGTAGAACTTTCTTAATGGGATTAAGCTGTTTTTAAGACAAGACGACCACAAAGAAACACATTTTGAGAATCCTAAGTATAAAAGATCATGAGATCATCGACATCGACTGAAAAGCCAAATTGCTATGGACAGAGGACACTACTCCATGTTTGGTGGAATTACACGGGTGTGATCTTTTATGAGCTGCTAAAACCTGGCGGAACCGTTAATATTGAATTCTACCGACAGCAAATGATCGATTTGAATCAAGCTGTAATGTAATATCGCATACGGCATAACTGGTCAAGGAAACTATTGCGGGTTACTCACCAGACTTGGATCGCGTTCGATCACTACTTATTTGCATCGATGGGATACGCGCTTACTAAGCAGTGCTTCAAGCGTAAGCAACTTGAAATTCGCTATTGCGTTCCGAAGATCTACAAATACCATCGGAAAACATATCGCCGTGCATTTGTTGCACCATTTTTAACTATTTAAAAATCGCAGCCATTCGCAATACAGATGCCGCATTGAATGATCGTTGCAATTATATATTATATTTTTTGTTTTTCTTTTCAATACTGATTTGAAGTCATTTTTAGCTCGTATTGCTTCAATTTTTAAACAATAAAGTGAATTTTTGCTTGACTGCATAGAATGATTTTATTTGTTTATCTTTTCTTAACAGTTGGATCAATTTGAATGAATCTGAGCGATCTGGCATGGCGATTCTTGATGTGACTATCCCAACGGGATATTTTATACAACAACAAAAGCTCGATTCGTATGTTTTAAGTAACAGCGTTCGAAATTTACGTCGGGCAAAGTATATGGATAAAAAGATTGTTTTTTACTTTGATTATGTAAGTAATGTTGAGTGACTTCTATATTAAAATTGTTTAAAAAATATACTAATTCTTTCAGCTGGACAACACAGATATATGCCTTAATTTTACCGTCGAACGGTGGTATCCAGTTGCTAATATGTCACGATATTTACCAATTCGTGTTTATGATTACTATGCACCAGGTAAGAGTCTGTAATTTAGAATATGTGTCCTTCATATTAAAAGCTGTCATAAGATCATAATGTCCCAGTATAGGCCGAAAATTGTCCTCTAAATGGGTTTAATTTCTTTTGTAAATTCTATTAGGACGGTCTGGTGGTGGCGGGATGGTTAGCTCATTGGTCTGTCACGCAGAGGGTCCGTAGTTCAATCCCCGGCATCACCAACAATTTTTCGAATCGTCATCACCATTTCGGCGGGCAATGGCAAACTCCCGAAAGTAAAAATTGCGTATGAAAAAGCTTCTAAAGAGTGCCGTTCGGATTCGGCGATAAACCGTAGGCCCCGATCAGATGTGACAAAAATGACAACATGAGCAACACAAATGAGTGTCAAGAAGCTAGCGCCACAGTGTTTCGAATACCCGACGTTTCCGATTAAATCTACCACGATATAAACCAAACGTTCCTCTACAAAAACTAGTAATACAGATTAAAGAGCCCTACCGACAAAAGGAAATTCCAATATATGTCTTCATGTATATTGATGGTCCATTCGAAAATACTGGTTATGAATTAATCATAGAAGCCATGTAAAAGGATATTGATCATCCCCCTAACCTATGGGTTAAAGAAATGCTCGTAAACCGAATAATCTCTTGACGCACTTCTGGTCACGGGGCATTGATAACTTATTAGCAAATCTTAGCAATTTCGATAATCAAAAATAGGATAGGCCGACGACTTAAACATACAAGTGAAAGGTAAACACCCTAGAGACCCTTCATTCGTAAAAGAAATTTGAGCCTTCACCAGAACAAAACAAAAGAGTGAACTGGCACACAAAAGGCTTGCATGCCTCGTCATCGCCAGTGAAATGAACACATGTCCTACAGCACCCATAAAATCTGTCATTCCATTCGCATCACTTTCAGACTAGTACAAATAAATCTGTTCCCGTAAATCCCAGAGCTAAATTCTGCTTCAGTAGAAGGTTCAATATAGTGATAGGAAACCGAGAATCATGGAACTACATAAATCCTACCTCGAACCTCAAAGGTATTAAGTGATATACGGATGGATTAAAGATGGACACCGCGGTGCGCATGCGCGTTGTTTGGTTCAAACACAATTTCGCAACAAATGGGAAAAAGTCCCAGTGTATTTCAAGCGGAAATACGAATTCATGCCATTCAGGTGTGCGCAAATCTTATTCCTTAAAAGGAAATGAAAGGTCTCCCCATCCATATACTAGCGGATTATCAAGCAGCCATTAAACCTTTAGGCTCAAACCTCAATGACTTCGAATCAGCACCACCTCAATACACTACAGGATATGTCCAAAAAGAACAAAGTGCAACTTTGGTGGGTGTCTGATTACAAAGCTATTGTTTGAAATGAAACTGGCTAGAAACGGTTCGACAGATTATTTTATCAGCTCTGAGCCTTTCTGTTACATTCTGAATTCAGAAACAAACTCCGCCATAAAGTTGGGAAAACAAAGTTTGTATATCCCTTTGAGAAAACACCACAGGGCTTCATCAGGCTAAAAGAGCCAACGAACTCTTTTAAAACAAATCAAAAGAATCGGATGATATCAGAAGACTTTTACCCGGACACTGCCATCTTCGATATCACTTATACAAAATAGGCTTTATTCAGGAAATTGAGTCGTCTTTGCATGAAAGAAGGCAAAACTGCGGAACACATCTTATGAGAATCCATTGCTCTAAGTGCCTTAAGGAGACGATACTACCAGGGGTCGTAACCCCTGGGGAATTTCTCAAAATCTCTAAAGAGAGGGATTCTTCATTTCATTAAAGAAGTTGATCCCTTCTGATTCTGATTCTGTGGTACAAAAACTATTTTAGGCAGCAGTGCTGCTTGTTAAAGGTGTCTACCTGAAGCTCGATCTCTTTCACCCTTTTTATTCCTTCACTTGGGTACAACTTAAAGTGTTTGCCATTGCGCACCCCAACATTTAACTTATCTTAACTCATTTTCGATAAATCGGGTTTTCGAATAGGGGCTTGACAACTTTGAATTTATTTTGTGAACGCACTCTTTCACTAATCATCAAACTGTCACTCTCAATTTATTCAGTAAACTCAACATTTTCATCATGGTAAAGTACACGAATGAGCAACGTCAGCAAATTATAAAAATTCTCTACCGAAATACGGAGTCGGTGACTGCAACTTTAAGAGCGTTAATTCCAATTTTCGGTCGTAATTCTCGCCCTAGTACGAGGACAGTCAATAACAAGTTTAGTGTAAAAATTTGAGTCTACATATTTGTTGTGTGATGTTGCCTTGTCAGTGAGACAACGGGTTGGTCGAAGTGTCGAAAATATCGCTGCCGTTCAGGCGTCCGTAGTAAACAATCCAAATCAGTCAATTTCACACGAATTTTGCGTAAGGATCTTGGTTTACACCCATACAAGATCAAGCTGACTCAGGAATTGAAGCCGATAGACCATTTGAAGCGATGTACGTTCTCCGATTGGGTTCTGGAGACGATGCGCCAAGATGTTTGAAATATCTCAAATGGTTTGCGATTTATTTTAAAAAAAAGTTGTCAAGTCCTTATTGGAAAACCCTTTATCTTAGCATGCCTTTACTAAAATTGGGAATGCTGGGGTTTTGTAGAAAATTGTCTTGATGTTTCGGGTTAGCTTTGAACCATGTGGTGTCGCCACGCCAAAGTAGATACGACTTCCTAAGGTTCATCCTTATCAAATCTCTACTTATTTGTTTCAAACCATGACAGATTGAATTTTTTTTCTTCGGAAGTTCGATTTTAGATTTATATTTGTTTTGTAAGCATATACGAACATTATTAATTATTGTATTCTTTTTTCTTACAGAGCGCTTTAATGAAACAATTTTCGATGCCTTACCTACATATCTACTTAACATCTGCGAAGTTTGCGGAAGTTCACAGTGTCCTTATTGCATTGTATACAATGGGTCTCAAAGAACCAAAATATCACTTACCATTTTAAGCATCAGCATCTCATTAATTTATTTTATAACAAAAAGTTTACCTACGAATTTATTTGATAATTATTTATATTTAGTATAGTCTTGTATCTCTCTACTGTTACCAAAGATAGTCTTTAGCAACTAGCAACAAATATGATTTTATTTTTTTTATATTTTTTTATAGGCATACCGTAAGCCGGTAGTCATTTCTGAATATGAATTTCTATCAGTCATTTAAGCATCACATGTCATCTACAAACTTGTGTAAACCCTTCAGATAGAAATTCAGTCAGATTTTTTGAACTTATTTTTATTTCTTCAAAAGTTCAAACACATGCTCAATGCTCACTAAAAATATACTCAAAGTATCTAAACTAGTCAAATGCTGAAGCAAATTTTAAATTTTCACGAATTTTTCCAAACGTACTTACTATTGAACTGATTATTTTTTAAACTAAAACTTTTTTATTTATTTTATTTATTAAACCAAACAAAACAAAACAAAATCAAAATTTAAACACTTTTTCATATCAAAAATCTAACCAAAAAGAAACCAACAAATGTATTTTATGAGACAGAGAAACCTAAAGAACAGAACTAGATATTTTTTTTCAGAAAAAGATGGAAAAATCGTGTATACTCCACCAAAGTAGTTTTAAGAGTTTTTTGCCTTAGGAGAAAGTAGTGTTGGTCATATTTTTACATGTCGTACATATCTTAGTTATGCACACTGTACGAGTATCTAGGGAGTGCATAGAAAGGTTTTCGAAAGCAAAAAAGATGGCCAATGATTGCCTTATCTACAAATATATTCAATATACCTCAAAACCTTTTCCATTTGTTATATATGTAAATCTTTTTGATAGAAAAGTAAAGACCTCACAATGCTATGTACACTCTTTAAATGATTTTTATATACAATACATAAAAAACTAACCTTAAGTATTGAACAATTAAGTTACAAATTGTAATCCGTCCTTTTTGTATTTAAAAAGTGTTTTAAATAAAAATTAATTACACAAAAAAATTTTAAGTTTTTATTTAACATCATTCATAAGAGAACTGTTGATCTAAATGAATTGGGAATTTTTGGACATTAGGATCCTCCTCAACGCTTAAGTTAAGATTTGAGGTTCATGAGTTTCTTTAAGATCTGCTGTAGGGTTAATATTTGGTCGATGATAGACTTCATTGGCTTAAAGTCACATTTATATGGACCAATCATGTTGTTGACGAACAATTTCAGGAGTTCACACAATGCAGTTGAATAGGTCATTAGGCCAATTTGTATGCTCCTTACCAAGTCATCGCTTGCGGCTTAGAAGAACTCATCAATCAGGCCGTAAGCTTAGATAATGCTATTTTAACTTCATGCAAGTCGTGTCGTTCAGACAGATGTCACATGTGTTTAACGTAGGTACCTGCCGTGAAGGCTTAAGCCTACGGTGCGTCTTCGCACAAGATATCAAAACAAAGCGTTGATCAGCGCCCTTCGGGTGATAAAGATACCACCACCAGTACCAGATTCGAAGTCGTGTGTTAGGCACGAACTTCCCCTTTGGCGAAGGGTCGAGGCCTATCTAACACCTCAGCCATTCTGTGGATCATGGCATCCGGTTGCAGTGCAACTCCACATCGAATAGACCAATGATTCCGTAGCAATCAAACGGAGATGTCCAACCATGAGATGTCCAAGCACCATTTGTTCTACTCTAGGTCAGGCTGGAAACAATAGTTCCAGGGGCCCCTGACCTCCCGTGGTACCAGAATCTAGCTTCCGGTCGAGCTTCGCAACCTTGCGGTCACTTCCAGTTGGGCACCTCACTGCCCAGGACTGGCGGCCTTTACCTCAATTATACTACTCAATCAACCCGCTAGCTCTCTACTGCGTCTTCTAAGAAATACTTCCCTTGCAAAGCTACAGGCTCTTTCAAACCATACGGTGTCAGTTAGAATTCCACTGACGTGTCGTTCAGACAGAATGGTTGGTTTACTTATCCTTATTGAAAGATTCTAAATAACTTCGCAGATATAATTAATTGCTTTTCATTTCTTCATAGTCGGCCGTAAAATGCAGGGCGTTCAATCGTTTGTCATGCTATCGTCGGACCATATTTTTGGGATGATTTGGTTCACACTCTTCTCAAGGTGGCGGTCTTGAACAGCTCAGCAACTAAGCCATTAATACGGGGGAATTAAAGTTTTTAGTTGTCAAGCATCTATCGATCCATGCATGTATATTCAATCGGGACTGTCTCTTTCAAAGAGCAGATGAACCATTATGATTTTTCCCTCTACTGGTACATACATATTATGCCACTGAGTGTGGGGAAGGAGAGAATAAATGTTTATTAATGTTAAGTGTAATGCTTTTAGAAGTATGAGTACTTTTCTCATAAATAAAAACTCGATACAAAATTTGATTTTTATCCGATAATCTTTATTATCGTTAGAAAAGAACCATTCTTTACATTTATTTTTTGAAAATTATTTCCTTTAAATGTTGATCGTAGCTGCAGATTTCATGGCCCATTTTGGCAGTTCAAGTTTTCAATGACGCGTTTGAGCACTACGAGTGGTGTTTCATGAATGACTCAGTAATATCGAACTGTAATTCCTCAATAGTAGCCGACTTATCCATCTAGACTGGAATTAAAGTAGGTAGTCTGAAAGGAAAAAGTCTAGAGGTGTGATATCGCGTGATTTAGGTGGCCAATTCACATGTCCAAAGGGTGAACACCATACCAAGCTGTTGCTTTATCTGGACGTAATATGAGTTTTTGTACTTCTTCGGGTTTCTACGCACCCAAAATATGTCTTACTGACGCTGCCGTTAACCCAGAATCGGGCCTAATAGTTAAACAAAATTTTGGTCGAAAACAACGACGTCAAGCTTTTTAAGAGTCAAATGACTGACGCGACGACGATTCGGAAGGTCGACTGGCTTCAGCTCTTGCACGAATTGAATTTTAAATGATTTTTAACCAAGATCCTCACTAAAAATACGCAAGGTTATTGAATACGACAAGTTAAGCTATTGAAAACGGCGCTGGATTCGAATCATCACGTTTTCGCGTGCACTCTACGCTACCACCGTTAACCTTTCCTTTCCTCACTACGTGCTAGATGTGGTCTATTTAATCGCGTATTATCCAATATTGAAAATGGGTTTCAAACTTTTCGATGGCATTGCGAATTGTCCATTCGGTAGGTCGATTATGTGAACCACAAGTTACTCTAAGTGCACGAAACACATTTTCCAAAGAACGCGTATTTCGAAATATAGCTCAATAATTTGTAGACGATTTGTATTCTTTTCGTGATGAAATACTCGTATCAAACAATTCATATCAGTGTGATATGCCGCAGGCGTTATCTCTCATTCATCGTAGATGGTCTTATGTTGTCAGGTTCCATATTATTTGTTTTTAAGAACTCTAGGTTTGGGTAGTTTGGTAGACACTACTTGTGTCCGGTAGCCTTATGAACAATCTTAGTTCTGGGTCTTCTGAGAAGATACCGGAACCTCTTCCTTCCTCTGCTTTCGAGCCATCTGTGAAAATTGCAATTTGGCCTGATTACTGAATTTTCATGCCAGTCCTTTCTCTCCGGATATATTACATCGTACGGAATTTCGAAGTCGATTATGGAAGGGATTTCATCCGTTAAAATTGGATTGCTTGGCAATAGCTCCGCTAGGATCGTACCGTGTCCGAAGCTACTGCTCTCGAGGTGATCCAGATTAGTGAGTCGAATCGCACTGTTGCCAGAAAGTTTTTGGACCTGTACTAGGTGGAGTGAAAAGTAACCTCCTTGGGAATGAAAAAAAAAATTTTTAAATGTTTTTTTATTTTATTCAATATAGTGCCCTTTTAGCTTGATACACTTATTCCAGCGATTTTCCAACTTCTTGATCCCGTCCGAAAAGTAATTTTGCGGAAGGTCTGCAACATACTCCTCCGTGGCGTCAATGATTTTCTGAATTTGAGCTGAATTTTTTATTGATGAGCCATCTTGTGAGGTCTGGGAAGAGATAATAGTCCGAGGAAGCCAAATCGGTCGACTACGGTGGATGCGACAGCAATTGGAGCCGTAAGTCGTTGATTTTAGCCGAGGTTGCGATGCTCTTATGCGCTGGCGCATTGTCTTGCAAAAAAAAAAATTCATGCGAGGCCGTTTTGCAGCGATTTCGGCCTTCAATCGCTCCAATAATGCACAGTAATACTTGCTGTTGATGGTTTTTGCCTTTTTCGAGGTAGTCCACGAGAGAATGCCATGACAATCCCACAAAACCGACGCCATAACCTTTTCGACCCATCGAGCCGGGCACACATTCTGTTCTCTGGTGTGTAATAGTTGATCCAGGTTTCATCAGCAGTTACCAATCGATGCCAAAAGTCGGCCCGATTTCGCATCAGCAAGTCCAAACACTCTTTCGAAGTGCTCTCGTGTTCGTGTTTTTAGTCAGAAGTGAGCATGCGCGGCATCCAGCGGCGGGATAACTTTTTCATATGCAGAATATTGCCCAAAATATGGCGTGTGCGCTCAGTACTAATCTCTGTGGTATCTGCTAGCTCGCGCACCTTCACCTTCCGGTCAGCCAACACCATTTCATTAATTTTTTTAACATTGTCCTCTGTAACCGCATCGGAGAGCCTGCCGCTGCGGACTTGATTCGTAGTGAAGTTGCGGCCACCACGAAACTCTCGAAACCAATATTTGACGGTGTTATCTCATGGAGCATTAGCCCCATAATATTCATTTTCTTTTGTTTCCTTCGCCGTTTTGCCTCTCATAAAATAATGTTTTATGAGGGAACGCAAATCGTTGTTGTCCATACTCAACATGATGCCAAACACGTCAACAACAATCAGCTGTCAAAACAAAACTAAAGACAGTATCGCACTGAAATTTGGCATGTCTGCCTAAATATGAACGGACTTCAAGGCACCATAACCTTTTTTTGCAGTAGCAGCGCATTCTGGCGGTTAAGGAGGTTGCTTTTCATCCTGCCTAGTAAGTCAAGCGGTGTTAGGCGCAGAAAGGTGTCCAATGCTACTTAGGAGTGGTACGGAGCGCACTTGTAATGGCCGTTCTTTGAACCGCCGAAGTTTTTCCATAGATCGTTTTCTTATGTGTTCCTTTCCACCATGCTAATGCGCCATATGTAGGCATGGGTCTCACCACCGCGATGAACAGCCAATACACCATAGCAGGTTTTAGGCCCCAAGCATTATATGCCTTTATGATTCTTTTTTGTCCAAATTGCACCCAGATACTTCGCGCTGTCCGAAACGAACATATCCACTCCGTTGAGTTTTGGGAGTATGAATTATGGTACCTTGTAATTTCTGATAAAAAGGACCAGTTCCATTTTGGAGGGATTGACATCGAGACCACAGCTGTTTGCCCATGTGCTGATCGTCTTAAAGGCTGCCACCACAATCTTACTTAAAATATTTAAGTATTTTACGAGTAACTAAAAAGGCAAACAAAATGTACCTTTAAAATAATCCCCCCCTATTTCCTCATCCATTAAATACTTAAGAAAACTCACTTTTTCTTCAATAATAAATGTATGATTTATTTGCACATTTCCACTTTTTTTTTGTTTGTTTTAAAATTTTGATATTTTACACAAATAATTATTATTTCTTAAAATCCATGAAATCCTGTAAAAAAAACATAACGCTCAACAGGCTCCATTTAACTTAATTGTTTTTTTTTTTAAATCAAAATTAAAGAAACACAATAGGTTGAGTTAATTTTGAATTTACCACACTCAAAACCTTGAATTTTTCTTCGGTAAAATATATGTAACACATCTAAAATATTTACATTCGTGATGTTAAATTAAGAAAAAAATATATATAAAGATTCTTTCACATTAAAACAATTATTTGTTAAAAGTATCGTAAAATAAATCGATGTCAACAAAAAACGGATTTAACAAAATTAGTTTATTTTACTAATATTATAATTATAAACGTTAAACAACATTACATCACATTTTACTTTCTTTTTTCTTTATTTTTTAAATGTAGATACTCTATATTTAATAAGACTAACGTAATTAGGTACTTTTACACATTCAGAGTTAATTTTTTTTTTTTTTTTTTTAATTTTTTAATTTAATAATGTTTTTTTCTTGTTTTATATCTTTTTTTTTTAAACATGAACAAATTTTTGTATTTTCTTAATTTTTTTTTAACTAATTGAATTTTTTCGGGCTTAATAATTTGTTATATAGAAATGTTTTTTTTTTTGTTTTTTTGTTTTGGTAATAAGCATAAAATGGTAAGATTTGATTTTGTTTTTTGTTTTTGTAATTAACCACCGTAAATTTTCTTATTATAATACAATCTATCTAAATAGTTTTGCTTTTTTTGTTTTTCACTTATATTACGAGAATTGGTGTTATTCTTCATTTATCTTAAGACTTACGAGACTTAATGACTATTTTAATTTTATCCATCTCTTTGCAATTTTGTTTTGGTTTTTTACTCGTTATATATAAATAAAAATTAAGTTTCAATGAAAATAAGATAGACAACAGACAAATAAAAAAGGAAACAACGTAATTAAAATAATTAAAAATTAAAAAAGAAAATCAAAATATTTTAAATGATCAGGCGAACCGGGGTGAAATTTTTCATTTTCAAAACAACTTTCTCTGAGCATTTTTCATTTGGTTTAAAAGCCTTTGCTTAGATCTGTTAAACGGTGATAAATGTTCTTCCCATCCTATAAGGCCCCATCTTAAGTTGCCCTTATAAGAGCTCTAAAGACGATGAGGGAAAGAAGGAGGACCAATAAATTCAACAACAGGATTGGACTTCCGTCCTCTAAGGAATAATCAAATTATTATTGTGATCACTTCAAAAGAACGAAATGCTATTTTTTTGACGTTCAACTGCATGTAAAAATACTTAGCTTCAGTAAAGCAGAGACGCTCGTAAAGCCATGCCTTCTGAGGCATTTTTACCCTTCATTGTATTTACATTCGTAAAACTTAGGTTGTGTGGAATCTTTATAATCGGTCCTTTAATTTCACCCCATTTCAATAGATCGTTAGTATAAATTCCACTTTTAAAAAAGTTGCTCTTTCATTTGAAGAAAAATTTAGCGATTCAGCAGGTTAATTGAAAACACCATAAGGTTTTGTGTTGTAGTAATACGAGTATGTTTAAAAATTGGCGACGATTTACCCATCGAGATTGGGGGTTTATCAGTCACAGTGGTAGTGTGAGCACCATGCACTCATTACCGATTCCCTTTTTAAAAGTATTGTCTCTTTTGCAAGTGTTTTACAACATCCAGCGATTAAGCGATAGACAAATACTTTTTAACTTAACCAGGAGCTAATAAAACATCAAGCATCAACGAAAACATTTGTCCGGTGGAACGAAGTTTGCATGAACATTCAAGAACATTGATGTGGAATGAGCAGCAGGGCTTCCAAAAATCTCGTTCACGAAAATCCAACAGAAAGATTTTACCATATTAATATATGGTAAAAACTTAAGATGCCTTTCATTTACAAGGTCTAACATACATTCATTTAAATGAGCACGTAAATAAGAAAAACTTTCGTAAGAGTGCTGCAACGGCCTTTACATTTCCCAAGAAATAGTGTTATATGAGAGCCTTATCGGCGAATGGGACCATCGGTACCTATTTAAAAAAAAAAAAAGAAATGTGATCGGAACAAATTATGGAAACATGACCAGTGATCACAAAGTAGTAGGTACCCAGTGCTTGTAGATAGAGTAAGGAATTTAGAGACCATGGCTGATGGACAAGCATACGAGTATTTGTTTCTAAAAGTCGGTCCCAAACAACTTTTACTCTATGAACAAGCCAGCTTTGAATATTTAAGAGGGGAGTTATGTAGTTATATACCTAGGAGTCGGAAAAGAGGTCATTTTTGTGTATTCATTTTATTTTCATCTTTAGGGCTTTGAATTACTGCAGCTTGGGTTTTGTAAAAAAAAGGTTGGAAAGGACTTGTTAGCTAAAAGGGTTTTGTAAATGCTACTGCAATGTTAGTAATATGGTTACAAGTGGCAGTTACAAGTTAAGGAAATCTTTGAAATTCTAGTTCGAGGGAATTTAAGACATGTTATGCGGGATGCTGAATAACTTTTTAAGTGCGCATTTTCAATTTTTTTTTCATGTACCGATAAGTCGCTGCCACGGTGGTAAACAGTGACCACATGGACATAAGCAACAGTTGTCGGATAGTTTTTTTTGGAGAGAATGTCAAGTGTTTTTTTTTGCGTCGGTAACAGTTCTTAAATTTGCAGTACTTACATTCAATTTACCCAAAGAGAGACATATGTTCAAACGTTTTCATACAAGTCTTCGCAAAAATAGGTCTGGCAGCATTATTTCTATCCACGTTAATTCCGATAAATATCTTTCATTTAATTACCGCGTATAGGTTAACTGGAAATAAGCGCTGATACAGATGCCTAAAAAAACACACCTATTATTCCATTAAATTTTGTTTACACCAAACCGGTTTAGTGTAACATTATTGTATCTCAATAATCGTTCATGACGATACAAATACAAATTGAAAGGGACTACAAATTAGATAGATGTAACATATGTTTGGTAAAAAGGGGGTACAGCAAATGATATTTAATGCAGGTAAGCATATATAACATACCTAGCAGAGAATGTCGCACTTGGAGTAAAGAACCTTGGCAGCAAACAAATATCACACTTTCCTGGAAGCCAGTGCAAGCTGACACTTAAGTATAGGTAAAAGAGCCGAACACAAGATAGGTATTGATGTATTTGGCCATGATCCATGACAACTAAAGCAGCCGATGTTTCATAGCACCAAGGCAGCCTAAGAGTGAGCTGGGTGTTGTTCATTGACAAAGCTAGAATATATAGGTAGTAACGAGTTCTGGATGAACGGGGAAAAGAATGAAGATGATTTAAACTTATAACTACTTGTCAAGCAATTACTTTTTATAGTGAGTGAGGGGACACTAACCTGTGCTTGATTTAAGAAATATTGGAAGAGGCCTACGAAAAAAATAGTGCACATCTGGTATATGTTGTAGATGTAACATACGTTGGTAAATAAAGTCCACCATCAACCAAATATTCTCACTACGACAGATCTTGGGAAAGACCCATGAGCTTCAGATCGATGCACACCACCTATTCATCGATTTTATGGCCGCGTATGACAGCATCTATAGAGACGAGCTATATAGAGCAATGTCTAGTTTTGGCATCCCTACCAAACTCGTCCGTCTGTGCAGGATGACGATGGAGAATGCACGTTGCTCCATCAAGGTCGGTAAAGATCTCACCGAGACTTTTGATGTCCAGAAAGGATTTAGACAAGGCGATGCGCTGTCGTGCGATTTTTTCAACATCGTACTTTAAAGAATAGTGCAAAACTCACGAGCAAACACAAGAGGCACTATCTTTCAAAAGTCCGTCCAACTACTCGCATACGCCGACGATATTGACATAATCGGAAGAAAGCAGCGTGATGTCAGTGGCGCTTTCGCGAGTATTGAGACGGAAGCGGCGAAAATGGGTTTAGCGGTCAATGAGGGCAAGACCAAGTATATGCTGTCAAGCAAAAAGGACAACCAACACCGACGTCTCTGACAGAACGTCACCCTCGACAGATATAACTTTGAGTTAGTTAAGGACTTTGTCTACCTAGGCTCTGCTATAAATACACACAACGAACCAGCGCTGAGATCCAGCGAAGAAGAACTCTTGCCAATCGCTGTTTCTTTGGGCTAACAAGGCAAATGATTAGCAAAGCCCTCTCTCGGACAACAAAAGTCACCCTTTATAAGATCTTAATAATCCCAGTCCTGCTCTATGGCGCAGAGGCATGGACATTATCAAAAATAGATGAGGGTTGCTTCGAGAGAAAAACTCTTTGGGTGATCTGTGGTCCCGTCTGCATTGATGGTGAGTGGAGGAGGAGATACAACAAGGAACTCTACGGAGTGTACAGCGACATGGACCTAACCAGAAGAGTGAAGGTCCAAAGACTGAGATGGCTGGGTCACCAATGCTGCAGTCCGAAAAGTCTTCGAATCCGCTCCTGAGAGACAGCGCAGTAGAGGAAGGCCAAGACTCAGGTAGCGCACGCAAGTGGATGCTTGCGAAACTGGAGGCAGCTAGCCAGAGATCGAGCTGACTAGAGACACTTGTTGACTGAGGCCCAGGTCCACCCCGGACTGTAACGCCATTTAAAGAAGAAGTTGGTAAATTTAACGAATTTATTTCAGTCCAAAGCGTGGAAAATATCTTTTCGGCCCGGGACCTGGAATACAGAACGTGAAGTATTTACGGCACAGAGTGTCATGTTATGTGTCGAAAACTCTTATAAAAAAAAGGAAAAACATATCGTTACACCCTTTTAACCTTCAGTTTTCTAATTTAGAGGAGCTATCCATTGATCTGCTGACCTTCTCTGCTCGGTTCTCCATTTTTTTTTTCCAAAATCACGCGAAAATAGCTTTATTTGATAGTAAAAAATAGTTCGAAACAGCTAAAAATTGGAAAAAAAAATATCTCTCAGAAAAAACTTAAAAATAAAATAAAAAAATAAAAATTAATTGAAAAGAAAAAATCCTGAATTGAAATTTATTCAAATAAATTCACATGAACTCACACATTTTTTGTTTGTCCATTTTCATGATGTGTAAATTTCTGTTCATGTAATTGTGTGTGGATTTGGTTTTATTCATATTTCCTTAACTATTTTATATTTTAAACTATTTTATGTTAAAGGTTTGCTTTTTATTTTGTTTACTTAACTATCAAGGCATAATTTGATTGATAAATATTATTCCTAAGAACAGCAATAAACATTGTGTGTTCTATGTTATTTTTATTTTTTTTTATACAAATTTGTTAATAAATTTTCTGCATGAGTTGATTTTTATTATTATTCTTAGTATTGTATTTTAATTTTTAATTTGACTATTCTTTTAGGTTTTGTTATTTTTCAGTTTTAATTTTATTTTCAGCCGAATTAAAGATTTCTGTTTAACAAATTTCTCATGTTTTGACTTAGATAATTTATTTGTTATAATATCGGAAGATTGTTTTGTTGTTTATTGTATCTTGAATATTGCACAATTTGTTGTTTTATTCTCTTTTGTATTTTGATTGGTTTGATTTTGCTTGCAAAAGGTATCTTTATACTTTTGAATCGAAAATATAACTTTAAATAATCGAAATAAATAACGTTTGGTTTTAATTTCAATTTAAATTCGCCTAATTTAATTATGGCGGTCATATAAATAATTTGTTTTTCCTTGTTTAATTCCTAAAATTTAATCCTAAGCTCTAATTGCGAATTTCACAACCATTTGGCTATCTGATTTTTATTCTTTTAAATATTGTTAAAACTAAATAATTTGAATTTTTTTTTTTTGTAATAAATTTTCTACAATTACATATTTGTCTATGCAAAATTGAAAACAAAAAAAAACTTGTTTTTGTTAACCTTTTTGTTTTTTTAATTTTATTTTTGTTTTTCAATTAGAAAATAAAATAAAATTCCTGTAATAATATATATTTGCTTTTGAATGCTTGACATTTTAATTTTTTTACTTTTTGTTTAACATTTAACTGCTTGTTTTTGTTTATGTACAAATTTATTTTAATTGTAAATGTAAATGTGAATTTTATTTTTACGTTCTTAATGAATTAATTAATTTAATACGAAGACTTCCGGTTTGAAATTAATTGATTCAATTTATCTACAAGGTTTATTTTATTCTTATATCTAAAATTGTATTTACAAAAATTAAAAACAATTTGGGATTAGAGTTTAAGGAAATTTTAGATATAATAAGATGCAAAATTGTATTTATATTATTTAATTGATTGTTAGCAATATTTTCTTAGAGCTATTCATGAAAGCACTTAGATTATTATAATTATTATAGTTTCTAAATTTTAGTAATTAATTTATTTAAGAATGAAATAACTAATGAGAAGAGAAAAAAATATAAACGAATTTTTAAAAGTGATGACGATTAATAGTTGCAACGAGATGAGATTGATAGTTATTCAGATACCTAAACATTAACCACATAAAAGTCATAATGTATTCAGCTGAGATATTTTAAACTCCTATGAGTAGTTCCTTTGTGATCCGAGTAATATCAAACCTATGCCTTATCAGCTTGGACATCAAATTGAATGTCGATATCTGCAACCGCGACGTTTATCATGCAGAGCAGACAGAATACATTCAATTAAAAAAAATTGAAATAGGGACATCGTTGTAGAAGTAGCCAAGGGTGACCTCATGAATATTTTTAGCTGACGTATCTAACAAAATCGATATCTCACATTTGATCTGTTTTCTGATAATGCCCCAGCTTGGAGCGACTCCGTAATACGTAAAATCCGAAAACTGTCAAAGAGGATCGAAACTTGAAGGTCTTTAGCCACGTATACTGAAGCTCTAATGGTATGTAGTAATGTACTTCAATTCGAAAGGAAAGACCCTTAATCCCATACTCGAAACTCACTTGTAGCTTCCCAACTCATCCATCCAGTTAGGAACCAGACTAAACCTGGTTCACATCACTTCTTGTTGCTGGAATCGCAAATAGGCTAAGAAATAAACCAATACAACTAATAGTATCATAGCTGTGGCATTTATAGGTATATACAATGTCGCATCAAACCGAAGGTTGCAAACAAATATAAACTCTGCTTCTAGCTAGGAAAGGATTTTCATTGCAAGCATACGAGTATCAGAGGAACATATTATGCCAAAAATCGTTGATATTGACTATGTAACCCATTGGGCTTACTACCTTTCTCGTATTGCTTTTATTTCAATATAGCTAAGAGCTAGGATCAAAGTGAGATCTGAGCTCATCTGGAATTCACTATTGAGCTAAATAACTAGAAGAGGAATTCTCAAGACCTGAACCTGTATGAAGACTTCCTAAGTCCTTTTCGTGGATTCAATTTACAATTTATTTTGACCCAATATCGAACACACCTGTATGAAACATCAAATTTGAATGAATATCCGATGTATCTTACAAGAGAATTCTTCTTATTATTGTTTTATTATGCTTCTACAAGTTTCTTTATCTACTGAAGATCTGATGATGCCTACAATACATTTTAGGCCCACTACCAACTTCTATGATTAAAGCAGTATATGGGTAATACAACAGGCCCTTACTGGAATTTATTATCGGTGATAATAACAACGGGTGAGGCCCTTCAAATATGCTCCTTCTTCCTTTGTTGGCTTCACGTCACCTTACACCAAAGGTTTATACCCAGTTGTGAAGCAATAAGATTTTTTTCCTGGCAACGTCACTGTTAGCCTGGTATGAAAATGGCCATTAGTAAAGTAAGCCTGTATATTGAAAATTGGAAAAGATGACTTTACAGTCGCCAAGGTCTTTGAATGAATAAGTATAAGTATCTTCACGTTACAGAGAATAGAGATAATGGCCGAGTTTCTTTAGTGCCCTGTGGCAGTGGAAATAGCTCCCGTCATGATATGTGACTTGTCACCAGTTATATGGATCTATATGGCTATGATTTTACCAATTCTATGAAATTTTTAAGGCCAATTGTCTGGTTGAACAATACATACATCAATGCTGCGTGGTCTTTGATACAACACTCACCAAAGTTTTGATGATCTTACTAGCTTTTTAACCTGATCCTACAGATATGTCACCTGATGCCATCATATTGCTGCAAAAGCACGAGATCGACTCTCCCTATCCCCAGAAATGATTTTCTCCAGATACCTGTCCCGGAAAGAAATGTAGTCGAGGCCCAAATTAATGGTTTCGAAACCCTCTCTCTTATGTACAGAGATGTGGTCCTGGTATTTTTTCGGGGGTGATAACTTTCGATACCACTGCTCGTTAGAAAACCAGCATCTTTCTTTCGGAGGTATACGCAATCCTAATAGTACACTAATAGGCAACCTATATACTGTTAGAATCTGTGAAATGAGAGAAATGTCTTAGTCTGAAGCAATAGGTAAGTTTTGCTTAAGATCTTGTTGAATCATTTCCAAGGTAGTTAGAGAATGCAAAATTTCTCTGAATGCAGTTGGAAGGCTTAATTAATTAAACCTTTTTTGGGTCCAAGATCGCAATGGAATCAATGAAAATGTGGCGAAGGGAAATTTCTTGCTTTGGGCTGTAAGTGGGTTTAATTTCACCATAACTACAGACTGCATGACCCTCCGGGATGCCGGTAGATCAATTTCGGCTTCCAACTTGTCGAAAAAAAGATCAGTGAACTTCGAGCCCATACTTACTTGAAGGATAAATAAGAACTGAGGCTTGTATTTGAAACCAACATATACTAAAGCATTTAACCATAGTTTAATCACTGCATAAGTACCTATATAACACGATGAAATAAGACTTACAACTTTTTATTGAAACTTCACGACCCGCAACCTTGGAGACAGAAATTCGAAGTACGATTGAGTTCTATTGGTTACTGGATTAAATTTATTTTTATTATACTAGTTATAGGAAATAGGAAAGTGCCAGATTCGTAGTATACCAAATTTACCTAAGCCATTCAGCTTAAAAATCTTTGGCTGAAAATGGAAAATCAAGGTTTGGGCTATATGCACATGGATGTTTTTTGTTGGCAGGGTCTGCTTAGAACTGTCTTCATCCTGCTAGTAGTGTTTAGATCATTTTTTTAATATTATTTGAATCCATGCTCCCCATTCCGCCATCAAATATTTATGGCAAGGAAATAGTAACAAATTTGGTTCTAAGAATAGGTATCCATTACAAAGGAACTGCTCTAGTGTTCGAAAAAGGCCAGCATACTTTGTTGCATGGATTCTCGATAACAACTTGCAGTATAGCTTTGAGGAAAGCCTTGAATGAATATTTAGAAAGCAGATATTCTTAATATTCAACTCCCTTAAAGATCTAGCTTCCCTTTTATCAAATAACTTTAACCGACTTGGTTTAGAGCTCAGTAGCACGTTGGGGTGAGCATTAATCTGTGAAAGTGCAAAACTTTTTGGGTATGGACGAAAAACAAAATACAAAAGGTCACAAAGAGGTTCAAAAAGAGTTGCAAAAAGTAACAAACTAGAAAGTAGTCGTATATTCAATAAAAATAGAAAAATATTATATTAATCGATGTAAGCGTTTAGATAGTATTCGATGCACAACAAACTTCTTATTAAAAAAAAAAACAATTTCTTTAGAATATTTATATTGGGGGGGGTTTCCTGTCTTTGTGTGTTTTTTTTTTTAAATATACCATTTATGTAGGTGTATCTTCCTGACTATTTTTTTTTTATGGAAATGATTTTTTGTTAATTGTTTGTTTTTCTGAATAGGTTAAGCTAAAGATACTAGAGTAGTGAGATGTTTATTTAATGATATGTTGAATGTACAAAATGTTATTATCGAATATTATTTGTTTTATTAATTAATTTTAATTTTTAAATAATATATATTCCATTTGATTTTCCTTTATTGTTTTTGTTAAATTTATATTTTAACTGAAATCCTAATTGGGAAGCCTTAAATATTTTAATTATTCGTTTTCGAGTTTCGTTTACATTTATTAAGATTGTTTTTCTTTTGTTTTAAATTTTTCTTATTTTTTTATTTTTTTTTTATTTTAGCGAAATTGAAGAACGAGGTATTAATATGCACCCTAATGTGCAAGTCAATATTTAGTTTTAGTATTTTGTTTTTCCTTTTTCGTTATATTGTTATTATTAGTTTCTGTTTATTATTTATATTTAATGCACTTGCTGTTAACATTTCAATTAAAGAAAGAGTAAAATAAAATTAGATTTAACAGTATTTTTTGTCTTTTTTAGTTTAGAAATAAAATACATAAATCTCAAATTAATTTTACTATATACTAGTGTACGGATACAGACATGACAAACAAAAATAAAATGTTATATTCACTATTATTCAGGTGGAACAGTTTTTTCCTCTGTAGGCTTTGTATCGTCAGGATCTAGACTAAGACAGTCGGAGAAATAATTTTCCATTGATGAATAGACATGCTCGAGAACTCCATTCAGCTCGTGACCCTCATCAGCATAGGTCTGTGGAAAATAATGAAATATAAAGAGAATTATTACAAAAATGCAAATTTATTCAGTATATAGTATGTGTATGTATAGATCTGCATAATATTGTTTGTTGTGCTATAATATTGTTGTTAATTTTCATGGCAAATGACAATGTAGAATAGTAACGTGCATCATGTGGTTGCAGCTTAAACAAATAATAATATGCTGTAGTCATTCATATAGCTTTAGTCCAAACGATATTTTAACAGTTTCTTTTGTCATTTCGCACTCCACTTGGGGCGAAAGATATAAAGGGCTTTTCATTAGATACATCTTATTTTTTTTAACAGGGATTCTCTGATCTTAAACATACCACCTTTTGATAGATGTTATATATATATTCGAGATTGCTAGCATTTAATTATGGAAAGATGTACCCATCATCCGAATTTGTTTGAAAATTTTGAGGCAGTTCTAAATATCTAAAAGTCTATAGCTCAATAAATCAATCTTTTAAATGACTTTGTGGCGTAATTAACGAAAATGTTTTGCAGTATGTATACGTATATTCCGTATAGGATCGTTTTGGCCCAACAACTAAAGCACTATTGTGCACGTAAAACGTTTGCTTTTTTGGCTATTGAAGAAGATTCGGATTTTCGCTGAAAATATCAACCTTAGTGACGAATCACATTTTCGGCTAATTGGCTTTGCTAATAAGCAACGCTGCCGCATGAAGTTGAGCAAGGTTTCAGGTTTTCCAACAGGAGCAATTATTAATGGTTGCGTTAGGTTTTAATTAAAGCTTATGACAACAATGCCGAAACTTTGAACGAATCCACCGAGACGAGCGTGCGACGAGAAATTGTTAGAACACAATGGGTGGTGTGAGTAAAAACTGAGTGTAAGAGTTCCCTCAGCATTTTGGAGGAAACACTCCATCTGGTGTGAATAAAAGTTTATTTCGTTAAGTTTAACTCACTCACATATTTTGACAGCTAAGTGTTATCTCCATTTTGGTGTGAATAAAGATGGAGTGTATTGAGAGATCACATGAAGAAGTTAAGTGTGCATAGGAGGTGACTTCAAGTGAGAAAAAAGTAAAAAAAGGCTAAAATAATGGAAAATACTGTATCGTAAGAGGAATACTTTGACGGATTAAACCTCAATCCTCCAAAAAAAAGGAAATCTGGAATGGACGATGATTATTTCATCAAGTGTTTGCAATTTCATCCGTGCTTGCTGGAATATGAGTAGGGTCGGGAGCGCCAATTGCACTGGGATAACTATAACTGGCTTGCCATTCTTGTTTGGTTTCTCTCAATTCCTCGACCGATGAAAGAAATTTCATCCATAGATTCGCTTTTGCATATATAGCACAACACACTTGCCAAACTGTTTTCGATACAGTGGTTCTATGAATCCCAATGTGCTCACCAACACCAACTTGGATACCCGGGTCACCAATGTATCAAGGGAATATTTTCATCTTCTCCATTCTTGGTATGGCACCACCACGGGTTTCTTCAGGAATATCGGAAAGGAACTGATTACCTTAATATTCCATGTTGCGAAACTCGAATCTGTGAAAGTTCTTGAAATTATCCCCTGTGTCCCCGAAACGCTGTGAATTATGCTGCTTTGTTTTTCGCATTAAATTAATAATTCGTCTACTTTTGTTGAATAAATTTCAAGAATGTTAACAAATAAATTTGACAGCTCTACAGCGAAGTTTTCAAACGTCAGCTTGAGGGTAAGAACCTACTTTGAGGAAATTTTTTATTCACACCAAATTGAGTGTTTTCTTTAACGAAATCGTGTTCACTCATGCAAAGGTTCCGTGGAGGTCATTTGAATGTTGATATACTCATATTTCACAAAAGGAATTTTCAAACGGACTAAGGCGTATACGAAGGCACATAGCTCCTCTTACATTTGGATCAAAAAATGCAGATGCTAGAGTCAGTGTTGAACCTCTTATTGGTTTAGGAAATACAGTTATCTGGCCCTTTTGTCAAGCTTCAAAAACCAAGTACAATCTCAATATTTCTTGTCGTTGTCGGGGCGTAAAATTTTTTCAGTGTGAGGCTCAATTGATAATTTAGTATCGATAAGAGATCCTCACAGCACATTGCATCTAGTGCAAAACAAAGCGAGTCAAGAAAAAGTCGCAGAGGGTGAGCCAACAGATGGTGTGGATGTTGGCTGTCAAATACTATCATTTTCTGAATTCAATGTAGTTGATCTTGGTGACAGATGTCATACAATCTTTGGCAATTGTAGTAATGGAGTCGTTTATGACGCAGAAACGCATTTTTGTTATTTAATCTTATTACGGGCATGGGTGATCTGTAAAAGTAACATTTCGTAAAATTCGTGAATTTTTCGGTCAACATTAACGCCCTAGTGAGTCCGGCATTCGTGCAATGGTAGAACGTTTTCAAGAAACTGGATCGTCAAACTACATATCAGCATGCTTGGTAAGCAAGTACATGCCAAAATATTACCACTGCGAGCGAAAGTGTTAAAAACCAGCCAGGCACCACAATTCGTCATCGAAGTCAACAATTGGGCCTGACTTATGGCATTTTGCGGAGAATTTTGACAGTTGATCTTCATTTACACGCCTACTAAATCCAAATTACACAAAAATTAAAGCACTTGGACCATCTACGATCTCACCGATTTGTTAAAACGATGTCCGATTGCGAGGACAATTTGTCATCAAACTTGATCTTTTCCGATGAAGCCCATTTTTGGATGGATGGGTACGTAAATAAACAAAATTGTCGTTTTTAGGAACCGGAAAACCCGTACGAGATTTACGAAAAACCAATACATCCCAAAAAAGTTACTGTATGGTGCGGATTATGAGTTGGCCGTACTTTTTCGAAGACAAGGATGGAGAGACAATTCCAGTCAATGGAGAACGTTACTGCCACATGTTGAGAGGCTATTTTTTTTTCCAAAATTATATGAATTGGGTCTGGATGATCTCAGTTAGAGGAGAGGAGTTGATTGGCCTCCAAAGTCATTCGATTTGACACGTTTAGACTTCCTTTTGTGGAGTTATTTGAGGAGTAAGCTGTATGCAAATGAAACAGCGACAACTCAGGATCTCAAACATAACATCCAAACTGACTGATATTGCGACCATTGTCCCGCTTATCCTTCAAAAAGTCATCGAAAATTTTGACCTCCGAATAGTCGCTTGCAACAAAAGCCGTGATCATTATAAGAACGGTGTTGTGTTCCATTCATAATTGCCATAGACCGAACTTTATTAATCAGTAAAATTCTACAATGACTTTATAATAAATATGTGTCATACCCATGTTACCATGATGTGACAAAGTCTTGTTTAGCACGAAATAAGCTTGCTATTTAGGAATAGTGTCAGACCCGAAAGCTTTTGGAAATTTCGAAAAAGGTTTTTTTTATATCTCGTTAAATGTGATGAGTTTTGGTATTTTGGTGAGCACATTAGAAATAAACCTTCAAGCTTGGTTTATTCTAGAATATTACGAGTATTATCGTCAATATACTCAATATATTACCTCTAAAATAAGCTCCTTGTTGTTTCTAAATGATTCAGAAATGTTTTCATGTCAACTTACCTGATATCGATATAGAACACCTGCATCAGTAAGAGATCTCGCTAACTGAACGCCATGTACATACGGCGCTGTAGAATCCGCCAGACCATGTATCAGGAAGAACGAATGAGACTTTATATGTCGGGCACGTTGTGTTGCATCGGCTTCCACGTAGCCTTTATAATTTTCTGCTGGTAAACCGAGTATACGTTCGGTAAAGGCCGAATCTGCAATTACAATTCGATTAGATTTCTTTTTAAAAAAATAAACAATCTTATAGCCTAACTGTAAAATAACCAATCAGCTATTGGCGATATGGATATTCCACATTTGAAAACATGTTGCTGGGAGCCCAGAACCATGGCTGTTACGTAGCCACCATAGCCCCAACCCCATACACCGACACGTGTTTCATCTAGAAAGCTTAGCGTATCTAATAAGTATCTGAAAAGAAAAAGACAAAATAAATACAAGGAATTTGAGCTTTTATACAAGTTTTAAGTATTTGCAATAGATGTCACTAGCGAAAGGAAAAGCGGAACAAGGTAGAGAGAGATTGGCTTTTAGGAAAAAGTTTGATGCTAGATGGTCTTCAAGTAAGTTGCATTCTTTATACTATGAAAATATTTTATGAAAATAGAAATAGATCTACATCACAAATCATCACAAGGATTTACAAATAATAATGCGAATTTTTTTATGTTTGACGTTTGAATTGCACATTGCCAGCACTTTTCCACCGAGAGCTAATGTGACAGCAAGCTGCTTAATTTGGTTTGCTATTTCACAATAAATAGATTTACACTAAACGTTCTTTCATTTTATCATTTTAAGGTGGAAATAGTTGTCTTTCTAAGAAAGTGCTGCCGCTGTTGTAAAGAAGAGTATTAAGGAAGACACAAAATTAATTAATACGTCGTCGCGCATAGCGTTCAGAGCTTGACGAATGGCTTCAAGCGTTCACACAATACGACAGATAATATCTTGTAAGCGTATTTGACGCAGTTTAGAGGGTCTCTTTTCTGGAAGGAGATATTTCTATTCACTTCGTAAAGTTGAAAGGTTCATTCTACCGGACAGCGATATTTGGCTCGTCAACCCCGTTATAGAGTCTACAAAAATGCTCGTTCAAAACCCTCAGCATCGACTGCGACTGACTCTACAACGATGCTCTCTTGTTCTTGTACCTTTTGGTAAAACTTCCGAATCTCATTCCTGGAGTAGCATCTCTCAATTTCATTGACCGCGCGCTTGTCATGCTCTTTCTTTTTCCTGCTGAGGCACTGGTGTTCGTCTCTCCTCTTTTACTCATTGAGCTCATGAGCAGCTCTAGTCCTCCTATACATTGCCGCTTTGCATGCATCTTGCTTAGCTGCTTGTGCTTGCCACCATTCGTTATCAACCCAGGGGTTTCGTTTTGGTGGTCGAGTAAAGCCCAGCACATCAGTAACAGCATCTCTGAAGGCTTATTGGCAGTGTTGCCAGATTCGGACATCCATAATACTGGAGGAGTGTCTTACGTCGATCCCAACTTCATCTTTCATCTCTGTGGGGGCGTGCGTGGATTTAAGGCTACTGTTGGCAGATTTGATTGAATAGACTTTTCCTTAATAATAGTCCCCTTGTTCAATAAATAAAAATGGTTCCAAGAAAATAAACTTTGGGATGACTTTAAATATACAGAAAGTCCTATGCATTTCTTAAATCCGACAGTTATCCATGGTACATTGGTTATTAGAATATTAGAATCTTATAAGTAAATTTTGATTGCATCTAGCTTACTTAATATACAAAGATGACTGAAGTGCATCTGGACCTCACCCAAAAAAACTTTCCAGTTAGCGCAGGTTTTTGTTAACTTTTTGTAGTTGAAAAAGATTATTCTGACAAGATACTCGTAACAACTTAGACACGGCTCCTTTAAGCTTGTCTCTGTTGGTGCTGTCATTTGCAATCGATCAAATCTATAAAGATTGGGTTAGTATCAGTTAGAATTTGTTGTGTCTTCCCTAAAATCCTCTGTCGAATATTTTTTCGACTGGAGACAGATTGTTGATAAATCGCCTCAGCTAAACGTAAACCACGTTAAGAAGACTGTTGCCTTAATTATAGGCCAACTATACTAGTTGCATTTATCAAACACATTTACATCAGATCAAATGTCGGGATACACTTTGCGTATTGCAACATAATTCGCCCCTTAATCTTCTCAGAGTATTTGTCATTTATTATGTGATCTAAGATATCCGTAAACGTATATTGGCTGCTTGTAATATGTGGACACCTATGATATTGAAGAAGTGATTTTCGTTGATCACAACACTATTGTTTGGTTGGCGGTTTTATAATCAAGTGACCTTCTATTTCTGATATAACATTTCCATCCTCATTTTGTCCGATCCTGTCTGCTTTATACGAGGGCGGGTCAATAAGTCCGTGACTTTATGAATTTCTGACCTCTTAACTGAAACAGCAACACTGCTCCTGTCAACAGGCATCTGTCAGTTGACTCCTGTCAAAATTTAAACTTGCTGCGTCAGTTAGTTTGTGTTTGACAGCTATTTTTATCAGACTACTCACTAATTTGAGGAGAAAATGGAAAAAAGTGAATTTCGTGTGCTTATTAAGCATTATTTCTTGCGAAAAAAAACCATTACCGAGACCAAGGCTGAGCTTGATAAATACTATGGGGACTCTGCACCATCGATTTCAATGGTAAAAAAGTGGTTTACTGAATTTCGTTGTGGCCGTACAAGCACTGAAGATGCCGAACGTCCCGGACGCCCAGTTGAGGTCTCTACACTCGAAACAATCGAAAAAATTCACGATATGGTGTTGGCCGACCGAAGATTGAAAGTGCGAGAGATTGTGGAAGCCGTAGGGATCTCACATGGCTCAGTGGTTTCAATTTTGAATGATCACTTGGGCATGAGAAAGCTTTCCGCAAGATGGGTGCCGCGTTTGCTCACAGTCGACCACAAACGCAATCGTGTAACAACTTCACAGGAAGGTTTGGCGTTGTTTAATCGCAATATGGAGGAGTTTTTGCGCCGTTTTGTAACCGTAGACAAAACATGGATCCATCACAACACACCAGAGAACAAACAACAGTCAAAACAGTGGGTTTCTAAGGGTGAATCGGCGCCAAAGAAGGCCAAGGTGGGTTTGTCAGCCAATAAAGTTATGGCGACTGGTTTTTGGGATGCACGCGGGATAATCCACATTGACTACCTTCAAAAGGGAAGAACAATCAATGGGGAATATTATGCCAACTTATTGGACCGATTCAATGACGATTTGAAAAAAAAACGACATCATTTGGCCAAGAAAAAAGTTCTTTTCCACCAAGACAATGCAAGGGTGCACACATGTGCAGTTGCCATGGCAAAAATCCATGAATTGGGCTATGAATTGCTCCCTCATCCACCCTATTCTCCAGATTTGGCTCCGAGCGACTACTTCTTGTTCCCAAACCTGAAGAAATGGCTTGGTGGAAAAAGATTTGACTCCAATGATGAAGTCATCTCGCAAACAAAGGCCTATTTTGAGGACCTCGACACATCATTTTTTTTGGAAGGGATAAAAAAATTGGAGAAGCGTTGGACAAAGTGTATAGAGCTCAAGGGAGACTACGTTGAAAAATAAAATTATTTTTTTATCAAAAAATCTGTGTTTTAATCCAAAAGTCACGGACTTATTGACCCGTCCTCGTAACAATCAGTTAATTGTGCAACAGGAGGTGGCTTGCTCAGGTTTCGAATACTCCATAAGCCGATCGGAACTTCGTTGAACTTCTTTAGTTATGCATTATCATCAGAAATAAATTCTCCCTTATTTGATACTGTTGATTGCTTCAAAATAATAGGATATTAACCATGTACGGCTGCGAATATATTGTAGATGGTCAGGCCCTTCCTCGGACCATTTGTCCAAAATGGATCGAACATTTAAGATCCAGCAACCTGGGCGGTACCGATGATTCTTTTACACTCCGGCATCTCAGTCTCCAATTGACCAGTCATCTTATGCGTACCTAAGTTTATCTGCCAAAATGTTGTCCTTTGCTTGCTATTGAGTCCCGATAGCTACAACGGGAAGGTGAAGTTAGCACAAACCATGTGTTGTCATAGTTACATTACTGGGCATCTCTAAATTTACGCACAACGATATTCGAAACGACATCGCTTATTAAAAAGCAACATCAAACTGTTATTTGGCGTAGATGGTGACGTTTCTCTATGATCATTCTTGTGTTTTAGTGTTGTGCTTGCTGTCAAAGTCTTACAAAGATCTCGTTTCTAGAGGTTGCCTTAACTAATCGTCAAAGATAAGAGTCCTGTTATTAATCATATGACTTGATCAAATTTACTATTTTCTTAAATGCAATTGATTAAGACTGTGAAAACATGGCGGCTTTATACTTCACCGCTGGAGAAGTTTGTCCAACGACAACTACGTTCTACTGTGATACAAAATCTTCAAAAAAATCTTTAGATTCGAGACAACCGTTTTAAAGACAGCATTCAAACGATGTCCCATTTCGTGCCTAAAAATCGCTAATTTCCTAGAGTTTCGAGGAATATGAAACCAGTCCAATAGATGAGTACCGCCTTGCATTATGAAAAATTATAAGTGACATAATAAACGTCAGAAAATTTTAATTACATCAAATTGCTCTCTTAGGACACTGGTAAAGGAAACAATTATTTTCTGAAACCTGATACATTTCTATTCACAAAAATCGTCTCCTTATCCTTTCTATTGAAATGAAAAGTCTGCAACCTCCCTATTTCTAAAATTAAGTAGTCCTAACGTTAATTTGAAAATTTGAAACTTTCCCTCAAGGACACTTGAACAAAGGCGCACAAAACAACGCCATCCTCACCCCATAGGGAGTGAAAACCACATCAAAATTCAAATTTAAATTTAGGTACCTTAGAACGGAAATTTGATCCTGCACCTCAACTCCACCCAAATGCCGGTACAGTGATTTTTTGCTTTGTCCCTTGGCGCCTCGTACATCCAACCGAATGTATATTACATCATTTCGTGAGGACATATAAGTCCCCCAGTCTATTCGAAATTTCTCCGAAACGGATTCGGATCCTGGTCGCCCATTTCTGCAAGTAAAAATAGTCCAGAAAACATTTAGTCGTTTTGAAAAGTGGAAATCAAGTTTTTTTTTTCTTGGAAGAGTGGGTGACTTACACTTCGACGAGCACTGGAAATGCGGCATCTCTAAGCTCTTCTCTCCAGCTGGGCGGTAGTAGTAGTTGCACTTGTGCTCTACTACCATGTGGTAATGGTATTTCAAATGAACGTTGCGTCGGTAGAGCCAGCGCCTGTAGACGTTCCGTATAGTACGGTCGCGTATCGAAGAGTATTTTTAATAGACTATGAGTCTTTGCTGAATGCACACCAGATACAGGTAATCCTGGTCCTAGGCACTCGAGTATATAAAAATCGACACCGAACTCTGTTGCTATGGAAGACTTTGGAGTTAGGAAGGCATCAAAATGGGAACAGTTAACATAGTAGTAACGGCTACTCCATAGTGCTTCACCTAAATCGCAGGTTATACACTGTGGTTCACTTCTAAAAAAAAAAAAAAAAAATTTTACTTAGAAGAGTTTTTTTTTTTTTGGAAAAGATATATCTACTGCAACTCACTTTCGACTGTCGTCGCTCACCGGATCCTTGACAACATACAAATGCCTCTGTCCGGGCTTCTTGTCCTGGGTTCCCAGATAGTAGACGAGATGATTCGCCGTATCCCAACAGAGAATTTTCAGCACCTACATTTTCGAAGGATTAAAAGTGAGAGAACAAAGAAAAACAGATTTTTTAAAAGCCATATATAGATGGGGGATATTTTTTTTTTTAGAGTAATCAATGTGGATAGGTTAAATGGCAGTTAACGCAATTAAGAGTTTCGTATTACTCTTGTGTAAGCGAGTTATTCACAGTCAGTTAAGCGCATCAGTTTTATCCATTTAAAAAGCAGAAGAGGGAAATTAATAAAAAAATTTTTATGTATAAATAAACGTAAACGGTTTTTAATTTGAAAAAAAAAACAAAAACAAAAGAATGTGAAAAAATATCGTTGGGAAGTTTTTACAAATGAACAAATATACAAAGATTTTAGTGATTTCTTTTTTTTTTAATTTTAACATCATTTTTTTATACAGCGAAAGCGAGAGTTGAGGTAGGAATGAAAAAAAAACAACAAACTATCTCTCCAGAGATACACAATTATTCAAAAGTGGGTGAAGGATTTACAAGGAAAACAAACAAGAAAAATAGGGGATCCACTCGAAGGGGTTAGGTTTTTTCCATTTTACAGCACACCTTGGTGAAATAAAGTTAAACAAAAAAATATTTAAAAACACATTTCAAGTAAGAGTAGGTGTTTCCTTTTTTTTAGGAAATACATTGGAAGTTGTAGACAAATGGTCGTTTATAAAAATTAAAATGTTGGGCGGAGTACTTTTTTTAAATTTTAGATTTGAAGCCTACAGACCCCTCACTAATTTGTATCTATTGCCACAGACACGAATCGGTTGGCAAAACCTCTGTATACCATAGATATTTAGTCATATTATCAAATTCGCAGGTGCAACTAGGTAGAACTATTGGAATGGCGAAGCTTCAAAATGCACTTAAAACTCATAAGAACTAAAAGGTGTTTTTTTTAGCTGTATACGAAGTTTCGATGGTTGTTGTCTACGGTTTGACAGCTGACAATGTCAAACTATGTTGACATTTCTGTTCAGTAAGACCCTGTTCACACACGATTCACGGACTGGATTTTTGGACTTTTACTGGCGAGGGATAAAGCGGGGAGGTGACATATAATGTGAATCCAGATTTTCAGAATTTTTGAAATTCTTGGATTCTTTTTGACATTTGGAAATGTCAATCAGTGTCACTCGACTAAGGGTGGAAAGAAATTGTGTGTGAAAGAAAACTTGTTGCGTATTAGGTTTGTATTTGGTTATTTTATTTATCTTTTTAATACATTTTATTTGTTTGTACTTTTACTTTCATTTTCATACACAGGAGCTGATAACTCTTTTTGAGCAATGTCCGGAACTGTATAACTCGAAGAGTCCAGACTTCCTGAATAGGATTAAGAAAAATGATGCCATGGTATTCATCACCAACAATCTCAAAGAATTGCGGCCAGGACTAACACCGGAGATTGTGAAGGCGAAAATAAAAACATTTAATACATTTGAATATGGAAATAAATGCATATTTACTTCTTCACTATCACTGTCACTCATTGCTTAATTTTTTTAAACAAATTCACGAATAATAAAATATAGGAACACCCAAACCAATCATCACTGACAACTGATATGTCAAAATGAGTCCGTGGAAGTGTTCAGACAGGAGTTATAGTCTGAACACGGAAATGTCAAAAAAAATTCAGTCCGTGAGTCGTGTGTGAACAGGGTCTAAGGTTTAGCAATTCATAATGAATCGTTTAACACAAGAACAACGCTTCAAAATTGTGGAAATTTACTTTACTATTGTTCATGAAGTTCATAGAGCACTTCGTCAATTTTACGGTCAAAATAATCGGCCTAGTGAGCAAGCAATTCGTGCAGTTATTGATCGTTTTCGCACTAATTTTACTCTTCTCGATTCAAAACCATCAACAAGACAAAGAAATGTGCGTACCGAAGAGAATATTGCTGCTGTAACGCGAAGTGTTCAAGAAGACTCCGAAATGTCGATTCGTCGCCATTCTCAATTTTTTGGCCTTTGCCCTTCGAATACGTGGAAATTTTTACGTAACGATCTTGGCTTACGTGCCTATAAAATATAGTTCCTGCAAGAATTAAAGCCAAATGACCACCGTTCACGACGCATTTTTGCTGATTGGGCTAATTTGAAACTGGCCGAAGATGAGCATTTTTATCGAATAATTGTGTTTAGTGACGAAGTTCATTTCGGGTTATATGGCTTCGTCAACAAGCAAAATTGCCATATATGGAGCGAAGACAACCCTCAAGCTGTTAACGAATCACCATTAAATCCATTAAAATTGACTCTTTGGTGCAGTTTACACGCTGGTGGCATAATCGGTCCTTATTTCTATCGAAATGAGGAAGGAGCTGCCGTTATTGTGAATGGCGAGTGCTATCGAGCCATGCCGACTGATTTTTTGTTTCCAAAAATTAATCAGCTAAACATCGACGATATTTGGTTCCAACAAGATGGCGAAACTTGGCATACAGCGGGCTTAACCATCAATTCATTGCAAAATCAATTTGGTGTCAACTTTATTTCCAGAAGTGGTTCTGTTAACTGGCACATCATTCGTCCCACTTAACGCCTCTCGATCATTTTTTATGGGGCTATGACAAGTAATTCGTTTACGCTGACAAACCAACATCTCTTGAAGCATTGGAAGCCAATATTCAAGCTACCATCGGCGCCATACGGCTAGATTTATTGGAAAAAGTTGTGAAAAATTAGACTGATCCAATGGACCATGTAACTTGTAGTCGCGATGAATATATGCCGAAAATTATAAAAAAATAAATGCCATGAAATTATCTACCAGATTATAATAATAAAAATTTCATTCCAATAATGTTTTTGTCTTGTATTATTATTTAAAGTTATCAAGCTCTTAAGAAAACAACCTTTACGTTCGATTAGTTTCTCAAGTGCGGCTGAATTATGTTAAACAAGTTATATGACACTTTTTTTGACATGAAATGTCTCGGAGAGATTGTGTCCGATCTTTACAGAGCCGCAAGTGTTCCCCATAGTTATTCTCAAAAATCTAAGTTTAGCAGCGATGACGCTATGGCTCTACGAGTATATAGCGAGATGAAGAAGCCATAAATGTTATGATATTATTTCTACCGTAATGTAGAAAAGCATTTGATCACCTGTACACTTATCTGGCCTAAAACAGTATATCGTTGATCGTTGAAAAATGCGAATTGGTGAGAATACACAAAACTTTCGTCTAACTTTGGCAGGGTGTATATAAAGGGTGTATATTCCCCCGACCAAATCTTGAAAACGAATTGGTGCATGCTTTCCATCTAGTCATCTCATGCTGCATTAAACAGCTCGGCCGCTACGACATTCAGAATGTTCGTCAAAGTTGAATGGTTCTTCGTTCTTTCTGGAACAGACATGATTTGGCTGCTTTCTTTCTTCTTAACTTCCCGCTTCGTACTATGTCTTACAAGGGATTTCGTATCGGTGGTTGAGTGACATCCAGCACATCTGCTACGCTATTTGCGATGACTTCGGTGCACCAATGCCAATGATCTTCAGCACTTCATGTTCAATGTTAAATCCTCTTGCAACATTTCGTTGTTGTCATGTTTGAGATACTTATAGATAGTATCTTTGAAAGTAGATAGACAGATAGAAGTCTGCGTCTATTTACGCCGCTTGTAAGTTTGGACATTTATAATACTGAAAGATGTGATGCGGTCCCAACATGATCAGTTTGGTTAACGGTTTAAAGATCACTTGACCGCCATATCTTCTTTTGGATATTAAGGTGTGAAAACCGTGATGGTGTAAGGAGTAACGTCTTGTAACGTCTTGTAACGTCTTGTAACGTCTTTTAATTGTCATACTTCGGACATTGCTCGTAAATTTTGTCGAGGGGCTTACAATTTCTTCCCCAGTATGTTATTTACTGAAAACCGGTCGAGGAACAATGATAGTTGTTTGACTGCGCTGTTCAAGGTTCGAACATCCCAGATACACATTCGAATGTCAATGCTCAATTTAGTCTCATCAACATTGCAATAGAGTATAAGTTTTTTCAGCCAAAAACGTTTACTTGAATAAAATCTGCTTACCTACAACAATACCAAAAGTCGCAGGGAGTTCATTTTCGTCATGAAATAAAAAATTTAATAATACTCCCTGTTTCTAAAACGTTAGCTTTGTTGAGGTCAATTGACCCGAGCAGCAATTGTTTGGGAAACTATTGACTGTTTAATAAACTGCATTGGGCCAGCAGCGCAACAATCGAGTCCGTAGAAAAGTCCTTGCCTTAGCTCTCTGTGGAGGTTTTCGAAACTACAAACGTAAACCTTTACTCCTGAAGCTTAAGTGGCACAACTCCATATGGAATAGATTATCAATGGGATGAACCAAACGGAATTAAATCGCATGAGCGTGGTGGCCAATTGACCGTACCATTTCTCGAGATTGCAGGACTACCAGACTCTCCCTTCAATAGATCAATTGTTTGACCAGTTGATGTTAAATCGATTTAATTTCGCCCAAAAATAGTCTTCCAACATGGCACCATAGCGGACCGTAGCATGGGAATAATTTTCATCGACGACATAATGATGCATTTTTGATGAAATTCAGGATATTCGTCTTACTTCGGCAAAGCTCAATTAGGGAAGTTTCTGCGCTTAAAATGATCAAGATGCTTTAGTTTTTGAGTTAATTTGATCTCGTTAGGGTATGGGCCAAGATATTTATGCAAAATTAACGTCGACTGAGAGTTTCCTAATTCATGTGAATGGCGGCTCCGACCGAAAATCGGAGTTAGGTCCCCTAAAGTAAACGTTAACCTTGCCTGCTGGTTTACCATTGACAGATTATAAAAAAAGTGTAATGGGTCGTTTGTATTAAAATTCAAAATTGTCCCAGAGTTTATTCAGATGCAGATTTAAAATATGCGGCATACTTGGGCAAAAGATCATGAGCTTCCGTCTTTAGCGAGAATCTTATGACAATCCGCATTCATGCCCCTTCGGAAAAGAAGCATAACGTCACCAACGAATATTTCTGCTACCTCCCCGACAAGACATATGAGCAATGCTTAAGTATGACGTTAAAATCGCTTTGCAAAGGAAAGGAGTACATCTTTGGTAGAGAGTTGCTCAGCATAGTCTTAACAATACCACGTCTGGCAATGAACTAAGGCTTATTGACTTTGAGGCGGGACAAATTATTACTATTGCAAACACACGATTTCCTCATCTCAATATATATACACAAGCGGACATAGTGGTTTTCGGATCATAGAACGCTAAATCAAATTGCAATAGACATACGTAGAACGTTCCGGGCAGTTAACATGATTTCCCAAGCGCCACAACAAAGAAAACATACAGTAAAAAGGTATAACCTCGAAAGGCTACATTTGAAAAATACCGCTAGAATCTTCGCCGTACGCATATTCCGAAATATCTTCACAACTATTACACCGCCATCGCATCAGTCCCTTGAAATGGCTAGGACATGTAATGCGAACGGGAACCAATGACCACAGGGTCTAATGGACCTAAGCCGACTTTATATGTGAAAGTTTCTTATAATATTTACAATAGAACACAAATGAATAGCCCAAGATTGCTGACTTGTGAAACACTCAAAGTAGCTTTATGAGTAGCTGGTTCAGATAAACGGGAACGAAGATGTAGATCCAAAAGAAGAGCACTGAGTTAAAAAAATATCAACTTCCGAGCGATTTTATCCAAGGTATTTGTTAAATCTGTAGCAACTCACTTTTCACTTTTTTTCTAACCCCTGGGTATGAAAACTGCAAACAAACTCAATAAGGGTCGAAGTTGAGGATCTGTATTTACGAAATCCATGCTAGTTCGGTGCAAAGAACATTACACCATGGATGATGGTTTTAGACAACTTTGATAACTAAACGAATAGCTAATACTCGTAGAATTATTTCATATATATAAAGTGAAAGAGTCGATTGAGGTAAAAATATAGGATTGATTCAGCTGAGGAGTCTGTTCAAGCGAAATTCTCATAACTGGTAGAAGCGCTGTGTGCTGATAGTCAAATTCAGAACCAGATTTATTGTTATCTTTCGAGGTGTTTTCAAGTCTGTCTCTGACTCACCATTTTTACTAAAAACAACAGTGAGAAGTAGAATTTCGAAATAACATCACATTTCGATGTCGATCGAAACTAAATTATTTGTAATTTCAAAAACCGGTAACCCCTCGATCAGATTTTATTCCCCTTCACGAATTTCTATGCAACACTTGTTATCAACGTAAGTTAACTTGATCAATTTGCAATTTACACCCTAATCAGTTGTTATTCGAGAATGGCACTAACAGGTCGGATTCCTAAAACATTGGTTTTCTGTTGGATGACAGTAGTTTTGGTGACGTCGCAGAAACCCCCTTCGAAAGCTCGTCCCAGTACAGATGAACAGAATGTTAAACTAGGGATAGAAGCGCTGAAAGATATTGGATGCAAAAGGTCAAAGGGAAGATCATTAATTTCTTTTGGACATGATACTTCGATATGGGAGTATCCATGGATGGTACTGCTGGTTTACTCGGATGGATTCGAGAAAAGTACACGCTGTGGAGGAACGTTGATCACCAGTCAATATGTCTTGACAGCAGCTCATTGTATCCGTCATGCTTTCTATTCATTGTAAGTAATTTTTTTGTATGACTCTTAAAAGATTAACTAAGACCTTTGAATAGAGTAAGTGTACGCTTAGGGGAGTATGACGTCACGGAAGACCCTGACTGCAGTGGCAAAGGAACGATGAGAGTTTGTCAATATGTGCAGGAAATTGAAGTTGAGGAAGCGATTTACCACAAAGACCACAAGATTCAGAAAGGTTTTAACGACATCGGGTTAATCCGTTTGATACAGAATGCTAATCTTAGTAGTAAGTTATGATATAGAATTCAGTAAATATTTGTAAGTTGCTGGTTTCTTAGATAGCGTGCAGCCGATTCGTTTGCCATTTACGTCTTCAAAAGACTTAGATCTCGAAACAATGACAATCGCAGGATGGGGTTTACTTGAGACTGGATTACAAGCTCGCATTCTACAAGGTGCAGAAGTGCCTATTGTTAGCAATAGAGACTGTCAGGAAGCATATCCAGCTACAAATGTCACTGACCAGCATATCTGTGTCAAATCGGAAAATCGAACATACTCTTGCGTCGGAGATTCTGGCGGGCCATTGTTTAGCATCGTTCCTTGTAGTCTCAATGGTACAGTTTCTGCGACTGTTCAATTCGGTATTATATCGTACGGATCTGCAGAATGTGGTTCAGTTCACCCAGACGTTTTTACAAAGGTGGAATCGTATATCGATTGGATAGCCGCCAATATGCGCTTCTAAAGTTTAAACTTATTGTGAAAATTGATGCTAAAAATAATGAAGATATGACTTTTAGCAATTAACTCTCTAAAACTTGATTTCGATTTCTTCATTCGGCACAGCAAAATGCGATGGCAATCGAAGCTGAATCATTTGTGATTGAAAAAACTGGATCAGAATTAGTTCCCCCTTATAGTAGCCCATGTAGGTAATACTTGTTATCAAGCCAAATCGACTTGATAAATTTTGCAATTCGAATCTTAATCAGTTGATATTCGAAAATGGCACTAACAGGTCAGTTACTGAATTCACTGTTTTTATGTTGGTTCATAGCAGTTTTGGTGACGTCGGAGAAACCCCCTTCAAAAGCTCGTCCCAGTGCAGATGAACAGAATGTTACACTAGGGATAGAAGCGCTGAAAAATATTGGATGCGAGAAGCCAGATGGCCAAGAACTAATTTCTTATGGAGATGATACCTCGATATGGGAGTTTCCATGGATGGCATTGCTGGTCTACTCGGATGGATTCGAGAACAGTACACGCTGTGGTGGGACGTTGATCACCAGTCGATATGTCTTGACCGCAGCTCATTGTATTCGTCATGCTTTCTACTCATTGTAAGTAATTTTTTTTTATGACTCTTAAAAGATTAACTAAGACCTTTGAATAGAGTAAGTGTACGCTTAGGGGAGTATGACGTCAGGGAAGACCCTGACTGCATTGGGAGCGGGTGGATGAAATACTGTCAATATATCCAGGAAATTGACGTCGAGGAAGCGATTTATCACAAAGACTACAACATCCATAAAGGCTTTAACGACATCGGATTGATTCGTTTGATAAAAAAGGCCGATCTAAGAAGTAAGATGTAATATTGAATTCAGAAACTGTTTAAAAATTCTCTAGTTTCCGTAGGTAACGTTCTACCGATCCGCTTGCCAATTACTTCGCCGAAAGACTTAAATATAGAAAGCATGACAATCGCTGGTTGGGGTCTGCTTGAAACTGGCTTACAAGCTCGCATTCTACAAGGTGCGCAGGTGCCGATTACTGACAACAGGGACTGTCAAGAAGAATATCCAGCTACAAACGTCACTCACCAGCATATCTGTGTCAAATCGGCAAATCGAACATACTCTTGCGTCGGAGATTCTGGCGGGCCATTGTTTAGCAGCGTTCCTTGCAGTCTAAACTATACAGTTCCTGAACCGGTTCAATTTGGTATTATATCGTACGGATCTGCAGAATGTGGTTCAGTCCATCCAGATGTTTTTACAAAGGTGGAATCGTATATCGACTGGATAGCTGCCAATATTCGGCCGTAGAGTCCAAGCTGATTGAAAACATTAATTAAAATACAAAGAACATGTGACTGAAAGCAACTGGCTCTCTCAGATTTGGGTTATATCATATTTCACAGCGATTATTTTTTTAATTGGTTCACCACAATGCTGTGGCAACCGAAACTGAAACATTTGTAATTGAGAACCGGTAATCTCTGGATCAGAATGAGTTCCCCCTTACAGTTGCCCGTGTATTAAGCCAAATCGACTTGATGAATTTGCAATTAACATTTTAATCAGTTGTTATTTGAAAATGGCACTAACAGGTCGGATTCCTAAAACATTGTTTTTCTGTTGGATCATAGTAGTTTTGGTGATGTCGGAGAAACCGCCTTCAAAAGCTCGTCCCAGTACGGACGAACAAAATGTAAGACTAGGGGTAGAAGCTCTGGAAAATATTGGATGCCAGACGTCACATCTCGAGGATTTAATTTCTTATGGAGATGATACCTCGATATGGGAGTATCCATGGATGGCATTGCTGGTCTACTCGGATGGATCCGAGAAAAGTACACGCTGTGGTGGGACGCTGATCACCAGTCGATATGTCTTGACAGCAGCGCATTGTATCCGTCATGCATTCTACTCATTGTAAGTTGTTTGTTTGATGATTGTGAAAAGATTTATTCAGGCTTTTGACATTGAAATAGAGTAAGTGTACGCTTAGGGGAATATGACGTTGCGGAAGACCCTGACTGCAGTGGCAGTGGGTTGATGAAATACTGTGAATATGTGCAGGAAATTGACGTTGAAGAAGCGATTTATCACAAGGACTACAACATTCATAAAGGCTTTAATGACATCGGACTGATCCGTTTGATAAAGGACGCTCATCTTAGTAGTAAGTTGTGATATCGAATTCAGAAGTTGTTTTCAAATTTGCTGATTTCCGTAGGCAGCGTGCAACCGATCCGATTGCCAATTACTTCGCCGAAAGACTTAAATATAGAAAGAATGACAATAGCTGGATGGGGTCTACTTGAAACTGGCTTACAAGCTCGCATTCTACAAGGTGCACAAGTGCCGATAACTGACAATAGAGACTGTCAAGAGGAATATCCAGCTACAAACGTCACTCATCAGCACATCTGTGTCAAATCGGCAAATCGAACATACTCTTGCGTCGGAGATTCTGGCGGGCCATTGTTTAGCAGCGTTCCTTGCAGTCTCAACTACACAGTCCCTGAGCCGGTTCAATTTGGTATTATATCGTACGGATCTGCAGAATGTGGTTCAGTTCATCCAGATGTTTTTACAAAGGTGGAATCGTATATCGACTGGATAGCTGCCAATATTCGCCTTTCTAATTGACTATAAAAATTGATTGAATAAATAAAGAACGTATGACTGGGAGCTTCGATGTCTTCATTGGGTACAGCAAAATGCGGTAACAATCGAAGCTAAGTTATTTGAAATTGAAAAACCGGTAGCCCCTTGATCGGAATGAATTCCCCCTGCCGAATTCCCATGCAATACCTGTTACCAAGCTGAATCGACTTGATAAATTTGCAATTCACATCTTAATCAGTTGTTATTCGAAAATGGCACTAACAGGTCAGTTACTGAATTCACTGTTTTTATGTTGGTTCATAGCAGTTTTGGTGACGTCGGAGAAACCCCCTTCAAAAGCTCGTCCCAGTGCAGATGAACAGAATGTTACACTAGGGATAGAAGCGCTGAAAAATATTGGATGCGAGAAGCCAGATGGCCAAGAACTAATTTCTTATGGAGATGATACCTCGATATGGGAGTTTCCATGGATGGCATTGCTGGTCTACTCGGATGGATTCGAGAACAGTACACGCTGTGGTGGGACGTTGATCACCAGTCGATATGTCTTGACCGCAGCTCATTGTATTCGTCATGCTTTCTACTCATTGTAAGTAATTTTTTTTTATGACTCTTAAAAGATTAACTAAGACCTTTGAATAGAGTAAGTGTACGCTTAGGGGAGTATGACGTCAGGGAAGACCCTGACTGCATTGGGAGCGGGTGGATGAAATACTGTCAATATATCCAGGAAATTGACGTCGAGGAAGCGATTTATCACAAAGACTACAACATCCATAAAGGCTTTAACGACATCGGATTGATTCGTTTGATAAAAAAGGCCGATCTAAGAAGTAAGATGTAATATTGAATTCAGAAACTGTTTAAAAATTCTCTAGTTTCCGTAGGTAACGTTCTACCGATCCGCTTGCCAATTACTTCGCCGAAAGACTTAAATATAGAAAGCATGACAATCGCTGGTTGGGGTCTGCTTGAAACTGGCTTACAAGCTCGCATTCTACAAGGTGCGCAGGTGCCGATTACTGACAACAGGGACTGTCAAGAAGAATATCCAGCTACAAACGTCACTCACCAGCATATCTGTGTCAAATCGGCAAATCGAACATACTCTTGCGTCGGAGATTCTGGCGGGCCATTGTTTAGCAGCGTTCCTTGCAGTCTAAACTATACAGTTCCTGAACCGGTTCAATTTGGTATTATATCGTACGGATCTGCAGAATGTGGTTCAGTCCATCCAGATGTTTTTACAAAGGTGGAATCGTATATCGACTGGATAGCTGCCAATATTCGGCCGTAGAGTCCAAGCTGATTGAAAACATTAATTAAAATACAAAGAACATGTGACTGAAAGCAACTGGCTCTCTCAGATTTGGGTTATATCATATTTCACAGCGATTATTTTTTTAATTGGTTCACCACAATGCTGTGGCAACCGAAACTGAAACATTTGTAATTGAGAACCGGTAATCTCTGGATCAGAATGAGTTCCCCCTTACAGTTGCCCGTGTATTAAGCCAAATCGACTTGATGAATTTGCAATTAACATTTTAATCAGTTGTTATTTGAAAATGGCACTAACAGGTCGGATTCCTAAAACATTGTTTTTCTGTTGGATCATAGTAGTTTTGGTGATGTCGGAGAAACCGCCTTCAAAAGCTCGTCCCAGTACGGACGAACAAAATGTAAGACTAGGGGTAGAAGCTCTGGAAAATATTGGATGCCAGACGTCACATCTCGAGGATTTAATTTCTTATGGAGATGATACCTCGATATGGGAGTATCCATGGATGGCATTGCTGGTCTACTCGGATGGATCCGAGAAAAGTACACGCTGTGGTGGGACGCTGATCACCAGTCGATATGTCTTGACAGCAGCGCATTGTATCCGTCATGCATTCTACTCATTGTAAGTTGTTTGTTTGATGATTGTGAAAAGATTTATTCAGGCTTTTGACATTGAAATAGAGTAAGTGTACGCTTAGGGGAATATGACGTTGCGGAAGACCCTGACTGCAGTGGCAGTGGGTTGATGAAATACTGTGAATATGTGCAGGAAATTGACGTTGAAGAAGCGATTTATCACAAGGACTACAACATTCATAAAGGCTTTAATGACATCGGACTGATCCGTTTGATAAAGGACGCTCATCTTAGTAGTAAGTTGTGATATCGAATTCAGAAGTTGTTTTCAAATTTGCTGATTTCCGTAGGCAGCGTGCAACCGATCCGATTGCCAATTACTTCGCCGAAAGACTTAAATATAGAAAGAATGACAATAGCTGGATGGGGTCTACTTGAAACTGGCTTACAAGCTCGCATTCTACAAGGTGCACAAGTGCCGATAACTGACAATAGAGACTGTCAAGAGGAATATCCAGCTACAAACGTCACTCATCAGCACATCTGTGTCAAATCGGCAAATCGAACATACTCTTGCGTCGGAGATTCTGGCGGGCCATTGTTTAGCAGCGTTCCTTGCAGTCTCAACTACACAGTCCCTGAGCCGGTTCAATTTGGTATTATATCGTACGGATCTGCAGAATGTGGTTCAGTTCATCCAGATGTTTTTACAAAGGTGGAATCGTATATCGACTGGATAGCTGCCAATATTCGCCTTTCTAATTGACTATAAAAATTGATTGAATAAATAAAGAACGTATGACTGGGAGCTTCGATGTCTTCATTGGGTACAGCAAAATGCGGTAACAATCGAAGCTAAGTTATTTGAAATTGAAAAACCGGTAGCCCCTTGATCGGAATGAATTCCCCCTGCCGAATTCCCATGCAATACCTGTTACCAAGCTGAATCGACTTGATAAATTTGCAATTCACATCTTAATCAGTTGTTATTCGAAAATGGCACTAACAGATCAGATATTTAATTCACTGTTTTTCTGTTGGTTAATAGCAGTTTTGGTGACGTCAGATAAGCCCCCTTCAAAAGCTCGGCCAAGTACAGATGAACAAAGTGTTAAACTAGGGATAGAAGCGCTGAAAAATATTGGATGCAATAGGTCACTTGACGACTACGTCAGAGAGATATCTTTTGGATATGATACCTCAAAATGGGAGTTTCCATGGATGGCATTGCTTGTCTATTCGAATGGATTAGAGAAAAGTACACGTTGTGGTGGAACGTTGATAACCAGTCGATATGTCTTGACAGCAGCTCATTGTGTTCGTCATGCTTTCTATTCATTGTAAGTTGTGGTTTTTGTTAATGATTGAAAGATAAATTTAGACTTTTGACATTTGAATAGAGTAAGTGTACGCTTAGGAGAGTACGACATAGCGGAAGACCCTGACTGCAGTGGCAGTGGGTTGTTGAAAATTTGTCAATATGTGCAGGAAATTGACATTGAGGAAGCTGTTTACCATAAAGACTACAATATTCACAAAGGCTTTAACGACATCGGATTGATTCGTTTGGTAAAGGACGCTAATTTTAGTGGTAAGTTATACGAGTAATATCGAAATCGTTTACTGTTTTTTAATTTGTTGGCTTCCTTAGATAACGTAAAACCGATTCGTTTGCCAATAACTTCGTCGAAAGACTTTAATCTCGAAAGATTGACAATTGCTGGATGGGGTCTACTTGAAACTGGCTTACGAGCTCGTATTCTACAAGGTGCACAAGTGCCAATTACTGAAAATAGAGACTGTCAAGAAGAATATCCAGCTACAACCGTCACTGACCAGCATATCTGTGTCAAATCGGCCAATCGAACTTACTCGTGCATCGGAGATTCTGGCGGGCCATTGTTTGGCAAGGTTCCTTGCGCTGGTAATCCTGAAGATCTTGAACCAGTTCAATTTGGTATTATATCATATGGATCTGCAGAATGTGGTTCACTTCATCCGGATGTTTTTACGAGGGTTGAATCCTATATCGCCTGGATAGCTGCAAATATTCGTCCGTAAAATTTTAACTGATTTTTATAAGTGATTAAAAATGTTAGGATCATATAAATGAGAACATTTGACAATATCACTATGCCTTCAGTGAAATGTTGAAAACTTAAGATTCCTTTCCTAGGTCTGCCACTTACGACAAGTCGTCTGTTTTTGTCTAATGTCTTTTTTTAGTAACTTCAATGGGAATCACTAAGAGGTCTAATCAGAGCTCATCAACATGTTGTCCACGTTAGGACAAACATTTATACAATAGTTAAGGTTTGCTTTAGTGAATATAATGTACCAGAGACCTTCATCACCTGTCTCATAAAAAAATGACATAGCGTTCCACACCCAGCTGAGTTCAGAGGATATAAGCTATGACATTTTTACAGAGAACAATAATTCCAATAAAGTTGTCAGCCACACCAGAGGAAGGTGATAGCCACGCTTTAATTGCGTAGCGCTATTATAGCAACCGAGACTATATTACTTAAGCTTGCAGTCAGTAATGGGCCTCACTACTCACTTGGCTTCTTAGTCCAAAGAGACAGCGATTAGCAAGTGTGATTGTTTGCTTTATTTTTGCTTTTGGCAAATTTGTAGTAGAGCCAGGTTAGACAAAGTTAAATATGACGTTCTGTCCAATTATTTCTTGTTGACAGCAGGATAAGCTTTTACCGAACTTGATGGAGCATTGGTTCCCAATCGTCATTTGCAGCCCAGATAAGCGTGTTTGATACGGATGCCAAAATTGGACATGACTCCTGGATCGCTAAGCAATGCTTAGATTCCATTCATCAGGCATATAGTCTGAAGTCGAAGTTTTTCCATATTTTCAGCGCGGACTGCGAATCTACTACATGGTTTCGTGTTGCATCTCTTCAAGTAGACCCTAAGGCTTGTTGCCTTGACACATTATTTAACATTGTTCCTGGAACTCCGATCCCGTGCTACTCGTGCTCCTTTTTTTTCCTCTAGATAGGCCGTTGCTCCACCCGTGTCTTTTCCTTGTACAGCTCACAAACGGCTCTCGTCCCTAGCTGCAGCGCCGCTTTATGAGCTTGAAGTTTAGTTGCATTTGCTTGCCGTCATTCTTCATTAAGCTAGGGACTCGTTTTTGGTGACCGGATGAAACCAAATACAACAGTGGCAGCGGCGCCTTCGATGGCATGTCGACGGCGTTGCCATTAGTCTTCTCTACTAAAGAAATTTCGGGATACGCGTTCAGTAAATACTTTGAAGGTCTCTTGCAGTAGCAGATTGTCTGCGTTATACCTTTTCGCAGTAGCTCTCTTGTGATGTGGCGTTTGAGAGATCCGAATTCGTACTTCGGTTGCAACAAAGAAGTAATCCGAGTCAATGTTAACTGCTCGAACGCTGGGAGTACTGAAGGCATGCATAACGACGATAGCAAAATGATCATTTTGGTTTAGCGTTTCATAATCTGGAGATAACAATTTTCCCTGCGTATGTTAAGTAGACAAAGCGGTGTGCTTGCTAAAGTGATTAATCATCCCACCACCAGACGTGGTATTTTGTAGGCAATGCTTATCAATTGTACTCCCAAAAACGTTTTCCTTTCCTATCCTGACGTAAAAATCATACTGCTCATATATTTTGCCGAGTAGCGCGTGGACAAATTCTTTGTTGTCATCGTCTTTGTCTCTCGTCGGGGCATGGGCGCATATAAGGCTTATTTTAGCGAATGTTGCCATAATGTGGATTCCCGAAAGATGCTTGCTTTTGTGGCAGAAGCTCAATACTGTTTCGATTCCCTATCGCAATCACCATAGTGTACTAGGTGGGGTAAAAATTTTTTTAAAATGTTTTTTTATTTTATTCCTCCTTGATCCCGTCCGAAAAGTAATTTTCCGGAAGTTCTGCGTCGATGATTTCCTCGCGTGAGCTGAATTTTTTATTGATGAGCCATCTTTTGAGGTTTGGGAAGAGATAATAGTCCGAGGGAGCTAAATCGGGCGAATACGGTGGATGCGACAGCAATTGGTGCCGTAAGTCATTGATTTTAGCCGTGGTTGCGATGCTCTTATGTGCCGGCGCATTGTCTTGCAAAAACAAAATTTTTTTTCGCTTCATGTGAGGAAGTTTTGTAGCGATTTCGGCCTTCAATCATTCCAATAATGCACAGTAATACTCGCTGCTGATGGTTTTTCCTTTTTCGAGGGAGTCCACGAAGAGTACTCCATGACAATCCCAGAAAACTGACGCCATAACCTTTCCGACTTATTGAGCTTCTCTCGGCCGCTTCGGAGCACTCATTCTGTTCTCAGGTGTGTAATAGTGGATCCAGGTTTCATCAACAGTTACCAATCGACGCCAAAAGTCCGCCCGATTCCGCATCAGCAAGACCAAACACTCTTTCGAAGTGCTCTCGCGTTCGTATTTTTGGTCAGGAGTGAGCATGCGTCCCACCCAGCGGCAGGATAATTTTTTCATATGCAGAATATTGCCCAAAATATGGCACCATAACCTTTTTAGCAGTAGCACCGCATTCTGGCAGTCAAAGAGGGTTAAGGAGGGTCAAGGAAGGTTCCTAGGTTCGATGTAATATTCGTTTTAGATGTACAATCGATAAAATATTTCATGTCAAACAAAGAAGCAAGGTGTAGGCAATATTTTTGGTAAATTGTGTTTTCTCTTAAGCGGGAAGGGACCTAGTTCCTTTTACAGCGGGGGGAAGGATTATTAGTTCTTAACTGGAGGCGAAGGAGTTTCAAAAGAAAATAAATTATGATAAACAACTGACGAGGACGACGGAGGAAAACATGGCAAGGTCTTCGTAAACCAAGTCCATTACATTGGTCAATAACTTAACCCCTTTACGAGATAACATCCTGGGCGGTCTGTTGTCTTAGACAAATACTTTTCGCCTACGCCTAACAAGCATTCTCTGCTGAATTACTACAGAAATAATTAGCTGAATCAAACAAACTTAAAAACAGTTTATATTCCCTGTCGAAAATAATACCGGTACTCTATGGCCAGTTATGTATTTGGTTGGATATTTAAATTATGTCTTAAGGTTGAACAGTGAAAATAATTAGTTTTTGTGTGATCTGTCATTTTTTTTAGAAAAATGCGGTAAACAAATAAACAGTGCGAAATATTGAACATTGATAAAAAGTCTTGCTCAAAAAAAATAAGCACGATCTATAATATAGTAGTATTGAATTTATAGCTTAAATTTTAAAATATGTGCTCTTGCCAAATATGTGTGGAAAAATATAATCCACAATTGAATATTGTTTGCCTATAAATTTTCTATCATAAGATTCTATTTTCAATTATTTGAGTGCCCGGAGTTATTAATTTTAATAACTAAATCTAATTTGTGAAAACGTTAAAAATTAGACGAATATTTTTTGTCACATATATATATCAAATTGATTATATAAAACACTTATATAGCGTACATATATACACAGCACGTGAAAAGGATTATGTTTAATTAAATTAGATAAAAGCTTATTACTCTGATTACATTTATATGTATAAGAAAAAAACAAAAAAAAAAAAACAATGTATATGTAAATATGTACACAAAAAGATTTGAAGTTAATCCATATATCCATGCGATTAATTGAAATGCTGATTATTAGCCGATTGCTTTGGGGTTAAGATAATTTTCGAATAAAACAAAACAAACCAACAATTGATGTTTTTTTTTTTGGATTAATTTTTTTGGTTATTAGTAATTTTGTTATTTTCAATTCAAATCGAAATCTCACCTGATTTCTGTCATGTGTTATAACGGCAACTTGCTATACTTATGGGCATTTGTTTTATTTTTTCATTCGCATTACGAGTACATTTAAGTAATTTTATTTATTTGTTTATTAAAATTTTTCGAATTTTGATTTTATTTTTGTAGTAGTGCACAGTCATTAGATAGATTTTCGTTTCGGATTGCAGTTTCAGATTCAGATAATTTGTTATTTCGTGCGTTTTAATTATTTTCGTCGTTTTAAATAAAACAATATGTTTTATTTTTATTTTTTATTATTTATTTTTTTTTTTAAATAAAAAAAAAATATAAACGATGGTATTAATCACAACGTATAGTAATAATAACGATTTTTTTTTGTTTGTTTATTGATGTTGAACATAAAAATAAAAATTTATAAAAAAAAGTGTAAATAATAAGAATTAATAAAACATATATTAAAAAAAAAAAAATTAAAAAGAAATTAAATTCAAAGTAATAAAGAGAGATCACCGCACATGGTAGTGTTACACATTTACGCATTATTGTGTGACTTTTTACAAAAGATACAATAAATGTGAGTGTGTGTCGGTATTTGAATGTGTGTGATGTAGTGACAATAGGATGTTGCAGAGTTAACTGGTATTTTGTCGAATCATTTTGGGAATAGTTTGTCCATTTGAGGGCGGCACAGAAGGGGATTCTTGCCAATAAGTTCGATAGGCTTAAGAGAGTTGACTTCACATATTATTCTTAGCCAATCACAATTCCCTCGCTGTAATCATAAATACGAAACAGGGGAGCAGATCATAAATTTCATCGAAGAACCTGCAATAAGATGAGTTGCAGAATAATCATGGTTGCCGTACCAGTAAAGAGTTGTTATTGCCATAGCAAATAAGACCATAAAACACGTCGATGTTTCTTGTGTGTACAAGTTATGTTACAAGAAGTAAAAACCAGCTTTCAACTTGGCACTGGCGTAAGACCCAACAAATAAGTTATGAAGGGTTGTTTTTTGAGCGTTTGGTTTTTAGTTGTCAAAAAAAAACAGGGAAATTGCAAAAGTGTGAATTTTTATTTGAGTCGGGCTACTCCGACATATTTGGAGCTCAGGCCGGTAAGGATTTCCAGGACTTCGTCAGGGTCTTGGAAAAGAGATGGTGGCGGACGAGCCGTATATGAGCCAACGGCAGCGCTAACATCCCGGAACGGGTTACTGGCTTCGGTGTAACCGACCCCTCATCCTAGGGGCATTATAAATGGAACTGGTCCTCCAGGTTGGGGGTTGTGCCGCCGGGGTAACTGCAGACCATTTAAAAAAACAAGAAGTTACGAAGCATCAACAAGCCTCGGATATGGACGTATCTACTGTTGACAACACACGCAAACGATTTAAGGACAATGAGCTTCGGATATGCACGTGGAATGTTAGATCTCTTAATAGACCACGTGCAGCCAAACAACTAGCGGAGGCCCTAGACTGCTGCAAAGCAGACATAACCGCCATTCAAGAAATGCGATGGGATGGGCGGGACAAAAAGAAGATAAAAAACTGCGATATCTACTACGGCAATTGCTATACACGGCAAAAGCAGCGCTTATTTGGATGCGGATTTGTTGTCGGAGGCAGACTAAGACAAGAAGTCCTCAGCTTTCGCCATGTGAGCGAGCGCCTCGTAGCAATCCGCATCAAGGCTAAATTCGCCAACATAAGCTTTATATGCGCGCATGTCTCCACAGAGGAGAAAGATGACGACACCAAGGATGCCTTCTATGAGCTCCTTAACCAGACCATCGAGCAAATGCCCGACTCGGACCATTACCTTGTTGTAGACAAGGCACGGGTGCGGATATCCCAAACTACGCAAAGACAAACAGACGGCCACAATTGCAAAAGATCGTCAAGTCCTTTTCCGATCGAGTGTCTGTTAATCTCTTAAGAGGACCAATGCTGCCAGCATCAAGCATCGAAGACCATTGGAAGCACTGCCAAAACGCCATCCGAGATGCCGCTTCTGATATGCTGGGATTCACTAGTCCACCACAACGAAACCGCTGGTGCGATGATGAATGCCGGCAAGCACATGTAGCTAAACAAGATGCATATTAAGCGGTGCGGCTTCTCAGGGAGAAGAAGAAAGAGCATGAGAAGCGCACGATCGAGGAAATCAAGAGATGCTACTTCAGGAATGAGGATCGGAGGTTTTAAAAGGCAAAAATAATATGCCACGGAAATAAATCCCGAAGCGAAAAGTGTAGAGATGAACAAGGAAACTTCGTGGTAGAATCGCAGCCGATGCTGAGGATTTGCCAAGACCATTTCTGCAGACTGTATAACGGCAATGACGGACCAAATACCGCTGTCAGGAAGAATCAACCTTTCAACCTGGACGATGATGACCAACAATTCCGTCCACCCTACCTGGATGAAGTGAAGATAGCTATATCGAAGCTTAAGTCCAACAAAGCAGCTGCAGCGGATGGCCTGACTGCCGAGCTCTTCAAAGCGGCAGGCGATGACTTGGTAAGGAGCATACACCAACTCATCTGTAAAATATGGTCGGACGAAGTGTGCCCGATGAATGGAACTTCAGCATTGTTTGTCCGATTCTCAAGAAAGGAGACCCTCTGAACTGCGCCAACTACAGAGGCATCAGTCTCCTTAACATCGCATATAAGATCTTATCCGCCGTATTGTGTGAACGCCTGAAGCGGTTCGTCAACAACCTGATAGGTCCATATCAGTGTGGCTTCAGGCCAGGAAAGTCCACCATCGACCAGAAATTCACACTACGGCAGATCTTGGAGAAGACCCATGAGCTTCAGATCGATACCCATCACCTATTTATCGATTTTAGGGCCGCGTATGACAGCATTTATAGAGACTAGCTATACAGAGCAATGTCTAGTTTTGGCATCCCTGCCAAACTCGTCCGTCTGTGCAGGATGACGATGGAGAATGCACGCTGCTCCGTCAAGGTCGGTAAGGATCTCACCGAGACCTTCAATGTCCAGAACGGATTTAGACAAGGCGATGCGCTGTCATGGGATTTTTTCAACATCGTATTTGACAGAATAGTGCAAAACTCACGAGCAAACCCAAGAGGCACTATCTTTCAAAAGTCCATCCAATTACTCGCATACTCCGATGATATTGACATAATCGGAATAAAGCAGCGTGATGTCAGTGTCTACATTGCACGTATTGAGGAAGGCCGAGGTTCAGATGGTACACGCAAGTGGTAGGGGACCTCAGCTAACTTAGCTTGCGAAACTGGAGGCAAATACCAAATGATTGAGCTGGCTGGAGACGCTTCTTAACTGAAGCCGAGGTCCACCCCGGACTTAAAGTAAAGTAATTACTTACTAAATTTTCCCTTTATTGTTTAAAGATGATGACCACTACTACATTTTACGTTGTCCATACGGAGAGTCCAATTTGAGTTACTTTTTCCAGCATAATGGCAGGTATTTCGCTAATACTACATGTAATGGTGCTTCCCAAGACTGCAATCGTCGCTGACTTATCGCAATAGACGAGTGATTTGACATACTTCTCTAAAAACAAGTCAGAAAGCGTCAAATCGCACAATCTATCCGCTCAAAACGAGAGTTAAATCGGCCACTCATTTCTTAATTGGTCCATCAACTCGCATGCTGTGGCATTCGGAGTTCTTGTTTGTTAACATATCCATTCAATCAGAAATGAGTTAAGTCATTGAAGACAATTTTTCGATAAAAAAAAACGGATCTCCAGCCTTTGTAAAGCCCACTACCCGAAAATTCGTCGCCGTGCAGGTCGTTGGGCATCAGTTCTTGCACGAGCTATACTCGTATTTTTAAGGTTTAGACCAAGATCGAGTCGAGTGACACAACCCCAATTACTGCGAATGGCCTACGATGTCATTTGTTGTTTATAAAAGCAAAATCCAAGTCACTTATTATAAAAAGATGAAGTTGAGCTCGCAAATGACACTGGATCCAAGAAGACGAGGTAACTGTGGTAGGCCCTGCAAGACAACTCCACGAGCTGACCGTAAAAAAGGGACATTTGCGTCTTAAATAAGAACGCTGCGGCACAGATTAAAGGTAATTATGTCTGTTGCGAGAAGGCCTACCCGCAAGCCAAAGTTAATTCCACTCCATGATTCAAAAGCGTTTGCAATGGCCCCACAAACATAAAAATTCTACCTTCAGAACTGGAGAAAGGTAATATTACAAATTCTAGGTAATAACTGCTTACCATAACGAAAAATTATCCTTCGAACGCGAACAAACACTTTTTAACTTAATTTTGCAGGTCTGCTGCACAGATAAATCACTTTCCCAGGTGATGACGGAAAAAACAAATTTTGTGCCGTGAAATTCAGGTGAGCAGTACAAAGAGGAATGAATTGTTTTAACGGTTAAAAATCTACCGTCGATAATGGTTTGGTCTATGATTTCTGCTACAGGTATTCGACTACTTTGCGTCGCAGAAATCACCATGAGGCAAGAAGATACCCCAATTGGCAGATTAGTTTCCTGGCAGTAAAAAGCTCATTTTTATGCAAGATGGAACTCTATGTCTTTGATCTAAAAGCACCAAAACAAATTTAACGCGATAGAAAACGTCTGGGAGCTGCTAATGCGAACCATGACTGTAAGTGCTGTTACCACCAACAGGAAGTTCATAGAAAGGATCATATTTGAGCTCCAGGACACCTTTGAGTCATGCATAGAGATCATGCCTCGAAAAATAAAGACACTTGCCGCAGCAAAAATTTAAACAGCCATATTTTGCATTCCAACACATTGGTTTAATTTATAAAAAAAAATTCTCTGGCCGGAATGGTTTTTTTCTTTTGTTAAACATATTGGGCATAAAACTAATAACTTTGGTAAGAATTCGAAATTTAAAGGCAAATTATTGAAACTTGTTGCTTGCGTCTATTAATATGGTCGGGTACTGTATGTACTGAGGATCCCCTTGCAAATAGCAAGAGTTGCCTTCGAATAAAAAATCTGCCAAGTCAGTCTTTCTTCCTTCATGATTAAGAAAATAGAGAGAATAGTTGAGTTTCTAGTGCACAAAGCTGCTATGCAAATGCATCCTCTGTCCAAGATACAACATGATTATGCTTACCAGCGCAGAGAATCCTTTTGACACTTGCACTTCAAAATCTGGTGGACAGAATTGAACACGGACTCGATAAGATGGAGTATATTTTAATTGGCATTGAGAGTATTCGGTAAGTTCCGACGGGACATTTAACTCGGCCATACACAATAACGCAGACGAATCACTGTGGACAAAAGTGATGCTGATGAAAAGAACCCTGATTGCCGATGCTGACTGTGGCATTCTGTACCCAGAGCTAGTTTGGATGTCCATGCTCAGGCGAATAGTAGACGTATTGTATGCTGGACCATGCCTAGAAACTGTCCGCTCTAAAGCACATGCAGCTCTAGATGTTATCGATAATTGGTGGACTAAAGATGAGAAAACTGGAGAACACTTAGTAAATGCTCTCACAATTGAGGTTGTTGTTTGTACGAGATGGAGAAAACTCATTGATTTGACCTCGGTATTGTGACTTCGGTGTGTCATGGTTATCAAACTTTTTTGGATTAAAAATGCCACGTTCAAGGATAGGTTGCCTGGTAAGCAAATTTCACGATAAAGAGTGACTGTTGGTTTTTTATTTATATATGATGAAAAATCGGAGCTGGGGGAGCAGTATCTGCATCTGCAGCGATAGCAAAGCTGCGTCTAAAGTTTTCTTGAACACTCTCATCACAACCAAGTCAGTTTAAAAGCCGAAGGTTTCTCAGAACGCAGTTGAATAGCTGAATTCAATGATGTTTATATTGCTTTTGGATCACTTTGAGCTCCTCAATAAACCGGCCTCCGTTGACAGTTCGGTTTCGTATGGGATGCGTTTCCTTTTTTGTTGCCGGCCGACCAAACGAATGCATAAGGTGAGAAACTGGATTTGAGTGGAGCAAAACAGTAAGCGATAAGAATAACCAATAAGACGTAAGGAATTTACTAAGTTCGTTGTAAGAATCATGATAAAATGGCTGAAAGACAACAACAGACGACAAACTTCTAGGACTTTCTCAGTACAGTTCCGGCAATTGAGGGCAAGAAGAACTTTTAAACAAAAAATCGATGCTAGTAGCACTATCACCATGTACGAGGAATATGCTGCCATTAATGTTCTAAACATGACAGAATGCCGCCATATTTTGCTATCGTAATCTGCGAGATGACCAAATTATTGAGGAATGACGACAGTGGATACAGAACCAGCATTTATGACTTACCCAAAGTTTACGTGAAACAGCCAACGATGTGTAGAAGAGTATCCTCAAATGAGTGACGATTAGGATCAACGAAAAGACGTTTCTATGTCGTGCTTTACTGTCATGGTACAGGACTTTAACGCCATACGAAAAGAAGTGTGGTTGAAAAATAGAATTTGTAACAGGCCTCATTCAGACTAAACATAAGGACCAAGTAGTACCAAGCTGTTTCCTCATATTTTCACAAAACCAATCACCGGGTAATTCAAGTCCAAAACCCTGATTCGTTGATTAATTCAAATTGATGCTTGATCAGAGCCAACCATTTATTTCAAAGTAGATAGGACGGTATCAATTCAGTAGGGTACCCTCTGTATTATATTTATCAGTGGCCTTGATCCAATGTTAGGGCAATCGTGTATCCAACTCACTGATTAAAGTGGTGTTTCCTACCAATCATCCTGGTTACATTGGCTAAAGGTTTGTTGGTTTCTTTTAAGGTCCATCAATAAACAAAGGTGGAAATATGACATTGGCAAAGTTCAAGACGAATTAGGTGATTGAGTTTCCTAAAGCCAAGAAAAGACTGCAGATGCAGAGTTTCTTGCGCATCTAATCTCACTCTATGAAATTTTAATTACTAGAATGCTGAAATATTTGCTGAAGTACGCCATGTTAATGTGGTGTGGGAAACAGAAATCAGCTTTTCTAGAATTAAGAATTATCACAGCAGCAAAAGTCGCCCTCAGAGCAATCAGAGTTGTCGACAGGCATGACAGGATGGGCCTTCACGTACTATAGTACAGCAATGCAGGTAGGGTGCTCTAAATACCTCTAGCTGTGGCCAGAATTTTAAGAGGAGACCAGCTCCAGAAGTCTGCGCCACTCAGCATTCTTTGTTAACTTTAATGTAAGTTTATGATATCTTCGGAAAGGACCGCAGGAAGTTCTCGTCAGATTTATTTGCAAAGGATCAAAAGTTTGATGATTTTGTAAGTAATATCTGCTTGTCCAATATCCTATATCAATCGTCCATCCAAACGGCCTATAAATTATAGATACGTGTGGTATTTTGTTTTGTTATAAGATCAACCTCAGTTAACTCTGCTTAGTGAACATCCTTTGAAAGTTAATCAAGTTAATCAAAATAAATTAAAAAATTTACCTCATAACGTCCGTGTGAGATCACAGATATTCGCTGTTGTGTTATCGTCACATGTTTGATATGGGTAAAATGTTCAGTACCAGACTCCTGGATACTGGCTAATATAAGAAAACTATCACCATCTGGCGAAAATACCGGATGTGGTAATATATCCAGCCATTCGTTTTCCGGTGCACGCTCGGAATGCGTCTAAAAATTGAGAAAATATAGATTTTTTACCAAATAAGATTGGTGGAATGGGTAACTACCTCGATGCATGTCCAATTCGGTGCAAAACATGTCGCTACGATGCTGTAATTTTGAGATCTCATCATATAAACAGTTGAGATCTGATGATTACCCTGTGATACCCATCCGGCTGAGGTAAGATAGAAGTCCCTAAAATAAAAAGATTTTTAAAAAAAATTTGTTAAGCATATATACACATATAATGTAGAGTGAAAGATTTTTGATTAATAAATATGTAAATAAATAAATAAATATGTACCATTTATTGCGCATTTTGGGGCTTTTAATATTTAATTTTTAATTTTTAGGCGGAAATGGACGAAGTGTTTCTTCTTGGTAGTAAACTTTAAGGCCTTGTTAGTTCACATATTTTATTCCTAGGCCTAATTCCGTGTAATAACGATATCTCAAGTCCTTTTTGGAAATTTCAGGTATTTTTTCTTTTGCTGAAGGAACAATATTTCTTCGAAGCATTTTACTGTTCGGCATGCTGAAGGATTATTTGACAGTTTCTAAGCCAAGGATGTAAGTGTCTTCACAAAAGCCTTTTCCAATATTTTCCGTGGGCCTCTTGTTCGTATTTGCATGGATAATTTAAATGAAAAATTGTTGGCTCTATACATTTTGTGGTACTATTTTTTAAACTAAGGGTTTAAATCCGATTGCCGGCTGATACTGAGCTTGGCTTCTTTGCCTTTTAACCAGAGATCTTCGCACGATTAATTATACAGTACTAATATCTCTATGCCAGAACTATCTTTGATTTTTACCTTTTATCATTATACTCGTATTCAATATCATAAATGATGATCTAGTCATAGATCATCTAGGGAAGGATGAAGGCATTAAAGCAGACAGATATCTTTTCAACTTAGCTGGTTTCGAGGTTTCGAATAAGTCATCATTGCAAACTGACAGTGCAGCAGAGAAAATTTCGCTATTTATCACAAGGGAGAGTAGTAATAATGAAATGCTGTCTATTTTGAATTTTCAAAAAAATTGGCTGGTGGGGTACAACTTGATTCCTTGCGTAATCGTATGAGCTTAAAAAAATAGCAGCGTACTCCTCGAGAATGTCTCTTCTATGCAAGATTATCAACACAAACAAGGGATTCATCGTCATCGTTATCTGCTGGGTGAGAGACTTATACGAGGGCGGGTCAATAAGTCCGTGACTTTTTGAATTTCTGAAACAGCAACACTGCTCCTGTCAACACGCATCTGTCAGTTGACTCCTGTCAAAATTTAAACTTGCTGCGTCAGTTAGTTTGTGTTTGACAGCTATTTTTATCAGACTACTCACTAATTTGAGGAGAAAATGGAAAAAAGTGAATTTCGTGTGCTTATTAAGCATTATTTCTTGCGAAAAAAAAACCATTACCGAGACCAAGGCTAAGCTTGATAAATACTATGGGGACTCTGCACCATCGATTTCAATGGTAAAAAAGTGGTTTACTGAATTTCGTTGTGGCCGTACAAGCACTGAAGATGCCGAACGTCCTGGACGCCCAGTTGAGGTCTCTACACCCGAAACAATCGAACAAATTCACGATATGGTGTTGGCCGACCGAAGATTGAAAGTGCGAGAGATTGTGGAAGCCGTAGGGATCTCGCATGGCTCAGTGGTTTCAATTTTGAATGATCACTTGGGCATGAGAAAGCTTTCCGCAAGATGGGTGCCGCGTTTGCTCACAGTCGACCACAAACGCAATCGTGTAACAACTTCACAGGAAGGTTTGGCGTTGTTTAATCGCAATATGGAGGAGTTTTTGCGCCGTTTTGTAACCGTGGACGAAACATGGATCCATCACAACACACCAGAGAACAAACAACAGTCAAAACAGTGGGTTTCTAAGGGTGAATCGGCGCCAAAGAAGGCCAAGGTGGGTTTGTCAGCCAATAAAGTTATGGCGACTGTTTTTTGGGATGCACGCGGGATAATCCACATTGACTACCTTCAAAAGGGAAGAACAATCAATGGGGAATATTATGCCAACTTATTGGACCGATTCAATGACGATTTGAAAAAAAACGACCTCATTTGGCCAAGAAAAAAGTTCTTTTCCACCAAGACAATGCAAGGGTGCACACATGTGCAGTTGCCATGGCAAAAATCCATGAATTGGGCTATGAATTGCTCCCTCATCCACCCTATTCTCCAGATTTGGCTCCGAGCGACTACTTCTTGTTCCCAAACCTGAAGAAATGGCTTGGTGGAAAAAGATTTGACTCCAATGATGAAGTCATCTCGCAAACAAAGGCCTATTTTGAGGACCTCGACAAATCATTTTTTTTGGAAGGGATAAAAAAATTGGAGAAGCGTTGGACAAAGTGTATAGAGCTCAAGGGAGACTACGTTGAAAAATAAAATTATTTTTTATCAAAAAACCTGTGTTTTAATCCAAAAGTCACGGACTTATTGACCCGCCCTCGTACTTGGCTCACTTTTTCGTAGAGATATTTTCCCCCGCAGGAAGATTCATTTTAAATTCGTTCTCGTTCTCAACTTGTGGAGAAATGCTGATTTCGTCATGCATTTTCTATGATGCCTGACCGTCTCCAATTTTATCTTCGAAATGCTCCTTCAAGTCTGCCGAACTAATTTCTAACCGATTTTAGCAAACCATTCAGTGGCGGATTGTTGTATGGCATGCAAAACCTACTAAGCTCTAAGTAGTACCATATAAAAGGTAGTATTTTTTTTTAGATGCGGAAAACCTTAAATTGGCAACACTGTTTTCTGTGACAGTTCTCGGTTGTTTTGAGGTTAGTTTGGTTTGACAATTCATGATGAATAAACGCACTCTGGAGCAACTTTTGCAAAATGTTCAAATTTATTTTGAAAAACAAAGTTCAATTCGAGAAACTTATCGAGGATTACGTGCATTTTATGGTACTCACAATCGTCCATCAGAGCGATTTATTCGAGAAACTATGGATTGCTTTCGCAATTTGTTTTCTCTAAACGATAATAAGCATCCCATTAGACGTAGTACAACAGGGCTAAGAACAAGCTATTGATGATGTGCAGAGTACAGCGTAGGTTTGACGATCCAAATGTGTCAATTCGTCATCCTAATTTATTTACTTGTGTACGTTTACTTTATGGAAAATTTTGCGTAAAGATCTGGGTTTACTTGCCCGTCGTACTTTTGGGGAAAGAGCCGAAGGAAACATTGCTATTGATACACAATTTCATTTGAATTTTTTTTTCAGTGATAAGACACACATTAGGGTAAATGGCTATGTCAGCCGCATTCGGAGCTATGATACGCCACAACCCATTGTCGACACACTATTATACCCAGAAAAAGTCACCGTTTGGCGGGATTTATGGGCCGACGGAATCAGGTGAGCGGTACAGAAACATGATTACTAACCTTTTCGTGCCTCCACTGGAAGGCATTAATGTTGCACATAGGTCTTTTTAGTAGGACGGCGCCCTATGCCACACAGCGGGAGCGCGATACAATTAATTAAAAAAAAAAAAACAAAAAACACTGTGACGCTGGCACCCGGTATGGGCCATGGCCTAGCTTCTTGACACTCATTTATTTGTGTTGCCCATGTTGTCATTTATGTTTCATCTGAGCGGGGCCTACGGTCTATCGCCGAGTCCGAACGGCACCCCTTACAAGCTTTTTCGTAGGCAATTTTTACTTTCGGGAGTTTGCCATTGCCCGCCGAAAGGGTGATGACGATTCAAAAAATTATTGGCGATGCCAGGGATCGAACCACGGACCCACTGCGTTATAGTCTAATGAGCTAACCATCACGCCATCGCCACCGTCAATTAATTTACTGAAAGAAATGAACGAACAATTCCATAAAATGGACTTGTTAACAGGCAGGTGGCCTGTTCGTGCGATTTAACGATATTTTATAATTTTCTCTGGGCATATGTAAAGTCGCATATCTACGCCGATAAATTAGAAACAATCGAGCACTTGGGAGCCAACATTCGACGCGTTATTGCCGAGATACAGTCTGATTTACTGGGAAGAGTGTGTGAAAATCTGACCTTCGGATTAAGCCATGTAAAAACCAGTCGTGGCGGTCACATGCCCGAAGTCATATTCATATGGTCCATATCCTTTCAGTACATGACAGCACCATGTGAAGCTGCTTTTATTAAATAAGAAAATGAGAACGACCGAAAAAGTTCAAGGAACGACTCAAACAGAAGTGTTTCGAGTTTCGACTGCAGAAACTGCTTTCAATCTTCTGCCGAATTAACTGCTGTCATAACATGGCTCTCTCTCAAGGCCTATTTTGATCATTACGTCTGTTCGCATATTGTAAATTCTCCGAAAGAAACCTTAAACTGTCACAAGTTCATGTGGTGGTTGATGTTTTATTCGTAGTTTTTCATAGACTTACATAGTGTACGCACACACTTATTTTCACCATCACAAATATATCTCAACAACCCCTCTAAGGGTTGAACATTTTAAACACTGATTTTATCCTTTAAAAATCCACTTTCGAAAGAAATATTATCCTTAAGGCAAGGTTAAATACACATTGCCAACACTGACGTCCATATTCATTCGGATTGTTTTATACAAAAAAGATATAAATCAATCTTCCACACGTCATAGATTATATAAAAATAGCTCTCTCAAAGTATTCATTTTCGACATGGATGACTAGAAAATGCCATTATACTATACAGGAAATTCGAATAAAACTGCCTAAGCCAACACACACGCACAGATACATTTAAATGCTGCCTTATGTGATGTTGGCCTCTATTATTCAATGTTAATCCATTTTTCACGCATAAAACGAGGTTTAGATCCATCAAAATGCTATTACCACCGTTAGACGTGATTAATGATGCATTTAATCACCCAAACTCTAGCTCAATCATTTAACGTTTTATATGACTATGGTCTTTGGTCACTTGCCATTACTCTCCCCCCAAAACCAGGTGTAGATCCAGTACTATGCACACTCGTATCTCACAAACTAATCGACCATCCCCAATGGAACAATAAATTTCGGTGACTCTCATCAGGTTTGACTCCATATATTCTATTCCAATCATATCTACTGGTAATTGAAATTGTTTAGACTGTTCATCGCTAACCGAATGTATGAGGGCATCACCGATGAATTTCCCATGGGTGTCAACTTTTATGAGTACTCCACCACCCTCCCCCATAACCAGTAGATTAAACCCAAATGCCAATCAACCTGTCAGCAATTTGAATTACTCTTTATAATTGAACTTTATTCTAATGGATACATGCCAGTATTGTTACCGATACCGATACCGGAAAATTGACTGCCCTCAAGCGCATTAATAAAAAAAAAAAGAACGAACAAAAAAACAAACTTATTTTGCTTGTATGAGTGATTTAACATCCGCTCTCACACAAGACAAAAAAATACCTACTGTCCGTCCAGTGATGGTGGCGGTTTCACTATACTCCGTTGGATATCCGTCAAATTGCTTATGTCCACTAGCCATAGATGCACTTCGGGATTTGTGGTGCCCGGCGTTGGGTATCGAACATTTCTTGTCTCCGGAAACGAACTACCAGAGCTCATCCCAGCACCGGCAGCTATAATTGCTCCTGACGCCAGCCACGGATAAGTCATCATCCCGACATTGGTGTCATTGAATGAGGCATACATGAATTGGCTGCCATCCGGTGATGACCAAATCGCTTCAGGTTGCGAAAAGATTTCCTCTACAAATCAAAACAAAAACAAAAAATAAATTACATCACTACACAACTCTATATTAAATGTTAATTTAAATATTTCTAAATAATTTTTAATTTAAAATTAAATTAACAATAAAATGAAAATATTAAATCATTGGGAGGGATTTTTTTGCAAGTGCTGGCAAATACAAATTACGAGAAGGAATTCATTTTGCCCTCTGGTAAATTAAAAAAAAAAAAAAACAGAAGCAGGGACGAATCCAAATTAAAACTCGGGATGACTTTACACAGCGAAGCAAATAAAAAATGAGTTGAAGTGATTTTAAATGAAAAGAGGGTGTTCTTAACAGTGCTCACAACAAATGGGGGATAAAATTTATAAATCTACTGCTCTCCTTTTTAAAATCAATACTGTGTCTTGAAGTTATAAATTATGATTTGTACATGTAAGAAAGGAAGTGGTAAGTGGTAAGAAGATTAAATTCCTACGATGCTCCCGAAAGGCAGACTACTGTACTCGTTCAATGCAAGTCTAAAACGTGGTTTGGACTTCTTTTCGACAGGTAAACCACCATATTGGCCCACCGACATAAATAAAATTCCTGACCGACTGACTTTTATTGCACAAGGAGGACCTACTACCTACTGGTATACAGTAGTATATATATATACCTCACGAATACTGTAGAATTCTATGAGCTCTGCTCAAATTATTCACCAGTAGTTCTAAAAATCGGCAGGGGCATTGCTAAAATCGAAGGAGCACCTAGATTGACGAATAAGGAAACGAACTGGGAAACCTAAGAAAAAAGCAAATATGCTCTAGCGTTTTTCTCGATGTGTCACAAGCCTTCGACAACGTATGGCACGAGGGCCTGAAATATATGGTAAGCTTAGGCAAATCTTACCTGACAAATTATACAAAATAGGTAGTTCATACTTTAAAAACCGTCTGTTTCGGGTTAGAAAAAATTCACGCTGGTGTGCCACAAGGAAGTGTTCTTGGTCCGTACTTATTCCTACTGTACACAAGAGATATACCTCATGATGAAGAGACAGTAGTAGCCAAACGGTAGGATCTTCGACGATAGAACTCCAACGAACCATAAACAAGTTAATTGAGTAGACGAAGACCTGGAGAATTATGCTTAACGAGACCAAGTCGACTCATGCCAATTTTACTGATAGAATGGTAGATAATTTACCTTTATTTATTAATTCTATAAAACTTCCGTATGCAAACGAGACAAAATATTTAAAAATAGCTCTAGACGCAAAGCTGAAGTGAAAAACTCGACATCAGGCTTAGAGAAATGTATTGGCTTGTTGGAAGACATTCCAAACCATGTTGGACGTACGCTTTACAACTTTGGGATTGTACTAAACCAAGTAACATATGTTTTCTACAAAAGTTTCAGAACAAAGCCCTAAGAGCAGTCGTGAATGCTCCATGGTATCTAAGGATATTCACCGTGACCTAGGATTTGCTACCATAAAAGACGAAGCAGCAAGTTCTGCTCGAAATCTTCGTACTCGTCTCTTGCATCGCTGCAACCCAGAAATAATTCGGACATTGGACGAGACCAACCTTGTGCAGAAATAGTAGGTCCCCTTGCTGAAAGGCTACATAAAAAAAAACGTAGACATTTTACAGGAGATAAAACTACTTGTTAAGGAAATACTACTATGAGCCCATGGGGGCTGCTATGCTACTGTGGTAGGCTGCAGGTGTTTGTGCGAATGGTGCCTGCTATGGTGAGGTGATGCTGCCATGAAGGTTTTTACTTACCCACGAAACACAAAAAAAAAACGATGTTCCCTCGCTAGTTTGAATCCGCTTTAACGACAATTCGATGGCGAAAAATAGCGACGACCTGTTCAGATTAGCTATTGATCCTGGGGCTTGTAACACAACGTGACAAGTTGACAAGTATTTACTCACTCATCAAACTATACTTGTCCGGCAAGGACAAGTGTATTCTGTAACACAACGCAAACTGTTGCACTTGTAAGAATGACAAATTTTCCTCGAATTGTCCACATTGTTTGAAAAGTGATCATTGAGTTAAGATGGCAAAAATTTGCTGTTCCAACAAATATTAGAGAAGAAAAAGATATTCTTTTCGGTGAATTTCATCGCAAAATCATCTTCAGTCACGAAGCTCATTTTTGGCTCAGTCAGATTGGCCGCCTCGTTCATGCGATTTAACACCGCTTGACTATTTTCTGTGGGACTACGTTAAGTCATTGGTTTATGCCAGCAAGCCGACGACGTTGGAAGGGCTCAGAGCCAACATTTAACGCAAAATAGCGGCCATTTCGCTCGAAATGTGTGGCCGAGTCGTTGAAAATTGGGTCCAACGAATCGACCCCCGCAAACGTGCCTGCGGTGGCCATATGAACGAAGTCGAGTTCCATTCATAGGGGGTAATTGCGGGAGAGATGCCGCATTTACTCGTACCACATATAACGGGAATTTTTTTCCCTTGTTTTGTTTTTCGCACCCCTTTGGGCTGTGGAAATTTTTTAATATGTTGCTACTTGGCGATCCAGAAGCAGGTTATCGCGTGATTCCTCATGTGTAAGTATTTTTTGCCATTAATTAGTGTTAAAAGAAGTGGATGGCTTGATTTTTTTTGTACTCGTCTTTTATTCGTTATAAAGCGTGGTGCGGCATCTCTCCCTCACTACAGGGATAGATGTCGCACTTTTTTTTTTGATAAGATGCCGCATGTTGGGACGATGCATGAGAGAAAGCAGCGTCCATTCGAAATGGAGCTTTAGGATTCAAAGCCTCAGGAATCTACCCCTCTAATCATCAAGCTACTGCAGACCACTTCTTGAGCATATCAGACTCGACTGCAGTTGAAGTTCACCAATCATGAGCTCTTCCTTCAGAAACTATGACTTTATATCCTGAAAATTTTCCGATGAAGCCCAAGGGGTCCCTGTCTATAAGTCTTTATACCGGCTCTATGGCGTAAAGTGGGTAAAGTAGTGTAAGCGGGTGGATAGATCTTTGATTTATATTGAGTGATTCTTGAAGCATTTGGAGTGGACGGTCTTTGAAGGATGAGATATAATATCAAACTTAAAGAGTTAAGGACAGTAACACTCCTGACCGAAGAGTCTTCGATAAATATCCAAAAAAACCTGTTCATATTGGATTGAACAACTGTTAAGAGTTGCTTAGCGATGCCTTGCAAAGGGAGGTAAATTAAGACGGAAGGTTTTATAACGATTCTTAGTACTCATGAAGGAAAGGCATTAATGGTCGAAATTAAGCAACCATGGAAAGGGAAAAAATTGCGTTACTTGCTGTATAGAGATGGAAACGGAATGAAAATTTGCAAATAAAATTTCAAATTAGAGAATTTTCGACATCGTGCAAGAAAATTTTGACTCTGAAGTCCCTGTTTCAATCACATTTCGACTTATCACTGCTCAGAGCTTTTAATATATAAAGGCAGGTATTTATGTTTCTCACCAATCTGCGATTGTTAAACAGTTCAATCATAGAATAATTATTAGCTCGATGAAAAGTTTATCGCGCTTAGTATAATTCAAAGTACGGTCCTGGAGCTAAACTATGTTTACCACTTATCCGCTTCTTCATATTTCAAAGTGATTTTTATTCACAATGTTTTTTAAGTTTTTTTTTTTCAAGAAACTATAAAATTGGTCCCACAATTTTGTGTGAGCAGTATTATGTATATTTACGAATCATTACCGGACTACAACAAGCCATCACTTTCAGTCCAAACACTCATTTGCAGTGCCAAGTACCAAGCAAATCAAACAAAGATACACAAGCCAAGCGACACGATGGAAAGTGAATGATAAATTAAAAACAACAAATGAGAAGGAGGGGGCTAGAAAGAAAGGCAAATAAAAACCGGAAATGAAACCTGGAAAGGAGAAGAAGCAAAAATAAATTATAAAATCATTATACCCTGATATAGCCAATCGGGTACACCGTTATAGATGACATTCTGATATCCGGTGCTGGTAATGCGAATGTCCTCCTCCTCCGACGGTGATTGTCTTAAATAAATATCGTTGTCAGCTACAATAATTAGGGATGTCGTATTGCCCAACCATGCAGCGTACTGTAAACGTGTCCTTTGTACTTTCGGTGAGTCCTTTAGTTTCACTGGCATGTGATGGTCATTCTCAACATCGTATATCGTATAGAATGCCGTAAACGACCTCTGAAATATCTATAATGAAACAGCAGAAAATATCGAATATTAGGAAAATTTAATTATGAAATTGAAGATAAATGAGGCATATTTAATAGATGTGGATACAAAAACAGATACTGAAGGAAACATCAGAGATACGAGTATATGTACCAGAACAACAGAGTGAGTGCTTTAGTTTAGTTTTGCTGATTCGGATTGGATTTTTAGTTTCCAAGTTGTCGACAGAGACTTCTCATTTGTTTTAGGGTTTTCAGTAATTTTAATTTAAAAGGAAATATGTTTTGAGTTTACAGTTTTTTTTTTGGAAAAAAATCAGTAGTACTCAGAAGATGATCAGAGAAAGGAAATTCCAAACTTCGACAAGGAAAAGTTAGCTTTCAAATAACATCACGTTTCTTGTTTTGGCCCTAATATAGTATTTCACTGTCAATTTTCAATAGCGTTACAATAGCGAAGCTCAATCATTGTGGATATTAAGGATAATCTGTTTTAAGAAACTATCAGATTGCCTTCATGTGTTATGTTCGTGCGAAATAACCATTGATTGACTTGTTTGATAATTGCTGCTCTAAAAGCCTCTAGAACGTACTCCTTTGACACATTTGTATATATGTACTAATGTGACAACAAGCTTCTCCAGCCAGCTTGATCCCTGGCTAGCTGCCTCCAGTTTCTCACGCTAAGTTGACTAACGTCCCCTTCCACTTGCGTGCGCCACCTGGGTCTTGACCTTCCTCTACTGCGCCGTCCCTCGGGAGCGGACTCGATATCGGACAGAAGCATTAATATCCATACGCTCTACAGGACTCAGCCATCTCAGTCTTAGCATCTTCACTCTTCTGGTTAGGTCGATGTCGCTTTTAAATAGTCGCGAAAGCGCCACTGACATCACGCTGCTTTATTCCGATTATGTCAATATCATCGGCGTATGCGAGTAATTGGATGGACTTTTGAAAGATTGTATCTCTTGTGTTTGCGTGTGAGTTTTGCACAATTCTTTCAAGTATGATGTTAAAGAAATCGCATGACAGCGCATCGGCTTGTCTAAATCCTTTCTGGACATCAAAGGTCTCCGTGAGATCTTTACCGACGTTGATGGAGCAGCGTGCATTCTCCATCGTCATCCTGCATAGACGGACGAGTTTGGCAGGGATGCCAAAACTAGACATTGCTCTATATAGCTCGTCTCTATAGATGCTGTCATACGCGGCCTTAAAATCGATTTATAGGTGGTGGGTATCGATCTGAAGCTCATGGGTCTACTCCAAGATCTGCCGTAGTGTGAATATCTGGTCGATGGTAGACTTTCCTGGCCTGAAGCCACAAAAAATGGACTTATCAGGTTGTTTACGAATGGCTTCAGGCGTTCACACAATACGGCTGATAAGATCTTGTATGCGATGTTAAGGAGACTGATGCCTCTGTAGTTGGCGCAGTTCAGAGGGTCTCCTTTCTTGAGAATCGGACAAATAATGCTGAGGTTCCATTTATCGGGCATACTTTCGTCCGACCATATTTTACAGATGAGTTGGTGTATGCGTATGCTCCTTACCAATTCATCGCCTGCCGCTTTGAAGAGGTCGGCAGTCAGGCCATCCGCTCCAGCAGCTTTGTTGGACTTAAGCTTCGATATAGCTATCTTCACTTCATCCAGGTCGGGTGGGCGGAATTGTTGGTCATCATCGTCCAAGTTGAAAGGTTGATTCTGCCTGACAGCGGTATATCGTCCGTCATCGCCGTTTTACAGTCTGCAGAAATGATCTTTCCAAATCCTCAGCATCGACTGCGACTCTACTACGATGTTCCCTTGTTCATCTCTACAGGCTTCGGTTCGGGATTTGTTTCCGCGGCATGTTATTTTTACCTTTTGGTAAAACTTCCGAACCTCATTCCTGGAGTAGCATCTCTTAATTTCCTCGACCGCGCGCTTCTCATGCTCTTTCTTCTTCCTTCTGAGAAGCCGGTATTCGTCTCTCCTCTTCTGCTCATAGAGCTCATAAGCAGCTCTGGTCTTTCTAAGCAGCGCCGCGGTATATGCATCTTGCTTAGCTGCATGTGCTTGTCATTTTGGCAGTGTTCCAATGGTCTTCGATGCTTGATGCTGGCGGTATTGGACCTCTTAAGAGATTAAGAGACACTCGATCGGAAAAGGACTTGGCGATCTCTTGCGATTGTAGCCATCTGACGTCGAATTTTCTCACAGCATTAGTTTGTCTTGGCGTAGTTTGGAATATCCGCAACCGTACCGTGGCTACAACAAGGTAATGAACCGAGTGGATGTTGGCTCCTCGGAACGTACGGACATCCATAATGCTGGAGGAGTGTCTTGCGTCGATCGCAATGTGATCAATCTGGTTGACTGTTGATTGATCAGGAGTTCTCAGGAGATGTGGGAACCGCTTGCTAGCCACGACAATGTTTCGCCCCGCCGCAAAGTCGATAAGCCTGAATCCGTTATCGGAGGTGGTGTTGTGCAGGCTATATTTTCCGATTGTTCCACCAAAGATACCTTCTCTTCCTAGCTTTGCATTAAAACCACCGAGGACAATTTTAATGTCATAGCTAGGGCATTGCTCGTAGGTCTTGTTGAGGAGCTCGTAGAAGGCATCCTTGGTGTCGTCATCTTTCTCCTCTGTGGGGGCATGCGCGCATATAAGGCTAATGTTGGCGAATTTAGCCTTGATGCGGATTGCTACGAGGCGCTCGCTCACATGGCGAAAGCTGAGGCATCCAAATAAGCACTGCTTTTGCCGTAGTAGATATCGCAGTTTTTCATCTTCTTTTTGTCCGGTCCATCCCATTGCATTTCTTGAATGGCGGTTATGTCTGCTTTGCAGCAGTGTAGGGCCTCTGCTAGTTGTTTGGCTGCACGTGGTCTATTAAGGGATCTAACATTCCACGTGCAAAGCCGAAGCTTGCGTGGGTTGTCAACAGTAGATCCGTCCATATCTGAGGCTTGCTGATGCTTCGTAGCTTAATGGCCGGGCTGATACCCCGGCGGCATCACTTTTAAATCACTGTAGCGTGTATCATCCGGAATTTTTTTCCAGTCCAAACTGAAGAAGAACTTAATATCTTCAATAGCTATCCAGATCTTTTCGGTCAGGTTCAAAGGAGTGAAATGCCAACGAACTCGTCGAAATTGGACCCTAAAAAGTGTATCGTCGGTGTACCAATCCCTATATGCAAACATATACTAATATTGGAGGGTAATAGGAATACAAATTTGGGTTGAGCTGCTCGGTCAACATGTCTAGAGACCAAACAAATCTAGCCAAAACTGGATCTGAATCACTTTAAAAGTTTGATCTTTCAAAAGCGAAAGTATCTCAGCACTATCATAGGTGTCATCACTGTACACTGTTTTATAGGCATGGTTCCTGGGTTCCCATGCACGAAAGTTTGGTGTTTTTACAAACGATGTCTGCAAAAGTTATATCGACGAAAATAAGGAGGAGACAAGGCTTCATCCACTATGTACAAGATCTCTCCTAAGAAAGGAAACTACACTTAGAAGCCTTCTTCTAGAGTGACAGTCCCCTACATTTCGTCAGAAGCTCAAATGGTTCGAAAATTATGAAGATCACAGACCCAAGTGGCACCACAATGAGCCAATAGACCCACGTGATTTGATTTCACCAACTGCTACTTTTACTTAAGTTAGGTTAGAATTTATGTGAATTACAATACTAACACAGTTATTGGTGGGACGGCTTTTGGTAGTGAATGGGAGCTTAGATAGAGGAAACATTGAAGCAGGTTATATCTTAGTATTTCCTTCAAGAAACACCAGAGTCCACAGGAAATGTAACTCATCAAACATGGAACACCATATAGGGGCTGTTATCTGACTTACTCGCTTACTTAGATGCCGCTACAGGCCGGGATGTACCTCTGTCTCAACTATTATTATTATTACATTAAACATTCTTTACTGCTTTGCTATATTATTACAAAGTTTAAGATTCAAAAGAAAAGTTGACATGGCAAAATGCCGTCTGTTGTGAGTTGACGTTACTTTAAAAAAAAAACAAACCTATACAACATGAAAATAAAAAGATATTTGAGAATACATATATAGAGGAAAAGCGTGGCACTAAATTTAGCTATTTCGGTAATTTAAGGCATGATTACAAAAACGTAGAAGCAGGTTCCATCCCTCCGTTTCATTTAGAACATTATTTGTTTCTTCAAGTGTGAGAAACACTTTAGAGAAGTAAAGCAAACGTAGTTCTGATAGTAAAGGGCAGGTTGCGATAAAGTGGTAGATGTTCTCGTCCTCGTTACATCCTACGTGACGATCTGCATTGACATCACGTCGATGCGGCATATAAATAATTAACTCTCAGGAGTTCGGTTCTTGCTCTAAATATTACATTTATTTGATAAGTTGAATGATCCGTGCTAAAATATAGGTAGTTACAGACGCCTAGTACATCGTTCAGAAGTCCATATATATGCCGCAGAGATGAAGATTGGGCTCTATTTATACAGTCGTTATAGACATAGTAATCTTGTTTCTTTATGCACTCTGTGAGACCCAACTCAATGTTATGTAAGCAAGCGAACTCATTCCATTCTTTGAAGGGTGGTAGGTTATACTGATGCGCCATCTGGAGAAGCCTCTTCTGGAGACTATTGTCTGCCCTTCGTATCACTTTGATAATGTCAGCATTTGCTTTTAAGTTTCTGAGGTAGATTTGAGGGAGACCAGATTCAACGCAGATGGCGTATGAGGGAGTAGATGGCGGGAGATTAAAGATCCATTTAAAGAAGAACCGTTGGACCAATTCACACTCTTCAAAGTACTTATAGCCAAACACTTGATTTGCGTAGCAGAGGCATGCGTTAACATTGGCATTGAAAACCTTGAACTTTGAGGCGCAGCCAATTCGCTGCTAAAAAAGCTTCGCCACATTAGGTTAATGGCAGCTTTAGCAGCTACTGCTTTTCCGTGGATATGAGCTTTCATATCGAGATTCGTTTTTATAAGAAAACCTATTCTTGAAAATTTCGATCGGTTCGCCCTCCCATAAGTCGCAGTAGCTTTTCAATCTGTTTACTTGCGCCTGAAGATTATGTGGGCTATCAGACAAAATGACCAGATCGTCAGCATACAAAAGGACTTAAACTTCAACTTCACTAACTCGAACCCCTCCCGGTAGATAATTTGCTATATCCTCTATGTAGAGAGCAAATAAAAGTGGGCTAAGCACACAGCCTTGTGGAACCCCTGTCTGAACTGAAAAATAGTCTGACAAAATACTGCCGTTCCAAGCCGTAGCAAGGGTTTGTGTGGTAAGCTCCTTATACACTCTAATAACTTTGGTCGAAAGACCCAGAGTCGATAACTTATACAGCAAAGAATTTCTATTAACTGTGTCAAAGACCGCCTTAAAGTCTACAAAGAAGGAATACAGTTTCTTCCCCCTCTTTCTAAATCTTATGACAACCGTTGTTAATGCAAAAATATGGTCTTCTGTAGAGAAACCTGCACGAAAACCTGCTTGGAAAACACTAAGACGTCTGTTAGTCTCCACCCAAACTGTCATATAAGATTTGCGTGAAGACCTTTCTAAATGCTGAGAGAAGAGCGATTCCCATGTAGTTTTCTAGGAGACTATTATCGAGACACGCGGGAGAATTTTTTTTTAAAAACTCGACCGGAATACCATGTACCCCAGGAGCCTTATTGTTTTTCATTTTTCCCAATGCTGATATTAGTTCAACCATCAAGTTGGGAGCATCGAGCTCAGAGACTGTGACATTAGGCAGGGCATACAGAAAGTTTAGAGGCCTGCTGCTGGGCTTAGCAGTTGGCTGAAATGGTTTGCCAGTATTTCTGAACTTACAGTCCTCCATTTTATAGGCTAAATGTTTGTTTCATCTTACACATCACCTTGTACGTCTTATTTGCTTCTACATACAAAAGCCTAAAGACATCAGCGTTGGTTTTTCTTAATAAGTTCAGGAGCGCAAATGATTTACTTCTAAGTTTTCTACAATACATGAAATCATCGAACCACACCGCTAAGCTAGCTGCGCCAGGAGATAGAAAGATTTGTGTGAAGGCAGAACTGGTTATTGCTGGTGATAGAAATGCAATAATTTGCTCGCAGGATAGTGCGGCTACATTTGAGCAGTTTTTTGCGTGGTTATCAAGTCTTCTACTACGCTGCATTGCAAAATTTGTTTTCCACTTTATCTCTTCGGAGGTGCTCGTGTCGTATGAGGATCAAGATTTAAAAATTTTAGAGCCGTTTTAACTAATAACTGCGCTTAGATAGCTCCAATTAACCGCCTCCAGTTGTACAAGTTAGATAAGGGGCCCTTGTGTATGCATGCGCCACCTAGGAAGAGATCTACCATTACTTCATTGTCTCATCGGCTTGAAAACAAAGTCGCGTCATACTAGAGGTTGGCCCTACATGTCCTATGATCTGACTAACGTGAAATTTTATGACCAGGTTAATGTAATTTTTCAACTCGTAAACGCAAACCTAAAATCCAAAGGACCATAGACAACTAGATTTTGTGTTCGAAACGCTTAGAGATATCGTTATCGACCTTCGATAACTTTTATCCTTTTGCACTAGGATCATGATAGTCAAGTTTAAAATCTCCTTAGTTTTTCTTGGTAGGGCCTATCTACTCATTTCCGTCATTAGACCGAAGAAACAGTGATTGGCAAGAGGAACTTTTTGTTAAATTTTTGATAAGATGTCATAATCATTAACCAGCGGAATCAACAGACTTTGTACCCTGACTACATCTACGCTCAAATAGGCTAAATTGCCCACCATTTTGCTGGCGCATACGAACTCTTTTGTCGAAATTGTCCATGACAGTTTCCCATAAATGTGACTTAATTTCTTTGATATAGCGGTCAATTTGCTGCTTCAAATCAGGGGTGGTCGTACGTTTGTTGGCATAAATCTTGGACCTCAAAAAATCCTAAAATCCCTCGTCGTCTTATGGTCCACAGAAGTAGTTTTTCCATATTCGTAGTATCGACTTTGACTCTCTTGCCAAGTTTTTTAAAGAATCTCACAGAAAAGACAATTTAGGCAATGCGCCGCGGTGTCAAGTAAGTTCATCGACATTGTTCTCCAAAATTCACAACACTGGATTTTTCGAAAGCCCGTAAGTATTTTGACAGCACTCCTAAAACAAGAACACAGTACATATGACTACCGCATTCAATTGCGCCCGGCCCTTTACTACTTGGGTAGGCATAGTAGCGGAGTGAATTTATGCAATTCTAGATCTTGTTTACGCTTCGCAAAGGAGGCAACAAGTGGATCATTTGTTTTGCTTTGTATTACTCATAGGCAAATGGTTATCTTTGAAATGGTTGGTCAAGAAAGAGAATCGGATGCAGAAAATCCAGTGAATCCCACCTTCACCATGGAATAACGTAGAAAGAATTGATTAGGTCTGCACATACCAAAGGATCGATAAAGGAGCACGTGCACATTTAAGACCCAGCTGATACTGGTAATCGTAGACTACTCTGTCGTTTCCTAGAACGTAATGATTGGATTTCATAAATCTTCATCGTGCTCCAGAATAAAAAAACGCAATTCTTTAGATCCTCTCCATTCATTCCCTCATAACCACGCAAACAGGATTTAAAAGGCACATGACTTTGGCATTTGCCAAAGCAAAAACCATTTATTTGTGTATGGAATTTACCATCTCAAAACATCTCATTTTGCCGACTTACATAACTCTTTAATCCATGAACCGTCCGCTTGAATTATTTAAAAACAATACCATCTAATGTCTATATTACTGCTAATCGTTCATCTAACAGGATTACGACTCAAATAGTGTACAATTAAGCCACACAAAGTCCTTCTAATTGATCATAATCCACTACACGACGTTGCCTCCCCTCAATCTTACTCCACCACCATCATTCGAAAAAGAAACCCAAAAGCTCCAAAAGGACGCCATTTTCCTAAAAATTCATTCAGCCTTTAAATTATGATGAGAAACTTAATTTAATCAACTAGCCCCTGAATTCATTTGCCTCCCTTCTGCAAGGATTATCACATCTCAAGTGGAGCTGATGCTTTTAAGTCTTTATTCCCATTATTCCCGTCATTCTCTTCCATGACTCTGTAGTAGTAGTACGAGTATCTGTCCACTCGAGAACGAAGTGATTTTTTTTTGAGTGTAGATAAGTAAAATGAAATGAGATGAAATCCCATTCCTGATTTTTTTTTTGTTAATCTTTTTTCTGTCGTCATAATTAGTTAAGATTTTCTATCCGAAGATAGTTTTCGCAAATTTTTTTATTTTTTTTTGTTTCACCAACTGAAGGAGGCTTTGACATTTTTTAATTATATCCTTCATCTCTCAAAATATTTTAGATTGGCATAAATTAAACGGAGAACTTAGACGTGACTAGATAAAAGTGCGACTGAAAGAGGAAAGGGTATACAAAATCGGTCTCAGGTGTTGGAGGGTAAAGCTACGAGTACTTAGGCAGCTTCTGGAGTCAGGCCTTTAGGGTGGCAGTATATATAGGTAATTATGTAAGACTTATGGATGACTTATCCCTTCAGTCAATTGGTCGAACGTAATGTGAAATCATGTCTCGTCAATGTGTGCACTTATGTGGGTATACACCGAGATTCGGCTTCTAAAAAAGAAATCAACTAATGGTAGGCACCTACAAGGTCTCATAAGATAAACAAAAAGGCATCACTCTTACTTATATTTTGAGGAGAGGTAATCATTGATAAGGTAAACGTAGATCCTGCTCTATAAGCCAAAGAAACTTCAGAACTGGAAAACCTAGAGATGGTTTAAGACTCTTTATGTCAACAGTCGATGAGGTTAGAGAGGAGATTTAAAAGTAGCAAACTTGAAGGAACAGTGCATTAAGTATGAATAAGGTGAATTGTGTCCGCAGTGACGTAACTTTTCAAAACAAAACACTTGACAGGTGTTCGAAATGCAATATCGAATATCGTAGCTAATCGCCAACAGTATGATTTTCAAGTATTTTAAACTGTGATTTGCATGAGGTAGAAACTCTGTTAATAAGCGCAAACGGAAATATAGACCAGGACCCTCGAGGGAATCTCGAAATAGCGACAGTTACAGTCTTCAGCAGTATCCGCTGTACATATATGTTTCTTTGTATTGTAGTACGGTTGTGTATTGAAAGCTTTTTTCCGTTTGGTGGTGGAAATCTTGTAAGCGCCCGACAAACCCACTTTCTTTCTCCTCTTGACATCATCGTAAGGAGATCTCAAGATTTTTGTCTGCTCTAAGTTGTTCTGTCCGCCGGGGTAACTGCCCGGCCATTTAAAAAAAACATAAGTTACGAAGCAGCAACAAGCCTCGGATAAGAACGGATCTACTGTTGACAACCCACGCAAACGATTGAAGGACAATGAGCTTCGGATATGCACGTGGAATGTTAGATCCCTTAATAGACCACGGGCAGCCGAGCAACTAGCGGAGGTCCTAGACTGCTGCAAAACAGACATAACCGCCATTCAAGAAATGCGATGGGATGGGCGGGACAAAAAGAAGATGAAAAACTGCGATATCTACTACGGCAAAAGCAGTGCTTATTTGGATGCGGATTTGTTGTCGGAGGCAGACTAGGACAAGAAGTCTTCAGCTTTCGCCATGTGAGCGAGCAATCCGCATCAAGGCTAAATTCGCCAACATAAGCCTCATATGCGCGCATGCCCCCACAGAGGAGAAAGATGACGACACCAAGGATGCCTTCTACGAGCTCCTCAACAAGACCTACGAGCAATGCCCTAGCTATGACATTAAAATTGTCCTCGGTGATTTTAATGCAAAACTAGGAAGATAGGGTATCTTTGGTGGAACAATCGGAAAATATAGCCTGCACAACACCACCTCCGATAACGGATTCAGGCTAATCGACTTTGCGGCGGGGCGAAACATTGTCGTGGCTAGCAAGCGGTTCCCACATCTCGACATACACAAGGGGACTTGGAGCACTCCTGATCAATCAACAGTCAACCAGATTGATCACATTGCGATCGACGCAAGACACTCCTCCAGCATTATGGATGTCCGTACGTTCCGAGGAGCCAACATCGACTCGGACCATTACCTTGTTGTAGCCACGGTACGGTTGCGGATATCCCAAACTACGCCAAGACAAACTAATGCTGTGAGAAAATTCGACGTCAGACGGCTACAATCGCAAGAGATCGCCAAGTCCTTTTCCGATCAAGTGTCTCTTAATCTCTCTACCGCCAGCATCAAGCATCGAAGACCATTGGAACACTGCCAAAATGACAAGCACATGCAGCTAAGCAAGATGCATATTAGGCGGTGCTGCTTAGAAGGACCAGAGCTGCTAGTGAGCTCTATGAGCAGAAGAGGAGAGACGAATACCGGCTTCTCAGAAGGAAGAAGAAAGAGCATGAGAAGCGCGCGGTCGAGGAAATTAAGAGATGCTACTCCAGGAATGAGGTTCGGAAGTTTTACCAAAAGGTAAAAATAACATGCCGGGGAAACAAACCCCGAACCGAAGCCTGTAGAGATGAACAAGGGAACATCGTAGTAGAATCGCAGTCGATGCTGAGGATTTGGAAAGATCATTTCTGCAGACTGTAAAACGGCGATGACGGACGATATACCGCTGTCAGGCAGAATCAACCTTTCAACTTGGACGATGATGACCAACAATTCCGCCCACCCGACCTGGATGAAGTGAAGATAGCTATATCGAAGCTTAAGTCCAACAAAGCTGCTGGAGCGGATGGCCTGACTGCCGAGCTCTTCAAAGCGGCAGGCGATGAATTGGTAAGGAGCATACGCATACACCAACTCATCTGTAAAATATGGTCGGACGAAAGTATGCCCGATAAATGGAACCTCAGCATTATTTGTCCGATTCTCAAGAAAGGAGACCCTCTGAACTGCGCCAACTACAGAGGCATCAGTCTCCTTAACATCGCATATAAGATCTTATCTGCCGTATTGTGTGAATGCCTGAAGCCGTTCGTCAACAGCATGATAGGTCCATATCAGTGTGGTTTCAGGCCAGGAAAGTCCACCATCGACAAGATATTCACACTACGGCAGATCTTGGGGAAGACCCATGAGCTTCAGATCGATACCAACCACCTATTCATCGATTTTAGGGCCGCGTATGACAGCATTTATAGAGACGAGCTATACAGAGCAATGTCTAGTTTCGGGATCCCTGCCAAACTTGTCCGTCTGTGCAGGATGACGTTGGAGAATGCACGCGGCTTCATCAAGGTCGGTAAGGATCTCACCGAGACCTTCGATGTCCAGAACGGATTTAGACAAGGCGATGCGCTGTCATGGGATTTTTTCAACATCGTACTTGAAAGAATAGTGCAAAACTCACGAGCAAACACAAGAGGCACTATCTTTCAAAAGTCCGTCCAACTACTCGCATACGCCGATGATATTGACATAATCGGGAGAAAGCAGCGTGAAGTCAGTGACGCTTTCGCGAGTATTTAGGCGGAAGCGGCGAAAATGGGCTTAGCGGTCAATGCGGGCAAGACCAAGTATATGCTGTCAAGCAAAAAGGACAACCAACACCGATGTCTTGGGCAGAACGTCACCTTAGATAGATATAACTTTGAGGTAGTTAAGGACTTTGTCTACCTAGGCTCCGCTATAAATACAGACAACGACACCAGCGCTGAGATCAAGCGAAGAATAACTCTTGCCAACCGCTGTTTCCTTGGGTTAAGAAGGCAATTGAGTAGCAAAGCCCTCTCTCGGACAACAAAAGTCACCCTTTATAAGACTTTAATAATCCCGGTCCTGCTCTATGGCGCAGAGGCATGGACCTTATCAAAAATGGATGAGGGTGTTCTTGGTTGCTTCGAGAGAAAAATTCTTCGGGCGATCTTCGGTCCCGTCTGCATTGACGGTGAGTGGAGGAGGAGATACAACAACGAACTGTACGGACTGTACAGCGACATGGACCTAGCCAGAAGAGTGAGGATCCAAAGACTGAGATGGCTGGGTCATGTAGAGCGCATGGACACCAATGCTCCGGTCCGAAAAGTCTTCGAATCCGCCCCCGAGGGACAGCGCAGTAGAGGAAGGCCAAGACTCTGATGGCGCACGCAAGTGGAAGAGGACCTCAGCCAACTTAGCGTGCGAAACTGGAGGCAGCTAGCCAGGGATCGAGCTGGCTGGAGAAACTTGTTGACTGAGGCCCAGGTCCACCCCGGACTGTAGCGCCACCTAAAGTAAGTAAAGTAAGTTTTTCTTTTTCACACAGCTTCTTAAGTATAATGCTTATAGTTTCGCTGAATGTTGATTGCCTCAGCTTTCTTCAGGGTGATTCGGGCAATGGTATATGGCAGGGCCCATGTGTTTATCGGATTCTTTCCAGCCTCAATGGCGTGATTAACCATTGCACTCAAATCTGAATCAGGTATAAAGAATCTATCTGCTCTATTCTGAGGAGACCCATTTTCCTTGCCATTGGAAAAGATTAACCACCTTTATTTGCAGACGGCTACAATAAAAGCACTCTCCTCCATCGATAGGATTTTATTTCAATGGTTTTTGGTTATATAGGTATGTAGAACCTATAAAGAATTTCTGATGGAGTAGCGCCTGCTAGATCTAACTTTACCGTATTTTTGTCTTCCAATATTTGGGATTATACGACTAGCTATCGCCTTTTGTGCTGCCCACAGAAGGTGAAGTCGGCACCTACTCATAAAGTATAAAAAAAACTTAAGAATCCCAACACTCAGTTCAGTGGTCATCCAACGTTTCTAGATAAATCATTTTCAACAGCGGCTATTGTTATCACAATATTCACATGGATTTTCACTTTTACAGTATAAATCAAACCAAGAGATTTTGTTGCTTGGAACGAGTACCCAGAGTAACGAACAAACATGCAACTAAGGAGCAGTCTCCGAAGAAAAACGACAGGCGATGAGGTCATAGATGAGGAGATCTATGCACATTGAGTATTAAATCACATTAATGTCAAAATGTGGCCAACTGAAGTTCTGCCGTTTGACTTTTCAATCGGCATTTCGGCATCATTACCAAATTCTGACTCAATTTGTCTCATATTAGTAGATTTTGAAGCTGTAAGGTTACGTTATGAACTAATCCCTGACTCATATTATCCACGATTTGTCGGTGTAGTTTTTCGTAGCTTTCCATATTTTTTTTTATCAGCATATCAATTAATATCTAACATCTTATGCTATCCCCTGAGACGAGACAATTGAACAACAATTTCAAGTAAAGGCAATATTATTGAAATGCATTTGGCCAACTTCCGATTGGCCCGAGAAAGCGGAATCAAACATCAGGCACTATTAACATACTCGTTAGAGATTTTGAGACCTGGGTGACCCAACAAAATACCCTAACAATCGCATTCAAGTGTATTGATTTCCTATTCAAGCTGAGCTCAACTATTCAAAGATGTCGTTAACGATATACATCTGCGAATAAAAACAACAATTTTCGTATTTCCTGGACAATGCAATTGTCAAAATCTTCGATTGCACTTTAACCATATGTGCCGTAGCAATCCTCTTACCATCAGGAATATTTTTGATACTCACCTGACAATGGAAATACTGATTGTGCAGGAGGAAAGAAAAAAAATCCTGCAGTGCAATCCTTAAGTGGAATAAAAATAAGAACTCAACAACAACAGAAACACAATGGCAATGAAAGAGGAAAATACATAAGAAAATAAAACTGACAAAAAAATCCTCACCCATAACACATTTTCAAGTGAATAACCTGACTTTCCATTTCCTCTTGGCTTGTGGTATCCATTTCGAGGAAAAGGATTTCATCGTTCTGAAGGAATCAGAGCTGTCATGGTATACCTTACTCGCCATCACCCTGTGTCACGGGATCGCCTGTAATATCCCTCACAACAGTTTTATCTGTTCTTCGGGGATAAAATTTCATGTCCCTTGTGGATACCCAGATACAATTTTACCTGGATCTAAAGATATGCATTTCTACATTCAGGATTTCAAAATATGTTTTCCGTGTCATAGAGGAAAGTGCTTTCTTCGAAACAACTCAGTTAAATGTATTTTGCAGATATTTAAAGCAGACACAATTCAATATACGGATTCAGGACCATCTTAATTGTTGAATAGCTCGCTTCTCCAATATGAGTGCCACGGACTTCCACCTAAGGAAACACCCAGATGGAGTCCAAGGAGATTGAAGTTTGTATCATTTCTCACTTCATCTGTCCAGAGAGGCTTCTCTTTAACGGAACATGGATCAAGGCATGTTTCGCAGATCATTGACTTGTGAAACTGTACGTCCCTCTTTAAAAAAAAAAATATTGAACTGCTAAGATATTTTATTATTCGTAACATAATCCCGATGGAAAGTTAAGATGTGGCCTTTCCTACCGCTGAAACAAAATCATAATTATCCAGGAGATTAAGAAGAAACTGCATCTCTCAACTTTTTTGGAAGGTGTGTTTCAAAAATTTGCTACAGGCCACAAGAATTAGCATAGTACCTAGGTAGCTACATTTTCCAGGAAAAATGATTTCCCTTAACTAATTGTTAAGCAGGCGAAAAACATCAGTTTCAATTGCGAAAACTCTAGAAACTCTGGCAACAATATAAAGCAACAAGATGGAAACAGTGGAATGGATTGAAAACTACGTGTTCATATACGAGGGCAAGGTGAAAAGTTATCGGCCTGACGCAGAGGTGGCGTTCCAATCAGCTAAAAATTATGTTTCCTGCCTGGGTGCAAGTTTAATTAGTTCATATGACAAATTTCAACTTGTTTTCTCTTGTAAAAAGTGGACAAATGAATTTAAACGAGGTCGCACGAGGACCCACGGGAAGTACGGCCAAAAACCGCAACCACACCCGAAACCTTCGAAAACAGTGCAGGAAATCGTGTTAAACAATAGGCGACTGACGGTGAGTGAGATAGCTGTGGCTGCGGGGGTATCAGAAGAAAGGGTGCAAACATCTTGCCCAAAAACTTGCGGATGGGAAAACTCTGCACTAGATGGGTGCCGCATTTGATGGGTGCCGCATTTGATGAATGCCGATCTAAAGCAAATGGGCAAACGGTTTTCGCTGAAATCTTTGGATCAATTCAAATTCAATCAAGTATCCGACCGATTTTGTACGGCGATTTCTTACAATGGACGAGACATGACCTATGTCGTTCGTTACCACTACATGTAAGAAACGAAACAGCAGACAAAGCAGTGGGTGAAAGTCGGTAATTCAGCGCCAAAGAAATCAAAGCCGATCCCATCTGCCGAAAAGGTAATGGCCACCGTGTTTTGGGATGTGAAAGGGATTCTGTTAATTGATTACCTTGAAATAGAAAGAGCAAAATTGGAGAGAAGAGGCCTGGCTTGAAGAAGAAAAATATCATCTTTCACCAGAACAATGCACCTGTTCACAAGGATGCATTGGCGATGGGAAAACTGCGGGCATCCTTCCTGTTCTCCGGATTTGGCAACCTCAGACTTCCATCTGTTTTCAAACTCCGGGAAGGAATACTGATGTTAGATAAACGCTGAACCAAGTGTGTTGAAGGCAACATAAAATCATTTTTTAACTGAAAACAGCACTCTTTCATTGTCAGGTGGAGAACATGTTACCTTACCCTCGTATCTTAAGCCATTATAGCAAAACTAGAAACCTTCCAACGCCACTGCATGGCATATCAAATAATAACCATCTCCCTGGTTAGGTCCAGAAATACATAATCCAGTTCTCATTCCACAGGGGATACAGCTACATGAACAACCATTATAGGCACCTTTCCATTGTACTAGGTGGGGTGAAAAGTAACCTCTTTGCGAATAAAAAAAAATTTGTTTTAATTGTTTTTTTTTATTTTATTCAATATAGTCCCCTTTTAGCTTGACACACTTATTCCAGCGATTTTCCAACTTCTTGACCCGTCCGAAAAGTAATTTTCCGGAAGGTCTGCAAAAAACTCCTCCGTGGCATCGATGATTTCCTCGCGTGAGCTGAATTTTTTATTGATGAGCCATCTTTTGAGATTTGGGAAGAGATAATAGTCCGAGGGATCCAAATGGGGCGAATACGGTGGATGCGACAGCAATTGGAGCCGTAAGTCGTAAGTGGTTGCGATGCTCTTATCGCTGGTGCATTGTCTTGCAAAAAGAAAATTTTTTTCGCTTTATGTGAGGCCGTTTTGCAGCGATTTCGGCCTTCAATCGCTCCAATAATGCACAGTAATACTCGCTGTTGATGGTTTTTCCTTTTTCGAGGTAGTACACGAAGAGTATGCCATAACAATCCCAGAAAACCGACGCCATAACCTTTCCGACCCATTGAGCCTCCGTCCGCCGCTTTGGAGCACTCGTGCCGGCTTTCTTCATTGCCGGGCACTCATTCTGCTCTCTGGTGTGTAATAGTGGATCCAGGTTTCATCAACAGTTACCAATCGACGCCAAAAGTCAGCCCGATTCCGCATCAGCAAGTCTTAACACTCATTCGAAGTGCTCTCGCGTTCGTGTTTTTGGTCAGGAGTGAGCATGCGTGGCACCCAGCGGCAGGATAACTTTTTCATATGCGGAATCTACTACTAATCTTTGTGGTATCTGCTAGCTCGCGCACCTTCACTTTCCGGTCAGCCAACACTATTTCATGTATTTTTTTGACATTGTCCTCTGTAACCGCATCGGAAGGCCTGCCACTGCGGACTTAATCGGTAGTGGAGTTGCGGCCACCACGAAACTCTCGAAACCAATATTTGATGGTGTAATCTGACGGAGCATTAGCCCCATAACATTTATCCAACTTTTCTTTTGTTTCCTTCGCCGTTTTGCCTTTCAAAAAACGAATATCGTTTTTGTCCATACTCAACATGATGCCAAACACGTCAACAACAAAACTAAACACAGTATCGCACTGAAATTTGGCATGTCTGCCTATATATGAACGGACTTCAAGGCACCATAACCTTTTTTGCAGTAGCAGCGCATTCTGGCGGTCAAGGAGGTTACTTTTCACCCCACATAGTATAGGCTCTACCATTATGGAAATAGGAAACGATAAAATCGAAGCAGTATATGGAATCCGATCGAATCGGGTTCATATGGCAGGAAGTTGTGCTGTTGGATCACAGGTTCGGTGTTGTCGAATGTTAGAGGTCCCAAATACAGTCAATCTATATGTATGCAACTCTCATGTAGTCAGTAGCGTCTGAATTTAGTTGTTGAAAATTTGTTGGATGCTTATCGACTTGGAAATCAGAAATTCTGCCAAAGAACCTGTCTTTTGTATTAGAGCATGAATACTTTCGGATAAACCTGTAAAATGCATACACGTACATGTTTTGCGTAGTTTAATGTCATAGCTCAAAATATAGAGCAAGCTCTGCTAAAATGTCGGCCGCCGGAGACTTTATTAAACATTAAACTTGCTGCTCAAAATTCGCCGAAGACTTTTATGCTATTTATTCGGACGAAGTAAGAAGCCTCAAATATAGGGTTCCGAAGTAGATTTAGTTTAACTTCAAGTTAATATTCCGCATTTCCTATTACGATTACTATTCAACTATTTATAAAGATTACGAAGACTTGGTAATGTCACAAGGATACTTTGGTTTATCTCCCAATATACCTTCAAATTAAGGACAATCATTCTACTATTTGTGGGAGCACCATGGTTGCACGGCAGCTATGGTAGCGCGACCAAAAAGTCTCTTATGTGAGAATATTCAATTAAAATAGTTCCCCTCGAGATAAGCGCTCTTATTCCATCTATAAATCTAAGAAATGGGCTAGGGAATATTTTTAATTCGGCACACTTCAACTTTCAACCCAACCCCTTAAGGCTTAAATTCTACATACCAAGCGATTACCAATTTTTTTTGAATTCAAGTTCTGTTGTGAATCGCAGATTTTCAACGGTTAAAAAATACGAGGGCGGGTCAATAAGTCCGTGACTTTTTGAATTTCTGACCTCTTTACTGAAACAGCAACACTGCTCCTGTTAACAGGCATCTGTCAGTTGACTCCTGTCAAAATTTAAACTTGCTGCGTCAGTTAGTTTGTGTTTGACAGCTATTTTTATCAGACTACTCATTAATTTGAGGAGAAAATGGAAACAAGTGAATTTCGTGTGCTTATTAAGCATTATTTCTTGCGAAGAGAGACCAAGGCTAAGCTTGATAAATACTATGGGGACTCTGCACCATCGATTTCAATGGTAAAAAAGTGGTTTACTGAATTTCGTTGTGGCCGTACAAGCACTGAAGATGCCGAACATCCTGGACGCCCAGTTGAGGTCTCTACACCCGAAACAATCGAAAAAATTCACGATATGGTGTTGGCCGACCGAAGATTGAAAGTGCGAGAGATTGTGGAATGGGATCTCGGATGGCTCAGTGGTTTCAATTTTGAATGATCACTTGGGCATGAGAAAGCTTTCCGCAAGATGGGTGCCGCGTTTGCTCACAGTCGACCACAAACACATGTGCAGTTGCCATTGCAAAAATCCATGAATTGGGCTATGAATTGCTCCCTCATCCACCCTATTCTCCAGATTTGGCTCCGAGCGACTACTTCTTGTTCCCAAACCTGAAGAAATGGCTTGGTGGAAAAAGATTTGACTCCAATGATGAAGTCATCTCGCAAACAAAAGCCTATTTTGAGGACCTCGACAAATCATTTTTTTTTGGAAGTGTATAGAGCTCAAGGGAGACTACGTTGAAAAATAAAATTATTTTTTTATCAAAAAATCTGTGTTTTAATCCAAAAGTCACGGACTTATTGACCCGCCCTCGTACTTAAACAGATACCCAAGCCCAATATAGAGGAAAACGGAATCAATTCCGTCTTAAAAAAACTTTCTTTGAAATGATCGAAACGCTGGATGAACTCACCAGGCTGGTCTAGCTTCTCAAAACGAGGGATCGAACCAGACTTTTTCGAAAGGAAATTCTCTCCATCTCATCCATGAGATCCTCTTCTCAGACAACCTAACCAGAAACAGCTGACTATTACCCACTATCATCGAAACAAGTAAGCTGAGTAACACAAGACCTCGTAGATCGTACCGGTCATGGGTTGCATGCTGTTGCATCCTTTGTCATATGTCATTTCGCAGTTTTTCTACAAAGGGTAGCTTTTGGTAACTATGAGGAGAACCACTTGCATGACATTGGTTCACATACTGAATCCCTGCCGAACAGTAAAAAAGTAATCAGCCAAAAATTGAAATTGATGATTACACGCTCCCAAAGACTTTAGTGCTCTCAGTCAAAACAGATCAAGTTAAATGGAGGTAAAACTGTTTAAAGAGACGTCTCTGTCTTATATGCAACACAGCTACCAAAGCAGAAGCTCCATGATGGATAAGGTTATAGAAATTTTTGGGCAGGATATCAGGGCCACACGACAGGAGGGACTATAAGCTGGGCATTTTCATCAACATTGAGGATGTTTTGGACAACATGACTTTCGATGACATTCCATGGTAACTTCGGAGAAAATAAAACGGACCTCGTAAGGGCCGCTACTAAGGTGATTTCGACTTACTGCTTGATGCTCTTCATAGTTCTAACATCTATGTTCAATGATCAGTCAAATGCAGGTGATGTGGCTACAGCGTCTGTTGGATATGGGTGTCATCTACAATAACAGGATTCTCTGAAAGTCGAGAACCTCTATAGGGTGACGGCTTTCTGGTAGTTAAATGGAGTTTTCGCTAAGATATGGAACTTGTCACCAAGAAATGTCCTTCTGATCTACTTGGCCATGACCAATTATATGTCATACGTCGGTTCTCTGGTGGAACAATAAAAAACGTCAATGCTTCTCTATCAGAATCCAAAACAAGGTCTTTCTTGGTTTCATGGGAGCTTCCTTTACCACCCTGACTTTGCTCTGCTCTGCTCTAGACAAATAGTTTCAACCAAAATGTGAATCAAGAAATGAATCTATATTTTCCGCATTGTTTTAGGATGCAGCATCTGGAGGATAATAATGTGAAATTTCACTTCTCGTTAACTTAATTCGCCTCTATCTTACATGAGGAGAAATATATAGTTCCTATGGCAGAATCATCCGAAGGGCAATTTGATGTAAATTTTCGCTGGGTCTTTGTCCACAAGACAGTGGTAGGCAATGATCACGAAGGCAAGTAAACTTACAAGGGATCTATCACTGCGACTAAGAACTGGCAAACCAAAGAATCAAGCACCCATATTCTAAGACAACAAGTCGATGAGAGGATGAAAAGTAAGGACAATGCCATTAAAGAAGGTTTCTTTGAGCACCTCGACAAAGGCTATGAGCAATGTCCTTCAGTACGATGGACTGGTGATGGACTCAGCCTTATGATTTAGTAGGCACAGGGTTTTCTAATCTCAGCATACACAAGTGGAATGGCAGTTATCGGATCATGAAACATTAAAAAGATTTGATAATTTTGCTATCGTGAGGCGCGCTTCCAGTATTCTGGTAATCCGAACTGTACAGGCAGGCAACTATCACTCGGATCATTACTTTATTCAAGCCAACATACGAACGTAAATTTCACAAGCGCCACAGAAAGAAGAACTTTTGTGAATAGATATTACGTAGAAAACCTGTATCCACAGGAGACGGCCAGAATCTTTGCCGAACACCTATCTAGAAATCTCTCAACACCTCCTATGATACCAGCATCAGGCTAACTAGATAAGCTTGTTAGTTGAAGGCCAGGTTTAGTCCGATCTATAGCGGCACCTATGTAAGTAAATAAGTTCCATGTCCCATTCGAATATAATGAGACAGTTACTATTTTTAACAGAGCTTGAGCATGTTTTAAAAAAAAAGTTTGGTTTGAGTTACCATGTCACGAAGGCAAAGGTCAACTTACTAAATCGAGAGGAGCAAGGTCTTACAAGCCCGGAAGTACGGCTGATATACTCCAATCTCCATCCTTATCCTCGTGTCGAGCAGTTTTTTCCAAATCAATTAACCAAAGGCCTACTTCTACACGTAGGCAAAAGACGTTTCCTAAAAGCCTTTTTTACCTCCAGTCCTTCTAGCTAATTAAACTTTCCACAAAATCCTCCAACGATTTCTTTTCAGAAACTTTAGTTAAACTTTTTCAAAACGATATGATTGCGCAACATCAATCTTCCTCCCCTAGACTGAAGCCAACGAGAACCGCAATAAAATTACAATCTAGGTAAAATGTCGAAACATGAAGCAGCACTCATTTGCCAAATGCACGCTTTTTATAACTAAAAAACGAACCAAGTCCGGCTCTTAACAAACTCCAAGCTTCCGGGGACTTTATCAATTATCCCATTACGTTCAGGTATCCAATTAGAAATATCAAGTAACTTTTGCAGCCACTCCGTTACATTTACCCTTTCTTCCAACCCTGAGGGCTGAAGTAAAACACTGCCCTGTGTAAACAACAACATGTTCCCTAGAGCATTCTCCCAAAGCATGGAAAACTAAACACAGCCCGCATAGTAACATTTTTCCGAGTGAAAATAGAAGAAAAACCGCTTTACACCTTTTTTCTTAGAGTGGGAAGCAAACAACCCCCAGGAATGCCAGTACTCAAATCCGTAAATGGAGGAAATTTATTTCCATTAGAGCCAAGGGGGTGCTGCAGCCTTTCGCTCCTTTCGCCCCTGTTATGTTTGCTGTCGTTGCTTACTCGAAGTACTCGTAAATGGATTGGGGGAAAGTATTTTTGTTATGACGCCCATAAGTCTGCTGCCACCATCAAGCTATAGAAGTGATACCGCGAAACACATTTATCCCAAGAAAAGTTTTCCTTCACTCACCCCTTCTCACCCTTTTGTCGGTCCGATTTCTGGCTTCCCCCAGCCTTTATACTTTTTTCCTTCAGACATAACTTTGCGATTATCATTATGCAATAACTTTTCTTTCCAAGAAATTCTTTGCTATTTTTTATTTCTTTTTGTTGCTTTCTATCTTGGCATCTCTTTATTACTGAATCTCTGCTGTATCTGTAACTGCGATTGTTTGCCAAGGATCGAGTTTTTCCTAGAATCCTGGAAAAAGATTTTACCACATCACTAGGAAGTAAAACATAAAACAATGGTGCGGTCTAAATTTTTGGTAAAAGTCATGCATGTCAGACTAGGACTTTCAGAGTTCAGAGTTCGAGATACACAAAAGAATTACCGACTGTAGAGTTTGAGATATTTGTACTCTCGTACTGGCGCGAAAAACTTTAACAAGTGCAATTGGCAGGACAGTCGGAAAATAGTCAAAATCGATTGGCATCGCTCCAAAAATGACTTATCGGGGCAAAAGTTATTTGAAAAATTCGTCTGAGATGGGATAGAGATACGTTTTGGTAAATCCCCTTTTCGAAACTTATTAAAAAAAAAAAAAAAAAAACCACTCCATACTTTGTGGTTGTTGAAAGGCTAAAACACTTTTTTTTTTTGACATTTTGGCAGAAGCTGAGATCATCCTTGACGGGCGGAATCCAATGACGGAATAAATTGTGTTGCATTTTAATCAAGGATCCAACCGCTGATGTCTGATTGTTGGTTGGTTACTGGTTGCTGGTTGCTGATTGCGTGTTCCAAGGGAATGTCCTTCATTAACTTTTTCACGTTCCAACAGTCGAGTCGGGCGGCGGGCATGGGAATGGTAAGAGGATATTAAAATTTCATTGGTGATACGTTGTCACTTTGGGTAGCGATAGCAGCGATTAAAATAATTGTATTTCGTGAACGTGGAGTGGCATATTTTCCAGTTGCCAGGGTGGTGGTGTAGGTACATCACACAGTCGGAAATTGCCATCCCCGCTCGGAATTATAGTCACAATAATTTTTCAAGGATAATCAGTTTTTTTTTTCTGTCTCTCCTTTTTCCGAAATGAAACAAGAGCAATGAAAGAAAAAAAAAAATAATAAATTCTTCGAAACGACGCGGTGAATGGATCAAGATATGAAGATGCAAATTGAATTCGTGACAGTTGGTGGAGCCCACGATGGTGGATTTTACGATGCGATGAGTTTAAATATTTCGATAGCTTGGAAGTTTTTTTTTTTTTTGGTTTTGTTCTCAACAAGTTTGTCGTTATTTGAGAACTCTGTGCAGAGAAAACGTAACAATTTAATAAAGCACATCATATCATGCCTTTTTGTGGTTACATTTGCGGAAGTATTGTAGGCGTTTATCCTCGTGTGGCATTTATCATGAGTTGACATGCCAATCTTCAGAATGTATCCGGATACTAGAAAGCGCTACTACTAGCAGGGTAATCTTGCTACTTGATCTTTTTTTAATTTTAGATTTTTTTTTTTTGTTTTAGAGAAAATTTGGTATTTTTCGCATCCACTAGAGGGTGAGATGGCACCTGAAGAGGTGTTTTTCTACGCTGGAAAAACCACTGCGTAAGCTTTTCCTTTAATCCTACTCTTTAGGACTCCTTCCGAGCAGATGGAAAAGAGGCATTTGTCCAGCCCGTCCCTAAAAAAGGCGAATCTTCTTCTCTCTCCTCTTACAGACCCATTGCACTTGCGTCCCTTCTTTTCAAGGTCATGTAAACGCCGATAAATCGTCAGCTCATGAAATATCTCGAAACATGAAAACTTCTAAATGACCGGCAGAACGATTTTCGTAGCAACAGGTTCACTGGTGATTTGATGGCATGTCTCACCGAAAAGTGGAACTAATGTTTACATCAATCTGGCGAAAGCAAGATAGTTGCACTTGATATTTCTAAGGCATCTGACAGAGTTTGGCATCAGGCTCTTTTGTCGAAAATGCGTGCTTTTGGAATGTTCAATTCTGGTTTAGTTTTGGATAGTTTCAAGTCTTATATCCACAAAATAAATGCTGGTGTGCCCCAGGGCTCCGTTCTGTCTCCGACACTCTTTTTAATTTTCATGAATGATCTCTTGTCTGCTACTTCTAATCCCATTTACTCCTTTGCTGACGACAGTACTCTCTGCTTTTCATATTCGTTCCCGGACTCACGTCCCTGCTCTTCGGCTGTAGAATGGGAACGGCAGCGTATGTTAAGCTCATTAAATTCCGATATAAACAGCATAACCAATTGGGGAACTACCAACAGAGTGGAATTTAATGCTTCCAAAACACAATGCTGTCTGCTGTCGCTTAAGCGAAATTCAAGTACCCAGCCATTATCCATGAATGGCACTTGCATCATTGAAACCGAAAAACTTTCCATTCTCGGTATGTGTGTCATTGACAACTTACCTTGCAATGATCACATATTCGAGGTCGCCAAAAATGCTGCGAAATGTTTAGGTTTCCTTAAGCGATGTAAGAAATATTGCACCCCCTCTGATCTGGCTTCAATATATTGGGCTTTCATCCGCCCAAAATTGGAGTAAAATGCTTACATCTGTTCAGATGGTCCAAAGACTTCTTTGCGCCTACTAGATAGGATTCAAAACCTTGCGATAAAACTTATAGTTCATGCTAATATTGCACAGTTGATTGACAACCTCGACCACCGACGTAACGTCTCCTGTCTCACCCTGTTCTATCGCACCACCAGTGCTCCTCAGATATTGCCAGTAGCATTCCGCACCTTCAAATCTCCAACCCTTTGAGCGCGCGCTAATTATAAAAAAAAGAGCTCGTGCTTGGAATATTATTCCAAGTTCAACGTAAACATAGGTGCACTACAAGCCAACAAAAAGAGCTGAAATTATTAAATTTTGCTTTGGAAATCAGACTTCGTCTGTAATAATTAAACGTTTGGCGAATAAATTCAGTGTTCGATATCACCTCACTCAAGATCCAGAAGACATTTTTGAAGTGTATTTTACATCCATCAAAAGATACGGTCTGGTGAGTTGCATGACCCAAAAGGGAGTCCCTTTTTAACTTTTTCGAAGACGGTAATTGTGAGGTGGCAACGGTCAACGGGGCGCGATATATGGCATTAATATGCAAATGAACTAAACAAAAATGACGTAAGGTATTGGTCTTAGCAGGATGGTGTAATAGCCATATGCTAGTGAAAGAATCGGTTTGTTGAATATGATGGTCCCTGATCGATATTGGTGATCCCAACTTCTCACCGCGATTACCTGATTTCTTACCGTCTTTTTATTTCTTTCTGGGGATATTCTGTATACCAACAAACCAGAGTCTCTGGGACAACTTTAGACCAAAGTTTCTGACGAAACCTCCAGAGTTCCACAAGAAACTTTTTAGAAATTGAAAAATGCCGAAAAGCGGGTTTATCTTTGCGTGGCCATATGCCAAATATAATTTTCAAGAAGAATTTTGAAGTATATTCAAATTTTGAATACATTCACGTGTGTAACCATTCGCGATCTTTATCAACCCGACAATGCCAGTGTTGAGCCTATGACAGCATATCAGTCGATCTAATTGCAAGTCAAAAAAGTATCAGACACAGAAGTGAACCCTGGGGAATGCCAGCATTTATTTTCTGAAAATCATTGAAACCTACAATGCAGCGATTGTGGTAAGTTTAAGTATGCAACCGTCAACTATTAAAATAACTTTGGTACCCAGCTTGAATGTTAGAAGCAGGATATACTGTCGCTAGTGACGAAAATACTGAACTGCAAGTGACAGATAAGAGATAATTTATGAAAATTTAAAATTAGTGTCAGTGGCAGTATGTGGGTCTAGAGAACGCCAGTGTTTACTTGGTAAATGTTAGAACTGAAACCGTGGAAAACAATCTGAATTTAACTTTTCAAAAGGTAAGTTATAATCCAACGAATAATATAATCTTCTTCTTCTTAAGTGGAGCTACAGTTCGGGCTGAACCTGGGTTTCAACCAACAAGCCTCAGCAGCTGACAAGATCTTTCGCCAGCTCCTTCCATCGATGATACGCTACAAGTTGTCCGAGGTCCCCTTTCTTGGTCTTGCGAGCGAGGGCTCTGCTAGTCAATTGCCTCATGAGCCCGAGAAAATATCGGTTGGCAAGAGTAATTCAACGTCTGTGCTGTTATCGTTGCTATTTGTGACTGCAGAGCCAAGGTAGACGAAGTCCTTGACTACCTTGAAGTTATAGCTGCCAATTCTGACACTCCGACAAAGTTGTCGATGGTGGGAGTCCTTCTTGATGACAGCATATATTTGTGTTTTGACTTATTTACCAATTTTAGCAGCTTCTGCTTCGATAGCTGCGAATGCCTCATTGACGCCTCGCTGTCTTCGACAAACAGCGTTCATGTCATCTGTGTACTCAAGCGATTGGGAAGACTTGTAGAGAATCGCACCGCTTCAATTGGCCAGTGAATTTTGCACGATTCTCTCTAAAGTGATGTCGAAAAAGTCACATGACAGCGCGTCGCCTTGTCTTAAAACTTTTCTGACACTAAAGGCCTCCGTTAATTCGATACTGATCTTAATGGAGTAGCGAGTGTTCTCCATTGCCATCCTGCCCAAACTATCGAGTTTGGCAGGAATGCCAAAACTAAACATGGCATTATACAGCTCGTCCCTGTGCACTATGTCATATGCGGCTTTAAAGTCGACGACCAGGTGGTTGGTGTCAATTTAAAATTCGAGGTCTTTTCGAAGATCTTCCGTGTAAATATTTGATCAATGGTAGACTTCCCTAGCCTGAAACCACCCTGATATGGACCTATTAGACTGCTCACGATCGGTTTAAAGCGAATACACAAAATGGCAAGAAAGATTTTGTAGGCGAAGTGCAGAAGACTGATCCTCCCATAGTTGACGCAGTCGAAGGGATCTCCTTTCTTGTGGATTGAGCAAACGATGCTAAGTTTCCATACATTGGGAATGCTTTATTATAACCATATCTTGCAGATGAGCTGGTGCATGTTCTTTATTACGTCATCTCCAGCTGTTTTAAATAACTCAGTTCAGGAAGTTCGTCTGGGCCAGCAGATTGTTCGACTTTAGTCTCGATATTGCTATCTCAACTTCGTCTAGGTCAGGTGGACGGAATTCTCTGCTACCATTGTCCAGTGTTGATGGCTCATTTTGCTTGACAGCGAAATACTGATCGTCGTCGCCGTTATACAGTCTGTAGAAGTAGAGTTCCATATGCTCAGCACCGGCTGCTATTCTTCTACTAGGTTTCCTTTTTCGTCCTGGCAGGCTTCCGTTCTGGCTTTGGTACCCCGTACATAAATTTTTTGATAGAATTTTCGAACATTATTCGAACGTCAATATGTACATATCATATGAAGTCCCTTTGCATGCCACAGATGTCGCCAATTAATAAAAGAAGACGATCGTTACAGAACTAAGAAAACCCCAAATAAATCCAATTTTCTCACTGCATCTCATTAAAAACTCTGAAGGTATACCACCCCCAGCATCAAATCATCCCCATTTCCATTACATCATCATACCTCAACCTCCTCGTAACTACTCATAAATTCAAAAAATCACGCTCCAATCGAAAGTCCTTCATAAAATCTACATCCGGCACATCAGTAAAATCAATTAGACCCTCACTTCTTTCCCCCAAACGCCCCGTTAAAGAGCTTCATTGTGACTAAGTATAATGTCGTTAATGTAAAATGCTGCATTTACGAATACTTTAACAAGCACACCCACCAGACAAAACACACTCCAGTTTCCCGCCAAAAGCAAACATCAATCAACTACTTCCGCATGAAAGGTTGGTTTCATACTTTTAGTCATAGGAACAAATCTATTATCACCACACCCATCAATTTACCACCCCCAACCTTTCTATCATAATTATATCGACATTTTCGAAGGCTGATATCAGTGCAGAAGAGAGGCATCTCCACAGTTCAGGGTCTCGTTCCTGTGCTTTGACGCATAAATCGCTTTGATAGCATTTTCATAAAGATGCGAAATGTCTCATCAGCACCCTGCCCGGAAAATCACTTATACTCGTACCTTGGTACTCGCATTCTATGGATTGTTGTTTCTTTCGTGGTAGTAGTTGATAGGTGATGATGTGTCTTTCAGGTTAGAGTACGTACATCCGCCGTTTTTATGTATGAGCACGTGATTCAGATTTTCTATTTCAGTTCGATGAGGTTTGCCTTAGTGAGTTTAGGGCTTTCATCTAGGACGGGAGTTATTTGCTCACACTGACTGATGAGGTAACTATTTGTCTTTTAGTCAGTCACTTAGAGGACATTGGTTGTTAAAGATGCGTTCAGACAGAATTTCTTTTTGTAAGAAAATTTATTCGACAATTACCCGTTAAATCGATGGGAAGTCAAAAGGACGTCTTTATTCATCTCATCTCGGATATCACTCATTAAAATGGTGCTAGATGTATCGGAGTAAGAAAGTCGTGGCATTATCTTTCAGACGAATAGGGACAAAGACAAAGTGGGGATGCTAACTGCATCAAAATGTGATAGCAGGGTAAGCATGGGTTGTTATGTTGGTTGACTCACTTTTTAAACGCTTTTAGTAGTTCTAACATGCGTTCAGACATTTGAAGATGATCTAGCTCTACTGTTCATTGGATTATGTCTAGGGATGGTGCACCCCACAGCTCAGGAAGCTCTAGACTTGATCGACGAATGACGCACTAGATATGGGATTTCAATCTATACTCTCAAAACTGAGGTTATGTTCTTAACGAGAAAGAGGAAAAAGATTGGCCTGGCTCATCGAGGCTTAAGCACATTACCATGCGTGTCTTCAAAGATGCTAAAGCGTTTGGGTATTCTCGTGAATAACAAACTTCTTTGGACAACAAAATTATGTCGAAAGCTTTTAATGCACTTTAGGTCTTCTGGTAGTGTAAATAGGATTTCACCAAGATATTGAACTTGAGCTTAAGCCTTTACTCAGTCGATCGCAATCCGACGTCTGAAGTAACTTATCTTGTGTAAGTTCTAGGTCACAGTGAAATCACGGGAAATGAAGTAGTTAGACTGGAATAGGCGAAGAGTAACTAAGGCATGCGTCAACTAGGCTAGGGCTTCCATCGTATGAGCATAGCTGCAAAGGTAATGTTACCCGACATTGACAAAGATTGTAGACTGCTAATTCTGTCCATGATGTAACCCTACACTGTCTCTAAGCACCTTAGAGTTTGCTGCGTGTTGACAACATTGCGGAGCTCTACTTATACGATAGTCCGCCATATGCTCGGACCGGGCTACATGTACCCAGGGATGATATCGTTGATGTTGGTACTGTAGGCACTTTTTCGAAGTGGAATTTTTCAGTTTTTCCACTACGAAGACTGGGATATCTCAGTAATAGAAACATACAAAACGTGCGTTAGACTAGCTCCTTGTATGAATGCTCTTTTCCGCCAAAGAAATAAGTCTCTTGAGCCGAGCAATTTGGACTGTCATAGTCCTCCGCAGTATAAAGTTTTTGAAGATATAGAGAATTAATCAAAAGCTGATTCGTGCTTCTACTTACGGGTGCAAAAGTTCATCATCTGCGACAATGTACTCGTATGATCAGCCGAGAAATATGATCCACGGGTGAAGTCTTGTCGTGGCACTATGTGATCGCAGAACTGATTTTTGTAAAAAATCTCCCGATGGTCGACAAGTCAAAGTGAATAGAAGACTGTCAAGTTTGCATATTTTTCCTAAGAAGCCCTCCCGAATTATTTTTGAATTGGTTATGAGATCTCGAAATTACTTGAAGCAGAGACTTAAGGACTGGAAATTACGACGGCATTTATCGAAGATATGTTATGGAAAACCTGGCCCATTTGGATATAAAGAAACATGTTTAAGATGCAACAACATATGTCGTCATAATACAAAACAAAGACAACAAGTTTTAGATCTGCGTGTGGAATATAACACAGTTAACAATACGTAGGCCGCGGTACAATTAGGTGAAATCTAATACTGCAACCAAAAATGCTATAACAGCTATCCAGGAAGTGAAATAAAATGAGGCAGATAAAATAGGGATAAAAACTGTAAAATCTTTCTGGCCTGCAGCTCGGAAACAACCTCGGCCTTAACAGGTCCTTCCATTTAGCGGTAGTGCCCTAAATATTGGTTGTAAATCGGTTAGTGTTCTATTCTACTTGAGGGTTTAACCTGAGCGGAGGTCTCGGTTTCCCTCCTTGATATGCCAAAGGAATTGATTCTTTCTTGAATCTTTCTTTATAAGGTATAGCTATGTATATCGCTCTTCCGGATAACAGATTTCAGAACTTCTCTTGTGCAAGGGAAACCAAGTAAAACCGTTGTTTATTGAAAATATTTATAAGTTTGCGTTATCCAGCAGTACGGAGGTCAAAGCAAAGTCCTTTATGACTTCAAAGCTAAATATTCTTGCTGCCGAAACGTCCTTTTGAGCGTCCGAATTTCCTTACGGTTCCGCCTAATAGGCAGTTTAAGAAATCACATAACATAACTGACATTTATGAGACATTGAACCTATTGCACTGCTTCGCGAGATTAGCAACGTTATTAGGTAAATTGCTGTGTGCTCATCACTATTGATCGGACGAATGAAGTTGCTATCGATCGTTGTCCACCACGAATGAAGAGTGTTGATCCTCTTCATCGGAATACAGTCTGTAGAAGTTATCCTTTTCTAAGGCTGACTGTAAGACAACTATTACGTCCTCATCTTTAGCTTTGCTTGCTACTATACCATAAAGTCGAGATAGGAACAATCGTATCCATTGCTCATTTAACTGACAATCAGTTCACGTGCTTATTTCCTTAGTTTATTGCATGTTATTGCCGGCACTGATTTTCAAATCAATACTTTTTTGTCTGCAACAAAGCTGCTGCAGCGGACGGCCTGACTGCCGAGTTCTCAAAGCAACAGGCGATGATTTGGTAAGGAGCATACACCAACTCATCTCTAAAATATGGTCGGACGAAAGTATACGCGGTAAATGGAACCTCAGCAAGGAAGGAGATCCTCTGAACTGCGCCAAATACAGAGGCATCAGTCTTCTTAACATAGCATACAAGATCTTATCTGCCATATTGTGTGAACGACTGAACCTTTTCGTCAACAACAGGATTGCCTGAAAAGTTTTTCCGACCGAACAATGATACAAGATATTTTTATCTCAATTTTTATTTTTTATTTTTCCACTTCTCCCAGCGATGCTCCCATCTCTCTAACCCATCCAGATAGTACTTGGGGTTTTTCTCTGCAAAATAATTGTTCACGAAGGCGATTGCCTCGTCATTTGACAAAAGAAATACTCTGTCCTCCGAGCGCAGTTTTTAGATGGGGGAACAAAAAGAAGTCGCTTGGGCTAGATCTGGTGAATAAGGCGGATGGTCAAGCAATTCAAACCGTAATTCATGGATTTTTGCCATGGCAGAAAACGGCGCATTGTCTTTTTCTGTAAATGTGGCCGTTTTTCCGCAATTTCTGCCTTCAGCTTGGCTAGTAATGATGCGTAGTATGCTCCTGTAATGGTTTTTTCTTTTTGAAGATAATCGATTAAGATAACTCCTTTACTATCCCAAAAAACAGTCGCCATCACTTTCCCAGCCGAAAAAACAGTTTTTGCTTTGTTTGGAGTCGGCTCGCCCTTTGCAGTCTATTGTTTTGATTTGTTTTTTTGAAACTTCGGTAAGTAACTGTCAAAATATGCACAACTAGCATTCACTAGCTTTTATTGTCGAGTGCCGCTATCTTTACGCTGCTGTCGGAAACTTTTCAGACAACCCTCGTATACAGAGCAGTGTCTAGTTTTGGCATCCCATCCAAACTCGCCCTTCTGGGAAGGATGACGATGGAGCATGCACACTGCTTCATTAAAGTCCGTAAAGATCTCACCAAGATCTTTGATGTCAAAAAGGGATTAAGACAAGGCGATGCACTGTCATGCGATTTCTTAAACATCGTACTTGAAAGAATAGTGCAAAACTCACGCGCAAACACAAGAGGCACAATCTTTCAAAAGTCCGTAAAATTCTTAGCATGCACAAACGATATTGTGATAATTGAAAAAAAGCAGCGTGATGTCAGTGGCACCTTTGCAAGAATTGTAAGGCGCAAAGACATGGACAATAGCAAAAATGGATGAGGGTACTCTTGGCTGCTTGAGAGGAAAATACTTCGAATGATTTTCGGTCTCGTCTCCATTGACGATGAGTGGAGGAGAAGATACAACGACGAACTGTATGGACTGTGTAGTGTAGAGCGGTTGAACACCAATGCTCCGGTTCGAAAAGTCATCGTACCCACCCCCGAGGGACAGCGCAATAGAGGAAGCCTTAGACTCAGGTGGCGCACGCAAGTTAAAGGGGACCTTAGCCAATTTTATCACCGTGCTTAGGATAATACTACTTCGAAGATCTTAGCTTGATATTTTTCAGTGTGGGCGTGCATGTCCATATCAGGCTAATTATGTCGCCTTCAATGTCTGAGGCCAAAGACTTATTGTCTAAATATTCTTCTCATCAAAAGTTAAAATTGAGGCAGGTGCTGTTATTGTTCTTCGTGGCAATTGTTTTAGTTGATGTCACGATTTTTCATCCTTCTTCGACAGACTTATTTCATTGCACTTCACGGATAGTTGTGATATTCGCTTTCTATGTAGAGCCTCTGCTCTAGAGAGAATTTCACTCATCTGTTGTCTTTTTTGTTCAAGATTACGTTCTACTGGTAGCAAAGCGCCAAATCTACTCCAAAATTCGGATTTAACGTCCACACGCCAAAGCCTAGGATGAGTCTTTCATTCTGAAAAAAAACCATATTTGTTGACAGATGGAAATTTGGAAACGATTGGATCAACATGACCAATAAATAAAATATCATTTCAACATCTATTGTGTACTCCTTCTAGAATTGCGAAGAATTTCGCCGGGACACACTTTAAACCCCCGGATTCTGGTCAAACCCTCTGTTATTAAGGCTTTCCCAATCGGAAATATTTCAATGTGGTAAAGTCAAGATGAGATCCAAGAGATGAAATGAAAAAGCAAATAATATTCTGTGCCATCAGTCTAAAGAGACAATAAAAAATGAAAAAAAATCGCAGGAGGTAATACAGAACCCTGGGGTATATCAACAACTACCATAAGAATATTTTGAAATTCATGCCGTTTATTTCAAATTGAATTATAAAATCAACTGAAGGAGAATCTATCGATTTCATTTATTTACTTTTTTTTTTAGAAAGAAGATAAATGCTATTTGAAAACTGCGAAGAACATCAAGCCAGACAGCTGTCTTCGTTATCTGTATCAATTCAAGAAGCAACTCAGTTGTTTGGTATTGGTATCTACAAAACAAATATTTCAAATGGAAGTGAAAGTGTAAGGAATAGTACAAATATTGCCCTCCTTCCGATTGGCCAAGTCCTTCTAAATCATTCATTTATCAGGTCGAACTCAGAATGGTTCCTTTGAAATTCCTTTTTGTTTCGATTTCGACATTCCATCGCATATTGCGCACAGTCGGCATATCGGGCATGTCCTTCCGAAAGGAAACAAGCTTTGGCTTCAATAAATCCAAAGTACGAAATTTATTGACCTTTACAGGGGGCAAAAGGAACCAAAAATGAAAAGAAAGTTTCTCTCCACTATGACTACGACCGGAGAACGAAAAGGAGCACCAACAAAAGGACGAACAGACGAGAGGAGTAGAATATATCTTGTTGTTTTTATCTAGCTCTTACTGTTGCGGGTCAATGCCGGTGTTGCTATTTATAGAAATAATGTTCGAAGGATGAAATTGACTCACCACACCACCGCCGTCATCAACGTAATGAGATCAAAAATGATTCTCTTAAGGGCGCAAGGACATTGATTTTTGTCTTTTAAGATGGGAATTCTCCATGAATACTGATGGTTGGCATGGCAAAAATATTAATAAAGTGAGAAAGGCTAGTCGATTTTGTTGGGTGTTTTCGTATAAACGGTGAAGGTTCGGGGCTGGGTTAATATGCTGCGATTGTAGGGATTCGTGCATTAGTGTTCGCTGCAAATACTCCATGCCCTTGATGTGACTAATTTACAGTTTTGTCTGTATTTATTCATCTGCTAACGCATTGGAGGTGAATAGGTTATTTGACTTAACCAACCAATGCAGCAAATTACTATAAATGAACAGATATTTCAGTGGATTGAATATTTTTCTAATGAAATAAAATTCATACAGCTAAGCAATGCTTGTTGTTATTGGTTCAGTTAAAATGAAAGGACATCTGTCGGAATCATGAGTTATGAAGAAGGCATTCATTTCAAAAGTCTTTTCAGCCCGTTCTATGGCCAGAAGCACGGGAAAAAAATATGTTTGTTGTGGAAAAAAACTAAGTGACTACTTCAACAAGCACAGCGCAACGCTTTAAAATGCAGCTACAATTCCAAATGTGAAAAGTGGTACCAAAGCGCTTGTAGACTGTATTTATGTTGACCCATTGTACGGAATAAAACCAAGAGTAGGCACCTTTCGAACGACATTTTGGAAGGGATACATAAATTGTTTATTACATTTCATTTATTTTGAAATAAATTTTACTTCAGAAGAACTCTGCGTTCGTATACAGGTCAACGAAAGTATCACACTATAACACTGTAACTCATTTTCTCTGAGCTTTAGCTTATTAAGAGGCAATACGATGCTTTTCAAACGTTTTTAAAGGGAGCACCTGCCCTACAAAAAATAAATTTCTTTGCATCCACACTATCATGGCCTCTTGGTCCAATCAACGTCGATATGTTTAAACTTTTAAGAGCTTAGCAGATCCAGATTTGTTGGATTTAGGCCATAATTATTCAGATGTTTCACAGGTAAAAACTACCTATCGATAGAACTGTTTAGCCTCAGAGTGGAGGCTTGATACTTTGAATAGCTGGCTCTATGTCAAGAACAGATCTTTTGGGAGCTTACTCTGCCTATTTGGCCATCTGCCCGTCAGAAGCCTATCACTCTTTCTGGCTAGTCACCAAGCAGATGTTGACATTGTGTTGATCGGATGGGATAAGTTCATTACGACAAATCCAACGTTAGCGACCGCTTTTATACCATGGTCGTCGTCAATAAATATACAAGTACCTGTCAGATATTGCCCTATTTTTTGCAATTACAATGAATTTCGGGCGTCTCTGTGTGTCGCTAAACTACTCGTTGGAAAAACTATTCAGTGAATTTAGGTAAATTCTAGGCCAGTTCCTTTGTCAACCTCTGATCCATTCGAAGCAATGGGCAATAAATCAAATGAAGTTTGGTTCCTTTTGTATGCCTCTCTGCATTACCAGCCAAAGTGTAAAACGTTCGACGTTTATAGCGGAGTACACACTCAGTTCACTAGGTATGATTGCCGATTTTGATTTCCATTCGTCGGTCGATTTGACTCAGTTTTAAGCCTGCGCTGACATTAATCTTATTAAACTAGAAATGCCAACACGTGCAATTATGTGTTTATAATTTTTTTCTTTAATATCCTGCCTGTCATACTCGTATCATATCATATCATTCCATATCATTCCAGTACTTTTTGTGGATTGAAATCGTACTAAGTTATCTTAACCAAAGCTATTTGGGCACATTTTTGCAATTTTTAAGCACAACTTCGGACATATTCCAATTACAGTGGGCTCAAGTGGTAGTGTATTGACTTCCCAATCGGAGGGTTCGGTGTTCAATCCCAACCGCGACCGAAAAAACATTCTTTTTCTCAGGCAACCAAAATCATGTGAGATGAATGGTTGTCTAAAATACAACAACAACAAGTCAATTTACACTTATTATTAGTCTCCTCATATACATTATATTGTAGCGAAAATCGCCTAGATGTCCGAAAAAGGACCCAAAATAGCACCGAACCCCCTGGCGATGTTCTTTTCCGTTTCTTCATCTGTTGTAACGCCTCAGAATCCACAGCTCATTCGCCAACTGTTTTCTGGTTGGAGAGATGCTACGTCACAGGAAACGGCAATTATTTTCTTAGTTGGCTTCTTGAAATTTGCTATAATCTGTAATGTAGTCGTCTCTTTTTTTGAATTGAATGGCACTCATGAAGCGAAATAACCACTGAGCCCAAAGATCTTTCTCTCCCTCTCCTTCTATCCCATATTCCAAAAAACTTAAAACATGCTCCGGCATTAAAAAAAAGAAGAAAAAAAATTTGAGTCTTTCGAAAGACAACCTTTCAAGCATTTGCGGCCGTATGCCCTTAAAAAAGCGAATAATGTTAGCTTCCAACGCAAACTAGCGTATTAAGCATACGGAAATAAAATAATCAAGTGGCGTCAAATCACAAGATCCTGGTGGTAACTACGCGAAATTTTGCATTCATCTAATATTTTATTCAATAATTTGATTGTTTCGTTTGCTGTATCCTGCTCTTTCACATTCATGTCATTCAATCGGCGAACGAAAAGTCATTGATCATGTTTCTATAGCGACTACCCTTGACCGTGTCACGCTGATAAGCTTTACTCGTATTTTTAAAATCCGCACCAAATTGTACATTTCTGGGTTTTAATGGCGTTTCGGTAACCTCATGTGGCTTATCTTTGCTCTAAATACCACAATTTTGCCAATTGACATACCCATTGAGCCAAAAGTGAATTTCATCGTTGAACACAATTTTTCGATTAAACGTGGGATCCAATGCTAGTTGATTTTGACGCAAACAAATTTCCAAATTTTGAAACTTTGTTGAAGAGAATACACAGTGTGGCAAATAATATCCCGGACACTAGCCATTTCTCAGCAGAGCACCTTATTTTTGTACGGTCATGCGTTGTAAAACTTGAATCTTTCTCTACTACCTGTAAAAATTTTATAACATTTGGTAGCTAAAATTGAAAAATTATTTTTCCAAAACACCTTTTTATTTGATGTTGAAATTTTTACATGACACAAAAAAGAGTGCCCATTGAATTCCACGCAAAACTTGGTAAAAATGCGTCAGAAATGTTCCGATTGACGCAACAAGTTGACCATGTTTGAATAGAAAAATTGCTTCCGAGTGGCAAGAACGTTTTTTTGACCGACAGAGGGACAAAAATACGCAGAAAAGCCAATACCAGTTCGGAACCCTGAAATGATTCAAAAAGTACGAGTATGTATGTAGCAGAGTTCTTTGCAACTTGAAATCGTTACTACTGCATCTTGTCTTAAGGTTTTAAAGCGTTTGATGGCCAAAATGTTTTGCATTCGACCTGAATATCGCGATCCAAAAAGTTGGTGTCTGTTGAACGACAATGCACTGAGTCACACAGCACTCATTGTTCGTCAATTTTTGGTTCGATATTAAGTGTTAGTTTTAAGTCATCCCCCGTGTTCGCCTGGTTTAACACCGTGCGACTTTCCTTTGCGACTTAAATGGAAATTGAAGTTGAAAGGATAATTTTTTGACGATTCAAGAAGCTTCGACTTGGGGATTGGAGGTAATACCACTAAATGAACTGGAGCAAGCATTTCCATTACTCTTAAATCGCTGTAACAAGTGTATTGAATCGGGATAATAATATTTCAAATTTAAACACCGAAAAATAATTATGTTTTCTAGAGGCAGTCAGGGATATTATTTGCCACACTGTGCATGTCATTATGATAACATTACAAAAACTGACGCTTTGCTATCTGACAATTGATGTGACAGATTAAAGTGTCTTAAGTTAGTGCTGAGTTGAAAAAGCACGCTTTAATAAGGCGGGAATGGCTCTCAAATTGGATTGCTATCTAGTACGAATTGAATATACTATATTTGTACTATCATGTAGGGTTGAGAGTCGTCCTGTGTATGGAGGTAGGATTGAGCTATGGATTTTCGTTAGACTTTCACTTGAACCAGATAAAAGAACAACTCTAGAATATCATTGGTAGCACACTTGAAAGGCACAGTATACACAAAAATCTGTCTGGAAATAGGCTTAGGTATGAGCAGAATATTACCTAAACTAGCATACGATTTCTTTACCACATAAGGGAACCGATCAAAAACCGGCAACCAAATTAAAAATGTTTCGATCCGTCTAGGGCACTCCTCCAGATATTGATATGTGCTCAGACTTTACCTTGTTGCACCGAAGAAACCTCTTCGGGTATTTCAGACGACATGATGACACAGATATATTCTGGAGAGGTTAAGGGGTGAAAGTCTGCTATTACTTCAAAACTGCCAAAACCTTTCAGATCAATTGTCCCTCAACCTCTCAATCAAACTCAAAGAAGTGCTAAAAATTAAAAACATCGATGCCAAGAAGTCATCAAAAATTGCGAAACTAATGTGCTGTGTTTTATAAGACCTCGGCCACGGAATCGCGGGTTTAATAAGAGTTTATGCAGGCTAAGAAATAAAAGAACAACAGTGCTCTGAAGCGACATTTCAAACAAGAATTATATAAGCTGATATGCTCCGTGAGCAAAAGAGGAAAGAAAAATTGCAGCATGTCTGGGGAGTAAAAAAGGAATGTGCCAAGCCAACAACACCCAAAGTTAGTAATGAGGTCACAGTTGGTGCTATTGATGTAGAATAACCCTTGCTGCGACGCGACCGACCCAAATTCCGATGTCAACGCAATGAATAGTTCACCTTGGGACCTCGACAAATCTTATTATTTGGAACGGATTGAAAAATTTAAGAAACACTAGACGAAGTGTTTTGAGCTCAAATAAGTTTTATCTTTTGTTCAAAAAGTCAACCAAAATTCATATCTACAGGCAAACCGAAGGCAGTTGAAAGGCCTCGCGTCATTTTACTTCGAACTACATTTCCTCTTGCCACTGGGTTGTCATTAAGGTTTATTTCTTCGACAGCTTAGGACCGAACCAAATAGAAAACAATTTTCCTGACGTCATTACCCTTTTACTACAAATGCAATCATGATTAAGTGGCGTCTTCTACCTTTTAAAACGTCTCTCACTTCCTTGCTGTTCAGAGTCGTTATGGATTGCTCTCACTATGCACAAAATGATAATAAAAGATGAGCAACGCTCTGAGCTAGGGATTGGGCTTTAACCCGCGTCTCTGATTACTTCGTCATTAATTTGTAAAGATTTCTTTATCTTTGGAACATCATAAGCAGAGCTAACACCACACTCACCTTCGTTTAGTGATTATCTAAGGCATCTCTTGTATTTAACTGAGATGTAGGAAAGTATAGTTCGGGCAAATATTTTCCACAAGGGAAAGGCCAGCATTTTTAATCAACGTGTATAATATTCCAATGGACAAACTCATTAATCCTTGTTGCGCAACAAAGTGAGAAATTATTGCTAAAGTTCACATTCCACGAGCACATTACAACACTGTTGCGACCATCAAGGCCGAATCACAAATCCCAATAAACCCTGCAGCGTATGTTTGCCTCCTTTATCTAAACCTCAGCTGACCAGCTGACGGTTAGAAGAATAGATTTCGAAGCAAGTGTGTAGGCAAACCTAAATATCGACATAAATTATGGGTTTCCGCTGCGTTATTTTTGGCACACACGCGACATTACCTACGGATAAACCTTCAAAAACCAGAAAAAAAAAAACGAATACTCCATTGACCAAAGGTGTGCACACGATAAATATCACGATTCGTGCAAATCCGAACAGCGGAAGTCATTAATCGTTGGTCTCCTGTCACGTTACCTTAAACGGCAGCGTGATGGTCTAACGAAATGAAACTACGACAGCGAGTATAGGTCATGGGCAAAGGTGAAAGTATGAGCACACCCTTAATGTCATAAATTTACCAAACAAAAAAAAAAAAACAAACAAAAAATACTGTCACAACCTCAAATGTGTCAATTTTTTTGAAAAATAACTGCCAACAACTTACCTTCTTTACATTATGCCTAAATAGAACGTATCGCAGATCATATGAACAGTGGTATCCTCGGACGTTCAATTGTCTGAGTGTGTGATTTGTAACGAGGGTTTGAACTGTGTTCGTGGCAGTGTCCAGTACGGCTAGTCCTCCATCGTCCGACTGAAAGACATACTTTCGTGTTGTCACCCAAGCTGGTTGCAACCGATTTGGCGTTAGATCGCCTTGCAGGTACTCATCGAGTATCATACGACGCCCCGACCAATAAAGGAGTTCATCGACGTACCTAAAATAAATCAAACAACAAACTTACTGACATGTCAGGTCTTTAGTGATCTTGTCAAACTTACCCCAATAGGTAGATGGCTGTTATGATACCGGCAATTACAAAACTTATAACTAATAGTGAAAAGATAATGCTACGCCAATTATGACCTTCGTCATAGTCTAAGTCTTCATTTTTTTGCTTTGGATCTTGAACTTGTAGGGTCTCATCGGGTGGTAAACGCCATGATCCACCACCACCACGATCCGAATGCACATTCGCGTGCATTTCACTTCTGACAGGAGCTGAGTTGAAAGTTTATTTTTTTGACAGTTTAAAGAGTTTTTTTTCTTAAATTTTTAATTTTTCTTTTCAATTTCTTTTAGTTTTACAAAATTTTGATTTCTAATTTTGATTGATTCGTCTGTTTGAGAAGAAAGTATTTTTCCAGTTTTGATGTGTAGAAATTGAAACAATGAGAGAAAGCACCGTTGAAAGTTTAAGAATAATTTTGAAAATGGAATTAAGTCCTTGTGAAGATTGGTTTTGGTTAGTTTTTGAATTTTTTTGAAATTTCGTTTCTTTTTTTACGAGTGTTATTGTTGTAGTAGTTGGTGTTTTGTATTTTTTCTGATTTTGCTGTAATTTTTTGTAGAAACTTTGAGGTGGTGGTGGTGGTATTTTGTGTTATTTATGAGGTGGCCCCTCATCAACTGCCCTTAATGGGCCACCACCACCACTGGATTGATTTTCGCCCGCCACGCTTGCAATATTTCGTTGATTCTACCCACAAGAGTCATCGATGTTGATTAAGTATTCTAAAATTAGAAAAAAATAAATTTTTTGTTAGTAAACTGTAGAAAAATACAGAGTTTGTCATCAATTTAAAATACATTAGTTAAAGATTAAAAAAAATATATCAGGGATTTGAATTTCAAAACTTTGCCTTCTTGCTAAGCCAAATGAGGTTACGGACGCCCAGGACACTTAAAAAAATATTTTTTAATATTTTCCTCAAGGTGGCCTCCCATTATAATGTCAAACAATGAGGACAAATATTCTAAGCCGTATTAAAACCCTAGAGGCCGATCTTCATGAAATGACACTGACTGGGTACGTTACGTTTGAACAATTCCACGACCACTGGATGCAGAAAATTAACATAGTTTGAGGCGACAATTTTTACACTCATATTTTTTTGTAATTACGTTATCGAGACTTACGATTGCTTGGGATCTAGACAAAAGTTGAAGGAATTAAGTTGATGAAACAACACAAAGATGACAGCGAATCAATTTTTTTTCCTCCAAGGCGGTGGTAGATCTTCAAAAGATACTAATAGCACGTGCCATGTCATGGCATGCCCGATACCAAAAGGTTACGCCTACGGACTATAACCAACCCCCTCTTCACAGACTACAACCACTTTTTACGTCTTGTGGTAACCGCTTTGCTTTTTTCTTATTATAGGCGGAGGTTGTCTATTGTGTCTCTTCTTTGCCTCTCGATTCTTCTCAGTTCGACTTGCAACCTAGTAATAAGGGAGCAGGTCACTGAACAATCGCTCTCCGATCCCGTTATATCAGGTTATCAGCGCACTCAGCGAACCGCCTGCACCAGAATATCACATATTCCACGTCTTCTTCTAAGTATGAGCATTCTGGACAGAGAGGCGAGTCATCATGTCCAAACCTGTGGAGATATTTCCGATAGTCGCCATGTCCAGACAGGAACTGCATAAGATTATAAATAGATGCAGTCTCCTCTTGTTCTGTTCAACCAATGCTCAATGATGGTTATCAATTTATAGGACCATCTGCCTTTTTCGCTGTTATCCCAGCTTTCCTGTCACAGAGCAATAGAGATTGCCCTTTTTCCTTGCTTAACCCTCCTTGCGAAGTTGAGGTCGTGCCGATTTGCGCTGCGTTTCAGATGCACCCTTTGCATCTCATTTGCCAGAATGTCTATGGAGATTAATCCTGCTATCACATAAGCGGCTTTGTCCGAAATCGTTCGGAATCTGCTTATTGCTCTTATCGCGCAGTGCCTGTACGTCGAGGATAGTCTGTTCTTTATTTTCTCCGGTGTAAGTGCACCTGCCCAAACCGGCACCGTACAGAAGGACAGAGCTCACTACTCTGGAAAGCAAAAGCCTCCGCTCAGGTCCGGGTCCTCCAATATTTGGAAACATTCGTGCAAGTGCTGCCTGCATTAGCGATGCCTTTTTGCAGGAGTATTTGACGTGCGCTTTGAAACGAAAGCCTGTTGTCAAGCGTGACTCCTAGGTACTTAAGTGAGTCCTTTAATCTTGTGGTTTGATTCCCTACAGTGAAATTCGCGTATTCTACGGTCTTGCGGCATGTAATAAGGACAGCCACGGTCTTGTCGTCAGCTAGTTCCAAGCTGGCCGACTCCAATCAGCTCTTTATTCTTGTGATTGCTTCGTTTGTGGCGGTTTCAGCATCGGTAAAGCCAATCACTTTACCTACTTCGGAGAAGTCCTACATAATGTTCCACAGAAGGGGTCCAAGAACTGAACATTGTGGTATTCCGGAAGTAACATTGTAGTATTTTACACCATTGTCAGTCTGGTATCGCAACTTCCTATTCCTGAACAAGTCCATGACTATGACCATAAGCTAATGCTAAGGCGTATTCATTCTTGCCAGCAACCTTCTGATAAATGCCCAGTCCGCCGAATTAAATCAGCAGCTGTATATACTAACACTCTTTCTGAAGCAGTATTGATGGTCCGACGGAGCTCCATTATCCTCAGCCAACGCTAACAGTCTATTGTAAATAATACTCTCGAGAATCTTCCCGAGTGTATCTACTAGACATATTGGGCGATATGACGAAGGTTCTCCGGTAGACTTATTTCCCTTTGGTAGCAAAACCAAGTGCTGGAGCTTCCATAGTTCGGGGAAGACAGCGAATCAAAGTTTGGATGAATTAATTTGCAAATTTAAGATGACCGTCAACAAGCAACACGAAATAGAAGGGACTCTAGATATGTTAAGATATTACTGGGAATTGATAGTTAGGGCTGTCTGACGGTTACAAGGATGTCCGTAGGCTGAGGTAATTTCCAGCAGAAGGAAATGGTTAATGGACAAGATAGTGTAGCATTATATACATGCACCTGTTTAAGTTCATAATCCGGAGTGAAAGTGGACCTCAATCAACAAGACTCTCAGCCAGCCAGCTGATTCAAGTGACGCAATTCAAGTTGGTTGAGATCTTCTGCACTTGCGTGCAATACATATTATGTGGTCGGAAAGTCTTTAGGCCAGAACTGTGGTAACCATTCATGCAATATGATCTAGACATCAGCAGTACCATTCTTTATTACACAGTGTGGCAAAAAATATCTCAGTCTGGTTCTAGAAAACATGATAAAAACATGATTTCTAATTATTTTTTGGGGTTTTTTTCGAAATACTCTCCTTGCGATTCAATACAATTGTTGCAGCGATTCAATAGTGACTTCATTGCCTGCTCTAGCTCATTTAATGGAATTACCTGCAGTGCCCGTGTGAGAATGTCTCGAAGTTCTGAATGTCGTCGAAACAGCATTCTATCAATTTTAATTTCAATTTCGGGAACAAGGAGAAGTCGCAGGGTGCTAAATCAGGCGAATATGGCGAATGATTTAACACTCAAACTTGATTTTGAGCCAAAAATTAACAAACAATGAGTGCCGTGTGACTCGGTGCATTATCGTGCAATAGAGACTAACTTTTTGGATCGCGATGTTCGGATGGAATGCAATGGATTCTGGCCATCAAACGCCTCACAACATCAAGATAATATGCGGCGGTAACTCTTTTACCTGTTGGAACGCATTCATTGTGGAGAATTCCTTTGTATCTAAGAATGAGCATTGTCTTCTTTTTGAAGGAACTGTTCGTGCTTTTTTAGCTTGTAGTGAAGATTTTTTTTGTTTCTAGATCGTATTGAAAATACAATATTTCACCACCCGCGACACAACTGTTTTCATGAAGTTTGGATCATTTGAGGTCGCAATGACGTCTCTGTAATACCAGACTCTCATAAATGTTTGCTCATCATTCAATGTTTTGGAACAAATTTTGCACATACGCTTGTTTTGGCTAAATACTCGAGCAGTTTCCTTGTTGATGCACGACCATTCTCAGTGAAGCATTGTGTTGTTTTGCAACAAAATCACGTACTTTTTGGATCATTTCAGGCGTCCGAACTGAAATTGGCCCTCCTACGTGTTTGTTATCTTCCAGTGTCTCTCTCCTGCGCAATAAACCTTTATTGTTATTAAATGTCAACTAAATGTCATAAAGATATGGTTCAGGTCCGGGATTTTATTTGCCACACTGTATAATCCAAAGTCTAAGTGCTTCTTCATCTGGCTTCGGCAAGTTCTAAACCTCTGAGGCATAGAGCAGGATCTAGATCTGGGTCTTGTTCAAAGGTCTTTTTGTTTTACGAGAGATGACTCTGTTATTCGATTGCCACTTGTATCTAACAAATATCGATTAGTAAGAGCAAGACTGCGTTTAGTTTGTTTTGGATAGAAGCAGCTTGTAACTCCGGAACCGGGATAATCAAAGTCTTCCACTGCATTTGTGGTATAAATGCTAGTCGTGACAGTCTGCGAATCAATCAGTGATGTGGGTTCCGTTCTGATGACAGTTTTCTCCTTCGCTTACTGTCAGCGCTATTCTTGTCCTTCTGTTTTAGTATTTATGAAGCGCCGATGGCTCGCTTCGTTCATTCAATCACATCACTTTCGACCGCGTATTGCAGTTATTGTGCCGACTCTCTTAGGCCCAAAACTTAACTTAAGTCTGTCTGCGTCCTTGCTGCATATGCTGCTTCCCTCAGTAGGTTAAGCTGCAGGCCGCATCGTGGCAGGCCATTAACACAAGCGTGCTGGACATGCCATATGCATATCTGCCCTGCGCCAGCATTCATTGCTGGTACTCAACATTGACGTTTTGTGTGCTGGTACTCTAGACACTTCATTTATAAGGCGCTTGTTTATCTTTCTTCGAAAGACCAAGAAATTTGCGGACTTGAAAACGATCCTGCCTCTAATATAGGCCAGTTTCTTGCATGTTACTTTCTTGGAAAAAATCACATGAGATCGCTTCGCCTCGTCGAAAACCTTTCTTGACATTGAAGATGTCTAGTAACGAATTTGATGGGGCGCCGAAAATTCTCCATGTTCACCTGGCCATTTCATTGAAGTCGACTATTTGATAGATTGTGTTGTTCTCTAGTTCGTCAGTTGTTTAATTGGATGTGGTCTGTAAAGAGTTTGCATTTTATGAGGTCAGGCAATAAATCCGACGGAGCCAACTCGAACATTGACTGCCAGTTACTTCAGTGAACATTGATAGTAGTGCAGAGCGCTGCTTTTAGTTCTCTAGCAACTCCTCCATTAACATCCTTATTTCGATATGAGAGCCCATATTGTGGCTATGCAGTTGTGCTAGAGTAGATACGAATATTAAGTTACATTAACATGGTCAGACTGAGGATATGGCCAAATGTTGTTTCAATTAAATGAAATTGTCGGACTAGTATTTGCAGTTCGTGCTGCCCGATGTAATTGAAGAAGACGATTTAAGGCATCAGTAAGGAGGGTACTACATTATTTGGGCGGGCTGAGGTATCTTCCGAGCTGGTCTTTAGAGCTGGCTCGTCCATGTCTTCCAGTGTCCCAGAGACGCCACCAAAGTGAAAATTTACCCTATGACTCTGAGTTGTTAGGTGTCTTTAAAGAGGCTATAGTGCGGCGTGGGAAAACGAGCAAACCACACCTTTAGTTCTTTCCACAGCTGACCATCTTCTTAGATAATGGCAGAACTTTTTACAAGATGCATTCCATAGACGCCAGGGTGCCATTTTGCATTGCAGATCAACGGATGACTATGTCATAAGTGAAAATTGGTATGACAACCACAGTGAAGGGCCAGTGCATAAATTTGAAAATTAAGCCCCACTATGTGCCAAGTATATAGTCGTATAGCGACAATTTTTTGAATTTAGTAATGAATTCGAGCGTGTATTGAACACACCTGTGTACGTACATATCTAGAGAGCATGCTTCTGTCAAATACTTTTACTTTTGAAAATGCATCATCATCAGGGCAGACATATCTATAGCCTCTCTGCTCTACTTTACTTTCATAACCGCAGTTCAGTTCCAAATGTATACCTTCGTGAAAATTATTCATTCCATAAAGTCGTGTCCCTATAGAACAACAGACCTACTCGTCAGTCTAATTGTATCGCGTGTTTAAGTTGCGCACTTGAACTTGATTCGTGTTACATTGAACATTTCACATTTCTTCGTCACTTTGTACTCATTCTGCTGAAACATGTGTTTCATGGGCATGAACATGAACAGTCCCTGGAATAGAACTTTATTCACCCCCATACCCTGTCAAAAAATGAAATCCTGCAGACTTTTATCCAACTCTCCTGTGATTATTGCGGCTGTAAATTTTTATAGCACCTTTCAAAATGTAAGTACATAGCTGACTGTGTGCAGATAATTATTGTAGTTCTGGCCGCGCTGCCGTCAAAATTATTGGAAATCCTTTAATCGCGGATCGTTCTTTGGCTAAGTGAAACTAATTCTCATTCCGGTTAAGGACTACATTGGCATATCCGCTTACATGCAATCACTGGCGTCATAATCGTTGCCAGTACGAGTATGTTGGTAGGTAGGTGAAACGTGTAGTGCGCAGCGTATGCATGTTTGATTATAACTGACATCATGTTATGAGTGGGGTAGTTGAATTCCGTTATAGTCATAACAATAAAATTCACCACTGAACGAAATCCAAGAACAGTCAGATGCATTCGTATCTGTCTCCACGTCCTGGTTGGATACAGTGTAAGTACCTACATATGTGTGTGGACAAACGTACATACTTCTGACAAGCTGATCATGGTTCTGTACTCTCCGAACGGTAGCAGTATATCCGGATTGGCATCCGTATTCGTGGATTCTTGCAACTGCATGCAATGGCAATTGCAAATATTGAAAAGCATTTTGCTATCTTAATGAATCCCTTTCAATTGTCTCCTATCCGTATGGTACTCTGACTGCCATATGTGGATGCACACGGATGAAACGATATCCTTATGGTGACGCATATGACACATTCTGGTACTCATATACGGAAACATCCTCGTACTCATCGGAAGAGTTAATGGTAGTTAAGGCAAAGTATATTGAATCTTATCTCCGGATGGGGATGAGAGCGATAAGTGTGAACAATACAGTGACAGGAAGAGAGCTTATTGGGCAAATGGAAATGTATGAGTAAGTGAGTATAGTGGTGATATTCAATGGTTTATCCTGAAGGTACACTTGAGCACTTGAAGCGCTTCCCGAGTGACAGTTACAGTGAGTTGGCATATTTCTTGAATATGATTTATTATTCCACAGGATAATAAGGTTTCTGGGGTTAATCGTGATATATCAGAAAGTGCTGCAAGTCTATAAGGAAAGATTATTACATTATATGTACACATTTGGTTGGTCATGGCTTTAAGAAGTAGCTTTTCTTTCCCAATCCGTGTCAAGTTCTAAATAAAAAATAGTTGCGTGCTTCCGCCGCTGGAAGTTTACCATGCGCAGGAGGTCTTAGGTCGAAACATGTGAAGCCTGTGCTCCCAACACGGGTTCCGAATTGGCATCAAGTTGACGGACAACAGTAAAAGTGGAATGCATGGGCATCCCATAAAGCTAAGTCTCTTCAGTCAGGATCTCATGTTAAAAACAAATGCAGTTGTGGTCAGTTGAATCCCACTTATTCCAGCTGTCTATGTCCATCTTTTTACGAGTCCTTCAGCTTATGGACTGCTTTATCTTACTCGTAAAGCGAGTACTTCTTCGAACTTGGTAAAATAGGCTTGATGGCGCTTTTGCTCGTAGAGCGGCATAAACCAATGACTTAACAAAGCCCCATAAAATGTAATCGAGAAGCGTTAAGTCGCACGAACGAGGGGGTCAGTTAACAGGACCACTTCTGGAAATAAAGTTAATACCAAATTGATTTTGCAATAAATTGATGGTTAAGCGCTCTGTATGGCAAGTTGCGCCGTCTTGTTGGAACCAAATGTCGTCGATGTTTAGCTGATTAATTTTTGGAAACAAAAAATCAGTCAGCATGGCTATTCACCGTAACGGCAGCTTCTTCCTCATTTTGAAAGAAATAATTTCTTTGTATTGTTGATGGTTTTGAATCGAGAAGAGTAAAATAAGTGCGAAAACGATCAACAACTGCACGAATTGCTGGCTCACAAGGCCGATTATTTTGACCGTAAAATTGACGAAGTGCTCTGTGAACTTCACGAACAGATTTATTTTTTTCAAAGTAAATTTCCACAAATTGGAAGCGTTGCTCTGACGTTAAACAATTCATGATGAATTGACAAACCATACTGAACAGAAATGTCAAAACAGTTTGACATTCATAGGTGTCAAACCATAGACAACAACCGTCGAAACTGCTCATGCATCTTAAAAAAACACCCTTTACAAATAACTAGAAAGAACTTTGAAAAACGGTGCCTCTGTAGTTGACATGTCAGCTTTGGAGAGTTCTTCTTAGAAAGATGTTGAAAAAATCACATTACAATTTGTCGCTTTGATGAAGTCCTTTTCTCATCGCAATAGCTCTCAGTTTTGTCATTATCGACCCTACCGAGGACATAATTACTCGTATTGCTGTTCAGATTTCATCATGGCCGGGTGGACGGAAAAGTTGTTTGTCATTCTGCTTGACGAGATGATGTAAGGCCCTGTATTTTCCATCCTTGTACATTTTTTTACGACCTATGCAACATTGGCATTCTTCTGGTGGCACACCTCTTAGGGCTTGATCGATGGACTCTTTGAGAGGTTGACGGAAACTCAATTGGAAAAGGCCCCGGCGATCATTTTACGTTGAACAGTGGTTTGCTGGCTTTGGGCTGTTACGGATATCCGCATTCAAGCTGACTAAATTTGTATTTTGTCCCATCGCAATATTAATGAACCAGTGTTCGTTGCTGGAGGCTGTACTCACCGTATTACCAAAGAGGCCCTCCTTGCCCAGTTTGACATTAAAATCACCACGAGCTATTTTTACGACATATTTAGGGCGATTCTCGTAGGCTTTGGGGATATTGTGGCGAATTTTTCCTTTATACGAATCGTCTTCAAGGATCCGCTTAAGTTTATTGAAGCTCAGGACTTGTTTTTGAAGTCTTGCTCGCAAAATATGCATCCAAATCTGACCTTACATTGTAAGTAACATTTTCCATGTAGACATCACAGTCTTTCATTCCCTTTTTATGTAGTCCATTTCAACGCACTTTTGAGTGGCATTGTCACAGTTCTGTTTTATTCTGTTTTTTGAAGTCAAAATTCTTGGAATGAATTTTTTTCTAATTTTCATTGACAGAGTTTCAACTGGCAGAATAAACGAAACAGTGATATTGACTCAGTCAGAAAAGTAAACGGTAGTCGTCTTAGATGCCTAGGAAATGAAGAGTTAATGAACATCGCCGTTCCAATCCAAAAATTTTGTGATTCCAACCCGGGGGGACAACGCCGTAGAGGAAAGCCGCTAATGAAATAGGAAACAAACCAACTTAGAGGCAGTAAGTTAGAGACTGCGCTAACAGGAGAGGCCTATCTTTTGGTTGAAGCGCAAGTCCACGCCGAATATCTAAGTACTTAAGAAAGTACGAAGTTGTACATTCATTAAGTAGATAATGAAACAATTATGTTGCGCCAAAATATATAGGTTAAGTGTTAGGCTTAGGGACAGTAAGTTAGAATAAGATGATAAGGGTGATTTTTTTAGAGTTACTTTTCGAGAGTAGGTTTCATGATAGATCACGCAAGCATCTTATCACACTGATATGATTTCTGTGTTCAATATTGTTTGATATTTCATCATGAAAAGACTTAGCTCGGCACGGCATCTACAAATTATTCAGATGTATTTCGAAAATCAGCGTTTTACAAGGAATGTGATTTTTGCTCTTAAAGCGACTTATGCTTCACATAATTGGGGTACCGGACTCACGATTTGCTATGCCACCGCAAAGTTTGAAACTCAACTTTCATTATAAGAGGATAATGCGAGACCAAAAAGAAGACATCAAGCACATAGTGAAGAAGCGGCGGAAGCAAAAAATGTACGTCTTAACCGTGATGAAACGACTCGGAGCCGTACTCAACAACTTGGCTTGTCGTATCAAATAGCTTTGCGTATTTTACGTGCAAATTTTGGTTTTAATTCATACAATTTGGCAAGCAGTGAAGATGGCCACCCTTCCAAATAGTTTTCGGTTCAATCGATTTTCAAGAGTTTAAGAAGATCCTTTATTTGCGATTAACATTTTGGTCAGCGTTAAGGCTCATTTCTGACTTAATGGAGACGTGAATAAGCGTTAAGGAGAACCTCGTAAAGGTTCAAAAGCTGCCAGAATATTCAGACAAAACCACGGTTTGGTGTAGTTCAAGGGGTTGTGGAATCATTGGCCCATATTTCTTGAAAACTGAGGCCGATAGAAACGTGATTATGAATGGTGCTCCTTATCGCGTCATGATAGCGAACTTTTTCCCACCTACAATCAAAGCCTGTGGTGTCGACGAAATTTGATTTCAATAAGACGACGCCATTTGCCATACAGTTTGTAAGACCATAGCTTCGTCGCGAAAACGGTTCGGTGAACAGCTAATTTCAGGCTATGGACCGTCGTATTGCGCGCCTAGATCATGTGAAATTACACCTCGAGACTTTTTCATCTAGAGCTACCTAAATTCCAAAGTCTATATGGATAAGCCCATTATGATTGAGGAATTTAGGGCCAATACAACACAGACACCACTCGTAATGCTCGAACACGTCATTGAAAATTGGAACTTCAGAATAAATCACGTAAGCCGCAGTTACGGTCAACACTTAAGCAAATTAATCAAAGGAATGGATTTTTTTTAAAGATAAAGGCTTCACTCTAAAAGAATCATATTTTAAAATTGATAACATATTGTATCGCTCGTTGCGTACCCTAAAAGTACAATACACCCTTAATCCCATTTTAAAAATATTTTCTGTTTTACAACTAAAATTCATCTGTCAGTAAGACTTAGTGTAATGGATTGATGTTAAGTTATGTAATCGATTTTACTATAATTGCGCGAATTCCTACCCAACTGTTAACTCAATTTTGAGAGTTTCCAATTGCGCAATAAAAACACAAATCAAAACGAATAGAACTTAATAACAAAATGTAGTTTAAAACTCATTTGCATAATCAGATTGACCATTACGCTCATTTAATCCAGCAACTCTTAACTGATGTGACATGTTACCAATGACCACCGAAACTCATTGACTAATCGACTACTACATGCATTTCGGATCAGTTCACCTCCATCTACGAGTATCTACCCAAGGACGTTTTTTTTTTTCCATTTTTTTGGCTATTTAATAGTTCTACTAAATACAAAAGCCCTTGGTCAACATTTTAATTATGAGTCTCGAAAAATTTATAGCTAATTAGTGGTCACCCTCTATTTCGTCTGGGTCTGGTTTATATGGGCAACACACTAACATCACAGTGAGTGCTTCTAGAGCTACTGTTCCTACTTCAACTCATACTCCTGACATTACTCATAATCGGCCATAAGCTACCCTAAATATGTAATAACATATATGACTATGGTCGAGAGTCTGAGGCCGAAACCGACCCGCCAACGGGACACCGAGAGGTTGAGGTCGAAAGCATTTGCATGTCAAGTGCTAATTATACACCCCAAAAACACTTGTTGGTGGCGGCGCTTCGGTGACTTAATTTTATGTTCGGATTTCATGTTTGTGAATGTCACAGTTATAGTAAGTAGTGAGGAAATTTTCGGGGGCATGTAAGTTGGTGGCACTTTGCTTCGGGACAAATCTGAAGAATCAATTAGAGTTGTGCAAACAAGAGAAGTACAAATGAATGAGTTCGTGTGGTAAGTTCTGATTGAAAAAGGAAAGAAAACAGTAAGTAAGGGATATTTGTCGAAACTACAAAAGGGAGTGGGAATGCCTCAATTCACCAATTACAAAGCTCAGCCTTTCGGTACAGTTCGTTAATGCGCAGCCTTATTGTGCTCGGTGTTGAAGGTCATAGAAATCTGCTTTAGATACATTTTTGAATCGATATGGTAAGGAGTTGCTTTCCGATGATATACATGAAAGTAGTAATACTGAAAGGAAATACTGCAGTTCATTATTATCTTTCCTAGTTGCGATCATAAAAAGTTACATGATTGGTTCTATGAACTTCTTCCAAATTATCCATTGCGAGTTTCGTGAGGAAGAAACCAAGATATGATGTCGAATAATTACTCAAAAATGATACACTGTGTTTTTTATTTTATTTTTTTTTTATAATTTACGCGCGCCTCAAGGGGTTTATGACACCCTTTTACTGTCGCCAAGGCGCGGGCGGAAAGATATAAGGAGGAGAAAGGAAAGTTGTTGTCCTGTAGTGGCTTGAAACTCAGGTGTGTCTAGTTTCGATATTGACTTCCAGGGGTGGGAGTCCGAATAGGACGGAGAGTTTTTTCTTCACTCGGAATGCCAGGTTGTGAATTTTAACGGTTGTTTTGTGCTTGAAACTCTACAACAGCCAAATCTACATGTCAGTGTTGTGTTATACCTTCACACGCAGATTTTTCTGACTAAGTTCCAAGTACACAATGAAAAACTTGTCATGAGTAGGATTCGAACCTTGAATGTCCGAGTGAGAAGCGATGGCTAGTACCACTACACCACGGCCACACCGTGTCTTAATGAAAAGAATCTGCAATATGAATACTTTCCTCGCCCAAGCCTTACATTCTTCTGAGGTGAAACTACAGGGATAGATCCTAACTAACAGCTCTCTTCAGCTCAAAAGCTGCACAACAAATTGGTTAAGGTTCCCTTAGCTGACAGTTGCATCTAACTCAAGCTCTAGTTTTTTTTTAATAGATTCAATATACTCCTGCGTAGGACTCTTTTTTTGCCAGACTACGACACAAATACTACGTTCCCATACTATAGTCAATATTGCATATTTGAGTTGAGGATATTCTGTTGACGATTTGTCTCTTCTTCTGTTTTGCAACCTTGAGGATCATTTTCGCTGAACTGTCTATAATCTAAATCGTTATGCTTATCTGTATATTTTTGAGAAACCTATGTTCTTCCCGTCTCTCCTGCTCATAGAGCTATCAAATACCTTTCGTCCTCCTGTGTCACATCGCCTTTTTCGACACTTGTTCCGCCTTTTTTCAATCATTGTAGAATTACAGACCTAAATGTGGTGTTCGGCCGAACCCAAATTCTTGAGATGAGGTGTGTTCTGCGACTTCTAAATTCGTCACAGAATTTCTTCGAATTTTCGGGCAGTCCTTTCAAAAGCAGTAGATTCGGACACGGCACGATCCTGGAGGAGCTACTACCGGGCAATACTATTAAAGCGGATAAAACCCCTTCCTTAATCGATTTCGACATTCCTTATAATAACATCCGGAGAGGAAGGACTGGCAAGAAAATGCAGTGATAAGACCAAACGAAATTGCAGTTTTCACAAATGGCTCGAAGACAGAGGAAGGAACAGGTTCCGGTATCTTCTCGGGGGACCTAGAACTAAGAGTGTCCATAAGGCTACCGGACACTAGCAGTGTCTTCCAATCAGAGGTTCTAGCTGTCCTCAGGGCGGCTGAGCTGATGCAGATGAGATCGGTGTCCGGCAGAGATATCGCTATCTAAATCGATAGTCAGGCCGCTCTTAAGGCAATGGAGTTAACCAATATGAACTCTGACTTAGTCAGGGGCTGTCGCACAATGCTCAAAGCATTGCTGGGTGCCAGGAGAGTGCGGTATAGAAGGAAATGAAAAAGCAGACGAGCTTGCAAGAAGAGGAGGGCTACTCGATAATAGTGAGGTTGCTGATGTCAAACCACCCCTCTGCACGAAAAAAAGGCCGCCAGGATATGGTGGTTGAATCTGGAAGGACATAAGGTATCAAAGGCTCTATGGCCACTTCTCGACGGTAACAGATCTAGGAAGCTTATTAAGCTGAATAGGAATACTAACAGGACACTGTCTACTGCTGAAACACGCGTAGAGACTAAAACTGACGAATACAGACACTTGTAGATTCTGCGGGTATCTACAAACGGTTGAGGACATAACACACATACTGTGTGAATGCGAGCCAATATCGCGTAGCCGAAGGAAATTCTTAGGAAAATACTTCTTTGAAAACTTAGAGAAAATAGACGGCATGGTTTTCAAAGGCCTTCTTGGCTTTTGTAGAAAAATTAGGTGTTTTAATAGGGAGACTGTTTAGGTTTCGCAAATTGGAGTTGGTTTTAACTGGACCCACAGGGGATGGCGATGGGCCCGTTTTGGTGCCTAGTGCCTGTGTCTTTTGGCCCACCCTATTTTTCCTAACCTTACCTTCGGGGTCTGAAATATCTCCATCTGAACCTCGGCTAAAACAAGGTAATATTAAAATTTGGAACGATGTTGGCATGCGGAATGCTCGAACTATGGATTGAAATGTTGATGTTTAAATGTACGAGTATGTAAATTATTTAGCCCCGCCACAAAGTAGCCTAAGGCCTTTATAAACCATAAAAACCAGCGGTGCCGCCAAAAGTAGTCCTGTTCAAAAAGTGGCCGTGCATTATGTCGGGCTTATTACTGGGAATTTAGCCTTGATTAGGGTTATAATGAGACTAAGTTTAAGTTTAGCACACAAATAAGCCTGGTTTCACTTCTGGCATTAAAATCTACTTTGCAGCCGCCGAGGGGGTCCAATTTTTTTCTGTTGGATGAAGTCTATTAAGAGTACAAACACCCCACGTGTATGACAGTCGTCGTTCAGCTTTCTTCTTGTTAAAATCGTCAGCAGTGAACTCATCCATAGCCAAGGTTGATTGTGGCTGCATAACATATCCTTTTTTAAATCCAGCACCAATTGCCATTAGTTGACTATTTCTGTTCGCTGCCATCGGTATAACTTGCTTCGTCAGGTCGTGAACACGTCCGTGCTCGGTTACATTTCCACAGTGCGACTAAATATCTTGAACAGCTCTCTTCCTCTTTCGGCTTACTTAATGGACAAAGTCCACATAGAATACAAACGCCTCAAGTATCAAGGATATCACCCAAATAACCTGTAAAATCTGTCCAAAATGCTGCTACAACTCAGTCTTTATCAACACCAAATAATTGTGTTGAGAATTTTGAAATAAAAAAGGCCTCTCACGGTTGCTATATCAGAATGGAGTAGCAAATGCAACTCAAAACCAGCCTTGAAGGGATAGTGGATTAGTTTTTCTGGAGCAAGTGATGGAGTTTACATTTGGCTTAAAACGATTTTTTGACCGATTTATAGGAAGATCTTAGAGCGCATCTTGTTTGAGACGTTCATAAAAGACTTGATTCCCCTACAACGATACTGCCGGAAACTCTGTTTCTAATTTTCAAAATGAGCTGTACCGCAGCTTAGCAGTCAAAGGGTGCCAGAGGCCATACAAACCAAAAAATATGTTAGGGGCATCCAAGCGTATATTGGATAAGGCATTGGAAGTAACCGGCCTCTTAAAGAGTTTTTCGAAAATTTCGAAATTATAAGCGAGGGCTACTACACATTGGGCAAAGTGACACAATGAGGAATTTAAAATCTTTATTTGTCTCCGCTGGTGATAACTTGTTGGAAATTGAACACTCCTTTTGCTTGCCAACCGGTGCTTACTTCTAAGAGATAGCTGTGCCGCACATAGGATTAGACCAATAGGCTCTACTTAGGGCTTTTATCATTCCATTGTTGCTGTATCATTGACTATATCAAATTGGATGTAAGTATTTTTGGTCGATTTAGGTTTCTTCTTAGATATTTGCGTTGACATTGAAGGGAGGAGAATATTTCACAACAAAACATACAAGCTGTATAGCGATGTCGATGTAGTCAAGAAATTACTCATCGGACTACCAAGGTGTTAGGCGGATCCACATTATTATTCCAACATATTGCTCTATGAACTTCTAACCCGTGTGCTAGAGAAAAACTCGCCTTAGGTGGTGCCCACCAGCACAAATTCTCGTTGATCTCAGACTACTGCTCCTCGTTATCACTGGAGAATCTTGTAAATTGAAGTTCATTCTTACTTTTACGCCGCTTTAGAAAATAAGTAAGTTGGGAAGGCCGCTATATAAAAAATTCTATTTCCCAGGTCAGTTTAGTAGCTATCTGTCAGTTAATACCCTGAGCCTCACATTGCGTCGATAACCTTAGAGAGAAGTAAAGGATATCTTTCGACAAAGAGATCGAAAATACAAGAAGTGACTGGCATCAAACGCGAAACAAATACCAGGCCCGCGAGACGTGTTGCAGTACTATCTACAAAGGCGATGTTTAGAGGCACAAGCAATGTCGAGAGATAAAATCTGACAGCGGCCTGGTGGTTGTGAATGAATGCCAATAAAACAGAGGAAGACAACATTTTAAAACATTGATTGGCTTTAGCATGCCGAAGTGTTAATACTCAACGTCCGACATCTACGAAATAGGCATAGTCATAAGCAGTTTTACAGTAACAGTACAGCTGAGGCAAGGGTTAACCTAGCAAGACTATACCGTACAGAGTGACAAGGCTCAACCGAAATACCCATCATGGAGTGGATGGAAGGATGATATACAGTCGGTTTGATAAGATCGTATACGGCAAAACTCGTTTATGAAAACCGGTTTGGAAGTGGCATTTGCATTAGCAGATAAAAAAATACTTCTGCTTAGATGTTTTAATAAAAAAATTTGAAGAGTATTCAATTTCTGTCAGAGACGGAAGTATTTTAAAATGAGTGTCGCGTTTGCATCACGTTATGAAGCAGTATTCTTGTGCACGCATCCGAAAGGACCGAAAATGTCATACGGAGCAGCTGCTAAATACATGAAAAAGTCAAAAGCATTTGTTAGCAATTGGGTGCACCGTTATTCCCAAGTTAAAAATGTGGATGATTTGCCGGATCGTGGGACTACGCCAAAAACAACAAAAAAGCAGGACAAAATGATTCTACGCGTGTTTGAAAAAATCCTCTTCTATCGTTACGTGGAGGACAAGGGATTTTACGTAAAAGGGGTCTAAATGTGTGTTATGATACGATACGAAGACGTTTACTAGTCAATAATGTAAAATTTCGAAGCACAATAAAGAAACCATTACTGTCAATAAAACACGTAGAAAAACGACTCAGTTGGGGCAAAGAGAATTCGGACAGAGATTGGAACAACGTTATTTTTTTCGGATGAAGCTTATTTTTGGGCATGGTCTCCTATCACTCATACCTGGTGTACACAATCCAACGGATCGTCAAACACCCGGCAAAGGTTCACGTTTGGGGATGCTTCTCAAAACAAGGATTTGGCAATTTGTTCATGTTTACAAATAACTTAAACGCACCCAACATGGTCAAAATTTATAAGAAGGCTTTATTACCATCTGCCCAAAGGTGGTTTAAAAGAAGGAATGAGAATTGGTTACTGCAAGAAGATAATGACCCGAAACATCGCAGTCGTTTGTGCAGTGCGTGGATTATGCTATGAGATTAGTAGAAAGCATGCCTCGAAGACTCCAAGCAATTATTGATAATGGAGGAGAGTGGAAAACATATTAATTGAAAAGCATTCAAGTAAATAAACAAAATAAACCAGTATAATTGATTTTTTTTATTATTATAAGTTCTTCTTTAAGTTTTGTCGTGTACGATGTTATCAAACAGACTGTATTTCAAGTAAACAAATACAAATAAAATGGGCGTGAGTAAGCTTAAGTATTGACTAACATAACTCTCCAAAAAAGCAGTATCTGATAGTTTGCCTTACGACGTAAAAGAGCTCCATTTTGTAGCATCACAATTATCAACCGTAGTGAGATAGTATGTGAAGATTCACAAGCATACATAGGGTTACCAACGATGTGACGGGATCAATGATGAGTGTTATCTATCAAAAGTGGAGGATAAGTTTTAGATAAAGTGAGACTTTAAGGTCTTTTTGCATGAAAGAAGAGTCAACGCTACAGCCGTAAAATTCTAAGCTTCCCTGGAAAAAGGTCCTCAGAGCGCGGAGATTTTACGGCAAAATTTTACTCAGGCACAGCCAGTGTAGGCTATATCTTCAAATATCAATGAAGAACTTAAACCGCTCCTTTCTGATATACCAAATGAACACCGTTCAAATTTGCAAACTTCTTACGTTCTTTAATTTTTTTCTGCCGAATGTAGATTCCTCAAACTACCTTGGCATAGCCCAACCTGACCAATATATAGGAACTTCGATAACTGAAAGTGTGTTCATTCTGCGGCACATAGTGTATGCTTCAGTATTTGTTATTTGTTATTTGAAATTCCTTAACTTTACCCTTCACAACATCTCACCAGAAATATTCTTCGTAAATAGCTGGAGGTCTTACGAGGTAGTTCGATTCCGCCAACGTTGGGTCGAAATCTCTTTCTCCATTCTCCTTGTTTGCCATCTAAAAGCCAATAAACTACGTAAATGAATGAAGATGATCTCTGCTTTTAAATCCCAGTCACGTAGTTACCAATTCATTACATCTTGTTGCCGTTGTTGGTCTCCTGCTTAAGTTTATTCTGCAGCTTACTTTCCTCCTCCTGATTTTGATATTCCTATTTCCGTACTGTCCTGCCACTGTTATCCTATTTTCTTGTTTTCTTCCACTTGCCTTATATATTTATAAAACTATTTCGAGGTCAATCCTTGTTACGGATGACCAGCCAATGGACATTGAAGTGAATGAACGCCACCTCCTAGGGACACATTTCTTCCAATGAAGCAAAGGGTACCAAAAGTCCAAGCACACCATATCCTTACCTTCGACTTGGATTTTTTTCACCATATTGAAATGGTGAGTAGATGAAAACAAACGAATCCTTATTCGTACCCATAGATACGAGTAGTATAATACATACTCGTGCACCTATCTCATTGAAGGGTTCTGGATACTGCCCGCATTAGGAATTCCTATCCAGCGCAGATATTTATTGTTCATGTGGTGTCATTTATTGTTCCAACTAGGGATGGGTGTGGGACAGGGAGGAAATAGAATAGATAGAGTGTACTCGTAGTCGTATTCCTAGTCCATCGTTACCTCGATCCATTAAATTTGTTTTTCAAAATAACAATTGGTAACTGCGATACTAGGTATCCATATGTGTACCAGGATATATTCGTACCTAGACCTTACCAACACCACTTCCATCTGTAGGGTTGGGGAATTTTTTATTGCTTTTAGATTGGTTCCAAGGACGTGGCCGCTGAAGGAGGAGAGAGTAGATTTATGATGGTTCTACCATACCCGTATGATAGTGGTCGAGTTTGTGTTTGTTTGGTTGTACTCGTACTTGGAGGTTATGTTAGCTCTTCGACAATTGTTTACCAAATAGAAGTATCTGACATCTGACGATACTATCACTAAAGAGAGGACAACCACATGAACAAATCTGGGGGAACAGGACAGGGGCAAAATGTTAATATAGACATGTAGTACGATCCAATATAAGTTTGTTGACATCAATTAGACTGAATCGTGTTTGATTATACCGAGGAAGGACTTCGATATGAAACGGATATTGCTACGTTGGTATGTTGTGGCAGTTCTGAATGGTTATGTTATTTACTTAAAATTTCTCAATATACTTTCTGTAGGAGGGTGGGAGGGAGTTAGAATGTAGGGAAGAAATCACCAGGCGATAATACGATGGAGCATGGTGGTCTTAATGTCCTCAAAATTAACATAATAACTGTTTATGGCTATTATGGCTATGGTAAGAAATGAAGTTTGGGTTGGCCTTTTGCAGGATATTTAGGTCAAGCAGAGTGACATTTGGGATAAGTAATGGTAAGTTAATGAGAGTTTTTTCCCCGTCGTAATGGTTGCGGATTAACAAATTTACGAAAGTTTTGCTGGAGTACATTGTCGATGATTTATAGAAATAGCAGAAAAATATGATTGGAAAAGTTGAGAGCTCCTATAGACATTTGCCTTAACTGCAACTTCAATAAAAAAAAGCCTAATAACTGGAAGCAATTAGCTGAAAATGGTTTACAAGTATTTGTAGTTGACATGTCACATGATGACATGATTTCGGAATTGAAACAACTTCGCAGTTGAAAGAACATTTGGCAATAGCAACTTGGCAACAACCGAGACTGCTTCAGTAAAGGTGAAATAACATCGATAGTAAAAGCAGGGGAGTGGAGGCGAGCCGCCATTTATTCGGCTTAATACAAGCTACACCATCTCGAACTAACTAAAACTAAACTTAAAACTAAAGTTGAACTAAGGCTTGAATTGATGTTTCTTAGCAAGCGGGAAATTGGTTAGTTCCCGCCATAGGAAGTGTGGTTCGTAAATAGAAAAGACAAGGGCTAGGTAGATTACGAGGCTTAGTGTTGAGAAAGATAAAAGTGAAAAGCGAAGCGAAATCAACGTGGTCTAAGGGGAGTCGGTGAATGAAAAGAAAGCCGGCTGCATCTCTGCGTTCCTCAAGGGTGTCTTAGATAATAAGGTTGAGGCGGTTTTGAAAGGGGGAAAGGATAAAAGGATTGCGCTAGGACATATGTACCTCGAAGAGCAATTTGAAGGAAACGGAGCTGGATGCTTTCGATTCTCGAGTATGACCACACTTGACTGGTATTCTCTAGGAAATGGCGAAAAAAGGTAATATACAGGGATCTGACAATGCATGGGTTGGTGAATTCTCTGGACCACCGTTTTACAAAACCTAGTACCGAGTTGGCTTCAAGAATTATCTCATCCATATGTAAGCAGAAGTTGAGCAGCATATCACACAATTAAACGGAGGAGATAGGTTGGTTGTTGAGAATGTAGAGTCGGAAAGGAGATTGGTGCCGTTTATGTGACAAGGTGATGGATTGACATTTGGTTATATTAAGTTCTAAAAAATTTTCGAGGCACCAGATCGGTCTTGTTGAAAGAGGAATGAATCATTGGGTGAGGAAATGGTTTCGAAAAGTTGGTTTCGTCGGCGTAAAGGGAGACAGACGAGTGTTTGATGATCTTATCGAGATCGTTTATGTTTAATATAAAAACAAGAGGACCTAAATAGTTGCCCTGAGGAACTCCAGAACTGGCCGAAAATTGAGCCGAATGGGCTGACCTAAAACGAACACTTTCAAGGTAAGAGGATATGTATTTTAACAGTATGGGTTCAAAGCCGAGAGCAGACAATGTTAGGAGTATAAATCGATGGGAGATCTTATCGAAGTCTTTGCTAAAATGGGTTGTTATTACATTGACTTCATTACCATTCTTTAGGGCTGAGAGGGCAACGAGGTTTGTGGTGGTTGACCTGCCCTTCAGATAGCCATGGTGTCTAGGGGGATAAGTGATTTGCATTGGAAGCTTAGGGCTTCATACAAAATTCTTTCGAAGAGTTTGGGTACCTGGGAGAGTTTAGCCATGGGCCTATAGTTGGTTATATATTCTTCGATCCTTTTTTGTTTTCCAAATATGAGGAAATACTTTCTGTGAAAGGGATAGACGAAAGAGAATTGAAATGGGAAGGGAGATAGAGGAGCAACTTTTTCAAGAAATATGGCAGGGGGGGGGGCGGGTGTGTATATGTTACTTCCTATATATTCGATAAGAGACGGATCCAAGAAATGGGCTGGTGAAGTTCGGTAGGAAATTAAAATAGGATAGGTCTGGTACAAGGGAGTCGTTAGTGAAGGATTGATTAAAACAGGTGGCCAATAGGTTGGCAGTGTTGAGTGGATCGGTTGAGGACTTGTTGTTGAACGATAGGGAAAGAGGATAATCATCGGATTTTCTTTTGAAAAAAACACCTAGGGTCGCTTATACGGTGTGGTTGCGCATTGTTAAGGTGCTGATTTTAAAAAGAATCGTAAAGTTCAGTGAAATGAAAATAAATTCTGAGATTGTTAAAATAGTCAGAAGAGGATCTGGTATGGGAGGACCAGTGGATGATGTTTTAAGGCGTGAAAACGGAACGTAAAGGAAAGAAGAGTTAAATATTTTTCTATAAAAAATAGAAAGGGCATCATTTATACTTAGGTTGTGAAAGTAACATCGAAATCCGCTGAGGTAATCACTGATTTTGAGAAAGTTTGCTTTATGAAAGTCGTAGATGAGAAACTTGTGGGGGAAGTGGATTGAACAGAGTTACGAAAAAATGAGAGAACAAGGGAAGGATGGTAGTTATCAATTGTTGAAAGAGATAGGGGACAGAGTACGACTAAGGAGTTAATTGAATCTTCTGTAAAAATATGGTTTAATTGCATACCCATTAAGATGGATATGCCGCTGACTTGGCATAGACTTGAGTTTGTTAGGCGATTAAGACAGGGACATTCCTTAGCTGAGCTAGGAAGCGGTGAAAAACGTTTCATCATCTGATGGAGTCCACTGTAGCAGAGAAAGATTAAAGTCGCTGAAAATAAGGATAAGGATGGAATAAGACAGTTCATTTAAATTTGGGCCTTCGCCGCGAAAAACATTAAAAGTAGGGGGGAAACTCCTGATTCTTAAAACAAATGACGACGGCAAAAATCTCACGGCGAATGTGTGTTTAGCTGCTAAGAAATGTAACAACTAGGAAGGTATACGAGTACTACTGGTTGTGGCTGAACTGTTCACTGTTCGAGCTGTTGCCTTCTGTACTGACTCCATGTGTCGACAAGATGCTTTCTAATATTCTTCACTTTGCACTGTAAATACTCTTTCTTACAAGAAAAACTAAAGGCATCAAGGTACATCTACTGGTTTAGATATCAAACAAAAGTGGAAGGAAAGATTAAAAGAAATCGATTCCAACAACGTGGTTTCACGAATGAAGACAAAGTAAGAATCAGTAAGTCTATCTCCATTTGCACGTTCTTAAACCTATAAATGCCATTTTCAGACTGTAGTATCTTCCAAGTAGAAGCCTCCAGCATTCATGAGGCTGTTTCTTGGCTTAGCAAGAACCTAGTACCCTAAGCGAGCGTTTCAATATTCATATACAATACAACAGAGTACCAATTAGATCCTGAACTTCGAACAAAAGAAATCCGAGGATGACAAAAGACTTCCATGTATTTAACAACGAAAAATTATCTGTTGAGTTTCGGGTCATTTGGATAATCCAGGGAACTACCTATATGAAGCCCATAATTTCGTTAAACTCATATTCTTAGGCATAGCAGGATCGTCAAGCTAATAATGCTCTCTAGGACCAACGATAAACTAACACAGCGGATCAACCATAGGAAATTTAGACTTTTATGGCCTATACTCGATCTCAAACGATTAAGAGATACGTTCAACACAAGAAAAAGAGGCATTTTCAAGCTCTGTTTTTCCTGCAATTATAATTGCTTGCGCAACATAAATAACGAGGGAAAGGAATACTTGGCGAACTGCCTGCGTTACCGACTTACTTAAGCACGACATGGAACTAATGTCTACAGTTTCAAGAGTATATGAAAAAAATTTTCGCTAGACTGGTCTAATACAATGTTCAAGAAGACTTTTTTGACCTTACCTAAACGAAAAAGCAAGATTTGCGACTAACATTTTGATTTTGAATCTTATGCAACTGCTCCATTTGAGTGTTGTCTTTGCATAGTTCGTTGATTTCCGGCAACACCACGAGTAAATGCTGACACGTGCAGGCTAAAATGAAAGAAAAGTAGCTTAATACTGACCTTCGCAGTCACAGGTTTCACAGCTCTTTACGGAAAAGATAAAAAAGTCTTCACTGTTTACGATTCTTGGAAACGATTAAAAAACCAACGGTCTTCAGTTCTGCAGTTGGAATATTCGAATGCTTAGGAGACCGCTAGGACCAAGCAACTAGCCCAGATCTCAGAAATATATAAGCATCATAGATTGCTGTGATATCAACTGAAGAGAGGTGACACAAGTCGCAGCATGCATTCGGATGCAGATTCACCGTAAAGGGAAGACTTGAGCTTCAGGTATGCAAACGAACGTGTAACGACAAAGCGCCCAAAGAGCAAATTTGCCAACACAGGCATTATATGCGTCTCACCTTACAAAAGACTGTTTCTACAAGATCGTCGACAAAACTTAGCCGCTATGTCAATAATATGTCATGAAAATGTCATTGCACATTTGGCGATTTCAATGATTTCAAAGATACTTGAAATCTTTGGCAATTTAGAGTGAACGCATAGCTATATAGTATATTTTTTCCGACAGCAGCTAATATCAACTCGGAACATTATTCTGTTGTAACCAAGATAGGAACACTGATATCCGTAATAGCTTCAAACCTAAATATCGTATAATTGTAAGAAATCGTTATGGCCTTTTTCGATCGAGTCGGATCATGAAAATGAATGGATGGAATTTTCACATTACGAGAGATCCTGAAAAAAAAACTTCAGATTTCCAGATCAATACATGTCACCTCCTTACCTATTTTAAGGCCGCATATGACATGACCCATTGAGACGAACTATACAGAGCAATGTCTAGATTTGGCAGAAAACACAAAGATAGGCTTCTCGGTCAAGGTAGGAAGCCAAAGTATATGCAGTCAACAAAATCTACTTCCGCTTCGATAACATCTCCATCAAGGATAACAGTGCAGATATCAGGGCATGTATCACTCGTGCAAACCGCTGCTTCTTTGGACACAATTGGGTAGTAAAGGTTTTTCTCACCCCAGTCTTACAGAACTTAGAAACTGGTGAAAGCAGATGAAATAAAAATGTACTCACGCGTTTCAGGGGAACAATTTTTCGGCCAATTTTCGGTGCCGTTGGTTTCAACGAAGACCTTGTCAGAAAACCTCAAAAAATCTTTTTTGGATGACTAGGTCATATTAAGTACATGACCATCAGCGGCCCGGCCAAAAAGGTTTTCGACACCAACCCAGAGGGACGACGCAGTAAAAGAGGACCATAACCAACTTCATGTGCACAATGGAGGCAAAAAAATGAGGCATGTTATCTATAGTAAGCCCATTGTCTACCCCGTTCTGCAGTTTAAACTTAGTTGGATCTTCCATCTTGCTGTTCATCCCTGCAATATGCTATGTCAACGACGTTGCACCACTTTGATGTTTTGAGTTCAAACAAGGATCACATCATCCATCAGACAGAGATCGACAGGCTCTGCTCGATTGCCGTCAGTCAATTTATCTAATCCTATAAAATCGCTACTTTTTTCATAGAGAAGAGTAACTGCTTCTGACCAATCTTTCATTCCTCGAGCATTACCTTAATCCTGCGCCATCGTCAAGATACCTGTAGTCTTAATAAAACGAATAAAAAGAAAAAGCCTTTTCCAATTTCACCTACAAACTAAACTCATAAACATTATACCTTCTCACCCGTAATGTAAATGTATCTTTTACTAGTTTCTTGTGTAAACTTAAGACTTTTACTCCCTTTGAACTCCTTCAACTGGAAACAGAATTTTCCAGTAAGCGGTGTTCTCACGACAATTTCCTTTAACTGCGACACTATTATGGCTTATCGTGCAGCCAGGATATTCCTTTAACTACCTTAACTGAAGGCGACAAATTCAGCAATAAAACTTTAGATTGCTTCAGTTTTGAGTGAACTATAAAATTCCAAGCTACCGACAGCTGCACTTGCTTCCGGTTAACTGCATCCGTGTCATAAAAAAAAAATGTAAAAAAAAATCAATACAAGGTTATGTAATTTGAAACTCTAACAGGAAAGCAAGAATAATAATCGAGAGGCATTACTAAACCAAGTTAAGACGAAGGAAAGTGTATCAAACAACTTGTCCACGTTACGTCAAAGGGAAGCACAAGAAACAACAACAACAACAACAACAACAAAAAACATTTTACAATCTCATCATCCTTAAAAGTTTTCCCATAATCATAACTTCTCTGGAACGAGATATTCAATGAAATTTTTTGCTACGAAATTGTAAAGGTAGTCGGGTGACAAAGGATCTAACATTCACCATTGGACTTGGGAAACGGCACGTGTGCCCTTAACAAAATGAAGGCTTCAGTAGAGATTTAGGTGGACCAACTACAACATTTTGTCAAATGCCTTACAGTGGTCGGTAGGGATAAACTCTGGACAGATTGAAGACCTGAGTATGTTCTGATGACACGATGTGAATTGGACGTAAAGGTTTTTTTTTCTTTTTAATCAACGAGACGAACTCTTGGAATAGTGGACTACCATATCCCAAACACCGGACTGTCCTGCAATGCTGAATCATTCATGAGGAAAGCGACAGAAAAATGAAGATAATTCTGGTTTGTGGGTGGTGGTGGTCTATGGACGGTGAGGAATTTCGGTTCATCGGTGTAAAAATCCTCCTAGGATTTTGTAATAGTGTGCACTCAGTCATTGTTTGCTCTAATGTCCTGAAGTGAAATTACCTAAAAATGAATAAAAAAAGAAATCAGGACGAACGTGACGTACAAATTGATAAAGAAACTGAACTTCTTGAAATAGAAAATTTTGTGTTTCAATAAATGTGAGTATTTTATACATATTTTGACCTTAGGTTAGGTTAGTTAGGTTAGGTTAAACAGGGTGTGCCATGAGACACAACACTAGGCACCAAAACGTGCACATCGCGATCCTCTGTTGGTCCAGGTGAAACCATAGCGTCCTAAGCTTATCCCCATTCAGCTTAATAAGCTTCCTAGATCTGTTACCGTCGAGAAGTAGCCATAGAGCCTTTGGCGGCCTTTTTTCTTCAATAGTGTCCCTTACCGTGCAGAGGGGTGGTCTGACATCAGCAACCTCACTATTGTCGAGTAGCCCTTCTCTTCTTGCAGGCTCGTTCACTTGTTCAATTCCTTCTATACCGCAGTGTCCTGGCACACAGTACAGTCTCATCTGCCTCTGAATACATAATGCTTTGAGCATTGTGCGACAGCCCCTGACTGTGTCAGAGTTGGTATTGGTTGACTCCATTGCCTTAAGAGCGGTTCGGCTCTCGATGTAGATAGCGATATCTCTGCCGGATACCGATCTCATCCTGCATCAACTCAGCCGCCCTGAGGACAGCTAGAACTTCTGATTCGAAGACACTACTAGTGTCCGGTAGCCTTATGGACACTATTAGTTCTAGGTCCTCCGAGAAGATACCGGAACCTGTTCCTTCCTCTGTCTTCGAGCCATTTGTGAAAACTGCAATTTCGTTTGGTCTTATCACAGCATTTTCTTGCCAGTCCTTCCTCTCCGGATGTTATAATAAGGAATGTCGAAATCGATTAAGGAAGGGATTTCATCTGTTTGAACAGTATTGCCTGGCAGTAGCTCTTCTAGGATCGTGCCGTGTCCGAAGCTACTGCTTATGAAAAGACCCAGATTAGTGAGTCGAATCGCGCTGTTGCCATCAAGTTTTTTTTATTTGTAAATCAAGCGGTGTTAGGTTCAGAAATGTGCCCAATGCTGCCGTAGGGATGGTACGGAGCGCACGTGTAATCGCTATGGAAGCCGTTCTCTGTACCGCCGATCATTTTCCGTAGGTCGTTTTCTTAGTTGTTGCTTTCCACCATGCTACTGTGCCATATGTCAGTATGGGTCTCACCACTTCCGTATATAGCCAGTACACCATAGCAAGTTTTAAACCCCAAATTATTCGCACAGTTCTTTTGCATACGAAAAGAGCATTATATGCATTTTTTATTCTTTTCGCTACGTTGAGATTCCAATTCAGTTTCCTATCCAGAATCACGCCAAGATACTTGGCACTATCCGAGAGGGACAGATCTACTCCGCTGAGTTTTGGGAGTGTGAATTGCGGTATCTTGTACTTTCTGGTAAAAAGAACCAGTTCCGTTTTGGAGGGAATGACATTGAGACCACAGCTGCATACCCAAGTGCTGATCGTCTTTAAGGCAAGCTCCATGATCTTACTTAAACTGTTAAAGTATTTTGCCTGTACTATTATGACCACGTCATCCGCGTACGCCGTGGCGCAAATACCCATAGAATTAAGCTTTTTGAAAATGTCATTTATGACAAGTACCCAAAGGAGTGAAGATATGACTCCCCCTTGAGGGGTTCCCCTGGTCATTGACATTCTAGCTGAGCTTTGTCTAATGGAACAGGAAAGATGACAGACTAAAAACTACCTAAACTCCACTCCAAGCTTTTGGAATTTATCCTCTTTTTAAACTGTGTCTCAGAATTCCGGTGTTTCCTGCAGCATAATAGGTAGAATACCATCCGAGCCGGGAGATTTATAGGGTTTAAAGGACTAGACTACCCACCGTATTTTTTCCTTGTTAATAAGAACACCAATCTCACTTTCGGAGAGGGAAAGATTGATGTCCTCAGTGTGCCGTAGCAAGCCGGAGTCAGGCGATAGTGTGGATCCAGGGAAATGGGTTTCCACCAACGTTAACAGGACTTCCTGGTTGCTTTCAGCTTCCGTTCCGTGGTTTTTCTGGAGAAGCTTGGGACGCTCGCTTCTTTTGAAAGCATTGTGCGTGGCCTCGAAACTTCGTCTGTTGCCATAATAGATTCGCATATTTATGTCCCAGAAAGCGACCATTGGGAATTCTCCATAGTGTAGGGATTGTTCGAGGTGGCTAGTCAGTGAATGTATAGCCGTTTTCACCCATTTTCCAATCCCATTCGGTGAGTACTCCTGTTTATTTATTTTATCTGAGAATGTGTCGTAAGCTTACCGGTATCTTTTAAGAGAGAAACGTGTCATATAGAGTAGAGCTCAATGACCAGATTTTCTGAAATTGTTTTTTCTCCTGAGTTTTCGCAAAAGATACACTAAATGACTTATTTACCCAGGCTTCCATTCGAAAAAGACCTGACATATCACTCTATCTTGACATAATCACTCAAATCAGACATTGCTATCGTAAAGTTTGACATTTTTAATGAAAATCGTACTCAGAATGTTTTGTCATACGAGTGCTAATTGTATTGTATACAGGTACTTGAATTAAATCGTGCACATTTTCAATAACAATTTACCGATAAACTCACCACGATTTTTGGAAATGAAGCACCATCTCAAGCCACCGTCTTTAGTTGGTTTTCCCGATTGGTTGGTCGCACTTCGCTCCAGGACGAAGTCCGTAAAGGTCGTGCAAAATTGGTTGTTGTGCCAGAAAAAATCGATACTCTGCGTGAACTGATGCAAGATCATCATGTCATATACCGTGAGATTGAGGCATGCCTGGGCATTAGTTCCACTTGCAAACATTTAATTTTGCATAAACATTTGACGGTCAAAAAGATTTGCTCACGTTGGATACGGCATAATTTGACAATCGCTCAAAGAAGACGTGTCGACCAATGCCAAGAAATATTGAAAACATTCTTTAAAAGACGTCTACAAAATCGTGACAGGCGACGAGTTATGGATCTATGCATATGAATCCGAAACTAAACAGAATCGACTATGGGGCTCTTTCAAGATGAGCCAAATTCAACAAAAGCTGTTGGCCCACTGTTCGAAGCAAATGGTCGCCTGTTTTTCGGAATAATAATTGGACATGTCGCCAACGTAGAATAGTCAGATATAAGGGAAATCAATCGCAGAAGACGAATCATTCTACACAACGACAACGCAAGCTCTCACATATATCGTCTCAAATGAGTGAATTTTTTAGCATTCAAAACGTCGAAATGATGGGTCATCAGCTATACACTCCTGATCTGCCACCCAATGATATCTTCTTATTCCCACAGATCAAGAAAAAAAATACGAGATCTACGTTTTTCGACCCGGAAGAAACGGTTGATGCATTTAAACCACATGTTTTGGAGGTACCACAATCGGTGTGGAAAAACGTTGCGAAAATTGATTCAAACGCATGCAAAAGTGTATTGATCTTAATGGAAAATATTTTGAAAAATAAATAAAGCCATTTTCGTTCATAAATATCTATTTTTACTTATTTATCTCAAGACTTACGTGGCAACCGTAATCCAAAATATAGAAACTCCTAAATAGCCTCTCCAAAAACTCATTTCTTTACCAAGTGGCTTATGCTTTAGTCACAAATACAAGAGTTTGGGTTAGGGTTTTGCTGGATTTTGATCCTAAACCAAATCCCAGCACCTACCTCAAGAATAGACCTCAGCTCTCGCTTGAGGCTACTTTGAAAGTCAAAGCTTTTCTATAACCCTACGACGTCGCCTACTACAATCCACTGCATACAAGAATCAAATCCATTTATCCCCCTGAAAAACAACAAACCAACAAGAGAAGCACGTGCAAATACTTTTTATCTCATCTTATCGTCAATGCCTCACCTACACGTCCATGGCCGTATTTCTGCCGCGCCTTGCACCTACTCGTACGTAACGTTAACTCACTTTCAATTAGTCCTTTTGTGTGAGAGGTGGTTTAATTTTGAAAATCGCTTAGGTAATTTCTTGCTTGCGGTACATTTTCTTTTCTTTTCTTTTCTTGCCTGAAACGCCATATCCGGTCCCTCATGAAATTTTAAAAGCTTCCGCAAACAGCAGCTAAGAAGAGTCAGCATACCGATAGGCACACACATCTGAATGACAATGATGGGAAAGCCAATGATGATGATGGTGGTGGTGTGGTGATGGTGGTGATGATATGACATTGGCGGTGGCGGCGATGGATCCCATTAGTTAAGGATAGAGGATGAATGGAAAAACGAAGCCACCCCAAGCCTACTTTACGAAGCTCCATTGTGCTGAAGATTGTTTCAATGGGGCCGACTTGAAAGTGCTAGTAGAGGATTTTCACCACTAAAGGAACTCTTGAATGGCTGCCTCTAGAGGTTACAAGTATGTCCTCCGTAGTTGAGAAAAATAAGGAACCTCTACGAATATGACTATGACTATGGCTGCGGCAATCCTCTCCAGTTGACATGTACTAGTATGCCTACCAGCCCCTTCTATTTGAAAAAAAGCTTTCACAGCTTAAAAGGATTTCTCTATAATTCTTCAATGGGATGCTTGCCATTGTTGCCACCTCCCATTTAGATGACGATAGGTGATGAACTTGATTCTCGTTGTCTTTAACGAATATCCTAGCCCAAGATAATTGCAAAAAAAAAAAGAAGTAAAATTGAATACGATGTGATTGATATTTGTAAATTCTCGTGATGTTAGCGAGCGGCATCCTGCCTGCCCCCGTGTTTAAAAGAGGCCAGCGGGATGACTGACGTTAATGGACCAAAGAGATGCCAACGCTTGATACTGAATCGATTTCTACACCATGCCAAGGGTGCAATTATCAGTGAAGAAGAGTGGAGCGAGTTTTAGTATTTTTTTTTTGTTTTTTGTTTTCTCGTTTTTATGTAAATTTGAATTTGAAATGATTTAAGGCAGTCGAGCATGACAAAAGGGACTGAACGATGGAATTGAATCTTCTGCATCGATAGTTTGAGTTATTGATTTGTGCTGGTCCTAGTGCCTGCTTTTACGATGGTTCAGCTAGCCTGTCAGGGTTTTCTTTCGATTTATTCAGTTCTATGATTGATAAATGGATTCTTTTATTTTTTTGCCCTTCTAATATATTCGTAGGATGAACCTCAGTCAAAAGTAAACATGGATTCGATAAGTGGAATAATTTAAAGCAAGCAGTGCTTCTTCGAACACAGACGGATTCACTTGGATGGACTGGAAGTAGTGTAACTTTAGGGATCTAATAGCTTCAGATTTAATGATGGTATCGTATGCTAATTATGTCTTTAAGTAAACAGTGACAAAATTAGTTAAACCTACTGGCAGACAGCACTGGAGCTATAATAGAGACATTAGAAGTGTGATGTCAGTATTGAAAGAAAGGATTCGTTTTATGGAACTGGAGTCCTTTAGAGTACCTAATACAAATTCAAGTTAATTCAGCTACCGAAATGCGTCCAAATAAAAAATCCAGTTTGCTATTTTTCCAAGTGTTGCAACATGATTAGATACAACTTCTGACAGTTCAAAATCTAGTTAAATATAGCCTCTTCGGAATGCCCTTAATTGGAATTCTGCTAATTGTATAGAAAGATACAGAGGACAAACTTAACCACTTCTTACGTCCGTAAGAGGCCTATTAATGCCATATTACATAACAATACAGGATAGGGTTGCAGCAAGACCAAAGCATCTGTTGAAAACTGGTCAGTACTACTGGCTTTGATAGATATCAAGACACATCAGGTTCAAAAACTACGTAGGGTTCTGCTGTTTATCATGGAGAACAAGAGTCACCTGTAAAGATGGTGATATTCGTTTAAACTGTGTGTGCCAAAGATTCTTTGCTAAACAGACAACAATACCACCTTGATCAGAAAGTTCCCGGAATAACCGTGTGGCACTCCCGTTGTTCCGATTTGAGTTTTTTTTTTTTAAGTTGGTAAATCTCTTGTTGATATTCTCTCTTAATCTTATCGTCATAGCTTGATATTTGCAAAAGTTATGTAGCCAAGAGTACATCTATCTCTGTGTGTGTTGGCGATTTTTTACAATTTTAGAAATTAATTTAAATTTGCAACAACGAACTTGTATTAAATTTTGTGTATAAAACGGATTTAATGGTGCGAGAACGTTGGAAATTTTGGAGCAGTGTTTCGGCAACGATTCTCTAAAGAAAACAGTCGTTTACCTGTGGCTCGAGCGGTTCAAAAGTGGTCGTGAGTCAATCGAAGATGATGAATGCAGAGGCAGACCATCGACATCGAAAACCGACGAAAACATTGATGAAGTAAAATTGACATGCTGGTCAATAACCGCAAATTAACCATCAGAGAGATAGCGGATGACTTGAAAATTGCCTATGGACCCTCCAAGACATTTTGGTGAGTGATTTGGGTTTCCGTTGTGTAGCTGCAAAGTTGGTGCCAAAAGACCTCAATTTCATGCAAAAAAGAGACCGTGTTGACGTCACAAAAGAGATTATTTGCGAGGCTGAATCCGAACCCACATTCATCAAAAGGATTACTACTGCAGACGAGACATGGGCTTAGAGGTACGACACGCAATCCAGACATCAGGCAAGTGAATGGCGTTCACCAAATAAGCCGAGATCAAAAAAACCACGTCGTTTTCAGTCAAAAAAGAAGGCAATGCTCACGGTTTTCATGGATTACAACGGTGTAGTGCTTCATGAATTTTTGCCAGAAGGCCAGACAGTAAACAAAGGGTATTATCTGGACGTTATGAGACGTTTGCGTGAAGCAATTCACCGAAAGAGACCAGAATTGTGGGCAGAAAACTCGTGGATTTTACACCATATGATAACGCACCGTCGCACAGTGCCATCATTATTCGAAATTTTTTGATGAAAAATGCAAAAGCGAAAGCTTACTGATTCGCCCAGTCATTTGACGATATGGACTTTGTTCAAAAATTCGTGGACACGGACCGAGAGCTGAATTCAATGTCGTAAAATTCATTTGTAAAAGAAGGGGTTTCCGATGAAAATAAACTGATAAATACTTCTGAGGGCCTCACATGAAAAAATACAACCTTTTGACGAAAAGCTTTTGTTCCTTAGTTTAAAGATTCTTTTCTGTCAAAAGAAGAAATTGCACGCGGTGTTTTTTCATGCCATTTTACAAAAACTCAACACAAAATCCAGTGATAGCTAGCGCGGCCTTAAGGAGTTACGAGTATCAACACCTTCGAAATGTTTGCACACAGCGTGAGCAATAAGATTTAAAGAGAAAAGCATGAGAGGTACCAATTTACGTTGGTTTTGAATGTTTGCAGGATATAATGACTTGGAAATAAAGAGTCCGGGGAATTCTATAAGCGAAAATCACCATGTTTCAGAGTACGTCCGAAAGTGTGCTTGAACTCTTACATCGCTGAAGGGAATCCAAGACATTTCGCAGCATTTTTGGCGGTATCGCGTATGTGGTCATTCCAACAAAGTTTGTCATAGATACGCATACCGAGAATGGAAAGTTTTTTGGTATCGACGATGCAGTTCCATTCATGGATAATGGCTGCATATTCAAATTTCGGTCAACGACAGAATAGTATTTTTGAAGAATTGAATTCCACTTTATTAGCAGTATCCAATTTGGTAATGCTAATAGTGTCGTAGTTAAATAAGCCCTATAAGCCCTGCCGTTCCAATTCTTCAGCCGAAAAGAGTCATCGATGTCAAATACACGTATTTTAGAACAAAATGTCTGATGATAACCTCTGTCAACCGAATATACGGCTAAATATATGGTACCACCAGTGCCATCAGTTGAAAGAAATGCGCTGCTAGAAAATCAGTTTCAAATGAAAAAAAAGGAGGTCATCTGAGTGGCGTTTATGACAGGCAAAAATACAGCAATGAACTGAGAACAAAGGCTAAGGAACTAGCAAAATTTTCTCCAACATCACTTAGAAACTGCATGACATTCGGTCTTCCCTTATGTCTGACAAATATGCGGACGGAGGAAGTTTTCTAATACGCAATTTGTCGTCTTGTCAAAAGGCAAAACATTGGCTACATTGGTGTTAAAGTGCTTCAGCGGTTTCCAATCATTGACACTTCAGAAAATTACCAGAGGAACGGAGCCTTTTTTTTTTTGAGTTTAAAAACCATTTCATAAGTATACTCGTATGTACAACATAAATATTTGTCACCCAGCATACTCTTATCACACCCAATAAAAAGTGTCACCCACCACCTGTCACCTGTCAAATCGAGTACACCAACTTGCCCGAAGTGATTTGTTAACACCAGGTAAGAACCCGGTTCAAATACATTTCCTCTTCCAAAGAGCTAACCAATGGCTTAGTTTATGTACATTACACATTTTCAAATTCATTTCCTGGTGAAAAAAAAATGTCTTCATTTCCTCCACGAACACAACAAGAGCTACATGGCCTCCAATAGCCCACAATCAGATAAACAAATTGCCACACGCCAGTTCCGCCCACAAACTTTTCAATGTCCATTACCATGTTGAACTTTGTTTTGATTATTTCATTTTGGAACTTTGTATCTGAGTTTGTACGAGTAGTATCTGTGTTTTTGGTATCTCGTATCTAGAACCAACCATCATTGCGTTGTTTACATGACATTCGACATTTTTGTGGGGTGGTGAGCAGAGGTTGTTGTTTTTTTTTTTCATTTTGTATCCTTTTGACCGGGTAATTTTGATCCCCCCGATTGGTATGGTAGAGAGCATGCATATTGGTCTCATTTGGCCCACGCATGGGGACAATAGGAAGCGTGTAACTTCCTTAATTTATGCTGAGTTTGGAAAGTGGATGAACACGAGCATTGTCCATGGTTTAAAGGACTTATCTGAAAATCAAATTTCCGATGTGATCAGTTTCTTTCTTTTCTTTTTTGTGGATGCTTCTGGGGTTCAATTTTAGTAAATCCTTTTTAATGGACATACGCATGGGCTTACTGTTTAACGTGAAAGCATTTTACACAATTTTACTATCTCAAAATGGCTAATCTCAAAGGGCTGCTGATTTGAAATTCAAACAGTTTGGTAATATGGACATTTTCTAAAACTACTACGCAAGCATCAGAATTAAGAATACTCCACGAGAAAGCCATTTCAAGCAGAATGTTCAATAGCGTTTCAATGAACTTCAGCACCATATCTTTGAAAAGAAGCAAATGGTGGGGTTGTTCTTTGGCCATAATGAGTTTTTCACTTTAGCCAACTCGATGCCGAGTTCCATTAACGCACGCTCAGCCGCTTGGGGTTTTCTTCGGGAATCCCCTATCCGGAGAACCGGTGTTTTTACGCTCAATTTAACTTAGCTATTTAATTCGCTGTATACACATCCTCCTCGGCAAATGCAGGTCGTGCACATACGGTATCTATCTATTATTCACAGATTATTTACAGCCGGTTTAAGGTATTTATGTAATATGAAAGCAATGATCTTGAATTCGATGCTCAATAGACACATTTCCTTTGCTGAAGAGGATAGATAATTAGGATTTCATTTGACGATAATTCGTTCCTCGACCAAGCCCCATAGATGAACATATGAATTGTGCATGCGCTACCGTTAATTTTCACCAGTTGCCCCAGAACTCGTTTTGGTCGATTGTTCAGTAGTTTTGGAGTCCTCTTTTGATGTATCTGGCCTTACAACTTTTCTTCTACTTCGTTTGAGAGTCTGAATAAGTTCTTCTTAGATGCGTAGGTCTCTGCTATAATGTTCAAATGAGCAAAAGAGATAAGGTTTAGGAAAGTATACATGGCGATAACTTGTGAAACTTGAAAATTTTGAAAATAATTTTTTTCGAATTAATGCAGCAACTACAGCTGATATTCGCAGGTTTGGGAAGAATATTCATGAGACTGGTTAACTGAACATATTCTCTTGTTCGTTTTGTTCGCTCAACGAAGAATATTCCAGCTGTTGCCAAAAATGTGTACCTTAACCCGAGAACAATAATGCACCGAAGATTTTGGCAGTTGAATATCAGTCGTAATCGCCTTATGAGAATTCTTGCACAGTGATCTCAGATTATTCGCTTACAAGGTTCAATTGACTCAAAAATTGAAACCAAATGAGCATCTGCTCCATTCGCTTTTCTGTTTAGACTTTAGAGCAGCTCGGAATTGACGACAATTTTGCTTTGAAAATCATCATTTCAGATGAGGCGCATCTCTATCTCGGCGACTACGTAAAACAGCAATATCGCAGTATTTGAAATCAACACGTGGTCATAGAGATGCTAATGCATTCTGTACGTGTGACTGTTTGGTGTAGCTTTTGGAGTGGGGGCATTATTGACCCATATTTCTTGAAAGATGACAATGGGAGAAAAGTTATGGAGCGCTACTGAGGCATGATAACCGATTTTTTATGGCCAAAAATTAAGGATTTGGACTTAGGCTAGCTGGATGGTTCTAGGTACCAAACTAGGTGTCTAATAATCGACTTATAGCACACTTATATCAATCAGTCGTTTTTGTGATGTAATTTGGCCGGCGGCTGACGCCGTTTTACTTTTTGTTTTGGTGTACAATTGAAGATCCACACTATGCGAACGATCAAGTTATGATTTAGGCACTCAAGAACACTATTGATCAACCCATCCAAGGGCCGAGATCATCGAAAATATTTTGAAAAATTGAGTTGACAGCAAGAACTACTACAAAACAACCCGGGGCAGCTTACTATTATCAATAAAATAACAGTCGTCGAAAAGTATTGAACAGTGTTTTTTGCATAGCATTTTTAAAAATAAATCAACAGATGGTCGACCACTTACATGGGCTTGAAGATACTTCAGCGGGGTCATAGTAATCTTTAAATACTTTTAAAGCAAGTCCATATATCTTAATCATCACGGTTTCTCAAAAACTGCTAGACTTAGGGACTTGAAGTTTCGCACAGTTATTCCTTATTTTGCCTAGATGCGAGATAAGAACGGATTTTATGAAATCCAAGGTCTAAGTTGTATAAATGGGGTTGAGATTGAATTTCCTGACACTAAAAGTTGTTTACACAGCCCTAGATCAATGATGGCTCATTGGATTAAATTATCCTTCTGCGTTGTCCTGGGGCTGAGTAATGCTTAAATCATTTAATCAAATCATCGCCCACAATTTTCCTTCAGTGGGGACCATTGCCAGCAGTCATGCTGCAGTGCCTATCGTTGCAATAGTGTGTGTATGTTTATGGGCGCGCTACAACCTGATTGTACAATCACAAATTAAGTTTTCGACAGTGTTTACAGTTTTACAACTTTCCGTTAAATTGTGCCTACGAACAGAAATTGTTGACGAAATCAAGGCTTGCCTCAAATCATCCTACTTATGGCCAAAAAGAAAGGAGTTCCACCTTAAGAAAAATATGAGAGTTTGCGCAACTACTTCTTAAGATAAGCGAGGGAAGCATAGAAGAGAAGGATGGAAAAATATAAATTCCCCATAGTTTGTGCCACATCGTGAGTGACATAAAGGCGATCACTGAAAATGGTTATCCCTATTCTAAAGACATCAGTGCCAGACCAATTATTTGGCTATATTAACACCAAAAAATGATGCAGCTAATGAGATCAATGCTTACCTTTTACTTAAGTTTAACCCTTCTGAAATTGAGTACAAGTTCATTGATTCAATAGTACATGCGGAGTTGTTTATTACCCTAACTGGACTAACGAGAGAATTTCTAGTTAATGTCGGAGTGCATCAAGGAAGCGTACTTAGCCCTTTCCTCTTTAACGTAGTATTCGACTATCTTTTAAAAGACTGCATGCGCGAGGCAAATGTAACGCCAATTCTCTTCGCTGACGACGCAGTTATACTTAGCGATAACGTCGAAGATTTGCAGAACGCCTTAGATTCGTGGAAAAATGCGCTGGAGAGAAACTGGTTTAAAATAAGTCGTTCAAAGACGGAGCATTTGACGTGCCCATTTGCGCATCCGTTGCGACCTGTTCCGGATATAATGTTTGACGGAATAGTTCTTCCGAAAAGCACTATCTTTAAGTACTTAGAATCAATCGTTAACATGGAAGCGAAATGTGACGACGACGTAAACCACAGAGTGAGTGTGGGATGGATGAAATGGCGGGAAAATTCGGGAATCTTTTGCGACCGAAAATTTCCACTTAAATTAAAGGGGAAACTCTACACCACGGTTGTTAGACCAGCTCTTATATACGGTTCACAGTGCTGAACAATGTATGAAGCGTTTAAAAACAAAATGACGGCAGCGGAAATGAAAATGTTAAGGATGTCTAGTGGAGTCACTAAACGCGATTGCATTAGATCTACGCGTATAAGAGGAAGTCTACATATAAAGAATTCGGTAACTGAACAGCTTGAGGCGAATAGAAGCTGGTATTGCCACGTTCAAAGAAGATCTGCGGAAAATCCAGTTAAAAAGGTACTACCAACTACGGTCACTCCAACTGTAAGAAAACGAGGTCGGAAAAAGAATTCCTGGATTTTTCAGATGGCAAATGCGCAACAACGCCTGGGGCTAACCACTGAAGCGCTCCTAGACCGAGCATTATGTAGACGCGTTCTGCGGTCTGCGACATTAGCCAACCCCATAAGCGGAGCAGCAGCGATGCAGTAAAAAATGGGAAACTCGTTACGCATAAGTTCGTATAACGAGGAAAGGGTTAATAAAAGGATAAGAAGAAGGGGTGTGGAAAGCTATGCTGACTTTACCTCCCCGTGGTGCATTCTGGTTAACACTAAAATTGTAAGCTTCATCAGTACGAATTCGTAAATTCTTACATGGTTTATAAAAATTATGCTCGCAATTAATTTCAATATGAAATCGAATGAAATAAATTAATTGTACACATAATTAAGAAATTTTTAAAATATAAATGTACACGCTTTAGAATTTGCAACTTCAATAGTTTATGCCCACGAGCAAAGCCGGGTGGGTCAGCTCGTACTTTTATAAGGTTATGTGCTCCAGACAACTAAGACTGGGACTTAAAATGCCGATGGCATCCTTTGGTGGGTTGAGCTCTTCACAATTTCTGTTGGATGCAATCTCAGGATATTAGGATTAACGATCGACGGCTCCAACTAATATTGACAGTGTTATTAAATAGGTATATCAACGTTCTTTACAACTATTTTACTATACTCAAGAACTGGATTAAATTTGATATTATTCAGAGCACTAAGACCCTTTATTTCTACACTACTACTTCTCCTGTTTGAACCTTTCTGCTACGAAAGTGCGAAAGTGATGACTTCAAAAGCAGCCTGGCTCATATGTCATGTGCGAATGAAACTTTCTGATAATGTCCATATTGCCACTGTCACCTCATCATTATTCAGTTTTGGAATCTCCCACGAAAACCCGTCTACATTATTTTTTTCCGACTCAGATTTTGACTTAAACTGTCGAAAGTCGATTTCTAATTCTCGCAGCAACATGAACTTTAACGTCATTGCATCAGATGGCTTGCCCTTAACACAACCGGCGCGGCGTCCAAAGTCATCAAATTTCGAGTGTGTGCTGTATCAAAGACTCCTTCTCTTTAAACACAGGATTGTCTTGAGAGTGCGATCTATGATATGAATAAACGTCAAGGGGTGAAAGATTCATCAGGATAATCATGCTGCTGAAAAAGGTCGATCTTAAGGGTCTGGAAAGAGGAGCAGTTTCTTGCTTTTGTGACTGCTTATCCCACCATGGAATGACCTATTGCGTAAATATCGGAACCATTGAAACTGTGAATCTGTGAGGTGACTGGCATGTACGATTCTAGTGGGCAGTCCTTGATATAAGAACACTCTCAGTATTAATAACAATGATCAGGAGTTCGATTTGTATACCAGTGAAGGGCTGTCAACTCCTTTAGATCTGAATCGTCCTTATGCCAATACTCCTGATATCCAACTGATACGAGCAAACGAAATGTCTCACATGTAAAGCTTTCTACGTCTCCAGTGGATTGAAAGTCATAGTAAGAAATCCGAGTATAAATTTCCAAAGCAGCATAAACTAATTGACAAGGAATGTCCTGGAATAAAATTCAAGACGTGCCAACATCAAGGGACCACTGAAAGGAGTAAAAACAAAAATTCATTCTCCCTGAAATAATTGTATTCAACTCATCGGCTAATGGCCTGATGGACTAAACACAATATCCTTCCATTTCCACTCGGAAGAGTTTCTATTTGGTCAATGTTGTTCTGCGAATGGTTTCCCTCTGTCCCAATAAATTAAATTTATGGTGCCAAGGATTAGGTCGTGCAAGACAATGCTCCGAATTGACAGTGAGCTGTACAAACGGATAGAATGTTGGGCATCTAGACGTGTTTTTTTTTCTGCTTTTAATTTAAATGAAAAAGGATGTTAGATCCCTTTTTTGTGTAATAGGAAACCATGCTTATGAGAAATATTCCAAACGTGAAGGAAATTTTGTTCGCTTATGTGGCAGGAGATTTTCCAAAACTATTTCCTCAGCTAAAAGGCAATTCCGGTGCTCGTACGATGGCGTTGTCCTCGATGATGATTTCTACCACTGTTCTCCAGTTCTAGGATTCGTTTTTTTTTTTTAAAATAATAAACCAGGGAACTGCTTTCAAGGAGAATTCATACTTCTCGAATAAGTGGTCTAGTGTCTCGCTGTAGGGCTACAACCATTGCAATGTATGTATGTCTCTGTCTTTCAGTATGGAAATTTTTTAAATCTCAGATCTCGTGAGGACAAGGGACATTCGGGAGGGTTAGAATAATTTATGGAAACTTCTACCGCACCACAAACAGTGGGACAACACTCTTGGGGTCATGCAATTCGTTAAAATGGTTTTCACAGTCGTCGAAATGTGCCACGAGGATAGACGAAGAGGTGGTCGGGTTTCGGGATATCCTTTATTTGCTGGTGTGGCAGGACAGCAACCTATTTAATGCTAGCGACAGTGTGTGAATCATCCGAGTGGAGGAAACGTAATTTCCTCTCTGGAAAATAACTCATGGGCCAGTGACTAAAATTAATCACCACTGGGTTCACAGTTTAATGCTTCAATTTGGAGATTTTTAATTAGATTACCAGAGTTTGGTTAGAGATACTCGTATACCATACATGCATAGACAAGAACTGTACATATGAAAAGTTTTGCAAATTTTATTCATTTAACTTAAAACTTATAGATGAACGGGTTCGGTGGGATAAATAATTAAACAGTGATGAGACTTTACCTCTTCATAAAGTTTAACTACGATGTCATGTGGGAAGCCACTAAGAGACAGATATACAGATATAGTTCAGGTTTACTGTGATCCACAGATAAATTTATTTTATTTCTCATTCGAGAGATTAGAGCTGGGACAATAACAGAAATTTCAATTCTCGACGTTGTCCCAATTTAAACTTTGACCAGTGTCCTCTTAAGGCTTTGCTAAATAAAACCAGTGACGCCCACATCTGAATATTGTTACTATTTGTGTATAGATCCATTTGAAAACAAAGTGAGGCATCGTTTAGATTGGGTAGCTGGGATTAAGAAATCCCAGGTGTATAATGCTTTGAAACAAGAATCCCATATTCTTGCCGTAGTATGTATTGGACTAATCTCGAAGCCGTTGAGATAATTAAGTTTATCAGAAATTCATAAACGACTTGTCACTAGAGGAAACAAATTTCCACTTCCCTAATCAGCATCATACAATCATTTCCTTCATCAAAGCAGTCCAAAACATCTCCTGTTTCATGTTTCACTTGTAGCTGTTAGCTAGGAAGAAAGATCGGGAAGTACCTCGTGACATGAGTCACTGTGGACATAGCACTGTTGTTCCCATGTATGACTGCAGATTCGCATCTCGGATCTTATGATGGGAGACGTCAAGATTGGAATCACTCAGATAACGATATTCCCACTGACTTTGTAGTTCGTAGGTCTTCTTATCTCGAAAAGATGTCTGTTTTCAGAGTTATCATTATTCTTTCAAGCCGTCTTTACCTTCTTAAGAAACCGTAGTGACACGTAGTAACGAAGAATCTTTTCTTGATCTATGTCAGTTAAATGATTTTTTCCAAGTCAAGGTTAACCAAGTATGGACTTCCTTAACGGATGACCTTATACTCATCTTAAATCGATCATGTTTGGCAGAACTTTAAGCACGAGGAGGACTTATCTCCAGGTCATTAGCTCTCTCATTATATAGGGTGCACTACTTGTTCCTTCCAATTATGTATCCAATTACTTAGAACTACGGTCACTGTATTGGAATTCAGAAGTTCATTCACAAGAGCCTTAAAATTCCTTCTCGTTGATTATTAGCAAGTTGAGTCCTACATATGGCTGATGGGATGGGCGGCTAGCGCCGTAAAGTTTTTTTTGCATACTATGAAGACACTTCTGACTAGTAACTGTGGGCACCTGTCGCCAATTGACAATCGTTTTGCTCCATTCAAGATTGAATGCAGACTCATGCATCTTTTTTAATATTTTGTTAGAACTGTTCATCTTGGAATATTGGCCTGCTGTGGCAAGGGATAAATTACTAGTATCGCTGTTGAGGCCCTTACAGGCTCACCATGTACTTTTTCACTACTTCGTGTGCCTTAAGTGTTCAACAGGTCTAATTTCGGTCAGGCAGCAATAGCGAAGAGCAAGGTAGAATACCTTTGGCCATCTCATAATTAACAGCTGGTCAAATTCATAGCTATTTCGAGCCCAAATTTGCCAGCTTAGCTCTCGTTACCACAGATGCAGGTGATACCACAGTTTTCACGTATTATGATCGCCTTCTTGTTAATGGTACAAATCTTTTACTAACGAGTTTCGGACTAAGCAGGGACTTGACAACTTTTAATTTAATTTGTGAACGCACTCTTTCACTATTCATCAAACTGTCACTGTCAATTTATTCAGTAAACTCAACATTTTCATCATGGTAAAGTTCACGAACGAGCAACGTCTGCAAATTAGAAAAATTTTCTACCCAAATTCGGAGTCGGTGACTGCAACTTTAAGAGAGTTAATTCCAATTTTCGGTCGTAATTCTCACCCTAGGAGACACTCAATAACAAGTTTAGTTTGAGTCTATATATTCGTTGTGTGATGTTGCCGTGTCAGTGAGACAACTGGTTGGTCGAAGTGTCGAAAATATCGCTGCCGTTCAGGCGTCCGTAGCAAACGATCCAAATCAGTCGATTCCACGGCGTTCTCAAGAATTGGGCATCGCTCAGACCACATTATGGCGTATTATGGCCCGAATTGGAAGACATGGACTTGGACGACATGATGGTGCCACAAGCCAAACAGCACACGTTACAATCGATCTATTGAAGAGTAAGTATAGTAAAGAAATGGGCCAGTCGATTGGACGCCTCGTTCGTGCGATTTAACGTCGCTTGATTATTTTCTGTGGGGCTACGTTAAGTCATTGGTTTATGCCAACAAGCCGACGTCGTTGGAAGAGCATCTTTATTGAGTATTGTCCGTAACCTTAAATGATTATGAATACAAACTCTTGCAGATCTTTTAACTCAGCTTAGGTACTTGGAGTACTAGTGATAGGAGTCGGTTTTGATTATAATCTCTTTGGTTAATCAATGTCTCTGAGTGTTTCCTGTCTCTGGCCGATTTACACCTTTCGAAGGCTTTGACCAGCCTGCCGATTTCTCTTAAAGATCTGGATTAGCTTCTAACATTATTTTTGCTTCGATCTTAACAGATTCCAATATGCGGTCTCGTTCAAAGTTGTTAGGAATAGGCTACTTAGATGTTTCCCTATTTCTCTATTTTACGCCGTCTGCGCACCGCCTTGGTACACCATATTTCCAAACATTTGATGCATTCACAGAGTAGGATCTGAACAGCTTTCTCTATATTTTAGCTTGTCCTTAAGTCCGGCAGAATTTTGATGTAACTTCCAAGCTTTTCCTCGGGCATATTCGCAAGTATATTCGAAATACCACACGATGATTAATGTAGGTCTATATGAACCTGGAGGGCTCTTGAATTCCGACTGTTCTGAGCCATCACAAGGTCACTCGTCACTCACAAGCTGCAGTTCTTCACGACTTGACTTCTAGATGTTTCAATTCGGGTATCTGGCCGAAACGTATTTCGAATGAACTGAAGCAGTGGCAGCGTATCCGTCATGCCTTATGACCCAAAGACAATTCCAAAGGAGAATATTCAATTTGCTCAATATGGCAGAAAAGTGCGTCATTCAAATCTATCTTCTCTCCCAACTTTGACATTTGTTCGAATAACTGGTTCGTTTTACCAGTTTGCATAAAAACTCTCTTCATGGTACCAAAAATTCCCCTTTAAGGCATTTGGCAATTCACAATAAAATATGCACCTATCCCTTGGTTTCACTCGTACAGTCTGCAGTTATTTTAATATTGGTTACGGACCTTAAATTACATAGTTTATTCGTCAATAAATCCACAACACACATCTAGCCCTTCTCCTAACGAGGTTATCCCCAATCATTTTTGGTAGACATTTTGCAGCAATGATTTGATTTCAGAATCCCACTAAAGTCGACCCTTATCGCATTTTCCTAAACTAATTCAACAACCCCAACTCATTACATTTCGAGCTACTCACATTGACTTCGTTGCATCCATCACCCAAACATGAAATCCCTTTGCTCTGCTCCATCAGCTTATCCTCAGCTCGTTTCGACGTTTTATACCAAACAAGACGTTGAGACACTTAAAATTTGTGAGCGACAAAAACTTGGTCCTTTGTCCTTTATCTAGTCATGCAGTCATCTCCTACAGTTGGTAGTTTGCATACCTTACTCGGTGGCAAGTTTATCCATGCTCCTCCAGCGCTCCAGTAGTTTGCAAAGAAAACTTCCAAATTTTAGAAACTACTCCGACTTTGAGTGAAAGATTCTTGTTTACGTTTCTAACGTTGCAGAAAAACACACTCACACCAACACATGAAATTTCTCATACATTTTCCTCTTGAAATTTCAAATTGTTGTCAAGTGTTTAGCGCGTCTGCGGGGACAACAATTGAAAAGTTTAAGTCCCGTTTTAATTGCATGAATTAGTTGACTAAAAGCGCCAAAGCTGCTTAAATACCAGTTGGCTCTGGCAACAAGAAGGAGGTGAAATTATTTTCTCAAAAACGAATCCCGGATGACGGTTATAGTCTGGCAACAATGTAAAGGGATGAATCATGTGTATGAAAACAGTCGACTTTTGGGTGCATTTTTCAGTGATGTACTTTGTCTGTTAGGGCAGCGTCATGAACCAACTTAATAATCCAAAGACTCTGGAAAAGGAAGACAAACGATTCATGATACCGAAAAGTTTGCCCCATCGACTGATTGCCAAGTAATTACGGGAAATTTATTGTCCACTAAAGTTTTCAATGTTGCGAAAGGATTTAACAACAGAAGGGATTTTTCCTGTTAATGTCTTTTTAATGATCTTTTTGGGATTCAATGATTTTTTACCGAATGATTTGACAGTTTACGGTTTAAAGGAAAGGTTCTTTGGGTGGTCTCTAAGTTTCTGGCTTACGTGTTTTGAATACAAAAAATACAATGGCGCCGGTATTGACTACTGGAAGGATGTTCCTTGGTACGCCGTTTTGTATTTACTCGGACTACTACCAACAATTGAATTCCGTATATTTAAACATCTTTGCAAATCGACAATAACGCTAAAAATTGGTGCGGACCTGATGTGAATAGAACAGAACGAAAGATAGCGCAAAGCTGCAATATTACGCAATAGCAGCCCAAAGAGCCTTACCAAGCGAAAATACGAGTGTAACATTGAAGACGGAATAACATTTACTTCACTAGTGATTTCCTAATCTTAACTTTAGCAAAGCGATTCAAAAAAAAATGGCCAAACTCCTGCAAACCAGGTTTAACAAACTACGATAGCAAGATCAAACATTCTTTCACTAGTCATAGTTTTCCAAGAATCAGAGGAGCTATGATTGACTCGAAAACAAAGAATGAGCTGTGGATAAACTTGACCTCAAATTCAGGTTAAAGACCTTAAATTCAGGTCAAAGAATTTATAAGAAGCTGACATCAGGCACTCAAGATAAGTATCCCCTTAATCTGCTGAACGGAATTGGTGCGCATCTAAGTTCTCGCTGTTTTACTATAGATGTCTCCAGCAGTAAGTGCTGGTCGATTTTGACATATGTAAAAATCATGAACCAAGACAAACCATTTTGACACATTAGTGATTTCGTTTTGGCGGCATTTACTTTTGGTTGTGTGTAAATGTCTGATTTAGTGCCAAATAATCGTCATTTGCGGGAAGTATAGATTTTGTTCTTTCAATTGAAGAAAACGGTGACTGAAGCGCGTCGGGAGCTCCAAAAAGTTTACAGAGATGCTACTTTAAGTGAAACAACGTGTCGTAATTGCTTCAAAGACGGTGATTTCGATGTTGACGACCGTCCGCGTAAAGGAAGGCCAAAATACTTCGAAGACGCTGAATCCGAGCATTAGGAGTTACCCGGCAAGCCATTTCCAAGAGATTGCATGCGTTGAGAATGATTCGAACACAAGAAACTTGGGTTCCTTATGATTAGAATCCAAGGGACATTGAGCGTTTTTTTTTCGCCTGTGAACAACTGCTCCAGCGGCAAAAAAAGAGGGTTTTCTTCATCGCATCGTGACGGGTGATAAAAAATGGAACTCAAAGAGAAGAAAGTCATGGGGACTGCCCGGTCATGTTTCGTCAGCTCGGCCGAATATTCACGCTGCGAAGGTTATGTCAGTATTTGTGGGATCAGGTCGGTGTTATTTATTATGAATTCTTGAAACCCAATGAAGCCATCACTGTGGAACGGTATCGACTTCAATTGATGCGATACTGCGCACTGCGCGAAAAATGGCCAAAATACGAGCAGAGGCACGAAAAAGCATGACAGCGCTCGGCCTCACGTTGCCAAACCCGTTAAAACCTACCTGGAAACGCTCAATGGGTTCTGTCTCCTCTTTACCTCTGTAGCTTATTCAAAAGTTGTCGTATTACACACCATGGCCTGTGACGTGTTGTGTTCTGTGCCGGGTCTTAAACAGCTGCATAGCTCTCGGCGTGGACAAAAGTTGACTTTTTGGCGATGTCAATTTAAGAATTGTTGCGCTGTTGATAATGGAAATTACTTCGTCTCGCCATCGTCTATTAGTGGCGATTTTGAAAATGTTAATTTTCCTGCCGTAAAGTAGAAAAGGCTCATAGACAGCCATATTTGCTACATCTCAATGTAGTTTTTGGCAAAGAAAGAACATTCATAGGAATAGAGGAAATCAAAAGTGGTTCTTCACAAATGACAATGCCAATAGATCTTCGCTAATTTTGGAAGACATGCGTGCTTCTAAGCAAAATAAATGACCGCTACCCTCTAAAATCTGTATTCGTCACTCCTATATTACTTTAGTCTATGGAGCGCATTTATGCACATTTTACATCGCAGGATCCTTTTTTAAAAACATGCAAAAAAATTTAGGAGCACAAGTTCCAGGGGCACATACAAAAGCAAAGCCTGTCAAGCGTTATTTTAGATACTATCATAAAAGATGAAGACTTTATCGATATTGTATGGAACATACTTGATGTAAGCATACTCGTATCAATGTTCGTTTGTTACTACAACAAAGTATGAACAAAGAGGGCAAACCAATACCAAAATTTTGGTCGAAATTATGGCATTTTGCAGCTAAAAACGTTATTTTCAGGTTATTTAGTAATATGAGTGAGTGAGTTAAGGAGAAGGTAGTACGCCGACGTACGTAGGCTAGTAAAAAGAAATATTCCTGATCAAGATCAAGATGGAGATTGTTCCAGAATTGGACACATCTATGAGGCACGCTGTAGTGCAAGGACTCTTTACCAACACAAGTGGTCTTGGAAGAGTTCATTGAATCAATGCTGTTGCAATAACCACAAATTTTCCCATCAGAATGGATTTCGAACCGCAGCATTGGTGGCCATCAGCTCTACATACCCCAGCCATTTAAATAGCTAGACGCTTACTCTACTGGCTAAGTCGATGTCGCTGTACAACTCGTATAATCATTCGTTGTAGTTTCTTCTCCTCTCACCGACTATGCAGATCGATTGCTAGTCAATCGCGTCAGTTATTTTTCGTTTGACTTCAAGGCTGATGCTGCCGACACGGAGACTAGTTTGACAAAGTCCTTTAATACCTAAAGTTATATACGTCAAGGGCCACGTTCTGTCCAAGAAGTTGGTGTTGAAAGTCCTTTCTGGTTAAAAGCATATACGAGTACTTGCTGATGGAAAGATATTTTAACTATAAAGTTAGGGCCTGATACTTTTTGATATTTCGAAATCCCAGGCATAATCCCAGTTTGAACTTAATTTAAATTGACATACAACAGTAAACTTCATGCTGCTTGTTAACTTTTTCAACTTGTTTGGAATAGGAAACTTGAGTTGACTGTTGTGGAGAGTAGGATTCAGGGAAAGAATGTATTGAGCTTTAGGTAGTTAAGTGAACGCCTTGTTATTTACGCGATATTCACACACAAAATTGTAATAGGCATTTGCCAAAGGTAACTTCGACGACTTCTTCAACTTGACGTATAAGGAACGCGCTTTTGGGAGCACCGTTGAAAAATAAATTCTGCAAGACACCAGCTAATACAATAAACTGGGTTGTCCACAAACGGACCTAGGACCTATATAGGTACACATAAAAAAAAAACACTGTGGCGCTGACAGCCCGGTATGGGCCATAGCCTAGCTTCTTGGCACTCATTTGTGTTGCTCATGTTGTCATTTTAGTCACATCTGAGCGGGGACTACGGTTTATCGCCGAGTCCGAACGGCACTCCTTAGAAGCTTTTTCGTAGGCAATTTTACTTTCGGGAGTTTGCCATTGCCCGCCGAAAGGGTGATGACGATTCGAAAAATTGTTGGCGATGGCGGGGATCGAACCACGGACCCTCTGCGTGATAGTCCAATGAGCTTACCATTGCACCGTTGCCACCAACATTTGAATATGACTAGTGCAAACAAAAAAATGATTTAAGGAAACGTCTAACAAAATAAAAATGTTTAGGAATAACTTTAAAAAAATAACAACACAGTAAAAGTGTTCTAAGGACAGCTGTCAAAAAAGCTATTAAATGAAGTAACTGATGTACGATTTCATACATATTAATTCATGTCTTGTAAACTTCATCAGTAGTTATTTCTCATTTATTAAGTTCCTTCCGCGCTTTACAGATCATTAAACATGATAACTCACAAAAAGTCGACTAAAAAAGTCTATTCTCCAGAAAAAACCACGACTATATATAAAACTACTATATGTAAAACGCAGTTAGAACTTCTAACAATCTTTTTTTTTTTTGTTTTTTTTTTATGGTTAAGGAAGTAAGAGCTCATTGTGTAGAGTTATGCGTAGCCTCACCATGAAACTTTATTATCCAACACTGAATTCACACTTAATGTTATAGATATCCCAACAATAAATTCCATCCCTACTTCTATCTGAATGTAAATCTTGACAAAAAACAATGTTCATATATATTCACGTAAACTTAACATCACATTGTCCGGCATGGGATAGATACAAGTAAAACTCTGTGTTTATAGCCGGATCTCGTTTTACTGGTGTCGTTAAAAAAATATATCATAAATCGCATGACACATTTAAATCTATTTTGTTACCATTCGTCTAATAAACCCAACATTGTCACGCATACTCGTACCAAAACATCCAATAGATACGTATTCTAGAACTAAAATGAGTGAGAAGATGAGTGATTACTTGAGTGAGAGTCGGAGAAAAGAAACAATTCAAAGAAGCGTTCTCACTTAAATAAATTTTATTTTTATAGCGACAATTTAAAAGGTATTATAGTGATAGAAGGATACGATTCATCCTTTTGGACAGATAGAAAATAAATACGAAATAGACAAAACGATAAACAGTGCCATGAAGTGGAAGAAGAGGTGGAAGAAGATATGTATTCTCTTCTGACTTGGAAAAAGATTCAAATCACGATGCTGTTACTCTATCCGAATGATAATAATAGTTTTCCAATTGACAAATGGATTTTACAGTCTTTTGTTGAATCCTTTGTTGAGTCTTCCTCTATACAACCTTAAGCAACCACCCCATTTATACATTCGAATGGGCCGGGTCTCCTTCGTCGCCTTCCTTCTGTACAATCGGTGTACAATGCACTGGAAAATTGATCACTGTTTTGTTTATGTTTACTCAATTCAACGAGTTGTTTGCCCTACAACTACTATCAACATAGTGTGTAGAGGAAGATGTTTCCCTTCGAAATAATGGAGAACACTATGTTTGACAAAATAGTCAATAAATTATTTATCTATTATTATTTTATTGTTGACATAATTTTCTCAAAAAAATCAAACAACTATTTTATAAGAATATATTTACACATTTTTCGAACTGATGGAAGTTAAAGATGAAGGGCAATTTACCTGGAAATAAAAAAAAGAGAATTCTTATAAGTCTTACGTAAAATTAAAAAAATAAATTAATATGGAGATACAATAAGATAATTTAATCAGTTAAAAGGAAAGAAATGGTTTTCCGACTAAGGTTGCGAATGTACCTACTCGTAAGGGATTTTTCACTCAATGCATCCGATATTTAGGAATAATCTGAACTCACGAATATTACTTTCGGATAGGTGTCATATTTGTGTTTCAGGTTATCAACGATTTAAATATAGAAAGGTCTGCGCTTCAACAATCTTTAAAAGTCATCCACATTTTTGAACAAAATTCTCTGTTATGTGAATTTAATCCATTTTATAGTACAATAGTTACTTTGATTCTAATAGGCGTTAAGTGGTAAACATTAAATCGACTTAAACGTCAAGAAGACAGCGAAATGCCAAAAGTTAACAGAATAATGCTTCTGTAGGTGGATCAGTAAGTCAAGACCATATTGAATTGATTCTCTCGAACGTCGTTGTGGCATATTTTCGGAAAAATCTTAGCTATACGTCCGTATATGATCTCATTAGGACAAAACCGACGAAGAACGTGCCCACCGTGCACGTCTGTCAAATAGGGCTCTATTGAAGTGGGAGAAACATCCGGATTGGCATAAAAAAATCGTTCCTAATCGACTACGAGGTCAATTTTTACGTTAAGCGAGCTTGTCAAAAATTGCCTTATTCGTCGAGGGATCAGCTGAAGGTGTTCGAATAGAACCACTGACATTTTCTTGTTTTTCCATCCCCGAGTTTTCCTTTTTCTACGACGAACACGACCAGCTAGTTTAAAACAACGGAGACTGCTGCATGTTAATCTTTTTTTTATTTGAAACTTGAATGTTTGGCCGATTATCATATTTACACTCTTCTTTCTGGTGCAATAAATCTTAATCCTAAGACGATTTGGAGGGTACCAATCGACTTGAAATTCGAATTATGAATTATTATCAGCCGAATTATGTGAAAATCATGGTAATTTGTAGCAGGTCATTCAAACGGTATCATATTTCATACTTACTTACTTACTTACTTTAGGTGGCACTACAGTCCGGGGTGGACCTGGGCCTCAGTCAACAAGCTTCTCCAGCTAGCTCGATCCCTGGCTAGCTGTCTCCAGTTTCGCACGCTAAGTTGGCTGAGGTCCTCTTCCACTTGCGTGCGCCACCTGAGTCTTGGCCTTCCTCTACTGCGCTGTCCCTCGGGGGCGGATTCGAAGACTTTTCGGACCGGAGCATTGGTGTCCATGCGCTCTACAAGACCCAGCCATCTCAGTCTTTGGATCTTCACCCTTCTGGCTAGGTCCATGTCGCTGTACAGTCCATACAGTTCGTATTTGTATCTCCTCCTCCAGTCTCCGTCAATGCAGACGGGACCGAAGATCGCCCGAAGAATTTTTCTCTCGAAGCAACCAAGAACACCCTCATCCGTTTTTGATAATGTCCATGCCTCTGCGCCATAGAGCAGGACCGGGATTATTAAAGTCTTATAAAGGGTGACTTTTGTTGTCCGAGAGAGGGCCTTGCTACTCAATTGCCTTCTTAACCCAAAGAAACAGCGGTTGGCAGGAGTTATTCTTCGCTTGATCTCAGCGCTGGTGTCGTTTTCTGTATTTATAGCGGAGCCTAGGTAGACAAAGTCCTTAACTACTTCAAAGTTATATCTGTCGAGGGTGACGTTCTGTCCGAGACGTCGGTGTTGGTTGTCCTTTTTGCTTGACAGCAATACTTGGTCTTGCCCTCATTGACCGCTAAACCCATTTTCGCCGCTTCCGTCTCAATACTCGCGAAAGCGCCACTGACATCACGCTGCTTCCTCCCGATTATGTCAATATCGTCGGCGTATGCGAGTAGTTGGACGGACTTTTGAAAGATAGTGCCTCTTGTGTTTGCTCGTGAGTTTTGCACTATTCTTTCAAGTACGATCGCATGACAGCGCATCGCCTTGTCTAAATCCTTTCTGGACATCAAAGGTCTCGGTGAGATCTTTACCGACCTTGATGGAGCAGCGTGCATTCTCCATCGTCATCCTGCACAGACGGACGAGTTTGGCAGAGATACCAAAACTAGACATTGCTCTAAATAGCTCGTCTCTATAGATGCTGTCATACGCGGCCTTAAAATCGATGAATAGGTGGTGGGTATCGATCTGAAGCTCATGGGTCTTCTCCAAGATCTGCCGTAGTGTGAATATCTGGTCGATGGTGGACTTTCCTGGCCTGAAGCCACACTGATATGGACCTATCAGGTTGTTGACAAACGGCTTCAGGCGTTCACACAATACGGCGGATAAGATTTTATATGCAATGTTAAGGAGACTGATGCCTCTGTAGTTGGCGCAGTTCAGAGGGTCTCCTTTCTTGAGAATTGGACAAACAATGCTGAGGTTCCATTCATCGGAAATACTTTCGTCCGACCATATTTTACAGATGAGTTGGTGTATGCTCCTTACCAAGTCATCGCCTGCCGCTTTGAAGAGCTCGGCAGTCAGGCCATCCGCTCCAGCAGCTTTGTTGGACTTAAGCTTCGATATGGCTATCTTCACTTCATCCAGGTCGGGTGGACGGGATTGTTGGTCATCATCGTCCAGGTTGAAAGGTTGATTCTGCCTGAAAGCGGTATTTGGTCCGTCATCGCCGTTATACAGTCTGCAGAAATGATCTTTCCAAATCCTCAGCATCGACTGCGATTCTACTACGATGTTCCCTTGTTCATCTCTACAGGCTTCGGTTCGGGGTTTGTTTCCGCGGCATGTTTTTTTTACCTTTTGGTAAAACTTCCGAACCTCATTCCTGGAGTAGCATCTCTCAATTTCCTCGATCGCGCGCTTCTCATGCTCTTTCTTCTTCCTCCTGAGAAACCGGTGCTCGTCTCTCCTCTTCCACTCATAGAGCTCATGAGCAGCTCTGGTCTTTCTAAGCAGCGCCGCGTTATATGCATCTTGCTTAGCTGCATGTGCTTGCCGGCATTCATCATCGAACCAGGGGTTTCGTTGTGGTGGACGAGTGAAACCCAGCACATCAGAAGCGGCATCTCTGATCGCGTTTTGGCAGTGTTTCCAATGGTCTTCGATGCTTGATGCTGGCGGCATTGGACCTCTTAAGAGATTAAGAGACACTCGATCGGAGAAGGACTTGGCGATCTCTTGCGATTGTAGCCGTCTGACGTCGAATTTTCTCACAGCATTAGTTTATCTTTGCGTAGTTTGGGATATCGGCAACCCTACCTTGGCTACAACAAGGTAATGGTCCGAGTCGATGTTGGCTCCTCGGAACGTACGGACATCCATAATGCTGGAGGAGTGTCTTGCGTCGCTCGCAATGTGATCAATCTGGTTGACTGTTGATTGATCAGGAGTTCTCAGGAGATGTGGGAACCGCGTGCTAGCCACGACAATGTTTCGCCCCGCCGCAAAGTCGATAAGCCTGAATCCGTTATCGGAGGTGGTGTTGTGCAGGCTATATTTTCCGATTGTTCCACCAAAGATACCTTCTCTTCCTAGCTTTGCATTAAAATCACCGAGGACAATTTTAATGTCATAGCTAGGGCATTGCTCGTAGGTCTTGTTGAGGAGCTCGTAGAAGGCATCCTTGGTGTCGTCATCTTTCTCCTCTGTAGGGGCATGCGCGCATATGAGGCTTATGTTGGCGAATTTAGCCTTGATGCGAATTGCTACGAGGCGCTCGCTCACATGCCGGAAGCTGAGGACTTCTCGTCTTAGTCTGCCTCCAACAACAAATCCGCATCCAAATAAGCGCTGCTTTTGCCGTCGATAGCAATTGCCGTAGTAGATGTCGCAGTTTTTCATCTTCTTTTTGTCCGGCCCATCCCATCGCATTTCTTGGATGGCGGTTGTGTCTGCTTTGCAGCAGTCTAGGGCCTCCGCTAGTTGCTCGGCTGCACGTGGTCTATTAAGGGATCTAACATTCCACGTGCATATCCGAAGCTCATTGTCCTTAAATCGTTTGCGTGGGTTGTCAACAGTAGATCCGTCCATATCCAAGGCTTGTTGATGCTTCGTAACTTCTTGTTTTTTTTAAATGGCCGGGCAGTTACCCCGGCGGCACAACCCCCAACCTGGAGGACCAGTTCCACTTTGAGTGCCCCTAGGACGAGGGGTCGGTTACACCGAAGCCAGTAACCCGTTCCGGGATGTGAGTGCTGCCGTTGGCTCGTCCGCCACCATCTCTTTTCCAGGACCCTGACTAAGTCCTGGAAATCCTTTCCGGCCTGAGCTCCAAATATGTCGGGGTAGCCCGGATAAGGTCTTGTTTTGTTTTTCCGACACTAATCCTGGTTAATGGCGCAGGAAACTCGCCATTTGCCCCCTTCACTTCGCAAACTCTAGTGAGATTCCCAGATGGCGCCACGGGAAGGCGTGAAGTAGGACTTATTAGCAGAGCTGCAAGATGTTCGGCTGCAGAGGCTCATTCTCGTCATTTAAGGAACCAGCACCTGTCGGAAGATGTTACTTCTACGAGGCCTTATACTAATCGTTGCCATCCATACTTACAGTATCGAAAATACTTAAAAAATAAAAATAAAATAAACTCTTTGTTTATTCCTTAAACACAGGAGGTACACCTAATGAATAACTCAGCATTTCTAATCTTCCGTCAATCAATTCAATTTTTTTTTAAATAAAAATTTTTTTGATAAAATTTGCTTTTTTCTATCCACAATATATTAATGCTAGTGCAACAGTTGGGCTGTGTTAAACTTCTTGTATACTGTGCCACAGTAGATGCTAGGACTACTATGCTAGAAAAACCTTGGAAAAAAATCGAATTTTCTCCTTAAGTAATGTATTTACAGGACCCTATCCTACTTTTAAGGGGTTAGCCCACTCTAGAATTTTTTAAGAACTGATTTTTCTTAAAAATTGTCCCCTGAAACCTCAAAAATGATGTCCCAAAAGATTATGGTCGGGATCTAAGTACCCGATTTTCGAATTTTTGTACAAAGTCGCCTGGTCTTCGTTTGTGAGCCCTCGAGGGAAGGTACATTAGGGGATTAGAGCAGGTACTCTGGCTGAGTATCAACATAAGTCAGCTCTTCCAATTGAAGTCTATAAAGCTATCAAACCAGTCTATGAAGAACTTACCAGTAAGAATCTTCTAACTCGATGCATCGGCGATTACACACACAATAGTAATGAAAGCATCAACTTGACTGTGTGGGCATTGGCCCCGAAATCGATTTCGAGTGGTAAAACAGTCTCGGATGTAGCTAAAGATATTGCAGTTTATGTGTACAATGACGGGCTTTCTCCAATTTAGCACATAATGGAGGGAATGGACTTGGAAATTCGCCCAAATCGCTACAAATCGTACCTGGAGATCGACAAACCTCGCATAAGGCATGCAGAGAGATCGCTGTCTGAACGGGTAAGATCAAGCAGAAAAGAAAAGCAAGAGCAGAACGATAATCTGGAAGGTCAATTGTTTGGTGCAGGCATCGCAGATTAAAGGTATTGCAAAATTATTAATGATTTTCTACTACTCAAAACTTCAAACGCGTGTTGCTCAAAACTGCATTTTCTAAGTTGGCCAAAAACATAACTCAGGCAATTTTCAACCGATTCAATTGAAATATCGAATATATCTTGAAAAATAAATTGTTTATGGAAGTACATAGGACTTTTTTTTTTATATTGCATATTTCATTTGTTATTAACAATTATCTGATGATTTTTTTGGCTAATTTTTCACTTTCCAATTTGAAAGTGCGCCAATTGCCCAAAAATTAATATATCGTAAGAAACCTACATATTTCTGTAGCAGTTATTATATGAAATCAAAAAAAAAAATTCATTGGCTTATTGTAGCTTAAAAATTACTGGAGCTCTATGTCCGGCCGTAGACCCTGAAAAAACGGAGAAGTCATCGCAAAAACCCTACAAATACGCCCCTTTAAAATTATTTACTTAAAAAAAAAATATTTTATACAGTCACTTATATGTATAATAATTATTATTTTTTGTAATATCGATATATTGAGTAGTATTTCTTGCCTACCCCCTTAAGTGAGTTCAATTCAAACAACTTTCCCTGTAATAGCGGAAAAACTTTCAGCGAAGCCAAATAGGTACAAAAAAACTGGGTAGCTTAATTAAAAAAATCATTTCATCATATTAAGGAAATAGATTGGGGGTGTAATGTGAACTCCACCCTTATTTGTAAATTAGATCGACAGGACCACTTACTACTCCTGTTTGCGCAAGACCCTCCTTAGTGTCCTAAAAAGTAAATACATAGCTCTTCATCCAGTGACAAGGAAGCTGTCATAAATTATACTTATATGTGTTGACATTAACTTCAGTAATATTATTCACTCTTGCAATAAACAACGCCATTCCCGCCATTCAGTGAGATAAAAAATAAGGACAACCAACAGCTTTGAACTTGTGTCCTTATTATAGTATTATATTGCATGTGACAAGCTCTTCCTAAAAATTATTTTGTAAAGGCGACCAATGGGAGCGAAAACACTGTTGATATCATACCATATCATAGCAATTTTACAGGAGAACTAAAATAGTAAAAAAGAATTTTAAAAAACATATCCCGCTGCATATTCTGCTCTTCCTTGTTCTTTTGTGAACAAAGGACGTCTTCTGCCTCTTTTATATAAGCTTATTTATTCTAGGAATGTCAATATATCTTAGGCCTTTTATAGTATTTGCTCACGAAGTCATACAAGGTTCGTTCAGAACGTTCAACTTTTGATTTTTTTTCACCAAAAAATAGTTTCGCTTAGACTATGTTGCTCGAAATACAAATATTTAAATGAAAGGGTCTTTCAGGGTTCCATTTTGAGTCCAATTCTTTTCAGTATTGTTAAAGTGTTTCCGTCCTGCAGATGATTTACAAATTTATCATTCCAAGCTTTGGGTTTGCTAGAAGACATATTCTGTAGGTCAAATCAGGACCTTCATAGAATACAAAACAGCGCTATTTAAAATGGATTGACCTTGGATCTATCCAAGTCCCAATTAATACAGATTTTTCAGAATCAGTACAAAAGAAGACTTTTTCTTTTTTTAAAACAATGCGAGTATCTCATATGTATCTAAGGTACCGTGTTAAGGTTTTATAATGAGTTGCCGCTTGTCTTGCTCTGATCAAGTTCACTACACCGTAAGTCGCATCTTCGCTTGCCCTCTGAAGCTCTGTATAACTGCTAGTCTTATTCTAATCGGGCATTAAATACGATTAATGAAAGCATTACTGAAGTTCATTCAATTTTTCTGCCATTTAGTCATATTTTTAACTTAAAACCTAAGATTTGATCCAATTCCTGAAATCGTTCTTCATGTCAAGTTCTGACTGCTCAAGTATCAAGTTCATATCAGAGTGGCTTATTTAATTCGATATACTGGAGAGCTTGCCGAGATTGAGAAATAAGGTCGCGTCAACTAAATTTAAAAGTTCTGATCACACAAAAAAATTCTTCGGGCGATCTTCGGTCCCGTCTACACTGACGGTGAATGAAAGAGAAGATACAACAAGGAACTCTACGGACTGTACAGCGACATAGACCTATCCAGAAGAGTGAAGACTGAGATGGCTGGGTCATGTAGAGCGACACCAATGCTCCGGTCTGAAAAGTCTTCAACCCGCTCCCGAGGGACAGCACAGTAGAGGAAAGCCAAGACTCAGGTGGCGCACGCAATTGGAAGGGGACCTCAGCCAACTAAGCGTGCGAAACTGGAGGCAATTAGCCCGGGATTGAGCTGACTGGAGACGCTTGTTTACTGAGACCCAGGTCCACTCCGGACTATAGCGCCACTTAAAGCAAAGTTAGATCACACATGAAGAAACAAATTTATCTTCAGCTTCTTTCAAGCAGTTTTGCTAAAAGTTATTGCACTTAATGGGATCCTGAAAATCCTCAAAGTCATCTAACAAGGACTCTTAGTTCGTGAAACACGTCTACTTAGCTCACTTAACTACTGTGGAGTCTTACTCTTGTCCTTGAATAAAATTCGTATCTATCACGGAGGTGCTATTTTCAGTCACAATAATCACTTTATCCGAGTGGCATATTTATTCTCTTGAACACACAAAGGCAAAAGTAAAAACAAAAACACTCTTCTTTTACTCCTTGCAACTCATAAATCAAGGACAAAGCATCCATTTTTGTACCCAAAATTCAAAAGACACCACATATCAAAGTGAATTCCAAAAACTGCATTTCAACAGAGCATGCGACAGAGCACAGGAAGACGTTAAAGGAAGGTACGGTACATTCTCCCCATAAAACTGCTCTGTCATTCTCGAAAACAATTGCCGAAGGTGTTTCGCCTTGTTTTGCTGCTTTGTTTTGCCTGTGTTGACAACAATAACTTTTTGCATAATCTTCACAACAATAAGCAAACCAACAGATACACGACTTGGTGTAGGGTGTGGAAAAAGATTTAACTCCCACTGGAGTGGGTTTGGGCTACCACGTGAATCCGGTACTTCAAAATTCACTCGGCTTCTACACGTTCAAACTGCTATTCTGCAACTCTAATGTGACTTTTGTTCTTAAATTGTTCGCCGCATACAATAGGACAGCAGGCAAATATAGCACAACAACAGTAATTTGTTTCGATTGTGCAACGTTTGGATTTGCTATGAGTATTGTATCAGCCATTCTTGTCATATGGGATTCAAGGCACAGTGCATGAAAATCATCTGCATTGTGCTCGCCAACTCCACTACTGTCACCTGTTCTTTTTTTTCATTCGAATATAGCCTGCATGCATTCAAAACCAACGTACATTGGTATTTTTCATTCTCTCTTTCCTAATTTCCTCTCGTGTGTGCAAACACTTCAAGGCAAGACAAAATCCCGTGAGCGTGCACTTATTATAAAAAGTGTATTTGTTAATTTACCTAGTCAAGTCATAAATACTGGTACACAACTGAACTCACTCATTACGAATGCAACACTGCGGGCATCCATTTCGTATTGATTGCGATTTGACAGTTGATATTTATGCTTCATTGTGACGTAAAAAGTTTTTGACATTAATTGCTTACAACTATGGAATGGGGCGACATCGATAATCGTATTGTAGTTGGCATACTTAAATGCAACATGGAAAAAGGCGATATCTTAAGGACGTTGCGACTGCTTGGAATCACTCACAATTTTGTGTATCCTGCTGTGAAGTTGTTTAAGGATACCGGTGGAGTACGAGACCGTCAAAGATCCGCTCGTCCGCGCACTGTGAGAACTCCGAAAGCGATCAAAGCCATGAAAAAACGAATCGACCGAAAACCCCTGCGAAAACAGAAAACCTTGACGCGGGAAATGCAAATTTCGCAAAAATCCATGTATCGCATTATCAAAGAAGATTTAGTACTCAGCGCGTATAAGCGACACACTGGACACCTGCTCACGGCCGCATTGAAGGAAGAACGCAAGCGAAGATCGAAAGCGTTACTCAGCCGGTACCCGAAGAACGCTCACAGACAAATTCTGTTTATTGACGAGAAAGTCTTCACCGTAGAAGAATCGTTCAATAAACCGAACGATCGTGTGTATGCTCGGTCATCCAGAGAAGCATCCCAACTCATCCCGAGGGTTCAAAGATGCCACAATCCCGTGTCTGTAATGGTATGGTGGGGAGTGTGCTACGATGGCGTTACCGAGCTCCATTTTTGCGAGAAAGGAGTGAAAACATCGGCCAAAGTATATCAATCGACCGTCTTGGAACCCATGGTGAAGTCTCTCAATCAACCAATATTCAACAGCAAGCCATGGACTTTCCAGGAAGATTCTGCTCCAGCTCACAAAGCAAAAACGACTCAACTGTGGCTCGAAAACAATGTTCCGGATTTCATATCAACGGATAATTGGTAAGCTGGTAGTCGAGACCTCAACCCGTTGGATTACAAGTTTTGGTCCGTATTAGAGAGCATGGCTTGCTTTACTCGACACTCAAATATTGAGTCGTTGAAGCGAGCCCTTGTCCTTGCAGTGGACAATTTCCCCATGCATGAAGCATGTCTCGCAATCGATGAGTGGCCACATCGTCTTAAATCGTGCTGGAAGGCAAATGGAAGTCATTTCGAATAAGTTGTTCAAGGATTTGTAGCCATTGAATAACCCAATAAAAACAAAAAAAAAATTGTTTAAATATTAATTCGTTTTCATTTGGCGCTGATTTTTCGGTATACCAGTATTTATGACTTTTTGATTTTTTTTTATAATCACATCTATGCGTTGCTGACACGTTCTCTGAAAAAGTTTTAGAAGATACGATTTGCATAGACATCTGAAGTAGGTTTCTTAGACATCGATTATTTGTAACATTAACATTAACTTTTCAGGTATGTAACAGGTTGGAAAGTAGCAAACAAAGATTGGTGTACTATTTCTCCATATTTTTGACAATATTCCGAATGCATTTTTCGGCTTTATAATGTCTGATTCGATATTAGCGTCAATTAAAAAGATATAAGTTCCTGAAGAATAAGCATAAGGAAACGGGTTTTTAGGAAAATTAATAACGCATCATACAGAACTTGCATCTACAAACGAAAGATCAGTGCCCAGTCGCTGCAAGTCCATAATTCTGCGCGATAATAGAGAAACGTAATCATAGCCGAAGTGATTAAAATAGTCTGTGAGGTTTTATGGGAATACTCGACTTGTTGTTAACAAACGCCGAATGTGACTTAGAATTTGAAAATTTCCGATGCCAGAAGCCTGTATTCACCACTTAACACTTTGCAGATTCAAATTCGCTTTCCCTTTAAGTTCAAGTTTCGTTCTTTAAGGTTTCCTTCGCTAATAAGAGCGGTATGTTTGTAGTTATCGCCGGTAGAACTTTTTGTGGTAGCACGCGGAGGACGTCAATTCTTATTGGTTTTGTTGACTCGAGTGGCGGTCCGATATGTGCGAATTCTGGATATACGTGTCGTGCTTTTGGGCTAAATATTCTTCTCAAATGCTGGTTAGGGCAGCAGTTTCTGCGCTGATTGTCGTAGATATCAATATGGTTTCATCAATTGTGTTTATGTATTGGATATCCTTCATCGAAGATTCGGGAACTTGAGTTCACTTCTGCCCGTCGCAACAGTGGCTTTCTTCTTTCTTTTTCTTTTATTACCCCTTTCCTCGTTATACGAACTCATGCGTAGCGAGTTTCCCATTTTTACTGCATCGCTGCTCCTTATAGGGTTGGCTAATGTTGCAGACCGCAGAACGTGTCTACATTCTGCTCGATCCTGGATCGCTTCTGTGGTTAGCCCCTGGCGTTGTTGCGCATTTACCATCTGAGAAATCAGATTTTCGGCAGATCTTCTTTGAACGTGGCAATACCAGCTTATTATATTCGCCTCAAGCTGTTCGGTGGCTTTAAAGGAAAATATAGCCGATTGATGATTTCAATATTTGATTATGGTAAATTATATGAATAAAGTTTGACCATTGTCGTTACAAGTACCGAGTTTACATATAAGTCCTGGTGACATGATGAAAGCCAATCTTTTCGGGCGCTAGGCTCGAAAGTAAAATTCGTAAATTCTTTCGTTAAAGTGTACGTATAAACTGATTTTCTAATCTATCATTGTGTGGCTTATTTTGACCACAATCTAGAAGGCTGTTCGTATTGAGAAAGATACCTTTTCCAAGTAAAATTGTATAAAAGTTGCGAATTAGTCTGGTCATGTCGACAAAATATTTATTTCAGAAACATGACAGTTTCAGTGACGTTTGAGTTGTTTAACCTCCATCACTTCGACATTGAACATACTGCATAAGGATTCGCACATGTTGGTGATATACAAAGCAAACTCATAACAAATAATAAAACAACATAAAAAGAGTTACTTTGAATCCAAAGCTAAAAACATTGGGGTTTACCGCAAAAGCCGAATGAACATTGTACTGTAAAGTTTCGAATGCATGAGTAGACCCATGATTTTGTCGACTGCTATAGATCCACTAACATTTGTTCGAAATTCTCAGTGATTGGCTTGAGTGCTATGGGAAAACTTTAACGGGCTTTAGAACCACCCTAACCCTCAGACTGAAATTGTTATTACGGGCGATTTTAATATACACAATTCTGGTTGGCTTCGACATTCTGGACATACACCACTCGAAGGACGGTGTGTTGAGATCTTAGCTGCGGAAAAAACCTGACCCAGTTGTAAATAAGCTGACGCGAATCCAAGACGTTGATAGTCATACCGCCAACACCCTGGACTTGTATCTAACCTCTCACCCTGAAAAGTACATTGTTGATGTGCTCTCACATCTAGGCTCGTCGGACCGTTGTATTATATCAGCTCAATTCTCGTACATTGACCACACAGTTAGAGAAAAAATTCCTAAAATAACAGCATGGCAATACGAGAAAGCCAATTGGAGCGGACTTAACACCTTCTTTAGGAATTTTAACTGGTCATTACAATATGTTTCCTCGATAACAACGTGGATGCCGCTGCTGATATGATCACAGACACTATCCTCTTTGGAATGAGATCCTTTATCCCTCACCGGCTAAAGAGTATCAGATCAAGGGAAAAGGCGTGCGTGGTACGACTCGAGCTGTAAGGAGGCTGTCAGGTTGAGAGAAATGCTTTTTCTGTCCTATAAGACCCACTCAACTGAGGAAAACCGGAAAAAATTCAAACAAGCCAGGAATGACCGCAACGCCTTTCTAAAGCGTGTGAAATTTCTATACGACCAAAAACTGAGGCAAAAAATACTAAAATATCCCAAATGTAGTAAAAATTGTCGGTCGTTCGTCAAAAATATTAGAACTTCTGCCTCATCCTCCATCCCAACGCTCATTTACAATGACATTCCAGCTGTCAGCTCTTTGGACAAAGCCAATCTGCTTGCTGCACTCTTTGCGGCCAGCTCAACGCTTTCAGATTGTGCTTTGTTTCCGCCTACACTTGAGTGCATCGAATCTTCAATGGGACTAATCCACTTTCGCACTCGTGTAGTAGCAAGAGTATTTAAAGATCTTAACATTCACGAATCCGCTGGTCCAGATGGTATATCTCCCCGTTTTCTGAAGAGGTGTTCTTCAACGCTGGCAAAACCACTGCGCAAGCTTTTCCATCAATTTTACTCTCTAGGACTCTTTCCGAGCAGATGAAAAACAGCATTTGTCCAGCCCGTCCCTAAAAAAGGCGAATCTTCCTTTCTTTCCTCTTACAGACATATTGCATTTACGTCCCTCCTTTCCAAGGTCATGAAAACGCCGATAAATCGTCAGCTCATGAAAAACACGAAAACATCTTAATGACCGACAGTATAGTTTTCGTAGCAACAGGTCCACTGGTGATTTGATGGCATGTCTCACCGAAAAGTGGAACCAAAGCCTACATCAATCTTATGAAAGCAAGATAGTTGCACTTGATATTTCTAAGGCATCAGGTTATTTTGTCGAAAATGCGTGCTTTTGGGACCGACGACTCTCTTCTTCAGTGGATTAGAAATTACCTTTTGGAACGTTCAATTCACGTTGTTTTGGATGGTTTCAAGTCTGATATTCACAAAATAAATGCTGGCGTGCCCCAGGGCTCTGTTCTGTCTCCGACACTCTTTTTAATTTTCATCAATGATCTCTTGTCTGCTACTTCTAATCCAATTTACTCCTTTGCTGACGACAGTACTCTCTGCTTTTCATATTCGTTTCCGGACTCACGTCCCCGCTCTTCGGCTGTAGATCGGGAACGGCAGCGTATATTAAGATCATTAAATTCCGATATAAACAGCATAACCAATTGGGGAACTACCAACAGAGTGGAATCTAATGCTTCCAAAACGCAATGCTGTCTGCTGTCGCTTAAGCGAAATTCAAATACCCAGCCATTATCCATGAATGGCACTTGTATCGTTGAAACCGAAAAACTATCCATTCCCGGTATGTGTGTCAATGACAACCTACGTTGTTATGACCACATTTCCGAAATCGGCAAAAATGCTGCGAAATGTCTGGGTTTCCTTAAGCGATGTAAGAAATATTTCACCCCCTCTGATTTGGCTTCAATGTACAAGGCTTTCATCCGCCCTAAATTAGAGTACAATGCTTACATCTGTTCAGGTGGTCCCAAGACTTCCTTGCGCCTACTAGATAGGATTCAAAACCGTGCGGTAAAACTAATATATGATGCAAATATTACACAGTCGATTGAAACCTCCGCCCACCGACGTAATGTCTCCTGTCTCACCCTGTCCTATCGCTATTTTCACCACCAGTGCTCCTCAGAAATTACCAGGAGCATTCCGCCTCTTCAAACCGCCAACCGTAACACCCGTCTCGCTATGAATGCCCATCAGTACACCCTCAAGCCCACTTTCGAACGTAGCCTGAAATATCGTGATTCTTTCCTAAGCCGAACAACTCGCTCATGGAATGCCTTGCCGAGCTCTTTATTTCGTAATCATTTTTACCTCCAAACATTCAAGACCAACGTACATCGGTACCTCTCATTCTTTCCTCCCTAACTTTCCATCACCCGCATACATAATCGCAATCGGCGATCTGGATAGATAGATTCTTCCCCTCTGGGAGGTATTTGATTCTCGAACTAGTTTCGATGTTGAGAATAGTTCAATAAGTCTATCCAGTTAGACATATTAAGGAACGCGCTCATGCAACATATTCCACCAAACAAGTAGCGTACGGAAAAAAAGCAATAAGCTGCATAAGTAAGAAGAGGTTGTGTGGTGCAGAGGCTCGGTTTATCAACTACTGAGCAAGAAGGTCTCGAAAACGAAACTATATTTTAACTCATCATCTCACCGGCGCCGTTCGGACTGGACAAGAAAAGAGCACTTGTTGAAACTGAACTGTCTGCTCTCAAAGCAGTATAGAAGGCAGCAAACATTATACTTTGAATCAATTGAAAACATATAATTTGAGATAGAAACCACGTTTCTGGACTCATGGACATGGGACATCCTCTTCAATAAGTTAAAGTCTTAATTGCATTTCGAAGATGAAAACAGTTTAAAAATGAAGAAAGAAGCTCCGAATGTAATGGTAAGTGCTTTCTGGACTTAAAAAATAAAAGCAGCCTGTTGCAAATGTGGCGTTTAGCAAGACCACGAAGGATTTATGAAACTGCGTAACTGGTAGTTATTAGAAAAATAGTAAAAATGATGACGATGATCCGTCAGCATCTGTCTACGAAATTTCATCATTTCATTTGACACTCAAAACCATGGAGTTAACATTGCATAACTGCCTCTTTAGTGGATATCATTCATTATACCAGATCTACCGTCTGAAGTGTATGTTTTTATCAAAATTTACAAAAGCTACTCATTTCCCGATTTAGGAAAAAAAAAAAACACCCTCGCCCATCCGTCCAATAAAAATAATAACGTAGGTACTTAACGCCTACAGTGACAGCAAAATTCACACGCTTCAAGTGTTGTTATCCTTTACTGCAGCGGAAATCGAGATCCTGAGGCGTTAAGTTGAAATAAATTTTTTAAATTGTCACGCGATGGGTAACCCGTATCGTGAAATTACACTCATATACGAGTAAGTAACGAAAGCAACAAAATAATTCAGATACAGTCGACATGTAATTTATACTTAAACCTGCGGATATGAGTTGAATATGACTGATTACGTACATATGACATACTCGTACATATATTTTTTACATTGGTACCCGGTGAATTATCCTTCAAATTGCGTCCACATTGTCACGAATGGTGCTCGCGTTGAAAAGTAGTTTTTTTTTTTTTTTTTTTTTTAACATTTCACCATAGTGCCAGAACGTCGAGGACAAATGCAGAAAACGTGTCCTTGTCAAAACTGCTGGTGAATATTTGATTACGAGAAATATTCGACATACAAGGGATTTTTCAGAATCCTTAGACATTCTTTCTTATTTTTGTAGTACGACTACGTATACTCGTATCTGGGTTTTTGTTTTTGTATTGCTATTGGGTAAGTTACGAGGACGCTTAGAAATTCAATTGAAAGATATCGATGGGAAGAACTTTATGGCAGATGGATGTGAAGAGGAACGGCTTATGGATAAAAGGAAGAACGAAGGAATAGTGAAATCTATCGAATCTATGATGCTCGATTTTTTTTCTCCCTTTTTTATTGGCAATGGTTTTTGAAAAGTTATGAATAAATTTTACGATGATCGAGAAATTGTATTGCAAAAGTTGAAAATGTTTCAGCTTTCAGGAGCTTGTTTGTTTTTGTATATGTACTCGTATGTATGTCATATTAGCGTATTACATATGTTTGGGAAAGTTTCAGATGTTTTATGTTTGTAGAAAATTCACAACGGTAGGGCGACTGTTAACTTGTGTACTGCTAATAAGGAAGTGACGTTTGAATATTGTGGATTGAATTGATTGCGATACATTTTGGTCTTTGGTAGATTTTGAATTGATACAAAAATTCCAATAAATTTTTTGATGACGGAAAAAACAACGATTTCGATCAAAGAAAAGTCATTAGCCGCAATTAGGTCAAATCAGCTAGTTGGAGAACAATAGCTTGTCGGAAGAATCCTAACAGAAGAGCAGAGCAGAAGGAATTATCACATTTTATCTGTAGGGCGAAGAAAAAGCGGCATAGAGTAAATGGCTCAATCAAATTCGGATGAAGATGATGGAAGTTAATAAGATCAGTTTTGCACCTAAAGTTGCGTGCGCCACTTGAGTCTCAGTATTCATCCACTACATTGTTCCTCGGAGCGGATTCGAACACTATTCAGATAGTGCGTATCAACGTCCATCCGCTCTACATGACCCAGCCATCTCAGTAAGTAGACTTTCACTCCGTAACCTAACGCAATAAGAAACAACGACAACGACGTAGCAACGACTTATGCTATAGAGTATTACCCACTTATGGCCTAAATCGACTAAATGGAGAATGATTGATGAAAATGAAAATTGAAAGTTTAAAAGGAACTCAAAGAGCATTGACATATTATGATCTAAAGGGACTACCCGAGGTGTGTATGAGTTACAAGGAGTGGGACAAAAGGCAATTCGAATATTCATTCATACAATATACGGTTATGACCAAGGTATCTAATCCACTCATGCGGTGCGACATCAATTTTTAGGGATATGAAAGAACTGGTTGTCCTCTTTAAGGTGAATCAGTGATACTCTATGGTGCCTAGAGTACCAGAATCCACCACATCAGCGCCGAGTTCCTGTAGTGATCTAATTTATGGTTAGCGAAACGGTTAGAGGGCACATACGACTTCAGCAATCAATCTATAATCTCTCCTGTAAAGCGATAGCAGAAAAGTCACTGAACTCATACATTTAAATTTACCAGCTCTGCACCGGCAATTCATCAACCGATTGACTTCAGTAGACATGTTTTTGAAAGGTCAATTCAGTACAATTTTACCTATGAATCGCTTTATACTAAAACAATGTGAAGCTGTACATTAAATATAGTCGGTCTGCTGTGTAAGCTCTGAGTGCATATCTTCAAAAAGATCGTGGCCAACAAGCATCGTCTCACAACAATATTTGTCGTTTAGTGTCCAATTTTTTGGAGCACGACACAGTGAGATATCTTCTACACGCTCAAGATGTTCCAGTGAACAAATTGCAGAGGTAAGAGAGATTGTTGACGAGAATACATATGTTTCATATAGTCCTGGCGCTCAGCATTTTTGCGTGAGCGGAACCACTTTGGACTCAAAAGACCGTCCACGTCACTTGGAATACGGCCAAATTGACGCTCGAATAGATGACACTGAACCTGATTTTTGGAAGCAACTTTTGATGTATAACGAGGCCCATTTCACAGCCTCTGGCACCGTTAACAAGCAAAATTGCCGCGAATCCACACGAGATCCATGAAACACCATTGCATGACCAAAAAGTGACTGTTTTGGCCGACGTTGGCGCCAAAGCCATCTTTGGGCCATCTTCAGAGAAGGCGAAGCTGTCGTGGGGAATCGATATCAGTAAATGTCGGCTCATTATGTCTGCCCAAAAATGTGTGAAAAAAGTCTGGACCATAACCGGTTTGAACAAGACGGTACGCCATGCCGCACTCCAAATCAAACAATGAAGTTTCTGCAACGAAAATTCCCGGAACGTGTGCTGTAAAAAATGGCCACCTATATCTCCAAATTTGACCCCTCCGAACTTCTTTTTGTGGGGTCATTTGAAAAAAAGTGTACACCAGCGAACCTCAGACTATTGACGAGCTCAAATATCATCGCTAAGCCGCTCGAGATGCACGAAAAAGTGATCGAAAACCAAGCACGTTTTTCTGTGATCAATAAAGGCGGCTACTTAATTGATGTTGTATTCAAAAACTAGTCCAAATAAATTGTAAATGACTAAATTAATTAAAAAATACCTCATATATGGAAATCCGTTTAAAGTAGTTCAATATTTACCGACACAAAATATGGAGCACCCTGTACATTTTAGAAAACAGTTTACTACTTAAACTTGCAAACGTAGCGATATAAAATGTATTGGAACAAATTGGACGAAATTAAGAGCAGCTAAACTCCTAAATAAATTCGTAAGCATTCCACAAATGGAAGATTAACAAATAAACTGAAACTTTGAAATACTTCTGGCGTGTACGCTTGATATTACTGAGCAATCAGAAGAAAAATATATACAAGGTCATTCATTTCGTTGTTTCAAGTTGGCAGCGCTGACATTTGATACCTGCCAAACTCAGTTGTCATTTGAATTGTCATAATATAAGTTGAATGTTTGATCCCGTACAAAGCGAACAACGCGTTAAAATTTTTAAAACTTACTACAAAAGTGTTGAGTCAAACGTAGCCACTTTTCGCGCATTACGCGGTGTACGCAAGCAATCGGTAAAATTGTGAAGAAATTTTAAGAGAGTGAAAGCGTTAGGCCTGTGCATCATCGTAATGCACGCTTAGTCGAAAACATTGCTGCCATAAGTGCAAGTGTTGCTGATGATTCAAATTTATCCCGGCGTTCGCAGCAATTGAACGTGCCGTACCACCTCACTATGGCGTATTTTGCATTAAGATTTGCATCTCCATCCTTATATAGTTCCACTTACGCAACAATTGAGACCATTCACACCACCTTAGATACGCTTCTTGGGTGTTGGAACAACAGACAATAAACACCGATTTTTCGAACAACATTTTCTTCAGTGATGAGGCACATTTCTCACTCGGTGGGTATGTAAACAAGCAAAATTGCCGCATATGGGGCTCAGAAAACCCACAAGTGATCGAAGAGATGCCGTTGCATCCAGACAAAGTGACTGTTTGGTGTGCTCTACTATCGAAAGGTGTCATTGGTCCGAATTTCTTCGAAGATGCCAATGAGCGGACGGTTACAGTTAATTCGGAGCAATATGGTCGAATGATAACCAATTTTTTTTGGCCGGCGATTGAAGATCATGACTTGGACGATATGTGGTTCCAACAAGCCACACAACATTACCATATGTTTTATTGCGTGAGAAGTTTCCTGAGAAGATCAGGCCAAAAAAATGATCGTATATACGCGAATAATCCCCGAACTCTAGACGTATTAAAAATCAACATTACTCAAGTTATGGCCAACATACCGCCCGAAATGTGCGAAAAAGTGCTTAAAAATTACCTCAAAAGAATCGCATGCTACGAATCTTCCCGAGGTGGCCATTTGGATGATATTGTTTTTCACACTTAATGGTGTGTGTTTTATTTAGCTTTACTTTCGAAATCGAAAAATGAATGACCCTTTATTAGTGCGGATATAATTAAGGTGAAGCAATATGGAAAATTCAAGCGCATTTAATTTGGGCGGATTTAAAAAGAACTGTCAGCAATCGATCTTGAGATACAAAGATGACATGGTCTCGAAACTGAAAACTTAATAAACGTATGCGCAATTTTGTCGAGACTAAATCTGCTATTTTCAGAAATAAGCCAGACTGGCATTTGGTCATATACTGCAGTGGGGAATTCTGAACTCAGAAAGAAAGTGAAACGGTTTGTAAAAGATTTTAATGTGATATTGGGCGAACAACTACCAAGTCAAGATAAATCCAGATACGAGTAACTTCACGATCGATGGCATCGCTTAGCAAAAACGAACGAACGAAATAGATTTTCCTGAATCGGATCCTCCCTTAAAAAATCGCATCATGAGCGTTCATCCATCGTCTTGCACACCATTTGAAACGTAATTTCTTCATTGGCCGCGGTCGTGTGGAGAAGTAGAGCAATATTAAATGCAATTTTTACAATACAGATACAGGCATGCGGTATCAAATATCAATAAGATCATTGTCCTAAGAATATCACAGGCTCGCAATAAAAACTGAAACAGGAAGCTGAACTCATTAGAAAAAAATGCTAGACCTTTATGGAACATTATGAAGGTAATAAAAAATAGAAAAAGGCAGCAACCATTTTTAAAAGATAATGTTAGCACCTATATTTCGGATGTGGACAAAGCAAATGCCCTTGCACTGAACTTTGCGAGAAACAACAACATCTCCAGATTTATTGGTGATGATAATACAGATAATATTTTGAACACCACAGTTCAAGAGTATTTCTTAAGTAGAAGCGCACCAATATCTTCTGTAAATTACGCAACAGAGAAAGATATTCAGTTTATAGTCAATGATTTAAAAACAAGAAAAGCAGGCGGTATTGACTGCATACTCAATATCTATATAAAGCAGCTGCCCAAATCTGGAAAAAAATATTTAACTTTCCTCATAAATGCCTGGCTGAAGATAGGGTATTTTCCAGAGGCCTGGAAATTAGCCAAAATTGTCCCGGTGCTTAAAGCTGGTAAGCCACCTGAAAGTGTAGAAAGTTATAGGCCAATAAGTGGTGTCTCAAACTTAATAACTTTTGATTTTGGTGTTCCTCAAGGTTCTGTGTTAGGCCCAATTTTGTGTAATATCTACACGTCCGATTTTCCTGTTTTGCACGATTGCCATGTAGCCATTTTTGCTGATGATACTGCAGTATTTTCGTCACATGAGTTTGCTTTCAATATTGAAAGCAATCTCAATAATACGATGGAAGTATTAAAAAGGTATTACACAAAATGGAAAATAAAATAGAATGAAGCAAAAATGCAAGCTATCTTTTTCACTAGAAAAAGAAAACATTGCTTTCTTCCTTCTAACCGGCTACAAATTAATGGAGTAAATATCCCCTGGGAGCCCCATGTTATATATCTAGGTATCCAGCTAGATTCACAGTTGTTATTTAACGAACACATAACTAGAACGGTCAAGCAAGTAGGGGTGGCAATTAAAATGTTATACCCTTTTATCAATAGAAAATCAGCGCTCTCAACAGAAAACAAGATCATAATTTTCAAAATTATTTTTCAGGCTATTCTTTTGTATGGATGCCAAGTTTGGGTGGATTGCGCAAAATGCCACATAAAAAAACTGCAGACATGTCAAAATAAAGTCCTAAAAATGATGCAGAAAGAATCGCAAAAATTAAGTCAAATTTTGTAATCAGTTGTAGCTTCCCCGATAACTCGCTAATTAACGAATTGTTTGATAGCTAAATGCGACTTTATTTGTTTATATTTGTTTCTTTAATTAGCTACAATTTTTGTCAATTTATTTATTTATTTATTTGTTTATTAAATTATTTACTTGTTTACTTGTTTACGTATTTATTTATTTATTTATTTATTTATTTATTTATTTTTATTTTTTTTTCTTATGGAAGGTTTTTGTCGTATTTTCCTTCTAATGATTCTTTCTTGTTAATAAATTTCTGTATTCAAATGTTTCAACAACTATTTCAGTGGCAAGATACTTTGTATTATCAAATCCCTGTATTATTAAAAGTGCGGTATCAAACCTTATGTAAAAATTCTTCTACGAAATAAAAATGAAATCTAATCTAATCAATACGTTTTCCACAATGTCAATCAATATCATCGGATACTCGTATTAAGGACTTGCCTGGTAACAGTCCTCATTGTGAATCATTTCGAAAACTATAGCCTTATAAGCATCTATACCTCTAGCAAAACTTCTTTAAAGAGTTTCTTTCACCAAAAGCTCAGGCAGTTTATCCAATAAAAAACGCTGAAAACAGCAAGATTAGCGCAAAGACGAGCTATCTGATGCAAAACATCTCATTAATTTTGTTTGTTCCAAGTGATAACCACAATATTGCAGTAACCCTTGTGAAGAGGACGAATATTGTCAAATGTAAGCAGCCAAACTTACTTATACAAAGTGGTAGAAGTTGACCCATGGACTCAGGGAAAGTATATGTGTTCTTTTCCCAAAGTGTATGAAATGTTTTTTTTGGAATTTGTTTGTATTGAGCTTATATTTTGAGATATTTGGACTCATTTTAAACCATTTTCTTTGATTTTCTTCAAAACTTGTACGGAGATGTGTTTTCACCTCTTGTCTGAGGTATTCCTTGAAGGCTGCCAGAGTTTATGGTTCGTTCACATAAATCGGTCATTTGAAATAACCCCATAGAAAGAAGTCCAGGGTCATCAAATCGGGTGATCCCGCCGGACAAAAATTGGCAAAACGCAACACAGCAGACCAGGAAATATTTGTTTTAGAATGTCGGTTGTGGCTCCTGCAGTATGCATTGTTGCTTTGTCCTACTGTACTGGAACCACTTGTCCGCTTGGGCTAATTCATCCAATTAAGGAGTGAAAAATTCTAAAGTGTTCACCTCTCACGAAAAATAGTCCAATGATTCCTCCAGCGCAAACAGCACATCATGCAGTGAGTTTGAGTAGATGCAACGGCCCTTCCTGCAATACAAAGCCCAGAACCGCAAATTTTGTTTGTAATCACAAAGGTGGAAATGCCTTTCGTCACTCATGATTGTAAAGGTTCAGGAGAGTGTGAGTGTAGGTTAGAAGCGATTCACGGTAAACACCCATAAGCTGATGCACTGTCTACACTTTGTAGGGCAACATTTTAAAGTCTTTCGCAATGCGCCGCAGAGACATATGTGGAATGGACAATTGCATGGCATGTCGTCTGATCGATGTCAAAGGAGCCCCTACGAAAACTTCAGCCCGAGTAGCAATATTCTCGGCCGGACGAGAGGTACGATGCCTTCTAATGCTTGCTCGGTCCCATGTTATTCCAGTCTCTATGAGACGTGCGGCTAAACAGTTTATCGAATGACCAGTGGAAACAAACACACTGTAATCGACTTTAAATGCATTAATTCTAGAGTCAGTCTGGGGCCCCACAGTAAATATTTGTTCAGTACTTCACACCGTAAGCTATCTCGCATTTTTTTTTTTTAATTTGGTTTAAGGGATATCGTGCTTGGGGTAGTTTGTATCGCAGACCAAGTTTATGCTAGTGTGATTGTTTCTGTGGTTGCTAAGGTTTTTTTTTTTAAATAAAAATAGATTGGCGCTTTCCATTACTTTTGAAAACTTTCTTCCCAAATTGAGCATTTAGACCATTCATTCGTGAATTCTTTCCGCTTATGCCCCGTATAACGCTTGCTATTAGAGTGATGGATAAATGGCCTAGTCTCGTAGTATATCTGTTCAATAAGCCTGAGCTTGAATAAAATGTTGAAAGGTTCCATGTACCATAGCTCAATTCATGATGTCATAGTCATTCCACCCTAATGGCAATTTCTTTAGTCTATGGCCCTTTAAATGAAAAGTCCTGATCAGAGACCAACCCTGGCAACAGGACTTGTAAATCGACCGCTCAAACTCATTTGGCCATTTCGTCTTTTTGCTCAAACTCACAGTCGACTTATTTTATGTTTTTCTTTGTTTTTGTTGTTCCTTTTAGTGATACGGAAAACTTTTCCAATGGCCAGACAAATAGTAATTTTCAACTTCATCTATCCAATTTCCCATTTAACCCCTGTATCTGTAATGTGGCATTGAATTCAACCCCAACCCTTTGCCGAAGAATCCTTTGTTTCATGAATTCACAACTTCGCAACGTTTAATGGGGCGGCATGGGAAAATTTGGTTTCCATTATTGCCGGCTGTTGTTGGTCTTAGGGTCTATTTTATATTCTATATTGTTTTTCTTTTCATCAACAAAAGGTCACGCGGTAAATTGTTCAGAACCTATGACCAAAAAGCAGTCCAACAGTCGATATTTAAACCGGGCAAGGATTCTGTGAATATCCTTACTCAACTCTCTGTACTTTTTGCTTTCTATTTTGACCCCCTGCCTGCCTTAAGCCAGCCTTAACCCTTTTGTTATAATAACCAGCGGCAGCAGGAAGTTCTTCACTACCATGCTAGGACTACAAAAAATAAAGGACGAGAACAACAACAAAGGATACAAAAAGTCCTTTTTAATTGCATTGCTACGCCATGCCAGTGGGAATAAATTTCACATCCCCAAAATCAACAAGAGACGGCGAACAGACGGACGACTTCCTGCAGACGTCAATAAAACAAAAACTCAATCCCCATAGAGCGCCATCAATTATTCAGCAGGCCTTTCTCTCTTTAGTCCTTTTTTGTCAATTTTCATTGTTTTTTTGTGTTAGAACGACCATGCAACGAATCGAGTCGGGGACAATTAAAGAATGAATCACCTCCACTATCTATGTGTTTGGGGTCATGTTAACCTGTTGATGTTGACTGGTATTTGTGGTCAGATTAGGCTCAGGATTATCCATCTAACCCATCCAACAGGTGCAGTGTATCTTCCCGACTTATCGATGGTTCGAGTCGTGCTTCCTCTAGGCACTTACATTTAAGTAATCAAATTGCATAGACTTTTTAGGGTAGTCCTTGTACTTTTGGCAACAACAAGAACTGCCACACCCTTCAAATTAAGGGTGCAATGGTGTCTATATGTATCATATATAGTAATACGAGTACGTGTGCCTTGCTGTCATGCAAGTCGATGACCATAAAATCTGGTCAAATGATTATGGCCTATCGAAATCGATTGGTCGTGTGGTTTCGAACATAAAATCAAACACTTTGGAGCAATGTTTACCGTTATTTGGGCAACAAATGATGAAATATGGCAGCAGCAATTGCCGCAATAAATCAATTCTTTATGAGGGGTGTATCGTGTCTTTCTGGGTAAACGGATAGTTAGTGCTTCTGTTTCCCCTAACAGGCTGGATCACACTCGTATTTGTCGAATGGCTAAGCAATATTGTCGTTATGAGTTTAATGAAATGTTTTATGGCCGAAATTGGATGATTAGATTTCAGAGGGCCTGATATTTTGCAAGTTTGCTAAGGCGGTGATATTTCTGGATGTGCACTGAATTGTAATTCAGACGAGTATATGTACAAAATGGAATGGATGGACCATAAAAACGCGGTCCTTAAACAAATACCTCATTGTATTTGAATACATAAACAGTCTTGGATAGCAGACCATGAAAGTATTTGTGGATAGTTCTGGTTGAAATAAAAACTTGCGTCGTAGTGGAATGTTAGCTAATCCCGAATATATATTTTCAAGATTCTTGGAATCCTCTTTTGGTTTACTTCTGTAGAGGTCCAGCTTGAATACTACGTTTCACATTACCATGTGCAGGTCTAATTTCCATTTTGCAACGCTTTAGACAGCGAACATCTCCTTCTCACGATTCGCAATAAGGAAGATTTTCGTGGTCAAAACTTGACCCAATCCAAGCTAGTTGAACGAAATAGGCTGTATATTCTTGTAACAAGAACCCACTAAGTCCTCATTCGCCAACGCGCCCACTTAAACACGCGAACTAGTATTGACTTCAGCTCCGAGCAGATTGATAGTCTATAGTAGTACGTCTAATAAGGTCGATGGTGGATGTAAAATATGCACAACTTATGCGTAGCCATAGTAACCCTTTTGGTCATCGCCAGATAGACCAAATAAGATCTAGTCCAATATTCCCTTTGCCAGAATTCTTAAATCTGTCTTACAAAATTGCGTTGTGTACACAAAACCTAAATGCACAACATCAGCACTCCAGAGAAGTGCGCCCCTAGGCCGGAAACTCACAGAGATAGTTCTCGACAGGGACGCCATCTTACTTACTTATTTAAGGCCTACACTCAAGGGTCAAAGTTGACCTCAGTCAACTACTTTTCCAGACAGCTCGGTATTTCGAACTCTCAGATAACTGAGGTCCTTTCACTTGCGTACGCCACATAAGTCGCCGTCTTCTTCTATTGGGCTGTCCCTTGGGGCACAATCGAAGACTTTTCGAACCAGAGCATTGGTGTTTATCCGCTCTGAATGACCTAACTATCTAAGTCGTTGGATCTACCCAACGAAGTCCATGTCGCTGTACAGTCCGTACAGTTCGCCGTTGTATCTCTCTACCACTCACCGTGTATGCAGCAAATGGAACCGAAAATCACCCAAAGAATTTTCCTCATTAATTTTTGATGATGTCCTTGCCTTTGCATCACAGTGCAGTACTGGGATTATTAAAGGATTATTGTTGAAAAGAGGACTTTGTTATTAAATTCTTAGCTAAAAAACAGCGATCATCAAGAGTTATTCTTCGCTTGGGCACAACGCTGGTGTCATTAAAAGTGGAGCCTAGGTTGACAAAGTTCTTAACGAGTTCAAAGTTATAAAGGGTTTTCAAAAACTTTACTATCGGCTTGAAGTGCAATCAAAACATTTATGAATGGAACACGACTTCGTTCATATGGCCAACGCAGGCACGTTTGCAGCGGTCGATTCGTTGGACCCCATTTTCAACGACTCGGCCACACATTTCGGCCAAAACGGTCGCTATTTCGCGTTCAATGTTGGCTCTGAGCTCTTCCAACGTCGTCGGCTTATTGGCATAAACCAATGAACCCCACAGAAAATAGTCTAGCAGCGTTAAATCGCACGAACGAGGCGGCCAATCGACTAGCCCATTTCTTGAGATAACACGCTCACCATACTTACTCTTCAATGAATCGATTGTAACGTGTGCTGTGTGGCTTGTGGCACCATCCTGTTGAAACCACATGTCGTCCATGTCCATATCTTCCAATACGGGCCAAAAATAATCGGTGATCATGGCGCGATAACGCTGACCATTCACACTAACGTGACGTTCGTTATCGTCGACGAAAAAATATGGCCCAATAACGCCGCCGGCATGCAAACCGCACCGAACAGCTATTTTTTGTGGATGAAGTGGTGATTCATGAAGCACATGTGGATTTTCACCCGACCAATAACGTATATTTTGTTTGTTGACGAACCCATTGAGCCAAAAATGAGCTTCGTCACTGAAGATGATTTTGCGATGAAATTCACCATCTTGGCGCATCTTCTCCAGAACCCAATCGGAGAACGTACGTCGCTCCAAATGGTCCATTGGCTTCAATTCTTGAGTCAGCTTGATCTTGTATGGGTGTAAACCAAGATCCTTACGAAAAATACGCCATAATGTGGAGAACGCCGTGGAATTGACTGATTCGGATCGTTTGCTACAGATGCCTGAACGGCAGCGATATTTTCGACACTTCGACCAAGCCGTTGTCTCACTGACACGGCAACATCACACAACGAATATATAGACTCAAATTTTTGCACTAAACTTGTTATTGCCTGTCTACTAGGGCGAGAATTACGACCGAAAATTGGAATCAACGCCCTTAAAGTTGCAGTCACCGACTCCGAATTTCGGTAGAGAATTTTTATAATTTGCAGACGTTGCTCGTTCGTGTACTTTGCCATGATGAAAATGTTGAGTTTATTGAATAAATTGACAGTGACAGTTTGATGATAAGTGAAAGAGTGCGTTCACGAATTAAATTCAAAGTTGTCAAGTCCCTATTGGAAAACTCGATATCTGTCGAGGATGATGTTCTGTCCGGGGCGTCCTTTTTGCTTGACAGCATTTACTTGGTCTTGGTGTCATTTTACTAGTTAGAACTTATTGAGTTACCTAAGTGGTCATTGTACGTTTGGAGGCGACATGCTGAACACTTCAGTTCAAAACATTTAGTAAGGGCACGGTTCATCTTTCGAATAGTTTTGTCTTCCTTTTATTGAAATGCGAGTTTATGCGAAGTATTGACAAATTTTTCCTTAATGCATGTTCAGTAGATTTTCCGCGAATTCTTCCTTTTCAATAAGGCCGACATTCCGCATTCGATTCTAATATTTCTTAGCCCTATCCACTAATTCGATTAACTGCTATCTAACGTTAGTAACAACGTTGGATAAGAGCCAACACTGTAAGCAACCAGATCAGACGATTCAGTACAGTCGCTTCGCAGCTTATGATAAATCCCTCAACTTACATGCTTTGATCGCACTTTAGTACGGGATGGGTAAGAACCTCAGCCGATAGGCCTCTCAGGCTAGCGCGGCGTCCAAATGCACGAGGTTTTCTTCTTCATTGCCCCTCTGGATTGGATTCGAGAATTCAAATGCACTGCATATCTGAGACATCCTAAGGAACTAATACGCACTCTCCTGACAAGACGATTAGACTGTATTGTTTGATCATCTTTTTCAAGCCCGTCAAAATTGACGGTCACGGGACCGAAAAATCGCTCAAACAATACCTTCATTCTTTAGCATTCCTGCTTATGTACACTTAAGCAGATTCAATAGGAGAACCATAGTGTACAAAGTCCATGACAGTCCTGTCTGATTCGTCGGTCTTATGGGGCACTTCTTGTTTACAGCATGTGTTTAGTGTTGTCCTTTTTTATAACTCACGTAACCCATTTTTGTCGATTCAGTTCCAATACTTGGGAAGCAATGGTTAAAACTGTTCCTCTATGAAGTGCCACTTCGTAAGCGAGTTGTCAAGCCAGAGGTTTCGATCGGTGAGACCCAACACTTCAGGTTCAGTATTCCTGAGGGCTTTTTAGCATCAATGCCAGTCATCTTCAGGGCTTATGTTTGTTTCATAATACGTGTCAAGGGGTAGAGTGATTCGAAGACTCTGGGGATTTGCTACGATATCACATGTTAAGCCTTAAGCCCCCCACATTATTCCGTTTCGTTTTTGTGATGTTTGAGATATCCAACGACGTGTCTAACTATAGTCATGTTTCGGCTCTCGACAAAGTCAATTAGCTAGCCTTAGTCCATTTCCATTTTGGTTGAAAATTGATCGAGCTTGTTCTTGAACGCCTTCATAGTTAAGGTAAGGGATGTTGATCTGACAGCAGGTTCTATTCAATAATCACTATCGCTGTTGCGCTGGCCGTTTTGAATCAAAGAAACAAAGAAAACTTGTCCAGGCTTAGCCAGTTGTGAATGCTGCAGATTGTTATTATTTAGACTCAAACAATCTTCCATATAACAGCATCATTATCTCATTCTTCCACGACTAAAAAAGGGATGTATGCCGCTTCCAAGAAACAGCCACTTTGGTATGCAAATAAGAAGCAATTTGGTCAGAAGGAAAGAACAACAACATTTGTTCAGCTCTAAATTCAAAACCAACTGAAGGATCACATGATAAGGAAAACTTTCCAGAACATAAACACAGAACACAGTTAGAACGTACTCAACAACTAAACGAAAAACTCCTAAGCAATTGTAAAACAATTACACAACTCTGGGCAACTCTTTGAAAGTTTTTGAGTAGAACTTCTTCATCTGCGAGTAAAACCATCAAAGAGGCACAAAATTCAATTCACCTCGAAGAACAATATTATCTTACGTTCGCCGTCTACCCTGACCCCGCTTGCTTAGCCCGTTGGTATTATTTGCTTGAGATGATTGCAACAAATTGCACCACTTTAACACTTATCCGAATACAACATTTCCCAGAACGCCTACGTAACCGGTCCTTCTTACCGGTCTAATGAAGATTTTGCCTCTCCTAAACAACAAGTCCAATGCTATTCGTTCCATCATCTTTTCAGTTAAACATCCCCAACCAGTGAGTACATAATCTTTGTGGAAAACAATATTAGTCTTTTTCTTCTAAGCAGATGCTCAACATCCAACCTACACCCCTTTAAGCAAGCTCAGTCCAAACATTATTATATGCCGGCTACATACAAAAGAACCAGACCAGGAACCAGCAACCGACAACTCTCCAGTCATCACAACCCCTTCTACATTAGTGCAAGCCCGGAACGAAACAACAGAAGCTAACAATTTTGCCGTGGCACATAATTTTTCTTTCAACTAAAGGACAACCGCTACCACTATCACTATCACCATAATCATGCCATGCTCTCCACACAAGAAGACAGCAAGCATGAGACATGAGGCAGACGGCAGAAGGCACAGGGGAATCCATCAGAATGAGAGCAGCAACAGCAAGAGAAGGAGCACATAACCAGCAGCTTGAGTTGGTACCACTGGCATCCTGCAATTAGTTTAAAGTTTGCTTCTATTAAATTCATTGCAAGTGCACATCCTAGGATGTGGTCTTGGTTGGTTCTAGTTCTAACTTGGATGGTGCTCGTCATCATCGTCAACATCATCTTGTCGTCGACATCGCCGATGGCAATGCTGGTTGAGAGTAGAAGAACTCTAGTATCTCGGTTATGAGGTTATTTCCGTTTGAATTGGTGCTTCTTCGACACATTTTGTGTCGGAAATGTGAGTATGTGTTGGATTGGAGTATTCTTAACAATGAAATCGGGTCTTTCCATTCGTTTTACCATCGTCGACCTCCAAAACCTCTTACGACCTCAATTGTTCTCATCTTGTTGTGTCTTCCCACTGCTGCTCATTAATATTTATCAATTCATGTAGACAGATAGAAATTGACAAAATATCATCACCACTACCACTAGAACCACGATACTGATGTCGTCGTCGTCGTCGTCGTCCTCGTCATCATAGTCTTCGTCACCGCATATTCTCTGCTTTTTTTTCGTGGTCCTCACATTCATCTCCTCCTGCTATGCGTCCTCATCATGAAGTTTTATAGTTCCAACGCGCAACATGTCAACATGATGTTGCTATGATTTACTGGCAAAATATCGTGCACACGTGCGGCAATATTGCGTGTATAGCCGCTATTACATATTCATGTGACAATATGTTGGGAGGGACGGCACAGAGCGGCAGATCCTCTGAAGAGGCTACGAATGTTAAATTCCACGCACCAAAACCCACAGTGTTTCGAATGGCGAATGCTGAACAGTTTTGAAGTGAAGGTAAGTGCCTGCAGAAGAGGCCATTCACCTGCCACATAGGGACGGGGTTACATACATACCTTGGTTTTATGGCAAAAGCAATGACAACAACAACTACGATGACAACAAACGACCACACGGCAATGGCACAGCCAAACATCATTCCTGTGATTTACTTCGTCCTTTTTCCGCATCCATTAACTTTTTGTTGTTTTATTGAGGAAATGGAATTTTTTACCGCGCCAGGATTAATGTATTTTTTCGGTGATTTTTTTTCCGGTTTTTCTGCGGTTCCTTGGAGAAGGTCGAATGTAATTATTTTGAAGCGGCAAACGTGATCTGGGAAAATATGGAATTCCCGCCCTGAATTCCCCGGGGATACAAGGAATATATTGGAAAATATTTTATGAAATAACAGCAGCCAAATCTCTGCAAGATTTCGCTGGGTGGGGGAATATTTTCGTAAACCAATTCGACAATACTCGTACGAAGAGCATTCTAGTATGATCCTAGGAATAACTTGGCATATTCCAATCTCAGATCGGTAGCTATTTGCAAATCGCTATAAAAGCGATAATTAGGTGTCTGGTATAGGGAAATCACGAAAGTAAACAAACGTGGTCCAATAAGTGGCAGGCGAATTTTTTAGAAAATCTCTTTAAAGTTAAGTAAAAGCCTACCTAACTGTAACCGTGGGGTCCTCATTGTTTAATACCAACTCTAGATAGTAGTATACCTATACAAAGTGGCGCAAAATTAATCATCCAATTTTGTTTTTGAATTACTCTTTTACTAAATAAAAAAAGTGATATTGAGTGATGGAAGTCTTTACTCGGACCTTCACAACTTTTTCTGTAAAGTGGAAACGATGATATCCGCCAAGTGGCTGTAGCCACACATTTTCGTCCGTTTTATCGCATTTTCCATGACTTTGCCGCAAGATTTCCGGTGATAACTGTTCCTATTCCTGCCGCATATTCAAATTAAGGGCTGCGATTGTCTGAGGCTTGTCGGCATAAGCACGCGACTTCAAGTAGCCCCAAAGAAAGAAGTCTGGGATGGTTAAATTGGGCGATATTGCTAGCCATGTCAAGTCGCCGAAACGGGAGATTACGCAACCAGGAAACGCTTCCTTCACAATATGCATTGTGGCTCTTATTGAAACCACATGTTCACCAAGCCCCGCTCAACCAATTCCAGCTGTAAGAAGTCGTTTATAATGGCCCTTTAGCGTTCGCCAGTAACAGTGACCGTATTGCCGATGGCGTCCTCATAAAAATACGGCCCAATTACTCCTCCCGTGTGAACGCCGCGCCACACAAAAACGAAGATTTTGCTTTTTGACGTAACCGCTTAAATGTAAATGCGGCTCGTCGCTCATGATAATTTTCGACACAAAATCGTCCTCTTCGTTGTTCAAACTGAGGATGGCTTGACAGTAATTCAAACGCGACTGGCGGTCAAGAGGCATTAACTGATGCACTTTTTGCACTTTGTACGGGAACATGTGTAAGTCGTTCACTATAATTCGCTGTAGGGTCCGTCTGGTGGTACCCAATTGCATGGCCAGTCGTCTAGTTAATGTTTCTTCGTTCTCAGCAACATCGGCAGCCACAGCCGCGATATTTTAGGCCGAATGACCAGTCCGGTGGCGGCCACGCTCTGCATGGTCTCCTGTGGCTCTAGTCTGTTCGAATGGAGTAGTTAAGCGCCAGAATGTTTGCCAAGTTGGCGCGACACAATTAGGAAATCAGCGTCGAAAATCACGCTGCGCTAACACCACCGAACGATTATTGGTCAACAAAATCAACACAATAATTCCACGCTCTCGCGGAGTATAGCGCTTCATTGCTTGTTCGTTTGTATACTGCAGCTGTCTGATTCACAAATGTCAAATATGATTGACGTATGACGCCATTTGCACAAATTATAGCATCTTCCTATAGGATGATTATTTTACGCCACCTTGTATAATAAGAAGATGATAATGTTGATGACAAGTAGAGAGAAAATTTTGTAAAACTGTCTTGTGCTTCCTTTAATCTTAATTTCGACAAATTTGGAGATGTGGATTGAATTTTTTTCCATCAGTAGAATAGCACCGCTAAGCTGAAGAAAGGAAATGCTGATTTAGAAGACGGGTTAGGAGTCAGTTGATCTGACTGATGCATTGTTATAACCAGGTATAATTATACACTAATTTTTCTCTTCTTCACTGCTACTGAGTCGTATTGTTGATTCCGTACCGCACTCTTTCCGTGCGGGAAAAAATATTTTGCATTGTTGTTTCCTACACGGAAAACTACCTTACCTACTCACTTTTCTGCACATATCTCTCTATCGTTGATGCCGCATTATCGATATTTTAGTTTGCTTTGTTTCCGTGACAATTTCGCTGCGGAAATGAAATGAAAATTATGAGAGACCAAGTGGAAGAACAACAGAAATTATGACCCCATTTTGACCTGAACAGCAAAACCTTGTTAACGTGTGTTACATTTCATGCTTATTTCATTATAGAATTGTTGTATGTCATCACTAGGCGCTTGTATGCGCACATGACAATGCTCCAGTTCCATAAGCACGTATTGGAATGCAATTTTTTTAAGGCGAAAGAGCTTAGACCAGTGGAAAATATTTTTTGTATGAAACTTATTCTTTGTCCTTCACTTGCAAAAAATCAGCTGCACTGCATCGCGAAACCCTTCGCCAACGTCTTAAAACATAATCCCCAATATTGCTATCACTACCTGAATCTAAATAGACTACCATTTCCGTTTTTTTTTTTATTTAATTTGTTGAATTCTTAAAGCTTCTTTCGATTTTACAAAAACCGCAATTTTTAAAATTCAAACGTCGGTAACGATATTTCTTCCACAGTAAGTGTCAAAAGTGTCGGTAAATTGAATTATATCAACAATACCAAAAAATATATCGATCGATATATCTTTCAATAGGACCCACTATGTACTGCAATTCACAATATTAACTTTTATGCGTACGTTCACGTCTGAATTCCGGTATCTAGTGACCATCATAGATACACCGCTGTTCACACTATTCGTCTCACTCACATTTGAATCTTCTTAGTTTCAAAATAGTGATTTTATTGAACTCTCTCTTTGCTTTCCAGCAAAAGCACCTGCTATAGCCCGCAACTACATGAGGATTGCCTTATTGAGCGGTTTCGTTCTTTCTAGTCGACGCACAATGTCTATCTGGTCCAGATGTCAGATGTCAGAGTTTTCGAGCAAAGTTCGTTATTTTGTCACCGACGGCAGTTACTCCAATGTCTCTGTGGATATCACTGTTTCTGATTTACCAAGGGGCATTTACTATGATTCTCAGCATCTTGATTTGAAAAGATTATAGGATATCTCCATTGTTTCGTTTAGTACAACCCCAAATTTGTATACCATACGTCCAAGCAGGTATAAGCACTTGCTTGTAAAAAGAGACTTGTTATACATGCTTCATTTGGAATACCTTCCAAGTAGCCAATACATTTTTCTGAATTTATTTTAATGCTCATCGCGTTACTTTTTAACGTGTGACTTCTTTTTGAGTTTCGCATCTACTGTCATTCTTAGATACCCTGCTTCGTTTACATACGGTATTTGTACCGAGTTCGGGTAGGTTGATTTGGTTCCATTTAGAGCAATTCGCGAAATTTTTGTCCACTCACAAATTTTATCCTAAGCTCGTTTTTTGACTGCTTTTTGGAGCTCATTACATAGGTGATTAAATATAGTTTTGTGCTGGCAAGCTCGGGATAGTTGCCATCTTTTGCGTGCTCTCCTCTATCGTCGTATCAGTTCTTTTATTTCCGGCGGCTACTTAGCTTCGCTATAAACATTTTCTTTCCTTCTAACAGGAGTATTATTCCACGCGGCTTTCTGTATGACTTCGATTATTCTGCCAACTTCATCTTCTATTTCATACGAAATCAGAACAATATTTTTCCTACAATATTTTCTTAAGCCGTCTTTTTCGTCTTTTTCCATTAGACGCTCGCTTATTGTCCTGATTATTGGTGAATGATCCGAGGAGGGATCAAAACTTTCCTCGACGTTTGTAAAGTCTTTAGCTATGCGTCTTGCAATGAAGAAGTCTACAAGGTCTGAAGTTTTGTCTCTGTCGGTGGGGCAGTATGTCGGTTTTCCCTTCGAAGAGAAGTCAACATTAATTTGCATACCGGCGGTGTCGTAAACTAGTCTGCCTTTGGTGAAGGAAGATGAGTTTCCAGTTGAAATCCCCACCAACAATAAAACTAGGTTCAAGTGAGTCCAAAAGATTTATAAAGTCGGTCCTTTCTGGTTTGTACCGCGGAGGGCAATAAATAATTTTTATTGTGTTTGCGTTTTGAAATATTCTATAAACACTATATTCTATATAGGAAAAGATAGACGAACTAGAACCCGACCTACTGCCGTCTTTCATAACAAGAGATCCACAGTGATTTTTATTTTCGAAAATCTAACTAACTCAATATAGTTGTATTTGGATGCATTTTATCGGATATGCATGTTAATTGCGGATTGATGAATATTTTCTCTAATTACCTTATATTTCCTCAGGCTTCTAAGGAAAAAATTTCCCCACCTGATGTGGCCTCGATATAAAAGTTATTTAACCGAAATTGGGATACATTGCCTGCATCGAGTAAGTTTCTCCTAAAATGTCTTTGCAGTGACTAGATAGGATTCGTACTCGTGAAATAAAAATTTCACGTAATTAACGCCAATATTTCACAGTTCATTGACATCTTTGAATATCGATGTAATGTCTCCTGCCGTTCCTTGTTCTATTACTAGTGCTCCAACTCAATAAGCTTCACATCCGCCCCTTGCAGTAGACAGTGAAAATATGAAGGAAAGCCGCTTCTGCGACTACAAAACACCGGCAATCACCAAATTCAAGATTTAATAGTACCTTGACTAAAACGAAGTAAAAAGCAATACGAAATGGTTATCGGACCGAGTAGCCTTTCTACCGGAGGGTTACTAGGTATAAGCTCTCTAGTTAATTACGCAATTCGGTCGGGTGGAAATATGTTTTCATTGTTAGTCTAATCCACAAAGAAGCAAGTCTTGAAACTGCGTTAGGCGTAGCAATGATATTGCATGTAAGATATTTTTTGACAGCAATCTAATTGGAAACTACCAGTGCGGTTTGAAGTTCATTCACGCTAAACCTTTACACACATTCTGGAGAAAATCCAACAGGTTCAGATCCCTACAAATCATCCTCGTTCAGAATCCACTTACCACTCCGACATATTCTGGAGAAAACGCTTTGGAAAAATTGCGAAAGATACCTTTATAACATGATTACATCAAGACGCCAAAGTTTCTCAATATTCAACCATCAATCCATAAATGGTATTCTTTAAATACTTTCCTACAAAATACGATAAAAAAGTTTGACATGAAGGTAATTTCATTATAGGTATCTGTCAAATAGGTATCTGTCAAAAAAAGATCTAGACAACGGCACTCGTCCCTTATGTATTTTCGCATAATCAACAATTAATTGAACCAGAATCATAAATTTATGATGAATAGAACTCGTCACGGCTATTAATCCAATAAATCCGTCTTAGGCTTATTTGTTCAGACAGCCCAGCCAAAGAAGCTTAGGAAGAAATGGTCCTTGGCATAAGCCAGGTGATGGACTGAGCGAGCAATTCAAGTCATACTGACCTAATTTCACACCAATATTGCGCTATTGGACATCAAGGTACTTACCTGAATACGTTGAATGCATACAGAGCAAAATATTGTTGCTGTATCCGCCTGTATTTATGAGGACCGTGATTTGTCCATTCGTCCCCGTTCACAGCAACTGGGATTGTGTTACTCGACTAAATGGAAGATTGGGCTTAAACCTTACAAAATATGGCTCTTGCAAGAACTGAATCCGAAAGACCTCTCACAGGCTCGAATTTTCGATAAGTGGGCCTAAGAAAAGCTGGAGAAAGCGACGAAGTTCATTTCTGGTTGAATGGGAGTGTTTATAAACATAGCTGCCGTATTTGGTCCGAGAAGCAACCTCAGACAATACACCAGCTACCAATGGGCCTTAAAAAATGCACTGTTCGATGCGGTTTATGGTCCGACGGAATAATTGGCCCGTATTTTTTGAAAGATGGTGGTGGCGCCCTCTATCGCTCAATGTTTCGAATTTTCTTTTGCCCAAAATAGACAAGTTGAACCTTATCGACATGCGGTTCTAGCACTATTATGTTGGCGGGATATTTCAAATCACTCATCTATGCCAATATCCTCGAATGGACCACTTAAAACATAGTCGCCGTCAACATTTACATCAAATAATCTTTGAGGAGTAAAGGGCAAGCATTGATTTATCAGCTCAAATAAAAATTGTATCAGTTTTCCTGTCACCCAGTACTTTCTGAATTGCAAGACAAAGCTAAAGCCATCTTTTTAGACAGTCAACTGTTCTCAGTTAGATGTTCTTTATTTATTTATTTAATCAATTCGAACTCTAAAGACGCATGTTCGCAGCTATCCAATCAATATACGATTCCACCCTAGTGAAAACATCTGGATGAAGTGAACCACATTCTGCAGATCCATATGATATAATTCCAAATTGAACAGGCTCAGGATTTGTATAGTTGAGACTACAAGCAGCCCTGCTAAACAATGGACCACCAGAATCTCCGACACACGAGTAAGTTCGATTTACCGATTTGACACAGATATGCTGGTTAGTGACGGTTGTAGCTGGATATTCCTCTTGACAATCTCTATTGTTAACAATAGGCACTTGTGCGCCTTGTAGAATGCGAGCACGTAAGCCAGTTTCAAGTAGACCCCAACCAGCGATTGTCATTCTTTCTGGTATTAATTCTCTTGGCACAGTTATTGGCAAACGGATCGGTGTCACGTAATCTAAGGAAACCAACAGAAGATTAAAAAAGTTTTTGAATTCGATATACTCGTAATCACTTACAATCTAAAGTTGCGTCCTTTATCAAACGGATCAATCCGATGTCGTTGAAGCCTTTATGAATGTTGTAGTCTTTGTGGTAAATCGCTTCCTCAATGTCGATTTCCAGTACATTTCGACAAACTTTCTTCCACCCACTGCCAGTGCAGTCAGGGTCTTGTGCGATGTCATACTCCCCTAAGCGTACACTTACTCTGTTCAAATGTCAAAAGTCTGTGATAAATTTTAAAGAAAAATCAAGCAAACTACTTACAAAATGAAGAAAGGATGACGGATACAATGAGCTGCTGTCAGGACATATCGACTGGTGATCAACGTTCCACCACAGCGTGTACTTTTCTCAAATCCATCCGAGTAAACCAACAATGCCATCCATGGATACGCCCATATCGTAGCATCTTCTCCATAAGAAATATATTTGACATCGTACATCGGCACTACACATCCAATATCTTTTAGAACTTGTTTTCCTTGTTCAATGTCTTGTTCGTCTGTACTTGGACGAGCTTTTGAAGACAGTTCTTGTGACGTCACCAAATTCGGTACTACCCAACAGAAAAACAGTAACTCCAGAATCTGACTTGTTAGTGCCATTTTCGAATAACAACTGATTTCAATGGAAGCTGTAAATTTATTAAATCAACTTGGATTGCATGCGGATCTATGAGGGGGACTACAATACAAAAGATCAACAACAATTAAATCTGATCGAAGAGTTACCGGTTTTTCAATTACAAATAATTCAGTTCCAACTGAAGTCGCATTTAGTATTCTTGCGAAATTCTAATTTTAACTTTTTTTTCGGGGTAAAATGGTGAGTAATAGACAGACTTGGAAACACCTTGAAATTTTACAAATACTTGAGGTCAGTATATTTCGCGGGATAATACGCTTAGGCAACCTGTTTTGAAATATATACATTTAGACCACGAACACACGATGATAGTATTCTCGGAAACCCTGACCTACTTTATTGAGCAAATCTAAAGGCTTTACTATCTAAGTAGCCGCTGTGAACATCTATCTTGATAAACCGGTGGCGCTGGTTTAGGTTAGGTTGAAAAAAAACGTCAATTTCGTACTGAAAACTGCGACATAGATTGCGGCTATTTGCATAAGAATTTGTTATTAGAGAGGGAAATTGGCTAAATTCATCAACACCTGAACACATGATCAATCATTATTCTGGATGTCCGAACGTTTCAACAGGGCAATACTAATTGAGACAACAACCCAGCTTCTCAGAAGAAAGGAAAAGAGTAAGAGAACGATGACGGGTAACGATTTCATTAGCCGATTTCAACGAAACTTGATTCCAGCAATGCTACTGAAAAAAAGTAATGGCTTCACTACTGAACTGTCCAAAACAGTGTAAAATAATTTTATGACAAGCATGCAACAAACCAAGAAACCATAGCATAGTATGTCCGATTCCGAAAAGTGCACCAACCATAGATGCACCAGTCTCCTCCTCAAAATCGTTTCATTTATTAGACCACAATATGAACGTTTATTTAAGAAAAACATGTACAATAGTATTATTCAAAGTATTGCCCATCTGAAGCTATGACTTTTTCCCATCTTTCTGGCAATTTGTGGATCCCATCCCAAAAGAACTGCGCCGACTCGGCAGCCAAGAATGAATCAAGCCAATTATTGATATTCTGCTCTGATGTGAACCGTATTTCAGTGAGGGCGTTCTGCATCGACCAGAACAAATGGTAGTGAGAAGGGGCGAGGTCTGGGCTATAAGGCGGGTGGGGTAAGACTTCCCATCCACTGTTTTCCAAATAGTTCTTAACCGGAATAGCAACGTGGGGCCGAGCGTTGTCATGATGGAAAATTATTGCCTCGTGTCTGTTCGCATATTCCGGGCGTTTTTCGGCTACTGCTCTCTTCAAACGGATTAATTGTGTTCGGTAGCGTTGTCCATTGATGGTTTCACCCGGTTTTAGCAGCTCATAATACAGCACACCCATCTGATCCCACCAAATACAGAACATTACCTCCGCGCCATGGATATTCGGCTTTGCCGTTGATTTGGCTGGTTGGCCGGGTTTCACATATGATTGTCGTAATGGATCCATTTTTCATCACCAGTAACAATCCGATGCAAAAATTACTTCCTTTTGTGGCGTTCCAGCAGCATTTCAGACATGCACATGCAAAACCGCCTTTCGACGTCTCTCGGCTTGAGTTCCTTGCTTCTGAATATATCAAGCTGCTTTCAAACGTTTTGAAATGGCTGCTTGAGTGACACCCAAAGATTCTGCGAGCTCTTCTTGTGTTTGGCAACAATCTTCATAGAGTAATGCTTCCAGTTCTTCATCTTGAAACTTTTTTGGCTGCCCAGGACGTTCATCGTCTTCCAAGCCAAAATCACCACTTTTAAATCGTGCAAACCACTTTTGGCACGTTCGCTCAGCTAGCGCATGTTCACCATAAACTTCCGCCAAAATACGATGACTTTCGGCAGCAGTTTTCTTCGTATTAAAGTAATGAAGAAGAACTCCCCGCAAAAACACTTTTTCAGGCACAAAGTTCGACATATTTGAGTGAAAAAAAAATTACTTTTGTTTACGCTTCAAATGAATGGCACATACTGAAATGACGTACAATGACAGTAGCTTTTCAACGCATGTTCCAATGGAATAATACAAGTTACGCCATCTCTTAGCAAACCGCACGAATGACCCAATAGATTCACTCGAAATGACTGACTTTTGCTTTAACACAAGCTTCCGAACGGTTTGGTCATTGGACTATAGCGACACGAACGGTTTCCATGGAGAACGTCGACGCTGCTCTGGTTAATGCTGTTTTAAGGCTTTCCAAATTTCTGTGGGGAGGCTTGCAGGTCATGTTCTCCAATTCTGACCTGGTTTGTGGTCTTAGATCTGGACTCGCCGACGGCCAATCTTCTGCTCCTATTAAGCCAGGAATATTGACTCTGAGCCACTCCTGCGTGGTTTTGGCTTTGTGCGCTGGAGCAGAGTCCTGTTGGAAGATCCATGTGTATCCATTTAAAAGGGTATTGGTCAAACCCTTCACAACACCCTCTAGCACAGGGTACCCTCTTGGTATGCCTTTGCACCAGTTTTTACGCATTTTTCACAGAAATGTAGGGATGTGACACCAAACCAGTCAAAAAGCGGGATGATGTCCATGTTGAACCTTTGGAACAACTTTTTTCGCTTCCTTAGATGAAGTGGCATCAATTTTATGATTTTGTTTGTTGAAAACGTCTTCCACGGTAAAAATTTTCTCATCCGTAAACAGAATATTTTCATGGCCATAGTCCATGTGCCACTACAAAAGTCGTTTGAATCTTTCCAGCCTATTTTTTTTAAGTTGAGGAGTAAGAAGATGACCCATGGACCGACGATAGGCTTTCATATGCAGATCATCCCGAATCAGTCTAGACATGGATCTGGTTGATATGTCCAATTTATTGGACAAGATCTTCTGCTTTCTAAATTCGTTCCTTCCTCTGAATTCGTTCACGCACTGCATTTACTACCGCATTCGTACGGACGACGCACGGGCGAACACTTCTTGGCCTGTCCTCTACGAATATTCTCGATATTCCGAGTGGTTTTAGCAACTCGAAAATTTGGCTATTACCGCGACTCGACTCCTTTTAACGCACCACTGAAACCAATTTGACTAGTATTCTTCACTGATCAGTGCATGTGTTGCGAAAAATAAAGTTAACGGTTCTATTCCCGCAAGAAGTTTTGAACGATAAGCGCTGGAAATTGTGTAACAGAACTTATGGGCAGAACTAGGTAATAAGTCCTTACCAATGGTGTTTCAGGCCTAGAAACACCATCATCGAATGAAATTTTGAATTTCGGAAAATCTTGCAAGAGGCTCACATCTTAAGGCAACTTATGGCAGCGTGTGTTCGATTTTAAGGCTCGGTATTGACTTAACTTAGAACTTGCGACAAGGTAAGTGATCTTCAACATCATACTGCAGATTCTTGTACAAAACTCGCAGAGGCACAAACTTTTAGAATTCTGTTCAACATCTTAGATAAAAGCGGCAAAGATGGGACTGACTGTTGTGCATGCTGTCATTGATCATCTCGCATGGACTTTATAAAAAAGGATCTGGTCATTTCGTGGAGAGTGGAGATTTAACCAAGAACCATACCGAACCACCGCACAGTGGCATGGAATTAGCTAATATACAAGTACTGTACCTAGTCAAATCATAAATACTGGTACACAGAAAAATCAGCGCCAAATGAAAACGAATTAATATTTAAACAATTTTTTGCCTTCCAGCACGACTTAAGACGATGTGGCCACTCATCGATTGCGAGACATGCTTCATGCATGGGGAAATTGTCCACTGCACGGACAAGGGTTCGCTTCAACGACTCAATATTTGAGTGTCGAGTAGAGCAAGCCATGCCCTCTAATATGGACCAAAACTTGTAATCCAACGGGTTGAGGTCCCGACTACCAGCTTACCAATCATCCGTTGATATGAAATCCGGAACATTGTTTTCGAGCCACAGTTGAGTCGTTTTTGCTTTGTGAGCTGGAGCAGAATCTTGCTGGAAAGTTCATGACTTGTTGTCGAATATTGATTGGTTGAGAGACTTCACAATGGGTTCCAAGAAGGTCGATTGATATACTTTGGCCGATGTTTTCACTCCTTTCTCGCAAAACTGGAGCTCGGTAACGCCATCGTAGCACACTCCCCACCATACCATTATAGACACGGGATGGTGGCATCTTTGAACCCTCGGGATGAGTTGGGATGCTTCTCTGGATGACCGAGCATACACACGATCGTTCTGCTTATTGAATGATTCTTCTACGGTGAAGACTTTCTCGTCAGTAAACAGAATTTGCCTGTGAGCGTTGAGCGCCTGAGTAACGCTTTCGATCTTCGCTTGCGTTTTTCTTTCAATGCGGCCGTGAGCAGGTGTCCAGTGTGTCGCTTGTACGCGCTGAGTACTACGTCGTCTTTGATAATGCAATAAGGATTTTTGTGAAATTTGCATTTCCCGCGACAAGATTTTCTGTTTTCGGTCGACTCATTTCTTCACGCCTTTGATCGCTTTCGGAGTTCTCACAGTGCGCGGACGGCCAGATCTTTGGCGGTCTCGTACTCCACCAGTATCCTCAAACAACTTCACAGCACGATACACAAAATTGCGAGTGATTCCAAGCGGTCGCAACGTCCTAAAGATATCGCCTTTTTCCATGTTACATTTAAGTAGGCCAACTACAACAATACGATTTTCGATGTCGCCCCATTCCATGATTGTAAGCAATTAATGTCAAAAACTTTCAATGCGAAATGGATGCGCCCAGTGTTGCATTCTTAATGAGTGAGTTAAGTTGTGTACCAGTATTTATGACTTGACTAGGTATATAATATTGAGTAAGGTTATTTGCAACCGGAATTCAGGACATGTGGCAAGTTTCAGACACTTTTATCTCATCGATTTCTAGAAACTTGTACCCCAATATCATACATAGGAATGCCCTTGAGCCGTTTCTTAATTTGTAAGCGATATGTACCTAGAGGATGTAAAGTATGCAATACATAGTGTATCAGAGTGAAATATCTTTGCGAAACAGATTCTTTTGAATCTTCTGTACAATACTTTAAGTTCCTTTTGTTCAACGTGTACTCCATGTATAAGAAATTTGCATATTTTGTTTGTATTTGGGGCAAATGAAATGGTCAACTTTCACCTAAGTAAGAATGACAATTCCAGGGAAGACTGTCCACCTGAAGGACGACCTAATAAAGGTAAATTTCTTTTGGGGGAAAATACAAAAGTTGAACACAATAGAGCTCCTCATGGAATTATGAATGTTAGTAAATTGATTTGTTTAGCAAACGAAAAGGATATTCTCTGAGGACATCCTGGATATTTAAGAAGCCGGTCAGAAACCCCTTAGCATAGCTTAGTAGGTCCCAGAACTTATTATGGAATGTCCCAAATGAATATACAAATCTGGTAACTTAAGTCAGTTAATAACGTGCATTATCATACGAGCGAGCCCATATGTTGCATAAAGTCGAGTACATCCGCACTTGATCAATACTGCGAAGGGAAATTGGTTTCCAAAGAGTAGCCTTTAGGATTATGTGTAACAGGGTCGTTTCCCAATAAGCTTCAGTTCGTTATTTTCATGGATTTACCACCTCCTCAGCATTCGTCCTTTAACGGACTGCAATGGCGCCAAGACAATTTTTTTCCTTGGCATCCACATAGAGATACAGGATATCCTTAATCCTCCGAAACAAATCGATTTTCATTAACAGCATCACTAAAAATCTCTCACAGATACCAAAATCAAAACACAGCCACACATACATAGGCATTTTGAACCACCCTAGAAGAGTGAGGCAGTGAAAAAGGAGAAAAAAATCAATCTCAAGCTCAAGGTTAATCCGTAAGGAATTGCCCACAGCAATAAGTCAGCTTAGTCGGCATGGAATGAATAAGCATTGCCAACATTCGGATGCGTGACGATGATGGTATCTCCTTTGGGGATGATGTCCTCATATAGTGTGCTACAATAGCTGGAGTTTCATTTGAAAATTTATAACATGTTGTCGGCGCTATAATTTTTTTTTTCTTCATTTGTGGTGGTCTCGTTGGCAATGTGTTACGAGTTGTGAGCTTTTTTTTTTTGCGCGCGCTTCTGCTCCACAGCCGCCTTGTACACGAGTTTGTGACTTGTGATTCAGTCACAGTCGTAGGGGGAGATGATGAGACACAGAAAAATACGAAAACATGGGGAATTCAGTTTCAACCTCAACCTCAGACTTAAATTCATCTTTCATTTCGGGAATTTCGCTGTAGTGACGTGTCCTTTTTCACTTTTCTTACGAGTATTTTGTGCTCTTATTCTTTTCTTCGTTGTTTTTTTGCGTTTACCGCTTCGGCTTCGTTGCACTATCTTTCTGATGTGGGTTGATGGAGGGTATCTGCCCACATGGGAACATAGTTTAGGTATTCAAACCGTGTTAGCAATTTCAACAAAGCCCTCGGATGGTGAGCTCTGTCAGGAAAGAAATGTCTTGACTTGGTTTACTTTGTGCTGGTGGTGGTTGTTGTGAGATGGATTTAATTTGGTTCATTCTGCCAATAGAGAGTGGGGTATGGAGAAGGAAGTGTAAATGATGACATTACGATAATTGGGAAGTTTACTTTAGGGGGAGGCCAAAGAGAGACGGTAAGCTTATCTGATGGCATGAAAATAGTGTTGGGAGTGATTACGTTAAATGGAAAAGGATTTTGGGTGTATTTTGATGGGTTTGACTGCAAATTTGTGAAAGTAATTCTACTATCTGAGTCTGAGTCTTAATCTAATGTGGGAGTTGTATCTTCACAGTGTGATTTGTAAAAATATGTCAAGTCTTGCTTGGAGTGTAAGGAAAATGTGATCGACTAATTTCATCTAATCAGGCATTCCTGGAGAGCTACAGTCTTTGCTGAAGCCTTTACATCTGCTACTACTCATCACTGTTTTGAAAATCAAAAAGAATGAAAGAGTAAGGTCATAGAGGCTAATCAAAATCCATGCTTATTATGAATTCAAACTAATCGCGGCCCAATCTTTATAGATTTTCAGTCAGTCGAGGTATTCGTCTGTTCTTGGTGCTGCGTAGAAGGAGTAGGACCACATGAATTTGATTCAGGTCAACGAAAAGTTCCTTTCCTGCAATTGCAGCCAATGAGTGCGAACTTAACACAGCAGCTTAGAAAAATAACGCCAAGCAAAAGAGAAATAATTAATAAAGGAAGCACAAATTGTTGCCTAGGACTTCCTAATCGTATAACAGTGATGACAGGATGAGGATAATTTCAAAATTTACGAGATTAAAGGCTTCGTTAAATGAAGATATTAAACTTTTTACCTGGTAGAAGAACAAGATAAACGAATAATGCTTTAACCTGTAGGGTAAACGATTTTTAAGCCACGCTACAATTTTATGAGAAGAAGATGAAGAATACGTCTTTGATCTCTAACTAGACTAGGTAGGTAAGATAGGGTAAAGTGGCCACTTACTCCTACTGGCCCATTGTGATGCCACGTAGATCTGTAATCCTCCTACTCCACAAACTTTTTGGGGCTCTTAATAAAGCGTTGGGGACTTTTAATGTGTATGTTGCTTAAGTCACTTAAGTCGTTGTGGAAGAAGGCCCCTAGGTGGAGATTTCTTCTTTGGGAGAAAGCTGAACATGCACAGAGGAGGTGAGGGATTGTCTCCTCTTCCTCCTCGACCATGCAGTTTCTGCAAAAGTCGTTAGTAAACATGCCAAGCCTTCTTGCATGTTTATCTATGATGCAGTGTCCAGTGATGACACCTATAATGGCTCTAAGGTGTTTTCTATTTCGAAGAATAAAACTCATGGGGCGATTCAGATTTAGCCAGATTTGTTTGGTCGCTAAGCATGTCTATCCAACCGCCCATCTTATATTAACATCCAGCTTTACTTTTTATTTGCATGTAGCGATAGGTGTACCTATGTCTTCCTTTTCAGGTGTAATAGGTATAGTGGTTCCGATTTTGGCAAGATCGTCGGCCCTTCAATTCGCTGGAATGTCTCTGTGTCCATGATCATGATCTCCATTAGAGATGATCTGCAGTCCATGACTGTTCTTGAATTTAAAGGTTCGGATATCCATTGCAGATATTACATTTTTCTTCAGCCACGATAGGGCTTTCTTAATTGCCGGAATTTTCGCCTGGAACACGCTAAAGTGATTGGGGAGGCTAAAGGAGAGGCTGAACTTGAGCTTATCAGCAAAAATACTACCACCAACCCCACTAACAGTCTTTGAACCGTCGGTGTAGAAGTGGATTGAATTGTCATCCAGGAAGGCATTTTCCTCCCACAATGATCTGGAGAGAATGCTTACATGGAAGCTGTTGTCAAACCATTCTTTGGGTATAGTGTAGTCGATGCTTTCTGGTAGGATTCCTAGTACGTTAAGAATGTTTGCGTGGCCAAAATGTTTATTTGCCCACGGTAAAGTCGCTTTAAGGCGAATAGCTGCATTGGCGGCTACTTGTTTGCTGTAAGTGTCGAGAGGTGCCAAAGAGGTATCGAGAGTGTCCAGAGTAGCGGAGGCTCCGCTTATGCCCAGACATGCTGTTCTTTGGACTTTACTTAGCTTCACGCAGTTCACTGCTCTGTCTAAGGTCGTCCACCATACAACCACCCCGAAGGTGAGTATCGGTTTTATAACCGAGATATATAGAAAATGGGTGATACAAAGTTGGAGGCCCCATTTGTTCCCGATGTCTTTTTTGCAAGAGAATAAACCTACTGAGTCTTTCTTTACTCTTTCTTGAATGTTAGGTTTCCAGTTTAGTTTCCTGTCGAAAATTAGACCCATATATTTCGCTGTATCGTAGAAGACCAAGCTGGTGCCGTTGATTGAGAAATAGAAATAGGGGTTTATTCCCAGTCCACAGCGATGTGCCCAGCTTGTTAATATGTTAAGATTATACTGGAGGAGCTCGTATGTAGATGTGTTCCTGACAGGGCTATGGCAGCGTCACCCGCATAAGCGGGTCCATCGCAATCAGTATGTTGTACCCTAGTAAATGTTGGGATTGTCTGTGATAACGAAGAATGTTATCAGCTACAATGGGGTAAAAACAATCGCAATACAAACACCTACGTACTGTGCTGTACTGTATTGAAAGCTGCGAAATAATGTCGCATAGACATGACACCGACTCTATGTCTAAACAGGGAAAGGTAAAACACTGACTTCCTGTGTAGTGGTGGACCCCAAAAATCGTGAATCTAAAATCGCCACTGGACAAGATTTCCAGGACTTGCAATGTCGATGCCCAAAAATGTCAATTCAATTATATACGAGACTAGCTGCGGACAGTAATAAAACGATAATGAAATAAAAGCTTACTCCCTGGTGATGTGCCACAAGGCTCGATCATAGGCCGTATATTGTGTGACATTATTCTTGGATGGATTTCACCGCTGCAGATATCATAATAAGCGTGGACTCTTGAATCTGCTTATGGCTTTGCCGTAGTGGTTGCATCAGAAGCGTTTAAAGAAGTTATCCGCTGATTAACTATCAACAGTATGCAACTCGCCGATCAAAAATACTATGAATACGAAATTATTGCGAAATGATGACGAAGGTGAAGGTGTTTTCACAGCTCAGCAAATTGCGAATGCGAACAAGCAAATACTCATAGATTTTACCATTTTATTCACAAATGCTTTTTTATTTAGCGACCAGCGACCAGCGAACAAACTAAAACAGAAGAAATTTGAGGTTAAATTCGCACGAATGTAAAAAGATTGGGTTCCACATTTGTGGAATGCAAGTGAAATTTGACAGTTCACAAAGTGCATTCGTTATTCGTGGATAAATAAGCAAATCGTTGATTTCTTCGCAAAAATTAAGTAAATTTGATTTTTTTTTATTTATCCACAGATGAATTAAGCTTTGTTCTTTTGGAATAGTAAAATCATTACGTGTCTTCCTCTAATGAATAAAAAACTCCACATGCTGAAGCTGCTCCACACGCAGAGGAGATATGGACATGTGTTGCAAAAGTCAAATACCTTCATCGCCTAAGGGCACAAAAAGTTGCCAGCGGATTTTGAACTGTTTCGTGTGAAACGCAAAACATATATTTTTCCTTGTCCACGGTTAACAAAAACAAAAGAGATGCCTTTGTGACCATGTAAGATGTCAATCTTCAAGGCCCAAACCCATAGAATCTGTCGCGTGGATTGCGTTTACAATCCACAAAAATTGTATTTGACGGATTGCAAAGAGGTGCCCAATGAATACGTTCGTTGCGTCCGAAATCCATCTGAAACATATGAAACACAAAAGAGCACCCGCATGAATTTCCATGGAAACATCTGTTAGACGCACAAAAAGTTAAAAGTTCACCAATTTCGTCCGAAGTTATGCATTCCACTTGTGGGCGCATTTGCTGTCTCTCTTCCTCTCATTAGAGCTTACAAGTTGTCAATTTTTTGACATGACAGGGAGTCGAGACATCCATGGTCCCATAGCATCTTCGACCGCAGCAAAATCTTAGTCCGAGTATAAAAACATACTAGCAGCACCCGTAATATTAGTGAGGGCCCTAGACAATAGTCATACTGCTATCAACTTGGATGAGCTCGCCTTTCTAGGCTGATTTCATCTGATTTCTCTTATACTAACCAAACAGTTAGAGCAAAAATTCCCAAAAGAACCATGGCGATACGACCAAGACAGTAGGAGCGAAACCTACACATTCTTTAGGATGCCGCTATTGATATGATCGTAAGCACTTTCCTCTTTATAATGAAATCCTTGATCTCTCATCGAAACAAGAGTATTAAACCAAAAGAAAAGGCGGAGTTCGACTTAAATTAATGAAATATTTTTTCAGTTCAACAAGTTGGACTTGGACAGAGGGAAACCGAAAAAAGTTCAAATGAGCCATGAATGACTGCAACGTCTTTCTTTAGCGTGTGAAATTAAAGTATTAGGCAAAAATACTACAATGTCAGAAAGGTAGTAGACAACTTTGGTCGTTCGTCAAAAGCATTAGAAATTTCGTAGCAACAAGTTCATCTGTGATTTAATGACATGTCTTACCGTCAAGTAGAATCAAACAGTACCACGGGTTCAACGGTTCTCGTCTTTATTGAACTTGAAATCAACATACGCAACGTTCAATTCAAGTTGTCTTGAATGGTTGAAAGTCAGATTACAAATAAAATTGGTGTGCCCCAAGGTTCCAAATTGACTCCGACACTCTTTTTTATTTTCTTCAATGATTTCTTGACTGCTACTTTTAAATCAGCATATTCTTTTGCCAACGGTGATGGCGATGGCGCGATAGTTAGCTCACTGGACTATCACGCGGAGAGTCTGGGTTCGATTCCTGGCTGGGTCACCAACAATTTTTCAAATCACCCTTTCGACGGCCAATGGCAAACTCTCGAAAGTAAAATTTCGTACGAAAAAGCTTCTAAGGAGTGCCGTTCGGACTCGGCGATAAATCGTAGGCCCCGCTCAGATGTGACAAATATAACAAAATGAGCAACACAAATGAGTGTAAAGACGCTAGGCTATGGCTCACACTGGGCGGCCAGCGCCGCAGTGTTTTTTTTTTCCTTTGCCAACAGACCAGACCCTTTTTTTAAAGTATTTCTTTCCAAACTCACATATCTGCCTTATAACTGTAGAACGGGGAACGGAGGCGTATATAACGCTCATTTAATTCTGATAGTAACAGCATAACTGATTGAGGCATCATAAGCCTTTCCTCCAAGACACAATTCTATCTGCTGTCGTTAAAGCGAAATTTAAGCAACCAACCATTACTAATGAACGGCACTTGCATCGTCGAAAACAGAATGTGTGTCAATTGCAACCTACGTTCGAACAACCACATACTTGATGTCCTCCTGAAGACCTCTCTTCACCTACTGGATAGGCTGTTCGTACGATAAAAAATTTACATCATATATGAAACCCTTGAACAAAATTGCCAGTTACCTTCCGATCTGTCAAATCTTCAGCCGTCCCACACCTCTCGCTATCATCGGTTTATCAGTCACACAACTCGCTTTTGGAATACCCTGCCGAGCTCTTTATTTCCTGGTCATTGTTGACTTTCAACATTTAAGACCAACGATCAAGGGTATTTGTCTTTCTTTCCTTCTTTATTTAATTTCGCTATTTTGTGTGGAAGCATTTCAAGAATTCTCAAAATACATTGACTTACTTTAGGTGGCGTTACAGCCCGGGGTGGAACCGGGCCTCAGTCAACAAGCGTCTCCAGCTCGATCTTTGCTAGCGGTCTCCGCTTTCGCACGCTAAATTGGCTAAGGTCGCGTCCCACTTGTGTGCGCCACCTGAGTCTCGGGGGCGGATTTGAAGACTTTTCAGACCGAAGCGTTGGTGTTCATCCGCTCTACATGACCCAGCCATCTTAGTCGTTAGATCTTCCCCCCTCTGGCAAGGTCGATGTCGCTGTACATTCCATATAGTTCGTCGTTGTATCTCCTCCTCCACTCACCGTCAATGCAGACGGGACCGAAAATCACTCGAAGAATTTTCCTTTGGTTGTTGTCAATTGCCTTCTTAGCCCAAAGAAGCAGCGATTGGCAAAAGTTATTCTTCGTTTGATCTCAGCGTTGGTGTCGTTGTCTGAATTCATAGCGGTGTCTAGGTAGACAAAGTCCTTAACTACTTCAAAGTTATATCTGTCGAGGGTGACGTTCTGCCTGAGACGTGGGTATTCAGTGTCCTTTTTGCTTGACAGCATATACTTGATCTTGCCCTCATTGACCGCTAAAACCATTTTCGCCGCTTCTGTCTCAATACTCGCGAAAGCCCCACTGATATCACGCTGCTTTCTCCCGATTATGTCAATATCGTCGGCGTATGCGAGTAGTTGGACGGACTTTTGAAAGATAGTGCCTCTTGTGTTGGCTCGTGAGTTTTGCACTATTCTTTCAAGCACGATGTTGAAAAAATCGCATGACAGCCCATCGCCTTGTCTATATCTTTTCTGGATATCAAAGGTCTCGGTGAGATCTTTACCGACCTTGATGGAGCAGCGTGCATTCTCCATCGTCATCCTGCGCAGACGGACGAGTTTGGCAGGGATGCCAAAACTAGACATTGCTCTATATAGCTCGTCTCTATAGATGCTGTCATACGCGGCCTTAAAATCGATGAATAGGTGGTGTGTATCGATGTGAAGCTCATGGGTCTTCTCCAAGATATTTGGTTGATGGTGCACTTTCCTGGCCTGTTGCTGACGAACGGCTTCAGGCAGGTAAAATATTGTATGCGATGTTAACAAGACTGATGCCTCTGTATTTGGCGTAGTTCAGAGGATTTCCGTTCTTGAGGATTGGGCGCATGCAATACATCTCTGATTTGTCTTAAGTAATATTCAAAGCCTTTCCGCTAATATACCGTAGCTTTGTTTTGCTTGCTTGCTGCTTTATCTAATGGCCTTTCCACCGTAGCCTCTAATGTTTCTTTGGGTGGCCATAATCAACAACAGTCTTGCATACAGGGATTCTTAGTCCAATTGGTAATATTCTCAACAAATTTAGCCCAATTTCGCTGGATCATCAAACAGTTTAGGTAGTAGACACTGATGCATGTGTTCTATACAATTATTTAACTCTTAAGAGCATATCGAGGTTGTTGGAAACAGCATGTTAACAGACATGTATACATCAACTACATCCTCAAATCGATCAACGTACTCGTATAACCCAATTAATTAATACCTATCTGGTCAACATAGGTATTACTTACCAACGTTTAGCCACAAAAGTCAGCATTAGCTGGGCTCCTTTTTCTATTCAGAACAATAACACAGGAGAACCCCCCTATTTCATATCATGATTATGACTTCATCCTCTGTTCCATGTCATGAGATCCTTGTAACTGACGTTAAGAGTATTGTTATATTTCTGCAAATGCGTTCTCCTCTAAAGCTCACTTGAAGGCAAGACCATGTCGGATTGTCCTCTTCTAGTAAGCATGGGTAACGTGCACATTGCACGGAACTGCAATTTTTTCATACTCCCCCATGCTCGGATGCGGTATCGTATTGGAATCGTGGGTAATGTTGGGGCACTCTTTGTGTAAGTGCACTTTCAGCCCCGACAGGATGGTGTTGATTTATGAAGATTATCCCCCAGGGTGAGGACCATAAAGCGGGGGCACATAATCATTAATTTCAATTAAACGTTGCAATCTCCATTCCAGTGTGCATTCGGAGGAACAAAAGCTCCACACGACCGACGTGCTGTATGCACGAGAATCTACATGTAACCTCACATGTTACTGGCATCGTTTCACCGAATCAGAATCCTTCTCTTCCATCGTCGTCAGTGTCCTCCATTCGAATTTGCGTGTAGTTGGTGCTGGTTATTAATCCAAAAAACGTTCTACCGACTCGATATTCCGAAATAATGGCACAAAAAGAACAGAAAAATGAAAAAAAAAATAAAAAAAATTGGAAAACAGAAAAATCTCATGGACTGTTCGGTAGAGAAGGAGAAATCACTCATTCGAATATTGCATTTCGCGCACGAGAAGCAAATCGAGTGAATCCACATGGATGCATTCATCCAACTCCATCGACAGCCGCAGCAATAAGGACAAGGGACTAGAAGCCCACAACCACACTACCATGGTTGATGGAAGATTAAGGATCACAACTGGAGAGTTGGAGAGAACGAATATCGACCAAGAGATTATTATCCTTTTTAGGGACAGGAAGCATAGACCAGTTGGGGATCTGGAGAGAGAGAGAAGAACAATCGTTGGGAAATGTTCTTTCTGTTGGTTGGTCGCTGTTCGCCGGATTGGATTTGCATGAATGCGGGCATTATTGCGTGATTTCTCAATTTGGTCATTCGGCAGAAGCATGCTTTTCCCCATCACCATCACCAGTTGTCCCCTTGTGTTTCTCGTATCCCTCTTGCTTTTCCCAGGAAATAGTACAATGTGAACTCGGAAAGTTGCTTGTGTTCGAAGGTAGACACTGTGGCGTCGGAGAGAGTTCCATGAAATGCTTTTGTAATATCGTTTTGATTCTTCTTCACTCACATGCACATACAATTGATGGCACAGGATATGGAATTTATGAGAAAAGTTCAGTTTGTGCATTTTCAATGTTCGATGATGGTACCGTGAAGATGATGATGGTCATTCTACTACTACTACTGATGATAATGACGACGACATTTCCTTTGTGACACGTTGTCGGAATGTTTCATTTTGTTAGGACACCTTGGAGCTTTGTTTAAGTTTATTCAGGTGACAAGGACATTCAATTTATAAGTTCATACTCGTATATATCAAGAAAAGAAGCTGCAACTGTTGTAGGGCATAAATTGGTATTTTTTAGGGTTACGAATCGAACAGAAGAACTGCAACACACAATAAGTCCCTTAAAGTGTTCTCAACAATAGCTATCAGAAGACCTATTGTGACTCTTCTGATTTCTTGGATAGAACTCTTTAACAACCAGCTCAGTTACTTAGTATTCGAAGGAACTAAATGTCGTCCAAACTGGGCCAACAACAAATCAAGCCGACACGTGTATGTATGTCCTGAACCCTTGCAACCCTTATAAATCATGTCAATCTCTTTGTAACTACCTGCGATGACGTATTACTTAAAAAAAAAATTAGCAAACCAGCTCCTTCATCCTAAAGTCATATTTCGTGTCAAACTTTTCGGATACATGAGAATTAAAATTAATGGGACCACCTACCAAATGCAGTTTTGTTATTCGAAGGCGTTTCCTTGACAAGAATTTTGCATGACACAACACTTAGCCTAACAAACCATTTAACATGACACAAGGCTTAGACGTCTCCGATTACAAATGGCACTGTGCCAATTTCTTTGTATTTCCTTCAAAAGGAGTAATACCAGGGTCGAGGTCCTTCTTGCATGTCAGAACTACTGCTCAACATCTCTTTTCATTGCTATCGTCAGGTTTATAGCATGCAAATCAAAATTGCTTTGGCGTCAGTCAATCCTTTGTCGAGTGGGGGACAAAACAAGACTTTTTGGCATGCCACATAAGGGTACATGTGTTGATGATCAAAAAGGCTACGGGTGAGTGGGTAATCATAGAGAGAAAGGTGCAATTTGTAGTTTCTTGTCGAACAGAAACGTCAAAGGAGTCCAACTCAGATGACGAGGTATTTGCCTTTCCACATATTTTAAAATGTCTTGAGGTGGTTCTTTGTGGCAGGTTTCTCCTTTCTTCTGTTTTATTAGAATATTATGAACACAAGGAGTTGTTTTCTATTCCTTTGAGTTTGAAATTTATGAGTTTCCATGTTCTGAAAATGAATTCAAAATGTTTTGGGTTGAGGCGATTCAGCTGGAAGGCATGTAGAACATCTTATTATATTTTTCCTTCTTTAAAAAACAAAAATATAGAGATAAAAACCACTAGAGAGCCATAAAATTTAACTCCGGGAAAGCACAGCCTCATGAGTAATAATTTGAGCTACGTTATGGGGTCTTAAATCCCCAAAACATACTCTAAACTCAAAAGCACTATTATAAATATAATATTCTTACTATACCAGGAGGTGGAAAAATAGGGACGGCGCGGCGTCGAGAGGCGTCAATCTGGCGATATCTAGTGTTGCACGTGTTTCTACACATCAAGTGTGCTTATTCCACGTTAAATTTGCCAACAACTAACAGAAAAACGATGACACCATAGGTAGCTTCAACGAGCTCTTGAACAAGACTTACGGGCAATGCCCCAACTATGTCATTAAACCTGTCCTCTAATACAAATATTTTCGTAGCTAGCACGCGATTCCCACATCTCAATAATCAGGAGAGCTCCTGATCAATCAAACGTCAGCAAAATTAACCACATCGCGATCGACGCAAGAGGACTCGGGCATTACCTTGTTGTAGCCAAGGTACGGTTGCGGATATTTCGAGCAGCGCCAAGACAAGATAATGATGCGGGAAATTTGGACGTCAGAGGGTTACAATCGCAAGAGATCCCCAAATGGTTTTCTAATCGAATCTCACTGCTGCCAAAATCAAGCATTGAAGACAGGTTGAAACACTGCCAAAAAGCCATAAGAGCCTCTGAAGTGCTGAGTTTAATTCGATCACCAAAATAAAATTCAATGTTCAATGCTTAGCATTAGCAGCTTAGCAAGGTGCAAACTAAGTGTCTCTACATAGAAGGACCAGAGCTGCTCACGTGCAGAAGCAAAGATACGAAAATATGCTTCCCAGGAGGAAAAGGAAAGAGCATGAGAAGCGCGCGGTCGAGGAATTTAAGAGATGGTACTCGAGGAATGAAATTCGAAAGCCTTACCAAAAGCTACAAACACAAGCAATGGATAAAAAAACCTCGAACCGATACCTGTAGAGAGGAACAATGGAACAACGTGGCAGGGTTTCAGCCAATGTTTCGGATTTGGAAAGAGCATTTCTGTAGACCGTATAACGGCGATGGTGACCCAAATATATCTGTCGGGCAGAATATGCCAACAGTTTCATCTACCCGAGGAAGCCATAGGTAGCTTAAATTTAACTAACATGCTGGAACGGAAAGCCTGACTGGCTGGCTCTTCACATCCTCAGACGATGACTATACGGATTCATCTCAAAACTAATAGAATGGAACGGAATGGAACCTCTGCATTGTTCGTCCGAACGTCGAGAAAGTAGATCATCTAAACTGCGCCAACTACAGTGATCAGTTTTCTGAACATCACCTACAAGATCTTTTCTGCCTATTCTTCGACGAAGAGGGGGTGAAGAGTAACCTCCTTGATAATGAAAAGCAATTTTTTTAAATGCTATTTTCAATATAGTCCCCTATAAGCTTGATACACTTGTTCCAGCGATTTTCCAACTTCTTGGTCCGAAAAATAATTTTCCGGAAAGTCTGCAAAATACTCCACCGTGGCGTCGATAATTTCCTCTCGTGAGCTGCATTTTTTATTGATGAGCCATCTTTTGAGGTTTGGGAAGACATAATAGTCCGAGGGAGCCAAATCGGACGAATACGGTGGATGCGACAGCAATTGGAGCCGTCATTGATTTTAGCCGTGCTTGCGATGCTCTTCTGCGCCGGCGCGTTGTCTTGCAAAAACAAAAATTTTGTTCGCTTCATGTAAGGACGTTTTGCAGCGATTTCGGCCAGTAATACTCGTTGTTGATGGTTTTTTCTTTTTCGAGATAGTCCACGAAGAGTATGTCATGACAATCCCAGAAAAGCGACGCCATAACCGTTCCGACCCATTGAGCCTCACTCGGCCGCTTCGGAAAACTCGTGACGGCTTCAATCCATTTCCGGGCACTCATTTTGTTCTCTGTTGTGTAATAGCGGATCCAGGTTTCATCAACAGTTACCAATCGACGCCAAAAGTTCGCCCGATTCCGCATCAGCAAGTCCAAACACTCTTTCGAAGTGCTCTCGCGTTCGTGTTTTTGGTCAGGAGTGAGCATGCGCGGCACCCAGCGACATGATAACTTTTTCATATGCATTTGGCATGTCTGGGTAAATATGTACGGACGTCAAGGTACCATAACCTTTTTTGCAGTAGCAGCGAGTCCTGGCGGTCAAGGAAGTTTCTTTTCACCCCACCTAGTATACTTAGCAATGTTAAGTTTTGGCATCCCTGCCAAACGCGTTCGTCTGCGCAGGATAACGATGGAGAAAGCACCTTTTTGAAAGACTTCTAGCCAGCATAGAGCTATGTTGAATTTCTAAAAAAAAAGATGAACATTTTATCGCTGGAGTTTCCAGGAATCCAGGAGCCCGACGATTAACCTAGATATTTTAACAATGTCTTGATGCTTCCGAGAACTACTCTATGTTTTCCAAAGATTCTTTCGAGTTTTTTTCCCCGAAATTCTCTTTCGAATCTGTTTCCAGTTGCGAACTTCTTTTGTGACTGTTGAAAAACCAACATCCTTCTCTTCAGTGATATTAAAATACCACATTTCCCAAAAAGCTTGTTATATGCCGATGTTAGGGATTCAGATCCCTTTCGCAGGTTGAAGAAGACAGTTCTTTATGTAGGATACCAGTCTAAATTCCAGAAATGGGTTGGTATTTATTCGAACCAATTTTGCTTTGATTTCAATGAAAGGGTAGACAGAACGGTGGTCTTTGGTCAGATTGGTAAGAAATTTCTCAAATTAATGTGAAGTGACCGGCACGTTGCTTCTCAGATCAGAAGCCACGAATGGACTAATAGCTGCTTACGGTAGGTCTTCGTTGAAAAAGAGAGTCCCTTGTATCTTCCTTTTGATTCTAAAATGTCACCTCTTGAACCTGATTTGTTTCAGGGCAAGATTTATGTTGTCTCCAAATTCAGAGAAGCACTTTAAGAGCCCGACAGGAGTATCCGTAAATGTTTTAGCGGTTTGGAAGATTTACAGATTTTGTCATTGTTTGAGAGAATAATTATCCAAAAACCGAACATATTGAAAAGGAATTAAGAGGAACTACTTGTTCTTCAAGTTTAACTTCTTTATGTCACTATAATCCAGGCTTCAGAGTAGCAGGCAAGGTGGGGTCCATTAACACAATCATTTCCAATCCAATAGGATTTGGCTAAATAATCAATAGACCGTCATATGTCCAAAAATAGTGCAGCTGTGGTGCGTTAGATCTTTAAAGTTCCTGTTGGCATTAGGTAACTTACGATAATAATGAAACATTCTAATGTAAGCGCATCAAAACAAAACAAAATGTGTTACTGAGAAACAAATAAGCGCATTCGCCAAACCTCTGCATAAAGACGGAGATTGGCAAATTTTCGGTTGTTCACTGTTGGATTTATGGTCTCATGATTAAGTGCATTAACCAGACGACGGCAATATTATATACATTATGAATTCAATAATTGCAGCTACTGTCCAATTTGAAATGTACTACCTCTGAGATATATTTAGAGCAGAAGGTCTACAAAGGTCGGTATATCCTGCCCGGTTACCCAGGTTGTTTAACTTCGAAGCAATCTAGCAATGCAATGTTTTGTTTATGGTAGTCACATGTTATTCAAATGTTAAAGGAAGCAATGAAGGGTGGGATAAGCTGTAAACTTAGGCTGGTAAAAGGTTTCCAGCACTTAACAGTTCGAAGAAGGCCTCTACATCTGCATTCAGTTAACTCAACGTTAAAGAATGACATTTTATGACACCAGACCTGTCTTTTTCACTATGTATCGAAACTTTACTATAAGCAAAAATAAGAAAACACATGTACTCAACACCTAAGTATCATAAGAATATTTATCTGCGTGCGCACAAAGCATCAGTGGGGATTTACAATTTAACAACATCGAACCATGCTAATTGCAAGAAATTTCACCGATCGTACATTTTAGAGTCTCGACACTTGTACAACAAGCATAGCGAGCCGCCGCCAAATTAGGCTTTTGACGCTCTTGTTACAGAACCAATCAAGACAAGTAGTTAAACAGAGCTACATCTAGTTGTAACAATCTTCTGAAGCTCGTCGCCCTTACAGGAGGCGAAAAAAAGTGTTCACGACTCCATCAAAGTCACTGTTGACATCATTGATAAATAAGTCTGATTCCAAAAAAGAATTTAGACTATCACAGTCATTCTTTATAGACATGAAGACGTACTCGTACAGGGTTTTCCAATAAGGACTTGACAACTTTTTTTTTTAAAATAAAACGCAAACCATTTGAGATATTTCAAAAACTTTACTATCGGCTTGAAGTACATTCAAAACGGCCGCTATTTTGCGTTCAATTTTGGCTCTGAGATCTTCCAACGGCGTCGGCTTGTTGCCATAAACCAATGACTTTACGTAGCTCCACAGAAAAAAGTCAAGCGGCGTTAAATCGCACGAACGAGGCGGCCAATCACTGAAGATGATTTTGCGATGAAATTCACCATCTTGGCGCATCTTCTCAAGAACCCAATCGGGGAACGTACGTCGCTTCAAATGGTCCATCGGCTTCAATTCTTGAGTCAGCTTGATCTTGCATGCGCGTAAACCAAGATCCTTATGCGAAATACGCGATGAGCGATGCCCAATTCTTGAGAACGCCGTGGAATTGACTGATTTGGATCGTTTTCTAAGGACGGCTGAACGGCAGCGATATTTTCGACACTTCGACCAATCCGTCATCTCACTGACACGGCAACATCACACAACGAATATTTAGACTCAAATTTTTGCACTGAACTTGTTATTGCCTGTCTACTAGGGCGAGAATTACGACCGAAAATTGGAATTAACGCTCTTAAAGTTGCAGTCACCGACTCCGAATTTGGGTAGAAAATTTTTTATAATTTGCACACGTTAGTCGTTCGTGTACTTTACCACGATGAAAATATTGAGTTTACTGAATAAATTGACAGTGACAGTTTGATGATAAATGAAAGAGTGTGTTCACAAATTGAATTCAAAGTTGTCAAGTCCCTATTGGAAAACCCGATACATGATCAAAAGCTTAGAACACTAAGAGTGGATGGGTATCCCTCACGAGAGTTTATGTCACTCTCTTGAATATTGCTACCACTTTTGTTCTTTTTTGGCAATTGATCTACTTATCTGTTAAATTGTCAATCCCAGATGAAGTTGTCTTCTAACCAATATTTACCCCTTATTACCCCATCAAAGAACTTCATTGCAAGCCCGCAATAATGTATGTATATCTTAAGCCGCAAAGCTGTTATTTCTTTGATAAACCAATTCAAACTCCGATATAACAACCTTCAATTACAACAAATCAGTCCGATATAATATGTACATATCTGATAAGAGACTTTCAAGTCCTTATCTCTGATAAGGAAGAGGGCCAAAGGCCTACTACCCATTTTCCACTAAGACAACATAAGATATACCCACTTACATGCTACTACAACTTGTTTACATTGCAAAATTTTATATATCAGCCCCAAAAATTCCCTCCGGATATTTACTGTCGAGCTCAACTAAAGCCATTCCCCTTGACATCACCCTCGCAATAACAATCCCTCCCGCTCCACTCAGAACTCTCAATTTTTCTCCATTATTCGCATTTTTCGTTATCTTCACCAGCATTTTGGTGTCCGTTTATTTTTTCACTCCACCATCAATACCATCCCCTGATATTACCAACCCTCTTGACAATTTTATGCCGGAAGTACATTTTTGCGCCATAAAAGATATTGAAATACGAGTACGAGCAAAACAAAAAAAAAACAACAAAAATAACAGAACGACCAACTTTAATCGATAAATCTGCATATGAATGATATATCAACCCCTAGCCCAGTCTCAAACCACCTCAGTTCCGTTACCAACCGCAAATCTAATCACAACAAAAGCCAATTTCATATGCCGACTCCAACTCGACGACGACGAGGAGATTGTCGAGGACGATGTAGAGAAGAAGGATGCCTAGCATGACGCGTCCTTAATGTTCTCGCAGCTATCGAAATGGCACTCTCTGTGTGTCTGATTCTATTTGAATATTTTTTCAAAGCAATATCGCACCCCCTCTGCCGCCAACCCTACAGACTCCCATCCACCAAACATATGTTTTATATTTTATTGCCTCACAAAATGACGAGGAAGAGTGGAAGGGGAAAAATCCTGTATTCGCAGATTTAGTTCCTGAAATGGCAAAGACTTCATAAGAGTCATTGCTCTACCAAACACCCACCACCACCATTACCATAGACTAACCCCATGACGATATACTTGTACGTAACCCACTCTGCCCTAAATCCCGGGATAAGTATGTATCTTCTCGCAGAAATGTCACCCCGAGCCAATGACACATCTTCAATAGGGAGGAAGGAAACATATCCAAAAGGACCACTTGGTATTTAAGGCCTGGTCGGTATAAAGATTGTCATGTTGTCTTGATACCGCGATAACGCTTCTAAGGGTTTCATAAACTACGTACACACAGTGCGATGACGTTGATTTTAATGGAAAACTTACCGTTAGACACACTAAATCCTAGAAATGTACATACGAGTATTAGACAAATAGTCGGCAGCTCCAAGGGGAGCCCAACGGACCGATACGAATCCTTAAACACAGACAGGATACACTATTTGCGTAAAAAGTTAACACAAGGACGACATATGGTATGTTCCAGCAAATGTTAAATGCCTTCACTGTAGCAACTTATAGTACGAAGGAGGTGGATGAGATGGTGAAATTCCGAAAATAGAAGGGAAGCTGCGATTACAACTGCTTGCTTTACTAGTATTTGTGTGTGCGTAAGCGTACGAGAACAATACGAGAGGGCGCTTTATTAATTGAATACGCGCGCACAATAAATTCGAAATGTTGTTGGCGCCAAATTGACAGGAGTTAAGCTCCAGTTGCCATCATTGGATTTAATCACCGTGTGTGTGCACATTCAAGTGCTTTACATGTAATTCCCTTAAATAAAGGAGGAAGAGGGTAAAATGAATATAGCAACTGTGTGCAGGATGAGAAACTGATGGGACAAAAAGGACGCATCCATGTTATTGTCTGCTTAATTGAGCTTATGATCCCCGCCTCCCTACAGAGATTCAATGAGTTTTCATTTACTTTGCATTAAATTATTTTGCTCCACTGGGATAACTAGGAGTCGATGAGTGCCACAAGAGAGAGGTGGGAATTTGAGGATCTCAATGGGCAACCATGTGATGATTGGGATTATTTGCAGTTTGGAGTAATGAAGGTTTTTTTTTTTTTTTTTTTTTTGATTTTGGGGTTGTGTACCGAAGTTTTGTGGAGGCATAAGTTCTCAGCTGCGGGTCGTACCTTTTTTTAACGGTCGATTACAGCCTTTACATTCAGAAAGGCTAAATTTTATGTGGAATGTCGGCAGTTGCCACTACTGTGCTTGTGGGTTTTCTCAGAAGAACTGTTCATCTTTTTTAAGAGTTAGTCGCAGTTAGTTAGTCGCTTCGGCGGGCAATGGCAAACTCCCCACAATAAAAAATTGCCTACGCAAAAGCTTCTAAGGAGAGCCGTTCGGACTCGGCGATAAACCGTAAGCCCCGCTCAGATGTGACAAAAATTAAAACATGAGCAACACAAATGTGTGTCAAGAAGCTAGGCCATGGCCCATACCGGGCTGCCAGCGCCACTGTGTTTTTTTTTGTGTTTTTAGTCCCAGTACGAGTACAGATTATCACATGATTTAAAGGACCTATTCACTCAATATGCGAGCCCTAAGATCTTTGAACATGGTTTTATACAACATTGCAGTATCGACATCACTCATCTACACATTGAGGCATAAATATGGCTCTAAAAGATGTGGTGTTCGCAGAAAAAGCCCTGTTTTGTCTGCGCCTACCTACATATGGAGGATCGATAAGTTCGTAGATAGTGTAGCTGTGGAAAATTGTATTAAAAGTATTTGATGTTTTTGGTACAATAGAAAAGGACTGTATTGGCACTGTATATAATAATGAAATTCACTTCATTTGCCGTAAAAATCCTTCAAGCTTGGAGAAAATGTGCGCCAGGTAGGAAAAAATCGTTCGACCAAAATGCACGAGCTAAACCTGGTCTACATTTGGTTTCAGCAAGATGGCGCAACATGCCATACAGCACGCAAGTCGATGGACCACTTGAGAAATGAGTTCAGTGGGCAAATGCTGCCTTGAAAAACAACAAATCACTCGTTATTAGCGAGTTAACAGCCAATATGCGGAGGGGTGATCCCAAAGACTCTTCGAAGATAAATATCTTTCCTGAGCTCAGTGATACAAATTTTCACGGGAATCATTTTGGAACTTCTAACAGAGTGGGTGCAGGCAAATGACCTACTTAACGAGGTCATATAATATTTTAACGCTAATAAGTAGAATTTGACGATGTTGCACTTTCCCAAGCTAATTAAATGCCAATAAAGCTACTCACAGATGTGCGAAGCTTTTAAGAAAATAAAACGACTGCAGTGCGGGATGGAGTCCACATGTCAGGCTAGTTTTAGTTAAAAATAGGTGTCAAGCGAAGTTGTTTCTTCAGTCCTCTTCTGTTTCCGCTGTTCGTTGGTGGTCTATCAACTTTTGATGCTGATGATGCCAATGATGGTCTAAATCTTGATTAGTTATAAGAGCAATATTGAGCTTTGTGGGAACTAAAAATCATCACTTTCAAATTCGAAATAGTGGTGTTCCGAAAAAAATTAAAAATGTACATGGCAAGACGAACTAAAGAATGTAAACACTTATAGTTGGAAGGCATACTTTTTAAAAAAGAACATTGGATTAAGCAGAAAATATAGATCTATCCATCCAAGTCGCTTTCAGATAAATAGCACAGGAAAGTCTTACCAAGTACACATACCGGACTCTTGAATATAACCTCCATGACCAGCACAGCATAAATATAATATCGCTCATTTGCAAAGCTTAAGGTGCACTTTTCCGATAAAATTATTCCATGTAGAACCGATTGAAATAGTTAAATAGTTTTCGCATTCGATGTGCTTAGGAAGACCTCTATAACTTCATCCAAAAAGACGAAGTTGTGCCAGAAAAACTCTTGCATTTTGTACCACGATAATGCACCATCTCACAAATTCATCGACCAAGCACCGCATTCTCCAGATTCCCATTTCCAAAACTCAAATTACAACTTCGTGGTCCTGCTTGCAGTCAACTCAAATCACATGGGCATCGCGAAATATGCTTACAAAAATATATGGATGACTGGATTGTTCGTTGTTTGAATTGATTCCGGCCCTTACTGAACGAGGTAGGAGGGTAATGCAATTTTAAATGGCTGAAACAAGAGTGTCCTGGCGAATCATATAAAAAATGCTTTGAAATATCTACGGCAAATACAGAGTGAATTATTTTAAATATAAGGTGGCGCAAAATTACTCATCCTATCAGAAGATGTTACAATTTTTGTACATAGCATCGTACGTCAATCATATTTGACATTTGTGAGCTAGACAGTTCCATATACAACCAAACAAGCAATGGAGCGCTAGCGGAGCGTGGAATAATTGTGCCGATTCTTATGACCAATAATCGGTCGGTGTTGTTAGCTCGATTTTCGTGATTTTCGACGTCGGTTTCCTTATCGTGTCGCGCCAACTGGGCAAATATTCCGGCGCTTAGCTAGTCCACTCAACAGACTAAAACCACAGGAGACCATGTATGACGTGGCCGCTACTGGACTGGTCCTTCGCCCTAAAATATCTTGGCTGTTTCTGCCGATGTCGCTGAGAACGAAGAAACATCAACCGGACGACGGGCTGCGCGATTGGGCATCACCAGACGGACCCTATTGAAAGACTTACACATGTTCCCGTACAAAGCTAATGCCTCCTGACCGCCAGTCGCGTGTGAATTACTGTCATCCTCAATCTCAACAAGGAAGAGGACCGTTTTGTGAAGAAAATCATCATGAGCGTTGAGGCGCATTTCCCCTTTAACGGTTAAGTCAATAAGCAAAATTCTTCATTTCTGGGGCACTGAAAATCCGCGTATGATGCACGAAGAGCCATTAGATCCACTCAAAGTACCACTGTGTGGTGCGGCGTTCACACGGGAGGAGTGATTGGGCTTTGTGTTAAACGACTTCTTACTGCCCGAATCGGAAGAGCGGGGGTTGGTGAACATGTGGTTTCAACAAGACGGTGCAACCGAAAACACAGCACGAGAGCACGGTGAATATTGTGGAGGAATCGTTTTCTGGTCGCGTAGTCTCCCGTTTTGGCCATTTGACATGGCCAGCAACATCGCCCGATTTAACCATACCAGACCTCTTTCTTTGGGGCTACTTGAAGTCGCGGGTTTATGTCGACAAGCCTCAGACAATCGCAGTCCTTAAGGAGAATATTCGACAGGCATGCGAACTGTTATCACCGGAAAATGCGATAAAACGGGCACAAATATGTATCAACACTGGCGGCAGCCACTTGGCGAATATCATCTTTTCCACTTTACAGAAAAAATTGTAAAGATCTAAATTAAGATTTCCATTACTCAAAATTTTTCTTTTTATTTAGTAAAAAAGTAATTCAAAAATAATATGAACTGATTGCCGAGAAAATTGTTGAAAACTGTAGAACTTCACATTTTAGTATTTCGAAGTAGGTTTTCACTTATGGACGAGCATTGTCATGAAGGAGAATAATTTTATCGTGCCTCAATCTCACTAATTATGTTCGATCCCCAGTAATGCTTACGTTCAGTTTGAGCACTTCATTATGCGCAACACCAAGTTGATCCCAACAAATACACAACGTTCAACGTTTGCCGGCTTCAGTTCATATGGAACATTACGATTGTAAGCGATGTGAAATTGAGTCAATCCTAATGAAAGAGCAAGTTTTCTTGCATTTGCCACTAACTTCCTTCAATTCTACGTCTTCATACATTTCCGGCCTTCCGCTACGTTCTTTGTTTTAGACGTCAATCCACCATTCAAAACTAAAAAACTGGAATTAAAAGTCTCCGCAAATTAACAAAATTCGAGATCTTTGTAAGAAAAAAATGTCCAGCCTTACCATTATGATGTTTTACATCTGGAAATTTGAACCACAAGTTAATGGTGGGGCCATCTTTTGTCAAACGGACGAAACTTATCTGTACTCCTTTCTAACAGTTCTAAAGGGTGTTTTTTTAAGAGCTTGAGAACTTTAAATAATAATACAAGACAGAAATATTGCTGGAATGATTTTTTTTTATTATTATAACCTGGTAGATAATTTATTTTTCAAATATGATCTCTGGCATATGCCCACCGCGGCTACGAGTTTCATGGTCCATTCGATCAGTTCAATTTTTCACTACTTTTTCCAGTAAATCTGGCCGTATGGCGTCAGTGATGGCTTGAATATTGGTTCCAATGCTTCAAGAGTTGCTTGTTTGTCGGCATAAACCAATGACTTAACATAGCCCCATAAAAAGTAAACGAGAGGCGTTAAGTTGCACGAACGTGGGGCCAGTTAACAGATCCACTTCTGGAAATAAAGTTGACACCAAATTGATTTTACAATAAATTGATGGTTAAGCGCCCTGTATGGAAAGTTGCACCGTCTTGTTGGAACCAAATATCGTCGATGTTTAGATGATTAATTTTCGAAAAGAAAAAATCAGTCAGCAAGGCTCGATAGCGCTCACCATTCACCGTAATGGAAGCTCCTTCCTAATTTCGGCGTCTTCTTTAACACTTCGCGCTACAGCAGCAATATTCTCTTCGGTCCGCACATTTCTTTGTCTTGTTGATGGTTTTGAATCGAGAAGAGTAAAATTAGTGCGAAAACGATCAATAACTCCACGAATTGCTTGCTCACTAGGCCGATTATTTTGACCGTAAAATTGACGAAGTGCTCGATGAACTTGACGAACACATTTATTTTTTTTCAAAGTAAATTTCCACAATTTGGAAGCGTTGTTCTGACGTTAAAGGATTCATGATGAATTGCCAAACTTTATGAACAGAAATGTCAGCGCAGTTTGACTTTGACAGCTGTCAAACTATGGACAACAAGAATCGAAACTTCTCATGCATCTAAAAAAAACCGCCTTTTATATTGTTGAAATTATTTGGAAAATGCTCTAGATAGGGAATTCTAAGTTTAAGCCTTGTAGATACGAGTACTTACGCAGTCATTCACCTCACACGATTTAATTTTTTCACATGAATCAACTAGTAGGTCTTGCAAAATAATTTTGTTTTTGTTTCGATTCGATAAAGATAGTTGATGAGATCTTCCCTGTTTCACCCTATTAAATACATTTTTCTCAGTGTATTGTAGTAGCAGATACTTCCTGCAGCTTCGTTTCTATTCTAACTCTTTGTCTCTAAAAATCTTAATTTCTAACAGGAGTTTGTTTTAAAAATCTTCTTCTGGGCTTTTCTTCGCAGCCGCCTTAATCAAATATTAAGAAATGTAAGACTACTTCAATAAAGAATGAAACACCTCAAGCATCTCGAGAAACACGCCAACACGAGTTTTGGGCTACAGTCACGGCAAAGAAGGTATGAGTCAGCGCTTTATACCTTTTTATACTTTATGTAGCTACTTAATCGTAAGACCGAATGGAGTTACCGACTGAAATTAATTTTCGTCCCTTAAGACGTTTTCCATCGTTAATCATGGTTTCACCGACAAAGTTCGAAAAACCCAACTAAGAACTATTTGTAGTCAAGATGAGGTATATATCTATATTTATTGCATAAGGTTCAAGCCACAACATTCATCTGAAAATATCTGCATACCGGTAGGTACTCAGGTGTTACAGTGAACATTTTCCACATCCACTGTGGCGTATACGTGATGTATTGGATACGCTGTTGAATGAGAAATGTTGACAGAACTGCACTCTACGGAATTGTTGCTTCCGAAAAGATAGAAGGTAGTGAATGTTGCCCAGGAGAATACATATTTATGTTTGCCTTGCATGTGGTGTTAAACGATGTTGAGTTGTGTTCTCTGAAAATGAATTGATAGGTTAAGGGTAATTTATCGAAAATATTACAACGAGTAGACAGGTTGTTTTGTAATTTAGCTTATTGGGGTGACTTTGTTTTATTTTTAACCGGTTGTAGAAGAATTGACTAATTTTTCTGCTGTCGTTTTGCATATGAAGAAAGGAAATTCTGAAATTTCTTCCCTCATATTATTTAATCATCATTCATGAGCCTTCAAACGGAAATGAGAAAAAAAAAATGGTATGACCCCAGTTTGTATTCACCTCGTACCTTAAGAAAACTTTCTTTCTGGAGTGAAATCGACAAACAACACCGACTTTCAGGTCTGGGTAATCCAAAAACTTTCCCTAGTGCCAGTTAAACACTTCTTTCAGGATTTCATATGTTACATCTTTCGATCTTATCACTTAGTTTGATAAGTCTTCAATCGTTAGTTATACAGCGTTTTATTTGGCAGACATTTAGGTCTATATGTTTAGAGCTAGCTGTGTAGTCAAAGCAGTTCGTAGTCTCTGCCTGAGACAATGCAGCCTTCCGTCCTCTGCAAACTCGGACACGCTGCTCGCACTTATCCAGCCCAAGCACTCTGACATCCGTGATGGGTTGATCTTTAAAACATCGGTGCAGTCGTTCTTGTCTTTTCGAACACGGGGGCAGGGAATCGAGGATTCTCTGTCCTGGAGCATTATTGGTCATGAGCGATGTGGCCGAGCCAGAGCTGAGCCGAATCGACGAGTTTTAGCTTCTTGAACTACATGTACATTTTTTTTTGCATCATTCGCCCTCCTCGCACACAGAACCAAATATCCGCCGGAGTATTTCTCTCTCGGAGAGTTCAGTATTCTCTTTCCTTTCCTGCTTATCGTCCGGAACTCGGCGTAGCAAAACAGGCAGGGTCAATGTTTTAAAAAGCTCGCAGTTTGCTTAGCCAAACCGAAGTAGCAGCGGTTTCCCAGATCTCCATTAAAATGTCATTCGTGAAGTTGATGTTGACTCCCAGGAAATGAACTCTTTAACTACTAAGAATTCCGTTTTTTTTGCCGGTGGACAGACGTTTGTTTGCTTGTTGATATCTTGCATTTCGTCTTGTCCTCATTTACTCATTTACTTATCCTATCAAATTCGCCTGTTCTTAAATCGCCATGAAAACCTCTATTACAGCTCACTGGGAGCGGCCGATGATATCCAGTAGTTGGACAGATGTGTTGAAGATAGTGCCTTCCGTGTTGACACCTGCTATGCGCACTGGCTGCTCTAGAACAAGATTGAAGAAATCACATGACAGCACATCTCTTTGCCGAAGTCTGGTGCATCTTTGAAACAGTTTGGAAGAGCTGTTCTGAAGCTGCACATTACACCTTTTTTTGAGCTGTTGAGCTATCACATGCGGCTTTAAACTCGATGAAAGAATAGTGGGCCTCTTCCATGATCTGTTTTATTGTGAAAATTTGGTTTATTACCCATCTGCTGGGCTGGAAGCAACACTGTTACCCGCTGATTAGTGTTTTGCAAAATGCCTTGAGACGTTCACATAGTACTCTGGAAAGGATCTTACATGCGACATTAAGAAGGTATATACCTTGATAGTTCTTACAAGACGTAGAATCGCCTTTCTGGTAGATGGGGCATATAGAGCTAACAGTCCAGTCATCAGGCATACCTTCCAAACTTCCTCGACGATTCGCCAATCCGTAAACTGCATTAAGCTCTGAAGGACAGTGCCATCAATGGGAAATGCTAAAGCTGAGGAACCCATGATTAAATAATGAGTGCAGGTAAGCACATTCACAAAATAACTCGCCTATGAGCCGGCGCTGTCGGAAAAGTAATCAGACAAGACAGCAGAGCATTTCCCAAAACTAAGAAAAGAGCATTTTCAATAATTGAGAGTAATACTGCTGATATAATGAGAAATCAAATATGCGCATAATTTCGCGTCGAACTTGAACCACATGCTCTGGCGTCGCCGCTGATGTTGATGACCCCGGAGGATTTTGGTCAGTCGTTGTCCTCTCTTGTCTAATTTTGAAATCACGACCAAATAAATTAAGTGGCCCATCACTTGCTTCTCCAATATTACGAGTAAAATGAGTACAAAACGTGCGACGCAAATCAACCAACGAATCTCTGCACTTTAAATATTTGCTCAACCGCAAACGTATGGTGCGCTTTTGACCACTGACTCATTGCGATTGGTAAATCAACAAATAACTACTGATCTTCCAAAATCAGGTAAACAAGCAAAGTGTGTAGCTACTACTTTGTTGGGTCTCACTCATTTCATTTTTCATTTCATTTTATTTTATTTATTCAATTAATTTTTTCATAATCTTAAAAACTAATAACAAATAAGTTGAATTAATATTAGTGATCATTCTTAAACAAAAGTTAGTGGTGAATGAATTTGGAATATAATGTTACCAATTATCAGGTAACATTTTGATTTACAATTTTACAAAGTTTAGTATAAGAAGAAAGAGATTTAAAAAGCAAATATACGAGTAAACATAAAAATTCATAAGAAAACTAAAATTGATTTAAGATGTAAATATGATTGTGTTGTTGATGAAAAGGAAGATGTTAAAAAAATTATTCAATATTTTCATAGCTTAAGGTGAATGGCCAGTTTTTAAAATTTTTAGTAAAATTTGGATATCGAAAAGTTTCTCTTATAAACAGAGGCAATCTATTAAATACAAATGGAGCCGTATATGTGTAAAAATGCGAAAAGTGTGTTCTATGTGCAAAGAGTACATTTACTATGAACATATTGTTTACACGTAGATTGTACATTTGAATATTTCTACTTGGAATACGAGGGCGGGTCAATAAGTCCGTGACTTTTTGAATTTCTGACCTCTTTACTGAAACAGCAACACTGCTCCTGTCAACAGGCATCTGTCAGTTGACTCCTGTCAAAATTTAAACTTGCTGCGTCAGTTAGTTTGTGTTTGACATCTATTTTTATCAGACTACTCACTAATTTGAGGAGAAAATGGAAAAAAGTGAATTTCGTGTGCTTATTAAGCATTATTTCTTGCGAAAAAAAACCATTACCGAGACCAAGGCTAAGCTTGATAAATACTATGGGGACTCTGCACCATCGATTTCAATGGTAAAAAAGTGATTTACTGAATTTCGTTGTGGCCGTACAAGCACTGAAGATGCCGAACGTCCTGGACGCCCAGTTGAGGTCTCTACACCCGAAACAATCGAAAAAATTCACGATATGGTGTTGGCCGACCGAAGATTGAAAGTGCGAGAGATTGTGGAAGCCGTAGGGATCTCTCATGGCTCAGTGGTTTCAATTTTGAATGATCACATGGGCATGAGAAAGCTTTCCGCAAGATGGGTGCCGCGTTTGCTCACAGTCGACCACAAACGCAATCGTGTAACAACTACACGGGAAGGTTTGGCGTTGTTTAATCGCAATATGGAGGAGTTTTTGCGCCGTTTTGTAACCGTGGACGAAACATGGATCCATCACAACACACCCGAGAACAAACAACAGTCAAAACAGTGGGTTTCTAAGGGTGAATCGGCGCCAAAGAAGGCCAAGGTGGGTTTGTCAGCCAATAAAGTTATGGCGACTGTTTTTTGGGATGCACGCGGGATAATCCACATTGACTTCCTTCAAAAGGGAAGAACAATCAATGGGGAATATTATGCCAACTTATTGGACCGATTCAATGACGATTTGAAAAAAAACGACCTCATTTGGCCAAGAAAAAAGTTCTTTTCCAACAAGACAATGCAAGCAAAAGCTGTTGGAATGCCGTTTAACTTGAGTTTGAAAAAAGAATTAATATAAATTAAGAAAAACAATGGTCCAAATACAAAACCCTGAGGAACACCGTTCTTTAATAACCTGGATGCATTCGAGACCCCATTTATAGTAACTTTTTGTGTTCTTTTTATTAGGTAAGAACGTACCCAATTAAACATATTTCCACGAAAACCAATATTGAAAAGTTTGCTAAGCAAGAGATCGTGGTTCACCAGATCGAAAGCTTTTGTCATATCAATAAAAAGACCAATTGTAGATTTGTTATTATTTAAACTTCCATGTAACTGAATACAAACTTTTAAGATGGCATCCTCAGTAGACAAGCTTTGTCTGAAACCAAACTGATTCTTACTAAAGTAGTTAGACTTGTCCAAAAAAGAGACAATTCGAACTTTTATCAATTTTTCAAAAATTTTGGAAAATGTTGAAAGAAGTGATATTGGTCTGTAATTAGAAATAATATGTCTTTTTCCTTTTTTAAAAAGAGCTATGACTTCGGCACTTTTAAGATGGTCAGGAAAGCAACTCATTTCAATACTTTTGTTAATTAAAAAGGACAGAACATCAACGACATACCAGGCGACACGTTTTAATAACTTACTCGAAACATCATCTTTTTTGCAAGAGGTTTTTAAGGCATTAGACAGTTTTATAAACTTCAACTGGTGTAATCGGATTATAGACAACACTATTACATTGAACATCATCCATAAAAGGCACATCTGACCAAGAGGAACAGTTGCAGGCTATACAAGGATCAAAACTTGGTTTAAATTTCTCAAAAACTTCAGTGAAATACTCGTTAAAAATATTAGTAATATTCCCGAGACCTGGCTCCATAATTCCCCCCACTTCAATGCTATCAATCTTAACACCGCTTTTAACCTTTCCTAAAATGTTATCTACTACTCTCCACTCTTCGCGTACATTACCTTTAGCTCTCGTGAACATATGACAAATAGAAGTTGTTGCGAGCGTCCTCGATTTCTTTATTCACAAATTTACAAAAATTTACATAATGTCTCTTAAGTCTTGAGTTACTTTGATGTTTTTTACATTTTGAATGCAATTTTCTCTTTTTCCTTATTTTATTAAGAAGACTATTAGTCATCCAAGGTTTTAAATATTTCTTTTTACCTGCACGATTTTTTACGAAAGTACTCGATTTGATATGTTTTTGAATAGTTTCAATAAATAAATCAAAAGCAATGGAAGGATTATCTTCACAGTAAACCGATTCCCAACATTCAAAAGTTAAAAGTTCTTTTAATTAATTGAAATCCACAGAATATTTTACTATTTCAGAAGCTGATTTAGTATTTTCAGAACTATTGCAAAACGAAGTATAGTTTAGTGTTATCATATTATGATCTGTCAGTTTGAAGTCATATACTTTGCCGCTAAAATGTTTTTTATTATTTTTGTGAGATCTAAGAAATAAGTGATCAATGCAACTCTTAGAAGAATCTGTCAAGCGGGTAGGTTCATTTATCAAACTTTTAAGACCATTCGAAGCCATAGTCAACAAGTAATTTTCCGTATCCACGTTAGATTCATCAAGAATATCGATATTGATACGAGTATCTCCTAAAACAATTAAATTTTTAGACGATATTGAGCTCAGAATGTTGCTGAGATCATCAATAAACGCGCTCTTAGCAAAACCGTGTAATCGGTAAATACACAAGAAAGTATAATCAATATCTTCAATCGTAAGCGATAACTATGGTACGTCAGCACTTGATAAATTAATGCACGAATAATCACACATTAATCCATTTCTCACATAAACGGCAACACCTCCAGCAGAATAAGACTCATTACAATTTGGGAATAAAGAGTAACCTTCTATTTTAAAGGAATCTACTTCATTTTCATAAATCCAAATTTCACTCAAGACAACAACAACAGGCAAATTCGACATAGACTCAAGATGAGCTAAGAAAATCGAAAAATTTTTTCTCATGCTTCGTATATTTTGATGTAGACAAAGACAATAATCTACAGTACTAATGGAGTGCAGTGAAGTGCATTGTAACTTGGTCAATCGGCCGATTTATGAATAGTAGCGAAATTCTCCATGGGACAACCTGTTCGAAAGATTATAGAAACTCATCAGCAAATCTCTGATTAAAAAAAGGATTCTACATGCCGGAATGGATCATATATCGGCGTTGAATACTGACGGAGTATTTTTAGCTTTGCGTTTAAGATACTTTGAACACGCTGTGTGACTTGTTATCGCTTATCAGTGTAGTTTTAAACTAAGAAAGGTCACTATAGTAACACGTCATCTATTCAGGAGAACTGGGTTATTTAGTTATATAGGCACCACTATATTTTTTTGGTTTAAAGGTACTTCTTTATGGAATATACTCTGGTATTATGTCTTCTAAATTACGTCCGCCATTCATATACCATGAGTAGTTCCCAGTCCTTTAACACTGTTGAATTGTTGCTGTAGAGATAAATTTGAATTAAATCTTTATACACCATAGGAAATTGGGCAATCTGTTAGCTATACTCGTACTATGCAGAAGGGATAAATGGCTTGTTACAGTAGCCCTGGTAAGCGGCTTTAGAAACAAAGTTAAAACTGATGTCACAACTTTTACATATTCATACTCAAGAGCCGATTATAACATCTTACTCATATTTGAAAATGTGTCACTTAACTTTCGCACTACACTGTAGTGCTGGTAAAATGATAGTGAAATCATCATCCCCACTGTGTATATGCATCTTTATACGAGCATGTCAAACACATTTTATAGGTTTTGGGAACAGTCAAGAGGGATGTTTAACAAAAAACAAAAAAAATTGAAATTGCGGTTTGATTGAGATTGGCCTTCACAGAAAGGACCAACTGATCGACCGATTTCTGATGCTCTCAACTCGGCCTATAATGATTGATTGCATAAAAAGGAGGAGCACACAAAAATTGGTTTCGGAAAATTCCTGCTCCTTCATCGGTTGTGAGGGCCTGAAGCTTCAAAAAAAATTCCCGATTTGCATACAAATACACGTACGAATTATTTTATTTAAAATTCTATTTCTCCTTTGTAAGGTGGGTGTCAACTAACGCCAAGAGAAATAACAACCCGACAACCCGGTAGCGTGTCCTTTTGTGTGTGCACAGCTGTAAAAATTCAAAATCTTCCAGAGGAGAGAGGATGGCAGTGGCTCTTCTAGCAAAATATGCAAATTCTATGCCAGTGCTGAGAAGTTACGTGCAACTCCCTCTGCAGAATTCACAATGAGATTCATGGGATATGACGCAGTGCTGGTTGTCAGTTATTCAGAATTTCTATTGAAATTTTCATTGTGTAATATTGCCTGTTAGGCATTATCTAATAACGCATATTTGCGAACGCAACATACGAGTAGTTTTGAAACAAATATAAATACAAGTGTAAGCCCAGGATGCAATATGGAGCACACAAACAACTAGTACGGAGAGTTGGAATTCCTTAAAATCCATCATGGCTGAATAAAAAGTAGTAGATACGAATACCTTTTGCTAAAGTGATTTGGAATTCCTTCTCAGTGACTACAAGGGGGAGTGTTGAATATTTTATTTAAAATCTTGACAATCAAAGGCACCCTATAATTGTCCTCAAAACTCTATTGAAAATTTCATAGTTTGCTTATTACATTGCTTAGAATAGATGATCCACAAACTGCGGACCAATTCAGTTGGACTGCACACCATTCTCCTTGAGGCCCATAGTCTAACACAAATTTTAATGGATTGGGTAAGTTGAAAACCTGATAGTGCTCACATACTATAAACTCAAATGCTAAAGAACCTCAAGAATTTTGGAGCTATAGGATGAACTGCGAAGTAACTCAAAGTATGGAAGTTGAAATGCATTTTTTTAAAAATGTCAGCATATTTATGTTTGGCGTGAGGTACATAGCAATATCCTGACAGTTCTGCATAACTTTAAATAAACTAGAGTTTTAAAAGTAAAGTTTTCTAAATAGTATGCCTAAAGAAGGTCTTAAACACCACACAAAATCAAAGTTAGAATCTCTTGCGCAGTGGCCGACAAGCTTAGCCACTTTGCTGCGTCACCGACTAGCAGATTTTCGCAAAGTCAGGCGTGGAAAGAGAATTATCCATCTAAAGAAATTCATAATGAATCGAACAGCTGTTGGACTAACCTATCATAAGATCCCATTATTCAACCGCTTAGAGGCTAGATGTCACTTGGGTTTAACGTGAATACCTGTCATGCAGACTTAACCTCACGGGATGCCCATACATCCATGGGAGCAAGGGTACGCCTTGCCATCGGTTATTTGCTACATTAACAATTAATACCAATGCGGAAATGTGTTGAGGGCACAAATCCACGCTTGGTATGAGTCGAGGCCCACCTAAAACCTCTTACTGATCTTAGGGTCTCAGCACCCAGCACTTATAGCCACTCCACTCCGGGTATTGAGCCCTAGTAGGGCCACCCTCCCTGCGATTTAGGTTTAAACCACAGCCACCGTGACGCTCCCACAAGGAGGCCAACCTCAACAAGTTAGGCCCGGACCGAAGTCCGGGGGGCTCCTAACTCCCACGGTACCGTGTTTTAAGTCCTGGTATGGACTACCGGTGGTCTTGCCACTCAACAAGACCTATGACCGGCAGCTTGTTACTGGACAAATCATAGCAACCATCAGAAGGGAAGGGTCTGATAATGTTTATGATAAGTCCAGTATTTACTCTGCCCCCGCTTTATATTAGACAACGTCATTGATGGGCGAAGCCTTGATAATGGGGCGTATAGACAAAGTATTTACCGCGTTTTCATCTTTGATATAGACCTAGTCAGAGCGCAGCTTGTGGCACGTCTTTGATTGGGAATCTTCGAGGCTAAATCAGATTTGAAAAAAGAAAACCAATATATCCGAATAAATTGCAGCGTCTATGAAAGTCTATAAAATGTTCTATCTTACCATTACAACGCTGTTTTTTTATCCTTTATTCTATGAAGTTCCCCATCCTTTCTTCAAATCCTTTACTTTGTTAATCATCTGTCCTCGTAACACTTTTTCCCTGTTTTCATATTTACTAACTAACTAAACCCTCACCGTCTGAGAAGGAAAGATCGAAACTCTTTGCTAGCCACAATCATCCATCACACCTTAACAATAGTCAGCACCTAATCGCATTCCCCATCACCATTAATCAACCGATAGCCGAACCAGCTTCGCATTGAATATCGGACTCCATATACTAACACGTAGAACAGCAGCAGCTTCAGGGCTTGAATAATGCTGTCGGAATGCATTAAATCCTTTATGCGATACACACATGGTCCCATACTTTAAGCGTATCAAGTATGTGTAACATGCCTTAATCCGTTCACCACCTCCACGCGCAAACCACTGTGGAAGGTAACCTATTGGCCTTATGTCCTTAAGCTCTGGTTGAGAGAGGTTGATTCGTACACTACCATACGAGTAGATGGGGTCAGGAGACTAGGTCGACAGGCTGGAAGCGACGGCATACTACTTCAACTGCAAATGCAACTGCATCCAGGCGTAGATAAAATATGCAAATAGGATCCCAGCTGCTCTTTACTATTCATAATAGGGTGGGTCAAGCACCTCCTTTGCCTTCGGTATCAGAATGTACTCATACACAGTATGACCATGTTCATGTATCTAAAAAGGAAAGCTCGTCTCGCTCCCGTTGTGAGGTGATAATAGTTTCGTGGTTTTTCTCCAGCACACTATCGAGAGTTTTTGTGTCTCTGCTTCCGGGTGTGCGGATACCATACTCGTATATCCATAGAACATGAATAGGATAGGTGTGCCATGCCAACAATCTTTTGCATGCTCATTAGTTGCGGTTTGTGGATTCACTTGATTTTCATGTGCATTCATTCACCAGGGATTCCAAAGATTACACAACCAAAACACAATTATGTGACGTTTTGTGGGCGCACCTAAGGACCTGACGACACATAAAACGATGACGGAGATGACAGATAAAAAAAATTCTAGATTTCACTCTCGCATACAACTTCACTCAGGGCAAAATAGACTAAGTACGCATCGAACTGGGTCAGGCAAAGGGCTAATCCTCTTACAGTTCCATTACAGTAGTGCTAATTAGAATTTCATCTACAGGAAAGGATTGGCTACGTTTTTCGGTCGGTGAGATTCAGTTGGGGAAGAATTTGAATTTAATGACAGACGCATGAATGGATATAGACAATTACCCCCACATTTCTAAACTTTGCCGATGAGCTTTTGAATTTTGTGGCAAAAAGGATCAATTAAAGGGAATTGTATCTAATTGAATAGAGCGACAGGATTAGATGGGGTCAATTGCAATTGAAGTTTCTCTGTACGGAAATGGGGGTGAAAAACTTTTGTGTTTTTTCAATGTCAACATTAGAATTCATCTTCTTTGGTACTTTGGAGGTTATGAGGTTGCGATTCAACACAATTTTGAGGTCCATTATCTGGTGGAAATTTCAAATTTTTAGGGACAGTTGCGGTTAAAGTCGTTGAAAATGTGTGGAGATTCGATAGTCTTTGCGGTGATGTAAAGATGTTTTGGCCAGCTCTCAAGTTTGTGGTATTACAAAAGTGGCTTGCGACGACCAGAGCAAAATTAATTAAGTTATCTCCTTATGTGGTCAATCAACTATGAGGTTTGCCGTGAAATATAAAATCATTTAAATGTCATCATAGAAAAAATAAAAGTCCTACAGGGGCACTCAAAATTGAACTGGTCCTCCAGGTTGGGGGTTGTGCCGCCGGGGTAACTGCCCGGCCATTTAAAAAAAATAATTAAGTTACGAAGCATCAACAAGCCTCGGATATGGACGGATCTACTGTTGACAACCCACGCAAACGATTTAAGGACAATGAGCTTCGGATATGCACGTGGAATGTTAGATCCCTTAATAGACCACGTGCAGCCGAGCAACTAGCGGAGGCCCTAGACTGCTGCAAAGCAGATATAACCGCCATACAAGAAATGCGATGGGATGGGCCGGACAAAAAGAAGATGAAAAACTGCGACATCTACTATGGCAATTGCTATCGACGGCAAAAGCAGCGCTTATTTGGATGCGGATTTGTTGTCGGAGGCAGACTAAGACCACAAGTCCTGAGCTTCCGGCAAGTGAGCGAGCGCCTCGTAGCAATCCGCATCAAGGCTAAATTCGCCAACATAAGCCTCATATGCGCGCATGCCCCCACAGAGGAGAAAGATGACGACACCAAGGATGCCTTCTACGAGCTCCTCAACAAGACCTACGAGCAATGCCCTAGCTATGATATTAAAATTGTCCTCGGTGATTTTAATGCAAAACTAGGAAGAGAAGGTATCTTTGGTGGAACAATCGGAAAATATAGCCTGCACAACACCACCTCCGATAACGGATTCAGGCTTATCGACTTTGCGGCGGGGCGAAACATTGTCGTGGCTAGCACGCGGTTCCCACATCTCCTGAGAACTCCTGATCAATCAACAGTCAACCAGATTGATCACATTGCGAGCGACGCAAGACACTCCTCCAGCATTATGGATGTCCGTACGTTCCGAGGAGCCAACATCGACTCGGACCATTACCTTGTTGTAGCCAAGGTACGGTTGCGGATATCCCAAACTACGCCAAGACAAACTAATGCTGTGAGAAAATTCGACGTCAGACGGCTACAATCGCAAGAGATCGCCAAGTCCTTTTCCGATGAAGTGTCTCTTAATCTCATAAGAGGTCCAATACCGCCAGCATCAAGAATCGAAGATCATTGGAAACACTGCCAAAGTGCCATCAGATATGACTTGGTAAGGAGCATACACCAACTCATCTGTAAAATATGGTCGGACGAAAGTATTTCCGATGAATGGAACCTCAGCATTGTTTGTCCAATTCTCAAGAAAGGAGACCCTCTGAACTGCGCCAACTACAGAGGCATCAGTCTCCTTAACATTGCATATAAAATCTTATCCGCCGTATTGTGTGAACGCCTGAAGCCGTTTGTCAACAACCTGATAGGTCCATATCAGTGTGGCTTCAGGCCAGGAAAGTCCACCATCGACCAGATATTCACACTACGGCAGATCTTGGAGAAGACCCATGAGCTTCAGATCGATACCCACCACCTATTCGTATTTTAAGGCCGCGTATGACAGCATCTATAGAGACGAGCTATATAGAGCAATGTCTAGTTTTGGCATCCCTGCCAAACTCGTCCATCTGTGCAGGATGACGATGGAGAATGCACGCTGCTCCATCAAGGTCGATAAAGATCTCACCGAGACCTTTGATGTCCAGAAAGGACTTAGACAAGGCGATGCGCTGTCATGCGATTTTTTTAACATCGTACTTGAAAGAATAGTGCAAAACTCACGAGCCAACACAAGAGGCACTATCTTTCAAAAGTCCGTCCAGCTACTCGCATATGCCGACGATATTGACATAATCGGGAGAAAGCAGCGTGATATCAGTGGGGCTTTCGCGAGTATTGAGACAGAAGCGGCGAAAATGGTTTTAGCGGTCAATGAGGGCAAGACCAAGTATATGCTGTCAAGCAAAAAGGACAACCAACACCGACGTCTCGGACAGAACGTCACCCTCGACAGATATAACTTTGAGGTAGTTAAGGACTTTGTCTACCTAGGCTCCGCTATAAATACAGAAAACGACACCAGCGCTGAGATCAAGCAAAGAATAACTCTTGCCAACCGCTGTTTCTTTGGGTTAAGAAGGCAATTGAGTAGCAAAGCCCTCTCGGACAATAAAAGTCACCCTTTATAAGACTTTAATAATCCCGGTCCTGCTCTATGGCGCAGAGGCATGGACATTATCAAAAACGGATGAGGGTGTTCTTGGTTGCTTCGAGAGAAAAATTCTTCGGGCGATCTTCGGTCCCGTCTGCATTGACGGAGAGTGGAGGAGGAGATACAAATACGAACTGTATGGACTGTACAGCGACATGGACCTAGCCAGAAGAGTGAAGATCCAAAGACTGAGATGGCTGGGTCATGTAGAGCGCATGGACACCAATCCTCCGGTCCGAAAAGTCTTCGAATCCGCCCCCGAGGGACAGCGCAGTAGAGGAAGGCCAAGACTCAGGTGGCGCACGCAAGTGGAAGAGGACCCCAGCCAACTTTGCGTGCGAAACTGGAGGCAGCTAGCCAGGGATCGAGCTGGCTGGAGAAGCTTGTTGAGTGAAGCCCAGGTCCACCCCGGATTGTAGCGCCGCGTAAAGTAAGTGCTTACCAGCAAGTAAAAGGAATGGTAATGGAAATAGCAGAATTATTTAAGCTTTACTCCGGTAAAATTTACGGGAAAAGGAATTTTTTTACATATTGCATTTGACCCGAAACCTGTAAGGGGTTTGCGTCTCCCTTGTCTGTGCCTCACTTCTACGTAAGGCTGTAGGAGAATGTGTTCAATCAAACTTCGATTGACTATGCAAAGTAATAAGGGGGTTTCACAATATTTCTACAACGGGCTCTTATACTCTTATTTGCTGTTCAGCAAATCCCATTCAAATTTATTTTAAAATCTATCTGCATAATGCCATCGGAGCCTCCTATATATTCCGAATGTATATTGGATCCCGAAATTGTAATGTATTTGATTTCTTTTATCTGGTACTGCAATAGATAAATAATCCACAGGAAATGTCTTAACTTTCATGGCACTTGCTTCAAAACAACCGTCCAGCTGCCTAGACACGTATATGACATTGACATCGGCTCCAATTAAAGAACATGCGAAACTTGTAAGCTTTGAATTAATTGAAGATGAAGCAAAGTTTATATTCGTCATCAAACAAGGAAGCATCTTTGGCACAATGTCTGTTTTGACATTAGTAACTTCGAAGCTGTTAAGGAGTTTACCTTTTGTCGAATAAATATCAACTGCAACTCTAGTGAAGATACGGCGAAGGCTTACCCCAGAAAAAATTGGACTCAAGATTCTTAAAACTGAAAGCAAAATAAACAACAAAAAACTGTGGCGCTGGCAGCCCGGTGTGGGCCATATAGCCCAGCTTCTTGACACTCATTTGCTCATGTTGTCATCTTTGTCACATCTGAGCGGGACCTACGGTTTATCGCCGAATCCAAACGGCACTCTTTAAAAGCATTTTCATAGGCAATTTTTACTTTCGGAAGCTTGCCATTGCCCGCCGAAAGGGTGATGACGATTTGAAAAATTGTTGCTGATGCCGGGGATCGAGCCACGGACCCTCTGCGTGATAGTCCAATGAGCTAACCATCGCGCCATCGCCACCACCGAAAGCAAAATACAAGCTCTGTAAAATATTGATCCTGTCGGTTGCGTTTAATTGAGCGGAGTGCTGAACGACGAAAAAAGCAAAGCAGATAACAAAAATTATCGAGAGAGATACTCGTATTCTTCGTCGAATGCTTAGTCCTGTATCGAGGAGTACGAATGGAACACAAACAACAGCGAAATCTATGTGCAGTATTAAAATGTAGATGCATTCCAGAAAGCTAAATTACGTCCACTGCACCACTCCAGCAAGATCTGTATGTCAAAAACCAAGCTTACAGCTTGGAAAGACAAATAAGATTCAGCCTTCATTTTAATGATACAATTATCGTGGATGACATGGCACTAAGTCTGGACAGCTATAAGAGTGCGCCGGTAATTGAAAACCATGGGAGTGTGCAGCGTCCCATGCAGCGAATTTTTTCTGTTCCGAAGCGTGTCACCTATGATAAATTTAGTTAGTCTGGTCCGCATATGGACAGCGATGACTTGCGGAAGTGAGCAAGCAAATTGGGCTCCGAGGGCGGACAATTTAGCGTCACTCGATTAATTCTTATAAAGTCTTTTGTTTATGCTGATCAACAAAAAATCAAGACCTTGAAAGCCACTATTCAGCGCATTATTGGTAAAATAGAATCTCAAATGCTGATCTTCGTCAGAACAGTCCAGAAGCAATATTTCTGAAATCGTACTAAAATCATAGTGGCATGAACCATTCTTGATAATGAGTAAAAATTGTTGATCCAAATTGAATTCATTCGGTTCTCGAATAAAAGAAAGCTATACGAGTATATGATATACTCGTATATGATAGCCCATCACCTTACTTAGAACAAAATTTGGCGGAGCAGCGAACGCCCTCAATACTCATTCTCCACAGACAAAAGGACTTGACAGGGATGCGAAAACTAGATTTGGCGGGTGGTGAGTATGAATTTGAACTTCTTGATTTTTTTTAAGGATCTGGCAGAGTGTGAATATCCACTGTGGACTTTTCTGATCTTAAACAGTTCTGGTAGAGGTCATTCAGGTTATTGACGTGGGTTTAGAATGTTCACACAATATCGCAGATAAGATCTTGTAGGCGATGTGGGGGAGACGAAGTTGAGAGGGTCTGCTTCTTTATTGAACGTGCAAATGATATTGGGACTCTGTTCAAAATGTATATTCTCATATGATCAGACATGAAAGATGAGTTGGCGTAGGGTCTCTACAGAGTTTTTTCCAGTAGAGAATGAATACCTAAGCGATAAACTGATTTTTACTTAGATATTACTCTCCTAACTTCAATTTGTTTAAGTCGATGTCAACAAATGGTCCATTCTGACTGAAGACGTGATATTGGGCTTCTTCGCTTTTCAATATCCCATATTTCCAGTTCCTTGCCTTGACTTCTTTTTAGTTCTTGGTGAAACTTCCATAAGTTATACCTGGAGTACAACCTCTTTAATATCATCGTTCGTGCACTGAGAAGAGAATTTACGAGCGCTTCTCGACATTCTATAAGGTTCTTGTTAAGCTGTGCTTGCTGGCATACTTCATCATACGAAAGACTTCTTAATGGTGTTTGGGCGAGTCAACACATTAGTTACGTAGTCTCTGTTGGGACGTTGCCAGCGTTGCTATTGAATCTTTGGTACTTGCTGCTATTCTAGGTACTTGATGAGTTGTTGAAACGTTTAAAAATACGCGTGTGGATTGTGGTAGTCTCTTAAAATTGCAGTTCCTTTACACGATACCTTTCACATTTGTTTTTCTTTGCTGTGACGCTTGGGAAATCAGCACTCGCAATTTGGATACAACAAGGTGATAATCCGAGTCAAAATTGGCTGCCCGGAAAGCATACTTACATCGAATGCGATTACAAAGCCATACCTCAGACATTGTAAGTTTGTTTTATCGAAAAGCTTGCAGAAATAATTATTTTGGAGCGTCGTTATTGTCTTCCAAAGAGGCATGGGCACAAATTAGTCTAAGGTTGGCGAATTTGGGCAGGGTTCGAGTTTTCAAAAGACTATCGCTTGTGTGTCGGAAGCTCAAAATTTCTTGCATAATTCTTCCGCATATGGCGAATCCGCATCCGAATAATGACTGTTTTTTCTCTATAGCAATCTCTATAGTATACTATATATCACAGTTTTTCATCCTCTTAATGTCCGACGTATCGCATTGCAATTCCTGGATAGCAATGAAATCGAGGACTTTTGCCAATTTTTGAGCTGAACTTGGTCTGTTATGGTCCCGAGGTCCCGAAGATTCCACGTGCAGATCCGAAGGTAATTTTTTTCTTAAACATTTGCAAGGGTCGTCAGTAAGGGTCCATTTACAATACATCTGGAGCCATTAGTTCTTGACTACATTTAATCTCTTCCGTAAAGGGTTGTGAGCATACCTTTGTCCTATACCGATGCCGATTCTCAAAGCAGCCCAAAACAAGCGAACCAGAGTGAAGAACTGCAATTCTTTAACGGCTTCAATAACAATAGATCGGCATAGCCTTTTCCGAACGAACTTGCCTTAATCCCTCGAGGAGCCCAGTTTCACTAGCGTCGAACGTTGGGCATTACTGCATTTTCTTATACCTAATGAATTAAATTTCTTTAAATCTGTCAGCTAACTTGAAGAGCTTAGTTTGATTTGATGGAAGAAAATGAATTATGTTTGCTTAAAAATACACTAAGAACGATTAATAGTTGTATCTTCAATACTTTTAAGTCCTTCTTTCTCAATTCAATTTTGCAAAAAAGAAATCCTTAAGTACAAACAAACTGCAGCGGCATTCATACACTCATATTTAAATTTATTCTATCGAGTTACTCGGAATTCCCTGCGGACAAGGAAAAGAAAACACTCAACAACAAACATGATTGTGTACTCACCTAATCATAAAAACAAAAATGTCTCACAGCCGTATATCATGAAATTCCCAAGAGTACGTCCTGACCTGTCAGCTGCAAATGCTCAATCCTCAATGGATGCTGTCAAAAGTGTCCACAATTACCAAGTACCAGTCCAAGTATGAAAGCCTAATCCAATTTACCAATCAACCCGACGTTACTGTTGGATAAAGCGATGCAAATTTTTCGTTTTTTCACAAACACAATACGAATACCGGAAGCACTTTGTAATGCTGTTAACACATTTGCACTTTATTTACACTCAATTACTTTGCTCACATTGAATGAGTTTTTTTATTTATTTTACTCTCACTGATTCAATTAGAGGAATTTTAGATTTCACTCACACACACACGGCGGAAGACCGCGACACAATGCAAAAATCACAGGGTGACCCCGAACAAAATAAGTTTTCTATTAGAAAAAAACAAAAAAAAACCGAAATTATTATATTTGAAAACTTCACCCTCAACCAGATTTTGCATAGCTGGAAGAGACCATCGACAGACTCGATGCACTCCGTCTAAAACGTGTACAGGTATAAGGATACTCTGTGCTCATTAAAGTGGTGTGAAACAGAGTAACATAAAGGCAAATATACACACATACACGTTCAATAACTGGCTGCAGGAGCTGGCTAATGTTTAGCAATAACTTTTCGAGTTCGCAAGATAAAGTTTCTCCAACCTTTTATCTTCTCGTTGGGGGTATAACATGACCGCAGAGCACCACCACTACTGGCTTCATTCTGGAACCAAGTGAATCCTGGAAAGACAAAAAAAAATACAAAAATAAATAGTGCGGTAAGTTGAGTGAACAAGGATAAAATCGGGAGAAACAAAAAACTAAAAATACAATTTTTTAGGTTTCGGCTAGGGGCTTGCGGAAGTTATTCATTTTTTTTTTTCTGGTACACCCGACGAACTTGTCTAATTAGGAACTTCGTTTTGAAGGATTTCAATATAATTATCCTTAAAGTTTAACATTTTACCTTTTTAGCTAAGTGATGTTGGAATTTTTTTTTTTTAATTTTTATTTTTAGTGTAGCGAGTGCTCCCTGGAGTCTTAAAAACACTGGCTAACGGTGAGGGTAATCGCTGAGAAATTTATGGTTAAAGTGTTGTGTCAGGGTAATCATCCGAAAATGAAATCGACATTGGTGGGAGTATTATGGAACCAGGATACATTATTGATTAAAAGGATTTGAATAAGTTATCGAAGAGTCTTCCTCTTTTTTATCTCAATCCGTTGTTAAACCAAGTCGGACAAGTAGTAAACAAGAAAAGGAGAGAAAAAACCTTTCTATAGGGAAGGACCTGCAATAATTTTTCGAGGGTTTAGTTTGGCAGTTGGTTTCAGTTGTGGTCCATTATTAAGGATAACGAGAAGAGAAATTCGTTTAAAAAGTTTAATTTGGAAAATAAAGTTTTTTATATCAGTAGAAGTGGGACGAAGAGGTGGATTTTAGTAAGCCTCAGCAGTAATGAAGTTTGTCGATTTATCAGATTACTTTTAGTCGCAAGCATAATGACCATGTGGTTAAGTTTATGTACGAAATCAAACTTCAGTACTAATTTGGGCCAGAAGGTATTAAATATAATTCCAATATCCCATTGGGAGCCTGAGAGATCTGTGAGTAGTTGAAAAAAGAAATACTTTGTGGGAATTCCCATGAACTTTCAAATAAAATACAGAGGAAGGATATGTTTTGGGTACCAATCTGCAAAAACGAAGACTCCATTAAAGAAAAAAGGTTGTGAATAAGGATTTCTTGAGTTCATCGATCGTTAGGAAGCAATACTACCATCAAGACTTCGTTAATATCTGCGTGAATCATAGATGTAAAGGGAAAACTGACTCGTTCGTTTTTCTAGCCACCCGTGATCCAGATAACAGATGAAATCATTTCTCTGTATAAGGGATAGTCGAACTTGTACTTTTCCAGAAATACACGTTTTAGTGTTGAAGCATGAGACAGCATGTCCATAAGTTACCAGTCAAAGACCGCTGGCATGCAAGGTCATCAAAACTACAGTACCTACATTTTATACTAAAGACCTTTTCCTTTTTATCGGAAGATGGTCTTGAAAGTGCAGCTTATAATATGAAAATCGGCGCACCCTTCTGCAGCCAAAACAGACCCTTCCTTAAGGTTAAAAATCTCCTTAAAATTCACGCAGGATTTGAATTTGTGCGGTAAAGTGTTGCCAACAAAAAAAAATACAGCGATCGAGTTCTCGTTCTTGGGCAATATTTTAAAATAAATTAATGTTTGGCAGTTTCAGTTCATAATCTTCCGATAAATGTGGTAGAAATAGTGACTTCATTTACATCAGGATGAAAATTGTAGAATTTAGGGTTCAGAAAATCTAATCAAGAAACAAATGCAGCCATAATGTGCGGATTATGGACTGAAGGCATCATTGCAACATTCTTTTTTGAAAATGCGGCTGACTAGTCAAACACAGTTAACTGTGCTAGGTTTTTTGACGTATTGGGGGCAGTCGCAACTACATTTAGCCACATTTATTTAGGTCCTCGCATTCTTAATGGATATTCTGAGTCTGAGGCTTGTTGACAGAGACTTATTATTACAAAAAAAAAATTACAAAAAGAAGCCTGGAGCAGGACAATCAGGCGATCTTGCCGGCCCTTGTAAATCCCCACAACGAGAGACTAGGCGACCCGGAAATACAGCCCTCAAAATTTCGGTTATGGCTCTTGCGGTATGCGTGGTTGCTCCATCCTAATGGAAACACATGTTCTCCAGTCCAAATTAATCTAATTGAGGAAGGAGAAAGTCGTTGTGCATGGCTCTGTGGGGTTCGCCATCCACAATAGTGGTTTTGCGGGCTTAACGCAGATTTGCAGATTTTCGGTGCCCCAGGAGTAATAATTTTGCTTATTCACATATCAACATAGATGGAAATGGACCTCGTCGCTCATGATGATTTTCGATGAGAAACGCTTAACGATCAATAGCTAACAATTTATGCACTGTCTGCACTCTGAAAGGGAGCATCTTTCAATCTTTGCCCAAAATTCTTTGTAAGGACCGTTGATTAATGCCAATTGCGTGGCACGCCGTCTGGCCGGAACTCCTGGTCCTCTGCGAAATCTTCAACCACAGTTGCGATATACTTAGCAGAACTGCTGCTACGTGGCCGTCCAGACCCGACAGCATCTCGTCTTGGCACACACTCTTTTAGGCAAGCGGCTGAACGTCGTAGTGTATGCCAAGTTGGTGTCGGACGACAGGGAAATCTGCGCCGAAATTCACGTTGCGCCAACACAACCGACAAATTATTCCGCATTTTTTATCCACTTACTTCACAAATGTCAAAGTAGAATTGACATTTACCACCATTTGCAAAACTTATAGCATCCTCCGGTAGAATGACTTTTGCGCCACCTAGTATCAGAGTTACTTATTGTGTGAATTTTGGTACAGAAGCGAAAGTGAAGTTTTTATGAAAACTTATTCCACCATGGGTTGACCAAAAGTCCATGTTAAGTGCCCCTTAACTTAACTAAATCAGTTATAAGACTTACATGCATCATTACATTGAATTTAGGGCACCGTGCATGCTACCCTTCTTCACCCTCCATAGCATATCATCTGCAGCCAGCGTCAACAATCAGGGTCCTATTCACCTCTCCATATCCATAAAACTAGTTATTTATCTGGCGATGGCGATGGCGCGATAGTTAGCTCATTGGACTATCACGCAGACAGTCTGGGTTCGATTCCTGGCTGGGTCACCAACAATTTTTCAAATCGCCATCACCCTTTCGGCGGGCAATGGCAAACTCCCGAAGGTAAAATTGCCTACGAAAAAGCTTCTAAGGAGTGCCGTTCGGACTCGGCGATTAACCGTAGGCCCCGCTCAGATGTGACAAAAATGACAACATGAGCAACACAAATGAATGTCAAGAAGCAAGGCCATGGCCCATACCGGGCTGCCAGCGCCACAGTGTTTTTGTTTGTTTTTTTAGTTATTTATCTACACTGTGTTGACAAAAATACTCAGTCCATGCCCAATACTCAATCATTTTCGACTAGTTCATCAAGATGAAGGAAACCAGACGAATATGCCTTAAGCTCTTCGCTTCTCTTTAGTTTCCGGCCTAATGAAACTAGGAATTCGTTGGGTTCTTTGTAGAAATACCACCTTGATATCGGAATAACTACAGTGTAGCGCTCCCATTGTTCCGATTTGAGTTCTGTTTATTTTGTTAAGTTGGTATATCTGTGGTTAATATATTCTCGAAATCATAGCATCATAGCTTGACATTTTCAAAAGTTACGTAGCCAAGAATACATCGATCTCTGTGTTGCCATCATTGTTTGTAATTTTTTGATGAAAAATGCAACAAATACCATCCAACAGTCACAGAATTCACCTGATTTGGCTCCCTGTAACTTCTTTCTGTTCAATCGAGTTAAAAAACCACTACGGGGACCGCGTTTCAGCAGCCGAGAGGAAGTAATGGAAAAATCGCAGGAAGCACTGATGGACATACCGAAAACCGGATATAAAAAATGTTTCGAGGATTGGTTCAAGCGCTGGCATAAGTGTGTTGCAGTCAATAGGGATTGCTTTGAAGGGGACAATATAGATTTAGATGAATAAACTTGTATTTTTAATTCTCTGAAGAAATTCCGGGATCAAGGTAGTATGTATGGCATCATCTCCAACCGATAACAAATACTAACTAAAGCGTATTGTGTATTTTTGATACTCAGCGCATATGCAACTTTGATGATTTGAGCTAAGTTGTGGGTTAGATTGTACCAAGTTCGCTGAGTGAGAAGTAAGTTTCATCCAACCCTTCGATCTTTTCATCAACGTCTTTGTAAGAGGCACTCTTCGTGAATAAGAGTTTCAAATCCAATTTGCTACGATCTGTCAAGCCTCCAATCTTCCTCTTTTATTTTTATTTTTTTTTTTTTAAGTTGTCATCGGACGTCTGCATTTCAAAATGTAATGGTGATGTACGAGAGTTTCTTACATCAGTTCTAAAACATTTGGTGAGGGCATCGTTCACGTAAGTTATTTAAATTATGAATGGCATTGCCGCAGTTCGTTCTCTTGCTTATTATTATTAAAGTTGGTTCAATGATCAAAAATCCCCTTAACACCTAAGAGCATTAACATCTTAAACGACTTCCCAAAATATGTATGCGTGCGGCTTTTCATATTTAGTGACTAGCATCACGCACTCCCATGCGATACGAAGAAAGGAGATTAGAGCAAAAGTGCGGAACCAAGGAATAAATGTAGATAAATACAAAACCTTTACGAGCACTCCTCCTATGCAAGGGAGAAGTGATTCTTCCTGAGTAAGTAAAAATATTCAAATACGGACTCTACGTTTACCGGCGGCGACGAACAATATGACACTCTTTCGAAATAAATAACGAATTGCAAGCTGGAGCCATGGCGCCAAGTAAAATCGATATAATATCCGTTCAAGAAACTAAGTGACGAAATGTTGGAAACAGGGCCCGCATTTGAACATGCAAAAAATATCATATACAATGTACCTTCTGATCAAAAAGGAATTCTTTAATAAAACGAAAACGGTTCAATAACTTATCAATACTAGGTGGGGTGAAAAGTAACCTCCTTGACCGCCAGAATGCGCTGCTACTGCAAAACAGGTTATGGTGCCTTGAAGTCCGTTCATATTTAGGCAGATATGCCAAATTTCAGTGCGATACTGTCTTTAGTTTTGTTTTGACAGCTGATTGTTGTTGACGTGTTTGGCATCATGCTAAGTATGAACAAAAACGATTTTAGTTCTCTCATAAAACATTATTTTTTGAGGGGCAAAACGGCGAAGGAAACAAAAGAAAAGTTGGATAAATATTATGGAGCTATTGCTCCATCAGATTATACCGTCAAATATTGGTTTCGAGAGTTTCGTGGTGGCCGCAACTCCACTACCGATCAAGTCCGCAGCGGCAGGCCCTCCGATGCGGTTACAGAGGACAACGTCACAAAACTACATGAAATGGTGTTGGCTGATCGGAAAGTGAAGGTGAGCGAGCTAGCAGATACCACAGAGATAAGTACTGAGCGCATACGCCATATGTTGGGCAATATTCTGCATATGAAAAAGTTATCCTGCCGCTGGGTGCCGCGCATGCTCACTCCTGACCAAAAACACGAACGCGAGAGCCTCGAAAAAGGAAAAAACATCAACAACGAGTATTACTGTGCATTATTGGAGCGATTGAAGGCCGAAATCGCTGCAAAACGGCCTCACATGAAGCGAAAAAAAATTTTCTTTTTGCAAGACAATGCGCTGGCACTGGCTCCAATTGCTGTCGCATCCACCGTACTCGCCCGATTTGGCGGACTATTATCTCTTCCCAAACCTCAAAAGATGACTCATCAATAAAAAATTCAGGTCACGCGACGAAATCATCGATGCCACGGAAGAGTATTTTGCAGACCTTCCGGAAAATTACTTTTCGGACGGGATCAAGAAGTTAGAAAATCGCTGGAATAAGTGTATCAAGCTAAAAGGGGACTATATTGAATGAAATAAAAAAATATTTTAAAAAAAAAATTTTTTCATTCCCAGTAACCTCTACTTTTCCCCCCACCAAGTATTCATTTTATTCTCTTCAAAGTCATCTCCATTGCAAGCAATACACATATTCCAACTCTTCCTCCAATCTTCAAAACCCTCTCTGGTTTTGGAATCGCCTTCAGCTCCTTCTGCGAATTCTCGCATGCAAGATGAGATGTATGAGCCGGTTAGTTGTCGTGGTCAAGAAACCACGAATTGTTTCTCCACAATTCTCGCCTCTACGAGCATTTTCCCTTAAACGCTTTAAAACGTTCGCTGAATATCCCTTATTTACTGTCTGGCCTGCCGGAAGAAATTCGAAGAGAACCACACCATGGCAATCGAAACAAACAAACAATAAATTAAAGCCATGATTTTGGAACAACTCTGTCGTATTTGTTTGGATATTGGCTCGTCTGCGGAGCATCATTCCGATGATAATTGATAAGACTCGATGTGATATTCATAGACCCATGTCTCGTCACCGGTATGATGCCATCGATAACTTTTTGGCCCAAAGAAAGAATTTCTTCAATACGATACTGTTTCTGAAACAAATTCGGCACTCTCGGGATAAGCCGCGCTTCAACACGTCTCATGACCAAAACATCGTGCATGAGGCCCTGTACCGATCCAAATGGGGCAAGGTTGGCTGATATTTTCCTGGTGCTCATACTATAATCTGCAAAGACAACTTTCTTAACTTTTTCGATGTTTACGAGGGTCATTCTGGTGGATGGACGACTGGAACTAGGAAAATTATGAACCACAATACGGCCCACTTAAAATTCTTTGTACCACTCATACGTTTGTGTTCTCGAGATCGTCGAGTCCCCGTAGGCTACCGTTAACATTTGTAATGCTTCTGCACATAATATTTTTTTAGAAACAGAAAATTTCAAGGAAACTCTTTGCGGACCTACATTTGACATTCGTAGAACACAAAAGATCCGAGCATTCTACATCCATTATTGAAGGCAAATATCCTCACTTCGCCAGTGGTTGTCGGTAATAATAAAATGTTAAATTTTACCTACAAGCTTCCCAAAATCAGACAATTAGACTAATAACGCATTCCCTATTCTGGAAAACTGTTTTGAAGGATCGGTTTCCACTCCTCTATTGGAACTCTGAGCTCCAAGCGGTTAAAACAGTTAAGTTGGCCTATGTAAATACTTCTATTCAGTCATCTGTGTTGGAATAAGTGCGGGCTTTCGAATCCTTAACGTGGCACCCATAAATGTATTGTAGCTGGTAGTGTTGTGATCAAAGTTATGGCTCTCTAAATCAGGCAAAGAGTTCTCTAGATAGAGTCGAGTTAGCATATTTTCCAATGGATCGATTAATTGGTTCCAATAAATGGGCATGTATTCGCTGAAACAGAATACACTAATGCCATCTAAGCCATAGCTTATAGCTGAGAATCAATGCAACAATATTTATTGATTTACAAAGACTGTCAGACAGCCATTAGTCCATAATTTTGCCCTGAAGGAACTATACTTGATGATTTCAATCCCATCCTTGACTTTTGCTTCATCTGCATACCATCTATACATAGGAATAGTCATTTATCATAGCTAGCTGTGCAATGTTTGGAGATACCCTTATGATTTACCTGTCTGTTCTATCTATTCCTTAATTTGAATTCAAATTCAAATTATGTTTCAAAACTGAATTTTGAATTCCCTTTAATAAATTCATTTGAGTCGACGCTTACAAAAAGGTCACCCAAACAGTTCTAAAAATATATTTCTCGAAAACTAAACAAATCCTCGTCATAAATAAAATTGAAAAAATTATCCCTTCCCATCTCCACCCAAAAGTAAAGAAGAACGGGCTAATAATTTTGGCAGCTTCGCCAACCGTATTGCCACATACTTTATAAATTATTCAAAATTTAGTGGTGACATTCTAAAACAGACACTACCGAGGCTAAATGCCAAAAATCACATCAAAACACCTTCTCCACAGTGTTCCCCTGTGCCAACATAAGTACCAAATGAGTATACATATGGTTTGTATCTCTGTTTGTTTTTGGAATCACTGCCTGTACTCATCAGTGACGGTTGAAACAAAGTCGGAAGATGAAAAACACCCAAAAAGTGTTCTGATATGGTTCAAGTTCACCAAATGAAAAGACACTGCACAGTATGTTCGAGATCTGACAATGTTTTTGAACATTTGCAAAAATTGACACTCCACGTAGCGCCATCAATTGTGAGGAGGAACAACCTCAAAGCTAATTCGTGTGTTGGGTATTTTTGTTGGCAGCAACTGGTTGTTGGCTTAACGTGTCTCATCTTAAAATAAGACGCACAGCATCTCTAAATGCAAAAGGGGAATCAGTTTCAAGACTGGTGGCCTGGTGTCAACAAGAACATAAAAATGTAAATATTCTATTTCAGCGAACATGTGCTTGTTTTTCTATTTAGTGCATGAGGTATTGCACTGATGTAAACAAGATCTGGGACACTACAAAGAGCTGAACTTGAAAGGATCTTTGTGAGGAAATTTGAACTTCTGACAAGTTTGCATGAAAAAATAAGCAGACGACTTTGGGGAATTGGAGCAAAGAGATTCAATCAACCATCTATAGTTTTGAAAATCAATTCATCAGATATGCAGAATTTGGAAACACTGATGGAAAAAGTCACATCTAAACATAGACACAAGGTTCGAATCATAAATCTTGACTGAGTGAAATTCTATCAAAAAACCATACGTGCATAAAATTTAATAAATAAAAGAGCGAGATTTTTCGAAGACTTTCAACATTCAGAAACCATCAATATTACCCTCAACATTGACGATGGCGATGGCGCAATAGTTAGCTCATTGGACTATCACGCAGACAGTCTGGATTCGATTCCTGGCTGGGTCAGCAACAATTTTTCAAATCGCCATTACCCTTTCGGCGGGTAATGGCAAACTCTCGAAAGTAAAATTGCCTACGAAAAAGCTTCTAAGGAGTGCCGTTCGGATTCGGCGATACAACGTAGGCCCCGCTCAGATGTGACTAAAATAACAACATGAGCAACACAAATGAGTGCCAAGAAGCTAGGCCATGGCCCATACCGGGCTGCCAGCGCCACAGTGTTTTTTTTTTTTTTTTTTTTTTAGTGGCGAAAAGCACAACTAATTTAAGAACTCCCAAATTGCACGTAAAGCCGTGCCAGTGCCAGACTAAGTGAAAAATGCAAGACTTCTTTGAACGCAGTCGAAGGGCTGAAATCACTAAGTATAGAGTGAAAACACACCCACTCCCAAATCGTTATTATTTTTGTTGTCCGCCGTTCAAGACTCACCTGCCGAGATTAACATCGTCCAAGTTCAATCTGCTTGTCAACGGTGTTTGATTTGTCATCGCCGTTCTACAGTCTACATAAATGCTCTTTACAAATCCTCAGCAACGAAAGCAACTGTATTGTTATGTTCCCTAGTTCGTCGTCGCAGTCTTGTATCCATGTCGTTTTTTTTCTACCCTTTTGTAAATCCTTCAGATCTCATTCCTTTATAGCACCTCTCACTTTCCTCAACGCACGCGGCTTCTTATGAACTTTCTTTTGCCTCCTGAGAAACCTGTATTTTTCCCTCTCTTCCCTCATGGAGCTCATGGGCAGTACTAGTCTTTCTACGCAGCGCCGGTTTGTATAACTCTTGCCTAACTGCATGTGCTTACTGGCACTCGTGGTTAAACCAGGGGTATCGTTGTAGTGGCAGAATAAAACCCAGCATACCATAACTGGCATTTCGGTAATGTAGCCATTAGTCTTAAATACAGGATGTTAGCAGCATAGGAGCAAGGAAAAGGGTTTTGCAATCTTTTCATAGTAAAATTTTGTCTTTACGATGCTTGGTATATACGCAAACGTACCTTGGCTACAGCAATTAATAATGGCCCTTCGGAACGTTCGGATATACAGAATATTGGAGGAGTAGCTTGCGTCTGTCGCAATGTGATTATTCTGGTTAACGGTTGATTGATCAGGAGATCTCCAAATTCCCTTATGAATATAAAGATTCGGGAACTGTGTGCTAACTATAACAAACTTTCGGTCTGTTGTAAAGTCCATTAGCCCGAATCCGTTTTCGGAGTTTGTGTCATGCAGGTACTGCTTTCCCTTACTACTACCAAAGATGCCCTATCTCCCAAGCCTTACATTAAAGTCGCTGAAAACAGTTTGAATCTCAAAGCTAGAACACTGGTCGTAGGTCTAGTTTAAGCGAACAGTCGACATGTCATAGTTTTTAGTGGCGTCATCTCAAATTTAGTCCTTACACAGATTGTTAGGCCTTATAAAAATCCGTGTTCAGTTCTTAACTAGCAACATTTAGCACGCTGCTCCATCAAGGTCGGTGAAGATCTCACCGAAACCTCTGATTTCGACAAGCATTTAGACAAGGCAATGCGCTGTGATTTCATACCTGAAAGAAAAGTGCAAAACTCAAGTGCAAACACGATAGACACAATCTTTTAAGAGTCCGTCCAATTACTCGTATATGCCGACGATATTGACGTAATTAGAAGAAAGCAGTGTGATTATTGAGACGAAAGCGGCGGAAATGGGTTTAGCTGTCAAAGAGGGCCAGACCAAGTATATGCTGTCAAGCAAACGGGACAGTCAATACAGACGCCTCGGACAAAACTACACCTTCGACAGATATAACTTTGAGGCAGTTAAGGACTTTGTCTACCTAGGCTCCGCTACAAATTCAGACAACGACACCAGCGCTGAGATCAAACGAAGAATAACTCTTGCCAATCGCTGTTTCTTTGGGCTAAGAAGACAATTGACTAGCAAAGCCCTCACACGAAAAACAAAAGTTACCCTTAGTAATCTCAGTCCTGCTCAGTGGCGCAGAGGTATGGACATCTGCATTGACGGTGAGTGGAGGAGGAGATACAACGACGAACTATATGGACTATAGAGCGAAATCGACTTAGCCAGAAGAGTGAAGATCCAACGACTGAGATGCCGGGGTCATGTAGAGCGGATGGACGTCAACGCTGCAGTCCGAAAATTCTTTGAATCCGCCCCCGAGTAACAGCGCAGTAGAGGAAGACCGAGACTCAGGTGGCGCACGCAAGTGGAGGGGACCTCGGCAAACTTAACGTGCAAAATGGAGGCAGCTAGCAAAAGGTCGAGCTAGCTGAAGACGCCTATTAACTAAGGCTCAGGTTCACCCCGGACTGCAGCGCCACCTAAAATAAGTAAGTAAGCAACATGTTCATTCTCATTTATTTTCTATTCGTGATTACATTCATAGATTTTTGGACTTTTTCAACTCTTTCTTAAGAATTTTTTATCTCGGTTTCATCTCGTGAACCATAAGTTTATTTTTTCCAACTCTGAACGGTTCTACTGGCCTTCATCACTGCCTCCTCTTTCTTTCCTGTGACATCTGGCCCGAAGTTGAGTTCGATAACGTTTCACTCATCTCGGTCATTGCATCAATTTCCAATTGAATCTCTTTTTTGTACTAAAGAACAGCGATAAGTGGCTGGAGCCACTTCAAGATTTTGTTTATGATTCTTTCTCTGGTATACGTGCAACCATACGCGAAAAAATATTAAAGCTTTAAGAGGCTTTCGTAACGAAAAAAAATTCCCTTTCTCCATCATTCCGCCTCCGAATAACTGCCAGCCACAACCAATAAAATGAGGAATTCTCAAAATTTATGATAGCACTTTTGTCAACAAAACTACGCGCGTTAACGCACACATTCCTACCATTCAAGCCATTCACCATACACAAAAACAAAAAAAAATACCCAACACCATCGAGCAGCTTATTTATAATAGAAACAATAATTAATAAGATACACACCGTTGTACTCGTATCTACCCGTCCTCCGCAAGTAAATTTTCGGCTTGAAAGATTCATTACCCCCTTTCATGCATTCTTCTGAGAATAAGAGAATGACTCACCGTCATAACATCGCAATTGACAAATTCTCTCAAAACGATTCCATTCACAAATACTGTCCCCAATCTCCAGGCATTTCCAACTTAGTTAAGTGAGTATCTAAGGAATGCAAACTCACACAAATCAATTTTCTTATAATATTTTCCAAAAATATCTCAAGCACCATTATTTGTATTTTTAGCGACAAGATTTCTTGACGCAATATGGTCACGCACTCGGCTGGAGACGGAAAATACCGCAAACCTATGGCGTGAGTAGTCAAAATTTTTGCACACGTCATTTGTCATGCTGTCGTGTAATCGATAGACGAACGGATGTCAACACAACAAAAAAAAAACAGAAAACTTAAACCGAAGGTATGTAAAATGGAAAAACGGAAGAAAAGTAACTATTGTATGGAACTGTGGCGTATAAGTAACATTTTCCACCCCCACATATACAAAAACTATAAAACACTCACTCAATTAGCATACGGGGCGGATGATACGTAATCATTTCTACTCATTTGCTCTTCAGATTTCTTTTTAAGCTCTATAGACTGACATCTTTTGAATAATTGAGCCCTGTTCTTGCATATGTACGATAAATGTTTACTTTTAATTATACGGATGAAACGGCACATTTTGGAACTCGTTTTTCCGATTCTGGCCTGCCTTTAATTTGGACGTTAAAAACGAAAAAAAAAAACAAATACGAAACCGACAACATGTGCAGACAAATTGGCGGCAAAAGAAATTTAACGACTTTTATCCCGCACCGCCTTGTGGTTTTTGCCATCGTGGTTTTTACATCGGGCGTACAAAATATATACATATCAATCCACGAACTGTATCCATAGGTCAAGTTTAATTCTAGATTGGTTTCATATATGTAGTAGAAAGTCGTCACTAAAAATCACTCGTTTCTACGATAGAAATTGTACGTATAATACAACCATATATCATACATATGTAAATAATAGTAACTCAAGTCAACGCCAGCGATTTGGAAGTTTGAGAATATTTTTGAAAATTTCATCTTTTCACTGATGGGGCCAAAATCTTCTATACACTATGATAGATTTTTTTTTATTTCAATATTTCATTACATCACGAATATTCATAGAAATGTGGGGACGAAGGTCAAGCCAAAGATACATTTTTTGCTTGTTTATGTTTTGATTATCACTTAAAATGTTGTTTGTGGCTTAACGGATACTCATCGAGCGAGAATATTTCGAAGGTTGGGCAAGGCGTGATTGCATTTAATTAAAATTCACTCACAATCTGGCGACGGTTTTATGTTAAATTTTATGACTACCCGCCTCGATGGAGGTACGAGTATTGACTTTTTGCTTAATGAAATAAACCACATGGTTCGGTGGTTTTGAATGAGATTTTTCTGTACTCTTTTGTCAGAAGAAGAAAAAATTCACGTTAAGTTGATTTTGTTTTATTTGTGAGATTAAATACTTGTTTGTATAACGTGAGCCTGAATAAGAATAAACAACTTAATTCGGATGACGGATACGTGTCAGTTTTGGAATTTGGTAGCCATAAATTGGCAGGGGCTTTTCATTCTTTTGATTTCGGACTACAAATAGATGGGTATTTGAGTGAATATGTTTTTGTTTTCTAAATGAGTACACATAACTTAAGGGTGAGCCAAGAGATGGTGTGCATGTTGGCTGTCAATTACTATCATCTACTGAATCCAATGTGGTTGATCTTTTTGACAGGTGTCACACACAATTTTTGGCAGTTTTAGTCGTGGAGTCGATTACCAAGCGACAAGATATTTTTGTTATTCAATCTTATAACGAAAATAGGCGATTTGAAAAGGTAACATTTCGTAAAATTTGTGAATTTTTCGGCCAACATAATCGCCCTAGTGAGTCTGGTCGGGAACTCGTTCAATGGTAAAACGGTTTGAAGAAACTGGTTCAGTATCGGGTCAAACTCCATATCAGCATGGCCGGGACTCAGCCAACACGTACACGCCAAAACATCACCACTATGAGCGAAAGTGTTTCAAGCCAGCCAGGCACCTCAATTCGTCGCCGAAGTCAACAGTGAGGCCTCACTTATGGCGCTTTACGGCGAATCTTAAAATTTGATCTTCATTTGCACGCCTATGGAATCCAAAATACCCAACAATCGAAGCCTTGGACCATCTACGACGTTGCCAATTCGTAAACTGGATGTTTGATCACCAGGAAAATTTGTCATCAAACTTCATCTTTCCCGATGAAGCCCATTTTTGGATGGTTGGTACCGTAATAAACAAAGTTGCCATTTCTGGAGACCGGACCCATACGAGATTCACGAAAAATTAATGGATCCCAACAAAGTCGCTTTATGGGTTGGTGGCATCATTCGCCTTAGATGAGTCAAGAGAGACACGTTTCCAAATTGAATGAATTGGGTCTGTACTATTTTTGATTTCAACAGGATGGTGCTACCGCCCACCCAAGATTACGAACTTTGAAGATCGCATTATATCGGTTGGAGAAGAAGTTGATTGGCCTCCATGGTGATGCGTTTTGAAACATATAGACTTCTTCCTGTGACCATTGCGGCCATTGACCCACTTATTCTTCAAAAGCCATCGATAATTTTGACCTTCGGATGGGAGCTTGCAACAGAAACCGTGGATGTCACATGAACGATGTTGTATTCTATTCATAATTGCCATAGATTGAGATTTATCATTTATCATTACACCATACAAGAAATAGCAACAAAAAAAGGCGACTGATCTAGAAAATATATTTCTTGATATTTTTCTTACAAATAGCTGTAAGTACCCTTAACACTCCGCCCTTCGTTATCTACATATAAATCAGTACATGCGTATCTTCGATTCTCTGAAGCAGAGATGCACATAGATATCTAGAGTCACATCGTTCAACAAGTCTTCCACTTCTAACTTAACTACTCGTGCTTATACGTGTGTAGATGCGCTACAGCGCAGGATGAACAAAAGTTTGCGCGGTCTGGGACTTAATTCCTCAAATAACGTAATTCCTTAGTGTAGGCCTCATAAGACGGCACCGTTTACTGCGTTTTCCTTCCGGATTGGGAGGAATGTTGCCTAGTTCTCTACGGGCTCGTGTTCGGGTCTTGTTGTCTAGCCACGTTTGCTTAATATAAAACTTCCCTATTTCCTCTCATGCTGTTTCTTTTTTTCCGGAAGCCAATGTCCTTTTCCACTTTTGCTCGTGGAGCCTACCGGTCTTTCTCTTTCTTTTAACTTTCTTTTAACTGCCTCGAAAACGCGAAGTTTTCCTACATGTGCTCACTTGCATTCTTCACCAAACCATGATCTTCGTTTAGCTGGTCGGCTGAAACTCACTACGTCAGTTCCAGCATTTCTAATGCCTTCTTGCCTTCAATAAGGATATTTATTGCAAGTTATTGAGGGATACATGAACGTCAAAGACTCTGGCGATTTGTTGCAATTGCAACCGTTGAACCTTAAATTTCAATATCCCCACAGTATATCTTCATTGCTTTGATATTGAGACACTTGTGGGCGTACCTTGGTCGCAACAAGGTAGTGGTCCGAGTATATGTTCGAAACGTACGTACTTTTATAATATTGGAGGAGTCTCTTCCTTTGGTGGCAATATAACTTGTATGCTTAAAATTATGTAGAAACTAAGGTGAAAAAACTTATGCCAGCTGCCAGAGTCACTGATGATTCCATTATGTACCTATAGTACCGCGAGTTCCAAATCTTCGTATGTTGCTGTGATGATGTTAATTATTTTTTGGGGTACTCCTTTCTTACTTTCTTTCTCCATATTGCAACTCTTTTGATAGGTGTACGTCATTCTATAGACTGCTCTACTCTTATGCGGAGAGTGTTGGCTTGGTCTATGCAGCTTCTTTGTGGGCGGAAGCCAGACTGTTCATTTAGAAGATTTCCTTCGATTTAATTTTGAAGTCTCCCTTGAATGATTGTTGCAAGTATCTTGTATATGGGATTAAGTAGAGTTATTCCTCTCCAGTTGCCGGATTCTTTGAGGTCGCAATTCTTTGGTTAATTCACGATTATGCCTTTCTTCCAAGATGAGGGTAGTCTTTCTGATGTGAGGGTATAGATGTTCTGCTATCAGCGCGTAGCGATTCGGCTGTGATACCATCCTCGACCGCTGCTTTGTTCTTCTTAAGTTGTTGTATGTGTGGCTGTTTGTTTCATCTTCATACCTTATTTTGTTGTTGTCAGGAAATACTTGCAGCCAAGTGAAAAGCTTAACATTAAACACTATGCGCGAGCACGATGGTTGAAATGAGAGATATTGATGAAGGCTGGACATAACCTTCTACGAAGGACAACCAGGAAGTCTAAGCAAAGCAAAGTTTAGGCCAGATGGACGACGAAAATGTTACTGGCAAGCAAAACGTTTTCCTTCATACAGCATAAATTGCTGTTCATCCAACCAAAACGCGTGAGAAAAGTAATGTCCGAGGTCAAATCTGATCTTTTAGCCAGCAAACCGGAGCGAAAAATATCCTTTCTACCGTATTATGTGAATGTTTTAGAATTTCTAAATTCAAAATCGATCAAATATTCACTCTGGAACAAAGTCTTGAAGAAGGTCCTATCGATTAAAATATTCCAAAAAATTACATCAAATACCGTTTCCAAGGACTTTTTTTTGTAGCAATCAACCAGGTGAATTTGTGCATGCCGATGTTTGTGGTCCGATAGCTCTGGCTTTGTATGAATATCATCACCCAGTCAAAACACTTGGCACTAATAACGCACCACAAAAGTTATATTCGTCATGAAATCAGTGTTGCATATACCCCAAAGAAAAAGCGAAGAATCAAAAGAAAAAACCTTACAGTGATTATAGCGGCTCGAACGATGAAGTGTACAAGTGATTTGGACAAAAAAAATGTTTGGCTGAAGCTGTGGATACGACAATGTATACATTCAACCACATCGCAGACAGTACCCTGGAAGGTAACACCTTCTATGAAATGTATTGTGGTGGTAAGCTTAATGTCAAGGACTTCAGAAGTTTTGGTATTGAGGCGTTCATGCACATGCCTACGCAAATACGCGTAAAATGGGTTAAAGAGGGAAAGAACGGACTGGTTTTGGGGTACTCTTTATGTTAAATTATCTGGACAACAGAAGCTCGAAAGGTGGAAATCGTTAGAGACGTAATGTTTAAGGTAGTGGAGCAGCAGAATCAAGAATCATTAAACATTCTGACAGTGACTTCAGAATATCTTCGAAAAGATGTGTAAGTCTGGTGAGTAAAGGTTATGGCTTTTCGATTGAAGTTGCAATTAACAATACGGAAGTTACTATCTTGATTAAGGCATGAGAGTACGAGTGGACGATGACGATTATCATTCCGCTGAGGAAGCAGAGGACGCAATAGAAGTAGACCATAACTTAAACGTTACAATTCCTCCAAGACATTGACTTGTTCTTTTTTAGAAAAACAGGTATTCTTTATATAAGAAGAGTCACAAAGCTACAAAGTGCTATTCGTTCTAAACAGATGAAAGAAGCAATGGCACACTCAGGATCTGGTATCTTACCCCGAGGAAGAGAAAATAGTTAAAGATAAATGGATATACATGCTTCAAGATCTAGGTACAAAGCAAGATCAGTTGCAGGGGTTACTTGCGGGAACATAGAATCGAATATAGGGAAACACAGAGCCTTGTTGCGAAGTTGATTTCAATTCGTTCGGTTGTTGTCATTGCGGCGAATGAAGGGCTGGTTTTCGACCAGGTTTGAAGTGTTAACTGCTTTTCTACACGGCGGTCTCACGGAGAATATTTACGTGGAACAGGCAGAGAGTTTTGGTGGTGGTACAAACAGGGTCTGCAGGCTTTGAAAAACTGTTTATCGACTCAATCAGTCGTCGCGTTGCTGGAACAAGAAGTTAACCAGCAGGATAGACCATTGCATTTTATTTTTAGCAGAAAACTGACGCAGAATAGTATTTACTTGACATCGATGATCGGCTGTTGGCTACAGGAAGAAGGACGATGCTCCTTAGATTGTAAACTATCTGCGGAATTAAGAAGTCATAACGTTGGAAGCTGGTTACTTTCTTGAGGTTGAAAACTCAGTCAAAACCGAAAACAAAATTCATGTGGGCAAATCACGTATTATTTCATTAATTTGGATGAGTAATTGCAACGCAGTGTCAACAACATCGAAAGCCTCTCCTTCTTCGGGAGTGGTACAATTTTCCGACAGAGTAGCAGACATTGATCATAGCAAAATTGCCAAATGAAGCAGTGTGGCACGAGGAGTCAACGTCTTGGAAATTCCATATTTTTGAAAAAGTAATCACTGATCATGCCCACTAAAATCAGCCAACTCAATTTTGAGAAAATAATTACTGCTGATGTCAACAGCGTACAAACAGTGCCTACCTAATAGATTGGCTTCACTCCGGAAACCATGATTTCTTCGTTCACAATCCAATTGAACCAAAATTGATCACAATCATTCTAAAAAATTAGGTACAACTTGATTGAATCGTCGAACTCCCACTGCAAGATTGCTTAAATTTTTGTGCCAACTGGATCTTATACGGCTGTTATCCGAGAATACTTTATTTATTATGTCTTTGGCTTTCTACGCTGTAAAAACTAACCAAAAAATCAACGACTTCTGTAGATGGAATGCATTCTGTGACTTAAAAGGATGTTGTTGAGCACGTTGTTAATCTATCTGCGGATCTATTGATACTCATTCTTAGGTTCTTTCTGGACCAATATTTCTTCGACCGCTCATTCATTGGTACAATAACCACTTTGTTATATTTCTTCTTCTGGTACTAAGCTATTAGTTCAAATGTAATTCCAACAAATTCAGAATTTCTGTTTTGTCGAATTACATCCCTTTTGAAAACTTTTTTAAGATGTTTTCATTTGCCTCTCCTAGGCAATAAATACAAAATACACTTTTAGTTGTCTAGATGTTTGCCAAAACTAATGCACTTCCTCCTACGACCTTTGGACAAAAAAAAACCAATAAATCAACTAAAAATCGATAGGATATCTATTACACAAAGGAGCATCATTTCGATATAAGAGCTTTCGATAAGTTTTCACATCAGCAATTGGAAATATGAATCGTCGGAAAGTCCTACACCCACTCATGTTGAATCCGAGTACGTATAGTGTAACTTTAAATCAGATTTTGTTGTCCAATCTAGTCGTATCAGGAAATCGCACACTCGTGCTGAAAATTTCATTCCAGGATGAAAAAAAAAAAATACAAATCCATACAAATAAGTTTGGGAACTTATCAGAATAAATGACTTTGTATCATCTAGTGCTGTTACTCTAAGTATCTATGAACATCTATGAGTTTCTGAAAGGTGCCACAGTGTATTCGGGATATCGAAAAACTTCCGAATTGAGTTAAAATTAATTACGCCCCATTAGTTCGATGTAATGCGGTACTGTACGACCGTAATTTCAAAAGTTGCTGAAGCGATTTTCAATCAAATAATCGCTACCGAACGAATTGTTCCTCACACTCTCGCAATCGTTTTTGTTACGTCAATTTTGGTTCGTTTAACTAGGAGCTGGCTATCGATTTAGGGGTAGTCAAGATGGATACAATCTGTACTGAGTAAAATACTTTGATGGAGTACGGCTGGAGATGAGGCGTGTATGGCTATGCTGGTTGGAGATTAATGCAATTTCCTTCAAATCTCACAGTAGAATTTAAGTATCTACATCTGCAGACAGAGATATAGTATCGGGACTTAAGATTGACCAGGATTATTCCCATGCTTCATGAGAATTATGATATTTTGCAGACAGCAATATGAGGCATATTTTGAGTTGAAAACTCTATTAAACTGGAGATTTTATGAAAGATGCTTATGGATGCAAACAAAATCGAATTTCTGGAATTTCGTATGTGCCAGACAAAGTCATGGAAATATTGTATACAATACAAAGACACGATGCAAACAACTTTGGGCTATCAATTTGCATATGGAATTCCGTAGAAAGGAATTGAAAGAAACACAAGACCAACTTGTTGGTAACACTTTCAGTTCGCCCCTCAAAGGAAGACAAATATTACATTGACCAGAAAGTTCCCGGAATAACCACCGTGTGGCGCTCCCATTGTTGCAATTTGAGTTTTTTGTTAAGTTGGTACATCTGTTGATGATGTTGAAGTGAATGGCGTTCACCAAATGAGCTGAGACCAAAAAAAACACGTCGTTTTCAGTCAAAAAAGAAGACAACGCTCACGGTTTTCATGGATTACAAGGGTGTAGTGCATCATGATTTTTTTCCAGAAGGCCAGGCAGTAAACAAATGGTAATATATGGGCGTTATGAGACGTTTGCGTGAAGCAATTCGCCGAAAGAGACCAGAATTACGGGCAGAAAACTCGTGGATTTTGCACCGTGATAACGCACCGTCGCACAGTGCGTAATTTTTGTACGGAAAATGCAACAAATACCATCGAGTTGAAGTCGAGTTAAAAAACCACTACGGGGAATGCGTTTCAGCAGCCGAGAGGAAGCACTGATGAACATACCGAAAACCGAATATAAAAAATGTTTCGAGGATTGGATCAAGCGCTGGCATAAGTGTGTTGCAGTCGATGGGGATTACTTTGAAGGGGACAATATAGATTTAAATGAATAAACTTGTATTTTCAATTTTCTGAATAAAATCCGGGATCAAGGTGGTAAACCGACACGAATCTGTGTCCAAAATGAAGCCAGTACTCCTTACAAGGTAGACAAAAATACTATGCATCGGTCCAACCAAATACTTTATGACGCAGTGGTGTCGTGGCCAACATTGAAGCGGAGAATCAACATCATTGTCCTTATAAATTGGCGACGTACTGTCTATACCATTATTAGCAGCGTCCTGAAAATCTTTCCGTCATGTACTACCTATAGATGTTTTGGTATGCAGCTAGCTATTCTCTTTAGATTGTGAGAAACTCAGCAAAGCAAAGAGTTCAACGGCTGATCTTTCACACCGTCACCACATCAACCGATTTTCAACTTTCTGAAATTGATTTCATCATGAACATCAATTGCCTGATTTCGGAAAGGGATGGGCTCCACAGCTGTTAGCATACCTCCTTAGCAGCTTTCTACATATTATAATTAAAAAATTTTTCAAGCCACAGTCCTTACTATTCATGTTCGATTGCGAGAAATACCTAACCTGCAGGGTCTTGGAATTGTAGCGATTCTATTGCTGTTCTACATATTCGTGCCTTCGTATCTAACAATTTTCATTCAATATTTCACCATGCGCCGAGAGATTTTGTTTCAACTTAAGTCTTAGTTTTGTCTTTTTCCAACCTGTCTGTCTTTTGTATCCTTTTGTGATAGAGGTTACGAAATTTTGGTTTTACTAGGTGGAGTGAAAAGCAACCTCCTTGACCGCCAGAATGCGCTGCCACTGCAAAAAAGGTTATGGTGCCTTGAAGTCCGTTCATATTTAGGCAGATATGCCAAATTTCAGTGCGATACTGTCTTTAGTTTTGTTTTGACAGCTGATTGTTGTTGACGTGTTTGGCATCATGTTGAGTATGGACAAAAACGATTTTCGTTCTCGCATAAAACATTATTTTTTGAGAGGCAAAACGGCGAAAGAAACAAAAGAAAAGTTGGATAAATATTATGGGGCTAATGCTTCGTCAGATTACACCGTCAAATATTGGTTTCGAGAGTTTCGTGGTGGCCGCAACTCCACTACCGATCAAGTTTGCAGAGGACAATGTCAAAAAAATACATGAAATGGTGTTGGCTGACCGGAAAGTGAAGGTGCGCGAGCAAGCAGATACCACAAAGATTAGTACTGAGCGCACACGCCATATTTTGGGCAATATTCTGCATATGAAAAGTTATCCTGCCTCTGGGTGCCGCGCATGCTCACTCCTGACCAAAAACTCGAGAGCACTTCGAAAGAGTGTTTGGACTTGCCGATCACAGAGAACAGAATGAGTGCCCGGCAATGGAGTGCTCTGAAGCGGCCGAGGGAGGCTCAATGGGTCGGGAAGGTTATGGCGTCGGTTTTCTGGGATTGTCGTGGCATACTCTTCTTGAACTTCATCGAAAAAGGAAAAACCATCAACAGCGAGTATTACTGTGCATTATTGGAGTGATTGAAACAAACAACAAATTTTGTTTTTGCAAGACAATGCGCCGGCGCAGAAGAGCATCGCAAGCACGGCTAAAATCAATGACTTACGGCTCCAATTGCTGTCGCATCCACCGTATTCGTCCGATTTGGCTCCATCGGACTATTATCTCTTCCCAAACCTCAAAAGATGGCTCATCAATAGAAAATGCAGCTCACGCGAGGAAATCATGGACGCCACGGAGGAGTATTTTGCAGACCTTCCGAAAAATTACTTTTCGGCCGGGATCAAGAAGTTGGAAAATCGCTATAATAAGTGTATCAAGCTAAAAGAGGACTATATTGAATAAAATAAAAAAACATTTTAAAAAACTTTTTTTTTCATTCCCAAGGAAATTACTTTTCACCCCACCTAGGAAATCTGCCCATTAGGTTGAAGTCCTCCTCTAATTTTGATTGAATTTGGAAAAATGGACAAATGACAATTTATCTGTCATTAACTTATGCACTGATTTATGTCATAAGTCCCTTTGGAACATCCCTTAATGCTACATATCTCATTAGTGCTACTCCCTTATCCTACCACACAAACGCCTTTTTCCAATCACCTATAAGACTTCCGGACAAAATAACAAATAACACCCCGTTCAAAGACTATAACATGAATGATTTACAAATTGACGTCATTCATAACAGTGATAACAAATTGGAAATTTCGCCAAAGGACACAACACCAATACTACCACCAAAACAAGCGAATAAAGTGTGACCTCCTGTTGGGCGCCAAATAACATTGAACGATTGCGTTGTGGTGGTTAATTTGCGTGTGATTGAACTTGATATTGACAAATTGGTAAATGCAGTGATTTTGTGACAAAATAAATTGCCTGCAAAACCGCATTGTACTCGAACGAGTATTCGAATATATTCGTACGCATGTTAATGAGTACTCCACTCAGTTGGAGAAATTTAAATTGCAAAATTAATGCAAAACACTGCGAAATTGCTATTTGCAAGATTCTTGATTAAAATTTAAATACAAATAGGAATTGGTGGAATTTCTGTTTTCGTTTTTGTTAAACTCTACCCTCCAGTAGTTTGAAATAATTCCGCTGAGCGTTTATTTGCGGTTAAACTGGAGTGGACATTCATTTCATTGGAATTCGCATGGAGTGCAAATGCAGGTCAGGTGCGTGGGGATTTAATTTGGAAACAGAAGGCCTTATGGAAGCGATTTTCTCATTTCGTAATGCCAAAAACAATTTTAACTGGATTCTCTAATGAAAGTAAGTATTTTGAATTGGGTTTCGGTATCTACTTTGTGGGCAGTTTTAATTGAGTGGGTTTTGGCGCGTATTTTTTGCCTTAAATTCGTTTACACATATTTGTTAAGGCTAAGAGTCCAGTAAGATAAAGTTGACATAGCCACGAGGAGGTCTATCTTCTCGCAATCAAAATATTTTTAAAATCGATGTTAGCCTCCGGGTGTTAGGTGCATGAAAAGATTTGGATTTAGATTCCATTTTTTCTCTATAGTTCATTTCCCACATTTTTAAAGATAATGTTGGTTTCCAACAACACAATAATGGAATTTACTTGCTTACTATGCAAAAAACAATTTTCAACTTAATCTACAAAACAGACAACGGCACCCTCTAGAGCATCTCTCCCTGTTTTGCTTTACTTAAACTCACGACAAAAAAAACATTCTCCAAACCCTGTTATAGAGTAACAAAAGCTTCATAAATATTCTTTGTTCAGAACGTCCGCAGAACGAAGTTTACAAATTGAGTAACCAAGTACTCCAGCGACCGAAAATGTCCCTCATTATGCACTTAGGGATGAGAAAAATGAGAAACAAAAACACTGGTCACTCCTTATTCATTTAAGCTTTTTTTTTTTTTGTTTGGTTTTTGCAAAGGAATACTTTGTCCTTTGGTGTATTTGTAATTTTTATTTCCTTATTTCTTCTATGTACACCCTTTCACCATAAGCTCCAAACAAGGATGTTGAAACTAAGGTCGTGTTTCCACTTCCCGGTTAACACCCGAATCGGGTGAGTCTATAAATAAAAATTAAATTTCCGTAAAGTCGACTACACAATATAAGGACACTTTCCAGTGCATATCAAAGGACACCCCAAACTAAGGCACAGGGATACCATCACATCGTTCCATCCATCCTCTTTCCGGTTGGAATAGACACCAGGAGCTGAATTTTTCACGTTGCCTAGTTCTATGGTAAAAATTGTTTAATGTCATTGCATGTGGGCGTTCGAAAACAGGGTGAGGGTACAGATTCTCGTATAGTGCCGCCATCTATTTGCTATCTGGCATCTTGCATTCTGTTGCCTTTAAAGCATTTCCGGCGGACATGAAATTTATTGGCGAAAGGGATTATAATAAATTTAATTAAACAGCATTTCTAGGGAGATATGGGGGTATTCCACTGTAAATAAAGGAACACGGAAAATCACGATGAGGTGGAATTCGAAACTTTATTTTTTAAAGTTTTATTTTTAGTGCAATTTCGGCAAAACGAATGAACAGGTATTTATTCACCAGAGTAAGCTCAGTCAGAGCTCATGACAAGATATGCATCTGGCAATGGTATAATAGTATTTTTGGGGTTGGTCCAGGAAAGATAATGCGATGAAAATTGTACTGCTTGGAAAAATGCCCTAACGCCAAGAAGTGTGTCTTAACCCGACATGAATCTAAATAGCAGACTATAACTAAATTATGGAAACTGCAGGTATAACTTGGTACGAACTTTTAACAAATAGCAATTGAGATGTTCAAGAAGGCATCTGTACAGTTACTTTCTTCATTCAAATTATGTAGAAAACCGACTAAAAAATATATTTTCTTTTATTTCGCGAAAACAATACAACCCGATTGCTAAACCGATTGTATGCCGATATCAAATCATTAAAAAGAAGCAGTCACCAGCAACAACAATTTGAGTTGCTTACTAGTTACTTGGCAATACCCTCTGTACCTGTTCCATAATAAACAATGAAAAAAGTTTTTTTTATCTAAATTCAGTGAAAACGATCACAAGTGGATGCCAGGAGCTTTAAGCTCATAAGACACCCTCGAAGGATGATTTGTGTACCTCATGTTCGCACAAAGCCCAGGCGACTATTAATTAAAAATAAACAGACATATCAATGTTCATTGGTTTTGAATGTATGCAGGTTATAACGAGTGGGTAATATGATCTCAGCAATTGTACCGCTTAAGTAAAAATCAAGAGCACGTCCTGGGGGTAAACTGGTCAGTATTCATGCAAAGTCGTATGGTACGACCTGCTGATTTGTCGGCTTAAGCAATAGAGTATACCTTTGCCCTTAAGACAAAAATCCAAGAAATGCGGTGAGATGGGCTGGACCAAATGACGATGAAAAACTGTGACATCTACTACGGCGAATACTATCGACGGCAAAAGCAGCACCTGTTTGGATATGAATTTGTTGTTGGAGGCAGGCTAAGGCAAGAAGTGTTGAGTTATATTTCTTGTCTTTGAGCTTCAGATCGATACCCATCACCTATTTATCGTTTTTAAAGACGCGTATGACAGCATCTATAGAGACGAGCTATACAGAGCAATGTCTAGTTTGGGCATCCTTGCCAAACTCGTCCGTCTGTGGAGGATGACGGTGGAGAATGCAGCTGCTATGCGATTTTTCCGACATCACTCTTGAAAGAATAGTGCAAAACTCACGAGCAAACACAAGAGGCACAATATTTTAAAAGTCCGTCCAATTACTCACATACGCCGATGATATTAACATAATCGCAAGAAAGCAGCGTGATGTCAGTGGCGCCTTTGCAAGTATTCAGACGGAAATGAGGGCAAAATCAAGCATATGCTGTCAAGCGAAAAGGACACTGAACACTGAAAGTCTGGGACAGAACGTCACCTTCGACAGGTATAACTTTGAGGTAGTCAAGGACTTTGTCTACCTAAGCTCCGCTATAGATACAGACAACGACACCAGCGCTGAGATCAAGCGAAGAATTACTCTTTCCAATCGCTGCTTCTTTGGGCTTCTTGAAGGCAATTGACTAGCAAGGCCCTCCCTCGAACAACTAAAGTTACCCTATATAAGACCTTAATAATCCCAGTCCTGCTCTATGGTGCAGAGGCATGGACATTATCGAAAATTGATGGGGGTGCTCTTGGCTGCTTCGAGAGGACAACACTTCGAGTGATTTTCGGTCCCGTCTGAATTTGCGGTGAGTGGGGGAGGAGACACAACGACGAGATGTTCGGACTTTACAGCGACATCGACCTAGCCAGAAGAGTAAAGATCCAACGACTAAGATGGCTGGGTCATGTAGAGCGGATGGAGATAAAGGTTCGGTCCGAAAAGTCTTCGAATCCGTCCCCGAGGGACAGCGCAGTAGAGGTGACCGCAGGTGGTGCACGCAAGTGGAAGGGGACCTTAGCCAACTTAGCGTACGAAACTAGAGGCAGCTAGCAAAAAATCGAGCTAGCTGGAGACGCTTGTTGAGTGAGGCCCAGCTCCACCCCGGACTGTAGCGCCACCTTAAGTAAGTAAGTAAGTGCATTACTTGGCACAAATTCTTACAGCTCTATTTCTCCTCTTCATTTTGCACGATATTTTTCCATCTTCCTCGAAAAATGCATACATTATCTCTTTTCATTAAAAAGGCCGAAGAGAAGAAACCCTAATATATGATGCGCCTGTAAGGCCCATCGTGAAACATCCACTTCAAAGCTCTTCGAGAGTATTTCCCATAGGTACATATGTGACTTTACGCTATTTTCACTTCCAATGGTACAACACAGGTTCTAGAAGGGTACCCCAAAAAACCTGCAAGAATCATATCGCTACCTTATGCACTATAAAAGACGGCAAAGAAATGGATGTAATTTCTACCGCTTACGACGCAACTCTGCACAAGGTTATTAAGCTCAAAATGAAAGCATTTGCCTTTCAGTCTAAATTCATTACACAGATAAGTTATTTACTTAGATGGCGACACAGTCCAGAGTAAACAAGCTCATCGGCAAGAATATCCTCGAGTCAGAGCAGTCTTCTTACAGACGCCCTCAGTTGAGGACCCAAAATTGGCAAAGGTCCCCTTCAAATTGTGTTCCCCACTTAAGATGGGTCGTCCTCTACTGCGTTGTTTCTTTGAACTGGATTCGAAACCTTTCTACCCCGGGGTGCTGGTGTCTATACCTTCAATTCAGATGACGTCGGCATTGCTGAATAATACGTACAGCTTAGGGTTGAATCTTTTTCATTATCCTTACTTAGTGCAAATGATTTAAATTTGAATTTAATCCACTTTCATTAGTATTCAAGTTTCTCTGCCACAAGGCAGGACTGTGTCTTGTTTTATGTTTTTTGAGTTGCTCGATAGAGCTTCTTAATACTCAATTGTCGTCTAACCCCAGAGAAGCATCGATGAGCAAGAGTGATTCTTCGCATAGTTTCTGGCTTAGTATACAGCGAAGGCGCGCTGGATAAAGTCTCTTACCATTCCAAAATTGTAGCTGCTTATCATGGCGTGTTTTCTTACGTTTTTATGTTGTGTGCTCATCTTACTGACTGAATATACTTGGTCTTTCCAATATTGACCGCTAAGCCCATCTCCAGTTCCTGTTTACGGTAAGAAATGAACATATTCGGGTCGTCTGAGTGAAAATAAACACTCATTTGTAGTCGAAGCAGTTAGACTTAGTATTCCAGAGAACTGCTCTGACCTTCTTCTGCCTCCCCAATAGTTGCAGTATTGTACAAATGAGTACCTACGAGAATTTTGAGATCCAAATCTGATCACCGCCAAGCAAAGCAGATTTTATCGTTAATTCTCATCCACCCATAGAGCTGGTGTCTGGAATCAGCTTTGTCCGGTAGCAATTAGCAAGACTCTAAGTGCAACTGCAAATGAGATTCCTTAACTCGATTTACCTTTTAATGTATCTGCAGCAAATTCTGCAAAATTATATTCACAGTTCATGTAGAAACATTTGCTCTGTGCTTGAAACGACTCCTGTAGCAGAAGAAAAAATTACAAAAGCCCCACCAAAGTACGAGTATGGTAGGTACTGGCAATATCCTTTTAAAACAAATTCAATTGCCTTCTGATGAAAATTTAAAACTCACCGTGTCGGCTATCGGTGAAATGAAAAACTGTTCAACATGCAAATTACCACCAAACTTTGCTGAAATAAAGTCAATTTCATTATCTACCTTTTCGCATCTCAACTTTCCATAGAATGTTCTCCAGCCAGGAAATGATGACTAAAATGTGCTCGTCCTTTGCTATAAAAGTTTGTCTTTTCATTAAAAGCACTTTTCCAATCGCAGGATCTTTGTCGCGTCCGAAATAAAGTTTTCTTTCTGCCCGCCGTTTATATTCGTACTCGTATCTTTATATCAAGTCTAGCAGATAAATTCTTCAACATGACAAATACGAAGATACGAGTACTAATTCCAAATTGATAGAATCTCCTCACCTTGGGAGTGGGTGGCGAGGAGTTTTCAAAAAACGGAAGTTCGTTTAGAGTGCAACAAGTATTTGTAAATTCAATGAGCCTTCATTCTTCCTATGGGTGGAAGTTCCATCTCCGTTTCGATTCCCATCCCAAAGGTAGTAACAGTTGAAGTGGGAGTTCCTTTTCTAAAGTATTAATAGAAAATTTATTCAATGTCAATATAGGTACTCGGGTTAATAGGTTTTATAGTAGTAAGGATACTCGTACACATTTTTTCTTCCCTACTGTTTTTCTCTCTCTCTCTGTTCAGACACATTGAGGTGCAATTTTTCTTTTTAATTTTGAAATTGCATTGAGTTATCCTTAAACACCCGCACACAAGAACTCGATGAATAAAGGGGTGCCGTGACGGCAATAATATAAATCCCAAGGAGCACTCCCTTTTGTCCTTAAACAAATAGCCATTGGACGGGCATTGTTGTTATCTAGTGCATTTATCTTCATTTTTTCTGTAGTCTATTTTTTTTCTTTTCTTATTAGAAAGGAGTGGCGGCAGGACTTTCTTGAAGTATTTTTCCGTATTCACAGTCTCTTCTTTGGCTTTGGAAAAAGGATTTCTAAGTAGTCGGGCGGGCGGCATACACACAATGTTTGGAACAAGAGAGTGCATTAAAATTGAGAAACTGTTTGCACTTCGGTGCTTCTGAAGAGCCTCTGGCTTCTGTGTCGAGACCTCCCGGAAGCAATGTCCTTTCAATGATACTGTGTCCTCTGTGTCCTGTCTTCATTTGCATTGCAATTGCTAAAGTCTACACCCAAGTCACGTAGGAATGTAGGATGTAAAAAGGAGAGAGAACTTCATTTTGGTGGTGATAATGTGAATTTTATGAAATATTCTCGACGTGATTGGAATTTGGATTTTTTCTTTCGGTGTAGTTTTGTCTGCGAGTGAATTTGTCCTGCAGGTTTGCCCCACATAGACTTGGGACTTATCGTTTGTTTTACAAAATTATCGCCTCTTAATAGGGTTATTTAGAGGAGTGTTTCTTGGTTTTTTATTTTGTTTTATTTATTTTCCTGCACTTTGTTGCAGGTTGAGTTTGTTTGTTATTTTCAAAAAAGGGTAAGAGTTCCGTATGTAGGTAAGACATACTCTTCTTATTTGAATATTTCTAGGTAGGATGTGAAATCTACAGTGCGTGGAATATTTTGCATGTCTTGCGAGTCCTCAGACATGTTCTTAGAAGGTGTATTTGATTGTATCTAGAAGTGAAAACATGTAATGCAATAATATTCGAAAGAAAACGAACCGTTATTTCAACTGAAATTGTCAAATTAATTTTGTCACCGAATATAAGATGGCTTTTTGAGAAAATCTCACACATTTTGAACTGTAATGTGTGTGGCATTGAACCTTTATGTCATGGCAATAAGATATGAATTCATAGGGTTTGATAGACCTTAATAGGTTTGGCTTATCGTTACACTTACATTCTATGTTCTCAACTCCGCTATTATGTGCAATAGCTGTAATCAATGGCTTATGGAGCATCTGAAAGAATCGAACGGTGAATATAAGTTGTTTAATGAGATTTGGAGGATTTCACGAAAGGTGTATTGGAGGGATCTTAATCATATTGAAACAGTCGGGGAGTAGTGTAGAGAAAATTCAGGTTAAGTAAGGTTAAACCAGGGGTGTGTCATTACACAAACACCAAACACCGAAACAGGCCCATCGCGATCCCTGTAGAACCAGTTGAAGCTTTCTACAAAGGGCAAAAACAATCTCTGTAATAAAACACCAAATTTCTTTTCAAAAACCACGAAGGCCTTTGAAATCCGTGCCGTCTATTTCCTTTAGATTTTCAAAAAAAGTATTTTCCCAAGAATGGCGATGGCGATGGCGCGATAGTTAGCTCATTGGACTGTCACGCAGACAGTCTGGGTTCGATTCCTGGGTGAGTCACCAACAATTTTTCAAATCGCCATCACCCTTTCGGCGGGCAATGGCAAACTCCCGAAAGTAATATTGCCTCCGAAAAAGCTTCTAAGGAATGCCGTTCGGACTCGGAAATAAACCGTAGGCCCCGCTCAGATGTGACAAAAATGACAACATGAGCAACATAAATGAGTGTCAAGATGCTAGGCCATGGCCCATACCGGGCTGCCAGCGCCACAGTGTTTTTTTTTTTGTTTTTTATTTTCCCAACAATTTCCAACGACTACGCGATATTGCCATGCATTCACACAGCATGTGTGTTGTGTCCTTAACCACTTGCAGATCGCCGCAAAATCTACAAATGTCCGTATCTGAAAGTTTGAGTTTCTTAGGTAAGCAGCCTTTATGGTATGTTCCTTGATAGTACCCCTTACAATGCAGAAGGTTGGTTTGATATTGGCAACTTCACTATTATCGAATAGTGGTTCTCTTCTTGCAAGCTCATCGGTTTATTCATTTCCCCTTTTTACCGCAGTGTCTTGGCTCCCAGCGCAATCTCACTCGGTTCTAAATGCCTAATGTTTTAAGCACTACGCGACAGCCCCTGACTGTATTAGATTTGATGTTATACGATTCCATTGCCTTAAGAGCGGCCTGGCTGTCGATGTAGATAGTGATATCTCTCCCAGATACCGATCTCATCTGCATAAGCACTGCCGCCCTGAGAACAGCCAAAATCTCTGATTGGAAGGCACTGCTTGTGTCCGGTAGTCTTATAATCATTCTTAGTTCTGGGTCTTCTGAGAAGATACTAACAGAACCTGTTCCTTCCTCAGTGAAAATTGAGCCATCTGCGAAAATTTCGTAGGGGAAACAATGGTAAACTGTAAAGAAAATAGAGCAACGTCGATGAACCCATAATAACACCTTGATACACATATGCACATAGTCTGTCTATAGCCTGTAGGTCGAGATTCAGGTCTAACATACTCTTGAACCTGCCAATTTCTTTCGCTACTCATTAAATCATACTCTTATGAAAGCGGTATAGCTATAAGACCATTCCAGATCCAAGGTTTTCTAAATCTGTGTTATAAATACATACAGAATTTTACGCTAGCCTCTTCGATGCCAAGCATGTCATGTGTTTTTGTTTTACTAAAATGCCTTTTAAAATAGGCATGTTAAGCGTTGCTGGGTTGGTCTCTTCTCTCTCAATCGATTCATACCCTGGGCCGAGCTAGGAGATTTATAGGATGCAAATAAATGTACAGTCCATGTGATTCCCTTTTCTTCTATAATACCACCTTGATCAAAAAGTTAAAAATACAAGTTTATCCATCTTAATCTACATTGTCCCCTTTAAAGTAATCCTCATCGACTGCAACACACTTATGCCAGCGCTTGATCCAATCTCCGAAACATTTTTTACATTCGGTTTTCGGTATGTCCATCAGTGCTTCCGGCGATTTTTCCATTACTTCCTCTCGGCTGCTAAAACGCGTTCCCCGTAGTGGTTTTTTAACTCGATTGAACAGAAAGAAGTCACAGGGAGCCAAATCAGGTGAACTCGGTGGCTGTTGGATGGTATTTGTTGCATTTTTCGTCAAAAAATTGCGAATAATGATGGCACTGTGCGACGGTGCGTTATCATGGTGCAAAATCCACGAGTTTTCCGCCCACAATTCTGGTTTCTTTCGGCGAATCGCTTCACGCCAACGTCTCTTAATGCCCAAATAATACTCTTTGTTCATTGTCTGGCATTCTGGCAAAAATTCATGATGCACTACACCGTTGTAATCCATGAAAACCGTGAGCATCGCCTTCTTTTTTGACTGAAAACGACGTGGTTTTCTTGGTCTCGGTTCATTTGGTGAACGCCATTCACTTGCCTGATGTCTGGATTGCCTGTCGTACTGATAAACCTACGTCTCGTCTCCAGTAATGTTCCTTTTGATGAATGTGGGATCGGATTCAGGATCGCAAATCATCTCTTTTGCGACGTCAACACGGTGTCTGTTTTGCATGAAATTTGGCACCAACTTTGCTGCTACACGACGGAAACCCAAATTATTAACCAAAATGTCTTGAATTTAAATTCGTTTCTAAAATTGTAAAAAATCGCCAACACACACAGAGATAGATGTAGAGGGAATATCAACAACGGATGTACCAACTTAACAAAAAAAACAAAACAATGGGAGAGCCACACGGGAACTTTTTGACCAAGGTGGTATGTACCTGTGGACTATGAAGCCTGTTTGTTTCAGCTCTGTACACTGTAGAAGTTTGTCAAACCATTGTCAGATTGGTTTAAGAATTCACAGTAATAGAAAAATTTGAACTATGCCATCATAGTAGGATGAGACCATTACTCATCCCACCTTCCGAAATTCAAATTCGAAGCCCTAGCAACAGAACTTTCTCAAAATAAAAGTAAAATTTTAAATCTTCCGACAAGGCAGACTCATCGAACAGCTTAGGTTTCAGTTAAGCAATTTTATTTGTCAATGTTCGTGTATTTGAAAATCTTTCTTATCCCTTAGTTCAAAGAATACACAGACAACAGCGCAAACAAATCCATTGCCACCCCTCAGAATCCTTTTCTTTTTGTCGATTTTTTTTTTCAACCATTTTCTTTCTTCATTTTATCTCATAAGAATCTTCTTCTATTCACTCTTTGATGGTATCCTTAGAAAGGACAACACAAAAAAAAAAACAAAGTTTTCCCCTTACAACTAAAGGCAGTCGTCTCGGACCAAAAAAGAAGACGGAAACTGACACTCGCCCCCAGACACAACCTCCAGTATTGCGAATTGGATAGCCCTGAACTTTATTCCAACTTGAGAAAAGGACAAAATAAAATACAAAAAAAACGAAGAAAAGGAGAAGGGAAAAATCCACGTTTATCTAATTAATTGCTTGCCAAATGGAGCATGCAATTTTGCCATCCTCCACTCCAAGCTAGATATAAATATATAGATACACGATTCAAGGAGCATGTAGGAGCCATGATCATTAAGTATACATCCGCGTATTCGAAAGATGTATCAACGAACAATTGCATTTGAAAAACTAGCAAAAAAAACATAAGAAACTTTTTTTTTTTGAAATTGGAAAACTTCACCTCTCTTGTTGTTACTTCCAACTTGCAAGCAATTACGTGCCGATAGAGATGCATACGAGTACATTCAAAAAAGAAACTTGAATCCAGGACTTCTTCCTTGAACTAAAGTGTGTTTCTGATGGATTAAACCTTTAGATACAATTTCTTCACAAACTCCCTTGAAAAGAATGGAAAAGTTCAATTATTTTGTTGCACACAACACAGTCTTGGGCTGAAAATTGCATGTTATGTTGTGTCTTCCATGTCTTCCGTGTCTTGTTAATGCACTTTGTTGTGCGTGTTTTAAAACAGTCCTCTGATAAACCAGAACAAGGAAACAAAGGATGATTATGACTGGAAGATAGTTGTACTTCAACAAGAAAGAGAAACACGAGTCTAATTGAAGTTTTGCAAAGGAATTTTGCAAGACACATACAAAACGACTTTGTTGTAACCCTCAGAGGATTTTCAGTTTACTTTCTCTTTTTTTCTTGACGATATCAACGCAATTAGGTATAGGTACTTCCATCGACAGAAATAAAGCTTCAACTATGTAGACCACTCCAACTACCTTAATAAATGTGTTTTCTGTTCTTTTTCTTTTCTGAAAGATATCTCAACTACGAGTAACAATTATTATTGTTATCATGCCTGCAAGTCATCATTTCGGTGAGGAGGTCCTTAATCTTTAAAAATTCGTCTCAACAAAGTCATTTTTGCTCAGTTTGGTATAATCGTTTCGTTTAAAGCAGCAAAAGCCAAGTTAAGGGTTAAAACGATTCTACTTGTTCATAGTTTAGTTCTACTCCTGCAGGGTACTGTTGAAAAGTTCTCACTTGAGAAAAGAGTTTGCACTTTGACAATAACACTTTTGACAATGATACTTTAACTGTGGGAGGAAAGCGGTACTCATTTTCAGTTTGAAAGTACTTGAGGTGAATAGAAACATCTCAGTCTCTTGGGGTGAGTTTAATTTTAATCTTGACAGTCAAACAGTTTCGAGACTATTTTCTTTAGCAATCTGAGAGAAAGTTTGAGATACCAGTTATTGAGATTTCCTACCATTGAGTGATTGTATTGACACGAATGGACAAGCTTCATGTGTTGATGCAGACGGTATTATAAGAAAACTCAGATCATATAATTCTCATTATAATTTTTTGTAGAAATATGGAAAGTAGGCTGAGATAAATATAAATATGAGAGGCGATAAGCAAATGATGTGGGTGCTTAGACGACAATATGTGATCATCATCATGACCCTAAAAGCAAGCATGTTGTTAAATCTAACATTCATGTTTGCCTTTCAGTCAGAAGACCCATAGGTACTTCGTTTTGTGAGTTACAAGACAAAAAGCCGAACTATTTCCGCGGGATTAAAAATAAGAAAACCCTTATGGCAATGGTTTATTTTTTTTCGAAAAAAATTGCCGAAGGAGTCAATTTTGGGTTCCTAAGACTTGTTTCGAGGCCACAAGACCCGATCAGAACCTGAAAAGTCGCTTATAAGGATATAGAAAACCACTTCTGAGTCTATATATTCGTTGTGTGATGTTGCCGTGTCAGTGAGACAACAGGTTGGTCGAAGTGTCGAAAATATCGCTGCCGTTTAGGCGTCCGTAGCAAACGATCCAAATCAGTCAATTCCACGGCGTTCTCAAAAATTGGGCATTGCTCAGACCACGTTATGGCGTATTTTGCGCAAGGATCTCGGTTTACACCCATACAAGATCAAGCTGACTCAAGAATTGAAGCCGATGGACCATTTGAAGCGACGTACATTCTCCGATTGGGTTCTGGAGAAGATGCGCCAAGATGGTGAATTTCATCGGAAAATCATCTTCACTGACGAAGCTCATTTCGTCAATTAGCAAAATATGCGTTATTGGTCGTGTGAAAATCCACATGTGCTTCATGAATCACCACTTCATCCACAACAAATAACTGTTTCGTGCGGTTTGCATACCGGCGGCGTTATTGGGCCTTCATTTTTTCGTTGACGGTAACGATCGTCACGTTACTGTGAATGGTCAGCGTTCTCGCGCCATGATGACCGATTATTTTTGGCCCGAATTGGAAGATATGGACTTGGACGACATGTGGTTTCAACAGGATGGTGCCACCAGCCGCACAGCACATATTACAATCGATTTATTGAAGAGTAAGTATGGTGAGCGTGTTATCTAAAGAAATGGGTCAGTCGATTGGCCGCCTTGTTCGTGCAATTTAACGCCGCTTGACTATTTTCTGTGGGGCTAGTTTCAGTCATTGGTTTATGCCAAAAAGCCGACGGCGTTGGAAGAGCTCAGAGCCAAAATTGAACGCGAAATAGCGGCCGTTTCGGCCGAAATGTGTGGCCGAGTCGTTGAAAATTGGGTCCAACGAATCGACCACTGCAAACGTGCCGGCGGTGACCATATGAACGAAGTCGAGTTCCATTCATAAATGTTTTGATTGTACTTCAAGCCGATAATAAAGTTTTTGAAATATCTCAAATGGTTTGCGTTTTATATAAAAAAAAAAGTTGTCAAGCCCTTAGTGGAAAACATTTTTGGTAGCAAAAGATCCTTTAAAATTTTATTGAACTTATGAGTGGTCAGGCAAGGCAATCTATACAGAACGGCAATTTACAGGCTTGGCAAACAATTTTTTGTTCTTTTTTCGACTTTTCGTTGGCGCATGTGACGCGTCGACGTCTTTTACACTCTTTTATTTGCAAATGATCACCAACATTTTGCATGGCTTTATACATGTTCGATGATCTTCCAAGCCGACGAGATCGTTTGTATGCAACAAATTCGACAAGAAATTTCAAGAAAGGCTGTTTCTTTCTATTCAGCTTCAAATGTACCTATATAACCCAGGCATTTACAGCGGCCATTATCATGCCACGGTAAAAACCTTTTTCCCACCATTTGTTTGATTTTCTGTGGATGTCATACAATCCCGACATTTGGTCGGCTAAGTCCACGCCACCCATTATAGCGCGGTAAGTCTTTACGATCTGAGTGCACGAAACTTTTTCCACAGTGCCATCTTTCATTTTGCGTGCAATAGTGGCCATTTCAGATGTGTGGCAGTTACTGAGCAGCATAACTTCCTAGATGTCCTGCCGCTTTACAGCGATAGTACCTGCCATTACGAAAGTTATCAAAATAAAGAAAAAAGTATGCAATATAACAATGTACCTGCCGAATTTAGTTTGAAAATGGCTTCGCCTCTTTGCAATTTATCTGGGATTTTTGGCACATTCTTGCGATTGAACATGTTGTCGACGAGATTGACGGAGGTAAAAAATCGATCAAAGCAGAGTGTCGCGTCAGGATTCGAAATCATAGCTGCAAGATCCTTTACAACTCGTTCTTTTCCGCTGAAAATATCATACGTGTATCCACTCAGAGAATCGCAGCGGAGCCACATTTTAATGGCCCGTTTTATTGGTTTCAAAGGCATATATTGCTTGAGTGAAGAACTCCCTTTGAATGTCGTCATCTGCTAATCAATGCTTTAAGAGCTCCTATCATCGCGGCAGGCTCTGAATGGTTTTTTCAAGCAATTAATAAAATCGTCTACATATGTAGTACGTTTTACTTGCATCCGCAGGCTTGTTTTTAGGGGCAAAATACAGCTTAGCAATTATCTGCTCAAAACGTTCACGTGATATGGCTGACTTTATATATTCGTTGCCCAATTAAGTATGATTCGACCAATGGTCTTTTAGCGATGGCACATGGTTATTCGACATAATCAACATGCATCCACGTATTATATCGATTTTGCCAGAATCTGTTTGCAGAAGTTTTTTTCTGTTCGGTGTCGATAAAGGAACTTTGTTGAGAGTTTCGTTGGTGCACTGAGCAATATACAGGGGCATGCTTCTGGGAAATTATTTGCGAAAAGTTTCGTGTGGCTACGAGTTATGTGAAATGTTTCTTCCAATTCTGCATTGTCGGTGACAAGTAATCAATTTTCTTGGAATGAACGATTCATTTGGTGTGTCCCAAACAAATGTGGCTAAAGGGTCACCATGAACAGCTTCATCACGGATAGGTTCATCATTCGAGACAGAAGCATTTTCACTCAATTGGCTGTCCGCTGCATCACTTAGAGAATCATCACTGCCAGTGGTTTTGGTTCGCGGAAGAATATAGAGGACTAAAGAGGCAATGTGCGGCGTAGATAACGGTAAATTACAAACAATGTTCAAAGCTACTGTTTGGGACTTTTTGGTTGAGTTTCAAATGAAAATCGTAAGTTTCAGGGTCAAATAAAAATGCCGTGGGACACCAGTGTCCCGGCAGTAGCGAAAGGGTTAATCCGGAGATCCAGCTACTAGGTCTGAGCATAATGATTATAAGTAGAGAAAAACTTTTCCTTGGAAAGGATTAAAGCAAGTTTATCCGCTGTCATGTAAATTGTTAAACAACAAACACGAGGAAATTCTGCGAACCCTGAAAGGGAATGCCAGAAATAGACTTTTTTAAAAGCCTGTTCAACTACTTGGAAATGCTTATGAATAAATGCATTGAAATAGAATATGTCAAGATGTGTTAAAGGAAAAATGAGGGCAAAACCGATCAGAAGGTACGCACAACATCGACGAATCAGACAGCACCTCACAATAGACAGCTAAAAATTTGAGAAAATCAGCTTACTAATGTTTCGCTTTTAAATCTGATAATGACATCTGATCACAAACTAAATGAAGAGTAACTCTTGCCTACTAATGTTTCTTCAGCCCAAGAAGGCAAATCGTAATAAGACCCTGTCAAGAGACACTAGGAAGACTTCAGCCTCTCATCATCCCAATTCTGCTTTATGCTAGTGGAAGTTAGTGAAGGTAGATGAAATAATCCTCAGCCGTTTTGAACACAAAATTTTTCAAGCGATTTTTGGTCTCTTCACGTTGACTGCGTTTGATGGAGAAAATTCAAAGTCAGGCACAAATATCTGTACAGTGACATAGATCTGATTAAAAAAATGCGCATTACTCCAATAAAATGGTTAAGACAGCGAATAACCAACAACGCTTGATATCCAAGACTTTTTGATTCCTATCTAAAGAAGATAAAGGCTCCTAGGTGGAACGAGCAATTGTTACATTCCAACTGAACTCAGCGAAGTCTAAATGCGTAATGGGGTGTAGAGACTACCAATATCGTGTCACATATAACCAATCGCAAACTAGAACTTCGACACAGTGACAACCAAAAGATAGTAACCGTATTACGGTAATGTAGAATCAATATAAGTAAATAAAGGTTCACGAAAAGAAGGGGCGAAATGTTTGAACCTGTGCCAGATACTTGCCAATTATCATATTCAAAATGTTACATAATCCGAAGGAACAAAATAAAAACGGAGTTGCACCTGTCTAGACAGCTGAACTGCAAGTTACGATTGTTAACCTGGGTAAACGCCGACTAGTGGCAACAGGCATCATATTTCAATAAGAAACTTTCTTTATTGTTCGCACTTACTTACCAAATAAAAAGATATATTTTTTTTGCGCGGGTTTAATGTGGTCGGTGCAGATTTAAACGGACGTGTCACGCAATCGAACTACAACTATGAAGACTCCCCTCAAATGGTTGGGAAAAGAGAAACAAACGAGAAACTAATTTTGCTTAGAAAAATCCGAGAAGCAATCAAAACAAGAATCTCAAGAACTTAAATACGGAAAGAGTCTTACTCTGGACTATGTACAATGCGAAACTGATAAAGTGTATCCTGAGTAAGCCCACAAACGTCTCAAAAGACGAGATACGGGTGCCCTGCATGAAGATTAAAACAATACAGATTTAAAAACAACACTGGCAACACTGTTTTCCGTGACAGCCAGTTTGACAGTTCTCGATTCTTTTGAGGTAAGTTTGATTTGATAATTCATTATGAACAGACTCTCGCCGGAGCAACGTTCACAAATTGTTCAAATTTATTTTGAAAAACATTGTTCAATTCGAAAAACTCAAAGGGGACTACGTGCATTTTATGGTGCTCATAATCGTCCATCAGATCGAATAGTTTTAGAAACTATGGAAGGTTTTTCTATACATTTACTCTTAACGATAATACGCATCCCGTAAGACGTCGTACAGTGCGCACGCAAAAAGCGATTGTGTTGATGCAGCGTAGTGTTAATGATGATCCAAATGTGTCAATTCATCATCGTGATCAACAAATTAACTTGTATCCATCCACTTTATGGGAAATTTTGCGTAAAGATCTCGGTTTAGGTGCCAGACAGCCATCGTGAATGAGCCAAAGGAAACATTGCTATCGATCCACAATTTCATTTGAAAATTTTGTTCAGTGATGAAGCACACATTTGGTTGAATGGCTATGTCAATAAACAGAATCGCCGCATTTGGGGCCATAATAATCCATAAGCCATTACATCCAGTAATAGTCACCGTTCTACGAAGCAGCTACATCCAAATATTATTGGCATAAAATTATCTATCAAATAAAGTCAATGGATATTTAAAGTATTTAAATGAAAGGTGTCTGTTTTTAAAAGAACAAAAATTATGAAGAGTGGACCTTCTGTTGTTTTATTTTCGCGGAACGAAAGGTATTTATTCCTGAACAACGTAGGGAAATATTGCAAATATATTTCTTCTAAACTGGATGCTGTGTTGCCGAAACAATGCAAATTTCGAAAAGACATTTCGGTCAAAATAATGCACCAACTGCATGCAGCAGATGCACGTTACCTCTTGAAGAAAGATCTTGAAACTAGTTTGCTAATTGATAACTGTGCATATTCCCATATTCGACGGCTACGTAACAAGCAAAATTGAAGTATTCTCGAAATCCACACGTACTCATGCAGAAGCCAATGCATCACAGACGGGAGACTGTTTAGTGTGGTTTTTGGAGTGGCCAACATTGTTTTACCAAAACGACGATAGATGAAAGGTTACAGGCAATGGAGAGCGCTACTAATTCATAATAACCGACGTTTTATGGCTAGAAATTGCAAATCGTAGATCACAAGTATTTCCAAAAATTTTACACTTGGATAGAGTGGTGGAAAATAACTTCCTAGCACGGCTTAAATAGAAATATAAGAATAACCTTGTCACTATTGCCTCAGCAATACATTTTTCGATATAAATTTGTATTGAACTAACCTTTCTATAGGCCTTTCACCTGAAATAATTAATGCATGTGAATGTCTCTTAGGAACCTTAAGCCATGAGGTCTGCTTCACACACATGTGTACTTGTTAGCGTTGTGTTGGATCAATACAAAAATTCGTGTCCAATCTTCATCATTTCGGCATTGAAAGAAACTTGCATTACTTCCAAGTTCGAAACGTGGGTACCACATTGTTTGAAGGAAAAATAAGCTGGACAGCCTTTCTGCGACCACAACATTGCTTAGACACCATGAAATATAACTTCTTTTTGGATCGAGTCGTAATAAGTGACGAGAAGTGGATTCTGTTCAAGAACGCGGAATGAAAAAGGAGCTGAAAACAAGAAGATGAAGGTGCAGAACACGTGGCTTGCATCCAATGAAGGTACTTCTGTCTGTTAGGTGAAATTGTTTTCAAAGCTTCTGTCACCTGGGGAAACAATCACAGTGAATAAGTAGACCTAATGCAAAAGATTAAGAAAATCCCCCGGTTTTGCTTAATCGATAAGGCGTCATCTTCCATCATGATAACACCAGGCCACATGTCGCCCCATAAACTGAAGGAGTAAGAATGGAAAATCCTTCAGCGAACCCTGCATTTCTCAGACCTTGCTCCTTCACATTATTACCTGTTTCAATCCCTTCAGAACGGTTTGAATAGAAAGAAATTTGGTTCCGTCGAAGCTGTCAAAACTACCTCACGATATTTTTTCAGAGGAAAACCACGCAGTTATCGCTTGTGTTAAATTTTCGAATTGGGTACGAACTTCGCAACAGGCTTTATAAAAAGAAATCTGCGACTCCATCATTTCCATTGACAAAGTATCCCATAATTGTATGCTCAAAGTATTAGCAATAGTTCAATGCCAATGGAAGAAGGCTGCAAGCTTTCTAGATACATACCAATATAGTAAAAAACTATTCTGGAACTGTGGTTAAGAGACTTCGCATTGCTACGAAAATGATAGAAAATGGAAGTAGCTCGTGGTTGCGTGAGCTACTATACCTTTTTTTGGCAAAGAAGTAGTGTTCACACCTCATACATACAGATGTTGGACATACGCAATCTTAATGGCAATGAACTATGTATATATTTTGAGGAACAGATACAGCATCGAAGTGTCTGAGTCTAAAGCGATGGGCGTGGTGTGCTTAGGTCCCATCACATTTATGTGAGACAGACTTTCCTTTTTAAGCGCATTTTTAAAATGAGTTTCCTAAACCTTGGCCCACAAGATTGAGGAGGGTTTTTTTTTTAGAAAAGTTAACAGTTTGGAAGAAGCTACAAAGGAGCCAACAGATAAAATCCACGGCAATATTCTAGAATTGTTGAGCTATGATCCAATTTATTCGAGCAAACACTTTCAGTTTTAAATGCTATATTTCCGCACGTTAAGCCACAAAGATAGTATACGAGTTGACTTACCGTAAAGTACCTATAATGCGAAAGAAAGCGAGATTAAGTCGTAGTGATGCATCTGAAAATTTCGTGATAAGTCCCAACTCTTAAAATTAATGGAAGTGAGTAGAATTACATCCGGATTATCGCCTTGCGCTGAAAGTTCTAGTGATGAAAGTCCCTCCTCCTTTTTATTTTAATAAAATTTCCATCACTTCCGTTTAATTTAAATCTCCTCCTGTTTTATAATTCCACAATAATCGACCAAAAATGAAAATTTAAATACAAAAAAAGAAAACACCAGAAAATCGTCAGAAAAATACTCGCACATCAACAGAGTATCTAAGTGAGAAACATTCCATAGCACAGCACAGAGACAACGTAGACAGAAGGATGATGATGCTGTCTAAATTATGATAGATGAACTCAAATATCATCAGACCAAGAGATAAAGATACACCAAACCAGGGTATGGTTTGCCGTTATTTTTCTTTCTTTTTCCCATATTTGTATCTTTAAAAGAAATTTGAATAATCGATGCAATTTTTCATATTTCAACTGCAAAAGCTGTCTTTAGCCTCAAATCCCCACTCCAAAAGCTTCTGGTTGACAACAGAGATTTGTCTCGACATTTTGTTTGTTAAACTCGTTATCTGACGTGCGAAATGTTGTGTATCTAAATACTTGAAGTTTTTCTTTGCCCACCCCATTTGGTAGATTACAGAAGTGAAGGCAGCTTTCAGATATGTGATTCAAATTCATATGATAGCATTCGGATGAATTTTGAATTTTTGCCTTTCGATACAATTGAGAGGCAATCGATGAAAAAAAGGACATAAATACTTGAATAACGATTTCAAATGAACGCAAAATGACGTCGTTGTTTATTGAATTATGATGCAATCAAGTCTCATTAAGTGCCTTATTTGACTGCCATTTAATTGGCGAATAAATGGTCAAATTAAATCATTTAATTACTGGTAAATGTAATTTAATGTTGAGTTTTTGTAGGCTAAACAGGGAGGCTATTTCAATTAGGATAACGACGATATCCGTAACCGGTTCGAATGTCATCAGAGTTTAGTAAATGTTTTACACTCATTAAGATTTATTGGTCATTGACCATAAACAGACTAAAAATTGGCGTCATAATACGAGTAGGAAACATGGACTGACAATAAACTAACTAGGATGAAATGTCGTAAAGTAATATTCCTGCTGCGTGTAGAACGTGATTTGTATCTTTATACATATACTCTTGCCAATATACGGAAGAGAGATTTAATTGCTTTGAACCAGATTTTTGAGGTGGCATCGATCATAATGTCATTACGGGACGATACTGCGTTTCATGGAAATTTTGTAGACAGCTTTTTGGTACATTTCCACTTGTGCTGAAGACATTTTCACGATGAAGAAAGACAGAAAATTTGTTATACTAAGTGGTAGGATGGTTATTTTGGAAGAAATACTCTAGCAGACTATCAGAAATGTTCAATACATCTGGGGAACAATTTGATTGTTAAATTTACTACTATAAAAAGAAGACCCCATCAACTATCCAAACTACAAATTCATCAGCGTTCGTTTCCGGCATCACATACGAAATTGCATTTAATACATTGTGTTGATGACCTCAGACTCTTGTAAACAACCTTATCGACATCCTTTAGAGAGGTTGAAGGCTCAGAGAACCTATTGTCAGAGCATTATTGAACCGATAAGTGATTGATAGCGGAAAAGAGAAAAACTATATGAGACGACAACGATCCAGATCATAGCTTAGCAGTTTTTCTTCTTACCAATCGAAATCACCGTCATTTACAAAAGAAGAGGCAGTTTCTGCGCTCATTTTGAAGGAGTTTGGTTAAGTTTGCTCCTTAATTCAAACTATGCACTGAACGTCAAAGATCTAAACGACTGAAATCGATGTAGGGCAACGTTGCCTCTCAGTATCAACCGGCTTACAACTTCGCCAACTTCTCAACATTGCTTGCAACATCCTTCCTGCCATGCTCATGGTTTGTCTTTTGCAACGTCAGCCGCCTGATCATTAGAGTCAACCTGTTAAGGCACAACCAGTGCCACATGGGCTCTCGACTGATAGACAGCGACTGATAGAAAAACGAACTAGATCGATCATATAGCGATTAGACTGAGTTTTAGAAACTGCATTGTAGACGTCCGCCATAAATGTGGAGCAGACAACTTCATAATTGACTAAGACGGTAAAATTTCATGAAGCAAAATAAAGTCTAATGAACAACATGTCTGGGCATAAACGAAGCCCTACGCACTACTCCCTTCGCTGTTCTGGACGTTCTGTTTCACTTGACACCCCTCGACATTTATAGCAGACAAGTAGCCGTCAACGCAGCTATTCGCCGTAAGGCGACTTCACAGTGGACAAATTAACAGTTTGGCCACGCAAATTTTCTTAGCACATTAGGAATCCTACCAAAAAACATCGACCACACCATACCCAAGCAATGGTTCGACAAGAGCTTCCACGTAACCATTCCTTCCAGATCCTTGTGAGATGAAAATGCCTTCTTGGATGACAACTCAATCCATTTTTATTCTTCTACCTACACATAGTCTCCTTGTAACTCTACACACTACTCCCAGCGATGCCCTCATCTCCCTAACCCGTTACTTGGCGTTTTTCTCTCTGCAAAATAATTGTTCACGAAGGTGATTGCTTCCTCTCTGTCTTCCGAGCGCAGTTTTAAGATGAGGGAATAAAAAGAAGTCGCTAGCCCCAAGTGGTGAATAAGGCGGATGTTCAAGGAGTTCAAACCGTAATTCATGGATTTTCGCCATGGCAACCGCTGAGGTGAAACAGAATTTTCTTTTTCTGCAAATGTGGCCGTTTTTCCGCAACTTTTGCCTTCAGCTTGGCAAGTAATGATGCGTAGTATGCTCCTGTAATGGTTTTTCCTTTTTGAAGATAATCGATTAAGATAACTCCTTTACTATCCCAAAAAACAGTCGCCATAACTTTCTCAGCAGAAAAAACAGTTTTCGCTTTTTTTTGTGGCCGGCTTGCCCTTTGCAGTCCATTGTTTTGACTAAATTTTTGTTTCGGGCATATAGTGGTGTATCCAAGTTTCATCTACAGTAATTAATCGGCGCCAAAACTCGGATTTATTGCGCCTAAACTGCGCCAACAGAACGTTGAAAATGTTCATTTAAACACGTTTTTGTCCATCGTAAGCAAATGCGGCACCCAACGCGCGGACAGCTTTCTCATGCCTAAATCTTGATTTAATACGAGTATGTAACCAACATGTTCTTTGGACATTTTCATAACCTCTACTATCTCTCTCACTTTAATTCGGCGGTAGTCTAACACCATTTGGTGAACTTTAGCAGTGTTATCGTCAGTGGTTGCAGTTTTTGGACGTCCCGAATGTTCATCATCTCTCAAGCTCTTACGGCCGCGTTTAAATTCAGCTGCCCAAAATTTCACTGTGGTAAATGATGGGGCAGAGTCGCCATACACAGAATCCAACTCATTTTTGATTTGCGTGGGTGTATTGCCTTTCAAAAAAACAAAAATTTAATAACAGCTCGATACTCATTTTTTTCAATTTTCACAAAAAACACTCTAATGTCACATCGACTCACTCAAACGACTGTCAACTGCGCGTTCAAAATGACTGAAACTTCGGTAAGTAACTGCCAAAAGATGCACAACTAGCATTCACTAGCTTTTATTGACAAGTGCCGCTATCTTTACGTTGCAGTGGGAAACTTTTCAGACAACCCTCGTATTTGCTGATAAGCTTAACCTTAGCCTCTCCTTGCGCATCCCCAACAACTGCAGCGTGTTCCAGGGGGAAATTCTGGCATTTAAGGAACCTCTGTCCTAACTTAAGTAAAATGTTATATCTGCAATGGATATTCGCATCTTTTCCCATCGTCAGGACGCTATAAAATCTCTGGGCTCATGTTCTCTAAATTCAAAAACAATCTTGGACTGCCACTCATCTCTAATTAAAATGGCGGAGAAGTTTAACATTCACCTTTGCTGGGTGCCGGGACATAGAGACTATACCTATCACACATGAAAAGGGTGACATTGGTATACCAATCGCTACGTGCACTAAAGGATGTTGATAGAAGAACAAACAATAGGCAAAATCTAGATCTGAATCGCTCCATAAATTTAACCCTTCTAAATAGAATCAACCTTTCAACTTGGACGATGATGACCAGATTCCGTCAACCTGACCTGGATGAAGTGAAGATAGCTATATCGAAGCTTAAGTCCAACAAAGCTGCTGGAGCGGATGGCCTGACTGCCGAGCTCTTCAAAGCGGCAGGCGATGACTTGGTAAGGAGCATACACCAACTTATCTGTAAAATATGGTCGGACGAAAGTATGCCCGATGAATGGAACCTCAGCATTGTTTGTCCGATTCTCAAGAAACGAGACCCTCTGAACTACGCCAACTACAGCGGCATCAGTCTCCTTAACATCGCATATAAGATCTTATCTGCCGTATTGTGTGAACCTGATAGGTCCATATCAGTGTGGTTTCAGGCCAGGAATTTGCACCATCGACCAGATATTCACACTCCGGCAGCTCTTGGAGAAGACCCATGAGCTTCAGATCGATACACACCAAATATTCATTGATTTTAAAGCCGCGTATGATAGCATCTATAGAGACTAGCTATACAGAGCAATGTATAGTTTTGGCATCTTTGCCAAACTCATCCGTCTGTGCAAGATGACGATGGAGAATGCACGCTGCTCCATCAAGGTCGGTAAAGATCTCACCGAGACCCTTGATGTCCAGAACGGATTTAGACAAGGCGATGCGCAGTCATGCGATTTTTTCAACATCGTACTTGAAACAATAGTGCAAAACTCACGAGCAAACACAAGAAGCACTATCTTTCAAAAGTCCGTCCAACTACTCGCGATATTGACATAATCGGGAGAAAGCAGCGTGATGTCAGTGGCGCTTTCGCGAGTATTGAGACGGAAGCGGCGAAAATGGGTTTAGCGGTCAATGAGGGCAGGACTAAGTATATGGTGTCAAGCAAAAAGGACAACCAACACCGACGTCTCGGGCAGAACGTCACCTTAGACGGATATTACTTCGAGGTAGTTAAGGAATTTGTCTACCTAGGCTCCGCTATAAATACAGACAACGACACCAGCGCTGAGATCAAGCGAAGAATAACTCTTGCCAACCGCTGTTTCTTTGGGTTAAGAAGGCAATTGAGTAGCATAGCCCTCTCTCTGACAACAAAAGTCACCCTTTATAAGACTTTAATAATCCCGGTCCTGCTCTATGGCGCAGAGGCATGGACATTATCAAAAATGGATGAGGGTGTTCTTGGTTGCTTCGAGAGAAAAATTCTTCGGGCGATCTTCGGTCCCGTCTGCATTGATGGTGAGTGGAGGAGGAGATACAACGACGAACTGTATGGACTGTACAGCGAAATGGACCTAGCCAGAAGAGTGAAAATCCAAAGACTGAGATGACTCGGTCATGTAGAGCGCATGGACGCCAATGCTACGGTCCGAAAAGTCTTCGAATCCGCACCCGAGGGACCGCGCAGTAGAAGAAGGCCAAGACTCAGGTGGCGCACACAAGTGGAAGAGGACCTCAGCCAACTTAGCGTGCGAAACTGGAGGCAGCTAGCCAGGGATCGAGCTGGCTGGAGAAACTTATTGACCGCCACCTAAATCAAATAGAAAACGATGGCGATAGTGCGATAGTTAGCTCATTGAACTATCACGCAGATAGTCTGGGTTCGATTCCTGGCTGGGTCATCAACAATTTTTCAAATCACCATCACCCTTTCGGCGGGCAATGGCAAACTCCCGAAAGTAAAATTGCCTACGAAAAAGCTTCTAAGGAGTGCCGTTCGGACTCGGCGATAAACCGTAGGCCCCGCTCAGATGTGACAATGCTAGGCCATGGCCCATACCGGGCTGCCAGCGCCACAGTGTTTTTTTTTTTTTAATAGAAAACATCTTAGCGCCATTATAGGTGTCATCACTGGACACTGCCTGTAAGGTAAACATGCAGAGAGGCTTGGCATATTTACTAACGACTTTTGCAGAAGCTGCATGAACGAGCATGTCCAGCTCTCTCCCAAAAAAGAAATTTCCACCGAGGAGTCTTCTTCTACAAAGATTTAAGTGACTTAAACAACAGAAACATCAAAAGTCTCCTACATTTTATCAAAAGCTCTAAATGGTTTCTGAAATAGGAGGATCACAGATCCAAGTGGCATCCCAATGGGCCAATAGACCTTAGTGGGTTGGTTTTATTTTCCAACGGCCACTTTAATCCAACCTTAGGTAAAATTGGCGAAAATTCGGATAATGGACAGAAACATGCGTGATTTCAGCAATATCAAAGTCAATACCTAGGAATTTCCAGAGTAAGTAAAAGCTTATTTTGATTAACCACTCGACCAGAAACTGATAGGCTTTCAAGGCGGATCCTCCTGATTCCAATGAACAATTCATGGAGTATAGATCTTCACTAAATGTGTTTTTACCATTGACATCTTCAAAGCCTTTTAACCTTAAATCTGCAAAAGATGGGTTCCAAAAAAAATGTCGACGTTCACAGCGAAGTGCCACAAAGCTGATTTCATTCGCATTTGCTGCTTCGTGTTTTAATAAGCGACAAAATAGAGTGCTACTATGTGAATGTATCTTTTAGGTAAAAGCTGACTAGCACAGTAATAAGGAAGATGCAAACCTTCATTCATGGATACATATGAAAAGTCTTTTTGCTGAACTGCACATCGAACGATAAGCTTCACAATGAAGTCCGCGTACCCGATCAGGATTGGATCGCCGAAGGCGAAAGTGGACAAGAACAGTTGAAGAGGAACCACGAGCCCTGGGGTGAAGCCAAAGGAAACTTAAATCGTTGCAGAACTCAGAACGCGGCTATTGTAGACGACCCACAAGAGAATCAGGGAACTAGGCAATCTTCGTATAATGAAAACTCAAACAGTGAACTCAATCAAGAAGTTACAACTTGACTTCAGACATTCGTAAATTCAGGCAAAGTCAGATAGTTATTTGAGTTTCCAAGAACCAAATAAAGTCCTCTGTTGTACAATAATATGCACGTAACGTAATTTCTGAAAATTATATGTACTATGGAAGGATTCCACATAAGACTCTGCCGTAACTCATCCGATAGCTTCACCACGAAACTACCCTCATTTCCTGACCAAATTTGAAATCACTATTCTTCCCTTGCATGATAAAACGTGCTAAAAACTTGCATTAAATTTTTCTTAGCATTTCATATCCTTATCTTTGTTTTCCATAACGCAACCATTAAATGCAACAAACTTTTCTAATTACTCCTCTGTGAGATGGGAATCAACTTTGAATATCTGCCACCACCACAAAAACTCGCAACTATGTGGAAGGTAATCAATTTTTATCGCACCACCCACCCTTGTTGTTTGCATAAGTCTTGCGAATTTAAATTCTAAACCATTCATTCGCAGCGGGCTAAATTATTACAGGATGGCTAATAAAGTTTGCCACGAAAAACTACTCTCGTATCCCCTTGAGTCGTTGGACTTTTACATTCCAATACCACGAAGGTGAAATGGAAATGAATTCTTTGGATTCTTCACATTCGCTTGGTTACGCCAATACCAACTCGTATGTATGTACGAGTACATATGTATATGTTATATAAATGAAATTCAGCTATGACTGGGAGTGCAGGGTTAATGAAATAATGCATCCATTAGATTCGGGAAATATATCGTGTTTCGGTTCCACCCACAGACCTACCCTTAGTCGTTTTAAACCTTACACAATTGTGTTGTGACGGTTGCAGTGGGAATGGTATGGTGGAAACGCTAGGTGAAGTTGGTAGTAAAGTTGGATTGAAGTAAAATGATGTGCAACTAGGTCTCACGCAATCTACTTTTGCATTCGTTTGCACAAAAAAACAGAAAATATTCGTAACACCGGCAATAATGGTGGTGCTGGTGGTAGTGTTAGTGATGGAAAAAATGAATAAATCACCGCTGCTAGTGTGCATTCCTAAAAAAAAAACAAAAAAAAAAAAAAATGGGACGAAGGTCTGTAGGTTGGTTTGCTATCCTTGCTACAAAGAGCTTGACCGGTTGATAGCCTAGGGGAAGTGGCACTGCTGCGAGGGCTTCATTTATTTTACATTTTGGCATTTGTTGAGATTTATGGTTTACTTCTGTTAGTTTGGAGAAAAAAAAATAATAAAACGGCTAACACCGCTCTTAATACGAATTTTATGCAAAAAACGATTTTTTTTTCTGCTCTTCTTCTTCCTGTCTTTTGTGTTTTTTTAGTTTTGCAACAGGCATTAATCATTTTTTTCCTTTTATGAACCAATTTTGACTGATGATGTTACCTCAGTGTAGAAAAGTGAATTAAATTTATTTTTACTAGAGGAAGCTGAATGTTTCCATCATCGGAGATTGATTGTAGAACAGTTAACCGAGAGTAGCTGTTGAGGACCAAACTGAGATTCCTTTTCAGAGGCGGTTGTCACATTTGGTCTGCTGATCAAAAGATACCAACCTGTGTCGAAATTTTCATCATTGTAGGATCTCGAGATGAGGTATTCATATTTGAAAGACTAAATAAAGTTTGTTTTTTGCACAACTTTTTCATTTTAAATCCGTGCGGCATATGATAAAGAATAGTGCCGCAGTGCGTCCCAGCTTTTCGAAAGAGGCGACTAAATGAGACATCAATCATATACAGGCAACTATGACACCAAAAATGAGCCTGTGACACTGAAACACCTTTCAAACTTTCCCACAAGTTTGTATGCAATCAGTAGGTTCCCGCGTCTGGAGACTACCGGTAGGGCAAAAGAACAGTCAATCAATTTTAAATGAGCATATAAGTGTCAAACCACTCAAACTCTTCAGATACACTTCATGGAAATGATCGCAATTAATAGCACTTCTCCGCTGAGTACCACGCCTGCAACGCACTCGGGTTATCCCATAGCAAGCAAAAGTGCTTGTGTCAGAGCCCAATGGATTCTGGGGCGGGCAAAATGAAATTTCCAAAATATTTTCCTAGACTTCGGCTTGCAAGTTGGAACGTCGAATCGATGACCTCAAAAAGTTTGGAATTGGAAGCGATTATGCGTCGCAGAACTCTATAAATACTGTGCGTTCGGGAAACGAAGTAGTGTAAAACCGGGAATAAAGCGCGTTTTCTTGATTTAAAAACTGAGGCATTTAAGATGTTCTACCAAGGAACGGTCAATGTACGAAACGGTGTTGTTATCTTTGTTGCAGCGGATCTTCTTAGCAATATCGTGGGTATTTTGAAAATAAGCGACCACTTAATGAGTGTAAAACTCGTCATACACAATGAAACATGGGACATTGTTAGCGCGTACACTCCACAAAATGGATGCGACCAATCGGAAAAAGATACATTTTAGTCAGAGTTCGGTAATTTGCTTAGAAAAATACCTATCGATGAGATGTTCTTCGTAGGCGGAGATTTAAATGGCCACGTCGGAGAAACAAATGTTGATTATGAGGACTGCCACGGCGGTAAAGGCTTTGGAACCAGAAATTCAGCTGGCGAAGACATCCTTGCAGCGTGTAGGGCGTACGGCTTAACCGTCTTAAATACAATGTTAATTAAACATCAACGACATCTCATCACCTATAGCAGCGGAGCCCACGAAACGCAAATAGATTATCACCTCTGCAAAATGTCGATGAGAAACCTTGTTAAGGACTGTAAAGTAATACTTGGAGAATCGCTAGTAAGCCAACACCGTCTGCTCATTACAGAATTTTTCACAGCGGAACCACCGAAAACACGGGCATCGTTTGGAAAGCCAAAAATCCGGTGGTATAATCTATCGAAGGAACGAAGCGCAAGATTTATCGCACTGGCTAAAGAAGCACTTCACAATATAAACGGTATCGCAGACTCACTTAGCCTGCAAGAAATGTGGAATAGCATGCACGAGGAATGCCTAACAACAGCAACTTTGTGAATATTTCCTTCAAAAGCCTGCATAGTTTGCAGTTTACCAGCATAAATTAATAATTTTAAATAACCCATTTGGCGATATATTTTATCTTAGCAAACAAAGCTTCTACAAACTCCTGGACGTAAACTTCTTCAGTGAATTGGATATTCGAATCTTCCGGTCATCTATTACTACTACAAGGTGGCGCAAAATAATCATCCTATCGGAATCATATTTGACATTTGAACTAGACAGCTGCAGTGTACAAACAGACAAGTAATGGAGCGGTATACTCCGCTCCGCTACATCCTCAATCTCAACAACGAAGAAGACGATTTTTTATCGAAAATCATCATGAGCGACGAGGCGCATTTCCACTTAAGCGGTTCCGTCAATAAGCCAAATCGTCGTTTCTGGGGCACTGAAAATCCGCGTGCGATGCACGAAGAGCCATTAGATCCACTCAAAGCCACTGTGTGGTGCTTGTTCACGCGGCAGGAGTGATTGAGCCGATTTTTTTTGAGGACGCCATCGGCAATACGGTCATTGTTACTGGCGAATGCTACAGAAGCATGGAAAACGACTTCTTACTGCCGAAATTGGATGAGCGGGGTTCGGTGAACATGGTGTTTCAACAAGACAGTGCAACCGCATACACAGCAAGAGCCACAATGGATATTGTGAAGGAAACGTTTCCTGCTAGCGTAATCTCCCATTTTGGCCATTTTGCATGGCCAGAAATGTCGCCCGATTTAGCCATCCCAGACTTATTTCTTTGGGGCTAGACAGTCGCAGACCTTAAGAAGAATATTCGACAGGAATGCGAAAAGTTATCACCGGAAATCTTGCGGAAAGTCATGGAAAATGCGATTAAACGGGCACAAATGTGTATCAATACTGGCGGCAGCTATTTGGCGGATATCTTCTTTTCCACCTAACAGAAAAAATTGTAAAGATCCAAATAAAGATTTCCATCACTCAAAAGATTTTTTTTTTATTTAGAAAAATGGAATTCAAAAACGAAATTGAATGATTCGAGCAAAATGTAGTCAGAGCAGCAGCATTATGTTGGGAATTTATGTCCAACAAAGCTGCTAGGCCAGCTGGCCTAACTGGCAAGCGGTTTAAGCAACCAAAAGGTAATGGAAAATAGAGCACGCATCAACTCATCACCAAAGACTGGATCAAAAAGAGTATGCCCCTACAAATTTAACCTCAGCATTGCTTGTCCCTGTCTGCCATATTACCTAGTCAAGTCATAAATACTGGTACACAGAAAAATCAACGCCAAATGAATTAATATTTAAACAATTTTTTTTTTCGTTTTTATTGGGTTATTCAATGGCTACAAATTTAAGAACAACTTATTCGAAATATCTTCCATTTGCCTTCCAGCACGACTTAAGACGATGTGGCCACTCATCGATAGCGAGACGCACTTCATGCATGGGGCAATGTCCACTGCACGGACAAGGGCTCGCTTCAACGACTCAATATTTGAGCGTCGAGTAGAGCAAGCCATGCCCTCTAATATGGACCAAAACTTGTAATATCGGGTTGAGGTCTGGACTACCAGCTGGCCAATCATCCGTTGATATGAAGTCCGGAACATTGTTTTTGAGCCACAGTTGAATCGTTTTTGCTTTGTGAGCTGGAGCAGAGTATTGCTGGAAAGTTCATGACTTGTTATTGAATATTGATTGGTTGAGAGACTTCACAATGGGTTCCAAGACGGTCGATTGATATACTTTGGCCGATGTTTTCACTCCTTTCTCGCAAAAATGGAGTTTGGTAACGCCATCGTAGCACACTCTCCACCATACCATTACAGACGTGGGATGGTGGCCTCTTTGAACCCTCGGGATGAGTTGGGATGCTTCTCTGAATGACCGAGCATACACACGATCGTTCTGCTTATTGAACGATTCTTTTTAAACAAAATTTGTCTGTGAGCGTTCTTCGCGTACCGGCTGAGTAACGCTTTCGATCTTCGCTGGCGTTTTCCTTCAATGCGGCCATGAGCAGGTGTCCAGTGTGTCGCTTGTACGCGCTGAGTCCTAAATCTTCTTTGATAATGTGAGACATGGATTTTTGCGAAATTTGCATTTCCCGCGACAAGATTTTCTGTTTTCGGTCGACTCGTTTCTTCACGGCTTTGATCACTTTCGGAGTTATCACAGTGCGCGGACGGCCGCATCTTTGACGGTCTCTTACTCCACCAGGATATCGACCGAGTATTGCTTAAGCATGTTGGTTATTGGGAAAGAATCCCGATATTTCAGGTGACGTACGAAAGTGGGCTTGAGTGTAAACTGATAAGCATCCAAGTGACATCTAGTACGTTTTGGGAAAGACAACGCTGTTGTACATACTGATGTCAACTAAGATACTCGTAAGCTCAATAAGAATTTCATGTTTCAGCTAAAGTCGAAAACGCCTTTTCCCCTACTTTTCAACAGACTAAACGAAATAGATGTTGTGCAAGCCCTTTTCTCAATAAAGTCTAATTCGACTGGCCTCGATGGTCTTTACTCAAAATTTGTTAAACTACCGTTTATTCTACCTTATGATGCCCATGTATTTAATTGCCCGTTTATAAGTTCGAACTTTTCTTCCAAAGAAAAAGAAGCATTCTAATCACTAAAAAGGAATCGAGGAAAACAGCTTAATACAGGACCGTTGCAATCTTGTCATAACTGTTGAAGCCCATTCAGAAATTAGCACGAAAACAAATCCAGATGCTAAGAGCTTCTAACACATGCCAGCATCAATCTGGTTTCTGAGCCAATAGGATCTGCAAATTTGGGCTACTACTGGTAGTAGAAGAAATACGGGATTGGAATCATGTAATACCACATTGATCCCGGAATTTATTCAGAAAATTAAAAATACAAGTTTATTCATTTAAATCTATATTGTCCCCTTCAAAGTAGTCCCCATCGACTGCAACACACGTATGCCAGCGCTTGATCCAATCGTCGAAACATTTTTTATATTCGGTTTTCGGTATGTCCATCAGTGTTTCCGGCGATTTTTCCATTACTTCCTCTCGGCTGCTGAAACACGTTCCCCGTAGTGGTTTTTTAACTCGATTGAACAGAAAGAAGTCACAGGGAGGCAAATCAGGTGAATTCGGTGGCTGTTGGATGGTATTTGTTGCATTTTTCGTCAAAAAATTACGAATAATTATGGCACTCTGCGACGCGACGGTGCGTTATCATGGTGCAAAATCAACGAGTTTTCTGCCCACAATTCTGGTCTCTTTCAGCGAATTGCTTCACGCAAACGTCTCATAACGCCCAAATAATACTCTTTGTTACTGTCTGGCCTTCTGGCAAAAATTCATGGTGCACTACACCGTTGTAATCCATGAAAACCGTTAGCATTGCCATCTTTTTTGACTGAAAACGACGTGTTTTTTTTTGGCTCCGCCATTCACTTGCTTGATGTCTGGATTGCATTTCATACTCATAAACCCACGTCTCATCTCCAGTAATGAACCTTTCGATGAATGTAGGATCGGATTCAGCCTTGCAAATCATCTCATTTGCAACGTCAACACGACGTCATTTCTAAAATTGTAAAAAATCGCCAAAACACACAGAGATAGATGTACTCTTGGCAACGTAACTTTTGCAAATGTCAAGCTATGACACTAAGATTTAAAGGGAATATGAACAACAGATGTACCGACTTAACAAAAAAAACAAAACTCAAATCGGAACTATGGGAGCGCCACACGGTGGCATACCATAAGGATCTATCCTCGGACCTACTCTTTTCTTTCTGCACGTCAATAACTTACTTTACATTTTAAAGCGCTTTAGAATGCATATTTACTAAAGTTATGTGCAAATTCTAATAAATCCTCGCAGGGATGAGCGATATTGGCAGGATATTGGCAGGATATATAGGTATAATGGACTTTGTGAACCATATTCTTATAAAATCCAAACTCAAACTCTGATCTCTTGCTTTGTAAGAAATATGCTCAAAACTTATAAGCGAAACTACCAATGGAATGAACTCAACTTCTTGTAATCGCGATTATTTCTACCTCTTGTCTAACCCAGATTTGCATGCCTTTCGTTCGAGTTTCAATTTGAGGTCCAAACAGCTCGTCTATGGAACTGTTTACCTGACCTACTAGACTGAACAAGATTTTTAAACAACACCTTTCTTGCCTCTCATTTATCCTCTCTTTGGTGTATAAACTTCTTTTTGTCACTATTAAGTGCTCTCGCTTTATTATTTTTAAAATACAAATATGTAAAGACTTGCAGATATCCTTACAAGACTTTTAAGGCCCATGAAGCCTAACGTAGCAGGGTCGAGTGAGAAACTGTAAAAGACACAAGATGAATGAAGTAAACATTAAAAATCCAATCTTAGTTACCTTGAGGGATATTGTTAAGCCAACTGATTGAAACCTTTCATTTGAAGCAAGAGAAGTAGTAAGATGAGTAACGGTAAAGTCACTGGTTAATTAATCGTTACATAATTAAGGTATTTATCAAACCATCCCTCTAGCAACTCTGTCAAATATTTTCCAAACGTCAATTTCCAAAGAACCATATTTACTTGCCGTTTTAAATTGCCTTATCTTCGTATCTATATCACCCTCAACCCAATCAATATTTTTCACTATCTCAAACCTAAGTGCCTTCTTTAGGACACCGATAATAATAATTGTTGATAGTAAAATTAATAATCGCTTCAATTGTTAATGACAACATTATCAACGCGCCAATTACCCACAGTAATTACACGAAACATCGCACGCTAATGTGATAATCCACTTCAAAGGCGAAGCGCCAGGCATTAATCAAATTCTCCTACTCAGGCGGATCTAACATCGATGGGTACTCGTCTGGGTACTTGAATCTCCTTCGGCGAGTATCTATATCATTTCACAGTAATCTGGAATGCTTGTTCCATAGTCAAATAAACTAATCGTACATCCAATAAAAATATTCATATATTTCAACGCACAAAACTAAACAAACAGACAAGCTTTGCTGCCGCGTCTACGGCTGCCTTCTAAGAAGTTCTATTTATAAAAAAAAAAACATTTTGTGAGCTGGAGAACGACGAATAAATTAAATAAATGTTTGTAGACTTCTGGGGGCAAATGTTTATACACACGGCGTGAGGGAGGAGTGCGAACAATTTTGTATCTCGATATTAATTATCCACATAACAATACAAACAAATAAACAAGATTTCGCGTGCAACACATTCGAGGGAATGTGTAAGGGGTGGTGTTGGACCACTTGGTCTGGTGGTAGTAAATTTAAATTCTTTCTAAAAGTAAACGCTTGAGTTACTCGTGGTGACACGAAACAATGTTGCAACTGGAAGACATTGTGTTACATAATCGTCAGGAATTTGCTTTCAACATATTTTTATAGCCACACTCTGGTAGCAAGAAAACACGCATAAGAGTTTAGTAAAGAACGTCGGGCTAAAAGATTACTTTGAAATGTTCTTGTTAAGTTGAAAAAAAATAAACCAACTCAAAAATGTTGTATAACATCTGTCAAAAAAAAAATATCAGAATACTCGTACGTGAGATGGCGCTAGGTTCTATTTTGTAGTTGGTTTGACTTGTCCGATGTGCTGGTTGGGGTCAATTTTGCCGCAACAAGCTTGATTCCCTTTCACGTACAAGCCCCTTCGGTTCGGTTCCTCTTTTTTTGTTTAATGGGAAGATCGGGTTCTGGCGGTGGTGAAATGCAGCAGTGGTCCCACAAACCAACAGTCCATCAACCAATAGTCCATCAACCAATAGTCCAACAACCCCAGACCTCGGAGAGTAACCCACATAGATTTATGGGTGGTTTTATCCTCAGAGGAGAACGAGGAGATTTAGTCGGTGAAACTCAAAGGTTGGTTGGGAAACTCACGACAAACCGGAGGCCAGCAGACCCACCCTTTTCGGAACCCATACATTAGACGGGGGACTTGCAATGGGCAACATCAAAGATAATGTCTCCAAATCGTCGACGGGTGCAGACGGACGGTTCATTCAACTAAGACACGATGGTAACGGATGAAGGATGACGATCACTGGAGCTAATATCACATCTTGCAACTAATAAAAAAAAATTAAAAAAACACAGTGGCGCTCTCAGCCCGGTATGGGCCATCATGGCCTAGCGTCTTTACACTCATTTGTGTTGCTCATGTTGTTATATTTGTCACATCTGAGCGGGGCCTACGATTTATCGCCGAGTCCGAACGGCACTCCTTAGAAGCTTTTTCGTACGAAATTTTACTTTCGAGAGTTTGCCATTGGCCGTCGAAAGGGTGATTTGAAAAATTGTTTGTGACCCAGCCAGGAATCGAACCCAGACTCTCTGCGTGATAGTCCAATGAGCTAACTCTTGCGCCATCGCCATCGCAACTAATATGGGTATATAGTATCGACATCAGATCCCACAAATTACACCCCAACGGGGGAGCAACCAAAGAGCGGCAATGGTGTCCGGGCCGACAGCCAACATAATATGACACATCCCAACGATGCATCAACTTTAAAAGTCAGATTCGATGGGTAGAAGAACGACGACTTCTTTTTAAGCTAACGCCCCACTAATAGAACGCCAAAGGGCCAGCAGAGACATATATGTAGGCGGACGGCCAAAATATAACACAGCCTTCATAGCGGGTAAATATACAAAGAACAACAATCAGCAACAATAAACAACAAAATAAATAAATAATTGCAAGGAGTGACACGCAGTCCCCATTCCCCCAAATCTGTACAATGATCCACCAGAGTAGTTAGGAACAATCGGAAAAAAGTTGCAGAGGCACTTATACTTAGCTTTATAAGGTATGGCGATCGAGAGTATATATCCTCACATTCTTTCTTTCATCCCAACACTCCAGATGTCTTTCTATCGCGTTTTGTGTTGAGAAAAATTTATTAATTCGACGGTTACTGTGCAAAGGAAATACTTCTTTTCGTAAATTAATGAAAAATCCAAGATTTTGTTTCGGTTTACAGCAATCATTTTTTTTTTCCTTTTAACAATCGAAGATTTCGTGATTCGATCAGAAAAAAATCAAGTGGCGCTCTTGAACCCAGGTGTAGCTGCCCTCAAAATGCTTCCAGATAAAACAAACACATACCAGGAGTTATTTCTTTATTCGGGGCAATCCTGAAAGTGGAAGGGAATCAATCCTAACATGCTCCAAGAATGGATTGTCATGTTATTCTATTTGATACCCCAATAAACCCGAGACTTTCAAATCTTTCTTAAAAGTGGTGCGACCCTGGCAGTTGATAAAGAATTTTTACATTGGTCTTTGGGGGAATCGAATTTCCTGCGTGTTTTTAAAGCTCATTCTAACGATGTCTAAAAAATATAACCAGAACTGGAAAAGCGCTGTGTTCGCTAAAGTTTTTAGAACATTTTTGACACCCATGGTACAATATAATAGTGCCGCCATTTAGTCGTTTATAACTCTCAATTACACATAAAAAGTAAGCACTTTAATGATGCCAATTTTGGATACACGATCTCATCTTTGATATGTTTTTTTCCCCAAGTTCTTTCAGACTACTACACCTCGGGTAAGGACTAGTTCAAATTTTCGCTTGTTGGAGGCTGACAAAGATAAGTTTCTCTGTCGCTTTTTGGCAGAAAAAGGGCCCTACTTGTCGCAACTACCTTGGTTATTTCAGATATCTCCAATCGGCATGTGAATTTATTTAGTATAACTGTTACTTTTTGGAATTTATCTACCTTAATTAGAAACTTCATAGAACTTCAGTGACCGGGGACCTATGGGTCAGCTAAATTCCATCAAAAACGCACCACTGAAGGGTTATATAATCATATGGCCGATGTGGTCTATCTTTAATATTAAAACTTCGATTTGATTGAACATTTTTTTGAATTGGTTAGTTTAGGATTGCCTTTTTCTCAAATTATATAAATTGTTCTAATGCCAGTGTAAAATCTAAATTTTACCGAAATATTGTTATTCTTGTTTGTAGCAGCATTTAGTGACATAACAAGGTTGGATTTGGATTACAAAAACCTTGTAAAATATGTTTGAGTCGAAAGATTGATTTTCTGCAGGCAACACACAGATTCTTGAGAGGTTTTGAGAGGATTCTTGATCATCAGAACCGCTGCCCAACCTTCAGGTACGCAGTGTCTTTTTAGTGGCTTAATCACAAGATTGATTTTGCATTTTGCATTTGACCTTACAAACAAAAGATTTTTTTTTTTGGTTGCGCCTAGAAGTGCAGGAATCTACAAAAGATACTAATAGACTGTACCGTTGGTTATTCGTATATCTGACAATGCCATCAGTGCTAGTCAGTATATGCCTACGGGCTAAACCTCACCCCTCAGAGAGGCACTATGAGAACCGGCTACGCGTAAAGTTTCCTTTGCAAATAGTTTACGCTTCTGTAGTGTTAATCGCGTTAGGCAGAGAGCCTTCCAGTTTAGGCACCTACTAATACCGTCATGCGTTACATGTGGTTTTTTCATACGGCGCTATGTCGAAGGGTCTCGTTCTTTGTAGTCGGCGCTCAAGGTTTGTCATGTCCATAGTATGGATTATTTCATTATTGCAATGAACATGAAGACGGGTACGAAATTTGCGAGCAAAGTTTGTTACTTCGTTCTCACGGTAGCAATTCTTAGATCTCGGTGAATATCACTATTCCTTATAAAGGGTTTTCCAATAAGGACTTAACAACTTTTTTTAAAAATAAAACGCAAACCATTTTAGATATTTCTAAAACTTTATTATCGGCTTGAAGTACAATCAAAACATTTTTGAATGGAACTCGACTTGGTTCATATGGCCATCACGGCAGCGGTCGATTTGTTGGACACAATTTTCAACGACTCGGCTACACATTTCGGCCGAAACGGGCGCTATTTGGCTCTGAGCTCTTCCAACGTCGTCGGCTTGTTGGCATACACCAATGACTTAACGTAGCCCCACAGAAAATAGTCAAGCGGAGTTAAGTCGCACGAACGAGGCGGCCAATCGACTGGCCCATTTCTTGAGATAACACGCTCACCATACATACTCTTCAATAAATCAATTGTAACGTGTGCTGTGTGGCTTCAAATGGTCCATCGGCTTCAATTCTTGAGTCAGCTTGATCTTGTATGGGTGTAAACCAAGATCCGTACTCAAAGTACGCCATAATGTGGTCTGAGCTATGCCCAATTCTTGAGAACGCCGTGGAATTGACAAATTTGGATCGTTTGCTATGGACGCCTGAACGGCAGCGATATTTTCGACACTTCGACCGACCCGTTGTCTGACTGACACGGCAACATCACACAACGAATATGTAGACTCAAATTTTTGCACTAAGCTCATTATTGCCTGTCTACTAGGGCGAGAATTACGACCGAAAATTGGAATTAACGCTCTTAAAGTTGCAGTCACCGACTCCGAATTTCGGTAGAAAATTTTTATAATTTGCAGACGTTGCTCGTTCGTGTACTTTATCATGATGAAAATGTTAAGTTTACTGAATAAATTGACAGTGACAGTTTGATGATTAGTGAAAGAGTGCGTTCACAAATTAAATTCAAAGATTTCAAGTCCTTATTGGAAAATCCGATATATTAAGGAGCATTCACGATTGCTCTTCGTATTTTGTTTTGAAATGCTCGCAGTAGAGCCATATTGTTTGGTTGGTACCACTGCTTATACAGAAGCAGCTTGTTATATTCGCTTATCTTCGAGTATCTTCCGAGTAGCCAATACATTTCTCTAGATCTGATTTCGAGCACTTCGCGCTTCTTTTTAACATGTGGTTTCCACTTAAGTTTTGCGTCTAGGGTCATTTTTTTCCCTTTCTAGAGTTTTTTCAATTTCTTTTGTTATTCGATACACCTGATCGATTATGGAATGTTTGACCCCAAATCCGAATTGATGATCCAGAATCAAGTGCCTTTCTTCAATTACTGTTTGCAATCTTTACAGCAGAAGTATCTCGACGACCTTAGAAATTATTGGCAGAAGTGTAATAGGTCTACATGATTTCTTGTCATTTGCACATTTCCCCGGTTTCAGAACCATAATAACTTGGGCGACTATTTATTGCCTTGGAACATACAATAGTCTTAAAGAAGCATTTATAATGTAGAGCAACTTAACCAACATTTTTTTCGGTGGCTCTGTCAAAATTTCGCCAGTGATTAAATCATATCCCGGAGCCTTGATATTTTTCAATTTTTTTAATTGTCATTCGAAGTTCGCACAGGGATACGGTTTTTACTTTTAAGTTTTCGAGTGCCATATTCGATCAACTGTGGTCCATCGAACGGCCTGAACGTTTCCTCTAAGTGATCAGCAAGTAATTCTGCTTTCTCTTTGTCTTCTTTTGCCCATTTCCCGTTAGTTTTCCTAATTGGCGGCGAGTGCATTAGTTCACTCCTTTTAAGGCTTTCCATAGAGAGTAGTTTGAATACTTATCAGCGGTCAGATTTTCAAGGTAAGTAGAAATCTCTTGATTTTTTAGGTCCTGCAGCACATTTTTTAGCTTGTTACAAAGGTGGTTCAAATAAGTTTTATTTGGTGGCGCGCGGGATTGTTGCCATCTCTTGCACGCTCTCCTCTTTTCTCGTGTGAGGTCTTCGATTTCAGGCTGGTATTTGAATTTATTCTTCCTTGATTCTGCCTTCCGCAAAGGAGTGTTTTTCCACGCTGAGCTTTGAATGGCTTCGACGAATTTGTCGATTCCTTCTTCTATTTCGGACGGTATCTAGCGGTACATTTAAAGCAACATTTCCTTTGAAGTCTCTTCTAAAAGCATCCCAGTTAGTTAACCTAGGCGGTCCTTATTTTTTCACTTGACTTCCACCTATTTTCAGAGTGACTGCTGAGTGATCTGAGCTCAGATCATAGCAACTTAGTTAACTCTTTTGCGATAAACAAAAAATGAGGCTTCTAGACTAGCTACTAAGCCAAGATGTATCTGAGTCAAAGAAGAACCAAAGATTGCGTATGTGTTTCATGCACAATCCAGCTAGATTCAGTCGAACGAGTGGAAACTGACATAATCAGCGTGACTTTCGACCTTGTCAGAGCAGCGAGAGTTTTCAGTTTAACGGGTTTGACAAACTATGATACGAGTAGATATGACTCTTTATACCACGTAACTTTAGATACTGTCATATGGTATCTTAAGATCGACAAAGTGGTTTTCTTGGATTTTCTCGAAGACCTGTTGTACGGCAACTGCAGCTTTAGTGAATGTTCTGATTGTTATCAAATAGTTTCCAATTACAGATTGTACAGATTATAGCAGAAGACCCGGCCACGTAATAAAAAGGTCCAAGTCAATCTACTGACAGCAAAAAATCTCCTACTTTCATTCCCTGCAGATATGAAGCTATGTCGCACTTTTCTCTTATGATGAAAAGGCCGGATAGGCCAATCAGTTAGTAGTCTTGCTCAGAGATTATCTGCCAAACTATCCCTTTTATAGAGCACTGACTAATCTTGAAAAATCCTATTAATCTCAACATGTAAATAAATATTTCCCTTGACATACATTTTAAATATGTATTAGGCGTAAAATTGTTTAAGATACGACTTCCACATCAGTAGCTACTCTGACATATTTCGCAAGTCTCGAAATTAAAAATCCTTTAACAAGTTTCGCTTTCTCAAATACGAACACACACTCTTTGGAGGGAGTTCTATTAAAAATTAAAATCAAATAACGCATGCAATATAGTCTATTCCCTCTGGGCATCGCTTTTACAGACCACGAAAATGCAAAGCTCCAACAACACCCACGAATCCTTTGCGAATGCTCGATCTTCTTCACAGAATTCATGGCAAAACGTTTTCATCTAAGTAAGCACAAAGTAATAATAATGGGAAATACCAAAGTCATAGGAACATGCCAACTTTATCGTAAAGAGAAGAACACAAGCGTTCGCACATTGCACAGAGGAATCTATTCATCCAACAACTGAGATACTTTCTTTGTGTAAGTTCCTACTTCCTTCTCTCCACATACAAGTTGTTGTAGCTGAAAACTACTGAAAAGTTTTCTTAAGATCAGCTCTTCCTCAACGACCTCGTCAGACGGTTCACTTCAAGAACAAAATGACTTTCTCATATCCGCAGCCTGATGAAGGAATTAATAAAAAATTCATGAAAACAGCGGATTACTGGCAGCCTAATAAGCACCTCAAATGCCTCAGATCCGTTGAAGAATACATATGTATGTACTCGTATATGAGAAATTAATTGCTTGCATAAGCAATGCCATGCATTACTCTGCAGAAGCGTCATAGATCCTTTGAAAGAGTCCTTCTATCAACATCATAACATCATGTATTCACGATGAGTCTTTATGGTGTTCGTATTATTTGTGGGAAAAGGTCCTTTGCCGTTAATAATCTCTTTTTCACTCACACACACTAATTTTCATCCTCCTCCATCCATCTACCATTCAATCTAATTTGCTCGAATGCACATTTGAGTTCCAGATGAATAGTTTAAACCTCATAATAGAGATGTGGTACGTAAGACTCGTTACATCGAACGCAAATTACGAGATTGTTAAAGAAAACGTAAGCAGAGCAAGGACGTCTTTACATTTATACATTGTAAGAGCACGTATCAAGCGAGTGATTGAGTGAGTGAATAACTACGCTTTAGTCACGTTAAAGGAATAGATACCGAAGAGTTGAAAGGCTGACTTGGTGTTAAATTGCATTGAGGTAGCATTCTAAACGGGGTGTATGACAAAGACCTTAGATAAAAGAAGTTATAACTAGTCAAAGGTGATTCTTTTGGAGGTACTTTTTTCAAATATTACAAAATAATCAAAAAATCCAATTTTATTGAATAATCTTTATTTTCGTATTAAATAACCATTATTTACATTTAAGTTTTGACGATTATTTTTTTCAAATGTTGGCCACAACTGCGGCTAAAATGCTCAATTCGAAAGTTCCAATATTCGATTGCACTCGAGCATTACGAGTGGGATTTGATTAATGACTCGGATAATGCTGGCCTCCAATTCCTTAATCTCCCAGAGAAAAGGCCAAAGGTGTAAAATAAACTATACACCGAATCGTTCCCGCAATTAAGCCACGGTTCACGGGCTCTGTGGCAAATGGCGCCGTCAAGTTGACACCAAATATCGTCGAGACCACGAATTTCAATTTCTGACATCAAATTGTCTGTTACTATTGCGCGATAGCCAACATTAGTTTTGAAGAATTATGGATCAATGAATTCACCCCAAATTCGGCCACTTTGCTTAGAGAAGAAGTCAGTCTCAGTGCTGAACAAAATGTTGGTGGAAAACAGTGGATCTTTTTTAAACTTTTCAAAAGCCAAAAGACTAAAACGGAGGCTACTTGGGAATTCGGCCGACTTCAAATCTTCCATGAATTGAATTTTGTATACCTTTAAACCAAGATTCGCACGTAAAAAACTCCAAAATATTACATATGACAAGATAAACTATTGGACCGAATCTATTCAACACCGTCATCGCGTACCCTCCCCCTATGGTCTTCTAGGTGTGGTGAAAAGTAACCTCCTTGACCGCCAGAATGCCCTGCTACTGCAAAAAAGGTTATGGTACCTTGACGTCCACAGATACCACAAAGATTAGTACTAAGTGCACACGCCATATTTTGGGCAATATTCCGCATATGAAAAAGTTATCCTGCCGCTGGGTGCCGCGCATGCTCACTCCTGACCAAAAACACGAACGCGAGAGCACTTCGAAAGAGTTTTTGGACTTGCTGATGCGGAATCGGGCGGACTTTTGGCGTCGATTGGTAACTGTGAATGAAACCTGGATCCAGTATTACACACCAGAGAACAGAATGAGTGCCCGGCAATGAACTGAAGCCGGCACGAGTGCTCCAAAGCGGCCGAGGGAGGCTCAATAGGTCGGAAAGGTTATGGCGTCGGTTTTCTGGGATTGTCATGGCATACTCTTCGTGGACTCCATCGAAAAAGGAAAAACCGTCAACAGCGAGTATTACTATGCATTATTGGAGCGATTGAAGGCCGAAATCACAAGCTAAAAGGGGATTATATTGAATAAAATAAAAAGAAGGAGGTTACTTTTCACTCCACCTAGTATATCGTCGCGTTTTATGTAATAATTTCAAACTCTTTGAAAGCAAAGCGAATTGTGTGTTCAATAAGCCGATTATGTAGACCATCGTGCTTGATGCGCACGAAGCACATCGCTCGTAAAACGCTGATATTCGTGATACACCTGAATAATTTGAAGACACTACGCCGAGCTTAATTTTGTTCTTAACAAAATGCAAACTAACAATGAACGAAAATATCCTAAATGTGTAATAAAACGCCTACGTAATCTATCATAAAATACCCACTGGAAAAAGTACCTCTAAAGGGATCACCTACAATATTATGAAAAAGAAGTCAATTTTCCTTAGAGAGGATCAGGGACTGCGACAGCCAAGAAAGTGTAATACCAAAAGCACAACCAGTACTAATTAACTTAATAGCGTTTCATCCAAGTTACGAGTATTTAAGGTAAGAGCAAGAATCTGGTATGAAATCTAGCGCAAATCCATCTGCACAATAAATCGAAGAAAAATACTCGTTTGTGGTAGGAGTGAGACCTTACCAATCACCAGTCAGCCTTCAATGCCAGTGAATAATATTAGGCTTCGTAGAGAAGCATCTAAATTTCGTAAAGGGAAGATACTTTGCAGTCGAACCTTTTGCAGGATTGCTAGTACTAAGTTCTACTCGTACATCGGGCATCCTCTTGAGAACTTGACTAAGATTGTAAGATAAATGAAATGTATGACTAGCCTTTCGCATGACGGATTTGAGTAAGTGTTAGATTATTGTCCTGAAAAGTGGCGCGGTTAAACAAATGGTTGCTCTGAAACTCAGCAGATTATGGAAAAATATGACTCACTTGAACTCATGAGGAAAGATGATCCGAACTCTGAGATGCCCAATATCCGGAAGTTGAAAATTTTCAATCAGAAAAAGCCACCTTATTCTACTTCGCCGTGCTATTAATTCTAACACTAATATCACGGTATCTGCTCGTTTCCTTGGTAGTTGCGAAATGTATAGTAGGCGTACATCAACTGCTTAGTGTTAATGCAATTTACATTGCATTTAATAGGTTGTCTTTCATTCGGCTACTCCTTCGAGCATCGGCTGGAATTTCAGTTTTTTTTTCGTGTGGGAAATTTTTATTTCCATCGCTATCATTTTTCCTTTATATTTCTCGTACATAGTGCTGCACTGTGATGAATATCTTAAAGCTGCACGAACGACTTTCATGATGCAAAATGTTTTGTCGCAGAATGTAATATTTTCATTCTAATTTCAACAGAGCCTCAGTACGAGTATTTGCTTTTTACCCGGGCTGCCTAGCTCACTAGCTGGCTAGTTATCTTCTATTCAATTACTAAATCCCTTAAAAGCTAACACATCACTGTTTATGACAAGAATGTCATCGGCAATAAGAAGAAAAAAACGCGCTTAGGACTCTTAACCGTACAGGGTTATTAGAAAATGTTGCATGACGTCTAGAAATGAAGTCATTTGGACTCTGTCGATATGCACCAACTTTGAACATATCCCGATCTATTTCCCCAGGACACACTGGCAGGAATGGAGATGAATAAAATTACGTTATGTAGTTTAACTGAAAAGTAATCCTTACAATTTGTCGTGTCACATTTATCTTTATAGAGGGGAAGATAAGATAGTTAGCTCTACTAGCTGGGAATTCGATCGTCTCTAACAACTTTTTTTTAGCAAAATCGTAAACAATTCAAACTGAAGATTTCCGATTGTTATCCAAGATTTAAAGGCAATGTGATCCAGCCCAATGGCTAGAACCCAGTTTTTTATTTCTACAGATAAACCTACTCCTGCGCGATGATCCATTGAATTGTGCCTTGCCTCTTTATTAATTAGGTAACTCCCTAACGTATCAAAAGTACGACATGACAAGTTAAAATTACACAGTTAATAGATATTTACAAAATATTACAAAAGGTAATGCTGATGTACTCGTAGTAATGCAACCGTTGGAAGCCACTGCTGCCAATGGAAATAACAAATTCTACGCCTTACTAGGTACCACAAACTGGGTGTTAACCTCTGCGCCGACCCTTTTGTCAACAGCAAGCAATTTGTCGATTTGTGCATGTCCATCACTCGGACAAAGAATTAGTCCTTTTCACTCACTCCTCGTATTTTTCTTTAATGCTGAAAAACTGCTTCAATCAGTACCACCTTTCAGTACCAACATCCAAACCAACGTCCAAACATTTGCAGTGTTAGTGCTCCACGGGTTCACTTTTACATTAAGCGTTACAGGATGTTAGATCACTTCTGCCTAAGAAACTAAAGTGCTTAAGAAAAACAGTAAGCTGGCAGTCTGCGTTCAGACCACATGCCATTTGCATTTATGCTCACTTGGTACCCAACTATATAGAACTTACGTAGGTTCGATACAGGAGGACTCTCTGTGCCTTGCCTAACAAGTGTATGGCACTTGCATTTTTCGTGGTGCAGTCCTGACTCTGAATAGTGACAAGATTTAGTGAACTCTTCCCTCCAACTGCGTTCAGTAAAGTTATGCATTTTTAAATCAGCTTGTTAGTCATTCAAAGGTTCAGCATAGTTTTAAGAACGGCTCAGCTCTCGATACAGATGCAAATGCTTTGAACTTTCCACTGATCTTTCACAATATAAATCGTTGCTATCAGGATTGTTCATATCTCCGCTTGGAGGACAGACCCAAGTTTTCCTAACAAACAGTCCTCCAGATAGACACCAAAGCTGCATCCTATATCGGTTTTGAAGACAACCATGCCGACCAAACTACATTCTTTTCCTGGCTTAGATTATGACCATAACCAGTCATGAGAGCAGGGAAAGTCGATTTCGTATTTTAAGCGTAAGTAAGGGTGGCAATGCCCATAAGATCAGAGTCAAAAGACGGTCGGCGCACATGGTCTTAGAAGCACCAGCGCATATTTCATCAAAATCCATACCTCATGCATGTTCAAGCCAGGGGCACTAGCAAAGACGAGTTCTTTCGATTCCAATAAAAGCAGCAGTCATGTATTGTCATATGAACTTATTACGTCAGACAACCAATGCATAGGTACTAATGGGCCTTTCATATCATGAAGTCATGAAGATCAAAAACATCCTTCTCTAGCGAACGGCTCGTTAGCATTACCAGAAAGCCGACAGCCCTTAGAGGCTCGCGACGTAACACGTTAGGTCTAATGAAATTTGTTCGTTATGGCGATACCCACATACTTTTCTCTTTGGAGAACTGAATAGTGTTGCATTTAAGTACTAGATGAGTCAGACTAGTCAGCTTACATCTGCTCGTTAGGAGAACAACCTCAATTTGTAGAGGATCAACTATAAGCCTATTTCCAGGGCACCAATTCCTGATCACTTTTTTGGGGGCCTGCGTCTTAAGGCGCACATTCAATAGACACGATCCACAGACAGCATAGCTAAATCATCTACAAATGCTTGGGCATAAACCTCAGATGCATCAATTCTTGATCATGCAAGTACAATCATTGGTCCCAACCACGACTTCGAAATGAAATAGTGAACTGGCGAATCGAGAACTCGGGTTTCACCCAGTTCAGTGACGAGAACATGGCACTAGAAACGGGGGACATTTATACCACCCTGTTTAACAATGCAATGAATAATGCACATTATCAATTAAAGACACCTCCAATCCGGCGAATCTCCGGTCGATCAGTCTCCTTCCAAACATCAGTAAGGTTTTCGAAAAAGTCATCAATAGAGTCCTGACTATGTGGGTTGAGGCGAAAATATAGTTCCGGATAATCAATTCGGTTTCAAGGCGGGACATGATGTTATACATGCAGCGTCTTAGCTGGTTTCTGATGTCCAATTGAACAAAGCCAAAAAACAGTGCACGGGTTCCTGCCTGATTGACTTGGATAGGGCTTTCGATACCGTATGGTTAGAGGGACTCTTCTACAAGCTGAACAGGCTGGGCATTAGTAAACCACTGCTGTATATTCTTTTCAATATGCTCACAGATAGACAGTTCATCGTGAAGAATGGCCATGTGACTTCCACTGGTATATTCAACATTAAAAATGGTCTGCAACAAGGTGCGGTCAATTCGCCGATCCTTTTCAACATTTACACAAGTGATCTGATAGGTTCACTTCACCATGCCATAGCGTACGCAGACGACTTAAACGCGTACAGATCAGGTCCAAAGATTGAGGTTATAAACATTCTTTTGCAACGTGACTACGATAAAATTAAGCAATATTGCGACGACTGGAAGTTGAAGATCAACTTTCAGAAGTCGAAAACCATTCTGTTTAGGACGCCTTTGTATGGGGCCTCTGCGGATACCAGAAAGAATTGGCGAAAGTTTCAGATCGTTGGACAACACGGATAACCACTTGTTTGTCAAAATGTAGTCAGATACCTTGGGGTCTGGCTAGATCAATATCTATATTTTAACAAACATATAGATGTTGCTCTGGCCAGAGCCAAAGGTGCTTTTGCCCTTACAAAGAGACTGTTTTATAACAGGCAACTCGATGCGAGGGTAAAGGTGATCTGCTACATGGCCCTTATTCGGCCTATGCTTACATTTGGTTGTCCCGTGTGGTTCAACGTGAGAGCAAGTCTTTTGGAAAAGATTCGGGTGTTTGAGAGGGCTTGCCTTAGGACTTGTCTTCGCTTATACAGAACACCAGGGTCTGAGTACATAAAATTCTATCCTAATGAGGTCTTGTACAATAAATGTTATTTAGTTGATTCGAAGGCACATTGCAAGAGCAATGACCTCGTCGAACAACCTGATCTCTGGGACTTACTACCCCAATTATATGTATCACAAGAGAGTTCGCTTTGACGGCTTTATTCCTCCAGAAGCGTTCCTCTACCTTGACAAGAAAGGTCTGATCCAGGACAGATTAGCGGTACCGTTAATCTTTCACGTCGCTCGAACAGCTGCGGACAGGCGACTCAACTACGACAGAGACGTCGCACACGGCAATGCGGAGCGTCTCCGGTTTAGTAGGGCGGTAGGGAGTCGCGACATGAGGGATGTTGCTCGGCAGCACCAACAATTTTGGTGGCTTGCAGAAGAAGGGGAAGCTCCATCGTCGAATTCCTCTAGTGCAGGGTAGCTTCGTTAGGGAGCAGAGTGAGTCTGTCTAATATTTAGTCATGGCCGACTTACATAGGTTTAGGTAGGGTTAAGGTAGCTTTAAGAACAAAAATTATAAAAACAAAAAAAATAAAAAAAAAAATAAAAAAACAACAGAGATGGGTAACTCTCTCTTAAAAAAGTGGTTATCCACACCACACCAAAAAAAAAAATTTTTAGAAACAATACTTATACAATAAGATAGTTTAAGTAGGTTAAGTACATTAAGATTTATTTTAGGTAGTTCTTAGTTTCGTAGTCTTAAGTTTAAATAATATAATAAAACAAAAAAAAAATGTAAATTTACAAAGTTTTTAAATTTCAAAAATATATTTTCTTAGTCTTAACTATACTTAATGTAAAAAAAAAAATAATTATAATAAATATCTGTTCGGTAAGTCGAAAAACAAAATTTAATTGCTAGGTTTAACTTAGAGTGCCCGCATGGGGCCAGTAGGTTAGAATAAGATAGTTTTCTAAGTCATTTAAGCTAATTTTTAAGCGTTTTTTTGTCTAGCATGTAAGAGTTATTGATTTGTCTAAATAAAAATGCATTTAAAATGAAAAAAATGTAAAGTACATTGTGTAAAAACGGGACATTAGCTCAAGATCAGTTAAGTTTCGACATTATCATTTTGACTCGAGACATTGAGGCAATAGCATAAAGATTCATCGATGGCCGAATTACTCACAGAATATGAACTTGCTCAATTTTTATTCCAACATTCATAACGTACCCGTACAATGCGAACTGGGCAGGATCAAGGAGGATGGAGGGTTCATGGATAGAAACTTACACCAAATCATGTTCACAGATACAACAAGCCAATTTGTCAATAACATACAATATAAGTAAAATTAAAAAAAAAAAACTAAATATTGCCCCTTATTGATACATTTTGTGTTCTTTTGAGTTGTGGACATATTGCCTTTGAAAAGCTTAAATTTAATTAAACGTACATACCCAGCAGATCAATATGCCATTGTAATAAATTATCGTGATTGCATAATGGTCATACCGCGCAGCTATTCAATAACATAATAACCAATCAATTGGTAATCATCGTCAATTATTTCATTATCTCTTGATGTAAAGTTGTCACATGTGTGTGGCTTAATTGTTAATTAACGTTTAAGCCTTGTGGCATAGGGCAAATGTGAAATGTACATATTTACAGAGAGGATGTCACGTATCATGTCTAACAATTATTCTGCGTGAAAAATGAAAATGCAGAGTAGGTAAACTGACAGAAAGCAATCAATAGGAACACTCGAAAAAAATTGCAAAGTTCGCTCAAAGAGCCCTTGCAACGAAGTGTCTTACATCAGGGAATGTATAGGTTCATATCGAGACTGCCGTAATTGCCATTAAGGAGCTCAATAGGAAGCTTCTGTACAACACTCGAGTTGTGGATCAATCGCACCAAGCTCTGCTGAGTCAGAACTTTATTTCATGGACACATTAATCAATCGATGACGTTCGTATAACCAATTGACCTATTGATTAAGTGCATATGGTGATGAAAAGCATTTTTTAATTGGATTTGATTAAATTGCCATTAACATGACAGAAATTGAACTGAATAAACAGAAAAAAATGACGCAGTTCACACGCCGCTGAAGGATGGTATTTCGCCGCAGAATACTTGTTAGTGGACAGTCATGTAGTTGGACATTACGAAAACAGTTTGCACAGTTTTGAATGACTTGCAAAAGTTGAGCTTCCATAGGAAGGTTTAAAATCGACAAAACCGCCATCTATTTTCGCGTTTAAAATGTACTATGATTGGGTCACTGTTGAAATAACAGATGAAATCAAATTCAGCTGGCAGGACCTAAGTTGCATTCATCAACAGTACTTGATACTAGGTATCCAACTACACAATGACAATGGATTACTCCACTCCTTTTGTGTTTCTTTTGCAGCAATTTTTTAAATTTTGTAGAAAGATGAGCGAACGCTTAAACTATAAAGTATCTACAGTACCAGGCACTACAATCACATGAACGGCCTGATATTATATTACTCCGCTGTGTTGCCATCATTTTCAGAGCCTTCAGTGATTTTTGCCAAGTACAAAACGTATTACTATGTTACGAGCCAAGTAAACTATCTATTGTCTGTCAAATTTAGTGATAGCAGAAAAGACGTTGACTTCTCAGAGTCGCCAGGAAGCACTTGTTTCGTCTGCTTTGTTCTCATATAAAACAAAGTCATAGCCGGTTCTTCAAGCAGTCCTAATACAGGTTCAAGGCCTGAGAATTTAGCCTTTCGACAAGCATTCAGAAGAGAACTGCATTCTGGATCTAGCTTGAAAGTGAGAAGACGATATAGCAAAGCCTTAAGGGCAGCTTCAATATGATGTGTTTGGTTCGAAAAGGGCAATGCCTTACCTTTCACTAGACAAATCATTCCAGTCATCATCTTCCTTCTTAAAAAGACAATCTTAATTTTGAGAGGATTGCCTGAAAGCCAATTTGGCTGCAGAGCAGACAACCACTAAGCGTAGTTCAACGGACCTGCTACATTATTTCCAAATAGCTCAGTGTAGACTGTCAATGACGTGCAGCATAGCAGCGGAGACAGAGCGCTGCTGGCGTTAAAACACTGTTAACCACAGTTTACATATTAATCGCAACACATTAGGGCCCTAAACTTATGATCTCACTAAATCTTTCGCGTTGATCGGCATATTGAATCCTGGACAAATATTTTTTTGAAGCATTTGCCAAGCACGTAGTCCTCTTTTTTGACTTAAAGGCTACTCTTTGTATTTGTCAGAAGTTTAGGATATACGCCAGAGCTACGGTAAAAAATTCTCGAATCGTCCTTATCAGCAAAAATTTATGTTTCCTGCCTGGGTGCACGTGTCGTTAGTTCATATAACAAGTTTCAACTTATTCCCTCAAGTAGTTTATAAACATGAGTTTTTGATGGAAACCCCTGAGGAAATTCATCCAAAGTTGACAAAAGTGTCCGGGGACTCTGCTACTTCCTTATCGCCGTTAAGAATTGGGCAACTTTATTTAATTGCGTTCGCACGTCCCTCGAAGATGACCCACGTAAAGGACGGCCAAAACCCGCAACCACACCCGAAACCATCAAAGCCGGTAGGCGAGTGAAGGTGAGTGGGATAGCTGAAGCTATGGGAATATCGGAAGAAAGAGTGCGAAACACCTTGCATTAGATCTTAGGGATGCGAAACCTCTGCGCAAGTTGGGTGTCGAATTTGCTGAATGCCGATCTTAGGGAGATGCGCAAGCGATTTTCAAAGCAATTTTTGGAGCGATTCAATAGGGATCCGATAGATTTTATGCGGCGATTTCTCATCGTAAATGAGATATGGCCCCACCACTACACGTCAGAAATGAAACATCCTATAAAGCAGTTCAGCGCCAAAGAAAGCGAAGTCAATCGCATCTGCCGGAAAATCATGGCCAGCGTGTTTTAGGTGGCGAAAGGGAATAGCTGATTATCTTGAAGGTAGAACAATTACAGGAGAATATTTCTCCGATTTTCTTGACCAGCTGGATGCCAAAATTCGCGAGAAGGGGCCTGGCTTGAAAAAACAAAAAATCATGCACCTGTGCACAAGGGTGAGTAAGCGATGGGAAAACTGCGGGATTTGGGATACGATTTGCTCGGCCCTATTCTCCTGATTTGGCACCCTCAGGCTTCCATCTGTTCCTAAACTTGAAGAAATTTGTTTCTGGGAAGACCTTCGCATCCAATGAAGAAGTTGAAAGAGCCGTAGATAATTATTTTCATAGCATTCCGGACTCTCACTTCCAAGAAGAAATACTGATTTAAGAGAAACTCTGGACCAAGTATGCTGAAGTCAAGGGAAATTACTCGTATGTAGAAAAATAAAATCAGTTTTTAACTAAAAGTCGCAGTCTTTCTCTGTCAGGGCGAGAATTTTTCACCTTATCCTCGTATTGAATACACTTTCAATTACAGGCAACTGAAAGCCAACAAATGAAGCAAGAGCGTTGATGATCACTCAGCTCGTTTGGAGAATCGGTGATAGGAATTGCTTGTAAGCAAATCAGTTCAGTCCAGTTTGTTGCCACCCATGGTGCAAAAGAACCACTGTGCCCAAGCACCTTTCCTATCTCTCTGTCCAATTTTCCAAAAAACTTAACATATGGTGAAGCATTATTAGTGTATTCATACCCACTTGAGAGTGGGTTACATGACAGCCCCTTGGATGAATCGCTGTAGAATCCTTCAAAATCATCTTTCCTGGATTGCCTAACGAGATTTTACATATAATGCGTATAATGAAACAACCATCGCCAATAGCACCGCAAAAGCACTGAATCTATTCATGATCAGCTAACGAAGTCATGAGTGCGTTTTTTTCTTGTCACAACGCAGAATTTATGTCACGGGTGGGTATGTGTTGGTATCTTCTTGAATCATATGTTACTTTAAAACTGACAGCTCTTATGCGCTCAATTGACAGAAACTCAGTGTTGTACTTTTGCGGCACGGGAAAAATTGCAAAGTTATGTACTCCCAAAGTGGATGCTGTGTTGCCGAAAGAGGGCGATTTTCGAAACGAAATAAGGCAGCGGGTGTGAGCATGTTTATGAAAAAAGTTCGTAGGACCCATTTACTGATTGATACCTACTGCAGCAAATGGTCCAATTGACTTAGGAAATAAAGGCGATTGCAGCTCGAGTTTAGCTAAAAAATCATTTTTTTTCTCCGGGACGAAGTAAACAGTCAAAATTGCTATATATCGAACTTGGAAAATCCTGAACGACTATTTGCGACTATTTGCTATGGCTTTTGGAGTCACAGCTTTATACGCCCAAAATGACAATGAAAGAAGAGTTACACTTAATGGCGAGCGCTACCGTGATACGATAAACGCCAGAATGTGATGATTTGGACTTGGGTGAGCTGTGATCCCAGCAAGATGGGGCTACGTGTTACACAAGACGTCCAACAATTAATTTCAATTAGTTTAATTCAAGCCATTGGACTCATCAAATATCAATACAATGCAAACAGTACAAATATGATTAAGGCACTCAAGAACGATTTTGGCCTATCTATTCGTGAGAATGTATTCATAAATTGGGTTGAAAGGATGGCCTTCTGCCAAACCAGCCCAGACAGTCATTTACTTTGCTCATTATTTTGTTTATAAAGGACATTTTGGAGGAAGTTGGATGGGGAATCGAGTTCGGAGATTTGCGGATACCAGGCCTCACTTTTGCCGATTACATCGTTTTTCTAGCGGACTCAGTTGAGGGAATGCAACGGATGATAAATCGGCTAGAACACTACTGTTGAAATCTGACTGTGAATCTTGGAAAATCAAAAATGATGATCTTCAGGAATGGAGGTGGTAGATATTCGAGAAACGAAAGGTGGACTTACTAAGGTCAGAATTTGGAAATTGTGCGAGAGTATAAGTACCTCGATGTCGTGGTCTGTCCTAATCTTAACTTTAAAAAGCATTTTATGACGAAATTAGCTGAGCGAAGAGAGAGCTATTTCTTCAGTATGGGGATGTTGCATGGAGAATAGGTTTGTGGACCATAACGCAAAGATATAGATATTTCGTACCACTGCTTTCTCCATTATGTTGTATGGTGCTCAAGTGTGAAGTTACTGGCAGTTCGATGTTGTGGAGTAGTTTCTAAGATACTTCCTTAATCGAATTTTTCAGTTGCCGACCGGCACTCCGCATTACATTGGTTAACCTGGAAACTTCTATGCCGCCGTTATTCTTAGATACATTGAAGATCCACTTCGAATATATATTGAAGCTGCTAAAGATGGACAAGGAAAGACTCCCCAATATGGTCCTCAAGTCTATAATCACATCAAGAGGCAACCTCGCCAAAAAGTGGGAAGAAATGACGGTTAAGTGTGGAGAAGACTACAGATTCAACCAGACATCAGTCCCGCTGTTCTTAGAAATCTGTTTGAAAAGATATTGGATGGTTTAAGTCATTCAGCTGCCGCTTTCAATGATAAGTGTGATTATTAAAATAAGAGGCGAAATAATCAACCTCAACTACATTCCACATCGCCCAGACCTACGTATTTTATGTGATATTTGCAATCTCAAGGAAAGAGAAGATGTTTACCACTTTGTTGGCAGATGCCCGATACTAAGTGAGTTTCGTGTTAGATACCACGATATACGCTTACAAATCATCTGATTGAGGCATTCCACTGACTGGTTCAGTTTTCTAAATACAACACTCACAAAACTTTTTTCTTCAGTAGCTTGACTGAGAGGGCCGCTACGTGACAAATGGCACCACCCTGTTGCAGCTAAATCTCACCAATATTAAGTGCACGTAGTTTCGGCAAACAATTACGTTTCAACATGTCCCAATAGTGATTTCACTTAAATGTAATGTGGCGACTATTATTACCAACAAGAAAATATGGCCCAACAATGTCACCTCAATGAAAACTACACCAAAGAGCACATGAAGGTTTGTAGCCGTTCCAAAGTGCATATTTTGCTTCTGACCAAAGCCGTCTAGCCAGCGATGAGCTGTGATGGAGTTCCGAATATTGTTCTTGAAATTCCATTCGCCCACTTCCTGCTAACGGCGTGAAATAATTTGATTCGAGTCACTGTTAAAGGATGCACCGAAGGCCTCAATATTTTTAGCACTCCTTAAATTTCTTTGTCTCACTGACAGGAGACATTGAGCATTGAAATTGTAGAGTCGAATTGTTGTATGAAATTGCGAAATGCGAGCCGAATGAACCGATTATAACGATCGAAAACTGGCGTTAGGGCACTGAAAGTTAAGGATACACGGTTTAATTTTGGTTTTAAATTTAAATCATTTGTAAACCTTGCCCGTTCGACTGAATAGTAGACTTTGACAGGTAAGTTGTATAGGTAGAGTAAGGTTCCTATTGGAAAACCCTTTACAAGGAAACACGAACTACTTTTTCTCGTATTGATCCTCTTGTCGCATTTAACATGATAGACAACTAACGCCTAACTGCAGCTTTTTAATCACGATGACCTTCGGTCTTTAATGTCCGTGCATCTACTCGTATCTCTGCACACCTACACATTTTACCAGTACTCTGATTTATGTCCTTGTAATTTTCTTGGCATTCGTCCAACTACTCAAAAAAGTCACAACACGTACGTACGTCAGAGGCATAGTTTTTGCTTGTCAATAAATTCACTGCAGTGACAGTGCCACTACTCGAAACGATGATGATTGGTTCGGTGTCTGGGTTTTTCTTTTTTTTTTGAGTTTTTTCACATCTAAATCAAAACAAAAAAACCAATTTGAGTAATTTGACAAAATCATCAGCATGCAGCATCTGCAATTCCACTACATGGGACAAAAATAGTTGCACGTCACGCCTCCCCTTGTGCCATTTTATTTCAATTCCCTGCTGTGATAGCTAGCGCTTAAAATCCCTATTAGTCAGCGGATTTTCCTATTCACAGCTTCCGATTTTGGCGCGTTCAAAAATCTATACTTCGACTAATTGGTCCACGAATTGAATCCTACCACAGATTGTAGTTCTAGAATCAGAATGTGCCTACACAGCATCCTAGTATCCTACAATCCCACAACCCTCTACACCGACATCGTCTTTGCTCCGGTGGTCTCCCTTTGATATCCGTTGACCCCATGTGGCTGTAGTTTTACCACTCCACTCTATGCCACTTCAAACCAAAAAAAAAATATACTATACATATATACATAAAAAAAAAATCGAAAAATCATTTCCGAACATTTCCGCGTTTTCCAGTTGATTTTCACTTCCAATTCGATTAAGCCCGGTGCAATGGGATGGAATGGACAAGCAGCCGCTGTTGGTCAACACCCTTACGAGTCGCTTTGATCTGGTCAACCCCCAGCCTAGGCAACAATGTGTCCCAAATTTTGTCTCACATACGATGTAGTTTTACTATTTCAGGCTTGTTATGGATGTGGGGATTGTTTTTTTCCTTTTTTTTTTTTGAATTTTTGAAATTTCAATTCTGGTAACGACAGGGCTTAAAACGTTTGGGACATTTGTAACGTTTGAGGTGGCAATCAATTGCTCAACTTCCCCCCAAAATGTCGAAGAGACGATTAATAGCTGCTGCCAGTGCTGTGGTATTAAAAGGGTCACAAACGCACGCGGTTGCGAAATGAGATAAATTGGAATGACAAAAGCGGAAGGAGCTGGTTAGAAAACTTTTTCACGCGACTGTCATATTGATTAGCTGTGGAATTGATGGATTCGAGGTGCTTAACCGTTTTAAGGGGGTGACTTAACAAGTCAACCAAATGGATCATAACAATCAGTCTGTTGCTGGTGTTAAGAAATGACAGAGCAAATAAATTGTTTACTTGTCTTGGGGTCGAATGAAAGATGTACTTGGGGGTGATTAAGGGATATCGACTAGAATGGTTAGATATTACCGATTACGGGAAGTAGTGACAGGGAATTAATCATTTAACTTGAAAAGAAAAAGGAAGACTAGCTCGAGTAAAGAGACCTTCGAAATGTGTTGACTTTTATCATGGGATAGCTAATTTGTGGTTAAATGTAATAATTGACTTGACTTTGAAAAGGTTGGTCTAATGCAAACAATGGTACAAATTTAGAAATCAAATATTTATCAACTCTTAAGGTTTGTCCAGAGGTGAGTGTTCAGTGTTAAGTCTTGACGTGGACTTTCAGTGACGCATCCGATACCCACATTTGAAACAGATAGCTTTGATAGTGAAATATGACGGACATGAGAAAAAAGAAAATCCTCTACGATTTGGGAATCTTAATATTTTAGATGAGGATGTGTACTCAATGTACGTACATTGTATATGCCGGGTGCTACTCAAAAACGCGATCCAGAACATACGATGGATACGATCAGGTATACAAAAACGACAAAACTGCGACATTTATTATAGCTGTCACAAAAGACTGCACATGCTAGGATGCGGATTCGTCGTGGGAAATCGGCTCAGGTCAAAGGTCATCGACTTAAAGCCAATAAGTGATTGCCTAGCTGTGATCCGCATCAAGGGCGTATTCTATAGCACCAGTCTTATTTGTGCATACGCCCCTACCTCCTGGACGGAGCCTACGGAGCCTGTCCGGAGTATGATGTCAGAATCGTACTCGGGGATTTTAACGCCAAAATCAGTAAGGAAAACATCTTTGGCGGTTTAGTCGGAAAGTACAGCCTCCACGACACGACAACAGATAACGGCTTCCGACTAATAGACTTTGCTGCAGCACGTAATACGGTGATAAGTACCACTAGATTTCCAACACTAAGAATCCACACAGCCAACCAAATCGACCCAGTGCTAATTGATGCGAAACATGCATCCAACATCCTCAATGTATGAACATTCAGGGGGCCCAACGTGGACTCTGACCATTTTCTCGTAGCAGCAAAATTCAGAGCTCGACTGTCCAACGAGAAAAAGCTACGACCCGCTCCGAAAAAGAAATTTCACGTTGGAGGCCTAAGCAAGAAATGGAGCAGCCAGAGACAACAGTGAGCGCCTGAGCGAGAGACTCTTCACTGTTCATTCACCACCCACAAATGCCAACAATCTGTTGAACCAGTATCGCGACATCATCAAAGAGGTAGCCGTGACTACCGTTGGTTACCAATCACCGCCGATTAAGCACCCGCGGTATGATGATGAATGCATACGCAGGAAAATGGTGACAGAAAATGCACATAAACAAACGCTGCAGCGTAAAACGAGAGAGGCAAGGGAAGGGAGGAGAAAAAGGTTCTGCGTAGGAAGAAAAGACCCGCGATAGAAACAACATCCGGACTTTTTATAGAAAAGCCAAGCAACTAGCAGCTGGCTTCAAGCCCGAAACGCAGGCTCTTCGAAAAAGTGAAGAAAATGTAGTCACCGAAGCACAGGGAATTGTAGATGTGTTAAAGCAGCACTTCCAGCAGCTGCTAAATGGGCATTATGTAGAAAGAGTGCTAGGGGAAGAAGAACACCCACATCCAGTTAATGAAGATGCAGTACCCTCTCCAAGTATAGAAGAGGTCGGTGCAGCTACCAAAAAGCTGAAGAATAACAAGGCCGCCGGCCCTAAAGGAATACCAGCAGAGCTTTTCAAATACGGTGGTGATGTTTTGGTAGGGTGCATGCACTAAATCATCAACAAAGCATGGGAGTATGAAAGCATGCCCGCATGCTCCATATGCCTCATCTACAAAAATGGGGTATCCCTGGTAAATGTCGCGTATAAGATCATATCCAACGTAATGTGTGAACGTCTCAAACCTTTCTGCAACACACTCATCGGCACGTACTAGTGTGGCTTCCGGCCTGGCAGATCGATGATAGACCAAATTTTCACACTGAGACAAATCCTGGAAAAGACCAACCACAATCTTTTCATCGACTTCAAAGCCGCAGATGATAGAATTCATCGTGTAGAGCTCTACAATGCGATGGCCGAATGTGAGATCCCGTCAAAACTGATCCAATTATGTCGCCTTACGCTGGAAACACGCGATGCAATGTGCAATTTGGAAACAGTACATCTGAACTATTTCAAAAGTGCACCCGATTTCGGCAAGGAGATGCGCTATCATGTGACTTCTTCAATATTGTACAGGTGTAAGCACGGTAGGCACTATCTTCCACAAATCCGTCCAGTTTTGTTCAGCAATTGAAGAACAGGCAAAACCAGTTGACCTGGAAATAAACGAGGACAAAACCAAGTATATGATGTCAACAAACAATACAGCATCTGCCCACCGGATAGGATAAAACGTCACTGTTGACAACAACAACTTCGAAGTGGTTAAGGAGTTTACCTCGAAGTAAATATCAACTCCACGAATGGCACCTTAGTGGAGATTCGACGAAGACTAACCCTAGGGAACCGCTGCTACTTCGGTTTGGTGAAACAACTGGGTTCAAAACTCCTAACTCCTAACTCTACAAAACTTTGATCCTGCCAATTCTACTCTACGTTGCCGAGGACGATAAGCAGGAAAGCAGAGCAGACTTTGAACACTTTTGAAAGAAAAATTCTTTGTCGAATATTTAGTCCCATATGTGAGGAGGGCGAATGGAGGAGAAGATATAACCGCGAACTCTGCTGTATCAAGATGTGGATGTAGTCCGAAAAGCCAAGACACGTTGACTACACTGACTCGGCCACATCGAGCGAATGGACAATATTGCTCCAGCTAAGAGGATCTTCGAATCCCAGCCCCCAGGTTCGAGACGACAAGGAAGACCGAACCTCCGTTTTAAGGATCAAGCTATCGCGGATTCCAGAGCCCTTGGTCTGGAAAACTGGAAGCAGCGTGCCCAGGACCGAAGAGGATGGAAGGCAGTCGTGTCCCAGGCAGGGACTCTCCACGGGTTCGGAGCCTGTTAAGAGAAGAAGAGGAGAGATGTGTGCTCAAAGGAAAATTTAGTAAAACAATCCTGAGCTCTTGTTACAGGCCAAATTCACATACTTTTTACTTGACGAAAGGTACAACGAAGGAAAGCTAGTATTCACATAAGATCTCAACATCTCAAGCTAGATATATAATAAAGAAGATTCTCGGAACCAACCATAGAAGCATCTGCGTCCAAACAGTCAATCTCTACGAAGTAAACATATCTGATATGAAAGGACTAACATATTTCATACATAGCGTCTTCAGCATTCCGTAGTACTTCTGCAGCCGGTTGGAACTTTCCCGCTTACTTCCAGGAGTTCGTCATTTTATAGCCATCTCATGCAGTGCAACGGAGCTGACGCATGGATGAATAAAATTGCCAAAATAATGTAGGAGCTTTGTTGTTGGTTTGTCAGCATAGATAAGCAACTTTTCCTATTCCCTAAGAAATTTATCAAGAGGCATCAAATCATAGTTTACAGGTCCATTACGCAGATTATGCGTTCATCAAATGTTTCCTTCAATAAGTTGATTTTTTTGTCTGCTGTATGGCACGAAGCGCTATCCTGTTGGAACAACATCCCTCCTACATTCATTCCATTCAATGGGGAAACGAAAAACTCATTAATCATGGCTCTATAGTCAACAGCTCTATAGTTACTAACTTACTTTTTGAACAAAAAAAAAATGGTTTGATGCTTTTTCAGTATTAAACGGCGCGGCGTATCGATAATCTCATTTGGATTATCTTCGCTCCAAATGCGACAACCTTGCTTATTGATGTACCCATTTAGTCAAATTTCTAAAATTTGGCACGTTGTTGAAGCGTGTATCTCACGACGATTAAATTGCAAATATTACTGAATAAAAATGACAGTGACAGTTTGCAATTTGACAATTGGTTTGACAGATATAAATGTCTGAAGTTGGTGCTGGTTTAAAACAACCTTAATGTATCAAATAGTCATCAGCTAGCGATTTAAGACTTGTGTCCAAAGTGTCGGTTCTAAATGTTTACGAAATACAGAAAATACAAATTTATAGTAACTCCAATACATTTTGCACAATATTTTATCCATCAATAGCTAGTACTTTAGTTTCCTGAACTGGACACTGACGAACAGTACCGGTATCTCCAAGCGCTCTAATAGTGCAACTTGTCACAAATTTAAAAGCAGTTAGCAGAGCTGTTTCTTTCAACATGATTAATCAAAGAATATGATATCCGTTTAGGGATCAAAGAGCGTAGAGTACTCTAGGTCCATATCAGCCAAAGCTATATAGGCACCCAAAGTACTCGTATGTACAATCATAATATCATATAGATCGAAAGGAAATGCAGTAAGTATAAGGCATCACATGGTAAGCAAGCAAGTTGCATGTGACTCAAGTTTCAAATTCCAATGTAAGTCGGCAATCACTTCAGTAAAGACGAAGAACAGCTGTAAAGAGGTATGCACTACTAAAGACTTTTGTGAAGCTTGGAAAAAGAGAATAACCACTAAACTGCAAATTTTGAGAAGCATTATAGAATGCGGCAGCTGCAGGGGTATATGCGTGCTTCAGGCAAGTGTCAAATTGCTGGAAAAATTCTGGATCGAGCTGGAAAGCATCGTACATAACACAACACTCGACAAAAAAGTTGACTGATACACACATACCATATTTGTAAATTAAAAATTGAGCTATAGGTGCTTAAGGAAAGCGGTATACAAGAAAAACCCGAGCTATCAAAGGACTGGAATTGTACTAATCTATAAATGTGGTACCTACTGTTACAAGAGGGAAAATGACCTTTTCCAATTGATGTCTTCAGAACTTCCTGTTCTGTTCCGTTCTTAAATATATTTAAGACAACCAACTTCGCAACATAACCGAGTAAGAATTTCAATATGTGTTAATATTAACAAGAACGTGGCAGTTTTCTGGCCACAGCATATGGTGTGAAGATGGTACGATCTTGAAATACACTATGCAATGGCATCCAGTCATCAAAAGAAACGAATGAGAGGAATCGTAAAGACCATTAGATAATAAAGTCAAACAGCTGGTATGAGCTGAAGGGAATTTGAATTGATGGCAGAAGTCTAGTCATAAAAGGCCGCAGATATTTTCGACGTCATATAGTTCAAGAAGTGTCAGCAAAACTAAAAAGGAGGTGAACACGACCTGCTTTGTGTTTGTGTATAACCCAAAGGGAATATTTAAATGTTTGACCTCAAAGAAACAAAACCGCTTATAAAGCATGCATTGATAGCCATGCGAGTATAAGGTTTCCGCGTCACCAGCGATCAATTTAAGTTATCCTACAGTGTTGTAAAAAGGTTTGCTGGTAATTAACTACAAGACCCAGGAAGTTATATCTTGATATAATGCCCCTTCATTCAGCGTTTTTCTTCTTAAGAGTCATCTATTCAACCTTTGTGTTATGGACCAAAATGGTACCATATTAAACAAGCCGGTCTACGTGGAGTAGGTGCAAGAATCATTTAATTCCGGCCCACGTGTTCACGCTGTGAAGGTAAGCTTCAGGTCGTTGACCAAGTTATAAGTAAACGACTAAATATCACTCAAGGTTAGATAGAATAACAGTGCGAAATGTACATGGAAAAGGTGTCTTAACGAGACAATGCTTTTGAAGGAACCATAAGACATATAAAGTACCATACACAAGAACAATTGTTTGTCATACCTTTAAGCGCCTTAAGAGAATATCTTCAACCTTCAAAAGATATTTCACTCTTAGTTTTGAGACACGTGAAGTACCCTTTTGCCATTCTCCCGCAATCCAACCGCTTTCAAACCAAGACCCAGTAATTAATGTTACACTTTCCTTATCTCAATTCTCCTAAAACATTAATCGGTGCTCAGGCGTGATTTTCTTTTTTTACGATTTAATTTTCTTATCAGCGTACGCGTGTATATGTGGATTTAGTTAATGAATCCTTAATTCGTTCCCACCCTTCAAAGTTCCGTTTTCTTAGAGAAGCACCCAGCTAAACCACATCAGACCACCAAAACAAACACAGAGTTTCTTCTCCCGCATCGACTTGTCTTCATTAGTGTACACACGTCAACGAGCTAGCCCGAGCGTGTTGAATACATAATTTTTGAAAATATACATTAAAATCTACAACAACAAAAAAGGAAGAAAAAACAAAACACAATCCATAGCACCGCCAAAAACAAAAGCCACCAACAACACGTAAAAACAATTTCCTTTGTGGAAATTAATTTCAACCCCCCCATTCCTATACCATACACCATCGTCTAAGGGACTGCCGCTCTCATTAGTTTGTAGGCGCTTCTCTGCATAGAAAAAGCAATAGTGCCAAACGAGAGACTTTCTAATAAATTCCCATACACGACCTTTACAACAAGAACAAGGCCAACAACCCAAAAATCTACCCCAAACCCTCTGCTTCAAAAGAAGAAAAAATAAAGGAAAGAGGAACACTCTCCAACAACAACAAATTACTTTGTCAAAACGAAGAAAAACGAAGGCAACATAAAATTGTCATTTAAATTCCTATCAAAGCTTTACTTCATCCCCTTGGAACATACGAGTAGGCCCCTACCTCGACCATTTGTAAACTTGAAGGAAATTGTAATAGCAATCGCAATCGCAAATCCTTATCCATAACGACAATGGACGACGAGACAAATGGCATAGCCAAATTCCAGTAAAAACAAGGTGGAGACGGGGATTGTATGAGTAGTAGAGTAGAGGAAAAACTCGCAATAACTCTAGTTAGTGGTATCAGCATCTTAACTGCCGTTGCCGCCATACTGCCACTGCTATTGTAGCCCACAACTTAAAACATCCTAGTAACGTCGAATATAATTCCAAATATTTTCATAAAACATATCTTCTGACTCAGTACCAGAATCGACCAGAACCAACCAGAACTACCCCCTCCGTAGTTAAAAAAAAAAAAAAAAAAACACATCCACCCCCTATCTTGGCATTTGGCGTACAATAATAGTTAACATCTCTGAGAGTACTTACGGATACTCTCCCTAGTCATAAGCGTATTCTAGGCTCGACCTCTGGTTTTGGCAGCGCTAGAATGGAATTCCATTACAACATCCCTTTCATTTGGATAAAATAAAAAAATAAAAAATAAAAAATAAAAATATCAAAAAGAACAAGAAAAACCCATACCATTCGTACAATGGCCCCAGCGAATACACACTTAGCCAGTCACTCAGTCGATGGAGGTACTCCTAAACCCTGGTTACACACAATTTTGTAGTGTTCGCATTTTTTTTGGAACGACTGTATGAGTATAACAACCCAGAACTCGTATCGTATAGGTATAGTACGGCGCGGATCCGTTTTTTCCATTCCCAGTTAAAACAAAAACAAAACCAAAACGACAGTGTTAAGGTGGTCGGGAGATTCTATTGTAGATGGTGGAAAAAAAAGCCCACGCACCCAGGACAGAGAGAGATATGTATGTACGAGTATTGCCACATTGAGAGAGAGCGGCTCGTTTGAAATACGGAAGATAGAAGGGGAATATAGCGCCAACCAGGATATGGATACATTTGTAATTCAGGGTTCGTTGGAGTACGAGTATACTCGTATTTTTGCGCATGATGCTTATGCGGCGAGCATTGCATTTTGGAAGCTTTACCATCTCTGTAGGCATAGAGGTTGGTTGGGATTGGTATACAAGGATACAAAGATACGAATATCTTCGTTCAATGGTCCTGGAGCAACAATGCTTCAAAAACTGTGCGTATTACAACAAAAGTGGGGGGGGAGAAGGGTGTTAAATTTTTAATGAATGTACCATGACATGCGGTGTGATGGATTGTGTTTAGAATCATGTTCTCGTTTTCTTATTTTCTTATTTTCTCATCTTCTCGTTTCTATGTTTTTAGCTTCACTATTAGTGAAATTGTCTTCGTGTGAAATGTGCTGCTTTAATATTGTGGCATTTTTGTAGTTCATACTGTGCTCAGTTCTTTTAACAAATACTTGAAGACCAAGATTTAAAACGTGAAGAGATGTGCAATTTGATGGCACTGAAATGGGTCCCTTTTTTCAGTAGAGATCTTTTGTTCATAATTCTTAGAAAACACGATACAAAAATGAGTTGTCCGCATCGCGACCGACGCGAAGTTTTATCCAAATACACGGCCATCAAAACCACTTGAAGTCGCGTGAAATTCGTGTGCGTAACCAACATACGACGATAACAGAAACATAATACGCATTAATCGCCTCTGGTCAGGATGTGGTTATGACGAGAAATGAACATGACTTGTAAGTAGCAGCATTAATACGATTCACGCATGCTTCTAGGCTATTGCAGATTGTGGAACTGTTAGCAAAATAGTTCAGAAAGGCATAAAAATTAATCAAAAGACGAATGAAACAGGTATGGAGAAATATCTGGTACATAATATAGAGAACGAGGATAACCACAAGTTGCAAGTTCTGGTAAACATTGCCTGCATATGTAATTGGTTTTCCAATAAGAACTTGAGAACTTTTTTTTAAATAAAACGCAAACTATTCGAGATATTTCAAAAACTTTATTATGGGCTTGAAGTACAATCAAAACATTTATGAATGGAACTCGACTTCGTTCATATGGCCACCGCGGGCACGTTTGCAGCGGTCGATTCGTTGGACCCAATTTTCAACGACTCGGCCACACATTTCGGTCGAAACGGCCGCTATTTCGCGTTCAATGTTGGCTCTGAGCTCTTCCAACGTCGTCGGCTTGTTGACATAAACCAATGACTTAACGTAGCCCCACAGAAAATAGTAAAGCGGCGTTAAATTGCACGAACGAGGCGGCCAATCGACTGGCCCATTTCTTGAGATAACACGCTCACCATACTTACTCTTCAATAAATCGATTGTAACGTGGGCTGTGTGGCCTGTGGCACCATCCTGTTGAAACCAAATGTCGTCCAAGTCCATATCTTCCAATTCGGGCCAAAAATAATCGTTCATCATGGCGCGATAACGCTGACCATTCACAGTAACGTGGCGTGGTTATCGTCGACGAAAAAATATGGCCCAATAACGCCGCCACCGGCATGCAAACCCCACCAAACAGTTATTTGTTGTGGATGAAGTGGTGATTCATGAAGTGGATTTTCACACGACCAATAACGAATATTTTACTTATTTACGAACCCATAGAGTCAAAAATGAGCTTCGTCACTGAAGATGATTTTGCGTTTTCTCCAGAACTCAATCGGAGAACGTATGTCGCTTCAAATGGTCGATCGGCTTCACTTCTTGAGTCAACTTGATCTTGTATCTGTGTTAACCAAGATCCTAACGCAAAATACGCCATAATGTGGTCTGAGCGATGCCCAATTCTTGAGAACGCCGTGGAATTGACAAATTTGGATCGTTTGCTACGGACGCCCGAACGGCAGCGATATTTTCGACACTTCGACCAACCCGTTGTCTCACTGACACAGCAACATCACACAACGAATATGTGGACTCAAATTTTTGCACTAAACTTGTTATGGCCTGTCTACTAGAGCAAGAATCACGGCCGAAAATTGGAATTAACGCTCTTAAATTTGCAGTCACCGACTCTGACGTTGCTCGTTCGTGTACTTTACCATGATGAAAATGTTGAACTTACTGAATAAATTGACAGTGACAGTTTGATGATTAGTGAAAGAGTGCGGTCACAAATTTAATTCCAAGTCCCTATTGGAAAACCCGATATATATCGCATATGTCAAAGAGATCTGGAAAGCAGCGGAGAGTACACCTATCAGTGCGTTCACCAAAGTACTGGACACCAACTCAAAACATACAAATACAAGGCGCGCCATTTGGAGCTTTGGTACAGAAATGTTTTATAGCTTTAAGGAAAAATCAATAGATTTCATAATGCCGCGAGTTTTTGTTCAGTTTTGGCGTTAACAATTTATGCGAGCTATTTTTTGACACAATATCTCCTTCAGTGCTCATACAAAGTACGGTTCATATTCTGGGATATTGCATAGCATTGGCCAACGTCTCAGTATGTATAGCCCTGCTATGAAATTTTGGCTCATTTTGAGGCCTCGACTTGTTGGAATAAACAGGATGATTTCGAAGGAATACCATCCGGTAAGCATTTTCTCGACACTACACTTCCCGGAAATTGTATCTTCAAAAAGTTCATTGTCTGGGAAGGGGTATGACATGGCCGTCTCGTTGAAACCTGAAGTCTAATAAACCACAATGCGCCAACATCCACTGATGCCAATTGCCATCTAAACTGGAGAAAACAGTTTACAAAAATAGCCCAATGATGGTTTTGGAGAAAAAACCGGTTCAAATAGCCAAACAGTTTTATAAATTATTTGAGAATTTTAGGTTCGTCGAAAGCTAGAATTTTGGTTGTTTTCTCCGCCAGAAAGGGGAAATTAGAATTGGTCATCAAAACTGACCAATTTATAATCGTGTTTATTAAAGCAGATCGGTCAATAATTGTCAAAATTTTTAAACATTTCTACACCGAAGATACAGATTGTTTCAAAAAATTATTTATTTTCTTAAATTTCGAAAGTATATTTGGAGAATATACTTAAAAGTTTGTTTAATCATATTGACGGAACTTTAGGTCTAACAGCCCTTGCCCTGCCATACAAACTTAAAACTGAGAAATCATTTATCTCAAAACTACATTTTTCTGCACGGCGGGAAGGAAAAAAAATCCATTCATCCGAATAATCTCAAATTTGAATGTTTTTTAGTATACCAGCGGCCATGGTCGGGACCTTCAACTAATTTTTTTTTTTTTTTTTTAAAATAACTAATGACATAAAGGGTATTCAAATTTCAAGAGCGCGGCATTTTGTCAAAAAAATTTTTTGTTGTTTTCTGGTTCCGACTATACCTTTATTTTTTTTATAAGTGAACGAGACAAAGTCATAACCGCCACCCAATCTATTTTTTTGAGGGTGTCATATTCAAAGCAATTTTTTTTTAATAATTTCAATTTTATTATATTATTATAAATGCGTTTTTGTATTGTATATAAAGTATTATAATACAATACAAAGATTAGTTTCAGCTTTAAAAAAAAATCCTAAAAACAACTTTGACTTACGGGCACTAGACCACCCACCCCGTCCCTTAAATGTAGGTCTCCAGATGAGAGCAGGTTTGGTTAGTTAAGAATAGGGCTAGGATTTTCATGCACTTGAAAATGGAAAATATGCATTACATATGTTTTTATATACTTTTAATGACCAATTTTCCCCCACGTGGTTAGTTATTGCACAAGTAATCGTTCTATTTTTGAAAAATCAGAGAAAACGACCGTTGGCTATAGCGACCAGTTAAACTGTACGACTGTAGTTAAACTTTACATTTTTTTTAATGAAAAGCAAATAAACGTGTTCTCTAGTTTTTAAATATACTCGTAATTCAGCCTTTTTATTTTAAGACCTAAAAAACAATAATGTTAATTAAATACATAAAAAGGTTAACAAAACATAAAGATCTTCATTTGAAAAATTAAATAACCGAAGCACCATTATTTTAACATTTCATTTAGGTTTTCAAAATTCTCATATGTCTTATAAACATAAGTGATAAAATATTTTAAAGGTTAAACTTTGGCGATTCGGTCTTTGAAAAGTCTTGTACATCGAGAAGGATCGCTCGACGCCAATAGGTGCATTTTTAAGAACACATATTTATTCAGTAATTAGGTTTTCTATATAATTTTCGTTTAATGGTGCGTGTGCATTTTTACGTTTTTTAAATTTTGAGTTAATTAAATATGAGAAATATGAATTTATAGTAAAATATGAAAAATATGCACTAACGATTGGATGCCAATTTAAAGGAAAATTCATGAATCGGAGAGATAACTTGTTCTATTGCATCGAAATCCTAGGCCTAGTTATGAGTATGACTAAGGAAAATTTTCAAACAAAACATAATTTGTATATTACTCGTACACAAGATTCCAAGCACAGCTGGAATCTTTTTTCTCCAGAGAAGAACAAGTAATATTCAAAACGGAGCAATTGACTTAAGGTGAAATTATTAAAACGCTTAAAGCTATGATTTCTTTGAACAGGAAACTAAAGATTTCACGAGAGAACAACTTGGGAATGATAGAGGATTATCAGTATATATACAAAATAGATCGTGATTTGTTCGGATGCTTAAAACTTTAAAACGACTGAACCAATTTGGATACTTCCTAATGCGAGCTTGTTCGTAATTGCTAAGCGAAGGTTAAGGAAAAAAGAAAAGTCTTAAAATTCCGATCATTCAAAGCACTTGATCGAACATTGAAGGATTTGCGCATCAATAATCGTCGCTTTGGTTGCGCGATGGTACTGTTGGCGAGCGACTTCCGACAAACATTAGCCGTGATTCTGAAATCAACAGCGCGGTGGATTCCATTGAGAATGAATATGAGTGTTCCTGCAACAGGATAGAACCGCATAAGTTGTCTGCAAAGAACTGCTGAGAACCGGAAATGAACAAATTCTGGTAGATTCATCTAATGGTTTAATATCGATTCTACCTGCCATTTACCAATTCTCTTCAACGAAAGATTAACTCATCACCGCGTGCAATTTTAGCAGCGAAACATATTGATGTCAATGACTTTAATTGGACGATTCAAAATCAAATAAAAATCGATCGATCGCGTTGAAAACGAAGACGAAGTGGTCAGTCAAATCCAGTGGAACTCCTTAATTCTTTGGATTTGCCAAGGATGCCGCCTCATCTTTTGCGTCTAAAAGAAGGATCTGTCATCATTTTGCCCCAAAACTGTGCAATGGAACCCGACTGCTTGTGACGAAGCTAATGAACAATGTGATGGTGGCAAGGTTTTTGAAAGGGCTGTTCAAGAGAGAAGAATGCCTAATTCCGTGAATTCCCTTGACTTCAATCAATTTGTCGTTCCAGTTCAAATGCATTCAGTTCCCAGTGAAACTTGCATTTACGATGGCCTAAACAAAGAAGTTTGATAGTAGTTACCATGAAGAAGTGTTAAAAAGTTTGTGGATGCACCAAAGGATCAGCGCCACCAGTCGATTTCCTACAAATTCATCAGAAAGACCCATTTGAAAAGCGATTTAAGGTTTGAATATCTTCGCTGACTTGGACAACCTGTCCATCAAAACTACTGCAGATGCAGAACTCGATCCCCGACTCTAAAATGCATTTTGCTTGACAGAAGAAAACAATTTAGATGTTGCCCTTAAGTGGGCATGATATCCTACTCGTACTTACAAAGTTACTTCCATTCAACATAAATCTAATTGAATTTATTAATGATGGATGTAGAAATAACAACTAGGTGCAGAGGAGATTTTAAGATTGCTTGTCCAATACAACATACCGAAACCCTCACCATACTCTTAACAAGGAAGACCTCAAAAAAAATTCTATAAGTAATAGGTAAACCGATTTCTACAAATAATAAAACATCTTGAGATTACTCTGAAACATATACTAACTTGTGGACCACGCCTGGCCACTTCTATTAAAAAGGTGGTACCAGCTCTCATACCTACTCAAATCTCTTCGATAAGAAATTGAAATCAAAAAAGTTTTCTCAATTCACTACGCCATTATCACTCCAATAATTAGTTATGTTTTACTTGCATGAAAATTTAATCAGGCTGACATGCAGTTTAGGGTGCCTTTTATTACTTGTGCTCCTTAAAATAATGGCCAAAATTATGACAAATGCTTCAACAAGAAAGTAAATACGGTGTCCTATGTGCAATAGCAAAAATATCAAACCAGTTGGACTTATAAAAAAACACCAGTGGCATAGTATCCATCTCACATTTCATCCCAAAAAAGAACCCATTCCAAAAATTCCTTTAAGCTGTCCTTTTCGAATCGTAGCATCCGACAATTGTGGCTTAGACAGTACAGTGTAGTTTGCATAAGCTACTGCATATTCTCAATGCTATTAAAACATTATGCCTCTTTTTTTGGCAAGAGATCTATGCCATATAGCTCTGTGGCAGAGGGTACATCCATTATCACAGGCCAATATATTGTCAGATAATCCGAGCTTTCAAGTACTCTTACTTTGAATGCAAGCTGGATTTAAACTATCTACAAACCTTTTCGGAGATTGCTGCACATGATAAGATCACAAAAAAATGCGCCTTTTAACTCAGAGTCATCCTGGTAATGGAGCTCCTTGCCAGTACTGGCGTTCAATCTCCGTTGATTGATCAATAGATCAAAAACAAATATATTCTATTCTATGCCTTCATCAAATAGATCAAATTCGATTTAAACTTTTAAACCTTAACAAATCTTAATTCATGAACTTGAACTCAGACAGTATGAAGCGCAATCTAAGAAACGTACAAAGGAATTGCACAAAATATCTGACTTTTTAGTGTTCTTCTCATGGTCTCTTCTGCTCTCTTTTACTTCACGGAATACTGGTCACTGAACATGGTCACAGAAACATGGAGACGATGTTAGTGAAACTTGAAATAAAAACATTTTGTTTCCCCTATAGATGAAATACAACTGCAACCTGTATTAGCTGCACCAAAAAGCAAAATTATGAAACCGTCGAACAGCCAAAACCTGAGACCTTAGAGTGACGAATTGAAAACAAATTGCTGTGACCAACCAATGGGAACCGATAGTATCCCAGGCTGAGATTGTCAACGGCTTGGAAACAAATTTAGTAAGTAAGAAGTAAATATTTATGGGAAATATTATGCGTCCTATTGTTGGAAAGATATATCGATCGATATATTTTTTAGTACTGTTGATTCCGGCCGTATAATTTAATTTAGCAACACTTTTGACACTTCCTGCGGAAGAAATAACGTTATCGACGTTTGAATTTTAAAAATTGCGGTTTTTGTAAAATCGAAGGAAATTTTAAGAATTCAAAAAATAAAATAAAACAAAATGGAAGTGATTGGGTATTTAGATTCAGATAGTGATAGTGATAGTGATACTGGTGACTATGTTTTAAGATGTGAGCGAAGGGTTTTGCGATGCAGTTCAGCTGATATTTTGCAAATGAACGACAAAGAGTGAATTCAATACAAAAAAGTATTTCCACTGGTCTAAGCTCAGTTTGAGTTTTTAGCGCCACTTTCGCCTTAACAAAGTTGCGTTCCAATACGTGCTTATTGAACTGGAGCATTCGCTCAGCCAAAGAAAAAGACAAAGCTCACTTTCCACCAAAGAAAAGTTGGCTGACTGATTACGCTTTTTCGCGGAAGGCATGTAACAGTACGACGTTGGAAAAGACTTTAATGTCAACATAGCGCAATCCACATTTTCGCTAGAGCTGTCCGAGGTGTTAGAATCATTAGAAAACATTCTTTGCACCAAATGGTTATCCCTTGAAATGAAAGTGGACGAAGAGAAGGAAGCTAAAGCAAACTTTTTCCAAAAGTGTGTTATTCCGGGTGTAGTAATCGTGGTTGATGGAAGTTATTTGCGCATACAAGCGCCTTCTTCTTCTTCTTCTTCGTATCCTTTTATTAACCCTTTTCTCGTTATACGAACTTATGCAACGGATGCGCAAATGGGCATGTCAAATGCTCTGTCTTTGAACGCCTTAATTTAAACCCGCTCTGCAAATCTTCGACGTTATCGCTTAGTATAACTGCGTCGTCAGCGAAGAGAATTGGCATTACATTTGCTTCGCGCACGCAGTCTTTTAAAAGATAGTGCAGAGGTGTGTGCCATTGAAGTGTTGGCCGAAACATTAGCAGCGGAATATGCTGTGGATGAAGAGGTCACACATCCGAAGCAGGCGAGATTTCGGATACCGTCGACCACGTGCTTCAAACTGAGCATTTCACTTACGATTTCCTCTATGTCGCTTAAGGAGATTTCTTTAAATGGTGCTCCGCCGGTATAAATTTCTTTTGTGCCGCTTTTAAAATCGGTCCACACCTAAGGTAACGCTGTGGTTAAATAATTTTTTAAACATTTATATGAATCAAATGTCTGTTTTTATCTTTTTCCATCTTGCAATGTCTTTTACAGGAGGACCACATAAATTTATTTTTGTTTCAGTTCGCACCAAAAGTCTCGAACCTCCGGCGAATTCCGTTGACTGAAGCTTTGTGCGATGTCAGGATGGTGCGATGGTATATTTTTCCCCTATGTTCCTGTAAAAACCTCAATTTTTATTTCTAAAAGCACCATAAATACATTTCGAAAAAATTTTCGCAGTGAAACTCCCACGGAAAGAAAGTAAACAAAAATATCGATAATGCGAAATCAACAATACAGAGGAAAAATGAGTAGGTAAAGTAGTTTTCCGTGTAGGAAACACCGATGCAAAAATTCGCACGGAAAGAGTGCGAATCAAGTGCGGAACGGAATCAACAATACGACCCTATGTGTTTAAAAATTCGCCGTAAAGATCGAATTTCACTTATTCCTTAAACTTGAAGCACCACTTAAAGGCATTCGTCTCTTCAACCAGAAGCAAAAATGATTATCTACAAAGATTTTGTGCAGAACAAAAAATCTTAAACTGCCGGGTCTGTTATAGTTTTAGCCATATTGTCGTTAAAAATATTTAAAATAAAAGTGAACTCGACAGAATTAACAACGTCGCAAGTGTCTATCGACTTAAAAACCGGGTTTAACAGAAAAGCTAAAACTTTAACTCAGAGCTCTTCTAAAGCCTTATTTAAGATCTGCAGGAATGAAGCGGAATTATACTCTGTATAGCTAAATTTGTCACGATTAGGCCCAATTTGATATCTCACCTTAAGAGCTTGCATGATTTCACAGTTTTTTTTTTCAAATAAATTGAACCTGATATTTCAATACAAGTTGAAGCGATATTTCATTGAAAAGCATGCCAAGGATAACATGGATCAACCGATCTTTTGTAGTTATAGCCTACCATGATTTCAAGCAACTTTGCTTAAGTGACACAATGGAGAAAATGAGCTTATCTTCAAAGTCATCTGTATCCACGTGTCTGATTCGACCGCCCTAATCTTCATAGTTAAGCCGGTATAATTCTTAACGAAAATATGTATGTATTTCAAAGACATCTATCCCTTTGGGAGTGCAAGTCAATCTTAGTCAACCTTACTAAAGACTCTGCTAAAACGCCAGCTAGAAGCCTGTACCCTGCTCCCTTTAAATAAATTGACATGGGGAAAACATCATAAAATCTCTCAAAACTTTTTTAAAAAATTTTAAGCCGGGACACGGATAAAACTAGGCTTCTCGAGACAAGAGAACTGCTGTCAAAATTATATCAAAAATGAATTTTACTGAACTAAATCTCACAAATTATGTAATTTTGACACTTGGAATCAATTATTTCTTCTACTGCATCACAGGGGCAAACTTTACTTACAAATACCTAAAATCCTCCATTCGAAATGCGGATTTTCATCCATTCACTTTCATTTTATTCCATGACTCATAGTTTCCAAAATCAGACAAAACGACCTCTCAACTTTCAAAAGGTAATGGCAACAATTTCAAAAAAACAAAAAAAAAAAAGACACGAGTCTTTCAAAGAGTTTTCCACATTTCTAGTTAAATAACGTATTCGCCTTAGATCGAAATTTTCCGCAACCAAAACGAATCACTTGAAATGGAAAAAAAATAAAAATATTTTCCAATCCAACTTCGTAACCGAATGCCTCTATTCATACAATCACCACCACCACCACCACCACCACCACCACTGCATACATTCACCCCTTACCCTAAAACTTGAATCAGCATAACTTCTGTATCTCCGGCCGGAGATTTGTATAACCTCAAAAGCGAACCGGGAGATCCTTTTTTGCAGAAGAAAATTTGTCTATATCCCTTCAGTTGATTTAAAACAAATTGAAACTACAGACCGAACGACAAAGATACGAATACCAAAAATGAATAGATGGAGAGTTACAAAATAAGAAAATAAATCCAAGCATTCCTTTACTTACACAAAATTTCCTTTTTGGGGAGAATACACTTTCAGAAGAAAACTCGAAAACAGTCGGAAAAGAAATCTTAAAATCCTTGTAATCCTTGTTGGAAGACCGCATGTACTGTCACTTGCATCACTGCATAATCGCATCAACAGTTCCGCCACTGGGTAGTGATCACGAACTCTGGAATATCCAGATACGAGTACACCTTGTGACGGGATAGAAGGGAGCCCTTTTTTTTTAGGGGGTACAAAGAAAAATGAAGCAATCCTCGTTTTTCCGCAGGGGGTGGTTTCTATCTTAAATTTATCATATACACTTTCACTACTTTGGCTTTGACTCTCTCTACACTCTTATTCACTGGTACACTTTGGAAGACTTCCTTTGGCCTCCCCCTCTTGATGGTTTCACTTTTATTTTTCACTGGCAGACGCAAGGGCTCCGGATTTCCTTTTTCTCTAAAATTTCTTCAAAAATTTTATTTTTATTTTTTTTTTCCAAAACCGGATTTATATTTTTCTTATACACTTTTCATTCCTTCGCTATGGGTTATACCTTTTCGATAATTTTTTTTTTTTTTTTTTTTTGATTTTCCAAAATTTTCAACCAATGGTACACCGGAAGATAAAACTTAGAAGAACACCGTCACCGCGATACAACACCAAAAAAAAAAAAACAAACCAAAGATACTTTTTGTGTATGAGAGATGATCAAAAAAAAAGGTGAATCTATTTTTTTCACTGCGCGATATTTAATATTTGAATCAATGCACACTTGGCAAACTCTTCGAAGTTGATTTTCGATTTTTTTTTTCTGTAGATACTTTTTTTTGTAATTTGTTTGATTAGGTAAAAGATTTGAGAAAAATTTCTATTTTTGTCAACAATAATTTCTGCGTGTAAAAGAAATAAACCACAGACACAGTGTGCACCGCAAAACCGTTCGCGTTGAGTTAGTATGCTTCCTCTGGGGCAGACATTACCCAGCAACAGACAATCCGGGACTGAAAGCTTCTGTCGGATGTGTTTTGCAAAAAGCCCCCAGATGTTGCAAAGGGATGGTTTTCTGGCTTTCTTTTCACTCGGTGAAGGGGTGGAATAAATATATATCAACTCTGAGAGTACGCGAATCTGGTGGATTTGGTGGATACGGATACATATTGGGGGTGGTATGGTATGCCACTTCTACTGCTGTTCTCTTGAGAGAGAGAGTGCGTGTGTTTATTGTGGATTTTCGCTCAGATTTTGATGAACGAGTGTTTTCCATATATAGTATTGCGTATCTCGGCGATGAACCGCTTTCTGTTATCAATTAGACAAACGTACTTATTTTGGCGAATTTTTGCGGACCCAAGTAAGGATTTGGGAACGTAAAAATCCGTATAGTGCGTATGGATGAACACTACGGTAAAAGTACTGACGTTTTTCGCTGAGTTCGTGTTGAAATTTGAATTTTTCGTTATTGACATAGGACAGAAGACATACTGTGTAACGGATGACGGAGTTGATTTAAGGATTTTCCTCAAAAAGTCAAACAGACATCATTCTACTCAAACTCGAGAAAAAAGGCATTCCTGTTCGTTACGCATTTAAAATCGATTCCTCTACCTTTTATTGCCTAGATTTCGGCTTCTTTAATGTCGTCATTATGAAATGGCGAAAATCTCGGAGATTTCGAGATTGATGTCGCAAATTCAATCCTACGTCAGTTGATGGGGCTTGGATGACAAGAGTTGGCTATTTGTCATCATACCCCTAACTGGAATAGTCGGTGATTATCTCTCTCAATATGTTCGTAAAAAAGGCATATTGTACCTGCCAATCTGACAAGCCGTCATGCCCCTTCTTATGCTGTCGTGGCGGAAAGACTAAGAAGTTCAACATCCTAAGGTTCTAAGGTTCTAAGGTTCTAAGGTTCTAAGGTTCTAACAGCACAGGCGAAACATTGAACTTAAAACCAAAAACGTCCAAATTCAACCTTAAACGATTAAAAACTATAAAAGTGTCCCCACAGGACTTAAAATGGGAAATTAAAAAATTGGAACAAATTTGTAATGTTGTACCATAATTTTCCTCGCGCACAAAACGCAGCTGAAACTGGTGTGGTGTCCAACTTTTTTTTTTTTAATTTCTGACTCGCTAGTAGCAATAAAAAAGCACTTCGCTCTAAGAAGATCTTTTGTGCTGATTTGTCAGAATTGAGTTTAGGCTCGTACGGTTTCTATCTTCCGAATGAAGTTAACAACTCTACCAGCAGAGGAATCCCTTAGTTAAGAGATGTTGAGTTGTTCTCTGAAGAAGGTATTCCGCTTGATTCCGTTCAGGACTGGGCAGTTAAATAAAATGTGTCTCGTCTTGGAGACAGATTCGGCACTCTAAGAAGTTAGCAAGTCCTACTTTGCTAAGGTGATATTTTAAACCGTGGTGTCCTGTAAAGTACCCTAATAAGTTTCTGATATCATGCCGATTTCGATTCAAACATCTATTGATATTTTTTTGAAGGGTAGAATGACTCGTTTTGCCTGCCTAAGGCCTGGAGTCTCCTCCCTCCCAGTATGCATTTTGAGTACTCCCAGCGCTTAATGGGTAGATTAACTGCTGTTTTAGATGTGCAGCAGAAGGGTTCAGGTCCGTTGAAGGGGGTATCTGAACTTTTTCTGGCCAGTTTGTCTGCCTTTTCGTTTCAGTCAATGCCCCCATGCCCAGAAACCCACCATAGTTTGGTCTTGTTCTTTAAGCTTAGTTTTAGGAGGGCATTGAAGGAGCACATGACTGATTTGAACTCATGGAAGGACTGTCTGTTTATATCTTGGCTCCGGGCAACAACTTTACTCAGATTATAAATGAGCCGGCCCGAATATCTGACGTTGAAGGACATACCGCACATATCCTGGACATTTTTTAAGAATTTTACATATAACGATGTCAATGCTTCTGCTGATGCGATCACGGACACTACTGTCTCTAGGTAGAGAGTCCTTCATCAGACTGAAAGTATTAAACAAATGGAAAAAACGTGGTACATTTCGAGCTGTAAAGAATCTGTCAAGGTTAGCGAAATGTTTCTTCGGTCCTACATGAAAAACACGACATAGCAGAACCAAAAGCAGTTCAAACGATCCAAAAATACCTCGAACATCTTTCCTAAGTGTGTAAAATTTTAATATGACCAAAAAATTAGGGAAAAGTACCTTAAAGTCCTAAACGTAATAAACAAGAATGGTTATTCGTTAAAGAAATCCTAATTTAGCCTCCAGTCCAATGCTTACTTAAAGTGACACATAATGATCTTTGGACAAGGCTAATCTGCTTATTGCATACGTTGTAGACATCAAAACGCTTTAAGATTGTACACTTGAATAAACGCTAATAAACCGATGACCGATTAAACGATTCGATGGCATGTGTCACCAAAAAATGGAACCAAAGCGTACATCCATACAGAGAAAGCAATATAATTTCGTTTGATATCTCCAAGGTATTTGACAGAGTTTGACATAAGGCTCTTTAGTTGAAAATTTGTGGATTTTGGGTCGATGGTGGTTGGGTGCTGTAGAAATAGGGTAGGCACTGAGAGATGTCAACCTGGCGATATCCAGTGTTGCAACTTATTTCTACACACCAATTGTGCTCAAAATACCTCAACGTAGTAACCGCCGGGTACTGGTCAATGTCCGTCCAATCTGGACCTGCTAAACTTCTAAGTGCGAGTGCTGACTAGCCGACAAAATTAGCAGCACTACGGGACAGCAGATGAATTCGCCAGATGGAATCAATGGTAGAAAAACTCTCGGAACAAATGAAACCTTATCCGGCCTACTGCGTCATATATAGAGCTCAGGTCGATTTCATGTGGATTTCCGAGACCAAGTCAGGGTCGTAGATAAGAGATGGTGGCGCAAGAGCCCTTAACTGGCTAACGACAGCACTTACATTCCAGAACGAGTTACCGGCTTTCGGTCTTACCGACCCGCAACCCAAGTTGGGGGTTGTGCCGCCACCGGGGTAACTGCCTGACCATAGAACAAATAGGAAAGTTACGAAGCAATAACAAGCCTCGGATACGGACGGAACTACTATTGATAACCCATGCAAACGAACGTTCGGATCGAATCACTACCTTGTTGTAGCCAAGATACGGTTGCGGATATCCCCAACAACGCCAAGACTGTGAGAAATTTCGACGTCAGACGGCTACAATCGCAAGAGATAGCCAAATCCTTTTCCGATCGAGTCTCTTCAATCTCTTAAAAGGTCCCTTGCCGCCAACATCAAGCATCAAAAACCAATTGTAACACTGCCAAAAGCCATCAGAGATGCCGCTGCTGATGTGCTGGGCCACCACAATGAAACCCCTGGTTTGATGGCGAATGCCGGCAAGCACAGCTTAGCAAGATAGATACAAAGATGCGCTGCATAGGAGGACTGGAGGTGCTCATGAGCTCTGTGAACAGAAGGGAAGAGACGAACACCGGCTTCTCAGGAGAAAAAGAGCATGAGAAGCGTGCGGTCGATAAAATTGAGAGATGCTACTCCAGGAATGAGATTCGGAAGTTTTTCCAAAAGGCAAATCAAACATGCCACGGATACAAACCCCGAACCGAAGCCTGTAGAGATGAACATCGTAGTATATCGTAGTCGATGCTGAGGATTTGGAAAGACCATTGGACAATATAGACCAACAATTCCGTCCACCCGACCTGGGTGAAGTGAAGATAGCAATATCTATATTGAAGTCCAATAAAGCTGCTGTCAAGCAAAACGGACGCTCAACACCGACGTCTCGGACGGAATGTCAGCGACACCAACGCTAAAATCAAACGAAAAATAATTCTTGCCAATCGCTGCTTCTTTGGGCTAAGAAGACAATCGACTAGCAAAGCCCTTTCTCAAACAATAAAAGTTACACTATATAAGACCCTAACAATCCCAGTCCTGCTCTATGGCGTAGAGGCATGGCCATTTTCAAAAATGGATGAGGGTGCTCTTGGTTGTCTTAAGAGAAAAAGACTTCAATTCTTCTTCGGCCCCATCTTCATTGACTGTGGGGGGAGAAGGAGATAAAACGACAAACTGTACGGACTGTACAGCGACATCGACGTAGCCAGAAGACTGAAGATGAAATCAAACGATTGAGATGGCTGGGTCGCGCAGAGCGGATCCGAAAAGTCTTTGAATCCGCCACCGAAGGACAGCGCAGTAGAGGAAGACCGAGACTCATGTGGCGCACGTAAGTGAAAGAGGACCTCACCCAACTTAGTTTTTGAAACTGGAGGCAGCTAGCAAAAGGTCGAGCTAGTTGGGGAAGCTTATTGACTGAGGCCCAGGTCGACCCGGACTGTAGCGCCACCTAATGCAACACCCTCAAGCCAACTTTTAGGCGCACTCTTAAATATCGAGAATGAAAATATTTCGACCCAAATTGATCACACTTCGATGGATTTACATCACTTTTTCATTAAAATGTATGCTTGAGGGTTCCGAGAATTTCGGAGGCAGTAGGATAGACATGGCGGCAAACCAGAAAAAATCAAAGTTGATGCTGTATACAACAAAGGATATTCGATCACAAACTTTTACTCGTTCATTGAATGATGTAGAAGGCGCAGTGACAATGTGTGGGCTAACAACATCTTTTGAAAACAGAGAAGCAGAAAACAAGACTGCGACTCAGTTGGAAAAAGGAGCTCAACCAAATCGTCTTTCACATTTAATGAAACCTAACCTACAATCAAGCTGAAAGTAGAGGCTTCCTTTTTAAGCCACAGTTTGTAGAATTATATGAAGTAAGAACCACAGGTTGCATTTACATATATCGAGAAAACTTTCTCAAATTGCAACAGACCCATCATGATTGGAACTGAAGGAAGATTGACTGCTGCGTGTGGTAACTACGTAGTAGCGCAGATATCTGCCATGCCAAATAGTTTTGTGGTACCACACGGTGTTTGAATGTTTGAAATTTAAGAAGCTGATTATTTAGTTCCGTTTTTTTGTTCCCTTTCACCCATAACACCCATTTACCGTCTTGTTACTTGTTTTTCAATAATTAATGTTAGTTCTGGACTATAAGGAAGAACCATCATTCAAGCCTTCTATACGATTTCCCAGTGTCCGCGAACAAGGAGATTGTGCCTTTTTTTGTGCTTAAACTATACTCCCACCGAGCTTTGCTTTGTCGTTAAGAAACAAGCGTCAATGACTTGCTATCTGAGTGAAATTTACTCGACTCTCGTTTCTGATGGTCTGGGAAAACTTTGGCAATTCCCCCACACCAGTTAACGATAGCTTTTAACTCTTTTATCGTAACCAAAAATGATTGATCGGCATTCGCCGATTGATGATGAGTGGGGTTATATGAAAATCCAAAACTTCTTGAGGGTATGCTCTTGTCTTTTCCTGACCTGTCTAAATGTCTCTGAAAATGCATCTCTTAATATAATCTTATGATAATAAGTCACAAGTGAATATTTTAACATAGTATCGCACTTTTTATTCCCCAGAAGGACGAATATCATTTCACAAATGCATCTCCTATTCAGCCCCTCTTAAGATGTACAATCAGCCCTTAACCCGTCAGCGCATTTACATGCTTCAAATCGACTTTTCTACTTTACCCACAAAATGAATAAATTAATACTCGCTCAAATTCATGCCGAACAAATAGCTTTCCTGTTCTGAATCACATAACTGAACTCACCCTACCAAATCACTAATTCAACATGCGATATGCAAATGTTATTGCACTAGAAACTACAAACCCAACTACCTACCATTCCAGTACTTGGTAATTGATAAGAAACTGAAACTACTGCTCTTAGTATGCAATTCAGGAGGCCGGTTCAGAATAACTTGCATTATTCTACATACTCGTACGAGGACTCACATTTCACAAATAATTATCCTCACACGACCGACCACGTGAAACTATTTCTTATGAATTTTAATTCAATTTAATTAAATCTTAACAGTCCTAATTACATATACCACCAGTCAACGCCGAGATATCCATAAGGTTCGAGTAGAATAAATGACACCCATTTGGACGTTTCCTATACTCGGTACCTCTGTACCGAGTGTTACTTATTTGTATCGATGTCGACTTGGTTGCTGCACTCTCTCTAATTTATAAGAAATCCTTCACTAGTCAGACTTTTGTAATTGAAAAAAATTAGAGTCCTAACAACACGAACACATTTAAATGTCCTGAAGGCCATATGCAAACAATGGATAGAAATACGAACCCAAATAACACATTCCAAGAAATGAAAACCAAAACGGAAAAGAAAAACAAAACACAAGAAGGAAACTCCTTGACGTCCTGACGTCCCAAATTAAATCGCCGAGCAGGCATTACGTCAGATCAGTTACGAACAAAGGAGCGACACGACACGACAACAAAAATCTCATCAATAGGGGCTGTCTGGGGGTTGAAATGAAGACAATCCCAGGCGCGCACAAATAAATCTGCGAGCAAAATTCTTATCCACCACCACCATTAGCTCCAAACAGTCCAGGGAGGGGTGATCCAAGTATGACGAAGCAACTCAAAGGAAGGCATCAACAAAAATTACCAAATGACGTCGATTCACGTTCCAAAAATCAAATAGAACATGAAGCCAAGGCTCACTACACACACAAAGCCACCAGGCAAACACCAAAACACCAACACAGCAAAAGGATGAGACAATTACGAGAAAAATGGAGAAAACTGGGTGAGAGATTCTGGAATTCAAATTGATTTGAATTTCTGCGGCAAAACAGCATTCATAATCAGTGTGACCGTACTTTGCTTTTAATTATATTTAACTAACCGTTCACAGAAAAAGTGCTGAACTACAAGGCACAAGGACCACAGATGCCTTTATTCCAATCTTGAACAACCCAGTTAGATGCCGATGAGTTGGTCTTTTAATCAGAAGACCAAACCTGTCGTCTTAAACCTGGGGCTGTTATTATTATTTATGGATGTCTATCACATAAAAACGCTATGCAAAAGCGCTTAGCTCTTAGAGACGTTGTTAAACATTTGTTTGCTAAGGCGAGCTTGGGTACTGCTACAGACGTAGATATTTGCTCCACATAACCCGAATCTTCGCAAAATAGTGCATATATTTCCGCTTGAATGTCAGACTCAAGTATTTTCTAATGAGAAATGAAATGAGCATAGCCATTACAATATTAAGCCGACCAACGTAAACTATAGTACTGAAGACAGGATACTGCCTAGCAGGTAACCCTTGCTCACCCCGCATTCACCCTAGTCAGCATCCATAGAAGATAGAAAACGATCTGTCCTTTGGATTACTCAAGTCCACATTTATCTATCCCAGCCGCACTAAGCTGAACATGTCTGCTTTCAATTCTACGAGTTGATGAACTTGCCAGATAAAGCTCTGTGGACTACTTCTCAGATCCTGAATTTTAGTGATACTCATGCTGCCTTAGTAAACAAGAATGCAGGTTGGTTACATCTGAAAGATGACTCTTTGTGACTTCAGCTGCATGTGACATGATTTTTTAGGACGATGGCAAAATATTTAAACGCTTTCCGAATTTCGCAGCATATTTGCTGCCTCTCACTTGCTACTTTTTATCCCAAGTCCTTTAGGTAGCAATTGTGATATTGTTACAATTGACCGACCACATAAAACCAAATACGTTCTGACGCAACAAACAGCCGGTCCTCAGTAATGGAAAACGGCCAACTATCTGAACTAGCCTGATTGGAGCTTTGGCAACAGTTGTTGCAGCAAGCGTTTTCTACGCCTCAGCAATCACAAAAGGACTTTGATAAACAGCTTTACTGATTGCTGTTGGCGGCTTTATCTCTAAGTCATCACCCGATTGGTTTGAACCCGATCACCAAAAGGATTTAGAAGTATCAGCCCAGCCTATGAATTACGAGTACTTCTTTGATTCATTATTAATTGGCAAAATCAGATTTATGGCGAGATATTGCTCCGTAATACTACCTTGAATGCATATCGCGTTCGATCTTGTCTTCCTCCGTTCTAGACAATCCGATAAGTCTTTCTGATTTTTTCGTCACGCAAGACTTACTCAAAGTTTTAAATGCGACCAAAATGTATCCCTATTACCTTATCCGCGAACAATCCTGGTCTCACAGAGGCAACTGTTGTCGGACAAATTACCTTTTCAACCAAAAACTCCGTAGTATTTGCACAAAATTTTAAATTTTTTGTTTCTTAACGCACTGCCAGCTTAAAGGATTGATCTTCCTACTACTTCACTTAGAACTCGGCCTTCTTAAGTTGTTTCGTAAAAAGCACTTTTACTTTTAACTGCTTTTAATGCAAGGCTTTCTATTAATTGGCCTTAGGTGTTTGGTGGACAATTGTCATTTCGTCTCATCCACCAAATGACCATTCTTTCTCCGACACCCTAATGCTACAAATATGTTGGTTACTTTTGGTACTTCAATGCGGAGACTTACCATTTGCCAAGAAAAAATTCTTTTTTACATATTGAAAATATTCAAACATGGTCACACCGATCGGTCCGTACAATAAGCATATCTCATGTGTTCAAACTTCCAGTAGCTCCTTCTCACTTTACGGCTTGTGTTTGTCTGCTTCTATCTCAGAAAATAGAGAATAAAAGAGAATTGAAAGCAGTCAGCAGCTAACAACAACATCATCAACAATACGAATAACAACAAACAGAAATGTTCGCCATGAGAATAGAGGTCAGAGGACTTTGTGACGTCAGTAAAAATGGGAAAAAAATTACTCATTCGCACCGTAGTTCGCCGTTTTAGGTAGTGTGTGATGTGTGATGTTTTGTTATTGCATGTGTGTGGTAGTGAAATAATCGTACCCTCTTATTTGGTTTGTGCGTACCGAAAAAGGATATTTTGTACCAATGCTGGTTGTAGAGGTGGTGATGGTGGTTAAGGCTGACGCGACTTTTATAACAACTTTACCATCACGGCACATATAGTACATCAGGGCCGGAGAAGTCATTGAATTCAAGGATGAGTGAATGAGTGGTGAACCCAGTTCTTAGGAGTACAACTTCAAGGCGAACTTTACCATAGTGTTTGCGGTAAGTAGAACATTTGTGGTAACATTGGTGTTAGGATTTCTATTAAACCAAAAGTTAAGAAAGGATTTTTACACTCACGCACATATACAATAGTCTTTTGATGATGACGTTTGGAGGGTTTTGTTTTTAAAGATTTGCTGAGTGTAGTCTGAGGGATCATTATATCAGAGAGGCTAGGAGACAAAGACAAATTATACGCGATTGTATCAAGTTTCCCCATATTATACTACAAAGGCTATCAAAGTAGAAAATGGCAAATCAAATCAGCTTCGAATTTCCGCTTGATCCTGGAAGCAATTGATTTAATAGTTCCAATTTGGAAGACACCTGTCAACATTTAAGGATTCAAAGACCTATATACGAGTATATGAACAGTTTGACTGTAGATGTGCTTAAATATGTACCCCTGGTTGAAACTGAAATGCATGTTTTAGATCAGCTGCTTTCTCTTGCGTAGAATAGGGACCTTGGCGATTCTCTTATATGGAAAGATAGCTAAAATTGTATATCTTCAAACTCAATCGCTAAGGCCTTTTCCTTTTGGAAAAGACGCATATTCAGACAATTTTTTGCTTCATATCTCAGTTTACGGTCGGCTTTGTTGAGTGCTTTTTGACATTCCAAGTTGATTAAAAAGAGGAAGAAAGTCTTTACTACTGCAGTTCTTCCATCTTGATGATTACATTCAAAAGGTCTTCAAATCAAAACCTATGGGGTCATGGATCTTAAATGTGTTTACTTCAAAACCCTCCAGCTATCAGCGGCTTTAACGAAATTGTTGACCTATTGATCTACTTACGCAATTGACCATTCGAGTGGGCAAACCCGTCTCATTACTTCATATGATGCTTGCTGAAGGGCTTACTTATAATGAACGAAAGATAAGTATTTGCTGAGTCTGCCTGTATATGGAGCTAAATCCTGACAAGCATGTCCTAAGCAAGACCCATCTTCCATCAGACCTGATGGACAAATGTTATCAAATGTCATACAGTTTTCAGAAGTGAGACTTGCAGCGAAGGAATTCCTTCTATGAAACCAAAGATCGTATTCCCAACCGGGAAAACCAAGCAGTTTTGAACCAAAAACAAACCTCGAAAATAGATTACCTTACCGTTAAAGACCCAACCAAACGAAATAATGGCTTAGACCATAAAGACACTAATTGTAGAAGCGCTTGACCGCCACCCACCATTGTGATTGATACCGTTCTTACTCGGCTGCAGATTAGTAGTACAAAAAATACAAATCAATCATTTTGCTCTGTATGTGAGACATGGCTCAAGAATTCCGCACGACCAAACCTCCCGGCCAGCCAGATTGACTCGAAGCTATACTATCTTGCAGCGAAGGTACAGATGCGGACTTAGGAAGCGCTACAGTAAAAAAATTCATCGAGAAGATATAGCTAGGGTAGAAAAGTTGCAATAGCAATAGGCAGCCAAAATCTTAGCTCAACGTGCATTTCGAAAGAGTCGTAGCCAATACTTCGGTTTTGGAAAGATAAATTTTTGTATTGCCTGTAAAACGGCGATGACGAACCAGATATATGTAGCTATCGGCTATCAATTCCATTCACCTGACCTGGTAAAGTAGAGGTAGTCTTAAGCTTAAGTCCAACAAAGTTTATGGAACAGACGGCCTGACTGTCGAGCTATTAAAAGCGGCATTTATAATTTCATAAGAAGCAAGGTGATGTGCTCCAAATGACTCATAAACGGAGTGAAGAAGGCTGATTGATATCAGTGGTGCTTTCGTTAGTATTGAAATGGAAGCGGCGAAAATGGATTTTATGGTCAACGATGAAAAACCAAGTATAAAGTCTGAGACAGAACGTCAGTAAGTATATCAGCCATTGGTTGAGAAAACAGCAAAAACACTGCGGCGCTGGCAGCCCGGTATGGGCCATGGTCAAGCTTTTTGACACTCATTTTTGTAGCTCATGTTGTCATTTTTGTCACATCTGAGCGGGGCCTACGATTGATTGCCGAATCCGAGCGGCACTCCTTAGAAGCTTTTTCATAGGCAATTTTACTTTCGGGAGTTTGCCATTGCCCGCCGAAAGAGTGATGACGATTTGAAAACTTGTTGGCAATGCAGGGGAGCGAAGCACAGACCCTCTGCTTGATAGTCCAATGAGCTAACCATCATATCCAGGCGACTACCAACTCGCTTTGTAAATATGAAAATGTGGGAAACGATTGCTTAGCAACTAACCCTCTAATGCACAAATCTGAATCGCTGCAAATTGAGAGTCCATAATTATGTTTCTGGATAATTTTGGCACGAGAAACACGAATATGAAGTCAGATTTGCGATATCTGTTATAGTTTATCTGTAAAGTGAGATGATATGAAGGAGGCCTGTGGGCACTCTTGTGCAAATGGGTATGTAAAGTGAAACAGACAAGTTGAATATGAATTCAGTAGATACCGTTTTTATATTGAAAATAACCATAGACCTTAAATACAGATAGATATAGGTTAATAATAACTATGGCTTAGTATGGTATGCTAGAAAACAATTTTTTGCTGCACTGCAACACAAGTGAAGGACACATTTACTGCAAACACATTGAGTTTGTGAAATCATCTTGCAATGTTTACATTTCCTTTTGCTTTCTTTCTTTGGTAGCCATATTGGCATATGGCCGGATTGGTCATAACGTACTTCTTCCACTGGATGTTGAGCTCGTTGACCAGATGTACTTAGCTGCGGTGGTTCTTCTGATGCAGTTGATGGTCTTCCAACAGATCGTTTTTTGATATATGCACAAAGTGCACAAAATACATACGAAATTCAGGCAATGATAACAAGTCGTCTTCTTTTATTGGTGGTCGTGTTGGATCCCTGTTTTTCTCGAATCTTGCTCTTTTGTACAATATATAGGCATTTGTAATGGTCATGTCAACCAGGTGATAGAAAATATGCGTAACAACATCACGAGTTTTCACTGAAACTTTGTGCCTTCCCATCAAACCATCCATGATATCAACACCACCCATGTGTGCGTTATATTCTCTGATAATCTGTGGGCAATCTATTTCGATATATTTCTTTTCCTGTCTATGATACCTTGCAATTTCGCTAGTTCTGCGTTTCCAGGGCTTCGTGCAAATGGAACTATTCCTACGTTAGTTGATGCTAAACGAACACATCTTGTATCTTTCCACAACACAGTCGATAAATCGATGCCATAAGCTGTGCCAACATATTCAGTGGAATAACCTCTAGGCGCTCTTGTAACTTCTCGATCTTTATCTGAAGGCAATTTGCAATTAGGCACTTTGTTTGCACGAATGGTACCTAATGCATAAATTCCACGTGCACGAAGCTATACTAGCAGAGGCAATGTGGTGTAGAAGTTGTCAAAATATATAACATAATGGGCATAGTCAGGTATTGTCTGAGACAAGCGGACAACTACATTAGCTGTAGCGACGAGATCTGGAGCACCAGGTACAATAATATTATCACCTGCACCATTGAAAATTTCTAACCGATATGAATAGCCATGTGAATCACAAAGTGCGAACAATTAAACGCCTCATTTATGAGGTTTATTTGGCATATATTGTCTCAGGTGATATTTTATTTTGGTGCTGCACATTTGCTTATCGACACAGAACTTTCTTTTGGGAAACTTTCGACTTTTCGAAACCTTTAAATGCTGATTCTGATATGTCGGCACAAATCTTATGAAACCAGTTGCCACAAAATAAGCCGCACTTGATTTCTTCATTAAAAAGTAATTACAGCACTTTGCAACAGCACAGTTCAAGAGGAGATTACTCTTTTTAAACAATATACAATGATTAACCCGTAGGATGACTATCAACGTCAGCAGCGACGCTAGAATATGTTGCACAAGTTCGACACGGAACTGTGCGTATCCACGTTAAGTTCAAGAAGAACAACAGTGCACGTTATTTTCAAAAAAAAAAAACTAAAGTTTCGCCAACACAAAATGCAAATATTGCAGTTTCTCAACGAAACCAACTATTCTTTACGAGATACCTTAGCGAAAACGATGCTGGAACGTTTTCGAACAGCACGAACACTTGGAAACTTATCATTTGCTGACAAAGCACAGTTTTAAGTCAATCGCTGTGTAAATAAATAGAACATGAGAAACTGGTGGCCCGACAACCCTCCAAAACACCATCGAAAACGTTTGTATTATCTGAAACCGACAGTGTAGTGTGAAATTTCTGCTCGGGGGACAATGGACCCATATTTTTTTTAACCAGCAAGAGACAGACACTGGTGGCGTATATTGCCCAATGATCGTCGAGCTCTTGGTGCCGCCACTTCAGCTGTTTCTCGGGTTCAACAACAGGCCACAATTTCAAGAAGACAGGTCCACACCATACACAGTTAGAATTTCAATGGAGAAGCCGCGTGTAATTTTCACAACAAATTAATCAGAATCGTTAGACTTAACACCGTGGGACTTTTTTTTTTTAATTTTCTCAACACTGGGAATATAGGATAGGCATGTGCTTCCCAACGACAATTATAAAGGGGGCTCTCTAGTCCTTAAAGTGTGAAACTAACTCCTTCTCAGTTCACCTAATCAAATATAGCCGTCAAATGCGCCAATGTTTTCTGATAGTCACCCTTGGTGGCTAAGGATCACTCCCTGTTCGACTGACATATAATGCTCTTATCAGGCGCCGGAAAATGTATGTACCAACTTTGCCCGCCAAGAAAATCTATAGTAAGCATCCTTACAGTTTGATAGCCACTTGCCCTTCTCTCAGTCATCTCAGTCATGCGCTGAGCTTGTTTCGCTAAGTTTTCTCCTCATTCTCTTCCAGTGCGAGTAGACGCATGTGACAGGATTCTCCCAAGTGGCTGTGAAGCTTTCCTTTCTTTTTTTTTTATTAATTCTTCCGGCCGATTGTTGCGCGTCCTTTCCAAAAGTTCAACACTCTTGCTGCTTTCTCCCATCTACGATTAGAAACGTGTTATCCCTGTATAATGTCCTCTTCCTGTTCCTATTTTAGGTTCTGGTCCTGGGTCTATTCTTTAATTACTTACATTTGATTTTACACCAATCAAAGGGATGATTCTTTTAAGGGATATCAATTCCAAGTATTCTTCTGTCTGTACTATGCCAAGGATGTTGATGGTCGGCTGTTGACTCATCCATGCAACTACTTGGGGTGTGGTGTAGTAGTAGTGGTAGTAATAGCGGAAGCTTAGATCCTGAGAAGCTTTATTACATGCGATAGGATATCAACAAGTCTTCCCATTCACGTTATTTTTGTACACTCCTTAGCATTCCTCATGCTTCTCTGCTTCTCGTTCCCCTTTGCTTTTTTTTTTTTTTTTGATTTTTTGCCTCTGTTTCTTGGAACTTTGTTCTTGTACGGGTGCTCTCCCGTTTTGTTGATTCCTTTATAGCTCCCTCGACAAGGATATTTGTGTATCCTTTAAGACTATCTACCACCCTAGGCTAGGGGTTGTTTATTCAGAGAAAACTTCCAACCTATATTAGGCATGCTGCTACCTGTGGTGCTGGTATACGAATACCTTGTGAAGTTGGGGGTATACAGCTCCAAAATGGCTACAAGACGGCAGGAGACAGGAAAGAACTGCTACTTGACTCCTCGGCTGCTATATATAAGGTGACTTGGTTGGCTGACTATCACACAGAGCCTAGAACGAGGAAGGTGGCATACAAATTCAAATGTTGCCGTGCTTAATCTCTGCCGCAAATCATTAAGACCAAGTGCCGGAAAGACGCGGGAACTGGGGCGAGCTGCTCTCCCTTTAAGGAGTTAACATTTTTGGCCTCTAAATATAGATAGACACAAATTTTCATCCTCTTTTAGACTGCCGACTGTATTCGCAGTCGTACAAACTCGTACATATATATTCACGTGAATGTATGGGTAGTTGTGAGCCTTTAAATTTTTCCATGCGCCAAAGAAAAGGTATTTGGATCCTCTCCTGCTTGGTAGCCAAAAAAGGAAAAAAGAAAAATAAAAAAAAAATGATGTCTACCTGGTTGCTTTGGGATACACTTGTACCGGGAAAAAGATTCCATCAAAGCATGTGGTAAACTGGAGAAAGGGTACGATGGTAACGGAGGAGGAAATTGATTTTTCTTTGTAGGCTTTGCGTTAAATTTACAATTTTTGAAAGAGTGAAAAGAGTATGGTGTGCCAGAGGGGACAGAGAGGGAGCGCTTTAGATTTTGTTGTTCCCTGGATTTCAAGGCTGTACACCAGAGTTTACACAGTCATTTGGTAATGTGTCATTTGACAATATGACGGAGCTTATTGTCAAAATTGGCTGGAGAATAAATGAGGTACGATGGGGGAGAATCATTGCGGAGATGATTGAAAGTTTAAAGGTCATCCAAGGATCGGTGAACTTCAACCAATGATTTTCGATGGGAGTCGTGAAATATACAAGTGGACTTGAATTTCGACATGGATTTGACTGTGAAACGTAATGTTTTCTGCTATTTAAATATCATCAGAGTGGTATATTTATTTGAGTATTAAGGATACTATAGGCATGATTCCGTGACGCAGGATATCTCTTTGAGAGAACAAATTTGACCAGGTTGCTCTTAGTATAACCTGGTATTCACTTTTAACTAACGCTCCCTTCAATCCTGCACAAGACTAAATGAAAGACGAGCTTCTGAGAGCTTAGAAAATAGCACTGTTGCAAACTGGGAAATGGCCTTATAGCCAAATAGCTAGCATAGCTGATTTGGAAACGAAGAATGACAAAAAACAGTATAAGCGACAAGGCGCCTAGTATCTGCAGTTTGATGCGAGCGTAAGCCGAATATTGCAGAAGGTGCTCTCCACTATGTTATCATTATCTCACGGGGAGCATCGCAGGATGCAATCGGGTATATTCCTAATACATTAGGGCATATGTATAGTGCCCCTTTAGGAGAGCAGGAAACGACTTCTGGAAGTATTGAGGTGGTCTACTAAATTATGCCACTTGTGCTTACAAGACTTACTTACTTACAATACTTTAAGTGGCGCTACAGTCCGGGATGGACATGGGCTTCATTCAACAAGCTTCTCCAGCCAGTTCGATCCCTGGCTAGCTGCCTCCACTTTCGCACGTTAAGTTTGCTGAGGTCCCCTTGTAATTGCGTGCACCACCACTCCGCCACGGAGCATTGGTGTCCATGCGCTCTACATGACCCAGCCATCTCAGTCTTTGGATCTTCACCATTCTGGCTAGGTCCATGTCGCTGTACAGTCCATACAGTTCCTGGTTGTGTCTCCTCCTCCAGACACTGGACCGAAAATCACTCAAAGAACTTTCCTCTCGAAGCAGACCAGAGCACCCTCATCCATTTTCGATAATGTTCATGATTCTGCGCCAATGAGCAGGACTAGGATTATTATGGTCTTATAATGGGTGACTTTTGTTGTCCGAGAGAGGGCTTTGCTACTCAATTGCCTTCTTAGCCCAAAGAAACAGCGGTTGGCAAGAGTTATTCTTCGCTTGATCTCAGCGCTGGTGTCGTTGTCTGTATTTATAGCGGAGCCTAGGTAGACAAAGTCCTTGACTACCTCAAAGTTATATCTGTCGAGGGTGACATTCTGCCCGAGACGTCGGTGTTGGTTATCCTTTTTGCTTGACAGCATATACTTGGTTTTGGCCTCATTGACCGCTAAACCCATTTTCGCCGCTTCCGTCTCAATACTCGCGAAAGCACCACTGACATCACGCTGCTTTCTCCCGATTATATCAATAACGTCACCGTATGCGAGTAGCCTCTTGTGTTTCCTCGTGAGTTCTGCACTATTCTTCCAAGTACGATGTTAAATAAACCGCATAGCAGCGTATCGTCTTGTCTTTTCTGTCCTTTCTGGACATCAAAGGTCCCGGTGAGATTTTTACCGACCTTGATGGGGCAGCGTGCATTCTCCATCGTCATCCTGCGCAGACGGACGAGTTTGGCAGGGATGCCAAATAGACATTGCTCTGTATAGCTCGTCTCTATAGGTGCTGTCATACGCGGCCTTAAAATCGATGAATAGGTGGTGTGTATCGATCTGAAGCTCATGGGTCTTCTCCAAGATATGCCATAGTGTGAATATTTGGTCGATGGTGAACTTTCCTGGCCTAAAGCCACACTCATGCGAGTCTATCAGGTTGTTGACGAACGGCTTCAGGTGTTCACACAAAACAGCAGATAAAATCTTGTATGCGATTTTGAAGAGATTGATGCCTATATAGTTGGCGCAGTTCAGAGGGTCTCCTTTCTTGAGAATCGGACAAACAATGCTGAGGTTCCAATCATCGGGCATACTTTCGTCCAAACATATTTAACAGATGAGTTGGTGTATGCTCCTTACTAAGTCATCGCCTGACGCTTTGAAGAGCTCGGCAGTCAGGCCATCCGCTCCAGCAGCTTTGTTGGACTTAAGCTTTGTTGGACTTAAGCTTCGATATAGCTATCTTCACTTCATCCAGGTCGGGTGGACGGAATTGTTGGTCATCAGCGTCCAGGTTGACAGACTAATTCTGTCTAACAGCGGTATTTGGCCCGTCATCGCTGTTATACAGTCTGCAGAAATGATCTTTCCAAATCCTCAGCATCGACTGCGATTCTACTACGATTTTCCCTTGTTCATCTCTAGAGGCTTCGGTTTGGGGTTTGTTTCCGTGGCATGTAATTTTTTCCTTCGTGGAGTAGTACCCCTCAATTAGCTCGACCGCGCGCCGGTGTTCGTCTCTCCTCTTTCGCTCGTAGAGCTCATAAGCAGCTCTGGTCTTTTTTCGCAGTGCCGCATTTTGCTTAGCTGCATGTGCTTGCCGGCATTCATCATTGAACCAGGGGTTTCGTTGTGGCGGACGAGTGAAACCCAGCACATCAGAAGCGTTTTGGCAGTGTTTCCAGTGGTCTTCGATGCTTGATGCTGGCGGCATTGGACCTTTTAAGAGATTAAGAGACACTCGATCGGAAAAGGACTTGGCGATCTCTTGCGATTGTAGCTAACAAGACACTCAACTGAAAATGGGAACCCTTACTAACTCCCAGAAGAAGTAGGCAGTCTCTAGTCTCGCCATCGAATTGTGACCTGGGACCTAGAAATTCATGCGAAGCCTTGCGTTCCGAAACTAGTTCGAATGTAAATGGACAATTCAATATAGATACACACGCAGATGTTAAGGGGGGATACATACAGACCCGTGAATTTTAGACATTTTTGATTATTTTTTTTTTTAAGTAATTTATTCGGTGTTTTTGAAACTTTTATTATACAACTATTATTATACAAAAAAACTTTTTTTTTAATATTACAAAATGGCAGATTTACAGTCCAGTCTGCCGGGAAGGTCGCAGCAAGAGCTGTTGATTGGCGATAAGTATTTGTTAATATTATATTTTATTATATTATATTATATAATATATTATATTATATATTATATTTTGTGGATGAACCTAAAAAAAATTAAACAAAAACAGAAATGAAACACTTAATAAAAATTATTTGAATTTAACCAAAATTTTCAATTGCTTTTGATTCGAAAAAATAATTTCTTCAACTAATTTTTCAAAACAAGCTTTATATAGAAAATACTATTATTGGCGAGAGCGATTTAAAAAAATATAATTTGGAAAAAAATTCATTTTAAATTTGAGCAGATAAAAATTCAATGATTGTAGTGACTTACAGCAGCAGTCCCAACGCCATATACTAGTCCTTCGATATCCTCGCAGAACTTTTTTTCTTAAGACCACTCAATTACACTTTTGACGGCGCTCGAAAGCAAAATAAAGAAGGAAAACGCTTACAAGTTATAACTGATATTAGATTTATTTAACAGATAATTTTATGCCATTACTGCTTAAATATGATATGGGGTATATACCCGCTACGCGCTACGACTAGCTAGAATGAAGCGCAATCGTGAAGTCTAATTTTCGACAACTTTATCGAGCAACTGGGGTCGTATATCAACAATAACATTGCGAATGTTGACGTCCAACGTCTCTGGTTTATCGGCATAGACTAGTGATTCACATGCCCCTAAAGAAAGTAATCTAAAGGTGTGAGATCACAGGATCACCAGTTCACAGGTCCATAACGCGAAATTATGCGCTCAACAAATGTTTCCCGCAATAAATTGATGGTGTGGCGCGCCATGTGGCATGTGTCTGTCTCATCAAAAATAATATTTCTATTGCGCTCTCCATTGACGGTAACATTCTGCCCGACATCGTCCTTAAGGAAATATGGGCCGATGATTCCACCAGCCCATAAAGCACACCAAACAGTGGTTGTAAGGGCGTCACGACAAAGGCTTCTGGGTTTTCTCCACTTCAAATTCTGCAATTTTGCTTGTTAACATATCGATTTAACCAAAAATGGGCCTCATCGGAGAACAAAATTTTGCGTTGAACATGAGAATCAAGCTGAATCATGTTTTCGGCCCATTCACCGAACATACGACGCGTATAATGATCACGCGGCTTCAACTCTTATACAAGCTTGATCTTATAAGCTTTTAGGCCAAGATCTTTTCATAAAATCTTCCATAAAGTGGATGGGCATAGCTTCAATTGCTGTGCATGATGACGAATCGACTCATTCGGATTCTACTCAACACTGCGCTCCACAACGGTAATAACTTCTTCTGTTTGCACTGTTCGTCGTCTTTGGGGATTCACATTCAGGGTTTGATCTGTAGCACTGCTTTAGTCAACGAAGCAGGTGATTCTTCTACGATTTGAAGAACTGCGCGCATGCTTGTTAACCATACACTACATGCTTCTTAGCAGCTCGGATGCCGGATTGGTCTTAAGCTCTTGCCGAGCATATAATCATCTGCTTCTTCTTCTTCTTCTTATCCTTTTATTAACCCTTTCCTCGTTATACGAGCTTATGCATAACGAGTTTCCCATTTTTACTGCATCGCTGCTGCTCCGCTTATGGGGTTGGCTAATGTCGCAGACCGCAGAACGCGTCTACATAATGCTCGGTCCTGGATCGCTTCAGTGGTAAGCCCCAGGCGTTGTTGCGCATTTGCCATCTGAGAAATATAGGAATTTTTTTTCCGACCTCGTTTTCTTACAGTTGGAGTGACCGTAGTTGATAGTGCCTTTTTAACCGGATTTTCCGCAGATCTTCTTTGAACGTGGCAATACCAACTTATTCTATTCGCCTCAAGCTGTTCGGTTACCGAATTCTTTATATGTAGACTTCCTCTTATACGCGTAGATCTAATACAATCGCGTTTAGTGACTCCACTAGACATCCTTAACATTTTCATTTCCGCTGCCGTCATTTTGTTTTTAAACGCTTCATACATTGTTCAGCACTGTGAACCGTATATAAGAGCTGGTCTAACAACCGTGGTGTAGAGTTTCCCCTTTAATTTAAGTGGAAATTTTCGGTCGCAAAAGATTCCCGAATTTTCCCGCCATTTCATCCATCCCACACTCACTCTGTGGTTTACGTCGTCGTCACATTTCGCTTCCATGTTAACGATTGATCCTAAGTACTTAAAGATAGTGCTTTTCGGAAGAACTATTCCGTCTAACATTATATCCGGAACAGGTCGCAACGGATGCGCAAATGGGCACGTCAAATGCTCCGTCTTTGAACGACTTATTTTAAACCCGTTTCTCTCTAGCGCATTTCTCCATGAATCTAAGGCGTTCTGTAAATCTTCGACGTTATCGCTAAGTATAACTGCGTCGTCAGCGAAGAGAATTGGCGTTACATTTACTTCGCGCATGCAGTCTTTTAAAAGATAGTCGAATACTATATATATAATCATCCTTTTGGGTTTTTGGCGTTTAAGCTGCTATCACTATTTTTCATGGGAAGGCCAGTCTGTATAAGGCTTTCAGGATATATTTTTGCAGTATTACTGGAACTGTACCACTGCTGCCATGCGACTTGAACCTACCAAAGGACTTAGTTTTTATCTTTGATGGAAGCACCATAAGGTGCGTTGGGTGTATTATATCGAAAAGTGCGAGGATTGATGCTGAAGAAAATCGAATTGTAGAGAGAACAAGAATGCAATCAATGAATATAGAGAATGTAAGCTACATCTTTGCATTTTTCAAAGGTCTTTCAGTTAAAAAGCTTAACGTTGTCACGATAGCGTGGTAAAGTGTAGTAGTTACCCCATGATAGATCTGGAAGGGCAAATCGCACAAAACGGTACGGATGGTACTTGGTTGATATATTTAAATAGGGAACGGACAAAGGTAATGTATAGAAACCTGGTCACAATGAAATTGGAGAATTCGTTGGTCATTGTTTAAGAAAACTAAGTGATGAGTTAATTTTATGGAGTATTTCATCAGTATGCGGATGAAAATTTCTCTCTCCATCATATAAAATGTTTTCAAGTCACAAATGGATTGTACTTAGGGCAGAGATTGACTGTTAAAGATTTACGGGATTGTTATTGAATGGCGATATTACGTTCTTAGCATCGTGGATCAACATTTAATCGAAATAGTTGTCCAAAAGGAACTGTGCTGATCATGGTCAAGTCACAAGAGCAGAAGCACAAACAGCCGCAGAAGTCTACGAGATTCAGGCAGTAAAACTGCACATTTTGAGATCTAATGAAAAGACCATTGTACCGAAGGGTAATAATAACAGTCCTTCCGAAACAACATCTTATACCCCACGAGAACACGCATGGCGACAACTGGGAAAATACTGTTTCACTCATTGGAAAGAACAAATACTCTTTTGTTTCATCCAACATCCTCGAAGTGACAAGCAAAATGTAACATGTAAATTGTCCACAGATAAAAATGCGGGTTTAAGATGGCCGCAAAATATAGATATGTTTCGTGTTTTGCGTGAACGCCGGCGGTCGCATACACTTAAGTTCACGAAATGCAAGGATACGCCTTGGTATCACTCTCCGTCAATTCTTTTGATACCAATTTGTAACTGTGTCGAGGGCACAGACCATACGGTACCGTGTTTTAAGTCCTGGTATGGACTACCGGTTGTCTTACCACTCAACAAGACCTATGACCGGTAGCTTGTAACTGGACAAATCATAGCAACCATCAGTGGCGTAAGAGTCTGATGATGTTTATGATAAGTCCGGTTTTGCTCTACCCCCGCTTTTTATTAGACAACGTAGATTGATGATAGAAACCTTGGTAGGTCGGGGGCCTATCCGCCAAATAAAAAAAAAAACCCTTTGATGACAATTTTTCTTGGAAACCGCAATCTTTGGAATTGGAATGGAAGATCCATTGGTATCAATGGAATCCGGGGAATCAACACGGTTTCTCCAGTTCCACATCCGGTCAGAATTGTGCACTCTATAGTAAAAGTGTTTGGAAGTTTAACCTGTAGACGTGTACCGTTGCATAATTTTGGACAGGACACCCTTCTTTTAAAACCAATTTATGTGGGGCTGGGAAATGTACAGCCTCTTCCTTGTCCAGCACGGTGTCTACAGAGTAGTAGGTATAAGTACATAGACTTTTAATTTTAGAGATAATCAAGTCGTTCACTTTACCTAATTGATCGTTAGTAGGTGACAAATTAACTCTCTCCTTGAACGAAGTTATAGCCTAAGAACATATATTATTAATTTCTGGATAAACGTTGTTGACTAATTCTTGAATATAATTTACTAAAATGCAATGGTTTTGATTATCGAGATTAAATCTCTCATTCTTTTGTGACATCTGTCGGTTCGTGTGGTGACAACGACACTCTTATATTGAAAATATCTTTTCAATAAAGCATTGATTTCATCGGCACGATTTTCTCTTGTTACCACTGGTAAGATTTGACGATAGTGGACAGAGAACAATATCGTGCGTCCACCCATTGATCGTAGGAAGTTTCTCTTGCGTATTCGACGTTAGTTAATACAGGGTTCGTTATATTTGAAGGCGTCGGCAGTCCAAAATCTGAGTTGGATTTACCCCAAAGTTCTTCTACTTCCTTATTCAATTCTAACAACGCTTCGTCAAAAATCTTTTGATCATATTGGACATAATCTGACATTAACTCTCGCCGTCGTCGATTCAGTATATCTTCGGCTATATTTTGCTCATACTTGTTCTAGAGCGATACAATATCGGTCAATTGACAAAACGCAATAATAATGGCAAACAAATACCTTAATGACCTCGATGAACTGCAAATAGTAGCTTCCGTTAATGTGTTGTGTTGTCCCATTGAGAGTCGTATTCCGAGAAACCCATCGCTTTGCATGCTGCTTTATAGGTATTATTAGTTAGCCTTTGTATAGTTCTGAGGTGTGACAAAATATGATTGGCCCTTTACAATGTGAAGTAGCATTTTCAAGTGAAAACATCACCGTTATTGAGATGAACTAAATAGGATCAGTTCAGGGTAACCTTCAAGTGGAGTCCCTTGTTTCCTCCGTTGAAAGGTTTTGATCCGGCCTAATTTTGTTTACTAACCATACCAGCAGGTGGACATGTGGCAATTCACGTTTAAGCCACTCAACAGTGTACATGTGGCAAGCAGCGTTACCACTTGTACTACATATGTAGTACTGTGCTACATATTTGCTTGATACATCGTTACCCTAAAGTACCACTCGTACATTTCTTAAGCTCCGTCTAACCGTTTTACTTTCTTACGAAAAAGTGTTCTTTTGTTCGCAATTTGTTCCCTTTTGCTTCTATAACTAAATACATAGATATAAACACTTGGCATCACTTTTAAGTAAGTGCAATTCTTCAGCTGCATGCTTCCATTTACGTACAACACGAATTGTCTGTCAGAATGCAGACAGCTGATCGTCAGTTTTTGTTATTTTGTGAATTCAAATTATATTTCTGTTATGTTATTTATCTTTTTATTTGGTTTGTTCCATATGTTAATTTAAATTTGAATAAAAAAAAACATATGCTTTTACATTTTGTTTGAAAATGCTACATTTTGTTGGATGCGCTGTGTGACGAAACGAGTATTTAGCGGGATTTAATCAAAAAAAATGACATGCACAAAAGTCAACAGAAATCAGTTTCTCTAACAGCTTAAACCTTCTACGTAATAACTGTACACTTTTTTTTTTGTTTGAGCTTAGGATAACAACAACAAAAATGATCGCAAAGTTCAATGATGAAGTTGGTGAGTTTTTAACTTGAGACGTCCAAATTACTCGTCCAAAAAATCGAAAAAATGTTTAAGTAATTGTTTGGTATGAAAGTCAGTCTGAAGAGTGCGTGTTTATTTCTTTTTTTGAGTGGTTCACATGGATTCGATTGAACGTGTTGTTTTTTTTTGTTGAATAAGTAAACTGTTATATAATATAAAAGTAAGTTGTTTAGATATATGAAGTGTGTTTTGTAGGTCTGTTTGGTTACTTTTTGTGGTGAAATGGGTAAAAGCTGTCAAAATTCAAAGATGACAGAAAATTCGCTCAGAGAGAGAGGAACTTGCAAGGAAGTAAACAAACGCAGTAAACCACGTTTGTGTATTGTATAAAACGTCAAAAGTCAAGTAATGAATTTGGTTGTTGTTTCGCAGAATAGCTGTTTGCTTTGACATTTGTTACACAGCCTACCCAAAGAAATTTATGAGGCAGAAAATTGCAACTATTTCAATGGAGGGGAAATGTTTATCTCTCCCATCGGCTCTCTTTGTTGCAACTTTTTTGGAGTAAACAAACAGGAATTTGTAAAAAGTTGTACGAATTTTTACGATATTTCAAGTTAACAAACAGACCTAATATTAGGGGCGAATGAAATGAAAAATTAATAGATAAAATATATGTTCTTGAATTTCATTAGACAAAAAGTATAGTTGTTCAATGTTGTTCAAGTTGGAGTTCATATTTTTTATAGAGCCTGGCTGCGCTGGCTGCCCGGTATGGGCCATGGCCTAGCTTCTTGACATTCATTTGTGTTGCTCATGTTGTCATTTTTGTCACATCTGAGCGGGGCCTACGGTTTGTAGCCAAGTCCGAACGGCACTCCTTAGAAGCTTTTTCGTAGGCAGTTTTACTTTCGAGAGTTTACCATTGCCCGCCGAAAGGGTGATGGGGGTTTGGAAAATTGTTCGTGACTCAGCCGGGATTCGAACCCAGACACTCTGCGTGATAGTCCAATGAGCTAACTATCGTGCCATCGCTATTGACAAGCCTTGTATATGTTTAGTTAAACTGCGTTTAAACTTTTTTACTAAATTTTTCGTTTTTCAGGATGTCGACGGAAATTACGAAAAAGTAAATTTTTTGATATTTGGATCTGTAAAGTCAAAATTAAGCGCTTAGATGCTGTTTTTTGTTTTGTTATGGGTTGCTTTAGTAATGTTTCATTTTCCGAAGCAGCAATAAAGACAGTTAAATCAACCTTAAAAACTTTATGTTTGAAATTTGACGAAAGATAGGCCAAAAGTAATCGGCATAGAGAGCGCTTCGCTAAATGAAACCCTAATATTCCCACAACATGTTTTAGACGAAATGCCTTCATCATCCCATTCAACTAGAGTAGGAAGATCGAGAAAAAGCTTTGATGAGTGCTGTGAAAAAAGTAAGAAGAGACAAATAAATTGCATTGGCTCATGAAATGAAACTTACAAAAGATGGAAAAAGAAATACTGCTACCGCAGTGAAACGATTATCAATGAGTTTTCCAAACCGAGGTTTGATTGTTTTCCTTACTTCATTAATTTTTTTTTTTTGCGTTTAGTTCAAAAAGATGCTTTAAATCCTGTTGCTGATTTAAAATCGAATCTAAAAGAACTATCCGTGATTATTAAATGGGGTTGTAATGGTGCTCAACAGAAATCGTATAAACACAAATTTTCGCTGAAAATCTTTTTTGCATCTCTATGGTTCCGATCCAGATGTATTTCTTTAAGGATGAAACTAAAAAAGTACTTTGGCAAAACCCAGCCCCATCATCAACCAGATACTGTCGACTTATTAAACTAAATTTTGTTAAGGAAACAACTGAACTGAACAATAAGACAATACTACCTGTGGAGATCAATAATGATAACTTCCATGTCATAATCAAACCGATTTTCTTATTAACTATGATTGATGGAAAAGTTTGCACTGCTTTATCTTTTATAACGTCTTCATCACAAACCTGTTACATTTGCGCTGCCAAACCGTCCGAACTGAACAATTTAGCTAATTTTTCAAAAAAGCATGTGAACCAAGAAGCTATGTCCATTGGATTAAGTCCGCTTCACTCATGGATACAATTTACGGAATGTATCCTTCACATAGCGTATAGATTGGATGTAAAAGTATGGCAAGTTAGAGACCAGGAAAGTAAAGAAAAAGTCAAAGCCAGAAAAAAATTAATCTAAGAAAAATTTAGGAGCGAAATTGGCTTATTGGTTGATATGCCAACTCAACAGACTGGTAATACTAATGATTCAAACACGGCTGGAAGATTTTTTAAAGATGAAGAAAAATCTGCCCAGATAACAGGAATAGATAAAGAAGGCATCAAAAAGTTTCATACCATTTTAGAGGCTCTTGGGTCTGCATTTGAGAGTTATGCAAAAGAAACACGGGAACTGTATCTTAAAAATTATGCCTGGTATTATGTGACAGTAAGTGTGCATAAAGTCTTGTTTCATGGAAAAGAAATAATTTCTTCTTGTATACTTCCGATCGGACAACTTTCAGAAGAAACACAAGAGGCAAGAAACAAAGAAAATAGAAATTTTAGGGAATTATTTACCAGGAAAATTTCGCGTGTAGATCCGGACACTGACCTTCTTAATAGATTATTAATAACCTCGGATTTATTTTTAGCAAGTTTAAGATGTCTCTCGAAAATCAAGCCGAATCGGCAGATTGGCTTAGGCAATCTCCCAATTTTTGTTCTCCCCTCCAATGGTGTAGGCAATAATTGCTGCAATTCCACCCTCAGGATTCATTGAATACAGATTTGTTGCAGGTAGAACTACAACATGTTTCAAAATTAAAAGTAATTCATATTTTTTGTTTTTTGACAAGAGCGACATGACTAACCTAATCGTACAAAATCCTTGATTGAACTGGCAAATTGTGTGTAGCGTCGCACTCAATTAATCCATGCTCAAACGTCATAGAAATTGTGTGTACAAATTGCCTCTTGTGTAGGCGCTTTTAACTACACCAATACCTCCCTTTGCGTCGTTTCAATTTGCGTCGTGTTTTTTTTTTGGAACGTAACTACGACGCAGTGAGGTATTGGTGTATCTCTTAAATTTTAGCCTACGCAATGTAAATTTATTTTTCGGCGACTTGGTATCAAAATATTGCTGTTTTCTACTTACAAAAAAACTTAATTAGGTTTTAATATATATATCGGGTTTGCAATAGGGACTTGACAACTTTGAATTTAATTTGTGAACGCACTCTTTCACTAATCATCAAACTGTCACTGTCAATTTATTCAGTAAACTCAACCTTTTCATCATGATAAAGTACATGAACGAGCAACGTCTGCAAATTATAAAAATTTTCTACCGAAATCCGGAGTCGGTGACTGCAAATTTAAGAGCGTTAATTCCAATTTTCGGCCGTGATTCTTGCCCTAGTAGACAGGCAATAACAAGTTTAGTACAAAAATTTGAGTCTACATATTCGTTGTGTGATGTTTCCGTGTCAGTGAGACAACGGGTTGGTCGAAGTGTTGAAAATATCGCTGCCGTTCAGGCATCCGTAGCAAACGATCAAAATCAGTTAATTCCACGGCATTCTGTGAATCGTCAGCGTTATCGCGCCATGATCACTAATTATTTTTGGCCCGAATTGGAAGATATGGACTTGGACGACGTGTGGTTTCAACAGGATGGTGCTACAGGCCACACAGCACATGTTAAAATCGATTTATTGAAGAGTAAGTATGGTGAGCGTGTTATCTCAAGAAATGAGCCAGTCGATTGGCCGCCTCTTTCGTGCGATTTAACGCCGCTTGACAATTTTCTGTGGGGCTAAGTTAAGTCCGACGACGTTGGAAGAGCTCAGAGTCAACATTGAACGCGAAAAAGCGGCCGTTCAACGAATCGACCGCTGCAAACGTGCCCGCGGTGGTCATATGAACGAAGTCGAGTTCTATTCATAAATGTTTTGATTGTACTTCATTGTACTTCAAGATAATAAAGTTTTTGATTTGTTGTTGAAGGAAGATCGACGGTGGACGCTATCCAAAGCCTACGAATAATAATGGAAAAACACCGAGATTCGTCTAAGGATTTACACATGGTATTTATCGACCTCAAGAAAGCATTCGATCGAGTGCCTAGGGATCTCATATGGGCCGCGCTGAGGTCCCAAAACCTACTGGAAAAGTATGTTAGAATAATACAAGACATGTACGGAAACGTGAAAACTGGGGTTAAAAGCTCTGCTGGACTAACGAGAGAATTTTCAGTTAATGTCGGAGGGCATCAAGGAAGCTTACTTAGCTCTTTCCTCTTTAACGTAGTATTCGACTATCTTTTAAAAGACTGCATGCGCGAAGCAAATGGAACGCCAATTCTCTTCGCTGACGACGCAGTTATACTTAGCGATAACGTCGAAGATTTACAGAACGCCTTAGATTCATGGAGAAATGCGCTAGAGAGAAACGGGTTTAAAATAAGTCGTTCAAAGACGGAGCATTTGACGTGCCCATTTGCGCATCCGTTGCGACCTATTCTGGATATAATGTAAGACGGAATAGTTCTTCCGAAAAGCACTATCTTTAAGTACTTAGGATCAATCGTTAACATGTAAGCGAAATGTGACGACAACGTAAACCACAGAATGAGTGTGGGATGGATGAAATGGCGGGAAAATTCGGGAATCTTTTGCGACCGAAAATTTCCACATTTAAATTAAAGGGGAAACTCTACACCACGGTTGTTAGACCAGCTCTTATATACGGTTCACAGTGCTGGAAAATGTACGAAGCGTTTAAAAAAAAAATGACGGCAGCGGAAATGAAAATGTTAAGGATGTCTAGGGGAGTCACTAAACGCGATTGTATTAGATCTACGCGTATAAGAGGAAGTCTACATATAAAGAATTCGGTAACCGAACAGCTTGAGGCGAATAGAATAAGCTGGTATTGCCACGTTCAAAGAAGATCTGCGGAAAATCCGGTTAAAAAGGCACTATCAACTACGGTCAGATAGTGGATAGTTCCTGGATTTCTCTGATGGCAAATGCGCAACAACGCCTGCGGCTAACCACTAAAGCGATCCAGGACCGAGCATTATGTAGACGCGTTCTGCCGTCTGCGACATTAGCCAACCCCATAAGCGGAGCAGCAGCGATGCAGTAAACTGGAAATGGGAAACTCGTTACGCATAAGTTCGTATAACGAGGAAAGGGTTAATAAAATGACAAGAAGAAGAAGAATAAAGTTTTTGTAATATCTCAAATGGTTTGCGTTTTATTTTAAAAAAAAAGTTGACAAGTCCTTATTGAAATACCCATTATATAAACCTTCCGTGATTAATTATCTAGATGATGGTGAAGACCTCATCAAAATCCGTTGTGTGGTTTCCTTGGAGATAGCAAACAGACAGACACGGAAAGCAACTTTGTTTTATACTACCTACATACGAGTATATGTAATGATGATGATTTCCAAATTCATATTCCAAAACCGATTGTTATACACCATTCAATGTCTGGCGCTCTTTAAAGTACATTTACTTGCTAAAATCGACACATCAACGTTTATAGACTCAAATCCTTAAAATGCACCTGGTAAAATATTAAAACAACATTCAAAACTCCATTAACTAAGCATGTTATCCTTGTTATCCATAATACGAAAAATGACAACATGTAACCCTGAGCAAAGTAAATCCCAGTATTAACCTCTATCTGACCTTGTTAAATAATTCATAACGACATTCCAACCATTGCCATATCCCCTATAATGATCCAGAATCATCGTCAATCTAAATTGCACAATTCTCCAGTGTCATGTAGCTTCAGTGCGACAAAACTGACAGAACGTGTTCGCTTATAAAATTACACTCCCGTACTAAATTCTCTTCAACCCTCTGATTCCGATGGTTCCACCATCACCTGCACCATTTGCCACAAAAAATCCCATTGACAACGACTCAGGGAGCAGAGTTTCGTTTTACTTCAGACCAAAATCAACGCGCGACTTCGTTGCAATACAGACAAAGCATGCTTCCAACGCAAGGGTAGTCCAAGCCACCCACACTTCACTTTATAACGGAGTCACCAGAATGATGTCAAATCCAACCTCACTTTGCAGTTGTACGTACCGCGGTACAGTATCAAGAATCATGTTTGCACGAAGACGCTAAAATTTACGATGACAGCGAACTTGGGGAGAACATCAAATAGAGAATGCTACGATGTACGTTAGATGGCGCAATGATAGTAGCGAGGGATTCAATTTCGAATCCTTTGAACAATAGATGATTCCTCCAGAGTCATGGCATCCTTCTTCTAATGAGCATCCTCCCTGGGTGAATGTATTGGTGCATTGCTGGTACCATATATCTCCTTTAGTAGTTTCTGGAAAAGCGAGTAAACTTCTTTTATTTTAATTTTCAGAGTGCGAATAAAATGTACGAGTACCTGCCATCGAACAGGTACGGATACCAACGTAGCTTCAAGCAGTATTCGTTATTTAAGTCCTGAATGCCAAGGAATCCACTAAGAGAAAACTAAAGAGATATCTAACGAGGGAAGAAAATCAAGCTGCTTACCTTAACCAGCGACACGGAGAGCTTACTCGTAACTTTTAATTTTGGGGAGATTCCTTCTTAGGGAGATATTTTCGCTAAAGAAGGAGACTTTAATTAAGGACTATTGATTGGATTTCGATTTTGTCATTGGATTCCATTCGACTGCCGGGTATAAATAATCCAAAGGATTTTAGGTTAATTGGGTTTCGAGTAAGACATCCATTTTCGAAAACACCGAAACTAAATAGTTTTCGAGCTATTGGGTGTTTAAAAAGTTTCGTATTTTAGAAACTTGAGAAAGGATAAGTCATCTTTGTGATTGCAAAGAGAATTGGTTGAATGAAGTTGGCTTACTTCTTGAAGGAATGTTTAATTTCAGAAGCAAATCTATTCAATCTAAGTGATTGCTTGATAGCTGCTGCCCTCGCAAGGTTTATTGGTATTCAATATCAATACTTAAGGAATATAAAGTTGTTTGCCGCATATTTTTTTATAATCCTTAAGATGAAGACTAATCCCAGCAATTGACATGATCTGCGCGGTAATCGAGTCTGTGCTTTGTCAGAAGGTTCAATATAGTAAGCCTTAAAGATATCGAGTGATATCTGAGTCTGATGAATCAAAGATGGACACAGTGGTAGGTGCTGGCATACTCGTATTTAATAGAAACACCGAAATTTCCGACCATTAAAAAGTCTGAGTGTATTTCATAGGAAACCATCGAGATTTTCGCAAAAAAAAAATTACTTATGGAACACCACAGGACTGAGGTTTTTCACCACTGTTGTTTTTATTATAAAATTGCTTTCTTTTGGAATTTCTGGGATGGGTTGTGGGGCATATTGTACGAATAAGAGAATCAACAACGCCTTGGTATTGGCATTCCGCTCTTTATATGCCGAAGCCTTTACGATCTAGGTCGAATGAAAATGAATATTGGAGCAATGGTTCCTTAGTGGTTTGCTTGCATTCATTTGTCCTTGTTTTAAAAGATTTCAACAATTCTGTTGGCCCTGTAGCCTTGCCGTCGCTTGAGAAAGTTTCAAGTTTCCCCGTGGCGCCATCTGGGAATCTAACTAGAGATCGCGAAGCGAAGGGGACAAATGGCGAGTTTCCTGCGCCATAAATCAGGATTAGTGTCGGAAAAAGGAGGAGAAAGATGACGACACCAAGGATGCCTTCTATAAACACATTAGCAAGACCTACGAGCAATGCTTTAGCTATGACATTATAATTGTCCTCAGTGATTTTAATGCAAAGCTAGGAGGAGAGGGTATCTCTGGTGGAACGATCGGAAAGTATAGCCTGCACGACATCACCTCCGATAACGGATTCAGGCTAATCGACTTTGCGGCGGGGCGAAACATTGTCGTCGCTAGCACGCGGTTCCCACATCTCGACATACACAAGGAGACCTGGAGAACTCCTGATCAATCAACAATCAACCAGATTGATCATATTGCGATCGACGCAAGACACTCCTCCAGTATTATGGATGTCCGTACTTTCCCAGGAGCCAACATCGACTCGGACCATTACCTTGTTGTAGCCAAGGTACGGTTGCGAATATCCCGAACAACGCCAAGATAATATTGTGAGGAATTTCCGAGTCTCCCTTAATCTCCTAATAGGTCCCTTGCCGCCAGCATCAAGCATTGAAGACCAGTGGCAACACTGCCAGAGGGCCATCAAAGATGCCGCTGCTGATGTGCTCTGTTTCACTCGTCCACCACAATGAAACCCCTGGTTCGATGATGAATGCCGGCAAGCACATGCAGCTAAGTAAGATGCATATAACGCGGCGCTGCTTAGAAGGGCTCTGGTCCATGAGCTCTATGAGCGAAAGAGGAGAGACGAACACCGGCTTCTCAGGAGGAAGAAGAAAGAGCATGAGAAGCGCGCGGTAGAGGAAATTGAGATAAAATTGACTGGAAGTTTTACCAATAGGTAAGAATAACATGCCACGAACACAAACCCCGAACCGAGGCCTCTAGAGATGAACAAGAGAACATTGTAGTAGAATCGCAGTCGATGCTGAGGATTGGGAAAGACCCTTTCCGCAGATTGTATAGGTAAAACGGCGATGACGGACCAAATACCGCTGTCAGGCAGAATCAACATTTCCACTTGGACGATGATGACCAACAATTCCGTCTACCCGACCTGGATGAAGTGAAGATAGCTATATCGAAGCTTAAGTCCAACAAAACTGCTGGAGCGGACGGCCTAACCGCCGAGCTCTTCAAAGCGGCAGGCGATGACTTGGTAAGGAGCATACACCAACTCATCTCTAAAATATGGTCGGACAAAAGTATGCCCGATGAATGGAACTTCAGCATTGTTTGTCCGATTCTCAACAAAGGAGACGCCAATCACAGAGGCATCAGTCTCCTTAACATCGCATACAAGATCTTATCCGCCGTCAACAACCTGATAGGTCCATATGAGTGTGGCTTCAGGCCAGAAAAATGCACTATCGACCAAATATTCACAATAGGGCAGATCTTGGAGAAGACCTATGAGCTTCAGATCGATACACACCACCTATTCATCGATTTTAAGACCGCGTATGACAGCATCTATAGAGACGAGCTATACAGAGCAACGTCTAGTTTCGGCATCTCTGCCAAACTCGTCCGTCAGTGCAGGATGACGATGGAGAATGCACTCTAATCCATCAAGGTCGGTAAAGATCTCTCCGAGACCTTTGATGTCCAGAAAGGATTTAGACAAGGCGATGCGCTGTCATGCGATTTTTTCAACGTCGTACTTGAAAGAAAAGTGCAAAACTCACGAGCAAACACAAGAGGCACTATCTTTCAAAAGTCCGTCCAGCTACTCGCATATGCCGACGATATTGACATAATCGGGAGAAAGCAGCGTGATATCAGTGGGGCTTTCGCGAGTATTGAGACAGAAGCGGCGAAAATGGTTTTAGCGGTCAATGAGGGCAAGACCAAGTATATGCTGTCAAGCAAAAAGGACAACCAACACCGACGTCTCGGACAGAACGTCACCCTCGACAGATATAACTTTGAGGTAGTTAAGGACTTTGTCTACCTAGGCTCCGCTATAAATACAGAAAACGACACCAGCGCTGAGATCAAGCGAAGAATAACTCTTGCCAACCGCTGTTTCTTTGGGTTAAGAAGGCAATTGAGTAGCAAAGCCCTCTCTCGGACAATAAAAGTCACCCTTTATAAGACTTTAATAATCCCGGTCCTGCTCTATGGCGCAGAGGCATGGACATTATGAAAAATGGATAAGGATGTTCTTGATTGCTACGAGAGAAAAATTCTTCGGGCTATCTTCGGTCCCGTCTGCATTGAAGGACTGTACAGCGACATCGATCTAACCAGAAGAGTGAAGATCAAAAGACTGAGATGGCTGGGTCATGTAGAGCGTATAGACACCAATGCTCCGGTCCGAAAAGTCTTTGAATCCGCTCCCGAGGAACAACGCAGTAGAGAAAGGCCCAGACTCAGGTGGCGCACGTAAGTGGAAGGGGACCTCAGCCAACTTAGCGTGCGAAACTGGAGGCAGCTAGCCAGGGACCGAGCTGGCTGGAGACGCTTGTTAATGGTAGCTCCACTTAACGAAGAAGAAGAACGTGTCTTATTAAATTTTTCGCTGGTCTTCTTTTCGCCCATTGATTTGCTTCAAGCATGTATTTGTCTGCTATTCTGATGGACTCCCCTTTCGCAGACCTAACTCGCAGAAAAACAACTTCTACATCGTTGTTGCAATGTCCTGGCTAATTAGGTGATATACACTTATCAAAGGTTTCTCATTGCTCATCTTTCAATACAACTTCCATAGTAATTGTCATCATTTAAGCGTTAAGTTTTAAATGGAACGTAGTTGACTGTTGAAGTTACTCTTCTCCTCCTGAATGACAGATATATAGAAATTCATTTATTAGTTCTAGTTAACGACCAGTTCCCACGATATGAGACTCTGTATGCTCTTGGTGTTTGTCTTAACCCCAAAGTGCAGCTATCCCAATTGTCTAACAAGAGCTCCTTACAAGGACGACGTGCTGCGGAAAAACATCTTTTGATGGACTCATTGGTGACGTCCACAACAAGAACAACGGAAGCTTAATTTGAGCTACTTCCATACATTCAAAGTTCATGCTATTGAAGCACTTGCAATACTGAGACAGGGTGTTGGTAAAGGGTACGATGGACCTCATGATAGTCTAACCGCAGTATTCGCATTAAGTTACTCGCATCGGAGCATTTGAACACTTTTTCTAGGAATAAAACCTCCAAGTTGTGGGTTTTGCATTTAATTGATCACCAACAACCGAAGTTAAGAATTCCTCCTATCTTCAGTAAGTCCGAACCCACCGAAAAGCTTAAATTGACTGAAATCACTACCTTGTTGCAGACAAAGAACAAATGTAGATTTCCCAGCTCCAAAGTACTTTAAGAAGACTTGATAGCGATTAAACATTTTTAAAATCCATCAACTCCTTATTTACTGCATGCGAAAAAAAAAACAAATCTCTTGTAAACATTCTACTTCCCTAATCAGAGCTAAATGTTAAACAAAGTGTGCTGCCCCTAAATTTCAGCGAGGTTAACTTCTCCTTTGTTTATCAAATTTTATTTATTTCTCGAACAACACCATACATAAGCTCAACACACCTTTTTCAGATATTTTTCACCACTAAAGACCACCAATCCACCGCCGACGAGTCCGGAACACTCCACTTAATCGCCTGGCACCTCCAAGCAACTCCATCAGCTCAACCTCTTCCTTGACCTGGAAACACAAGCAATCAAACAAATCACTCACAATTATTTCTTAGTCCAACCGGTGAAGACTTTAATCGCGTCCAGCGCCCACTCAATGCGTAAAACCACAATCACCTGGCCCATATCCATTTTACTCCCCTCCCACCAAACCGTAAATTTGGAGTCCTGCCCTTATCAGGAAAACAAAAACATCCGCAATAAATTCAAATTACACCATCGTCTCTTGCCCTTTGTTAGTCGTTAGTTCGGTTGGTCGGGTGGCTGGTCCGGTTGGTTGGTTTTGACAAGATATTCCTTAACCTGTGCCTGGCCTCCCATCCTTCTTACACTTCTTTTACTTGGATTTTTATTAGCGTGGCACACCTTAGTAGGACTGCCTCATGACCTGGTCCTGTTTTCGGCGCGTAAAGCACATGGTTAGGGCAGCGAAAACAGTGTGAATGAAGACCCCTGTAATATCCACTAAGCTGTGTTCCTCAATAGCATGAGGGTTGTCGGTCATGCTCTACGAGTCAAGATTAACAAGTCTGATAGAATGACTTTTGGTGTAGTGGCATGACGCGCATCGAAGTAAAGGATACACAAAGCCTAAAGGATCATCCTTTAGGACTACATCAACACAAGAACAAAACACCAAAGAAGAGCCTCAGTTAACCTGAATATATCCGATAAACTTCTCTAGATAGCACATTTACACACACAACCTATTTGGGTAGGATATTACCTCATTAGGTATGTCCTTCCAGCACCATTGTGTGCGTTTAGTTTGTCCCGTATTCAGGTGGTGTTTGCGAAATGGATTATGAACGTAAGAACGAGGGAACAATGCTCCTGGATGGTCTGTTTAAGGTTTACAACCCAATGTCAGCCATTAACCAGAGAGAAAGTTGTTTTAGTTTCAATTCTGAATTTTTGTAGTACGAAACGAATACAATGAAGGGGAAAAGGGAATGAATGAAAGGACAATTGTTATTGTTGTGGTTGGGTGGTTTTTGAGTTTTAGAGTGGCACAATATGGAATGGGATTCGTATCGGCTGGGCAGTATTATGAGGCCCTTAAAGGCGTTTAAATCTTTCAGACAAAATAGTTAATCGAAGGAAATTGTTATGAAATAAATGTTATAAAACGTCCGCTACTTGGGTGAGGGTGACAAGCAAATCAAAGAAACAGTCATTGTCTTAGACTAAGAGAATAGACGAATGATTTTAGGTTAATCTGAATTTGAAATGATCTGAATTGTCAAATGATTAAGGGCCTTGATAAGTGTCACAACTGGGGTTCTATTTTACTCCAACGAGCTAGGACATTCAGATTGAGTTCAAAGCATACTCGTAGAAATACCAAACAACAATTCAAGTTTCATACAATAGCACAGTTTGTAATAGTTTTGGACATATCGAGTTTTTTGTCTGGAAGCTAGGGTCCGCGGACTGAAACAATTTCTTGTTACCCCTTCAAGAAAGCTACTACAGAATCGCATCTAATGCTTATCGAAGCATGCTCTTGGTAAATGATACTGCCTTGGATGGCTTAAAAAATTAAATTTGGCGATTTTGGATCACGGAAAAAATTTGAAGACAGCGTATTGCAAACATTGTTGAATAAGGACGATGCTAGAACGCAACATAAACTCGGGGATCAATTAAATGTGAAACGAGATGCCGTCTTCATATGTTTGAAAGACATAGAAGATCCAGAAGATGAAAAAAGGGGTTCGACATGAACCACAAGAAACCAATTGCAATTTCTCCATAGAATTGTACATAGCCATGAAAGATGGGCATATTTTGGGGATCCTAAGCAAAAAGATCTTAAGTAACTAAAGGCAAACCAACCAAAATCGACTACCAGGCCAAATTGCCATTGACGAAAAAAACAGCAAAAACCTTTCGATAGCAAATAATCAATTTGAATCGACCTGATTAGGCCTCAATCAACAAGCGTCTCCAACTAGATCGATCTTGTGCTAGTCGCCTTCAGTTTCGCACGCTAAGTTGGCTGAAGTTCCCTTCCGCTTGCGTGCGCCACCTGAGTCTCGGTCTTCCCCTACTACGCTGTCCCTCAGGGACGGATTTGAAGTCCTTTCGGACCGCAGCGTTTGTGTCCACCCTCTCTCAATGTCCCAACCATCTGAATCGTTGGATCTTCACCCTCCTAGCTTAGTCGATGTCGCTGTACAGTCCATACAGTTCGTGGTTGTATCTCCTCCTCCAGACACGGGATCGAAAATCACTCGAAGAACTTCCCTCAGACAAGAGCACCCCCCATCCATTTTTGATAATGTCCATGCCTCTGCGCCAATGAGCAGGACTGGGATTTGTAAGGTCCTTTAAAGGGTGACTTTTGTTGTCCGAGAGAGGGCATTACTACTCAATTGCCCTCTTGCCCTCGTTGTCTGCTCTGATAGTTGCTCTGGGCAAACTAATCTCTATGTGATCTCTGGACTCAATTGCGATTCCGAAGTATGGAGGAAGAGGTAGAACGGAGGCCTACAATAGTGATCCAGTAAAATCGATCTAGTCATGTTCTGGTAAAGTGGTACTCAACCTAACAACATGACTCTCCTTAGTTTCAAGTCAGCCATGTTCAAGACGACTCTTATTGTTGAGTATTTTAGGTCAAGTGGAGTAATAAATCAAGTGCAAGTCTGTTGTAGGTGTGGACTTACAATAGTTCTTTGAGCGATACGATGCTCCAAGGACTCAGAAAGGGGTATCCACAACCTTCTAATTAACGTTTTCCATAGGAAGATCTGAACCTTTCATATACTCGTATTTCCTAGCTCTGCATAGCAAACAAGACTCGATTCTCGAATACAAAGGACAACCAAACAAATAAAATAAAAAGAATCCAAAGAAGATAAACTCAGCTAATCCTTATCTAAGGTTGAGACTGCATATAGGAGTACATATCAGGGTTATTATACCATTGATAAATTACTCTTTCTTAAGATTAAGATCTTAATCGTCCGCGCTATCATAGATTAAGTTTAATACAAAAGCACTCACTTTGGCATCTTCGCAGTAGCTCGTTAAAATTGTAGTAGTCCCATCAAATACAATAGAATCCTGTGGCACCATTTTATAGTCCCAACTATTTAGATACAATGACAATTTACGTTATTTCAACATCTTTTTAAGAATTTATTAGCAAAATATTATTTAGGACAATCATATCTTTCACAACAAGCCGGGTAGGGTTTGGAAAGATTTTCTGGAATTAATTTGCATTCCGGTGGGTAAAAGGCAGTCCCGCAACTATTAAAAAAAACACAACAAATAACGATAGGTCAATGTTGAAAAATCGAGTTTTCAATCAACTTACTCCAAGGCCCTGAAATTGCCGTCTTTCTCACAGGTGAGTATTGAGCATTCTCCAATTACAGTATACCTACCACCTTCTCTTATCTTTTGGCCGTTGCGAGTGCACACTTTTTAAATTTTTTTTTATTAATTCCAGTATCTACCACAACTGTTTCTTTATACAAGTCTACATACCACAAATTACAGCTGAAACAGTGCATGCAAGTATAAAGCAAACGAAGATTGATTTCATTTTTAAATTAAACTCTTTGGACACAAAATCATGTATGGACATCTGATTCAGCCGTACTTCTTTTTATAAGACTTCAATGTCCATAAGTTGACTAAACTAGTTTCAAGAAAAAACCATTAAACCTAGAACTCGAATAGTATCTGTCCAATTGGCACTTCAATAGTTAACGAAGTGCCTGGAAGAACGACTATGCTCGATTGCGCAAATACCAGTAAGTACGTCATCTGACCTGCTCAACTTTAAATTAAGAATCTTCCTAAACGGGTTATGAATGATTAACGAGAAGAATTTGTGCAACTTCGTCAGTCTTAAAACTGTTAATGGTGCTAAGCAGTTTTAGATACATTGTTTGGGCGGCGATTTCCTGAACTTGATTGGAAGTGCTTAGTCCTGTTTTTAAGATGCGATGGTGCACATTTTTATTTCTCCATCAAGGGCGATTATGTCGATAGTCTCCTCAGTAGCAGGAAAGCTGTTCAAAATATTCGTACGAGACACGCCTCTTAACCTACTTAAATACTGTCATAAGATACAAATTTCTTGTTACGCCGGAAAAATGAAAACTCATCATGGAAGCCGACAGCGGTTTGGGGGTAGTCAAGTAATGTCGGTCTCAATCCGTCTACAATTTGTATCTTTGAGTATCACTTAGAACTGCTTCATCAGATGTATCTAATCGGCTTAGCCAAACATGTTGTCAAATATCGAACAAATACTCGATCATCCTTGGACCATCATGGGATCTGCACTATTTTTTATTGATAAGCGAACGTTCTTTACACCTGACAGGTCTGCTAACTTCGACATATACGCACATTCTTTCGCCAGCGAGAAGTGATAAGGTCATAGAACTAAATAAATATCGTTAGCTAGGTTCCAAGCTAAAGCCCGTAAGGATTTCCGAGACTAAGCTAGGGTCTTGGAAAACAGATGGTGGCAGATGAGCCCTTTATGGACCAAAATATTAGCACTCACAGCCCGGAACGGGTTACTAACTTCCGGTCCAACCGACCCCTCGTCCTAGGAGTATCAAGTTACGAAGCAACAACAAGCCTAAAATATAGACGGATCTACTGTTGACAACCCATGCAAACGAATTAGGGACAACAAACTTCGGATATGCACGTGGGGTGTCAGGTCCCTTAACAGGCTATAAGCAGCCGAACAACTAGCCGGGGTCCCTAGACTGCTGTAAAGCACACATAACCACAATCAAAGAAATGCGAATGGGCGGGACAAAAAGAGTACGAAAAACCGCGACATCTACTACGGCGATTGCTATCTACGGGAAAAGCAGCGCCTATTTGGATGCGGATTTGTTGTTGGAGGCAGACTTAGGCAAGAAGTCTTAAGTTTTCAGCATGTGAACGAGCGCCTTGTAGCACTTCCGTATAAACGCTTAATTGCCAACATTAACATAATATACGCGCACAGAGCAGAAAAATTAAGACACCAAAGATGCCATCTATGAGGTCTTGAACAAGACCTACGAGCATTGCCCTAGCTAAAACATTAAAATTGTCTTTGGCTAGGAGGAGGGGGCATCTTTGGTATTACTGTCGGAAGATATAGCCTACACGAAACCACCTCCGATAAGGGATTCAGGCTAATCGACTTTGCGGCGTGGCGAAACATTGTTGTAGCTAGCACGCGGTTAATACATCTCTAAGTAAAAAGTACGGAATGCGGCACTGCAAGAAAAGACTAGAGCTCTATGAGCAAAAGAGGAGAGACGAACACCAACTTTTCAGGAGGAAAACTCAAGAGCATGAGAAGCGCGCGGTCGAGAAAATTGAGAGATGCTACTCCTAGAATGTGATTCGGAAGTTTTGCTAAAAGGTAAATCAAACATGCCACGAACACAAACCCTGAACAGAAGCCTGTAGAGATGAACAAGGGAACATCGTAGTAGAATCGCAGTCGATGCTGAGGATTTGGAAGAACCATTTCTGCAGACTGTATAACGGCGATGACGGACCAAATACCGCTGTCAGGCAGAATCAACCTTTTAACTTGGACGATGATGACCAATAATTACGTCCACCCGACCTGGATGAAGTGAAGATGGCAACAACTAAGCTGAAGTCCAATAAAGCTGCTGGAGCAGACGGCCTGACCGCCGAGCTTATCGCGCCAGGCGATAATTTGGTAAGGAGCATACACCAACTCATCTCTAAAATATGGTCAGACGAAGGTATTCCCGATGAATGGAAACTCAGGATTGGTTGTTCGATCCTCAAGGAAGGAGACCCTCTGAACTGCGCCAACTACGGAGGCATCAGTCTCCTTAACATCGTATACAAGATCTTATCTGCCGTATTGTGTGAGCGCCTGAAGCCTTTCGTCAACAACCTGATGAGTCCATATCAGTGTGGCTTCAGGCCAGGAAAGTCCACCATCGACCAAATATTCACACTTCGGTAGATCCTGCAGAAAAGCCATGAGATTCAGCTCGATACAGCCATCTAATGATCGATTTTAAGGGCGCGTATGACAGCTTCCATAAAGACGAGCTGTTTAGAGCAATGTCTAGTTTTGCCATCCCTGCCAAACTCGTCCGTCTATACAGGATGACATTGCTACTCCATCCAGGTCGGTAAAGATCTCACCAATCTTGATGTTACTGGATTTAGACAAGGCGATGCGCTCTCAAGCGATTTCTTTGACATCGTACCTGAATGAATAGTGCAGGACTCTTAAAAATCCGTCCAATTACTCGTATACGCTGATGAAATAGACATAATCCGATGAAAGCAGAGTTAAGTCAGTGGCGCTTTCAGGAGTATTAAAGTTGAAATGGTTCCAACGGTCGATGAGAGTAAGACCATATACAACTACAAAAGAAAGGACACCCATACCGTCGTCTCAGACAGGACGTCACCCTCGACAGATATCACTTTGAGGGCCCGAAGCTATAGGCCAATTAGTGTGCGAGATGAGAAGAATGTGTTACCTAATGAGCCATTTGCCTTCATGATCTTTAAAAGTGTCTGCCATCACATTTTAAAAACAAATAATAGCATGAAGACCAACTGTGAAATTTTTGATAGTTTAGCGATTGAAGAAGAATTGAACACCAATTTATGTTAAGAAACTTGTACTGTTTACTCTTCTTGTAAACATACTGAGATATATAGCCTATTTCTGCTGTAAAATCCTGAGATCCTGAAGGCTTTTGGCAACCTCAACAACTCTAGTGCAAGTGAATCGTATCCTAAAAAACAGTTGCATGCTTTTTGGTCGATGAGTTAATTGGTACACATATTTTTTAGCAGCATACTTTCAGGAGACTTTGCAGATAAACCCAGTTTTGCACACTTTGTGTCGTCCTTCAAAGATGGATCTGTAAAAAGAAAAGGCGTATCTACAGGACTACACGTAATATAACACTTTCTCCAGCACTTTAAGGAAAGGAAAATGAACTAAAAATGCCCTATTACAATGCTCTGGTATCTCGTCTTTTCTAATCTTGGCGATAAATAGTTTACCTGCGGTTGGTTGACTGATAAATTGGAGTAGTTGACGTAGCCAATCGCAAGATTTTGTTAGGAAAACTAGAAAACACTGTTTTTCGTGGCTTCATGATGTTCTGAACTGGTTTAGGTTTTATCTGCAACATTGGCGTCAACAATTTAAATTATATGATTCTATAAGTAATAATAAGTGGGGTGAAAAGTAACCTCCTTGACCGCCAGAATGCGCTGCTACTGCAAAAAACGTTATGGAGCCCTGAAGTCCGTTCATATTTAGTGCGATACTGTCTTTAGTTTTGTTTTGACAGCTGATTGTTGTTGACGTGTTTGGCATCATGTTGAGTATGGACTCCACTACCGATCAAGTTTGCAGCGGCAGGCCTTCCTATGCGGTTACAGAGGACAATGTCAAAAAGATACATGAAATGGTATGGGCTGATCGGAAAGTGAAGGTGCGCGAGCTAGCAGATACCACAAAGATTAGTACTGAGCGCACACGCCATATTTTGGACAATATTCTGCATATGAAAAAGTTATCCTGCCGCTGAGTGCCGCGCATGCTCACTCCTGACCAAAAACACGAACGCGAGAGCCTCGAAAAAGGAAAAAACATCAACAGCGAGTATTACTGTGCATTATTGGAGCGATTGAAGGCCGGAATCGCTGCAAAATGGCCTCAAATGAAGCGAAAAAAATTTTGTTTTTGCAAGACAATGCGCCGGCGCATAAGAGCATCGCAACCACGGCTAAAATCAATGTCTTACGAATCCAATTGCTGTCGCATCCACCGTATTCGCCCGAATTGGCTCCCTTGGACTATTATCTCTTCCCAAACCAAAAAAGATGGCTCATCAATAAAAAATTCAGCTCACGTGAGGAAATCATCGACGCCAAGGAGGAGTATTTTGCAGACTTTCCGGAAAATTACTTTTCGGACGGGATCAAAAAGTTGGAAAATCGCTGGAATAAGTGTATCAAGCTAAAAGGGGACTATATTGAATAAAATAAAAAAAAACATTTAAACAAATTTTTTTTGCACCCCAGAAGCAAAATTTCATTAATTGTCCTTACCTCAATGAATATGTACTCAAATAAGTCGGTTTATGATGATTTTTTAATAATATGACACTTATGATACAAACATAGATACAAACACCACCTTCTCCTTTGCGGCATCTGTGACCTGGAATAAACTGCATATTTAAGTTTATTAGACTTGACTTTAACTCCGAGTCAAACCATGTCTCAGTTACACAAAGAGCGTCGACTATACTATCCCACCAAACAAATAACGGAACTCATCAATTTTTGTTTTTAAACAACACGCGAGTATATTAAAACCGTTTTTCGATTTGCAAAGAATATTAACTAAAGTTTCCGATTTGTCAATGGAAGTACCCCATTCCTATGAACTCATTTTAGCAAGTGCAACAGAAACAACAATTATAACAATGAGAAACACAAGCGTATGCCAAAAATATAGTTCTTAATAGACTTGCAGTGAGAGAGTCCAACAGATATAAAAGGAAAAGAAGAGGAGAAAGGAAGGAAAAATTACGTCACTTTTTTAAGCGTCGAAGAAAAATGCATTGTTGATGTTGTAAGGTGACTTCTAGATGTCGTGCGGTAATGGGTGCCAGAGCATCTGCACCGCTGACTAATACCCAAAACACATGAGCAGAATTTTGTGTTCAGTGAAATTAGAATACACATATTTTAATTCGCGAAGCTACATATAAATGCTGCACGCAACGCAGTTCTGCAACACATCTCTATTTCAGTGTCACACATAAGTGACAGTATCTGTAAAATGACAACAAACGATGCGATTGACTTCAAAAAATATCTGCACACCTGTTTCACGGGCAGAGCTGCCAGCAGTACTGCAAGTAGAATTTCTGCACATGTGTTTTGGGCATAAGATGCTTCGTTGGTTCCTCTCCTTTCTCACTTTAATGCTTCCATTCCTGGTAAAAACAGAGAAAAGTTGCTTGTGATGTTTCAGCCGTGTTGCTTGTTGCAGTAAGATGCGATTTTTTTTTAGTGAGACTTTCGTTGGCATAAAACACTGATGAGGATTCCAGGCCGATGTCATTTAGGCAAAACTGCCTTCCATTTTTTCCCCGAAACTCTGTCACTGCTCCCAGAAGCAGATTTATTTCTCTCTTGAGCAGAATTGAATTTTAAAATGACTGGTGGATCAACCGTATTATTTCTTGCCTGAGTACGAAAAACAGCATTTAATGTCGGAGGTTTGCATTCAACAATATGACATAAGTGGTGGAACATATACTTTAGGATTTCGTCAGCCAAATGTGGTACACCAAACATAATAGCATCAGCAGCTATTTCTTTTCTCTCTAGAGCGTCGCAGCGTTTGTTTAATTCCTCTAAGGTGTGGTGAGTAATGGGTTCTTCGTGAGAGCTTGCTTCCAGTTTTTCAACACGTTGCTGAAGATTGCTAACACTCTGCTCGATTTCAAGAAACTTTGTTGACAAACTCTTTTCTACTCGTCCTAACTCTTGCATGAGATTTTCACGGAGCTCCACCATTTCATCAACAAAATGACACATTATGGCTTCTGTGTGTTTCTTCATTTTTTTTTTTTCAAAAGTTTTTTCGGAGGTATCAACGGTGAGCATTTTTATTGATCCTGAAACAGATTTCCCGAGTTTCGGAGCTGTACACTTGGATGTGGGGGTAACATTTTATTTAGGTGTAGAGACGGCACCATCTGTGTCATTCTCAAGCTTTCTTTGCGAACGAGTGGTCACTGGGATTGAGTACGCGGGTGAATTTGATCTCATTTCAGAGAGATTTTATAGAGAGCAATGATCAACACAGTATCTCAAAAATAGTAGCAGTACCTTAGACGAGAAATTAAACTATGAAACGTTGGATTTTATCAAACAAAGAAGCACTTCAGCACGATTGGAAACTTTAGAAACCAATTTTACAATTAAGGAATGGTTTTGATTCAAGATTATAATATGTGAGCAAAGAAGTGAAAAATACTTTATACTTGAAATTTTATGTTTTGCCGGACGGATCAAATGACACATCTATTGTCTCGGATATTTGCACTCAAATGTCTTCATTTCTTTATGCTTCAGGTGGAAGCATAAAGCAAACTCCACAAACCTTACAACGACACTGACGTAATCACCGCATCGTAGCTCGATATTCAAGATATTAACGCTCTGGGACGTAAAGACGATTGTTGTAGATTATGTATGCTCGGGCACCATTGTATACCTACAATTGAATTAACAATCTCTATTATACTCTCTCTCTATAAATGTACTTTTACTCACTGTATTGTACTCCTAATAAGTTAGTTAATAAACTCATATCAAACTGGAAAAATCGTCTTTAAATTCTTCTTGAGTTTAACTATAACAACGATCACACGTTGAAAGGTTCCTAACCTATCTCCACTTAAAGCAGTCGGCCGAGGATATCGCTTAATGAGGAGGTACTTTGGTTGAACTCTAAGTCAATCAACAACTGTGGCGCCATTTAAAGAAGTGATTAAACTATCTCATGAATCTATAGAAAGCCCACCATTAATATCGCCTACAGAAAAACTAAGATTTTTAAAATTCCAATTAAAATGCCAAAAAACGGACCTCATATGACGTCAAAATCATACAACTTTAACCCAATGTATATGCCAAGATAGCGAAGAGTTAACTAAAAACATGCTCAGGGAACTATAAATTAATTCAAATACTGGGGTGTTGACAGTCGCTTCTCAAATCTTTTTGAGTACAGTCGACCAGTTATTGGTGTGCGGAATTAGTGAAAATTTATTAAAATTAAATTGGTTCAGCTCAATAAAAAAAAGCGATCTACAAAGCAAAATAGAATTCAAAATGAATAAAATTATAAATGAAGGTGGTCGACATCAAAATTAGAGGAAAGTCTAAGAAAAACAATGTAAGAAGATAGATTCACCATACCAGTCAGACGGTCAGTAGTTTTGGCAAAAATAACTGCAGCCGAAATGCACTTCAAATGGAATTCAATAGTGCAACAGCCAAAAGGTACAAAATCATTGCCATGTGGTAACAGTGATTGAATTCGTCATTGAAGTTGACAAAAGACCTCCAACAAAAGGCAGCTTAGATTATTAAGAAAATTAAAAAGATGCAAAACACTAAAAAAAATGCAACAGAAAAACAACAGGAGCAACAACAGAAAAAGCAGGATCAGTGATAGTAACTTATTTAACTATTAAAAGAGCGACAAAAAGAGCAGAAGATGTTGATACAACTTTAAAACTAGCCACAGTAATAGAAACAGGAAAACGGCGTGCAATTAACTAAAGAAGGTGGTAATAAGCTCATCTTCAAGTACGAGTAAGTAACTTAGTATTTATCTGCTCGTACGTATATTACTTTTATTCAAATTGACCTTTAGCACACCAAGTCGGCTCTCTGCCCTCATCATTTCCAATTAGGAAAAACGGCTGTATATCGACAGTTTAATGGTGCGCCACCGCTTGTAGCGACTACGCAGGGGAACCAGAATGTGTCTAAGCAATTCTCTAAAGACTTACTTGGAGGACGACTGAAATGTTTACAGATCGAAGCAAGATGAATGTAAAGAACAAGTTCTGAAGAGGGCCTTTCATACGTATATGTACATAAACACTTGCGCGAAAGATCGAAATACCGGCAGGCTCGTCAACAAATGGGCAAACAAGTCAGAAGATCTGATTCTTGAACCCTAGGAAGTGGGTCATCTGATTAGAACCAGATGAAACAACTTACTACCTTTTGACTGTGGTTTCATTGATGTAGTTGAACTTTGTTCTGATAATGCTAAGTATGCCAATTGGGCGGCTCTTCAAAAAAACCCATAGGAAGTGAAGTGTATTATAAGACCTTACGCATAAATTTAAAGCAGTTGACTTTATTTAGAGGATGCGTTAGGGTCGTTCTAAGGCCCAGCAAAGCTAAATCTAAGACTATCGGTGATTGTTTCACGCACTGAGCTAAGTGCCAGTGGTTGAAGTAAGCAACAGTATAACTTTTATAATTATATGTGCCACTATTAAAAAAAATGCATTTCTATCTGCATAAAATATAGCAGCAGCTTCCGAAGAATCAAAGAAAGGTTTGTAGATATGCTGTAGACTACATGAGTCTCCATGAGTGATCATCCGCATTTCACCTGGCATTACTTAAGTAGTTAGCAAGTTCTGTGTTGAACCTAAACTTTCTACAATAGTAAGTGCACACTGTTGCAGTTGCCTTAATTTTTCCTATCCAAGACGAATTAAGGGCTATTTAAAGAGAACTCTCCAGCGCAATACTCCGCTATGGAGGGATCACATCAGAGCGTACATTCACCCTACATGTCCTAGCCATCGAAAGAATGTTCGATGTTGCTGTTGAACTCGTAGAGTCATCGGATAAATGTGTGTTCAAAAGAATCATCTCCTTTCACTAATGTGCATTCTCCTGGGCTATATGTCTTATATTAAGTCTGTTTATCATTTGATGTGTGGGCCAAATTTTCCACGATATGTCTCGTGTCCGGGATATTATTTGCCACACTATGTATATCTATAAAACATAATGGACAGTGATATCTCATGAATGGTACATTCGATTTTGGCTTTTGAGGCTGAATCATTCTCGCCTTGTCCAACGACTTTAAATACCCTCACCGAAAATAGTCCAACGGTGTCAAATCAAACAAACCCCGAAAAGCCGGGCTACAACTCCATTTTGTGGGATAATTTTGCTATCGAATACTTCTATCAATACATGGTTTCTACGCCAATATGACATCTGGTATCATTCTGTTGAAACATTGTGCTTTACAGACTGTCTCAACGTAATTTTGGAAACAAGAAGACGGTGATCATGGCTCTGTACCGGGCGCCATTTTCTATAATATTTTGTTCATTTTTGAAGAAATACGACTCAAACTCATATGCCCAACCAAACGGTTTTCTCGCTCTGGGCTCGCCAATTTTACTTCTCAATAAAACCACTGAAACAGATATGAGCCTCAGATCATGAGGCGTGGTTTAGTTAGGCAGTTACAGATGTGCCCTTCTATTTCTTTGATCTCATTGTGTTTTTTGACTCAGCAGTAACTTATTAGGAACCCGGTTGTTGCGTATATCTGACTCCTAGAGGCTCCTAGGGCTGGTGAACAGTTTTTTGCTTGTCTTGAACCTATGTCATATAGAAGAATGCCTTTGCTTTCAGCCAGTTATTTATATAAGTAGCTTATTATGGATCTTATTTGTAACCCGTAGGATGATCGGGGCAATATGAACGTTCAGACCGAACCTTTCCTGGCAAATTTATCTGCTCCTTTATTGCCATAATAACCACTGTGACCTTGCACCATGATTAAATGGACTCTAACGATGTTGGCTAATGTTCTGAGAAGTAATATACATGTACATAGTTCCCAGAATTGTTTTCTTCTTCTCAAAAGCGTTGATAGTACTGCCGATCAGAGAATGTAAGCTTATGGGTTGAAGTTGTACTATTTCAGGCAGTTGTCTACAAGAGTACTTCCTAATAGTTCATTTCTCCTGAGTTCCACTTAAAGTTCAGTGTAGACAGTTTTGGAGTTATTCTCATCCACAGTTGGCGTTTACCAAATCTTATTTCTGTCTGTGTAGATGCAAAGGTGGGATGTGTTCAGTAGAACGTTTTGTGTTGCAGTGGACGCTGTAGGTCTTCCCATTGCCGTGTAGCAGACTAAACTTGGTGCAAAATTTTTGAATTTTGTTTCGAATAACCAACTTAGTTGATCGATTTTGTTGACTGTTAAATTGGCATAGCATTCAATAAACAGTTCTAAGAGAACACATCAGTAACAGACCGATGCATATTGCCAAAGGCGTAAATGTCAAGTTGAGAGTTGAACAGCATTTTGAAAAATCCTGCCTTTAGTTTTGGCTCAAGTATGAGTTTTAAAAAATCAACCAATGCAGGTTGATCAGCTGCAGTGACAAATACAACGATGCACGGCAATTTCTGACGGGCGGTAGCTGGTCATAGAATATTCTGTTGTGAGCAACTCTAAAAAGACCTTAGACACTGCACGGTGGCAGTTTTCAGCGTTGGCAACTTTTGAGAAAAGAAGCAAAAATTAAATCGGCATTGGGCGAGCTAGATTAAAGTTAACCGATTAAATTGTTCTCATTTCCATGTCCAAAAGTTGGTCCTGATATTAACAAAATCACCAATTCTAGGTCGGAATAGCTCTTCATACTTGGAGCCAACAGTCAGTACTGACGAACAGTGGTCTTTACGGCTTGATAATATCTGTCGATCAAAGCCACACACGTATGAAGAGTTCCTAGCACCAAGTGGAACTCATGGTGTACTTCATTGTTCCAATCGATAAGGGCTGCATGCATTTTTGAAACAACCAGTTTTGCATCCTTTAACTGATACGGTTCGAGGCGCATTTGTATCTCTAACGTGAACAAATGTTTTGTGGGCTTTTCCATCACGTGTCCACGGGTGCCTTGTTATTTTTTTAGGTGGCGCTACAGTCCGGGGTGGACCTGGGCCTCAGTCAACAAGCGAGAAGCTTGTCGGACAGCTAGCTCGATCCCTGGCTAGCTGCCTCCAGTTTCGCACGCTAAGTTGGCTGAGGTCCTCTTCCACTTGCGTGCGCCACCTGAGTCTTGGCCTTCCTATACTGCGCCGTCCCTCGGGAGCGGATTCGAAGACTTTTCGGACTGGAGCATTGGTGTCCATGCGCTCTACATGACCCAGCCATCTCAGTCTTTGGATCTTCACTCTTCTGGCTAGGTCCATGTCGCTGTACAGTCCATACAGTTCGTCGTTGTATCTCCTCCTCCACTCACCGTCAATGCAGACGGGATCGAAGATCGCCCGAAGAATTTTTCTCTCGAAGCAACCAAGAACACTCTCATCCATTTTTGATAATGTCCATGCCTCTGCGCCATAGAGCAGGACCGGGATTATTAAGGTCTTATAAAGGGTAACTTTTATTGTCCGAGAGAGGGCTTTTCTACTCAATTGCCTTCTTAACCCAAAGAAACAGCGGTTGGCAAGAGTTATTCTTCGCTTGATCTCAGCGCTGGTGTCGTTGTCTGTATTAATAGCAGAACCTAGGTAGACAAAGTCCTTAACTACCTCAACGTTATATCTGACGAGGGTGACGTTCTGCCCGAGACGTCGGTGTTGGCTGTCCTTTTTGCTTGACAGCATATACTTGGTCTTGCCCTCATTGACCGCTAAGCCCATTTTCGCCGCTTCCGTCTCAATACTCGCGAAAGCGCCACTGATATCACGCTGTTTTCTCCCGATTATGTCAATATCGTCGGCATATGCGAGTAGTTGGACGGACTTTTGAAAGATAGTTCCTCTTGTGTTTGCTCGTGAGTTTTGCACTATTCTTTCAAGTACGATGTTGAAAAAATCGCATGACAGCGCATCGCCTTGTCTAAATCCTTTCTGGACATCAAAGGTCTCGGTGAGATCTTTACCGACCTAGATGGAGCAACGTGCATTCTCCATCGTCATCCTGCACAGACGGACGAGTTTGGCAGGGATGCCAAAACTAGACATTGCTCTATATAGCTCGTCTCTATAGATGCTGTCATACGCGGCATTAAAGTCGATGAATAGGTGGTGGGTATCGATCTGAAGCTCATGGGTCTTCTCCAATATCTGCCGTAGTGTGAATATCTGGTCGATGGTGGACTTTCCTGGCCTGAAGCCACACTGATATGGACCTATCAGGTTGTTGACGAACGGCTTCAGGCGTTCACACAATACGGCAGATAAAATCTTATATGCGATGTTAAGGAGACTGATGCCTCTGTAGTTGGCGGAGTTCAGAGGGTCTCCTTTCTTGAGAATTGGACAAACAATGCTGAGGTTCCATTCATCGGGCATACTTTCGTCCGACCATATTTTAGAGATGAGTTGGTGTATGCTCCTTACCAAGTCATCGCCTGCCGCTTTGAAGAGCTCGGCAGTCAGGCCATCCGCTCCAGCAGCTTTGTTGGACTTAAGCTTCGATATAGCTATCTTCACTTCATCCAGGTCGGGTGGACGGAATTGTTGGTCATCATCGTCCAGGTTGAAATTTTGATTCTGCCTGACAGCGGTATTTGGTCCGTCATCGCCGTTATACAGTCTGCAGAAATGATCTTTCCAAATCCTCAGCATCGACTGCGATTCTACTACGATGTTAGCTTGTTCATCTTACAGGTTCGGGGTTTGTTTCCGCGGCATGTTATTTTTACCTTTTGGTAAAACTTCCGAACCTCATTCCTGGAGTAGCATCCCTCAATTTCCTCGATCGCGAGCTTCTCATGCTCTTTCTTCTTCCTCCTGAGAAGCCGGTGTTCATCTTGCTTAGCTGCATGTATTTGCCGGCATTCATCATCGAACCAGGAGTTTCGTTGTGGTGGACGAGTGAAACCCAGCACATCAGAAGCGGCATCTCTGATGGCGTTTTGGCAGTGTTTCCAATGGTCTTCGATGCTTGGTGCTGGCGGCATTGGACCTCTTAAGAGATTAAGAGACACTCGATCGGAAAAGGACTTGGCGATCTCTTGCGATTGTAGCCGTCTGACGTCGAATTTTCTCACAGCATTAGTTAGTCTTGGCGTAGTTTGGGATATCCGCAACCGTACCTTTACTACAACAAGGTAATGGTCCGAGTCGATGTTGGCTCTTCGGAACGTACGGACATCCATAATACTGGAAGAGTGTCTTGTGTCGATCGCAATGTGATCAATCTGGTTGACTGTTGATTGATCAGGAGTTCTCCAAGTCCCCTTGTGTATGTCGAGATGTGGGAACCGCGTGCTAGCCACGACAAAGTTTCGCCCCGCCGCAAAGTCGATTAGCCTGAATCCGTTATCGGAGGTGGTGTTGTGCAGGCTATATTTTCCGATTGTTCCACCAAAGATACCCTCTCTTCCTAGCTTTGCATTAAAATCACCGAGGACAATTTTAATGTCATAGCTAGGGCACTGCTCGTAGGTCTTGTTGAGGAGCTCGTAGAAGGCATCCTTGGTGTCGTCATCTTTCTCTTCTGTGGGGGCATGCGCGCATATAAGGCTTATTTAGCCTTGATGCGGATTGCTACGATGCGCTCGCTCATATGCCGGAAGCTCAGGACTTCTTGTCTTAGTCTGCCTCCGACAACAAATCCGCATCCAAATAAGCGCTGCTTTTGCCGTCGATAGCAATTGCCGTAGTAGATGTCGCAGTTTTTCATCTTCTTTTTGTCCGGCCCATCCCATCGCATTTCTTGGATGGCGGCTATGTCTGCTTTGTAGCAGTCTAGGGCCTCCGCTAGTTGCTCGGCTGCACGTGGTCTATTAAGGGATCTAACATTCCACGTGCATATCCGAAGCTCATTGTCCTTAAATCGTTTGCGTGGGTTGTCAATAGTAGTTACCCCGGCGGCACAACCCCCAACCTGGAGGACCAGTTCCATTTTGAGTTTCCCTAGGACGAGGGGTCGGTTACACCGAAGCCAGTAGCCCGTGCCGGGATGAGAGCGCTGCCGTTGGCCCTTATAGGGCTCGTCCGCCACCATCTCTTTTCCAAGACCCTCACTAAGTCCTGGAAATCCTTTCCGGCCTGAGCTCCAAATATGTCGGAGAAGCCCGGATAAGGTCTTGTTTTGTTTTTCCGATACTAATCCTGGTTAATGGCGCAGGAAACTCGCCATTTGCCCCCTTCACTTCGCAACCTCTAGTGAGATTCCCAGAAGGCGCCACGGGGAGGCGTCAAGTAGGACTTATTAGCAGAGGTGCAAGATGTTCGGCTGCAGAGGCTCATTCTCGTCATTTAAGGAACCAGCACCTGTCGGAAGATGCTACTTCTACGAGGCCTTATACTAATCGTTGCCATCCTTGGTATTACTTGAGTTTATTTGATTTTTTTTATCCTTTAACTCTTTTTGGCCATCCGTAACGATTTCCCAGCAGCACGAACTAATGTGAGCGATGTTGCATGGTTAATTTTGACTTAAAACAGTTCTCAAAATAAAAAGGTACAGCAAAAAATTATATTATATACTCGTATTAAATCCAATCAAGGTGGGCGAAACTCGCCTCTCATTTTTATATTTTCCAAAGAGGACGATGTCCGTCCCTCCTTCGAGATTCACTTGGCGCGCTATATGCCGCGTTGAATTATAGGCGAACTGATTTGGTTCATGTGATATAATACGAATAGGTCATATAAAAAGTCTCCGCGAGTTTTTGTCACTAGATGGTGTTGGTGTCCATTTATCTGGATTGTGTCAAACGAACAGCTGTTTGAAAGGTGACATGTCAGGCTACATTTTTTGTTGAGACAGCTCGTGTTAAAAGTTATACTGATTTGAATATCAGTGAAATATCTAAAGAAATACTCTATGTGATGCGTGCATGGAGTGGTTTGTTCGATTCCGTTCCGGAAATTCCGTGTAAAAGATTCACCTCCCACTGGTCGGCCTGTCACTGAAAAAGTCTAAGAAATTTTGCAACTGATGGAGCAAGACCGGGGCGGATGCTTTTTGAAGATAGCGGAGGCACTAAACATCTACCGTATAACAGTTTGGAATCATCAAAAACGAGCAGGCTACTCAAAGAAGCTCGATGTTTGGGTGCCACGAAGAAATTTAACCGACCGAATAAACATCAGTGAAAAGCTGCTGAAACGTAACGAAATGGAACTATTTTTGAAGCGATTCATTACGAGCGATGAAAAATGGATTAAATACGAGACCACAAACGACTTCAAAGCCTGGATTGACGGCAAACAAGGTTATGTTAAGTGTTTGATGGGATTGGAAGGGAATTGTTTATTATGAGCTGCTAGAACGTGGTGAAAGGGTCAATTCGATCCTGTTCTGTGCACAACTCGACAGTTTGAATGAAGCTATCAAGAAAGAGCGACCATAATTGGCCAACAGGAAGTGAGTTGTCTTCCATCACGACAATGCTAGGCCACACACATCTTTGATGACTCAAAACAAATAGACGAAGTTTGGTTGAAAAGTTTTGATGCATCCACAGCATAGCCCGGACCTTGCACCCTCTGATTACCATTTGTTTCGATCTTTACAAAACTCTCTTGATGGTAAAAAAAATTGGCAGACCGTAGATAGAAAATCATTTGGCCAAGTTTTTCGCTGATAAACCACAGAAGTTCTACACCGATGAAACTAAGAAGCTACCCGCAAAATGACAAAAGGTCATACTCGTAGATAATAATGGCCATTATGTACTTGATTGAAATTAATTTTGAATAAAGAAAAACCCTGCAGACTTTTTATAAGACCATATATCTGCCTGCAGTCTTCACCAAACCAGGAGTTTCATACTGTGGAGTTGTGGTATTTCTGTTCTACGTTAATGCAGTTATTAACATTTAATAAGGATTTTCAGTATCCCAAATACATTTTTGACGACCACTAACCACAAACTACAACTGCAACAATGCGTGCTAGTTAGGCACATAGGGAGAAGAAATTAAGTCCAGCAGTTTCGATGTCAAAAAACAGATTATTCAAGTTTGATAAAGCAGAATAATAATGAAGCCAACTCGAATTGAACCCGCTGAACAGTTGTTTACAAAAAGTCTAGGAGAACCACAATTCTCGTTAACAGAAAAATGCAAGGCAATCTGGAAACAACCAAAACCAGTTAAAAATAATAAATGACAAGTTTTGCCGCGCTTACGTTAGAATAGTAGTATTATGGTTAACAGTATGAATCAGATGTGACGAGTCGGATCTTTTCGACAGACAACTATTTAGTTTGATCAAAATTATTCATTCCTTAGATTAAGGTTTTGGTTTCATCACTAAAGCAAAATATGCATATATTAACATTTTATTGTATGTACGGAGTACACCTCTTCAATTCATAAATCACTTTAAATATGGACACCTGAATATATCTATTTGTTAATGCGGAAATTGTAAAACCTTTGACTGAAATTAGTGTGAATTTTGATAATTATTTGCGTCCATTGCAAAAATTCTTTACTGGCAGCGTTTAGAATCTGGAATTAACTCTCTGTTTATTTGAATGCATTTAATTAGCTAAATAAACAAGTCGAACAAGCACTCAATTATGTCAACAAATTTTTCCACTCTCAGTCTTGCATAATCAGTAAATCTATCCAACATACTTTCTAAGGTGACGCCACAGTTCGGGCTGCAGCTGGGCTTCAACTATCAAGCCTCTACAGTCAGCCCAGTTTTTAGCTAGCTGCCTCCAGTTGGGAACTGCAAGTAGGCTTGGGTCTTCTTCGACTTGTACCCGAAATTCAGGTTGAAGTCATCCTCTACTGCAGATTTCTAACTAAATCAATGTCGCTGTATAGCTCGTATACAGTCCGTTTGATAAGATCGTATACGGCAAGACTCGTTTATGAAAACCGGTTTGGAAGTGGCATTTGCATTAGCAGATAAAAAAATACTTCTGCTAAGATGCTTAAAAAAAAAAATTTAAAGAGTGTTCAATTTTCCTCTGAGACGGGAGTATTTTAAAATGAGTGTCGCGTTTGCATCACGTTATGAAGCAGTATTCTTGTGCACGCATCCAAAAGGACTGAAAATGTCATACGGAGCCGCTCCTAAATACATGAAAAAGTCAAAAGCATTTGTTAGCAAGTGGGTGCACCGTTATTTCCAAGTTAAAAATGTGGATGATTTTCCGGATCGTGGGTCTACGCCAAAAACAACAAAAAAGCAAGACAAAATGATTCTACGCGTGCTTGAAGAAAATCCTCTTCTATCGTTACGTGGAGGACAAGGGATTTAACGTAAAAGCGGTCTAAATGTGTGTTGTGATACGATACGAAGACGTTTACTAGCCAATAATGTAAAATTTCGAAGCACAATAAAGAAACCACTACTGTCAAAAAACACGTAGCAAAACGACTCAGTTGGGCCAAGGAGAATTTGGACAGAGATTGGAATAACGTTATTTTTTCGGATGAAGCTTATTTTTGGGCATGGTCTCCTATCACTCATACCTGGTGTACACAATCCAATAAATTAATCCAGCGGATCGTCAAACACCCGGCAAAGGTGCACGTTTGGGGATGCTTCTCAAAACAAGGATTTGGCAATTTGTTCATGTTTACAAATAACTTAAACGCACCCAACATGGTCAAAATTTATAACAAGGCTTTATTACCATCTGCCCAAAGGTGGTTTAAAAGAAGGAATGAGAATTAGTTACTGCAAGAAGATAATGACCCGATACATCGCAGTCGTTTGTGCAGTGCATGGAAAAAAGAAAATGACGTCGATTTTTTAGATTGGCCATCACAGTCGCTGGATGCAAATCCCATTGAAAATGTTTAGGCATTCATGAAGCTAAAGCTTCAAGGAAAGAAGATGTCGACGGTCAAACAATTATCATGAAAAATACGAGTTTTATGGAATTACGAACTCGCCGGCCAGGTCGTCCGCTCCAGCAGCTTTGTTGGACTTAATAGCTATCTTCACTTCATCCAGGTCGGACGGAATTGTTGGTCTACATCGTCCATGTTGAAAGGTATGTGTTTCTTCGTCTCCGTTATACAGTCCAAAGATATAATCTTTCCAGATTCTCAGCATCGACTGCGACTCTATTACGATGTTCCCTGGTTCGTCTCTACAGGCTTCGGTTCGGGGTTTGTGTCCGTGGCATGTTGGATTTACCTTTTGGCAAAACTTCCGAATCTCATTCCTCATGCTCTTTTGTTTTCCTCCTGAAAAGTTGGTGTTCGTCTCTCCTCTTCTGCTCATAGAGCTCTAGTCTTTTCTTGCAGTGCCGCATTCCGTACTTTTTGCTTAGAAATGTGGGAACCGCGTGCTAGCTACAACAATGTTTCGCCACGCCGCAAAGTCGATTAGCCTGAATGCGAATCCATTATGTGGTATCGTGCAGGCTATATCTTCCGACAGTAATACCAAAGAGAAGCCCCCTCTTCCTAGCCGAAGACAATTTTAATGTCTTAGCCATGTCTTGTTCAAGACCTCATAGATGGCATCTTCATTTCTCTGCTCTGTGGGCGTATATTATGTTGATGTTGGCAAATTTAGCCTTTATACAGAATTGTTACGAGGCGCTCGTTCACATGCTGGAAACTCAAGACTTCTTGCCTAAGTCTGCCTCCAACAACAAATCTGCATCCAAATAGGCGCTGTTTTTGCTGTTAATAGCAATCACAGTAGCAGTTGTCGCGGTTTTTCATCCTCTTTTTGTCCGGCCCATTCCATCGCATTTCTTTGATTGTGGTTATGTGTGGTTTACAGCAATCTAGGGCCTCCGCTAGTTGTTCGGCTGCTTATAGCCTGTTAAGGGACCTGACACCCCACGTGCATATCCGAAGTTTGTTGTCCCTAATTCGTTTGCATGGGTTGTCAACAGTAGATCCGTCTATATTTTAGGCTTGTTGTTGCTTCGTAACTTGATACTCCTAGGACGAGGGGTCGGTTGGACCGGAAGTTAGTAACCCGTTCCGGGCTGTGAGTGCTAATATTTTGGTCCATAAAGGGCTCATCTGCCACCATCTGTTTTCCAAGACCCTAGCTTAGTCTCGGAAATCCTTACGGGCTTTAGCTTGGAACCTAGCTAACGATATTTATTTAGTTCTATGACCTTATCACTTCTCGCTGGCGAAAGAATGTGCGTATATGTCGAAGTTAGCAGACCTGTCAGGTGTAAAGAACGTTCGCTTATCAATAAAAAATAGTGCAGATCCCATGATGGTCCAAGGATGATCGAGTATTTGTTCGATATTTGACAACATGTTTGGCTAAGCCGATTAGATACATCTGATGAAGCAGTTCTAAGTGATACTCAAAGATACAAATTGTAGACGGATTGAGACCGACATTACTTGACTACCCCCAAACCGCTGTCGGCTTCCATGATGAGTTTTCATTTTTCCGGCGTAACAAGAAATTTGTATCTTATGACAGTATTTAAGTAGGTTAAGAGGCGTGTCTCGTACGAATATTTCGAACAGCTTTCCTGCTACTGAGGAGACTATCGACATAATCGCCCTTGATGGAGAAATAAAAATGTGCACCATCGCATCTTAAAAACAGGACTAAGCACTTCCAATCAAGTTCAGGAAATCGCCGCCCAAACAATGTATCTAAAACTGCTTAGCACCATTAACAGTTTTAAGACTGACGAAGTTGCACAAATTCTTCTCGTTAATCACTCATAACCCGTTTAGGAAGATTCTTAATTTTAAGTTGAGCAGGTCAGATGACGTACTTACTTGAATTTGCGCAATCGAGCATAGTCGTTCTTCAAGGCACTTCGTTAACTATTGAAGTGCCAATTGGACAGATACTATTCGAGTTCTAGGTTTAATGGTTTTTTCTTGAAACTAGTTTAGTCAACTTATGGACATTGAAGTCTTATAAAAAGAAGTTCGGCTGAATCAGATGTCCATACATGATTTTGTGTCCAAAGAGTTTAATTTAAAAATGAAATCAATCTTCGTTTGCTTTATACTTGCATGCACTGTTTCAGCTGTAATTTGTGGTATGTAGACTTGTATAAAGAAACAGTTGTGGTAGATACTGGAATTAATAAAAAAAAATTTAAAAAGTGTGCACTCGCAACGGCCAAAAGATAAGAGAAGGTGGTAGGTATACTGTAATTGGAGAATGCTCAATACTCACCTGTGAGAAAGACGGCAAATTCAGGGCCTTGGAGTAAGTTGATTGAGAACTCGATTTTTCAACATTGACCTATCGTTATTTGTTGTGTTTTTTTTTAATAGTTGCGGGACTGCCTTTTACCCACCGGAATGCAAATTAATTCCAGAAAATCTTTCCAAACCCTACCCGGCTTGTTGTGAAAGATATGATTGTCCTAAATAATATTTTGCTAATAAATTCTTAAAAAGATGTTGAAATAACGTAAATTGTCATTGTATCTAAATAGTGCCACAGGATTCTATTGTATTTGATGGGACTACTACAATTTTAACGAGCTACTGCGAAGATGCCAAAGTGAGTGCTTTTGTATTAAACTTAATCTATGATAGTGCGGACGATTAAGATCTTAATCTTAAGAAAGAGTAATTTATCAATGTGAGAATAACCCTGATACGTACTCCTATATGCAGTCTCAACCTTAGATAAGGATTAGCTGAGTTTATCTTCTTTGGATTCTTTTTATTTTATTTGTTTGGTTGTCCTTTGTATTCGAGAATCGAGTCTTGTTTGCTATGCAGAGCTATGAAATACGAGTATATGAAAGGTTCAGATCTTCCTATGGAAAACGTTAATTAGAAGGTTGTGGATACCCCTTTCTGAGTCCTTGGAGCATCGTATCGCTCAAAGAACTATTGTAAGTCCACACCTACAACAGACTTGCACTTGATTTATTACTCCACTTGACCTAAAATACTCAACAATAAGAGTCGTCTTGAACATGGCTGACTTGAAACTAAGGAGAGTCATGTTGTTAGGTTGAGTACCACTTTACCAGAACACGACTAGATCGATTTTACCTCTATACTTCGGAATCGCAGTTGAGTCCAGAGATCACATAGAGATTATTCTGACCAGAGCAACTATCAGAGCTTTCAGTCGCGCTTGTGAAAGTCAATGCTTCTATGCAAAATATCAAGGAAATATCTTTTGTTGCGTCTTGTTTGTTGCTTAAGATAGGATTTTAAGACTCCATAGCTTTCTAGGGCTTTGACATTAAAATTGTCCTCGGCGATTTTAATGCAAAGCTATGAAGAGAGGGCCTCTTTGGTATTACTGTCGGAAGATATAACCTGCACGACACCACCTCCGATAACAGATTCAGGCTAATCGACTTTACGGCGGGACGAAACATTGTCGTAGCTATCATGCGGTTCCCCCATCTCTATATTCACAAGGGGACTCGACGCAAGATACTCCTCCAGTATTATGGATGTCCGAACGTTTCGAGGAGCCAACATCGGCTCGGACCACTACCTTGTTGTAGCCAAGGTACGGTCGCGGATATCTCGAACAACGCCAGACAAGCTAATATTGTGAGGAATTTCGAAGTCAGACGGCTACAATCGCAAGAGATCGCCAAGTCGTTTTCCGATCGAGTCTCCCTTAATCTCCTAAGAGGCCCCTTGCCGCCAGCATCAAGCATTGAAGGCCAGTGGCAACACAGACAGATGGCCATCAGAGATGCCGCTTCTGATGTGCTGGGTTTCACTCGACCATCACAATGATGCCGACAACGAATCCTGGCAATTACATGCAACTAAGTAAAAACCACGAAAGCGGCACTGCAGAAAAAGACCAGAGCTGCTTACGAGCTCTATGAGCAGAAGAGGAGAGACGAACATCGGCTTCTCAGGAGGAAAAAGAAAGAGCATGAAAAGCGCGGTCGAGGAAATTGAGAGATGCTACTAGAGATTCGGAAGTTTTGCCAAAAGGTAAATCAAATGTGTTGCGGACACAAACCCCGATCCGAAGCCTGTGGAGACGAACCAGGGCACATCGTAATAGAGTCGCAGTCGATGCTGAGAATCTGGAAAGATTACTTCTGTGGACTGTATAACGGAGACGACGAAACACATACCACTGTCAGGCAGTGTGAACCTTTCAACCTGGACGATGTAGACCAACAATTCCGTCCGACCTGGATGAAGTGGAGATAGCTATTAAGTCCAACAAAGCTGCTTGAGCGGACGGCCTGACCGCCGAGCTCTTCAAAGTTGCAGGCGATAATTTGGTAAGGAGCATATACCACCTCATCTCTAAAATATGGTCAGACGATGGTACTCGTATTCCCGGTGAATGGAACCTCGGCATTGTTTGTTCGATCCTCAAGAAATAAGACCCTCTGAACTGCTCCATCTACAGAGGCATCAGTCTTCTTAGCATCGCATACAAGATCTTTTCTGCAGTATTGGGTAAATGCCTGAAGCCGTTCGTCAACAGCTTGATAGGTCCATATCAGTGTGGTTTCAGGCCAGGAAAGTCCACCATCGACCAAATGTAGGTATTCACACTGCGGCAGATTCTGGAGAAAACCCATGAGCTTCAGATCGATGCACACCACCTATTTATCAATTTTAAGGCCGCGTATGACAGCTTCTATAAAGACGAGCTGTACAGAGCAATGTCTAGTTTTGGCATCCCTGCCAAACTCGTCCGTCTGTGCAGGATGACGATGGAGAGTGAAAAAAGAATTTAGACAAGGCCATGCGCTGTCATGCGATTTCTTTAACATCACTCTTGAAAGAATAGTCAAAAGTCCGTCCGATTATTCGCATACGTCGACGATGAGACGGAAGCGGCTAGAAGATGGCTAGGTCATGTAGAGCTGATGAGCACCAATGCTCCGGTCCGAAAAGTCTTTGAATCCGCCCCCGAGGGACAGCGCAGGAGAGGAAGACCGAGAGTCAGGTGGCGCATGCAAGTGAAAGTGGACCTCAGCCAACTAAGCTTGCGAAACTGGAAGCAGCTGGCAGAAGATCGAGCTAGCTGGAGACGATTGTTGACTTAGGGCCGCGTCCATCTCGGACTGTAGCGCCACCTAAAGTAAATAAGTAAGTGAAGCTACATACGCTCCATTATAGTCCTGAATAGACGGACGAGTTTTGCAAGGTATGGCTCGTATAGTTCCTTTTTTTAAATGCTGTGACCTTAAAATCGATTAGCAGGTGATCTAACGTTCAAATTCGTGGTCAGTGGTGGATTTTTCAGACATGTTCCTTCGATCTACTTTGCTCGTACAGTTTATGGACAGTTCTCATCCTTCTTTTCAGAAGCTGGGGCTTCAACGGTGGCTTACTGAAAATATCGCCACTTAATTCTCAGCACAGAACATTTTAAGGGGTTTTGGGAAACTCTGTCATGGAATTGCTCCAGCGGTTCCAATTCGAAATTCACTTAGTGGTCTCTACCATCAGTGATATTGCCATTGGCTACAACAAGATAGTGGTCCTAATCGACACTAGCTATTCGAAAGGTTCCGAAATTGTGAACTGATGCAGCAGTGTCCGGCATCGGTCCCAATATGATTCTTGATTGGGGTGTGACTGTGAGGACCGTGGGCCAACTACGACAAGGATTTTCTCCACTTCAACGGTGATTCAATCGATAGCTGATGGTTTAAGACAACATTTTCAAAATCTTTTCCCAAAGATGTCTTGCTTTTCTAACCTGACGTCGAAATCAGGTGCTGAAGACATTTCTCATGCATCTAATGTGGAAAGTTTTAGAAACAGTCCATGGCAGCGTCGTTCTTTTCATCAGTATAGGCGAAAGTTTTGACAAGGATTCTACTGTTTTCCCCGCTCAAATTTATCAGAGGAGAAAAGCAGGCTAGACAAGCCCCGTACTGTGAATCAGATGTTCACAGCCCTACCCATCAAATGTGCGGTAAATTATGTAGTTTTTGCTTGGATCTCAGAGTTTTCCAAACAGTGGTATGGTATCACCATCAGTCAATGAAGAACATTTCCAAAATCGTACCACAAAAATACCACCAAACTCTTCAAAACTATTTCTTAACTCCAAGACCCTAGATGAAGATTTTCTACTGCCTAAGAAAATGTGAGAAATCTGACAGTTAATCAATTTTTCCACAATATAAGGATATCGCTAGATCTAACATCACCGTTGACTCTCTGCTGGGTATTTCTGCTTCTCCTCTGTAGCGTAATTTGGATTTCGCAAGTGTACTGAAGTTCATCCGGTTGAGCTGTGCAGATCCGAGTGTTGAGTTATATTTACATGTGCGTGGTCTGACCTACCATATTGTGAAGTGATGGTGAGTTTTTTTTACTTCCTGGATCTAAAACACGTAATACCTTAACTTCCAGCAACCGCTAATTACAAACACAATTAATTATGGAGAACAACGCTGTGGGTATGTGGTTTCTCAAGCTATACCAATTGCCTTGGCAGGGTATTGAAAAAGTTTTCAAGGAAGAGCAGTCTGATAGACTTGAACAACTAGCAGAGAAATTTCAAGTACCACCCACTTATATAATATCGGTTTCTCTCTTTTGAATTATTGGAAACTACTCGAATATTAAAATAAGTTACTTTCACAGTTTGGCAAGAATTTATTAACCAACGATTACTTAGGACATTTATATGATTTACAACAACCCGGATAAGGTTTAGAAGGATCTTCTTTAACTTCAATGCATCCAGGTTTAGCAACGGCCTCCGGGCAACTATTGAAAAGGGAAAAATAGTTCAATCGTTGGAAAATAAGAATTCACATTCAAACAACTTACGTTATAGTACTTTCTTTTTCGTTCTTTCCACAGGTATGTACAGCGCATTCTCCAATAACAACATACTTTCCACCTGGCTTAATCCTGTGGCCCTTGTAAGAGCATTCTTTTTTTCATAACAAAATTAAGTATTAATTAAAATATGTAAAATATTTTATTTTTACAGGACTACATACCAGAAACAACAGCTGCAACAATGCACGCCAGTAAAACACAAACAAAGATTGCTTTCATTTTGATAGTGAACACTTCTCGTATGAAATCACATTTAAGTATCAGATGCAGCCTTTATAAGACTTCTCCCTTTTTATAAGGTCTCAATGTCAGTAAACAAAATAAACAAGTTTTGAAAAATAAACAAAATAAATATACATAAATTGAAAACTTGTATCGAATCTATCTGATTGAGAGTCAAACAAATAGTTGATGAATTGTCCAAAAAAAACATCAAGACGTCATCTGATCTTGTCGACTAAAATTGGGAGACTACCTTAACGAGTTTTGGATTATTAATGACAAGTTTTGCTGCCTTTAAATGTATCAGAATCGTTTACGGCCTTTAAACTTGGAAATTCGTAACAGTAATAAACAATTTAATGGAATTGCATTGTTGCACAAATCCGATCAAAGTCACCTACTCGTATTCCGGTTTTGATGTGCGATGATGGAGATTTTTGTTTTCATCGCCAAGGTCAATTATAATTGTTTATTTTGAAAAAATCCACAAAGAAGATATTCTAATTATTCATATCAGAGTTGTGTTCCCAAACTCTTCAATCACAATGATAGGTAAAAGCTGCAATAGAATTGTGAACACCTTAATAGAAATAGAAGACCCGTGACATTAATCCGTAACATAAGACATTTTGGAAGTAGTCAGCCTCGATGAAATTTTTTGCTCACCCTGTTCAAAATTATCTGAATAAATCTAATCGACGAAATCAAAGAACTCGTCAAATGTCGAGCGAGCATTCAGTCGTCCTTGGACCAAAGCTTATGGGATCAACACTAATTCTTTCAAATTATCAAACGTTCTCTGTTGTCATGATAATGATCGCTTCTCTGTGATTGTGATGTAGTGCAAGCTCTCTAAAATTGAGCCAAATTAGGCTGAATAATTCGCTGATGACCGTTAGCTACCATGTACAGCATATAAATTCCAAAGACTTTCTTACTCATAATAAACATGTATACAGGATGGGCACATCGACTGAGACGGCCCTGTATCAGCTAACAGAAATTATCCAAAGTGCTCTGAATTCAAAGGAGATAGCACTGTGTGCCTTTCTTGATATCGAGGGGCGTTTGACAATACCTCGCATGAGGCTATCAAACGAGCCCTACAACGGAAAGGAGCTGGAACTGTTAGAATAAACACTACAAGAGGGTGTCCACAAGGAGGGGTATTATCACCCTTAATGTGGTGCCTTGTTGTAGACGAACTACTGGAAAAATTAACCACCCTTGGCATCAGCTGTCAGACGTACGCTGATAACATAGTATTAATTGCCAGAGGAAAGTTCGAAGGAACTCTCTGCGACAGTGTACAACCAGGAATGGTGCCTCACGGCCGGGCTGTACATCAACCACGATAGTGCCATTCACAAAGAAAAGGAAACTTCAAAGACTCAAAGAAATCCGATTGTCAGGCAAGACACTGATACCGCTCAATGAGGTGAAGTATCTGGGACTATATCTAGACAGTAAACTGATCTGGAAGAACCACACTGAGGAAGCTGCTAAAAAAGCAACCCGTGCTCTTATGATATGTAAGAGCCTAGCGGGAAAGTCGTGGGGCTGTACCCCTAACATTCTGCGATGGATGTACATAGCATGGGCAAAACGGACCAGTCTTGTCACAACGAGAGAATCTCTCAACAAGGTGCAAGGACTGGCGTACCTATGCATCACCGGCGCAATGCGTACATGCCCAACTGCTGCAATGGAGGTGCTATTAGAATTAACTTCCCTACACCTCATTGTCTCAGAGGCGGCGAATAAAACTATTCTAAAAATAGCAAAAGAAGGAACTGGAAAGGGGAAATGCATTAGTTCGAAAGAATGTGATGCACTGCTCGGAAATATTCTACTCTTGGCTATTCCAAGAGATGACAGCATTAAGAAATACAATTTTGAAAAGAATTTCTCAACGAAGCTCAACAACAAAAAAGAATGGAGCGTTGAATCCACTACCTATGTATACAGATGGCTCGAGGGAACTGGTTTAGGAGTGTTTGGGCCAAGAACGAAACACCATGAATCCATGGTCAAGAGTACCAACATCTTTCAAGCATAAGTATGCGCCGAAGAAAGATGCGCTTGAATCAATCTCGAAAATAATTGCAGAAGCTGTAACATAGCAATAATGTCAGATAGTCACGCAGCTATCAAAGCACTGGATTCCTTTCTCATTAAATCCAAGCATATATGGGAATGCCTACAAAGTCTTAACAAATTGGGCAAGAAAAACAAAACAGAGTATCTGTCTGGTGGATACCAGGCCATGTGGGCATCACTGGTAATGAGGCGGTGGACTCTCTAGCGAGAAAAGGGGCAGCAAAACCTGAACCATTCTGCAGGATAAGGGAACACACCCTACGTGAAGAATTCAGGAAATCGGAAAAGGAGAAAAGGGCTAGAACATTTGGAGATCCCCAAGGTCTGAGACAAGCCAAAAAAAATTCTTAGGAGACAACAATCTCAAAATATAATAACCAAGGCATCCTAACTGGTTTCCTAACGGGGCATTGCAAACTCGGGGAACACCTAGAGAAAATAGGGATATCAGGTGAAGGTCTCTGCAGATTCCGCAATCCTGCGGGGCACTAACCCAGATCCACTGCTCATTCTCAGATTCATAAAAGAAACTGGTCTGGATGACGTGCTCTGAATAGGTTTTTCCTTGCCAAGGCCAACGCCAGAGCATAGACACTCCAGCATAATTCCTGGTGAATTAAGCTGTGAGGGGGCTCTGGAAGAGGGAGCAAACCTCTCCAAGTTATAAGTAGGGAGAATAGACCACAAGGTCGCAGTGCACTACACCCTACATATAATTATTATAATTAACTTATAATTAAACGTCTAATGCATGTTTCTTCAACTTTTCTTACCAACGAGTAGCTTTTACTACACACCTAAAGATACACAACGAAAGGGCTTAGTAAGCACTTACGACATGCCTGTGAAACTTTTGGAATTATATCGGCAGTGACACTAAAACCAATCGTACATAGCGTACAAGGTTGAAATGGAGGGAGTTTGCAAAAGAGGTAAGTGTAATGAACTTTACAAAATTGACAATGCAGACTGTGTCCTTTTGGCAGTTAACCTTTAAGTGGCGCTACAGTCCGGGATGGACCTGGGTCTCAGTCAACAAGCTTCTCCAGCCAACTGGATTGCTGGCTAGCTGCCTCCAGTTTCGCACGCTAAGTTGGCTGAGGTCCTCTTCCACTTGCGTGCACCACCTGAGTCTTGGCCTTCCTCTACTGCGCTGTACCTCGGGAGCGGATTGGAAGATTTTTCAGACCGAAGCATTGGTGTCCATGCGCTCTACATGACCCAGCCATCTCAGTCTTTGGATCTTCACTCTTCTGGCTAGGTCCATGTCGCTGTACAGTCCGTACAGTTCTTCGTTGAATCTTCTCCTCCACTCATCGTCAATGCAGACGGGACCAAAGGTCGCCCGAAGAATTTTTCTCTCGAAGCATCCAAGAACACCCTCATCCATTTTTGATAATGTCCATGCCTCTGCTGGGATTACTAAGGTCTTATAAAGGGTGACTTTTGTTGCCCGAGATAGAGCTTTGCTACTCAATTGCCTTCTTAGCCCAAAGAAACAGCGGTTGGCAAGAGTTATTCTTCGCTTGATCTCAGCGCTGGTGTCGTTGCCTGTATTTATAGCGGAGCCTAGGTAGACAAAGTCCTTAACTACCTCGAAGTTATATCTGTCTAAGGTGACGTTCTGCCCGAGACGTCGGTGTTGGTTGTCCTTTTTGCTTGACAGCATATACTTGGTCTTGCTCTCATTGACCGCTAAACCCATTTTCGCCGCTACCGTCTCAATACTCGCGAAAGCGCCACTGACATCACGCTGTTTTCTCCCGATTATGTCAATATCGTTGGCGTATGCAAGCAGTTGGACGGACTTTTGAAAGATATCTTTACAGGCTTCGGTTCGGGGTTTGTTTCCGTGGCATGTTATTTTTACCTTTTGGTAAAACTTCCGAACCTCATTCCTGGAGTAGCATCCCTCAATTTCCTCGATCGCGCGCTTCTCATGCTCTTTCTTCTTCCTCCTGAGAAGCCGGTGTTCGTCTCTCCTCTTCCGCCCATAGAGCTCATGAGCAGCTCTGGTCTTTCTAAGCAGCGCCGCGTTATATGCATCTTGCTTAGCTGCATGTATTTGCCGGCATTCATCATCGAACCAAGGGTTTCGTTGTGGTGGACGAGTGAAACCCAGTACATTAGAACCGGCATCTCTGATGGCGTTTTGGCAGTGTTTCCAGTGGTCTTCGATGCTTGATGCTGGCAGCATTGGACCTCTTAAAAGATTAAGAGACACTCGATCGGAAAAGGACTTGGCGATCTCTTGCGATTGTAGCCATCTGACGTCGAATTTCCTCACAGCATTAGTTTGTCTTGGCGTAGTTTGGGATATCCGCAACCGTACCTTGACTACAACAAGGTAATGGTCCGAGTCGATGTTGGCTCCTCGGAACGTACGGACATCCATAATACTGGAGGAGTGTCTTGTGTCGATCGCAATGTGATCAATCTGGTTGACTGTTGATTGATCAGGAGTTCTCCAAGTCCCCTTGTGTATGTCGAGATGTGGGAACCGCGTGCTAGCCACGACACTGTTTCGCCCCGCCTCAAAGTCGATTAGCCTGAATCCGTTATCGGAGGTGGTGTTGTGCAGGCTATATTTTTCACCATTTCAGCATTTTTCATATTAAAATCACCGAGGACAATTATAATGTCATAGCTAAAGCATTGCTCGTAGGTCTTGTTAAGGTGTTTATAGAAGGCATCCTTGGTGTCGTTATCTCTTTCCTCTGTGGGGGCATGCGCGCATATAAGGCTACGATGCGCTCGCTCACAAGCCGGAAGCTCACGACTTTTTGTCTTAGTCTGCCTCCGACGAAAAATCCGCATCCAAATAAGCGCTGCTTTTGCCGTCGATAGCAATTGCCGTAGTAGATATTGCAGTTTTTCATCTTCTTTTCGTCCGGCCCATCCCATCGCATTTCTTGAATGGCGATTATGTCTGCTTTGCAGCAATTCTAGGGCCTCCGCTAGTTGCTCGGCTGCACGTGGTCTATTAAGGGATCTAACATTCCACGTACATACCCGAAGCTCATTGTCCTTAAATCGTTTGCGTGGGTTGTCAACAGTAGGTCCATTCATATCCGAGGCTTGTTGATGCTTCGTATTTTCTTGTTTTTTTAAGTGGCCGGGAAGTTACCCCGGCGGCACAACCCCCAACCTGGAGGACCAGTTCCATTTTTAATGCCCCTAGGACGAGGGGTCGGTTACACCGAAGCTAATAATCCGTTCCGGGATGTGAGCGCTGCCGTTGGCCCATATACGGCCCGTCCGCCGCCATCTCTTTTCCAAGACCCTGACTCAGTCCTGGTAACCCTTACTGGCCTGAGTTCCAAATATGTCGGAGTAGCCCGGATGAGGTCTTGTTTTGTTTTTCCGACACCTGCTCTGCCCCCTTCACTTCGCAACCTCTAGTGAGATTCCCAGATGGCGCCACGGGGACGCTCATTCTCGCTATTTAAAGAACCAGCACCTGTCGGAAGATGCTACTTCTACGAGGCCTTATACTAATCGTTGCCATCCTGGGTCTTCTGTCTCCAGAGAAACGTCTCGAATCCACCAATCTTCTCTTCATACACTAATTCTTAGCCGGCATCATCAACTGTCCCTCTCTGCTGGATCCAAATTTTTTTTAATACCAACCCACGTAGTTTAAGGTCTATTCCTCGAATTTGATTGTTAGGCCTGAACAAGTTTGCCGATTTTTTAACAGCGCTAACCTGATATTTTCCTACCAATTCAATTTAAAAACCTGGGTAGGTTAGATATCTATCAGATACTAGATTTGTATCAGATAGATATGAGTACATCATCTTGGCACCATGTATGGTAAAGATATGTCAAATGAGTACTCGTAAATGCAAGAATTGTGGCCAGGACATTCTCAGAATTTGCCCCGGAAAAACTAAAACTTTAAAGGTATCATGGCTTCTTTGATTTGCCCCTTTACACCAGCTAATTCATAACTTAAAAATGACGAAGGTGCTTTAAGCCGAAAAGAAACTGGCTTTAGCAATCAATTGAGTGTTAAGTCCTGAATTACAATCCTTTAAAGGTGTCCCTTAAAAATGTTCACTCTTCCTGAAACAGCGGAAATCAAGTCCAAATAATTGCAATACCACTTGCTTTTAGTGACTAAAAATTGAAAACTTTTAGTCTCTTCCCTTTTCAAATTTAAACCGCTTTCTCTTTCTCAAATTCGTTTAATTCTAAAGGCTTTGCAACACTAATCAAAACTGTGACACTCATTGGAAGGAATTCATATCTGTTCAACACAGAACAGGCTGACCTTTGACAAATGTTTGTTTAGTTGTGTAAAACCAAAATAACGAAACAAAGGCAACAAATGAAGCCAAAAATAGTTTCAAAACATAAATTTAATTCGGGACCGACTCAGACCTAGTTGCCAGGTTGGCCAAAGGAAACAATTTTGGGTTTGCAGAGCAAATTTACTCCACCCAAAACAAATGGGCACTTAATCGTTTTATTGTTTCGAGTCGTCCTAAGCAGCTTTATTTCAAAACAACCTATTTTGACGAAGGTAATGGTTAGTTTTGAGAAATAAATTTTGTGGCTTACGCCTGATATCTTTGGCCAAACAGGAGAAGCAATCCCTTGCCATTAGAATGAATCTCAACAAATTCTAATGCAAGAAGGCACTGCCAAGGAATTTTAAAGTTTTCGGCTTTTTAAAAAAAATTCCTGCAACCCACAACCGGCTGGTCTAACGTCTGATTTATAGAATTGGTCGTGGGTGGGAAAGAATGAGGTTAAAATAATGTTCCCACTTCGTAGAAGCAGCTCAGGTGGTCGCTTTGCTTTTTCTGACTGGGGGCTGTTGTCTACTAAGTGTGGGGTTCAAATGCAGGCCAAAACGACCGCCTCACAACAAATCAGACAAATAGACGTGGAGAACAAACACAAAAAGGATTCTTGGGAGTAAAACAAAGTTTCGATGCTGTCTCTGCATGCCTGCATCTTCGTCCTTTCGTCCTTTCGTAAGCAGTCCAAGAAAATCAACAACGAATAATGTTGTGAAAATCGTCATCCCTTCAACTTTGACAGAAAGGCGACAACGACGATAGGAAGGACAGAGAATATACTCTGCAAGCTGGTAGATTTGGGACGAAGGATGAAAGAGAAAGAATAAAAATGAAAAACAAAATAAGACACAGACGGAAACCGTTTTGTACCTTTGCCAAGGAATTCAGTTTTCTTTGCTCGTCGCCTTTTTGGTTCTGGTCTAGGTATTGGTTTTATTGTTGTTTTTGAAGCAGGAAAGGATTTTTCTTTTATTTCCTCCAAGAGGCATAGACACACATTTCACCATATTCCTCGCCTGCATGTGTTTTTAAGTGAATTCATACGAGTATATGTAGTTATCCTTACAGCAATTTTTTTTCTTTCCGTCTATGTTTGCAACCATCTTCTGTGTAAATTTTGTCAGGGCTTGTCTTCGTTGTCCCGTTGAAGGGTTTAACGAAGAGAAAAAAAAATTAAAAACGAAATCAGCGAAAACCAACAACATCAGGATTCGGGAAAAGCAACAGCAACAACACAAATAGTAAGAAGGGCAAAAAAAACAATGTGGAAGGACTTTATTGCAGAACACAGCAAGAGGATATTAAAGAAGTAATCGCCTTCGTTACCGACGATGTGGAGTCCTTATTCTCTACTGGACCTGTCCTCTTCATACTGGTCGTTTCTATTTTGCTGTCGATTTAGGTTTTTCTGTAATGCTTTTCTAAAAATGTAATTTTCAAATACCCTTGGGAACTGATATTTTCCTACAAAAGGTCAGTATGATCGAACGCTGTGTGGTACCATTGATTTTTTAAGGGTGCTACTTGGTACTAGGATTCATTTGGATGGTGGAAATATTGTAATCGACCTTGTACAGAAAGTACGCCTGCATTAGGTTAAGGTTTTCAATTTAAATTTTGTCATAATGCGGGTGTTCCCCCCCCCTCCCTTTTTTTTTTTGTATATTCTGATTATGGTAGCTTCCCTGTGAGCGAAAGAATAGCATGTGAGGGGCTTTTGTAGGCTTTCCAAGGTCAATAGGATTTCTTAGGAGTCTATCTAAATACAAGGATGTTGTATTAAATACATCTTCAATTCTGATTTGAAGGCACTCTGTATTAATTTGTTTTTTTCCTTCAGGATCTGCTTACTTCGTAATTACCTTACTTCTGTGATGATATCGGGTTCTCCAATAGGGACTTGACAACTTTGAATTTAATTTGTGAACGCACTCTTTCACTAATCATCAAACTGTCACTGTCAATTTATTCATCATCAACATTTTCATCATTGTAAATTTTCTACCGAAATTCGGAGTCGTTGACTGCAACTTTAAGAGCGTTAATTCCAATTCTCGGTCGTAATTCTCGCCCTAGAAGACAGGCAATAGCAAGTTTAGTGCAAAAATTTAAGTCTACATATTCGTTGTGTGATGTTGCCGTGTCAGTGAAACAACGGGTTGGTCGAAGTGTCGAAAATATCGCTGCCGTTCAGGCGTCCGTAGCAAACGATCCAAATCAGTCGATTCCACGGCGTTCTCAAGAATCGGGCATCGCTCAGACCACATTATGGCGTATTTTGCGTAAGGATCTTGGCCCGCATTGGAAGATATGGACTTGGACGGCATGTAGTTTCAACAGGATAGTGCCAAAAACCACACAGCACACGCTACAATTGATTAATTGAAGAGTAAGTATGGTGAGCGTGTTATCTCAAAAAATGGGCCAGTCGATTGGCCGCCTCGTTCGTACGATTTAACGCCGCTTGACTATTTTCTGTGGGGCAACGCTAAGTCATTGGCTTATGCCAACAAGCCGACGACGTTTCGGCCGAAATGTGTGGCCGAGTCGTTGAAAATTGGGTCCAACGAATCGACCGCTGCAAACGTGCCCGCGGTGCCCATATGAACGAAGTCGAGTTCCATTCATAAATGTTTCGATAGTACTTTAAGCCGATAATAAAGTTTTTGAAATGTCTCAAATGGTTTGCTAAATTATACGTAGAATAGTCAACCTTAACAAACCAATCTATTTACTCATCGACGCCTTTGAGACAGAAAACAAGTCTTTAGGGCCCTTGCAACACATGCACCTACATATGTCAAAAACCCCAACAAATCACAAACTACGAGTACTATATGATTGAAGAAAGTAAGATTACCAATAGATGGCAGTTGTCCGTAGAAGAACTGAATAAAAGCACATGAAACAAGCAAGGCAATGATGCAGATGTGGATGTGGATGTGGATGTAAGCAGCGTATTTTAGGCAGAATCACTTACGCAAGTATTTTGTAGCGCTGTAGAATCGGAGTTTAAAATATACTTAACTTTGAAAAGCAGCTTACAAACTATGCTTATAAGAAGTACGAGCCCCAATTAAAACATGAGGCTCGTGTGCCACGTCGTCCAAATATGAATGACATCCCGGTATTCGTGGGAGCCACGACGTGTATAGTCAGACTTTTAGATGAGACATTGCGTGGGGTCTTGTAAGAGTTGGCAATCTTTAAAAATATTGGTGAATACAAGGAGTCCACTTCCAAATTGCATTCGTTGAATCGCCACTATCTCGCACATTGCACTTCTTTGCTGCTTTCCGCTTCCGGTCGTAACCCTTGCTTGATTTCTAGCCTTGCTAATCAATTTATAGCGATCATCGAGGATCTCGTCGGTTAAAGCCTCTTCCATAAATTTGGCAGGATTTGTATTTAACTGGTTCCTTTTTTTTTGGTACTCCAAACATAATTTGAAAAATCGTCTTGTTGGTACTACGACAAGGAGAGCAATTAAACATCTGTTTCAACGGATCTTCAATAGACGATTTTGTAAGGACTTCAATTTTAAAATAATTGATTCGGTCAGTTTTTCCATTTCCGCTTGGCACACCCGTTGTTGTAACATATTTGGTGTTTATTACAAAAATCTCGGAAAACATTTGATGTGAGACGGTGCGAGCAGGATCTCCAAATATTTCGACTTGAAGTGCCATCTTCTTACCGACCTCCTCAGCAGTAGTTGACATTACTGGATACACCGATACAAACAAACAAAAAGCATCCGCGACAACGTATAATTCTTAGCTGTGGACGGCATCAAACCAAGGTTATCGACGTGGTATGTGTGTAGAGAAAAATCATTGCTTTACATGGGATTCAGAAATCCTCCTTGCTTTTTTCCTTTTTTATAGCGAAGATGCGAGCAATACAATTCAGCACGACTTCTTGGGTTTTTCAAACATTCTGGTTATTAAATTCTCTCGCTTTGCAATTCCTTCAAATTTCCATGCATTGAAATGCCCTTCCTCATGAATGCTTCGTAGAACTTGCATTTGCAGTGTCTTTGGTACAACCATCAGATGGCATCCTTCAGCGAACTTATACAATATACCACGACGTATTTCAAAATCTTCATACTGAGTATCCTGAAGTAATCTCATTTACAAGCCCTTTTCACACGTTGTAACATTCCATCTTCAATACTCAGAACTGCCGAAAATTGGCTCAGTTCATCAACAAAACGAATTGACGTTCCCGGACGATGTGGTACGATGCAATCAAACCTTGCTGCATCAAAACCCAACTTGCTACTCTCGGGCACAACTCCTTCTTGCTCATTGTGGCCTGAAATGCCTTGCACTCAGTATATATCGTACATTTTAGATCCAGCAAGTATCACGAGCGCTACCACTTCGTGTTCGTAGCTCTTGTAATGTTTTTCTGCAGAATACGCCTTGGAACTAAGATAGAAAATTTGGTGCAAGTTAAAATCCCATTTGATGATTAAACCATTTTCCTGGGTTACTTTTAAGACAACCCCTAATTTCTCAGGGATAAGAACGTTGTCTAAATAAAGAAGTGAGTAATCTTCCCAAATAAGGTCATGGAAAACCGTTTCTGTCCGGATCTCTGAAAACTTGTCTGTCGGGTATTTTAAATGAGGTGTCCATGATGACAACATGAAAAAATCAGCTACGAATATCCAAAGCCGTATAAACCTTCGCACCATATAGTTTTCCAACGTATCTTTCATAACAGGCAAAGTATATCTGTGCGTGATGATTTTCGGTGGTCAATGCAGAGCAATGCAGGTGGTGAGCTGTGGCCGACAAGAAGAGTGCATTCCAAGCGTGGACAAAATGCGATCGGAGCGACGGTATCGAAAAAGCTCGACTGGCTCTTGAATACGAGCGTCTTAAAAAGATCGCAAAGAAAGTCTTGGCTCGAACTCGAGCGGCAGAAGCGGAAAACCTGTACCAGGAGTTGGAACAAATATCCTCACGATCGGCAGATAGAAGACAAGCTATCCAAGAAGTTCAAACGTCGTACAGTACTAAAATGCCAAATATTTTTAAGCTCGCTGCACAGAGGAGAAAAAATTCAATGGAAATAACCTCGCCGAAATACATCAAAAACGCAGACGGTCGCTTATTAACAAATGAAAAGGAAATTTGTGACCGGTGGCTTGAATATTGTAAGGAGTTGCTTAACAAACAGTTTCCACGTGATATCGTGCCGACAGCTGGTCTATTCGAGGAGGAAGTTTCGGACTTTTCAATCGAAGAAATAAGTATAGCAATTGGAAAAATGAAGCGGGGGAAAGCGGCGGGACCAGACAGCATTCCATCAGAGTTTTCGTCGAAGATGGAGAGGATCGGCAGCGTTTGGCTATCGAAACTTTTAAATAAATTAAAATGTGGACAACCTATGCCGAATCAATGGAGAAGTAGCTTCTTGGTTCCATTATACAAAGGAAAAGGCGACACTCGAGAATGCAACAACTACCGTTCAATCAAGCTTATGTCACACACAATAAAAATCGTCGAAAGAGTTTTAAACGAACGTCTTCAGCAAATAATAAAGCTCGATAATAGCCAGTGTGGATTTGTTGAAGGAAGATCGACGGTGGACGCTATCCAAAGCCTACGAATAATAATGGAAAAGCACCGAGATTCGTCTAAGGATTTACACATGGTATTTATCGACCTCGAGAAAGCATTCGATCGAGTGCCTAGGGATCTCATATGGGCCGCGCTGAGGTCTCAAAACGTACCGGAAACGTATGTTAGAATAATACAAGACATGTACGGAAACGTGAAAAGCTCTGCTGCACTAACGAGAGAATTTCCAGTTAATGTCGAAGTGCATCAAGGAAGTGTACTTAGCCCTTTCCTCTTTAACGTAGTATTCGACTATCTTTTAAAAGACTGCATGCGCGAAGCAAATGTAACGCCAATTCTCTTCGCTGACGACGCAGTTATACTTAGCGATAACGTCGAAGATTTACAGAACGCCTTAGATTTATGGAGAAATGCGCTAGAGAGAAACGGGTTGAAAATAAGTCGTTCAAAGACGGAGCATTTGACGTGCCCATTTGCGCATCCGTTGCGACCTGTTCCGGATATAACGTAGACGGAATAGTTCTTCCGAAAAGCACTATCTTTAAGTACTTAGGATCAATCGTTAACATGGAAGCGAAATGTGACGACGACGTAAACCGGGAATCTTTTGCGACCGAAAATTTCCACTTAAATTAAAGGGGAAACTCTACACCACGGTTGTTAGACCAGCTCTTGTATACGGTTCACAGTGCTGGACAATGTACGAAGCGTTTAAAAACAAAATGACGGCAGCGGAAATGAAAATGTTAAGGATGTCTAGTGGAGTCACTAAACGCGATTGCATTAGATCTACGCGTATAAGAGGAAGTCTACATATAAAGAATTCGGTAACCGAACAGCTTGAGGCGAATAGAATAAGTTGGTATTGCCACGTTCAAAGAAGATCTGCGGAAAATCCGGTTAAAAAGGCACTATCAACTACGGTCACTCCAACTGTAAGAAAACGAGGTCGGAAAAAGAATTCCTGGATTTCTCAGATGGCAAATGCGCAACAACGTCTGGGGCTAACCACTGAAGCGATCCAGGACCGAGCATAATGTAGACGCGTTCTGCGGTCTGCGACATTAGGCAACCCCATAAGCGGAGCAGCAGCGATGCAGTAAAAATGGGAAACTCGTTACGCATAAGTTCGTATAACGAGGAAAGGGTTAATAAAAGGATAAGAAGAAGAAGAATGCATAGCCTATTCCGTCGCGCATCTAGTCCTGGATCTTTTCGTCCAACGCCTTCCGTTTTGTATGCACTAAACTCCACGCTTTCTGGTAAATGGGTCGTTCTTGCTCCACAAAATCCTCAATTCGATACAGAATTGTTCAACCCTTTTCAGCTTGTAACTTTCAACTATAGTAACTATAATAACTGCCTCCTATCATCATCTTCAACTTTTCGTACTAAATCCACTGTTCTGATATCCACAACAACAGGGCGCAATGGCTTACGAAGCTCATTAGCACCGAACCCAGTTAATAACAGCACTTCAGGATCGTAGTCTCCTAGTTCTACTTCACGCTTGACCGACTCCTTCATGGTAGCAACTTCGCTCTCGGTATCAATTAGGGCTTGACAAATCCTTCCTCTTAAACCTCCACTTTGACCTCCGGATCTTTGCGGAAAGCATACTGCTATATGCCCAAATTGATTGCATAAAGAACAACGCGGTCGCTTGCTCCTATCAGAACATTCCTGAGATGGGTGCGAAATGGGTGCGACGGCATTCCCTGCAAGATGGACCAGCTTGGGTTTCCGCCTTAGTTTTAGTTGAAGATTGAGTAAAAAGGATTCACTTCACGTCAGAAGCTCAGAAGCTAAAAAATATTTTTTTATACGGCAACTTAAATTTTTGTGGGATGGTTAAATCATGAGTGCTTTTCTCTGCTTTTCAGTATTGAATGTTTTCATCTACTTTTGGTGCATTTTTTTGTGAGTTTTTCATCGAGTTTTCCTACATTGCATCGTCAATGAAATTAAATTAAATTTTAATAGCTTTCCAATGCCGAATTTTTGTATTTTTTTCAATTTATTTCAACCCATTTGCCGACAAAATTCATCAACAAAGTTTCTTTCAATTGATTTAGAATAATACTAATTTTTTGTATTGAAAACAGTGGCATTTTAGATTGCGATTTATACTTGCAAAATATGCCTCCCAACCGAGCAGCAATTGAAAGAAATACACCTCAAACAAAAAAGAAAAAGCAGTTGCTTGACGAACAACGTGAGCGAAGACTTCAAGTTCAACGATCACGCACAGTTGAAGCCCGTTCATCTGAAACAAGCGAGCGACGTGTGCAAAGACTCGAAGTTCTACGATCACGCGCAGTTGAAGCCCGTTCATCTGAAACAAGCGAGCGACGTGAGCAAAGACTTGAAACCCAACGTTCACGCACAGATCGGTCTAGACGAACACTAAATGATTAGTGGATGCCATTATTGGAGCTGGCTGCGTTCCATTATGACCAAAATTATGACTACAATCTTCATCTGAGTGTTGTTTTTGCGAAAATGAACAAATTATGCGTGCGTTGTAAAGCACTCAAATTTAAGAGTGAACCACCTGGAATGTGCTGCGCGGCTGGGAAAGTTAAGTTGGCAGACTTACATCCACCGCCTGATCCATTATCGACATTGGTATCAGGTTACACAAGCCAATCGAAACATTTCTTGGGAAACATTCGGAAGTACAATTCGTGTTTCCAAATAACATCGTTCAGCGCAACAAATATTATACGCCAGAATTACATGCCAACCTCCAAAGTGAAGGGACAAATTAAGCATCGTTCTGGATCATTACTACCACCTCCAGACGCAGATGACAAATTTCTTCAGATTTATTTCATGGGAAACATAGATGAACAAATCGATCAACGTTGTCGATTCAATAGGAACACTAGAAGAGAAATTGTCGCTGAACTGCAAAGTTTATTCGATCAACACAACGAATTGATTCAGCTGTTCAGAACTGAATATGAACAAATGCCAGCTGAAGATTACAAAGTTATAATTCGCGCAGATAAGGCACCAGTTGGTCAACACGCAAAACAATATAATGTTCCAACGATTGATGAAACAGCAATCGTTATTGTTTTGGATTCATCTATTACAATATTTCTTAATCACCCTGTTATTTGAAATATCATTTGCATATACGAGGGCGGGTCAATAAGTCCGTGACTTTTTGAATTTCTGACCTCTTTACTGAAACAGCAACACTGCTCCTGTCAACAGGCATCTGTCAGTTGACTTCTGTCAAAATTTAAACTTGCTGCGTCAGTTAGTTTGTGTTTGACAGCTATTTTTATCAGACTACTCACTAATTTGAGGAGAAAATGGAAAAAAGTGCATTTCGTGTGCTTATTAAGCATTATTTCTTGCGAAAAAAAACCATTACCGAGACCAAGGCTAAGCTTGATAAATACTATGGGGACTCTGCACCATCGATTTCAATGGTAAAAAAGTAGTTTACTGAATTTCGTTGTGGCCGTACAAGCACTGAAGATGCCGAACGTCCTGGACGCCCAGTTGAGGTCTCTACACCCGAAACAATCGAAAAAAATTCACGATATGGTGTTGGCCGACCGAAGATTGAAAGTGCGAGAGATTGTGGAAGCCGCAGGGATCTCGCATGGCTCAGTGGTTTCAATTTTGAATGATCACTTGGGCATGAGAAAGCTTTCCGCAAGATGGGTGCCGCGTTTGCTCACAGCCGACCACAAACACATGTGCAGTTTTCATGGCAAAAATCCATGAATTGGGCTATGAATTGCTCCCTCATCCACCCTATTCTCCAGATTTGGCTCCGAGCGACTACTTCTTGTTCCCAAACCTGAAGAAATGGCTTGGTGGAAAAAGATTTGACTCCAATGATGAAGTCATCTCGCAAACAAAGGCCTATTTTGAGGACCTCGACAAATCATTTTTTTTGGAAGGGATAAAAAAATTGGAGAAGCGTTGGACGAAGTGTATAGAGCTCAAGGGAGACTACGTTGAAAAATAAAATTATTTTTTTATCAAAAAATCTGTGTTTTAATCCAAAAGTCACGGACTTATTGACCCGCCCTCGTACATATGTTTGTACTACTCATTACATATACTTTTCCCTTTCTCAAACAAACCTTTGTATAACCTAGGTAATTTTTATCAGATCGAATAAAATCATTGTACGATACAGTCCAACACATAAAGGGGTCCTTCTAACCGTGATCAAGTAATTGTCGTAGCTAGCACGCGGTTCCCACATCTCGACATACACAAAGGGACTTGGAGAACTCCTGATCAAGCAACAGTCAACCAGATTGATCACATTGCGATCGACGCAAGACACTCCTCCAGTATTATGGATGTCCGTACGTTCCGAGGAGCCAACATCAACTCGTACCATTACCTTGTTGTAGCCAGTGTACGGTTGCGGATATCCCAAACTACGCTAAGACAAACTAATGCTGTGAGAAAATTCGACGTCAGACGGCTACAATCGCAAGAGATCGCCAAGTCCTTTTCCGATCGAGTGTCTCTTAATCTCTTAAGAGGTCCAATGTCGCCAGCACCAAGCATCGAAGACCATTGGAAACACTGCCAAAACGCCATCAGAGATGCCGCTTCTGATGTGCTGGGTTTCACTCGTCCACCACAACGAAACCCCTGGTTCGATAATGAGTGCCGGCAAGCACATGCAGCTAAGCAAGATGCATATAACGCGGCGCTGCTTAGAAAGACCAGAGCTGCTCATGAGCTCTATAAGCGGAAGAGGAGAGACGAACACCGGCTTCTCATGAGGAAAAAGGAAGAGCATGAGAAGCGCGCGGTCGGGCAAATTGAGAGATGCTACTCCTGGAATGAGATTCGGAAGTTTAACCAAAAGGCAAATCAAACATTCCGCGGATACAAACCCCGAACCGAAGGTTGACCAAGGAGATGACCAAGGGAACATCGTAGTAGAATCGCAATCGATGCTGAGGATTTGGAAAGACCATTTCAGCAGACTGTATAGGTATAACGGCGATGACGAACCAAATACCGCTGTCAGGCAGAATCAACCGAATCAACCTTTCAACCTGGACGATGATGACCAACAATTCCGTCCACCCGAGCTGCTGGAGCGGACGGTCTGACTGCCGAGCTCTTCAAAGCGGTAGGCGATGACTTGGTAATGAGCATACACCAAATCATCTGTAAAATATGGTCGGACGAAAGTATGCCCGATGAATGGAACCTCAGCATTGTTTGTCCGATTCTCAAGAAAGGAGACCCTCTGAACTGCGCCAACAACAGGGGCATCAGTCTCCTTAACATCGAATGCAAGGTCTTATCTGCCGTATTGTGTGAACGCCTGAAGCCGTTCGTCAACAACCTGATAGGTCCATATCAGTGTGGCTTCAGGCCAGGAAAGTCCGCCATCGACTAGATATTCACACTACGACAGATCGTGGAGAAGACTTATGAACTTCAGATCGATACGCACCATCTACTTATCGATTTTAAGGCCGCGTATGACAGCATCTATAGAGACGAGCTATACAGAGCAATGTCTAGATTTGGCATCCCTGCCAAACTTGTCCGTCTGTGCAGGATGACGATGGAGAATGCACGCTGCTCCATCAAGGTCGGTAAAGATCTCACCGAGACCTTTGATGTCCAGAATGAATTTAGACAAGGCAATGCGCTGTCATGCGATTTTTTCAACATCGTACTTGAAATAATAGTGCAAAACTCACGAGCAAAAACAAGAGGCACTATCTTTCAAAAGTCCGTCCAAGTACTCGCATACGCCGACGATATTGACATAATCGGGAGAAAACAGCGTGATGTCAGTGGCGCTTTCGCGAGTATTGAGACGGTAGCGGCGAAAATGGGTTTAGCGGTCAATGAGGGCAAGACCAAGTATATGCTGTCAAGCAAAAAGGACAACCAACACCGACGTCTCGGGCAGAACGTCACCTTAGACAGATATAACTTCGAGGTAGTTAAGGACTTTGTCTACCTAGGCTCCGCTATAAATACAGACAACGACACCAACGCTGAGATCAAGCGAAGAATAACTCTTGCCAACCGTTTGGGCTAAGAAGGCAATTGAGTAGCAAAGCCCTCTCTCGGACAACAAAAGTCATCCTTTATAAGACCTTAATAATCCCGGTTCTGCTTTATGGCGCAGAAGCATGAACATTATCAAAAATTGATGAGGGTGTTGTTGTTGGTTGCTTCGAGAGAAAAATTCTTTGGGCGATCTTCGGTCCCGTCTGCATTGACGGTGAGTGAAGGAGGAGATACAACGACGAACTCTTCGGACTGTACAGCGACATGGACCTAGCCGAAATGGCATCGTATCCGCTCCCGAGGGACAGCGCAGTAGAGGAAGGCAAGACTCAGGTGGCGCACGCAAGTGGAAGAGGACCTCAGCCAACTTAGCGTGCGAAACTGGACTTGACTGAGGCCCAGGTCCACCCCGGACTGTAGCGCCACTTAAAGTAAGTAAGTGAATAGCAGCAGCCACAGGCTGAATAAGGTGTGTTAGATCTACGTCAGATGCAATGAAAATTCAGTGGCGGTAAACACTTTTATGGGGGGTTTAGTATGTAATGTATACAATGGTATTAGTTGGATTGCTTATGTCAAATTTCATTATTTTGATAAGTGCATACGAAAATGGAGCAAATGAACAATGTTTTTGTTTTATTTTTAAATTGCAACCGTCAATTTGACATTTCGTTTTTATATGGGTTAGTGCACTCTGAAATAAAATTGGGAGTGAAAAAATTCACTCTGAAAACGTCAAACAAGTGCCAATGGAACATTTTTTAGAGTGTTATCTTCACTCTAGAGTGCAAAAAGAGTGTTTTTTTTTTGTTGTCCAATGTAAAACTTCATAAGAGGTACATACAAAATTCACCAAATAAGTCGAAGAAGATTGGTTATTTTGTTGCATAAGAAAGCGTGTATTAAACAGAGAGGAGTCAAACACAGTGAACGATAAAGGGAAAACAATGAAAGAAAACCAATTTGTTCTAACCAGCCAGATATTTTATAACCCGACATTTTTCGGGTTACTCTGCTTTGTTTTGCTATCGCTTTGTGGTTGGCTTTCTTATGGGCTGTGGAGTATGTGATGTTGCAGAATAGGCATACAATGATGTAGAGCAGTAGAACAATATGAAAGGGGATGACTAGGGGGTTGTGGGCTTGTGAGTTGGCAGAATTTGTCGCTTGTTACGTCACTGAAAGGTAGTACTTTCTATATTTTATTTTCAAAATCCAACCTCAAAAACAGTAGAAAGCCTTATTTTCTCCAAAACTCTATTGATTTGAAATAAGTGTCCAACTTAAAACAATCATTTTTACCACAAATTTCTTTGATACAAATCGATGGATATGGCTTCGACGTTCACACAAAACGACAGATAAGGTCATCATCGTCCAGGTTGAATGGTTGATTCCGCCTGACAGCGGTATTATAGCCGTTATACAGTCTGCAGAAATGGTCTTTCCAAATCCTCAGCATCGACTGCGAATCTACCACGATGTTCCCTTGTTCATTTCTAGAGGCTTCGGTTCGGAGTTTGTTTCCGTGGCATGTTATTTTTTCCTTCGTGTTTCTTCTTCCTCCTGAGAAGCCGGTGTACGTCTCTCCTCTTCTGCTCCTATAGCCCATCAGCAGCTCTGGTCCTTGTATGCAGCGCCGCTTTATATGCATCTTGCTTAGCTGCATGTGCTTGCCGGCATTCATTATCAAAGCAGGGGTTTCGTTGTGGTGGACGAGTGAAACCAAGCCCATCAGAAGCGGCATCTCTGATGGAGGAGTGTCTTGCGTCGATCGCAATGTGGTCAATCTGGTTGACGGTTATTTGATCAGGAGTTCTCCATCTCCCCTTGTATATATCGAGATGTGGGAACCGCATGCTAGCTACGACAATGTTTCGCCCCGCCGAAAAGTCGATCAGCCTGAATCCGTTATCGGAGGTGGTTTCGTGCAGGCTATATTTTCCGATCGTTCCACCAAAGATACCCTCTCTTCCTAGCTTTGCATTAAAATCACCGAGGACAATTTTAATGTCATAGCTAGGGCATTGCTCGTAGGTCTTGTTAAGGAGCTCATAGAAGGCATTCTTGGTGTCGTCATCTTTCTCCTCTGTGGGGGCATGCGCGCATATAAGGCTACGATGCGCTCGCTCAAAAGCCGGAAGCTCACGACTTTTTGTCTTAGTCTGCCTCCGACAAAAAATCCGCATCCAAATAAGCGCTGCTTTTGCCGTCGATAGCAATTGCCGTAGTAGATATTGCAGTTTTTCATCTTCTTTTCGTCCGGCCCATCCCATCGCATTTCTTGGATGGCGGTTATGTCTGCTTTGCAGCAGTCTAGGGCCTCCGCTAGTTGCTCGGCTGCACGTGGTTTATTAAGGGATCTAACATTCCACGTGCATATCCTTAAATCATTGTCCTTAAATCGTTTGCGTGGGTTGTCAACAGTAGATCCATTCATATCCGAGGCTTGTTGATGCTTCGTATTTTCTTCTTTTTAAAATGGCCGGGAAGTTACCCCGGCGGCACAACCCCCAACTTGGAGGACCAGTTCCGTTTTTAATGCCCCTAGGACGAGGGGTCGGTTACACCGAAGCTAATAATCCGTTCCGGGATGTGAGCGCTGCCGTTGGCCCATATAGGGCCCGTCCGCCGCCATCTCTTTTCCAAGACCCTGACTCAGTCCTGGTAACCCTTACTGGCCTGAGTTCCAAATATGTCGGAGTAGCCCGGATGAGGTCTTGTTTTGTTTTTCCGACACCTGCTCTGCCCCCTTCACTTCGCAATCTCTAGTGAGATTCCCAGATGGCGCCACGGGGAGGCTCATTCTCGTTATTTAAAGAACCAGCACCTGCCGGAAGATGCTACTTCTACGAGGCCTTATACTATTCGTTGCCATTCTATGCTGCGACGGTTTAATCGTGATCGCCTCGTTTTCACTTCTTTAACAATATCCCTAAATAAAACATTAGTTTTCTACTTATTTTTTTACTTATTGTTCCTAGCACTTACCCTAAATTTCCCTCTTCCTTTTTTTTATTGCTTTGAAGCTTTGGCTGGCACTGTTTAATTTTGTTTTATATATGTATTTGTATATATATGTACATACATATATATATTTTTGCGGAACTAGAGTCTAGGGATACTTTTATTTCTATTTTTTTCGATCACCCTTTTTTTTCATATATTGTATATTTTGTTTTCAAACTTAGACACTTTGTTTATTTATTATTTTTCTTTTATTTTTATCTGCATACTTATCGCACTTATTGCTGCCACTAGTCGTTATCACACCACTGTCCAGTTTAATCTGACGTGATGCACTTGTTTCCCTTTTTCACTATTATTTCCTCTACTCATATAATAGGTAACCCCATTATTTGTCGTAGGGGTGTTCTCACGCTAAATAGCTTAATAGCTGCTTTAAGCTATCAGTTCTCTACCTTACCCTATTTGAAATTTTTATTGGCTCTAAGCTTAGCTGGCCTGGCAGCACCTTTTTATTCTTCTCCGAAGATCGAAATTCTTTTGAGGATTGAATTTCCTTCCCCACCATCTTGTTATCGTATTTGACAGTTGTTTTGTTTAGAATAAAAAGGAAAATGATTTCGTAAGTTTATGTTTACGATGTGTTCTTGTTTCCTTTAAACTTTCCTTTGCAAGGAGATGTAACAATGTTCCTCCAAAAGAATAAACCCTGAGCGAATTTTGAACTCGAAAATGCGATTACATTTAAGAAAAAATACGAATCTGGAGAAACGTTATACTCGCATGGACAACTTCATCACTTAAATTGCCGTAGTTTGTACTTGAGGTTTCTCATAAGGATAAACCATGATAAAATCAGTAAATGCCATCATCATGACACGGAATCTATGTATATGTATATAAATCCCACCAGTTAGGTATCTGTTTTATTTTAAGGTCTTACAAATATTTTTCATCCGAGGAGGTTATATGTCCGATGTCCGATTTCTGACGCTTACAACTTGAGGAGACATCAACAATCTCTTGTCGCTGTTCCTGCTTTTCGTACCACCTGTTACAGAAATTCATATTATATTCTATCCTGCAAATTATTCAATAGTCTCCTTGTAGATACAAGATTCATAGGTAATTTGCGTACTTTCATGAAAAGAGTTAAACAATGGCTTTTTAGCTACAATCAGAACGAAATCGAAATTTTGCTACACTACATTGACTAATAGCTTTTAATATACTCTAAATAAAATGGTTCTTATTTTTTTCTCTTTTCTTATTTTAATATAAAGTGACATTTGCCTCTATTTATGTTATTTAATTCAAAATGTCACAAACTATTTTCGCATTTTAAGCTGCAACATACTTTTTTTTTTTTTTAGACATTATTGTAAATAAATTGTAAAACGAGGATAATGATAAAATAAATAAATAAATGATTATTTCAAACGAATAACGAATAACTTTCCAAACTACCCCCATCTATCGGCTCTAAAATCAATCAAAATTTCCCATTCTCAGTTCAGTGTATGGAAATATTTCCTATCTCTTTCATTCCTCTTATCATCAAAACCTACTGTTCATTCTTCGAATTCGAAAAAACAAACAATACCATATAAGTAGGTTCTATCCTTCTCTCTCACAAAAAGATACAGTGAATGCAACGAAAACGATATTTTAATAATTCCGGTACAACAGACCTCAGTTGATTTGTTTCTGTTCAAAGTGGTGGTTATTTTGTCAGGCTGAAGTGCTTGTGGTCATTTTTCCTTTTTTTTTTTGCTACTTGAAGTAAACTTTTAAAACTCTTAAAAATTGAATTAAGGAAATAAAAAGTCTGATAACACAGTGAATTGTTAAAATAAACAGTGCGAAGTTTTAGGTTAAAACTATCGGGTAAGAATTTGCAGAATTTTCATTTTTCTTCTGATGCTTGTGATATTTATTTTGAAAATCCAAATTGGGGTCAGGTTGGAAGAGATTTCGGGTTCGGTTTCTGTTTACTTTTCCCTACTTGCAATCATCTATTGTTCAAAGAGATGTAGTCTTTTGTAAAGAAATTCGAGAAAAATAAAGAAAATTCCGAAACAGTTTTTCTGTTTCAACTGCAACCTCTCGCATTTCGGAAGAAAAACCCAACAAAGTGGAACGGCAGTGTGCCAGAGGTTACCCTCTGTTTTTGTTTTGATGTGGCCAATGTTTGTGTGCTCCTTTGGATTTGAGAATTTATTTTTGGATGCGCCCTTTGCGAACAACAGTCTTGAAAGTGGGGAAAAGGATTTTTAACTTCAACATAGAAATGCGCATGAATTTAGCTTAATCCCTGGCTATGGAGGGAATATATGATAAAACATGTAAAAGGGAATTGCTGGTGATGGATTTGTCTGACTACTGAAACTCTAGAAATTATTCAAACTACTTCCTGCGTATGCCCTTGGACTTCGGATCAGATACAAATGGCGCAGTTTGCACATTCGATGTGTACTCGTAAAATGAACAACCTGTATGTGGAACGAAGCTTATTGGTAAAGCACTTGCGATTACAGAACAAACCGAATAAAGAGGAAGAATAAACCTCGGAGGCTAATTAACTGATAAAAAGAAGATATACGAGTACTTGGATCCAGAGTTTTAGAGTTACAACTAGAGGGCATCTTCGATTATACATTGTCATTCGAATTCTTTTATGTTTCTTATCTACATATATGAGGTGATGATACAAAATATTAGAACATGAACGTTGCATTCAAAAGAATTTCATCATATGATGGAATGTACTTTGAGGAACACTTAAATACCTATCGGGTGGCTACATTTTTGTGGACAAACAGTCGTAGTGGTAGTCGCCGATCAGCGGTATGTAGAACGAAGCCTACTCTTAAAGCACTTGAGATTAGAGAAAAAACCGAAGATGTCACGACAAACCTCAGAGGCTAATCAACTGAAAGAGAGGATACACGTCTGTCCAGAGTTTTAGAGTTGCAACTAGAGGTCACCTTTGGTGATTCATAAATTTATAATTGTTCGAGTTCTTTACTGTTTCTTTATCGCTTTTGTTGTATTTTCTTTTTTTCGATAAATAGAACGCATTGTACTAAGCATATCCATAACATTGTACATAATTATTATCTTGAACAATACACGCGGCATCCATAAGAATTTCATCATCTGATGGAAACTGTTTTGCAAGCGCCACTTCACATATACTTTGAGGAAGACTTACATATCCATCGGGTGACTACATTTTTGTGTTTTTTCTATTTGTAACGCCATGAATCTTTAGCCGCAAGTGTTGATGAAGTGTTGGGGAAAAATTGGTTGAGTCGAACTTTATCTCTGTTATTGAAAATCTTTCGATTCTTAGTTCGTTTTGGCAGGTGTCACCTTAGGTAAGGTTTTTTTCTACTGTGTTTGTCCCTCCACGTTGAAATCGAGGACTCTTCGGAATAAATCGTTGGTGTTTACTTGCTCTTCATGTTTTAGCCATCTTAGGTAATTAATGTGCACTTGTCTGACCAGGTTGTTGTCACTGTACAACTCGAAAGTTGTCCTAAGGTAGCGCATCACCTTGCCTTAATCCTTTTTCGACATCAGAGTTCTAGGAGAGATTGTTTCCGACCTTTACGGAGAAGTGTCGTCGTCGTTCTAAAAAAATCTTACGAGCTTGGCAGGGATGCCAAACAATACAGCTCGCCTCTATAAATGCAATTAGCAATTATATCTTGACTTTCGCCGTCTAGGTAGGTGAAGTTCACGAACGAGCAAAGTTTGAAAATTACTACCGAAATTCTGAGTCGGTGGTCAGCGATGATGGCTTTGTCAATAAGTAAAATATATGTTATTGGACAGCAACAAACCCGCATGAGCTTCAAGAGGCTTCATTGCATCCACATAAAATGATGGTGTGGTTATGCCGGAGGTGTGATTGAATTTTTTTTGTCGACGAAAATGATTGCCATCTTACAGTCAATGGAGTTGTCTATCTTGAAATCAGTGATATGTTGTCCTAACATGATGGTGCCACGTGGCGCACAGTTGGTCAAACAATTGTTATATTAGAGGCAAAATTCGTTAGCGTACCGAATTATTATCGTTGATTAAGCACAAGTCAAAACGTTAGAGGAGCTCAGAATCAAGATCGACCGCGAACGTGTTGAAGAGTGCTGGAAAGTTGACTCGAAATAATGGATTGCTGCAAACATGTTCGCGGTGGTCATATGAAAAACAAAAAAAACACTGGCTCTGGCTGCCCGGGATAGGCCATGGCCTAGCTTCTTGAAACTCATTTGTGTTGCTCATGTTGTCATTTTTTTCACATCTGAGCGGGGCCTACGGTTTATCGCCGAGTCTGAACGGCACTCCTTAGAAGCTTTTTCGTAGGAAATTTTACTTTCCAGAGTTTGCCATTACCCGCCGAAAGGGGGCAACCAGGAATCTAACCTGATGGTCATATGAATGAGATTGAATTTCATACTTAAAATTATCATGAGTGCTACACCTGGAATAAATTTCAGCCCGTTTACAATAGGTGAAGGCATTCAAGTACGGAAAAAACTTTACCAGTTTGTTGCGATTACAGCGGTTCAACGCTAAATCTGATCGCCGTATTTTTGTTGTTGTGGTTTCTATTCTATTCGGGGCTTAAATTGGTAAGACATATTTCCTAGTAACGTAAATGTAACCAGTCTCCTCCCGACTTTATCTTTTCCACAAAGAACCTTTACTCCAGAAGTAATTCCTTGGCGATTTTGGCATATTGTGTTATAGGAGTCCAAAACCGATTGAATTGCTTTCTCGTTAGGTGTCATCCCTCTATATCTTTACTGCAGATTGAGGCGGCTAAAATAACACCTAGACCGAGGTGTTCATTAGCGCCAAATGAGCATGTCCTTATTGAATGCATGTAAAATGCTGCCTCCATTCACAATGATACTATCCAGTCACCAAACACTGAATACATGCACGATGATACTTACAGTATTCCTCGGAATCCTGATCATCCCTTTATTGCACAATTTTCCCCGATTTAATAATTTTGCCGGCAAAACAAAAACTTTAAAAAAAAACGTTCGAACCAAAAAAAAAAACCGAACCACGCAGATGGTGGTTAAAATTCGTGTGACGATCTGTCACTTGGGATCAGGGACGTAAAAGAAAAATACCCTGAGGAAATTTGCAATGGCAGCTGAACCTGTTGGCTGCTCAGCTGGGTTGGGTTCAGGAAAATAAATATGTGGAAACTTTCACCTTAAAATTGTATAAGTCAGGCGCCATGCACTTTTTAACGATTGAAAGTGCAAAATTATACGCAGTAAAATAAATTGAACCAAAAAAGAAAGAATCCGATTTTGTAATACGTTATAAAGGCGGGGGGTTTATTTCCAGAAAAAAAGCGAACAACAACAAAATGTTTGTTTTTAAACGGGGTACAGAAGGTACCACAACCTAGCATAAAGCGCTAATTGCGAAACCCGGAACTAAAAGCGCGATATTTTTTTGTCAGAAGGATTAACCCCGGGGTAACACGATATCACGAGAAATCTATAAAGAAGGGGTACTTATCTCTCCTTTCTTTGCTCAAGTTCCTATCCGCACATCTACCTTCTAGTCTTGCCCTTCCTAGTCATGAGTCTATGTTTCCTCCTCACTCTGTTTCTTCTTTCTTTTTTTTGGGTTTCCTCCTTTTTTTCTCTTAAAAAAACCGGTCAGATTTGTTTTCTGTTTTTTGCTTCAAATGCATTTTTTTTCTCAAATTTGTAATCAACTTGTTGATGGTCAACCAAGAAGTGGTTAACCCTATCCCGTAGCTATTAGCTCGGACCGTGCGTCTCACACACACATCCCCCTTCACTCCCCGTTCAGATGGGTGCAACGGGCCAATTTTGGCTTTTGTGTGCAACACTCCGCAAATTTGCTAAAGTCTGCCACCGTTCCTTGGACCACCGTTGCTTTCCCTCTCTCACACACACGCATGCCCGTCCCATTCTCATTTCTTCCAAGATTGGGATTTCCTTTTGGCCCGAGCTAATATTTTCCCACGGTTAGACCTTGGGGTTGCGTCCCTCTCAAAATATAGAAAAAGATATAAAAAAACGAAAAAGATAATTTGCCATTATCCGTTTCTAGTAATGATCGGATGGGGTGAAGTGAGGGCGAAACGAGGAACTGCTAATACGACGGGCCTTTGCGGAGGAAGTTCTGCTTTTGGAACGCTACCCAATACAACTAACGACATCCCGGTGAATCCTTTTGTTTAGTGTTCCGGTAGTGCGGGGCACGCAGATAGGGGTCCAATCTTTGCAACGCTACTTATTTTACAAATTGTTTTTTTTTAGTAAAGAATACCGGTGTGTGACCGTCCGTCACCAAGTACAGCGTAGGTGATATTAATTATACGCAGATAAAAGGTTTTTTTGGGAGTGACCGCCCGTCACTCTCATGGAGACTCCTGTCTCTTCTTGTTGATTTATTGATTGTCCCCTCCGACAAGCATAAAAGCAGAAAGACAGAGTTCAAGAACCCACCAATTCTTCCCGCTAATATACTTCTCCAAGGAGACAACGGATATAAAGTGAACGGGTGGGGCAAACAGTGGATCGGGCAGGAGAGACAGTGATAAAGCGGAGATGCCTTCTAAGGCTAAGGAAACTACCCGATTTGAAAAACAACACAACTCAAGGGCAAGAGCCGACGACTTTGTGAATGGCTCTTGTTCACTTAAACGTTGCACGCTGGTCTCGCGCCAAATGGTTACTTCAACGGACCGTCCGTCCTACGTGCTGTAGTTGATCCTTCAAGATACTAGGACGGTGCACCAATGGCTGATGGATCCATGGCTGCCCACCACCCTTGTAGGATTTTGAAGAACCAACGGGTAATGATGTGGATGAGTGAGGTCGAGGGGAAAGGGAAAGAGTAGAACTTGTTGTGGTAAATTTTGTATTGGTTTTGTTGTTTTGTGACTGTCTATGGACAGATGAATGACATAAGCAAATTAGGCCAAAATGCTTTTCAAAATTCAAACCCCAATAAAATTTATGGGGCCATGCAAGCGTCCCATATCTATGAAAATGTGTACAATGGATCCCACAATTCGTCTAAAAGAGCAATGGCACAGACAACACATTTCATTTTAATTTTTCGTACTGTGCTCAGACATTTGTCGCGAAAAACGTCAGGGGGAAGTTGTCAGAAGCTGTGACTAAACGAAAAGCAGGTGGACAGCTGTGCACTGCCCGAATGATTGCTTGACCTTTATCTTAAAAATGTTAATTTAATCTGCATTGGGATCAACTGTTGATATTCCTTCTCCGTAATTCTTAAACGGAATGTTTAATCGTTTGCTGCTTCAATTTTCTATTATGTGTAAAATGATTGTGAGAACAAAATCCGTCCTCAAATTTTCGTATCCTTCATTCTGTTTTGTGCTGGCATTATACAAACCGTTTCAACGTCGTATTGACGACGGCAGGTGAATAAGCAATCAATATTTAAACGCTACTCAATGAGAATCCACTAGGTGTCAATTTAGGTGATACCCGGAGAACTGAGCAGGGAACGAGCTTGTTTGGATGTTTAAAATTCCAAATCATGTTATGCTCAAGATTTCGGAACACTTGACTATGGCTTCGAATGGTCTTAAGAGTTTGATATATGAACCTACCCGCTTGACAGATTCTTCTAAGAGTTGCATTGATCACTTATTTCTTAGATCTCACAAAAATAATAAAAAACATTTTAGCGGCAAAGAATATGAATTGAAACTGACAGATCATAATATGATAACACTAAATTATACTTCGTTTTGCAATAGTTCTGAAAATATTGAATCAGCTTCTGAAACAGTAAAATATTCTGTGGATTTCAATAAATTAAAAGAACTTTTAACTTTTGAATGTTGGAAATCGGTTTACTGTGAAGGTAATCCTTCCATTGCTTTTGATTTATTTATTGAACTACAGTCCGTTTGATAAGATCGAATACGGCAAAACTCGTTTATGAAAACCGGTTTGGAAGTGGCATTTGCATTAGCAGATAAAAAAATACTTCTGCTAAGATGCTTTGAATAAAAAAATTTAAGAAATGTTCAATTTTTGTCAGAGACGGAAGTATTTTAAAATGAGTGTCGCGTTTGCATCACGTTATGAAGCAGTATTCTTGTGCACGCATCCAAAAGGACTGAAAATGTCATACGGAGCCACTCCTACATACATGAAAAAGTCAAAAGCATTTGTTAGCAAGTGGGTGCACCGTTATTCCCAAGTTAAAAATGTGGATGATTTGCCGGATCGTGGGTCTACGCCAAAAACAACAAAAAAGCAAGACAAAATGATTCTACGCGTGCTTGAAAAAAATCCTCTTCTATCGTTACGCGGAGGACAAGGGATTTTACGTAAAAGAGGTCTAAATGTGTGTTGTGATACGATACGAAGACGTTTACTAACCAATAATGTAAAATTTCGAAGCACAATAAAGAAACCGCTACTGTCAAAAAAACACGTAGCAAAACGACTCAGTTGGGCCAAGGAGAATTTTGACAGAGATTGGAACAACGTTATTTCTTCGGATGAAGCTTCTTTTTGGGCATGGTCTCCTATCACTCATACCTGGTGTACACAATCCAATAAATTAATCCAGCGGATCGTCAAACACCCGGCAAAGGTGCACGTTTGGGGATGCTTCTCAAAACAGAGATTTGCAATTTGTTCATGTTTACAAATAACTTAAACGCACCCAACATGGTCAAAATTTATAACAAGGTTTTATTACCATCTGCCCAAAGGTGGTTTAAAAGAAGGAATGAGAATTAGTTACTGCAAGAAGATAATGACCCGAAACATCGCAGTCGTTTGTGCAGTGCATGGAAAAAAGAAAATGACGTCGATTTTTTAGATTGGCCATCACAGTCGCCGGATGCAAATCCCATTGAAAATGTTTAGGCATTCATGAAGCTAAAGCTCCAAGGAGTGAAGATCTCGACGGTCAAACAATTATCACGAAAAATACGAGTTTTATGGAGATCTTTGTCTCAAGATTATGCTATAAGATTAGTAGAAAGAATGCCTCGAAGTCTCCAAGCAATAATTGATAATGGAGGAGAGTGGACAACATATTAATTGGAAAACATTCAAGTAAATAAACAAAATAAACCAGTACAATTGATTTTTTTTTATTTTTTTTTATTAGTTCTTTCATTTTTGTCGTGTACGATGTTATCAAAGACTGTATTCAAAAGCATATCAAATGGAATACTTTCGTAAAAAATCGTGCAGGTAAAAAGAAATATTTAAAACCTTGGATGACTAATAGTCTTCTTAATAAGATAAGGAAAAAGAGAAAATTTCATTCGAAATGTAAAAAACATCAAAGTAACTCAAGACTTAAGAGACATTATGTAAATTTTTGTAAATAAAGAAATCGAGGACGCTCACAACAACTTCTATGGTGATATATTTACGAGAGCTAAAGGTAATGTACGCGAAGAGTGGAGAGTAGTGGATAACATTTTAGGAAAGGTTAAAAGCGGCGTTAAGATTGATAGCATTGAAGTGGGGGGAATTATGGAGCCAGGTCTTGGGAATATTACTAATGTTTTTAACGAGTATTTCACTGAAGTTTCTGAGAAATTAAAACCAAGTTTTGATCCTTATATAGCCTGCAACTGTTCCTCTTCGTCAGATGTCTCTTTTATGGATGATGTTCAATGTAATAGTGTTGTCTATAATCCGATTACACTAGTTGAAGTTTATAAAACTGTCTTATGCCTTAAAAATAAAAACTCTTGAAAAAAACATGATGTTTCGAGTAAGTTATTAAAAAATGTCGCCTGGTTTGTCGTTGATGTTCTGTCCTTTTTATTTAACAAAAGTATTGAAATGGGTTGCTTTCCTGACCATCTTAAAAGTGCCGAAGTCATACCTCTTTTTAAAAATGGAAAAAGACATATTATTTCTAATTACAGACCAATATCACTTCTTTCAACATTTTCCAAAATTTTTGAAAAATTGATAAAAGTTCGAATTGTCTCTTTTTTGGACAAGTCTAACTACTTTAGTAAGAATCAGTTTGGTTTCAGACAAAGCTTGTCTACTGAGGACGCAATCTTAAGGGTTTGTAGTCAGTTACCTAGAAGTTTAAGTAATAACAAATCTACAATTGGTCTTTTTATTGATATGACAAAAGCTTTCGATCTGGTGAACCACGATCTCTTGCTAAGCAAACTTTTCAATATTGGTTTTCGTGGAAATATGTTTAATTGGCTTCGTTCTTACCTAATAAAAAGAACACAAAAAGTTACTATAAATGGGGTCTCGAGTGCATCCAGGTTATTAAAGAACGGTGTTCCTCAGGGTTCTGTACTTGGACCATTGTTTTTCTTAATTTATATTAATTCTATTTTCAAACTCAAGTTAAGTGGCATTCCAACAGCTTTTGCGGACTACATAGTTTTTACATATGGATATGGAACCATTTTCGAAAGTATTGTGTCGTAAAACAAAACTAGTTTGTTTTAAGGTATCTGGTAACAGCTTATATGATTTCAATTTATGGTTCTATGCTCATGATTGTAGGCAGTTTTCCTTATCCATACATCAATGTGGAAATACAGTCGACTCTCGTTAATTCGAAACTCGAAGGACTTTCAAAATGTTACGAATTACCGAGAGTTTGAAATATCAAATGGTTCGGAATTTTCGAGTAACGCAAACTTTTAATCTGTAACCAACGAAAACTAAAGGTAAACACCAAACGCAAGTGTGTGTCAAACTTCTTATCATTTCAATAACAAATGCTTGTGCAGCGATGATACAAGTCTGAACTTGCCTCAAAATGTACCTCTATGCAATCTGACAACTTTGAATTGTCGAGTGTTTGACGCATATGAGTTCGAATTAACGCGTCTTTTTGTTACGTAGCGATGATTCATAATTCGAATTTACGAGAGTCGACTGTATTTGTTTTTTGTTTGCTTTTTGTGACAAGGTGATTTGAATTGCCGAAGTTTACAAATCAGTCGCCGTGTTGATTTTCTTCTCTGACAGCTTAAGGTGTTCCATAAAAATATTTTCTAAAACTTGTCATTTTCTAAACTATAATACGTTGTTACCCACTTACAGGGACATCGAATGTAGGCAATTGGTAGTGTTTTTTAAACCAGCTTCTTTATTTCCTTGTATAAAGGCAAAAGGATCACTAAAAGCTGAAGCAACTACCAATCGGTGTAATTTATTTTAAACCCAATACACAATGTAATTAAATTAATTAAATTGGGCGATGAAGTGACACCATACCGCAGTTTGAAGCTTCAAGATATGCCACCGCTTTGGGTGGCGTTTTCCACAAAATTGCTTACTATTTAGAATTTTTATAACGCGATTAAAATTATTTAATACATTTTAAAGTACATGATGATATGGTTGGAGTACATATATGTATCTATCTAATCGATTGTATTGTAGCTGGTCAATTGCTTTATTGCGTAGCTTCGATGCCTGGTAAGCTACGTCACTGTCAAATAAAATATAAACAGAGATGACTATCAAAAATCGTATGACATAGAAAACATGTGGAAACAATTGATGAATCATATGAAGTGCCAATACAATAATGATAACGAATCATATCCAACTTATCGTTTCAAAAAGTCGGTTACTATTCGAATTAGGTATTTAAAACCATCGTGGATTCTGAATTGTGCCAGATATAACTTAAGTGTAATATCTGTCGCGTGATGTTTCTTCCGGATTCTTACTCTTTTCATAAGATGAAAATTAATTTTCGAAACCATCATATAGCGTTGCATTACTCACTCTAACCAACAGAAACTCACTTCAGGATGATAACTTTTGACGCGAAAAATGTTTCAGACAAAAGTCACAAGGTTCTGAAGGGGACATAAGATGATGACCACGAATTTGACCTTGAGACCCATTTTCAAGATCAAATGAAGGTCACTTGATTTTTCAAATGATAATTCCTGATTTTCATTGTTCAGTCGTATTCCTCAATGGGGCACACGACTTTGTCTCAAAGGTCTTATTCATTCAGTGCTAGATACCACTGCACTGGCACGCCTAAATCATTAATCGGTTTCCAACACTGTTACGGTGTTAGAAGTTCGATATTTATTTTGAGGAACTGATTATTATTAGTAACATTTTCCAGATTAATCTTCTTCTTATCCTTTTATTAACCCTTTCCTCGTTATACGAACTTATGCGCTTTGACACTTGTATGCTCATTTCGAATTGATTGACTGTTCTTTTACCCCACCGGTAGTCTCCAGACGCGGGAACCCACTGATTGCATACAAACTTGTGGGAAAGTTTTAAGGTGTTAAAGTGTCACAGGCTCATTTTTGGTGTCATAGTTGCCTGTATATGATTGGTGTCCCATTTAGTCGCCTCTTACGACAAGCTGGAACGCACTGCGGCACTATTCTTTATCCGATACCGCACGGATAGTTTTCCAGATTAATAATGCAGGCTATTTCAATTCAAGAGGAAATTGAAATGATATTGATTTATGCAGAAAGTGGAAGAAACTCGTGGTCACCATCTTATGTCCCCTTCAGAACCTTGTGACTTTTGTCTGAAACATTTTTCGCGATATCGCGTATTTTTCGAGTAATTTGGATGTCTCAAGTTAAACTTTTTGTAATTAATTTTTAATTCAAATATGTTCAGTACATATAAGCTCTCACAACTAATCGTTATTTTACTTTAAAAAAATCCTATTCGATAACGTGAACGGTCTATGTTTTAATTAGTTCACGTTACCGCGAGTGTACTGTAATACCAAGACTGAGTTAACTTACTTACTTAGAGGGAGTTACAGTCTGGAGTGGAGCCGGGCATGCAACCAATAAGTCTTCAAAGTGAGCATATTCTTTGGCCAACTATTTTCAGTTGTTCACTTCCACAGATGAGGTTTCCGGTCCGGTTTCAATTGTTCGAAGCACCTAAGGCGTGATCTACCTTTACTGCGACGTCCCCCAGGAAAGGAATGGTTCTCCTACTTATCTAACCCAATTGATGGTCGTTTTTCTGACCAGATCGATGGCGCTGTTGAGTTCGTAGAGTTCGATGTAATACTTGTTTTTCCAAATCTGGTAACGCAGCCCAGACCAACAATTATTTGAAGAATCTCAAAACGGGCCAATAATGTATTCGTCTGCCCACGTTGATGTCTATTCGCCTTTGTCATAGAGCAAGATAAGGATATTATTTCATAAAGAGCCTCATTATTGTTTCTTGACAAGGCCTTCTTACTCATTTGCCTTCTTAGACCAAGAAATATCGGTTGACAAGTGTAACATTTTGATAGATTTCTGATGAACTCTGTATAATGCTCGAACTGAAGTATTGGTGATGTCAACCATGGAAAACCAGTAAGCTTGATATGAATGTCAAGGCTATCACCCTATCTCTTAAACAAGCAATGACCGCTTTTTATCCTTTTGCTCAATCAAGAGGCAAGAATAAGTTGCACTGGGGCGGTTAGAAACGCTTATCAACCACTTATCAACCAAGCAAAAAACACAAGAAAAGTGAGTAACATATAAAGAGTTTCTCATCATATATAAAAAAAAAACTGAGGAAGGCAAAGCGACAAACCTGGAGGTCATTTTGTGATAAGATAACAGAAACCTCGCAGCTAATAGAAGTCTTTTCGACAAATCAATCGATATCTAGCTATTTAAAAAAAAAAAAACCGCCGGCTCATTGACGATAAGAAGTGACGAGTCAATCAACTTGCTAATGGATAACCATTTTACAGGTAGCTCCCTATTCGCCTTAAAGCAACTACATACTTTACTTACTTTCTTTAGGTGACGCTACAGTCCGGGGTGCACCTGGGCCTCAGTCAAGAAGCGTCTCCAGCTAGCTGGATATTTTGCTAGCTGTCTCCAGTTTCGCACGCTAAGTTGGCTGAAGTCCCCTTCCACTTACGTGCGCCAGCTGAGTCTCGGTCTTCCTTTATTGCGCTGTCCCTCGGCGGCGATTCGAAGACTTTTCGGACCGGAGCGTTTGTGTCCTTCCGCTCTACATGACCCAGCCATCTTAGTTGTTGGATCTTCACTCTTCTCGCTAGGTCGATGTCGCGGTACAGTCCATACAGTTCGTCGTTATACCTTCTCCTCCAATCACCGTCAATGCAGACGGGACCGAAAATCACACGAAGGACTTTTCTCTCAAAGCAATCAAGAGCACTCCCATCCGTTTTTGATAATATCTAAGGTCTTATATAGGGTAACTTTTGGTGATCGAGAGAGGACTTTACTAGTCAATTGCTTTCTTAGTCCAAAGAAGCAGCGATTGGCAAGAGTTATTCTTCCATTGATTTCAGTGCCGCGCTGATGTCTGAATTCATAGCGGAGCTTAGGTACACAAAGTTCTTAACTACCTCAAATTTATATTTGTCGAAGGTAACGTTCTGTCCGAGACGTGTCGGTGTTCAGTGTCCTTTGTACTTGACAGCATACAGGGATGCCGAAAATAGACCTTGCTCTGTATAGCTCGTCTCTATAGATGCTGTCATACACGGCCTTAAAATCGATGAATAGGTGGTGTGTATCAATCTGAAGCTCATGGGTTTTCTTCAAGATCTGCCGCAGTACTTGATCGATGCTGGCCTGAAGCCACACTGATGTGGACTTATCAGGTTGTTCAAGGACTTCAGGCGTTCACAGAAAATGGCAGACAAGATCTTGTATGCGATGTTAAGGAGATTGATGCCTGTATAGTTGGCGCAGTTCCTTTCCTTTTTGAGAATCGGACAAACAATGCTGAGGTTCCATTCATCGGGCATACTTTTGTCCGACCATATTTTACAGATGATTTGGTGTATGCTCATTACCAAGTCATCGCCTGCCGCTTTGAAGAGCTCGGCAGTCAGACCATCCGCTCCAGCAGCTCGGGTGGACGGAATTGTTGGTCATCATCGTCCAGGTTGAAAGGTTGATTCGGTTGATTCTGCCTGACAGCGGTATTTGGTTCGTTATCGCCGTTATACCTATACAGTCTGCTGAAATGGTCTTTCCAAATCCTCAGCATCGATTGCGATTCTGCTACGATGTTCCCTTGGTCATCTCCTTGGTCAACCTTCGGTTCGGGGGTTGTATCCGCGGAATGTTTGATTTGCCTTTTAGTACAACTTCCGAATCTCATTCCAGGAGTAGCATCTCTCGATTTGCCCGACCGCGCGCTTCTCATGCTCTTCCTTTTTCCTCATGAGAAGCCGGTGTTCGTCTCTCCTCTTCTGCTCATAGAGCTCGTGAACATCTCTAGTCTTTCTTTGCACCGCTGATACGTGTGCGGCTTGCTTAGCTGCACGTGTTTACCGGCATTCGTCAACAAACCAGCGGTTTCCGAACGGACATCCGGCTCCCGACCCGTGAAGAGTCTTTGCCGGAGACACTGCAGCCTTCTATCCCCTACGATCGCGGGCATGCTGCTTTCAGTTGCCCAGACCAAGCGCTCTGGCATCCGCGATGGCTTGGTCTTTTAAACGGAGGTTCGGCCTTCCTTGTCTTCTCGAAACTGGGGTCTGGGATTCGAAGATCCTCTTAGCTGGAGCATTATTGTGCATTCGCTCGCTGTGGCCGAGCCAGTGTAGTCGACGTGTTTTGGCTTTTCGGACTACATACACATCTTGGTACAGCTCATAGAGTTCGCGGTTGTATCTTATCGTCCATTCGCCCACCTCGCACACAAGACCAAAAATCTGCCGAAGTATTTTCCTTTCGAAGGAACCCAGTATCAGCTTTAGGTGGTGTGTTTCGATTTGAAATACGTTCGTCTTTTCCAGGATTTGCCTCGGTGTAAAAATGTGGTCTATAGTCGATCTGCCGGGCCGGAAGCCACACTGGTATTTGCCGATTAGTGTGTTGCAGAAGGGTTTAAGACGTTCACACAGTACATTAAAAAGGGTCTTATATGCGACATTAAGCAGGGATATGTCTCGATAGTTCTTGCAAGACATAGGATCGCCTTTTTTGTAGATGGGGCATATGGAGCTGATAGTCCAGTCATCGGGCATGTTTTCTTCCACCCATACTTGGTTGATGATTCGGTGCATGCTCCCTACCAAAACATCACCACCGTATTTAAAGAGCTCCGCTGGTAAACCGTCAGAGCCTGAGGCCTTGTTGTTCTTAAGCTTTTTTTTATAGCTTAGCCAACTTCTTCTATACTAGGTGGTAGAACTGGTTCTTCATTGTCTGGACGTGGGTTCTCTTCTTGCCCTATCACTCTCTCTACATGATTCCCATTAAGCTGCTGCTTAAATGATAAATGCTGAATGGATTTCCTTTGCTATCTCGAAGAGCCTGCATTCCGGTTTTGTAGCCAGCAGCCAGTTGCTTGGCTTTTTTATAAAACCTCCGGATGTTATTACGATCGCACGACTTATCGATCTTTTTGAGCTGGGAAGCTGCGTAAGCCCTCTTCTTTCTACGCAGGATCTTCTTTTCCTCCCTTCTCCTGCCTCGATATTCTTCGCTCGCTGCCCTTGTTTTCCGCTGCAGCGCTTTCTTGTATGCATCTTCAGTCACATTTTTCCTGTACACGCATTCATCTTTCTCTGGGGTGGCTGGTACCCTACAGTGGTTTCGGCTACCTCCTTGATGATGTCGCGATACTGGCACCACTGATTGTTGGCGTTTTTGGTAGATGAGTGCACAGAAGAGAGTTTCATAGTCAGGTGCTCCCTGTAGACTCTTGCTACTCCAGGTGTGCTAATTCGTCAAACGTCGAATTTCTTCTTCTGGACCGTTCGCAGTTTCTTCTCGTTGGACAGTCGAGCTCTGAATTTAGCCGCGACCAGAAAATGGTCAGAGTCGACGTTTGCCCCTCCGATTGTGTGTACGTCGAGGATGTTGGATGCGGGCCTCGCATCGATTAGCACATGGTCGATTTGGTTGGCGGTTCGACCGTCTGGAGAGCGCCAGGTTGACGTGTGGATCCTTAGCCTTGGAAACCTAGTGCTACTTATCAACGTATAACGAGCTGCTGCAAAATCGATTAGTCGGTAGTCGTTGTCTGCTGTCGTTTCGTGGATTCTGTGTTTACCAACTAACCCGCCAAAGATGTTTTTCTTTCCGACTTTAGCATTGAAGTCCCCGAGTACAACTTTAACATCGTACTCCGGACAGGCTCCATCCAGAAGGTCATAGAACTTCTCCTTGATGGGATCTTCAGCCTCGCCGCTAGGGGCGTGTGCACATATTAGGCTTATGTTTTGGAAAATAACTTTATGCGGATCACAGAAAGGCGATCACTTATCGGCTTGAAATCAATCACTTTTGTCCTAAGCCGATTTCTCACGACGACGAATCCACATCCTAATATATGCAGTCTTTTGTTGCATCTGTAATAAATGTCGCAACTTTTTCTTTTCATCATACCTGATCCTATCCATCGTATCTCCTGGATCGCGGTAATGTCTGCCTTGTACCGCGTGAAGACAAACTCAAGTTTTTAAGTGGCACCCGGGTGAAGAATGTTCTTACATTCCAGGTGCAAACTCTGTACAAATACCGTACTCCACGAACAAAGTACAATACATACGAGTATCTTTGCCAATTACTATATTCCTATAATCATTGTCGATTTGTTCATTTTTCCAGAGCAAAATTGATTGCCTTTGGAAGCATGTTTAAGAAAAAGTAATTCATTCATCTTCCATCACAACCTTCAAGGCCACTCATTGCAAAATTTCACTCACAAATTTCAATGAAACTAAAACTGAAAATTGAAATAAAGTCACGACGGTGTCAAGTCAATTGCTGGTTCATAAAATATTATTTAATTAACCCCCTAGCCTCTGTGCTCCCCATTTTCGGTGCTTCTTTGTTGAGCTCAAAAATATCATATGTATCATGATATAAGCAAATGTTTCGGTACCAGGGTCCACAAGTCTATTTGCTTTCGCTCTCCAAAAACTTAAAATCCCATCGATTTATGTGGGACAAATGGTCAATTATTGATGAGCTTCGCCATCATGGAGCGCTAGCAATTATATGTAATTTAATTTGTTTTCATATACGAGTAAAATCGTTCTCGGAGGGAGGTATACTTGTGATTTCAGTGTATTTGAGAGTTTGGGAATTTAGCCACTTGTCTCTGGGTGAAGTATTAGGGTTGACTAGTTAACAAAGCACCACATAAGGCTGATTGATATGCCAAAAGAAGCCACCACTACGACGTTGTTACTTATTCCAAAGACCTAAATCCACACAGGTTGTATGAATTTGCAAAATAATATCGAATCGATATCTTCCAGTCGACCCCGTTTCGCGCGTCTTAATTCTTAATTCGTTCTGTGGCTTGGGTTGTACATTTCCGCGATACTCGTACCTAGACTGTGGAGCACGAGCTAAAATCGTTGATGATAACATGGTAAGGTGTCGTGGACAGTGGAAAACTGCACAAATGTGTTTTTTTTTTTTCACCCGTAATAGAAGTTATCAGGGTACTAGTCATCGTACGTACGTAGAATGAAGATTATATTCCGTCGTGACTTGTGGCATGTGTTTAAGTTCACGTTTGGCTAGTAAGCAAACCAATGCGAGTAACTCATGGACTGTTGTCGTTGGTTTCATTGGTAGTAACCATCGGTCAATTAACTTTTAACCGAGTTTGAAACAGTTTTTCACTTTTCCTCTGTCTAGGTGTTGTCTATGTCTGCGTGTGATGAGCAACAGTCTGTTTGAGAAGCTTGGCACGATTCTGTTTTTCGATGAGTAACGAGTATGTGCAGTATACTCGTACATTTTAATATTCCATAGATCGAATGGAATAATGTTAATATTTGGCCGTGCAAAAGTATCAACCAACATCTTCTTAAGATTTAGTTCAATCCTGTAAGTTCACCAATACGATGCCTCTTCTCCGCCATGCTCAACTGTACAGGTTTCTTTTTTACATTGTACCACTTTCATGTTTTTATTAACCATTTGATAAAATCTACGAATATCAATTTTGAATAGTTCTCTTACTTCTCTGCACTACCAAGATATACAACTTCTTATCATATCGTCGATTTTGTGAGTGAGTAACTTTAACTATAAAGAAAGCTTCTTTGTCAATTGGTCGCATTTTTCGTGTTCTTGGCTTTGTAGGGCGTCGACTGTCAACTAAAGGCGTGAGCATTCCACAATCGAGCCAGCTTCGATTCATGTTTCACTTTATCTGTACCTCATCTCACATGTTATCGTACATTTAATGTAGATTTTTTGATGTTCATATCAATGAATATTTGCCCACCTAAGCGAATCATTTGTCCCATGCACGTTTCTCAAGTTTATACTGGGAACATGTACAATACAAAAGAATCGAATTGCTACCTGTTGCCAGCTAGTTTCATCATTAGTCTTGATGGTGTCGATACTGTTTTGGAGGCGATATCTCCAATCGCTGAGTCTTAGAGATTGCTTCTCGTGAGCTTTTTGGCTAGCGAATAAAATTAGCAACAACGTTGCTGATTCTCGAATAAAATCAACCGAAATTACTGATCAGAATTGCTTCTCAGTACTCCAGCTGATCGGATTAAATGCTTCTTTTACATCAAGTGCATACTCCATCTTTGGCTTCCTTTTTAAAGGGGTAATGACATGAGATGCGATATCATGTTTTTCTTATGGGGAGCAAATAACCCATTATCTCAGAAACGGTTTCGGACCGATATAAACCTTTATGGTGACAGTAATCTAGATTGTTTGTTACTCCACTGCAGGGGGAATACCCGTTTCATCAGGCATGTCTTGTAGAGCCGTGTCAAGTTCCGGTGTGAAGTTCGGCATGCTTTCTATTCCTAATGTCTTATTAGTCTATATTGCCGCTGGTTGTCTGTCCTCTGACAGGACAGACAGGATGTGAATTGCATCGCAATGTGATCAATCTGATTAATTTTTTTGTTGATCAGGTAAATTTCATGAGTATCAAAGTGTGAAAAAGATGAGCAGGCTACTGTAGTATTTTACTCACTGCAATACTTATTGGCCTAGGTTCTTTTTTAGTGATGGTATCGTGTAGTATACCTCATCCAACAGTGCTGCCAAGTGTGCCCTCTCCCAACTTGGCTGTAAAATTTAAAAGGACAATCTTAACTTGGTAATTTGGACGTCGCTTATAAATTTTGTCTGGGAGGCCTTATTGTTAAAACAGTTCCTCTTCTCAGTGAGGATTATACCTAGTCAAGTCATAAATACTGGTACACAGAAAAATCAGCGGCAAATGAAAACGAATTAATATTTAAACAATTTTTGTTTTGTTTTAATTGGGTTATTCAATGGCTACAAATCTTAGAACAACTTATTCGAAATGACTTCCATTTGCCTTCCAGCACGACTTAAGACGATGTGGCCACTCATCGATTGCGAGACGTACGAGTACTTCATGCATGGGGAAATTGTCCACTGCACGGACAAGGGCTCGCTTCAACGACTCAATATTTGAGTGTCGAGTAGAGCAAGTCATGTCCTCTAATACGGACCAAAGCTTATAATCCAACGGGTTGAGGTCTTGACTACCAGCTGGCCAATCACCCGTTGATATCAAGTTCGGAACGTTGGTTTTGAGCCACAGTTGAGTCGTTTTTGCTTTGTGAGCTGGAGCAGAGTCTTGCTGTAAAGTCCATGGTTTGTTGCTGAATATTGATTGATATACTTTGTCCGATGTTTTCACTCCTTCCTCGCAAAAATGGAGTTTGGTAACACCATCGTAGCACACTCCCCACCATACCATTACAGACGCGGGATGATGGCCTCTTTGAACCCTCGGGATGAGTTGGGATGCTTCTCTGGATGACCGAGCATACACACGATCGTTCTGCTTATTGAACGAATCTTCTTAAACAGAATTTGTCTGTGAGCGTTCTTCGCGTACCGGCTGACTAACGCTTTCGATCTTCGCTTGCGTTTTTCCTTCAATGCGGCCGTCAGCAGGTGTCCAGTGTGTCGCTTGTACGCACTGAGTCCTAAATCTTCTTTGATAATGCGAGACATGGATTTTTGCGAAATTCGCATTTCCCGCGTCAAGATTTTCTGTTTTCGAAGCGGTTTTCGGTCGATTCGTTTCTTCACGGCTTTGATCGCTTTCGGAGGTCTCACAGTGTGCGGACGGCCGGATCTTTGACGGTCTCGTACTCAACCAGTATCCTCAAACAACTTCACAGCACGATACACAAAATTGCGAGTGTATCGACCAAGCGGTCGCAAAATCCTAAAGATATCGCCTTTTTCCATGTTGCATTTAAGTAGGCCAACTACAACAATACGATTTTCGAATTCGCCCCATTCCATGATTGCAAGCAATTAATGTCAAAAACTTTTTACGTCACAATGAAGCATAAATATCAATTGTCAAATCGCAATCAACACGAAATGGATGCGACCAGTGTTGCATCCGTAATGAGTGAGTTCAGTTGTGTACCAGTATTTATGACTTGACTAGGAATATATGTTGTAGTTGCTCAATTTAGCGTGTCCGACAACTGACGTCGATATTAGATACATCTGCATCGAGACTCAAATGAACTCAGCCTTTATTTACAGAAAATGCTGCTGTCGCCAGAAAATGGTACTGACAACAAAAGCCTGCCAAATCTTTCTAACTTCAGTATGACGGTAATCTGTTAAACAGAAATTATTCGAGAAGAAATTTTAGCAGCCGCTCCATTACAAATTAGCGAAGAGTTATCCTAAAACTACAAAAAGTCACCTTATTTCAAGAGGAAACCAAGACCGTCGACTTAAGAATAAGATCATAGGCAACATTCTTAACCCATTTTTGAGGAGATATTTGACAGATATTTCGTATTACAAGTTTGTTGTAGCGTAGGATGCCATTAAAAAGCATACAAATATATGTGGTGGGGGATTGCCTCAACTAATTCAGAACTAACAAGGGCGTTGGACCTGAAGGTTAAGTCGCCAAAATATTTAAAATGGGAAGTGTAAATATGTGTGGACTGTAGATGCATCAGTCGCCTTAATGTGGAGAGGTACAGGAACTAATAAGTTCCAATCGGTGTGATTGATAAATGACTTTCAAGAAAAAAAAATCACTTTGTTTCCTTACTTGTTCCATCGCCTGTAAAATCATTTGTAATGCTTCGCTGGGTCAAGTAAATTGTGTTGTTTTTTTGCTCAATGTCCATTCATTGGGATTATGTGAACGAGCTGGCTGGCGGGTACTCGCGCTCATATGTGTGATATATTTATGTGTCTGAATGTATGCTCGCAACAAACTTGTGTCATGGACAAGTGTAGCATGTAACGTACTCGTACACTATCCATCATTGGACTTATTCTTAACTTAGCACCATTTCCAGTATGAATAACTTATTGCCTTCCTATATCCAAGTATTGATCGATTCGATTATGCCTTGTCGTCATTTGTACTCGTACAGAGTGCACTTCCTCGATGTGCCTGTAAAATGACCGACTCATAGTTTATTGGTTTATCTACAACAGAAGTTTACTTTTTCTCTTTGTAGTTTGTCTCGTTGTCATTACTGGCCAGGCAGCAACGTCTAAATACTAGATACTATTGAAAAAAAAACATCGTCTAGCTCATTAAAATGGGAGAGCTGGGAGGCGTAACTTGTGTCAAATTTGTTACATTTTTTTGTAATCTACTCTTTGCGGTAAGTTTTTGTATCTTATTATTCAAAATACGAGTATAAGCTCTTGTTTAATCTTTCTTTACATATCTAGCTCACTGGATTGTTGATCCTTGTCGTGGGATTATTGGTACAACTGAAGTACAATCACTATTCGAATTTCATTGGAGAACAAATATGGACTGTTCCGATTATATTAATGATTGTTGGCTTGATAGTGGCATTCACATGTTTTCTAGGATGCTGTGGTGCCTTAAAGGAGAACAGCTGTATGATTATGTCATTTGCAATCCTGGCTGTAGTGATATTCCTCTTTGAGATTAGTCTGGGTATTGCTGGCTATGTGAAGCATTCGGGATTGAAGAATGTAATGGAGTCGCAATTTAATATGACAATGGAAGAATATCCAAATAGAGAGGACTATCGGGACACTTGGTCATTGGTCCAAACTGAGGTAAGAACATAACAAAAAACTTAAAATAGATAAGATATAAGAAAAAAAGATGGGTGTCTACATTCGTAAACAGCAGCCATAAATGTTATAGTAAAATGGTCCAAATACAATTAACGTTGTGCAACGCAATACTGGAAGTTATGATTTATTGAGGTTATCGATTATTTTCGTGAACAAAGCAAAGTACTGGTGACGTTAAAGTGAGTTGTTGTAGAGTATTTAATAAGCATAAAGGAGTAGGTTTGCCTTAGAATATTGGATTTTATATAACCGAGAAAGAATACGCGGTTCGAATAATATTGTGTAATAGTGCATTTTCTGCAGTAAGATTATCGAAAAATTGTGCCTTTCTGAAACGTATATGTGATACACTGCCAATTTCTGCTTTGAATTTTGATGTCTTTAAAGTTTCTTACGTATTTTCTTACAGATGTTTCCGTTGAAAATACGATTAGGCCCGACATTTGCCACATATTTAGTAGACAACGTTTTTATTTTCTTGTAACAGTGGTAAACATTTTCGAAGTGATGCGTCCATATAGTCGAACGGATTCGGCTCTTAATAAACGCAATATTAATATGCTATATTCTGAAAAACATGCCAAATCCACTTTGTCCTGTATACTTGGTTGGCTGTATCTCGTTCAGTCCCGTCTTCAATAATCTAGACTTACACGTAAAATATACTCTTCTGTCTCCGATGACGGTAGCACTGCAATTCTAATTGGTGCCAAGGGATTAGTTCTTTGGTTGATAATTTCTTTTTGTAGCAATATTAACTCTTGTTTCCCCATCGCTGGTAGAGGTGTTTTATCCAAGAAACATTGTAAAAAAGATTCACGATCAGGAAATCGTCTTGCTTTTCCCAATAGTGTTTGTCATTTACCCAAAACTTTATTTGCTATTATTTTGGATACAACAGGAAGCAAGCAAATTAATTTCCAATTCTGTAATGTTTCAGAATCTTTCACCTGCTTGTTATGTTATGCGTAGTATTTCAGAATGTGCTACTTAATATGGTATCACACCCATCTTATAGTTATTAATATGGGAAGTTAATGGAAGCACTTATTATAACCATGGTGCTTCAATTAAATCATAAAGTTTTGTTTTTGTTAATGGAATCAGAAGGTCTTCTGTATTTATAAAACCCGTAACATTTGACATGTATTTAGGCTTGGGTAGTGAAGTTACTTCAAATTTGATGATATACATAGTCAAGTCATAAATACTGGTACACAACTGAACTCACTCATTACGAATGCAACACTGGGCGCATCCATTTCGTATTGATTGCGATTTGACAATTGATATTTATGCTTCATTGTGACGTAAAAAGTTTTTGACATTAATTGCTTGCAATCATGGAATGGGGCGACATCGAAAATCGTATTGTTGTAGTTCTTCCTCTTATCCTTTTATTAACCCTTTCCTCGTTATACGAACTTATGCGTAACGAGTTTCCCATTTTTACTGCATCGCTGCAGCTCCGCTTATAAGGTTGGCTAATGTCGCAGAACGCGTCTACATAATGCTCGGTCGTAGATCGCTTCAGTGGTTAGCCCCAGGCGTTGTTGCGCATTTGCCATCTGAGAAATCCAGGAATTCTTTTTCCCACCTCGTTTTCTTACAGTTGAAGTGACCGTCGTTGATACGAGTAGTGCCTTTTTAACCGGATTTTCCGCAGATCTTCTTTGAACGTGGCAATACCAGCTTATTCTATTCGCCTCAAGCTGTTCGGTTACCGAATTCTTTATATGTAGACTTCCTCTTATACGCGTAGATCTAATGCAATCGCGTTTAGTGACTCCACTAGACATCCTTAACATTTTCATTTCCGCTGCCGTAATTTTGTTTTTAAACGCTTCGTACATTGTTCAGCACTGTGAACCGTATATAAGAGCTGGTCTAACAACCGTGGTGTAGAGTTTCCCCTTTAATTTAAGTGGAAATTTTCGGTCGCAAAATTTTCGTTACGTTTTGAGACCTCAGCGCGGCCCATATGAGATCCCTAGGCACTCGATCGAATGCTTTCTCGAGGTCGATAAATACCATGTGTAAATCCTTAGACGAATCTCGGTGCTTTTCCATTATTATTCGTAGGCTTTGGTTAGCGTCCACCGTCAATTTTCCTTCAACAAATCCACACTGGCTATTATCGAGCTTTATTATTTGCCGAAGACGTTCGTTTAAGACTCTTTCGACGATTTTCATTGTGTGTGACATAAGCTTGATTGAACGGTAGTTGTTGCATTCTCGAGTGTCGCCTTTTCCTTTGTACAATGGAACCAAGTAGTTGGCCTAAATGCAACATGGGAAAAGGCGATATCTTTAGGACTTTGCGACCGCTTGGAATCACTCGCAATTTTGTGTATCGTGCTGTGAAGTTGTTTGAGGACACTGGTTGAGTACGAGACCGTCAAAGATCCGGCCGCCCGCACACTGTGAGACCTCCGAAAGCGATCCAGAGAAGCATCCCAACTCATCCCGAGGGTTCAAAGAGGCCATCATCCCGCGTCTGTAATGGTATGGTGGGGAGTGTGCTACGATGGCGTTACCAAACTCCATTTTTGCGAGGAAGGAGTGAAAACATCGGTCAAAGTATATCAATCGACCTTCTTGGAACCCATTGTGAAGTCTCTCAACCAATCAATATTCAACAACAAACCATGGACTTTACAGCAAAACTCTGCTCCAGCTCACAAAGCAAAAACGACTCAACTGTGGCTCAAAACCAACGTTTCGGACTTGATATCATAGGATGATTGGCCAGCTAGTAGTCCAGACCTCAACCCGTTGGATTACAAGTTTTGGTCCGTATTATAGGGCATGGCTTGCTCTACTCGACACTCAAATATCGTTGAAGTGAGCCCTTGTCCGTGCAGTGGACAAATTCCCCATGCATGAAGTGCGTCTCGCAATCGATGAGTGGCCACATCGTCTTAAATCGTGCTGGAAGGCAAATGGAAGTCATTTCGAATAAGTTGTTCTAAGATTTGTAACCATTGAATAATCCAATAAAAACAAAAAAAAATTGTTTAAATATTGATTCGTTTTCATTTGGCGCTGATTTTTCTGTGTACCAGTTTGTATGACTTGACTAGGTATAAGAGGTACGGGTCCCATTTTGTTCCATAAGGGTTTTGACATAGGGTTTAATAAAGGTTTACAAACACATTACTAAAATATCTTCAACCGTCATTTGTTCAACAACTCACAGCATCGACATGTGTGTGACACAAATCGATCATCGTTCAAAATAGAATACTGGGGAGGTTGTGTATAACAAAACAACTTATAATTTGGCTTAGATAGCTTATCATCGACACTACATACTCCACTTGATGTGTCACCGTCAAAGTAGGTAAAAGCTATTTTACAATAAGAAAGGCAAGTGACCAGCAAAACTCATGGTACACTTTCACATCTAAACGAAAGACACAAATAACTCTCCAATTTTCAGAAAAAGAAAAAAGTCGTGGTGCGTCTACAAGAGCATAAATATTATTAAAGCGGACGTAATAATTTGATAAAAGCGATAAAAACTTTTTAGTATATTGTGGGGTGATTTTGTTTGTTTTAATTTCCAAAGCTTATTACGTAGTTGAATGCCTGTCTGCTCTATGTGACTGATATCAGGACTTTATGGAGACGTATGAAGCCTGTAGGGAGTATTGTAAGCGATTCATTGCTGCAAAATGTATACTGTGTACTTGGGGTCGTTGTTTTGTTAGAAATAAAAATCTTTTGAAATACCAAATTTATTCACATTCTTTTGCAAATTATTTTTTAAAAAATATCAAGATATGAGTGGTGATCTATTTTATTTTCACTTATTGTATTTCCAACTCTTCTATACTTGCAGATGATATAAAACACCAAGCCATTACTTCACCCCCTTCATGTTCAGTGTTTTTATTGTGTTTTTTTGGTTTAATTTTGGACTCTTACCTTGCCATTCGAGGCAGAAATGTTGAACTCGCATTCGTCTGAGGATAACACATACTTGGGAGTGAACCCATTTCTTTTATCAGTCAATATAGCCTTGCCTATAAAAAGTGTTATGTCTAAGCATACATAAAAAAGTGCACTTTGAAAGGGATTATTGTTAATTATTTTCCTTATGTACATTCATCTCTTTAAAAAAAATTTCGAGTGCGACCAGAATGCCCTTTATTTCCAACTTCTTTTTCTTTTGAAAACGATTTATTGCTTTTTGAATTGTTGAGGGACTTATGTTGACCGCATGTCCATTTTCAGCACATGACAATTTTGCGAATTCTACGCAAAATTTATAGACACATAATGCGAATTCGAATTTATTCAATCTTCAATAGCTTTATCATTGATGCCGTACTTGATAAGGATGCACTATGTATGGCTTTGCTTCAGCAACAAGAAAATGAAAAGGAAACAGCCATTCTATTTAGGTTCTCACCTCATAGTGGCAGCAATAGCCATCAGTACTGGGAGATCCGACTACACATTTCCTTTTTAATCACATGTTGTTTTGAAACTGATCGAATCGAAACAGTGCGTCTATTGAAATAAAAATGAAGCACTCATCGCGCCTGCTGTTGGAAAATTTGTGAAAAAAGTTCCTGAGATTTGCTTACTTGCGGACAACACTTATGGTGGTCCGCGTGGCAGCTGTGACCAAAAGTGTTTGACCGAATTCATAAACATCAACTTAACATTTCACGCACTAGCCTGACGGGTATTTTGCACAAAATTTTAGGGGAAACGACCATCCGCTTCGTTATCGCTTCTCTGTTCGAATTGAATGTCAAATTTGGCCAAAAAATCATTTTTTCTAATGGGGCACATTTTCATATCGGCGGTTATGTTAACAAAACAAACAAAATTGCCACATCTAGGGATTGGAAAGTCTGAAAGTGATCGTCGAGAAAAATCAATGCATCCGCAGAGTGATATTTTGGTGCCGATTTTTTAGTGGCATCAATGACCCATTTTAACGCTAAAATCTTTTTACCGTTAAATCGGTAATCGTGTTCGGAAGTGCGATTTGACGCCGTTAGTCTTTTTTTTTTGGGGTGCTCTTAAAGATCGATGTTATGCGGCCAATCTAAAAGCGAACGATTCAGGGCTTTTAAGCGAATATTGTCCGAGCCATTCGTGGCATAGAGTCAGAAACAGTCAATAATGTCTTAGAAAATATAGTTAAAAAGATGCGGTTTTTCAAATAAAGCCGAAAGAAACGTGTATTTCGACCACGTTTTATTGCTGTTAACAATGCCTTTATAAAAGTAATCTTATTTTAAGATTTGTGTCCAGTTTCTATATTCACAATACGGAGATGAATGCGAATATACAAGTAGAATCCCTTAGAAACTTCTATAGCCATTAACACTTGTTGAACTGGAAAAGTAGGAACAATATTTGCCACAATCCTTATAACTGAATCGCGTACACCTTGAGCTATAGTTTAAAGCCTCTAATTTTCTAAATGATTAAATTAAAAATTTTTATTTTTCCCAGCTATCATGTTGTGGCACCTACGGCCCCGAAGATTGGGAACGTATATTACACAACACGACTTTGCCATCATCGTGCTGCGCTGTCATTCAATTAGACGAAGCCACCGAGTGCACCGTCAAACACGCACATCAATACGGTTGTTTCAAAAAGCTTTTGTCTGTTATCGATTCTAATACTCTGACCTTGGCTGGTGTTGTATTAGGCGTAGCTGGTATACAGGTAATTTAAAATTATACTTCCTACATTACCATTTCCTTAATCAATATTTTAATTTACAGATTTTGACAATATTTTTCGCCTGCTGCTTGTACCGGTCATTCCGTCGAAACTACGAAACAGTTTAAAGCAATTGATTTACTCTATCTCAAGTATCATATTTTTTTTAAAACTAACTAATCACACTTTTATATATCATTTCTCTAAAGTATTTTATTTATTTACAAAAACACAAACACACTTACTGTTTTGTTAGGTTTTTTTTTAATTAGGAAACTCAAATGAGTTAATGATTTAAATTTTTGTTTTTGTAAATTAAACAGGGAACAATTGAGAATTAAAATAATCTGAAATTTTCCAAGTAAATTTTAAATAATTATCATAATTTTTATCAAAAATTATCATAATTTTTTTTACTATAAAATTAAGTATATAATATAATTTATTACCAGCGAACCTCAAATTAAGAAAAAACAAAAAATACCATCTTCAATTTGTGATAGTGGAAGGGGTTACTTTATAGATGAAAAAAATTATTTTAACTTTTAGATAAAGTTCAATAAATATTTGGGGCCAGTTTGTGTTTTGTGTCCTTCCTTTGTATCCTTAAATTCCCCTCATACTTCGTTATAAGATAGATATGACTACGAAAAACTACGACTAATCAAAATTTTCCTACTTGCATAAAGCTAACCAATGTATGAATGGCTGGTAAAAGGTGCCAACGCTTAGAAATCTATCTGAAAAGAACTGATCTCCATGGTCTCAGAGTGTACACATTTAACGACGATATGTGATAATTAGAAATCAGGGGTGGAAGTATCTTTTATTTTTTCCTTTGGATTGTTACCTTATTCTTGTGTTTTTTTCGGAGAGGTTCACATTCCTCTAACTTGTCGCAACGTTTTTTTTAAGAATCGGACTAATTCCTTTTATAATCAGTCTCAGACTATAGGCTTTTTCGTTATATAATAAACATTTTTAGAGTGCTTAAATAATACTCGATACTAAGAACGATGGCGATGGCGCAATAGTTAGCTCATTGGACGCAGAGAGTCTGGGTTCGATTCCTGGCTGGGTCACCAACAATTTTTCAATTCGCCATCACCCTTTCGGCGGGCAATGGCAAACTCCCGAAAGTAAAATTGCCTACGAAAAAGCTTCTTAGGAGTGCCGTTCGGACTCGGCGATAAACCGTAGGCCCCGCTCAGATGTGACAAAAATGACAGCATGAGCAACACAAATGAGTGTGAAGAAGCCCATACCATGGCCCATACCGGGCTGCCAGCCGCGCCACAGTTTCTTTTGTTTTTTTTTTTTTGTGTGTTACTAGTAAATCTTTGAGCATTTAGTCAACTTCAACGACAGTTCATTCTTTTCTGTAAATTGCGGTTCAAAACATTACAAGAAATTTAATAGACGATAGATAAGGAGAACAATGTGGACAAATCCATTTTTATTAACCCAAAAATAAAACAAATTCTCTGTGCAGTATATTGTACCTACTAATTGAAAATAAAGAAACTCTTAAAAGGAGAAACCAACACAGAAACTGCAATGTTATAACAAACAAACTAGCAGCCTTAATAGCAATTGATGTGCTGTTAAAGCTACTAATTCTCTCGTGTGCAGATTACAACACATATGCAACTGTATTAGTTAAACTAGCTCTTGCTAACGCTAGATCAGAGAAAGCCGGTGCGAAAATCGTATATCGCAGGTTTGATCTTTAAATAAAAATCTATATCTATCAAGCACCTTTAATGGTGTTAATCGATTCACAATTATTATCCCCTGTCACTTAATGACAATAGGGGTTCCCTCTTTGGTTCTCAGCATAAATAATGTAAAAGAAGCAGTTTAAACATACGAGTAGTGACAGTCCGTGTTTGATCCGTAAATTGGAATTGAAGAAATCCCTTTTTATACTCGTATTTTGTTACAACCAGCAGGACACTGAAAAATTAAGTGCGAAAACAGGCCCCTTCTATTAGACTGAAAATGAAAATTTGTTCAATTTACAGTGCAATATCATGTCAAAAATGTTTGAGTAAATCAAAACAAATTTATCATTAGTAAAGTAAATGCTCTATTATTTTAGTTTTTTTAATTTTTTTTTTAAGATTGTAACAATGTTTGAATTTTAAATTTTTTAATAAATTACCACACACCTTGTAACAGAAACTACAATTAAATACTACATACCAAGTTAAAGATAGATTGATTACTATAGATAAGCACAACATTGTTCAGTTTTATCCTCTTGCGCATACATCAGAAGAAATAGAAAGACTAAGAAAAAAAGAAAAGAATTTAAAAAAACTTAAAAAAGACAGCGTAATGTTTGTCCTAGTAAATAAGTAATTTAATTGTTTGCGTCAAAGAAAGAAAAAAAAAGAATATCATTATGTACATTAGTTACTTCAATTCAACACCTTATTCAGTACCACGTGCATGTAATAATAAGACTTTTTAAATCCCTCTTAAGACATTCCCCCATTGAAGTGTTCAAACTTGATTCCTTCTTTAAATTTTCTTTTTGTTTTTAAATTGTATCTGTTTCTATTGTTGTTTAATTGTGTAGTTGATATTTTATAGAGTTTTTTCAAAATGTTCATGTCCGACTACGAGTATACATATTTGTATTTGTATTTGTATTCTCAATCTTTTGATAAAATATATTTGTACACTCTTTATGGAATTTATATATATATAAATAAAAAGAATTGAATAAAATAAATTTGTTTAAGACTCATTTTCTTTAAGGCGGGTAAATATTTGCTTTAGAATATTTGTATACTTAGCTTTGTTTGCAAGTGCGTGTTAATTTAACCGCCAAAGTGTGCCGAACGTTTTTATTGTTAAAATTATTCATGTTGCTTACTGGTTATGATTACTTACCCCTTGCATGCTTAAATGGTAAATGTGTTCTGCACAATCAAGATCAATCACCAGAAGCCCTTGAGGGCCATTATGTGGATATCACCGCCATCCAGGGAGTGCGATAAGATGGGCCGAGCTTAAGGAAGAAACGTTGATATCTATTGGGTATATAACTTAATTCGTGCTGTTTTTTTTTTTTCAAAATTTGAAAGTTTATTTAAGAAAAACATGTACAATAGTATTATTCAAAGTATTGCCCATCTGAGGCTATGACTTTTTTCCATCTTTCTGGCAATTTGTGGTAGCGTTGTCCATTGATGGCTTCACCCGGTTTTAGCAGCTCATAATACAGCACACCCATATGATCCCACCAAATACAGAGCATTACCTTCGCACCATGGATATTCGGCTTTGCCGTTGATTAGGCTGGTTGGCCGGGTTTCAAATATGATTTTTTGCACTTGGGGTTGTCGTAATGGATCGGTTTTTCATCACCAGTAACAATCCGATGCAAAAATGACTTCCTTTTGTGGCGTTCCGGCAGCATTTCGGACATGCAAAACCGCCTTTCCACGTCTCTCGGCTTGAGTTCATGTGGAACCCAATTTCCTTGCTTTTGAATATATGCAACTGCTTTTAAACGTTTTGAAATGGCTGCTTGAGTGACACCCAAAGATTCTACGAGCTCTTCTTGTGCTTGGCAACAATCTTCATAGAGTAATGCTTCCAGTTCTTCATCTTCAAACTTTATTGACTGCCCAGGACGTTCATCGTCTTCCAGGCCAAAATCACATTTGGCACGTTCGCTCAGCTAGCGCATGTTCACCATAAACTTCCACCAAAATACGATGACTTTCGGCAGCAGTTTTCTTCATATTAAAGTAATGAAGAAGATCTCCCCGCAAAAACACTTTTTCAGGCACAAAGTTCGACATATTTGAGTGGAAAAAAATTATTGTTGTTTACGCTTCAAATGAATGACATATACGGAAATGCCGTACAATGACAGTAGCTTTCCAACGCATGTTCCAATGGAATAATACAAGTTACGCCATCTCTTAGCAAACCGCACGAATTAAGTTATAGACCCAATACTATTATAAAGTTAAGTCCTATAGGAAATATAAACAGTGTTTAAACAGATGCAGGTTTGTCACATGCGACAAACTTAGGCAAGAAATCTTGAAAATTCGACAAGTTTGCGATCGTCTAAAGCTACGTACACACGAGCAAACAATTGCAGCAACAATTTGCGTTTGCATGGTTGATCACACCTAAGCAAAATTTGCATGCGAAAAGTTTACAGACATTTTTTTTCAGGCTCATGCTACTTGTTTGCACGACTGTTTGCCTCAAGATGTTGCACAGTAGTTTACACCACATTAAAGTTAAAGACTTTGAGAATTCCATTTTTTAATAGTTTGTTTGGAAATGTGTTATTAAAATCGACAAAAGCGAAATAATGTCTTGGCAAAAAACTAAAATAGCAGCAGCTATAGTGGTATGGTAATTTAATTAAAAAGTGTAAAAGAAATGCATCAGAAGAAGAAAATGTTGGGTAAGAGATTGGATAGCAAAAAGAACTGAGCTAGGATTTCATCAGCAACTTTTAAATGAGTTGAAAAATGAAGATGAATCCGTTGACGAAACATCCCATAATTCGGGAAAATTTTCATATTTGGCGATTAATTTTTGTATAAGCTCTCGATTCCACATGGTTGTTTGCGCGTTCTCACTGAAATATTGCAGCAAATGGCAAACAACAGCTGCAAACACGCAAACAGTTCATGCAAACAAAACTGACGTGTTCACATGACATGCTACATTATTGCAGTAAATTTTTGTTTTAAACATTTTTGATTGCAACTAATTGTTTTTTTTACTGTTCACACATGCAAATTTAATTGCAGGCAAACATTTGCTGCAAATTTATTGCTGGTGTGTACGCTACTTTAACGCTTAATTCGCTAAAATAACCCTAATAAGCGCTCATGCCGCTACGGAAGATAAAAGCGACATCACCAAAGAATGTTTCGCATGCTCCTAGACAAGGTCTATGAGCAATACCACGCGAGGATGAATGAGAAAGATATCTTTGACATTACTATCATACAATACATTGTTACAGCAAAGGTACAAATGCGAACCTTCCAAGCACCATTACTAAGAAGAAATACTGTGGCACGATACGAGCAAAACGGAAGTTTTACCAACAGGTAAAAAAAACGTGTTAAACCAAGAGAATCCATAGAGATGGAGTAGGGAAAACTTGTAGTAGAGTCACAGTCGGTGCTGAGACCTGCGAAAACTTATTTTTCGCAGATTGTATAACGGCGAAGAAGCTCAATATACCCACCCCCAGATTGACCATAAGGATGTAAGCCAAAAGTTCCGTCCTCCTGATCAAAATGAAGAAGGGATGGCAATATCCAAGCTGAAATCAAAGAAAGCAGGTGGCACCGACGACTTGTCGGCCGAGGTATTTAAAGCTGCTGGATATGAATTTGAAGATAGCATACTATATAGTAACTTATTTCTCAAATCTGGTCAAAAGAGCGTATGCCTGATGAATGGAATCTCAGTATCATCACAAACGAGATTCTGTCAACTATGGAGATAAAAGTCTGAAAACGCCTGAAAACCTTCTTTTACAACCTGTTTTTGGCAATAATCGGTGAGGTATTAGACTAGGAAAGTCCACATCGGTACCCACCATTTATTCGGATTTTAAGTCCGCATATAATAACATCTATAGAGGCGAGTCATTTCTTGTTTTGGCATCCCTGTTAAGCTCATCCGTCTGTGCAGAATGACGACTGAAAACGCTCGCTGCTACGTCAAAAGCGACACAGACTTAACCGAGAATTTCGATGTCAAAAAACATTTTACGAACTCACAAGCGAACACCGGAGGTACAATTTTTAATAAGTCTATCCAGCTACCAGGGCTCAGCGATGATATTGACATATGAGAATGTGTAATTAGCAGAACAAGGCGAGTGGTCACCGACGCGATCCCTAGGATGGAAACGAAAGCTGCTGGTTAAAGAAGATAAAACGAAGTATTGCACACAATATCATTACAACGGATAAAACGTCGTTACCTATAATTTCGAAGTAGTAAGGGACTTTTTTCTACCTTGGCTCTGTTTTTAATTCTGCTATCAAAACCTTGATAAAAATAAAAAGAACAATCACTGCTGACAATCGTTGCTCTGTTGGGCTAAGAAGGCAATTGACCACCAAAGTAAAAATTGAGTCGATATAAAGCTTCATCTTTTTGTTTCGGCGTAGAAAGATGGAAACCTTGCGTAGGCATCGTTGGCCGTGTTCCATAGGTAGTGCCGGATTCTTTGGTATTACTTCGCAAGGATCGGTTTAGAACCATAGCTGTTTCGCTAATTAGTGCTAACATTGGCGTCACGCAAGCGTTCTAGGCGTCTAAGATCGCTTAGAATTCCTGTCGAAACGTCGCTTAACGCAATCCAGTTTTTTCACTGGAAATCATATAGCTAACTATGTTTTCCATAGTTGGCCATTTGCCGACTCCGCAGTTTCACTCTTTGATTTTCGTAACACGGACATGTGTTCTACGTTCTCTGATATATTATCACATCGAGGGCAATATGGAATAGCCTCGTACTTCCGTTGAAAAAGGTACACCCTATAGCAGCCATGACCCGCTAGAAACTGCGTCAAGTAGAAGTTTAATTCGCCATGCTTCCGATCAATCCAGGTGGTATCCTTAGTATGAGTCGATGTGTCCATTTTTCTTTCGTCCCACTGTTGTTGCCAGACCATTTTGTACTCGCCCGTTGTTTAATCGTTTAAGTTCGTCGGCGAGGACGTCGATGGGTGGCATCGTGGGATACCGTTGGAAATGCGCTTCCAACTCTTAAAGCGCACACGCGGTAAACGGGCCTGATTCCGCGTGCTTACGATTGTACTTTCACTGCATATCTCTGCACCACCCAACTGTATAGAACTAGCGACTCGCGCTAGTAGGAGTCTTTTACTTTGTCTTCATCCGCCGATATTGTTCATGAGCCTTGACAGTGCACCAACCAGTGGTACATGTATGTTAAACGAGAATAAATCGCCACCCCTAAGTATTTAATAAATGGTCGTGAAATGATATCGTATTCTCCGACTCCGACGTCTCGTCTCACGTACTTTCCGACTGCTGATAATTAAAACCTCGGTTTTATGATCCGGCCCCGAGGAGCCAGCACTTTATTGTTCTTAGGGTTTCATTATAGTAGAGTTATATTTCATCGAGTATTTTGGCAACGACTACGACTGCGATGCCATCCGTGAAACCGATTATTGATGGTTCCCGTGGGATTGGTAGACGTAGAAGATCGTCGTACATCACGTTCTATAGCAGAGAACCCAAGACCAATCCTTGTGGTACACCGCCGGTTATTAGGTACGTCTTGATTTCGTTGTCGGAATCATAGAAAAGGACCCTGTCTTCGAAATAACTCGATATGGTTTATAATAAATACACCGTTACATGCATTCGACGGAGACAATCCATTATACTTTGCAAATTCCGAATTGAAGGCGTTTTGCACATCCAGCGCTACCACAGCACAGTATTTTTTATTTCCTCCTCTCCAGCGTTTTTTCTTCTATTGCGGTTTGAGCTATACTTGTTACAACTTAAATTGCAGCTATTCTTAATCGCGACTTACCTTAAACAGTGCTGATGTTCCGTTAAATCACCCGCTGCTTCGATTGCAGACTCAAGTCCATTATATATTACACGTTCGTGGATTTTTGCTATCGTAACGAGCATACAAAGCGGCCTATAAGACGAGGGTTCACTATGTGGTTTGTTTCCTTGCGGCAGCAGTACAAGTCACTGTCGCTTCCATGGCTCTGGAAAGGTGCCCTCTTAAAGGCACGTGTTTTACATTTTTTTAAAAAATGTTTCCGGTAGAGCTCGCACGGCAGTCTTTAGCTCTCGGTTCGGTATACCGTCAAGCCCGGGCGCCTTTCGGTCTTGTATTTTATCGCATACTCCGAGAAGTTCTTCCCTTATAATTGCCGGGATTGGCGCTCTCATTTTGGTTGAAGAGCATCCAATTATCGTCCGAGGGAAAGACCTTTATCGTCTGGATCGTGCTGGTTTGGGCTAACTGGTGAGGATTTTTACTTAATGCTAAGATTCACACCGAATTTTAGCGTAGTTGTACGTAAGATGTTAGTCACTGTTAGTTTTTCATTGGCTAAGAATGTCAACAGCACCAATTGGCACCTTTGATAAAGGGTCTGACACCTATAAATGACACAAAAGAATAGAAACTCCAAACTAAGCATTTTATACTTTTTATTTTGAAATTTCTAACCAACTTTGTAAAACGCCATCTGGTATGTCAACTTCTGAAAGAAATGCAACTCCACAATACCACTTTACCGACTATGTCTGCTGTCAAACGAACAAATGTCAAAACCAAGCCAATGGGAAATTTCAATTTTTTTTCTGTTGCAATTTTTTCTCATGTTTTCATTCTCGCATTTTGTTGTTGTTCTTCTTGTTTGGCAATTGTCAACTCGTTTTTGTGTGTCTTCACAGTTTTTTTTTCTTTTAATCGGAATTTTTGATACGTCATTGCAACGCGAGCACGAAAGACGCGAACGCCAACGAGAACGTACAAAAATTCTTCATTTTAGCCGACCCACTGAGCAAATTTTTAATTTTTTTTTTAATTTTATCATTTCCTTTTTTTGAATTTAACATTTCTGCAGAATTCCATCGATTCCGGCATTTGTGTCGCACAATTATTACGAAAAATCTGCCACCGCACAACGATTTCAAGTTGTGATTTCATTTACATTCCGACTTTGCTGCGAGAATATTGTGTGTTGTCTGCGTGAGTGGAGTTGAAAGAAAAAAAGAAAAAGGTGTTAAACGGACTTGACACCGAAAGCTAAAAAAAAAATAAAAAGACTAAACCGAGTGCTAAACAAGTTCTGTGATTTACCAGATTTAAGGAAAAGTTCCAGCTTCAAGGGAAACCGTCTCATCTGTACTAGGTTCAAGGTTTAATAGAAGAAGAAACATCATCATGGACGATTTGGGTAAGTTTCGTTTAAGATAACTTAAATCTAAACAAAGTTTTTAAAAGAAATTGCCATTCTGGGTGGTGTCCAATTAGGAGCAGTCACATGGTTGAGATTGAATTGTAAAGATCATTCCAGTTGGAACAAAGGTATGGAGTATTAGTATGCCAGTTCCGCAGTGTTATCTTGGAGCATATTTCCTTAGATTACCAATGTCCCTCCCCGGTTCCATTGTAAACATAAAAACCTATCGCAATCGATGATTAATAATCTTCGAGATAAGAAATTCTGGCAACCAAACCACTAGTTCTGTGTATGTGTGTGCTGCGGTGATGATTCAGATTCAGATTCAGATTCGAACTGGGATTCGGATTCAGTTTCGTGGCCCCAATTTGCTGTACAATTTATTAAGCTCCACTCACCATTGGTAACCGCGACCACAGCATAAGCTTGGCAGCTTGACGTTGGTAGCAGATAAACGAAAGGCTAGGAGAAGCAAAAAGTTCAAATGACAAATGAAATTGTGAGGTTTTTGTTTTTTTTTTTTGTTCTCTTTTGTGTAGTCGCGCTTTGTGATGTTGTAAAGTGGCCTTCTAAAGGCACTGGATACATTCAGTGAAGTCAAATTCACTCAGGAGTATGAGTAAATTGCGTCTTCCATGAAACTGATGTGTTGTGGGGTTTATTTGCACTTGGCGCATAAATATTTGCAAAGATTTTGAGAATTTCTCCGGAGGAATGTCAAGAGGATGCTGTAAATCTGGACAAGGAATAATAAGTAATGTACAACTACTGATGAACGTATTCATGGAATACGTAACCGGAGATGAGTCCGTAGTTGTAATGAAACAAAAGGATACTTTGATGATTCATTAGTTGTATTCTATAGAAGGATCTTGGGTGGGTGTGATACGAATATACTTATACGGTTAACGGAGAAATCAGTAAATCATGGGCAACAATGGAATGTGGAGGCGAAGGTTTCGACAAGATCATGATTCACCTTCGATATGTCTGGCCTGGTTTTCTGTTCGCTGTGCACTGAGTGCATGTATGATGGAATTCGTTGTGGTGAAACTACGGATGATAAGCTGACAAATCATCTTTTAAGCAGAAATTGGTTGCCTGTTGACTTTCTCATTTTAAGAAATAGTGCTGATTACTTAGTGCTTCCTATTAAAAATAAGAGTTATTTAAATGTCCTCCGATAGGCATGTCACTGTGATTGTTCACATTGTTTGCAACACATCAAAGTGCTGTTCTAGCGTATTTCATAACTCAAAGACTGTGCCCTCAATTACAACGGAAAGCGGAAAGTGCTATATTTTTATGCAATCGACGTGCAGTTTAATTCCGCCTTGGCTGTTGCAGTTAGTTTGATAGGCGGATGAGTTTTAATTCGACTGTTTCTTATTGTGAGCTCTTGAAATACATAGAGACCCAGAAACGTTTGGTTTTTAATTGTCAAAAAGAAACACAGGAAAATTGCTAAAGTGTTTTTATTTTATCTAATAAACCAGTTTTGATTCACTGAGAACACTTATGTTATCATCTAAGACTGCAATTTGACGTACCCCAATAAAAAAAATCATCCAAAGGTGTCAGATCGCACGATTTAGGCAGCCAATTCAGTGGTCCAAAACGAGGGATAAATTGCTCATCAAACTCATTTCCTAATTGGTCAATCGATTCTCGCGCTGTATGGTATGTAGCGCCGTCTTGCTGGAACCACATGACCAGGTTCAGCTCGTGCATTTTGGGCAAAAAGAAGTTCGAAATCATTGAACGATAGCGGAACCATTGAGGTTAACGTTGTTCTTACGGTCATCTTTGAAAAAAATATGGGCCAGTGATTTCATCGGACTAATAACCCCACCAAATAGTACATTTTTTGCGGTTGCATTGGGAGCTTTTGCTCTGAGTTTTGATGTTGCTCATCGGACCAAATACGGCAATTTTGTTTATTAACATACCTACCCATTGAACCAGAAATGAGTCTCGTCGCTGAAGGCAATTTTTCGATAAAAAAAAAGCCCTTAAGCCAACTCACCGAAAATTTTCCTTCAGTTCAGCACGAGCTGTATTTTGTATGGTTTTAGACCAAAGTCCTTGCGTAAAATCTTTCACGTAGTCGAGTAACACAATCCTGCGAACGCTAACGAGTGGACAAATCATATTCTTCGTTAACATCGGCTGATACAGGACCAAGGGTAAATGGCTTGATGTCCAATAGCGTGAAATTGATGCGAAATTCGGTCATCATAGCTTGAATTAATTCCTTAGTCGAAGTCAGCTGTCAGTGTACTGTCAAAAATACGGGTGAAACAGCAAAAAAATCATCCGGCAGTACTTACATATCTCTGTCCTGGTTTTATTTGCCCAGGACAATAAATTATTGAATCTTTTTCGGATCTGCTACGATCCAATTAGAACTGAATTACAGAAATTTTAAGAGGAAAAGGTCTGGTATTAGATTATCTTGGCAGTATATATAGTATGTATGCATATGACAATGGACCATTTTAATAGTTGATTGTGATCTGGAACTTAAATAAATGCAGTGAATCCCACTGATCGTTTGCATTTTTGGTTGGAGCCGTAATGTTGAAAAGCCACTAGTTCAATTGCTCTCTGCAACATCTAGGGTTGCCATTATTATGTAAAGGGTTGAAGTACAAAGACGTCGATAGGACCGTCCTTTGTTACCAAAAAATTCGATACGTGACTTTGTTTGGCGGTGCACCATCTGAAGTAACACAAATTGCTTTTTCGACTTTTTTATGAGGGGATATAGTACTCCACTATATATAAGTTTGATAGTGACCATAATCGACCGGTCATTGGTCGGCTTGAAGTTTTTATTCTTCGATTGTAGCCGATTTTTTATGGCGAATATGCATTTAAATATTTTTGAATCTTTCATTAATGTCATAGTCATAACAGATAAATGATAGAAAGATTGATACTCGTACTTCTATATTTGGTGTAGCTTATAGGGTCTTCTTTTATGTAGGTAGGAACAACGAGGGAGAGGTTTCATTCATCAGGCATACTTTCTTTCAATCAAATCTGGGAAATGAGTTGGTATATTTCCTCTACCTAATCTACCCAATCTGCCTTCGAAACCTTTTGCTCGAGTGGGCGAAAATATGGTGGTATTTACATCAAACAAATTCCCCCCAGTCCTGATTGTGCAAAGATTTTTCAAGCCTTCAAAAATTATTTTTTATTTCCACAACCTTCATTGATTAACCTGCATTAATAAGGAGCCCGGAGTCACTAGATCTTACGATTCCAATGACTACTGCGGTTTTACAACACATTCGGTGGTTTATTTTGGAACAGTGCTAAAATTATCGAACGTACTTAGTCCGTTCCACTTAAACTCCAACTATTTAGACAAGCGGCTGGTCAAAGGGTATATTGTAGGTGGATCAATGCGCAGACGTACTACCAAAACCTATTTTATTAGGTGCTGTTGTGGAAAGAAAATCTTTCATGGATCTGCTACAGGTTAGATTTTATTCGTTTAGCTAAAGCTTTAAAAGGACTTAGTGTTTGCATTGTGAAAAGTCATTCCAACGATTTTCTAAAATGCAATTTAGATGTTGTCTTATGATCAAATTGGGACCAGTCTTGCGGTGAAATAGAAATTCGCAAAATGGACAATAAATCAGCTATTAAAAATTTCCAATGATTCCGTTTAGCAGCTAGTAATAGCAGATAACATTGGTATTGTCAGACTCTACCATTTTTGTTTGTTGTTCTCCTTAGTGTAATGGGTAATAAGTTCCATAGGAGAGTGGCATGGACAAAGAATGAGCGGCTCAGATTGCAAGCAATGGGATCGCGGCCGAATAAGCATGGCTGTTCTTTGTGAGCTCGCAGAATTTAATCTGTTATATAAATACTCAGGCTGTTGGGTCTGTATAATATCATGCAAGAGGATAAGCGTTCTAAACTTGATGAGGTTGTCGAAGCTGAGGACGATTATTTGTAGAGACTAACTTGATATGTGTTCGAGGTATCGTTTACTAAAAACATATCTATGCTCTCTATATGCTAAGTTGTTGTAGATGACATTTAGTTTACGCCTAGTATTATAGTCAACAAGGCAGAAAACTTCGCAATTATATAGCAATATACATAAGTAATAAGAGGGACTTAAACAAGTAGCATCTTAGTTTTGATCGGCAAAGAATTTTGCGTTGCACATAGCAGTCGGAGACCATTATATACCTTTCCGATTGCAATTGCCACATGATCTGTCCAGGTAAGGGTATCGTTGAAAACAATACCCAGATTTCGAGATTTCGTGACGTATTCGATGCATGATTGCCCTAATTTTATTGGTGGAAATGTGGCAGTATCTAGTGACTGCTTATAAATGCAAAGTGTCTTGGACTTGGCTGGATTCAGTGATAAATTGTGTTTGATGGCCCACTGTTGTATGATCTCTAGATCTTCGTTCATCATTTCAATGGCAATACTGAGCATGTCCAGCTGGCAGCACAAGTTTAATTGGACGTCGTCAGCGAACATGTGAGCAGTACAATGTTTAACAAGTTGTGGGTGTTCGTTCACATAAAGTGAAAATAGTATGGGCCCAAGAATCGAACCCTGTGGAACTCCCGCGCGAACTCCAAGAAACGAAGACATTTGGCTTCCTACTGTCACACATTGCTGAGGTATGACAGCCAGAGACGAAAATCCAAAATCATACCGCAGCTTATTACAGAGGAGAAAGTGATCCACCGTGTCGAATGCTTTCGAGAAGTCCAACAACGTCAAGAACGTAGGACAGTTAGTATCCAGGCCATTGCGGATGTCGTCGACAACAAGCAAAAGTGCAGTTTTACAATTCCTGTTTGCGCGAAAACCTGATTGGGCTGGATTTAAGAGGTTGTTGTCACTTTAGTGTGCTTGCATCTGCTTTAGCATAGTTTTCTCGAATACTTTGGATAAAAACGGTAAGATTGCGATTGGTCTATACTCAGTGTTAGTTGGGCTTTGCGACTTGGGTATCGGCAATATCCTTACCATTTTCCATGAAAGGGGGTATTCACAAGTGGTAAATACGTGATTAAAAATGTGTGTTATGTATCTAAGAGTGAAAGGAAGCAGGAGTTTTAAAAATTTAGGATTAATTCCATCGAATCCTATCGCATCAGATTTAACCGATAGCACGGCTTCAACTACATCTTCATCCGTAATCTGCTATATTGTCATAGTCGCTAGACATATGGTAAGTATCATAAACCGTGTATAATACATAACAATGCTCAGACACAAAAATCGCTGTAACGAGAAATATGATTATCCATTAATACGATAGATAAAAAGTTCTGAATCAGACTTCGTTCGCCTCATTGACATTTCACTCTATTGACCTCACCGAGAAGCCACTCCAAATGACTCGAAATCAAACCAGTACTCCCCGAAGGCGCACTCTGTCAAAACTATAAAGCCATTGAAATCTGACGAACAAAACACTAATTATGTCAACAACTCATTGCTGGGCACTTAAACTTATTTGCTAACAACACGAGTGACAAGAAGTCAGCACGAGACATTAAAAAAAAACCCTAAACGTGACCACAAAAACGAACAATTCTATCTTCCTCTGTGTGTATTTGAGCTTAGGCATATTCATAAAAGAGTTATGTGTACCTCTCTCAACTGTTTAAAATGTGGCACTTGATTAGCGTGTTTAGTTAGCACATGGATTTGTATTTCAAGGAAAGGGTGAATTATAATTATTCCAGCGAGCTGCGTAGTTAAGTGTAAATTTGTGGGAAATATTAGTTCATTTGATTCTTCTCCAAATAAACCGTCTCGACTCCCCTCTTTTAAACTATTTACGTGTTATCGACCTCTCAAACCAACCCACTGTCCACATAATCGTAGGCCGTTCGTGTGTGCTTAATGTATGCCACAAAACCGGGAATAGGTATGAGTACATTTTGAAAAATTATTCCATTCAAAATTTTCAGGTCTATTGCATCTATAAATTTTCATAATCGCTTACCCCTCATCGGAAAAAGCATCCGTTCCTTACGTTCCATGCGCATTGTTGTCTACGCTAAAACTCGAACACAATCCACAGCGACGTCAACTTCCACAACCACAATTTTGAAGATTATGCTGTAGATGATGACCGGATAGGTTCTCTCCAAAGACTAAAGCTTGTCCGGTCCCGGCAGTGCGCGAGTTTTCAATTGTAGATTGTTGTTGTCGTTGTCGTTGTCGTTGTCGTTGTCGTCATAGTTGTTGCGATACAAATCGCCCAAATCGAGAGATACTTTCCTATTTTGATGGTAAAATTTATTACGTAAACTATTCGTGGGCTTATGTGGGCTATTACTATCAGTGTGACCAGATGCCTGAATTTTTTTTTATTATTATTATTTTTTATTTTCGTCTGGTGGATCTTTTTGTTGTCAGTAAGTACAAACAATATAGTTGGAAGATCGGAGATTAAAAAAATGGAAATATGTGTGAGTAAAGTTTCCATCCCTCTTTCAATTTGTTGGCTTTGATTGTTGCTTTCAGAAAATGGCTATCTTAAGAAACTTTATGAAGTCGTGCTTCTGTTCTTTTTAAGTAATTCATCGCAAATTAAATATACGAAGCATTGTTGTTATATATATATAAGATAATTGATTGTTAATACCAATAAATCTGGGATGAAGGCATTTCAAAAGCCCTTCCCTTTTGTCTGTTGTTAGGTTGTTGTTTATACTAGAATTAAAGTAAGCTCCCAAAACATTATTTCATTTTGACTGTTCTTGACTGTTCCCTGGCTTGACCGGTTTCTTAAGTTTATTTATCTCTAAAAGCGGGTCACAAATTGACCAACTGGATTGAACAATGAGGATGGTGGCTAGCCGCAACAATTGAGCTAGTTTTTCCCTACAAGAACCCAGCTAACACAGCTGATGTTTGTCCCATAAGCTTGGGCATTCAAAATCTTGTTACACGATCAAATTTGTGTTTAAAAGTACTTGACGACACTTTAAGATAAATTAACCAAACCTACTGAAAGCCTTGCGTTTTCAGACTCTAAACCTACCATGACTTTAAGCCGCTATTGTAAAATTACTATACATATGAGGTATTTTGATGACAGTTATGGTTTTAGTCAGATCTCTACGCTATATGTTTTTGGCTTGTCGACATAAACTCGTGACTTTTGAAAAAAACTTTAGAAAAAAGTCTAGAACGGTCAAATCGGGTTATTATGAGTGTAAATCGCTAAAACGTGATAACAGACGACCAGGAAACGGCTGTCTTATAAGTGCCGTTTGTGGCTCTTGCATTAAGTGCCGTTGCTCCGCCTTGCTGGAACTACATATCCTCCAGTTCCAATTTATCAACGATTCATTGATCATGGGTCTGTAGCGCTCACCATCCACAATGACCATTCGGGCCGCATTGTTCTAAAAAAAAACATAGCCCATGCCGTGATTTTGAGTGGATGGCTGGAATGGCTGTTCGTGCATTCCTTAAGGATTTTCGGTGTCACAGAACCGTTAATGTTGTTTGTTGGCGTATCTTCTTCTTAAGTGGCGCTACAGTCCAGAGTGAACCTGGACCTCAGCCAATAAGCCCTTACACCTGGCACGATTTTTCGTCGGTTGCTTCCATCGGTCGTCCACTGCTACATAGTCCCCGGGGCTCGGAGGTAAAGATTATTCGGGCCGGAGCTGTGGTGTCAATTCGCTCTACATGGCCCAGCCATTTTAAGCGTTGATTCCGTAGCGCTTGATTAAATCGATGTCGCTGTACAGTCCGTACAGTTCGTGGTTAAATCTCCTAAAGCGACATCGAAAAAGTTACATGACAGCGCGTCGACGTTGTCTTTTGTTAAACATTTGTTGATGTTGAAGTTCTGGGTTATTCGTTACCGACCTTAATGGAGCGCGAGTATTCTCTTCTGAGTCCGTTTGCGGCTGTGGTGTCGTGCAGGCTTTGTCTCCCAATTGCCCAGCTTAGCAATCAGGTTCCCTAGAATAATTTTTGCGTCATAGCTGGGGCATGAATCATATGTTTTGTCTAGGAGGCGTGCACGCAAATAAGGCTGATGTACCCACATATTTGGAAATGGACCTTGTAACTTATTTATAATTACTTTAGACGCAAAATCGTCCACTTCGTTGATGAGACTCAGGAGGGAGTAAACGTAGGTTAAACACCATTTACGTTCAAAATGCATCAGCTGCTAAATTGTCTACACTTTCTTAGGAGACACATTCAAGAGACGTGCGTGGAATGCCCAATTGTGTGGCACCGATAACGAGGTAAGAAACCTTCCAGGGTTTAGTCGGTCCCGTGTTGTTCTAGTCTCTAAGAGTCGTGCGCCGCATTGAACGACCAGTGGTGGCCGGATAACCAGGAACACGGGTGCGAAATGCACGTTGCGCCAAAATCACAGACGAATTGTTCATCAAACACATTGTGATGATTATTCTGCGTTCTTTAGGAGTGTAGCGCTCCATTGCTCATTTCGAATTTCAGCAAAGTTCATTTTTGGTTTAGATTTTGCTATGTTATAAGAATTTCACTATTTTGCGTTTTAATTTTTAAAAAAGGTCTTTTACATAGAACACAAATGGGACGCCCCCAGGTGACTTTGTCAGAACTAATTAAGCTTCTTAATTCCAGGCCTATTATGATAAAAATCAAAGACAAATTGGCCAAGTTCCATGTGGTGTAACATGCATTCGAAAGTGAAGAATACTGCGCCTCGAAAATTTCTAAAACGCAAAGGTCTATTTCGGCTGCGTAGGTGCTTGCCTAGATACTCTAAATGCACTGATAATGACCTGACGGTCTTTGATATGCTGTCGATTGTAATGACACCAGAAATTAATTTTGAAAAAAATATGACATTAATTTGACTAGAATGATTTCAGCCAGAGTCTGAGCTATTAAAGGAATGTAGTGGAGTATTCACCGATGTTGATAACGCCAGATTCTACTCCTCATTAGGAAAATTTTCGCCTGTTTAAGCGCAGATACGAGTATACATATGCAATCCGGTGGCGAAGTGAAATTGTAGGGACAGCTAAGCCCTCTCACGACTTCAAAGCAGATCTAATAATGCAAGACTTCACAGTGAAATTCACAGATTCTTGTTTGGGTATCAGGTTTCAATACGATCAAGGGATATGTAGTAGTCTAAGAACTTGCTAAGCTCAAAAGAGATTTTTTCATGAACTGAACTTACGCTACGCTGCGCCATTGATTGGGTCTTTCGTTGACAGTTGGGTTTCATAAAGGGTCATTCATTTTTCGATGGTATCTCGGCCATAACTTGAGTAATATTGGTTTTAAATGCGTCTAGAGTTCGGGGATTATTCGCGTAAACACGGTCTTTTACCTAGCCCCATAGGAAAAAATCTAACGGTGTCAAATCGAATGATCTTGATGGCCAATTGACGTCACTAAAACGTGAAACTACGCGACTAGGAAACTTCTCACGCAATAAAGCCATAATTGGTCGTGTTGTGGGGCTTGTTGCCCCGTCTTGTTGGAACCACATATCGTCCAAGTCATGATCTTCAATCGCCGGCCAAAAAAAATTATTATTATTCGGCCATATCGCTCCGAATTGACTGTAACCGCCTGCCCATTGGCATCTTCGAAGAAATACGGACCAATGGCACCTTTTGACCATAGAGCACACCAAACAGTCACTTTGTCTGGATACAACGGCACCTCTTCGATCACTTGTGGGTTTTCTGAGCCCCATATGCGGCAATTTTGTTTGTTTACATACCCACCGAGTGAGAAATGTGCCTCAACACTGAAGAAAATGTTGTTCGAAAAATCTGTGTTTATTGTCGGTTGTTCCAGCACCCAAGAAGCGTATCTACGGCATTGTGAATGGTCAGCAGGCTTCAATTGAGTTTGGCAGGTGTCAAATGCCAGCGTTATCAACTTGAAACTACGAAATAAATGACCCTGCATGAGCAAACTTGCAGATGGCATGACTTTACTTTAATTGCCAATTACTATAAATGCTTCCCGACGTCTTTAGGAGGCCATTATTTTTGCTGTTGCGTCTCAGTAGGAAAAACTGTCGGATGCTTACTGACATCATGGCGAAGTACTACGCTTTTGCTAAGTACTATGATGAACATAGGTGACATAACATCCTGCAACATTTTCTGTAATAGTAACGATAAATAATGAATTCCAGTAAATGAAACACACAGAGAATACAGTGGATTCGTCCTTTGTCTGAGTGCTCGTTTCAAAATATATCAGCATCTACAATAATTTTGTAAAAAATCTTTTTAAAAAGCAAAATGTCCCCTGAGCTCATATTGCTTTGCTTAAACGCTTTTTTGATAGCAAACTCAGTAAAAATCCATTTAATTATATCAATAAAGAAGTAGAAAGTAATTTTTAAACGACAATGATATCCATTATAATGTTCTGATAGTTTTCAACTTTCTCTTCCATTCTGGTCACACTGATTTATTACTCGTAAAAGCTATTGTGTCTGTTCTGTAGGTATTTGAGGATTTTACTCTATGGTTCTGGGGCATCATTTAGTGTTCTCCATTCGTTGGATATAAATCGGTCGAGGTAAACGGATTTGTCTTTCAAATTTTTAAAAATATTCAATGTGTTGCCGGCATTTATTCGTAGACGTGTCTAGATGCAATAGTGCTTAACACAAAGTGGTTCATTTAAGTGAATGCACACTTTCGATGGATATTTGATTTGAATTTTTATATAGATTTGGACACGGATTTGGATTTAAATTTGATCTGGGTGCTTATAGTAGGTACTATCAAATTCACTTTCCGTACACTGACCTTGTGTTGGTTGTTGTGTGTGGTGGTTTGCTCAAAGAGTTTATCGAGTGCGCATTCTAAAGATAAACGGTGATAGTGATGAACTTGAGTTTCCCTTTCGTTAATTAGAAATTTATCTAATCATTGATAACGATCGAATTTCGATTGATAGGTAGGAAATCGACAGGTTCCGTTGAATTGTATACGGGTGGTGAGTGATCTGTGGGAGGTGAATAAACCATTCCTTGTCTCAAAAATTGCCTGTCGAATGTTTGCCGATGATGTCAATTGACATTTGTTATTAATTTTATTATTATATATTTAGTATTTGTTGATCGTGACTAGAAAACCGGTTAAAAGCGCGAAATGTAATTTGCATATGCACATCAACAGATTGGCTCATCTCGATGGAAGCGGTTTGTTTTTTAGCAAAAAAAAAAACATCATCATTGGATGATTATTTAAGTGAATTGTTATTGCATTGTCTTTGAAAAGGGGATCATTATTTGGCGGCTACAAGCAGTGCACGGTACGGTTTTTTAAGTGGCTACGCTTTTAGACTGCACATTCAATCATTGTTTACGTTCAATTTTGCTTTGTCAATATGGAATCGTAAGTGGATCTGTCGTAACATTAATTAATTCAATTGAGTGATGGGTTCTGTGTCAGTGAGAGTAATGGGGAAGCTCTATACATATTCGTATATGATTCAAAGATTCGGGGAAAGTTTATCCAATTTTTAAACTGGCGTGACGTGAAGGGCAATTGTTAACGTCTAGAGCATAGCATCTCTAAATTGGACATGGCTTACAGCAATCGATTTAGGAAACTTGACTGAATTCAGCCTGAGACAGGCAATTTAGGGGATTGCATGAATCTAGCTGGCTTCAGCTATGGTTTGGATAAGGTAACTAGCCTTAGTTGATGCATATCCCGACTTGTTCTACAGTATTTAAGTTCCTATGCAGTGCTTGCACAGTTGATGCTACAGTCTGTTTGATAACATCGTACACGACAAAAATTAAAGAAGAACTTATAATAATCAAAAAAAAAATAATTGCACTGGTTTATTTTGTTTATTTACTTGAATGCTTTTCAATTAATATGTTGTCCACTCTCCTCCATTATCAATAATTGCTTGGAGTCTTCGAGGCATGCTTTTTACTAATCTTATGGCATAATCTTGAGACAAATATCTCCATAAAACTCGTATTTTTCGTGATAATTGTTTGACCGTCGAGATCTTCTTTCCTTGGAGCTTTAGCTTCATGAATGCCCAAGCATTTTCAATGGGATTTGCATCCGGCGACTGTGATGGCCAATCTAAAACATCGACGTCATTTTCTTGTTTCCAAGCACTGCACAAACGACTGCGATGTTTCGGGTCATTATCTTCTTGTAGTAACCAATTCTCATTCCTTCTTTTAAACCACCTTTGGGCAGATGGTAATAGAGCCTTCTTATAAATTTTGACCATGTTGGGTGCGTTAAAGTTATTTGTAAACATGAACAAATTGCCAAATCCTTGTTTTGAGAAGCATCCCCAAACGTGCACATTTTTTCTGTGTTTGATGGTCCGCTGGATTCATTTATTGGATTGTATACACCAGGTATAAGTAATAGGAGACCATGCCCAAAAAGAAGCTTCATCCGAAAAAATAACGTTGTTCCAATCTCTGTCCTAATTCTTCTTGGCCCAACTGAGTCGTTTTGCTACGTGTTTTTTTGACAGCAGTGGTTTCTTTGTTGTGCTTCGAAATTTTACATTATTTTACATTATTTTACAATTTTACAACGTCTTCATATCGTATCACAACACACATTTACACCCCTTTTACGTAAAATCCCTTGTCCTCCAGGTAACGACAGAAGAGGATTTTTTTCAAACACGCGTAGAATCATTTTGTCCTGCTTTTTTGTTGTTTTTTGGCGTAGACCCACGATCCGGCAAATCATCCACATTTTTAACTTGGGAATAACGGTGCACCCACTTGCTAACAAATGCTTTTGACTTTTTCATGTATTTAGCAGCTGCTCCGTATGACATTTTCGGTCCTTTTGGATGCGTGCACAAGAATACTGTTTCATAACGTGATGCAAACGCGACAATCATTTTAAAATACTTCCGTCTCTGACAAAAATTGAACACTCTTTAAATTTTTTTTATTCAAAGCATCTTAGCAGAAGTAGTTTTTTATCTGCTAATGCAAATGCCACTTCTAAACCGGTTTTCATAAACGAGTTTTGCCGTATACGATCTTATCAAACGGACTGTACACGACCATCGAATCGGAAACGAAACTACAAATACAATAACTATACAAAGAGTATAGTGATTTCTTCACAAATATGCTGCTTCTTTTAAGTTCACGCAATTGACAAAGTCGCCATTTACAATACATAATAAGTGCATCTTTTGGCAAAGTCATGACTTGGCACCACCTTCTATAACAATGTCATTTTCCCAGCAGTATTTGTTTAATAGTGATTCAGTAGTGACTCAGTAGTGATTTAGAGCTGAAAGCATTTGCAATGATTTGATAGACTGAAGCAGGAGTGGATGGTCGTTTAAAAATACCCGTCGACCAACAATGTTGATACGATGTTTTTTGTATTGTTGTAGAAGCTTGTTCCATTAGAATTTCACTAGAATTCGGTTTTAACTGATCTGTCCAACTATTACCTTTTGAATGTCTGTTTAGTGTTGATTAATTTTCAAAAAAGAAAAAGGGGTCAATGTAGTTTCCTTCATTAGACAAGAATTTTTTCTACTTCCCAGGCCACTTGTTTATGCCGTCACTAAAAAAAAATGTTTGGCTTTAACTAAAGAAATACCCCAAGATTCTCTTGGACATCCTTCCGAAAGTTCCCGGAACAAGGGGAAATTTGAAGGCGCTACATTTTTCTCCAGCTATAACTACTAGGTGGGGTGAAGAGTAACCTCCTTGGGAATGAAAAAAGATTTTTTTTCAAATGTTTTTGTATTTTATTCAATGTAGTCCCCTTTTAGCTTGATACACTTATTCCAGCGATTTTCAAACTTCTTGATCCCGTCCGAAAAGTAAATACTCCTCCGTGGCGTCGATGATTTCCTCGCGTTAGCTGAATTTTTTATTGTTGAGCCATCTTTTGAGGTTTGGGAAGAGATAATAGTCCGAGGGAGCAAAATCGGGCGAATACGGTGGATTCGACAACAATTAGAGCCGTAAGTCATTGATTTTAGCCGTGGTTGCGATGCTCTTATGCGCCGGCGCATTGTCTTGTAAAAACAATATTTTTTTCGCTTCATATGAGGCCGTTTTGCAGTGATTTCGGCCTTCAATCGCTCCAATAATGCACAGTAATACTCGCTGTTGATGATTTTTCCTTTTTCGAGGTAGTCCACGAAGAGTATGCCATGACGAAACCGACGCCATAACCTTTCCGACCCATTGAGCCTCCCTCGGCCGCTTCGGAGCACTCCATTGCCGGGCACTCATTCTGTTCTCTGGTGTGTAAAAGTGGATCCAGGTTTCATCAACAGTTACCAATCGACGCCAAAAGTCCGCCCGATTCCGCATCAGCAAGTCCAAACACTCGTTTTGGTCAGGAGTGAGCATGCGCGGCACCCAGCGGCAGGATAACTTTTTCATATGCAGAATATTGCCCAAAATATGGCGTGTGCGCTCAGTACTAATCTCTGTGGTATCTGCTAGCTCGCTCCCCTTCACTCTCCGGTCAGCCAACACCATTTCATGTTTTTTTTTACATTATCCTCTGTAGCCGCATCGGATGGCCTGCCGCTGCGGACTGCAATAGCTGCATGGCTTTGTCCATACTCAACATGATGCCAAACACGTCAACAACAATCAGCTTACAAAACAAAACTAAAGGCACAAGTATCGCACTGAAATTTGGCATGTCTGCTTAAATATGAACGGACTTCAAGGCACACTAACTTTTTTGCAGCAGCAGCGCATTCTGGCGGTCAAGGAGGTTACTTTTCACCCCACCTAGTATGTCATCATCTAGGGTAGATGCGCTGGACTGGGTCAGATGGCGCCCCATAATCGTTGTGTTTCAGTAGCCTTACCGCAATTTTGCAGTGGGTCAAGAAGCCTTAATTTTTATTTTGTTAATAGATTGCCGTTACCGATGGAAGAGCAAATCAAGTATGTAGGTGTCAATTTTGGGTGACTTCTCTATCAGTTTAAAATCACTAATTTGCAATTTACGGTTAGGGGCTATACATTCCATGAAGTTGAGTGAATTAGCTGGATCATTTGACTCATTTGGGACCCAGTTTGTTGCCTTTCATAAATCAGCCAGATTTTTTAACTGCAGGGAAGCAAACCTAACACGTCTTAACCTACCAAATCGCTTACATTGCTTTCACTATCTTGGACAAGTCAATTTTGTCCATTATTATGTATTTATTGTATCGTTGGCGCAAAGATATATTTTGGTAATCTTGAAGATTTTGTGTTTGATCCTTGGAATCTAAATGATTATCATCGGCTTACCTAGTTGCGAGTTTTGAACTTTCTACCTTTGAGTTCTGTTCCCCAAGCAAGAAAGACATAGTATTTGACCAGAGGCTCTCTACAAAAATTACGAATGAGACTAAACCAAGGTACGAATCTTAAAAAAATTCAAAATTCAATTCGCCTGCAATTTATCTGGTGTTACGATTTAGTGAAGGTTTGACATTCAACAGCTAAAGACGTTAAACACCAACATTCGGATTTAATGTCACCGGTTATTTCGTCCATGAAACCTGCCTATAACATAAAAAATCTTTTTATTTTTGCTTATCAAGTATTTATTAAATTGTCAGGTTGCTATTACCCACCCATGCACAACTAATGGATAGTATGGATGCGGTTTTAATATGACACCAATTTCCAAGCCATGACAACACAATACGACTACAATTGCTGTCCGACAATTTCAAGTGCAATACCATAAATCAATCAACAAATTGATTACGCAAGGTCTCATGTAAGTGGTGATGGTAATCAAAAACGAATTTTAGCTACGAGTAGCGCGAGCCCATTTCCTTTTGCAATTTCACAACGTTAAACCCCCCAACACGCGAAATTTAATCTACACGTAATCCTCCTCATGGAGGACTCGATTGGAACCTCACGCAATTTTCACACCCCGTCCATCAGTAGATGTGTGTCGCTCTATCGTTCTATGGCTTAATTAAATCGGACTTCCGCCCAACTTTGCCTGTATATCGACAGTCAATCATAAATCGCACGCAAATTATCTATCTGGCGTTGGCATAGATAAACAAAAAAAAAAAAAAGTTAAAGAAAAACGTTCTTGATATTGGCAGGGCGGGACCCATTAGATAATCAGTCCATAGCCATACGTCGCACATATGTTTTTTTCATTGCCAATTCACGGATACACACACATACTGGATGAATGCATCCAGTGCCATGAAGCATGTGCACGACTGGTTGTCTATGACGTAGGAAAGACTTGACTTTTTGTCTGTATCTGGCTAAATGCATGCCTTTGACCATCACCGCTAAGGCAGTAGGGTTCAATTCACTTCATTTCAGTTCAGTTTAATGAAAAGCACTGTCAGAAAAATTCGCGCCAATCTATTTTGGGTTGTCACAAGAATGCGACGCCATATCAAATGATCCATTCGACAGTCGATTGTATTTTCAAAGAGATAATTCTGACAATGTTTCCCCGATCGGCGACGTTAAGAGGGTCTTAATTCCATCTGACGTTGCACGCATTATTCATGGTGCAAAGCGAAGCGTCTGACGTGTTTGATGTGTCTGATGTATCTGACGCCTCAACAGACACAGCGCTATCGTATTATACGAGTATACTGACTATGACGCGCTGTTATGTTGCACATGAGGCGCAGGATATAAATAATCCATGGCAAAAAACCGGAGTGGTGAACTACTAATTTTAATTAGCTATTATAATTACCAACGACTAGTTACTTATATCCGTGGTCGTTCATATACATATGTATCTGGCCATATGACAGTTTTCTATCAGAGAAATTGGATTATAAATTTATCAACAGCCCCACAAAGGCCCAAATGTTTTTGAGAAAATTCAAAGTTAAAAGGTAGAGCTGGGGACTTGGGTCTTCTTTAAGATACTCGATCGTAGATAGTGGGTGTTCCGAAGATAGTTCCTCTTCCGTGTGAAATAAATGTTTGAGTGGATTAATAATTTATTTTGATTGTGGCCATTTATTATTTTAAAAATGTTTCTTAGTGTAGAAATGTCATGGATTTTGTTCAGGGAGGAGTAGTATCTTAAAGCAGATTGGTTATATACGATACTTTATGATGGCATGAACTTTGAAGTATTTATTTGCTGAGATAATTATTAGTGTGTCGCCAGCTTTAGAGATAATTTAAATTTTGTTTTCTTCTTTTTATTCAGAAATATAGTGGCTAGATGGAGATCCATATTTGTATGGTCTCTGAGGGATACGATCTGCCGTAGTGTGAATATTTGGTCGATTGTGGACCTTTTCTGACCTGAAGACACATTGATACTACTGAGTAATGGGATTGTTGATGAACGTCTTCAGGTGTTCATCAGTACAGCAGATAAGTTCTTTCCATTCATCGGGCATACTTCCGTCCGACCATATTCCACAGATGAGTCGGTCTATCCTCCTTCCCACCGCTTTTAAGATTTCGGCAGTCAGGCCGTTACCATACCAGATTTGTTCGACTTAAACTTAAATATGACTATGTTCACTTTATTCAGGTCGAGTGGACAGAATTGTTGGTCTATACAGTCCGGGTTGATAAGTTTGTTCTGCCTATCAGCGGTTTGTTCTGCCTATCATCGCTGTTATGCAGTCTACAAAAATGCTCTTCCAAATCCTCAGCATCGATGTTCCCTTGATCGTCTGTGCAGGCTTCGGTTCGGGGCTTGCGTCCATAGCATGTTTTTTTTATCTTTTGCTAAAACTTCCGATTCTCACTCCTGGAGTAGCATTTCTCAATTTCCCCGTCCGCGTACTTCTCTTTTTTTTTGCTCCCGAGAAGCTCGTGTTCGTCGCTCCTCTTTTGCTTATAGAGCTCGTGAGCAGCTTTAGTCCTTCTATGCAGCGCCGCTTTGTATGCATCCTTCTAAGCTGCATTTGCTTGCGGGCACCGTCATCAAAGCAGGGGTTTCGTGGTGGTGGTCGAATGTAACTCAGCACATCAGAAGCGGCAGACTTCTTGCCTAAGTCTGCCTCCAACAACAAATCCGCATACAAATAGACGTGGCTTTTGCCGTCTATAACAATCGTCATTATAGATATCCCAGTTTTTGAACCTCTTTTGTGCGGCCCACACCATCGCATTTGTTGGATGTAGGTAATGTCTGCCGTTGGCCCATTAAAAACTCATCCGTCACCTGCTCTATTCCAAGACCCTGACTAAACTTTAGAAGTTCTTACCGGACTGAGCCCAAAATATATCGGAGTAGCCTGGATAAGGTCTCATTTGTGTTGCTTCCGGATTTTACTTCACCGTTGATTCGATCCGGGTAATTCACCTGCTGTTCCGTTTATAGTGCTCTTATTTTTGTCTGGGGCACAGCACTCGCGCTTGCAAGTTTGGCACGATCTTAATTCAACCAAATTCAAGTGAAAACTAAGAGTAAACACTTTATAACAAAACCATCCTATTTATTAGCTCATTTTTCACTTATTCAATATTTGACCTAAGAATGAATATTACCAGCTATCCATGGGATATATGCTGATACGTTTGTAAAGACGTCTGGATGTATTGAACCACACTCTGAACTTCCATATGAGATAATGCCAAATTGGACGAATTCTGTAAGTCCAGACTCACAAGGTGCTCTACCAAACATTGGTCCGCCCGAATCTCCAACGCACGAGTATGTTCTATCTTCTGATTTGACACAGAACTGCTTGTTGGTGATCTTCATGATTGGATAGATCTTTTGACAAACACTTTTGTCGACAATGGGCACGTTGGCTGCTTGCAAAATTCTTGCTCGTAAGCCTGTTTCCAGTAAACCCCATCCTGCGATCATCATGGTTTTCGAGTTGCTTTTACGCTCAATTAATTCGTTCGATATTGGCAAACGGATTGGTTTTATATTTTCTATGAAATGAGAATTGAGTTTAAACTCGTACCAAATGCTGGCATCAATGCTGTCAATACTCACTTTTCTCGATCACCTTTTCTTTGAGACGAATCAATGCAATGTCATTGGCCCCCTTGTGGATGCTGTAGTCATTGTGATAAATAGCTTCCTCGACGTCGATTTCCTGTATAGATCCACAGACTTGACTTCGGCCACTGCCTATGCAGTCGGGGTCTTCTGCTGTATCGTGTTCTCCCAAGCGGACACTCACTCTATTTGAAAAGAATTTGGGAAGAATGGACTTAAATGAGCCTTTAATATCATCCAGCTTACTACTTACAAAGTATAGGACGGATTCTGTATGCAATGCGCTGCTGTCAAGACATATTGGTTTGTAATCAATGTTCCCCCACAACGTGTGCTTTTCTCCACTCCATCTGAGTACACTAGTAACGCCATCCATGGGAATTCCCATACAGTGGTGTCCCTTCCATTGGCAATATTATAACGGTTCCGTAAAGAGATTTGCTTGCAACCAATATCCTGTAGGATTTCCATTCCCAATGCCACATCTTTTTTAGAATATTTTTCACTAGCACGCGTCCTGGAGGGAGGTTTTTGTGAGGCCACCAAAGCCACTCCAAATAGATAAATAATAATCGTTCTTAAAACACCACTTTTCGTTACCATTTTGCAATAGTCACTGGATGCCTTTCAATAAGTAATTTACCATGTGAACAATGTTAGGAGAAAAAATGTGCTTTCCAATGAGAAAATGTAAGTCACCCAGGTGAATTCTCTAAAAAAAAAAATTCCCAAAATACAGAAAAATGCCCACTTACCGAGATGTCCAGTCCACATTCCACTTTTCATGGAACAGGTCACCGACATACATACATGGAGCAGTGGGGGATTCTGATGCGGGTGAACCCGCTCACTCAATACATGTTTGTATATCTTGTTTTGGTCAGTCAAACGAGTATACTCTTTATTTACGGCTTTTGCATGCCACTTATGACGTCATTATTACTTACCGACTACAATCGACTACGAACGGAATTCGTTCCGGTTTTCTGAAAAACAATGTGTCATTGTCGTTGATTAGCACTTGTTATTTATTCAATTTCGTCTCTATCTACCTTTTGAAGAAGTTTATAAAGTCTAATGCTTGCCGATTAATTTTAGTTGTTTTAGTAGACTTTCTCTCTGTCATCGAAATAGAGTTTAACGTTTATTCTTAAGTGATCTCTAACAACAAGTGGATGATAGCTTGTCCATACGAATACTGTTAAAGGATTACATACATGAAGCCTACCATTGTCTTCCTGTGAATAGATCTGTATACTCCCGTCATGTTCTCACTTGAATCCTGGGTTGGTTAAAATTTAAATATTGTGCTTCCTATTCAAACTTAAACCGTGGCAATTTCAACTATAAGAGAGGGAGGGAGGAGGCTCAGAGGTCGTATTTGTTTATTCAAACTGAACGGAAGGGAATTTAATGCGATTAACCGGGTAAAACTCAGATATTCGCAATTCAATGAACCCATGAATGAGGATCAGCTTAAAAAAGAACAAGCCCAGGGAGTAAACACGGTGCAAAAAGACTTTGGCATACATGCTAAAAGTCGTAACCCTTTCATTGTGACAGAGAATATGAGTTAGACCTAGTGGCAACGTCTTCTGGAATGCATTCAGTGTCAAATGCCTTATGCACTCGTATAAGTTCCAGTTCAAGATAATTCTAGCAGCTTGCTTGTGATTTCTAATGCTTCGACTCGACGTGTGTATATTACGTTTTTATGGTAGTTAGAAATTCAGCAAAGTAATTCAATATTCTCCCTACCTCCTGGGTTGGCCCATGCTTAGGAAAGTACCAGTACACATTGCGGTTTTTTGAACTTTATGCACTCATAAGTCTATTTCAAGTTGGAGAACTGCGAATACAAATGAGCGAATATTCGCAAAATTTGACACATTATTCACAGATACTATTTCATTTAGTCGCAGCGACCTACGAACAACGAAAATCATGACAGGATAATTTTAAGGTTAAAATTGCTATTAACATTCGCCAATCTGGGTAGACGTTCGTTGCAGATTGATTAGCCTTTACTATTGTGGCAGTTGTGCAAACAATTATTGACCTTATCATATTTGTATTTCCAGGAAATGCTTTCCTTTTGTGCCGTCGTATGATGGTAACACTGTTCATTTAGATCTTAAATCTGGTCGTCAATATACAGCGTGTTTTTTTTAAGAGCTTGAGAACTTTAAATAATAATACAAGACGGAAATATTGTTGAAATGAATTTTCTATTATTATAATCTGGTAGATAATTTCATGGCATTTAATCAGTATGGTCCATGGTACATACATGGTCCATTCGATCAGTCCAATTTTTCACTACTTTTTCCAATAAATCTGGCCGTATGGCGTCAATGGTGGCTTGAATATTGGCTTCCAAGTGTTGCTGGTTTGTCGGCATAAACCAATGACTTAACATAGCCCCATAAAAAGTAATCAAAGTAAATTCGCACGAACGAGGGGGCCAGTAAACAGGACCACTTCTGGAAATAGAGTTGACACCAAATTGATTTTGCAATAAATTGATGGTTAAGCGCGCTGTATGGCAAGTTGCGTCGTCTTGTTGGAATCAAATGTCGTCGATGCTTAGCTGATTAATTTTTAAAAACAAAAAATCAGTCAGTATGGCTCGATAGCGCTCGCCATTGACCGTAGCGACAGCTCCTTTCTCATTTCGAAAGAAATAAGGACCGATGATGCCACCAGCGTGTAAACTGCACCAAACAATGAATTTTAATGGATGTAATGGTGATTTCGCTAAAACGATCAATAATACGATAATAATTGCTTGCTCACTAGGCCTATTATGCTGACCGTAAAATTGAGTGCTCTATGAACTTCACGAACAGATTTATTTTTTTCAAAGTAAATTTCCACAATTTAGAAGCGTTGTTCTGGCGTTAAACGATTCATGATGAATTGTCAAACCTTACTGAACAGAAATGTCAACACAGTTTGACATTGATAGGCTGTCAAACCTTAGACAACAACCACCGAAACTCGACATATTTTTAGTGTTAAAATGTATAAGTTAGCTAAAAGTGGTAGATAGATGACCATTAGTCTGGGTTTTTTGCTGCTGAAATCATTGAGGGAGTAGTTGGCTGCAAGTGGGCAAAAGGAAAATTGTTTTGCGAATTGTCTGGCGTCTGGCGTCTTTATCCAACGTAAATATGCAAGTTGGTCGACTTCCTGCTTGATGCTCTTAGTAGTTATCTACATAGTGACAACGTATATCGCTGTGCTGTCCACCGAATCATGTCTAGTCCTTTGTGCAGGACTTGACGCCAAAATTGTAGGACTACAGTACATATCTATATATGTATGTATCATGCTGGCATTATAAATCGCCAAGTATTTGTATGTATTTCGTATTTCATTCGTAATGAAACATTCCTCCCTAAAAAAAAAAGCTTAACAAAGTTTTATAGCCTTTTAAGGTAAACTGGTATTATTAAAAATGAAACTTAACAAAATAAACATTCAACGTGCATTCCACTTTAGTTGAGCAGTCTTAAGTATGTGTCATCGTCTGTTCGTGACTAAACGTGCGTTGTCGTAAACCCACTTTTTTTTTAATGAGAAAAGTCGTATTTACTATAAATGAGAAATTTAATCGCCAATATCTCACCACTGAGCAGATGAGATAGTTTTTTATTATGATTTTACTACTTCAACATCAATTGGATATATCAAATGTGGAAATGGAACTCATAAAACTGGAGATTTACTGAAGTTATCTTGAAAGTTGAAACAGATAAAATGTAGAAAGGAACCTTGAAAAAGATAGATCAACAAATGGAGTAGATACTGCAATCATAAAAGGTGTCATAGATGATTAGACACACTATGATTCAACCACTATTCATAGAAGTTTGCTTAATTTCTACTTTCTAAGTTGTAATGGATAAAGCTATGACAAATTGAAGAATAGATCCCAACAAACCTAGACTACATTTGCGCATGTAATTCTCAATCGTTTGAGCTCCTTCTTTTTAAGTCTTCCATTTACAAAGAGAGATATATTCTGCGTTCCAGTAGATGGATTCTAGTCCTTTGAAGTATGTCAATAGCTCATTTCATACATTGTTATTACATTTAGCAATATGCCATCTTCTTGACGTTCTAAATAATCATTTTAGTTAGTCTAGCTTTCATAACGCGACCCTGCCTTGGATGGACGGACGAATTGCTAGTTTTGATATCTTTATTCGCCTATCTATCTGTTGGCTCTTTTATGATATAAGCGGAAACGTGTTGATTTTGTGGAGACTAGCAATGTCCGCTTAAAAATTTTATTAACCTTTAAATTGCTATTCAAAAAAAATGTAGGACTGATTAATGTGGAAAATGGAAAAGCCTGTAAAAAGAAAACTTCACACCAGCCACTCTGTGTCTGCAATCGCTTCGTAAAATCCTTGGAGCTTTTACTCTATTACATCTCATTTTAACTAAAATTTGGAAGGAAAATAGCCCAAAGTTTTTTTTGCACGCAATCTGTAATCTATCTGAAAACAATTTTTTGTATTCAACAGATTATAAAACGTACTCTTTTGCAAAAAAGTGTAAAAGGTGTGGACTCACTCAATCAACAAATACACAGTGTGATAAATAATATTCCGGACAGGAGCCAAAGTCTCAGCAACCAAAAGCGCCAACCTATTTGTCCAAATATGGGTATTAAAGCTTAATCTTTCTTTTCTATCTGTCATAATTTCTTGACAATAGGTTGACATTTAACAATTTTTCTAGAACACTTTTTCATTTGATGTCGAAATCTTAACATGAAACAAAGCGCGGTCATTGAATTCCACGCAAAACTTTGTAAAAATGCAACCAAAACATTCCAATTCATGCAACAGTTGGTTTCAAGTAGCATAAACGCTGGAGGATGACAAACACTCAGGAAGGCTTATTTCAATTCGGATGCCTAAAATGATCCACGTGATTTTGTTGCAGAATTTCTTCCAACTGGTGAAACAGTTACTGTCGTCTATTATCTTGAATTTTGAAGCATTTGATGGCCAGAATTCATCGCATTCCACCTGACTATCGCGATTCAAAAAGTTGGTCTCTTTCAAATGTGTGTGATAAATCATCCACCGTATTCACCTGATTTGTGACTTCTCTTTGTTCCTGAAATTGAAATTGAAGTTTAAAGGATGTTTTGTGTGACAACATTCCGACTATTCAAGCAGCTTCGACACAGGCACTCGTGGCAATTCCGCAAAATGAGCTAGAACAGGCACTTGAATTACTATAGCTGTAACAAGTGTATTGAATATTTCGAGATAATTATGTTTTCTAGAGCCAGTTCGGGATATTATTTGCCACACTGTGTATCCACTTTCTTTAAGAAAAGCGACTGAACGTCACATGTATGGAAGAATGTTTGGATCAAAAAACTATTATGACCACCGGTATTAAGCGCCAATTGTTGCAGTTTCGAAAAACTGTGATATTTTAAAATTTGAAAAAAAATGACGAAAGGTGTCATGAAGCTTACCTACATGTTTGAATAAAAATTGGAGATTTTTCAAAGCATCGTCGGCTGCTTGTGTTTTAGCCCATCGAAGATAAGGTATAGAAGTTCGACAGTACTCGTAGGCTGTCAAATTTTTATTCGGACATATCTCAACCGTTCATTGAAATTATAGTTGAGGACGCTTTAAGTAAGCCATTTTAGCGAGCGTTTCAGTGATTCATAACTACTCCAGACTTGTATAGTTCGGAAGCTTTGGCACCAATTATCGCCATAATCAGTACATTTACCAGTACAATTTTTGTCCAAAATACCATTGAAGAAAATCTCATAAATTGATTTGAGGACAAATTGGAATGCGATGGAATGCGAAATATAGGGAAGAATATGATTCTCATTAGTCATACCGAGTTGAATAGCAAGTTTACACAGAGCTTAATGAGGTCAACGAGGCACAAGAGTAGTCAATAACATCGTACCTATGCTAATGGCTTCGCCCTGTTTCCTTACAAAAATATGAAACTTAACTTATATACTTATAACGCAGTATGTATTTAAACCTAAACCTAAACCTGCTTACAACAGTTCGAGGTGAATCAGTTAGTCTTCAGTTAGTGTCGAAGACTCTGCGGGCTGGAGTATTGACATTCACTCTGCTTTTCCAAGTAGGCTCAGCCTCAGCGTCATAAAATATGATTGGGCAAATCGAAGTCCCCTTAGTTCTTCAGTATTGGGCCTTACACATTCAGTTGCCCCCTTAGTACAAAGAAATAGCGATTGGTAACAGTGCAAGTTCGGAGAATTGTTTAAAATATGATGTTTAAGCTTCCGCTCCCTTTAACGGACCTGAACTCTTTTGCTGCATCCCCAAAAGTGCAGTCAATCCAGCTATAAATAGCCAAACGAGTCGTCTGTCCCTTCAATAAAAATGCCAATAGATATCTAGATCTAAGTCGGTAAGATATCAGAAACCTAGTAGGGTACCTTACAGGACATCACGGTTTAAGATATCACCTCTACAAAATAAGATTAGTCAACTCTCCAGAGTGCCGACTTTGTCTTAAAGAAGACGAAACAGCTGAACACATTCTATGTGACTGTCCAGCCCTTAACGGAGTCAGAAGGAATATCTTCTTCAGGGAACAACTTGTCACCTGCTGGTAGCCTAATCATTGTTCTGACAAACTGGTTCTGAACATCTTTTAAAAAGATAAAGCTTCCGCTACGTTGGTTGTGGATATCACAATTGATTTAAATGAGGAGAATTCCTCGGCTGTTCGTCTGCGTCCTGATAACATCCTGTTACAGTTTTAGGGCACTTGTCCATTAGGTCAGACTCGTCTGGAAGATGTTTGTTGATATTCAGCCGACTGAGCTAGCGCTATTCCAAATATTCAGCTGCACATATCGTTGGTTCGTTGGGTAGTTATCTTACCCATCAGGTGAAGGTAATTATGTGGTTAACGTACAACGAAAAGTGACACTAAACTACAATAAACGTGGACAACAAAGTGGAAAAAAGTTAACCTGGGATGTTTTTTTTACAAGTTATGTCCCCTTTTTAAAAATACTACTCTTGGCTACGTAACTTGCAAATGTCAAGCTATGACGCTAAGTTTTAGAGGGAATATCAACAACAGATGTACCAACTTAACAAAAAAAAAACAGAACTCAAATCGGAACAATGGGAGCGCCACACGGTGGTTATTCCTGGAACTTTCTGATCAAGGTTATGTGTTTTTAGTGCGGTTATCCATTGGTAGTTACATGCGTCAAAGAGGTAGATCCTTCACTTATATATGTACTGTCGAAATTTCATTACATTTGAAGGAATAGAAGCAGAGTGATTGCGTTCGAAGTGACGTAATGTTTGTGCCATCAGCACAAGTTGGCGACCAAAAAAATTGCTAAAAATTCGGAAGACGTAACCAAGAAGGCCAAGAAAAACAAAAATTTCCTTTACAACATTTTGAGTGGTAATAAATTGCTGTGTCTTCACCAAGACGTTCAGACTACAGATAAAAAGTGAAGATATGCTTCCATGATTCTAAGGGCGTTGTTTAGAATAAGTTCGTTCTACTGAGCCAAACGATTTATGCACAGTTCTATTATGACTATTTGAAGCATTTGGTGTATTGTATTATTCGTATTTGATCAGAATATTGCGCAGAAGGATGTTGGTCAACCCTTGTGACCCATTTCAACTGTCAACCACTACCGTACAATTTTGATTTTTTTGGCAAAATGCCGATGAAAAGGAAGTATTTGGGTGGACATGCTGGTTGACAACCTAAAACAATCATTCGACATGCTTGTAGACTGTATAAATCGCTGTATTTAGTTGAAAGGGTACTATTTTGAATAAAAAAGATCGGTTTTGCCAAAAAAAATGTTTGTTGTTTGTATTTTGAAAAAGTCCTGTTTACTTTGTATGATCTGACTAACTTTGCCAAGAGCAGTGATAGAGTAATCCAGAACTTTGTGTGTCATATCATTAGAACTCAAATCCGAACACGATATTATTGTATATAGGCTTCGTTTGCTCCCTCAATATTTGTTGGCAACGTAACATATTTTATGGGTTGTGAATTCAGACATGAATATTAAATCAAAACAAAAAAGAATATTCAACAGGCGTCTCTTCATTTCCCTTTCTAATCCGCCCCGCCTAGATGTCTACCTCGAAACAATACAAATCGCCGCAATCAACCAACCAAAGTCAAATTCTAATCTCTGCCCATGTTGTCATCTGCTCCATCTGTCATGTCAGCTATGTTGTCAACGTGAACAGCGACGTGTGCGAAATTGCAATCGTTTTCACCTGTTGCATTCACTGCCAAGAAAAATTGAAAAAAAAAAAAAAACAATTTCCATTCATTCAATCTTCCCACGAGTGTTTTAGATTTATCTCGACCGCGCCACATTAGTCACCATCTCGAATAGACTTGAACTAACTGCCAAGTTCTGTAGCTTCTTGATATTTTCTTTTTCTTATTTTTAATTTTTTATTTATTTCTTACCTCGATATCGGTTTGTTGTTGTTGTTGTTTTGGAAGACAATTTTAACTCAACGGATACATTTAGTTACAGGGGTGGTACATTGTCGACTATTAATAGCTCCATCCTCACGGCTTCCCAACTCAATTGTTGTAAATCTTTTCGACAACAAAATTTAGAACAACACTCTTATCATCTGCTCTTATCATTGAATTTCGCATTGGGCTATCAATTTACAAACAAGAATAAACTTTGTCACCAGATTCTTTAGAGTTCAGTTCAGTCTGTAGCCACCGAAAAAGTACTCGTACGCTCTTGTTTTTTCTTCGTATCCGGCTGATACATTTCGAAAGAAAAGAAACGGTTGTCGTATCATTAGTGTCCAAGTCCAGTGTCAAAGTGTCAATATCTCATACGTCGGACACCGCGGTCAGAACGTCTTCAAGGCGCCTATACTTTAGGGGGCGCCAAAATAAAGTTGTCTTAAATTTGTTTACCCTGTTCGATTGCTAGTAAATGACATTTGTCATTCCGATACGGTTGCTATCCGTTAACCAAAACAAAAACAACGAAACGAACACTGTCCGATCAAAGAACGCTCACCGGTTTGTGGGATATTTTTAGGCACGGCAGCGGTTTTTTTTTGAATTTAAAACAAACATTTTGGGATTTTCCAAAATAGAAGCAGCAAAAGACAAATGCATTTCTTCCCGCACGATCTAAACATGAGTAACGCGTGTGAAAGATGACAAAAAAAAAAATTTAGAAACTAGAAAATCGCTGTCCGCGTAGTTTTTGAAGCTTTCATAACTAAAACCAAAAAAAAAAATAAAAAAATCCAGAAAAAGGGGACAATATTGTGAACATAAAGTTTTGTGGTTTATGCGAGAGCAAAGGTGAAAGACGTGTACGGCAAGTAAAGCGTTCATTGACACTGACGCGGGTTTTCTTCTTTTTTTTGTTGTTGTTGTTGTTTATTTTGTTATTTTAGAGGTTAAAGACAATTTATGAAGCAATTTTGTGATTAAAAAAATAAAGAGAACTTAAAATAATGGATCGGACAATGTATGGAAAGATAGATCCTGGTTCAAGGCAGCCGTATAGAACGATACTTAGCAAGGGGATACAACCTGGATGTGAGTATGGTGTTTTTGTGTTTCTTCTTCTTTTTTTTTTTTTTTTTATTTTTAGATTGAAATTGTGGATCTCTGTTGACTTTTGACAAGAGATAATGATCCGCATTCTGTTGGAATTCTGACATTTCTTAATTCCTCTAGTTGTTCGTGTTAAGGGTTCTTTTTTGTTCGTGTCATTTAGTGACATGTTGGTGAATAATGGGGACAAAGATGAAGCCCTTGTTGCAGTTGAAACCGTTGTTTGTTGTCATGTTCTTATGGCAATTTCAATGTGACAATTTCGGATTGAAATTTCTGAGGGTTACAGACCGTTCTAGATGCTGTAGTGAATTCCATTAGTGAACCGTGCAATGGGTTATTTGTTAGTTGGGAAAGCAGATAATGAGAGCAGAGCAAACTTTTTAATGGCTTAGCAAGTCTGTGTCAGAGCCCACCCACAAAAGTGGGAGTGCGAGCGCGAGTAGCATATGATGGTCTAAATGCTGTTGAGTTGGTACAATTTTTGGCAACTTACCACCAAAGTGCTTCTTCATCCTTCCAGTGTAAGGAACATGCTAGGAGTACAAAGTTCTGGTTTTTTGGCTGAGTGCTCTGTTCTGAGAGAAAAGAAAGCACGTTGTAATTAGACGGAGAGTTTTTGGCAATCATTTTGAGATTCTCTCTACTGCATTGTCCCTCTCGTCGCGTGTGTCCATGCACTCAAGGTAGGCTAGCCATCTTAGCCAAGTTATCCGAGCCTTTCTGTCAGGTTCACCATTTAAGGCCGAAAATCATATGAAGGACTCTGTTCTCGAAGCGTCTGAGAACATTTCCATCCGCTTTCGTCAGTGCCCATTTTTCACAATTTTTCCAAAAACGATGTAGAAAAAGTCATGAGAACGCATTGCCCGTTTTGATCATTACCTACTTTGGTGTTCGTCCCTACAGATGCTGTCATACGCGGCTTTACCTATAAAATCTATTACAAGATGGCGTGAATTGGTTCGGAACTCTCGAGTTATTTCAAGATCTGTTGTAATGTGAAACCTTGATCTATAGTGGACTTTATAACACTGTTATAGGCCGGTCAGAGTGCTTACGAAAGGTCTAAGTTGTTCACATAATATCGCAGACAAGATTTTGTGGTCGATAGTGAGAGGCTTATTGCTCACGAGTGGGCGCAATACGGACCGGACAAACAGTGCTTAGGTTTCATTCTTCAGCAACTCAGAATTAAGAGATGAGTGTATGTAGTATGCTTCGTATATATTCATCACCTGATGCCTTAAACAGGTCGGCAGGTAAGCCATTGGTTGCAGACTTACAAGACTTAGCTCGAAAATTGCTGTCCTGACTTCAGCTTGGTCTTCTGTTACAGTCTGAAGAAATAATCTTTCCAGAGACTCAACACCGACTGTGGTTCTACTATGAGGTTTTCTTCTACTTTCAGATTATCAAATTGGTTGACGGTTGGTTTATTATATCAGCTATCAAGCTGTGGAAACCGTTTGCTGACAATAGGAATATTACGTCCAGCAGTAAAATCAAAGAACTCTATATCTGTTTTCGGAGGTGATGTCATGGAGGCTCGCCGAGGATTGATTTTAAAGTCATATTAAGTACATTGCTGTGTGGTGGCGGTGGCGCGATGGTTAGCTCATTGGACTACCACGCAGAGGGTCCGTGGTTCGATCCCCGGCAATGCCAACAATTTTTCGAATCGTCATCACCCTTTCGGCGGGCAATGGCAAACTCCCGAAAGTAACATTTCCTATGAAAAAGCTTCTAAGAAGTGCCGTTCGGATTCGGCGATAAACCGTAGGCCCCGCTCAGATGTGACAAAAATGACAACAGGCCATGGCCCATACCGGGCTGCCAGCGCCATAGTGTTTTTTTTTGTTAAGTACATTGCTCCTAGGATATGTTGAGGAGCTTGAAGAAGCAGTCTTTGGTGAAGTCGTTCTTCTCCTCTGTGGGCTTTAATAAGGCTTATACATTTCTGACCTTTTTAACCCCTTTTTATTCCGTCCGCACTTCTTGGATGGCGGTTATGTCTGCTGTGTAGCAGTGCACTTTTTCAAGTACATATCGAGCTGAACAGTTCTTAGATAAAATGATAAAGAAATCATGTCTGCTTATGACACGTGTCGTAATTACTTGCACAGTTTCGGGTTCGTTTAGTATGCTCTCAGAATGTTCGGCAAATTCCTTAACATATGGAAATACTCCGCCGTATGTCTTTTTCGAGCGATGACAGGCGTGATCACCTCTTCAGCCTCTTATTTCTAACTCATTAACCTTTTGTAGAAGTTAGTAGTTTAATTTTTAAACGTTGGGCCATTTGTCGGGTTATTTTTAAAAAGGCTATAGAAAAAACCAGAGCTTCAACGATTATTGCTTGAACTGAAAATAGAAGATCTCCCGACTGGTTATGGAATATTATTTGATTCAAATGACTGCCGCGACTGGTTTGGTAGTAGGCCTTTCGGTCAAACCAATTGCTTAATACATTTTCTATGGTTTCGTGGTTTATTTCATGAATGAATGAATGAACTTGATGATGAGTGCCTAAATGTGTCTGGATTGTTATCATAGCTTCAACCTTTAATGACATCCCACAAAAAAGTTCAACTACCTTAAGTCGCAGCTCCGTGGCAGCCGAGCATTATCACCAAAACGACTGATTCCACGATTATTGAACTTGGTGTGCAAAAAGCCCATTGCTGAACGGCTTGTGTGTGTCCAAATCTTCAGTTACTATCCATAAAACATCGATTTATCATGCTGCAGCAGCTCTCTATATTGACTGTTACGTTTCTTCGATTATTGTCTTAGAGGAAAATGGGCCAAATTGCCACTCCAAAATCCTCACCACACAGTCACAAGTTCAAAATATATTGAATTGGAAGTGCTCCTCATCTGAAAAGATGATTTTTTGGGCAAAATTGTCCTGAATTCTTCTTCAACTGCTAATACTCTGTACAACAAAAATTGGCAGATTGTCTCTCATTCGCACTCTTTTGTTTTATGTAAGGTGCTATTCCAACAAAAGCTCTTACAGGGTTTTCGTAGTAAACATGTCAAATTAGCAAAAATCTGAAAGAATAGGGTGGAGGGTTACCGGCCTTTTCCTTTAGATTGAAATTTTCGTTTACATAATTTGTTTTACTTATAAAAATAAAAGAAATATATCTTTTTCCACACCACCAAGCGCGTTTTTGAAGGATACCCCAGTAGGCAATTTAGATATAAACACTTAACTTCGTATTAATATCACAATCCAAATTTAGAAAAATACATGTAGCATCAAAAAACTGACCGCGCCCTACGAAAACCTACGCAAATAAACTTTTTCCTTAAACAAAACAGCTTACGATTTTGTAACTGCATTTTAACGTATTTTCCACACAGTAAAAAAATGCAAAAGATCAAAACAAGATCCCCACGATAACACTCATCATCATGGATTTTTTTCAAAGCTCTAAAACCAAAAGCTCCTCAACAGAAACCCAAGGAAAAAAAACTGAACGAGTAACTAAACGAACAATGGTAACTCTGAATGCACATCAATTAAATGGGGGTTGAATAGTAGCAGCCACAGATCACAGCCAATCAGTGCACACTCAGAACTCAAATGTGCGCTGAATAAGACGTGTTAGATCTATGCCAGATGCAATTGGAAATTCACTGGCGGGTAAACACTTTTTATGGGGGGTTTCTTTCAATTTTTTTTCCTTTTATCACTCCACTTGGGAGCATAGGGCTTCCACTTTTCATCTCCATCTCACTCGGTTGGTTGCAGTTATCTTTACACTGTTCCAAGTGAGGTTGAGTTTTCCTAGTTCCTTGGGACGGCCTCTGGATCTTTTGCCTTGAGGGTTCCACTCTAACGCCATTCTGGTAATGCTGTCGGCTTTTTTCCTGATGGTATTTCCGATCCATTTCCTATTGCGTCTCTTAATCTGTATCGCAATTGGTTCCTCTCTTGTCATTTCCAACAGATCCACGTTCCTGATGATGTTTGACCAAAATATTCGACATATGGTTCGGAGACATTTGTTGATGAATACCTGAAGCCTCTGTATGATATTGCTGGAAATCAACCAGGTTTCGCTGCCATATATCAGTACTAACTTGACACATGAGTTGAATATTCTGAGCTTCGTGTTTCCTGAAATCTGGGAACTTCTTCATATAGGTTGTAGTTGGCCGTATGCTGCTCTTACTTTTTGAAGTCTGTTATCAACGTCTGCTTCTCTTTCAATTTAGTATGGTGAAAAAATATGGCACGCTATTAATTTTTAAAAAGCTTCCCCATAAGACGTGTACTGCCAATTTTTGCTGGACAGAATATAGTCAATTGGACCTTGTACGCGAATAATCTGAGATCTTTATGCAAAATTCTCCTCAGGGTAGTGTGACTGTTGTTCACTGTCTAAGATTCTTGGTGCGTTGAGGTACTCGGGTTTAGGCAACATTTGCAATATTCTCTGTTCAGTGCACAGAACAGAAATATTTTCGGTTACCAATTAGCATACCAGTCTCACGAAATTCCTTTGAAAACTAACGTACATCAGCTGCAGTTAGAGCATTATTTTGACCGAAATTTCCCAACGTTTTTCAAGCCTAACTTGATCCATTTCGCAACGCTTTCGATACTGAGCTTCTGTCAATTTTTTGAACACTAAAACCGTCAATGTTAAAATAACATATGATTCGAAAATAAACCAACAGATGACTTAAACTTTACTTACGACTTAGTTTGTGTATTCCCCAAATGTTTTTGTTCAGAAAAAACATGAGAAACTACACTTACTGAATATGGTTGAAAAGTTTTTAAGCACGGTCGACGTCCGTCTGATGGTTTATTTTTCGCCACTTTTTCCTTTGTGTTATTTTTTTGACTATCAACCGATGGCTTTTCTTTACTTGTCAATATTGAATGTCCATTTTGTAGCTTAAAGAATCTAATTCGCCTCTTGTAGCTCGATAATTAGCTAGGCGTTTCAGTCTGCATTCAATGCATGTTTTGGGGTTTGCTGAACAGCCTGTGAAGAGGTCATGTTCGACACATTGTACAAAACGCAATTTTGGCAACGACATTGGCAACGCTTGCATTGAGGGATTAATCTTATGAGGCTCAGTGTTGATATCCGTATTGGGAACCGATTTTATGTCGTCGATTTTTTCAACATTTTCGCCCTCATCAAAGGTTATTACGAAAATTAAATCCGCATTTGACTCTATTTATCTTGCCTATTGACTGTTGCATCTCAGCATGAACATCATAACATTTCTGTTTCGTAGGTGGCTATTTCCTCAAAAAAAAAAGCAACACATATTTTGACAATCGTACTTAATGCCATCCCTGACAAAATCCAAACCTACCACACGAGTATGTTCGATGTCATCTTTATCTTGTTTTTTTGTTTGCATAATTTTAGGATCGAACCACCTCAAGAGCTTTTATAATTCAAAACTGAAAAGCTCCTGTATAACACTATCTAACCCTAGATACCGCCACTATCGAGACCGATTAATTCGCCTCCGCACTCGCGTCTGTCGATAAAATTTTTCAATTTGATCACCGACAAGGTTAGCTGCGCAATCATTTTTGAACTTCTCAGCTTTCAGGCAGTGAATGATCTAATACCAAGACAGATGCTGGTTGCCTTAACTCTCACATTCCAAAAAGCGAATTTTTGTTTTATTTTTATTTATTTTTTTACGGCACAATAAATGTCAAACTGATGTTGATGTCGTCATTTCTCTTTAATCACAAAATAAACAAGATTAACGCGCTCCAAAACGAGAAAAACCAAAAAAATCTAAGAAAATTCTAAAGAAACACCGAATGGAAGAAGATTGAGATTTATGAAAGACGGCGGTGCTAAATGGAGCATTGAGAGATGAATGGGATGAGGGTGGGATGCTGGAACGGTCCATAATTTGTACTTCCTTCAGATGAAATTTGTTCATACTTAAGATTGCCCTACTTCGATAACGCATCACACAGCAGCAGGGGAAGACTTACGACTACGGCTTCGACTACAACGAGTACACATATAAATATTTACCCTTCTCACCTTAGAGTTTGTATAAAATACTTACCCACGAGGCTGGCGCACTACCCAACACTGCCCGCCACAACCCCGTTTATTGAAATTTATAATAAAAGCACAACAACAATAAGAAATTTGTACTTTTGGAGCATACGAATAAGACGCGCGAGGTAGGTAGAGAAGCGTTTTAATTGTTTATACGAGTATGATAAAAACGAATAGGTACTACCGCGCCGGTCGGATCTGCAACTTATGTTTGCTAGTTGTATCTGTTCATGCTTCGTTCCAATATGTCCAGGGGGGTCTTATGTTTTACACTTTTCACGTCGATCACCTCTCCAGCTCGCCTGGATTTGGCTGGAAAGGCGTTGAGGTACTCTCTGTCTCGGTACAAACGAATTGTCTCTAGACACCAGTATTACTTTCGATTCTGAGACGATCAGTTGCAAGTGTACATTCCGTTCGATTGTTTGCTGTTTTGATCGATGACGTTATCATTGAAAGTGTAATTGAATTATCAAATTGCAAGCCAGACCAGATTCGTGTACGGCATACACGTAACTTATAGATACTTCCATTGATACGGAGGTTGTGTGCATTTTAATTGATTCGTGAGTCAAGGTGCTGCTGAGCTTATTGAATAAATAATATCTGGCAGATTATCGATAACGTAAAAGGAGGGACACCATCGATACAACGATACAATGACTATTGGTAAGTATGCGTAGAATCGCAGTTGCTAATCGCATCAACCCCTTACCTTCTGAGATATTGTTTGCCCGAAAAAGGCCATAAAGTTGTGGAATCCAACGGAAGTTGTTATGGGCGAGTGGAATGATGTTTATTCGTCGATCTAAGATAGTAGGTTCGAAATTGTTTGCCAAACTTTCAGAGTGAGAATAGTGATAGTTAGCGTCTGGAACATGTTATACTCGTACGATCGACATTCAGACGGGGAGAGAGTAAGCAATAATTTATTGAATTGATCTTAAGTGGTTGAGTGATGATGATCACATTTCTAAGTTTACAATTCGCAGAATGTTTAAAATTTTTGCTAAAAACAAAAACGAACAATTCAATTTGGTTGAACATCTTCTGAAGAAAAGTGTGGCATACATGGCTGGATAGAAATTTGAGAAAACAATTCTAGTGGCGTTGGCGTTGTGATGATTATCTGATGTTTACCAAGAGAATTGGAGCACATGTGGCATGTATATTTGCAAACGATGCAAATAATTGAGGGAAATGAATGACAAGGAATTTTTCTGGTGCAGATTATTGAGCATTAGTGGCGACCAAATGATGTCCGTTGTGGACAGCTTTGTCTAAATTTATCTGTTTGATTGACCATGTCAGAGGGTGTGTGTGTCAACGATGTGCTAATTGAAATGCCGATTACGTCATAGGTCATACATTTTAAGAGTTTGATTTGTTTAACTCTGATTGTTTTAGGTTCGGCTCATTGTGTTTGAAATTCTGTATTTAATCAACTCATTCGCATAGTCCCTACCTTCTCACAATCAAGTGGTAAATGGACCAATCAATGGTCAATTGATTGGAATACAATTGCATGACAAGTTGGTTATGCAGTTTTGTCAACTGTCATGGCGTTAGGTGTTCTGCATTTCATGCCATTTTTGTACGTCACCAGGAAAACAAAAAAGTAGTGTCGAAAATATAGAACCTTGTGGCACTCCACTTTTTATCTAAAAGTCACTAGGTAACTGGACAAATTTTTGACTGTTTGAATTAGGCTATCATAGTCCATCTGAGAGTAGGGATGATGATAAGATAAGTTTTATGAAAAGCCTTCGCTATTCGACTCCCTAAGTCTGACTGGATGCGATTAACTACGACTACTCTGATCACGGCATCCTCATCGGCTTTTTGATAAATAACTTAAGACACTTAATGATCATCATGATCATACTAAAAGCCGCATCCTTACGTCTGTATTCATTTCTCAATTCCTTTCGTAGACACAGCACATTTTAGTTATCTTCCTCTCGGCTTCCTGGTGTTTGTCCTGTATAAAACAATTACTTTCGATTAAGATTAATGGTTTTGAAGTCCATTGTCATTTATTTACGACTGTTTTGCTGCAATCTTCTTGCAAGTAATAAAGATTTATTACTTCGAACCCGATAAACATTCAGACTGAGATAATGCTGATTGTATCCGCTTAGACAGTGCTGAATGCACAGTGTAATATCATTGTCGCTATACTGTTTATTCAGAGTTCATTCCTCTTATGCATATTTGTCGGTGTTGCCCACGTACGAGTAAGATGTGGATTGAATAGCTTACGGTCGCCAGACAGTTTCTAGTTATCTGTTTGGACCCTTCGGTGTTCACTATTGGTCTCGATATTGATATATCGATTTAGGTTGAAAGAAGTTTTCAGGTTCAGGTTCATTAGAGAGATATCATTGACAGCTCGCCATCAAGTCGACTTATGTTGGCTTTTGTGTTCGTTTCGAAATCTTATGCCTAAAACTGGTCGTGTTGAAACTCATCCTGCATTTTTGGGCTGCCTTTTCGTGTCTTGTTGAAGATGGTTATTAATTCTCGGTATATAACCTGTGCTTACATTTTTAGTTTGAAGTGTTGACTGAGTTCTCGGAAGTGTATTCCAGCGAGCACGTTTACAGCGATCGATTTTTTCGAATCAATTTTCCACCACTCTTTCACACATATCGGCCGGAATGTTGGTAATTTCGCATTTGTATTGCTAGTCATGTTGGCATAAACCAATGACGTTACCCTAAAAAAATAAAGCCAACGATAATAAATCGAATAAATGAGGTGGCTTGTAAGGGTATAGACCAGGACTTTATGAAAAATTCACCATAATGTGGACCAAGAGTTTCCAAATCCTGTGAACGTCATGGAATTCCACATCCGTGAAATAGTGAATAGTTTTGTTCAGTATTGGTTGACATTTAATCATGGATGTTGAGCTCGGCGCAGCGTGTATAGATTTGTCAGCTGTGTTACGAAAATCAGCGTTCTTCTTCTTCTTATCCTTTTATTAACCCTTTCCTCGTTATACGAACTTATGGGTAACGAGTTTCCCATTTTTACTGCATCGCTGCTGCTCCGCTTATGGGGTTGGCTAATGTCGCAGACCGCACAACGCGTCTACATAATGCTCGGTCCTGGATCGCTTCAGTGGTTAGCCCCAGGCGTTGTTGCGCATTTGCCATCTGAGAAATCCAGGAATTCTTTTTCCGACCTCGTTTTCTTACAGTTGGAGTGACCGTAGTTGATAGTGCGTTCTACGAAGAATGTGTTTCGTGTGCTTAGAGCAGCTTATGATTCACATAATTTGATTATTTACGACCAATTGTACCAAATGTCTCCACTCACCACATAGCAGAGAGTGTACGAGGTGGCCGCGGTGAATGGATTAGTCGCCGTTTTCAACGGCTTGGCATATCGTATGCAACAAAATTAAATTTGTGCAAGAACTGTAGCCGGCTGACGGTCGGAATCGGAATCTCCGTTTCAGTCGTTAGACTCTTGAAAGTTTCAAGAAGGTCCACTGCTTTCGGCCATAATGTTGTTGAGCGATGATTAATGGCTTTGTCAACAAGAAGCGAAATAGCCATATTTGGGGTGCGAAGCAGTGGAAGAGGTTCAAAAGCTGCCATTCCGGACAAAACAACCGTTTGATGTGGTGAGTGGGCTGCTGGAATCATCGGTCCATTTTTTTTTTAAAACTGTATCCAACCGGAATATAACTGTGAATGACACCCGTTATCGCGCCTTTATAAGGAACTATTTGCTGTCTGAAGCCCATGGAAGCGAAACAGTCCGCGAAACCAAGGCTTTATTGCGAGAATGATTCGCTAAACAATAAGGTTCACGCTTTTGACCGTAGATCATGTGACATCACACCTCTAGAATTTTTCGTTGGGCTGCCGTTTATTCCAAAGTCTACATGGATACATGGTCGGAACAGAATTGTTCCATCTAATTTTTAAAAATGCTATCGCATAAATGGGCACCTTTAGCGCCAGCCAAATGCGCTCTTTTTTCGGAATTTTCCATGAATGGCCAATTTTTTTATGAGGGCTATTTCACGTCGAATGTAGGCTTTCAGATGAGCTAGGGTCTTTGGATTTCATTTAACCTCACAAATAAAAGTCCGGTGGCGTCAAATCTGGTGATCTCGGTGGCCAGTCAAAACAGTGGGCGCAATAAATTGATTGTTGCGCAATAAATGTTGTATGGCACGTAGCCCCATCCTGTTGAAATCTGAAGTTATTCATGTCATTTTCACAAATAATGGGCAACACAAATTCCGTTATCATGGCTCGATAACGCTCACCATTGACGGTTGTCGTGCCTCCATCATTGCTTTCAAAAAAATTCGGTGCGATGATCATATTCGCGCAGACACCGCACCGAACTGTAACTTTTTGGTCGTAAAGAGGTTGTTCTTTAATTAATTGAGGATTTTCGGTGGCATAAAATCGACAATTTTGCTTGTTTTTACGCCTCCACAATTGAGAAGTTATTTTGAATGTAAAGCTGAAAAATTTCAGCGCGTTCACTTCAAAAGAACACTGTTGCATGGTATAAATTGTCTTTGAATGACGCTTCCAACGCGGTATGACATTTTTGTCGATATGTCAGCGTTGTCAAAAGTTACAGGGTTGTCAGATGGGTCAACTTAAAATGGTCTACCCTGTATTTAAAAAAATACACACGTCGCTGACATGTAATTGCGGTTCGCTGACGTGTCCTTTACCAAAATAATCTTGAATCTTTTTCAGCTAAGGAATCCCTTATTATCAGCTTCTGTCATAGTTTTCATTTTATACGATTTTTCCTACAATTGTCTTGCATATTTTTAAGCGCAACTCAATTACACTTTCAATTTCAAATTGTTTGTCTGCCAGTTGAAAAGAAAAGAGCCTGCAGTTGATTCACTTTACAAACTCATTCTTAAATACAATCAGTCGATCAGTGGGAAGAAATTGTCTTTACAAATAGAGATACAATTTATCTATCGCCTCCGAGTTGTAATCCGGCTGAACTTGACACATTGGCATTCGAAACTAGAACAACCGAAGCCTCGTGCTGATGTGCTCGTTCAGATGAATAGAGCGCGCTATTTCCACCTCAACCTGCGATGATGCGATGAAAATCAACTTTATTAGTCAGACATCCGAAAATAAATTCTCTGATGTGTGATGTGAATGCTTGTGACCGCTATACACAGACTCACATATGTGTGATTGTGTACTTGTATCTAATGATTTATATTTACCGACTACCATCAACCATTTTCGGAACAGATATGGGCCAACTACGTGGCTTAACGCCACCGCAATTCAAACTTAGATATTTAGATATTCAGATATACTCGTACACGCATTTAACGATTTCAAATCAGACCGTTAAAGGCTACGGAAAATTGTTTATCTGTATGCGACACCAAACGCGATTCACCATTTTCAGACTTAAAGCGATCGACGCACTTGGAATCCGTTTAAAAGCTCCAGCTTCTTTGAAGGCAATTCATTGGCACCTTCCATCTGACGGTATACAATCAGTTTACGTCCAAAGGGGAAACGGTTATCTCAATCAGAATATGAAGATCTACATCATGCAATAGATGAAAGGTGGTCCATAAATAGATTGGATCACTGGTCTTCAAACCGAAAGGGTGATATGGGTGTTCACTGTTGATGCTTTTGGATTTTCAGGTGTGAAATTAATTAAAGGAGGAGCTATGGTTGCGAGGCCGACAATGTCATTAGGGCCGACAGATACATATATTTGTTTGAAGTGACAGATCCATATTGCTAGTCACACACCAGCAACGACACCGCCACCGACAAGATCAACAACATCTTTCGCTCTAAAAATAGTTTCCTTTCCATTTCTGCGAAAAGAACATTTGTTATAATCCCCTGCACCTCCTGGCAGAGATTTGAGGAGATCTGTCAGCTTTGAGGAATTTCAAGTAGACCGAGAGACACTAGTACTAGAAAGATCAGCAGATTCATTAATTTTCCATGACTGACATTATGCACTTAAGACAGCACATTAACATCATGTTCCGGTCCATATGGTACACCATCGACGCTCACTTATCTGTAATTCAGGTCCAGGCCCGCAGCAACTATTCGTATTAATTCCCTTAATGATTCGTAACGAGTCACACGGCCTTCTCCCATTTCCATGATCATGTAGCCGATCATGACAATCAATGTCATTACATGCGAGTGGGTTCTTAGTACTTCTCCCTGTCCAACTGTTCGACATAGAAAGATGATGACTTTGGATGTATGCAGGGTGGGCCATTTTGCCGGTTGATCGTTGGTTTTTGTGCTGCTACTCGTTTTATTTCTTATTCGACTTGTCAATTTTATTAAGATGAAATGACCAACGCACAATGAACACAATGCACTATATAATTGTCGACATGAATGCTCTTTTGCTGATCTTTTCATTCACTTGAATGAAGATGAGACCTAACAAGTGGAGAGACTAATTTTTTGCATTTATTTTGGCTGGAGATGTACGGTAAAGTTGGGTTTTACTTAAAATGGTTTTGTTTTCAAATGAATAAAGGACGCAACCGGGTAAATATGTACCTGGATTCTAAAATCACCTTTGATTTGCTTTGATTTTAATTCATATATTCTGTATTCAAAAATAAAACACGGCAAAAAAAATAGATGGCGCTAGTTTATACGTTAAAGTTCCTTGCGTCTCTTTACTATTTTGGCTGTACATTTGGTATCTTTGCCACCTCTTACAACATTCCCCCATCCGCCATGAATTGGTTGGATGAGCTCTGCTTTCACAAATCAGCACTTAACAGTACGTAGACAACCTGGTAATATATTGAAAGAAATTTTTTACGGCTCGAGTGGATCGATTTACACTTGAAGACGTTCAATATTGCAAAGCTACTTCAAACTTGCATGCTTTGTTGCCAAAACAGTGCGAATTTTGAAAGGATTTTCAGTTTGTAAAGTACCTAAGTTTGTGAAACTGGTTTGCTGTCTGATAACAAATCGTATTTCCGTGTTTGTCCTGTTCGGTCAGCAGCGAATATTGCTGCTGTTAATGAAAGTGTGTGCCTTGACTCCAGAATCTCAACGCTGAAGGGAATTTGGTATAAAGATTTCGGATTATTCGCTTACAAGATCCAATCGACTCAGAAATTTAAACAAAATAACCACCCTCTTCGCTATCACTTGGACTTTAGAGCAGCTTGACAACAGTTTTGCTCAAAAATTCATATTTTCAGATGAGGCGCAGACATGTAAACAAGCAAAATTGCCGTATTTGGGGCTTGGAAAATCCCGTAGTCATAGAGAAGACAATGCATCCTGAATGGGTGACTATGCCAGAATTTGAGGATTTGGACTTGGGCGTGCTATAGTTCCAACAAGAGGGAGCTACGTGCCACACTAGCTGTCTAACAATGGATTTATTATGTTATAAGTAAGACCAATGTTTGTCAAGTTATTCGTGAAATAGGGGACGAAACCATCAAAAATGTATTGAAAAATTAGGTTGACAGGTTGGCATACTACCAAGCCAGCCGAGGCAGTCATTTAAAGTAATATTCCATAACTAATCGAAGGCTTTACGCTTTTCAACAAAGCAACAATAGCTTGAAGATATTATATATGTAGGTCTTTTTTTTATAGCCTTATTCCTTAAAATAAACCAGGAGATGGTCCTTTCTTTATCCTATGGGCGCCCGATCAGGAGCTACTTTTTCGAGGAGGTAATGCCTTTTGAATGAGGAATGAAAAAAGCAGTAACCATTGACTGTACCTTTCTGAGCAGCATAATTTTTTTAGAAATATGGAGTAGTGCTTCCATGAATAACATATTTTCTTTACTCCGGATGCGACAATTCAGTTTGTTGACAAAAAAAAAAAAAAAAACACTGGCGCTGGCAGCCCGGCTTGGGCCATGGCCTAGCTTCTTGACACTCATTTGTGTTGCTCATGTTGTCATTTTTGTCACATCTGAGCAGGGCCTACGGTTTATCAGCGAGTCCGAACGGCACTCCTTAGAAGCTTTTTCGTAGGCAATTTTACTTTTGGTAGTTTGCCATTGCCTGCCGAAAGGGTGATAGCGATTTGAAAAATTGTTGGTGACACAGCCAGGAATCGAACCCAGCCTCTCTGCGTGATAGTCCAATGAGCTAACTATCGCGCCATCGCCATCAGCTTGTTGACATAAACAATAAATTAAAAATTAGCCTTCAATTAGCGGAACAAAATTTTGTTGTAAAAAAGAAGATCAATCTTATTTTTGCGTATTCACAGGGCATCCAACGCAAACATATGTCAAGTGATTGTTCATACAACCGTTTCGCAAAGGAATGGAAAAAGTTGGATATTTGGGTTTCTCACGAACTCACAGAACATGATCTGTGAGTCCTTGTTGAGATGGAACTCGCCTGAGGCTTTTCCTGAAAAGAGTGGTTACGGGAAACGAAAAATGGTTGGTTAACAACAACATTCGGCGTAAGAGGTCAAGGTGCGATCCTTTACTTCGAGTTGCTTCCACGCAATCGGACAATAAATGTCATTAAATATTGCTATCAGCTCGTTACTTTGAAGCAGTGGACGAAAAATGACCACGGCCTGTATTATGTATTACGATACGAACGGCAGAAAAAACGAAACCCAGCGAAACGACAGTCACGTCGCAGATTGGTTATAAAAAACGAGAATGCAATCAAAAAAATGTTACTAGATGAAATTGAAAAAAAAAATATTTTTTACTAACGCAACAAACTTCATACCTATTACCAAATTTAAAAAAAAAAGGGTTGATCAAGTTTGAAACAAATATTTTTGCTATTTTTGAAACAAATAGCACTTCAATCGTGGGGAAATTGTCCACTGCACGGACAAGTGCTCGCTTCAACGACTCAATATTTGAGTTTCGAGTAGAGCAAGCAAGAGGGCATCCTCTAATACGGACCAAAACTTGTAATCCAACGGGTTGACGTCTGGACTACCAACTGCCCAATCATCCGTTGATATCAAGCCCGGAACGTTGTTTTTGAGCCACAGTTGAGTCGTTTTTGCTTTGTGATCTGGAGCAGAGTCTTGCTGGAAAGTCCATGGCTTGTTGTTGAATATTGATTGGTTGAGAGACTTAACAATGGGCTCCAAGTCGATTGATATACTTTGGCCGATGTTTTCACTCCTTTCTCGCAAAAACGGAGCTTGGTTAAGTCATCGTATCACACTCCCCACCATACCATTACAGACGCGGGATGGTGGCCTCATTGAACCCTCGGGATGAGTTGGGATGCTTCTCTGGATGACCGAGCATACACACGATCGTTCTGCTTATTGAAAGATTCTTCTACAGTGAAGATTTTCTCGTCAGTAAACAGAATTTGTCTGTGAGCGTTCATCGCGTACCGGCGGAGTTACGCTTTCGATCTTCGCTTGCGTTTTTCCTTCAATGCGGCCGTGAGCAGGTGTCCAGTGTGTCTGAGTCCTAAATCTTCTTTGATAATGCGAGACATGGATTTTTACGAAATTTACATTTCCCGCAACAAGATTTTCTGTTTTCGCAGCGGTTTTCGGTCGATTCGTTTCTTCACGGCTTTGATTGCTTTCGGAGTTCTCACAGTGCGTGGACGGCCGGACGCCCCATTCCATGATTGTAAGCAATTAATGTCAAAAACTTTTTACGTCACATGCAGCATAAATATTAGCTGTCAAATCGAAATCAATACGAAATGGATGCGCCCAGTGTTGCATTCGTAATGTGTGAGTTCAGTTGTGTACCAGTATTTATGACTTGACTAGGTATAATCGCAATTCAACGAGTATGCGGTATTACAAACGATAACCGTTTTTCATAGTCAGCCCTCAGAGTTGGCGAACAGGAAGTGCATTGTTTTCCATCATGACAACGCCAGACTACACACAACTTAAGTGACAATACAAAAGCTAAATTCATTTTCCTGGGAAGTTATGCAGCACCAACCAACCAACCGTATTCACGAGACCCTGGATGCATTAAATATAAACTTTTATACCAAAAATGTGTGTTTATCCACTATAGTAATTGACGATAAGTACAAGAGATGATTTTCCTACATTCTAACCTTGTAGTACAGCGGCAACTTCCGGGCTAGCAGCCAAAAATGTTTGTTTGGTTCACCATTTGTCTAATATCAATTCAATAATTCGCAAATAAGAACTGAACCGAATAAAATCTGTTAATTTTAATAAAGGAAATACGTCCCATGTGTAAATTAATAAATACCAATTTTTTCCTAAATTATTCTTCTTACTCTATAGTTTCAATTTATATTTGATTTTGGTTAAGAGCAGTTCTTAATATCTATAAATGATGAATCAAGAGAAACGCCGTAAAAAGATCATCGACAAATGGCTCGAAAATCCGTCGCGAGCAAAACATTTTATTGTGAAAAAAACTAGCGCCTAGTACGGTTGATTCCATTATAAAAAGATATTTGGAGACGTTGACTGTTAAGCGAAAACAGAAAAGTGATAGAAAAAACGGAGCAAAAGTTTGGACAAAAATATAATTGGTATCATCTTTAAAAACCGGGCCATGTCATCCAGAGACAGAGACATTGCACGGAAATGTAGTAATACTAAGCAACCTATACAAAGATGTAAAAATCGGGCTGGTCTCAAATCGCGGAAAACCAGAAAATTCCCAAAGTTACCGAAAAGCAAAAAAAGACAATCAAAACACGAGCTCGAAAGTTGTACGCCTTGATTGGAAGCTTGGTTTTGGCCGATGAAACCTACGTTAAAGCCGACTTTAGTACCCTTCCAGGTGATCAGTTTTATAATTCTTTTGAAGGAGAGATTCTTTCGCAATCAGTAACATCGATTGGAGTGAAAAAGTTTGGATCGGAATATTTTGCAATTGCAACTGGCACAATCATCGCAGAAATTCAATGAGTGTTTAAAAGAACGGTTAATTCCATTTATAAACAAACACAAGGGTTCAACGTTATTTTGGCCAGATTTGGCTTCAACTCACTATGTTAAAGCGACATTAAATTTGTTTGTGGCTAAAAAGATTAATTTTGTCCCAAAAAACATGAACCCACCTAATGTCCCACAGTGTCGTCCCAAAGATTTTATCATCAAATGGAAAAGAGCATCCAAAGAGGTCACAGATATAACTGTCATCAACCTCATGAAGGACATCCGAGGGAAGTAAAGAAAAGAGTGGGAGCCCAAATATTTTTTTCATATTCATTAATTTAAAATGAATTTCAAAAAATATAGTTATTAAAGCAAATAAAAATTATTTACATGAACGATCACAAAATATTTTTTTTTTCGCTATGAAGTTTCTAAATTTTATTCGTTTCAGTCCTTATTCATTTATTTGTTTTGTTTCACGCTTGGTAAGGTTACTCTTTCCGAATTCCAGGATTTCGTCCTTAATAAGAGTTTATTTCACCGAATAACTACGAGGTACCCATAAAAATTCATTACTTTTGAACTTAGAGTTATCATTTGCTTTGATAGAAAGACCTGTACCAACCCTAATGTATCAAGATCTCGAGATTGTCTTACTCAGACCAAAAAATGAAACGGCTTTTGCCAACTCAAGGGCATGCTCCAATTTTCAATGATAATATGCAGACAGTTCATTTTAATTAGATACATGTTGATCAAACTGTAAATAAGACAATCTCATAACCTTCGTCTAATCATAATCCGCAAATCTGATCTGCTAGCATTTTGTATCTACTCCATCAAATAACTTTCGTGTAGAGTTCACCTAGATTCTTGTAAACCACAACAGTTACACGATGCCTTAACCACGTGCTGTCACTCATGTTTTAATAGCCCTGTGTCACATAATCCCCGCAGTTGACATCTGTCAGATGAGTTGATGGATATACGTTATTATCCGCCATGGACCAGAATGGTTAGGTTTCTTTCATTGTCTCCCCGTGTTCTAAGTGAAATTTAAAACTAAATCTTCTGTAGAAAATGAAAAGCCATTGATTTAAATGAAAATATAGGCAGAAAAAGAGAGAGAGGGAGAGAGAGAGAACATTTGAAATTTATACTACAAAAGAGCTCGCCCGCCCCCTCTAAAGTAATCAACCTGAACGCGCAAATGTTCGAATAGTAAACAACACAAAGCAGCAGGGCATCTAAAACATCAGGGGTAAGGTAGCACTACACTACACCCGTACCGTATGATGACTCCTCCGCTGCTGCTGCCTGATGCTTGGATAGTAGCTACTGTAGCTAGCTACATCGACCAGATCATGCCTCTCGATGGCAGCCACAAACAGACAGACAGACAGTTGGCACTCAAGATCACACAATACGAATACACATCACAGCGCGCTTAGTTGTACTTTCGATTTTACGAGCGAACACAATATTTTTTGTGTCGTGCGAAAATTTTTATTCATTTTTCACTTTTTTTTTTTTTACCAAATCGGAAAATTCACGTAGACTTTTCTTAGTTTTGAAAAAATTTCAATCGCTGGTAAAACTCATAATTCTCTGACCCAGACATAAATGTACTTCGTGATAACAACTGTTTGTTGTTGCGGTATACGGATACACTTCGTCCTAAAAATAAAAAAATATAAATAAGAAAAACTTTTTGATTTTCATAATTTTTGATAGATACTTGGCGGATAAATAATTTGTGGCGCAATTTGTTATAGAAAAAAATAAACAAATATTGTTTTTTTTTTGTTTTTTCTTCTTGGCTTTTGAAAAGTAGTTTTTCTTCTTTGCAATTTTGAGATCGAATTTCATTAAAATAAAAAAAAATAAATCAAAGTCTCCTTATAAGAAAATAAAGTGAATTTCTGAAAAAATAGTGTTTTCAAGTGGAGAATTGTTAAAAAAAATAGTTTAAGTGTACACTCCCAAGATGAGATACAATTCTGCTAATTACAATTGTCTTTCTGTGTGATTGAAACAAGAATTAATCGGAATTCTGTTATTGGAGTGATAAGAAAAAAATTTAATTGACATCGACTATCAAAATAGGAAATTGTTGAACGACATTGACTTCGGAATCGAAATCATTTTATTCTCATCGTTGTATTGCAATTTTGTAGCGCCTACTTGTATTTGTTTGTAATATTTTGCCAATTTTTACAGGTGTTTTTATCCTTTTTTTTTTTTTTATTGTTGGGTGTTTTCTTGATGTGACGTAATTTTGAGATTCAAATTCACTGTTATTTGTAAAATAATGATTAATTTTGAGCAAAGCAAAAGTCGGCTTATTAATCCTTGAGGTCTTAGGTGTTTGTGGTGAAACGATATATACAACTCTGTCTATCTAAACACACAAATTGCTATCGGACCTGTAAAGGGCAGGCAATGAGACCTTGCAACAAAAGAAATGACTGAGTTGGATGCGCACCAAATGGCGATGACTCCTCATGTAAAATTGGGATTGTTTCGACTTTTACTTTATTTTAAATTTTTTCACGAAACACCATTAATTTTTTTTTAGATAATTAAGACTAGGTTACTGGGTTGATGAGTAAGACAGATTAGGCCCTATCCTATGTAGGCCGTTATGAATGAATTGCAGGTTATACGTTAAATTTTACATCTGCCGTCATATATATTTGTCTTAAAAAACCTTTTAAGTTTTGATAGTGTGATATCAGATGTTTCTTGGACGTCATTTTTACAGTCAAGAAATGAGGTACGGATGTGATATTAGATATTTAAACTTGTTGTAAATCTTTATCTTTATTGACAATGAACTTGCAAAATTATTGTATCTTGTCATAGTTTGGTCTTTGTCGCAGATGGGCATGCATATCCACAGCTTTATTTGATATATTGTATTCGTATATAGTATTTTTCGAAAACTGCAGGATATTGTTATGATCGGTTAGAGTACTCTTACACGATCAACCTCAAAGTTCGTAAATGACTTCCGATATCTCGTGATACTTGTGTGTTCAGGTATTCCTCTAGGATTTACAAAGATAAGATTTTATTTCGAAAGCCAAAATTGATTCTAAATCCTCAGATGATTGTAGTCACGTTATCAAGTGATATTACTATTATTGATACTTTTCTCTATCACTACCAGAACTTCGGCCTGCAAAGCCTTGCAAAAGAATACATTTACCAAGGAATCCTAGAACAATGTCCAACGAAGATGGTATTGCAAACTTTCAGTGTGAATGCGACTGATTTGAAATCTATGTTGTCCGGGTTCATTGATGTGTTCCTTCTATACAAAAAAAAATGTAAGCCATTTTCAGCCAATTGAATTGCATTGAACTGCTCTGGTGCACGCCATTTTTAATCCAGAAATCCTCAAAATTCGCGTAGCGCACTTAACTTCTCTTTTCTTATTGCATATAGTACATACCCTCTTTTAAGATCACTCGGAAATCTTTCAAAGCCATTCTCTAATCGATGATGGTAATGTTTAACATTTTTCCGACCAGGGTTTAAATTTGTCTCAATTAATATACGCCACCTGAAACGAGTCTTAGGTCCATTAGGGTCCCGCAAATCCCCTAAGAAGTACTTCATTGTTGAGACATAAACTTCATCGATTGTTGTTACAATTTTTCGTGATGTATTTGGGCGCATAAAATAACATACAGCAGAACAAGAAGCTGTTGGGACATTCCTAAGCGTTTGAGATAGTATAACGGATTTCACATATGTTTCGAAAGTCTGCAATCCTTCCCGTTTCATCCCCCCATAAAATCTGCTTCTCTTTCCTATTGCGCCATAACAGAGGTCGAATTCCTACTGAACAAAGCTAAAACTCTTCACACCTGCGGCAAATTTTGCGCTGTAACTAAAGGGATACATTCGAAGATCATGGTGCAATTTTGAACGATTCCAGAGCACCGTAAAAGTGGTCCCTGTACAACTAAGTGTAAGCTACTGTTGAGCTAACACCTTATCATTTCGTGTTTTCACATTTCGTGTTACAATTCAACGAAGTATTTACCTATTTTATTGAAATGCATATGTAGGACTGCACTCGAAAGGCTTGTCCACCGCTAAGTTTGTTTAAAAATACATATTTGTAGGCGCTTTTATAAATTCACATACAAAGTCCGTGACATCTTCTAATCGACTAATTTAAAAGCTATTGTCCAACTTATGAAAAAAGTCATGTCGGTTTATTTTTTTTTTCTTAACCGATATGGGTCTCCGTTGATTTCTATCCAGATAACCTTATCACAAAAGTGAGAAATCGAAAATTAAAATTTTCTTTTACGCTGCCTACTTGTAGTTCCATTCACGAATTATTTTGAACAGTTTTCTTCCGGAAACTATCGAGCTTAGAGCATACATTTGTTTGAAAAAATAATGAAAGGATAAAGAGGCAAAGGATGATTCCCATATTTCCATTAACCAATATTTTATTCTATGAAAACAAAAATGCCAATTTCTAATATCTTTTGTTAGCAATGTCATTAGATCAAGCTTTGCATTTTTCCCTCAAAAAAAAAAAAAAAAAACACATTGCAGAAGAAATATATATCCATGCATCAGAACTTCCGGATTAATGTCTTCTTAATCTACTCGTGTGTATTTTGTCGACTGTGCCTGAATGGCCTGAAACCTATTTGATAAACCTCATCCGTGATATTGAATGTTCCATTTATAGGGAATTCAATGGTGAACAATAAGAAAAAGACCCAAATCATTTTTCGCTGATGTAATTCCTCAAGTTTGGAAACAGGGATAGTCACTGGGGCTTAATCCAACGATTCAACGGATAAGCGAGCAATGCGTGGTCTAAGTCATTTCTGAGCAAGCATGTATTCGTGCATCGCCTTGATGGAAGCGCACTTTTTTCTTGGCGATATGGTGGCGATTGTCCTTGAAATCATCATCGAAACGACCCAGTAACTTGGTTTGTTATGCGCCTTTGATTTGTGTTCCATATTTTAGGCAAAAAGTGACCGATATACCCATCTTGGCCTTCTTCAGTGCCGATTATGAAAATTGATTCTTATGAGTTAACACACACACCAAAGCAGACGATAGAAAAACACATGTTCCGGTTGCTATGTGTGTGGAAATAAAAATCTTCTTTTTGTCTTTTAAAAGCACGATGCGGTGTGTTTTCAGTTTTGAATTTACCGCTGGATTATTGGCTGGCATCGATCCTCACAAAGTAGTAAATCACCATCTCCCTTCAACAGTCGGATGAAATTGTTCTTACGATTGTTTGCTCTTTTCCTTTTGAAGAATTTCGACACATTGATGTATGCAGCACTATTCTTCAATATTCTCGACCGACCTGCTCTAAATAGTCGGGCAGCGCTTGTTCTTTGTAACTTTGCTTTGTAGGCACCTTTTTCCACTGAATAAGCTCGCTTCCACTTGTCATCAAACCAACTAAAACTAAGTCAATACAGGATTTGCTGCAATTGCTGGTCTTTGGAACTCGATTTTATAACACTTGTCTTCTTGAAGATCTGCCGTACTTTCTCACACTCACATTAAGAATTTTACTAATTATTCACCGAATACAACCAATTACGTGTAAGAGGGGGGTTAAATAAGTCGCTGAGAATTCAAATAAGGAAAACCTTTTTCGGCCATGACGTTTTATTTTTCAGTATAATCTCCTTTTAGTTCGCTACACTTTGTCTAACGTTTCTCCAATCTGTTGATGCTCTCCAAATAAAACAATTTCTATATACCCTCAGAATAGACATTTATTTCATTGATAAATTTTTCATGTTTGGAAATATGATATAGTCGCATGGGGCTTGATCGATATGTTTAATGAGCGAGCAGTTCATAACCTAGTTCATGATATTACGACTGCGGACTTATGTGCCGTTGCATTATCCTAGTGGAAGAGAACTTTGTTCCTCATCAAATGCGTTCGTTTTTGTTTCAAATCGATGTTGACTCGGCTTGACGGTTATGGCAGGTCTTACCCTTTACAAAGTAATCACTAAATGAAACCGCGAGCATCCCAAAAATCTGTTGCCATACCTTGTTGGCCGACAGACACACCTTGGATTTCTTCGACTTCGATTCTCAAGATAAGTATACTGCCTTAACTGTTCGTTGGTTTTCGGTGTGTTGTGATGAATCCATAGTTCGATTTGTGATTGAACATCGCCAAGCACTGGAATATGTCAAACGATTACGTTTGTTGTTGGTGAGCAAACGCCGCACTGGAGAAAAAATTTTCTTATCCAAATGTTTTTGGGAAACTGAAATCACTGATTCATGTGATGAGCCTGTAGCCTCTTCAAGTTTCTTCACTTCACTTCACTTCGGATCGTCTGGTGTGGTGACCTCAATAGGACGACCAGAACGTTCGGCGGCATATGTGTGACAAAATTGAGTAAAGCAGGAATGGATGGTTCCATTCCAACCTATGGTGAAGAGTCACCGTAGTATTATTATTTTTACTATTATTGCACTTTTCAAGCGTTTGTTTGGTTTACGTGATGTTGACAAGCAAAATGTTGGATTTGAGGTGACAATGTCATCTGTTCTAATTTTCATTGAGTTATTGACCCACTCTCGTACGATAATGATGTGAACTTTTACTGTGGTTAAGACCACTGTTAAACACAATTAAATATAGTAATCATTTTTGCCTAGGTGACAGTGTAAATCCATACTGAAGACTTTGTCATACGCAGACCGTCAGATTCACGTCAGCAATTAAAACTGCAATATTTTTTATTTATTTTTTTGGACTTCCTTTTTTTCAGAATTTGATCTGAGAATCGAACCATAGCTTTCTGCCATATTAGACAATAAAGTTAACCGCAGCGGTACAAGTCATTGGGCACATGTTCATATTGCTCGAAAAAATCGACCCATTACTTAGGGATTGCTCGTTCCTATCTTCTTATAAGTATACCATCCCATCATGTGGCAGCGTAAGGAAACATTCGAAGCACAAAGAATCCTTTGACTTTTATTTTTTAAATTCAAATGACTACTCGTATATCTTTAGACTCTTACAGACGTATCTTCTCCCCATGCATATTTTTTTTTATTTTTAATATTCACTTAGTCCACACAAAAATCGCATCAAATTGTGGGTTTAGAGGAAATTGTTTTTATTGGATACGGAATCGTAACTAAAATACAACAAATTAAATGTTTTGAAAATAAATAATAAAAAGAAATAATAATAATGACATCGTTCAACCATTGAACTTACTATGAATACTCCTACACCGACGACAAAATGATCAGATCTTGCGCAGCGTGATGGCAATCCAAAACTAAAAAAAAAAAATTTCCAATTTTGTCACACTCTATGACGCCTAATTGCAGGAAACATTTTACAAACCAACGATAGTTAGAAACAATTGTCTTTGTCGCCATGGAATTGTTGGAAACTTCGTCAACCTTGGGCGTCGGAGATATTTACCTGCTGACCCACAAAAATATAATAATAATACTTACAATGACGAAGGTTTTTTTGTTCCCGGTTTGAAAGTCAGTAGAAATACAAGTACAATCCTCTGTGAAATTAGTTTTGGGATTTCTCAGAAATTCCCGTGTAGATCTCTTTGAATTGAATATCATCACATGCAAGCACTTTATTTTGTTGCTTTTGTTTCTGATGATCAAGCTGTTTTAAAATTATTTTTCCTTAAAATTACGTTTTTGACAAACACAGCAGAATACCGATCTTAAATGATCCTTGACTAACCGTCTTATATTAAAATATAGTATGATCCTGTTGGAAAAATAAATATATTTGCAAATCGCATTGTGCACACGTTTGAAACATGTATTAAGACAAGATGCAGATTCTCTACTATCACTATGCATATGTTCACTATCTTCGTTTTGAATTTTGTTGTTCTTGTAAAGCAACAATCTATTAATCCAATCCCCATTAAACCGTTAATAAATAAATATACACAATTAACGTTTTGAGATACTTTAAAGTCTTTTACTGCACTAAAGTTGTATTGTGTTAGATTTGATCGACTTGATAATATTCGGCCTAGAGATATGTATATTGTCTAAAGATAGCAATATCAGCTTTGCGATACTAAAGCTTAGTGAAATTTTTCGCACTTAGTACCTCTTAAGAAGACAAATATTTCAGTAGTTCTGTTCGGCGTATATCCAAATATTATCCGTAAAAAATTTGATTACAAAGTGATAGTTATGACGTGAAGATAAGACAAATGTGCTGAGTTTAATTTTGCCAGCGTGTCGCGAGTAGGCATTTTGTGTTTTTTTTTTTAGTGGCATGTGATGAAACCTATGGTTATGCTTATGTGTTTGTCTTATAGTGCGATGTTCTCCGTTTGAGATTTTCAAATTAAAATTAAAGCACAATGCTCACGTATCATCTGTTTGCCAACCGTCTCAAAGATGGTCAATATCTTACGTAATAACAATTTCTTTTGGTTCTAGTTCGTTATTTTTGATCCTCTTTCTTCCAATTAAAGTTCAGAGTGATTGCTGATTTTGAGGAGATCGGTTCTAAATCTAATAACTTCTAAATTATCAAAATCTTAAATATTGAAATTTATTTTAGTATCAAAATCTGTTTGAGATGCTGCCTTTCGTTCCATTCAGTTTTTTCATTAAATTGGACGATCGATTGGATATTGAAAAGACTTTTTATGTCCAATATTAGGTTTGAAAAGATCGGTATTTTGAAGAGTATGAATTTTGTTTTTCGCATGAGCCATTGTTCAATGTTAACATATTTCGACAAACTATTGAATTTCATTTGTATTGTTATAGGCAAACAATTTCGTTTCGTTGTCTTGGTTCGACGATCTTCAAGTCTTTAGAAAGTCACGTGCATTGATTCCCTTCCCATCTTCCGACAAAGTGATTTCCTCCGTTGGTCCAAACTTTTTTTTTAATTTTTTCGATATGAGCCGTATTTTATTATCGCCGATGATCCATATCATCCAATAGATCCAATGATCTATTGATTTGTGTGCATCACAACAACAACACAGGATCCTACTTTTGATCGGAATCAATTTTCGTGATCCAAAAAATTAGTTCGTGCTATTTCTCACTAGGTTACATTTTCATTCGCAAAAGTTGGTATAACTGTCGACGATTGTCAAGCGCCCATGTTGCCACATTAGACCATGAAATAGGGTGAACCCCATGTATTTCGATCGGAATGGAATTTTCTGCAATTTCGTGATTTGATATGCGCGTTGAAAAAGTTTATTCTGAAACGGACAACGTGATGGGTCTACGAGTTCTGATCGTCATTTTTTTCGGAATTACATGATAGGGCTGAATATTTTGCCTACGTACATACTTACATGTAGTTAGCAATATAATCGCGAAATATGAGCAAAAAAATATTATTTTTATTTAATAGCTGTTGATAGTAAATATATTTAATTATAACCAGCTAATAGCAATGCTTATCTGTATTGCATTTTGTTATTTATTTTATAAAAGAGGATAGGTACAAATATAATTAAATATGTTTGTAGTATTTTATAAAAAAAAAAATACAAGCCTATTTATAGTAATTTTATTTGTATCCTCTTTTATAAAATAAGAAACCAAAATCCAATGCAGATAAGCATTGTTATCAGCTGGAAATTATTCATTTCAATGCGATTTGTAGTCGACTGTATATATTTGTTATTTTCATGCTCATGCAAGAACACTCTCGTTTTCTTTAAGGGCTGACCGGAATGTGAATCTGAAGCTTGAATCTGTATCTGATATCGAACTGTCAAAAGTTGAATACATGTATAGCCGTAAGCGCCAACATAATGCGTATCTGTGTGAATCTGTTTCTCGAAATTGGGTGCTACTCGTATTTAGAGATTCAGATTCTGGTCAGCCCTTTAAGGACCAAATTAATTTATTTATTGTCAACAGCTATTAAATAAAAATAATAAGGGTATTCACACTTCGTTGTATCTCGTCTTGTATCATTGTAAAACTGTAAAAGTATATCATTTTCTTACAATACGAGGGCGGGTCAATAAGTCCGTGACTTTTTGAATTTCTGACCTCTTTACTGAAACAGCAACACTGCTCCTGTCAACAGACATCTGTCAGTTGACTCCTGTCAAAATTTAAACTTGCTGCGTCAGTTAGTTTGTGTTTGACAGCTATTTTTATCAAACTACTCACTAATTTGAGGAGAAAATGGAAAAAAGTGAATTTCGTGTGCTTATTAAGCATTATTTCTTGCGAAAAAAAACCATTACCGAGACCAAGGCTAAGCTTGATAAATACTATGGGGACTCTGCACCATCGATTTCAATGGTAAAAAAGTGGTTTACTGAATTTCGTTGTGGCCGTACAAGCACTGAAGATGCCAAACGTCCTGGACGCCCAGTTGAGGTCTCTACACCCGAAACAATCGAAAAAATTCACGATATGGTGTTGGCCGACCGAAGATTGAAAGTGCGAGAGATTGTGGAAGCCGTAGGGATCTCGCATGGCTCAGTGGTTTCAATTTTGAATGATCACTTGGGCATGAGAAAGCTTTCCGCAAGATGGGTGCCGCGTTTGCTCACAGTCGACCACAAACACATGTACAGTTGCCATGGCAAAAATCCATGAATTGGGCTATGAATTGCTCCCTCATCCACCCTATTCTCCAGGTTTGGCTCCGAGCGACTACTTCTTGTTCCCAAACCTGAAGAAATGGCTTGGTGGAAAAAGATTTGACTCCAATGATGAAGTCATCTCGCAAACAAAGGCCTATTTTGAGGACCTCGACAAATCATTTTTTTTGGAAGGGATAAAAAAAATGGAGAAGCGTTGGACAAAGTGTATAGAGCTCAAGGGAGACTACGTTGAAAAATAAAATTATTTTTTTATCAAAAAATCTGTGTTTTAATCCAAAAGTCACGGACTTATTGACCCGCCCTCGTACAACAACAAAATACACTGGCTGTCATTTTGTTACACATTAACACTTCAGCAATGCTCCAACCCTATTATAACGCAGAGTGTAAAGGTGTAACATTGCATTGAAAATATTTTTTTGAAATATTGGTTTTCTCAATTTATAAAGTTTATGTAAATAAAAAGAATTGGCAAAAATATGGACGATGAAAATGTGATGATATTTTTTTATTTCTATAAAGTCACAATTATTTTACAAACGAGATCAGCTGATTTTGACTTAAGACTCAATGTTGCTACAAATATGATATGCCAGAGTGCGTTCACTCTTTGTTGTATAAAAAATCACTTTTACACTTTTAAAAGACCAAATACAACAAAGCGTGAATACCCTTAACATTTTTTAGCTCATATTTCACGATTATATTGCTAACTACAGCAAGTATGTACGTAGGCAAAATATTAATTTATTCGAATATAAAAAATATTTTAAAATAATATTTCATATTCCTAATTGGCAACATGGGCGCTCGACACTTACACCAACTTTTGCGAATGAAAATGTAACCTAGTGAGAAATAGCACGAACTAATTTTTGGATCACAAAAATTGATCCTGGTCAAGAGCAGAATCCTGTGTTGTTGTTGTGATGCACACAAATCAATGATCTCTATAGATCATCGGCGATAATAAAATACGGCTAATATTGAATTTAGAGATAGTAATCTGCTGATTACGTTAGAACAGACCTCAAAAAGCAAAAACGACGACTTGCCGGCAATTGATTTCAGTTTTCCACTTGTCTGTCAATTCACATTCGGATGATTCAGTGACAGGTTATAGACAGGATCTTCTACCACAAAATGATTCATATAACACTGATAAACAGAAAATTGTACCATACACCATGCTTTCGTTGTCTGAGGCCTTGCTTGATGGTAGTATCTGGTTATTTAGACCTTCCATCACGATGAGGATGTGCGTACTCAGAATTTTTGACTCTGCTCAGCATGTGCTCCTTTTATTTCCAAGTAACACTGCTAAGAATCTGGCTAGTAAGACCCTCACTTCGGATAGCTTTCCCTAATACCGTGGGTTAGTCCTACGAGTATTACTTGCTTGCACCCAGCTGGCTCATTAAACTTATTCACATAGAATCTGGGTTATACCATATACCTAGTCAAGTCATAAATACTGGTACACAGAAAAATCAGAGCCAAATGAAAACGAATTAATATTTAAACAATTTCGTTTTTTGTTTTTATTGGGTTATTCAATGGCTACAAATCTTAGAACAACTTATTCGAAATGACTTCCATTTGCCTTCCAGTACGACTTAAGACGATGTGGGCACTCATGGATTGCGAGACGCACTTCATGCATGGGGAATTTGTCCACTGCACGGACAAGGGCTCGCTTCAACAACTCAATATTTGAGTGTCGAGTAGAGCAAGCCATGCCCTCTAATACGGACCAAAGCTTGTAATCCAACGGGTTGAGGCCTGGACTACCAGTTGGACAATTATCCCTCGACATGAAGTCCGGAACGTTGTTTTTGAGACACAGTTGAGTCGTTTTTGCTTTGTGAGCTGGAGCAGAGTCTTGCTGGAAAGTCCATGGCTTATTGTTGAATATTGATTGGTTGAGAGACTTCACAATGGGTTCCAAGACGGTCGATTGATATACTTTGGCCGATGTTTTCACTCCTTTCTCGCAAAAATGGAGCTTGGTAACGCCATCGTAGCACACTCCCCACCATACCATTACAAACGCGGGATGGTGGTCTCTTTGAACCCTCGGAATGAGTTGGGATGCTTCTCTGGATGACCGAGGTGAAGATTTTTTCGTCAGTAAACAGAATTTGTATGTTAGCGTTCTTCGCGTACCGGCTGAGCAACGCTTTCGATCTTCATTTGCGTTTTCGCTTCAATGCGGCCGTGAGCAGGTTTCTAGTGTGTCGCTTGTACGCGCCTAAAGTCCTAATCTTCCTAAATCTTCTTTGATAATGCGAGACATGGATTTTTGCGAAATTCGCATTTCCCGCAACAAGATTTTCTGTATTCGCAGCGGTTTTCGGTCGATTCGTTTCTTCACAGCTTTGATCGCTTTCGGAGGTCTCATAGTGCGCGGACGGCCGGATCTTTAACGGTCTCGTACTCAACCAGTATCCTCAAACAACTTCAAAGTACGATACACAAAATTGCGAGTGATTGCAAAGTCCTAATGATATCGCCTTTTTCCATGTTGCATTTTAGTAGGCCAACTACAACAATACGATTTTCTATCTGACGTGCCAATTGATTGTACTCGAGGGAAAGGTCTCAAATTCGTTGTGTTTTGCTAGATCAGTCCCAGTTTATTGGAAACTAAAGTTCACTTCACAGTTAACACTTACAATTTAATTTCAGAGGGCTACAGTTGGGAAGTAAAAAGACAATTTTTTTAACATCCTTTGAATGAATCGTAGAAGGTATCAGCTCCGATCAGTCCCAAGTTCTGGAGCAATATTTAGTGATTTGGAAACATTTGCTTTATAACTTGCAAAATGCCCCTGGTCAGAGCCCTTTTGATGTTAAATCTAATTATGTACGCTGTAACTATAGGTCCACTGTCCCAGTGTCCTAACTTCTTGTGAGAAGAACAACTTTGAAAATTATCTTAAAGCCCATTCCTAGTCGGCGAACCGATAAGTAGGACGGTGGCATTGCCCGAATAGTTATAGTCATAAATATCAGAACCAATTTACTATATGCATCATAATTAAAGAAAATAGAACAACACCTTGTAAGCAATCTATATTTCCTTCTGACATAATGAATACAACGCGTTTGACATGCTGTTTGAAATTTAGGTCCGTAATATGCTCCGAATACATTTGTTTTCGAACCACTGGTGATCGTTTTCTAAGTGTCTCTACCATTAAATTTATTCAGACGCATTATTAAAGTAGAGCAGAAGTTTCTAGTGCAGTCTGCCCCACAAAGAAGGCCACATGCCGGTTAGAAAACAGGGCAGTGACTTGTTGCAGTTGCTTTAAATGATCTAATCATTAAGATCAGAGTATATGCAGACTATATACAATTTCGCAAGTAGGTGTGGTGCGAATGCCCTCTTATTTATTCTGTGATGATGTCTTCACTATGGAAACATCAATCCCATTAATATATCCATCCTCTCAACTAAGTCAATATCCGGATTCTTAAAAGGTCGTGTGCCGAATCATATCCCGGTATTTCCACAATCTCCTTATTCGTTAGCGTTTCAAACACAACTTCTACTACCATTTAAGCTCACGGCTGATTTATCCTCCTCTCAGCATTTTTGCACCCACAAGACTTCTAATCTCTTGCCAATTTTGGTTAAATTATTTTAGTCTTTACCTACAACCCACCAAGATTTTCCTTGGTTAGATACTTGTACACCTAAATATAAGACCGGTTTGTTCCCATTCAAACAAAACAAAACAAAAACACCGTACGTAGGTCATTGTAGATAGGTACCCTTCTTGATTTCGATTTTGATTTCGATGTCGTCAACTTTAACTGTTTTCACTTAATGAGATTCTTATTTAAATTACGCGCAGCTAAAACAAGTTTCCCGCCAAATTATCAGAGAACATCAAAAAAAAAACTTTACGCAGTTGATTAGAGAAGACAAAACATAGATTTTTGTTTCAAATTCAAAACTAAACGAAGAAAAATACGAGTATGTCGGCTAAACTGGTATCATCATCGTTCAAAAGTACTCTAAACGACTTCCAAGTGGGTGAATTCGAAAGACGTTTAGGTAAGTGAATCAAGTGGGTGAAATTATAGGTATATGTATATACGAATTATAGTTATCCGCATACAACACGTCCCACACTGAAGAGCTCTTCGGAGCTGTTAAGTTCCACACTTTAGTTGGTGGTAACCAAGTGATCACAGCTTCACAATAGTAGATATTGTCACACTAATTAAAATCAATTTAAAATGAATGTTAATATATGAGAGTGGATTTTTATTAATTTATTGAATTGAGCTGCACATGATTGTCCATATCCAGACATAGACATTGAGTATTATATACACTTTCAATGGATGTCATCCATTCATTGGGTGCAAATGCGATTAACTGGTTCAATTGGAGTAGTTTACCAGAACGATTGCTTTTTCTGTTGTCCATTTAATTGAGATCAATGCAGTGCATTTGGGTTATGGTCTGACATACTGAATTTCCCTTTCCAGACATACAAAAATATAGGGTGGCATTAAAATATAAATTATTTCAAGTTAAAAAAGGCCTAATGAACATTCAGTGCAATGAACTTTCCATCTTCTTTTTTTCATTGATTTTAGACAATAGTCATTTAGTTAACTGCTTCTCTCCTACTGTGATCACATTTTTGAAACACTTTATTCACCTCTTTTCTAATGACACGTACTTCATAGTCCGTCTTTAAAGATAGTCTGAGTGTAGGAACAACACTGGAGCGTATCACAAAATTCGAATGGATAGGTTCACCAGTAAGTGAGCAACGAACTTGGTACTTTATTTGGTACTCAATTTTAATCTGAGTCCTATTACAGTATACTACAGATCGATAGATTGCGAGGAAATTAGAACAGGCTAATCTTCAAGTTACTTACTTACGGAGTGTACCTAGGCCTCAACTAAGAAGTTAGACCGATCCTATCGTCCAGTTCAAGGTTCTTCGACGTCATCATTGAACGCAAGCTCAACTGGAAACTAAACAAAGAACACAGGGTAAGGAAAGCATGCGTCGCTTTGCACGCCTTTAGCAAGACACTAAGCTAAAGAAGTTGCTTTGGATGTACACTGCTGTAGTTCCTCCCATTCTTACTAATGGATTACTTGTGTTTTGGACCGCCCGAAGCAAAGCTGGAATTAAATCTACACGGGCGCTACGATAAAGCCAGACAGAAGCTCTCAACGTACGACTCCATATACTGCGATTAGGCTTGTACATCGTTTCATGTAGTACCATCGGACTCAGAGAGAATCTGGTGACGTTGCAGCGGAAAAAAACGTTACCTAATCGTGCCACCATTGAAATTCTTCGAAAGTTTTTTAGGGAGAGGTGCGAGTGATTAAAGAAGCAAGAATTTGGCCTCAGCTTCATAAATAACAAAGGAATCTATTTTGACCAGGGTGTTATCAAAGTGCTTCACTCACTTTCGTCGTCCTTCAAACTAGTTGAACAGTGTAGTTAATGTAGAGGTGTGATGTCACATGATCTAGGCGGCCAATTCACCAGTCCAAAGCTTGAAATTAACTGTTTGCAATAAAGTCATGGTTTCATACAGAACCCATGAAGTGGCGTCGTCTTGTTGAAACTAAATGTCGTCGAGACCATGGGCTTCAATTTCAGACAGTTAATAGTTAGTTTTTATGGCGTGAAAGCGGGTGGTTATATTCCGGCCGGCCTCAGTTTTGAAGAAAAATTAATTCCGCCAGCCCATAAACCACACCAAACCGTTGTTTAACTTGAATGTAGTGGCAACTCTTAGTCCTCTTCGGGTTACCTCGAACCCTAAATACGCCTTACACCATTAAACCCGAAATAGACTTTATTTCTAAATCAAATTTTGGTCGAAAGCAGTGGATCTTCTTGAAGCTTTTCAAGAGCCCAACGACTAAAACGGCATCGATTCGAAATGTCTGCCAGCTTCAGTTTTTGTACAAGTTGAATTTTATAACCTTTTAAGCCAGAATCTTCATGTAAAAACGGCAAGTTGCTTACGAGAACAGCGCCGAATCGATTCATCGTGTACGGGATACTTTCCGCTACCACCGCTAACTTCACTAAGTTCTAAATTTAATCTATTTGGTTGGGTTTCAGACTTTTCGATGGTACAGCGAATTATGCCTTCGGTTGGCCGATTTTGTGTATTCATAGTAGCATAGATATTTATTCTGGCAGAAATATTTACAATCAACAAAATACCATCTTCGTTTTACAGAGATTTAGTTTGTACCTTACATCTATATTATTTTTATAATTTCTAAACAATATATCACAGAAATACTACCAGTTTGAAGGAAAGCCATAAATTAATAAATAAATAGATAAATAAGTAAATTAATAAATAAATAACAATGAAAGCAAAAATATATTGTATAAGAATAAAGATAGAACTAGGACTGAAATCAAATCGTTGTCTGAAGACAGACAAGATAAGTTGTATTGACGTCGAAGTTTCTAAATTCTAGTTGAAACCATTTCGATGCCAGCTATCTTATGTAATTCTTCTGTCGAGGGTAAATTTAGGATCATTTTTAATGATTTATTTTGTGTTGTTTAGAGTCTACGAAGATGACTTTTTGCGCATATGCCCCAGACGGGAGACCCATCGAACATGATCGCTTTGAAAATAGCCTTGAAAATCAATACCTTATTATCATTGTTCAGCTTTGAATTTCTGCAGATGGATGGATCGAGAATCAATCTTGATCGTAATATTAATCTTTTTATAACTTCTTGTATGTGTAGCTTGAAAGTTAAATGTTTATCTAAGTTAATTCCCAGATACTTTCCACTAGATTTCCACTCAATTGGAACACCGTTGAGTTGAAGGCGGTTGCTTGGAAGTAAGCAAGCTTTTCTTTTCCGTGTAAAAAAGATAGCTTGAGTCTTAGAAACATTAATATTAATGTTCCAATTATGATAATATGTTAGAGCAGTATTTAAAGCAGATTGAAGATAAGTTTCAATGTTGGAACTAATAGCATCCGACGAATAGATAGAAATATCATCAGCAAATAAATCAATATTGCAGTTAATCAAAGTGGATAAATAGATTAAATAAGACTGCATTATTTAGTTTATTGTCTGCGAGGGTTTGATTTAAAGATACGATAAAACATCGTAAATATAGAAATGAGTCAAGAATTTTTATAAGGTAAAACGGAAAATTGAAACTTAGAAGATTGTGTACGAGACCATCATGCCAAACGGTATCGAATGCTTTTTCCACGTCCAAAATTATCATGCCAGTACTTAAGCCTATAGCAAGATTACTTTTGATACATTTTGTTATATTATACGATCCACTTGGTGAGTAATGCACTTACTTAGGCATTTACTAAGGGAGCTCAGCAGACTTATTGGCCTGTAACCAGAGGGCAAGTTAGCACTTTTGCCAGGTTTCAAAATTGGAATAATCTTGGCAATTTTCCAGTTTTTCGGGAAGTATCCCAGCTTAAGACAGCCATTGACAGTATTTACCAAATATTTAAGAGAAGAATCTGGAAAATTCTTATGAAACACGTTTTTGTTCATATCGAAACCGGATGACTTTCTGATTTTTAAATTGTGTATAGTATCCCTTAGTTCACTTAAGGATATTTGGTTGACATTTCTTGTCAGTGGGTGTGATCTAATGAAGTTGACTGAACTCACAACGAAGGTTGTTATGTGCGTGGCTGGGACAGCATGACTAGAATTTAAATGATTATTTGCAAAAATATTCGCTAAGGCGTTGGCTTTTTCCAAACAAGAATGTAACACAGAGTGTATATTCATAAATTGCTCTTACATTCCTTGTATAAAGCTAATTTTCTTAATATAGCTAAATAATTCGTAGACACTGTGCCGGGCAAAGTCTTGCCATAATGATATATCAAAGAATACTGAACAAAAGTACCATATCATTGTGGCACGATTTATTATGAAATCTCCACTGGAAAAAGTACATCTAAAAGCATCACGTTTTGTTCTTCTTTTTGTTTTCAACGAGTGTACAAAATATTATGTGATTTTTTTGATCCTCATTATCGTTCAACTGAACTTCGTATTTGTTGTGTTCTGAATAAATTTCGTACCACTTACTCCACACGACGCAAAGCCAACAACACGTTAACGTAGAGTGTTCAGAAGAAACTGTAGCCGTTATGGGTGAAAGAATCGTCTACCCCAACAAAGTGGCCCTGTATAAAATAAAATACGCCTCATGCAGGATTGTTTGCGGATTGTGCTCATAAAAACCTTGCAGTCAGCCCTAATCGATTTTGAAGTGGGGCAAATCCGGAATCATGCGACTTAAAAGTATCTTTTGGTTCAAAAAAAATAAAATTCGAAATAATGGCCTTCCAAAACTGAATTGGATGGTGTGAAGAATAAACCTGCCTGCATGGAGAACTAATGAGGGTGAAATAGTATAGATATAGGTTTTTTTTTAGTCATTATAACACCTCGGCTAAATTTAAAAAAAGCTTCGAAACGAATAATTCGAGATTTTTATGCAAAATCTACCCAGGCAAGTGCGACTTATGATCAGTTGTTAAGATATTTGGTGCGTTGAGGCTTTCCGGCTAGGGCTCATCTAAGCCGAGCTGGCCTCCAAAATCGCCGGTCCCAAATTCAAAACTGATAGATATTACTTCGTTCGCAATAAAATGTTGATTTACCAGCTCCTGCGATAATACCCGTATGAGTGGTCCTAACTAACTATTCCTTTGTCGTAGTGCTTCAAGTGAATCACAGCTAAACCAGACCCGTTACAACTTTATACTTTCATATTATAATATATTGTAGTGTTAGATTACTTTTGAGACATACTGTCTACAAAGGTATGAACTATATTTTCCAAAAGAAATTGATTAACACGCTCAATTTGTCAACATTTCCTTGAAATATGTGTACATATTTTTTATTTTTTTTTCAATATCACCCAACCGCTGTGCCGCAGTCAATGAAAATAGTATTTTTTTTTTTGTTCTCAATAACAACACAAGCGTACATATACTAAATGTATTTCACCTACGAATTTCCGTCATACAGTAAACAATTGAAGGTAATCCACTACTTTGCAGACGTACTTGTCTACTGAATTCTACTCCAATTACCCACCCACATCATACGAAAGCATTGATGATCGTGCCCACTAATTTGACAACCTACATATCAATCTCTAAAAGCTGTAATTGATAAAAATTGAAACACTCTACGTTTACAAAAAGCTTTTTCAACGACAAAAAATATTCCTCGTTTTACAAAACAAATAAAGTAGTATCTATCACGATAAGCAATCAAGTGATAACCTTTTCTCACCTGCGACAAATGCGTCGGGTGTGCTTTGAAACACCTTACGTTCGATGGTTGGGTTACTTAATGTTCCCATAACGGCAATGCGTCATTAGTATTCAAGTATTCACTGGCATTGGCAAGGTGAATAGATCGAAAAGAATTTCTAGTCGAGGTAGAGAATTGTTTTTACGAAACAACAAAATCATAACACCATGTCCAGATCTGGAGACTACGACAATCTAAGTAAAGTTTATTGATGTGGTTTAAATGATTTGTTTACCATGCCAGCACAGCGCTACAATCTTTCATTGATAAACAAAGTTGAACTCTTAAACACTTTATTGATATTTTCTTTTTTTCTTCATTTTGGTTTTTTGCAGATGCTCTTTTAGCTGATTTACAAAACAGTGTACCCGGCCAAAATAAGCATTTGGCATCGAATACATCGACAACAACAAATTATCAACAAAACTATGGAAACACACCGGGCTATGGAAGTGTTCGACCGAAGCAGACTTCAGCTTCTGTGAGTATATTTCAAATATGAATTCAATGTTTGGTTTAAGCTTAAAGTACTTCTTTTTTTGCAGGATTACTCATTTTTAAGAATTTTGTGGCTTTTAACTTGTTTGGGAGACTTGTTCTCATTTGAAGATCAAAAACTTAACTAAACGCAACAAACAATCATGGAAAATGATATTGAATTTCAATGATTCTAAGATCTGTTCTTCAATGAATCAGAAACTTCACTCTTCGTTTCTTATTACGATGAAACAATAAGATTGAATATTTTGCAGAATAACCCAGTCCAACCCAATCTTAAACGCCGCTCGGTCCAACTAAAATTGGATTTCCTTGTGGAAACGTTTGTTTCCCGGGTGTTTCTATACCACTAGCCAGCGAATAAGTGAAGTGTGCTTGATCGCAATGCATTTCTGATAGTGATGGTGATTTTTGATAATAATTGAGCTGGCCAAGTGATCAAATCTTTAATTTACAATATCTACTAAGGCAGTTGAAAACCTCTTGAACGTCAAACCAAACATGATTCGGGTTGTAATCCACTAATAGTTTTTCCTTGTGTAAACGCAGTTACTCAGAAAACATTTCCCAATACTTCCTGTATATGTTTTACTTTCTCATGATCAGACATTTTGATGTAAAGTGTGTTTTACAAAAGGTCTGTCAACATTTATTGTAGAGTTTGATTATATTTCTCTTTGGTAGCAGACCAGTGATTTGAGAGAAATAATTTTGAATCATTACGATCTTTCTGTGAAAAACACCTTCCATGAGAAAATCATTAAGACGACAATGGTCGGATTGGTCATCGACCCCTAAATATTGATAGTATCAGATATAGGCGGACAAAAAATATCGAGAAAGTCTTTATCCTCTTTTGTGAAAGGACAGACTATTTGTAACATTAAAGAACTGCGATGGAGGATAGTCCTGAGGGCAGTGCCAGAATAGACATAAAACGGTGGCAGTTCCTCATACTACTAAGTGCTATAAGTCGGGTTCTGTGGCTAGAAAAGCACAGAGAATAGACACCGCAGTGACTATCATATCATCATATCACCGTGTGAAAAAAGGTCATTCACCCAATTTTTTGTAGAGTATCGTGCTATCGGAATATTACCATTGAATGTGCACATACTCTATATGCTCTATAATTGAGATTGTTCCTGATGCAATCGTTTCATCGCGTCTTTTTGTTTTTGTTTTTTTAAACGCCCAGTTTCCGCTTTTCTTAAGATTTTCGCGTCAAAAAAGGTCCTCATATTTTGCATTCAATACCTTAATAGCTCAATACCGAATCCTGTAGCAAACTACCGTTTTTCGAAGTTCCACATAATTAGGAATATAATATAAAACGAAAGCTCTTTTCAATTTACCGAATTTGTTGAGTTTTCGAGATCTAGGAATTTGTCTGCCATAATGATTTTGCTAGATATGACTTAGAAACTGTAAACCATGAAAGTTGCTCCCATGTTTCGACTGCAGAGTGAAGTGAAAATGATAAAATCCGGTCAAAATCCGGACGCAAAATAAAGGATATGATTTGGATTCGGTCCTGGGTTTGCTTTCTTTTTGAAAGCAGTACAAAGTACTGATACTATCATCATATTGTACATTACAGTGATTATTTGAGCTCTCTTCTGCACTGCGATTTTTTAACGCTTAGTTGGTTGATTTTTATCTGATTTAGTTATATTATTGAAAGATCATTCAATTTGAATCGAACTGCTCTCACTAGTTCGGGAATAGTTGCTCTTTGGGGTCATGTCTGACCATGACTTCCTATTCTTTGCATACGTTATTGACTGTTTTTGTTCGTTCATATCGATATGTCAATGATCTCAGTTATACCTTAGTTTTTTTTATAATGAGTTCGACATCAACTCTGGTGTCTAATTCTGAGCTTCATATTGAGTTTGATTTTAACTTTAAGTTCGTCACCGAAATCAAAGTCGTTGAGACTTTTTGTTGCACGTAGTTCTTCATTTTATGTTCATGTTTTTCTGATCAAGTAAACGAGTATATAGTTGGGCACAAAGCAACGAGGTCACTTTAAATTCCTCTAAGTCTTAATTGCTAATTCTGACGACGCCATTACCAGACTTTTTAAAACTTAACTCATCAATCAATTTGGATAACTGGAATTTGTCACAAAATCTTGCTTCCGCCAATGATAACTATGTAGATCAAACTCAGGCCAGCATTTTTAATATCAGAACTTTGATGGGGATACTACTGGAACAATTGCTAAAAATTCGCCAAAGTTCTATTGATATTTTAATTGGTATACGCTGTTCTTGAAGAAAGAATGCGTGTCAATCTTAGTAGGTACCTTTGGTTCGAAGAGGTGGACGGGAGATTGCGATTTTAATGACCACCAATTGAAACGGCCACATAGAGTGGTATACAACGTTTATTTATTTCTAAAAGTCTATGTACGAATGCGTACATAGGTTGTATACATATATTTGTACATTAATACAAATTTCGCTTTGGATTGGGTTTGAAACTTTGCTTCAACATTTCCTCTTACTTTTGGCGGTATAGAATGCCTGTCCCGGAAGCTGGTTGAAATCAGCAATAACATACGATCCATCGTCCATTACAATGCATGAAAATGTTGTCAAAAAAATTTGATTGCAAGAGTTTTGCCCGTTGTTTCGCATCCTTTTGGACATTGTATGTTTTCAAGCCCGTATTTCTCTTCACTTTATAAATTAAAAAATTTGAATATTCTGTTTTTTTTTTTTGCTAAATTACGTTCAGAAATGTTCGGATTTTTCTCAAGAAGGCTCAAAATCTTTGTGACCTTTTTTAGGTTCATAAAACCGGCTTTTCCACCAGACCCCTCTCTTCTTTAAACTGACAGGTTCTCTTTATAAAAAAACGAATTAATACTTAAACAATTTCTTTTTGTTTTTATTGGGTTATTCAATGGCTACAAATCTTAGAACAACTTATTCGAAATGACTTCCATTTGCCTTCCAACACCACTTAAGACGATGTGGCCACTCATCGATTGCGAGACGCACTTCATGCATGGGGAAATTGTCCACTGCGCGGACAAGGGCTCGCTTGAAGGAGTCAATATTTGAGTGTCGAGTAGAGCAAGCAATCATCCGTTGATATAAAGTCCGGAAAGTTGTTTTTGAGCCACAGTTGAGTCGTATTTGCTTTGTGAGCTGGAGCAGAGTCTTGCTGGAAAGTCCATGGCTTGTTGTTGAATATTGATTGGTTGAGAGACTTCACAATGGGTTCCAAGGCGGCCGATTGACATACTTTTGCCAATGATTTCACTCCTTTCTCGCAAAAATGGAGCTTGGTAACGTCATCGTAGCACACTCCCCACCATACCATTACAAACGCGGGATGGTGGTCTCTTTGAACCCTCGGGATGAGTTGGGATGCTTCTCTGGATGACCGAGCATACACACGATCGTTCTGCTTATTAAACGATTCTTCTACGGTGAAGATTTTCTCGCCAGTAAACAGAATTTGTCTGTGAGCGTTCATCGCGTACCGGCGGAGTTACGCTTTCGATCTTCGCTTGCGTTTTTCCTTCAATGCGGCCGTGAGCAGGTGTCCAGTGTGTCTGAATCCTAAATCTTCTTTGATAATGCGAGACATGGATTTTTACGAAATTTACATTTCCCGCAACAAGATTTTCTGTTTTTGCAGCGGTTTTCGGTCGATTCGTTTCTTCACGGCTTTGATCGCATTCGGAGTTCTCACAGTGCGTGGACGACCGGATCTTTAACGGTCTCGTACTCCACCAGTATCCTCAAACAACTTCACAGTACGATACACAAAATTGTGAGTGATTCCAAGCAGTCGAAACGTCCTTAAGATATCGCCTTTTTCCATGTTGCATTTAAGTAGGCCAACTACAATACGATTATCGATGTCGCCCCATTCCATGATTGTAAGCAATTAATATCAAAAACTTTTTACGTCACAATGAAGCATAAATATCAACTGTCAAATCGCAATCCATACGAAATGGATGCGCCCAGTGTTGCAGTGTAGCAGTAGCAACTGTTTTCCTATTAACTTTTAGTTCCTTTGCGATTTTTATTTACGTCCACCCTGCGTGTGCTAAGTGATACTTAATAATATTTTTTCTTACATCCAATTCAGATTCCATGTTGATTATGTTAACTACCAAACAGAAATGACATCAAATTTAAAAATAATAGAAGCATTCCCACCATTACAAAAAAGAAGAATTTGAGTGTTTTTTTTCTGTAATTTTTGGAAGTAAATTCGAAATGAGAGTCTGTAAATTTTGTCGATGGCACAAATTAGTAGTTATTACAATAAACTGGCAAAATATAGTACATCGGAGAAATTCTATATTTTGTATATTTTTCAGACATTTAGCGCTGATAACGAAAATGACATGAGAAAGTTGAAGTCATGTCGCAAAAGTTATAATGTGCTTCTTTCAAATTCAAAAACAAAACTAAATTCACTTTTTGTTTTTTTTTTTCAGCCTGTTTATCAGGAACACTATACCGTAACGGAGACTCGAAAATCTCTGTCGCCAGCCTTTAATGGAACTGGTGGATCAAGTGCAGTAAGTGGGCCAGGTTCAGTTGGAGTGGGAGCGGGAGCAATATCAGGAGGACCTAGTCATTCGTATCAATATCAAAATCAAGGTGCAACACCTAGAATTTATAGCAATCAGGGCCTCTACGGGACAGCGAATAGGAATCAATCAGCTAATCCAAATAATTTGTCAGAATTGGATAGTCTGTTACAAGATCTAAGCAATGGCAGATATGACAGCACCTTGGAACGAAAGGGTAAGTCATAACAAACTTTAAAAAAATAAATCGAAATTATTTTTTTTTCTTTTAGAATCATCTCTGCCAGTTGCTTATGGTATAAGTCAAGTAAGACAACCAGGAAGTAATTACAGTACTCTTAGCAATACAACTAAACGGCCAACTGTAGATAGCTTGCTGGACGAATTGACAAACGCGTCAACGAATTCTATTTATGCCGTTCCAAATGGGTAACAAAAAAAGTTTAGTCCAAAAAAAATTGTTTTCTTGACTTTGGAAAAATATTGTAGGTCTGCGAAATCTCCAACGCCTGGTAGACATGTTACAATTACTGTCAGAGAAACGACAACTGAGAAATTATCCGGTCCACAAGGTGCACCAGGTATTTTACAAATGTCACTGTTGGGGAATTTAATTTCATTCAGTTGATTGTTCGTTTTAGTTTCTTCAGTGGAAGAGCAAATTGTTCATCAGAAGGACTCTTATGCACCACCACCACATGCTTTAAATGCAGCACCGGCTATGTATGCATCTTCAGCAACAAAAGAATTAGATGATCTAATGGCTTCGCTGTCGGACTTCAAAGTGAGTACAGTTTTTATTAGGTAGTGATTTAAAATTTAATTTAACTGAAAGCTGTTGTTGAATGGCACGTAGGACTTACTTTACTCTTGGCTATTTGCTTCGTTTTAAGTCATGTTGGTCTATGGTCGGTCCCAATGGTCCATAATCTTAAAACGATGGGATAATTATCTCACAAAAGTTTTCACAACTTTAATTGAGAAAGTTTTCCATCTCGCCGGCAGATTTTCCAAATTTTCCACAAAAAAAGATTAATTTTAACTTACAGGCTCATCCGGATGTCTAGTGGAGTCACTAACCGCGATTGCATTAGATCTACGCGTATAAGAGGAAGTCTACATATAAAGAATTCGGTAACCGAACAGCTTGAGGCGAATAGAATAAGCTGGTATTGCCACGTTCAAAGAAGATCTGCGGAAAATCCGGTTAAAAAGGCACTATCAACTACGGTCACTCCAACTGTAAGAAAACGAGGTCGGAAAAAGAATTCCTGGATTTCTCAGATGTCAGATGCGCAACAACGCCTGGGGCTAACCACTGAAGCGATCCGGGACCGAGCATTATGTAGACGCGTTCTGCGGTCTGCGACATTAGCCAACCCCATAAGCGGAGCAGCAGCGATGCAGTAAAAATGGGAAACTCGTTACGCATAAGTTCGTATAACGAGGAAAGGGTTAATAAAAGGATAAGAAGAAGAAGAAGAAGAAGGCTCATCCGGAAAGTTTCCAAAATACAAAGGCTGTTGGAGAGCCAAGTTGTTCAATTCCCTGTAGTGGTAGATTATTACAAAGGCGGAGTTGATGCTATCCTCCGGCGCCCGTAACCGCAACCTCGGGTAAACGAACCCCCGTTATTATCTAATTTGTATACATACATACGAGGGCGGGTCAATAAGTCCGTGACTTTTTGAATTTCTGACCTCTCTACTGAAACAGCAATACTGCTCCTGTCAACAGGCATCTGTCAGTTGACTCCTGTCAAAATTTAAACTTGCTGCGTCAGTTAGTTTGTGTTTGACAGCTATTTTTATCAGACTACTCACTAATTTGAGGAGAAAATGGAAAAAAGTGAATTTAGTGTGCTTATTAAGCATTATTTCTTGCGAAAAAAAACCATTACCGAGACCAAGGCTAAGCTTGATAAATACTATGGGGACTCTGCACCATCCATTTCAATGGTAAAAAAGTGGTTTACTGAATTTCGTTGTGGCCGTACAAGCACTGAAGATGCCGAACGTCCTGGACGCCCAGTTGAGGTCTCTACACCCGAAACAATCGAAAAAATTCACGATATGGTGTTGGCCGACCGAAGATTGAAAGTGCGAGAGATTGTGGAAGCCGTAGGGATCTCGCATGGCTCAGTGGTTTCAATTTTGAATGATCACTTGGGCATGAGAAAGCTTTCCGCAAGATGGGTGCCGCGTTTGCTCACAGTCGACCACAAACGCAATCGTGTAACAACTTCACAGGAAGGTTTGGCGTTGTTTAATCGCAATATGGAGGAGTTTTTGCGCCGTTTTGTAACCGTGGACGAAACATGGATCCATCACAACACACCAGAGAACAAACAACAGTCAAAACATTGGGTTTCTAAGGGTGAATCGGCGCCAAAGAAGGCCAAGGTGGGTTTGTCAGCCAATAAAGTTATGGCGACTGTTTTTTGGGATGCACGCGGGATAATCCACATTGACTACCTTCAAAAGGGAAGAACAATCAATGGGGAATATTATGCCAACTTATTGGACCGATTCAATGACGATTTGAAAAAAAAAACGACCTCATGCGTTAAATTTGTACTCGATTTCTTTCCTTTTTGTAAGCCTGTGATATGTCCTCTTTCAAAAAAACGCAAGCACTACGATATATTTAAACGGTCTAACGTTTCTTATTCTTGATGAAACGCTCAACTAAACTTTACATGCGAAATTGACAGATCATAACAAATAGTGACTTCTTTAGATGGCACGCGTTGAGGTCGTATCGTGCAAAAGAATTTTTTTTTTTGCATTTTCATTTACTTCGTTCGTTTTCGTATTTATTTTGCTCTCGTGGTATAATCGTGTGGAAGGTGGTGTGTTTTCCGTAGCGATAATCAATCATACTCACCATTCTCTTCACCTAAAAATTATTTTCTTTCTCCTTTTTTCCCCTGCGATAACTTACCACTAACAAATGGGTGTCTGTATGTTGATGAAACACGCTTATGAATGGCATAGTTTCTTTAATAGTTTTTTAAACATTAATTTTTTTGTATTGACTAAAGATGTCGTTATGCTTTTTGTTTTATGTTGAGACCAAGAACTACATGTACGGAGTAAAACTAAAAAAAAAATATTGAAATCCATGCAGGAGTTTTTGTGTTATACGCGCACAAAGTATGACCACTATCATTTTATTTACAGCGATTATTTCCAAAGGCAAATCCAAGCGGAATTGCACTTGGATATTCCATCACCAATTTAGGCTTACTACTGCCATGATAGTGTCAGTTAAATTTGAAAAATTTCTGTTTTTGTTCTCTACTGTAATGTTGGCTATTTATTTAATCTTTGTTGATAATCAGGTTAAGGCCTTGCACGAAACTAATATTGCATTTTGGAATGAATTTAAAGTCGTTTTATGAAGTGTTATGACTTTCCCTACTAAATGGCGTTTTTCATAAATGGTTGTCTTGTAAATAACAGTGGTTCATCATGGTTTTATCCATTGGGACACAATTTAATTTATTTTTATCTTTGCTTACCAATGTCCACACTTGGGCATTGGAGCTGGCCCACATACATACATACATATGTGCATGTTGGTATTTCAAAGGCCAAATGCACTATTCGGACTTTGCAATTTTAATAAAGTCCAAATTTCGATAGACTAATGAGATGAATTATCATGTAAAAAAAGCAAGGTAGACTGAGTCCGATTTTTAAAGATATCTGCCGCAAGACAAAAAGTAAATTAAACATATGTAATCAATTACACATTTAATAACATTTTATATCTCAGTGGAGAGCAGCCCAACATCCATTTTTGATTTCTGTAAACAAAGGTTGTAGATATTTCCTTGATTCCTTTGACCAGCAAATTTAAACCGTTTTTTTACCATTAAAGCTTTCATGCGGCTATAATGGTGTGCATATTTACCAGCATTTAGCAGCATCCATTTAAAAGGCGGAGTTGGGTTTAATGTGAGTTAACATTTTCTTAAACTACCTTTCATACACCTGGCATTCCTATCCTCGTCGCTTGGAATCTGCTTGTAGGTTAGGTTAGGTTAGGTTTAAGTGGCTGTTAAAAAACCAACCAACTTAGGCCTATTGGCACATTGTGATGCCACGTGGATCTGTGATCCTCCTACTCCAGAAACCATTTGGAGCTCTTTATAAAGCGTAGGAGCGTAGGAGTCGTAGAAGTCGTTGTGGAAGAAGGCTCTTAGGTATATCGTTCTTTAAAAGAAAAAATTAGAAAATATATTTGTTTGCTATTTTCTCTACACTCTCTCTCTACATTCGAGCTGAGTCTCGGGGTGGACCCCACAAAACTACTTAGAAACCTTTATAGAGTTAATTTGACCAAGTTAGGTCAACTCTTTAGCATAGAAGTCTCAAACATACCCGAAATAAACAACGTAGCAATCAAAGAATTGGAAGTAAATGTAAAGATTTTCGAGAAAGCGATAGACTTTGCATAAAAAGTGTCGTATCCAGTTAAACGTAGTAAAAAAGCCCTTCACCCGTGGAGGAATGAATATCTCTCTATTCTCAGGCGATTTTCAATATCTGCTACAAATACAATTTCTGGTAGCCTTACAAGGACTGTTGAATAAAAATAAAGCCACTGGAGTATCCAAGAAGCAAATCCGGATGGATTATTACCAATCAATAGAAACCCTCAAGGACTCCGTAAGGCCAAAAAACTTTCCACCTTTTTCTTTCTAAGAAGGTCGGATGAAGGATGAATAGAATCCTGCATCCTATAACAATATCAATTCAATCAATCTTGAGGAAGAAATTGTCTGGGCTATTAACAGCCTTTCTACTTTTAAGTCTCTGGACGCTGACAGCATGCTACCAGTTATGCCACAGAGAACGCAAGCCCTACGTTAAATTCACCACCTTGGCTAGCGTTAATATTTAGAAGCTGTTTAATACTGAACATTTGGAGATTGTGTGATGTTTATACCGAAGGTAGGTAAGCGCGGACACAAATCCTAGAAGGATTTCAGGCAAATAAGTTTAACCTTCTTTGTACTTAAAACCCTCTAGCGTATTTTCAAGTTATTCAAACCATCAACATGCGAAGCGTACTAAAAAAAAATTATCGCGATCCAAATCAAAGCACGCCTACCTCAAGGAAAGATCTACGAAAATGACTCTCTAAGAGATAGTGCGAATAGATAAAAGATCCATTCACTACAATGAATATACCCTAGCCTCCTTTCTAAACTAGAAGGATCATTTAATAACGTAGATTTTGAACTTGTTCAAAAATTGCTGATTGAGCACCATAGAGGAACTCCATAGTTTTATGTTATTTCTCCTCTGCTTTGGCTACTGGTTATAAATCAAATCCTAACCAGGGTAGATAGAGGAGTCGAGGTAATCGCATTTGCGGATAGCGGGTTTTACACTGAACGATTTGCTTGACGAACGTTTAAATTGAACGATTTGGTCGTTTGTCAAGCAAGTCATGCAATTTGCAGTACGGATTTTAAATTTTTTAAACTTTTTGCCTTGCTTGACAGACATTTCGTTCAATATGAACGCTTGTTATACACTTCAGAGCATTTTTTATTTGGGTTTCAGATTTCGATGAGAAAACATCGACGCGTAGTGTGAAACTATGGTGTCAAACTCACATAAAGAGTTTTGGCACGAGTTGTTTTCGCTATGCTTCTTAGGAAGTTTCTTCATCCAATGCCCAACTATATCACTGTCGCAGATAAACGTTTGTGAGGCGATATTGAGTCTTTTTAAAATGTATTTTGTCTTTTTACATACATATATGAGGAGAAATTTTTGTAAATGCTTTTTCATACGTCACCACGTCCATCCCTAAATTATTTCGAAAATCTTCAGGCGAATTTTCTGAAATGAAATGATGAAAATTTATTCCTTCTTTTTTAGGTTTTACCCACATTCGTTTTTTCCCTCTTGTTCTCTCTCATTTTCTTAAGTTTCCAATATCTCATCTCATCTTTGTCAAAAATTAAGTCTATCAAGCATGTAGTACAAAACACTAAGCATTATTTGGTCGTCAGGCTAATAGGTCAAGCAAATCATTCGATGTGAACCCCGTCAACCGTTCACGTTATCCTCAAGAGCTTGGTACCTGGGTATCATCCTGAACGCAAAACTTAGCTTAAAGGAAAACATCGAACACAAACTAAACTTAAGAAAAACTTGCACGTAGGTTATTTAGGAAAGGTTCAGAGATGAACAGTGGTGTGGGGGCTGGTGTCTATTCTGAATCACTGACAATATCAATATCATACCGATTATCGAATTTTGCCGGTTACTCCCAGGCGGAGCTACGGGCAATCATTGCTATTCCCATACATAATCATGATCCTTTATGGCATTGAAACAGTTGCAGGAGCACAGTGACAATAAAGGAATTGTGCTTGCAGACAAATTGTTCAGGCAGGGCTTAGCTCTGCACGGCTGATTTGCGGCAAGGGTCCACTTTCTCCCAATACCTGTTAAAGGATCAACTTACACTTCCTGGAGAAGGCCAACTTCTGATATCTTTAGGTCTGGGGTAGACCTGGGCCTCAGTCAACAAGCGTTTTCAGCCAGCTCGATCTTTCATTAGCTGTCTTCAGATTCACACGCTAAGTTGGCTGAGGTCCCCTTTCACTTGCGTGCGCCATCTGAGTCACGGTCCTCCTCTACTGCGTTGTTCTTCGGGGGCGGATTCGAAGATTTTTAGAACCGGAGTTTTGGTGTCTATCTGCTCTGCATGACCCAGCCGTCTCAGTCGTTCGATTTTCACTCTTCTGGCTGGGTCAATGTCGGTGTACAGTTTGTCGTTGCATCTCCTCCTCCACTCAATGCAGACGGGACCAAAAATCACTTAAATAATTTTCCTCTCAAAGCAGTCAAGAGCACCCTGCTCCATTTTTGATAACAGCAGAACTGGGATTATTAAGGTCTTATATAATTTTTGTTGTTCGATATTGGGCTTTACTATTCAATTGCCTTTTTAGCCCCAAGAAGCAGCGATTGGAAAGAGTTATTCTTCGTTTTGATCTCAGCGCTGGTGTCGTTGTCTGCATTAAGATCGAAGATAGACAAAGTTCTGAGACGCCGGTGTTGAGAGTCCTCTTTGCTTCACAGCATATTCTTGCCGCTTGCGTCTCAATATTTGCAAAAGCGCCAATGACATCATGCTGCTTTCTTGCGATTATGTCAATATCACCGGCGTATTACTGGCCTTAAAATGGATGAATAGATGGTGTTTATCGATCTGAAGCTTATGATGGGTTTTCTCCTAGATCTGTCGTTGTATGAATATTTGGTCGATGGTGGACTTTCTTGGCCTGAAGCCACACTGATATGGACCTATGAGGTTGTTGACAAACGGCTTTATTTGTTCACACAATACGACAGATACAGATACAGTCTACAAAAATGTTCTTTCCAAATCCTCAGCATCGACTGCGATTCTACTACGATGTTCCCTTGTTCGTCTCTACAGGCTTCGGTTCGGGGTTTGTGTCCGTTTTTTTTACCTCTTGGGAAATTTTCCGAATCTCATTTTTGGAGTAGCATCCCTTAATTTCGTCGACCGCGCGCTTCTCATGCTCTTTCTTTTTTCTCCTGAGAAGCCCGTATTTGTCTCTCCTCTTGTGCTCATGCTCTTTCTTTTTTCTCCCGAGAAGCTCGTATTTGTCTCTCCTCTTCTGCTCATAGAACTCGTGAGCAGCTCTAGTTCTTCCCTGCAGCGCCGCTTTGTATGCATTGCTTAGCTGGATGTTCTTGCTGGCATTTGTCATCAAACCTACTAGACAGAAATCGCCCAGACATCGTGTGAATCATGGCGATAATCACGGGCATTTGGTAATTGAAGATCATGCAGCGAACCTAGGTACTCAACATAGCTCCCGCTGCCACAGTTGCGGGAATGAAAATAAGGAAATTCTCTCATTTCCTCTGCAAATGCAGCGTCCAGCGCTAGCAAGAGCTAGACTGCGTGCACTCAACCAACCATTCTTTGACAACTTTAACGACATTTCGGGTAAAGAAATACGATATCTAATTTATTTTCTGAACTCCATAGGCTGGATCTAGACACCTGGACTCCTAAACAACACATATCATTAACCGCGTCACATCAGTCGTGGTAACAATTTCGAAAACTAAGTGACAGGAGCTAGTTTGGAAAGAGGCCTGTTTGGATATTTTTATTATATAAAACAAACATGCTAACCGGAGATTAAATATTCAAAAAAGCGGCAGGACAAGAAAAAGCGAGAGAATTGTGGCGTCACATTTGCAAATGTGGTTTTTAGGAACTTCATAAAGACTTATTAATAAGCTAATCCCTTTGGTTTTACCAAACATGTTGTTTATTGCCTTGTGTCTTTCATCATTTAAATAAAGGCTTCTTAGGCGTTGGAAATAGGTTGATCCCAACAAGTCTTAACCGCAAAACAAATAATTGCATTTTAAAATTACAAAAAAAAAAAACATCTACTCTGGGTTGTGTTCGTTTTTTATGGGTTGCTTCTTTCTCGTCCATTAAAATTATAATAAATTTCTCCGCATTCATTTCAAAAACGTAAATCATTATAGTTGAGTCCATTAAAAAACAATTTTTTCGGGTTTTCGTATTTTTTAAGAAGTAAAAAAAAATAATAATAAATCATCCAGTAATAATATGATCAACAAAAAAAAGAAGAAAAAACTGTTCATCAATGGCAAAATCCTGAGCTGGAATTTTAAAAATAACATAATCACTTTTTCAAGGACATAACTTTTGCTGGACCAAGTTGGTTAGCTGAAAATAGCCCAATTTCCCAATTGCTATGCGTTTTCCAAGACTAACAGACAGACAGGCGGACGTTTTCGAGAAACTCTGAGTGCAAAATAACCCCCGTCATAAAATAAATGAACGATTTTTATTTTATTTTCATCTTTTTTATTCATTTTTAGTTTGCTTTCGGTTTAATTTGAATTTCTACACTAACCTCGATTGCACGAGTGCAAAAATTCTATTTTTAAAATTAAAAACAAAAAGAAAGAATTGTTTTATTTTTTTAAATATAAAATTAAAAACAAAAAGAAATTTTATAGACAAGAGCCGCCCTATCTAAATGGTATTTGTCTCTGGACAGTAAGCGTTGCAGTGAAAATTGCTGGGTATCTGAAAATTGTAAAGACTGTGGCCGAATGCTTGAGAGTATGTTTTTGAGAGGAGAATTCATGGCACGCGAAATGCTACTTAAAAGTCTGATCGTTTTCGAGGTTTTTGGCTTAGAAATGATTACCATATCATCGAGGTACGAGGTACCTAATTAGAGATGAAAATTTTTGCCAAATTTTTAGCTTAGGTCGCCTTATTTGTGAATTTAGTTATGGGCTTGCCAATTGAAATTAGTTTGTAGGCACTTTCGAGTTCGTTTTCGAAGGAATATAATTTTTAAATCAAAAACGAAAAAACCCCGAACACGGTTTTTGAATATTTTTTGAAATTGTTGCCAAATTGGCTGCTGACATTTAGGAATTGAAAATTTATTATTATTATTTTTTGCTGCGTGATATGTGAAATACATACTCGTATCTCCTTGTCAACAGGTGAGCAGAGTTTTTGGCGCGTTCTCCGAAGATACGACATTCAAATGCATTTTTGATTTTTTTTTTTTCTGAAAATGGAAAATGCGTAGGCTTCGACGGTCGGCCTTTGATAATTAAGATGTCAGAATTTGTTAGACATTTCAAGTGCAAGTGTCAGTAGTGAATCAGGGTGATTGAGAACATATTAATTCTGAGATTATTATAATTTTATCCGCACACTGACATAGAATTTTTGAAGGATTCGCTTTGAATTCAAGGAAGAGAGGTTTTTTTTTTTGTTATACAAAAATGCAATTTTAGAAGGCTGGAATGTAGTATGAGAGTTTTACTATTTTTGGCTCAAAATTGCTATTTTTAATTGTAAAGTTTTTTTTTTTTTTTTTTACAAAACTTCTCGTAAAATAATAATTGAATATTTTCAAGTCATTTCTAGTTTAGTAGCGCAATCTGAAAGCAGAGTGCAGAATCAGAATTCCTGTTTTATAGTCAAACAAATTTCCGCCTTTAGGAATAGAATAAATACGGTAGATATAATAGCCCTCAAGCTTTGGCGAACAGAACATTATGCAACATTGCGAGAGAATCATGTTGGTCGTTGTTGAGTTACAACGTTGATGAAGGGTGGATTTAATCTTATTTGATGTAGTTAGCAATATTAGAAAGTAGCCCCGTTTTTTAAGATTAAAAACACCAATGAAATGTGTGGAGAGTTAATTGTCTGTACCCGCGTAAATCCTTTCACCGCGGCGCATAGATCGTGTGTATCTAAAGGGCGAGCCAGCTGTTGGTATCTTTTGAAATCATATGTTATTTTGACATTGACAGTTCTTATGCGTACAAATTGTATATATTTTTGCGGTTTACACATGAATAACGTTGGGAAATGTTGTAAAGTTACTTCCAGAATGGTTGGATGCTGTGTTGCCGAAATAGTGCGAATATTGAAAAGAAATTTAGGTCGAAATAATGCACCAACTGCAGCTTTTGTACCTAAACAAGTTTGTAAAGAACGTTCGTGAGACTGATTTCTTGATTGATAATCTAACAAATTCCCTCGTTCGTGCTATGCCCTCAACGTAGAATATTGCACCTTCTTGCCGGAAGTGTACACGTAAAGCTGAGAACCTCAACGCGCCAAAGATCTCATCAACTGAACATCAGTCCCATCAGCCTTAGGAGTATTTTGCATAAAAATCTTTGATTATATGCTTTGAGGTTCCAGGAATGCAAAATGTCCACCAGCCTAGTTTTCGCTTCTTTGATTGGACTTTAGAGCAGCTCGAAATTGACGACAATATTGCTCGAAAAATCATTAGTTTACTTAGCCAAGCAAGCAAAATTGTTGTATTTTGGGTTCGGAAAATCAGCACGTAGTCATAGAGAAGCCAATGCATCTTAAACGGGTCACTGCTTGGTGCCGTTTTTAGAGTGGCAGCATTAATGCCCCATTTTTTTTTCCAAGACGACAATATAGGAAACGTTGTCAATGGAGAACGCTACCGAGGTATGATAACCGATGTTTTATAGCTATAAACTGAGGATGTAGATTGGGCGAGCTATGGTTGCAACAAGATAGGGCTACATGCCACATAACCTGTCCAACAATCAATTTTTTGCACACTTAGTTAAATAATCTTGTAATATTTTTTTTTTGTGGGGTGGTCTTAAATACCGTTGCTATGCGAACAATATGAAGACGATTCAACCACTTAATACCAGTATTGTTCAAACTATTGGTGAAATGTGGGCCGAAAAATTGTATTGACAGGATGGCTTACTGCCAATATACATGCATTACTTTTGTTGCTTGGCTGGCTCACTAATCCGTAGGTCTCTTTGGAGCGAAAGAAATCAGGAAAATGCTCATGAGACTTAGTTTCATCTACAAGAGTGCACTCTTTGTGTTGGTCTTCTAGTGAAGCTAATGATATAGGCGGTCTTGATTTTTTGAGTTCCGTACGTCCGAATGAAAAACGGAACCCTTATACGAGTAGCATCACTTGTGTGTCTGTCTGTCCGTATGTCCCAGCTAATTTGCTCCGGATCTACTGGACCGATTTTGGAATTTGATACACATATGTATTTCTGTGACCCAAACATGGATGCATAACGTAAATAAATGAATTTTGAACATGGGGGACATTTTTGGATGCAAATTACGAAATCAAAACAAACAATTTTGGAAACCCTACCATGTGACATATCAAATGAAAGGGCTTGTTGTAAGGGTCTCACATATATTTTTTTTATAATTTTAAAATAAATAGTTTTAAAGTTATTGAGCACCCGTCTCTTATCTCCGAAACTATAATACTAAGCCTACAATTTTGAAAAAAAAAAATACGGAAAATAGTCCTTTACTTATAGATTACAGGAAAACCTACAAGAAGTCTGGGGTCTAAACATAATGTGGTGAATCTTTCAATATTTTGTGTTTGAATGTATGGGAGGACATGTTTTTTTTTTCAACTAGAATGTTAAGTTTGTTCTTGGGCTAAATTGTTTCAGTTACCACAAATAAATTTGGATCAGATCAGGTAACACATTCAACGTATGGGACCTTCTTCACGCGAGGTAAACTCGCACTTGTCCACTTTTTTTTTTTATCAAAAATGATCCCCGACTATGCTTTAAAGTTAATGGCCAATAATAACAATGCTCAGTTATTATTTCCTTAAAAATATGAACTAGTAGGATTCGGCCAGTATTTGTTTCCACGTCATGCTGGCCAGAAAATCATGAACCTGCTGATGAGGAGTTTATTCAAAGACAAGTGACTAGTTTATGGAACATCGAAATTGTTTGATTTGACATGATTTGTCATGAACCATTTTTCATAATGAATAAATATGTTTTCAAAATCAAATTCGATGGCTTTTTTTTAAAAAAATACTCCAACATCCAAATCATTACGAATAATAGTTTCAATATTCTAGTCCAGTCAAAATAGACATTTGACTTAGCCAAAATTCGCATAGAGCTGAAAATTTGCAGAGACGTTAAATACATCAATATAAATTAAATGTCAAAAATCCCCTTCGATCCTACTTCTGCAAAAAAATTTATTCAAGTTCAAAAGTACATAATTAAGGTTTTTTTCATTTTTCCCGAAAACGGTAAGTTTTATCGTGAAAATAGGTTAAACAAAAGTTGTAGATCATACAATTCTCTACCAAAATGATCCAGTCACTTTTTTCTCTTACGACTCATCATTCGTGAGATATCGCGGTTTTAATCATTAGAAAATTCATATTTTACATAATATGCACACATTTCCTCATCACCTATGAGGTAATGTACTTGGCGCATTTTTTTTAACGTGGTTTCCCCAGTAGGTATACTCCACGATCTATTGTAATAAAGAAAGTTTGATCAGATCGTATCCTATTGATTGAAAGAATGGTAATATTGCTAATGATCAAAGTGGAATGGGTTGTTTTCTTCTAAATGTTATTATATTAGATAATTGTCTAATTCTACTTCGACAATTATTTCTTCGTCTTCATTTTCATTTTCTTGTAGAATTTCTGTTCGCTGTTCTAAGAAAAGTGATGCATCAATTGTCTCTTCATAAATATCATAAATATTTTCATCTGTTGTATTTGTTTCAATATTGGAGCAGGTCTGACCCTGAAAATTTATGCATACTGGCGAACAAAATAATCCCACTTTTTGACAGCCACAATTCTTACTACAGTCCGTCTTGCATTTACAAAAAATGGTATTAAGCAGTTTTTCTGGAGCAGGCGGGAGTAGAGTTTGAATTGGCTCCAAATAATTATCTGTTAATTTCCAACCCCATCCTTCTGGGTCCAGCTCATTGCCTAGCCACACTTGAACTTGATAATACACACGATACAAGTGTTGAAGCAGATGTTGGAGGCAGACAAGACAACTGTACTGTTTTATTGTTCCATGCAGATTTTACAAACCTCAAATATCTACGAGTATATTTGTCTATGGAATCAATTTTTTTGGAGCACCATACATTGCAAGAAGAAAACGAATTCCATTTGTAACGATGTCGTGTGGAGAAGAGTCAATCTTTGTGAATACTTCTGCACAATCAATTAAATCATTACGTTTTTCGAACAATTTAAATACTGATATTTTACCTCTTTTAAAAATTGCTGATGTAGTATCGCAACCAGTTATGGCATGTAAAAATAAAATATGAGCTTGACATTTCGGATATGCAGTCAGACTTTAGGATGAATATATTGTTGATTGTACTTGAGCTTTCTCAGGTTTCAAAAAGTAAATAATTTTATCGTTCATTCTGCGCTTTCTTCTTTTCAGCTTCTTCATTTGCTTCATCGCCACAAAATAAACAATATCTTTGAAAGTTGAAATCTGGCTCACTTACTCGTGCTCTAGTATGAGGTGGACTTATCGTGGATGTACTACCTTGTTCTGTCTCGCGCTGTCTTTTAGCTGCAACAATACTACTCTTTCGAGTGTACATTTTACGACACTGCACGTGGACTGTCACAGATTGCTTGTCTTTGTCTTTCAAGTATTCAAAAAACTTATCATTCCTTTCAACACTCGCATCAATCAAAGTCTTCATTCCACGATCAACAACAACAGCTTCACTTTCTTTCAAAGGTGAAAAAGTGACTGGATCATTTTGGTAGAGAATTGTATGATCTACAACTTTTGTTTAACCTATTTTCACGATAAAACTTACCGTTTTCGAGAAAAATGAAAAAAACCTTAATACAATTTTTTTGCAGAAGTAGGATCGAAGGGGATTTTTGACATTTCATTTATATTGATGTATTTAACGTCTCTGCAAATTTTCAGCTCTATGCGAATTTTGGCTAAGTTATGACTTAGTTTTGTCTATTTTGACTGGACTATTCCGTTATAATTATGGTTTTCAGCACTGATCTGATCAACTGATCTTCTTACATTTTTTTTTAGACTCTCCCGCGAATGATGAAATCTTCCCTCCTCATCCCGAGCTAAAAACAAATTTGGGAATTTTTTACGTAAAAACCGTGATTAACATTTTAAAAACGTGCATATGTGTCGACATTTGGAATTGTCAAATAGCCCTGTTTTTTTTTCTTTTTTTCTTTTATATTTACGATACAAAGAATTACCCGACGTCAAAAGAAAAACGCTTGATAGTTTTTCAAAATTGTTAACATTGATTTTTTTTTCAAAAACTCATATTTCATCTTTCCAACCTGTTCAAAGTCCCTCCTGTTCATATTTTTCGTTCTTTTATTTTTAGTTTAAAACTTTCCTTTTTTCTCGAGAAATCAAGATAATAGATCTTTTGAAAACTTGATTAATTGACAAGAGTGGGCGCTATGTTTAAACAAGTCATTTAGACATATTCAAATAAAGTCTTTTTGTTTTCGCTATTTTCGAATGTGTAAAATGCATTTGAAGTCATGTAATATATTCGATGTTAATTTGTGTGTTAGTTTAGCATTTGGCACATAAAATAAGTTCACCTACGTCATATTTAATTCGGTTGTCTCGGCATATTTGTATCCTTAAAACAAATCTCTGCTTTAATGGTTGGTTAATTGTGCTATGCCATGATTATGGCAAAAGAAAGTATCTACATATTCGTACATTCAAATTGTTGTAATAAAATAAAGGAAATACGTCAAATTTGAAAATACCATTTTTTTTTTAATTCCGCTTTGTTGGCGAAGATGAAAAGATACGTTTGACCATTTTTAGAATTTTGTATGGCGTTTGATTTATCGGTAGCAAGTGCAATGTCAACTGAAATAAATTCTGGCACTTAAATTTAACAAAAGCCGAAACATGTTCGAATTATTTTGCGACGGCACTATCGGAACCCGTTTGTAAAGTCATTAATCCCGAATTAGGAAAACTAAGTTGGTTGAACCAAATCAAACTGATATAAGCGACGTCATCTAAAACAATACAAAAGTGCGGCTAACATAGAAAACAAGTCTGTTGACTTGTTAAATACAAACATTCCGAGTCATTCTAGCTCTAAAAAATGCATCATTAGTTGGCTATTTAGGTTGTGCTATTTCACACCCTTCCTTCGTGCCCATTAGATATGTTGATAAGTGTATTATATTTTAATAAACCTGGTTTTGTATCCAACATAAACCCTATTAAATTTCATGTAGGCAAAATGAGGATTCCACATTTGCATTTTTTGGGATAAACCCGAAAAATTCATATGGAGGTTGAAAGATGTTACTATCACTACCTGTGCTGGACATTTGCTAAATTAGAAAATCCATCAACAAGGTACAAATTCATATGGCCAAATACACAAAAAAAAAAACTGTGCTGTTTGACACGATATCGAAGTGTCATAAATCGCAGTTCACATAGAGGCGTTTACTTGATGCTGTGTTGTGCAATTGATCGAAAAGCTAAAGCCAACTAACCTGACCATGAAATCTTAAGTATTAAAATTATTACTCAAATCTTGTTTAATCCGCTTTGGGTATACTGTTAAAAAATACCCAATGTTGCCGGATTTCTGTAACACCTCTAAATTTTCTCCATAATTTCTTCCTCTCTGATCAGTGTTAGGTTTGTTGAGGGCTCCTTACTAGCCTGCTCTTTATTTTCGAGTGAATCGCCAAGCAAGATATATTTAATGGTGACGCCTTTACTCATAGGTTCCTTGCCCGTCTTTGATTGCTTACTTATTGGTATCAATGGTTGGAAGATTTCTTTTGGTATTCCCACGCCATCTCGGGTAAATGCATTCTATGCTTTCATAATCTGACAGCGCTCCCTCTTCTCTACAATTCTTTATGTTTATTGAAAGTCAGAAATTTATTTTTGAGACATGCTCGCTGCGGTCAAAAACCGCGGTAGTTAGATCATCCGTTAGTTTCTTCGAAATATTCATTAATCATCAGAGAAAATGCGGAGATGACTTTTGTTACATATCGGGTCCATTCCAATGTTCTAATCCTAAATATATTCAAAGGATGCCTACTATCGGGTTTTCCAATAGGGACTTGACAACTTTGAATTTAATTTGTGAACGCACTCTTTTACTAATCATCAAACTGTCACTGTCAATTTATTCAGTCATCATGGTAAAGTACACTAACGAGCAACGTCTACAAATTATAAAAATTTTCTACCGAAATTCGGAGTCGGTGACTGCAACTTTAAGAGCGTTGATTCCAATTTTCGGTCGTCATTCTCGCCCTAGTAGACAGGCAATAACAAGTTTAGTGCAAAAATTTGAGTCCACATATCCGTTGTGTGATGTTGCCGTGTTAGTGAGACCACGGGTTGGTCGAAGTATCGAAAATATCGCTGCCGTTCAGGCGTCCGTAGCAAACGATCCAAATCAGTCAATTCCACGGCGATCTCAAGAATTGGGCATCGCTCAGACTAAATTATGGCGTATTTTGCGCAAGGATCTTGGATAACACCCATACAAGATCAAGCTGACTTAAGAATTGAAGCCGATGGATCATTTGAAGCGACGCACGTTCTCCGATTGGGTTCTGGAGAAGATGCGCCAAGATGGTGAATTTCATCTCAAGATCATCTTCAGTGACGAAGCTCATTTTTGGCTCAATTGGTTCGTCAATAAGCAAAAAATAACTGTCTGGTGCGGTTTGCATGCCGGCGGCGTTATTGGGCCATATTTTTTCGTCGACGATAACGATCGTCACGTTACTGTGAATGGTTTGCGTTATCGCGCCATGATCACCGATTATTTTTGGCCGGAATTGAACGACATGTGGTTTCAACAGGATAGTGCCACAAGCCACATAGCACACGTTACAATCGATTTATTGAAAAGTAAGAATGGTGAGCGTGTTATCTCAAGAAATGGGCCAGTCGATTGGCCACCTCGTTCGTGCGATTTAACGCCGCTAGACTTTTCTGTGGGGCTACATTAAGTCATTGGTTTATGCCAACAAGCCGACGACGTTGGAAGAGCTCGGAGCCAACATTGAACGCGAAATAGCAGCCGTTTCGACCGAAATGTGTGGCCGAGTCGTTGGAAATGGGTCCAACGAATCGACCGCTGCAAACTGCCCGCGGTGACCATATGAACGAAGTCGAGTTCCATTCATAAATATTTCGATAGTACTTCAAGCCGATAATGAAGTTTTTGAAATATTTCAAACGGTTTGCGTTTTATTTAAAAAAAAGTTGTCAAGTCCTTATTGGAAAACCCTATTTATGATACAGTGATGTTGGCATGCTGATTCCATTGTTCAAAACAATAAATGCCCAACCGTTGTGTTCTGGTTACTCTATTAACTACGGTACCTTTTCGCTTCATTTTTTTTCTCCTGGTGACATTTAAAACTCCTAGAATTTTAGGCCATGCGTAATAGCTCCTTTCTAAACACCATTTTGCCTCACCGAACTTATTCACACGATAGGAGATTTTAAAACCAACAACACTACATTATAAAGAACAAAAGATTCTCAGAAACAGAGTGGAAGCTGCTTGTCTTGTACGAACTTCAAATTTTATTTATCTTATCTTCCTTGCTCAAGTGGTTTACCAGGAGATCTTTTTTGTAGTTCCCTATCTCTCGCTCTATCGTTAAATATCTCACAAGATTATTTATTGAATATTTTGCATGTAGTTTGTAGGTTCTATGGGGATCAGAATCTCGTTGTACTAGGTTCGGTTAGATAAGTTCCCATAAAGGAAGTCTACGCCATGAAGGTTGTTTGCTCCTTCATGGGAGAATAGCTTCTAAACGACGTTTATATGCCAATGCCAATTATAATGAGTACGACTTAGGTATACAATAGCTTTGAACGACTGGGGTTTTATTTGAGGGTTTCCATTTTGTTAAATTTTTGACTTTATCCAGTAACTAATAATTAAACACTACTCTCCAGCCAACAATATCTTAAACTTTCTCTGTTGAGTTTTAAAACGCGCCAATTAAGTTATGGAATAAGAAATTGACGTTCGCAGTATAATTTGCCTTCCTGATTATGACACGTGTGCCCTTTATAACACCCACACCATTAGTTAATTAGAAGTGTGCAAAAACCGCCTGATTCATATAAATCAAAACTATTGCGTCTTTACTAATGCCCTGAACAATAGGGCCCAGCAACATTGCCTAACTTTTCCTGTTGATTTTTATTTTCGAAATAAAAATCCAGAATTTCAACGGCAATATTTTAAATAGCAAAGCAAAAACATTGGTCATTAACACGTCAACATAAAACCGTCTGATGGAAAATGACAAATGTGAAATGTAGATCTTCAAAAGCTTGTTTGAAGTATTCTCTTAAACATATCAACTGATATGCACAAAGCCTTGACAAAATCGAGTAAAATCTATAAGAAAACGCGTCCAAAAAAAAAAAAAATAATAAAATATTTATTCAAGCAAGTGTAGGTGTAGAACTAGCGCTTTTTTTTTTTGTTAAAATTCACATTCATACATCATTGACAAATTTAATGGCTCATTAATTCTATCCTTGACTCTAAGATACTCGAAGCCATTACATTCAGGGCCTCAGTATAGTCCCAGTCTATACACCGGCCCCAGCCTCTCGATCTGCTTTCAATAAGAATTTGAACACCTTCCTGTAAACAAAGTAACCTCGATTTTGTTCTTAGATTTTCAATTAAAAAACAATTCATTTGCCAAGTCTAAATACTACTATTCCAACTTCTGGATCTGTACTACTTTCGTTCATGAGTTTTTTTCGGTTTTTTTTTTATATTTTCGAAAGTCCATTATAAGCTTGCCCTCCATTCAGCAATGTTTGTTGCTTATTTTCGGAAACTATCTAACTAAAAATAGCCAGCAAATCTATTATCTTTTATGTAAACGAATTTATTTATATTTTTTTGTTCGAATGTTTTTTTTTTTTAATTTTAAAATTAAATCTCGAAAATTCAGAAACGTAAGCAAACAGAAAGGATAAATACACTTTGCAACTGTTTTAATGTTTCCATTTCAGTTTGCTGATCAACGTCAGTCGATTGTTTGATTTTTAAAAATGTAAAAACCACACGATGTTGGTATTTAACAAAAACAAAAACACCAAAAAATCTCAACATCTTTGGATTACCATGTGCGCCCCCTATGTTGCCTGTCATATTGAAAACCGAAAACAACAACCGTCGCTTTCAATGTCGTGTCTGTATGCGCTCGAGTCAGAGCAAACAAACATTCTAGAAATCGGTTTTTGATTTTCAATTCGACAGTAAAAACCGCCTCCAGAATAAAAAAGAAATAAGAAATAAAATTTTGGCAATATTTGAGAGCAATAAGCGAAAATTTATAATTCCATTATGTCATCGAGTTGAAGAGTTGGTGAATAGCGAAATTATCCTGAATTGTGCTTGAATTGTATAGAACCATGCGACTTTTGGCAATTTGTTGTCGCATGTAAGGAGAGATTGAATTTTTTTTTTGGGGATTTTCCGGCTCGCTTGTGACAAATGAAATTACGTTTCTCATCCCTGCGAACGGGATCGGATCGTGTGCCAACTTTTGTATACTCTAATCGAGCCAATTAATAAGTCAAAGCTTTAAGAAACAGCGCGTTGTTGTTCCTCGACCTAAAAAAAGACAAAATGATGCTGCATGACGAAAGACGGAGATTGCTGAAAAATATTGACAATTTGCGAGGATTAATTGTTTTTTTTTTCTTTTTTAATTGTTTTTGCGGGAAAACATTGAGTTTTGGTTTCTTATTATTGCGCGATTTTTCGTTTTTCGTCTATAAATTGCGATGTTCTAAAAGTTAACTGATGGCAGCAGGTCTTAAATTGGCATTTGAACGGCGACACATTTACTGAGATACTCGTATGTTGAAATGGTGCTGGCCAAAATAATGTAAATTGTTTGAGTAGTTTATATTAGTCGCCTCTATTGTTTGTCAACACAATATCTTATAAGAGTTTATCTGAAAATTTTGAAATTTACTTGACTAGTAATCTCTGGATTGTTTTTTTCTTTGTCAGAGTGATAAAGATCCTTACACCACTCAGAATAAGTTCATCCCATAACAGGTTCAGACTTACTTGAGGGTAGGACCGGTTTTTGTAAAGAAGACTTTAATTTCTGCAGAAGAAAATTGAGACCTAGCTTTTAGGAAATCCTTTAGATTTATACGAGTATTATAAGACCCATCTTAACCTGCCTAGCCTTGCCTAGTACAGCGACTATCTACATAGCGTCTCGTATTTTACGTGAACACTTGTCTTGAAGACTTAAGCTCACGAGATGTCCATACATTCATGGAGTCAAGGATGCGCATTGCCATCGCTCTTCGTCAATTCCTTTGATATCAATTCGGTACTGTGTTTAGGGCACAGTTTCACCATTAGTATGATTCGAGGCCCTATACTTATTGCAACTCTACATTGGGTGAGACCAGCAGGTGCACTCTCTCTGCGTTTTTGGTTTAAACCACAGCTATCACAAGGGGGCCTAACTCTACAAGCTAGGCCCGGACCGAAATCCGAGGGGCTCCTAACAAAGACAGTGATTGATGGAAGAAGCCATCTGTTTTTTTTTGACAAGATCGTGGGATATTGACAGTAGCAGTATGTTGGATGTTGCTTCAGCCCACTATGGTCATGAGGTTAAGAATTGGCTAGATGAAGAGTACGGCAATTTTTGGAAAGGAATACGTAGACCAGTTCAGTGGCCTAGAAGATCTCCTGACCTTACAGTATTGGATTTGTTTATTCAACCGTAATAGCAAAATTAATTTTTATACTCAAAGCGTGATCAAAAGTGAGACAGCAGTTATCATCAGATGTCACTAGTGTTTTACGTAGATACCTGCCGTGAAGCCTAGGGTGCGTCTTCTCGCGAGATATCAAAGCAATGCGTTGATCAGCGCCCTTCCAGCATCACAAGTACCACCACCAGTACCAGATTCGAAGTCGGGTGTGAAGCATGAACTTCCCCTTTGGTGAAGAATCGAGGCCTATCTAATATCTCAGCCATTCTGTGGATCATGGCACCCGGTTGCGGTGCAACTGCACATCGAGCAGACCAATCAGTTCGATAGAAATCTCCTCTGACATCGTAGGCCTCACTATCAAATGTGATGCCCATAGTCTGCAAGTCCGTAATATCAGAGTAATTCGGATACTCACACATAGCATGCAATCAATCCTCTAAAGGGGCTCCACATAAGTAACGCCTCCCCGTAAAGGCCTCTCTTATGCAAAAATGTTTTTAAGGAGCTAAGGGTAAAATAACGCATGGTCAGCACAACCCTTAGGAAACTATAAGTAACCCGACCGTTCTCGCTAACATCCCATATAGTTTGCCATCTAGATGTGTTGCATGTGTTGACATAAGTTAAGTAAGGCTTTACGGTCCTTCAGTGATAAGCCTTCTACTTGTTCCGGGGAAACCCAGCCACGCGTACTTAAAGGATGACCTTTCCTTCTCTTGAAAGCTACAGTACGGCAACGTACTGGAAACAGTACGCACACAGGTAAAAACCCCAACAAAGCAGTTAACATCAATTAATATTCGTAGTACAATCTGAAAAAGGGGGTCTAGCATTAATACAAAACCAAGAAGGGCACTTTGAGCGTCTGTTAAAATTGGAGATAAACCCTTACTGTTACACGATTTTTTTTTCTTCGAATAAACCCAAAAGTCATTTCACAAATTATTCTTGACAAATTAGGGGGCACCCTGTATGTTTATTCACAGTCACACTGTCATTAACGCCATCGCGGGAGTCGATATTAACTCAAAGCTGGTGAAGCGCTGTCTTCAAGAGCTTAAGACTCCTTGCGTTCAGCATAGGGTTAAGCTCTACTGTGTAGCTGGCCACAAAGGAGTTGCAGGCTACAAAAATGCACAGAAATTGCAGGCTACGAACATGCACACGAGTTATAATAAAATGAGTCCTCTTTTGATAGGGAACCGGCTGATCAAAGTGCCAAACCTTCACTTTGCACTTTGAAAATACAATTGAAGCGATGGAAATAAAAGTCAATCAGAGATGGATAAACCTTCCAATATGTGAAACTTCCAGACAATAATGTCCGGAAGTCAGCAAGCAAATAAAACTCTATTGAAAAGCAGAGCTAAACTGTTTACGATTGTCGAATCATTCACAGGCCATCATCTTCTGAGGGCCCACGAAATTAAACTGCGCCCATCAGACGACAACTCCTCCACTCTCTGTGCCAATCTCAGTAATCCCAGATGAAGAATTTTAGAAAGTTACTACTTCCACGAGAGCTCTCAGAGCTATCTGCTGTTTTATTTACATAGCTATCGCTTAGACCTGGTCAAGGACCAAATGACAAGCAACTCGAGACTAAAAGCGAAATCTAAAACCATTCTTCCCAGTCCGGACATCAGACCCAAGTGGGATAAGGTATTGGGTACCTTTAGCTCTAGATACCACATCAACCCACTTACTTACCTAACCCTGCAACAATACTATATTGCAAGAAAATCGTTGAATTTTGTGAAAAGCCGGAAGGAGATGATCTGCTTGAATTCTTCCTAAACTTAAGATTCATTTGATCCAGGGTTTCGACTACGCTAAAGGAGCACTGTATTTTCGGAATAGTTGATGAATAAATTAGTTTTATTGTCCCAGCTACTCGCAGCTTCATTTCGCTGCTCTGCAATAACTTTGATGTAGCCCCGCCTATGGTGTGCCATACTAGACCTCTATTAGCCCTAATTTTATCTTCTAACTTTGGATTCAACAAGAAGGTTATGTTCAAAAGAAATCAAAAATTTCTAGTAAATTTCTGAGAGCATCTAACTGTTATGCCATTCGACGATGACAAAAGAAGTAGGTTTCTTCTCACTGTGTTTCTTTGTGTCAAAATGGATTTTATTAAAGTTGAGCATATGCAATGCACACTTACCAAAACCATGTTTGAACTGGTAGAAAAGTGAAGCTTCTTCAGTTGATTTTCTTTTACTGTTTGGTATGGTTCGAGTTTTAAACAGCTTCTGCATACCGCATTTCATTTCCTGAATTAACATGCAGTTTTTTTTCGGTATTTAGAGAATTCGCAACGCAAACTATGACTAGTTCCATCTTCTTAGATAAAAACAAGGAAATCATGTTTTTTCTTATTAACAAAAAATGGCAAATTTAAATGCTCAAAGTGGTGCTCTTTCGGTCTTTTAAACGGTGTCGACAAGTCTGTTGCCGCATCAGACTACCATGTCAACAATTTCCCGTCTTCGTCTGGCGCGGGATTTATTTTGTCGGAAGCATTTTAAACGCAGCTCTTTCTACCTAACTTTTCATTTAACAGGATCTTATGTACGACATTGTAAGCCTCTACAGTTGCTGCAATGTCGAGTGGAATTGATAATCAAGTGATGGAGCCTGTTTTCTTCACCCAGACTGAATTTATTCGATGAATCCATAGTGTTTGATTTGGATGTGTTTGGGCTACTCCAATGGTTACCCTATAGGACTTCCCGGACTGGAACAAGTGTCCCGAGTCATGGATGTTTCAGTGATGCCTTAACTTTCATGATCAAATTTCTCTCTGGAACCCTGGCCGAGGTCCTTTCCAACGTAAACCCTCTCATATGAGATCTTATCCATAGTTTCTTGTATAGCATCATTCGTTCGAATGTAAATCAATTTACACTCCATAAAGTTCAATTTATTGATATTTATACCATCACCCGTAATAAAAATGACCGTATGTTCTATTCGAAACTAACTGTTGAATATTTTTAATTTTTAAATAAAAAAAATGCCATAAAAATCAATCTACGGCAATCCGCCCACTTAACAAAGTGTGTTAGAACCATTCCTTTCTGATGATTACATTCTTCTCAATTTCATAGATTGAGGTGTTAAATTAACAAAAAAAAATTAAACAACCAAAGTTTTAAAAGTGCAAATGATTTGTGGTAAATTTTTTTTTTTTCATAAATATTGGCACGATTGCTATTATTGACTCATTGCTTTAATAAAAATTCCCATATGGAGCAAATTTATGGAATTTTCGCACGTGCTGGTGCGGAATTCAGAACTTGTAGGTAATCAGGTTGCTAATTGGATCAATTGAAGACTTTGCACTTTTTCTAAATTTAGAAATTTTATTCATAACTAAAATAAATTCGCAATAGTTTAAAAAAAAAAAAATGAAGAGGCGTTGAAAATAAGATAGTGTTGCTAAAAAGTTTTCAAATCTACGATTACGTTAGCCTGGAGAGGATTTTTATGATTTTTCCGTAGGAGTACACATAATATTAATTAATCTTAAGAGTTAGAAGTGATTTATAAAAAATTAAAAATGAAATTCTGAAGGATCATTTATATCACTTAAGACAGTGCTACAATCCAGAGTATTACTGAACTTAAGCTCCTTTATACATGCCAATCGTTTGCGCATAATGAGTTAATTGAGGTAAGTTTCCACTTCTATCTGAGTTCCTATCTGTATGAATGTATTTGTATTTCGGAGTCTTTTGATTAGTTCATGCAGTTGGTCGATGCATGTATGATCTTCTCTATAAACCGACTTAGGAAAGAAGTTCAAATATTACTCGAAATTGTTTTTACAAAGCAGCCTATTGCGCTTTCGTCTATACTTCTGGGCCACATAAAGCACTTTAGTTGTTCAAGAGGAGACTTTTGCTACCCAATCGCCTTCTTTTTCGAAAGAAACAGCTGTTGGCTAAAGTTATTCTTCATAGGATCATAGCGCTAGTCTGGGGAGAAAAAGTTGTTAGTTTTCCCAAATGAAATGTCGGTTATGGCTTTCTTGCCGAGTTGTCTGTGGTATATGTGTACTTCAGTCAATATCGTAGATTTATATGAGTAAACAGATGCACTTCTTATAGTTTCCGCTTCTTATCTTGGTGTTCAAGTATTGAACCATTTTTCAAATTAAAGGAATCACGAGACGCAGAAGGTTTCGATTTTCGGAGTAGAGTGCATTTTCAATCTTCATCTTGTGCAATCGAGCGAACGTTGGCATAAAAAGCCCCGAAATCGAAATTGGTGAACATGTATCCATCCGAATTGCATAGTTGTTATCCAAGTTTCTGCCATATTGTAAAAATTGGGGCGATAATGGGCTTTTCTGCGCTTAAGTTATACTCATATAGACCAGTCAAGCTGTTGACCAAATTTCTTAAGCACTTTTACAGTACAGAAAAGGGTATTTCATTAAGCGCTTCCTATCTTTAAATTTAATTAAAACAAAGTGTGTGTGAGATATTATCGAAATCGTTGCCATTATGTATGGGAAATAACATCGTTCAAATGTCCACCGCGGCTTCTTTGAGTGGCGTGCATCCGAAATGTCCAATTTTCCTTGACTCTGGCGCCAATCAACCAAATCAGGTTGAATTTGACCGATGGCATAGGTTATGTTGGCTTTGAGGGCCGATGTGGTTTGTGGCTTATTTGCATAGACCTGCGACTTCAGAAAACCCCATAAGGAAAAGTCTAACGGGGTCAAATCGCACGATCTCGATGGCCAGTTCACATCACCCCCACGTGAGAAGACCGTGCCCTCGAATCGCTCGTGCAGAATTTCTAATGTGGCGTGAGCTGTGTGGCACGTAGCGCCCTCCTGTTGACATCACATGTCGTTGGTGCCCATATCATTCAATTCAGGCCAAAAGAATTTGGTAATCATCGACCTATAACCCTCGCCTTGATAGTGATGGCCTGGTCAACGTCGTTTTCAAAGAAATAAGGACCGATGATGCCGCCAGCTTAAAATCAACATCAAACAGTGACGCTCTTGGATCTCATGTGGATTGGTATAGTCCCAAATTCGACAATTCATGAAGAAAGGGGCCTCATCGCTGAAGATGATTTTTCGATGAAAATTAGGTTCTGTTTCCAACTGCTCTAGAGTCCATTCAGTAATCACACATCGCTTACGTTGTCTATGGTCGTTTACCTTCAGCTTGTGAGCGACGCGAAATCGACTGCCTCGGATTCTCCTGCACCCTCTCACGGACAGCGGCGATGTTTTCGACAGATCTTGCGTTTCGTCAACGGACGGGTGTTGGTTTTTCGTTTACGGTAGAACGATTATGGCGACCGTAAAATGGGCGAAGGGCGTGGAACGTTGCCCGAACAGAACACCTACTTTGATAAAACAAGTTCTTCGTTTGCACGTGGTGTTGAAGGCTATATCCATCTATGGGTATTTGGCAAAACGGACTGAATAAATGACAGCGAATTGAACAGATGTTATTAACAATATGGCCGCTATCAACTGTCAAAGTTCGGAAGTCCCTATTGGAGGACCCTTTACTTGTATGATCTTACTTTTTATTACTTGAGAACCAATTAAGCAGGTTTATTGAATACACTTTCCTCAGAGAATATTTTACAAGTGAGGTGGTTAATTGCACTCTCGTTTAAATAATCTGCTTTTTCTTGAATTGAACTTCTGTTTTTCTACCTTTGTACACCCCACACAAAGTGAATTTATTATTTTTTTTATAATGTGGCATCGTCTCTATTTTTCGTAAATAAAGGTGTCACTAACTACTCTATATGTATCAAATGCATGTAAAATCGTATTTTAAATTTGTAACTTTTGTATATACATATGAATAAAGAAATTTGAATTTGAATTTGAATTTGAATTTGAATTTGAATATTCACCCTTTAGAATGTTCAATCATCCATTGTATTGAAGATTGCAATGTGAACTTTTGATATTCTTTTATCGAGAATCTTTCATATAATGTTTCGCCCTGACGTATACTCCATTAGCCTGAATCCGTTACAGAAGATGATATTTTGGATGACAGCTATAGATATCTGATCTGCACCAGTGTAGGACCTCCGCTTATGGTTGACCTGAGACAGTCTTTTAAAAAAACCCCAACGTGCTACACTACATTGATTTTTTGTCAACTTGGGACTCTCTGTTCGAAAGCGCCGGATATTCTGGAATCATTAACCATTTTTTTTGCGGATACGAGAGTTAATGAATGCTTAAGGATTAACCTGACATCATCTCTCTCATTATTTAAATGCAGTGCCCGGCAGGATGTGTTTTTAAACCCGTCCTATTTAACAAACCTCCCCGTTTGCCCTAGCTTGCCCGTTTCTACCAATTTTCTCATTATCCCAAGTCAACCCTGCCCTCGTTGATTTTCAAACTATTTTAAATTAAAATTGATGTTAGTTGCGGAAAGGTTTCACCTTTCAACGTTTATCATATGTTATACAATTATTTGTTCTTCAACTCTTTTTCCGATGTATTTGAATTGGACGATGCCAATAAAGAAAATTAAATTAAACCTAACCAACAATTAAATCAATCTATACATAAGCCCTGTAGAAAGTTAAAAAATATATATATAATTTTTATTACTATTAAACAAACCCCTGCTCGGAGTAAGAGTATTTTCAACTTAGTACAATCGCATAACTTTCCTCATTGGTTTTTGAAGGCATTTACTGTGCAAACATAATAAAGGGTCATTCATTTTTCGATTTCGAAAGTAAAGCTAAATAAAACACACACAGCGATACATTTTTGATGAAAACTTTGATTCATTATAAAGTTTGGACTTTGCCATTAAGTGTGAAAAACAATATCATTCAAATGGCCGCGTCGGGAAGATTCGCACATGCGATTCTTTTGAGGTAATTTTTAACCACTTTTTTGCACATTGCGGTGGGTATCTCGACCATAACTTGAGTAATAATGGTTTTTAATGCATGTAGAGTTCGGGGATTATTCGCGTAAACACGGTCTTTTACGTAGCGCCACAGAAAAAAATCGAACGGTGTCAAATTGCATGATCTTGTTGGCCAATTGACGTCGCCATAACGTGAAATTACGCGACCAGAAAACTTCTCACGCAATAAAGCCATAATTGGTCGTGTTGTGCGGCTTTTTGCCACGTTTTGTTAGAACCACATGGACTATATGTCATGATCTTCAATCGCCGGCCAAAAAAAAATCGGTTATTATTTGACCATATCGCTCCGAATTGACTGTAACCGTCTGCCCATTGGCATCTTCGAAGAAATACGGACCAATGACACCTTTCGACCATAGAGCACACCAAACAGTCACTTTGTCTGGATACAACGGCATCTCTTCGATCACTTGTAGGTTTTCTGAGCCCCATATGCGGCAATTTTGTTTGTTTAAATACCAACCGAGTGAGTAATGAGCCTTATCACTGAAGAAAATGTTGTTCGAAAAATCGGTGTTTATTGTCTGTTGTTCCAACACCCAAGAAGCGTATCTACGGTGTTGTGAATGGTCAGCAGGCTACAATTGTTGCGTAAATTGAACTTTATAAGAATGAAGATGCAAATCCAAATGCAAAATAGTGAGGTGTACGACACGTTCAATTGCTGCGAACTCCGGGAAATCGATAAATTCGCAACATCAGCATCAGAAACATTTACACTTACAGCAGCAATATTTTCGACTGAGCGCGCATTACGATGATGCACAGGCCTTACGACATCAGTAACGCTTCCAGTCTCTTCAAATTTCTTCACAATTTTTTATGCAAAAAGTAACAAAACTATTCTATGATTTTTCTAAATTTAAAAATCGTCCTATTCTTTCTGCCGGTAGTATTCTAGTATTCCCCTTGAAAAATAATATGAAATGTGTATTTGTAAAAGGAGCAGTTTGGAGAGGTTTATGAAATATATCGGGAACGCGTATGTTGCTCTGTTTGTCGCCACAGCTTTCAAAGCTCAGTCTCACCAATAACGCAACAAATCTTGGCTCTTAAGGCCTTACTAATTTGCGGTCTTTTGGCATGCACTATATTCTAAAAGTAATCGTCCAATTGACCATTTCTGCAGACTTTATAACGGCGATGACGAACCAAATACCGCTGTCAGGCAGAATCAACCGAATCAACCTTTCAACATGGACAATGATGACCAACAATTCCGTCCATCCGGCCTGGATGAAGTGAAGATAGCTACAATATACCTAAGCTTAAGTCCAACAAAGCTGCTGGAGCGGACTGCCTAATGCCGAGCTCTTCAAAACGGCAGGCGATGTAAAATATGGTCGGACTTTGTCTACCTAGGGCCCGTTATAAATACAGAAAACGACACCAGCGCTGAGATCAAGCGAAGAATAACTCTTGCCAACCGCTGTTTCTTTGGGCTAAGAAGGCACTTGAGTAGCAAAGCCCTCACCCTTTATAAGACCTTAATAATCTCGATCCTGCTCTATGGCGCAGAGGCATGGACACTATCAAAAGTCGATGAGGTTGTTCTTGGTTGTTTCGAGAGAAAAATTCTTCGGGCTATCTTCGGTCCCGTTTGCATTGACGGTGAATAAAGGAGGAGATGCAACAATGAACTCTACGGACTGTACAGCGACATCGACCTTACCAGAAGAGTGAAGATCCAAAGGCTGAGGTGGCTGGGTCATGTAGAGCGTATGGACACCAATGTTCCGGTCCGCAAAGTCTTCGAATCCGCTCCCGAGAGGCAGCGCAATAGGGGAAGGCCAAGACTCAGGTGGCGCACGCCTTCCACTTGCGGGACCTCAGCCAACTTAGCGTGCGAAACTGGAGGCAGCTAGCCAGGGATCGAGTTGCCTGGAGAAGCTTGTTGACTGAGGCCCAGGTCCACCCCGGATTGTAGCGCCACTTAAAGTAAGTAAGTAATCGTCCAATTCGCGATATAATGGTGTTAGTAGCGTCTTCAGCTGATTAAAAGCCTAGTCAGAGAATTTCCATTTCAAGTCATGTCCTTATGGATTAAGTTGCTGTACCCGCTGTAGAGGTAGGCCTCTATTTGTTCGCTATAGATTCGCCGTAGTGGACGGACAATGCGCAGACTGTTCCGATTAACATTAAATTGACATCTTCGGATCGTATTCCACACTTTCTATTGCAGCAGCTACGTAAGATACTATGTGAATACTATTGAGCCGTTATTGTTTTTTTTAGACGATCTTTCAGTCACGATCGCGCTAGATCTAGATCGAGTGCTCCTGTTCAGAATTCAATGTTCCTTAAAGGGTTTTTTTTTTATTGATTTTCATTATTATGGCCAAGTCCAAGTTTATCGCCCGGATCATTCCTTTTAAGGGGCTAAGTACATTTTAATCAAAAAAACAAAACTCCAGTAAAAATTCAAAAGATATTCTGCCGACAAAAGCTCGAAATAAGAAAAGAATAAGCAAAACCTCATGAAAATAACTTGAAGCATACATATTCATTGTAAAGAAAAATAAAGTAGATACTAATAACATTAACGAGAAAAAAGTTAATCACTTCTGTCATTTTTAAATGTCTGCCGTATAAATATTCAATTATTTATTTTTCACTTAATTTTAGTTTCCCACTGGGAATATTTATAATAAGATTTTATAGAAGTAAAGTATAAACAGAATACTTACAAAAAGAAATAATTTGTCTCGGAAATCTATGAAACTATAAATAAAAAAAATATTTCTCATGAGAAAAACCAATTTTTCATTATTATACTTAGTCTGGCACCTGTTTTTAAGTACATTTATATTAGGGGATGTTGAATTTAAGGCCTGGCATTTGTAGTGGCGGCCTATGCAGAGCGAAGTCGATTGTGTTAGACGGAAATAAAGTATACACCCTTATACTTCAAGGTCTGTATAGACTTTAGCGACAGGTATATTCAACAAAGATCTCTCTGACAGAACGTCACTTAAGACAGAATTAAGAGTTTGAACTGGCGAGTTCACTCCTCTATTCATTATTTTCTGACATGTAGACCAAACATGAAAGATTTGTCAAAGGCAAACTCCCAGATATTTAGTTCTCGTTTTTCATTAGATCTGCACCACACGGATAGTAAGTCTGTTGCTTGTTAAGAGGCAAAGCTTCCTTTTTCTTAGTGAAAAAGAGTTTGGGTCTATGCATTCATTCTAGTTTCCAGTCATTGAAGTACATGGTGATTACATCTTAAGCTGATTGGAAACGAGTTTCAGTATTGAAAGCATTTACATCAATCGAAAAGATACAAGTATCGTAAGCAAATATAGCTAACTCAATGTTAGGAAAACGAGTAAAGTCTAAGGTGTTAATATTGAAAAGGATTAGATCCAGTATTGAGCATCTGGGGACTCCAGTGTTTACAGGAGTAGGGCAAGAAATCCAGCAAGAAATCATAGCTTCGTCTTGAAAGAAATGATTGAATGATTCGAACCAAATAGATCGGAAAAACAAGGAAATAGAATTTGTGCAATAGCCCTTCATACTACACAGTCAAAAAACTTCTTAATATCAAGAAGGACAACGCCTTTAAGACTTCCTAAAATTAAAGGTATCTTTTATGCGTTTGGCGATTTGGTAGATTTAGTTGACAGTACACAGACTTTTCAGGGGAACATTTTATTGATTTTTGAGTGAGTCGTCAGCTTAATAAAAAATAATTTTATGAAAGCATTTGCTTACCGAATTAAACAAGCTGATTGAAGGCATACCCATCGTTCAGGAGGCTTCAGGATTGGAATGATCTTGACGCAAGGAAAATATCCAACTTTGCATTAAGGTTCTGAGGACTAATTCTTTTCTTTCTTTGGATAGGACTTAATTCGTTATCATAAATTTTTCATATGTTTGATGTTTAGAAAAAGATATTAACGATTGTCATTTCTCAACATTGTTAGCGCTTAGTCGTTATTTAGACTTCAATTTGGCTGTCTACGGTTTGACAGCTGTCAATGTCAAATTGTGTTGACATTTCTGTTCAGTAAGGTTTGGCAATTTATCATGAATCGAACAACGCGAAATTTACTTTGAAAAAAATAAATCTGTTCTTGAAGTTCATATAGTAGAGCACTTCGTCAATTTAACGGTCAACATAATCGGCCTAGTGAGCAAGCAATTCGTGCATTTATTGATCGTTTTCGCACTAATTCTACTCTTCTCGATTCAAAACCATCAACAAGACAAAGAAATGTGCGAACCGAAGAGAATATTGCTGCTGTAGCGCAGAGTGTTGAAGAAGACGCCAAAATGTCGATTCGTCGCCGTTCTCAACTTGTTGGCCATTATCGAGCCATGCTGACTGATTTTTTGTTTCCAAAAATCGACGACGTTTGGTTCCAACAAGACGCCGCAACTTTGCATACAGCGCGCTTAACCATCAATTTATTGCAAAATTAATTTGGTGTCAACTTTATTTTCAGAAATGGTCCTGTTAACTGGCCCCCTCGTCCGTGCGACTTAACGCCTCTCGATTACTTTTTATGGGGCTATGTTAAGTCATTGGTTTATGGCGACAAGCCAGCAACTCTTGAAGCATTGGAAGCCAATATTCAAGCCACCATTGACGCCATACGGCCAGATTTATTGGAAAAAGTAGTGAAAATTGGGCTGATTGAATGACCATGTAACTCGTATGTAAAGTTTTTCAGGTTTTACCTGTGTCTGCTTTCAGACCACCGACGAACACGTATATAAATCAAAGATTTACTAGTCTTGAACAGAGAAAGTTTAGATTCGTTCACGTCGTTTTATTCAGTCAACTGGGATTGAAACGTGTTGTTGTAGCAAAGAAAGCAGCGTATGGATATTGCGAAAGGCACGCTTTCCGGAACTGAGTTATATCAATCATTCACCAATCGTATTATTACTGGTGATGAGACGTGGGCCACAAAACAATCTCAATTATGGAAAGACAATTGAATGTTGCATCTCGATGGCGCCCCATCTCACAATACATTGATTTTGTGTGCATTTTTTTTTTGCCAAGAACAACACAACCATCACCTAACAGCTATCAAATTCATTTGATTTCGTGCCGAGCGAATGTTTTCCTGTTCGATCCACTCAAAACTCCGCTTCGGGAAATGTAGGGAGATAAAGAAAAATCGCTGAGCTTTCTGACGGCCATACCGAACATCGAGTACCAGAGATGTTTTAAGGACTCGATCAAACGATCGTCATAAAATGTGTCTTTCCCAACAGTTACCCGAATTCGTAATCTGAGCATCATTTTTCAGTTTCAAAATTTATTTCCAGATGAAATGCCATTTTTTTGCGTACCTCCGCAACCTCCGCAGCAAGTCGCTAATTCAAACTTGATCGTTGTTTTTCTGTCTGTCCTTTCTAAGTCGCAGTATCTGAACAGGAAGCATATTGGGAAAAAAAAGATAATATTTAGTCAACATTTTCGGGACTTGTTTTATGGGCAGAAATAATAAGCATTCCGTGTTTGTTATTTTATTTCTAATACTTATTCACTGCCAGACAGTTTTGGTATCGGGAACAGTTTAGTTAGTTCTTCTTGGAAAATTCTCCGAAATTACTTTCATCTGAAACTTTTATTTGAGGTAATTAGTTTTGTTTATTCATTTCGGTGTTTCCTGTTTACTGTGCAACGCCTCATTTAGTGGCAGATGCTTTCCATCATCATGACAGAGTTTCTTTCGAAGTTATATTTTAGTTTTTCTTTTTCCTTGAGATACGAGTATTTCACAATAAACTAGGACGGAGCTCGTTCGTTGTATGTCGAAAAACAAACTACAATAGACTACTTGTCAACTCCTCAAATAAGCTATCTGCAACCCCTTTACTCAACTCAATTTCCTGAATCCCATACCATTTGAAATCTCAATGACATTGACAATATAAAATCGTCGTGACAAGCGTCAGTGTCTTCTACAAAAGCACACCAAATAAACAAGAAAAAAAAACTATCTTTCCTTCACATCGGTTTTGTTTATCCAAATCGTGTTAAAAAAAAAAAAAAGAAAAACTTTTCTATCGTACATCCCCTTTAACGTCACCTACTCTTTTAAAACCATCCACCACTCAGTCACGCAATGGGGCCTCGCGTACCGACAGAGATGGACATAAGAATATTTACGAGCAAAGTATACAAAATATTGCACACGGCCACCACTTTCTTTCTGCCGCTTCCAATTTTCCCGACTTCGGAAGCGCAAAATTGTTTCACAGTTTTAATAATAGTATTTTTGGCTAAAAAAAATATCCGTAACCCCATCATCCACCCGCAAGCGGCGTCTATGTCCCCACTCCCATCCACGCTTTTATGTGTGTGATAATTTTTTTCCAAAGACTTTCTCCCTCTCGATGTAGTGTTTCTATGCCAATGATAAATAATAATAAAACAATTCTTCGCCTCTTTTGGTTGGACCTCTTCATCATCATAATTGTAGTCACAAGATTCCCATTTTTCATGGTGTGCTATAAGCTGAGCATTATCCCGATCACCACCTTACACCATCTGGCCTGAATCTACATGAATGATCTACACTCACGATCGGTGATCTTGTTCAGCGATTAATTAAGAAACACTTTGAATTTTACTCATCAGAAGGATAATTCAATTAAGGAACCACTAATGTCCATAAAAGTCCTCAATGTCACGCCTCTTTGCCATGGTCATTTATCCTCATGTCGAACCCCACCCCAAAACAACCATCACAGCCGTTGTGTCCTAATCAAAAATCCAAGAAAAAAAAAAGCGCAAACTTAAAAGTGTGGGTGTTTCAGGCACACGGTCCTAGTTTTTTTTTTTTTTTGTTTCTTCTTCTGATCACAAACTAGCATTTGAGATGTAAATCTATCTAAAATGGTGATCGTGTGTGTTAGTGATCAGTGATCATATTTGAAAGTTAGGGCTGACGGGTGGAGGACGGATGGGTGGATTCATCAGCATCAACGGCAATGTAGTCTGCGGCACGAAAATGCGATTATTTTTGGTAACACATATACAAAAGGCGATACAGAAACATCATTTTCAAATTTAGCCAAAGTCTTGAGTTCGCAGATAAAAGTGTTTTCAGTTTGAAACTTTCGATCATACGATTTGGATCGCGCATCTAGTACAAGAGAAGTACTCGTACATCGCAAACTTATAAAGTAAGCCAAAGGATATCTTATTCGGTTCGATTGCATTTTTCTTCTCATCTCGCGGAATACGTTATTCGACTTTTGACTTGGATTTAAGATAATAATAATAACTGTTGTTATTGGAAAAACCCTACACTTTCGGAAAAATTTGTAAATTATCGATCAATTTTGCTATATTTCGAGATTTTATTTCAAAATCGGTCAACGTCTACTCCTTTACTTTGAACGAACGAGTGATTTCTTCAAACATAGCAAGAAAGATCTGTTGAAACTTGATCGCTTTCTTGTGATCAACATCAATTTAGTGTACAGAAACATTAATGCAAATCCATTTCATCTATCGATATTCATCGATAAAACGGATTTCAGTTCATTTTTCACATGATTTTCAAAACTAATTAAAAAATCGATCTTCCGATGATTTTTTCATATTAAAAGTCAACAAGATTACATCTCCGTTTATTGATCAATCTGTTGATTTTTTCTTCAGTTTCCTGATCGCTCATTCCTCACAGGTCTCAGCCCTGTCATATATTGATTACATTGGAAATTAAGTATGTTTTAAAATCTCTTCCGACCGGAATAGAGTTTGTAAACGATAACTTCCGCACTTTGAGGTCTTCCAAAGGGATAAGTTGGCACTGATCGTGGAACTGATCTCACAATAATTCCTCCATTTCACTTATTTTGCCTAAGAATAAATCAGCAATCATTTACTTTTCTCATATGTGTTGAAATCGATTTGTTGAACTCGTTTTTTTTACTAATTTATCCTCTTTTTTATCTTATTTTTCTAGGTTAACTCAGGATCGCATCATCATCAGGCGGTTGTTACAGACTACGCAAAACCAAACAAAGGCATTTCACATTTAACCCAAACCGAAATCACTGAAACTATCGTCGAGGATCATCATCCGGCGTCAACAATTGTTGGTGGGGATCAATTAGATTGTATGCTTGGTAGTCTACAAGAGAATATGTCTCGTCAAGGTGTCAATACTGTTCAAAAGGGCTGCTGCAATGCCTGTGAAAAACCAATTGTTGGTCAAGTGATTACTGCTCTTGGTAAAACTTGGCATCCAGAGCATTTCACATGCAATCACTGCAACCAGGAATTGGGTACACGTAACTTCTTCGAACGTGAGGGATTCCCATACTGTGAACCAGATTATCATAATTTATTCAGCCCACGTTGTGCCTACTGTAATGGTGCTATTTTGGATGTAAGTTCTAAATTAATATCGATCACAATCAACAATGTAAAGATATCCCTTTTCTATTTTTAGAAATGCGTAACAGCTTTGGATAAAACCTGGCATACAGAGCATTTCTTCTGTGCTCAATGCGGACAGCAGTTTGGTGAAGATGGCTTCCATGAACGTGATGGCAAACCTTACTGCCGCAATGATTACTTTGAGATGTTTGCTCCAAAATGTAATGGTTGCAATCGTGCCATTATGGAGAACTATATTTCAGCCTTAAACTCTCAATGGCATCCAGATTGTTTCGTATGCAGGGTACGTATCACATTGTAGATTCCTTATTTTTGTATCTTTTCATTGATTTTCAATTTCTTCTTTATTTTTTATTATTTGAAAAATTTTAGGACTGCAAAAAAGCCGTACGAGGCAAATCGTTTTATGCCATGGAAGGCAAACCTGTCTGCCCAACATGTGTGGGTGTTGACGAAGAGGAATAGAGTTAATTTTGTCATTTTTCTCTTTTTGTTAAATCAAAAAACAAAAGCAGAAATAGAAATCAAATTTTGTTGTTCTCGTGCGCTGTGGATTGTATTTTCACACGCTACACAGAATTGGATATTTTTTTTTTTTTAATTCATTGCGATATTGAAATGAATTAATTTTTTTTTTGTTTCTATATCTGTTTCAAAAAACGAGACTATTGAGAAAATGGAAATAAAAAAAAAAAAAAAAAAAAATTAAATTACATTAGAATTTCTTAACACTTTCCTCTTCTATGCATCCACACACATACACACTTGTCCCTCGCTGCCTATCATCCTCAAATGGAATGATCTTGCCAGCCATTTGCTATTTATGATCTACACAATAATTCCTCAGTTGTTGTGCTCGATTTTTTGAGCTGCAATATACTATGAGAATATTGTGCAAGCAAATCTGTGACTTGGCAAGATACTGAAATTGAAAAAAATTATGGTCTCATGCCCCTTGAAAATAAATTTTCTTTTTCAGCTAAATGACAAAACAAACTTATGTTACTCGTACTTTTACTCTACCTATCTTATTTTCTAATACTCCTAATTTTTGTAACTAAAAAAAAAAAAAAAAAAAATACCAAACCAAACAAAACACGGGAAAATGCACTAAAAAATGATTGTTAGGTTGTAAGCTCTTATAAATAACTGTTAGGGTTTTACTATTGTTAACTTGTAAATTTATATTCATTTGTAAATAAATAATAAAAAAGAAAATATATAAAAAACAACAAAAAAAAAAACACAAAAAAACCAAAAGAAACAAAAACAAAATAAAAATCAAAACCACACAAACCACAAAAAGAATTAGCTTAGGGACTTTATTAAGCAAATCGATTCCGATTGGATAGATTTTGCTGTTAGGCTTATTTGGCTAGGTCAAGGCTATCGGCTTTTCTGCTAGGCAATGACGTTACGTGCTTTATTGCTTCTAGTATGGAAACAGCTGGTGTTGACCTAGTCAGTAAGAGACTATAGCCAGTCAGTGAGTTTTAGGAACTAAACTTGAACAGTAGATCAAGTTTGTTTATTGGGGTTATTGACCCCCCTCTGTTGGTTTGTTGTGGGTATTTATAGGCAATGTCAAGGTCGTCTGACCTTATGTGCCGTAAACATTGATTATTGTTGTTATTTGTTTTCTTTTTTTTTTTGCGAATAATTCTATTCTGGAGAGATGCCAAATATTGATTTTTTTTGGTTGATTGATTGTAGTTTTTATGCTCATCAAATTGCTAATTCTCACAAGTACGTACTTGTTGATTGATGAATTGTAATTAGAAAATAATATTTAGTGCATTTCTCAAGTTTTTGTTGTGGTTTTAGCAGCTTAACATTTTTGGGTTGACTTATTACAATTATTTTAATTGGCAAGCTATTTGAGTTGAAGAAAACGATGCATAAATTACGTGTGGCGGTCAAAAATAATAGAATAGTAGAAAGCAATTAAAAGGGAAAATAGTGGGACTTATATTGACCTACGCTTGTAAAGTTTTGGTATAATTTTGGTGATCGAGATTGGCAATCGGTTGTTTAGCAGAAACTGCAGAGAAAGAAGATTGAATTGGAGAAGATTTTTTCTTCTTATGCTGTTATGCTTATACGATTTGACCAGAAGACTTTTAAGATGTTGGAAAGGAGATTGTAGCTTTTTTGTGAAATTTCACAATATTAGCATCGATTAGATCACAGCTTTTGATCTATTGGCCACCTACTTAGTACTTCGTATGGCCTCCTTTTGCTTTGAGGACCGCTTTTATTCTTCTTGGCATGGATTCTATAATTTGTTTATATTTGCGGATTTGCGGTGATATTTTGCCAAGCGGTACCATAATTCATGCAAACTTTGACAATCTCCATGCAAATCTGTAATAGCACGTTTAACCTCAACCCAAAGATGTTCAATCGCATTGAGGTCAGGAGATTGTGGTGTCCAATCAAGTATTTGAAATTGCTGATTTTCTAGCCACGCTTTTGTAATTTTGACTGTGTGTTTCGGATCATTATCTTGCTGGAAGGCAATTTCCGACACATCTTTATGCCACTTTTCCAAACTTGTAAGGAGTCCGTCTTTCTGGATGGTGATGTATTGAGTGGCATTCATGCGACCCACCACTCTAATGCATTCACCGACGCCTTCCATGCACATGCATCCCCAAATCATAAGATTTCCTCCTCCAAATTTTAAAGTTGGTTTAGTATGGCAATCGCTGATTGGCTCATCTGGCTTTTTCTAGACCCATTGGCGACCATCAGACCCAAGACGGTTTAATTTGTTTCATCCGACCAAATTACCTCTTCGCAGCATTAACACAATGATTAATTAATTTCTTATGACAGTCAGTGAATAGGGGCTTTTTAATTTTAGCGCGTCCATGAAAACCCTTTCTGCGCAAAATTTTTAGTACAGCCTCAGTTGTTACATTAATCTCATCTTTTTGGTAAAATGCCTTATTAATCTGGACCGCATTTTCATATACTCCTTATTTAATCTGCCGCACAATACGCCTTTGTATATTTGATTTTAAAATTAGTTTCTTTCCAGACTAATTCTTTTCAGCGTCGCACTTCAAATTTTTGTATATTTTGGATACAACTCCCACTGAAACTACAAGTTTTCGAGAAATTTCTCGATGAGTCGTCTTGAAAGCAATTAGCCTTTCTACTTCCTTAATTTTGGAGATACCAAGTTCTTTCATCTACCATCAAATTTAAAACAATTAAAATTCCTGTTTAAACTGAAATTAAAATTTAGGATAGGATTCTTATTTTAATACTTTAAATATTTTTATTTTTAACAAAAATAAATGGCCAAACTTTGTACTTACAATATGCAACTGCGACAGTGTCAACAAGTTGATCATATGCGTTGCGTAAGAACTTTTGCAAACTCTCACAAAATAACAGTGTATTTTCGTTGGCTTTTGCTGTGCTGATTTATAATTACTCCATTTATTTCGAGTGAAAATTTAGTTGCACTAACTTGTACACTTGAAGAGTTACAACTAAAAATTATACTTTGTACAGTCGCATATTTGTTCCTGATAGTGCTGCACGAAGCACATCGCTGATTATAATATGCCACAGCAATGGCGAAATTATGCAGTCTTGTTGAACACCGCTGTGAATTTCAAATTCGTTTGAGACCTTATATAGGAGATAACATTTATCACCTTTATCGGTAATAGCTTCGTAATATTTGTAAAAAGTTTATTGGCATTTCTGTTATTGTCAACAGAAAAGGTTGTATAATTCTACTTTTATTAAGAATAATACGTCAAATACCACATGCAAATGCATCGGTTTTGGTGTTGAGTAATTACGTTCTACAGGCCGTTTTGGTGAGGCCAAAAGTTTAAGATTTTTATTCTCCTTAATTATGACTATTTCTCACCGCTAATAGGCTTGGCTGTTGTATTTCCTTCTCCAAAACCCCTCAATGCAATGCAATGCAGAACTAAAACATGCACAAACTTTAAAAAATGTACCTTTGGGGTTAACTTGCGTGTCTTGCGTAAGTTGTAAATTACTAAGTATTTACTTACTTACTTTAGGTGGCGCTAGAGGTCCGGGGTGGACCTGGGCCTCAATAAGCAAGCGTCTCCAGCCAGCTCGATTTTTTGCTGGCTTCCTGTAGTTTCGCTCGCTAAGTTGACTGAGGTCCTCTTCCAATTGCGTGCGTCACCTGAGTCTCGATCTTCCTTTACTTCGCATCTTAGTCGTTGGATCTTCACTATTCTTGCTAGGTCGATGTCGCTGTACAGTCCACACAGTTCGTCGTTGTATCTTCTCCTCCACTCATCATCTATGCAGACGGGAACGGAAATTATTCGAAAAATGTTGCTCCTGAAGCAGCCAAGAGCACCCTTATCCATTGTTGATAATGTCCATGCCCCTGCGCCATAAAGCAGAACTGGGACTATTACGGTATTATATAGGGTAACTTTTGTTGTTCGAGAGAGGGCTTTCCTAGTCAATTGACTTCTTAGCCCAAAGTGGACATATCAGGTTGTTGACGAAAGTCTTCGACGTTCACACAAAAAGGCAGATAAGATCTTGTATGCGATGTTTAGAAGACCGATAGCTCAATGTTTGGGGCAGTTCAGTGGGTCTCCTTTCTTGAGGATCGGACAAACAATGCTAAGGTTCCACTCTCGTCCGTCCATATTTTAGAGATGAGTTGGTATATGCTCCTTACCAAATTATCGCCTGCAACTTTGAAGAGTTCGGCGGTCAGGCCGTCCGCTCCAGCAGCTTTGTAGGACTTCAGCTTAGATATTGCTGTTTTCACTTCATCAAGATCGGGTGGACGGAATTTTCTGTCTACATCGTCCAAGTTGAAAGGTTCATTCTGCCTGACAGCGGTGTTTGTTTCGTCATCGCCGTTATACAGTCTACAAAAATGATTTTTACAAATTTACTCAGTATGATATTAAAAAGGTGGGCTTCTCTTAAATCGATGGTTTGTACCTTCTTTGCATTGTATATGTTGATCAACAGGAAACTATTCTTGATTAGGCAGACAATATTCATTTTGTTATTGATGATTTACGAGCAGAGCCTTCGATTTTCGAAAGAGTGCCCAAAAATTGCATTGATAAGATCTGCTTCGTCAAAAATAGCCGCGAAAGCAATTAAATCGGTTATAAAATATCTGAAGGAATTTTGATGTAAATACAAATCCGATCGTTATCTCTTATTTTCGCGTATTTTCCTTTATTTGATGAGGATTTGTATTTTTGTGTTATGGGCTCTTCATTAGATCACACGATCTAGTGTTGTGAGGAAGATATACAGAAGTCGTTTAGTTTCAACTTCATCCAATGTCATATTTACTCTTATTAGTGTGCATCGGTATCTAAAATCTCCAATCATGTATGGCTAATGACTGAATTGAATCGAATTTTTTCTTAAAATCTCAGTCCATCAAATCCAAATTGTTTATTAACATTTTAATTTGTAATCCAATCAAATTCTGATTTTGTGTCACTAAAATCACCTCTGGCTGTTTTTTCTATTTTTTTTTTATAAAAATTCGTATTTTGATTTTCATTTTAATTTAATAATGTCCATCAATAAGAGTGAAACTTGAGTTGACCATTAGCGCGACATCAAATCACGTGAACTACGCTCAACGAAAATCAAATTTATCACCCAATTTTGAGTGAGAAAGAATAAATTCAAATATCATATATATCAAAGAAATCAAATCGTATATACGAGTATACATATGTATATTTTAAATTTTTATTTAACAATATTAATTTAATAATAGACAAATTTTGTTGGCACATGTTTATTGAATTTTTGTTCCTTCTTGAGAAAAAATCGTTTCCATTACTTTTTAAAAACGAATCAAGTAAACAATTTTGTTTTGTTTTGTTTTACAAGTAAGTAGATACACAAAAAAATTTAATATTATCCCAAAAAAACTGATTAGAAAAATATTGTTTTAACCGAAATGAAGAACATAATTTTTTTTATTTATTGCTGTTTGCTAGGGGAAAAATATTGAAATGATGCCAAGAACAAAAAAAAAAATAAAAAATTTATCGACACAATTTTCGGAAGACACTTCTCCTCGATATGTTCGAACAAATTGCTTCTTTAAAAATATATATATCTTTCTATCTACATATGTATGTTTAAAAAAATTATTGGATATTGAAAAATGCAGTCTCTGTTATCTGGTGGGAGTGATGATATTAATGTGTATCGTTAATTATTGAAATATTAATTCGAATGACCGTGAAATTGAAAATTTCTTATGGCTATTTACGATTTTGGATAGGTTATTAGCAAAATTGAACAGCGTCAAAATTGAACAAATAAAACTTTCTTTAAAAATAAAATGAACAAAAGTCAGTTATTTTAGCTATGTTGTGGCCTTATTAGAAAGTGTGAACATTTCCATAAGTTTTGAAATACGATTTTGTTCATGTGGCTGCCCCGCCTGGCAACGCAGTAGCTAATCCTGTCATCCCAATTTATCAAGAGCCAGACAATATTCGCTTTAAAGGCGTACATAGTTTCTGGATTATCCGCGCAATATACGAGGGCGGGTCAATAAGTCCGTGACTTTTGGATTAAAACACAGATTTTTTGATAAAAAAATAATTTTATTTTTCAACGTAGTCTCCCTTGAGCTCTATACACTTTGTACAACGCTTCTCCAATTTTTTTTATCCCTTCCAAAAAAAATGATTTGTCGAGGTCCTCAAAATAGGCTTTTGTTTGCGAGATGACTTCATCATTGGAGTCAAATCTTTTTCCACCAAGCCATATCTTCAGGTTTGGGAACAAGAAGTAGTCGCTCGGAGCCAAATCTGGAGAATAGGGTGGATGAGGGAGCAATTCATAGCCCAATTCATGGATTTTTGCCATGGCAACTGCACATGCGTTTGTGGTCGACTGTGAGCAAACGCGGCACCCATCTTGCGGAAAGCTTTCTCATACCCAAGTGATCATTCAAAATTGAAACCACTGAGCCATGCGAGATCCCTACGGCTTCCACAATCTCTCGCACTTTCAATCTTCGGTCGGCCAACACCATATCGTGAATTTTTTCGATTGTTTCGGGTGTAGAGACCTCAACTGGGCGTCCAGGATGTTCGGCATCTTCAGTGCTTGTACGGCCACAACGAAATTCAGTAAACCACTTTTTTACTATTGAAATCGATGGTGCAGAGTCCCCATAGTATTTATCAAGCTTAGCCTTGGTCTCGGTAATGGTTTTTTTTTCACAAGAAATAATGCTTAATAAGCACACGAAATTCACTTTTTTCCATTTTCTCCTCAAATTAGTGAGTAGTCTGATAAAAATAGCTGTCAAACACAAACTAACTGACGCAGCAAGTTTAAATTTTGACAGGAGTCCATTGACAGATGCCTGTTGACAGGAGCAGTGTTGCTGTTTCAGTAAAGAGGTCAGAAATTCAAAAAGTCACGGACTTATTGACCCGCCCTCGTATGTTTATCTTTAAGAGCACAAAAAATTCACATGGGGTCAAATTGCATCTTCAAAGTGGCCAATTGACATCGCTGAGGGGGCTGATAGCACGATAAACAAACTTATTACACAAAAAATCGATTGTTTGATGGGTTATGTGGCATGGCGTGCTTTCATGTTAAAACTAAAATCGTTGAGGTCCATGTCTTCAATTTGAGCTCCCAAAAATTTAGAAATGAAGAAAATGGCGTTTCCAGCAGGATTTTCGAAATAAAATGGGCCAATGGTGCTCCCACTGCTAAATAATGCACCTCTCAGCCAGCTCAACGCTTCCAAATTGTCTCATGTCTTCATGCTAAAAATGCTGGAATACCTTAGGGTTCCCTTCTAGCACCCACAGTTTTTTTTAATTTTCGTTTATAATTTCTTGTTTTCTATTTCTGATTCTTCGTTGACGGTAGTACTCTCTGCTTTTTATATTCGTTCTAGAATTTACGTTCTACTGCTCTTTCGCAGTAGATCGAAAATGACTGCATATGCCAGTCCATTCCGTCATTAATAACTAACTAATTTGTTAACTACCAACCGAGTTGGATTTAATTTTTTCAAAAATGTATACCGTCTGCTGCAGTAAATGCGAAATAAAAACACCCGACCTTTAACTATGAATGGCACTTGCATCTTCAAACCTAAAAGGTTTCCATTCTCAGGATGTGTGTGTAAAAAGTACTTAACCCTCACTGATTTGACCTCATAGTTAACAAAAATATTGTCCAGTGAATTGACATGCTCTAACGCCGATGTTGTGCCTCTGATCTTATCTTGTTTAATCGCAAATTCTCATTCTTCAAGCTTTTAATCGTAACATCCGCCTCTCTGTGAATGCTCATCAGTTTCCTTCCAGTAATATTTCAGTTATCCCATAAGCCTTTACTTTAACGTATGACTTGATTTGTGTTACTTCTAAGACATCTCATAAAGATTTGTTTTGGTACCTTGTTGGGTAACCCTTTATCCCTATTTATGTATTGTACGAGTATTATATACGCTTTTCGGTTGATTATTAGGTTTCAACTCAATTTCAAAGCTCTGCGAAGCTTTGGAATACCATATGTGGCGAAGTGTGCTCTGCTCTGATTGATAGCTGTCGCTGTTGGAAGAAATCTTCCCCTAAATGTCTTCCTTATAATGAAATCTTGCTACACTTTCGAAAGCAAATGTTAAATCTTTTTGAAAATAAAAGCTCCACGATGAAAATTGTGTGGTTCTTTACCATTTGTATTCTATTTTAAAAGTTTTATTAACACGTTTTTGTTTTCTGACTAATAAAACTTCAATTTAATTCTAAAATATTTTCTTTTTCTTTCAGGACTGTCGTCGACCCTTCCAAGGTGGCTCATTCTTCGACCACGAAGGACTTCCCTACTGTGAAACTCATTACCATGCCAAACGTGGATCACTTTGTGCCGGGTGTTCGAAACCAATAACTGGCCGCTGCATCACAGCAATGTTTAAGAAGTTCCATCCAGAACATTTTGTCTGTGCTTTCTGTTTGAAACAACTCAACAAGGGCACCTTCAAGGAGCAAAACGACAAACCATATTGCCATGCTTGCTTCGATAAGATATTCGGTTGAACGTACACCAATCAATCATTAACTCATCGAACGATTAAAAAAAAAAGAAGAAAAGAACAAAAATATATATATCATTATATAAGTATATATAAAACCACACTTTTGTAATAAAACAAATAGGACAACATTGATTGTGCATGACAAATGCATGTAATACAAAAACAAACAAAAAATGTTCACATGTTAGACTTGCTTATATAACGTAAAAATGTTTTAAATAAAAGAAACCTATTTAAACAAATTTAACTTCCGTTTAGTGCCACGGTGGCACTGCCACCAACAATTTTAAATAACCATATTTGGCAGATGCAATTCTTTGGATTGAACAAACTCTAGAATAAGGACTTTAACCAGAATGTGTTGTTAAATATTTATTTTAAAAAAAAAATCCTTTGTTTTTGTAGCTCCCTCGATGTTTATTTGTACTCACAAATTGGTTCTCTTTTTTTCTTGTTACTGTATGTTTTGCTAAATTAAAAAAAAAAATTTGTTTGTATGCTTCCATAATTGATTTAACATTAACTATTGAGAAATGTAGAAAAAATAAACAATTTTATTTACAAAACTAAATGATTACTATATTTGCAATAAAAAATGAGAAAAACAATATTTTTACAAGAAATCACGGTATAACGTTTTATTCTAGTTCTTTTTTTGTTTGTTTACATTCTCAACATTTAAGTTTGTCTTTATTTTGTTTAATCAACTGTTTTTTTAGTTGTATTTGGTCCATGTTTTTTTTTTATTTGTTTTATGAAATCTTATTGTACGGAATTACATTGTTCTGTTTTCGACAGTGTTCGTTATAGATTTTTGTCAAACGTAAACGTGGACTGTTACCAAGGAAACTTTTAAGGCACCATATCACGGTACGAGGGTGTATTTTTCATAATTTTTTTCGAGGAACCGATTAATGTTTTTTTCATTTTATTCGAATCTTAAAAATAATTTACGATGTACGCCGCTTCCAAAAGGACACTCCGACGAAGTTGCTGCTTGGTGGTTGATAGCAATTAAGCCAAACGGTTCATCTGAATAATACGAAAAAGTATATTTACCTAGTCAAGTCATAAATACTGGTACACAACTGAACTCACTCATTACGAATGCTACACTGGGCGCATCCATTTCGTATTGATTGCGATGTGACAGTTGATATTTATGCCTCATTGTGACGTAAAAAGTTTTTGACATTAATTGCTTACAATAATGGAATGGGGCGACGTCGCCCCGTAATGTTGTAGCTAGCCTACTTAAATGCAACATAGAAAAAGGCGATATCTTTAGGACGTTGCGACCGCTTGGAATCACTCGTAATTTTGTGTATCGTGCTGTGAAGTTGTTCGATGATACTGGTGGAGTAGGAGCCCGCGCACTGTGAGAACTCCGAAAGCGATCAAAGCCGAAAACAGGAAATCTTGTCGTGGGAAATGCAAATTTCGCAAAAATCCATGTCTCGCATTACCAAAGAAGATTTAGGACTCAGCGCGTACAAGCGACACACTGGACACCTGCTCACGACCGCATTGAAGGAAAAACGCAAGCGAAGATCGAAAGCGTTACTCAGCCGATACGCGAAGAACGCTCATAGACAAATTCTGTTTACTGACGAGAAAATCTTCACCGTAGAAGAATCATTCAATAAGCAGAACGATCGTGTGTATTCTCGGTCATCCAGAGAAGCATCCCAACTCATCCCGAAGGTTCAAAGAGGCCACCATCCTACGTCTGTAATGGTGTGGGGAGTGTGCTACGATTGCGTTACCTAGCTCCATTTTTGCGAGAAAGGAGTGAAAACACCGGCCAAAGTATATCAATCGACCGTCTTGGAACCCATTGTAAAGTTTCTCCACCAATCAATATTTAACCACAAGCCATGGACTTTCAAGCAAGATTCTGCTCCAGCTCACAAAGCAAAAATAACTCAACTGTGGCTCGAAAACAACGTTCCGGACTTCATATCAACGGATGATTGGCCAGCTGGCAATCCAGACTTCAACCCGTTGGATTACAAGTTTTGATCCGTATTAGAGGGCATGTCAATTGGACAATTGGGCAGTGGACAATTTCCCCATGCATGAAGTGCGTCTCGCAATCGATGAGTGGCCACATCGTCTTACGTCGTGTTGGAAGGCAAATGGAAGTCATTTCGAATAAGTTGTTCTAAGATTTGTAGCCATGGAATAACAACAACAACAAAAATTGTTTAAATATTAATTCGTTTTCATTTGGCGCTGATTTTTCTGTATTTTCTGTATTACCAGTATTTATGACTTGACTAGGTAGCATCACGTAGGGAAATTTCGATATCTAAAAAAAATAAAAAACTGCGACACAGCGAATTCTATATCTCAATTTCACAGAAATTTTCATTGTTTATGAAAAAGAAACAGGCGGTGCCTACGTGATGCCAACATTTTGAGAGACTTAGTACATGTACGAGGGGAGTTCAATATATTCGCGGTATCGGAGTGAAGTTCTGCTGATATATATAAATTGACTTATGAACTAAGTAATACTATTATTTTTGTGAGTTGCTGTAAAATTCCATATGCATTTGATTATTAATTCGCGTTTAATCTCTAGGTAAACACAATCAAAATGGCGAGTGAGACGATGATGGTGAAAATTGAGCATCGCGCTGTGATTAAATTTCTTACAGAACAAGGAAATATCAAAAAATTATTCATGAAGAGATGGTGGTTGTTTACCAAGGTTCTGCACCTTCGTTATCAACTGTGCAAAAGGGGTCAAGTGAATTCAAAAGAGGCAGAGAGAGTATTGAATACGAGCCTCTCTCAGGCTGCCCGCTTACTGCTTGCACGATTGAAAACATTAAAGAAGTGGAGTAACTTGTACTTGAGGATGCCCGAATGAAGGTGAAAATGATGGCAGAGATCACTAAGCCTTCGACTGATACCATACACACCATTCTTCATGATCACCTTAACCTTTCAAAAGTCAGTGCAAGGTGGGTGCAACGAACGCTCACAGCGCCTCAGAAAAAAGTGCGAATCCCGTGCTGTAGAGAGCTTTTGGAGCTCTGTAGTGAAATTCCGGAGGGTATTTTTGAACGAATTGTTACTGGGGACGAAACATGGATTCACCATTATGACCCTGAAAGCAAGCAAGATTCCATGCAGTGGGCACAAAAAAGGTACTAACCCCCGAAGACGGCAACAAATGGATATTTTGCAGAGAAAGAGGAAACATATTTTGTTGAGGGTATTAAACTCAAGATGTAATAAATGCATTTTCCTTCATATCGATACCGACTATATTTTGAACGCCCCTCGTAAATCGGAGGTTGAAATACGTAGTTTCGAGAAAAACGCGTGCAACATTTTGCGGAAGAATAATTGGACATACAAACTAGATGTTGTTTCTGCATTTTTTGTTTTTTCTATCACCATCAGCTATTCACAATAGAATAGCTCCTTAGCATCCAGAGGCTCTAATTTTTGCCGTGTTTTGCACGCAGACAACCCGACGTATGCCACTCGGCGCGGTCGTGCGCTTGACACGGTTTCACATAAAATGCTGTATTTCTGTCGATTTTACGAATTTCTTTACTAAATTTGGTTAGAGCATTCTAAACAAATGCATATTTCAGAAAAAAAAGAAGAAAAAATTCATTCGAAATATTATTGCATGCCCTATTATATTTAAAAATTGTTTCGGGCTTATGTCCACCACGGCTGACTCGTACAAAGTGCATTTTATATTAGAAGTCTGAATTGCGAATTAGTTTACTTACTTTAGGTGGCGCTACAATACGGGATGAATCTCGGCCTCAATCAACAAGCGTCTCCAACTAGCTCGATCCTTTGCTGGCTGCCTCCAGTTTCAAAAACTAAGTTGGGTGAGGTCCCCTTTCACTTACGTGCGCCACATGAGTCTCGGTCTTCCTCTACTGCGCTGACCCTCGGTGGCGGATTCAAAGACTTTTCGGATCCGCTCTGCGTGACCCAGCCATCTCAATCGTTTGATTTCATCTTCACTCTTCCTGCTAGGTCGATGTCGCTGTACAGTCCATACATTTCTTCGTTTTATCTCCTTCACTCAGCGTCAATGCAGACGGGACCGAAGATCACTCAAAGAATTCTTCTACCAAAGCAACCAAGAGCCCCCTAATCCATTTTTGATAATGTCCACGCCTCTGAGGCATAGAGCCGAAATGTCGGTGTTGAGTGCCCTTTTTTCCAGCATATACTTAGTCTTGCCCTCATTGATCGCTAAACAAATTTTCGCTACTTCCCTCTCAATACGCGCGAATGCGACACTGACATCACACTGCTTTCTTCCAATTTTGTTAATATCGTCGGCGCTTGCGAGGAATTGGACTGACTTTTGAAAGATTGTGCCTCTTTTGTTTGCTCGTAAGTTTTCCACTATTCTTTTAAGTCTGATGTTAAAAAAATCGCATGACTGCGCATCGCCTTGTCTAAATCCTATTTTGACATCAAAGGTCTCGGCGATGTCTTTACCGACCTTGATGGTGCAGCGTGCATTCTCCATCGTCATCCTGTACAGACGGACGAGTTTCGCAGGGATACCAAAACTAGACATTGCTCTGTATAGCTCGTTTCTATAGGTGGTGTCATACGCGGCCCTAAAATCGATAAATAGATGGTGTGTATCGATCTGAAGCTCATGGGTTTTCTTCAAGATCCGCCGCAGTACTTGATCGATGCTGGCCTGAAGCTACACTGATGTGGACTTATCAGGTTGTTCAAGGACTTCAGGCGTTCACACAAAATGGCAGAGCCATCGCCTGCCGCTTTGAAGAGCTCTGCAGTCAGGCGGTCTGCTCCAGCGCCCTTGTTGGACTTTAGCTTAGACATTGCTATTTTCACTTCATCCAGGTCGGGTGGACGGAATTGTTGGTCTGCAACGTCCAGGTAAAGATACACGCTTTTCTGTTTAGGCCTTTGAGGCTAAAAAAATATATAATTTGGTAAATCCATGCAATACCCGCAAACGAGTGCTAATGCTAGTGAGTAATTATACAAAACGTGGAGCATCTTTCGCGTAAGGGAAACAACTTCCTCATTGGTCGTTGAAAACTTTAAAAAATTCGAAATTTTGATTATTTTCAAAACATTTCTTGCATGCTGCGAATCATCTTAAAGATACAAATTGTGTAAATATCTGAGTGTATTTTAGCAACGAATTTGTTGAACAATCGTGCTGATCGTGACCTTGAAAAGATGAGAATTAGTTAGATATTTTGAAACACTTAAAGCACTCAAGATCAATAGATAATTTGATTGAGATCTCTTCTAAAATAAATAAAACATTGATTATATTGCGCAATTGAAAATCAGAGTGATAGACGGTCGAATATATAGAAACAAATTCTCTAGTTGAGAAATCAGCATTCGCAGACCTTATGTGGTTTCTTAGTTCGTAAAGCTCTGCCAGTTGTGTGATTGAAAGAGGTAGATTTCGTAACTATTTATTGTATAATAAAAACAGCAACTAAGTCAAATCAGCAGACTGATTAAAATCGTTAAGAGGGGGCAAGTCAGCCAGATTGGAAACACTTAATCAGAAGAAGATATTTCATACTTCCAACTAACTTCCTATCTAACCAACTCAGAGATGGCTCACAATCAGGAATTCAAGTGATCCTACTAATTTGGCCCGCATTTATTAAAATTTGTCCTTGGTCACGGGAACAGATAAATTTACTAAACAGGCTTTAGCGTGCTGGAAGATAAAGAAAATCACTTGGTACTGAGTGCATATATCCTGTTATGCTGTATAAAGGAATAGGAAGAGAGGAGCTGCAGCTAACATTGCATAGACACTTGGCTGAAGCCTAAAGATTGTCTTCGTGAAGGGCCTGGGACACAAACGATTGTAGGCAGATTTTCGCTGAGGACCCCAGAACGGATTATGTATTAAAACGTTGGTGTCTCTGTGGAAGAACTGAGACTTTATTACTCGTTATGCAAATTTGTCTCTGTTTTGCAAGTGGAAGCACACAATCCTGGTGGATTCTCCAGGAACTGGAGAAACAAATGGTCAAAGTAAAATATTTGTCTTTAGCGTATATCAAGCTCTGCTGAAATCGGAATGGTAGGATTATTTAATCGTAGTAAGAATGTTGAATTAAATGACTCTATTATAAGCCAAAGACAATGAACTTTTCATACAAAGCTCAGAAAATGAGTTTTCAGGACCTGTATCAGTGTTCGAACTTCTTGTGACCATGATAAGAGCTTTTATTGTCGATTGGATCACTTATTTGAATAACCATAAGTGCCTTTACTCTGTGGAGACATTGAAAAGCAATCGTTAATAGAAAAACAAAACCTCCTATGACGCTTAATGACAACACCGATGCACTTGCTGTGTGAATGTCCTTTTAATGCTCGATACTAGGCGCTAATTTGGTTTATGCTGCTACCTTAAGCACTTGACACTGCATCCTACTCATCTTATTTGGAAAGACTCAGAAAACTGTTAATTTAAGAAAGTTCATAGAAGTACAATGTAGTAGCACTCGTTCTATTGCTTACCTGACTGAACTAAAAGGCAGCCTCTTGATCATGGGTGACTTAAAGGCTTATTTACTTACTTACCGAGGTAATGATAAAATTTAAGTTGAACCCGGTTGGCCTTAACTTACCTGCCGCTTCAATTATTCCGATCCTTAGCTAACTGCCCCCAGTTGCGCACTCAAGATCTGTTGAGGTCCCCTTTTACTTATGCGCTCTACTTATCCTAGCTATCTCAGACAACTTATATGCAGATTTTTGACCGATTGATTGAGTGAGATCGATGTCGCTGTACAGCTCGAATAGTTGAATTTTCTTCTCCAAAGTTCATTTTCTGTCGAAACTTTAGCGCCATAAAATAGGACTGGGATGATGAAGGTCTAATATGGAGTAGCTTTAATTTTTTGAAATATGGCTCTTCTACGTGATTGCGTTATTAGACCAAAGAAACAGCGAAACAGCAAAACAATTCTTAATTTCATTCTCAATAGAGAATTTATAGCAGAGCCAAAATAGACAATGTCCTTGTTGACAGCATATGCTTAGTTTTGGCCTCATTTTCAGGTAAACCCATTTTGGAAGATTCCGTCTCAAAACTAGCGAATGTCGATATCATCAGCGTGCGCAATTAAACTTTTAAAAGTAAAATGTTAAAGAAGTCACATGAGAACATTTTACTTTGTCTAAAACCTTTTTTAACAACAAAAGTCTCGGTTAAGTCTTTACCGACCTTGACGGCATACCGAGCATTTTCAATCCCCATTCTGCACAGACGGATGAGATTGGCAGGGATAATTTGACGTTATACGGGTCTATATAGCTCGTCTCGATAAATGCTGCCATGATTTGGATATACATTTTTTCATCATCTTACCGGGTGTGAAGATTTGATCGGTTGTTGGCTTCCAAATCTGAAACTGCTCTGAAAAGGTCAAAAAGATTATTAACAAGGGGTTTCAGACTTTTACGTCGACACTGAGACTCCATTCATCAGGCATACACTCTTCTGACCAAATTTGGAAATGTTTTTAACAAAGCCACTACCAGCAGCTTTAAATACCTCGGTCGGTAAAGCTAGCCCTAAACGACGAACATGCTCGCCGAACCTGCTCGTGCTCGCTATGTTTTTCTCGTGTAGGGCCATGTTCGCAAGCAAACTTCATTTTTTCTGTGAACGCCGCCGAGTTCATATCGCGGATGAAAGACAATGGCAACAGTCAGTCAAGATTTTGTTGAAGAATTTATTGAATTATCGCACATGTTTACACTGTGAAGAATCAACACGAAATGAATGCTCGCTAAATGTGCTCGTCGTGTAGGGGATAACGCAAACGAGCAAGTTCGGCGAGCATGTTCGTCGTTTAGGGCTAGCTTAAGCAGCCAGTTTAGTAGCTTTGTTTGACTTGGATTAAGGTATTGCTATCCTTATTTATTTATTTTGGTCAAGAAGATGAAATTGTTGGCTATCACTACCTATCGAATGGTTTCTTCTGCCTGACGGCGGGATGTTAAGGTTTTTTTTTTGCGGGTAAAGTGTTTCCATATTCTCAGAACCGACTATGATTCTACTACGTTATTTCCTCCTTCATCTCTATATAGGCTTTTGTATGAGGCTTTTTGCGTTGACAAGTTCTTTTTACATGTTGTTAATGGAGCACAAATTCTCAGCATCTTCGATCACTTGCTTCCCTGGAGAAGCCGTTGTCCTTTAGATCTCTTCCGCTCGTAAAGCTCACGACCAGCTTACGTTCTTTGTTGCACCGCTTTGTAAGCTTCTACAAGTGCTTATAGGCTTACTGCTACATAGTAAGGTATGAATCAACGTATATACTCTGTATTATGTTAGTGGAAGTCCATAATAAATACTACATTTTGTCGACACTGGCTTTTAAGACGAAGTAGTTACATGTTCTTGTTGTTCTATCCTCCGAGCCAATAACTCTCTTCCACAGAATCTACTAAAACAATGAGTTTGATAAATCTTTAAGAAATGTTCTGTGAAATAGATAATAGTGAGTTTTTTCATCAAACAAAAAATGTTCTGAAATGCGGAGCTATAGAGGCACTATTTCGCTAATATTAAGAAGAATAGAAACTATTGAGTGCAATTTCAGTCTGAAAAAGTTAATTCTGGTCTAATTCTGGTCCACACTTCAACAGATCGTGAAGAAATGCCATTTCTTTCAGTGCAATAAACATTGACGAATACCGATAAAATTATATTTTTATATCTGCCAAATCCATCCAGATATGCAGGGAAGCTACGTATTCTTACTGCTTCGTTTATATTAATAGAATCAACGGCAGGCGTCTTTCATATCCATACTCGAAATTAAATGTGTTTAAAAAGGTGCATCATCGGGCAAATAGTAATTCCGGAAATAAACTGTTTCTTTCCACTCTTTCAGAGAAGCACGTCTAGAGAACTCAAAGTGCTGGCACTTTTCTTGACAATGGCCAATAACAGAATCCTTGTATTGAACGTCTTTTCGCAGGATATCAAAAACCTTTCGTCTCCAGAAAACTAGTTGGCGGCATCATTTAAGGATCTTTAAGTCATTGCCCAAAATCTGTTATAGCACACGGGATGCGTCTTAGGGAGTAGCGAGGGCCTGATTTTGTCTTTCTGCAGAAAATCAGAAGTTCTTCCCTTGTCTTTCGCTTGCCGAGCGCCTTAACCTCTCTCATCTTTCAACTGTTGCATATGCAATTATTCTGTAGGTTTGCCTTGGTTGCAGCCGTTCAACTGTGGATTTCCTCAAATTATTTCTCAATTGTTGTGCCGTCGGATCTTTAAATGGGGATACCATGTTTACACATAGGTAGTGGCACTAGTTAATATTGGGGATCTATAATACCAGAAGTGCCGTCGATAATTAATTCCGTTGAAGGTTTAATGATCAGATTAGCATCATATTAAAGCTGGCGGATCCCATTTATGGTTTCATTATTAATGAGTTAATGATCAAAAAGTTCCCGGAATTTGTTCAGAAAATTAAAAATACACACTTATGCCAGCGCTTGATCCAATCCTCGAAACATTTTTTATATTCGGTTTTCGGTTTGTCCATCAGTGCTTCCTGCGATTTTTCCATTACTTCCTCTAGGCTGCTAAAACGCGTTCCCCGTAGTGGTTTTTTAACTCGATTGAACAGAAAGAAGTCACAGGGAGCCAAATCAGGTGAATTCGGTGGCTGTTGGATGGTACTTGTTGCATTTTTCGTCAAAAAATTACGAATAATGATGGCACCGTACGACGGTGCGTTATCATGGTGCAAAATCCACGAGTTTTCTGCCCACAATTCTGGTCTCTTTCGGCGAATCGCTTTACGCAAACGTCTCATAACGCCCAAATAATACTCTTTGTTTACTGTCTGGCCTTCTGGCAATAATTCATGATGCACTATACCGTTGTAATCCATGAAATCCGTGAGCATTGCCTTTTTTTTTGACTGAAAACGACTTGGTTTTTTTGGTCTCGGCTCATTTGGTGAACACCATTCACTTGCCTGATGTCTGGATTGCGTGTCGTACTCATAAATCCACGTCTCGTCTCCAGTAATGATCCTTTTGATGAATGTGGGATCGGATTCAGCCTCGCAAATCATCTCTTTTGCGACGTCAATACGGTGTCTTTTTTGAATTTGAGGTCTTTTGGCACCAACTTTGCTGCTACACGACGGAAACCCAAATCATTAACCAAAATGTCTTGGACGGATGCATAGGCAATGTTCAAGTCCTCCGCTATCTCTGATGTTAATTTGACGTTATTGACCAAAATTTCTTTCACTTCATCAATGTTTTTGTCGGTTTTCGATGTCGATGGTCTGCCACTGCGTTTATCATCTTCGATTGACTCACGACCACTTTTGAACCACTCGTGCCACTGGTAATCGACCGTTTTCTTTGCCGAAACACTTTTCCAACATTTTCAAGTGTTGATGTTCAGGGCCGTATTTAAAACAGATCACCTCTTCGATTGCATGTGGTTTTCTAAGCTCCAAATATTCCATATGCAGACTTAGGAAGTTGTCCATTTTTTGCTGTGCAAAGCCATCAATAGTTCAGTATGTACAGTCCAATTTGAGGATTTGGGTAACAAGTAGGATTCTTACGTGACGACGCACAACTCCCAGACTGGATGGTTATGACCATTCAATGACCATTTAAATAAAATGAACGTGATTTTCTCTGGATGAGAACCTATACGGGTCTTGGCTGCATAGTTTTATTTCGGCACCATCGCAGTTTAGAGGAACAAGTAGTTAGTCGGAAGGAAGGAAGCTAGCAATCGATTGATCTGGTCGATGCTGGTAAACATAACTTCACCAATATTGTTCTTGAGTGTCTAAATCGCCTCTGGATTGTTTCATTAGCATTGTATCTTAGAGGCACCTGACAAGAAATAGTTCTACGGCGTCAAATTGCAGCCATTTGGCGGCCAAGCAAAATCACCAAAATGCTTGATTACACGATGCTTGAACTAAGTGTGCAATAAATCGATTTTTGAAACGTTTGTGTGGCACATTGCCCCATCTTGCTGGAACCATTGCTCGTCCAAGTCCTAATTCTCAAATTCTTGACAAAAAAAAAATTGGTTATCATGCCTCGGTAACAATTTACTGTAACTTTTCTTGCATTGTCGTCTTGGAAGACAAATGGGTGAATAAGACCGACACTCCAAACACCCCTACCAAACGGTCACACGTTTCTGATGCATTGGCTTCCTTATGACTACGTGTGGCTATCCCAAGCCTCAAATACGGAAATTTTGCTTGATAATGTAGACGCCGAGTTTGAAATGCGTCTTATCTGAAAAAAAAGAAGATTTTTTTGAGCAAAATTGTCGTCGATTTAACACTGCTCATAAGCTCAAACAGAGACGTCATAACAAAGCCCGTGGTCATTTTCCCTCAATTCTTGAATACAATTGGACCTTGAAGGCGAAGAATCCGAGACATATGCAAAATTCTATCGTATAAGAACTTTCAGTTTCAGAATAACATACTATTGTGTCCAAAAACTAGTCGGAATTTTTCGATTTAAATTACGCGGTTAAATATTTTCGCTCAATATATTTTTTTTAAGTTGGTACAACTGTTACTGACTTCCATGCCAAATTATATGTCAAAATTTTCATTCGTATTTGAGTTAAGCTTGTTTTTGTGCGACACAAAAAGTGAATTTGGCGATTTTTACAATGTCTGCAATTATTCAACAAAGAAGTGCGATCAAATTTTGTTTCCTGAATGGAATAAATGCTGCAGAAACGTTGAAATTGTTGAAGAAGGCTTACGGGGACCGAGCTCTACCAAAATCAACAACATATGATTGGTATAAATTGTTCAAAGAAGGTAGAGAACGCGTAGAAGACGAAGAGCTCAAAAATCAAGGTGATGTTGACTGTTTTCTTCGATTTTCGTGGTGTAGTTCATTATGAATTCCTTCCGCCCGGTCAAACTGTCAACAAGGAATACTATTTGAGTGTTATGCGTCATTTGCGTGAAGCTATTCGTAAAAAAGAGGCCGGATTTATGGAAAGACAACTCTTGGTTTTTACACCACGATAATGCGCCATATCACACTGCACTGATTCTTCATAACTTTTTCGCCAAAAATGCAACCAATATCGGTTGCGGAACGGAACCTTATTCACCTGATTTGGCTCCGTGTGACTTCTGGCTATTTCCAAAACTCAAAAGACCACTCCGAGGAAACCGTTTTAAGTCGATTGAAGACATTCAACGAGAATCGGCGCGCGCTCTGAAGGCTATACCGGAAGTAGACTTTTTGGCATGCTTCGAAGACTGGAAAAAGCGGCGGCATAAGGGTACGAGTATTATATCGGGAGGGGACTATTTTGAAGGCGACGAAATTGATGTGGAAGAATAAATAAAGATTTTTTGATTTGTATAAAAATTCCGACCAGTTTTTGGACACAATAGTATGTATGATTCAAAAACAAACCAACAGATGGCCGACCCAACATAGGAAATCCACAGAACCATATCCTACACTAAGATAACAGTCTGTTATGATTTTCTGTTAAAATAAAATTAAGAGCTTCGTTCACAATTGTTTTTTGTTCTTCAACTTCACCATCATCCCAAACGAATCCCAAAAACACTTGTTTTGTTTATTTTATTTTTTCTCTCTCAGATACTTGTTCACCCACTTTCACTCTTGCAGTTACCCTTAACAAAAGATACAGCGCGCACATGGCATTCATTTCAAAGGAAAAACTTGTTGGTACACCATGTGCATATTAGATACCGGCAAACTGTTGTTAGAAAAAGACAAAACTACTTCTAAATGAATACAATATACAATTATCCACAACAAATATGTCATTCCATTTCCACTCCTAAGTATCTATAGATCTTTTGTTTCGTTTGGATAAATGTACCTCTGTCGGTTTGGAGAAAAAAAAAAATTCTTAAAAATTGCGCTAACCATAGCTGACAGCTAGCGGCCATACAAAATAAATAAGCACCTCTAACCGAGAAGCAATTGAATTTTATGTATTTTCCAACAGTAGATACAGATACTTTGCGTTTGCCGGTCGTGTGGGGTTGTTTTGTTGTTTGGCTGTCGCTGTTTTTAATTAGTTTTTTCTTTTTTATCGAAAAAACTGTTGCGGGTTCTACTTGAAAAATTAAACAACTTTCCGTTCGGTTCGGTGGTTTCATTTGTCACTCTTATCTGTATCTAGAAATATTTCAAGTTTTCAGATACTTTTATGAATTCAATAATAAGCGAACCCAGTAATTTGTATTTTATCTCTTCGGATTTAGAGTGCATACTTGAGATTATTTTGTGCGAAAAAGATTGAAATTACGATAAAAGTACCGTCAGGCATTACTACTCGTAGATAACCAGATGAATTAACCGAGCCCAAGTGTATTCGAATACCAAATCGACAAGTATGTATCTTTGGTCATAAACTTTAAATAAAATAGAAGTGTCTGGTCACTAAAAAGGAAACAACGTATCTACAATATTATACGTGACTGGTCAAAGTTATTTAATCCGTATCCAAAAGGGAAGGGAATATTAATAAGTTATTGAAGGAGCATCGGGTGTATATAAAACGCCCTCCTTTCTAGTCGACAACTAAATCATTGACTACATTATCAAGAGACGAGACCAGGAAACCATCTGTCGTCGAAGACGTCTCTACTCTCCCGTGGCGGCTAACAACCGGTAAATATTAATACTTGCACCCTTACTAACCTCTTGTTTAACTTAGGATACATTATCCACTTACTTAGTTTGCTATTTATATCTGTAAAGGAACACACTCAGTAATAACATTCCCTAGTTTTTGTGGGCTTCTCACGATTTTATGATGGGTGACGTGATTCTGATGGCAATTGACGGCTCTAAGTGTGCATATGAGTAGCACTTCAAGCGGGCTTGGGTCTGGGTGATGGCAATGATGATGATGTTTTTATCGGGGAGATTGATAGCGGGAACGGACCATGGTGTTTCAAAAAATTTTGTGCGCAAATACATACATATGTCTGTACATGCGACTGTTTGTTGTTCGCGCTGCTATCTGATTTCCTCCATAATTTTCGTACTATTGACATAAAAGTGGGTGAAAGTGTGGAGGTGCATTGGGGGATTTGAGTATGCCAAGCCTTTAGGTGGGGATTGGAATGCCACGGGGTGGCGAGTCACTGTTAGTGTATGAATGATTTTTTATTGAGGAATCATGTGATTCAGAATATTTTTGTTTTGCAATGGACTTATCGTAATCAAAGAGACATTAGAAGCAAATAGCATTATATTCAAGGCATACGAAATACTCATTTGTCAAGGACGTGAAATTCAACTTCTATACGTATGAACGTATTTGCATGTGTTTACATATTTGAGCTGTCGGTGAGATCTATTTGCTTGTGTTTATATATTTGACCAGCTTCCATTCATTGACCCTAAATCTAATCATTTATTGTTCAACTAATCCATAGTATTTATAGGATTCAAGTGAGATATGCACATGTACATATAAAGCTGTCTTTGTAAGTTGCCTTTAAAACAAAATTGGTTACTACAATGTATGAGGTAACGTCCACAAAGGAGCAACGACAAACGTTTGTTGCTAGCACATGCCGAAGGAAATGCTTAGAAGTCCCATTGTTTTATAGGAGGAAGTGTCCTATGTCTCTGGTGTTTTACGTTGTCTAGGTGGGATCGATGTTCCCGAGATGCTCATTCATCCATGGGGGCCAGTATACGCCTGACCAGCGTTTAAAACCAACTAGAAAATTCTTCTTGCAATTTAAGATATGGACCACAGACACTAGGTGGCCTACCTCTATTAAGTCAGGACCGAAGTCCTGGTGGGGCCCTAATTCCCACGGTACCATGTCCTATAATTGCCACTCAATAGGACCTTCAACCGGTAGTTTGCAACTAGTCAAATTGTTGCTTTAAGGCCTGAAGATGTTTAGGATAAGACCAGTATTTGCTCAGCCTCTGTTTATTATTAGACCACGCGAAGCCTTGATAATTGGGAGGGGAGCCAATGAGGATACACAGCTATAACGCAGTTTCTGCTTTCGAGAAGTGTTCCGGTCGGAGCAGATTTATTGGTCGTCTTACTGCCCATATTCCCATTGTGAGCTCATACTCTGAGAGTTCTGATTGTCTCTGTTGTTTGCCTTTCTATTATTACTAAACCAAGACGTACTGCAGAATAGCAAGGAGAGCACGAACACTTAAGTTGCTGCCACGCACGAGGTTGATCACGATTTGCATTGTTGAACATTGCAAAATCAGATTATTTACTTAGCCTGGAGTGCATTTGCTATCGGTCTCTTATTGTGGAGAGTTCCTCAATTGTGTGTAAGTTCTATTAGGTAAAGCTACTCGTATGTTCCCTGCGTTTGAATTCGTAACATTTTTATCTCTGTCGTTGTAATGTTTTCTTTATATTTTTTCGTTAATCATCCTACAGTGGGATGCGTATGCTAAAGTTAGACGAATGCCTATAGTGTATTTTTTATTTTAAGCTGCATTTTTCTTTCCTAAAGTATTGTTAAAGATATCCCATATCTAATGCGCCACATCGTCATTGACATTTTTCTTTGGTGATTAACGGCATAACTACTCTTATTATTATATTTTTTTTTTTTTTTTGCAATATCGTACTATGAATCAGTATAAACGTCTTAACTTATAATATGTTAGAGCACTTCTTTATCGAATTATTCAGGGCTATCTAATCGTTGCTGTCATTTCTAAAACCCATTATGGGGTTTCAAAAACCAAATCGTGCATGAAATCAATAGGCTGCGGACTTTGCGCACCACTTGGATGTACTCCAACTTTCGTATTGTCGGCCATACTTCGCAGTATGTGATTCGACTGCGCGACGTAGTTCATTTATTTTACTACCTCGGCTTACGTTAAATCAGCCGTTTCATCACCGTGTGCGATTGTCGACGGAGATCCTGGCGGGGAATTCCTCGTAAGATTATGCATTTGAGTCATCCAGCATAAAGAAATTTAATGCTTTTGACGATAGCAATGAGAGCTGGCCCAATAATCGTTACTGTTGTGGTTTTGTGGAAATTGTGGTCTCTAACTTTGCCAATTTGCAGTCAAGATAAGCAAGCTTGACAATGTCAGACCCAGAATTTACCTCATTCGTAGGTTCTGAAACACTGCACTTCCCTTCTTATGGCTTATAGTCATGAACAAGTTGTTAGTGACTATTAACAAGGAGGGGTATAGGATTAATCCTAGTATCAGAAAAGTAATGAAAGGGATCAGAATCGTTCACTGCTGGGCTACCAGTTGTGGCCTCGGGGTCAATCCAGCTGAAACTAAATCGTGTTTCTGTCCATATAACCGAAACATACGACTGGTTTAGCTGGCTGTGAGTGCTTCCATAGTCCTATATCCCCGTTGTAAAACCTTCAGTAAACAATGGGGTCTTGTGTAGGGACTGTCGTGGCAATGAGTACATATTAGAGATGCCACGAATAATCGGCTACTATTCGGTATTCGACCGAATAGTACCCAGTATTCTGCCGAATACAGAATATCAATTCATGAACAAAAAGATGCATTTGTAACTCAAAAATATATCCATTTTATTCATAAATTTTTTTATTTTAATGCTTAAAATCTATCAACGGTAGATTGTGCGCTTCTCCTCATAAATAATGCCAGCTTCCGAAAACAGTCTCTCACTGTTTAGACACTGATAAATGTATAACTAAACTAAAACTCCTTGTTTGGAAGTGCTAACTTACCACTTTGGTAATACAATGTGATGCAATCAATGAATAATGAACAAATAATGCTTGTCGCGAGGGGATCCACTCGCAAATGAAATAAAAGACTGGTTGACAACTTGAACATGGCACGTAAATATGTCCACATTCGGCCCCCGAATATTCGGTATTCGGCTAAATCACTAGTCGTGGTATCTCTAGTACATATCCGCCTGACAAATTTACCGTTATACTATAGGTGCTGGGTGTCGAATTATTAATAAAATATATGGTGCAGACCGGCTCAAAGAATCCGATTGCACCAGTTGTCTTTATGGACACAGCAAGATCTTGCAATTGGTGTCTTTTCACATTGAACACACCATACCCTCTCTAAATTTTCAACTCGAGTCGATAAATGGAAAGGTTAATAAAGATTACGAGATACCAATCCTTACCGATAACAGTGCTCAAAAATGCACTGTGAAGTCGGCGTTGGTATTTTTTTAGGGAAAATTACAAGTTTACATGTCTTTTTACTTACCAGACTATGTCAGCGTCTTCCAGGTGGATGTTGTTGCGATTGAAGATGATTAGCCTATTTCTGAGAAACTCGCTTTCATCAAATCATCGGTGTAGTTAGGGGCAACGCTAACCATGCTGGGCTGTCAGAGATTACTAACAAAATACTCTATATCAAACGAAATCTGGTCTATTTATAAAAAAAAAACATTTACATCCACCGACAACTAGTTTCAAGAGTTGTGGTGGCAAAATGGCACAAAAGTATTAATTGGGCTTACCAACTTGCATATGTGAAGTGGCAAATCATAGTTTTGGCGCTACTCCTTGAGTTTTTCTGTTCGTTTGCAAACATTTAAGGAGTATATGAAACGAAAACCAGCAGTAAACGTTCTAGTTAGCTAACAGATCGTATGCATTGGAATTGAAATTTCACGTGTAAAGCAGTCAAATGGAGCTTTACTTCGGCAGTGGGTCAAACCTGTTTTGCAGTAGGATAGTTACAAGCGATTATACCAATCCACAATATTTAAGGTTCGTTCTTATTTTAAGTTGTTTGGTTTAATTCAAAAAAAAAAACTATTAAGAATACCAGATTTAAAAAGTGCCGAAGTTCAGAGTAACGAGCTGAACTTTCACGAGTGCACACTTAACATTCACTCCCCGTGCACGCGTCAGTAAAAGCAAAAAATAATAATAATAAACTGATTGGAAAAAAAAAATTAACTAAAGCCAACGCGAGTATAATGTGGGCATGCCAATTTTCCTTTGTCTGGTTGTGCTGATATTTGCACTCAGTCACTGCTATTTTTGCATTACGGACTATTTTGGCAGTCATGAGACACACTAGTAGATTCCAGCCCACACCACCCAGACCACTCAGATCTGAAGCTACTTGGCTAGGAACTAGTGCCATTTTCCTTTTTCCACCCCTTTCTCGCCATTTTTCGTGCATAGCTAGGTTCCTTAAATTTAATTTCATGTGATCTCCATAAGGAAATTATTCATTATTGCTCTATTACAGAGGCTCCAAACTGGAAAGAAATTTGATCTTTAACCAGATGCGCTGTCTGACTCCATACAATATCTATGTATCCTTAGAGTGAGGTCGTTTAATATGCGATATCAGTATACACAATTGTAGATGGCTTCGACATTCTGAACAGAAATCACCAGAAGGACGGCTTGTTGCGATCTTCACTTGTAAATGAGCCCCCGCGAATACCTGGCGTTCCAAAAAGGACTGTATAACAATATGGGAAATCAGAGATTCTGCATAATCCTCTATCCTAACGCATCTGGGAAAGGAAAATAGCGCCTGTCCAGTCGCGTATTTTCTTTTGGATTTTCAAAACCATTTAACAGAGTTTGGCATCAGGTTTTTTTTTTTGTCGCAAATGCATTTCGGATCGATGCATTCATCGAATGTTCAATGAATTAAAAAGTAACTTTTAGAACGTTCAATTCGAGTAATTTTGGTGTAAAGTCTGATATCCACAAAATAAGTGATGGTATGCCACAGGGCTCTGTTTTGTCTCAGACACTTTTTTTTTAAATTTTCATTAATGCTCTCTTATCTGCTGCGTCTTCTAGTTCAACTACTTCCTTTAATGAAGAGAGTATCTGTTCCCGGACTCACGTCTTTGCTCTTCGGCTGTAGAACGTAAACGGCATGTTAAGCTCATTTAATTCCGATATTTACTGCATAACCAATTGGAAAACTATCAACAGAGTAATAGTTCCTGCTTCCAAAACGCAATGCTGTCTGTTGTTCGTAAGGCGGAATTTAAACACCCAGCCATTATCCATGAATGACATTTGCATGGTCGAAACGAAAAAACTTCCCATTTTCGGTATGCATGACAGCCTACTTTGGAATGACCACATATACGATTTCGTCAAAAAATATTTCACCTCCTCTAATACAGTTTCACTATATTTATAAGGCATTTATTTACTCAAATTTCTGATCAGGTGTTCCTAAAGCCTTTCTGCGGCTGCTATGTTACACAATCAATTGACACCCTTAAACGCCTACGAAATATCTCCTGCCTTACCTTGTTCTATTGCTATTTTCACAATCAGTGCCAGTGTCAACGAAGTTGACAGTTTAACGGCACTAATTAACGCGAAGCGTTGTCATAAGTTTCTCTTTCAAATTGCCCCAAAGGAATAAAACATGCTACGAGGGCGGGTCAATAAGTCCGTGACTTTTTGAATTTCTGACCTCTTTACTGAAACAGCAACACTGCTCCTGTCAACAGGCATCTGTCAGTTGACTCCTGTCAAAATTTAAACTTGCTGCGTCAGTTAGTTTGTGTTTGACAGCTATTTTTATCAGACTACTCACTAATTTGAGGAGAAAATGGAAAAAAGTGAATTTCGTGTGCTTATTAAGCATTATTTCTTGCGAAAAAAAACCATTACCGAGACCAAGGCTAAGCTTGATAAATACTATGGGGACTCTGCACCATCGATTTCAATGGTAAAAAAGTGGTTTACTGAATTTCGTTGTGGCCGTACAAGCACTGAAGATGCCGAACGTCCTGGACGCCCAGTTGAGGTCTCTACACCCGAAACAATCGAAAAAATTCACGATATGGTGTTGGCCGACCGAAGATTGAAAGTGCGAGAGATTGTGGAAGCCGTAGGGATCTCGCATGGCTCAGTGGTTTCAATTTTGAATGATCACTTGGGCATGAGAAAGCTTTCCGCTAGATGGGTGCCGCGTTTGCTCACAGTCGACCACAAACGCAATCGTGTAACAACTTCACAGGAAGGTTTGGCGTTGTTTAATCGCAATATGGAGGAGTTTTTGCGCCGTTTTGTAACCGTGGACGAAACATGGATCCATCACAACACACCAGAGAACAAACAACAGTCAAAACAGTGGGTTTCTAAGGGTGAATCGGCGCCAAAGAAGGCCAAGGTGGGTTTGTCAGCCAATGAAGTTATGGCGACTGTTTTTTGGGATGCACGCGGGATAATCCACATTGACTACCTTCAAAAGGGAAGAACAATCAATGGGGAATATTATGCCAACTTATTGGACCGATTCAATGACGATTTGAAAAAAAAACGACCTCATTTGGCCAAGAAAAAAGTTATTTTCCACCAAGACAATGCAAGGGTGCACACATGTGCAGTTGCCATGGCAAAAATTCATGAATTGGGCTATGAATTGCTCCCTCATCCACCCTATTCTCCAGATTTGGCTCCGAGCGACTACTTCTTGTTCCCAAACCTGAAGAAATGGCTTGGTGGAAAAAGATTTGACTCCAATGATGAAGTCATCTCGCAAACAAAGGCCTATTTTGAGGACCTCGACAAATCATTTTTTTTGGAAGGGATAAAAAAATTGGAGAAGCGTTGGACAAAGTGCATAGAGCTCAAGGAAGACTATGTTGAAAAATAAAATTATTTTTTTATCAAAAAATCTGTGTTTTAATCCAAAAGTCACGGACTTATTGACCCGCCCTCGTACCTGTAAATATCACCCCGATTCATACATGCAAGTGACGGCTTAATTAAAAGCGCAATCCATCCACGATGATGGCTTCTGCCCGATAACCGCATCAAACAGTAAGTTTTCTTAGCTTCAAATGCACCAATTCTGCTTGTCAACAAGAATCGACGCCCACTGAGTCATGGTATTTTAAACAACTGGAGATGAGCTTATTGGGATTATAAGATATGGGTAAAGAAAAGCATACTTGAAGCATGGAAATTCAGAATCGAACTCCAATAAATGATATCCTTTTGACACCGCCAACTCAAGAGCAAATGTCTCCTAAACGTAGTGCAGTTTCAGGCCAGGAAATCCTCCATCGATCAAATATTCTCAGAACGTCAGATCTAAAAATAAGACTAAGACTAAGATATTTCAGATGTGATGCCAACCAAAATAGCCCTGTAAAGCTAGTCAGGTTGTCAAGGAAAGGACCCACACCACGGGGGTGATGACTAGAACGTCACCAGCTATTAAAACTTCGACTTCGAAGTTTTCAAAAGCGGTTCCGGGGCATTAAATAGTTACAAAATTACTCTTGCCAATCCCAGTTTTTTTGGGCTCGGCTGATAATTGAGTAATAGGTCGCCCTCTCGTAAGATAGAACTGGCTTTAAACAAGACCCTAATCACCATGGTCCTACTCGCGACTTTGACGTCTTGAGAGAAAGTTACTGCTTGCGATTTTCGATCCCGTTTGATAGGAAATAGAATAGGATATTATACCACGAACTGTATGGCCTATAAACGGACATTGGTCTAATCAGACGTTTATGGATGCAACGGTTAGAAAAAGATTAGCGAATGGACTTTACAGCTTGGCCCAAAGAGCCTCTGATCGAAACCCAAGGAACGGCACAGCAGTGGACGAGTGCATATACGAGTATGGTGGTTGGTGCACGCAATATAAGGGAGATCAACAAACTTCAAATGAAGCACTGGAGGCAGCTAGCGACTGATTGTTCTATGTGAAGGAGCTTGTTGATTGAAGTCTATGTTGACTCCGGATTGAAGCGCCATCTAAGTTAAATAATTTGATCATGAAGTGATTTGCTATTTGTAGCAAAGGAATCCAATCCTTACTGCGTGAGGCGATGAAGGTTAGCCCTGGAAGGCGTTAAAAATCTCTCAACTGATTTGCTGCGTTTCACCCGCCCGTCCGCAAGGTTTGGTGATGAATGCAGGCAAGGAAATATGGTGCCGTAAAATAACGCCGAATTCCAAAATTCGCTATTATTTCACTTTATGAAAGCGAAATAACGCCGAGTTTCCATGTTCGGTCTTATTTCACTTTGCTAAAGTGAAATAAAGCCGAGTCGGCCTTATTTCACTTTTCATTTATAAAGACATTCAGATAAAGTGACGTCAAATGAGTCAGATGTATTTAAGGCATGAGGTGATTGGCTCGCTTCGCTCGCTAACAGGATTCGCTCCGCTATGGGTATGTCAACAACTGTCAGGCAGGCGCCTTGTGCTGTTGAGTGCATTTGTTGTTATTATGTCTGATACATTTATAGTATGACCGTAATTTTGATCCTATGACAAACAGTATGCACTTGCAGAATGACGAGCCAAAGATGTTAACATGTAATCATGTTGCGTGTTAACAACAGAATTTTGTGTATGCCTGTCCCAAAGGAATTCATATACTCGTATGTTGTATAAGTTGTTTTGAATTTGTTTTATTGTGCTTAGCAATTAATACGATCACATTTGTCAATGTTTTATTATCAGGTTTCAGGCTCAATTTTTACCGGGATCACAAACCACTTTCGTGCCTCTACTGTTTACTGATCTAATCGATTTTGTTTACATGTTTTATTTGTAAACAAAAAACCCAGCGATTGTAAAATTCAGCGCTACCGTTGTGTTAAGCTGGAAAACCAGAATTTTTCACCAGCCCAGTGATGTTTGTATGCATATACATATGGTATGTACTCGTATGTAGACTATTTGAATGTTTGCCGATGCGATGTTAGGGTAAAAATAAGTTCTGGTGTTGATTTCAGTCATTCGCGGGCGGAGGGAATTAATAAAAGATAATATCAAAGCAGAACACAGAAGGAAGGCAAACAATCGGATGAATAGTGTCAAACAAAATTTGAAATTCTGCTGAATAGATAGATGCGAATTTAGATGCTCTTGTATAGGTACTCGTATACATGAGACTATTTTAGCTCTTGAATTTTCCATGATTTTTTCGACTTAAGATTTAGATATTAAGAAGCTAGGAATTCAAATATTGAAAAAAAACTGCTACCGTTTAACACGTTCTGTTTTTGTTTGTTTTAAGATTTGTAAGACCGATGAATACCATTAATTGAATGTAAAGAGTGTTTTTTTCATAGCTCTATGTTTTGAAATTGTAATAAAATACAAACAAGTTTAGCAAACGTGCCAAGGGGTTTTCTTTATCGATGGATAATTTCATAGAATTAAGATGAAAAATGTTTTCGAATGTAAGGCTGCAGGAAAAACTACCACTGCAATTTTCGACCACTTTTTCAAGCATTTGAAGCTCGTATCTCACGAATGGTGCACTCGTTGTTGGTTTGTCCGTACCACCCAATAACTTCAAATATTACACGATATTGAAAGCCAAGCCGCACTTAGAGTTCATTTGTGTCATCGAACACTTCGAAGGTTTCGCCGCTAGTACGGCATGTGGCAAGTTCATCTTGAAACCGAATGCTCTGGAGACTACGAGTATGTTTAAAGAAAAAAAAAATTGGTGATCATGGCTAAGAATAACATTAATATTGGGTATATAACTTAATTCGTGCGGTTTTTTTTTTCTTCAAAATTTGAACGTTTATTTAAGAAAAACATGTACAATAGTATTATTCAAAGTATTGCCCATCTGAAGCTATGACCTTTTCCCATCTTTCTGGAAATTTGTGGATCCCATCGCAAAAGAACTGCGCCGGCTTGGCGGCCAGGAATGAATCAAGCCAATTTATGATATTCGGCTCTGGTGTGAACGGTATTTCAGTGAGGGCGTTCTGCATCGACCGGAACAAATGGTAGTCAGAAGGGGCAAGGTCTGGGCTATAAGGCGGGTGGGGTAAGACTTCCCATCCACTGTTTTCCAAATAGTTCTTAACCGGAATAGCAATGTGGGGCCAAGCGTTGTCATGATGGAAAATTATTGCCTCGTGTCTGGTCGCATATTCCGGGTGTTTTTCGGCTACTGCTCTCTTCAAACGGATTAATTGTGTTCGGTAGCGTTGTCCATTGATGGTTTCACCCGGTTTTAGCAGCTCATGATACAGCACACCTATCTGATCCCACCAAATACAGAGCATTACCTTCGCGCCATGGATATTCGGCTTTGCCGTTGATTTGGCTGGTTGGCCGGGTTACACATATAATTTTTTGGGCTTGGGGTTGTTGTAATGGATCCATTTTTCATCACCAGTAACAATCCGATGCAAAAATGGCCTTTTATGGCCTTCCAGCAGCATTTCGGACATACAAAACCGCCTTTCGACGTCTCTCGGCTTGAGTTCATGTGGAACCCAATTTCCTTGCTTTTGAATATATCCAGCTACTTTTAAACGTTTTGAAATGGCTGCTTGAGTGACATCCAAAAATTCTGCGAGCTCTTCTTGTGTTTGGCAACAATCTTCATAGAGTAATGCTTCCAGTTCTTCATCTTCAAACTTTTTTGGCTGCCCAGGACGTTCATCATCTTCCAAGCCAATATCACTACTTTTAAATCGTGCAAACCACTTTTGGCACGTTCGCTCAGCTAGCGCATGTTCACCATAAACTTCCACCAAATTACGATGACTCTCGGCAGCAGTTTTCTTCATATTAAAGTAATGAAGAAGAACTCCCCGCAAAAACACTTTTTCAGGCACAAAGTTCGACATATTTGAGTGAAAAAAAATTATTGTTATGAATGACATATACTGAAATGACGTACAATGACAGTAGCTTTCCAACGCATGTTCCAATGGAATAATACAAGTTACGCCATCTCTTAGCAAACCGCACGAATTAAGTTATAGACCCAATAGATTTTCTTCAATTTTTAATAGAAGTACGGTCTGATGATGTCGCCAGTCTATAAATCGCATCAAATAGCTCATTTTTTTAGGTATCGCTAGCTGATGTACCAATTTGCTGCAGCCACATCTCTTTCACATTCATGCAATTCTTTCAGAGACCGAAATCACCGAAATTTCGACGCAAGCAACGTTAATTCGGCTGGATAAGCTGGATTTCTTCAAACAAAGATCTATGCGTAGAATTTTCCATAAAGTACATGGATATAGCCCAAGCTGTTGTGAACGACTTCAAATCAATTAATTTATATCTTGTTCAACACTCTCTTGAACAAATACAATATTATCCTTTATAAGCGTTCTTATGCGTCTCGGTGCCACTGCATCTTCCACAGAAAATGTTGTCTGAAAACGGTCGACAATACGGCGAATAGCAGTCTCAGATGATCAATTTGGCGTACAGAAACATCATTTCTAAAAAATTTTAAAGCGTGTATGTCATCACTACAAAAATTTCTGAATAAAAATGACACTGACAGTTTGCAGATGTAAAATGTCTGATGTCGTTACTCGGCTAAAAAAAACATCCCTTACTAAACTCGTAAATCACAGGGTCTCCACCGAAGTGTGGGTGACAATCGGAAATCGTGGATTCAAATGGCACAAGATTTTATTCAATCAAATAAAGAGCATGAAGGTCTAACCAGTAGAGGAAGAGGTTTCTGGTTTCACTGTATAAAGGCAAAGGCGACACGAGGAATCGCAACAACTAACTCTCACCAATCGGTAAAGTGGTATGTTGTGGGAAAATATTGGAATGGAAACTTTGACAGATCGATTTGGAAAAAGCGTCAAATAAAGTTTCCAAAGGGTTTTGTTTGGAGGGCAATAAGATTTTAGAATGTTCCTGCAACGTAACATATATAAGATGAAAGTACGATGAAGAGGAGACTAATGTAGTGTACAAAGTCGCGCGAAACTCCGCTGTATTTTGTGACAGAAAAATGCAGCTAAAATTTTTGGGTTTGTTAAATAACAAGGACTCCTGAAGTTTTAAAATATTCATCATCATTAGCAATTCAAAGGAAGGCGACGGACTTGTTTATGGATGTAACAAAACTTGATCTTATAAGAAGACGCGAATTCGCGGAAATTTTCATATTAAGAAATCGATAGTGGACAAACTTCAAGCTGAGAAAATCGGAACTCTGTTTATAAAAGAAGTCGGGATTTCCATTGACCAATTCTGTTGCCTATTTTTAAGAAAGAATCCCCCTTTCTTTCTATGAATGGTCTTTAATCATGTAAGGTGCCTCACAAATGTGACAATGCAAGTTCCTTTGTCTAAAGCAAACACATATACATATAGCATTGCAGATGCGTATACTCGAAAGCATTATATTTTCGTTTCCAAGTATTCCACTTCCTAATTCTTAATTCAGCTGACATTTCCACCGCTTCAACTACAGTTAATTGAATTTCGTCGGGACAATTAAACGACGAAAATTGTAAACTAAAAAAAACCATTATTGTTGATCGTTTCCTCAATTTATTTACATATCTGTTTTTTGTGTGAAAATGACAGCTGCACTTTTGACATTTGTGATAGATTGGATTTTTTCATGATTTGTTGTAATTACTGGGTAAACTTTTTTACTTAATTAGATAGGGTAGCATTTTTAAAGTTGTTTTTTTTTTATTGGTAATTATACGCAGAGCTGTTTGGAGTAAGGAAATGGATAGCTAACTAACATGGGCTTTCATTAATATGGCCCTCCAATAACGCACGCCAAGTTGGTATAGGTGTGGTCTTTCTGCTGCTGCGGTTTTGCTGAACGATGGATTCCATCAGCTCCGTATGTACTTTTTGTTTCGAAAACAAGGAAATAAGTGTTTCCTCATTATTTTTTGATAAATCCATGTCTTTGCGCTAGTTTGGATGATCAAAAGAGGGTCCTCTACTCAATTGCCTTCCGGAATCGAGCTTGGCAAAAGTTATAATTAGTTACGTAATAAAGATTGTTAGGCAAATAAATATTAAGGGAGATGATCCTGAGGAAACTAATACCTATATCTGGCTCAGACAAGGTGTCCTTTTTCCCAGAATTGGTAGAATGTTAAGTTGCCGTTCATTTGACATGCTTTCGTCCGTCCATATTTCTGAGATGATTAAGTGCACTCTGGTCACAAAGTAATCTACTGCGTTTTTGAGTCCTTGCCATTTTACATATAGAGCTTATGAGGGTCTTAGCCCCAAATGACATTCATCCTTAAACCACGGTTTTCGCAGTGATGATGAAACCTATCATATTAGAAGCAGCTTCTTTGTAGTTTGCTAGAAGCTTTGCCACGGGGCTTAAGGAAAAGAGTCTGGTGGCGCAGATCGTCGATGCAATATGCAATAACTTTGCGTATTTTACAGGATGATCTTGGTATAAAAACCGCACATTTCAATTGTTAGAAGCATGTTAGAAGCAGCTTCTTTGTAGTTTGCTAGAAACTTTGCCACGGGGCTTAAGGAAAATACGAGGGCGGGTCAATAAGTCCGTGACTTTTTGAATTTCTGACCTCTTTACTGAAACAGCAACACTGCTCCTGTCAACAGGCATCTGTCAGTTGACTCCTGTCAAAATTTAAACTTGCTGCGTCAGTCAGTTTGTGTTTGACAGCTATTTTTATCAGACTACTCACTAATTTGAGGAGAAAATGGAAAAAAGTGAATTTCGTGTGCTTATTACGCATTATTTCTTGCGAAAAAAAACCATTACCGAGACCAAGGCTAAGCTTGATAAATACTATGCGGACTCTGCACCATCGATTTCAATGGTAAAAAAGTGGTTTACTGAATTTCGTTGTGGCCGTACAAGCACTGAAGATGCCGAACGTCCTGGACGCCCAGTTGAGGTCTCTACACCCGAAACAATCGAAAAAATTCACGATATGGTGTTGGCCGACCGAAGATTGAAAGTGCGAGAGATTGTGGAAGCCGTAGGGATCTCGCATGGCTCAGTGGTTTCAATTTTGAATGATCACTTGGGCATGAGAAAGCTTTCCGCAAGATGGGTGCCGCGTTTGCTCACAGTCGACCACAAACACATGTGCAGTTGCCATGGCAAAAATCCATGAATTGGGCTATGAATTGCTCCCTCATCCACCCTATTCTCCAGATTTGGCTCCGAGCGACTACTTCTTGTTCCCAAACCTGAAGGAATGGCTTGGTGGAAAAAGATTTGACTCCAATGATGAAGTCATCTCGCAAACAAAGGCCTATTTTGAGGACCTCGACAAATCATTTTTTTTGGAAGGGATAAAAAAATTGGAGAAGCGTTGGACAAAGTGTATAGAGCTCAAGGGAGACTACGTTGAAAAATAAAATTATTTTTTTATCAAAAGATCTGTGTTTTAATCCAAAAGTCACGGACTTATTGACCCGCCCTCGTAGGCTGATGGCGCAGATGGTCGACCAGGGTTAAGTGACACCTCACTGGCAATGTGCAATGGCAATGACAATTTCTTCCAATTTAGCGTTGCAACATGAAAAAATCTTGAAGAAATTCCTCTTCTCATCGTATACGTATCCTTGCCCCAGCTAGTGAGTAGTTAGCCTTTCAAACACCTAGAATATGAACGGATTGCCTTGCACCAAGTGGTAAAAGAATCATATGGCTGTCAGCTACTCAAGAAAAAAAGAGCCACGTGCAGCTTAAGTCGTTAAACTCTTTAATTGTTAGGCAAAATGTTACCTTACAACTTCTGTCAGTTTTTTCTAAAATGGAATAAACTAATTTCAACAATCTTCTAATCAAAATAGAAAAGTATGATTTTAAAATAAAACCTCGTATACGTAAACGTAAAATTGGTTAACTTAAACTAAACACTTTTAACTACATTTTCCCATTATTACCATTATTTCTTTACAATTTTGGATATGCCCAAATCTACTTAACTCTCCTCTAAACATCCCTGTCTGTCACATAAATCATTTGACATTTATTAACTAGATGAACACAATAGTGTTCACTCTCAAAAATTTCCTTGAAATTTTGTGCATTGTGAATTGACCATTGTTTATGTAATACTACTTGTCCTTGTTTCTCTTGGTCTCACTCTCTGTTTCTACGCAACAGGGTGACAACATCCTGTTGCTGTTACCACTAAACTATGAAGGACATTCTACAGGGGGATAAAATTATTATTTTTTTTTTTGTTCAAATCTTTTCAAGTTCATTGCTGTCGTGACTTATCCTTGAATTTTAGGAGAGCGGGTTGTCAGGGATATAAATATTCAATGACCCAGTAATTGCATTCATTATTTTGTCATTTATTTTGTTCATTTGGTGGCGGGAGCTGTCGTGATGTTTTTAACGGTTTAATAATAAATGTCACGAAGATTGTTATTTTTTTTTGTGGATTTACAGTTTCATAAATGAGTTTGTCTGATAAGATTTTATTAATGTTGCTGGCAAGTTAATGGTTTTAAAGATGGTTGCTTGCTTTATGTGGAGAGAGGTACATAACTGGCCCGTGTTCTGATTAATTCAAATTGTAACTGTTCTGGTTTTTGATAATGCCTAGGGCTATGACGTTTATTGGACAATTGGTCACACGTTGGGACTGGGATTTATTGAAAGTGATTAAAGTTATAAAAATAATTTTTATTTGTTGACATCGTGAGGGTAGACTATATTAATTTAAATAGACTACAGTGCCGCACATGAAATCGGTTCCAAGGGAAGGTGCAGTGAATGTGCAGAGAAACATGTTTTGATCTAGCTGACAAAGTATTGTACAAGGATAGAAGGTCTAGTGGACTATAGTTCAGAGATTGTTCATTAGCCTTCAGAACAAGCTTTGGTAGGATAGGTATGCTGCCCGTCCATAGGGCCCAGGGGTAAATAATTTCACAGACAGTGCTGAGTTTGCAAGTGCGTCTTTAAGCGGTGAATGTGATGGCTTTGAAAGATTTTTCAGGCCTACTATGAAATCTTTAGTCACTGAATTGTAAGAAACAGTTCTTGAGGATTTAAAAGTATTTTAATTTATTTGCCTAATCCATCTCTTGTGGAAATTGATGTCATTTTACACCGTAGAGTACCACGATAAGCTTCCTTAAGGTACCAGGCACACTTCGCATGCAGTTAAAATCTATTATAATATTGTATTTAAGATAAAAAATATCTAACTAGTATTTACTACTAGGATGCTTTGATTGCCAAGACTTTCGACTTGATAGTCAGTCAAAAAGAACAATACATTTTATTAAAAAGAAAACAATATTCAGAGATTCAACACTCATCGTGTGAGGTTCCTGGATTGCCTTTTTTTTGGCTGAATAGAACACATTGTACTCCTTTTATGTTTTTTTTTTGGCTGGAATAAATCACAGTCAACGGCTTGTCCTCACAAAAATAGTGCGGTGTGTCGCTATCAAATCATAACAGGATGTTTACGTAACTTATATCGAACAAACTTATATACGATTTTCATTATTAGATTATACACCATCAAATAGACTACCAATAGATAGCGGAGAGTGTATCCGATGACCGTGATGAATCGATTCGTGGCCTCTTAACACCTTCGCTTGTCGTATGCAATAACTTGGCGTATTTTACGGGATGATCTTGGTATAAAAACCACCCAATTCAATTCGTGTAAACTGGCCAACGTTCCGAGTCGTCTCTGGATCAGCCGTTGGACTTTGGAAAATCTTCAAGAAGATCCACTGTTTTCGATCAAAATTTTGTTTAGGGATGAAGACCGTTTCTCACTTTATAGCTAGGGAGTGCGGAGCAACCCGAAGATGTTCAGAAGCTGCGATTACATTCAGACTGAAATTGATGTCCGTGGTCTCGACTATATTTAGTTTCAACAAGATGAGGACAATTTGGTGAATACGTATTGGACCGGTGAATTGGCCCCTTAGACCAGTCACAGTTACGGCCAATATTTAAAAATATAGGAATTTAACCAACAAATGAAGACGCTTCACCGACTTTCTTCAATATAGCTCTTGCAAGTCTTCCTACGAATTGACATTTCTTTTCCAAAGAAGTTTGCTTTCCAAACACTCTTTATCGTTGGTATTGTATGGGTCAAACCAGTCAGCTGCATCCTTCATATAAAAAGACCAACTGGCTGAGATTCCATTTCTAGTGCTCCAATCACCGGTCATGTCTAGGACTGCTTGCGTTTTAAAATAGTGTTGACGAGACATTCTAAAATCACTATGAAAAGAATATTGTGCACCACAGAACTAATGCGGGTAATTTTTCAAAATAATCTGTGGCGGCTTGTCATGTTAGATTAGGAAAGCTTATCTCATTATATTAACTCCGATCCAAAGACAGAAAAGCCAGTAAAGTTTTGATCTAGGGGGAGATGTGCAGATAGAGAATCTCTAACGATGACAGAGAGTAGGCAGATAGATGTTTGGAAGACCCATGAAGAGACATTTGATTGATCGAGATGTTCACAGTCGCATGCGACATTTTGTTGCTTCCCACGTCATTGATGATCAAATTTACTTCGATGACTTTGTCTGCCATTGATAAGTACCAACTCGCATCTGGTCACATATTAATCGATTAGATTGAGCGTTTGTGAGCCATCCTCTACTACAGTTTGAGTGGAGTTCAGCAAGCATTGGTGTTGTTTAAAAATAATATTGGGACACATTTTGCCTCTTATGTATTTGCTTACAAGAGTTAACGTCTTAATGGAAATTTTTCGTATACGAAATGAACAATTGAGAAGCTCAAATATCCCATCTCGGCATGTGACCCAATTCGTTAAACCATTTCCTAAAGAAATTCCATTCGACTTCACAGACGCGTCAGTAATTGACTCTAATTGAAAAAAGTAAACGCTCGATCCCATGAGTTCGTAGGCTCAGAGAGAACCCCTATAAAATCAAGCAAAAGATATCCATCGGTCGAATTTCTTGATAGTGGTAGAAATTTAATTTAGATCGACCTGATTAAAGGTCTACATTGGTAGAGGGTGTAGAGGTAAGAAGTGTGCCATAGAAATTTAGATCTAGAGGTAGAGATGCCGCCGATGCATTCCGTCCACAAAAAAAAAAAAAAAAACAAACAAAGCAACGGCGTTAAAATATCTAAATTAAATTCTAGTGGGAATTCCTCCCAATTCAACTGACCTTATCAAGTTGGCGTCACTTTAATGCGTGCTCACTCGTATCAGAATTAAGATTTTGAAAATTGTTGACTGTTATTCTTACTGATTGATAGGCACTAGGAGATTTGAAACAATTTTATCATAAATTTCTACAAAGGACCAATTAGTCTGTTATTAAATTGGCTAGACAGGAAGCAATTTGCAATTAAATCTTATCCATTCTCGGTCTAAGTGCCCCGACCGATAGCCATATCAGAAACTTGTATTTATATCTTTAATAGATACGTTCATTGAACTTGAATCGCTTTACTGAATATCATGCTTCGCACTGCGACATAGATGTAAGGTTATCAGCCGCTCATCCATCGCTGGGCTAGGCCTTTCAGCGGAAATCGTTAAGTGAAATTCTTCTTTCTCCTTTCTCCTTTCTCCTTTTAGAAAACAAACACTTCAAGTTGATTTGAAAGTTTATAATTTTTTTGAGTTGCCGCCACTATCTGTTCATATTCGTTTAGTTCTTTGGAATAAGCATTAAATTGGATTTTCAGTAGTAACTCATAGAATTGCCAATATTCCTACTTTCAAGTGAACAAGTACTCGTATTTTAATTTGAAAGCCTTATGTTTATTCATATCCTGAATTGCGACTTTTTAATCTTCGCACACTTCTTCGGATTAAAGTTAATTGTGTTGAGCTAACATGTTATTATCTCTTCGGTTTTATACACTGATTCAAATCGCAAAGTCAGCTTTAAATTTTCTAAGGGCTGTTAATTAGCAACATTTCAATTTATCCTACTCAGAGACTCACGCAGTCAAAGGCACAAGCGCTGAAAGCCGTAATTTTTGACAGCGAAGACCAAAAAAATTGGTCGGCAGAGGCCTTTCCAGAACAAAACGACTAATCACTTGTCTATCACATCTTCGGACCCTAACTCCATTGATTGTTGCATTGATTTGGCCTTTTATAAGCTGCCGATCATAGGTCTTATTGAGTGGCAAGACCATTAGTCCACGACCAAGACTAAACATGGTACCGTGGGGTCAGCATCTCCCAAAATTTCGATCTGGGACTGACTTGAAGAGGTAGGCCGCTGTATGGGAGCATTGCGGTGGCTGTAGTTTAAACCTTAAATACAGGAAAGGTGCACAGTAAGTACTAAATGCTGAAACCCTTAGATTAGTTAGAGGTTTTAGATAGGCCTCGACTCATACCGAGGGTGGAACTTCTGCCCACAACATGGGTTCCAAAGAGGTATCAAATGAATTATCGGAGGACCATGGCTCCTATGGATGTCTGTGGATCTCGTGTAGCTAAGCCCATCGAGGGATGTGTTTACGTAAATAACAGACACCTTCTGTCTTGGCCAAAATGGGAAATTACCATATTAAACAAGGTCAGAGCATAAGCCGGTCTTTTGAGTAACGTCTAACGCATTTGACCAGCTACATTTTTGAAGGCAATGACTGATAGCTGGATTCTTAAGGCTATATCCTGGCAGCTTTTGGAACTTCGGTTGCATTTTGACTTGGTAGGCGTCATGGAGTGTGTGGTTTGAAAGGTCTTTCGCCTTTCCTTGGACTATTTGCAAATGAAACAACTGCAAGACACTATGCCGCAGTAACGTCCACGTCCATTTCACCGACTGATTTCATTTGGGTTTCTCCAGGCAGATCCAAAGATCAATAAATGGAAATTTGGGGCACTGATCAACGTATTTCAATCTCATATGTTAAGGCACACCATGACTAAATCTTACATGGTGAGTGACTTTCTTAATGTCGACCAAAGGTCACCTGTCATTACAAGCAGTCTACTTCTTTTCAATGGTCTCGAAATTTATAAGGAACGAAAAAGTACCCTGATAAGAACCTTTACTCTATGAGAGTTAGGAAGCCCCTGAAAGGATTATAATTCTAGCCTGATTTGTTGAGGCAGACCATTTTGTGAAAGCTTATAGTGACTTAAAGACCTCCGGACTTTCAGATGGTTCGCAATTATAGACAACACGGGCGACACAATCCTTAGAGTCTAAGGCTTATACTAACCCATTAAAAAAGGAAAAGTTCCTGTCATACACATTTTGTCCCGAATAGAGTAGATGGAAACAAAATTTTTAAAACACCACATCGTGCTTTAAAAAAGTTAAAGCTGTAACTGGGAAAGGTTGGTCTTAGGAGCTGTGACAACCTTGCGCACCCGCTGTCTCATGAAATTAGTCTTATTATTACCCAAACTCGCGGGAAAGATACGAAATCGACTTTCCTTATGCCCAAGATTGTTTTCGGTCAGAATCTGAGCTACGAAAAAAATGTGGTCACGGAGCTATACTCAAACCTGATGGTAAGAAACTTTGTTGTGAAGAACCGGCGGAGGGGGCGATGCATTTGCATCTGTGGCGATGGCCAAACTCTGCTTAGAGCAGTTGGAAGGTCAAAATTGTGGCTCCAAAGTCCGGATTACGGGAAATTAAATCTCCGATAAACTTGCTGGGTAAGGCTCGAGTCAAAGTCCTCGGCTAAGGCTATCATTGACAATTGGTTTTCATATTATTACGACTGCAAACTCTTGTAGGCAAACCAAACAAATCCTTTCTCTAGGAGGTCAGCCTTTTCCTCAGTAGAAAAAACTAAACTTTTGAAAAGCATGTGCTGTGCAAAAGTTATACAACATCCTGCGATGTTTACTTTAGAAGTGATGAAAACACCGCGGAGTATTACCGATGTGAATGTTTGACTAACACTTGCTATGGACTGCAGGTACTCGCCGTTTGCGTTGTTGGTGCTGGTACTATTATCAATGAAGCGCTTACATATCTTTCACCGAAACACAGAAAGATTCCTTTTAAACGGGGAACTTGGCTACAGGACTGATTCAATATATTGATCGACAGAATTTCTTCATGCGGAAAAGATGTAAACATTGGAAATAATTTTAAGGTTCTGGTTTTAAACTGCAACGCCATCAGACCTGCCTTTGCTGGGCTCCGATTTCAGCCATAGCTAGAGCAAGTAAGTCATCTATGATTGCGTGGCCTCAATCAGACCGAGCTTGACTTGGCTACAGGTTTCTCTACCGTTCTGCCGGTGTGCCTCTATACCAAAAAGTTGTGTGTAAATATTTTCTATTTTTAGATCAAACAAATCACTACCAGTCGCTCTATCTACGTTCTACAATACGCCAGCCTTTTATCGTAAAAAAAATCATAGTTCTCCCAACAACTTCAGACGCTTACGGAAGTGGTGACTTCATTGAGTGAATAACTAAGTCCCGTCGAAGCTCATAAACAAAATAAGTCTCCCCCATTTCAGAAGTCTCATTACGTAACTATGTCACGTTGTCTGTTTTACTGGCTGACGCCTTTTATGGGGAGTCACTACATACTTCAGCGTTGTTGGAGTTCAGTTTTATTGTTTTTCTTATGTTTTAATTGCTGGATGATACTACTTCGTGCGACTGTGACACTGAAAACTAATTAACAAATTTTGATTATTTGTTTATCTTTTTGAAGAATTGATGGCAGTTAATCTGGGAAACAGTGTCTCAACTTGTAGGTAATTTGGAGAACTAGACTCCATGGTTTATTGTCACGTGAATGATGTTTTCTACTTTCCGACATAACTGAAGCCATATGAATGTCTCTTGAAATTAACTCCAAAAGTAATCGACACCTTTTGGCCGGGATTTACTTATGTTGTAGTTTGTGTTAAATCAGAAGTGAAGCACTATGTGACAGTATGTCGTTCAGAAAATCGATAACGCATTACTCTGGATTCACTGTGACATATCACGCAATAGACGTCATCCAGTTGGGTGTCCCACTTTTTGTTTGTAGACTGAAAGAAATCGATGACTCAATAGATTTGAATTTGAATTAAATTGATGTTGGATTGCTTGTTGGTATATTTGTACATACTCGTATGTGTGTATATTTTCTATAAACTTACGAAGAGTCGAGGTGACTATATGTTATTTGCATACAAAAAGCGATAAGTGCGGTCATCATTAATCAAGTAATTGGTGAACCAAAGTTATGCATCGTCTATGAACTCATGGCAAATCACCCCCAACCTAGCCCAAAAAGAGTATAAAACAAAGTTTGTTTCAAGAAAAAGCAAATTAAATCATTTAGCAACAATTGACCTGTTAAATGTAAGCATCTTGGTCTTTAGAAGACCTTGCAATATAAGCGAGAGCGGAAACAAGGTGTCAGAAAAATGATACATGAGTTAATTCAGGAAGCCTTAATAACGCCTTAAGTCACTTGTAAGCAAAGCGGGACATTTTAGAATGCAAGGTTGTATTTTGCTCCAAGAATGTTCCTTACCAGCAGTGCAACTTCGATTTTAAGGGATGAGTGAACAAGAGTGCTTTAAAATCAAAGAATTAAGCGCTTTCTTGTGGTAAAATTGTTAAAAGTATTTAAGTTGGTTTAGCTATAAAGGTATAAAAATAGCCTTCAGTGGCTTATAGTCTTAACATAAACTAAACAAAAGTAGTTCTAATGTCATACAAGATTCAATTGCAGCCGTTAATTCGTGGCAACTGTCGGGAATCAGCGGTAAGTTTCAATCAACGCCAATAAGCTAAATTGCGTTCTTTGAAGTGGAAACACTCCGCAGCAGTAACCCCAGCAAACCATTCCATCCAACGAAATTTACTGTATAGAGTGTTTCTCGCTGGTGGCATTGTCGTGTATTGTTTCTCTAAATATGAGGGAGATGCTGGTGTTGTAGTAAAAGTTGACAGAAAGACACATATTAGTTAGATGGCACTATAGCGCCAGGATAAACGCAGTTCTCAACCAATAGGTCTCTTCGCTCAGCACGGTCTCTGGATTACTTCTCTCACTTGCGCACTCGAAGTAAGTTGAGGTTTCCTTTAATTTGTGCGCGCTACCTAAGGTAAGTTCTCGTCAACTCCGTTGTCCCTCAGGTTTGAAATCGAAGATTTTTCGAGCAGGAGTAGTCGGCTGACTAAATTAATTGCACTTAATTAGCACTCGTCTTTTTCTAAAATGTTGCTTTCGTCTAGGGATATCTTCATCTACATTATCATCACTCAGTAAGTCTCCAGTTTGATACATAGGTGGCACCACTGTGATTTCTGAATATCACTAACCTTCAAACGATACATGTCACTCCAACACTTAGTTTACAATTTATATTGATTTTAGTGAAACCAATTCAAATCAATCGATAAAAAAGAATTTTGGTGTTTTGGTTAAACATTGTTGTTTGAAAGAGAATAATATTGTTGAAGCCAAAAAGTGGCTTGATAAGTGTTTTGGAGACTTTTAAACAGGGAAGTGAACTCGGTATTGTTGACTGGTCAGCTGCTGGGGAATCTGCTGAACGCTCTGGTATCCCAAAATCGGCAGTTGTTCCGAAAAAAGTCCACAAAATAATTTTGTAAGATCGTAAACTGAAGTTATGTGAGATAGCTGACATCCATCAGAATGTAGTGTGTTAACAATTTTACATGAAAAGTGGAGCATGCGTAAGTTGCTCCCGTAATGGGTGCCGCGTTTGCCCACACCCAACCATAAACAACAACCCGCCAACGATACAGAGCGCTGTTTGGAGCTCTTCAAGCAAGATAAAAATGATTTCGACTATTTTGAGAATGAAAAAAGTATCAATAGCGCATATTACATGGCATTATTGGATCGATTGATTGTAGAAATTAACAAAAAACTAACTCACATGCAAAAAAAAGTGATTTTTCAACAACACAATGTACCGTGTCAAGAGTCGAGAAAAACGATGGTTAAATTGTCGTCAGATCTGGCCCGCAGCGACTAGTGGCTTTTAGCAGACCTAAAATAGGAGAAAAAAATTTAGTTTAACTGAAAAAGTGATTCCCAAAACTGAGGCCTATTTTAAGAGCAAAGACAAATCGTTCTACAAAAAAGGCGTTAAAAAGCGTTGGAATAAATTTAACACTTTTGAGGGAGAGTACATACGAGTATGTTGATGAACAAAGTGGAATTTCTAAAAAAAAGTGTGCGTGTGACAAATAAGTCCGCTATTACACGGTGACTTTTGAGTAACGACTCTTTTTGACAGCTTTCTTTTATTTTTTTCTTTCGCATACATACTCAGATGCGCCGGGCCTCCCTCTCTTATCTCGTTACTCATGCAGACTAACACTTACACTCGTATCGTAGAAAGAGGCGGAAAAAGAGAGAGGTACGTTACGCTTTTCAGCGTGACGATTTCTACCAGTTAAGTCCCTGCCGCAAGCCGCGTAGAGGTACTTCGTTGCTTGGATTGCTTGTTGGTATATTTGTACATACTCGTATGTGTGTATATTTTCTATAAACTTACGAAGAGTCGAGGTGACTATATGTTATTTGCATACAAAAAGCGATAAGTGCGGTCATCATTAATCAAGTAATTGGTGAACCAAAGTTATGCATCGTCTATGAACTCATGGCAAATCACCCCCAACCTAGCCCAAAAAGAGTATAAAACAAAGTTTGTTTCAAGAAAAAGCAAATTAAATCATTTAGCAACAATTGACCTGTTAAATGTAAGCATCTTGGTCTTTAGAAGACCTTGCAATATAAGCGAGAGCGGAAACAAGGTGTCAGAAAAATGATACATGAGTTAATTCAGGAAGCCTTAATAACGCCTTAAGTCACTTGTAAGCAAAGCGGGACATTTTAGAATGCAAGGTTGTATTTTGCTCCAAGAATGTTCCTTACCAGCAGTGCAACTTCGATTTTAAGGGATGAGTGAACAAGAGTGCTTTAAAATCAAAGAATTAAGCGCTTTCTTGTGGTAAAATTGTTAAAAGTATTTAAGTTGGTTTAGCTATAAAGGTATAAAAATAGCCTTCAGTGGCTTATAGTCTTAACATAAACTAAACAAAAGTAGTTCTAATGTCATACAAGATTCAATTGCAGCCGTTAATTCGTGGCAACTGTCGGGAATCAGCGGTAAGTTTCAATCAACGCCAATAAGCTAAATTGCGTTCTTTGAAGTGGAAACACTCCGCAGCAGTAACCCCAGCAAACCATTCCATCCAACGAAATTTACTGTATAGAGTGTTTCTCGCTGGTGGCATTGTCGTGTATTGTTTCTCTAAATATGAGGGAGATGCTGGTGTTGTAGTAAAAGTTGACAGAAAGACACATATTAGTTAGATGGCACTATAGCGCCAGGATAAACGCAGTTCTCAACCAATAGGTCTCTTCGCTCAGCACGGTCTCTGGATTACTTCTCTCACTTGCGCACTCGAAGTAAGTTGAGGTTTCCTTTAATTTGTGCGCGCTACCTAAGGTAAGTTCTCGTCAACTCCGTTGTCCCTCAGGTTTGAAATCGAAGATTTTTCGAGCAGGAGTAGTCGGCTGACTAAATTAATTGCACTTAATTAGCACTCGTCTTTTTCTAAAATGTTGCTTTCGTCTAGGGATATCTTCATCTACATTATCATCACTCAGTAAGTCTCCAGTTTGATACATAGGTGGCACCACTGTGATTTCTGAATATCACTAACCTTCAAACGATACATGTCACTCCAACACTTAGTTTACAATTTATATTGATTTTAGTGAAACCAATTCAAATCAATCGATAAAAAAGAATTTTGGTGTTTTGGTTAAACATTGTTGTTTGAAAGAGAATAATATTGTTGAAGCCAAAAAGTGGCTTGATAAGTGTTTTGGAGACTTTTAAACAGGGAAGTGAACTCGGTATTGTTGACTGGTCAGCTGCTGGGGAATCTGCTGAACGCTCTGGTATCCCAAAATCGGCAGTTGTTCCGAAAAAAGTCCACAAAATAATTTTGTAAGATCGTAAACTGAAGTTATGTGAGATAGCTGACATCCATCAGAATGTAGTGTGTTAACAATTTTACATGAAAAGTGGAGCATGCGTAAGTTGCTCCCGTAATGGGTGCCGCGTTTGCCCACACCCAACCATAAACAACAACCCGCCAACGATACAGAGCGCTGTTTGGAGCTCTTCAAGCAAGATAAAAATGATTTCGACTATTTTGAGAATGAAAAAAGTATCAATAGCGCATATTACATGGCATTATTGGATCGATTGATTGTAGAAATTAACAAAAAACTAACTCACATGCAAAAAAAAGTGATTTTTCAACAACACAATGTACCGTGTCAAGAGTCGAGAAAAACGATGGTTAAATTGTCGTCAGATCTGGCCCGCAGCGACTAGTGGCTTTTAGCAGACCTAAAATAGGAGAAAAAAATTTAGTTTAACTGAAAAAGTGATTCCCAAAACTGAGGCCTATTTTAAGAGCAAAGACAAATCGTTCTACAAAAAAGGCGTTAAAAAGCGTTGGAATAAATTTAACACTTTTGAGGGAGAGTACATACGAGTATGTTGATGAACAAAGTGGAATTTCTAAAAAAAAGTGTGCGTGTGACAAATAAGTCCGCTATTACACGGTGACTTTTGAGTAACGACTCTTTTTGACAGCTTTCTTTTATTTTTTTCTTTCGCATACATACTCAGATGCGCCGGGCCTCCCTCTCTTATCTCGTTACTCATGCAGACTAACACTTACACTCGTATCGTAGAAAGAGGCGGAAAAAGAGAGAGGTACGTTACGCTTTTCAGCGTGACGATTTCTACCAGTTAAGTCCCTGCCGCAAGCCGCGTAGAGGTACTTCGTTGCTTGGATTGCTTGTTGGTATATTTGTACATACTCGTATGTGTGTATATTTTCTATAAACTTACGAAGAGTCGAGGTGACTATATGTTATTTGCATACAAAAAGCGATAAGTGCGGTCATCATTAATCAAGTAATTGGTGAACCAAAGTTATGCATCGTCTATGAACTCATGGCAAATCACCCCCAACCTAGCCCAAAAAGAGTATAAAACAAAGTTTGTTTCAAGAAAAAGCAAATTAAATCATTTAGCAACAATTGACCTGTTAAATGTAAGCATCTTGGTCTTTAGAAGACCTTGCAATATAAGCGAGAGCGGAAACAAGGTGTCAGAAAAATGATACATGAGTTAATTCAGGAAGCCTTAATAACGCCTTAAGTCACTTGTAAGCAAAGCGGGACATTTTAGAATGCAAGGTTGTATTTTGCTCCAAGAATGTTCCTTACCAGCAGTGCAACTTCGATTTTAAGGGATGAGTGAACAAGAGTGCTTTAAAATCAAAGAATTAAGCGCTTTCTTGTGGTAAAATTGTTAAAAGTATTTAAGTTGGTTTAGCTATAAAGGTATAAAAATAGCCTTCAGTGGCTTATAGTCTTAACATAAACTAAACAAAAGTAGTTCTAATGTCATACAAGATTCAATTGCAGCCGTTAATTCGTGGCAACTGTCGGGAATCAGCGGTAAGTTTCAATCAACGCCAATAAGCTAAATTGCGTTCTTTGAAGTGGAAACACTCCGCAGCAGTAACCCCAGCAAACCATTCCATCCAACGAAATTTACTGTATAGAGTGTTTCTCGCTGGTGGCATTGTCGTGTATTGTTTCTCTAAATATGAGGGAGATGCTGGTGTTGTAGTAAAAGTTGACAGAAAGACACATATTAGTTAGATGGCACTATAGCGCCAGGATAAACGCAGTTCTCAACCAATAGGTCTCTTCGCTCAGCACGGTCTCTGGATTACTTCTCTCACTTGCGCACTCGAAGTAAGTTGAGGTTTCCTTTAATTTGTGCGCGCTACCTAAGGTAAGTTCTCGTCAACTCCGTTGTCCCTCAGGTTTGAAATCGAAGATTTTTCGAGCAGGAGTAGTCGGCTGACTAAATTAATTGCACTTAATTAGCACTCGTCTTTTTCTAAAATGTTGCTTTCGTCTAGGGATATCTTCATCTACATTATCATCACTCAGTAAGTCTCCAGTTTGATACATAGGTGGCACCACTGTGATTTCTGAATATCACTAACCTTCAAACGATACATGTCACTCCAACACTTAGTTTACAATTTATATTGATTTTAGTGAAACCAATTCAAATCAATCGATAAAAAAGAATTTTGGTGTTTTGGTTAAACATTGTTGTTTGAAAGAGAATAATATTGTTGAAGCCAAAAAGTGGCTTGATAAGTGTTTTGGAGACTTTTAAACAGGGAAGTGAACTCGGTATTGTTGACTGGTCAGCTGCTGGGGAATCTGCTGAACGCTCTGGTATCCCAAAATCGGCAGTTGTTCCGAAAAAAGTCCACAAAATAATTTTGTAAGATCGTAAACTGAAGTTATGTGAGATAGCTGACATCCATCAGAATGTAGTGTGTTAACAATTTTACATGAAAAGTGGAGCATGCGTAAGTTGCTCCCGTAATGGGTGCCGCGTTTGCCCACACCCAACCATAAACAACAACCCGCCAACGATACAGAGCGCTGTTTGGAGCTCTTCAAGCAAGATAAAAATGATTTCGACTATTTTGAGAATGAAAAAAGTATCAATAGCGCATATTACATGGCATTATTGGATCGATTGATTGTAGAAATTAACAAAAAACTAACTCACATGCAAAAAAAAGTGATTTTTCAACAACACAATGTACCGTGTCAAGAGTCGAGAAAAACGATGGTTAAATTGTCGTCAGATCTGGCCCGCAGCGACTAGTGGCTTTTAGCAGACCTAAAATAGGAGAAAAAAATTTAGTTTAACTGAAAAAGTGATTCCCAAAACTGAGGCCTATTTTAAGAGCAAAGACAAATCGTTCTACAAAAAAGGCGTTAAAAAGCGTTGGAATAAATTTAACACTTTTGAGGGAGAGTACATACGAGTATGTTGATGAACAAAGTGGAATTTCTAAAAAAAAGTGTGCGTGTGACAAATAAGTCCGCTATTACACGGTGACTTTTGAGTAACGACTCTTTTTGACAGCTTTCTTTTATTTTTTTCTTTCGCATACATACTCAGATGCGCCGGGCCTCCCTCTCTTATCTCGTTACTCATGCAGACTAACACTTACACTCGTATCGTAGAAAGAGGCGGAAAAAGAGAGAGGTACGTTACGCTTTTCAGCGTGACGATTTCTACCAGTTAAGTCCCTGCCGCAAGCCGCGTAGAGGTACTTCGTTGCAAAAAAATTTGTCTTTTCTTAAACTGGACTGGAGATTTATTGAGCGATATGTTATGTGTTATATCCTAGTAAAATCTCTTTATTGTTTCTTGACAACGCGTTTTTATTACTTATTTGCATTCTTAAGCCGAAGCAACAGCGATTGGCAAAAGTGATTCTTCGTTTAATTTTTGATGAGAAGTCGTTATTCGAAGTATACAATGTCCCTGACTAACTCAAAGTTATAGCTGTCTATTGCGGCGTTCTGTACGATGTTTCGATTTTGTGTTTTCCCTTTTGTTGTTGACCGAATTTGCTTAGTTTTGTCCTAATTCGCCCTGATCCCCGTCTTGCTCTATGGCGTAAAGACATGGACACTATTGAAAAAGTATGAAGAAACCCTTGGCCGTTTGGAGGAGGAAATGTAACCATGAACTGTACGGGCCGTACAAAGACATCGTCTTGGTCAGGCGACTACGCATTCAACACTTAAAATGGCTCAGCCATATAAAACGAAAGGAGACTACAGCTCTGGCCCGAAAAATCTTTAAATCCGAGCCCCCGGAAACTACGTAGCAGAGGATGGACGAATCTATGTTGATAGGAACAAGTGGAAGGGGACCTCAACTAACTTGGGGTGCATCGCCGATGGAAGGAGCTGGCGAAAGACCGTGTCAGCTAGAGAGGCTTGTTGGTTGAGGCCCAGGTTTACCCTGGACTGTAGCGCCACTTAAGAAGAAGAAGTCCTCATCCGCGACTTAACCCATTTCGGGCACCTCTGTTCTGATCCGTGACAGCTCGCTGAATTCTACCAATGATGTCAATGTTGGCAGTTGCATCGATTTTTGAAAAATCGTGTCTCTGGTGTAGACATTAACGGCCTTGAAGAAGTTGTTTCCGACCCTTATGGAACATCGAGTGTTCGCTATGGTCTGACGAGTTTGGCAGAGATACCACCTCTAGACCTGATTTTTTATAGATGCTGCAATAGAGTAAATACTTGGTCAATTGTGGACTTACCGGAAACAACCAGGAGCACATCACAATTAGGATAATCCAACTGGCTAAAGAAGTTCTCCGCCTGTAACAAAGATGAGATTTTTGACAAAAATCTAAAGCAATCGGCAACTCTGCACCTGTTGTGTTTGTTGCGATAGGAGAAAAAAGAGATTTGGTAAACAAGGGCCACGGTAGAACAATCTAAAGAATCATATAAGAACGTTAAGGCGGATCACTATCATTTTCAAAGGCAACAGGCTTGAAGGTTTGAAGGGAAAACAAAAACAATCTGAGATTTATCTCGAATATTGAAAGAAGAGAAACAATTGACAAATTCTTTAAGAATAAGGAACTCCTATATAGTGGGAAAACTGGAGCTTAAATTGTGTGTTGCAACTACACTTAATTCCGGTTCATTACTTGTTTTCTTTAATATTTTTCTAGCAAAACTATTATGACTATATTTCCTAGATATTTCCATCAACTATTGCTACTATTTTTTGAGGATACGTTTATACTTTTTCTGTTACAGATTCAGAATGAAATACCAACCAGACACATCATTCATTCCAGACCTACCAACAGGCCCATTGTGCCTTTACAGAAAACGTTCTAAATTCGACTGGAAGCGATTGCGTCTTATTTTCGAAACCGAAAATGATCTCCGAATAAAGGTAAGCTTCATAAGTTACAATATATTTTAACTAGATTAATCGTTTTCTCATTTTAGCTTAAAGTATGGAAAATCCTTGAAAATGAACCTTTATTTGCAAAATCAACAATTACACTTACCGCCGACGAACAAAAACATATCTGCGCAATGCAAATGAATCGAATGGCACAATTGCCCATTGTTCCAAAAGAAATCGAACAGAAAACATTTTCCGAACGGACAAAATACTTGATGAGCGTCAATGAAGCACTTCATACATACTGCCCTAGCTTATCAGTGAAGATAGCTCTTGGAGTGGGTCTGTTCAACAATGCTCTTCGTGCAATGGGTACTGAAAAGCATATGAAATACTACGACGCTGCATGGAATCGAGAAATCGTCACGTGTCTAGCAATCACAGAGGTGGCACATGGCAGTAACACAAAGAGCATTCGTACGACAGCAACATTTGATCCGAAGACGCAAGAGTTTATCATAAACACTCCAGATTTTGAAGCAGCAAAGTGTTGGGTTGGTAATCTTGGAAAGACTGCAACGTATGCAATGACTTTTGCAAACTTATACACAGCTGATGGGACCAATCACGGATTACATGGGTTCATGATACCGGTTCGTGATCCAAAAACATTACAATCATATCCGGGCGTTCTAGTGGGTGATATTGGAGAGAAGATTGGTCTGAATGGTATTGACAATGGATTCATGATGTTCACAAATTATCGCATTCCAAAGGAGAATCTATTGAATCGCACAGGAGATATCACACCAGAAGGGATGTATGAGAGTGTGTTCAGTGAGCCAGGGAAAGTTTTAGGGGCAGCTTTAGAGTCTTTTTCGGCTGGACGAATTGGTATTATGCAAGAATCTGTGAATACACTTTCTAGTGCAGCTGTAATTGCTGTAAGATATGCCGCATTAAGAAAACAGTTTGGCTATGAAAAGAATGGTCCAGAAACTCCAATTATTGAGTATCAGTTGCATGTAAGAATCATTCTTAAAGTCTTCATTTGATCTGGTTTAATCGATTTTCTTTTATGTTTTAGCAATGGCGGATATTCCCGTATCTAGCAGCAGCCTGTGTGCTAAAAGTCGCTAGTGCTGAATTGACGCAAACGTATTTGGAAACAATACAAAGATCTCAAGCTGATTCGAATGCATTCGAGTTATTGGTATGTTAGAGTATAAGCAAGTGGATACTTTCTACTCGAGATATTGAACATATGTGACGCGAAGAACTTAGGGTCTTAGTACCATTCTACAGGCCACTCTAGTTAGTCGGTTCAACAAATCACTTTTGTTAATTTATTTCTTGTAAATCACCTAAAACTATATATATGGTAATTTTTCGACATGCTACGTTAGTCTGTGTTGTATATGTGTATGACTTGAACGTAAACCTGAGTTGATTGTTGTCTCTCATAATGCTGATTGAGAGCATTCTGACTCTCCTATTTTTTTTTGTTAGTTTTTGGTGTGTTATGGTGACCATTTTTCAGCATAAACTAATATCTGTAAATACAGGTGCTGCTTTGGCACTCATGAAAGAATAAACACTGATTTGAGTCTACTTGCGTGTACATTTTAAACATGAGTTTGCGTCATTGATCTTTCCTCCCCGTAAGCGAATATCCATTGCAGCTCATTTTGAACAAACACCAGCCAGGCTCGAAACCAATTTGATGCACAATCTGACTTCAAACAAATTTTATTATTGCAAGCGATTTCTTAGGAAGAGATCTCAGAGGCGTGAGGTTTTTGACAGTCATCAACGCATAGGTCTTGATTCTGAATTCTCACGCTGACTGCTGTCATATAAGCTTATTTGTCGAATGCATACAACATAGTAAGGCAAGAAATAAATAAAATAGCTGTATGTCAATGCAAGAATATTAAGGGATCTTAAAATATTCTTCCGAATTTCTTATGTTGCATAAAACCACATACTCTCATATTCCCTTTCAGTCCTCGTCAAATGAAAAGTGCCACAGTAAAGGAAAGGCTTGCTTCTATTTTTATTTTGACCTCCCAGAGGTTACACAATCAAAGAAGACCAGTTAAAGTTCCAAAATGGACAAAAATAAATTCAAAAAATGCCACCTGTGATTCTGTGGTATATTTTCAATCACATTCTGCCTTCAGCTCATTTGACTAGATTCAATTCAATTCAATTCAATTTATTCAATTAAGGATGTACAAATAAGACTTAATCTTTTATAGTACTTAAAATTATGGATAATATACAGGATTTAGTTTAACATTTGTATTCAACAAAGAATAAGCAATACAATAATCAGGAAAGAGATACAAAAGGAGGGATAGTGTAAAGGATGGGAATAGTAAAGAACAAGAAATAGTCTGCTGTTGCATTTTTATATAATATGCTGCAAAATAGCATTTTTAAATTGTATGCCTCCAATTATTTGTTTTAATGTTGTGGGCAGAGAATTCTATAGTCTGGTGGCGTGAAGAACACGCGTGAGGAGTTCAAATAGTTCGAGGAGGAATTTGTAAGGCTGTATGTTCTAGGGGAACGAGCGAACTGAAGTTTTTCAAAAAGGTATGGTGGTGACTTGTTCTGAATAATTTTGTGCATAAAGATATAGCACCTAACATGCAAGAACTGCTGCAGCGTACAACCAAGGATATTTGTATGATAATTGGATATGTGGTCGTGTTGACGAACCTCATACACTTACCTAACCATATCATTAAATGCCTCAGTAAGTTTATGCTGAGATAGGGAATCAAGTTTGCAGTACACTGCTGATGAATATTCAATATACGGAACAAGTCTCAGCCTCGTATTAACAGGAGTAAAACTAGAGAGCAGCCAAAGTGTAATTGATGTGGCTTACACAGGAGATAGAGCGGTTAGTCTTAAAACCCAGGTTGGTTACAGTCTCCACGAACTGCAAATGCGTGTCGTTGAGGTGAATGGGTGGCAGTAGTTCAGTATCGTGAAGTTTTTTTGATATTAAAATCAGCTGAGACTTTGCTGGGTTGAGGGTCAAACAATTACGTAGTGACCATTGGTAGATTGCAGATAGATCCTCATTCAACCTGCAAGCAAGATCCTCAACTAGACCAATCGGTCTAGATAAGTATCTCAGTAAACACAAATTTGATTGTGCACATGTTCTATTCCTAAGACCACCCTGGAAAAAATACATTTCCGTAAGCCTTTTTAATTAATTTTCTAAAAGATCAAATGCGCTTACGCATGGTAACTTTTCATAAAGACATAGACACACAGGTTCAACAACGGGAATGTTTGTTAGGATCATAAAGTTCTGATACTTGTGACATAACTTACGTAGAAGACTAGAATGAGGTGTTTAAAAAAGCAATTATCTCCTCTCAATTTATCTAAATAAGTATACGCAGCCATTGTCTATAAATCGCACTTATACAATATCTCCGAAACTGGCTAACATTCTATTCTCGATTGTATGGGAATAAAAATAATGTCTTGAACAATGTTGCGAAAGGTTTAAGTTATCCCAAGAACTTTGTTTGTATTTTAAAACTTGCGAAACCCATATATTCCGCAGTTAATCATCCACACATTCCAAAATTGTCATAAATCCTTTCGATTTTCCATGTTTTTATTGTTGCTTTGTTAATTGTCAGAGGCAATCACTTAATTTTGAAATCTTATTTTGTATTTTTCATTTTTTTGTTAGCGTCATGTCGTGTCACGCCCAATCATAGACATTTTTCGATCATAAACACATTTTAATCGACGCAGACTTACCAGTTCTGTGTGATATCGTTTACGACTGTGTAAAATTATTTTAAATTTTCAGACTGGCTAATTTCTGTTTTTAAGTGTTATGGTTTCAAATAGACCCCAACTATTCATGTGTTTCTACCTAGAAACACCGTTTTAAATAGCTTGTCCATGTTACCACATTGTTGTTTTGATATGTAAAACATATGTACGTCGCTATCTTGTATTCTATATCGTTTCGTACTGAATTTCTTGTAATTTTTGTTCGGTAGTTCGTTCGTACCTTCGGTCTACAGGTGTTTATGAGTAAAGTTATTCTTCCCTAGGTCAAGTTTAGGAGAATTTATTTCACTAATCTCTGAAGTGGCTTTGGCCTCACATTAAGTTCATTAAAAATATTCTTACACCCAATTTGCTCCATTGTAGATGTTCCCGATGCTTTTTGAGAAAACATAGCATCTCATTGGTTTGCGAATGAATTTTTCTTGAATTCTTTAATGTGCTTGCTACTTTTGCATTGGTAGATCTGGTTTGAAGATTTTTTTTGGTTCTATTTGTGAAGAGTCTTGAGCACTTTCAATAAGAAGCCGATGGTTCAGGCAAAGACTATTTCTCATTTGTCAGTGACTCGATAATATTATGTCGGTTTCGGTAAAAATACTCTTTCTTCCTCAGGAGTCGCTGGCTGGCTGAATGGAGTTTAAAGTTGTTTTCCCAGTTATCCGGACAACCATTGGATGTAGCGATATTATTATCTCAATATAGATAGTGTCTTAATTCGACTTTATGTTAAACGCTTCACATACAATACATAATTCTGAGACGTTTTCTTCACAGCTTTACACCTGCTACAAACTATTTACTTACATTTATATTTTCTTATAGACTCAGATAGTTTCCGAGCTCCACGCCGTTATTTCCTCATCAAAACCACTCATAACATGGACAGCCCGAGATGCTATACAAGAAGCCAGAGAAGCTTGCGGTGGTCATGGCTATCTGAAAGCGGCTAAATTAGGTGACTTACGAAATGATCATGATCCAAGCTGTACCTATGAAGGGGACAATAATGTTCTTGGACAACAAGCATCAAATTGGCTACTCCGACAGTGGGACCATGGCGTCGAAAGTCCTGTAGGTACAGCAAATTTCATCTCACAACGACAGCGAATTCTCACAGAGACTTTTGAGAGTGTCCTTAAGAAATTCAAATTGGATTCAATGGAGTGTAAGTAGAGTTTTGATGAATTTTTGATCTAACAAATTTGTTAATTATATTTTCTTGCAGTTGTTCTCAACTCATACGAATGGCTTCTCTGTTTCCTACTTGAGAAAACTTCTAAGCAAATGAAAAATGAAGTAAGCAACGGGAAACATCGATTTGATGCTAGAAATAATTCACAAGTCTATGCAGCACGTGATCTTTCGCGGGCATACGCTGAATATTTTGCATTACATAAATTTTATGAACGTTGTCAACGTCCTGATGTGACCCAAGAACTAAGCGATGTCCTTCATACACTTTTCGAAGTTTATTCATTTTCGTGCCTTGATAAACATCTAACCACGTTCTACTTAGGAGGCTTTGCTAATAAACAATTCGCCGATATGATACGTACACAATTGCTGTTGAAATGTGGGCAACTTAAGGATTCTGCGGTATCCGTTGCTGATGCAATTGCTCCACCTGATTTTGCATTGGGCTCTGTAATTGGTAAATCAGATGGTCTACTCTATGAAAACTTACAGAACGAGTTTATGACAAATCAAGGAGCATTTGAGCGACCATCCTGGTGGAGGGACGTAATAATTCCACAAGTGAAGTCGAAACTATAAAATCATCACCATTCAGTGCCCCATTCCTGTTCAAAACATTCTCTTCTGTATCACGAATAAGATATTTTGCATTTTATCTTTTAGATGGAGATTATTTTATTGCTTTTGTATGCAAAGCATTTTGTACATCTGTGTTAGTTAAATTTTCGGACCAATTTTGTGTTTCATAGAGTGAATCTATTCTCCTTCTATCTACAATATATATTGTTGTTTTTTTTTTCATAGACAATTGTAAGTGAAAATATATTTTTAAATTGTTGATTATAATAATTATTGTTCTTGTTAAGATTACGTTTTATTAAATTGTAAATTTGACTCCAAAAACTGTATAAGTGTACTTTTGTGAGAGAATATTGTTGCTGTTGACTATACGAGTATATCCCCGATGAATTTTAACTCAATAACGGGAGTTTATTCACAATCTATTAGCTTTAACTTTTGTTCGTATGCCATCGCATTCACAAATAATTTTAAGAACATGGTTTGCAGTCTATAGGACCATTGTTTGCACGATTGCCGACAACACCGTGGCTAGACTAAGAAAATCTAGATGCAGTGGTCAAACCATCAGCTATGTCATGGCTGTCTTCTACAATACTCCGGTGTAGTTTATTGTCACCTCAACTTTGGGACTTAGAGTGGTTAGATATTCTATTCAACGTAAGGTTTTAGCGACCAATTGTTGCTACTAAGACGTTAAGACACTAGGGAGTTGTCAACGTTTTCATCCTTATATCGGGAGGTGTTGATGGATTCTATAACCTTTCGTTATGAAATCGCGTAACACTGAAGAGACAGGAGAACTTCCATATCATTTCCATCAGACTTAATGAATTCCAATGTTACACAGCAAATCTACGTTTCCCACATCTGGCGATGTCTTCCATTGGATAGGAAAGCAGTTTCATTCTCCCAGAATATAGTAAGGTTTGAAAACAGATTCGCGTTCTATACAAGTTTCACATCGATTCCTCAAAAGTTCTCATTCACGTCTAAATCAAGGTTGGGCACCTCTTTTCACGATCTCAATTGTGTCGATTATTGCTTTTTGAATGATAGCCACTTGCTCCATTTGAAAGTGGGGTTGAAATGAAGGTTCTTAGAAACAACATTTTGTTTAATTCTGGCTGATACATTCCTGTCCTGTCAGTTGGCGGCAGACGCGACTGACTTCTTATTTAACATATTCCATTTGGGGACATTTTCTAACATAAATAAAGAGATTTTGTTAGACCAGAGCTTCATTCCTGACGTTGCTTCGTTTTATCGTTGCTTTATTACACTTCAGTGTTTTTATGTATAAAATACTCGTAGATATGTTTGCGGAAGATGACGCATTTTCGGCCTATTGTACGGAACCGTTATAATTAGTCCGTCTTCCAGTTGCTGCCGGGCAACGTTTGCCGTGTTGGAACTCTGAATCGCACTTCTGAACCGGAGAAACTCATCATAGAAATGTGCGAAGTTTATGTCTTAGTTGATTTACTTTACGGTAAATGCTTAAGTACATGACAGTCTTCTTTAACCTGTCCTAGATTGTATGGCGGCATCCGGCTGGAACTACAATAAATTTATTTATTAGTGGGGTAATTTTTAAACAGATAATCACTTACCATTGACCGTAACAACCCACTATTTCATTTTGGAAAAAAAGAAAATAGATGAAACTACCAGCGAATAAACTACATAAAGCAGTGCGCTATTACGGGTGTAATTAAGTTTTATGCATGTCTTAAGGACTTACCTCCCTCCAGAATAGCAATATGCATGTCTGCAATCGCTTTGTGTCGACAAAAGTAAGGGTCGAGTGCGGGCTGTACAAAAGTGCAACAATATCCTGTCGCATGGTCTTATGACATTGCTGTGTTGATCAGCTGAATGTTGTACAGGTGTACAGGTGTTGCCAAAATATCACACTAAGTAAACGGACACAGGTGAAGCTTTTGGAATCGTCGATAATATGACAATTCTCACTCATACCGGCTTTGTTTCTTCAAGTTCCGTTTATCTAAAGCAATGTTTAAATAGAATGGGACATTTAATGCGGAAAATTGACAGTGGAGAAAAAAAAATTAAAAAAGCATCGGCAGTGGAATTTGTTTTGTGGGAACATATTTCCTTCCCATTGCATAGTTTTCATTTTATTATTTCACTCTGTGGAACAAATCCAAATGTAAGATGATTAAATTTGCTCAAGTACGTTATGGTTAACTTTAACGTTTGCCAGAGCTAAAGTGGAATTTTCGTTGGGTTTTGACATGAAGTTAACTCCAACTAAAGACTCAACCCTAATCAACATTGGAAAACATAAGCTAGTGTCATAACTGAAGGAAATGCTATCTTATAAATAAATTTACAAATTCCTCATTTTTGGTGCTTGGTGAAATGAACAAATTGAACAAAACAAAGTATGAGGACATTTTTCTATCAAACTTTAAATAAAAATATGCCTTCTGTCGAATTCATACATGCAATGAGCGACTGCGATGAAACTCTGGGCTTATTCTGTGTTGTCTCATAAGTTTCTGAGTAATAATTCGCTTGCATATGCGTCCAAGTGCGGAAGAATGTTGATTACGGTTTTTACTTAAGTTTATTATAGCTTTGTTCAGTGAGGTTGTTCCAAACTGTACAGCAAGTCCAACAAGTACAGGTTTTTTTTTGTCCGAATCTGTTCTACTTTGCGTTCAGTGAGGTTGTTCAAATCTGTTCGGGACAGAAAATCTTGCACCTACTCTCGAGGTAGAACACAATTGTGAAAAGTGTCAAAATCAGCTGTGATTTTAAATTGTATTATTTGTTGGCTGTTATTTGCTAAATCAAGTTAAATTTTAAATTACAAATGGATTAACTTTTGACAACTTTCATATGGGCTGTACTTTTCTGTTCTCATTTGATTTGACGTTTTTCACAAATTTGTTCGGTTCTGTTCTAGTTTTTTCTCACTGACAGTACTACTCTATGGTTCGTATGTGTGAATGTAGATGAAATCAAATTGGTTTGTTTGAAAGAGAGTTTTATTTTTTTTGTCTTTTGACGGGTTTTGGAGAATGCATAACAGTGAACCCCACAAGCTAGATTAAGGTGTTCTAGCGAATTAAGTCTTCGGCCCAAAAAATCTTTGATTCATACCTAGATTTAGAACGATGTTCTAGATGTTTTTGGAGCGGAAAAAGTCCCCCTAGTGCGTCTCTCTGGACGCAGCTATTCGCATATTGTTTTTCCACTGTTGATTAGTGAAAATGGGTTTTTGGTGACAAGTTTTTTAAATGCTTGGAATTTGTAAAGATCTATGTTCCCATTGTACTTTTCTTTTTTTTAGTTGCGCTTCCTTTGAGAAATTGCCGCCTCCGATAAGATGAAATATTTAATTTTAACTAAAGCCTATTCACAACTAATACCGCGTTAATGGTTGATACAATGAGGTGTCATCACACTTTTGTTATTGATACACTTGTTTTAAGATATATAAAGAAAGCCTTCAACATCCGAATCCACCCTGTGGAATATTTTTAACATTACTAACATTTCGTTTCAGGTCTGCAGTTGTAATAACAGTCTCCTTTGCGGTCAAGTTCTAATTCTAAACAGGAAAATTGTTTCACAAATTTAAATCGTTTGATGCAAATACAGTAAAAACGTCACTTTTCAAACTTTTACAAAATCGTCAAATTCTTTTGTGGACATTGACTTTATAACCACTAACTAACTTTCGATTCATTTTCCTTTCCAAATTCAAAACGACATGGGAATTAATTTAGTCGATCTGCTCCCGACAGATTGCAGATAGGAACGTTGTTATTTTCTTTTTTTTTTGTTTAATAAATTCTTTACAAACGATCACAGTCAATATTTCCATCGTCGGTCGTCGTCCAGTGGTATAATTTGATTTTGCGGTTTTATTTTGAAACGTCAAACAAAGCTTTAACCGGGCTAATGTAACTGTCAGTTCCATATCAGAGTTTTATCGAAGAATCACCAACACCCGAAAATATGCAACGAAAACTTTAAAAAAAAAAAAAAGTTTTCAAAGAAATTTAGAAATGACGACATTCTTGTCGTATCGTCGTCGTTTGTTTGCAAATTTCCACAAATCATCCCAGAATAACGCAAATAAAATGCAAACAATTGTTCGCCCAATTTCGATTTACATCGAGTCTTGAATTTTAATTTCATATCTGACCATATTGGAACTCCTTTCTAATGCTGTGGGATTTCCCAGTGGGCCAAATAATATTGTACAAACATACATACGAGAATAACCACCAAAGTCATAACAAGAAACAAAGCAATGCTACGGGTAGTGCTAATAGGTTTCGTCTTGACAAACCACTTATCTCATCTGTGCGATGTTTAAGTCGTATCTATAATTTATCTAATTGAATTAACAGTTAAATCGTTTTCAAATGATAATGAGGAGTATATTCGTAGCACGTCGTCGTCGGTCGGTCGGTTTTCTCAATTGTTCCAGTGGATTAAAAGCCCAGACCAAGTACGAATGTAAGTTCTTCCTTAACTGCGTAAACTATGGATTGTCGGCTTTGGGAATACACATACTTAACATTCAAGTGGGCACTGTGTGCCGAAGTCGTATCTGGAGTATGTTTTTGGGTTGGATAGTTGTGTTGTTCTTAATTGTAATTAATTTTGGAAATTAATATCTACCAGTTCGGAGTTGGAAGTTTTGTGCTGAGTCCATATGTAAATTTTGTTTTGACTGCTGATGTTGTCTAGGGTGTGTGAGCATGTTAGAATAAATGCTGGATTGAAGTTTGTTTTGGTAGAATTATGGTATTTAATAATTTTTAACAACCTTTGAACGATTTTTTAATATTTCATGAAAAGTCCGTAAAATGAAACAAAGGAAAAATGACATTGTCGATGCCAGGCACATCTTCCAGAGCCAACGAATTAATCAATTAATCAATCAGTATTCCTCAGGCATCCATGCTAGGTCCGCTACTACTGCAATAATGAATTTTTTGTTGGTTTTCGTACTGCAACGTCATTCGGTTTGGTGTCTATGATACTCGTACATTCTGACATATGTTGGTGCTACAAAATTTTGAAAGTATAAAGGTCGAAAAATCGGGGGACTCTTTTGTGAGTTGTAATGTTTACGAAGTCTTCTGAAACCTTGAAACTTTGCAAGTTTTTTGCATTGAAGATAAATATTCTAAGCTTTCTTTTCGGACGAATTTTATTGAGAAAACGACTAACTTTCAAATAACCAAATAACCGCTAAAAATTACATGGAGTGCCGCGGAAACACCCAGCTCTAAGGCTAAAAAAGCTCGAAATTTATCATAAAACCAACACTGTTCTAGAAATTTTCGATCATTGTTCTTCGGATAAATATAGACGTTCTTTGGTTGTACCTTGGAGGTGATATGCGTCTGTGTTTGTTGTTTGTAATTATTCAGACGTATAATAGCGAATAGTTCATTGAGTCGCCTGCAGTATTAGCATTTTAGTTGGCAATTAATGATCGGCTTTTGTAATATAAGAGGGCTGTAAGATAAGTCCCTGTGTTAGGCAAGAAAACGCATTAAACAATTTTTTTTTATTTATTTCTCAATATTGTCTCCTTTCAGCTCGACACATTTAGTCCAGCGGTATTCTAACTTTTTCAAGCCATTTAAAAAATATGATTTGTCAAACTCCGAGAAATAGGCCTCGGTTTCGGCGATGATTTACTCGTTTGACGAGAATCGCTTTCCGCCAAACCATTTTTTCATGTTCGGAAACAAAAAGAAATCACATGGGGCCAAATCTGGTGAATAGGGTGGGTGAGGCAGCAATTCGTAGCGTAATTCGACCAGTTTTACTGTGGCGATTGCGATTTCGTTTTTGCTCCACTATTACCAAACGTGGCACCCATCTCGCCGATAGCTTTCTCATGCCCAATTTTTCGTGTAGGATATTTTGTATGCGTTCAATTGAGATGTATACAATGTCAGCAATCTCTCTGACCTTCACCCGACGATCTGCTAATACGATATCATATCATTTATTAATCATATCCTTCGTAGTCATCTCAATCGGACGGCCTGGGTGCTCTTCATCAAAGACGGACGTTCGGCCACGTTTTAATTCATTAAACCAATATCTGATGGTAAGGCATCGAAGGTGCATGGTCCTTATAAACGGCATGCAATTTAACTTTGGTTTCCTCACACGTCTTTCCATCCAAAAAAAAGTAATCGAATCACTAATCGATATTGCTCTTTCTCCATGATTGGAAAAAAACACAAATTTGATGACTTTCAACAGTTGTCAAAACGAAACAACTCGATACACCTATCTGAAATTTTGACAGTCATCGTTGTAAAAATGGCGCTATATGATGGCATACGAATTTTGCATCAGTGGTGCCATGAATCTGTAAACACGGGTACTTGTCATACAGCCCTCGTAGTGGTATGGTATGTATTATTCTTTCTTTTTTTTGGCGAATATAGCTAAAGAACAACGATGGCAACGATTAGTATAAGGCCTCGTAGAAGTAGCATCTTCCGACAGGTGCTGGTTCTTTAAATGACGAGAATGAGCCTCTGCAGCCGAACATCTTGCAGCTCTGCTAATAGGTCCTACTTCACGCCTCCCCGTGGCGCCATCTGGGAATCTCACTAGAGGTTGCGAAGTGAAGGGGGCAAATGGCGAGTTTCCTGCGCCCTTAACCAGAATTAGTGTCGGAAAAACAAAACAAGACCTTATCCTGGCTACTCCGACATATTTGGAGCTCAGGTCGGAAATGATTTCCAGGACTTAGTCAGGGTCTTGGAAAAGAGATGGTGGCGGACGAGCCCTATAAGAGCCAACGGCAGCGCTCACATCCCGGAATGGGTTACTGGCTTCGGTGTAACCGACCCCTCGTCCTAGGGGCACTCAAAATGGAATTGGTCCTCCAGGTTGGGGGTTGTGCCGCCGGGGTAACTGCCCGGCCATTTAAAAAAAATTAGGTTACGAAGCATCAACAAGCCTCGGATATGGACGGATCTACTGTTGACAACCCACGCAAACGATTTAAGGACCATGAGCTTCGGATATGCACGTGGAATGTTAGATCCCTTAATAGACCACGTGCAGCCGAGCAACTAGCGGAGGCCCTAGACTGCTGCAAAGCAGACATAACCGCCATCCAAGAAATGCGATGGGATGGGACGGACAAAAAGAAGATGAAAAACTGCGACATCTACTACGGCAATTGCTATCGACGGCAAAAGCAGCGCTTATTTGGATGCGGATTTGTTGTCGGAGGCAGACTAAGACAAAAAGTCCTCAACTTCCGGCATGTGAGCGAGGGCCTCGTAGCAATCCGCATCAAGGCTAAATTCGCCAACATAAGCCTCATATGCGTGCATGCCCCCACAGAGGAGAAAGATGACGACACCAAGGATGCCTTCTACGAGCTCCTCAACAAGACCTACGAGCAATGCCCTAGCTATGACATTAAAATTGTCCTCGGTGATTTTAATGCAAAGCTAGGAAGAGAGGGTATCTTTGGTGGAACAATCGGAAAATATAACCTGCACAACACCACCTCCGATAACGGATTCAGGCTAATCGACTTTGCGGCGATCGGGACTTGGAAAACTCCTGATCAATCAACAGTCAACCAGTTGATCACAATGCGATCGACACAAGACACTGCTCCAGCATTATGGATGTCCGTACGTTCCGAGGAGCCAACATCGACTCGGACCATTACCTTGTTGTAGCCAAGGTACGGTTGCGGATATCCCAAACTACGCCAAGACAAACTAATGCTGTGAGAAAATTCGACGTCAGACGGCTACAATCGCAAGAGATCGCCAAGTCCTTTTCCGATCGAGTGTCTCTTAATCTCTTAAGACGTCCAATGCCGCCAGCACCAAGCATCGAAGACCACTGGAAACACTGCCAAAACGCCATCAGAGATGCCGCTTCTGATGTGCTGGGTTTCACTCGCCCGCCACAACGAAACCCCTGGTTCAATGATGAATGCCGGCAAGCACATGCAGCTAAGCAAGATGCATATAACGCGGTGCTGCTTAGAAAGACCAGAGCTGCTCATGAGCTCTATAAGCGGAAGAGGAGAGACGAACACCGGCTTCTCAGGAGGAAGAAGAAGGAGCATGAGAAGCTCGCGATCGAGGAAATTGAGAGATGCTACTCCAGGAATGAGGTTCGGAAGTTTTGCCAAAAGGTAAAAATGACATACCGCGGAAACCTGTAGAGATGAACAAGGGAACATCGTAGTAGAATCGCAGTCGATGCTGAGGATTTGGAAAGATCATTTCTGCAGACTGTATAACGGCGATGACGGACCAAATAACGCTGTCAGGCCGAATCAACCTTTCAACTTGGACGATGATGACCAACAATTCCGTCTACCCGACCTGAAGATAGCTATATCGAAGCTTAAGTCCAACAAAGCTGCTGGAGCGGATGGCCTGACTGCCGAGCTCTTCAAAGCGGCAGGCGATGACTTGGTAAGGAGCATACACCAACTCATCTGTAAAATATGGTCGGACGAAAGTATGCCCGATGAATGGAACCTCAGCATTGTTTGTCCAATTCTCAAGAAAGGAGACCCTCTGAACTGCGCCAACTACAGAGGCATCAGTCTCCTTAACATCGCATATAAGATCTTATCCGCCTTATTGTGTGAACGCCTGAAGCCGTTTGTCAACAACCTGATAGGTCCATATCAGTGTGGCTTCAGGCCAGGAAAGTCCACCATCGACCAGATATTCACACTACGGCAGATCTTGGAGAAGACCCATGAGCTTCAGATCGATACCCACCACCTATTCATCGATTTTAAGGCCGCGTATGACAGCATCTATAGAGACGAGCTATATAGAGCAATGTCTAGTTTTGGCATCCCTGCCAAACTCGTCCGTCTGTGCAGGATGACGATGGAGAATGCATGCTGCTCCATCAAGGTCGGTAAAGATCTCACCGAGACCTTTGATGTTCAGAAAGGATTTAGACAAGGCGATGCGCTGTCATGCGACTTTTTCAACATCGTACTTGAAATAATAGTGCAAAACTCACGAGCAATCACAAGAGGCACTATCTTTCAAAAGTCCGTCCAACTACTCGCATACGCCGACGATATTGACATAATCGGGAGAAAGCAGCGTGATGTCAGTGGCGCTTTCGCGAGTATTGAGAAGGAAACGGCGAAAATGAGTTTAGCGGTCAATGAGGGCAAGACCAAGTATATGCTGTCAAGCAAAACGGACAACCAACACCAACGTCTCGGACAGAACGTCACCCTCGACAGATATAACTTTGAGGTAGGTAAGGACTTTGTCTACCTAGGCTCCGCTATAAATACAGACAACGACACCAGCGTTGAGATCAAGCGAAGAATAACTCTTGCCAACCGCTGTTTCTTTGGGTTAAGAAGGCAATTGAGTAGCAAAGCCCTCTCTCGGACAACAAAAGTCACCCTTTATAAGACTTTAATAATCCCGGTCCTGCTCTATGGCGCAGAGGCATGGACATTATCAAAAATGGATGAGGGTATTCTTGGTTGCTTCGAGAGAAAAATTCTGCAGGCGATCTTCGGTCCCGTCTGCATTGACGGTGAGTATAGGAGGAGATACAACGACGAACTGTACGGACTGTACAGCGACATCGACCTAGACAGAAGAGTGAAGATCCAAAGACTGAGATGGCTGGGTCATGTAGAGCGCATGGACACCAATGCTCCGGTCCGAAAAGTCTTCGAATCCGCCCCCGAGGGACAGCGCAGTAGAGGAAGGCCAAGACTCAGGTGGCGCACGCAAGTGGAAGAGGACCCCAGCCAACTTAGCGTGCGAAACTGGAGGCAGCTAGCCAGGGATCGAGCTGGCTGGAGAAGCTTGTTGACTGAGGCCCAGGTCCACCCCGGACTGTAGCGCCACCTAAAGTAAGTAAAGTAAGCTAAAGAACATAGTTTCAGTGCATTTCATCACGTCTCAAAGTTCAAAAAATCTTTTTTTAGTTTCTCGTTCGCAGCAAATTATTCCTATTCTCCGAGGAAGTCGCCGTAGTATAGTATATATTGATAAAATTGCTTCTGCCTTATTCTGCATATTCACTACTTCTACATACTTTCCTCTCCGAATGGAAAAGGGTATAGAAGCAAAGCAATGAAGAATACGATTGATTTCTGTTCTCTGAGGCCTTTAGCCTGTTTTTATTTTAAATCAAATTGCCATAGGGTGAGCTACTCGTATTAATTCTAATTCTCTCATTGAAAAAGTTTTTAGTGGTTTTCGTACTCTATGGTTCAATCAACATCTTCTACCAGCAAAAACTGCAGTAATCTGGGTAGAAACTTTTTTTCCCCCACTTTTAGTACACGAATGCGCGATTTTTTGGAAACCCGACCAGAATAGAGAACTTAACGTTGTCTTCGATAGTATTGCAAGTTAGATTTTCAAAATCAGGCAGAATGGTCATGCCGCGTAGTTTTGAAGCAAATAACTGAAGGTTCTTTCACCGGCCTCTAAAAATACGAGGGCGGGTCAATAAGTCCGTGACTTTTTGAATTTCTGACCTCTTTACTGAAACAGCAACACTGCTCCTGTCAACAGGCATCTGTCAGTTGATTCCTGTCAAAATTTAAACTTGCTGCGTCAGTTAGTTTGTGTTTGACAGCTATTTTTATCAGACTACTCACTAATTTGAGGAGAAAATGGAAAAAAGTGAATTTCGTGTGCTTATTAAGCATTATTTCTTGCGAAAAAAAACCATTACCGAGACCAAGGCTAAGCTTGATAAACACTATAGGGACTCTGAACCATCGATTTCAATGGTAAAAAAGTGGTTTACTGAATTTCGTTGTGGCCATACAAGCACTGAAGATGCCTAACGTCCTGGACGCCCAGTTAAGGTCTCTACACCCGAAACAATCGAAATAATTCACGATATGGTGTTGGCCGACCAAAGATTGAAAGTGCGAGAGATTGTGGAAGCCGTAGGGATCTCGCATGGCTCAGTGGTTTCAATTTTGAATGATCACTTGGGCATAAGAAAGCTTTCCGCAAGATGGGTGCCCCATTTGCTCACAGTCGACCACAAACACATGTGCAGTTTTCATGGCAAAAATCCATGAATTGGGCTATGAATTGCTCCCTCATCCACCCTATTCTCCAGATTTGGCTCCGAGCGACTACTTCTTGTTCCCAAACCTGAAGAAATGGCTTGGTGGAAAAAGATTTGACTCCAATGATGAAGTCATCTCGCAAACAAAGGCCTATTTTGAGGACCTCGACAAATCATTTTTTTTGGAAGGGATAAAAAAATTGGAGAAGCGTTGGACAAAGTGTATAGAGCTCAAGGGAGATTACGTTGAAAAATAAAATTATTTTTTTATCAAAAAATTTGTGTTTTAATCCAAAAGTCACGGACTTATTGACCCGCCCTCGTACATACCGCTATGTCTTGTGCATAACCTTATCCTTCCTCGGAAGCCAGATTACAACTATAATAAGTTCCAGTTTGCAATCGCTCAGATCGTTTTCGATTAGTCCAACCAACATACTCATGCCTCATTTCTGAGTGTCAATTCCTTGTACAAGTTGTCCAGCTTTGGAACTCTCTATATACTCATCTGAGAAGCATGACAAGCAAGAATCAACTATAGTTGGCCTTCTCGGCACGATATAATATCTAGAAACTAATATGAGCATGATTTTGAACTAATTTCTTTCTCTTTTTCTTTTCTCTTTAATTTTCGTTTCGCGTTTTACTTTAACTCTATCTAAATTTGCCATGACATTTCCTCTTAAAATTCAAACAGTATTTGGCGTTTTTCTCTGTAATTGTTTACTGTAAAGGCTTACAATGCTGGGCCATCTGTTGGCCATCTTTATAAAAAATGCAGTGAAAAACACTGTTTAATTTTTTGTTGTAAATGAAGAGTTAACCTTCTACTAATAATGGAATATTTTTTCATGCAAATGACTACTTCAACTGGCTTGTCAGTCAACCCAATTTTTCAATACATTTTTGATAATTTCAGGAATACGGGAATATGTTCTGTTATCAATCAGCAACCCAGTCTTACGAACTTTCGTTACAAACTTACGTACCTACACTAGTTGCAATTGTTGCATTGCGAGTATTTCGAATGAAATTTCTTTTGACGTGAATTCGATGAACGTCTTATTCGAGGTTCGGCTGGGATGCGGCCTCAACGTTCATGTAACGAAATTGTGTACCGCGGGAAGCTTATTGTAGCTAAATTAACATACTAACGACAACTTGGTTTTGCCCCAATAGCGACGCAAAACGCAAGCGCTTTACCACATGATTGGAGTGCGGTAAAGAACGAGTGAAACCCCCGCGCGCCAGGAACTTGGTATCAAAATTTGGGAACAAAGTCTTTCACTCGCGAAATTATGCGTTCTTGGAGCGTACACTCCAATGGGCAATCGCGCGAGAAATACCGCGTGAACCTTGAACGTGCTGGAGTGTATTATACAACAGTTCAACAGTTTTCGTGCGGTAGAATTTTTTAGAGCCAGCGGGACCAATGTTCAATGTTCGGACGTTCATAATGATTTTACTCTTACTACCGCGCTTAATCATGTGAGAAAGAATGTACTACTCAAAACGGGGAGCGCGCGCAATTCAATCGGTACTGAGCACACGGGCCTTCCGTTGCACAACTCATGCCATTACACGTGCACTCTTTCGCGCGGTAAAAGACGTACGTGTAGGGGAGGCCAATGGATCGGTATATTACATTTGTTTCGCGCGCATGCGCAGTCGTCGTTAGGGCGCCGGGAACGAGGGGTCGATTTTGCGTAGTACTCAATCATTGTCTGACGCTTGGACTCATAACTCGTGTTCGACTTGTACTATCGATATGATTCTTATTTCATTACATAGCTAATTAAGTGTACTTTAAATTGTACTTAGAGACATTACTAGAAAATTTGTGAGTTTGGAGACATTGTGACTGAGAAGCAAAAACGGTTCGCTCATAATGAAAGAAAGGCCCGTTTGATAGGTTCAACACAGACCGAATTTGTATTTGTATTTGTATTAAGATTAAAATTACATTAATACTACAAGATAGGATATCTTTTAAAAGCACAGTTTTCCAGACGTTACAGATAATACGATATATTAACAACTAAGATACATTTTGAGAATAATTAAGATAATATAAAAAATAAAATAAAAGGGATAAATAAAGAGAGATGAAAGTAAATAAATAAATAAGTAAAAATTATGTTATAACTATTACATTAAATAAGAAGAAAAGTCATGTCTAAGTTAGGATGCGGTTATCGGAAAGATGAAGGAAAAGCTTTTTCTGAAAGACGGCATAAGAGTTGATTACCTGCAATTCATGTGGAAGATAATTCCAGGCGCGAATTGCAGGTACAAAAAAGGATCGCTCTCCAATGCAATGTGTGAATGAAGGTATAATTAGTTTTTTACCTCTATTAGATTGTGCAAAATGAAGGATTTCAAAAAGATAACTAGACGATTTAGTTTGTATAATTTTAAATAGTTTTAATATATTGCGGAAGTTTAAATACAGATTAAGATTCAGACCGTCAATTGAGGGTGTAAAACTGGATACACTACTGGACCTAGGAATATTATAAATAAAACGGATACAGTCATTAAACGCAACCTTTAGTCTAATCTTACAAACAGAGTCAAGACAAGGGAACACAGAACAATTAAACAAAACGTAAGGCATTATAAGCGTTTTAACTAATCTTGTTTTTACGAGGTGATGCAAGTGGTTCGTCGAGTATCGCAATCGGCGGAGTCCACTATAAACTTTTTTCAGGGTGTCTTTTATAGCATCACAACATGTAAGTGAAGAGTTTATATGGAAACCAAGGTATTTAACAGAATTTACAACTTTAACGAGGTTGCCATCAAGGACAACAGGTGAAAAATCATTTGAACAAAAGTCATTATTTGAAAAAACAATGCAAACTGTCTTGTTGGGGTTCAACTTCAATTTGTTACCTTTTGACCAGTTGGATATGTTATCAAGATCTTCATTCACTCTAGCAATACAGTCCTCTATAAGACCAATAGGACGCAAAAAATATATAATCACATCATCAGCGTACATGTGAATTTTGCAATTCTTAACAATACCTGGGATTTCATTGTTAAAAAGGGAGAACAGAAGTGGTCCCAGAACAGACCCTTGCGGAACGCCTTCGTGAATGATTTTAGAATTTGAATAGCCAAGCTCTGTGACGACCGACTGTTCTCTTCCCCTTAGATAACAGCTTAGTAGCTTTGTGGAAGAGTCTGAAAAATTAAAATATTTTTAACCTTTGTTAGTAATAAAGAGTGATCAATACAGTCGAAGGCTTTGGAAAAGTCTAGAAGAACTGCTATACAGATATCGTTACGATCTAAAGCAGATCGAATATCAGTAGTCACTTTTAGAACAGCAGATTCACAACTGTGTTTGCTTCGAAAACCGGATTGCCATTTCGAGAGCTTATTATTATCATCCAGGAATTTCTGTAATTGGAGAGATAAAACCTTTTCAAAAGCTTTTCACAAAAAACACAAAATACTAATTGGTCTGTAGTCGGCAGGACATTTTGGACTAGTCTTTTTGGGTATAGGAATAATTTTAGCTATTTTCCAACTATCTGGGAACTGGGAGCTGTATATACCGTAATTAAATATATGATGTACTCGTATGTAGCAAATAACATGAGGTAGTATAAGCTTAAGAAATCGAGGTGATATACCATCAGGTCCTGTGGCATTAGATTTAACAGTAATACACTGAAAACCGAAATTAGGACACAAAGCAGGAGAACACAGATATTGGTTAAGAGGAGTGGGATCAGGAGGATCCGGAGAAAAAAACCCACTCATTTCATTCGGGGATAATGAACACATGGATATTTTATTATCAGTCACTACATCCAGACCTTTCAGATTCTTCCACAGTTGCTTAGACCCTAATTTAGGATCAAGTTTCTTTAAAAAATAAGAATAGTAACTCACCATGCAGTTTGGTAGCAGGGGGGGTGGACTTCGTTACTGTGGGTGATGAAAATCGCACAGTAGGCATGGCATCGTGCCTTCCACATCTTACGGAGATTGACATAATTGGCCTCAAGTGACTCCAATAGACGTAGACATTTCAGAGGAACATAACGTGAGCACATCGGCATGTACTAGGCAAAACGGGCCACCCAGCTTTGAACCAAGTATGAAGTGTAAACATGCGGACGTTGCTGTTGTGGTTGAAAGGAGTCGTTTCATGCACTCAGATCGTCACTTTATTAAACAATTTGTTCAGAACGAGTTTCGTTATGCTTGCTGACAGACCTTGGTTCAGATCGGACTTTGCAGCGTTGAGCGAAAGCTGTTCAAATAAATACATAGTCACTACGATTTTGATCTTTCATTTATTACGTTCTCTTAAGGTAGGGATCGAATGCACGAAAATATCCGTGGGACGGCTGGTAGGATGTGCCTCTGTCATTTTTTTCAAAATTTCTATTGTTTCGGCAACACAGCATCTAATTTGGAAGTAACTTTTCAATATTGCCAAACGTTGTTTAAAAGTAAATCAATCCATTTCGTACCGTGGAGTAATACTAAGTTCGAAATATATGTACATATACTGTCACCGTTTTTCATTCTTGTTTGCAGTTACGTCCCACCCTACTGCACTGCCGAACGGTGGTGGTATCTGCTTTACAGCAATTTTTAAATTCCCGATAGATGTTCGTTCCCTGTTATATGTCGGAACATTCCGTGTGCAAATCCACTGTTCGTGGCTCTTATATTCCATGTGCAGAAGTAAGTTCCTAAAATGACTTGCATAGGTTTGTTGTTTTGATTATTAAGCTAAGATATTGACTTTAGTTTGAGATTTTTGTATTCTTACATAGTTTAAGAGGAATCCTAACTTTTATCCTGCCAGCCAATCAATTAATTCCAACTAATCTCAACAATGTAGAGGTTAAAGTAAAATCGCAATTGAAAATATCTGCCGTGACTTCTCGCATCAATGCAAATTGTATCCCAATTAATCATTTCAATAACTATTTGAGTTAATTATAACTTTCATTACCGTCCATTATCTTGTCTGAAGGCGTAAAAATATCTATTTAAAACCGATCGTAGATAGTTTCTTGGAAGTTTTACATCTGCTCATGGATAAACCATACAAGTGAGACGGCAATAAAACTTACACTTATGTATTTCATAGAAACAATTTAAATTATGTTTAATAGTCTGGCAGTCTGACAGCCTTAAATGACGTCATTTTTGAATGTCAGAAACGTGGAAGTATATAACTAACAATATTTTGCATGACTATGCAAATAATCGATAATAACTTGTTTTAGAACTTTTTGTTTCAGTTGAACACCTACTCACGATCTTCAATTAAACGAATCGATCATGAAGTAGTGACTAGATCCGTGGAAAGATCTCTTTAATTAGAGTCTTGGATTATATTGTAGAAAACCACTGGGTAGGTAATTCCCCTTCAAAACATGAGGCTTCTAAATGATACATTGACATTGATAAATCTAGAAATCAGAAGGATAAAAAAAAGAAAAAAGGAAACCGATTCCCCTTGTTGTTGTATTGTTGAGCGTCTGGTTTAGTTCCATAATTTGGTAACATCCTCGATGATCTAATCCAGAAGATTCGAATTGCGCATCTGGAATATTCTTGACATTCGATTTCTTTTTCTTTTCTTTTTCATAGTATCCACTTAATCATTAGTGTTGTTTTGAAATCTCTTTTAGAATTCTCGTTTGGGGGTAATTTATTCCCGGAAATGTACAGAAACGTGATTAGGGGGGCTAAGAAGGGTTTAGGAGGATATTAAAATATTCAACGGAATACGAGAAAGCCACGACCAGTAATTGTTTTAATCAGGTGCATGTTAACAAAGTTAACACCATTATGCAACTTGTTCTGAGAATTGCATAACGAGTTTAGGTTCGAAACGTTTTAAGTTTTGCCAACATACGAGTACATACTCGTACTCTTCACATTTAAAGTCGAAATGATAAATTGCGCCTTTTAGACTGAAAAATCAACAATAGATGTCCTTTGAGATGCATTGACAATTGTCCAAATTTTAAAACAGCGATAAATGTGGTGAGTCATTCAAGCTCTTAGTTAAGTAGCGGCCTCTTATCCTGATATGCCCATGGTTTGCAGTTCATCGTAACCAGATTCCAGACTAAGGGGAGAGATCGTCATTATACTAAATGTTGAAAGGATTTACGCCACTTTCATAGTGGGCGATAGCGCGAGGCCAATGATCAGTGCATTAATACAACCAATATTTTGTGAGGGTTCGGGGAACACCTCTCACTAACAAATGCAACTTGAAATACATAACGTTTCACTGTAGCTGGTGTAAGTTTGAAACTCAGTTTTCATTACTGGGTAATACAGCCTCAGTTAGACCATATAGTAAAGAAAATATAGCGGTAGCAACAATTTGGCCTATTTTAGGTGAGAATTTCGGTTTTAAAGAATACCTACCTTTCGAATCGTTTCCGTTTCAGTCTTTGAGTTCTCGAAAAGCTTCCAGAAGACTTGCTGTCTTCGATCAAAACTTTATACCTCGGCCTCGATGACATTTGGTTCCGACATGACGGTGGTCTCGCAGCCAGTAAAACCGTGGTTTTGTTTCTGGAATGATTCGATGAATACTTAATTTCACGCTTTGAACCGGTGAATTGGCCATCTAGGTCATGTGACATTACACCTTTAGACTCTTTCTTTGGCACTACGTAAAGTCTAAGATCTATATGGGTCAGTTGGCTACGACTGAGGAATTGAGGGCCAACATTACTCGAGTCATTGGTTGCATTGTTAACATGTTAGCCACGGTTATGGCCAATATTTGGAAGAAATATTCTTCAAGAAATAAATTTCTTTTTGAAAAAAGTTCCTCTTACAGAATTACTCTTCATAAACCTTCATCCGACTGGTAACTTTAAGTCTTATAATTTGGATATCTAAGGGGTGTTCCTATCTCAAATAATATTTTGTACAATGTTGCAATAGCAGCCTTAAGCTATTTAGTGATTTATGAAAATGGTGTGGAGAGATTTGGCAAGCTATTTGGTATTTACCAATCTGTATTCGGCATTTGGTAGTTGGTACGATGTGCTATGAATTCAAATTGCAGGTTATAGTGACTACGAAGTAAAAATATCAACAGGGTTGTCTATAAGGTAGGAACCACGATATTTTAAAATGCGCTCAAAAGCGGGCTCAAGGAACCTGTTGAGATGATTTGAATTCGAGGAATGCTACAGGCGAGCTGATGATGAAAGTACTTATAGAACAAGGTGAGCTAGGGACGTTAAGTGGATCTTAATTGACTGTGCAATATGAGTTGTATCGCATGGTTTAGGATCCTATTTTACAAGGGGCAGAAGTATTGGAGACATCGGACAAGATATGGGCTTGGTACTCCAATTTAAAGATGGGTTATATTGCATATTGAGGTCCAATCAGAGCGGGGTGAGGTATTTCTTACATTTCTCAGTATTTTTGCCGACATCGAATGTGTAATCATTTCAACGTAGGTTATCACTGACACACATCGCGAGAAGTAAAATGTTTTTGGTTTCAATAATGCAAATGCTATTCATCGATATTGGTTGGATGTTTTTTAGGCGGGGTTTTTAGTTTTAACAACATTATATAGAATTGTGTGCAATGGAAGCATTAAGCATCCGGTTTGCTACGGATTCCCCAATTAGTAATGCGGTTAATATGGGAACTTAATGGGCTAACTTGGGTTTGCGAATGAATACGAAAATCTGAGAGCACTGTAAGTCGGCAAGTAAATAAATAAACTCGATTGGCTAGTGTCTGAAATGAAATCATTAGTGAAAAAGAGGGTTGACAAGAGAACTGACCCCTAGGACACACCAGCATTTATTTTGTGTAGATCAAATTTGAATCGAATGTTCCGAATGGTAATTGAAGAAGAGATTCATCGATTGCAAAGGCATGGATTTTTGGCGAAAGAGGTTGATCCTAAACTCTGAAAAATGCTTGTAAAATATCAAGTGCAACTATCTTTTTTTCACGAGATTGGTGTAGACTATGGATCCGCTTTCCGATGAAACCGGACTGGCATCGAGTTACCAGTTGACCTACTGCTAACAACCTCTCAACTATGGAGAACTGCGTACAGAGTCCATATGAAAGAATCTTAAAGGCACTTGAATCAATTTAGAAAATCCGTAATCCACTCAGTAAAGTTATATTAAAGGTAAAAGAAGAAAAAAGAGTGAAAGATACATACATGAAAGAGCCACGGGCGAGTACCAGACATAGCTGATTGCACAAATTAGTGAAACCAAAGATGCATAAAGATGAAACAAATTTGAATACTTGAAGTGGGCATGCATTTGCCAGATTGTACAGCCTGTTGGGATGATATATAGAGATTGTATGTCTATGTGTCTCAGCTAATCTAACATTTAAAAACTAAAAAACTAACTGAATTTCACCGACTTTAAGTGCGGTCTATGGGGACGAGAAAATTCACCTTGTAGTAAAAGCATGAGGAATAACCCATGACCAGGAATGCCAGTTGGGTCCCTCATTGTTCTATATCATCTTCTATACTGAAGAAAAATTATCTGACTAGCACAACACAATAGAAATAAAGATATCCCACTTAAGCGTGATCCAGTAGTCACAATCTTTACCCAAAGTTTAAGAAGTCAATACATGGGCTACGTTTTCCTTGACTAAGAAAGGTTTCTAATCCTGTAACGCAGAGCATTCGTCGGAAAAACAGAAATAGTGAGCTGTCTGGCAAATTAACCCTCTCAAGACATTGGAAATCATATTAAGTATACCTTTATCGTAGGGACATATTGTGGAATGAAATCGTACGAGTGATACCAACAGTTATAAAAGCAATTTTTCCGATTAGAAGCGACACTTGAGACCTTAACAAATCCGACGCAGCAATATAATACCTGACGGCTGCTTTGCATTTTAGTTAGTACAGAAAAAAAGCGAAAATACGTTGATCAGGTTTCCGCATTGGTTGGTTGTTAAATATAGGCCCAGCTTCGTCTTTGAAAAAATGCCACCATCCTACCGCAGGAAGGTGTATTTTTGCCCCTGCTGTGGCCTTTGGTCATAGACGACCTGCTCAATGAATTAAGCAATCTAGGCTACAATCATCATAGGGAGAGAAGCAGGCAAAGTCAAAAAGGCCTTAATATAGTCATACACTAGTGCGCCAGGGAGAACCTTTCCATAAATCCAAACAAGTCTGTCAAAGTTGCCTTCACTACAAGAAGAAACTTAAACCTAGTTTTAATTTTACTAAACGACACAATCGTTGAGTACTCTGACGAGGTCAATTATCTGGGTGTATCCTTGATGAAAGGCTTACTTAAAAAATAAAAGAAACTAAAGCAACCAGCGTTTTATGGGCCTGCCGTCACATGTATGGTAGTACATGGGGGATCTCTTCAAAGATCACTCACTGGATCTACACAATGATGGTCAGGTCCATCATAAAATATGCTTCTGTAGTATGGTGGACTAAAATTACGCAAAAGATCGCTATTTCAAAGCTTAAAAGAGTACATCGTCTTGTATGTCTGGGCATTTCCGGAGCCCTTCGGACAGCCAAAACGCCATAAAGTGCTATACGGATTGTTCTAAAATGGAATCAGGAGTGGGACCTGGTATACTATACATGTGAACCAAATACCAACATATCAGTTGCTATGGGAAAGAGTCCTAATGTATTCTAAGCTGAACTGTACTCCAACCAAGAATGCGAAAACCTTAATTACAAATCCGGTATCAAAGGCGCAAACATCCTAATATTCACGGAGAGACAAGCAGCTATAAATGCCCTAAGCGCGCATAACCTTGACTCCAAACAAATCTTATAATGATTCAAAACCCTCTAAAAACTTAGCTCAAGGGCATTAATGATAATAAAAAGGCGTACGAACTGGCCAGAAAGGGTTCAGAAATTCTCTTTGGCGGACCTAAATCCTTTTCCCTCACACCTTAAACAGCCAGCAATAGCTGGGAGCACTCGAAATGCATCTCATATTGGGAGGATACTCCAGGTCTAAGACAGACCAAACGAGCCATACTGCCCTTCAACAGAAATGCTGAATGATGTCTACATCTAATTCGGTACGATATCAGACACCTAGTAGTTTACCTTATAAGACATGACGGTTTAAGATATCTCCGACTTAAGTGCCGACTTTTTCTAAAGAAGACGAAACAGCTGAACACAGCCCATAACGAATCAGAAGGAATACATTTTTCAGGAAACAACTTGACACCGCTGAACTAAGGGATTCCCCTGCTGATAGAGTTACTAACTACATTCGGAAAGTAGAAGACCTACAAACCTAACTACAGTTCTGCCAAACCGGTACAAAATTTCTCTTAGGCCGAAGTGCCTTTTTTCGCAATTGGCGAGTCAGAAATTTTTGAAAACAAAAGTCAAGGTTGTGTTGAATGGCACAATTATGCACATTCTAGTTCGTAAATATCAACTTTTTCAAAAGATATCACTGACCAGACCACTTAAACTAAAATTCTGACTTCGTGGTTTTTTTTTTTTTGTCTAAAAATGTAATTCCATCCACGTTTTGGTATACATAATTAATTTCCGTCTTTCAACGAACTGCCAATTTACTTCGTTTCAAATTTGAAATTAGAATACTTTGTGTCATGTATCTAATTTTAAGGGAAAACCTCAGAGACTCACTCTACCGACCACATATTCGTGCTCGAAACTTGACTACCACTAAAGGTGTCCCATATTTCAATTCAATTCGATCAAATGGCCTCCGTTAAGTTCTAAGTATTTTTTTTTTTTAAAGACAAAGAGCATTGAACCAACTTGAGACTTAGAGTTTCGTATAAATTCTTTTATCTATTTTGTGGAGGCCAGTTTAAAAAACAAAATCCCTATTAAGAGGAGAAAGACAAATCTAGTTTTAACTTTTTCAAATTTTTGAGTTTCGAGAGGTTTTATGCCTTATACTTAAATTAAATTAATTTTTAAATTATTTTCGGGCATAATGAATAACTTAACTTAATCTGGGCTGATGATTTGAATAATTTACCTCGATTTGATCGTATCTCATTTCAAATTTTATTTTAATGGAATTGTAGGACATGAGGCTTAAACGAGTTATCACATGAAGTTTGGGATTTTTTCGAAAACGGTTTCATTGATTGCTTTAATAATGTCGTTAAATATATATTCAAAAAAAAACCATTTTGCTTATTGATTCCGTAAAATAAAATCAGATTTTTGAGTAAATACATTTTATAATGATTACGAAACGGAAATTAAAAAAAATTTCTGACTTCATTTATTAATTGGCGATGACATGCTAAGAAGACACCCCAATTTGATGATGCACTTCCGTGGCAACGTTTTTATCCGTATGACGCATTTAAAAATTGTTCTAAATTCTGACGCAATGCTGTCATGCGGCTTAAATTCTTATACAGTACGTGATCATAAGAAAGACACCAGAGAGAGTCAACAGGGTTTAAATTAGCATATAAACGTTATTTATTGGGTGCAGCAGTAATGGGCCTCTTCCTTAACTTACTTATGTTCTAACATAGAAAGAGATGCAGCTCGGGATGAATCTGCGCCTCAACCATAAGCTTCATTTTCGTCCGACTGATTCTGGTTTTCATTCCTGTACGTTGTACGCCATCTAAGACGATGCATTTTCCTATTCCGTTTTTACTCTGGAAGGCTCTTCGGGGGTTCATAATGCAGCCGAGATAAAAAAAATCGATGATATTAATGGGATCGGCAAATGAAAGTAAGTACTCGTATAGTACGAGTATTTCGAAAATTTTGACTCTTGCGTTGGGTTATGATTTGGCGCATATCCTCAAGTATGATGTTGAAAAAGTCATATGGCGGTGTAAAGCCTTCTTTTCGTCACTTTGCACGATGTGATAAGTTTGGCACGGATGCCAGAATCTTGTCGATTTTGTGTATGTTCAACAGATGCAGTCACATACGACCTTAGATGGTGTCTATCAATCTGGAATTCTTATATCTCTTCTGGGATCTGGCGTAGTTTGAACATTTGGTTAATCGTAAAAAAAAACCTGTATATCTGATATAATCTTGCACACGATGTTAAGGAATCTAACGCCTGTGAAAGTGGCACAGTCTGGGGAATCTTTATTCCTGTAGATCCGCTAAAAGATACTTTTTGGGGGGCTGGAGGTGAGAATTCTACTTACGAGGACCGTATATATTAAATGTAGTGTGAGACTTGACCCACTCGCCGCGTGGGTCCAATCCACCGGAATCGCTTTGGCATTACTTAAGGGTAAAGTTACTGTTCCAGTTTTCAAGACCTCTCGACAGCAACGGGGAAGCTCATCTCTCAGTCTAAAAAACACCTTGCGCAAGTACCCCGGGGATAAGGTGGTCCCTTAACGGTGGGCTTCTACGAGGGCGGGTCAATAAGTCCGTGACTTTTTGAATTTCTGACCAGTTTACTGAAACAGCAAGACTGCTCCTGTCAACAGGCATCTGTCAGTGAATTTCGTGTGCTTATTAAGCATTATTTCTTGCGAAAAAAAACCATTACCGAGACCAAGGCTAAGCTTGATAAATACTATGGGGACTCTGCACCATCGATTTCAATGGTAAAAAAGTGGTTTACTGAATTTCGTTGTGGCCATACAAGCACTGAAGATGCCGAACGTCCTGGACGCCCAGTTAAGGTCTCTACACCCGAAACAATCGAAATAATTCACGATATGGTGTTGGCCGACCAAAGATTGAAAGTGCGAGAGATTGTGGAAGCCGTAGGGATCTCGCATGGCTCAGTGGTTTCAATTTTGAATGATCACTTGGGCATAAGAAAGCTTTCCGCAAGATGGGTGCCCCATTTGCTCACAGTCGACCACAAACACATGTGCAGTTGCCATGGCAAAAATCCATGAATTGGGCTATGAATTGCTCCCTCATCCACCCTATTCTCCAGATTTGGCTCCGAGCGACTACTTCTTGTTCCCAAACCTGAAGAAATGGCTTGGTGGAAAAAGATTTGACTCCAATGATGAAGTCATCTCGCAAACAAAGGCCTATTTTGAGGACCTCGACAAATCATTTTTTTTGGAAGGGATAAAAAAATTGGAGAAGCGTTGGACAAAGTGTATAGAGCTCAAGGGAGACTACGTTGAAAAATAAAATTATTTTTTTATCAAAAAATCTGTGTTTTAATCCAAAAGTCACGGACTTATTGACCCGCCCTCGTATTCTGACCACCCATTGGGACACTATTCATTCCGGTTTTTCACCCTGCTGCTTACACAAACAAGTAACAGATATAGCCAACACAGATTGTTTTTGTATCAATCATATATAAGAGTAGGGAGACACTTGGTCCTCGATTTCAATTCCATTTTTATGGATTGGGCCCAGACACCCAATTTCCTCCACGTGTCTCCGGAACTTAAGATTGTTAAACAATATTTTCTGGCATGATAATCAGACGATAGCGATGGCGCGATAGTTAGCTCGTTCGACTATCACACAGAGAGTTTGGGTTCGATTCCTGGCTGGGTCACCAACAATTTTCCAAATCGCCATCGTCCTTTCGGCGGGCAATGGCAAACTCCCGAAAGTAAAATGCCTACGAAAAAGCTTCTAAGGAGTGCCGTTCGGACTCGGCAATAAACTGTAGGCCCCACTCAGATGTGACACAAATGACAACATGAGCAATACAAATGAGTGTCAAGAAACTAGGCCATGACCCATGCCGGGCTGCCTGCGCCACAGTGTTTGTTTGTTTGTGATAATCAGACCCAGTCGGTTCCCTAACAGCTATCGTTGCTGAGGCCACCTTGGACAAATAAAGAATACCATAAATGCGCGTATTAAGAGAGAAACTGGAAAAGATAGTACTTCACCCCGAAATGACTTCGCTCCAACCACGTACTCAGCACCAATATGAGTCGGTATGTCCACAACCTCTTCATCCAATTCCTGCCACTAGCACGCCATTGCCTTATGTCTCTTGTCGCTAGTTTGTTCGGTTTTCAGGAAAATGAATTTATCTCTGCGCTTCTGAGCCAATGACAAGATTGGCACGATTTTCGCAATATTATTAAGGGCAGTGCGAATATCTCCCTGATAACGCATGCAATCCGAAGGAACCGACGCTCTATACCGAGGTAAGTCGCTTTCGAGACTGGGCATCAGACCAACTCTGGTCATCAGCGTAAACAGTGCCCTTCCTTTGTGCTTCTCAAAAGTAAGTCGTGAGTCGACCCATATTCTGAAACTCCACAGGAGCCCGGCGTACACGAGGTTTTAGAGATCGGGACCCAGTACCAAGGAATTTCTAAGGTTATTTCTAACAAGAAGGATTTTTGCCTGAAAAATCCACCCATGTCGTACAAAAAACCAACAACAACGTCTCATTAGATTAGATAGGGCAGATCTATTGCCTTGTTTCAAATTCCAAATCCCATGTAATTTTGCCTGTGTTAGAATGCTTACAATCTGCATACAGTCTGCCCGTAATTTTTTTCTAATAGAAATTTACTTGCCCCCGGAGATTTTGTCAGTAATTTTTCTCCCTCAAAGTGACAAAGTGCAAACAGACCGACGCATCCTAACTGGTTTCCTAAAGGGGCATTGCTCCACTGCAGGGAAGACCTAAGGAAGATAGGGATATCAGATGAAGGTCTCTGCAGATTCTGCAACGAGTCCACAGAAACTCCAGAACACATAGTGGAATCCTGCGGGGCACTGACCCAAAAAAGGTTTAGATTTTTGGGAAAACACCAAATTCAAGAAAATGATTTACCAACCACGGATCCACTGCTCATTCTCAGATTCATAAAAGAAACTGGTCTGGATGATGTGCTCTGAGTAGGTTTTCCTTGCCAAGGCCAAAGCCAGAGCATAAACACTCCAACATAATTCCTAGTGAATTAAGCTGTACGGGGGCTCTGGAAGATGGAGCAAACCTCTCCAAGGTATAATAAGTAGGAGGCACAACAGATCATAAGGTCGCAGTGTACTACACCCTATAATCACTGAGTTTATTTGTACTAATTTCAATAGACTATGAAAAATATGCTCAATATGTACAAGAACGCAATTAGTTATGAGAAAGCGACCTTGAATCGACTCATCTTCGACTGATCAATTAATCAGTAAAGTAATTCCGAAGCACGTGTTCTAATTAAAATTGTTATGTAGTCAAACCAGAATCTCAGATCTTTGAGTCGCAGAAGAACTGCCAGTATTGGATCAGTATTTGCTTTGGCAAAATTGACACGTTATCTTGGGAAATACCAATTGCAGGTATTTCCTGAGTTCTTTATGTTATCATCTCAAAAAATTTCTTAAAAGTGCTTTTACTGTTAGAAAATGATTTAAAACATTTGACCTTTTCTATGGTTCTATACTAGAATCTAGAAATTGAACTCGGCCGCGATATGTGACCATAGCTAGTTGTGATTCTTAAGAATTACTTTGTTAAGCCCCAAGATAAATGGGAAATGACATTTTTTACAATTGTGCGGTACTACAGAATCAATCTTCAAGAGTATGAGAATCACTGAGTGTCTGTTAAATACATCATATCGTATAGATAAATCCTATTACCTGAAGAAGTGTCTTCTCAGTAACCAAAGTCTTTTAATGAAACATCCCAAATTGCGAATAGTTCCATTTACTTTGCAGAAAATCGCACATCACCTTACTACCACCACGGGTAACAAGTATCTACTCGTACATATTTCTATGTATATCTAAGCTCAATAAAAAGCGGGTTGCTTAGTCAAGACTTACTAAAAAAAAAAAACAAAAAAAAAAACAAAAAAAACGGATAATTATATTTGAAAACCAGATTTTGTTGTTATTCAAATATTTACGAGTATTTGCATTTTTTTGTCGTTCTATAGGGGATTTCAAGTTTTCGTTGACAGGTCTGAGTGTCAGTGTCATTGTCATAACAGTCACACCGTCAATGAGCAAATTCTCTCGAGAGTCTCATAAAAATCTGCGAACCCCAAAAAAAAACAACAAATTCAGCTATTGAGACTCATTTTCAGATTCGATTTTTAGATTCACACTCTCCCATGTCTCATTAGTAATGAGCAACAATAATACAAAAAAAAAACAGCAAACAAAACAAAACAACTTGAAAAAAAATAAAAAAAAACAACAACGAGTCGCAGAATAAACGAGAATAAGAAATTTTATAAAAAGAGGTGCCAACTACCTGAACAGGTTTATTAATTGTAAACCACAGGTGTACACGGAAGACGATCGGCGGTACTAAACAGAAAAATGTAAGCACATCCGAAAAAAAATCGCCAATTCGAAGTCGAAATTCAAAGTTCAATATTTTTGTGTTTTCACTATTTATCTGTGTGTCTATAAAAAAAATTTTCGTGATTAATTTTCCAACGAATTTTTCTAATAGTGGCACTTAAAACATCTTCTGTATTGTTATTTTCAAGTTTGAAGCTTTCAAAGGTCATGGGATGAAAATTAATTCTGATTGTTAGTGTGAGATATGGCGCCTGAATCTATTCACTAATAGTGCGGGATTTATTAAAAAATAATAATCAGCTATTACACGGCATTTGGCAATTATTCTAATCTAGTTTTGATTACACTTTCGCGAAATAAACATACAAGCTGAGCCTACTATACTCAGATTTGAATTAAAATATTTTTTTTCCAAAAAAGTTCTAAATTTCGGCCGAAAAAAAAAATTAATTACAAAAATAAGACTACAATTTGGTCATTGGTGTGTTGGTAATATTTTTATTTCTTCTCAGACTGATAACTACAATAGAAAGACGAGAGTGAACAAAAACAAATTAAATACAAATTAAGTGATTGAGAAAAAAAAAGCAACTTTTTCCGTTGTTAAAGTTCCAGATCGAGTATCTAGAAGTAATTGTTGGCTTTTTATTTAAAGACTGCTTTGTGTGTGAATAGATTTAAGCATGGAAAAGATGAGATAATTCCTGATGAGGACTTGACAATTGATTGTGTGTCTGTGGGGTGATTTTTTTTTTTTTTTAGTTTTATTTGATAGAATCTTGTTTTAGTGTTTGCTAATGAATTTATTCGATTAAATCGCAGAAATCGCCTTCAAATACGTTCATTCAAATTTGATTACTCTTTTTTATAAATTTTTGTTTTTGCTACTTTTTTATGTGACTTTTTTGTAAGGTTGAGTGATGCGCACATTAAGAGAACTGTCATGATGATATAATGGAAAATTATCTAAATAGGTTTGTCGGATCTATTCTATTAAACCCTAATGGAGTTGTAGTCGTTTGTGGAAAGACCTAGGGAAGGATTGGTACGAGTATGTACAGAGAAATGTGTATGGACAGGTGGATTATCATAAACGTTGCTACAATATGATCATTGAATATAAGCTACTTACCTACTTGGTTGCATGTTACCCTAAGCTCGCATTATTCTCAAGTTTTGTCTGCGAAAAAAGTTGTGGTTCTTATTATGAGAGTAAAATACAAAGTTTACTAAAGAACTAATTCCATTTACTAACATTAAAATCTTGGTATATTTTAAATCCCCCTTTTGTTGAGCTACCATTTGCACTAGGCTAATTTCCGTTTGAAGATTGTTATGGGCCCTATGGGTTTGAGTTAGCGTTAGGTTGGAGGTATTTCGCAGCTTTTCTTCCTAAGGATGTCTTCATAGAAATCATTTTATTTTAACTGTTAAGTAAGGTCCCTATTTATTACTCACATGAGGCTTCTATGTGTGTTGGTTTCTGAAACTGTTTCTGACGAGACACAGAATTGTATCTACTAAATTTAAAAATGTATTGTTACAGATCCAGATAGTGGTCTAGATCTGTTGATTTTGAATTATTTTCGGACTTTACAGTGAAGTGTATAATCAGAGAAAGACAAATAATAACCCACTCAGTTGAAATAATAATTTGATGGAACTTAAATAAGAAAAGGGGCCTATTTCTCTCCCCTAATGACCTAATGATAACTCAACAAAATACGCTTATGATGGATACGAATGGCCAAGATGGTTTCTAACAGAAGCTAGAAATATCAATTTCAGAAGAGCTACAAAGCCGGAGCACAAAAAAAGACGGATTAACATTTTGAATATTGCTGCGCAATATATGAGTCACGAAACAGATAAAGCAATCGAAATATATAGTAACTAATGCTGAGTGGTTAAACAACAGAAAACAACGAAATTTGTTATTATTGGAGAGAGTATTTGAAGGTGAACTTAACGCCGAACTTCTACTTGATAATGTTTCCACTTTAGTTGCTCATGAAATCTAGCAGTTGAAGTAGATCAGATACGTCTGGGAGTATAGAAGGAAATTCAAGATCTCGTTTATAAAAAAATAAATAAAACACCGAATAATTGAGATATCGGGCTGAAATTTGTTTCACGCGTAGTACGCATGCCAAATTTAAGTATGAAATTCGGTCCTTTTTTATATGTATACAGCGAACAGCGATCGATTCAATGAAGCCAATTTTTCACCACTCTTCTACACACCATCGGCCTGAGCTTTTTTAACATTTTTGGCTTGTTGGTTTGTTGGCATAAACCAACGATTTAACGAAATCCCTTAAAAAGAAATTCAACAGGGTTAAATCGCATGATCGAGGTGGCTATTCGACAGGATCATCTGTCGAGATTAAACGGATTCTTAACTTCTCCTTCAATATATCAAATTATTTGATCAGGTCTGTAGCGTGTGCTATCATCTTATTAGAACCACATATCACTGACGTAAGGTCTATCCAATTTTGACCAAAAATATTCTTTCAACATGGCACGATTGCAAACAGCATTGACCATAACACAGCGATTTCTTGAGATAATTTTAAAGGGTGTAGGCTAATATCTTTATGCAAAATTCGTCACAACGTGGACGAAGTGATTCTCAATTCTGGTGGACGGCGAAGAATCGACTGATTCGGCTCATTTTGAACTGAAATGCTTGCGACTGCGATTTTTTGAGTACTTCGACCGATGCATTGTCTCACTGGCACAGAGAATTGAATAGTAAATATTTTAACTCGAATTTATCCACAATAGTACGCAAAGCCTTTCTGGCAGGACTATTATTTCGACAGAAAATTGAAGTGATCACCGATTCAGAATTTTTATAGATATTCATAATAATTTCCGAACGTTGCTCGTTCGTGAACTTCTTCATGATGAACATGTTAACTTTGACTGACGTTTTGACATTGACAGATTAAAATACAAAATTGTTACTTCCTTATTGAAGAACCCATTGTCAATTGAATATTAGGAAAAGATCGGATACATTACTGGTTTATTCCTTAACTGAGCAATGAAACGATTGTCACGAAAAACTGTAACTAGAATGTCACGAAATCTGTAACAACTTCCGATTTATGAAGCTGGTGCAGGCTAAAACGCAATTTACTAACGAGTTCTGAACCAGTAGGCAGTAGAAAGTCTACGTCAGACTGTATCGCCCTGTGGCAAGCAGGTCAGCGTATGATGCGATCTAAGACTCAATGATACAGATGATGAAATTCCGTAGTAAAAGATCTGCACTCCATTTTCATCTATTGTAGGAAAGTGCTTGACACGAACAGTCAGTTCTTTAGACGTCATTAAAAATAAATAAATAAATTAATATTGTCACAGTCTAATATTGACAAAGTCTAGATCTACGTACATTTTGTTGCTCGTTTTGAAATTTTTGAACAGTTTTGTGGACTCCAAATCGCGATTTCACTTTCAATCATTGCCTATCAAAAAGATGGACACGTTAGAAAACTTGCTTAAGCCTACAAGCGACTGTTTGTAATACTGTGGCCCGTGGTTCTTGATCCAGTCATATTTTACAAGGCTCGTTTGAAGAATTTCAGGCGCTAGTGCAATATAACTGATGCTGGGGGTCACCTTCCTACTGAGATGAATCAACAATTCTTCATGCTAGAGTTTTGCTGGTCGTTTATTTAAAAATTTCCTGGCCTTCTAACTCTACTGAGGTGTATTTCAGGGACGAGGTCGATACCATAGCACAATTTGCTCGGAGAAGAGATATCAGAATTAATAGCAGAGCAGTGGCACATAAAATTCCTCCCTGTTCAAGTTAATAGCGGCCTAATATGATGTTCTTTGTTCTTTTTACGTTGTGGCACACAGCTTCAATCAATCTTGCAGCTTCTGTTTTAATATTTGCACCATGCGCAGAACATGTAACTAGTCGCACTACACTTCCAGAAAGTTGTGGCTTTGATGCTAGAAAAGTCACATGACTGCAACACATGTGTTAACTCTTTTTCTGCATCAAGCCTATACGGTCCGGCAGCCTTGAGATGCATGAGTTTTGATATTGTTAACTTTGCTTCATGTTGATAAGTTGAACGAATAGCTTGGCTTGAATGGTTCGTTCTGCCTGACAACGAAGTTTGTCCTCAGCACCGATTGTTAATCTACCGCTATGTTTTCGTACTCATCTATTCAGGTTTCTCTTCGGATCTTGACAATTCGACATCTTCTTCATGTTTTTCTCAAACTTGCGAATGTGCGATCTGCTACGTGGACATATGGCTTTTCTACAAGTGACTGTCGGGGGCTTTCATCAAATCGTTTCATGGACGTAGTCGACTGTAGCCTAATACGTTAGTTATGCAGCACACAATGTTTCTGTAGACTTTTTGAATTTCGTGGCATTTTTCCTCGGCACTTAGTGCAGTTTGTAAGGGAGTTTCCAGGAATTACCGGTTGTGATGGTATAGTCTCTTCACTGTAAACTTGATAGTAATCTGAGCTTAAGTTGGCTAATGGGAATGTATGCCGCTTACAACATATCCGCATTCAAATAGATGATCTTTCTCTTCTTTACAGTCTATTACTACTACTACAGTAGTACGTTCCCTTGATGACTTAATAGAATTCTAGGTCTTCCGATAGTCGTTAGGATGATATTAATGGTTCAAACATTAATCGTACGGAAGTAAGTACCGTCGTTCTTTCTGTATTTTTCCGAGGCCATTGGTTGATTCGTGATCGTGTAGTTAGCATTGAATAAAATCCTGAATTTGGGCAAGGGACTACTTGTGATTGTCCCACTAAGATTCTATCCGCCTTCATCTCTACCTCTGCATTTTGACTAATCCTGAAAAATCTTTATTGACTTCAAGCTTCAAATACGCTGAAGTATCTCATGAAGGAACTTTATATAAAGCAGTTCTATAATAGAGAAGGCTTCTTACTTGGAGGTATTTACAATAGTATTTGGAAGCCCTATCTTCATTGGTTCTGGCTGCTTGCAATTGAAGTGAAGTGGAAGATACCTACATATTTGAAGTCGTGTCCAACCACATGTTTTTAAGCCAACTGATTAATTTCCAAGACATTTTGTTCTTTTTATTTACCATTCTTCCCATATATCTAGGTACACAGTCTGTTGCCAGTGAAGATTTCGATGCTTGAGAAATCTTTGAAACCTTCTTCGTAGCGGATGTTGTAGGCATAAAAAGTTGATGAATCTAATTTCGGGAAGTTACTCGACCAGATATGTACGTCAATATACTCGTAAGAAGAACAATTTGTACTCTTTTGCACTTGTTTGTCGTTTGAGAAATTGTACGGTAAGCCAGAAGCATGCTCTGCCTAAAGCAATAGTTTTATCTTTGAGCATCACTGAACTTCTTAAATGAACTTTCCGATTTGCATTTTTCCCAGAAATCATTGAATTGTTGTCACATAGAAAGCTATGTGATACCAGTGGTATCAAGCTTAATCTTTGGCCTCTCTGCGCCTGAAATCTCCGTTGGTTTGATTTTTTTCAGCCGGTTTTCTAAAATTTAAGTTCAAATTAAAATTCATTTCAAATAAGCAGATTGAAAAATTAAGGTTATCAATTTGTAAAGTTAAAAAAATTTGTATAAAAATTGATTATTGGCAAGGGGAAGTGTTAATCTAGATTAGTCTTGATTTTAGTCTCACCGTTTCGCCTGTTGCTTTGAATTGTTTTGTGGAAAATACATGGTATACTCGTACATACTACATCCAATACAATACGAGTACATCCGTACATCGTTGTCCAATTATCTGCACCGCAATACCTTCTAGCTTATATCTCAAGTCATTTGTCTTGAAGCCGTAAACTCCAGATACCTACTTTAAATTTAAATACAACTCGGTACTGTTGTATCCGGTACGAATACTGTCTTTAATGGTGTTGGTTTCATTATTATCCTCATCATTATCTTTCTCATAACCCAGACTCTTTTATCGCATAGCTACCAGTCGGAATGGAAAATTATCCAGCAACACCTTAAAAAAGTAATTCACTTCATCTCATGGTTATTCCCTAAATTTGTATCTAAATCTACATCTACATTAGAAAAAGCAAACAATTCTAATAGTTATGATTGCATTTATGTGCTTAAATTGATTGGCTTCGCGGTAGCGCATCCTGTCAATCCAATTCCCAAGACCTTGTTGCCTGTTTATGACGCTGGCTCGGATGCTATTTAAATACTTGAATCATTTCTAGATTGTCCGCATAATATCTATCTTTAAGTGAAACTCTAATGGAGGAACACGTAGCCCCCGCGGCCAATCAATATCGCCAAGGCGGCTTATAACACGATTACCAAACTTAGTGTGTAAGAGCTGGATTGTTTGTTCGGCTATATGGCATGGCACGCCATCGTGGTGAAATCAAAGATCATCCTAGTCCATAATGGACAATTCGGAAATTACGAGTCTCTAGCGCTCACTATTGAGCGAAATGGCGTTGGAAACGATGATACCACTGCAAAATACGCACCAAAATGTCACTTAATGCGAATGCATGACTCACGTGCAGTAATTTAGTTTGTAAACATAGCCGCCGAGATAAAAATGTGCCTTGTCAGAAAAAATAATTTTTCGGCCAAATTGGATACCCAATTCGATATGCTTTAAATCCAAAACTGAGACGCGATAGCGAAGCGGATGGTCGTTTGTCTTCAATTGCGAATTTGACTTGTAGAGGAATAGTACGAGATCTATGTGCCTCATCAGGCTGGTCTGTAAAATGTTGAGATCGAAGGTGAGTCGATATTGGACAGGATTGAGTCGCAGCCACGCTCTCGTAAATACGTAACGTTCGATAGCGGGGACAGTGAGTGTTGCCTAAAAGTAAACCAGTTTCATGAATTTTTTGCACAAGCTTGCGTACACCAGGCGCAGAATGTACTTCATTTAGCAAAAACTTATTTTCAATAAACACTCCAAACAAAGCACTCACTTTTGAAATAAGTTTGAAAAATTTCCTAACGTTGTTCCAGCATAAAGTGATTTAGTTAGCTATGCGGAGGTATGATAAAAATTAATAGTTAAAGTTTAGAGCGGGAAAATGTAGTTAGTGTCTAAATAACATGTGATTTAAAATGAAACTTGCGCTTGGACCACATGGTACAGCTGAAGCTAATGTTACCGCATACCTTCTGTGATTAAGATAAAGACTAGCAAAGTGGGCACGTTTTTCCTAAATTATATATTTTTAGTACACGAATCATTTAGACTCATCTGGCCCGTCAACAAAATATTACGCATTTAACTTTCAAAGACATTTTAATTGTCTTAAGCTTGCTCGAAGCTGTTCTAGAAGTTTTTCTTCACACAAACATATTTTATTTGAAATCTTTTATTTGATCTATTGTTGTTTCTCTTGTGTCTTCATGTTCACTTGGCATATAACAATTTTCTGATTCACTGATGCACAGCTGGCTTATCGGCCGAGAACTTGAACTCTTCGAATAGCGCCAATCTTCACCAATAGCGAACAAAAAACGAAAAAAAACTAATTCTTCGGGGCCAGGTGAATGAAATAATAAAATTGCAAATTTTGTTTGATATATGTATGTATGTACATAATTGCTTATTAACATAGAGATTGGACTTGCCCTGTTGAGTCCAGAATACGACGCCTTTTGAACTTGAAATTGTCTGCTTCGCGCAGTTTTGTTTAATTTTGAATACACAAAAAGATAATGAAGGCCGATATGCAATAGTTTTCCAACAATTGATGTCGTCAGATGATTTTTTAAATAGACGGATATAACCAATTTGAAACTTGTTTTTTTATGCTCTTACTTGCTTGGCGGACAGAAGACGAAAGCTAGTGGCTAAATCTAATGAAGATACTTCTTCCGCACCCCAGTCGATACTCGCTTAGTTTGTTTTACACATCATCATACAATGCAGTAGAATACAGGACCTTGTACTGTTTGGTGATTATTTCAGACCAACACATCAAGAAATTTATCTTGTGATGAAGTTATCTTTCATCCGCTTTGGTGTTGATCACCTTTGGATATTTACTTCTCTTTGGTCTCGAATATGTAGGCATTCCATTGACATTAATGCCCAAAGTCCATGAGTAGAATTTTGTGTGCAGTGAAATTAGAATAGACTTGTCTTAATTCGCGAAGCTACATATAATGGCTGCACGCAGCGCTGTTCTGCAACACATCTCTATTTCTTAATTCGCTGCAATCGACAGTGTCAGACATACTATAAGTGACAGTAGCTGTAAAATGACAGCAACCGATGTGATTGACTTCAAAAAATATCTGCACATCTGTTTCACGGGCAGAGCTGTCCGCAGTACTGCAAGTGGATTTTCTGCACATGTGTTTTGGGCATAACTCTTTGTTCCAGGATAGTTATTTAAGAAATTAATTTAAGAAAATAAGATTTCCTAGCAGAGGTCTTTTTCGAATTAAAAGTGACGTTTTGTTCTTGGCGTTGTATTGTAAAATACTGTGCAACCTTCGTTTATTGAGTACATCTGCCTCGATCCACTTGCTTTATAATTGAAAGAAAAAACTCGATGCATCTGCAATGACACATCAACTATTAACCAAGGAAAAAGAATTCATTGCATGTTGGATGACAGGCAAACGCATAACATAGGGCATACTTGTTTCTGTTAAAGCCCTCAGTCAAATGAACTATCGCTTCAGTGATTAAATACATACGGTATCAACACGCGCAGTATCATCGCTTAACTTATCCCCTAATGCAAGTGTTAGGTGCATACTCACAGAGAAAGTGTTCCTCGATGTGGTCATAGTTCTATGGCTAGTTTCGCAAGAGGTGATGCGTAGTACACTTAGGTGCTTAGCGAAAGTGTCAGGAAAGTTAAAAGTGGACCTTGTCTGCAGTTTCAGATGAAGGAACTTCGCACCTCTGCACATGTTCTTTACAAAATATCTCCTTGCTATTAGGATTGCGTATATATTCGATTCTGGCCGAAGTCAAAACCAAATACAGAAAAAATCAATTTCGCACTCTTGCGAAAGCTGAAGTTCCAGTGGCATTACTTAAGACGCTCATAAGAACTATGTCAGACGAAATTCGTGTGAGATTATCTTAAGATAAGGGCAAGTTGTTCCAAATGCACCAAATGCATCGAAGATAGCTTCTTTGCTCGGATTTTTCAGATGGACCTTTATCTCCTGATCTTTAAAATGAAATGTTTTTTCTTTGACCAGACTGGAAGGCAATTCTCATTATCATATCATCTGCCATTTAAGTAATACATCTATAGAAAGTTTTGTTGTCAGTTACTTGGGTTTATTCTATTATAACAATCGAACCTTCTCTTTATAAGTTGAATATTTTTCACCGCCTTAAGTTTATCGGTAACTTGTTTCCTCCTAATTTCTCGGCAACCTCTTTGATGGTGCTGAGACACTGATTCACATTCTGCTAGTTTTTTCGTTTGTGGATGTGCTCGTATAGCACTGAATTTCTGATATACGTAGGTAGGAACTCCAGCATTGCCAAGGGGTCTCTGTTCAAAATTTAACTGCGATTAGGAAATCGTCATATTGTACGTTCCGTTTACATTAAGTTTTTTTTTTTTAAAGAAATTGGCACGATAGCTTCCATATATTCATAGTTGTCAAACGAGTGCTCTCCCAATTGTTTGTTAGAATCACTGTGTTCCGTCGATTTTTTCCTTTCTTAAAGTATCGGTATGCATCCGAGGTTTTCGTGCTCCATCACGGATGATACGGATTTATTTTTTTTTGTCGAAAGTTGACAAAAACCTTTTGCGAATTAAGTCAAAACTGTGGTCTCGAATCGCAAGGATTTTTTTTCGCAAGAAGGGGTGTAATGATGCACCTACATACATCTCATTACAATACCTCACAAGATTGCTACCTAACCATAGCAAGGTCCAAAGGAAATTTTCCAGTATTTTTCAACTGTGCCAGTAACTTTATTGAATGTCTTCTCGAATGCCACTCGAATACGTACGAACAGCCAACAGATCTATCGCTGTTTCTCGAACAATTGAATGTTACTTGTGTTAGTCGGAGCCTTGAGTCCTTAAAAATGTGGCGTTGGTCGATGGAAAATTTTGGCAGATCGCTTTTCTGTTCAATAAAAATGTCGAAACGAAAAACATCGCATTGATGTCGCAAAAGAAATGATTTGTTTGGGCCAAAATGTTGTCGATAGCATCATTACCGGTAACAAGACATGGGTCTATGAATATGATATCGAAACTAACCAACCATCGTCGGAATGAAACTTCTCAGACGAACCAAAACCTAAAAAACCACGACAGAATTTATTCAAAATTACGAGTAAGGTTCTGTTGAATGTTTTCATTGATTACCAAACAGTAAGCGTTTAAGGGAAAATGTTCGTCTCAAGAGGCCAGAATTGTGGAGAATCAAAGCGTGATTTCTAAACCACCAGTTCATACACTTCAGACTATTTGATGTGGCTCGTTTCCCATTCCCACGATTCAAGTTACCACTTCGCGGAAAGCGTTTTGAGACAATTGAGGCGATAAAGGAGAATTCGCAGAAGGAGCTGAAGCCGATTCCAAAATCGGTTTATGAAAAGTGTTTTGAAAATTGGAGGAAGCGTTAGACTATGTGTATTGCTTGTGATGGAGATTACTTTGAAGGAAATAAAATGAATATGGTTGAACCGTTTTCGTTTTATTGAAAAATTCTAGGCATTTTTTGGTCAAAAGGTATAAACGTATTAACATCTCCAGTAAACGTGGTCTTTGATCAACTGCATACAGTTAAAGACTTCCAGATATTGGGTATCATCTTCTGTAGAGAGCTCTTTTCGAAATTATTTTTGGAATTGGTTGACAGCTGAATCATGACCCCTTTGGCTTGCCATTTTACCATGAATAGACTTACGTCAGATCCGCTTTTGCAAAATGTGAAAAATCTATTTTAGATAAGCGCGAAACTTACTGTGCGCTACAGCTGCTCTACAAACCTACATAATCAATTTATTTAAGAAAATAAATTTCGCGTAATACTCGTAGAATTGTAAATTCCAGTTCAAAATCGTTTAATTTAACACTTTTGTGTGGAGATATTTAAAGTTGCTAGTCTACGCTGAATACCAAGCGAACAAAAGATGTGGAAGCCAATATTCACTGCGTATTAGTCGACAAACGGCCACTGATTGAAAATTCAAATTTCAGATTGCGCTTTATTTCAGCTAGCCGTTTGGGCGGAAAAATAACTTTTCATCTGGTTTACATCTCCTAGGCATTTCAGGAGGTTAGTGTGGACATCTATGACTAGGTCGATACATAGATCGTAGCGTTTGCAGCCCTATCTCCTATCTCTTTTATCAGGCACCGCCTGAAGACTTCTTATTGTTAGCTCTGTAAAGTCTTCAAAGTTATACTTATATTTTGAAAAGCCAATTGGTGTCTTATTTGACTTATTTTTTATTTCGATGTCAGGGGAGGATATTATCTGTTTCCATTTGAGTTTTCTTTTATATTTATATGTAAGACTTAAGCTATAAATAAGTTATCTTATCCAAAAACATCGCCTCTAACTAAACTCAACAATTCACTTGAAACATTTCAGATCGTGAGAAATTAATTTGACAATAAACGATACAGACAATGTGGAAGATAATATTAGTTTGTGCAGTCCTGGTAGGATCTGCCAACTCAGGTATGCGAAATTCTATCAATTGACAAAACAATTATTTACAACAGGACTTTGTTTTAATTTTTTTTTTTTCAACATTTTTTTGACAATAAATATCATCTGCTCAGCACAAAGGAAGAGATATATCTATTCTGGCAGAGGAAACTATGCTCCTGATTACAATGGATTTCTTGATCCATATGAATTTCATCAGAGATTGACTCAACAAATCTTATCACAACAGAGCGCACAAAACAAGTACTGATTAGATTTTTATTGATATTTTAATTTATTTCACGTTAATTACAAAAAAAAAAAAATATATGCTCCTAATTTCTTTTAATTTTTGGGGGTAGTGGTAGGTGACGCAATCTTGAAATCTATTTTATTTAATTATTTTTAAGATGAACAAGGGGCCTTTGGTGATCTCATTTTAACGACTTTAAAGCTTAAAGCAAAGAAAAAACATTAAAAAATATAAACTGTAAGATATAAAAATATTAGGGGTCTTTCTACGGGCTTGACGTGGTATACTTGATTTAATATAAAGTTTAAACTGGTTCCTGGAAATTATATTGCATGAACTGGTCAATTGGAATGACTGAGAAAGGAGACTGTAAAATATTTATTTTCGTTATAATCGAACTACTCTGACACAAAAGCCGATTATTAATTTGCCCTTTATACTATATTTTTACCACACTAGTGTAGTCAAAGAAACGGTCTCGCATATTTGATTGATCGCTATATTAGATCTAATCATTAACAACATTTGAACGATTGGGCAACAGAAGCAATCGATGGAGCTTGACGATAACGAGTTTTCTGAACAAGAACGAGTTGAGGCTGTCTATACAAATGCTCAAAATAAATTACTGGGATAATAATATTTAGGCTTTCACTTCAGAAAGCTACAGGGATTAGAACAATTATAAAAATTAGGTTTTGAAAATGAAAATCGTTTCATTCTTTCTATTGAGACATAGAATATTTTTTAAATGCAAAAAAGACTATGATGCTCTTAAGCTACATCAAAAACCGAATGTCCAATCCAGAATCTCTGCACCTTATCTAAGACACATTTCCTACAATATGATAACGAGCTGTAAGGAGCATCTTTCCTCATAAATTGCAGGATTAAGATTTATGATTAATGGATTCACTCCAACCTAGATGTAACGTGCTTGTAGTATTATCGTACCATAGTCGCTCAAACCATTCTGCTCCCTGTTATAATTTGGCTTTAGCGCTTTAGAAATCTAAGAAAAATATTTAAAGTCTTGGGTCAGACAGCTTGTCCCCTCTGAGAGAGAAATGAAGACTCTTTGTAGAAAACCCTTCGTAGAGCTGGAGAACGCGTATGACATTTATGTAGGGAACCTCTTGGGATTCATACTGCTGCTAAAGGTTTATTTTAAGCTTTGAAGATGCTGTCCTACGATTAATGGGCACAATGGACGTACTGTTGGTCTATCTAGGTGAGGAATGAATTATTTCGATGCAAGGCATTCGTCGCCCTGCTGTTAGATACATTTAAATAGTAACCGTATATTTTAGGTGGAAAACTGGAACCGTCTTCATGGTAAATTACTCAACTATAGATCTTTCTTTACGTTTGGGCAAATCTTAGAAAAAACCATCTCCTTTGGGATACTAAGGAGATTGATATGTGGCGAACGAGATTTCCTTTTTGTGGATTCTCTTTTGCAATATTAGCATCAACATTTTGTATTGTCTTGACTATCAAAATACGTCTGAGAACATCAATTGCTCCCCAAGTTATTGACTCCAACAGCAATTGTGGGATTACCCTATCATCTGAATATTTAGATTGTTTTGGCGGATAAATTTATCTGTTGAATATTGTAATTAGGGTTAGAAAAGTAGGTGATAAAGCTTATATATTGCTGAGCTGGATAGCATCATTAATATTAATTCTTTCTATTGACTGATTAAAATATTGCTACTTTAACCATTATTTCTCTAAGGAGTCTTGACTTATGAGTTTTGGTGTTATTTAAGGTAGATTACCATAGATTAGAAACAGCGTTCATTCCACCTTACTCATGAACACACGAACACCTTGAATATATGTTTGATCAGAACTTGGGATTTAGGCCCAAGTTTATCTGGATTACTCTCAACTTGCTGAAGAACACAAGTATCTCCTTAAGTTCATCTTGTATCCAATATTTGGCTGCTCGTCAGCAGCAGTATTATTAAAACTTTAATATATCTTAAAAGAAAAAAATGGAGGCTCAACCCCTTTTAAGCTTTTCTACAATTTTTTTTATCTTGCACATGCGCAAGATACAGAAATTTTCGCTAAACAGCCGAATGGGCCGTTAAGATAAGACCACGAGGTAATTTGGTTGACTTCGTATGGTAACACTAGACGGCTAGGAGCATTTTATTGTTAATTTAGGAAGCGTATTTTGCTGATCTTAATCTGATCTGGAATTTCTATCTATTTCGGTTGGCAACAGATGAACTATTTGCTGGCAAATCATAACACTCTGGACAAATTGAAATGGGATTTCCTTTCCCGAATGCGACACATTTGAATAAGGACTGATGGATGGATGCATTACACTTAAAATATGCATCCATTCCATAACGGTAGAAGTTACCTGAATTTATTAAAAAATTGGGTAGACTGATACTTGGATAAATTATTTTAAGGAAAGTCTTAAATGATCTATAGAAAGGCGAAAGGCAGGTATCCTACCATGCATCCATTTAAGTCGTTAAAGCTGTACTACTGACCAAATACGCAATGAATGGATTTAAGTACTCTAACAGTAGGGTTCATGCTCTTTTCATTTTCAATGCATTTTCATTTATTTAATTCATAAATTTTTATATGCTATACATTACAAAAAAATGCTTAAAAATTAGACAACTATCTTATTATAACTCATTGGCCCCATGTGGGCACTCTAGGTTAAACATAATTCTTAGTCTAAATTTCTTTCGACGATCATTACAACATATTTTAATTTATACATTAATTAAAGCTGAAACTAAGGAAATTAAATTTGTTTGGAAATCTTCATCTAAATAACCTACTTAGATTACTTAACCTCCGCACTGTCGTAGTTGAGTCGCCTGTCCGCAGCTGTTCGAGTGACGTGGAAGATTAACGGCACCGCTAATCTATCCTGGATCAGACCTTTATTGCCGAGGTAGAGGAACGCTTCTGGAGGAATAAAGCCGTCAAAACGAACTCTCTCGTGATACATATAATTTGGGTAGTAGGCCCCGGAGATCAGGGGCCTTCGAATCAACTTAATAACAAAATTATTCACTCGTATTAGCTTCGCCCTATTGTACAAGACCTTGTTAGGATAGAATTTTAAGTACCCAGACTCTGGTGTTCTGTATAAGCGAAGACAAGCTCTAAGGCAAGCCCTCTCAAACACCCGAATCTTTTCCAAAAGACTTGCTCTCACGTTGAACTACACAGGACAACCAAATACAAGCATAGACCGAATAAGGGCCATGTAGCAGATCACCTTTACACTCGCATCGAGTTGCCTGTTACAGTCTCTTTGTAAGGCCAAAAGCACCTTTGGCTCTGGCCAGAGCAGAGTATTTTTGTTAAAATACAGATATTGATCTAGCCAGATCCCAAGGTATTTGACTACATTTCGACAAGCAAGTGGCTGCCCGTGTTATCCGACGATCTGAAACTTTCGCCAATTCTTTCTGGTATCCGGAGAGGCCCCAGACAAAGGCGACCTAAACAGAATGATTTCCGACTTCTGACCGTTGATCTTTAACTTCCAGTCGTCGCATTATTGTTTAATTTTATCGAAGTCACGTTGCAAAAGAATGCTTACAACCTCAATCCTTGGACCTGATCTGTACGCGATTAGGTCGTCTGCGTACGCTACGGCATAGTGAAGTGAACCTATCAGATCACTTGTGTAAATGTTAAAAAGGATTGGCGAATTGACCGCATCTTGTTGCAGAGACGATGCTTGATAATCTGCCCGACATTCAATCTAGTAAATATACCTAAATTCGTTGGCAAGCGTTTAATACTTCGTCGAAATATAAAATAAGCTAATTACGAAAGCTTGCGTAGCTCTGCAGAGAATTATTTTGAGGCCCAATCTTGCGAAAATATAGTACAATATTTATTTCTTAAAAATAAATTTAAAAAAATATTTTATGCGCCAGAACATGTATGATTAGAGATTAAGTTATTAACAAATTTGTTTTTTAGGTATATCAAAACCGTTAGTTAATAGAAAAATTAGTTATTAGATTAGGTGTTAAAACTATTTTTTTTTCTTTCTCTATCCTAATGCTTTTAACTTTCAATTTAACTTGGTGTAATTTAATTTATAGTGCTGCGCTTACGTCGGTATACGCATCTGATGATGCATCCGCTTTTGCTGAAGCTTCTAACTATGACGACTATGATGAGTAAATATTTTTTTTTTTCTAACTTTTGTAAATAAATCAACACTAAGCTGCATGTAGCTCAACTTAAAAAAAAATAAGAAAAAAACTACTTTTATTTAAATGTAATAATGTTTCTTTAAATCTAGGGCATTCCAAGAACAATTCGCTCAACAGCAAGCATTCTTTGACAACCTACGTCGTCAGCACCAAGCTGCAGCTGCTTCTGGTTTTTCCGCAGCTTCTGGTGGCTCTGGTGCTTATGCACCAAACTTTTCCTCAGCTTCTGGTGCTTATACACCAAATTATGCTTCAGCTACTGGAAGCTTTGCTCCAACTGGATATCATCAAAGTGCTGCCATCTTCCCAGAAAATCCAGTAAAAAGCTTAGAAGATTCATTAAAAAAATATATGTGTTATATAAAATTTTATTTCTTGTTTCAGAGCATTCCTAATATCCAGAATCGATTCTCGGAATCTGTTCCAAGTGGTAATGGTTTCCATGGGGTTTCTGTAAACTCGTATGCTTCTTCATCCGATATAAATGGAAAGAAAACATCTCATCGTGGTGCTTCAACAACTATCAACGATAATGGCAAGGTGACATCTTACAATGTTCACTCATAAACTGTGAACGAGGGCGGTAGAGGACTCTCCCATATTGGCAATGGATTCTTGCGATTTGTATTTTAAAAAAAAAAATTGTTTTTATTTTTTAAACTGTTTGAATCTATATTAAAAAAAAAAGAAAATAAAAATTATATATAAATATTTTTTTTATGTATAAAAAAAACGATAATAAATGTTTATTTAATTTTTTTGGAATTTTTGAAGGAAACCAAAAGTCAAAGTGGGTTATCGTCACTGCAATGATCGTCATCGAATTTCAATTCCACGAATACGAATCTGTTTTTGAGTCACAATTAATTTTTTAATCAAACTGACCTCTGTGGTGATGCTCATTGAAAATTGCATGAGGAACATTTTTAAACTGATTGTCTGGCCTTTGGTTAGTCCGATTGGAATCATTTGTCCTTGTTTTGATGGGAGAAGAGAAAACTAAAAAACGCAACTCCTGGTTGAAGAATATTTATTGAGGAAGAATCATGTCGACTGACTGATTTTATAAATGCAATGGTATTCGGTGTATCTGTGCATAGCTGCTCATAATTCAATTTAATGGGGAATAGAGACTATACTTTACCTTGTGTTCACTTTCAGAATTCACGAGGCTTTGAAGTTGATATACAGATTGATGAGTTTCAGTTTATTACGGGGCACTGGTTGAGTTCGTTGCAACGTATAATTATTACAAAAAAAAGATAACATCCAGCTAAATATCGAGGTTGCGAAGTTGCCAGGGAGTTGCAAAATAGTCGGGATAACTTCCTAAAGCTGAAAAATGAGCACTCTAAAGTGGCAAGTAGTGGAAAGCCTTAGTTCGCTTAATTAAAAAAAATTTTAAGGAATAGTTTCTGTTTCTGTAGTTTCTGATTATAAAAATTGAAAAGAAAACGTGACGAAAGAAAAACCGAGCAAACATACATATGCTTGTACAAGAACGACCAGCGACTGATCAACCGAACGAACAGAGCTCGAAAGAAGCGTCATCTATAATCCGAATTGTGAAAGAAGAATGTCCAATTGCAGCTTACTTCAGTTTGTACTTCTGGTAATTCGCGCCTTAAACCGCATTTTGTCACTTTCAAAGGAAAATTCAAGCGGACCACAAGTTCAAACTGCGGTAACCATTCTAAGCACTTCAAAGTTACGTATGACAACATCTATAGAGATGAACTATGCAAATCAATGCCTGGGCTTAGCATCCATGCCAAAATTATCCGCCTGTGCAGGATCTCGATGGAGAATGCACGCTGTTTCATCAATGTTGGTAAAGATCTCACCGAGACATCTTAGTATATGCTGTCAACCAGAACGTTGCTCAGATATAAGTTTGAGGTACATATTTAAAGACTTTGTCTATCTAAGATCCGCTATCGATCCAGACAACGACATCAAACCTGACACCAAACGAAGAATAACTCTTGCCAAGCGATGCTTCTTTAATCTAAGAAAGAAATTGGCCATAATAATCTAAGTCTTGCTCTATAGCGCAGAAGGATGGAATTTATTATAAATGTGCGGATTAGGATGCTTTCTTCTTTGGATCCTGCTCTATGGCATAGAGCCATCGACTTTATCAAAAATTGATGAGCGTGGTCTTGGCTAACTTGAGAGGAAAATTCTTCGGATGATTTTCGGTCCCATCTGCATAGACGGTGTGTGATAAAGGACATACAAAGACGAACTGTATGGGCTGTAAAGCGACATCGACTTAGCCAGAAGAGTGAAGGCCTAACGACCGAGATGTCTTGCCGGAGGTAAAGGAAATGATAAAGCCCGTAAGAAATGGCAACAGAATCGTTCTCCACAGTATAGAGAACGTTTGAATGACCTGTGTTACAACCTTAGAAAGACCATTACAAACTTTTACAGCCGTGCAGTAGACACGAATCTTGAAAACTTGACAGCAAAATAAAATTTCATTATTCGCCTTGGAAAGCACTAAAAGGTACTAGAGGACCTAAAGTCGCCAACAATTAAAAAAATAACAACGAATTGGAGAAAAAGAAAGCGGAAATCTTCGCTTCCCGTCACCATTATGCCCTTCGACGCACTCATTCAGAGTGAAATGCAAAGTTACTAAAGTTATAATGGTTCTAAAACCAGGTGTTCCTGATGCCATATTTTTCTGATGATAAGAAGTGACAAGAATTCTTCAAATTGTATCTCAAATCTTTGAGAGGAGAATTCTTAAACGTTTACTGCTTATTATTAAAGGAAGAAACCTTATTACTTATCACCAGTTTAGGTTTAGGAGTAAGCTAAGTTAAAGTAAAGAATTATCGACAAAATTGAGAAAGCTTTGAAAAAAAAGATTTGCTCAAGGATATTTTCCAATTTCTTGCAAACTTTCGTTAAGGTAAAGAATGAAGGCTTAAGGTTTAGGTCTTTCCACTGAGCTTCTATAATATATTGTTTTGCAATAGAAGAGATTTTAGCCGATGTACCGCAGGGAACTATTCTCGGCCCAATTCTGTATCTCAGACATACCCAAGACATACACCAGAAAGAGGGGGTTTTTCTAGCTTCAGTGACGATGGCACTGCTATATTAGCGGATAGTCAAACGAACGATTGAAAGACAAGCGTCTGATGGATATAAATGTAAATTACGTTTAGAGAAATAAGCCTGTTACATACCCTCATAAGCTCGGTTTGTATTCTAATTGAAAATGAGGCTTAATACCTTGGAATGACACTCGACACAGTTGAAATAAAAGTTGCTGTTGCGCTTAGGTTTATTTCTGGTGACATCAATGTGGTGGAATTGTGGCTCCAATAGAAGCCTTAGCTCATACTATCAACCTAAGCATCGCTTTATCGCTTAAGATTTGTTATGGTCATTTCGAGAAACGGACCAGTCAGTTGGTTACCAAGATCGTGCGATTGGACGTCTACAATGCGCTTTGGCCTTTTGAGGAAACAGCGAACTGTACGAGCTATAGAGTTCTGGTAATTCGGCCAGAAAACTCTTTGATTTCTATCTGGAGTGACAAGGAGTAGAAGAAAAGCTCGCATAAGCTTGTGCGTGTGAGATGGAAATCCAGATCATATCCATCCCATACATTATTGCTGTCTAACTAACTAAGGAGATATATTCGTAGCCTTGACGGTAGCCGAATTATCTAGATGTAATATGTTGTACGAGGAAATACTAAGTTCAAGGACGAGACTCTTAACATTCTCGGATCTGCTTCTAGGTTTTCGAATAAATTTACATTTCTAGAGGTTTGTAAAAGAACTCGTACAACATATGAGACGGCAAATTGCGCATCCATTTCAAAAATTCTTGACTACGATGGAAGAATCAAAAAAGCTCAGTCAAAACTCACATCTTGCTGAATTATGAGAAATAGTCATTGCCAAAAATTCTTGAAAAGACTTAAATGACCTTTGAGATGAATAGGGGAAAACCGAGGTAAAAATTTATTAGCTGTGAAATCTACGCTTTTTCATTTAATATCAATTAGACGTCACTGCGGAAATAGTTTCCTTGTAGTTATCTATACATTTGTTTTTGTTTTCCACAATTGATTTACTATAGCAATCATTGAAATATGTAATGTATCTCATCTGACTGGGAACAATTTTTTTTTTTAATTTCAAGTTCAGAGAATCTATTTAATGGCATTTCCGTAGTAAACATCTATAAACATTACCTCCGAACCGGCAACTATCAATGAAATATTCCTACATTCTGGCAAATTTCTTGGAATGTTCAAAAGTGATAAGATAGTCGTTGTTGTTATTGGAGATTTATGAGTTCAACTTTGAATGGCGCAGAATTTTATTTGCGAAACATTTAAAAGTTTGGAGAGAAAGTCTAACTATCATCCATACAAGGCCGAATAAAGGTAATCTGATGATGAAAGGTCCGAATTCTTAAGACGGTTGATGATAGTGCTCTCCGTAAAGATGTCGACGTTTGCTATGGGAATGGGACTCAGAAAAATAAATTTAGTTTTTGTGATAACTCTCTACACAATGTGGCAAATAATGTTCCGGATACGAGCCACATCTCAACAACCAAGAGCGTATTCTATTTGTCAGATTATACGTTTTAAAGCTTGAATCTTTCTCTACTATCTGTTATAATTTCATGACATCCAAAACAGGTTTTCAGTTGATGTTGAAATTTAGACATGCAAACAGGAGCAGTCATTTAATTCCATTTGGTAAAAATGCACCAGAAACATTCCGACTGATGCAACAACTGTATCGTTCAGTTCTTTTCTAGTGGCATAAACGTTTTTTGGCCAGCAAACATACAGAAAGCCCAATTTCAGTTCCGAAGCCTGAAATGATCACAAAATGATTTTGTTGCAGAATTCATTCCAACTGGTGAAACAGTTAATGCTGCATGTTATCTTGAAGTTTTGAAGCGTTTGATGGCCGGAATCCATCATAATCGTCCCGAGTATCGCGATGCAAAAAGTTAGTCCCCATTGCACGATAATGCAGCGAGTCACACAACACTCATTGTTCGTCAATTATTGGCTCGAAATCAAGTGTGTGTGTCAGATTTGGCACCGTGCGACTTCTCTTGAAATTGAAACTGAAAGAATGCTTTTTTAATGACATTCCGACCATTCAACCAGCTTCGACACGGGCACTGGAGGCAAGTCCCCAAAATGAGCCTGAACAGGCATTTGAATCACTATTAAATCGTCTTTTAATTCCTAGAGCGAGTCCGGTAATTTATTTGCCACACTGTGTAATTTGAATAACTTTAGAATACTGACAACTACGATTTTTCCATGAAAATGAAAGATACAAAATGTTTAAATCGGTAGACCTATTCTAACGTAAAACACCAACTAATCGAACTTTTTAAACAATTATTTCTGACACAGCTTCATATAAATTGATTTTAAATACAATTGGAAATATAGCGAGATAGGAAAAATAATCAGATTGTGCCCTTTTGGATGGACTGCAAGCCTGACCTATGATGTGTTCAATCTAATAATAGACAATTCTCGAACTTGTAAACTTTTTATATCAGTATTTTAGAGGTTTTTTATTGTTAAGTACAGAGTCAATGAAATTTTGAAGGTTCTGTTCAATGCGAGCTCTGATACGAGCTGGACAGTGTAGCGTTTTGATGGTTAAGTTGTTTTATTTTTAAAATACCCTGCAAGGCTTTTGTAATTTTTTGAGTTCATTGATCATTCGTCTATAGGTTGTGTTTCGCTGTGGATGGGAATAACTCTATCAGCCCCTGGACTGCTCGTCACGGGTTCCGGCAGTTTCGTTATGGTGAATCTTGTTCTGACCGACAAGTTGAGGTGGGTGCTGAACAAATCAACCCATTCGCCTATAAATTGTTTACCGCTGTTATAATATAATGACTCTGTCAGCCCCTGGACTGCTTGTGAGTGCTTCCGGCAGTTTCGCTTTGGTGATTCCTGTTCTGGCCGGCAAGTTGAGATGGACGCAGATCAAATCAAAGCTCTAATTGAAAAGAATGCACGCTACACCAGGCACATGGAAACAGTCTACATATCAAAACCAAGCGTAGACAATCGATTGCGCAAACACCAATACGCAAATCAAGAGAAAAAAGAGACGCGGGTCATCTTTAGCTACTCTAAAAGCTTGTCTTCACATGGTGGAGGTTATGCTCTGTTCTTGTTGGAATTGGAAGAAAATTGTGGAAAGAATTATTCCCCAGCCTGTCACGGAGAAAGATCCTCTGGGTCCACCCAGCTTCGATCAGGTCAATTACCTACAATATGCCTTTGCTGTCGATGTAAGTTTTCACAAAAAATATGTCACGGGTGCCTTTATAAACCCCAAAGTACGGTATGTCCCTGTTGCTTTGGGCTTCCCTACCATGTCTGGTTCGACTCAATACGTGCTTCTTTCTCTTCTTGGTCATCATATCATGGGCTGGTAGAATACTCACTACATTTTGAATGCCCTCTTCAACTGTCTTTGGACTCTGGTCTTATGGATATGCTACCTGATGCTAATATATAAGGATTCATCCTGCTGAAAAAATATAAAATCAACTTTCTCTGTACCCGGCTTCGAACAAAATCTAACCAGGAGAAGAATGTACGCAGTTGGGTCTTTAGGGATGGTTCGAAGACCGTATAAAATCGTGGCCTTAGTGCCTTTATGGAGGAAGACAACATTCGATTTCACTGCTCCTTAGGAGAGGTTCGCATAAGGTTTTGATGAATTCTTGGATGCCTTCAAGCTAATTCGAGAATGTAAGACTTCTCTGATCACATTCGGAACGCTGAAGGCTGAAGGTTGAATTTATTGGGTCTCATGTGGGTCCCATGTTAAATTGAGGTCACAGGAAATGGTATCGTCAATGAACATGCTGACGAAGGCCTATAGTAGGTATGTCCGCTTGCGGTAAGGGCTTCCATTAAAAATTGAGTTTTACATGACTCCTGGTATGTATCTCAAAGTTGCAGGCAGTCCAAATGAATAGTTTCCGTGATCTCTTAGAAGACAGCGACTTTCCTTTCCCTTAGTAAGACAGACTGCAGGATGGTTACTATAATCGTGATGGGGCACTACGCTTTTGATGTAAAGTGTTCTACGCATAAGTGCCCTACAACCTGTGACGCTTGTTCTGAAAATGAAGATAATACCACAAAACGCTTCTCCTGTAAGTGTCTCCAGGTACTTGGTGCAGTTGTAGTTCGTTTACTGTAGGGACTGTATCACTGAAGCGCTTGCTTGACTTCCTACAAAAGAGTGAGTGGCTGTGGTCTGCTGAAAGTTCCCGAAGACGATTTCAACTTCCGCTACCGTGCTTGAGGCGTCCAGAAAATCATTTTTGCTCCATTAAGAGGGATTTCAAAGGGACCTACTTTTAGATTTAATGAGATTGCTGATGTGGTTTTAAAATTTAAATAATATACTTTTTTCATGATGATTTAAAAATTTTTTTATTCAATTCCTGTCGACACTGTTTATATAAAAAAAATTCCATGGCTCTTATAAAATAATTTAATTGAAGATAATGTCTACTTGTATACTTGTATGCCGCTGCAGTTTATTGATGGAAGTTCCAGTTCAATTCCATAATCACTGTCCGTCGTTAAGTTCCTTTAATAAAATTGATTATCAAAGTTTAACGATTTACCCATGAACTACTTTCATCACTTTTTTCTAAAAAATTTAAGTATCCCTTCTTCTCAATGAAATATGAATTATTCTGCCTCCTTAAGCTGACCTTTTTTTGTTGTGTGTTGATTTTATCAATTCAAGATTAAAGCGAACTCCTACCGTCCAATGAGGTCATGAATGATTTTAATTGTTAAATGATTAATTTTAATAATGTTAGTAAATTGGACTTGTCTAGGAGAAGATTAAATTTATATAAAGCTTTGTTAACACCAAGTCTGATTAGCAATCACTACAGCCGGACTTTTAGCTATTAATATGGTATTCCTGCTGTAGATTTGTTTTTTTTTTTTTAAAAAGCTTATCATTATCTGTTTGAAAGTTTTTTTTTTTAATATATAATTCCCAATTATAACAGAAATTTGTAGGTTCCAGTTGCGACATCTTGGTACATTTAAGCAGCTAAAATCAATTCAGTTAGTGATCAGTAATCGAATAAGTCAGTCAACAAGAGATAGAGGTTGAGTTTTTCATTTTTAATTTATTTTCTAGACCAAGAAAGTATGAAATTTTTCATAATTTTGGCCGTGTGCCTTAGTGCCGCTATTGCAGGTAAATTAAAGTGTTTTTTTTTTTGTTTGTCTTAATTTAGAGAGTGAGATTTCATGTCGAACGTGAAAGGGAACAAAATGAAATTTCGTGGTTGAAATGTGTCGTGTTTTTGAGAAGGGAATTATTCCTTCCTAACCTCAATTTAAAGTTTTGACTGTTCCAGTTCAGTTAAAAAAATTTATGTGATTTTATTCATAGAAAAAGTGCGACAAATTATCTAATGTAAAAAGCAAATCAAATAGCGTCTTAGCGTTCCATAGATAATTGGTTCTTGAACAAGTTGAACTTTCCAAGCCGAAAAATTATTTTCTCCAAAATTTCAAGGACCGTAATGGTGAAAACACATGCCAAAATCACATAATTGTTTATTACACTGATTATGTAAGCTTGGATGTATAGTCCTAATTCCAGAGAACTGCTGAATTTTTTTCGTTTAGCGAGCTGGATCATTTTCTTGTTGAAATATTCACGACTTGTTACGAATATCTTTTGATTAAGATGGTTCTTTTAAAACAGTTGTTTGATTATTTGTTGACCATTTTCTTGAAAAATTAAAGCCAGTACCATCGTCAGTGGGCTAGCCAATTTATATATCATTACTGCTCGGCCTTCGGAATAAGTTCCAACGTTTCCGTAAATGAGCGACTTCGATTTCCAAATCATGATTTGACTAAAGTTAAAGGTTATCTCCACGTTGATCACATGTCTACTGCACTTTTAATCATGTTCTGAGCGATTGAATGGTTTCACAGAATAAAAACAAAATTGTTGGTCTATGATTTTCGCACCAAAAACTATGTCAATTCATACCTAGTACTAACAAATGTTTTGGTACACGGTTTGGCTAGTAAAATGAAAACGACTAAATATTTTTTTTCTACTTATAAGATCACTCAAGGGCTACAAGTTGTAGAACAACCAATTCGAAATGGATCGCATTTGACTTCTAGCCACGGAGAAGTCGGTCTGGCCACCCTTTGATTAAAGTACGGACATCATGCATTTGAACATTTTCTACTGCTCGGACATGGGCGCGCTTGAATAATACTTGAATGTCGAGTAGTGCTAAACCATTGTCTCCAGAACCGACTATAGTTTGTAGTCTAATAGATTAAGGTGTGGGCTGCCAGATGGGCAACTATCCGTCGAAATGAAGCTTGGAACGTGGTTTTGGAGCTAATTTTGAGTGGATTTTGCCTTATGAACTGTGTTTTTGTTTTTGAGGAGCTCCACAACGTTCTCTAAAACTTCAGTCTGTTACACTTTCACCCAGGTTTTGACACCTTTCTTGCAGAAATAGACCCTCGTGCCTCAATCGTCACGACCATCACAGAAGCTGGGTGGTGGCCGTGCTGAACTCTCGGAACGAGTTCAGACCCATGTGATGACAGAGGATATACTCTATTTTCAAATGAATTCATCAATGACATTTTCCCACGTACTGAAGCATGGCTTTCGATTTTGACTTATATTTCGGTTTCAATGGTTCTTTGAGTAAATGGCCCCATTTCTTGATTGACTACAACTGATGTCAACAATTTGTTTGCGAGAGTTTTGCATGTCAATTGTCAAAAGGCCGTCAAGTTTGAGTGGATGCGTTCAGTAAGTTATTATAGTTATTATAGTAATGAGCGTGTGCATTTTGTGTACCAAAACACTTATTAGTACTAGGTTGTACGTTTCCTTCAAGCCAATTTTCGATGTTCTATGTCGGGTTATGCGCAATTCCTTCCATGGAGGATTAAAGGATTCACCCAATAGTCATTGCCAGGTAACAGAAAAGAGGTTACTTTTGCATTTTTGCTTTTTCGCTGTCTTGGTCATTTTGGATTTGTTCACTTTTCAGTTTCTCCATTCCATCTTTTTAATATTTTGGCACAGACATTTGACTTAAAAGATGAACTTTGGAGTTCCGCCATTACTTACCAATCTTCTTTATTGGTGTACCCTCTGGATTTGAACCATAAGTTTTAGTGTAGTAGACGCAGATACTTGGCGGCACCAAATTTCAGAAAAAATTTGTAGGTTATTCGTCTTGTCTCCTAGACTGCGTTTATCCATCTACATATACCTTGGGTGGATTAATACTAAAAGTAATTCTTATCAATCAATTCGATCGTTATTTGGCTGATTTAAATTGCGAATTTCGAGTATGTTGTCCATGCAACTCTCAAAGGCTGTAGTCCAACAGAATAGCCCTGATTGTGAATAGTGTAGTGTAAAGTCATTTGTTTTAGTTTGATACACCACTGACCTGATTTAAATATGCACCTATGCACAGAATTTATTTTTCAGATAAAGTAATCGCTTTCTGAGCTGGTCTTTCTGATTCATTGCATCCAGCTTTCAAGCAACCGATATCGATTTAACTATGAATATTCGTATCGCAAAATAGAGCTGCTATTCGAAGACTGGAGTGTTGATGCACCACATTTTTTTTGCTATATCCATTTCCAATACTTTTCATGCCAAGGCTAGACATAGTATTGACGGAAGTTCTATTATTTTCTTTGGTATTATCTCAACTAGTTGCTGCTTTTAACGCATTTGAGACTTTGTTCATTTCAGCTTTAAAAAAATAAGCTCTATGTAGTTCAATAGTTTCGAGAACAATTTTTATTTATCAGATGTCTTTGAAAATTTCGAAATTTTTTTCTTGAAGTATACACAGTTTGTTGGTGGATATTGTTTGGTTGAGGTGCTACACAGTCTTCCAAAATAATTGTTTTATAAACATGCGTCAAAACTTCGACTTCTTTCTCAAACAAAGGTTGGAAACGCTATCATACAATTACTGATACGAAATTGTAAAGATGTTCGACACTCAGGAGTTCTGATGCTTTTCTTGATGACGTATCGAACACTCAATTAGTTGGTGCATTGAAAGATTCGTCAACGATGTTCCTTTTTTTTATCTTCTCAGTGAACAGAATCCACAGCCATCCATCTCAATTTTGTTTACACCCAAATAATGCATCTGAGGGTATGGTATGCACGAAATTACAAGTGAAATATAGTGGCTGTTGTTTTTATGGTGCAATTGTGAATTACAACACGATTTCCGATGTTGTTCTATGACATGATCGTAACCAACAAACTTTTAAGCGTCATTTTTGACATACATGCCACATGTCAAATACGTGGAGTGAAAGCGTTCAGTACTTCATCCGCAATAGACGCATTTAATTGAAAGGAAACGCCTTTGTGTTTACTTTTTTAGTTTGAAACAATGATGAAGCAATCACGTATCTATTAAAGTTAGGCCTAACCAATTCGTAACGAATTGAAGTCGTTCCATGATCCAGCCGTATTCCAAGGCTCTTCCCACTCCATTTTACTTTTATATCTGACTTTCACTGCGGTTCAACTTGTCAATGATCACTTCCATGGGTTTCCTTAGGAATCGCAGAAAATATGTAGCCCTAAAAACGTGTGTTACTGTTAGGTGTAATCGCGTGGGATGCAGATTTCGATTCTTTGCCATTCACTTAAATGTTCATTAGTTTATTTGACTAATTTGTCAAGACTGAATGAGACGAAATTGTCCCTGTGGTGAATTCAATTTAAGTCGAATCGTAAAATTTTCGGCAGAATGTTTACTTATATCTTAAGTGTGTTAAGATTTATTACAAAATTTTCAGCTCCTCAAGCTAAGAGTACCTTCTCCATTATCACTCAGTATGTGAAAGAAAAGGTTACAAAGTTCAACGTCGTCGAAAGAGATCGTCGCAAATAACCTTCTTGACGACCTTATAAATCTCTGAGACTTCTTTGGTTTAATAAAGTGGGAAGTATTTTACTACATACACATATGTACATATATTACGTTTAAGAGATTAATGATGATCCGTCACTGGAATAATTGTGATTTCATAATTCGAAAATATTCTGATGAAATCCGCCCCAAAGTTGATAGCTTGTTTCCTCTTCTGTTTAAAATGAACAAAAAATATTTCCTTGATAAAAGTAGTGACAAAAATAAGTCTAGAAAAAACATTATGATAGTAATTTAAATTATGATTATAAGTGGTCTTGACCTTTTCGTTTATTTTCAGAAATTGTAGCAGATCTTCAGTCAAGGTAAGAAACCATCAGTAGTTGCTTATTTATCATTTCATTGTTCGCTTATTTCACTTGTTTATTTGTGTATTTGCTTACATCACATATTTTATATTTAATTATATCACTAAGTATATAAATAATTGAACATTTGCTTTGAACATTTTAGAGGTCAGTCCATTCATGATATGTAAGTACCAGAATACCCTTTTGGTTAGTTTTGTTAATATTGTCCCTACAACAAAATTTCCTAATTGGCATTGGTACGCAATTTCAAATACATTTGTCATAATTGCTTTTTTTTTGAAAAATTTTCCCAAAATTATCTTAATTTTCTGGATTGTAACCTTTTTAATGACAAATCTTACTTACTTACTCAGCCACTATGTTCAACACAAGCAAACCGTTGAGGATGCCAGGAAAGAGGTCGGCGAAAAATTGGGTGAAACTTTAGTGTCCAGCGATATTGAAGGGTGAGATGACAAACTACTACTAACTATTTGAATATTTCAAATTGATTTTTATTTCGTATTCGCAGGCAACAGATCCAATCTTCCCTAGAAGAAGATGGTACATATGGCGTTGGGATTGTTGGATCAAGTGGGGCTAACAGTATTGGTGGTATCGGAGGTACTTCATACAGTGACTTCGGGTCAAGTTCAAGTTCAAGTTCATCATCACTCGGCGGTGGATCAAATCCAATAATTATTCCAGTTGCTGGAGGCAGCGGTGGATCGGAAAGCTTTTCCGAGCATTCCGAGAGGCGTGTAGATGGTGGTGTTGCTCCCATTGTGATCGGTGGTAGTGGAGGTAATGCAGAGTCTTACTCGCATCATCATGAATCACGTGTACGAAATCAAGCAGCTCCAGTTTATATTACATCACCATCTGGCGGTTCTGAGAGTTATTCCCATCATGAAGAACGTCGTGTTCAAAATCAAGCCGCTCCAATTTACGTAGCTCCTGCTGGTGGTGCCGAAAGCTATACTCATCATGAGGAACGTCGCGTTCAAAATCAAGCTGCTCCAGTTTACGTAGCACCTGTTGGTGGTGCTGAAAGCTTTACTCATCTTGAAGAAAGTCGCCTTCAAAATAAAGCCGCTCCAGTTTACATAGCACCAGTTGGTGGTGCTGAAAGTTTCAGTCATCATGAATCTCGTCGTATACAGAATCAAGCTGCCCCAGTATATATTACCTCACCTAGTGGTGGATCGGAAAGTTACTCTCATCACTCATCACAACGTATTCAATCGAGTCCTTTGCCAGTTGTTCTACAGCCACATGGTGGTTCCGAAAGCTTTTCACATCGCCGCAGCAGTGTACGTATACCTAGTCAGCCTATCCCTATTTTGTTGGGTCCAAGTGGAGGATCTGAGAGTTATGTACGTTCCCGAGAGGAACGAATTAACAGCAATCCTATCCCATTAGTTGTTGCTGCTCCCAGCGGTGGTTCGGAAAGTTATACTCAATCTCTGGGGCATAAAATTAGCACTCGACCACAAACCATTCTCTTGCGTCCAGGTGGAGGTTCAGAGGTTTATACCCATCATAATGAGAAAATTGTTCAGGCTCAGCCAGCTCCAGTGTACATTGCTCCATCAACTGGTTCTGAGAGTTACTCGCAATTAAGGAAATTCTCTTCACAATCACAGGCCGCTCCATTGGTGATTGCTCCATCTGGGGGTTACAATTCACATTCACATTCATCTTTGTTGTCCAGTCAATCTCAGATCCAACCTGGTGTGCACTACTTACCGAGCTCTCATTTAACTGATAGTAGCTTACTTAGCTCTGGAGTTGTTGGTGGTTCTTTGGTTCGTCCTTCTTCTCCGTATATTTTAAACTCACATTCCTCTGGATTTGGACTGGGAAGTGGTATAAGTGGCACATCATCTGGTCTAACTAATTATATGTCTGAATCGGAGCGTCTTGCAAGGCTGCAAGCTCAAGATATTGGTGTTGGCGGTTTCAGAACTGGAAGTTCTCAATTGAACTTGGGTTCTGGACTAGAAGGTTTAGGAAGTGGAAGCTTTAGCTCTGGGTTAGGAGGTGATATTGCTGGTGGTGGTGGCTACCGTGCAAAAGCATGGGAGAAATCCTCAAAATGGTCTTCTTCTACACAGGTAGGATGGGGAACGTAATTATTAAATGTTTTGAATCTGATAATGTTTGTTGTATTCTTTTTAGTATGGACCTGATGGAAGGCCTAAAAACTACAACGTCTTGTCCACTGCTGAAGGTGAACATCATGACATTAACGGAAAACAAGCCGGATACAAGGCAGCTACGACAACTCTTGATGACGATGGTAAAGTTAGCACCTACAGCATCCACTCATAATGACGACGAGTACATAGAACGTGTCAGTTCTAAATTGCTTAAATTTATGTTTTAGATGTTTGTAAAGAATTATGTTTAAAAAAAAGCGCCTTTGTGGCCAGAAAATAAAAAAAACATTTTTTATAAAAATTTTAAATTTTTTCAAAACCTTTGATAGCTTGATCCTAAAAGTATGCCCACTTATTAAATTGATATTTTATCAGCTGTTCAGAATAGTACTAGATTTATTGCTCAGTTACACTGGCAAATGTCTTTTCAAATGATCAGCTGTGACTCTACATCGTTGATGCTTATCTTACTTAGTCACTTAGGTAGTTCAGGGTGAATCTGGGTCTTAACTAACAAGCCTCTCCAGTTACACCGATTCACTTTTACTTGGAATTTTTTGGTACATATTGGTATCCATTTGCTTTACTTGTCCTTCCCATCTCTGACTGATGCGCACTTCTCTAGCTATATACCTATGACTTCGTCGTTGGTCGGTAATTTTGTCAAGAATCTGATGGAGTTTGAAAAGTTGGTAACGTGTGGATTAATCTGATGGAGTTATACCTCTCTAATGATTCTATTCAGGCAAACACTCAGATCTGAGGAATGAGTTGGTGTTTGCTCTGCTTTGTTGAATTTCAGCTTAGATACTGTTTTCCTCACTACATCTTGGTTATCATCGTGAAAGTCAAATGGTTTGCTCCTTTTAGAGTTCAAGATGTTGGTTTTCGATGCCATTATACAGTCTGCTGGCGAAGTTTTTACCTATTTTCAGCACCAATCTCTGGCGATTGTGGATATTCTGCCCTACTCTCGTATTTTGTCGCAGTAGTTGTTCTTAGTTGTGGCGCTTGGGAGAATCACATTCATATGTACGAGTACATTGTTTGCAACGAGGTGGTGATTCGAGTTGTTATTGGCCATGAAGGTGTACATAGATAAGTCGATAAGCCAATGTTCCTTGCCAGATGTGGTGTCGTGTTGACTATGCCATCCAGCTGCCTAACAAACGATGTCCTGCTGACTTATCCTTTTATCGTCGTTAATCTTGTCGAGGAGCTGGTGCAAACATTGTTTGGTGGCGTCGTCCTTGTCTTCTGTGTTGCTACGGGCGAAAATTACTTTTATGTTAGCGAATTAAGCCTCTATTCGGATTATCTAATCGCTCACGTGTCTAAAGCTCAAGACTTCTTGCCTGCTTTAGCTGGATTGATAAAACCGCATCTGCATATCACTATGTCACAGCTTTTAATTCTCCTTGTCCTGGGCGCATCTTATCACATCATTTCCTAGGTGGCTTTAATATTTTGATGATAGTCGTCAAGAACTGTTCGATTGCACGTGGTCTGTCCAAACTTTCCAAGTGCAGATCCGTTTGCCAATGTCATCAATATTGGATCCATTGCTATGCAAGACGGTTAGCTACTTAGTCTTGTTTAATGGCAATCTTTTGTCTAACTTCTTGTACGAGAAATATGTCACAATGGTCCGCTGAGCCTAGAGAGGACAGCATATCGATGATGTATCTATTAGAAGGAGAAGTTACAAATAAGTCAGAAAAGGCACTCGAATAAATAGGGTTTCTAAGGCTAAACTTCCTATCAAGAAACGTTGATATTCTCACTCATTTAGCTAGCACTTTGTAAAACCTCTCCGCTGCTCGGGTGTTTATAATTCATTCAGTCAGCCTCGGGTTCCTTACTGGGCTCTCAAAATGCAGATCAGCAGACAATAATTCCGATATCAGGCATATAAGCACAGGTTACTGGGTACCTCTCCACTTTTGCTGAGAAGATAGTTATGAATAGCTGTACTGTCTCTAAAGCGCAGGCGATCTAGTTGTGATCGGCGATTGGTGCTCTAGAAATGAAATGCTCTACTGTCTGGAGAAGCTGGTTGGTCTGACTCATCTAGTGCTTGAAGGGCATCACCATTGATTCTTCTAAAGAAGCTAAGTATTTCGGTTCCATTCTGGAGCACATTTTTTTGGACCTAACATGTTGCGTCGAAAAACTTCAAGCCGCTGTCGAATTCCTTGCAGTGTACCGAGTAAAGGAGCTTTAAGCAAGACATGGGGCTTTTTACCGAAAAGAGTCTTCTCTTCATTCTACAAGTGAACTCTTTCCCACAAGTCGGTTTTCTGGTAGAAAAGGCTTTCACGTAATCGGCCGCATCGGGGCTTTATCTAGCATGTATGGTCCTGCTCTTAGAGGTATCAGCCTGACGCTTAAGCGAGTGAGACGAAGCGGCGAAAATGGGTTTAGTGGTCATTGAGGGCAAGACCTAGTATGTACATATATGCTGTCAAGCAGAAAGGACCCTCGACACCGACGTCTCGGGCAGAACGTCATCTTCGACAGATATAACTTTGAGGTAGTTAGGAACTTTGTCTACCTACCTTTGTCTAACGCTATAAATTCAGACAACGACACCAGCGCTGTGATCAAACGAAGAATAACTCTTACCAATCGCTGCTCCTTTGGGCTTAGAAGGCAAATGACTGGTAAAGTCCTCTCTCGAACAACAAAAGTTGCCCTATGTAGGGCCTTAATAATCCCAGTCCTACTCTTTAGCGCAAAGGTACGGACATTATTAAAAATGGATGACGGTGCTCTTGGTTCATTTGAGAGGAAATTTATTCGATTGATTTTAGGTCCTGTCTGTAGTGACGGTGAGTGGAGGAGGAGATACAACGACGAACTGTACGGACGGTACAGCGACATCGACCTAGCCAGAAGAGTGAAAATCCAATGACTGATATGGCTGGGTCATGTAGAGCGGATGGACACTAACGCTCCGATTCATTGTCTTCGAATCCGCCCCTGAGTGACAACGCTGTAGAGCAAGACCGAGACTCAGGTGGCTCACGCAAGTGGAAGGGGACCTCAGCCAATTGAACTGCCATCTAAAGTAGGTGAGTAAGGACTTTGGTACAACACGCACGGGAGTTTTGATGATCTTATGGACCTGAGCTCCTGTTGCAAAAGTTGAATTTCCTTGGGTCCTAGAATGGTTTTGAAGAGAATCAGAAAGATATGTGATGGGCTCTTCAAAGATTGCTTCAATACCGAGTTAAGGAACGACTGCATCAGATTTCCCTGCTTCTTAGGAAGATGCTTCTGCTTTAGTAGCAAAAATATACAAGTTGTGGGATAATTTAAATAAATAATTAAAATTAAAAGAAAGACAATAAGGGAAGTTGACTGGTTTGAAGCGGCTAGATTTGTTGAAGAACAGCAGCGCATATAACGACAATTGCGACCGAATGTAAGGCCAACAACTCAAAAAATTCTACAATTCAACAGATCTGGCCCCATGTACATCAAACGGGGCCTACTTTCAAATCAAACTTCCTTAATTCACCCTCTAATGACTTCCAAGGTTATTTGAGAACCCAAGATTTTCCGAACACCGACGGATGACTAAACTCCCTTGTTTGGATCGCAGTTCAAATCGGAATGATGGCAAATGAAACCACCGACGAGTTTGCTAGCCGACCCTGTGTAAAAACTGCTTTCTATGGGCTTGATGTGGGTGTTACTGATGCCATGATACTGCAGTTTGCAGTTAATCTAAACGAATGCTTCCCAACATCTATAGGAAGTCAGCGATTTTCCTACTGTCTACTAGGGGCACTACGCTTTTGCTAAGCAGCATTGTGCACTGGGCTTAACTGAGACAATATTTTGGGAAGCTTTCTGTGCAAGTGAAGACACGGCTGAGCACTACTTATGTTCGTATCTGCCCTATTTGATCTTTGCCAAAGCACTAAGGCTTCCTTATAAAAGAAAATTTCTATCACTCTTGGCATTAACAGCGTTTGTTACTGGGAAACTCCAAGTGAAGGGTTCTGCTCCTAGTTGTTCTTCAGAGAGCTGCTTATTCTACCTTGTTGCTGAATGCTAACTTTATTCATTGGCAACTTGTTAATTATTTATTCTTAACTCTGCCGTAGGACGTCTCAACCCCAAACAAGAGAAAGGGAGTTCCAATTCAATCTTTAGGCTGGAAACACACCGCAGCGGACATGACGTGCTGTTTTTCACCGATGATTATACGAGTTTTATTTTAACACACAACAACCGGCACAGAAGGGCCTATCGATGCCATTATGTATGAAATATAACATCGTTCAAATGTCCGCCGCGGTTTTTCTGGGTGGCGCGTTATCCTATATGTGCAGTTTTCCATGACTCCGGTGCATTAATCAGGCTGAATTTGACCGACGGCATGGGGGTTATGTTGGCTTTGAGGACCGGTGTAGGTTGTGGCTTATTCGCATAGACCTGCGGCTTCCGAAAAGCCCACAAGAAAAAGTCTAACGGGGTCAAATCGTACCATGGCGGTGGCCAGTTTACATCACCTCCAAGTGAGATGACCATGCCCTCGAATCGCTCTTGCAGAATTTCGAATTTGGCGTGAGCTGTGCTATTCTGTTAAAACCATATTTCGTTGGTGTCCATATAATCGAATTCAGGCCAAAAGAAGTTGGGAAACATCGATCTATAACGCTCGCCGTTGATGGTGATGGCCCGGCCAACGTCGTTTTCAAAGAAATATGGACCGATGACGCCGCCAGCCCAAAATCCATATCAAAGAGTGACTTTTTAGGGATCTATTAGACGGATTGGTGGCATCCTAAATTCGACAATTTTGTTTGTTAAAGTAGCCATTAATGAAGAAATGGGCCTAATCGCTGAAGATGATGTTAAAAATTAGGGTCAGTTTCCAACTGCTTCAGATCCGATTCAGTAAACACATGTCATTGTCCATAGTCGTCTACGTTCAGCTCCTGGATCAGTTGAAGTGTCTACAGGTGCAGGCCTAAGTCACGAAGATGTCTTCGCCAAGTGGTGGTCTGCGAAAGACCGAGTTCTTTTGAGGGAAGCGAAATCGACTGCCTCGGATTCTCCTGCACACTTTTACGGACAGCGGCAATGTTTTCGGGAGATCTTGCGTTTCGTCAACGTACGGGTGTTGGTTAATCGTTTACTGAACTACGAGTATTAGACTCAAATTTATCCACCACACTGCCCGTAGACCTCTCGGTGGGACGACTATGGCGACCGTATAATGGGCGAAGCGCACCTCTCATGATGGGCATAAAAGAGTTGCCTAAAAGCCGATGCTAATTATTAACGTTCTGGTGCATGTCGGCCACTTATCTAGCCGCCATTTTCCCAATTTTTAAATTTACGAGTAGCACTGAATATATGGCATTGTTTACTTTTGGGGCATACCTGTGCCGACTTTAAGGTGCAGAGTGTTTCGGATGTTGTCAATAATCGCATTTCTACTATTTCAGTGAATTCCTCAGAAACAATGTTGTTATCTTCTTGGTAAGGAGCATGTTGCGTCTACTTAACAACAATATTATAACCAGGAAGTTACTTCATATAATTAGTATCCGATAACTCTTCTTCTCTTAGAACGGCTTGTCATTTTGTCTATACATCACCCTCCCTTGAAAGGATATAATATAGGAATAATAGCACGTTGACAATGGTTGAGTTTGCAAGTCTTCAAACCTATGATCGTTACCCTGAACATAATGAATAAATCCTGTTTTTCCATCTACTATATTTCTTTTACGGTTGCCTAAGCCAGCATCTAAATTTATTACTCAGAAATACAGTAAAAAAAGAACTACACAGCTTATCTGCACCCATAAACAACAGTTTAACCACAAAAAAGGAATTCACCAGGACGGTGAAATCATATCCAAAAGCGAAGATGGAAAAAAATCCAACAAATACAAAGTCCAAGCCCAATGAACTGTGAATCGTTTAGCATACTACATACCTTCCCTGGCTTCAATACGAAGCCTTAAAAACCCAAAACTGAACTAATGGACCACGCAAGCTCGTAACTCCCAAATATCCTTCTCTGCCATTGTCCTTCAGATGTTCCTTTAAATGCAAGGTATCCTAAAATTTATATGCAATTTTCTCCATAGGTCATTCAGTAACACAAACACACACTCAAACCACTCATCCTGGTGTAACAATTGTGGAAAATTACATTCATATGACTGTACCGGGTGTCTAGTCTATATATACGGTCCATTAAGGACACAAGGATGCAGGAACACACCGTATGCAATTCGGAATTAACTTCCAAATCGACATTACCATTGTCGAGGGGGTTACTCTGGTTGCAACTGCCATTACAAGATACTCATCCTCTATCCATTTTCTGGGAGGGGGTTAATGTGTATTCTAATGATGACTACTTACGTACTATAGTTATCCTTTTATACAAAATCCTTGCAAATCTTTGCCAGCATTTGGGTAATCTTCTCGAGGATAAGGGCATAATACGAATACCTGACAAAAAAAAATTCTTCCACAGCAACAATTACCGCATACTTCAGTTGGAAAAACAAATACAAGGACGAAGACTAGCAGGGATACCATCTAGAGCGAGTAATAGAACCAAGTACCTATGTCAGTACTGCCAATTTAAAATAAATTTCCTCTTTCACGATACACCGACGCTGTTGTTTCTCCTAAAACAGTTAAGTGCTCCTTTTTCCACTTTCGACAAGATCCTAATTCCTGAGTCTTGCTCTATGGAAGAGAGGCTAAGGGTCTTGTATAAATGCATTTTCGTTGCCTCTTCAGCTTAAGGAAACAGGGATTGGCAAGAGTTATTCTGCGTCTGGTGTCGTTGCTGGTTTTAACATATTACTTAGTAAGTCTTCGGTCTGACAAACAGATGGCACCACTCTTGGCACTAATCACTTCACGGCGATCGTATCATTCTAGCATACAGATGGCACTGTTTGTGACACAGTGGCTTACAGATTTTAAAGATTTGTAACGTTTAGTCATTCTGCTTTTGTAGGTCTCTGGAATTGGTGAGAAATTAAAGACGTAGAGTTCACATGTGTTTATTCTTTTGGAAGACCGTAAAGCGAAGTTGCATGAGATAACTGACACCTATCAGAAGGTAGTGTGTTGACAATTTTACGCAAAAAAATTTTACGCTTTTTAAGCGGAATAGAAAGGATTTCTTGAGTCGGTCGGTATGTGACAATGGATGCAATATGTCACCTGAATCATAAAGATTGACAGCTGATGACACCCGTCAAAAGCGAACAAAAATGTAGACAAAGTTATGGCATTAGTGCTAAAATTGAGAAAATTCTGCCTTACATGCAAATTAGGAGCGGCTAATAGCTTTTTGCAAACCTTTTTTATAATTGGCGGGAGCGAGCGGGATTTTATGTACCCCTTAAATGTTTACACATAGCGCGGGCACCGATGTTTGTTGGTTTTAAATGTCTTAATATTATGACGGCTAGAAAATAGAGAGCTCGCAACCATGTAGTTGTTCGGCTTAGGAAAGAATCATGATATTTCAGGGTGGACTTGAGGGTGTACTGATGAGCATTCACAGCGAGATGGCTATCACGTTTGGAGGTTGTAAGGCGTGGAATGCTACTGGCAATTTCTGTGGAGCACTGGTGGTAAAAATAGCGACATTACGTCGGTGATCGAGGGTGTCAATTGACTGAGTAATATTGGGATCTCCTACAAGTATTAACGCACGGTTTTGAATCCTTTGTAGTGAGTGCAAAGAAGTCTTAGGAGGACCTGACCAGATGTGAGTATTGTACTTCAATTTGGGGCGGATGAAAGCCTTATATTACGAAGCCAGATCAGGGGGGTGAACAAATTCTTACATCGCTTGAGGAACCTTTGCATTTCGCAGCATTTTTGGCGACTTTGAATATGTGGTCATTCCAACGTAGGTTGTCATTGACACACATTCCGAGAATGGAAAGTTTTTCGGTTTCAACGATGCAAGTGCCATTCATGGATAATGTTTGGGTATTTGAATTTTGCTTAAGCGACAGCAGACAGCATTGTGTTTTGGAAGCATTAAATTTCACTCTGATGGTAGTTCCCCAAATAATTATGCTGTTAATATCGGAATTTAATGAGCTGAACATATAGTACGCTGCCGTTCCCGTTCTACAGCCGAAGAGTAGGGACGTGAGTCCGTGAACGAATATGAAAAGCAGAGAGTACTGTCGTCATCAAAGGGGTAAATTGGATTAGAAGAAGCAGACAAGAGATCATTGATGAAAATTAAAAATAGTGTCGGAGACAGAATGGAGCCCTGGGGCACACCAGCATTTATTTTGTGAATATCAGACTTGAAACCATCCAATACAACTTGAACTGAATGTTCCGAAAGGTAATTTCTAATCCATTGAAGAAGAGAGTTGTCGATCCCAATTGCACGCATTTTCGGCAAAAAAGCCTGTTAAATGTCTTAGAAATATCAAGTGCAACTATCTTGCTTGCGCCAGATTGATGTAAACTTTGGTTCCACTTTTTGGTGAGACATGCCATCAAATCACCAGTGGACCTGTTGCTAGGTAAACCGTGCTGCCGGTCATTAAGAAGTTCTCGTGTTTCGAGATATTTTATAAGCTGACGGCTTATCAGCGTTTCCATGACTTTGAAGAAAAGGGACGTATGTAAGTGCAATGCGTCTGTAAGAGGAGAGAGAAAAAGATTCGCCTTTTTTAGGGACGGGCTGGACAAATGCTGTTTTCCATCTACTCAGAAAGAGGCCTAAAGAGTAGGGTTGATGGAAAAGCAGTGATTTTGCCAGCGCAGAAGAACACGGCTTCAGCAGAAGGGGAGGTAGGGAGGATCTTTATGTACTCTGGCAAGTTGCACGAGCGCGAAAATGCATTTGTGCCATTGAAGATTCGATGGATTCAAGTGTAGGCGGAGATATAGCACAATTTGAAACTGTTGATTTGGGAGACCACCACCTTAAAAAGATGCCAAAACTGAGGCTCAATTTGAGAGGAAAGACAAGTCGTTTTAGATAACAGGCATCGAAAAGTTAGAGAAATGTTGACTTTATCAGTCTTGATGAATAAAGTCGAATTTTAAGAAAAAACTTTCTTTCCGAAAACTTATTGAATGATGTCTAGACAGCGGAACCAAGTTCTTATCAACAAGGAGACTTTTTCTTCTATAATTGTCACAGTCAAAACAAGTGTCATTCTTGTGGATTGAAGAAATGATGCTGAGACTCCATGTTTACTGATCAGATGGTGCATGTTTCCCACGATGTATTCTCCAGCTGATTAAAATAGCCCAGCAGGAAACTTTCTGCTAACCGAGTCTTTCCATATTTTCAGTTGCGACTGCGACTCTGTTATTATTTTCCCCTTCCATCTTTGAAGGCTTTTATTCTGGGTTTATAAACATTTGACTTTCGAACCCATTCCTGGATGTAATATTTCTTCATTTTTTCGATCACATGCTTTACTCGATTCTTATTATTATTTTCGAGAAGTCTGTACTCTTCCCTTTATTCCTGCTTGTAATCATTTCAGTAGCAGCCTGTCCGTCGGAATGGTTTTGAGAGAGCTATCTGTTGTGGTAGCGATATTGCCACATCGGAAAGTTCGGGCATCCAGAATGCTGAAGGAAATATGACTAATCTAGCTGATTGATCGGGGATCGCCAAGTCCCTTTATGAAAGGGAAACCTGCTACTGGCTACTAAAGGATAGAGGTATAAACTGTCCTTGATGAGGCGTTCTTTACATCCCGATAGTTTACAACTTCTTTTGTCTCCTTCGAATAGCAAATGCTCATCCAAATAAGCGTCCACCTTTTAGCAGTCGCCGTACTAGGTATCGTAGTTTTTTTATCCGCTTTTCGACCAGTCCAGTTCATTTAACTTTTTGTTGCGGTAATATTAGTTTAGTAGTCTAGAGCCTCCGCAAGTTATTCGATAGCTGGTTGTGTTTTAATGGTCCCAACATTATCTTCGTTCCTAGGTTTGTTTTGGTGTTCACTCTTAGCCGCCAATGACGTGCCGTAGGGGTCGGGTATCCTATTTATAGTCGAAGATACTAGGCTTAACTGTCGATGCTTGTGTCCTTATAAAAGACTTGACCGTCATTAGAAACTCTAACTTACTAATTTTTTAAGTTTCCTTGAGATCTGTTGTGAAAGTTGATATCAATCAACAACCTATCAATCAAGCTCGATTGTTACTACAATATCGGTATACAGTTCAACAGATGCGGTTCTTATTTTAAAGGGTTGTTTCTCCTCGGAAATACATCTCCCAGACTTCTAAGTCACACTTTTTGCACAGATTGTGGAAGGCAGTGATGATTGACCTTCCACTATTGGACAAAGTCAACTATTGAACGTGGATAGAAATTCTGCTCAGCTAGAAATATTCGCAGAGCGATATCTTAATCCACATAGGCTTACTGTCAAGTGGCTTCTTAGATAAGTTTTCGGTGCATAGACAGAACGTAGTAAGGACATCAAGGTTGTCTTATGAACCCTTATTCACAATGGCATTCCCAAAGATGGGGGCATTATTAGAATCGGAAATTTTCCATTCAAAAAGACGGTAAGCACTGCTTATCTAGAAGTCTGAGCTCTGTTTTTATATTTTTCCGATAACTTAGAAGGCAACACGGAAAATTTCTTTGGCATAGTTGAGAAGATGGTGTTCAAGATTCTTTTTAAAGCCCTTTTGTTCTGTCTACCTCAACAAAATTTTAAGAAAAAGATACGGGGGCAGCAATCAACTGTACGATATACTTAAAAATAGAGACCTTGCAAGACTCATTAGTTGGAAGGACGATTTCGCCTTAGGTGGCGAACCCAAGCTAAAATGTTATTGGAAACGATTCGATTTATGCATTACCTTCCACCTTCTTTGGCTTAGTTTTGAAGAACAAGTTATAACGAAAGACTTTGACCAAGGATCCTACATGAATCCATTGCTAGTTGAGGGAAATAAATCTGTTCTACGTCTAGTCAATTCTCCTTATTTCCTGATTACCTTATCATTAGCTGGGCTTGAGTTCTTGTTGGAATTCGATCTTAGCTTACAACCATCACCAACTATTGGTTGTATAACTTAATTCGTGCGGTTTTTTTTTCAAAATTTGAACGTTTATTTAAGAAAAACATGTACAATAGCATTATTCAAAGTATTGCCCATCTGAAGCTATGACTTTTTCCCATCTTTCTGTCAATTTGTGGATCCCACCCCAAAAGAAATGCACCGGCTTGGCAGCCAATAATGAATCAAGCCAATTTTTGATATTCTGCTCTGATGTGAACCGTATTTCAGTGAGGGCGTTCTGCATCGACCGGAACAAATGGTAGTCAGAAGGGGCAAGGTCTTGGCTATAAGGCGGGTGGGGTAAGACTTCCCATCCACTGTTTTCCAAATAGTTCTTAACCGGAATAGCAAAGTGGGGCCAAGCGTTGTCATGATGGAAAATTATTGCCTCGTGTCTGGTCGCATATTCCGGGCGTTTTTCGGCTACTGCTCTCTTCAAAGGGATTAATTGTGTTCGGTAGCGTTGTCTATTGATGATTTCACCCGGTTTTAGCAGCTCATAATACAGGACATCCATCTGATCCCACCAAATACAGAGCATTACCTTTGCGCCATGGATATTCGGCTTTACCGTTTATTTGGCTGGTTGGCCGGGTTTCACATATGATTTTTTGCACTTGGAGTTGTGGTAATGGATCCATTTTTTATCACCAGTAACAATCCGACGCAAAAATGACTTCCTTTTGTTTCGTTCCAGCAGCATTTCGGATATGCACATGCAAAACCGCCTTTCCAAAAATTCTGCGAGCTCTTCTTGTATTTGGCAACAATCTTCATAGAGTAATGCTTCCAGTTCTTCATCTTCAAACTTTTTTGGCTGCCCAGGACGTTCATCGTCTTCCAAGCCAAAATCACTACTTTTAAATCGTGCAAACCACTTTTGGCACATTCACTCAGCTAGCACATGTTCACCATAAACTTCCACCAAAATACGATGACTCTCGGCAGCAGTTTTCTTCATATTAAAGTAATGAAGAAGAACTCCCCGCAAAAACACTTTTTCAGCCACAAAGTTCGATATATTTGAGTGAAAAAAATTATTGTTGTTTACGCTTCAAATGAATGACATATACTGAAATGACATACAATGACAGTAGCTTTCCAACGCATGTTAAAATGGAATAATGACAATGGAATAATACAAGTTACGCCATCTCTTAGCAAACTGCTAGTTATAGACCCAATAGCTTACCCTAATTTTCACCAAGAGAAGGTTGCGGTACAGAACTATTTAAATATTCACGTGACTGAAATTTGGTGTTCAAAACGTTACGCCTATCTTACCCATCTGAGACCTGTAGTATGCTATGCAGAATAAAATCCTTTTCTCCAAGCCACAAAGATAGTTTTCAACTATTTCTCGATGAAAAAGATTTGCAAGCCGCTGTTTACATTGAAAGTTGATATTAACCTTGCCTCACCTCATCTTTTCTTTTTGGATGCTAAGCAACGTCAATCTTTAGGATTTACGTGTAAAACTTTTCTAACAATTGGTAAAAAGACTCTGAGTACCTGAATACATGGTTACATGGTTATACACGTGTTCCTAAGAATACCATCATACGACGGTTGTCTGAAAAGTTTTCGACCGAACAATGATACAAGACATTTTTTCTCAAATTTTTATTTAATTTTCTATATAGTCTCCTACCCACTTCTCCCAATGATGCTCCCATCTCGCTAACCCGTTCAAATAGTACTTTGCGTTTTTCTCTGCAAAATAATTGTTCACGAAGGTGATTGCCTCCTCATTTGATTAAAATCTCTGTCCTCCGAGCGCAGTTTTTAGATGAGGGAACAAAAAGAAATCGCTTGGGGCTAGATCTGGTGAAGGCGGATGGTCAAGCACTTCAAACCGTAATTCATGGATTTTCGCCATGGCAACCGCTGAGGTGTGAGACGGAGCGTTGTCTTGGTGAAACAGGATTTTCTTTTTCTGCAAATGTGGCCGTTTTTCCGCAATTTCTGCCTTCAGCTTGGCAAGTATTGATGCGTAGTATGCTCCTGTAATGGTTTTTCTTTTCAGGAGATAACTCCTTTACTATCCCAAAAAACAGTCGCCATCACTTTCCCAGCCGAAAAAACAGTTTTTGCTTTTTTTTGGAGCCGCCTCGCCTTTTGCAGTCCACTGTTTTGACAGAATTTTTGTTTCGTGCGTATAATGGTGTATCCAAGTTTCATCTACAGTAATTAATCGGCCCCACAATTCGGATTTATTGCGCCTAAACTGCGCCAACAGAGCGTTGAAAATGTTCATTCGAACACGTTTTTGGTCCATCGTAAGCAAACGCGGCACCCAACACGCGGACAGCTTTCTCATGCCTAAATCTGGATTTAATATGTAACAAACACGTTCTTTAGACATTTTCATAACCTCTACTATATCCCTCACTTTAATTCGGCGGTCGTCTAACACCATTTGGTGAACTTTAGCAATGTTATCGACAGTGGTTGCAGTTCTTGAACGTCCCGAACGTTCATCATCTCCTAAGCTCTTACGGCCACGTTTAAATTTAGCTGCCCAAAATTTCACTGTGGTAAATGATGGTGGAGAGTCCCCATACACATTTTTGGTTTGCGTAGGCATATTGCCTTTCAAAAACAAGAATTTAATATCTGCTCGATACTCAATTTTTTCGATTTTCAAAAAAAAAAAACACTCACATCGACTCACTCAGACGAATGTCAATTAAAAACTGCGCGCCCAAAATGACTGAAACTTCGGTAAGTAACTGTCAAAAGATGCACAACTAGCATTCACTAGCTTTTATTGACGAGTGCAGCTATCTTTACGTTGTAAGTCACTGAGTCGTCAGGCTCTTCCATAGCAGCCGATACCATTTAGAAAGAGTGAAGGTTGATCAGCTCTATAGGTAGTGGATTGATATTGTCATTTCAATGTCACTAGCCGAAGGTTTCTTAGACACATCATTCAACAAAGTATGTGTACGGGGTAATTTTCGGTCGAAAAAGTGGGAAATTTTAAGTCCAATTCAGGTCATCACTGGCATCTACGCCCTTATTCAGTGTTCGTCCTTGCTATCCACTTGGATTATCCTTGTGGAAACTATAGAATCTCATATTAATTTTTGTCAAGGATATGATAATGCAGCAAAAGTACCAGTGCCAGTGCCAGTGCAAGTGCCAGCCTAGTGCCGGAAAACTATTACTTTAATATGGAACAAATGAGAAGCACCCAGATGCTTGTATTCACACAAGAAGTAGGTATACGAGTATCTATACAATTTCAGTTAGGCATATTCTATGGTACAACCACTGGCAATGCGCATTCATATTCGTATCCACATCATAGCACTAGGCTGTTGAAACAAAACCAATTAAAATTTGGCCGTCGTCCAATTCTAATTCACAATTATTATTGTTATCCTGTTTTTGGTTTTCTGAAAGACTACTACGAGTACGAGATAGATGAGCTGAAGGACAGCACAGGCATAGGATGAAACCTCGAACTAACACTGGGATGCGAGTAGAATAGAATTCGAGTGAGCTAAGGAAAGTTGAAAATTCACATTCGTCCTGGCGTATGACGACCAGAAGGAGGATGCAGTCAGTTCAGTGGCAATGTGTTAAAGTGTGCAGTTTGCACGTCCTAAAGGACCTTCCCGGATTTTACTAGTTTCACAGTGAAGAACTCTGAAGAACTTTGAAATGAGGAGGGCAACAAGGAGATAAGAATGCCAGCCAACAACCAGCTTTTGTCTAATAACAATAATTCGTCGTTTATTTCGAAGAGTTTCCGAGTTTATTCATTTGTCCTCGTTGTCCTCGTTGCCCTGGTATAGTTCGTTCTGATTGTTGTACTATAGCCGTTGGTGAAGCTGTAGTTGTAGTCGTAGTCGCAGTCGCATAAGTATAGCTTCTTGACTTTTTGTGGTCCCTGTTTGTGTTTTGGGTTTATTCAATGCCTAATGTAGCGAGAGATAATTGAAGATTTAGTCCTTGTTGCAGATCGTTGCATATCGTTTTATGTTCGCCCATGAGTTTTATCTCTTTTAGACTGAATGTCCTTTCCCATTTACAGATACGAGTAGGAATACTCGTATGGAGTATGCAATGCACTATGCGGGCGGATGGTAAGAGTATACTCTTGAGAATGAAGTGTCTTCACATTTATAATGTCTCAGAGGAGGGCACTTGTTATGTACACAACACATGCACACAATTTTAGTGGAGAGTAATAAATTTCTTCAAGGATAACCATCACTTTCCAACTGTATACTGGATTCGGAATACTGGAGATGTCTACTCTCTATCCAAATGCCTTTACAAAGTTGTTCTACAGATTGTTAAGGGAAGAGACGGTGCTTTATTTATATGTGACTGGGTGGGAGATTTCTCCCTCCGAATTGGCTACTCTGGGGTTGCATTGGATGGTGAACACGCAATTTGTCAGATATCGTTGTCGTTGTCCTTGTCGTCGCCAATAATTACAGCAAATCCATTGATTTGAGATATTTTGTTGCAGAGTTGGGAGCAAATCAAAACCAGGGAGGACTTCTTACAATTAATTACGATTTCGATGGGATTCTGGAAGATTTTCGTAAGGAAAGTCCTTCGTTGTGGGTAGAAAGATAATTGTGAGCCTGAGCAAATAACTGATTCACTTCTTTTGTTTGTTGACTGGTACTGGGCTGACTTTTCTGGTTATTAAAGTTAGAACTTAAATTGGTTTTCACTTTTTTCCCCAACCTTTACAGACAGTAGAGGAACTTTTCCCTTCTTGGGAACCCATGTGCTTTAGGCAACAAACACAAAGTGTCCTGGCGATATTCATAATTGACAAAATAATTTGTTGTCATTATTTAAAGTATGTTTACCGTAATTTGCCAGCTGAAATCGTGAAATCGAAATGCCAGATCCCACAATTGCAAATCAGTTGTTTGAAGTTGTGACCAAGAACATGATACTTGGACCATGTGGAGCAGTCACCCACATGTAATGTTTCAAAAACATCAGGAATGGAAAATGTTCTGCAGATGTGCCAAATTATTGTATGAGATGAGTGTACAATAGCTTCAAAGAAGTCATTGGAAGCGTTAGACCATGAAGTGAAAGACTGAGCTACTAAGTATCCTTCGTCAACTGCCTAGAAATCATAAGCACACTAATCGAGTACTAGACCTGTACCAGATCTCATCGATGGCAGGCATCAAACACCAAACAAGTTGCACAATTCGATTAATTGATGATTTAGAAATGATATATCTGATTTCCAAGTTGGAGTGCAGTACTGGATGCAGGAGGCGTGAGGTCGCTCGTTGAACCAACCTTGTTGATTGAAATCCATATATACCTCGGACTGTAGAACGACCGGGTTGGTGGTGGTGGTTGGATGGTGCAGAAATAGGGTTAGTACTGAGAGATGTCAACCTGGCGATTTCCACTGTTGCAACTATCTTCTACACATCGATTGTGCTTATAATACCTCCACGTGGTAGGCGCCGGGTACTAGTCAAAGTCCAGCGGATGGATATAAAAGTTGCGAAGCAACAACAAGCCTCGGACGAATCTACTGTTGACAACCTATGTAAACTAATTAAGGTCAAAGAACTGCGGATATACACGTGGATTGTTAGGTCCCTTAACAGGCCATGAGCAGTCGAACAATTAGCGGAGGCCCTAGACTGCTGCAAAGCAGACATAACCGCCATCCAAAAAATGCGATGGAATGGGCGGGACAGAAATAGGATGAAAAACTGCGACATCTACTGCGGTAGTAGTTATTGTTATCGACGTCAAAAGCAGCGCCTATTTGGATGCGGATTTGTTGTTGGAGGCAGTCTTAGGCAAGAAGTCTTGAGTTTCCGGCATATGAACGAGCGCCTCGTAGCAATCCGCTTCAAGCCTAAATTAGCCACCATTAGGCTTATATGCACACGCCCCCACAGAGGAGAAAGATGAAGACACCAAAGATGCCTTTTATGAGCTCTTGACCAAGACGAGCAATGCCCCAGCTATGACATTTAAATTGTCCGAGGCAATTTTAATGCTTAGCTAGGGAGAGAGGGCATCGTTGGCGGTACTGTCGAAAGATATAGCTTGCACGACACCACCTCCGATAACGCATTCTGGCTAATCGTGTGGGCGAAACATTATCGCATCTAGCACGCGGTTCACAACCGGATTGACCAGATTGACCAGATTGACCACATTGCGATCGCCGCAAGACACTCCACCAGTATTATGGATGACCGAATGTTCCGAGGAGCTAACATCGACTCGGGCCATTACGTTGTTGTAGCCGAGGTACGGCTGGGGATATCCCGCCACGCCAAGACAAGCTAACGCTGTAAGGAAGTTTGACATCAGACGGCTTTAATCGCTAGGCATTGGCAAATACTTTTCCGATCGAGTCCCTCTTAATTTCTTAAGAGGTCTCTTGCCGCTAGGATGAAGCTTCGAAGACCAGTGGCAATACTGCCAAAAAGCCATCAGAGACGCCGCTACCGATGTGTTGGATTTTACTCCACCATCACAACGAAACACGTGGTTTAATGATGATTACCGGCAAGTACATGCAGTTAAGCAAGATGCATACAAAGCGGCGAGCAAACACAAGAGGGCCAACCTTTCAAAAGTCCGTTTAATTACTCGCATACGCCGACGATACTGATGTAATTGGACGAAAGCAGCGTGATCTCAGTGGCGCCTTCGCCCGTATTGAAACGGGAGCGGCGAAATTGTTTTAACGGTCAACGAGGCGAAGACTAAGTATATGCTGGAGAAAAAGGACACTCAACACCGACGTCTCGGGCAGAACGTCACCTTCGACAGATATAACGTTGAGACACTTTATCTACCTAGGTACCGCTATAAATTCATACAACGACACCAACGCTGTGAAACAAAGAATAACTCTTGCCAATCGCTGCTTTTTTGGGCCAAGAAGGCAATTGACTAGTAAATCCCTCTCTATGTGAGACCTTAATAATCCCAGTCCTGCTCTATGGCGCAGATGTATGAAAATTATCTATAAAAGAATGAGGATGCTCTGGGCTGCTTTGAGGGGAAAATTCCTCGAATGATTTTCGATCCCGTCTGCATTGACGGTGAGTAGAGGAGGAGATACAACCACGAACTGTATGGACTGTACAGCGACATCGACCTAGCCAGAAGGGTAAAGATCCAACGACTGACATCGCTGAGTCTTCGAATCCGCCACCGAGGGACAGCGCAGTAGAGGAAGATCGAGACTCAAGTGGCGCACGTAATTGGAAGGTGACCTCAGCCAACTTAGCATGCGAAACTAGAGGCAGCTAGCAAAAGATCGAGCTAGCTGGAGACACTTGTTGATAAAGTTCCAGGTCGACCCTGGAATGTAGCGCCACCTAAGTAAGTAAATATATCTGACTTCTAACTTGGAGAGTGGAAGCTTTTTGGTAAAAACCATATTTACCTCGGACTGTAGCGGCACTTAGTGAAGTAAATTATTCTGATGTCCGAAACATACTGAGAACTGATTCCAGAATGTAACATGACCTTCGAAGTTGCCACACATGCCTTCATTCCAACTATTCTCATCGATGGATTCCGAAAGCCTGTAGTTGGCCAAAAATTCAAGCACTTACTGGAGCTGCATTGAATTTGAACGAATCTGTGGTCCTAGGTACTTAGGAAATGCCAAAAAGAGTCAGAGAAAGCACTCACCCATCCAAGCTCTAGAAATCTATGTAAAAGTATTCTGATACTTACCTTTGCTGGACAGAAGGCCAATTAATTTGACTGGTCGTGGCCCGCAAATTTGGGAAGGCTAAATCGACGTTCCGTAATCAAACAAAAGTCATTGATTGTATTATAATTTCGACTGTACTTAAACTTTAAGTAAATTTATTGATATTGGTGCAGTCCTTTGGAAGCTATGACCGTTGTAGTTGACCCCCAAACAGGTCAGAATCAAGCAAGAAAGCGGATAGCTCTGGGAAAAATAAGCTCAGAATGTTTAGGAGGTTATCGAGGGTATGAGATGAGTTTAGGGAGTTGATTCGCATGCCAAATAACCAAGCAAGTCGTTATTAAGCCAATACGACCAGCAGAGCTCAGACAAATCAACTGCTAGAGCATTTATAGCTCAAAACCAGCAAAAACGGACAAATTTTTGCGCACCTGTATCCTTGGACATCTTAGGTGACAGAGATGCTCTTTTCTGACCAGATCGAAGTGGCTACATAGCTCGTATAGTTGATTATCACTTGAAAAACGATCATTCGCCTTCGGTCATTTTAATGGTGCTGTGGCATAGAGCCCAATCGTTAGGGCAAATCTTTTTAATATTTCTTCATAATGCCTTAAAATTTAAAGAAACAGAGATTTATTTCGCGGCTAACGCAGCCTATGTAGCAGAGGCACTAACAACCTCAATAGCTTAAGCTTAATCTAGCAGCATGTTGTCTTATTCGTCGATGTTGTCTATTGCGCATAAATTGCCGTGTCCTCTAAGCTAACCTTTTACAGTCGGCTTCTATTTTACAAGTTGGAAGTTATGAGTGTCGTGAGAGCTCACTGTTTATGGCCAATGTCATCAGCGTATTAAAGTGTGCCTCTGGTGCTGGTATGTCGTTAAGGAAGTCGTTTGAGAGTTTCCTTTCTTATGGATCAGCTGAATACCTAAGTTGCCTTTATTACGGCTCCTTTATTCTGCGCAGTCCTCGAAAATGATCTGGTGTAGGCATACTCTTTTAGAGCCAACAGCTTTGCGAGTCTCGAGCTTGTTTCTTTACTTCATTTTCATTAGTTGGTCGGGAATTGTGACCTCTATTGTTCAAATAGAATAACCCTTTCTTCATTTACGTCATCACTCCCTGTTGAACAGTCCGACAAAAGTGGGTCTTCCATATCCTCATCACCGAATGAGACTCTGGTTCAAAATTTGTTTGCCCGTCTATACAAGTTTCTGTTCGGGCCGTCTTGGATTCTCCTCCAATTTTGTTCGTGCACCATACAATCCACGCTGGTCCTTCTATACACCTTAACTTCCCAGGTGAGTGACGCTGTACGTTCAGACCTGGTTTCTTAGCATCGATGCTAGTTAAGAACAGATAGGCTGCACAAGAGATGTTAAGTGTTCTTCTTTGCAAGAGTTGCGTTGATTGCAACATGATCCGTTGATAATTATGTTATCACGATTGCTTATGAATATGTGGTGCCGTGGGGGAAACGGTGCTATAGGCCTAATTTTGCTTCCAGAGGGCTGTTGTGTGGATAGTTCCTTCCAAATGTATCATTCCTTGCTATTCTTGTCTTAAAATTACAAAAAGGTTTAACGTCACGGTCAGTGGAGCGTGTGTTTTGTAGAACGAGAACAAGGATTGACTTCAGTACGACTGCCGGTGTCTCTTTCACTATCTATACTTTTGTAACTCTGTGCAATAATTATAGAAAAATTATAGGTACAAACCAAACCAAAGAACCAATTGCTTATGCCTCCATAGGTTGTTCATATCATTTTGTCAACCAAAAGTCGGATGAAAGGATTCAAATTCGGATTCTTAATTAACCAAAATCCAGCCACGTGTGAAAAGTACAAATACTCGTTACTCTTCCCCATATCTTTACACTGAATTTGTACTAAAAAGAAAATAAAGTAAAAAAGATTCTTATTTGCTAAATCAAAACAAACAAGCCTAGCCGACCAGATAATACAAAACAGGACACATGTCCTTTTTCCTTTCAATTATTTTTTCGGCTAAACAATTGACTGTTCCCAAACAAACGTACATACCTACTCATACTCTGTTAGATACGAGTACATTTACAAATACGAGAGTACATTCACCGAATGCATCAACTCATCCTCCTCGTTCAGAATATCTTTTATCTTCTACTGTCTAGATGTGTAGATTGTATGGAGAAATTATTACAATCCTCATCTTCTCATCACCCTCTCTTCGGTGAATGCAAAAAAAGGATAATTTAGACATTTTGTCATTTTGTGCAATTTGTTTCCTGACCCCCTCTAGTTTTGTCGTCGTAAATTTTATGCGAACATGTCGATGTCTCAAGAGATACATTCGAAAGTCGTTGAAAATATTGAAGTTAGCATGTTTTCAGGAGTCGGTCCACAGACTTGGCTACTGGATTTCGTTCAACCCTCGAAATTTGCCAAAATGAGTTCCGTTATTGTTGGATTTTAAGGACCACGCATTCAAGGGGTGAATTAACAATTGCTCAATATGGGAGGACCTCCTCCTGCCCATTCAAGTTCAAATACAACAACCTCCACCTACTTGATATGTGTGCAAACTGCAAATATCATATTGTGCTATCGTTTTTCTTTCTTCTTCTTGTTCTTCTTTGGTTAGTCCTGGTTTATGGATAAGAATCCAGCATTGCCACTGCCATCGACGGATATGGCACTCGTATTTCTTTCTCAGAACATTATCGTCAGGCATGCATCTGTTGTATTGTGTGGTGATGAAAATTTTCTCTAGCACAAAGGATGTTACCATCACCATCGACACCAAACGATCACCATCGCCACCACCAACTCGATACTGAACAAGAACATGGAACAAAAGGACGAGGGTGTGACGTTTATTTGATTTTCGAATGAATAAGTTGTTAAGGAACAGAAAACCCCTAAATAAACTCATTCACGCACTTCCTCTGCATCCTCTGCTGAAAATGAGAATAATAGCGACTTGATTTGCAGATACACATTAATTTTTCGATTTCGGTTTTTTTTTTTTTTTTGAGTTGCTGCCTCGTCCTTTTAATGGCGATAAAACTGTTTCCCATAATCCGATTAATATCTGCAGGATTTGATATGTTTGACAGCGCACTATCCAGAGGACTAGGAACATTTAGTGCTGTTCGCACTGTTGGTTGTCTGGCAGTAGTTTCTGGTTGACAATTGACAGCGAGTGTTAATTCGTCATCAGGATGTTTTGTAATTGGATTTTTTGTTGAAGCTGTGGATAGTGATGATAACTGTAGGGGGTTTTTCGACAGAAATATTGGCAACCACATAAATGGATGGAGGGCGTATTCGCAAATGAAGGCGTTTACATGGCCTGGTAGGTGGTGCGCGTTAAGCCGTGTCATTTGTAATTTTCAATGCTGTTGAGTGTTCCTTTGATGAGATTTCGATTTCAATTTCAAATTTATTTCTCATAATTTAATGATAGCGTTGCAAGAGCAATCAGGGATGCAAGCTGATTGTAGGCAGTTTTTAAGCTGAGAGAGGTTGGTTCGGGGAAAAAAAAATCTGAGCTGGTTCCTCATTCAAGATATCGACAATCTCTTGATTCTTAACGAGTGCTTGGGTTAATCGTATTAACAAAGCCATCGCATCGATTGGGAGGAAAACACTTCGAAATCTTACACCGCTTCACTTTGTTTTCTAAAGTTCATATCGCCATCGACCATATTGATGGTGATGTCGTATAACATGGTTGGATTCATGTTCTTCCATATCAAGAACGACGTTGGTTGGGGATTACTGTTTTTTTGAGATTCTTCAGAATACCTGAAGCTCAGCTCATTTGAGGATTTTTCAACATTTAGTCAGGATATTGAAGTGGAGGTAGGATAGGAAAAGTTTCCTGCGAACCAGAGATAGTAAACTTACTCCTATAACCTCACTGACGCAGTCCTACTGAGGATCTAGTCTTTCTAGTTGAGGGGTGTGTCGTTGAGTAAATAGCTAGACAGCGTTGGTAAGTAGCAATCAATAAGCAGCCTCAGAAATACATAGATGAACTGTTGAATCTTGTCTATTTACAGCAAAAGAAAAATGTAAAGCAACTTTCTGTAATGCACGTGTAATATTCGCACTCTTAATAGTAGCGTTCACATATTACGTCAAACCTTTCGACCGGGTCTTTCGACTTCGTCGGATAGACCAAAATGTACTAGCTCGTACAGTGTGAACGCTCGTACGACGGTCGTTCCGATCGATCATCCATGCAGATTTATTGTCTTTATGTACAACTGGCTTATCAGCAAAGCTTCTTCAGGCTCTTGGATTCTCCGCTTTTCCTATGACAAATAGTGTTGCCTTGTGCGTGCCATTTGCATTTGAACATTCCATAAACGCCTATCTTTCCTTCCTAGACTTGGCCACGGGTACTGATTTTTCGCTCGATTGTACAAAAGTTTTCTCCGGTAGAAGCTTCCAAAATAATCCAGATTTATCTATATTATAGATCTGTGATGGTTTCAGATCCAGATCTTTAATTTTTTGATGAAATGCTTTTATAGGAGGATCCACCAACTCTACTCTGCTTGACAATTTTTCACCACGCATATTTTCCTAATACCGTGTCTCTTTCGAAATTTAGCTATCCAGCCGTAAGACAAGACCGCGAAAAAAAAATCCAGATATACGTTTATATAAGATCGAATTGGCTGAAAAGTTAAAGGCAAATGCTTATCATGAACATCAATACAAATACTGGGTCGGTTCTATTGAAGATGGAAGAAGATCCGGACTTTTACCGAAAGGTAATTTGATGATTGCAGATCAAACCCTTATGGGTCAATGACAATTTTCATATTTTTGGAACGGTTTAATGCGTCATAATTTTGCAGAAAAGGACTTGGACACAAAGTTGAGGATAGTGCTTTGCGATTGAACCAAGAGCCTCAGAAAAGTATGGATTTGAGCCCATTGAGAGGGTTGAACACAAAAATGACAAAACGTACGAATCTGCGGACGCGATGCTTAAATAGGTTCAGTGCAAAGTGAGGACTTTAAACTGTTGCGAAGCAAATATTACCGTCATACAGGTAATGGGTTGGAATAGGCTGGACAAGACGAGGATGAAAACTATTATATCTACAATACTATGGCGAATGCTACAGAAAACAGAAACACTTTTTTCTTATACTTAGGTAAAAAGTCATGAGCTTCAGAACAAAACGAAAGCATCAAAACAATCCGCACCAACACTGATGTCATCAAAGACAGTCTCATGTGTTCTTACGCCTTTATAGAAGATAACAACCGGTCCTCAATCGTAACAAACGACCAATCTTAACAACTCATCACATAATTAACCAAATTTGACATTTTGCAATCGGCGCATGGTTGTTCGGAACATTACCTAATTGCAGCCAAGCTAATAGTTTGCTAAACCAATCATTGAGTTATTAAAAATAGTAAGAGATCGTACGCCAACTTTTTTCTTTGACTTGTTTCAGATAGTGGGACAACACGAACCACTTGCTTGTCGAAATGTAGTCAGATACCTTAGAATCTGGCTAGATCAATATCTAAATTTTAACAAATATACCTAGTCAAGTCATACATACTGGTACAGAACTGAACTCACTCATTACGAATGCAACACAGGACGCATTCATTTCATATTGATTGCGATTTGACAGTTGATGTTTGCTTCATTGTGACGTAAAAAGTTTTTGACATTAATTGCTTACAATCATGGAATGGGGCGACATCGAAAATCGTATTGTTGTAGTTGGCCATGGAAAAAGGCGATATCTTTAGGACGTTGCGACCGCTTGGAATCACTCGCAATTTTGTGTATCGTGCTGTGAAGTTGTTTGAGGATACTGGTGGAGTACGAGACCGTCAAAGATCCGGCCGTCCGCGCACTGTGAGAACTCCGAAAGCGATCAAAGCCGTGAAGAAACGAATCGACCGAAAACCGCTGCGAAAACAGAAAATCTTGTCGCGGTAAATACAAATTTCGCAAGAATCCATGTCTCGCATTATCAAAGAAGATTTAGGCTCAGCGCGTACAAGCGACACACTGGACACTTGTTCACGGCCGCATTGAAGGAAAAACGCATGCGAAGATCGAAAGCGTTACTCAGCCGGTATGCGAAGAACGCTCACAGACAAATTCTGTTTACTGACGAGAAAATCTTCACCGGAGAAGAATTGTTCAATAAGCAGAACGATCGTGTGTATGCTCGGTCATCCAGAGAAGCATCCCAACTCATCCCGAGGGTTCAAAGAGGCCACCATCCCGCGTCTGTAATGGTATGGTGGGGAGTGCGCTACGATGGCGTTACCAAGCTCCATTTTTGCGAGAAAGGAGTGAAAACATTGGCCAAAGTATGTCAATCGACCGTCTTGTAACCCATTGTGGAGAGACTTCCACAATGAATATTCAACAAGAAGCCATGGACTTTCCAGCAAGACTCTGCTCCAGCTCACAAAGCAGAAACGACTCAACTATGGTTCAAAAACAACGTACCGGACTTCATATCAACGGATGATTGGCCAGCTGGTAGTCCAGACCTCAACCCGTTGGATTACAAGCTGTAATTGTAAATTGGTCCGTATAAGAGAGCATGGCTTGCTCTACTCGACACTCAAATATTGAGTCGTTGAAGCGAGCCCTTGTCCGTGCAGTGGACAATTTCCCCATGCATGAAGTGCGTCTCGTAATCGATGAGTGGCCACATCGTCTTAAGTCGTACTGGAAGGCAAATGAAAGTCATTTCGAATAAGTTGTTCTAAGATTTGTAGCCATGGAATAACCCAATCTTCTTCTTATCCTTTTATTAACCCTTTCCTCGTTATACGAACTTATGCGTAACGAGTTTCCCATTTTTACTGCATCGCTGCTGCTCCGCTTATGGGGTTGGCTAATGTCGCAGACCGCAGAACGCGTCTACATAATGCTCGGGAATAACCCAATAACAACAACAAAAAATTGTTTAAATATTAATTCGTTTTCATTTGGCGCTGATTTTTCTGTGTACCAGTATTTATGACTTGACTAGGTATATGTGTTGCTCTGGCCTGAGCCAAAGGTGCTTTTGCCCTTACAAAGAGACTGTTTTATAACAGGCAAATCGATGCGAGGGTAAAGGTGATCTGCTACATGGCCCTTATCTGGCCTATGCTTGAATTTGGTTGTCCCGTGTTGTTCAACGTGAGACAAGTCTTTTGGAAAGATTTGGGTGTTTGAGAGGGCTTGCCTTAGGGCTTGTCTTCGCCTATACAGCACACCAGAGTCTGAGTACGTAAAATATTATCCTAATGAGGTCTTGTATAATAGGACGAACCTAATGAGAGTGTTCTTAAGTTGTCTCGAAGGCACATTGCAAGAGTAATGACCTCATCGAAAAACCTGATCTCTTGGGCTTTATACCCCAATAATATGTATCACGAGAGAGTTCGCTGTGACGGCTTTATTCCTCCAGAAGCGTTCCTCTATCTCGATATGAAATGTTTGATCCAGGATAGATTAACGGTGCCATTCATCTTCCATATCGCTCGGACAGCTGCGGACAGGCGACTCAACTACGACAGAGACATCGCACACGGCAGTGCGGAGAGTCTTCGGTTCAGTAGGTCGTTAGGAAGTCGCGACATGAGGGGTGTTACTCGGCGGTACCAACAATTTTGGTAGCTTGTTGAAGAAGAGGAATCTTCACTTTCGAATTCCTTCCATACATAGCAGCTTCATTAGAGAGTATAGTCGGCAGCCTAATTTGTTTAGCCTTGGCCGGCTTACATAGGTTAGGGTTAAGGTAGTTTTTAAGAAGAAAAAATTACAAAATAAGAAATAAAAATAATTATAAAAAAAAACAATTAATGGATGGGTAACTCTCGGGTAACTTCTCAAAAAAAAAAAAAAAAAATAATAATAATAATAATGCCTGCACATACATTAATATAGTTTAAGTAGGGTGCTTTCAAGAATTCAGCCGGCTGTACAGAGAGTGCAGCTGACCGTTCAAATATTCAGGCTTAAAGGCGGCTACGTGCGTCCTTGCTTTTAAATATTCAGATATTAACGGCAGCGCTGCACATTTTTTGCAGCATTTTTTTCTGGCTGCTCTGGCTGCACAACATAAACAAAGATGGTAGTTTCTGTAATGTTTTGTTTCGAGATAGAGACAAAAGTTCTAAAGCAGAATTTAATAATATTAATTTTAATGACATCTTTCGTATATTTTGACTGAAGTTAGCTGTAAGTCTTTCAGTTCAGCGCAGCCGACGGTTCAAATATTAAGCTGCAGCGCAGCGGGCTGAATTCTTGAAAGCACCCGTAGTATAAGTTGGCAAAGTAGATTGAGATTTATTTTAAGGTAGTTTTTTAAGTTTAAGTTTTAAGTTTTAAAATATATATAAAAGAAAACAATTCATTGAAATTTCTTGAATTAAAAATTGTTTTTTTAGTTTTAGTTTTTTAAGTTATGTCAGAATAGAAATACATTGTACGTCGAAAGACATGCAGTTAAGGAATTATAAGAAATATAAGAACAATAAGTTAGAATAAGAATATTTTTAAGTTATTTAAGATAATTTTTAAGCGTTTCTTTGTCTGACAAGGAAGAGTTATTGAATTAATTTAAATAAAAATGCATTAAAAATGAAAAAAAAAATACACAAACTATATATGAATGAGCATTGTTTGTAAAATCTGTGAACAATTGTCAACGAACTGAACAGCGCACATTTCGCTTCCACGTTAACGATTGATCCTAAGTACTTAAAGATAGTGCTTCTCGGAAGAACTATTCCGTCTAACATTATATCCGGAACAGGTCGCAACGGATGCGCAAATGGGCACGTCAAATGCTCCGTCTTTGAACGACTTATTTTTAACCCGTTTCTCTCTAGCGCATTTCTCCATGAATCTAAGGCGTTCTGTAAATCTCCGACATTATCGCTAAGTATAACTGCATCGTCAGCGAAGAGAATTGGCGTTACATTTGCTTCGCGCATGCAGTCTTTTAAAAGATAGTCGAATACTACGTTAAAGAGGAAAGGGCTAAGTCCGCTTCCTTGATGCACTCCGACATTAACTGAAAATTCTCTCGTTAGTCCAGCAGAGCTTTTAACCGCAGTTTTCACGTTTCCGTACATGTCTTGTATTATTTTAACATACGTTTCCGGTACGTTTTGAGACCTCAGCGCGGCCCATATGAGATCCCTAGGCACTCGATCGAATGCTTTCTCGAGGTCGATAAATACCATGTGTAAATTCTTAGACGAATCTCGGTGCTTTTCCATTATTATTCGTAGGCTTTGAATAGCGTCCACCGTCGATCTTCCTTCAACAAATCCACACTGGCTATTATCGAGCTTTATTATTTGCCGAAGACGTTCGTTTAAGACTCTTTCGACGATTTTCATTGTGTGTGACATAAGCTTGATTGAACAGTAGTTGTTGCATTCTCGAGTGTCGCCTTTTCCTTTGTATAATGGAAGCAAGAAGCTTCTTCTCCATTGATTTGGCAAAGGTTGCCCACATTTTAATTTATTTAAAAGTTTCAATAGCCAAACGCTGCCGATCCCCTCCATCTTCGACCAAACCTCTGATGGAATGCTGTCTGCTCCCGTCGCTTTCCCCCGCTTCATTTTTCCGATTGCTGTACTTATTTCTTCGATTGAAACTTCCAAATTTCTCCAAAACTTCCTCCTCGAATAGACCAGCTGTCGGCACGATATCACGTGGAAACTGTTTGTTAAGCAACTCCTTGCAGTATTCAAGCCACCGGTCACAAATTTCCTTTTCATTTGTTAGTAAGCGCCCGTCTGCGTTATGATGTATTTCGGCGAGGTTATTTCCATTGAATTTGTTCGCCTCTGTGCAGCGAGCTTAAAAATATTTGGCATTTTAGTACTGTATGACGTTTGAACTTCTTGGATAGCTTGTCTTCTATCCGCCGATCGTGAGGATACTCGTATTTGTTCCAACTCCTGGTACAGGTTTTCCGCTTCTGCCGCTCGAGTTCGAGCCAGGACTTTCTTTGCAATCTTTTTAAGACGCTCGTATTCTAATAGCTAGTCGAGCTTTTTCGATATCGTCGCTCCGATCGCATTTCGTCCACGCTTGGAATGCACTCTTCTTGTCGGCCACAGCTCGTTCGGTTTCGTTATTCCACCACCATGCTTCCTTGCCGACGTGATGGTATTTCGATATAGTCCCCAAATGGGACCTTGCGAGTGTTATGCATTCCTCGTGCATGCTGTTCCACATTTCTTGCGGGCTAAGTGAGTCTGCGATACCGTTTATATTGTGAAGTACTTCTTTAGCCAGTGCGAAAAATCTTGCGCTTTGTTCCTTCGATAGATTATACCACCGGATTTTTGGCTTTCCAAATGATGCCCGTGTTTTCGGTGGTTCCGCTGTGAAGAATTCTGTAATGAGCAGACGGTGTTGGCTTACTTGCGATTCTCCAAGTATTACTTTACAGTCCTTAACACGGTTTCTCATCGACATTTTGCAGAGGTGATAATCTATTTGCGTTTCGTGGCCTCCGCTGCTATAGGTGATAAGATGTCGTAAATGTTTAATAAACATTGTATTTAAGATGGTTAAGCCGTAAGCCCTACACGCTACAAGGATGTCTTCGCCAGCTGAATTTCTGGTTCCAAAGCCTTTACCGCCGTGGCAGTCCTCATAATCAACATTTGTTTCTCCGACGTGGCCATTTAAATTTCCGCCTACGAAGAGCATCTCATCGATAGGTACTCGTATATTTCTAAGCAAATTACCGAACTCTGACCAAAATGTATCTTTTTCCGATTGGTCGCATCCATTTTGTGGGGCCTACACGCTAACAATGTTCCACGTTTCATTGTGTATGACGAGTTTAACACTCATCAAGCGGTCGCTTAATTTCAAGATACCAACGATGTTGTTTAGAAGATCCGCTGCAACAACGATTCCAACACCGTTTCGTCCATTGACCGTTCCATGGTAGAACATCTTAAATGCCTTAGTTTTTAAATCTAGAAAACGCACTTTATTTTCTGTATTACACCACTTCGTTTCCTGTACGCACAGGATTTGTAGAGTTCTGCGACGCATAATCGCTTCCAGTTCTAAACTTTTTGAGGTCATCGATCCGACGTTCCAACTTGCAAACCGAAGTTTAGGAAAATATTTTGGAAACTTCATTTTGCCCGCCCCCGGAATCCGTCGGGCTTTGACACAAGCACTTCTGCTTGCTCTGGGATCACCCGAGTGCGTTGCAATCGTGGTGCCCAGCGGGGTAGTGCTATTAATTGCGATCATTTCCATGAAGTGTGTCTAAACTTTGAGTGGTTTGACACTTGTATGCTCATTTCGAATTGATTGACTGTTTTTGACTTTTACCCCACCGGTAGTCTCCAGACGTGGGAACCCACTGATTGCATACAAACTTGTGGGAAAGTTTTAAGGTGTTAAAGTGTCACAGGCTCATTTTTGGTGTCATAGTTGCCTGTATATGATTGGTGTCTCATTTAGTCGCCTCTTACGACAAGCTGGGACGCACTGCGGCACTATTCTTTATCCGATGCCGCACGGATTACATCAAAAGAATGACGATGAAGAATTCTAGCCGTTCGGTATTAATCGAAGACAATCTCTTCAATACCTTTGATGTAAAAAAAATTGTTAAGACGAGGTGTGTATGCCTACACTGACCCCAGTAACATCATTAACAGAACACAGGGAGTTGTTCGAGAAAATATGGAAATAGAAAGCAGTAATAAAGTGTGAATTTTCAAACTCAGTAAAACTACAATAAGTACGAGTATATACAAGTCAAGAAGAAGGATGCATCCGTACCGCATCAGCTTAATTTTAACTCTGATAATGAAACTTCATTAGAAATCAAATCAAGAATTCCGCTTGTCAATCACGGTATCTTGGTCTTCTTACGAGACAATATTAAGACCCTTAAAATCCTTGTCAAACTCTATGGCTTAGATGTATGGTGAACGCGAAGTTGTTTGAGCGATTCGTTTGTCCCATCTGTCTTGACTTACAATTATAGCTCTACAAAATGTACTGTGACATTGACTATATCTGGAAAGTGCACATTTGTCACCTAAAATGGATAAGACATGTCGAATAGCATCGATTTCTTTGAAGGACAGCACATTAAAGGACGATCTACTCGTAGCTTAATATTGTATGTACTAGACGATTGTGAGCTTAATCATTTTGTGGTGTGCGAACAGAGGTAGTTAGAGGCGAACAGGTTTGGTTCATTTAGGTAGGTATACTTGTATCCATATTTGAATATATACAGTCTTTATGATTAGCGTGAAATATATTACGAGCTTTTGGGGATAATCTTCACTCTCCTCCACGTGGGAAAATATGACCATCCTTTGTATGAATGTTTCTTTGCATTTCCAATTCACTCAGCAAAACAAGTTCCTGTTAAATATCTTCCTGTCACGGAAGGAAATTCTCCTTTTGCTCATTTTATTATGCGGAACTGCACATATGCAATTTCCTCGAAAATCTATCGTAATGAAAAGTTATGCGTTAAGATGACAGTTACAATGTGGTTTCAAGGGGTTTGGCATGAATTCCTTTTATACAGTATGAATTCCGTCTTTTTTTCATGTACTTTGACCAGGCCACTGGAGTACTTATAGGGAATTCTCTGATATACGACTAAAGCAGTAGAATGGATTAGTTTAACTGACCGCCTTCCAGATTGACACCTTTGTGGCACATATAGGCTGTCTTTTCAGCATGAGATAAACAGGAATTCGTAAAGTAAAGCACTAACTTGCCGGAGTTAGGATTGGCTCTTCATTGGCTTGGAATGATTTTGATTTTTCATAATACTACTGTCGCTTATTTATTTCCAACTTAAGCCAGCAATGAGTTCCGTACTAAGGTATAAAGGTTCCTTAAATTTTAAGAAAAGTCTATGTTTCAGATTTTAGGCAAGCTCGATTCTCTTTGTGGCAGTGTGGCAAAACATCAGCTTCCTTCATGAGTCACAACACATTTTCTACAAATGATTGACATTTATAAGTTATGTATGTCCAGTGGCAAGTCTTTCTTTTACAGTTGTCAAGATTCCTGATGTGTCAAGCGTCGCAGAGGGTTGGTAGTTGCACTATCTCGAAGAAAACAAATTGTGTAGCTACGGGTAGATCTTAATTTGCTTAAGGTACTCCTAATAATTCAAGGTTCTCGCCAAATCTTGAAAAAATTACTCAACGAAAAAGTTGTCTAACAATTCGATTCAGAACTCATGCGCATTTTTATTTTAATTTTAAAATCGACCCAGCGATTGTTGAAAGTCTTCAATCCAGCTGATGGTGATAAATGTTGCTCCTGTCAAAAATCTCCCCGTCATTTGCCACATGTTGCATTCTGCTAACTTTCATCTAATCATAAAACTCAACTCAGTTCTCTCTAAAAAATCATTTCTTAGCATGACGAGCGTTTTTAATCGACTACCCCCAACCGTGTCGTTGGTATTCGTATAACCAAACCAACATCCGCATCAATTAATCATTCCAGTAGTTGGCTATCAAGAAATCTGTCAACAATACCCAACGCATCGTCGTCGTTGTTCGCCAAATCCCAATTAATCCAGAGGCCTGGATGCAAGTGCGCGTCATTACTCCATTGAAAGCAACACAATCCCCATTGACTCTGGCCAAAGCTGGGCAGCATTACATATCATTACCTCGGATAATTAAAAGGCTCACTACCCTAAGATGGACGCAATTACGTTGTGTCCTTAAAATTAATGCTGACTCATAAATTTCATTTCGTCCTGCATCGCCAAACTGTGAACTTCAGCAAGGGCGGCTGCATAAACTATGACTATACAATTCACAACGCAATGAGGGGGTGGAAAGTTGCATAATCACCCTTCAGCCCAAAGCATAATAACGCACCGCCACCACCCCAATCATGGGCATACTATGTATGGACTGATACATATACGCATTATGCAATCGAGGTGGCCGTACCTCTTGTTGCAACGAGGTGTAGTCGCCATACGTACCTTGTTATGCTTGTCTACTTAATCCAGGATAAGAATAATGTTTTTGTTATCCTGTAAGGCGTCCCTTTATCCAAAATGGAACATAAAATGTTTTCGCCCCGTCATCACTGAGGCGAAATGAAGTAAAAAAGAAAAACTCATAAAGGTACTGACGGTGTTGCCACACAACTCGCACAAAGGGGAGTGCTGACGTTACGCTGAGTGTTGAACCTTAGTCTGGCATAGTCTGCGGGCATCTATTATCACCCTTGTTGTTATAAGACGAAGGGTGGAGATGAATGTATGTTCATACATAAAATCACCCACTCACTGGGATTATTCCCTTTGACAGACAGTAGGGGATAGTTGCACCCTGGCAATGACCTCATCCGTCAAGTTGAAAAGATGGCAAAGCAAACGCGCACCCTAAAGGTGTTTGTGCGTTGCAATTGAAAGAACGCTCAACTCATCGTTCGCTTAAGTGGATGTCACAACAACGCATCTTATCATTGTGCTATTATCCAAACCCCACTCTCGGGGATTCCCTTCGTTGAAGAGACTCCAACTCCATCGTCTTCGACGTCGTTTTTGGTCGATTGTTTGCATGATACGTTTTCGCATATACTCGTATGTGTGTATATCTCAGACATAAATCGAAGGTAAAATGAAAATTACCTTAATGAGGTATCGTCGTCGGCCCTGAACAGTAAGTTGGCGACTTTAAGTTTTGAATCAGTTTTTCAGGCTTGTCGATGATACTTGAATTATGGAAATTCACATGCATGTGTGGGACCGTTTTAAGAGGCCGATTACACAGTCGATTCATTCCATTAATTGGAGTGATGAAGTGGATTGAATGACATACAAATTTATGAGGTAAGCTTTTGCTCACATACGTGAGGTTTTGTGGCTGGTGGATCTTTTTAGGTTTTCCACAAAACCATTAAGTTGTTTACAAACTTACGATAGAGATCTCCTGCTGGAGTTTTCCATGGTTGATAAGGTGGTGGTGATTAATGAGGGAAAATGTTTTGAGGTGTGTATGTAATAGTAATGGAACGATTGTCACCTGAGGGTAGTACAAAATGCGTGATATTTTTTTCATTTATCTACCCTTCACTTGAAGCTCCGACGAATTATTTTGGAGTGAAGTGATGAATTTCCTGAAGTCGAAGCTGTTAATCAAAGAAAAGTTCTTGGACACTACCCTCAAAATAGCAGTGAAAGGTTTAAGGAGACGCACAAAGACTCATGGGGTATATTTTAGAGGGCAAAAATGTATAAATAATAGAGAATACATAATAGATGTCAGCTGCCAACATAAAAAGTAATTGCTACTTAAAATGTCGCTGCCACTCCTATTTTCGTTTGCTTCTGTTGGCCTTGAGTAATCATACTAGTCTTTGTCTTTCTAATTAAGAGATTTAGTGAAGAAGTGCCTAAGTACTGGGATCCACCACATCAGTGCCGTGTATCTACAGCCTGAAGAGACCGAACGTCGGACACTCAGAGAGGTAGTGTTCCGTGGTATCGTGTTCACTTTCGAAACAAATGTCACAGGATCTTGTATCGCTTATGTATGTTTATCATAATTGCGATGCCACATCATAGCTCGAGTGAGAATATTGCAGTCTTTCTTTCCAGGAAACCCGATGATGTCTTTTAGAGATCTGGAAGTATTTGCAATGTCTGCTGGTAACCTGGAGAGTCATGCTATTCTAACGTATGCTCTTACTTACTTTCTTTACGTGTAGGTGTTGTTACAGTCAGGGGTGGTCCTGGGCCTCAGCCAACAAGCGTCTCCTGGCTGCTCGATCCTTCGCTTACTGCCTCCAGTTTCTACGCCAAATTTACTGTGGTCAGCTTCCACTTGTGTGCATCACCTGAATCGTGGCCTTTCTGTAACACGCTGGAAGATTTTTCGCACCGGAGTATTGTATCCATCAGCTCTACAAGACCCAGCCATCTCAGTCATGATAGAAGTTGTCAATTATTTTCAACAAAAGTACTCAGGTACGAGGGCTAGAAAATACTGAAGGGGAAGGAAAATAAAATTGCGAAGTCAATCAATTTTACTGTTTGTATTCCCCAGGGTTATGCTCTTGGACCTGTACTTTAAGTAACCATGTATCACAATATTTTGTCATAAGAAATACTTAATGAGAGATATATCGCTGCATTGATAGACCGTCACGACTTAAAATTCCGCGTTTTTGAGTTATGGGGCCACAAATGGCCCTAATAGCTGTCAGAACGTTGCAGTTGTAAGAGCATGGGAACGACAGCAGTGTCGTTTGTTCCTTAGAACCTTATACATTTGTTGCAAATTCAAATTCAAACCGCTCTCCTGTAAAGTTGATGGTTTTGGGTTGTGAGACTTTTCTATTAATGCAGCGACATGTCTTATGAGCTCACAAGAACGGTTATGTAATTTTTGAATGCGAGTAGCGAACTTTTGGTACCTTGTTGATGATCGTTTTTAATCTCACCAGTACCAACTGGCGAGCATGTTTAAAATAATGAACAGTGTCCCCTCTAACCATACCGTACAGCAGACTTTTCTACGTGAGACAAGTATCAACTCCTCTATTGTTTCGTGCTTTTGGTTGGATGGATACAGGAAAACTGATCAGATTTATTCGAAGATCGCACTTAGTTCTTAAATATAAACAAATGTAGCTCTCACTTTCTTGTTTGTGAAGACACTATTTATTAATAACTCAGTGAAACCTAAGCTCTCGAATGGCCAGTTCCTCATTTCAATGCGAAGGTAGAAATTGTGCAGATACCAAGTTGGACCAATGCAATTATTTCTTGACTCTACACAGCTGTACAATCTTGAAAATATTGAAGGTCGCCACAAAATTTCCAAGAACGGAGTTAAGTCAACTTCTTTTTATTTTCGAATATTTGCTGTTCCCCACTTTGTGGTTTTATTAAGATTTGTTTCGATAACCAAATCTCCTCTGCCAAATTCGTAGCCATTGCTAACGCTGTAGGTGCGTTAGGCCCGGCATTAACTAGTAACCTGTTCTTGTATCTGACGTTACAGCTAACTCATTTACACTTGCACGGAGAGAAAAATAGGCAGATGAAGGTTTTGGGACCTTATGAGCTGGATCCTGAGAAGTAACCTTCGCTTTTCGTAGCGTGCATTTCCTATCTGTCGTCGATTAAGTGATCATTTGGTGAGTGACGGCTCATTTCTAATTCAGGACTGGTAGTCATATCTGTCCAACAAGATTTACTTTTCTTAGGACATTACAAAATACTTTCGCTCATGTTTATTTTCACAAATATTATAGGAACGCAGATGGATCAGTTTTTTTCATTTTTGCTCTTGCTATGGTGTGTAGCTGAGTTTTTACCATAGTGAACTCATCACACTCCAGGATTAGCCGGACAGGCCAATTCGTTCCAAAGGGGGCAAGAGATATTTAGTTAAGTCATGGCTATATGTTTGAATTCAGGGGTAAGTGCCTCAATATTATTCTAGAAAGTTGAGAAACCAAGAGGGGAAAGTATCATTGAGAAAGTAAAGGCAGACCCATAATAGGCGAAAGGAACCGTACGTAAATGTGCGATTACTAGTGATTTGTATCTCGCACCCATAATGTCGGATTGCTCGGTTTCGTCGATTTTTCGTTCACTTTTGCTTTCGTACGTAAATTGCTATCAGGATCGCATTTCGTACGAAAATTTGACAGCTAAGCATCTGTTGAATTTAATAATTCAGAAAGCTGTTTTTTTTATTTTTGCGAAAAAGGTGTTATTTCTTTTAAAAACATTTACTTTAACAAAATTTCCAATTAAAAGTTTTCACAAATGCAGAACACAAAAATAAAATAAATGACAACATGGACCTGATAGATTGATACGTTTTCAAACTCCTATTATGGGCAACTTGTCCATTTGAAGTAACGTAAAGAAACTTTTCGTCCAGTTCTGACAATTGATTCAGTTTACTTTCGCCTATTATGGTTGAGCCCTAACAGTTATAACCTTATATGTGACAGAAGGCTACGTAAAAATACTAACTTATTGCGAAAGAGAACCCAGAACCAAATCATCCGATTTAGAGCCGCAGGCCAAAAAAAAATTGAGTCATTTAATGCATGTTCAATTCACTACTTAGCAAACAAAAAAAATAATTAAACAATTTTATGTGTTCACGCAGAAACACAAACGATTTCAAGCTAATCATAACTAACAGGTTTGTTATTGCCGTGGCTTTATGTGGATTATTAAACACTGTTCTTCCGTAATTATGAGTTTGTTTTTTGTAATTGTTTGGCTTTGACTACATGTTATGTACTCGTATATCCATGGGATCACATGGAAAGAAATTCTTGTTTGGAAGGAACGTAGATCGGTAAAACTTCTGCTCTCTAACACTTTATTTACCTATTGACAATTTTTGTGAGATTCATATTACATTTCTGGTACTGTCTTTAGTGATCTTCCTTCATTCTAGCAGTAGGGTAGTAGTCCAGTCAAAATAGACATTTGACTTAGCCAAAATTCGCATAGAGCTGAAAATTTGCAGAGACGTTAAATACATCAATATAAATGAAATGTCAAAAATCCCCTTCGATCCTACTTCTGCAAAAAAATTTATTCAAGGTCAAAAGTACATAATTAAGGTTTTTTTCATTTTTCTCGAAAACGGTAAGTTTTATCGTAAAAATAGGTAAAACAAAAGTTGTAGATCATACAATTCTCTACCAAAATGATTCAGTCACTTTTTCTCTTACGACTCATCATTCGTGAGATATCGCGGTTTTAATCATTAGAAAATTCATATTTTACATAATATGCACACATTTCCTCACCACCAATGAGGTAATGTACTTGGCGCATTTTTTTTAACGTGGTTTCCCCAGTAGGTATACTCCACGATCTATTGTAATAAAGAAAGTTTGATCAGATCGTATCCTATTGATTGAAAGAATGGTAATATTGCTAATGATCAAAGTGGAATTCTACTTCGACAATTATTTCTTCGTCTTCATTTTCATTTTCTTGCAGAATTTCTGTTTTCTGTTCTAAGAAAAGGGATAAAACAGATAATTGTTAAACTCCCTTTTTTCTCAGTTATAATAATTTCATCACCATACTTTAACTTTAATCTTCTTTTAATTGTTTTATTATCTATAGTTGGATTTTTGCCAATGTCTTTTAATTCTTGCAATGAAAATTGACAATCATCATTATTTTCAATGTATTGAAATATTTCCTCCATCGCCAAGTTCACTGAATCATCTTCGGGACGACCGACTTTATATCCCGTAATAGGCCTCAAAAAGATACGAGTATTATAACAATTATTGTGGTACTTAGCTTCAGCAGCAACTAAGTCAAATTCATACTCAATGCGGGCAATAACAGCTTTTGATACGTCATCAGAACGAGTCCGAGCTATCTTTAAAATGGAATCTTTAAATTCAAGGGTAGATACATTATATATTTTACGACGAACATTCTGCGCTTTCTTCTTTTCAGCTTCTTCATTTGCTTCATCGCCACAAAATAAACAATATCTTTGAAAGTTGAAATCTGGCTCACTTACTCGTGCTCTAGTATGAGGTGGACTTATCGTGGATGTACTACCTTGTTCTGTCTCGCGCTGTCTTTTAGCTGCAACAATACTACTCTTTCGAGTGTACATTTTACGACACTGCACGTGGACTGTCACAGATTGCTTGTCTTTCAAGTATTCAAAAAACTTATCATTCCTTTCAACACTCGCATCAATCAAAGTCTTCATTCCACGATCAACAACAACAGCTTCACTTTCTTTCAAAGGTTTATTACAAATGAAACAAACTTCTGAAATTTTGTTAAAATTATTTAACAGCACAAATTAAAATTGAAAATATTACCAATAAGCACGTCTACTCACTGCAAAGGAATTTTCAAAACTAACAGTATATGCTGAGTTATTTCGTTTACTTCCTTCAAAAATAGGCAGGTATGCGACCCTCCACACTCGAACAATGACGTAGCTAGCAGATGTTACTCAAGGTTACCGACGAAGGGAATTAAGGACTGACAGTATAGTCTTTTATTTTAAAATACTCATTCAATTTATACAAGTTTTATTGTGTAAGTAACACAAACCAATAGTTTCTTATTTTCATTTATATTGACGTGTACAGGCTGCATTTTAGTGCATATTATGTAAAATATGAATTTTCTAATGATTAAAACCGCAATATCTCACGAATGATGAGTCGTAAGAGAAAAAGTGACTAGATCATTTTGGTAGAGAATTGTATGATCTACAACTTTTGTTTAACCTATTTTCACGATAAAACTTACCGTTTTCGAGAAAAATGAAAAAAACCTGCATAAAATTGTTTGCAGAAGTAGGATCGAAGGGGATTTTTGACATTTCATTTATATTGATGTATTTAACGTCTCCGCAAGTTTTCAGCTCTATGCGAATTTTGGCTAAGTTATGACTTATTTTTGTCTATTTTGACTGGACTATAGGGTGTAAAGGGTATCCTATGCAAATTGGTCACCTTCAATCTTTTTTCTTGTAGAAGCAACCCATGGACACAGTGTTAATTTACATCCGATTATTAAGATTGCCACCAGATTCTACGAGTACTAAGGAAATTCCTCTGGGTTGGTGTTTGGGTTAAGCATCTTGTAAAGATGCCCTACAACGATCACTAAACGTGCAGTAGTTTTACGACATCTGGGTATAATAGATTGTCTTTGTAGCCTTGGAGTTTTGCTTTTATATAAAGAGTCTTGGCAAAGACTATTGAACAAATTCTTTGTCGATTTGGCAGGTCTTGTTCTGCTCGTCTGCTCGTCTACTCGTCTGCTCGTCTCCCGAAAACTACAGAGGCATATCATTTTTAAACTCTACTTTAAAAATATTAATGGGTATTTTGACAATGCGCTTTGAGTATTGGACCGCAGAAAATAGTTCATGAAAATTACTGAACTTTATATTAAATCTTTATTCTTACCACTAGCACAGAACTTCATCAGGGTTAAGAAAAGACAGTATGCATTCTTAGTCAACCTTAAAGCGGCCTTCGATACAGTTGAGAGAAGTGCACTTTTCTATAAATTGTATAATGTTAGTATACGAGTATCAAGAAAAATCGGAAAACTTATTGAAAAGTTGTAAGAAAATTTTTTTTCAACTGTTTGGGACGGTAATTACTCGTACCTTTAGAATAGAATTTCTTCGAATCTATTACAGGTGTAAAACAGGGATGCAACTTTAGCCCTCAAACATTTGTGATGTGGCAGGATCGGTAGAATTGTCATAAAAGTTTTAATGTATGCAGATGATTTGGTGTTCCTTGCGGATTCATCAAAAAGTTTACAGAGAATGATAAATCAGCTACAAAAATACTACCAGGATTGGAGATTAAAGGTCCACACATCTAAATCTAAAACAATGATTTTTTGGAGGTATACTCGTACAAGAAAGGAAAAATGTTTTTTTGATGAGCAAGAAATTGAATCAGTGAAATAGTATAAATATTTGGGTATAAATATCTTTAATAAAATGAATATGGAACAACGATTTTAAGAAAAGCTTGCATCAGCTAAGTCAGCCATTAGTGCCTAGAAGATAAGCATAGATATTTCAATGAAAATCAAATATCAGATATTTCCAGCAGTACATTTTAAGAGTCATGTCCTTGGACGGTGAAAGGTTAATTAAGCATATAGTCAATAATGTTATAGAGGCGGAAATATTATTTTATGAGGAGTGGAAGTCACTAGCAGAGCTCTGAGGACACACCTTGAGAATAAGCACCGGTGAGAGAATGCATACAGAGAGCATTCGAAATTTAAAAAAACCAAGAAAAATATGTAAGTTAAGACCCGATCTACGTGAAAACAATTACTTTATTTAAAACTATACGATGTCTAAAATTCAATGCCAGAGGTGAAATTATGGTCTTAAACACCATTCCGCATAGAGAACTTCGTCAAACTCGGGCAGATGGCTTTAAGTCATGTCTTAAAATAATTGTATTGACGAGAATAGGTTCAATATTGTGCTTTGGTTCCCGCTTAAACATGACACTGTGTCCTCTTTACGGTAACGAAGATCAGTTTGGAAAATACGGAAGACTTCTCGCGCTGAAAGATGAAGTTCTTCAAACGATTAGTTTATCTAAACAAATGTTTACAAGTTATACCTGTACGGCCATATGGTGATTTTTTTAAATTCTCAATAAGTAACGGACGTAGGCCAATAAATACAATTTCACTATCGTGACTAAGTACGTGTTCACCTTTTTTTCTCGCCAAATTTTGACGTTGACATTAGATACTATTGCCTTTCGAATATATCCAATGTACTGGATGATCATGATGATAAGTACCCGCGTTTACCAACTGATGGCACCACTGATGCAAAATGTGTATGCCATCATATAGCGCCATTTTTACAACGATGACTGTCAAAATTTCAGACAGATGTATCGAGTGGTTTTTTTTTTGGCAACTGTTGAAAGGCATCAAGTTCGTGTTTATTTGCGATCATGGAGAAAGAGCAATATCGGTCACTGATTCGATTTTTTCTTGAGAAAGCACGAGAAAGCTATCGGCGAGATGGGTGCCGCGTTTGCTAACAGTGGAGCAAAAACGAAATCGCATGACAACTTCGGAGCAATGTTTGGACATGTTTAAGCGCAACCCGAAAGAGTTTCTACGGCTTTTTGGGGCTGTTGACGAAATATGGATCCATCACTCACGCAGGAAATGAAAGAACAGTCAAAACAGTGGATTTCACCCGGCGAAACTGCTCCAAAGACGGCGAAAACTGATCCAGCGGCCGGAAAAGTCATGGCCACCGTTTTTTTGGAATTCACAAGGTATCATCTTCACCGACTATTTGGAGAAAGAAAAGACAATCACGGGGCAGTATTATGCTGATTTATTGGACTGATTTAATGCTGAATTAATAAAAAACGGCCACCTTGGCAAAAAAAAAGTAATTTTTCACCATGACAACACACCTGCTCCCTCGTCCGCAATCGCCGCAGCGAAACTGGTAGAATTACGCTAGGAATTGCTGCCTCACCCACCTTATTCTCCAGATTTGGCTCCATGTGATTTCGTTTTGTTTCCAAACATGAAAAATTGGCTTGGCGGAAAGTGATTCTCGTCAAACGAGTAAATCATTGCCGAAATAGAGGCCTATTTTACGGAGTTCGACAAACCATATTTTTTGAATGGCTTGAAAAAGTTAGAATATCGCTGGACTAAATGTGTCGAGCTCAAAGGAGACTACATTGAGAAATGTTGAAATGTTCTGTATCTTTAACATTGAAGTGAATCATTTGCTTGCTGGTAGGTTTTGTGGGAGATCTTGCAGAGAAATTCTGATATGGATGATGCTGGAGTATTTTCCCTGATGTGCCTTCAAAATCTCTATCCATTCCCAAATAGACTCTACTTCTATTCTCTCATGGAAAAAATTCAGCTTTCGTCTGATTTCTCCATTTCTCTATGTGTTTGGATGACAGTTATATCATCTTTATAGGAGTAAAAGGCTTCTGCTAGCTCTTCGACTGCATGCCCAAATATTCTATGCGCAGATCCTAACTTGTCCTGGGCTCCCCAACAATAGAGTTTTTGCATGATCGATATCTTGTTGAAACTCCTTTGATGAAAGATGTGGTATACTCCGTAGCCATGGATGAAATTCGCTTATCCAAATTAAAAATTCGACAGAAATGCAGTGTGGACCGGATATGTCAGAATTTTAAATTTCTGCAGAAAACGTTATTTTGGAAGACGTCTTCGAACCCTGTCAAGCCTTTAGTACTTGACACCTTGCCTTGAATTTTCCAGCCAAGCCAATCTAAAACCGACGCAATCTCTTTATTAATAAAAAAACAATTTTCGGCTAATTGACTATCCACAACAAGGTATCAGCTTATATTCGTTCGATTCATTTAAGTTCTCTGTCATGCACATGAACAGGACATTGGCTCTATTTAATGGAATACTCCTTTCGTGACACGATTAATTGTCTGAGATATATTTTGGCAAAAACCACTAATCTCCTTTCAACCCCACAAGTGACATGTTCTGCGATTTTCAACATCACCTAAGGCCATACCAATGATCATATCCTCTGTCCAATGATCATGATAATGAAGATCTCCTCTGACCTTCACCTTCAATTTGCCATTTGATATCGCGTTTTATACCGTATTTACGTATTTCCTCACTGATTTTCTCACCTATCCACTGCCAAGTCATTATCCAAACAAAAACAAGAAACAAAAGTCATTACAATCGGGCTATCAACGAAACTTGTGGCGATCTAAAACGTTTGTAATTACCCGCGGGTAATTGTTGTTAGCCACGATCAGACAACGACTTCAAACGACAGCCCCTGGCTTGGAGGAGACAGAATAAGATTTAATACCGCCACACAGGTATCCACTTCCAGCTCCATTACAATGGAAGCACCTTACCAGATACTCGATTCGGATAAAAAAAAAAACGCACACAATTTTATCGCATCCCACCTTGAAGCGGTAAGTAATAGTGTCAGGCCGGATCTTGATGTTAGAATCTCTAGAATAGCTCGCATCCGTACCCCGTGCGTTTGGAATCACTTAATTTGCGTCGTCTCAATGGGGAAACTCAGGTAGCATGCTGTGACGGTCGCATCAGTCGCAAATCGACATTTGTTGGGAGTAGTAACTAGTTACTCATTGAAAGATATTTTGTCAGTATTATTCGTAACTATCCGCGGATATGATCAGTGGAACGTTTGTTGGGTTTTTCTTGCTGATCACTATCGTGGCTATCAGTTTCGTTCACGTTGCGGGTGAGTTGATCGGGAACTAGGAGCTAGTCAATATTCAAAAATGTGTTGGATTTATCTGTAGGTCAGTCGGTATCGCCGAAATTGGATTTCGATGAATCGAACGAGGCTGAGGGTACCAGTTCTACAGTGAGGCCCTCTCCAAGAACAGATTTCAATGGGGGTGGCAGTGGCACAAGATCAAGGGATAGTAGCAGTGTAGGAAAATCCGGACCAAAAATTCATGGAGTTCGTGTAACTGTGGATACTGGGGATGATCAGAGAAATTCTAAAGGTAAGTTCACCCGATATCATTCTCAATATTGATAGTTGCGGTTTCGATAATGATAGTTAGTTTGGCTTCAAAGACCACAAGCATCCTTCATTCTCAATGAGCTCTAAAGTCTATTTTAAAAGTATCAGGTTCGATTTCAGTTCCTTTATGTCTTTTATTTGCTTATTCTCGTACAATTTGTTCAAACAGAATTAGTTTTAGACAAATTTACTAAAGCCTCCCTGTGTAAGGTTGTGAAGATATGCCTTTAGGCTATTGATGTTCAATTGCTTTGTCCGACCAATTGCTGGAATGCAAATCAAATAGAATAAAATGGAGCATGATCTCCAATGTCGCTGTGAGTATCTGGATTTATCATAGAATTTCGAAGGAAGTTGTACTCTCGATTCCGGTGAGGTTTAGAAACTAGCAGTGCCTCTCTGAGACATTTCAGTAGAATGACGAGCCACATATAAAAACGGGTCTCTTGACCGTAGTATAAAGCTGGTTTACCCAACACTAAACTATCTTTACTTGTCAGTTTGATAGGGCTATGATCTTTTTCGGTTCAATTCTAAAACTCGATAGTTTAATTCACTGGAGTAAATGAAAATTTGACAGACATCAGAATGACGACTTTGTCAGCGGAAGTCATCGACTCAAAGTCGTTGTCCTCTGATATTACTAAAATATTGGTGCTCCACAAGGTAATACTAAGAGTACAGTCCTCTATTGAGTTCCACAACGTGCCTCCTTTCTGTAGCTTGCGGTCTATAAAGTTGAGTCGATTTTGCGCATTTTGAACATCATTTGTTGTCCAGCTACCACATCAATGCTTATATTATCGATATTATATAAACCTTCAGTCGGTGGAAAGATCTTTTCCTGTAGACTGTCATATGTTCCGAACTGCATATCATAAACCAATGCTGTGAAATGTACAGGTAATTGTCGCCAAACACATCACTTACGTACACTTCAACTATTTGCTCCAAGATCTTTGGTAGAAAAGATGGATTAAGTTGGTTTAGTGTTCTTGTGGCAAAAAATAAGGATTCGTTCAGAATTTAGAAATATAATCCTGTTTCTAAGACAAGTTGTAGCTCCAAGCTCTTGGAGAATATAATATGTCAGTTTTGGTTTTGGGGAGCCATTCGTTAGGATACAATAACATTCCTTCCCCTGCTAAGCTTCTGACTAGATTCATTGCAGTTGAAATTCCGATGGTATTTTGCAAGGACGTTGAAAGCTCGTCCGAATTCAAAGCAAAAATAGTCGAAAACTTCTTAGTTTTTAATTTCTGATTTTCAGAAAGTGGTAAACAATATATTTGTAAAACATTACGCAGCTGAAATGTGTAAGGCTTCAACTAAGCTGACAAGGATATATAATCTAAGAGTAGTTTAATGCAATGCACCAACTGTCAAGTCCATATCTCTTTCCGAATCCATTGAGTGCTTGCCTTTTTGACATCTGGTGCAACCTAGCTGCATTGATATCTGCTAACTCTCGCATCGAGAAATTTTTTGATTCTATCATTCATCTGTTTCTGTAACTCCCAGTGTCAAGATCCTTTTCGCATGAAACATTTTGAAAAGAAATTACCAAAAATATGCAGGAAAATTGTTTCTGTATCATTCAGGTTCGAAAAGTTTGTCCCTTTAACCTGAATTGTTGCTGTATAATTGGCATAGACCTTACACAAGAAGAAGTCTAAAGGTGTCGATTTGCATGACTTTGGAGACCAATCAACTTCTCCTCTATCCGAAATACTGCGATCTTCAAAATTGTTACCTAATAAATTGATTGATTGATGACTTTTGTGGGCGGTAGCACCGTCCTGTTAAAACCAGATATCGTCTAGAACCAATTCATTCAATTTTGAGAAAATAGCCGGTCCACATGTTGTCCTCGATTCACTGTTACTGTCTCTACAGCCTCATCTTACAAAAAGTACGAGCCCATGATGCCGCTAACCCACAAGCATTGGTTTTACGCGAATCTCGTATGAGTTTTCCGGTCCCCATAAACGACAATTTTGTTTATTTATGTACCTATCTATCTATCCAAAAATGGGCTTCATCGGAAAAGATCAAATTTGATGACAAATGGTTCTGGCGATCCATTCAGTTGACAAATCGGCGACGTCGTAGATGGTCCAAAGGGTTCAGTTGTTGTGTAATTTGGATTTTATAGGCGCGCAAATGAAGGCCAACTTCTAAAATTCGCCATTAAGTGCCATAACTGGGGCCAAATTATTGACTTCGGCCACGAATTGAGGTGCTTGGCTAGTTTTGAACACATTCGCTCACAGTGGTGATGTTTGGGCGAGTGCGTGCTGGCCGTGCATGCTGATATGGAGTTTGACCCGATACCGAACCAGTTTCTGTAAATCGCCTCAACATTGCACGAACTCTGGACTCGCTAGGGCGATTATGTTGACCGAAAAATTCACGAAATTTACGGAATGTTACTTTTGCAGGTCGCCAATTTTCGTAAGAAGAGTGAATAACAATAAAGAGTTGTTGCGTGACTAAAATTGCCAAAGATTGTATGACATCCGTCTGAAAGATTAACCAAATTGATATCAGTAAATTACAGTAATGAACAGCCAACATCCACACCATCTGCTGGCTCACCTTTTATAATAAACCGATTATTTTTAAAACGAATGAAATTCCAATTTACTTGTTTTGTTTCGTAATGACAAATGGTCTTCCTCGATTTTTTCAGTAGAATACAACACCAGTGAAGTTTTCGACATTTGTAAGTTACAAAAACCTCTTCTTTCCGGAGTCGAGAAACCAAAACAATTTTTTATTTCATGCGATCTCGATGCGATGCGATGTTTTCGCATAAGGTACTGGATGGTTACTGGAGCGAAAAATTAAAAAAAAAAATTAAAAAATACTGTGTCGCTGGCAGCCCGGTATGAGCCATGGCCTAGCTTCTTGACACTCATTTGTGTTGCTCATGTTGTCATTTTAGTCACATCTAAGCGGGCCTACGGTTTATCGCCGAGTCCGAACGGCACTCCTTAGAAGCTTTTAAAACCTTTGTAAAACCGATTAATTCGAAGTAGTGTAACCGCTCGGTACGCGTCCAAAGGACTCTCGAAACAATGCTCAAATGGCTCTGTAATTTTATTATTTTTTTTTAACGAGGACTCAAAAGTATCGAAAGCATAAAGGTCAGTGTGGGATTTTAACCGCACTAAAAACATGTCCTCTTCGTCCGGACGGGAAGCTCCTCCTGGAACCACCGATAGGTATTTCGTCAGAAGGATGTCTAGTCGTCTCACTCTGACGGCGGCGTTCTATAGCTCCCATCAATGTCACGATTGAGCCTTCAATACACTGCCATTTCCGGGGGCTGCTTAACATGCTGTGAACCAGGTTTATCGCTGAAGCTTGTTCCCCGATTGCTTCGTTAATGGAGCTCCTGATATGTTCGAATCTCGGGCACGAGAAGAGAACGAGCTCCGCATCCTCTATTGTTCTCTCACAGTTTGAGCAGTCAGAATTATCTTCAATGCCGAAGCGATGGAGATAGCCTCGAAAGCAGCCATGCCCACTGAAGGCTTGAATGAGGTAGTAGTTTACCTCTCCATGCCTCCTCTGCGGCCATTCATCGACGTTGGAGATTAGGGCATATTTTTAAGCCCGCTGCACAGAGGAGAAAAAATTCAATGGAAATAACCTCGCCGAAATACATGAAAAAACGCAGACGGTCGCTTACTAACAAATGAAAAGGAAATTTGTGACCGGTGGCTTGAATACTGCAAGGAGTTGCTTAACAAACAGTTTCCACGTGATATCGTGCTGGTCTATTCGAGGAGGAAGTTTCGGACTTTTCAATCGAAGAAATAAGTACAGCAATCGGAAAAATGAAGCGGGGGAAAGCGACGGGAGCAGACAGCATTCCATCAGAGTTTTGGTCGAAGATGGAGGGAATGGCTATCGAAACTTTTAAATAAATTAAAATGTGGATAACCCATGCCGAATCAATGGAGAAGTAGCTTCTTGGCTTGGTTCTTATGGTATTTATCGACCTCGAGAAAGCATTCGATCGAGTGCCTAGGGATCTCATCTGGGCCGCGCTGAGGTCTCAAAACGTACCGGAAACGTATGTTAGAATAATACAAGACATGTACGGAAACGTGAAAACTGCGGTTAACTGCTGGACTAACGAGAGAATTTCCAGTTAATGTCGGAGTGCATCAAGGAAGCGTACTTAGCCCTTTTCTCTTTAACGTAGTATTCGACTATCTTTTAAAAGACTGCATGCGCGAAGCATATGTAACGCCAATTCTCTTCGCTGACGACTTCGCGATAACGTCGAAGATTTACAGAACGCCTTAGATTCATGGAGAAATGCGCTAGAGAGAAACGGGTTTAAAATAAGTCGTTCAAAGACGGAGCATTTGGCGTGCCCATTTGCGCATCCGTTGCGGATATAATGTAAGGCGGAATAGTTCTTCCGAAAAGCACTATCTTTAAGTACTTAGGATCAATCGTTAACATGGAAGCGAAATGTGACGACGACGTAAACCACAGAGTGAGTGTGGGATGGATGAAATGGCGGGAAAATTCGGGAATCTTTTGCGACCGAAAATTTCCACTTAAATTAAAGGGGAAACTCTACACCACGGTTGTTGGACCAGCTCTTATGTACGGTTCACAAAATGACGGCAGCGGATATGAAAATGTTAAGGATGTCTAGTGGAGTCACTAAACGCGATTGTATTAGATCTACGCGTATAAGAGGAAGTCTACATATAAAGAATACGGTAACCGAACAGCTGGAGGCGAATAGAATAAACTGGTATTGCCACGTTCAAAGAAGATCTGCGGAAAATCCGGTTAAAAAGGCACTATCAACTACGGTCACTCCAACTGTAAGAAAACGAGGTCGGAAAAAGAATTCCTGGATTTCCCAGATGGCAAATGCGCAACAACGTCTGGGGTTAACCACTGAAGCGATCCAGGACCGAGCATTATGTAGACGCGTTCTGCGGTCTGCGACATTAGCCAACCCCATAAGCGGAGCAGCAGCGATGCAGTAAAAATGGGAAACTCGTTACGCATAAGTTCGTATAACGAGGAAAGGGTTAATAAAAGGATAAGAAGGAGATTAGAGCATACGTCCATCTACCCTTTTGGGAACGGCTCCATCTACTTTGCCATGCACGAATTGTATTACGTCGGGTGTCTTCTTTTGGCAGGTTGTCCCGTCGGATCTTCTGCAGCTCTTCCGCGATCAGGGTGATCTCCACTAGTGTCGCATTCGTTTAGCTAGTGATTACTCCGAGGTATACTCGTATAAACTCCTTAGCCACTTCGGGCTTGCTTTTTTGTTGTCAACATGTACTTGCTTTTGTCTATTTACTTCAAGATCAACACGCTTTGTCTGCTCTATCATGTCGTACAAGGAGCAACTGATGATGTCGATATCGCCTACGGAACAGATAATGCCTTCTGTGTTACCAAATTCCCTGCATAACTTCTGTTCAGCACGAGATTGAATAAATTACGTTACAGTATATCTTCTGGTGGAAATCCGGTACGCGTTTGGATTAGTTCAGAGAAATCATTTTCAAATTCCATATTGCATTGTATTTTCTAGCAACAAGCGATTCAGCTGGACCAGAAACACAGGGATTTCAAACTTGACGATCGTCTTAAAAAGTCAAAACAACGAATGCGGGTTTGAAGTAGAAGATGAGACGGTGGATCTCGACTTGACTCGTTAGTCTTTTCCACTTTATTTTCAAAAGTTTGTAAAATACTAATATTTGTTTTCTTAGTACAACCCCAGAGTTGTATCATAAGTCCACACCGGTTTTAGCACCTGCTTATAATGGGTTTTCCAATAAGGACTTGACAACTTTTTTTTTTAATAAAACGCAAACCATTTGAGATATTTCAAAATCTTTATTATCGGCTTGAAGTGCAATCAAAACATTTATGAATGGAACTCGACTTCGTTCATATGGCCACCGCGGGCACGTTAGCAGCGGTCGAATCGTTTGACCCAATTTTCAACGACTCGGCCACACATTTCGACAGAAACGGCCACTATTTCGCGTTCAATGTTGGCTCTGAGCTCTTCCAACGTCGTCGGCTTGTTTGCATAAACCAATGACTTAACGTAGCCCCACAGAAAATAGTCAAGCGGCGTTAAATCGCACCAACGAGGCGGCCAATCGACTGGCCCATTTCTTCAGATAACACGCTTACCGTACTTACTCTTCAATCAATCGAAGAACTTACGTCGCTTCAAATGGTTCATCGGCTTTAATTCTTGAGTCAGCTTGATCTTGTATGGGATCCTTACGCAAAATACGCCATAATGTGGTCTGAGCGTTGCCCGATTCTGAAGAACGCCGTGGAATTGACTGATTTGGATCGTTTGCTACGGACGCCTGAACAGCAGCGATATATTCGGCACTTCGACCAACCCGTTGTCTTACTGGAACGGCAATATCACACAACGAATATGTAGACTCAAATTTGTGTACTAAACTTGTTATTGCCTGTCTACTAGGGCGAGAATTACGACCGAAAATTGGAATTAACGCTCTAAGAGTTGCAGTCACCGACTCCGAATTTCGGTAGAAAATTTTTATAGTTTGCAGACGTTGCTCGTTCGTGTACTTTACCATGACGAAAATGTCAAGTTTACTGAACAAATTGACAGTTACAGTCTCGGTCTCATTGAGAGTGATCCGCCAGATCTTTGTCCAGTCATATACGTTATTTAGAGGGCTTTGCAGCTTCGCTGTTGATTCGTCTATTGTTTTTCCGACAGTTAAAATTGCAGTATCATCGGCAAAGGTGACAAGAACAGTCCCATCGACTTGTGGTATATCTCTTGTATATAAGTGATACAGGAGTGGACCGAGCACACTTGCCTGCGGTACACCGGCCAATATATCCTTAAACTGCGATACGTCATTTCCGTATCTAACACGAACAATTCTATTTCCAAGAAACTTAGTCAATATGTTGCAAAGTTTCGATGGCCAAATTTGCCGTAATTTTAACTTTAAACCTTTTCTTGTCAAAGGCTTAAGAGACGTCAAGAAATACGCATGAGCAAAGGTTTTTCTTTTCCAGAGCTTTTTCAATTACGTCGGTAATTCCATGCACCGTGGTCAATAGTCGAATGCTTAATCCGAAATCCAAACTGATGGTTGGGGATAAGATGTTCGTCTTCAATAATTGGCATTAAACGTTTGAGCAAGACTCTCTCAAAAATTGTTGACAGAATCGGAAGGAGAGAACCTTCCCAATTGATATTTCTTCCGGTTAGTTGAAGCGGTCCTTGTCTTTTAATGAGCATGTCACTCATTGGCAGTATGACTGAAGAATGGTCGGAGGAAAGATCGAAGCTTTTTTCATATTTTATACAATTGTTGTAGATTCCTTTAAAAATGAAAAAATCGAAAAAATCGGGTATTTTCATTGTGTCTGTCGGCCAATAAGTCGGCTTACCCGTCGAATGGAAGTCATAGTTGTGTTCCATACCAGCTTCATAGACCAATTTACCTTTTTCGAAAACACATCTTGAGCCCCAAGAAGTGTGTTTAGCATTAAAGTCAACGCCAATTATAAAAGCAGATCCAAGCGAAATAAATATATTCTTGATCATATCTTTTGTGACCATGGATCGCGGAGGAAAGGGGAAGTACTTGATTCCTAAATGGGTTCGCCTCTAATTCTATGTTCTCCAAACCGATACTCGTCTGTTGTTTTCGTCGTCCAATATTCAGGATGATAGTCAATGTCTATACGGAATCTCACGAATGTGGGAATCTATTTTCAAATTTCCGCAACAAAATTTTATTTAACCTTCACGAGACCCACACTCCTGGTTGCCAGAAAATCACAATCTTTTTCTCTTTCCTCTAAACTGATAGTTTTGATAATCATTCTGAAATCGTAAGCAGACTTGCTTGGTGCGGATATTGCCCATCTAATCTCCAAACGTTTTCTTAAGTTATATTTAGGTGATTACATATGTATGTAAAATATGTCTGGTTTTTTGTAGAATCGAAAGAAAGTGTTGAAGTTACAGAGACGAAGAAAGGAAAACGCGTGGGTATTCACACCGATATTACCTTCGAAATAACCGGAGATACTGACGACTCGAATGCAACGAATTCTGGCCAAAAGCACGACAAGGGTGAGTTACAAATTTTAACCCATCGTCCTTCTTCCGTATAATGCTTCTACTATTTCAGAGGAAAACGACGCAAGTGTACCGATTTTCAAAGGACGAAAATCAACAACTACGAGCCGCCCTCGAAAGCCGTACGATCCAAGAGCTCATTGGAATCCAAACTTCTCTGGTGAACGTCGACGTGGCGATGGATCATTCCGACCACGATATCCCAGTAACGTTCCTGTCTATCCCGGCAGAAACAACGGCAATGGCGATGACATATACCGAAGTATTGACAGTTGGTCAAACTTTGCACCCATAACTAGTGTTTGGACCACAGAACGTAACTACTACAACCCTTATCAATCGAATTCTGTTGGAGGATACCAAGCCTCGAGTTGGAAGCCGTGCTATTGTATGTCACCTTCAGACAGAAGACGTCGACGAGAAGGTGGGATAAGACCAACAAGTCCAGTCATTCATGTCGTAGATAAGCTAGATGATGTGTTTTCCAGTGGAAAGAAGTAGTTTTATTTTAAAGATTTCAAAATATAAAAATGTTTTCATTGGTTTTTGTTATTTCTCAGCCATCAAAACCAACTGGTCCCTTGATTGCATTCATATGCGTACCGTCCTTGTTAAGTGCTTTTCAAAATTAAATTTTCAAACACATAAGACTTGATGTGCAATATGGCCTCTATTGTCAACACATGACATAGTCATTGTCTGTCATTTTAGCACCCGTCATACCAACGAAAATATACCAGTATATGTACTTTCCACCACAGGCTTCCTGTACTTCAATTTTGTCTTCCTGCTGAGACCGCCGCTGATGGCAAACGGTCCTAAATCGCTCCATTGAGGGTGATTACATTTAACTGCTCATTTACGAATTCCTTAAGGACATCACAGGCCATCATCGACGTATGATGTCTTACTCAAGTACTAGTAAACCATTCCTGTGTTTCTCTATCTTTCCCCGGTTCCATGCATAGCTGCACTCAATGCCTTCCAGCTAAACTGATACATACCCAGATTCAGATACGTACTCTGTTTTTTGTTCCTTGTCCAAAGGACAAGTGAATGTATCCTCTAGATGTGCTCTGCAAGTGTATGTGTGGTACAAAATTAATTTTGACTCAGAGCGACGCACACTTTACACCAAAAAGTGTCTTCCCTCACATGTGGTGACACATCCTAATAGTCTAGAGCAATAAACCTCCCCATTGACAAGGGTGGGATCAATAAAAAAAATTCCGTACCCGATACAATCGATGGAAAGGAGTACTCGGTCCTTCGTGATAACCATGAAGTAAAAGCGAAAATCGAATTTGATTTTGCCAAAGTGACAGCCGATATGAACGATGTCTACAACTTCATACAGTACACCCACCTATCGGCCCTAAGGCAAGTGTCAGGCTTAATAAGGGGACCTTGAGCCTGATTATCGTCCGTAAAATGTAATTTAACCTTGCGATCGATTTTAACCAGAGCAATGCCGGAGAAGGTGTCTTGTTTCGTAGGGAAAATGCAATTTTCCAATGGAAAAACCAAAATTTGATTGCTGCAAAAACGGAAGAGGCAAGGGGCTGATTTCATTAATGGGCCCTTGGGGAAATTATTAGACTCGCTGCACTAATACTCGCAGGGCTGTGGCATTTGCCATTTAAATTATATGCGACCTCGATATAGTAAGAAAATAGTCAAGGGATCGGTAATTGCGATATTGTTTCCTCTCAAGATTTATTGATGTAACAAGTGTCCCTGATTGCAGGAGATGCTTGCGTGATGGTCGGCATCTAAAACAAATTCAAATCGGAGTAATTACAAGGACGTTTTAAGATGGATGTCTCTTTTTGTGAGGCGATACACAGCTACCTATATTTCAATTAAATCTTTGAGACCCGTACAGCGAATTCAAGTCACCTTTTGTTTTGCACCAGACAACACTCAATGTACTCGTAATCGGCATTCGACTTTATTCAGACAAGTATGAGTACTGCATTTAAGTGATTAAGGGATTGACCAATTTCTTGAGTGCAGTTTCTTAGTCCTTGATAAGCACGTGAGTAGTTTCCTTGTACTTCCGCCATCTACGAGCATATTAGGCCCTTACCTCTGGAGCAGCCGGTTTATACAAGCATACAACAGCATAGTTATATACAAGGGATCGGTACTAGATAAACTGCATCATCAACAATGAATTTATTTGCCTCGTCTGTCATCATAATTGACTAAAAATACTGCTCCCAGCTTGAGCTTGAGTTCAAGACATTTCGATCGGCCTAAATAGTGGCAAAGCTAAGGTAATACCCATACTATTCAATGTCGCAATTCTTTCCTAAGCTGAACATTTTCTTGAGGAATGCCTCATGTAGTCGCAAGACTCAGAAAGGCAACCGTTCTTTTAAGAGGTTGGTCAGTTCAGTTGATATAAGTTGACTTGTTTTTTTTGGTGCGTGGGAAGATGGAAACCTTGCATAGGCACCAATGGTCCGACGTCCATTGGTAGTGTCAGATTCCTACCGACTAAAACCACCTTCCGGAGAATCTTTTCATTTATTCCCCCGCGGAAAAACCGCTAAGTATTACTTCGCGTGGAACGGATTTGAGCTTTTTGCTTCGTCACGGGGTGCTTAGCGAATTTGCGTTCCGCTGCTGTTCTAAATTCCTTACATCTCATATTATTCGTACTGCTGCATGGTTCATAGCAGCCCAAAGATCTTCAGATTTCAACATATATTGAACTTTGTTGGCTGTTCACCAAATTCTCTACCGAGTTTACGCAGCAAGGACGGACTCAAATCACGGTTTCGATTGAACATATATTCCCGGGAACAACCGTGACCCCTCAAGAACTGTGTAAGATATTAATTGAGTTCGTCGTGTTTTCGTTTTACCCAACTTTCAGTCCTTGGGATTAGTCAGTACGTCCATCTCCCTTTTTGGGACTCGTTCCATTGTTGTTGCCACGCTTCTATACTTCAGCTTCTTTCGAATTTCTTCGCTTGATTTATGGATGGCCCGATTCGCAAGCGATTTTGATAAAGTCGCCTAGCTTTTAAAGCTAGTGGTACCATAGAGGATAGTACCAATATCGTATCGTGGGATACCGCTCGAAATGCACTGCTAACTTCGCACATAATCTGTACACAGATTTGATTCCCTTAATGCGTGTCTTTTTATTTGCGATGTCAGACCACATTTGTGCTCCGTACAGCTGTATGGAGGCTACAACTCTCGCAAGCATTAATCGTTTGCCTTGCTTCGGGCCGCCGAAGAAGTCGCCTATCACTTTCGACGATTTCTTGCAAGCGTATGCGAGGTGATGCTTGAAATTAAGCCGAGCATCAATCATCCCTCGCAGGTATTTTATAAATGGGCTGGAAATAATTGTGTGCTTTCCGACTTTTATCGTTATCATCTCTAGCACCGTTCTACTCATAATGAGAACGGATTCCGTTTTATATTCCGCGAGGTCTAAGCTCATATCGCATAGCCAGTATTTTATTAGTGCAACGAAGCAATACAACTCGATTTCTTCAAGTCGTTTCGCAAAGACTACAACAGCAATATCGTCCGCGAAACCTATAATGGAGGCTTACCTGGGGACGGGGAGTCGTAGAATGTCATCATACATCACGTTCCACAGTAAGGGAACTAACACTGATCCTTGGGGCATTCCCCCTGTAATTTTATATAATTTCGTCCCGTCGGTCGTCGGAGTTGTAAAGGAGCAACCTATCAGTAAAGTAGCTCCTCCTGTACTTCGATACATTTAACCTTCGCGGCATTGTAAAATACGCGACTAGTTCGCCGAGTTAAAAGCATTTTTCACATCAAGTGTAACCACGGCGCAGTACTTTTTACTGCGTCCTTTCCATCGTCTATCTTCTATGGCCGATTGGGCTTTGTCTATTACGACTTTAATCACGTGGATTGGCGATCGGCCCTTTCTAAAGCTGCACTTAACTCCGCAGGTCCATCATTGGACGGATTCAATGATAGGCTGTAGTCTGTTGCATATAAGTCGCTCTAATATTTTGCCCATAGTGTCGAGCATACAGAGCGGCCGATAAGACGAGGGCTCCTCCGGTGGTTTATTTCCTTTCGGTTATAATGCCGACCGTTGGTATTTCCATTGTTCCGGAAATATTCCATCGCTTAAGCATGCACTATACATGCTAACGAAAACGTCTAGGCGGGCCTTCATCGCTATTTTTAAAGCCGTATTTGGTATGCCGTCTGCACTAATAGCTTTCGATCTTCTACCCTCTCGATTGTCGCGGTGAGTTCATCAGTTGTTATGGCAGGAATGTGTTCGCGTAGTTCTCCGAGCTCGCTTAGTAGAACTCCGTCATGTTGAGAGGGGAACAGGGTTTCTACGATTCTCTGAGGCGCTTTGAGCTGTTATGATTTTATACGCTTAACCCCATACATTTTCGTTCAATTGTGTACAAAGGTCCTTAAAGGACTGTCTTTTTCTAGACTTAATGGTGCGGCGCATGCTTCTTTATACGCTGTCCTCAATATCGAATATCTATCCGTATCGCGTCTAGACCGTTGGTATTTTCTTCGTGCCTTAACACAGGCTGATCGAAGTTCCTGTCTACTTATTTATATTTGACATGATCATGGCAGGAGTGAGGCTGATGTCATAGCACCTTCGATTTAATCTGCAGTCCTCGATTGTTAACTTATATCTTAAATGGCAATACTTTTACAATATCGTATCTATTTACATGGAAACTGAGCGAGTTCGAGGAGGTGACTTAATCTACAGAAATTGTCGCGGAAAGAGGAGAAACAATTTTCGCAGTTAAGTAGTAATTTTAGGGGAGACTACAGAATTCCTTCCGCAATCGTCAGACTAAATGTGGATGAATACTGTCGCAAGCACAACTAGAAGAATCTTAGTTTGGTGGAAACATATTATCCTTCATCCGATTTTGGATCAGCTTTTATGTAAGGTTGTTTGGAATGTATTAGTCAGATATTATATTGAAATTTAAAACGATTATAGCTGTTTCGAATTTCGGCTCTGCACCTGAAATGTAAGGTCCCTTAACAGACAGCGTGCAGGTCATAGACTGCCATAAAGCAAAGATTACCGCAATCCAAGAAATGCGATGGGATGGGCAAGACAAAAGGCGGATGAAAAACTGCGACATTTACTATTATGTTTGAGAGAGAAGACAGCGCATCAAGGCCAAATTCGGAAACATCAGCCTTATTTGTGTACACGCTCCTACAGAACTAAGGGATGACGGGATCAAAGAGTTCTATGACCTTCTAGACAGAACATATCACCGTACCTCAGTTGTGAAACAAAAATTGTTCTAGTAGCCCTGAATACTAAGTTTGGCGGAGAAGTCGTTTTTGAGCGCATCATTGGGAAACAAAGCCTGCACGACACCACATCCTACTACGGACGGGACGCAAGCTCATAGTAGACAAACATTCAACATTCACAAAGGCGGTCTTCGGACCAATCAACCGTCCACCAGATTAAACACATTTCGATCGATGCCAGATACTCCTCCAACATTCTTGATGTCCGAATCTTCCGAGGAGCCATCATAGACTCAGAACAGTACCTTGTTGCAGGTAGGGTAGTAATGCGGATATCACGGGCACAATAGAGTCGAGTCAGACTATGACGTTCAAAAGTTCTATCCAAGAATTAAAATTAAATATGCCAGGGGTGCAAAGCCAGAACGCAAGCCGGCAAGGCCAAAAACGGAAACCTAGTAGTAAAATCACTGTCGGTGCTGCAAATATGGAAAGACCACTTCTACAGACTGTACAACGATGACCATAATTCCGCTATCAGGCAGAATGGTCCCTTAACACTGGACGTCCACCTGACCTAGACAAAGTTGAGATTGCGATATCAAGACTAAAGTCGAACAAAGCTGCTGGCCCAAACGGGCTCCCAGCTGGACTTTTTAAAGCAGCTGGAGATGACTTGGCTAGGAACCTGCACCAACTCATCTGCAAGATATGGTCAAAAGAAAGCATGCCCGATGAATGGAACCTCATTATTGTTTGCCCAATCCACAAAAATGAGATCTCTTCGACTGCGCCAACTATAGGGGAATAAGTTTCTGATCATAAGCCGTCTGATAGGTCCATATCAGGGTGGTTTCAGGTCTAGGAGGTCGACCATCGATCAAATATTCACACTACGGGAGATCTTGGAGAAGACCAAAGAATTCTAGATCGACACCCGGCCCGAAAAATCTTCAAATCCGTGCCCCGGGGACTCAGTAAGAAGTATACACCAACTAATCTCTAGAATATGGTCGGATAAAAATATAACATATTCAATGAATGGAACTTCTGGGTTGTTTTTCGAATTTTCAAGAAAGAAGTCCCTCTGAACTGCGCCAACTACTGAAGCATCAGTCTTCTTAACATCACATACAAGATCTTATCTGCCGTATTGTGTGAATGCCTGAAGCTGTTTATCAACAATCTGATTGGTCCTTATCAGAGTGCCTTCAGCCCAGGAAAGTACCATCTTCCAAATTTTCACGCTACGACAGATCTTGGAGAAAACCCATCGATAGATACATTCCAACTATTAATCGATTTTAAGGTCTCATACGACAGCATCTATAGAGGCAGTATATACATAGTAATGTCTAGTTTTGGCATCCCTGCCAAACTCGTCCGTCTGTGCAGGATGACGATAGAGAATCCACGCTGTTCCATCAAGGTCAAGGAGACAAGGAGACCTTTGATTTCAAAAAAGGACTTAGACAAGGCGATGTGCTGTCATACGATTTCTATAAAATCTTGAAAGACTGGCTTAGGACTCAAGTGCCAACACAAGAGTCACAATCTTTCAAAAGTTTGTCCAATTACTCACATACGCCGATAGTATTGGTATAATCAGAAGAAAGCAGCGTGATATCATTGGCGTTTTTGCGAGTATTGAGTTCGAAGCGGCAAAAATGAGTTTAGCGGTCAATGAGCGCAAGACCAAGTATATGCCGTCAAGCAAAACGAACAAAACACCGACGTCTTGGAACATCACCTTCGACATAACTTTGAGGCAGTTAAGGACTTTCTCTCCCTGGGTTCCCATATCAACTCAGACAACGACGCCAGCGGTGAGATCAAACCAAGAATAGCTTTTACCAATCGCTGCTTCTTTGGGCTAAGCAAGCAATTGACTAGCAAAGCCCTCTCTCGAACAACAAAAGTTATCTATATAAGACCTTAATAATATCAGTCCTGCTCTATGACGCAGAGGTATGAAAGTTTTCAATAAATGGATGAGTGTGCTCCTGGCTGCGCTAGGAAAATATTTCGAATGATTTTCGGTCCCCTCTGCATAAATGGTGAGTGAATATGACAACGATTAGCATAAGGCCTCTTAGAAGTAGCATCTTCCGACAGGTGCTGGTTCTTTAAATGACGAGAATGAGCCTCTGCAGCCGAACATCTTGCAGCTCTGCTAATAAGTCCTACTTCACGCCTCCCCGTGGCGCCATCTGGAAATCTCACTAGAGATTGCGAAGTGAAGGGGGCAAATGGCAAGTTTCCTGCGCCATAAACCAGGATTAGTGTCGGAAAAACAAAACAAGACCTTATCCGGGCTACTCCGACATATTTGAAGCTCAGGCCGGAAAGGATTTCCAGGACTTAGTCAGGGTCTTGGAAAAGATATGATGGCGGGCGAGCCCTATATGGGCCAACGGCAGCGCTCATATCCCGGAACGGGTTACTTGCTTCGGTGTAACCAACCCCTCGTCCTAGGGGCATTAAAAATGGAACTGGTTCTCCAGGTTGGGGGTTGTGCCCGGCCATTCAAAAAAAGCATAAGTTACGAAGCATCAACAAGCCTCGGATATGGACGGATCTACTGTTGCAGTAGAGGAAGGCCAAGACTCAGGTGGCGTACGCAAGTGGAAGAGGACCTCAGCCAACTTAGCGTGCGAAACTGGAGGCAGCTAGCCAGGGATTGAGCTGGCTGGAGAAGCTTGTTGACTGAGGCCCAGGTCCACCCCGGACTGTAGCGCCACCTAAAGTAAGTAAGTAAGACTATGGAGATACGACGACGAACTGTATGAACTGTACAGGAATATCGTCTTTGCTAGAAGAGTGAAGATCCAACGATAGAGATGATTGGGTCATGTGGAGCGGAAGGACACCAGCGCTCCGGTCCGAAAAGTTATCGTATCTGCCGCCGGGAAACAGCGTAGTAGAGGGAGACCACGACTCAGCTGGCTTACGCATCTAAAGTAAGTAAGTATCTTTTTCGAGACTAATACATGTACATTAAACAAAATAGTCACCATATCATGAAATATATTTTATCCAACATTACACAGGTGCATGTATAGCAGTTTTGTAAAATTCCAGATTTCTGGATTGAAGGAATTTTTTTAAAGACGGCCCACGAAAAAGCGATCCAAATGTTTGAAAAGGTTGAAATCAGTTGGTGACTGGTCACGTGAGTGTTATGAGTGAGAACGAACCTCATATTGCGTCGTGTTTTATGCTTGGACCGTAGTTCTGGATACACTTCGTTGAGCGTTGTCATGAGGTAATATGACTCCATCTCCGTTGATAAATTTAGGCTGATTATAGAGTAATTTCTGATGCATTTCTGCCAACTGTTTACAGTACTTCCCACCTGTAAACAGTTATCCCAGAAATAGTGGTCATTATTTATATTGGGTGAAGGCTTGATTTATTTCGAAGCCTCATCAGCATCAGGGTAAGACTCCACTACGGCTCACAGCTCGTAGTTGTCGATGGCTGGTGCTGCTTTACCTCTTGGATCGCTTTCAAGAGTCATGTAATTCGATCGGAGTTCTTCTTCAAATGCATTGTTAATGTTTCTAGCTATCTTCGCTGCGTTAAGGCCAAGTTGAAACTAGTTAGAGTAAAGTAATCGCTTTTGGTAAACATCCAGGCTTATCTGCTTGGTCTTCATCTAAGCTGGTGCTGTTCGAAAGCGGAAGACTATATCTTAATCGAAAAGCAACAACGCTGTGTCTATTTTGCAGCACTTTTGAACATGAAAACTGGCTCCAACTTCGCATCAACTCGAAATCCGACTTTACAAGTGCAACAACCTAATAGTTCTGAAAGTTATCTCCTGAACATCTTTCAACATTTTTCCCTTCATCCTTGCCGAGATAATCTACGGGAATTGAGGAAACGAGCTACGATGTGCATTACCAAATACGAGTCTAACTCCCATTGCAAAACTTAGAGTTTCTTGACTCTGACAACCAGTACCCTAACTTACGTTGAAGCTTCCCGATAATGGCTCAGTATGCTATGTCTTTCTCAGATATAGATACGAGTTGTATAAGCCAGGATCGAGACAGTAATTCACTTCAAAAGGACAATCCATTTCGTAAAAACGTTTAGCTCTGCGGAATAGAGTAAATGTGTCGCACGCCTACCAAAACGATTCGATGGGCTTCGGATATTCCAGACGTATATCCGTAAAAACTTGTCTCAAAAAACACTGACTCAAATGAAACTCTTTGATTAAAAGAGTTAGTGTTTCAATGACGTAAACATCACCAGAATTGTTTCCTTTCATTTCCATCACCCACAATTCAACTAACAGTCTTATTCTGGTCCTCAAACATCGGAATTACTCCATTCAAATTTAGTATGGCAGGTTTTTCTTTATTCGCTGCTTTTCAATCTATTTCCAAACAAGATGAACGGAATAAATTTACCAGCTGCCTCTTAATCGTAACAACTTCAACCAGATTGCTCACTTTCACTACATTCCACTCTTCTATTGTCCACCGTTCGCATAATCCTTCGATTCCTCCGACTTCAAAGTCTTTTCTTCGTTTTTCCCGAAAATTTGTTTTGAATTGATCGTCAATGAATGGCCTATTGTCGAATCACCCCGTCAGACACAGTTTTTCTCGTTTTTCCAGTGTTTCCATCCAGCTCTTGGCTGTTGTCCAAAAATAAAAATTCCAAAGGACGACAAAGTCAAACAACCGAAAAACAACAACAATAAATACTCGACAAGAAGTTTTATTGTCCTGCCAAAATCATTACATTTGCCAATGGCGGGAGATCTATGGTGTTTGGAGGGGAGAAAGAGAGTACAAACAATTCGACACCACACTCGTACTACTCCTGATCCTGGCCAAATGGGTAAATCATTGCAAATTCATTTTAATTTATGTGCACCCGGCACAGGATACGGATAGATATGAATAGATATGTACGGATACCATCCATTCAAATTCGTATCCGCAGCCGTAAATCCTTTTTCGAGCATTTGTTGATATCCTATTCGCTGTTTTGTTACTGGCATTTATTTGAATGTCATTTCAGAAGTCGTTCCATGGTAGGTATGGGGGAGGAAAATACTGACGTCCCGGTGTAAGGACAATGAGTAGTCGTTCTGATGATGCTACCTCCTGCCCATTATTGTAACTGTCAATGATGTCGGTGATGTTGATAAAACTGCGGTACCAGCTTGCGGCAATATTGGAGGATGAGATGACGAGTAAATACCATTTTCCGTGAACATACCCGTTCAAGGGTAAAATATGACAATTTTCCATTCCCCGAACCAGGGAACAAGGACCGGACTGGGTATCACCAAGGATTGTGAGTATCCACATAATCTGTGGTAAGAGTGAAGGAAGAATGTTTTACCGCAGCTCAACGCGAAATTTTAATAGGAATTTGAAAATTTGTGTCCAATTGAAGGGAGCATCGCTGAGAAGATTATCGATGTCAATCGCCGATAGTTTAAATGAGTAATACTGTCAGTTTGGCGGTAATGATTGGGAAAATTGTTCAGACAGAAGAGAGAGATAGAGTGGCAACGACTTTAATCAGTAGATCTGAATTGCTTTGGAATTGATAGATGCAATGATTCACAGGTGGATGAGTTAAATTTTGGACATACCATACATATTCCTCATTGTGGCAGGGAACTTTTAATATGCTTGAGCGGTTTCTTCCATTACCTGATGTATTAAGGGTTTCAGTGTGTTTCTCTGGCACTATTATCGCTATTTTCAATGACACTTTTGTAAGTTATCGAAGATTGAAACCTCTGTACTTGTCGTTAGTCGAAATGACATCAGCTCACGGGTTATATTTATGAGGCGAATTAAAGTGAAAGGTAGGACTTTACCCACATGGCTCTTCGAAGCATCACCATCATTTATTTTTTAGAGAATTCACCTTAACAAACAAAAATTAATGCGTTTTTTGAATATTTATTTGAGTATTCAAGTTACATTTCTATTATGTTTTGAAGATGATATCGCTTAAGTGGCCCGCGTTTTTGGAGATGGAATTTTCCGTGTTTTTTTTTAGGACTTCGGGTGAAAGGCTTTCCACTTCATGAAGAATGTTCTCCTTGAAGGCTGCTAGAGTTTATGGCTGTTCACTTAAGCCCCTGACTTTAAATAACCCCATCGAAAGAAGTCAAGGGCTCTCAAATCGGGTTATTTTGTGGGCCAGCGCATGTTGCCAAAACGCGATAACAGATGACCAAAAAAACTTTTGTAGCTCGTACAGTTTGCCATATTGTTCCACCCTGCTGAAACGACATGAGTTTTAGTCCGAATTCATCCAGCTGAGGATTGAAAAATTTAGCAATCATTGCTCTGTAGTGCTCAGTGTTCACAGTGATCGTTTAGCACGCGCTGTTCTCAAAAAAGAAAATGGTTCGATGATTCTTGCAGCGAAAATAACGCACAATGCAGAGACTTTGACCGCAAATGTTGTGCGTTCACGTATCCTTATAGGTGGAAATGGGCCTCGTCAGTCATAATTTTTTTTAACACAAAATCGTCTACTTTATAGCTGAAATTCAGGATGGTGTGAGCGTAGGTTAGACGAGATTCACAGTCAACACCAATCATCTGATAAACTGTCTACACTTTATAAGGAGACATCTTCAATTCTTTCCCCATATTGGCCGGAGAGACGTATGTGGACTGACCAATTGCGTGGCACGTCGCCTAGTCGATGTCGATAGAGCCTTTACGACGTCTTTAGCCAAAGATATTCTCGGACGAACGATAGGTATGAGGCCTCCTATCACTTTTTTGGCCCCGTGTTGCTTTATTTTCTAATAGCAGTGGGGCTTAATACCGCATTGAATGACCATTAGGAGCCGGGCACGTAGTGCACGTTGTGATAAAATTACAAGCGAATTGATTATCAAGAGTTTCTACTGATGAATCATCTTGATCATTTCGACTTTGGTGTCATCCTCACCAGCATTCTGATCATCGCAATTGTTTCGGTTGCATTGTCATATTCAAAAAAGCACAATTAAATTAACTTAGCTTCTCCAATTTCTCTTGGCACACTTTCCTAGATTTGGAAGAATTCTGACAACCATTGACGCATCGATAAGCTCTTCTGTATACGAATGCAAATGAGCTCTGGTTAGAAGTTTATAGCTATAGATTGGGAGCTGTAGAAATATGGTAGTTTTGCTTATTTTACCTCCAAGTGGTAACCAACGGGTACTGGTCGATGACCATCCGAACTCGACTTGCCAGACTTAAAAGAGCGTGTGCTAGCAGCAGATAAATATATTTGGAGTTCACGCCGGTAAGGATCTCCGAAACTAACTCTTGGAAAAGAAACAGTGGGCCTCAATTTTCCAACATTAGCCCTATATTCGTGCGCACCCACAAAGAAGAAAGATATTGACACCGAAATACCTTCTATGAGCTCTTGAATAAGACCTACGATACTTGCCTTAGGCACGATCACATTGCGATCGAAGCAAAACACTCCTCCAGCATTATGGATCTCTGAGCATTCCAAAGAGCCAAAATATGGACAATAACCTTGTTTTAGCCAAGAAACAGTTGCGAATATCTCGAGCTGCGCAAAGGCAAGCCAATGCTGCGAGGGATTTCGACGTCAGACGGCTACAATCGCAAGAAATCATCAAATCCTTTTCCTTTTTCTCTTAAGAGGTCCAGTTCCAGTTGTCAGTGGCGCTTTTGCAAGTATTGAGACGGAAGGGGCAAAAAAGGGGTTTCAACGCTTAACGAGATCAAGACCAAGTATATGCTGTCAAGCTAAAAGTACACTTAACACCGAGGTCTCGAACATCACCCTCGACAGATATTACTTTGAGGAATTTGAGGACTTTGCCTGCTTAGGATCCGCTCTTAATCCCAACAACGACACCAGCTTTGAGATCAAATGACAAATATCTCTTGCCAATCGCTACTCTCTTGGGCTAAGAAGTCAATTGGGATGAATGGAAAGTGATATTTTACAAATAGGCTCAGCCCAATCGTTCTGAGAAATGAAAGTGTTGAAATTACTGATCCATGTACAATAGCCAATACATTCAATGACTTTTTTCAACAATTGGGCAAAAGTCGTTTGATAGTGATTGTCCTTCATATTGCCAACATTGTGTTAGAACAGTGAAAAGAGCGTCCTGCAGAAATAGTTTATTTTTTGAATAAATTACTGGGTTCGAATTATTAAGTATGATAAGATCTCTTAATAACACGAAATCTTGTGGTAATGATAGCATTTCTAACATTACTCTTAAGAATCGCCTATAATGTTGTTGACGTTTTAACTTCCCTTTTTAATTTAAGTGTTATTACCGGAAACTTTCCCGATAAATTAAAATGAGAGTACGTGGTACCACTTTTTAAAAAAGTTGACAAAATGGATAAAAATAATTATAGACCGATTTCCTTATTACCTTCAATATCTAAAATATTTGAAAAGGCTGTTAAAAAGAGAATGTGCGGTTATTTGGTGGCGTTCGACATGGTCACACAACATTCTTTTGGACAAGCTTTATAGTGTTCGCTTTCGGGGCTTTATGTATAATTGGTTTTTGTTTCTTATCTTACAGACAGGACACGAAAAGTAAGAATGGATGACTATCTTAGCGATCCAAAAATTGTTTCATTGGGTGTACCGCAAGGGTCTGTCCTTGGCCCCATCTTGTTTTTGATCCACATCAACTCTCTGATCAACCATTTGTAGGAAAAGTCATTGATTTTGCAGATGATCTTGGCATTACCTATGGTTCAAATAATAACCCTTTGGATCTGGCTGCTCACATAAACCATGATGTAGATCTGCTACGAATCAGGTTTGCGAAACACAGATTAATTGTCAGTAGCAAAACCAAAGTTATGTACTTCAGCCTTAGTATGCAGGAGCCTCCTGACTTCGAAATATATTTCCATGCACTCGGCTGCTGTCGGCAAAGCATGGTAAATTGTACTTGTACTGCGGAAGCCTTTAAAATCATGTATAATGACAGCGTAACTAGCAACGTAACTGTTTTAAAGTTGAAGTCGTAAAACAGTTTAGGTACATAGGTGTTGTTATACAGTTCGTTTGATAAGATGGTATACGGCAAAAATTAAAGAAGAACTTGTAATAATCAAAAAAAAATCAATTGTACTGGTTTATTTTGTTTATTTACTTGAATGCTTTTCAATTAATATGTTGTCCACTCTTGCTTGGAGTCTTCGAGGCATGCTTTCTACTAATCTTATAGCATAATCTTGAGACAAAGATCTCCATAAAACTCGTATTATTCGTGATATTTGTTTTACCGTCGAATTCTTCTTTCCTTGGAGCTTTAGCTTCATGAATGCCCAAACATTTTCAATGGGATTTGCATCCGGCGACTGTGAGGGCCAATCTAAAACATCGACGTCATTTTCTTGTTTCCACGCACTGCACAAACGACTGCGATGTTTCGGGTCATTATCTTCTTGTAGTAACCAATTCTCATTCCTTCTCTTAAACCACCTTTGGGCAGATGGTAATAGAGCCTTCTTATAAATTTTGACCATGTTGGGTGCGTTTAAGTTATTTGTAAACATGAACAAATTGCCAAATCCTCTGTCCAAATGCTCCTTGGCCCAACTGAGTCGTTTTTCTACGTGTTTTTTTTGACAGTAGTGGTTTCTTTATTGTGCTTCGAAATTTTACATTATTGGCTAGTAAACGTCTTCGTATCGTATCACAACACACATTTAGACCCCTTAAACGTAAAATCCCTTGTCCTCCACGTAACGATAGAAGAGGATTTTTTTCAAACACGCGTAAAATCATTTTGTCCTGCTTTTTTGTTGTTTTTGGCGTAGACCCACGATCCGGCAAATTATCCACATTTTCAACTTGGGAATAACGGTGCGCCCACTTGCTAACAAATGCTTTTGACTTTTTCATGTATTTAGCAGCTGCTCCGTATGACATTTTCGGTCCTTTTGGATGCGTGCACAAGAATACTGCTTCATAACGTGATTCAAACGCGACACTCATTTTAAAATAGTTCCGTCTCCGACAAAAATTGAACACTCTTTAAAGCATCTTAGCAGAAGTATTTTTTTATCTGCTATTGCAAATGCCACTTCCAAATCGGTTTTCATAAACGAGTTTTGCCGTATACGATCTTATCAAACGGACTGTAGATGAAAATCTGAGTTGAGGTGAACACATCGCGGTCTTAAAAAACTGTCTGCGTTCGGCTATTCGTACTCTTTATCGACTCAGAAAATTTTGTATGAATCATACTTTGAAAACAGTCTACTACGTTATTTTTCATTCGAAGTTACAATATGGAATAAACTGTTGGGGGGGTAGATACATCACTAGTCTCCAACCACTTATTGTGTTGCAAAAGTGTGCCGTCCGAAGAATATGTAATTCTCACTGCTTATCCCATTCTATGGAGCTGTTTAGGTCCTTAAAAATCCTACCTGTTGGGCATTTATACTATTTTAAAGTTTCAAAGATCTTCTTTATAATGGGTGGATATATGCAAAGCCCAATCTCTGACATTAAGAAGTACTCGTATTTCCCGTTCTGTTGTCAAAATACCTCCTTTTCGCACCGCCCATTTAAGAAACTTTTTTTGTGTAGTATCTTGCAAATTGTTCAATAGACTCCCTGTAGACATACGACGCATTAGAACATTAAACGCGTTCTTAAGAAAATTGAAAATATGGCTCCTTGATTTTAATCATATTGATATTGAAGTTTTGCTGTCCTACATTGTTTGATTTCTTTAGTTTTTTGTACAAGCTCTAAAGCTCCCGGCTCGTTTATTTTTTGAATTATTTGATCGAACTATTGTTCACCCCACCTTTTGTAAGTGAGTAAAAGAACATCTCTCGTTTCGGCAGTTTTTTGCCAATTTCATTTTCAAAGATCACCGCCTTTGACTTTTCTAGACTTCTCCACCAACTGCGATATTTGGTCAGCCAGCATCTCGAAACTTAAAAGAAGAAAAATGACCGGAAGGTTTAACAACCTTGTCAAGCGCTTCCCTACGTAATTACTCTGTAGTAATTCACTTTGAATCGTATTGTAATTGCAGGAACTCATAAAGGTATTAGGTAAAGGAAAAGGGGTCTAGTGTTTCGAAAAGTAAAGGCTGCTACACAAGGACTATCCATTTGCATCTACAGAGAAAAATGTATCTCTAAATTTGTATATAAATACTCCTGTATTATCATCATGATGCACTGCCCCTCATTTTTACGAAACACCTCAATGGCGATAGAAAGGATCAATATCATGGCAGCAAACTCAAGGTAATCGCAAAATATATTAACACATGCTCTGCCATCAGAATACAAAGTTATCTCTGTTGCACCTGCCTTGAGGGGTGTCCAACCCTTTCCCTCAATATACAAAGCAAATCACATTTAACAATGAAAGTCTGCTCTTGTACGAGTATTTCAGTTTTGCAAGCAAACCAGCAAATAAAAGAAAAATCCTCTCAAAAGAAGCAGCAGCAATTTACTCGTATGACAAAGTAGGTTGGTTTGTATCTGATTCAGTTTACGAACACCCCTGTCCAATTGATTCAGTTGTCTGAAGCAAAATCTATATCTGTGTGAATCTTCAGTACATCGATTTTAAGTGGAGTGGAGTGGAGTTCATTGCCAGTGATTAATGCTAATACAAGTGTATAGACATCTTGTCCTTTCGAAAGGACTACGTTCGGTCAGTCTGGAGTAGTTCAAAGAGGATACAAACGAAAATGAATCTACTTCCTATGAATACACTGGGTAGGAAGAAGGGTGGATGGATAAATCGGAAACAGCATGTGGTCTACAATGAGAAAGGACATCATCAACAGCATCTACTACACGGATACCACTCGATCCAGATCCAATCAAGCGGCAACCGTCGGTTGGCGTTGGCATCATCGTCCGGTACAGACAAATGGTACTCGAATCCGTTTTTCAGTCAGTACTACTGTACTACTGATGAGGATACATAGATACGAGTACAACACCAATGCAGATATATTGTAGAAATTGCGCTGATGAGGTGCTAAGGGTTGATCATTATTAGATTAACACTCTGTGTCTATTCAAATACAATTTTAGGGACATTCTGAATGGTTCTGGTTCTGGTACTAGTACTGATACTGGCACTGGTTGCTGACCATCCATCCAATCACTTCTCTTTGGTAATCAGCAACAAAAGACTATTGTTGGGATGGACTCTCTACCTACCATACATACGTACGTAGATGGCTTGGTTCGTTTATTATATTTTGTGCGTTCGATAGATATCATTTGAGTTTGATTTAGGGGAGCTACCAGCTATGCATATGTATATGTAAAGTCCTCTTGCCACTGGCACTATTCTGGCTAGCTGTAGAGACGGTTCATCTGCCGCTCGAGTGGACATCAATAGGACGTGTGAGTGACATTTATGCGTAATATTATGCCACTCATCTGGTTGTGCAGAGATACCTAATAGAACCTTTTGAACCTCTTGATTAGCTGGGATATTCACAATTAACGAGTTTCCACTCCACTCCAATCCCAATTCCATTGACTGGTATTTACAACTTGCTTTCAGCTATCGTGTGACTAATTTAACGTATAACAATCAGCTGTGCACGTTTTATAGATTGCGGGTGTTGTCTCGAAAAGATATGTTCTGGACAAGATGGCTTATGGAGTTTGGGGTGAAAACAAATTAACTTTTTCTTTGTGGTCGCTTTGATGAAGGTTGTCTCTCGACGAAAAAGATTGCCAAGATAACATTCCGTGAATCCGTGCTTAAAGTCTGCAGGATTTCCAAAGTATTTAAAACAGATGTTCGGCTTAAGCCTATGTAGAGCACAAGCTTGAAGGTTAATATTTTCAAAATGATCACATGCAGTTGTTGCTTTCAAAAATTTGGTATTGTTTATTGCTGACCTTCTACGAGTATTTAGAAAGCTTTCCAAGTTGGAAACATAAAATCCAAATACAGAGTATCTAAGCTGGAATGGCTTTTCTATCAGGACTCGGGTCCTGTAGTCATAATCTAGGAAACAAATGGAGAATGGCGAGAACTCATATTTGTTTAAACTCACTGAACACCGTAATTCTGGGATGAAAGATTACGTTTTGCATCAGTAGAAACCACATCGTGAGAGGCAACATTTTTCTGAACGTGCCCAGCCATGGAAAAGATCTACCGACCACCTGTTCCATGATGGATAATAGCAATAATCGACGACTGGTGCATCAGAAATGGGGTTTCAATAAATATTACCAACACTCAAGTTAATCTTCTTCACGTGAAGGAGGACGCTGACTGGCCTATTTCATCGAAAGCTATAAAGGCATTTCTGCCTATTCTGTCAATATTCTTTGATATTTAGGTGTCATCTTGGGAAGCTCACTTCATAGGACTGAACATATCGCGCCGAAGGCTTTCAAGTCTCTGAGAACGAAGGAAGGTCCTCTGGCTAACCAAAACTATGACAAAACGAGCTGTATTCCGTTGTTAGTTGTTTGGTGTAGTAAGCGTCCAAATAAATATGTCCACGTTGCTCTTACCAGCCTCTTAAAGACGGTATGCACCGGCTAAAACAATTGCTACCGACTGCAGTATTTATTTGTATACAAATAAGGCACCTAAGCTAGAATTAGGGCAACAAATTTAAATTTTGGACATGTGCACGTACGCCTCATGACAATTTGTATCAAAAACGCCGATGTTCACCAAGACCAAAATCAGCGTTATGTGCGCGCATAATCCAACAGATGTGCCGACACGAAAGACAGTTACACACTTTGTCGAAAAGCTTTCAGAAACGCCTTTATGTCCCTAAGCGACGCCCTTGGTTTGAAGAAAAAGTGATGAGACGCAAAAGTAGAGGACCCAACGGCCACCATCCACACAAGGATTGCTCGCAAGCCCCCAAAATGAATTGTATAAGCACCGGTTTTTTAAAAGAAGGAGGAACAAAGGTGTTTGAGTTGATGGCCTGCCTCGCGGGATGATAAAAACTGCGGGAGACGACTTCGTGAGGGGCATACATAAACTCATCTATAGAATGTCGTCAAATTGGAATTTTTGTTTGTAATATTTAGCGGGCGCTCGAGGGGATTAGTATAACCTTAATGTGTTTGCACATAACGCTGGCGAAAAAAAAGAGGAATGAAAGGGAGTAAAGTTACCGATGTAGCTGGTTTTCAATGTTTTTACGACTAGAAAATAAATAGCTCAGAGGCCGCGATGTATACATACTAGGCGGAGTGACAAGTAACCTCCTTGGGAATGCAAAAAAAAATTTCTTTTTAAATATTTTTTTATTTTATTCAAGGGGACTATCCCCTTTTAGTTTGATACACTTATTCCAGCGATTTTCCAACTTCTTGATCCCGTCTGAAAAGTAATTTTCCGGGAGGTCTGCAAAATACTCCTCCATGGCGTCGATGATTTCCTTGCGTGAGCTGAATTTTTTATTGATGAGCCATCTTTTGAGGTTTGGGAAGAGATAATAGTCCGAGGGAGCCAAATCGGGCGAATACGATGGATGCGACAGCAATCGGAGCCGTAAGTCATTGATTTTAGCCGTGGTTGAGATGCTCTTATGCGCCGGCGTAAGTCATTGATTTTAGCCGTGGTTGAGATGCTCTTATGCGCCGGCGCATTGTCTTACAAAAACAGAATTTTTTTTCGCTTCATGTGAAGCCGTTTTGCAGCGATTTCGGCCTTTAATCGCTCAAATAATGCACAGTAATACTCGCTGTTAATGGTTTTTCCTTTTTCGAAGTAGTCCACAAAGAGTATGCCATGACAATCCCAGAAAACCGACGCCGTAACCTTTCCGACCCATTGAGCCTCCTTCGGCCTCTTGGAAGCACTCGTGCCGGCTTCAGTCCATTCCCGGGCACTCATTCTGTTCTCTGGTGTGTAATAGTGGATCCAGGTTTCATCAAATTTCAAGTCCAAACACTCTTTCGAAGTGCTCTCGCGTTCGCGTTTTTGGTCCGGATGAGCAGGATAATTTTTCATATGCAGAATATTGACCAAAATATGGTGTGTGCACTCAGTACTAATCTTTCTGGTATTTGCTAGCTCGCGCACCTTCACTTTCCGGCCAGCCAACACCATTTCATGTATTTTTTTGACAATGTCCTCTGTTACCGCATCGGAAGGCCTGCCGCTGCGGACTTGATCGATAGTGGAGTTGGCCGCAAAACCACGAAACTCTCGAAACCAATATTTGACGGTGTAATCTGACTGAGCATTAGCCCCATAATATTTATCCAACTTTTCTTTTGTTTCATTCGCCGTTTTGCCTCTCAAAAAATAATGTTTGATGATGCCAAACACGTCAACAACAATCAGCTGTCAAAACAAAACTAAGGAGAGTATCGCACTGAAATTTGGCATGTCTGCCTAAGTATGAATGGACTTCAAGGCACCGTAACCTTCTTTGCTGTAGCAGCGCATTCTGGCGGTCAAGGAGATTACTTTTCTCCCCACCTAGTAATGAAGAGGCCGCGAGGTATACATAATGCACAGACAGCTGTGGTCACTCAAATGTAGCTCGATCTCTTTTCAGTGTAAATTACTTCATAAGTTTTCATATTTTGTTTATAAGTCCCAGTATTCTCCACTGGTTCTACCACTTCTTCCCCGAAAATTCATCTCCTTGTTCGGTGTGTTGCAGTCCAGTATACGAGTATGTTTATATTGGATATTCTGTTGAGGAATCATGTCTGGGCCGCAGGAACAGTTAATTGACATTCCAAGATATTGACTGGTTGGGTTTTTGAGATAAATTAAGGTCTGTGTTCGGTATCTGGAAGTTTTCCCATAAAATTCTTGGTGAGGCTCATGTAAAGTCACTTCCATTTGCACGTAATTCGTTGATTTCTGTCGCGAAACATTTATACTCGTATCATTGGTGTTTTGTTGCTAAATACCTTTTCGCTCAGCTCCAATTACCGCGGTGGTCTTGTACACGAATACTGTAATTGTCACGAAGGCTAGTAGAAGCAAGTAGCGAACCAGCTAATGGCCTCACTTTCGAACGTTTAAAGGAAAACAACTTTCGGATCTGCACGTGAAATGCTCGAACCCTCTGCACGCCACATGCAGCAGAGCAATTAGATAAAGCCCTTGACTGCTACCAAGCAGATATTACTGCCATATAGGAAGGGCAATGAGATAATCATATTGGGGTAAACGCAAGACATGCCTCTAGCATTTTAGACTGGGATCATTACCTTGTTGCAACCAAGGTCAATACGCGGACTTCCCAAGTGCCACAATAAGGCAGAGTAGCTGTGAGAATGAACCAATAATGAAGAAAAGCTGCAATCGCAAGACACCTCCAGAACCCTCGGCGATCGCATACCGATATCTCTTAAAAACTCCTATACTGCCATTATCATGCCAGTGACATCGCTGTTAACGTGCCATCAGAAACGCCGTAACTGGTGTGCTGAGTTTTGTTAGACTACCATCAAGAAATCCCTGATTTGGTGAAAAATGCCGGCGAGAATATGCGGCTAAACGAGAAGTGAAATAGACGTTAAGAAAGTTTGCTTCGTCTTCAGAACAAATAAGAGCACCTTAAGTTCGTGATTGCAGATTTTGAGAGATTGTTATGCAGGAATAGCGTACGAAATTAATGACAAAAGTGGAGGACCCGTACAGAAGCTTGTAGGGAAAAAGACGAAAACCTGGTAATTAAGTCCCAGTCGGTGCTAAGAATATGGATTCTATAACGTCGGCAAAGCCCAACACCCCGCCGTCTGGCAGAATAAACCATTCAACTTAGACGGTAAAAGTCAACCCGAAGGGACAATGCATCAAAGGAAACCGGCCTTAGATGACGTGAATAAATAGAAAGAGACCTTAGAGTCGGGCTAACTAGAAATGCTTGTCAATTGCGGTTCAGGTTCACCCCACTTAAATAATTAATTATGGACGTTAGAATTTCGTAGTTTGTTCATCATAGATGCATTCCGCTTTACAAACGAGGCGAGAACTCAAGACCACTGATCTTTCCACTCATTATAGCAATGATTTCGTGTAATGTAGCCACCATTGTGGCCTTCATCACTTACCCACGCATCGCTTCTTTCGTATTCTTCGTATTGCGCAATAAATTGCTCGTAAGCGTCTTGTCTTCCCAGGATCTATAAGAATAGCATGAATTAAAAAGATAACAAATTGAAGTCAGGGGCATCCACTTCTTCTTTGTCATTTGGCATGGGCCGGTGGTTTCTCATTCCCCACAAAATACTAAGGCTCTTTTCCTGATAAGCTGAGATAAGAGATCATTAACAAAGATTTAAAAGAGGACTGGAGACAGAAAGGATCGCTGGGGCATACTATGTGGCATGCATTTTGGGAATATCAGACAATGAACAGTCGAACATTGTTTGAAAGTTAATTGTTATCTTTGAAGGAGGGATATGTCGATTCTAAATGACAAAATAGATCGATGTAAAACCCTGCAAAATGCTATCAAGGGTAACTACTTAGCCTTCGCCAGTTTGGTGTAGACGTTGGTTACAACTATCAAGGAAAACTGTTTCCATTTGCTCGGAAAGAGTTCTCAAGAGTAGGGTTGATGAGACAGATTTCGAAGTGGTTTTACCAGCGTGGATTAACAACTCTTCAGAAGTAGGAGAGATACGCTATCCGGACCAGCGGACTTATGTTTATTACGATTCTTTAGACACTCTTACTATTACACGAGTATGCATAACATAACGAGAAATCGTTGAGCTGGCTGCGAAGTCCACACCAAGCAGAATGGCCTAAAGATCTGACACCTGCAATGTCATAATAAATGATCATTGGGATACGGTATCGGTATCAATGTTATGCAGATTGTCAGAGAAGTCAGAATCGAAATACTGGCATGGTCCGAATACCTGCGATGGCTGGTGAATGCACTGCGGATAAGCACCTGCACTCTGGCCCGCAGGATTTTTGAATGCACCCAGGGTCAACGTTGATTTAAGTGGTGCGCCTAGGTAAATGAGTAACGGCCTGCATACTACATTAATCAAAGAGTTCTCGGAATAACCACAGTGTGACAATTTTAGAAATGAACAACAACGAACTTGTATTAAATTTTGCGTAAAAAATGGATTTAATGGTGCGCGGACGTTGGAGATGTTGGAAACGTGTTTCGGCAACGATTTTCAAAAGAAAACGGTCGTTTACCAGCAGCACGAGCGGTTCAAAAGTGGTCGTGAGTCAATCAAAGATGATGAACGCAGTCGCAGACCATCGACATCGAAAACCGACGAAAACATTGATGAAGTAAAAGAAATGTTGGTCAATATCCGCAAATTAACCATCAGAGAGATAGCTGAGGACTTGAACATTGCCTGTCGATCCGTCCAAGACATTCTGGTTAATGATTTGGGTTTCCGTCGTGTAGCAGCAAAGTTTTTGCCAAAAGACCTCAATTTCATGCAAAAAAGAGACCGTGTTGACGTCGCAAAAGAGATTATTTGCGAGGCTGAATCCGATCCCACATTCATCGAAAGGATCATTACTGGAGACGAGACGTGGATTTATGAGTACGACACGCAATCCAGACATCAGGTAAGTGAATGGCGTTCACCAAATGAGCCGAGACCAAAAAACCACGTCGTTTTCAGTCAAAAAAGAAGGCAATGCTCACGGTTTTCATGGATTACGATGGTGTAGTGTAGTAGTGGAATTTTTACCAGAAGGTGAGACAGTAAACAAAGAATAATACTTGGGCATTATGAGACGTTTGTGTGAATGAATTCGCCGAAAGAGACCAGAATTGTGGGCAGAAAACTCGTGGATTTTGCACCATGACAACGCACTATCGCACAGTGCCATCATTATTCGTAATTTTTTGACGAAAAATGCAACAAGTACCATCCAACAGCCACCGAATTCACCTGATTTGGCTCCCTGTGACTTCTTTCTGTTCAATCGAGTAAAAAAACACTTCGGCTGCTTAAACGCGAGCCGAGAGGAAGTAATGAAAAAAACGCAGGAAGCACTGATGGACAAACCGAAAACCGAATATAAAAAATGTTTCGAGGATTGGATCAAGCGCTGGCATAAGTGTGTTGCAGTCGATGGGGATTACTTTGGGGATCAAGGTAGTAACTAAAAGCAGCTTATTTTAAATCAAGTTAGATGAAAAGTTCATCTCATACCGAAGGACCATGGTGAGTAAAGTTGATGGTACATTATAGATACTTGACTAACTACTTGGTAATAAGTCGTCGGAGCGAATGACGTAAGCGAATAAGCAACCGATCAACAGATTCTATGGGCCGAGGCCTTAAGAAATAGAAACACCTTTTTTCTTTCAAATCGCGTTATTGAATCTGTTTGGTGAGATACCAAATACAATTCGCATAATTTGACCACTGATGACTTAATCTTAATGAAAGAGTATGAACCTTCCCTTTCCATTTTCAGATATTCTAGTAGAAATATCTTGTCCTCCTCCCCTCTACCCCTTTTGGAATAAATCATTAAAAATAATGAGTTATGGTGTCATTACCTCCCCATTTAACCACTCCGTATGTCTTTATAAATTCATAAACAAATAAAAGATGCGACCGACGATGACTAGGAATACGACGACTGTGTACTTTGTACCTGATTTATCTCATCAGCCAGCTTTCCCTCCTGAAAAACAGTAATATTTCTCATCCCCCATCCCTCCAGAATAAAACTCAATTTCGTGCTATCTTCATCGGCAATTTAATTTGCATTTTTATCTCTCACAAAACTACGTTCCATGAATGTGTACGTTTTACGGTACCTGCGCAACAGACAAGACTCTTCCTAACCCTTCCCAGCTTAGGCCAAAGGATGACTCTTGTATCAGATTTAAGGCCGAAAAAAGGGGACTTCAGCTTCAACACCCCTTGTGTTCACAAAGCCGATTGCAGCAGCAACTAAATGATGTCCACTTCTAAGCCGACGATTTATTTACTCGAATGTCAACGGGATCAAAACTCATCGCAGCAGGGGGGGCTGAATTCTGTTAAAACAGAAATTTTTCCAATTCCCAATTCCCATGGGGTGGTGATGCCATATGATTTACAATACCCAGGGGATGTTTGCTATTTTTTTAAAACGAAAATCCGGCTGCAAAATTTAATTCCAAAGGCCAAACCCTCCGATGAATTTGATGTCGAGTTGCTGTACCTACCCCCTACCATCTATCAGCTGTTTGCTAACCGCACTACACAGAGATGATAAGTGGATTTGTTGTTTAATGAATGAAATTATTCGTGAACAAAAAATAGAAGAAAAAAAAAATTAAAATAACGGTAATGCGTATCCTTTTCAAAATTAATTTTAAGAAAATGAAAATTACTTGGAGTGGGTGCTTGAGTTTCGAGTTGGGTGGCATCTGAAGGCAAACTGCAAAGTGTTGACTTCCCAGAGAGTCACCCTTCGTAATCGACTGCAATGGAACAGAAGGGTAGATGACGATTAAGATATGAAAGCACACTAGCATACTATTCGTGATGATAAAATTGTAAAGCCATACTGACAGGCATACTTGCAGCTATACCCCCTCGCAAAGTCGTAAATTATTAATGCTAACTGAGTTATAAAATTTACCACGCACATATCCTGTGGTGGGAGGTTTTTTCTCCAGCCCAAGTGTTGAGTGTGGTTAACTGGTATCATATAACCGAATGACAAGTGCGCAAATAATACACTGCGTGGGGCGAATGGGCACGTGGTCGCTTATGGTAATGAGTGAGAAAAACTCATTTTAAATTTATAATTTAGAGTCTGGTGCTTGTGAAGATACTTTTTTCTACTGTTTCGGCTTTTTAAAAGTCAAGGAACGAAATCAGACAGACAAAGGGGAGTGCAGTTTATTTTCTAAAATGAAATTAGCTGAGCAATTCTAAGGCAGCATATGAACCAATACAATGTGCACCTGGGTATCAACCATAAACGCTTACCTACCGATTTGTGTCAGTCGACTTGTGCGTTGAAGATAGATAAACGTGTGCTTGGTATACTAAGTTCAAGTACTTATACGTTTAGTTAACCTTGGGAGATCTTTCCGACAGGAATATGCCTTCATGGAAGAAGAATCAATTCACTTCTATACGGATGGTTGAAGGACTGTTAGTGGAGTTGGTGGCGGCCTTTCCTTTCTCTTTCCCAATCACTGTAGCGTGTTCCAGGCGGAAATTCTGGCAATCAAGGAAGCCCTGTCCTGGTTGAAGGATAAGGTAATATCTGCAATGGATATCCGCAACTTTCCGACAATCAGACCGCTATCAAATCACTGGACTCATGTTCTTTTAACTCAAAGGCCGTCATAGACTACCGATCATCTCTCATGGAGATGGTACAGCAGATCAACATTCATCTTTGCTGGGTGCCGGGACATGGAGGTATACCAGAGAACTGTTGGGTCGACGAACTTACCAAAATTGGAATCACTATATCCATTCTATTTAAAAAAGGAAGCACCTATCATACCTATCGCTTTCTGCAAACAAGAACTACAGCGGGGTGTTAATACGAGGGCGGGTCAATAAGTCCGTGACTTTTTGAATTTCTGACCTCTTTACTGAAACAGCAACGCTGCTCCTGTCAACAGGCATTTGTCAGTTGACTCCTGTCAAAATTTAAACTTGCTGCGTCAGTTAGTTTGTGTGTTTGTGTGACAGCTATTTTTATCAGACTACTCACTAATTTGAGGAGAAAATGGAAAAAAGTGAATTTCGTGTGCTTATTAAGCATTATTTCTTGCGAAAAAAAACCATTACCGAGACCAAGGCTAAGCTTGATAAATACTATGCGGACTCTGCACCATCGATTTCAATGGTAAAAAAGTGGTTTACTGAATTTCGTTGTGACCGTACAAGCCATGAAGATGCCGAACGTCCTGGACGCCCAGTTGAGGTCTCTACACCCGAAATAATCGAAAAAATTCACGATATGGTGTTGGCCGACCGAAGATTGAAAGTGCGAGAGATTGTGGAAGCCGTAGGGATCTCGCATGGCTCAGTGGTTTCAATTTTGAATGATCACTTGGGCATGAGAAAGCATTCCGCAAGATGGGTGCCCCATTTGCTCACAGTCGACCACAAATACATGTGCAGTTGCCATGGCAAAAATCCATGAATTGGGCTATGAATTGCTCCCTCATCCACCCTATTCTCCAGATTTGGCTCCGAGCGACTACTTCTTGTTCCCAAACCTGAAGAAATGGCTTGGCGGAAAAAGATTTGACTCCAATGATGAAGTCATCTCGCAAACAAAGGCCTATTTTGAGGACCTCGACAAATCATTTTTTTTGGAAGGGATAAAAAAATTGGAGAAGCGTTGGACAAAGTGTATAGAGCTCAAGGGAGACTACGTTGAAAAATAAAATTATTTTTTTATCAAAAGATCTGTGTTTTAATCCAAAAGTCACGGACTTATTGACCCGCCCTCGTAGAATAACAAGCCTTAAGTGAACGGTTAGGTCAGCTACACATGTCTAGCGACTGAACAAACCTTAGTCCAGCTCTCCACCAAAAAAAGAAAACTCTACATAGGAGCCTAGCTTTTTAAGCAATACAGACGCCAAAAATCTCTAACGGAGGATCAGAGATCCACAACGGGCCAACAGCCCTACGTGGGTTGGTTCTTTTTCTACAGCCACTCTAACCTAACCCTAACCTTGGGAGATCATAGCATGGATTAGAGTCTTCTGTCATCCTTCACAGTCCTCGGAGTGCTGGTTTTATTCTATTAAACTGAGCTGTTGTCAACAGAATTTCAAATTCATTCTTAACAATCTCTCTTAACTTAAGACAACCCACTCGTGTGCTTGTTTAGGTGAATTTACTCTATTGTATGAGGCTTTTGCAATAGAACTCTCTTTTCACTGTAAGATCTTACCAATCCACTGTCACTTTCGTCTCCTGGTTGGGCACTTACAGATTTGTTGCCCTTTATCGTATGAAGTTGTTTGTTCCATTGTACAGGGTTATTCATTTCGTAGTTTCAAGTTGGTAACACTAGCATTTGACACCTGCCAAACTCAGCTGCCATTTGAAGGATTATAATGTTTGTTGATTGTTTGCCATTTACAATAATGGACGAACAACGCGTTTAAATTACTAAAACTACTAAATTACTATTACTACAAAAGTGGTGATTCGAACATTATGATTATGGTCGTCATAATCGACCGACTACGCAAGCAATCGGTAAAATTGTTAAACAAATTTGAAGAGACTGGAAGCGTTACTGATGTCGTAAGGCCTGTGCATCATCGTAATGCACGCTCAGTCGAAAATATTGCTGCTGTAAGTGCAAGTATTGCTGGTGATCCGTATTTATCGATTTCCCGGCGTTCGCAACAATTCGACGTGCCGTACACCTCACTATGGCATATTTTGTATGTGGATTTGCATCTCCATCCTTATAAAGATCAACTTACGCAACAATTGAAGCCTGCTGACCATTCACAACGCCGTAGATACACTTCTTGGGTGTTGGAATCACAGACAATAAACACCGATTTTTCAAACAACATTTTCTTCAGTGATGAGGCAGATTTTCCACTCGGTGGGTTCGAAACAAACAAAATCACCGCACATGGGGCAAAAGACAGTCTTTACGCGAATAATACCCGAACTCTAGACGCATTAAAAACCAACATTATTCAAGTTATGGCCGAGATACCGCCCGAAATGTGCGAAAAAGTGGTTAAAACTTACCTCAAAACAATCACATTCTGCGAATCTCCCCGAGGCGGCCACTTGAACGATATTGTTTTGCACACTTTATAGCAAGGCTCAAACTTTATAATGAATTAAAATTTTCATCAAAAATGTACCGCTGTGTGTGTTTTATTTAGCTTTACTTTTGAAATTGAAAAATGAATGACCCTTTCTATATGGTTAGGGTTAAAGATCCTAAGAAAGATATAAAGACTAATTCTTAGGAAAATTTGCAACTTCCCTGTTGTAGGACTTAACATTAGAGCACCGACTCCACGTTTGATTTGAACATGCTCAACTTCATATTGGTGCTGAATGCATTCTTTTGCTTTTGCGATGCGGTCACGGACTGTACGTTGTGGTCCTAGATATCAACCAGCATGCAAAGCCTGTTGTTTGCTAGCTGCTTCCAATTTCGCACTTATGTCCCCTTCTTAACTACTCTTCCATGGAGAAAGGGCCGTCAACCACTCGAAGCAGTTTTTCTCGAAACCACCAGGCGCCTCCTCATTGTTTTTAGTAAAAGTAAAGTCTCTGCGTTATGGAGGAAGATAATCAATGTTTGAGAGGTTGGGCTACCTATATTATCCATCTTTCTGGCTGGCTGTAAATTGTTAATCATTTACGCAGTTTTATGGTCCGCGTAAATGGTTCTTCTATATCTTCGGCACTGACTACCGAATCTTTCATTAAGTTCCATTTGTAATCCTAGACTTAAGAGGTGCTGTAAGCCCCGAACGAGATTATGTTTGCTGCCGTTGATTTAATTTCAGTGTTTCAGCACCATCTCTTGTTCAGAAACCCTGAGAGCTGGCCCTGAAGTCCCCTTGAGACGTGGCCTTTGAATTATAGCTTTAGAAGGGGGTTACCAGCCGGTGAGACTGGATTCTATCTAGGAATTTCTTTCGCTATCTGCTTATTTAATGTCCAGTTTTGGCTCTCGTTTGAAACTTCAGCAGGAACCACAACAATGCAGGCACTTGACGCGAATTGAACATGTAACACTATTGGCATAATCCACGTATTTGGGCTGTCAGTGGTAAGCCGCTCCAGCTTAAATAATACTTGCTGTCCGACTGTATTAAGCTGAAGGTTGGTGTTATTTTTAAATTGGCACCAGGTCTTCCACACATTTTTTTGCTCGGGATATCGACGAAACTGATTCATCTTTAGTTGGGTGTATGCATCTCTTCTTAAAATTCGGACAGACGATATTGATATTTCATTCATCGGGAATACTTCTAATTGACAATATTTGATTAATAAGTCGGTGTATGCTCCTCTGCTCTAACTAATTTACCAGGCAATCCGTGTACTCCTTGTGGTTTAAAGTTGAGACATTCCTGTTCAAACATCATCTTGATGAGTTAGAAGAGGATTTTGTCGGTCATGAAGCACATTGAATGGTTCATTCTGCAAGATAATCGTAAGTATGTTGGTTGTTTTCTATGTAAAGCAGTCTGTCGGAGCTATCCCGCCAGATATTCAGCACCGACTGTGACTATTACGTTTTCGTCCTGCTTATTTTTTGTATTTGTGTCCTTTGCATGGTATTCCCCCTTTGTGGGAGTCATTATCATCTCTGCAGTAGCATCTCTTCAGATAAATATTGACAGGGAGATCTGTTATTTTTCATATCGCCGCTTTCTATGTTATACTTTATCGAACCAGCGATTTAGTTTTTGTCGTCTGCTATAGGAAACCCTAGACATGCGGCAAAGCAGATATTACATGAACTATATAAATCATGTCACAAACAAACAGTGCCAATAACGATGTAATAATTGTAAACGCCGCGGCTTGGACTCTTAGTCGAACAAAACTATTTTCGGTTATTTTTTCTGTCCTTCTGACATTAAAAAGGGCGCGCAAAATCGGTGTAGGAATACACGAATCCCTCTGTTATAAATATCGGTCAGAATCAAAAAGTGTCATTTACCATTTGAGAGCCCAAGCCGCCGGTCGTGTCTACTTATAAAGAAAGTTTCATGCACATATGTAAAAATATTATAAAAAACCATTTGTACATTATTTCAGAGAATAAAACCTCTTTCCCTTGTTACAAAATCACTCGCCAAGTATTCGCCTTGCATTCCTTGTAAGAGGGAGGTTAAAATTCTAAGGACAAGGGGGCCTCTTTTGCCGCTGTAACAACCGTCATCCAAGAAATGCGATAGGATGAGCGGGACAAAAAGAGGATGGAAACTGTGATATCTACTACAGGGATTGTTATCGACTCCGCAGCGCCTACTTGGATGTAGGCAAGAAGTCTTGAGTTTCCAGCATGTGATCGAGTGCCTCGTAGCTCTCCGGACTAACATTAGCCTCATGTGCGTGCGCCCCTACAGAGGAGAAAAATAGCGACAGTAAAGATAGCTTCAATGAGCTCTTCAGCATGACCTACGAGCAATGTACTAATTATGCCATTAAAATTATCCTTGGCGATTGACCACATTCCGATCAAAGCAAGATACTCCTTCAGCATTATGGAAGTCCATACTCTAACCATTACCTCATTGGTCCAAGGAACTGTTGTGGATATTTAACCATTTGACATTACACGGTTACAATCGCAAGAGAGTCTCTCTTATTCTCTTAAGAGGTCCTCTGGCTCTAGCATCAAGTATCGAAGACCTGTGGCAATACTGCCAAGAATGCGATGTGTTGGATTTTATTCGACCACAACAACAAAGCCTCTGGTATGACAACAAGTGTTGAAAAGCACCTGCACCCAAGCAAGATGGATTCAAAGTGGCGTTGCATAATAGAACTATTTATATTCACTCTCAGAAGGAGCATGAGCAGCACGCGGTTGAGAAAATTGAGAGATGCTACTCCAGGAATAATATTTAGAAGTTTTACCAAAAAGGTAAAAAAAAAGTGCTACGGACACAAACCTCGAACCGAAACCTGTAGAGACGAACAAGGAACGTCGTAGCAGAGTCCCAGATGCTGAGGTTTTGGAAAGAGCATTTCTGAAGACTAGGCTTAAGTCCAGCGAAGCTTTTGGAGCGGACGGCCTAACTGCAGAGCTCTTCAAAACGGCAGACAGTGGTTGGTGAGGAGCATACAGCAAATCATCTGTAAAATATACTAGGTGGGGTGAAAAGTAACCTCTTTGACCGCCAGAATGCACTGCTACTGCAAAAAAGGTTATGGTGCCTTGAAGTCCGTTCATATTTAGGCAGACATGCCAAATTTCAGTGCGATACTGTCTTTAGTTTTGTTTTGACAGCTGATTGTTGTTGACGTGTTCGGCATCATCAAACATTATTTTTTGAGAGGCAAGACGGCGAATGAAACAAAAGAAAAGTTGGATAAATATTATGGGACTAATGCTCAGTCAGATTACACCGTCAAATATTGGTTTCGAGAGTTTCGTGGTTTTGCGGCCAACTCCACTATCGATCAAGTCCGCAGCGGCAGGCCTTCCGATGCGGTTACAGAGGACATTGTCAAAAAAATACATTAAATGGTGTTGGCTGGCCGGAAAGTGAAGGTGCGCGAGCTAGCAGATACCACAAAGATTAGTACTAAGCGCACACCCCATATTTTGGTCAATATTCTGCATATGAAAAATTATCCTGCTCACTCCTGACCAAAAACACGAACGCGAGAGTACTTCGAAAGAGTGTTTGGACTTGCTGATGCGGAATCGGGCGGACTTTTGGCGCCGATTGGTAACTGTTGATGAAACCTGGATCCACTATTACACAGCAGAGAACAGAATGAGTGCCCTGCATTGGACTGAAGTCGGCACGAGTTCTCCGAAGCGGCCGAAGGAGGCTCAATGGGTCGGAAAGGTTATGGCGTCGGTTTTCTGGGATTGTCATGGCATACTCTTTGTGGACTACCTCGAAAAAGGAAAAACCATCAACAGCGAATATTACTGTGCATTATTGGAGCGATTGAAGGCCGAAATCGCTGCAAAACGGCCTCACATGAAGTGGAAAAAAAGTTTGTTTTTGCAAGAAAATGCTCCGGCGCATAAGAGCATCGCAACCACGGCTAAAATTAATGACTTACGGCTCCAATTGCTGTCGCATCCACCATATTCGCCCGATTTGGTTCCCTCGGACTATTATCTCTTCCCAAACCTCAAACGATGGCTCATCAATAAAAAATTCAGCTCACGCGAGGAAATCATCGCCGCCACGGAGGAGTATTTTGCAGACCTTTCGGAAAATAACTTTTCGGACGGGATCAAGAAGTTGGAAAATCGGTGGAATAAGTGTATCAAGCTAAAAGGGGACTATATTGAATAAAGGAGGGTACTTGCTCCCCACCTAGTAATTTCATAAAAGTATACATGGTACTTTAGAAACGAAGAAAACCCATGAGCTTTAGATCGATTTACACGACCTATTTATCTATTTTAAGGCCGCGTAGGACAGCATCTATAGAGACGAGCTATACAGGGCAATGTCTTGCTGTGGCATCTCTGCCAAAGTCGTCCGTCTGTGTAGGATGACGATGGCGAATGCAGTCTGCTCCATCGATAAAGGTCGATAAAGATCTCAGCAAGAACTTTGATGTCCAGAAAGGATTTAGACAAGGCCATGCGCTGTCATGCGATTTCTTTCTTCAACATCATACTTGAAACAATAGTGCAAAACTCATGCGCCATCACAAGAAGCACAATCTTTCAAAAGGCGGTCAATTACTCGCATACACCGACGATATTGACATAATCGGGAGAAAGCAGCGTGATGTCAGTGTCGCCCTTTTAAGTATTGAGACGGAGCGGCGAAAATGGGTTAAGCGGTCAAGGAGGGCAACACCAAGTACAGGTGTATGCTGTCAAGCAAAAAGCAGACTCAACACCGGATTCTCGGAAAGAATGTCACCTTCGACAGATATTAATTTGAGGTAGTTAAGGAATTTGTCTACCTTGGCTCCGCTTTAAATTCAGACAACGACTCCAACGCTGAGATCAAACGAAGAATAGCTCTTACCAATCGCTGTTTGTTTGGACTAAGAAGGCAATTTACTAGCAAAGCTCTCTCACAGAGGACTTGATATCAAAAATGGATGAGGGTGGTGAATTCTGCTTTAGGAGGAAAAGTGGAGCAAGAGATGTAATGATGAACTGTTTGAACTGTAGAGTTACATCGACTTAGCCAGAAGTGTAAAGATCCAACGATTGGGATGGCTTGGTTTATATATTTAGATGACTAGCCCAACAACTTGCGGATCATTACTAAGCACAACGCTTACCACTGTCAGCTATTCCATACACGTTGAATAGACTTTTTGGAGTCTTTCTGTTCGAAGTGTTGGCTATGTTTACTTGAATTACGAATATTCCGTTTTATTTAAACACTTGGCCTCAGTAGTCTTTTCACAATTCCAAATGATAATAGAGAACCAAATCTGAGCGGAAAAAGAGACAGGCCTGTATGTGATTATGTGACATTCAACGCCGTTTGGTCCTAATTGATAATTGTAAAGTAAACGGCTTAGATACTTCTGTCAGGCTTTACTTCACATATTAACAGCTTTCCCCTTTAGCTTTCAACAGTAACCAGCTGCTTCAACCTGACATATCTTCATATTTTCCACGTCAACTTAGACTGACTTTTCTTATTAAATTTAAAGCTTATGATCAGGCCCCTACCTTAGGAATTTTACATGTAGGGTTCCCCTTACCCATTGTCCCCAGAGTCCTGTATTGAAAGTCAAACACGTAATGTTTCTTTGCTCGTTATTCTGCCCATTAATTTACAGAAACTCCTTTGAATTTGCTTACTTTAAATTTCCCAATTTTCATCTCCTCCCGTCCATCCAAAAGCATCGTCCTTATCACAATATTTCCGGGTTTCGCCGAGTGTCTGTTTCCTTTCGCCTCCAACCCAACATCCAAAATGTTAAGTGTCGTCAGCTTTATGACCGTTAAGAGACTCAATTTTACCTGCTACGTCAGCAATTTATGCACGCCATTTCCAAAATCCGCTTAATAGATCTCTTTCCCTTTCGCTCATTCTTGCCATGTCCTTTAGAGAGCTTGAGCTTAATTAATTTTTTTTTTTTGCTTCTTCCGAAATAGGACGTCATGCATACTCGTACGTTCGGATATGAAGGGCTTTAAGAAAGTGGCGGCATACGTAATTACCATTCATGGTAGCAGGACTCACTCTTCGTATTTCGCACTTTTCACTTGACATGTCTGAATTTTCCCACCTTCACTTCCATTATCCTGGTGAGTGTTGTACTGTCGCATTCTTAAGGCTCCAGGGTAAGATTTAACTGTTCCACTCACGTTGTCATTTTTTTGTTTGTTTTTTTGTTCTTTTTTTTCCGAACATCGACATAAGCACTCGAGGAAGATGTGTCTGGAATCTATCCCTTCTCCCGTTCAGGTCCTGCGATATAACACCCATTTATCGTTTAGAAGGTGTTTATTGAGTTCTCAAGAGTTAGGGCAGAATTCATATGCGTATTTAGACGGGGTAGCCAACGCGTCTATGATGTCTTTTATAGGTTGCTTCAAACATTCCCTTGTACACACTAATTGAAGCTCGTACATCTTTCGAATTTTCCCCAGGACAACGAGAACAACACTATGTAGAAAATAGTGCGCCCGCAGTTACAAGAATGGGGTTGCAACAAAAGCTGTTCCCGCTCTAATGGCTCGAATTCCTCCACACGAAACTCCGAAACTTTGTGGGTGGGTGGGATTGGGGGGAGGATGAGTGAGGACGAAAACGTGAATAAGGACGAGTTGACAACAACGACAACGTCGATGACATTCGTGAGATTTTCATTTAATTTATACGAGCACACTCGAGTTGAAATTAATTTTTAGGAAAACCAGTTAAGCAGCAGCCAGGAGGTACACATACTTACAACAGCTACCACGATGAGCAAAGAAAGTCCTTCCAACTTCAGCTTATATTGTAGTTGGGCTCTTGTTAACTACTGCAGACAATTTGTCACATGGCTGAGAGAGGGTGAGACAGAAGGGAAACAGATCCTTTATATGATTTTCGGAATGAAATTTCATGGGAAAACTTTTGCGGGTAACCCTACACATACTCATATAGGTACATACGACTGACTATAGGACAACATCTTTCAAAGACTTATTCGTATGACTACGCGCCAATAGAAGATGTGTGCGGTTCGGTATGATGCGGTCTTAATGCAGCAAGAGTCTACTGGTGTATACACCCATTTGGATGTGGTCATGGCAGGAGAAACAACTGTATTCACCAGGAATAAGAAGTCACAGCCAGAGTGGAAGAAGTTCCATGGAGTTCCAGCACACAAGGGACAGAGTTTTGTCAACAATAACAGAATTTGCAAGTTTTAGAAGGTCAATTTGAGGCAAAACTGAAGCCGACTTAGAGGTTAGGAAGTCTTTTACCCGTTCTACCGCAAAGTCTATTCCAATCTCGTGCTTGGAAATTGAATGTTAAACTCTTAATTGAGTTTTATTGTTCTCGTCCTGATGGGCGGTAGTGATGGCTGCCTTTCGGTTAGAGGGTGTTTAGGTGGAAGTCCTTGGGTGGAATAAGATGCGATTTAGTAGGTTCAAGTTAGTGGAAGTTCACTTTGCTTACGGTTGTACCGTGCAAATTGGTTTGTGACATCAAATGGGGTTGGGTAAGTGTTACTGGCGTAAGACAATTAAACTGTAATACGGCCTTGTTGGCATGTCAATTGGGTTATGGCAAAGCAGGTGAGCTACTTAATTTTATTGAGCAGCTTTACGCAACCTTTGTGATTGTGTAAAAACTGTTTAGTGGCTGATTCGGACGGATAGGATGGTAGGTTTGATAATTAAATTGATTTGTTTTGAGAGAACAAACAACAATGTCAATCAAACTACAAGTTATGTTTTTTTTTTACTGTGGTAACTGGTTACCCAAGACACAAGCATATCATAGCAGTCATACAGCTTGTTGTGGCGAACGACATCAGCTTAGTCTTTGAAGGTGTAGAGAAAAGAGCTATTGTATTTGGCACACTTTGTGATTGGTTGACAAAAGTAGGTCAATGGCTGCTCCTACATGAAGAAAGTAAACAACGGCGTTCGAATCTGAGTATATCACCATTATGCAGGAAGTTTGTTATGATTCCGCAAATAAAAGAAGAAGGAAACATGCGACATATTCTACGATGACTGCTGAAGAGAACAATTGAAGTGTCTGTGTATTTGTGGCGAGTTTGTTGTTAGTTGCAGACTAGGGCAAGGAGTCCTGAAATTTTGACAGACAAGCGAATTTTTTTGCAACAAGCCTTATTTCATCAGCCTAGTATGCGCTTAAGCCCTTTTCCTCGACAAAATCTATGAGGCATAGTCTAGGTTTGGAAAAATAGGGTGTGCCATAAGACACAGACACTAGGCACCAAAACGGGTCTATCGCGATCCCCTGTGGGTTCAGTTAAAACCAACTCCAATTTGCAAAAACCTAAACAGTTTCCCTATTAAGGCACCCAATTTCTTTACAAAAGCCAAGAAGGCCTTTGAAATCCGTACCGTCTATTTCCTCTAAGTTTTCAAAGAAATATTTTCCTAAGAATTTCCCTCGGCTACGCGATATTGCCTCACATTTACACAGTATGTGTGTTATGTCTTCAACCACTTGTAGATCCCCGTAGAATCTACAAGTGTCTGTATTTGTCAGTTTCAGTGTCTTTGCGTGTTTCAGCAGTAGACAGTGGCCTGTTCGTATTCCTATTAGCGTCATAAGCTTATCCCTATTCAGCTTAATAAGTTTCCCATATCTGTTACACTCGAGAAGTGACCATAGAGCCTTTGATACCCTATGTCCTTCCAGATTCAACCACCTTATGCTGGCGGCCTTTATGGGTTTTTCTTCAATAGTGCTTCTTATCGTGGAGTGGGGTGGTTTGACATCAGCAACCTCACTATTGTCGAGTAGCCCTGCTCTTCTCGCAAGCTCGAATGCTTGTTCATTTCCTTCTATACCGCAGTGTCCTGGGACCCAGCACAGTTTCACCCTGTTCTGAACGCATAATGCTTTAAGCATTGTGCGACAGCCCCTGACTGTGTCAGAGTTAATGTTGATTGACTCCATTGCCTTAAGAGCGGCCTGGCTGTCGATGTAGACAGCGATATCTCAGCCGGATACCCATCTCATCTGCATCAGCTCAGCTGCCCTAAGGACAACTAGAACCTCTGATTGGAAGACACTTCTAGTGTCCGGTAGCTTTATGGACACTCTCAGTTCCAGGTCCTCTGAGAAGATACAGGAACCTGTTCCTTCCTCTGTCTCCGAGCCATCTGTGAAAACGGCAATTTCGTTTGGTCTTATCACTGCATTTTCTTGCCAGTCCTTCCTCTCCAGATATAATACATCATACGGAATGTCGAAATCGATTAAGGAAGGGTTTCATCCATTTTAATAGTATTGCCTGGTAGTAGCTCCTCCAGGATCGTGCCGTGTCCGAATTTTCTGTTGTTGAAAAGACCCAGATTAGTGAATCGAATCGCACTGTTGCCAGCAAGTTTTTTTTATCTGTAAATCAAGCGGTGTTAGGTGTAGGAAGGTGTCCAATGCTGGCGTATGGTGGGTCCTGTAATGGCTATGGAAGCCGTTCTTTGAACAGCCGCTAAGTTTCCGTAGGTGAGGTATAGTCTTGGTATGAGATCATTTTTAGGAAATGAAGGCAGTATAGTATAAAGCAAAGCCTGCACTACACCACATGTGGAGGCGGACCTGGGCCATATCGAATTATCGAGGAGGGAATATCACTTGGATTCTTCACGTCAGTATTCAGAAAGATGACAATAACCAAAATGTTGAACAAATCTATCTGTCCGAACATTCCTGATAGATAACAAAGACTCCGTTCACTATGAGGACGCTTAAGGCGTGAAATCTCCAGAACCTTTGACGATGGCATTTTTCTTAGCTTCTAAAGACGAGTGGGATTAATGCCTTAGTCCTTAGAAATGCCGCAAATAGACATCTTGATCTTACTAGACCATTACCCAGAAGCCTTTGATTTGATGAAAAGTGTAGGCGGCCGAACTACTAGTATACAAGGACATGAGTGGCTTGGAAGTTCTACGAGAGGAAAAAAAATTCCGCGAAGTGAAAGGGGGAAAGTGTTATCAGAAAAGCCAACAAAGCCCGGATAAAAACCAGTACAGTCACAGCAGGAACCTTAAGAATAGATTAGAATAGATATCACTTGGATGATTGCAACTCCGATGTTAGTTTGATTGGTTCATTTGGGTCACAAAAAAAATAGTTCGCATATAAAATCGTTGCTGCAGTAATATGTGAATGTCTGAAATGTCAATGATATTGTCGGCCCTATCAGTACAGTTTTAGGACCAGGAAGTTCAAATGTAGAGTTTCGACACCCTTGCAATTGTCAGCAGATTTTGTGTGAAACTGAGTCTTGCTCTATTCAGCAGAAGCATCCTAAGGCGGATGAGGACATATTTGGTCATACTTTGGTCTTATTTTCCTTATTAAGCTTTGGATGAGGAGAAAGAAAAGAGCAACTTAATTACCTGAGATAGCTAGGAAGTATAAAACAAATGAATTAAAGCTTCAACCCGAAGGAATAACGCAACAGCGAACGACCTCCCTTTAGGTTGTGCGTACATCACCACACGACAAATATCTTGGAGTTCGTAATTGAAGGCAGTTGATCACAGACTGCGCTGACTGGAGAGGCTTTTTGGTTGAGGGCCAGATTCCACCCGGACTGTAGAATTGTTCCATACTTCATCAGATGTTTTAGTTTCAAATGATGTAGCATTGGTGTTCATTTTAAGCACTGTATAGCCACGTGATAAGTAAATTTGTCATACAATCCGTTGTTGTTTGTTCTATTTAAGTAACTCAAAAACTAGAAACTGCCCTCGCGCTGTATAAGATGCCTATAACCGTGAACTCTAAGAGCTGTATTAAGAAGTAGATATGTTCCAAGGAAAAAACACGTCGTTGAGAGGTTGGTAGAGTGGACGAAATGCTCCAGCCAAGAGCATCTTCGATTGTTAGCTTTCAAATTCGAGACGAGTGGTTGTGGGTACCAGAACGCTTGCTCCTACTTACTAACCTAAGTCCTTTGTCCCATCATGGACATCATCCTCAACAACGCATGTACGTTCCCGTTCCCATTTGAGCTCCCTCCAAACTAACCCCAATGCGCGAAACTACACTTCGACCGTTTTAATCTATGACTGTCTATGGCCCTACCTGATTGGGCTGATGGATTTTCTTGCAGGGCATTCTTTGTCTTTTGTCTAGAGGTGTCTGCGATGTAAGGTGTTATCAAACTACTGCCACTTCTTCTCCAAATACAAACGTATTTTGGTTCTTGCTCTGTACGAAGTCTTCCGTCCAAGATGCTGGTACCTTCTACTAGTAAATTAGCACTGTTCTCATGTTTAATCAGAACAGCATCAGCTTATTTTTGTGCTGGAAACATAGGCTCTCCCGATTTTAGATATCTTATCGAACGCAGCTTTGCTTTCCTCTGTTGTTCACTTGCAAATCAGTACCGCCATTGCCTTCGGAGATCAACTTCAGAATGCTGTTATGTCAAGATCTTCAAACAACGATATTTTAAGGAATGCACATAGTTAAATCAAATTGTTTTTCTACTCAATCCAGAATTACTCCTGCCAAAGAAAGTATATACTACCTGACATTCGGTAAGGTTTCCTTCCTGCGCAGCTCTTTCAATCTTCGGGGAATGTTTCGGTTTCCCATGTTTCTCTAAGTAGCGATTGTAAGATTTCGGGCGAAGAGCTCCGCTGGGATGCTGTCTTTGCCAACTATTTTGTTCTATCAATCGTTAGCCTTATTTCAGTGTTAATTGTGGGGTGGGAGACTGTGTTGTTGTTGCCGCAGGAGGCTCACCTGATTTTAAGTTTTAATCACTGTCCGTAGTGATTAGCACTACTCTAAAATGTTCTCGCCATCTAGCAAGCTATTCCGCATCGGAAGTAAGTTGATTCCAATGTAAGGTTTGGAACTTTTACCACCAGCGAGTTTCTTGGCAATACACTTACTGCCTATTCAGCATTGGCATTGGCGTCTGGTGGTTCGATGTTGTTCGAACTTGTTTCGTTAACATTACGATGCATTTCTTTTCTCTTCACTCGATACTGAACTCCTAGTTTTGTATGCTTTACTGCTGATGTCATTGTGTCTTACCTCTGAATTCAATACGCCCACCGGTTTGGTTTCTCATCTTCTACTGAAAATGGTGTATCCAATGCCCTTAGGGGTAGAGTTGCTTATTGTTTCTGCACTTGTAGTAATGTAGTCCCTTGTCCCCTTGTAGTCTCTTGGAAGTTGGATCGGTTGCCAATAACAGATTCAGGTCCAAAGGCGTTTTGAAGAAATTGCTGAAGCGCCAGCTAATAGTAAATGGTCGATCTGATACGACATCAAGACACTGTTCGGGGTCCAGCCGGTCCTGTGCCAGTCTATGTGGTGAAACACGGTTCCTTCTTAAACAAGGGGCTAAGGTTGCAAAATTCAACAAATCCTTCCATAGTGTCATCCCTTGTATACCCCAATCTGTGAAGTTCCGTCACGTGTTTGAACCATGGTGATGTCATTGCCTCACCGTACGTTTAAATTTCCTATTACGGTCACGACATATCATTTAAGCGTTCGGTAGGGGTAGAATTTATCCTTATCCTGCCTTGTTGAGCCTTGTCGTCAATATTCTGCCACTATAAAGGGAACAGAACATAAGGCTGCCTTTCATTTACGAGGTAACTTAGAGCCTAGCACCATGTTCGCGAGTGGGGTGCACTGGTTTCTCAGTTTAGGGTGTTGGGTGCTTTGCCAAAATTCGGAGGATTGTGTTCCGTATTCCGTCTATCTTATTTCGATTACTCCTACAGTGTTTCGATTGTCTAGGTGTAGAAATCTATGATTTTGGAGATTCTCTTTTCTACTATCGAGGTTTTCCCGTTGCGAAATCCAATCTTTGTTCGTTGTCGATAGCCTGCGGTGTAAGAAGAATTAAGACTGCTGCGATTCAAACAGAGAGTCCATACCCACTAGTTGGAGTTAGGTCAGCAGAGAGTCATTCAAAATATCGGGTTTTCCAATATGGACTTGACAACTTTGAATTTAATTTGTGAACGCACTCTTTCACTAATCATCAAACTGTCACTGTCAATTTATTCAGTAAACTCAACATTTTCATCATGATAAAGTACATGAACGAGCAACGTCTGCAAATTATAAAAATTTTCTACCGAAATTCGGAGTCGGTGACTGCAAATTTAAGAGCGTTAATTCCAATTTTCGGCCGTGATTCTAGCCCTAGTAGACAGGCAATAATAAGTTTAGTGCGAAAATTTAAGTCTACATATTCGTTGTGTGATGTTGCCGTGTCAGTGAGACAACGGGTTGGTCGAAGTGTCGAAAATATCGCTGTCATTCAGGCGTCCGTAGCAAACGATCCAAATCAGTCAATTCCACGGCGTTCTCAAGAATTGGGCATCGCTCAGACCACATTATGGCGTATTTTGCGTAAGGATCTTGGTTTACAACCATACAAGATCGAGCGGACTCAATAATTAAAGCCGATGTACCATTTGAAGCGACGTATGTTCTCCGATTGATTGAAGAGTAAGTATGGTGAGCGTGTTACCTCAAGAAATGGGCCAGTCGATTGGCCGCCTTGTCCGTGCGATTTAACGCCGCTTGACTATTTTCTGTGGGGCTACGTTAAGTCATTGGTTTATGCCAACAAGCCGACGACGTTGGAAGAGCTCAGAGCCAACATTGAACGCGAAATAGAGGCCGTTTCGGCCGAAATGTGTGGCCAAGTCGTTGAAAATTGGGTCAAAGGATTCGACCGCTGCAAACGTGCCCGCGGTGGTTATATGAACGAAGTCGACTTCCATTCATAAATGTTTTGATTGCACTTCAAGCCGATAATAAAGTTTTTGAAATATCTCAAATGGTTTGCGTTTTATTTTAAAAAAAAGTTGTCAAGCCCTTATTGGAGAACCCCTTACAAATAAATGGTAGTTTCTCTCATTCTACTGCTTTTCAAAGGACGGTCGTACCCCCATTGACTCCCATACCTAGTGTCTTATAGTCCGTAGTACAGGTCATAGTTTGAAAGGTTATTTCTTATCCATCTTCCATATTCCAGGCGGTGGTATCATGAATCTTTAATTAGATCTGCCTTCTCTGTCGACAGAATTTGTAGACAAGACCTCAAAAAGTCACCAAAAGCTGCTTAGAGTTCATTCGAATTCGAAAATTTCAAGACGGAGAAAGCCCTAGAATCAAAGAAATACTAACTCTGTAAGTCATCCCGAAACCAACCCTCAAAATCCCTAACTTTTGATAAAGACAAAATTGTCCATTTACAACTTGTAAAATTCCAGACAAAAGTCCCAACTACATAAATGGCATCAACAACTTTACTCGTCATATCTGTACTTAATAGGACACTTGCCAAGGCCATAAAGACGTTCTTAATTTAAATTTTGAATTTGAATATACCAAAGGGTATAGTGTCACTACCAGACAACTTCTCGGATATCCCATATCCTATCCTTCGTTTCCAGAGCCTTACCTCTAGCACAATAATGTTACCACAGAAATTCCTTGCATATCGTTTGCTTGAATTCTCCGACACAGTGAAGCAAAACATTTCTGATCCTTCCCACTTAAGCCTTCCATTCTGTACCATCGTAATACTAATACCAATGGTAGCTTTTGCAAAAAGACAGATGCATTCTATGCCTCAGACAGGCAACTTTAACCCAAAGTGCAATTAAAACACGTGCTCCATCCAAACTCATACTCATTGAAGAAAAGTCCTTGCACACACTTAGATACTTGTCCTTGTTCCAGTAATACCATGTTACACCCACAAACTACTACAACGACCATGGGAACGCAAACAATTTCATATTTCTCTCTTCTCGCCCGGGTATGGCCTTATTAAAAATCTTTTAATATCTCACACTAAGTCCTTGGTAAATCCTTCAAGTAAAGAGACGAGAAGAGAATTTTGCGGCAAGGATATTCGTATTCGTAAACGCTTGCTGGAGTGGAGCACCCTTACCATCGTCATCGGTTAAAGTAATGCCTCGTACGACAAATAATCTTTTAAGTGGAATTGAAACGTGTTACCGAATATGAAATCATTTTAATGTCCTGCCATTTGTTCTGCTCGTATTGATAGTGGGCCGTGATGGAGGTGGGGTACGATATTAGTTGGCAGTTCCAAGGATTCTAATATCCTGGATTTGTGTTCCATTTTCTTAGGAAAATACCACAAGTGCCGCTGATGGTGGCGTATATTCATTGTTTTTGTGAAAGGATAGGACATCACTTGATGGGGAATTGTTGCGACAGGACTGATCCTTTTTGTTTTTGCTCCGGAGACCGGAGAGGGATAATATTTTGAAAGCATCATCAAACAATGTAATCGTGTTCTTTTTTGTGGCAGATGAATCATATTTGTCTCGTTCGAAGGAGAGAATTGATAATCCTCGGTGGATTTTAATTCGAAGGAACTGCTTGATCAATTACGAAGGGATTTGCTGGTGTCTTGTTTTTGATTAGGGAGTGTGGGACTTACGAGTATGTATGCCATACTCATCGCCGTCTGTTGCTCGAGGTTAAATCAGGAAATTGGCGACAAGAAGAAAGACACCACAAGCCCACAAGACCACAGGAGCGGCAGACAGTCATTGTTGAAAGGATGTTGACTTATTCGCATGTCATAAGGATTTTTGCCTGCAGGCATTGTTCGTACTTGTATTCGTATGTGCATACACGCACAATTTATATGAGTACACTTGCACTGATGTCTTCATGTTGTGTACCTACTCTGGTTTAAGAAACGGTTGTGGCATCAAAGGAAGTTCACAGATTGCATACTAGGTATGGAGCTTCTGTGAAGTACTCGGCAGGCAGAAATGATTAAAATGACTGCAAGTGCCTTAAAGGACTAATTTCGGGTCGGATTCTTTGATTTCAGTGATTTGCATGTGAGGGGCGCTAATTAGCATTAGGTGACGAAGCAGACATGACTGATTTTGTTTGGTTCTAGGTTTTGCTGTTTCTTTTTTTGTTTGACTGAGAAACGTGCTTTTTTCATGCAAAATTGCAAGGTCGAGAGTCCTTCGAGTGTAAGGGGTGCGAACGACACCATTAAAAATGTTTTTCTTTCTGGATAATAAGGCATAATTACTCCTAAATTCATTCTCAAAACCAGGGTCGAGGGTAAGTTCTATATATGAACGACAAAATGCTACAATGATACAAGTTAATGATTCTCCTACCAGACTCTATATTTGTGGTTAAACCAAACTCTCAGCTCTGCTAGTGAGGCCTATTTTACGCTTCAGACTTCGTGTAATGATTCTGGCGGTAAGGTTACGGAAACGAGTAAGAAGGAAGAAGGATCACCACTGTGCCAAGTTAAGCACTGACGGCAGGATGTATGATAATAAGAAGGACAACTCATTAGGTATAAGACTGTACTCCTAGCCATGACAACGCTTTCTTGATACAAAATTCAACTTAAAAGAAGAATGCGACAACATTGTGCTGGAACGTATGGGCGTCTTCCAGTTTCTGGCCTTTCAATCGCCTGCTTTTGGGAGCCACATTGTATGAACACCGGAGTTGGCACTTAAGCAGCTTGCATCACTTGTAAAACATCGAACTAGGCAAACTAGGTAAACCTTTTTCAATGAACGAAGTGATATAGATATTCAACTCGATTGCCATTTTACCGCAGCTTAGAAATCCTTTCATATTGAATTAGAGGATATCAATTACGTTGACATGCGGAAGCTACAATGATAACAGATTCCGGTATCCGTTAATGCCAGTCCAGCTTTCATGACATCTTAGGAGCGAAAGCAATCAGCATATCTAAACACCCATATGTGGACGATCATACGAGAACTGTGAAATGTTTTTACGCCGAAAGAAGCCAAGATAATCTTCAATAGAATCAAAGAATACATGGATCCAACACTCGAGGTCGAAAACGCAAGCTACGATTAATTTTCGACCGCTCTTCAACATTTCGGCCTATATTCCAGGAATTTGGCGTTCAACATTAGCTCGGAGCATGCCTAATATCTCTGTCTTGTTTGCATATATCAACGACTTGACTTGACGGTGTCCCTAAGAAAGAAGTTCAGATTAATTCAGACCAATTAACTGGTCCATTTCTTGTCTTGAGATAACACCCTCACCAAGCATTGGTTTCCTTAGCTCGATTTTTTGCTGTGTCGTTTTGGGCCCCTATTATAATGCAAAATTCCTCACAATGTTGTTTGCATGATGCAGTGGAATGAATTGTGATTTCGATGACTGTTAACAGATGCACTTACGGCCTCAATATTTTCAGCATTCCCTGCAATTTTTCTCTCATTGGCAGCGGACCATTGCACTATTAAAGGTAAGGCCACCTTCGAAGTTGGTCTGACAGTGAATTTTAATGATTTGTAAACGTCATGGATGGCAACGATTAGTATAAGGCCTCGTAGAAGTAGCATCTTCCGACAGGTGCTGGTTCCTTAAATGACGAGAATGAGCTTCTACAGCCGAACATCTTGCAGCTCTGCTAATATGTCCTACTTGACGCCTCCCCGTGGCGCCATCTGGGAATCTCACTAGAGGTTGCGAAGTGAAGGGGGCAAATGGCGAGTTTCCTGCGCCATTAACCAGGATAAGTGTCGGAAAACCAAAACAAGACCTTATCCGGACTACTCCGACATATTTGGAGCTCAGGTCGGAAATGATTTCCAGGACTTAGTCAGGGTCTCGGAAAAGAGATGGTGGCGGACGAGCCCTATAAGGGCCAACGGTAGCGCTCACATCCCGGAACGGGTTACTGGCTTCGGTGTAACCGACCCCTCGTCCTAGGGGCATTAAGAATGGAACTGGTCCTCCAGGTTGGGGGTTGTGCCGCCGGAGAAACTGCCCGGCCATTTAAAAAAAAGCATAAGTTACGAAGCATTAACAAGCCTCGGATATGGCCGGATCTACTGTTGACAACCCACGCAAACGATTTAAGGACAATGAGCTTCGGATATGCACGGGGAATGTTAGATCCCTTAATAGACCACGTGCAGCCGAGCAACTAGCGGAGGCCCTAGACTGCCGCAAAGCAGACATAACCGCCATCCAAGAAATGCGATGGGATGGGCCGGACAAAAAGAAGATGAAAAACTGCGACATCTACTACGGCACTTACTATCGACGGCAAAAGCAGCGCTTATTTGGATGCGGATTTGTTGTCGGAGGCAAACTAAGACAAGAAGTCCTCAGCTTCCGGAATGTGAGCGAGCGCCTCGTAGCAATCCGCATCAAGGCTAAATTCGCCAACAGAAGCCTCATATGCACGCATGCCCCCACAGAGGAGAAAGATAACACCAAGGATGCCTTCTACGAGCTCCTTAACAAGACCTACGAGCAATGCCCTAGCTATAACATTAAAATTGTCCTCGGTGATTTTAATGCAAAGCTAGGAAGAGAGGGTATCTTTGGTGGAACAATCGGAAAATATAGCCTGCACAACACCACCTCCGATAACGGATTCAGGCTAATCGACTTTGCGGCGGGGCGAAACATTGTCGTGGCTAGCACGCGGTTCCCACATCTCGACATACACAAGAGGACTTGGAGAACTCCTGATCAATCAACAGTCAACCAGATTGATCACATTGCGATCGGCGCAAGACACTCCTCCAGCATTATGGATATCCGTACGATCCGAGGAAACAACATCGACTCGGACCATTACCTTGTTGTAGCCAAGGTACGGTTGCGGATATCCCAAACTACGCCAAGACAAACTAATGCTGTGAGAAAATTCGACGTCAGACGGCTACAATCGCAATAGATCGCCTAGTCCTTTTCCGATCGAGTGTCTCTTAATCTCTTAAGAGGTCCAATGCCGCCAGCACAAGCATCGAAGACCACTGGAAACACTGCCAAAACGCAATCAGAGATGCCGCTTCTGATGTGCTGGGTTTCACTCGTCCACCACAACGAAACCCCTGGTTCGATGATGAATGCCGGCAAGCACATGCAGCTAAACAAGATGCATATAACGCGGCACAGCTTAGAAGGGCCAGAGCTGTTCATGAGCTCTATGAGCGGGAGAGGAGAGACGAACATCGGCTTCTCAGGAGTAAGCAGAAAGAGCATAAGAAGCGCGCGGTCGAGGAAATTGAGAGACGCTACTCCAGGAATGAGGTTCGGAAGTTTTACCAAAAGGTAAAAATAACATGCCACGGAAACAAACCCCGAACCGAAGCCTGTAGAGATGAACAAGGGAACATCGTAGTAGAGTCGCAGTCGATGCTGAGCATTTCGAAAGACCATTTCTGCAGACTGTATAACGACGATGACGGAGCAAATACCGCTGTCAGGGGCAGAATCAACCTTTCAACCTGGACGATGATGGCCAACAATTCCGTCCACCCGACCTGGATGAACTGAAGATAGCTATATCGAAGCTTAAGTCCAACAAAGCTGGTGGAGCGGACGGCCTGACTGCCGAGCTCTTCAAAGCGGCGATGACTTGGTAAGGAGCATACACCAACTCATCTGCAAAATATGGTCGGACGAAAGTATGCCTGATGAATGGAACCTCAGCATTGTTTGTCCGATTCTCAAGAAAGGAGACCCTCTGAACTGCGCCAACTACAGAGGCATCAGTCTCCTTAACATCGTATATAAGATCTTGTCCGCCGTATTGTGTGAACGCCTGAAGCCGAAAGTCCACCATCGACCAAATATGCACACTACGGGAGATCTTGGAGAAGGCCCATGAGCTTCAGATCGATACCCACCACCTATTCATCGATTTTAAGGCCGCGTATGACAGCATCTATAGAGACGAGCTATACAGAGCAATGTCTAGTTTTGGCATCCCTGCCAAACTCGTCCGTCTGTGCAGGATGACGATGGAGAATGCACGCTACTCCATCAACGTTGGTAAAGATCTCACCGAGACCTTGATGTCCAGAAAGGATTTAGACAAGGCGATGCGCTGTCATGCGATTTTTTCAACATCGTACTTGAAAGAATAGTGCAAAACTCACGAGCAAACACAAGAGGCAAAGTCCGTCCAACTACTCGCATACGCCGACGATATTGACATAATCGGGAGAAAGCAGCGTGATGTCAGTGGCCCTTTCGCGAGTATTGAGACGGAAGCGGCGAAAATGGGTTTAGCGGTCAATGAGGGCAAGACCAAGTATATGCTGTCAAGCAAAAAGGACAACCAACACCGACGTCTCGGACAGAACGTCACCCTCGACAGATATAACTTTGAGGTAGTTAAGGACTTTGTCTACCTAGGCTCCGCTATAAATACAGACAACGACACCAGCGCTGAGATCAAGCGAAGAATAACTCTTGCCAACCGCTGTTTCTTTGGGTTAGGAAGGCAATTGAGTAGCAAAGCCCTCTCTCGGACAACAAAAGTCACCCTTTATAAGACCTTAATAATCCCGGTTCTGCTCTATGGCGCAGAGGCATGGACATTATCAAAAATGGATGAGGGTATTCTTGGGTGCTTCGAGAGAAAAATTCTGCGGGCGATCTTCGGTCCCGTCTGCATTGACGGTGATTGGAGGAGGAGATACAACGACGAACTGTACGGACTGTACGGCGACATGGACCTAGCCAGAAGAGTGAGGATCCAAAGACTGAGATAGCTGGGTCATGTAGAGCGCATGGACACCAATGATCCGGTTCTAAAAGTCTTCGAATCCCCTCCCGAGGGACAGCGCAGTAGAAGAAGGCCAAGACTCAGGTGGCGCATGCAAGTGGAAGAGGACCTCAGCCAACTTAGCGTGCGAAACTGGAGGCAGCTAGCCAGGCATCCAGCTGGCTGGAGAAGCTTGTTGACTGAGGCCCAGGTCCACCCCGGACTGTAGCGCCACCTAAAGTAAGTAAACGTTATCGTTTACTATGCCTAAATGGTAGACATTGACAAGCATATAAGCAATGAGAGTTCATCAAAACACATAAGGGTGCATTCACATTTCACAAAAGAAAAATTATGTAATAAAGTGTTAATGGAACGACTTTGGGATGCCCACGTAGTGGCGAAAGATCCTTTACACTAACCTTAAACCGACAATGAGAGAAAGAGCAGTTTGTAAGAGCAGATGTTTTATTTTCCAGTGTTTGATCCACGCAGAGGGTCCGTGGTTCGATCCCCGGCATCGTCAACAATTTTTCGAACCTTTCGGCTGGCGATGGCAAACTCCCGAAAGTAAAATTGCCTATGAAAAAGCTTCAAGGAGTGCCGGTCGGATTAGGAGAAAAACCGTAAGCCCCGCTTAGATGGGACAAAAATGACAACATGAGCAACAGCTGCCAGCGCATCAGAGTTTTTTTTTTTTGTTGGATCCATGTATCTGGGTATCGAAATGCACAAGAATATGCTGAAAACTTCACAATTCGTGGTTACCAGCGGAATTTTCGATTAAGCCGTGTACGTGTCGCAGCCTCTTTCTTAAATGCAAACACTGTCTTCTTAAACTAGACCCAGTAGTTGATTTCTACACTCGAAAGACGCTGTTTCGTTTAGACTGTTGTCGTTTGGGGAGGAGTTTGGTATAAGAATATAGGTAAACCAATTTTTGTCTTAAACTCCTTAAATTATTGGCTGTAAACGAGATTAATTTGGGCATCAGACACGGAAAAGCCATCACCAAAGGAAGTGTCGAGCCTCTTGGTTGGTCGCCTTCAATTGATGTCACTTCCGCCAAGTTTCTAACTCAGCTATTGTTTTTGTGAGAGTGTTACTACAGCCCTAAAACGTTAGACTACATCTATCTCTGCTCAGTCCAGTCCAGTAATACGGTTAACCCTCAAAACCCTTCTCTTTTGCGGCTTGTTCAAGTTACTCGCTTTTAGCAGGACCCTGATAAACCTCCCAGGTACTTTGTCCATAGTTGAAACAGAAGTAATTGGGAATCGGCGATACAATAACTCCAAGTTCGTCGATGGACTTACTAAAGGGACGTTCATATGATGCGCAGAAATTTGTAAATAAAAATAAAACCTGCCAATAAATACCCCATCGGTGCAGAATTCAACGAAATTTCAGTAATTTTATGTCAATAGTTGGCCTCAAATTCGTTTCTGGATTATTGCCAACGTTCAGAGGTGTTAAATTGCATTAGTTGGGCGGCCAATTGGGAGGGCTAGGAAGATCATCGAACATCTTCTTCAACAAGTCGATTGTGTCATGAGCTTTATGCCAAGTGACACCTTTCTGTTACAACCACATATGCTTCAAGTCTAATTTGTCCCAAAAAAAGTGGCTAACATGGAGCCATCGACTGTAAAAAAAACTCTCCGTCATCAACCCGGAAGAAATGCGGCCCAAAAACACCTCCAGCATGTAAACCACACCAAAAAGTAAATTTTTCATTTACAATGCGCCTTGTCACTTGGACAGATGATGGCCATTAAGCCTTAGATGTTGAATCAATTTGAGCTTTTTGCAGACTCACATATAACCAAGGCTTTTGACATAATATGCCATAGTAACAGAACGTTTCTTAGGCTAAGCGTTAAAACCATCCGTGTGGACTCACGGTCACGGCATGCCTGGCCAACGGTTACCGTATTTCAGTAATACCAAAGCAGAACCTGTGTTGAGGGCACTAAGTTTCACTGTGAGTTCGAATCGACTTTAATTGGTTTGCGCTTCTTACGGTCAGGGCACATAGTATCTCTATCAGGGCAACCGACTTTGTAGAAGACCCTTCTTGCGGCTTTAGATATAAGGCACCGCTTCCATGATGCTTCAAAAAAGAGGCCTACCTTTTCAAGTCAGGCTTGGACCTAGATTAGGCAGTTTGGGAATATTTTCAAGTTCCGGTAGGACTTTCGATAGTCGTGCCACCCAACATGGCCCCAAAAACGGTGGCTCATACTGTACTATAACTGGTAAAATCGCAGCATCCTTCCGTGCCTTTAATCTGAAAGCCATCATGATAAGAATAGTATCTATTGTTCGACCCCCATTTATTTTTGATGAGAACAGCCTTAATGATCGGGAAGGGCACAGAAACGTTTGAGAGATTTCTGGTGTTTCGCTGTCTCACTGACACGCAAACATTATAGAGTGAATATGCTAATTCGGATGTTTGTAACTTGTCGGGGCGATCTACGTTAGATAGCTCTACAATTAAGGGTGTTTAAGGGCCTCAGTGAACATACCTCTCCAGCTGCGAACACGAAGTTGCTTGAGCTTTCCTTCTACTTGTGTGCACCACCTAAGTTGAGCTCGTGCTGGGCTAAAGCTGGTGTCTATGCTTTTAAGGTGACCCAGCCACTAAGTCCTATTATCCGAGCTGTGTCCAAACTTCCGCATCGTTAAGCAGGACTGGGATGATCAGTATCCTTCATAAAGTCGTTTTGATTGCCAGCACGGATGCCTTACCATATGCTAATTCGGATGTTTGTCACTTGTCGGGGCGATCTACGTTAGATAGCTCTACAATTAAGGGTGTTTAAGGGCCTCAGTGAACATACCTCTCCAGCTGCGAACACGAAGTTGCTTGAGCTTTCCTTCTACTTGTGTGCACCACCTAAGTTGAGATTGTTAATAGGGGCTCGTACTGGGCTAAAGCTGGTGTCTATGCATTTAAGATGACCCCCAGTCCTATTCCCCGAGCTGTGTCCAAACTTCCGCATCGTTAAGCAGGACTGGGATGATCAGTATCCTTCATAAATTCGTTTTGATTGCCAAAACGGATGCCTTACCATTAAATTGCATACGAAACTCAAAGAAACAGCGATTAGCAAGACTAATTCTTCGCATTACTTCCGAATTGGCTTCGTTGTCAGAATTGATTGCGGGTCCGGGGAATTATAGATAAAGTACCTTACTACCTCAAAGTTGTAGCTGTCTATCGATGCTCTGTGCCAATCCTTGTTGGCAGCATTCATACTTCGTCGATCCCTAAACAAATCCTCGCCGCTTCTGTATCGATATTCGCAACGCCCCATTGACGTTTCCGAGTAACTGAATACACTTCTCAGAAATGGTGTCTCTGCAGTTGGGTTGTCAGTTTCGCGCAAATGTTTTAAGAACAATTTTTAAAAGTCACTTGACAACGGCCCGTTTGAGGTCTTTTTTAACACTGAAGGACTCGTTGTTGTTATATCTTGTCAATCACCACATGTTACCTTCAACAGCTCGACAGTTAGGCCATAGGGACGTTTAGACCAGCCAAAAATTGGAGATAGCGCACGTACACTCTTCCGAAAAGACCATGTTTTGGAAATGCAAGGAACATATGGAGTAAGTTCATCAACTAGTTGAGGTCACTGCCATACTCTTCAATAGTTTAACGTAACCTCAAGATGTTTTTGACAGTTCGTTTGAAGTCCCACCGGACCTCCTCGTTTCAGAATCTTAAGATCTCTTACTTGAAACCCGCCATGTTATCTCTTGTATATTGACATGTTTTAAATTGGCCCTTAAATCCCGTTATATATCAGCCGTTTAAGCTTTGGCATTACCTACAAAGTTTGAAGGGAACGTACTGTTAGAATGAAACTCGTAGTATTAGTCAAGTTCACGAGTCTCCTTTTCAACAAACGTTCTGTTTTCCTCTTGGGGTACAAGGCTTAAATTATTTCAGAGTTTGCAAACATTATCGGAAACATTTGCGAGAAATCTGGAAACACTTCAAAATTAGTAAGCTGCATGAGACTCGATCCAAAAACTAAAGAATCAAGGAACTTAGACCTAATTTTCCTAGCATTTCCTGTCAGATATATATAGAACAATTGTCAGTTTACAGTTTCTGTTCCATTTTAGTTCAATTACCTAGAAAACTTCCAAAAAAAATACGAAATACCCTCAAAATGCAGTAAAATTTGATTCCCATATCAAAATAAAATTCAAAATCGAGCAAAGAAAACTGTTATACACTCTTATTCTCCCTATCTGCGCCATTCGCCCGTAGTTACATCAAATTCCGCTACGCCACGCCACTTACGTATAAAAGAAAAACTGCACCTGAAGAAGAAAAATGCATTTGTCTGTCAGTCAGTTTTCATTTTGTTTGGCATTCAGTTGACAGCGATATTTCATGCGTGTAGGTTGCGTTTGCGGTCTATCGATATTTTGACATTTCTACCGTGCATCTAACTAAAAGCTAAATAAACAAATTCCTCGTCTTCTTCGAATTTCTTCAATTTATCACACAAAATTTCCAAATTCTTTTCTCAACTTATTACCAAATCCCAAAGTGTTTTGTGCTTAAGTGAAAAGTGTCAAAAAATTACCCAAAATTCCAATTTCATTGGCGAAAAATCGAAATTGAAGTCGAAACAAAATAAATTTGGAATCCGAGAAAATTGGTCTCTCGCCGAGAATGTGTTAAATTGTTTAATTTGTTGACCGTTTTTGTTGTTTAAAAATTCTCGTTATCGTTGTTGGTTGTTGAATTTAAACAATCCGGACTGTGGAGTGTGGTTTTTGTGAGAATGGAGGCAGGAAACTTGCGGATTCTGGCGCTTGGAGTACTTCTGGCCCTGGCAGCAGGACCAGCCAGTTGTCATCTGAATTTGTATCTAAATCTTCAAGAAGTAATGAGATTATTAGGTAAGTTGTAGTGCAAGTTAGAAGTATTTCAATTTTTTTTTACAAAACAAATTCAATGATTTTTGAAAACTATTTTCAAGAATTTAGTCTCGAATGTTGAGGGCGTTTGAATTTGGAAGCTCAAAATAGCTGCTGCGGGCAATTTGATACAAAAAAAGAGAAGAAATTCGTGCGCTGCATCTGTCAACTCCAAAAATAAATCGAACTTTTGTGGAACACATTCTTTTCGGGGGATGAACTGTAGGAACTTTGACGATTCAGTAGCAGTTCGAGAAACAAATGCCGGAGCGACTTTTGAGAGTTGCAAAGATAGGGCGGAATTTTAAAAATTCTGTTGTTGGTGCTGTTCTTGGTAGAATTTGAGGACGATGTTGCTCTATTGGTTCTTAGACTAAGTCAATGTGGTAATTGGTGCTAAGAGTCGTTTTTCTTTCATCATGGCAGCCTTGCCTTACTGATAAAGATATCCTCTTAAAAGTGTACTTTCAGAAATAGCACTTCTAACTCCTATGGGTGCCTTTTGCGTACAAATTTTTTTTTCCAAAAATGAAGAACTGTAGGGCTTCGGCTTGATCTGCTCGTTGATCACTGCGGATTAGTTGTGGTTTATTGCTCTGCTTTGATCAATCACAATATTTTTAAGGATGCCGCTCTCGAATATACCTGTAAATACATTAAACTCTAACCTTTCTACCCAAAGTTTTGTAAACAAGGGATAAGTGTGTTTGTAGAGCTAGATGATTCCAAATATAATGGCGATCAGTAATCAGAGCAACAGTGATCGGTTAAGACAGTTCTGATTATAAGTCTTGACGGAAGCAGTTCCTATTTAGGCTGAGGTTCCCTTCAAGCTTTCCTGTTTTTACAAATATTCCCTCAAGATCCGTTACGCAATTTACAATCTGGTTGTACTCGAGAGATGTTGCAGGGCATGAATTGATAACGTCTTGGTCATACTGTGCGGCCACTTGCTGCTGCACAAGTTCCATTGATCTAGTCAAGACCAGTGCCGTCCTCTTGATGTCAAAAGGTTTATTTCTCGCAATGGTTTTCAAATCATAGGCATGCCCAAAATGCTAAAGAGGAAAAGCATCAATTTGTCAGGAAATTTCTAAATACAAGTCTCCTGCATGTCAAGAATTACTTTCGAACGTGATGGTCCGTCTGTCTTGGCTTCCTGTTCGGCGTTTCACACCGGAACCTACGTAGACAAAGTCCTTTACTACCTCGAAGTTATGTCTGTCGAGGGTGACGTTTTGTCCGAAACGCCGATACTTAGTTTTGCCCTCGATTACTGCTAAACATACCTTTGCCACTTGCATCTCAATACTCGCGAAAGCGAGTATATGATTCAGAGAAGCATAGGGCGTAGGATTTGATCAGAGCTCCGTAGAGTAGACACAGCTGTGTAGTCATAGAACTCGTCTTTACGAGTATAAGGGCTATCATATCAGGCTTTTAAGTCGCTAAAAAGGTGGTGTGTATTGATTTGAGAACCCTGATAATCTGGTAAATGATATATTTTTCTGGACTTTGAAGTGCCCAAGGACTACATCCCTTTCCTGCCTCAAATTTTGACCGAAATCAGTCAAAGGGAAATTAGATTTTTTCAAAACAGGAGTTCTAGTATCATTGCATCAGAAGGCATGTCCATAAGACCATAATCCAAAGACAGTCAACAGATCAAAATGACATCAAGACCATCAGAAATCTTCGTATCAAAAACCGCTGCTTTTGAGACATTCTTCCGCCTAAGAGGAAGTGAATATTAAAAGGAAAGAAAATCACTAGTGGGTCTAGAGCTAAGCCAGACATGATAGGGAATGCCCCATGCACCCGCTACAGGTAAAAGTAGCAGTCAGCCATTATCGTAAGAGCTTGTTCCACTAGAATACTGCATACGGTTCAGTAGGGTGTAATTGGAACTCAGTTAGAAAAATCTGCTTGTGAAGGCATAACACTGGCATGTAGATTTGACTGTTGCAGATTTTCAGGCACAAAATAACCGTTAAAATTGATAACCTGAATCATTCCGAGTGAAGAAAAACTCTCCGTGCTATTCGGACTCCCACCCCTGGAGAGTTAATATCGAAACCAAATATACCTGAGTTTCAAACCACTAGATCACAACAATGCTTTCCTTTCTCCTCCTTCTAACTTTCCGCCTGCGCCCTGGCAACATTAAAAGGGTGTCATAACCGACAAGTTATGTCCATAGAAGCTTTTTAACCAGGACGACACCCAAAGTCCCAATTTCTTTGTGGCTGATGATACTTTTAGGGACTAGATGCCTCAGCTTTCCTTTTCCTTCAAAGATAAGAATTGATTGGAAAGCGATTTCTAGTTAATCAAATCTCGCAGACATCTAAGGCTGCACCCACTTATGAGCAGACAGTCGTCAACAGACAATACAGCTACATCATCAGCATATGACTTGTGTCGACCAACATGCGCGCCATTGCAGTGGAGACATAACGCCGATTACCGGCCGATCGAGATACACATTTTGTCGCGCAATCTCGCGTTTAGGGACACGTTGCATTATAAACAGAGTGTGCAGTCGAAAAACAAGTTCGTTCGTTCCATTCTCAACAACATGAAGGAAGTCAGACTGATAGGTCTGGAATCTTTAGTCATCTTTACCGAATTTCAGTATAAAGACTACTCTTTCTGTTTGCAAATAACTCACGATCAGCTCTCATATAGCACGTAACTACGAATAAGTTGAAAATAATTTTAAGTGACCCACAGATACTCGTTGTTAATAAATAACAACGTTGGTCGTAACCACTAGGTTGAAAAGATTCGCTCAAGAGACGAAGTCCAGAAATCTTCATTGAAATTCAATTTTCTTTTGACCAAACACAGAGATGAAGGTTTCATGCAATGGAAGAAGGCCTCAGCTCAAGTTTAAAAAAAAACACGCTGAAGCCAGCTAGAGTAACTTCGGTGATGACCCAACTTACTGTTTGGTTGTCGATTAGGCTAATATCGAACTGAAGCCTCATAAGTATTATGAAGAAATTAATTCTGGATGAAGGAGTTTGTAGTGCTGGTTCTCAACAGAACTGAGTCTTTTTCCTTCTTGCCTTCACAATACAAAACTAGGACCCACCTTTCATCAAGAGGAGGACTAGACAACTTCAACTGTATAAACTTCGTGTCCTAGATTTAAGTTTTTTTCTGTTTTGTTTTCTCCATACTCACATGTATTCCGACCTTTTATTCAACTTGGACCTACTCCCCGTTTTTCTGGTGCATTAGAAAAACCTTGGACCCAGATAACGCATCATTTCTAGCTACTCATGTGGTGCTCATGCCTGTCTCTGTGGCCAAGTGGTTTCGCATTATCTTGCAGCGAAATTCTCCTTTGTTATTCGCACATTCGCCTCAACAAACCGAGTCGGGGCTGGTGCAGTGGATGTTGGTAAACGCAAACTTATCTCGTTTGCTAAGTGGGTGGCAACACTATGAAACATCAACTACTTGTGTCTATTTTTGTGAACTAGATCCATTCGTAGCTTCAGCCTTAAGCTCATCATCATCTTGATTTCTATCTCTTTCCGCTTTAGCAATTATTTTTATTAAATTCCATATTCCTTGCGTTAATTTGTTCGTCATTATCATCATCTCCATCCGTGTATTCTATCTGTTCGTACATATGTACGAGTATGCTGATGTGAAGTGCAATGCCCGCAAGTTATTGTCTCTCTTACGAGTAGATAGGTGCATCTATAGCTCCTCAGTTTAAATAAGAAAAAACTTTTGAGTGTGTGTAAACTAAAAGCTTTTTAATTTGTTGCGTAACTCTAAAGGAGTGGAAGAACAACGAACACTACAAAGAAAAAGAACTCCGTACTTAGAGCGGATGCAAAAGATATGCGAATCCTGTGTATTTCAAATGACGTTCTAAATTTACTGCTTTTAGTTCGTTTACTAACTTCTATTCTCTTTGCTAACTTGCCTTTTTCTCTCTCTATATACATACATACGAGTATATGTATCTCTCACTGTACCACCCAGTGCCACAAACAATTGTCTTGATCCTTTTATCATTTGCCAGGATCCATTTCTCTGTCATTAGTGTGGTATGACACTTGAGTGACGAGGAAATTCCACTGAGATGAATTTTTTCGAAATTTATTTTCCGCTTCAGCCTTAGTGCCTTCCTTAGCCTCTGTCAGTTCTCCTCTGTCCCTATCCGTGCCCCTTCAACCTTCCTTAGCCATCCTTTTGTCATTTTCCTATTGTTTTCCTTTTGTTTACGTTAAAAATGGGTTACATTTGGCTTCGGTGAAAGAGTGAAAAGAAAACACACCATCGAGTGAATAGATAGCAAGAACTGCCAGTCGGAGTAATCAGAGAAAAACTTTTCATTTTGTTGAGCGCCTCTTTCACGACATTTTTTTTCTTTTCTTTTTCGTTTTTCTCCTTGGGAATGGCAATTGTCAAAATGAAAAAATATTGAAAAAAATGTGGAGAAAAAAAACTCATCTAATTTTTGGGGTTGCGAATTTGAAGTAATCAGTGTCTAGACAAAAGGAATTGCCGCTGCCAAAATCGACACATCTCCAACGAAAGGATTTCCCAATGGGGGTTTGTAGGGGATGTGTTGGGCGACCGACATAGGGAATATAGTAGATGTTCGGCAGAAGATATGTGAAAATTGAAAACCATCAAAAAACAAAGTCGTTTACAAGTCGTTAGAAGTTATTACATACAGGGGCTGGGGGTAGACCTTCTGGATGATATTTGAAGTTCATGAAATGCTAATCGGATTCTTGAGATCTGGGAATGTTAAGAGATTGGAAATTAAGTCGACATAAGGAGTTACGACCTGAGACAATAAAATGGTACTTCCTCTGGTTTGGAAGTGAGTGGTAAGGGTAGATTTGACATAGGACTGAAGTTAAGAAGGTCTCCCGAAGTATTTAATAAGGAGGGCTTCTTTAAAAAAGATTCTAGTAAATTTGGAAACCTTGCCATCTTAACTATGAAATGATATCAGCTTATGTTGCTGAGCCAATAGTTAGCACGATACTAGATTGAAGAATACTCTTAAAAGTTTCTTAAACTACAATAGTTACAACTAGGAAGAAAATATAAAATACATAACTATCGAACGAATGATGTTAAAAAAACAAAAGCATTCCAAACACGCAACCCTGTGGCACTCCATCTATTTGATGGAACAGCAAACAGCAAATTGAGCTAAAATCCCAATAAATAGGTCGTCATTGACCCTACAAAGATTATGCCACGCTTCTTAAAAAAATCGGATCGGATTTGAATAGAGAAACTCATTAATAGAATTTATTGGATTAACCAATTTATCCATGATGTCACGTTTAAAAAAAGTTCTACTTAAGCACTGACGTATGTAAATGTGCTTAATAAAGATATGGGATGGATGGAACCTGATTTAATGGAGGAAGAAATGAAAGACAGTCCGTGCTTGGGAAAATCTATTCTAGATACGTTGTAAGCTACTAGAATAGTCGACATTGACAAGATTTCTTGGATGAATTTCATTTTGTAGGTGGATAACATTGGACTTACGAGTTGCAAAAGGTTGCCGAAAAGAAAGCCCACTAGATCTATCTTAAGGTTTCAGAACTAGCAATTTGGCGACTTGTTTGCTGAAGGCATTTCAGGGCTTATGTACATACGAGTATATACGTATTATGAACTGGATTAGTGACTTGATATTTCACGACAGGGTCTAGTTTCTTGATGTAGATAGAGCTGTCACAACGTTAGATAATTCAAAGTAAAGACCTTTGTCGACGATGTTAGTCTAGAAATCTGGATCTGGAAATCAGCTTCTCAAAAACAGAGATCGTTTTTCTTATTTAAAATAGAGCAAATCCAACAATTAATCCTTCAAGGGTAAAAGAATAAAGAAGTTCAGCACCATACCTTGGAGTTATCCAAACTGCAATATGAGTTAAAAAAATTATTGTAAAAATCTGACTTAAAAGGGATGATTAGGACTCTACACATGTAGAGAAGCCTTAAGTAAAATGTGGGGTTTTTAGCCAGTTGTGGTGGCACACGGTTGTTGTAAAACGAAACGGCCTGATAGAAGGCACTCAATAAATAAGCCATCTCTCTACCTCACTAAAAAGTAGGGAATGTGTCGGCTCAGCCGTAGCATATGCGCATGCATTCATGTGGAATACCGATCTGTCTTAGATACACGTTGTCACTTATTAGAAGAAAAATTGCTCGACACATGGGATGGAGTTCACTTTGATACACTGCAAGTTGTTCGCAACGAGTGTAATGGTCCAGCAGCTGAGATCATAGACAATAGCAACACTGTCGAAGCGTTTCCTTATACGAAGGCATTTCGAACCCAAACGTTGGTTTAAATATACAGTTTACCAAGGGGTATACTTATGTGTCAATCTAACTTAAAGTGGTGTCTATTTATTCATGACTGGATCTCAATTTTTAATGTATGTTGGGACATAGGTTAAAAAACTACATTTCAATACGTTAGATGGTTGCATGTTTCCAAAGCCATAATGAACTGGGCGGTGTTCATGTATATATGTAGACGATTACTTTCCAGGAGTGGTGATCAAAGTCAGAGATCGAAGATCGTATCGTGTTAGATCCAAAGATTGCCAAAGAATTGGCAGCGAGCCATACAATGCGATAATAACTGAAATTGGTATGGAATACAGGCGCTGATTACTCTGTAATTCTGACAATTTTAGTCATAAGGGTTAGGGCGGTTCGACTTATATACACACGTTTGTGTTTGTGTATGGAAGATGAAATCATCACATTAGTTATTTTTTGTGTATGGTTTTCAGTTCTTTAAGCTAAATCTAAGACGCGACCTTAATACTCGTAGCTTAGGGTTGAGAACGAACTGTGGTTTCCCAATTAAATGTCGAAAAAAGAAGATGATGTCGGGTTAAGTTAGCTCGATTTATTTATTGCTTTCTTGTAAATCAGAATTTGAAGAAGCACCTTGTATGTCAAGTTTGACCCATAAGGACTAAAAGACCATGTACAGCGTCTTGTGCATGCGCTTTTCTAGCTGTCTTTCTGTTTCATGTATCATCTATTGATTAGTTGAATAAGGTGGTTGCGGAACGATATTGGTTGCATTTTTGGCGAAAAAGTTACGAAGAATCAGTGCAGTGTGAGATGGAATTTTTGGTACCAATCGGGACTTGACACGTTTGAGGCCCGAAACATCTTTTAAAATGGTATTAATTGATCCTTTTGATACGCCAATTTCATCAGCAATGTCTCTTATAGTTAATCGATGGTATGCAAGCACTAATTCTTTTACTTTTTGGATGTGAGCATCGTCAGTTGAGGTCGATGGTAGACCGGGGCGCTCTTCGTCTTCAATGCGTTCTCTACCTTCTTTGAACAATTTATACCAATCATATGTTGTTGATTTTGGTAGAGCTCGGTCCCCGTAAGCCTTCTTCAACAATTTAAACGTTTCTGCAGCATTTATTCCATTTTTCCTGAAAATTTGATCGCACTTCTTTGTTGAATAATTTCAGACATTGTAAAAATCGCCAAATTCACTTTTTGTGTCGCACAAAAACAAGCCTAACTCAAACACTAATGAATATTTTGACATATACTCGTAAAGTCAGTTACAGTTGTACCTACTTAAAAAAAAATATATTGAGCGAAAATATTTACCCGCGTAATTTAAATCGAAAAATTCCGACTAGTTTTTGGACACAGTAGTATTTCTAGGAACATAAGTAGAATGAGTTTCTGTTATTAGCTATCTATGCAGCTCATGAGAAATGAGTATAAATGAGCATCCATTCTTCTACATAGATGTCATTTGTTGTCCTCTGAATTCGCTTAATTTTTTTGTTATTTATGCACTTTCTTAGGCGAATTGCGCCACCTGTTTGAACCGTGATATCTAGCGGATTACTTTAAGCTTTCTTGTTTAGTCATACATATGGGGTTAAATACATAAATAGACTGAAATGCCCCGCCGAGTTTGGGATTGTCGAAAATGTTTTTTTGTATTGGACCTTATATATCCTCGTTTATAGTACTACGTTCTCTGTATTTATCTGGAATTTACACGCCTTTTTTATGTGTTTATCTTGGCAGCTTATGTACTTCATTAGATCCTTGCATTTTTAGATGAATCTGCATGATCATGGATCAATGTTTTCTTGAAGCTTTTTGTGTAAAATTTTAAGAATTGTACGACGTTGTTGTGATTGATTTAGTTAAACAGTAAATGACTACAGTTACTCGGGGTCATACTTATTTAAACGATTTTTTGTCAATTAACTAATTGGAGTCAGAAAAATCTGCATGTGAAGGCATAACACTGGCATGTAGATTTGGCCGTTGTAGAGTTTCAAGCACAAAACAACCGGTAAAATTCACAACCTGAATCATTCCGAGTGAAGAAAAACTCTCCGTCCTATTCGGACTCCCACCCCTGGAGAGTTAATATCGAAACCAAACACACCTGATTTTCAAACAACTACATCACAACAAGTTTCCTTTCTCCTCCTTCTATCTTTCCGCCCGCCCAACAGTAAAAGAGTGTCATAAACCCCTTGAGGCGGGCGTAAATTATAAAAACAAAAAAAAAAGTCAGTAGTCAAAATTTCTCTAAAACTTTGGACTGATTTCGCCTAAACTTTGTGCACTTCTTTTATATACTAAATACTCGGTTCTGAACGACGGATTTTTTTTTAATTACAATTTAATTTTTTTTATTAAACAAAAAAGCAATTTTTGGTAAAAATCAGAGTTTTTTGATTTCACTTTTACGAAAAATTCAAAAATGAATATTATTTTGTTAATTCCTTCCAAGACAAACTTATGTACTAAGGAAATCGTTTTGGTTTTTTTTTAAATTCAGATGAAGCAATCATGAGTTATCCTGGCTAGCGCATGAAAACTTTTTTTTGAGGTGACTCGATTCTCACCACTACCACTGGCATAATTTTCAATATTTTTTTGTGAAAATTTATCAGAATATTCTTAGAATAATGCTTAATAATGTACAAAAATTATAGAAATATTAATACATAAGGTACTCTGAAAAAAAAAATCTCAAAAATATGATTTTTTTTTTTTGTGTATCTCAGACTCATTTCCCCCCTTAAGGTACGAGGTTTTTACGGGGACTAAAGCGCAATCTAGTATAAAACATCTTGTAATGGGGGTCTACCACCTATAGATTAAATATCGACTTATGAGAATGTTCATTAGTTTCAGTTGTTGTTTCAGAATTACTTTGTAAGTTATTGTGTAAAATAATGCGAAGACTAGTTTATGACTGGCTTTACTTCTATGAACATTTTTAAAAGTTTACCTTTGAGGGCGCCATAGATAAAGTACATATTAAATACATTTTTAGGTAGCAGATCTGATTTTAAAATTAAGGTCTAGCGGTGCCGAAAACCTTACGAAAAAAAACCAAATTTATTGATGGAAAAAGTACGAACTTAACAGCAGGAGTACCATTTTAGTCCTGAACTATTAACTTTTTTTATGTCATTTAATTCAAAATTCCATATAATGCCCTACAATAACTCTATGTCCAATGAATTTCTCTCATTCTACTTTAATTACACTTTTTGACATTTCATAACAACAATCCATGTGATGTGATGGAGCCACAAGACCATCGACTCCTCCCAAGTAGCAACATTCCCACAAGCTGTTATAATTCTGTTGATTTTCCATTCAGCCCATCCATATTCAACTCAATTGTGACTAATAGCTCCCTCATGCTATGCCTAGACTGTCTAAATTAAATGAAATTTCTTAGGAAAAATATTTTTTTTTTTATTATTGAAAACAACGTCATTGGAATATCCAAATAGATGCGCACACTCCCGATCAAATTTCTCTATACTTCTCAAACCCCAAAAACTAAGGAAAACTCTAGCTTCGAAAATGAACAGAAAAAAAAAAAAAATGAATCACATCTCGCCAGACACATAAATCTTCATCCATGATAGGAGACGAAATACAAAAAAATGAATAAAATAAGATCCATTCGAGGCTGACATTAGAAACCAATTCGAAGAATCAAAATAAATTATCACCCAAACACATGTCCACCAGAGAGAGGAGCAGTTTCATTTTTGTATAGTAAAACCACATCGTATCGCCTGTCAGCACCCTCAAAAGTGCGCCCGGTAGCTATGAAATGAGCATACCTACATACATAGGTACACAATATATTCCTGGTCAGCTACTGGCCTCTAAGCTCATTAAGTAATCCAGACAAGACGAGACGTATTGAAACAGAATTAGGGTTGCTGAGTAGGAGAACAGTAGTAACCGATTTGAAATAAGCTCGTGACACGTCCGAGCACCCACTTACACGACCAATTTCCGAGAAATTACCATAACCTCTCGGTCTGCCCCCTCCTGGTTCGAGTGACTCGTATTCCACCTTAAGATGCATACCTACATAGGTATATTCAAGCGGATGTAGTGCATTCTAATTTATTTCCAAATACGAATCCATCAGATTGCTTGCATATCTATACTCGTAGCTGGATAAATGTCTTATTAATATCGTATCCCATTCCGAGAAGTCGTTTGTTTCGATGTTTCGATGTTTTATTGTCGACGGAAGAACAACAACCAACGCTTGAAGAATTCTTCAAGTACGAGTATCTACATAAACCGACTGAAACAGCTCGGATGGATTGTATCTTTTAGTCATAATAACAGAATTGCATCAAAAAATCAACTTTGAATACGTAGATACAAAACAAACACAATTGAGATACTTTGGTCCGATATTTGAATGACTGACTACATCTGTTTAGTTTTGATTTGGGTTGTGTTTATTTGAATTCTCCTCTGAGATGTGCCGAAGATTCATTAAGGGATTCATTAAAACCGTTTAATTGTTTTCGATTACATTCTCAGTCTCATGAGAGATGAGTCAGTCAGTCACAGAGAGAGAGAGAGAGAGAGAAAGAATGCAACACTGAGAGTAGTCTGAATCTGAATTGCCGAATTATAAAAAATAATTCATTTAATGGCTCCAGGGACAAGTAACACCGATTTTCTGTTTGTTCTAAGGTTTCCTCGGGAATTTCTTCTTCTCTCCCACAACATCTTTCTTATTTTTATTTTTTTAAAGCACACAGTTAAGAAAAAGAGACACACAGAAACGGTGTAAATGTTTTTATTTGTCATTCTCTTGGTATAAAACACTCGAACAAGAAACGAACTAGAAACGTTTTGTGTTTGAATTTTTACGACGGTGACCTGACCATGGCTGGCAGGGATGTAATAAATTTCATTTATTTTCTTCTCTTCTCATTTACGTGTATTGTTTCGTTTTGAAATTTCAGATCAGAAAGTCATTTATGGATATTTAAACTTTTGTAGCTAATTATTCGTCTTTGAGGTAATAAACATTGATTAGGGGGGTCGTAAAAGAAGTGATGTTTTTCTCAAATGAAGTTTAAGACAGTACGTGGGTAGATGGGTTCTTGGTAACTGTGGTAGCCTTTATTATTTACTAAGTTATCAGACAATCTTATAAGGTAGTCCTTACTATTATTTTCATGGTTCCTATCGGGCATTATTCAGTTGAAAGTTAGAGTAGATATGTATCGATATCTTCCTAGTTATCGCATGATTAATTGATTTATCTTGAAAACCCTTGTTTGACTAGGTCTCCTTCTGTTTTAATGTCCATTAGTCGGTCTTTTTTGTTTGTATCTACTATAGTGCTTCTACTCATCTGATTCTTAGTTTTATTGTCATCGATCAAAGATCGATTAATGAAGATATTTGCATCAGAAAAATGGAGCACCGAAAGGCTGTTCCTTTTCTCAGGTTTCCTGTTGCCGTACTTATACATGCTCTTGTATTATAGGTAATTTTTATATTAGCCGGCGTTTAAGACTGCGATTTTACTCTCCTACCCTGCCTTGTTTGATGTAGTTAGAAGCATTTATATTATATACGATCGACGCCACGTCAACTACGATCAACGTAAGCTAATGACTTGTAGTCTATACATTTGCAGATGGTATCTGTGGCATATAAAATACAAAGTTGATTTCAAACGAAACGAAATAATCTTTGCAGATAATCAAGATCTTGTTGATTAAAGATAGATTGTGTTTTTAAGGCGGTAACGCTTTATTTGACATAGTTTTTCCGATTTAGATAAAAAGCAAAGATCAGCTTACGAAATTTGAGTAATTTGATGGAAGATCACAGCAAGATCGGTAGAATATCGTTGTAAAATAATTATGATCACTTCAAAATGATCACAGGATCGACGGAAGATTTTCTTGAAATCGATACACGATCACTTCAAAAATTATGACAAAACTCGAGTCACACTATAGAAGATTGGAACTGGATCGGTGAAAATTTGGCTGAAAATTCATACACGATCAGTTGAATTAAATTGCCAAAATACAAGCCAATCGAAGGAAGATCGGATCAGGATCGGAGGTAATTTAACTTACAATTATCTTACGATCACTTCAAAATTACTGCAGGGATTGGTAAAAATAGGGATACTGCAGGGATTGGTAAAAATAGAGCACTGGCACAAGATCATTACACAGTTGAGTACCGAACATTGACGAATTAACGAGAATTGACACAAAATTAATAAATTTTTTTTTTTCAAAATGCTAAAACACTGCTTGGAAATCTTAAATTTATATTCGACGCAACATACCTAGTCAAGTCATAAATACTGGTACACAACTGAACTCACTCATTACGAATGCAACACTGGGCGCATCCATTTCGTATTGATTGGTCATCCATACGAGACCGTCAAAGATCCGGCCGTCCGCGCACTGTGAGAACTCCGAAAGCGATCAAAGCGGTAAAGAAACGAATCGACCAAAAACCGCTGCGAAAACAGAAAATCTTGTCGCGGGAAATGCAAATTTCGCAAAAATCCATGTCTCGCATTATCAAAGAAGATTTAGGACTCAGCGCGTACAAGCGACACACTGGACACCTGCTCACGGCCGCATTGAAGGAAAAACGCAAGCGAACATCGAAAGCGTTACTCAGCCGATACGCGAAGAACGCTCATAGACAAATTCTATTTACTGACGAGAAAATCTTCACCGTAGAAGAATCGTTCAATAAGCAGAACGATTGTGTGTATTCTCGGTCATCCAGAGAAGCATCCCAACTCATCCCGAAGGTTCAAAGAGGCCACCATCATCCCGCATCTGTAATGGTATGGTGGGGAGTGTGTTACGATGGCGTTACTAAGCTTCATTTTTGCGAGAAAGGAGTGAAAACATCAGCCAAAGTATGTCAATCGACCGTCTTGGAACCCATTGTGAAGTCTCTCAACCAATGAATATTCAACAACAAGCCATGGACTTTCCAGCAAGACTCTGCTCCAGCTCACAAAGCAAAAACGACTCAGCTGTGGCTTAAAAACAAAACAACGTTCCGGATTTCATATCAACGGATGATTGGCCAGCTGGTAGTCCAGACCTCAACCCGTTGGATTACAAGTTTTGGTCCGTATTGGAAGGCATGGCTTGCTCTACTCCACGCTCAGATATTAAGTCATCGAAGCGAGCCCTTGTCCATGCAGTGGACAATTTCCCCATGCATGAAGTGCGTCTCGCAATCGATGAGTGGCCACATCCACACCCAATAAAAACGAAAAACGAAATTGTTTAAATATTAATTCGTTTTCATTTGGCGCTGATTTTTCTGTGTACCTGTATTTATGTCCCTACTAGGTAGATACATAAAAACTTGTTAACTAAATACAAAACTGGCAGAAGACTGCCAAAAAATGTATATAAAGCTCCACGAATTCAAACAAAGATCGCTGTAACCCAGAAGCATTCGAATTCGATCGGAAGTGATTGAATATCAGTTCAAGAAATATTGATTCACAGAAGATCGTCAGTCAATCGGCTTGACTGGCTTCAAAGCCAATAAGTACTGCATACAAATTTATTGCCATATCGAAATAAAATTATTTTGTAACTGTCACAGAACTTAAACCTAAAAGATCAATGTAGGATCGATGAAAAAGTGTCACAAAAATTATGTAAAATCTGATCGATGGTGTTATGATCGTTGGACTAAATGTTTAAATGTTAAGACAACGTTACAGCTAAATTTTGCAAGTCTTTTTCGTTATTTCAGAAAATGTGTCTTCAATCATCATTTATCAAAAATCCTTTCCTCCAACCTTAGCTCATTAGTAAGACCATCAACATCAGATAAACATTTGGTTTTCCCCGAATTGTTAATTACCGAAAAAAATCGAAAGGGGTTTCTTTCCAAATTGGAAAACAAACAAATTCCCTAACCAGCATCATGTATCTCAACACCTGCAAGATTGATAATAATTGAAAGACCCTACCAATAAATCAAAGTTAATCCGAACAGTTAATCACGACTGAGCCAAGCGCATCACGTACACTCTAGATCGCCTTGTATGGGTAGACTTTAATTGATTGTTACCGCTCATTATCGCGACAGACAATCAAAACGTTCAAAATAATTTTGTCGTGGTTTCGTTGGTAAATAGAAACCAATCGTCACCAGGATCAGAAGAATAAAATGAAAACTGTTTGAGTTGCACATGAAAAGGAAAAAATAAAAAGACAAAACCCCAGACCGAAATCCTTACATCATGCAATGGAGATCTCTATCTCCAGCTTTCCCATTCCCTGATCTCCTCTGAATTTCAGTTCTGTGGAACTTCAAGTCGTAAAGAATCAACCCGCTATACGAGTACATACGAATATGAACCGTACCAATGTGACCTAACCAATTTGATTGAATTGGAAATTGCTTAGTGGTTGGTGCGGTGGTAGATGCAGTTGCTGCTTTGTGGTTAATCTTTATCTCTTCAGGGGATAAGACTTCTTCGGATCACACGCAAACAGCTACTACCTAAACCATCGACGGACTTAGTTTATCCAATTTTAAGATTGTTTTGTGGATCTTTTTCGTTCGTTGGTTTTTCTGATTCTACACCAAAAAAAAAAGAAAAGAAGAATAGTAATTTTGAGGATTGAGCGCAGGCAAATCGTTTGAAATGAATAATCAGACACAGCCCTCGAGCTAACAATCTTGTTAACGAGTTTTCCTTTTTTTTTTTTTTTTTTTTTTGTATTCGTTCTTTCCATTTGTTTGGTGCATCTTTGGCTGGTGCCTTTCGTCGGTTTGTTTTCTTATCGAGGCGGACATGTTGGCTCATTAATTTCAACATGCAATTCATGAAGATGGAGAAACAAGATCAAAACATTGATCGTTAGTTTGTTTGTATCTTTTTGATGGGTGATTGGTAGTGAGGTCTTGGACATAGGGTGAGGTAGCCAGTTTGGCTTCTTATGAAAGGGAGAAAAGTCAATTGAAAACTGGACAATTCGGAGCTATCCTTTATCAGAATTAAGAATAGTGCTGATTGGGGCTATCTATCTTCGGAATCTTGTACAATTTTGTACGATCGTTAACACGTCTAATCTCATTGCAAAGTTGTATCCCATTTGACACAAGCTATTACTAATAATTTTGATCCCCTAAACATGGAAGTCAGTTACATATCGGCCATGAACGGTCATTCAGTTTTCGATTTCGAAAGTAAAGCTAAATAAAACACACACAGCGATACATTTTTGTTGAAAATTTTAATTCATTATAAAGTTTGGACTGTGCCATTAAGTGTGAAAAACAATATCATTCAGATGGCCCCCTCCGGAAGATTCGCAGAATGTGATTCTTTTGAGGTAATTTTCAACCACTTTTCCCACATTCCGGGCGGTGTCTTGGCCATAACTTGAGTAATGATGGTTTTTAATGCGTCTGGAGTTCGGGGATTAATCGCGTCTGCACGGTCTTTTGCGTAGCCCCACAGAAAAAAATCTAACGCTGTCAAATCGCATGATCTTGGTGGCCAATTGACGTCGCCAAAACGTGAAATTACGCGACCAGGAATTTTTTCACGCAATAAAACCATAATTGGTCGTGTTGTGTGGCTTGTTGCCCCGTCTTGTTGGAACCACATATCGTCCAAGTCATGATCTTCAGTCGCCGGCCAAAAAAATTCGGTAATCATTCGACCATATCCTCCGAATTGACTGTAACCGTCCGCCAATTGCCATCTTCGAAGAAATACGGACCCATGACACCTTTCGACCATAGAGCACACCAAACAGTCACTTTGTCTGGATACATCGGCACCTCTTCGATCACTTGTGGGGGTTTTCTGAGCCCCATATGCGGAAATTTTGTTTATCTACATACCCACCGAGTGAGAAATGTGCCTCAACACTGAAGAAAATGTTGCTCGAGAAATCGGTGTTTATTGTTTGTTGTTCCAACACCAAGGAAGCGTATCTACGGCGTTGTGAATGGTCAGCAGGCTTCAATTGTTGCGTGAGATGAACTTTATAAGGATGGAGATTCAAATCTAAATGCAAAATACACCATAGTGAGGTGTTCGACACGTTCAATTGCCGCGAACGCCGGGAAATCGATAAATTCGGATCATCAGCAACACTTGCACTTACAGCAGCAATATTTTCGACTGAGCGTGCATTACGATGATGCACAGGCCTTGTGTTTCCAGTCTCTTCAAATTTCTTCACAATTTTACCGATTGCTTGCGTAGTCGGTCGATTATGACGACCATAATCATCGCGTAATGCGCGAAAAGTGACTACGCTTGAATCACCACTTTTGTAGTAAGTTTAAATAATTTTAACGCGTTGTTCGATTTGCAAGCGATCCATTCTTGTAAATGGCAAACATTCAATTAATATTATGACACTTCAAATGACAGCTGAGTTTGGCAGGTGTCAAATGCCAGCGTTACCAACTTGAAACTGCGAAATGAATGACACTGTACTTCCAGTACTTTTTTTCGTGTTTAACAAACTTGCCCTCTTTAGGAAACCTTCTTGGGCTAACTTGGCTTTTGGCTGCCACTGTGAGTATTATCTTATCATCTGCGAGGCCTTTAAATGTGATCTGGGGTCTCTCTTAGGGCTCTCTTACTGATTTTTTTAGTGAATTTTGCCATACGCTGAACCTTGCATCAAACCTGTCGTAATGTCAAGGAATTGCATTCTTGGCTTTATTTTATCCATTCTAAGGCTTTAATCAATTTGTCAAGCAGCGAGATGCGTATGAGCTGATCCTAATGCTTTTGCTGCTTCACTTCACTGATTTGGCATATCACAATCTTCATCCGATTGGTCTATTATTTAGTGCGTTTTTGGGGATTCCGTTGAAAGCTTCTATGAACGATTTTCCTTTACCGATCTGCTATCCCCGATTTGGTATCACCAATTCCCTCTTAGACTGGCCTTCTGTGTGCTTTAATTTGTAATAATCATCAGTGATTTAATTCCGTCCAGCCACTTTACCACGGAGTATCTGTGCCGAATTATTATCACTTGCTGGTGGACCACTGGCAAGTTTTTCGTGGTATTTCTAGCTCTTTGCATATAATTCGAGACTGATTCTTACTCGATACTCTGGTTGAATGTTGTGTCACGCGTTCACCTTGCACACTGGTCTTCGTTCAGCAGTGGCTCTGAAGATCAATGGACTTTTTCATGTTTTATGATGATCTTCACATGAATATCCGCTTCTGCGATTTTTCCTATCGAATTCGTAAAAATTATCAAGGACTTTGTTGCCAAGGTATGAGACGACTACTTGATCGCAATGGTAGTTCACTATGGTGCCGAGCCTAATAGTGATTTTAGGAATTCCTGGTCACAATCTACATTGGCCGACATACGGTCATCATTTTATGAAACTTTGTCGCAGGCTCCGGCCTAAGAAATTATTGCCAAGTTCCATCCACTGTTGACTTTCGAACCTCGCCTCCGAGATCAAGATTTATGGTTGAAATGTACGTAGTACGTTGTTACTCGTAGGGGGCAACACTTGACACTTTGTCAGTTCAAAAAGATCATCAAAGAAACATCGTGTCAGACTTAAAACCCGGCTTATGGAGTTTATGGATCGTAGAACGTAGAACGTAAGAAGAAATCCCTCAGCCCCTTGAAACTCTAGAAAGTCACAGTTATGTTCTTGTATACCTATTGTACCTTACATGATAGATAAATGCTTCTCTTAGATCTCATTTTGGTGAACTCTTTGCAGGGTATAACTCAATGTAGCGTCTCATAGCTCAGTTCCCCATGTGTTTTCCTGTTGAGTTGTTTGTATCTCCATTTCGAAACATGCCCTTGGCATTCGTCGAAATACCTAAATACGGTTTCTCTTAATTTAGTCATTTGCAGATCAGTACAAACAAAAAGCATAGAGGAGCGGCGCGGCGTTCGTATTTATGAAGCACAAACCTACTTTACGACGTAATTAAAGTTGGAACTCTACCAAACCATAATAATTTCGTCTGAATTGTTTGGAAATCGAAATGAAATTTGACACTTTATCCATACACGTACCCTTGCTCCGAAGAAGTATCAAAGACGATGGCAGTAGTTAAGTCAAAAAAAAAAACAAAAAAATATAAAAACTCTTACTTCAGAGACATCTCAGAAACAACCCGCAGACTGGATGATAAAAATTGAAACTAATCGTTTGGTATTGTATCTGTTGGCTGCTCGGTTGGTAATCTAATCGCCCCCAACACTCATTTCGAATTGTTCGGATCTGTCCAATGGTACGGATTGCTTGGGATCACCTGTGGTGCTCTGTGAAACTGCCCATAACAAGCTGACGGATCATTTATCAACCTGTAAAGGTATCCCAGTCTGGATTTCTGTTGTTTTTGGGATGTCTACCCCTGTCTGGCTCGGCCTCACTTGAATGTCATCAATTATTTTCGGGGCTGGCATAATATAAATTTAATATTTATTGTGTGTGTTTTCCTTCGTCCCGTATCCTTCTCGCTATAGCCCTTATTGTTCCGTTTGAATGCGTACAATGAAAGGAAAATAGAAAAAAAAACACGCACAACAAAAAACAAAACACAAAGATAAACATCGAGATGAAAACACACAAAAAAAAAAGATGCTGGGTCAGATGTTAAATGAACGAGAGAAGTTACGCTGTGTACTCGTATATCTGTATCTATGGCATCTGCAAAACGATAGACACCAAAGGGATGGGAGAAGACAGAAGGAGGAAGAGAGAAAAATAAAAATGAAATTACGCAAAAATCATTGTCCCCTTTTGTGTGGGCATATGTTTTAACAAAACCATTAGGGGGATGAGATCAAAAACAGAAGATGCCACTGTGTATCCTTGTATCTATCTAGCTGGATCTTGATGTTTTTTTTTTCGTTCTTTTATGTTTCAGCTCCCTCACAGGATGTGCGTGTCTAACACCTTGCACATCTAATCCAGAGGGGTGGTTCCAGTGACCTCATGGTGTACCTCTAAGAGGTTTATGACGTTATTGAGTGTGAATTTGAATCGAGAGTATGTACGTATACATATTACATACAAATGCATTCAGCTATAATGGAATTAGGTGGAGGTTTTTTTTTTCACAGGGTGAATAGCCCCTCTGATTAGCGATGTCATACATAATGCTTTCTGATGGAATCAAATGGCATCAGACAGGCGGGAGGTTAATATTTAATGAGAGATACTCCCACGGAATTGGATTGTGGTTCAATTTGGAAGGAGTTAGTCTTAAGTGCTTTGGTTGGTGGTAGGATGTTTATCAGATATGTGGGTTAGGTAGGAGCTGCTAACCATTAAACGGATAGCATTAGGATTTGTCAATCAATTCGGTCTTCTAAATGAAATCGAAGAACGCAGCTTCGCCTCTGTCGCACTAATTTCTAGATGATTTTGCATCAATGTTTTGCATGTCTTGTCTGCAGATTTATCAATGACGTACAAGTATACACATTCCTTGGCTCGAAGGTTCGAAGACAACGCTCCTCGAAGTGCCATTCTCTAAATCAACTATCGGGCCAGCCGTAAGAATTGCTTTACATTTTTCTGTTGGTACATGGCTAAAAAAATTCATATTTTCGTAGCAACCGAAGTTTCCATGTGATTTAGTGACAAGGTGTGTATTATACGGCAGTCGGCGCATGTGTTCATTGAAACTCCAGCTTTGCTAAAGACCATTTTCAGAGTGCAAGCCGTAATGCACAGAGATAAAACGGAGGGAATACATCTTGAGCAGAGTCAGGCGTACTAGAAAAACTTCCCAACCAGAGCCAAGGCACATTGTTCGTTGGAGTCTGAATTAGACTCAGACTCATAGATTCAAACGATCATCTTCGGTGGCAAGCCCAATATCTTGCCAAAAATGATGGTGAAGATAGATTAGTTTAAGCTAAGTCAGGCCAATCAGCTTTCTCCTTCGTATTGACAAAACAATGTCAGTTCTTATAAAATTTACTGACAGGCTATTGCTAGGCATGATCCAACGGAGAGTAGAGCTATCCATCCTTGCTACCACATATTGATCGAATTCGCAGCTAAGGTTCTATTCACTGACACTCCTTTAAACTGCTAAACCAGAAATTTGCCTGCGCGGTGTTATCTGGCTTAGTTTTAATGTCGCAAGAAGTTGCTTTCAATTCAATTGTGTATCTTACATTTTGAATCGCAACTGATCTACATCTAGATATAGGAGTATGTCATCCCTGCCAAATGTGCGGTTCTAATGTGGTTACTTGTGTTCGACTCGGTATAAGTGTCTGCGTGTAATCATTGTGTTCAGACCTGGCTCAGATCGAACTTAACGCCACGGAAGGAACGTTGTCAAGTTCTGAAAGATGGTTATGGCAGTAGAGTTTTGCATTTGCAGAGACAACCAAGTTGCTCCAAAGGCCTTACTCAAAGTGACACCCACTTGATCAAAAAGTTTCCGGAATAACCATTGGCGCTCCCATTGTTCCGATTTGAGTTCTGTTTTTTTTGTTTTTTTACAATTTTAGAAATGAATTCAAATTTGCAACAACGAACTTGTATTGAATTTTGCGTAAAAAACAGATTTAATAGTACGCGAACGTTGGAAATATTGGAAAAGTGTTTCGGCAACGGTTCTCTAAAGAAAACAGTCGTTTACCAGTGGCACGAGCGGTTCAAAAGTGGTCGTCAGTCAATCGATGATGATGAACGCAGTGGCAGACCATCGACATCGAAAACCGACGAAAACATTGATGAAGTAAAAGAAATGTTGGTTTCCGTCGTGTAGCAGCAAAGTTGGTGCCAAAAGAATGCAATTTCATGCATAAAAGAGGACATGTTGACGTCGCAAAAGAGATGATTACTGGAGACGACACGCAATCCAGACATCAGGCAAGTGAATGGCGTTCACCAAATGAGCCGAGACCAAAAACCACGACCAACCACGTCGTTTTCAGTCAAAAAAGAAGGCAATGCTCACGATTTTCATGGATAACAACGGTGTAGTGCATCGTGAATTTTTGCCAGAAGGCCAGACAGTAAACAAAGAGTATTATTTTGGCGTTATGAGACGTTTGCGTGAAGCAATTCGCCGAAAGAAACCAGAATTGTGGGCCGAAAACTCGTGGATTTTGCACCATGATAACGCACCGTCGCACAGTGCCATCATTATTCGTAATTTTTTGTCGAAAAATGCAACAAATACCATCCAACAGCCACCGAATTCACCTGATTTCTGTTCAATCGAGTTAAAAAACGACTACGGGGAACGCGTTTCAGCAGCCGAGAGTAAGTAATGGAAAAATCGCAGGAAGCACGGATGGACATACCGAAAACCGAAAATAAAAAATGTTTCGAGGATTGGATGAAGCGCTGGCATAAATGTGTTGCAGGCGATGGGGATTATTTTGAAAGGGACAATACAGATTTAGATGAAGAAACATGTATTTTTAATTTTCTGAATAAATTCCGGAAACTTTTTGATCGAGGGGGTAGATAAGTTTTAAGCGAGAATAGGGTGATTTGGACCTGTTTGAATATCTCCCTCCAAATTTATAAGGTCAGCGTGAATCCTGCTATCCTACGCAGAAAGGCTAGAGACTTCTTACAAGGGTGCCCATATGGCGGAGAGGGACTTTACATCTGACGGTAGTTGCCACGTTGTTACCTGAAGGAATTCCTCCTGTTTTTTTTTTGTTAAAACTAAGAAATTTAAGTAAAGCTGATGCTAAAGAAGTACATTGGAGAAACTAGTCATTTTATTAGATGTCACATACGGTGGACTGAATTCCTTCTACATACTGTCATGTCTGCCTTGCTATTTTATGTTCAGAGGAGGAACTTCCTAAATAGTTGAAAAGTGCGCTTGCGAAAACTGTGTTTGTATAACTAGCACTTCGACTGCAAATATCTACGGCTGTCTTACTGCGCTCAAAGTAGTCGTGAACTAGGTCAAGCACTACTGAAGGTGTAAACTTAAATTTCAGATTTCAAATTTCCACAAAGTTTCAACCATCTCGGAACTATCAAAATCACGCAAAACATTCTTATAAACCTACTCCGTTACTGACCATGGTACACGGTTTCAGCAAAAGAAAAAAAAAAAAACTAAATCCCCAGTGAACAAGTCAATCTAAAATCTTGGGTTAGCCCAAACAAACAATTCCTTCTAAAATGAAAGAAGGCAACAGCCACTGTAGGTCTGTACCTACACTATACATTGCACATACCCCCTGTCAGGATGTTGTTTCTTTTTTCAAAGTTTAACCACAACTTTTTCCATCTAATTAAAACCGAAGCAACAATACGAAACTACAAGAACTACTATACAACGGACCCAAGAAACTACGTCAAAATCAGAGTTCCTTGGGTTCCTTGAACTCCATCTAAACAGTTTCGCTTTGACCATTTTGTGTCGGCCTTTCTCTATCGTTTTGTTTCTCTTTTAGTCCTCCAACCAGTACAAGGAATTAAATAACTTTTAACCCAAATCCAAAAGTTTTCTTGTAGCACAAAAACACTTGCTTCCCCTTACCTGTACCTGTACCTGAAAGTTCATAGAACTACAAAAAAAAAAAGGGAAAAACTGACTCTCTCATTTAGCCCACAAAAATCCCTTTTCGAATGTGAATTCGGACCGGTGGTGTTCGGTCTCAGACCGCCTGTGTTGATGCCTAAAATACTGAAATACCTTCCCAATCACTTCTAATTGTGAGTTTCTATGTTTGTATATGTGTGAGCTGGAGAAACTATAACCGAAAGCCTCGAAACCTCACGACCACCACTACTGCCACCTTCAGTATCACCTCCCGCCATCTATCGGCTAAATCAAAGGCGTGCATTAAAGAAAGTAGGGAAAGCACAACGAAAGCAATTAAACCACCCGAAAGCGAACAACAACAAAATTATAAACCGCAGAAGGGCAGGGAGGGAGTTAAAGTTTTGGGTCGGCCGAAGAAGTCTAGAAAGACCAACAGTTCAAAACGCACCGCACAACTTTTTGACTCTGATTCCTGGCTTCTATGGGTAACTGGTAAATGGCTACTGACTGCTGCTGCTGATTGCTCCCACGAACCATTGACATTAATGGTCCGCCCTTTGATACACCTTTTGGCTACATGACGAACAGTGCGAATCATGGTGCACGGAATCCTGCACAAGAAATCCCTGAAACACGATTCAAGTTGCAATTGCTGTAGCCGAGATTAAACTGAACACAGAAATGAAGCACAAATACACACGACTAAAAGATGGAAGGTAAAGACTGGTGGTCCTGGGAAAGACGACTTGGAAAAGTTTCACAGGCACCACGAGGGTAGGTAGGATAGCTTCGCCTTATCTCTGTAATTACAAAGCAAATCCATGGCGCACGACATACCTCGAGGTGAAGGCAATGTGACTGTGATGTAGCTACCACAACAGTGGCGGCATTCCATAGACAAAACAATAACAAATAAGCTCCAGAAGAGACACAGAGACTGAAGGGAGGGATAAGGTAAAGAAATTGCTTTGAAGTTTCATGATGATTCAGAGGACTTTTTGCATGTGCATTCTAGCATCACAGTTTCACTGCGCATCTCGACAGCCCGTAACATCTTCAGACAACGTGATGTACTCATTAGGGGGTAACAATTAAAAAAGAAATGGTAAAAGCACGAAAAAGGAGAAAGAAATACAGAAAATTGCACAATAGACAAGTGGGAAGAGGGGTGGAAATAAGAGTTTAGAGTCACAAAGTTACAACAAAAGGTTAACTCAAACGTGCAGCAGCCTTATCCATTATCCATTCACCAAAGGCATGATCATTTCGTCATATTTCTTCACGAGATATGAGTATCTTTGTCAATCTTATTTGTAGCCTCAGGCCTTGTGTTTTATAGTTATCAGCGACTTTATCGGCATCATTTACTTCGACATCTTCATCTTTGTCTTCGTTATTGTCATTCGATTTGGGAGTTTCATTAAAGGTGCGCGAGAAATGCTCGTAGTGGGTTATTAATGCGCGCTGTCAATTGTGGTAGAAATCTGTGTTGTATTTTTTTAATAGGTTCCTCGGTGATCGGTGGAACCTCCACGATGGTTATCCAAGTGCTAGATGGGAATGTTGTAATTTCAGTGAAGAGAGAGAGAGTGAGTATCAGGTTTCAGCATACTGATGGCACATTACACAAATGAAGTTGTCAAAAATGACAAGAAACGAATGGCTTGTCAGTCAGATAATGACAATGACTGAATGGGTTGGTGGTAACAAGAGGTTTATTTGTTTGGATTTCATCATTAGTGGAGGTCTTAACTTAGCCGAAGGTGGTCCACTGGTTACAGGTTAGATAGTAGTATTTCGAACAAGCAACTCTCATCAGATGACTAAACTTGGATTTGGTTTCTCTTCTATAACGCCTGGAGGGATTTTTTCCTTTCATTTGTAGTAATCTACTCGTATGATTTCTGCAGTACACTGTAATGAAAGGATAGATAGATTCAAAATGATAGCATAGCCATTTTACAGCATTATTAAGTGATCTTGGCCATAGTTGGCTCATATCTGTTGGAGAAATTAAACGATAGCCATGTATCCCACCATCTCAGGCGAGCGAAACGCATGTTTCGGGCCAGGTCGTTATAATGCTGGTGTAGTACCTCGTTGAATCTCCTTCTCCAAAGCCCACGATTGCAAACAGAACCGAATATTATTTCTACTGAGGTTTTTGTGGCATAAATGAAAGCAGAGCCAAAATGCCACTGATCGATTGTAAAATTGTCCATTTCCGGAAAGCGCACGCTTCATAGACACTTTACCTGTTTGTCGAACGAACCATACATTGTTGTCCAATAGATTGAAGTGAGTTCAAATAATTCATATGTGACCGTTCTTCGCGTACTGGCGAAGCAAAGCTTTCGATTTTGATTTTCGCCGGTGTATTTTGTATGCGCTAGATCCCGAATCACTTGTTTAGGTGCGCGATATGTTGTCCTTGCTTATATCTATCTCCCGGGACATGACTTTCTGCTTGCGCAGCGGATGTCTGCGGATTTCATTCTCCAAGTCGTTGATGACAGTGCGCGTGGTATATTTTTTATTTTTTAGGGCCCTGCCAATGTCTTGAAAGTTACTTGTTGACCTGAGCTCCGAGTATTTCAAAATATGTCAAATAAAACTCTCGCTAGTCCGGCTATGACTGCACGGCTGAACGTGGAATGTTAGATCCCTTAATAGACCACGTGCAGCCGAGCAACTAGCGGAAGCTCTAGACTGCTGCAAAGCAGACATAACCGCCATTCAAGAAATGCGATGGGATGGGCCGGACAAAAAGAAGATGAAAAACTGCGACATCTACTACGGCAATTGTTATCGACGGCAAAAGCAGCGCTTATTTGGATGCGGACAAGAAGTCCTGAGGTTCCTGCATGTGAACGAGCGCCTCGTAGCAATCCGCATCAAGGCTAAATTCGCCAACATTAGCCTTATATGCGCGCATGCCCCCACAGAGGAGAAAGATGACGACACCAAGGATGCCTTCTACGAGCTCCTTAACAAGACCTACGAGCAATGCCCTAGCTATGACATTAAAATCGTTGTGGTGGAACAATCGGAAAATATAGCCTGCACAACACCACCTGCGATAACGGATTCAGGCTAATCACCTTTGCGGCGGGGCGAAATATTGTCGCAGCTAGCACGCGGTTCCCACATCTCCACATACACAAGAGGACTTGGAGAACTCCTGATCAATCAACAGTCATCCAGATTGATCACATTGCGATGGACGCAAGACACTCCTCCAGCATTATGGATGTCCGTACGTTCCGAGGAGCCAACAACGACTCGGGCCATTACCTTGTTGTAGCCAATATACAGTTGCGGATATCCTAAACTACGCCAAGACAAACTAATGCTGTGAGGAAATTCGACGTCAGACGGCTACAATCGGAAGAGGAGAGACGAACGCCGGCTTCTCAGGAGTAAGCAGAAAGAGCATGAGAAGCGGGCGATCGAGGAAATTAAGAGACGTTATTCCAGGAATTAGGTTCGGAAGTTTTACCAAAAGGTATGAATAACACGCCACGGAAACAAACCCCGAACCGAAGCCTATAGAGATGAACAAGGGAACATCGTAGTAGAATCGAAGTCGATGCTGAGGATTTGGAAAGACCATTTCTGCAGACTGTATAACGGCGATGACGGAGCAAATACCGCTGGCAGGCAGAATCAACCGAATCAACCTTTCAACCTGGACGATGATGACCAACAATTCCGTCCACCCGACCTGAATTAAGTGAAGATAGCTATATCGAAGCTTAGGTCCAACAAAGCTGCTGGAGCTCTGCAAAGTGGCAGGCGATGACTTGGTAAGGAGCATACACCAACTCATCTGTAAAATATGGTCGGACGAAAGTATGCCCGATGAACCTCAGTATTGTTTGTACGATTCTCAAGAAAGGAGACCCTCTGAACTGCGCCAACTACAGAGGCATCAGTCTCCTTAACATTGCATATAAGATCTTATCTGCCGTATTGTGTGAACGCCTGAAGCCGTTCGTCAACAACCTGATAAGTCCATATCAGTATGGTTTCAGGCCAGGAAAGTCCACCATCGACCAGATATTCACACTACGGCAGATCTTGGAGAAGACCCATGAGCTTCAGATCGATACCCACCACCTATTCATCGATTTTAAGATCGCGTATGACAGCATCTATAGAGATGAGCTATATAGAGCAATGTCTAGTGTTGGCATCCCTGCCAAACTCGTCCGTCTGTGCAGGATGAAGATGGAGAATGCACACTGCTCCATCAAGGTCGGTAAAGATCTCACCGAGACCTTTGATGTCCAGAATGGATTAAGCCAAGGCGATGCGCTGTCATGCGATTTTTTCAACATCGTACTTGAAAGAATAGTGCAAAACTCACGAGCAAACACTATCTTTCAAAAGTCCGTCCAACTACTCGCATACGCCGACGATATTGACATAATCGGCCGAAAGCAGCGTGATGTCAGTGACGCTTTCGCGAGTATTGAGACGGAAGCGGCGAAAATGGGTTAAGCGGTCAATGAGGGCAAGACCAAGTATATGCTGTCAAGCAAAAAGGACAACCAACACCGACGTCTCGGACAGAACATCACCCTCGACAGATATAACTTTGAGGTAGTTAAGGACTTTGTCTACCTAGGCTCCGCTATAAATACAGACAACGACACCAGCGCTGAGATGAAGCGAAGAAAAACTCTTGCCAACCGCTGTTTCTTTGGGTTAAGAAGGCAATTGAATAGCAAAGCCCTCTCTCGGACAACAAAAGACCCTTTATAAGACCTTAATAATCCCGGTCCTGTTCTATGGCGCGAAGGCATGGACATTATCAAAAATGGATGAGGGTGTTCTTGGTTGCTTCGAGAGAAAAATTCTGCGGGCGATCTTCGGTCCCGTCTGCATTGACGGTGATTGGAGGAGGAGATACAACGACGAACCGTACGGACTGTACAGCGACATGGACCTAGCCAGAAAGACTGAGATGGCTGGGTCATGAAGATCGTATGGACACTAATGCACCCGTCCGAAAAGTCTTCGAATCCGCTCCCGAGGGTCAGCGCAGTAGAGGAAGGCCAAGACTCAGGTGGCGCATGCAAGTGGAAGGAGACCTCAGCCAACTTAGCGTGCGAAGCTGAAGGCAGGTAGCCATAGATCGAGCTGACTGGAGAAGCTTGTTGACTGAAGCTCAGGTCCATCCCGGACTGTAGCGCCACTTAAGGTAGAAGTCTGGCTAAGTATCATCAGTGGGAAATTGTCCATATAGTCTGCCAGATTTGCCTCGTCTGTGCGTTCAACTCATCATATACATACAGTCAGACTTAGCATGAACTCACCGAATGTTTACCTTGTCCTAGCAGGCACCAGGTGAGATGATGATGCGGTTTTTTTTTCCCTTGGTCGAAGACTGTTTGGTGCATATTCCACCACCTCCAGACAGGCGACCTCGTAGTTTTTCAGCGTTTTAATCGTTTTGTTGTTTTAGAACTCTTCTATTTTCATACTTCCCTTGATCTTGGTGTTAAATGTGCTTCTCCTGGCCTTAGTTTCCTTTGAACGATGCGTTCATCGTTTCTATTTATAATGGTGTCCGATAGTTCAATCTTGTTGTCTTGAATAGTTCTGTTATGGCTGCGCTTAAGTTGAATGCCTACAATAAGATGATAAGGTCATCGAGACTACATTCGTTAGTGTACCTAAGCACCTTCCTATCAGAAGAGTTTTAAACTTTGGCACATCTATTCCAAATCCTGACAATCACCACTTGCCTCGGGTAGATCTCATGTATCTGAAACAACTTCATTCTAATAAGCAATACGAACTACAGCTTGAGACTGCATCTTTGATGTTCTCGTCCAATCAGATTTATTTGACAGAGTTTGCTCTAATTTCCTATCCCACCTAACTCGAATGCTAACCATCTGTAAAGTCGCATTCATTAGCGCTTGTTCGCTCACATCTTACAGACGACGCACGATGAAATCAGCTTTTTTCAGTTCCAGATACTAAAATTTCTTCCCCCAATTTTCCAACCAATTTATCGAAACCTTGCCCTATTCGCCTACAAATTTAGCTGAGATTGTGTAAGGTTACGACGAAGCACAAAGCGCGGTCTTCAATAAATTTAAAATGATTCACCTTAGTACCATAAATTTATCAACTCCCCAACCCCAACCCTCCACCTCTAAACCAAACACTTACTCGTATATAGATGGTGGAATTGGAATTGAAAGAAAATTGCCCACAACCCACGCAGAGCTAGTAGAGGTAGAGGTGCCTCCATGGCTCGACACCATCTCATTTCCAGTAAATTACCCAAAGTAACGTGTGCCATGGGCTTTTCTGAATGTGTGTCCTCCTTGCGAAGGCAATTCCCCTAAATCACTTGCCCAGATCGTTTGTCAATCTACGAGAACACTTAAAAATTAACATCACACGGCATGGAAGAGTGTTGGTGCAGGGTAATAGAGGAAAGGAGGAGAGGAAGAGGATTACATGCAAAAGGAGGCTCTGTGGAAAATTGAGGAGAAATCGAAACAAAAACGACACCCGAAAGGAAAACAAATAAAAGTGGAAATTGATTTCTTGGTTCCCTTCGAGAGAAAAAAAAAAAAAAAACAAAAGTCCTTGTTGGTGAGATAGAAAATCGTTGGGCTAAGATTGGTTTTTTTTTTTTTTCGTTTTGGTTCTTAAGTGCTTCCGTGTGTAACCACTTAAGGGCACACAGTTGAACCCCTAAAGCGAATTATTACAAATTATATGCAAACGAGTACAAGAGTCCGGAAGAGGCCATTTACCCATATACATATACGAGTACATAAACATATACACCCACCAAAAACCCATTTTATAAACAAATGACTTAAATCTCAGTCTTAAGGGGAGAAGAATGCCTGGCCGTTGTTTTTAGTGTGCAGTGTACAAAGTGTCGACCTTAATGCGTTTGGTAATTACAAACAGATGAGGCTTGCCGGAGTTGTATTTATGAAATATTACAAGATCCCCCTTCATCTGTACACCTCTCCTCTTTCTCCTTCTCACGGTCCAACTTTGGGTCAACGATTAAGTGGTTCCTTTTGTTGGTTGTTTCCATTTGGTGGGAGGGGATTTTGGAAAATCTCTTCCGCACTTGACTTGAGCTTCAATTATTTTATCCAGGAAAAGTTATTAACTGCATAACGAGGGATAGATGGGTGGGTGGGCTGCGACGAAAACCATGTATCCAGTCGTCTGTAAAGGAAATGAGTTCATTCACAAGAAGTGTTCTTGTATAAATATAATGAACGGGCAATTGAATGGAATGACTGTTTGGATACGAGTACGTGTTCGGGACGCGCGTAAACAGATTTATGAATATTAATGAGTCAGGATTTTCTTTGACAGTATAGACAGACAAATGGACGCATTTGGATTCTATGGTGATTCTAAAAGGCATCAATTTGTGGTGGGATTAAGAAGCGTTCGAATTAGATTTTATACTCAGGTTCCATTTAAAGTGGATTTATGAGATGTATGTATATGGTCGCATCTTCAATTCTAAAATATCTAAATTCTCAATATCAGTTCATCAGGTTGACGAGTTAATTTCCTCAACAAAGTTCGTTGCATTGTCGGATGAACCTTGAGCACGAGGTCTGCTAAAATTTCACTGCGATCCATCACGTACTTGAATGCAGGCTTTCGCATCCCGACTTCGCAAACAATGAAGGCATTAGAAAAGTAATCACTAACCTTCTAGTTGTTTAACGCTTATCCTAACACCTTCTGGAAGCATGTAATTCACCGTGTATTTCGGTCCTTAACATTACCCCCTGAATAGTTCTTCTCCTCTTGTACTTTTCTTCTATTATAGTTACTTTATTGCCTTCTCTTCTACCCTCTTTTTTGTCAGAAAAAGAAGCTAAACCTAGATATATAGTTCGCATTTCTACATCATATTTTGGGCCTTGTTCAATTAAGCGAACTAAAGTCTTGAGGTATGATAACGTGCTTTTTAAGTTGGGAGCTTACCTGGACACTAATTGACCAGTAATCGATTTTCCATATGACCTTGTCCGTTGAATCCGATGAACCTTAGTACAATAAGCGTGGGTAATGGCTTTTGTGGCCTTAGGAGGTACGTCTTTTAAGTTGCCATAGCAATGATAATATGAAATACTTCAGCCAAAATACCGTTTAGAGATCATAAGGATCCAAAATAAGATAGAGAAATGTGACCTCTAGTCGATCTTCCATTATTTGACGAATTTATTGAGGCTTTTCACAAACCGACGAAGCAACAATCACCTGATGTTCCAAGATTCTCAGTTGAATTTCTCGGTTCAGCTATAACAACGTCTGCAAAACCAAAATATAACACAATATGCGGAACACAAATCAATCCATCAGCCTAATTTATTTATTGAAAGAGGAAATTCTTAAAGTGGCGCCCAACAGGGGGTCCCCGTTAAACATGCAATATTTTTTTATTTTTGAAACAAAAAGACAGAAATCTGGTCTGAAGCATCCTCTACGAAACCAAAACTATCAGAGGCCCTCCTGGGGGGAAAAAATCTGCAATTAGATAGAACACACCCAAGAGAAAACATTCATCAAAGTACTTGTCTTGTATCTGATGCAATCCAGAAGCTTCATAGCCGATATCTCAGATATATCTGAAATGCATTTAGCGAAACGGCAATCATGAATCAGTTACACAACAGTTCTTACAATGTTCTCACGTTAACGTACACGTACATCTTACAACTCGTATCCGTGACTTCCACCATGCAAATGCTTCCTTATGGTCTATTCCGCCTATTCCCCGCATCATCTCACAATCCAGAAAGCGAATCCATTTACTTTTCATTGATTCTCAAGTTAGCGCGAATAATTTCTACAGACCGTAGCTGATTGGATTTATACGCCCCGCTGGCATCATGTTAGCTTAGCTACTCCCGGCCGCCAATTCAAACAAAGTGGATGCACGCGAATAACAAACAAATAACAGGCAATCCCCAGTGGCACAACACCGTGCAACAAACAGCCAGCAATGCTCCATCCAAAGAAATGTAATCCAATCTGCGTTCCATTCACAAATGATTAACTGCAACAATTTTGCAGCGCGATCTCGGACGTGGTCCGACTCCCACACATGCCAAATGGGTAACAAAAAAAAATCGAAAAATTGAATGAAACCATCCCTCTAGCTGGTGATTAAATCACATCCTGTGTCAAGCTTCACGCTGATTCCAGGGTGATAAGACTCCAATCATCGATGGAGTACTGCGTGACTACGTGTGTACTGGGTATACCCAGTGCTCACAGTCAGGACGCCTGCTTGTCAGTTATGAGCAATTAAATTACCTTAGAGTAATTATGCAGCTCACACATGCACATGCACACAGTATACCGAGTGACACGACATGACATATTGGACACATTGGACACTTTGGACACACTGGACGCATTGAATACTTCGGACACACTGTATACATTGAACGCATTGAAAATTTTGAAAAGAGCCCATCAGTTGCGGCACTATCGTCAAGTCGTCACTTGGCTACAATAACAAGGAGCTGAAGGCATAATTAACGCGCCCGCCTACATTAGCCACAGTGATGAACGGAGGTAGAACCAGGTAGCTCAAGTCAAAGCCGAAGCGCAGACCAAATCGCGACGCACAGTAACTCTCAGAGTCGAAGCAACACCTATGTGGTTAAATCGTCATTAACGGCACAAAAGCCGCCTTTTCAGTCTCGAGCACAAGGTCGACGAAGAGAAGCGGAAAGGAGTGAGGAACGACAGTCAAATGTAGGTACTGTCGGCAGCCGACAGTGTTTGGCCAAAGTGTGAAAAGCAATATTTCAGATTGTAATTATCACCTGGTCCTAGAGTCACAGCAATGTTGGGACCAATGTCAGACTGACTGTTAGTCAGAGGCTCAGGTTTCAGGGTTCTCCCTCGGTCAGGTAGATACACCTTCGTTTCTCGCCACCTCGCTGATTTATACGCGTTTTTCGGGAACCTGAAAGGGGGACCACCGCTTATTGCATTTTAAGTGTAAGCGAACGCTTTCATCATCGACGTCGTTGACCACGGCAAATTGTACACTTTGTGCATTCTTGATGGCGGTGGTCATTCATCCGCATGCATGCAACCGCTTAGCATTCCCTCTTCTTCGCCACAATTGGTGAAGAGACCCCATAACCGAATTGAAACTCCAAACTCATTCCCAATTCTCCAATTGATTCGAGCGATTGTCGCTGCAAGTTGTTTGTTAAGCATGTTAAAGGGGCCATTTAACAAGTGCGTATTAATCATGGCCTCTGCGCACCCTTCATGCGTTTCAGTTGCTGTTGTCGCTGCCGTAGTCTTCGTCGTCATCGTCTTCATCGTCATCGTCATCTTTGGACGTTCTTAGCGTGCTCTTATCTGTCATAAGAGTCATAACATTGTCAGTTTGGGGCGGGGGCCTCTTTGGGGTCATCATCGAGGAATGTACTTTCGAAAAAACTTTGATTATTTGTGTCTTAACGATGCGAAGCGATTAATAGTTGACGGCATGGTGATTGTGCATTTCAATTGGAGGGAAACAATTTAGACAAAGTAATTTTTTTTTTCCCCAAGTTGTTGTTCGTAATCGTATACTCGTATGTTGTGTCGCTTGAATTGGAGTGCTTGTTGCTCGTACTTAAACATTATATGTGATAGTTGTCCTTCATTCAGACATCATATATTTTGTCAAGTAATGGCCGACTCCACTTTATTGAAGGAGGAAGCGATTTGAGGTCCAACTAATGATGACAAGATTTCATATGTCCAAACTCTGATTTGGGACACGATGATCGCACTTTAAGTGAAAATAACTGACAATCAATTGATGTTTCAATTGAGAGATATTAATCTCGATTTGTGCTTGACCCTGCAGACCGAGTTGTTTTCAATGGAGCACATGTCAATGCGGAAGAGAGATTTGCTGAGAAAGTGGGACTTGATGACTCAGAAAGGCATAAACCTGTCATCAGTGATAATTTAAAATTCTGTCGATTAAGTTTTAACATAAACTTGCCAGTATGTCGACCATTAAGTAAAAGAAAAGCATTACCACAGGAGTGTGTGATTTGACCTTAACTTTTTACAGCGTTTGGCTTAGTTTTAGTGTGGGAAGCATGGTGACGAGTGCACCCAATAGAATATCAGTATTAATCTAAAAATTAAATACCTTAGCCGTTTCCCTATAATTATCGATAATTGGAGGAGGAATCAAAAGGCTTTAACAAAAGGGAAAGCCGTGTGTACAATCCATTCAATTTGAGCAATCTTTGCAGAAATAGGTGAAAAAGTAACTAGAGAATTGTCAGGCACAACATCGGCCCGCAGATTCGAAGAAAAAATACCTCACAGTGTCGTCTTTACTGACGCAGAAAGTGATGTCAGTTATGTAGGTACATTAAGAGGGATACAGCAATAATCCTCTGTACCTCTGAAACCATTAAACTGTGAATAGGAGTCCAAATAACAATGGAAGTCGTTTAATGAGGAATGAAGTGTATGCTGCCGTCTTTTATAAGAATGCTAGCAGCACATTTATTTCTAATTATGGTGCGACTACGAAAAGATTCGAACACATTGCTTCCTTCGCTCAGGCTTTGAGCGCCGTATTTTTACAGCCGCATGAGTCATGGTTCTATTACCTAAGGCGGCATTAGGTAGGCAAAAAAGATCCTTTTCGAAGTTTAGAAAAGTTTTTCCATTGATTTTTGAAGCATGAGATGGATATACTAGTACGAGTATGTATGTCATCATAATAATTAAGGGACTTTATAGGAAACAACATCATTTTAATGGGCCTCATCCTGCACCAAATCTAATGATAGGCACCGGTTGAAACTGATTCGAGATAGTATTCAGTTTACTTGAAGCAATGCGGGAAGTGAGTTTTGATCTTAAGACTTAGGTAGATTTGGCGTCCAACATGGGTCCAAAAGTAGGAATATTGCATCTCACAATGCGTAACTCGATTGTAGTTCTTCTTCTTTCCCTCGCTTTGTTTCAGCAAAATCTGAAAAATTATCAAAAGATATATGAAACTGTTATATATTTAATAGCAATACTCTTCGTAAAAATGGCGTCCAGGCAAAGACGCAGAAAGTGATGTCAGTTATGTAGGTACATTAAGAGGGATACAGCAATAATCCTCTGTACCTCTGAAACCAATAAACTGTGAATAGGAGTCCAAATAACAATGGAAGTCGTTTAATGAGGAATGAAGTGTATGCTGCCGTCTTTTATAAGAATGCTAGCAGCACATTTATTTCTAATTATGGTGCGACTACGAAAAGATTCGAACACATTGCTTCCTTCGCTCAGGCTTTGAGCGCCGTATTTTTACAGCCGCATGAGTCATGGTTCTATTACCTAAGGCGGCATTAGGTAGGCAAAAAAGATCCTTTTCGAAGTTTAGAAAAGTTTTTCCATTGATTTTTGAAGCATGAGATGGATATACTAGTACGAGTATGTATGTCATCATAATAATTAAGGGACTTTATAGGAAACAACATCATTTTAATGGGCCTCATCCTGCACCAAATCTAATGATAGGCACCGGTTGAAACTGATTCGAGATAGTATTCAGTTTACTTGAAGCAATGCGGGAAGTGAGTTTTGATCTTAAGACTTAGGTAGATTTGGCGTCCAACATGGGTCCAAAAGTAGGAATATTGCATCTCACAATGCGTAACTCGATTGTAGTTCTTCTTCTTTCCCTCGCTTTGTTTCAGCAAAATCTGAAAAATTATCAAAAGATATATGAAACTGTTATATATTTAATAGCAATACTCTTCGTAAAAATGGCGTCCAGGCAAAGACGCAGAAAGTGATGTCAGTTATGTAGGTACATTAAGAGGGATACAGCAATAATCCTCTGTACCTCTGAAACCAATAAACTGTGAATAGGAGTCCAAATAACAATGGAAGTCGTTTAATGAGGAATAAAGTGTATGCTGCCGTCTTTTATAAGAATGCTAGCAGCACATTTATTTCTAATTATGGTGCGACTACGAAAAGATTCGAACACATTCCTTCCTTCGCTCAGGCTTTGAGCGCCGTATTTTTACAGCCGCATGAGTCATGGTTCTATTACCTATGACGGCATTATGAAGGCAAAAAAGATCCTTTTCGAAGTTTAGAAAAGTTTTTCCATTGATTTTTGAAGCATGAGATGGATATACAAGTATGTATGTCATCATTATAATTAAAGGACTTTTTAGGAAACAACATCATTTTAATGGGCCTCATCCTGCACCAAATCTAATGATAGGCACCGGGTGAAACTGATTCGAGATAGTATTCAGTTTACTTGAAGCAATGCGGGAAGTGAGTTTTGATCTTAAGACTTAGGTAGATTTGGCGTCCAACATGGGTCCAAAAGTAGGACTATTGCATCTCACAATGCGTAACTCGATTGTAGTTCTTCTTCTTTCCCTCGCTTTGTTTCAGCAAAATCTGAAAAATTATCAAAAGATATATGAAACTGTTATATATTTAATAGCAATAATCTTCGTAAAAATGGCGTCCAGGCAAAGACCTACACTCTGAGATCCGAAAACAGCGATCATATCGAAAAACAATTAAAACTGAGCTTAAAGAGAAAGAGTTTAATTGTTTTTCAAATTGTACCTTGCGGCTTTCCTAAATAATACCCTTAATATCCTTGAGGACATTCCAGCTAAGCACACAAAGACGTAATTGTTTTCCGATAAGATACACCGCTATGTTCATCTGTTTGTATAACAAATACTCCTCTCATACTCATCTTCACAACTTAAATCCTTTTACCACAAACTATCTGTCGGACTAAATCCCTGAAGCATGTGTTTCTATTTCTCATTGGAGAAAAAGGATTTACTCTTTCTTCCGCTGCTCGCATGGGATAACTTTGTTAAAGCCCGCAAAGTCCATTTGGAGCAATTTTCACTTGCAACCAACCGTATCACTTCAGAAACACTGTCATATACCCGACTATACTTGAGAAGTGCTTCTCTCTATAAACCAATATCCTTTGGATTTAAGGGTGTATAGCTGGGAGGAAAAAAATGTTTTGACGATTTCAAGCAGTAACTGTATTTTCCAAAGACAAATACTAAAATTCCTGTGCTCTATGCTGTAAATCGACCCACACACCCCCATGTACTTGCAACATACATGCGGATATTGATGGAGCATTTGTTTTAAACACAACGACTATGGGAATCTGCAGCAAGTGTGTGAATGGAAAAACTTCATTTCCGCTTCAACTAAACCAACAACAAGAAGCAACACCATTTTCTGAGCTGAACAATATTTTCCATCGGTAGATACTACAATTCTACAAATACAACAATACCTCTAGCAACCCGAATACCATCAACAACAAAACCAGCGATTCCTTTTATTCCGTCTACAATTGCAGTCCCACAGAAGCCGAACCAGAAGTAAAGGCAATAGAATCATACCACAAGCAACCATTTCAGGATGTCTTCCTTCTCTGAAAGCAATTTCCGTTCAAATTCAATTGAGTGATTCTTGAGTGAGGCCAAAGAAAAGTGCACAAAAATTTTCAAAACAGTAAAAAACGAAACGAAAAAGAAAAGAAGCAAAGACGGGAAAAAGTGAAGAAATTGTCTGTCTTTAGCATTTATTGGGTTTTCGCAGGACGTAGTACAGAATTGCTAAGTAATTCTATTTTGGAGGATAAAACTTGTGGATGGGAAAGGAAAGCTAAAACCCACTTCAATAAATTGGCGGAGAATTTTCTTAAAACAAGGTTTCTGAAATGGATTTAATAAAAAGGCTAACATTTGTATTTTTATTTAAGTTTTGAAGGTACAGTACATATGCAGATGTGTCGGAATAGATACTCTTCTGGAAAATTCGATTGAGAGACATATTGCCTAAACTGTATGGCATATAAAAAGTTCTATGATTTAATTCTGTCCAATCTTAAAGACTGCATAACTGAGTCCTGTTAGAAAGGATTTCCAGGACTTAGTCAGGGTCTTGGAAAAGAGATGGTGGCGGACGAGCCCTATATGGGCCAACGGCAGCGCTCACATCCTAGAACGGGTTACTGGCTTCGGTGTAACCGACCCTCGTCCTAGGGGCATTAAGAATGGAACTGGTCCTCCAGGTTGGGGGTTGTGCCGCCGGAGAAACTGCCCGGCCATTTAAAAAAAAGCATAAGTTACGAAGCATTAACAAGCCTCGGATATGGCCGGATCTACTGTTGACAACCCACGCAAACGATTTAAGGACAATGAGCTTCGGATATGCACATGGAATGTTAGATCCCTTAATAGACCACGTGCAGCCGAGCAACTAGCGGAGGCCTTAGATAGACACGAGTAGCAGACATAACCGCCTTTCAAGAAATGCGATGGAATAGGCCGGACAAAAAGAAGATGAAAAACTACGACATCTACTACGGCAATTGCTATCGAGCAGCGCTTATTTGGATGCGGATTTGTTGTCGGAGGTAAACTAAGACAAGAAGTCCTCAGCTTCCGGCATGTGAGAAAGCGCCTCGTAGCAATCCGCATCAAGGCTAAATTCGCCAACATTAGCCTTTTATGCGCGCATGCCCCCACAGAGGAGAAAGATGACGACACCAAGGATGCCTTCTACGAGCTCCTTAACAAGACCTACGAGCAATGCCCTAGCCATGACATTAAAATCGTTGTGGTGATTTTAATGCAAAGCTAGGAAGAGAGGGTATCTTCGGTGGAACAATCGGAAAATATAGCCTGCACAACACCACCTGCGATAACGGATTCAGGCTAATCACCTTTGCGGCGGGGCGAAATATTGTCGCAGCTAGCACGCGGTTCCCACATCTCGAAATACACAAGGGGACTTGGAGAACTCCTGATCAATCAACATTCAACCAGATTGATCACATTGCCATCGACGCAAGACACCCTCCCAGTATTATGGATGTCCGTACGTTCCGAGGAGCCAACATCGACTCGGACCATTACCTTGTTTTAGCAAAGGTACGGTTGCGGATATCCCAAACTACGCCAAGACAAACTAATGCTGTGAGACAATTCGATCGAGTGTCTCTTAATCTCTTAAGAGGACCAATGCCGCCAGCATCAAGCATCGAAGACCATTGGAAACAGAGATGCCGCTTCTGATGTGCAGTAAGTAAACAGAAAGAGCATAAGAAGAGCGCGGTCGAGGAAATTGAGAGATACTATTCCAGGAATGAGGAAGAAGTTTTACCAAAATGTAAAAATAACATGCCACGGAAACAAACCCCGAACCGAAGCCTGTAGAGATGAACAAGGGAACATCGTAGTAGAGTCGCAGTCGATGCTGAGCATTTAGAAAGACCATTTCTGCAGACTGTATAACGGCGATGATGGACCAAATACCGCTGTCAGGCAGAATCAACCTTTCAACTTGGACGATGATGACCAACAATTCCGTCCACCCGACCTGGATGAACTGAAGATAGCTATATCGAAGGTTAAGTCCAACAAAGCTGGTGGAGCGGACGGCCTGACTGCCGAGCTCTTCAAAGCGGCAGGCGATGACTTGGTAAAGAGCACACACCAACTCATCTGTAAAATATGGTTGGACGAAAGTATGTCCGATGAATGGAACCTCAGCATTGTTTGTCCAATTCTCAAGAAAGGAGACCCTCTGAACTGCGCCAACTACAGAGGCATCAGTCTCCTTAACATCGCATATAAGATCTTATCCGCCGTATTGTGTGAACGCCTGAAGCCGTTCGTCAACAACCTGATAGGTCCATATCAGTGTGGCTTCAGGCCAGGAAAGTCCACCATCGACCAGATATTCACACTACGGCAGATCTTGGAGAAGACCCATGAGCTTCAGATCGATACCCATCACCTATTCATCGATTTTAAGGCCGCGTATGGCAGCATCTATAGAGACGAGCTATATAGAGCAATGTCTAGTTTTGGCATCCCTGCCAAACTCGTCCGTCTGTGCAGGATGACGATGAAGAATGCACGCTGCTCCATCAAGGTCGGTAAAGATCTCACCGAGACCTTTGATGTCCAGAATGGATTTAGCCAAGGCGATGCGCTGTCATGCGATTTTTTCAACATCGTACTTGAAAGAATAGTGCAAAACTCACGAGCAAACACAAGAGGCACTATCTTTCAAAAGTCCGTCCAACTACTCGCATACGCCGACGATATTGACATAATCGGGAGAAAGTAGCGTGATGTCAGTGGCGCTTTCGCGAATATTGAGACGGAAGCGGCGAAAGTGGGTTTAGCGGTCAATGAGGCAAGACCAAGTATATGCTGTCAAGCAAAAAGGAAAACCAACACCGACGTCTCGGGCAGAACGAACTCCTGCCAATCGCTGCTTCTTTGGGCTAAGAAGGCAATTGAGTAGCAAAGCCCTCTCTCGGACAACAAAAGTCACCCTTTATAAGACCTTAATAATCCCGGTCCTGCTCTATGGCGCAGAGGCATGGACATTACCAAAAACAGATGAGGTGGTTCTTGGTTGCTTCGAGAGAAAAATTCTTCGCGCGATCTTCGGTCCCGTCTGCATTGACGGTGAGTGGAGGAGGAGATACAACGACGAACTGTATGGACCTTTCCAGAAAAGTGAAGATCCAAAGATTGAGATGGCTGGGTCATGTAGAGCGCATGGACACCAATGCTCCGGTCCGGAAAGTCTTTGAATCCGCTCCCGAGGGACAGCGCAGTAGAGGAAGGCCAAGACTCAGGTGGCTCAGCCAACTAAGCGTGCGAAACTGGGGGCAGCTAGCCACGGATCGAGCTGGCTAGAGAAGCTTGTTGACTGAGGCCCAGGTCCACCCTGGACTGTAGCGTAAGTAAGTAAAATAAAGTAGGTAAGTATTTACAAGGTGACCCAATGCTTCGTACATTGTTAAAGGCTGAAATTTATAAAAACAAATATGGTTCATCCCAGGAGTCTAGTCTATTCCCTGCATTATTTTTTGTTTTTAAACATCTTCTGTGGTTCTCCTCTATCGTCTACTTTATAGTGCCGAGCTTAGTTTATTGTGACCACATGAATACATTATCCTGATTGCCTAGCTTTGGCCAATGCACATATTTCTGCTGGAAGTGTGTTCATGCAGAAAAGTAAGACACCCTAATTTCAAAAATCCTTCAGAGAAAAACGTATGACTTTAATTTTCTTATACTCCGTTCAAAGGCATCCATCATTTGGGAAAATATTATGTTTACTTGATTAAGAGGACGGCATCCTTACTCTTAATAGTTTTGCAACATTTTTCATGTTTGGGCACTTGTATTTTGGTAACGACCACGATTTCTCAGTTATTTCCCTAATTTGATCCAAATTTTTACTGGATTTACAAATTTTTTCAATCTAATTCCGATCAACTATTGTACCAGCAACAAATCATTAAAAACTATGCTCCTTCATTAGACTGAACATTACCTTTGACCATAAAAAATGTAAAGTTTGTTTTTAAAATTTAATTTATTGTTAACATTACTGTCTTTCAGGAAGGAAAAAAATCAATAAACCATAGGAAATGGCCATCAGAACGGTCGTAAAATTTAATAAGCATGCATTAAACACTTTCACGATGAGCCGATGGTTCATTATGATTTAGGTCAAGTCACCTATAATAGGTGACTCGTTATGTCTGACTCTTTCGATACAAGTTGACACAGTGGAAGTACTAAAATGTAAAACTTATGTCTAAATAGATTTTATTACCTCACACTGTAGAACAGAATCGTAAGTGTGAACACATCCGATTGTCGTTTAAATAATAATTTTCAGCACCTTTGATAGTAAATCATTTATAATTGTTGAGACTGTTCAGAAAAGGGAACTTAATTAGGTTTCGGCGGTAAAGGTTCAACCGGATGCATTATTTGGTTTAGCTTGAAAGCCCACCAAAGAATCTAGTTTTGTTCATTTATGTAAATTTTTTAAATACAATATTTTCCTATTTTGTATTTTTTGACTTATTTTGTTTTTTTTTTTTCATTTCAGGTAAGTTTTCATCTGACGATTTGATCGAGAAACTAAATGCGTGAGTAAAACGAAGAGCTCTATATACATATGTGCATTCAACGTCAATTAAAGGAAGTCCCAATCCCTTGTTATCATTCATCATAATTTACAAGTAATCGAAAGGATATGTGGGTCGGTCTTCAGTTTAGCGCTTTATGTTTTGAAATTTTGCAGCGATGATTTAAGTCAAGTAGAAACCAAGAAGATGTGGTCCTGAATCGCAGGAATAGGGGTCATTCCACTGGTTTAGTATATTGTTAACCTTGCCCAAATTCTAAAGTTTTTGAAGCAATTGATGAAAGTACATCTGGATTTGAGGATTTTTGCCTACTCTATCCAATTTACAATTATCTTTTCGAACAAAAAATTGCTCTAGAATAGGAATAGGTAGTGGAAATCTATGGAGGAATTTCGGAAGTCAAAAAAATCATCAATGGATGTATTCAGCTCATACAATAAAAGGATTAGCTACCTATACAAAACTCGAACTAACTGGCAGGTCATCTGGAAAGAGACCGCCTATTTCCGGAAAGCCTGAGTGTGGTAGATCACGAAATTGATTGGCATGATCATGGCTATCCCCATCAGAAGATCATACCCATACCCATACGATGGCGCGATGGTTAGCTCATTGGACTATCACGCAGAGGGTCCGTGGTTCGATCCCTGGCATCGCCAAAAATTTTTCGAATCGTCATCATCATTTCGGCGGGAAATGGCAAACTCCCGAAAGTAAAATTGCCTATGAAAAAGCTTCTAAGGAGTGCCGTTCGGATTCGGCGATAAACCATAGGCCCCGCTCAGATGTGACAAAAATGGAAACATTGAGCAGCACAAATGAGTGTTTTTTTTTAAATTAGGTTATGACTGGTGCCAGTTTGTTCAAAATGATATGGAGTGTGGATGGGAGCTAAACCAATTAATGGTTCAATGTCAGACTTAAAGGACCCGAATTTCAAATATTTGGCATAATACACTTTACTCGTTATTTCGACTTCATTCCAACACTTACTGGTAATGAAAGATGCCAACAGATTCCCTTAGCAAAGTTCATCGGTCATGGGGAGCACATATATAAAACATTACGAAGGCTTCGGTGAAAAGTTACGAATCTCATACTTTTAGAGCACAATTCATTGCCTTGAAATTCCCGATATATGCTCTCTTAATCCAAAGAACATCCCTTTTTGGCTTACCTTGTTTTTATAGCTAACGTTCTCTATTCACTATAATAAAATGCTGGTAATAATCTAAGTAACGACTTCATCAGGACCGACTCCGGCATCTGTATCAGCCATAAGAGGATGTCCACAGGGAGACGTACTTTCGCTCCTCCTGTGATCCGTGATCATAGACGACCTGTTCAACAAATTAAGCAACCAAGGCTACAATATAATTGGTTATGCCGACGACCTAGTCATGAATATTAGGGACAGAGAAGCAAACAAAGTCACTGCACGCTGCAAAATGCCCTTAAGATAGTCCTAGACTGGTGTACCAGAAAGAATCTCTCCATTAATCTAAACCAGACTATCATAGAGCCCTTCACTAGAAGAAGAAGCTTTAACGTTGGTTTAGTTAACGGCATAATCGTTGAGTACTCTGATGAGGTGAAATATCTGGGAGTAATAAAAGGCTGATTTCGATCTCTCACGTAAACACTTTAACTAAAACAACCAACGCTTTTATGCGCCTATTGTCCCATGTATGGAAGTACATGGGAGATATCTCCAAAGATCATTACTGGATCTCTACAATGATTGTCAGGCCCATCATAAAATATTCTTCCTTACTATGGTGGAGTAAAATCATGCAAAGGGCTGCCATTTTTCTGCTCAAAAAAATGTGACATTGTGCATGTCTGGGCATTTCCGGAGCATTTCGGACATGCCCAACAGCTGCTATAGAAGCAATAATAGGTCTACCGGCCCCAAAACTTAATTATCAGTAAAGTGGCCTTATGTAGCTCAGTAAGAATGTTACACGCCAGAGAACTAGATCTTTTCGACCACCCGGCTCTAAAGATTCTACTCTCTGAAATACCAGAACTTGACACAATCTGCGCAGTAACAGACTGCCTCCAAAAGACATTATCCCTCGACAGAGGCTTTTCCACCGAGATTCCCGGCAAAGAAGTGTGGGTCAGCAACAACCCACCAGACAGCTTAAACGGCATAAAGTTGTATATGGAAATTGGATTGGGAGCTGAAATACACGGACCAAATACTAGCATGTCAATTGATGTGGGAAAAAGTCCTATTGTACTCCAAGCTAAACTGCATGCCATTCAAGAATGCGTTAACCGTATCTACAACTCCGGTGTTAAAGGCGCAAACATCCATATATTCACGGATAGTCAAGCCGCTATAAATGCCCCTAGCTCGCAATGCTGCCTCCAAATTAAAACTGGCCAGAAAGGATTCAAAAACTCCCTTTAACTGACCTAAACCCTTTTGCTGCTCCTCCAAAACAGCAGTAAATCCAGCCATAAATAGCTGGGAGCGCTCAAAATGCATCTCGTATGGAGAGGAGACTCCAGGTCTAAGACAAACCAAACGAACCATCATGCCTTTCAATAAAAATGCTAACAGATGTATGAGTCTAAGCCGGCACCATATCAGAAACCTAGTGGGGTACCTTGCAGGCATCCCGGTTTAAGATGCCCAGCTCTCAATGGAATCAGACGGAATATCTTAATTCGACACCACTGAACTAAGGGATTCCCCTGCTGATATAGTTACTATCATCATTCGGAAGGTAAAAAATTTAACAGCTTGAACACAGTTCTGGAAAATACCGGTACAAAAGATCTTCTAGGTCGAAGTGATCCTGTAAGTTCTCTACTAAAAAACTAATAAGTTATGTCCGCCCTCAAACTTTGACAAAACAGAAACGATTTTCCATCATCATTCAGCAGAAGTTTAATCGGAATGCTGGTACAAGACTAGAAAGATATAGATGGGCCATCATACTCCGACAGATCCTTGTTGTGTACAGCACCCAACTTGTATTTAAATTTCTCAGACAATATTCAAGAGTCTTGCTCTAGCTCTTGTAGTTGCTTCATGTCGTACGATCTGCAGTTTAAAAAAGTTCGACTTCTAGGATTATCCAGCGCTATCGTAGGAAAGCTTTGGTTACAATGTACCTATGAAGCAAGGCATTAATTACTGTAATTACTGTAATTCGGCTGTAGAGACGACTTGACTTTAACGACTACCTCAAAGGTCTCCATCGTAGGTCCTATCTAAACTAGCAAATCCACGAGTAGACATAAAGTGTAGCCAATCGAAAACCATAGATCCTTACCTCTTGTTTTTGTTAGCAGTCTACAACCTAGTTGATAATATTAAAACGACACTGCTCCTGTCAACAGGCATCTGTCAGTTGACTCCTGTCAAAATTTAAACTTGCTGCGTCAGTTAGTTTGTGTTTGACAGCAATTTTTATCAGACTACTCACTAATTTGAGGAGAAAATGGAAAAAAGTGAATTTCGTGTGCTTATTAAGCATTATTTCTTGCGAAAAAAAACCATTGCCGAGACGAAGGCTAAGCTTGATAAATACTATGGCGACTGTTTTTTGGGATGCACGCGGGATAGTCCACATTGACTACCTTCAAAAGGGAAGAACAATCAATGGGGAATATTATGCCAACTTATTGGACCAATTCAATGACGATTTGAAAAAAAAACGACCTCATTTGGCCAAGAAAAAAGTTCTTTTCCACCAAGACAATGCAAGGGTGCACACATGTGCAGTTGCCATGGCAAAAATCCATGAATTGGGCTATGAATTGCTCCCTCATCCACCCTATTCTCCAGATTTGGCTCCGAGCTACTACTTCTTGTTCCCAAACCTGAAGAAATGGCTTGGTGGAAAAAGATTTGACTCCAATGATGAATTCATCTCTGTGTTTTAATCCAAAAGTCACGGACTTATTGACCCGCCCTCGTACATGCCAAGATTTGGGTACATCAACCCCTGCCACGACCCTAAATTCTATGACAATTGGTCCCCTGGAATCATCATAACTAACACGTGAAATCCATTTGAATCATATTCAAAGTTTTAAACCATTAGCAAAGCTTTAACGACATTCTGTCTCATTTGAAGTGTCAAAAATTTGCACCAAATCCTCAGGCATACGTACTCTAAGCTATTAAACGATATTCCAACTTCGACTTCGTGTTTTTTATCTGAAAAAAAAAGAAGAAGAAATTATGACTTTCGTCACGCTTTCTTGTATTCCTAACAGGAGGAAAGAAATTCTCAAATTCGTCCCAGGGGAACAATTTTCCATTCTATTTCCGTCATCTTATGCTACTTTCTCTCTATCTTAAAGTATTAAAGTATCTCTCTCTGTTTTAAACTATTTACGCAAACAAAACTTGAAGATTCCCTGCCAAACTGACATACTCACTGATACGACTGGCGCCATCATCATAAAAATCTATATCCATGCTTCCAAGAAAAAAAAAATAACACTAAGACACAGAGTGAGTAACAAAAGGGAGAGGCAAATCGAAGAAGTCAAAAAACGCACCCCAAACCGAAAATCAAACCCCCGAATGATGACAAATCCCAATTTAGAACCATGAGTATGCACTTACGACTTTCTCACGAACCAATTAAGTAATCCCCGACTGTAGAAGGGGGGGGAGCAATGACAACAACAAAAACAACAACAACTTCGACGACATAGACGACGATGTCTGTCTGCCATCTCAATTTGATGCCTTTGATGTGTTGACAGAGTAGACAGAGATTTTTGTTTAGAATGCCCATCAGCCTAAAGCCATCCTAAGTCAACAATAATAATCGTCCGGTCTGGGCTATGTGTTTGCCTCGTCCTCGCTATGCCAACTCACGTAATATAGATCAAAAGTTTCTATCAACCCTCCTCGTTCTGGTCCTTGTCCTCTGACAACATAGTCTTCATTATCCTTCCAAAGCCAAGAAGACTTTAGAAGAAGAGAATAGAGCAGGACTGTGAATACGAGTAGTAAGCGCGGCAAAACGATTTCCGAAGTGGAAGTAACGCGAACAATAACCCTCGTCCGTCCAGCAGCGGTTCACATGATGATGGCGAAAAACTCGCACACACTATTCGCACCACCATAAAGTGGCAGTGTCTATACTTTACGAGTATAGTGAGTGTAACCTCCAACTGTGCCAACTAACCACGGCAATAGCATCAGGACCAGCATCGCATCGCTTGGCAGTAAGTAATGAATGCGATAATTTGCAGTCAACTTTGACACTTGGATGAAATGTCCCATTACTAAGTTTCCAGCCTCATTTCCCTGTAGTTTCACCCAAGTGCATCCTCCGGCGATGAATCGTGAACCATTGCCTCTGCCACTGCCACTGCCACTGCCACTGCCAGTAATACTGTCAATGGCAATAGGGAAATTTCCATTTTTCTAAACTGCATCCGGAGGATGCTGTCAGGATTTGTTGCTGGTGCTGCTAGTAGTGCCACTACTGCTGCTGTTACTACAATGGCAATGATGATGGGATCATAATGCCATCGCTAGGGTTTGGTTCTCTGCCGTCTGTTCTCCTGCCCTCCGTCTATTTTATTTTATTTTTAGGTTTGTCCTTGGTCCTTGCAACAGCTACAGGGTATAACAGCCGTCTGTCGCTGTGCGATTTTGGCACCCTGCTGGGTTTGTTTGACTTGATTTAGGGATCAGCCAGCAGTGCTGAGCGAATGTTTTCACTGGCACAAGAGGAATTTTTGCTGCAATGCGCGTTTACAACAACGAACGACTTGTGAGTACTTTTAGTATATGGATACTTCTTCTTGGTGCTCCCACTTGCTGCTCCTTCACGTCGTATTTGGCCGAGATACACCGGTTATTTTTTTTTGTCCTTCTGTATCTTTGAAGTAGACAACCACTGTAGTAGCCTGATGAAGTAGTAGTAGTAGTAGTAGTCATCGTCGTTGTCCCCCTTGCCATCGTAGTTGTAGCTAAAGAGACACCACATCTCGGTCCAAGTTATTGTTATTATCTCTGGCAAGGACCACCACGGATAACGAAGGACTCCTAGATACAAAGCCAGACCAAAGGGGAAAAAAAGAAAACCAAAACTGCCAGCAATGTCAGTTGATGTAACTTTGAAAGGACGCTCCTTTCGTCGTAGTTTTTTTCGCCATAGTTTTTTGCCTCGTAATTTTGTTTTGCCATTTTTTGTGACACTTTTTAAACGCCATTTCCTTCCTTCCACTTGCATCCGTTTTTTAAGTGCATTTACACTCTTTTTTTTTTATCACTCTCTCAACTTTTCCAAGTTATGACTGCAGATGCGTTTGTCCTTATTTAAAAGAAGGACTTTCTTAATTTTTAATTTATTTGAGTTTTTGAAACAGTGAAAAATGGTTGCGACTTGCCCCGCTCCCTCTACCCAGCAATCACTGGCAAAACGATCAAGATGGTCGTGAATGAAGTGGAGAAAGAAAGACTAAATGCGAAAATCTTTTCCAATTTGTTTTGACTGAGTGGGAAGCTAAAGAGTTAAAAGAATCATTTTTATTACTTCTGAGGGTAGATGGCATTTCAAGTTGAAAAAGTCGTAAGGAAGAGACTTAAGCATTGAAAAACTTCTTGACTGGCAGACAGTACTCATAATTCTGACGGTAACTTATTTTTTCTTTGATCGACGATAGGGGGAGCTTTTGTTTAAACAAGTGGACTCTCCCCTTTGTGAATTGCTTATCGGTCCGCTTCCGTTGATTCTGTTGACCAGTGATCTGGAAATTAAAAAAGTCTTGTCAATTCTAAGGGTTATTCGCACTTGAATGTTTCCCTTTGTGGCTCGTTGGATAAGGGCTCCAAAAACAACGACAATCAAATTTTGCAAACCATATGCAATCACTGACGATCAGAATAGCTGAAAGTCCTCCATAAATTCGGAGTTCCCGCTTACGTTGGTTTTGAATGTATGAAAATCATAAGCGAAACAATAATGTTTAAGTTTAAAGCCTATTATGCATATTTAATCCTAATGGCTCAAATAAGGGGCGCATTTCTGGGCACACAATTCAACAACGGACTTCATTTTGCTTAGAAAAACTTTCAGACCAGATGTGTTCTTATTCAGCTTCCCATGGCAAATAGTACTGCACCCCAAATCATTCAGATGTAGCGTACCTATGCCATTCTATGTCAAGTAACCACTTTCAGAAGCACAACACTTACCATGTCACTGTCCGTTATCTCAAGTGTCACCAACTTCACAAACTACGCCCTGAGCTACGACAAAGCCTTTCCCATTTGTTTTCTACGAATACTCAACCATCAACCATCACCCACACCATAGCCCCAGGAGCCAAAAATTCGAAGACTAATTTTCCATTCTAACCGATTTCTTGTTTCCAATCAATTTTGTTTGTTCCTTCCATGTCATATACACTACGCCAGTTAATTTACAAAGAGAATAAGAGTTAGAAGAACTAAGGGAGAGGTAGAAGAAAAATAACAGAAAAGAAAAAACAACCTCATTGCCTAGGGTATCGTTAACAGCATCATGTCAAATCGTTAAAATTTAACGACCCAAACATATAACACGAAGTTACCACCACCACCAACAACAACAACTACAGCCAAGCCCCCTAATTCAAAAAAAAAAAATAAAAATAAAAATAAGAGGAAAACCTCGCGGCTTGTTACTCCGATTTTCGTTTTCTTTTATTCTCCGCTAAATAGCAGCTAAATACACGAACAAATAAGAACCAGAGTAGAGAGAATGGATGAATGGGAGATGCAGCTAAAGGGGCAGCAAACACAACAAGGTGACGAACTGAGAGGTGGCAAGAGGGTTACATCTGCAGCTTCAGTCCCCAGCTAACATCAACCCATGAGATACGACTAAAGCCCATGAAATCGATTTTTTTCGGAATCTTTCTCCACGGCTCAGGCGGCATCGTCCAATCTATCGGATCGGGCGCGCATCGGTTTAGGGAATCTTTTATGGTCACGACTTTTTAACGATTTACGTGTTGGCCCATTGTGACTTGGTTCTGGTCTTCATCGAGCTGTATGTCGGCATTTTTTTGTTTGAAATTTGGATAGCATAGCAGATAGTGAATACCTCCTCCCGCTACTACTATTGTTCCATATTGGTTGGCCGCTTGGCCAGCGGGTGTGCGTTAGTCTGTGGATTCTTTTGGCCGGTTATTAATTAGTCAGTAACAAGGGGAGTCTTTTGTGGAGCTGATTACAGATACCATCGCAAAACAGGCAAAAGAGGGGATCTATTGGACGATGGTCATTGTAAGTGAAGCTGCCTCAGTTGGATTAGGATTTCGGTACGGAGGTGTGGAATGTCAATGTACAGCAGAAGAATGAAAATGAACTTGTTCTCGAGTATCTGTGGACAAAAGAGTTTTGTGTGGCAGTTTTGTCATTCATTTAAGTTTCATGGTACGCCTCATGGTTGTCAAAATATTTGGAAAGTAACAAATGGGATTACTTCAGAGATGTGGTGGCTACTGTAGGCTTTGAGGGATTTGCGAGGATGATTTGGCATAAGAATTGCATGTCACGTACTTTATCGAGGATAAGGCTGGAAGTTTTTTTGTATTTCTGATGAAAGAATTATGAAACTAATGTTGGTTCGGTCAGAAATCCATGTTATCTCCTCAATTAGAGATTCAACAGAGATCTTCAAATGTGGCAAATTTAATATGCCTTTCCAAAAGGTTTCAATTGTATTCGAGTTTGAATTTATAGCAACATTGACATTTGTCGTCTTTGGTTCCTAGTTTATAGTCCTTTATCGAATCAAAGGAGAGATTGAAACTAGGTAACTTGAGACTTTAGCAATGGGTTTTTGGTCCAGACAAGTGTTATGCTTATGAAATGACTACATATTCTGACGCCCATCTAAGTCGATGGAATCCTTTTTCGAAAACTCCAATTAATATCCACAATGCCAACCGGTTGATTATGGAGGGGATACTACTTTAACATCGGGCCTGGCACAAAGCAGCTGGTTTTCATTTATGAGGTCAGGCTCAGCAGTAAACAGTTTAAGTACAGTAGCCTGGTCTAAAAATGCAAAAGCTAGCAAAGTATTTTAGTATTCAGCTCGGGGCAAATAGATAGCGAAGCTAATCCTGAACAGAATCAAAAGCACCTCAAATGAATTTTTAACGTAGACTAAGCAAGGTTCTACGCTTAAGGCCAACAAAGCTGCTGGAGCATACGACCTGACTGCCGAGCTCTTCAAAGCGGCAGGCGATGACTTGGTTAGGAGCATACACCAACTTATCTGTAAAATATGGTCGATCGAAAGTATGCCCGATGAATGGAACCTCAGCATTGTTTGTCCTCTGAACTGCGCCAACTACAGAGGCATCAGTCTCCTTAACATCGCATATAAGATCTTATCCGCCGTATTGTGTGAACGCCTGAAGCCGTTCGTCAACAACCTGATAGGTCCATATAAGTGTGGCTTCAGGCCAGGAAAGTCCACCATCGACCAGATATTCACACTACCGCATATCACCTATTCGTCGATTTTAAGGCCGCGTATGACAGCATCTATAGAGACGAGCTATACAGAGCAATGTCTAGTTTTGGCATTCCTGCCAAACTCGTCCGTCTGTGCAGGATGACGATGGAGAATGCACGCTACTCCATCAATGTCGGTAAAGATCTCACCGAGACCTTGATGTCCAGAAAGGATTTAGACAAGGCGATGCGCTGTCATGCGATTTTTGCAACATCGTACTTAAAAGAATAGTGCAAAACTCACGAGCAAACACAAGAGGCACTATCTTTCAAAAGTTCGTGCAACTACTCGCATACGCCGACGATATTGACATAATCGGGAGAAAGCAGCGTGATTTTAGTGGCGCTTTCGCGAGTATTGAGACGGAAGCGGCGAAAATGGTCTTAGCGGTCAATGAGGGCAAGACCAAGTATATGCTGTCAAGCAAAAAGGACAACCAACACCGACTTCTCGGGCGGAACGTCACCCTCGACAGATATAACTTTGTGGTAGTTAAGGACTTTGTCTACCTAGGTTCTGCTATAAATACAGACAACGACACCAGCGCTGAGATCAAGCGAAGAATAACTCTTGCCAACCGCTGTTTCTTTGGGCTAAGAAGGCAATTGAGTAGCAAAGCCCTCTCTCGAACAACAAAAGTCGCCCTTTATAAGACCGTAATAATCCCGTTCCCGCTTTATGGCGCAGAGGCATGGACATTATCAAAAATGGGTGAGGGTGTTCTTGGTTGCTTTGAGAGAAAAATTCTTCGGGCGATCTTCGGTCCCGTCTGCATTAAAGAAGAATGGAGGAGGAGATACAACAATGAACTCTACGGACTGTACAGCCACATCGACTTAACCAGAAGAGTGAAGATCCAAAGACTGAGATGGCTGGGTCATGTAGAGCGCATGGACAACAATGCTCCGGTCCGAAAAGTCTTCGAATCCGCTCCCGAGGGACAGCGCCATAAAGGAAAGCCAAGACTCTGGTGGCGCACGCAAGTGGAAGGGGACCTCAGCCAGCTATCCAGGGATCGAGCTGGCTGGAAAAGCTTGTTGACTGAGGCCCAGGTCCACCCCGGACTGTAGCGCCACTTAAAGTAAGTAAGTAGGTTCATGAATGCGGAGTCCTATAATCGTCGGAACAATTTGTTGGACTATCAGGACTTTTCGGGACATTCAAAGCCAAAATGACTTGATAACTAATTATAATTTTCCATACGGTCGAATAACTGATAGATATGTCCGAAATATGGCGATGGCGCGATAGTTAGCTCATTGGACTATCACGCAGAGAGTCTGGGTTCGATTCCTGGCTGGGTCACCAATAATTTTTCAAATCGTCATCACTCTTTCGGCGGGCAATGGCAAACTCCCGAAAGTAAGAATTTCCTACGAAAAAGCTTCTAAGGACTGCCGTTCGGACTCGGCGATAAACCGTAGGCCCCGCTCAGATGTGACTAAAATGACAACACGACCAATACAAATGAGAGTCAAGAAGCAATCAAGAAGCATCTTTAAGTACCATGGCGATGATATATCTGCTTCAGAAGCGTTTTTAACATCACTGCTTTTAAAACCCCTTTCTTGGTCAGCAAGACGGGACTCCTGTCGATCATTGGCCACATTAAAGGGCTATTGAATCACAGCTTAATATTGGACATCGTCGCCTGTAAGAAGCTTGCAGTATAAAGAATCTTGGACTCTGTGCGTTCTATCAGCCTTGCTGAACTTTGAGACAAGCATATCTTTTTGGCACGGCAGTATAGTCGTGCTATCATATGAGCTCTGAAATAGTCATTTGTCCAATGTGGAAAGAGCAGTGATTGCCTGCCTGAAGAATTGAGGAGTTTTCAGAGAAAATATAGCTTACTCAGATCCTAGTCAAACAGAATAAAGCTTGCCACGTCAGCAGATGAAAATTATTAGGTGCCATATGGAGAGAACTGTGACATTCCTTTCCTTCTTCTTCTTCTTATCCTTTTATTAACCCTTTCCTCGTTATACGAACTTATGCGTAACGAGTTTCCCATTTTTACTGCATCGCTGCTGCTCCGCTTATGGGGTTGGCTTATGTCGCAGACCGCAGAACGCGTCTACATAATGCTCGGTCCTGGATCGCTTCAGTGGTTAACCCCAGACGTTGTTGCGCATTTGCCATCTGAGAAATCCAGGAATTCTTTTTCCGACCTCGTTTTCTTACAGTTGGAATGACCGTAGTTGATAGTGCCTTTTTAACCGGATTTTCCGCAGATCTTCTTTGAACGTGGCAATACCAACTTATTCTATTCGCCTCAAGCTGTTCGGTTACCGAATTCTTTATATGTAGACTTCCTCTTATACGCGTAGATCTAATGCAATCGCGTTTAGTGACTCCACTAGACATCCTTAACATTTTCATTTCCGCTGCCGTCATTTTGTTTTTAAACGCTTCGTACATTGTCCAGCACTGTGAACCGTATATAAGACATTCCTTTCCATTGGCATTGTTCAATAAACGAATTTTATTTAAAATAACAAACATTTAAGACATCTAAATGATCCATAAATTTCGCACAGAATTGTTAAGAATACGTTAAGCACCAGTGCTGATGCCATTTGCAACATCGTATTCCAATCTGTTTAACATCAACGCAGTCTTCCAATTATCGCTGAGTAAACAAAACCAAGGAAAAAACGAAGGAAAAAAAACACCAAAGCAATTGCTGATTTTATCACTGGCACCCACATATCCAAATCGGATCGAATGACTCCACACACTACGACATAACCTCAGAAATCTACTTACTCGTATGTATGCATACAAACTACACTACCGATGCGGATACATACAAAGTCACATAAATTACACCGTCATTAATACCGGCAGTGACACAAAATGTAAACACAACACTGAACCTCCTTCCTACCCTGTCATCGTTCAAGGTTTTCGGCATTCAGTATTTGGATACCCCAAGACCGACTTATCGAACACCTCTGACTTAATTTGCTCATAAATTAGTTATCGTGATTGCAAACAACCAGGTTTACATACACTAAGCACTATATACATACATATGTACCACCTACAGATGGATCTGGGCGAATGTATGTATGTATCTAAAGAAAAAAGGCAGACCTAATCAAAAGTAAAGAAAAAAATTATTCTCACATCGTTGGTCATAGGCAAACCCAACGACACCATCATTAAGTGTGTGCTAAGTCCATGACCGTAAGTCCATGATCGTAAGTCGACATCCATTCCGATTATGGTGAATTGCCTAAAAAATCATTGTTTGTGCGGATTTAACGGATAAACCAAATGGATACAGAGAAATCCGAATCCAAAAGAAACACACCCAACAAATACATCTATTGTATAGTACCGGAACAAATCGAAGGACACCCCTCCAGACCAACGAAAAATGATGGCGGTTTTAGCTCTGTTTATTCTTATGTCGCTGTCTATAGTTGTATAGCTGTATCTATTGTCCTATAATTGCAATGGTTTTCTGGTAAATTGCACAGCTCACACAATTTCTCTTCTAAGAAAGAACACCCGAAACTCGATCCAGTTTCAGTTCAACTTGAACGGACTAGATATGTACATGAATACACTGCTTCTCTAAATGTTGTGACATTCCTTTTCTACGGTCTCCGATGTGTGTGGCCTTGGTTTCCATCAGGACGTATTTCTATGAAGATACATCGAAGATACGTGAAAGATACAATATAGATAGATATATTTGTACTTTCCATCTTTACCTCCTCCTGTGTGAGACAAGTCACTTTTATCATGCGTTTTGTTGCTGTTTAGCTGGTTAGGTACATAGATACGTAGGTAGATAGTTTTTTTTTTTCTTTTGCTAGTCCTCTTCTGTTTAGTCCTGGTATTGTCCTTTTTTTATCTTTTCAATTTAATTTTATTGCTGGTACCATGAATATAAATATTTGGACAATGTCAAGAAGCGTTCTCCTTCTTAGGAATTTTCTGTTTTTTTTTTCTGTTCGACTCTTTTACACATGTCTACTTAGATTATGTCTCAATCCGAGGAGATATAGGGCGAACCAAGTGAAAAACGCAGCAAGGATTCTTGGAGAGAAGATAACCGAAATTGAATTAGGGATACACGCCATGCTCGTACACCTATCCTGTCTGTACACACGGTCGAACACAGGAGACGAGGAAGAAGAAGAACGATATGCCTATCAGAGGAAGGTTGCGTAATATTTTTCAAGGGTGAAAGGACGTCAAGGACACAAGAAAAAAAAAAACAAAAAAACAAAAAAACAAATTATATCCCAAAGATATTTTGGACTTTTCCAGTGTTGTGTGTGTGTTTTTTTGTTTTTTTATTTAGAGTAAGCAGAAAAATTAGGCTTTGCCAAAGAAGAGTGAGAAATTATAGAGATCCTAGGTCCTACGGAAATCAAGTTTGTTTTTTGAGAAAACAAATTTCATTTCTTCCTCCTCGATGCGGGCACACGAAACGATACGAGTATGTGAAGAGGGTCGGCCTCTTCTCTTTAAGGGTGGAGAACCTTGATTTCAGCTTGGTTTTATGTTGGATGTTGGTTCTGTCGTTGTCGTGTGCTTATGTGTACCTAGGGATGATTAAAATTGGGTTATTTTGTTTACTCTCATTCTATTATGTGTCACAGTACAGTCGCAAGGAGACAGGGATTATATGTATCATATGATGGTGTATTTGTGTGTGTGTTTGTCTTTTTTAAATGAATTATTGGATAAAAGGGGTGGTGGGCGGTAATATTGAGTTGACTTTGAAACGGTTGTAAGACGGAGATGGTAAAAGTGTGCCTCATGGGAAATTGATTGGGTTTTTGTTCTCTCAATTTGGTACTTGGTTCGGTTTGGTTTCGTTCTTCCTTTTTTGACGAAGGACGAAAGGATGACATTGTTTTTTTTTCGACTCTCAAACACACAGAACGTACGAGATTTGCGATGTTTTTTGATCTAATGAAGTTTCAATTTGATGATGAGATAAGGGAATTGACAAATTAGGATACACGGAGGGTAGGTTAGATAATTGAGATTTTTTTTTTGTTGGGTTGGACAAATTAGATTATGCCGAAAGAATGGGAGGAGACAAATACTTTGATAAATGTGTTATGCAGTTGAAATGGTCTTAGCACTGGCTTAAAGTGTGCTAAAAAGCATGTACTCGATTTTAAAACAGGAGTGCCACAGGGTTGGGTGTAGTTACCTATACTTTTTTAGCTATGCATAGGCATAGTAGAACAGTTGGTATAACAAACTATTTAACTTGACATTTTTAATATTTTTAAGATGTTTCAACGCAAGTACCTTTACAACATTCGTATTCACCTTGAGACTACTGTCCAAAAACGTCCATCGTCTGTCGTAGCCACACAATCCATGACAAATGGTGGCGCTTGCCTCGTGGTGGCCAAATAACACGATCGTTTTATAGGTGGGGTGAAAAGTAACCGCCAAATTTCAGTGCGATACTTTCCTTAGTTTTGTTTTGACAGCTGATTGTTGATGACGTGTGTGGCATCATGTTGAGTATGTTCGTTCTGTCATAAAACATTATTTTTTGAGAGGCAAAACGGCGAAGGAAACAAAAGAAAAGTTGGATAAATGTTATGGGGCTAATGCTCCGTCAGATTACACCGTCAAATATTGGTTTCGAGAGTTTCGTGGTGGCCGCAACTCCACTACCGATCAAGTCCGAAGCGGCGGGCCCTCCGATGCGGTTACAGAGGACAATGTCAAAAAAATACATGAAATGGTGTTGGCTGACCGGAAAGTGAAAGTGCGCGAGCTAGCAGATACCACAAAGATTAGTACTGAGCGCACACGCCATATTTTGGGCAATATTCTGCATATGAAAAGGTTATCCTGCCGCACATGCTCACTCCTGACCAAAAACACGAACGCGAGATCACTTCGGAAGAGTGTTTGGACTTGCTGATGCGGAATCGGGCGTATTTTTGGCGTCGATTGGTAACTGTTGATGAAACCTGGATCCACTATTACACACCAGAGAACAGAATGAGTGCCCGGCAATGGACTGAAGCCGGCACGAGTGCTCCGAAGCGGCCGAGGGAGGCTTAATGGGTCGGAAAGGTTATGGCGTCGGTTTTCTGGGATTGTCATGGCATACTCTTCGTGGACTACCTCGAAAAAGGAAAAACCATCAACAGCGAATATTACTGTGCATTATTAGAGCGATTGAAGGCCGAAATCGCTGCAAAACGGCCTCACATGAAGCGAAAAAAAATTTTGTTTTTGCAAGACAATGCGCCGGCGCATAAGAACATCGCAACCACGGCTAAAATCAATGACTTACGGCACCAATTGTTGTCGCATCCACCGTATTCTCCCGATTTGGTTCCCTCGGACTATTATCTCTTCCCAAACTTCAAAAGATGGCTCAACAATAAAAAATTCAGCTAACGCGAGGAAGTCATCGACGTCACGGAGGAGTATATTGCAGACCTTCCGGAAAATTACTTTTCGGACGGGATCAAGAAGTTGGAAAATCGGTGGAATAAGTGTATTAAGCTAAAGGGGGACTATATTGAATAAAATAAAAAAACATTTAAAAAAAAATTTTTTTCATACCCAAGGAGGTTACTTTTCACCCCACCTAGTATTTGTTCGCGAAGTGTTTGATTCGGAAATTCTTTCTCAGAGAAGACGATATTTGGCAACAGGCAACATTTGTGCTGTGACAACTTCACTGCTCTATCAAAATTTACTTTTTTTTAGCATTGGTATAATTTTGTCCTTTTTGGAACTTATAAGGCTTTAGTTTCAATATCTATTGAAATGGTTGCCTTCGATAGCTTCAGCTCAACAGCGATTTTCACGCAATTCCGTCGAGGATTTCGTTCGATTCGAGCCTTCATTTTCCGAACCACTCCTGCCGCTGTTGCAGCCTTTTCTCGGAGACTACCATAACGTAGGATACTTGTAAGTTTGTAATGATTTGAGACACAAAAGATTTAATGAATTCGAGGAGTTGACAGGCTCGAACTATAGCTACTTGTGACTTTATATTCAAATATAGCGCAATCACTATATCATACAATAACTTTTGAATTTCATTCATCAGAGATACTTATTTGTTTATGTTTATTGTCTTATTGAGAACAAAAAATAGGAAAGAGGAAGCCTTGAAACGAACTGCTCTTACTCCTTTAGCACCAGCGTTTCAGCAAATAATTTATAAAGAAATTTAAAAAGGAACAGGTCTATCCACTCAACAATGTGGAATACCAGTAATAAGCGAACATGAAGCAGCACCAACATTTTTATCTGAGTTAGGCGAAACAGGGTCACTCCAATCACACACTGTTGGTCTTGATAAACTGTCAAAGTTTGACCTACATGTCGAAAACAAAACTTTCCAATTTTCTGCAATTTTCTCATCCATCCATTCACTGACTATATTTTAGCTGAAGTACACATATATGACAGAACCACTTAGTGTCGCCTAGTGCGAAAACACTTCTTATTATTGTCGCAATCATACAATCATCATTGACACCTACCAGACACTACCATACTACCATACTCTTGGGAACCAGTTTTACCATAAAAACTTACGTCTATCAAATGTCATCTTGGCGAATCCATCAAGTACATTGACAACATCTTCCACTATTTCCCAATAGCGCACCCCAATAGTGTAAGGTTTTTAGTTTTACCACTTAAAGGCACATAAACGTCTCTCTAAAAAGCCACACGTCACTTTACCCATTCACCTCGCCGTGTACTCACTCAAGCCTGGTTGGGCTTCACTTTCAAGTGAAGTGCTTGGCTGAGGATTTAATTGCAAAATCAATCAGCAAACGCGGGGCAGAGTACAAAAAATGAGAAAGAAAAAAACAACAAAACCACAAAAAAGAAAAAAAACAAAAAAACAGGCAACGCAACTATATTCGTACAACTTAAGTTTGACAGACGTCAAGCTTCTTGAAGTTCATACACATCAACCAACGGATACAGATAAATGTGGTTATGGCCATGATATTCGTATTGCAGTGAAAAACAGAGTTTTGTTCCTTTCATCTCATCCGTCTGAACTGCACCATGGTATGGATATACTCGTAGCCCGAAGCAGTTTTAAACTCTTCATAGAAAGAAATCTCTCAGCTAAATTGATTCAGCGTTTGCTACTGCTGGGTCGCTTTGATTCGCTCTTCTTTCTCGTCAAAGCCTGGGAGTCGTCGGGAATTGGTTTAAAGGAGTAGGGAGCTAGGAGTCAAGAGTTTAGAGTTGGAACTTGACTTGTGCATTCACATCGGATTTGCATGCGGTACGATATGATGCACCTCTTAACACAGGTTTCTGTTTTTTTTTTTTTTTTTTTTTTTTGTCAGAGCCCACAACTCATGCGTCCTTTTGAGTAAATATTATGCGCTACCAGAGCTCTGCATTCAATTCCAACATCAAATACTGCCCCCAGCATTCGTTAGAAAAAGCAGCATCGAATGCTGAATCAAGTCATTGTGACCGCGACGATGACGAGTTGAGAGAGAATTTCACCATTTTTAGATACTTAGATACGGTACGGAAAAAATGTTTATTTTTGCCTATCAGTTTGCAACGAATGTCGTCTCTGAATCTCATGGAGTACCAGAACCAGCACATGTAGGTTGCAGTTGGAGACGCATTTTGTGGACGCATAGTATAGAATGGTGGCATGGTGATGCCATGTTTGTCCAGTCGTCCCATTATGAGTGCAATCAATCTAGATTCCTTCTACGAGATAAGAACACAAAATATATGCGCACATAAAGTTATTTCCTATTTGGGCATGGTCACTGGCACTGGTCATGGCACGGCATGGTTATGGTTATGGAGATCTTCCTTCTTTGCATCCATACTTGTTATGTTGTTGCTGCAGTTTGGAAATTCTGGATAGAGATTGTTGCACGACGCGATGGCTTTGCCTATGTCGTTTGAGTTGATTTTTTTTTTTTTGAATTGCAAATATAAAATAAATACATACGAGTATGTACCGGACGACTGGATTCCAAGTGACGGTTCAAAATCATAGATCTCGAAAGAGTCTACTTTATGTGAGTTTATGTATAGTATGTATGGCTGGCTTCCTGGAAAGGACTGCACATCGTCAGGGTGGACAGGAAAATATTGCACCTCTTCCACTTGAAGTGGTTCAATTATTTCAAATTGATAGTTAACCATCGGAGGACGGTAACTAAGTGGCTAGTGGGACATACTAGGCGAGGATTTCCATACCAGTTTAAATTACTCTATTGACGTTGAGGCTTTAAACATCTGAATATGATGAGTAGCTTAGAGATACGTACATATATGTATTATGCATATGCAAAGTGTTCTTGGAATTAAGAAAGCCGGTTCGTGTAAGGTCTGGAGAGCACCTTCACGGAATATAGTTATGATTGGAGCTGTCACATCGAAAAATCCATTCTAAAATAATTCATATTCATACTCACTAAAAAATAGGGAGTCGAGGATGGACCCTTGTGGGGTCAATTGACTTTTTGAATTAGCTTTCTTAAGACTTCTAGCACTAGTCTCAATAATGGGTTCTCTCTTCTTCTCATATCTAGAGACGTGCTTCGTCGTCACGTCGTTGGTTGGTCGTAGATTTTTCATGTTATAGCCGGTACTAATAAATGCCCATCAGTTCGTTAACATTTACAATGTTCGGGAGACCTAATTGCAAGTATTGGTCAAGCCATATTTGTTTAATGATTTTTTTTTGTAAGAAGTACTTGCTAATTCCCACTGATTCATTTAAGTTCTATGCCTTTAAGGGGTATTTGTTACGTAAATATGGAGTGCCGCAAGGCTGTGTCTGAGCTACAACACTGTTTCATATAATCACTTGTGAACTAAACTTTATGAGCACAGAGGCTTTTGTTTGCTTAAATGTTGACGAAATCTCAATAACACTTGTGTTGACCTCATGATTCCAATCGTTGATCATACTATATTTCCAGAACCAATTTCATCTAATGGAACTTAGAGACGTTTCAGCTTACCGTATCGAATTGTATTTCTTCAACTGCCTGATGAACTTCTGTTGAACTGTGTCTACATCTCGGCGCAACCGAATTGAGGTCAATTAGAGGAACCAATAACCTAATAAATGCTCTTTCTGAATCTGTATCTATTGCACAAGAGATTCGTTTTTGTTTTTTTTTCTTTTAAACTCCATGTAACAATCGTGTGTAAGCACACACATATTTGATGATTTTGAGAGCGCGTTTGTGTGGTAAAGAGTATATTTTGTTATTTTAGCTGTTTCTGGGGAAAAGCTTAAGACAATACATCATGAGAAAACAAACAAAAAACGGCACCCACTCATCAAAAAAAATATAAAACGGAACACAAGTGTGTGTACATTCCCCTTCAATTAAAAAGCTCTCCTCTCTAGAGTCTCCACTCGACCGATTGGTCTGTATGGTTGTACGAATGAATTTACATACATACTCGTATGATTCTCCTTCGAGTACCCTTGATCCATGTCTGATATTCTCATCACGGAAATGACATTTCATTCTCCTCCATTGCACTTTAGATGTGATGTTGTGATGTATCCCATAGCGTGATGCTTGCATCCGCATCTGAATTTAAATCTGAATCCGAATGTGAATGTAAATCTCAATGTATGGCTATGACTATGACTATGAATCCAAGTCTCCAATCCATGCATAGTACTCCACATCGTCGGTCGGTCGGTTGGATGCAATGTTGTGCAGCACTAAATAAATATTTCAACAATCCGATCGTCGAATATAATTTGTGTTGGCATGTTTGTTTGTACTTCATATTTGTAAAAATAAATGTACCCTTAAATTATTACGAATCGACAGCGGGTATAGGATCTTAGTACTGGGCTTATAGGCCCTGTATCCAATGGCTCGGTGGCCCCTAGCCTCAAAGAATCACCTCCAAACCCCTTCGACCATTCAGTTGTTGATAGGCGAACGATGTTTTTTTTTTTTTTATTCTCCTCTAAAAGTAAACACTATTCGGAATAGGCATCACCATAGAACTTATGTGCCTCTGTGTTTCCTGCTCTGTTTCTATACAGAGGGTGTAGTAGCTTCAACCCTCCATCCAGAGCCTTCGGAATGCCCTAAATCAATCGACCATTGGAGTTTTTTTTTTTTTTCATTTTCTCCAATCGGATGCGGATACATCTCCATGGCGGATAGGATGCATGGTGTTTTATGACGGGAAAACATAATTGTTTGGCATGTAATCGGATTGATGGGAAGGGGTCTGAAATGAACATTATATCATCATGATCACAGAAGGGGACACATCGTGTGTACTGTGTGTTGTGCCACCCTTTTGGTACTTTATCGACTGTGTCATGGGGTGTGTGTGTGCTAAGCAAATCAACCGGATAATGTACTGCGCCAGCAATTGTTTTGATTCTACATTAATTTTTTTTTGTAGTCTTATCCCCCTCTCCAGTTCATCGATAAATTTATTGTTGCTTTCCTAACCTAGATTTTTGGTTTGAATATAGATTCTCGACAACTTAAGAGTACTTGCTGTGTGAAAGTTTTTCTATAGGAGCGAGGGAAGGGAAGTTAAATAAAAAAAACTAACAATAAAGGCGGAGATTGAAGCACCTGCTGACTAGTGGACCGTTGAGTACTTGTTTTGAAAATAATTTGCATACGAGTACACTGAAGATATACATGAGCTTGTAAACCTGCTGTGACCACACACCTCATTATTGGTTTGGAGTTTGAATAGAGTTTTACTTTTGTGCTGCACTGTTACTAACATGTGTTCGATTTGTATGGATCATTGGGCATAACTTGTGGAATTTTTTTGGTGGCTAATGGAGCCGAAATAAATGCTGTTAATGGATGATGCCCTGTGAGAATAGGACTAATTGGAGATCTGGTCGATGAACCACTCTCTTTTTCTTTCTAGAAAAAAACTTGAAAATATGTATCTTTGTCATGTATTTGAGAATTTAAATTCACCTGCTTGCGTCAAAGATTTAGCCGCTTTTCAGTTTTGTATTTTCTACAAAGTTCGGTTTTATACGGGTTTCACCACTACATACTTAAAGCTCGAATCAATGCCAAAATCGTGTGAATGTGCCTGCGGCTGAAAAATTTGCAAAGACACTGCTCAAACCCTGGCGCAAAAGTTGTCACTCGATATTTTTATGAATGAAAACCTCTGCTTTTGCTTCTGGATTATGTTTATTTGATGTCTTAGTTGTTTTCTATTAAGTCGTGAAAATGATATTGGCTAAGTGGTGGCCGCCAGAATTGATGACCATTCAGGCCCAATTTATGGCATTTTCCATCACTTTTGCCAGAACTTCCGGTGATGGGTCTCGTATTCTTGACGGATATTCTCCTTGAGGGCTTCAACAGTCTGATGCTTGTTGAAATATGTATGAACATAGACTCGTGACTTCAAAAAAAATCCCACAAAAAGAAGTCTGGAATCGTAAAATCGCTAAAAATAGAGATAAGGCGACATTGTCCTCAGAATTTCGACTGTGACTCGTGCAGTATGTACCGTTCCTCCACCCTGTTCGAATTACATATTCTCTAGTCCCAATTCATCCAATTGAGGAAGGAAAAAGTCGTTGAGCATTGCTCTGTAGCGCTCGCCGTCCACAATTTTGTTTGTAGAAAATTAGGCCCGATGACGCCTTCAGCGTAAACACCACACTATATCTCTGAGCGCGTGTAATGGCTCTTCGTGGGTTATACGCAGATTTTCGGTGCCGCACAACCGTTAATTTTGCTTTTTCACATATGCACAGAGATAAAAATGGGGCTCGTCGCTCATGATGATTTTCGATGAAAAGTTGGCTACTTTTCGGTCAACAGGTAACAGCTCATGCACTGTCTGCACTTTGTAAGGGACATCTTACAGTCTTTCATCAAAATTTTTGTAAAGACTGCCGATTGATGCCCAATTGCCTGGCACGTCGTCTGGTCGATACTCCGTTGTCCTCTGCGACGTCCTCATCCACAGCTGCGATGAACGGCTGCTTCGTGCTCGACCAGACCTGATAGCATCTCGTGTTGTCCCTTACTCTTCTAGATGAGTGGCTAAACGTCGTAGTGTTTGCCCAGTTGGTATCGGACGACCGGGAGATCTGCGTCTAAATTCATTCATTGCGTCAACCCCACCGACGAATTATTCCGCGTTCTTTTTGGGTATAGCGATTTATGTCTTGTTGACGTATATTTTGTATCTGTTACTTCAAAAATGTTACAGTAGAATTGACATTTGCCGCCATTTGCAAAAATTATAACATCTTCCGATAGGGCGATGACTTTTGCGCCATCTAGTATTTGTACAAGCACAACTTGTAATAGTTGATGTGGCATTTTCTTGATATTCTGTGAAATTGTAACCGGATTTCAGCCCCGAAGTGTCTTCTACTCGGTGCTTGAATCCATGCGTAGACTCAGAATATGGCTAACGACTTTGGATTGGTCGAAAGGCTATCCGTTCTGCGAGTGACTTTTTTTGACTAAATAATTAATAGATTTTCAGGCGCTTACTTACATAACTCATCAAATCAATGCTGATTTTCAATCAACTTTCACAGGAATTTTAGTGTCATATTTAGTTACTTCGATGGACCTTTTACTCAATCACACCATGACATGTATAATTGCACCTTCTCCTTTGTGCTCTCCTCCACTTAGGAAACTATGCATGAGTGAGTCGTATTCCTTCGTTTTTGACGGGTACGAAGACTCACTGAAGATCTTTGTCTGAGACACAGTAGCTTTCAGTGTTCTCGGTCTCTTGAAGAGCTTTAGCACCCGCGATGAAATAATCTGTGAACCTAGGGTTCGTAGGTACGAGGGCGGGTCAATAAGTCCGTGACTTTTGGATTAAAACACAGATTTTTTGATAAAAAAATAATTTTATTTTTCAACGTAGTCTCCCTTGAGCTCTATACACTTTGTCCAACGCTTCTCCAATTTTTTTATCCCTTCCAAAAAAAATGATTTGTCGAGGTCCTCAAAATAGGCCTTTGTTTGCGAGATGACTTCATCATTGGAGTCAAATCTTTTTCCACCAAGCCATTTCTTCAGGTTTGGGAACAAGAAGTAGTCGCTCGGAGCCAAATCTGGAGAATAGGGTGGATGAGGGAGCAATTCATAACCCAATTCATGGATTTTTGCCATGGCAACTGCACATGTGTTTGTGGTCGACTGTGAGCAAACGCGGCACCCATCTTGCGGAAAGCTTTCTCATGCCCAAGTGATCATTCAAAATTGAAACCACTGAGCCATGCGAGATCCCTACGGCTTCCACAATCTCTCGCACTTTCAATCTTCGGTCGGCCAACACCATATCGTGAATTTTTTCTATTGTTTCGGGTGTAGAGACCTCAACTGGGCGTCCAGGACGTTCGGCATCTTCAGTGCTTGTACGGCCACAACGAAATTCAGTAAACCACTTTTTTACCATTGAAATCGATGGTGCAGAGTCCCCATAGTATTTATCAAGCTTAGCCTTGGTCTCGGTAATGGTCTTTTTTCGCAAGAAATAATGCTTAATAAGCACACGAAATTCACTTTTTTCCATTTTCTCCTCAAATTAGTGAGTAGTCTGATAAAAATAGCTGTCAAACACAAACTAACTGACGCAGCAAGTTTAAATTTTGACAGGAGTCAACTGACAGATGCCTGTTGACAGGAGCAGTGTTGCTGTTTCAGTAAAGAGGTCAGAAATTCAAAAAGTCACAGACTTATTAACCCGCCCTCGTATATACACACAGTACGCACCACTGGAATTGGTGTCCGAATTTCTGTTTTTTGTCTAACATTCGGGATCGCAGAGTAAACCTGACAGGATTAATGCTTTATAAAACATGGATATGATCTTTCGAAACAGGAATTTTATATTCATTTGACTCTTAGGACAGTTTTTGTCAGATATGTGCTAAGATGTCGTTTGAGATGCAAGTTCGTTCCTACCTAAATTTAAAAACAAAACTATGATAACCGAGTAGCCCTCTATGTTCAGCATCATGTTTGTACGAGTACTTTGTCTAGTCGGACCTACCCTTTTCAGCACTTCTTAAATTGCTGTTAATGTTTTAGTACGTAATTTGTATAACTAATGGACGGATTGCCCTATGATAGTGGCTTTTGTAATAGTATCAGTTCCATAGACGAGTATCTGTCACAGCATAGCAACCACTGAATGTTGGAAACAGTAATCGACTTGGTTATTATTTATGCGGAATTTCGATGAAGTTAATTCATCAATTCATGAGACTTGCTTTGTTCGGTTTACTCTCTGGCTTTCTTAAATGCCTATTCCAAATGATCCAAACATGTTCAGGATGGACTTGATTTTTCTAGGCTCCGTTTGCATGTTAATTATTTCCCCAAACAGGAATTCAGTTAAACTTGACATATGTAGATTACTTTACTTCTCCTCAAATCCTCAATTATAATACAAAGCTGTGGCACCCAGGTACCTTCAAAGCTGTGAGTCATGGGTGTTGGGACTCATTATTGAAAGTGACTTCTTTTTCAATTCTAGAATTGTTCTATATAATCAACCAGAGATTAATGCTCTATCGCCACTAAATTTTTCTTTTGTGTGATTGTGGAAGATAGATTGCCTAAAAATCTGTTGTATCGATGAGGGACGTATTCTTGGCTTTTGGAATGAAGACAACCAAGTGATATTTGAAGCAGTCGTGAACACAATTTAGAACTTTTGTTTGCTTAGGCAATTTTGCTGTTTTTTGTATTATTTCCGGAAAGAATATATTTACCAAAATGACTTAACTGTCTTGGTTAAATTGCGTTCAAATTCATGTCCTCGGAAATACATTTAGTTTCTCATTTCACTGAAACGTTTATCCCATATATGGATTTGGATCGATAGATACTTATCCACATTGGATGCCTAAATGTGCAGCATTGACACATGCATGTTATAGTCAAAATCGATATACAGATATTCCGATCAATGTCAATTCACCCATCACAGTATTTCTAGAAGAAACTTTTACTTAGGTCGGTTAAACTCCTTGAGATCTGTTGGAGAATTTTCTGATCAATTATTTCTCGTAAAATCCTCTATCGCCATCATAATAGCAAGTAAGTTACCCATATATACCTGATGATTATTTAATAGTTTTGACCATGACGGTTAATTAAAGATACTTATAAACTTAAGTAGGCCAGTTCACTAATGAGTGCAATGTCATGAAGAGCTTGTTTGCTTGGTTTTGAGCTTTTGTTCAAACCAGGATCACGTTTTTTGGGTACCAATCGTATCCTACATCTGGGGGACTATGCAGATAGCCATCAAGAGATATTCAAATTCTCATATAGAATCAAACTTTACCTCACCACTTCGTTCTTTTATGAAATTCTTGTTTTATTATTTGAATATCACTATCACTAGACAATCAACAGACAAAAATTTTAGGGGTTCTCAGCCTAAATGTTCCATACAATACTCCAATTAATAAGGTTTGAATAGAGCAATGGCCTCCAATTGAAAATTTCTTCGTTCATCTGGCAAATTTGAATTGATTTCATGACCTTACTCTGGAACATACATATGTCACACGCTGGTTTAACATTTCAACCCACAAAATACTGACCACGCACAGCATACTTCTATCTATTCATTAATGATTTAAAGAGTGTATTAAATCCTTTTCATCGCATAAATTCAACATTCCACTTAATTAAACAAATTGGATGGCCGATTAATATTTTCAAAATGAAAAACTCCCTCCGCAATGGAGGCTGTCTGGTGTTTTTTTTTTTGACTGCCGCTCTAAATTAACCGCACGTTGATGCACGTATTAGCCAATAAATGCCGCAACGAATATAAAACATTTGCCAGAACATAAAGACCGGAACCTGAAATTCACAGCCGATAGCTGCTATCCAGTAGCAAACCATAGCCTGTAGGTTAATTGAATTAGTCGCGTGCGTGTTTGCTTAATGTTGTGTGGCTGCCAGAAGTCCGCATATAAAAAACAAAATGCTTAAACCCTCACCAGATGTTGCGACACCGATGTCAAATTGCGTCCAAACAGCAACAAAAAATAACAACATCTACCACCGCCCATCTAAATGCTAATAAAATTATGATTATGCTATTTGCATGTACGTGATTAGCTCAACTGAGTTGCCGTGGTGAAAGGGGAGCTATACCACGATGCTGGCGCCAAAAAACCCCAACACTAACTCCAACTCACACCCGAGATACATTAAAGCATACTGCAGCCAATTATCTCATTAAACCGCAGTAGCAATAGCAAATATGACTACAACTTCTACTGCAACTATGACTACGGCAACGGGCTGTTAAGACCATCTATGGTATTGGCAAATCCAAATACCAACTGCATTCAGGTGATTATCTTAATCGGGTGCAGCACCATAGATCCCCTCTTAGATGTTGCTCTAAGCTAGTGCTACAAGTACTTGTTGCAGTTTATAAGTGAATGAGTAAGAGTACGAGTATCTGTATATTGAATTAGCCTCATTTGATTGATTACCATCGTCGGTTAGGTACTTATCTTGATTACTGCAATAAAAACCACACCAGACTGGCCATAAATGATCCGAGTGGAGTCTTAATTTGTCCACAAAGATCCAAAAAAAATAAAAAAATAATACAGATATGAGTATAGTGGCAAAGGGGGGTCTCTACAAGTTAACCGCAGACGAAGGCTATTAATCTAGAATGCAGTTATAAGTCCTATAAAAAAAAAGTGCGTGTGACGGAATTTAACTTCAGGATTGAGTTGTTTAGAGGCTTTTACGAGTATTGCCGTATAGCTTTTGGGGTTTACGAGTATGTGGGGCAATTGAATGGTTGGTACGGCGGCGCCCTCCCACCGCTTATGGCTTCGTAATTACTTGACATTCGTGACTTGCTTTGGGAATCAAACAAGTAATGATGGGTGGTGATTGTTAGAGGTTATAGATACTTGAAGACTGCACATAAAGTAGTTTTTATTTCCCAGGAGTGGGGTTATAAAATAGTGATTCTAAGTACCTGATACCACGCCTGTAATGTGCGACTACTTATTTTATGACACTCATTACCCAGTTCTTGGGAAAGTCTATAAATTCATAGACCAATCAGTATGATCGAAATGTCCTTAGTCTTGGAAAATGACCGGCACTTTCTTCTCTGAATATTCGGTTATGCTTAAGAAAGAGTTTTGACTTCTTCAAGTACTATTGTAGATTGTACTTAACTGGAGAAACCCAGGTCGGTGTATAACCGGTGACACAGACTAAAGATATTCGCCCGACCATCACTTCTAGCAACAACTACTCGTTGGTTTGGTGAAGTGTCACATAAACTACAACGACAAAACAACACTCCAACCAAGCTTGTTCAAATATTTCTGTATCCTGTCACATTTTCAACATTTTCCGTAACTCAATCCAGTACTTCCGCCATTCTGTGTGTCAAAGCAAGGCAAAGCCCTGAATCACTGATTCACTAAAGAACCACCCGGCGCGAGAATGCATCTTATCCACATTAACCACACACGCTATTTCTGCATACGAGGGCGTTAGCGTTGCTCGTAGCCACGTAATCCTAAATCAAACTGACATTCACTAAAGGACACTTCCCTTTTCGGTGAACTGGCAGTCAGACAGTCGGCCGAACCAAGCAAACACAACATATTTAATTTGCGTAAATAAATTTCACCGAAAATACGAAAAAAGAAATAATGAAATCCCACAGGGGGCAATGCCATGGTGTAGTTCTTTCTGTGTCGGCCAGTTGTAGGCACACACATCGTTGATTCATAATTAAGGGGGCGTACTCCCATTGTGGTCACCACACCACCAGACCAGACCAAACGAAACCAAACCATCACTGACAGTGCCAAATGCACTGCCGCTGCTCCTCACCATCAGTAGGGATAATAAATCTGCGCTTGCAACGATGATGAAGATACACGACCATGATGTCGACTTCAACATCGTTGTCGGTGCAACCATCCCAGAGAATTATGATCTTCAGTGAGATCTTCATAAATGCTCAAAAAAAAAAAATCCCAACGAAGGAGGGCCAAGTTGAACTGGCCGATGGCGACACAACGATACAATCCGACAAGTCCTACAAATGCAACCCTGTGAATTGTCATGCGCTCGGAAGTAATTTATCATCCGTTCGTCGGTTTTAATCGAAATCATGTATCTGCCACTTTTGGTGTGGCAGAGAATATCTCAGACCCGGTTGCAACCATCGAATTTCACACAAATTTCGACTGTAAATTTGTCATCATCCTTTGACAAGGCAGGGGAGCGAGCAAAAGCCAGTCCATGTGGTAGCGCTTACCAGAATATCTATTGACGTTAATCTCGTTACAAGATTTACTACACTTCGAGTACTCATATACCAGGCACAATCCTTCTTCTTAGCAACATCTCACTGGCTGTCATCCTTTTATTTGACTTGGAGTAGCTCCTACAACCTCCTCAGAGCACCTCCTTCGCAGTTTTCATTCACTTGACTCCCAATGTTCGATGTTCATGTAGTACCCACATACTTTGGATGATGGTTAGTAGTGACGCACTCGGTGATGTATTTATAGGCGAAACGAGTAAAATATTGAATTTACTTCCTTGGCCCCGTTTTCGTCCTGTCGTATCTTTTGGACCTTCGTTTCGCATAACAAATCCGTTTATTCCTGTTCTGTGGGCTGTTGGTTTTGTTTCTTACTGTTGCGATGTGCGATGTGAGGAGAATTATGAGCAAACAAGATGTAAATCAATGTTTTCTGCACCATTCATTTCTTCTTTCCATTCCCTGTTCCTTCTTCGAGTATGTACTATTCCTATTCCTACTTCTCTCCCTCCATCAAAACCAACGAAAAGGAGCCAACAAAAAAAAAAAAAATATGGCAAAAAGGCGAATGAGTTTCTGTGATGTGGAAAATTTGTTAAGGGTTAAGAAATACGAAGACATGGAGGACTACTGGCTGGGAAAATGGGAAAAAAACTCAAGGAACTGGCACGCACAACCCAAAGTCGAAATGAAAGTTATTTTCACATTTTCTTCACGCTTTTATTCATTCTTCTTTTTTCTTCCTTTGATTACGTTTTTGCGGAATTCTTGTTTTTTTTTCTGTTTTTTCGACTCTTAGCTGAGTTGGCGAAAATTTACGGGTGAACATTGAACGACAAAGAATCTGGTACACTGGGGAATTAGTTGATGATTTTCGGAAATATCACTACCGCTGTCCGGTTTTGTTTTAACTAATTTTTTCTAACCTATGTTGACATTTTCTTTTATCTAGTGACTTGGGAACCAACGGATCTGGACTTGATACCAATCCAAACGATATCAAACTGCAGAAATACGATTTTCCAAGTCGAAGGCATATGTATGTATCTGAGTAAGTGCTTCACAGCAGAAAGGTCGCTGATATCTTTGGGACGTCGAAAAGCATTTGTTGGTCTACCACAGAACCGCATGGTTATGTAATCTGCCTGTCCATTCAAAACCCAACTATCAACAGAAGCCTTAATCCGACCTAAAGTAAGTTCAAAAAAAAAAAACACTTGGGCGCTGGCAGCCCGATATGGACCATGGCCTAGCTTCTTGACACTCATTTGTGTTGCTCATGTTGTCATTTTAGTCACATCTAAGTGGGGCCTACGGTTTATCGCCGAGTCCGAACGGCACTCTTTAGAAGCTTTTTCGTAGGCAATTTTACTTTCGGGAGTTTGCCATTGCCCGCCGAAATGATGACGATTCGAAAATTTTTTGGCGATGCCAGGGATTGAACCACGGACCCTCTGCGTGATAGTCCAATCAGCTAACTATCTTGCCATTGCTATCGCCAACATCAGTTCAAGTCCTGCAAAACTTTTCTTTGAGCCTTGCCTTTCAAGCTCCAGGGCGATTTCGTTTCCCGTGATCTCATTCTGACTTAGGACTCAGAGAAGGCTCAGTGATTTTACTATTTAGACTGCGTTCAGTCTCGTATTTTTGTACTAGCGTAAAAGTTGTTAAGAGCTTCAGCAAAGCTATGAGCGTATCTTGGCTGTCGCTAAGGAAATGCATCCTTCCCTCCACACATTGTTCACAATATATTTCGGTGCCATCAGGATTACTTATACCTTCATTAAGAGGACAGACACAAGTTTCCTCAACAAGGAGTGAGATCGAACGTGGCCCTCCTCCTCGTTTTGGAGCCATCCGTGATTCATTCCTTTTCTAGCTCAGATTCTGGTCGAAACCAGTCTTGAGTACAGGGATAGTCCAGGTACGTGTTGCACCAAAGAGCACTTTTTTTTAAAAGAAGGATGTCTTTGCGATGTAGCTCATGACCATCTAATCCCGACTTCATGACTATTTTGATATTAACAGGTATCTACAGTTTACGATCTAGCAAAGTTGTCCTGAAAGTTATCATATTTCAAACAGCATAACTGAATGAATATTCACGGGCCTAGTAAACTCATTTCTTCCTTGCTGACCACCAGTTTTAAGTACATGAAATCCCATTTCATTTAACTCTGCATTCAGTGTAAGCCGAGTATCAATTTTCTACAATTACAATTCTGGTGCACCAAGACCTCAACAAGAGTTGGTGTCGGACTCTTCAAAGGCAGAGCTAACAATCGACGAAACCACGGCCACGAGGCTGGTAAAAGTTTTAGGTTCATTTTGCAGGAGATTTTCGCACTTTTTCTACTACGAGTAATTGCCTAAAATGTCTTATATGTGTCACAGATTTCCAATCTCTTAATGGAAGCCTGCGCTAGACTTTGCTAATATATCCAATTTACTGACGAATCTAAAATCTCACAAAAAACAAACAATTCATGTATGTTATCAAGCGATCGAAACATTCACCCTGTTGTACCGCAAAGTTCCATTTTGACCTCCAGATTATTCGGTTCGCATTAAACTTCACCCAAAACCATAAACTATTCGTAGATTCCCTATATTAAATATTGAGTTATAGCTCTGATAGTTCCTACTCTTTGCGGCTTGTCACTAAATCTCTCCTTCCCTATCAAACCCACAAATCAAGTCCAGATCATCACTTAATGATTTGTTTCTTCCTTCTCTATAGAACAAATCCAGAACCCTCTCAGTAATTACTAAATACCTTGTTCAACAAGATTGTTTCAATAACAAATATCAATGTAAACTCCCTTGGGATTCAGATACAGAAACGAAAATAAAATCAGAACCAGATGAAGATGCACATGCATCCATTGCATTTATAAATCATTGTCCTTCAGTTGTCTACCAGAAGGCGATGACACAAATTCACTATCTTTAATTAAGGAAAAATTTCATTCGCCTTCAACCCGTAAAGTTGGAAAACAAATCCACGTCGCTACTGCGTGTGATGACAGGGGAACTGACTAACGCATACTGTCGCCATTTGAAAAGTCAGATCGGCTACTGAGAGTATCAATATTTATCACTTCGAAAGGTCAGTGCATAGCGCGCACAATAAATTAAGGTCTTTGGCGATTAAGTGATTTATTATGGTTCTGCTCGATGGTATTTGTATTGTTATTATTATTTTTTTATTTAGTTTTACCAGAAATTTTATTTGTGCCCCCAGCTTCCAGTTAAGTGAATCGATTTTTAGCAAAAACTCTCAGGTCGTACTGCTTGAAAAATAATAACAAAAATCCCTAGATTTGTATGTGCCAACAAAAATGGCAAATATTCAGCTCTCGTAGGCTGAACAGCAAAGAGAAAAAAATCCTCCAAATAACATGTCAGTCAGAAGGACACAAAAGGGGAAAAACACTTGATAAGGCTCGCCAAAGATCCTTTGAAAAGGGAGATACACCCCGAGTCAGGAATGTTAATTCGGTTGGGATTTTAAATTCTTTAAGCCGTGCAATTTGTATATAAGATATTTTTTTCAACTATTTTTTTGACATTTAATAATGATAACCATTTCTTTTGTTTCAGGTAAGCATCCCTTACGAACTTGATGAAGTTTTGTAACCTGTGAACAGATAAGTACAGACACACATACTCGTATTTAAGTTTAACTTTGATAGAAACCACCGGTACTGTGTTGACTCAAAAATGCGTTTATTGAAAATAAGTTTTGACTGAAATAAATCACCCATTTGTGCACCCAAGCTTGTGGAGAAAATTCATGAGACTGGCTTGCATCGTTATTGCTCAGTTCGGCCCTTACAGGAGCTTGAATTTGGCCAATCTTTTGTTTTTTTATTTACTCGTATATTCCCGCATTTGGGGATCGAGAAACCCTCACGTGATTGTCAAGAAGCCTATGCATCAGCAGATAGTAGCAGTTTGGTACGGATTTTGGAGTGGTGGCATCATTGGCCCATTTTACTTCGAAAATGCAGCTGGAAACACTATTTCGGTTAAGTACGAGCCTTGCAGAGTACCGATTACCGAATTTTTGTGGCCTGAAATTGAAGACATCGACTTGGACAATTTTTGTTTTCAGCATCATGGCGTTATGCAACACATTCCATCAAACAATCGATATTTTGCGTTCTAAGTTCGGTAAAGAGTTATTATTGTAGATACCCTGGCAATGTCAAATGGTTGCCTCGGAGCAACGATTTGATTGAACAGTGGTGTCGTTAAAGATCGATGTTATGCAGTAAATCGAAAAACGATTCAAGCTCTTACAGCGAACATTGCCCGAGCCATTCGTGAGATAGAACCAGAAACAGTCAACAAGGCCTTGGACAGTTGCGTTGACAGGATGCGCTTCTGCGAAGCTAGCCGAGGTAGAATGAAATCGCATTTCGAAACTAATGGCAATGTTCGTTCTGTCTAAAAAAATAACCATAACATACCGAAAATAGTTGATTTTTGTTAATTTTGATTTTAAAAAGAAACTTTAGTTTGGATCGCCATGTCGAGCTCGAGCAGATTTTTATCACAACCATAGCTCCTAGTCCAATCGAGATAAATTTTGTCTTATCGTTCACCATTATTGGATCAATTTGGGATTGAGTTCTTATTGTGGCTTCTAACTTTCTTCAAAAAATGTGAAATGCCACAAGGTTAGATTGAGGCAGTATAGAAAATATCTTATAAGTTTCTGCTGCTGACAAAATGTTCGTCCTACCAAGCAACAACTCAATCATTATCTCGGAAGATCAGTAGCTTTGCCAGTATTGCAGTCTATCACTTGCATTTCTATCTTTTTATGGAGTCAGACAGTGCATTGAACCCGATACTGAGCGAATTTTCGTCCAGTTTGGGGCTTATGTAAATGCAGCAGTTGAGAAGCTGCTCACGGGGGTAACCACATTACGTTGAATTGCTGATTGGAGTGCAGGTACTCTTGTGATAAAGTTCGACGTAAAACACCACTAAAGGCTTAGATAGCGAGACCGCAAGTAGAATAATTGCACAGTTATAGCCGGAGATCTATTGTTCATCTGTTTCATTTAGCGCTAAAGCAACTAGTTTGACTTACAGACATGGACCAAGCAGAGAAGTAATACGCGAAATTTTGCGTGTCCTATTTAAATTCCAGGCTCACTACAAACAGCAAATACAAAAAACGCGAACATCGGCGATGCTAAGCAAACTTATCTGCCGAAATAAAGGGCCCAGGCAAAGAAGCAGTCCATTTTACTCCTTCTATTAAATTTATGATAAAATATCTCATATCTGTTCGAAGACAGAAGAATAATCGGAGAAAGGGAATTGCCTAAAATAACAGGACACAGCACATCAGCGCGCAGTACTTTCTAACGAAAGCCTAAAATTCGTAGATGAAGGTTCGATGTTCGAGTGCCAGCCGTGCCCGAAAGATCAACATTTTTTTCAGTCAACAAAAATCAATTAAGATGTGTGGTTGACTCCATTAAATGTTAATGCCACCCATGGAACAAAAAAACCATCGAGCCCAAGCATCTTTCTTCTCTCTCTGTCCAATTTTCCAAAAAAATTTACACATGGTGAGCATTATAAGTGTATTCATACCTATTTGAGTGTTATTTCGTCAACATCCTCACAACAAACGTCGTAGAGAGTGGTTTCATAAATGCCTAACACCTTTGGATGTTTAAAACAAAACTTGGGCCATCTAAGACGTTAGTCGTAGGGCAACGTCTGCCCTACCACGGGATAACAGGAAGACAGTTTACTTCTTACATGCGCCATGATGTATACACTAAATCTGGCTGCAATCTGAAAAGTCATGACAAGCCCGTCCTCATAAGAGACCTAACTGGCATTGGAAACTCTAACTAAGATAGTTAAATGTCTTTAAGTTTTCTCTGAGCCTTGCCTTGAGCCTTGCATTCAATCGTTGTGCATCCAGTTGATACTAATAACGTCTTCCGATGGCAATGAACACTAAACAGTGACTTTTAGTACATGCAATAGTCTTGAATTATTTTCCGGGATATGCCATTTCTCCTAGACAGATAAAAAGGTGCCTAGTCGTTATAGGACATTGCCTTGATAAATTCAGCATCAACTGCCGCTCGCTCCAAAATCCAATCTGGACATGTTTTGCATCGAAAATAGTAGTTGCATGTCCGGAATCATAAATCACTATAGTGTGTGGTACCTTATAGATATGATGCTGAGCGGATAGTTTTAAACAATTACTACTAGTTGTGCTCGTATATTTTGTAGAACTAAAAAAATAGTGATGATCTGATAAAGGAACTCCTTTCAAGCATACGCCAAGGTGTAGTTCCGACTCACTAAACTACGAACTTACAGCCTCACCGGCTCATCTGCCTCCTAAGTTCTAAAGGAAGTCGAAGACTTAGTAAATGTTCACAGCTTATGCAACTAACTTGTAAGGTTTTAACGGACTTCTTCGAAACAAAACGGCCTCATAACTGAGTCTTAAATTCCATTGAGGAGGACATATACCTGCGACCGGTCTTCAGATTTTGTGCTTAAGTCAAATTCGTCTCTGAAAGCTGCCTTCTGCTGCATTTCTTAACCATTTTCGCATAGATTACAATCTTTGGCAAGTCTAAACTGACTCGCCACATGATCGCCAAAAGCCGGGTTATTGAAAATGCCAAAGGAATGTCTTCCACCAAACGCTGGTTTATAGAATGAGTGCATGGGGAAAACATGTTTTGTTTTCTTAAAAAATAAATCTGTGAAAATTCGCAAAACAGTGTACCCACCGAGATCATGCCCTCTACCAACTGTAGCTCATTGCCTCTTTTCAATTTTGACAAAATATCCTATTTGGCGGTTCTTTTCACAACCTACTACGTTCTGGCTTTGCATAATTATATGTACATACCAAATATATCAAGACGTGTTATTTAAATCAAAAAAAAAAAGAAGGAAAAACTGGAAACAGAAAATAAAACTCAATACCCTCTCTCTCTTAAATCGAACTGAATGAACACGGTTCATAAAAACCGTTGAACAATCAAACCCATCAATTATCGGTTTATTTGTATGTAAATATCTACATCCTCGAATAAAGTTCCCCCAGAAATTAAGGGGAAAAAAAAAGAATTCAAAAACCGTCTACTCGTACCATCTCCGGATTGAATCTACTACACTACACAGGCGTTCGATTCAATGAGCCGATTTATAAACATGTCAAAATACAACGCGGGATGCTAGCACACGCAGTATACCATCGAACACATCATTTGAAAATAGCCCAACACCGTTCAGATACATCCATAGGGGAGGTGATAGCACCGCCTTTACCATAAAAATGTCAAACCTGTAATTATTCCTGTCAATGCGTTCTAAAGGGGCCGCTCAAATTCCGGTATTGTGCTTTGGAAATCAAAGACGTCCGTCTACATGCCATAACGGCAAACAGTTTTGTAGATTTTTGTAAATTTTTGTAAATTAATTCGCTGCGACAAACCTGATAGAGACGGCGGATACTGGAGTAGTTGCTATGAGGCGGAGGTGATCAAATGATCAGTTGCGGCTTCAAATCCGCCTACGGTCTCTACACTGGAATTTGTTTTTCAATGCAAATCAGGTTCACGTTTTACGATTATTAGCTCTGATTAACCATTTAATTTACTCTCTGAGTTTTTTAGCTGCGAATAGATAGATGATAATTAGAACGAACCTCACATCTTCTATAGAGAATCGTATCTCACCCTCTAAAGCTGACACACGTCGGACCATAGATGAATCTATGATACGAATAGTTCAGATGGCACGATGCAGTTGTACGTGTATACTGCGCCCTTGCATTTGTTTGCATTTCAATGCAAGGCGGCAAATTGAAAATTGCCATTAGCGAGTGAAAAATGAACAAAAAAAAAAGTAAAAGTAGAGACTAAAGCTTGCCTTCCTCCAGCGCCCTTTCTGCAGGATATACCAATTGTACCCAACAAATAATATTGAGGAAAAAAAAATACCTCTCCACACGTGCATACGTGCATCCATTAAATCCATTTCACGATTAATAATTTTCCATTTTGCTCACACCCATCAGTAGATGACTGGTTGCATTGTTACCTACTCATAGGGCCGCCATTGACCTGGAAGCCCGGAACAATGCCTGACCCTAGGAGCTTACGTTCAGGCCAAATGGCTTGGCTGATTCTAGGATTCCATAATGCTCCTCGTCTCCTTCAACCGAAATTGAAATACGAGGGCGAGGGCTAGTACTTCGGTGTTCTCGGATGAGTGAGATTTAGTGAAATTTTAATTACGCAAATTACAAAGCTACGACTATGTATGTACACATTCAACATTCAACGTCCGACATCCGACCGACATCGGATGTCACTGTCGATACTGTCGGACTCGTCGTCGGAACGAATATATCGGTGGCGTCGAACTGCATTGCGTGGCGTGTATTTTACATGAGCCTTGCCTTGGCATGGCAAACTTGATAATAATGATATGATATACAGGTGGGGGGGCTTATGGGAAGCCTGGAGTGCATTTAAATTTATTACTAGAGACGCGCACTTAACGCACGAAATGTACGAAATACGAAATCCGAAAGTGTACTGTGCGCTGGTAAGTGTGACAGATGAGCTGGGTGGCGCCAGGTTGAAGTGGCAACTCTCAAATGGGTGGGTACGCTCAATATCAATGGAACGCAAATTGAATCAACAAAAAATGTGGAAAAATTTTATTTAATTTTATTTTTTGTTCATGTGGATGGATACGCGGACTCTGTGTGAAAACACGAGTCGACGACACCTATGGCAGAGTAGAAGAGTAGACCTGTAGATGGGTACTCAGGAATGCGATTGCACGGACGAGTGATGGTTATTTTGGCGCCTGAGTTGAGTTTTGTTTTTGGTGTGTGGTGCGGCATATATAGGTGGAAGAAGAGATTTATAGATTTTTTAGACAGCAATAATTTGAAATTGTCTCCGTCTAATGTGTCGAGCTATTTGATTGACTATCGTTTACGTGTCGAAAGGCTACTACAACTCTTACTACTTCACTGCCATTACTGAGAGACAGCGTGAAAAATTGCTTTTTTTATGAGTCAGCGAATATCAAATATTCTTGTCTAAGTCAAGTGCTGGCAAAATGTTAACAAATCCTTTTGACTAGCTCTTCAGGTATTTTACTGTCATGACTCAGTACTTATCAAAGCGTTTGGCTTTGTTTTTAGAACATGAAGTCATAGTGGTGTAAGCCGTTAGAGGATCTTTTTTTTTGAATCTCTTCGAGCTGGGTTCGAATTTATGTATTTATGTCTTTACCCTGGCAATTGTTCCTCTCCGGTATTATCTTAGTTGGTGCAAAGTTATTGCTTCAAGTACTAGTAGCAGTGTTGGGCGAATTGAACTTGGGATCAATGGCTGTTATCGTTACTTAAACTGACGATGTTGTTGCTCTTTTTGTTGGACCTACAAAGATGGTATCTCATTTTTTATTTTGTGGCTGTCTTCAGCGTCATTTAATCGACCTCCTGTCTTGTTGAAAGTCTTTGCCTATTTAACTTCTGTAAATCAGAATTCTGGTAAGAATCCTGCCCTTGTCCTTCTTAAGTAGAGCCTTCTCATCTATTCACTTACTTAAAGAACCCAGTGTAGGTCTTTAGTCGATATCTTATTCTAGGCAATAATCATTGAGTTTGAGGTTGTACCCTCTTCTTTACTTGGCATCGTCACAGGACTAACTATGGCAACTTCTTCGGCTTTATTTTGTGAATATTTTTCGCTTTTCACTGTTCAAGTTGTTTTTTTTATTTTACCACCGTTTTGTACGTCACTTGTGTTGCTCACGATAGAGGATTTCAAATTTTAGTTTTGTCCATGTCATGGCGTCTGTTTAAGTCCGATATTACTGTGTTTTACAAAACCACCAGTCCACCAAAGGTGATTTCTTCACTGATCGTAGCATCGCAATTTTCCAGGATAACTTTAGCGTCGTCTTTCGAATGGGACCTGTCTTTCCATACCTTTAGTGGCAATTCCTACCTTTGTGGTTTCCCAACTAAGAAACATCTACAGAACAAAATGTGACAGAGGTGATGTGTATTAGCGATGAGAAAAATATGAAGTTTCCAAGAAAATAGTTTTACCTATGCTCAATGAATCTTGCTGTCTTTTTGCCCCTGTGAAACACTTTGCTTATATTCAATCTGCTGCACAGTTGAGCTCCATTATAGTCATAAATGTCTGATTCAAACAGGTCGGTCATTGGTTTCAACAGCTTTATATTCCTGTTAGCTCTTCGATACCCTTTAACACTCATAGCTTACCTAACTGTCGACCTTTTATCCCTGCTAGAGTTATTACCCCGACAATCCCCAATGGCAATGGTACTGAGTTTAAAGTACCTTGCACAACCTGCAATCAATGCTATCAATTGAAACGGAACGAATCGAATCGATTCTCTAATCGTTAAACACTCACTACCATTTCTTCAAATGAACTCTTGGAAGTTTGTTTTTTCCCCTTTATAGTACGCTCTACCAATCTTCTATTTTTAATCCTTCGTTCAAATAGCTCGCATTTAAGGGTGCTTGCAAGTACTTTGCATCCAGACCAGACCAAAACCATACCACACTCAACCAGACCAGACTGGCTTTAGGACTTCACTTCACATTTCCAATTCGATTTAATTGAATTCCACCATTCCACTAGGACGTGCGTACTATAGACCATTGGCATCCAACAACAAAACACCAAAGGGACAAAGAAATAAAGGAGTGAACAGATAAAAAAAATATCAGAAAAAGAGAGGAACTAAATTCTAACCAAGCAAAAACGGACTAATCCTGTTTGTCATTGATTAAAGCCCTTCGCCCCAAACTAAGGGAGAAATATAGAGTAAAAAGGACTAGGGAAGCACCCTAGTCCGCTAACGACTTCCTTTTTTTTTCTCTCTCTCTCTCTCACTTATTAATTTGTAATTTAATGAGTCCTTTAACCGCTCACCATCTTTTATTCGCCCCTGCTCTAGTAAGGATTCATAATGAAGGGCTTAACATTAACAGGGAAAACATTTAACAAAATTAAATTCATGTCAACTGTTCTATTGTGTCCTTTGATAGGACGAACATTTTTACTATAACGCACACACCTTTTAAGTGATTTTGAGTCTAAGAGAATTTTTTAGTTTCACTTTTGTCTACGGGCTATGAGAGCTCTCTGAATCTTAATCTGAATCCTCCTCCGACACCGTGCAGAGCTCGTTACACAATGTATAATATGCTTAAGAATTTTTTTTTGATAAGGACACTCTCTCTTTCTGGGAAGTACATTTTTGACAGCTTAAAATGCTCAGGCATTGTCAAGTAGGAGCAAAAGGACCATGACGACGCACAGAGGACTAAAGGAACGACCTACCTATTGTGTCAGAGGTGTTTATAAAATCGAGAACCCATGCAAGAGGATGCCGCGCTCGTTTACAGACGATTTTCGTTTGTATTGTATTTTATTTATGTACGCGCGAAATAAAAACAAAGCAAGGATCTTCATTTCTTAACTCTGGTTCAAAGAAATCCAAAGGACGCAGTACGAAGTAGCTACAAAAAGAAGGGGAGAAGATGGATGAATATAAAAAAGCAACGATGATCTTTGTGAATGGAAGCATTTCTCACCTTTTAAGCGTTATTTCCGGTCCTTGTGTTGAACTTATCGCTGAGTACTTGTAGTTTCTTTTGATTGGATTATTCCCTTTCCTTTTTTTTTCCACACTCGTCTGTCGTACTTATCCTTTGGCTTTGTGCAGTTTTGCATTTTTTTTCCCCCCTCAAAGCGCATATCATTTCTATCTTATGACGTAAAAGAGCAGACGAATTAACGAAGAGAAACTTTAGTAAAGCAAATGAGAAAATGGAAGCACTAGAATTGCGACAAATCAATTTTATTAAAAAAAAAACTCGAACCCTCTATCCAATTTTCTTCAGATCGATCCTTTATCCTGTAGCCCTATCCCTAGTTTTATCCCTTAACTTCATCATGTATCTGCTTCTATCTACTGATGTATCTGCGTGTTCTGAATCTGTCAAATCCATACAAACAACTATGTAGTTTCGGCTGACACTACGACCGACGGTGTGGTAACTTGAAACCAATAAAAATCACTCATTGTTCGGCAAAAAAAAGGGATTGAAGAAGATTTGACAAAAAATAAAAATAAATCCTCGACAATAGGAAAAGGGACACTCAGGATTTACTTCTAGATTGGATGTGCTGCAATTTAAAAAGTCGTTCGGGGATGGTTTTAAAAAAAAATCTTTAAATTCAATTCTTTGGAAGAAGACTGAGAAAGGTGTCAGATATCCCTTTGTTAGTAGGGGTTTTTGTAAAAAAAAAAAAAGAAGAAAGAACACTGTAAGCCTGCAATTAATCCAATCAAATAATTAGAAGATTTCGAGGGGATGGGATATAGATTCCACAGATTGTTTATCTTTTGTTGTGTCGCTGCATTTGTTCTTAACCAGGCTTAAGATACTTTTTCACATGTCTGTCAGATTGGGCAGAAAAATCCTAGACTATGAGCTGAGTTGCCTGTAACAAGATACTCGTAGTTCTGTTGAGGTTTTCTTCCAGGACGACCTGTTTCCTGTCTTAATCGAGAACAAGAACAATGTACCATTTGTGATATTTTTTAGACTGTGGGAGTGATGTCTAAGACGTAGAATATGCCGAGTTATTTCTTATACATAGCTTCTGACAGAACAAGCCCTATCAAATTCAGTATCTAAAAGACCCTTGTCCATTCTTCGGTGGCTTAAAGCGAATATTTAATAGAGTTCCACAAGGCTGGGAACTAGGACCTGTACTATTGTTGTATATGTTTTAGATACGAATTTATTTGTGGTATTGCTATAGCCCCGATTAAATACTAAGGGGTTGGAACCAAGGACGTGCACTAGCATATACTATACTTAAGAAAAGAAAATAAGAAACAGAAGAAGTATCCAGGTTTGTTCTTTCAGAAACAAATATGCATCGGAGGCTGTTAACAACTTTCTGATAGTATTACGGGCAATGATTAATGACAGATAATTCTCTTTGCAATGCAAATTTTAAGAAACTTTGCCTTCTCCATCCCAGCCTTCGTTGCAATTTTAGGGACAACTCTTCCTTCTCCTTTGAGTCTGTTCTTGTAGGTAAATAAAACGGCGACTTGTTGATCCGGTGTTCGATCTAGTTATTCTATTTTTATTTCTTGCTTGTTAATCTTTTATATCCTACGATATTACAGAGGACCAGAAAGTAAGTACAGGGGTTTCCAATAAGGACTTGACAACTTTTTTTTAAAATAAAACGCAAACCATTTGAGGTATTTCCAAAACTTTATTATCGGCTTTAAGTATAATCAAAACATTTATGAATAGAACTCGACTTCGTTCATATGGCCACCGCGGGCACGTTTGCAACGGTCGATTCATTGGAGCCAATTTTCAACGACTCGGCCACATATTTCGGTTCAATGTAGGCTCTGAGCTCTTCCAACGTCGTCGGTTTGTTGGCATAAACCAATGACTTAACGTAGCGCCACAGAAAATAGTCAAGCGGCGTTAAATCGCTCGAACGAGGCGGCCAATCGACTGGCCCATTTCTTAAGATAACACGCTCACCATATTTACTTTTCAATAAATCGATTGTAACGTGTGCTGTGTGGCTTGTGGCACCATCCTGTTGAAACCACATGTCGTCCAAGTTCATATCTTCCAATTCGGGCCAAAAATAATCGGTGATCATGGCGCGATAACGCTGACCATTCACAGTAACGTGACGATCGTTATTGTCGACGAAAAAATATGGCCCAATAACGCCGCCGGCATGCAAACCGCACCAAACAGTTATTTTTTGTGGATGAAGTGGTAATTCATGAAACACATGTGGATTTTCACCCGACCAATAACGCAGAACCCAATCGGAAAACGTACGACGCTTTAAATGGTCCATCGGCTTCAATTCTTGAGTGAGCTTGATCTTGTATGGGTGTAAACCAAGATCTTTTCTCAAAATACGCCATAATGTGGTCTGAGCGATGCCCAATTCTTGAGAACGCCGTGGAATTGACTGATTTGGATCTTTTGCTACGGACGACCAACCCGTTGTCTCACTGATACGGCAACATCACACAACGAATATGTAGACTCAAATTTTTGCACTAAACTTGTTATTGGCTGTCTACTAGGGCGAGAATTACGACCGAAAATTGGAATTAACGCTCTTAAAGTTGCAGTCACCGACTCCGAATTTCGGTAGAAAATTTTTATAATTTGCACACGTTAGTCGTTCGTGTACTTTACCACGATGAAAATATTGAGTTTACTGAATAAATTGACAGTGACAGTTTGATGATTAGTGAAAGAGTGCGTTCGCAAATTGAATTCAAAGTTGTCAAGTCCCTATTGGATAACCCGATATTTCAAGCTGTTACGTAGTTCTCAAAGGCTGAATATTTTCAACAATCTTATTTCTTATAATATCATAAGGTCTTGCGACTTGACAAAAACGGTATTCAATAGTTTATTCTAAGAATACAAAATTGCCATTGGGCGTCTTAAATTTCTCTAAAATTCGTTGTCTACTTTGGTGTCTAGCCACTGACTAGGCAATGCTTAATGTTGTACTTTCCAAGCAACGATTTCTTGAGATAACAATGCCTTCAGTAGTGAAAGAGTATGCGGAGATGCAGCATACGGGATCACAAGGCAATGACCCTATACTTACCATTTAAATGTTTGATGCAAATTTGCATCTCTTGCCTTATCCCCAAAGAACCAGCAACTTCTTCCCACTATATTTTTACAAGCAATACGTGACCTACAGACCTCCAATCATCTATAAGGCTCAAATAAAAAAAGCGCCCACCTTTATCAGACTATATTTTTAGTGTAGCATCGAATTTCATGCCCGTCGTCCTAGTGGAAAAACAAAAATTATCTATAGAATACCGCAGGGGTCAAATCTTGGACCACCACTGCTAATAAAATCCTTTGGCTGCTAATTTGTCTTTTTTTTGCGTAGAACCTGATTATTATAAAATTCATGCTAAGAAGATTCTTAAAAGCACAAACTTCAACAAAAACCTTCTAATGCATTCCGTCATTCATTCAGTCTGAAATCTCGAAACTTTTTAATGAAGCTATTTGCAAAAGCTATTTTATGTCAAGAAGTATTCACCACGTATGATTAATTTAAGATACCTACTCCTCCAAGAGGTATAAGCATTACCCCAGAAACTCTCACAACCATCACTCTTCTAATTATTTCGCTACACAATTGTAATTAAAAAATTACAAATCTCATAACCACCGTGCTAACAAAGTTAATCAAAACTCTACGTGCCTCTAGGCAACAGAATAAACACATACCCTTTCGGGTGAAGCCAAATCTCCATCCCCTTCTAGATTTTGATTAGGACGAGGGAAAAAGTCAACTTCACATTACCAAAGTCACAAAACCAAAGCTTCTCTGCCTAAAAAAAGAAAAAAACAAAAACACGCAAACTTCAAGGCCTTGCGTTTTCAACTCTTAAGCTGATAATTAATTTACTTTTAATTAAAACTCTTTTGCACCACACCATAGTCTTGCCTGTGTACCACTGGTATTCAGTAGACGAAGCTGTTGGAGAAAACCCTTTTTTCGCACCCTGAATGGGATACAAGAGGAAAAACTTAACATCAACAACAGCAACACCAATATAACAACACCCCTCACACTTTTGCAATCGGCACCATGTCCTTTTTTCTGGAGGGTGTAATCACAAAGGATATAGCAAAAGGAAGGCAACTCTGTCAAAGTAGTAACTCCTTTGGTGTAATTTTTTTTTTTATTTTTTTTTTGGGTTGGTGTTGTGTGTAAGCACATTGCTTACAGCAATTGTTGAATAAATCATCGCCAGTAATTTGCCTTTTATTCGTCGTCATCCTCATCTTCATCCTCATTCTCGTTCTCATCCTCATCGTCATCCCCTTTATATTGTTCGGATGCTTTTTCCCATTTTATTTGTAAGCTGTCGTTTTTTTATTGCTGGAAATTTAAAATCTGTCACACAGATTCCGAGGGTAGTTTCCTTCCTTGATTCCTTTGTCTTCATAATCGCAGTTGTTTTTATTTTCATCGTTGGTCGTCCTGTTTTGGTAACTTCGAATCCTGCTTCTACTTCAGTTCTTGTTTTTTTTTTTTGTATGTACTTACTTCATCCTGATCCCGATTCGTCGTGTAAAACTCATCCTGTAGCTATTTCCACTTATTTATTCATCCGTTTGTTCATATACACATATTCGATGAAGCCAAATAACAGAAATCCACAACACCAAAAAATATCCGGCGAATTTCAACTTGAAATCACTTTTAGGATGCAAGTTAAGAGGATTAGGGTTGCCAGGATCTGACCATTTCTCCTGTGGCTCATTAATTCTTGTAGAGCAAAATACAAAAAAAAAAAACAAAGTATAAGTGTAGTTCGACCTTGCCTGTTACCTGTTTTTTTTATACCCATTACTACGTTTTAATTATTACCTAGTGTGTATTATCTCCACATCCTACCAGTAAAATATTTAAGCATTGTTACTGATTTTAATTCGGCACGACTACGAATGATTAAATCATTTCTCTTTTAAATTAAACCTAATTACTGAGAAATGAGTAATAAAAGGGGTTTCAATTACCGAGTGGTTACTTCAAATATTGTATGTTTCTCACCATCAGAAACCGATAACATGGTAATACAACAGACATCAGAACCGGAAAGTCAACCTTGCCCCACGTAGATACGAGTACTTCTATTCTATATTTTCATGTAGGAACTCGGTATATAATGGCCTTTACGGCCTCCTTTTTTAAGTACCCTGATCTTACTAATGGTCCAGAATAAACGAGGTAATCCATTGCTGTTCGCCTACTCAAGGAAGCAATTGAACTTTCCTGTATTTCAGCGCGGATCCACAGGAAATAATTTTATGTTGGAATTGTTCATTAATGATATTGTAGGCGAAATATCAGTATTGGATTCCGAGGTTCTATGCATACATTGTTTAAGTTCCATTATACTAGGTAGTAATAAACACTTTCGTCCTCACTGTTTTTATTTAAAAATTGATGGAATACCGCAGGAGTATCTGTTTGATCCGCTATTTTTTCTTTTGTATAAATGTTGTCACACCAAGAGGGGAAACTTTGAACTTGTAGCCTTTCTGGTTGCTGTGCTTTAACAGTCAATTCATTATGGCAGTTCGAATGTAGACTGTCTGCCATTATTTCTTGCCAAAATTAAGATTTCTGATGTTAAACATGTTAAATCCGTCCATCTTTTAGAACTAAAATGGTCAACAAAAAAAAAAAAAATTCGAGGGAATCGATCTTATTTCTTCGAACTTACGAACATCAACAGACTTAACGACTAAAGTATAGACATGTAGAAAATACACAGTGAAGGGAGTTCGTCGTTGAGCAAACCAAGTGAAAGGTGAGTCTTGCAAAAAAAAAAAAGAGTCCATTTCTATATTGATGACTACATAAACGAGAAATTCGTTGCTCTTCCCTTTCCTCTTAGTTCGTGCTAATTTACGCTCTCTCACTTCTTCCTCCTTCACCCACTCAAGCCTTAGAAGAGCAGATTAGATTCTGTATAACAAAACTGGATGTCTATCAATAACATATCGCAGATGTTTACTCTGTCCGTTATGTTGTAAGCGCTGAATTCATGAAGAACTTATATACAGTCTGTTTGATAAAATCGTACACGACAAAAATTAAAGAAGAACTTATAATAATAAAAAAAAATCAATTGTACTGGTTTATTTTGTTTATTTACTTGAATGCTTTTCAATTAATATGTTGTCCACTCTCCTCCATTATCAATAATTGCTTGGAGTCTTCGAGGCATGCTTTTTACTAATCTTATACCATAATCTTGAGACAAAGATCTCCATAAAACTCGTATTTTTCGTGATAATTGTTTGACCGTCGAGATCTTCTTTCCCTGGAGCTTTAGCTTCATGAATGCCCAAACATTTTCAATGGGATTTGCATCCGGCGACTGTGATGGCCAATCTAAAACATCGACGTAATTTTCTTGTTTCCACGCACTGCACAAACGACTGCGATGTTTCGGGTCATTATCTTCTTGCAGTAACCATTCCTTCTTTTAAACCATCTTTGGGCAGATGCTAATAAAGCCTTCTTATAAATTTTGCCCATGTTGGGTGCGTTTAAGTTATTTGTAAACATGAACAAATTGCCAAATCCTTGTTTTGAAAAGCATCCTCAAACGTGCACCTTTGCCGGGTGTTTGACGGTCCGCTGGATTAAATTATTGGCTTGTGTGCACCAGGTATTAGTGATAGGAGACCATGCCCAAAAAGAAGCTTCATCCGAAAAAATAACGTTGTTCCAATCTCTGTCCAAATTCTCCTTGGCCCAACTGAGTCGTTTTTCTACGTGTTTTTTTGACAGTAGTAGTTTCTTTATTGTGCTTCGAAATTTTACATTATTGGCTAGTAAATGTCTTCGTATCGTATCACAACACACATTTAGACCCATTTTACGTAAAATCCCATGTCCTCCAGGTAACGATAGAAGAGGATTTTTTTCAAACACGCGTAGAATCATTTTGTCCTGCTTTTTTTTTGTTTTTGGTGTAGATCCACGATCCGTCAAATCATCCACATTTTTAACTTGGGAATAACGGTGCACCCACTTGATAACAAATGCTTTTGACTTTTTCATGTATTAAGCAGCTACTCCGTATGACATTTTCGGTCCTTTTGGATGCGTGCACAAGAATACTGCTCATAACGTGATGCAAACGCGACACTTATTTTAAAATACTTCCGTCTCTGACAAAATTTGAACACTCTTTAAATTTTTTTATTCAAAGCATGAAAATGTCATACAAAGCAGAAGTATTTTTTTTATCTGCTAATGCAAATACCATTTCCAAAGCGGTTTTCATAAACGAGTTTTGCCGTATACGATCTTATCAAACTGACTGTATCAAGCTCCGTTCTGTAAATGGTTCAAGAAATTTTGTGATCATTGCCAAGCTCCATACCAATATTTACAGTGCTGGCTGATATGCTTCTCTCGCTGGGTGTCCCATCTTTGACATGAAAATTGCCTGAACAAGTGTGACCAAACCATTTCCTCGCTGCGGGTTCTGATAAAGCCTTGGCTGTGTTCTTCAATTTGAATTTTAGCATTTTTTTCTGTTAACGGTCTAGAAGAGAATGTATGTGTCTAGGACAGAGAAGAACACCTCGGGACAGTTGCTTAAGGCATTAAAAATCTCAAGACTTAATGCTCCATAGGTGGTTTTTAGGTCGATTCCATATTGACTGGTATTTCGTGTTTAAGTTGGAATGATATTTGGCCGAGATGGCGAAAGATTCAAATCGACAGAAATGTTTTTTCGTATGTTCTAGAATCGAGGGACTAACACCGACTTGGATCGTCATCTTGTTGACCTCAGGTAAACGATTTACAAAAGCAGGACCCAAAATTACGATAAAACGTCACCTGTGTGGTGCTTTATCTGAATCCGGTTGCCTTGTGAAGCTCATGAAACAAAAAATGTTGAATTTAATGGAACACCACAGTAGTAGATACTTGGTCCTCTTCTTTTTTTCTCACAAAAAGCAATGTTAAAGGATTGCATCTATTTCGAGTTTAAAACTTATAGTTTGGAGTCGGGAAAAACTATAGCCGGATTAATGTCACTTCGGACTAAGTAGAGACTTGAAAATAAGAGACCCTTTGGAGAGCCAAATATAATGTTCTACAAATCACTCATATTTTCGTCTTCCTCTTGTGGAAAATGATGTGACGTTCGGGATCTATAAGGCAATTTCGTCAGATCTATGGACCAATTTGAGTGAACAACTTATTCAGCACTAGTTTATGGAATCATAGTACACTCTATGTAGAAGATACATTATACCTCTCCAACCAAAAAGCTGTGCTATTTTAAATAAATACTTGAAGGCGTTCGGGTCTCATTACTTGCGTCATCGTTTCTCTTGCTAAGATGTTGTATTCAGCTGAGCCTCACTTATTAGGTGATCAAATTCACAATTCTAACGTCATCATAGACTTGAAGCACCTGCCGTTTGACACTCTGCGGTTATTTCTTGAGATCTACTATAGAGTAACAATCTCACCAGTGACAAGTTGTACTTCTAGATCTAATAAATCAGTCCAGGGCTACGCAATTTTCGACAGTTTGAGTTAAGTTAAAGAAAACCCACCCTGGCAACTCGGAAGAATCGAGTACCATTCTCTATCACTTCACTAATATGCTCCTGTATGGGTGTGTGTTAACATTTACCAACTTTCCACTTGGTGTCCTGTTCCGATTCGGGTGGCGTTCACCCTCGAGGGAAGCAACCGAAATGATTGCTGTAAATCATATGCCAGCGTAACTGGATTAACTTTTTATTTCCTAGGATTTGACTATACAGACATCAATGTGCCCGTGTGTGCTTCGGATGGAAGGATTGTGCGAATGGAAAATCCTTGCGTACACCATACTTCATTCAGTATCAGTACTACTTGTATTTATCACTCGACGTGTGTTTAAATTTTTTATTTTATTCGCGATACACAAAAGCCGCTGCTGCCGATTGAAATAAAAAATTTTAAGCAGTCAGCCAGCTGTTTTTTGGTTGACTACCATCCTGGAACACGAATACGAGTATATCATCATATAGGATCAACATAGGACTAGTACTGTGTATGAATCCAGAATCAAACAAAAGGATATACACACCACCAATAAAGAACAAGAAAAGTACAATGAAAAAAAAATCACCAATTGAACGAATGAAATAAAATTAAAGACTTTTATTGAATGTTTATTTGCTTGAATGATGGATTTCCAAGGACTCCGATCTGGTGGGTTGTCGACAGTGCAAGGAGGGTAAATATTTGCAAGGATTTAAAAAAAAAAGAAAATCAAAAAACGCGGAAACAATTTGTTCGTTTGTTTATATACGTTTATGTACAATAACTTGTATGGCATTCGAGGATAATAACAACTCAGCCAGGATCGTGCGTGAACAATTAATCAAAGGAGGAGTAAATGGAAACGGGTATTCGACTTGACGCGAATTCGAATTCACCATGTCTGAATTTTTGAATTCAAAGCCGTTTTATTATTTTTTTTCCATTCACTCAAATACTTAATCAATGAGAATGCTTAAGAGGTGGAACCAGATGCAGTGTAGTAGAAGTTAAATGGAAGTAATGTTTGTCCATGAGCAGTGAGTTAAGAAAATCATTCAAAAGGATTGTAAGGTAATGTTTCACTGATTAACTGGCGATAATGTGCGTAAAAGTAGAAATCCAACAGTTTAAGTCTTAATCCGATGTGGAATCCGTGATTTATATGACTTCCCTTAGGGATCTTCTGATGTGTAAACATGTATGGCTCAACTGTTTATATGTTGTGAAGTCAAGCTTCAGAGTGTAGGCAACAATGATCTTGCATTGAGATATGGAGGTACCAGAATGTGGACAAATGAACGGGAGCAACCAGTAAAACAATTCATTAGAACATGATAGGAATGAATCTAGTTATCGTCGCTCATAAAATAAAGCCAGCATTATTTTTGAATCGGAAGTAGAGTTGCTTTGTTGCGTTGATGAACGCAAGGTGTCAGCTGCGATCGTGAGACTCTAGTTAGTTTCACTTCTCTCTATTTTATATGGTGTTGTTACTGCTGCCATAAACATTTCTATCATATCCTCAGATGCAGACGAAAACTCATGCGAACTATTTGGAGCCACCTTCTGTTGTTAGTTCAAGAAGAGGCCCTCGGTTTCGAACCTTAGAAGTACGAGCTTTTTGTACTTATAAACAAATAAATAACTCTACCCTCTTGGGAAGTGTGATTTTCTATTCTTGCTGCTGAAGCTAATAAATTTACTCTCGCCAACTCTAGAATTTAAATGTTTTGTCTTGCCAATGAGATTTTGCGATCCACGTCCTGCTGAGAAGGCTAATTACTGTATTCTGTATTCTGTATTACTGTGGTAGAAATGTGGATCCTTTTTTTCTGAACTTTTAGTGAAGATTTCAGTGCAATTGCCAACCAACTCATTTGATATTCCAAGTCGATGAAGTAATTCACAGTCAGAGTGCATTAGGAAACGATTTTTAAATGCTTAATCACATTTCCTAACCTGAAGGAGCCGGGGTATGTGGTCCTCGCACAAAACATCCCTATATGCCAGGATGGATATAAGCACCTCCGTATTTCAGGCCCAAATCCACGCAATAGAGGTTTGTATTTGAGAGAATCTTAACAGAAATATAACATACGAAAACATTTACATTCTCTCCGACAGCAAAGCAGCCGTACTTGCAATCCAAATCAAAATTGGTCTGGGATTGCCTTAACTCCTGCAATTACTGGCCACCACGAACAGAGTCCATCTGATTTGGGTGCCAGGACAAAAATAGTTCCTATATCCATTGCTACGAATGGTGTACACCGCGAAAGCAAGTGTTGCGAGTTACAAATTGGGCACTGGTTTGACAATGAGACATACATACTTTTGAATAAGGGCGGTTTCTTAATAGACTCTCGAGTATTTGCTCTACACGATTCCAGAGCCTCACAGCGTCGTTCGAGAACGGTTAGAAACTGCTGTATAGTGGCGTATTCAAAATCTATACTATGTGCTGACCAAGCCTGCCGAGTATCTGGATCCAATTTGCTAACAAGAGCGTAAATCATCCACGGATCTCTTTCGAAAGATTTCAAAGAGCTGAGACCTCGCACAATCTCATCAGACAGCCAGGCCTGAAGGCAATGAAAAAGCAGACGAACTAGCCAGATAAGGATCTGCATCTCAATTCGTGATGCCAAGACCATTCTGTGGGCTATCAATAAACACCTTAAAAGGAAGTATTAAAACCTTGCTAGAGAAAAAGAAGCTCCATTTGTGGAGAGAAACCGAAGGAAATAAACAAGCCAAAAACTTTATGCCGAACAGTAGAAGTCAGATTCAACAGATTCAGATCACACTTTTTCTCACAGGGCACTGTTGATCCCCATAGGCACAGCAGAAGACAATACATTCAGATTGTGCAACGAGGACATGGAACCTGTAGAGCGAACACATACTATGTGACTGCAATGGTTTAATCAAAACACGTCAATGTTACCTAGGTTAACTCTACCCCGAAGCTAAGGAGATAGCTGCCAGCTCACTTGACACCACAATAGGCCCATCTGTGGCCGCAGTGGTCTAGGATTCATTATACCACTTGTCACAACAATCTTATCTAATAAAACCTGAAGAATCAAGCCATTCATCACTTGACATTGACGGCAACCTTCTAGCCACTCAAGTTTCCTGTTTCACCGTATGCGCTGAACAAAAGTTTTAATCGTGTGGGTCATTCTTGATGGCGGGCTGGATATGTTATCCTTAGTTTTCTACACTTGATGCTGGCTGTTACCTTCCTCGATAGATTGCAGGATCATAAGGGGCTCTGTCATTCACCTACGATTGCATTCATTTAACGTCTATTTAACTAGCAATACTCGTATCTGTTCCGTGTCACACCAACAAACCCGTTTTCAAAGCTGGTGTCTTGCAGGCTATTTTTTCCAATTATTTTACCAAGCGTGCTCTGTTTGATCTAAGAACATGTCTTGGTCATAAAGTGGCCGATAAGATCATACAAAGGATTTTGCAAATACGTTTTTCCCTTCTTTTAAGGCCTGAGCGCATATCACAAATATGTTAAGAACTTTACCATTAATCGCTTACAAAGGGTGGTTTTTTAAGAGCTTAAGAACTTTAAATAATAATACAAGACAGAAATATTATCGGAATGAATATTTTATTATTATTATCTGGTAGATAATTTCATGACATTTAGTCTTTATATATGATTTTTGGCATATGTTTGCCGCGGCTACGAGTTACATGGTCCATTCGATCAGTCCAATTTTTCACTACTTTTTCCAATAACTCTGGCCGTATGGCGTCAATGATGACTTGAATATTGACTTCCAATGCTTCAAGAGTTGCTGGCTTGTCGGCATAAACCAATGACCTAATATAGCCCCATTAAAAGTAATCGAGAGGCGTTAAGTCGCACGAACGAGGGGACCAGTTAACAGGACCACTTCTGGAATTAAATTGACTTTGCAATAAATCGATGATTAAGCGCGCTGTATGGCAAGTGGCTCGATAGCCCTCGCCATTCTTCTTTAACATTTCGCGCTACAGCAGCAATATTCTCTTCGGTACGCACATTTTTTTGTCATGTTGATGGTTTTAAATCGAGAAAAGTAAAATTAGCTTGAAAATGATCAATATCTCCACGATTTGCTTGCTCACGAGGCCGATTATGTTGACCGTAAAATTGACAAAGTGCTCTATGTAAATTTCCACAATTTGGAAACGATGTTATGGCATTAAAAGATTCATGATGAATTGCCAAATCTTACTGAACAGAAATGTCAACACAGTGACAACAAATTCGAATCCAATCACCATAGTAGTGATTGTTAGTGATGTCACAGTTTTTCATCCTTCTGTTGTCAACACAACATAAACAACGAGATACACTTTGACCAACAATTATTCACATCGGTCTCTTGAATACATTTTGAAGGAAGTACGAGTAACATTGTAAAGATTCTTGGACCGAATATGAAGACTTCTTCTTCGCCTTGATATTTGAAAACAACTTGATCCTTTTTGAATTAGGTTTTTAACATGGGATGAAGTTTACTTTAAAAGCTGTTTACGATTGTAACAACAAGATTCTATGAACTTTGCCTTATACTAAAGATGCACTCTTTTCGTAGCATTATCCTCCAAGAAATCATGAGTTTGTTGAACCTTTTCTGCATTGATTGCTTTATAATCATAAAAAACATAATCGCCGTTTGACTATGGCCATTGACCTTTGAAAAAGTGTTGGAAACAGCCTACGGTCGGGCTAAGAGCTCATGTTAAAATGACTATAAAGGACGAGTTAGAACATAGAAAACTAGAACCGATACAGTAGTCGCAACAGATCTTGTCGCTGCATACGGAGATAAGATTGTGATGTACGAGTATGTATCTACAGTATCTGAATGAATAAAAAAATGCCTGACCTACGACGGAGATAAGCGTTTTTTCTTGTCAAAAAAACGAAAAAACACTGTCATCGCACTTGTTATCCCGACTATAATTCAACCTCAGGCACCCCTCTAAAACATTTTACAATAGATTTGTTTATTCAGTGACTCTGGCCAGCTACTGTGTCTGTGTCGAGCAAATAAATCGAAAACCAAGAGCACAGTCGTCACAGTGAGATGAAATTTTTCACAGACTAATTAAAATTTCGCCAGCACGGATGTCAGTCGGGGATGGCGGATAAGACTTGTCGTATCTATTTTTTCGGGGGAATACCCGCCCTCACCCCAGCTGGTTTTTGGCTGCATCCACAACTCTAAATGTCTCCTCATTTGGGATGAAAAATTTTTTTTTCCTCTTCGAGAAATGAAATTTAATTTTAGAAACATTGCCGATCTCATTGTTTGTCTTGGCATGGACTTCCTTCGCCTTCGGCATGTTTCTTAGGTTTTACCCGCGCGACGAAGCGCGCCTTCGTTCTGTATGAAGTAGAAGAACTAGTCCAGAAAAAAAAGATTCCCTTGACTTGGTTGGGATGCTTGACTGCCTGGTTGGAGTTTTATTGTTAAAATTAACTCGGCTCTGGGCTATGTATCTACCGTTTTATCTTGTCATTTTTCGTTTATTTTTATTTTGTGGATGCACTTTCCTTGCTGAAAATGTTGTCAACCGAAGGCATACTCGTAAACGAAGAACTTAATCTTCACCGCATCGTAAATATTTGCGGTGATGCCGTGAATTATTACAATTGCATCAGGAGCGCCCTGTAAAAGGATGCTGATGGAAGCGGCGCTATAGCTGGAATTCTGATGGGCGACTTTAAATGGATGGATATGGGACAGGAGTATAGGAGTATAGAGGAAACATGACAACAACTATGAGGATGATGATGACACTCTTGGGAGAGTTGTAACACTTGGTACCGACATTTTGTGGTTGATGGAATATTACACCCTTAGAATATTTTCGGGAGGTTGTTGTTTTCCCCCCGCCAACCAACCTTGGTGGTGTAACTTTGTTTCGCGAATTTCGTATGGAAGTGGAAAAATAATTAACTACAAGTGTGATGATGTTTTCAGGTGTTTTTAGGCGAAACAAGATGAGGTTTATGGTGTTTTTTTTTCAGTCAACATTTATTGCAATATGCTACCGCTAAGGAGTGCTGTAAGTGATTTGTTATATACACGGAATGTCGTTAAGAGTCTTGGAGTTGTAACGAATCGAGTCTGCGACTTTGTGGTAAACTCACACTAGAAAGGGGATAAAATAAATTGGTTTAATTTCATCTTCAGGAATGAAGGTGCTTTGCCCTTCTATACCGTATGCGGATACAATACTTAATAGAATATAAGACACAAGAAATCCATCAGAATCTTTTCAAACAGTAAGAGATGCATTCAAACATTTGCACGGGCATTTCGCTATGAAACACGAAGAAATATTTAGATGAGATTTGTTTTCATTTCATAATTAATTATCAGTTAACCTTTGCAAACACAAAGCGAATGTTAAGACGGAGTTTTGTTCAGAAGTGAAAAAAATATCATCAAATACCATAAAAATAAGTGTGCAACAGGCGAACATGGACTGAAAATTCTTTCAAAGGGTTTTTGCAATGACTACGAAAAATCGTAACCTACCTCTTTAGTTCTTCTTCTTTTTCTTCTTCTTATCCTTTTATTAACTCTTTCCTCGTTATACGAACTTATGCTTAACGAGTTTCCCATTTTTACTGCATCGCTGCTGCTCCGCTTATGGGGTTGGCTAATGTCATAGACCGCAGAAGGCGTCTCCATAATGCTAGGTCCTGGATCGCTTCAGTGGTTAGCCCCAGGAGTTCTTGGGCATTTGTCATCTGAAAAATCCAGGAACTCTTTTTCCGATCTCGTTTTCTTACAGTTGGAGTGACTGTAGTTGATAGTGCCTTTTTAACCGAATTTTCCGCAGATCTTCTTTGAACGTGGCAATACCAACTTATTCTATTCGCCTCAAGCTGTTCGGTTACCGAATTCTTTTTATGTAGACTTCCTAACCTACCGCTTTAGTTCTACACCGTAGTTGCTAAAATAATTTAAGTGTGCAATATATGTATATGAATCCTTCAACCCTGAGTGGGGCATAGGGCAGCGACAAATTTCTTCCATCCTCCTCGATCTGCAGCCAGACACTTCAGCTGTGGCCACGTTTTACGCAGTGTTGCTTCTTCGGCCAATACTGTTGATTTCCATGTTGTTCTTGATCTATCAACTCGCCGTGTACCTTGAGGATTACATTCGAAGGACTGCTTCGCGATGTTGTCGTTTGGTCTCCCCAATCCAGTGCCAATCCAGCGCCACTTCCGCTGCTTATTTTCGCCACTTAACAGCCTTTGATCAGTTGTATGCCATAATTTTTGGCTCGGTATAATTTGCCAGGCATACAGCAGTACGGATTTGACATTTGACATGACATTAACTTGATGCGTAGGGAAATTTGACTGGAATTCCATATTGAGGACATCATTCCAAAGGCTTTGCCGGTTTTACTGATTCGTCTATTAACATACAGATCCGTTCCTCCATCGGACGATACAAAGCTGCCTAGATGCTTAATCTGCTCAAATTGTGCTATTATAGTGGAAGCAGGATATAGACCGTTGTGTCGGGATCTGCTTTCAGGAACTCGGCTGGTATGTCATCAAGTCGAGCTGCTTTATTGACTCTTAGGAGGTTGATCGCAGTTTTTATTTCTGCAGCTGTCGGGGGCCCGTTGTCAATGCCCCTGTAAGATCGCTGCATTTCTAGTATTTAGGAGCTCTCCGCTCATCTGAGTCCTCATTTAGCAGGGCGCTTCTCCGCAATAGATCTTCAATTGTTACCAATAGCGCGTCAACATCCACATCCAAAACAGGATGGTTGGTGTTGCTTTTTCGGTCAACAATATCCTTGGCGATTTTGTACATACCTCCCCTATCTACAGCGCTTTTCGCATTTTTCGCAAGTTCGTCCATTCTTCTTCCCCTGTCGCGCCTCACACAGCGCTGTACTGTCTTATGAGCTACTCGATACTCGGGACGTAGAGCTACTTTACGTTGAACGTTGGTTTCAGCGTTCGCTTTTATCTTCAACGATCTACGATACTCGATTTTGACCCAGGGGTCTTAGGATATCCAAGGGTCTCTATAAAGTCTCTATAAACGTGCTTTTTACTTTGCCCCACATCGCATCTATAGATGGTTCGCCTAATTCAATTGAACTCGATGCTTTGCTATTAAGTGTGGTGATGAAATTCCGACATGTGTTGGAGGTCTTTGCAGCGTTGGCATTGAATTTGGTTCTCATCGCTGCATTATTATTTCACCGTTTGTATCAAGTATCAGACCAGATAACTCCCAGCGTCCGCACTTCTCTCGTCCTTCACATCGCAAATTGTTACCAGAACATGCTTCACAAAACGAAAGCCTAATAGTGGACGTTTTAGCCATGCGAACTGTATGCGAACGTCCTTGATGTTCATGCCTACGCTTTCAAAATCAAAATTTCTTTTGCTGTGTATTCAACATGTACAGTAATAAATTCTCGTAATCTTTGCGACCGCGTTTTAAATAACTCACAACGCCTCCACACTTGCCAACCCCACTGTCAACCTTACATGGCGCTGTATAGATATACTCGTACAATTGCCAACAATGTATCTGTGCAAGAAGCGATTATCATCGTCGAGAATTAATGGGCATTTTGTCTTGAGGCACAATTTTCTCGTATTAGAGTATTCCCTCAGCGTTCTCCCGTCAGAGTGTGTGTTTTTCTTTTGTCCCGTTAATTCTTCTCCTTTGTCTTTTCTTTTAATCTGGAATTTAGATTCTGAACTAAAAAAGAAAAAAAAAAGGAGAGAAACAGAAACGAATCCCTTGGCTGCTTCGATTTTGAATTCCCAGCGATTGAACCACATAATTGGAGGCAGTTATAGCTGACAAATCGCATTGTCAGGCGTTTTATTGTATGTTTGGTGGTATAGTGGTGTAGTACGTGCTCACAGGGAAATTCCATTCGTTTGTAATTCTCTCACGAATTTCTTCAATTTATTTTCGCCTTTATTAATAAGTTGTTTCCTTTTGTCTCTTCTCCTTGCAGGTGTGTCCGCCGAATTGTATTACGTTCGCGAGGGACAAGTCAACGATTACGCGTTAAATTTTGTCGTTCCCGTACCGGCTAATGTTCGCGATATAGCATTTACATGGCAGAGTTTAGCCGGACGTCCGTTACCTTATAGCATAAATGTCCAGTCATCGGATCCGGCCGTACTTCCTAGACCAAGTCTGAACATATCACAAATTGGCGAGATTCCAACGAATGTGCAAACCTTTTCAATTGGCATGAAATGTTCTGGCATCCGTCCAGCTGAAGTTGAGGTGACGATCACCATTGAAGTGATCCTCAATCGAGCTTCGAATAATATCACTGAGTTGGTCTTTCGTCGGAAAAAAATCTGCATGGCAGCTGATCAGGATGATAATAATGTCGATGACCCGATGTTGTTGGAGACAGTGGTGCCACCACCAGCTGGACTGATCACACTGATCGTGGGTGGGATTTTGGCACTGATGTTGGTTGTTATACTGATCGTTATTGCCTACTGTGCCCGTGGACCATCGAAGCGGCAAAATCATGGACAACCGATGAGGACTTCTAGTTTCCAGAGATTACAAACGAATCCGCCATGTCAGCCGTATATAACACCATCGATCATCGCACCGATACATTCCACTTTGCCAAGGAAGATTGAACCACAACAGCCGGAAGAGTTGCATCGTCGAATTTCAGAATTGACTGTCGAACGTTGTCGTGTGAGGTTGTCCAGTTTGCTGCAGGAGGGTACCTTTGGTCGAGTGTATAAGGGAACATACAATGAGAATCAGGATGTATTGGTGAAGACAGTTGCTCAGCATGCAAGTCAAATGCAGGTGTCACTGTTGCTTCAGGAAGGGATGAGCTTGTATGGAGCATCACATCCGGGAATTTTGTCTGTTTTGGGAGTTTCAATTGAAGATCACACTACCCCGTTTGTTCTGTACCAAGCAATGAATAACATGAGGAATTTAAAGATGTTCTTACTAGAACCATCGTGCTCCCGATCGATCACCACCATTCAGATTGTGATGATGTCTTCGCAGCTAGCTATGGCATTGGGTCATCTCCACAGCCACGGGGTTGTACACAAGGATATCGCTGCCAGAAACTGCGTGTAAGTAGACAAGTTTTTTTTTCTTATAATTTTGGTTTGACTACAGATTGGGGAGGCTTAGGAGAAATTTTTTACAACTGTGTTTTGTTTTTTTTTTTTTAGAATCGACGATCAACTGAGAGTAAAACTCTCAGACAGCTCCCTATCCAGAGATCTCTTCCCAGCCGATTATAATTGCTTGGGCGACAGTGAAAATCGTCCCATCAAATGGATGTCTCTGGAAGCTCTTCAGAAGAAACAGTTCGCTGAGGCAAGTGACTCCTGGTCATTTGGTGTCCTTATGTGGGAATTGTGTACATTCGCCAAACAACCATACGCCGAAGTAGATCCATTTGAAATGGAACACTATCTCAAGGATGGATACAGATTGGCGCAGCCTTTCAACTGTCCCGATGAATTGTAAGTCATTTAAATACCAGCAGCACCTTTGATAAACATCGTCTCTAACGCTGTTTCTCTTCCCTTTCTGATTTTGTTTTTTACAGATTCACAATAATGGCTTACTGTTGGGCTCTATTACCCGCCGAACGACCATCCTTCGGTCAGCTTCAGGGCTGCCTCTCGGAATTTTACACACAGATAACGAGATATGTATAAATACACATACGCGTTCTTAAATCTTATTATTTACTCCCTGCAAAGTTTAGTTAGTTAAAAAAAAGAGAAGAATATATATACATATATCTAAAAGGGTCTTAGGATTAATTCAACATTCACACTCACACACAGATACAGATACACACTAAGAAACATATAGAATTAGTCACAGGTGCATTTATATAAGAAATTTTTTACGTACGAGCATATAGCAAAAGTTTAAAATTAAAATAAAATACCATACTGCCCTTATGTCCTAGTTGATGGCAAGTTTTATTGCCAAAAATAAGCACGTTTTTTTTTATATAGTATGATATACCAAAATCCTCATTAAGAAGAAGATACGAAATCATTGTCTGCCATTTTGAATCTGGTAGTTTTGTAAATAATCGATATAGAGATACATATATATATATATAAAAAAAAAAGAAGATATATACATACATATACACGAGAATTAAATTTATATAAATATATATAGAGTTGCGAATATGAGTAGAGATATTTTTAGATGAAGCTGGATGCCGAAATATCCATCGGATATAATTTCTTTTCTAATTTTTATTCACCCAGTTTCTTATAAGGTTTTTGTTTTTTTTTTTAAATTTTTCTCTTAAATTATTTATTATTATTTTTATTCTTTTTTTTTTTTTAATTTGACAACTGATTCCTTTTACGGATTAGACTTGAGTTTAAGGTTTTTGTAAATTTTGTTTTCCATATTTTTCTAGGATTAAAATTGTAAAATTATTATTATATTAGTTTTGTTTAAATTTAAGAGATTTCGGGACATTACAGTGTTCAGCAGTGTAGGTAGCTGAGTGTAGAAACTAAATGATAATTACTTTTATACGTGAAAATTTAATTTCAAAAATAAAGAAAAATGCGTTTTAAATGAACTGATTGGTTTTATTTCTCCATTTAAAGTCGATGTTTGATGGCGAAATTTCTGGGAAGACAATCAATGACAAGTAAGTATTGGAATTTACTTCGATCCCTTAACCTAAAAGTAACGAAAGAATAAGAACATACCCTGAAGATACACATAAGGTTGTGCCAAGAGCTTTTAAATTAACGGAAGTATACGCAAATTTAATTCCCCGCAGACCTAGAATTAGACGCGACTGGAAATTTGTACTTTAGTTATGTAACCTAGGTTGAACCAGCTCACAATGGTCAATTTTAATTCAGCGGTCCCTGTAATTTTATTGTGACATATACGGTTCAACAACGTGAAATTTGGTTCCAAAATTATGGTTCTGTGCGTTAAGCTTATAGGGCACTTGCACCATATTTAGGTACACCCGACATAATCGACAGTCTGAGATCGCTATTCACCATATTACTGAGCGTTTTCCCACAACATTTTCCTTAGACACATAACAAAAGTGTATATTGAAGACAATATTGCATCCGTTCAGTAGAAGAATATCCGAATTTATCAATTCGACGTCATTCATGACAGATTGTACTTCGTCCGTCCACATTATAAAAATTTGTACGCAAAGATCTGGGTTAGAAGACTTCCAAGATTCAGCTTGTCTAAGACCAAGAATTCAAGCGATATTTCGATGAATGGGCCCAAAATCAACTGGCACTGGATCCCTTGTTTTATCGAAAAATTCGTGTAATTGAATCCGATGGATGCACTGCTGAGGAAATGTATTTCAATTTTGAGTTCTTTTCCATAATAGAAAACGTCGGTAGGGAAGCGAATAAATGTTGGTAAAATGTTGACATCATTGAAAACGCACTCCATATAAACTTTGACATTTCAGATCCCCTGCAAAATTGTCGCGGATTACTCATATGCTCACCGCATTTACAAGTGCTCCTGATGGCAGTTGACTATTTAGCACATCTAACACATATGTATTTGAAGGATTCCTTATTACGCCGAAATTGTTTTACAAACCTAAAGAAAAATACTTGCTTAACATTTTAACTATTGCTTATGGTTTAACTCATTGAGATTCGGGCAAAAGAAAAATGTCACTTGCCATAGCTCTCTGGAATCACTTTCATTTTCTTCTAAGTTCCACTTCACACAGACTAATGAACTTGTATTTTGACAAATAAGTTAACAATAAATTAGAATTCCTTGTATTTGACAATAATCAGCTGATTTCGATAATGTAGACTGCGGATCGATAATGAAGTTCATCCGCCGGATTCTGTAATGGATTGAGGCTCGTGAAGTGAATCACTGCGGATCGGATGGATTCCCTGCGCGTGCATCCGTCGAATTTAGTAATCGACACGATTGTGTTCTGCGATGAGGCTTATTCTTGGCCCAATGGGTATGTCAAACTCAAAACTGTCACTTTTGGAGCGAAAACAATCCATATCAGATCATCGATCACCGTCTTTACATACACAGTTTGATACGGTCTGTGGACTGGTGGAGTCGTTTTTTCAAAAATGAAAGTAACCAGCGTGTTCCTGTCGGGGGTATGACTAATGGCTTTTTTGCTCCCCAATTGAATGGCATAAATGTGGAAAGATCTGGTTCCAGCAGAATGACACTAAGTGCCGTACAAGAGGCTAAACAATCAACTTATTCAAGGAAAAATTGGACGAAAGCATAATTTCGCGTAATGAACCTGTGAATTGGCCTACAAGATTTTGTGATTTGCCGCCTCTTGATTATTTTCTTTGAGGATACGTCAAGTCGTTGAAGTCAACATTCCTCGTATTATTGAGGATATACGACCACAAATGCTTGCAGAGGTCAAAAACTTTTTCTTTTGGTTGACATTCATCAGATCCCGCCGTGATGGGCATTTGCCCGAGGTTGTGTTTAAAAATCAATTGCAGAATGTGTTCCCTCTAGTGAAAACAAAAAAATGGCTATTTAATGAAATTTCATGTGTTTTGTTCAAAACTAAAGTTAGTATTGACTTCAATACGCCCTTCGTTTACGAAGGTGCAAGCGAGATGAGTAACACAATACGACATAGCCGTTATCTGTCGTCGGCTTTGGTGATAAATAAGGTCAGCAAAGACACTTTTGTCTGCTGGATGTATGCCAAAACCTTAGAACAATTCCTAAACAAAAAAAAGGAGAAACGAGGCTCCATTAACAAAGTTGAGCCGACCCTTTGCCAAAATTTTATCGGAAGGACCAACATGTGCAATCAGTCATCAGGCGGCCATTTATCAGATATTGTGCTCAATAAATAGCAACCATATCTACACTCTTTAAAAAACAAAACAATTGAAACATTTTTTTTTTGGCTATTAATGAGAGTTACCATTATACCGAAAAACTATACGCTTGTCATTGAATTGGAGGCGCACTTGAAAAGGAATACGCGCACGCCTTTTTCGTCAACGTTGTGGATGTTTTTTGATAAAAAAAAAACCTGACGGCATTGTACGAGTATATCGGCCAGATAATACCATGTTAACGAACCACCAATTGTAGGTAAAAGCAATAAAGTTGAATTGAACCCTGATTGTGGATGGTGACTGCAGCTAATATGTGATGTTGAGGATAAATAGGGATAACTCCAAGGGGATGTCCTGTCTCCATTGCTACGGCACATGTTGAATAACCCACTGGCTAGCACTCTCAATAACTCCGACATCAATGAGCTATCATATGCGTATAATGCAACCTTTTGATTGAGGTGATGACATCACAATTTTTATTCGTTAAAAAATACGAAATCGACTTCCCTGTCCAGGAACGATTTCGGCTAGAACCCGAGACAAAAAAGTAGGGCTTCAATCGATAATTGTTTTTTATGACCGCCAGAATGCGCTGCTACTGCAAAAAAGGCTATGGTGCCTTGAAGTCCGTTAATATTTAGGCAGGCGTGCCAAATTTCAGTGCGATACTGTCTTCAGTTTTGTTTTGACAGCTGATTGTTGTTGTCGTGTTTGGCATCATGTTGAGTATGTTCGTTCTGTCATAAAATATTAGTTTTTGAGAGGCAAAACGGCGAAGGAAACAAAAGAAAAGTTGGATAAATATTATGGGGCTAATGCTCCGTCAGATTACACCGTCAAATATTGGTTTCGAGAGTTTCGTGGTGGTCGCAACTCCACTACCGATCAAGTCCGCAGCGGCAGGCCCTCCGATGCGGTTACAGAGGACAATGTCAAAAAAATGCATGAAATGGTGTTGGCTGATCGGAAAATGAAGGTGCGCGAGCTAGCAGATACCACAAAGATTAGTACTGAGCGCACACGCCATATTTTGGGCAATATTCTGCATATGGAAAAGTTATCCTGCCACTGGGTGCCGCGCATGCTCACTCCTGACCAAAAAAACGAACGCGAGAGCACTTCGAAAGAGTGTTTGGACTTGCTGGTGCGGAATCGGGCGGACTTTTGGCGTCGATTGGTAACTGTTGATGAAACCTGGATCCACTATGACACACCAGAGAACAGAATGAGTGCCCGGCAATGGACTGAAGCCGGCACGAGTGCTCCGAAGCGACCGAAGGAGGCTCAATGGGTCGGCAAGGTTATGGCGTCGGTTTTCTGGGATTGTCATGGCATACTCTTCGTGGACTACCTCGAAAAGGAAAAACTTTCAATAGCGAGTATTACTGTGCATTATTGGAGCGATTGGAGGTCGAAATCGCTGCAAAATGGCCTCACATTCGCCCGATTTGGCTCCCTCGGACTATTATCTCTTCCCAAACCTCAAACAATAGAAATTTAGCTATTGTACGGAACGGACCATTTAATCTGGACGAGGCACCCGACCTCGACGAAAGCAGAATAGCCATGTCCAAACTTAAGTCATACAAGGCCAGTACCAACGGCGTATTTCCTGAGAAATATAAATATATATTGCTGCGGAAAATAAGCACGAATACCAACTCGGCTCAGATAATCTTCGAATCCATCACTGAGGGAAAAAGCAGGAGTCGAAGGCCTCATCTCCGAAAAGAGCTTACCAACAAAAGAGGCTGTAAATCCCAAAGTTATAACCCGACATTTTTGTCGTGACAAGACTTTTCAGTTTGCCTGGTCTTTGACTAACTACATCCAAAGTGTCTCTCCAGATAATTTTTCTTCTGCTGGTAGAGTCCATGACCGACTCTCCTTTTTCGGTCTAACGTCATTTTTAACCATCAATTTATTTGTGGGTGTTGGGTGAAACCTAATACATCAGCTGCATCGTCTGTTATAGCATGTAGGCAGCGTAACTTATTTTTTGCCTGTGTCTACCGCATATGGCGCTATTTCTTGTCACTGTAGCCCTCAAATTAGTGTAAATCACAGGTTTTCATCCAATTTTGTCCAGTTTGTACAATCGCATTTCCTGGGAAAGAATTCACTTGTGCGGTTCAGGGCCACCACCAAGAGCACAACTTAACGGACCCAATTCCAAGGTAGGACAGTCAGCAGCTTCCCAATCAATCGCCGTACAGATCTCCACGTGAATCATGCTGCCATAATTAGACAATTTAAAAGGAACAAGGTGTATTTCTGGTATAGACATCGCTCTTATCAGCGAAACATGTAAGTCCCTTGATAGACGTTGCTGGATCGATGACAATCAAAAAAAAGCAGCCACTGGACCTGCGGCAACTACGCGTTGCAAAATGTTGGTGATCCGGCTAACTACTTCGTGTCAGCTAGAATAAATGGCATACACTTTTATAGCTGCTACGCACCGCCCAGTCTTAGACATTGTGATTACTTCAAGCTGCTAGATAACATCGTAGCCGATGCGCAGGGAAAGCACTCAATGGTCATCGCGGGCGATTTTAATGCATGGGCTACGGAATGGGGGAGCAGGTTTACGAATTCGAGAGGGCGAGCTCGCCTCGAAGCATTAGCATCGCTAGATGTAGGATTGGCCAACAAAGGCACAAAACATCACCTTATTAAGTAACTCTCTCCTGCGAAAAAACAAAATGGAAAGTCAGTGAGGATTACTCGCACAGCGACCACCAGGCGATTATCTTCAGTATCGGAAAGAAAAAGACCAGAAAGCTCTCCAAGCTTACAGGGCCTAAGTGGAAAGATACATCGTTCGACAAGGAGGCGTTCGAAGAATGAAAGATGAACTATCGCACTGCCTGACGAACACAATCACTGCAGCATGCGATGCTTCAATTCCCAGGAAACTTACTAGTAACAGGGGTGCACCGTGCTTCTGGTAGAACGACGATATTAGGTCCATAAGAGCCAGGTGTCCTAATGCTCGACGTAGGTCACAGCGATCTAGGGGATGATCAGAGTTCGAGGAAATCTTGGTAGAATACAGGATGGCTAGACGCGACCTTGAAAATGCAATCAAAGAAGGCAAAAGAAGATATTTCAAACACCTGTGTCAAGAGGCAGATCTAGATCCCTGGGGTAAAGCATACAGAATGGTGATGAAGAGGCTAAAAGGGAGCTCCACAAATATCCTGCCCGGCACTGCTGGAAACTACAGCAGTGCACCTATTTCCGCGTAAGCCTTTCACCCTACCTACTATTATCAGGAGATCACCTTCCGGCAATTACACTGAAGCAGCTGCATGGAGCATGCTCAAAAAAACGGAATAAGAAAGCGCCGAGACCCGACGGAATCCCAAACATAGCAGTTAAAGAGGCCATTTAAAAGAGACCGGACCTCTTTACAAGAACGATGAGAAAATTCTTCGAGGAGGGTGTCTTCCCCGAACCATGGAAGCTCCAGCACTTGGTCCTACTACCAAAGGGAAACAAGCCACCGGGAAGATTCTCGAGAGTATTATTTACAATAGACTCTTAGCCGTGGCTGAAGATAACGGAGCCTTGTCGGACCAAAATAAAGAACAGACTATCCTCGACGCACAGCCTCTGCGCGATAAGAGCAGTAAGCAGATTCCGAACGATTTCGGGCGAAGCCGCTTTTGTGATAGCAGGAATGATCCCCATAGACATTCTGGCAAAGGAGATGCAAATGGTGTACCTGAGATGCAGCGCAAATCGGCACGAGCTCAATTTCGCAAGCGGGGTTGAGCAAGAAGAAAGGTCAACCTCCATTGTTTTGTGGCAGGAAAGCTGGAATAACATCGAAAAAGGCAGATGGAAATGTAAGTTGATACCCGTCACTGAGCATTGGTTAAACAGAACAAGAGGAGACTGCAACTATAATCTTACTCAGTTCCTGTCTGGACGTGGCGGCCATCGGAAATATCTCCACAGGTTTGGACATGATGACTCGCCTTTCGGTCCAGAATGCTCAGATCAAGAAGAAGACGTGAAACATGTAATATTCCGGTACAGGCGGATCGTTGAATGCGCTGGTAACCTACCTAGCCCGGAGCTTCTGATAAACTATGTATCTGACGGGATCGGAGAACGATTGGTCAGTGACCTGCTGCCTTATTACGAGGGGGCAAGTCGAACTGAGAAGAATCGAGCGGCAAAGAAAAGTGGGTTTTAGTCCGTAGGCGTAACCTTCTGGCATCTGCCACCAAAGCCAGGACAGGTTATGAATCGGGCATGCCATGGAACGTGCTATTGGTATTTTTTGAAGATCTTCCACCTCCTTGGCGGAGAAAAAAAAGGCGTATTGCTGGGAAAAGTTTAATACATTGCTGTTTGGACCAGTAACAGAGTACGCGAAAAAAGCAAAAGCGCCTGTGTAAACACAACCAATTGGTGCCTTTTATCATTAGATATAGAAGAGAAGAAAGAAAAGAAATACTGCATCTACACAACCAAAAGTTTACTACATCGCTTACAATTCTTCACAGCACTCAAGTCGGTACATGAAGAACAGAAGGAATTTGCAACTAGACCAGAAGGCCATCATCGGGTAATGAAATTGCTTTTCAATGCGTCAGAATGTTATTTTACTTAAATGCAAGTGTGCCTTACACGGCCCGGATCCTAAGGAGACTATCCTGAACTCAATTTGGCAACACAAGATGTACTCAACCTTACAAAACATCATAGACAAAAAAAACCAACACTACTTCCTTTCTAAACAATTTAGAGCTTATTCCACTTCCGTCATACAGAGACCTGCAGCACAGATTACAGCAGTGTATAATGTATCTCATATACTCTGCTGTTAGGAAGTTAACAATTTTCTTATCTAAACAGCCGCAAGCTTTGCACTATGAATAAATGCATAAAATTACTCCAAGAAGCAACTTACCCATACTTTGAAGGATATTTTCCCAGTTATTCGCATCCTCTCCTGTATCTCACTTGTCACCATGCGCTTGTTTGGGGTGTGAAACTCCGTGTAATTAAAAATGCAAACTAACCACGTACAAGTCTAAAGAGGCCCGATACCGAGCCGGAAAGAAAAAAAAACCCTCTAAAGCTAAAGCAAAATTCAATTCCAACGGACTTATCTAAAAAAGCAAACTTCTATGAGTATTCGTTTCGCTTCGTTTATTCACTTTTAGTTCATAAATGAGATTGTAAGTCTTACCCGTAGAGATACGAGTCTACTCGTCCAACCAAAAGATACAAGTAAAACTCTCGTTCCAAAGTAAGTGGTTCATTTATTCTCTTCATTCGAGAGCGTGTTTATGGAAATGTCATCGTGGCGTGGCCCAGGCCCCAGATGCCTCCAGAGGGGATATACGAGTACCAATACCTTTCCCATCATCATAATCATCATCATCACAGTTCCATGTTCCATGTTCCTGGGCCTCATTAAAAATCTCTTAATTTGTGTTTGGAACTTCAGGCAGAGACCAGTGGCAGGGGGATTAAATAATTTATTTCGACTGTCGCTTGATATATAGTTATTTTAATTTGCATTGACTAATGGCTTCAATTTAGAGTTAGAAACAGAGACCCAGTCTTTGTTCAATTTGACGGATGTCGGATACTCGGTGTACGAGTATCTGTTGAATCAAAATCAAAATCAAAATCAAAATGTATCTGTGGGAAATCGGTAGGATTGCGTGGAATGAATTAGTTGGAATTAGGTTGATCTGGTTGAGGAGGACCACCGTATCTAAGTTTGGACACTAATTTGTGACAAGGGGTATCCGGCGTACCAGCTGAGACTGCGACACAACAACTGTGTTTGGAAAGTATGACACTGTTGCCTGGTTGTTAGGTCATAAATCTTTAATTTCTCTTTAGAGTACACCAACAAATGAATACCAGCTTTGCTGGGAGTCGAATTTTGATTTGGTTTTGGAATCAGAGTCAGACCCATTGTCGGAATTCCTTTAATGACAGAAATGTGTCTTTAGCAATTAGGAATGATAATATTATTAAAGAATGGTGATGTTATGGTAATTTTGACAAGCAGGTGGGAAGCCCAGCTCCAAATGGAGGCTATGAGTATCGATTGCAAATTAAAGTAGTATCTGGTGGCCGAAATGTAATCGAGTAGCTTTTACCCATTATCACAACATGATTTTGCAGCAGGGGGCTTAATCTGACTTCTTAAAAGGGAGTTTCTCCAAGTTCCATGCTAATGGTGATTTTGTGGCTTTCAGTTTCTGGGAATTTTTCTTGTACGTGGCTCTTTTTTTTTAGAAAGTCACAAAGATGTTTTGAACTTTGTACGTAAGAAAATTCGTTGTGGAAAAAATACGTGGCTCACAACGACACCCAAATGGCTTGTATTAGTGACTCCAATTTGGCAATAAAAAATGTTTCATGGTTCATGGGACTTCTGCCCAGAAGCTGGTTCAACTTTGTTTATGCAGGGGCCTGAGCCAGTTTGCATATCTGGCCATCTGAAGAAACTTGATTACCAAAACAGGTATGGGCTGAGCAAAAAATAAAGACAAGTAAGTTGAAGACTTTCACCAAAACTTATCTTACTACTTCTGTTTAGTGGTGTTAACTTACCTACGCACAGTGCTGTAAGGCAAATCTATTGCACTTACTGATTTCGTTGTTGATGGGCAAAACTCGTAAGTGCTTTAGTTAAAAGAAAATAGCGGATGAACTCTTATAAGATCCATAGGCAGCTCTTATATCCTAGGAGTGCGATACTAGCTCCGGAATATGCAGCCCTTTTTAGATTAAGGCAAATGAACAAACTCAACAGATTTATTATTGAAGACCTAACAAAGCAACAATGGAAAACGATCCTTGGATATCGACACAGAAAATACGACTTAAATAGTCCACTTGCTGCCAACTACCTTCCATGCCTCTATGCTACTATAAAACTGGCATCACTGTCATCCAGAAAGTACATTAGCATTGACCTGCCAAAAACGTGGATGAAGAAATGAAATACCTTCAACAGAAACAGTGTATCTTTGTGTGCAGATGCAAAAAGTATCAGTTAACTCCTTGTAGCAATCCGCAGCCAGACTAACATAGTTCGTCAATATCAGGCTGATGGCATGTCAGAAATACTGGATGCTACCAAAGAATTGGTAAGGTAGGGCTTAACGAAACTCTTAGTTTGAAGAAAAGTGCCGGTGGGTCCATGTACGCAGCATAGAAGAACAGATATCTCTTATGTTTATACGTAAATTTCTCTTAATGTGAGACTTAATTTTACGGGATGCTCGTACATCCAGGAAGGCCAAGAATTCGTCTGGCCATTACTTTCTGGCAATTCACTTTGATACCTTTTCGGAACCCATGGGCACAGGTTCTATTCTATGTATGAGTCGAGGCCTTGCCAATCTTAGGATCATGGCCCCAAGTACTTTTTGCAACTCTACATCGGGCTTAAACCAACCGTGACTATAAGTTTCAACCAAAGTCACCGTGACGCTTCCAACTTTAATAAATCAGGCCAGGAACAATGTCTGAGGGCCCTGTCTCCCATGGTACTACCTTTAAGCCCTAGTGGGACTACCGGTGGTCTTGCCACCCCAAGACCGGAAGCTAATAACTGGTCAAATTCTAGCAATCTTCGATGGGTCTAGGATTGTGCTTTGATTACTGGGTGAGGGGCCAACATGAAAGTACAGGAGCAGTTCGTGCGGTTTTTGAGCAAAGAAATATAGAAACAATATTACTATGAGATGATCAATGCAATAAAGATGAGCCACTCCAGGAATCATCTTAAGAAATTTACTTGATAATTAAAACGAGCGTATTAATACAATAGCACCCCAACGGAAATCCATAGAAATAGGCAAAGATATTTAGTAGTAGAGTTATAGTCGGTACTGTGAATATGAACAGCTAATTTCCAAGATTTAGTCGGACCATCCATATCGTTTCTCCAATCCAGAAGAAAGACGACTTTATAAGGACCCACCTTAAGAGGCATCAATCTGTTTAATTGCGAACGCACCAAATTGTCAACGATCTACTTGGACAATTTCATTGGGGCTTGAGGTAATGTCCAAAACTATTTTTAGAAGTTAGGCCTGTGAATAATACTTCTTTCTTACTAGCCCATCATCTGTAACTTTCGAGTTTTTTTTTAGCCCCAGAGCTACTCTTATAATGGGTTTTCCAATAAGGACTTGACAATTTTTTTTTAAATAAAACGCAAACCATTTGAGGTATTTCAAAAACTTTATTATCGGCTTTAAGTATAATCAAAACATTTATGAATGGAACTCGATTTCGTTCATATGGCCACCCCGGGCACTTTTGCAGCATTCGATTCGTTGGACCCAATTTCCAACGACTCGACCACACATTTCGGCCGAATCGGCCGCTATTTCGCGTTCAATGTAGGCTCTGAGCTCTTCCAACGTCGTCGGCTTGTTGGCAGAAAATAGTCAAGCGGCGTTAAATCGCACGAACGAGGCGGCCAATCGACTGGCCCATTTCTTACTCTTGCTTTTCAATAAATCGATTGTAACGTGTGCTGTGTGGCTCGTCGCACCATCCTGTTGAGTCAGCTTGATCTTGTATGGGTGTTAACCAATGCAAAATACGCCATTAAGTTGTTTGAGCGATGCCCCATTTTTGAGAACGCCGTGGAATTGAGTGATATGGATTGTTTGCTACGGACGCCTGAACGCCTGAACGCCTGAATGATATGCAAATCTTTTGAAGCGTCAATCTGCCTCCCACTCAGGCCAATTGTCTACAATATATATATGTTGCAGTTTCTCGTGACGATTTTACCTTTATAGAGTGAAACAAGATAGCTCAACATCCACTGGTTAGGCCTCTCGCCGCTCACCATTTCATCACATAATATCGCGGGCGACGTAAACCCAGGATTTCTAGTTGTCAGCCATATTTCGAAGCATCCGCACACCTGCTATTGCACCTGCTCCAGCTACCATTTCCGTCGCTTAGTTTAGTTTTGGAATGTGTGTAATCTAGAGTTAGATCCACTGTATCTGTCATATGGATTTTTTTCAATTTATGTGTACATTTCATCTTAAATATGATCAGTTTTCTTAACAGCTCCGGATACTACATAAAGCATGATTCTTTTAGAAGTACTTCTTTTCAATTTGTAACAACAGGTAATCATCATTTTTAAATCATTCTTTGATTGCTCTTACGTTTTGAGGATTATTTAATTCAAATGACGGCCGTAACTGCGGTTAATATGCCACATTCAGAAGTTACAGCTTTCGATAACGTATTCGAGTATTATGAGTAGTGCTTGACCAGTTAGATGGCTGGATGGATGCTGGCTTATCTATGTAAGCTTAAAAGAAAAAATCTAGAGCTGTAATGTTACCTGATCTAATCAGCCAGTTCACCGGTCCAAAGCCTGAAAATTACTGTTTACCGAATCGTTCTCACGATAAAGCCATGGTAACACGGGCTATGTGAGAAGTGGGATGGTTTTGTTAGAATCAAATGTTGTCAAGACGGCATACATGGCATGATAACTAGTCTCATTCATACTTACGTTTCAGCCGGCTTTAGTTTTGAGGAGATGTGGACCTATAATTCCACTAGCCCATAAACAACACTTAACCGTGTTTTGTCTGGATGTAATAGCAGCATTTGAACCTCTTCGGGTTGCTCCGCATCCTAAATCCAGATATTTTGCTTTCGAACGTAGGCATATCTCGCCCCCTTTTTAGAGGGTGAGACTTATGAAATCTTATGGAAACTTATGGAAATCTTTACATTTTTTTCTGTTAAGTGGAAAAGAAGATATCTCCCCAGTGGCTGCCGTCAGTGTTGATACACATTTTTGCCCGTTATATCGCATTTTCAATGACTTTCCACAAGATTTCCGGTGATGACTGTTCGCATTTCTGTCGAATATTCTCCTTAAGGGCTTGTTAACATAACCCCGCGACTTCGTGTAGCCCTAAAGAAAGGAGTCTGGGATGTTTAAATCGGGCGATCTTTCTCGCCATGCGAGAGATTACTCGCACAATGAAATGCTTCACTATATCCATTGTGGCTCGTGCTGTGTGTGCGGTTGCACCGTCTTGTTGCAACCACATGTTCACCAAGCCCCGCTCATCCAATTCCGGTGGTAAAAAGTTGTTTATCATGGCCCTGTAGCGTTCACCAGTAACAGTGACCCTATTGCCAATGCCGTCCTAAAAAAAAAAACGACCCAATTACTCCTCCCACGAACGCCGCACTTTCCTTAGTAGCTTTGAGTGGATGTTATGGCATCACACGTGGGTTTTCAGTGCCCCAGAAACAAAGATCTATCGCAAAGTCTATCGCTCCATTGCTTGTCTGTTTGCATACTGCAGCTGTCTATTTCACAAATGTCAAATATAATTATATAATTAGAACCTCCTGTTAACTCCTGTCCATCAAAAGGCTTAAACGTTTCTTCTAGGTGGTCGGCAAATAGATCCGCCTTCTCTTTATCTCCTTTTGCGCATTCGCCATTATTTTTTCTTATGGGAGGAAATTGCATTTGAGGCTTTTTGATTCCCTTCATGGCTTTCCAGAGCGAGTAATTTGAATTACTTTCGCCAGTCAGACCTTCGAGATATGTAGAGATATTCCGATTTTTGTAATCTCGTATTGCTTCCTTCAACTTGTTGCATAAGTGGTTTAAGTATGTTTTATGCTGGAGAGCACGGGATTGTTGCCATCTTTTGCGCGCTCTCCTCTTTTCTCTCACCAGTTCTTTTATTTCTGGCGGATATATTATTTCATTACATGCTTTCTCTTTTCTTTTTGGAGTTGGAGTGTTGTTCCAGGCAGCGTTCTGCAGGACTTCGATGAATCTGTCGACTTCGTCTTCTATTTTGTTTTGTGTTTTTAGCGACACGTTTAGAACAATATGTTCATTGCAGTAATTTCTAAAACCGTCCCAGTTAGTTTTGTTGTTAGTTAATTTAGGCGCCACTTCTTTCTTAATTAAGAGTATGCTTAATGTCCAAATGACTGTTGAGTGATCTGAGGAGAGATCATAACTTTCCTCGATGTTTGTAGAAATTTTGGCTGCTCCCTTTGTGACAAAGAAGTCTACAAGATCAGGGGTCTTTGTTATATCCGAAGGCCAATATGTTGGTTTTCCTGTCGAGAAAAAGTCAACTTTACATTGCATTCCGGCTTCATAGAGTTGTCTGCCTTTCGTTGAATTACATCTTGAGCCCCAGAAGGTATATTTCGAATTAAAGTCACCACCAATTATAAAATTCGGTCCGAGTGAATCAAAGATACCTTTAAAGTCATTCTTTTCTAGCTTGCATCGCGGGGAACAATAAATGGATGCAATGTTGTAGTGCAGGTGGTTATATTTTACGCGAACCGAACTTAACTGCATTGCATCGCATTCAATCTTCATATTTATAGAGTGTTCAATACAATCTTTAATGAACAGTGAGGATCCGCCTCTGGCATTTTTTGATGGGTGGTATGCATGATAAGCACAGTATCCCTCTAGTTCCACACGAGGTCCTTTCCTCAAGTGAGTTTCAGAAATCAAGCAAATGTCAATATTGGCTTTTTGTAAGAACACTTCCAGTTCGTCGAGTTTTTTAATAAGGCCGTTTGCGTTCCACGTCAATATTTTAAGCACTTGTTTCATATTCATGCTTGGAATTGAGTTTTACGTATTTCTTTCTCGAGATTGCACAATTTTTCAACTAGAAGTTCAAAGACAAAGACACATGAAACTTTCCTCGCTTTAAGGACTGAAATCCAGCTTAGATATGTTGAAATTTGATCAGTAATCTTTATAAACCAAGAATATGCTTAATGTGCCAACAATGCTATTTCAAAAGGAAAGTTCAAAAATATCTAAAAATTAAGATAAACCTCGCCTGAAGCTACTAAGTATACCAACCCATATTACTGCTATAAGATCAGCTCAGACACACACGATTTGGGGAAAGGGTTGTGTGTTTGAAATGTCAATACGAAGGTGACAGCTGAAAATAATTTTTGATGCAGTTGAATGTACTTAAACTCTCTACTTTGTCATTTTAGTGGCTTCGTCGGATCACTCAGTCCCCATTTAATATCTGCGAATTGGGTGTTTGGTCCCTTAAATAAGAATAATTAACGTTAGAAAGGGCTAAGATACTTACCATCATAACTGAAACATTAAATTCCCAGTGAAAACATCAGTTCGTATATTTTTTTTTTTAATTTTTTATTTTGTATAAATGTATATTTATTATTTATTTATTTTAATAAAATTATAAATTACTTTTCGTTACAACAGAATTCGTTATAATCTATGCATACAGTTTAAATTAAGAAAAATTTGTAATAATAGTTATAATAAAAAAAATTAAAATTGAAAAAATATTACAAAACTGAGTTTGTGATAACTGAACGAACCTAAACGCTACTACACCTGAGTAAGGAACGGAAACCTAACACTTTTTTTTTTTTTCTTTTATCCACCACATACATACGAGTACGTTATATTAGGAGTATATATAGCGGTATATATGTTACATAAAGTTGCGTGTCCGAACTGAGAATGACTCAAGTTCGTAACGTTGCACTAATGATACGTATTTGGTGTCTTTTTTCTATGTTTGTTTTGTCATTTAATTTTTCGTACACATCCCTTTTTGGATGACCTCCGAAAGAGGTCCTTGTAGGAATCAAAAACACTCTAAAACCCTACACTTAACTCTAGAAATCAAACTTTCGTTTCATTTTGAATTCATAATTAGTTCTCTTATTTTTCTGTTTTCACTTTATAGATACGCACTATAGAAATGCACTAGATATTTACATTTAAATATACTTATACGGGCAGCGGTGGCACTAAAACTAAATACATTCAATCAATATCGGAACTTAAGGTTTCGAAAAAAAGCTTGGAATTTGTTTTCTTTGTATTTTGTATTTAAAAGATACTTTTTTTCTTTTTGCCAAGAGTCATACAGTAGTGAAGTATGAAGTTAGTTTTTGAGAATTTATTTTATGATTTTAAAGAGGAAGTTTAAATGTAGCATATCTGCGGTTGAACTAGCTAAAGTTGTTGTTGGCCTTGTGCTGATCCATTTTTTGAAGGTTTGAAATGTCGGTTTGGTCTGAGTTTTTTTTTTTTTTTTTTAAAAAACTTTGTTAAAATTCTAAACATAGCGAGTGATTTGAGTATGGAAATCGGAGAGACAAAGCTGCAATTGTACAAATGACGGGCGTTCGGTAGTTGGTTGTGCCCAACAGTAGGCCATTATGGTGAAACTGAAAAGAAACAAATATAAATTAGGAAATGCATTGGAAAATATGAGTTGCTTAGCTTAAATAATGGTATAATCAGCCTACTATTGAATTCGTCGAAAAACATGCTTACTATATGGACCTATAGAAGGTTTTTTTGAACACTAACAACGGGAAATAAATTTGAATCAAAAATATTTCTTTTAGAATAATTCATGACAATTTGTTTTAAATAATTTGAAACACGTTAATAACGAAGCGCATACTGTTGGCAAAATTTTGATTCAACCCTTTCAAAATTTGGAGCTCTTTTCTACCGGTAACGTGCTAAATATTGGCTTCCGACTCTTAAACTGTTTTCAGTTTATCAGTATCCACGAAAGGTAGATAAGAAGTAATCGAGAAACTTCAAATCACACGATCTCGGTTGCTAGTTAATTTCAAAGCCTTTCCTGATATAATGTTGTCATTGAGTCGAGAACTCAATAGGTTAATGGTTTCATGAGGCGAGTGGCAATGTTCTGTATATTTTCGAAAAATATTCCGGAAATGTTGTTGTCTACAACATGTATTTCTGAAAAAATGGGGACAGAGTTCGGTAATTTGCTTAGAAATATACCTATCGATGAGATGCTCTTCGTAGGCGGAGATTTAAATGGCCACGTCGGAGAAACAAATGTTGATTATGAGGACTGCCATGGCGGTAAAGGCTTTGGAACCAGAAATTCAGCTGGCGAAGACATCCTTGTAGCGTGTAAGGCTTACGGCTTAACCGTCATAAATACAATGTTTATTAAACATCAACGACATCTTATCACCTATAGCAGCGGAGCCCACGAAACGCAAACAGATTATCACTCTGCAAAATGTCGATGAGAAACCGTGTTAAGGACTGTAAAGTAATACTTGGAGAATCGCTAGTAAGCCAACACCGTCTGCTCGTTACAGAATTCTTCACAGCGGAACCACCGAAAACACGGGCATCATTTGGAAAGCCAAAAATCCGGTGGTATAATCTATCGAAGGAACGAAGCGCAAGATTTATCGCACTGGCTAAAGAAGTACTTCACAATATCGTATCGTATCGTACACTCACTTAGCCTGCAAGAAATGTGGAACAGCATGCACGAGAAATGCATAACACTCGCAAAGTCCCATCTGGGGACTATATCGAAATACCATCACGTCGGCAAAGAAACATGGTGGTGGAACGACGAAACCAAACGACCTGTGGCCGACAAGAAGAGTGCATTCCAAGCGTGGACAAAATGCGATCGGAGCGACGATATCGAAAAAGCTCGACTGGCTCTTGAATACGAGCGTCTTAAAAAGATCGCAAAGAAAGTCCTGGCTCGAACTCGAGCGGCAGAAGCGGAAAACCTGTACCAGGAGTTGGAACAAATATCCTCACGATCGGCGGATAGAAGACAAGCTATCCAAAAAGTTCAAACGTCGTACAATACTAAAATGCCAAATATTTTTAAGCTCGCTGCACAGAGGCGAACAAATTCAATGAAAAGGAAATTTGTGACCGGTGGCTTGAACACTGCAAGGAGTTTCCACGTGATATCGTGCCGACAGCTGGTCTATTCGAGGAGGAAGTTTCGGACTTTACAATCGAAGAAAGAAGTATAGCAATTTGAAATATGAAGCGGGGGAAAGCGGCGGGACCAGATAGCATTCCATCAGAGTTTTGGTCGAAGATGGAGGGGATCGGCAGCGTTTGGCTATCGAAACTTTTAAATAAGTTAAAATGTGGACAATCTATGCCGAATCAATGGAGAAGTAGCTTCTTGGTTCCATTATACAAAGGAAAAGGCGACACTCGAGAATGCAACAACTACCGTTCAATCAAGCTTATGTCACACACAATGAAAATCGTCGAAAGAGTCTTAAACGAACGTCTTCGGCAAATAATCAAGATCGATAATAGCCAGTGTGGACTCGTTGAAGGAAGATCGACGGTGGACGCTATCCAAAGCCTACGAATAATAATGGAAAAGCACCGAGATTTACACATGGTATTTATCGACCTCAAGAAAGCATGCGATCGAGTGCCTAGGGATCTCATATGGGCCGCGCTGAGGTCTCAAAACGTACCGGAAACGTATGTTAGAATAATACGAGACATGTACGGAAACGTGAAAACTGCGGTTAAAAGCTCTGCTGGACTAACGAGAGAATTTCCAGTTAATGTCGGAGTGCATCAAGGAAGCGTACTTAGCCCTTTCCTCTTTAATGTAGTATTACGTTACTGCATGCGTGAGCCAAACGTTACGCCAATTCTCTTCGTTGACGACGCAGTTATACTTAGCGATAACGTCGAAGATTTACAGAACGCCTTAGATTCATGGAGGAATGCGCTAGAGAGAAACGGGTTTAAAATAAGTCGTTCAAAGACGCAGCATTTGACGTGCCCATTTGCGCAACCGTTGCGACCTGTTCCGGATATAATGTTAGACGGAATAGTTCTTCCGAAAAGCACTATCTTTAAGTACTTAGGATCAATCGTTAACATGGAAGCGAAATGTGACGACGACGTAAACCACAGAGTGAGTGTGGGATGGATGAAATGGCGGGAAAATTCGGGAATCTTTTGCGACCGAAAATTTCGACTTAAATTGAAGGGGAAACTCTACACAACGGGTGTTAGAATAGCTCTTATGTACGGTTCTCAGTGCTGGAAGGGTTTAAAAATTACATGAAAATGTTAATGATGTCTAGTGGAGTCACTAAACGCGATTGCATTAGGTATACGCGAATAAGAGGAAGTCTACATATTAAGAATTCGGTAACCGAACAGCTTGAGGCGAATAGAATAAACTGGTATTGCCACGTTCAAAGAAGGTCTGCGGAAAATCCGGTTAAAAAGCCACTATCAACTACGATCACTCCAACCGTAAGAAAACGAGGTCGGAAAAAGAATTCCTGGATTTCTCGGATGGCAAATGCGTAACAACGCCTGGAGCTAACCACTGAAGCGATCCAGGACCGAGCATTATTTAGACGCGTTCTGCGACATTAGCCAACCCCATAAGTGGAACAGCAGCAATGCTGCAAAATGGGAAACTCGTTACGCATAAGTTCGTATAACGAGGAAAGGATTAATAAAAGGATAAGGAGAAGGGGACAGATGATGCGGATAACATAATTAAATCCTCAAGAGCACACTGTTGGATGTGCTGCTTCCAGTTTGGTCAGCAGCCCAGTAAACCAAGAGTAACAAAAAAAAGTTCTAAGCTAGTCCTGAGGTCAATCCACAGACTTCTATCGCAAATCATTGTCTCAGGGTAGAACTCCTGAACTAGCTGAGGCATAGGCAAAGATAATTTCGAAAAAATTGTCCACATAGCGAATGGACATAGGCAGTCGATGCCGAATTGACGAGTCTGGATCCTTAGACATATTTTCGTATGTCTTTGTTTCTTCTGAACTCATATTATGTTGAGGATTTGTTGGCCCTGGGTCACGTAAAGTGTATGTGGTGGTATTATGAAGACCAGCAAAGTTATGTGATCTATTACACTAGTCTATCCGAATTTAAAAGCGATTTTCGAATTAAGTTTGAATTATGGGTTCAATTTCTCAATGTCTACTCGTACCAAGAAAAAAAAACATATGACATCATTTAAATGTCTAGGTGACGACTAAGTATTTGATATTCCTTTAAAGTCTGTAAGAATAGGTATGCATTGGCTCCTGTAGTATGCAACTTTCTGGCCAAAACATAAAAGGTTACTATACGACCATGCGAAATAACTTCATGGAAACTGACTCTCTTATACCGATGTGCAAATGGAACGGTTGTAGGAAGGGTAGAAGAAAGTAATTATAAGATTCACACATAAGCATCTTTAAATAACAATAATCTAACCGCAGGTTTTGCACAAAAGCGATCATCTACGCAAGAAAACTCTTGTGTCCGATTTTCGGAAATATTTTTGAAAATATGGAAAGCGATGGAGATTTTCGCAAACAATCCGTCAGCTCGAAAGCCTCGAAAACTTCTAAACAGAGGGCACAGTTGTGTTCGGAGCAAAGGAATTACTTGTGATTTGTTCAATTGTCTCACGAAAAACAGTATTCTAAAGCCTTCACCAATCTGATGATAGCAAGAAAGAATTGCGAACAAGATTTAGACTTTATAATTGTGTGAACACCTGAGACATTTAACGCGGATCCTGATCTTAGTTTATTTAAGAAAAATAAGAAAGCAACCACAGTTTGGCGGATCATTTACAGAATCTATTAACTCTAGCAATGCTAATACAATACAGGCACTGTAACCTCTAGCATCCTTTATATCTAAGGCGATCAAATGTCAATAGTCTCAGCCTTCGTTATAGTCAATATCATCGGCGACGTGAGCAATTGGACGGACTTTCGAAAGATTGTGTCTCTTGTGTTGGCACTTGAGTTTTGGACTATTATTTGAATGATTTTTAGAAATTTGACATCAATGGTTTCAGTGAGATCTTTACCGAACTTGATGGAGCATCGTGCATTCTCCATCGTTATCCTGCACCAACGGAAAGTTTTGCAGGGATGCTATAACTAAGTATTGCTCTGTATATATAGCCCGTCTCTATAGATACTGCCATACGCGACCTTGAAGGTGATGAATAGGTGGTGTGTATCGATTTGAAGCCCATGGGTTTCCAAAAGATCTGCCGTTGTGTGAATATTTGGTCGATGGTGGGCTTGCTCGGTAGTTGACGAACAGTGTCAGGCATTTACACAAAATACGCAGATTCGATCTTGTATGCGATGTTAAGAAGACTGATGCCTCTGTAGTTGACGCAGTTTAGAGGATCTCTTTGCGCTCAGATCACAGTGTCCGTAAACAAAGTCGGAAAGCTTCGTGGTACCATTGCTGTTGCAATTAATTATATCTTTTACAGATTGAGACAGATTCAGAGTCTGGATTTGGCTACGAGTAGTTCATTAACCATTACTCTGGTATTTCAGATTTTATGACATAGAGCCATCTCTTTAGTAGTTCAGGCTTAACTAAGGCACCTTTCGATAGGTGCATAATGACATTTTACTGGACGTTTACTTCTATTTCTTTTTTCCTTTCAAAGCGAGCGGTAGAAAGGCTCAGAATCAGAGATCTACGCGTAGCAAGTTTTATGTTTTAGATGCTCAATCCTCAGTTCATTGTTTTATACAGTCCCTTCCGTTTACTATCCCACTGATAAGCAGTGCAGGATACAAACCAACCCCTTCACAGATTCCGTCCTTCGAATCAAAATCACGAAATAAACCTCGCATACCGTCACAAAAACAATCGCATGCATTTATCTTCAATTTACTTACAGTTCATCGGGGCAATTAAAAGGCTGTGCCAGTCGATAGCCATCCTTTAAATAGTGTTCCATCTCGAAAGGATCCACTTCAGCATACGGTTGCTTGGCAAATGTACACATCTCCCACATTAGTACACCAAATGACCAGACATCACTTGCCTCGGAGTATTGTTTCTTCGCCAAGGCTTCGGGCGACATCCATTTCACAGGACGATTCTCGCTATCGCCCAGACAATGATAGTCGCCGGGGAAGAGGTCACGTGTCAATGAACTGTCTGCCAGTTTAACCCGCAATTGGTCATCAATCCTGCGAAAGAGATTTTCAAAGAAAAAAACAAAAAATTGGTTAGAAGTAGCAAAAGATACGAAAAGATACGATAGAAGGTAGTTGTCACCACCCTCTGCGACAAACAACTAATCATTACAAAAACTCCTATATCCTCACATCATTGAAATACTTACACACAATTCCTAGCGGCAATGTCCTTGTGTATCACACCGTGCGTATGCAGATGGCCCATGGCACTGGCCAATTCCGAGGACATGAGTACCGTTTGAATGGTGGTAATCGTACGCGAGTATATCGGCTCCTGCAGAAACAGCTTCAGATTGCGAGTATTATTCGAAGCTGGATAGAGTACAAATGGCGTTGAGTAATCCTCAATAGACACCCCCAGAACGGTGAGCAAACCTGGATGCGAGGCCCCATACAACATCAATCCTTCCTGCAGCAGCAGAGACACTTGAATTTGGCTGGCATGTTGTGCAACCGTCTTCACTAGTACATCCTGCGAGTCGTTGTACGTACCCTTATACACCCGACCATAGGCACCTTCTAGCAGCAGGCTAGACAAGCGAACGCGGCACTTCTGAACGGTCAGCTCACTAAGGCGACGATTAAACTCCTCCGGTTCCTGTTCATATTCCCGAAAGGGTCGTGTTAATGTCGCATATGTTGGCGTTATCGTCGATGGACACACATAAATCGAATTGTGCGCCGTCGACGAAATGGTCGGCAGTCGCTGAAAGCTTGAAGTTTTAATCAAATGCACGCCATGATGATTTTGCCGCTTGGTCGGCCCTTTGGCGCAGTACGCAATGAGGATTAGGGTGGCCACAAGGACAAGAGCCAAAATTCCACCGATTATCAGAGTAATCAGACCGTTATGGGGTGGTGGTGCTATTGTCTCCTTTAGCAATGGATCTTCGGAGGATGTTGAATATGTTGTACCACCAGTGCCACCAGCCACAGCTCCTCCTCCAGCTGCTGAATCACTTTCATCATCTTGATTGCCCGCCAAACAATTTTTCTTGCGGCGAAAGACCAACTCAGTGACGTTGTTGGTGGCCCGATCCAAAATAATTTCGATAGCAATGGTGACTTCGACTTCGGCTTCACGTATGCCTGAACATTTCATGCCAATGGCATAGGTGAGGGGCTCAACTGGAATCTCGCCAATCCGAGAGATATTCAAAGTGGGCCGCGGCAGAACTGCCGGATCTGAGGTGATTATATTGATGCTATATGGTAGAGGGTGGCCAGCCAGACTCTGCCATGTAAAGGATATTTCTTTGACATTAGCCGGGACGGGAACGGCGAAATTGAGGGCATAATCGTTGATTTGACCATCACGGACGTAGTAAAGTTCGGCGGAAACACCTGCAATAGAAAAGAGAAAAGGGAAATGGTTAAATTTGAGGTTAACTGGAGTCGGTTCAATGTTCTGGGGATACGATGTTTTGTGTTTGCATGTGGATTATAGGTTGAGGTTTCACCTTATTGGTGCGAGATGGGTGTATTCGTGTAACGACTGGTTAATGACGGGTTAAATTGGTTCGCTTGGTTGGGTGTTTGTGTTTGTGTTTACACAAGGTTGCTCTGGTTTACTAAGTGTGTTGGCAATGCGATGTAATTAAACGAATAAATTGCATCCCCTCATCTGCAGAGAGAAGGTGATTTGGTAAATCCGGGTAAATATGGCTTCTGGCAGTGTATTAACGAGTTTAAAGAGAGATCACGATTTGGTAAAGGATTTTTCGACTTGACTGAGGTGTGGCTTGAATTTGAAAGTGGCAACTGAATTTGTGGGTTGGAAGTTTGGATTGGTAAAGAATTTTTTTTTAACATAGGGACTTAGATTTCTAGTACGACTTCTTCTGATTGTAATCTGAGCCAAATATTATAGTTCTAGTAGCCAGTCACATCAGATTTAAGAGGTTATCGAGATATAATACCATCCTACCTCATGTGCATCTTGTCTACTTTACATTGTCAATAGGAAGAAGACTATATACACACATATGTGACTGAGAGATTAATTTTTTTAACCAATTCTCGAATTCATAACGAAATAATCAGCCGAACTTGTCTGGGAGGTCCTATATCTTCTCCTTGTATCATCAGTCGCTGAGATTGGCTCAGACTCAAGAACGAATACTTCACATCTCTGTCTTCAAAATTGTGTATCCGCTTCATCAAGCCATTGTTCATAGGCCTTTAAAAGGAGTCACCTATGTATATACTGCTAGCGCTTCGTGCAGTACATACCTTCACGACCGAATCTTCAGCACCAACTTTTTTTTTGTAGTTTAGTATATGTTGTGGTTGGTCTTAAAGATAGAAACCCTTTAGCTTATATCTACCGACACCTGCTTCTAAGGACAGAGCTAATTAAACGACTGAGACAAATGGGTTTTGTGAACTCAAAAGTGCTTTGCTATCCACAGAGCACATTGAAAACCATGTACTGATGGTTCCTTTATTTATTGCCATCTCTAGCTTTAATTGCGCTCTACACGTGAAAAAGGGCTCTAAGATCAAATGGAGTACATAAATTTTGAACTCAGCCTACACTGCCGCTGTTGGATTGATTCTCACCAATGGTATGGCCTTTCGACAGCCTTCATTGGAAAGACGAACTGGGGCATCCCAGAGAAATACATCGCTGATAAACTGACCTGAGTCGGATCCCCAAAAACAAATAGGAAGCCCACTATTGTTGTTCACCAAACAAAGGACACATTTTGAAGCGCCCGTAGTTCATAGTTGGACATATCGTGATTCACCCAGACGATTATGGCACATACGCGGTCTAAAGTTGTAAAGAGATCTGATCTGATCTGAGGAGAAGAGCATATTTAAACTCGCAAACATAACCATTTAGCACAACGATCTTTGGAGGAGCTGAATTGATGTAAAGAAAGGGCAATTTGGATAGCTTTTCCTTTACAACTGCCCCTACCCTGGTATATATTAGAATAGAATCCCTAGGTGGTAAGGACTGATCTATTTTCTATGAAGATCACCTTCTTCTTCTTCTTCTTATCCTTTTATTGATCCTTTCCTCATTATACGAACTTATGCGTAACGAGTTTCCCATTTTTACAGCATTGCTGCTGCTCCACTTATGGGGTTGGCTAATGTCGCAGACCGCAGAACGCGTCTACATAATGCTCGGTCCTGGATCGCTTCAGTGGTTAGCTTCAGGCGTTGTTACGCATTTGCCATCTGAGAAATCCAGGAATTCTTTTTCCGACCTCGTTTTCTTACAGTTGGAGTGATCGTAGTTGATAGTGGCTTTTTAACCGGATTTTCCGCAGACCTTCTTTGAACGTGGCAATACCAGTTTATTCTATTCGCCTCAAGCTGTTCGGTTACCGAATTCTTAATATGTAGACTTCCTCTTATTCGCGTATACCTAACGCAATCGCGTTTAGTGACTCCACTAGACATCATTAACATTTTCATGTAATTTTTAAACGCTTCCAGCACTGAGAACCGTACATAAGAGCTATTCTAACACCCGTAGTGTAGAGTTTCTCCTTCAATTTAAGTCGAAATTTTCGGTCGCAAAAGTTTCCCGAATTTTGCCGCCATTTCATCCATCCCACACTCGCTCTGTGGTTTACGTCGTCGTCACATTTCGCTTCCATGTTAACGACTGATCCTAAGTACTTAAAGATAGTGCTTTTCGAAAGAACTATTCCGTCTAACATTATATCGGGAACAGGTCGCAACGGATGCGCAAATGGGCACGTCAAATGCTCCACCTTTGAACGACTTATTTTAAACCCGTTTCTCTCTAGCGCAATTTTTCCATGAATCAAAGGCGTTCTGTAAATCTTCGACGTTATCGCTAAGTATAACTGCGTCGTCAACGAAGAGAATTGGCGTAACGTTTGGCTCGCGCATGCAGTAACGTAATACTACATTAAAGAGGAAAGGGCTAAGTACGCTTCCTTGATGCACTCCGACATTAACTGGAAATTCTCTCGTTAGTCCAGCAGAGCTTTTAACCGCAGTTTTCACGTTTCCGTACATGTCTTGTATTATTCCAGCATACGTTTCCGGTACCTTTTGAGACCTCAGCGCGGCCCATATGAGATCCCTAGGCACTCGATCGCATGCTTTCTTGAGGTCGATAAATACCATGTGTAAATACTTAGACGAATCTCGGTGCTTTTCCATTATTATTCGTAGGCTTTGGATAGCGTCCACCGTCGATCTTCCTTCAACGAGTCCACACTGGCTATTATCGATCTTGATTATTTGCCGAAGACGTTCGGCTAAGACTCTTTCGACGATTTGCCTCTGTGCAGCGAGCCTTAAAATGTTTGGCACTTTAGTGTTGTACGACGTTTGAACTTTTTGTATAGCTTGTCTTGTATCTGCCGATCGTTTGTTCTAACTCCTGGTACAGGTTGGTACTCGAGTTCGAGCCGGGACTTTCTTTGCGACTTTTTAAGACGCTCATATTCAAGAGCCAGTCGAGCTTTTTCGATATAGTCTCTCCGATCGCATTTTGTCCACGCTTGGAAAGCATTCTTCTTGTCGGCAACAGTTCGTTTGGTTTCGTCATTCCATCACCATGTTTCTTTGTCGACGTGATGGTCTCTTTGAAGATCACCGATCTCGAGAACTTTATCAAGAAATCTCCTGATCTAAGCGCAACTCAACGAGGATCACTTCTGCACACCCTAACCTAATCTAAGCTATACTCACGATCTCAGGCTTCGTCTGGATCTCCTAAGAAACAGGCTAAAACATAAGTAGTGGTATTTCCAAAACTGATACTTCAACAGACTCTTGAGCCATTGTTTGCAGACTTTCAACTAAGGGATCTTTCTTCGAAAAGTCCTCCGTTTCGATTGAACAATAGTAATGAAGTTGCTTCTATCCTTTCGGGGCATATTATCTCAATGTTAAAACGCTTGCGTCTCCACTTGTTAGAATTGGCGCTGCCAAATGACCGTTTAAAGCAACATTCTTCGCTATCAATGATGTAAAATAGATGCAAGATGATTTCGATTCCGCTTTATGTACTTGCATTGGGAAGTATACAAGCAGCGTTTTAATTTACATAAATATTTATATGAAAGTAGCTCAGTAGAGATTGGCATCCCTGTACAATTTTGGAAGTGGGCTGCCTATGTCAATGCCTCTCAAAGGAGTCAGTGTAGGATCAGCTTCAACTAGTTTTCGGCTTCAGCTTGCAAAGTCAATTGCGTCTATCAGAGTCTTTATTGCTGGGTATCGCCAAGCCTAACTTTATGCAACATGAAAACGTTGACCTAACACTTCGACTCAAGATGCATCAACTGCTGCAAGCTTAACTTCCCACCAAGAGTATTGAAACCTAGAAGTCCTCAAACTGGTCATTTTGCATCAGGAATCCCTTCAACATAGTTTCATAGTCTGGCGTTCCATAACCCCAACTCATTTGCTTATCCCATTCTTCTTCCAAAAATCTCCACAGACAGGGCTGTCACCTTTTATCTCATTTGGGTTCCAGACTTCAGTGCAAATACAACGAGACATAGTTGGGAATTCTACTTCATCTTCCGGTTCGTTCTCTTGTGTTTGACTTGGATTTCTGGGGTGCACCTTGTGCGTGTCTTCCATGTATAATCACGCCGCCACCCACATCATATGCAAACACCATCGATGTCCCGGAGCGATTCAGTACCCAGACGGAAGGCCATTTTTCGATCCTTCCAAAGAGTTGACATTCTACTCAACCCCCAACTTCGGTAGTCCTTTCTTCTTCTTTTTTTTTGCTCTAAAATTCGTTCGACTTTGATCTGAAGACTACCTCTTACCACATGGCGTCGTGTATATATATGTGTATAACAAAAAACGGGACTTCAACCACAAGACCGACACTGAAGAAGCCAGCTCAAGAGTGAGTCTCACCCAAAAGTCAATATTTGGTACAAGCGACAACTCTGCAGCAACACAATGTATGGCTGCGGATTATTTGCTTTCTGATTGAAGCCGACGACGATGAAAAAGGTGTGGGAGATTTCAAATGAAGGAGAAGTGGAAAGAAGAAGGAGCAGTGCTAACGGGAGCAATTGCCCATACATAAAATACACATATTCACATGCGGAGCACATTTACATACGCGCAACCACTTCAGGAGTCTCCTACAATCTACATACATCATACCCCCGATAATCAAGCCATGTGCCAAACTCGACAGTCTTTGACTTCATTGCACGGAAGTTGTTTGGCCAGATGATTTAGTCTGGAACAAGAAGGAACCAAGAGGCACACAAAGCGGCTCCTGACTTATGTCGAGAGGAAAAATAGGGAATTGCCGCAGCTTTATTTGCTTATTGACATGGCGGTACGGTACTGTTTGTGTACATCAAACCCCCTCAGACGTCCCATGATAATACTGGAGCTGAAGGTAAAGTTGGCTGCATACCGGATAACCTCATAACCTCGTCGAAGGTTGACTGGTAAATTCGGGTATGAGGCAGATGATACTACAGAGTGTCGGTACGCTGTTCGCCTGTGACATCACAGGGGAGCACTTAAGCTTTGAGCAAATGTTTTGTTTTCTTCGCTCCCTTTGTTCTCGACGCGCCCCTTCCTAACCTTTTCTTCTTGTGATTCTTCTTTTTTGTTTATTCATAGGCGGCGTTGTGTTATGGATAACAAAAGCGACATCACAGTCACCGTCATTCAACGGCGGCAACGGCAAGTGTTTTTCTTTTTTTCTTTTTTTGTTTGTTCCATGTTATGCAAGATACAAATACAAGATACAAGTATGTTGGACAACAAATGCCGCGTAAACAAATTGCTTAAAACCAAACTAAGAATGGGGTGGGTGATGTCTGGGGGGCAGGCAAATGCGTGCTTAAGCTGAAAAGTCTATGCAAACTTTGAAGAACTTCAGGCTTTTGACTATGAAAATGAAAAATTCATTTCGTCAAATTATCAGGACACCCAAGGTGTGGGAGTTGCTGCTGACGAATGGGATGATCTACCTTCAACAGGAGCAGGGCATTGTCAACAGGAATTGAATAATAGATGGAGCTGTAGTTTTTGAACGTGAAGTGAATCTATTTTCGGAGACTAGAATATTCATTTTCTCTTCAAAGAGAATCAACGTAACGTAACGGACGAAAGTTTCAAGTTATGTATTATACATAAGAGATGAATCAGGAGGTGCGAGTGCATAGGAAACGGAAACGTGGGATGGTTCTATTTACATTCGCCTCTTAAAGGCATTGGGAGGTTTTGACAGTTTTAACAGAAAAACCAGAATTTACTCGTTTACTTGGAACATATTTTGTTTTGTGATTATTTATCAGCAGAGGCAACTCCAGTCCTGTATGTGCTGTTTAAGAATAAGGCTTTGTTTAGGGGACTTCAAATGGTCAGACAGTACATACAAGGCTGCGAAATCACTATGGACGATGTTTTGAGTCGAGGCGACATGGAGTTCGAATTTTGAAAGATCTGCAATGGTTACACTTTATTTCAAATCTAGGGTTCGCTTCCTCGAGGTGGGACGGCTCCAGCTAAACACGGTCTTGAAGGTTTTATTGCGCGGTAAGTTAACAGCTACCTAAAAGGGCTTATGAAGCAAGTAGCGATACTGAATTATTTTAACAGCTATTGAACTGTGGGAAACAGCTGACTGTACTTTAACTTTGACAGCATATCTATCAAGTTCGAGGCAAAGTTCTTGCTTTTCCGACCGGAGCACTGGTGTTCATCTGCTGACCCAGTCATCTCAGTCGTTAGATCATCACTCTTCTGGCTAGGTCCATCTCGCTGTACAGTCCATACAGTTCGTAGTTGTATCTCCTCCTCCACTCACCGTCAATGCAGATGGGACCGAAGATCACCCGAAGAATTTTTCTCTCGAAGCAACCAAGAACACCCTCATCCATTTTTGATAATGTCTATGCCTCCGCGCCATAGAGCAGGACGGGATTATTAAGGTCTTATAAAGGGTGACTTTTGTTGTCCGAGAGAGGGTTTTGCTACTCGATTGCCTTCTTATCCCAAAGAAACAGCGGTTGGCAAGAGTTATTCTTCGTTTGATCTCAGCGTTGGTGTCGTTGTCTGTATTTATGGCAGAGCCTAGGTAGACAAAGACCTTAACTACCTCAAAGTTATTTCTGTCGAGGGTGACGTTCTGCCCGAGACGTCGGTGTTGGTTGTCCGTTTTGCTTGACAGCATATACTTGGTCTTGCCCTCATTGACCGCTAAACCCATTTTCGCCGCTTCCGTCTCAATACTCACGAAAGCGCCACTGACATCACGCTGCTTTCTCCCGATTATGTCAACATCGTCGGCGTATGCGAGTATTTGGACGGAATTTAGAAAGATAGTGCCTCTTTTGTTTGCTCATGAGTTTTGCGCTATTCTGTCAAGTATGATGTTGAAGAAAGGACTTGACAGCGCATCGCCTTGTCTAAATCCTTTCGAAACATCAAATATTTAGACCCTAACCAGACTACCGTCGAGTAATAAAAGGCCCTTGACGGCTATCACACAGATATCGCCACTATCCAGGAAGTGCGATGGTATGGGCCGTACAAAAAAGGGATGAAAAACAATAAAACAGTGCCTGTTCAGATGTGGACTAGCCGTATGCAACAGACTTATGCAAGAAGTTTTGGTTCCGACACGTGAGCTAACGTCTTATGACAATCCGCATGAACGCTTAATTTGTTAACATAAGCTTAATATTTAGTCATGCGCCTTTGGAAGAAAACGTTTCCATAGAATGTTTGCAAGAGGTTCTTCACAAGACATATGAGCAATCTCCTAAGTATGCCAGAACAAGAAAGGCGGACTTAGACGTGACAAAATATTACTAAAGCAAGCAAACTTTTTAATCTCTCAATATATGAAATTGACAAGGTCCCCGGATCACGAAACGATGTTTTTTATTTAGTCTAGGAGGGCAATTTAGTAGTAAGACCCTATCAAAAAAAACGTAGGGGACTTTGTATAAGATCTTGATCATCCCAGTTCTGATTTCGGCGCTGAAGCATAGGCTCTATCGAAAGTGGGTAAAGATATAATCAGTCGCGTATTCTCTTTTAAAAAATTGTCGGTTCCATTTGCGTTGACGGGCATTGAAGGAGAAGAGTCAACGACGAACTATATGAGCTAAAGAATGATATCGACCTAGTCAGAAAACTGCGTACAGTCGCCTCAGGTGGCTAAAACATGTAGAGCGAACGGACAGCAATGCTTTGGCCTGCAGAGGCTTCGAATTTAGTATACAGGTCCAGTGCAATTGTGGAAGACATCAACTTAAGTGGTGCTCCTAAGGTAAGGACCGGGCTAATTAGAGAGTCTTGTGAGTTAAGGCCCAGGATCACCCCATACTGTAGCCCCGTCTAAGTAAGTAAGTAAGTGGGTCATGTTCCATAGAACAGACAACATACTTTTCATGATCATGATAGTAAAAAAAAAATTTCAATCACTCCTTCTTAGGAACTCATATTTTGTACTTCAAGTGAGCTACGAGTATATAGCCTCTGATATGCCTTAACACTGTTGCTCATCTTCGACCGCGTCACGAATTAACAGAATGCTCTGTATATTTTAAATCTATCTGGCGTCTCCATTTTCGATATCTTTATGATCAAAAGATGGTATTTCATAGAACGTCGCATTCCACGGATTATACAATGAATGAGAAAAGTATGCTTATTGTTCAAATGAAATCAATTTATTTTCGTAATGAGAGATGTCCTGATGTTAGGTTCACTTCACAGAGACTCTTGCGCATAAATTCAGCTCTTAAACCCTTAAGGTTTACCATAAAGTCTCGTTAATTACCACTTAGGCTATGTTATTTTGATTGACTGAATATATCGCTGCCAGTGCAGAATTAAGATCTGAGTCCAAATGCCACCTTTTTTCTTTAGATGTTCTTCATTTGAAATGAGCTAAGAACCATCTTATACTAAGCGTTGCCCGGATCTTCCCAATTAAAATAAGAAAAAATGCCAAAATATAAACTTTCAACGTACAACAAAGCTAGCGTCCATCCTATATGCCGAGTATAGGAGGGGTACACTTAGTCATTTCTAAAATTTGATCAAAATAAAACGTGCTTAACAAAAAACGAAGCTGAGAATTGTTTCAACGATTCACAAGCGATTAGACCCTCTAAAATGCGCTTACTTGGTATATGAATTCAGAGTTGGCAGCAGTTCATTCTTACATGAAGCATAAGTGATGTTGAGACGTATTAAAAGGCATCCTCAGCCACTTCACCTGAAGCAGATACCTTCCCTTAGGAGCTGATTCTGGTTTGATTAACTGGAAAGTGAGTTTCGTCTCTCAGACACTGCTTGTGTCTCAGCAAAGTTGTTTGGATGTTTTCCTTTTTCGAAAAATGGACGAGTTGACTGGTTTCACTTAGTGTTGCCAGAAATAAAAAAATATAAGAAACCAAAAACACAACACCAAAGGAAACCCAGGATCAGTTAGCTTTCGTAATTAACCCAAAAAGTTCATCAAAGGGAAAACGTAGCAAATTCAGTCCGTAAGAACCCTGGCATATTATGTTTATGAAATAGTCCTATTTTCTAATGACATTCCCCTCAAAGGAAGAAAAAATAAACAGAATTTGCTCTTTGATTAATTTGTAAGAAAATATTTTTCCGTATTTTTGTATTTTTTTAAAAAAATGTAGGTTACACTGGGCAAGCTTAACAAGGAATAATTGCAAAAAAACTCTACCAAACAACGCGAAAGTTTAAAAAAAAAAAAAACAAAAACACACATAACTATTGTAAAATATGAAGGAGTAATGTCCTACTACAGAACACCAGCTATCTGGACCACTATAGGTTCCCCTTTGCTTTGGATTTTACTCTAAAAAAGAGTCCAACTCTAGTTGGACACAGTTTTTTATGCCATCCCCATGGTCTATTTTATAATTTCTAATTGTGTGTCGTCTGTATTTGCTTATGGGATACCTATCTTCAGCAGACCAAAAAAAAAAGGATTCCTCCTTGTTGTTCAGGACTCAGTATTTCTATCTCTCGTTGTCATAGCAAATTGCAATTTCTATTTACTTGTGTATTCTTCAGAAATACAAAACAACAACTACGAGTTCACAACGCAATGGAGAAAATTAGACAAACAGAGCTCAGTATAAACATAAATAATAACAAAATGGAAATTTGCCACAGAACAAATCTGGAGCAAATCCCTTTTCCCAATGTATCTTCTCGATGTCGAATTTGTTATTTTCTTCCTTTGGAGTACTAATAGTGGCTGTGATACTATATATTCTAGTATAAACGCTAAAAGGGGAGAATGGAGGCAAGAGGAAGTTGGAAGGATCTGTTTCATTTCACTGCAAACTGCAGAGGAAGAATTAATGCAAAATCTCATTTAAAATATTTTCACCACCAACCGCAAGGATCATGCACGAGATACGAAACGAATACATACTCGTATTCTTGTGGTGTATAAAAATTCCACCTGAAAACTGCCTACGCCTGTATGAGTACGAACGTATACGAGTATGTGCATCCCCGTACGGAACCCCGAGCACATTTCGGATGGTTCTTTTTTGCTTTGCTTGCAAAAACCACTTTGTGTGAGGAATTTCGTGGCAAGGAATTCTTAATTTGTGCTTTTTCAACCAGTAGATGGGGGGGATGTTCGTAGTTTGTGGGGGCGGGGTACGAGGAAATGATGAATATTCAATTCAACTTTCTCTGGTTTGTATCCTTTGGATTTCTTTTTCTTAAATTTTTTTTTTTGTAATTTTTATTTGACTGCGACGCTATGTCTGCCACTTTAGATTCTTAAGATTCGAATTATACGCGCCGTCTAGGAGGGGATCGCGAAGAAAAAGGCGGAAAAAGCAAAGCAATGTATAGCATAAGGAACACAATGACGGAAGTGAATCAAGTGGAATGATTTGAAGCCATTTAAAGGCTTTCATTCATTTGCTCTACAAGATGTTGGTTGCAGTAGTGGTGGCAGCACATCTCCAAGGATGCAGCAGCAATTCCTTTTTGTAGGGATTCTTTTTTCAGTTTTCTCTTTTTAACCATTAGCTTGTTAAAGCAGACGATGGTTGCTAGATTGCACTGCGGATGCGAATAATTTTCTTTTGTGACTTAAAGCCAATGATTGTGGCAAAGGATCTGAGAGTTTGCGCCGTTTAAGGAACTTTAATTTGAAATACTTGAATTGATTGATTGAAATATAGACTAGGAATGATTATTCAATGTAAAACTAGAGCGATAAGTGCAATAGAAAAGGATATGTGTGAATAAATTAACTGATCGTAACGTGATCTAAATTGACCGCGGTACTAACGCAAGGAGAGGAGAAGAATAGAATACTCTTTCATGTTAATTGCGGATTTGAAATGAGCCCAAACAAGATGTAGAAATATTGTACGGGAAATGGGTAATATGTGTTGCTACTAAAATCTTGAAAGTAAAACCCTTTCATAAGAGAATGTTTTAATGAAGCCCATCAATCAAATGGAATGATTGAGCGAGTTAATATGACTTGGAATGAGCATTCGAATAAGGTTGTGATCATACTTGAGCCATAATATTAGGGAGAGGGATGGTGTTCTCTCAACAATAAGTAAAATGGAATAAGATTCCATTTTTAGATAATAAAGCCTATTTTACTGAAACCTACGACACCTTAGACCTCATAAGATTATGCGAAAGAGACATCTTTATGCTTAAGGCAACACTCTCGAATGAGATTCATTTCAAAGTTGACAACTCATGGAAACGTTAAAAGGAAGACATCAAATGTGAAGACTATAAAAGCGCTGAATTTGGGATGACTGTTGGATCCTACTCTTAGAACAAGTTTCGAAAATTTTACCAAAAGGTAATAAGGAAATGTCGGAGTAACTAAGCCTTCACTGACACCTAAAGCCTGGAATATTGCTGTAGGTGAAGTAAACTGCTGCCGGGCACCATTCAAATGAAGCTCGAAAACAAACTTTTAATGCCTCTATTGAACCTGGATATCTTACTTTAAGTTTCCCATACAACATTTCTCGATATTTTGAAGCCTTCACCAAACCATTTCGTTTTGTTTTATAACATTTTACTCATAGCTCGAGAAAAGTCATTGAGTCGTGTTCCTCTCAGTGATTTGAAACGCACTTCGTTTCCAATTACATATCACGACAATGGGTGTAAACGCCAATCCTATGACAATAAGTTGGGAGGTTTTCTAACTGATCACTGCTTTACCAAGACCACTGATCAGTGCAGTGTTTTCTTGCTTCTGAGTTACCCCGAAGCTTATCGAGAAGCTGTTGATATTGAAATGAATCAGAGCAGATGGGACATGCTCCTCGGAATGTTCCCTTAACCCCACAAATTTCCAATGGAAACAATACACAAAATGATACACGGTTACAATATGGACCGCATATAAGTACTTACCTCCCCCAATGCTGCTTTAATTCGGTCAGAGAGTTGGTTATGACATTCAGTAAGACAGGTTCTAAGAAACAGAAACCAGAATCTGGTCTTACCAGGTTCCAACACTATATTCCCCAGAATATCACTTGGTTAAGGAGTTCTGCCAAACTTAATTCACTTAATTCACTTAACAGTGAAAGGACTGGTGATCTACACGATCATGAATATGTATGATTCAGAGCACCGACATTGACTCGGATCCAGGATCCGCGCGCTTCTCTGTAAAGCGAAACAAATACGTAACACATCACAACATAGAGTAGATTTAACTCTAAAGAAGTGAATACGCAAGACAAGACCTAAAATCCAAAGATACGCTGTTCTCACTCCTATCGCTCTCAATTTTTCAATGGATACGCGTCATCAAAGCAATATTTTGTCTTAACATGAAAAGGTACGAGGGCGGGTCAATAAGTCCGTGACTTTTTGAATTTCTGACCTCTTTACTGAAACAGCAACACTGCTCCTGTCAACAGGCATCTGTCAGTTGACTCCTGTCAAAATTTAAACTTGCTGCGTCAGTTAGTTTGTGTTTGACAGCTATTTTTATCAGACTACTCACTAATTTGAGGAGAAAATGGAAAAAAAGTGAATTTCGTGTGCTTATTAAGCATTATTTCTTGCGAAAAAAAACCATTACCGAGACCAAGGCTAAGCTTGATAAATACTACGGGGACTCTGCACCATCGATTTCAATGGTAAAAAAGTGATTTACTGAATTTCGTTGTGGCCGTACAAGCACTGAAGATGCCGAACGTCCTGGACGCCCAGTTGAGGTCTCTACACCCGAAATAATCGAAAAAATTCACGATATGGTGTTGGCCGACCGAAGATTGAAAGTGCGAGAGATTGTGGAAGCCGTAGGGATCTCTCATGGCTCAGTGGTTTCAATTTTGAATGATCACTTGGGCATGAGAAAGCTTTCCGCAAGATGGATGCCGCGTTTGCTCACAGTCGACCACAAACGCAATCGTGTAACAACTTCACAGGAAGGTTTGGCGTTGTTTAATCGCAATATGGAGGAGTTTTTGCGCCGTTTTGTTACCGTGGACGAAACATGGATCCATCACAACACACCAGAGAACAAACAACAGTCAAAACAGTGGGTTTCTAAGGGTGAATCGGCGCCAAAGAAGGCCAAGGTGGGTTTGTCAGCCAATAAAGTTATGGCGACTGTTTTTTGGGATGCACGCGGGATAATCCACATTGACTACCTTCAAAAGGGAAGAACAATCAATGGGGAATATTATGCCAACTTATTGGACCGATTCAATGACGATTTGAAAAAAAAACGACCTCATTTGGCCAAGAAAAAAGTTCTTTTCCACCAAGACAATGCAAGGGTGCACACATGTGCAGTTGCCATGGCAAAAATCCATGAATTGGGCTATGAATTGCTCCCTCATCCACCCTATTCTCCAGATTTGGCTCCGAGCGACTACTTCTTGTTCCCAAACCTGAAGAAATGGCTTGGTGGAAAAAGATTTGACTCCAATGATGAAGTCATCTCGCAAACAAAGGCCTATTTTGAGGACCTCGATAAATCATTTTTTTTGGAAGGGATAAAAAAATTGGAGAAGCGTTGGACAAAGTGTATAGAGCTCAAGGGAGACTACGTTGAAAAATAAAATTATTTTTTTATCAAAAAATCTGTGTTTTAATCCAAAAGTCACGGACTTATTGACCCGCCCTCGTAGCTTGTTAGAAAAACATGAGAGAAACTAATGGAGACAGATCAAACGGATCAGATCACGAAGTATTTAAAAACAAAAGCAAGCAACAGTGCTACTTAAGATCAGTTAAGTGCTCGAGAAGGGAAGGGAAGGGAAAGCGTCTTAGACCGTGGACAAGTAGAGAGTTGCTAAATAAAATAGTTAAAAGAACTTAATTCAAAAAAAATTCAACCGCTATCCTTGTAATCAGAAATTAAAAATATACTATCTAAAATTAAATGGCGAGTTAAAAAAGCGTGTTCAATTTAATCACGATAAATTTTACGCTCATAAACTTCTTAATTGTAAAGGTAATATAAAAGAAGAATGGAGAGTAGTTAATAAAATCCTTAAAGATAAAATTCATAAAATTGAACTTGAAAATGCAATAATATCTAACCCAGTGTACGTAGCAAATCATTTTAATCAGTTTTTTGTGTCTGTTGCGACGCAATCGAAACCTTATCCTCCCCAATACAACTGTAGTTGCAATTTACATGCAGTTATCACTGAAGATACATTTCAAAGTAACAGTTTTGTTTTTAAGCCTTTTACGCCGTATGAAATCCATAAGTGTATAATGTCTCTTAATAACAAAAACTTTATTACCTGCGATAATATTACTAACTGTCTTTTGAAAGGTATTTCATTGTTTATTGTCGATGTGTTGTGTCATTTGTTCAATTTAAGTGTGAACTGTGGTATATTTCCTTCGTCTTTAAAATGTGCTGAAGTCATTCCTATTTCCATGCTCCCAACGTTCTGTAAAATATTTCAGAAATTAGTAAAAGTATTGTATGATCCTTCAAATGACAGCTGAGTTTGGCAGGTGTCAAATGCCAGCGGTACCAACTTGAAACTACGAAATGAATGACACTGTACTTCCAGTCTTGATTGTGCTACTTACTTACTCGTATTTTCGTGTTTAACAAACTTGCCCTATTTAATAAACATTCTTGGGCTAACTTTCCACCTTTTGGCTTTTGGCTTTTGGTTGTCCGTCTGATAATTATCTTATCATCTGCGAGGCCTTTAAATGTGATCTGAGGTCTCTCTTAGGGCGCTCTTACTGATTTTTTTTAGTGAATTTTGCCATACGCTGCACCTTGCATCAAACCTGTCGTAATGTCAAAGAATTGCACTCTTGGCTTTACATTATCCATTCCAAGGCTTTAATCAATTTGTCAAGCAGCGAGATGCGTATGAGCTGATCCGCATGCTTTTGCTGCTTCACTTCACTGACTTGGCATTTCATGATCTTCATCCGACTGGTCTATTATTTAGTGCATTTTTGCGGATTCCGTTTTAAGTTTCTAAAAACAATTTTCCTGTACCGATTTGCTATTCTCGAGTAGTTATCACCAATCCACTCTTGGCTTTCTGTGTGTTTTAATTTGTAACGACCATCTGTGATGTAATTCCGTCCAGCCACTTTACCACGGAGTATCTTTGCCGAATCATTATCACTTACTGGTTGAGCACTGCGAAGTTTTGAGTGGTATTTCTAGCTCTTTTCATATAATTCGGGTCTAATTCTAACTCAGTACTCTGGTTGAATGTTGTGTCACACGTTTACCTTGCATAGTGATCTTCGTTCAGCAGCGGCTGTGAAGATCGATGGACTTTTATATATTTTGTGAAAATCCGCACGAATTAAGTTATAGACCCAATGCATATAGTGTCATTTTTAAATAAAAATAAATATTTTAATAATAACCAATTCGGCTTCCGAGAGGGTAGATGCCGTACTTAAATTATGTAGTGCAATCTGTGATAGCTTTAATAATGAAAAGACTAGTATAGTTCTTTTCATAGATATGATAAGAGCATTTGATATGGTCAATCACGGTATACTTTTAGATAAGTTGTACAAAGCTGGACTGAGAGGTGTAATATACTATATAATTGGCTTTCTTCTTACTTGTCAGGTAGAAGTCAGAGAGTAACACTTGATGGAATTCTCAGTAATGAGATAAAAACAACCATTGGCGTACCTCAAGAATCGGTCTTGGGACCAAACTTATTTTTAATATATATAAACTCGTTATTTGATCAACGTTTTAATAATCGTATTGCAGCTTTTGCTGATGATATCGCTTTTACGTATACAAATGACAACTTATTTAACTTAACAGTAAAACTACATATAGATTTAAATATTCTATGAGCGTGGTTCGCAAAGCACGAGTTGCTGACAAGCGAACAAACAAAAATCATGATTTGAAATTTAAAAGGTCCTTGCCCACTTGATTGTGATGTTTCCTTTCATGTCACTTGTTGTATAAAATTGTCCTTATCTGTCCTTGCATGTGACAAAAAAAACTTTTACGAGGATTCAATGTGTAGTTTTAAAATAGAAGGTGTTGAAAATTATAAGTATCTAGGCGTGTTAATAGGCCAATGGTTGGCCTCTTTTCTTTAGACTACATGTTCAACCGATATAGCATCTTTACATTTTTAAGGTTATAAAAGTTTTTTTCATGCGAAGTGGCTATAGGACTACTCTCAGGAGCTCAAATGTGTACGCATTAAAATCAAATGATATGTTATTTTTAAATACTCCTCTATTAAGGAAAACGCACTTTTCGCAATTTTATATTGCGACAGCACCTAGGCTTTTTGATAAATTGCCGATCATATTAAGATCAATTGCACAGCCCACACTATTTTAATAGATGTAACAAAATTTCTTTTTGATCAGGGATAGTTCAATGTAATTTGCAATCTATATTTTTAATGTATTCTTATTTTTTAATTAGATCTTCATATCTTTGATTTATTTTATTTATTATAACCTTTGATACATATAAGTTTTCATTTAATTTTTTATTGAATTTTACCACTATGACATGAAATTAATCAATATAATTTAATAGAAGGATCATTCTCGCCTCTAGTCACTCAACTGCTACAGAATGATGCCTATTTATTCACTTTAAAAAATGCTAGAAACTAGCTTGAATTTGAGAAGAAAAAAAAAGTCTGAAATCGGTAGTATTATGAATCTTTTATAAGTGACCAGTCAGTTTATCCTCTTATGATGCTCTCAACATCCTACATGGTTGCCTTTTTCTGCGTAGTCGGTCATAATATGGCAAGGAAGGCAAAGACAGACAAAAAAATAGACAACTCGAAATCTGAATGGTCAATGAGTAGTAAAATCACAGAATGTTGAATACGATGGCTAATCATCTCCTCACTTAATATTTTGGTCTTGATGAACCGGTTTCTAATATTTAGAAGTATTGTCATTGTCTCATCCGCCCTAAAGCATAACTTCGTGGATTAGATACGTAGATTTAAGGTAGATATCAAGGGCTTGTTTGTCGAAGAACTCGTTTATTGTCATATTGCTGACTTCTTCAACTAAAGACTATCGGTAATCTGCTTGTGGCTGGACTCGTTTTGTGGATGTGACTGTAGGTACACACGGTTTTCACGTTTCGGTGCCTTTCTTCCAGCTTGATATTTTTGTCTGTAGCTAATGGTTCCTGGATTTTGGGATCATGGGTCCTTTTCTTTCGGTAGCGAAGATATTCGCTGGTAGTATTCCTGAAGTAAAACATATAGCAACGTTGAACACCGTCCGACAAACACAGCACACTCTCAGCGCACATAGACGGTTGACGAAGTTAATCTTTCTTGCATACGAGTTAGTTTTTACAGCTTTTACCCATATTGGAGCTGCATATATTATTCTGGACTACACCACCCTTGAGAGAATTAGTTTTCTTTGTCGTCAGGCTCCTTCAATATTTTTCATTATTCTGGCGTGGCTCACCCGAGCTGCTTTTTCACGTGTTCTTTCAAGGTGCTCCTTGTAAGCGAGCCTAGGTATTTGATTGCCGGTTTTGTCGTTTTTTGTCTTCCCTATTGGTGATTATCTCTTTGTTTCTGCAACTGCATACTATTACTGCTTTCATTTTATATTCGGCGAGTTTTAGTGTGGCTGCTGTCGTCCACGGTCTCTCCATTCGGATACGTTCGTTCCCAACTTCCTCTACTTCCTTGAGGTGTTTCGCCACCACAATAATTGCAATGCATATGCCTATGATTTCGTGTCTTAGAACCCTTTATACATAATGTTTAACAGGATGTGAATTAGTACCGATCACAGCAAGATCCGTTTCTCAAGAAAACTTAGTATTAGGACCAGCTGAAGAGCTAGCACTGTCGAGGTCGACACATGCCGACGTTACAAAATATGCTTAAAGATGAGGTACACCTTTCGGAGCTCAATTAAACTATCATTTTTTTTTTAAATATTAATAATGAGGCTGGCTTTCGTTCATAAGATAGACACGACTTGGTGGCACTTTTCTAATCAGTTCTTTTGAAGAACTTTTTTTTAACAAAATTCGCATTTTTAGTCTGAGTTTAGATTCATCAAACATCTTCTATCGAGATTGGATCAATCAGAATTTCAAGAACTCAAACTCACTTAAGCTAGTAAATCGAGTTTGCCTTAATTCAGTTTATTCGAAAAATCAACTTCTCCCGAATCAATTTGGTGTGCTGAGAAATTTTCAAATTTTGCCAAAAACCGTAACTTATCCCTCCTTTGATTTGCTGCCACCATAGACATCATACTCTATACACACCATAAGTTCAAACACAGTCAAAGTCTCTACAAACAAACTTTTCCATGTCAACCGTTTTCTTGACGAACTTTTAAACTTCTTTGCATTTAAATCGCCGGAGCTCTAATATTCCTACCGGCCCCACTCCCAAAGGGGTTAATAAATGTCATCTTCTCATCCAACCCAAATAGAAATACTTTCTTCCATACCCGAAGAGGAGACATATACGATACACCCCTCAATCGAGGAAGGACCTCCTTAAGATGACGACTGCTACATATGAAAACTCGGGCTCCAGCTACAAATGAAGGCCTCCCACATGACAGGGAGGTTTTCCTTTTAGGGGGTTGGGGTGAGAAGGTAACTCTCTCTGGCAAATATAAACATTCAGCAAATTAACTTGAAAAAATATTTACTCAGCATTTTATTTCAGTTCTTAGAGTCCTTGGTTCCGCTTGTCCTTCTTCTACTTCTTCTTCTTTCAGTTGTTTCTTCTTTTTTTTTTTGTCTTCCTCATTTTCAATTCATCTCCAACTGAAAAATCACAAACGATAAAGGAGCAGCTCTATCGTAGAGACATGGACTGCGGAAACGACAACGTATCCATACATACGACCACTATATCCCAAAGCCGAACATGGAAAATCTCGAAAAAATCAAATTCCCTCCCACAGAAGGATGGGACATCGGAAAAGACGAAGAAAACACTACAAGTCCTTATTATTGAATTTCCTTTTTAAGCGAAATCAAATAAAAGGGAGCTAAGAAAAAAATCAAAGCTCCTCGAAAACTATTCGCCTCCCGAATGGGCTTGTTATACGAACAGGACATCCAAGAAGGAACCAAAGTCGAAAAATGAAAAAAAAAAAAAACGAATAAGAAAAAAAACCCGTGTCCCGATAAAGGAATTATCTTTTGCTCATTCGAAGCTAATCCGACCAACAAAAAATAAAAAATAAAAAAAAAACCGTCGAAAGAAAACGACACAGATACGGATTCTCTGAACATTCAAGGATGATTGGAGGACGGTCGTTCGAACAGTCGTTGATGGGCAAAGAATCACATTTGGATCTGTCTTGAGTCATCCATCCCTAGTGCTCGTCGAGTTTGATGATTCGTTTATATTTGGGACGTTGTATAGACTAAGGATACTGATTCCGATATGGCCTTCTGTTCTATGAAAGATAGATCACAAAGAGAAATCACAGAAACAGAAACAACAATAGAAGTTACATGTTCCACTGATGAGCAGACAGACAACGATGACTACGACTATGACTATGACTATGAAGATGACGATGGTACAATGACAATGGTGATGGTGATGGTGATAGCATTGCCATTGGAATGGATCTCATCCCGAATTCAATTTATTGGCAACTTTACGGATTTTTTACGGCAGAATCATTTCGTTTGTTTGTATGTAAAGGCATGTAGTAGTTCATCTCATTCCATTCGTTATAAGAAGCACAAGCATTCACTGATTTCTTTTTTATCCTTTCCCCAAACGTTTGTCAGCTAATAAAAAGCTCAAAAGATACATCCTGCGATATAGGGCGGGAGGACATTCTTCCCCCCATTATCAAAGTCGTTGTACAGGAGCGTACGTTTGAAGTCATTGTGAGTTCCGTTTCGGTTTCTTGTGAATTCTAGTGTTAGAGGGGTGGGATGATTGCCAAATACACTGGGGATAGAAATTACACTGATTTTGCAGACATACGAGTACTCGTAAAAATAAGAAGAAAATAAAGTCGCAGAACCATACACATAAGTTAAGATATGGAACAACATGACAGTAAAAAATATCTTACTGCGTCTTGGAAGCAGCTTCTAAAATAGGTCTCATGCCTGAAAGGGTGTTGTTTTAAGTACTCGTACTTGACTAAAATTGTTTGAGTATCTGTGGATCCATATCTGAAACATTTCTTATATCACGTCTTTGCGGCACTTTCAGGGCTTCCAGCAAAGCGGGAGAGTCGTAAAATTCTTTTTAACGCAGCTATGAATACTTTACTTCTCAAATCACCAAACATTCTAGTTCTGTCTCACGGTTCGCCCTTTTGAAAGGCGATCATAAAATAGAATATAGGTTATAGCTAAAGTAGTGTAACGGAGCCAAGGTTAACATTTTGAGGCTATCGACTTCTAAGTGGTTCACCTTTTAAGTAAGTGAGCGAGGGAGAATATGAATAAGCCTGGGATGCATGACCATGACCCAAATCGAGGTCTATAAATTACAAAGAGAGGGCGTCTAAAACCTGCCGGAAAAACGTGACTGACCAATCAAGCCCCATACAATCACCACTGATGGATTTAGAGCTTACTGACCGGTCTCATCAATACATCATTTTTCGATGGGCATGACTAAACAGCAAAACTGAGTCTCAACAGAGGTCTGTTAATAAATGTTACTTAACAGAACCCGTAAGGTGGAATTTGAGAATTTCTTCGAAGATTGTCGAGCGAAAAGAGTGGTCGATGAGGCCCCTGCAAGATAAGATATAAGATAATATGGCGATTAACTGTGGCCCAGAGGGGCTGCACTTTAAAAGCTAAGTAGCTCCAAAACGGAGATAAACGCCGGTAATACGGACTTCTACTTTGTTTGCAACTTTGAAACCTCTAATCATCTGGAAGTTAATCAGCGATTCGGACCTGAGCGAAACCAGTTGGTGGTGTTGATGTATACCTTTCATCAACAAATGACCTCTGACAAACTCTGACAATCAGCAGGGAAGTGGATTATATTTAGTTTAGGTATCAAGTTGATCGTACCGTTTCCAGGCTTGCCCCAGATTGTAAACAAGTCATTTTGTCATTCCCTGAATAAACCCAAATCATTTTGCTGTTCTCGCGATTTTGAAATTGGATTGGTAAATACTATAAAGCAGCAGATAAATCTGCGAGACAACAGGTCTTGGACATACAGTTTTCCGACTCTGACCAGGAACAATGACGTGAAATGTGCATGTTTCCGGACATCTTGCGCTTGCTAAAGATTACCTTGGAGTAACTCGACTGGCGTTGATTGTTTCGCTGTCACTTCCAAGGGAATCTTTCTAGATTGCCTGGTGTTCTTTCGTCAACGGTTTTCTTTTATTTGTATTAAATCCGCGAGCTCTAAGTTAGTTGTGCAAATTTTCTTTGTCCAAATGAGTAGTAGATAAATGCCTTAAACTCTCCCCGATATTGCTTCACATGCCTTGATTTTATTCCGACAAAAGTGATCGCTGCTTTGGCAAGCCTGGCTAGTAAAAAATATGGTCATGTCCTAATGTGACATCGCAATTATTGTGGCCTATACTTAGCTCAAGCTACAGTTCGGGGTCAAATTCAAAATTACACTAACAAATCCTTTCAGCTGTTACCAGTGTCGCATTTTTGGGCGCTACCTCAGGTAGGATCATCCTATTCAGGCAATAACTACCCTGAACTGTGGCGCCAAATTTGCGCAACATCGTCTAGCCTTCTTAGATGTTGGATCCGTAGAGGCCTGACAAGACCTATGTTGCTGCATTACCCCGTACGGTTAGCGGTTGAACCTCCTCTTTCATTCCACGTCAGTACAAACGAGACCGAAAATTGCAAGCAATATGTTTCTCTTGAAGTGACCATTTCACAGCTATAACTGCCAGTGGTGACAATATTGCCAAGTCTTCGGTATTGCGCGCATTCTTTTCTGATCTGTCACCCCTTGGTTGATTGTCAGAGATATTTCTGGGAACTCCCGCCTTGCAATGCTCATGAAAACGTACGAAAGTTATCGTGCAGATTTGAAAGATATCTTAGAGCTCATCCATTGCATTGAAGCATTGAAGTTCCAAGACCTGTTGTATTGTAGACTCTTCTTTAAACGATTTATGTACCACAACTTCATCTAGATCATAGTTGTGCTATTTTCTTTCATCTTCGTTCGAGGTGAATGGTATATTCTGTCTGACAGCGGTATTTTGACCATCATAGCCGTTGCATAGCCTGAAAAAGAAGTATTTCATATTCTTTGCACCAAATATGACTCTAAAACTAGTTGTCCATGGCCATCTTTTCAGGCGTCCCTTTTGGCCTTGTAGCCGTGGCATGTTCGTGTTACTTTCAAAACTCATTACATCACTCTTTTTTCCCGATCATGTTTTCCTCTTTTTCTCTTCTTTTTAAGGAGTCTGTTCTTTTCCCTTTTATTTGATTTCGTTCTTCACTGGAGCGCGGCCTAAATACGTTTTGTTTGGCTGCAGATTGTCAAACCAACCATTTCACCATTCGCTTATTCCGCCTTCCGTCTTTCGTCTTTCGTCTTTCGCTATTCGTCTTCAATTTTCCATCCTCCATCACCAGTGTGTTGGACTTGATGTCGTTTTCATGCTACCGCACCTGCAATAATAGCACAATGTCGTCATCTTATCATAAGATGCTTTACCTACTCTCTTCATCACTGCCCACCTTCATTCTTTTATTGGTCTATTGAATCGGAATACCTGTGTGTGTACGCGAAAGTATCCGTAGAAAGTATAATGCCATTTTTCATTGCAGGTCTTTTAGTCCCTGGTCGTTTCGTTTCTCAGATACGGATGTGCGACATTCAAAGGACGATACTCCTCTCTTCCTATGTGTGTGGTCGTTGTTTGGTTTGCTACGTGTCTGATGAAATCAATCAGAAATGTCAAATAATCGATTATGAATGGACATCGGGATCATCATCATTGTCGTCCTTTAGTCCCTTAGTCCCACTCGTTCACTTGTTCTCAATCGCCTGGGATTTACTACGTGTCCATCGTCTTTCAGACACTGTCGTCTCTTAATCGATTTTTCTGCCAGGACCTACAATGTAGCCCTGTTGTCTAAGAGTTGGTAGGAATAGGTTGAATTTCTCTCTATTCCTTTGCCACCGCCCTAACTTTGATGATTATCCTTATCCCTTTTTTGGTTTGGCTTTGGTAATTATGTGCATGTGTGAAGCTGGAAATCTCCTATGCCTCCCTATCTCGAGGGAAGCTGCTTGTGTGTTCAGAGTAGGGCGTAAGGAAAATGAGAAAATCCTGGCACACGAGACTGTAAAAACGATTAGGTACTGTGCGTCCTAGTTGTACGTCATGTTGCAGTAATTGCGGATAAAAATGAGATTTCTCATTTGACATTGCCCCTGCTATTCCATGTCCCTTCTTCTGCCTATTCCTTCGTCATGCTTGTTTCTCCTTTTTGTTGTAACTGTTGTTGGTGTAATGATACGCACTTTTGATAAATTACATCAAGTGGATCAAGGCCTCTGGGGGATTTTCATTTTTTTTTTTTTTTTTTAAAGAGATTACCGTTCTTGACAAAATATTTTGTCAAGATTTTTATTTATTGCTTTCCGGTGGTGATACATCGGTTTTGTGGCCAAGTCCTTTGATTGAGTGAAAGTGTAAGTAAACTTTGAAGGGAGCGTCCCTTTGGAGGGTTTCCGCTTTCTCTTTCTAGTGGAAGGTCTGATTGACTTAAATTGGATTATTGGCGGTCAATTCTAGGAGTTGCCTTACGGAGTTGGGTGGGACGATAGATTTTGTAATGATCCTTTGAGAGGCAAGCTTGACCAATAGGGATGAAAACGAATAAAGTGATACGGCCGACTTTGCAACTCGGAAATTGAGATTCTCTTATAAATAAAACAGTTAAATACGCTCTGTTGAAGCCAATTGTCTTAGTGGTCTGCCATTTGAAATTCTGAAAAAAAAAACTCTTTTAACCTGGACCCTGGTCGGCTTTGATCCAGAGGTTTGGTATCAAACAGGAATTTAGACATCACCACCCTTTCGAAAGCCCTTCGAAACTCAAGCTTTGCTAATGAAACAGTTTTTCATTCTCTTGTTGTGTGGAAGAGTAGGTACTATATCTTAGGCTACGGGACCGTCAGAAAAAATGCGATTTATGCCTTTACTTCTCAAATCAGCTTTGAAATGCAGCGAAGTTTTCATTCTGACAAAAATTTTCTGCAAGTGAACCACTAACTCTAGAGTTATGCAACGTTATAGGGCGTTTTCAGATAGAAATAAGGATGTTCGGCTGAGAGGAACTATAGTCCAATCCTCTTATTAGCGCTACTCAGGTATATTTAAAGAAATGATTTTTATGGGTTGCAATTCCCGTGGCTTTCTGTCTACTCCATCGGCCTTGCTGTGCAATGGATTATTTGTAATACTCATAGTCAAAAGAGCACAGATTTTTTTTCAAACAATTAAAGTAAGAAACAGGAAGCTCAGATACGTCGATGATACAACTGAAAGCGTAACCTGGCGTTTGGTGTATGATTCAATGGACTATAATTTTCGCTCCTGTAATACAAGGCAGATATTTATTTTATTAATGTTACAAGTTGTTCCATCGTATCTGCACTTCTACTGGACTACTTGTTGGATAAGCTCAGTTCCAAATTAGTGACACAGACTTAGGCTAATCGACTTCGTTGCAGCGCAAAGTGTCAAGCATCGATAATCAACATCGACTCTGATCACTACATTCTTGTACTCATTGTGTGAATGCGAATATCCCGGACACACAACAGACCAGCCCACGAAGAAGTCCTATTAAGTAGTTCGACGTTGAATGGAACGGAAGTCGTCTAAAATCCTATGATGCTAATACCAAGGGCACCAGCGATCACCACAAGGAATTCTACCTTTAGTGTCGTCAAGCCAAGAAGCAGTGTAAATAGCGATATCAGCAGATAAATAGGGCTTTAGAAGGAGATTGACTACATGCTGAATTAGTAAAAATAGCGGGGATTACTCATCGGTAAAATGTGGTTAGATGAGAGTATGCATTTTGATTGGAATATCACTATCATTTCTCCGATACCAAAGAAGGAAGACGCTTGAAACTCCATGTCAATAATTGATACTTCTTCTTCTTCTTAAGTGGCGCTATAGTCCTGGGCAAATATGGGGCTCAATCAACAAGCCTCTCCAGTTGACACGGTCTTTCGCCAGCTCCTTTCATCAGTGATGCACTCCAAATTGATTGAGGTACCCTTCCACTTGTTCGCACCACCGTAGATTGGGCCGAAGCTGTGGTGTCCATACGCTCTTCATGGTCTAGCAATTTTAGGCGTTGATTCCGTAGACGCCTAAGCAAGCCAATGTTGCTGTACAACCGTAAAGTTCGTGGTTAAATCTTCTTCTCCATTGCCCGTCAATACAAACGGGACCAAAAATAACACGTAATAGTTTCCTCTTGAAACGGCCAAGGGTTTCTTCATCTTTTTTCAATAACGCCCATGTCCCTGCGTCATACAGTGTGATTTTATCATCAAATCTGGTGGCATGTATTTGAAAAAACGCCGGAAAATAGAATCGCATATCACAGCATTTATAGGGATGAACTGTACCGATCCATATGAAGTTTTCGTTTTACCAAACTCGGTTGCCTGCAATTACATTGGAAAAAGATTGCTGTTCTTGTCTAGAAAGCAGGTTAAGATTCACTCTTACCAAGTGAAAACTAGAATTTAAGTCCCTTTCACAAACAAATAAGAATCAATTGTATAAGACCTTAACCGTGCAAGATCTACTCTGTGGCGCAAACATAAATTCTAGCTAAAGCCGACGAAAATCGTTGTTTAATCAGAGAAGTTTTTCAAGTAGATTTTGGTACCATCTGCATAAGAGCTAATAAACACCGCCGATTCGATCCGAAATATCATTGGATAAATTCAGAAGCGACAAAACTTTACAAGAAAATATCGGCCTTAGTAGCGCGTTAAGTCTAAAGGAAAATCAACTAACTTTGAGTGAGCAACTGGAAGCGATTTACACCAGATCAACCTGAAAGGGAAGATTTGTTGACTGAGCCCCATTTCCATTCTCTATTGCCCCCTAAAGTAAGGTAAGAACTATTCGATCACAGTTCGCTCTCGTGCGTATTTCCTAATATTTTGCGATTAATGACGAATTTTGCGATGGCATTTTTACCGCACATCGTAGAATGGGATTGGCGGACGTAGGATTACTAGTGCCTATCAATACTCTGTAAATTCGCTGTTCATAAATCGGAAGCATAAGATTCTACCCGTCCAGAATTCGCCTGAGTAATCAGACCCAGTTTTCACAAGTCTCTACTATTACGAGTATCATATTATAATATCGACGAACTTACTAAAATTTGTGTTACATTTCCTAGTAGAAGAACGTTTATCGGCGAGAAGCATGCACTTAACCTTAAGAATGTTTTGTAGTTGAAAGTAGGGACTCCGATAATTTCATAATAGTTGTCTTGGGCTCGGTTATAAAATTATTGCGCTTTGCCATGCTTGCTGAAGACAGTCCAACTAAACGAATCTGTATGGAGCAAAACCTAATATCAGCGATCAATGGATCCACTGCTACGACATCATAAACGATATAGCTGAGTCAACGCCTTGCAACTTATGAGATATACACCTACAAAAACGAGGCAAAATGTCACAACTCAGGATCCCGGAAAAAAAGATTCAGCAGTGCTGAGCAATTTTTATAAAATTCAGTACCCTATGCCGTTGAATCGAATCTATTCCAAACATATGTACTATAGATTCAAAACTAGAGTCTTACGCTTTCTTAAATCTTGTGCAAGTAACATGAAAACTTCTTGAGAAGTATTTTCTGCTTGATATACAGCACAATTACTTGCTTATAGTAAATCCGTGCTAAGACATTTACGGCAACAAAAGACTAAGCCACAGATGTTGATCTCAAAAATAAGAAAGGAATTCCAAACAGAATAGAACATAATTTTCGAAGTGTTGAGTGATTAAGTAGCTCATACCTGTTAGAGCAAAATTCAACTCCACTTATAATATCTTTGTGAAGTTTGGGCGAACAATGATTCTACCCAATTGGGGCTACTTTTGCTTGCCATAAGACCTGAAAACAGATCTCTAAATTAGAAAAAAGAAGGCTTTTTAGAACCTCAAACATATGATATGAGAGTTAGAAACTTCGAGGAAATGACATTTCGTTCCACATTTGGTCCTTATAATAAGAATAACAAAAAGAGGAGATGGCAAGCCCGCTAACTTCATAACATATAGCGAGATTGAGAATGTGCATATTGTTATAGGCTTAGACACAAACATCATGGCACATTGGCATTCAATAAAGAGTGGAGAAAGCCCACAAGAACTTCATGAAGAAATAACTTCATAGAAAAACTATCATAAGTCGTACGTCTCAAATTGCTAAGGTCTATTACACAACTGCTCGAGAGGAAACCTTTAAAATAACACTAACGATTCAAGTCTTAAAGACCCCTGTTAATAGCAGAATTAACAGCCTATCCGGAAATATGTATGTTCAGCGTAGTTGAATGGGCCATAAACTCATTTAAACTGAAATGAGGCACCTGAAACAGACAGAAATCTTCTAAATTCTTTCCACACTTACGGCCTTATTAAGGACTAACTTCAATTGGGAATATATCCCGCGTACATTACCTTCCTTACTAATAAGCATACAAAAAGAGATCTACGAGGGGCGCTATACTAAATCCTGTAGAACAGATTAAAGAGTTCTTCCGACAAAAGGAGATTTCACTCTGTGCCTTTCTAGATATTGAAGTTGCCTTCAATAATCTCGGATATTAATCGATTTCGGAAGTCATGTCTAAAAAGGATTTAAACCATTCCACTAAGCATTGATTTATAGATATGCTCGTAAGCCAGGAAGTCTTCAAACCTTCCCTTGAGACTAAAATCTCGGTCTTAGCCGTCAAAGGTTGTGCAGAAGGAGGTGTTTTCTCATCTTGTTGTCAATTTCCATTGATGGCACACTAGTGTAGTTAAATTTAGTAGTCTGGCTTATCAAACAATAGTACACATATGCCGACGACTTAGTCATGATAGCGAAGGGCCGACCAAAGACGTTTGCTATGAGGCTGCTCTAAAAAATAAGTAATCGACTTGTGCGTTGAAGAAAATAAATCAATTAATCCCAGTAAAAGTATAATAGTTCTCTTCACTCGTAAATGAAAACTCATCCTTGGCTACATCTCACTTAACGCTACATCCAACGAAGGTATCTCTGAGTGGATATCTATAAAAGACTAAACTGGAGCTCGCATATGAAGAAAACAATTACCAAACTGCTAAGGCCATATGAACTTGTCGTCTGCTGTCATATGTATAGTAAGACATGGGGATTAACCCCAACGATGATACGACCCATCATCACCTTCTCATTTGTAGTACGATGGTACAAAAAAAAGAAGAGAAATCTGCTGTACAAAAACTGCAGCAGCTACAAAGCCTTCGTTGGTTTAATGCCACTCCATCTCTTTATTAAAAAGTTGACAATTCGAAGAATGCGTGAACAAACAGAGGAGATGAAGCACTTAGATTGCATGGATTGAATGAATCTTTTCTCTGAATTCTACAAACATTACATGATCTGCGGGGTAAATGATCGGTTGACTACAATAATACGAAAAGCATGGAACTAAAAAACCCAACTTTAGGGTATTGAGTGGTATGATCATGGATCAAAGATGGATACAAATTCAAAGAATCCCTACGATTTAAAAGAGATATTAGAAGACTGGTTGGATTCCTAACCCTAGTAGCTAAAAATTATATTGTCCTGCCCTATGTACGTTTCCGCCTTTTCTAAGAGTACGAAAAAGCACCTCGGTGAAAAGGAATATCTCACACGGAATATCTAAAATGGTGGCTTCGTTCTCTTCACAGCATCGTAAATAATTACATTCAGGTCTGCTGTATTACGATATTTTGCTGAAACTTAATGGACCGTAGGATCGTCGATGGGCCACTTGCAATAAAAATGCTGTGAATTACATTCAGATACCAGGAAGTACCCTTTTGGTGTTTACTCTATTCATAAAAAGAGCAACCGTCAAAAGAAGCCCTGGTTGGGAAGCATGGAGTCTTACTGTAGATATGTGGAGATCCTGTGCAATCCCAATATTTTGCTGTTGCTGCTGATTAACATCATTAAGACCGTAATAATAGACGGCACGATATTTCCTAAATGAAAGTACTTAAAGACATTTAACTATCAAAAAAGACTTCCAAAAATAGGTATAGCTTCTGGATATCAATTGTATACATAGAGAGTAATAGTAAAGTCTGATGTGAATAGCCTTGATACCCTAGTCTTCTATTTTGTAAAGTGAATCCAGGGTTTGGGTTATGTTAACGCATCAGCTCATCAATCTAGAAAATTTTAAATTGTGGTTCGTCCCAGATAAATTGTAAATCTATTCAAAGGTTTCCGGGATAGAGCGGGATCTAACTATATTCCACGTCATATTGTTGATTTCTGGACGTTTACAGTCTGCGCCTATTTGATTATTGCCATTGCCATCCCTTCTGATTGAAATATTAGAATTGGTCTTTTGGTTTTTATAGAACATTTAATTCGGAAAAGATAGCTCTTTGATTGGACGTCCTTCTTTGATGAAGGAAAACATATGCGAGTAGGTAAGACGTAGACTCTCATCATCTTTCTTTACAGCTGCAGTCTTGTTAGAATTTTCGCCCCAACAGCGCAGCCAAATAGAGTTTCATTAACCTAAGTGCCAACGAATTCTCTGCCACCACAAACAAAGTCCCGAAGTTTTCACGAATAATTGACTTGCCCTTTAGGCAGAAAAGAAATCTGAAAAAAAAGGACTTTGACTCGAAGAAGTCAAGTCTCTTTGTCAATTTTTCTAATTCCTTCATCTCAAATTTCATTACGCTTCTCCTTTTTCATTTCGCGTTTCTTTTTTCGCTCGTTTTCCAGTGTGGTGGTGTTTGCCACCGAAATTTCAATGGCAGCATTGTCCTGCCAATGTCTGGGTGTCCCTTCATCCATAATCGACATGACCACTATGTCTTGCTGGCCTTTCCGGTCTGACTAATGTCCTTTCACTCTCTCATTTGTGAACCAACATTTCTTTTAATAGCCTCAAAATTGGGCTACGGACAACGGGCAATGGGCGAGGCGGGTGATTTCGTCCTCTTTTTATCATCTTAGTTTCACTTTTTATGATGATAGGCCAGAAGGAGGCGATGGAAAGTTTGTGATGATGTTGGAGTTGTAGATACTTACAGATCCTGTGAGTTCAATTGTCGCCGCCTTAATGAAATTTACCCACCCGCAACATGCTGAAGCAGCAAAAGCGAATGCAAAACGAAATTCAATTCCTATGTTGCTGGCTGGGGTTTGGGATGGCTAACGACCCCACTACCCAGCCGACTGATAGAATGACTGAATGATGATGATGGCATTGAAAAAAAAAAAATAAATGAAAGCAAAAATGGTTCCTCTTCGCGTTGTAAAGTAATAAAGGAAAGCGAAAGCAGAGGACATTAAAAAAAAGGACCCAAAGTAAATCACAATAAAGCACCTACAAGTCGGAGTTTGGGGGAGGCTTTGAAAAAAAAAAAAAAAAATAGAAATAAGACAACCGGTAAGGCACGTCCCTGCGGGGATTCCCCCGACAATATATTTTTAACTCTCTTTGGAGCGCTTTCTTGCGATTTAATTTCGCAAGAAGAAAACACAATTTCGGCGCAAAGTGGAAATCCGGCAACGAAAAACAAAACCCGCTACGTGAACTGTAGAAGAATACGAGTAACGTCTAGTTGTCGAATCTGCCAGGGTGTTCTTATCAAGGAGGAGGGTGCTAGCTAACCGAAAAAAGGGGTTCTTAGATTATTTCTTGTTAAATTGTGATTTTTTCCGAGAACATAAATTCATTCATTCAAACGAGCGCAGGGGTTAAATATGGATATGGCCTGAAGGTGCCTATCGAGGTCGCACAGTTGGGATGGTGTTACTTCATCCCATAGGCTCATTGTGGCACCAAAGATTATGATGTAATATTTTAGCTTTTAATTAAGAGCGTGTTACAAAGTTTCATGACATTTTGCTTGCTCTACTGATGGTGCGTGGTGGTAGATGGTAATGAAAAAGTATAAGTGGAAGTGTTGCTTCTACGCCGACATTGACACTTGTTTGGGAAGAACCATCCGTCTGACGATGGTAGGTAGTGTCAGGAAACGGCGAGGGAATTTATTTATTTTTCCTCGGCGCTGTTATTAAAAAGTTTACCCCTCTAAGTGCTTAATCTGATTTACGCCAACAAAAAACGTTTCCAACTCTCAGGTTCAGTCGAACTCTGTTGAGTTTGTTGTTTGCTGCGAGTTGACTTTTGTCATGAGACATCATAGTGACACTGATACCATTTTGATGGATTCATTGTGTTCTATTATTTTTGTTTTTTTTACTAAAGAGCTCTTCTGCTTATAGGGTTGTTTTTCGGGTGTTGGGCGGTAGCTTGTTGAGACCAAAGTTTTAATGCAACATTAATGGAATGGTTGAAAGGATGTAAATCACATAAAGTGAGTTGGAGATGCTACACAAGAGTTATGACAAAAAATGAAATATAATTGCCTCTACTGAAAGGTCTTAAGAGAAAAAGTGGTAAACTGTGTCGAAATAGAGCAAAGGGGGACTTTAAGTACATATTAACGCTTTTCAGAACAGACTTAGTTACATGCTACAATATGACATAAGGGATAGGGATTGACTTTGGTAATATCACGCACGTCACTCCACGTCACTGTCATATGAAAATCTTGCAGTATCTTATATCATTGCGTCTGAAAATTACCTATTGCTCCATTAGCTTGTCCTTCTTTTAACGAAAAATCAGCTTCCGAAGCCGCGTTGATTCTATACGCAAAACTTATCACAAAAGGAGATGTTACAGGTTTTTATCGTTCCTATGTGACCACATTTGGATAACTGCTAGTCGCAATGCGGTCTGTCGAGTATCATCGAATATTTTCCGAAAGTAAAAATCGAGTAGTTAAAGAAGGTAAAGAGGCTTCTGCATTAGTCACTCTTATCAAACATTGTTGATGAAAGCAGAAGAATGTAAGAATCTTAATCATCTACTCTGGCATTTGTTGTGTTGAGATGAGTTTCAAGCAGAGCATATTTGCGAATTGTGTCCTGGGAAAAGAGACGAATTGACTAAAATATCTCCCTAATGGGACACTTATCTAAAATGTGCGCGATCCCTTCGAATGAACGGCTCAGGCTAATACGAAATCTGAATGCAGAATGATAGCTCCCTTAACTTTTTCTCACATACTGTAGAAATAAATATTTCTACGCCATTCTAACTGTTCTTCATTCTTGAGAGTACAGATTTACACCTGACACCTTTGCTCTTCCATACACGGATATGGTGATTTATAATACAGTGGTAGTTATGCCATTGAGCTAACATATGGTAAGCCACATTTTACTCAGTTTTCCGAAGATCAAAAGTAGCGGTCCCAGTAAAAATTGTAATACATCGATCGTTCAAATCATCTTCTTTTTATTATTTGGGATTACATCCTATTCTCTAACAACGTATTGAAATGACATTGTAACATGTGATAATGAACGAGTAGTGTTGCTCAGTGTTGGTCAGTCGAGACTGATGTCCAGCATTCGTGACATCTTTTCGGTGGACGTCCTTGCGGACGCGGGCTGTTTATTGTGCCCTCTAATGCCATTTTTGTTAATCTATTATAAGACATTCTTTGGACGTAGTCTTTCCACATCCTTCTTCTGGTTCTCGTCCATCGCAAGATATCATCTGCTTTGCAGATTTCTCGTATTTCGGTGTTCGTTTTTCTTTCTAGGTGTGTGTATCCAGCAATAAATTTTAAGGTGTTCAACTCAGCTGTTGTCGATATCTGTTGAGTAGTGCTGGTGTTTACACTAGTTTCTGCTGCGTATATTATTATTGGCTGGATGCAAGTTTTGTGTATTCTCATTTTACTGTCGGTGTTCATATATCTATTTCGCCAAATAGCATGTCTTAGACAGCCTGAAATTGTAGAGGCCTCCTCCGCCTCCTATTTCGAATCTCTGCTGCTAATTATATCGGAGCCCAGGTAGTTGAATTCTAGGACTTGCTCTATGCATCTTTTTGCATCTCTTAGGTTCTTTTGATATAACTTTTGATTTAGTTCTTTCAACCGATAACCCCATATTGTAGGAGATTGCTTCTTTTTCAAATTGTCTTTTCAAATTGTCCTCCGTTTCAGCAATGAAAACTAGGTCAACTGCATAGCATATCACTTTAAATTCGCCGGTTGATATGCGATAGACAGGTGCAGGTGGGTAAATTCTTAAAAGCTTTTTAGTTCTACAATGCTCGTACGAGTACTTAGAATTTTTATTCTTTTTCTTCATTTTTCTATAACGCAATGGAAATATGTATTTTTATCCCAGGATAATTTTGGCAAAGTATTTCTTGCTGCGAAGCACCTTTGTTGCCTTTTGTGGCGGCCATTGTTCATTATTAGAAGTAACTTCGGCTACAAGCTTATTGATTTTGTGGCGGGACGAAATGTAACTATAACCAGCACACGATGTCCACACCTCGGTATCCATAATGGTACCCGCCTGACTCCTGATCAACTATACCATCAACCAATTGATAGCATACATCAGCAAAAAACTGGGCCAGTTCCAAAACTTTGGTTCGATGACAGGGCAGACTTAGAAAAACAGCGGACGAACAGAGCGATACTTCAGAAAAGAACGTAAGTGGCTCGCGAAGTCAAATAGTAGAAAAGAAGGGCGGAACACAGACACACTGTGGAACTGGCAGCCCGGTATGAGCCAAGGCCTAGCTTCTTGACACTCATTTGTGATGCTATTGTTGTCATTTTTGTCACATCTGAGCGGGGCTTTCGGGTTATCGCCGAGTCCGAACGGCACTCCTTAGGAGCTTTTTCGTAGGCAATTTTACTTTCGGGAGTTTGCCATTGCACGCCGAAAGGAAGACGGCGATTTGAAAAATTGTTGGTGACCCAGCCGGTAATCGAACCCAGACTCTCTGTGTGATAGTCAAATGAGCGGAACACAGACTCCTAAAAATAAAACAGATTACGAGAAGTGATCGATCGAAAGCTTAGAGAGGAGTTACTTGAAGAATAAAGTAAGAAATTTTTCCTACACGATCATAAAATTATGCCAAAGCTATAAAGTCCGAACAGAAATTAGGAGAGATGGAGAAGAAAAGATCATAATGATGTTGAGAATCTGAAAAATATATTTTTGCAGATTATAGCGATGACGAAAAATACCGCACTGTCAGACGAAATGAACCATTCAACCTGAATATCAATAACCAACATTTCAGTCCATCTGAACAATATAAACTCAGAACAGCAAAGGACAAAAAAATTACCGAGCTGCTTAAAGCAATCGGTAATGACTATGGATAATAAACACTGCTTTGTCGAGGCCAGTAATGGCAAAACATGGACATTCAATGTAGAACAAGGACTTAATCAAGGCCAAGGCGTTCCCAGGTAACTTTTACAAACAGCCAACTCCAGAGGAATTTTCACTTGTCTCTTCGGTTACTCGCATACGCAGACGACATGATTCGTTTGCGACTATTGAAGCAGAAAAGGCAAAGATGGGTTGTCAAAACAACCCCCACACGTAGGGCAATATGTCACGACAGGCAGCTACAACTTAAAGGAGTCGAGATAGATGAAGATCTTTACTAAGTTTATCATCTTAAGCCGAACTCACTGGACTTAGAAGGCAGTTGAGCAGCCCTGTCTCAAGGTCCCACTTTCCTGCTCTCAGGCGCTTCGAGAAAAAAGTTTTTCGGGCAAATTTTCACTCCCATTTGTTAGTTGCTGTATAGCGATAACGAGTTTGTCACAAAAGCTCGGATATCATCATTAGAAGAGGACCTTCATCAACTTCGAGTACTCTGGCAAAAAACTGGAGTCGCTAGAGAGGCATGTTATTTTAGGATCTGGTCTATCCCGTACTATAGCGCCATCTAAGTAAGTAGCACCGGTAAGCCGTGGTAGCATCCTTTGCGATGTAGAGGGTGGTCAGTTATAGCAGTTGGGTTGGATTTTATTTCATTCCTTGCATCATGTCAAGCCTGTGGATTTCGTAAAAATGGCAAGTATGATTCAATCTGAATTGAGAGTATCTTTAAGCCTTTTAGGACGTCAAAAGACATAATGTACTTAATTGATGATTTCAACCAATTCCCTGTTCACAACAAAGTATTGCCAAATTAATGGGCATCAATATAGAAGTAGGTGTTTTATCACCAACAAATGTAAATTAAGATTGATCCGTTCTTGGCCTCTTACAATGTAACCAAACCTTATCAAATAATTACGATACTATTTTTAAATAATAAAATTTTTTCGAATGCAATTTTCAATCGAATTTCTTATCGCAACATGAATTCAAATTGTATTTCAAAAACGCTTTTAGTATCATTCAGACATGGCAGCGAGAAGTCAGTGGATAAGAGCGACTATCATTTGTTTGATCGTCAACTCAGGCTTGTCACTGGAAAAACCCTTGTCCAAAATTTTTGCAAGTACCAACAAGACAGATGAGGAAATTCAGAGAGGAATTCGAATCCTTGAGGGAAGTGGATGCAACCACAGATACCAGTTCGTTGGAGGTGGAGAAGATGCTGACGCTTGGGAGTTTCCATGGATGGCGTTATTAGTATACTCCGATGGCTTGGTTGAAAGTGTCTCATGTGGTGGAACACTGCTCAGCAGTAAATATGTTTTAACTGCTGCTCATTGCATTTATAGGACCAACAACAAGCTGTAAGTAAAGTTTTTCTAGTCGGCTTTCTGAATTTAAAATTTAATTTTCCAAAGAGTCAAGGTGCGTCTTTATGAACACGATATTGCCGAAGATATGGACTGTGTAGGTAGAGGCAGAAGAAGATCTTGTCGAAGAAAAGTGGAGATTGAAATTGAGGAAGCGATCTACCACCAGGACTGGAACTTTCATACAGGTGCCAATGACATTGGAATCATTCGCATGGTAACGGATGCCCGTTATGAAGGTAGATGTCGTTTTTTTTAATATAAAAGTGTGTTTCGATTGAAAAAAAAATTTTGTTTTAAGCACGGATCTGTTTGCCATATGGATATTACTTAGATCAGAGATTTGCCAAATATCAGCTTGCCGGATGGGGTACTATTGAAACTGGTATGAGAGCACGTATACTACAGAAAGCTGATGTGACATTCGATTTTGACGTCACTTACTGTCAACGGACTTATCGAATTATGCCAATAACTGATAAGCATATTTGCCTTCAAACAGATAATAGAGTCACCTCTTGTACAGGCGATTCAGGGGGACCACTTTTTGGCACGACTAGAACCTACATAAAGAATCACGTTCAGTTTGGCATCATGTCATATGGTAGCAGTAATTGTGGTTCAACTAATCCGAATGTCTTTACTAAAGTCGAACCCTACGTGAATTGGATTTTTGGTAATCTTCGAGAAGAGGATAATTTTAATGCAAGCTCTCAAGAGTTTGACGTTTTTCCATAAATTTTGATGTTGTCAGGAGAATTTTAATAAATTCTAATGCATGTGACTTTAAAGATGTGTTTCGTAAGTATATGGATGGTTGGACTTTGGGGATAATATAAGATAGTTGGGCTGTGCAAAAATATTAGCTTGGTCTCAATGAAATGCTTACAAATTATATTATTTTAGGAATGCAGGATTTGATGTAGGGTTCTAAGAAGAGACGTCATTCTTCATGAGCTAGATACTCTCTAACATTGTTTGAAGAGTAAAGCGTTGCGGCATTATGCTAAATCGACTCAGTCTTAGTCGAATACCCATGTTGGTTATTGTATTAAATCAGAGTATACCAAGCTATGTCAGTAGCGATTAGATACCTTACCTCAAATACCATATATTTGTGGGTTATCGGGGACTACCGAGCATCACTCAATCACTCTCTGTTGGGTTTCGGGATATACAGACGTACCGAAGAACGCAATTTTGCAAACTATACAAACCCAGAGTTTTTAAAAAGGAGAGACATCTCCAATCTAAGACACATAATCACTGAAAATGATTGAACCCATGCGCAGCATTAAATAATCCTCTGAAATATTTATGCAGAAGCTGCAAAGGCGAAGAGGAGAACACTTCCTTTGTAACTGTCTTATCTTGGCATGTATCACTTGCTTGTACTTCCTGATTGCTGTTCTATAAAGACCACCCTTCGAAGTAACTAGGAAATCGCCTCTCAATCATGCTCTCACAATGGACTTACGACTGTTCTGAGTGCGCCTCAAGGTGACAACTCTGACCTAATCTAGTCTTATCTAAGTCATTGGATTTTAGTATTTAAGGTGCAAGAAAGTGATCAATTGTTATCGATAGAATTCGACAGATAAGAGAGACGCTTAAAGGCACTGAATATCAATTGTAGTTCTACACGATCATGCTTCTTGGCGCAGTTAAGAGGATGTCTTTCTTTTGGATCAATCTGAAGGTATATATTTTATCGACCATGTCTTGTAAATAAGTTTGGTGTACGCACTTAAACAGGGTTCTCCTGATTTCTTTAATGGCTGAGCAGAAACCTACCAATGATCAAGTTTCCTATGTTTATTGAACTTTGGTTAAGAAGACAGAAATCTCGACTTAAATGACGAAGATTGGAAGGTTCGATAGTGCCGAAAACGAGTTTTGAGTTGGCTCTCCTGTTAAAGGCCTGCAGAAGTACTTTTTCCGTATCTTTAGCACTTGTTCACTATATTTCGTTGCTACAGATCCCTGTCTGTTCGGGTCCCGTTCGCTTGACACGTCTTTTCTACATATTGATAACATTTCTGGAGAAGAAACTGTCCATTTACCAGGCATTTAAGTTGTTACGCTTATTTTTTCCGCTCTCCAAATGAACCAATGCTTTAACCTTTTATAATAGAACCTTGCGGACCAGTTCGCTTTGGTCCTTCTATACCGCGCGTTTATTTTTAAGCAAGTTGCTTTGCTACATACTCGGAATGTTGGTCGGCTTTTTTTTATCAAATTAGCTGTGTCATTGCTGTATTGTATGCTGTATGCTGCACATTAGTTGCGACGTTTCTAACGATTTGATGAGATAATAATGCCTTAGAACTTCACGACGCAATGTAGGTTGTAAAGGCGTTCAGAGTTCCGAAATCGCTAAGAAGTTCTATTGTTTGCTGTTATTACAGTCGACCAGTGTTAATCTTCTCTCCGTTTTTATGCGATTTTAGATTTAAGGTGTTGATAGCTCTATACTTCGTGCCTAGTTCGTCGCTTACAGTAAATCCGCAACCAAAAAGATATTGCTTTTATTCTCTGAAGTAATTACAGGAATATTAGAGGCTCTCGGTTGCTTCATGGGAGACGGATTGCAAGGTTATCAAGTAGATAAGCCTAAAGCAACCTCAAACCAGGTTCAACTTCGAAAACGTAGATTATACAATCTGTCATGCTGGATGGCAACGATTAGTATAAGGCCTCGTAGAAGTAGCATCTTCCGACAGGTGCTGGTTCTTTAAATAACGAGAATGAGCCTCTGGAGCCGAACATCTTGCAGCTCTGCTAATAAGTCCTAATTCACGCCTCCCCGTGGCGCCATCCTCACTACAGATTGCGAAGTGAAGGGGACAAATGGCGAGTTTCCTGCGCCATAAATCAGGATTAGTGAGGGAAAAACAAAACAAGACCTTATCCGGGCTAATCCGACATATTTGGAGCTCAGGCCGGTAAGGATTTCCAGGACTTAGTCAGGGTCTTGGAAAAGAGATGGTGGCGGACGAACCCCATATGGGCCAACGGCAGTGCTCACATCCCGGAACGGATTATTGGCTTCGGTGTAACCGTCCCCTCGTCCTAGGGGCATCAAAAATGGAACTGGTCCTCCAGGTTTAAAAAAAAGCATAAGTTACGAAGCATCAACAAGTCTCGGATATGGACGCATCTCTACTGTTGACAACCCACGCAAACGATTTAAGGACAATGAGCTTCGGATATGCACGTGGAATGTTAGATCCCTTAATAGACCACGTGCAGCCGAGCAACTAGCGGAGGCCCTAGACTGCTGCAAAGCAGACCAGACATAACCGCCATTCAAGAAATGCGATGGGATAGGCCGGACAAAAAGACGATGAAAACCTGCGACATCTACTACCGCAATTGCTATCGACGGCAAAAGCAGCGCTTATTTGGATGCGGATTTGTTGTCGGAGGCAGAATAAGACCAGAAGTCCTGAGCTTCCGGCATGTAAGAGAGCGCCTCGTAGCAATCCGCATCAAAGCTTAATTTGCCAATATTAGCCTTATATTGGAGCATGCCCCCACAGAGGCGAAAGATGACGACACCAAGGATGCCTTCTATGAGCTCTTTCACAAGTCCTACGAGCAACGCCCTACCTATGATATTAAAATTGTCCTCGGTGATTTTAATGCAAAGCTAGGAAGAGAGGGTATCTTTGGTGGAACAATCGAAAAATATAGCCTGCCCGACACCATCTCTGATAACGGATTCAGACTAATCGACTTTGCGGCGGGGTGAAACATTTTTGTAGCTAGCACGCGGTTCCCACAACTCGACATACACAAGGGGACTTGGAGAACTCCTGATCAATCACCAGTCAACCAGATTGATCACATTGCGATCGACGCTACACACTCCTCCAGTATTATGGATGTCCGTACGTTCCGAGAAGCCAACATCGACTCGGACCATTACCAAGGTACGGTTGCGGATATCCCAAACTACGCCAGGACAAACTAATACTGTGAGAAAATTCGATCGAGTGTCTCTTAATCTCTTAAGAGGACCAATGCCGCCAGCATCAAGCATCGAAGACCATTGGAAACACTGCCAAAAAGCCATCAGAGATGCCGCTTCTGATGTGCTGGGTTTCACTCGTCCAAGCAAGCACATGCAGTTAAGCGAGATGCATATTAAGCGGTGCTGCTTAGAAGGACCAGAGCTGTGCATGAGCTCTATGAACGGAAGAGGGGAGACGAGCACCGGCTTCTCAGGAGGAAAAAGAAAGAGTATGAGAAGCGCGCGATCGAGGAAATTAAGAGATGCTACTCTAGGAATGAGGTTCGAAAGTTTTACCAAAAGGTAAAAATAACATGCCGCGGAAACAAACCCCGAACCGAAGCCTGTAGAGATGAACAAGGGAACATCGTAGTAGAATCGCAGTCGATGCTGAGGATTTGGAAAGACCATTTCTGCAGACTGTATAACGGCGATGACGAACCAAATACCGCTGTAAGGCGGAATCAACTGAATCAACCTTTCAACATGGACGATGATGACCAACAATTCCGTCCACCCGACCTGGATAAAGTGAAGATAGCTATACTGAAGCTTAAGTCCAACAAAGCTGCTGGAGCGGATGGCCTGACTGCCGAGCTCTTCAAAGCGGCAGGCGATGACTTGGTAAGGAGCATACACCAACTCATCTGTAAAATATGGTCGGACGCAAGTATGTCCGATGAATAGAACCTCGGTATTGTTTGTCCGATTGTGAAAAACCTATGCTTCAACTAAAAGTGGCCCCAAATCTAGCATTTGGACTTGAAACGACTAGAAAGGTCTAATCAGCCTACTCGGTTTGGTTCTCGGTTTCTCGTAAGATCCTTATAAAATTCCATAATTCATTGGAATGTAATACTCCTTATGAGACTGCACATTCATTCAATCACCACACAATGGCTGGATGGAAGTGGATGGCTATTTTATTACTATTTGTATCTGTATCATGGCATATGAAGATTAAGTTCCATCGCAATCAGGATTCAATATGTTCAATCACCGCTGTGGAATACACTCTTTAGTAACGATAGCATCAAATTAACTTAAATTAATCAACAGCAAGGAGCCAACACCACCCAACATATGGTAACGCATCTGATTAAGATTCGTCACCACTTAAGCTCGACCAACCTATCCAATTTCCAATGTTCCTGAGCATTTATTAATTTCTCATAACCACCCAAACACGTCCACATTCCAGGAGCCATATCCTGACACCCTTTCATTATTGGTACCAAAGAGAATCACAGTGGTAGTCCCATGGCGCTACATACGAGTACTCGTAATAGTCAGACCAGACAGTCAACTCCAATGTAGACAGACAGTAGTAGTCATGACTTCATCTCTGTCATGTTTTGATCAAAACTTCCTCATCATCAGGCACCACCGCAAATGGTGTAAACGCCCCCAAGAGATGCCACAAAATCACTTTGCCCGTAACCGCCTACTGCTTTCGTTATACATTCGTTCGTACGAGTACATATGAATGAATACTCGGAACTTGTCCCAAGGGGAATCTCAATTCAACTCCAACACTCCAAAGAAAGGTTTCAGAGAGTGGGATACCCAAAATTAGGGAAAATTACTGTATCCAATGTGTGTCTGAGGAGGAGGAGGAGGAGGAGGAGGATCCTCTTTCGCCACCGCTCATGTCCTCATCCGGGATTAATATGTCGACGACAGCGGTAGGAACTTTAGTTAAAGTATGTTACCCTCTAGCTAGGACAATCCTTCCCCCACAAATCGACACGGGAAATGAAAACGAAAATGTGTTTCCAAAAAGATTTCGAGCTTGTTGTTGTTGAGTGTTTTTTTTTTTTTTTTTGATGTGCCTAAATCATCCTCTTGTCCGTCCTTAACTTCCTGAAACTTCCTGAAATCTCGTAAAAGAGTGCGCGGAGAACGAAACTGATTGACTGTCAACAGTCTTCGTTGTTGGTTTTGTTACATTTATCGTCGTCATCGTAGTCAGTAGTCGGTCGGTAGTCGGTCGGTAGTCGGTAGTCGGTACTCGTCATCTCCTCTTCGATGAAATGGAAATTGATTTATGCACACTGATTGACGGTGGCAAGGATATTACACACACATGGTGTTGCCAAAGGAGACTTTTCGAAGGTATTCGAGTAAACTTATACACGTGGATACGTTGAATTCCATTTACATACTTCGGGTTTGATTTTCTTTCTTTTTTTTGACATTTTTTCTGAGTCTTTGGTAGGTAGTGCTCCTTGTATAACTCCGGCTTCGGCAACATTTGCGATGAAATGTGAAATGATTCTTCCTCTTTTCGAAGGCAGACATCGATGGTCGTCGTCCGGACGGAAGACAGACTGAAATGCTTTTGATTTTGATGGAACCAATGTCGAATTTCCGGTAAAAGGATTCACCTGACTAGAAGTGGAGGAGTATACGGAGGTTTTTCTTCTTTTTTTTCCTAATTTCCCACTGGGATTAGGTTTGTGTTCACCTGTTTGATTGATAGGTGTCGATGATAGGATTTGTTGCCTGATGTTGGCTTTAAGTTCGTGGAAGGTTGATGAAGATTGAAAGGAAAACATTTTAAGGATTTAAGAAATTCTGTCAGAATCTGATGATTGTGCTGCTGTCAGAGTGAGAGTAAATTCAAGTATAGGAATTCAGCAAATTATTCGGATCAAATCCTGCAAATTCCCTGGATCCGACTGAGTTCTTTAAAGATGGAGGAAATGATCTGGTTAGGAGAATACACCAGTTCAATTTGGTCAAAGGAACTAATGCCTGCAAAATTAAATACGAGCATCTTACACAGTGTGGCAAATAATATCCCGGACTGGCTCTAGAAAACATAATTAAAACATGATTTATGTTTATTGTTCGAAATCCTCACGATTGTTACAGCTATTCAATAGTGATTCAGGCGCCTACTCTAGCTCATTTTGCGGAATTACCTTCAGCGCTAGTCGTTGCTAAAATATATAGCTCGTGTCCGGGTTATTATTTGCCACACTGTGCATGTCCGATTATAAAGAAAGAAAACCCTTCGCCAACATCAGCGTCATAAGTCTATTAAATGTCGCATACAAGATCCTTGATGTTGATTATATGAACGTCTTAAACTGGTCTTAAACAATATGGTAGGTCCATATCAGTGCGTTTTATCTACTTTTTAATACACTAATGGTGGCTTCCCTTTCACGATAACTGCATCTACTTTGGTAAACAGAATAGTTCTTGCTGTTTCTATGAACTAAGAAAACAATTGACCAACAAAGCTTGTCTCAAACGGCGAGGAAAACACTAAATACCACTGCCATCATCCCTCCGCATGATATGCGAATGAGCACCGGCGTTCCAGCTCTATGGATCATCGATTCCATCTGAGTAGGAACAACACCATATAGACAGATAGTTAGAAGCAGAAGCGTAACTAGAGGCAGTTAGCTAAAAATCAAGCCGCCTGGAGAGGCATGCTTGCTGCGGTCCAGGACTGCGGCCGTCTCTAAGGTGCTATCAAGATAAAATAAGAAACAAAACTTAATTTAAGGGTATCCTTCCTATCAGCAGCCTTCTTTGTTGCATCGACGTTTCCAATATTCCGGCAGTGTAATGAAACCTTCGGGAGGGTCCTTTGATCATACGTAACCCTCTGCCTTTATCTTGAGCCGCACTCTGTCATTTGATTTTAGATTCATACACATGATGACCGATGCAACGATCCCAAAAGATAACTGGCTGACATTCTCTGAACTCACGAATGACTTCGATCAAATCTTTTCCAGAAAAGGAATGTCTTCTTGGAGGAAGATAACCTGAGACTTCACTCTTCACTTTTCAGACATATGTGTTTCAAACAACCCTTTTCACAATGAACTGAGTATATTAGGAAGAACAGGCAGAAGGGGGAAACTTTGCATATGTAAGGATAATCAACCAGGGTTCGCTTATAACCATGTTGAATCTTCTTAGTCCGAAAGTGCAAGGTTAATCTGGACGCAGTAGGAAGACTTAATTCATTGATATATAGCTGCATTCCAGCTTACAAAAAAATTGTAGACTAATTTGCAAGACAAGACCCAGAAGAGAGAGGACTCGAATCTACGTTTTGTCGACTTTTGTCCTCGGTAAGGGCTTTCGTTGCAGATAAGAATACTCTCCAAGTTTCCGGTAGACCAAACGAATGCTTCCCAACGATTCCAAGAAGTCAGCGGCGTTCTTATTGTCAATCAGTAGGTAAGCTTAGTGTCTATTTACTGGTGTCGTGACGGGCACTACACTTCTAAGCACTCAAACCTGTTGGGCATAAGTAATACAGCATTTTGCGATGATTGCTGTGAAAGTGATGAAAACACCGCGGAGCATTACATCCATGAATGTCCGGCTCAAGATCACATCCGACTGTAGGTACTCAGCGTTGACGATGAGTGCTGGTAGACAGTTTAACCATTGAAGTGCTTCCCCACCTTTCGTCGAAGGACTGAATGTTTCCATTCAATGCAACTTATAACGATTACAATACACTACTTCTCTGCCTGTTTGTTTGTCTGCGAACTATTAATTTATCACTTTCTTGGACTGATTCTATGATTGTGCTGTGCTGGATGTTGAGTGATTGCGATCATTGACTGATGTTACTATTTGGAGGCATTCTTCTGCTGCCGTAAAATTGTCCTATCTGTCCAAAGGAACATGTCCGGCTCAATTAAAAGCAAACACACGGCCTGGAATTCGTAACTGGATGCTGTTTTTACTAACCGTTGGCGTTTTGAAGGAGAAAGGTGGCCGTACAAAGCATTCGTCAGGAGAAAAGATAAGATGACTGACTTTGCAGGATTCCAGTAGACCTTACAAATACTTTCCCTTCCTGACGCCCTTAAGAGGCTGTCCGTCATTAGGTAGACTAGTTGCAGGCATAGTGTCGGGGCACAATGCTTTTTCTTAGCTTGAAAAATATCCTGCGATGCTTGCTGTACGGGTGAGTGGCCGCCTAACGTTTGTACCAGGCTGAATGTGGCTTCAGGCCCTTTACCACTGAACCGTTAACCCATGAAGATTGAATTAATAAATATGCATTCGATAGATATATATTTGACTTTGACGAAGTTTGGAGACTACCTCTACTCTCATCTAGATAATCACTCCGAACTTTAAGATGCCCCAATTTTATATCAATGCAGCTCCATTTGACAAAACGTCAGGCATTGTAGTGTTGCAAGAGTAGATTAGTCATCCCTAAACTAAGACGTACAATGAAGTGAGTTTATCAAGTCTGCACCCAAAGGGCAGTCTGCATGTCCTGGGATTGACAAGGATTCGAAGTTATACGGGATGAGTTGAGGAATATGGAAATACATAACAGGAGTGCTCAATTTTTGTATTGAAGGACAATTCGCGACACCTAACTCATTCGGTATGCCTTAAAGCAAACTACATTTCCTCCCCTGAACACTGTTATCATTCCCAAAATTTTAACCGAAACCAATTAGAGGCTCTAATCTCGATACAATTTTGATTGGCAAAAGGAGGAGTTTTAAGTAGCAAATAATCTGCAACCTATACTATAGGTACTACCACCCACACGAACACAACGGAGCTAGGGTCAGGTTTAATTATCTCTACGAATATTTCCCACTATCTACAACGCCTTAGGACATCCATCGTCAGTAAAAACTACTTTCCTCGTTATCCCATCTGATAGTATGGCAAATCTAATTAGCGAATTCCCACCACCACTATAGCTAACGAAGATACCGTCCTGTTAACCGTTTTACCAATAATCCACTTGATTACAAGTACCGCGTCCAGGATACTCACCAACCTATCCTACCTACACCTGTGTCACTGAATCCTGCAAGGCTTTAATTTAAATAAACAAAACTTTTTCCGATGATAACATCACCACGGAACCATCACTTACAAGTACACCCCCAGAGAAAGGAACATAGTTCGAAACGGAAGCAAGGGTTGGAGGCAATGAAAACGAAGTAACAAGAAAAAAAAACACCTCTTCACTCAATATGAATGAAAGCGGAAACGGAAGCGGATTATTATTTCCATAGCAACAACACTTACTACCTCAGCTCAGGAGTGATTACCTAGGTGCGCTTCTGCTGACTACTCATCATCATCCACCTCCCTTGTCATGAATGTACTCGTACAATACTTCTGCAAAGTGAAAAGTTTGAACATTCCTTTCTGTGTCCTGGTACTCGCCTAGGCACTAAGGAGAAGACAATTAAAATCGTTGGATGAAGTTATCAGTAAGCGGCAGCTTTAAGAGTGATGGGGCTTATATCGAAGTGTGGGCTCTCCGGAACCTACCATCGAAGCGCTATGGAAAAGTAGTTAAGTGTTCTACTTGGAAGAAATTAATTTGGTACTTAAAGCCCGGCTAAGTGGATCTAAGATTAATTCGTTCGCTTAGTTTATTACTGCACGCAGGGTAGCCAGAAACACCAACATCCTCAGCCTGAATTGAAATTCTTCTGAAGAAAGTAAAATTATTTGGAATCTTTCAGAGGCCGGGGGTTGTTTTGTTTTTTGTTTTTTGTTTTTTTTTTTTTATTGGAAATTTACGTGCAATCATGACTTGGAGATAGGGTGTGAGTGGGCAGTGTAGATAATGAACTAGAATGGCGATGGTGGGGTTCATTTTTTATGCTTCATTAGGGAGAGAATTAAGACAATTGCAGTGAGAAGGGCGGCTGTTATTTAGCCTGAGGTGGATGGGAGTGGATAACTGAGGCCCTAAAGGTCGTAAAGGGGTATTAAAAGGGATTCTTTATGATGAAGATGTTAAGTTTATTGTTGCCGTTGAGGTTTATTGTTCTTGAGACTGTCTGGTTGCTAGAGAGAATCATTTGAGGATGTTAAGACATTTTCTCAAATCTGTTTTGCAGTATCCCGGTGCTGATGATGGTTAATGAGTCTTTTGGGTCTAATAATACGCACGCATAATTAAATTGTTCGAAGCGAACTTTAGGAATGAAGATGTTCCGGTTTGTGGCAGTTTTTTTTTCGTGATAAGTTGGTACTTTCTGGGGCTAAGTTGCTGAAACAAAGTAAGTTATGGAACTCAAATCGTTGTGTTATAATTGTTGGGTTAAATGAACGCTGTTCTTCAATCAAGGTTAAGTGGAATACCTCTGTAAGACACCTCATTAGAAATCCTAATCCACCAGTTTGATTAATACATTTTGTACTATGCGCTTCAGTTTGGACGTGCTTAGCAATAACTCTTGTCTCAATAACAATAAGGACTACTAGGATAACGAAGTTAGACAAGAATACAAACACTATAAAGGATAATAACCTACCGAAATACGTTACTTCATACAACCGCAGTTGAAATTAGGAACTTTGATTGTCTTATAACTTGGATTGGGTCAGAAACACAGGCTCACACATACGATCTCCAGTTAAAGCATCAGTAAATTCTTGGGCTTGCAGTCAAAAATTGTTTCATACTCGGTCATACTAGTGTATGCCGCCATAGGATTCACAATCATCGGCTACTGACGGAATCACTGTTGACATCCCTGGCAAATGACTAAAAGACAACGACCTTCAAAGCTACATGTGGTATGTTCAAAACGTGAATAGAATGTGTACCACCGAACAACGTGCAGAGATCCTCAAGTAGTCCACAAGTTCACAAAGTAGACATAATTACATTTAAGAAGTACTATGGGATGGAACCGTTCAAAAGCGAAATAGGGAAATTTACTATGGAATTTACCAAGCCTCTAAGACGAAGAGAATTTTTCTACCAAGGATTCCTTCTATGAGTTCTTTGACAAAACTTATTAGAAATGCCCTTAACATGACCAGAAAATCCTCCTTGAGGATGTAGATCCCTAGCTAAGCAAGTTTGCATCTTTGGTAATATGGTCGGAAAGCACAGCTTCCACAATGTATGTGTTTATAAATATGTAACTGTAGCCAGCACACGGTTTCCACACCTTAATATTCATAAAAAGACCAAGACCAACCCCTCACAAAGTCCAATATACCAGCTTCTAAGGTAGAAGACCAGTGGCATCACTGCCTAAGAGATATTAGTTAAGCTATGCCCATCTACTTTATCATAGATTTTGCGAAAAAATCTTGGTTTACGAGCTTACAAGAGTTAGTGCAAAAATTGAAGCCACTTAAGAATCGTGTGCATTCGGTGAATGGACCAAACCCGAGATTATTCTTGATTTTCTTTTTCAGCAGAAAAATATGTTCAGTTTTAGATTTATATTTGGTGAATGGCTCCAAATTCAAGAGCCACGATTGAGACGCGGTAGTGTCCACAAAAGTCACTATTAGATGTGTGTTAATGGTTAGTGGTCCATATTTCTAAACATTGTGCCATATGGAAAGTAAGGGTCGAAGGTGAGCGCGAAAGACTATTATAACTGCCGATATACAGTCCGTTTGATAACATCGTATACGGCAAAACTCGTTTATGAAAACCGGTTTGGAAGTAGCATTTGCATAAGCAGATAAAAAAATACTTCTGCTAAGATGCTTTGAATAAAAAAATTTAAAGATTGTTCAATTTTTGTCAGAGACGGAAGTATTTTAAAATGAGTGTTGCGTTTGCATCACGTTATGAGCAGTATTCTTGTGCACGCATCCAAAAGGACCGAAAATGTCATACGGAGCAGCTGCTAAATACATGAAAAAGTCAAAAGCATTTGTTAGCAAGTGGGCGCACCGTTATTCCCAAGTTAAAAATGTGGATGATTTGCCGGATCGTGGGTATACGCCAAAAACAACAAAAAAGCAGGACAAAATGATTTTACGCGTGTTTGAAAAAAATACTCTTCTATCGTTACCTGGAGGACAAGGGATTTTACGTAAAAGGGGTGTAAATGTGTGTTGTGATACGATATGAAGACGTTGTAAAATTGTAAAATAATGTAAAATAATGTAAAATTTCGAAGCACAACAAAGAAACCACTGCTGTCAAAAAAACACGTAGAAAAACGAGTCAGTTGGGCCAAGGAGAATTAGGACAGAGATTGGAACAACGTTATTTTTTCGGATGAAGCTTCTTTTTGGACATGGTCTCCTATCACTCATACCTGGTGTATACAATCCAATAAATGAATCCAGCGGACCATCAAACACAGAGCAAATGTGCACGTTTGGGGATGCTTCTCAAAACAAGGATTTGGCAATTTGTTCATGTTTACAAATAACTTAAACGCACCCAACATGGGCAAAATTTATAAGAAGGCTCTATTACCATCTGCCTAAAGGTGTTTTAAAAGAAGGAATGAGAATTGGTTACTGCAAGAAGATAATGAACCGAAACATCACAGTCGTTTGTGCAGTGCGTGGAAACAAGAAAATGACGTCGATGTTTTGGATTGGCCATCACAGTCGCCGGATGCAAATCCCATTGAAAATGTTTAGGCATTCATGAAGCTAAAGCTCCAAGGAAAGAAGATCTCGACGGTCAAACAATTATCACGAAAAATACGAGTTTTATGGAGATCTTTGTCTCAAGATTATGCTATAAGATTAGTAGAAAGCATGCCTCGAAGACTCCAAGCAATTATTGATAATGGAGGAGAGTGGACAACATATCAATTAAAAAGCATTCAAGTAAATAAACTAAATAAACCAGCACAATTGATTTTTTTTTATTATTGTAAGTTCTTCTTTAAATTTTGCCGTATACGATCTTATCAAACGGACTGTATGATTGCAGCTAATCGCATATTCACATCCAGTCCACTGATATTAAAGCAACAATAGCTTGCCAATAAGATCAAGACCATTACCACGATTTTAATGTATTTAACAAGTATTTCAGTTTTAAGCTGTATACATCTCCAAAAAAAACATCCTTCTGAGTCTGGAGCGATCAGAATCAATCAACTGTCAACGGACTATCACCTCAAATTCGGACTCTCTTCCTTTATGAATTTAAGCTGATCCAGTGCATCTTTATTGTATGTTTGAATATTGGATATTTTCCAAATTCATAGAAATGTGCCAAAATTATACCAATTTTGAACCCTGGCAAAACTTCAAACAATCCGATTAATTATCGCCCCATAAGCCGCCTCCTCAGTGCTTTAAGCAAATGTTTTGAAAAAATTGTTAAAAACAAAATAATGCACCACGTTGACGAATTTAATATCTTACCGTCTCAACAGTTTGGTTGTCGTCCAAGTCATAACACATCCCAACACAGGGTTAAAAAACATGTACTTAATTCCTTTTATTTAGGTTATGGTACTGGTAAGATTCTCCTGGATGTAGGAAAAGCTTTTGACACCGTTTGGTACAAAGATTTAATTTATAAGCTATTTCATTTCGGCTTTCCCTTACATCTAGTCAAAATAGTTCAATCGTTTGTAATGGGCAAAAGTTTTAAAATACTTGTGAACAGCACAACATCAGACATACAAATAATCTCTGCTGGTGAGAGAACCTCAAGGTTCAGTCCTAGCTCCAATACTTTACAACATTTTCCTTTTCTTTCTGGGTGTCATTCTGCAATTTTTGCGGATGATACGTGTATCTACTCATCCGATTCGGTTGGTTTATCAATTGAAACCAACCTGCAATCAGCTTTGAACGACTTTATTGCATATTGCAACAATTGGAAAATCTATATAAAAGCTCAAAAAACTCAAGCTATCTTTTCTACTCGTAAGAGAAAAGCTTGCTTTTTACCAAGCAGTTCTTTAAAAATTAATAACAATAACATTGAGTGGAAATCCCAAGTTAAGTATTTAGGAGTTATTCTGGACAAAAGACTAACATTTGCTCAACACATAAGCAATGTGGTCAATAAAGTTAATCTTACCATTAACTTACCATGCTTTGTATGTAGAAAGTCAGGATTAAGCAACGAAAACGAGCTGATTATATTGTATTTAAATGTATTTTTCAGGCCATACTTTTTTACGCAGCTCCTGTTTGGGGCCAATGTTCGAATTGCCATATAAAAAATATTACAAATTTACCAAAACAAAATTCTCAAACTAATCTTAAAACTGACATGGCATTTTTCTACCTCACTTCTTCATCAAATAGCCAACATTGAGACTGTTACTGATCGGATAGCCAAGCTTAATGATCGATTTATAACTTTGTGCAATTTGTCCGACTTCTTCTTCTTATCCTTTTATTAACCCTTTCCTCGTTATACGAACTTATGCGTAACGAGTTTCCCATTTTTACTGCATCGCTGCTGTTCCGCTTATGGGGTTGGCTAATGTCGCAGAACGCGTGTACATAATGCTCGGTCCTGGATCGCTTCAGCTCCAGGCGTTGTTACGCATTTGTCATCTGAGAAATCCAGGAATTCTTTTTCCGACCTCGTTTTCTTACAGTTTGAGTGACCGTAGTTGATAATGCCTTTTTAACCGGAAGTACATAAAGATAGTGCTTTTCAGAAGAACTATTCCGTCTAACATTATATCGGGAACAGGTCGCAACGGATGCGCAAATGGGCACGTCAAATGCTCCACCTTTGAACGACTTATTTTAAACCCGTTTCTCTCTAGCGCAATTTTTCCATGAATCAAAGGCGTTCTGTAAATCTTCGACGTTATCGCTAAGTATCACTGCGTCGTCAGCGAAGAGAATTGGCGTTACATTTGCTTCGCGCATGCAGTCTTTTAAAAGATAGTCGAATACTGCGTTAAAGAGGAAAGGGCTAAGTACGCTTCCTTGATGCACTCCGACATTAACTGGAAATTCTCTCGTTAGTCCAGCAGAGCTTTTAACCGCAGTTTTCACGTTTCCGTACATGTCCTGTATTATTCTAACATACGTTTCCGGTACGTTTTGAGACCTCAGCGCGGCCCATATGAGATCCCTAGGCACTCGATCGAATGCTTTCTCGAGGTCGATAAATACCATGTGTAAATCCTTAGACGGATCTCGGTGCTTTTCCATTATTATTCGTAGGCTTTGGATAGCGTCCACCGTCGATCTTCCTTCAACGAGTCCACACTGGCTATTATCGATCTTGATTATTTGCCGAAGACGTTCGTTTAAGACTCTTTCGACGATTTTCATTGTGTGTGACATAAGCTTGATTGAACGGTAGTTGTTGCATTCTCGAGTGTCGCCTTTACCTTTGTATAATGGAACCAAGAAGCTACTTCTCCATTGATTCGGCATAGGTTATCCACATTTTAATTTATTTAAAAGTTTCAATAGCCAAACTCTGCCGATCCCCTCCATCTTCGACCAAAACTCTGATGAAATGCTGTCTGATCCCGCCGAGTTTTGGTCGAAGATGTGCAATTTGTCCGACAATCCTCTTATATCCAGTTTAACGAGTAACTAAACTTTTGTGTTATTATTTTTATTTAACCTATCCATTGTCATCAGTTGTTAAATTATTTATTCACTTTGTCTATTTATTTATTTATTTATTTACATATTACTTCTACATAAATCCTGATTGTTAACTCTTTCCCTCCATTAATCTCAACTTTGCGTTATATTTTTCCATAAGTAAGGTAGATGATTACCGTATCTTTGTAATTCTTTTCATTGTATTTAAAACTTGTACATTGTTGCTATTAATAAAAATACTACTACTACTACTACTGCTAGAAAGCTGAGACATAATGCATCTCTGGGAGTGAGAAACATTAGTGCATCATTAAAGAATGTTGCGGTAAATGACACTACATTTGACGTTGTTTTGCTAAGTTCCGTTTGAGAGATCTTAGCCTCGTAAACGAACTGCGTCGGAAACCAGAAACGGCAATTGACGACAATTTTTTAAAAGCAAAGTAGATGCAGACCCAAAAAAACGGCCAAAGAAATTGCACAGAAAATATTGTCATCTCTCATGACCTATTTCTAATAGGAGAAGTGAAAAAAATCTGGAAAAGTGGTGCCCCATAAACTGAACGATGCTAAAAACTACAATTGAGGCCGCTTAGAAATCTGTTCATCGCTGAATTAAAGACACCAAAATAAAACGTTTTCGCACCGTATAATCATGTGTGATGAAAAGTAAATTTTGTATAACAACCGCAAGAGATGTGAACAGTGATTGGATCCAGAAGAAAACCCAAAACAACACCCCAAACAAGGTCTTCACTTAGAAGAGAACGTGATAATCTGGTGGACATCGAAATGACCAATTCACTTTGCATTTCTTCAACCAGGGGAACAGAGAAATGCAGTCAAATATTGTGAGGAAATCGACATAGATCATGCGAAATTAATTGAAAAGCAATCTGCGTTGGCAAAGGGCCATGGTCCGATCCTATTGCATGACAATATCGGAACCCATACTGCTACGGTTGGGATTTGAAATTCTTCCGCATCCACGGTACTCTCCTGATGTTTCTCCAACGGACTATCATCTTTTCCGCAGTCTGGAGTCATTCCGAAACTAAGTTGAGGTCATAAAGGCCTTTGAAGGAATAATGGACCTAAAATCAGGTTGGTAAAATTATAGATACTTACGCTTTATATTTTGCCTAAATAAGGAGTTATAACACAAAATATTATTTTTTAAGTTTTTAGCTTAAAATTGGACTTCATATGGTACGACCTAAAGGAATGGCCTGTATATGTAGAATGGTTCTTAAGTCCGCAGATTAAGCGGTAGTAATACGAGTAACAAAGATACGTGGGAAAGCATTAGATGTAATTGTACGCGAGGTATATTTCAATGGTAAATAAAGGAGGAAGTGCTATTTTAACTCTTCTATGCATTGCAATTCATGCTGAGAGTCTTTTCACTCTTCAAACATTTCTAGTTTGGTCTGCCGTTTCTTGCGGGGCAGCTAAACACATATAAGTTATACTACGCAGGGATTTTTCGGTTACAGAATGGTTTGAAAATGCTAATGCTTGTCGCCTACTGATAGATTATAAGGTTACCTCTTCTTATTCCCAATATAATACCCCGACTGCTTTTTGTATTCCAGAGGCCTTTTCCAACGTTTATTGTCTAATTCAAGATGTGTTTTCCCCGTTTTGGGTTTGTCACTGTACCGAGTGCACGCTAGAAAGCCTTGCCTTTAGCTCCTTACGGCCATTTTCGTCTCATCGTTCCATAAATACGTTTTGTACTTTGAAACACCCAGTAGGGTTTTCGTATTACCCTCACATTTTTGGAAGTTCTTTCAAGAAACAAGCGTGGGATTCGTCCGATTTTCGAGACATGCTCGCCTTAAGCTGCTCTCTTTTCTTGCATCTATTTTATTTTTTAACACTTGTCGAAATCTAGTGTCAATTTGACACACTTTCTTCTTTCAAATAATAATTGTAGTGCTCTTGCCCAACGCTCGCAGCTCATCGGGCTACTTTCTCGTCTAATTTCCGTAAAAAAAAAAAATTGTTGTCGCCAGAGGGCTCTGATATCTTGTAGAAGAGTTATTACATATCTAAAGTTTGGTGTCAATTTGACACAATGTGTTTAAACCATCAAATAAGGTTCTTCGCGGCAGTCCTGTGACACTTCGTCCGTAATTTATTTATTATTCGATTGTGCAACCGTTTGCTGTGAATTATTTCAGATTTTTTTTTTCTTTTTAAACAATTACTGCAAAATGTCTGATTATGAGCGATTCTGCGAACAGGCAAACCGAAGACAGCGATGATCTGCCCGAATTCTCGGTAGTTGATACAGATTATTCACCAAGCGAGACTGAAAGTGATTCCGAAGATTATAACAGTGACAACAGTGATGTTGATTTAATTGGACAAGAAATCCGTTTGGAAATCGCTGCTGAACCGGACAACGCTCTCAAGTCGACAGACAAGAAAATTCATATGTGTGCGATCCAATGGCACCATGCCTATCAGTCTCGACAATAGATTTCGCTTCTCGTCAGGGTTTGTTTTGAGTTTTTTTGTTTAGGCGCTTTCATTTGAAATTTTTGCAGGGCCTACATCATTTGCGAAATCTCACATTAGCAGTCCAGCGACTGCGTTTTTGCTTTTTATCGAGCCAGTCGGAATATTGTGGTACAAATGACCAATTTATATGGTGTTCACAAGCATGGCGTCACGTGGAAGCCAGTTGATGTGTCTGAAATGCGCGCCTTTTATGGACTTTTGTTGTTGGCTGGGGCTAAGCATGGGCCACCAATTTTCGCAGCGACAATGTCACTTATTCGCTTTCGAGCCATTAGCCAATCGATACGATTCGATAACCGAGAAACTCGACGATATGTTCAGCAAAGTGTACGCGATAAACTGGCGCATATTCGCGATTTAATCGATCTGTGGGTCCAGCGCTTGATAGTTATGTATGTTCCTGGCAATTTTCTGACCGTCGACGAGCAACTGCTGCCATTTCGTGGGCGATGCAGTTTTCGACAGTACATTTCGTCTAAGCCTGGAAAGTATGGCATCAAACGTTGGATTCTGGCCGACGCAGGATCGTTGTATGCCTACAATATTCAAGTCTATGTTGGCCGAGACAGAAACTGTTCAGCAGAAATCAATCAAGGTCAGCGTGTTGTTCTGAATTTGTGCCAAGGTATTTCATTTTGTAGACATGCCTTTATTTTTCTCTGTTCTGTGATTCTTTCCATTGTTAGGAATGAACGGATGCAATGTCACTTTTTTACATTTTACAGTTTGCCACCCGAGCTGAAGAAGCAGCAAATGACGATTGTTGGCACCATAAGGAAAAATTGCAAGGAGATACCGTCAGCGCTGATTGACATGAAACAAAAACCAGTGCTGGATACTGAAATTTTCTACAATCATGCAGATCGTGTCACGATGGTGTCATACGTGCCCAAGAAAAATCGCTTCGTAACTTTACATTCGACGCATCATGCGGCCGTCCACTTCGATCCAGCTGACCAGGCAAAAAAGCCCAACATAATTCACTTTTACAATAAAACGAAGGCTGGTGTCGAAACTCTCGACCAGGTGGTTGGCATTTATCGGTGTAAACGCCGGATCAACCGATCGCCACTAACGTTGTTCTACAACATTCTTGACATTTCGGCTTTGAATGCCATCAGATTAGCATCGCAAAACGAAATATAGACTAGTGTCAATGGATTTTTTTGGGTTACGTATAGTGCTATGATTTTGGAGCCCAGAACTTCCTACTTTCTTGGATATCTATCATTGGACAGTTTGCTTCATACTTTTTCCAAAAATTTGCTTATAAGCGTTCAACCATATTGAAACAGATGATGATGTTATTTCCCTATGTTTATCGGCGTTTCAGAAACAATATAAAATTTGTCCTCCGAAAGAACTGAATAAGAATATAATGAATATCTACACCCTTCCTACTATTTATTTCCTTCAAAACAAATTCGTCCTTAATCCTATTATTACCAAGACCACACAATACCTACCTCTTTAGACTTCTAGACTTTTTTCCGTTAACTTGAGGAAAAATAAAATAATATTTTCCCAACTTGTCTACGGATATTTTCTCAATTTTAACCCTTTTTCAATGTCATTTTCACTTGAAACCATAAGACCTCCACTTAACTCTTTTTCTTTCACCCAAAGATTTGCCGATTTGGAGAGGAAACAAGCCCAAAACAACATCCCAGACAGAGTTCACTTAACTAACAAACCAAAAAGAAAATAAAACAAAAAAAAAAGAAACTAAAAAAGTATCCTTGGCTACAGTAGAAGCACCAGAAACATCTGAATCAGCAGCCAAAGGATGTAAAGGAAAAATTTAAGAAAACGTGTTAAATAATTCTTCCAACAATCCCAATCATCCTCTCGGCTTTGCCCCTGATTGAATGGTTGCTGTCCCTTTTGGCGATGGACTGAAGTAGAAAAAATAAAAATAAAAAATAAAATAAAAATTGCCAACCGATCAGTGTCATCAGCGGCAATAACAACAGGGACACAGGACAAAGGACATGTGGCGCAGCATAAAGAATATAAAGAAAAACAAATTAGACAGCCATATTGATGCAGAAATGCCACTGGATCACTAGGGGGTTGGAAGAACCCCCTAAAGAAATTGAATGTCTTCACTAGAAGTAACCTAATCGCTGTCTTAGAGGCCGGATCGTCCGGTTCGTAGAAATGCTTTTATAGTTTTTTTTTGTAACTGTATCATATCAATCCATCGTTCACAAGAGATGGACGTGAGCTGAGGATCCCCCGTATATCGGTTTTTAAGTCTATAGGTCAAATTCGGGATGCACTTTTAATATCCATTCAACTTGCACTTGCACTTGTATAAGTAATAATCACATTAGACCTGTACTACTTAGAGCCTGAAGCGGCGTTTCAATTAAATTCTTGAGGATGATTTTCGATTCTCGTCCTGACATTTCTTACCAATCAGTTACCACTTACCATCAGAGTTCACTAAGTACCTCTAGACATACATATTCATATATGTATCTGTGTTCTCTACTTAGCAGTTTCGAATTTCACCGAAATTCATTTATGAATTGTGAAACACTCTCATAATCACATTCAATTAATTTTCAATAGGATGATAGGATACGACGAATTTCCACTCAAATATCTGCGTTAAGTACACTACATCCTCGCCATTAGCAAATGCAGCGAACTTCCTTTGGAGCCACCTACAGGCCGCTCAGTCTTCTCACCATCCATCGACATCATAATAATAATACTTCGTTGCCGCACATTACCGGAGCACAACTGGTTGCACCGCTGTAATTATTTTAACATCCTGCGCCATGAGTAAATACTCATAATTCCATTCCAGCAGATCCCCATACATCCATAGATGTGTGCCATGCTTCATGGATATGGAGTACCACTTGCAGGCACATCCCATAAACACTACCACGAGAAATTAAATAACTTGAATCCTTTAGCTACACTGTATGGAGAAGCTTTCTTCCTTCTCATAACCGAGCACACGTCATCAAATTACTCCAGCCACCACTACCAGTGCTAGCACAAGTAGCAATACCAGTATTAGTACCACGGCCAGAATCAGTAGCAATAGCAATAGCAATAGTAAGTTTCCTTTACTCCTCCGGGTGTTCCTTAATTTGTCGCGTTATACCATGGTACTATGGGAAACCACACACAAACTCACTATCCGAACTGCTGGCGCGAGATGACGATAATTTCATTTGGCAGAGGCGATAACGTGGTTCTTTTGAAAGCCTTCCCATTCCATTCAACACCACTTTACCACTGCTCTAGCTACAGGCTCCTCTAGCCTCCGCCAGAACACATTCTGCACATGGTTCTGTAAAATTTAATTACGCTCCTGTGAGAGCGAAAGTCCAATTGCGATTGTGAGTTCCACTACGATGTTCGAATACGTTCGTACGAATTAACACACTTTACACTACAGATACGAGTACACAATAATGTATCTGAATATCTACAACGTCGTTATTTGGTAATTCATAGCACGCTGGCCACTCTGTTTGGTGTTCGGTGTTCTCCATGTTGGCCAAGGCTACTGTTGAGAGAGTCCAGCTGCTGTCTATGCGAAAAATGAATAAATTCGAATAATTACTGGCCGAACGGTTCGTTTAATTTCGATTTTCGCAGATGTGTCGCCGACAATCGTAAGTGTGTGCGAATGTGTTGGGCCACTTCTGTGATTTACTTCCGCATATCCTTATACTGATACACCACGACCTATGTAGATACATACGTAATGCAAAATGTTTTCGCGCAACGCATCTAAATGAGAATCGGGAATCTATGTCTATAATCGGGAGCTTGCCCGGCTGCCCGCCTAGTTACTATTCATTTAACGAGGACTTGGATGGATTTTATGAGCTGGACAATGGTTCCACAGAAGAACTTGTAGAATTGCATTTGTGGTGGAAAGTTGGCTTGGGAAACGGAAAAATGTCGCCTCGAATAGAAAAATGGGCAAAACGGAAACGCGTCCACTTTAGTTTAGTGCAACGGGTGTGTTCGTTATTTGCTTACTAACAGGGTGGCGGAGGACTAACAGTTTATGCGGCGACATATCGGGATGCAAAACAACCACCAAATGCCATTATCAAGGATTTGTGTTTGGAAGCCTGAAGCCAACGCAAAATAATCTGTGGAAGTTACATAATATCGGTTAATTGCTTTGGCTTTGCAATATCAATTCAGAAAAATGTGTCCGAGGAAGTATCTCTGCGGCAACAAATGAATAACTGGCTTTGGTAGCTTATTGGTTAATAAGTCGAGAATTCTTCGTTGCAGTACCGTCGGAATCAAGACCATCAGAATTGCAAAATAGTCTGCTGTAAGCAACTTTGGGGACAAACAAAATAGTTTTTTGAATAAACTGTACGTGCGAATATCGAGGGCAAGTATTCGGCTTCATATAAGCTTTGAACAAAGAGAAGATCGATGCACATCCCCCTGGATTAAGACGATAGGGTTTGCATTTTTGAGTTGTCACCCTTTCTCGGTTGTCCGAGTAACAGGCCACCTCCGGTTTTATTCCTTCCTTATTTTGAAAACGTGCTAGATCTACGTCAGTTTTTTCCCAGATACTCGTGGGGCTAAAACAATCTGCAGAGAAATTCATGAAGAAAGGACTCCTTAGAGACAGGTCCGCGGCCAACCACTTCGGCAGAGTAGAGACCCGGGGTAGTTTTATCAATCTGTGCGCGACGTCGAGACACATCGATTTTATTCGTGGGAAGGCTAAATTGATGCATGAAACCTTGCAGAATATGCTCCCCATAGATAGTGAGATGCAACCTACGGCAGAGGTACTACAAAAGAACGATCCGAAGTAGAAAGCTAATGTTTGCCTGAATATGGCATTGGGAACGATCGCGAAATAACTGCTTTTCAGAAAAATTCTAGGATCAGGTTATGACGACGTTCCTGCGATCTCTCTTGTCTCGATGGCATCAAGCAATTTGAACATGGTAAAGTGCATCCTGATGATCACGACGGCAGCCAAATATATCGGCACTGCGTCAACTGTTGCTGTCCAATTCCTCTAATTGTTAAATGACATTGTTCCATCCTCTAATTTTCGCTTCGGTTGGTGACACGAATATGATTAATTTTGAAGCTAGTTTGGCAGTAGGAGTTGGTCAATAAGCTTCTCGCGACTGAGAAAACAGCATTGCCAAAAGCATCAAACACCCAAATGTCTCGACCATTAAGTTTAGAACAATTTCTTTATGATGTTAAAGAGATTGCAGGGTCCTACCAACAAATGAAAATACATTGGGAATGACGGTAGGGTAGATTCTTGATGCCAATAAAGTTGATGGTTTCATCATCATGTCAACTAGGAGTTGCCATAATAGTCGGCTGCTTTAATCCAAAGCTGAGTCATGTGACGACATTGATTATCTTTTACAGAGTGTACAAGATTCATGAAGTTACCTACATTGACTGCTGCTCTTACAAGGGGCACCTCCAAAGGAATGTTCCGTCACAATTATTAAGGATACTAGTCATGAACGACTTACTGAAAGAATTTGAGAATTAGCTGATGAAAGCTTACGCTGATGACGGGCAGTGATGTTACGATCTGCGTACAAAATTTGGGACCTATAATTGGTCAGCAATACCTCAAACAACTAGCGGAGGTCATGAACTGATATGAACCCGATATATTTGCCAAAACTGTGGGAATACTGTTAATTTAGTGTGGAATGACTTCATGACTTATCACTGAACCTCTCGCTGAATCCTATGCAGCATACTCAAGATCGGCTGCATCGATGCCAGGAAACTGCTGAACATTCCGGAAATATTTGTATGGTGGATTCAAGCCGCCCAAACTCATCAAACTCCTACAAAACCCCGTTGTATAGAAGAACAAAATTTGCTGCTACGATGGGAATGTAACGAGAAGCAATCGCGATCGGTGATATTGAAAGTACGTCTCTGTGAATAATGTTTCAAATTCATTTCAAATCTAAGGAGCCATTTCTAGCTTTAGCATCCCAGCCAAACTAGTCTGATTCTACTGGAGGACGGTAAAGATAGAAAGAATCATTTTTTTGATAATTTTGATGTCAATAAAGGGCTTAAACTGGATGATAATCCGTAAGGTGACCAGTGAACAAAACGGTTTTATCTGTAAATGGAAGCTAAATAAGCCTAAGTATGTTGTCAACAAGAAAGTACACATGGACATAAGCGAAGGTGGATACAAATTTTAGAGAGAAAAGGATCCCAATGAGATACATAATAATATTGACCTTATCAGAAAATTCGTATCAGTTTCATGAGATACCTAGGAGGCTAGGGCGAATGGATATCGGAAATTGTTAACGAATTCTTACTGCAATAGTAATGCAGTAGAAGTAAAAGTTCCATTTTATGGAATGCACTACTGAAAGTAAACCTTAACCATCTTTGTATGCGCCACTTGAAGAAGTTTTCCAAATGATGCCTATGACGGAGTGGTTAGTTAGATAAGGCTCTTATCCTTCCCTTAAAGCGGCGCTATATGTGGATTATTAGGTAACTAATGCATGTTATCCAGAATAACTCATTGAAAGTTACCTCTGTTACGAGTAAAGAAACCCAACACCGAGGGCTCTTAGCACGATAGTGTCAGTGCTAGGGAATGACTGAAAGTCGATTTCGTCAATAAGGGTGACCTGTTGTTGCCTTTAGCACAGATAGAAGTGGCAACTAAAACGACTTCTGGTTTAAATATTCGATGGGTTCTCTTTCGTTTCAAAGACTTCATTAGGAATGAAGGAATGACTATTATTCCTAGAATCATCGTCAAAACATTTTCAGCTGTGAACTCATTAAATTAAGGACTTTTGCGATACCCAAGATCAGCTTTCGTGCGATGGCTGAAATAGAGTTAAAACGGTGAATGCTGTAGGAAATGTATTAGAACCTTGTTTCCTTATTGATAAAGATACGTAGCGTTCACCAGATCATGCTCCGATTGACTTAAGACACTTCTCTTGCATTAAAGATATTCGGACATTCTGCCCGGAGAACAAAGACACGGATTACCTTCTCATTATAGCTAACGTATGCATACCGATATCTCAGACACCATAGCTACGAAAAATAGACGTACTGTGGGCAGATTTAGCATTCAATGGCTGAATGAAAACATAATCGAACCGCCGCCGGAGTCTTTGTCGATCACTCAACCTATCGATATGTTCTATGCAACCAACATCAGTTGCTGATATAAGATTTGGACATTTTTGCCGTCTTGTCATCTGAAGTCATCTGATTGGGTCTATCACTGCAGTTTTAGGCCCAGTAAATTCACCATAGTCAAAATGTGGCAGATCCTGAAAGAGACTCAAGAAAACCAAATCGATGTGTTACACTCTTTTATCGATTTAAAGGTCGCAATTATTGAGACGAGTTTTATAGAGCCTTGGTATTCCTGTCAAACTCGTTGGATTATGCAGAGTGACAATGGAGAAGGTCTGCAGCTCTCTGAACGCCAAAAGCCATCTCCCCTGGATCTTTGATAACAAAAAATTATTTGATCAACACCAGAGGCAAAGTCTATATAACAACTTGCATACGGAAAGGGTTACTTTAGCCATGCGCTGTGCTATATAAAATCCTTATTATCCCAGTTCCGCTTTGTTGTGCAGAAGCATGGACATTACCGAAAATTAATGAAGATATCCGTGGCCGTTTTGACTGCAAAATTCTTCGAGTAATTTTGGGTTGACGGGGGTTGGAGGAGATGATTTATCGGCGAATTATACGAGCTGAACAATGACATTGACCTTGTCAGAAAAATGTCCCCTTATCGTTTAAAGTGACTACGACAAGGCTAGAATACAGCAAATGATGTCATTAGTCTGGTTCCAAGCTAGGTTACTTTTAGAACTTCAACCATCAACTTGGTTTCATTCCTTTCTTACTAGTTAAAGTCTGATGAGTACAAAATTCTTTAAAACTTTAATGTTGGTTTCTTCCTAACTTGTCTGCACAAACAACTTCTAACAAAGCGCACTCTTCTGGCCGAGAAATCAAGACTGCAGTGATTGGAATATGTGATTCTTATTTCTCATTTCCTATGTATCGTAGGAAGTCGGTATGTTATATTTCTTCGGACCCTGAAAGCAGAAACGATAAAAGCTTTTTCAAACATTGGTACGTATGCCAAGGACAACACAATAAATTGCTCTGAGATGAAAGATTTTCCACATCCACCAGATGGTACTGCTATAAGAGATAGTTTTCATTTAGAAAAATTCCAATGCAACCAAACTAAAAAGACCGCCACCACCACCGCCACCGCAAAAGCCGAACTTAATATCATTCATTCCTCTGGCAAGTGCCACTGACAGTTTGCTTTTGTACCTCATCACTGCCACTATCATATTCTGCCCACAAGTTGATGTCCTGAAATGGTTTTGCTTTAAGGAAACGACCATTTTCGGGTGGTTGTCTGTTTGTCTGCCTCTCGAAATCCTATTTCGATATCCGGAATTATTTGATTTTCGTTTATGTTTTTCTCTTTTTTATTTTTTTATTGTGTCCACCATCGTCAGCCGACGACGGATGGTTCCATCATCACTATCATCACCATCATCATCATCATCGGGCTCACATTTCGTATGGATGACGAAACATCGCCTTTTTATGTTATTGCCATTGCCGAAATCCATATACGAGTATGGTAAGACCATACATAGGATGTTGATAGCGATCCTGCTGCTGCATTTGATGATGCCACTGATAGGTCGACCAGCCCCCCTTTTGGAATGATTAATTACTTCGCCACAAAAGAGGAAATGGAGGGAAAAAAAACCGCCACAACAAATACAAACAAGCAACAAGGACAAAATGAATGTGAACCAGAAAAGGAGCTGCAAACAAAATATAACGAAAAATTATCACTGGAAAAAATGGGAATTTTGCAGTCCAGGACCTTGTTTGGTAGACAAGACACACGATGCCGTCCTGAGGGGTTTCTGTTTTTTTTTTTTTATTACTGTAGTGCCATATGCGTTAATGGCGACGGAAATGTTTATTTGTAAATGGCCACCCTAAACGGCAGAAGAAGATTTACGATACTTAGTAGGTCCCCAACCTCACGAAATTCGAATGACTTCGATTTTGGTTAGGTGCGACACACACCGGAAGACAAAGTCTCGTGCATGGCCATATTGGAATTTTTTATTTTTTTTATTTTTCCATTTGATGAATGACATTAGAGGAGGATGTGTACAATAAGAGAAACGTGTACGGATACAATGGGATTCCTTAAAATGTCCTTTGGTGGTAAGAATTGCGAGGAGAAATACATTTTTCATATTCTTATCCGATGACATACTGAAAAAAAAAAACAGGAATTGTCCTTGTAAATTTTGGCGCGTATTCCTTTTTTCAAACTCCAATCGTTCATATACAATACATTTGAGTATGTGTGAATATGAGGAAGAAAAAGGATGAGTTACGAGAATCCTTTCCATTCTTGTTGGTTTTAATGTATAGAACGTGTGGTTTAATGGGGTCATTGGGGAAGATTTGTCATCATTTTTAAGCGATATAAGGGTGTACGTTTTTGGCTCTTTGAACCACCTCATGAACGATGCTATATGGGGCAGTAAATTGTACTGAATTTGGCGTCTCATAGCTGCTGGTCTTGTCCAGAGTGGATAGGTAATGTGCTTGGATCGTGAATTTTGACTGAGATTTGGTGTTGGAATTTTATTTAAAAGGAATACGGCAGTGTTGTGAGAAATCAGACTTAATTTATTGCTCTCCATTGAATGCGTTTTTATACACCTTCCGATGATCCCAATGCTTATAGCAGATGTACTTGTCTTCGGAGAGCTGGAGGGCGTAATGGACAATGACCTTCCGAAATTGGTAGCCTTTTTGTAAAGCTGACCTCTATCGCGTCGAATCGTGAACTAAATTAATAAATTTACGTATGGCTGTGAAGGTATATAGGAGCATACGTAGACCCAGACTGTGCCCAGAGTAGCCAAGCCAAAATCTACAAAAACCCAAAAAACAAAAGATTATCTGTCCGCCTAAGACGAAACATGTAGTTTTAAACTGGCCAAGAATAATTCAAGGTATTTGCAGATGTGTACTCTGATTTGGCTTAACACCTGATGTCAAAACACGGGACAGATAGTTCATTCCGAATTCCTAAAGGTCATGCGTTGTATCCACATTGGTTGCTCGAGCAAATGATTTTTTTTTTTTTGTTTCAAAATATGTCCTGCCGACTGGACTATTCGACGTTTCGTGGCCAAGTTCGAGTCAACTGGTTCGATAAATAATCAGCCAACACTAGTACATCATCGAAATGCAAGGTCTTTCGCACATTGCTGATGTGATTGAGAGTGTACGAGGAAACCCGAGGCGGTCATTGTCTCGTTGTCTACAAAAGCTTGGCCTTTCTGCGACTTCAACTTGTCAAATTTTTCATCGAGACTTGAGCCACCACCGTGTAAAATCCAATTGTCCAAGGAACTTAGGGCAAACGACCATAGACAACGGTGTGTGTTTGGTGATTAGGCTATGATCCGTTTGAAGTTGACTCAAATCATTTTTAGCGGAGAGACACATTTGTAGATGAGTGCATGTGTAAATATGTAAAATTGTCAGATACCCCAACACAAAATGCATTTCGAGAAAGTCACTGTTAGGTGCAGATTTCGGTTTGGCGGAATCATCGGTCCGTATTTCTTCCAAAATAGAACTGGCATTGCCATTACGGCCAACGGTGAGCTCTATAGATCGACGATAAGCAACTTCTTGTGGTCTAAACTGGATGATGTGGATACTGACGACATGTGGTTCCAACAGAACTACTCTACTTGCTAAACCGCGCATGCCACGAATGACATTCTGCACAAGCGATTTAGGGTATGGTAATCTTGCGCCACGGCAACGTGTACTGACCAAGATCGTCCGATTTAATGCGTTTAGAGTCCTTCCTTTGGGGTTAATTTAATTAGCAGGTCTATGCGAAAAACCGCAAACAATTGATGAACTCGAAGTCAAAATTAAGACCGCCATCCAGCAGATATAGCCAGATTTATGCGAAAATTTATCGAAAATTTGACCTCCAGACTACGTGTTAGTAACCAAAATGGAGGCTGACATTTGAACGATGTTATATTCCATACTTTCACACAAGCAACTTGTTCTATCTACAATTAATGGACTTCAAAAGACCGATACTATATTTTGTAAGAACTACAGCGCATATCTTTGCTTAATGTTACAGGATTATAAGATTTTATCTAGTTTGTATCTCGTATATTCTGTAAACTACTTAAGTTGTTTTGATCTAACTTCAGAAAGACCTTACATTGTGGGTTCCTGCTCTACAAATTATGTGACGCAATGGTCGAAAATGCTCAGATTGTGCCAAGGGCCAACATACATAATATATGTACATTATGCATAAGATACTCGTATTAAGTGTATGTCAAATTCTATGGTAATTCCTCGTAGAGTAAGGCAAAAGTTCTTTTCAACCACAACCAAATCCACAACTGATAGATTGAACTTCGGTTTAATTCAATTTATTTCGCGACACTTGGATTCCACAAACACACATGAAGGCTAAGTGCAGAAATCAATTTAAACTCATTCTTCGAGTTTAATGAAGACAAATTCTTCAAATTGTGGAAGAAACAAAGTGATGTATCTTATTAAACGTTATTTGAAATATTATCCCAACACTCAGAAATAAGCGAGACCGCGACAAAATACCAATCGTTTCTAGGTCTGTTTGAGATTTTTAGACGATTGCAGTGGAGTTTTGGTAAAAAAGCAGCATCTCAAGATGGGCTTACTAGGTGGGGTGAAAAGTAACCTCCTTGGGAATCAAATTTTTTTTTTTTAAATGGCTTTTTTTTATTCAACATAGTCCATAGTCCCCTTTTTGCTTGATACACTTATTCCAGCGATTTTCCAACTTCTTGATCCCGTCCGAAAAGTAATTTTCCGGAAGATCTGCAAAATATTCCTCCGTGGCGGCGATGATTTCCTCGCGTGAGCTCAATTTTTTATTGATGAGCCATCGTTTGAGGTTTGGGAAGAGATAATAGTCCGAGGGAACCAAATCGGGCGAATAAGGTGGATGCGACAGCAATTGGAGCCGTAACTCATTGATTTTAGCCGTGGTTGCGATGCTCTTATGCGCCGGCAAAAACAAATTTTTTTCGCTTCATGTGAGGCCGTTTTGCAGGGATTAATACTCACTGTTGATGGTTTTTCCTTTTTCGAGGTCGTCCACGAAGAGTATGCCATGACAATCCCAGAAAACCGACGCCATAACCTTTCTGACCCATTGAGCCTCCCTCGGCCGCTTCGGAGCACTCGTGCCGGCTTCAGTCCATTGCCGGGCACTCATTCCGTTCTCTGGTGTGTAATAGTGGATCCAGGTTTCATCAACAGTTGCCAATCGACGCCAAAAGTCCGCCCGATTCCACATCAGCAAGTCCAAACACTCTTTCGAAGTGCTCTCGCGTTCGTGTTTTTGGTCAGGAGTGAGCATGCGCGGCACCCAGTGGCAGAATAACTTTTCCATATGCAGAATATTGACCAAAATATGGCGTGTGCGCTCGGTACTAATTTTGTGGTATCTGCTAGCTCGCGCACCTTCACTTTCCGGTCAGCCAACACCATTTCATGTATTTTTTTGACATTGTCCTCTATAACCGCATCGGAGGGCTTGCTGCTGCGGACTTGATCGGTAGTGGAGTTGCGGCCACCACGAAACTCTCGAAACCAATATTTGACGGTGTAATCTGATGGAACATAAGCCCCATAATATTTATCCAACTTTTCTTTTGTTTCCTTCGTCGTTTTTCCTCTAAAAAAATAATGTTTCATGAGAGAACGAAAATCGTTTTTGTCCATACTCAACATGATTCCAAACGTGTCAACAACAATCAGCTGTCAAAACAAAACTAAAGACAATATCGCACTGAAATTTGGCATGTCTGCCTAAATATGAACGGACTTCAAGGCACCATAACCTTTTTTTGCAGTAGCAGCGAATTCTAGCGGCCAAGGAGGTTACTTTTCACCCCACCTAGCATATTTGTATGACGTAGAAAAAAGGTTCAGCACCTTATAAAAAATGAATGGTTGGACTTTTTGTCTGGTAAATTGATCCAATGGCAAATGAAAGAACGAGAGATGGATATTAGATTTCTTTATGATAAAATACTCTCTCTGAATGTCCTAGTAAGTGCCACTAGGAAATGTTTTCCCATTGTTATTAACTACAACTTCACATAACATTAGTGAAGAATTGGGGAACCATGTTATTAACCAGAGTTACTCACGAATTATCCGGAGCCAGAACCATGGCGAGCTTACCTGAAAAAAATGAAATAGATCAAAATTAGTATCTAACAGAATATAAAAATAAATATTATAAGTAAAAGAAATGAATCTAAAATTTAGTAAATTATTTTTTAAGATTTTGCGTAAGTTGAAATTTTAATTTACAGACAAAGTATAAAACAAAAGTGGTTCGTTGATTTTTAAAGCAACTTCAAAGAAAAAACACTGTAAATCTGTATTCTATTTGTTGCCCCAACTTCATACTATGGCAGCTGGTGACAGGACCTAGAGGCCCCCTCAGAACAAAATCGACTAGGTGAAATGAACTTGGAAGTGTTAAAGTCATAGTATAACCTTCAGAGCATAGTGATCTTTTCAAAATGAGCAATAAGCAGGACACTAAACCTAAAAGCCCTAACCGAGGTGGTATAGCAGTGAAAATGTCGAAAGTACAAAAAGCTTGCCCTCAATACCATTTAGCATCACAATATAGCTCTTCAGAAAAAATCGTTAAATAATAGCATAACAGTCTAATAAGTATCTTTAAATGAAATGTATTCGACATTCGTAAAAAGATGAGAATTTTCTTCAGAACTAGCACTGACTATTTAAGCACTTAGTACCCGCAATCTAATGGCAGCATAAGCTAGTGTAGATAGAGTAGCAATCGCCTATTAGGCGGCCATTGTAGTATCTTATTAAAATGGTGGCAAGACGACTGGAGCTTTTTTTGCGAAGGGATATAGAAAATGCCATTTATTTTCAAAAAAACTGGAAACCATTCTATTGAAAGTCCCTCATCTAAAAGTGTAAGAAGGACGAAATTCCGGGATCCGAGGAATATCTTTGAAGCTTCTTTTGATCCTTTCCTAGCAAGTTCTATATTTTAGGATTAGGACAACCACAACATTTAATCACTTATTTCTGCCTTTTAACGATGTTGGAAAAGTCTCATATTCTAAACCTTCGAATAAGTCGTACATGTATCTAAAAGTGAGTGAGGCCTCCTGTATCTAGAGATAGCTACGATGAAACTTGGATACACCATTATACGCCCGAAACAAAAATTCATTCAAAACAGTGGACTGACTGCAAAGGGCGAGCCGGCTCCAGAAAAGCAAAAACAGTTTTTTCGGCTGGGAAAGTGATGGGGACTGTTTTTTGGAATAGTAAAGGAGTTATCTTAATCGATTACACGGGCATACTACGAATCATTACTTGCCCCGCTGGAGACAGAGATTGCGGAAAAACGACCACATTTGCAGAAAAAGAAAATCCTGTTTCACCAAAACAACGAACCGTCTCACACCTCAGCGGCTGCTATGGCGAAAATCCATGAATTACGGCTTGAACTGCTTGACCATTCGCCTTATTCACCAGATCTAGCCCCCAGCGACTTCTTTTTCTTCCCTCATCTAAAAACTGAGCTCGGAGGACAGAGATTTCGTCAAATGAGGAGGCAATCACCTTCGTGAACAATTATTTTACAGAGAAAAGTGCCAAGGTCTATTTGGACGGGTTACAGACATGGAAGCATCGTTGGGAGAAGTGTGGAGAGTTATAAGGGGATTATGTAGAAAAATAAAAAAAAAATTGAGAAAAATGTATTTTAACATTGTTCGGCCGGAAACTTTTCAGACAACCCTCGTATAGTGCATGTTGATCGACTCTATGTTCAAATTTTTAATTGTATAAATTTCTACTCCAAAGTATATGAACCTGATATACTCGTAAATGTACTGTCCGGTAGGAACATGACAAGCGACTTTTTTCTCTAAAATGGATAGAACCTAACACGTAATTGATACGTACGCATGAAATAATCTCTGTGACTTTAAACTATCCTCCTAAAAGTGAGGTGGTACTTCGTCAGAAGATTAACCTTACTCTGAGCTAAAACCTTTATCATCCATTTTAAAACGAGGCTTAAAACTTAGGTATTTGGGATGTTGGGTCGAAGTCACCAAAGACATTGTCTTGGCAGTGTTAGGGACATTTTATAGTGACATGGGGCTTCTATCCGAATTTCACACGACTACGAGTAAGATATGACTATTTCTTTCGTAAGGGGTGGTTGGTTTTAGAATAAGCTTCAGAAGACTCCAAACGCCGCTTGTAATGATGTACTTCTTTCCATGTGATATTTATAGAGAGCGTTGCAAGAATACGAAAGTCGATTTTTCGTAGTAGGATCTGGCCTAGAAAAGGATGTTGCGGCAATGGCAAATGGAAGAACAACGACAATATTCATCACTACTTCTTGGGTTGACTTCGCTTTGTCTTCCAAGTACACGTAAACTTTGTGGCAACTAATTTATATTGCGAAAACAGATGGAGATTGCTAAATATTCCCAAGCCAAGTTGCATTCAAATTGTTGATGAATTTAAGAATGCAAAGTTTGAAAGCCGACGAAAGCCTGAATTCACTGTGTCTTGTCTGCCCGGGTCACCAGTGCCCGAGAACTTTTTAGGACGCGGATCTGCAAAACGAATATCTTCGCCAACTATAGGACGAAATTGATAGTCAGTTCATTTGACTAAAAGAATACTTCCGAATGCTCTTAAAAGTTTACGGCGTTCTTTTCATCCACAAAGAATGAGTAAGTGCATTGTTTTCATATGACTCGCTGACACAAACCTTTTCAGGAAACATAACGTCTAACGCAAAAGTATTTATTAAAATAATTCATAAAACATATACTATGAAACAGTTTCGACCGTGAGATAAGGCTTCATCATCGAGCCAATAAGTGTTGTGCCAGAGTCCAAAAGAAAACCTAAAGATTGGATCTTCACATAACGCAAAGGAAGTGCATATAAGATCGCAATGAAGAACTGTTACAGAAGCGGGACTGGAATGCACACTATACAATAGTCAACAGTCTGAAGGCCGAATTCTTACTAGAAAACAGAGCCGTATAGTATTCCAGAGTCCCACAGCAACCACCCTTGTATCGTCATGTGTGTATTGTAGATCTCGGTAGAAACATAGCTTACTTTATCAGACCCAAAATACTCTTAAGATACTCGTACATGAGCAATATCTTGGAATTTATAGTTACTTTCTTCGAACTATTGACTGTTCTAAAACTTCACTTGAAAAGAACTCTTTAAAACTGAAAGCAGTGACTTCTAAATCTTACTTCTTTTGCAACGAAAAGTGAAGTTACTCGTAGTTTTCTAAAGTTTGGAAAAAAGAGCAACGTGCAACGACATTCACTATTCATCAATTGCAATCGAATTAAAATTCACTGTCAGTTTAATTAAATTAAAAATGTTTTGTCTGTCTTAAGTGCCTGCGAGTTCCTCCCAAATTCATCTCCGGCATTTGGTCATTCCGCTAACGGACAGTACGACTTCGGAACCTTCTTAAATATAAAAAGATAGAAATGGCGAAACAAAATACTGACGACAATTTGTTGACTGTCTAATTTCAATTTACATTGTCTTCTGAAAACTTCTTCCAACCAATACAACCAACAGCGTTTCAGGGCATAAAGGCCAAGTCAACTGACCATCGCTTTAGTACACAATTACCTCCTCCCATCCAGCACTGCCATAGCCCTTTTGTTTTTGAACAAAACTTCTTGGCATCTTGTTCTTCATGTCTGGCATGATGTCCTTTTTTGTCCTTTCACTCTTGTCTCTCTACCCTCTGCGATAGGCATCAGGGATAATAAGGATACTTTTAATTACAAAAGCTCTAAATAATCTCATTCATTCGGAGGGCCATCAGCATTCAACGGTTCTGGGCCGGGCCATGGTCCGCAATTTATATGCGTCCCATCGTAATTAATTAAACGTTTAATCCAAGCTACGAGTACGAGTATATGGATGGCTTATATTTGTATGGACCGACAGTCGTAGGGATGATTTCAATGCAATTGGACTCCGAATCGGCTCCAAATTATCGTCATCGTCATCCTTGTCGTATATTAGTGTTTATGGCTGACGACGAAGAGCCATCTTTGTGTTCTACTTCCGGTTGAGATATGTGCACCCGGACATAAATAAGTATTTTCGCCGTATTTTATGACACGGCCAATTGAGGCCGCCCAAATGAGCATCGGAATGTATGTATGTATGCGAAAGTGGAGCTCAATTGCTACGAGTATCTACGCGTAGAGGAGTAATGGAACTGATGCCGGTGTTTGAGTTGGAGACGAAGGAAGTATTCAGGAAGTGTTCGCAACCCTGATGGACATTATGGAAGCGTAGATATTGCCATTAGGGACATTCACTTCTGGCTCGTTGTACCTATTAAACAGGCGAAAATCTTGATACATGATCTCCTTTGCTGCTCCATAAATTGCTTCGGTTTCATGACACATCATTAAAGGAGGGGAGGTCGGAGCTGGGCTATACTATACTATATCGGTGGACATTATTATTATTATAGCCGTGGGGTGAGTCGGTTCTCGGATGTGTGAGGAGAATCCTTTTCAGCGTGCCAACGACGCTGCCTTGTTATGATTTGTGGGTATTCAAGTGAATCGAAGATTCTGCTAACGACCATGATTATGGTCGAGCTGAGTTGGTGAGTTTTGGGTCATATTTCGGTTGGCCATATTTGAGGAGAAATCCCAAATGACTTTCAGTTGAGAAACGGAATGCTATCAAGGTTCAGTAAGCAAATTGTGTGCGGTAAGTGGAATATATTTCAACAGACAGGTAGCTATTATCAGGCTGTTGAGCTTGGAAGGATGTCACATCATATGTTAAACAGGAATCATCTTCAAGGATACAACACCGAGGATAATAACAACTGCTATGTGGATATGAACAAATTACTGCAGGAATTATAGCATGTAGTTAAAAAGAATTTAAAAAAAAGATCTAGCTTCAAATCTTTGATCAATTCTTCGGTACGGTTCTACCTAAGTACTGCTAGATTTACTTAATTGTTCTTTCGTAAACAAGACCTTGGAAATTATTGACTTAACCAATGATATCAACTTTGAGATGCAGTATCTGGTCCGGGCTTTAAAATAAACAAGTACAGCTTGTGCGTTTACTTGCAGCCTTTTTACCCATCTATCTGAATCAGAAAGGAAATAAACAAACACCAAGATAATGCGCAAACGACGTCGTTCATTGTATTCCAGACGAAACATTTTAGAAACTCCTATACTGCCGAAATGCTTGTTTAAAGCGCAACTCCCAATATCGACTATGGTTCAACAGCGTAACTAAATAGTGCTTCTTAGAGATTCCGACTTTTGTGGTGAGGATCTTCAACTCATTGGCGGAAAAAACAGTTAGTTTAGTTATTCTTTGAAGAAGCAGATTGAACGATAGTCAGACAGTGCATAACCATCGTAAACAAATGTGTCTGACTTCACAATTGGTAAAAAAATTGTCGCCAAAGAAAGCTCATTGTGTCAGACCACAAAGTGGGGATCAAAGGCTCATGAACATCTGAAAATATCAAAGTTGTTTCAACCATTACATGCTTTTAGCAAAACTGAGGACCTAATGGCTATTATCTCAGGCAGTTCTCCAAGATTATAGCCATCGAGAAGCCATTCAAATAAATTATTTTTTCTTATAAAAAGAGCACAGCAGTTGCAACACTGATGAAAGGTTTTCTTCATATCTAAAGCTTGTGCAAAAATTGCTTAAAGAAAGGCCAAGTAAATTGGTAACAGTGGCCTGTGGTGATGACAGGCAAGATTTTCTTACTACGTCTCTGGTTAAAATTGTTGGTTTCCTACTAGCAACTGGCCACGTGTACCGCAACTATTGTAATTTATGCAGGGAATGGCATTCAAGTATCCTTAAAAACTGAAAAGATAGATTGTGGCAATTTTAAAAAGTTCATTTGGTTAGAAAATTTCCCGAGTATGTGGCTTTTTCGTTGAGGGGTATACTCGTATATCAAAATCGAGTAGGCAGCCGGCATCGTCTGAAGCAATATTTGGTTCGAAAACGCTGAGAATTCTAAAAGATTCTACAGAAATGTGTGGCGTAGAATGGCAAAAATGACAGGAAAAGACTGTTTTTCATCAATATCGCTAGCAGTGAGGGGTGAATAAAGGCATTTTCATGGAAAGAACAAGGGTTGAGTGGAATTGAAACCATAAGAAATGAGCAACGAAACGTCCTTGTAGCTTCACGGTCGGTACTGAGAATCTTGAAGTTACATTTATACATAACGTGGAGCTAACGTATCAACATAACGATATTCAAGGATGCGAATAGCATTTAAGTCAAATCTAAATTCTAGAGCAATACATAGGACAGCTTTTTGACATTATTCATTAATGTGTTCATAGACACAAGACCTTTTTTTTTAAATTTCTGACTCGCTAAATTCGATGAGGCTCTTCGACCTTAGAGATCTTTTGTATCGCGTTTTCGGAACTGTGATAAGGCTAGTATGTTTTCTACCTTCCCAATGAAGTTAGGAACTCTACCAACAGGGGAATCCCTTTGTTTGGTGGTGTCGACTTGCTCGGTTTTATTTCATTGAGGGCACTCACAGATAATGTGTTCAGCTGTTTCGTCTTCTTCAAAACAAACTCGGCACCATGATGTCCTGCAAGGTACCCTACTAGGTTTCTGATACCGTGCCGTCTTAGATTTGTACATCATTTTTTTATGGAATAGCATGATGGTTCATTTAGCCTGTCTCAGACCCAGCTATCTACGGCTAGATTTACTACAAAAGAATTCAGTGCCGTTGAAGGGAATTTCTGAATCCTTTCTGGTCATTTCGTCGGCCTTTTCATTGCCATCAATACCATCATACCCAGGAACCCACCATAGTTTCGTTTTGTTCCTTAAGGTTAATTGTTGGAGGGTTTTGAAGCAGTGAATAACTTACTTGGAGTCAAAACTGTGCGAACTAAGGGCATTTAAGGCTTCTTGATTATCCGTGAATATACATATGGATGTTTGCGCCTTTGATGTCGGAGTTGTAGATAAGGTTAGCACATTTCTTAATGGGGTTTAGTTCACACTAGGATTCTTCCCATAGCAATTGTTATGCTATGTTCGTGTATTTCAGCTCTCACTCCCATTTCCATTTTAGAACCATCCGTATACAACTTTATCCCATTTTGGCTGTTCGGTTGGTTATTGCTGACCCTCATATCTTGTCTTTTGGAGGCAGTCTGTTACCGCGCAGATTGTGTCAAGTTTTGGTGTTTCAGAGAATAGAATCTCTAGAGCCGGGTGGTTGAAAAGATCTAGTTCTCTGGCTTGTAGCATATTAGCTGAGCTGCGTAAGGCCACTTTACTAAAAAATAAGTTTTGGGGCGGGTAGACCTATTATTGCTTTTTTATAGCAGCTGTTTGTCAGGTCCAAAAGGCTCCGTAAGTGCCCAGACATGCAAGGCCTTGTACTCTTTTGAGCTAAGAGTTTTTAGATTTTAGTCTACCATACTACGGAAGCATATGTTATGATGGGCCCAACCATCATTGTATAGATCCCCCATATTCTACCATACATGCGACGGCAGGCTCATAAAGCGTTGGTTGGTTTAGCAATTATAGTGTTTAAGCGAAAGTTCCAATTCAGCCTGTTATCAAGGACTATTCCAAGATATTTGACCTCGTGAAAGTACTCAACGATTGTGCTGTTAATTAAACTAAAATTTAAGTTTCTTCTACGCCCTCCTATAGACAGCCTCCTACGGCTGGTACTGACGCCGAAGTCAGTCCTGATGAAGTAGTTAGTACCCGGCTTTCTAGCATCGCTTTGACCCATTTTATGGGTTGATCGATATTTCTATAGAGCAAAGCTTTTGGTATGGAGTCATATCCAGAATAATCAAAAGCACCCTCTATGTGAAGAAACGCGCAGAGTGCAACTTCCTTACTATTTTTGCTTTTTATTTCTGCTTTCAGTTTTAGCAGAGCTCCTTCAGTCGATTTGCCTTTCTGGTATGAGTATTGACATAGGTGCAGAGGCGAGCTTGTTTCAATGCTTTCTCTAAGCTTATAGGACGGTATGATTTAGGCAGGCTTGTTGCTTGGTTTGGGGATAAATTCCACGTTTATATCCCTCTAAGTACGAGGCATGTTATTGAAACTGAACACAAATAACGCTATTAGGGTAGATTAAGTCTTGACAACCCATTATGAACATCCCCGACTTACACAATCACATGAAAGAGCTTAGGGCAGGACACTGCTCGATCCTTTATATTTCGTGTTTAAACAATTTGTAGTGAACATAAATGCCAACTCTGGAGAATCAATTTAAAATGACTTCTAAGTGCAGAAAATAAATAGAATTGAAGCGAAGCGTCAAAGGGAGTTGACCTGTAGGCCAAGACGAAATGAAAAAGATGTTGCCATCAAAATATGACGCCCAACATCGATTTACAATTAGATAATGAGCTAGCGAAACGGGCATATTCTCTGTGCACTTCCGGGTACGAACGACACGAATCCTCCTGCAGTATTCATATCCTCAAGCCCGACAGTCTACTGAAAAGACGGAAAGAGGCACAACAATTTATTGAAAACATTAACGAGTCACTCTAAGATTCCTCTGGTACCATATAATCCGAGGGAAACCATAAATCCCTTTCTTAAGAACAAAAATTATGTAAGCGCTCCATAATTCCAGTTCTGCTGTATGATGTAGATCTTGTGGAAAACGAATAAAATCTTTCCGATCGCTTTAAAGGAGAAAAAAATATTTTTTTTGGTCGAAGTAGAAGGTCTGAAGACACGTTATACGAATAGATAAGAATTTTGATCAAATTTGATTGACCGTAGAACAGTACAAATGAGTCGGGCGTAGTAGTAATATAAACACTATCATCGAAGTTTTCCTTACGCCACCCGCAGTAGAGAAATACTCAACCTTAGAAGTTTTAGACAGTTCAAATGAAATTCAAGCCAGCTTGACGTCGCATACTGGAGATATTTGGCTTAGGAGTAGATGGTGAAATCTGCGGTTTAAGATCTAGTCTCTCCATTTCCAAAGTTTTCTGGTGGTTTCTGTATCCTGACTAATCGCCGTTGCAGACCTTACCTGTTGCCTGACGTATTGTAAATTTTTGGCTTGTTTCACCAATCATCTTGTTTATAAGTCTCCTTCTGATTATCAGTAAGGTTTCGGGGAAGGTTCTGATTTAGTGTGTTAAGAGAGATGAGACTTCAAAATCTGATGGGCAGAATTGGACTCATACTCAAAACAGAGAATGCATTGGACATTTCCATCCACATTGAGGACGCTTTGAACAACACAACTAGAGAACACGGCGTAGATAAATTAGCAGCTGAATAGAGCACTGATTACGAATGCTGACTGCGGCGTATGCAAAACGACGGGGTTCAACAGAAGTTGTCACAAATATGATGTACTGTCTCAACTGCGTTGTTGCTGCTTACCGCTCTTAATAGTTCTGACGCCTATACTTAAGTAAATGCATGTAGCTACAATGTCTGTTTGATTATGTTTTACGATTATCTGCTCTAAGCCGCCGACAACACTAGACGGGGTTAATGAGTGGAGCACTAGAAATGGGCTTTGAGTCAATCCTCTCAAAACTACTGTTTCTCTCTTTACGAAAAGGAGGCATCCGACTGGTGTGACTTATCTAGCGCTTAAAGACATCATCATTCGATTCCCTAATGAAGCCTAAAAGCATGTCATCATGGATAACCAGATCTTTAGACTTAGCATGTTATATCGAAAGCCTGCAATCCATCCACCTTCTGGCAGAAAAGGAGCTTTCGACAAGACATGGGGTTCGTCATCAAGGAAGGGCCGCTAAATCCATAGGTCTATGATGCTTCGATTGCCTGGTGGAACAAACTTTCCCCAAAACTATATTGATCTTAGCAGGGTCCAAAGGAAGGGTCCAATCTTTCCTGATTGGGCACTTTCCCTACACGCGCTAGAAAAATGGTAGATAGTACAATACCCATTACATTTTTGATGACTCTACGCGCTGCCTGATGCAATGATGACAGGACTCATTCTGCACAAAAAATTACGAAATCGAGTTTGGCTGTTCCCAAGACTTTTTTCGGCATGTATCTGAGCTCCAAATGCAGCACTGGAGTGTTTCTGAGGGACGACAACATTGAATTTCAGTCCTCGTTAGGAAAACTTTCGTCTGTCTTCTAAATGAAGATATAGGCAAACCTAATGATAACGAACTATATTGCGAATATTTGTAGGCAATCTGTGCTCAAATCTTAGCTTAAACCCTTTCAAAACTTCCAAGCTAGATCGCTAAAACAAGACTTCAATGATAGCAGTCGCAGTCTTGTTTGAGTCCCAGGTCGTATTGGTATCATGCGAAAAGAAATCAAATATTTTAGAGTCAATGATATTGCTGCTATCCCTCAGTATGAAAGACAGACTCTAGGATGCTTTCTCGCATTTACTATGAACCTTAGTGTACTGAGCATAATTGGTGACATAACGTCCCGCAACTCTCGCCTTTTGTGTTCGGCCCACATCACATCGCATCAGGCTGCAAGAACTCGACTAGATTTCAGTCAGCAGTTTTTCATACCACCGGTATATTTTCTATGCTTCAGTTATGTGGTACTATGTATCAGACAATCAAAAAATTCTGTTTCAAATAGTCTTCAAACTACGCAAAGTACGAGGGCGGGTCAATAAGTCCGTGACTTTTGGATTAAAACACAGATTTTTTGATAAAAAAATTATTTTATTTTTCAACGTAGTCTCCCTTGAGCTCTATACACTTTGTCCAACGCTTCTCCAATTTTTTTATCCCTTCCAAGAAAAATGATTTGTCGAGGTCCTCAAAATAGGCCTTTGTTTGCGAGATGACTTCATCATTGGAGTCAAATCTTTTTCCACCAAGCCATTTCTTCAGGTTTGGGAACAAGAAGTAGTCGCTCGGAGCCAAATCTGGAGAATAGGGTGGATGAGGGGGCAATCATAGCCCAATTCATGGATTTTTGCCATGGCAACTGCACATGTGTGCACCCTTGCATTGTCTTGGTGGAAAAGAACTTTTTTCTTGACCAAATGAGGTCGTTTTTTTTTCAAATCGTCATTGAATCGGTCCAATAAGTTGGCATAATATTCCCCATTGATTGTTCTTTCCTTTTGAAGGTAGTCAATGTGGATTATCCCGCGTGCATCCCAAAAAACAGTCGCCATAACTTTATTGGCTGACAAACCCACCGTGGCCTTCTTTGGCGCCGATTCACCCTTAGAAACCCACTGTTTTGACTGTTGTTTGTTCTCTGGTGTGTTGTGATGGATCCATGTTTCGTCCACGGTTACAAAACGGCGCAAAAACTCCTCCATATTGCGATTAAACAACGCCAAACCTTCCTGTGAAGTTGTTACACGATTGCGTTTGTGGTCGACTGTGAGCAAACGCGGCACCCATCTTGCGGAAAGCTTTCTCATGCCCAAGTGATCATTCAAAATTGAAACCACTGAGCCATGCGAGATCCCTACGGCTTCCACAATCTCTCGCACTTTCAATCTTCGGTCGGCCAACACCATATTGTGAATTTTTTCGATTGTTTCGGGTGTAGAGACCTCAACTGGGCGTCCAGGACGTTCGGCATCTTCAGTGCTTGTACGGCCACAACGAAATTCAGTAAACCACTTTTTTACCATTGAAATCTATGGTGCAGAGTCCCCATAGTATTTACTCGTATCAAGCTTAGCCTTGGTCTCGGTAATGGTTTTTTTTCGCAACAAATAATGCTTAATAAGCACACGAAATTCACTTTTTTCCATTTTCTCCTCAAATTAGTGAGAAGTCTGATAAAAATAGCTGTCAAACACAAACTAACTGACGCAGCAAGTTTAAATTTTGACAGGAGTCAACTGACAGATGCCTGTTGACAGGAGCAGTGTTGCTGTTTCAGTAAAGAGGTCAGAAATTCAAAAAGTCACGGACTTATTGACCCGCCCTCGTATCAATAATAATTTGGATAAAACTCAGCTTTCCTATGAGTCAAAATCAACACTCAATAAGTCGCCCTTCAAATTTGTACCACCCTCTCATTCGATTAAAACTTAGTGACATCATAAGCATTCCTTTCACCGAAGTATGCGTCATTTTATCACGAATAGCCAACGTCAAAATCCTGTCGGTAAAAAAACGATAATTTCAAAGAATTTTTGTTGAATGCATAATTTCAACACTTCACTTCCAAATTCCATAATCTATTGACCATGGCACGAGTACGAACGAATCATCGTCAACAGTGTGCTGTGGAATTTTAAGTGCATCTCATGCTCTTGCTAATGTGCATCCCATCATACGGACGTTCTCCATATATTGTACAATCCCCTTCACTTCAGCTCCACTCCAACCCTTCTTAATCTTTAGTGCCAACATGACGAAAATAGATCAAACTTTCTCCCGCTGCCAAACAACGAGGCGTGCAAGGTCGTAAATAAAAACTCACCCAGTAAAACCATTAATCGTTTCATATTTCTATCGACCATAAAATTTTAATTTCACCGAATCCTTTCTAGAAACAAAGCGTCATCTCGGCTCAGATACTAATACTTTTACTCGTACATTCTCCAGCTCGTTTTCGACGTTCGTATATCTTTCAGTCAACCCAACCCGAACGTTATATGGCATTGTCGGAGGGAGGAGATGAATTTTCCAATTTTGAAATTTTCAAATTTTCAAATTTTCCCATCTCGTGCTTGTCCATTAATTAAGGGCCGCCGCTGCTCTTTGAAAAATCGCATGCCTGCAATGTACGAGTATTACGGCATGGTATTACGGTGGCGGTCCTGAGTTTGAGTTAATAGAGAACCACTTGGTGGATGCGTTGTCATAAATTCTCAACAGGCAAGGCGGGGAAAACCCCTTCGAAGGAGTCGGTATAATCTCCATATACTATACACATCTATGCATGTACATACTCGTATTTAATGTAGGTATGTGCACTCTACTCGCACCCAAGTGTTATGCTCGAATTGGAATGAAGTGCTAGATGAAATTCTAAACCTAAATCCCCGGAAAATTGCTCTGGAAAAACTGCGCTCCTTCAGTTTTAGCTGCAGAACTCTAAAGGCCCGACCTTCTGATGTGTGACGTGGGTGGCAGTAATTTGTGCATCATCATCTGTCCTATCTCCGGGTGTTTTAGTATCTATAGTGTGCGCTTTGTCTTCGTCATGGTGACGGTCTTTGGAAAAGGACAGATTTTTTAATGAGCTCATCTAGCGGTTTATTTTAACGACGACACACTGACATACCGGCACCGGAATCTGTTTTAGAAAAGAACCATCAGGCACTCATACTACAAATCCTCTGGTATCCATACGTTGTATCTACGTTCAGTTTATCACACCCCGATTCACAGTTTGACATTTGTAATTGCCGCGTTATGACGTTTTTATAGTTTAGAAACTCTGATCCAATTTTTCTTCTCTGACATTTTCCTTCGATTTTATGATATTATGTCCAACCTATCTTTCTCTCTCTGCCATTAACTTTTCGGAGACGTAACACATGTTTCGATTGTTTTTGATGAGTGTTTTGGCGAAATGAAAACAACGGTCTTGAAGGGATGAGGAAAATCTCCCGGTTGTTCTCTAGTTCCATGGAGAGAAAAATTAGGTGCCGAGGAGATAACGATGGCACACACAAAGATACACAAAGATACACAAATCCACATGCACAGATAGACGGAAGCAAAGGTTGGCATGCACAGTTGGGGACACCAAAATGTCTAGACCGGATGCAGTTGTAGAAATTCAAAAATAATTTTTAGAAAATTTTCGCCTTGCTCACTGCCATAGATTGTCGTGTCATCATATGTTGTGACAGATATGTCACAACGGTGTCTACTTTAACCAAAACATTTTTATAGTGGTGATGAAAAGTTTGCAACCACTTGCTGCCAGCAGAATTGAAGGGATTATCGAAATAAAAAGGGCAGATCACTGGACGTGGTGGGACGTCTTTTTCTGAAAACAAGCGTATCTATGGTTCACCACTTCAGCTGTTTGTAATTGCTTTAACAGAATTTGATATTGAAGTGATTGCAAATGGCGTTTGGGCTCACAAAATATAGTTGGAAGGTCTATCATATAGTGTCTTGCCTAAATTCGGTCCTGATATCGCTTATTTATAAGCTCTTAGAAAGGTCAATTCCAAAACAATAGTTCAACTGGCCGTAATTGTTGTTATTTCAAGGAGTTCCATAGGGTTGTCTTGTGGGACCTTTACTTTACTAATAAATTGGTCTCATAGTTTGAAGCAATCACCCCAAAAGAACTGTATTAGCAAAATTATTTCCATTTAAGCAGTTTCGGATTTACCGACCTAGCAGCACAACTCCATCATAAGGTTAGTGGTGATCCAGAAAGGAGACCGTTCGTCAAAAATATTAGAAATTCTGCCTTATTATCAACCCCAACGGTCATTTATAATAGTATTCCTGCTGCCAGCCTTGGCCAATCTGCTTCCTGATACCTAAACATAAATGCGTTGAGCCATTTATCCATTTTCGCACTCGTGTAGTATCAAGAGTATTTGAAGATCTTAACATTCACATATTGCCTGGTCCATAAGGTATATCTCCCGTTCTTCTGAAGAGGTGGCCAAAATCACTGCGTTAGCTTTCTCTGCAATCTTACTCTGCAGGACTCGTTCGGAGCTGATAAAAACCAGCATTTGTTCAGATCGTCCCTGAAAACGGCGAATCTTTTCTGCACTCCCAATGCAATTACTTCCCTTCTTTCCAGGTCATGGAAAAGCAGATAAACCGTCAGCTCATGATATATCTCGAAATACGAGAGTACGGTTTCCGAAGCAACATGTTCACTAGGGATTTGATGGCACGCTTACTGAAAAGTGAAACCAAAGCGTTGATCAATCTAGCTAAAGAAAAATAGTTGCATTTAATATTTCAAAGGCATTTGACAGAGTTTGGCGTCGGACTCCTTTGTCGAAAATGCGTTCATTTGGGATCGATGGCTTTCTACTTCAAATAAGAAAATTCACAAAATAAATGCTGGTGTCCCCCAGGGCTCTATTCTGTCACCGTAACTGTTCTATGAAACGGTAGACTAATCGAGTAGAAATTGGTGAGATAGAGATTGCAAATACAAGATAGTTTCGAAGACATTACATAGGTTGGAAGCACCATGGATTAAGTAACCCAAGAACAGAGGAAATCGCAAGAGTTGTCAGTGTCTGTTTATAATGAAAGGTCTGACTGTCTCTATCTGAAAGCCATTTTCAAAAGGAATGATTAGGACGTCCGAAAAGGAAGGAAAGGAAGGAAAGGAATTTCAATTGGAGGACAATCATCACTAGTATCACGAGGTTGTTTTCGTGAATTAAGAGGATGAATAGGAAAAATTACTTTCTACTCCAGTTTGGTACTCGTAGTACACGCGCACATTCTTAGGATTATACTTGTAATGTGACACAAGGTGACGAATTGGAATAATATCTTGTGGCGAAAATGTAAAAACCCTGAAATGGTGAACAGCACTGATTTTTGGAAAGAGAATAACAATAAAGAGTTAAATGGCAGGCTGTTTGTCGCTTAAAATTTCTTAAGAAAACTGCTTCTAAATGTGGAAGTAAAATCCATGTTTAAGCCCAATGGTGTTCCATAAACTTACAGCGTAGATGCCTAAATAAACAAATAAGTATTCGTGAATGCGGAACCTTGTTCCTGAACGGCGTGTACAAGTGATAAAATATTTCAAAAAGACAGAAATCAAGTCATATCTAGGTCGTGACGAACATCGGCAACTAAGTTTGTCCTGGGCTAACGAACGAGAAACGAATATTAAAATTCCTGTCATCTTATCAAAGAAAGATACGACATAACAATATGTTCGAAGCCTTGCACATTTCATCTTTAACAGCCTTTCATAAAAGTTAAGATTACCATCAGGATTTCTACTACATTGGGTCAGCTGTCACTTATTTCTCAAACAGTCGTCAAACTTTTTTCCCCTACTGTCCATGGGCACACCTCCAGTCGAAAATAAAAGCAACCACTGAGGCTAAATATCAAAAAACCACACCGACAGCAGGAATCTTTATAGAAAGTCCTGTCCTGCCTTACCGGGAAATACCAGTTCCAGAGAACAGTTATAGTATTCCACTAGCCAATTCCTCGTGAATGTGTAATCCCGCAGTAGAATGGTCTTACGGTCGGTTAGTTGACCAGCTCATACGGTCCTATGGTGTAACATATGCTGCAGGACTAATTAATTAGGTGAAATTTGTACTACACACCGGGGCTATCTGTATGTTTGTACCTTTTATCAGGGCGTGTGAATCGCATTGCATTTTATATGAACGAATACATCTACCAAGCGATGATAAGATAGAGGAGTGTGCAGCATGTCATAGAATATTCCCCACACATATATCCTTGTTAAGGCACGGCAGGGATCATATACTTGTTCTTCATTATCTTCATAGCCCGTTTATTGTTTTCCATAATTTTTCACCCCGCTGAGACCGCCACCATGTGTATTAGATACTCGACATCGTATTCCATACTCGTAAGTGTATTCAGTTTTTCCTCTTATCGAATGCGTGCATTTTCTATGCAGGTAAACAGGTGCAATGGCTCATCCTGTCAAGTAAAACGCAAATAGATAAATGATGTCACAAAAACAGAGACAACTGTTTTAATTTCAAGCTGCCATTTCGTCCGTTCGTATCTTATCCGTATCCGAACGGGATATGAGGATACACTTAAAATTCATGTTGGACTTGGTCGTAATGACAACGATTTACGGCACAACTGCAACCACTAAATCTGTCTTTGAGTTTGTAAATTGCTTTTCCTATCCCATCCAACCATTTAAACATTTGGCATACGAAATGTGTTGAGATTCTGGGATAGGGATGCAGAGACACCTATTTATACAAAAGTGTAGATACTCGTATGTATCTTCTGCATTTGGGAAGGAAATTGCAAATCATTCTTTATCGCTTTAGAGGTGTAGATACTAGGATTCTGGTATACTCTCAGTTGGAGTACACGTTACGTACTCCAAAGCGAACTGCAGTCTACAAATACCATATAAGTAAAGGTGGTGACAAATGTCGATTGGGTATTTAAGGGTGGTCATCATAGTCATCGTCGCATCCATTCAAGGATAATGAATTGTTAGATGGTGACTACATATACTCGTACTTGTACCAGTACTCGTATCTATCGCACCCAAAGTGTCGGTGTTTGTTTTAATTACTTTACTATTTCAAAACTGAACACCGAAGGCAAATCTACATTTGGAGAGTGTAAATGTTTCCAGTTAAAGATTCGGAGACATTCAAATTGCAAAAAGGATATTTTATTCTTGTCTACAAATTATTTTAATTACAAAACTGAAGTCTATAGAGACAAGGAGGATGCAAATCGAAGACGTAACCCAAAGAAGTGTTCATAGAAGGTTTTTGCTTGCTGGGATTGTCCTCAATTTTTGGTCAATTTGGTCAAAAGTACTGGCTTGTGGTTTCCTAATGGAATTGCTTGTCGGTTGACCAATTTCTAAATTGTTTACTTACAGTCGGTTGTTCTACTCCTTCGGGGAATAAAGTATGCAGTTACTGTTCATGTGTTTGCAGAGACATTGGACATTGTTTAAAATGTGTAAAATGAATTGTTTAAGAGGTTTAGTGGATATAGGGATGGTGAGCTATCTAGACAGTCAGATATCATTTTAGTTCTCATTCAAAAACCATCATGGGTCCAATGGACATTGTTATGTATATCAATTGTAAGCCTTTAACAAGAACTTTCAGTTTTAGGCCATGGGCTAGTGTTTTGTAGCTATGGAATTCCACAAGGTTATATGGTAGCATTTATACTTTTTATTGTCAAGGTTATCATGGGGTTGGTGGCGACCCAAGTGTAATCGATGATATTGTCTTACTGCACAGTGAAAGACAAATTGACTCAAATTTTTTTAAAGGACCTGTTAACTGGATAAAGAGCAATGACCCTCAAAGCATCATGGGACCAATTCACAAGACCATTGTTTCTAGAATATGTTAAGGGATGGAAGCATATAAAGGGTGTTTTTTTAAGGGCTTGAGAACTTTAAATAATGATACAAAACAAAAATATTGTCGGAATGAATTTCTTATTATTATAATCTGGTAGATCATTTCACGAAATTTATTATCACGACGCAGCTATGAGTTACATGATCCATTCGATTAGTCCAATTTTTCACTAGTTTTTCCAATAAATCTGGACGTATGGCGTCAATGGTGGCTTGAATATTGGCCTCCAATGTTTCAAGAGTTGCTGGTTTGTCGGCATAAACCAATGACTTAACATAGCCCCAAAGTAATCGAGAGGCGTTAAGTCGCATGAACGAGCGGGCCAGTTAACAGGACCACTTCTGGAAATAAAGTTGACACCAAATTGATGTTGCAATAAATTGATGGTTTAGCGCGCTGTATGACAAGTTGCACCATCTTGTTGGAACCAAATGTCGTCGATGTTTAGCTGATTAATTTTTGGAAACAAAAAATCAGTCAGCCTGGCTCGATAGCGCTCGCCATTCACCGTAACGGCAGTTCCTTCCTCATTTCGGAGTTTTCTTCAACACTTCGCGCTACAGCAGCAATAATCTCTTCGGAACGCACATTTTTTTGTCTTGTTGATGGTTTTGAATCGAGAAGAGTAAAATGATTGCGAAAACTATCAATAACTGCACGAATTGCTTGCTCCCTAGGCCGATTATGTTGACCGTAAAATTGACGTGAACTTTACGAACAGATTTTTTTTTTTCAAAGTAAATTTCCACAACTTGGAAGCGTTGTTCTCGCGTCAAATGAGCATACAGCAACTCATTCTCAAGGTTTAGTAAGAGGAAAGTATGTTTGGTACATGAAACCTTACTCTTCTTTGCATACAAGACTTTGTGTAAACCCTGAAATGTTCATCTATAGAAGCGAATTGTAAAGGGTCATGACATGCCAAACTTATGAGATTATGTAGAATATCCGTGCACATTTTAGTAGCAAGCACATGGGCTTAAAGTACCTGCAACCCGAGGCGGGCATTTGGCGGACGCTCGGAGACAAAGTTCTTTTTCTCAAAATTACCCTCACAAAAAGCGACGCAGAATTCTGTGTTACAAATGCATAACACACTTAACCGTCTAACAAAAGAGAATTGTCCTATTATGACGAGAGTAAGCAATGTAGATCTTTCCTACTTAGGGAAGTTAAGGAAGTTGTTAACCTTTTAGAGACGTTTGAGCGCATTTGTTTGGTCTGCAGGTATCCTAGACAAATCCGTAATTATGCTTACATGAAACCCAAATATGAATGGATGAATCAGCACTAGATGAGGCGGATTGAGTTCCAGAGAAACTTTAATTTTAGCTTTGCTTAGAAAGTTCATCGGAAATCACATTTTGGTCTGAAACCCGAACAAGTCTATTGAATTTAGCGGTCCGACAGTGCTCAGAGCAACATTGCATTGAATTTGAAGCCATTCTTGAAATGTATCAAGGGGCATGTCAATTGAAAATAGAGTGAAAAGACAGTAGCAAGAAGAAAATATGGCAGTGGTACCGAAAGAGCCCGTTTTTTTCGATTGAGACAAGGAAGCAATAAAGAGGCATATTTCTAAGAAATACAGAGTCATCCCTTTTGTTGTTCCAAACATAATTTTAAATATAATACATATATGGTTTTGATTTCAATATATTGCTTTGATCTTGCCAATATGAATGCAATATAACTTTATTCAACGGAGTTCTTACACGACTTGATTCTGACAGGGTAATTTTCGATGACTATTCGACACATATAGGGCAATTACTCGATCATAACTTGACAAATATTCATTTTCAAAGGATAAGAGCTTGCGAGTTGTGTGCATAAATACGATATTTTGCATAATCTTACAAAAGGAAAAATCCCACGATCTTGGGGATACACATCACCAAAATGCGTAATATAGTAACTTGTTCAGGAAATTTTTCTGCAATAAAGCCAAAACGTGTCGTGTTCCATATCGATATCTTCAAGTTAAAGCCAACAAAATGTGGTTAACTTTCCAGTAGTGAGAATCAACTGCAATGAGAATTAATTGTGACGGTTAAAACCAAAGTTGGTTTTGTATGTATTGTCTATCAAATCGAAGGCAACGGGTAAATATGAAATAAATCCCAAATTTGTAAAAATCCATCTCCCTCAAGTTCTAAAATTTATAACCTACATCTTCAACTCAATAATAACCACCTGTGAGTATCCGAGCTAATGGAAAAATGTTAAATTACTCCCGATACCTAAGTCGAACAATTGTGGCAGCCCCGAATACCGAAATATTGCCATTTTTATCGAAAGTATTCGAAAAGGCGATTCTAAAGCAAATGCAAGAGCACCTAAATAGTAACAAACTTTTAGGTCCTGCCCAATCGGGATTTCGTGCGAATAGGAGTTGCAAAACTGCACTTTTACTAGTAGTAGATGATATACGAAGGGCCATGGACGCAAACTGTGCTACTTTTTTAACGCTGTTGGACTTCTCGAAAGCATTCGACACGGTTGATCACTTGGTTCTCTGTTAAAAGCTTAGGAACGATATCCTCTTTTCTCTCAGTTCCTTAAGGGGTGCCACAAGGTTTCATTTTTGGACCGATACTGTTTTCACTATACGTGAATGAACCTCCCCGACTAGGTACACAGCGGCCTCCATCTGCTATGGTCAACCCAAAGGTATTATATTTGCCTATTAAAAGTAAGATGTTGTTCATCGGCACTTCTTTTACCTATCCTTTTGAATGCAGTGTTGACTATAACACAAGAAGACATTAAACGTAATATAAAACAACCTCGCGAGATACATCTTCAACAAAAGATATACCGGCCATATCTCCACCTACTCCAAATGAATAACGGGTTTGAATTTTGATAATCTCATCAACTTTAGGTTACAGTTACAGTTACATAGCATTATGCAGACACGTCAGCCCGAGCACCGGCACAACAGACTGGTTTTTGTCAGTTCGCTAAGAACCGCGCTCTAATTCGGCCCAGATTCAATTGCCTGCAATCCAAACTACTCTTTTGTGAAAGTAATTACCAGTAACATATTCGATTTTAATAATCTCTATATATAAAAATCAATGCTTGTTTGTTTGTTTGTCCTTTATAGACTCTTAAATGGTAGGAGATAGAGCACTGATGTCTTTGGCAACTTTGTTCAGAATTCTGTGGAAAAGGTTTTGGTGTCAATTTATTTTTATTTCATGCAAAACTCTATAAATAGTCACAATTATATTGACCGGACACATGATTGATGAGTTACAATCGAAAATGTTTATTTTTTGATCTATTTTTGCAAAAATTAAGAAGTAATGTATGGAAAAATTGTTGGAAATATTGAAAGCTATAATTTTTGTGAAGGCATTGTAAGCACGAGTGACGAGATATAGAGCAAAAATACTGGTAATATTCTATTCAGTGTATTTAAAACTTGATCTGAATATCAAAAAGAATAACTCGTTTCATATTTTGTGAGTTTTTCATACAGTTTTCCCTCATCAACTATAGACCCGTATCTCGTGCAATCAGTGCCCGAAGCGGTTTCCAATTCAAATTAAAATATATATCTTACACTGGACCATGCCAAATAGACCCACACAAACATAGATAATAGTGTTTTGGAGTATAAAAATGTATCCTTGAGAAGTTTGATTTGTTATTATAATTATAACAAGATTGCCAAGATAATGACCCGAAAACCATATCTCGGGCACTTCTAATTGCTTTCAATATGATGACATAAAAAGTGTATTTATGAGTAGTTTCCGGTCGCGAGTAGGATAGCCAGATCATTAGGTTAGTAATTAGAATAGATAAAAAGAATCCTAGACAAGCAGCACCGCTAATTGAAGTTGAAGACTGAGTTAAAGGATTCATTTCACATCAGAAGTTCGACTGCGAGTTAGCGAATTAGTGAGTTAGTGAGTTAGTGCAAATATTTTTTTATACGGCAACTGAATTTTTTGTGGGATACGTGTCTTTGGTTAAATCATAAGTGCTTTGCTCTGCTTTTCAATATTGAATTTTTGTATTTTTTTTCATTGATGGGAAAACATTATTATTGACAACAGTGATAGTCCTTTCGGTTTATGAGTACACACATGGAATATATTTTTCATCTACTTTTGGTGCATTTTTTTGGTGAGTTTTTCATGTAGTTTTCCTTGATTGCATCGTTAATGGAATCCAATTGAATTTTAATTGCTTCCCCATGCCGAATTTTTGTATTTTTTTCAGCTGATTTCAACCCAATTGTCGATAAAATTCGTCAACAAAGTTTCTTTCAATTGCTTTAGAATAATACGAATTTTTTGTATTGAAAACGGTGGCATTTTACATTGCGATTTATACTTATAAAATATGCCTCCCAAACGAGCAGCGATTGGTGGAAATACACCTCAAGCAAAAAAGAAAAAGCAGTTGCGAACCTCAGAATCTGACGAACCACGTAAGCAAAGACTCGAAGCTCAACGATTACGCACACGAAGCCCGTTCGTCTGAAACAAGCGGGCGACGTGAGCAAAGACTCGAAGCACTACGATCGCGCACATCTTGGTCTAGACGAACACTGAATGATTCATAGATGCCATTATTGGAGCAGGCTGCGTTCCATTATGATCAAAATTATGATTACAATCTTCATCCGAGTGTTGTTTTTGGAAAAATGAACAAATTATACGTGCATTGTAAAGCACTCAAATTTAAGAGTGAAACACCTGGAAAGTTAAATTGCCAGAGTTACATCCGCCGCCTGATCCATTATCGACATTGGTATCTGGTTACACAAGCCAATCGAAACATTTTTTGGGAAACATTCGGAAGTACAATTCGTGTTTCCAAATGACATTGTTCGGCGCAACAAATATTATACGCGAGAATTACATGCCAACCTTCAAAGTGCAGTGCCAAATTTATCATCGTGCTGGGTCATTACTACCACTTCCAGATGCAGATCACAAATTTCTTCAGATTTATTTAATGGGAAACATTTATTTAAGATGAACAAATCGATCAACGTTGTCGATTCAATAGGGACACTAGAAGAGAAATTGTCGCTGAACATCTAACTTTATTTGATCAACACGATCACGATCATCAATGAATTTATTCAACTGTTCAGAACGGCCCTTGAACGAATGCCAACTGATTTTTACAAATTTGTAATTCGTGCAGATAAGGCACCTGTTGGTCAATACGCAAGACAATATAATGCTCCAAAGATTGATGAAACAGCAATCGATATAGTTGGCCAAGAGATTATTCTCCATCGCAGAAATAGTAAGGTCCAACGAGTCCCAGAAACGCATCGCTCATACGACGAATTGCAATATCCAGTTCTATTTTGGCAAGGAGAAGATGGGTATCATTTTGGAATCAAAATGAGAAATCCGCTAACCGATGCAGAAACAACGAATAAAAAAATCAGCGCTATGAACTACTATTCGTATCGCCTAATGGTACGTAAAAACGCTGATAATCACAACCTGAAAGGTCGTCAATTGTCAATTGTTCCATAAATATATTGTCGATATGTATGCGAAAATCGAAAGCGAACCACTTCTCTACAGTCGCTAGAATCAAACTAAGTTGCACTCGGAAGTTACATCCATTTACGCGACGCAGTCTTTAATGATGACAACGTCAATCAATTCACTTGATTTAACCGGCATCCCTCCGCACGTTTTAACATTGAAAATTGGTGTGCCTATCATTATGCTTCGAAACATTAATCCGCCACGACTTTGCAATGGTATCAGACTCTCAGTGAAAAAAGTATGATGACCAATATCATAGAAGCTACTATTTTGAATGGAAAATTCAAAGGAGAAGATGTACTATTGCCTCGCATTCCAATGGTTCCAACAGATTAAAAAAAAAACAAAACACTGTGGCGCTGGTAGCCCGGTATGGGCCATGGCCTAGCTTCTTGACACTCATTTGTGTTGCTCATGTTGTCATTTTTGTCACATCTGAGCGGGGCCTGCGGTTTATCGCCGAGTCCGAACGACACTGCTTAGAAGCTTTTTCGTAGGCAATTTTACTTTCGGGAGTTTGTCATTGCCCGCCGAAAGGGTGATGGCGATTTGAAAAATTGTTGGTGACCCAGCCAGGAATCGAACCAAGACTCTCTGCGTGATAGTCAAATGAGCTAAATATCGCGCCATCGCCAACAGATTAACCTGCCTTTTTTAAAATTTGATTTTTTTAATATGCGTAGTAACGCGTAACGTAGTAATGACACCACCGTACAGTGATTTTTTGTGGATGCAGTGGCCTTTTGACAGTAACATGTGAATCTTTCTTCCCCATATGCTACAATTTTGTTTGTTAACGTATTTACCGAGAGAAGAATGAGCGTCGTCACTGAAGAAAGTGTAGTGTGAAAATTGGCCAACCACATGCTGACGTTCAAGCACTCAAAAGGCGTATGCTCTACGCAGTCCGTGGCATCTGTTATAGAGCCAGTCCCATACTTTTCATACTTTTTAACTCTTTTGTCTTTGGTATGTAATCATGTCGGTCAAATCTGCTCCTAATGCGGAAAACGTTACTACTACAGAATCACGGTTTTTGTAGTAGTTAAAACGTTCATTGTTTGTTTAATAATCTACTACACTGTTAAATGAGAGTTCGGTTTAACGTATACGAATTGTATGACTCTAAACTAGGGAGAGTCTTAAAATGGATCTTCAAATCCACTATTGCGACTCTGAAAGATTCTAAGGGAAGACGAATGAAGATATCTTTAGAGTGGTATTTCGTCCCGTTTAGTTTGACGAGCTTTAAAAGAGAAGTTTAAGAATGAATACGAATAGAAGAAGAAGAGTATAATAAATATTTATTACAGATCCCAGAAAACTCGGCATTTTTTTGCGAGCTCAGTTTTGAAATAATATTTTATCATCGGTATAAGCAGAACGTTGCCATATTGCCCCTTTCAGACAGTTTAAATTGGCAGTAGGACTGATGAGAATAGCCCCTTAAAAAATCGATTACACCTATGAATAATATGTGTGCTGTTGTAGAAAGTCCCTACATGTTAAAGATATCCTTGAGGCACTTGCTCTTCATATTCACCAAAGATACTCACAGCTAAATTTGTATAAATTGCTCCTACAAAGTGACACTGAATGTTCATTTTACTTTCCTAAAAGTTCCAAATTCACATTAAAGTCAAGAATGAAATACATTTTCCTATTCCTTCATATCTCACATCTTCTCAACCTAGCCACCGCAGTTATTTTGAAATTTAAATTCCTGACCATAAAACCTTTACGACTGTCATTACCTTCAAGTGTTTGAAAATTAAATGCAACACCTCTTCCTTATTACCGACATCACTCCAAGTGTCTTCTGCCAAGTGAATATCTTAATCTCGCTCTACTACCCAAATTACATGGAACGTCCTCGTCGTTGTCGTCCATAAAAAAGAAAAAATCAAAAAAAAAAAAAAAAAAAAAAAAACACCAACTTACTCACAATCTGAATCTGAATGATGACTTAGGCAACTTCCAAAGCCCAGCCAACCCTAGTTAGGCTGACCCTAACTCCCGTATCTACTTTTACAAGCATCATCACTAATTAGCTTCCTTACCTGCAAAAGAAAAGAATAAAATGGGAAAAATAAGAAAAAGAATTATGAGAAAGCTGCATGAAAGAAAATTAATTCTTGTGCATTTACTCGTAATTCATAGGCACTTGAAGAGGAGAGTGCAGAAAATATGATTACGACGTGAATCTTTAGGTGTCCACGATGGAAGAACCTTGCAATTGTCAGATTAACTGCATTCTTTGCTTGAGATACTTGTACAAAATGAGAGAAAAAAAATCTGAGTAAATAATGGGAGTTAAGAGAGGGTAAAACATCCCATAGTAGGATAAGAACTCACACTCAGATTCAGATTGAGATTTAAATTCATCAGAGTTACCAAGGCAAACTGTGAGATACTGAGATACCCGTTAATTAAAGTAGAAAAAACTAGACAAAGGCTCTCGGGAACTGCTCAGATGATGGCTAATTAAGTGACCACCGTTTGCATTCGACACCGGATGGAGCTAAGAAGAATAAAAGAAATCAACTGTGTGCAGGATGGCACCGGATAATATATAATGAGCAAAGAGATGGAGTCGAAACAGGAAGCAGAAATTGTAGAGGAAGCACATTCACACAGTGTGTCACCCTATAGAATGAAAACAGAACTCCAGGGGTTCAATTAGGTTTACTATACGAGTGGGTAAAATAGCCACAGGGCTGTAGTTGGATTAGGAACTACGTTAGTGAATGCCTATTTTGTGTATTAGTGGCTCAGAGAAAGGCAAACCGCAATGCGTTCATAAGCACTTAGCCTAAAATAGCTTCATTGGGATACCAGATCAAGTCATACCCTTAAGTTACCCACTAGCCGGAGTTGGATTGGGCAAACTGCTTCTTACTCCAAGTTATTTCTCTTCATGCATTACTTCAACAAGGCCACTAAGACGGAAGTGATGAAGATTTTACTGATGAAAAAGATCTGCGACATCTACATTCGATTTTTATTGGAGGCAAAAGCATCGCCAATTTTTTTGTGGATTTGTTGTTGGAGGTAGACTTAGGCAAGAAGTCTTAAGTTTCCGTAATAAGCCATCAGAGATTCAAACTCTCATGGGATGGGTTTCACTCGACCACCAAAACAAAACCCCTGGTTTAGAGACGAATGCCGGCAAACACATGCAGGTAAGCAAGATGCATACAAAGCGCCGTGGCATAGAAGGACTATAGGTGCTCACGAGTTCTATCAGCCGAAGAGAAGAGACGAACACAGGGATCTTAACAGGAAAAAAGGAACATGAGAATTGCGCGAGAGACTTATCCAAGAACGAGATTCAGGCGTGTTTTGAAAATCTTAAAAAAAAAAAACATGCCACGGACACAAACACCAAACCGAAAGGCTTCGTCGGTGACGAACAGGGGAACATCGTAGTAGAGTCGCAGTCAATGCTGAGGACTTAAAAATAACATTTCTGCAGACTTTAAAATGGCGATCACGAACCAAATACCTGTGAAGCAAAATTAACTTTTCAACTTAGACGGTGTAAACCAACAATGTCGTCCACTTTACCTATATGCAGTAAAGGTAGCCATATCCCAGCTTTAGTTGAACATGCTGCTGAAGTGCTGAAGCGGACGACCTGACTGCCGAACTCTTTAAAGCGGTAGGCGACGACTTGGCAATTACCATACACTTACTCATCTGTAAAATATGATCGGACGAAAGCATTTCCGATGAAAGGAATCTCAGCGTTTTTTGTCCGATCATAAAAAAAGGATAACCTGTGAACTGCGCCAAGTACATAGGCATCAGCCTTCTTAACATCACATATAAGATCCTATCTGCTGTGTTGTGTGAAAGCCTGAATTCGTTCGTTAACAACCTGATCCAACTGGTCCATATTGAAGCTTCAGTCCAGGCAGCTCTTGGTGAAAACCCATGAGCTTGAGATCGATGCGTATCACCTATTTATCGATTATAGGGCCGTGTATGACAGCATGTATAGAGACGAGCTATACAGAGCAATGTCTAGCTTTGGCATACCTGCTAAACTCGTCTATCTGTGCAAGATAACGATGGAGAATAAAACGATGAACTGTATGGACTGTACTAGGTGGGGTGAAAAGTAACCTCCTTGGCCGCTAGAATTCGCTGCTACTGCAAAAAAAGGTTATGGTGCCTTGAAGTCCGTTCATATTTAGGCAGACATGCCAAATTTCAGTGCGATACTGTCCTTAGTTTTGTTTTGACAGGTGATTGTTGTTGACACGTTTGGAATCATGTTGAGTATGGACAAAAACGATTTTCGTTCTCTCATAAAACATTATTTTTTGAGAGGCAAAACGGCGAAGAAAACAAAAGAAAAAATGGATAAATATTATGGGGCTAATGTTCCGTCGATTACACCGTCCAATACTGATTTCGAGAGTTTCGTGGTGGCCGCAACTCCACTACCGATCAAGTCCGCAGCGGCAGGCCCTCCGATGCGGTTACAGAGGGCAATGTCAAAAAAATACATGAAATGGTGTTGGCTGACCGGAAAGTGAAGGTGCGCGAGCTAGCAGATACCACAAAGATTAGTACTGAGCGCACACGCCTTATTTTGGGCAATATTCTGCATATGAAAAAGTTATCCTGCCGCTGGGTGCCGCGCATGCTCACTCCTGGCCAAAAACACGAGAGAGAGTGTTTGGACTTGCTGATGCGGAATCGGGCGGATAGAATGAGTGCCCGGCAATGGACTGAAGCCGACACGAGTGCTCCGAAGCGGCCGAGGGAGGCTCAACGGGTCGGAAAGGTTATGGCGTCGGTTTTCTGGGATTGTCATGGCATACTCTTCGTGGACTACCTCGAAAAAGGAAAAACCATCAACAGCGAGTACTACAGGCATTATTGGAGCGATCGAAGGTCGAAATCGCTGCAAAACGGCCTCACATGAAGAGAAAAAAAATTTGTTTTTGCAAGTCAGTCCAAGGGCTGTTATCTCTTCCCAAACTTCAAAAGATGGCTCATCAATAAAAAATTCAGCTCACGTGAGGAAATCATCGACGCCACGGAGGAGTATATTGCAGACCTTCCGGAAAATTACATTTCGGACGGGATCAAGAAGTTGGAAAATCGCTGGAATAAGTGTTTCAAGTTAAAAGGGGACTATATTGAATAAAATAAAAAACTATTTGAAAAAAAAAATTTTTTTCATTCCCAAAAAGGTTACTTGTCATCCCATCTAATACTATACAGCGACATAAAGTTAGTCAAAAGAGTAAAGACCCAACGTCTGAGATGGCTGGGTCATGTAATGCGGATAGTCACCACCACTCCGATCCGAAATGTCTCCCTTTTAAGCTTCAATTCATCGAGCTAATTTTCATCGTTTCGTATTGCACAGACGAGTTGGGGTAAGTTTCTTTCCTACTCAATCTCTGCAGCCTTAAATAATATTGTTTGTCCATCTAGTCGATGGTCTAAAATTAAAAAATGCAATCCAGACGTCTTCTTGCTTCGATGGATGAAATTGTTGTCGATCATATCCATGTTATATGACTGACAAAGAAATGTCGATTGCCTTTGTCCTTAAACAGGAAATCAAGCAGACGAATCAAAATTCCAGATTTTTAGCATCATTGTATCTTCATTCTTCCATATAAGTTCCTTTACGCGGCAAGCTTATAAGGTCTTGATCGAGAGCATCTCTGCTTCTGAAAAGATGATATTCCTTTGGCCTCCTTTCCTCGAAGAGTTCGTGAGTAGTTTCGTTGCAGAACCCCAGCATTTCATTGTATGCTCTCGTAAATACTCCAGCAATTTAATTTTGGTGGTGGAAACGCTACCTTGCTAATCATTTTGCCACTGATTCTCTGCACTTGACCCACGCAGCATAGAACTTCTTAATCGATTTTAGGAGACTCGATTAGAAAAGGATCTAGCAGTCTATTGGTTCGAAGTAAAACTCTTCATATAACTTTTTCGGCATTCTGTTGTGTAAGATAAACGTGTTTGCCCTTGGCAACCACGATATAATGGTTGGTATGGATGTTGGTCCCTCGGAATAAATATGCAGACTACTAAACTGTGTCCTGAGTCGATCGCTATGAATCAATCTAATGCTGAGATTAAGATTACTCTTTAGCCCGTCAGGAAGTCGTTTGGGATATTTTTCCAAATATGAGCCGCCAAAGACGTCCTCTCTTCCATACTTGGTAGGACATTGCTTATTTAGGGGGGAATTTAGAGCACTGGCGCCAAGCTGAAGAAATTGAAACGATTTCAGTTATCTGAATAAGATCGAGTTGGAAGTTGCGAAGCGTTTCAAAACTGACGATAGTGAGTAAATTAAAGGCACACTTGGGTGATTGGATCAGCCAAATTATTGTCTTGATAGGGACACATACTTACAGTTCAATCCTAGGTCTATCTACACCTAAGCACATGAATATACTATTGAATCAGTCTACAGTCTTTTTTTTTTAAGAAAGGAGAGGTTGAACGGCCTTTAGCACCCACTGGGTTGGGTTGCTTTCAAAAATTATTGTTGCAGAAGTACCCCATACTTTGTTTAGTAAGGCGGTTCCATAACTTGAAAGAATACTTAAAGTTCATTCCCTCGAGAGCAATCTTTTCAACCTGATAATTGAATCATAAGATATACTTTCATTTTTCAGAGTCATTGCATTCACTCAGTCTAAGTAGTTTCCCAAATAAACTTCCCAATAAAAGGGCGCCTTTCATCACACCCTTCCTAGATGTTGTCAATAAAGCTGTGCTTTATGGGATTCGTTATGTTCTCTCTCTCTAAGTATAACGAGTCAAAGACATTCGTCTTCATTCAACTTCACAGGCACCATCTGTTCAACTGCATATCCGTACGACCACCAAATCGGTTGGGTTCTGTTTTTATTACCATCATTCGCCGGAAGTAAAAATAATCGTCCCGCACAACAATGACTCGTCTAAAAGTTGCCTGGATCAACAATGCAATTTTAAGTCATAAACCATCTCAATGAGATAGTCATTGGCCCCTCTGGAAGTTTGCTTTCCTCCCTAAATGGCCATAAAAGAGGCCATAAACAACCTCCACCACCAGAAGACAATTTCAGCTGAAAAAAAAAAAACAGCACGAAACCTGTACTCGGAAGCTCAAACTTTATAGCCACCACTGTTTAACTGTTACTTGGAGGGATGCGAGCAACATTTCAGGAAGCCACGCCAAGTCATAGATAGACGCGTTTCTCTATTCATCGTGCAATTCCTTTCATACCATATTCCATCAACCATCACCCGTCGTTGTTGTCATAAAGGCAATCTCGGTGCTTCCATCTTTTGGTGCGACGACACAGCCTTACTGCACGGTCTCAGTACCCTGTCTCGGTACACTTTGGCTATCCTGCCACATGCAAACTCCTGCGGCTAAACGCTCAGCAGGTGAGATGTGAGGATAGATACTTATCATGCGAAAGATTTATGGCTCCCCCTTGAGAACGTTAACACACACACACAGTAAAAAGAAAACAAAAAATATTTTCCCTGAGACACCAAAGGGACACATGGCTCATGCACTGTCAATTCTTGCCAAGTCATCTAGTACGAGTACATATCCAGGGCTGTATTCGTAGTACAGGGCCCTCCTTATGGCTAAATTGATTATAATTTCACGCTAATCACGACCTGCGGATCTTGTCGCATTAATTATTGACGTCCAGAAATGACATGTGGCAATGTATGGTAAGTCGTGTTGCATGTTTCTGAGATAAACACTCGACAGTAGTACGAGTACCTACCTCCGAATTCGGAGATTTTTGTGTCGTCTCGTCGTTGTTTCAATCCGAATTGAATCTGCTTTTTCGAGAACTTCTTCTCCTGACTACCTTCATACTTTTGGGAATTTTGGGGTCTCTTTTGGGTCTCTGCTTTATTATGGAAATAATGTATGCTGGAGTAATTTGATACCATCTCCGGGTTGGATGGCCGAAAGGATACGAGCAGATATGCTGCTCAAATATCCTCTCTCGTAAGTGCATGGCAGTTCTGTTAGCCGCTCAAATGGTACCTCGATATGGTCCAAATGCAACTACGAGTAGAAGCACTCAGGCAGGGAAACTGGTGAACAGACAAACTGACACTTGAACCTGTCGGATGCTGGAATCACAACGAGGATGCAGATGATGATGATGGTTTTTGTTATTGTTTATGTTGTTGTAGTTGTTGCGGATTATGAATGTTTGGCGCGAAATTTGACACGCTTACTTGTTCTCGTGTCTAAAGCGTTAGGTTTTCTTTATTTTTTTGTTTTCAGTTTTTGTCGGAGTTTTTGTATGTGGAATACCCTTGGTCTTGGGACTCCTTTGTTTGTGGCGAAAACAGAGATTTTATCTTAGTGTTGTCTTTCATTTGTGTTAATTGGTGGATGCAGGCGTGCATGACAAAAGCGGATGTTTGGATTTTAATCACGAATTGCTGGTTGGAGTTGATGAGTTTTATGGGTCTCTGGGCACTGGAGGTGGTAATGGCTTTTGAGCTAATGAGGAGGGAATTTTTGCGAAACCATTGAACAGTAGCGAATCGAGTTACAAATTTGAGCGAAAGGGTGCTTGGCGACATTTGTGAAATGTGAATCGTTGGGCGGTTTTACGAGTTCTAAGAAGAAATGTCGTTCGACGTCTAGACATGAAGAAGCTTAAGTGTCAAGAAATGTGATGGTTCTTGGCGTTAAAACAGGTCATGTAGGCTTAGTTATGGCAATGTGGATGTCCTCGTAAGTTTAACGTCAGTTCGATTGAGAACATTCACCCGCAGACTACAACTTAGGGGCTGTCATTTAATTATTGCATGTTTTGGTTTGCTTTGATTTAAATGTCTCTGGCAGCTGAGCAAGAGAGAACGGGCAGTGCTAGATATGGTCGCGAGGCTCGATATTGCCGGGTTTAATTCTGGTTGGAAAACGGCTTTCCGGTTGGCACCGGGGACACGTTAATTGACGACACGTTCGCAACGCCAAACGTAGCTGAGCGAGTCTCCTCGTAGAGAGTCTTGGAGTTCTACACGGCGAGTAATCACCAGTTTATTGCCTTCGTGGAAGTTCTCCATAGAGTGCCATTGGTGGGGCTCAACCGAGAAGCACTTCGTGAAGCTCTGGCTAATGTACCGCCTCCTGTCGACTTGAATATAATTTCAAATGTTTTGGAAGCCGAGTAGCTGGTAGACTGCACCATGCACCGTATTAAAGAATGGTGCAATATGAATATGCCTTGTAGGCCTTCTAGCTTCAGGAGATAGCCGAGCTCCTTGTGTATTCAGGAAATTGCGATCCTGTGCAGAGAATGTCAACCCTTCCGACAAGTATTCCAAAGGCGCGGGGATGCGGAGTTGTTGTGGCGGCGTATAAAGAAACAAGAAATATTTGGAGAGGGCTGTCAGGACAAGCAAACGACGCTAATGGAAATAACTTATTGCCGAGGTAGACAGGGGCACGTTGGACTAGGAAAAAAAGCTGGCGCCCCATAAACCTCGCCATTTATGAAGGAAGTGGTCTCCACCTTGTTTCCGTCCACCCAGAAGAGAGAAGGGTGGATATCATAAGGGACGAAGTCCTACTCTCCACACCCAGAGAACCGAGGGTCTACCAAGCGGTAAGGGTCCTGGACCAGAAGTTCCTATGGTTCTGGTCGTGACGGAGAGATCACGTTAGGAGGCCGGGCGACAGTTACTGTGGGCCTTGCTAAAGTGATGTATTAGCTGCGGAGTCAGAGGTTTGAGCTGGTATCCAAAAAAAACTGGGATGGTTGTCTTTACTAAGCAATGATGGGTCGGCACTGTACTCGCGAGGCCTGTACTTCGCTTTCTCGGAATGTGGGTCAATGCAAGACTTACCCTGTATAGGGAAGGCGACTTATAAGGTCATTAAAATAGCAGCCGAACTGTTTCGGCTGATACTCAATGTTCGCGACACCCTTCCAATCCAGCATGCCGAAAATCTTTCAATTCTTACCACACATTCAAAACTGCTGCAAATTATTTAGGAAAAATATACGTCACTGGTCGGGCTTCATTATATAAAGCATTTGTCTGCCCAAATTATGAGAATAATCCTCATTATCTGCTCAGGAGCTCTCAATACCGATCTGCTTCTGTTAGAAATGATTAAAAATTGTGCGGTATATCCTGAAGATGATGCCTAATTGCTTAGTTAATTGACTTCCTAGAGCATCGACGCATTGTCCCCTGTCGAACGCTGCTTTATCATCATTTCTATCGCCATTGCCCTAGCAAAACTGTTAGCACCATCAGGTGTACTTTTGGATATACTCCACAATATCATGGTTCTTTCTAAAAGCCGATCAATTCGCTATGGAATGCATCGCAGAGCTTTCAAGTTTCTAGTCATTATAATCTACATACATTCAAAACCAACAGACTTCGGTATCTCTCTTTCTGTCCTCCCGCTCTATATTCCAACATTTTAAGGGTTTACAAAATCATTTGACCGTGCTCTGTATATATAAAAAAAACGTTGATTCAACAGCTTTATAACCGGCTTTAGGTTGCTCTTTCCTAAGAACTCTTAAATACTTACTTTGGTCGAAGACGAAATACTTTCTGAGAATTGACTAGAATTGAAGGCCAAAACATTTTCACATCAAGTTACTACATACGTCATTACCTTAGGCAACCCCATAACTAAAGCATATGGCATCTTGGTTTAACAAAATTACTTGAATTGGGTTACTCCATAGTTGCTTTCCTCAGCTAATGCCTGAGTTCAAGAGGCGCCTATCCCCAATGAAATCTATCATCAATCATTCCTTTTCACTATTGTTGCTGACAGTTTTGATTAACTCACTGAAAGATCCGGTGAAGGGCTAAATTTTCGTCTCGAGCTTCTACTCAATTAAAGTTCAATATTATACTTAAAAGGAAATAATTTACTGTTTTCAACTTTCCCTTCAATTTTGTATCGTATCTATGGCCGCGGTCAACTCGTACTTGGACTGTTAATTATAAAAAAAAAAAAAAATTGTTTTACTACCACCGACAAATTACACCAATATATCGAAATTGACCCTTGACTGTGGTGTAAGCGCCAGGCCTTTCTCTTAACCCAATTCATTGATCTCCATTGATAGCTATTGAAGTGGTGTACCAGTGCGAGTTCAAGTAAATGGAGTGCAGGGCAACAACAATATTTTTTATTTTTTATTTTTTTTCATATAAACAAATTTTACAGTATCGATGGTGATTAATGGCCGTCAGGTCAATTCGTTGCACAAATAATCCGTCGGGCAATTTATCTCAATTCGCCATTAAAACCAATCGAAACCTGGATAAAGTCAGATACTTGGTTGTTACGAGTACCTATGTACATAGTACGTACTCCTATCCCAATCGATTCTTCCTATTATTCGTATTCCATTCTCTCTGTCTGTACAAGGAAGGAATTTCTATCCCTCTTAACTTTACTCGTCCCCTCAACTGCCATCCTTAAATGGATTTCGAGCGATTTATTCCATTTGATGATGGTAACAAACTTCATACAGAGACGACCTTTATTCGTAGCCTTCGCTTTAAAATATTTTCGCAATTTTTTCCTCATTCACGATTTTTGTTTTCTAGTTCGTACATACGAGTATTCCTATCTTTTGCATTCAGATATATGAATATAGTAGTCGTGTACGGGGAATAGATACAAAAATATGAAAACGCGCAACGAACATGTTTGTCCATGTGGAAATGACCAAATGCAATATTTCAACAAACACCATGTCAAAGGTTATCGGCTTTGGTTAGCCGGTTGGTCAGGCTAAAGGAGTGAAACCCACTCGAATTCTCGGTGCGAAGTGGTTAAAGAATTTATGATGAACGATGGGGCAAGCCAGGAGATGAGGCAACAACACATAAAAAAATTAGAAACAAAAACGACGACGAATTGCAATTGCAACAACTGCAAAGCAAAAAAGAATCTAAAAACAAAATAAATTGCTAATTCTTGTGAAGGGGGGAGTTTTTTGTTTTCATTTGTATTTTTTTTTTTTTTTGCATAGATACACATTCATCCGCTCCTTTCTAACAGGGAAGTTGATGTATCTATGAACTGTGTATGAGGTGCATACCGTGAAAGGATTCAATGGTTTCGAAAAATTTGCGTTTTGTTTTCCAAACGAATCGTCAGATGCATCAAATAAATTCAAATGAATCGAAAGAGGCGGAACAAGGGCCTCCCCGGGTTGCCAGGAATTGAGTGGCATTAGTTGATATTCCATTCGTTGATTGAATGGACGCGTTTATGACGGTCTGGTTTTAGATATGATGGACCAACCAACCGACGAACTATCGGGCATAAATATTTTTCCAAATTGGAAAGAATAGAGAGAAAAAAAAAACAACAAACAGCAACCATTTGCCTGGTGTTATGGTTTTAAAATTATTAAAACGATTTCTTGTTTACCCCTTAACAGGGCGGTATCTGATGTATCTGTGAAAGTTTTTTGCTTGCTTGTGAGTGAAAATTATGCTGCTACGCTTAGGAACATTCCATAGATACAATTGATTTCTATTAAATGTTTAAAGGTATTTTTTGTTCCCTTCAGTGAGCCAGAAAACATGAGGAAAATCATTGATGCAATGTGGAAAAAATTGATGAATGTCTGTTCACAAGGAAGTCGCACAGGAAATAAATCATATTCATTGCGGATACACAGATTTTAAAGCAGCAATGAAACACTTTAAACTGCAAGTAATCACGATCAATATCCCAATTGAGTAAGACATTTGAGTCGAGGGAAAAAATATTCGAGAACTTGAGCTTCAGTAACAGAAACAAGTTTCTCAAGTTCCAGTTTATTACCGATAATACAAAATTCTATACCTTCACACAGAAGTTCGAGAGGCGAAGCAGATTCACTACGAATTGATACTGCGAACAGAAGTGGCATTACAATTACACTTTTGCGTGATCATATACCATCACTTCCCACACAGAACTAAAGACGCAACCAACTGAGAGGTTTGTGGCAGCGTTCATGGTCTAGATCTTGTACATGGTTATTTCCATTAATAATACTAGACCCTGGAATCACTATGAGATTTTTTGTTACATACCTGGTGCACTGGAACGTACGAAAAATTAACTACCAAAACGTGAACTTAGGCATTGAATCATGCACAATTTTAATATAAAAGGTTCATTTGAGTTGCATGTTTGTTCAAAATTTTGACCGCCACGTTGATGGAGGACTCCCTCCACAACCTCAGGAGCTGAGGTGGTGACTTCCTGTATTGCGTTTCTGGCTGATGAATCTGATGAATTTAGGAGCTGTATCTATGTCCATCCGCTGTACATGTCCTTACCGAAGTTTCCATCCTTGGTAAAGTCCATGCCTCTGCACCATAGAAAAGGACCGGGATGGTCCATATATAAAAATGATCAACATGTGTTACACTTCAAATGATTTCTAAGGCACGGCCTTCATATAGTAAATGTTGCGGAGTCTTGGTAAACAAATTTCCTTATCGCCTGATGGTACTGATGGGCGGTACGTTGTCCCTGAGTTGTCGATTTTGAGTGTCTCCCGATAGCAGCATGTCTTCTTTTTCACCTCTTGTACCTCCAGAGTCACTTTAGCCTCCGCAAAGCTCGCTATGGTATGAAGAAAATGTCTATGTCATCCTCATCGGCAAAGATTTTCGAACATTGTACTCTGAACTTGGTTTGCACGCTACCACAACATCAGCGCTGAGTATTGGCAGCTTCATGGGAACGTAGGTAGGACAATCACAAAGTTAAGTCCTCCGCGGTGTTATCATCACCTTACCATCTAGCGTCGCAGGACATTGTGTCACTTATGATCAGCACATTTGGGTGCTTAGTAAGGCGAATTGCTATTTCATGAATTCGCTAAACAACTGGAGTGGTAAGAAAGTCGCTTTTCTCTTAAAGGCATCAAAAAGCATACGTGTGGTTCAGCAACCTGGAGAGTCTTATCCTAACCGGGAATGCAAGCAGTCCTTATAGAGGATTGGGTCCTGAAAGATCACCTTTGGCTTTGCATACCAAGCTCGTGATCTCATTATGACCAACAAAGTGTTGCATTCTCGACATAGTTTATGAGCGGTGAGAGGATATATCAAGACTTAATGCTTCAACCCGTCTACCAGTTCTATACAATATGCATAGTTCGGTGCCTTTACTATTGCATATACTTCTGCTTGGAAGACAGAAAGTGAAACCTGACATGCTCGTCCTAAAGAAAGACACCAGCGTAGCAGCCTAAATTTCTTTTTTTTAAGACTCTGGCGCAAACTATTCCTAGACACAGAGAAAATCCACTTCGCATTGTTACTGAAACGGGAATTTTGGTGTCATTGCATCCAGATGTCAAGTCCTTGAGACAAGAGTTAAAAGGCATTTGGTACGCAAATTCATTCATTTTATCTATAGTGCGACAATTAGGTTTAATTTTACAGATAGTTCAACATCATCTGCATGCGTATGAACGTTAAGCACTAAGTCAGTCGACAATCATGCACCATAGGTATGGAAACAGAACGTCGCACTACAAGCAACCCTGTGACTAAAACCGATCAGAATAACTAACTACGTTGGATTGTGTTACACAGCTCACTTGCACCCTCGATGATAGTAGCTGATACCTAGCAAGTGAGTATCTATCCGAATAGGTTGTTTGTAATCGCTTTGCTTTGATCAGTAAAGATCTCAGTTCTCCTTAAAATTAGTTAAATGTGAGTTGTTTAGAGGTCTTCTGGTTTTCTGGTCTCCTGATGTATTCACTTCAAATCTACTCCATCATACAACGAGGCGAGGGAACTGTAAGGATTCCAAACCTTCTGCTTCATTCTAAATTTAAGCGAAGTATTGGTGGACTTGTCCTTTTTTAAATGTGTCTAGTTGGCTTAAGCGGGTTCCCCATTTCAACGAAGATGAGGTCCTCATCCAATTTTGAATTCGATTTGTCTATGGTCTTTTACGACAATCTTCGATTGTATATTATTTTCAGAAAGTGATCTTCCTAACGTACCAGTACGATAGCGTTAAGATAATAACTGGCTGTCTTACCTTCGTACACAAGTTATGGCTGAAAGTTAGATTAGAGCCCCTATTTGCTTTTGCGGAAGTACGAGTACAATTGCAGGTTTGTAAGCTATGCTTACATCTGTAACAGATCTGGGACCAAAATTAGGAGGAAGCAAATAAAAAACAAAAAAACACTGTGGCGCTGGCAGCCCGGTATGGGCCATGGCCTAGCTTCTTGACACTCATTTGTGCTGCTCATGTTTTCATTTTTGTCACATCGGAGCGGGGCCTACGGTACTCCTTAGAAGCTTTTTCGTCGAAAGGGTGATGGCGATTTGAAAAATTGTTGGTGACCCAGCCAGGAATCGAACCCAGACTCTCTGCGTGATAGTCCAATGAGCAAAATATCGCGCCATCGCCATCGCCAGTCTCTTCAATAACTCTTCCTAAATGTAGTAAACTTGAATTTCTATAGTACGAGTACTAAACACGGAAGGCTACGGTTCCTCGTCATTTTTTTTTAGGAGGAAACTCGATCAACATTCTAGTAAGCAATCCTCTGATTTTGGCATGACTCGATGACTACCACAATTTAACGCTACGACATCAATTTTTCGACGAAAAAGCCACAGCGCATCATTGACAGTTCGCCACTTTTATCTCAAAAGAGTTAACTCCTGCATCCTTCTATTAACAATTATGTAAATGAACACATCCACAGTCCTCCCACATTGTACCAATCACTTGTTCACATAAAAGATACCATCAACTTCTTTCCCAGGAGCACTACTCTTTTCCGTGGAAAATTCGTGGAAAATTCTCTTTACTCTAATCTCTTGCAACAACAAGATGCAAAGTAAACATCTTGAAATCTCGTCCCATCTAGAGATTTCCATAAATACTCACTAATTTTGAAAATTTCTTAAAATTCAATTTGTGTCTCTTGGGAGACACTACTTAATAGATTCAAAGCCAACAAAAAAAGATCGTAACATTGTAGCAACGAATGCTTCTGTCAACTTTGGTTCTGCTTCCATTCATCGGAAGACAAAGTTGGGTAACATCTCCAGTTCAAGACACACTAAGGCATCTTTTCATCGAAAATTTATTCATTAGCAAACAAATTTTCCAAAATGTAAACACATTCGTTGAAGGCACCCCAAGTTCGAAGTCAGATGCACCATCTAGCGTAAGCGTGCGAGTATCTCATGGATGCGAACATCTTATTAGACATCATTACGTGAATTAATTTCAAATTCATCATCAAGTGCACTCTCTTCTAATGGCAGCTTGTTACTTTAAGGCTAGCCAGTGATGATGATGATGATGACGAAGACGACCATAATGATGAAGACGACGAGAAGGCCAGAAGATTAAAGTCAACACACTTGTAGTTATAGTCGTGCGGCTACAAGTCATGGATTTGGTACCAAAGGCGCATTCCATTTAATCCAGTAGTGGCCAAAGATACAACTCAACTAATTGCATCTATAGTAGACAACGTTTTATGTTATCTGGCACGAAGAACAAAACTAACTATGCAACAGAAACCAAATTTATCATCATCATCACCATCACTATTATCGTCGTTGTAGTTGTTGTTTTGCGTCATCATCATGATGAAAGAAATTCTGAAGGAGTCTGGCAGACAAGGGTTTTAGTTGCAGCTCCGACTCCAGTACCAGAAATGAGAAATCTCAACAACAGCAGAACAGTACCAGCATGAGCATCGGTACTGGTCTGGGATTGTTGTCGTGCCTCGTGTTGACACAGGTTTCTTCTTTTGAGCCACCAACTACTCTAAGGAGAACTTAAACATCCGAGAACATCGTCATTAAAGTCAGACAATGATGATGACGATGACGAGGACCAGCAACCAGCAAACAGTAACTGGCAACCAAGAACCGAACAATCCAAGGGAGTGCATTGGTAGGAGGTACTTGTAAAAACAACCAAGGCAACATCAGTCTACCGGTAGGAGCCTAATAAGAAAAACAAACAAGGATACGAGGAGTAACAATTTTGAAAGGCGTGCACTTAAGATTGCCGAGGTTCCAACACTTTTCCCTTTACTCTCATCATCTTCCACCATGACGGGACGTCGTCTTTATAATCAGCACGAACGTCAGAGCAGGAGCAAACTGCTAAAGGAACATTACCAGCCATCATGCGATGCTAAATTGGTGAAGGTATCTGTAAAGACCGGCCAAGGAGTTGGGCAGATTGAGAGGCATACCTAAAACTCTAATGAAAGGGTTCTCTTGGCAAAGGTTAAGGCCAAACAAAAGGTCGTAACAGAGGAAATGATGTGAACAAATTTTTCAATGATGCTTGTCTTCGAGAGAATATCTGATTGGTAATTTGCATCGATGATGGGTAAGGGGAACTTCAATGGATTTTCAATGAGGCTTCAATGAGCCTCCAACGTCGATGATGATGATGATGATGATAATGAGAGCATGATGAGAATGGTAAAGTAAACACAGGAATTATTGGGTGGAAGATTCAATCGAATTGACCCAGGCATACGATACTCGTACATAACCGGATACCTGTATGGCATTCATCTTATGCCTTTCTCCTGGTACATTTCACGTAAGACAAAGGATATGCGGATAAGATATTGATTTTAATAATAACAGTGATGTATGACTATAAGCAAATTAGCGAAGCCCATGATTAATGGGTTAAGATACTTGTTATTCTTGAAATAATTTCCGAGCATTTTGTCTTGCTTTGAGTTGAATGAAATTATATCCATTCGTGATTGCTCAGGAGTTTCTTTTCGTATTTCTAGGCTTACAGGCCATCCCTATACATCAGTTAAGTGGTCTTAATTCCATACAATTTGAGATGGGATGCCATTCCATTCCAATTTCAATCACAAAGAAAGCCATTCAAAGGATACAAATCATCTAATACCTCTTTTCAATAAATTCTTTACAACGACTGAAAAAATTGTATGGCTTCGAACTTTGCACATCGAATCCGGAGGGAGCTGCAGTTGAATACTGGAAGCGAGTGCTACAAGCCTATTATCCAAGGGCCCAATTGGTGAATTAAAGTCAGTTATGCCAATGATCGTCCTCAAATTGGATCTTGTTTGAGAATTCTCATGGATTTCAACCTTTAAATGTGGATCACGATGTTACACAGTTCTACTCAAAAATCTGCATTTGTCTGCGGATAGTACAAGAGATGTGCTGTAACTATGGTTTGGCATCAATTGTGCTTGTTTTAATTGTATGTACTCCCAATACACTCTGGTCCTATTAAAGCGGATGTGGCGAATATGATGGTCACCTTACCCAAATTGATCCTGTAATGAACACTAGGACTCCGGCCTGAGGAGTATGTTATTTGATTCCAACCTTGAGGCCCAAAACAGTGTACAGGAAGACATAGATTTGTCCTTACCCTTACAATGATTGGAGAACCGATTAGTAAAATAGGAAAGCCCAGTGTCAGAAAGGCAGTGGCTATTTAAGGTTCTAAGCCGTTTTATGATAGATAGAACAAAACGTTATCAAAGTAGCCGTATTGACTACGAGGGCCACTATAGCTAAAATAAAGGCAAATAAAGGTTCTAACGATACTAAACTATTAGACACTACTTCTAACCACCCCTGGGCGTAAATTCTTCTTAGGATTACTGATTGAAGAACAGTAGAAAGGTACTCGTCATGCAATAGCTGGTAAGATGTAGCAACATTTCCAAAATCTATCTAACTGTTGGCGAGAAATAAGACTTAGAAAACTATGAAAAAACATCGAGGAAAAGGGAAATTGGTTATGGATATATAGATATATGGATGACGTCTAAAGTTAGCTTGCATAAAGGATTGGTTTTAGACCAAAATAAAAGTATTAGGCTAACCCCCAAGTTGAAAGACATGAGTAGACCATAGATAGAGAACCATTATCTTCAAAACCAAAACTTATGTCCATTTTCTAGGCTCCAAATGCGCTCCTGATAATCGAAGTCTACAGAGTTTATGGAATGCATCAATTGTAACTGTTACATGTTTAGCTTCTCTAGTTCCTAGCGACAGTTACCTGCGTATTTTAAGAAGAACAGAATGCCTTTTGATCTCTGTTTGAATGTTTTTGAAGGCGTAATACACTGCATATACCCTTGGACTACACACGGTCTTTCCGGCAAAAGTCACAGCAACCACATTACTTGTTTAACCTTTTGTTAGAGTAAAACATCTGTTCAGATTACTAACCAACTATTCAAGCTTCCTCTTTCAGTATTAACATACCGAGCCTGCCTCCGAGCCCCTACAGAGTTCGATGAAGGGCATCCACTTTTCAAAAACAAAACCTTTGGCATTCACGATGGCTTGGTCTATGAAACAGGTTAATAGTTCTATCTCATCCTAAGTCTTGGGGTTAGGATTCAAAGATCTTTCTGGCTGGAGCAATGCTGTCCATTCATATGATGTGGCTGAGACAGTTTGATATAGCCCAAAAAGATATATTTGTTTAGGTGGCGCTAGAGGGAAGATGAAGTCCTTAACTGCCTTGAAGGTAGAATGCCATTGGTGAAATTCTGGCCCTCAATGTTGTGTGTCATTTTCTGATGATACGAGTACCATGTATTATTCTTCCAACCACATCTGCAAACGTTATTAAAAAAGATCGCCTCTCGACCGGCCTATTTGGTTGTCAAGTGAGTTCTGCGCGATTCTTTCCAGGGCGATGCGGAAAATGTCTCATAAAAGCGCGTGGCGTTGTCTAAAATCTATCTTGACATTTAAAATCTCGATAAATTTACTGATGAAGCAGCGTCAATTTTCCGTCCTGTGCCATCCCGCACATGGATTTAACATCGATGTCCGAACTCGTGATGGCGGTTAAAACAGCCCCTGTGCATGATGTACGCGGCTTTAAAGTCGAAAAATATATGGTAAGTGATGATCTGAAATTTCTTTTCATAGTAAATATTTATTTTTTAAAGATCAGCGTGGCGATTGATCAGGATTCTGTTGACTAACATATAACTTAGATTAGACCAGCAGCGTTGGTTTTGCCTTAGTTCTCATCGATAGTCCTTGAAAACAGCATAAGTAAAGGCTAAAATCGCAAAGGCATGCTCGGCCAGTGCAATAATACTGAGCAACGCCATCATAGGACTCTACGAAAGAGACTACTAATGTGACGAACCAACTAATGGTCTCGGATACAATACGAAACAATGTTCCGAAAGAGAATACGAGATTCCTATATATACTATAGTGATGGCTAAGGAAAAATAAATAGAGCTTTTGTGGATTTGACAGATGCGAGAGACTTAGGCAAGAAGACGAGGCCACCAAAGAACGTTTCTATGATATGATAAGGGATATGAGCAATGTCTGAAGTATGACGTATCCACGATTCAGGAATACATCATTGATAGGACAGTTGGTAAGCATAGCCTACTATACTCCTCGTGTGGCAACAAACTAAGGCTTATTGATTTTGCGGCAGGATGAAATGTCACTTAAGCAAGAACAATATGCATGGCGGTCGCCGGATCATACAATTTTAAATCAAATTGATTACATTGCGATAGACGTACGGCAAGCGTCCCGTATTATGGACGTCCGAACGTTTCGTGCAGCTTACATCGACTAGCATTACCATCCAGTTGCAGCAGATATGCAAATGTAGATTTTCCAATTGCCAGAGCAAAGAAGGACAACTATGAGAAGGTAAAACGTAGAAAAGTTGCAATCGCAAGCAATCGCATGAATCTTAGCAAAACGCAGTCTCCCGGTAACTCATATGCCGCTAGTAATAAGACCAGTCGCAAACCTTCAAAAGTGCCATCAGAGATACCGCACCTAATGTGCTGGGTTTCAACCTAGCACCAGAAAGAAATCCCTGATTTCATGAAGAGTGCCGGCAAGCATATGGAGCTAAAGAAGAAGAGTATACAGCGACACTGCAAGGAATAGATCCCCTCGTAAGCTCAACAAGCAGAAGGTGACATCGACTTCTTTACAAAAAGAAAAATGAGAAACATGCGTTTGTAGATATCTAGATACTTTACTACAGGACCGACATACGAAAGTTTTACCAATTGGTAAACAGAACGTTTCAAGCAGAACTGAAGCCAGTTGGCATGAAGAAGGAAATCTTGTAGTTGAGTCACAGTCAGTGCTAGAAAAATGCAAAATCACCAAAACATAGAAAGGATAGCAATATCTAAGCTGAGATTGGATAGAGCTGCTGATCTGATTCCTTGCCGACCAAGGAATTTAAACTCTGATCTAATTAGAAGAGATTATGTTTGATGAATGGAACCTCAGTATAGTTTGCCCGATGCTCAAAAAAGGAGACCACTTCAACTGTGTCAATTATAAGGATATAAGTCTCCTCAACGTCGCATACAAGATCTTATTGGCCATATTGTTTGAACGTCTAAACATCTTCGCCAACAACCTGATGAGCCTTTAACAGTGCGTGTTCGGACCAGGAAAGTCCAAAACTCCACACTCCGGCGGATGGTGGGAAAAACTCAAGAATTCCAGGTCGATACCCACAATATTTTCTCCGATATTCAGGCCGCATATTACAGCCTTCTTAGAGTCGAGCTACATAGGGCCAAATCTAGTTTTGGCATCGCTTCCAAGCTCGCTTCTCTGTCAAAGTCGGCAATCACTTAACCAAAACCTTTGGTATCAAAAAAAGTTTTAGACAAGGTAACGTGGTATCAAGTGACAATCACAAAGTTACTACTGTCAGCAGTGGCATTTTTTTTTATAATTAGCGCACACTCAAGGGGTTATTAGTACCCTTAAAATGACTGCACACAGCGCGGGCTATGGAAAGTTAGGGAGGAAAGAAAGAGAGGTACCGATGTACGTTGGTCCTGAATGTTTGGAGGTTATAATGACTAGAAAATACAGAGCTTGGCAGGGCATTCCATGAGCGAATTGTTCGGCTTAGGAAAGAATCACGAAATTTCAGGGTTCGTCCGAGGGTGACAGGTGCTACGGTTGGAGGTTTGAAGGGGCGGAATGCTACTGGAAATATCTGAGGAGCACTTGTGGTGAAAAAAGCAATAGAACAGGGTAAGACAGGAGGCACTACGTCGGTGTACGAGGGTGTCAATCGACTGTGTAATATTGGCATCACCTATAAGTTTTATCTCACGGTTTTGAATCCTATCTAGCAAGTGCGAGGAAGTCTTGGGAGCACCTGACCAGATGTGAGCATTGTACTCCAATTTAAGGCGAATGAAAGGCTTATGTTGTATATCGAAGCCAGATCAGAGAGGGTAAAATATTTCTTACATCGCTTAAGCAAACCTAGATATTTCGCAGCTTTTTTGACGACTTTGAATATGTAGTCATTCAAACGTAAGTTGTTATTGACACACATACCGAGAATGGAAAGTTATTCAACGATGCAGAAATATCAAAAGCAACTATCTTGCTTTCGCCAGGATGATGTAAAGTTCGGTTCCACTTTTCAGTGAGACATGCCATCAAATCACTTGCCCCTGATTCAAGATTCAGGATTTTTTAACGTTGGTATTCGTCTTCAAAAACAATCCTTATCGTTTGTGTTACAATTTTAGGGAAAAGGACTTCTACTCGTATATCTGAGGATTCGCAGAATGGCTATACTTCATACTGGCATGAAAAAATGACGAAGCATGAGCAAGATTCGATTAAATTGAATTGGATCAAGTATCCTTGCCGAGGTTTAAGTTTGATAGCCAGGTGTTTTAGGCCAAGTTCATCCCCAAAGTTTTGTTACAAACATCTGTTAATTTGAAGAGGTTTTCGCGCAAATTTTTACAATAAACTGGTGTTAAATGGTCAGATGTAGAGAGAAAACTTTAAAAAGGTTTTTTGATCACATATGACTTATTTTTAACAAGCCCTCACATCCAATGAGAAAAGGTAACACATTTCTCTTTTATTTATCTTTTATACCGCAGTGTCAAACGAACTCCTCATCACAGGCTACCTTATGGTATTTTCTATGCTTTTAGCTGCTGTCTCCGATGCACATATTCAGAGTCCGTTTGTGCCAAATAAACTTGCGAAAATTATTAGTTTTCCTTGGCATTGTTGATAGCAAAGATAAATGGAGTAGCATGTCTGCTGGTTATGCAATATTTTTCACAAATAATCTAATCCGTGGAAGCTCACTGTTCCATGTGTCTCCTGGCTGTCATCCTTCGCAAGCTCATACTATCGTACGTTTGCAGAATTATTCTAATTTTGCTTATCACGTGCAACGACAAGGATGCATCTTGTTTTAGATTACGGTGTCATTCTCTGAAACATACCTCAGAGGGAATTCTTCAGTTTATGTTAAACTAAAAGCAGTTTTGGTTGGCACGTCCTCTTACGGTAGTGTTTGTCTTGCCGTCAGAATTACACAGAAGTTTGCAATATTACTGTGGGGAAGGGCTTTCTTGTCACTTTTTAAGGTGATCTTAGTAGGTCATTAGTAATGAGCAAATCGGTTCTGTCTTTAGTTGATATTTCAATTCACTTTTGGCAGCTCAAGGCTCTTACAAACGACTAACCTCCTCTAAATGGTTAAATATTGAAGTTAACCTCTGCAAGTATTGTAAAAATTGCCAGCCGAAATCCTATGTCTTTGTTTACTGGCCCTAACTAGCCACCCTCTTTGGAACACAACCCGCAAGCAATCAATTTCAAAAAATCAGAAAAAGAAAACAGTTACTCCTATAGCCAATTGCTGGGAAGCTCCTTTTTTCTAGGGCTAGGGCCCACCCAAACCAATACATTATCTACATTCAGCCCGTATGAATGAGCCGGGCTTCTTATTCCTGGTCACCAGTTTTAATTAAAACTAGTCTGCCACAAAGCAATGTCGATTCTATTCGCTTTTTTTTTATCTCTCCACCTCCAACTACTGTCCGCCAACAAAGAAGGAGGCTTTTTTATGTCCTTGGCAGTGATGAGAAACGGAAGTCTAAATAAAGACAACATCCAACCCTAGACTCATTCAATGAAAGGAGGCAATTCGACTTAAACCATCGCCAGGATGAGGATAAAAAACTAGAAATCCTCGTTAAAGACCATTCAGACGTACTTAGGAGTCATAAAGGCCACATTCGTTCCCATCGTTGTTGTCGTTGTAGTCGTCGTTGTCATCGTTTCGTTTACCATATGCATCGTCTGTCAAAGTCGTCATCGTCGACTGCGTCATCATTGTCAGCAATTTTCTTTTTTTTTTACTTTCACAAAGGTAGGGTGGGTAAGTCAGAGATGAAGGGTATACGAGTATACAAACGACGAACCAACAATTTATGACATTATCCAGTGAATAGTTTAAGCGGACGACGAAATTATCCTGTACACAAGTAGACGAGTACACAAGTAGACGAGTAGACGAGTAGTTGCCTTGGAATTGGAGAAACCATAAGCTCCTTGCGCCTGATGGATTTTGCATAACAATTCTCCACATTTGTACGAGGGTGGAATAGAAATTGCACTAGATACAAATGCCGGGTTATAGTAGAGATGAATATGAATACAGCTAGATGCTGACAAGATTCCCAGTGTGTTTCACTTTCAATCCACAAATCGAATGGATTGAAAATTGAAAGAGATGTTTTGGGGCGGTGGTTGATGTTCCTCTCCCCCCAAACTTCTCCACAGGATACAAAAAAAAAAAAAAAAGACCAAACTCAAAGGGTTCAAGGATATCTGGTTTGCTTTGTTCTACATTTCCGGAGTTACTTACGACAAAATATCCTGTGATCCTGACTATCTATCGTCCCAGTAGAAGGAAATTGAATGTTTTTTGCCTTCGTTTTCATTCACTCCCTCCTATGGTTCTAGGGTTGGTTTGTCTAGTAGTCTTCTCAAGGAGGAGATAAGTAAGTAACTTGAAGCTCGACATGCTGCTGATTTGTACTCGTATCCGTATATTGGCTCCAAGTTCGGTTATCCTTTTTCGGATATATTCTCCATGCTATGGAAAAATGGGGAGTATATACTACCCTATATATGTAGAGAAAGAGCTTCAATTACAATTTATTTATTTGCATTAGATGTGCATTTGGGGGAGGACAAAAATAGTAGAAGGGACCGATAAGGATGAGCCGAAAATGAAAACACATTGACCCATATACGAGTAGTCGAATTCAGATGGTTTTTAAGCAATTCGGAGTTTGAAATTGTCCCTCTGTAAGACAATTTGTCTTAATATTTCCGTAGTAAGTAAGTAAGATATCGTATTTCGAAAAATCGAAACTAGAAAGGTTTCAAGATGCTTTGACGCAATAATACTTTAGAGTGTTATGGGGGCTATCTTGGACTATATGGAAAAAAGTTTTCCAATTCCTGACACACATATATATAGCTTCGAATAGTCAGCAGAGTTAATGGCCCAGATAGCCCGCCAGGATGAATATTTTATTGTGGTGAGTTAGTCTTTGGCAAAGGCAATCATCTATTTTCGGAAGAGTAAATAAATCTGCAAATAGAAAGTTTGGATACGTTTTTTCCTAGCATTTTTCCAACCACGATTCAGTAGATTCGAAATATAGGGAAAAATCCATTAATATTGCCAGTAAAGCATTTTCGTGTCAGGATACGAATTTCCCAAAGACAATACCATCAGACACGAGTAAAATGCATATAAGAAGATGTCCTGGCATCCACGACGTACACAAGATTTTTTTTGAAAAGAGTTTACTACGGACAGAAATTTTCACTTTCGAATGATTCTTCAAGCAAGGATTTCACGACCGCCTGCCTTGCTATATATGTTTCAGCTCTTTCCAATTTACTCTAAGTGTCCTCTCTTTATCTGTGACATATCTGGTTTGTATGACCAACCTTCCGTCGACCAAATAAAAAAACTTCAAATGCACTTCGCGACGATTTTCTTGACCAATTCATTGCCATTTCTTTCGTATTGTGGAGACATCTACTGGTTTCTACCTTGGTGTTGATTTCGTCATAAACTCTCAGGATGAGTAATTCAGGTAACTCTCCAAAAACCCCATTTATATAGAAGTACCTATACAGTCTCAACAGATACTAATGCCGTATTGTAAGCGTTGCAGCTGTCGCCTTCTCGGCTTGGCACCGCATATCGAGCCAACTCCACAGACTTATCGTACAGCAAAGAAAGTTTCGCAAAAACCTTGAAAAGCTACCGAATTCAACGGTTGCCTTCTCGGCTCGGCTATATATCTGGATGTCTATATCCCTAGGATTCCTCTACGTTGTTGCAATAACGCACAGCTGATACCTTCGGTAATTTCCACAAAAAAAAGCGGTGATAAGACAGAACCCTGTGGTACTCCACTTAAACATAAAAATATTTAAACAGCGCACTATTATCTTCAATGTAGACAGCGATACACAATTTTTCCATGTAAATGCAATGATGAAGCCTGAACAACAAGTCGCTTTATTCACACCGAACCTGTACTAACTGCCTTCAGTTGCGCTCGTGTGCGCTAAATGTCAGCTAAATGGTCAATGATAAGGCAGTGGTGGATTGAAATAGCACTGCGTTTGGCGTAGCCTTAGCAAAGCTGAGCCTTGAAAGACTTAACCAAATTTGTTACCTCGGAATAAGAAGCGAGTTTTGTATCATGGCGATTACGTTCAATTGCCTTGGGTCAGTCGCTTTATGTTATTCCCTTTTTTTGAAGTGCTGCTCACCTGATATCTGGGGGGGAACCGTGTAAAGTTTTTACCTGAGTGTTTGTTGGACATTCAGGAGGTAGGAGGCGTTTTCGCATTGATGTGCTTTACAACTGAGCTTTCTGTAATTTTTATTCAAGCAAGAAGTTCGATTTGTCTCCCGACGACGTTTGCTGATAGTAAAGCCCTTTTAGTTCTCGGCATCTCATAAATTTCTGCTCTTTGCTTGCAAAAACTTGTTACAAGACTGCAGTTGACGTCTACATTTGTGGACTTTGAATTGCTGGGGCAACAATCAATTTTAGCTGCTTGCCAGATTAGACAAAGCCGATCTTTTGGCAGTGCGGGTACACTGTAGTCATTTGAGCGATCTTCGAGGCCGTATGTTTCCTTTACAACAACGATGTTACCGTGAGATCATGCAATTTCTCGTCCTTCTCCTCATTCCTCTGTCGAAAAACAACATTAAGATCTTCCTGTGGTTTCGAAAATGGAGGGATGAAAACATGAGTCAGACGCTGAAACGCCTTGACATACTTAACCAATGCGTGAGGATTGCAAAAGAAAAGCCACCGTCATGAGCCACGCTCACATGACACTCAACTCTCAATTGAAGACATAATCAAGGCAGGTCGTCTTGACGCAGGTTCTGAAGGTCTCTTCAAAGTTTTGCCTATCAAGTTCATGATCGATTTCGTATCTCTTGATGTCATTGTGACTCCGAATACAAGTCACTAAGAATTGAGCCTTCTGACGGTGTTTACGCAAGCCATAGGCAGCATATTACATAGCCACATCCACATCCGAAACAATACATCTTGTATAGACCTGCTTAGCTTTCAAGAGTTCTTGGCATGGAGTACATCACTTTCAGAGGTCCTTTTCCATATCGCATCTTATGTATCTCCGTGAGCACAAACATTCTCTGCTTTAGCTGGCTCTCACAGTTAACTAACACAGATTTCGCACTGTTTCTTGTTTATCTCTGACAGGCTTGATAGCGCTATTCAATATTCTTTGGCGTTTCCTGGTACATATGTCCATATAGTATATCCAATTCCGTCCACCTTCAGCATCAGTTTTAGTTGGAGCTTGTGTGTGGCATTGCTTGCTTTTCTCAAAGTTCAGCCAATTCACCGGCTGGAAATGAATCCTTTGCTGGTGACAGTACTAGTTTCATCAAGGCTTCGTGGAGTGGACAGAGAGAGTGTCAGAAACATTTTTGCTTCTGGCCCGGTTCGGGACGGAAGAAAAAGGCGCTTTTCGAGTTCCGAGAGCCTCTTCCAATTCAATACATGTCTGCTGATCTGTTCTTCTTCTTTGCCGCCGCTGCTTGTGGCATGAGAATTTTGGCACTCGTACCCTTGGCAGAATTTACCGTCCCCTTGCACTGTGCAAGACAAAGAAAGGGAGGCCCTGAAGGCAGCTTGTTTTAAGCTTAATCGCAGCCTAGTGGGATGAGGTATGTACCAACTGCAGTCGAAAGAGGTTCACGTGTTTTCACATGAAATATGAAATATCGAGAGCAATCTCGTAGTGTTAAGATATGATGAATCTATGATATGATCAAGCCTGTATTGAAAGGGATAAGGGGATAGTTAGACCATGACTGAAACCATCTCATTTACGTAAAATGTGCCAGCAATTAGAAAGGCCTGCTCCTAATTACGAAGTCACACAACCGGATGATAATTTGTGAAACTCATTATCGATCCCAGTCAAGTGTGCAATCGATAAGTGGTTCCGATTCCCTGATATTACCATATCCCCTATCAATCAACCACTTGACAGTGTCAAATCACAATTACGAGTACTAATATCGCAACTAAGAAATACGACAAAAACCTCTCAAGGCCCAACATCAACTCATGCAATCTGTATCTATTTTCGTTGACATAAATGTCCTCATCTGGATGCCTCAAAGGTTTCTAGAGCACGCTCTTTACTTAAATCCATCGTCCGACCATACCTAGGGCCGTTCCCGTGGCTATTTTTATGCAAAGGAATGTGTTCATGTGGATGTGTAGATCTTCTCTAGAATCATAGAAACAGATGTGGCATGCCATTGGTGTTGAATTACTTTGAACCGATGACGACTGTGACCACGACGAGTATCTGTGTCTGTATCTGTACCAAATAAGAAATAATCATAACATGAAGAAGAATTTGAAAAATTTCTTTCCTCCGTCAGAATACCATGGCTTTTCATTTTTCCCACTGTATGTCTCCTTCCATGTGCAAGGACTAGAATTACAGATTTAAATAGCCCAACATGGAGACAAATTGCACTGGTAAATGGAATCGATGATGATGAATGGACTACTGGTACAGATCCATGGCCAGAGTACAGACAGTGGCTCCGGGAATCCAAATACGATTACGATTGAAGGTGAAGGGAACTTGATCCGATTTATTGGGTGCACTTTCCACTTGTTCGCATGTTTTTTTTTTTTTCTGTAGAACCCAATCGTAATTAGCTGAATGGAAGAATGGACGGACGGTACAGGAAAATTGTCCACATTGAAAGCAGAACGAGAAAAATTGACAGAGTGGATAGATGGATGGAATTCTTTCGCGGGAAACCCAATAAATTGCGGATGTCACCGCTGCCGTTTTATTATTGAGTTGCAGATAAGTTCATTTTTTCTGTATCAATCCCCTGATTCATAGATATGAAAAGCTGGTGAAGGTAATCTCTTACCTTTTCACCGAGATTTCATTTGTGCGGTTTTAATGAAATTACCAAAAGAAGGAGAGAATGTATAAATAGGGATGGAGAGGGAACCCAAACCCGGTAATGGGAGATCTTATTGAATCGGAAAGGTAAAAAGGATACTCTGCGATAAATGGATGAAGAAATTATCTGTGATTACCTTTCCCTATCTCATGCATCGAATAGATTTTATTGTGAAGGATTTAAGATCAAATCATGATGAAATTAATATTTTTTCTTATCTTCTTGTCGGGTAGAGAACTATTGAATTATGGGGATGTCTTCAAGGAAGTCTAACAAAGGGAATAAGGATAAGGTTTCTTTTCTTTTTTTTTTCGTTCAATATGTGCCTTGGGAAAGAGCTGCCAGACTGACTTAAGACTTGTGTACCAGGTGTGTACGTTTTAGAAGTTTCGGACACTTTACCAAAAGATATCAGAGATTTTGAATTGAGAGCCAATGAAACGTTACCACTGGTTGACAAGTCTTCATCATTGTCGCCGCTCAATGATTCGAAGAAAGGCTTGCAACGTACCAGCATACATATATTCCTTTAATCTTATATAAAGTATCTTCTCCTACTAAGGTAATATTTTTCAACACGATATTGGCGTGTGTGAACAACGCAGCGCTTGGTAACAATCTTATTCAGATTTGGCGTGGTATTATCTAGATATCTTACACTGAAACCTGCGGAACGAATTTCTTCCTCTTGTCTTTTATATGATTGCGACAGACAGTTTTTAAAATTATTATTTCAAATTATAGCAAAAGTTGGCGCCCAACGTGGGGCTTATGAAGCATAAGGTGTATTTTCTAGGCGCACTACAAACAACTTCTTAATCTTTGTGCCAAGCTCAACTCGTAATATTTTCAATTGAACATTGGTCGTTTCGAAACTCAGATGAATGCCAATCTAAGTCATATTTGACTGTCAAAACAAAAAATATAAAAATTGATTCTTAATTTGAGATTTGGACCGCAGCTTTTTTAAAACTCAGTGACTTTTGAAGGTTCTTCTTCTTTAGTTCAGCTCATGATATTAATATTTAGAATAGTGTACCGGTCGTGCAGGAAAATATATTTTACATTCTGCCAAAGCAAATTGTTCTTGGAGTAAGATTCATAGTGACCTACAATATCCATCTTAAAGCTGTCAAACAATCAAACTGCGTATTTCCTCGCTATAGCCGATGACAAATACTAACGACGCGAGTTAGTTTTGTTTTTTCTGATGAAAAGGAGATAAATTCAAGAGCATTGCCGCACTTCAACTCCATTCGGAAACTTGCAGTCAACGACGTCGAGAAGCATTAAGTTGGTCTGGAGACAAACTGTCAATGTTAGTCCTAACCAAGGGTTCGGGTTCTGTAAAACAATTTCAGAGCCTTAGCTTGAGAAAGCAGAGCAGTTTTTTTGTGGCTGCCAACAGAGATACACAGCTCAGTACACCGATTTTTCACAATATACTCGTACATAGTTGACTTTCACTAGGATTACGTACATCACTTCCCAAACTTCACTTCTTCACTTCCTAGATCAGATCTAAGGATTGACGTAAGGACTTTGGAACGTTGTCGGTCGGAACAAGGTTTCTCAAGTAAAACCATTCATGCGTACAGGAATTCCGGGGTCAAGAGTCACAACACAGTTGGCGCGAAGGGTCCTTAAAACTTATAACCGTGTTGTAAGAAAGCCCACTTCTTTTTAAACGAGAGTGAAACCCATGAAAGCCCAGTCTATCTAGAGCAGAGCCAGACGTGATATGGAAAGCCCGCATGTAGGCAAGAGAGGTCGATCTTTAGAGTATAGTAAAAGTAGCAGTGATATATTTTAACAGCCGGCGCATAGGATATATGTATAAATGATCGCATCAGAGCTATTTAGATCTAATGGATGACCTACGGTGGCCCTTGTCTTGTCAAACACTCCTTTGGACTTTTAGTCAAGGGATGTTGCTTATCAATACGCCGTCTCGCTAGCTGAGTTACATATGTCATCAAAGTTCTCATTTTTGATACAAAAAGGCCTAGCGTAAACTCCTTCTTGTCCACTCGCCAGAGCATCTTAGACAGAGGATCAATTTGCAAGGCAGTTCAATCATTACCTCCATGTCTTCAACATGAACGCGAAGCCAATTTTGTCCTAGTCGATGACAGATACCAATTACCGCCGGATGTGTTACTCAATTCACATGCAACTTCGGTGATTGTAGTTGGTCGTAAGTCGGTTCTGGTCAGGATATTTGTAAGGCCAATCTCGACTGGAAGGCAGAGAGTCCCTGTCTTAGACTTATATCTTCTGAGTGTTTCTAGGACCGTTTTGAGGACCTTAACTAGCCTGGTGGTTTCAACGAAGCACTTTTGAAAATCTGAGTTACTTTCAGCTTGTAAAGTTTTCAGTCTTCACCCAAACAAGGCTTAAGTAAATTGTTTTCGCGGTACGTTGTTAAGTCGCTGCATACTTGGATTTCAGCCTGGAAACGGCGATCTCCGGGAGTTTGGCACGGGCTAGAAAAGTCAGTTCAAAACATTTGATAAGCGCAACATTCAGATTGTAAACTAATACTTTCTCTACATTGTTTTCCTGATTTAAGGTAGAGCACGAGGTTCTTGAGCACCGAGATACGTTTTATAAGTTCTCTTCTTCATCAAAGTCCGGACTTTGGATTCATTTTTCAGAATTCGATGTTGGTACGGTTTCAGTTAGTTATCTCTTTAGCGTACTTATTGATTAGGAAGAGGTCTTTCTTTCATAACAAATATCCAATGGGACCTGCGGTTCGCGGTTAGGACTTCAATTGATAATTGACTTCAGCCACATTCTTAATGTATTTCAGCAGATATAACCGGAGATGATCCAGTGGCGCCTAAGCAGAAAAACATGCTTTCATCAAGCGTCTTCGTATGTTAAATATAAGCTACACTACCGCCTACGATGGTTGACCCCTAGAGGTCGGATTGTCTCTTTACGGCCTACGCTCGCACAAGGCTACCAATTTTTGACACTGACGAATTCTTAGCAGCTATGAATGGAAAGATGCAAGCTACGAGTATCTACTCAATAGTTAGCCAATTATTCCTGGATACTTGATACCGAGGAAGTGCAAAGACTTTAGTTAATGTCTCTTAGGTCAACACTTACAAATTTTCGAATGCACATAAGCATGTGCATAGTTTATCATTCATAATCACTTCTGTGCCAAATTTAAGCAAACGCCTGCGCAATAGTTCTTCTGTTTATAGCCTTCATATGGTGCCATGACCTACCCCTATAAGCTAACCCCCAACAGTTAGTTCATGGTCTTTCATCTCTCCGAAGCAATTGGTCATCGTCTATTTTTGTTTATTTTTTATTCGATACCACCCCACACATTTATTTCGATGGCACAGGGTGTTTCTCATAGCCCTCCATTCGGGCATTGAACATTCAGTGAGAAATTAATTACTGACCGACATGTGGCATTTATTGTCGACTGTAAAACGATAAAAGGAAAAAAATAAAAACTCCTCGCGATACATGGTATCCGTCGCTATCGTCAAGTCTCTAGGCACTCGTTCTCATAAAAACAGCTTCCTTCGTGTTAAAAAAAAAGAAAAAAGATCCTCTACACGCTAATGTGTACAGATACTTTATGACTTTCACGCTGCGTGTAGTCATTAACCATCTCCTGATTAATGAATCAGTGTGAGTGGATGTACTAATCGTATCTAGGATACTCCGTATAGTACGTATTCCGTATTTTAAATTTTTATTTTTTATAGATAAATTAACGTGCATACATGTTCTCGTAGACGAGTATTTGCGAAAATTTCTGTGTAATATTTATACGCACTCGTATAGAACACCTCTGGGGCGGGAGAAAAACGCGTCGAGGACGTTTATAACTACCTACGACTGTGACTACGTCTATAATGACAACGATAAGGAGTCAACTTCTACGTGTATAAATTAGATTTTTCTTTTTCCTTTAATTTTAAACATTACCCCCCCTTGCATCCGCCCAAATGAGAATAAGATACACAGTTTAAGATACAGTGATACTAGCATGGTTACAAGACGAACGGCAACGTTTTTTCACACCGTTGAGGGATCCATTATTTATTACTTAACCGGCAACGTACCAACATAATGGTTTGGAGTGCTATTCCTTTTGGCACTATCTGTTGGGTGCATGGTTGCAGATACTCTCAGATACTCAGATACTTGAGCATCTCATCGACCCCCCATTCCGACCATCCGACATTCTCATGTGGTAATGATCAATGATGTCTGTTGTCGTCGCAGGATAGACCTGCTCCTCTAGATTTCTATCCGATGATGTAGTAGCTGAAGCTTAAGCTTCTGTAGTTCAACATACACATTCATATACTTATACCTGTATGTATGTATGGTAGCAGGTTGGAATGAAACTACTGCAGTGCAACTCTCACTCACTGGTTGAAACATGCATGGAATTTTCTGAGGCCAAGTGCTATCAGTCACATTAATCGAAGTGCAGATATTTATCATGGACATTTAGCGGTGTATGTTACATATACAGTGCTCACCATTCGAGTGGAGTCCAGTGCCCCAATCTGGCTGGTGCTAGAGGAATTGATTGCAACAAATTGAAAATCGATTTATTGCAACACGCCAAATAAATTGTGCAATTTTGGTGTTTGGCAGATTCGTTTAATTAATGACGCTCGAATGAGGCGACAACATGGCCAAAGGAGTTGGATATACTAAGTTCTGTTCATGGAAGAGCTGCAGATTCGACACTAAGTCGAGATTAGGTCGATTTGGCTGGGAGAATGTGGAGTATTTGTCGCCTTTATGGAGACAAACTTCGAGTTAAATATCAGCAAAATACAGATACTGTCTACTCATGGTGAAGGAAACCGCATACTCCGGTTGTTGGTTGGTTTTTAAATGAAATATTACAGAGACGTCGAGAGAAATCTTAAGGGTGAGGGGGTGGAATGTAATGACTTTTGCTGTCAATCGGTTGATTTAAGTAGGTTCTGCGAGAGCTTAGGATGAAACACCTTTGCTGTGTTGATGTAAGTGATAATCAATCTTCGCTACTTCAATCAACTAAAAGGGTTATGCAACCTATGACTGACCAACAAACACCATCAGTTACCATCCATTCCATGCTGGTAGTTCTAGAGTTTGTACCACAGAAGTAATCTCATCACATTTGTGGACTCCTACTGATTAACTGGGGCTCATCCTATAAATAGGCAAAGTCGGATAATATGGATATGAAGGGTTTGAAGAAAACGTTGACATCAATTAAACTTTTCTAACATGATTTATGATAGAATCTCACTTGACCACGGTACCATGTTTCAAAGAGAATCTATCGCAAATAAAGACTTTTGTTTCAGCCAAATTTCTGTACAGCGATTTTGATGAAATAACGGAACTTCGTGAGAAAGAACTCTTCCCAAAAGGTATTTGGTGTCAACCAGAACGATGGAGATAGGAAAAATACCACTAAGGCACAGCAAGATCTTTTAGAATGGAAAACTGTAGTCTTAGTCGCGATACTGCAAAGGGCCGAGTTTTGTTCGAGAAATGTATTCTTACCAACATATCGGCTCAAAGAGTTCTACTATGCTCCGAAGTAATATACATTGGCGCCAGTTGAAGGTTTTAAGCGTTGTCTGACCGTAGAAAACTCGGTTTGTACACAGAGACTTGCGCAATCTCTTCTACACTATCTACTATCGAGTTCCAAAAATAAAACTCTATAACACGAAGCGCTTGACTCATATATCTGACTAGACGAGCGATGGTAGACATTTTGTACAATTCCATGTTCATTCTTTGATTCAAACTAGACTCTCATCATCGTTCTCAGGTGGTGCAGCAATATGAAATACGTTGTCAATTCTTCAGTACTTAGCACAGAATGTGAAGACATCTTTGACGAACAAGCTGAGCAGAAAAATCACAGCAAAATGGATTTGGGCTAATGTTGTTGCAGGAAACTCCATGGAAAGGATTATAGTAGAAAATTTACTCAACAAAAGAGTTCTCTTTGGATACAAGTACCTAGTCAAGTCATAAATACTGGTACACAACTGAACTCACTCATTACGAATGCAACACTGGACGCATCCGTTTCGTATTGATTGCGATTTGACAGTTGACATTTCTACTTCATTGTGACGTAAAGAGTTTTTTGACATTAATTGGTTACAATCATGGAACGGGGCGACATAGAAAATCGTATTGGAAAAAGGCGATATCTTTAGGACGTTGCGACTCGCAATTTTGTGTATCGTGCTGTGAAGTTGTTTGAGGATACTGGTGCATACCGTCAAAGACCCGACCGTCCGCGCATTCTGAGAACTCCGAAAGCGATCAAAGCCGTGAAAAAACGAATCAACCGAAAACCGCTGGGAAAATCTCGTCGCGGGAAATGCAAATTTCGCAAAAAACCATGTCTCGCATTATCAAAGAAGATTTAGGACTCAGCGCGTATAAACGATACACTGGACACCGGCTCACGGCCGCATTGACCCAAGCGAAGATCGAAAGCGTTACTCAGCCGGTACGCAAGACTCTGCTCCGGCTCACAAAGCAAAAATGACTCAACTGTGGCTCAAAAACAATGTTCCGGACTTCACATCAACGGATGATTGGCCAGCTACTAGTCCAGACCTGAACCCGTTGGATTACAAATTTTGGTCGGTATTAGAGGGCATGGCTTGCCCTACTCGACACTCAAATATTGAGTCGTTGAAGCGAGCCCTTGTCCGTGCAGTGGACAATTTCCCCATGCATGAAGTGCGTCTCGCAATCGATAAGTGGCCACATCGTCTTAAGTCATGCTGGAAGGCAAATGGAAGTCATTTCGAATAAGTTGTTCTAAGATTTGTTTAAATATTAATTCGTTTTCATTTGGCGCTGATTTTTCTGTGTACCTGTATTTATGACTTGACAGGTAAACCATAGTTGGTTTTAAGGCGCACGCCGATATCATTTCAAGCTTCTACCAAGCCCATATAGTACTCGTGCAATGACGAGTGAGCACAGTCACATTAGTTTTACAAAACTGCTGTTAGAAAGATTTTCGAATTCGAGAAACAATAGTGCAGGACGTAAATAAAAACCGAATCTCAAGTTTAAGTCGTAAGCAAACAAATCTACGAAGGTTCCTTACTTGCCCTTTTGCAAGAATCTTTATTGTATCATTTGCTTTAAGGACAGGAAGTAATGGAATCTACGCCATTCAACATGTATGCTAGCCAGATTACTGGCTGGAAAACACTATCAGAGAGACTCGATACCAGACTATCTTTTACGTTGAATTCAGAATCATATCCGAGGTCTCGACCTTGCTGAAGAGGAGGCACCTGCAGACAACCAACTGAACACGATTTATTGAGGAGCTAAGCAATTCCGACAGAGCTCCTACTAAGCTCAGTATACTAAAAAAAACTAGAGGAAGCTGTTCCGTTCAAAATATGATGGCATCTACACTAAGTCCAAAGCAGAGACACTCTCCATCTCATGGCTGAGCATCAATTATGAGGAAACCTTATCAGAACCAACTCAAAGCCAGCTCCCATTAGCGAAGCTGTTAGTCACACAACACGCTGTAGTTTATATATTGTATCGGTTGTGGTGACGGATAAGTCAACCCCCTCAAAACCTAGGAGGAAGTTGACTGGTCTCACTCATTTAGTCCTAAAAGTTATCCCCATCAAAGTTTTCAAAGTATTAAGGAGTTATCTTGCATAACAAACTTGTCAGGACTAAATAGATTATGTCGAAAGCCTCTAAGGCGATATAACTGTCGGCAAGATATGAAGCCTGTCGCCGAGAAGGATTCTTTGGATTTACACGGCTATGGTAATGCCACTTATATAGCAATCTCTCACCAAAAAAGGTCGGTTTTCTTTTTAGCAGACTCCAAAGAACGGTCTGTCATATCGTTCATATCATTGACTGCACTTTTAAAGCCGTCTTCCATTTAGAGAGAACTGGTCCTTAGTACAGCACGCACTGGAGCTTTGATGATCTTAGCCATCGTCTGATGCAATGACACTGGAACTCCTGCTGCAAAGAGAGCTCTTAAGGGATAGCTCCAAACCCGATGTTGAATATGATGTTGGTGTCTTTCTAGTAGACAGTAGATTTTAATCCTCGTAAGCAGAACGTTTGCCTGTTACTAGTAGATGTGTACACAAACAATTATGTATACAGTGAAAAATCTGTGGATGCGGCAAAGCATGAGACGATGGGTGCTAGTACTATTGCCACTGCTTACAAAAGATTGCATGGTAGCATCGTCTTAGGAAGTGGGAAAAAAAAATCTGTAACAAGTTGATGTAGCTTAGTCGCTGCAACATTTTACACTCAAGCAAACACGGCAGGAGTCGCAAATTTTTGTCCAACGCTTCCTACAAAACTTGCTGGATTGCTGTGATATCTGTCTTATTCCAGTCTAAGGCCTTCGCTTATTTCTAAGCTCCAAGCGGCCTGTTCAGCCTCCTTTATCCCACACTCAACCCGTAGACATAAGGCCTTTCTATGACCGCTCCGCCGAAAAAGGTCATATACCAACTCACTAGTTGCCTTTAAGAAGATGAATAGACCAGATTTCCATATCTCTTAAGCTCGTCTGGCATTCCCGCTGAGAAGTTTGAAACAATGAAGTACAAAAAGACAAATAGAGATTTGTCAAACCCATCCAGCTGATGAATGAAAACCGGTCCCTTAACGAAATAGCCAAACAAATGCTGTTCTTATTCTGGAAAACTGTTGAACTTGGCCAAAGCCATAAATGTTTGTCATTTGATAGTCGTGTGAGAGATTGCGAAGATACCATCGCAAATTCTTACAGATTTTTAGATTTCTATGAAAGACCCCTACAGAGCTCAGGGGCTCAAAGCAAAACCAAAACCAAAACCTGCAGTGATAGCGCATAACTGATAAGAAAAGGAAAGTCACTGCATAGCTCATAATTTAAAATTGACTCCATGACGCCACTAAAACAAACGATCGCTCCCTTCAGCAGTCATTTAATGCACCATTAACCACCATAATTATGGATTTGGGTAATACCTGCTGTTTACAAACGCATCCGCTTCCCCATAAAAAGGTGATAACTAACATTTTCAATCTGAAGTTTCCCCACACTTAAAACAACAAAATAAAAAAAAATAAAAAAATGAAAATTAACTAAAACAACAGTAAATTAGCCACAAGCTATGATATAGCTCATTCGGCTCATTCCCATGACTGTCATAGCCCACAAACCACACCATTAAACTCATTAACCTAATGAACCAAGGCATGCAGGTGCTAATGTATCTCTGACTGTATCTACTTCAGATACTTTACCAAGCGCTCACTTGTGTCTGTTTGTTTTTTCGATTTTCATTTTGAATTTAATGCGCGTACGAGTGTTTTCACTGTGGTTAAACTGCTGTCCAGTGTCATATTTTCAAAATTTTTCATTTATTTTTGAATTTGAATTTTTTCTCGATTTTTTCAATTTTTCACAATCCAAAGGTTCAAAACCACGTTGGGCGGTCTCGACTGCAAACAGTATGTGGTCATGTTTTATGATGGCTGCCCATTGTGTAGATTTTAGATACAATCGTGTACAACTCATCTCAACATCTCTAATGCTGGGCTGCATTCATCGTCTAGTTATCCATTGTACCCATGCAGCTCTAAAAACAGATTTTCTCTACAAAAAAACTTTTTTAAAATAGCTGAGGACCGAAATTTATAGTAATTAAACGAGAGTCAGAGAAGCCAAAAGACCGGGAGACAACGCGAATGATGATGACGATTATAATGATGATGCTGCAGATGATGTTGCTGTTGTGAGTCCATGTATCTGAGTATATGCCGCCAGTCGAGGCAATGGAGTAGCTGATGCATCTATTCGTACGACAGCAGACCAAATCAATTAAATGACAATAAATACGTTTTCGAGGGAACGACAGTCAGAGAAAAATAGAAAGACGGACAGTAAAAAACTGAAAAAGTTAATTTATCAATTTATTAACGAGCCTTAAAGACTGCGCAGTGAAATTATGAATTATGACCGCTCTACAGCGCTGTGCAGTCCAGTTAATTGGATTCTAAGTCGAAATTAATGAAAGAGGTCAGCGCCAAGAAATTGAAAATTTGACTTGACTATACTATACCGTTGCACGATACTCTTGCACTGGCACACAATGTGTCCATTTAGTAAAAAAATAAAACGGGGGACAATTTTTCATCTTGAAATTGTTTTTTTTGTTTTTTTTTTTTTTTTAATTTTTAGATTTATTAGTCCTTGAAGGGTTTGACTAGAGGTTAGAGTTGTAAATATTAACTGTCACACTGTTCTATCCAATGTGCGGGTTAGCAACGTCTGATTATGACTTTGATGAGTAAGAGAAGCCCTTAAAATTCTGGATTCCCGTAAATTTGTGTTTCTATTGGCATTATTAATAGAAAGTTGCTAATTTGAAAATCTTTCAAAAGGGTCCACACCAAATGACCTTTACAGAAATTTTATCTATTTATCTGAAAGAAGAGCAGTCTGATCAGTGCAAATTATCATAACACAAGCCACCTTTGTGATTGAAAAGTTAAACAGAGTTGGCATTCCTAGAGAAGATCCAAGTCGACAAAAAAGTTGGTTGCTGTTGGAAACCACAAATTGTTTCTCCACAATTCTGGCCTCTTGCGTATTAATACGCTCACGTAATACTCCTTCTTCAATATCTGGCCTGGCAGACAAAATGGCCAACAAAACCTTGGTTTGTAATGACTCAGTCGTGGGTTTTAGGGTTTCGGTTTGTCTGAGAAGCGGCATTCTGATGATTGTTGGTTAGTTTCGATGTCATATTCATAGGCCCATGTCTTATCACCGGCGATTAAGCCACTGACAACATTTTGGCCCACAGAAAGAATTTTAGCATTCTCGGCACAAGCCACGTTTTAACTCGTCTCATGCCCAAAACGAGACACAAAGATCGGCTGCTTTCTCCCTGATGCTTACACGGCGATCTAAGAAAACGATCAAGAAAGCCATGTATCGAGTTTGTCGTGGTTTTTTGGGTTTTGGCTTGTCTGAGAAGCGGCATTCTGATGATTGTTGGTTAGTTTCGATGTCATATTCATAAATCCATGTCTTTTCACTAGTAATGACAACATTTTGACCCAAAGAAAGCATTTCTTTATTGACATAAATGCAATGCTGTTTCTGCAAGAAATTTAGCACTCTCGGTACAAGCCGCACTTAAAGTCGTCTCATGCCCAAAACATTGTACATAACACTCTGTACCGATCCGTACGAGACACAAAGATCGTCTGCTGTGTTCCTGATGCTCACACGGCGATCTAAGAAGATGATTTTCTTAACTTTTTGATTTTTACGTCAGTCATGCTGGTGGATGGACGACCCAAGCAAATCATCAACCACAGTACGGCCAGCTTTAAACTCTTTGTGTTTTCGACATTGCCGAGGCCCCGAAGGCTACCGTTAACATTTTCAACGCTGTCGGAGATAACATTTTGATTGAAACACAAAATTTCAAGCAAACACTTTTGCGAAATTCTGTCTTATTTACAAAACTATCACTCAAAACCTCCCGATAAATGGTGCTCAAACAGATACTTTACCGCCAGATGACAGATTCCGCGTACTTTTTGATCAAAATGTAGTCCCCCTTCGAACCAATATAACGGTTTTTATGGTCTAGAAGCATCGGGAAGTCCCTCACGATGTCCAGTTCCTTGAATTTGAATGAAGATTTTGGTTGGTCTTTGATGAAGTCACGTACAATTTTGATGGAATGTGGGGTGTCACGGATTTTGGTTCGCTAACAGGGCAGTTTTTTAACCGCCTATACCACTCATGAACTCTACCAGAGTGATGCCTATGCAAAATTGTCACTTTTAAGAGCGAAGATAGGCCCCATGAGATTATCGAAACTCCGTCATTGAAATTTAATTTCAATCCATTCAAAAAGGTACATTTTTTCGATCATCGTACTTTCGTCCAGAATTCCCAAACACTATTTCCGGCCCTAATGCACAGTTTGATGCGGTCTGTGGGCTTGTGGAATTATCGGATCATGTTTTTCAAAAATGAAGTTAACCAGCGTGTTGCTGTCGAGGGTATTCGCTAGAGAGCCATAATTAAAGACTTTTTCATTCCCCGATTGGGATGACTTTCGAAGAGATGTGGTGGATGGATGGCACTTCCTTTTATACAGCAAACGAAATAATCAACTTATTGAAGGAAAGGATCTAAGAAAACATAATTTCGTGTAATGGCACTGTATTGATCCCAAGATCTTGTGATTTGACACCTCTTGATTATTTTCTTTGGAGATACGTCAAGTCGCTATTCTACAGGATGGCTATCCTTCAAAGTATCGAGCTGGGAACAATATTTAATGGCAGTTATTGTCTGAATGCGTGGAAGCAACTCGAAGTTAACGACACCTCACCAATCCCATTCTATAACAATACCTTTTTGGGATGTAAATCTTGTCTACCGACCGATTGGGGTATTTCAACAGTAAAGCATGAAGTATTTGTCGACTCTTTGCAAGAAAGCCTTACGCGAGTTCCATCTCAACGAAGACTCACAGACTATTATGGGATTCATAATGTTTCTTTCACTGAATTCGTGAGGAACCCAAACATCTAACTTTTTCGGTATTCCAAGCCTTTTCAGTCTCTTTGAAACCGTTGAGCGATCTCCAGTGTCAAATGCCAAATGCCTATTAGCAGCCATAATTTGATCGTCGTTTGTGGTGGGTGGACGTCCAGAGGGAACAGCATCAGGTTTGTATTTCCTGGACGAAATCGTGTTAACCAACGATAAGTACTATCGGGTTTTCCAATAGGGACTTGACAACTTTAAATTTAATTTCTGAACGCACTCTTTCACTAATCATCAAACTGTCACTGCCAATCTATTCAGTAAACTCAACATTTTCATCATGGTTAACGAGCGAGCAACGAACGAGCAACATCCGCAAATTATAAAAAATTTCTACCGAAATTCGGAGTCGGTGACTGCAACTTTCAGAGCGTTAATTCCAATTTTCGGTCGTAATTCTCGCCCTAGTAGACAGGCAATAACAAGTTTAGTACATATTCGTTGTGTGTGATGTTGCCGTGTCAGTGAGACAACGGGTTGGTCGAAGTGTCGAAAATATCGCTGCCGTTCAGGCGTCCGTAGCAAACGATCCAAATTAGTCAATTACACGGTGTTCTCAACAATTGGGCAACGCTCAGACCACATTATGGCGTATTTTGCGTAAGGATCTTGGTTCAAGATCAAGCTGACTCAAGAATTGAAGCCGATCGACCATTTGAAGGAACGTACGTTCTCCGATTGGGTTCTGGAGAAGGTGCGCCAATATGGTGAATTTCATCACAAAATTATTTTCAGTTACGAAGCTCATTTTTGGCTAATCATTGGTCGGGTGAAAATCCACATGTGCTTCATGATTCACTACTTCATCCCCAAAAAACAACTGTTTGGTGCGGTTTGCATGTCTGCGGCGTTATTGGGCCATATTTTTTCGTAGACGATAACGATCGTCACGTTACTGTGAATGGTTAGCATTATTTTTGGACCGAATTGGAAGATATGGACTTGGATAACATGTGGTTTCAACAGAATGGTGCCACAAGCCACACAGCACATGTTACAATCGATTTATTGAAGAGTTAGTATGGTGAGCGTGTTATCTCAAGAAATGGGCCAGTCAATTGGCGGCCTCGTTCGTGCGATTTAACGCCGCTTGACTATTTTCTGTGGGGCTACATTAAGTCATTGGGTTATGCCAACAAGCCGACGACGTTGGAAGAGCTCAGAGCCAACATTAAATGCGAAATAGCGGCCGTTCCGGTCGAAATGAGTGGTAGAGTCGTTGAAAATTTGGTCCAACGAATCGACCGCTGCAAGCGTGCCCGCGGTTTCTATATGAACGAAGTCGAGTTCCATTCATAAATTTTTTGGTTGTACTTCAAGCTGATAATAAAGTTTTTGAAATATTTCAAATGGTTTGCGTTTTTTTTTAAAAAATAAAGTTGTCAAGTCCTTATTGCCAAGCCCATTACTTTCAAGAAAAAATACCGCAGATCCAATTGAACAATCTAATAGTTATTTAAGATATTTCAAGTGTCTAATTCAAAATCAAAGTGAGGACTGGGATGAAAAAATAACCTATCTACCTACATCTTAGTTGTACCTTAAACCCATTCTTTCATCTTGCAAGACTTTGGTTCTTTGCTTCATAGAATGACTTAGTAGTTACTCGCGTAATCACAAATGGTTCGCCAATGTTGTAAATATACCTAACTATGCACAGCATATTGGATCAATTTTTACAGAATCTCGACATCACTTATCTCAATGTGGAGCAGAATATATAAAATACCAACCATAGCCTTAAAGCTGATAAAAGTTTTCAAATCTAGACCAGTTTGTATTCTCTAGAAATGTTAAGTAGTCTATCAGAACCAATTACAAGTGAATCGGTATCAAATTTATGTCCCGAGATTAAAGCCAGCTGCCACTTGTAGAAGTTCTTCAAACTGCGAGGATTTTATTAACTGCGAGCTTCTAAAATTTTCGTAAGCCGGGAAGCAACAAAATAATTCCTTTCTTTCTGTTTTCACCCGTCTTAAGGGCACGAGTTTTAGACGATAACAGTGTTTTGTACTCAGGCGTTAGTTGGAGGTTTTAGCTTTCTTAACATGCTGAGTGGCAAGAAAATTATCAGAGCTAATATTTGCATCTTCTGTATAATGGGGGTATGTTTCCCGTCATAAATTTGTTTAGCGTTATGACAACCAGGCATGATGTATCCTTTCGGGAGCGTAATGCTATAAATCACCAAGTTCCCAGCAACTAAGAATTCTGCTCGCTGAGAACCATTTCTGTTTTCTTTGAAGTAGATGTACTCGTAGTAGATGTTTTCCTTCCAAAACATTAAAGTACCCAGTGCCTATGAAAATAGGCTCCGTAGCCCAAGAGGTCGTAAGAGTTAGCCTTGATAGAGCTCAGCTTCATCAGTTTGCGCTTTGCATATTTCAGGCTTATTTGTCTTTTTGTACCAAAAACATTCTGGTAACTGTACAAGTTTTTTTTTAGCACACCGTTCATCATTTAAAAGGTCTTCCAAGGCTTAAACGATTGTAGGAGCACTGGTACTTGTTTAATCCCTGAAGCATCTTCCACTTATGTATAAGGGCAACCAGATTCTAGTTCTCATTTAAAGGGAAAAAAACTCTAGTGCTAATTACACAGGAACAATGATTCCAAACGACAAAAGCAAAGGCGTTTATGCATTGCCTTTGCTAAGAAACGCTCACAGCTCCCCTTTTCGTGAGATATCAATTGTGCAGTTTGCACATACAAATCTACCTGCACTGCATCCATATAACATAAATCATAATTTCTCAAGGCGGCGAACCATACAACTTCGATGAATGTGATTGAACCCGAAAAGGATCAACAAGTTCCCATTACTCCACCAGGACTATTCATGGACTGCTATTGTTCCTCAACGGAATTCCTTTCAATACAAATGCAAGCGGCGCTATCGAAAGAACAGTTGTACCACCAGTCTCCCCTTTTAAGTCTCGAATCCCTAGCCTCGGCCATAGCTATTAAGGACTAAATTATGTTGTCAAAACGAGAATTCGATTCGAGAATGCATAACAGAAGCACAAATACGAATACTCGTACTCGCAGTAGTATTTGTATTCGAGCACCTGTTTCAGGACAGCATCTTCTACCAGATGTCGGATTCAAGAATTTGAATTATGTTCTCACCCACCCACACTTAGAGTGGGTGGATCTATTGTACTGGTATCGAGGTATTCTTGTTCAATAGCTTGTTCCTAGAGAATCAGAAAATTTTGCATTCGAAAAGAATCATCAAAGAATGCTGCTGCTTTAGGTAGTGTACGAGTAGGATGCGCGCCTTCCGTCCGACAATCGAAAGATTGTTCACCTCTATGTACGAGTATGTACGAGTATCCAGGAAAAGTTCCACTTTTTGGATCTATGAACGTAGTGGTGTTCCCTTGCTGAGTCTGTTGCCTGGTGGATGTTCAATGCTGGTAAATGATACTCTGCATGCAATGGGGGGTTTATGTAAATTGCGTGTGCAACAATGGGATATGTATGACGACTGCGAGCAGGCACCACTATGAAAACTTGCTTCATGAGTAGTACTTGGTAGCTGGAAGAAGCCTAAACGACAAACTAGAAAATAGCAATGAGTTTCTTACGTTGGGAAATCGAATAGACTCAAGGGAGAGGGAAGAAGGTCTACCTTTCTTGGAAAGGCAAAGGATTCGGAGTTTTATTCTCTGATTGGATCTCAAGCAAGGTGCGATGTTTACTCCAAGTCTTTTGTTTGGCATCCCGATATTTTATTTAGACGGTTCTTATACCTTCTTCGTCTTGTTTGGCGTCTTTGCTTTGACAAATATACACAAACACTCACATAGGAGCGAGTATATACATAGGTACATCGTAAATGTTGTTCTTTGTCATTTTATTGTGTGAAGATGAATGTGATTGGATTTTTGCTAGGGAAGGCATTCTAAAGCAGCATGCCATACCGATGCCAAAGTTTGAATGCACATACGAGCTCTCAAGTAGTCTTAGAGGATACCAAGCTGGAAATTGAATTCAGAAGGAGATTTGATTGCTGTAGTACGTACTACGTACCGACTGGTATCAGTGACAGGAGTAAGAACAGGCATGTAAATGAGATTCCGACTGTGTGCTTGAGTAGGTGGAATGCAATTTAAAATCGACGATCATATGAGGCGTATTTGAGTAGTTTGATTATTTGAATTGTTTGCCAGAGGAAATTACACCGACAAGGATTAAAAGAATTGAAAGGAAATAATGAGAGGTACATTCAGGGACAGTTTTGGAAGTACCTGCTTCAGTTCGGAGAATAATAGGTGCCATTCTGTAAGGATAATGACTTTCCTAGCTCTTTTGAAATGCTAAAAGGAAATTTGTCCTTTCTACAATATAATATTGTTGTTTGGTGCATCTATTAAATAATGTGATAAGCTGATTGTATAAACGGATATAGACGGGCACCTACATTAACAGAGGGAGCATACATAATTTGTTTGCAGGTAACTCTGCAAATGCGCAAAATTGCATAGCTTATGTCTAACTGGTCGACGCGTACATTTATTGTAGGTCTGACAGGCTGACCGATACCTTAAGCCCGTTTAAAAATGGCTCAACACTGTGTCACTTCTAATACAATCGACGCAGAAAGAGTCTCTATAGGAAGTAGCGCTTTTAACCATGTCCATCGCAGCAACGTAAGCTAAGGACAGATTCTCCAGTACGAGCTATTGGAACTCTGTTCGATTTCTACAAGGTCTGGTCCTCGTTCAAAAAAGTTAAGAAGGCTTAACAAACTACGAAGCACTTCCCTTGAACTTCCTCCGCTATTGTCGAAAAATCTGGGTAATGTCAGCAACAGATGCACGGTAAGCATGATCAAATATCTTCCACAGAGTGGTTGCGCTACATAATATGGCTATGGGTAGGTAACCGACCTAAACTTTCCTCATCGAGGGGCGAGATCTAAATTGCCTAACCGACTGGCTCAGATGTAAGGCTTATTCTATACTAGAGTTACCCAAGGAGCTTTATGCGATGACAGTGGCAACCATCTTCTGAACTTCTTACTTTCCTCTGGTCAAGTTGTAATCACAATCACTACTGGTTGTAGGGAGAGATGAGGCCTTGAAATATAATGTTGGTATCATTGATGCTTTTAAGTCAGCAAGAGTAGCATTGCATTAGGATACATACCACTACAATGGAGATGAGCAAAGGTTGTGTTCATACCGAAGGTGGGGAAAAAAGGCCCGACACAGCCAAAATCGTACAGGCTGATCAGCCTCTCTCAGTGACACAGAAGGCTGTGGATAATTACCTGAGGGAGGAAACACGAAGTATGTCCCCTCTGCATCATCGTCATCATGCATACAGGGTGGGCAGATCGACAGAGATGGCCCTATATCAGCTAACAGAAATTATCCAAAGTGTTCTGAATTCAAAGGAGATGGCATTGTGTGACTTCCTTGATATTGAGGGGCGTTTGAAAATACCTCGCATGAGGCTATTAAACGAGCCCTACAACGGAAAGAAGCCAACAACACAGTATCCAGAGGGATGTGCCAACTGCTGAGCACTAGAGACACAGACAGAAGCTGGAACTATTAGAGTAGACACTGCAAGAGGGTGCCCACAAGGAGGGGAGCCTTATTGTAGACGAACTACTGGAAAAATTATCCACCCTTGGCATCAGCTTTCAGGCGTACGCTGATGACATAGTATTAATTGCCAGAGGAAAATTCGAAGAAACTCTCTGCGACATTATGGAAAGAGGTCTGGGAGAAACCCAGCAATGGTGCCTCACGGCCGGGCTGAACATCGATCCGGGTAAGACCACGATAATGCCATTCACTAAGAAAAGAAAACTTCAAAGACTCAAAAAAATGCGATTGTCAGGCACGGCACTGATACCGGTCAATGATGTGAAGTATCTGGGACTACATCTAGATAGCAAATTACTCTGGAAGAACCATACTGAGGGAGCTGCAAGAAAAGCAACCCGTGCTCCTATGATATGTAAGAGCCTAGCGGGAAGGTCGTGGGGGCCCCTAACATTCTGCGATGGATGTAAATAGCGATTGTGAGGCCAATGATCACATATGGTGCAGTAGCATGGGCAAAACCAACCAGTTTTGTCACAAAAAGAGAATCTCTCAACAAGGTGTAAAGACTTGGCTATTCCAAGAGATTACAAAATTAAGAAATATAACTTTGAAAGGAATTTCTTAACGAAGCTCAGAAACAAGAAAGAATGGAACGATGAATCCACTGTCTATGGACTGAGCAAACACAATCTCGAAAAGAATTACAGAAACTGTAACATAGCAATAATGTCTGATAGTCAAGCAGCTATCAAAGCACTGGACTCCTTTGTCGTTAAATCCAAACTTGAATGCCTACAAAGTCTCAACAAATTGGGAAAGAAAAATCTGTCTGCTGGATATCAGGCCAAGTGGGCATTATTGGTAACGAGGCGGCGGACTCTCTAGCGAGAAAAGGGGCAGCAGAACCCTTCATAGACCTGAACTCTTCTGCGGGATAAGGGAACACGCCCTACGCGAAGAATTCAGGAAATCCAAAAAGCAGAAAACGGAAAGGAACCTTTCGGGATCTCCAAGGTCTGAGACAAGCCAAACAACTCTTAGGAGATTGCAATCTCAAAAGATTGAAAGCATGTATCAGTCTTAGCAAAAATAACCTACGCATCCTAACTGGTTTCCTAACGGGGCATTGGAAACTCAGGGAACACCTTAGGATGATAGGGATATCAGATGAAGGTCTTTGCAGATTCTGCAATGATTCCGCAGAAACTCCAGAACACATACTGGAATCTTGAGGGGCACTGACCCAGAAAAGGTTAAAATATTTGGAAAAACACCAAATTCAAGACCACGGATCACACAGTTATTTAGTGTAGGCGGCTTACTGCCATCGCCATGCGGAACTATGATTTGCTAAGCACCAAAGTATACCATACAAAATCGACACAACATCCTACGAAGCTTGATGGAAGGGTATTGGCGACACATCAGAGCACAATACCTTTGAGTGTCCGGCCGACTCTCGCATCAAGCTTCAGACACCTTCTTATCCTTGCATCCCTGCTGCATATCGAGCAGCATCCTAAATACCAAGTCCATTCCTAAGATGCCTGAAATATTAGTGTACTGGTCGGTGCTACACAAAGACAATAGTCTAGTGAATTAATCCTACCCTCGAAGCAGCTTGATACGAGTACCACTTCTCAATAGGAAGTTCAAATAAATAGCTGGATTTATGAAACTAAAGGAATCTGACTTGAACCACTGAACACACTTTAGGTTCGGCAAAATTGTGAGCTGACTTATCCTATTCCTAACGAAATTCATATTTCCCCTTGTTTCCCAAATCAGCGGGATTTCAACACGCTGACATCCAAGTTTAAACTAACTCAATGCCAACTGAATAACTAATCTTATGAAATAAGCAATTCAAGTTAACATAACTCAGATAACGTGAGCCAAGATCTGCACGAACTCGGCCTCAACCCCCACCCCTAGATCACATTCCATCTGTGAATGCACCTGTAACTTTTGCCACCAAGAATCTACATATTTTACTAACAAAAACACTGTCTAATTAACAGAAATGTCCATCAACCATTACTTACCGTTGATGCATGCATAAGTACTGCATCTTGCAGCTGCACCTGCAATAATGGTGCTGATGCACAGCAAATTGGTTGCATTCTCGGTACAGCCCTACGGAAATACGACACGACTTGTACGCGTTAAACAAGTGATTGTCTGACAGCTGTCAAAATGGTTTATTTACGACATCGCCAATATAGTAACAAACAAACACATCCGAACGATGTTCAGTGAGTAAGAGAACTCTCTTCATTCGTACCACTACAACAAGTGACACTTAATGCCAGTGCCAGTGCCAGTGCCAGTACAAGTGCCAGTGACAGTGGCAGTGGCAAACAGCTTCCAACTTCACTCACAGAAGAACATTGCATGGGTAAGACGGAGGTCGAAGCTAACGCATATGATGTAAAGTTAGAGGGACCTACAATATAACCAGAACCACGACGCAACGACAACGAAAACGACCAACGACGACGACGACGACGTCAACACAACTCTGGTGACAATGTCAATGAATAAATTTTCAAGAAAATCGCCGAGTGAATTATGTTCGGGAGTGTCGTAAACGTTCCAAATGATTTCCATTCTCGAAATGAGGAATTTAATTAGAGACGCACCATCTCTGCAGCCTCAGAGATTCATTCCTCTGCCGAAGGATGTAGATGTGCTCGTAGATGTATCTTTCTTTCGTTTTGGCGTCGTTTTTTCCCGCCTTTTTTTCGGTTTTATTGTTTTGGGGTTTTTTTTTTAACTCAACTGTGATTTGCTGGATATTTAATTAGATTTCTTGTTCGATGATGACCTTGTGCTATATGAGTCGTGAGTCGGGTACAATTAATTTGAGTTCATTCGAGCGAACAGTGCTCGTAGATATGGTATGGAGTAGAAGACGGGGAGAGTTGGCTCGCTTTGGTCGATGTCGATGTCGCTGTTGCTGTCGTAATTAAAAGCGAAAATGTCTTAACGAATCTTTGACAGGCTCTGGAAATTATTATTAATTGCTATTACCGAGAAGCTAGATGGGCTAGATGTTTTTTTTTTTTTTTTTTTGTATCTTTGAGGGGTCATCTAGACAAATGAAAGTGTGTGCAATCGTTTTTATTTGGTCCAAACGAACTTTGGCTAGTTAATTGATTTTGTTTTGGTGTCCTCCTGACTCTATTGTGGAGGTTAAGTGGAAACGAAATTGTGAAAGAACACTTGATCCAGTTTTTGTGGGGCAATTGGAAGAAGAATTTCGGACGGAATGTCGATGGAGAACGTTTTGGATGTTTTTAAGTGCAGTCAGGACTGAACACAGCCAAATCTACATTTAAACGCATTCAAACGGCGCCGTCAAGTATCGGACAACTCTCAGAGTTGGTCATGATAACGAGCTTGGCTCCTCCATAAAAGTTCTCTAGCTAACTCTCGTTTAACTTATATCTAGGAGGAGTTGCTCAAGTAACACTCTGACCTAAGAGAACTTTTCGACACTTTTACCTTCCGTTAACCACTAGAATTCGGTGAGCTGCTTTTGGCAGTCATCGAAATCATCCCATCCCATCCATAATCGCAAGCTCTGAGCATTTCATACCGCCAGAGGCGTCCACTGTTGCAAGCTATATCTATAGAACGCCAAAGTCATCTAAAGAGCAAGCAACCCTAAACGTGATTGTTACACTAGAAATCGGCATCCAATCGACCCTCCTAAGACTGAAGTTGTTGTCATTATGAGAAGGAGGAAGCTGGTCTAATTTATATACCGCTTAAAGGCAACACCATCCGTGTCTCCCATGGAGCTAAGTATTTAGTTGTCATCCTGTATAGCAAACTTTTTTAGACAAAAGATACCACGTATTAATCCTCCTAAACACGGTCGGCTTTTCGGCATTGAAGGGGAGCTTTCGATAAGACTTGGGACTTGTCAAACCCTGCGGGCTTTCTCTGGCATGCTTGGCTCCATTCTTGACGCACTTGTGAATACGAGTATTCATATCATGGGCTGCGATCTCACAGCCATCATCCATTAAGGTGGTCTTTAGTGCCGGCGCTGTCTTTTGACTCTAGTCCTACAGACATGCCGTTTCATATACCAAATGCCAGGACTCCTGTTCCTAAAAAAAATACAAAATGCAATATCCCTGTGCCAAATAATAGTTTCGGCGAAAATCTGAGCCAGAAAAGGAATGTAGTCGGTTCTTCACGAATGTGTCCAAAACAAGTTGGGCTTTTGTATTTTTGAAGGACGACAGCTTTAGAAGAGTAAGCCTCTGTAGAAAAACTTGCTTCTGTCTTCCAAGCAGATACATATGCAATCATGAGGGCAAAGCCATATATTGTGATGAGTCGGTATAGTGGCATAGAATTTGCATCTGTTGCTCTAGCTAAACAGTGATTAAGGCCTGCTGAACTCTTTTATGACTTTTAACGTACTTTTCAAATGCATTATGGCACTGACTGCAGACGGAAAGCTGAATCTTTTTGAGATCTGCGTTATGACTGCCTCCGACCTTGCCTATGAGCATAACTGCAGATGGCATGGGGAGTCCAGACAGGGGTACCAGACAGACGAAACTAGTGTTGGCTACTTTCCAAAGTTGTCACACAAGAGACGTTGTGTTCTTCAGTGGGAAAGACCGCAGACTGAAGACCGTTAACTGGCGTCGTAACGAGGTACTATTCATTTGCTAATAACTTAAGTGCTATGGGCATAAATTGCACGACATTCTGCGATGCTTGCTGTGAAAATAATGACGACACATCGGGGTCACTACCTCTGTAAATGTGAAGAGATGAGCATTGGTATTGTGGGCACTTTATCACCTACTATTGCATGAATAGTAGTACTATGCCTCGTCTCCCAAAGCTAATTTAATTTTCCGGAATAATAGTATTATCCTCCACTCATTTCAACTGTATTTGGAATACAGGCTAATTAGTGGAAGACGAAGACTGGAAGGGTTAATAGTAGGTTTATCCTTCTTTGGAATAAGGTTAACTATCCAACAAAAGCACAGTTAAAGCTTCTTTGAAATATTTGGAGCTCATGTCGTTTAACGATTCAACATTGAGCCAAGATGTCGATGGTGACGGAAGAATTTCCAGCGAACCAACGGCAGCCAGCATACCTTCGTAGTGAGATACTTACTCTGAATCTAGCGCTCCAGATCTGAACATACTTGTCATCGGACTGAGACAAAATCCCTTGAGCGCTATTACAGGCTTGAGGTTAACAAATGATAACAATTCGCATAGAGGTTAAATTTACTTATAAAAGCCCGATATACGGTTATGACCCCATAAAGTAGAAGAATGCCTTTGTCAAAGATTGTTTCTATGAGCTCTCCGACCCTATTTATGAGTAGTGTCTAAGGCATGAGTTTAAAATGGTTTTTGCCTGACACTTACTTCGAGAATGGTCTACAACTATTCCAGGGGCAAAATGCCAGAGAAGCAGAGAAGGCCTCGATAGAGGCATTGGGGAGAACACAAATCCCTTACATAGGTTTGTAGGGATGGCGATAGGAATAGGAACTCAATGGTAGAGTCAAATTTGATGTTGGACATTAAGAGGCACCACATCTGCAGACTGTCCAACGGCGAAGAGAATCAACACTCCGAGATCAGGCATAATAAACCATTCATATTGCATGGCAACCGATAATACCTCCGTTTACCCGAAGACCAAGAGGTTTAACAAGGATTAAATCCGAGCTAGAGAACGTTCTCCATTCCTATATTAAATGTAAGAGTTGGACTTTCAACTACTCTTCCAATTTTAGCAAAAAGATAAGAATTGCCTGCGTCTAAAAAGCTGCATTTAGTCAAGTTATCAGCTATGCAGGGTTCATAAGATCTCCTATCTAATTGATCGATATGGTTTATCTGCTGGTGTCTTTGGATTGCGTAGTTGCGAGTGTTCCAGCAGGACGGTTGAGTCGATTGAAATTTAATCGAAAATATCAACGAAACATCTGCTTACGCAAAAACACATTCAATTGAAAGATTTCACCTTAAATCAGTGAATCACTTATCCAATGCCAATTAATCACTTACATTTCGAGGCACGACAAACATGAACACTCGCCGCATGTGTCCCTCAAGTACATGGCAACTTTAGCACATGTGCGCCATAAACTATCTCCCAATCAAACCCAACCCGCAGATACTATTCTACACAACCAAAAACCTCAAAATAACCCAACGGACCCAAACCATACTTCAGAATTCGGAATTGGTAATCATCTCTTTTAAAGATGCGAAATTCGAACCTGACACCATGGCATCCGTCCGTACCTACCAATTCAACAGTCGATTCCAGTGCCCGTGCCATGGTACCGACTATTTGTTTTTCTCGGAACATTTAGCCGCTGAATCTTGATGTTGGAATGAGTTTTAAAAACAAACGAAAAGAGGAGGAAGAGGGTAAAGCAAAGAGAACAATAAACTACCCAATGGACATGGTCATTTCTCATAAAATCACCTGGCCACCACATCATCTGGTATCTTGTTCTTATAAAGATGAGGGTACTCTTCATGATGTCCACCGCCTGGTGGAATTCCTTTTCGGAGAAGAAGCACCACACCATCACCTTAATCACACGACACGTCGGACATTGCGCGTCCGTCGAAACATTGCGTCGTCCCAGTGTGATGTGCTATGGTGTGGTGTGGTGTTTCCCGGACTTGGCTTTTGTTTGTGTTCCTAAACCGTTTAGCAATAAAATTGTACAACCTGAGATCCCCGACTGTTTGTCTGAGCATGGAACACACAGCAATCTGGGCTCGTTAACTTATCTCCGGTTTGCCACTCAAGTTGTTTTGACTCCTCGACCACGACCACGACCACGACCACGACCACTCCCTTAGTTGGAGAGTGACTATCGTTGGGAGCGTAGTACAAACATACAGTGGACGACATGAAGTGGACGCTGGACTTGCACTTAACTGGCACTGGAAACTGCTTAGTGCGCTGTTAGTGATGGCGATAGTGATGATGATGGTGGTGGTAGATGTGGTGAATGTGTGTTCTTTCCTGTCTACGCATTGGTTATCAATTATCGCTGTTACCATGGAGCTACAATGAACAAGCACTGGACAACTGGGAATTGGCTTGATCTCCTGCTGTTGGGTGAGTTCCTTGAGACGAGTTGGAACATAATTAAAAGTTGATAGCGTGTAGTAGTCATGGGATGTTTTGAAGAGCCTTGGAAGTTGGTTTACAGAGATATTCATCTCTATGGCATCGTGCTGTGCTGGTTACGAGTATGAGGTGCATACATAGACATGTATGCAAACGGACCTGGACTCGTATTTGGACATGGACGTGGACATGGACACATGCGTGTGGATCATAATTTTGTTTTCCTTTTTATTTCATCTTGTTGCCGATTGCCAAACTTCATGGATACGAGGAAAGTCTGATGTTCCCATGACTGGTCATAAATCGTTAGGGCTATTTGAATCTCTGTGGAGATAACAGACCCAGATGGCAGGTGTCCTGCGAGAGGCAGTGGAATTAATTTGGAACCGTGAATAATTGTAGGATTGTCAAATGTTTCTTGGTGACCATTTATTTGCAATTAATATTGGATTCTAGAAAGAAGGCAGTTGTCGTATACAGTAAGAGTGATGTAGAACTTCAGCTCCCGAGCTGCACTCCACTGTGCAATTATCCATAAGTCCCTTTGACCAAATTTCTAATTTTCGCATGGCGAAAGATTTTAAAAAGAACCAAATCGAAACGTACCACCCTTTCATCGATTCCAAATCCGCGTATGAGAGCATTTATGGAGATGAATAGTCTTGTTTTCGTATTCGTTCCAAGATCATGAAGAATGCAGGCGACTCCGTCAAATTCGGTAATGGAAAAAATTCAGAAGGGGGCTTAAATTAGGCGATGCGGTGTCATGGGACCCTTCGTTCTTAAAAGAATTGGGCAAAACTTGCTCTACAAATCAAGTGACACCATCTTTCTGTTTAGGTTATTGCACATCGTCCTCATGTAGATGCAGATGCAAGAGCAATTCAACATTCACCAACTGTAAAGCTGACGAACTCGCCAACATTGGAACCACTTTACCTACATGAAAAGCAGGCTCCTTCGGTATACCAATCGCTGCGAGCAAAATTATATTGAAGCTGGAAGCTTACTTTATGTGGACTGTTAAGTAAACATGTCTAAAGGTTTGATCTTCCACAACAGAAGGCATCTCAGTGCTATCATAGATATAAGTACTTACAACAGTACGAGTATCATAGGCAAGCATGCATGAAGGCCTGGCATTTTTACAAATGACTTCCGCGGAAGGTGCATGGACAGGAGACGTCAACAGTGTCATACCATTCATCAGACACTCAAATTGGTTCCTAGAGTAGGAGGATCATGTGGCATCAAGTTGCGCAGGCCTGAGTGGCTTGAATTTCACTCGTAACTTAACCCAACCTTATTGCTAATGCAGACGACATTGACGAAATGCGAAGAATGCAACGAAGAGTTAAACGGAGCTTTGCGACTCAAGCGGAATCAGGTTAATCAGGTTGCTATCAGCGAAGAAGAACACATGACAGGAGTATCTAGGACAAGACTTCACGATGGGCAGCTTCAAATTCATCTATATCGGCTGCACTATCAACTCTGAGAAATCAAGCTATGAGTGAGTAATCGCCGACTTAGTCAGAAAACCTTTGGATAACCCGTCTTAAATGGCTGGATCGCCTTGATCTGCAAGGAAAATGTTCAACTCCAACCCAAAGGGACGTATTATTTGAAGAAGACGCCATTTTATTTGGAAAAAACGAGCGAAAGGGAACAGGGAAGACCAGGCCAGTTGGAGGGGCAATTTAGCAGACGTCTTTGTTCATTGCTTACTGTAGCGCCATCTAAGTGGGCAAGCTTGTTAGTAAGAAAAGTCATCGGTTCTATTTTATTTCAAAATAAAAACTTGCAAGCGACGGAACTCCCTGAATTTTCAGCTTCCTATCTACGCCTGATTTTTGTAGAAAATTAGGGCCAGTGGTTAACTTCGTAGGGCCAACATGTTGAACTCATTCATTGATTCCATAGGTTCCGTTTACAGGTCTTTGTTTTTTGTGTATAATCAGCGCGTGCTCAAGGGGTTGTTAGTATTCTTAAAATGATTGCACACAGAGCGGGCGATGAAAAGTTAAGGAGGAAAGAAAGAGAAAATGTTTGGAGGTTTTAATGACTAGGAGGGCAGGGCATTCCATGAGCGAGTTTTTCGGCTTAGGAAAGAATCACGATATTTCAGGGTACATCCGAAAGTGGGCTTGAGGGTGTATTGATGACCATTCATAGCGAGACGGGTGTTACGGTTGGAGGTTTGAAGGGGCGGAATGCTACTGGTAATTTCAGAGGAGCTTTGGTGGTGAAAATAGCGATAGTGTTAATCGACTGTGTAATATTAGCATCACCTATTAGTTTTATCGCACGGTTTTGAATCCTATCTAGTAGGCGCAAAGAAGTCTTGGGAGTTTTGGGCGGATGAAAGCCTTATATATTGAAACCAGATCAGAGAGGGGGAAATATTCCTTACATCCCTTATCGTTTAAGGAAACTTAGATATTTCACAGCATTTTTGGCGACGTTGAATATGTAGTCATTCCAATGTAAGTTGTCGTTGGCACACATACAGAGAATGGAAAGTTTTTCTGTTTCAACGATGCAAGTGTCTAGGTATTTGAATTAGCCACAGCAGACAGCATTGTGTTTTAGAAGCATTAAATTCCACTCTGTTGGAAGTTCCCCAATTGGTTATGCTGTTTATATCGGAATTTACTCAGCTTAACATACGCTGCTGTTCCCATTATACAGCCGAAGAGGAGGGACGTGATTCCGGGAACGAATATGAAAAGCGGAAAGTACTGTCTTCAGCAAACCAGTAAATTGGATTAGAAGTAGCAGTAAAGAGATCATTTATGAAAATAAAAGAGTGTCGGAGACAGACCGGAACCCTGTGGCACACCAGCATTTATTTTATGAATATCAGACTTGAAAACATCCAAGACAGCTTGAATTGAACGTTCCGAAAGGTAATTTCTAATCCATTGAAGAAGAGAGTCGTAGATCCAAAAAGCACGCATTTTCGACAAAATAGCCTGGTGCCAAACTCTGTCAAGTGCCTTGGAAATATCATGTGCAACCAAGTTCGCCAGATTGATGTAAACTTTGGTTCCACTTTTCGGTGAGACATGCCATCAAATCACCAGTGGACCTGTTGCTACGAAAACCTTACTGGCGGTCATTAAGAAGTTTTCGTGTTTTGAGATATTTCATGAGCTGACAATTTGTCAGCGTTTTTATGACCTTGGAAAGAAGGGTCGTAAGTGCAATGGGTCTGTAAGAAGAGAGAGAAGAAGATTCGCCTTTTTTAAGGGCGGGCTGGACAAATGATGTTTTACATCCACTCGGAAAGAGTCCTAAAGAGTAGGATTGATGGAAAAGCTTACGCAGTGGTTTTGCCAGCGTAGAAGAACACCTCTGCAGAAGAAAGGGAGATATTCCATCTAGACCAGGGGATTTGTGGGTGTTTAGATCCACATGAAATTCCGGAAGCGGCAGAAAACTATAAATCATAGACGCTCTATCGTCTCTGCGTTACTAAAAGAATGTAGGTAGAGTAGATGTCAGATGTCAGAAGTCACAAGAAGTCAGAAGTCACAAGAAGCATTGTTGTCATAATAACGGGCGAGTTCAATGCATTGGATACTCGCACACAGCCACTTCGGATACCCTTCCGAGAGGAACTATTTAGCTCAGGGTATATGTATCTACAGTAGATAGGAAACTAAACTTATTTTTCATTTTTTTAAATTTTTGAAAGTAGAGATTTGTGACAGAATTTTTGTAGGCCACGATCTGTAGTTGGCAAAATCAACTCTTTAACATTGCGATTTTCAGCTGGTATATGTGGACTGACACTGGACTTAACATCCAATTTTGGTCGGCACCACGTCTAAGAATGCACTGAAACTTACGAAGCCAGCACACTGTTTCCTCACCTCATTGTTCAAAAATGAAAATAGCAGTCACATAATCACTAAACGGTCAATTGAATTGGTGATGTCGCGAAAGATAGGGAGCGTCTTAATACTTGATACTTAATACAACATGCAAAAAGTACTAAAAATCAGTGGCAATTATAGCAAAAAGCCGTCAAAAACGCAGCAACTGAAGTTCAAAATTCCACTTGGCAACTGACACCAACTGCAGTGCGTCGCTCTACCAACTTTCATATGTATGCATGTATAAAGCTCTGCCAAGGACACGGTTTCTTAAAATACATTTTTCAAATTTTCCAACTCGTTGCTCTAGCTAAAAATAACCCAACAAACACTCCCTACTTAAACACCTTTCATAAGATCCTGTCAAAAAATAAGGACCGTTCGATAAATCTCTCCACCACCTGCGCAGTCTAGCGAAATTCAAAAATTCATTTAATTAAACCAAAGAGTTCCCATTACACCTATCCACTGGCCAATATGCAGCAGTAACCACTAACAAGTTACCAGTTATTAGTGGGTATAGCTACCTGGTACCATACCAACCACCCGAAATGACTTCATTCCAAAAAAGTGACCCTTACTCCGGCAGACTTCATTAGAAAAATCTATTTCACAAGAAAACTGTCGGTCGCCAGGTATCCTGGTAAGCGTACCCCAAGCACTCATCATGTATTCATTCTAATTAATGTGCGTCCCTGGTCAACCCCTGCAGACCTATATATTCTGTCGAAAAGTGTCACCATAGAAACCACTACCTACCTGAACTCGACTGAATACGTTGAATATGTACGTATAATGAAAACACACCGGTACCAGGTAAAACCGAATTAAACTTGCTTGCGCTTGTTGGCTGCGGAAGGTTCCTTATCTTAATGACGCGCCCGTTGACACCTATTTAACGTGTTTTATGTCCCAAACAGCACATTTCAGGAATCCCTTCGCGCTGCCATTACCAAACTTAAACCAAAAGATGCTTCTACTCCTGCAGACCAAAAAAAAAAAAAGGTGTAACATGCATAATTTAACCATTTTGCATCCCCATTCGTCGACGAGCTACGGCAATATACGAGTATACTCCTACTTATTCGTATTCCCTGAACTGTGTCCTTTTGGTATCCGTATACGAATAGTATAGTAGTTTAGAACTGGCTTTTTGTAATGTCACCTCATTAGCACGATCTTAGACAAACGATTAAAAGAAACATTTGCTTGCCGGAAAGAGAAGAAAAGGGTTTCCATTTCCACATCCATTTCCACTTCCCATTTCACTTTACTAACGGTCTTCTTGTAACTGCAATTAGTAAATTTCGAATGTTTACTCATATGGTTCGGAAATGAGCTAATTAGCAATGACAGTATTCAGTGAGGTGTCACGTCTATCATTTCCTGTCAGTTCGAGTGACGTTTGCTCTACTTTTCGTGCAGGTAATCGGCTTCAACCTCACTCCACCACCTACGAGTATCTCATCGACCAAGGTGCGTCGTCAAGGGGTTTGGAAAATATTTTTATCCCTATCCGTATCCGTATTCGTATTCGTATCCGTATCCCTTTACCTTTGCTTTAGTCATATGAAACTTTGACAAGAGATCAGGTGACAGTATTGTAACACCAGCACTCGGCCTGTGACAGCTAAGCAAGGTTAATTTATGACGAGCAAACGATGATGTGGATGATGATGATGATGATGATGTCGGTTGAAATTGAAGTTTAAGTTTGAAGCCTGGTCATTGTAGAAAGAAGCCACTGACTGTGTACGTATGAACGTATGGCTTCTTGATTTGTTTCTTTATGTGTCCGTAGCCGGTCGCCTTTGCGATTTAATTGATTCCTTGACACCACTCACCGCTCCTGGAGTGTGGTATTCGTATCTTATCTGGTTCTGGTATGTAGCACTGGCATGCGGATTGGAAAGCCATAAACAGCTTTGTGACTCCGCAATGGGGGTATCCAGAGCCATACGTATGGTGAGTTTTTGTACTCGTATTAACCATTGCCAGACAGAACGGGTTTCTTTTTGCTTTCACGTTTCTGTCTATCTATCTATCTGGCTGTCTGTCTGTCAGTAAAGTTGGCTGCTGTCTCATGTGTCAATATGTACAGGGTTGGCAAACAATTTGCAAAATGATTAATCGATGTGTCAATGCCGGACTATGTTGGGAGCTTCGTGTCGTTGTTGGTTGCTGCTGTTGGTTGGTTTTTTTTTTTTATTCAAACTCTTGTTGGCTTCTAATTCAATTAAGGATTGCGTGTTGGGTGTTAAGGCCGGGTTATGTGTTATCTATCGTGCGTTAGACTGTCTAGTCGGCGGATAGAAATTCATCGGCTAGAAAAGTGAGTCGATTAAATTGAAATTGGATATCTGAGAGATAATGGTTGAGTAGATGCATTATGTTAATGACACAAGGGAAGGGTAATCCCTTTAAGAGTCGCCACACTGTCTGTGGTGAAGTGATACGAATATGTTGTATGAAGGGCATAGGTATCATCATAACATCATATCTTGTAGCCGCAACTTTGTATAGTAAAACAAATCCCCTCCACCGGTGGTTTAAGTTTATTGCGATTGAAGAGAAGGTAAATCCGGTTGACATAAACTTTAAACACGAATTTACTGGCAGCAAGAATAATCGATCGCAGCTGCAGTTTTTGACATTTTGACAATGTTGTCTCGGCGGTGATAACTTGTTTTAGAGCTCTACTCACTTGATAAGTGGTCAATTGGAGTTTTACATTTTTTAAAAAGATAAATCAATTGAAGTGAAATCGGTGGCGATCAATGAGTTTCATAAAAAACGAGAATTATTGGGAAAACAAAATTTCGATTGCTTTAAGAGCAACTTGTCATCAGTCGCATTTTTCTTTTGTCTGTCTTAAATGAGGTGTATTCATGAAGAGATGAAATGCCTCTCCTTTCGGATGTTCCAGTTCTTGGAAAAACTTTTCATAACACTTTCTATGTGGGGGCTTCTACTTTTATAAGCTGAACCTCAGCTATAGAATCTCTGTCGGAATAACTCTAAATCTGATGGCAGTTGCTTTGCTACCATCATTTTTTTAAGACATCAGCTGCCTGATGAGAGTGCTCTCCGCTTTGTTACCTGCTCATTTAGTTCTGTCGATTATGTATCAGAATGCTAATTGAATGAATCTTTACTAAATTAAAAATTAGATTATAAGGAGATGGTGTAAGGAAAATTGGAAAAACATAAATTGAAATGAGAATACATAAAATGATATTGAGAAAGTAAACTGTGAGCCAACAGGTAGTGTGGATGTTGATTGTTAATTACTGTCATTTACTGAATTCAATGTGGTTGATCTTTTTGACGAATGTCATACAATCTTCAGCAAATTTAGTCACAGAGTCGTTTACCACGCAACAGTGCATTTTTGTTATTCAATCTTATAACAAAAATTAGCAGTCGGTCAAAGTAATAATTCGTAAAATTCGTGAAAATTTTTTGGCCAACATAATCGCTCTAGTGAGTCCGGAATTCGTACTATGGTGAAGCGATTTGTAGAAAGTGGTTCGATATCGGTTCAAACTCCACATCAGCATGCACGGCCAAAACATCACCACTTTGAGCGAAAGGGTTCAAAACTAGCCAGACACCACAATTCGTCGCCGAACCCAATAATTCGGCCTCACTTATAGCACATGCGGTGAATTTAAAACTTGATCTCCATTTGCAAGACTATAAAAATCCAAATTACACAACAATCGAAGATTTTGGACCATCTACAACGTCGCCGACTTGTCAACTGGCTTTTGGATCGCCAGGACAATTTGTCATTGAATTTGATCGTTCTGATGAAGACCATTTTTGGATGGATGGGTAAGTAAACAAATAAAATTGTCATTTCTGAAAGACCGGACAGCCCATATGAGATTCAAGAAAAGCCAATGCATCTCAAAAAACTGTATTCTGTCGACTATTGGTTGGCGACGTCATTGTCCCGTACTTTTTCGAAGATGAGGCTGAAGAGACAGTTTCAATAAATGGAGAACTTTATCGCAACATGTCGACCGCCTATTTTTTCCAAAATTGAATGAATTGGGTCTGGGCGATCTCTGATTTCAATTTAATGGTGCTACCGCCCACACAAGCCATCAATCAACCAGTTTATTGCGTACGAAGTTTGAAGATCGCATTTTTTCGGTTAAGCTAGCCCTAAGCGACGTACATGCTCGCCGAACTTGCTCGTTTGCATTATCCCCTACACGACGAGCACATTTGGCGAGCATTCATTTCGTGTTGATTCTTCGCAGTGTAAACATGTGCGATAAGGAAGTGCCGCGATATGAACTCTGCGGCGTTCACAGCAAAAATGAGGTTTGCTCGCGAACATAGCTCTACACGGCGAACATCGAAGCCAACGAACACGAAAACATCGGCATTTTTCGCCAAAAGCGAGCGGCTCGCGAACCAGCCCGGCGAGCATATTCGTCGTTTAGGGCTAGTTTAACCCACTTTTACTTCAAAATCATCGATATTTTTGACCTTCGGTTTTTGACTTATTTTATGAACACTTGCACACTAAAACAGTCAACATTTTTAAAAAAAAAATTCCGTTCTTGCTATACTCCAGAGGTATTAAATTTGATAAAACGTCAAACTATACACTGCAATAAGTGAAAACGTAAATCAGCTTCTCCTAACTGAGAAGCATGTTAACTAATGCAAACTTGTTTGCTTCAAAATTGAATGCTTCGCTTCCTCCCGAAAAACATTGGGACAATTTGGAGTGAGTAGAAATGGAAGAAGACTGTCTCTGTGTGAATTTTATTCAGAAATATTCAAATTTCATGATTTTGAAAGGCTAAGAGAAAAAGACGTAACTAAGTCCATTGTTACTATCAGGTCGGATTCAAGCGGGATAGATAAAATTCTTACTTTTAGAAATGGGGTAACCAATCACACTGTGACAATTTACTGGTGGCAACAGACAAGAGATGGGGAGATGAGTTTTTCTTCACTAAGGCACTTCGTCTTACTCCAGGCAGTAGCGAATGAATTACCCAGGTGGAGTCAACAGTAGCGCCTACAGTTCTGGTTAGGCAGAACAGGCTATTCCTATATGACCTACTATGACATGTTCGAATCACAGAACTATAGGGATCTCTAATATTGAGTCGAGGTGTTGGAAAAGAGAAGGTGGCATATGAACCCTTAATGGGTTTGAATCTGTCCTTACGCGGTATAAGGCATACATTATCGCCATCCAGAAGATACATTGAATCAGATCAAGTATGCGAAAACGGCAACATTGCGACATTCAATACAGTTGCCACAAAAGGATGTGGATTTGTAGTGGAAGATCAACTATGATCAGAGGTAGTTGATTTAAGGACGATAAGCGTTTGCCGAGGCACATTCTTCAACATCAGCCTAATATGTGCACATGACCCCACCAAAAAAAAAAAACATTTGACAACTCGTACAGAAGATTGAGTAGCTCTTGGAGTAGCACTGGGATTAAATCATAAAACCGCTCATCGATGGATTACTAGCGGCAACAATACAATGCAGCCAAGAGAGTCTTTCTAGGGCAAAGACTTTGAGCGAGGAATACATGGAATTGCAAAATAATTGTGGCCTAACCCTTTAGCAGATGTAAATAAAAACCTTTCACGACATGTTTCAGTAATCATTACAACAATTAGCTATCACACTTAAGATGCAATGTATAGTATGAAAAAAGTTCACACCATACCTATGAACATGAACTCTCAGATAAAGAAACAAGAACTGGGGGACTATGTTAGAAGGCACATGGTTGGCGAGACAAATTGTAAACTCTTCCCTAGAATGATCAAGAGTCGGGCAGTGCACGATATAATATTTTTCCGCCGCATGAGACTATGCATGACTATGCCCAGGACCGGAGTTGCGTTAATGGAGTGCAGGGAAGGTTCACTTACGACTAATGGCTATGGAGCATGGATTCATAGATTATTGACAATTGGCATACACGAAACCTTAAAATTATTTGTGACAGCTCACCGTGCCAGAATGCGATTATCAGTGTAGCGGCCAGTATAGCCCCATATTAAATAGTATCTTATCCAAATCGGAAGCATTTGGCAAGTAGACGTTAAATTTCGCATACCTAATAACCATGCACCCGGATTATGTGAACACGTTTGCAGTACTTTAAGGCGATCGTGTTTAGACGATAGGAAGCTGATAGTAAATGGAAAAAATTGCTCAAGAGCTAGCTGTACAGCAAACTACTGCATTTCAAGCAGATGCAATCACGATACGGCCATAGGAGTGTTTTAGTTTGCCTTGGACTTCTATTTATTTGTGCCTTTTGACAATACGCCTTCTAATGCTTTTCATTACATTTTACCAATTTGACCCAATATATTCTCAAATAGAATTAACGTCTTCTCATTTTGAATTTGGATTTCTACTTTCTCAATATTAATTTATGTTTTCTCAATATAATTATAGAGCATATCTACATATTTTTATTTTAAACTTGAAAAGGTGTAGTGAATCTAGGAATACTGGTTGCGTTAATGTTGAAACTCTATCTTATTCAAAATTAATAAATCCAGAAATAGAAACATACTCAGTTGGCGATTGATGGCACTTCCATTGAACATGATTCGAACTTACCTGAAAGCAAACAAAAATAGTTTTTAATATTTTTTTTATTAATAAAGAAAAAAAAAATTGTTGGAGTCCTAGAAACTGAATATTAAAATTTTTTGTTAGAAAACGAATATACAATAGTCCTTCGTTTGGAGCTTTCTCGTACTTACTTACTCTTTTGCCAAAATATGTGTAGATATTCTGAAACTAACTAGAAAACAAAATAACTCCCGAGGACGCACCATTCCCCCGACTTTCGCGCACAAGGAAAAACGGCAGATTTATTGAAAGCCGAAATTAAAGAAGCAGAAAAAATGAGTTGTGGCAGCGACAAACGGAAATCTTGGGCTAAAGTGACTCGCAATTTTCTTTAGGAAAATGGCACGAGGCGAACGAATGATGCCTATCCAGTATTTTGCCTATAAAGGCAAAGACGACACGAGAAGTTGCAACAACTACTGATCGGTAAAACTTATGTCGTACACTATGATACATGCAAGACGCATGCTATGATACATGCAGAACTTAAAGACAGTCAAAAACTTGCGGCTTAGTGGGAGACAGTTCGACATATGAAGTGATTCAAAGGTTACGGATAATAATAGAAAACCATCGTGAGGCCTCATTTCGTCTTCATCTACTTGGAACAGGGACGAGAGAGGAGTCACAGAGATCCGATTCAAAAGAGTAATAGCGCACACAATTTAAATTCTTACTAAGGTTCCGTCATTCATCACTAAGGTGGCCTAAATGGTGAAAAAACTCCGCAGTATTTTGTAGTAAAAAAATGCTGCTTAGACTTAAAAGTTTGATACAATTACATGAAAATTATTCTTCCAGCTATAACATACGCATCGCAATGTACAATCCTTCAAAAAGTTGTTTTTAAAGTTTTTTCCGGTTAGGACTATCCGAACTCACCCAACAATACCAACTTTTGACAGATTTTCTGCTGGTGTTACAGATTATCTACCATTCAATCATGGGAAGGTATATGCTTCAACAGCGTTTAAATCTATCTAAATTTGCTCAACAAATTCCCAGTCAGTTATAATCATCCCAATAAACGAACAATTGAGTGAAGTTAACTTACTTACTCCCCAATGTCGTCGTGCTAGTGAGACAACGAAATGTCTGTGAGTCGGTTTGTCAAGATCGCAATCAATAGATTTCATGAACGTCCCCACGGCATATTTTGATAAAAGACTTTACTACACGTACCTATCGTACCTATAAGATCACATTGATCAAGCAAATAGCCGAGGGTGTTCCAACAGCAGGCATTGAGGCCAACGAGTCTGTAACTACCAGTTTGAGACCAATCAAACCAATTATTTTGAAGAGATAAATTGAAACTGGAGAGTTCGAAAGATTTCTTATGGCAAAAGTCGATTTATTGAAAATGAAGTTCACGGATTGCTTGATAATTAACACTTTGGACCTTTGATTAGTTTTTGGTCCAAGGTAACAAGGCAGAAACATTAGACGACTCAAAGGCATAAGACGACATGGTATTCCTGGAATATCGGTCGTAGCAGTCTTCAGTAGACATTGTCTGCTATCACGCAGAGAAAAAGTGTGAAACCTTGTAGTTATGGCACAACCGGCACTGAGAATACGAAGGAACTATTTCTGCAGACTGTAAAACGGCATAGAAGCCCAATTACCCGCCGTTTAAGAGAATAGACAATTAAGAAACAAAAAAAAACAAAAAAAAAACACTGTGGCGCTGACAGCCCGGTATGGGCCGTGGCCTAGCTTCTTGACACTCATTTGTGTTGCTCATGTTGTCATTTTAGTAACATCTGAGCGGGGCCTACGGTTTATCGCCGAGTCCGAACGGCACTCCTTAGAAGTTTTTTCGTAGGCAATTTTACTTTCGGGAGTTTGCCATTGCCCGCCGAAAGGATGATGGCGATTTGAAAAACTGTTGGTGACCCAGCCGGGAATCGAACCCAGACTGTCTGCGTGATAGTCCAATGAGCTAACTATTGCGCCATCGCCATCACCGACAGACAATTCAAGCTAGACGATAATATCGAAAACTTCCATCCGCATGACCAAAATGAAGTAAGGATAGCAATATCTAAGCTAACACCCAATAAAGCAGCTAACTCTCACGGCTTTTCAGCCAAGGTATTCAAAGCTCCTGGAAGAGCAAACACCCAATTATTACTCAGTGTATGCCTAATGAATTGAATCTTAGTTCAAGGTTCACAAAAACGATCCCATCAATTGCGCCAAATATACAGGCAAAAGTCTTCTCAAAATCGTATTCAAGTTCTATTTCGCCATATTGTGTGAACGTTTAAAACCCATCGTCAATTGCTGGCCCCTATTAGTGCGGTTTCATATCAGGAAAGCCCACAATCTACTTGGATCCTGAGAAAAGCTTATGTCGTAGCTTCAAGGTCGCATATGTATTTATAGAGACGACCTATAGAAAGACTTGTCTAGTCTTGGCATCCCTGCCAAGCTTGTCCGTCTGTGCAGAATTGACATTCGTTGACCCGTCAAGGTCGGTATCAACTCAACAGAGACTCTGATTTCACGGTCTTAGACTAGGTGCTGCCATGTGACTTCTCTTATATCATACCCAAAAGTTCCGCACGTCACAAGCGCACACCAGAGACATAATCTTTCAAAAGTCTGTGCAACTAGTAGCGAACGCCTATGATGCCACAGTCCAGGGCTGCAATTTCGAAATAGTAAGCGACTCTGCCTGCCTTGGCCATGCTATATACTCTGTCAATAACACCGCAGCAGAAATAAATTTAAAAATCACCGCTTCTTTGGAATAAGACGGCAAGGAGTCCCTTTTATAAGACCTTGATCACCCCAGTCCTACTTTATGGTGCTGGGCCATGAACTCTTTCGAAAGTGGATGACGATACCCTCGAGAGAAAAATTCTCTGAAAAATATTTGATCCTGGTTTTCAGAATAGAAAGTTCTACGATGAACTTTCGAGCTATTTCAAGTTAGAAAACTGCACATCAGTCGCCGATAGAGCAAACTAATCCAGAGGGACAAGGTAGTAAATGGATACCTCGTCGTAGGTGGCACGCAAAAGTAGAAGGGGACCTAAACCGACTCGGAGTGAGCAACTGAAAGCAGTTAGCTAAAGTCGGGGCTTGCTGCTTATTAGACACGTTCTCCCGGAACCGTAGCGCCATCTTAGTATGTGACTATCTAAGTATGTACTTCTGCGGAAGTGTTAGCACTAAAAAAATCCGATAGGAGAGAAACTTTAGTTTGAGCAAACCAGCTGGTTCTGCCATGTTCATCGAAGTTCGTCAGAAAATTCAGTTGTAATAGGAGCCAAAGCTACAGCCGAGATTCAAAAAAGAGGCCACCAAGCAGAAATCGTCACAGAAATGTGCAACACATGCCAGAGGCTGATCGATAAATCTGATTCAGAATAAAATAAAAATGTTCAAACAATTATTTTCAGTTGACAGAGATAAAGAATATTTTCAACACCGTGGCAGGTATACCTACACTTAAACTCGGCAAATTTAGTAACAAAAACTAAAGACTCTTATCCTTTGAATCTTCTCAAGGCACGCAGACGTGCTACAAGTCATTTCACTCAAGTAACAATTAACTTCTTTCATATTCTACAAATGGGCATTTGTCTATCTTAACAGTAGGCGCCTTTTACTCTCTCCTAACAATAAATTGTAATCGTTTCTGTCTGTCACCTTACTCCAATTTTTATCCATAAAGACATCTCACACACACGCAAAACGATACAAAAAATAGAAAAAATTCCCTCAAAGTCACATAACAATTTATTTCATTATGCCAAAAATTCCATTTCCTACCTTTGCGTCGTCGTCTAATCCCTTCCATTACCACACATTCCGAGAGTTCCGAGTCACTTACTCTTCCATTCGGCTTCCATCTGGTGAAACGTTTAATTCCCTTCGTTATAAATACCCTTTCGTCCTGCGTCACTTAATATTCATAAGCTCCATAAGGAGAGTTGAAAAAGGCAAAAAAAAAAACGAACCAACAACTTCTCCATTAACTTAGGCTCCATAAGCCGTAGCCTATCATGGAGCACGTCTATGCACACTGTCGGTGTCGGTATCGGTGTCGGCCCAAAAGTTTCTCCACCTAACAGCGCATCATTCATTCCGTGAACCTGGCTGCCACGCACACCCTTTCCATTTATACTTTTGCCAGCCCCATCCCTCTAAACACATTCTCACATAACTTTACCAGCAAATGACTTTTGTATTCGTATGCTGAGCTTGGGTTTGAGCCTTCAACATGGCCAGGTTCCAATGTCAGTCTTAGTGCCGAGTCCTATATTTTAGGTGTTATTACTTAATTAATAAACTTCCCTCCACTTTCTTCTAGCGTAGCATATCGGCATCATCAGTACGGTGCTATGTCCTCGACAGTTACCGCCACCGACACCAACACCAGGAATGGCAAACTCGTTACGTACGCTACGTGCTGAAATTCAATATCCATGCCAAATGACTTCCGGGCTACTCCCTGTTACTTTAGAGATCCATTACGCTCCAACACAACACATAGTCGCACGACATTCCTTATCCTGGAGCGTATTTTTCAAACTCCTACGGTCGCTGTCGTCGACACATTTGGCTATTCCGGGATTCCGGAACTCCACAATTTCACAACTCCAGGATATGGCTCCTAAATTTGGAAATTTATTCGGGATTCCATTCGAATCCGTTGAATCCGCAAAATAACACTTAAGTAGAATTGTTGTGCGTGTTGTGACCCATGTGGCACGTCCCATTGGAAAGTAATAACCACGACCGCACCATGACTTCAACTAAATTAAGAAACACCACCTTCGGCGTTTTCCACAATGGACAGACACATGGAAATGAATATGACGAGTAACTATTGCATTGTTTTGTCAGATAGTAGGGTGGTATGAGTACTTGAAGTGATTCCGACCAAATCGAAGTCCATATCAGCCTCTCTGTGTGGTCTCTGTTGGGCGCACGTCCGACTCTCGTTGTAACGATTTTACGAATAAGAGTTCCGCCTCAACGACAGTCAAGTGTTTGGTATGTCGAAAGATTTTTTCCGTTGAGTAAATATTTGGCCAGCAGCAGAGTGCTAGATGTGTGTTTGCTATTGTCCTCCAGGAGACGAATCGATTTGTATCGGATATGTTACTCATGTGTCCGTCTAAAGACAAATGGGTAAAAGAAAAAGGACTAAAAGTGAAAGGTAAATCTAAATATAGAGCACTGGCAAACAGTCAGATTCCGAACAATAGTGAATGATGCTGGAGTAGAACAAAGCTGAGGGTTATGTGTCAAAGGTAGATGTCTACGTAACCAAACATAAGACCGAGAATAGGTTCTTCAGAAAAAGCGAAAACAAATCCTACCTTAAAGTGATTCCTTCATATACATCCGTTGCTGCCAGATGGGTTGTCGAGTCAATATTGACACAAAATCTAACGACTGTTGTGTTAAATGTTTGACACTTGGAATTTTTACGTCCCTTACCGGAATGCCTTTTTGAAAGACTGTTCTCCACTTAACAGACGAAAGCCCTTAAAACGTTAGATTCCTTCTGCTGGAGAGAAGAAATTTAGAGATTTTCTGCTGCACTCTGGGAAGCAAACCGATAGTACGAAATGGTAAAATGCAAAAACGGAACATAGAAGCTTAACAGCTTCATACATTGAAGTCCATATGATGGTTAGAATATAACCAGTAGTGCAGGTCGATACAAACAGAATATCAATTCGAAACAATGTAGACCCTTACTTTAGGAAGTATGAGAAGCAAAAATCGATCTATCTACCTACCTAAACTCAGACAAGGGAGTACAGTACGCCTTGTACGTTCCTTTTACTAAAAAATAATCTGTTTTCGTAGAAAAATGTGTAAAGGCATGAATACCCGATAGATTCCGGGGTATTTCCTCATCTACCGCTTGATTAAAGAGTAGACCGAACATTTACAGAAAAAGTACACTCTCACATCAAGCATCGTAGGATGTTGTGTTTCTTATGTCTACCACACTGAAGTGCTTAGCGAAGGCGTCACGATGGCAATAATCAGTCTAAGGCCGTTTCTACCGACAACAGCAAAACCGTTGACTTTTGAGAGACGTCGCTTAACATTCATTTAGTCTTCTTTTATAAGATCCAACATAAAGCCCTATTCGAGGACGCCGGACAACAGCCCTTATAGAGGATTCGGTCATGAGAAACTATTCTCTAAGCCCAAGAACCGCCAAGGGCCATTTGGACGTCGAAAGAAGTACGTTATCCAGGATGAAATTCTGTTTGGTTTTGTTTAAGAAGCAGATAATGTAAAGCACTAGTTAAGTCAGACCAGTAAGCTTGCTTTCTCGTAGAGGGAACAACTTCAGCTTTCAGAAGATTGAATTGAAGCCGATTTCTAATCCATCTGTCATCGGCTACAACTATATTGCCTACACATTATTGAAGAGACAAGTGTCTCCAATAGAACACGCACTGGAAACACGGTCACGTACTAGCTTCTGGGGTAAAGTTGTGGGACGATCCGTAAGAGTAACCGACACAAGAAGACACATTGCTTCTACGGGATGATCGTCGGCTACGGTAGTTATTTCACGTCTATTGAACTACGTTTGATATTGCAGACTGTGTATGCTCTGTGCCTGTTATATTGAAGGCTTTATCGGCGCTGTATCCTAACACCGGCAAAACTGAACGACAAAGAAGAGCAAACCTATTTTGAAAAGTTTTATCTCCAATGTGGAACAGCAATGGACCGTTGAATGCATGGATCAGAGGGTGCGACGTGGCGACCTGGGATTGAAAATCTCAGCCAAACAGGTTTTGCTGAAAGGTAACTTCCCTATTTCCACAATTGAACCACAGAAAAATTATCTCATTGAGACTGATGCACTTTAAAACCTTCAACCAACTTGTGCTCGCTGCAATAGAAACTGTCGGTCGGAAGATTGCTGCCAATTTTAACGGTGATTTGAGAAGCGAGGAAGTGCCTTCTGAGCAACTCAAATTCAAACACATTGTGCGATGACATATTCACACATCGGATGAGGTGTGTTAGAAGTCACCAAATGGCTACATTAGACTTGGACCTTTGGAAAGAAGACGGCTCAAAAAAACCAAAAAAAAAGGAAAGACTAACCAACGTGTTTTAGAAATTTCTACTGATAAAATCGACAGTAACGTAAAAGAGGGTATACGAGCTTGGTCGTAAAATTACGCTCCGCAAATCGCGAAATCTTAGAGTCCGAACAGGAAATGCCGCAGTGGACAAGGTTTACTAAAACAATATTCTGGGCTGTGTGAGGCTATACGATGGCAATGATTAGTATAAGGCCTCGTAGAAGTAGCACCTCCCTACAGGTGCTGGTTCTTTGAATAACGAGAATGAGTCTCTGCAGCCGAACATCTTGCAGCTCTGCTAATAAGCCCTACCTCACGCCTCCCCGTGGCGTCATCTGGGAATCTCCTGCAGTTTCCTGCGCCATAAATCAGGATTAGTGTCGGAAAAAAAAACAAGACCTTATCCGGGCTACTCCGACACATTGGAATTCCCGGACTTGGAAAAGAGATGATGACGGAAGAGCCCTATATGGGCCAACGGCAGCGCTCACATCCCGGAACGGGTAACTGGCTTCGGTGTTGGGGCTTGTGCCGCCGGAGTAACTGCCCGGCCAAGAAGAACAAGAAGTTACGAAGCATCAACAAGCCTCGGATATATACGAATCTACGGTTGACGACCCACGCAAACGATTAAAGGACAATGAGTTTTGGATATGCACGTGGAATGTTAGGTCCCTTAATAGACCTCGTTCAGCCGAGTAACTAGCGGAGGCCCTAGACTGCTGCAAAGCAAACATAACTGCCTTTCAAGAAATGCGACGGGATGGGCCGGACAAAAGAAAGATGAAAAACTGCGACATCTACTACGGCAATTGCTATCGACGGCAAAAGCAGCGCTTATTTGGATGCGGATTGTTGTCGGAGGCAGACTAGGACCAGAAGTCCTGAGCTTCCGGCATGTGAGCGAGCGCCTCGTAGCAATCCGCGTCAAGGCGTCGCCAACATTAGCCTTATATGCGCGCATGCCCGACAGAGGAGAAAGATAACAATATCAACGATGCATTCTATGAGCTCCTTAACAAGACCTACGAGCAATGCCCTAGCTATGACATTAAAATTGTCCTCGGTGATTTCAATGCAAAGTTAGGAAGAGAGGGTATCTTTGGTGGAACAATCGGAAATTATAGCCTGCACAACACCACCTCCGATAACGGATTCAGGCTAATCGACTTTGCGGCGGCGCGAAACATTGTCGCGGCTAGCACGCGGTGACCATATCTCGACATACACAAGGGGACTTGGAGAACTCCTGATCAATTAACAGTCAACCAGATTGATCACATTGCGAACGACGCAAGACATTCCTCTAGTGCTATGGTTGTCCGTACGTTCCGAGGAGCCAACATCGACTCGGACCATTACCTTGTTGTAGCCAAGGCACGATTGCGGATATCCTAAACTACGCCAAAACAAACTAATGCTGTTAGAAAATTCGATGTCAGGCGGCTACAATCGCAAGAGATCGCCAAGTCCTTTTCCGATCGAGTGTCTCTTAATCTCTTAAGAGGTCCAATGCCGCCAGCATCAAGCATCGAAGACCATTGGAAACACTGCCAAAATGCCATCAGAGATGCCGCTTCTGATGTGCTGGGTTTCGCCCACTATAGGGTAGCCCACTACAACGAAACCCCTGGTTCGATGATGAATGCCGACAAGCACATGCAGCTAAGCAAGATGCATATAAAGCGGCACTGCTTAGAAGGACCGGAGCTGCTCATGAGCTCTATGAGCGGAAGAAGAGCAAGACAAGCGATGCTACTGCAGCAATGAGGTTCGGAAGTTTTACCAAAAGATAAAATAACATGCCACGGAAACAAACCCCGAACCGAAGCCTGTAGAGATGAACAAGGGAACATCGTAGCAGAGTCACAGTCGATGCTGAGGATTTGGAAACACCATTTCTGTAGACAGTATAACGGCGTTAACCATGATGACCGCTGAATCAACCTCTGAACTTGGACAATGATGACCGAGAATTCCGTCCACCCGACCTGGATGAAGTGAAGATTGCTATATCGAAGCTACTGGAAATATCTTCCCTTTCCAGGGTTTAACAATTTCAAAACTGAATCAGAGAAACTGATTGCAAGAAATCGTGCTCTCGCCTATTTTTCTGGATATATGAATGAGATTCCTCAAGTTCTTGTTCAGAAAGTTGATTGCGAAATGCCACTGTAGCAATTAGCTTCGTTCTAGGATATGATGCTACCGCACATAAGATGTCTGTGATAAGTCACAACCTTCATCCCTACAGTCCATGAGGACGTGAACGAGACAGCGGAACATCTAAATGAAGCTATTGCCTCATTATTTAAATGCAGTTGCAAATTGAAACGAAATACTCGTACATTGAGAGGATGTACGACATGATATTTTATCCGCTGAAGCCAGATTGCTTTGTAAGTGGTTGGAGTATCGTCAAAACAAGTACGCGCTTTCTCCATCAGGGACCTACAGGGCTACATAGCGGCCACATTTACTGCATACGCGTCTACCGTGCAGAATATTTCTTTCGTTGTTTCTATGGGCTTTGGAGAACTAATACAAGTTTTTCCCGAGAAACGAAAAGGCATAATCTGTCTTATTTTGCGGAGAAGAGGCGCGAACGATTTTGCAAAAAGACTGCGCCTACAGCAAATAGGATAACTGGATCATGCAAAGCGCATGATCACCAATGCTCCAGCCAGAAGGGTCATCTCATCCTTCCTAGTAGAAACGAATTAAGGCAATGAGACCCCAACCAACTAAGTGAACGAAATAAGAGGCAGCAAGCTAGTCATCGTGGGTTGAGGCGTGTTAGTTACGCAGCCGTTCTAAGCTGACCACTGCCTTTCCTATCATTTTATGTACTACAGACTTCGATGAAAGGTACAATACTCGTATGCTATGAGAAAGCTGGTTCATAAACTGGTATTTAAAGTTTCCATGAATTTTGTGGTTCAATAAACTAACTATATCTGTAAATTAGCTCATCAAATCATCTAACATTAAGACGTCTATGTCGATAAGTGAGTTCGACAGCATTGTCAAACATTGTTGCATCAAAAAACGATATGGGCTGACGTTCCTTAGATTATTCAACCAGTGAAATCCTTTCAGGATCTTTGTTAAAATCATCCACATTCACAGGATCATTTGAATAAAGTTTCTTAATGTTCACCACGTAGACGTACGATAAACTAATCCACAACTTAACTAACTCATCCATCAGTCACCTAACTCCTTCAAAGACAACAGACATAAACATACACAACTCTTCAGGTAACCTTACCGTCTCCTTATCCGCTATCGACTTGTATGCCTAAGTAAGAAAAGTGTCACTACACGCATCTGGCATACGTTCCAATAAACAATTCCATTTGTGTTTTGTCTCTTCGCGTCATCCCGTTGCAGTTGTTGCTGCAGTACAGCTGGACATTTTAAAGCAGTCACACTACAATTCAACAGGACAGGTCTTAGCCCAAGTCCAAGTCCCCAGTTCCCAGTTGGCAGTTTGCAGTTCGCAGTTCCAACAAATCCCCAGAGAGACACGTATAATGACACTACAACAGCGCTACTCTCAATTGAAATTACACATTCGGCTCTGACAGACAGACAGACGGACAGATAGACATACTGCCAAAGACGTTGTCTTAACTTTTGAGACTACGTCTACGTCTACGTCTATGTCTTCGTTGTCGGTGGAAACGTTGTTGAGTGTCACCCTAATGTGAAACACATGTTGAATAGAAAATTCGCTAATTGGACGTACACACTCTGGAGTTCGATTCCAAGGAGCTAGACTTAGACGATGGGAGAGAAACCAAAAACAACAAACTTTAAATTGGAACCAAAGCCACGTGCGAATTCCAGCCAGCCAGCCAATTGATTTATGTGCAACCCTTGCTCAGCACGACATAACAGAATTGCTCACCTCTTGAATCTTTCCCAGAGCTCCTCGATATACTCGTATATATAAAAATGTGCGATATGCGCGTGATTGTTTATTTTATTTTATTTGCTTCAATGAACTGCAACATGAGTTGTATTTTGCAGTGAGATACGAATCCTTGTATCCACACACTTATATGTTCCATAGCATACTCTTCTAGAATTGCCACTTGGCCAGGTCATACACCTTGAGTGGGCTACATTACAACTCGAAAGCAAAGCTTTAATAGAACTCCAAGTCAAATGGAAGGATGGCAATAAAAAATGAAGAAAAATAGAGAAAATATTCTAATGCAAATGGATTCATGAATGGTGGAGTGCATGGAAGCAAGGATTGCGTGAAGGAGGTCGTGAATTGTGCTCTTCAAAAGCGACACTTAAGCGGAGAATTTCTGTATCTGTGGGTGGATGACATTTTCATTTCGCCTTGGACGTGGCAGCCATGAATAGAGACGCACATGGAGATGAAGATGAAAACACCCACCAGGATTGCTGTGGTTAAAGGGATTTCAACAAACACTTCAAATTTACAGAGTGGTTAGATACTTTTATGTGTTACTAAACCATTCAGGGACACAGATCTTTGAATAAATCCAAGGATTTGCAACATTCACAAATAGTTCTGTGCAGAAAGGTGGCAAAAGGTCGTCGCGAAGGTAAGTATTTCAAGTGGAATCGAGGTATCCAATTTCTTTGAGTGATGCTACCTTTGGTTCTTTTCATAGATTTCTTTCCTCATGTGAAGCACTTCAACTGCAATTCATCTGTACACCAGAATCCGTTTTTCTTTCCATTTATATCTTCGAATACCTTCAACATCTTCCCAGATTTAAGTCTCATCAAATTCGTACACTCTCTGAAAGAACTTGTCCTGCAGAAGGAAATCATGTAGGTTCTAATGCAGCCGCGTTAAAAATGTAAAATTAAGGACAACATCTTCAACCACCCAACATTCGCCCAGTCTACGAGTACTATTACAGAAAGTCCAGTGAACTATTGGGTCTATAACTAATTTTTCAAAATTTGAACGTTTATTTAAGGAAAACATGTACAATAGTATTATTCAACGTATTGCCCATCTGAAGCTATGACTTTTTCCCATCTTTCTGCCAATTTGTGGATCCCACCCCAAAAGAACTGCGCCGGCTTGGCAGCCAGAAATGAATCAAGCCAATTTTTGATATTCTGCTCTGATGTGAACCGTATTTCAGTGAGGGCGGTCTGCATCGACCGGAACAAATGGTAGTCAGAAGGGGCAAGGTCTGGGCTATAAGGCGGGTGGGGTAAGATTTCCCATCCACTGTTTTCCAAATAGTTCTTAACCGGAATAGCAAGTTGGGGCCGAGCGTTGTTGATGGAAAATTATTGCCTCGTGTCTGGTCGCATATTCCGGGCGTTTTTCGGCTACTGCTCTCTTCAAACGGATTAATTGTGTTCGGTGGCGTTGTCCATTGATGGTTTCACCTGGTTTCAGCAGCTCATAATACAGCACACCCATCTGATCCCACCAAATACAGAGCATTGCCTTCGCGCCATGTATATTTGGGTTTTCCGTTGATTTGGCTGGTTGGCCGGGTTTCACATATGAGTTTTTGCACTTGGGGTTGTCGTAATGGATCCATTTTTCATCACCAGTAACAATCCGATGCAAAAATGACTTCCTTTTGTGGCGTTCCAGCAACATTTCGAACCCAATTTCCTCGCTTTTGAATACATCCAGCTGCTTTTAAACGTTTTGAAATGGCTGCTTGAGTGACACCCAAAGATTCTTGCGAGCTCTTCTTGTGTTTGGCAACAATCTTGATAGAGTAATGCTTCCAGTTCTTCATCTTCAAACTTTTTTGGCTGCCCAGGACGTTCATCATCTTCCAAGCCAAAATCACCACTTTTAAATCGTGCACACCACTTTTGGCACGTTCGCTCAGCTAGCGCATGTTCACCATAAACTTCCACCAAAATACGATAACTTTCGGCAGCAGTTTTCTTCATTCTAAAGTAATTAAGAAGAACTCCCCGCAAAAACACTTTTTCAGGCACAAAGTTTGACATATTTGAGTGAAAAAAAACTATTGTTGTTTACGCTTCAAATGAATGACATATACTGAAATGACGTACAATGACAGTAGCTTTCCAACGCATGTTCCAATGGAATAATAACAATGGAATAATACAAGTTACGCCATCTCTTAGCAAACCGCAGGAACTAAGTTATAAACCCAATGGAATAAAAGATTGTGTTTCAGTGCACGCCAGCGAACTGACAAGTTTGAGTCTTCATTATCTGACTCCCGAAAAATGTTCTCTCTCTAGTAAGGCCAGGCCACAAAACGTTAAAACTGTCCGATATTTAGTGCATAATGAAAAGACTTTGAGAGATGGTACAATAAGGAATGCACAGCGACAGAAAACTCGTACTTAATGAGGGGAGCTGAATAAAAAGTGGCACAGGTGTACTGGTGACAAAAATTATTCTTAAATTCTTGAATCTGTTAAAGAAACAGAAAAACATTTGGCCAGCTCTAATTTAAATAATGTTCGTCTTTACGCAGTGGTTAAGTTCTTCGAGGAATACGCAAAACGTTTGGGTTCGATACACAGGCTTTGCACTAAAAAACAGAAAAAGATTATTCGACCATTACCGGTTCCCCGGTTGGAAAAAGAAAAATTCTGAAAGTTGCAAAACTTCTCATTCCTTTGTCATTTGAAGCCTTTAAAAAATTGTAGAGTTCCCCATGCTGTGAACAGAAATGACATGACAAAGAACAGAGTATAGAATACACAAGCAAGGTCGAACGTACATACCACTTATTTGTTGCTTTTTTTATATTTGGATAATTGCGAAAGTTATTTTGAAACTATCCTTATTTACCTACATTAGGAATTAAAAGTCTGTTTGACACACTGTTGCCTTCAACGTTCCTCAAAATCGGGTCACTCGAGGTGAATGGGGTCTATTACGAATCAAAGAATCTCTCTTCAGGTCTAGAGCTGTTGGGCTAAGTAAAGTGTCGCCTTCCTGCGAATCTTAAGCCCAAGGAGTTAAATGCTCAATTGTCTAATCAAGTCGGGCCCCTGCTCAATGTTACGCTACTCAGATTACGTGTCTAACAAAAAAACTGAGAGTAGAGCAGTAATGGCCGAAGTTTGCCACGATTTGACCAGTTACAAGTGGCCGGTCATAAGGTTCTCTTAGGTGGCAAAACTACCAGTAATCCCATCAGGAATTAAAAGTCGGTACCATAGTAATCGACGCCCCCGTACTTGGATCCCTTAAAGCGGTAGGCCCCCTGGTGAGATTGTCATAGTAGCTGTGGTTTACAGCTAAGGTCGAAAGAAAAGTATTCCACGAGTTGGTCAACATCATCCACTTTCTCGAATGAAAAAGAACTTTTGCCCCAACTATGAGCGCTACAAAAAGTCTGGGAAGTAGAAGCGAAAGCGTACAACTAGGTATTTTGTATTCTTGACACTCTTTTGCCTAAAAGCAGGATTTTGCATTGACGCTTATTAAGGTGGAAAGATCAAAAACATAATTTTTATTGATGGTCAAACACAACCATATCCTTAATATGCTTAGATCCCAATTGATATAAAATACATCTGCATGAGGAAATTGAGAGATGCTACTGCAGGAATGAGGTTCGGAAGTTTTACCAAAGGTAAAAATAACAAGCCACGGAAACAAACCCGGACCGAAGCCTGTAGAGATGAACAAGGGAACATCGTAGTAGAATCGCAGTCGATGCTGAGGATTTGGAAAGACCATTTCTGCAGACTGTACAACGGCGATGACGAACTTAATACCGCTGTAAGGCGGAATCAACTGAATCAACCTTTCAACATGGACGATGATGACCTACAATTCCGTCCACCCGACCTGGATGAAGTGAAGATAGCTATGTTGAAGCTTAAGTCCAACAAAACTGCTGGAGCGGATGGCCTGACTGCCGATTTTTTCAAAGATCATCTGTAAAATATGGTCGGACGAAAGTATGCCCGATGAATGGAACCTCAGCATTGTTGGTCCAATTCTCAAGAAAGGAGACCCTCTGATCTGCGCCAACTACAGAGGCATCAATCTCCTTAACATCGCATATAAGATCTTATCCGCCGTATTGTGTGAAAGCCTGAAACCGTTCGATAACAACCTGATAGGTCCATATCAGTGTGGCTTCAGGCCAGGAAGTCCACCATCGACCAAATATTCACACTATGACAGATTTTGGAGAAAACCCATCAGCTTCAGATCGATAGACACCATCTATTTATCGATTTTAAGGCCGCATATGACAGCATCTATAGAGACAAGCTATACAGAGCAATGTCTAGTTTTGGCATCCCTGTCAAACTCGTCCGTCTGTGCAGGATGACGATGGAGAATGCACGCTGCTCCATCAAGGTCGGTAAAGATCTCACCGAGACCTTTGATATCCAGAAAGGATTTAGACAAGGCGATGCGCTGTCATGCGATTTTTTCAACATCGTACTTGAAAGAATAGTGCAAAACTCACGAGCAATCACAAGAGGCACTATCTTTCAAAAGTCCGTTCAACTACTCGCATACGCCGACGATATTGACATAATCGGGAGAAAGCAGCGTGATTTTAGTGGCGCTTTCGCGAGTATTGAGACGGCAGCGGCAAAAATGGGCTTAGCGGTCAATGAGGACAAGACCAAGTACATGGTGTCAAGCAAAAAGGACAACCAACACCAACTTCTCGGGCATAACGTCACCCTCGACAGATATATTTGAGGTAGTTAAGGACTTTGTCTACATAGGCTCCGCCATAAATACAGACAACGACACCAGCGCTGAGATCAAGCGAAGAATAACTCTTGCCAACCGCTGTTTCTTTGGGCTAAGAAGGCAATTGAGTAGCAAAGCCCTCTCTCGACAACAAAAGTTACCCTTTATAAGACCTTAATAATCCCGGTCCTGCTCTATGGCGCAGAGGCATGGAGATTATCAAAAATGGATGAGGGTGTCCTTGGTTGCTTCGAGAGAAAAATTCTTCGGGCGATCTTCGGTCCCGTCTGCATTGACGGTGAGTGGAGGAGGAGATACAACGACGAACTGTATGGACTGTACAGCGACATCGACCTAGCCAGAAGAGTGAAGATCCAAAAACTGAGAAGGCTGGGTCATGTAGAGCGCATGGACACCAATGCTCCGGTCGGAAAAGTCTTCGAAGGGAAGAATGCGCCCCCAAGGGACAGCGCAGTAGAGGAAGGCCAAGACTCAGGTGGCGCACGCAAGTGGAAGAGGACCTCAACCAACTTAGCGCACGAAACTGGCGGCAGCTAGCCAGGGATCGAGCTGGCTAGAGAAGCTTGTTGACTGAGGCCCAGGTCCACCCCGGACTGTAGCGCAACTTATAGTAAGTAAGTAAGAGAGTTGACGTAGATACAAAAAAGAATAGGTCCCAACACCAAACCTTGAGGTGTTCCAAAATATGAGTATGTGTTCTTACTGTGTGCGGGTTGACATGAAACTCAGCCAACAAATGTCTTCAGATAGCTAAATTTTTCGGTTGCTGCCTCCAGTTTCACACGTCAAACTGGTTAAGGTCCCTTTCAACTTGTGTGCACTATATGAGTTACGATCCTTCTCTACTGCGCTGTCCCTCGAGGGTAGATTCGGAGCGTTTGTTCCATTCCAAAATGATTGTTGGTTAGTTTCGATGTCAAAGTCATAAACCCATGTCTCGTCACCGGTAACGATATTTAAGCGCCAGATGACAGACGCTATTGATTGAAATGATAAGTGTGGAAGCCAAGAGCTGTTTAGTTACAAAGTTTTCTATTGGTTCTAGAAAGGGCAGTAAGTCTCCAATAAGAAGTTCTATCCCATTACACTTGAAATGATTTACTCCTAAGTTTACATCCGTTTTGACTTAATACAGTACGACCTACTTACTACAGATATCCTCTCTGATGCTAACCACGTCAAATAATAAAGCTAGGCCTAAAACCTATAGATTTTCATAGATTCTGGTCTCTTATAGTGACTACACATTGAGTTATAAATTATTGCTCGCCATAGTGTTGCTTTAAATCATCTTTCAACCGGAAGCAAAAACAAAAGCCTTCGCATACTTGAACGTTCTAAAAAGTGTCGGTTTCTCTTGCCAAAAATTCCGATAACCTCAAAAGCCCTTTGTTTAGAAATACTTCCAAATTGCATCGTTTGCCCTATTTCCACTCCCAGCTGCTTCCTTTCCACGACGTGTCTCTCACGCGACTCTTCTAAACAACTTGCCAATTTGCCCGTGATTGTCACGCCCCATCAATTCCCATTCCACCACCTCCGATCTACTCCAGCACCAACTTTGGTGAAACTTTTTGCATCCGGCAAATTTCCCATTCCCCATTTCTCATCGAAAACTTCAACTCCGACGAACTCTTAACTTGTCATCGCCAACTTATCTCATTACGTCGCCGATTTAAATGCTAAAAAGCATTTTTCGTTTATCTATTATCGCATCACATTATCATTTTCACTTCTCAGGGCGTTCACTATGAAATCATTATTCATCCTCTTGTAGTGGGAGTCTGCCGCATTAAGGAGACATCATCACCATCATCACCATAGCCATCATCGTCACCATCCGCATCATTGTCATCATTCCACATCGACACCTCTGTCGGATGACTTTCGTCTTCCAATTTTCGGAATTTTCGAATGCAAATACACAATCGACAGTGGAGCTGTGAAGTTCCGACAACTCCAATGACTCCGACTTCTAACAACGACTACAACTCCAACTCCACCTTCATCAACGGCAAGAGGATATCAACCGATTTCCATGCAAATTTCCTGCACAACGACACCCAAAGTTTGTTTGGCAAATAGTGAGCCCTACGCATTCATCTCCTATCAGATGAGACTTCAGCATTAATTATACAATTCAAAGCAGGTTTAGGGCATGTCACTAACTGAATGATGGGGGTAACCTATGGATAGTGCCGTCCTTTCAGATTCTTCAAAGAACCGACTTCGATAAACAATTCATCATTCATAACCGTAGCTTTGTGTGCAGCCAATTTCGTTCAGACATAAATTGGAAGGTCTTCACTCAACCCTTGTAGGAGAAGATGTCAAGGCATCAATAGCTGACCAAAACTTACGAAGGACCTTTTAGTCAATTCTTCAATCAAAATATCGGACAAATTGAAGGCAAGGAGAAGCAGAGAGTCTGTGATTGATGTGAGCTATATGGAGCCTCCTACCACACCCAAAACTCAGCACTCAAGTCAAATTGTGGCCAAAATCGAAGCAGTTTTTAGGGCTTTCATGTCCAACTTGGATTGATGGGCTTGGACCAGCATGATATTTACAAAAAAAAAAAACAAAAAAAACCTTTCAAATCCTTCCAGCAGAGACTACGTGGGAGCTCGTGAAAGTCACTCATTAACGTTCGTCAGGGGAGTGATTGATTTCCTTTCAACTGACGATGGTTGTCTACAGTGGTAGCACTAACTTGGCCCTCCCCAATATGCAATTTCTGCTGCTGTTCCTATCTCAGGCTGTACTCAGATAAATATGCTGTAAAAACCGCCATGGAATTAGCATACAAAAATCGAAGTAAGAACCAATGGTGGGTATCTCTGGCACCTCACAGCGGGACGCGCGTCCAATTGAAGGCAAATTTATGCACCTCATCACCAGGGTACAGGCACTTACAAGGTGATGTTGGCTGAGTTGCTCAGAGTGCCTTGTCGCGTGTTTTCCTTTGTTTTGGCGACTCCACTACGCCTGACGAGAATGAGAATAAATTATCGCCCGTCTTGCTTATGACAGATACGGATACGGCATCAGGCGCATACAGTGTACGGTACAAAGATACTGGACAAACCGGCAGTACGATGTCTCATTTGAGTTTTTGGGTGGTCCACTCGTCGTTATCGTCATACTCATAGTGCCGATGAGAGGAGCCCTACATTTTTTGACAAGCCTTCAGGGTGTAGTTTCGCATTGAAAAGTGTTTCGGTGCTGCTTAACAAAAACGGTGAAGATGGAGAGGCTAGAAGAGTTGAAGGAGAATGTATTCAATCTCGTTGACTTGGTAAGTGGTATCCGATTATGCATGTCGAGTCTGGCAGCTTGGGACGCTTGGGACGATCTTTCAATTTTGCTGTTTACTTAAGGTAATCCGTGCAGGTAATTGTATGCAGCAGACGTGTGTCGTTTGACGTCGCCGTCTGACTTTGACTTGAGAGTGGAGATTTATTTTTCAATTTTGCTGTCGAATTTCTGCAAGTTGATGGGATGAAGGTGGTTCGTTCTTTATTCCTTGTATATCAAGAGTATGCAATTGGTAATTTATACTATCCTCTGTGTTGATTTTATGGAAATCAAGTACCAGTCTGGCGGAGCTGAACTTTTGCTTCTTTAAAATTGTTACATTTAATTGGAATTCATATGTCAACAAATTGCTCAGGTTGTATGACTTTAAGCACAATCTAGTGCTTCAACTTTACACCAAATCAATTTTAGATGAGTTACAGACCAGCAACTACTTTTATCTGAATGAGTTTGTAATAAATAAGACGGTACTAGATGTACAAGACAGTTTAACGATTAAGCTATTTTACTTTCTAACTGAAAACCGCGTCTACTAGGACTCATGACATATGACCCAGCAGATATCCGTTAGGGCATCGTCAAACTGGTCAGTCAGTATGTGTTCTTTTGTTCTAAAAGGGCCCATAAGATCCTATCTGAACACCTTAAGAACATCTCTAACACCCTTGTCGGCGCGTAGTCGTGTGTTTACGGACCTAACTGACCAACTTTAGACTAACTACAGGACAACTTTGTCAATATTGTGTCGTATATGTCCCCGACAAAACAGATAGTGTACGTGCTAAGGACTACGTCAAGTTGGATGAGAAGGCTTTATTTAACAGCAGTTGAAAGGGATATCTATACATTGACCTCCATAAAAGAAGGTCCCCTGATCTGAAAATCACAATCAGTCAATGTAGGACTGAATCATTTGAGTCTACAAGATTGACTCGGGTGAAAACATCGTAATGATCCAGCTATAGGGATAGGGTAAATCCTGACTGGCGATAATAAATGTTGTAACTGAAAGTACGCTTGTTTTACTCCCTTAGTGGTAGCAATCGGATACTTGTTGCTTTTCTATCCTAACGCGTACCGACCACGAATGAAAGCACTACCGATTCACCATCGGAAAAACTTTCTGAAGCAGTCAACGATTCAAATTACCACAACAGGTCCAAAGCCTTTTCTAGGTTACTTTGACGGATTTGATTTGCCATCTCCATCTCACTCGATTGCTTGCAGTTATCTTTACACTGGTCTAAGTGAGGTTAAGTTTTCCTAGTTCCAGGAGTATCGATCGTCTCCAGGTGTTCTTGGGACGGCCTCTGAATCTTTTACCTTGAGGATTCCACTCTAACGCCATTCTGGTAATGCTGTCGGCTTTTTTCCTGATGGTATGTCCGATCCATTTACATTTGCGTTTCCTAGTCTGTATCGCGATTGGTTCCTCTCTTGTCATTCCCAACAGATCCACGTTCCTGATGATTTTTGGCCAAAATATTCGACATATGGTACGGAGACATTTATTGACGAATATCTGAAGTCTCTGTATCATATTGTTGGACTTGACACATGACTTGAAAATTCTGAGTTTCGTGTGCCTGGAAATCTGGGAACTCCTCCATATAGGTCATAATTGGCCGAATGCTGCTCTTGCTTTTCGAAGTCTGCTTCAACGTCTGCTTCTGCGCCGCCGTCTGTTGTTATTATACTTATACTACCCATATAGCAGAAGCTATCTACATATTCGACGGGGTTTCCTTCGATGATAATGTCTCCTCTGTTACAGGTGTTGATCCTCATGGCCTAAGTCTCCATGATCTCCAATCCGGCGCATTGTGCTAATCTTGCGAGGTGTTCTAATTTAGCTTGGATGTCACTGAGCTTGTGAGATAGTAGACAAATACTGTCCGCATAGTCTAAGTCCTCGTCTCTGCGTGCAGACTTCTCTCATAATTTCATCCAGTACAATTGTGAATAGTTGAGGTTAGAGTGGGCATCCTTCCTTTACTCCTGTATTTGTAGTGAAAGAGTCACTGATGATTCGATGATGTAGTACCGCACGTCCGAATCGTCGTACATTGCTCTGATGATGTTAATTATTCCTCTCTTACTTAGTGCTCTCCATATTGCAACTCTTTTGATGGTGTCAAAGGCCTTCTGGAAATCGTTGAACAGCAGGTATAGAGGTGTACGCCATTCTATAGACTGCTCAACTATTTTGCGTAGAGTGTTGGCTTGGTCTACGCAGCTTCTATGTGGGCCTGTTCATCTCGTAGATTTCCTTCGATTTTGTTTTGAAGTCTCCCTTGAATAATTGTTGCAAGTACCTTGAATATGGAGTTAAGTAGAGTTATTCCTCTCCAGTTGCTGCATTCATTCAGGTCGCCCTTCTTCGCTATCTTCACGATTATGCCTTTCTTCCAAGATGAGGGTAGTCTTTCTTCTTCCCATGTCTTTCTAATGTGAGGGTATAGAAGTTCTGCTGATGTTCTGCTGTCGGTGCGAAGCACTTCGGCTGTGATACAATCCTCGCCCGCTGCTTTGCTACACATCATTTTCATTATAGCCTCCTCTATCTCATTGACACAGGGTGCTACACACGATATTCTTAAGTTATTGTCTGTGTGGCTGTTTGTTTCATCTTCATACCTTATTTCTTATCTTCATACCTTATTTCGTTGTTGTTATCTACGGTATTACTAATTTCTTCAAAATGTTCCCTCCCCTTAGAGTTTGGGCTTCTGGTTGGTTCCTGTTACACTTGCGATTTACGAGACTTTTTATAATCTGCTGTAACTCTCTCAAGTTGTTTTGTCCCGCCAGTGCTTACATTAGTGAAACGAATTACAACTATTCCAAGTGTATTTCTTCAAAGAATCTGGGTTCCTTTTTTGGCAAGTGTGCTCTCCGTTCCAAGTTAAAGGAAAAAAACAAAACAAATTTACATATAAGAGAGGCACTATCGTCGGATACAAAACTTGGACCTTACTCCAAACAGTTTAAGGCAAATAAGCACATAATCTAGCAACAAGCCTGAAACCTGAAACAGAACTTCATTCCATAATTTGCTTTATGTAAGCAAATGTCCCTACCGATGAAGTTGTAGACCCAATCAAGATGAAATTCTTCAACCTCATGAATAGAGCCTAACAACCATGACAGCGGTGTGATTTCAAACTGGTACTCAGAAAGTTCAACGCTTAAAACTGTAAGGAAAATTCCCATTGCACTACAGCGAACGTCAAGTGTGACAATTATCTCTTTACAAACAAATTCAGAGCCCGACTATCCAATAAAAAAAAGTAGGGAATAGCGCAGGGCGATTGCAATGACTGTAAGGATCTACATATATTCACCTGTAAGGCAGAATAAATCATTTGATGTGAACGAAAATAAGAACAGATTGCGATCATTTGACCAAAAAAGCTAGCTAGCTGTGCTACTGAATTACAAGCTTCGAAGTACACCTTACCTTTGGCCCTTTAGATTAGGAGGCTTGGGGTTTACCTATTCGGCCACGTTGAGAAACAACTAAAAGCCACGGATTAGGTTCGATTACTTCCTTCTGAAGACACAAAACCAGAAAACACGACAATAACTTTCGGATCTGCGTATGGAGTGTTCGGCCCGTCAGGAAAAAACTACGTAACTAACGGAAAAATATCAGCGGAATCCAGTAAAGACCATGGTATAGGCTGGATAAATGGAAGAGGAAAAACTTGGCAATATACTACTGGGAACAAAAGCAGGGTCTATTTGTAAGCGGCAGTCCGAGGCACAAGGTCAGTAACAATCCAGATCAAGACTAAACTTGCAAAGATCAGCATGATATCCACTCACGCTCCCATAAAACAAATAGACAATGCTATCAAACAATATTTTCAAAAGATCCTTGGTAAAACAGAGGAGCAGTGCCCAATTTAGGATGATTTTTAGCAGCACAATAATCAGGATAACTCAATAAGTTTTCAAACACTGCAAGCAGCCTACATGGACCAAATCTCCTAGTAGACTTCATTTCACAGAAGTGCCTGGCATTACTCAAACTCCACGATTGACCACCAGCCGTTTCTCAAGCCTGGTATGGGTAACATCTCGAAGATATTGATTTTTAAGTCAGTTGTGGAGGTTATATACAACTCATCGGATCTGTGGCAGTTTCACATACGCCTTTCTGGCACCGAATCTCTGGACTTATAAGCCTGTGCAGAGTAGGATCTTCGGAGAAGAGATCGGGGAACTAGAGATGCTACTCGAGGCACAATATTCGAAAGATTTACCGAAAAGTGAAAAGAACGTGTCAGGGCAATAAGACCCGAAGCAAGGCCTGTAGAGATGAACATAGTAGTAGAACGACTATCGGCACTAAGATAATTGAAAAACCTCTTCAGCAGACTGTTTAACGACGAGGACAACCCAAACTCGGCTGTCAGGGAGAATGGACTAGAAGCGAGCGGTGTAAATCAGGTAAGCTGCTGGACCGGACAGCTTACCTGCAGTGCTAATTTATGTAGTAAAAAATGAATTGACAGAGAGCATGCCACTACTGCTTAATTGTTTTCGAGATGAAGCCATCAGAGGCATGATTACCTCCCATTTTGTCTGAATGCTCGAAGCCTAATATTAACAATTTGATTTAAGGACATTTTGGGTTCTAAGAAATCCCAAAAACCCATCGGTTTTAAGTCCTCATAAAGGGTCATTCATTTTTCGATTTCGAAAGTAAAGCTTAGGAAAACACACACAGCGATACATTTTTGGTCCGCCTCGGGAAGATTTGCAGCATGCGATTCGGCCATAACTTGAGTAATGTTGGTTCCTAATGCGTCTCGAGTTCATGATGATCTTGGTGGCCAATTGACGTCACGCGAAATTGAAATTACGCGACCAGGAAACTTCTCACGCAATAAAGCCATAATTGGTCGTGTTGTGTGGCTTGTTGCCTCGTCCTGTTCGAACCACATATGGTCCAAGTCATGATCTTCGATCGCCGGCCAAAAAAAATCGGTTATCATTCGACCATATAGGTCCGAATTGACTGTAACCGTCCGCCTATTGGTATTTTCGAAGAAACACGGACCAATGATACCTTTCGAACATAGAGCACACCAAACCGTCACGTTGTCTGGATGCAACGGCACCTCTTCGTTCACTTGTGGGTTTTCTGAGCCTCGTCACTGAAGAAAATGTTGTTCAAAAAATCGGTGTTTAGTGTCTATTGTTGCATAATTGAACTTTATAAGGAAAGAGATGCAATTCCATCGCCATAATGAGGTGTACGACACGTTCAATTGGTGCGAACGCCGGGAAATCGATAAATTCGGATCATCAGCAACACTTGCACTTATAGCAGCAATATTTTCGACTGAGCGTGCACTACGAGGATGCGCAGGCCTTACATCATCAGTAACACTTCCACTATTTTAAAATTTCTTAACAATTTTACCGATTGCCAGCGTAGTCGGTCGATTATGGCGACCATAATCATCGCGTAATGCGCGAAAAGTGGCTACGCTTGAATCACCACTTTTGTAGTAAGTTTTCAACATTTTAACGCATTGTTCGATTTGCAAGCGATCCAATTTTTGTAAATTTCAAACATTCAATTAATATTATGACACTTCAAATGACAGCTGAGTTTGGCAGGTGTCAAATGCCAGCGTTACTAACTTGAAACTAAGAAATGAATGACCCTGTATAACAGCATCTACATATAGAAACGGGTTGTCCTCGAATTGTGGCGAAAGGTGACGAAGAATGGTCCATAAAAGTCGAAAAGAATCTCTCCTCGAGAAATGTTCCTTGTCATGTAACTATTTCAAGATCATTTCTGGGAAAATTCTTCGAAAGCTCATAACTCAAAACCAGACGCACGATTTTATAAAACTCTGTCAGCTAGTACTGGGAAACGCTAAGGACATTGACATCATTGGTGGAACTCAGCTAGCTTTAAGTGGTACATTTCCAAGTTTTGAATAGAGCAAGCAAAAAGGATTTATCGTGAATGAACAGAATGCTAACTTATCACTTATTATACGAAGAGTAACAGTTGCCAATCGCTATTGCCTCAAACTAAAACGGCAACAGTGTAATGAAAAATTGTCAAAAAAAATTGAGAAGACTCTACATAAAAGCCAGACCTTCTCTATCACGCAGATAGTGACAATTTATCACTGGTCAAAGTACGTTGAATATTCATTTGTTCATTCATACCTTACACATGATCTGTACACTTTAAACTTGTTCATGGGACATCATTTCTGACCTCCCAGATCCACCTATATTCCTCCTAGTTGGTTTCATTTCTGTAAATATGAAGAACTTTTTTCTATTAAAAAAATACATTAAAATAAATTCCTTGCCTGCAGACATCACTTAAGGCTATTGCCAGTCGAAATATATAAAAATGCATTCGCTCCGATTAACTGAGTTTCCGTAGTGAACATTCCGCTCGATTAACTTTCAAAACCGGCAGACTAATCAAATTCTGATTTTACGACTGCCGACGAATAAAAATATAAAGCCTTTCACTATACCCTATTTGAATTGTATAAAAAAAACAACAATAAACCGAGTACTCCCGAATATGCCCGAAAGTAATAACTTCACTATGAATCCCACAAACCCAACTTTCTCATGATAGCTGCCGGCCGCAATCCCACAAGGATTTCCACTGATCCCATAGAATCATGGTATGGCTAAAATATCGTTACAATGTATTGTACAACGATGCCATATCATAGCGATCACATGGCCCATTTATCCATTCATTAAGCAATCAAAGGCTCAAAGATAAATGGTGCATCCCAAGTCATCATCATCATCATCATCATCATCATCATCATCATGGTCGTCATTATTATTTAGCCAAAGGGTCGTTGACGGTAGTTATACTATCTTTAAAAAGGAAACTACAATATTTTTTCTCATGCTGCAACACTATCCTCTGCAGACCTTCATTAAGGGTGATAACTTTCACCTCTTAACTGGCACCACAATAACAACACCATCCAGCAACACAATGCAACACAGATCTCAGCACTCGGAAACTCGGAAACTCTGGGGAGAAAAACACACAAAACGCTGGAGAATCTCATAAAAATCTAAAAACAAACAAACAAAACCAGTGAAAGTGAAGTGAAGCAGGACCTGTACTAGTATCGATGGCTGTTAGGAGTTGTGCTCATATCTGTATGAGTAGGAAATAAGCTGATGCTCCAAGTGGCCGGCAGTAAATGCACTCAATCAAGCGTACTTCCCTCAAAAACACACTGTACATGGGCTGTTCGGATGCATAAGGGATACTTTTGATGCACTATGCACATCAGGGATGGTTATATGCCTTATGCCTTTACAGTCACTCTCATATACAGACAAAGCAATAAATTATTACAACATTAACCCCTTGGTTTCCGTTCCATAATAAACTACTTGCACCACCACCCTTCGCTTAGGGGATGATGGTGTAAAAAATCAGCCACTTAACTCACGGTTAAATGGTTTTGCTACGTCATTTTAATTACGAGGTACTCTTGCGAACGGACGCGCGTGCAAAAACCTAATCCAACCCTAGAAGGAAATGTAAACATACCCCAGGCTGGCATTTCTATTCAGAGATTTACAGATTTCATTATTTTCATCCCTTTTCGTCGAGGGTATGAGGGGTAGAAATGTATTTAAACTTCGCCGAGTAGAAACGGTTCTCATAAAGAAAGTCACATTGAAATAAAACGCGCATTCGGCTGTTGCTGCTGCCACTCGCATCCGTACCGTGAGTGTGTTGTTGTTGATTTAACCTTTTCGATTTATTGCAATTTAGTTCGCTCGCCTCACCTACTCGCACCACTTACACCGACACCATTCACCAGTGAAACATATTCAACAATGTTTCACGTCTAATTTGATGCGAGGGGCGGACGCGTTGGGCTGTGCGTTGCGTTCAACATTGTACGTTCAACGCATGCAACCAGTGAATGGCTCGTAAATCGTTCGTAATAAGTGCGAAACCTCCCACCCCTACTGGAGGGTATACTTACCCCATAAACTGGAGAAGTCTTTTGCATTTGGTCCAACAGCACGCAATGCACGTGTCAACAAGCAACAATGATGCCAAACATGGCGCGTATTTTAGTGCGTTATAGCGCTCAACCACCGCGCCATAACGAAGTTGTGTTTGTTATTGCATGCGAGAATGGTGAGTGTAATCTGCATAACGTCAGAGTCATTTCAAATTTTGAATTGATCATTCGCATGCGACTCTCGAAAACAGTGGTGATTCAAAGTTAAGGGACGCATAAGGAAAATTTACTGCCAAACTACTTCCGCTCTGGTTCTGACAGGGCTAAGGAACTGAATTGGTTTGGGAGAACTGTGAGTAAGTACGTTAGTTATAGTGACTTGCTTATAGCAGTAAACGATATTTGTGAGCCCTTGCTGTGACCTATTAACAACTGTAGAGTGCGGTAATGAGTTTAAGTTATTTCGAGAACTAAAACATTTTTTTTTTTTAGATCAAAGGGTCATACTGTATATATAGCGCCAGTCAATCTGCTTACCACTGTTATTTTTTGATCTACATTTGTAACACACTTCATACCTGGTTCTAATTTCTGCTAATGGTGATGACATGATTTGTAATCTGTCTTTCGATGAAACTTGTATTAAGCTTCGTCAAGTCATCCTTGGTACTCGTAGATACTTTTCCCCTGGATTACTGTTCTACATTGGATACATTTGCTACCCATTTCAAAAGCTGTAGCATTCTGTACAACTATGTACATAGCCTCTTTACTACGGTCAGCGTCTGAACGGAACCAGATTGGGAACGGAAGTCTCTATTGGACCAAGGTTTATGCCCACTCAAAGTGTTTCTTCGGGCCAAATGAAAATGCGATTGCTGATGACCTTGCTGGACGTGGTTGCGAAGAGGACATCTAAAACTTTGACCTGCGTTAGAATTATCTGCGACCTCGAATTGGCGCCCCAAAGACGGTCTAATTTGTAGCAAAATCATCTGTGCGTTAAATGAGACTCTCGGATGTAGCTGGCAGTTTTCGTATTTCACTGGTCATTTAGAGAGACACTACGCATTTCTTGAGCACCTTCATGCGCCAGGTACAAATGAGAACTTCCGAGACGGATCACGAAACCGTCTGTGGTAGATTTATTGGTCTCTACAGTGCACCTTCTCGTCCTACAGTGGCCCGATTAATTGAGAAATTTCAGAGGATTGGGTCGTATTCGTGTTTGTGTTACTTTAAGCATTGTAAGTTTTGACCAGAATTCTTCCACCTCAATTCGCCATCGTTTTCAGCAGACGTCCACGAAGCAGTTTACAACGAATTTCGACTTCAAATTTGCACACCACATGAAGCAAACACAACATTTGAAGCCAACGGCGTACGTTACCGTCAGATAATCAACAACTTCTTTTCGCCTCAAATTGCTGAAATGGAACTCAACAATGAAACAATTAAACTGTTGAAGACGATAGGCCTGTACAATGCAATTTGGCACGACTTTCTTTATTCATAGAACCTTAAACGCTGGCAACTTAAGACGGTGATAACGTGAAGTAGATAAATGATTCTCTCCAGCTCTTCTTACTGTCAGACAAAACCTTAGAAGCAACTAAACTAACCAGACTCCCACCAAAATCGATGATCTACAAGAGTACCCTAATGCTTCAGGGAATGGTCAGTAGGTACACGACGCAAACTAATGGCAAACAATTAGTAAGCCCCAATTGTTTGTAAAACAGAAAATTTGGGGGTCAAAGACAAATCTAGGACACTATGTGATAAGTGGCAGAATTTTCCCGGAGCTCGTTCCTGGATAATGTTGGTAACTGAAACCAAAAATACTAGAAACGCAGTCACTATCCAGCAGAAGCCTTAACTCATTTACACATTTGGCCAATTCTAAAACACAATCCACGTAAGTAGCAGCTGTTTAATAAGAGTTGGCACTGATCGGCATCAACCTCACGATGTCCAACGTTGTAATAGGGAAAAAAGGAAGATATACTCGTTAATACGGCGAGGTAAATCAGTAAGTACTGGTTACCTTTGACAGAAGAATTGTTCGTTGAATCAACAGTGCTTTTAGCGAGGTGGACAAATGTAGAATCAGATGCAACCACGAACTCTACGAGATGTATGAAGATGCGGATGTAGTCAAAAAGCCAAAGAAAATGGACTACATTAATTTGAGCTTGTTGAGCAGATGGACAGCAATGCTTGAGGTAAAAGAATGTCGAATTACAGACCTCTGGTTTGAGATGAGCAGAAATATCGAACCTGCCTAGTGCGTTTTAAAGGACAAACAGTCGGGGATGACCAGAGGCCTGGTCTTGCGAACTGACAGTAGGGTTCCCTGTATTGAAGAAGATGGAAGAGACAGCAGAGGAATTTCCTGTCGAAATTATAAAAATCATGCCGAGTTCAGGAGTCTTTAAGATGAATCTTGCGAAGTCCAATTGTGTTGTATAGTTCATCTCCCCTGTTTATAATAACTTGGCTAAATTGCGAATTGCCACTGTTTTAACATGAAGTGAAAATTGCCAATGAAACCTTCAATAGCATCTATGGAGCGTATTCGCACAGCAGCGGATGTTTATTTATAGATCCACGGTTTGCAGATAGGAGTAGAGATGATGATATGAAAGTCTACTTAGCTCTGGTGAAACAAAATTTACTTAATGGGCAGTCTTATCGCTTTTTCTTTGTTTTTTTGCCTCTAAGTCTAGCATTTTATTGAATAATTTGGCAATTGGGTATAGTCGGCTCCTAACTGTGCTAGCATTGGGTTTTAGATTCCAAGAAAGTCAAGTCATTATTATGTTGTAAATAATTCTTCTGAAATCATACGTACGGATACACTCTCCTTTTGCGCACACGAAGTTGGCTGACATTCCCTTGCAGTCGTATGTACCAACTAAGATGAGGTTGTTCTTCACTGCGTTAAAATTAAAAACTTTCCGGGTTGGTTCCATGTCCTCAAGGTGACCTTTCCATCTAAACCGCCTCCTCTTGATGAGATCAGCATCGCCTTACAGTCCGCAATGTTCGGTGTTGAAACGTTTCCTCCATTCCCTAATGAACCGCACCAAATGGAACAGAAAATTACCCGAAGAACTTTAAAAGCATTTTCATCCGTTTTCGTCAGTGTTTGCTTATAAACGACGACTGGGGTGATCAGTGTGTTGCATTATGTCGTTTTGGTTACTCGGGAGATTATTTAAGTATGCAATTGGCTTTTTAGTTCAAAAAAGCAGCGAATAGCGAGAGTGATTTTTCGTCAGATTTCTGTCGGAGTTAATATCGGAGCAGATAATGTCCCTTATTACCTTGTAGCTGCTATCGTAGCGTTTTGTACTAGGGTTCGATGTTGTGTGTCACTCTTTGTTTACATCATATACTTTCAGTCATGACAAACACCCTTTACGAGCTATTTTGTCATACCGGGAGCTGAGGTAATATTTATGGGTCAAATGCTATTTTTCACCTGTCCGGAAGAGAATAATGAAAATTGTACCGCTTTGTAAGTTCTGCGTAGTTTTAACTAAACAACAAAAAACTCATAAGAAACTTTGACAAATACTTCAGTGACTGCCATAGCGAACAGAAGCAATATTCATGCGGATTTTTTTGTAAGCAGTATGTGAGCAAGTGCCTTGTAGCAATCTACATCAAAATCGCCCAAACTATCCACAAAGGAAAATGTGTGGAGCAATGTTTCACGATTGATAAAAGCAGTTCGTCTGATTTGCATGAAGTTCACTCTGTGGAGGCCTGAAATAATTGATTGACGATCTAATTTTTCCCTACTACGAGAGCCTTTTCCCTGAGAGGTCAACGATTTACCAAATATTCACACATCGAAAGATCCTAGGCACAAGGGACCCAGATCCATATTTAATACCTTTTTACCAGTTTAAAGACCACAGAAGACAGCCTCTAAACAGAGAAAGAATAAGGAGGCTGTCTGGTTTTCCAAACCCATCAGATTGTAAAGAATGACGATCAGGACCACTCCTTCCATAAAAGTAGGGCAACAATCCCAATTTGATGTTAAAACAGTGCTTGAATCAGTGTCACATGACTCCTTCTACATCATACTCGGAAGCTAACATCAAAGGCACAATTATCCAGGGGTCTAAGTAACTACAACAGTTACTACTAAATGCTATCAAAACTGTCATCATCAGAACGCGTCGAGCTGTCATTGCTGCATCAACAAGTATTGGAACAAAATAACACACAAAAAAGTTGCCGCGACTCAGCTCTTTATTCCGATAATGGCAACTCTTCAAAAGTCAAACAAAAAGTTACCTATACATTTGCCAGTCAATGACGCTAAGGAATGAATATCAATGAAGACGGAGGAAGTTACCCATGATGGTTTTAAACGCAGGATTCTTCGAGTAATTTTAGTCCTGGATCGAGAAAATAGATATAAACGTTTTGGTTCGAAGGGCATTCGATTCCAAACAGATGAAGACTTCGGTTGACCCCAACGAATTTGGTGTGCACCAAATACAGCGCTAAGTGGAAAGGCATATATGGTGTGTTGTGGGCCATGTTAGTAAGTACGAGTAGGAGTTAAATGGACAGCTCTAAAGTATAAATAGAATTAATAAACTATATGACAAATACTCTATAGACGGCACTATACCCCTATTCTCAGCTGTTCTCAAAATATGCTTGAACGAATGTATTTCTGAGTCCTTAAATCGAAAAACGTCTCAGTTAGAGATAAATTTCGAGAAAACCTTACCATAACTCTTACTATTTAATGGGCAGGTAAAAATATCTCAGATAGTTGAGATTTGTTTGAAGAGCGATGTTCATGAACCGTTTAGTTCAAACAACTACAGGACTGTTTAGTCATACCTCCTAGCACTCTATCAAAGTGCTGAATAGAGAATTTAGGATAAGTCATCGAATCTACTGCATCAACATTTAACCGTCACGCTTAAATGCCAAAAAAAACATCAACGCTATCAGAAAAATGGTACCGGTTCATTGGAACATCTTTCAAAATATTGCAATCCTTCCACTTGAACGAATCAAAGGTAGTCCAAGAAGTTATTTTAAACATTTTGTGAGTATAGGTTTTATGGTATCACCGCTATTGAAAATACAGGCATGTCTGACACTCTTTTATACGCGGACGAAGCGAACTCTATCATGGTTTGATATTTGCAGCTTCATATCAGTTCTCTACCAAATTCTAAATATATATATGACCATCGAATTTCTCAAAAACAATCCCGGAAAGACAGAGACTTCGACTTTTTTGCTCCTTTAAACTTTGCTGGACGCTTTTTTTGTGTCATTAAAACATCGAATTACAACGTATTATTAATTAGCTCTGCTGGCCTTCAAAATAATTGTCCAAAGTCCAGCGTTGGGCGCCATGGAATTCACGGAATGAAATCATTCCCAACTCTATGTATGCTCGAGGGCACAATTCACAAGACTATAATCAGGAAATAAACTTTCCTCGATTACGACATATGTATCTTTAAGAAGTATAAACACGCACTAATTCAAGAGGTATACACACGTCAAAATTTGTGTCATTTGTGCATTGTGACACAATCTAAACGAATAGGTGACGAAACATATGTTAATTCGACAAAAAATGCCTGATTTCATATTCCTTTGCATGTCTCCAAACAAGTATACTCTCGTTGACAGCTTCATCAGTTAGAAATTATCATCTGAATTAAAATGTCTCCAAACTGTCACGCTGTCAGTTGCCAGTTGTCGCATGTGCGTGTCTAAATTAACAATAAAAAACTTTCTTCAGTTGACTGAATGAATGAGTTGCGTGACTTAGTACTATATGAACGTACCCAACCCAACGTTTTTGGGTTTCTAAATGCAACAACATTGCAAATAGGCCAATGGAGCCTTCAAGTTATTTCGGGTTTTTATAATAAAGACAAATTAAACAAAAAGGTAATAAAAGTCACAAGCTACGTCAACTTAAAATATCCGTCCCTTCATGGATTGTAATGAACTAACTAAATGGCACATCCACAGAGAAGTCAATGAACAAACTTCGGAAATAACATCGGCGAAAAACTTTTGAACAATTTCGAACTGATTTTACCAAATTTAAGAAAAACGCGGACCTTCTTGATGCTCTCTCAAGAGTTCCAAATCTGTAAAAACCATTCAAGAACCCTTTCATCTGTCTCAAATTGCGTTTTTAAATTTCAGTCCGGCAACTTCTCTCACCTACTGTACTCGTATGTTCTTTCAAGATCCAGTTACCACTTAGGAGTTAAATTTTTGCTTTACTTGCCACCAACAGTCGCTGTGAATTCCGAAAGTCATAAATCAGCGGCCTTGTGCATGCACACTTTCTGCTTTTAATGTACCAACACACCACAGAACAGCCGCCAACAAGATCGTTAGTGGGGTGGGTGTGTTCAGCAATGGTATTGCCACAATGCTGCACTCCTTCTAGCGCCTTGGGTGGCAGCTGACGAAACGTACGAAACGTATGCCATCTGACACTTGAGCAACTTAAACGGCTCTCTTTCAAATTAGATTATAAAGATGAGTGGGTTCAGGTCCATGTGTGTATCTTTGCATCTTCACCACCACCCTGTACTGGGATTTATGAAAACTTTAATTGGATTAAAGAGCCGCAGATCACAAGATCCATGATTTAGTGTAATCTCTAGAGGACATACATCAGAGCGCCAACATGAAAGAAGATACAGACACAGATACAACGTGCCACTTTCTGACGCGTGTTTGTTGGGATTTTCTCAAATCTGGGGAAAAAAAAGAAGAAAACAAACAAACAATAGCTGCTCTGGGAGAAGACTGAAAAAAAAATAAAAAATAAAAAATATGCAGAGCCCATTAATGAGGAGAAGCGAGCGGAATTGGGGGAAAAACTTTTAATCAGTTTCAATTGTTTGCATGCGGTGTGATTTGTTGGCATTGCGAAGTGATGTATCTAAATGTCGAAGGCTTGTTCCGTATTCCATAACCATATTCCATTTCAACCGTATACCTTCCGCCCGAATACAAGCTACAGATTTCCAAAAGGGAGCCGGAGGAGAGGCTTTCGTTTCGTAGTACCCAATTGCGCTTGTCGGCAACTGGATACGAATGAATTAATCAAAAGAGGAGTTTTATGCAAGCGTGCGTGCGTGCGTCCTCTTTATGGTTTCATTAGTGTCATACTTTGTTTCTGCTTTCATTTTGTTGGATATCTACACTTATTATGAAGGTAACGGGGGTGTGTTCATTTGTGTTTCGGTTTGTGTTTGCCTACAAACCGGGAAACAATTGATTTAAATTAATGGCTCAACATCTATCATGGAAATTTCACAATCGGAAACAGTGTCAGTTGTTAATTTCTTTTCCAAAAACGTTAATAAAAAAATCCGAAAAACAATCGAAACCGCACACGCAATATGAGCCGCTGACGATACGTTCATTTGCGTTGGTTGGAAACTCATTTAAGTTCAATTTGGTGGTGATTAACGACAAATTCTCCATCGCATGGCCTGTTTTTTGCTTTTTTTTTGGGTCAGGTGTCTTGAGAGAACTTTAATTGAACCACATCTAGTTTGGTATTAATTTAAGATGGTGAATCTATGAAGCGATAGCTCATTTAAAATAGCATTTCATTAACATCTCATTTAAAGTGACAGTTGAGTTTTAAAATGTCAGTTGGAGACACAATCTACTGTCAAAAAATTGTTACGTTTGGAGTTAGATTCTGCCACATGCATCATTTCATTGATTCGCAATTTTTTCCTAGGTCATGCTGATGACAGTTTAGAGACGTCAAATGTCAAGTTTGGCAAAAGAAAATTTCTACAGTAAGCGAAGAAAGTTTTGACACGGAGAGTTCAAAAAATTGACAGAAACTTGGTATTATGTTTTAGCGGTACGAAATGAATTGATTTACGCCTGAATATCGTTGAGAAATATTTCAAAGTTACCACTAAATTGGATGCTATGTTGCTGAAACAATGAGAATTCGGAAAGAAATTTTAATCGAAATAATGCACCAACTGAAGCTGGTGTATGCAAGTTTGCGGATTAATACTTGTATTCCTGTGTTTGTCCTGTGCTCTCAAGGAAGAATATTATAGCTGTTAGCAAAAATGTGCCCCCAGACCGAGGAACCTCAACGCGCCAAAGATGTCAGCAACTGAACACCAGTCGCACTGACTTGAGGTTGAGAAGAAGTATTCATAAAGATTTCGGATTATTTGCTGGCAACGTCCAATAGACTCAAGAGTTGAAGCAAATTTACCACCCTCTTCGTTATCACTTCGCTGTTTTGGCTCGGAAAATCATCTTTTCATGGGAGGCACATTTCCATCTCAGCGACTATGTAAACCAGCAAAATTGGCGTATTTGGGACTCGGACTGTTTGGCATGCTTTTTGATGTTGCCTAGCCGCTGGTTTTTTTTTCCTGGAGTGCCATTTAAGATCGATGATATGCGAGTAATCCAGGCACTCAAGAACAATATTAGTCAAGCTATTCGTGAAATAGTGGCCGAAACCATTGATAATCTATTGAAAAACAATGTTGACAGAATGGCCTACTGTCAAGCCAGCCGAGAAAGCTATTTGAATTAAATAATATTCAAGAAAGGTTAACACTTTCCAATAAGGTAATAATCGTTGAGAACTATTACACAGTAAACCAAGAGATAGTCCACTCGTTTGTACGAAATAATTTAAGCAATTGCGTCTTAAAAGTCAGAATACTTTTTCTAGCAAAATTGTTCTAGTTTGGAGTTAATGGTAGACGACCATAGGCCAAACCATATTATACTTATGCTCACGTGAACAATCTGATTATCCCACTGAGACTAAGTTTTTGTGCATTCGTCGGGAGGCTTTGAATTTAAAAAATTAAAAAAAAAACCAAATGTATTTATTTCATGTCTCCAAATCTGTAATAATTAACAAAAAAAAATTAATCTTTATTTTTAACAAATTTTTTAATATTTGTCAATGTTTTTGTGGTCCCATCTGTCACTTTTTTGGAGCTACTTTCCCAACATTTTTTAAATTCTTCCTGGGTGTTGACGGATTTTTCGGTGGCCCTTAACTCTTTTTTTGACCAGGGCCCAATATCTTTCAATTGGCCTAAGTTCTGGCGAATTCGGAGGATTGGCCCATCTGGGCACCACCAAAACGTTGTTTAGCTCATACCAATCCATCGCTCTCTTTCCATAGTGACGTGACGTAATATCAGGCCAAAAAAGGGGAGTTCTTGATGAGTGTTGTAAAAATGCCTTAAGCGCTTCTGCAGGCATTCATTTACATAAATTTCGTCATTTATTGAGCCAGTCGTGATGAAAATTTGGCTTCTGAACCCGCAAGAACAAATCGCTTGCCGAACAAGGAACTTTTTGGGAAATTCCGCCTTAGATTGGGTTCGAAACTTTGCTTCAACATTTCCTCTACCTTTGGCGGTATAGAATGCCTGCCGCGGAAGCTGGTTTAAATCAGCAAAAACATACGATTCATCGTCCATTACAATGCTTGAAAATTTGGTCAAAAAATTTGATTGCAAAAGTTTGGCCCGTTGTTTCGCATCCAAATTTTTTTTGGCGTTCCGATCTGGAACCTTTCGGACTTTGTATGTTTCCAAGCCCGTTTTCCTTCATTTTATGAACTTAAAAAATTGAGCATTCTTCTTTTTTTGCCAAATTACCAGGAATGTTCGGATTTGTAAGTTTAAGTTCCTTTGCGATTTTTATATACGTTCACTCTGGGTGTGCTAAGTGACACTTAATAATATTTTTTCTCATATTTAATTCAGATTCCGTGTTGATTTTGTTAACCAAACAGAAATGACAAAATTTAGAATAATAGAAGCCTTCCCAGCATTACAAAAAAGAAGAATTTGAGTGATTTTTCTGTAATTTTTGGAAGTCAATTCAAAATTATATCCACTCTCATTTTTTCGATGGCACTCCTTAGGAAATAAAGGATTGTATAAATAGAAACTCCAATATTTAATCCACTATAATTGGCAACATAGTCACAAAAGTTTCTTTAAATCGATTTCAAAACATTACGATGCATTGTCTGATAAGTAATAGCTAGCGTCCTGTCTTAAAAAACTGGTAATTGCATGCCATGCCCCTTCTTCCAGATAAATATATAGAGTTTGTGACACTGCCATGAAGTTATAGAATTCATAATTAAAACGGCATAGGGACTGAACTTATAGTCATGGACCTGAATATCGTAATGGATTTCATAGTCACCGATCAGATAATCGTGGACCCCATAGTCATGCTGCTCATCTTCTCAAAATTGAAATCATGGACCTCATAGTCACAGATCTCATCATAATCATAAGCATCATTGTCGTGAGCCTCATAATCATGAGCCTTATAATCATGAGGTTTATAGTCATAGATCTTATATAGATCAGCAATATGATCCACCTCGTAGTGACGGACCTGATAGTCAAAGATCTCACAATCATGGACCTGATTGCCATGACGATAATAGTCGTAGATGTCCTCATCAATATAGTTCCACAAGCAATATCTTCACCAAATAGGCTACATGGGCGTGGCACTTAAGTAAGAAGTGCTTGTCCTTTTGGTTATCTGTGATTAAAACCACGGCATTTAAATATATTTGTTGAGTCAGTGATAGGGACTAAGTATTTCAACTCGGCATGTTTGAATTTCCTCCGTTCTTTACTATAGGTGCAACTCATGTTGCCTTAGTTGCTTGACAATTTCTTTTTCATTTTTTAATTGAGATTTTTCTAATGCAGGCGATGGCGATGGCGCGATAGTTAGCTCATTGGACTATCACGCAGAGAGTCTGGGTTCGATTCCTCGCTAGATCACCAATAATTTTTCAAATCGCCATCTCCCTTCGGCGGGCAATGGCAAACTTCCGAAAGTAAAATTGCCTACGAAAAAGCTTCTAAGGAGTGCCGTTCGGACTCGACAATAAACCGTAGGCTCCGCTCAGATGTGATAAAAATGACAACATGAGCAACACAAATGAGTGTCAAGAAACTAGGCCATGGCCCATACCGGGCTGCCAGCGCCAGAGTTTTTTTATTTTTATTTTTTTTATTCTAATGCATTGCAACGTCCCTTATCTCAGAAACTAATTGGAGCAAAGCGTTAGAGAAGTATGTTCTCTATTGGACTTACGAGTATGTGGACATAGCCAAATGTCTCCAAAAAATGGACAAACAGAACTGCATAAATTCGACTAGGTGTTGATAGCATTTAGCAATCTGAATATTAAAGTGACAGACCTGACGAAAACAACACGATGCAAACAGGATATATAGGCAATATTTGGCTTGGGACCAATAAATAGATTGTTTCATCCCAATAACAGGTCAACCTGCTTCATAGAGACCTTCTACTATTTAGTAAGATGCGCGGTGATGCTTTAAAGAAAAAAACAGTAATGATGTAGTGTCACGATAGTCTGGAGTGAAGCCCACTGACCCACTCTATCCACTCAATGCGTAATTTTTCATCTAATTATGTGCATACAGAAGGGACTTACTGTTTTTGAAACAGCAAAGGGGAAACGAATAAGATATTTGCGTGCCAAAAGGGTGGCGATGTCTTTTATATATTTTTGAATTCTTCCGTGTATTGGCTAGGTATCGAACCCCGAACTTTGGTTTAGTTACCGCCAGTTTAAATTCATTCAATAGAAAACGAAGTTTGTTCTCTTCAAAAATTTTCAAGCCTCCAGATATTAGGCGAACTGGACTCAGATTATGTAAATCAACGCGAGCATTAAGTGTTAGACTCCAAACTTATCTTGTAAGACGTTCAGCACTACCTTTAACTTCAAACCAGCTTTACACTTTGGTAGTGAGACATATCTTCGAAACACAGTCCACTCTGGAAAGGCTAGCAAAGGTCATCAAGATAGCCAGCAATAGAGTCCCGAAATTACTCAGGGCAACACCCACTTCAACAGTGTGCACTATGGTTGAACCATGGAAGCCTGCCACAGACTTATCAAAATCTAACAAGACGGTTTAAAGGCTGGGCTTTGCCAGAGGATTAGCTGATAGTATTCCTGACAAGAACGAGTGGAGGAATAAGCAAATCAAATATTTCAAAAAGGTGATTGTCACGTAAGCAGTGCAACAAGGGTCATTGAAGATGGTATAGCCAGGAGGAAAATTATTGATCTTTTCGAACATACAGAACGGCTTTTAGAATCAACATATCGAGGCTAACATGTCATATGGATATCCCAAGCAACAATAGAAACAATAGAAAGAAGAAGTCGGAACTGCAGATTTTGCTAGTACTTTCCTTGACCAAAGTTTCATTAAATCTGGTCAACAAAACCACTGATAGTGAGGTCATTGATCAAAGAAATTAACGCGACGTCTAACTTGACACTTTGAAATAATTTGGATTAGTTGGTCGACGGACAATAGAGAGGAATCAGCACTATTCCTCTTTGATATTATATCAGGCCACTTGGCCTCAAGTATCAATGCTCAATCCTCAAATTCTGTAGAAGCTGCAGGGACGAATAAGAGGTAGAGTTGGTCCATCATCTTTTGTTTAATTCCTTTTCCCGAAAGGTGATAACTCTGCACAGATACTTAATAAAACTGTCAGCATTAAGCTTAGAAGCCTCCTCAGATTCATATCACTATTTGGTTGGTCACAACCTCATGTTGTTTCTTAATAACTTTCTGAAAGCAATCTCACCATAGTAGAGGCGCAATCAGTTCACTACAGCGCGCTGTGGCTCTTCATCACAAGTTTCAAGTCGACCGATCTAGGCATTACTCCATGCAGACTGCGACGAATAAGTCTGTATTCAGTGCACAGTTTAAAGGCAAGAACCTAGAATCCACGATCATAAAGAAAGTATACCTGTTGATGTGTGATAAACCAGGAGTTAGGACCAAAGTATGTTCATAGCTCAACGTCAAGCATAGTGGATCCACTCGCAGAAACATTTATTAGGAGAACAACATCCCACAACAGGTCACTATATAGGTTACCGACAATTGATATCAATCGAGTGTAATATTTGGCCTGGAAGAACCAATCTTATCGATCTAACTCCAAATTAACCCAAAGAACGGGGAAGACAACAAATAAACCTCATCCCATAGATGCGCCACTGCTAATATAGACAACCAATTCGCATCTCGTTGACAAAATGACAGTTCACTGGGAAAACATTGTATGTACTTCCATCCAAAGAAAATGACGATTGTCAACAGCAAAACATCCTCCACATTACTTACATATAGTACGAGTATCTAGAAACAAAATGCCTTCACAGTCCATTACATCGAACTTTGTAGAACCATCCGCGTGCAATCATCCGTGAAAATTTCTTCCACCGAAACGAATTCCAATCCCTACATCTCATTCCAAGAGTAAACCCTTCATCTTCTCTAAACTGTGCGACCTAAGATCAATTGCATTCCTGGACAACCTTCGCCGATCGTCTGATTGATTGAAATGTTCACGGTGCAGAGCAGAAGCTATTTCTCACTTGTGACATCATTAATGAATGGATGAGTGACTTCCAGTGACGCCAGTCAGATTCCTATCTACCCAACCTGCGAGTTATCGCAATTATTCCCCAGAGGGGCTTAACTAACTAAACATGTGTTTGTGTATGTTTCTGTCATAGGACTCCACCTACTCGTATCTACCATGGCGTCTGTCCATCACCTCATAGAACGATCACTCTTCTCAGCTATTCACATCGGAATTCCTGAAGCCTCGAGAGTTTTTGCGCTATTTCTCGACTCGCATCGAATCGGATCAAGTCAGATGGGTTATGATGGATGAGCGGAGCACTGGTGATTGCAATCCTCAACCAACATTCGTTTCCTCATCCACATCTGACAATTCACATCTATCCGTTGCCAAGATAGTAATCAACAAAATGGACATGAAGACGAATGCCATGTCATGGTGGAGACGGTGGAAACCGTGACAAGGAAATTATACGACGATCGGTAGAAAGGTAGTCCTCCTTGTGGACTCCTTGTTGATACAATTCCCAAGGCAGGGAGATCTCCAACGCCACCGCATGGAGTTGCCACTGATGTTTTAATTTATCTCCTCATGATCTCTTCTTCGTCGATGGGTAGATGGCAGTCAGTTCGTCTAAGCTAGACAGTCTGCCTTCGAGGGGTATGTAGCGTATGACATTTCATTCTACTTTCTTTCTTTGCTAGACATAGGAATTAGGCGCTCTTAATCTTTAAGATGTCATCGTTTCACTTAAAATTGATTTGGGGCCTTAAATCTTCCTGATGCCAGAGGTTAGGTAAGCTGGGAAAGACGTTTTTCAATCGTTCTGAACGGAGGAAACGACTGCAATGGCATGTCGCACACATGCAGAGAATAATTATTTACCTTGAGCACTTTGTAATTGTCAAAATGATGATCCTCGGCATGACAGTTTAGTCTGAAGGTGAGATTAATGCGTTTGGATGGCCTGCCATGCACATGTTTGTTTTGTGTATCCTTTCCACATGGAGCATAGTCAGGAGTACATAATTAAAAATTACCGTAAGGGGAAAATTGTTGCCTCTGTTTCGATGAAGGGGTCCATGTGTGAGTGGGAAACATTTTATTCAAATTGCAGTGAAAGTTAGTATTTTGAAAAAAATATCTTTTTCTTGCTTCAATTTCAAAGCGAGCGGATTTTTTTCTTCTTTTTCATGGGTGATGCAAAAAATCGATGCATACAACATATGCATATTTCTAGCAGACACTCTGGAATATAAAGTTCGGGTGGAGACAAGAACCCATATATTTTTCAAACTAGAGATAGTATATTCCGACCATTGAGACTGAGGCTTCTCTAGGCTTCCATATTACCAAGCTACTTATCCATACAACGGACCTATGGCTATATAGACCTTTCTTTCCACATCTCATAAGGGCATCATGTTGTCCAATAAACTACTGCTTAAGAGCTCCAGTCAAAAGATTTTAATTCAAAATTAAGCCTAAAAACTCTGCCTGTAATATTCCGAATCTTTAAATACTGCACCCGGCATCAGAACCAGTTATCACATTTAAGAGCGACCTTGCAACATCGTAAGTACCATGGAATTGGATCTTAACCCTGAACGAAGCGCGAATGGCGCTGGTTAATTTCCATGACCCCATTGTTCCTTTGGTCTTTTCTCTAGAAACGCAAATGGCATCGTCTTGTAACTGCACCAAGTTTTTGCTGTCTTACTTAGTTTTAGTGGTACGTTCAGGTGAATAATGAGACCCTCTACCGAACAGCTTCGGTACACATTCCTCAATTTTTTGAGTTAAAGACATAAGTTGCACTTTTATTGATGAGGGTGGACTGCGAGAAAAAAATACAAACTGAAGGGTTGTATAGCGACTTCGTTAGATGTTGGCCAAACGATGCATTTCAGATCAGACTAGGCCATTTGTAATGCTACAGGATCTACAGCCGCGCCAAGAGACTGATTTCTTACATGTTCACGGAAATCCCGCGAGGGGTTCTTTCAGTAAGTAGAACTGAAGGCGCACTTGAGAAGAAATACTTGCTGGGAATTTTCATCGACATTGAGGGTGCTTTCGGCAATGCAATTTGTAACTCGACCATATAGCACGGCGTAGATAAATGACTGGTTTTGTGGAGCAATGTCGGTGGTTAGAAACCTGACCCCGGGTGCTGAATGGAGCTAGAATATGAGCTAGCGAGGGTCACGATAAGTTGCCCGCAAGGGGGTATTCTGCTACGGTACATGTTAGCTGACATACTTGACTTATTTCATAACGCTCTCAATGGTTCAAACATTCTCGATATTGGACTATACTTAGCTAATAGCTGGTCTAAAACACAGACAGCCACTTTTCTATAGTTTGAGCCAGAAAAGAAATTTACCCGGCCACTAACGGATGGCACTAAAACCGATCTAGGATACAGTCTTGTTGTCCTTCTATAGAATGACCCTAAATTTTTCTCATTCTTAGGCAGTTTTGACTGTCTTTCAAACAGAGATATACGCAATGACACCGAACTATGAGTATAATGTGATAAACCGTTTAAATTTGGTAAGTATCTATGTCTCCAAGGAGTAGGTACCAGTGCATTCGATTAGTGTCTTATGTATGTGTACATAACTGCAGCTGGCGGGGACCTGTGTGGCGATTGATCGGGAAACTGGTAACTGTCCTATAACATGAATTGGTCCAGCATCACAAAATTCGTAGCGAATTGCTTCCCTTATCCGCCAGTAATGACATGGGTCAATCCTAACTAATCGTGCCATTAGAGACGCCGCAACTGATGTGCTGAGTTTACCCGGCAATCAAACAGAACTCCCTGCCATGGTAAAAAATACCGGCAAGCACATGCAGTTAAACAAGAAGCGTATAAATGCTTTCAGCAGAGCACAAAAGAGGAGACCCCCCTCAACTGTGATAAATAAAGAGGTATCAGACTGCTCAACTTCGCCCACACAATCTTATCTGCCCTAATGTGTGAACATCTGAAACCCTTCCTCATCAAGCTGGTTAGCCCCTGTCAGTATGGTTTCAGACTAGGAAAGTCCGCAATCAACGAAATCTCCACACCCCGGCAAACCGTTTATGATTTCAAAATCGATAAATACCATATTTTTATAAATTTTAAAGCCGCACATGACAGCGTTGGAAAATACGAGTCATATAGAGGAATGTTTGCTTTTGGCATCACTGTCAAACCCGTCCCTTTGTCCAAAATGACAATCGTGAATGCTCGCTTCTCCGTCAAGATCGGTATTGAGCCTTTTCATATCAAAAAAAGGTTTTAGATAAGGAGATGCGCTTTTATACGACTTCTTTAATATCATACTTGGAAGCATTGTGCGGAACTTGCTAGTGAACAGTGGTGGCACAATTTTTAAAAAGTCTGTCAAATACATCGCAATGGCGATGGTGCGATAGTTAGCTCATTGGACTATCACGCAGAGAGTCTGGGTTCGATTCCTGGCTGGGTCAACAACAATTTTTCAAATCGCACTCACCCTTTCGGCAGGCAATGGCAAACTCCCGAAAGTAAAGTTGCCTACGAAAAAGCTTCTAAGGAGTTCCGTTCGGACTGGACGATAAATCGTAGGCCCCGCTCAGATGCGACTAAAATGACAACATGAGCAACACAAATGAGTGTCAAGAAGCTAGGCCATGACCTGGCTGCCAGCGCCATAGTGTTTTTTTTTTTTTTTTGTCAAAGTACAAGCATGCGCCGATGATATCGACAAAATTGGGAGAACACAATATACCAGCGGTTTGGATGCCAATTCTCCGAATCGCAGAGTGTTCGAATCTAACCGCTCAAGGTTAAGCGGACCTAAATCAACTTGGTGTGATCAATTGGAGGTACCTAGGTAAAATTCGGGCCAACTAGAGAGGCTTGTTAGTTGAGACACAGGCTTATACTGAATTGAAGTGCAGATGGCATGACTTTCCAGGATCGCGGTAGGCCGACGCTTTTCAGCAGTCAAGAACTTCTCTGCTATCCCTCAGTAGGATAGGCTGTAGAATGCTTCTTACGTCTCAATGAGGCACGATAGTGTGCTGCGATGACAACTCTGCGGAGAACAATCTCTGTGAGTGTCTGCATACTCACGTATTAGGGTGTTATGTACTCTAAGTACTTCATCATTGAAGCGTTAACTTATCCATTTTTGAAAGACTGAGATATTCCTGCGAAATTCTTCGACCAATATCGAAGGCGTAATAGATCATAATCCTGTAAAGCTCAATAAGCGCACGACGTAAACACTACGAGGAAAAATTAGCAAACTGCCACTAGTCTGTGGCGTTAATAACAGATAAAAATGAATATGGTTGCCCTCAATAATCAGGACCATCGAATCGGGCATCGCATCGAAACAAAAAGTTATAGCTCTAAGGACCGACAGAGTTCTGACATAGAATCACTTTTATCAATCACTGTTTCGTTCACCATAAGAGCAATCGATAAACAAATGCACCTAAAAAAAAAACGGAGAAAGTCTTATACATAGTCCTTATCGTTCAAAGCATAGCAAAGCATGGATTCTACGAAATACGATTCAAATTCGCTTGTTTTTTTTGACAAGAAAGGTTGCTACAGTGGCTTCCGTTGGGCTGCAGGGCAACACCGACGTAGCTTGACCAATCAAGACCAGAATGTTTTCGATGTAATCTCGAATGGTAAAGGAAACTATCTAAAAACTCTGGCCACTAGTGGCTAGATAGAGCTGGTGGTTAAGGTATAAGTTAACTCCGCTTTCCTAAGTATAAATGCAAGTACTTCGCTCTGTCGAGAAATCATTAAGCATTTATGTGGCCTAAGCTATGGCTTGTAAAGTGCTCTTTACCTACCTTATTAGCCTAAGGTACCTACTTCAGCGACACTTCCCCTCTTTGATTTATCACAGTATTCCATAGTCGACCGTGACATTTTCCTTGTATATAGTTTCATTATCCGTTGCTAATAGGATATGCTAGAGATCCACAACAACTGTAGAATTGGATTCCTATTATCTTGTCAGTGGCGATATTATTATTATTATAATAAATTCTTTATTTCATTTTAAGGGTTTACAAAGGGCTTTACGGTAGGTGAGAGCGTGATTGCAGTAGTTATACAGGCTTAACCATCCTTCTGTTCAATTCAAAACTTCATAAAAACGCTGCATTGACATTTGACTTTCTTGGAAGTGTAACCTTCGAATTTCCTGTAAAATAGGACAAACGGCAAAGAAGTGGTAGATATCTTCGTTTTCCCTTCTGTTGTACAGGCCACATATTTTTTGCAGATCGTCTCGGTGAGGTATAAAGTTCAAGTTCTCTGGTTCTAAAGACAGTACTAATTATTTTGGATGAGAAGTCTTTGGTAAAATAGCTAGCATCAAATAGCTGGTGGTTTAAGTGTTTGTAAACATTTCTGGATGTAGACGAAGTTGCTTTAGAGAGATTTTAAATATATATATATAGTTTTTCGTTGACCATTGCTATCAAATCTGAAAACATGTCTTGCCATAGATCAACATTAGACTCCTGCAAAGAGAGAACTGTGTCGTGGGATGCTGCTATCTGGTTCCATACTTTGATTGGAGTGGCATTTGTACGAAGAAGTTTCAACAAGATGGATTTGTGAAGGACACTTTTGTTCCTTTTTACGAGTATTATCCTTGTTTTGTAATTCGCGTTTGATTTCAAACTTTGTATATAAATGGACGTACTACTTGACTCGACGTAAATAGCATAATTCGGTGTTGAGTTTGGGAGACGGAACAAGCGCTTGGAAAACTGGCTGTGGACTACTTCGAAGGCTTCGAGGACTGTAGATCCGAAGACTTGGACTCCATAACATATGCAAGCATTAAGAGTCGCATTGAAGACTCGATATTTAGAGGCCAGATCAATATTTTGATTTGCGAAAAACTTAGGTAACATCATTGTCTCCTACATTTTCGGCCTTCAAAAATAAGTCCCTTCGTCTTTTGGGCGTTTATATGAAGGCCCCAAGTCTCACCAAAACACAGGGGTCTGTTGCAACGTGAATGGGTTGTCAGCGAGCAAAACCAAATCATCAGCATATAGCAAAACTTTCACCAATATTTTGCCAAAAAGAACTCCGCTGGGAAGTAGGTAACTGATTTCATCAATGAACAAGGCAAAAATGTAACCCGCTGTTGTTACAAACCCGTCAGAGAAATCGGAATCATCCCAAGTAGTTGCCTTCGATAAGGAAAGAAAATTTAAATACATCAGCAGAAATTTAAGCGACAAACCTAGACGTGATAGTTTGTAAATTAAAGTCTGCCTATTCACTCTCTCAAAAGCAACCCTAAAATCTACGGAACACGTTAGTTTGCGTTTCTTTTCTATATATTTTTTGGTAATGCTTGAAAGAGCGAAAATTTGATCCATTGCCTCGAAAATCCTGGGCGAAAACCGGCTTGGCAACTGCTAAGACGATTGTTCACTTCTATCCACTTGGAAAGTTTATCATACAAAATAGAAGTAAAAATGTTCTTATAGAATTCAAACAGAGTTTTCTGCGAAATTTGCATTACCTTTCTTGAAAATGGCGAAAATAACTGTTTTGTTGAAACTCCTGGGGATACATGCATCACTATAGAGTCTAAAGAAACGAAGATAATAATTTGTCAGTTCCAGAGTGCAGTTTTTAAAAATTCAACCGGGATACTGTCAATACTTGGTGTTATTTTTTAAGTATTACTTCAAACTCAGCGAAGGAAATTGGGCATTAAGTTCACTGACAGAAATATTGGGCAATGCGAAGTTAAAGGTAAGAAGGTTCTCTTCCTCCTTAGACAACGTACACCTAGTTCACGATCATGCAGCCAAAATGATTTTGAATTTTTGCAGTTACCTTATTTCGCTGCCAGATTTTTGAGGTAGCTAGTTTTTATCAACAAGCATAAACGTTTGTACTCCTTATTTGTATAAAGATATGTATTTTTTTTAAAAATAGAGGGTCAGTCTTCAGATCTGAAGAGTTTCAGATAGACAAAAGACAGTTTGCGCAACTTTCTGCAATCATTGTCATTTGTTAACGGGTATAGGCTTAGAATTTTTATTTATTGCAAATGAAGCTGAAATATTGATGACTTCTACTATTTTATCACAAATTTCTTCGACAGTACATAATGATTGGGGGGGAAGAAAAAGGCAGTTGCAATTTAAAAGTGCTTTGAATTGGTGAAGCGTTGCTCTCTATCCATTTAAGTGTAAAATAATTATTCGAGTTTCTTTGCTGAGCAGTTATGTCAAAGTGAACTTGAACTTTTATTAGCAAGTGTGCTGAGAAGTTGGCCAGGTCGACCGTAAGGTCCTCGAACACATTAAGCCACCTCCCGGATATTGTACAAAAGTCAATAGCAGACTGCCCCTGGCCGCTAATAAATGTAAGCTCACCACACGGTGGGCAATATTCGGATGCTTAACTGGTCCTTTCGATCCCAATTGTAAGTCACCCAGCTCCATATCAGTGTAATAGGAGAATACCCTGCATGTCTATCCTCTCGTACGACTCGGATTTAACTCAACGGAAAACAATTTTAATTCCAATCCAATAATCGATCAAACATACTCCTAAGTGGTGTTTTGCATTCCAATTTGTACAACCACATCTTGTGAGGTCGAATAGGTCTTCTAACTTCTGACAGATGATATAACCAAACAAGTTCCCAAGTCGATACTTACGGGGGGGAAAAAAATCACAAAAACCAAAGCCGACAAGATGTCTCCAGCCGACATCTGAACAAAATAAGCTCCCTCTCCAAAAGAGCTAAACAAAACTCTTAAAAGATTTATTTCCTCCAGAAGATTTCCCCATTTTCTTGTTCTGTTTTTTTTTCTTTATGAAAATTTCAACAATAACTCACCCAACACGTACGGATACCTATAATTTCCAGAATCACTTGAATGTGACATAAAAATGGAAATGCTTTCCATTATTTTCGCATAATTTATACGACCGCCCCAGAGATTCGCCCACTAAATCAAAAACGAAAAGCCCAACCAAGTAAATCCGTTCGCCCGGTGTGAACGGAATTATGATTTGTGGAAATCCTCCTTAAACACGTGTATCTACGTACTTGAGTATCTGTAGACCACACTTGCTTACCTGAAATGAAAAAAGAAAACAAAAATATCTTTAGATAACAACTTCCAAAATATTGCAATGCACATACTCGTACAATAAAAGTTATCGATATTTATGACAGAAGATACGAATACTTTGGTAGATTGTCGGTATGAATTTTCGGTTGTAAACACAGCAAGACTCCAGCTTCTACAGCAGAGCCCTTTTGTAAAATTATTGTTGCGCCTCTAAACTCTATAGATACGGATTGTGTTTAAATTGTGTAGCGCGTATAAATTTTATGTTAATTTCGAATGGAAAATGAAATGTTAATCGATTCCGATTACTATTCCAAATCCGATATCGTTGGAATTTGCTTCGGAATAAATCGATGTTGATTTCGGACCAAACTTCATAGAGTTATTAGCAATTCCGGGGCTTTGCCACGACCCAAATCGAACAGATACACGGACACATGAACGTACGACTTCTGAGTGGAATAAACGACTGACAGTAAATTATGAATACGACATTTTCCGGAGAATTCTATACAATTTTTCGGTTTTTTTTTGTTTTTTCTCAGTGAATCGATAATCGACAGCGATATCGATGGTAATTCTGATTTGTTTTTTTTTTTTTTTTTTTTTTTAGAAATAAACTTGTTGTCACTTGGGCAAAGTATCTGTTGGCTATAGGCGAATAGATTTGGATGCAAATTTAAGGCGATTTTTGAATCGATAATCGTTATCGATCTGTTCACACTGGTGACGGGCGAGATGGGATCTTCGCTTTGTTACGAGTATGCAGTTGGAAATGGCTTTGTTTGTTGTTGAAGGCGGAGGCACTACCATAAGCTACGGTCTACGTATGGTTCAACCCACCGTGACTTGATTGGGAGAAACATTCGAAATTAGTGTTACGATCGATTTATTGAAATTCGACTAATTTGGATATCTTACGGACATCACGTGCCTTTGTCATGGAAGGTTATAGCAATACGACTAATTGGAGATGACATTCACACATGATCAGATTTTCTAGCAGGCGTGAAGGTGTCTTTTCATGAGGCGAGGACCGATGCATGCAAATGAATGAGAATTGCAAACATTTGATCAACTGCGCAATATGGTCAAGCCTTCAGCACCTTTGCAATGAAGACACACCTACAGTAGGTACTCGACTTCGAAGTTACTCGCGTAAATGACTTTACTTGTTTACTTACTAAGCTGGAACTACATTTTGGAGTGGACCAGAGCTTCAGCTGACATACCGCTCCAGCTAGCGCTTTCCGGGCCAGGTGCTGGTCTTCCTTCCTTGGTGACATAGGTATCTAAGCCGAGTTATACGAGCGATTCGGAGGAAGTTGACACCACTCAACAGTTCACTGTTGAAACGAGTGCTCTCTTTGCTTTGACAGCAATTTTATTCACTTTCGTCAGTGTCCGAGCCTCTGCACCGTAGAGCAGGACTAGGATGATCAAGGTCGTGCTTAGAGTGCTTCTGATTGCTCACAAGAAGGCTTTACTTCTCAAAGAAGTAGCGATTTATAGGAGTGATTCTTTGCTGATTTCCGCGCTAGTGTTATTGTAAAATGTAATACCGGAGCGGAGGCAGGTAACGTCACTTACTGTCTCAAATTTGTAGCCACCTTTCGTGATGTTTTGTCCGAGTAATCCACGGTGTGCTTTCGTCTGCTTCCCTTTATGTCACGAGGTCTGCGAATGCTGTATGTTTTGGCCTTTCCATATAGTTTGCGAAGTCCATCTGCCTTTCTCCATTCATTAGATTCGGACAGACAACACTTAAGCTATCAGGGCCATCAGCTTTATTAGATTAAAGCTTGCAGATTCCTGTACGGATTTCATTTACAGGGGTCATCTCTGTCATTCTCCAGACTGAATGCTATATACTGCCCGACAGGACGGGTTGTTGTTCATTATCACAGTATAACGGTCTCTAAATTCACAGTACTGCGGTTCAACTACAACATTTTGCATTTAGCGATACAGTGTTATTAATTCCTTTCGACGTTGGGTTTAATCACGATAATTTGCCGTGTTGGAGCTACTACGGATAGCCGCATTTGTATATTTGCTATATCAAGATAGATTACATGCCAAATTTAGTCTTTATCCGAATGGTCGACAGGTATTATTCGGTTATATCCTTCTTATGTCCTGTATTCCCTTGTGGGAACTAGGACCTCTATTACGCCTTCGCGCCATCGAATACGGTTTCTGGCAATGTGACTCAGTTCTCCCAAACTTTTTCCCAACCTGCCGTGCCTCGATCTCGACCGTTCTGTGCCATGTTATCCTCGGACCGCCGGGTTTTCTGATAACCTGGGTTAACAGGTTTCATGGCTAGCTATGGATCTGTGAACTTTTCCGAGCGTGTGACCAATCCACTGCCACTTTCGTCGTTGGCTGATCGTGCCTATAGAGGTGTTCATTAGAGATACGTTTGGGCCAGAAAATCCTTAAGATGCTACGCAGGAACCTGTTTGTAACTTTCTTGTGATGTTAATGGTCACTCTCCACGCGCAACATCCATATAACAGCGCGAATATGACGTTGGAGCAGAACAGTCTTAGCTTGATGTTTAAGGTGATACTGAACACAGATTTTGCATTAGAAATTCTGTTGGCTATATTCAGTTCAGTTCCACCGTCAGTCAAGACAATTTTCCCAATTTTCTCTCTACCGGTTGTCCAGCAATACATATTTGAGCTAATGATGTTGTACCAAGACTGATAACTTTCTCTCTCCACATCAGCTGTTATTTGGTGGAGATCCATAATTTTGTGAGAAAGTAAGCATGCATCGTCAACGCAGTCAAGAATCCATCGAATTCCTCCGTTTCCCGTCGACAAAGCTCCACGAAGCATATCGCTAATTACCAAAAGGAATAATATTGATGAAAGAATGAAACTTTGGCTTACCCCACTTTCGATCTCGAATTCCTCTGACATCCCTCCTCTGTGCAGGACGTGACATTTTGACCCAGCATATGTAGCCTTGATAATACTAATTAATTTATCTGGGATACCTCTCCTGTGTAAGGCACGCCAAATAGACTCCCTGTTGACACTATCGTATGCCTTTTCAAAATCAATGAACAGCAGGTGAAGTGGCGATGGATATTCAACGCACTGCTCGATGATGATCCGCAGGGTGTTGATATGGTCGACACAGGAGTATACACAGCGGAAGCCTGCTTGTTTGGCATCCAGTATGTCCTCTAGGTGTTGTTTGATTCGCTTCCAGGATTATTTTAGCTATTATCTTAGCACAGTAGGTAGCACGCAGATACCTCTCCAGTTTTCGCACTCCATTAAATTTTCTTTCTTAGGAAGTTTGACGATCTCGTTAGGAAGCCTCTCAGTTTCCCGAGGTCTTCCAATTAGAGGGAAGAGTAGCTAAGCTAATGTTGCTGGCGGTGCTCATGGCTGAAGCTCAAGACTTGACTCTTCTGTGCCGTTCATCCCATCGCGCGAGGACCTCCGTTAGTTGTTCGAACGCTGTCCTTTAGTCTGCTTGGTCTTTCCTCAAAGACAGAGTCGAGAGCAGCAGAGCCAGTGTTATTATTGGCATCTTTATTGACTTTAAAGGTGCCTTTGACAACTTGAACTAGCAGAGTATACTCACCAGGTTGAGAGAATTGGGCTGCCAGGAAATTGGGCTTTGGGGAAGCTATTTTTCTGGTAGAAGAGCGAGTGTGGTCAATGCACATGACAGCGTTTGCGTTGACGTGGAGAAGGGCTGCCCCCAGGGGTCCATCTGCGGTCCATTTATTTGGAACCTGATGATGGATCCGCTTCTGTGGCGTTTGAATGAGCTCTGTGGTTGCTGCGCTTATGCAGACGACCTGCTCCTTATCCTTGAGGGTCAGTCCAGGGCTCTTGCGGAACAAGTAGGAGAAAGAGCTCTTTCAATCGTTTCTGAATGGGGAGAAAGCATTGGCGTCAAGGTGTCAACGGAGAAAACTGTTTCAATGTTGCTGAAGGGCAAATTGAAAACGAGACGTCGGAACCCTTTGATTCACATGAATGCCGTTAGCATTAAGTGTGTGGCTGAGGTCAAGTACTTGGGCATAACGGTGGGTGAGCGCATATAATTCATGCCTCATTTCAAGCAAAAGCAGAAACGCATGTTGTGTGCTGTAGGCCAGGTGAGGCGTATTCTGCGATCTGACTGGGGGCTTAACAGGCGTTCCGTTCGTGTCATACACCAAGGTCTTTTAGTTGCCTGTGCAACTTATGGAGCGTCGGTGTGGTACGACGCGGCAACGAATGATGATTGCTGCCGTCAGATTTTGGCTTGCCAAAGAGTGGCATTGATTGGTTGCCTACCTGTGTGCCGCACTGTCTCCACAGAGGCAATGCAGGTCTTGTTGGGAGTGTCACCTCTCGATCTGGAGGCGATACGTCGTGGTATTGCCTTCAAAATCAGAAAAGGTCTCCCGCTAAACGAGCAAGACTGGGTCTCCCAGAGGGAAGTGGAAGGCCTATCCCGGAGGGAGCGTAAAGCCTTGCTTAACGCATGCGTGATATCTAGATGGCAATCTAGATGGGACGCTAGCGAAAATGGCAGGGTTACTTACAGCTTTCTTAGGGATGTGCTGACCATGCAGAGGTTTCCTGAACGGAACTTAAACCTCAGCCTGGCCTTTTTGTTGAGCGGGCATGTCTCCCTTAATGCATTTTTGCATAAAAGGGGGCTTAGCGGATCGGCGAATTGCTCATGTGGAGCTTCCCATGAAGATTGGCTGCAGGTTCTTTGCGAGTGCCCAAATTATTCGGAAGTTAGGGACTTGCATGCTATGGGCATCACATTCAATGGTGAGACCTACGATGTCAGTGGAATTCTAACTGACACCGTATGGTTCGAAAGAGCCTGTAGCTTTGCAAGGGAAGTATTTCTTAGAAGACGCAGTAGAGAGCTAGCGGGTTGATTGTGAGTAGTATAAATTGAGGTACTTAAGGCCGCCAGTCCTGGGCAGTGAGGTGCCCAACTGGAAGTGACCGCAAGGTTGCGAAGCTCGACCGGAAGCTATATTCTGGTACCACGGGAGGTCAGGGGCCCCTGGAACTATTGTTTCCAGCCTGACCTAGGAGTTGGCCCCCTTGTGGGAGTATCATGGTGGCTGTGGTTTACACCCAAAGTCGCGGGGAGAGTAGAACAAATGGTGCTTGGACATCTCATGGTTGAGCATAGCCTGCTACGACATGTGCTCATCCGTTTGATTGCTACGGAATCATTGGTCTATTCGATGTGGAGTTGCACTGCAACCGGATGCGATGATCCACAGAATGGCTGAGGTATTAGATAGGCCTCGACCCTTCACCAAAGGGGAAGTTCGTGCCTTACACACGACTTCGAATCTGGTACTGGTGGTGGTGGCGAAGACGCACCGTAGGCTTAAGCCTTCACGGCAGGTACCTACGTTAAACACATGTGACATCTGTCCTTTAGTCGTTTACTAGGGTTGTCAGCGTAATTATCTGAGGCTCTTACCTGGTTCATTACATTTTTTTTCTATTTTTGCTTAATATGGTTGTGAACCCTATTATCAATTTAAAAAAGAAAAATCTTAAGAGTCTCAATATCAAAGTGATCTTCTCGTGAACAATGTGAAGAATCTTAGTCGTTTCAAGCAACATTAAGTCAGGCATGTCGAAACCAAGCGACCCTTCCCTTAACCGGCAAATCTGACTTCCTTGACCCTGCTCACGAAGTGGGGAGACAGATTTCAGATTCTTACAGAATACTCAGAAAACATTTGGTAAGCACGGATAATTTCGCTGGATACTCAAGGGAAATCTAGGACCTTCTGGAAAGAACAATAATTAAACCATCGTCGGTAGGACGATGTCATTGTAATTATACAAGGTAAAAAGGTTTCATAGAACTTCCAACTTCAGACGAAAAGTGCGACTTACTCCTGGAGGTCCAACTTTGTGACAAATTAGCAGACATGAATGTTTTGCCGCCACACGTACGGAACTTTAACCAACCTGAAATAATGTGTAGAAAACGTAGGTTAAAGGTCAAAAGATTCCATTTTACAAAGAACCATGTTTCCCCGACATTTAAATAAATTCAATCCGATACATTACCCTAGTCGAGTATCTGAAACGGACATAACTTCAAATGCGAATACAGTGTAAATAAATGCTTACATGTTAGAAGGTCATTTCTGAAATACCCCACTGTAGACGCTTAAGATACTTGGAGATACTCAAAATGAGCTGATGCCGTTCAGAGTATATGTTTATACAAAATACATTATTGCATCATTTGGCAAGCAATGACTGAAAGAGATGTCCTTTCATCACAATGCACAATTAGTGTGTTCAATCGGAGGAAGTACGTAGTTCTATCAAGTCTACCAAGACTCTTGCCAAATCATCAGATACCTTACAAAGATCACAACCTCATCTAAACACTCAATCTTCTCCGACACACTTATTTTTGCAAGTGACTCTCCATTTAACCTAAGTAACTTCGATTAGCCTTTGCCTCTGCCAAGCCATAAGTCAACTATAACCTCTCCAACTTTTTGTTTTTTTATGTTCACATGGGTGCAACTCTTTCCAATTATCTGATAAAAATAGCCACGAAGTTTTCAAAACACAAATCATAATTATTCCCACACTTGTGCCAAAGTGAAAGGCATCATCGAATGAAGGCTCCTCTAGTAAACCTCAGCACCATCAACCAAGCAAGATACGAATAGGTGCCTTCTAATTCTGACGACCAACTCTGATACACACACGCCGTCAAAGTTCATCTCCTCAGTCATCGTCATTACAAAGTACGGGCACTGGCAGACGCGTCTTCTTCTCAGTCTTCCCAGTGTTTCCAACCCTCCTACCATCCTTTCATTCCTCCGACCAAGTCCAAATTGAGTGTGGAAATTAATGTCACGTTTTCGACAAAAATCTTCATTGTGCAACGTTAACACGTAGTTTCGTCACGTTTCCGACCAGCATTTGGCAGCGACGACGACTCCCGAAATCTATGATTACACGAAAGTACATAGGTTCCACCTATATGCACTTTGCCAGTTCGAAACTATACGTAGCTCTGGAAGGAAGTCTTACACTCACACTCGACGCGCCACCAAATAATTTATTGTCTTTCGAATGGAACTCCAAAACAAAAAAATAACCAAAACCATGGAGCGTTGGAGAAGGTGGTGTCAGTGAGGAGTAAATAAAAAATAAAAATAAAAAAAACAAAGTCACTGGTGCAAATAATGTGCCAATGATGTCGGTTTGAGATGCAGGTACTTTTCCAGGTTGGCCTAGCTACCTACTACACTATGAGTATCCGCTCTGAAGGGTGCCACATTTCAAAGTCCCGATTTTAACAAGAACGTGTGTCTGAGTCGAAGTAGGTTCATAGGTTCCTTGGCACCTGGTTCTCTTTAGCTTGATTCGCTTGACTAGCTATTGTTGTACGAGTACTCGTAGATCTACAGATCTGCAGTGTGAAACGTGCAACGTAAATCACGTGGAAAATCAGACGAAGGACAAAGGTGCTGCAAACTGCAGTTCCTCCAAATTCGGCATCGAATGGGGGAGGTGAAAATTGTTCAAATCAGCACGAACATGATAACAAGATTTCGAACAATACGGGTGGGACATGCTCACGAAGAATTACTGCAGAATTGTATTGCAATTTTTTTTTGCGATTTTTGATTGATCCTGCCGCATTATTAGCTCTCTGAACTGGTGTAAGTTAATTTGGAAAGTAAGGCTTTACTCTGATCGAATACGAATGACTGTAATTAGGTATATCAAACTAAAGACGATAGAAGAATCAAGATAGTTAAGGAAATAAAACAAAATAAGACGAAACGTTTGCTAGAGTCAACCTAAGTTGGGAGGAGTCAACAGGATCTAAAGAAAAGACATTGTCAGGAATCTTTTATCCATGGTTTATTCGTTCTTCATCAAAGTTAAGTGGGTTCCTAAAGGCTCTTCCACGGCCTATAAGGAGTCGACAGAACTCTAAGTAAACCTGCTTCACCTAGTGCAGATGAAAAACCAAAGAAAATCTTTTCGTGTGTACACATACAATACCAGGAAGCAGTCTTATACTACTAACTAATTGACTCAAAGGTAGTCGGACATGTGAAACTGAATAAGGTTAACGATTCTGAAGTCTGCAAGGTTAGGAATTCTATGATTCGGACCATCACTCACTGTAGTCGGTCGTGAGCCCAGAGCAGCCAGCTAAGAGCATACTTATTAAATAAAACTGAATATGCGAACCTTTTAAAGTACAGTTGGGTTGATTCTACCTTACAACAGTGCAGTCCGTAGATACTAGATCTCAGAGAGTCAGCGACAACAGGTACTTTGATATCTTCGAAGCTTAGATCATTTAAGGATTTTGGGCATCTAGTCAAGATACGAGGGCGGGTCAATAAGTTCGTGACTTTTTGAATTTCTGACCTCTTTACTGAAACAGCAACACTGCTCCTGTCAACAGGCATCTGTCAGTTGACTCCTGTCAAAATTTAAACTTGCTGCGTCAGTTAGTTTGTGTTTGACAGCTATTTTTATCAGACTACTCACTAATTTGAGGAGAAAATGGAAAAAAGTGAATTTCGTGTGCTTATTAAGCATTATTTCTTGCGAAAAAAACCATTACCGAGACCAAGGCTAAGCTTGATAAATACTATGGGGACTCTGCACCATCGATTTCAATGGTAAAAAAGTGGTTTACTGAATTTCGTTGTGGCCGTACAAGCACTGAAGATGCCGAACGTCCTGGACGCCCAGTTGAGGTCTCTACACCCGAAACAATCGAAAAAATTCACGATATGGTGTTGGCCGACCGAAGATTGAAAGTGCGAGAGATTGTGGAAGCCGTAGGGATCTCGCATGGCTCAGTGGTTTCAATTTTGAATGATCACTTGGGCATGAGAAAGCTTTCCGCAAGATTGGTGCCGCGTTTGCTCACAGTCGACCACAAACGCAATCGTGTAACAACTTCACAGGAAGGTTTGGCGTTGCTTAATCGCAATATGGAGGAGTTTTTGCGCCATTTTGTAACCGTGGACGAAACATGGATCCATCACAACACACCAGAGAACAAACAACAGTCAAAACAGTGGGTTTCTAAGGGTGAATCGGCGCCAAAGAAGGCCAAGGTGGGTTTGTCAGCCAATAAAGTTATGGCGACTGTTTTTTGGGATGCACGCGGGATAATCCACATTGCCTACCTTTAAAAGGGAAGAACAATCAATGGGGAATATTATGCCAACTTATTGGACCGATTCAATGACGATTTGAAAAAAATACGACCTCATTTGGCCAAGAAAAAAGTTCTTTTCCACCAAGACAATGCAAGGGTGCACACATGTGCAGTTGCCATGGCAAAAATCCATGAATTGGGCTATGAATTGCTCCCTCATCCACCCTATTCTCCAGATTTGGCTCCGAGCGACTACTTCTTGTTCCCAAACCTGAAGAAATGGCTTGGTGGAAAAAGATTTGACTCCAATGATGAAGTTATCTCGCAAACAAAGGCCTAATTTGAGGACCTCGACAAATCATTTTTTTGGAAGGGATAAACAAATTGGTGAAGCGTTGGACAAAGTGTATTGAGCTCAAGGGAGACTACGTTGAAAAATAAAATTATTTTTTTATCAAAAAATCTGTGTTTTAATCCAAAAGTCACGGACTTATTGACCCGCCCTCGTATCTAAGGAACCAACCTTTAAGCTCATCCTCTCTTATGGGATTTTTTCAGGGATATGAAACTCCAAATCAAGGGCTCTTCCGTCATGTTAACTACGAAGTTCAGCAAATAATCTCGTTTTTGAATACACACACTGACAGTATAAAAATGAAGATGATCTTCGGGTATTGCACGGTTGATTATAGACAGCATCGAATGCTAACTCGAACTTGTTAAGATGGTTTAAACTCCCAAGCAATCCGAGAATCCAATATTGTTACTTACATCTTCGTTGCTGCAGCGGACATTCCGGAAAACATAGGAGAAGTGATAAACGGAGGTTTGACATCGAATTATTTGAATTGCATTTCGAGATCGACTATGCACTTTCGGAGAGTCAAAAGTACGGAAAATCATTTACAACTGCAAAAACCAGCAATCAAAAACAGTAAATCTGATGCGCTGAAATTCAAACAACAACAGCTATATAAGCAAACGGGGAAGGGGTGAAAATGCAGAGAGAATATGCCAAAAGCTAGATGGCAATAGCACAAAGTCCGAGCAAATGACAGCAAATATTTCGGAAGAATCACTTATATTAACCGCTGCTTCTCTCAACTAAGAAGGCAATGGGTGTTCTTAATAAAACCCTCACCACCCTACTCAAACGCTGCTGAAAATGTTCCTACACCTTTTGATAAAATATATATTCCAACGCTATTTGATTGACCTCGTAGACAAATCTAGACAAAAAGACACAACGACAAAGGGCAGTTGGCGTATTCTAGAGGAATAGCTTTGCCTTTGATGAGCCTTTGAATCCATCCCAGAGGGATGAGAGAGTATAAGGCGGCTCAGTCTGATCATGTTGACCAACTCACTAACTCACTAGGTGGGGTGGAAGGTAACCTCCTTGACCGCCAGAATGCGCTGCTACTGCAAAAAGGGTTATGGTGCTTGAAGTCCGTTCAAATTTAGGCAGACATGCCAAATTTCAGTGCGATACTGTCTTTAGTTTTGTTCTGACAGCTGATTGTTGTTGACGTGTTTGGCATCATGTTGAGTATGGACAACAATGATTTTCGTTCTCTCATAATACATTATTTTTTGAGAGGCAAAACGGAGAAGGAAACAATAGAAAAGTTGGATAAATATTATGGGGCTAATGCTCCGTCAGATAACGCCGTCAAATATTGGTTTCGAGAGTTTCGTGGTGGCCGCAACTCCACTAGCGATCAAGTCCGCAGCGGCAGGCCCTCCGAAGCGGTTACAGAGGACAATGTCCAAAAAATACTTGAAGTGGTGTTGGCTGAAAAGTAAAGGTGCGTGAGCTAGCAGATACCACAAAGATAAGTACTGAGCGCACACGCCATATTTTGGGCAATATTCTGCTTATGAAAAAGTTATCCTGCCGCTGGATGCCGCGCATGCTCACTCCTGACCAAAAACACGAACGCGAGAGCGAGAGCACTTCGAAAGAGTGTTTGGACTTGCTGATGCGGAATCGGGCGGACTTTTGGCGTCGATTGGTAACTGTTGATGAAACCAGTATCCACTATTACACACCAGAGAATAGAATGAGTGCCCGGCAATGGACTGAAACCGGCACGAGTGCTCCGAAGCGGCCGAGGGAGGGTCGGAAAGGTTATGGCGTCGATTTTCTGGAATTGTTATGACATACTCTTCGTGGAATACCTCGAAAAAGGAAAAACCATCAACACCGAGTATTACTGTGCATTATTGGAGCGATTGAAGGCCGAAATCGCTGCAAAACTGCCTCGCATGAAGCGAAAAAAAATTTTGTTTTTGCAAGACAATGCGCCGGCGCATAAGAGCATCGCAAACACGGCTAAAATCAATGACTTACGGCTCCAATTGCTGTCGCATCCACCGTATTCGCTCGATTTAAAAAAAAAATGTTTTTTCATTCCCAAGGTGGTTACTTTTCACACCACCTAGTATATCCATGCTTCAGATATAAAAGGAGTATCGTTTGTGCCTTGCAGAAACTATAGGGTATATGGTATTTATCACATACGAAATTTTGTTCGATTATCCTTGTAAAAGTTTTTAATAATCTGTCTCGGCTACATAAAGACTTACACTAGCACGCTTTTCTTTACTTTAGACGCGTTGGTGGATCTCCCAAAGCCATCTTCCGTTTATAAAGAAGTGCTCTTTGGTGTAAAACGCTTTGGGCTTATTGACCTCGCGCTAATGTCCTTTAAGTCAAGTCTAATGGACGACTTCCTAGCTAGTTCGAGAAGGGCATTACTACACTGAAGACAGTTGGAAGGCCGAATTCACTGAGTCTTGTTTCGGACCCAGATCAGAAAAGAATCACGGGCAATTAAATCTCCGGGCTTCTGTTGACAGTCTGGTTTCACGTGAGCATTACTATCTATCAACTTTTGTACTATCTGTCAGTAGGAAAGACAGCAAACTTCTTTAATCTTTTGCAAACATTAGAAATCTTATTAATGAAGCGTTTACTCGTATTTCTACGAATGGCTGAACAATTCGAGTAGGAGAAGCAAACATGCATGGAGTGGAATAGCCTAAAAAAAACTTTGCACAGTCTGTCTCTGGAGATGCTTTCATTCGGATTACTGACTTAAAAGATCTTTAATCACACTAATAGCGGCAAAGCAAATCACTGATAAATACTTTCATGCATTACTGCTTTCTGGTAGACAAAAAACTGCGCCCTTTGTCAAGATGCTTGATGCCCTAATACTTATCTGAGAAGGTCCCATTTCTTGTGGATCAGGGTAGTGATGCTATTAGTTCATTCGAGGTAAACTTCCGCTTAACGGATATAGGCTAATGTACACAAGTTACCAAGGCGATTGATAAGCCATTTAATTCGGCACCTTTTATTGCTTAATTTGTATAGTACGTCCCAGAGAGTGGAAGTCAGGTTGTCTTCATCGGTTAACAGTACGAAAGTAGTTTTTCCATATCCTTAGCACCGAGGGTGATTCTGCTACAAATTTCGTAAAGAACCCCGGCCACTCAAGTTCGCTTTATGCAAACACAAATATGTGTTTTCGCTGGGTTGTAGCGGATGTTGTTGCACCAATTCGCATGGATTCTTGACAACAATTTGACTGGTTGTCAGCACAAATTTCGTGGAGAGGTTGAGGGATACTTGATCAACAAAAGATCTAGCGATTTATTGCTACAAGAATGGTACAACACTAGACCTCTCGTCATATTTCTCCTGATGATGTGTTGCGTTCCAGTCTACAGTGGTCCCTTGGAATGTTCGGACGTCCATAAGGGTGAAGAAATGCTTGCGTTTATCACAGTATGATCAATAGATTGTCTGTTTTGCGATAAGATGCCCGCCGTGTTCTATTTGAATTTGGTATGGGGAATTAGATTTAATGCGCAGACAAGGTGCTCTGTAAACTGTGCTTTAGGTTGTGCCAAAGAGTAGAACAGTGCTTGTAAATTACTCGTAGAAGCTACCACCTATCAATTCTCCTCTACAATAGGGCACAAATACTCAGAGTTAGCCGACAGAAGGCTCATTTGCTGCGCAAAGATGGTATTGTGCTTGGCACCTGACAAGATTGTCTACAATTCGATGAAAATCGACATCGCGCTTCTCCTACAGATTTTTTAAATTTTGACCTCAAGACCATGTCAACGTTGCAGTCTCTTCACAAAAAAAAAACTTCACAAAGCAATCAGTGTTCAAGCCATATCCACTCAGCCTTCGATAATCCATTTAAGTTCCTCTACGCACTCCATCTATCCGAATTTCGTCGCCCTTAAGCTCTGGAATCGCTATATGAAAAATCCACTTTCACAATTTTCTGTGGCATACCATTGCCATTGCAGAGTGGTCATCGTTAATAAAATCCGCAATAAAAAAAATCCATAATTCCCTACCACACCCTTACACCTACTGCCCATCACCGATTGTCACCCACCACTGCCAACACAATTCGTAGGAGTGTCAGTCCATAATTAAATGACAAAATAAACGGATATCATAATATTCAATTCGAATTATCACACATTCATTGAACTCTCGGCTTTGATAACTGCCACAGATAAGTGAATGTCACAACAGTCGCACTGTTGCAATGCCATTCAACCACTCTGGCCACAGAATAAAACATAGTCAACGACCCACATCCTACTAGTGCAACCAGCATCCACATGCACGTCACACCATCAGCATCATCTCACCTCGTAAAGATGAACATTTTAATTTCATGCCTCGAAAATAAAGTCGAATCGATCGAATGCCACAGATATCGTGTATCCAATTTATATACCCCCCCCCTCTACCCCAGTTACCTACCTCATCGACAAGTTAACATCATGCATTCCAAGCTTAAGTTGCGCCAGAGTGGCGCTCATTAAATACGCTGCACTGTCAGATATTCATATACTCGTAATACTTGCTGCATATCGAGGCAACTCAGACGAGTACTAGTGTCGGGTGTACTCGTACGTACGTACTAGTAAACGATATGTGCAACTCGGGATACAACGTCAAGTCGCAGCATTATCCGCGTCATAAAATTATATGATAATGACTCTTATGCGGCACGTATCTCAGCATCTGAATGCGCAACATAATTCCACCCTCACCCCACCAGCATCCCTTGCAACATTTTCTCAATACATAAGGGCGTGTGTTACAGAAATCCGACTTGTACTCATATTGATGACGTTCCTGTGGTCGTAAATATTATGCGAATCTTAATCGGCAACATCAATTCGATGATGTGACAGGTGAAGTGGTGTTTGATTGGTAATTTTACAGCTCACCACATTCTGTCGAAGTTCACTTGGCTTCCTCATCTTTAAGAAAATTGCATTCGCAATTGGCTTGAGAGTCAGTGATGCCAATCATAGGGATTTTGTCTAAACTATTATGACTTTCATGACTGCCACGAGTACCATAAGTGTCACAGTAGTGCCACAGCATTCATCCGTATAACGAATGACATTAATTAAGAAGAGGGGAGTGCTGGCGTTTGTATTTGTTACACATTCCACGTAAAAGTATTTAAGACTTGAGGACTGAATGAATTGAGCACTGGAGGATTACAGGATTGGAGGAGGACTGGAGGACTGGGAGTCATCAAACACCGTGATAGATGTTTGAGTTGCCAGCCATTTATTAATTTTCAACCACTTGTCATAAAGATGGTTGCAGTTGCCAGTGGAATGCGCGTGTGAACGTAAACATGATTGGGGCGGTACTCGTACACAGTGACGCTACTTCACTTTGAAGTTCATGTCGTCGGTTAACGAGTATGTCGTTTGGATCGTTAATTAAACAAATGGCTGTTTACCTCGAGATTCCAGATGGAGATACATTTTAACAAGATTTTATTTGGATTGTAAAGTTGGTAAACTACGTGATAGTACGAGTATTTCGAGAATGTGGGAGTTAGACGATAGATTGATTCGGATTGCAATAAAGTGTTTCGTAATGACTTCGCACTATTTTTATGGCAGTTGGAGTAGAAATAAAAATTTTAAGTCTTTTGGCAGAGATTTCGGATGAAATGTGATATGTTTCACGGATTTGAAATGGGTTGGGCCATGGGACACAGATCTGGGGGTCGTATCTTTACTTAGTCACAAATGGCATTTTCAATATGCGGGTGGGTGCGCCTTACATCAGGCTTGGTCTCTTCGTTGTTTACTTTTGAAAGAATGTACAAAAAGATAGAAAAGAAAGACCTGTCACTGGATCAGTGTAACTACAAAACATGAGCTTAGTTAGCAGACCTCTTCTTGGACAGTTTGTTAGTAAAAGTTGGGCCCATGGGACTTGAAAATGAGCATTTCTCTTATACCTGCATCTCAAGTAATATGGCAACACATCTCAGCTCTTTTAGGCTGCTTCTCAATCTATTTAACTCTTCTATGACTATTCTACGTTAATCTTCACTTTGATCATCGAGGTCTTCTTCGGTACTGGTTAAGATGGTTTCATCACATTGCATTAGAGGCAATAAAGGTGTAAATTTTTCAGAAAGTATATCCAAACAACTATGACTTTCGTATTTAAATTGTAAAGTTCGTCATATTACGTTCGCGTATTAGTGTACCGTCACAAACTCACACGGGCTCTCCTGGATGTGCCGACGGGTGAATAACTTGTCAGTGAAGGACTAACCCGGTGAAAAAATGCACTGAAATTGACCTATCAGGATATTTACAATTGGCTTTAGATATTCACATAGCACCTTAGCAAGAACCTTATATGCGATTTAAAGCATACTTATGTCCCTGTGATTTGCGCATTTGAGAGGGTCTCCTTTTCCTAAATCCGCGCAGATGATGCTGAGATGCCATCAATAGGACAGGCTTTCCTCTGAAAAAATTTTATAGATTACCAGATGATTTCATCCAGCCTAAAAAAGCTCTGTGGATAGACAAGGCTAATGTCCGTAGCTCTCAATTTGTCCTCCTCCTTCTGCAACATTAAGCGCGTCCTGTTTGGTCGACAAGCCTACCAGCACTTATCGTCGTACTAACAGCTTCTTGTATGTGATAACTGAATGAAATCAGGAAAAACAGATCCGACACTTTTGATTCACTACTAGGGGCAGAGCCACTGATTTTGCCCAGAGCTAGGATTATGAGTGAAGTTGATGCAGACGCAATCAACAAATGCTTCGGCTATTTGTAAAACCTGAGTAACAACACGCACGGGAGTTTTGACGATCATGCAAAAAGTAGGAATGGGGTACGAAGAAGAAGTGTTCTGCAAGAAAGCGCGATTTAAAAAGATCCAGCAAACAATCTTCTACCCTTATAATTAGTTACTTCTACAGCCTCTCCGAGGAAGTCGTGCAGGTGTCGGTCCTCATCCACAAAACAGAGTTCGCCATATTTGAAACTGTTGCAAGAACAAGCGATTGACGGGGCTGCAGGTCTGAAACTTGTCCACGACATCACTCAGACTTGTACTAATAAGCAGCAGCAGAAATTGAAACTTAAAGGAGCCCCTTAAATACCACCTTGATCAAAATGTATTTGGAAAATTAAAACTACAAGTTTCTTCATCTAAATCTATATTGTTCCCTTCAAAGTAATCCCCATCGGCTGCAACACACTTATCCCAGCGCTTGATCCAATCCTCGAAACATTTTTTATATTCGGTTTTCGGTATTTCCATCAGTGCTTCCTGCGATTTTTCCATTACTTCCTCTCGGCTGCTGAAACGCGTTCCCCGTACTGGTTTCTTAACTCGATTGAACAGAAAGAAGTCACAGGGAGCCAAATCAGGTGAATTCGGTGGCTGTTGGATGGTATTTGTTGCATTTTTCGTCAAAAAATTACGAATAATGATGGCACTGTGCGACGCGACGGTGCGTTATCATGGTGCAAAATCTAAGAAATTTCTGCCCACAATTCTGGTCTCTCTGCCCAAATAATACTCTCTGTTTACTGTCTGGCGAGTTAGCTCATTGGACTATCACGCAGAGAGTCTGGGTTCGATTCCTCGCTAGATCACCAATAATTTTTCAAATCGCCATCACCCTTTCGGCGGGCAATGGCAAACTCCCGAAAGTAAAATTGCCTACGAAAAAGCTTCTAAGGAGTGCCGTTCGGACTCGGCGAGAAACCGTAGGCCCCGCTCAGATGTGACATAAAATGACAACATGAGCAACACAAATGAGTGTCAAGAAGCTAGGCCATGGCCTATACCGGGCTGCCAGCGCCACAGTATTTTTTTTTTTTTTTTTGTTTACTGTCTGGCCTTCTGGCAAAAATTCATGCTGCACTACACCGTTGTATTCCATGAAAACCGCGAGCATTGCCTTCTTTTTTGTCTGAAAACGAGGTGGTTTTTTTGGTCTCGGCTCATTTGGTGAACGCCATTCACTTGCCTGATGTCTGGATTGCGTGTCGTACCCATAAGCCCACGTCTCGTCTCCAGTAATGTGGGATCGGATTCAGCCTCGCAAATCATCTCTTTTGTGACGTCAACACGGTCTCTTTTTGCATGAAATTGAGGACTTTTGGCACCAACTTTGCTGCAATACGACGGAAACCCAAATCGTTAACCAAAATGTCTTGGACGGGTCCATAGGCAATGTTCAAGTCCTCCGCTATCTCTCTGATGGTTAATTTGCGGCTATTGACCAACATTTCTTTTACTTCATCAATGTTTTCGTCTGTTTTCGATGTCGATGGTTTCCCACTGCGTTCATCACCTTCGATTGACTCACGATCACTTTTGAACCGCTCGTGCCACTGGTAAACGACCATTTTCTTTAGAGAATCGTTGTCGAAACACTTTTCCAATATTTCGAACATTCGCGCACCATTAAATCCGTTTTTCACGCAAAATTTGATACAAGTTCGCTGTTGCAAATTTAAATTCATTTCTAAAATTGTAAAAAATCGCCAACACACACAGAGATAGATGTACTCTTGGCTACGTAACTTTTGCAAATGTCAAGCTATGTCGCTAAGATTTAGAGGGAATATCAACTCAAATCGGAACAATGAGAGCTCCACACGGTGGTTATTCCGGGATCAAGATGGTATCTTGAAGTGATGGAAAGCCAGTGCTCCAAAGTCCTTGTCGTTTATGCCCGCAAAAGGCTATCTATAATGTTGGCGGGACTTTTTCTAATGCTTCTGTTCATTAGTGGACTTAGATATGCCTGCAGGATCTCGCTGTCCAGAGTAGTCTGTTCAGTCTTTCTATAGCCTTCCCTGTATGGACGGCGTATAAGTTCGACGGTATAAGCATTATCAGCGGCTTTCTCACATTTTCGGACGAAGCTGCACATGCTGTAATAATTCCAGTCCACTTGCTTGCAAATAAGAAAGAGAGAATATGACTTAAGCGAACCTCGACCCGGTAGGTTGTTAAAATAGGAATCTCAGCAGCAATATAACAAACGAGGTGGGAAAGGTCTACCAAAGGAAGCAGTGCTCACAAGAGAATACCAGTTATAAAACCGTAGACCACTACGGCAAGAAAGTTCAAGAACTGTGGCTTTTTATAGTAAGTGTTTGGAACGAGCTACGAAGGGCTAAAACCTTGATAAGAACCCAAGAAGCAGTCTCGACGAATAATAATATTTTCCAGTAAAATATTGCAAATTACTACGGGAGGAGTGGCTTAAGAGTGCACAGGTGTGGTTCAGCACGTATGCCAGACATCCAAGAGAATAATAAACTACGAATTAGTATGCCAGAAATACGCGCTTCTAGTATGAAGACTCCACATTTATTGGCAAACACCGAGAAAACACCTTCTTAAGGGCTCTGATGGGCGAGAACTAATGTCTCATTCGGTATGTTACAGACAATCAGAAACAGGCCCGAATGTTAAACTGTAGTGGCTTACCCAAATTTTTCAGTTCACTTGACTATAGTTATCTAGTAGGCATGAGAAGGGTTCGATGTGATTTTCCTTAAGCCTACATAGACCGTGAGTTCAAGCCTCTGCAGAGTTCCTCTACAAAAACGCAACAGTACGGATCCGGAGTCAAGAGAGAAGCTGAGACAAACATGCACTATGAATCGCTTACTTTTAGGCCGCGACAGTTCAAAGTAAACCTAGGTATCAACCAATAAGTCTCGTCGCATTAAGCGCCTCTACTGCCTCCATACCCAGACTCCAAGATAATTAAGGTCGTATGTAACTGTATGATACCTAAGGAGAGGTTTCTCTACTCCGATGTGCCTTTGAGTAGAATTTAAAAGCACTTGGGTCAAAGGATCAGTATTAATTCCCTCGACATGTCTAAGCCATCTTAGGCAACTGCAACTCATCATCTTTTGTGTGGTATAATTGGTGCGCGCACAGGGGATTTTATGTACCCTTAAAATGTTTTCACATAGCGCGATATACGCCTTTTCCCAAAGTTAGCTAACGTAATCAGAAGACGACCAGTTGAAAAATGCTCACCAAGAGTGAGAAAACTTTTAAGCCATTGGTGTTGCTTGTGAAAAGGGTGATGAGGTCAGAAATTATTTATTTCGGGTTTTTAGTGTGTGGCCTTAGAATTGAACCCAACACTGCGTGGTATTAGTCAAGGAACTTAACCGCTGAACTATGAAAGACACATACAAAAACGCTGCAATAGAAAATAGAAGCACCAAAGATTAATTGAAGAATTCAGCAAAGAATGTCCTACTTAGCCATTGACACTGGCATGGTAGAACTCCAAGCTGATGCTCTTTCATATAAGATACTGACAGATCTGGTTCTTGGGCCAATACCATTCGATACAAACATATTTTGTGATAAACTCTAAGAACCTAAGTAGGCAAGTCCGAAACAATGATGGTGGTGTGATGCGATTAAGACAAGTCTGTCACACTCTTTCAACATTGCCATCTTAGCACAAAATCTTTCAATAAGACACGTTCTTTCCTTAACTTTTTGCTTCCCAATTTTAGCACCTAATCAACGCCTCTGTTTAGTAAATATTCAAATACAGCGCCCTGAAGCACTGTTGGGTGCCCTCATCCCTTATGTTAACCAAAGAACGAACCATCTTCAACTCATCTCACAAAAAAATAAACTTTGAATTGCGCAAACTTAACTTTTTTTTTCTGCGAAATATACAAAAAAAAAAAAAGGAAAGATCCATCTGTCAATCAATATGGCAGTCAATAGGAACGAACACAATCGAAAAGAAGGAGCAAATTATTGACACAATTTGCAAAAGTTCCTGTTCAATAAGGTTGCCCTCTTGCCAACTCCAACCCTATTACATTCAATATTTGCCTCCTCTTTGACTATATTACCCCAATCATCGTCGTCTTTTTTTTGCGCTCTTTCTTCTTTCTTCGTTTTCTGTTAACTTTTTTCGCCTCAAAAGTTCACTCACTTCCTTTGATCAATTAGATTCCCTTCACCGTTCGGCGTCTTCTTCCTGTTCGTCTTAGGACTTTTTTCTGTTCCCTGACACCCATATTTGCTAGAACAAATCGGATACAACTTCTTGCATGTTGCGCGCCCCTATGATTTCCACTTGAGATTCAGATACGAATACACTTATTCTCGCACGACACTTGAAACGTCGCATCCTCTTGTGTCGTGTTCAAGTGTGGAACATGCGTCAGAAGTGCCTTAAAGCGGATATGCCGAGAGGGAAGAAGCGCGCAAAATATACTCGTAAGTGTGTGAAGAGAACGTTCATGGGGTTAAGTAGCGAGAAAAACCGAAACCAGCTCAATAGGATTCGATGGATACCCCTCATATTCCTCATATCATCAGCTGCAGCACCTATGGATTGAATACGAGTAGATCCAGTCCAAGAGGAGACAGCCCACAGCAGTATCGAAGGCGATGGTGGTGGTGGTGGTAATGGTGGTGCTGATGATGATGGTGATAATGAGAATGATTACGGAGGATATGTCAGCAATATGGTCTGACAGCTCCTTCAATCGCATTCGCTTAAATTTAAGGCATGTCACTGGTGGCGGTTGTGTTGCTGCTGCTTCTTCATTATGAATGAAGGGGATTTAGCGAGTTTCAAAATGATTGACACATCGCTCGACATGTCCAATTTAGTACCCAAATGCATGCGACACTACGAGTACCGGCAGTGGCGTCGATCGGTATCGCCAAATGCCTGCCAGATAAACAGACTTGTGTAGATATTGAACCTTTTTGTTGTTGTTATTGTTGTTTTTGGTGTGAGATTGCCATTCCCGGATGGCAGACAGTGCTCGATTGGCACTTCAAACATTGAATCGCAATGATTGTTACAAACGACCTAATCACCATGAGCAGCAACTCAGTGCCTCTGCCAGATCCGGTGGGAGTTGAAAATATTCAAAACATTTTTCCTGCCAAAATGAAAAATTTAAATAAAACCATCACGATGCCGACATCCGGCGATGCGTTCCCTCATCCGGCGAATTCATCTGGATCCCCTCTGAATGTCGATTCACAACCTTTTTTTTTCTTTCCTCAGCAAAAGATTCAAAATCCGTTGGGTGGAAGTCGCAGTAGTCGTATAACTCCCATTTGGCCAATGTCCAGATTTAGAATTTTAGAGAATTGGGTAGGGAACTTGCCGATTGTGCAGAACCTATTCGGCTGCTGTTTAGGAGCAGAACAAAAATCGAACGAAAAAAATTTAAAAGCAACCAACTGACTGCCAATTGACAAACACGCCTTTACTCTGGTATCGAGGGTGTCACAGAACATCCCCAAGCCGCCACAATGCCATCGGAGGCTTTGTACTCTAAGTTGATTGTTGTTGGTTGTTGCTACTGCTGGTCGTGGTTGTTGAAGCTCTTCGAAGATTTACAATGCCATTCCCGGTGACAGATGGAAATTGCCAATTCGATTGAATTGTTGCCTACGAAAATTATTTGTGCAGTTTGCAGTTTTAAATGTTTTTGAAATCCCGAATCCTGAATTCTGAATTCCCGATCGGAATACGAGTAAAGCGATTCGATTGTATCTCTGTGTGTGTGTTGTGGGTGGTGTAAGTGGGGAAAAAGAATCGAGAAGCGGAAAAATTCCCAAATTGACTGCATGTTGTCGGTGATGACAATAGGAATGTTCTTTTTATTTTGTTTTCAATACCCGATCACAAGGATGTTTTGGCTTTTGAGTACTCGCCTCGTACCATGACTAACTTTGGAAAAAAAAACGTGGACTTAGGTTTGTACTATATAAGTGCGAGTTGTTTGGATTTCAGTCCAAGAATGGACTGGAATGTTTGAAGGATGAGATTTATTGACAAAAGCGTTAGTCTACTGAATTCTTTTATGAATGCTATAAGTCTTCGAATGCCAGCTGCAGGATAAACGACTATTGAGCTTAGACTGTACAACTGGAATTCTGAAGATGAATGAACATTTTGAAAAGAAATACTGTACATAGCGTATTCTATGAAAACATCTTTAGTTGGTGCAATAAACGTAGCTGCAATGCGATATACAGAGATTCCTATAATCTTGTTCGTCCGGAATGGTTAGTTGCAGCGCGCTGCACATTGAAATAGTTGAAATATTTGCCTTGCGTTGAGTGGTAGGTATTCACGTGCAAGCCTAATACAATTTTTTTTTTCGCACCATGTATAAGTATAATGATTTTCCAAAAGACAGCTAACGGTAGGCTAGGAAATTCTTATGGTGATGCTGAAAATACAAATGAGATCCAAAGCACGTGCACCAAATGACTCAATTTTGCTGGACATGGAAGCAAATTTTGAAATTAACTTGAGCAGTTTAAACAACAACTAGCCAATTATCTGTCGAGGGCCAACAATAAATTGACAAGGTTAGGGACTTAATGGCGAGTCCTTTGCACCTTATATCAGAGAGAATGTGGGTTGGCCCTGGCTCAGCGACCTAAAACTTTAATTGATTGAATGATAATGATGGATGAAACATTGGTAGTCGAATATCGTCAACGAACCAATTTTCAAATGCAAAAAACCTCAGTAATTCAGAAGGAAATGGCCCTGATGAATATTTTTACACCAGACGAAACCAGTTTGACGGTCTGCAAAAACAAACAATCGTCGATGAATGATCGTTAAAAAAAAGTTGGGCTAGAAAATTCTTAAGATACTTGGACAGAAACTATTAAGGGAACTTTGCACCTTTCAAGTTATAGTGGCGACCATTTTCCTGCTGCCTTACCTCCTTTTTAGCAGAACTTATTGCAAACGCAGACTAAGACCTTTTCTCACACTGTCATACGAAACAGCTTTTTTTAAAGATATCTCTCCTTAGTATCTGTGTACTACTACCAACTATAGGACTCAAAGTTGAATCAAGAAAAAGATGATAGGTCAGATGCGGAAGAACTCCACAGATGGAATCAACAGTGTTGGGTGGATCCAGTCGTTCAACCTGGTGATCCTCTTTAAGGGGTCAGGTTTGATAGGGGCTTCAAAATCAGCTTTCAGGGTTTCTGAAGTAGTGATGGTGGTTCAAGGAATTTGGTGTGTCACAAAAAGTCTGGCCGTTAAGTTGGGGGTTAAAAGTCTGAGAAACTGCCTGACAATGTAATAAAAATAAATTGTTGTGAAACAAACGAAATGATAATTCACCCGCACACGTATGCTTCCACTGTTGAGGACTAATTCGACTTGAAAAACACAAAGGATCGGTACTGAAGGAGGCGTTAAACTTCTATGAGGAAGGTTAACCGCTATCCATGGAGTCCGATGAAATTGGCTTGGACAAAGATGAAAACCTATAACATACTCGTACGAGCATAGAACAATGATTGCTACCACGACGACTAGCAGCAGCTATAAGCGGAGTTCACTTGTCTTTCGACTTCGTCAAATAGACCTAAATGCCCTAGGTCATACAGTGTGAACGCTCTTAAGTCGGTCTTTCCGATCGGTCGTGTTGAAGTTCAAATTTTCCAACTTTTTCACTTGGTCGGACGACATGTTGTTGTGTGTGAACACTTGTCAAACGACTTCAGAGCATTTTTCATTTTCATTTATGATTTCAACGAGTGAGCATCGGTGCGGAAGATAGGAAATTAAGTCCATTTCTGGTAAAAAGTATTTTTCTTCTCTATTCCTCTTCTTTCTCCAATATTTTAGCTATCGCTCTTCCATGTTTATGCTTCGAAACTATCCTCACAAATGAAGTCTGACGACCGTGTAATACAATGTGAATGCAAGGCAGTTTTTGGTCGTCCGATCTGTTCGAAGGATTTGTCGTATAATGTGAACGGCGCTATTTGGATATAGAAGACATGCCCCAAACATTACATCAAGTATATTTCTTATGCAGTGAGGGATTTCGACATCGGACGGCTACGATCGTAATAGATCACTAATCGAGTCTCTCTCAATCTCATAACAAGTTTTCTGCCGCCAAGATCAAGAATCAAAGACCAGTGGCAGCACTGCTAAGTACAAGCAGCTAAGCAAGATGAAGCCTTAAGAGACGAACAAGGCAACATTTCTGTAGACTGTAGAACGGCGCTATTGAACAAACTACCTCTGTCGGACAGAATGAACCTTTCAACATGGGCAAAGTAGACCAATAATTTCGTTTACACAACCTGGATGAAATGAAGATAACCACATCGGAGCTGAAACACAACGACGTCATGACTACCGAGCCGTTAGACGACGACTTGATAAAGGGCATACATCAATTCATTTGTTTAATATGGTTGAACGGAAGTATGCCCGATGAATGGAATCCCAGCATTGTTTGCCCGATTCTCAATAAAGGAGACCCTCTGAACTGCGCCAACTACAGAGGCATCAGGCCACTTACCATCGCGTACAAGATCTTATCTGCCGTATTGTGTGAAAGCCTGAAGCAGTTCGTCAACAACCTGATAGGTCCATATCAATGTGGCTTCAGGCCAGAAAAGTCCAGCATCGACCAAATATTCACTCTACGACAGATCTTGGAGAAGATCCATGAGCTTCAGATCGATACACACCACCTATTCATCGATTTTAAGGCCGCGTATGACAGCATCTATAGAGACGAGCTATACAGAGCAATGTCTAGTTTTGGCATCCCGGCCAAACTCATCCATCTGTGCAGGATGACGATGGAGAATGCACGCTGCTCCATCAAGGTCAGTACCGAGACCTTTGATGTCCAGAAAGGATTTAGACAAGGCGATGCACTGCTATGTGATTTATTCAACATCACTCTTGAAAGAATAGTGCAAAACTCACGAGCTAACACAAGAGGCAAAAGTCCGTCCAATTACTCGCATACGCCTATGATATTGACATAATCCGGAGAAAGCAACGTGATGTCAGTGGCGCTTTCGCGAGTACTGAGACGGAAGCGGCGAAAATGGGTTTAGCGGTCAATGAGGACAAGACCAAGTATATGCTGTCAAGCAAAAAGGACAACCAACACCGACGTCTCGGACAGAGCGTCACCCTCGACAGATATAACTTTGAGGTAGTTAAGGACTTTTTCTACCTAGGCTCCGCTATAAATACATACAACGACACCAGCGCTGAGATCAAGCGAAGAATAACTCTTGCCAGCCGCGCTTCTTTGGGCTAAAAAGGCAATTAGTAAAGACCTCTCCCGAACAACAAAAACCTTCATAATCCCAGTTATGGGATGACGCAGAAGCATGAACATTATCAAAAATGGATGAGGGTGCTCTTGATTGCTTTGAGAGAGAAATTCTTTTAATGATCTTCGATCCAGTCTGCATTGACGTGGAGAAGGAGAAACAACAAAGAATTGCGACATCGACTTAGCCAAAAGAGCGAAGGCCCAACGACTGAGAAAGCTGTATCATGTTTCAAAATGCCTTCGAATCCGCACCCGAGGGAAAGCAAGTTTTAGGTGATGGCACCTCGGCCAAAGGAATTTGTGGAGTGTGAGCTAAAAAATCTGTTCCAGATTCATACTTTATCTCACGACATTCCCATGCAACTTTTGCCGAACCTTTCAGAGGTGGGCTAAATAGGAGCTATTTAATGTTCTGGAAAGTATGACAAATAATCCTGAGAGTGCCAAAGCCCTTATTGAAGTGTTCAAGATTAAGGTTGAGAGCGACAATCTAAAAGTAGTGATACCCAGTATATGTATCTACACTCTCTGTGATGCTAGTAGGTTCGTTTGTTTTTTGAAAAGGTCATTTGAGAGAGCATTTATACCCAGCTCTTATGAAGACTTAAGCAGGGGATCAGTTGAACATGTTTAAAGTGATGATAATGTGAAGGTTACTCTAGCTCTTCCAATAACAGGCTGAACAAACCAGGCTCGGCATCCTAGATCGCGACATTTTGGAAACTAAGCGTATTTGCTCATCAAAAACATCGAAAAGTTTCAAAGAATTTCCTTATATTGGCATCATCACAATATCTACTTCCCAACAAAAGATTTGACACTACATTTCAGGAGGCTGGGTTAAGCCAAGTGGCGTCACAAGCATGGGTATTGAAGGAAGTTGAAATTTAAAAAACCATTTGCAACCACCACTCTTCTGTTCATAAGAACTTTAACCTTCCAAGTACTCGTACCAGTACCATAGATCCAAGTCAAATCCCCTGTGGTCTTATGACTCTCTTTATACAGTAGATCTTCACCAACTTGTTTACCAAATTCGATATATCTCAATCTAATTTCGATCTTTTGTAAATGCACCACCAACAGGAGCAACTAAACTTTATTTCTCCTCCACATGATCCAATTTGCAAAAAGTTTCCTGCAAAGCCCTCGTGTGAACGAGACGGGATAATTTTTCGCTCAAAAACTACCATAAACTCGTAATCAGCAATGATACCGTTTTTCTAGTGCTGCCAAGTTGAAAGTTACCAAATTAATCAGATTACAATTTGGTGTAGTCGTTCTTGTACTGTTTACTAAAGGATGAAACCAGCAGCAGCAAAACACTACGAGTATTCCGTTCTTTTGTTTTAAAAAAAAAAAATTCGATATGTGGGTGGTGTGGATGTGGATGGGAGCGACAAAAACATATTTTCACACATCCTTCCTGTAGCACATGTTCTAACCTCTCGATGAGGTTTTTTTTTCGGTTTTTCTCCTGTAAAATACCAGTGGATGCAAGTAGTAAGCAAGCAGCTTTATATTTATAAGCAACGCTCCCAAGCGGCGGTAAATGAAAACCACACAAGAGGACGTGTTCGTGAACACAATGCGCTCCTCAATTTGGTTTCGCACATTCACCTAATTTTATGTGTGTTCCGTTTGTTCGGTTTTGTTTGTCATGCATCTGCATCTGTGCGCTTGGATGAATTCTTTTATTCAACTCGAGTAGAGTTGAGAATCTCGCTCTCTACCTATTCAAGTTATATCATAGTTGAAGTTCATTTAATTAAACCACCCACGGGATGATGTACTGAATGGAGTATGCCATTCCGTCCCGGGAGTTTGTGAACGAGTATCCATGTAAGGGAGCAGAAAATCCAAGTACATGTGTTGGATGCAGTAGTGGATCTGGCTGGTACACGATGTGTGTTCTGTTGGCACTACTTGTCGCCTAGAATTTTCCCTCTGCTTGGTTACATACTTGTTCTCATAGTGTGCAACGGTCTAGGAATATTTGACATATGCAGTCCTGAGCAGGAACAATAAACATTCGTGACTTTCAATGGAACACCACAATGAATTGTTTTTTGTGTGAAGTCTTTACTCTGTAGTCCATTCTCCACCGAACGGAGACTACGAGTACCAGGAGGATGCAGTTTGGAATTTAAAAGACTACGAGTACTTCCTACTCCATCTGGTTTTGGTTCTTATTTGGAATGCATCTCTTCTTGCTAAGTGAAAAGAGGAGCTCTCTCTATCTCGATGTGTTTTCCATGCGAAGGAGGAATTCAAGTTGTCTGCTGAAGAGATAAAGTCAGTTTTTCAAAGTCCACAGGGATGTCGTCTAACCCAGATTCGTGTGTGAACATTTTTGGGATTTAGGGAACTTTCGAGACAAGTTACTTTTGGTTAAGAAGAAGCAGACGAAGATGTCTCTTCTTGGCATCTTCTCGAACAGAAATGGGACTGAGGATGGGTGTACGAATATTCGTATTTCTGTATGAAACAAAGATGGAAACTTTTCGTTGGAATTAAAGAGCATTGTTGCCGCTGCAGGCGAAGAGTTTTCAACTGACGATGTTTTTTGTTGTTTTGACTTTTCTGGATGAAGTTATTTTGATATTTTCTTGGTGAGAGTGAGCGAGTGATGTTATGTGACAGGAAGGTAGGGGTTGTTTCCTTATCATCTGTGAACGCTCTGGAATTCATTGAATTTCAATGGAGACATACACATGTAGCTTTGAATAGGAGCGTGTGTTGGGAAAATAATGCAATTTTAACTGTAAACAAGACGAAGGAGTCGTTTTTGCATACAACTTTCGTGGCATGGTATCGCAAACGGAATACGAAATCGAACAACAGCGATTTGATTTCAGACTTCAGTAAAAGTTCTTGTTTCAGACGAGAAGATTCTGCTGGAATTTTGAATACTACTTTTCCAGTGGATTACGATCGATAATATAGTAGTATCTAAGCCCGATTTCCAACTATAAATAGTTTTCTAATTCTTTCTCATAAGAACGATGTTTTCAATAATGAACTCTTCATCTGAACATACCCTATGAACAATGTCTTTACTGAGTAGCTTGGTTGGCGCCGTCATTGCTTCAAATTACCACCAGCTCAGACGCTCCTACCTTGCCATTCTAGTCATCATCAGTACATTTAATCCTTAAATCATTTGCTTTTCCCTCCTAAAAGTGCGTTGATCTAACTTATCTTCCTCCTCACAGAGTCAAATGCAAGGTTTTTCATTAGATCAGCCCCAATTCAAAGGTGTTAAATCGCATGAGAAGGGCGGCTTATTGGCAAGGCCATTTCTGGGTATAAAACGATCGCAGAACTTCGTTTTCAATAAGTCGATTGCGACATATGCAGTTTGGAAAGTGGCGACATCCTGTTAAGGCCACATAGCCTTTAAGCCTTCCAGTTTAAAAAAGGAGGCTTATATAGAGCGATGGTGGTCTTAGATGAAAAGAACCGACTCGTCGACATGGTGGCGGAAAATACGACGCATTGACCGGCAAGAAAATAGCCGCAAACGGTTACATTTTTTGTATACATAGGTTGTGGATTACTTTTCGGTAAAAAACCGGGATTATCTTCCATCTTTTATTGAGCCAATCAGTGCAAGTTCGATGGGCACGACTTTCACTGCCTCTTAGTTCTTAGTACGATTGATACGATACTGACGTATGGCCAGACTTTTTCACAAAATAAGCCACAAGTATGTGCGTTAAAAAGATGCCAGGCTCTTGAGAACGACGGAGAATTGTGTGATTACGATTTTAACTCATCGTTTTTGCTATTTCGCTGTCTCTCTGGCTATGGACGGCTTATGGACCAACAGGTTGGCTGGTGATTTTAAGGCATGTCCCTACGCAGACTAACACTGTTTTATCTGAAATGCGTGGATTTGGGATTAACGAAACTCTTCTTTTTACAAATAGAAATAACATTTTGGAACATTGGATTTCAGAAGTTTTGGTCAGTTTCAAGTCTGATATCCAGAATTGCAGGTGTGTCATCGGAATCTGTCCAATGCTCGACACTGTTCTTAATTTTTTCATATAATCTCTGCTTTTTATACTCGTTTCCGGTCACTTTCCTGGTCTTCAGGTTAGATCAAGCTCATTTGATGCACCAAACCAATGCTGTATGTTACAGAGAAATATTATATAAGGCAGCCTATTGCCAATTGCAATTCAAGCAAACACGGGCCTCAAATAACAAGCATCTGCAGTTAGCCTGTTCTTTACTAGACTACCCTTAGTTGCTCACTCCAAGTCGACTAAAATCCGCTTCCTCTACTATGTTCCTCTGGGTTAGATCCGAAGACTCTAAGGGGCTGAAACATAAATGGCTATTCACTCTATTATGTCCAAGCCATCTTAATTGACTGATGCACAATTTTTTGACTAGGTTGATGTCGATGACGCTGTACAGCTCATATCGTCCGTAGTTGAACCTTCGCCTCTAAAGACTGTCAACGCAAACGGGACCAATATTTGGATTTTTCTCTCGAAACGACTGAGGATATCTTTATTTGCTTTCGATAGAGTTCATGGTTTATCGCCATAAAGTAGGACTGAGAAGATTAAGGTCTAACATAGGGTGTCGTTGGTCTCTCGCGATAGAACCTTGCTAATTAATTTCATAAAGCCTTTCAGCGATTGGCAAGATTCTTTATATTGTTTCTTTTGAGGGGAATTTGGCAGAATTTATAATGGAGCCAAGGAAGACAAAATAATACCTCAAATATATATACTGGGTTCTATTTCAATACTAGCGAACGCACCGGTGACACCTCTCTGTGTTCGTTCAATTTTATCGATACAATCGACGCGACGTATGTAAAATATTAAGTTTCCGGCGTTCGCTTGTGAGTTCCACGCAATTGCAGCAGGTAGAAATGCTGTTAAAGAAGTCACATGATAACCGTCACTTTGTTTAAAACATTTTTTGACAAAAGCCTCGGTAAAGTCGTAAACGACTATGATGGACGAGCTTTAAAAGTATGCCAAAACTAGCCGTGGCTCTTACGGCTCGTCCCTATATACCACCATGTGGCGCTCCCATTGTTCCGATTTGAGTTCTGTGTTTTTTGTTAAGTTGGTGCATCTGTTGTTGATATTGCCTCTAAATCTTAGCATCATAGCTTGACATTTGCAAAAGTTACGTAGCCAACAGTACATCTATCTCTGTGTGTGTTGGCGATTTTTTACAATTTTAGAAAGGAATTTAAATTTGCAACAGCGAACTTGTATCAAATTTTGCGTGAAAAACGGATTAAATGGTGCGCGAACGTTGGAAATATTGAAAAAGTGTTTCGGCAACTATTTTCTAAAGAAAACGGTCGTTTACCAGTGGCAACAGCGGTTCAAAAGTGGTCGTGGGTCAATCGAAGATGATGAACGCAGTGGCAGACCATAGACATCGAAAACCGACAAAAATATTGATGAAGTCAAAGAAATTTTGGTCAATAGCCGCAAATTAACCATCAGCGAGATAGCGGACGACTTGACCATTGCCTATGGATCCGTCGAAGACATTTCGGTTAATGATTGGGGTTTCCGTCGTGTTGCAGCAAAGTTGTTGCCAAAAGACCTCAATTTCATGCAAAGAAGAGACCGTGTTGACGTTGCAAGAGAGATGATTTGCGAGGCTGAATCCGGTCCCACATTCATCAAAAGGATCATTACTGGAAACGAGACGTGAGTTCATAAGTACTACACACAATCCAGACATCAGGCAAGTGAATGGCCTTCACCAAATGAGCCGAGATAAAAAAAACACGTCGTTTTCAGTCAAAAAAGAAGGCAATGCTCACGGTTTTCATGGATTACAACGGTGTAGTGCATCATGAATTTTTGGAAGAAGGCTAGACAGTAAACAAAGAGTATTATTTGGGCGTTATGAGACGACGTTTGCGTGAAGCAATTCGCCGAAAGAGACCAGAATTGTGGGCAGAAAACTCGTGGATTTTGCACCATGATAACGCACCATCGCACAGTGCCATCATTATTCGTAATTTTTTGACGAAAAATGCAACAAATACGATCCAACAGCTACCGAATCCACCTGATTTGGCTCCCTGTGACTTTTTTCTGTTCAATCGAGTTAAAAAACCACTACGGGGAACGCGAACTTTTTGATCAAGGTGGTATGCTGTCATACGCGGCTTTGAGATTGATGAAAGATGGTTTATATTGTTTTGGACTTTTAGAGTTTTTCCAGAATTTGTCGGAGTGTGAAGATTTGGTTGTGTGTGGACTTTCCTTGTCTGAAAATGCAGTAATGGGGGTCAATTAGGTTTTGGTGATACCCTTATACTTCTACATTTGGCGCAGTTGAGGCGCCCTTTTTGTGGCAAACGATGTTGTGATTCCATTCTACAATATTCACCAGGCATACATTTTTCTGACCAGATCCAAAAAATGAGTTGATGTATGCTCTCTGCAAAGCCATTTCCAGAAGCTTCGTATACCTTCACTGGTGGACTGTCAGGTTCAGCTACGTTTTAGGTTGAATATCTGCCTGAGAGCGAGATGTTTGGCTTTTTCGCCATAATATTGTCTACAAAAATAGATATTTCTTATTTTTAGATTTTAATATAAGGTTTCCATCTTCTTCAATACATACTACCGTACCGGCCTTCCGCATGTCATTCCTGAAGAAGCCGATTTTCTTTCTTTCTCTTTTGATTGTAGAGCTCACGAGCGGTTTTCAGTCTTCTCGGTAGCGCCACTTTATACGCTACTTGTTTAGCTGCGTGTGCTTACCGGCATTCTTCATCAAACTAGGGATACCTCGATGTTGGTTGGATGAAACCCAGTCTGTCGCATCGTGATTAATTTGATTTAGCGTTTTATGCTCCGGATAGCAAAATGTACCCTGGTGTGTTTTGAATATAGTGTGTAATGATATTTTGTCCCGACGTTAACTCCATAAGCAAACTAATAAGGTCCGCTGTGCTTACCAACTGTCTTAACAAAGCTATCCTCCTTTCTAATCCTGGCGTAAAAATTGCCTTACCGTCATGCTTTGGACATAACTCATATGATTTTTCAAAAAGCTGGTAGAAACATTCTTTGTGGGCGTAGTACTTGTCTTCCCAAAGGACATGGGTGCATATTATGCTTATGTTAGCGATTTTAGCCTCGATGCGGATTGTCATTGGATGCACGCTAACGTCCTTGATAGGTGCACCGGAGAAAATCGCTCTATTAATCCAAACATCATTGTTTCCTTCACTAGAAGAAGAAACTTAAATCTAGGTTAAGTTTCACTTAACGACACCACCGTTGAGTATTCTGATGATATCAAATATAGTATCTAGCAGTAGTCCTTGCTAAAAGACTGGTCAGGCCAATCACAACATATGCATCTGGAGCATGGTGGACTAAAATCATGCAAAAAACCACCATTGCCAAGCAAAAAAAAATGCAACGTCTTGCATTTCTGGGCATTTCCAGGGCCTTTCGGACCTGCCCAACAGCAGCTATAAAAGCAATAATAGGACTAACGCCCCTACACTTGTTTATCAGTTAAGTGGCTATACGCAGCTCAGCAAGTATGGTGCAAGCCAAAGCACTAGATATTTGCGACCACCCAGACCCAAAGATCCTACTCTCTGAAACACCAGAACTTAACATGATCTGCGCGGTAACAGACCGCCTTCACAAAATATTATGTTTCGTCAAAAGATACTCCACGGAAATTCCCAGCAAAGAAGCATAGGTCAGCAATAACCCACCAATTAGCCAAAACGGCATAAAGTGGTATACAGATGGTTCTAAAATGGAAACGGGAGTGGTAGCTGAAATACACGGACCAAACACTAGCATCGATTGCTATGATAAAAGTCCTAGTGTATTCCAAGTCGAACTACAAGCCTTTCAAAATGCGCCAACCTCATCTGAAACTCTGGTAGCAACGGCTCAAACATCCATATATGTACATATTCACGCATAGTCTAGCAGCTATAAAAGCCCTTAGCTCGCACATCATTGACTCAAAATCAGTCATGTACTGCTCCAAAACCCTCCAAAAACTCAGCTCAATGAACTACATCAAACTATGGTGAGCCTAAGGGTACTGATGGCAATGAAAAGTCCGACGAACTGCCCGGAAAAGGTTTAGAAACTCCCTGATCGGATCTGAAACCTTTTACTGTACCTCTAGAGCAGCAGTAAATCTGGTCACAGAATGTTGGAGGCACTCAAAATGCAACTTGTATTGGGACACTCCAGGTCTAAGACAGCCCAAACGAGCTATCATGCCCTTTAATAAAAATGCCAACAGATTTATGAATCTAAGCTGGCACGATATCAGAAATAGTGGGATAACTTACAGGTCATCATGGTTGAAGATATCACCTCAGTCGACTCTCCGGAATGCCGGCTTTGTCTTGAAGAATACGAAACAGCTGAACACATATTATGTGACTGTCAGAATTGACAAAGATAAGTTGAACATCTATTGTACGACTGCTTTCTGCTCTAAGTTCCGAACCAAAACTCTAACTACGGTGATAGGAAAAGTTTTTTAAATCAATACTGGACCGTGTATACGTTACCAACAAGCTCGCTAAGACCAAATGTTATGGATTGAAAATCGGTGAGATTTTATTGGTTTTGAAAAGTCTTAATATATAAGTGTACCTACCTTGCGTCACAACATTCTAGTCTGTTGCAAGAATAAATATTTCTTGCACATTGTCAGCCTTCCGAGGTCTAAAACCTACATTCCCAGCACCTCCACACACAGCACAGTGCACAAAACTAGCCAACCAGTTGTCAGTTATATGTATTATAGTACCCAATTAAGGATAATTGTATGATTTTGCAATTTTTACAGCAAATACTACGGTTCAACAAGTTTCTCTTGACTGCACTTGTAAAGTGAGAAAAAGGTGTTATCGTTAAGGATTTCAGCACAATAGGTTAAGGTGTTGTGCCACTTCGACTGTATAATGCGAGGGTGATACCTCTGAACCCTACGACCTTTTTTTTAAATAAAATCGTCGGCAAGTCAATAAACCGAGACGTATACTCGTACATGTACACACGAGTATGTAAATTATCTCAATACTCTGGGAAGGATGAAATCGCTAAAACAAAGTAACGAACATTTCACTCAAATTTACGTTCAATTTCGCACGAATGAACCAGAGGCATTTCAAAACCAAACCAACATTTGAATCACCCTAAATCGATTGAATTGAATGCGTTATCTTCCCACGAAAGGTGTGAACCCTTCATCCACCCTTTGTAATTCGCAAATTGTATGGAATTCGCACTTAAAGTATCTCACCCCATGATGGACTATAAAACTATGCGTGAGTGCTGATGCATTGAGTACCCTGTACTACAGTATGATGCACTTGAATGTTAGGCAAGATAAATCAGTCGAGTCCAATGCATTCCAAAATTAAACCTTCAACTTAGTTTGCATTCCACATCACATCCGTATCCTAACACTGCCTGGTGCTACTAATCGATTCGAAGAGCATTAATGGATTAGAATTTGCTTCAGTTGATTAGGACAGTGCTCGTATCCATGGGATTGTAGAGCTCCGAAACCCCATGAGAAACTACATCGTTGTGCTGTTCTCAACCGCCCACAGGACGCCTAAGTGCTGTTATAATTAAGAATCATCAAGACCTTCCCGTAGATGCATTGTCGAGCCAGGAACTCTATATACAATGCTGGTCATCCATTTTAGCGGTTGTGACGCTTTGATTGTGGAAATTTTTGAATCCACCATCATTTCGATTTACCCCACAGACATTGAGATTGGGAGATAGGGGGAAGTGAGGAAATTCCTGATGATGATGTACGAATACATGGTAACACATAGTGCGGCTTAATTCAAGCGAACGGCATAATAAAGACATACCCATAGAAACAATGATAAATAATTACTGTGACGGTCATTAATGAAAGCCGAAGTTGCATAGCAGCAGCTTCTGACAAGTGACGACGACGACGTCGTTACTTAATTGAGGAGATTGGGATTTTCAAATTGAAATTGGGACTGTTGTCGACTACATGAAGGTAAATGATGACAAAACGGTCTGATTGGGATGAGATAAACCAGAGATACATTGAAAATGCATTTGTTAGGCAATGAAACCCGACCAGAAGCCAGACCGATGATGGCGATAGTAGAATTAAACTTACATAAACCTCGTGCTCAGGCGAGAATCTGGTCAATGAACTGTCAGATGTACGGGCTTGTACTTGAAAGTAAAATATGTACGAGTATGTATGAATGCAGTTTATGACCACATGTTTGACAAGCTTCCTCCACCAAAAAAAAAAAAGAAATTCAACGTATCCGACGAAATTCTTTCATCTGTGACTGATATGATCTTCTACTGAATAGAAACAGAATTTATGTTAGACAGTAAGTAGCCGCTTCCAATCTTGTCGCTCACACTGTAACCATGCCTTCATAGATAGAGCACTATAGGTACTGGTGCATAACGATCTCCGTCGCAGATAAAGACTCGCAATATTCAACAAAAACAAAAAAGTTGTATCCTTCCAAAAGGCCACGATTGCTGATAATCTCCACCGAGACAAACCTAAGCAATAAAACCCAAATGCACACATTTGGACTAAAAGGAGAACCCACAAACGATCATCTTTGACATGTTTGCCGAGCCTTCCACTGCTTTCCCGCCACTGTGTGTTAGCATACCGACTGCAATGATCTGCCGTTGGCAAAGGGTCCAAGATAACGACGACCCAAGTGATAAACCAAAATCGAACAGAAAGCCTATCCAATCAAATAGAGATTTATCCAATAGATTCCTAGGCTTGCCGAACATATCCACACCATATGCATGCATCTGTTATCAGCCAATTTTAGAACTCATATGATTTAAGTCATATCGCATCAGAAAGTGTGAGAAGCGGGAGCCTTTTATGTTCTTCTCAGATTGTGTGACTTGTTGGTAAACTAACAGAAGGGCTGCACACACATCCCTCCAGAATGAGGCCTAATAATCAATTCGTCTGATGGTGCTTGTTTTCATATGGTCAGTGAAGGGATACAGCAAATACAAAAAAAAATAGAAAATTGCAACACGATTTTCGAGGCACAACAACGACTATCTTCTGTGAGAGGGCATGTTGGTGATTTCCTCGTTCCCAAGAAATTCAGAACAAAGACAACGAATTCCATGGGCACACGTGGGCGAGTTTAAAGATTCCACCGACTGATTTAGTGGAGCTGAAACTTCACAAGTTTCGCTCTTCACAAGTTTTTTTTTTCCTCTGTTCTTGTTTTGCTTTGGCGTCCCGTTTGTTGAGCTTAATCATGATTTCCTGTCGGAGGTTGTCTTGTTAAGAAATTTTTCTGCCTTAAGAGCTATTCATCAGAAAAGATGGAAACACAATTGGTTTTGTTAATAAACGTGAGACCTCGATTGGGGTACGGAGATGCCAATCGACAGTCAATAGAGTCAATTAGATGTCAAAGTTTAAGGAGGACATAGACAAAGATGTCACGCTTTTTACAGAGCTTAATAACGTGGGATTTGTCTTCAAAGAGTTTTAAGTCTGGAGTCTGTAAAAATTGATGGATGTTCGACGTAGCTGATGACCTAGATTTTGGACAGCAAATGAAGAACAAATTCCTCGCAGAGGAGGCATCTCTAAATTAGTTTCGGTTAATTTACTAAAAGCAGCATCATTTTGACCATTATTCGTGATTTGATATGGAAAAAGTACGGACGCGGAACTTTGTTGGACCAATAAATAAGAATTATGTCATAAAACCATAATTTTCAGGAACTCACTGCTCTAAATTTCTGATGACCTTTCTAGACCGTCTAGAGTAACAAGACGAAAGTATCTACAATGTCAGATTCTAGTTAAAAGTTGATTTACGTCATATACTTATAGCGTTTAGGATTCTGGGACCATATCACTTAGGAGCGCTTTACATTGTCCAAACTAAACTCTGTTCCTGAGTTGATCAATTCCAAGAAAGGCGCGTTATGCGAGCTCGTGATGTTGGAAATTTGAATGACAATGGTCAATTTTTCCATAAGATCTGCTACCCTTCAATCGGCAGAAGGACCATTTTCAAATAAATCACACCTTAAGGAACTACATCTTAGGAATTTCAAACAAATTCAACTGATGTTAAGAGACTGCGCAACCAATATTTCATATCTTTAAAAGGACCGATCAGCATAGCTAGCTTGGGCATCAAAGTACAGGAGTCAAACTCAATGAGCAAGAAACACCAGCCAGAATTTTTTAGATATGATACAGATGAAGATACAATAGGAGATATACTCACTTATTCAATTATAAGTGGTGGCCAAATCACTAGTCCATCTCATAATAAAATGTTACCATTGATTAGGATGTAGGTATAAGTGACAGGTTTTATGACTAGTTAGGCACATAGACTCTTCCTGACAAAGCCACATATCTTCCAGATCAGGGTATTGGGTATAAGCGTATCGAACATCCACTTCTTCAGGTGAGACTAAAATATCTGTTTCAACCGTCAAAACCTGCCCACAAAGAGGTCTTTCTCACTTCTCTTATGGTCACTGGGCATTGATAACCTATCAGTAGAACTTAATGATTTGGTCTATCAAGCAATAGGATATACCGACGACATAGTCATAATAATGAAAGGTAATCACCCTTAAGATGTATTGTATTAAATCTTTCCATCAACCCCAGTAAAACTATACTTGTTCCTTCCGTCTGCCCTGACCAGACCTTGCCTCGTATGTATGATAAGACCTTTGGATTAACCCAAAAGATCACCCATTGGATATATACAATTGTGATACGACCAACCAACTTTTCCGTAGTATAGTGGAACAAAAGAAAAGAGAAAACTGTCATACAAAAGCTGCAGGGATGACATGAATCAAATAAATCTTCTCCGCAGCCGAGAAGCATGGAACTACAAACCGCAAATGGACTTCGGCGTGGGCGTTAGCATAATTGGTAAAGACAACAGAATTCCGCAACTACTAGGAGTGAAAAGTAATCTCCTTGATAGCCAGAATGCGCTGCTACTGCAAAAAAGGTTATGATGCCTTGAAGTCCGTTCATATTTAGGCAGACGTGCCAAATTTCAGTGCGATGCTGTCTTTAGTTTTGTTGAGTATGGACAACAACGATTTTCGTTCTCTCATAATACATTATTTTTTGAGAGGCAAAACGGCGAAGGAAACAAAAGAAAAGTTGTATAAATATTAAGGGGCTAATGCTCAGTCAGATTACAGCGTCAAATATTGGTTTCGAAAGTTTCGTGGTGGACGCAGCTCCACTCCGATCAAGTCCGATGCGGTTACAGAGGACAATGTCAAAAAATACATGAAATGGTGTTGGCTGACCGGAAAGTGAAGGTGCGCGAGCTAGCAGATACCACAAAGATTAGTACCGAGCGCACACGCCATATTTTGGGCAATATTCTGCATATGAAAAAGTTATCCTGCCGCTGGGTGCCGCGCATGCTCACTCCTGACCAAAAACACGAACGCGAGAGGACTTCGAAAGAGTGTTTGGACTTGCTGATGTGGAATCGGGCGGACCAGAGAACAGAATGGGTGCCCGGCAATGGACTGAAGCCGGCACGAGTGCTTCGAAGCGGCCGAGGGAGGCTCAATGGGTCGGAAAGGTTATGGCGTCGGTTTTTTGGGATTGTCATGGCATACTCTTCGTGGACTACCTCGAAAAAGGAAAAACCATCAACAGCGAGTATTACAGGCATTATTGGAGCGATTGAAGGCCGAAATCGCTGCAAAACGGCCTCACATGAAGAGAAAAAAATTTTGTTTTTGCAAGACAATGCGCCGGCGCATAAAAACTTCGCAACCACGGCTAGAATCAATGACTTACGGCTCCAATTGTTGTCGCATCCACCGTATTCGCCCGATTTGGCTCCCTCGAACTGTTATCTCTTCCCAAACCTCAAAAGATGGCTCATCAATAAAAAATTCAGCTCACGCGAGGAAATCATCGATGCCACGGAGGAGTATTTTGCAGACCTTCCGGAAAATTACTTTTAGGACGGAATCAAGAAGTTGGAAAATCGCTGGAGTAAGTGTATCAACCTAAAAAGGGACTATATTGAATAAAATAAAAAAAAACATTCAAAAAAATGTTTCTTTCATTCTCAAGGCGGTTACTATTCACCCCATCGGGGAAAAGTCCCAACGTGCATATTTTATTCTCAACAAGGGAATGAAAGGGGTCCATATACTAACTGATAGTCAAGCAGCCATTTAAGCTAGAAACTCAAACCTCTTTGACTTCAAATCGGTCATGCACTACTTCAATACACTACAAGGTCTCTGCCATAAGAGGAAAGTAAAATTTTGGTAGGTGCCTGGTCATAGAGGTGTTATCGAAAAAGTCCACGCACTGGCCTTTCTGTTACATCTCCAATTCGGCATTAAAGAGTTGAGGCTTCGTCGAGCTATCAAACCCTTTCGCAGTTTATCAAAAGAATCCCTTCAACTTTAAAAGGAATATATCAGAACACTGGTTGGATTTTGATAAGTATACTGCCATCTTCGACATTATCTTCACGAAACAGGTCTTACTTAGGAAACTGAATGTCGTCGTTGCATGGAAGAAGACGAAACTGCGGATTACATCTTATGGTAATGCATGGCCCTAAGTGCATAAAGGAGATACTTTCTCAGATAAATCCCAATCCTTAGAGGACTTTTCAAAATCTCAACCAATAAGATTGTTAATTTCATCAACGGGGTTGAGCCTCTCTTGTCCTCCTAATACTGATTCTGTGGTACAAAATATCTTTTAAGTCACAGGGCACTCCCAAATTGCCAGATCAGGTTCTTTAAAACAAAACCCATTATTTCAAAACTCAGATTCGTCAGTAAGTAAATTTTTAATGAAAATTAAGGCCGACTTCAGACTATTCAAGATACCCAATCCGCAAACTTCTGTTGAAAGGCATGGTCTCGTTGTATGTGTACTAGACTGCAAATCCGAATCTTTCACCTCACTTTCGATCTTAGGTGCCGCAGTTTCTTCTGCAATCACATCACGATGACGCGTTGTTAAAAAAGATACGAGTTTACGAGATACGAGTTTTATCCACAACACGACGAATAGTGAGCTCAGGTACATCTTTCTCGTATTGACGCCCAGTTTTCAAAATAGATTTGAGTTCTCTGGTGTAAGTCTATTCATGATAGTTCGTCAAACAATACTGATATATGTATGTGTACGTCAAAAAACTCAGAAGAATAAGAGTAAAGTTTGAAAGTTATCGTAATTGGAAGAAATATCAGCAAAAACAAAAATACCCAAACCCTGAATTCCATCATTGAAATGCAGCATAAAGTAAGGGTTCTAATACCGATTCCTGTGGCACCCCAGATAATTCGTAGCTCTGACTAGCTGATTTATGACATCTTCACATGGACATTCCTTCAGGTTAAACTGACCGTGATGTAAATGGGCTTTCGTTTAATCCTCTCATAATTAAGACCTTTCTTTTTACAAGAACGAGTAAGCAGACATCTCTAACTGCATCACCAATCACTTCTGCAACAAAGCTACCTTTGTGTGTACTTAACATGTTACGTAGAAAATCTCGAAAGTGTTGTCGGCATTTTTGGTAGTTAAATGGAACTCTCATCAAGAAAAAGGACTTGATCAACACGACCATAATAAGGCCAATTATGCTTCAGTTACCTGCTGGAACAAACTTCCACGAGCTGACGTTTTGATGATATTGCATGCGAATCGTTTTTTGGGCCTGGTCTTCCAAAAGCCGATCTTGATTGTGTCCTGGTGTCTCTCTAACGGACAATCTTCCAAGCAAAGATGTACATAATCCTGATAGCAATGAGATGTACTGTAAAAACTCGGTGGAGGAGTAGAACATCAGTATCTGTAGCTACAACCAGCAATTCTTAAAGTTTCGTTTAAGAGTGCAATACTTTACTGATTGCCATTAGAAGCCTGAGTTCACTGAGTCCTGTTTGCGTTCCATTTCACAACTGGATCGTAGAATATAAAATCGCTGACAGACTTGCAATGCAGAGCTCAGGAATAAATTGTTCGGCGCTCGAACGTGCATTAGGTTTTGAAAATAAACGAACATTTCGTATGAGGAGTGCAGACACTGGATATAAAAGTATCGACTACAACGCGGAACATTACCTCTGTGAATGTCTGGCCTACTGGTACTTGGTGTCGACGTAGTGAGTGCTGATAATGGAGCTAGTTTATCACCGAAGCCCTCACTCATCTCTTTTCGAAAGACTGACAAATTTCGGTAGAAGGAGTACTGTGGTCCAGCAGAAAAAAACAAACAGGATAGGACAGTTTGTAATACCACATACGTTTGTATCTTCAATGCCTAGGTGGGAATTTTCAGCCACTGACATCTAAGTCGATTGCGGCCCTTTGAACGCCATTACACATTAAACGTAAGTGAAATATAACTTTCGTATTATTATCACACAACGCCTTGTTTTTGGCCTATAAAAAAAAAAGCCCTTCCAAACCATCACATCCCAGTAAATCAGAAAGATACAATGGGCCAACCTTCTCAGTTCTTTCGAAAACTTTATTTAAATCAAAAGATCTCCATGGTGTCAGACACCTTAAATCATCTGATTGCCATCGCTTCCTTATCATTCTCATGGTTTCCCAGTCATTTTTGGCCTAATTTCCCCTGACGTTGTCTTTTCCAATTTTCATGCTAAGAAACACGCGCTGTATGGACAACAATGACATTGTATCGTTGACAAAATTATGACCCTGCTACAAGCTCTAAATCAGATTGCGACAATTCCGATATCCAATTAATTACCATCTCCATCTTTGTCACCATCACTAGTTCCAGTTTCAGTTCCATTTCCATTTCCATTGGCGTATCCGTATCCATATCTGTTTATTCTATATTCAAGGTCTGGATATTGTTAAAGTTTTTCTTTCTTTTTTTTTATAAATAAATCCTCGTGGATTCGTGGTACGAACTGATTCACTAGGGCGATTTCTTAAGCGTCTTTGGGCGCGTTCGTGTCAACTGGAAAGTTATCGATCCAAGTATCGACCACGCAACAAACACATGACACCCTAGTGTCGTTCAGGTTTTTTGAAATGATTAACGCAGCTGCTTTCTTCCTCCAGAGTGTCTGCACTATGCAGTGATAGTAGTAGAGTCTCCTTTTGCTCCAGGGATATTAATCACCTGAGTCGAATTGTTGGCTGACGCGTGAGTGGGTATGGGGCATGTGAAAATGCACACACGCGCCTCATGCCGCCAGTGCGGACTCACTCACGCACACATCACTTTTATTCGATTTACGAGCGGATACTTATCGGAATTTTGTTGGTTTGGTTTGTCGATTTCTGATTTTCTTTTTTTTTTCATCTTTCTGTTGGTCCAAAGGAAAAAAATATAAAAACCTTGCAAACACTCGAGATACTCTTGTATTGAGTTCGTTGTAGTGTATACCCAAGGGAGAGATAAAAAAATATATGTGCAACGCTTAATCCCTGGTCTCGCGGGTATTAACCGCACCGATAATCTCGGCGAAAACGATTTAACACATTCGTTGGCTAAACAAACACAAGGCTTTGGCGTAACGTTAAATTGTGTTGTGTTTTGTGTAGTTATGTGATGTGGCATTCAAGTGGTATACGTGCAAACAGTGTGGGCAACAGGAAAAGTTACGAGTCTGAGATTTCACTTTCACTAGGCTGATAATGAAAAAATATATCCATTAACGGATTGATTCTAAGGAAGAAGATATACTGGAATCAGGGTGACTTTGAACTGGATATCATCATAATCAGATGCCATTAATGGAATCTTTTATCTACGGAAATGCGAGTATCTCATTGTATACTGGTCCCAAACAAGACTGTGAATCCAACCGTCCGTTCAATAAAGTCTTTCGCTCTCGAGCGAAACGCCGAAAGAAGGTTCAGCAAGCTGTCGCTTGAGGTGCAAATACTTCACTCCTTTCATCGATTCTTCACAAAACATTTATTTTTTTTTAGAATTAAGTATGTCTTCGCTTGAGAAACAGACATCAAGTGAAACCTCACGTTTTTAAATCAGTCTTCGAACTTTTGCAGAAACAGGAGTTCCTGTCTGGCAGCTGATGCGCTAAGTCATAAAAATACCAAAGCGTGCTATACCGAAGACCACTTCATCTCATGAGGGCGACCATTCTCTAGCGTCTAGTAAAAGCAGCAGTGTCTGATTTTTGGGAAGCATTGTTTCAGCTGGTAACCTCCGCATCCAATGTACTCATAATTGGCCTTAACACCCATGTGCTCGTGCTACTCGGTAACAGGCCCCAAGTCTTGCTGAAAGCTCCTTTCATCTGCTTAGAAGTCGAGGGCGTCTTGGAGGTTTTTGACCCGATTTGTTAAGTTCAGATCTGTGATCTCAAATACTAAGGTTCGTTGGAGAGCCGGTGGTGATACCATTAGGTAATAGAGGAGTCAGACCAGCTAGCTCCCCTTTCAAGTACATTTTAAAGCCTCAGTGCACATTTCTAGTGCACACATCGTCGATTACGACTGGGGCTGCCTGTGCACTATATCAGATAGTCACTATACATGATCCAACAGATACTACAGCTACATACACATATGTACGTATATCATCTCCTTGAGCTTAAACATTAGAATATGCAGCATATCAACTCCTGTTTACGCAGGCCAACATATGAGGGGTGACTGCGACAGTAAAATAGGCCACATTCACCACCATTGCCGGTAGAAAGCACCATCAATGTCGACGAAGATGCCCAGCCCAGCGGGTGCGCTTTCAATTCAGCTTACAAGATTTTTAAGCTCAGTTTTCTACAGTCCCTGAAAAACAACTCCACGTTTGAGGGTTTCGCTTACCTTACGAGCGTCTTAAAAAGATCGCAAAGAAAGTCCTGGCTCGAACTCGAGCGGCAGAAGCGGAAAACCTGTACCAGGAGTTTGAACAAATATCCTCACGATCGGCAGATAGAAGACAAGCTATCCAAGAAGTTCAAACGTCGTAGAGTACTAAAATGCCAAATATTTTTAAGCTCGCTGCACAGAGGAGAAAAAATTCAATGGAAATAACCTCGCCGAAATACATCAAAAACGCAGACGGTCGCTTACTAACAAATGAAAAGGAAATTTGTGACCGGTGGCTTGAATACTGCAAGGAGTTGCTTAACAAACAGTTTCCACGTGATATCGTGCCGACAGCTGGTCTATTCGAGGAGGAAGTTTCGGACTTTTCAATCGAAGAAATAAGTACAGCAATCGGAAAAATGAAGCGGGGGAAAGCGACGGGAGCAGACAGCATTCCATCAGAGTTTTGGTCGAAGATGGAGGGGATCGGCAGCGTTTGGCTATCGAAACTTTTAAATAAATTAAAATGTGGATAACCTATGCCGAATCAATGGAGAAGTAGCTTCTTGGTTCCATTATACAAAGGTAAAGGCGACACTCGAGAATGCAACAACTACCGTTCAATCAAGCTTATGTCACACACAATGAAAATCGTCGAAAGAGTCTTAGCCGAACGTCTTCGGCAAATAATCAAGCTCGATAATAGCCAGTGTGGATTTGTTGAAGGAAGATCGACGGTGGTCGCTATCCAAAGCCTACGAATAATAATGGAAAAGCACCGAGATTCGTCTAAGGATTTACACATGGTATTTATCGAACTCGAGAAAGCATTCGCTCGAGTGCCTAGGGATCTCATATGGGCCGCGCTGAGGTCTCAAAACGTACCGGAAACGTATGCTAGAATAATACAAGACATGTACGGAAACGTGAAAACTGTGGTTAAAAGCTCTGCTGGACTAACGAGAGAATTTCCAGTTAATGTCGGAGTGCATCAAGGAAGCGTACTTAGCCATTTCCTCTTTAACGTAGTATTCGACTATCTTTTAAAAGACTGCGCTAGAGAGAAACGTGTTTAAAATAAGTCCTTCAAAGACGGAGCATTTGACGTGCCCATTTGCGTATCCGTTGCGACCTGTTCCGGATATAATGTTAGACGGAATAGTTCTTCCGAAAAGCACTATCTTTAAGTACTTAGGATCAATCGTTAACATGGAAGCGAAATGTGACGACGACGTAAACCACAGAGTGAGTGTGGGATGGATGAAATGGCGGGAAAATTCGGGAATCTTTTGCGACCGAAAATTTCCACTTAAATTGAAGGGGAAACTCTACACCACGGTTGTTAGACCAGCTCTTATATACGGTTCACAGTGCTGGACAATGTACGAAGCGTTTAAAAACAAAATGACGGCAGCGGAAATGAAAATGTTAAGGATGTCTAGTGGAGTCACTAAACGCGATTGCATTAGATCTACGCGTATAAGAGGAAGTCTACATATAAAGAATTCGGTAACCGAACAGCTTGAGGCTAATAGAATAAGCTGGTATTGCCACGTTCAAAGAAGATCTGCGGAAAATCCGGTTAAAAAGGCACTATCAACTACGGTCACTCCAACTGTAAGAAAACGAGGTCGGAAAAAGAATTCCTGGATTTCTCCGATGGCAAATGCGCAACAACGCCTGGGGCTAACCACTGAAGCGATCCAGGACCGAGCATTATGTAGACGCGTTCTGCGGTCTGCGACATTAGCCAACCCCATAAGCGGAGCAGCAGCGTTGCAGTAAAAATGGGAAACTCGTTACGCATAAGTTCGTATAACGAGGAAAGGGTTAATAAAAGGATAAGAAGAAGAAGAAGAAGAGGGTTTCGCTTACCTGTAGTCATCTATTTCAAATCAAGGAGGTGATTGCATCTCTCATTACATTTGAAACCGCCCCAGAGAGTATTCTGTCTATGTTTATGGTAATATCAGACGCGGGTATAGGACTCCAGCTAATCCAAGCGACAGTCAGTGAAAATATGTGGGTAGACTAAACGATTTATTTACGCAGATACATACTACTGCACCAACACCTTCGGCTTTATTAAGGGCCTCTGTGATATAGGAAAAAGATTTACTGGGAAATAATTCTCCATTCGTTCAAAGTTTATTGTAGGTTTTGAAAGATCGGTTGGTTAGAGGAAGCAGTCATGCAGTCTGAGTGAGCTGGGTTCACCTATTTAGTTCCCTACATTTTGTGAGTGTCTCTCAGCCTTAAATGAGAGTTGTTAGCAATCTTTTACCCGAAAGAGGGGGTTTCAAATGAAGGGAAGCTTGGAAAGGCATTCTTGACAACTGGGACTTCAGGAGAACTTAGAGGGGTGGGATGATCGAGAGTAATTGATGATCAGTAAGAGAAACTGGTGACAGGGAGAATGTGAAAAGTTCTCTTAATTAGGCTGATAATCAAGACGACAAAATTTTGTAGGAGAGGACGGAGTAAGCCCCTTTCAGAGTGCTCCCTTTCAGAGAGGTGATCAAAAGTTGTATGTATGACTCTTATCTTGAAATACTAGAGAAAGAGTCGAGTTCTTGAACGGAGAAAAGGTGATTGTGCAATGGATGAAAGTAGTGGGTCTCAACCGATTTAACTTCTTGGCATGCATTATTGCAATCCGACAGTCTTCTGTCCGACTTCACTTGATCTAAAAATCCGAAATTCACTCGACGACTTTTAGCAGGAAGAAAATATACTGATTGACTTGAGATTCATTGGGAAGATATTCATAAGTATCGGTCTTCTGACCAACGAGTTATACGAGGTTGCCACTGCGGCTGGTACACTGCATGGGTTAAGTTTGGTCAAAACTGGGGTATCTCGTCATACAAACACTAGGCACCAAAATGAGCCCATCGCAATCCCTGCGGAACTAATTGGAATTTTCTTCAAAGGCAACAATCTTAACAATGTCCCTGGTAAGACATCTTACTTTTTGCAAAAGCCAAAAAGGCCTTTGAAACCCATGCCGTCTATTTCCTTTAAATTTTCAAAAAAGTATTTTCATAAGATTTTCCTTCGTCTAGGCGATATTTCCTTGCATTCACACAGTATGTGTGTTATGTCCTCAACCACTTGCAGATCGCCGTAGAATCAATAAATGTCCAAATCAGACAATTTGAGTCTCTTTGCGTGTGTCAACAGTAAACAATTTCCAGTCAGGATGCCTATTATTGTCCTAAGCTTATCCCTGTTTAATTTTATTAATTCCCTAAATCTTCTATCATCAAGAAGTGGCCATAGAGCCTTGAATACCCTATGTCTTTCAGGATTCGACCACCTTAGGTTAGCAGTCTTTATGGTCTTTTCCTCGATAGTGCCCTTCTAGCAAGCCCATCCGTTTGTTCATTTCCCTCTATACAGCAGTGTCCTGGCACCCAGCACAGTCTCACCCGGTTCTGAATCCATAATGCTTTGAGCATTGTGTGACAGCCCCTGACTGTGTCAGATTTGATGATAGTCGATTCCTTTGCCTTAAGAGCGGCCTGGCTGTCGATGTAGATACCGATATCTCTTCCGGATACCGATCTCCTCTGCATTAGCTCAGCCGCCCTGAGGACAGCCGGAATCTCTGTTTAGAAGACACTGCTTGTGGCCGGTAGATACTCGAACCTGTTCTTTCCTCTGTTTTCGAGCCATTTGGCCTGAGAACTGCATTTTCTTGCGAGTCTTTCCACTTCGAATATAGTAAATCATACAGAATGTCGAAGTGGATCAAGGAAGGAATTTCATCCGTTTAAATTGGACTGCCTTGCAGTAGCCCCGCTAGGACCATGACATGTCCAAAGCTACTGCTCTTGAAGTTACCCAAATTAGTAAGCCAAATCGCACTGCTGCCAGCAAGTTTTTTGATCTGTAAGTCAATCGGTGTACGGTGCAAGACGGTGCCCAATTCTGCCATAGGAGTGGTACGGAGCGCACCTGTAATGGCTTTGGAAGCCCTTCTTTGAACCGCCGCTAATTTTCCGTAGACCGTTTTCTTGTTTGTTGCTTTCTACCATGCAAGTACGCCATATGTAGATATGGGTCACTGGCCTCAAACTTTTCCTACAGTTCGTTTACACATAAAAATAGTTTATTGCCCAGCAAGCATGTTGCAAACCCAATTTTTAATGCCCTGTTCAATATTTGCGTCTACTAGAGCGCTTTTAATGACGCTGAACTTCACATTATTGAAATCTCCTTCTATATAAAGGAAGGCCGCCATCACAAACTCTCCGAAGTGTAGACTCCTTTCAATTGTCCCCATCACCTCGAGTAGATCGGTTTCTACAGATTTGCTTTTCATATATGCGAATAATGCATCTGTTCCTGATAAGAATTTCCAATAAGCACCGTCTGGAGCTCTCATTGTTCCGACTTGAGTTTGTTAAGTTGGTACATCTGTTGTTGATATTCCCTCTAAATCTTAGCGTCATAGCTAAGTCATCTCTGTGTGTGTTGACGATTTTTTACAATTTTAGAAATGAACTTAAATATGCAACAGCGAACTTGTATTAAATTTTGCGTAAAAAACGGATTTAATGGTGCGCGAATGTAAGCAATGTTGGAGAAGTGTTTAGGCAACGATTCGCTAAAGAAAACGGTCGTTCACCAGTGGCACGAATGGTTCAAAAGTGGTCGTGAGTCAATCGAAGATGACGAACGCAGTGGCAGACCATCGACATCGAAAACAGACGAAAACATTGATGAAGTCAAAGAAATTTTGGTCAATAACCACAAATTAACCATCAGAGAGATAGCGGACGACTTGAACATTGCCTATCGACCCGTCCAAGACATTTTGGTTAATGATTTGGGTTTCCGTCATATGGCAGCAAAGTTTGTGCCAAAAGACCTCAATTTCATGCAAAAAAGAGACCGTATTGACGTCGTAAAAGAGATGATTTGCGAGGCTGAATCTGATCCCATATTCATCAAAAGGATCATTACTGGAAACGAGACGTGGGTTTATGAGTATCACAAGCAATCCAGACATCAGGCAAGTGAATGGCGTTCACCAAATGAGCCGGGACCAAAAAAACCACCTCGTTTTCAGACAAAAAAGAAGGCAATGCTCACGGTTTTCATGGAATACAACGGTGTAGTAAACAAAAAATAAACAAAAACTACTGTGGCGCTGGCAACCCGGTATGGGCCATGGCCTAGCAGCAACACACTCATTTGTGTTGCTCATGTTGTCATTTTTTGTCACATCTGAGCGGGGCATACGGTTTATCGCCGAGTCCGAACGGCACTCCTTAGAAGCTTTTTCGTAGGCAATTTTACTTTCGGGAGTTTGCCATTGCCCGCCGAAAGGGTGATGGCGATCTGAAAAATTATTGGTGATCTAGCGAGGAATCGAACCCAGACTCTCTGCGTGAAAGTCCAATGAGTTAACTCGCCAGACAGTAAACAAAGAGTATTATTTGGGCGTAATGAGAGGTTTGAGTGAAGCAATTCGCCGAAAGAGACCAGAATTGTGGGCAGAAAACTCGTGGATTTTGCACCATGATAACGCACCGTCGCGTCGCACAGTGCCATCATTATTCGTAATTTTTTGACGAAAAATGCAACAAATACCATCCAACAGCCACCGAATTCACCTGATTTGGCTCCCTGTGACTTCTTTCTGTTCAATCGAGTTAAGAAACCAGTACGGGGAACGCGTTTCAGCAGCCGAGAGGAAGTAATGGAAAAATCGCAGGAAGCACTGATGGAAATACCGAAAACCGAATATAAAAAATGTTTCGAGGATTGGATCAAGCGCTGGGATAAGTGTGTTGCAGCCGATGGGGATTACTTTGAAGGGGACAATATAGATTTAGATGAAGAAACTTAAAATTTTTAATTTTCTGAATAAATTCCGGGAACAAAGTCGTATGCCCCTGTTTGCCATTTTTTGGTATAAAAACCACCTATCCAAGCTATCCAAATGTATTCTATATTTCGACTGTGTCTGAGAATTTCCATACATTTTTGGATTGCTACCTCCGGAGCTTTCTGAAGCATAATCGGTAGAATAACATCCGCACCGGGAGATTTATACGGTTCACAGGACTGAAAAATCCACCGTATTTCCTCTTCGGGAAGAGATAGATACACTGCATACAGCCCGACCAAATTAATGAAGATTAGAAAGTTGCATCCCGTCAAATACCAACTCGTGATCAAAGTTATTGAATGTACTTGAGTTGCTTACTTTATTTATCAAGAAACTACACAAAGGTTTCCAGAAATAATCTACCTCATGCTACTTCAAGCATTTTTGAGTTCGAAACCTTCTTCTTCGAAATAAATCTGAGAGTGAATAAGAATTTGGTTCTTCTTCTGAGTCGTCTAGGGTCCTTTCAGGAATGGATCCAGCTAAACTCTTAAAACTTTTTGTTTTTGAGGCGAAAACCTCCTCATATCACGATTCTCTTTAATAATTCTTACTTACTGTGCTTCTTACATGGTTGTATTATAAAAATTGGCAATCAGATCATCACACCATTAATCAACTTATCCACGCCTATCAGCACTAAGTGATTTCCGTCATTATTGACACGCGTTCATCAGTTGACCGACCAACCATGACCTAAAACCAAACCGATTATTCGCGCTTTCACGCCCCAATGAGTCAGAGTCAGAGTCAGAGTCAGATTCTCCACCATCACCTAGGCGCCATTCCCTCAATTCCATCATCAAATCCAAATCAATTCTTTCCTCTCACTCCTGGCCGATGGGATAAGGGGAAACTTTTTAATGACTCTGCTCGTAAAACGTTTGTCTGACAGATTATCGATGCCCCGGATATGGCTGTCATGATTTTTATAACCCAAACCATCATAAAAACCCGCTAACACCACTTTGTCAGTTGTTTTTTTTTTCTTGTTAAAAAAAAAAAATCCTAATGTCCTTGGGATATACTAAAACTTTCCGCGAAACAATAAAATTTCCGCCCATACAGGATGTTTGCCAACAAATTATGGAAAACCGAAAGAGGATGAGGAAATCCAACTCTCTCCAACCTCAAAACATAACATAATACACATATTGACCTTTTCCGACACAAGGTCCTTAAATTTCCCTCCCAAAAAAAGGAGAACAAAAAAACAAAATAGAAAAAACCTACAGAAACCAAAAAGCCATAAAACGAATATCCTTTTCCATTTAAAAAGCTAAAACTAGACATGAGACTCTGAGGAAGGTCATAGAAGAATGCCACAAAGGGAGGATTTGGGGAAAACGAAAAAAAAAATGGGAAGAGGCAGACGAGGGACGGAAAAAATAAAAAGGAAGAAATAACTAACGAAACAAGCCGCTAATGTATGTTCGAGAATATTATATAACAAAACAATCGATAGAGAATCCTGCGTGTGCTGGCTGCTGGCTGCTGTATGCTTCATGTACAGATGGAAGGAACTCTGTTATCCTTTGTGAACAATTCAAGTGTATTTTTTTCTTTCTCTCCCTATAGTATATTCTGTCGGGAAGATTTATGTTATTGTTTAGAGCTTTTTGTCTTACCACACATATTCGTATGGTCACCTCCAATGGACTTCAGCTCCAGCTACGAGTACATACACTCTCTGCAGTACAGTGTGAGACAGATTGAATAGTTTCAAAGATCTCCCATGCCCAAGGACGAATTCTACAGGAAATGGATATCCTTTAACGTATGCGAGTGTGTGTCAGGAACCCATCGTTATCTTAACTAAACATATACACGACTAACTAAAGCTCAGTGGAGAAAAAAAAAAAAAAGTTGAAGAAATATAAATGTGAAACGCTTTCTGCTCAAGAGGATTATTTTTCAAATACCCTTACACCGGGCCTTTGGTCCTTGTTCTATGTGTGTTTATTAATTACTCCATTCATTTAGGGATAATCTTCTACATGCAATGTCCCACATTGCCCTAGATTGTTTCTTGAAATTACTGAAGTTATTGAAGTTGTTCAAGTTGTTTTGCTTACCTGAAACGAGAAGAAACAGAAATTCAATTAGTACAAGTTTGCCTAAAAGATGTCCATATCTAAGGACTAACACTTATTCACATTTCAAAGGATCAAATCGATTTTTTGCATAAAAAAGGTGGAGGGGCCCATCCTTAAGTACTCGTCGTATCTTTATGCGTCTGCAGATGTATTGTCAATCGGAGAATCCATCAACAGTACAAAGTCTCTATCCAGTCACATGCAGTGCTTGTCAAAGAAATCTGACAAAATCTCAAGGATACTCTCTTGAGTTAACAAAACGATAACAATCAGCAATAAAATGAAAACCATCCAAAATCCAAATCCAGAAGAGAGTGTTGGCTTACTCGTAGATTTAAATTTAAATTTGCTGCCTTCGTATTTGGTTTCCATTTTTGTTCATACTCTACAGACGAGATACAGAGTTCTACGAGTACTACCTACGATACTTTTGGGTGAGCTTTCTCTGTTTTAAGTGGAAGGACATTTTATTGTGCAAATTATATTGGAGTACATCCTTTTAGATAAAGGCTTCAAGAGGTAACTTTCGAAATTAGTTTAAGGGATAAGTTTGTTAGGATACAAGCACACTGTGGTATGGCAAACATCCAATGAATGTTTGGGTTAACAAGGTGTCTTTGCCAATCACGAGCAATTGTGTATTACAGGCGGAAGGATTGAAGGATGCTCAAGGTAGAGAATGCTTTCTGACCACATTAATAGAGGGAATCTCTGTGTGACACGCAATAGAAAAGGAAGGAAATGACTTTAATGAAGAAATGTCATTAATTTGATGTAGAAATAGAGAAGAAGAGTACTTTAAATTTGGGGGGGCCGAAACCACTAGGTAAGCAAGAAATGTGAGCTGTAATTCTATTCTCAGCTTATCTCTGTGGCTTCTGTAGGGTGAACCTTAGAATCCAAAGACCAAACTGTCCAGTGTCAACAATTTACTTTGTAGCCAAGTGAGAAGACACCTGGGGAAAATGTACAACTCCTCAGTTAATGACATTCAGACAAAATTATCAAAGAATATTGGGTATTTTGGTCATACGTAGAAGCTCAATATTATAAAGGGCTGTATGGGGCATGTTCATGAAAACCCGAAGCTCAATATGGTGACTTAGAATCTTTTCCATAAACATAAAAATCTTTTCGAACATAAAATCTGAACAGTTGCTGAGTCGTTTTTTGACGTTTAAGTGGTGAAGAGCAACCAATTATTTGCATTAGGGGACGCAAAACTCATCAACGATGCTATAATTTTTACAAATGGCGGAAAATGTCAATTGTACTTTGACATTTGTGAATTGAACAGATACAAAAAATACACGTCAGCAAGACATTAATCGCTATACTCCTAAAGAACGCGGAATAATTTTACGATTTTTTTGCAGAATAATTCGTCGGTGGCGTTGGCGCAGGGTAAATCTCGGCGTAGGTTTCCCGGGCATCCGGCACAATCTGAGCAAACACTACGACATTTTGCCGCTAGCCTTCAAGTGTATGGGACAATACGAGATGCTGGCCGGCCCCGGAAACTCTGCTCTGCTGAGAATATCGCAGCTGTGGTTGAAGATGTTGCACAGGACCTCGGAGTATCGCCTACACGACGTGCCAAGCAAGTGGGCATCAATCGGCGGTCTTTACAGGGAATTTTGGTGAAAGGCTGTAAGATATTCTCTTACAAAAAGCAGACAGTGCATCAGCCGTTGGCCATTGAGCGGCAAGTGTGTGTAACCTACGCTCAAGCCACCTTGGATCTCGACCACAAGGGAGACAACTTTTCATCGAAAATCATCATCAGCGGCAAGGCCCATTTTCATCTCTGTGGATATATGAATAAGCGGGTATAACCCACGAAGAGCCATTGCACGCACTCAAAGTTACTGCACACACCAGTGTTGTTTACGCTGGAGACGTCATCGGGCCGTATTTTTTTGAAAACGCCTCACGCTAAACGACTTCTGTGGATGTCGAGCGCTACAGAGTCATGCTCAACGACTTTCTCCATCCTCAGTTGGATGAATTGGGACTAGAGAACAAGTGATTCCAACAGGATGGAGCAACGGCGCATGCTGCATAAGCCACAACTGAAATTCTGAGGGCTGCATTTCCCAGTCGCCTTATCTGTCTTGGCAATTAGTACTGACCCACAAGATAGCCTGATTTAACTGTTTCAGACTTCTTTTTGCGGGGTTTTTTGAAGTCAAGCATCTATGTCTAAAAGTCTTAGAGTCTTGAAGCGCCTCAAAGAGAATATCCGTCAAGAATGCGAGGATCTATTGAGGTAGTTCTGGCAAGAGTGATAGAAAATGCCACAAATTGGGCCACTAAGCCGATATCATTTTCTCGACTAAATGGAAAAAAATGTTAGACATCAAATTAACATGATCCAAAAGCAGAACCAAAGTTTTTCACTCATAAAAAAAATTCAAAAAACGTCGGGTGATAACTTTTGCGCCACCTTGTATATGAATTGAGTTTTATTCGCAGACAAGGCCTGCCACAAGATCAGTTGGATCTCATTTGGCAGGAAGGGAACGTCAAACTAAGTTGACAATTTTGCGATGAGTGAGCATTTTAGAAATTGCGTTCTATGCGTCCGAAAGCCGATATCGGAATGTCGCACGACCATTATCTTATGTTAGGCACTATACGCCCTCGTACTGCATTCGTAAACAGCAACCGCTCATACTTGTTTCGAGTTACCAGGATGCGTTAATAATTTAGGGACCATCTTGGCACAGAATTACAACTAGCAGTTCCGTGCATGAAGACAAGATTATCATTGGAATGCTGTGTATCTTTTAGTATCTTGGGCGGATGTCGGTATAAGGTTGAAACTGACAGCACATGATTATCAGCATATTCATGGAGACGAATCTATGAGCGAAGTCCGCTCAAGGCTCGGATTGAACGCAGCATCAGCATGAGAGAAACCCGAGTCAGATGCCCCAATATAGGTATCTTATGAACAGCAGGGAAGTGCAGCACAGAGTCGGACTTGAAAATCATTCAAACATCAAGAAACTGACCTCGAAGGCTGAAGAAACAGCTAGTAGGTATGACCAGTTCTATAGCATCAAAGAAGAACGTACTGATGTTCTGAGTTTTATACAACATAAAGGGAAAAATTAAGCTGGCAATCTGTTGATTTTAGTGGAAAAGGGGAACGATTTCCAGGCGTTCAAAGAAGGAAATGTGTTCTCCCAGTCGTAGCCTTAAAAATAGCTAAGATAGTTCAAAATCCGATAAGAAAGCACCTAGACTCAACACTCCCACCGGACTGGCGGGATTTCGGTGTGGATATTCTTAGACAGATCACGCCAAAACCTTTCGAATCATCATCTAGCAAGGCAAACAGAGTAGAGCTTTGTGAAGCTCAATTTAGAAAGCACCGCCTTGGCAGTTGGTGGCATCGAACTTGGAGAAGGCAGCAATTTTGGAAAAGCTAAAGTTGAGTTTGGAATGCTATCATTTGGAAAAGCAATGCGAACATAAAATCCGATCTGAGACTGTTCAGATCCAATATAGAATTAGTACTTCTATTTGAGTGGGGAAGATTACCCATGTTACCAATTCAATGCTGCAAATCTACCTGAGTAAATGTCTACATAACATCTTAAGGATTTTTTGGCCAAATGACATCTCTAACGAACAGTTTTATTTAAAAACGGGTCGAGACGGTACTATATAAAAGTCACAATACAGAGGAGGGAGTAACGATGGATTGGTCATACTTTCCGGTGTGAAAACAGCCTAATTGAAAAATATCCCATGCAGTGGAATCAACTCACACAGTCAGGTAGAAGAGCGGGGCGGTCTTAGAAAACATTCGAAGAGGAATCAAGACTACTGGGAAAGAGCTAGAGTGAGTTGAAACACATTCAGAAATTCGAACAAGATGAAACGTAGGCGTTTTTGGCGCCCTATGTCCCTCGAGCAGTGAGAGGATTTAAGTAAGTAGAGTAAGTGTAAAGGCCTACACTCATTCATGTCTAATAAGACATCGCTTCCTTATTTTTTAAAAAAAAAAACTTTTTTGTTCAGCCTTAATGCTGGTTCTTGTACTGCGGCATCACTCTATTTAGCCAGGGATATTTAATTATATTAGGCTTCGGTTTCGTCACATTTGTGTGCTGAACTCTCTTAATCTCCTCTAAAAAAAAAAACCAGAAATCCAGATTCCCCTAATATCACTTCTGCAGAATTCTTGTCTTCTTTTGATGTTAAACTTTAAAGCTTTGGCCGTTGCAGTTTCCAGCAAAGTACCTTCTATTTGTTAACTTAGTAGGTGCCGTGAAATAAGGCGTAATATTAGCGCTCCGACCGATTCCGACTTTTACTAAGCAAAATAAAGCCAAATTTTTGCTTTCGGCCTTATTTCACGGCACCTCTTAGTATTATAATCAAGTCTATAGCAAACACTTCAAGTTTCGGAGCTCTAACCACGTTCTCAAAGTTCTCTGAAATGGCATTTGACATTTTCATTTGCTTTGCTACATATCCTGGCTCTCACTTGTTTGTTATTGTTTCAGAACCGCTCTTACCCAAGAAAAAATAATTTTCTGATGAGAATGTAAGAAAATTTTTTTTAGGTTTAAAACTGCAATGCAACATTTGTAGCTGATGGGGAAATCTTTTTAGTGAAAGTCTCCACCCAAAAGGCTCCATTACCAAAAATATTCAATAGATTAGGCCCTAGCAAAGAATCCTGTGGTTTATCAGTGGTAATTCAATTAAAGGATCTGTGTAACCAATGAAATTTATAGGGGCTAACGTAGCTCGGTTATCTATTTCATAAGCAGCCTTAGGTGCTGTTTTGGGTATTTTAAGGTACGATGAGATGTTTGCTTCAAGTTAACGATTTTGCGAGGTCTGACGGAAATACAAAATCACTGGCATTCTTAAAGGGGTTTACAAGGGGACCCTATAAAGGAATACGCTAGTTCAGGATTCATTTTAAATGTGAAGGACAAGAACACTTACTAAACAGACGCATGCAGATATTGGGATTGGGAGTGTAATAGTAAAATTACAGTATGTGCTGACAGAAAGATTAATAAGGACTACTTCTGAAGATTATTTAAAAGCGAAGGCCGAAGCAATCATTCAAATTATGTGATGCCTGGTAATACCTATAATTATAACTTAATCATAGTGACTATGCTATCGACAATCTTATAGGTCTTTAGTATTTAGCTACGGCCTAATAGTGAACTTTATTAATTCGATAGATTTTGGCAAAACTGAAGGTTGATATCCACCACCTCTACATTGATTTTAAGGCCGCATATACCAGTTCTAGAGCTATTCCAAGTTCTGGCATCCCTACCAGCATATCTTACATGCTGCTGTATAAAAGCGGTCATGACACTATTGCATATTTGATTTTAAAAACAAGGCCTTTGAGAAAGGGACTCGATATTATGCCTGTTATGTGAATCCTTCAACATCTAGGCACATTATTCCAAAAGTCTATGCAATTGCGAGCATACGCTAACAAAACTGCTAATATGGAAAGAAATCGGTGCAGCATACGTGGAGAAGATGGATTTAGGCTCTCAGGGCGCGACACAATGACAAACTTTAACTTTTAAGTGGTTAAAGACTCTATCTACATAAAACTCTAGTCAATCGCTGTTTTTTTTTTTTTTTAACTAAAAATACTGTTTGGCGCGGAAACACTGACTTCAAGGCGGACATAAATTCCCTTAGTTGCTTCGAGAAAAAAGTTTTTAAGTGATTTCGACCATTTTGGCTATACAGCCAGGTTAACTCAATCAAAAAGGTTAGAATTCATCGTCTTCGCTGTGGTATAAAATATCCTCCTCAAGCAGAAAGGGACGGACCTCATATTAACTTTGTTTGTGCAACTGCAAATCACGTTTAATCGGAAAAGATTTCCAACTTTGGCTGTAGTAAGTGTGATAAGCAACATATTGGCAACCACCACAGAAAAGAACAATTTTTGATAAAAGCGGTTTCAAGTCTGGAAATGGTTGGAGCAGTGAAATGTTGTATCCTGTTCGAAGTGAAGATTCATAGATTCAATTCCCTAAATCTCTCCAAGGCGGAATTACTAGTGGCACCTTCGGTCTAGTTGCAAAATAAAAGATACCCTAAGCTATGTATTTTGGCATCTTTTTTGGCTTGAGAAATGCATAGTTTCATCGTTTACTCTGCTCTATTTGTTATTGTTGTTGTTACTTGTATATGGACTACTAACCCCCTTCACTTGTTAGTTGATTTCCAATTCCCCCCATCACATTCGCATACGGTGCACCTGACGGTGTACATTTGCATAACAATTTTCTTGCACCTACTCGTACAACATCTGTCCGTCTGAAGAAACCGGTAAAAAGCCCTCCAAATTGCATCGTTTCCCTGATCAAGGCTATTTCTATTTAAAATCCACAGAGTCGCACAAGTATGAAAACAGTAACAATAAGCAGAGTCAACAGCAACCGTGTAAAGGATGACAAAGAACAATTGCTCATTCCATTCCGGAATTCCATCTGCATCCAAGGTAGCCCAACCAAGTGGATCTATAGTTTCATCGTACTCCAACTACTACTCCAGCTTCCGATGCAGTAAATGAATACTTCTGTAGCCAACAATAGTTCCAATGAGAAGGTGTAAAAAGAAAAATAATAGATAGGAAACCCTCAACAAAAAACGATAGAAAACGAGTAGAAAACAAAAGAAACGACGAAGAACTTTGAACAAGTATCCGCACGGGTATCTTTCAATTGTAGCATCCAATTCTACTCAGGTTCGACCTAGGTAGGGATTCCACATGCCACCGCCGGTCGGAATCTAACCTCTGGATGCTGATGCTAGTGCTGGTTCTGGCAGTGGGGTCAGTACTTGGAAGACCAGTCTGCACGGTTGGCTTGGTTTCAATTTTTCTTCGTTTTCCACTTCCTTCACCTGCAAGTCTGAAGGTTATTTATTCTTTTACCCATTACTGGTGGCTTAGTCGTTTATTTCTTCATTCTTTCAATGGGAGTTTAGCTTTTCTCATTTCCTTTGATTCTGGATGTTCTGGCTTCAGAAGGTGCCTCTTAAGGAGGAAACAACAGTGAATGGAAAAAAATATGGTAACCACTTTGGCAGCCATGTGTTCCACACGGATGCAAAACGTGCAAAACCTATTGAGTTACTGAAAATGATCCACGAGGGTTATAATCATGAACGCGTGGTTGGTGGGTGGGAGTTGGTAGTCTGGTATTCAAGTTATGTCAGAAGAATTCTCTGTTGTAGTTGTAAACCTTACACGTGGTAGTTGGAGTAGTTAATTTGGGGAACAAAAAATTAAATTTTTTCGGTTCGGTGGAATACAGAGGTCTCAAGGAGGGATAAGTGATTATTGACAAGAATGGCGAGAACTAACGTGGTGTAAGGAATGTTTCATACAGTACACGTAGACAGTATGAAGGAGGAAAGGTCTTAACGGCGTCTTTTACAAAAGCGCTGCAGTCGGAGATTTTTCTTTTAGTTTGTCAAATGTGACTAAATGGGTCTGTAGGTATAGATATTTTTTAAAAAGACCTTTGAACAGACACCAGCTATATTCTTTCTTTAAGCAGACTTCCCCGATGGAAATTCGATGAATACCGTCATCAGATATCTTTCAACTATGCCATCTAAAGTGTCCTACAAGATGCACGAAATTATATCGGATCAGATCAGATTAACTTAGACTCGCTCCGCATAACTCGGCTCGGATATTGTATTCAATCCCAGTGGTAACTTGCATTGGGCTTTAGATCTGTTAGTCTGACTTCTTTCAAATTGAAGAGCATGGAAAGGATGATCAATCTTCAGGTGCCCAAAATTGTTTTGTGAACCAAAATGCAATATGTCGATGCAAAAAATCATGCGGAACTCAACAAGAACGAGTACGCGCTGCGCTTTTTCTTCCGATTATGGATGCCAAATAGGTCGACATGTGATGTCGGGGTAAAACACGAGTTATCCGTAAGCCTTCGTCATGTCTTCACAGTATGTTGGTCGACGACCGGTAAGGGATATGTAGTTAGCGTAGCTGTACTGCAGTTGAAACATGACTACCGCACAGTATTCAAAAACGTAGGCAGATCTGGACTTGATCGAAGATTAGTGCACCCAAAATGGGATTCTAATCTATCCTCTGAAAATTGAGGTTGTTCTTTTGACGAGCTTTTACGTTAAATTCACGACAAAACCTCACTGCTGCTTTCACCAGACTTCAAGAACGGTGTGTCTTGGGGCTTTTCCCAACACGCCTGGTTCGACTCAAGTCCATATTTCGCTTAAGAAGAAGAGGTCTTAGTTAGAACATGCTTTTGAAATTTGATGACCGTGTGCACTGACTTTTGCCTCTGGTCTTGCGGTCTAATATTGTGAGATGAGAACTTCTGTTACTCCGGTGATACGAAATTGACTTTCCCTGTGCCCATAAGTGTTTTTGGCCAAAACCTAAAATAAGAAAGAAATGTAGTTGGAATTTTCAGGCTCTCCTGTCCCTCTGGAGAAGCTTGATTAAGTGCAGTCCCAAATCTGAATTCAGTAAATATTGCTTGGGTACGGTTTACAATGAGTGTCGACGACACCACAGAGCGCTATCTTTGCAGGTATACGCCCTGTCTAGGCCAATGTTTCGCAATAGCCCATACCATTGCTATTTCTTATTTTCCGTCTTCGTGGAGCGATTGTTACTCAAAGCCTTTTAATAAAGTCAATCCGCCCGCACCTTTTTACAATGTTCGTTCTACGTTGGCGGTAAGTGTCCTTCCTGATCCAGCATAGCTTATACTTTACTCTGGCGCACCCTACTTTACGTCTAATCACTGACTCTATCATTTTCGTAGCTGTCTCCTGTGCCCTTTTGAGGGCTGCCGCCCAATTATCAATAGCTGGGATAGAGCAAAACTGGGTTTATCATCAGACTTTTACGCGTCTGTTGGTTGCTATGATTTGTCCAGTTACAAGCTGCCGGTCATAGGTCTTGTGGATTGGCAAGAACACCCGTAGTCCATACCATGACTTAAAACACGGTATCGTAGGAGTTAGGAACTCCCCGGACTTCGGGGTCTAGCTTGTTGAGGTAGGCCCCCTTGTGGGAGCGACACGGAGGATGTGGTTTAAACCTAAAAGGCAGGGAGTGTGACCCTTCTGGTCTCACCCGATGTAAAGTTGCAACAAGTACTGGGTGATGTGAAACTTAGATCAGTAAAAGGGTTTAGGCAGGCCTCCATTCATACCAAGGGTGGAGCTGTGCCCTCAACACAGTTTCGCATTGGTATTGGCAAGGCATATCCTTGTCCCAATGGATGTATGGGCATTTCGTGAACTTATGTCTTCACGACAGACGTTCAGGTAAATCAGAAGACGTTCTGTTACTGTTGATTCCGGAAACTTTCGAACATCTAGAAGATCTGTGCCTTCCGGAGATGACCATGTGATCGATCAGGGTGACAGGAAATCAGGAAACCGCCTCGGCCTTTCATACCTTGAGGTCTGGAAAGCACGCTTTTACTGTAATGACATAAGACTCAGTCCGTTTTAGAAGCGGCGACATGCAGAATATCTTTTTTAAATGTGCCTTCTAGAATGCCCTACATCAAAGGTAACCTATCAGTCTGCTGAGGACAAGTTTAATAGTCAAGCTTGTTGAAGCAATTTTTGCAAGGCCAACCTTAAACTCTATGAGAAAAGACTTAGAGTTTACGTCGGCGAGTTCAGTTTTGTTCCTTCGAGCACAACAAAACTGCTTTGCTTATCAATAATATCTTCATTCTCTGTCGGAAATGCAATATATTTGCTAAAACAAGTAAGTGTTGAGGATTTTAGTCGAGAAGGTGCTTTTGGCAACTCAATTTTGAAGACATGCGCAACTTGAACGGATAGAACAAAGCCTGTCTTTGATCCTAAGGCGCATATTAGTTGGCTGCGCCTTGGCCTATGCATATAATGTCACCTCGTATTTGAGGCCTGATCCTAAACAAATGTGAGTTTAGTCAATCCTCACACGATACCGGCTTTTCCACAACGCTGCTAATGTTTTATTATTTTGGCATACTTATATCATCTGCCGTTTTAAATAGCCTGGCAGTTAAACTATTGGATCCAGCAGCAAAACTTAAGCTTGGGAATGGCTATCTTGGCTTCATCTTGATCTCTTGGACGGAATTGTTGTCTGTCTTCCTCCGGATTGATTGGTTCGTTCAGCATCAAACTCGAGAAGTAAAGGGAAACTCGCTCGGAAAAGGCCCTGACGGTCTCACATTGTACTGGTTTTACGTTAAACTTTCTCGTAATGTTTCGGTGACTTTGGGCTGTAACGGACATCCGGATTCATACCTAGGCTACAACAAGGTAATGGTCAGAGTTGGTGCTAGTTACACGGAACGTTCTAGCTCCTACAACACTGGACCAATACCTTGCGTCGATCGCAATGTTAACAATTTGGTTCACATTTTGTTCATCAAGAGCACATCAAGTGCTTTGTGTATATCAACGTGTGGAAAACTAGGCATTTCAAAAGCCTGTAGCTTTTCCTAGAAGTGATGGCGTGAAGGCCATCCACAACAGATCTGCGTTATTTGTTTGCCTGTTAAGGGCTCGAACATTCCACGTGTAATTCCGAAGATCGTTGTCATTTCGCGTAGGTCAAGCTATGCTGCTGGCCAAGGATACCCTTGCCATTGGAAGGTAGGGCAGACACCACACTAAGAAACTTGATTGTTACGCTAATTATAAGATAGTTAGCAGTTTCGCTGAACAGATTACATTTGGTAGAGCATGCAACAAATCTTCATAAGAATATCAGAAGAACTGGTACATAAAGCAAATGCGCTTTCCGTCATTGGGGAACTGGAGGAAATGTCAATTTTTAAAAACGAACTTACTGAGTAAAATGCGCTATGAATCTTTATGACTTTGGTGCAAATGATGAGAAGTCTGAAGCATTTACCAATCACCTACAAAATAAAAGCTCTTCTTTCTTACACAAGCTTCGGTTTGAAGCGATGATAATACAGGACACTTGCCCAAACAACACCAGTGTAGTCGTATGGATTCCAATCAGTTGAAAACTTAGAATTCGTGAATTTTCGGAAATAAAATCTCGATACCCTGTTGTTACCCATGAAGCACAAATTGGCCGAAATCCAATAAACAAAAGGCATCAGACAGTTACAATCACCCTCAACCTCTACGATAATTTTTACAATAGAAATGTTAAAGCATGTGCTGGTTCCCCTGTCCAAATACTAACCCTCTTCCTCTTCAAATTAAAAGCGACAGGTTACCCTTGGGTTCTCTGGGCTCTTGTTTCCTTGTTTCCTTGTTTCCAAGTTTCCATTTTCTACCATTAATTGAATTAAAAATCCTTTAAAACGTCACTTTTCATTAGAATTCTCATTCCTTAAGTCATATTTGACAGCTACAAGTACAACAATGACACCTCTTGAACACATCCTCCACATCCATTTGCTGGCAAACCAACAAAAACATTAAAGACCCGAAAAAGATGGAAAGTCCATTAAAACGCTCTCAATGTGTCACACTAATGACATTTCGTGGGAGAATTGCTTAGTGCTAGAGTGAGTAGCGACAGATGATACCAAACACAAAACACCAAACCAAACACCCTTTGACGTGCTGAGATTCTTGATTTCAGTTTCGAGTAAGAATTGATTCACCCTTCGCCCACACCAATGTCTGACGTTTGCATTTATTGTTTGACAAGCTAAATGGCCTGCAACTGGAGTCGGTAAGAAGGTACGTCACATCAAAACAATATTTTCGAGCTGAAGTAAAGCTCTGACACATCCAGAACATCATTACAACTAATGTCATGGCTATTATGTGTCCGAGGCGTAAATGGCCTCCATAAATGACACCAATAAACGCATTATGAGGGTGACACACACAGCACAATACAAATGGCACACGCGGTGTTCATCATTGTCATGGCCATCAGAGTATCGATGGCTCTGGCGCAAAGAGTTGAACAAAGTTTATCACTCCGAAACTGAATACAACCGGCCACCATCGATTCTGGATGATGTGGTCATAGAGGTGAACATTAAACTGCAATTCAATTTTATCCGCCAGCCAGAAGGGAAGATTTGTTGCGGTGACAGTGTCTAGTCGTTACCTAGAGCGTAGGAGACTCAAATTGACATTGGTGCTGACCTTTGGTCCGTAAAATAAACCAAAACGTCAACTGGAAACGTCAAGCAAAAAGGACAACCAAAACCCCAACAATTACCCGCATTAATTTCATTCGATTCTTCGGATGCACGATGAAGTCTCTTTTGGCAGGCCTAAAGTTGGAACTGTCTGAGGTTTGGCAATAAATACGAATATCTTCTGCAGCGGTCGGAACTGCCATTCAAATTGGGTTGTACGACTGTGGGACTTCCAATCAGCCTCCGGGATGGTGATTGTGGCAATGGCGATGTTCAAGTTGATGGTACTCGTATTCGTTTCGTACCAAGTACTCGTATTCCTTCTCTTAGCTGACAGAAGAATAACAAACAGAAAAAGGATGTTGAAGGTAATTTTCAAAAATTTTCGTCTTGTGGTTTGCATCTGTCTGCGGTTGCAGGTATTTTTGGAGCCGCTTGGAACCGAACGGGGCAGAGCATCAGCTCTGATGGCATGCGGTGATATTAATGGCAACATGTACGAGTACGTCAGTGTTGCAGGAAAAATTTCACCAAAATGCGTTTTTCAATTTCGTTTTCGTTTTGGTTTTCAATTTCTCTTGTTATTGGGAATTTCGATATTTTTTTTTTGGTTTCATCCTCGGTTATGTGGTAGTAGTAGTGATGTGGATGGACCAGAGGATTGAGTTCTAGTTTCCCCAAGGACTGACTGGTGATGAAAAGTTACAAAAAGTTTTCAAACTAAATGGAGGCAGAAGTTCAACGTGGTGGAGTAGAGGAATGGCAACATACTGTTTAAAATTTTCACACACTGTCAAGGAGTGTTTCGTATCGAAGTTGGTTGAGTTTTGAATGGTACTTTACGTCAAAATAAATTGACCATATGGTGTCGAGTAACAGAGTTAGAAGTTGTTCAAGGCATCAGAGTGGCAGCAGCAGACAATTTCTTCCTTAGATGAAAAAGGATTTGAGTGTCAATGGACGAGGAAATACACTAGTAGTGCTGGTTAGGAAGGAATTCGCCAAAAAATGTTGTTGACTATTCAATCCACCCTTTAGAAATCTTTAAATGTTTTCAATGTGGGGATGGCAACGATTAGTATAAGGCCTCGTAGAAGTAGCATCTCCCGACAGGTGCTGGTTCTTTGAATAACGAGAATGAGCCTCTGCAGCCGAACATCTTGCAGCTCTGCTAATAAGTCCTACTTCACGCCTCCCCGTGGCGCCATCTGGGAATCTCACTAGAGGTTGCGAAGTGAAGGGGGCAAATGGCGAGTTTCCTGCGCCATTAACTAGGATTAGTGTCGGAAATACAAAACAAGACCTTATCCGCACTACTCCGACATATTTGGAGCCCAGACCGGAAAGGATTTCCAGGACTTAGTCAGGGTCTTGGAAAAGAGATGGTGGCGGACGAGCCCTATAAGGGCCAACGGCAGCGCTCACATCGCGGAACGGGTTACTGGCTTCGGTGTAACCGACCCCTCGTCCTAGGGGCACTCAAAGTGGAACTGGTCCTCCAGGTTGGGGGTTGTGCCGCCGGGGTATCTGCCCGGCCATTTAAAAAAGATTAAGTTACGAATCATCAACAAGCCTCGGATATGGACGGATCTACTGTTGACAACCCACGCAAACGATTTAAGGACAATGAGCTTCGGATATGCACGTGGAATTTTAGATCCCTTAATAGACCACGTGCAGCCGAGCAACTAGCGGAGGCCCTAGACTGCTGCAAAGCAGACATAACCACCATCCAAGAAATGCGATGGGATGGGCCGGACAGAAAGAAGATGGAAAACTGCGACATCTACTACGGCAATTGCTATCGACGGCAAAAGCAGCACTTATTTGGATGCGGATTTGTTGTCGGAGGCAGACTAAGACCAGAAGTCCTCAGCTTCCGGCATGTGAGCGAGCGCCTCGTAGCAATCCGCATCAAGGCTACATTCGCCAACATAAGCCTCATATGCGCGCATGCCCCCACAGAGGAGAAAGATGACGACACCAAGGATGCCTTCTATGAGCTCCTCAACAAGACCTACGAGCAATGCCCTAGCTATGACATTAAAATTGTCCTCGGTGATTTTAATGCAAAGCTAGGAAGAGAAGGTATCTTTGGTGGAACAATCGGAAAATATAGCCTGCACAACACCACCTCCGATAACGGATTCAGGCTAATCGACGCGGTTCCCACATCTCGACATACACAAGGGGACTTGGAGAACTCCTGATCAATCAACAGTCAACCAGATTGATCACATTGCGATCGACGCAAGCCATTCCTCTAGTGTTATGGTTGTCCGTACGTTCCAAGGAGCCAACATCGACTCGGACCATGGCTACCTTGTTGTAGCCAAGGTACGGTTGCGAATATCCCAAACTTCGCCAAGACAAACTAATGCTGTGAGAAAATTCGACGTCAGGCGGCTACAATCGCAAGAGATCGCCAAGTCCTTTTCCGATCGAGTGTCTCTTAATCTCTTAAGAGGTCCAATGCCGCCAGCATCAAGCATCGAAGACCATTGGAAACACTGCCAAAACGCCATCAGAGATGCCGCTTCTGATGTGCTGGGTTTCACTCGTCCACCACAACGAAACCCCTGGTTCGATGATGAATGCCGGCAAGCACATGCAGCTAAGCAAGATGCATATAACGCGGCGCTGCTTAGAAAGACCAGAGCTGCTCATGAGCTCTATGAGCGGAAGAGGAGAGACGAGCACCGGCTTCTAAGGAGGAAGAAGAAAGAGCATGAGAAGCGCGCAATCGAGGAAATTGAGAGATGCTACTCCAGGAATGAGGTTCGGAAGTTTTACCAAAAGGTCAAAATAACATGCCGCGGAAACCAACCCCGAACCGAAGCCTGTAGAGATGAACAAGGGAACATCGTAGTAGAATCGCAGTCGATGCTGAGGATTTGGAAAGATCATTTCTGCAGACTCTATAACGGCGATGACGAACCAAATACCGCTGTCAGGCAGAATCAACCTTTCAACCTAGACGATGATGACCAACAATTCCGTCCACCCGACCTGGATGAAGTGAAGATAGCCATATCGAAGCTTAAGTCCAACAAAGCTGCTCGAGCAGATGGCATGACTGCCGAGCTCTTCAAAGCGGCAGGCGATGACTTGGTAAGGAGCATACACCAACTCATCTGTAAAATATGGTCGGACGAAAGTATGCCCGATGAATGGAACCTCAGCATTGTTTGTACGATTCTCAAGAAAGGAAACCCTCTGAACTGCGCCAACTACATAGGCATCAGTCTCCTTAACATCGCATATAAGATCTTATCCGCCGTATTGTGTGAAAGCCTGAAACCGTTCGTTAACAACCTGATAGGTCCATATCAGTGTGGCTTCAGGCCAGGAAGTCCACCATCGACCAGATATTCACACTATGACAGATTTAGGAGAAAACCCATCAGCTTCAGATCGATAGACACCATCTATTTATCGATTTTAAGGCCGCGTATGACAGCATCTATAGAGACAAACTATACAGAGCAATGTCTAGTTTTGGCATCCCTGTCAAACTCGTCCGTCTGTGCAGGATGACGATGGAGAATGCACGCTGCTCCATCAAGGTCGATAAAGATCTCACCGAGACCTTTGATATCCAGAAAGGATTTAGACAAGGCGATGCGCTGTCATGCGATTTTTTCAACATCGTACTTGAAAGAATAGTGCAAAACTCACGAGCAATCACAAGAGGAACTATCTTTCAAAAGTCCGTTCAACTACTCGCATACGCCGACGATATTGACATAATCGGGAGAAAGCAGCGTGATTTTAGTGGCGCTTTCGCGAGTATTGAGACGGAAGCGGCAAAAATGGGCTTAGCGGTCAATGAGGACAAGACCAAGTACATGGTGTCAAGCAAAAAGGACAACCAACACCGACTTCTCGGGCATAACGTCACCCTCGACAGATATATTTGAGGTAGTTAAGGACTTTGTCTACATAGGCTCCGCCATAAATACAGACAACGACATCAGCGCTGAGATCAAGCAAAGAATAACTCTTGCCAACCGCTGTTTCTTTGGGCTAAGAAGGCAATTGAGTAGCAAAGCCCTCTCTCGACAACAAAAGTTACCCTTTATAAGACCTTAATAATCCCGGTCCTGCTCTATGGCGCAGAGGCATGGAGATTATCAAAAATGGATGAGGGTGTCCTTGGTTGCTTCGAGAGAAAAATTCTTCGGGCGATCTTCGGTCCCGTCTGCATTGACGGTGAGTGGAGGAGGAGATACAACGACGAACTGTATGGACTGTACAGCGACATCGACCTAGCCAGAAGAGTGAAGATCCAAAAACTGAGATGGCTGGGTCATGTAGAGCGCATGGACACCAATGCTCCGGTCCGAAAAGTCTTCGAAGGGAAGAATGCGCCCCCGAGGGACAGCGCAGTAGAGGAAGGCCAAGACTCAGGTGGCGCACGCAAGTGGAAGAGGACCTCAGCCAACTTAGCGTGCGAAACTGGAGGCAGCTAGCCAGGGATCGAGCTGGCTGGAGAAGCTTGTTGACTGAGGCCCAGGTCCACCCCGGACTGTAGCGCAACCTAAAGTAAGTAAGTAAACATAAATTTATATATATATAAATATCAAATCACAGCCCACAGGATCGAAAAGAAAAGGAAGAGCTTGGTCAGTTTCGAGGTTCGCTGAGTCCGTTGTGCAAGCAAGAACATACGTGGAAGTAGCTCATGCATACATCACCTTTGATTCATTTGCATCAATTTATCCGCGGTAGTGTGTTACAATATCTCTATTCAGATCTTGCTTGACAAACGCAAGTTGAGTAATGGTTACTTTACCCTGAGCAATTATACAACACTCAACCATCATTGATTTAGTCTGAGAAGCTAAGGCAAAATTGTTACATTTAATACCAGCAGTAATATTTGGCCGTGTGCCTTTCAAATAAGTTTAAATTTTAATTTACTATAAATCTGTGTCGGACGCTCAGATCTTAATAAAAACAATTTTCTAAACTTGCACACTTCCATTAAATAACATTAAATCTAAGTATGTACTTTATTCATGAGTTCTTAAGCAATTGAGGCTTTAATTTCAAACTTCCGCTATGGTTTATTGTTTGATCTATCCTTACCACTCCTTTAACTGCTTTGAAGAGCTCTCCAACCCGTTGACAGCGATAATTTCCTTTCTCACTCATTTAACTAATTTTTCCAAAACTTTTATTAAGCACCATCAATTGCATTAATTCTCACTGCGGTACATCATCAAATAAAAAATTTACCAAAAAAAAATGTCAGTCGCCTCGCTCGTTGTTGTCCCTTTAACTGCCATTTACAACACCATCAGGGCAGCACTCCACTTCAACAATTTCTACACAATTCCACACACTACTAGCCCACATAAAGTCCAAACTAAATTGTACGTTTAAATGAGAGGGCTTCAGAAAAAATGATAAAAAAAAAATTAACAAAAAGAGAAAAAAAACACTAGAACGTAAACACTCTCGTCTAAATGTCCCCTATTAAGCAAACATTAAATAAATTTACAAAAAAGTCACTTGTAAGTTGAATTACAACGGCAGCTGCCACTTTACACTCATGGCACACACAGACCCGGTCCACTTCAGAATTCCACAATTCACTCATTCACAGGACTATTTTTTTATTTTTTTTTTATTTTTTTTTATTCACTTCAGTTTGGCACTTTTATTCAGAAAAAAAAGCAGCTCACCTCTGGATTACTTGTAAGCGGCGTCATCATGAGAAAACATGAAACAGTGGACGGCATACAGTGGTGATTTGATGTTTTTTCATTGCAAAAAAAATTAAGAGGTATTCTGGCAATCGAGTGAAATCTAGATTGTGACACCGCGGATATATTTCTTTTGTCTGTGGCGGGTGGAGCGAAGGATTCTGTGACTGACCCACTCTCTAGGGCTGAAAACACCCCGGAGCACACAGCAACCGGAAAATCTTTTTATCTCGTCTGCTTTGGTGTGTATTTACTCAAAAGAATAAATGGATTGTTGTCTGATTCGTCACTAAAAGACATTGTGTCGTATCCAGTGTGTTCTCAGCCTGAGGCTACCCCTTCGATTCATGTGAAATCAAAGACGATGGAAGCGTGACCCTCAGAAGATCTCAATGACACCATCAATGAGGTATCTCTACCGCCCTGCCATAGACCTAAAGTTAGCATAGCCTATCCTGCAAAAGACCAGATAAGCCTACCTTAACCATACTATCCGGCTCAGGAAACCCGGTAAGTACATCGCCCTTATCAAGGAGCATTGTCTTGTATTATACAACATCTCCTATTTGGAAAGAAAATAAGGCGTATCTAAGGATTGTTCTCTTGCTGGATCAGAAATAAATTTGACCTCTCTTAGTTCCAAGGATGAACATGGTTCGCACCTGAGTGACTGTCCTATTATGACTAACAGCCTGCATCACCCACGACATTTCAGAAAATTGGTTATGGGTTATTCTGGTAATCGCTTCGCTACAACCTTTGAATATCTAGTAGACACTAATCTGGTTGTGTGTAACATAGTTTATAGCCCCACTATAGTCATTACGGATATTAAAAAAACGCCGAAAAATTCTGGATTTGATACACAACTTGGCCATCTTATCAAACTATCCTTAAGGTTCTAAAGGGTTTTCCAATAAGGACTTGACAACTTTTTTTTAAATAAAACGCAAACCATTTGAGACATTTCAAGAACTTATTATCGGCTTGAAGTACAATCAAAGCATTTATGTATGGAACTCGACTTCGTTCATATGGCCACCGCGGGCACGTTTGCAGCGGTCTATTTGTTGGACCCAATTTTCAACGACTCGGCCACACATTTCGGCCGCTATTTCGCGTTCAATTTTGGCTCTGAGCTCTTCCAACGTCGTCGGCTTGTAGGCATAAACCAATGACTTAACGTAGCCCCACAGAAAATAGTCAAGCGGCGTTAAATCGCACGAATGAGGCGGCCAATCGACTGGCCCATTTCTTGAGATAATACGCTCACCATACTTACTCTTCAATAAATCGATTGTAACGTGTGCTGTGTGTGTGTGGCTTGTAGCACCATTCTGTTGAAACCATAATGTGGTCTGAGCGATGCCCAATTCTTGAGAACGCCGTGGAGTTGACTGATTTGGATCGTTGGCTACAGACGCCTGAACGGCAGCGATATTTTCGACACTTCAACCAACCCGTTGTCTAAATGACACGGCAACATCACACAACGAATATGTAGACTCAAATTTTTGCACTAAACTTGTTATTGCCTGTCTACTAGGGCGAGAATTACGACCGAAAATTGGAATTAACGCTCTTAAAGTTGCAGTCACCGACTCCGAATTTCGGTAGAAGATTTTTATAATTTACAGACGTTGCTCGTTCGTGTACTTTACCATGATGAAAATGTTGAGTTTACTGAATAAATTGACAGTGACAGTTTGATGATTAGTGAAAGAGTGCGTTCACAAATTAAATTCAAAGTTGTTAAGTCCCTATTGGAAAACCCGATAAGATTAACCAGATCAAAGAAAAGCATGATAACTCACTTTCCTGCCTGAACTTTAGCAATCCAACTTTTCTGCAAAACCACAGAATACTTTTCAGGAGGTCAGAGACATCATGTTAAGCATTCTGAAAAAGACTGTCTAATACCGTACTCAATGTCTGGACTGATTTAACCGTAGTTTTCACACCCAAATCATATAGGATGTCCCTCGGTCCTTTTTTGAGGCGCGCTTATACCAGTTGTTAGCTGCTGGAAGAGTGTGGGTGGACGATGCCTTGACTATTACTGGTAACATAGAGATTTTTCGACTTTAAGACCAGTTATCTTTATAAGTTGCAGTTTCTTTTTATCTAAGTCCTTGCAGCTTTTACGGAAATTACTGCTCAATGTCCCGTGATTGTATTTGTGAGTTCAGCAATAGATTAGGTTAGATTAAGATGGGAAGTAGGAATATGTTCCCTTTTCAGTGCGGGCAGATTAGGCCTTTTGTGATTTCCTCAAGTCAGACCTCACCTATGCAGCTGGAAGTTCAAATAAATTAGGCAATATCAGTTATACTCGTATCTTCTGCCTTTTGAACTGAATACGTAAGCTTCTGTTAATCTACTTACAGAGGCAAAAGAAAGGTCTGCTGTTTCCTCGTCCTCGGTGTACATGCGACAGTTGCTTTCTTGTACTATTCCCATAGTCACAAGCTGCTTTTTAAGTCTGCAGTGACCCGTAATGAATCCGATTACTGTGTGTATTTGGCCCCTTGTTGTAGGAGTTGTTTTGTTATTTATAGGGAAGGGGTTTATTAAACTGGCCTTCCTGATACTTTCAGTTTCCACCGGGGAATGTACGGTCACTCTTTTTAGCAAGTAATTTCTAGAGTTTGGGGGTGTATTTTTTCTTGAGCTCAATAACCAGCTATCTTGATCGATTGGGATCGAGCTTGGGCTAAATAAATCTAAATGTCTCCCAGTTCTCGCGATAAGTCAACCTAATACTGGACACATTGAGAACATGTCAATAGTTCGCAAAGAGCACTGGTGGCTTGAATTTCTCAAGCTGCCTTCTTTTAGATCCAAGGTATCTGACCCTTCTCTACTCAGTGGCAAATGTGTCCCAGTCTTAAGGCAAAATTCAGAGCTTAGCTATTGCAGAAATTGTTAACTTGCCGAAATTGCTTATTAAAGTCATTTGTTTCGTTTTTCTAGCAATCTGTGTACCTGGTCTTTTTTCCAAAGCAGATGACAGGACGACTACGCTAAGCGAAAATAAGTCCAGCTGCCGTAGTGTAGAGTCCGTATATGATTTTGCGTCCTCGACTTAATTTCGGACCTTCAACTCTTTTATGAAAGCAATTTAAATTTTCTTCCTTCCGTTCTGAAAGATTCCTCTTTCGGATCAGTTAGCTATCTAGAACTCACGAAGATGCCACTTAGCTTGCGTCGGTTAGTTCTTCTTTTGAAGAAAACAGCTCTACTTGGCCAGATTAACACTAAGATTTAAGCTATTAGTTTTCAAGTACAAGCAAATAAATATTTATATTCTGAGATACTACACTTTTCCTTGTACTGACAAGAATTATACTCCAAATAGGAAGTCTGTACTTCTCATTTCCCATTGTCGGTCCAAAATATGAGAAATGTGCACATTTAATTTGTGCATAAACAAATTTCGACTGCAACAGTATGGCATAGAGGCAATGAAAGAAAAAGAGTATAAAACAAACACAGATTACTGCCTAGGGCATCTCTAAAATTTGCAGATCAAAGAACAAACAATAAAACAAAGCATAAGTCACAAGTGCTATGAGTAACCAGGAGCCAAAGCGTATCCGAACTATCATGTTGTGATTCCAAAGCAAATTATTAAGTTGCTATAAATTTGCCACAATTTCTGACCAATCAACAAACTCAGCAGACACAGAAATTATTACTAATAAAAGTACACAAGTTAGACAAAAACGGTCCGTTTCCAAAATTCGTTGCCTCTCCTCATTAAATTCTGGTCGATGACCTAATCGTAAGTAAGTGTAGCACGTTTCCCCCCAAGCATCTCACATTCAAGGATGGTTTTCCAAATATAATTTCCAGGCAGAACTCTGTTGTTCACATGACAACTAGATCGCAGTATCTAGTATCAACTCTTGTAAGAATGCATTACAGTGGATAGTGTTCACCAGCTACCTTGGAAGTACTAATCGCAAGGAATATTGAATGTCCCAATTGTGGGCAATTAATTGGAAGTTAAGGCAAAAGTGAAGGTATACTACTCGTACAACGATGCACATGCTTGGGTTTCCTGAAAGCTCCTAATTGACAGAATGCTGGCCATTCTCATAACAAAAAAAAACCCACAAATGAGGATGAGAACAGGGAACATAGTTAAATAAGGGCTTCCACCCTAAGTAATCTTGCTGCATGCCTAAGATCCTGGATACAGCTCCTGAAATGGGGACTTTTGCTATCAAAGATAATTAATACAAGCACCGAATTTTTGGGACACAATATTAGCACATTCCTAATTAGGTAGGCCGGCAAGTTTTCAGCTGACTAGAAACTTAATAGGTATGGCAGGGAAATCTGTGTCCAGAAACATGGCTAGCCAATGTCATCAAAAGTTCCATCTCGCACTCTAAACTGTCTCAGCCTGGTTCAGGCAAAGTATAGTGTATTAAGTTAAAGACAATCAAAAACAAAAAACATACTGTGGCGCTGGCAGCCCCATATGGGCCATAGCCTAGCATCTTGACGCTCATTTGTGTTGCTCATGTTGTCATTTTTGTCACATCTGAGCGGGACCTACGGTTTATCGGCGAGTCCGAACGGCACTCCTTAGAAGCATTTTCGTAGGAAATATTTACTTTCGGGAGTTTGCCATTGCTCGCCAAAAGGGTGATGGCGATTTTAAAAAATTGTTGGTGACCCAGCTGCGAACCCAGACTCTCTGCGTTATAGTCCAATGAGCGCCATCGCCATCGCCATCGCCAGTTGAAGACAATCAATCAATCAAAAAACAAAATTTTCAGCAATAGAATCGTTCACATCGTGCTTCGGAACACAACACTTGCATGGAGCTTTAACTATAACAGTTATACCTTGGGCATATGGTATTTCTCCTACTAGCGACACGATTTTAACTGATGATGATAATGATGATGACTAATTCGTAAAGGTTCATTAGCATGGTCGCTCCAATAAAGAGCGAGAACTGACTCCAAGTGCTCTGTATCCGCTTTAGAACGACCACTGCTATCAATGCAGCTAAAACTGTAAGTACACAACTCTTGTTCGAGTTAAACATTTAATCTTGACCCTCTTTTCTTAGCGATCATTACTTTTTGCCATTCCTGTGCGAATCATTTATTTTCTTTGGATAAACATTCACACCAATGAAACAATGCCTGGGGCCTTTTTTTTCGTCCAAAAAATACAAAAGCATCGTTGCGATCTCCGAATTCTTTAGAATTCTTCGTCTTGAGAACCCCATTAGAGCAGGATAGGTGTCAGCCTAGCTAAGATGATTCTGCAGGCCTGGTACTAACAGCGATCATCACTATCATTCTCACTTACGAAGGTACTACTCCAAAATCTATCCTCAAGTCTTCGGTGGTACTTTCCTACGAGTATCATTCCTCCTATTTGGGGGCCAATGGTTTTTAACATGTTTCTGGTTCGCATTACGCATTACGGGTGTCATTTTCTGTTCCAGTTCACCTGGCAGGCCAACGGAGTTTGTCATTTGGTCGTTAATTGTAACAAATCTTGAAAAAGTATCCGGGGAAAACCGTAGCAGTTAGATCTGGTTAAAAGGGCTAAATGATACCAAAATTCCCAACTTTTACGCGTCATTACTGAATTAATGTTTATAAAGGCCTTTGCAGTCAAATAACTGGCTTTTCTGAGCATTTAAACTAGACAATCCGAATTCAAAGCAATAATTCGTCGTTTGTCAAACGTTTCTGCAGAACTCAGTCTCTTGAATTGCATCTTCTGCTGGACCCCAACTACTAGGGCCTAGACCCGCTCTGCTCCCTATAAACTTAGTTGTCATTCGCACTCCTTCTACGTATTTGACCCGAATTCCAAGGTATTGTAAGGTCTGCCTTCTTGAAATCTCTTTCTTAAGGAAAGGACGATTCAGAGCTGTTGTCGAGTCGATGTTGGACTATAAGCAGTGGGTCTCCAGTATTTATTCAACCTCATGACATCTAAGTAGTGACAGAAAGAGTAAATTTCCTAATACAAGCTCATAAACGGAATTAGTTTGTTATATGGGGATTTTACGTTCTAATTGTCCGCTATACGTTGGGACCTCTCCCAAAATTGGTCACAGCTCCCGTGAAGATAAAAAAAACATCTCTGTGCAGATTGGTGATGAAAGAGTTGTACCGATTTTGACACCCCACTGTGGCGGTGGATTGAAACAGATGGGAACCTCAGCCAAGCAAGCATTACCCCATCCTGTAGGGTTTTTCGATAGCGATAAAGGAGAACCAAGATCATATTTTCATCAACACTTTTGAGTGATTTCTAAAATATTACAACCTTCGAATGACACACCCTACAACAATCTAACCATCGAAGATTTTGACGAAATAATCTGTATTTCAAGATTGCCACAATTTCTCCCTCTTTTGACCACTGTTCAGAAACTTCACTCCACGTGCTACCCTAAATTGTAATATCGCTACAACAACCTCGTAGAGATCATAAAATGCCTGTCCAACTATATTCGGCTCATTGGCAAATTTAAGAAGAAGAGTCCTTACCGGCTGAAGTGGGATCAGACAGACAACAGTTGCTACTTTTCAATTTTCGTGGCAATTCGTTAAAAACCCTTGTGCCCCAGCCCTGGCTCCATAAAACTCCTGCAAATCATTTTAATGAGTTGAAGTTTACAGTTAAAGAAAATAGACAGGAGTAAAGGTTGAGTGTAAGAAAGGACCTCTACGACCTAAAGCGGAGAAGCAGCTAAAGCACAAAAAAAAAAAAGTTATGAGAATCCTGAACGCCTCTGACTGAACTGGGGGTTCCTATTCAATTTGCGGTCTGCATACACTTGTTCTACGACTTTTTTCCTCCAGCATACAGAATTCTTGTTTCTTTTTTACTATTCTTCACATTCATCAACATCATTATCATCATCATCATCGTCATCATCACAGTCTTCGTAGTCCTTGTCAATGCAAAAGGAAAAGAATTGAAATGGGTAGCAACACAAACTCGCACTCATGCTCGTCCTCGTATTCGTATTCGTATTCGTAACAACAAGAAGGACCAACTTTTCGAAGGAACCAACTTTTTCATCATCTTCGTTTGCTCCTTGGGCGATGTTAACATACCCACACACAGCACAGCAGCTCAGCCTCCTGATCTGAAGTCCTGTCAGAAAAAAATAAAAAAAAATTAAACAAAAAACAACTTCTTCATCACCGCCCCTGGTATCTGTATGCGTATCTATTCGCTGCCAATGCACTTGGATAGTGAACATGAAAAAGGTAAAAGCCCTACAAGGATACACCGCACGGCACATCTCTGGCATCTCTGGATTCAAGCCCCGGTTGGGCTTGCCTGATTCTTGTAGTGCGTCCTTGCCATCATCATCGTCAACAACATCCTAGTCATACACAGGACGTTGCGCCTCCTTCTTTCTGAGCCAGCGCACCCTATCCGTACACCGTCTTTGTGTACTTATGCAAATGAGCAACCACGCCAGGACTCAAGCTCAAAAGTTTTCCTCGTTTTTTTTTACCAATTTTTCCTTTTACCCGTACCATTCGCAAGGATTATCATTTCAGGAAAATTGAATATTTCAATTTAAACTCACACGTATGCCGGTCGATGGTAATGCCAAACGGTCTCACCAGTCGGAAGGGGCGAAATAGCTCCATTATTCGCCTGCCGAACCCACTGTGTTCAAAGATGAATTTCGTATTCTGGCAGTTTCTGAGGAACTGAACCACACCAACACAACACAACAGGGACGAACAGATTTCGGGGAAAAACCAAAATTCAAATTTTCTGTTTGATTATCATGGAAATTAACAAAATTTTCTGTTCGGTAAATTCTTCTTGAACAGAAGCCCAAACCAAAGCAGAAGATGGAGCAGAAGCCGAAGCCGAAACCAGAACAGCGTTTAGCATTCAAATGACGTTTCCAACCCTGGAATTAGGTTATGTACGAACTGCCACCTTTGCCTTTACCAAGTATCCAAAGCATCTACCTAAACATAACGCAGGAGTGTACCTAAACTGACATGACATTGATGTGGTGTGGTAGAGGAGTCCTGAAAGTGGTGAGACCAGCGGGATATGTCCCATATTCGTACCCGTCATAGTGTGAAGACTAGTGTAATCTGGTCCTCTGACAGACAGAAGGTTTGTTTTGCCCCGTCTTTCTGTCTGTCATGGTGTTTCTTCTTGCAAGACGACAATTTGCATTTGATTCTTTTTTTTCTGTGAATAAGAGTTGGACCAATTTTTGGAACTTTTTCCAGAGACAGGGAGATACGGGGACGTAGAACACATAGTTCACAAATACAAGCCCTAACCATGAATGTTCCAATATACTTGTAGTGTGACGGACTATTAGTCTATGGTTCGGTCGGAGTGCGGAGTTATTTTTCATGTGGGTACAGCCTGAGCTCTTTGATTGGGCAAAAGGGTTGGCTTAATGGCATCTGGTTATTTGGACTAAATTCACCCGAACCTATGAATTTGTGAATCTGGCTCTGTGGAAAGTTTAGAACTATAACTGGTTAGGTGCTGATTAGGAGAATTTTCAGAAGCTAAACTGGGATAATGCTAATGATGCTGGGTTTTAAGTGATTCAAATAGAGGAATTGACACATAGTCCTGCTGTCAGGATGTCCTGCTAAACTGACTGACTCTGTGGTTACTGGTTACTGGTGAATGTGTTATGTGATGAAATGAAAACGTGCCGGACATTAGGTAAAACTACAAAGAGCACTGAAGCATTATGAGGGAGGTGTAGATACTTTACCCTGTCAAAACTAACAGGATGTATGCAAACAGAATTAATTGTGCTGGCAATGTGGTGTTAAATCCGGTCGGATTATTAGAATACTCCTTTTTAATGAGTTGAATCGGGTATCCTTTTGAATTTCATTTTGGCAGGCTTAAACTTTATCAGATAATGAAAAATGAATAGTAATGTGGAAAACCATCAACTAGGAGGATTGTATTCTCCAATCATTTCCAAATTGAGAACTTAAACAGAGTCAAGAAAGTGCGATGATACGAATAGCTTCATTGGAACGCCTTATATTGTAGTAATATGTAAAGTAATATTTCTGTGAGCAGCCATAACCTTCTTTTGACATTTTGTTGGCGACTTCCCTCGCAACATTATCAGCTTAAAAGTACAAAATCAAATGTTCTCTATGTGAGCTATGAAATCACTTCCATAAGCAAGGTTATCGTTCCGAAATGGACTTGGATTTAAGCAATATTGGGGCTTAGTTAGACATGAGGTAAGCCAATCTAGAACACCAAACTGTATCAATATGAACTGTCTTACTCTACCCTGCAAGGCCAGCTGGATTCACTTGTACATAAGACCCTTTAAGATACTCTTTCTTACCTATTTTGTGGCCGCGGATAATTTTGGACCTTATTCCAGGGCAGAGTATCAATATCAATACAAAGCCTTAGGAGATACACTGCTTGAACGTAAATCATGCCTAAGACCTAAGCGATATCCCGTCCAAAACAGACGAATGCTAACAGTGTGACATCGAACCACGTAATTAAGATAATTTATCTTGAATTATTCGCATTTCCTGCAATCGTTAGAAGCAAATCGATCTAAACAAATTTTATCATCTGTTAGCTCTGCAATAGCCGATGCCAGACCCGGCCTGGTCCGCGCCCAAGGATAACTACCTCCAATTTGGACTAAACTCGCACTGACACTCGAACCTACGCAGCTGAACTTCAGTGCATATGCAACATCAGAGAAAAAAAATATAGAATAAGGGCGTTTCGGCCCTTCTCAAGATAGAATCAACGACGATATTAAGGGCACGCATCTGTTTTGAGCTGCTTCTATATAGTCAAAACTTAGGTTATCTGAGGATTCATCGGCTTCTTTTCGAAATGTGGACATATAGATAGTGACCTACGAGTTTCCAGTGAGTTAACGATAGCGCTCATACCCCCGTAACATTCAACTGACGTTGTCCTCTGATCTAGAATTAGATTTAGATGATGACGACCACATACAATGGAAAACGGGCAGAAACGTTCGGAAATGCATGTGCAATGTTCGAGGTCTTAGTAGCTGAGGCTTTAGTAGGAAAAGACTCTCCCAAGCACATCGTTCAGATCTTTCCGAGAAATTTTAACTAATTTCAACGACAAGTTAAAAAGAGAAACCGACTTTGGTTACACATTTAGAAATCGGGGACTTTACCAGCTCTGAGAACGGACTCAGTCTACTGGATTAAGCAGCGTAACTATGGTATGGTTGCCGGCCTAGCGGAGCAATGCCGTACTGTCTATGCTAGAAAGCCAGTGATGACACTATCAGCAAGGCCAGTGACAACATTATAAGAACACCATAACGAAGACCGTTTTGATGATAAGTTCCGGCAAGCGTAAGCAGCCCAAAAGAGGCTTACGAGTCCAAGCTGAAAAAAGGACGACAGCTGCTTGTAATCCTTACAGGCAATGGCGTATAAATAGAGAGGAGAAATAAGCAAAGAACAAAATATGCTATGAAGAGGTTCTACCACGGGTAGGAGATAACATAGGTTCCTTCAGAAAGTAATCTCAACACGTCAATGACAGAGTTCAAGGGCTGCAAGCTGTCAACCTGACTGATCAAATTGCAATCAGGGAGCCAACAGCGACCTGGGTTGCGTGAAGCCAAGTTACGAAGGCAGATATCTAAGATACAGAACAACCAAAGGTGAGAAAACTGGTCCCTCTATGGCCTTTGTTCCAATAGACTGCTAGAGGCTCTTCTAATCGGTTCTCTCGAAAGCTTTCGAAAACACCTGTGCTGCTAGGTTTAAAAGCAGGAGATCAACGTCGGCAAGCCACATTTAATGTGTTCATTGTTCAGGCAACCAATCCCCGCATGCAGCGCTAAGAAAACAGCGCAGCAATGAAGGACGGCTCACAAACTCTACAACTATGAGCCAAGGAGCTTGTTCGAGACCGTGGAAATTTCTGCAGAGATGATATTCGACACTGAAAATGCGAAAAAAAAAATTGCCAAGACACAAATGTCGAGCAAAGGCTTGAACAGCTAGAGATAGAAATGTTATAGGGGAGTCATAATCGGTGATAAAATTTCGAGAACACTATTTCTGAGAAGTCTCCGAATCCGCTCCCGAGGGACAGCGCAGTAGAGGAAGGCCAAGACTCAGGTGGCGCACGCAAGTGGAAGGGTACCTCAGCCAACTTAGCGTGCGAAACTGGAGGCAGCTAGCCAGGGACCGAGCTGGCTGGAGACGCTTGTTGACCGAGGCCCAGGTCAACCCCGCACTGAAGCGCCACTTAAAGTAAGTTAGTATTTCTGAGAAGTGTTTTACGGCGAAAACTATCAACAGAATAAACCAACCACCCTGAGTAGATCGACGATCGACAATAACTTTATCCTTCTGATCAAGAAGATGTCTAGTTAGTGGCATCCAGTGTGTACTCCAGGCTGGAAAAATAGGCCTCCCTATCGAATTAGTGAAAAATAGCACGTGCGGATTTAGCATGGATCATAACCAATTTGTTTGTAAGATATTTACAACAAATGGTGTGTCTCGGCAGCATGGGCATTTCCCCAGCTTGATTCTGCACTAGTACCACTGATTAATGTTTCTCTCCTGGATATTTCATCTTATGGACTGCTTCCTTAAAGACATCTTCGGTTTAAAGAGAAATAGTCTTTGGTACACCATGCACTGGAGTTTTTGACCTTGTACACCTTTTGACTCTGGTTTTAAGGACAGGATGTCTGATGCATCAATTCCTGTTGCGGAAAATCAACTCCCTATGTGTCCAGAAGAGGTTTCGGACAGAATTTGAATCATGATAGGAATGATATCATCAGTCGTTCATTGATCTCCGCAGAGAACAGGCGTGTTTCGGCTTTTATTTTGTGTGAAATAGCGAACAACAATTTGTGAAATATCAAATTAGAAACAACAAATTAAGTCATTCGGTAGCCTGGTGGTAGTGGCAGTGAGCCGAGAGAGCCAGGGTCGTGGGTTCGTGTCCCCGAATAAACATTGTCCATTTTTTATTTTTTAAGTGTTAAAAAGACAAAACGAGATTATTGTGTAAAAAAAGTGTGTTCAAACGATGAGTGGCAGTGAACGGTCCGCTATGTCAATAGCGGGATTAGAGGATGGCGCGACGTCATCTGATAATCAGGCCGTTAAGCCAGTTCAAAAGAAGACGTCAACAACAACAACAACAAAAACAGCAACATCGGCAATGACGATAAAGAGGAGGAGGATGTTGAAACCAACTCCGAACTCAGCAAAGCGCCCTTCCCTTTCAACCTCTCCCAAAAAGCTGCCTGGTAGAGCAAGGGAAGAGGCGCCAACAACGACAAAAAGGGCGGCAGCTGACAAAAACGATCTCCCATATGTTGGTGAAGAAGGCCACAATATTTGCAAAAATACCTTCGCATCTCTGGCGGCTTCCGAGTCAGAGGACGAAGAGGACGAGGTTGAAGCGCTGAACAGTAGCATTAGGCAGCTACAACAAAAAGTACTTGCAATAAAAGCTAAGCAAGTTGCAAGGCGAGAGAGGGAACTACAACAGCAACTACAGTGCTCTCAACGGGAGCCCAAGGGGAGTGAAACCATACCCCAACAACAACCACAGAAACATCAGCTACAACAGCAAAAAAATCAAAAAATTGCGCAAGAACCAACAATGAAACAGGCACAACCCCAGCAAAAAAGTAAAATACAACAAAAACAACAACAAAAAACAGAAAAGCAACAGCCACAACAACAGCAACAGCAGCAGCAACAACAGCGAGAGCAGCAGCGTCAACAGCCACAGCAACAACAACAACAACCAGCTAAACAAAGGATCCCCCCGATCAATACTTACAAACTGGAGTTAAAAGAAACCATTGATCTATGTAAGTCGGCCATAGGCAATAATTTTTTTATCAAAAGATTAAGTAATGATAGACATGCGATCCACTGCAACACAGTGGAGCGCTATAATAAAATAAAAAGCTTGTTAAAGGATTCGACGACGGAGTTCTTCTCCTTCACCCCGAAGGGGGAAAAGCTGCAAACAATGCTGCTGAGGGGGATTGAACCGTCAACTGATCCGGAGGAGCTCCTCGCACTGCTCAAAGAGAAAGAGTGCGAAGAGCTCAAGTTCGTAGGGGTCAAGCCGTTCACCACAGCTAGAGCCAAAAGGGAGAAACGGAAACTACCGTTCTTCCTGGTTCAGCTTACTCCCGAAAGCAAACTGGATGGTCTAAGGAATATCAAAGTCCTAGACTACCAGGTTGTACACTGGGAAAAAATAAAACGGAGCGATAACATTTTGCAATGTGTTCGCTGCCAAAGGTTCGGGCACGCCGCGTCGAACTGCGAAATGCAGCCTCGATGCGTCAAGTGCGGCAAGAACCACAAATCAGAAGAATGCCCTCTGGGTGTGGATGGAGCGTCGGAAAAAAGTCAACTCTCTTGCGTTTTATGTAAGAATACGGGACACACCGCAAATTATCGGGGTTGTCCTAAATTCCAGTACATAAAAAGAGTAAATCTGGCTCGGCAGCAAAAGGTGGAAGTTAAGCGTCCACCAGTTCAAATACAAACACCAGCCGTTACTCCCCAAGTTACCTACGCCCAAATGGCGGCAGGTAGGGGGAATACGGCACAGCAAGCGAAGGTTGCTTCTCAGGCCCCAGCGCCTAGAGCACCGGAACCGGCAACTGACATTCTAGCTATCTTGCTCTCTATCCAGGGGCAGATGGCTCAGTTTCAACGTCAGATTACTGAACAAGCTGCGCGCGTGGATCAAATCTACGCGCTTCTGCCGAGCCTAACGCGCCTCCAGTCGTAATGGGTACGTACATGGCGGAGCAAACCCTGAAGGTCCTTGCAGTGAATGTTAATTCACTGATTAGGATTGAGCGAAGAGCCACACTGTTCAAGTTGCTTAAAGACCAAACCCCTGATGTGCTTTTGGTTAGCGAAACTAAGCTAAGCAAAAGACACAAAATGAGGCACAAAAGGTACAAAATTATGCGAAGAAATCGACCCAACTCCATACAAGGAGGAGGCGTTGCAATCTTCGTAAGAAAAGGCATACGTTTTAAAAGAATATACAGTCGTGTAGTGCGTAGGTTTCAGGTGCTAGAAGCATGCATCATGTATATCCCTCTCCGCAGTGGAAAGCGGTTATACATGGTGTCTGTTTATGCGCCTAAGGCTACTCAATCCACCCAATTCATCTCAGAGCTCGAGACACTTTTTCGATTCCTGAGACTGGAATTGGAGGAAAACTATTTTATTATCGGCGGAGATTTCAACGCCAAACATAACGATTGGGGAAATAATACACCAAACACTAGAGGGAACCTGCGATTCAATTGGTGGGGTCAGCACAGTGTGATGTACCGACTCGGCCTTAAGGCGACGGATAGTCCATCGTTTCCTAGACACGGCTCCTATTTGGATCTCCTGCTGTTTGACACACGAATACAACTGACAGGTACGAACCAACAAACTGTAAACTGTCTTCGCACTTTTGTGTATGACAGTGACCATTGCGGTCTTAGTACCGAAATAACCGTTCCGAACGAAAATGCGGAATTGGACGAGTACGTTCAAAGGCATTCCTACAACTATAGTAGAGTGCGTTGGACACACTTCTCCAGGACACTGACTAGAGCACTCGCCTCGAATTCGCTCTACCCACCGTCCAACAGAAATCTGTCAAACGAGGAGATTGACAGGTATCTAAAACTAATGGACGAGACAATTAAACGAACAATGGACAAAACGATACCTCGGTATCAATACACTGACAACGAAGACTTGTTCCGCAATTCAACTATAGATGCACTGCATCGACATAAAAGTAGACTACTGTCCAGACTGAAGACCTTGTACAGACAGTTTACTGACAGACATAGCCCGGAGATTATGACATTGAAGTCGTCGATCAAAAACCTCCAAACGTTAATAAAAGAAAATTACAGGGCTTCTGTAAGTTTGTATTGGAACAACAAAATTCGGGCTGTAAATACCAGCAACCCGAATATGTTCCCGCAAATAAATAAAATATTTCGGAGGAAAGATCAAGACGACCTTTCATGTCTAAAAATCGCCCGAACGACTGACAACGAACGCATACTCTCAACAGCAGGCATAGATCCAAATGAAGCTGTTGATGATGACAACTTCTTTGTGATCGAAGATCCGCAGGAGAAGGTAGAGGCTATAGGAGCAACTTTTCAGGAAGTGTACAAGACAAATGACATCATTGGTCCCAACCACGACCTGGAAAATCGAGTCCTTGCCCACAATTTCTACCTTCGAAATGAAATAGTGAATTGGCGAATCGAGAGCTCCGGTTTCACCCAGTTCAGTGACGAGAATATGGCAAATAATGTCATCGCCAATGAAAGGGAACAACCCCCGTTTATTTCGAAGGAAGACCTTCACACGATCTTCGACACAATTAGAAGTAAGAAATCAGTGGGAACCGATGGAATACCGAACATTGTGCTTCGACATCTCCCACTAGAAGCGGTGGACATTTATACCACCCTGTTTAACAATGCAATGAATAATGCACATTATCCAGCGCATTGGAAAATGGCGGTGGTACATCCCATCCCCAAAAGGGATAAAGACACCTCCAATCCGGCGAATCTCCGGTCGATCAGTCTTCTTCCAAACATCAGTAAGGTTTTCGAAAAAGTCATCAATAGAGTCCTGACTAAATGGGTTGAGGACAGAAATATAGTTCCGGATAATCAATTCGGTTTCAAGGCGGGGCATGATGTTATTCATGCCGCGTCTAAACTGGTTTCTGATATCCAATGGAACAAAGCCAAGAAACAGTGCACTGGTGCCTGCCTGATTGACTTGGAAAAGGCCTTCGATACCGTATGGTTAGAGGGACTCTTCTACAAGTTGAACAGACTGGGCATTAGTAGACCACTACTGTACATTCTTTTCAATATGCTCACAGATAGACAGTTCATCGTGAAAAATGGCGATGTGACCTCTACTGGTACATTCAACATTAAAAACGGTCTGCAACAAGGTGCGGTCAACTCGCCAATCCTTTTCAACATTTACACAAGCGATCTGATAGGTTCACTTCACCATGCCATAGCGTACGCAGACGACTTAATCGCGTACAGATCAGGTCCAAAGATTGAGGTTATAAACATTCTTTTGCAACGTGACTTCGATAAAATTAAACAATATTGCGACGACTGGAAGTTGAAGATCAACTTTCAGAAGTCGGAAACCATTCTTTTTAGGACGCCTTTGTCTGGGGCCTCTGCAGATACCAGAAAGTATTGGCGAAAGTTTCAGATCGTTGGACAACACGGACAACCACTTGCTTGTCGAAATGTAGTCAGATACCTTGGGATCTGGCTAGATCAATATCTATATTTTAACAAACATATAGATGTTGCTCTGGCCAGAGCCAAAGGTGCTTTTGCCCTTACAAAGAGACTGTTTTATAACAGGCAACTCGATGCGAGGGTTAAGGTGATCTGCTACATGGCCCTTATTCGGCCTATGCTTACATTTGGTTGTCCCGTGTGGTTCAACGTGAGAGCAAGTCTTTTGGAAAAGATTCGGGTGTTTGAGAGAGCTTGCCTTAGGGCTTGTCTTCGCCAACACAGAACACCAGAGTCTGAGTACATAAAATTCTATCCTGATGAGGTCTTGTACAATAGGGCGAACCTAATACGAGTGGACAATTTTGTTATTAAGTTGATTCGAAGGCACATTGCAAGAGCAATGACCTCGTCGAATAACCTGATTACCGGGGCTTACTACCCCAACTATATGTATCACGAGAGAGTGCGCTTTGACGGCTTTATTCCTCCAGAAGCGCTCCTCTACCTCGACAAAAAAGGTCTGATCCAGGATAGATTAGCGGCGCCGTTAATCTTCCATGTCGCTCGAACAGCTGCGGAGAGGCGACTTAACTACGATAGAGACGTCGCACACGGCAGTGCGGAGCGTCTCCGGTTCAGTAGGGCGGTAGGGAATCGCGACATGAGGGATGTTGCTCAGCAGCACCAACAATTTTGGTGGCTTGTTGAAGGAGCGGAATCTACGTCGTCGAATTCCGCTAGCACTAGTTAGCTTCGTTAAGGAGCAAGGTCGGCAGCCTAATTTTCTAGCCGTGGCTGACTTACATAGATTTAGGTAGGATTAGGATAGTTTTAAGGGGAAAAAAAAAAAAAATAAAAATAAAAAATAAAAATAAAAATAAAAAAATGTATATATATATATATATTGTATATATATACGAGTATACAAAAAACAAAAATACAAAAAAAAATTATAAAACAACAAAGAGATGGGTAACCTTCGGGTAACTTCTTCCCACAAAAAAAAATATAATACCTAAATGATAAGATAATTTTAAGTAGCTTAAGTAGCCTAAGTAGATTAAGAATAATGTTAAGGTAGTTAATAAGTTTTAGTTTTAAATTTTAAAAGATGAAAAAAAATAAGTTAATTTACTAAGTTTTTGTTATAAAATTATTTTCTTAGTTTTAATTGCAATTAATACAACATAATTTAAAAATGAAATGTACTAAACGTCGAAAGACAAATTTTAATTGTTAGGTTTAACTTAGAGTGTCCGCATGGGGCCAGTAAGTTAGAATAAGATAATTTTAAGTTAATTAAGCTAATTTTTAAGCGTTTTTTTGTATAGCATGTAAGAATTATTGAATTGAGTTGAATAAAAATGCATATTAAATGAATGAAAATGAATGAAGGAATGATATCGGGTCTTCACGGATAGCTCCAAAACATATTTAGGATTGGCCGTGGGTGGCCTTCTGGAACACGAAACTTTGAGTTCCCACTCCTTGTTAGAAAGACTTGCTTCAATTTTCCAAATGGAAATATATGCAACCCTTATGGCAATAGGATGAATTGGGAAAAATCGGTGGCGATAGTATGTGCATATACAGTGACATCCTAGCTATGCTTAAAACTTTGCTAAACCCTGTCAGGACTTTCGAGCTGATTCGAGAATGCAAAACTTTTCTAAGTATTGCCCTTGTGAGTGTCCGACATGCGCTCGGGTCAGGCCGCAGGTACTCGGCAATGAGGTTTCGTGAACTGGTACTATGGTCACTCCATCACTGAAGTGCCGTCTTATCTCTCTTCGAAAAAGTGGTAAATTTCAGGAAAAATGTTCAGTTCCAGCCAAAAGAAGGTTCTAGCTTCGACAGAACTACAGGGATCAGGTGAAGAATCACTTTTGCCAATCGCTATTTCATTGAACTAAGATCGTATCTGACAAATACCTACATCACTTCCACGAACAACAAATTAGTAATGTTTTTATGACTCAGCTTCACAAGTCAATAAATCGCTCCTTTCCCATTCCTTGGGGCTGAAAGATCCAGTCTCCGCATCGTTTTATCCTAATGCCCTATTCCTTCGCATTCCATCATTTCAGCTCTAGAACAAGTGTTTTTGTAAACCAAAAAATCGATTTTGAGTAAAATAAATTAAAAGCAAATAAAGATGGGCAAACCTAAGGCAAGCAAACCAAATGTGTGTCCTTTCAGTTCTTCTGAACTGAAAATGGTTGCGAGAAAAAAAATCCAAAACAAAACAAATACGCGGAGAAATGTTTCAAAACGAATTAAAACAATATTTAAACAATCAGGAAAAAAATCCAACAAATAATTTATTCAAAATTAAATTGAATTAAACTTGATTAAAATGTTTTTTGTAATTTGATATTTATTTTTGCCATTATCGACTGACACTTGCCCGGACTCGTGTGTATGTGATATGTGCCTGCATAACATTTTAAAAAAAAATATTAAAATATGTAATTTCAAAAAAAAACTCGTAAGCCCCTGTGTCAACATAATATAGCAGCCGTTAGTTAAAACTCAGAAAATGGGGTTTTAATAAATAACTAAAACAATTAATGCAGCACTGGACAGTCATAAAATAGCAGATGTAATACTTTCGAAGGATAATGTGTCACGAATAGGCATTAATACCTTGCCACAAAAATATAAATAGAAAAACAGGACGTGGAAGGAATGGGCCCAGCCTGTTCCACACCTATATTTCTAGAGTACCTAGTTCCTTATGGAGTAAAGAATTTTTGAACAGCATCAGCATGGAAAAGTTCACGCCCGATTTGAAAATGACACACAACAGTTTTATGAATCCATTGTATAGTCCCCTTTATTTTTAACAACTATCTCACAACGTTACAACGCTTTACAAGCTTGCGAAATCCGTTTTCAAGGCAACTGCGTGGTTTTCCTTCAAAAAACGTCGCAAGATAGTTTCCAACACCTTCGACGTACAGTGCACCAAACAGATAACAGTACCTTCATTGGATGCAAGCCAGATTTTGCCATTTTGCCATGGATTCTCCACCTTCTCCTGCTTGTTTTCAGCTCATTTCATGTTGTTTTACAGAATCCATTTCGAAATCGATCAAAAAAGGGTCGTTTTCATTGCGTTTTAGCAGAGGCACTGCCCGGCTTGTTTTTTTTTCTGTTAAACAATACGGCACCCACGTGTCGGGCTTGGAAAATGAATCCAAGTTTCTTTAAATAGCGAAATTCTGAAAAATGGTGGAGCGGCTAAGTGTTAGCTACTATGTGGCGCAAAAGTCATCAACCTGTCGAAAGATGCTGTAATTTTTGCAAAGCGAGGCAAATATCAATTCTACTTTCGCATTTGTGAAGCACACAGATACAAAATATGCATCAACAAGACATGAATAGTTATACTCCTAAAGAACGCGGAATAATTGTTACGATTGTCACAATACGCAGACAGTGCAGCAGGTGTTAGCTGATATACATATCTCACATATCTCTGTGGATATGTGAATATCCGCGTGTAACCCACAAAGAGCCATTACCCCGGCTCAAAGTTACTGGTTAATGGTGTGCTGTTAACGCTGGAGGTGTCATCGGCTCTTATTTTTCGAAAATGCCGCGGGCCAAACGACTACTATTTCTCCTTCCTCAATTGGATAAATTGGGGCCGGAGAACATGTGGTTCCAACAGGATGGAGCAACAGCGCAAGTTGCACGAGCCACGACCGAAATACTGAGGGCTGCATTTCTTTTTGGCGATTTGCACCGGTTGGCAAGATGATTTATCCGTTCCAGATTTCTTTATGTGGGGTTTTTTGAAGTCACAAGTCTATGTCAACAAGTCGCAGACTCTTTTGACCAAGGAGAATATCCGTTAAGAATGCAAGGACCTATCGCCGGAAGTTCTGGCAAAAGTGATAGAAAATGCCATAAATCGGGGCTAAAAGGTCATCAATTCTGGCGGCGGCCACTTAACCGATATCATTTTCTCAACTTAATGGAAAACAATAAACATAATCTTGACAAATTAAGAATTGGGAAATGAAACTTTCTCAGGATTAAGCCTGTTGCGTGCGAAGGCAGGCCAGTTGCACGGGAAATAAGCCGCAGACTACTTTTCTTCTTCGTCGCACCAGGGCCTGTTTGCTCATTGACAAGTCAGAGAGGGCCAAGAATCTGCGTCTATAGAGACAGTCAAGTTGTACTTAATAACTTTTACTCTGGCGTCAGTTATGAAGCAATTGTCATTACACAGCTAAAATTCTGAAATTTTTGTACGTATACAGGTGGAAGCAATCAAACTGAGTCTGAGCGTAACCGGGCGACCACAAGCGATGGAGAAGTGACTTTCGCTCGCTTCAAAATATTCATACTGCGTGTGATTTCGGGTCCCATTTGTAGTGACAAGTGATAAAAGAGGAGGCTGTACGCGACATAGGTTAAAGTCCAAAGTCTGAGATGATTGGGCCATGATGAGACCATACCAGAACTTTCGTCCAAAAAGATGTCTGGAGATAGCTGACGAGAAATCGTTAGAGCTGGTGAGCTTCCTGGTTAAGATCCAGGTTCACGTAATTAAGTCAGTCATGACGCCACTATTACCGAGTACTGAAGAAGATATATGCCCAAGTTTCAAGGTGCTAGTACTTTAAATCATATTACTGAAGCAATTGCCCATCTTCTTACGAAAGACGGAGAATTTTATTAATAGACTCGTTCTTTCGGATCGATTGATTCGGATCACCACCTTGTTATAGCCAAAATGCGAATGCAGACTTCCAATTGAGACCGCTAGAATCTTCGTCGAAAGTTTATTCCATATTTCCTCAACAACTCCTTTGCCTCTAATATGAAGCACCGAAGACCAGTAGCAACGTTGCCAAAGAGCGATCAGAGACGCGTCAACTGATATGCTGCATTTGATAAAGAATGCCGGCAAGCGCATTAAGATAAAGAAGAAGCGTACAAAACAGCATTGTAGCGTAGGTCTAGGACCGCTCGTCGGCTAAAGATGTACTACAGATGCAACATACGTGTTACCAACAGGTAAAAAGAATGTGTTAAGGCAAGAAGACCAGTACAGAAACGTGTAGAGTTGACGAACATTGTAGTAGAGTCGATCCGTGCTGAAAATGTGAAAAAAAAATTTCCGCGGCCTGTTTAACGGCTAAAAAGCCCAACATCTCGCTGTCAGATAGAATAGAGCATTCAAGTTGAACTTCCTTCCATACATCTACAGAATAACGATTAAGAACGACGGCTGCTTCGTCAAAGTCGGCAACGGACAAGGTGGTGAGTCACCGGCTCGTTGGATAGTAATAAGCGGTAAATGATGGCAATACTAGGTATATATATACAATATCTAAGAATTAAACAGAACGTCACATTCGACACCAATAATTTGGAGATAGTAAAGGACTTTATCTACCTTGGCTCTGCTATAAATTCTGTCAACAACACCGCAGCAGAAATAAAACGAAGAACCACTCTTGCCCATCTTTTTTTCGATAGGTTAAGAAGGCATTTGAGTAGTGAGCCCTATCTTGAAAAACGGAGAAGACTCTATTATTAGACCTTAATCATTTCAATCCTACTTAATTGCGCTGAAGCATGAACTCTATCGAAAGCAGATGCAGATATCCTGAGTTTTTTTAGAGAGGAAAATCCCCCAACAAATTGCCGCTTCGTTTTGCGTTGACGGCCTTTTTTAAGAAGCTAATTCAACGACAAACTACACGTGTTGTACAGCGAAATTGACATACATAGATATCAACGTAGTCAAAAAACTGCACATGAGTCGCCTGATTAGGCAATGACATGTAGAGCAAATGAATACCAATGCTCCGACCCGCAGAGTCTTCGAACACAACCCGGAGGATTAAAGGAGGAGGAAAAGACCTCACCTTAAGTGGTGCACCCAAGTAGAAGGTGACCTCAGCTGACTGAAAATGCGCAACTGGAGGTAGTTGGTTTAATACTGGTCTAACTGGAAAAGCTTGTTAATTGAGAGCCAGGTTCAATTCGAACAGAAGCGTCATCTAAGTAAGTAGATACCTACATTAGGAAACGTAATATTTGCGCACCGAAAAATGTCCAAAAGGACTTGAATTGTGTTGTGGTTGTGATTTATCACAGAATAAGATAGGATGGAGGTGGCTTAGTGCATCTACCTAGTCAAGCCACAAATTTTGGTACACAGCTGAACTCACTCATTAAGAATGCAACACTGGGCGCATCCATTTTGTATTGGTTGCGATTTGACAGTTGATATTTATGCTTCATTGTGACGTAAAAAGTTTTTGACATTAATTGCTTACATTCATGGAATGGGGCGACATCGAAATTCGTAATGTTGTAGTTGCGACCCCTTGCAAGCACTCGCAATTTTGTGTATCGCGCTGTGAAATTGTTTGAGGATACTGGTGGAGTACGAGACCGTCAAAGATCCAGCCGTCCGCGCACTGTGAGAACTACGAAAGCGATCAAAGCCGTGAAGAAACGAATCGACCGAAAACCGCTGCGAAAACAGAAAATCTTGTCGCGGGCAATGCAAATTTCTCAAAAATCCATGTCTCGGATTATCAAAGAAGATTTAGGACTCAGCGCGTACAAGTGACACACTGGACACCTGCTCGCGGCGGCACTGAAGGAAAAACGCAAGCGAAGATCGAAAGCGTTACTCGGCCCGTACGCGAAGAACGCTCACAGACAAATTCTGTTGACTGACGAGAAAATCTTCACCGTAGAAGAATCTTTCAATTAGCAGAACGATCGTGTGTATGCTCGGTCATCCAGAGAAGCATCCCAACTCATTCCGAGGGTTCAAACAGGCCATCATCCGGCGTCTGTAATGGTATGGTGGGGAGTGTGCTACGATGGCGTTACCAAGCTCCAATTTTTCGAGAAAGGAGTGAAAACATCGGCCAAAGTATATCAATCGACCGTCTTGGAACCCATTGTGAAGTCTCTCAACCAATAAATATTCAACAACAAGCCATGGACTTTCCAACAGGACTCTGCTCCAGCTCACAAAGCAAAAACGACTCAAAAACAACGTTCCGGACTTCATATCAACGGCCAACTCGTAGTCCAGACCTCAACCCGTTGGATTACAAGTTTTGGTCCGTATTAGAGGGCATGGCTTGCTCTACTCGACACTCAATTATTGAGTCGTTGAAGCGAGCCTTTGTCCGTGCAGTGTACAATTTCCACATGCATGAAGTGCGTCTTGCAATCGATGAGTGGCTACATCGTCTTAAGTCGTGCTGGAAGGCAAATGGAAGTCATTCCGAATAAGTTGTTCTAAGATTTGTAGCCATTGAATAACCCAATAAAAACAAAAACAAAATTGTTCAAATATTAATTCGTTTTCATTCGGCGCTGATTTTTCTGTGTACCAGTATTTATGACTTGACTAGGTATATACGTATTCTCGTTATGTGATTTGCATCGTAAGTAGTGTTATCAGTATTTGGACAGCATAGCCCATAGAGCTTCTCACATAACTATAAGACTTCAAACATTAATCCATCCGCTCAAAATCCATTATGACAATATGCTGAAACATCTGTTTTTCTGCCAATGACTCTTCTGATAATAGACCACCAGCAAACATGCCCTTCCCTTTGTAATTGTGACTCACAACATTTCATTTCCATTTCGCATTATATTCCCTCCCAAAGCCATAAAAATCCTGCCAATAATGACTTTTGTCAAAAGTCTCTGATTGATTTTTGTTCCTGACAGGATCGCCCCCCAGACTAAACCTATAATTCGGAGCCTCTACATTGAAATTAAAAACACTTTCGCTGGTCGTTAGCACGTCCTGCCCATTTCCAATTCACAGACCATAAAAGTTTACTGCCACAACGTTTCCCAAAGTCAATGTACCCCCCTATGGGTAGGTAAAGATATACAGTATACACATACTCGCACTCATACTGGTATATCAGTACACGCATAAAGTAGCCACGAATTATTGTATCCCCGGAATCCATGTCCATCTCTCCGCCGCGCTCCCTATTTGAATTCACCAGCAATTCGAATCCTGCAACCATAAAATATGAAAGCCAAGGTGGACTTGAAATTGGACACATGAAAAACAAATTTAAAAAAAAAATCGCTTAGCCATCGCTGGACCATGACAAAAATGCAGCGTTTACAAAGTCCACCGGGTGTTCGGTTGCATGTCCTCCATGTGCCCATTCAAAGAAGACTCGCAAACAGAAGGAATATAGAAAAAAAAAACGAAAAAAAAAGGGTCCGTAGGACCAACAAAAATATAATAATCGCATCCTAAAGCAAATCAACGAGTATATCCGTTCGTAGATGGTTCGTGCTTCATGCACGACGCGACGTTTCGTTTGCCTGCCTTCTTGGCTGCTGCTCTTTAAAATTGCTGCCGAATCAGCTTCTGCCAGTGCCACCGTTGCATGAGCATGTATCTGGCCATACTACTTGTCTCGTACTACTGAGCCTGAGCATGGGATGTGTAGTGATTCTCATTCTGATGGGTATGGACCTGGGCATGGGCATAAGGTAGTACCCGTACATGTCTGCGGCACTGCGTGCACATCCTGGACCTTATTCCTTTTCAATTGATTTTTTTTTTTTTTTGCAAATTCACGACTTTATGCTGTTGCGCTCGGTTGTTAAGGTTCGGGTTAATGTTAGTATTAGTGTTAGCTTCAGATGTAGCATCTCATGTTTCCCTTTAACGCTTTCGGTCTTCAGTCGTACTTTGTAGTGGTAGTAGTAGTAGCACTTGTCGTGGTCTTCTTCGTCATCGTCATCGTCTTCGATGGTCGTCCCTACCCTTATAATAACATTTCCAATATGTCCTCTACTGTGTTCAGTCTACTCCTACTCCCACACCAAGTCTTTCTCCTTGGTCATGTGTCCTAAAAGTTGATCTCTTGTTTGAAAGTTGAAAATCACGTCCCATGGAACTCTAAATCGTGACTATTGCAATATGAAAGAACTTTGTCATCTCGACACGACATTGTTGCTGTTGTTGTTGTTATTGTTGCTTGGGCTGTTGCTTTGGTTATATCTCGTGAATACTGGCTGCAAAGGTTGAGTGTAGAAGCTGTTCCATCTCATCTTCTCTCGCATCACTATGTGGTTTTCTTCAACGGAAATTGATATTGTGAAACACCGCCACCAGTTACGCGACACCATCCAGTTACCTTCTCCTCTGCACGACACATTCCTCTATGCACTAGGTGTCTTGTCATTTAATAAATTAAATTCAAAAAAAAAAAAAAAAACACGGCCAACAGCAAGACGTAGGGAACGAAGATACTTTTTCTATGAAGTTTTGAGGATTTTTGTCGTGAGATAAGGCTAAACATTGGAAGCTGAGAGAAAGGCAGGAGAAATGATGTTATCAGGGCGCTTTGAAGCGTGTCCATAGTGGAAAATTCCTCGACGATTTCTGGATTATCCTATTGAACTGTTGGGCGGGATTTCTTAAGACCTGCATCCGACTAGGGGATGTTCATCGTGAATGGTCTTGATTGGAGATTAAAAAAGCAAACTTGCTGAAATCCGAACTTTAATTGGAAGTGGGAATTCTTTTTGAATCGTGAGGCGAGACCGGGCTTTGTTGTGTGCTCGGTTGGGGAACATCAAGCGGATAATGTAAATGGGAGACTTTTGACACGATTTCGTTAGGTAGTTGGTCGCCTTTAAAGATAAACATTGGACAAGGCGATTTAAAGTTGGAAATGCTTCCGCAACCGTATCCCACCGATGTATCGGATAAAGTGTCTCTCGGTTGTCTGTTCCTTTTCAATCTTATGCGACCCAGGATTGGTGGCTTTCTTGAATACCTATGTACATTCATATGTGGGAACCAATGTGTGCATTAAACGCTTCAGGGTTAAAGGATTGTGCAGTGGACTTGAAAAAATGTTAAAACAAAACCCTTACCCCAAAGTTGCTAGTTTACGGGTATGCAAGTGATACGTGCGAACTTTGTACAAACATTTTGTCTTTATATAGTCGGCAAATGCCCTTAGAAAGTATAAAACTTACATCCCTGCCTCTAGGAAATTCGATGGAGCGCAATGGAGTGCTCTTATGGGGCAATCTGTGACGTTGAATATAGCTGTCATGCTACACAGAGCTCAGATATGGATTTTGGTATGTACCCAGTGCCTCACACGCACCCGTAAATGTAAGAAAGACCTGTCATACTCTGAATGCAGACTTTATTCAGTCTGATATGTGGGAAATTCACCAACGGCCATTGAAATATCTCATGTTACCCTCGAGCAGGTGTTTGACCACTGAGCCAGCAAGTGTCATAATGGACTTTAATGTCAACACGGACCCAGGAAAAACATTCAACATTCCAGCAACGGCGGAAACTGATCGACTTTGCCGGGCGCGGATTTTAATAGGATGTCCAAAACCATCATATTGGCACATCGAAGTTTCGTACATCTTACTGCGGCGATAACAGCCTGTGGACGAATAATGTTTTGAAGAGAGGAAAGAAGTGAGACTTATTTTCAGGCGCAATGAGAGACTGGCAGATAGGTAGACTGCTGAACGGTGGTAGCAGCATTGAAAACAGAGGGGTTTGGTATCAACAAGCCTACTGTGGTTGATGGGTTTATCGTGAAAAATTATTCAACTCTATTTTCCCCGGTAATTGCAGTCGCTGTACTTGGACTTTTCTGACCAGACTGGTGTCGCACAGTTTGTATATTATCTTTCCATCCAATGAACACCTATATAGACCGAACATACCCCAAACAACTTTTCTCTTAGAGCAGTTTTTGCCTAATTCACTTTCTTCGCTTGATTTCAGCGCTGGTGTCATTGTCTGTATTTATATCGGAGCCTAGGTGACTACCTCAAAGTTATATCTGTCGAGGATGACGTTCTGTCCGTTCTCGGTTTTGGTTATCAGTTTTGCTTGACAGCATATACTTGGTCTTGCCCTCATTGACCGCTAAACCCATTTTCGCCGCTTCCGTCTCAATACTCGCGAAAGCGCCACTAACAGCACGCTGCTTTCTCCCGATTATGTCAATATCGTCGGCGTATACGAGTAGTTGGACGGACTTTTGAAAGATAGTGCCTCTTGTGTTTGCTGGTATGGCAGATAAGATCTTGTATGCGATGTTAAGGAGACTGATGCCTCTGTTGGCGCAGTTCAGAGGGTCTCCTTTCTTGAGAATCGGACAAACAATGTTGAGGTTCCATTCATCGGGCGTACTTTCGTCCGACCATATTTTGGTGTATTCTCCTTACCAAGTCATCGCCTGCCACTTTGAAGAGCTCCGCAGCCAGGCCATCCGCTCCAGCAGCTTTGTTGTAGTATTTCTCAATTTTCTCAACCGCGCGCTTCTCATGCTCTTTCTTCTTCCTCCTGAGAAGCCGGTGTTCGTCTCTCCTTTTCCGCTCATAGGGATCAAGAGCAGCTCTGGTCCTTCGATGCAGCGCCGCTTTATATGCATCTTACTTAGCTGCATGTGCTTGCCGGCATTCATCATCGAACCAGGGGTTTCGTTGTGGTGGACGAGTGAAACCCAGCACATCAGAAGCGGCATCTCTGATGGCGTTTTTTCAGTGTTTCCAATGGTCTTCGATGCTTGATGCTGGCGGTATTGGACCTCTTAAGAGATTAAGAGACACTCGATCGGAAAAGGGCTTGGCGATCTCTTGCGATTGTAGCCGTCTGACATCGAATTTTCTAACAGCATTAGTTTGTCTTGGCGTAGTTTAGGATATCCGCAACCGAGCCTTGGCTACAACAAGGTAATGGTCCGAGTCGATGTTGGCTCCTTGGAACGTACGGACAACCATAACACTAGAGGAATGTCTTGCGTCGATCGCAATGTAATCAATCTGGTTGACTGTTGATTGATTAGGAGTTCTTCAAGTCCCCTTGTGAATGTCGAGATGTGGGCACCACGTGCTAGCTACGAAAATGATTCACCCCGCCGCAAAGTCGATTAGCCTGAATCCGTTATCGGAGGTGGTGGCGTGCAGGCTATATTTTCCGATCGTTCCACCAAAGATACCCTCTCGTCCTAGCTTTGCATTAAAATCTCCGAGGACAATTTTAATGTCATAGCTAGGGCATTGCTCGTAGATCTTGTGAAGGAGCTCATAGAAATCATCCTTGGTGTTGTCATCCTTCTCATCTGTGGGGGCATGAGCGCATATAAGCCTAATGTTGGCGAATTCAGCCTTGATGCGGATTGCTACGAGGCGCTCACTCACATGCCGGAAGCTCAGAACTTCTTCTCTTAGTCTGCCTCCGACAACAAATCCGCATCCAAATAAGCTCTGCTTTTGCCATCGATAGCAATTGCCGGAGTAGATGTCTCAGTTCTTCATCCTCTTTTTGTCCAGCCCATCACATCGCATTTCTTGAATGGCGGTTATGTCTGCTTTGCAGCAGTCTAGGGCATCCGCTAGTTGTTCGACTGCACGTGGTCTATTAAATGATCTAACATTCCACGTGCATGTCCGAAGACTTCGAATATGTCTGTCGAAAATGACATTGTATCCGAGATGTATATGTCTATGTTGAATACTATTTTCTCTAGACAGCCTTTTGCATAACCATTAGACGTGTCTTTAGCGCTTCCGAAGTGATAATTAGGAACTTGCAACTGATACCAACTTATGACTGATAGTGTCTCTGGCATTGACGTGTGAGCTCTGCAAAACGATCTGTCTGAGGTGGCCAAGGATACCAAAATAATCCATTGCCCCAGTGGGCTGTACCCCACGTTTAAAAATTGTATCCTGCGCTGCTTCTAAATCGAAAAAATTGTATGTCTATCGATCTCCCCTACTTTTATTGCGGAAATAAGTTTGGCGGGTTGGCCGTTAGTCTTAGCAGCCTTATTGGCCTTAAGATATGGTTGTCATTAGTTAAGGTCTTTGGTATGGCTCGTCTATGGCTCGAAGAAAAGGCACATCATTACTGGATAAATGCTGTAGGTAACAGATATACCAAACTATTCTCGCCAAAAGCTTCCCACAACAAAACAAAACAACTCCTAAACCTAAACAGAAGTCAGATTCGAATGGTCACGGGCTTTCTGACCGGACTCTGTAGAGTCAAGAAACATTTACTGGTCATGGGAATAGCACAAGACAATTACTGTAGATTATGTAACAAAGACGAAGAGTCAGCAGAACATATACCTACACTATGCCACTGCAGCTGTCTATTCAGAACACATCAACGTTACTTAGGTAAATTGTATCTCAAAGCAGAAGACATTTCTGTCAATTCCCCCAAAGATTTGTCGGCATTTATTGTCAAATCCGGCATCGTGGTTGAACTTTAATTATGAGGTAATCACAATAGGCGCAATTGAAGCCGCATTGACTCTTACGTAATCTAATCTAATCTAGGGTCTTGGGTCGGATGGAGGAAACTATTGCTCATTGTCATCCGGATTGAATGGCTCACTCCTTTATACGAACAATTTCATAAAGTTTGGAAACAAAAAGTACCACTGAGGGTTTAATCCGTCGAATATGGCGAAGAAGGGAGCAAGTCTTTGACTACGCATGCGTGCACCCGTGCATTGTCTTGACGGAAGCTTTTCTTTTGGCTAGATTCTGTCATTTTTCGTCAAATCAAGAGTGCAATTATCAGCGTTGATTCGCCGGAGAGACCCACAGCTTCCCCAGTGGGTTGTGGTGGATCCATAATGGAACATCGAAAGAACTCTATGTTCTGTTAACCCTGTGATACAATTTTCGGGACTGATTCCTAAAACGAATCGTCGATTTCGTCGTCATGCTACTTCTTATCCGTGTTGAGAAATTAATGTCACCGTCTGTCTATTCTACTCACGATTAACTCCAGTCCTTCTTTGCATCGTAGATACCTATATCTCTATTGTTGTTTCACTGCGTTCGAAACAGTGTTCTTGTTCCGGTAGTTTAGTGAAATACTGCGTATCAGAGGAAGCACCTCTGAGGTTACTTTGAAGTGCAGTCGCCGGTGTTTAATGCTGGTGGTATAGGGCCTCTAAAGAGATTAAGAGGGATTCAATTGGCATAGGATAGTAAAATCTTTTGTGATTGTAGTCGTTCCGTCCAAATTAGAATTGTTTTTGTTGTCAGTAAAAGTCGTCGAGATACATGCCGCAGTTCATTATCCTCTCACGCACTTCTCAAATCCCGGTCATAACTGCACTGCACCTATCTTGCTCTGCATGCAGTCTATTAAGGGACCTAAAACTCCTCGTGCAAATCTGAAGTTTCTCAGATATTTTTCCACCATTCTCTGCGGCCATGGCGGTTCGATGGCGACTGATTAGGTACTATAAGATTCTACTCCTTTCTACAAAGCAATTTTATTAACAACTGTGCTGTCTACTGAGGCCAATTGAATCTAAAAAAATGTGTTACTGCATCTCAAATACGAATCTCTTCATTTCAAATTGTACTTTGACTTCTTCGTCTGGAAATAAGGTTATGAGGGCTTTGGAATTCATTAAGGGCAGACCTTTCTGTCTAATAAAAAAAAACAAGTTCCAGCCGGAAACCCTTGCTTTTGACCCCATAAATTCCAAAATTTATTACCTTAAAAAAAAGACACAAAACGCAACTGAATTGTCCCATCGACAACGTACCTTCTACCTTCTCAGTAACAACCTTCCTCCGATTTGATGGGGTTTTTTTCATTGACCACATTAGCGGATCAAACGTTCAATATTTTCTGAAGATTTCCTTTCTCAATTATTTCATTCACCATGACTGAAGAACCATCACCACCGCCATCACCATTGCCATCGACATTATCATCACCAGTCGAAACGACTTGCCAAATAAGAGAACAATGTAACTGCTTCACCAATCGAACGGAATATTGGATAGTTATTGCCTCCATTCGATACATTCCCGCATTAAAATACGTAGAAGAATAAATTCTATAGAAGAAGAAAATCAGCACTTTAACGTTCCGGTATTACTCCAAGAGATCCCGCACTTCTTAGCACAAACATTCTGCACTCCTATTTAAATTGCAAAACAAATACGAACCGACCCAAGTTGAAGTTACCGTACAGATTCCACCAATGGAACTGAGACAGAATGATTCCCAGATACGCATGGTGGAGATTTATTCATATCAACTCTAAAGCTGTTCCAAGCATCGTAACCATCGTAAGACAAGAACGCACTTAAAGTCTTAAACACATAGCCAAGGCAAGGCGCAAACAATCCATAGACCGTGCTCGCTGTTGCATTCCAAAATGGGAACAACCAAAGACGGGAGAAGCTGGAGCCTGAGAGGAGATGTACCTACTCATACTCGTACTCGTACTCGTATCTATACCCTCTTTTGTGGTAATAAAAAGCGATCTAATGTTTGGATAAGGAAGACCGTTTCAAATTAGCAACTTTTGTCGTGAGCAGATAACATTGCGGTAACAACCGACGAAACGAAGCGCATTCGAAATAGAAAACTGCAGCATCATCATCTTGTGATGGGTTCCGGTTATCTATCCAATGAAGAAGTAGTCTTGTCTTGAGATGCTGGCCGACTATCTGTCTATTTGTCCATTTGTCTGTTGATTCATATCTGGGGCGCGCAATTCCACTTGGCTTCTGCTGTTCGTGGTTGTTATAAGTATTCGAACTTATCTGCGAGTGATGATTGCCATTTCTAGAACACAGAAATGCACCACCATAGATAGATGTGAATTCAGATTGAAGATTGAAAATGAAACATTGATGATTGGAAGCACAGAGCTGAGATGAAACTATTTGAATTGCAACTAACGATGCAGTCGGTAGTTAGTTTGAAATGTCGTTTTTCTAACATGAAGATGCGTTATCGGGAACTGATTATGCGATGCTGAATAGCGATTTCAGATTACATTCTCTTGAAGTGCTAATTTCTGCACTTATCATCGCTCTTCACAACGTCTTCGTTCAGTAATTAGAGTGGTGCTTGGTAAATGATTGTTATGTGAATGATAGTCTCACAATTGAACTCGTTTTATTTAATTGAGTTGGAAAGTCAGTTTCTGAAGTCCAGCTGAAGTAGCTTTCGAAACCGATTAAAACAACCAAATGGTGATGATAGAAAGGTGATCTTAATTATGAGGACGTTTTAAAGATTTGTTGACTACCTTTGGCAGTGACTTCGAACAATGTTTGCATTGCTAAGGCATAGACGGGTGAGATAAATACTATCAATTCCAAGATTTGTACCTCCAAAACGGGCGAGCATTCTCGTCGGTTATATATGGAGATGCCATTAATTAGTTGGTATCGCTGGGGAGTCCATCGTAGAGCCAGAAATAATCACGGCAGCACGAGAGAGATTGTATGAAATATCTTCGATTATGACAAGCCCAATCCTTTTAAAAATAATCTATACATTGATTTGAAATAACAGGCACTTTTACGAGGAAATAAACGGACGGTAGAGTTAGTTCTTTCTTATAATTGCTCTAATTCTTGTAGCTAAACTTGTTCAGAACTAGCATGCACTATATGTTATGTTTACCGGCCGGCAAATGAAGCAACATTCTAATGTGCCATCAGGTTAGAATGTGCTTGGAAGCAGAAAATTCCCAGCGAGATAGATTTTTGGCTTACGGCAGAGGAAAGTGAAATCGGCGAATGATGCGTTAGAATCAGTTCGTTGTTTTCAAGCCTGCCTGATTCTGCTTTAAATACACTGATGAATCGACTTGCTCTTAGGAAACAGATGCTTTATGTAGAAAGGTTAAAATATGAAGGATTACACTAGCGAAATAGTGAGATTTTTGTGGAGTGGTTCTAAGCTAACATCATCAGAGATTTCTTTCTTTGAAGGGAGTATGACAATAACTCGAGAATAATTTCAGAACTGGAAAACGAGATTCAACTCCTCACTCGTTGAATTCAGCCGCGATATGCTGAAATGTCACCGAAAATTTCGTCAAAAGGACCAACGAGACGGCTATTTATATGTATTGCTGGACATTTTATCATGGAAAGACCTTGCCCGGTACAGTGTCTACGATTTATTCAGCTGTATTACGAAAACCAGCGTTCTACAGAGAATGTATTTCGTTTGCTAACAGCAAATTATGATCCACATAATCGGCCTACCGAACGCTTAATTCGCTATATCATCGAAAACTTTGACACCCAATTCAAAGTTCCATTTTTGGAAAATGTAGCGACGGTAACGAAGAGTGTAGACCATGACCGTGCTGAATCGATTGGCTTATCGTGTGCAAGGACCTTGGTTTAAGAGAATAAAAAATTCAATTCGTGCAAGAACTTAAGCCGACCGAACTTTTTAATCGTCTGAAACGGCAGTCGTTCAGATTCACCTTTTTTGACCAAAATTTTATTCAACGATGAGGCCCATTTCTGGTTTAATGGCTTCGTCAGTATGCAAAATAGCAGTATTTGAGGCATAGAGCAACCTGAAGAAGTTTAAGAACTGCCACGATTTGGTGTGGCTTAAATAAAAGCCCGTGATCTCAGCGACATTTAGCTTCAACAAGACAACACCACTAACGACGATCATTCAGTGAAACCTTTTGAGGCTTAGGGGGTCGTTAAATTGGCCTTTTAGATTATGTGCCATCGCACTTCGATACTTTTTTTTTGGGGCTACGTAAACACCAAAGTCTACATTAATAAGCCTGCTACGATTGAGAAATTGGAGGCCAACATTACTCAAATCATTCACAACAATGCTCGAAAGCGTCATTGAACTTCAGAATGGACCATGTTAACCACAGTAACGGCCAACATTTGAAGGAGAAAATCTTTAAAAAATAAATGTATAAAAGATTACCCGATGAGGAGACAATCCTACCTACTCGGAACATGGCCAGCTCGCTCTTTTAGACTACAACGACGTAAGCGATCTAAACTTTAGACGTTAGCAGTCTCCTACCCTTCTAAGGAAAAGAAGAAGTAGAAGTCCTAAGTGGGTTGGTTTTTTAAAATCTACTCACCTAAAAGACGGCAAGAAGAGTTTTTCTTTCACATCCTCAGCACTCACTCGGACTCCTTGACTAAATTACCGTGTTTATCTCCACAGGTTAAGTTGTGGTCTTGTTGGCATGAAACGTTCATTGCAGCTTTTTGTAAATCTTCACTCACTTCCCAGCTTCTACTACTTAGTCTTTTTCCCTAAAAGAATGGCTTCTTTTGTTGCTCTCTCATCTATAGCTCGTCCATACCAGTACCGCTTTTTAGCCAAGTTGTTTTGGTACATTAAACCACCGGTTTCGGGAGGAGATCACTAAATAATATTCGTTAGTTAGAAATGGTGAACACTTTGTAGCATCGAGCCACCAATCTTTAGTAATTGGGGCACGTTGTACAGAATTAGTCAGGAGGTTGGTAGATAAGTGATAGCCAAAGGTCCCTGATGATTTGTTGTAGCTGAAGCCATTTGAAGCCGCAAAGGATATTTTCGTAGCAATTAAGGTATCCGTGGAGGCTTTCCGGTTATTGACAGGTCTTAATATTCGAACGCAGAGCGCCTTTCGTCGATCGTAACGCAATTAATTAGACGATCAAGTAAATGCAATATTCAGTATACAAGCTGAATATAGCTACAATCCGACGCACAGCAAAATCAATCAGCCAAAGCTTCCATATATGGTGTCTTGTAGTTTTCGCTTTCAGACTGTACAGCCAAAGTTGCCTCCATTACTTATTCCTCATTTTGACGTCACAAGATACAGGCGAATGAATATATCCGCTAGCGATGGCGCGATAGTTAGCTCATTGGACTATCACGCAGAGAGTCTGGGTTCGATTCCTGGCTGCGTCACCAACAATTGCTCAAATTGCCATCACACTTTCGGCGGGCAATGGCAAACTCCCGAAAGCAAAATTGCCTACGAAGAAGCTTCTAAAGAGTGCCGTTCGGACTCGGCGATAAACCGTAGGCCCCGCTCAGATGTGACAAAAATTACAACATGAGCAACACAAATGAGTGTCAAGAAAGGCTGCCAGCATCACAGTGTTTTTTTCCGCTGTATGTCCTCCTTCTGAGTATAAGTGTAGTGAATATTACAGCGTGGCTAAATTCTTCCATTCTCAACATTGGAGCTACTATGAACCTTAAGTAGGTCCAGTTAATGAAATCAATTCGCAGTAACTACCGCGAGGATATTAAATCAGCACGTAGTTTGTAATCATAATTACAGCACTGAAAATCACCAGACTAACGCCGATTAGATCCCTTCTCAATCGAATACAAGCAGTCTTGAATAGGATTGTACCTTGCCTTGGTATAACTCTAGTTTTATTGGTGTCTCCAGCTCGCTAATCCTAAGATTTTTCATGCTTCTCCAATGAAAAGTACTCAGTGTAAGTACGTTTTCCAGAACCTACCCCTATTTGCATGACTTGTAGACTCCTCAATACCAGAACAACCATGGCACTAACAGTGTGCTATTGCCACATATTGCTTGAACGGCTTTCCTATTTCACATCAGTGAGATTTGTTTCGTTTGATCCCACAATAATTTCATCAGCAGGGCAAAGACATTTGCAGCTCTGTTGCACGCTGAGCTCTCTCACCGACAGATCCTCAGCTCTGTGGCCAGTCAGAGCTCCCATTGTGGCTATTATTCTAGTGAAAGTAAATATTGGTCAGACTTTCTACTCTTAAGGTCTAGAATAGGCAGAGTGAAGACTAAATGGACCTTATATTGAATTGGGTTGGATTTCCAGTTGTGTTTTATTCAACACTTCTGTTTTTGGAGACAGACCGTTAAAGCCCACAGTACGACCAAGGCCGTACGAAGAGGGCCAAAGATAACTAAGATAATCTCTTCGAAGAAGTCACAACAAACCAGAGCTGACACATAACACTGAGTAAGGTATGGCGGCCATTCTTAAGGTTCTAGGGAGGAATAAATACCATTCTCCCCTAGACTTGGTAACACCTTTGTCTGCTACGGGCACTATTTTTGTCCTCAGAAATGGAGAAAGAAGGAAAGAATTTGAGCAAGAATATCTTAGCTCAAAGACTCCTTCTCCCCTCATTAAAATCTAATTCGTACCTTTTTTTGTATACATTTACTACTAAGATTCCTGACACTTTTTAACTGTCTTCTCATCTAATTGCTATAAGGGAGATCTTAGGGTCTGTCCCCTGTTTCGTGTATTGCCACATTGAATAAAATCTTTTCATATTTTTGTTCTGGGGTTTTGCACAAGTTCTTTGATTGGCGAACCCTAAGACAAACTCTATCAATTGTTCGTATTCATTGCTGACAACTGCATTTTCATTTTCCTATGAACAACTCATTTAAAACCCCTGCAACACCATAACAATCGTTCAATTGAACCTTATCCCTTCTTATCGCTAGATCATAAAACCCTCTGCATAAAATTCTGTCCCCAATAATTCCTAACAAATCACAAACCAAACAAATTTAGATTGATTGGACGCTCAAACACAATACCTCCTGAAGGGTAGGTAGTCCAACCATCGTAAACGCCAGGTACTCTTCAGACCATACCTCGTCTGTATGGTATACCCGATATAAAATAGTGCACACAATATTTGTTTCTCGTCCGCTTGTTAACATTGTACCAACCAATCGCGCACAATGCCTCATTATCTTGAGTAGCGCCATTAAATTGATTTGTCAAACCAGCATTACCAATCGTTTTCAGTTGATTTGTCATTTTGACAAGTCCGATAAAAATAAAAAAATAAAAGAGTAATAACTCGCACCAATCAATCTTGAACGTTAAAACTTGCGCTGTCACTTTGTTTTGATTTGATGCGACAACTGTCAGGTAAACCTGACAAGAAGTTCGAAAAATGTAGACCATCATCCCCAATTACAAATCCAAAATCCCTCTTAACCCAAAAAACAAACCGAAAAATCCGTAAAAATTTATGACAGCACCGGTCCCCTTCCTATCAATCGCTTATCGTCATAAATCGCGCCACCAAGTGGACAAATATTTGATTAGTGCGTTGTGCTGGACTAGTTACGACTTACCAGTATGTATTCGTAGCTGCATTGGACTTGGAAAATCTCTTGAACCTGAAGAATCTCATTCCGTGGGTCATAAAAATTTATCATTCCATAATGGCTGTCAGAATTTGATTTATACGATACGAACGGCCCCTTTCCTTTTGCTGGGAATAGTGGGCAGGCAGTTCTCTTCGAATGACATTGCCAAAGAAAGGAAAATTACCCCCAAATGCGAGTGCACAAGTTAAGAACAGTGCTGTCCGGTTAGTCAGCGGAAAAAAAAACCGTCCGAGCTGTCACTTGGGGTAGTGTGGGAAGTTTGAGTAATCGTTTGTTTGTACAACACTTAAGACTGACCTACATAAATCACCTGGGCTGCACTATTTTCTTTGGGGAGCATTTGGAGTGGATTTGTAGTTGAATGAAGATAGTAGAGGATGATGGTAGGGTGACACGGGATACATACGGTGAAACCTAAACTTGGGAAAACCATTGCAAGTCTGCTTGAATGGAGAGCTTAAAAATGAAATATGTAAAACGTAGATGCGACAATTTATGTAGTTCAACGACCATAATCCTTTTTATGTCCCTTAAAGGACCATCAAACTTTCATATCAAACTATCAGAAGAAAGACAGGATGAAAAGATCTGGCCCAACTGGTCGCAGGCTTTGACACATGTTATAGGGAAATATTAGGAGATGCACTATCCTGGTGAAATGTCATAATGCAAAATCTGGCAAGCGCATATCGGTGGCCTATCAACAGGGTTTTAGCCACCATAAAAGTCTCCGACTGGGTTCTATAACGAGGGAAGCTTGAACAAAATGCCACGGTGATCCTGCCAGATATTGTGTGGCCGTTATATGTTTCATAGCAATATTTTTCTAAGCACCAAGACGCTTCTCACAAGAAAATTATTTAATAAAAATTCTGACGACTCCATGCATGACATGATAGTAATAAACTTCTTAGAACTTCTGGAAAAGGAAGGCTGTAAGACGTTTGCTTATTCAGGTAGCATTGCAGTGAGTTTTACTGGGAAATATTTGGATACTTGACGAAATCTAAACCCTTCAGCTCGGCGTAAAAGCATGGCTTGGATATGAACCTAAGGAAAACTAAATTGGATCAGACTGAATTTCTGCCAAAAATCTGAACAGCGCACTAAATTGGAAGCCAAATGTTCAGTAACGCGATAGCAAAGCCTGTATGCCTCTATTCACAAGCAAAACCAGTCCCTTATATATTCAAGACTGGATAAACGTACATATCAAGGCGTAATACAAAAAAAGAGTACCGGCCTTCCTGTGTCAGGGGGGTTCTAACATCCTCACCCATTGCTGCACTTAACACTCTTTTTCAACTTTGACTATCGGAGGCCAAAGGAGCCTTACTACCAGAGGATTGAAAGTTTCCTCGAAATGGGCCAGTATTACGTTTCCCACATTCTCAAATCATAAAAGAGTAATATCTGCCAAATCCTGAAATATTTGTGGAAATGATGAAGCTGAAGCTTGCCAAATGAGACACAAGCCCAACCATTCGCAATTAGAAGTGAAGGGCCAACTTCAGTTACCCAGAGGGCTTGACCCTTCCATTTGATTAGGGAGCTGTGGCCTAACCTAAAACAGAGTCTTCAAAGAAATCTCTTATGTATAAAGTCGTCATGTCTATAGACACCATCACAGCTCACTATCGAATTGGTGGACATGCCAATCGACCTTATCGCTTCTTGTAATGATTAATTTACGAACTGGAGATGGGGAGCATGATCCGTGGGAGAAGGTCGAGGCAATAGGAGCGACTTTCCAGGAAGGGTACAAGACAAATGACATCATGCATTGGTCCGAACCACGACCTGGAAAGTCGAGTCCTTGTGCACAATTTCTGCCTTCGAAATGAAATTATGAATTGGCGAATCGAGAACCCGGGCTTCACCCAATTCAGTGATGAGATTTTGGCAAGCAAAAGAACAACCCCCGTTCATCTCGAAGGAAGAGCTTCAAACGATCTTTGAATCACTTAGAAGTACGACGAGTGGGAATCGATAAAATACCGAACATTGTGCCTCGACATCTCCCACTACCACCACCCTGTTTAACAATGCAATGAATAATGCACATTATCCATCGCATTGGAAAAATGTTTTTTTAGTGAGGACATCCCATCCCCAAAAGGGACAAAGACACCTCCAATCCGTCGAATCTCCGGTAGATCAGTCTCCTTACAAACATCAGTAAGGTTTTCGAAAAAGTCATCAATAGAGTCCTGACTAAATGGGTTGAGGACAGAAATATAGTTCTGGATAATAAATTCGGTTTCAAGGCGGGACATGATGTTATACATGCCGCGTCTAAGCTGGTTTCTGATGTCCAATTGAACAAAGCCAAAAAACAGTGCACGGGTGCCTGCCTGATTGACATGGAGAAGGCTTTCGATACCGTATGGTTAGAAGGACTCTTCTACAAGCTGAACAGGCTGGGCATTAGTAAACCACTGCTGTATATTCTTTTCAATATGCTCACAGATAGACAGTTCATCGTGAAGAATGGCCATGTGACTTCCACTGGTATATTCAATATTAAAAATGGTCTGCAACAAGGTGCGGTCAATTCGCCGATCCTTTTCAACATTTACACAAGTGATCTGATAGGTTCACTTCACCATGCCATAGCGTACGCAGACGACTTAAACGCGTACAGATCAGGTCCAAAGATTGAGGTTATAAACATTCTTTTGCAACGTGACTTCGATAAAATTAAACAATATTGCGACGACTGGAAGTTGAAGATCAACTTTCAGAGGTCGGAAACCATTCTGTTTAGGACGCCTTTGTCTAGGGCCTCTGCGGATACCAGAAAGAATTGGCGAAAGTTTCAGATCGTGGGACAACACGGGCAGCCACTTGTTTGTCGAAATGTAGTCAGATACCTTGGGATCTGGCTAGATCAATATCTGTATTTTAACAAACATATAGATATTGATCTGGCCAGGCCCAAAGGTGCTTTTGCCCTTACAAAGAGACTGTTTTATAGCGGCCAACTCGATGCGAGGGTAAAGGTGATCTGCTACATGGCCCTTATTCGGCCTATGCTTGTATTTAGTTGTCCCGTGTGGATCAACGTGAGAGCAAGTGTTTTGGAAAAGATTCGGGTGTTTGAGAGGTCTTGCCTTAGGGCTTGTCTTCGCCAACACAGAACACCAGAGTCTGAGTACATAAAATTCTATCCTAATGAGGTCTTGTACAATAGGGCGAACCTAATACGAGTGGACAATTTTGTTATTAAGTTGATTCGAAGGCACATTGCAAGAGCAATGACCTCGTCGAATACCCTGATCGCCGGGGCTTACGACCCCAACTATATGTATCACGAGAGAGTGCGCTTTGACGGCTTTATTCCTCCAGAAGCGTTCCTCTACCTCGACAAAAAAGGTCTGATCCAGGATAGATTAGCGGTGCCGTTAATCTTCCACGTCGCTCGAACAGCTGCGGACATGCGACTCAACTACGACAGAGACATCGCACACGGCAGTGCGGAGCGTCACCAGTTTAGTAGGGCGGTAGGGAGTCGCGACATGAGGGATGTTGCTCGGCAGCACCAACAATTTTGATGGCTCGAAGAAGAAGAGCAAGCTCCATCGTCAACTTCCTCTAAAACTAGATAACTTGTTTAGGAAGCAAAGTCGGCAGTCTAAGTTTCTTTTTTTTTAGCCATGGCCGGCTTACATAGTTTTAGGTAGGATTAGGATAGTTTTTAAGGGGAAAAAAATAAAACAAAATAAAAAAGATAATTTTAAGTAATTTAAGCTAATTTTTTAGCATTTTTTTAGCATAAAGCAATACGTCTTCCAAGGTATGATTCCAGGCGCTAGAACGAACCCATTGTGATCCCTGTGGAACAAGTTGAATTTATATTCAAAGAGCAAAACCCTAAACAATCTAACATTTCTTTGCAAAAACAAAGAAGACCTTCGAAGTTCGTGCCGTCTATTTCCTCTAGGTTTTCGAAAAAGTATTTCCCTACAAATTGTGTGTTATGTCCTCAACAGCTTGCAGATCACCGCAGAGTCTGCAAATATCCATATCTGACAATTTGCGCGTTTCTGCAGGAGATAGTGTCCTGTTAAGATTCCTATTATCTCTGGCCTGAGGCCTGACCACCTTAAGTTGGCAGTCTTTATGTTTTTTTTCCTCGATATCCTGTTCATTTCCCTCTATACAACAGTATCCTGTCTGACCCGGTTCTGACTACATAAAGCTTTGAGCACTGTGCGACAACCCCTGACGATATCAGAAAATACCTCCTCCAAAGATTCAGCGATATTCTTCCAGTATTTTGGGAGACACTGAGCCTTGAATGTGCTAATTATAACCAATTCTTTGCCTCAGTGCACTAAACTGAGCACCTAAATGACAACTCGACACATCTGTAGCAGAAAGATAATCCCATGAGTTGCAATTACAAGTCTGTTTGACGTCGAAACTATCCTTGAAATAATTATCCATGGATCCTTCCATGAATTCATCATTTTCGACTACAAATCATCCTGACAACGCGATTGTACTTGAAATAAAGTGAATAACACTTTGAGACAAGCCTTGGATATAAAAAATGCTTTAGCAACTAGATCACCCTAAAACCCAAGATCATTGGCTGAGCGAAAATAGGATGATCTTGCGTTCAATATAATTTTTGGTGTGAAGATCATAACCGTTGAAGTAAAGGTCATTACCCTTTAAAAAGGTGCACTTTCGGAGTCAAAGTGCCTTTATTTGAAGTCAATATCATCATTGGCGACAAGATCAGTCCCCATCTTGAGATCCGTCTTAGACTCAAACATATGTTGCTGGGCGGACAGTCATCTACGACTAATAATATCTCTTCGATGAGCCGTCTCAACAAATCAATAAGAAGTCAAGATCATCATCCTAAAAATTCTTCCCTGAATGAAGATCATTACTGGAACCATAGCATGATCATTGGAGCGTCAAGTTTATTCATAAGCCCTCGAACAGACCAGAGAGTGATCAGTCAAGATCACAATAGAAAAAAATCAACCCAACGATCATGATCGTCCTGAGTTCACGATCATTGAACCAAAGTCAAAATGGACGGTGGAATGAAGATCTGCTAAGTTTGAAGATCATCATCCTTGAATCACAGGAGTAAAGAATTTAACAGGTAACCAAAAGCATATCCAGCCTCAATTTAAGTTGTTTTTTCACTGTGCTATTGGAGCAGGCAACGAATTTAAGCCAGATCTCAAGGCAGACACTATAATTCCATGCTGTTTCCAATTTTCAGAGTCCCATAAAGTCTTCAAAGACTCCATTTAAACGATTGACAAATTTTTTTTTCAGTATTCAACTCACCTTCTCTATATACCGTCACAATTAATGGTAACGATTTCGAAATCACATTACTCGCTTGAGTTGGTCCCTTCCTTGGCGTCATCTAAACAAAGTCGATTAAGAAGCAAATCGACAACTTATAGATTGATGCCTAAAGGCAACAGTAAAAACAGGAAACAGAATTCAGTGTATTAAACGAAATGCGATAATCTGAGTGTAACGCAGCTTGAAACAACACCATGTCAAACGCAAACTCCTGCATTGACGAAAACCACAAAAAAAACTCTCCATCTAAGCTGGCAATGGCAATTTACCAGATTCACTGCAAATCCAAAAACAAAAAACAAGCCATACCCTCTTCTAGTAAGACAAATTGAACCACAAAAACTCACAAATCAATAAGTAATTTCCATTCCGTTTAAAGTCATCGATGTCGCTCCTTTTGTGGCATTCAATCTCTGCCTCTGTATCATTTATTCGATTCTCCGACCGCAGATTTAATTCATTGTATTTTATTGGCTTCATGAATTGGTCCTTCTCTGGTTGACTGGTCCACTGGTCGACCTATAAAACCACCAAAGCATCGATGCGCAAAATAAATTCACCTGTTTTAAGTGCCGCCCAAAATATTAACCCCAGTCGCTACTATTGTACAACTGCCCAGCAGCTACGCTCGTAGGTTTTGGCTTCCTAACGATTCGTCCTCCCAACCACTACTACTAATATCACTATCACCGCCTGCACCGGTACTGAAGCTCCCAAACCTTGAAGGCATTAATTAAAACCACAGAATGTCATTCCTCATTCTGTGCGGCCAGACCGCAGGTTAATTTTCCATTCTTCCGCGGTCCAAAAATGTAGCCCAGGCCAGGCGAAGTCTGCTTCCACCAGAAATTTGTCATTCATTTGTGATGCCAAAAAGGAAAAACACGTAAAACATGACATGACCGAACCACTCGATCTCTATTTGGTATGCATGACTTTTGGGATACTGGTCCAAAACCACTGAAGCAACCAAAGCAACAAGGATGCTCCTTCCAGAGCTGTTCGTTCGATATTTCTGGCAATCGTCAGACATCCATCGAATGTTGTCAGTTGCATAATTATTTGGGACATGCGAAAAGGAATTTTATTTCGTTGCCTCTTCGGTTTCAACTTTGTATGGTGCCAAATAGACATTGCTTGGTGAGCGTCCTATTCTGGAATTTGGGCCCACATGGCTTGGCTGTCAGCACTCTCTTCAAACAGCGGCACATCCTGTTTATTTATTCTGCACGCAACACCATCACCACCACTGCCACGAGTACCGGCTCAAGGGTATAGTCCGAATTTCTGATTCAAAACTGAAAACTTGGCGTGCCTGATGGGAAAAAGATCCAATCTAGCTCCAAAACCCAACTGGTTTCTCCCCCTACAACCAGTTTGGAACTTCGCATCTTCTCAAGAAACCTTCATAATACTCGTATTTAAACTCTCATTTGTCCCGGTTAGGAAAGAAGACGTTGCTTTGACCTTTTTTTGTATTGTTATTGCTTGTTGTTGGCATGGTCTTTGCCATAAGTCTACCGCACTGCCACTTCGTTGTGCTGTGATAAGACCAATATTGGCATCATCTTTGGCATCTACTGTGGTGGTCGACGAGGAAAGTTTTCATTTTCTGGTTCCATCCCAAAAGAATCCGATCCTTCTGTCGATGTGCCCTGGCTTGATGTGTTTATATTTTTCGTGTTATTATTTCGTTTTAATTTATGAGCCATGTTCGGTGAAGGAATTGCCTGCAAGGGGAGATACCCGTACATAGATACAAAGACTGACATGAAAGGTGCTTAACGTGTCGTGGCTAATCATAAATCAATTTGCCAGGATAAAAGCGAACGGTATGGGTGAAAGAAAAACAGGATTTTGGGCAAAGCAGGACGTTTTTCTTTTTTGCTCGTAGTTTCCCGAGAAAAAAAACCAACCACCTTCCTCGAAAGGAAAAACAAATTTCAAATTTCAGTTACCTGAAAAATGGAAACCAAATGGAAGGGATACGTTAAATTGTTTTGACAACAGCACCAGAGGATTTGGGCTCGAAATCCGGAAATTAAAAGAGGTTCATCCCCTGGCGCGTAATTCAAAAGAAGACACAAGTCTGGAAAGGGGATTTTCGAAAATGTTTTGGTTTGGCATGGATTATGAGAGACACAGAGTTCAGCTCTCAATTGATGGTGGTATTGTGTTTTTTAAATTCGTTTTGGTAATTATCACCTTTTTGTGAGGAGATGAAGACCTTAACGAGGATAAGAGGACATTCAGGTAGGTAAACCAATTACAGAGGTTTCTCTTGGCCGGAGGTTTTGTCTCGGTTAGTCTGTGTCCTTTTCTGTATGTTGTCGGGCAACTTGGTATGAAGGATTAGAAATGAGTTTTGCAGAAAATTAATATCGAAGAATTAAGATTTCTGAAAGGAAAGAACCTGGAATAGGAAAGAAATAGTCGCATCTTACAAGACGGGTTATACTTTGCTACTAATAATGACCATCATAGAGTTGAGACTTTCTTAATGAGATCTCCAACAGACATAACTATGAGTTAATGGTTCCAAGTTCGTCTTCCGTATCAATCCTTGACCCAGATATCTAGGTCTCTACAGAGTCGTTTAGAAGCATCTTTTAATGTCTGGACAGAGCCATTGATGTTGGTTACCACTCACCCTGAATCATGATGACATTGCGACAGAGATCATACTCATGACCAACTACAAGTCAATTACTAAAGCGCCGGTCAAGAGTAATCGCAAAAACTTTCAGAAGTTAACAAGTTAACAGAAGTCATATTTAAAGCTGTGCTCCATCTAAAGCTACTAGTAAAAGAGGTACCTACTTGAACGATAGTGCTTGTTCATCACAGCAAATTCGGTAAACTCGTGTAAGTTGGAGAACCTGATATGTCCTCAATTTGACCCGCAGATAGCAATGTCTCATACATCTCCAATTCTATAGCGCATTTAGAAGTTCTCCAGTTATTTCAAAGAGAAATTTCGCGAGGGTCTACGCTGGACAGATGTTGGAGCCTTTGCATTTGTACTTGCCATTTCAGCGGGATAAATTACTTTCTACTAGGCAGAAAGGAAAATGCCATTTGCTCCAAAAAACTGATGATTTTCGGTCGAATTCTACGATTCGCTTACTTTTTTCGTCGCTGTTTGTTTTGACTCATCAGAATACTCCTGTTTAACCTTTTAGGATGGCCATTCTTAGCCTAACCAGGAATTGGGCAAAAAATGTCCAGTTTTCAGTAAAATTCGGCTAGTAGTTAGAACTGGGTCCCTTGACCGAATAGATCGTGGATGGCTTGAAGCTTTCACGCATCACATCTGAAAGACCAAACTTCTATTGTAGGTGTGCAATTTTATTGAGGATTGAACAGTTGGCCTAAACTCTCATCTTTTCTTTACGTCAGCAAAGAGTTTTATACTTGCGCCGGTGAACCCTCTTGAGTCTTCTCTAGAAGGTCTAGTTGGCTGCAATAGTAAAAGTGAGTTCAAGACAAAGCCTTTGCTTTGTTTCGCCCGTCATCCTGAACCCATGATATACCAAAACTGTTGACTTATTGAAATACTTAACGGATGGAGCAAAACCTAAAATAGTTGATTGCTCTATTGATTTAAGCCCAATATGACGCAATGAAGATCTTTTAGAATCAATATCTCTATTGCCACCTTCTCTAGCTAGCAATAGCAATACTGAAGGCGGAAGCAGTATTTATGTCTTCTACTAGTCAAAAAGATAAATTTTCTTCTCAAGTTGCAGACCCTTCGCACTCAGAATAGAATAAATATTTAGAAGACATTGCAAGAAGGATCTATTCTGTGTCTGAGATTCTTGATAATCTTTATAACTCCTTCACTGATAGCAGCACTACATCAAATACAACCTCACACGGAACATCTTAGAGGTGTAGAAGATCAGTGGTGACATTGTCAATGATGAAATCAGATAAGATGTCCAATCGGTATGACCAATGGATTGCCGGCAAATGACAAAAGGAATAAAGCGATCACCTGATCAGAATTGTTCATGCATCTTCCATTCCAATATCAAACAATCATAGTCCGGCGATAAAAAAGCTGCAACCAAAATACTTCACACGTCAGCAGGAGAAGTCCAAATTGATAAGAATACTCATTACTCATTATGAGAGGCAATTCCACTATCACCAGAGGGGAATCATTTTTAAAAGTTTTGACCACATTGACAGATTTGGAAAGTCGTATTGATTGGCTTTGTAGAAGAAGACATAAGAGTGAACACTACGAATTCTACGGCCGCACTCTAATCTATCTTCCATTTAATAAGAAGTGATCTTTACTACAGACCAAAACAAAATGTAGCCGGATCTTCAGCGATGACTCCAAAACCATTTAATGATGTGACGATGGTCCTTTTTTGGATGACCTCAATGTTATATTTCACACCTCGTCATACAAAAATTGTTTCTGGCACAATTTCCAAAAGAGATATTCTCAATCCTGATGACAATAAACTGTATTACGAACAATCGGTGGAGGGGCGATTTATTTGCAACTGTAGCCACAATCAAACTGCGCATGAAATTTCGCTCAACCCCGCCACGACTTTCAATCTGGTTTGGCTTTCCTAAGCATACACTTTAAGTCCAGGTCATTATTATGGGAATTTGGGAAATGAAGATGCCTTTGCACAAGGCTTATTTAGGTTTTTTCAGGAATGGAACCTGCGTTAGGACCACCTGATTTTCCATTCATAGTTGGGTTTGAAATGAGCAGAACTGCAGATGGCATATTTCTCCAAGGTGACAGTAGACCAAAAAAATCCTTCGCAACTACTCGAAAAGATCAGCTGCTGTCCCTGATTAGAACTTAAGGCTGCCTGCTGGCGCAATATCGGGGCACTACACTACACTACGCTGAGCATCTTAGTAACGGGTGATTCATTTAGACTAGTCTTTTTTCAAAACCTTTTTTTTACAGATCACGCATAACAGGCCTCATGGTGTCATGTTATTTTTATTCAGTATTATTTGACAAATCATCATGGAAAAGCTCACGTCTTTACAACGTCTCCAAATTATTCAGCTGTATTTTGAAAATCAGCGTTCTGTGAAAAAATGTTTTTCGTGCGCTTCGAGCAACATATGGTGTGCATCATCGACCTTCCGAGTCCGTTATTGCCTTCACCATCCGCAAATTCGAGTCTCAGTGCACGTTATGGATGATACACGACCGAATAAACCACACCCAGCCCGTAATGAGGAGAACATTGCGGCTGTGGCGGCGAGTGTAGCTAATTACCATGAGCAATCGATTCGACGCCGATCTCCACACATGGGCTTATCGTTTTCAACAACTTGGCAAATTTTAAAAGAGGATCTTGGTTTAAAGGCTTACAAAATCCAATTCCTTAAAGGTATTGAAGCCGCCACACTTGAATTTATGCTTAAATTTCAGTCAACGGGCTCCGAAAGAGCGAAATGAAAATCCGCGGTTTTCGCATCGAATTTAGTTTAGTGATTGGGCCGATTTCTTGCTCAACAGTTATGTGAATAAACAAAATTGCCGCATTTGGGCTGACAAACAACCTGAAGAGTATGTCGAACCACCGCTACATCCACAAAAAAGGAATATTTGGTATGGTTTATGGGCTGATGAAATCATCGGTCCGTATTTCTTTAAAAATGAGGCCGGACAGAACATAACAGTCAATGGCGAGCGCAACCGCATCATGATAACGGACTTTTTGCTGTTGGAAATTGAAGCCCGTGATGTCGACAACATTCAGTTCCAGCAAGACGGGGCTACGGCACATACAGCGCGCGAAACAATGGCTATATTGAGAAACAACTTTGGTGGACAGCTATCTTTGCGTTTTGGGCCTGTAAATTGGTCACATAGATCATGTGATATCACACCTTTAGACTTTTTTCTTAGGGTTTATGTGAAGTCAAAAGTCTTTGCTGTTTTTTTTTTCGAATAATATTCGATCCCGTTTATATTGGCGGCCACTTTATTGTCGTTTTTTGACCGGCATTGTCCGAATTTATCTGCTAAAGGTGCCTAAGACCGAAAATCAAAGTCTTGGCCTCTATATCGAAGAATCAAACGATGTTGAAATGGAGAAGGATATATCTTGTGATCATCCATCAGGTGCACAATATTTTATTTGACTTAAAATTAGGTAACGAATCCACTGAAACTATCACCTAATATGCCTTTCGTAACATCAATCATGGACCCATGCATCTGGAGAGTTAAATTTGCCTTCAGCTTCTGTGTCAGCAAAATGATTAACCAAAAATTGGGCTAATTTTGAGCTTGCAATGCCCATTTAGCCTCAGACAATAGAAGTAAGACTTTTTGGTTGCCTGTGGTTTAGAGGACGGAAAAACGTCACAGAACCTTCTCTCGATTTGGTGCTACCTTCCCTCTCAAACTGATATAGCATTATAAGTACGGCCTTGTGACTAGCGGTCTATAAGCTCTTTCAGCCTTATAGGGAAGTTCTATTGTCTATCGAAATTAAACCAAAATTTGGCTTGGTACATACATATGTACAATGGATCTTTAAGCCGATGTTCTCTAAGTACTTTGGGCAAAGCCTTACCAAACACATCAACGTACCATTTAGAGGAGAAAATAATTGCAGTGTTTATTGAATGGAGGGGAAAAAGAAGAAAAAAGTGTGGTTAGTTCGAACAGAATATTTATTTTTAAATACAATTCACCAATTCAACAATTCAACATCTAACATTCGCAACTGTTTAAAGCCTTTCGGCTTCAGACCATTCAGACCTTGCGGATGAGAAAACATATGTATCCCCCTAAAAATAAATCTTCACACCTTTCATCCCTTAAAGCGATAAATTTACCATTTCACCCTCGTATTCCCGCATCTGACATATTTGCTAGTACCTAGCACTATTCAACCTCAAATCCAACCGGATCCAAGACCAAACCCCCGTCTCTAACACAATATTGTATTTAACCCCAACTAGCCACTAAAATTGACCATATTCCGCTTCAGTCAATTCCTCATTCACCCTTTTAACAGCGCTTCTTTCCCCATCCCCAAAAAGTAACGAAGTAATATGTATCTCACCCCAGCATCCCAGCACAACACTCTAGAACTATAAACAGTTTTTCCAAAGATCGGAAAAAGGAAAACTCTCCACTGACTCTCCACTGTAGAACATCATAATAATTCAAATCGAAAATTTTGTCTGCTTTCCGCTCTGTTTCCTCTGAATGATGACCCTAAAGTCGTCCTCATCTCTACCATCATCATCTACCCCCCACCCCCACCCCACGGCCCACAAAATAAAAAGGAAACTCTCTTGATATCAAACATTCACCCACCTTTAGGCAACAAACCAAACCACTCCACATCCACCACATCGCCGTCACACATCCTTTTCCTTTCCTTGTTTTTTTTTTTCATCGTCCTTTTTCCCACCCCAATGGCGTTATGTAATTTTTTTTCCTATTTTATTTTTTTTCTGGTTGAAGGAGTGTAAATAATTGAAAAATATTCAACAGGTACAAGAGAAACGGTAGCACCCTGTAGCTATAACCATCTCCACTCTACCATACTCCACTCCAATTCCACATGCCGTTCCGTACACGGATTATGGATGTGTAATCATATTCCGTACAAAGAAGGTCCTTTCTCTCTTACGGACAGAGGAAGTGGTACATAACATACATCCAATAGGAGTAAATCCTGTAAAGTTACTAGTCGCTGGATTAAAGTCTCCACCTGCACCTTATCCAGACTCCAATAGCGACAACAACAACAACAACAAAAAGGATACGAATGATTCCTACTCGTGTGTGAGTTCAAAAAAAATTATTAGCGGAGAGGCAGAATCCGTATTTGTACTTTTAGGAGTTCGGATATCGGGTAGAGTATGTGTACAAGTACGAGTATGTGGGGATAGTATAGCCGATAATCTATGTCATACATAACGAATTCATATGATTTGAAAATGGATTCATAGGGATTCAGAGGATAATTCAAAGAAAGTAGAAGACACGCAAATATCTAAGGTGTGAGATGTGAGATAAGAGAAAAGATGTTAAGATGGCATTTGCTCTCGTATCGGACAGGGTCGGAGCTAAAGGTTGTAGCGCCTGGCGTTAAAGGAAAACACATACTCATACCCTTAAACGTAAACCAATAGCTATTTAGTCGTACTCTACTAGAACATTGCTACGTGGAACGAACTAAGGCACGTCCACAAGTATAGTTAGAGCGAGCTAAATGTTAAAAATCACACAAGAGATTCACTTATAGGATATTCTGAATAAATATAAAGAGCACACCTTGAATCCTTTTCAAGTTGGCAAGCATATTCTACAGAAGACCGCGCTTAAAAATCGAGTCAGTTTGAATTACTCGTACTTTACAGGGGCACAAGAAGTAAGCTGAGTAGGCACCCAGCTCCTTATTTCAATTTCACATCGATATGAGAGTATATGTGCCAATGAACGGCCAATCAAATTAACCACATGACGATTGATTCAAAGCACTTATTTGGATCCTGGAAATGCATAGCTTTTGAACCACTACCAGAGATTAAATGCGGAGAATTCAGCGGCCTTAAATTCGCACGATACATCCTATTTTGTTTTGACGAAAGGGAATTCTCGATTCGGAAGATGGAATTTCTCCCCAGCGAATGCAAACCATTAATTTTGTTCATTCTATAAAGGCAAATGCGTCACGAAAAATTGTAACAACTACACACTGGTGAAGCTTGCGGCTAGTAAAATAAACCTTTTACGCTGCCGTTTACGCCATAATTTCAAAGGACTCTTGCCACACTACGACACGGTTTAAAACTTCTAGTTTATGAGGAAGAACGAACTTCAGGTCACCGAAAGGTCTAAAGAAAGCATTCGAGAGATGGTGCAAGTTTGATGTACAACTACCTTTCTTTTTAGTAGACGGTGTAGCTTAAAGCCTCTTAAAAACCTGGATTGAACCTAGGTTTTCGGCAATAAGGGTCTAACTCCCTGCACTTATGTTATTCACATTGATGGAGGTCCCATTCTTTTTTTGCATGCTACCTTGTTGTTAAATTGCCTTCTGAATTGGTATTGGCAATTCATCACATAGCGATTGCTGGTATATTTCATATGTATATAGTCCCCTTTTAGCTTGACACACTTATTCCAGCGATTTTCCAACTTCTTGATTTCGCCCGAAAAGTAATTTTCCGGAAGGTTTGCAAAATACTCCTCCGTGGCGTCGATGATTTCCTCGCGTGAGCTGAATTTTTTATTGATCAACCATCTTTTGAGGTTTGGGAAGAGATAATAGTCCGAGTGAGCCAAATCGGGTGAATACGGTGGATGCGACAGCAATTGGAGCCGTAAGTCATTGATTTTAGCCGGGGTTGCGATACTCTTATGCGCCGGCGCATTGTCTTGCAAAACCAAAATTTTTTTTCGCTTCATGTGAGGCCGTTTTGCAGCGATTTCGGCCTTCAACCGCTCCAATAATGCACAGTAATACTTGCTGTTGATGGCTTTTCCTTTTTCGAGGTAGTCCACGAAGAGTAAGCCATGACAATCCCAGCAAACCGACGCCATAAAATTTCCGACCCATTGAGCCTCCCTCGGCCGCTTCGGAGCACTCGTGCCGGCTTCAGTCCATTACCGGGCACTCATTCTGTTTTCTGGTGTATAATAGTGGATCCAGGTTTCATCTACAGTTACCAATCGACGCCAAAAGTCCGCCCGATTCCACATCAGCAAGTCCAAACACTCTTTCGAAGTCCTCTCGCGTTCGTGTTTTTGGTCAGGAGTGAGCATGCGCGGCACCCAGCGGCAGGATAACTTTTTCATATGTGGTGTGTGTGAGCAGCACTAATCTTTGTGGTATCTGCTAGCTCGCGCACCTTCACTTTCCGGTCAGCCAACACCATTTCACGTATTTTTTTGACATTGTCCTCTGTAACCGCATCGAAACGAAACGAAACTCTCGAAACCAATATTTGACGGTGTAATCTGACGGAGCATTAGCATCATAATATTTATCCAACTTTTCTTTTGTTTCCTTTGCCGTTTTGCCTCTCAAAAAATAATGTGTTATGAGAGAACGAAAATCGTTTTTGTCCATACTCAACATGATGTCAAACACGTCAACAACAATCAGCTGTCAAAACAAAACTAAGGACAGTATCGCACTGAAATTTGGCATGTCTGCTTAAATATGAACGGACTTCAAGGAACCATAACCGTTTTTGCAGTAGCAGCGCATTCTGGTGGTTAAGTAGGTTACTTTTCATCCCACCTAGTATACAAGTACCTATATATTTTAAAGGTTTTGCACAAGATATGGAAAACTACATATATGTATAGCAACTGACTGATCTCACGAAGACGAACTGCCCTTTGGAGTTGACATAGCTTCAAGAAATAACACAACCCTTACGACTGGTGTCGTAGTCGCTTCAAATGATGTGGGTATGCATAGATAATGTGATCTAATCCGACTTTCGCAAAATCGTTCTTGAAAAAGACAATTCCATCAGCAACATTTTGGTTTTAACTGGTACGGATCTTAGAGATGACCAAAGCAGGCGCAAAGCATAGTATGATTTCGCAGTTATGACGGCTAAATTAACGTATTGTATAAATTCCTGGTTGAATATACCTACGAACGTAGTTTATAATTGAATGCGCTTATCCGCAATAATTGGCAGAAAACAGTAGCGAGATCTTTATTAATGTGGTCAATAGTATATTTAATATTGTGTAAGGAGTACCTAGTACGTAGCTGCACGTCATCAGCAAACATCTAAACATTGCAAAACTAAGTAAGTTCATGCACGTACAGTGAAAGCAGTAGCGGGCCAAGAATTGAACCCTGAGGCACCCCTGCCGAAACTTCAAAAAGAGAGGACAATTGACTTCTCACAGCCACATGTTGTTGACGACCTGTTAAATGAGAACAGAGAGCTTGACTGCGAAAAAAAGAAAACCCAACTTCTTTATGAGTACTAAGTAGTCAACAGTGCCGAAGGCTTTTGTAAAATCCTTCCTAATTGATGACTCTAGAGATACTAGTACAACTAGTTCATCAAGGGTTGTTGTCTTGGACGTCCTAGGATCCCAGAATCCAATACGAGTAGGCTTTGTTCTAATTGCCTTTGTTGTTAAACGACATTCAGTAGTCGTTAGCGTTCTAAATGTTGTCGAAACTTCTGGATTCAAATTGAGATAAGCAGCTCAGATTTTACAGAATTAGAGAGAAAGATTGGTTATCCAGAGTTCCTCAGAGAAGATCTTCACCGAACGTCTTATTCACCCAATTTTTTCCTTTTCAGAATCAGATAATAAAGTCTCCTGAAGGACAATTTTAGTAAGGTTTTTTGAGTGGGAAAGGATTTGATGCTGGGCGGCAAAAAAGAAATTACTTGCACCCGGTAATGTGCTTGCGTCGGCCTAAAAGTAAGCAGTCTGTATGCCACAAGACCGAGATCGGAGAAAGAAAAGCATTAAGAAGCTCCGAACCTAATTCGTTCAAGTACACAGGAAAATAGATGGAATTGGGTAATTAAACGACCAGCCCCAATGGCTGATTGGGGATCGCAAACCAGCCGAAACTTTACAACAAAAATCAGTCCACACTGGGGTTCGCCTATCTGAACAAGATAACTGGCGACGAGATAACTGGAAAGCGGTCAGTCGAATAGAGAACAGCCCAGAAGATATTGATAGAAAACAGTACACAGTCATTGCTGGAACATTGAAAATATATTAAGATCTGTACATCATCTTCAAGGTGCGGCAACACTTATATGTTTACATCTTCCGATATGAAAATAATCTCCCGACAGACAGTCCTAATTGCTTTGGAGTCGCCCCAAATGTCTAGCGCCAGGTGAGTACGAGTACGTCTGTAGGATGCCACCTCCGCCACTGAACTGAAATCGGATGAACCCTCTGTAAAGGTAAAAGAGTGCAAATCCTTTTTTTTCGGCAGAAATATTTTTATTTTATTTTTTTTCATAAATTTTCAATTTGATAATAATAAATAGGAATCTCACAGGTAGATAGAATTGTAGAGTCCTTGAGGATAATAATTCGTCTTTTATTTTCAATTCACTTTCCTTTCCTATGACTTCGATTGATTTATGATTTTTTATTTTCTCTTACCCAACAGTTCGATGGTGTCCTTTATTTCGCACTCAAGTGTCTTTGAATTCAGTTCCCTGTTTTTATTTAGACATCCTCACAGCGTGTAGCCATGCCAATGATTATAAACACAAGCCAGGACCCAGTTCATGGTAATCACATGCATCTTTGGATATGTAAACAGAAATAGAGAATGAACAATAAGTTTTATATTCGTATTCGTATTCGTATTTTACGAGTATATCCTTGAGATGTTTGACTTTTGTTAGTGAGAATTTATTTGTTGGTCCTTGGTCTTCCTGTTGACCCAAACCGTTCATCCCTATCTTCGTCGACTATTGCTACTGTCTTGAATTTTGATTTTTCCCTTTTATTTTAATCTAAAATCAATCAGGACATGATTGAAGACATGCAGAAGAGTCAGTTGTCCTTGAAATTTATAAATAAACAGGAAGATTGGTTAAGAAGGTATTTATCGGGGCTATCACAAGTGGGCAGGGGGAGTAGATAATCGATGTCCTTGAGTTTTGGTAAATTTTTATGTCGAACGCTTGAGATGACTAATGGTTTGTGCGTGTTGGGAATTTTCTTGGTTCTCTCTATCTGGAGAGCAATTTCAGAGGGTGAAATTAGATTCCTGCAGAGGGTCGATCGTTAAATTATTTCAGGGAAAGGCGGGCTGGAAATTATGAGACGAAGTAAAAAAAAAAATAAATAAATTCTAGAAAAATGATTTGAGATTATTACTTTTTGGAATAGAGCGTCGTGTGTAATTGGAGATTTTCGAATTTGGAATTTGTGGTTTTATTTATGAAATGATTGACGAGAGGGTGTTATTAAAGACACTACCAAATTATGAGACTTTCAGATATCCTTTGCGAAAAAGAGGAAAACAAAAAATGGAACTCCCACAGAGTTCGGTCGGGATGAAACTTAACTTATTTTGTATGCAGGATAAGTATTAAAACTCTGCGGGAGTTTCGAACCGGTGTAGCTAGCACCTTTTTTTGACTTTCCAAGTTGATCCATAAGGGGGTGGGTGTTTCTGTTTTTCTTTTTAGCTGGAATGGGAGAATATTTTCCACATAACTGCCATGTTATGAGAAATCGATGAGGATACAAGGAGTTGTAGACAAACTTAACTATAACTACTACAGAATAGAGAATGGAAAATCTCCGAAAGGATTACTCAGTTTCGTGAGCGTTGTATAAAGTGCTCGAATACGTAGTTCACCCTATCAATATACTCATTGGGTGGTCAATATGTGTACCCAGATAGTGTCTATCCATTACCCGTACCGTTTTAATGGTAGTGACCTCGTTTTGGGAGCATTAGTGGCAACCGATAAGGAAAGCAAAAGTTAGGTTTCCATTTACAGTTTACTTTCAGATTCTACACATTAAGACAGAAGGCATTTATGGTTTAGATTGGACTTGGGTCGACCTCCCAAGGGAGGAGTACAGATTTTGTAAGTATTTCACCTAATGAACAGTGAAAATTCTGCAAACTGGGCAGTTCCTTCATATAACACATAATGATGTGATTTCCGCATTTCTTGCTTTCAGATTTAAAGGGAAAGATGTAATCTTTGTTAGAAGGAGGCAACAATAGGTTTCTTACCCGTGAGAACTAAGTAATTCAGAAAGCGGATGGCAGATGTCGTAGGAAAGTGGAAGCAGTCATGTTAGGTCAGTAAAACCTTAGTATTTGTGAGAATTTGTAATCATTGTTTCTAGCTTCGATCTTTCCGAGGTTAAGCTTAAGATTCAACACAATAATCGTAAAAGAGTTAACAGGGAAAAAATCGTTAATAAGTAGATAACTTCGAAAGGCACATACCATCCTCAAAAGGCGCCTACTGAATGACGGACGCTATAGGTTAATTCAATGACAAAGTAGTTTCGAGAAGGAATCAGTGGAAAACAAGCCATCGAATGCACTTTCTAACCCTAAGGTTTGTGGTCCTAGCTCTATTAAGCTCTTGTAATGGTCTTTCAATGATAATTGGGCTGACTGCGACGCTGAGTGCTTGTGTGTATATTTTGCATTATAGTAGCCAGCGAGACTACTTCTTTTCACGAACAATTCAGTCACCACCATAGACAATCCTGCAGCTTATTTTTAAATCACTTTCAGTGACAGCCATGTTTTGTTGTATTAACAGTTTATTGGAATATCTGAAGGTAGTTGGGTATTCTACAGTACTGTGACCATGTATGACAACTCATTGGGTTGTTCTTATCAAACCTGCTGGTAATAGCTATCCGTTCTCGTCCATGCGGACTTGCCTTGACAAACCTATGAGCTCGAGTTTTGAGAAGAAAGTAAGAGCTGTTGAATACCTTTTATAAAGTTTTAAAAAGGGGGTCAAGTGGCCGTGCCGTCAATAGTCAGAATGACAGATTCATAACATGCACTGCTTTGTTGTGTATAAAGATTTTCAGGATTAGTTCGGGTCTTAATTAGTCAATGGCAGCTCTCATATTCTTAAAATAGATATCCGACTTCGAGATATACATATGATTATTCGACTTCTTTTGTCCATAAAAAGGGCATGGTTTGCAGGATTGAAACTTGAAGATGTGGTTTATTCCCCGACAAAGGAGCAAGGAACATATGCAGTCTGAACAAAAAAGGCGTAGCCACCATCTAAGTGGTACTATGAGACGCATTTTGGAAAAGGGACTGCGACGTACGACTAGAACCCCATTACCGCAGGAAATGAAGCTCCTAGTTGTGTCTACATTGATCATGGCAGCGGCGATGGCGATGGTGCGATTGTTAGCTCATTGGACTATCACGTAGAGAGTCTGGGTTCAATTCCTGGCTGGGTCACCAACAATTTTTCAAATCGTCATCACCCTTTCGGCGGGGAATGGCAAACTCCCGAAAGTAAAAATTGCCTACGAAAAAGCTTCTAAGGAGTGCCGTTCGGACTCGGCGATAAACCGTAGGCCCCGCTCAGATGTGACAAAAATGACAACATGAGCAACATCAATGAGTGTCAACAAGCTAGGCCATGGCCCTCACCGGGCTGCCAGCGCCACAGTGTTTTTTTTGTTTTTTTTGTGATCATGGGAGCCCGATTTAGGCAAGAGGACCGACGTTTTCCACACGTGAGCCAATTTTTGCAACATCATATGGGTCTTGCCCCACAAAAGAGAAAGACTTGGATACCAAGACCAGATACTAAGATGTGCTGGACAAAACGAACGAGCAGTGCTCTAGATATGACAGGAATGATCGCAGACGACTTAGACTCAAACCTAAGAAGAAAGCGCATCTAGTTCGCGTTTTGTTTTGCTTTGCATTTCAACGGTAAGGGGGCTTGGATGACACTCTATCACTAAACCGTCAATAAAACTGACAACATTGTAATCTACTTCAGATACTCCTTAAGTATGATGGATGTTGTTACTTTCGAATTCGCCACATTATTTCAAATTACTACCCTGTAGCCAGGGTATGGCTTGAGCATCGAGTATCTCTCTATCTTTAAAGAGGTTTCATCCCGCATTTTTCATCATCAAGTTCTAAAGACTAAGAACAGCTAACCCCAAAAGTCATCAAAAATACTGTTTCTGATGAGCTGAATAACTAAAAAGAGCCCCTAATTCGGCAAAAAGTGCCGCCAAGTACATGAAAAGAAACAAGAAGTGTCCAGAGCAATGTACATAATTGTTGGCATAGCCATGTACAAGGGACCAACATTGCTTATAAGCGAAATAATCGAAATAATTATCGGCATCCTTTTTCGAGAAAAGAAGGAGCAAGAAAGGCACCTGGTCAAGAAAAAGGAGAGATTGAGGAAAATTTTCAAAATTGCATAAATAACATGTCAAAGCTTTAAGGTTCATGTGGACGCCTTCAAGAACAAACCAGATAATATCATAGTAAAATCATATTTAGTCCTAAGAATATGAACTCAGGAATCCACTCCTCTTCAGCAGAATTGACAAAATAATCTAGACAATGATAACAAATAACTCCGTTCATCCGACCTGCAAGAAGCCAAAGTCTATCACTGTTCCTGAAGTTGAAGGCCTACTTGTACACTTTGAAACACCACTTCTTCTTCTTCAAGATACATTTGAAATAAGGTAAACTCAATGAATGAAACATCAGAGTAGAGAGGTCTCCTCAAGAAATGAGACCTTTCGAATTTCGCTAGCTATTAAAGAGTTTCTTTAACATAGCTTACAAACTTCCATCTGATGTACTGGGTGAGTTGCTTGGACTTTATTCGATCATAATCAGTAAGCAGAAGCCAGACACATCTATTATACAATAAATGCAATTTTTATATTACACCAGGTTCAAGGGAAAATACATTAATTAAATATCGATACGCACCCCGTTCTTTCAGTTTGAGGGAGCAGCAGGATAATGCTTATAGAGATGCGCTTTACAGAAGCAATATCTCATTTTGCTTTCCCTGCCATACTCATCGAATTGTTCGAGATCACGGTAAAGAACACATCTTTTTCTATCAGCTTCGAAAGATGCCCTACCAACATGTTTGTTAAAAAAGAGAATTGAGGCAAGGCAACTCGATGAGATGCAATTACTTCAGTAATATGCAACGCCCCACATAGCATATGTATGTGGTCGATATACTCGGAAAAAGAAGATTGCAAAGTCAGTGTTACTGAGTGTTTCTTAAAAGCACATAGAGAAAATAATTGGGGGACTTTGCCTGCTTAGGCTCCACTATTAGTTCTGGCAATGACACCAGCACTAATTTTAAACAAAAAAATAACTTTTGCCTGTTGCATTTTTTCAAGGATACGACGTTGTTCAAAGCTCTCCCTGTGGAAAAAAAAATATTTCTCAGCTCTCCTTCCGTCTTACATCGACATTTAATGGAGAGGTAGACAGCGACTATCTGCAGGGACTGTAGAGTAACATCTTCCAAGCCAAGATACCGAAGACAACGACTTCGATAATTGGGGCATGAAGAGCAGATAAAAACTAGAGCCTCCTCTCTATCTGACACGAATGGATGGCATAGTGGAAAAAATTATAAGTCAACTCAGCGTCCTTAAAATGACGAAGTTATCTTTTTCTATCGAGCTGCATTAATGAAATGATTCCAACGAGTCTTACTTCTTTCCGGTTAGTACGGCCATTTCCTATTTAGAAAGTGTGGGCTATCAGAATGGACAACTAAAACGTTTTTTCCTAAAGTGCCGTGTGAAATAAATGTCAAAAAGCAACTGAAATGATTCTTCGATCAATATTGATTCCATCTTACTTTGCTCCTTAAACAAAGCCCTACGAGGAAAGTCATATGTAAAGGGAATACATTACAGCTAATTAGCCTAAATAAAGACCTGCAAGCTCTTTTAGTTTTACAATCGAAGTCGAAAGATTTCGGATAGTAAAACTGGTGACAAGGGCCACTACATCACTGCTACTGGAAAGCCATTCTGTCTGATTACTTAGCGTGTTAGACTAAACTACTTTTATCTGCTTTCGTCTTAATTTGACAGGCGTTTAAGAAAACTTAAAGGCTCACGTGAGGAACATTAGTCAGCTGAAATGTCTTAACTAAGACTGGTTTTAGCACAGTGACGTTTACTCGTATCCTAAATGAATTGATTTACATAAACACTTTGGCTGGCTCCTTCTCACTTAGGAGTTAGGCCCGTCAAATTAAAGACCCCACATCCGAGAGCAGGTTGAATTCCGTAATCAACCAACTGGGCTCGCTGTGTCGTGTTGTAGTCAAATTTTGCACCACACACACTCTATATGAGGCAAACCCAACAATGGATACGTAAAAGACTAAGAGAAAAACCTTTACCAGTTGGAAGTAATCGTGTGGCAGAAAGTCCGAGATTGACTATTCGGTATCCCTAGAAAGAATTTGATCTTCGTCCATCCACCATGTGGAAAATATTCCTAAATTATCTGTCCTACACAAGGTTCAGCTTGTTCAAGAACTGCGGCGTGAGTTCGCAGATCAGTGGTCCCAAATAAAGAGCTAGAAGTCAACCCACCGAGACATATATTTGGCAAAATGGGCTTGTGAACAAACAAAGTTCCCATTTCTGGAATGAAGTCGGTATAGGAGAGGCTCATGAGAAAGTACACAAATGTTGACAATTAGGCAGAAGGGCAAGAACTCCACGTAGAAGGGGTGTCACGAGTCTTACCAAATTTGAAAAAGGAATAGTATGAATTAATCGCATAAGAAAGGCCTACAAAATCAGATACAAGGAACAAATCAAAACTTCACTGCTATCCAGGATCTCTTCAAGCGTACCTTAGAACAATTCAACAAGGACTCATTCTAAAAACAACACTAAAAGGCATAATAAAGCACTTCGAGAGGGTACAGACAATTTCCAATGTCACACCCTACCTATTAAGCTTAACACAAATTTCATCTTACTAACTGAGGCGCAAGGAAGTCTATCGAATGTAAATTGGGGACAGGACCCATGTAGAAACTCGGCACGATTCCATAAGGGAAGTAAGAATCCGTTTGTTGTCAGATATGTTCCTGACAAATATTGGAAGGTAGAAGAATTAGGACAGTACTGTGCTCAATGACATTGGACGGAATAACTTTATAAACGGTTCTAGGGTATATGCAGCCATAAAATCGACTAGTAACAATCGTATATAATATTTTCTGGGGACTGTGCTAGATAAGTTGGAATGAGAAGGACTCATTAAGAGGAAAGGACAATACACAATGTACATTCAGCTCCAAGTAACAGAGTCAGCGTTCTTTTGCCATCTCTTTGGAATGGTTTCCCCCCAGAATCGAGATAATTAAAAAAAAAGGACTGTGGCGCTGGCAGCCCGGTATGGGCCATGACTTAGCTTCTTGACCCGAAAGGGTGATAGCGATTTGAAAAATTGTTGGTGACCCAGCCAGGAATCGAACCCAGGCAGAGAGTCTGGGACCCACGCACAGAGCGTGATGGTCCAATGAGCTAACTAACGCGCCATCGCCACCGCGCTGGATATTGACCTTCTCAAAAATAGGACGTACCTTAGTGAATCATCGCAAGGAATATGAAGCTTCTCTCTATGGTGCAAACAAAATCCAACGAAATGATGTGTGTCATGCAAAATACAATATTCACGTAAATTGCAATACTAATCGAAAGATTCTGGAAGATTGAAAATCCTGACGAACCACAAGGAAAGATTACTGCTTCAGAGAAATGCAGTAAAGCATACTCGTATATGAATCAGATGATACATTGAGATAAAAAATTGTCAAAGGCAATATATTGAATTCATAGAGGAGTATATTGCAAAGGACACAGAAATAGGTAGCTGGACCGCATTGTAAGGCCCAATAGCAACAATACTAAGTTGAGAACTGTAGCAATAAAATTTGTCATACCATAACCACACCTTTCGGGCAGTAATTTTGGGCCAACAGTCACTTGACGTTTTAACCTCCAAAAATATGTGAAATTGTGGCTCAAAATTAATAGAGAGCACCACTAGGTAGAGCCAGAAGCTCCGGGCTTGATTTCCAAAAACTATCCAGAGGCTAGGTAGTTCTATGTCCACAACGAAATGTTACTGGATCAAATCGTTAATTTTTTTTATACCAAGACTGCGATGAAACTGAGACAAATTTGTTTAAATAAAACAATTTTAATGTTATATCCTATGTAAAGGCACTCAATCTCCAGCAGCAAAGACAACTCCAAAGCATTTCTAAACAAATGACACCCCAAACACCTAGTCTTTCAGGATCCCCCAAACCACAATTCCACCTTTTTTTTCCAAGCAAAAGTCCTTACCACAACGAACTCTTTGACTAAAAATCGTGTGATAACAAAATTGACTTTGACACATACGAGATGGCACACTTTAAACTCATCGATCGTGAAAGTTGCCTTCTAGATTTCATTAAAACCTGCCACAACCACCTCCGATGTCAGCATCTTCCATCTCCCAACTTCTACTACTTAGTCACCACGAATGACTTCAAAACTACGAAAATCTCTTATTTACTCTACCTCTACTTCAGCTACAAATTTATAGCAAACAGATTGCTTTCCGGCACCACATAATTACCACATTTCCCAGTACCTACACGCCTGTGTTTAATTCTATATGTATGAGGGCTGCTGGAAATTCCTTTACGTGCCCGTGAACCACTTTAAATTACTTAGCATCAGCGCGTAAGCACATCAACCCCATCGGGCCGCAATTACGTCAAATTTCCATCAGATAATCATTTTCATAATGTTGCCCCCCTCTTCACCAAACACGTATACATACTGTACTCCTTACTACAGCTCTACTCGTCCTGGTTCGACAGACGTGTTATCCTACTGATCCACACCCATCTCAAACTGAAAAGAGCATTCTAATTAAAAATTTATAAACTGTGTGACGGCACAACACGAATTCAGAGCAAGTTTTTTCTCCCTCCAACCAGAATCAACCCAAGAGACTACCACCTATCTCACCTATTTAATGTCCTCGTCTGGATTATTCCTGAAATGCAGTTTGGATACGAGGACTTGGAGAACAACCCTGACATATTTGCTTTCATTTAGAGAAGAAGTACACCCGTGAACCATCTGTGAATCGATGCAATCTGTCACCTTTTTCTAGGCCATAACACTTGAGTACCTCACCTTTGAGTATATTTTCCCGCCCAAATAATACATAAACCGAATTTTAAGCTTAAAGCATCCACTCACCTATTAAACGCAACACCTCATGAAGATTTAGATACACGTTCAGATGAGTGCTGACGGCTGTGAACACCGCCAGCAGTATTCCAACACAAATGAAGCAATGCAGTGTCATTTCGATGCACACTATACACGAACACGATCCCGAGAAGAAGATTTATTACGCGCACGTCTCCAATTACCGTTGAAATAAACGAATTCGCAACCGTTAAATTAATTTAATTGTGAACAAATAATAAACAAACGTATCGACTGTGACAGCAGCAACGTATAGCAAACGACACAACGGTAATATAGTAGCAGACCTGCCAACCGGAATTTTAAAACTTTTTTTCAATTTTTCAATTTTTCGATGTTAGTGGAACTCACACTCTGAGATTTAGCGGTACACAATGGATAAACTATAAACGCGCGCCTAATTGCTTTTTAAATATTTTACTGCAGCGGAAAATTTGTTTTATTTATTGCATTTGCAATGCACAGCGGTATCACTAATCGCTGCAGTAAGCCAGCGGTTTTGTGTAAACAAATTTTCAAAATATGACAGTAGGAGGTAATTTATTAAATTTTTCCGATTTTCCAATTAGAGGAGATAATGACAAGTTTGTCCGAATTCAAATGCTTTCGAGTTCGAGTGCAAAAATATTGCCTTGCTGATCAGAGATTGCCGCGGAGATTTTTTACGAATTTCCGTTTTTCCGTTTTTCCGTATCCATCTGAGCTGTGTGACGTTTTTCCTGGAACTGTCAAATGATAAATAAACAAACCCCGCGTTTCCGTCTGATTGGGATTTTCACAACTCCTTTGCAGAGTGTGGAGTGCCATCTGGTGGGAAATTTATGATACAGTGAATGAAAGTGCAACAGCATTGCCATCCACGGTAAAGGGAAATCTGTGTATAACAGTTTTGCTGGTGTTCTGTAATGGACAAACGGTCGTTGAGTTTGGAAAATATTTCAACAGCATCTTAGAAGCTCAAATATATTTACACGAATGTGGAACGTTCTGCAAGGGGTAAATCCATACTTAACCACCTGAAATGGGGGAGACAAAGCGTACCAAAGTGGTTTTAAATAGTTTTCTGTGAGTCATTCAATCTTTTAAAATTTATTTCGTAAAGTAGCACTTACCTTGAGGTATTTACACGACCAGTAGTCTACACCGTCATATGTCTCACAAACCAATACGGAAGAGATGAATATATGACAGCTACTAGCAAAATATAATGAATGTTTCAATCTTGACGGTCTTGGCAAACGATTAAAAGACGACGATCTTCAGATATGAAAGTAAAATGTTCGATACTCTTACTACGTTCAGGAGAGATATTCACCGCCTACAAAGCAAGCACATACACCGTCTTGGAGTAGACCGGACGAAAGGAGAATACAAAATTTTAAAATTAACTACGGAGACTGCTACAGACAAAGGGCGCGACAAGGCCAGCAGACGCAGAGGTTATTTCGATGCGGATTCGCCGGCAGAGAAAGACTTCGGGAAAAAGTCTTAAGCATCAGGCATGCAAGCGAACGCCGGACAATATTTCGGATGGAGGCTTAATTCGCCAATAAAAACCTCATAAACGCCCACAACCCAACAAAGAAGAAGGACGAAAAACTGCTTCTACTATGTATCTCCTCAACGAATCCTACGAGCGATGCCCTAAGTATCACGCGGAAATCGTACTTGGCAACTTTAATATTAAGCTGAGCAGGGAGAGCATCTTTGGTAATGCAGGGATGGAGTACAGTCACCACAAAATCGAACACACACGGTGCGTAACTTTACTATAGTCAAGACACTCCCTGACCTCTGATCAATGAACCGTGAAGAAAATTCTTCATATTGGAATCAATGCAATGCGCTCGTTCAGTGTTTTGGACGTCTGAACGTTTCGAGCAGCCAACATTGTCTTAGACCATTGCTTTGATTTTTTGCCAATGTACGAATGTGGATATCTGTTGCAGCCCAAAGTCACAAAACTGTTACGAGCAAGTTTAACGTCTAACTACTGCAATTTCAACAGACCGCCAGAAACCTTTTTCGATCTTGTTTCCTTTAACCCCTCATGGAGTCTGATCAGTGGCATAAATGCCGAAGACTTTCCAAAAAGACCGCCTCTAGGTTCTGAGTTTCAACCTCTAGTTTGATGACGAATGGAGATAGATAAGGGGCCCGCACATAACCTTCTAAAAACAAGAAAGAGCTCGAAAAGCGGCCGCAAAAAGCCGTAGGGAAATGCAGAACTGAAGTTTTACCAAAAAACAATAACACGAAAATGTAAAGCCAGAATAAGACCTCACAATAGAACCACGGTAGATGTTGAGAATCTAGAAAGATTACTTCGTCAAGCTGTTAAACGGAGATGACGAACAACATCCCACTGTCAGGCAGAACGAACCATACAACCTAGATAAGAACAGACAGCACTACCGTCTATCCATCTGTGATCAAATCAGAGTAGCCATTTCCAGGTCCCACAAAGCATTGCCATTAGATCCGATCAATTATCAGCTGAGCTGTCTAAAGCAGCAAATGAAGATCTTCAAAGTCTAGGGCAACGACAGTGCACCTGACAAATTCCGCTTGTCCAACCCCCAAAAGGTGGCGATCACCTGAGCTACGCTCAGTACAGGCATATAAGTCTCCTAAACATCGCAAATAAAATCCTGCCTGCCATCTTATGTGAACAGGTTAGACCCTTCGTAAACAGAAGAAAGTCCACAATAGATCAATTTTCTGCATTTCGACTTCAAAGCAGGAACGATGGAGTATTCGTTGCTCAATCAAGGTCGGCAATGCATAGTCAATAAATTTCTTCAATATTGTCCTTAAAATTAATGCTAGGAACTCACAAGCAAGACCCAGAGGCATAGTTTTTGAAAACGTGTTCAATTACTCAGATACACAGACGACATTGTCACAATGGGAAGATGATGCAATGCTGCGTTTGCAACTATTGAAACAGAAGCGAATAAGAAGGGCTCCAACGACTAGGACGAAACGTCACGTTAGGCAGCTACAACTGAGATAGTAAGAGGCTAAATCTACCTCAGCTCCGCTATGATCTCTGACAATGACAACAGCGTGGAAGTCATACGCAGAATCACTTTCTGCTTCTACAAAAATTTTAAGTGAACAAGGTAAAAAAAAAGATCAGACATGAGCCCCATAACTGTTCTATTCCAACGATCCCTTGTGGAAACTCCTGTGAGTTTCTTTGAAAATTGCAATACTGATTGGTCTTTCGCCAATGAGTCGCAACTCATAAACATTTTATTGCTCCGAAGGGGCAACATTCGTCTCAGATAAGCAGGAATACCTTATAGACGACTATTAGCTATCGACCAAGGACAATGATTGGATTCTTGAACGTCAAAACCCTTCTTGAACTAAGGGTTCCTGAAATTTGAGATTCCTACAACTTAATCGAGAATTCTTGCGATATAATTTGGACATCCTTTGAATAAGCTAACCAACCCTTCTAAACGAGCAAAACCAATCGAGAATATGGGGTAGGGCTCTAACTTACCCCTTAAGCCAGAGATAGTCATATGTCATCTTTTTGTGGCAGAATATTGACATCCTTGTTCAAGGCTTAGAACAGAATTATCCAGTACTTCACAGCCCAAGAAAGAAAAATCGACAATGCTATGGCTAAACTTATAAATAGAATAATTCTGAACCGATTGAAAGGACATCGATCTGGATCCTCCTGCATCTACGACATTAGCAACTAGATCTCTGTTATATTAGTTATTCATCGATTTTAAGGTGGCCTTGGGCAAAAGACGTATATCAGAAAAAGTAGTCGCTGGTACAAAGACTGCCTATGAGGGCGATATATTTCACAAGGTCCTGTAACTGTCACTTTCCCACGTCTTTCATGCGACTTTAATGTTCATTCTGTGTAGCCTATTTCAAGACACGCTTTATTGGTTTGGTAATTCCGCTACTATTCCCACCCTCTTTTGTTATATAGAGCCAGCCCTAACATAACTCTAATATTATTGTTCAATAATGTGATATACTCGTATTTACGACATAACCTGCAACATCAATAGTTAAGATAGAACTTCGTTCTCATAATATTTAATAAGCTTTCGTTTGCGACTAACAGCCGGCGCTCTCTCCGACGTTTCGCTTGTTGGTATAAATATCGATTTCGTATCGATTTTATGTTACCGTGATACTTTTTTTTAGTTTAAAACTTGTGCTCGTCATTGTGCCAACATTGCCAAACATCGTCGTTCGGCTGCACAGCGTATTATGAAATATTATTTCATTCAAGTGAGTGCCCCTCGGCTGGCTTGGCAAGTCTAGCTAAGTCACTAAAACAACTGATTTTGTATTTAGCTTCCAATAAATCGATTGTTGGACGCCATGTGTGGTACGTACTCTCATCTTGGAAGCCGTCACGTCCCAAATTTCCTACGCCCAGATGGCGTCAGGTAGAGGGGCTACGGTACAACAAGCGACTGTTGCTTCTCCGGCGCCAATGCCGAGAACAACGGAAGCTTCACCTAACATGCTGGCCATCTTGCTCGCAATCCAAGGGCAGATGGCACAGCTGCAACAGCAGGTGCAAGAACAGGCCAAGCGGGTGGACCAGATCTACGCACTGCTGCCGGGTCTAACGCAACACATGTCGTAATGGGTACGCACATGGTGGAGCAAACTTTGAAAGTCCTCGCGGTGAATGTTAATTCATTGATTAGGATCGAACGAAGAGCCGCGATGTTTAAATTGCTACAAGACCAAACTCCTGATGTGCTTTTCGCTAGCGAAACCAAGCTAACCGATGAGCACGAACTGGAGTACAATAATTATATTGTTAAAAGAAGAAACCGGCCTAACTCCCAACGTGGAGGCGGTGTCGCGATCTTCATTAAAGAAGGCATAGAATTCCACAGAGTGTACAAGGGAGTGTTACGCAGGTTCCGGGTGTTAGAGGCAGTCGTCATTTACATCCCGCTCCGCAGTGGAAAGCGGCTGTACTTGGCCTCTGTTTATGCATCTGGGGCTTCACAATCCACCTTATTCATTACAGAGCTCGACACACTTTTTCGACTTCTGAGGCTGGAATCGGGGGAGAATTATTTTATAATCGGCGGGGACTTCAACGCTAGACACAGAGATTGGGGAAATAATTTGCCAAATACTAGAGGGAACCTACTACTCGATTGGTGGGGTCAGCACGATGCCATGTATAGACTCGGTCTTAAAGCGACGGATAACCCGTCGTTTCCCAGAGGCGGGTCTTATTTGAATCTATTACTGTATGACGAACGTATACGACTGACAGGTACGAATTTACAAACGCTTAACTGTCTGCGCACATTCGTGTATGACAGCGACCATTGCGGTTTTAGCACCGAAATCACAGTTCCCAACGAAATTGCGGAATTGGGGGAGTTTGTCCAAAGATACTCTTACAACTACAGTAAGACTCGATGGACACGCTTCTCCGCAACCTTGACAAGAGCACTCTCCTCGAACACGCTCCACCCACCGTCCAATAGGAATTTATCAAACGAGGAGATCGATAAGTACCTTAAACGAATGGACGAGACAATAAAACAAACTATGGACACTACAATACCGCGGTATAAACAAACGACTAACGAAAATCTGTTCCGCAATCCTACTATTGACGCACTGCACCGACAGAAAAGTAGACTTCTGACAAGACTGAAAAACTTATACAGACAGTTTACAGACAGACAAGACCCAGAGATTAGGACACTGAAGTCGTCGATTAAAAATATTCAAATGTTAATCAAAGAGAATTACAGAATTGCTGTAAGTTTGTATTGGAACAACAAGGTTCGGGCTGTAAACACCAGCAACCCGAATATGTTCCTGCAAATAAATAAACTATTTCGGAGAAAAAATCAAAACGACCTTCAGTGTCTTAAAATAGCCCGGACTACAGACAACGAACGGTTACTAACAATTGCAGGCATTGATACAAATGAGGCCGCTGATGATGACGACTTCTTTGTGATCGAGGATCCACAGGAGAAGGTTGAGGCCATAGGGGCGACTTTCCAGGAAGTATACAAGGCCAATGATATCATTGGCCCTAATTATGACCTGGACAATCGCGTCTTGGTGCACAACTTCTATATTCGAAATGAAGTAGAGAACTGGCGATCCGAGGGCTCTGGTTTCACCCGGTTCAGCGACGAAAATATGGCAAATAATGTCATTGCCAGAGAAGGTGAGCTACCCCCGTTCATTTCGAAGGAAGAACTTCATGAGATCTTCGACACAATCAGAAGTAAGAAATCAGTGGGGACCGATGGTATTCCGAACATCGTGCTTCGACATCTTCCTCTAGAAGCGATGGACATTTATACCACCCTGTTTAATAATGCAATGAATAATGCACATTATCCAGCGCATTGGAAAACGGCGGTGGTTCAACCTATCCCCAAAAAGGGAAAGGATATATCCAATCCGGCGAATCTCCGGTCGATAAGTCTCCTTCCGAATATCAGTAAGGTTTTCGAAAAAGTAATCAATAGAGCTCTGACTAAGTGGGTTGAGGACAAACATATAGTTCCGGATAATCAATTCGGTTTTAAGACAGGACATGCTATCTCACATGCCGCGTCTAAACTGGTGTCCGATATCCAATGGAATAAAGCCAAGAAACAGTGTACTGGTGCCTGCCTAGTTGACTTGGAGAAGGCTTTCGACACTGTATGGTTAGAAGGTCTTTTCTACAAGCTGGCTAGTTTGGGGATCAGTAAACCTCTCTTGTACATTCTTTATAATATGCTAACCAACAGACAGTTCATCGTGAAAAATGGTGATGTGACTTCTGTTGGAATATTTCAAATTAAAAATGGTCTTCAGCAAGGCGCGGTCAATTCGCCGATCCTATTCAACATTTATACAAGCGACTTGATAGGTTCACTTCCCCATACTATTGCGTACGCAGACGACTTGATAGCGTACAGAACAGGTCCAAAAATCGAGGTCATTAATAGTCTCTTACAGCGTGACTTCGATAAGATAAGACGATTTTGCGATGACTGGAAGTTGAAAATAAACTTTCAGAAGTCGGAAACCATTCTCTTTAGGACGCCGTTGTCTGGAGCCTCTAGGTATACCAGAACAAATTGGCGAAAGTTCTCGATCATTGGACAACACGGACAGCCTCTTGCCTGTCGAAATGTAGTCAGATACCTTGGGATTTGGCTAGATCAGTTTCTGTATTTTAACAAAAATGTAGATGCTGCTCTGGCCAGAGCTAAAGGCGCTTTTGCCCTTACAAAGAGACTGTTTTATAGCAGCCAACTCGATGCGAGGGTAAAGATAATCTGCTACATGGCCCTTATCAGGCCCATGCTGGTATTTGGGTGTCCCGTGTGGTTCAATGTACGAGCAAGCTTAATGGAAAAGATTCGGGTATTTGAGAGGGCTTGCCTTAGGGCTTGTCTTCGCTTGTACAGAACACCAGAGTCGGAGTACAAAATTTTTTATCCTAATGAGGTCCTTTACAACAGGGCGAACCTAATACGAGTGGACAACTTCGTAATTAAGCTGACTCGAAGGCACATTGCAAGAGCAATGGCCTCGACGAATAACCTGATATCTGGGGCTTACTACCCCAATTACCTTTATCATGAGAGTGTGCGCTCTAACGGCTTCGTTCCACCGGAAGCATTCCTCTACTTTGATCAGATAGGGTTGATCCAGGATAGATCAGCGATCCCGTTAATCTTCCATGTCGCTCGGACAGCTGGGGACAGGCGACTCAACTACAACAGAGACGTCGCACACGGCAGGGTGGATCGTCTCAGGTTCAGTAGGGCGGTGGGGAATCGCGATAAAAGGGATGTCGTTCGGCAGCACCAGCATTTCTGGTGGTTGAATGATGGGGAAGATGTTTCGTCGTCGTTTCCGTCAATTACGGACCAGCCTCACTAATGAGGCACAGCTGACCAATCAATTTGCTTTGTAAATAGCGATGGCCAGCTTACATAGGTTTAGGTTAGCATTTAAGTAATATATATATATATTAGTATATACGAAGGTTTACGAAGGAAAGTTTTTTGTTGCCAATTCTTTTCTTAGCCTAAGTATAGAAAGTAAGTAATCATAAATAAAATGTAAATTAAGTCGAAAGACATAGATATAAGAATTTAGAGTAGCTTAGAGTGCCTGTGTAGGGCCAGTAAGTTAGTATAAGATTGTAAAGTAATTGTAAGCTAGCATTTAAGCATTTTCTGTTAGAATGTAAGAATAATGATAAGTAAAATAAAATGCATTTAAAACTAACTAAACTAACTCTCATCTTGGTAAAACCATAGCTGGCCCAAATCCGAATCCTGCATTTCTGGCTATGAAAAAACGGTTATCATGCATTGGCACCGTTTTTCATTAACTATAACGTTTCCTTCATTATCTTCTTGGAAGAAAAATGGGTCAATGATGCCACAACACCAAAAACAGTCACGCGTTCAGAATGCAACGTTGCCGCCTAGATGGAAATGCGCCTCGCCGGAAAAGATGATTTTTTTGAGCAAAATTTTCGTTAATTTCAAGTTGCTGCAAAGCTCAAGCAAAGAACAAATAAATAAGCGGATGTTCATTTGCTTCAATTCTTGAGTCATTTGGACCTTGTAAACGATCTATCCGAGATCTTTATGCAAAATACCACAAGATAAACACGGGAGTACATTCTGTTGTCATCTTCTAACCAGTTTCAGAAAATTTCCTTATAAACTTTCATACACAAACTGTAATCTTCTTGTAACTAGATACACTATGTTCAATAGCTCTTCATAATAACCATTAACCGCAGATTCTATCTCTTCATTGTTGGCAAATCTTTTGCCACCGAGCCAATAATTTAGATTTGGAAAAGTAAAATATGAGGGAGTTAGACCTGGCGAATAGGAAGCTTGAGGAAGCAATTCGAACTTCAACTTATTGATATTAGCCCTCGGAAAGACGCGCGTGTGAACTGGTGCACCGTGCTGATGAAACAAAATCTTTTTTTTCGCCAGACGCGGCCGTTGTTCCTTGATTTCATCACTCAAATGCTACAATTAGGCCGCATTATACTCGCCGTTGATTGACTTGCCTTTTTCAAAATAACCAGTAAAGAGAATCCCACGCAAATCCCAGAAAATTGGCACGATGACCTTTCCAGCTGACTGAATCGTCTTCACCTTCATTGGAGCCAGTTCTCCGCGTTAAGTCCACTCTTTTGACTATTCCTTCGTCTCATGTGTGAAAAGGTGGACACATGTTTTATCGATCGTTATGAATCGATGCAAAACCTCGGCTTTTTGCCTGTGAAACATTGTCAAACCCTCGATGGAAACATTCTCTCGATGCTGTTTGTGCCCCATTGTGCATTTTGTTGGGAGACATATTCAAATCTTTACCTAAAATTCTGCACAGAGACGTGTATGGAATCGCGTAACATGTGTTGTGTAACATGTCATCTGGTCGATATCGACGGAACCCCTACAAGATATTCTGCCACAGCAGCGACATTCTCGACCAAACGAGCGATACCTACTTGGCCTTCCAGGGCTTGCTTGGTACCTTGTTGTTCCAGTCTCTAAGAGCCGTGGCAGCCGGGTTGCTAAGAATACGGGTGCCAAATGCACGTTACATTTGCGCGTTCTTCGAGACTAAGGTGTTTCATCCCTTATTCACACAAACTGAATTGACATTCGACACTATTTATTAAATGTATGGCACTTCCGGATAGAGTCGTACTTTATGGCTCACCTTGTATATTTAGATAGAACAGGGATAGCTTCTTCTAGGTACCTTGACCTATCCCAAAGAATATTGATGGCAAATGTCTACCATCGAAGTGTAGTCCTTTGAACCCTTTCTCGGACAAAAAACAAAGAAACAATGCTTGGCCCAGAAAGAAGAAAAATTTGTCATTGTGTCCACTCCAAACGGCTAATGACTCCGGATACACAAATACCATTTGCCGATGCTTCTCAGGCCATGGAATTCCTTTTCCTTTGGCTACGGCTTGGTTGTGAACGATTTAAATCACGTGTTTGCATTGTGCCACTAGTTTCCGTTGCAGTTGCAGTTGCATTTAATCTTATCTTTATCCGCGCGGATATTGCATCAACATTAACATCATTCACATTGGCATGTGCACTCCAGTTTTCCATCTGTGGTTGGGTATTCGTACATGCTGCTGCAGCAGCCACAATTTCTGCATCGATGACAGGATTGTGCTCTGAATCCCGATGGAGCACGCGTTCATAGCACTTTGCCGCGAAACGAAAACAGACTATGACGACGACAACGTCAACTAAGGAGATGCCTTGTGTGTGCTCGTTTTACTCAGCCACCCAGCATACTTGCACATACTTCCCGCTCGTGCTTTGGCACTGAAACACTCAACATGTACACCCCCGAGCAACAACCTCACGATGGATCGTGATTTTTTTTTTTTCTGATTCCAACGATGCTGATGAAACTGATGATGAGTTCTGTTGTTGCAATCAGGCGAAGTGCGCTCCAGATCTGCACACTCAACAAACATAAAGGCTTCCATGCAGAGCAAAAGGATAATCCCAAGCTCGTACCGCCTCGTCCGTCGTTGGAATCATAATATTCTTAACCATAGTTAGAGTTGTCTTTATAGCTGGTATTGCTTCTTGTTGCTGCTGTTTCAACATCCATTTAAGTGGATGAGGCATAAATTATACCACAGGACCACCAGCAGCTACCACAGAAGGTAATGGAAGCACACCATTTGTATGGCAACAAAGTACGGAAATACCAAATGCAGTAGTGTGCGCAACAATAATGTGATACAACAGTGCAACATTGATGCCCGAATGCACAAAACCCCTTACGAGTTAGACTCCGAGTTGGAGTTGAAAGATTTAGGTCCTTTTGTGACGTGACGTTTCAGTTGTGTCGTCTCTGCTGCACAGCGGGTATACATACGAGTATTCTACTCAACTCGTACCATCATGACGATGGCAATGTCTGGCTGGAATATTCGACTTTTTGTGTTTGCTTAGCTGCGCCGCCGTCCAGACACTAGCATTTCAAATAACTAGGGCACTTGGTGATAACTTTATTTGGTGGTGTTGTGTCCCTTCGATCCTTTATGAGGAGCACTGAACACTGGTGACACTGTTGTTGGTGGGAACTGGCTGAATATCTATAATCAGACACACAACTATGGTAAGTGTAAGGATGTTGGCAGTTTCATCGCTCTTGAATGGAAGGGATGCGAGTTTTATTGCCGTAAGCGGATTAACGCGATTGATCCGTTGGTGTGAGGCGATATTGTTTGTCGGATTTTATGGTCGCCCTTTGATTAGCTGTTGCATATGGTCTCGGTTCTGTCTTCCGTTGTCGTGACAAAGTACCTGCCACAGAAGTGTCTCAATCAGTAGGATACTGAGCTACTGGTAATTTAATTGAGGATGTTGCTTGATTTATTGCGCGAGAATTCTACAAATGACGATGACGATGGAATAAGTAACGAGGATAAGCATGCAGGGTTGATTGTATGGATACAGTCCTGCGAATTCGTTACAAAGTATCAGGGAAGTGACTGATAAGTGGGAGAGTGAATTACGAATTTGAAACAAATCTACACAGACCATGGACTCTATTGTTTAATTTTTAGTATGCATCAAAGGAAATTGGTCCTTTAATAGGACAACAAAGAAAAACTGTCTCAAGTTCTGCATTATCAGCTTGAGCTCCCCGGTCGTCTGCAAAGCTTATGTCTTTGTAGTTGAATCTGAATCAATGTAACATTATCCACAGATTTTAGAAAGGTCTTATGAGCGATACTCGGAAGTTAGGTAGGAATTGCATGTTCCTTTAAAGAACTTAGCGATTTCAACAGAATATCGTAGATGGTTACCACCTGAAATACATCTGAAGAAAACTGCTGACATCTTCAACGATTTGGCGCTACACAAATAGATAAGGAGAATGATTTGCATAGCGTCTCATTTACCCGTCGGAAAAAGGCTCTATTTTTCAGTTGACTCGACTGGCCTTAGGGTAGCAACTATTGGCAAGGTTAACTCTTCCTTGGACATCAAGACAAACGATGTTGTTGGTTCTACTGGTATTGAATCGAAAATGAACGAAAACCTTGAACACGTCGATAGACGAACAGACGAAGTGAATGTAGAACCGGAGATACGAAGATGGTTGCACTGAGGATAATTAAGTTGAAGAAGTCATAAGAACAGATATCACCTATTTGGAATCTCGTTAGTTTCAATGTGCTCCGCTAGTATCTCGCTGCAAAATCGGACTATTTTATTAGATATGGAGCTTCCTTCGGATTATAATAAATTAAGCACAGTTGTCGATGGTGGGCTTGCTTGACTTCCAATCACATTGATAAGGTCGACAACGTTGATGACGAGTGCGCGCTAAGGTTACATAACGTTCTCTGATTTACGTAAGCACCTGTTATCAAGACTTAATTTCAGGGGATGCCCATATATCCATGGAAGCAAGGATATTCCTTGCCATCGTTCCTCGTCCATTTCTCTGACACCGATTCGGTTTCCGTGTTGAGGGTCAAAGTTACACCCTTGGCCCATCTAAACCTTCTTACTGATCATACCTCCCTGCGTTTCAGTTTTAAACCACAGTTTCCGTGACGCTCTCCCAAAGGGGCCTACGTCAACTCAGTCCCGGACCGAAATCCAAGGGCCAACTGACAGACGTAAACACGTAAAAGTCTGAAGATGTTATTGATAAGTCCAGTTTTTCCCTACCCCCGTTTTTAATTAGACAACGTCATAGATGAAAGAAGCCTTAATAATTGTGCGGAGCCCACGCTAAGGTTGCAGTCATGGCCTCCTTTCTTGCGACCAAATTCTGCCTGTTAGTTGACACACGTGTTGGGTAAGCCTTAACCCTCTAATATTCTTAAGCCAACCAATAACTAAATAAAGCTCGGTTTAATCGAGTACGTAATAACAATACCACAATGGGCTGCAAAATTGATTGGAGCATTTTCTTCTTATTGTTTGCAGTCTTCTGACCTTTGTCAGCAGATTTACCTTTTCTCTGAAGGAAGAGGCTCGAGTTATCATAATAAGTATCTTATCAGTTCTAAGAACTGTCGGGTCTCTGTCTTGCTACCTGTCCCAATCACCATATCTTTACACTCGTTATCTTGCGCCTTTCTACTTATACTGTGTCTTTCGTTCCAGTAGCGTTGAAAAATTCTTCGTCGTACACTGATTTATTCCACTTTGTTGGAGGTCACTCATCTCCTTGATAGTCAACTCTATTGAACGGAAAAATGTACCCCCAACGGGCATTTATTAACTGATTCTGGTTGTATAGATGGATCAAATCCTCCTCCGCTCCCCAGAGTAGCCTTGGCATGCTAAAAGCGTTAGCTCCAATAACTTAAAAACCTCAATAGTCTTAGATTCCAGGATTAATTTAGCCATTCAAGAGGTTTCTTCTTGCAGCACTTTACACTAATCGTCCCTATACTCACATCGCATTCCTGTGGTTGGATGCAAACTCTCTGATTTGGGTTGCTCCCAGTGCAGTGTTTGCACTCAGCGTCGTTCAGGACTCTATCATTCGTTCAGGACTCTATCCCAATTCGAAGCATCTTACTTACTTACTTTAGGTGGTACTACAGTCCGGGGTGGACCTGAGCCTCAGTCAACAAGCTTCTTCAGTCAGCTCGATCCCTGGCTAGCTGCCTCCAGTTTCGCATGCTAAGTTGGCTGAGGTCCTCTTCCACTTGCGTGCGCCACCTGAGTCTTGGCCTTCCTCAACTGCGCTGTCCCTCGGGAGCGCATTCGAAGACTTTTTGGACCGGAGCATCGGTGTCAATGCACTCTACATGACCCAGCCATCTCAGTCTTTGGATCTTCACTCTTCTGGCTAGGTCCATGTCGCTGTACAGTCCATACAGTTCGTCGTTGTATCTCCTCCTCCACTCACCGTCAATGCAGACGGGACCGAAGATCGCCCGCAGAATTTTTCTCTCGAAGCAACCAAGAATACCCTCATCCATTTTTGATAATGCCCATGCCTCTGCGCCATAGAGCAGGGTCGGGATTATTAAGGTCTTATAAAGGGTGACTTTTGTTGTCCGAGAGAGGGCTTTGCTACTCAATTGCCTTCTTAACCCAAAGAAACAGCGGTTGGCAAGAGTTATTCTTCGCATGACCTCAGCGCTGGTGTCGTTGTCTGTATTTAGAGTTGAGCCTAGGTAGACAAAGTCCTAAACTACCCCAAAGTTATGTCTGTCGAGGGTGACGTTCTGCCCGAGACGTCGGTGTTGGTTGTCCTTTTTGCTCGACAGCATATACTTGGTCTTGCCCTCATTGACCGCTAAACCCATTTTCGCTTCCGTCTCAATACTCACGAAAGCGCCACTGACATCACGCTGCTTTCTCCCGATTATGTCACTATCGTCGGCGTATGCGAGTAGTTGGACGGACTTTTGAAAGATAGTGCCTCTTGTGTTTACTCGTGAGTTTTGCACTATTCTTTCAAGTACGATGTTAAAAAAATCGCATAACTGCGCATCGCCTTGTCTCAATCCTTTCTGGACAACAAAGGTCTCGGTGAGATCTTTACCGACCTTAATGGAGTAGCGTGCATTCTCCATCGTCATTCTGCACAGACGGATGAGTTTGGCAGGGATGCCAAAACTAGACATTGCTCTGTATAGCTCGTCTATATAGATGCTGTCATACGCGGCCTTAAAATCAATGAATAGGTTGTGTGTATCGATCTGAAGTTCATGGGTCTTCTCCAAGATCTGCCGTAGTGTGAATATCTGGTCGATGGTGGCCTGAAGCCACACTGATATGGACCTATCAGGTTGTTGACGAACGGCTTCAGGCGTTCACACAATACGGCAGATAAGATCTTATATGCGATGTTAAGGAGACTGATGCCTCTGTAGTTGGCGCAGTGCAGAGGGTCTCCTTTCTTGAGAATCGGACAAAACAATGCTGAGGTTCCATTCAACGGGCATACTTTCATCCTACCATATTTTAGAGATGCGTTGGTGTATGCTCCTTACCAAGTCATCGCCTGCCGCTTTGAAGAGCTCGGCAATCAGGTCATCCGCTCCATCACCATTGTTGGACTTAAGCTTCGATATAGCTATCTTCACTTCATCCAGGTCGGGTGGGCGGAATTTTTGGTAATCATCGTCCAAGTTGAAAGGTTGATTCTGCCTGACAGCGGTATTTGGTCTGTCTGTCGTCGCCGTTATACTGTCTGCAGAAATGGTCTTTCCAAATCCTTAGCATCGACTGCGATTCTACTACGATGTTCCCTTGTTCATCTCTACAGGCTTCGGTTCGGGGTTTGTTTCCGCGGCATGTTATTTTTACCTTTGGTAAAACTTCCGAACCTCATTCCTGCAGTAGCATCTCTCAATTTCCTCGATCGTGCGCTTCTCATGCTCATGCTCTTTCTTCTTCCTCCTGAGAACCCAAATACCAATATGTTGAGATTTTTTAGCGGGAACAACTTGCCAATGATTTGAAAGACATGCCGTCGTCATCAAAGCTGAACTCGTTTTTAACTTTCCTTTTGAGTACACCATCGTTGTGCTCTCCCTTCTAGTATCGTCCCTATCAGCCGTTTTTCTCGTCTTCTGAACATAAATCTAGAGAAAACACTGTTAATAACAAAATGAGGAAGCCAATGTAGCGAACTTAACACCTTCTTTAGCAGTTTTAACTGGTTACTGCGTTTCCTCGATGTGATCACAAGCATTATTCGCTTTGGAATAAGAATCTTCATCCCTCGCATATTTTGTCCAAATTTGTCTTATCCGTAGCGAGGATAGTCTAATCGTCCGCGAAAGTGGCTAAGACCGTCTATTTATCTTGCGGTATGTCTCTTATGTAGAGCTCGAACAGGATCGGATCAAGAATACTTCTTTTGGATGCACATGCGTGAATATCATTGAATTCCGACTATTCACTCTCGTATCTAACACAAAGAAGTCTGTTTGTAAGATTCCAATGTTCTACACATTATTTCTGGCAAGGTTTGTCGTAGATTGTACTTCAGGCCTGCGTGCCACACCTTGCAGAAGGCTTGCGGAACGCCGAAAAAGTCTCTTGAAATACGAGGGCGGGTCAATAAGTCCGTGACTTTTGGATTAAAACACAGATTTTTTGATAAAAAAATAATTTTATTTTTCAACGTAGTCTCCCTTGAGCTCTATACACTTTGTCCAACGCTTCTCCAATTTTTTTATCCCTACCAAAAAAAATGATTTGTCGAGGTCATCAAAATAGGCCTTTGTTTGCGAGATGACTTCATCATTGGAGTCAAATCTTTTTCCACCAAGCCATTTCTTCAGGTTTGGGAACAAGAAGTAGTCGCTCGGAGCCAAATCTGGAGAATAGGGTGGATGAGGGAGCAATTCATAGCCCAATTCATGGATTTTTGCCATGGCAACTGCACATGTGTGCACCCTTGCATTGTCTTGGTGGAAAAGAACTTTTATTCTTGGCGAAATGAGGTCGTTTTTTTTTCAAATCGTCATTGAATCGGTCCGATAAGTTGGCATAATATTCCCCATTGATTGTTCTTCCCTTTTGAAGATAGTCAATGTGGATTATCCCGCGTGCATCCCAAAAAACAGTCGCCATAACTTTATTGGCTGACAAACCCACCTTGGCCTTCTTTGGCGCCGATTCACCCTTAGAAACCCACTGTTTTGACTGTTGTTTGTTCTCTGGTGTGTTGTAATGGATCCATGTTTCGTCCACGGTTACAAAACGGCGCAAAAACTCCTCCATATTGCGATTAAACAACGCCAAACCTTCCTGTGAAGTTGTTACACGATTGCGTTAGTGGTCGACTGTGAGCAAACGCGGCACTCATCTTGCGGAAAGCTTTCTCATGCCCAAGTGATCATTCAAAATTGAAACCACTGAGCCATGCGAGATCCCTACGGCTTCCACAATCTCTCGCACTTTCAATCTTCGGTCGGCCAACACCATATCGTGAATTTTTTCGATTGTTTCGGGTGTAGAGACCTCAACTGGGCGTCCAGGACGTTCGGCATCTTCAGTGCTTGTACGGCCACAACGAAATTCAGTAAACCACTTTTTTACCATTGAAATCGATGGTGCAGAGTCCCCATAGTATTTATCAAGCTTAGCCTTGGTCTCGGTAATGGTTTTTTTCGCAAGAAATAATGCTTAATAAGCACACGAAATTCACTTTTTTCCATTTTCTCCTCAAATTAGTGAGTAGTCTGATAAAAATAGCTGTCAAACACAAACTAACTGACGCAGCAAGTTTAAATTTTGACAGGAGTCAACTGACAGATGCCTGTTGACAGGAGCAGTGTTGCTGTTTCAGTAAAGAGGTCAGAAATTCAAAAAGTCACGGACTTATTGACCCGCCCTCGTATAGTTTTCTCCTTATAGCTTTTTCAGTTTCATTCGTTATTCGATAGACCTGACCGATTGGGCAATGTTTAACCCGAAAACCGAATTGTTAATCCAGAATTAAGCGTGTTTCTACAATTACTGGTCGTAATCGCTTTACAAAAGTTCCTCGAAGACATTTGGTATTATCGGCAACAAATATGACATCTGTCAAAAGGTGATATGGCTGAGTTCAGAGAATCTATTGAAAAAATGGGGCGCGTCTAATGAAAAACTACTACGAAGGTATTTTCGAAGCAAACCTCTGAATCGCTTGAATTGAAGTGTCTTTATTTTGTTCATAAACTTAAGCGTCACAAGAATATTAAACTGTGATAAATGGGAACCCCAGACTGTAGACATTCCAAATTCTTTTATTTTCTCAAAAATGTCATTCATTTCACTTAAATACTCGTATCGACACATGCATTCGTTTGATGTAAGATTCCCAAACATCTTCTGAAATGGTCTCAATTGGAAATGATCGTGCCTAAAGGGGCTGATCAACTGCAGTCATATCTTATTTGGTTTAATAAATAACCACCCACTTGACCTATTCCCCCAGAATACTCATGACAATTTCTCATTCTGCATTTTATATCGCCCGCTTAAGGTCTGTCAATAATTAAAATTGCATTTTTATTGTTTTATCACAGTCTGCTCAATCGTCGCTCACCGAAAACTGTGCGCTCCCAATATGAAATTAATTTCCTTATCACAGTAAGAATGTCATATTTTTCTTCCTTCAAAGAAATGAAAACTAACAACGCACACTCGGAACACCGGATTCCGTGTTCTGTTCTCTGGAGGCACCCCCATTGGAAAAGAACTTCAAACAAAATAAGTCTCCCATTATTCCAAATCTAATCGCATTGATTCCCACACGCAACTCAAGCGACACCCTCACGCTACTTGATGCGTTCCATGTAGCACTTGAAATTTTTTGAATAACTTTTGACGTTAATAAATGTCACGTTCACTTCAGATCCCATTAGCCGAGTGTTGGAATTTGGAAATAGTCATCATCAGATCGCAGAACTCGAGGCCATCATCATCAGCTCTATGATGGGAGTCATAATCGTCATCGTTTTGTTTGAATTCTGCTTCCCATGGTGTGAAGCTCTGGATAATGCTTCAATTTTTTGACTTTTGTTTGAATGCAACCTTGTGGTGTCGTCTGTGTCCTTCGATTTAATTGAATGCGAACAACTTCGGTTCTTTAAGTCATTTTGTCCCTGAATGATTCCGATGCAATAACAAGCAAGCGCTTAAAGAAAAGTGATGCCAAATAGAAGTATCTTTTTGCAGTAACACTCATCATGAAGGCGCGTTGAATTATTTAAAAACTAATTAACGAACGAGCAAATACTTTCTACATTCGGGCGGTGGCGTCTACGGATAATACCGCAGGGCTAAGGGAAGCGTTCAGGTTCGTGTTTCAAGAAAAGGAAGAAGAAGAAAGAACTTTCAGATTTTTCACTTGACAGCTCGCGAAAGTCATTAGAATGACTCCGACGTTGATTGCCTCTTTGAATGCACGAGGGATGGTCATTCTTTGACTTGTAAAAGCTGGTCCTTGCCAGCACCATAGAACCGTTTTTTTGCAACCACAACCAGTCTTGAGTTTTTTGTGCAATTCTCAATGACATTTGTTGTCCCAGTTTACTTAGCTCGGGGGTTACAAATGGAAAATCCTTATCTGGAGATGTTAATGCACTTGTAGCACGCCGTTTAACTAGTTGACTTCACTTCCACCAACCCTAGAGAGGATGGAGCTGTACACTTTGAAAACCAGCTTCCAATGGTAGGGTAGTACTGGTGCTGGGTGCTATATAAATGGCTGGAGGGATGAGAGATTGTAACAGTTGATATGAATGTAATTTGGTTTAGGTTTTGAGCTGGGTGTTGGTTGGGGTTGTTGACTTGGCATGGTACACACAGCTATGTTTACCATGCCGAGCTGTTACATACAAAAGGAGTGTAGACTATCGTAAACAGGACCGGAGTATATGTAGTTTACGACCTCACAAAAGTGAAAGGGGTTTACGAGTATAGTTGGACAGCAGTGGTGGTTTAGAGAGGTGGCACGAATACAAGTATATGTACTTTGGTGTATGGAGGTCAGTTCGAAGAGGACTGTTTAAATTGGCTTTGGATGCCGTTAGAAATGTGTGTCATTTGGCTAATTGGATGTTAGATAGAGATGCGGTAGAGAAGGTTCCTTTGAAATACTATAACGAACTTGGATGACGATGCGGTGGGGGAAGGAATTAAATTTAAAATTTTTCGTAATTATTAGAGGAGAGTTTGAAGGTTTGCTGAGAGGTTGAAGTTTTTTGTTTGAAATGGAAAACTATCCATAGGGTGCGAATTTTTGTATATTTCCTTCTTCGAAAAAGGTTCAATTTTTCTTTAAAGTTTCCCTAAATCTTCCTCGTAACTAGTTCCTTTCGGTTCAAACAGAGCACTCAGGCAATATACCAGTTTAGTAAAAAAAGGCCTGGAGTAAGCTGGCAGTACGAAATAGGTCAGCGTCCGGAACTAACAGGCTGACACGAGCATAAGCCGAAAAGATACAGAAAGTATGTATGCTGTGTTTTTATCTTTCATACATGTTAAGCGTATGACGGTCACAAATAACAGTCTAGTGCAATATTTGGTGACCTTCCTTTTTTAGGATGCCTAATCGTAAAAAAAAAGCTTAAGAGTCAAAGGTCATACGTTCTGAAAAGAAGCAAGTTGAAACTTGGAACTAAATGCGAAAAACGTGCATACTAGACGTAAAACGGTTAAACGTATGAAAGTAAACTAAAAGGATAGTACACCGGGTCATACTCGGAATAGCAGCAATCTACCCACCCATGGTCTTGTCGACTGCAGCCGGAGCACGGATCTAGTATGTCATCTAGGCGCTGACATGGGATCTGCCGGATCACTTGATTCCGATGAATTATGTGGCTCTTTCTACAATACGTTCGATAGATTGGGCTGGAACGGTGAAAAGATTACCAGAAAAGCTCTGCTTTTTACGATTAAACCCCATCAGAATAGACCAGTGGTTGGTCAGAGTGCTGTTTCTGTAATTTTTTCCCGGGAAACCGAATATGTGGGACGGGCTCCAGAGAAGGCACACTCTCAAGGAGTAACGTGTAAGAGTCAGTTCACTTCGCGAAGAGATTACGAGCGCTGTCCAAGGCGTAAGTGCTAGAATTCTGACTTCCCCGACAGAGAAACAGGTTTTTGGATGTGATACCCACCGAAACCGTCCAGCATCTTTGATATGAAACTGCGCCCTCTTTTCCTGTCCAAAAAAACGCCAAGAGGAAGAAAGTTTCCGGCAGTTGGCTCTATCGAAGGGTCTCTCAAAAACAGCTTCAGTATAACACCAGTCTGTGGTTTCGCATTCGCACGATGTCTGGATAAGACCCAAGCTGCAATCAACACGTCGCTGGATCTCAGGAAAACAGCGAAGCTCCAAAGGCTACGAAATCATCATTTCACTAGCACTTTGAATTAAAAAGGCTGGGAATAACAATAATCTGAATGATGCTGTAGTAGAACTGGTTCGCTCCAAAAGTGTCCATTGCATTCGGGTCAGTTGTAATCGCTTGACTTCGTACCTAAAGTAAATCAATGTTTGGGTACTGCATGAGTTGAACGAAATTCATTACACGAAGGACATGAATGTCCGCGAATTACTCTCCAAATGCAAACAAAAACAATGATCCAGACTTGAGTCGTATGATTACAGATGACGAAATATTAATTATTCACAACAATGTGAGTTGGAGTAAGCTAGAAGAACCATCGCAAAGACAAGCAAAGGAGGAAATTTACCAAAAGAAGGGGATACTCTCAATATGGTGGGTTTGGAAGAGATCAGTCTTTTATGAGCTCAACAAAACGAGTAATCCCGATGTCTACTGTGAGAAGCTACAGAAATTAAGTAATGTCATCGCACAGAAGCCTCCCGAATTGATCAGATAGAAGGAGGTGTTGTTTCACCACGACTTTGGGAGTCCACAAACTCAGCAAAAACTTTAGCTTAGTTGGAATATATTGCCTCATCCACTGTTTAGCCTAGGCTTTGCACCACCAGACTTACATTCATTTTGCTCCTTATAAAACGTCTTGAATGACAGAACGTGGTTATCGAATAAAATGCCCAATATGGCGATCAATGCGGCTTTGTTGGAGGCAGTTCCACATACATTCTGCTTAAATATAACTAGGATTGAGTAAAAAACAAACAACACTAACAATCAAGCATCAACATTCATTTTGTCTCCTTTAAAAACGGCTCCATTTAAAGCGATACATTTTTTTCCAACGAACAATCTAGTTGTTGCCAAACCTGGCATTGCCGATTATAAAGACCGAAACTCGAAATAAAGCAGTCAAACAGCAAGCGGATATTTTCGCAATAGAACGAGGAGAAAGAAAAAAAATTTTGCCGTGAACAGTTGGAGGGAAAAAGAACGAGATTTTGAGCGGATAAATTTTGCTTTACTTTGGGACTTCGCTGCCATTTTTAAACTGTAAAACAGAATCAATTTTCCTTTCTTTGTTACTGCAATCAAGGCTGCGTCCTCCTTTTTACATCGGCAATATCAGTCATCCATACATTTTTATGGGCATATTCCGGTTCTTCAGTTCTTTTATATTTTGAATTGACTCAAAACAGGTCCCAAGAAGTGGTAGTTTGAGTTTTGGAAATATATATAGATATTGTTCAAAAGTCGGCTTTGTGAGATGGTGCATTATCGTGGTGCGATATACAAGAGTTGTTCTGTTACGATTCCGATCTTTATCGGTGGAAACTCTCCCTTAAAAGCTTAATAAGATTTGCTAACTGTTTAACCCACCTTAAGAAATAAAACACAACGAAACATTGTGCAAAAGTTGACTTTTCAGCATCTTTGGCGTGGTTTTCAACAATTTCGCGGCCGGCTTTGAATGCTCTACACCACTTGTTCTTAATAATACGGGCTTTCTCCAACAATTTAAAAGCGTTCGAATAAGAAATTCCGTTCGATACACAATATTTCTAACAAACTCTTTGCTCAACTTTTTTTTTTCTAGTAAAAATCGCCGAAATCACTTAAGGTTAACTTTCCTTACCTTCTGACAATAAACTAGTTGACAGATGGAAAATCTGCGTCAAAAATGATGACAGTTGTACCAAAATATGAAGATTCCTGTGCCGTTCGGATTCGGCGATAAACCGTAGGCCCCGCTCAGATGTGACAAAAATGACAACATGAGCAACCCAAATGAGTGTCAGGAAGCCAGTGCCACAGTGCTGTTGTTGTTGTTTTGAGAAACTACGAGGGCGGGTCAATAAGTCCGTGACTTTTTGAATTTTTGACCTCTTTACTGAAACAGCAATACTGCTCCTGTCAACAGGCATCTGTCAGTTGACTCCTGTCAAAATTTAAACTTGCTGCATCAGTTAGTTTGTGTTTGACAGCTATTTTTATCAGACTACTCACTAATTTGAGGAGAAAATGGAAAAAAGTGAATTTCGTGTGCTTATTTAGCATTATTTCTTGCGAAAAAAAAACCATTACCGAGACCAAGGCTAAGCTTGATAAATACTATGGGGACTCTGCACCATCGATTTCAATGGTAAAAAAGTGGTTTACTGAATTTCGTTGTGGCCGTACAAGCACTGAAGATGCCGAACGTCCTGGACGCCCAGTTGAGGTCTCTACACCCGAAACAATCGAAAAAATTCACGATATGGTGTTGGCCGACCGAAGATTGAAAGTGCGAGAGATTGTGGAAGCCGTAGGGATCTCGCATGGCTCAGTGGTTTCAATTTTGAATGATCACTTGGGCATGAGAAAGCTTTCCGCAAGATGGGTGCCGCGTTTGCTCACAGTCGACCACAAACACATGTGCAGTTGCCATGGCAAAAATCCATGAATTGGGCTATGAATTGCTCCCTCATCCACCCTATTCTCCAGATTTGGCTCCGAGCGACTACTTCTTGTTCCCAAACCTGAAGAAATGGCTTGGTGGAAAAAGATTTGACTCCAATGATGAAGTCATCTCGCAAACAAAGGCCTATTTTGAGGACCTCGACAAATCATTTTTTTTGGAAGGGATAAAAAAATTAGAGAAGCGTTGGACAAAGTGTATAGAGCTCAAGGGAGACTACGTTGAAAAATAAAATTATTTTTTTATCAAAAATCTGTGTTTTAATCCAAAAGTCACGGACTTATTGACCCCCCCTCGTATTAGCGCGGGATATTTTATGACTCAGTCCAGGTTGTATTTCAACAGAATGTACAATGTGATTCAAAGCTTGCAAATAAAATATGCAAGTAAAATATCGCGACACTTCGAAGGATCTACAGCTCGACAGAATTCCCGTATATCTTATTTTGAAGTCGCTAATGTCTAAAAATGTAGCCGAGACGTATCTAAAAATAATATATAAATACAATGCACAACGGGAATGAATGGAGAATATAAAGTTTTATGATACTAAAATAGTCGTGCAATACTTTCTATTGAAGCAGCATAGTGACGAGTAGGAGGCGACTTTTCTCCTTTTCTCTGAAGATGGCATTTTAGTAAACAATTCCGTAACATCTGTTCAGGAGTATTATAAGTGGTAGCAAATAAAAGGTTAGAAATCAGTCGTCCCAAAATCGAGTTTTCCGTAGCCGAAAGGCAAACTAATGACATCTAAAGGTGTTTTTTTGCTGAAGGCTCTGTTGTTGACAACCAAAGAAATCGCGAGAACGAAGTCGCACATAAATCGAAACGGTGAAGCTTAGATTTTGCAGAAACGTAGTATTTTATGGCAGAAATATAGGTATGTCGCTTTAATTTAATGGATCGTTTGTGCAACGCTTAACTTTAAAGGCCGCATAACGAAAGACTGACAATGTTACGAATACCAGCGGATGTAACAAAATGTGAACTTAAATGAATGAAGAATGCAAATTTGCAGAATTCTCCGATAGTGGACAAACGTAGGCTGAGCAGATCAACAAAGAATCTTTGCCAACTCGGTTTGAAAGCCTTAGAAGATCAGGTCCCGGCCGAGACTAAAGGGAAAGTAATAAGATCATACAAATGCTAAAATATCTGCAAACTTCTAACTTTAATCCAAAACATACAGGCCTGTTCTATGACGAAGAATCGGAGGGCCGATATAATTGCATCAAATACAATAGAATCTACTTATATACAAGACCGGAGCTAACCCTCCGCTACAACGTGTCATATTGGTCACGGAATTGGTCACAATAACACTATAAACTGACTCTACCACGGCCATAAATGAACTAACATAGATGGCAAACTCTACTACTACAGTTGCAAGCCTGGACCTTTTTCACAAATACACTATAAGTGATTCACCAACACTAATCCAAGCCTGATACCTGTCAAAATAGCTAAAATGACAGCAAATTTCACGTAAGGTCCACTAGGTATAGTATTTTAAAGTGGTCAACATTTATTTCAAGGTGTAAAAATATGAAAAGTAATTATAATAGAACATATGAAAAAATACTTTCGTTTTACTTTAAGTGTACCAAAAAATGATGGTTTCAGAATTAAATTAGCAAGAGACCTTAAAATCATAATTTAAAAGATTTATTTCAAGATGTAAATGAATTGCAAATCAGCTTATCATAAAACTTAAACTGGTATTGTAAGTCAATTGTGTAAGCCTTAAGTATATTTAGGAGCTCTGGACATTTTTGTGTTGTTGTTTGCCACGCATTAAGTAAAAATTGTAATTTTATTAAATAATACGGTCCAATAAATTATAAATTATTATTTTTATCGTATTCAAGTATTTCAAGAAAAAATTTGTTTACTCGTTTAATTTAAAAATTTCAGATATGTTATTTATTTTTATTTTCTATAAATAATAAAAAGGGTGGTATTTTTGATGTTAGTTTTCATCACCCGGAATAGCAAACGTGTACCAATATTGTTGAAATAATAAGATTTATTGACCTTTTCGCAAAATTTTACCATTATAGTGTGGTATTTGCGGAAAATACAGCGTTCAATTTACACAGATTTAATTTTTCTCTTTCTTTTTCTTTCTTATTGCAACGAATGCAAAAACTGAGTAACGAATTGGGAATTTGGTGAAAAATGAATGGCACAAAATTGTTAAAAAAAATATTTACTAACGAGTCCCTAAATAATAAAATACAAATCAGATTTGAAAAGCATTAGTTTGCAAAATCTACGTCTTTTTGTCCAATGGCAATGGTCTTGGAAGTAAATTACTGTTTAAAATAAAACACCGATAAATAGTTGGTTTTTTAGTAGTTTATTTGAAAATAAATACATAAGTACTAATATAATTTTGAATGCACTTTAATTTTTTCTTACTCTTTTGTAATAATTTCGTCGCTTGAGTTCTGACACCCCGACAAATTTTCAATAATCGCGCATTTTATTTGGAATCAGAGCATGAAAAATGGTAGCTTTTAATTGCTTACTTCAAAATCGGTCCAACGAGAATGTTAGGCAGTTATCAGTCGGGAACATTTTAGGTTAGGTATTATTATAAAATGGATGGCAACGATTAGTATAAGGCCTCGTAGAAGTAGCATCTTCCGACAGGTGCTGGTTCCTTAAATGACGAGAATGAGCCTCTGCAGCCGAACATCTTGCAGCTCTGCTAATAAGTCCTACTTCACGCCTCCCCGTGGTGCCATCTGGGAATCTCACTAGAGGTTGCGAAGTGAAGGGGGCAAATGGCGAGTTTTTTGCGCCATTAACCAGGATTAGTGTCGGAAAAACAAAACAAGACCTTATCCGGGCTACTCCGACATATTTGGAGCTCAGGCCAGAAAGGATTTCCAGGACTTAGTCAGGGTCTTGGAAAAGAGATGGTGGCGGACGAGCCCAATAAGGGCCAACGGCAGCGCTCACATCGCGGAACGGGTAACTGGCTTCGGTGTAGCCGACCCCTCGTCCTAGTGGCATTAAAAATGGAACTGGTCCTCCAGGTTGGGGGTTGTGCCGCCGGGGTAACTGCCCGGCCATTTAAAAAAGATTAAGTTACGAAGCATCAACAAGCCTCGGATATGGACGGATCTACTGTTGACAACCCACGCAAACGATTTAAGGACAATGAGCTTCGGATATGCACGTGGAATGTTAGATCCCTTAATAGACCACGTGCAGCCGAGCAACTAGCGGAGGCCCTAGACTGCTGCAAAGCAGACATAACCGCCATCCAAGAAATGCGATGGGATGGGCCGGACAAAAAGAAGATGAAAAACTGCGACATCTACTCCGGCAATTGCTATCGATGGCAAAAGCAGCGCTTATTTGTCGGAGGCAGACTAAGACAAGAAGCCCTGAGCTTCCGGCGTGTCAGCGAGCGCCTCGTAGCATCAAGGTTTAACTCGCTAACATAAGCCATATACGCGCGCATGCTCCCACAGAGGAGAAAGATGACGACACCAAGGATGCCATCTATGAGCTCCTTAACAAGACCAACGAGCAATGCCCTAGCTATGACATTAAAATTACCTTCGGTGCCGTACATTGTCTTAGCTAGCACGCGGTTCTCCTATCTTGATATACACAAGGGGACTTGGAGAACTCCTGATCAATGAGCAGTCAACCAGATTTATCACATTGCGATCGACGCAAGACACTCCTCCAGTATTATGGATGTCCGTACGTTCCGAGGAGCCAACATCGACTCGGACCATAACCTTGTTGTAGCCAAGGTACGGTTGCGGATGTCCCAAACTACGCCATGGCAAACTAATGCTGTGAGAAAATTCGACGTCAGACGGCTACGATAGCAAGAGATCGCCAAGTCCTTTTCCGATCGAGTGTCTCTTAATCTCTTAAGAGGTGCAATACCGCCAGCATCAAGCATCGAAGACCTTTGGAAACACTGCCAACACGCCATCAGAGATGCCGCTTCTGATGTGCTGGGTTTCACTCGTCCACCACAACGAAACCCCTGGTTCGATGATGAATGCCGACAAGCACATGCAGCTAAGCAAAATGCATATAACGCGGCGCTGCTTAGAAAGACCAGAGCTGCTCGTGAGCTCTATGAGCGGAAGAGGAGAGACGAGCACCGGCTTCTCAGGAGGAAGAAGAAAGAGCATGAGAAGCGCGCGATCGAGGAAATTGAGAGATGCTACTCCAGGAATGAGGTTCGGAAGTTTTACCAAAGGTAAAAATAACATGCCGCGGAAACAAACCCCGAACCGAAGCCTGTAGAGATGAACAAGGGAACATCGTGGTAGAATCGCAGTCGATGCTGAGGATTTGGAAAGACCATTTCTGCAGACCATATTTCCGGCCACCCGACCTGGATGAAGTGAAGATATCTTTACCTAAGTTTATGTCCAACAAAGCTGCTGGAGCCGACGACCTGTCTGCTGAGCTCTTCAAAGCGGCAGGCGATGACTTTGTAAGGAGCATACACCAACTCATCTGTAAAATATGGTCGGACGAAAGTATGCCCGATGAATGGAACCTCAGCAATGTTTATCCGATTCCCAAGAAAGGAGACCCTCTGAACTGCGCCAACTACAGAGGCATCTGTCTCCTTAACATCGCATACAAGATCTTATCTGCCGTTTGGTGTGAACGTCTGAAGCCATGCGTCAATAGGTCCATACCAGTGTGCCTTCAGGCAATGAAAGTCCACTATCGACCAAACATTCACACTACGGCAGATCTTGGAGAAGACCCATGAGCTTCAGATCGATACACACAACCTATTCATCGATTTTAAGGCCGCTTATGACAGCATCTACAGAGACGAGCTATACAGAGCAATGTCTAGTTTCAGCATCCCTGCCAAACTCGTCCGTCTGTGCAGGATGGCGATGGAGAATACACGCTGCTCCATCAAGATCGGTAAAGATCTCACCGAGACCTTTGATGTCCAGAATGGATTTAGACAAGGCGATGCGCTGTCTTGCGATTTTTTCAACATCGTACTTGAAAAAAAAGTGCAAAACTCACGAGCAAACACAAGAGGCACTATCTTTCAAAAGTCCGTCCAACTACTCGCATACGCCGACGATATTGACATAATCGGAAGAAAGCAGCGTGATGTCAGTGGCGCTTTCGCGAGTATTGAGACGGAGGCGGTGAAAATGGGTTTAGCGGTCAATGAGGGCAAGACCAAGTATATGCTGTCAAGCAAAAAGGACAACCAACACCGACGTCTCGGACAGAACGTCACCCTCGACAGATATAACTTCGAGGTAGTTAAGGACTTTGTCTACCTAGGCTCCGCTATAAATACAGACAACGACACCAGCGCTGAGATCAAGTGAAGAATAACTCTTGCCAACCGCTGTTTCTTTGGGTTAAGAAGGCAATTGAGTAGCAAAGCCCTCTCTCGGACAACAAAAGTCACCCTTTATAAGACTTAAATAATCCCGGCCCTGCTCTATGGCGCAGAGGCATGGGCATTATCAAAAATGGATGAGGGTATTCTTGGTTGCTTCGAGAGAAAAATTCTGCGGGCGATCTTCGGTCCCGTCTGCATTGACGGTGAGTGGAGGAGGAGATACAACGACGAACTGTATGGACTGTACAGCGACATGGACCTAGCCAGAAGAGTGAAGATCCAAAGACTGAGATGGCTGGGTCATGTAGAGCGCATGGACACCAATGCTCCGGTCCGAAAAGTCTTCGAATCCGCTCCCGAGGGACAGCGCAGTAGAGGAAGGCCAAGACTCAGGTGGCGCACGCAAGTGGAAGAGGACCTCAGCCAACTTAGCGTGCGAAATTGGAGACAGCTAGCCAGGGATCGAGCTAGCTGGAGAAGCTTGTTGACTGAGGCCCAGGTCCACCCCGGACTGTAGCGCCACCTAAAGTAAGTAAGTATTATTTTAAAATTCAATTTATTGGAAGTAGATACTTTTTTTCAATTTATATATTCAGTAAGAAAACTACCATTTGCCATATAGCATTTTTATTTCTCTATTTTAAGTTAAACACGTTTGTATATATTTACAACATTTTTGAAGAATTAGTCTATTCTTTATAATACTTAGAAATAATAGTTCGATAGATAGTTTGCTTATTGTTTTGTTTGCTGTTTGCTACTAAACCAATATTTTAAAATCAATTTCTCAAAAGGTTTGTGTTGAGTTACTCGTAGATTTGCACAAATAAAAATATGTAAAGTGATCATTAATCCTTTTCATGTATTTATAAGAAATTAAAACAATAATCAAATTTTATGTATGTGACCGGTGGCTTGAATACTGCAAGGAGTTGCTTAACAAACAGTTCCCACGTGATATAGTGCCGACAGCTGGTCTATTCGAGGAGGAAGTTTCGGACTTTTCAATCGAAGAAATAAGTATAGCAATCGGAGAAATGAAGCGCGGGGAAAAGCGGCGGGACCAGACAGCATTCCATCAGAGTTTTGGTCGAAAATGGAGGGAATCGGCAGCGAATGGCTATCGAAACTTTTAAATAAATTAAAATGTGGACAACCTATTCCGAATCAATGGAGAAGTAGCTTCTTGGTTCCATTATTCAAAGGAAAAGGCGACACTCGAGAATGCAACAATTACCGTTCAATCAATCTGTCGTAACACACAATGAAAATCGTCGAAAGAGTCTTAAACGAACGTCTTCGGCAAATAATAAAGCTCGATAATAGCCAGTGTGGATTTGTTGAAGGAAGATCGACGGTGGACGCTATCCAAAGCCTACGAATAATAATGGAAAAGCACCGAGATTCGTCTAAGGATTTACACATGGTATTTATCGAACTCGAGAAAGCATTCGCTCGAGTGCCTAGGAATCTCATATGGGCCGCGCTGAGGTCTCAAAACGTACCGGAAACGTATGCTAGAATAATACAAGACATGTACGGAAACGTGAAAACTGCGGTTAAAAGCTCTGCTGGACTAAGGAGAGAATTTCCAGTTAATGTCGGAGTGCATCAAGGAAGCGTACTTAGCCCTTTCCTCTTTAACGTAGTATTCGACTATCTTTTAAATGACTGCATGCGCGAAGCAAATGTAACCCCAATTCTCTTCGCTGACGACGCAGTTATACTTAGCGATAACGTCGAAGATTTACAGAACGCCTTAGGTTCATGGAGAAATGCGCTAGAGAGAAACGGGTTTAAAATAAGTCGTTCAAAGACGGAGCATTTGGCGTGCCCATTTGCGCATCCGTTGCGGATATAATGTAAGGCGGAATAGTTCTTCCGAAAAGCACTATCTTTAAGTACTTAGGATCAATCGTTAACATGGAAGCGAAATGTGACGACGACGTAAACCACAGAGTGAGTGTGGGATGGATGAAATGGCGGGAAAATTCGGGAATCTTTTGCGACCGAAAATGTCCACTTAAATTAAGGGGAAACCCTACACCACGGTTGTTAGACCAGCTCTTATATACGGTTCACAGTGCTGGACAATGAACGAAGCGTTTAAAAACAAAATGATGGCAGCGGAAATGAAAATGTTAAGGATGTCTAGTGGAGTCACTAAACGCGATTGCATTAGATCTACGCGTATAAGAGGAAGTCTACATATAAAGAATTCGGTAACCGAACAGCTTGAGGCGAAGAGAATAAGCTGGTATTGCCACATTCAAAGAAGATCTGCGGAAAATCCGGTTAAAAATGCACTATCAACTACGGTCACTTCAACTGTAAGAAAACGAGGTCGGAAAAAGAATTCCTGGATTTCTCAGATGGCAAATGCGCAACAACGACTGGGGCTTACCACTGAAGCGATCCAGGACCGAGCATTATGTAGACGCGTTCTGCGGTCTGCGACATTAGCCAACCCCATAAGCGGAGCAGCAGCGATGCAGTAAAAGTGGGAAACTCGTTACGCATAAGTTCGTATAACGAGGAAAGGGTTAATAAAAGGATAAGAAGAAGAAGAATCAAATTTTATGTATTTTTAATCTATACATATTTCGAATATTCTAAGCTTATAAATTAATATTTTTTAGAACAGACCCTTCTGATAAAAACATTCATGGTGAACCAAAAAATTTGCCCACACCGGGGGGAAATGAAGAAATGTCAATACTTTACTAAAGAAGGCGCAAAACTGTAAGTGAAAAAAAATTATTTGCTTTGGATGTAAGGAATCCAGGTAAGTTTGCATTATGCATGGGAAAAAAAAATTGTTTGCACAATATTTAATATTTTACCGGTAAAAAGTAAAACTATTTTTTTTCCACTTGCGTGGTATGTGTATATATTTGCATTTATTAATTATTTTCTCTTATTGACAGGAGCTAGATGATCAACACAATTCTTTGCATTTTTTTGCCGGGAACCTGAAAGTGAAAATGTAGAATGGGTGCAATAGGCCTCCTGGGGAAACCGAACACCCAACCAAAAAAAAATCGGTTAACGAACCACTATGCATACCTCAAGGGTGGTTTGGAAAGGCATTACCTATCAAAAGTAATAAATAAATACAATTTTTTTAAGAGTATATATATATTTTATTAATCAAATAAAACAAAACAAAATTTACATACTATGTTTCCAAACCGTAAAATACCAACTTTTCTGTTGTCGAAATAGGATGTTTCCACCCTTTAAACGTGTTTGCCAGGATGGTGGGACTGCAAATGCTGAATCGCTAAGAAAAAGCATTAAATTCACGGCTTAATCGAAACAATTGCATTTTACTCACATGTCTTAAATTAGTTAAAGTTGTTTCCACTCTTCCAAAGCATTTGCCAAGATGTTGAATAGTAAGATTATTCTGCAAAACAAGGACTTTGATTAATTAGTTTCAAATTAAAATAGTTTTGCTTACTGAAAAGGAAACGTAAGCAAACTATTCCAACTGCTTTTCCCACATCCACAAAAAAAACCAATCCGTTGGTTTGTGGCAGCAGTATTTTGTGGAATATTGTTCCTTCTTGTTATAGATGTCTTCAGATTCCCTTTTTTGTTGTCCTGAAAAATATAAAAAAGCAATTTATTGTCCAACATTAAAATTTGTTTCAAACTTACTCGCAATTAATAATGTAAACATTAGAAATGTCAAAACAACAATTCACCTCGCCATTTTCTTATGGATGACGTAATCTTAAATTTTGACGTTCACACGTATTCACGGACAGGTTTCACATGGATAGGGGCCCTCAGAAGAAACCGGTTTCTGGAACGGCCGATATCTGGAAAGTTTACCATTTATATTAGTTCATTTATGACCACGGCACGGAAAGGCACTAAATTCTTCCGTGTCATCCATCAGACAGCTATTAAGAAAAAGAGCGCATTGTTGCCAATCCTCAGTGAGAGGGAACAAAAACTAATTCCCGGTAATTCTGTCAGATGTTGGAAAGAATCAAGGGAATTAAGATGATAAGAAGGTACATCTAAAGCGGAACCAGGCATGTAAACAACAACAATCATTTGAGACTAACCATTGAGACGAAATGTTTTTCAGAGTTTAGTGAAAGCAGAAAGAAATATACTTGCTTTAGAGCTTGCTTATCATAGCTGTTTCGATCCGGAGGTCTTTTCTTCAGTCTTGCGGAAAGATCTCTTACACTGCCAAAAGCCGACAGTGCCTTAGCTGATTCCGGGCAACATATTTAGTCAAAATTTATTTTCCGTTCAGGATACTAAGCACCAAATGAGTCAAACTAGTCAGCTTCGTGCTTCTAATGAGAGCACATCTGTTTTGAAGTGGAAACCCACTTCTAGAGCGCTCATCGTGGATTACGTTTACACCTAAAACCAAACAGGCATAATCATAGCATAAGCCCTAAAAATATTGAGAATATTAGCCAGACAGTCGAATCTAATAAAACGCTGCCGAGGAAATATGATGGTAGCCCCTTTTCACCTCGGTCATCATATATTTAATGTGGTAAGTATTCTCAGTAAGTGTTTGCTTAGTTTTATTTACAAAACTATGGATTCACTTCCGCCATGTATCACACATACCTCCAAAACCTTCATTGTCGGATGCTCACCTAATGTCCAAAAAGGCATCAGATTCTGTCTTCCAGAGCCTTGGTGCGTAAAGCAAAGAATGAATTAGAAGACAGCTTAGACCCTAACTAAATTGTTATCATATCAACCAAATTGTACATAAAATATCGCAGACAGCATATACATCTCAAAAAATTCGGCTTAACAGTCGAAAACCAGCGGGGTGCATCGAAACAAAGGAGACCAAAGTTTACATTCTTTTAATGAACCATGACTGTTGAAATTGATCCCAACACACCAAAATTTAACGACACTTTCCTACCACTTTTTTTTATTGTCTTTAATCAGCCTCCATCATCGACATCTAATGATATCATCAAACCAAGATGAACAACCTCGTAAACCTTAAATTTCTTCTCCTTAAAAAAAAAAACCAAAATAAACAAATGAGAAACCATGAACAGAACCAGAATAAAAAATCCACATCCGAGACACTTAATCTCTTAAAACAATATTTTTCTTTATACCGATACCCGACATAGGAATAAGAATACCATTTCCTCTTCGACCTCGGCCAGAATTCAATTAGTCCCAATCTCTCGGTCCTCCCACTCGTTAAACATCCACTTCGCTTTCGAGCACGAAACAGAGTTCGGCGCAGTGGATTTAAAAAATTTCCAATTAATTTGAAATAAAACCACCGCGCTGCCCCTTCAATTACCACAGCCGCCACAGCTCAAACATACGAGTACACAATGTTAAACAAATTTTTCACCGATCTAATCGAATTGATTGCTTCCAACAATGCCATCCGAAAAAAAAGATTCGCCCAGAAAAAATATGATATCCCAAAATCCATTGAGGTGGCTTTCATCCGATTCTGAAACGAGTTATGGCCTTTTTCGTCTCTTCAAGTACCCGTACGTCAAAGGTAATCGTAATACTCCTCCCCCGTAGTCATTGTAGCTATACACATATTACCATCGTCGGGATTGATTCCCGACGACAACGACGACTGCCACGATGACGACGACAAAGTAATCTCCTTAATTTGATACCTTTCAGCACATACAGAACAGATACATATACGAGTACGAGTACGAGTACGAGTACACTTATGCGACACAAAAGAGGCCCAATTCGTTCTGAGGTTAACAAGGCACAACATACCGCCAGCCGCACCCAGGGTTAACCCGAATCTGACCAAACAAAAAATATGTACATTCTATAGGTACTCGTATACTGGAGCGGTACAACAGAATCAACGGAGCTCATTTTAATTATGCACGAGGCTTTGCTTCCGTTTCACGTTTAGGGGTGCACTGGACAGTGTACGAGTATGTCCATCACTATGTCTGGTGACACGAGACGACACCTTACGTGCCGTGCGTGACCACTCGTAGTTAAGGAAGATTTGCTGGTGTCCATTCAGCACCCTTGTTCTAGCTGAAGGAAGGGAAATTACAAGTATGCTCAAGAGCGGAACTCGTGCTGCACTCGATACCCTTAATTATCGCACCTAGACGTGCTGGCGGTCTTTCATTACAGCGATTGCACTATTGTCTGCCCAGCGGTTTCAAGCAATTAACCTTTTATTATACTCGAATTAATGAATTAAGTTGATTGGTTGTCGCAAGGCGATTTATTGAGGATGTACGAATATACTGGCAGAGTGGAATGACTAAAAGGACTACCGGATGACAAGGTCCAGATTTTTTTTGCTGCTTCATTAAATGTTTTACAAGGGGGTGGTCCTGGAAATTTTTTTGTAATTAAACTAGTAGACGGCAATATGAGCAGCAGTAATTATCTAAAAGTATTCAACGAATATGAAACATGCCGCCGCTACGAAAATGCTACGAAAATTTAAGTCTGCAATGTTAACAAAAATGACCAACAATGAGCCTCATAGAAGCAGTATTGGCCAATAATTGCTGGTTAGTTTAAAAACGAGATGATGCCTCTTAAGACGATTGCCATCGGCACTGGCTGTAAGTTCTACTTCAATACTACCATGAGGTGCCTCCTGGGAGTTTTTTTTTCCCAAAATTTCCATGTTTGGAAATGGGGGAATAGCAAGTCTCATTTTACCTTATAAAATTGGACTGTCATCCAGAGAGCAGCAACTCAAAAACATTTTATTTTTCTGAAGCGGTACCTCTGAGGCGAGATACGGACGGATACTTTATTCGGTTCAGCAACATCAAAGCTTTCCTTAAAGAGGACCTTCTAAAATTCGAGATTCGTACAACTTAATCAACAATTTATGCAACACAAATTGGACATCCCATGCGGACCAACCCTTCAAAAGGGACAAAACTAATCGAAAATATGGGGTAGAGGTCTTACTTACCCCTAAGGCTAGAGATAGCCTTATGTCCTATTCATCTTTTGGGCACAGGGTATTGACAGTTCACGGCTAAAATAAGGATTATAATGAAGTACACCAAAATACGCAGATCTAGATGATAAGGATGGTTTGCATAACATACTGAGCCTAATAACCCACTTAAGGCTTAAATAAAGTATCGTGATCGTGATAGGAGATTTTCGAACGGAAGCTAACGACACCACCACTTCACTGACATTGGAAATGACAATAGTGAAGGGTTTCTGACTTTTGCAACACCAACCACCTTGAAACCTTGTCATTGAAGGCGAACTGTTTTATCACAAAGACACATTAAATTAGCTGGATTCTGACTGACCAACAATTGACGCTTTAGAAATTGCATCAAAGACATCAATATGAAACTTGGAGCTGGCAACGGATAACAGATAGATCCCAATCTAATGGAAGAAGTCTTCGTACTGCATATTACTCTATACAGACAGCCTCTACAAAAGTTGAAGAAGCAGCAAATAGGTACGACAGCAGGAGCTTCAGTATTATTACAATTCTAAAGAACTCGCTGATGGTCAAAAATCCGAACTACATCTACTAAAGACGTAGACGGAAATATGTCGACTTCGGAATAGTTTGCCAGATATCTAATCTAAAAAGAAGTCACAATATAGTGGTACCGAACTGGATGTGGGGAGCAGAATTGAAGAGAGAGGTGCTTCATCTGGTAAGTTAACAACTTTGTTACAAGTAAGCTGCAGATAGATCTGTTTGCAATATCTAAGGGATCTTCTACGGTTTATATCGAGTGACCAAATACACTCAAATATTGTTGAAGAACCAATGAACCGAAAAACACCGAAGAGAAAGTGACAACGAATAGATCACACCTCAGGGTTGTAAGGTGGCAGTAGACAAGAAGGCTGCCCCTTGCAGACATAGGACGATTTGGATGTTACTTGCACGATGGCACGCAGTTGTTGTTGACGACCTATGCCTTAACTCGAGGCCTTAAGTAGATAGTGAAAATATTTCCTTATGTTAAGTCATTCCTCCGGGATTGATTTAAAAATCTTTAAGGCTGGACTGCCTCGATTCCTACCGTCGTGACCCCTAAGTTGTTCCTTACAAATTCTTTCGCCTACCTCCTTTTTTTTGGACCATTTGATTCATAAAGGATCTTCTTCTCCTCGAAAGAGACCTTTCAGCATCAGTAACGCCTGTAAAAATTATTTCTCCAACGAGAAATTTATTGCTCAAGGAAGAAAAGCTCTGTCAGAACTAGGTATGGCTCCATATGGTTCTTCTTAAAAAATGTGACAATATTTACCTGTGTTATAAAAACGTATAAAGAAATAAGACTTTAATTGTTGTAAAACGTTCGTATATATTCGATATACTCGACTTCCCGGAGTCTTGCACCCAGAACGAATATTTGGCAAAAGAACACTACTTCCATTGTTCGGACCATTGGATTGCGGTTAAATTTGTCTTTTAACAATCTCAAGGCTTTTCTGTTTGTTTGGGCTTTGTTAAGGGAATAAGATAAGGGATTTCTTTCTTCCGCAATTCGTAGCCTTACAATTTGACGAAAAGTAGACAATGCATCTTTGCGAAATACCCCATGTCAAACAAATGTTAAGAGACAATCACGAGCGACCACCTACAGAAATCGTGAGATGTTGAGGCCTGAACATCTTCTGGCAGTAAAACAAATTAGTAATGCTGTACAAGATTGAGACCATTTTTGAGTTTGAAGAAGAATTCTTAGTTCCTCTTTATGTACACTCTTTGCCAGCAATCTATTCCAGATAACATATTACAGGCTTGATCTTTGAGAAACACATAAACATATTGCAGCTTTGAATCATACATTCTGTCAAAATATAACCGGTACTCGGCCATTCAAACGACCTGCGTTAATAGTTTCTTAAATAAAAAAAAAATTCTATCTACAGATTTTGACGGTGAGTTTAGGAGCCATCTGTGAACTATAATGGTTTATTGTCAGGTGCCAATGATAGTTAACCTTAAGCGCCATTCGGCTATTTGTACCATTCTTGTTTAGACGCATTGAAAATCTTGGAGAGAGCCTATCTCTGCAATATCGAGAACATAAGCATTTGAGTGGTACAGAGCGTTCAAAAAAGGCCGTAAAGTTTTTAACCCATGGTTTTGCTCACTGTTTTTTCGATATTCGTGGTATTGTCGGTGGCTCAAACAGTAAATAAACAACACTGTTTAAGTGTTAGGAAGCGATTAAGGGAAAGGTTTTACTCCGAAAAAACTGGAATTGTGCCAGAACAACTCTTGGATTTTGCATCACGATAAAGCGTCATCTCACAAATCCATCCTTGTGAGCGACTTTTTTGCCAAAAAAAAAGGGGCACTAGCAGCCCGTTATGGGCCATGGCTAGTTTGCCATTGCCCGCCGAAAGCGTGATGACGATTCGAAAAATTGTTGGTGATGCCGGGGATCGAACCACAGACCCTGTGCGTGATAGTCCAATGAGCTAACCATCGCTCCATCGCCACCACCACTTACAGCCTGTGTAGTTCTTAATATAATGGGTAGTGCCTAGCTTAAGGTAAACGTTGTTTTCATTCCCAAACAAAATAAAACTTTTCCCATTATCCCTTAGGATTTCAGGCCTGTCTGTCTGTATACTCTCTGGTTTAACTTGATATCCAGAAAGATTTCAACAGCTAACCATCTATGCCTCTGGCTGTAGCTTGATTCATATCATTTCCAAATGGAGTTATAAATGCAACCTTCGGTGGCTAGTCCCCAAGAAGGCTCCACTGTTCTCCTTTATGAAACCTAGTCCTTAACTGTTTCCCAAATAATTGGACGCAGAATTTGATGTGTGTCTTTCACTGACGACGACACTCTCTATATGTCAGAGAAACTCCTATAGACACTCTCTAGCATAATCTAATATAGACCCACCATGTCCAAGTCTGAGGCAATCATTCGGCTTTACTTGGCTAAGTCTGAATCAACTACCCTCGACTGATGCAATATTCACACGCACGCAAGCAGCAGTTGGATCCCTAAAATTGAAAATTACAAAATCAAACCTAGCACATCATTAAAGTCTTTTGGATGTCGGGACACTCGGTTGTTTTAGGGAACTGAGCTACTGATAAACTGGTCAGATATGAATATCTATACGCAAACTGTAGGGAGTTTGACACCGTCATACGCCAAACAATTGATACATTCTTGAGTTCTCTCAAAGGCTACGCATACCTACGAGTAGAGATGGGCTTATCAATACAACTGTGAGACATCTAGATCTTTGTGGCTTACGAGTATACTTGCTGCCAAACAATCAAGAAAGCTGATCAAATTCAGAAGAAGAAACAAACATATACTCATGGGATGTTGATCTATTGAAAAACATGCACAACGACTGAGTTTTTCTCGCAATGATGTCTGCAGAATGTGGAGAGATGAAGAGAAACTGGAGTCTTTTGTGGCACTTTTTTAGAAATTTTCTTTCCTTAGGATGCATCAGAATGTAATTGTAATTAAAAAACCATTACCACTTCTGAGGTCTAAGCAAACTCTCGTTTATGAAAATCACCCATTCTGGCAGATTCGTCGAGAATTTCTGTAGTCCTACGAGTAATTAGGGCATCGCTGTTCCACGTACGCCTAGTAGTACACGTAAAATTTGGGTATGTTCACTGTAATGTTACTTTATGTTGTAAGCCCAGGAAACTCCGGAACCGCAATAGAAAATCGAAGTGGAATTCACATCAGAGTGGAGCCTTGTATGTTCAAGCACAAGCCTACCCTGCAGATTCAATGGAATACATTTACAAATGATGAATCATGCGTGTCTAGAACTTATATGGTTTAACTGAACATTAGCTGGTTCATAGTTGAGAATTAAAGTCAGACAAAATGTTTCTACAAAAGCAAGCAAAAAGTTTTCCGTATCTCAGATCTCTCTTGTCGTCTCGTGCTTTCGAAAATTTCGAAAAAAAGGATAATACTCATACATGTGCAAAGTTATGCAGTCTGTCTGCACAAGATAACATAAACAACTCCATTTCGGCTTTTTTTTTCGTCATTCCTGCACGTCAGCACCACCCCATTGCTGATGTTCATTGCACAATAAAACGAACACCCCGCACCGGCATAATCAGATATTTCAATTAACTCTCTCCCCTTGGCAAATGGCTTTCCGCAGTTATTCGCTTAATTGCCAAATTTAAATAAATTTATTCCAACTTATGTACGAACTGAGAACTAAGATAATGAACTTACAAAAAAAAAAAAACATTACAGTCCACCAGAATTACTTTATCAAAGCTCCAACACTCACCCCTGCAAGAAAAGGGCAAAAACAAAAAACATAATATCAACACGCACACTATCTTTCCTACATGAGTGCATTTACACTATGATATCCGAAATCCAATGCCTAAGCACCGTTATATAGCAAAAATACATTAAAACATAAATTGTATCCCTCCACCTATTGAAGTGCTCGTATATGCAAATAATATTTATACAGTTGGCAGCTTCAACATCTAGTTGGTGTTGCCTTGCCACCCTTTTCAGCATTGAAAAATCCCAGTCAACACTATTAGCGAGGGTTGTTGTAATGTTTATCCACCCCTGTTCCCCATTCGAAAGGAAAATAAAATACCCTTATAAGACCACATAACATATTCATGCACACTTTACATGTACTATATAGTTTGAATGAATTTTGAAATACTATTGTAGATACAAGTACTCCATTATATTAGCCCCAAATGCATGCAGTATCTAAATTAACTCTCTTGAATTTAACTAACCCCTTACCATTAACTCAAGCTCATGACAATATCCATACCCAAGCCCAAAGGCCGGAATTCAGCAGTTAAATTCAGCAAGAGCTTACGAGTATAGGGTTTTTTTTTTTCTTCTGTCAAGATTTATTGTCACCTAGCGGTAATTATTGTTTCCAGAGTAAACATGGTGGCTTGAACCTCGTGCTACTGGTTCATTAAAGCGGAACAGTTCTTCCGAAAAAGGTTACAACCCTTGTTGCTTACAAGTCGTTTGAAGGGAGACTGCACAGAATTGTTGTTCCTCTCTACAATATACTTGTAGTAGTGGTAACCGTACTACGGTGTACAATAGTACTGTTCGGATAAATGAAAGATATTCGGACTTTATGAAACATTCTGCTCCTTTGGACCCTTATAAAATCCAACTTAGATTATGAGCGATTGTATGACCAATGATATAGAGGTGGAACTTATTTTCAGGGGAAACGGAACACTCAGATTTTTCAGGCAAGCGTCGCAGGATGTTGTATAATTTATACCCAGCAAACATAGGTCCCTAGCAAAGAGTAGTAAGTAGTGAAACTTTTTCAACGAAAGCCTAGATAACCGTGGGAGCGTGACCAGCGCTTACAGTGTGTTAGCAATACCAAAGCGAAACTGTATTTTGGGCATAGCCTCACCTTTAATACGAGTCGAAGCCGACCAAAAGCTCTTGCCGATCTTAGGGTCACGACACTCGGAATTTATTTTCTACTCCACAACGGTCCAAAACCAACCGAGACACCCTTTCCTCGTTTAGGTTTAAACCACAGTCACAGTGACGCTCTTATTAGGGGGCATTCCACTTCAACTCCGTTAGTACCGCATCTTAAGTCCTGGTATGAACTACCAGTGGTCTTCCTACTCAACAAAACCTATGACTGGCTGCTTCTTACGCCTTCAATGGCGTTAAAATCTGAAAACGTTTACGATGAGACCAGTATTGCTCTAGCCCCGCTTTTATTAGACAATTCATTTGAAAAAGGCTTGGCGGGGATACTCCTTTCTTAGTGACGTCAGAGGTCATCCGGAAAATCATGCCATATTAATGGAAACACTATCGATTGCGCAGGTAAGACTTACACCGCCTCGGATCACCAAAACCTGTCCCCTCGGTGTTATTGTGGTCTTCGCATAACAAGACACAGTGAATTCAGTTTTCCGACTACGTTCAGTGAAGTCTTAAATTCTCAACAAGCTTGGAAGTTGTAAAAGGCTCAACAAAGCTTTAAGTGCACTTTGGCTGTTTCTACAGATGTAAAACCTTTGACCCCAACCCCCCCCCCCCCACCCGTCCCTAACATCATCAGGATGGGCAGACATCAAATTTGCCTTACAAGCAGTGAAATAAATGGTGTTTTTTTTTACATGCCAAGAACTTTAAATTGAAATATAATAAACAAAAAATATTTAAATATCCATGAAATTTACTTTATTTGACAAATAATTTTATGGCATTAATATTTAAATATGACTTCGAGCATATTACCGCTGCGGCTGGCTCGTATACGGCGTAAACTTGACGTTCAATTTCAAACATTCTTTTCGCAGTAAATCAAGCTGTATTTTGGCTGTAAAGCGTCGATTGTTGGCTTCCAAGTGCTCAATTGTTCTTGGTTCATCGGTGTAGACGTGCGATTTTACATATTCCAAAAAACAATAATCTAATGGCGTCACGAGTGAGGTGGCCAGTTAACGGGTCCATTTGGTGTTCGTGAAATGTTTCTTTTAGTAAATTAATTGTATCGCGCGCTGTGTGGCATGCAGCGCTATCCTGCTTAAACCACATGCCTGCAACATTAATGTCTTTCAATTGAGGCACTGTACCACTTACTGTTGACTGTTACGTTCTGACCATAATAATTTTTGGGCTATGGACCCATGATTTCACCGGCCCATAAAGTGTACCAAACGGTTACTTTTTCTGGATGTAATGGTGTTTCGACAATGGCCTGTCGACTATCGTCGCTCCAATCGCTGCTGCAATTCTGTTTATTGACATAACTACTTCCCTATATAAAGGGTTTTCCAATAAGGACTTGACTTTTTTTTTTTAAATAAAACGCAAACCATTTGAGATATTTCAAAAACTTTATTATCGGCTTGAAGTACAATCAAAACATTTATGAATGGAACTCGACTTCGTTCATATGGCCACCGCGGGCACGTTTGCAGCGGTCGATTCGTTGGACCCAATTTTCAACGACCCGACCACACATTTCGGCCGAAACGGCCGCTATTTCGCGTTCAATGTTGGCTCTGAGCTCTTCCAACGTCGTCGGCTTTTCGGCATAAACCAATGAGTAAACGTAGCCCCACAGAAAATTGTCAAGCGGCGTTAAATCGTACGAACGAGGCGGCCAATCGACTGGCCCATTTCTTGGTATAACACGCTCAATATACTTACTCTTCAATAAATCGATTGTAACGTGTGCTGTGTTGCTTGTGGCACCATCCTGTTGAAACCACATGTCGTCCAAGTCAATATCTTCCAATTACGCCATAATGTGGTCTGAGCGATGCCCAATTCTTCAGAACGCCGTGGAATTGACTGATTTGGATCGTTTGCTACGGACGCCTGAACGGCAGCGATATTTTCGACACTTTGACCAACCCGTTGTCTCACTGACACGGCAACATCACACAACGAATATGTAGACTCAAGTTTTTGCACTAAACTTGTTATTGCCTGTCTACACGTTTTTCAAAACAAATTGGAACAATATGCAAACGTTGCTCCAACAAAACAACTGAGAACTGTCAAATTGGCTGTCACAAAATACAGTGTTCCCAATTTAAAATTCTCTGCCTCTAAAATAAACATCACATTTTTTTTTAACATTTGTTGTCCAGAACGATATCAGCGTTGGATCCTTTATCGCTTTCGGAGCCATTCGTGATTCCCTCGCTCAGATTCTAGGCTCAGAAAAAGTCGATTTCGTATTTTTTAGCAACAGAAGTGGTGGTATTATTGCAGTAAATCCCGACAGTGTGAATGAAAAATACACGCGCGTAGTTTAGGTACTGAAATCGGAATTGCTTTTAAGGAATGGGTAAAACTTAATTTAATAAACAGATGTGGCGGATAATGGCTGTTAATGATTCGATGTAAAAATGTACTGTCTCTGACATTCATTGATATGTTTTAGCAGAGAACCACCAAGAAGGCTCTTGCGGTAAACAGTAATGTGGTCATGTCTACAGAGAAAAGCAACTGTCCTATAACATGGACGACTCTATGCGAAAGAGATTAAATGATGTGTCGAACCAACTTATGGACGGGGATGTAAACGGATTCATTGTTGATGATAAAAAGTATGGTGATTAGTATAGAGAAAAGAAACTGAAATAAGTCTTGAGCTTCTGAAGCGTAGGGGCTAAATGCGTTACCATAAGCCTTATATACGCCCTACAGAAGAGAAGGACGACGCGATCAAAGAATGTTTCCACGACCCCCCGACAAGACATTTGAGTAAAGTCCTGAGTATGACGTTAAAATAATACTAACACCACGTCTGCCAATGGACATACGATTATTGACATTGCGGCGCTGCGAAACAGGACTACTGAAAGCACACATAAAACGCTAAATCAAATTGATCACATTGAGAGACATGAGGCATGCCACTAGTATTGTAGACGTCCAAACGTTCCGAGGAGCCAACGTCGACTTGAATACTCACTTTGTGATTCCGTAGTGATAATGTTACTGGCCCAGAGGCGCCGCAACTAATGTGCTAGGTTTCACTCGACCACCATCATGAAATTCCTCATTTTGTGAAGAATTCCGGCTGCTAAACAAGGAGCGTTCAGAACGGCACTACAGCAAAGGACAAGAGCTACTCGTAAGCCCTTCGAGCAATGGAAACGGGCAGAACATCGGGTTCTCCAGAAGTAGAAAAAAAAGCATGAGAAGCGCGCGATCGAACTTATTAAAAGGTTGTACCCACTAAATAGCATACGGAAGTCTTACCAACAGGTAAAAAGAACATCTCAAGCCAAGAAAATCCATACTGAAGCCTATGTAGTTGAAGAAGGAAACTTTTGTACTGTTTAATTGCTAAGAAACTTGACAAGAGAGAATAAATAATTGAACTTAGAACGAAGAAGAAACGAAGTAAGAGCATTAATACCTGAGCTTAAATCTACCAAAATTGGTAGACCTTAGGGCTTACCGATCGATGTGCTCAAAGTTGCTGGTAAGGAATTTTCAGAGAGCATTTACCAATTCATCTATCAGATCTGATAGCAACATAGATCTGATCCTCAACACTGCATATAACACCTTATCACCATATTTTGTGAGAGTCTCGTTTCAGAGCAGAAAGGTCGACGAAATCTTCACACCCCTTCACTTCAAACTCAAGAATTTCAAGAAGAGACACAGGACACCGATAAATGGGACAGAAGGTCACTCTTGCAAATCGCTGTTTCTTTGGCCATGGCAATTGTGTAGTAAAGACCTAACCGGAAAAACTAAGGAGACTCTATATTAGACCTTGATCGCCCAGTCCTGCTTTGGAGGAGAAGATTCGACGGCGAACAGCGACATCAACCCAGTCAAGAAACTTCGTATCAGCCGGAAGTCGTTTTTCTTTTGTCGTGTGATGGAGACTAATTCGAAGGTGATGTTCCTTACCGATTATGGCACGAAAGACCGTGAGTATGATTTCGACATCGTACATACTCAGGAGAAACTCCGTAAGTCTCGTCCAGCAGGTCAAAGAATTCCCTCTTGATAGAGACAATGTCAATTTTATATCGCATGGATTAATTACGTATATTATACTAAGTTCACTGAGACATTACATCCACCGGCAACACTGTAAGCAAAGATACCCCCATTTAACTGCATCCCAGAGCTAGTAGGTCTAGTCTGGGTATCCTTGGAATATACTCTAGACCGTAGTATAGTCGATAGACGGCCGGCGGCGTGTGTTTCTAAAACAAAGGCACACGCTGAATAGCACACTCATACAGCCATTATTAAGCCATAAAACTGTCAGAAGAGCGCACAATGAATGGCCAGAGTGCAACAAAGGGGTGCACCACCCCCATAAATTACCCGCACAAAACGGAGCAACGACCAAAAAACCGTTCAACATGCAAATCTAAAGAACACTAAATGAAACTGAAACCAGAGTCGATAGACGGTACGCCGGTAGACGATACCATACCAGCACTCTCAAGGTACCAAGGTGATGTTCGTGGTTCTTAGTTCCTGGTTCCTGGAAAATTTGGCCATTTCCATGGAAAATATTGTAATTCCTCATTTGCCAGTACTGTATATGTTTTCGTATCCCTTTCCATCCAGAACGAACAAGGGAGGTACGTTGTGTACTCCTTCAGAGCGTGTTACACCATGAGCACCACAGAGGGTTGATTGCTCTATATAATTTCCAACATCTGTTCAATTGAATTTCGCTGCTCGATTCGGTGGTGGTGCTGCGGCTCTCCTCCGAATGCTAGCGGGACGTGGGTTATTGAAAGTGAAACGGATCTCTGTTGTATGTCATTTTCCGTGGATGATTTCTTGGAAACGCGAGCGTTGAAATGTTTTTTTTGTTTTTTTTTTTTTTTTTTGTAATATCCTTAGTGGGTAACGGTATCGTTTGCTTAATGTCTAATTCAATAAAATTGTAATTTTTCTTTACAGTGGTGACAGACAAAGTGGTGGAGGGAAGTTTAGCAGGCTTTAAATTATGGAACGGTGACGAAGGCAAATAGCGACAGAAGGACATTTTTCGTTTTTTTTTTTCCTTCAAAATTTATTTTATGAGCTTCTGTGGGTAATTTTTCATATGTTAATGAATGAGAAGTTGATTAAATGACAATCAAGTGACAGAGAGATGGATTCAGAGGAGAAGGGAATGTTGTATTACAATATTTCGTTCCGTATGGTCGATTGTTTCAGTTTTAATTTTAATGCACTCTCTGTAGTGGCATTACCGATTGTTGAAAGTCTATTAAATGGTCATTAAGTTCTTAAAAACAAATTGTAAACATTTAACAAAATTTATTAAATGCGCATATCCGCTTTACGGTCTTTTCATGGATCAGCACATATGACAAAGCGATTCCTGGAAAACGACATTTGTCAATAGCGGGGAACTATAGTGTCCTGGCAGTTTGAAAACGTTTATCGTCTACTGAAAAAGTCCTACATTCAGACTAGTGGATATATTTTCGATAGGGTTTAATTTAATTGAAGAATTTTTGATACAAGATTCTTTCTGTCTATAACCGAAGACGAAGGCATTGATCTCCTGGCGACAAAAAATTTAAAGCTGTGACCTAGAAGTTTGTTACCTATTTCGTGATCTTGGTGCCTTTAAATTTAAGACCGAAAACAGTAAAATTCTCCACAGGACACAGGAAGTGGATTGCAGAGCTCAATGCTACATGTCCAGGCCTTTTGGTATCAATCAATGTTCAAAGTCATAAAACAGGCGAAAAAAAAACAAAAGATCTGATACCACCTTAGTGCCAGTACCTAGCCGAAGGCAAGGGCTTTCTATCGGATGCATGAGACTCACTTCACAAGTATCCTGATCGGAACTCGCTGACAACCAACTCCTATCAATGAATTTCCAAGTGAGATAGATAGTGCGGCCTGCTGCAGTTGTAGCAACATATAAAGTCCATATGTAAAAGCTGTTTTTTTTTAAAAATTGAGAACTTTAAATAATAATACAAGACAAATATATTATTGAAATGAATTTTGTATTATTATAATCTGATAGATAATTTCATGACATTTATATGACAAATAAGATTTCTGGCATATGCTCGCCGCGGCTACGAGTTACATAGTTCATTCGATCAGCCCAATTTTTCACTACTTTTTACAATAAATCTGGCAGTATGACGTCAATGGCGGCTTGAATATTGGCTTCCAATGCTTCAAGAGTTGCTAGTTTATCGGCATAAACCAAGAACTTAACACAGCCCTATAAAAAGTAATCGAGAGGCGTTAACTCGCACGAAAGAGGTGGCCAGTTAACAGGATCACTTCTGAAAATAGATTTGACACCAAATTGATTTTGGAATAAATTGATGGTTAAGCGCGCTGTATGGTAAGTTGCGTTGCCGTCTTGTTGGAATAAAATGTCATTGATGTTAAGCTTATTAATTTTTGGAAACAAAAAATCATTCAGCATGACTCGATAGCTTCGAAAGAAATAAGGACCGATGATGTCGCCAGCATGTAAACCGCACTAAACAGTCAATTTTAATGGATGTAATGGTAATTCTTGAGGGAGGGTTGTCTTAAATAAAGAAGAGTAAAATTAGTGCGAAAACGATCAATAACCGCACGAATTGCTTGCTCACTTTATAAATTTCACGAACAGATTTATTTTTTTTCAAAGTAAATTTCCACAATTTGGAAGCTATGTTCTGGCGTTAAGCGATTCATAATGAATTGCCAAACCTTACTGAAAAGAAATGTTAACACAGTTTGACATTGACAGCTGCTAAACCATAGATAACAACCATCGAAACTTCACATGCAGCTAAAAAAACACCTTTCATATACGAGGGCGGGTCAATAAGTCCGTGACTTTTTGAATTTCTGACCTCTTTACTGAAACAGCAACACTGCTCCTGTCAACAGGCATCTGTCAGTTGACTCCTGTCAAAATTTAAACTTGCTGCGTCAGTTAGTTTGTGTTTGACAGCTATTTTTATCAGACTACTCACTAATTTGAGGAGAAAATGGAAAAAAGTGAATTTCGTGTGCTTATTAAGCATTATTTCTTGCGAAAAAAAACCATTACCGAGACCAAGGCTAAGCTTGATAAATACTATGGGGACTCTGCACCATCGATTTCAATGGTAAAAAAGTGGTTTACTGAATTTCGTTGTGGCCGTACAAGCACTGAAGATGCCGAACGTCCTGGACGCCCAGTTGCGGTCTCTACACCCGAAACAATCGAAAAAATTCACGATATGGTGTTGGCCGACCGAAGATTGAAAGTGCGAGAGATTGTGGAAGCCGTAGGGATCTCGCATGGCTCAGTGGTTTCAATTTTGAATGATCACTTGGGCATGAGAAAGCTTTCCGCAAGATGGGTGCCGCGTTTGCTCACAGTCGACCACAAACACATGTGCAGTTGCCATGGCAAAAATCCATGAATTGGGCTATGAATTGCTCCCTCATCCACCCTATTCTCCAGATTTGGCTCCGAGCGACTACTTCTTGTTCCCAAACCTGAAGAAATGGCTTGGTGGAAAAAGATTTGACTCCAATGATGAAGTCATCTCGCAAACAAAGGCCTATTTTGAGGACCTCGACAAATCATTTTTTTTGGAAGGGATAAAAAAATTGGAGAAGCGTTGGACAAAGTGTATAGAGCTCAATGGAGACTACGTTGAAAAATAAAATTATTTTTTTATCAAAAAATCTGCGTTTTAATCCAAAAGTCACGGACTTATTGACCCGCCCTCGTACAAGGTGGGGCGAAATTAATCATCCGATTTTGTTTTTGAATTTCTAAGTAAAAAATATGATATCCGCCAAGTGGCTGCCGCCAGTTTTGATACACATGTGTTCCCGTTATATTGCATTTTCCATGTCTTTCCGCAAGATTTCCGGTGATAACTGTTCGCATTCCTCTCAATATTCTGCTTAAGGGCTGCGATCTGGCCACGCCAAAGCGCCAAGACGGGAGATTACGCAACCAGGAAACGTTTCCTTCATAATATCCATTGTGGCTTGTGCTGTTCACATGTTTACCAAGCCTCGTTCATCCAATTCCGGCACTAAGAAGTCTTTTATCATGGCTCTGTAGTGTTCGCCAGTAACAGTGCCCGTATTGCCGATGACGTCCTCAAACAATTACGGCCCAATCACTCCTCCCGGGTGAACGCCGCACCACACAGTGGCTTTGAGTGGATGTAATGGCTCTTAGTGCATCACACGCGGATTTCAGTGCCCCAGAAACGAAGATTTTGCTTATTGACGTAACCACTTATAGTAAGCGAAAATGCGCCTCGTCGCTCATGATGATTTTCGACACAAAATCGTCCTCTTCGTAGTTGAGATTGAGGATAGCCTGACAGTAATTCACACGCGACTGACGGTCAGGAGTCATTAACTGATGCACTGTTTGCACTTTGTACGGGAACATGTGTAAGTCTTTCTCTAAAATTCGTCTAATGATGCCCAATTGCGTGGCCCGTCGTCTGGTTGATGTTTCTTCGTTAGCCACAGCCGCGATATTTTCGCCCAAACGACCAGTCCGGTGGCGGCCAGTCGAGTAGCTAAGCGCCGGAATGTTTGCCCAGTTGGCGCGACACGATTAGGAAATCGACGTCGAAATTCACGCTGGCCCAGCGCCACCGACCGATTATTGGTCAAAAAGATCGACAAAATTATTCATCAAAAAGTTCTCGGAATTTATTCAGAAAATTGAAAATACAAGTTTATTCATCTAAAACTGTATTTTCCCCTTCAAAGTAGTCCCCATCGACTGCAACACACTTATGCCAGCGCTTGATCCAGTTCTCGAAACATTTTTTATATTCGGTTTTCTGTATGTCCATCAGTGCTTCCTGCGATTTTTCGATTTCTTCCTCTCGGCTGCTGAAACGCGTTCCCCGTAGTGGTTTCTTAACTCGATTGAACAGAAACAAGTCACAGGGAGCCAAATCAGGTGAATTCGGTGGCTGTTGGATGATATTTGTTGCATTTTTCGTCAACAAATTACGAATAATGATGGCACTGTGCAAGGGTGCGTTATCATGGTGCAAAATCCACGAGTTTTCTGGCCACAATTCTCTTCGGCGAATCACTTCACGCAAACGTTTCATAACGCCCAAATAATACTCTTTGTTTACTGTCTGACGATAGCGATGGCGCGATAGTTAGCTCATTGGACTATCACGCAGAGAGTCTGGGTTCAATTCCTGGCTGGGTCACCAACAATTTTTCAAATCGCCATCACCCTTTCGGCGGGCAATGGCAAACTCCCGAAAGTAAAATTGCCTACGAAAAAGCTTCTAAGGAGTGCCGTTCGGACTCGGCGATAAACCGTAGGCCCCGCTTAGATGTGACTAAAATGACAACATGAGCAACACAAATGAGTGTCAAGAAGCTAGGCCATGGCCCATACCGGGCTGCCAGCGCCACAGTGTTTTTTCCTTTTTTTTGTTTACTGTCTGGCCTTCTGGCAAAAATTCATGATGCACTACACCGTTGTAATCCATGAAAACCGTGAGCATCGCCTTCTTTTTTGACTGAAAACGACGTGGTTTCTTTGGTCTCGGCTGATTTGGTGAACGCCATTCACTTGCCTGATGTCTGGATTGCGTGTGATACTCATAAACCCACGTCTCGTCTCCAGTAATGGTTCTTTTGATGAATGTGGGATAGGATTCAGCCTCGCAAATCATCTCTTTTGCGACGTCAACACGGTCTCTTTTTTGCATGAAATTGAGGCCTTTTGGCACCAATTTTGCTGCTACACGACGGAAACCCAAATCATTAACTAAAATGTCTAGGACGGATCAGTAGGCAATGTTCAAGTCCTCCGCTGTCTCTCTGATGGTTAATTTGCGGTTATTGACCAACATTTCTTTTACTTCATCAATGTTTTCATCGGTTTTCGATGTGGATGTTCTGCCACTGCGTTCATCATCTTCGATTGACTCACGATCACATTTGAACCGCTCGTGCCACTGGTAAACGACCGATTTCTTTAGAGAATCGTTGCCGAAGCACTTTTTCAACATTTCCAACGTTCGCGCACTATTAAATCCGTTTTTTAAGCAAAATTTAATACAAGTTCGTTGTTGCAAATTTAAATTCATTCCTATAATTGGAAAAAATCGCCAACACACACAGAGATAGATGTACTATTGGCTACGTAACTTTTGCAAATGTCCAGCTATGCCGCTAAGATTTAGAGGCAATATCAACAACAGATGTACCAACTTAACAAAAAAAAACAATGGGAGCGCCACACGGTGGTTATTCCGGAAGGTATTATACAATGATTGATCGATTAAATAAGTGATAAGATAGTTTCAAGGCGTAAAGGGAATTTTGAACGATAGAATAAAACAGCCAGTAAGCTAGAATAAGCTAGATTTAAGAATTTTTGCAGGGTTACCTACATGACTTTACATGCCATGAATCCTTAGGTTGCCAACAGACAGGTCGGTGACTTTCTTGCAGCTCCTTAGCAGGAAAATCTGCAGACTACTAACTTTTGTCATGACGAAAGCGCGAGGCTTTTGATTAGCACTTAAGTGTGCTAAACATAAGTGTCAGAACATCCTGCAGTACTTGCTGTAGCACCGGAGCACTATCTCTTTGAGTGTATGTAGGGTTTACGCAGTTATGGTGGTCACTGGTACTCTGGGTACTTCGTCCCTGATACCCTCACTCGTTTTTTTTTCTTACGAACGGCTGAGGTATTCCAGTAAAAGGAACGTATATTTAAGGAGTACAGTTGACTTATTTTTTATCTACATAAGTGCTTTACTCCGTCTGTGGAATTAGTTTATAATTCAAGTACACAAAAGTACAAGTCATGTAATTTATAAACGATTGGGACATTTCTCCGATGTTCAAGGATCCGAAAAAGAAGGGCAGACTGACTCTTAATTTGATAGATCAAACGATTGTGAATATTTGATCTGTCTCGAAAGCAAAATGACCCGCACCAAATGTAACAAAGAAAAACAACCATCCAAAGACTTCATTCACACGCAATTGTTTCTACTCGTACGTAGCATCTTTTTTTATCATATCTGTTCCATTTCTCCAAATCCAGCCGATTTCTGCCTCCAGAATGGCAAAAACTATTTTGCTTCTTCCTCTCCATCAAGTCACATTACCTTAAAGTCTAAAACCCAAAAGTCACAAACTATTAATGGCACCAGCTTCGAATATTCACATCCGTTCAAGGGTAAAATTATTCCACCTGCACGATGACAGTGTCTATTCGAAAATGTTTCTCGACGTATTCCATCCAAACAATGGCAGAGTAGAAAAACAAGCTGCCAACACGAATATCCTTTCAATGCCATTACCATTCAGCCGTCAAATGCAATGCAAATCCTTTGTTCCGTAATCGCGACATGGGGTTTTTATTTTGTCGGAAGGGGTGACCTTCCATTCGCTTTCGATATTGAAACTGAAAAGCCCTTCAATGCAAGCAAATATCGACTCGCTACATTGAATTGACCTTCGATTAACTCGTTTAATTCACCATTATTTCAAGTATAAGAGAAAACAACAAAATAAATAAAAACCGACCGGCCAATTGCCGGATAAATGTCTGTTATACTCAAATGGAGGCTTATCCCATACCCAAAGCAAATGTCCTCTGACAAGATAATGGCCCGTCGTTTACGTAAAAATCAACTTCATTCTCTCTTGCCTATCGACGTTGATTATCCCTTATTTTTCAACTGTATTCCGGAATCAATCGCTCGTACATATAACCATTACCAAATTGATGGCAACAACGGTAATTCAACTCTCAGTCCCCCGTTTGCAATCAACATCAACTAAATTGCAGCAAATAGGATGCGAATTATTAAACGATTGACAAGAACGAGTATCTTGTCACTGAAAAAAGGACATGATTTCGTTATTGAAAATGAAAATGTAAACACTTGAAGGCATCCTTCAACCTTCATCTATTATCCACCCCATTCCAGCCCCCCCATCAAAGGTTGTGTTAGGTATGAAAGGAAAATTATGTTACATTGTCACTATGGCTTGAGATCAATCAAAGGAATGCATAGTACGAGTAGTAGCAGCCAGCAGGGTTGTCTTCTTAAAATCTCCATCCACTTGTCGTCTTTTTATAGTCCTGCTTGATGTCTTCATATCAGTTTGGGGGTGGACTGATTCATAATAAGTTTACACTTGCAAGGGTGTTAAAACCTTTTGGCATTTGATTTAGGACTCCCAAAGCGGTACTGACGTCTAGAGTTTGCCTTGTATATGTGTGCAGTTCGTCCAATAGATGTCATGTCATGGCCATGGAATATATTACGAGGCAGAGTGGGTGGTTTTACAAAGAAGGGGGTTGTGCTGAGTACCGCTTACTGGATACCCCATACCCCATACTAGGGGGTTGATTACATTTTTTTTTCTCATCCTGTTGGCATTTTTTTGGGCACAATGTTGTAATTTTCTCCCATTCTTCAAAATGAGAAATCAACATAAGTTCATAGAAAAAGAGTGGAGAGGGTGATTGTGGTGATGGTGGCGGTGGGTAGGTGGGTGGTTATATTTGTGCTAAGGGAGATGGGCGTTCATTTGGCACTTCATCTTCATCCCCTTCTTTAAATTAAAATCGAAAATTATACAAAAACAGATACAAGTGAGAGATGATTCTAGAAGAAGGACGAGAAGAACCCGAAGATGAAGGGGACAATATTTGTTTAGGAATGAAGGAGTAGCAAAATTGGTGATTATCGTGGGGTGAACACTTCGCTATGAATTATTTTACAATCTTTATTTTCTGTTTTACGAAATAAGGAAAGTGTCTACTTGTTTTATATGTAAGAGTCTAGGACATCTGGGTTATGGAGACTGTCGTGTCTTCAGGCTTAAGGACATTATATTTTTGTACGTGGTTAGTGCTTTTATTTTATTATATTTTTTAATTAAGAATGCGAAGGGTCTGTGTGACAAAAAATCAAGCTTGAATGTTCCATTTCATTTTATGGGACATTTTTATTTTTTTGTTTCCCCTTAAGATTGACATAATTTTTTTAAATTTGAAAACGAAAAACAAAATTCAATGAACACAAATAAAAAAGATATAAATGGTCGGTAATGGAAAAATAAATAAAGTCACGTGTTAGTGTAGACTTGAGTTGTGTATTATGAATGGACTTTTCTTATAGTGTAATAGTCAACAACACACAATTACAAATTGAATGCAATGCTAAGGACTGTATCATTGCGCCCATCACTTATATCTAATGAGCAATGAAGAATATGAAGAAACAGTGAAGAAAAATAGCGCTTTTCAAAAATACAAAGCCATCATCTTTTTTTAAAACAGAGATGGCATCTTTTTCCAAAGACTTAACCTACAAACTCTTTAGACAAATACAGGAGCAATATCCTTCACACGACTTACAATCATTCATGGCCCCATCCGGGCACTCTAAGTTAAACCTTAGGCTTAAACAATGTCTCTCGACCTTACTTACCTAGATGGCGATACAGTTCGTGGTGTATGTCGGCATCAACGGACAAGCACTCCAAGTCGTTTAAGGTCCCCTTCTACTTGTGTGTGCCACCTAAGATGAAGTCTTTTTCTGCTGCGTTATCCCTCCGTAGATTTAAACACTCTGCGGGCCGGAGCATTAGTGTCATTTCGATCTTTTTCTGAGAAAGTAACAACTCTTATAAATCGTTTTTAAACCTTTTCCTCCAAAGGCCGTCAACGCAAACAGGCCGAATATTTTTTGAAGGGATTTTCTCTTGAAGTGCCTTTTTTTTTTTTTTTTTTTTTTTAAGTGGCGCTACAGTCCGGGGTGGACCTGGGCCTCAGTCAACAAGCGTCTCCAGCCAGCCCGATCCCTAGCTAGCTGCCTCCAGTTTCGCACGCTAAGTTGGCTGAGGTCCCCTTCCAATTGCGTGCGCCACCTGAGTCTTGGCCTTCTTCTACTGCGCTGTCCCTCGGGAGCGGATTCGAAGACTTTTCGGACCGGAGCATTGGTGCCCATGCGCTTTACATGACCCAGCCTTCTCAGTCTTTGGATCTTCACTCTTCTGGCTGGGTCCATGTCGCTCTACAGTCCGTACAGTTCGTCGTTGTATCTCCTCCTCCACTCACTGTCAATGCAGACGGGCGAATTTTTCTCTTGAATGTCCATGCCTCTGCGCCGTAGAGCAGGACCGGGATTATTAAGGTCTTATAAAGGGTGACTTTTGTTGTTCGAGAGAGGGCTTTGCTACTCAATTGCCTTCTTAACCCAAAGAAACAGCGGTTGGCAAGAGTTATTCTTCGTTTGATCTCAGCGCTGGTGTCGTTGTCTGTATTTATAGCGGAGCCTAGGTAGACAAAGTCCTTAACTACCTCAAAGTTATATCTGTCGAGGGTGACGTTCTGTCCGAGACGTCGGTGTTGGTTGTCCTTTTTGCTTGACAGCATATAATTGGTCTTGCCCTCATAGACCGTCTCAATACTCGCGAAAGCGCCACTGACATCACGCTTTCTCCCGATTATGTCAATATCGTCGGCTTATGCGAGTAGTTGGACGGACCTTTGAAAGATAGTGCCCCTTGTGTTTGCTCGTGAGTTTTGCACTATTCTTTCAAGTACGATGTTGATGTTGTCTCGGTGAGATCTTTACCGATCTTGATGGAGCAGCGTGTATTCTCCATCGTCATCCTGCACAGACGGACGAGTTTGGCAGGGATGCCGAAACTAGACATTGTTCTGAATAGCTGGTCTCTATAGATGCTGTCATAAGCGGCCTTAAAATCGATGAATAGGTGGTGAGTATCGATCTGAAGCTCATGGGTCTTCTCCAGGATCTGCCGTAGTGTGAATATTTGGTCGATGGTGGACTTTCCTGGCCTGAAGCTACACTGATATGGAGCTATCAGATTGTTGAAGATAGATTTCAGGCGTTCACACAATGCGGCAGATAAGATCTTATATGCGATGTTAAGGAGACTGATGCCTCTGTAGTTGGCGCAGTTCAGAGGATCTCTTTTCTTGAGAATCGGACAAACAATGCTGAGGTTCCATTCAACGGGCATACTTTCGTCCGACCATATTTTACAGATGAGTGGGTGTATGCTCCTTACCAAGTCATCGCCTGCCGCTTTGAAGAGCTCGGCAGTCAGGCCATCCGCTCCAGCAGCTTTGTTGGACTTAAGCTTCGATATAGCTATCTTCACTTCATCCAGGTCGGGTGGATGGAATTGTTGGTCATCATCATCCAAGTTGAAAGGTTGATTCTGCGGTATTTGGTCCGTCTTCGCCGTTATACAGTCTGCAGAAATAGTTTTGCCAAATCCTCAGCATTGACTGCGATTCTACCACGATGTTCCCTTGTTCATCTCTACAGGCTTCGGTTCGGGGTTTGTTTCCGCGGCATGTTATTTTTACCTTTGGTAAAACTTCCGAACGTCATTCCTGGAGTAGCGTCTCTCAATTTCCTCGATCGCGCGCTTCTTATGCTCTTTCTTCTTCCTCCTGAGAAGTCGGTGTTCGTCTCTCCTCTTCCGCTCATAGAGGTTATGAGCAGGTCTGGTCCTTCTTAGCAGCGCCGCGTTATATGCATCATGCTTAGCTGCATGTGCTTGCCGGCATTCATCATCGAACCAGGGGTTTCGTTGTGGTGGACAAGTGAAACCCAGCACATCAGAAGCGGCATCTCTGATGGCGTGTTGGCAGTGTTTCCAATGGTCTTCGATGCTTGATGCTGGCGGTATTGGACCTCTTAAGAGATTAAGAGACACTCGATTGGAAAAGGACTTGGCGATCTCTTGCGATCGTAGCCGTCTGACGTCGAATTTTCTCACAGCATTAGTTTGTCTTGGCGTAGTTTGGGACATCCGCAACCGTACCTTGGCTACAATCAGGTTATGGTCCGAGTCGATGTTGGCTCCTCGGAACGTACGGACATCCATAATACTGGAGGAGTGTGTAGCGTCGATCGCAATGTGATCAATCTGGTTGACTGTTGATTGATCAGGAGTTCTCCAAGTCCCCTTGTGTATGTCGAGTTGTGGGAACCGCGTGCTAGCTACAACAATGTTTCGCCCCGCCGCAAAGTCGATTAGTCTGAATCCGTTATCGGAGATGGTGTCGGGCAGGCTATATTTTTCGACCGTTCCACCAAAGATACCATCTCTTCCTAGCTCTGCATTAAAATCACCGAGGACAATGTCATAGCTAGGGCATTGCTCGTTGGTCTTGTTAAGGAGCTCATAAATTGCATCCTTGGTGTCGTCAGCCTTCTCCTCTGTGGGGACATGCGCGCATATAAGGGTAATGTTGGCGAATTTAGCCTTGATGCGGATTGCTACGAGGCGCTCACTCACATGCCGAAAGCTCAGGACTTCTTGTCTTAGTCTTTTGCCGTCGATAGCAATTGCCGTAGTAGATGTCGCAGTTTTTCATCTTCTTTTTGTCCGGCCCATCCCATCGCATTTCTTGGATGGCGGTTAGTTCTGCGCTGTAGCAGTCTAGGGCCTCCGCTAGTTGTTCGGCTGCACGCGGTCTATTAAGGGATCTATCATTCGACGTGCATATCCGAAGCTCATTGTCCTTTAATCGTTTGCGTGGGTTGTCAACAATAGATCCGTCCATATCCCAGGCTTGTTGATGCTTCGTAACTTCTTGCTTTTTTTTAAATGGCCGGGCAGTTACCCCGACGGCACAACCCCCAACCTGGAGGACCAGTTCCATTTTTAATGCCACTAGGACGAGGGGTCGGTTACACCGAAGCCAGTAACCCGTTCCGGAAATCCCTACCGGCCTAAGCTCAAAATATGTCGGAGAAGCCCGGATAAGGTCTTGTTTTGTTTTGCCGATACAAAGGAAACTCGCCATTTGTCCCCTTCACTTCGCAATCTACAGTGAGATTCCCAGTTGGCGCCACAGGGAGGCGTGAAGTAGGGCTTATTAGCAGGGCTGCAAGATGTTCGGCTGCAGAGGCTCATTCTCGTTATTTAAAGAACCAGCACCTGTCGGAAGATGCTACCTCTACTAATTGTTGCCATCCAATGTGAATATTACTGGATCGCAAAAAAAAAATACAGATATTCTCAATTTAGTAATTTGAATTATGGACCAGTTTGCCCCACTGTGCGCCGCCAACCTGATGAAGAAGAGGTATATTCATAAATTAATTTAAGAAAACTCTGTTTAACTCTGGTAATACAATTTATGTCTTTTATTTTGGATACAATATTTCTCAACTGAAATACAAAATATCTACCAAGTGTCCCTTAGTCCTATAAATGTAACAAAAACAAAAAAAAATTCTCAAAACGATCACTCACATTCTAAGGCATAAAACAAAAAGCAACGGTATCGCGTTCCAAATTGGAAAATAAGTGAAAAACAAAACAAAAATCAGTCATTTTAAATTAATACAAATAATGGTAGTTCACCGCAGGTATCTTACACATTTCCATACACAACAATGGCACACACAATTCTCATCTGTTGTGATACTATCTTTTATCTTTTTGGCACAAAAATTAAGTTGGGGTTTTTGTAAGGTACATATTCTAAAACTAATTGCAACGAAAACAAAAAAAATGTTAATATTTACATTGAAGGTAAACATAGCCTTAAGGAATGTAAAGGAACTTAGGTATCACAAGAACTTAAACAAAAGCGCTAACTAACATATCTAGGAGTGCACATCTACGGTTTACAATAATTGTCACTGGAATGATTTGGCTTTAATGAGAATTTTTTTCTTATGTTCTCTTTAGTTCTTCCATCGATGTTATAGTCGTCTCTATCAATAAATTAAAGTCTAGTTCGTGGAGGCTGGCCTTTGCAGTGAGAAGATCCAAAAATGAGTCCAATGGTGAGAGTCTATCAGCTGCTAGTCCTGTAAGGAAAATAAAAGAGCTCTTATTTCATTTTTTGCCAATTAAATACAAACAGCAAACAAACAAGGGAACATAACACTCCAATGAAACAGAAGAAACAAACACCAATGCTTACCAAATGAAAAATTAAACTTAAAAATGCTTCTTTGTGAATTTATAAATGAAAAATACAATGAGTGGTGTTAAAAGGAAAAGTCCTATGATAACGGATGAAAAAGAGAGTAAAACAGTGTCAGTAGAGCGTGCGGAGGGATTGGAAATGAAACCTATATTCACTGAAAATGCATGGTAGACCAAGAGTTCTACAAAAGTTGAATCGGCCTATACCTGACACGTGTTTGGTGCTTCTTGCTTGCATGTAACTACTACTTGGTCGTGATTGTCCAAGATTACCAGACAAAATATTCTCAGCGTGTTCGCGTCCGCGAATCATGAGACTCTCGGAGTGATTCCAGTTTTTAAATAAACGCTGGGCTCTAGATCGGGGCAGACAAGAGAGCAAAGACAGCTTTCGTTCAACTCCCTCGGCCGTTTCTTCGATATCTAAAAAGAAAATAGATTGTCATTAGTATTATAACCGATTGCGGAATAACCTTAACTACACACCGTTGAGAATACTTTTCATGACATCAATTTGTAGCTCAAAAACGTGATTCGTTGCATACTGGTAGAACATCTCAAACGGTAACGTTTTGTACCCAAGATATGTGAAAAAGGAGGAGAAACCTTGGGGCAATGGAAAAGCAATCGAGTCCACTGCCAAACAGAAACGCTCAAGTATAACGAAAAGTGCATGTTGCTGCTCTTTACTTAGCATATCACTAAAAGTGCAAAACAAATAAAAATATGAAAGCAACCTTAACATCCAACAATCGATACTTAACTTACATCAATGGAAAACCTCTGATAGGCTCAACACGTGCATCTACACCAGCAGCACGGCAAACTAAGGCGCACAGCGCTCTTGAGAGTTCCAGTTGCGCTGCAACATATTGTGATGCTACTGCATGCACATGTGCTGGTGTCTGTGATCGCTCAAAGAATGTCTCCTTTAACCATCGAAAGCCAGTGTTTTTAGTTGTTGAATTCTTAACCAAATGAACGCTCAACTCGCGCAAATTCTAAACAACGATCAATAAGAAAGAATCGTACGAATCTCAAAAACAGTACAACTTACCACTGAAATAACATGTTCCTGCTTTGTAGCAGTGCACGTCTCCAACTCAACAAATGGCAACGGTTCACTTTGCATTCGACGTGCAGCAGTTGCGAAATCCCCCGGAGTTGGGCCCGCTGGCGACAATGGTGTCGTACATCTAGAGAGCGCTTCGGGCTGATAGCACGTCAGAGAGAACATCAATTTCTCACTAACTTGTTCAGCGGTGAAACGGTTCTTTTCCTTGTTGTTCTCATTCAAATTGTCCCATAGTTTTGACCAAATATCCACACCATACGGTGATAAGCGTTGTTGTGGCGACAACAACATCATAGAAGTGTTCCACAAATTCTCATGAGATAATCCAACACTCAATTCAGCAACTTTAGCTTGCATTGGTTTCGACGCAACCGTTGTCGTTAGTGGAAGCAGTCGAGTTAACGACAGAGCTTCATCGGGTAATCCTCGTTCAGCTGATGCATAGCTGCCAGCAACTAGAGCTTCTTTTAACAATGCCACTGTGTCTAAGCTTAGTGCCTGTTCCATAATAATACTTAAAAGCTCAGATAAGACGTCCATGTCATTGGAATGAATCAAGAAATAATGAATCATGCTTAAACGATTATCCACAGATGTGTCATTGCGAAACGCTTCTATTAGATGCGCCTTCGGTATACTCAACGAGTAAAGATCTAACGTTGCGATGTCATATGCTAACTTGTCCAACCTTTTGCATGGCACTAAATGAGTCAATGGAGTTGTATTATGCGCCGGGCACACAATGTGGCAGCATGGCTCATGGGAGAGCCCCACGTCGAGTAGGTGTAAAAACAAATCAGGTTGAAACACCAACATATGATGGGCACCGTGAAAAGCAAACGTTGGCTTCAATATTTTGGCCTTTTCCCATGGAATTCCAGGCATAACACAGTGTATGACGCATCCATGGTGTAGAAGGGTGACCGAATACGCAAAGTGAACATCGGAATTAGCTGGACTAGAGTCATCTGCAGGAGGTTTGATGTTTTGATATAAATAGTAGTGACATACAAATAGCATTCCTGATTGATCGGCAAGGATAATAAGATTGAGTGAAGTGTCGTGTATTCGTAGCGGAACTGTGTCATCTTCGTAGCAGTTTGAGCTGGTGGTGCTTTGGGGTATTTTTGGAAGATTTAATGGAATATTGAGCTGAAAGTAAGCAAAATTTAAGAAAACTCTGTTTAAGATGATGAATTGAAAGTAAAGAAAAATATTTGACAAATATTATCCCATGCACTTGAGGCGAAGGTGTACGAAAGAAGAAAATAAAAGATAGATTAATGTCAGAACAGAGAAGTTCCTTTTTTATTGGATTATAGTGTTCAAGCTTCTACCATCTAGTGCTGCGAGTTCATCGGCAAGTAAGAAAGGACATCCATTAGCGGTTTGTTAGAACATTCGATGTATAAGCAAGCTTCGAATCACAGGTTCCGAGGTGACATTCGTAACGTATTTAAAAATTGCAAAATGACAATGCAAAGTAAAGATTTTTTGGATGGCTTGCAAAGCCTCGATTTTATTTTTAAGATTTCTGAATGCTTTTGTGTGAACATCTCAGTGAAAATTAAGTGGGAAAGAAACACCTCATGCAAATCACCAGCAAGTCAGCACCTAATTTTCTAATTTTACTGACAGAATTGAACATGAAGAAACAAGAGAAACCCCAACGAAAGCCGGTATCAATAAGGAAAATTAACTGGCACAACCTATGCAAAGAATGGGTTCAATTCTGAGTTCTTAATTTTAAGAGAATGCCTCCAAATGCCATAACCCATGAAGGTTGGAGATGCGGTACATGAAACAACTTCGAAGAAAAATTTAACCAGATATTGCAACTACGACGCAGTATTATTAAATTACATGAAAGTCAATGCGGTCTTATGAGAGGCAAATCGTCATATGAGGCGGATATTTATTCCAACGTTTCGAACTGTCTGCATATCGTGTTCATCGGGTTGGAAAAAGCGTTGAATAAAATCAAAGAGACGTAAGATTTAATGGCTCTTAGATTATAAAGTGTACCCAGAATGATTCGCACGATATCGTGCATGTCGCTAAAACGAAACATAAATTTATAGCCGGAACAACAGCAGAATTGAAAGTCAAAATTGGAGTACACCAAAGTAATATACAAAGCCAATTGCTATTGAATGTCGTGTAAGATTTTCTATTGTTGCAGTACATAACCGAGTCGAAAATAACTTCTCTTCGTATTCTCGCCGATGATAGCGCTAACCTAAGCCCTTTAAGTAAATCTAAATATTTAGAAAATGTCGCAAAAAACAAGATATTATGAATGAATGCAATGTTATTATTTCGAACCCGCAAGGTCAACTTATGACGTCTATACAAAAGAAATCAATGTGCTGAAGAAACACTTAGACTCTGTCGGACAACGTCAGAGAAATTGTCATAACGATATCACGATGGCACAAAAACCCACAGCATCGTGTAACCGAATGACACAAGTCGTGAAGTAATTGCTGATAAACTCAAAGCCCACGTCGGTGTAGATTTCATGGTATCGAACGGTTTGATTTGAAAAATGAATCGTCTCAGCAGTGCAAGACTGTAAGAAATACAAAGCTGATAGCCAAAAAACAAAAAACCATGTAATAATATACAACACTCAAAAAGGCCGTTTCGAGCTTTGCAATTTCTTAATGGAATACCTGCTCAAATGCTTGGTACACAGCATGTACTCAATCGTTTTTCGGGCACTGAATCAGAAAAGAGTCTCAAGTCCTTTGCTAATTTCCAGCATCACCAGTGTCTGTGTCGGTAGTTCACTGGCACTGAATGTAACCACTGCAGTTTGTCCTTTGCAAGATCCTCCGTCACGTCCTTTATATGTATCTCGGCATACTAGCTAGATACCGAATTATCCTCAAAGGACCGAAGTTCCGGATATGTAGAAGTCACCCATATTTAGTTTTCAATTAATCCATCTCAAAGGAACGCTCCACTGAAACATATTCGCCGTACTAAGACCAAGCTTATGCATTATAGTTTACAGTTTATAGATCTTAACGAATTCCAATGTGTCAGCGAGCCTGGGTAGGCTATTTTGACCACCATTGTTCTTTGGCTTCTTATTGTTTGATTTGCAATGAACACTCATATTCTCAGGGCTTAGCGGACAGAACCCCTGGAGAGGAAAGTGCTACAAGCGTAAAATATTATGGACTAAAGGGACAGCTAAGCTCAATGATGATACAGAATGCAAACTACTCCATCAAAGTCGGTAATGAAAAAATCAAGATCTTCAATGTCGGCAAAAGAATCATACGAAGAATCACTCCTACTACTTCTTTAGGCTTAGAAGACAATTGAGTAGCTAAGCCAGCTCTCGAACAACCTAAAAGCAATATACAAGATGATGATCACCGCAGTTTTGCCAAAAGAATGGACACTGGCGAAAGCAGATGAAAATGCTCCTGCGCTATTCTAGGAAAAAGATTTTCGGGTTATTTTCTATCCCGTTTACATCAATTGAGGATGAAGGTGATGTTTCAACAGTGAATTTTACGGGCGGCGCAACGATACCGACCTCGCCTGAAGCGCTCGTCCGTATAACTCGCGTCCCATCTCGAAAAGTTTTCGACTCAAGCTAAAAGACAACGCAGGACATCTTAGATGGCCCATAAAAGTGTAAGGAGATCTCAGTCAACTTCGTGCACTCAACTGGACACATCTTCGAAAAGATCGCGTTAGTTGAATAGGCATTTTAGCTGAGGCCTAATCAGAGTGGGCAAAAACCTGCACCTAAATTGTCAATCAATCTGTGCTTATGACCTTCCCTAACCATTTAGTTCTGAATTTATTTGGAAAAGCATTACTATTCGAAATTGGAAAGGCTTCACTAGGCCAATGTCACGATGCAATAGCTAATAAGTTTCCTTTAACAGACGACTTCCAAGAACCTGAATATGTCATGCAACTCCCTGCTTCTGAAGTTAGGCTTTCCATCATTTTTGTTTCTCAACAGAAGGCTGCAGCCTGCTTCTCCAAATAACCTTCTGCCAATGCAAATCCAGCTGAGAACGTTACGCCCTCTGTATTTATTGAGCAGTATCATTACTAAACTGATTAGCATTGCCGTGACTAGAGGCAATAATGAACCGATCAAAGGACTCTTGTCTGGTTTAAACAAATCTACTTACCACAGTCTCCGTAGGCAGCTGCTCGTTAAATTGAAAAGCCGACAATGTTGAGCTCATCGAACCTTTGTCCTCGTCACTTTTATCCGACGATCTAGAAGACTTCGGTTTCGGTTTCATGTGAATGTAGTACAACGCTTGATTTTCGCAATCCCACTGAGCCCATATGAAGTTCTTCGCCAGCATTTCCGCTGTAAGTAAACTCGGATCAAGTGACCACGAATCTTCATCTGTGAAATCAATAGACGATGGAAGTTCACCAAACTCATCTTTCCTAGCGTTTATAGTGGCTGTATAAAGCATCACCGCTGCAAGAACAAAACCAATACAATCCAACCCATTAAATCAATCAACACAACCAACTCACATTCCTCATGCGTCAAGATAAGAAATTTATCCAAGTAACTCTGATCGAACCGCCTCTCCTTCTTCCACAAAAACTGCGCCATAATCTGCTTCGTCGAAGTTTCTTTGGTGATCAACTCTGGCTGCCTCCTCCGATCGGTTTTAATTTCCACAATATACGGAGCATAATGATATGTACTAACCGCATCTTCTTCAGTTCCTGTTTTTTCTTCAATTTTCACCACATAAACCAACAGAGAAACCGCACTATTCACTGATGCTTGAATAACATTCTCCTGTTTGGAAAATCGATAGAGGATGCGAAAAGATTTTGCCTCGGCAAGATACTGCCCAATGCAAGTGTATTTCTGTTCGTTTTCCTGTTCAAATTGCCACGAAGTGAGTAGGGAACCATCCTGTTCCTGCCCTAGGATACGCCATTCAATTGCACTCTCTGTAAAATAAGTCTAATGAATAAGTTGCCTTACAGCTGTGATGGAATTTCGTTTTTACCTTTGATGCCTTGAGCATTTAATAGACCGCAGAATTGCCCAGCTAGGTTTTCTTGCTTTTGCATTGTTTTCTTTTTGCTGGTGTATTACGAACACCACTTCCTAATTAATATTAATTCTTGGGTGAAGGTTACTACCAGTTTGTGGGACACGAAATGCCAAACAAGAAACAACACTCCACTACTGATAAGAAACCGAATACCTGTTTAATTAACCCAAATTCCCTTGCTGGCAGTTGTCAAACATGATGTGCGTTGCCAACTCTTTTATTTTGTTGGGTTCTCATTGTAGTAGACTTCTGTTTATAATGTGGTGTGTGCTTTGTTTCTGTAGAATAAAGAAATTTAGGTACATATTTAAATACGAGGGCGGGTCAATAAGTCCGTGACTTTTTGAATTTCTGACCTCTTTACTGAAACAGCAACACTGCTCCTGTCAACAGGCATCTGTCAGTTGACTCCTGTCAAAATTTAAACTTGCTGCATCAGTTAGTTTGTGTTTGACAGCTATTTTTATCAGACTACTCACTAATTTCAGGAGAAAATGGAAAAAAGTGAATTTCGTGTGCTTATTAAGCATTATTTCTTGCGAAAAAAAAACCATTACCGAGACCAAGGCTAAGCTTGATAAATACTATGGGGACTCTGCACCATCGATTTCAATGGTAAAAAAGTGGTTTACTGAATTTTGTTGTGGCCGTACAAGCACTGAAGATGTCGAACGTCCTGGACGCCCAGTTGAGGTCTCTACACCCGAACCAATCGAAAAAATTCACGATATGGTGTTGGCCGACCGAAGATTGAAAGTGCGAGAGATTGTGGAAGCCGTAGGGATCTCGCATGGCTCAGTGGTTTCAATTTTGAATGATCACCGCGTTTGCTCACAGTCGACCACAGTTGCATGTGCAGTTGCCATGGCAAAAATCCATGAATTGGGCTATGAATTGCTCCCTCATCCACCCTTTTCTCCAGATTTGGCTCCGAGCGACTACTTCTTGTTCCCAAACCTGAAGAAATGGCTTGGTGGAAAAAGATTTGACTCCAATGATGAAGTCATCTCGTAAACAAAGGCCTATTTTGAGGACCTCGACAAATCATTTTTTTTGGAAGGGATAAAAAAATTGGAGAAGCGTTGGACAAAGTGTATAGAGCTCAATGGAGACTACGTTGAAAAATAAAATTATTTTTTTATCAAAAAATCTGTGTTTTAATCCAAAAGTCACGGACTTATTGACCCGCCCTCGTATTACACTATGTGAGCAAACTTATTCTTTAAAAAAAAGGGCTTTGTGCAAATTCTTGCTCCAGCACTAGTATAATTTATACTATGTCACCACCCCTTTAGTGGCCTTCATAGAGTGCGATAGTATCGTGTATATAAAGCTAAATAGTCGTGTCTTTGAGCTCAGTAAAAGAGGCTCTTTCAAAAATGCTAACGGGGTACCGAAAGAGGATCGTCTTGCGATCAACGCACGCAACTTCTTATTATTCAGACAAAATCGTTATGTTTTAAACGGAAATTCAGTAAAGTAACTTTTAAACAATTTAATAGTGTTATAAACGGTTTTTCATTGCAAATGCGAAAGTAAGCAATTTTTCCGGTTTCTGTTTTCAATTTCGCTCTGAGTAACAACTATATTGCCTGCATTGAAACCAGGTCTCGGGCATTATAATTGTCCCGATATGCAAGCATTGGGATATGTAATAAATAATTCGCATCGACCTATTTACTCCAGTCTACTGTCGTAGTTCTCTGCTTCAAAAGCGAAGAAAACATAGCGATCGTAATAAAATCTGAGCATCTTTTGACTTCTTATCGACATATCTTGCGAAAAGTCATGAGCATAAGTCCGTGAATGATCGTGCTGTATGAAGAGATAAGGCTAAATGAAAAGTTTATCTTCGGTTACAAGGCACACTTTTGGTTCAATGGCTTTTTTAATTAACAAAATTGCTGTATTTTATCAAGCGAACCACAAGGAGAATGTCTACAATAGCCATTGTAAACTCGTTTCCTTTGCGCAGAAATAATTTCCAATGATGGCGGTGGCATAAAAACCAAAGGAATTTGTTGGGTTTGGTATGCAATGAATACATTTATAATGCCTCAGCATGTGTTAAGTTTTTGAAAAATTAAACAGAGAGAAAGGAGAGATGTTTGGGCTCAGTGGTTAGTTAGAGGCTAAATTGTTAGTGAGAGTTGGCTTACTGTGCTTTTCTAGTAAAATACACATCTTACTTGATTTTTGTTGACTGACAAAATAAATGTCTTTCGGGCAAAGCTGGCATTCGAACACCGAGCCTTTCGATTTGTAAGCCAGTTCATTACCACTTGAGCCACGTACAACCATGTCTTCTTGTTCTAGACGATCTTTCTTGGATTTTCTAAAGCCCAGGTCCACTGCTTATAAACAAGGTTTTAAAGATAGAAATGCAAAATGACTTGTATTCTGAATTCTTGATTCACTACCAATTAGCCGAGTTACACCGCTATTTTTATGAATCTTTTGGCTTTATGATCTACGAAAAATTAGGTAGAGTGTCATTTGTGTCACATATTCTCTATTATGATTTTGATTGTCGCATTGCCTCTTCGTTGGAAAAGCATTTATTATCACCAACTCAGTGTAGGAATACATATTAAGTAGATGCATACATAATCCCTTCGAGATCAATTTATGACTATGAAAAAGTTTTTCTTGGAAATTGATTTTTACTTTCTAAAAAACAAAAACAATAACGAACAAACGTCTATATCAACATTTAATCAACACATCGAAATTAAACAGAATAACAATCAACCAGCTGTTGCTCTACCCTATGAAGGAAAACCATCAGCTGTCAAAAGTGCTGAATAAATGTCAAACGTGTCAGATATAAATGCAATGTTTAAAACACAGTTCTGCCAGTTGACTCTGAAGAAATTCTGGTTACAGATTGTTAAGTCGAAGTTTAATAAGAAACAAGTTGTACTTCCTAAACCGGTAAGGGCTTAAAAGTTAAAACGTAATTTAAAAGAAGATTCTCTACATTTTGAGACAGAAACTTCCAGTTGGAATTCCTTGCTGGATTAAAAAAAAAATCCGAAACTGTGCCGCTGTTGCTAGCCCTATCGCTGCAAAATTATAAATTTAACGCTTATTGAATCGTCATATCTGACTTTCGGTATCATGCATGCCCCCAGATAACCGATGCCTTGCGGCTATCCCCAAGGTCACTCCAAACTGGATAAACTTCCAAATATTATGCAACGTTTTGTATATATATCAGAATTAGCTAAACAAAATCATTAAGACGATCATCTCAAGCAATTAAAAAATGTTCCAATTTCTAAACCAAGCCATGAATTTCAATTAATTGTGTGCACTCCTTCCATCAATAATATTTCCTTATCTCTTTGCGATAAACAAGCAGTTTGTAAACAAATCTACAACTGATAATAATTTGTAAACCTAGGAAAATGTAAATAATGTAAATAACTTACATGCAAACATTTATTCCATCAACAGAAATCGACTTAAACAGAGATGGCCTTACGTTGGGGCATTGTATCAGCTGGCAAAATAAGCCACGACTTTGTGACTGGCCTTGGGACATTACCAGACGATGAGCACACCGTTGTTGCAGTAGCAGCACGCGATAAAGGACGTGCTGAGGAATTTGCAAAACTCCATGGAATACCAAACTCCTATGGCAGCTACACGGAATTGGCTGAGTCCAAAGATATTGGTTAGTAGAGTGAAAATACCATCCTTCATTAATCCTGTTTTACTGGTTATTGATTTTGTTTCTAGATGTGGTCTACATTGGAGCGCTCAATCCGCAACATTTTGAAATTGGTATGCTGATGCTGGAGAATGGCAAACATATTCTTGTGGAGAAACCACTTTGCATCAATGAAAAACAGGCAAGAAAACTGATCAACTACGCTGAGCGCAAGAAGCTTTTCTTAATGGAAGCAGTTTGGTCGCGTTTCTTCCCAGCCTACCAGTATGTTCACAAACAAATTGAAACTGGCGTTTTGGGAACAATTGAAGAAGTTGAGGCCGCATTTGGTTTCCCATTACTAGAAGTCGATCGCTTGCAGTGAGTATTTTATAATAGTGATGAGTGTAGTACGCACGCAATTCCTCAGTTCACTAAAATTTTTCTGAGAAAGTAATGTCTCTATAGAGCTACGCATTCACATAGTAAATGTTCTGCCTCCAAAGCTACCTTTAGTTTGATGACTAATACTGAGTTTGGGTTTGTAATATGATGGCAGTGACTAGTCTTACATCTTCTTCTTTTTTTTGTAGTTAAGAGATATTTTGGATGCATTTTTAGCTCTTATAGCCTGTCGAAGACCGGGAATATTCTCCCAATAGCGAAACACACTCTGTTCTCCCAACCTTTGATTGTTGAATTTATGGCTAATGACGGGATGCCGCTGAAAAGCAGTGGTCATCAAGATTTAGAATTAGATAAACTTTCACTATCCAGCGCGTTCATCAGTTTTATATATACATATATTAAATTTAGTTTTATCTGACGCAAACTATTTATAACATTAACTTATAGGGCTCATACACTACCCACACTATCGCTACAGACATATTTTTTGTTGTTCTGACTGTCTGTGTTGTGTGTATCCATGTAGTCGGTTAGTCGGTTTACAACGACAGTCTGATTGAAGACAAAATATTTTGAAAATGTATTTGTCCAAGCAAACATATTTGTGTAATGTGTGGAGAATTTTGGCAGACAGGCGTGAAAATTCGAAAAGGCAACAAACTGATAGACAGTTTTAGATTGAATTCCTCGAAATTTACAAAAGTCTACCGGTGCTGTGGTACACTCAAAAACGATCCAAAACTGATGTCTGACAAACCGTTTGCGTAGTGTGTGGAGAAAGCATGTTTGAGCAGACACACGTCTGTATATGTTTTTATTAATTTTATTATTAAACTAGCAAGCTAACTTTTCGCTTCATAAAATTAATCGTATGGTTTCTACACTACAGTTAAAGAAGGAGACTTGTTGTCCTGACTTGGGTAATACTGTGGCTAAAAATCAAATTGTATATTGAGCTAAGCAGTACCTTCATTCAATTCTTATACATATTGTTATTTTTTTATTTTACGAACAAAGAGAAAGAATTAAAGTTCATTATTATGATTATTTGTGTTTTCAGGAAAAAAGAACTCGGAGGTGGCACCGTTCTCGATTTGGGCATATACGTTATTCAGGTATCTCAGTGGGCTTTCCAAGAGCCACCAATTGCAATTAAAGCAACAGGAGAATTAAATTCAGATGGAATCGACATAGCAATAAATGCCGAATTACAATACACTGGTGGACGTGTTGCGAAAATTCGTACAAGCTCCAAGGAAAAATTGCACAATAGCGCCATCATCAAGGGATCTAAGGGACAAATAACTGTAAGCTCAAATGGAAGCTAGGCACTGAATTCATTCTTAGAAAATAAAACTATAATTTGTTGTTTAAGCTTCATCAATTCTGGTGCCCAACCGTTCTCACTGACATCGATGGCAAAGAGAAAGAATGGATTTTGCCCGAAGGAAAGCACAAGTTAAATTTTGTAAATTCTATTGGATTACGTTATGAAGCGCAAGAAGTTCGAAAATGTATCTTAGAAGGCAAACTTCAAAGCGAGCATATAAATCATAACGAAAGTATATTGTTGGCACATATTGAAGACTCTATAAGGAAACAAGTTGGAGTTGTATATCCCGAAGACGAACAATAAACCTTTTAATTTCTTATCAATCATAATCAATGCTCTCATATGAATCTAAATTCAGTGTTTTCTACAAATAAATAAAGTGAAGTACACAATTTTCTAAAGTTTCGTTTTGTTATCCTTTTTATAATAAAATGAATTTTCTGTTGAGTACTCTGCAGTAGTTTATAGATACTGAGTAAGGTGAAAAGTTCTCAGCCTGACAATGAAAGACTGCGATTTTTAGTTAAAAAATTATTTTATTTTTCTACATAATCTTTCTTGACTTCAACACACTGTACCGTCCTTCACATGGGTCATCTTCCAAGGATGTACGATCACGTTTTAAATTTCGCTACTCACTTTTTGACGGTTAGAATGGAAGGAGCAGAGCAGCCTTAATTTTTTGTCAACTTTTGATGAATTTCCTTAGTTAATCCATTCAAAATGAAGAATCTTATGACTGCACGATATTCAAGTTTATCCATTATAATGAAAAATACGCAAGAAGTCTACTTCAAAAATTCGTGTAAAAAAACCACTTGAGAGAACAACTTGAAACTTGTCATACGAATTAATGACACTCGCAGCCAGACAGGAAACATAAACCTTTGCTGATTGGAATGCCATAGCTACGTCAGTCCGAAAACTTTCCACATTGCCCTCGTTTTCTAATTTTCATCTGTTTATTGAATGTTTGGAAAAGATATGAACAAAGAAAATAAAATTAATTAATTTTCTTGATTTTTTACAATTTATTAGTACTATCGTTGGTTAACAAAAAAGATGTTTCGATATGCCACACACCATCCCTAATACCGGGTTGCTCCTCCTTTGGCGGTAATAACCACATTAATTCTAGAAGGCATCGAGTTTACTTACTTTACTTACTTTAGGTGGTACTACCGTATGGGGTCGACCTGGCCCTCAGTCAACAAGCGTCTCCAGCTAGCTCTGTCCTTTGCTTGTTGCCTCCAGTTTCACACGCTGAGTTGGTTGAGGTCCCTTCTTTTTGCATGTGCTCCCTAAGTCAAGGTCTTCCTCTACTGCGCTGTTCCTTAGGGGCGGATTCGAAGACTTTTAGGACCAGCCATCTCAGTAGTTGGATCTTCACTCTTCTGGCTGGGTCGATGTCGCTGTAAAGTCCGTACAGCTCGTCATTGTGTCTTCTCCTCCACTCACTGTCAATGCAGGCATGACCAAAATCACTGAAAGAATTTTTATATCAAAGCAGCCAAGAGCACCCTCGTCCATTTTTGATAATGTCCATGCCTCTGCGCCATAGAGCCGGACTGGGATAATTAAGGTCTTATACAGGGTAACTTTTGTTGTTCGAGAGAGGGCTTTGCTAGTCAATTGCCTTCTCAGCCCAAAGAAGCAACGATTGTCAAGAGTTATTCTTCGCCCGATCTCAGCGCTGGTGTTATAACGGAGCCTACATGTTCCAGAACTTCATTTACTTTTTTATACTTTCCGATTTATGTTCAGCTACCTTACGTTCACAATATGCCACAAGTATTCCATTTAGTTGAGATCGAGCAAATTCGCTGGTAAGTTTAGTCTGAAAAATCCGAAATCAACAATCTTATTTTGAGCTAAAAATTATTGAGACTGTGGTGTTTATTTTTAAAGTAGGCTCCAAGATTTTCATTTATAATACTTTACTTACCGATTTGAGTAGATGACAAGGTGCAGCATCGTCAGTAAATGAATGATGCTGTTCAATGGCTGGTACCAGAAACTCTCCTCCCATATTACTTGTCCACATCTTTGTGCGTTCATAGTTTCATTTACAAAGTACAAACAGTCCAGAACGTAAAATGAAAAACATCCTCAAACTATTTCCCACTGTCTTGACAAGGCAATCGTCCTTAAACACCTTTCAACTGCTGACCGTCGTACGCATGGCGTACTCAACAAATTAAATTTACTTTCGCCAAACATTCCCATTCATCCGCGTCCAATTTGATACTTTTTGCTCACGTCAAACGAGCTGTCTTAATTTTTGTAATTAGGTGAGGCCTTTTAGCTGGTTGTCTTCCATTTGAACTTATCTTTATGTATGTATTCTTCTGTGTATCGTTTCGTGGTTTAAGTCAACTTGATGGAATTCATACAGCTCTGTTCTTATATGGAAAACACTTTTAAAGCGATCTTTCATGTCAATGCTTTGTAATACTGTAATATATTGTCAGCCTTCTAGGTTATTTTACGTTTTCGCCCTAAGCGTCCTCTCCTATCCAGAGGGTCCAAATTTTTTTTTTTCTTCATCAGTCGGACGATAATTGAATGAGTGCATCATATTTTAACCGCAATCTGACGAAAGTATAGCCATTTCTGAACCAATGTCGATATTTTTACTTTTTCGTCCCGGGTCAGTTGCTAATATTTACTGGACTTTATATTTTTATTTATTTTTAACACTGCACAACTCAATATAAACTGAAGTTTTTTTGTTTGCACTAAATACGAAGCCGAATGCTGCTAAAAATACCGTTCCCAACTATCAGAAAAGTAATTGCGCTCTATTGCAATTACGCATTTTCTGAGAACTCCTTATGTGGTGCTGTTTTTATGGCCGCAAGTGTATTCCAATTACTAAATTCCCGTTTTTTTTTTTATTTTTTTACCAACAAATATGTTAACTAGTCCACTGCGCTCTTTGAATGTACCTTTTATTCTAAATTTCTTACACTTTCGTAGAAAGATGAGTTGTGAAGTGCCTACAATACCAACACCAACCGAATCAGTGCCACCTATATGCAGCTGCATTTGAGCAAAAGCCGGCCACTCACAGAAATAATATTCTGCAGTGTTTTTATATGTACACTCAAGCTTCGTACGATGTCACCTATATGCCTAGGACACGTGGATTCTAGGCAAAGCGTAGTGCTCCGCCATGAAGCCAGTGAGTCTGCAGTCTGTACTAATGAGGGACAGTAGTAAAGTCGCTGAGCTCTTAAAGTTGTTGAGTGTCCTCGCAACCTGGAGGATCCTGAGGGTCGGTCTTGAATTATGCTTACATAAAACCCAATTATTTTAGTCCTTGTTACCTAAAAACGAGTGAAATTTAAATTTGTCGTCCTCTAGAAAAACACTAACGCCTTAACCTAAACCGGTATTTGAGCCATCAGTAAATTCCTGATTTTCTTGCCCCGCTCATGTTGTGGCCGAAACCATTCCCAAACAGGGAAAATCGACTTCGTGTTTTCGTGTGAGTTCTGGTTTCATTGCATCTGAAGGCAAATTCATTATCAAAATCCTTAGGGCCGAGACGGACGGGTCTTTGGGACCTAGCTTTTACCAGCAGTTACGTACTTCCATTGAACCTTATTCCAGCGGACGACATACGAATAAGTTATACTCGTAATTGGTCTTATCAAAACCATGTAAATCCAAAGGACCACTTCGGTGATAAGCCTAATGACCTCCTGGGTACGCGTCGGTAGGTATGTATGTTGACCTTGGTTAGCATGTAGACATTTATTTCGGTATAAAGATTACTCTCACCGTTCGTCAGGGATCGGTCTGTAGGTCAGTAATAGGCTATCAGTACAAATTCTATTCAGAGTTTACTGAAAACCTTTTATGTAGCTTAAGTGGTTATATGCCACAGACGTCAGGTGACTTAAAGTCATCAACAGAAGCAATAGCGTATTAATTAGACTTATCCGTCACCACAACCAACGGTAGTTCTGTAGCTTCTTTGATAAGAGCTAGTTTTGGATTGGTTCTGATTAGGTGAACTGAGAAGTGCTGTTCAAACATTAGTTCAGGTGTCCGTAGGCTCACACTTACATAAATCGTGCGCAGATGGTTTTTCCTTGGATTCCTAAGTTATTGCATAGATATTCAATTGGGTTTGGTCTTACATAGACATGCAGCAGCAGACTTAAATTGTTAAAGATTAATCTGAATAAATAAAATAGATAAGTATTGGGAAGGTTGTCGCTCGTCAACCATAATAAACTTACTTTCCTAAGTCATACTCAATGTACCGAACAAGTCGTTAAAAGAGCAGCAGGAGTGGTTGGAGACAACAGATCTAGCTACTTCGGAGTGAGTGCCTTAATTGGCGAATGGGTAGGAGGATCCGATCCGACCCGGTCGTCATTAAAGGGACCAGATCTGCATTATCGCTACTTCAAATTTCGGTGATCTTGCCTTGCTAGGTTTCCGATAACTTATTGGTTGAGCCCTTTTTTTGTGCCTCAATACGGATCCACATGAGGATGTGGTGTCGGAACATTCATTCATTTTTTAAGTCTTAGATATGAGGTGCAATAAAATAGGATATCTTTGATATAAGATGGCAAAAGAATACATTTGCGAATTTGCTTGGCGAGCACATCGAATAGATTGGTTTGATGCTGTTCCACAGGTTCATCACGGACTTACAGTTTTCAACAGCTTGTCAATGATAGCCCCTCATTACCTCAGAAAAGTTGCAAGTATTGATATTTGTTGACTCTGAGGTAATTAAAACTTTGGCTTTCTTACAGGTGTAAAAAGTGTTGTCCTAAGACCTGTTTTTTGGTAGGTTCTCTTATTTATACTGTTCTTTTTAAATCTCTGATTGATGCTCTTTTAGTAACTACGTCATTGTATTTTGTTTCATCCGTCCATAATGACCTGTACCTTCTCGCTCGTTGCTAGCAGTCTTCCTTGGAAAAATGAAAGCCCTTTTGTACGAGTTTTTAGCACTTCATTCTGTAATTAATCAATTAGATCAATTCAAAGTCACTCCAATCACTAAATAAATTTAATAGAAAGCTATAGCTAGATCATAGGAAAATTCCAACGCTGTATCTCTTTTGTTAATCTTATCGTCGCAAATACGCAAAGATTTAATTTTAACGCTGATATGAATCATGTTTTGAATTGAATCCACGCCATGGTCGATGGGTATATGGTTTTCGACAATCTGTAAAAGTAATCTACACTAAAAAATTATTTCGTCACATTGGTAAACTAAAAGCTGACTCTTATCTCAAAAAAAGAGATAAAAAATCACTTACTAACAAGATGGTAAAATACAGGGTGTCAAATGTCGCCATCTTGCACCCATCTATCCAATAATTCTTCTAATTCTTCTTTTCTTAAATTTTTGATGTAATTGTTTCCGTCTTATTAGACGCAGGTAGTTCGACCCGGAAAATCAGCAAAACCCGTTGTTCTGGTCAACGAACTGTTCGTTCAGGATGAAATCACTTCTGCAAGTAGCACATGCCGCAGTAAAAGTGTACTGAAATTGAATGTCCTTAAAAGATAAAAGATAGAGAAAACTGAACAAATTGCAACACCGATAAACATTTTAAGCAAGGCTCAGGGGATAACTTTTAGGACTTGGATCCGGGTAGGAACTGAACTTGTGTCCCGGTTTAGCGTTGCTGTCTTTTCAAAAGCGTCCAAATCATTCCTTAGGAAAGTCAGTCGATTATAAAGCGTGTTCATTACATGTATAAAGCGTAGTGCTTGGATTATGGCTTATGTTCGCTCTGGCTTATGTTCGCGTCAGGCGGCAGATACTGCAGGCGACAATTCATTTTTCGCTGCGTTATAAGAAATATACATACGTACGAGTATAGGAGTAGAAAAGTGTTTTTTTGTCTGCATGTACTGTACCGATTAACAATACAAGCCCTGGATGAAGCCGACAACACGTTTAACTTTTTGCTAGAAGCTTCCAAAATTGTGGGAATAAGAAACATAAATTTAATATCCGGTTGGGGAATAAGAATTTTCCATATTTTTGTTCACTTGATACATACTTCAGTATAACTTTGAAACGGTGTATTGCATCTTTCAACCCTGATCAGCTGAGCACTGCTGTCAATTTTATTGGTTCGCTCGCTTACGTTTTTTTGGAGGCCCAAACCCATAGAATGGGTCGCGTGCATTGCGTTTACAATCAACAAAAATCATGTTTGACGGATTGCAAAGAGGTGCCCAATGAATACTAACGTTGCATCCGAAATCCATCTGAAACATATGAAACACAGAAGAGCGCCCGAATGAATCATGTCAGAAGCACAAAAAGTTAAAAGTTGACCAATTTCATCCGAAGTGATGCATTCCACTTGTGGGTCGAATTTGGTGTCTCTCTTCCTCTCATTAGGGCTTATGGGTTGTCAATAATTTGACATGGCGCAACATAAGCAACAGATTCTATGGGCTTGGGCCTTTAAAATTTTGACGTGAGAAATCTATCCCACTCTGGTTGACATAGGTAGCCGTATAGTTTTGACATTTGTTCCAGTCTCTGCAACCCCCCTGCTGACGTAAAATTAACTTCTAAACAGACAAATAAAAATCATGCTACTCAGAATCTTAACAAGGTATTTACATACCCGTATGAAAATGCAATCTAACTCAGATTAAAATATCTTATTAGTTTCCTGATACCGAAATAAAGCGAGTTCGAACTCATCATTGTTCTTAGGACTCTTATAACTCTGCGATGTGAGGCAGCACTCTATTCAATCTTACCTGCCTCGAGTCACAAAATTAGCCTTTTACGAAAAACTTTTGATACAATGGTGTCACGAAAATAATTTCTAATTTCTTCTAAAGTACTGATGACTTGCATACTTGTTGAAACAATGCCTCTTCCATTTCTTTCGTAAAATATGTCAAGAAATCACTGCTAAAGTTTGTTGAGAGAAACGATGGAACACCCTATCTATCAAGGCTCTAATCAATCTCTCATGTTCACATAACTTGTTCCAACTCTTATCTTTATGCGATTAGAAAAATACTCGTAAAAAATTGAAAACAGATAATGTATGAAAACAAAATTAGAAACAGAAACTGTATATTAAACATTTGCGCTCTGTAAAAACATTTATTCTTTTAGCACAAACCGGCTTGAATAGAGATGGCTTTACGTTGGGGCATTGTATCAGCTGGCAATATAAGCCATGACTTTGTCACTGGTCTTGGGACATTACCACGCGAAGAACATACAGTTGTTGCAGTAGCAGCACGCAATAAAGGGCGTGCTGAGGAATTTGCAAAACTCCATGAAATTCCAACTTCCTACGGCAGCTACACGGAACTGGCTAAATCCAAAGATGTTGGTTCGTAGAGTGAAAATTCTAAGTATCATGAATCTTTTTTATTTGGATATTGGTTTTGTTTCTAGATGTGGTCTACATTGGAGCGCTCAATCCGCAACATTTTGAAATTGGTATGCTGATGCTGGAGAATGGCAAACATATTCTTGTGGAGAAACCACTTTGCATTAATGAGAAGCAGGCAAGGAAACTTATCGATTTCGCTGAGAGTAAGAAGCTCTTCTTGATGGAAGCAGTTTGGTCGCGTTTCTTCCCAGCTTACCAGCATGTTCGCAAACAAATTGAATCTGGCGTTTTGGGAACAATTGAGGAGGTTGAGGTCGCATTTGGTTTTCCTTTGAAGGAAGTCGATCGATTGCAGTGAGTATTTAATCTTTATCAAATCTAATTTGAAGTGCATTCGAATACATGACAATCTCAAGTGCTACGAGTACTTCAAAAGCCCCTCTAATAAATTAAAAGAATCTAAATTTAAATTAATCGCGCAATCTCATATATTTTATGCAACACGTAATATTTGTTGGCAAACACTATCAAGTGTTTTTTTTTTGTGATAGACTAGGTATTCTGTGGTATCTTCCCGACTTATCTTTGCAGATTGCGCTACAGTCCAGGGTAAACATGAGTTTTACCCAACAAGCTTCTTTAGCTAGCACGATCGCTCGACAGATTCTTCCATTTACACACTTCGAGTTGGTTGAAATCTTCTTGCACTTGCGTGCGGGACCTTAGAGGTGGTCGTGCGTCAATACCAAATGGTCAAGTGCTTCTTTACCCAAAGGGCTGTGTTACTCAATTGCTTCCTGAGTGCCCAGAAATATCGACAAGCACTTGAAATTCTGTCCAAATGTTGTTGTTCCTTTAGCATGTTAGGTATACAGTGGACTAAATCGCGTTCATCTTCCTTGAAAGAGAAGACGACGAAGAAAATACAGAATATTATAATGTTCTTATTTTAAACTACTACGATTGATGAATAGACATAGTTAAAGCCCTGCGACTTGTTAGGGTGATGCCTGTCTTTGCGTACAACACCCATCCGCCTGTTCCTTGTCTCTACCAAGTTGACAAAAAGAACAACGATGTTCCAGTATATCCTTCCAAATTTTGTAAAAGTTAGAACGAAATCGTAGCCAAAACACTTCGAATTTTTCTAATTAAAATTGTCGCATTTGTTTTCAGGAAAAAAGAACTCGGAGGTGGTACCATTCTCGACTTGGGCATATACGTCATTCAAGTATCTCAGTGGGCTTTCCAAGAGCCACCAATTGCAATTAAAGCAACAGGAGAATTAAATTCAGATGGAGTCGACATAGCAATAAATGCCGAATTACAATACACTGGTGGGCGTGTTGCGAAAATTCGCACAAGCTCCAAGGAAAAATTGCACAATAACGCCATCATCAAGGGATCTAAGGGACAAATAACTGTAAGCTCAAATGAAACCTACTTTATTCTTAACACACTATACATTTTTATTTTTTGTTTTTAAAGATTCAACAATTCTGGTGTCCAACAGTCATTGTTGATGTCGATGGCAAAAAGAAAGAATGGCCTTTACCCGAAGGAAAGCACAAGACAAATTTCCTTAATTCTGTTGGATTACGCTATGAGGCTCAAGAAGTTCGAAAATGTATCTTAGGAGGCAAACTTCAAAGCGAACATGTAAATCATGTCGAGAGTATTTTGTTAGCGCACATTGAAGACTCTATAAGGAAACAAGTTGGAGTTGTATATCCCGAAGACGAACAATAAACTTTCCATTTCCTTATCAAATATAATCAATGCATATGTAAGCTAAGTGTCTGGCCTTTTTAATTGACCTAAAAGAAAGCTTTTATAATTTTATAAAAAAAAAAACACTTTGGCACGCTACGCACATAAATTCCTTAAGCATTTTTCCAACCAACTAAACGACCATTATCACTGCGGTTCAGATCGGAAAATCGTTTTACCCACCAAATACCCTAGAAGTACACATATTCCGACGCTTCCTCCAATCTTCAAAACACTTTTCATAGGCCGATTTTGGAATCGCCTTTATCTCCTCAATCGTCTCAAAACGCTTTGCGCGAAGTGGTAACTTGTGTTAGGGGAATTTGGAAAAAGACAAAAGGAGCTACTGCGAGTTGTTTCTCCACAATTCTTACCTTTTCGGATGAATACATCTTAAATACTGTCTGGCCCGGCGGAAGAATATCGGAGTGAACCACACCACGACAACCAAAGAAAACGGTTAACAAAGCCTTGGTTTTGGATCGACTCTAGCGTGGTTTTTTTGGTTCTAACAAGTGTGAGAAACGCCATTCCGATGATTATTGGTTCGATGTCATATTCATAGACCTATGTTTCGTTAATGGTAATGATGGTATCGATAACATTTTGGCGCAAAGAAAGCAACAAATTTAGCCTAAAACATCGTGCATAGCGCTTTGTACCGATCCGAACGAAACACCAAGTTCGGCTGCTATCCCCCTCATGCTCACACGACTATCTGCGAGGACAATTTTCTTAACTCTCTGATGTTTACGACAGTCATACTGGTGGATGGACGACCGGAACGACGCAAATCATCATCCACAGTACGCCCCGCTTTAAAAAAAAACTTTGTGTTTTCGACATTTTCGAGTCCCCCTATGATATTTTGTTAGAAACAACATTTCAGACAAACTCTTAACTCAAATAAATTTGGCATTATGAAATTCGCAGAACACAACAAACACTGGCTTATTTACAATGTTATCACGCGAAAACTCCCGATAAATGGCGCAGAAATAGATATTTTGGCGCCAGATGACAAATGTACCAACCAATATCTCAAGCGCAGTTCGTTTGATGGGAAATTGTGGTTACTTTTTGATCAGAAGGTAGGATAAAGGTACTACTTTCACCTCCCCCATCAATCTAATCTAGTCTAAAAGGTTCCAGTTCAGTACCCATTAACTTTTTGTCGATTTTTAAGTCGCTTATGACAGCGTATAGAGTTAAAACCTCTTAATCTGCCTAAAATGACAATAAAGACTCTACTATGCGCCCTTAAATTAAAAAACTGGACAGAGACCATTTTAATGTCAGCAAAACATTAACACTAAGGCATGCGTTGTACGGATTTGCTATTGATATTGCATAGCAATTGCGACCAAGGTATACTTTAATAATACCTCGTGGCATTGCATTTTGGGATCCAGAAATATTAACTCTCACCAGATGGCTGGACATTCGTGTAATAAGTGGTCCCATTTGTTTTGACAAAGAATGGGGAAAAAAGAACAAAAAAACCTAAACAGTGACAACCGCTTAGTTTTTATAGTTGAGTTGTTTATTCTGCTTAATACTGGTATTTGCCCGCCATCACCGTCTGTTAGATAAATTAATAAATTATTATATGGCGCAACGATCCCATTGAACTAATGGCTGGTATCACTGATACTTACTCGTATTGTGTTGTTCGTTTTGCCATTTAATACACAGAGCGAAGTACCCTATAAGACAAGAAAGTGATGATGTCGATGTCGATGTTTAAGGACCTGTTGAAATAAATTTTGTATATTCTCAGCAGCACTGCGACTTAAATATTTAGTTTCTTCAGTCGCTCTAGCAGGTTTTCTTTTTGGATGTCCAGCGTTGCCATGTTGTGTTGATTGGTTCTGGTCTTGGTGTTGATCTTAAATTGTCTGTACTTTAATAAAAACAACGTCTTCCGGAAAAAGTAAACTCATTGTCTGATTGTTACAGAGCTCGAAAATTTCTGGGGAAAAGCAAGAACTAAATTTCGTATCGCAAGCTGGAAGATAAGTATAATGACGGGCAAACAATTCGAACTAGAAAACGTATCACAGGAACGTAAAATCGATATAACATAATATGCGCTAAGGTGACGAAATGTCGAAAACAGGACGCCTTACTATAGCTTCCAAACGAAAGCATAGAAAATGTATTTTCGTTTCAATCGGTGTAGGCTTAAACAGGCACGTAATGAAATTGAACTGCGGATAGGTTTGAAGGAGCATGGAAATGATTTCAGAACTCAAAACTCAGTAGAAGAAGATATACTAAATCTATACAAACCTCAAGGTCGAAATACACATATACTCAATGGATATGGATATATCTGGGATATCAAACCCAGATAGATTATCATTTATGCTGGCGTAATGTGAAACCGAAAATAAAGGTTCTAAAATGATCTTGTATGAACTACTGAACTTAAAGAATTTTTCGCAAAGAAATTTTAAAAATATCAACGAAACCCGACATTAACATTAGTCAAGAAAGGAAAGGAAAAAAAGCAGGTCGAAATGCCATAAGCCAATAGGAAGAATTAAACGCACAAGGTGTGTTGAATAACTTAAAATAAAAATATAGGGGTAGTGAAACTTTGCACGCTTTTTTAAAAGGCCGACCGGCTTCACATGAATAAAGAAAGGCTATGGTGGCACGATGAGGCAACAAAGTGAAGCCTTCTAGCGTGGAAACAGCAAGTTACATTATAAATGCTGTAAAAGAGGAGAAAGCATTTAGAATAGCAATAAGCACATTTTATAGGGAATAACAAAAGGTACGATCACAATTTTTTTAACAAAACACAAGCAATGACAGAAATGCAACCTCGAATCATGAATGCAAAGCATGATCAAACTAGCTAACATTTTTAATATTGTGGCACAATCTAAACAAAATATGAGCAGGTATATCTGCCAACGGGGAATAATATGTGATTACGAATGCCTCAAACAAAGTTCAATAAAACAAAACATCAAAACAACTTGTTTATTTAAACATTGGCAATTCGATCAAGACTAAATTCTCTAGGGAGGTAACCCTATGACTCGTCTGTCTGGTTTGGTGGTTGCTACAAAAGTGATCTCTAATGGTCTTGCAAAATTTGATCAAACAGCAATTAAACACACAGCAATCGCTAGAAACCAGTATTTTGACCTCATCAATGGTCCAATATGGATATGATAAAAGAATTGCAGTAATCGATAATTGAATAATCAAAATTAACGGTTCGAGAGCGGTGATATTGATGCACAAAATTAAATTTACTTTTCGTATAAGAGAAAAATTGATAAAGCAAAGAGAATTTAAAGCACATAAAGAATATGTTCGAGCCATAGGGCATTAACAAAATGTTTGGCAAAATTAAATGTACAAATTAAATTTACAAATATTTTAAGAAACAATTCAAACAAATCGAATCAAATTAATAAATATAAAATTGTTAGAACAAAATATAATTCATTTCTAAACAATACGAATCATCACTAGCTGCACTAAGAAAACGGTAGAAAACAAGGAATCGGGAGCGCAAAGCCGCACTGAATCACATACCGCCGAAAATCATGAGCTTAGATAACTCACGATTACGTGCAATAAAATGATGAGAAGCGATCAAAGTGGAGTCTGATTTCTTTTGTTCAACTGAATAAAGATATTGTAATAAATACAGATCGGTCAGACTAATGTCTGACATTATGAAATTATACAAGTAACCACTAGAGGGTCAATGTTCAAATGATTCAAAGTTTGCGGATAATAGGGGAGGAACATCGACTAGTAAAGAGCGTCGATAGAGTTCACAGTCATTTTATATGAACTGCGCTATGATTTCAAAATATACCCGAAACCGGTCTCTATGGGAAATAAGCGATATTTTCGAATCACATTATTTTATATTAGGAGGTAAGAATTTAGGTGAAACGGCGTACTCGCTACGGTAGTATTTCCAAGCTGATTGCGTTACTTTAATGATTTTACCTATACATAAATCCTGTCACCCCTTTATGGACATACGGTTAACAATGCCTGTGTGCCTTTTTGTTCCGATTTCTCCACTTCAGCTTTTTCCCTGTAGTCTCGATTCCTCTTCAACTTTTCTTCGCCATGTTTGTTCAAGCTGCCCGCTCTTCTGACTGACTCAGTGAGGGGATTTTGGTGTCACCTTTGGCCGAGATGGGTGAGGGGATTATGGTGTCACCGTCGGCCGAGGCGACGCTTACAGTAATGTTGAGTTGAGCGTCGGATCCCTACTTTGTTTTCCTTAGCTAGAGCACTTCATGTGGTCTACGGAAGAGTATTCACCCCCGAAACCCCGTCTGTTCGGCATCGAGTGTCGAATCGAGAGAGAGTGAGAGAGCACTTTTGTTCGCTCTAGGCTACGGCCGGGAGAACGGATGGTTCTCTCTAGTTCCATTCCATCAATTTGCCCCTCTTTGGAAGCGTAATGCTCAATTTCCTACGCTTTAAAAATGAACGGTTGGAATAGCTATGGCGATGTCGACACATCAGTGTTGCTGAGAGTTTCGGTTCGAATTTAAGAATTTGCTACTGTGGCACGCTTGTTAGGATTTTAGACTATGGCGCTGTCATACTAAATTATTATGACATCTAAACTTTACACTGGAATTGGTGTAGAACTGAGTAAACTATTTTGTGATGCTGTAGACGGTTCTGCTGTCATACCTGCTAGCTGCATGTTCTGCCTTTGAGGCCAGTGTTTTTTACGTCTGTCAAAACGTCCCTACTTCTTTGTATGCCACCTTGATCAAAAAGTTCCCGGAATTAATTAATTTATTCAGAAAATTAAAAATACAAGTTTATTCATCTAAATCTATATTGTCCCCTTCAAAGTAATGCCCATCGACTGCAACACGCTTATGCCAGCGATTGATCCAATCCTCAAAATATTTTTTATATTCAGTTTTCGGTATGTCCATCAGTGCTTCCGGCGATTTTTCCATAACTTCCTCTCGGCTGCTGAAATGCGTTCCCCGTAGTGGTTTTTTTAACTCGATTGAACAGAAAGAAGTCACAGGGAGCCAAATCAGGTGAATTCGGTGGCTGTTGGATAGTATTTGTTGTATTTTCCGTCAAAAAATTACGAATAATGATGGCACTGTGCGACGGTGCGTTATCATGGAGCAAAGTCCACGAGTTTTCTGCCCACAATCCTGGTCTCTTTCGGCTTTGGTTATTGACCAACATTTCTTTTACTTCAACAATGTTTTCGTCGGTTTTCGATGACGATGGTCTGCCACTGCGTTCATCATCTTCGATTGACTCACTTTTGAACCGCTTGTGCCACTGGTAAACGACCGTTTTCTTTATAGAATCGTTGCCGAAACACTTTTCCAACATTTCCAACGTTCGCGCACCATTAAATCCGTTTTTTAAGCAAATTTAATACAAGTTCGTTGTTGCAAATTTAAATTCAGTTCTAAAATTGTAAAAGAATCGCCAACACATACAGAGATAGATGTACTCTTGGCTACGTAACTTCTGCAAATGTCAAGCTATGACGCTAAGATTTAGAGGGAATATCAACAATAGATGCACCAACTTAACAAACAAAAAAAACAGGACTCCAGGACGGAACAATGGGAGCGCCAAACGGGGTTATTGCACTTCTTACTCGAATTTCTCTACTTCTGATGCCGCTGCAATCCGAAAATACGTAAAACACAGTCATCGATCTGTCTCCAGGTATCTGCTGATAACCATGTGCTATGACTTTCCTGCCTTGTATCGATGTACCATAAGCAATTGCCTGTGTCTGGACACAGTATTACAAAAAATCATCCATGTCTTCGTGTGCGAAGCATGATCGTGAAGCAAGTTTGAGCATTTCTTGTGAACGAGTGCAGTATAAAGGTATATAGTGGCTAACATAAGACGATGGTCGCGCGACATTCCGATATTGGCACAAAGTTTGTTTCGGACGTCTAGGATGCAGGCTTTGAAACGTCGACATATCGTAAAATAATTTATTTGGTTTGACGTTCGCTGCCTGCCAGATGAGGCCCAACTGATCTTGCAACAGGCCTTTTACTTGAACACAGTGCATTCAATTCTCTATTGTAATTCCATTCTCTGAGGCCGTGAACTCCTATCACGTGTTCGAGCACTGTGTTATTTATTTATTTATTTCTGATATTTCTTACACATTAAGAATAAATCTTATAATCTTGCGAAGTTATAAACATGGAAAACAATTTTGAAACAATATTTAAAAGTGAACTCTACAGATAAGAAAGTGTACATAAAATAAAACTGAAAGTTACTGCATATTACATGAAAAACAAAGTAAAGTATGTTTGAAAATTAATAAGTTAATAAATAAAACATAGGGAAAATCAAAATTAAAAAAAGATGCCATAAAAAGGATAAACATTAATCCCTATGCTTGGAAAAGTATGAGTGTTAACTTTTTATAAAAAATTCGCATGTCGCCGATTTCTCTTAAATTTAGTGGTAGTTAATTCCACAGTCGTATGGCAGCTATAAAAAATTGTCTTTGTGATACCAAATATGAAAAGCGTGGTATAATTATGCTGAAAGTTCTCTGAGATGCCGAAAATTGTAGTTTGTCATATAAGTATGATGGTTGACTGGTTTCAAGTACATTAAACAATTGCTTTATTGTGCGATATTTGACAAAATTTTCAAATGACATGTTTAGCATGTTTAGTGATATGTGGTCATATCGGCGAAGTCCATAGATATATCGGATTATACTATTAAAAGCTACTTTTAGCTTTCTTTTACTTTCGGCGTCACAATTAGAAACAATTTCACATCCATTAAAGGGTGTTGGAATGGCTAAAGAATGGCTAACATCATTCTAGTTGGGAGAGACGTATACGTTTGGGCTGTCTAAAGCGATTGCAGAACTTCGTAGGTCCTACCAACATTGTTAATGATGTTGTCGTTCCAAGTAAGGGTCCGGTTGAACACTATACCCAAATTCTTAGCTGACTTGACGTATTGAATATGTGAAGTACGAAAGATCTAATTTATTTCGGGATATAACGAGACATTTACATTTACAGGGATTCAGTGTTAAATTTTTTGATTTTGCAAACGTTTAATGGTTGGATATCAGCAGCATCTTGCCAGCCATCATAAAGACAATTCAGTTTTCTTTTATATTTATATAGTATTGATTTTTTTTATTTTGGTCTTTTTTTTAATAATAAACATTATTCATATTTAACATGCATTAGTACATATTATTATTATTTTTTTTTGTTTTTTTCTGAAGAACTTGCCAGTTTTTCCCCAGCATCAGTTCATCTTGTACAGCAAAAATTGATTTGTTTTTTCTTTTTGTTTCAAAAGATCTTAGTCTTAGATCTTGTGAATTTTTTAAACAACTATTTTTGTAACCCATCTCGGTTGTATATAAATTTGCGTGTAATTAAAAATATTTACAAAAAAACTGTTTCTCTTTTCCTTACATCCAATCCACTTAATATGTAAGAATTATATTTTACTCAGTATTTTTATTTTAAAAACTGATAATTACTTTACGTATTTACTCGTATATAGATATATAAATGTACTTTTTGTATAGTTTAGTGAACTCATTATCGGATATGATCATACAAAAAACAAAACGAATTGCATTTAAGCATTTTAATTGTAAGAAATGAGAGATGATGTTTATTTATTGTTTTTAGTTCTATATTTTATAATTGATTTGTTTTACTTCTATTGGTAGGGATAGTTTTTAGTTTAATTCTGTATAAATCTCTTGGTTTATTGTTTTATTTTGTATTCTATTTGTTTTTTTAACTACTAAAGAAGAAAGACATAAATTTCGTGTTTTATTTTGTGCAAATGTTTTTTTATTTTTTAATTTTTAGAGTTTTTTCTTTAGACTGTCTTTATGGGAATACATTTGTTATGATTTATCGTCGTTAGAGGGTTTATCTACAAAATTAAATACTGACTCTTATAAACATGTTTTCAAGAAACAAATAATGGAAATTAGCAATAGACCCGTAAACTTTTAAAACATCTATGAAGAGATTGAATGATTATTTAGTGTTTATGTTAAACAGATTATTCTTCGCAGATTTTAAAGGAAAACAAGACCCTTACATACATATGTACTCGTATGTTATTTTAATAAGTTAAAAAATAGCTTTTACATATTAGTTATAAAAAAAAAAAAATATTAAGGAGACATAAAAGACAAGAACAATTCTTTACAGCTTTTTAAGCTAAAAGCCTTCCAGTAATCCAAGAGTTCTTAACGAGTATAATAAGATATTTTTCTGAAAGTAAATGAGATCCTCGATATTCATATTCATATTCATTCAACATATTGGTATCATTGAAAAGAGGTTGTGAACTTATTGGATTCCTCTTTGTCTATGTGATTATATACTTTAATTAGCAATGTATTGATCAATTGATTTTAACTATCGGTCCTCTAAAAAGACTAGTTAGTGCAGAACAATTTAGCTCTTTGGTCTGGGAAGTTGCTAATATAAGTCATATATTTGCAAAATTTTCGAATTCAGATATGTGACAGTTTCATTTTCATATTTCAATTGACTGACTAAAGTATTTTAAATTTTGTATACATATTCACGAGCACAACATAGATAATTATATTCAGATAATGATGAAGATAACCAGATGAACTGGTTGAGGTATAACCATGGAGGGTCACGCGGGTTTATTATGCATTTTATATAGCATTAGTACCGATGGTCCGCTTTAGCCAACTCAATAACTCATGACACGTACTAGACGCGTTTTAAAACTCTTGAAGAGGCATAAGAGGCAGAAATTATATTCAGAAGATGGTATATCAGGGATATAATGACAACAGCAGCCTGTTAATACTGTCAAGAAACCGAATAGTAAACTAACAGCAACTTCTACTAAGAATTCAAAGGGAACGTTTTTGCAAACTTAACACGACAATAAATTGGTAAGCTTAAGACTGTGATAACTGAAGATGCTTGCTAGTTGAGACCCAGGTTCACCCCCAACTGTAGCGCCACCGAAGTAAGTTAATCAGATTGACAAACTGGTGTAGAACTACGTACATACATGCCACTTATTGTTTTAGGTCTTTTCAGTGTATATAGGAATGATCCATTCAAAGCTGTTCTCGCTCCAGCATACAAACCAAATTTTCAACAAAAATGTACAGAGCGTCTTTAAAATTGACAATTAGACAGAACCGGTCTAAATTAAAGTCAAGTGATTAGCCTTCTCACTCATGATACGGTGTATTCATATGATTATTATGTTCTTTTTAAAAAAAACTGATTAGACGTATTGAACGCATTAAGGCACACAGCATTTACTGGCTACTGAGGTCGTTTACACAATTGTTAGGATCGAAGTTGCTCGGTGCCAACGAACGGCATACCTATGTTTATTTTGTCTGAAATACCTATGACTATTGCCAAAATAGATAAATTCTACCTGTAAATGCTTACAACAAAGGTATGGTCATGGCACCGAAATGGTTGACTTTGATGTAAAATCTGTCCAACTTTGGGACGGCGACGGTTAAATTTTAAAACAAAGAAATGGTAGATATATCCACCTATCTTCTATGTAAAAGTGAAAATAAATTTAATCCACTCTAACCTAATCACGTCTTCAGTTTAAGCCAATGAGGGGTCAAATGGATAAAGATGCCATCGAAAAATTATTTTGATTTTCATTTGTTGAACTGTACAATTATTTCTTAGAGATCCAAGGCAAGTAAATAGAATGATTATGAACGAATTAGCCTAAGTCCTTCAGTTTTACCAAAAAGTACATCAACTTGTAGACCATATTTAGGGACTGCTTTATAGCATAAGACAGCGGTAAACAAAATGTTAACGCAACTACAGAGCTAATCAAAATAGGTTATAGCAAGGATTTATGGGCTCTGCAATTTTTCGTGAAAACTCATCTATTATCCCACACCCGAACATATTTATCTCTGCAATGTCAGTAAAAAGATCATGTTTCCGTTTACTTTATCCTGAAGGTACTTTACGCAGAGGAAATTCTTTTTCGACCACATCCATACATTACGAATTATCTGGAAACCAAAAAACAGTTGGCAGCATACGAGTATGTTAAGTATGCATAGCTGAGTTTTATCATTTGTTTTGCGTTGTACCTTCTTCGCCGGGATATTGTTTGTCTGTTTAGAAACTCAACGAAATTTGGTTCGTTTGTCTCGACGCAATAGCGGACACACCATTTACAAGTCAAGTCCACGGAAAATGCTTTCATCTAAAAGAACCCCATTTAAATTGACCTCCAAGTGTGGTCACAGGAGAAAATTTTAAACCAGAAATAACAGCCCAAATTGGATTATAATAAATATATTGGCCCTCAGGAGTGCGCGCAAAGGCACAAAATATGGTTCTTTTTGTACTATAGTTTAAAAAAGAAACGAAAAGGGCAGATTGCTTCATCTTTCGTGAAGTAAAGGTATCAAAGATCATTTTTTGTAGACTGTAAAGATGTCATTTTAATCTAACGACATAGATTGCACAATACGATTAGTTGCTACAAGAACTCCGAAACCTTTAGTTTAGAAAAACGGCGCTGAAAGTAGGGAACCCTTTTCTCTTTCCACACGATACTTCTTCAATTTTCAGAGGCTATCTAAACTGAATATACAGTTTAGCGCCCAAGATTAACCTATTTGCCGTGAATGTTATTTTTAATAAGGTTTCTGAATTTTTTGTTTGGCATTTGCTACTGTAATGGTGAAACATATTTCAAATTTGTGCCTGACTGTGGTTTTTGAATGTTTTGGAGGAGTTAGTCGTTCAGGACCTAAGCAACTATTTAACTACAAGAGCTTTTAGGTCACAGGAGATACCTTACTAAGCATAATTGAATGATGGATTAGCTATGTGGGATAGTAACGCCTTTTGACAAACTCTGTTCTTACAAGATTAATCATTCAAAGTATCTTCAAGGTTTGTGCATGAAAACTTCTAAATTTTGTAGAATATAAACATGATTTAATGAACTTTATTTATCGTCACGAGTATTTATTAACTCGAAGAGTTGAAAATAAAAAGAACAGGACATGATAACATAATACTAACACTGATTGTAGAGTTACAGAAACTTATCAGAGCCTGATGAAGAAGTTTGTATTGACTGCAGCAGAAAAATAACTGCTTACTGACTTGAATGTTCATTATCTGCATAAAGTACAACTTTATAAGTTGACGTGGTGTGTTCATATGTATTCTAATACAACAAGATAAAAATACCATTCAAATTAAGCAGTTTAGATTGTGGTTCCACAGAGTGTTTCACTTCTGCTTTGTCAGAATGTTAAGTTTGTTTTGAAACAAAATTCGATTTTATTTTGTTTTACATAAATTACAGTTTATTGTAGTACTTATTTGATTTGTACATCAAAGTGTACAACCAAAATGCGCATCACGCACTGGCTTTACATTAAAAAAAAATAAAAAAAATGCTTTTAACATGCGAATTTGGGGAAATGTTAAAAATAAAAATTTCTTAAGCACTAAACACAAATGAATTTCAACACGAGTGGGTGAACTACCTCTTGTATGTACAAGTACGAGTTCGTGTACGAGTACGATAGTAATTTTAGTTCGCGTAATTCGTTTTGTGCGGAGTTGTTTAAAGTAAAAAAAAAAACAATGCCTTATGGAATTATTTACAAAATAAGAATAAACAATTTATATATAATATATGTATGATTCCGATGAGAATAACGATAGGAGTAACAGTAAAAGTATTTCTTTTTAAAAAAAAAAAAAACTAACCTAAGTTCGAGGGAAATCCGAAGACTTACCTTGAGAAATAAAAATCCGTATAGACACTTAACAACTTGATAATTAAATAATTGTTTTTGTTTTAAGCGTTAAAATTAGTTTTTAGTGTTTAGATGTTGTATTTTTTTTTTTTTAAAGGCATTGACAGCGCTTAACTATCGAAGACTCATAGAACCAACTACCAAGCGTGTCTTTGCCGTTTTATTACCATAGGAGGTTAGGAATTGAGACGCAGAGCATTATTCGAATTGAGAGTGCGTTCAATAAAATTAACAATCACAGAAAGAAGAAGCGCACCGTCTTATACATTTTGTCGTGCGCTTTATTGGTAAAAATAAAGAATATTTAGTGCGCTTGTGGTACCTAAGCAGATACTGATTCGACTATTGGAGTATGTATGTCGGTAGTACGCTCTTCTTTCGATTCACCGTCGGTTGGAGGTGTTATGTCGCTTGGTGCGGGACTACAATCTGATACGTCTTTCGTTTCCAAAAGTACAATTGGTGGAGATGACGGTGGTGGTGGTGGTGGTGGTGGTGATTCCTCTTCTTCTTCTTCCTCTTCCTCGTTTTCTGCTTTTACTGGTGTCTGTAAAGTTTTCGTTGGTTCTGTTGTTGGTTTGGTTATTTCAATGGGTGTTAAAGGCGATTCTTTTTCTTGATTTTCCTCATTATCTGAAGGAGTCTCAGGTCTTTTTACAGTCTCTTCTTCTTCATCGGCGGATTCTACTCTGACATCGGTAGTTTTCTCTGCGCTAATTTGTTTGTCTTGATTGGCATTTTCATCTGAACTACATACAGCATCATTCTCGTCCTTTACTGGTGATGCACCAGCTGTACTAGAAATTAGTTCATTTGAAACCGGTGAAACAGCAATTAAAGCTGCTGTTGTATTTCTATTATTGTGTAACAGATCATTGATGGCCGATAGTCGTGAAGAGCTAGCATCGGGCGTACTCAAACTAATAAAACTGCTTTGGGGTTCACTGTAATCATTAACTTCGCCACTGCAGGTAGATGGCGGATATCCTATGTATTGCGATTGTGGCTGATGATGTTGCAGATGATTATGAAGTTGGTGTGGATTATGATAGACCGGGTAGACACTCGTCGAATAGTTGCTATCTACGACTTGAGCACTATGATATGGTGTTGATGTAGCGGCATATGGCGATAATATATCACCATATGCTGTGGCAGGTGTCGGTGGTAGTAGTGATGTTTGAATTGGCGGATAAATCGAACCATCTGGGAAGTGCAAATTACCTCCGTTCATTGCAATACTACTACTAGTACTCATGCTATCTGGTTCAGTTGCAGTGGCATTAACATAATGGTTGTGCGTTTGTGGCAATGGCAATGGTAGAGGTGCTGTTGGCGTTTCCATTACCAGGGAATTGGATAAAGGACCATAAACACTATTGGCAGGATGCGGTGGTTGCATGTGATTCATATATGCACTGTGTTGAGGGTGCATATGATGATGGTAAACATGAGCTACGGTTGTATTTTGTTCGATACCGTAGCCGGGTATGGCATTGTAACTGTTGATGGCATTTGTGCCATTTGCCATGGCGGGAACATTATTATACACCAAATGAGATACTGGTCCAGAGAGATTGTCCGTCCGCTTTTGTTGGCGGTTTTCCATATCTAGTCGCATAATGGTATGTATGAAATGCGTTCGCACCCGAGCTGGATTGAATTCAATACGACCGATCACATTGCCACAGGCATCACGCGAACAGCCGCAAGGAAACATTGCTCGGTCAACCTTGAAAAAAAAAGGAAAACATTTTTATAGTGAACTTTGTTTATTTTTAAAATTTTAGAAAAAGATTAAGAATGAAAAAAAAAGATTAGCGCTGAAAAGTGTTCTTTATGTGAGCAATAAGAATACAGGAAATAAAGGGATACTTGTTTGGTAACGTAGGGTGCCAAATTCTCCTTTTCTCAATAGGGGTGCAAGTGAAATCTTAGATGCAGATGCATTCTGAGGTTTTTAAATTGACTTTTGAAAAAAAACATTAATGAAACAGAATATATCGGGTTTTCCAATAGGGACTTGACAACTTTGAATTTAATTTGTGAACGCACTCTTTCACTAATCATCAAACTGTCGCTGTCAATTTATTCAGTAAACTCAACATTTTCATCATGGTAGAGTATACGAACGAGCAACGTCTGCAAATTACAAAAATTTTCTACCGAAACTCGGAGTCAGTGACTGCAACTTTTAGAGCGTTAATTCCAATTTTTGGTCGTAATTCTCGCCCTAGTAGACAGGCAATAACAAGTTTAGTGCAAAAATTTGAGTCTACATATTCGTTGTGTGATGTTGCCGTGTCAGTTAGACAACGGGTTGGTCAAAGTGTCGAAAATATCGCTGCCGTTCAGGCGTCCGTAGCAAACGATCCAAATCAGTCAATCGTCACGTTACTGTGAATGGTCAGCGTTATCGCGCCATGATTACCGATTATTTTTGGCCCGAATTGGAAGATATGGACTTTGACGACATGTGGTTTCAACAGGATGGTGCCACACAGCACACGTTACAATCGATTTATTGTAGAGTAAGTATGGTGAGCGTGGTATCTCAAGAAATGGGCCAGTCGATTGGGCGCCTCGTTCGTGCGATTTAACGCCGCTTGACTATTTTCTGTGGGGCTACGTTAAGTCATTGGTTTATGCCAACAAGCCGACAACGTTGGAAGAGCTCAGAGCCAACATTGAACGCGAAATAGCGGCTGTTTCGGCCGAAATGTGTGGCCGAGTCGTTAAAAATTGGGTCCAAAGGTGGCCATATGAACAAAGTCGAGTTCCATTCCATAAATGTTTTGATTGTTCTTCAAGCCGATAATAAAGTTTTTGAAATATCTCAAATGGCTTGCGTTGTCAAGACCTTATTGGAAAACCCTGGATAATATACGAGCATTTTGTTGTTGCGGTTATCTTTTAAACATACGTCGTTTGGATTAAAATTGATGACATTTCGACCACAGCAGTTACACTTCTTCATAACTTTCACTGTTACAGCAGACAGAACCCAGTCAAGAGTTAAACAACGTCTTGAAACACGGAAAAACGCATTGGCAGGCTCTGTCATCTGTCAGATCACAAAAGTAATAAACGCAAAAGTCGCTTGGTGAACAATGCTTTGTAAGACTCCTCCGCCGATACTGGGAAGGAAAGAGTAGCCGTGATAATGAGTACGATTTTGCTGGTGGCGGCGTTTCTTCCGCCTTCTTTTAGATCTTCTATTTCACTCCTTTTCATCGTTAAACATGCTTAAAAAAAGAACAAGTCAAAGCAAATTGCTCTTCTAATACTAACCACACAATCGAGAAATTCATTTCCGTTAAAGAATTCAACACAGGGGGCCTTATTAAGATACGAACGAATGTCAAAGCAGAAACATTTCTAAATGATACATATGCTCAGTTACCTTCTTCAAAAAAAAAAAACAAAGAAATATACGAGTAAAAGCAAAGTTGTTGCCTATGCGGATGACATTGCGGTAGTGGTGTTTGCAAAATATTTGTGAACACCTACAGACCTTAAACTTGGTTAGCAAAATCTTACCGCATGGATCAACGACTGTGGTTTTAAGGATAGGCCGGATGAGGAACTTGTATATTTAACCAAAAGGCATAAAATTGTCACCTTCGCCCATCCTAATTGAAAGAGTACTAACACTTTACTAAGCAGATACCTGAAACACAAATTGAGCAGTAAGCCTAAAGACACTCGGTATATTATAAGACTTCTAGCAGCCCCTTATTGCTAAAAAAAACGGTTCTCGGTTTTAGAAAATTCATCGAGCAGGGTCCTAAACTGTTTCCTATCGATATTGTCACCAAAAACCTAAATTCTAACGTAGGACTAAGGCTGAGAACTATTCATGAATAGAGAGATCAAAGAGAAGTAAAAGGTGTTTTTTTAGCCGCATGAGAAGTTTCGATGGTTGTTGTCTATGTTTTGACAGCTGTCAATGTTAAACTGTTTTGACATTTCTGTTCAGTAAGGTTTGACAATTCATCATTTAACGCCAGAACAACGCTTCCAAATTGTGGGAATTCACTTTGAAAAAAATAAATCTGTTCGTGAAGTTCATAGAGCAATTCGTTAATTTTACGGTCAACATAATCGGCCTAGTGAGTAGTTATTGATCGTTTTCGCGAAGACAATCCTCAAGCTGTTAACGAATCACCATTACATCCATTAAAATTGACTGTTTGGTGCGGTTTACACGTTGGCGGCATCATCGGTGCTTATTTCTTTCGAAATGAGCAAGGAGCTGCCGTTACGGTGAATGGCGAGCGCTATCGAGCCAAGCTTAAGCGCGCTTAACCATCACTTTATTGTAAAATCAATTTGATGTCAACTTTATTTGCAGAAGTGGTCCTGTTAACTGGCCCCCTCGTACGTGCGACTTAACGCTCCTCGGTTACTTTTTATGGGGCTATATTAAGTCATTGGTGAATGCCGACAAACCAGCAACTCATGAAGCATTGGAAGGCAATATGCAAGCCTCCATTGACGCCATAGGGCCAGATTTATTGGAAAAAGTAGTGAAAAATTAGATCGATCGAATGGACCATGTAACTCGTAGCCGCGGCGGGCATATGCCGGAAATCAAATTAAAAAAATAAATTAATTAAATAATCTACCAGATTATAATAATAAAAAATTCATTCCAACAATATTTCTGTCTTATTATTATTTAAAGTTCTCAAGCTCTTAAAAAAAACACCCATTATATGCCAACAGTTTGTGTCACGGCAATGTCTTTTTTTCGAGATGGCCTGATTACTGATAAATACAATACCACAAACCTATATCGTTTTCTTCGTTAACAGTCGGGTTGCGATCGACACAATGGGTAGATCATCGGTCCGAATGAGGGCCAGTACCAAACTAACTTAAAAGTTTACAGCAGGATTTTTGCCCAATGATTTTGAGACTGCTGCCAACATGGAGTTCTATCATAGGACAGCGAAGAAAGAGCAAAGAAGAATTGAACTACAATAAATGTTGAATTATACTTCTGAGTGAGAAAAGATCTTATAACCTAACATTCTTTAAAATTCACAGAAAAAAGCGGTTCTACAAACTTCAACTAAAGTGGGATCAAAATATGTTCATCTTAGATATTTCTTTTTTTTTGCTTATGTTATAAAAACTCTTACCTGACATTTAATACCAGCTTGACTGCACGCACACGTTTCCGGATCACAAAAGTCTCTGCATACACAACCGCAAACTTCCCTTGAATTTCGAATATTTCGACATTCGATCTTCTCGTTGGGATCTATTTTTCGTACACCGGCGGCTTTTAATAATGCCCTCCGTTGCTTTGGTGAAACCGGTTGTAAGAAACCATTCGATTCTGCATCTAAATCTGATGCACTACCTTCACTTAGTTCCTCATCACTATCCGAATCCTCACTGGAGGAGCCCCTCGGATTAACTTCCTGCAACTGCAATTTATGAGCACGTCTTATCTCTGCTGCATGCTCAGCTAAACTAAAGGTCTTAAAACTGATGTGTTCTGCAGTCATACCCAAAGTGCAACCACCTTGTGATGGTACACAGCCATGACCCTGAATCCGTTGAAAATAAAACACCTTAACTCCATCGAAATAAATTGATTTTTTCGGCTTTTTTAACTTCTGATCTTCTTGATCGACATCATCAAGACGTCGTTTTAAATTCGAACGAAGCGGAGAAGGAGTTGCAGTTGTCTGCAACAAAGACGATTCCAAACCTAAACCGGAATCTGAACCATCACTGCGAATTTCTTGTTCTTCTGTAGCTTTCACTGCTGTTTCTTCTGCTTCAGTCTCATCTAAAAGAATGACCTCATTCGAAGCATCTAAGGGATTCGGTGACGTAAGACCTGGATGAACATGGCAATCATCTATAGCTAGGGGATCTATTCCTGGTTCTGTAATCACTGAGGAATTTAAATCAGTTTCACCCAATACAATAACTTCGCTTGCTGGAAACTCGATATCATGCTCTCCCTCTGGTGGAAAGTCTAAAAATACATCTTTCTCTGCTTCTTCTTCTTCTTCTTTGATCATTAGCGGATCATCTGCTAAGGAGCTTGCAGTAGAAACAATATCGAGGACTTCGTTTTCATTCTGATCGTGACTTTTTTCATTCACTGCGGCTAATTCGGTTGCCACCAGTGGAATTGGATTAGCGCTGCTACTACTTTCCACCGTTTCACTCTCCATTATTGTGTTCTCTTTCAATTCTGTATTCGACGTAGTTCCTCCAAAAAATGTCGATCCACTTGCATTTTTCTGAATGTATGTTATGAGATTTTTTAAAGGTGTGAACATTATTTAGGTGGTAGCGCCCTAAAGCTAAATAACAAGGGCTGGCACCCAAGTTTTATAAGGCATCTGAAAAAAAATTAAAAAAAAAAAAACAAGTATACTATTAGTGTCAGTTAAAATAATTTGAGGATCAACTTATAGAGGTAATTTCAAAACCAAAGCCATAGTAACCACAAGCAATCATATACAGCAGAAATGTACAAGTTTGAGTACGTAAGTTAGTTGTTAAGTTATTTAAAATTATCGATAAGAACAGCAAATAAAAGCAATGAACAACAAAACAGCTAATAACAATATTCATGGTATTGGTTTATAAGAAGAAAAAAAACCAGTGAGTTATAACACAGGCTGATTGGCAAAATCTTACATTTAGGGTAGGTACCGCGCGAGAAATGAGAACTTCCAAGTGAATATAACACCAACACGTCTGAGGATTAATATTCTTCACTCGTCTTTAAAATAATTAATCCACTTTGTTCATCATATAGACGACGAATTGAAGAATGAGATCAAACAAACTCGAGGGCACTTTTAGTAAGCTTTTATTGTTTTTAAATTAAAACAAATTTCATATAAATTTTCCAATGCTGCTCGAGAGATAAGAAAATTCCTGCGGTTACTCCATAATACTCGTAAGAGCACACTATTGTTATGAAATTGCTATTGCAACATAAGACCTACTGTCTTCAAGGAAAGTCTGTTCACATTTAAAGAGAGTGGAAAGTGTTCAGGATACAATCTGAATTGCAGGCCTAACAATCGCATATAAAACCAGAGTAGGACTGGCGGATTGGGATATATCACGTTATCGTTTTAATTTGATGCCAACCAGCGAGAAACTTTTCGAGTAAGATAGTGGCGAAACCACTAGAAATTCAAATAACGCTTAGAACAGCTACAGGCTGGATCGAAGCTCAATGTTGCCTCTAATGAAATATTAATTCTTAAAAATAGTGAGGGACTGATGTGAGCAGAGCGGGCGGCAACAGATACAAGTCATATTTTGCTCAAACTAGAATAACAATGCCCTTATCATTATTTCAAACTCTGCTAAGCATCTGGCCACTGCTTGTAATGGACTCTATACTTACGAAAAACTGACAGATTTAAGAACTGCAGTCTCTATTAACGATAGGTCAAAAAAAAACCCTTTTATCTGCGAAACGTCGTGGCAGTTATAATCAATGTTTAATAAGCAAGCTAAGAAATAAAATAACACTGCCGAAGCCAGTAGGAGCACTCACAGGCCATAAGCTGCTTAGAACGAATGCAATGACACCGCGGATTTTTGAGGCGTTCTCTTAATTTATCTTTTTTATAAATCATTGGAATTCGCTAGTGCAATTGGCTAAACTTGTAGAATATTAATTAAACTATTCTACAGGCCGCTCAATTTAGAGTTCGCATTTATTTATTCCATTTAACTAAACCAATTCACTATGTTACGGCCTTTGCTTCAATATAAAAACTTGCAAGTTGCGAAAAAAACAATGGACCCCACACCCCGCGCTAGTGTACTCTAATAAAACTTCCGTGTTAACGTTCCCATACATATCGCGAACCATTCTTATAAAATGTGGACCAACTGTTGGTTTTCTTTTAAATCATACGAGTATGTTATTTTGACACTGACAGTTCTTATGTGCTCAAAAAATTGACGGAAACTCAATATTATATTTTCGCGGAAAGGATCAATTTTCGCTTGAATAAGGTTGAGAAATATTGCAAAGCAAAGTAGATGCTGTATTGCCAAAACCATGCGAATTTTGAAAATAAATGTTGGTTAAAAATGTATGTAGCTGGTGTACGCAAGTTTGTGAGATTCTTGTTTGCTGATTGATAACCAAACATTTTACCGTGTGCGTACTGTACACTTACTGCGGAATATTGCAGCGGTTGTCAAAAATGAGCATCTAAACCCGAGAATTTCAGTGCGCCAAAGATCTCAGAAACTGAACATAAGCCGCACTAGCTTTGAGCAGAATTCTACTTAAGATCTCAGCAAAATGAACACCTGTTTCGTTATCGCTTCTCTGTTTGGGCTTTGGGGCAGTTTAATATTGACCCAAATTTTGCTAAAAATCATCCTTCCAGAAGAGGCGCATTTTGGCATCTCGGCGGCTAGATAAATAAGCAATATTGCTGTATTTGGGGCTGGGAAAATTCACACGTAGTCATAGAGATGTCAATGCATCCTGAACGTGTGACTGTTTGGTGTGGTTTTTAGAATGTTGACATTATTGGCCGATTTTTCCTCCAAGGTGACAATGAAGAGCGCTACCGAGATATGATAACGGATTTTATATGGCTAGAAATTAAGGATTTGGGGTTGGTCCACCTATGGTTCCAGCAAGATGAAGCTACGTGCCACTGAAGACCTCCAACAATCGATTTATTGCACACTAAGTTCAATAATCGTATAATCAGTCGGTTTTGGTGATGTTGTTCAGCCGCCACAGTTAGACGCCGTTGGACAAGTCAACTCTTTTTAATAAAGCAACCATCGTTGGAAATTATTGAACAGCGTTTCTTTTATAGCCTTTTAAAAAATAAACCAACAGATGGTCCACACTTCACATGTCTCAAGAAGAAAGCGATGCCCAAATAAGGATTCTGTGAACACAGGGCTTTACTTAAAAAGGTAAAGAGGACGTATTGACGTTTTGACTTCAATGGAGTTTATTAATATTACGTTTTTGTATACATTTCTCAGTTTTCGGGCTCGCGTTCCATTTTACTGGTAATTTCGTAAAATGCATCGATTACTTTTCGTCCTTGATTGCCAAAGGAATGGTACTGTACAAGAATTGTTCGTTAATTACCCTGTTATGGTACTCTTTGCATGTATTTCAAATTTCGTTGTTCCCTATAAGCACGTGCCCTTCTCAGCTTATCGGCGATTGAATGGTTTGTGATGTTTTTTCTTCGTTGTGATCAAATCATAAAAATATGCTCCTGTCTGACCATAATTAGACGTTGTACTTCTTCTATGCCCATAGAACAAATAAAATGCTGAGTTTTTTTACCACGTTAATCGGTGAACATTTTCTTTCTTCTACTCGTTTGGCTCCGCTATACTCGCTGGTTTGCTGGTGTTTGCCGACGTTCTTCGATGGACTAAATATTGAGAAGAACCCAGCACAACCGAAGCATTTCTAATGACACTGTGGAAGTTGCGAGGCGATGGCGCGATAGTTAGCTCATTGGACTATCACGCAGACAGTCTGGGTTCGATTCCTGGCTGGGTCGCCTACAATTTTTCAAATCGCCATCAACCTTTCTTCGGGCAATGGCAAACTCCCGAAAGTAAAATTGCCTACGAAAAAGCTTCTAGGGAGTGCTGTTCGGACTCGGCGATAAACCGTAGGCCCCGCTCAGATGTGACTAAAATGACAACATGAGCAACACAAATGAGTGCCAAGAAGCTAGGCCATGGCCCATACCGGGCTGTCAGCGCCACAGTGTTTTGTTTTTTGTTTTTGTGGAAGTTATCGAACTCTGAATCGATATATTACAGTCGTCCGTCAAACTTCTGCTCAGTGTTTTCTTATATTCGAGATGAGCTTGAAGGAGTTTCCTTGAAAGAAAGTGCAATGTGGGACTGATACACTCGCAAGAAAATGCAATGGACCTTCCCAACCTGGAACCCTAAATCGGAATATAGAATATTATGTTCATAATAGACAGCAATACCGATAAGCTATCAACAATATGGCTGCGAGCACAGAGATGTTTTTTCTCTAAAGAACCAGCTGGATTTTCAAATAAGGTATAACAAACTTTTGATATCCATACGAGTCACTAATTTGTCCTTTAGTCCATAGTAGAAAGATCTAAAATGGAAGTGAAAAATAGGCGTTCTTTTATTTTATTTCTTGTCCTTACAGATTCTATTCGTTTGATACGAAGCCTTGAAGTATGCTTGACTATGAAATAGTAACCAAGGGCGACACCTATGTTTTGAGACAGACCAAACACTAATAGCGTTTCAGAACTATTTTTGGAAAACAGGTTGTACAACATGTCCACCTTATGTTTGCTTGTTCGATGGTGTCTAGCTCTGACATGAGTTAAAATAAGTATTTCTAGTAAAGTGTGTAGTTCGACGTTAGCCGTGTTTTTTGACCTGACAATTCCATCACTCTTCCACTATTTCTGTTAGATATGACTGACAAACTAGGACTACTTATAGAAATCAATTCCCAGGATTCTATTGTAATAGCTAGGCTGATAAAGACGATACAAACACTTTAAGCGGTATGTAATATTTTTTTTTTTTTTTGGGCAAGACAATATCTTTAATCACAATAATTTCCTCCGGCTAAGCGCAACACGAAAAGAGAGACAAAGATTAAGCCATTGTACTTTGCTTACTCGGTAGAGAAGTGAATCGATACAAATGGTGACTTCGGAATTTGTATTGCATTGTCACTGATATAGTCTATGTTTGGTGAAAGGGTCTCATATGCATGTGTATATCCAAGATAATACGAGGGCGGGTCAATAAGTCCGTGACTTTTTGAATTTCTGACCTCTTTACTGAAACAGCAACACTGCTCCTGTCAACAGGCATCTGTCAGTTGACTCCTGTCAAAATTTAAACTTGCTGCGTCAGTTAGTTTGTGTTTGACAGCTATTTTTATCAGACTACTCACTAATTTGAGGAGAAAATGGAAAAAAGTGAATTTCGTGTGCTTATTAAGCATTATTTCTTGCGAAAAAAAACCATTACCGAGACCAAGGCTAAGCTTGATAAATACTATGGGGACTCTGCACCATCGATTTCAATGGTAAAAAAGTGGTTTACTGAATTTCGTTGTGGCCGTACAAGCACTGAAGATGCCGAACGTCCTGGACGCCCAGTTGAGGTCACTACACCCGAAACAATCGAAAAAATTCACGATATGGTGTTGGCCGACCGAAGATTGAAAGTGCGAGAGATTGTGGAAGCCGTAGGGATCTCGCATGGCTCAGTGGTTTCAATTTTGAATGATCACTTGGGCATGAGAAAGCTTTCCGCAAGATGGGTGCCGCGTTTGCTCACAGTCGACCACAAACACATGTGCAGTTGCGATGGCAAAAATCCATGAATTGGGCTATGAATTGCTCCCTCATCCACCCTATTCTCCAGATTTGGCTCCGAGCGACTACTTCTTGTTCCCAAACCTGAAGAAATGGCTTGGTGGAAAAAGATTTGACTCCAATGATGAAGTCATCTCGCATACAAAGGCCTATTTTGAGGATCTCGACAAATCATTTTTTTTGGAAGGGATAAAAAAATTGGAGAAGCGTTGGACAAAGTGTATAGAGCTCAAGGGAGACTACGTTGAAAAATAAAATTATTTTTTTATCAAAAAATCTGTGTTTTAATCCAAAAGTCACGGACTTATTGACCCGCCCTCGTAGCAGGCCAATTGCGTGGTTCATTAGAAATTGGTGGGGGTTCTCTGACGAAACAGAATGTCTAGTGTTTCTGGGGATTACTCCCATTTATTGCTTCATATAGGAATGGTATAAGAACGCAAGTTTCATGGAAATAAGAGTAGCCCTCAGTTAGGGAAACATGAACGATTTTGAAACCTAAATCAATACCTAAACAAAATAAACTATTGCATACGGCTCGAAAGGCAGCCTACAAATGTGATCAAACAAATTGAATAAAACTCAAACTCTGGTTTGAATAACCTTAGCAACAAGTAATAGTGTGTGCATTAAATCCGACAAAGAGTAAAATTTAAACGATGTCCAATTAAAATTTGTCACCTTTAGACAATCTATCATCCATTCAAACTCCAAACCATAATCACCATCGGTTGAAAAATGTGGTTGCTATGGATATAGAATTTATCTTTCCCAACAGCCCATCTCCACAGGACATGAAGGATGCCCACATTATAAACATGAATATGTCTAGTGGAGATACAAAAACTCTTTGTGTCTGTTGTAACCTTAGCAATAGCTCGCAAAACGAAATGCCTTAACATAATTTGCCCACCATCGACAAAAACAAATATGGTAGAATAGATGTCTGATGTTTTACCAGACATAATTTTGTCTCGTGGAGATGGGCTGTAATTAGTGCAAAGAAATACAATATCAGAGTAAAAAGTTATTTTCTTGTTACCTTGGCAGCATATTCAATTTGCTATCATCTACTAACTGGCATTATGAATACAACATTGCACTACGGGGGTATTACAATATGAGTGTCATAATTTTTGTTTCCAAATATAAAATCCTCGGAAAAATACTCTTAAATTTCACGAACGCAATGAACGCCTTTTACATTAAGCTGTTAAAAAAAATCACTTTCACAAATGTAAATATATGTAGTCGTACATCTATAAAACTCGAGGACTGGCTATATTTTGGTTGGACAAATTCGCAAATCAAATCAAATCAAATCAGTTTCAATTTACATACTGGACGATGTGGCACCCTAAAGCTGCAAACAGATACGCGGAGTATCCTGACGTGCAAATGAAGCGTTGCTGTGATGAAGAGAGGAACATGATTTTAAAAGGGGTGACAATGAAAAAGATTTCCCCATATTTGGTAACTAGGCAGAAGGATCCTTCCTTATTTTTGAATGAAATAATTTCGTTCACTGCATCCAAACACTTACACTATAACCCTATCTCTCTCATTTTTCCATAATTATCGACTCCAGTCCTAGTTTTCTTCTACTTTCTCTTCTTGAAACTTACATAAAGCAGCTTTCCTAAAATGAATCTTTACTTTAGGTGGCACTACAGGCTGGGGTGGACCTGGGCCATCTACCTCAGCAAATTTTTCTTTTGATTTTACGAACTGATGCCCTCTCCATTTGTTGCAGTTAAATAATGACTGTCCAGTGGGAAATTTGCAAGTTAATCTCATATTTTTCTAAAAATGGGGCTTGGCAATGCGGATTTTACGTTTTAATAATAATACTTTCTAAATGACATTAATTCTTCTCAACATACACTTGCAATCGGAGTCGATGATTCGTAAACAAACAAGCCCAAAGCGTTGGTTCAATGGCAGCAACTTCAAGGCAGATATTTTCTTTGTAAGGCCTGAATTGTTCGGGGATTGTTGCTGTAAACCGCTGGTTTAAGGTATCCCCGTGCTATGGATGTGTGGAGTGGCCCCCTTATGCTGAATCTGTGTTCTGTTGTTGAACCGGGGAAACAGCTGCAGTTGGGTCTCAAAAAACTCGTCGATCATTCAGCAATACACGTCAGCAGTGACTGTCTGTTGCTCTTGAACAATTCAAACATTTTCATTGAGAAATTGCATGATTTGCATTTTTTATGAGCGAAAATTTAGTTTCTTTTTTAGAATAACGGGGACTAATGTTTTGTTTCTATTTCAGAACACGCCGCAATCTTGCTTATTGATTTACGCTGGTTGCGCATATTTTCGTTTTGAACTTGAGACACATATTCTGGTGTCACTGCCTTAGTTGATCAACTACTACAAACTTTGTCAATTTCGTATCCTATAATCTTTTAGTCTTCGAAACTGACAACGAAATCAAAGATTTTGCTAACGCTTTGGATAAAATATCTCATCAAATGTTCCTTTTTAAAATGTCCTCCCTCGGCTCTGACAACATATTGTTGACACCCAAATTTCGGCCACCTCGTTCCATATCGCATTGAAATACTCTTTCCATTGAGTGTCAATATCGTTGTTTCCCCTTAAAAGATTCCCTGATTCGTCTTCGATGTATCGCAATCTTAAAAACGTTGCCCAAACTTCGTCATTGAACTTTTATTCCTCTCACCTGTGAGGGTATCACTTATCTTATATTACTAATATCAGACGTGCTCTGGCCACCGCTTTTTCGCTTCATCTATATATCGCACCGTAATCCAACTTAAAAAGCACTTAATCGATTTGTTTATTATGCGAGAATATGTATTCGAATGTTGTTTTTCTCCAAAAGTAGTCTGAAGACATGGGACACTCATATTCGTGTAATCTCATTAGATGTCAATGCGCGTGAGCCTCATTTAGGTGCATGCGTATTACTAGGATGGGCGAAAAGTAACCTCCTTGACCGCCAGAATGCGCTGCTACTGCAAAAAATGTTAAGGTGCCTTGAAGTCCGTTCATATTAAGCCAGACATGCCAAACTTCAGTGCGATACTGTCTTTAGTTTTGTTTTGACAGCTGATTGTTGTTGACGTGTTTGACATCATGTTGAGTATGGACAAAAACGATTTTCGTTCTCTCATAACACATTATTTTTTGAGAGGCAAAACGGCAAAGGAAACAAAAGAAAAGTTGGATAAATATTATGATGCTAATGCTCCGTCAGATTACACCGTCAAATATTGGTTTCGAGAGTTTCGTTTCGTTTCGATGCGGTTACAGAGGACAATGTCAAAAAAATACATGAAATGGTGTTGGCTGACCGGAAAGTGAAGGTGCGCGAGCTAGCAGATACCACAAAGATTAGTACTGAGCACACACGCCATATTTTGGGCAATATTCTGCATATGAAAAGGTTATCCTGCCGCTGGGTGCCGCGCATGCTCATTCCTGACTAAAAACTCGAACGCGAAAGCACTTCGAAAGAGTGTTTGGCCTTGCTGATGCGGAATCGGGCGGACTTTTAGCGTCGATTGGTAACTGTTGATGAAACCTGGGTCCACTTTTACACACCAGAGAACAGAATGAGCGCCCGGCAATGGACTGAAGCCGGCACGAGTGCTCCGAAGCGGCCGACGGAGCCTCAATGGGTCTGAAAGGTTATGGCGTCGGTTTTCTGGGATTGTCATGGCATACTCTTCGTGGACTATCTCGAAAAATGAAAAACCATCAACAGCGAGTATTACTGTGCATTATTGGAGCGATTGAAGGCCGAAATCGCTGCAAAACGGCCTCACATGAAGCAAAAAAGATTTTGTTTTTACAAGACAATGCGCCGGCGCAAAAAGAGCGTCGCAACCACGGATAAAATCAATGACTTACGGCTCCAATTGCTGTCGCATTACGGAAAATTACTTTTCGGACACGATCAAGAAGTTGGAAAATCGCTGGAATAAGTGTATCGAGATAAAAGGGGACTATATTGAATAAAATAAAAAAAACATTAAAAAATTTTTTTTTTCATTCCCCAGCAGGTTACTTTTCACCCCACCTAGTATTTTTCCCCATAAAATCGCATTTTATGACAAGCAGGGCAACGAACTGCGTCAATATGCTGTATGACGTTGCAACACTGCTGAGATTTTTAGTCAAAAGTCTAGAAGTTAGTTGTTAGAATCAATGTTCCCCTTTCGGAAGGTAATCACAATGTTGAAAACAGCTAAGTACTTTCAGATTTGATTTTTACTTTTTTTATAAGCTGTCTTGTCGATCTGATCTGAATTCTGATCATTGCTCATAAGACAAAGAGCCTTTCTTAAATTTAACCTGGAAGCAATGTCAGATTTCCGATTCATCTCCTCGATTACAAGCCCATCTCCAAAAGTAGCCCAACCATTCACTAAAGCAGAAATGACAGACACTCGAAAAAGTATGTGGCAAGGTCTGTAAAACCTGTTAAAATCGCATTGCATATCCCAAGTTGGGTTATCTTGATGGGAAATGCGTGTGAATTTCATGCCTATTATTTAGACATGTTAGTTTTCAAATCAAATTTTATCATTTACTAATGAGATCAAAAGACCAATTATCCAAAGCATTCCTTTATACATACTCGTATCAGTCCATTTTCTTTCAAAACATAAGAAAGTCGAAATACATTACAAAGTTAACATCTCTACACATATCATAATTGACGAGTATAAATTCCCTCAAACTGTGATGGAGAGAAGGCTTTCTTAAATAAATTTGTATAAATAGAACGTCGCTACTGATATCTTTGAAGACGTTATCTCTTCAACCACAAATTGATATGATTTTGCTCTATTTTCACAGCACGCACAATCAAATCAATTTATTTTTACAGAATGCATCTCGATCGACTTTATTGTTTTTCGATTTACGCGTCATGCGAGTATATAGAATATAATGCCTGTAGCTAGTCCATCAAAACAAAAATACTTTTGAATATCAGTATCAGTCATTTAATGATTTGCCACGAATGATTTTTCCTGGCCTTGAAGTCTGCTCTCATTTTCAGAAGAACTGCAGTCGAATTTGCAAATACGGGTATGGTATGGTTTCAAGTTGAAAAAGTAAATTTCCCCTTCCAAGTTGCTTTTGAAATGATGCAATCCTACAGTTCCGGGAATTATCCATCTCAATGTTGGTTACTATAGTGAAGGAGATAATTTATTTTCAAACTGGATGTTGTTTTCAAAGTAGATATAAAAAAAATAAAATTCATGGTATACTATGGATTCTCTTTAAATGTGAAAAGTCCTGCCGCAAAGCTGGAACGTGCATATACTGTTTGCAAAGTTTCAATAAAGTCCTAATTAGACGCAATTAAATTCTCGGAATTTAACTTCATACATAACAATTACAATTGATAATTAAAAACAGACTCTCAGGTGTCCGTAGCTACCTTTTGAAAACATCTCTCATTATAATTGGCAAAAACATAGCAAGGATGCCTGTTCTTTTATAAACGACTGTATGGTGCACATTTTAATGATATATATGAAGTATGGTTTGGCGAGGCAGACCATTGAGTTTATATTTACAAAAAACAACTTGTTATTCTGATACCACACAGTTAAGCACAATCAACTGAGCAACTGATTACGTTAGAAAAAAAGGGAGAATGAGAGAATTATAGGCTTCAATAAAGTGATCATTTTAACGAGCAGTTGAAAAGAAAGTAAACTTACTGTGCTTTTGGTTTGGTACGAGTTGTAGGAGAACACTTTGAAACTAATTTATCAAGTTCTCTTAAGGATAAACCAAAGGGAAGACCATACGTGGCAGAGAGTTTACTGACTGACGCAACTATTGTTTGTTTCATGGACTTGTTGCATACCAGTGGATAGGTCAGGGAAACAGAAGCTATTTTATCGCCAGACTTTGGTGTGTCTGTGAAAAAATATTCTAAAATGGAAAACGAAACCTGGGGTGAATTCAGCTAAGTTGATAGTTGATAGTCGTTGGTTGATTGTCGTTTTTTAATTATCACCTACTCCTTGCTCTGTATAAAACGATAATCCAAGCTTTCTTTAGTCTTAGCAACGCAACACATTTTTCTACTTTTATTTCGTTTCAAGTCTGATAAACTGACGCAAGAAGACCGTTTTGAAATTTTCATATTGTGCTTATGAGTCAATTTTCATTTCAAGTGGCAATGTCAGCTAGATTCATCTTTTTATTTGGCGCTACAGTCCAGGGTGAACCTGGGCCTCAGCCAAGAAGTCACTTCGGCTGACACCATCTTTCGCCAGGTGCTTCCATCAGTGGTGCATTCCAAGTTGATTGAAAACTCCTTTCACTTGTTCACACCATTGTAGATTCTGCCTCTAATACGTAGTCCAGAGTATTAATCGGGCCGGAGCTATGGTGTCTATTCGCCCGAAATGGCCAAGTTGCTTTATGTGTTAAATCCGTAGACGCCTGACTAAGGTACAGCCCGTAAAGTTCGTGGTAAAATCCCGTCCTTCGTCCCTCGTTAATACAGATGGGACCAAAAATAACAAGTAGTATTTTCCTCTCGAAACAGCTAAGGGCGTCTTTATCCTTTTTCCAGGTACAGAGCCGACATTCGATGTCCTTTTTAAGTTTGCTGGGGTCGTCAATATTGTATCCGTTCTTATCTGGGGTTTGTAGTTGTGGTCTGAATCAGTATTGTTTTCCACTGTTGGGAATTTTTCTCACGCACAACCCTCAACCTAGAGGACCAGTTCCTTTTTTTTTCAAAAACGAAGCTCATGATAGAGCTCGTCCACCACCATCATTTTTTCAGAAGCCTGACTAGTCCTGGAAATCTTTATGAACCTGGGCTCCAAATATGTTGCAGTAGCTCGCATAAGGTTTCGCCGTCCGATTTTTGATGCCGCCGTTGACTCTATCTCTACTTGATACAAGGGAAGCGCGATTAAAGAGTACATTCAGGAAAAACAAGACCAAAGTTAAGCGATTTTGGAAATGGCAAATAAGGAGCTCAAAATTACAAAATCAAAGCAACCAATAGTAAAACTAGCAAATGACCATGATAACGCCTGGCCACATTTCGCCTGACAAACGCTGCAAAAACTGACGGGAATAATTAAAGGTCTTCCTAGGAGAATTGCAAAATCTGAAACACGATCAAAAAACTTGAGGGATCGACTGGTGGAAAAGTCAGAAAAGTCTCATTAAATGTGAGTGCTTGCCTGTAGTACACTGGAAAATATGACAAAACCTTCAAATCCAATACCTTGACTTACTTCATGTTAAAAAACATGGAGAAAATGGTCGAGCTCCATGTGCGCAGAACTCTTTTGCAAATGCATCCTCTGTTCAGATTTGAAGGCCTACCTCGTCAAGAAGGAATACATGCCGGACATTTTCATCATTTGACAGCACATTGAGAGTGCTGTCGACAACGCAACTTCTTCAACTACACAGGACGGTTTAGACAAGCCACTAGTTTCAAAGTTTTTTAGCATGTTAGGTAGAAAACCTCCTCCAGCATCGATCTACTATAGCCTTGACTTCTTAGGGGCTTTTACGTTCACTCCTGCCTCTCCTCTAGGAGCATTACTGAATCTACCTTCTATAGATATAATAGGCTGCAATCAAAGGTTTTTTTTCTTGTTAGAAAAAACTGCGCCTACTTCCAAACAGAGATATATGCAGTTATCCTAAGGGCAACGAAGCGAATTGGTGCTGACGACAAAGCATCTGCATATGTAACGACAGCAAGGGATGTCTGCTGAGCCCTCTTTGACTTCCAAACAAGTTTGTGAATACAGAACTCTCTCAAGGCAGTTGGAGACTAAAATCAGTCTTGTCTGAGTCTCAGGCCGCAAAAAATGTAAACGCTTATGAACTTGCGAGACAAGGCTCAGAGAAAAGTTTTTCAGAACTCGAATGTCCTAGGTAAGGGCTTTCATTGGTAGTTGGAATGACGACATGACTCTTCAGGTTGACGGCAATCAAAACGGATGCTTCCGACTACGCCTCCAAGAGGACAGCGACTTTCCTGCTGTCAATCAAAGGGAAAGACCACAAGCTCTGCTTACTGGAGTCGTTAAGGGAACTACACTATTTGGTACACTTTGTATTGTTGGCACTTTAACGCTGAAGTGCAGAAAATGGATAAAGGTAGTAGCAACCTTTTAAAATCAGTCCCCTACACTCAGACGTTGTAACTACATCTGCAGGCCAGATACTGTCGCATCGAAGATACTTGATTATATCTAAAGAACGTCGGTGTCTACTATGTCGCCAATGGCATACCAAAGTATAGGCCGCACTAAAATAATGTGCGATTATTGGCACGTACAAGATCGACCAATTATTCAACACACAAGTCTACACTACGACAACTATGAAATTGTCTCCAGATGCGCAAAGAAATACGATGCGTCATCCCATGTGCTTTTTACATTTCAAAAAGAGCAAAACTCCCTTAGCAACCCGGCTTAAGACGAAATCTGAATAAAACTCCTCTTAAAAGTCGGCGAAATTACATAATTCAAGTACAGACAAGCATCCTTTTCCAAAAAGAATGAACTACCTTCCCAACTCTGAACAATTTCACCACCTGATTGCTAACAGCAGAAAAACACAACGAAACCAGCTGTATGTTTCAGATCAATTTAAGAAAATAGCCGACTGTATTCGGTACGGCGATGACAATTTACAAACTCTACGGAATATAGAGAATAGGAATTTCCAGAAAACTATGGACTATAGACTACGGACAAAAGTTAGTAAAGAATCTTCTTACCTCCGACCACAAATGCGATAGTGTGTTAGTATTTCAATTTCAATATCTCACATGAGGAATTTCCACTTAAATTTGTATCCAAACCACCAACTCTCAGAACTCTTACACAGATTAGGATTCTAGAAACTATCCTTCCATCACCCAGCTGCTTGGCAGGACAATCAACGATATGTACCTACATTCAGGACGAGAAAAAAAAAAAAAATTTTAAACGAAGTTTTGTTGCGCAAATTAATGAGATTGTGCAGCTTGAAGCTACTCTCCCCCACATATGTATTGAAAAATTTTTAGTCAATATCGATAAAGAAAAACTTACTTCTCTGTTAATGCAGCCCACCGTTCAGGACCCGTTGATCTGTGCAATCCTCTGCAACCGTACGATAATGGAAACTGATTCCCTTTAAATTAGCAACTGGTGCACAGCGCCCTTTTTCGCTTCTTCTTGGCTTTCCAAACACTTTTTGCGCTGTTGCCCGTTTATATGGTGTCCCGCTGTAGAGTTTCTATTCTCGAGCGTCCAAGAGACCACCGCTAGCGCATTAGATAATACACAAAAATTGTTCAAACTTAAACAATAAAAATTGGACAAAAAAAAACTCCGTCCACAATTTGCTCCGCACGGATTTTTGTTTATAAAAACTTTTTTACGTTTTTCTTTCTGGCTGTTCGTTCGCCCGACTGTCGTTCCGAAAACACTTTTTCATCAAATTTTCAAAGCAGTTTTTTTGTTCACCCCGATTTGCAAAGTTCTACGATTTATTGTAGTCAATTGGAGTTTACAGTGGTGTTCTCGTGTTTGATTAGAGGGATAAATGATTTTTACTTTTTATTGCAAGTGTAATAAAATAATAAAATAAATTAGAGAAGGAAAGGACTTCCGATAGATGGAACTCTCAAAGAATTGGTTGGTCTTTTCTGGTCGCTTTGCCGTTTAGAAATCAATCTCAAGAACTACGGTTGGTTGAATGGTGACCACCAGCCTGTTTTCAGTAGTGTTGTCTCGCTTGTGGTTCATGTTATACGTTCGTGTGTGCAAGTGAGCTGGCTAGATGAGTCGAAGATTTATCAAAAAAAAGATTTATTGAAGAAGAATCGCTGGATAACGTCAGCGATGTGCGAGAGCGGATTCCCTTGGATGTAGATGGTTCAGTGTGAAGTTGGGTAGAGTATTTACTGTTTGAAATTGGAATTCGCGACTGAAAAATTGCCATTCGTTTCTACATCCTCTAAACTCTAAACACTTTATTTTTTTATTTAATATTTTTGATTCTAAAAACTGCTGATGTAACTTAAATATTTCAAATTCACTTGCTGTGACGGTCTGGTTGTGTTTTTGATGAATTTATCTGTTCATCTCTGTATGCCAACACGACTGTTGTCTAGTTTCATTACAAGATGGCGCTTTAGATTACTTGGATTTAGAAAACATTTTTAGAAAACTGTAAAGGTACATATGCAATGAGTGTTTTTTTTTAAATAGATGTGACTGCTATTATTATCAGTCAGACTAAGAAAGCCCTGAAATCTGATGGAAAGCGTGGACTTTATTTCTCATTAATTGCTCATTGAGAGCCCTCAAAAATATAACTACTCTATTGTATCTCCTGTTTGTTCATTTACTGAAATTTCTTAGACTTTAAAAAAAAATAAAAATTATTAAGTGGTTCAGTGATAAAGTGCGTTCAGTGCCAGCGCTGAGTACCTGCGGTCCGGAGAAAAGACATTTACAGAGATAGTGCTCCACGTTATCACTATCAATTTCCAACAAGCCCAACAGTTTGGACGCTTCAGTACTTAGCAATAACACTGCGTTACGACACTAGTTGACAGTCTGCAGCCTACTGAGGGATAATAGGAAAGTCTCTGACCTCTTAGAAATGTCGGAAAACATTCGTTTATTCTGATGGGTGTGGGTCCTAAAAAAGTATTCTCTGAGACTTGTCTAGCAAGTTCATTATTATTTCCCGTAATTCTGTAGTGACCGGGGAACCAGATAAAGCTCAGTAAATTTAGACTGCGTTCAGTAAAGTCTTTCAGTCTCGAACTAGCTCGAAAGAGGTTTCAGCAAGGCTTTGATGCAGCCTGGCTGTCGCTACAGATGCAAATGCTTCGTCGCCTTCACCTTTTTTTTTCAATTTAGTTCGTTATCATCAGGAATGCGTTAGTACATATGTATGCACAATTTCTAAAGAGAAATGAAATCTAATACTGAGTCCTTTATCTTTTGCGCACTTTAGTATGATGACTCCTTCCAAATTTATGTCAGGAGTTGGGTTTGCACCTTCAGAAAATCGGTATTGCTGATAATCGATTCATACCTGTTATCGTTTAGCGCGTTGAAAAGAAGTAAAATTGTTTCGGACTAGTTGATGTATTGCTTCAAAAGCAACAGACTTTGTACACTACCTTGGTGTTCTTCAATCCAATTTATCTTCGAACATCACCGTCACATACATATTGCGTATCATTTTTGCATACATCTGAGGTACATTTTGGAATCTTATCAGATCCTTCGAGGCTTCGCGATGCTTTTTCATTGTAATCCGTAAGCTTTGAGTCGCCTCATAACTTATATAAACCTACCTAGCACAAATCCGCTTTGAGCGTCATGGAGATTAATAATATTCCGTTGACGATTATGTAGAATTCGCTCGTAAATATTCATAACAGGCAACATTGATTGGGAGTTCTTGACATTTGATTGCCCTTATGTTTTATTTAACAAAATCGAAAGTCATTTAATCCCAAGACTTCCGATTGTAACCCATACATCATAGGGTATCTCATTGGGTTCGTGGCTAACTTCGAATTTCATAAAATCTGTCGTTTTAATAGTAATGCGCGCAAATTCTTCAATTAGAAAACTGTGGTAAACTACTCTTTCCATCCATGGTCAGTAAATAGGTTTTCGTGCTCACCTTCAATTTACTTCGTTGATTGAATATTTGGAAAGTTTTTTCTTAATTTATGCGCAATCTCAAAAATGGACCTGCATTTCTTCGGCTGCAACTCAACTGCTATCGCCCGTGCTCTTGCTGCAGCCTTTTTCGGCTTGGTTATGTAACGTTCGCAGTCCAGCTCAAGACGCACTGTAATTTTTTATACTTTAAAGGATTGGCGCTTGTTCTGTACGCCATTTTCGTTTCATAATGCCATCACCGTGTTTCTTTATTTATATCGAGCCGGCCTTTTGAAATACGAGGGCGGGTCAATAAGTCCGTGACTTTTTGAATTTCTGACCTCTTTACTGAAACAGCAACACTGCTTCTGTCAACAGGCATCTGTCAGTTGACTCCTGTCAAAATTTAAACTTGCTGCGTCAGTTAGTTTGTGTTTGACAGCTATTTTTATCAGACTACTCACTCAGAAAAAAGTGAATTTCGTGTGCTTATTAAGCATTATTTCTTGCGAAAAAAAACCATTACCGAGACCAAGGCTAAGCTTGATAAATACTATGGGGACTCTGCACCATCGATTTCAATGGTAAAAAAGTGGTTTACTGAATTTCGTTGTGGCCGTACAAGCACTGAAGATGCCGAACGTCCTGGACGCCCAGTTGAGGTCTCTACACCCGAAACAATCGAAAAAATTCACGATATGGTGTTGGCCGACCGAAGATTGAAAGTGCGAGAGATTGTGGAAGCCGTAGGGATCTCGCATGGCTCAGTGGTTTCAATTTTGAATGATCACTTGGGCATGAGAAAGCTTTCCGCAAGATGGGTGCCGCGTTTGCTCACAGTCGACCACAAACGCAATCGTGTAACAACTTCACAGGAAGGTTTGGCGTTGTTTAATCGCAATATGGAGGAGTTTTTGCGCCGTTTTGTAACCGTGGGCGAAACATGGATCCATCACAACACACCAGAGAACAAACAACAGTCAAAACAGTGGGTTTCTAAGGGTGAATCGGCGCCAAAGAAGGCCAAGGTGGGTTTGTCAGCCAATAAAGTTATGGCGACTGTTTTTTGGGATGCACGCGGGATAATCCACATTGACTACCTTCAAAAGGGAAGAACAATCAATGGGGAATATTATGCCAACTTATTGGACCGATTCAATGACGATTTGAAAAAAAAAACGACCTCATTTGGCTAAGAAAAAAGTTCTTTTCCACCAAGACAATGCAAGGGTGCACACATGTGCAGTTGCCATGGCAAAAATCCATGAATTGGGCTATGAATTGCTCCCTCATCCACCCTATTCTCCAGATTTGGCTCCGAGCGACTACTTCTTGTTCCCAAACCTGAAGAAATGGCTTAGTGGAAAAAGATTTGACTCCAATGATGAAGTCATCTCGCAAACAAAGGCCTATTTTGAGGACCTCGACAAATCTTTTTTTTTGGAAGGGATAAAAAAAATTGGAGAAGCGTTGGACAAAGTGTATAGAGCTCAAGGGAGACTACGTTGAAAAATAAAATTATTTTTTTATCAAAAAATCTGTGTTTTAATCCAAAAGTCACGGACTTATTGACCCGCCCTCGTATTGGAAGAAATGGAAGGAACATGTAAAGCTCTCGGTCGAGAAAATGTAGAGATGCTACTACAGGAAAAAGATTCTGAAGTTTTATTTAAAGGTAGAAAAGATATGTCACGGACTAAAGCCCCGAACCAAAGCCTATACAGACGACCAAGGGACATCGTAATAGAGTTGCAGTGGATATAAAGAATTCGAAAACTTTGGAATCTGTGTAGACTGTACTATATAAAGGCGATGACGAACCAAATACTGCTGGCAGGCAGAATAAACTTTTCAATCTGGACGATGTAGACGATGTAGTCTGACAAAGTTGCTGGAGCGACGGACTGGCTTCCGAGCTCTTGCAAGCGGCAGGCGATGACTTGGAAATGAGTTTACATCAATTTATCTGTAAAATATGGTTGTCCTAATGTATGCACCTCAGCATTGTTTGTCTGATGTTCAAGAAAGAGGTCCTCTGAACTGCGCCAACTACAGAGGCCTCAGCCTTCTTAACATCATCTACAAGATCATATCTGCCGTATTGTGTGAAAGCTTGAAGTCGTTCCTTAACAACCTAATTGGTCCACATCAGTGTGTCCTCAGACCAGGAAAGGCCACCAGCGACCAAATATCCATAATATAGCAGACCTAGAATCAATTATTCGCATACGCCAATGATACAGTGAGCGCAAATTTTGTTAGACGCATATGTATTGGGTCTATAACTTAATTCGTGCGGTTTGCTAAGAGATGGCGTAACTTGTATTATTCCATTGGAACATGCGTTGGAAAGCTACTGTCATTGTACGTCATTTCAGTATATGTCATTCATTTGAAGCGTAAACAACAATAAAACAATTTTTCACTCAAATATGTCGAACTTTGTGCCTCAAAAAGTGTTTTTGCGGGGAGTACTTCTTCATTACTTTAATATGAAGAAAACTGCTGCCGAAAGTCTTCGTATTTTGGAGGAAGGTTATGGTGAACATGCGCTAGCTGAGCGAACGTGCCAAAAGTGGTTTGCACGATTTTAAAGTGGTGATTTTGGCTTGGAAGACGATGAACATCCTGGGAAGCCAAAAAAGTTTGAAGATGAAGAACTGGAAGCATTACTCTATGAAGATTGTTGCCAAACACAAGAAGAGCTCGCAGAATCTTTGGGTGTCACTCAAGCAGCCATTTCAAAACGTTTAAAAGCAGCTGGATGTATTCAAAAGCAAGGAAATTGGGTTCCACATGAACTCAAGCCGAGAGACGTCGAAAGGCGGTTTTGCATGTCCGAAAGCTGCTGGAACGCCACAAAAGGAAGTCATTTTTGCATCGGATTGTTACTGGTGATGAAAAATGGATCCATTACGACAAGCCCAACGCAAAAAATCATATGTGAAACCCGGCCAACAAGCCAAATTAACGGCAAAGCCGAATATCCATGGCGCGAAGGTAATGCTCTGTATTTGGTGGGATCAGATGGGTGCGCTGAATTATGAGCTGTTAAAACCGGGTGATACCATCAATGGACAACGCTACCGAACACAATTAATCCGTTTGAACAGAGCAGTAGCCGAAAAACGCCCGGAATATGCGACCAGACACGAGGCAATAATTTTCCATCATGACAACGCTTGGAAAACAGTCGATAGGAAGTCTTACCCCACCCGCTTTATAGCCCAGACCTTTCGCCTTTTGACTACCATTTGTTCCGGTCAATGCAGATCGCCCTCACTGAAATACGGTTCATATCAGAGCAGAATATGAAAAATTGGCTTGATTCATTCTTGGCTGCCAAGTTGGCGCAGTTCTTTTGGGATGGGATCCACAAATTGCCAGAAAGATGGGAAAAAGTCATAGCTTCAGATGGGCAATACTTTGAATAATACTATTATACATGTTTTTCTTAAATAAACTTTCAAATTTTGAAAAAATAAACCGCACGAATTAAGTTATATACCCAATATTTTTTACGAAACCAAAAAAGACTGCTAGAAAATGTTCCCAAAAACATTATATTCAATCAAAATTCTTTATTTTTACAAAACTACAATTCTCAAGTGATCCAAGAAAGTTTGAAAAATAGTAAGATTCGCTGCGAAATCGGCTTAGGCACTTTAATATCTTTATTTTTGTGTTAAAAATCGGCTATGAAGTAAGCGTTTTTTTTTATTTTAAATTTTTGAGTTTGATAATGATTATCTTATTGCTATTCACAATATTAATAGTGTTAATATGGAGTGAGGCATCAAAGAAAATCGTGTCACGGTAATCGCTTTGCATAAGTGTGGAAAAAATTCGAACCAAATTTTCGAAGTTCTCAAACAACTTGCTATATCGAAAATGTTTGTTTATCGGACTATAAAACGTTTTAATGAACTTTCAGAAGTAGAGGACAGACCAAGAAGTGGTCGACTACGTGTCGCTCGAACGAGTGCGAAAGTCAAAGCTGTGTGTGAACGAATTTGCAGAAATCTTCTTCGGAAACAAAAGTAAAGTCCAGAGAATTGCATATATCCGCTAGATCCATGTCAAGGCTTATTCGAGATGATCTCCATATGAAAGCCTATATTCGAGCAACGGGATATTTCTTAACTCCCAACCTGAAAAAATAAGACTCGAAAGAAGCAAAAAATTGCTACAATGGCACGCGTTTAATGGACATGAAAATATTTTATTTAATGAAGAACAAATTTTTACCATAGAAGAACTTTATAACGAACAGAATGACAAAGTTTATGCAACGTCATCTAAAGAAGCAAAAAAAGTTGTTCCGAAGGTTCAGCGCGGACCCCATCCCGCTTCTGTAATGGTTTGGTGGGGGGGGTATCGCATCAAGGTGTCACATCACTACATTTTTACGAAAAAGGTGTGAAAACAGGGGCAAAAGTGTACCAGGAGAATGTTCTTGAAGATGTTGTCAATGGCCTAACAAATATCCTTTTCAACGGGGAAAGATGGGTCTTCCAAAAAGACTCTGCCAAAACGACGCAAGAGTGGCTTAGATGCAATATTCCGGATTTTATCGCTGTGCAGATTGGCCACCACGAAGTCCAGATTTAAATCCGCTGGACTACAGTTTGTGGTGAGAGCTACAGAGCACGGCTTGTGCGACTCCTCATTGAAATTTGGACACCATTAAGGCGGCTTTGATAACAGCAGCGTCGTGGAATCCTATCGAGACTGTACGTGCCGCTATAGAACAATGGCTACAACATTTAAAAGCCTGCGTCAAAGCTAAAGGCGGCCATTTTGAGTAAAACTTTTTTTTTTCAAACTTACGAGTATATATTGTGAACTAATGTAAGAAATAAATTTCATGGTAAAAGATTTACTAGAATTTTTTTTATTGCACTGTTAAAATGTAACAGAACTTATGGCTGGACTAGATATACAACTACGAGTACTTCATTAGCCTGCAGGAAGTCCCGACCTAAACATATGGGGTATAATTGCAAGAGCTGTAATATACAAATGGACAACAGTATACAACAGTAGCTGAGCTCAAGACCGCTGTTTTGCAGGCACGGTTAAACCTACGAGTGGAAATGCTTCAAGGACTTATTAACTCACTTTTGGGGAGAGTTTTTGAAGTAATTAGGATAAATAGAAGTCAACCCACATATTAAATACAATTCGATTAAAATTATTCTTCTGAAATATTTAAGTTGAACATTTTTAAAGTGTGCGTCCAACATATTTTCTAAGCGAATCTTGCTTTTTTCCAAACTTTCTTCGATCACTGATGAACTGTAGTTTTTTTTTATTATATCTCAATTGTATTTTTGTAAAAAAAAAAAGAGAATTTTGATTGAATATAATGTTTTTGGGAACAACATCGCTGAGTTCATAAACGCAAACAAGTTTGCAGTAAATATGCCACAATAGCTTTGACAAACTTTTATGAACGCTAAACTTACTGCATTGTTGCAGCAACCATACAGGAGTGAAATCGTCGTTCATAAATGTATGCAACGCATTTGAAAGAGAAGTGACAAATGAGATTAGAATTTGTTTACGTTTTTTCTGATTTCAAAACGATTGCGGGACAATGGCTGGAAGCCGAATGGTTTTAAGTGACATGAACTATAAAAATATGGACTTACGTGCATTATCCGCAACAAGGTTCACAAAAATGCAAAAAGGGAGAAGAGTATTGCTAGCAATTAGAAATTAAAAAAAGGTGCGAAGTATTCCGAAAATTTTCTTCATACTATTAACGAATACCCTGACGATATTTTTAGAAGTCATTTTTTAAAGAAAAGGCCAATTTTTCACGTATACATTTTCTTTGGCAACTTTCTGCAACAAAATGAAATCTGTTGCAAACTTGCAAAACATTGATTGTATACTGACTGACAATTGACTTTTAGGAACGCAATTGGTGCAAACCTTTTGCGTAGGTAATACAGGTTTTATGCAATTATGAACGCAACGTTTGCAAAGTTGCAAGTTTTTTGCATAAATGAACTCAGCTCTTTTCGGTTACTGCATTGACATGATCAGAAGAAAGCAGCGTGATGTCAGTGGCGCAAGCCAAGCAAAAACGACACCAAACACCGACGTCGCCGGCAGAATGTCACCCTCGACGGTTATAACTTTGAGGCAGTTAAGAATTTTGTCTACCTAAGCTTTGCTATTAATTAAGACGACAACGCTAGCGCTGAGATTAAATGATCTGACCAATCGCAGCTTCTTTGGGCTATGGAGACAACCGAATACCTCTTTCGGAAAACAAAAGTTACCCTTTAATAGTTCCAGTCTTGTTCTACGGCGCAGAGCTATGGGCATTATCAAAAAATGGATGAGGGTGCTTTTGGCTACTTTGAGAGGAAAATTCTTCGGTTAATTTTCGGTATTGTCTGCATAGACGGTGATTGGAGGAGAAGATACAGCGACGAACTATACGGGCTATACGTAGAGCGGATGAACGCCTAGCCCCGACTCCGAAAAGTCTTCGAAAACCCTCTCCCGAAAGAACTCGACTTAAGAGTCGCATTCTAGTAGAAGGGGACCTTAGCAGACTTAGCATGCAAAACTGGAGGCAGCTAGCGAAGAATCAAGCTGGCTGGAGACGCTTGTTGACCTTTGAAAGAGTTTTTCAATTTTTCTATTAGTCTACAGAGAGTTTTTTCTATATAATTTGCGCGCGCACAAGGAATTATGTACCCTCAAAATGTTTGCAAATAGCGTGGGCGAAGGAAATTTACGGAGAGAGAAAAGAGGTACCAATGTACGTTGGTTTTAAATGTTTGAAGGTTGTAATGGCTAGGAAATAAAGAGTTCGGCGGGGCATTCCATGAACGAGTTGTTCGGCTTAGGAAAGTATCACGAGATTTTAGAGTGCGCCCGAAAGTGGACTTGAGGGTGTAATGATGAGCATTCATAGCGAGACGGGTGTTACGGCTGGAGGTTTGAGGGGGCGGAATGCTACTGGCAATTTCAGAGGAGCACTGGTGGTGAAAATAGCGATAGAACAGGATGAGACAGGAGACATTACGTCGGTGGTCGATGGTGTCAATCGACTGTGTAATATTAGCATCACCTATTAGTTTTACCGCACGGTTTTGAATCCTAGTTAGTAGGCGCAAAGAAGTCTTGGGAGCACGTGACCAGATGTGAGCATTGTACTCCAGTTTTGGGCGGATGAAAGCCTTATATATTGAAGCCAGATCAGAGGGTGTGAAATATTTCTTACATCGCTAAAGGAAATTTTTTACATCGCTTAAGGAAACCTAGACATTTCGCAGCATTCTTTTTTGGCAGCTTGCTTAACAACAATTAAATAAAACCTTTTCATCTTAGGTTGAAGCACACACATAATCATAAATCATCCCATGAGTGCTTCGAATCCTTGACCTAATGAAAATAGTTTTATTTCTTTTTCAATTGGAATCTACGAATCATAAATAAAATAATTATTGATATTCTTACATTTTGTCACAATTATCGATTTAAATTGACAACTTTAATTAAAGTTAAACTATTTGTGTCATACTACTCGTATACTTAAATAAATCATCAATTTCTCATTCCAATTGATTTAAAAAATAAATCATTTTATTCTCGAGAACTTATTCAAAAAATCATATAATTTGACTCATTACAATTAATTGACAATAATAATTAAAAATAAATCTTAAAAAATATCACGTAACACTCTGACTAGATCGTACACACATTTAAATTGCTCGTTTTTGTTTTATAATTTCTAAAATTGAACGCTGCTTTTACAATTACTCATACTCGTATTGGTAGGTCGATTAAATATTAGTTTTTTGGCACTAGAGTTATGTATATAAGGATTAATGGGTTTCGAAAAATTACAATGTCATCTTTAGTTAGGACTAGAAGGATCGTTATGTGGTCCAGCCAAGAGTTGCTGGAGCTTAGCTGCAGCTGGGAATGAGCCTAAATCCAATGGCGCTGCTCCGGTTGTACTTTGAATGTACGCTAAGAGTCTGGAAATATTGAAAGTCAGTATAAAAAAAAACAAAAACAAATGTATCTTAAGTGTCAATACCTTCTTAATTCATCAAGTGCATTCTGTTGCATAAGAATGTAATTTTTAGCAAGTAGAAGCGTTGCAATTTTGGAGAGTTTTCGAACAGAAGGTGAATGGGCATACGGAATGACACTTCGCAATTCATCAAGAGCATCGTTCAAATCATGCATTCGTCGTCTTTCCCTGAAAACAGAAGGAGATACAGGTCTGTGTTAGAATGTTCTATAAGAATTGAAAACGAATCTTACCTTGCATTGATGTTGAGTCTCACAACTTTGCCTTGACGATTTTTCTGTTTTCCTCCGGAACTGGGCGAAGGCATTGGGGATTTTTCGCGGCCACTTCCGCTTGGCTTATTCTCATCAGTTTGCGTAGGTTGGGGCAGAGTAAGACTGCCCTGAGCATAAAAACCACCAATTCCAACAGCACCCAGTGGTGTACGACGACCCGGAACACTTTGCGGTGGACTTGATGTCGGCCCTGGATGCCCGGTAAGCATGTTTTGCGTCGGTGGCAATGGGGGATGCCCATGACTATGTATGTTAAAACCAAAAGGCAAATTGGGATCCATTGCGAAATTTCTGTAAGAGAAAGGATAGGTTAGATGATGACTGTAAAGATAGAGGTATATCGGCGCTCCATCCATAAAGAGCTACAGATGGCGCACTCTTTGGTCAACTACCTCCTGTTAAGCAGTTCAAGACGGCCGAAGTCGCCACTCATAGCAAGGCAATATCTAATAAGGCTTATTATACACGCTTTAGTTATCTTAGGCGACTAGTGTTAACGTTTTTGGCATGTACATAGATGCAAACGGCATGGCAAATCATTCGAAAACTTTGCCTTCAAAAAGACCAAGGCAATTTCCTCTTTAGGTCAAAGAGGTCTTAAGCCTTTTTTAACGTCATAGATCACGGTTAAATCGATATCGACTTTGAGAGCACAGTAAGCGTTTTTAGTCGTCATTGTGCACAGACTGTCGGTCCTGGCATGGATGCCAAAACTAAACATGACTCTACTACATCTACTACATCTACATCTACTCCGTCCTGCTATCCTTACTTAATTTTGGTCAGGTGGACGAATGTTTTGGTGATCCAAGTCAATGTTGACTGCTTCCAACGTTCGGATATCAAGAATACTAAAAGCATGCGTGAAAAGGTCTGAGAAAACTCCACTTAGCAAAGCCAATTGTACACCAACCAGTGAGTAACCACTACATTGCTTCTTCTTCTACAGAATAAGCGTAAATGCTTATTAGCTAGCTCCCAGCGCTAGCACTAAAATGCCAGAATCAAGACACTAACCTGCCAGCAAATTACAATGGAGTTTGGGGACAGAATATTCATTCAGATTTTCCAGTATTTAAGGATAATGTTAAGCTAAGAAATGAATACAAAAGGTACTGGAGCTCGCTTAATTTAAGAAAGGCTTGTGGCGAGAAAAAATTTACTAAGGCAATATCAAGTATTGACGATCCACATCACACAGGTGGTGCAAGCTAATTAGAGATCTTTTCTTCATCGGCTTTGTAGGAAACTTCCGCTATTTTATCACTGAAAATGAAACAAATAATTACTTCTCATATAACTTTAGACAAAAATGAAAACACCAAGGAGCCAAGAGGTGGCCGAACAGTTGATGGTGATTCCCGAACATTAGGAACATTGTATGTAGGAATACATTGGGAAATCCCTTTTGTTTTTTTCTGGATAGATCACTCAGCAAACAACCAGTTCCTTATACTCCTTGTGTTTACCAACTCAGTTCGGAGAAAACTAGCTTGGAAGTGGTGAAGCGCAGACCTCAAAAAATTAAAATTAATTACATACCAATTAAAGTAAGAAACTCCCCTAGGGAAATATTTGGGGATTGATCGGGAAACTACTGACTGTCCGAGCAAGTAGCAGAGGCCCTTGACTGTTATCATGCAGATATCACTATTCAAAGGTGCGATAGGATGGGCCGAATTTGAGAAGGATGGAAACTGTGATGTATACTATCGTCATCGCTATTGGGAAAAGAAAGAGGTCTTATTCGCACGCGGACTTGTCATATGCGTCAGACTTAGGCAAGAGGTCTTGAGCTTCTGATACGTGAGCCAGCGTCATATGGCATACGACTACGGATTTTAACGCAAGGATAGGAAAGGAGGACATCTTTGGTAGGACAATAGGTAAGCAACGCCCTTAGGGCTCTAGATTTTGTGGCGGGACAAAATATCACAATAGCAAACACATGGCATCCTCATCTCAATATACACAAGAGGACATGGCGCTTTCCGGATTATGAAACGCTAAATCAAATTGATCATATTCCGATAGACGGAAGGCACGGCTTCAATATTCTGGATGTCCGAACGTTTCGGGGGGTCAACAATAATTCGGATCACCATCTTGGTGAACCAAGGTGTGAATGTGGTTTTCCCAAGCGCCACGGAGAAGAGAAACAACTGTGAGAAAGTATAACGTAGAAAAGCTGGAATTTCCAGAGACTGTAAGAATTTTCGCCGAACGCGTATCCCAAAATCTCTCAACAACTCCTATCCCGCCAGCAATATTATCCTCAAAACAGTTGCATCGCTTCCAGAGATATCAGATATCAAAGCCGCCGCAGCTGATGTGCTATGTTTCGCCCGACCACCATCAAAAAGCCATGGTTTGATAAAGAATACCGACAAGCACACACAGCTAAACAAGAATATAAAGCCGCGCTACAGCGAAGGTCTAAAGGCGCTCATGACCTCTAAGAGGAGAAAAGACAGCAAGAACGTATTTTTCTTCAGAAGAAGACCGACAAAAAGCATGTAATCGAAGATATTGCCAGGTTGTGCTCCAAGAATAACACAAGGAAACATTTAAAAGAACGTGCTAACGCAAGAAAACCCCTGCAGAAGCCTGTAGAGATGCAGATAGGCAGAATAAATCATTCAACGATAATAGAAAAAACTTTCTTCCACCTGACCAAAATGGAATAAGGATAGTAACATCCAAGCTGAAATCAAAGAAATTAGCTGCACCTAACAGCTTACTGGCTAAGATATTCAAAGCTGCTGAAAATGATTTTGTGGAGAGCATACACCAACTTATTTCCCAAATCTTGTCAGAAGAGTGACTACCTGATGAATGGAAACTGAGAATCCTTGTTCCCGATCCATAAAAATGGGAGAGCCCCTCAACTATAGAGATATACCTACATACCTCTCTTCGCATACAAGATCTTACCTGCTCAATTGCTTAAAAGTCTGAAAAGCTTCGTCAAGAACCTTATTTAAGCCCATTACCTCGATATAAGACCAGAAAAACGGCCAATTGACCATATCTTCACGCTTCGGCAGGTCCTAAAAAAAACTCAAGAAGTTCAAATCGACATCCACCATCTTTTCATAGATTTTAAGGCCGTATATGAGAGCATTTGTGGAGACGCTCTATATAAACTCATATCTAGTTTTGACATGTAAATTTATTTATGTTTCAATAAACAATAATAATAAATGGAAATCACAATCGGCAAATTAGCTGATTTTTGATGTTTCTTCATCAGACTGAAATTTAAGTAACAAATTTGTTGCCTTAAAATTCAGCCCACTACCTCACTGAATGTTAATTATAGGGCTCTCAACCAATCAGAATCGTTCGACTAACCCTTATCTAGAATGTGGAACGCACTCATTGACATGTATGGCAAAACACAGCGGGATATCACCGGTGTGTTCTCTAATATTGAAACAGAAGCTGTCAAAATTGGTTAAGCGATAAATGGGCACAAAGTATATGCTGTCAACAAGAAGGGACATACAATTGGACAGAGCTGAACAGTCGACAGCTATAATTTCGAGGTAGTAAGGGACTTTGTCTGCTATAAATTCTGCCAACAACTCAGCAGAAATAAAACGAAGAATCACTCTTGCCAGTCGCAGTTTCTTTTGTTTCAGAAGGCAATTGAGTAGTAAGGTCCAATCCCGAAGAACATCGAGACTATATATAAGACCTTGTTCACAGTTGTGCGTTATGGTGCTGAAGCATGGACTCCATCGAAAGCGGATGAAGATATCCTCAGTTGTTTTGAGAGCAAAATCCATCGAAATTTACTCGGTTTGGGTTGCGATAGCGGCCTTTAGAGGAGAAGTTTTAAAGGCGCACTATAAGAGCTATACAGCGACATCAACCTGGTCGGAAAACTATGCATCAGTCTCCTTAGATGTCTGAGCCATGTAGGGCGAAAGACACTTATGCTTCGCATCGCGGAGTCTTCAAATCTAAACGCAGTCGAGAAAAACATCGTCTTAAGTGGCGCACACAAGGAGGACACCTCAACTAACTAGGATTGCGCAACTGGTGGCAGTTAGATAAGGAGCGTGTTTACTGGTGGGGCTTGTTAGTTGAGATTCAGGACCATTAAGATAAGAAAGTAACACAGTTGCTCCATACATGTATTGTAAATGAGTAAGAAAAGAAAAACCACAATAAGCAAAACTCCATACGAGTCATTCCACAATCTGCTTATCGCAATACGATGTCTTTAATAGAAAATAAAATACAAAATATAGGTTAGGACAAACGATGTAAGAGTATGTAGAACAGCTGGCGTTTAAAAAACACTTTCCCCATCGTAACCGTATCTTAGAGCATGTTTGATATCCTTAGAATGGAGTCCTGACGTAAAGTAGGTGTCGATTTTTGTGCATCATTAAAAACAGCCCACATTTCGATGTAAACAAAAACAAACAACAAAAAACAAAATGGCTGAAGCTTTTACAAGCATACACCAGCGTCATCTATGAATTTTCAATGTATCTCCCCTCGATCATGCGCAGTCGAAAGCTCTAAAAACATATGTCAAATTTTCACTGAGAGCTTTTAAGGCGAGATTATGAAAACATCAAATTCAAAAAATTAACAACAAACCGAACAAACTCAACAAAAGACCACCTTCAAATGTTTATAAACAATTTCAAACAGCGCAATTGAACAAAAACTCACAGAGAAATGATGATTTTCGACTTCAGACGATTGGCGATGTGCCTTATTCCGATGTAGAAGTCTTCCTTTTGTCGAAAACAGTTTACTTTTTTACTCAATTTGACATAACAACAATTCGAATTAACTTAATTACAATTTAACACATTAATTTGGTTGAGATTTATTTAGGAAAAATAATTTAAAAATAAATACTACACCACCCGCCAGAGCTAGGAGATGTCAACAGCACGCGACCACTTTTGCGGTATCGTTTATCCTTCCTTTGGTGAAAATTCTGTTGTAATCGTTGTCCCCTTACCTTACTACACTGTATTGCCCATGAAACCAATACAGAAACACCAAATAAGGGATGAAATCAAAGTGATTCTGTACCGTGTACCCAGTCTGTCATCTCGTAATGTGATGATGGTAATGCTGATGACGTTTTATGCCCGCACTTGTATTTTGTGCCTCACTGTCACGGAGAAAGGACTTCTGAGCATTTGAGCTGTGTTCCTGGTAAGGTCCTCTATTTTAGTTAGTTTCAAATTTCAATTCCTGGGTGGTTAACTATTTATTAAAGAAGAAAGTCTGTAGTTACTGTAGATAAACGAAAAGGGGGTGAAGATAAATTCAAAAACAGCAACCAAGAGGTGGCGTAAAATAGAAGAGCGGATTTTTATCGCTGTCAAAGTTTGTTAATGTCGAATGCAAACGCTCACTAACACATACACAAAGCCACTTGAATTTCTTTGATTTTCTTTTGCAGGATTCATAAATAGGATTACTGTGCGATGGTATGAGTTTCAGATTTCATTCAACCCCCTTTGTTACTGTTTTTGTTGGACAGGGGTTGGTAGTTGGTTTTTGATAAATTTTTATCCTTAAACTTGGTGGTGATCCTTTAGTACGTTTAATGCAGATGAAAGTTGCCTGAAAAGACCGAAAGGGAAATGACGAATTGGTTGGACAATAAGACCTCGAAGGGGGGAAACAATGGGAAGAAAAAATCAGGCCAGCAACCCTCACGGGAAAATCAATTTTGGCTCTGGGGTTTTTCTTATTTCCTTTTTGTTGTCGTTGAGCTCTTGGCCATTAGTCGATTTTATTTTTTTTCATCCCTTAGTTTAGAAGTTCTTCGCGCCGGATTTTTATTGTATTGCATTTATTTTTTGTTCGTTTCTGTGAATGCTGATTTGGTTGTGTTGTCTTCTTTTGTTTTCGACCATGTCTATGTCCAGATCCGAATGTAAATGTCGTCGTTCTAGAAAGTAAGAGGGTCTGTAATGGTCCAGGTTCTAGGTGGATGGTGAATGGTTTTTCAAAGTGTGTGCTTTGAATTAGGGAGGGTAGGTATTTCCAAAGGGTGGACTTTTGATTAGTGTAATTTTTTTTTTTTTTCGATTTTTTGTCGATCTAATCGAAGAGGGTGCTGATGCGGATTATGTATTGCTTGCTTGGGTACTTCTAGCACTGTTGTTGCCATTGATGCGATTAAATTAAATTTTCGGAAATGAATTCACGATTGTATCGAGTGTTAACTATTTTTAGATAAATGTCAGTACAGTAGCTGTTAAGAGTTTGTAGACACCAAACTAAATATGATAAGAGTTTGAATGTCTAGCGTGTACTAATCGTGTGCCCTGTCAAATAAGGAACAGCCTAACGGTCACTATTAGTTTACGTCTAGTCGAAAATCATTTCTTTAATTAGACACACAACTAGAAGGTGTTGCCACCCGCTATCATTCGCATTCGTTACAAGGAAAACTAAAAGTAATACAAGTGAATCCCTCATGTCAAACTAGCAGTGTGAGGAAGCCAATTCATGTAATCCAAGCTATAATTTGTCGAACTCAGGAAGGAATTCGCTCCTTTCTAAATCACCTGCTAACCACATCTCCATCTCCACAGCAGTACACTATATCGGCACTTACATGGCTCAGCCTGCGTCACATATGTTTTTCCATATACATATGTATGTACTCGTATGTATATAGAAAGTCAAACTGTGATCAGATCTGTAACTTTGAGCACCATTAACTCAAGAGGGGTAAGAGCCTAGCAAATATGTATCGACGAAATAGTTACAGCACAAGATCGCAGTCTGTCGGGTTAAGGGTCACTCGAATGTCCCAGGGAACTGCATCACCGATGATCTGGCCAGACTTAAATAACTAGAAATAACGCCAAGTAGCGGAATTCGTCCCTGGACTAGCTAGAGCATTGGAAAACTATCCTGTTAAAGTGATACTACAATGGACTTTTAATTTTTCTAAGAGCAGCTCGATGATTACCACTCTAGCCTACCCTAACCATGTGTTATATAAACTGTGTATGCAGAAATTTATGAAAAGGGGAAACTGTTCAGAACAGGCTTGATATTGCAATAGAATACCCGTCCGACGACAATGGGATGATCTAAAATAAAATAATTGTAAATTAAAGTCAAAGAGAGCAAAGTACGAGGGTTGTCTGAGAAGTTTCCGACCAAACAATGATACAAGACATTTTTTCTCAAATTTTTTTCTACATAGTCTCCTTGTAACTCTACACACTTCTCCCAGCGATGCTCACATCTTTCTAACCCGTCAAAATAGTACTTGGCGTTTTTCTCTGCAAAATAATTGTTCACGAAGGTGATTGCCTCCTCATTTGATGAAAATCTCTGTCCTCCGAGCGCAGTTTTTAGATGAGGGAACAAAAAGAAATCACTTGGGGATAGATCTGGTGAATAAGGCGAATGGTCAAGCAGTTCAAACTGTAATTCATGGATTTTCGCCATGGCTGAGGTGTGAGACAGCGCGTTGTCTTGGTGAAACAGGATTTTCTTTTTCTGCAAATGTAGCCGTTTTTCCGCAATTTCTGCCTTCAGCTTGGCAAGTAATGATGCGTAGTATGCTCCTGTAATTGTTTTTTCTTTTTGAAGATAATCGATTAAGATAACTCCTTTACTATCCCAAAAAACTGTCGCCATTACTTTCCCAGCCGAAAAAATAAAAATATTTTTTTCTTTCTTTTGGAGCCGGCTTGCCCTTTGCAGTCCACTGTTTTGACTGAATTTTCATTTCGGGCGTATAATGGTGTATCAAAGTTTCATAAACAGTAATTAATCGGCGCCAAAACTCGCTAACTGCGCCAACAGAGCGTTGGAAATGTTCATTCGAACACGTTTTTGGTCTAACGTATGCAAACGCGGCACCCAACGCGCGGACAGCTTTCTCATGCCTAAGTCTGGATTTAATATGTAACAAACACATTCTTTGGACATTTTCATAACCTCTACTATCGCTCTCACTTTAATTCGGCGGTCGTCTAACACCATTTGGTGCACTTTAGCAATGTTATCGTCAGTGGTTGCAGTTTTTGGACGTCCCGAACGTTCATCATCGCCCAAGCTCTTACGTCCACGTTTAAATTCAGCTGCCCAACATTTCACTGTGGTTCCCATACACAGAGTCCAATTCAACAGGAATTTAATAACAGCTCGATACTAAATTTTTCTCCATTTTCACAAAAAACACTCACATCGACTCACTCAAACGACTGTCAACTAAAAACTGCGCGTCCAAAATGACTGAAACTTCGGTAAGTAACTGTGAAAAGATGTACAACGAGCATTCACTAGCCTTATTGACGAGTGCCGCTATCTTTACGTTGCGGTCGGAAACAGCCCTCGTATTCAGCCGCCTTTTTGGATGTATGCCTTCTCATCATACCTCATCGTAAACGTCAATGATGGCAACAGTAACTGAAGCTTTATTTGCATGGGGAATCCAAAATGGGGAAATCTACAAATTGATTGTACTTCGCTTAGCCAACGGAAACTATCTCTTTCTAGACAATTGACAGTAGTTAATCTTCTTCCATTGAGTTACTGTCGGTGGTGTACCGGCAAAGTCAGAACGAATTCATATTTGTGAGCCTTACAGATACAGAGCAGATACATATGAGTGGTAGAATTGGTACTCGTATGTTATCTTCTAGAAACAATTTCAAATTTTTTTTTAGAAATAAGTGGTACTGGTTGCATGCCAAACGTTTCGGTACTTAGCCCATTACTCTAGATTCTGTTGTTTTTGTTTCTTAGCTGCCAGAAGTCAGAACTCTCTTTAGTGTAACTATAATATAAATTCTGATCAAAAAGTACCTAAAATTCTTCAATAAAACGAAAATGGTTCAATTATTCATTGATATCCATTTTATTCCCTTCAAAGTAATTTTCATTGCGAGAAATATTCCAACGCTTCCCCGAATCTTGAAAACACTTTTTATAGGCCGATTTTGGTATCACCTTTAGCTCCTTCTGCGAATCCTCCTTCATCGCCTCAATAGTCTCAAAACGCTTTCCGCGAAGTGGTAATTTGTGTGGTGGAAATAGGAAAAAGTCAGACAAGGAGTCATGTCAGGTAAATACGGAGTTTACGGAACGGTGTGAACGTTGTTTTTGATCAAATAGTCGCGTACAAGATGAGACGTGTGAGCCGGTAGGATGCCGTAGTGTAGAAACCATGGGTAGCTTCTTCACAATTCTGGCATCTTGCGACGAACATTTTCCCTGAAACGCTTTAATATGCTCACATAATACACATACGAGGGCTGTATGATAAGTACCCGTTCTTACCGACTGATGGCATCACTGATGCAAAATGGGTATGCCATCAAATAGCGCCATTTTTACAACGATGACTGTCAAAATTTTAAACAGATGTATCCAGATGTTTTGGTTTGGCAGCTGTTGAAAGTCATCAGGTTCGTGTTTATTTGCAATAATGGAGAAAGAGCAATATCTATCAGTGATTCGATTTCTTTTTTTGGATGGGAAGACGTGTGAGGAAATCAAAGTGAAGTTGCTTGCCGTTTTTAAGAACCATGCACCTTCATTGACTACCATCAGATATTGGTTTAATGAATTCAAGTGTGGCCGAACATCTGTGTTTGATGAAGAGGCCGTGCGATTGAGGTGACTACGGAGGATATGGTTAATAAAATCCATGATATCGTGTTAGCAGATCGTCGGGTGAAAGTCAGAGAGATTGCTGACTGTTGTACAAATATCCTACACGAAAAATTGGACATGAAAAAGCTATCAACGAGATGGGTGGCGCGTTTGCTAACAATGGAGCAAAACGAAATTGCATGACAATTTCGGAGCATTGTTTGGACATGTTTAAGTGCAATTTGAAAGAGTTTCTAGGACGTTTCGTGACTGCTGATGAAACATGAATCCATCACTGCACGCCAGAAATGAAAGAACAATCAAAACAGTGGATTTCGCCCGGCGAAACCGCTCCAAAGAAGGCGTAATCGGTTCCACTGGCCGAAAAAGTCATGGCCATCGTTTTTTGGGATTCGCAAGGCATCATCTTTACCGACTATTTGGAGAAAGGAAGGACAATCACGGGGCAGTACCTTGCTGATTTATTGGATGGATTCAATGCTGAATTAATAAAAAAAACTGTCCGAGCAAAACTGGTCGAATTACGCTACGAATTGCTGCCTCACCCACCCTATTCACCAGATTTGACCCCATGTGATTTCTTTTCTTTGATTTCAAACAGAAAAAAATGGCTTTGCGGAAAGCGATTCTCGTCAAACGAGGAAATTATTGCCGAAACAGAGGCCTATTTTGCGGAGTTCGACAAATCATAGTTTTTGAATGGCTTGAAAAAGTAAGAATAATAATCAAAAATAAGTAAAAAAATTGTTCGTCGCACTATTTGGAGATGCTTGTTAGTTGAGACCCAGGTTAAACCCGGATTGAAGGGTCTTTAAGTAAGTAAGTGTGTACCAATTATATGAGTATTCTAAGATTTAATCCGAGTAAACGAATCTAAGTGATAAAACGAATCTAAGTATAGTTGCAGAGGAAATAATACTCTCCAATGAGTTTGAATAATAAACGAAACCGAGTCCCTTGCACCGTGTACAAGTCTTGCCATCTGTATTGTGTTAAATATTAAGTTTATGGCAAATTGTAAAGAAAATACAATAAATCCAAATTTTCCATCTGTGTTTAGATTTGTGTTCTTACCAAACAAACACATCGGAATAAGCAGGATATTGCCCAAATACATATGTCAAGTTGACATATTGTTAGTTAAGGTTCACCCCTGCCCGGACTGCAGCGTCATCTTAGGAAACAAGCTTTCCATCGATAGAATGGTACGGAGAAGGATGTATTCCGTCTTACCTACATACTTAAGGTGGCGCTACAGTCCGGAATGGAGCATGGGGATAGGTTAACGAATGTTTCCAGCCTTTACGAGACTAGGAAGGCCTAAACTGTTAGACAATAGTTTTGTAAAAATAGCCAGTAAACTAAGTTGACCGTGGATTCTAGTAATTAACCCAATACAACTGAAGAGAAACTTTTAAGCCCCACTGTAGATTTAGAGAAATGAAATCTCATAAAACGATGACAACTGCGTGCACGCACATAAATCCGCGTACCTATGTATGTTTCTTTTATTTCGTCTGTCCCTTTGGAAATCTCATTTCCAAATGCAGAGGGTGAAACTGATCAAAAACACGCGCGAATTCCTTATATTCCCTATTTCGCGGGGCTTCCTCTAGCAGCAGCGTATCGATTTATCTGGCATCCGTATCCTAGGATTTGGATTCAGCAAACGATTGCACATTTCTCACATGATAACGATAATCATGTGCTACCAGGGGCGTTGCTGGCCTTTGTCCTTTGATGCGTGCGTCCGTACGTATTGTGCTTGTCATAAAATGAAAAATAATTTCGATTTAGAAATCGATTAAGGATTGTGAGAACATTGCCAGGATGCTGACTGCACGTGTTTCCATTTCCTGGTCACGGGAGAAAGTTCATTCAAAAACGATTTACGAATCTGAACTGTGTGTATCCGTTGTTGAGTTACTATATGGTCTATGGAATTAATGACCCAGGCTAAATCCGTACGGATACGTACCGCTGGGAAATACGAGGACATACAATCATTCGACACATGCTTTTGGCGCTTTAGTTCCATTCGAGTTGCAATCAGAGTAGAAAAGAGCAGGAATCCGAATCAATGGTTCGCAATCAAAGACGCAAATTCAATTGGAAAACAGACGAGCAAAAGTGAAGTAAGTTACTTCCACTTTAACGAGCTGCTTCAAGAGATCTCTGATTGATTCGCATTGCCATCCTGTCGTCCGTTCTAAACGAAAAGTGTGTGTTTCGCGTGGAGGGCGTCGAAAACAATCAATCATTTCCCATCTCTCATTGGGCGATATTGTGTTATGCTCCCCTTTGCCCCTGCATTTATCTTCTATTTTTCGTTCATTTTTATTCTTTGCTCTATTTCTTTTGAAAGATACACGTACTTTCGTTTTATTTGTGCTCGAGTGGTATTTGAGATACTGTCAACAAGATGTGACAAATTTAGTTTGGGATTCTGGGATTTGTGTGTGTCGGGGGTGCCTTTTCTAAGAAGCGAATTTTCCGTTCCCATTCGATAAATTCACATGAATTGATTTATTTATGGGATTTACGGATACAAAACTTTTCAGAATGAAGTTGAAGGTCTTAGATTTTACTACCAGTACGAGTACTACGAGCTGAAGGGAGTTTGCTTCAGCTTTAGCTTGTTGAGGATTTGATTAAAGATTATACCTAAGACTTTTTCAGAGGTTTGAAGATTGTTCAATAAGAGTTAACATTTTTGAAATATTTCTCATAATTCTGGGGAATGTGTGTAGTTATTTTAATCATTCGTACTTACAAACCTAGTTTAAGTGTTGACGATATAGCTTGGGTGAAATTAGACCTCGACCAACATATTCTTCCTCTGAGCACGATCTGGTGGTAATTACCTTTAGTACCGCACATCAAGTTGTACAAAGTCCTTTCTATTTGAGGGTCTGTGAGGAACAATAATAAGTCTGATAGACGAGGAGCAACTTATCATTTCTCATAATAAGGCAAGAAGAATTGGCTTCTCCGAAAGAAAATTGATTGCATTGGTATGAACTCCCGCAAAAGGATATGTTTTTCTTACTTTCGTACTGGGATGGCGTTACACTCAAGAATATTTCATATCTGTACCCAATCTCTAATGTCCATGCTTCTTGGCCTTAGAGCCATATTAGATGGCGAATGTTTTTTATACTGTCCTTGTAGGGTTTCATGACAAAGCTATATTAGTCATTTGCCCTTTAGGCAGAAAAAGCAATTGCCAAGAGTTTGATTTTGTATGCAGAGCTGTGTTTTGTGACATTCTGTTCGATTCGTGGATGGTTTTTTTGGCTAGTTTTGCTATTCACTATTTAACCCCGTTCTTGTCAAAACATGCGCCTGCAGTACCGACAGTTTCTTGAGTTCTGTGAATAATGTCAGTGTCATCAGCGTACAGATTTTGAGAAAATTGTGCCTCTAGTGTTGACTTCTTAGTTTCGCCCAATTTATTCCATTTTAGAAGAGTCACATTACAGAACATCACCAAGGTTTTATCCAATTTTGAGAGCAATAGATGTTGTAGAAATAGGGTAGAAGCTGAGTGGTATCAACCTGGAGAAATTCTTCAATTGTGCCAATTTTACATCCAGACTGGACTTTCTATAACCTCCTTGACCGCCAGAATGCGCTGTAAAAAAGGTTATGGTGCCTTGAAGTCCGTTCATATTTAGGCAGATATGCCAAATTTCAGTGCGATACTGTCTTTAGTTTTGTTTTGACAGCCATGTTGAGTAATGGACAAAAACGATTTTCGTTCTCTCATAAAACATTATTTTTTGAGAGGCAAAACGGCGAAAGGACACAAAAGAAAAGTTGGCTAAATATTAAGGGGCTAATGCTCAGTCAGATTACACCGTCAAATATTGGTTTCGAGAGTTTCGTGGTGGCCGCAACTCCACTACCGATCAAGTTCTCTGCCGCAGGCCCTCCGATTACAGGGGACAATGTCAAAAAAATACATGAAATGGTGTTGGCTGACTGGAAAGTGAAGGTGCGCGAGCTAGCAGATACCACAAAGATTAGTACTGAGCGCACACGCCATATTTTGGACAATATTCTGCATGTGAAAAAGTTATCCTGCCGCTGGGTGCCGCGCATGCTGACTCCTGACCAAAAACACGAACGCGAGAGCACTTCGGAAGAGTGTTTGGACTTGCTGATGCGGAATCGGGCGGACTTTTGGCATCGATTGGTAACTGTTGATGAAACCTGGATCCACTATTACACACCAGAGAACAGAATGAGCGCCCGGCAATGGACTGAAGCCGGCACGAGTGCTCCGAAGCGGCCGACGGAGGCTCAATGGGTCGGAAAGGTTATGGCGTCGGTTTTCTGGGATTGTCATGACATACTCTTCGTGGACTACCTCGAAAAAGCAAAAACCATCAACAGCGAGTATCACTCTGTATTATTGGAGCGACTGAAGGCCGAAATCGCTGCGAAACGAAAAAAAATTTTGTTTTTGCAAGACAATGCGCCGGCGCATAAGAGCATCGCAACCACGGCTAAAATCAATGACTTACGGCTCCAATTGCTGTCGCATCCACCGTATTCGCCCGATTTGCCTTCCTCGGACTATTATCTCTTCCCAAACCTCAAAAGATGGCTCATCAATAAAAAATTCAGCCCACGCGAGGAAATCATCGACGCCACGGAGGAGTATTTTGCAGACCTTCCGGAAAATTACTTTTCGGACGGGATCAAGAAGTTGGAAAATCGCTAGAATAAGTGTATCAAGCTAAAAGGGGACTAATTGAACAAAATTAAAAAACATTTTAAAATTTATTTTTTTCATTCCCAAGGAGGTTAGTTTTCACTCCACCTAGTATAAGCGCGAGTCCTGACTCCAAACAAAAATTATAGCACTATAAATGGGACAGCGGATGAAGTACCTAGATGGAATAAACTTTGAAGTAAAATCCATGAATAGCCCAAATCAGATCTTATCCGGGCTACTCCGACATACTATAGTTGGGGCTCTGGCTTGTAACGATTTTCGAGATAAAGTCAGGATCTTGGAAAATAGATGGTGGGGGATGAGCCCTTAATGGACCAATACCAGCGATCACATCACCGAATGGGTTACCAGCATCGGTCTAACCGACTTATCCTCCTTCAAGTATCTATAATAAATCTATCTCTCCAGGAAATAATCCTCGGATACGGACGGATCTGCTATTTAAAAGCCCTGCAACCCAATATGAGATAATGAACTTCGGATTTACATGTGAAATGTTGGGTCGTGAAATAGGCCACTTGCAGCCGAACAACTGGACTGCTGCAAGGCACATATTATCGCCAATCAATAAATACGATGGAATGGGCCATATGCGCTTACGCCCAACAGAAAAGAAAGATGACCACACGACAATTGTTACTTCTACAAGCTCTTGAACAAGAACTACTAGCAATGCCCTAGCTATCACATTAACAGTGTACTCGGCTATTTAAATGGAAATCTATTAAAAGAGGGCATACCACCATCAAAAAGTTCCCGGAATTTATTCCGAGAATTGAAAATACAAGTTTATTCATCTAAATTTAGATTGTCCCCTTCAAAGTAATCTCCATCGACTGCAATACACTTATGCAAGCGGTTGATCCGATCCTCGAAACATTTTTTATATTCGGTTTTCGGTACGTCCATCAGCGCTTCCTGCGATTTTTCCATTTCTTCCTCTCGGCTGCTGAAACGCGTTCCCGTAGTGGCTTTTTAACTAGATTGAACGCAAAGAAGTCACAGGGAGTCAAATCAGGTGCATTCGGTGGCTGTTGGATGGTATTTATTGCATTTTTCGTCAAAAAATTACGAATCATGATGGCACTGTGGGACGGTGCGGTATCATGGTGCAAAATCCCCGAGTTTTCTGTCCACAATTCTGGTCTCTTTCGGCGAATTGCTTCACGCAAACGTCTCATAACGCCCAAATAATACTCTTTGTTTACTGTCTGGCCTTCTAGCAAAAATTCATGTGGCACTAAATTTAAATCAAGTTCGTTGTGGCAAATTTAAATTCATTTCTAAAATTGTAAAAAAAATCGCCAACACACAGAGATAGATGTACTTTTGGCTACGTAACTTTTGCAAATATTAAGCTAATCTATTAAGATTTAGAGGGAATATCAACAACAGATGCACCAACTTTACAAAAAAAAAAACAGAGCCCAAATCGGAACAATGGGAGCGCCACACGGTGATCAAGGTGGTATATTTGCTAGTACTGTAGGTAGATGCAGCCTGCACGGCACCACTTTCGATATCGGATTCAGACTAAAAGACGAAGCGGATCGAAACATTGTCATAGCTAGCACATTGTTTATTTACGTTCTAAGGAACCAACAACGACACGGGCCATTATCTTGTTTAAGTCAGGGTACGGATGCGGATATCCTAAACAGCGCAAAGGCAAATTAGTTCTACAAGCAATTTCGACGTTGACGGACAGCGCAGTAGAGTAAGATCGAAACTCAAACTGCGTACGAAAAAGGAAGGGAACCTCAGTCAACTCATTCTCAGTCTTCGACAAGCTCAAAGTTCTTTGGAAAGATTCCAAAATAAATTCAGATTGTATCTTAAGTTCAAAAGGAAGGATAGCTTTCAAAATCACTTACAAAAACATAGAATTAGTCAGAAAACTGAATGTCTCCTTTGTAAGGAATGTGAGGCTTTTTGCACCATAACGAACCTTTTTTATCAGGTACTGACTGGGGAACCGCAAAGTGTCTCCACAGGAGTTAAGGCCAATTGGGTTAATCACACTTTTCAGTTGCCACATTTAAATCAAAAAACTTATTCAATTTCTAATTTAAGTGCAGGTTTCGAAGCCCAGAACCATAGAAGCTCATCTAATAATTAAGGACATTCAAATTAAATCACATTCTTTACGTCCGTGCCAGCATTTTCTGCTTCAGTACATCCTTACTAAATTTAAAAAGATTACCTAACTTCACAGCTTGCAGTTTTAATCTCCAATCTAATCATTCTCTGCTGACCAAATTCAACCTTCCATGCCATGTACATATGTATGTATACTCGAATTGTCATCAAATATTATTAAAGCCATTCTGGCATCCTTCCTCTGAAAATTTTAAACAAAATGTTAACGAAATAGTCAGATGCTATTAGACACGCTTTATGATTTTAATCAGCCAATTTTTCTACCTCCTTTCATACGAGTATGCACACGTCTCTCGGCATCAGATGCATATTTTGTATCTACCTTTGAAAACCGTAACCAATTTAGCATTTCTATGGATTTCCCAACAGATGGTAAGTCAATTCATGCAAATACGAATTGTATTAAAAACAACTAAGACTTCACCTCTAACCACCCCATCTCACATTATGCTCTACCCTTTCAAACTATTTAAAATCTCGAAAAGAGGAAAAGAACACCCCGACCACCCCAACAAGAAAAAATACAAAAAAAAAATCCCTTCGAAAATATGTAATAGAATCACTGTCAGTCTTTATCAACATTGTTATCGCCGTCATCCTTGCAATCTATTCATATCTTCGTCATCACACTCCGTGTAGGTAGTCATATGTATAGTACGAGTACATCGCATCAAATGCAGCCAAACGAAAGCCTAATATATAAAATTATTTCCATTATTCGCACCCCCTTGCATGAGTATAGTGGCAACACAAACATGAGCTGCAGAAATCGAGGTTGATGCAATAGGAGCAGTGGTAGTCAGTAATAGCACAGCTCATAGCAATCCCTAGCCGGTCCTAAGAGCAACGAAATTATCATACTTTAACCCAGCTACAACCCCTTTTCCAATTTTATTTATTTTTTCTCCCTCCCTCTCCCAGTTATCTAATTTGCATATCACTAACAACACCCGGTGCACCCATCATTGCACTACCCTAACCCTTAGTTCCGGAAAAAAAAAAAAAAAACTTACACTAGATACACTCTTCTCGCCATATTGTAACCCACTAGATGGCACCACATGCGCGAGAGGGTGGCAAGGCGAATTCACAGTGGAAAATGTAATCTGTTCCATTGCGAATTGATCCCGAAATATACTCGTCAGCGTATGTAACCTTTTTTTCGTTTCGTCGCTTTCCACCACCGTGTAATTAATCTATTCGAACGGAGGATACAGAGGTAACTATGGCAACACCATCTGCTGCTCTCAATATGAAAAAAAAAAAAATTATTCCTCGATACACTACTACACTGGTAAAATCAAACCACCCCCCGATGATTCGTTCAGTGGCTGTGTAGCCATCTAGTCATCCGATTTTCGCATCCGGGCTATGTATCTGTATCTACTCGTACTCGAGTACATAATACTTAATGTGCACATAAAATTTTATGTACTCCTACTCTCATACATCCCACCCCTTCCAAAGGATTCTGTTTGAGGTTGTGTTGGAGAGTCTCTGTGTGTGTGTATGTGTATATTTAGCTATGTGTCGTGACGTGATAGAAACTTGTCGTTTCGTCAAAATGTATGTGGGGTGGTGGAGTGTTTGCTTTTTTTCACTTTTAGAGCGGCACCCGGGCACCTCATGCTTTGTTTTCGAATATAGAAATGGATTCAGGATTCAGATTCGGGTTCTGATGTTGATTCTTGTACTATTACTACTAGATACTACTACTAGTGGGTGCTAGCTAGGGAAACGTTGCCATTCTACTGGATTTTGCCCAAATTTTTCAATCTACTCTACACTTACGAGTACTGTACAGCAGAATTAATATGAATTGTTTTAGATGTGTTTGAGCAGAAATACATCTGAAGACACTGACCCAGACCTCAATCAATTTGATAAGGCTCCAAGGGCAACGATAAGGCATCTAGAGGACTTTTTCGAACCAAGATGTTTTATACCTGTCGAATGACAACGAATAAGATTTTCTTACTTGACTTGATCTTGCGGATCATCTCTGATCCTATTTATGCATAAACAGGCAAAGAATTGAATAAATTTGACTAACTGAGGCTTACCAACATCTGTAAGAATTGCAAAGGTTGCTTTTAGGCCTTTCGGGTTTGTGGAAGTGCGTTACCGAAATTTCGGATTCCTTCAAGATTATCGTTGATTTAGGTTGCAGAAATATAGATTTAGCTTGCAAAGATCCCATATGGCTGCAAGCCCGCAAGAGAATCTGGCACTCTCCAGCTCTTTTCCAGTAGTCTCAACTCCTCTTTGTCTGTTCTTCGCCATGATTGCTAAGACCGACCCGTTCTCTGCCTGACTGGGTGAGTAGATTCCACTCCATGACACATTTCGAAATAGGGCCAATATAACGTGTGTGTCCAATACTTTTTCACCTCACCATACGGGTGAAGTCTATAGCCTCTTGACCCGTACTCAAATAAAGCGGTTTGTTGGAAATGTGATTCGGCTTAAAGTCCTTAAGATGTTACATAAGCATTTAGTTGGTAACTACCCAAGTACAGCACCCGTATAGTAGTGCTGATTCAACATCAGATTTGAACAGTCTCAGCTTGGCTTTTGTGCGACTTTTGATAGCTTTTCAAACTGAGGTTTTATTTTCTGCTGCGCATATCGAGTTCACTGTCACCGAAGAATGCTCCCTCAATCTGTTGAGCTAATCCTCATTAGAAATCAGCAGATTGTCATCTTAACTTTTCACTGGATGTTGTTTAGAACTCCGACCGCAGATGGTCGCAGATGGTCCTTCTGTCATACCTACTAGCTGTTTTTTCAGCCTTCGAGGCAAGTGATTGCCAGACCTAAACAAAGGTAGTAGTCTTAATTCCTCTTCGACTGTTCTAGTGCCGCTACACACTGGGTTAACCTGGGCCTCAGCCAGTTCTACGAGTATAATTTGCTAGTCGCGTCCAGTTTCGTATGGAAAGTTATCTGAAACCTCCTTCTTCAAGTATGCACCTCTTGAGTCGCGGTCTTTCTTTATTACGCTGTCCCTCGGGGGCGGATTTGAAAATTTTTCAGACCAAAGCGTTGATGTCCATTCGCTCTATATGACCCAGTCATCTCAATCGTTGAACCTGTACATCCCGTACAGTCGTTGTTGTATTTCCTCCTCCACTCAAATACTATGCTGACGGGACCGAAAATCACCAGTCTTACGCCGGCCTCTCGAGTGCTTCCGACTGGTTTTCCAGAGAAGAGCAAGACAGTGCTTTTTGTGGGCTTTTGTCTCGCTCAACCCCAAGATGTTCCTAATATATGATATCTTGACAATTCTCGCTCTATTTAGAGGGATCTGAGAAGTATTCTTACATTCCAGAATCGTATCGTTTTTTGAAGTCGATAGCTAAAAATCGTCAACAAAATATCAGTCCGCATCCGAGGTCTGTTGTGGCGTTTCGGAGCAATAAATTTGTAAAAGCTTATTCAGAAGAAAGCATGCCCGAAGTAAAGACTCATCGTGGATAGGGACGGGCTACGTATACAACGCCACCACGAATTGTACGGCCCGTAATTGTCATCCACGGATTCAATGTCTGAGATGGTTGCGCCATGTTGAGCGAATGAACAACGCAACTTTAGTCCAAAGAACCTTTCTTTTCAACTTAGGCTTAGGCCTTTTGAGTTGACCGAGTCTGTTTTTATTCCTTAAGTTCAAGATCATCAAATGTGGGGCCATTATTCTGTGTATAAACAATCAAACGTCCAACAGTCCAACTAATTTACATGTTTTCTAAAAACAATGCTGCTTGGATAACAAAAAGAAACGGAAAAGAAACAGAAAAAATATGTTTCTGTAGGCAACCCTTGTGGATTTTGAACGTGGCACACCTCCTGATCATAGCTAGCACTAACAACAACCAGTTTCTCTAATTTGCTCCTATGTAAGGCTAGATTCAAGCTGTTAAAGGCTTGGAGATCTGAACTTGTTAAATAACCCATCAGGTGTTGTTGTAGTCGATGCACACGATATTCCAGTTCGAAAGTCTGTCCTGAGCTGTGCAATCTTTAGGGTTAAACCAAGGAGATCTTTGGATCTGTTTAAAGGTTAACTGGTTAGTAACCACTAAAAGATACGCGTATTCTTTTCGAGTTTGACAAACACCTCTGTGGGAAGGTGCGAATCTAAGTATTGTTGTGAAGAACTTGTCTAACCCAGGGATTGCAACTTAGTTGTATAAATAATTTATCACTGTTGGGAAATGTTTTCTTCTTTTGGCGATCTGTTTTCCACTCTTAGTTAGTAAGATTCAGTCTAAACCTTAAACAGGGTGGGTCTTTGAGTTGTGACCACCTAAAAATTGCTTTGTTATGCTATAAATAGTCCTACCGTCGCATCCATAGCGTTTCGTTTTTAAGGTTTCATTTGATGGCTGTAGCAGCTACCATAAGGTGGTCTCCCGCTCTATGCTAATGCTTGTTCCGCGATTGTTACAAATTGACGGTTTGCTATTCTTTGCCGATTCGATAAGAGCCAATTGAACTTGTGGCACGCTTTGTGTTTAATCCAAGACATTACATAAGACATCGAATATTTGACGAGGCTTAACAATATATGCTAGAGCTCATTGTTGTTGCTATCACCTCAGTATCAAATCGATTAGGGAAAAACTACCAGCACCCAAATAGAAGAAAAACTTACGCTGTTTATTGTTCTATTCGTGATTTGAACTATATTGCGATGTCGACTATCTAGAGTTTACTTCGAGGAGCTGCTGTTACAGTTTTCGTGACGCTGCTGTTTCGTTTAGATAGTGGAAGGAAAATTCAAGTCAGTTGAATCCAAGACTTCCGACTTGCATTCATCTTCGAAATGGCTTTGTTAAGCATGCTGTCTTGCAATGGGTGAACACAGAGGCCCACTCTTCTTATTTATCTTGACTTATTGGCTCCGGTTGGACACATGCATTTCCACTTGACTGTGCCACTTAAGGTGAGGTCTTCCCTTATCAATGTTGTTGTATACCCAATACAGTTCGTTGTTGTATGTTGTTCTTCAAATTCTATTAATGCAGCCCGAACAATGAAAATTGGAAGAATTATTCTTTTGAGGCGACCAAGTGGCCATTTCAGCTTTTAACAAGGCCCCTGACCCCGCGCCATTTGGAAACTGTGACACTGTCGAGCGTCTTATACGAGTACAGCGTCTTCTAAGTTGTTTGTAAGGGGGGACTTATTCTTCAATGTGTGTTTGGTTAATTTCCTTGCCTAAAGAAATAACGATTACGATAGTGAGTCTCCGAAATTATCTCCACTAGGCGTTTGGTTTTATAGTGACACTAAAGTAGGTTCAGTCCTTTGTACCTCAAAGCTGTACTTACATATTGTGGCATACTGTTCAAGCCGTTATTGTTACAGTGTGTATCGATCTGCGATAAGATGAGATTACTCAAAACTTTGTTTTTGATAAAGGCGTCCACATACTCCTAGGAAGGTAGATAGGATTATCTATCTATCTTGAGACGCATGCAAACGATCAATCCCTGTAATTTTCAATAGCTGATTTGACAAACCCAATTGCATAGATATTGCAATCTTGGTTGAGAAGAAAAACTTTCCTCTGGAGGCATGCCAATATCACCACAGGCGTTTAGGACTTGATGCTGGCAAATTTCGGATGTGACTCTGGGTAGTTCGAGTCAATATTAGGTCTTTGTTTGGACATCCTGAATATGAGAGTGGTTTGTGTCGAACGACAAATCCACACTAAAACTGGCGTTTGTACTCTCTATAGCAACCATCATAACTTTTGTTGTTTGTTAAACTGACCAAACCCATTTTACTTCTTGTACGACAGTGAGAACCTGTGTTCCCCTGAATGTGGTCACTTAAGAATCAGGTTTATGCAGACTGAAAGCCGAAACACCTTTTTTTTTCTTTCGAGTGTTGGTACTATTGACAATAAGTTAAGCGAGTTTAGAAACTATGTGTCCCTTTAAAAAAAACACGTGTATCGCACGTTTTCACGTATTTTAGGAAAGTTCTGAGAGAAGAAGCCCCAAATTGGAAGTTGAAACAACGCATCCTGAAATGTTTACAGGAACTTCAGAAATCAATCTCAGTTTGCGCACAAAATCCAAGCTCATTTCGTAGAATCAGCCTTTATCTGCGGCCTGGTGGTATTTTTCTCAGTTAACTTGCTTAGCTTCTTTGGTTGTCATCGATACTGGCTCTGCCAGCCAGCTCTCACTCCCACGTGATGAAGCCTGATAACCTAGGACATTTGACTGAAGGCATGGTATAGGGTATCCAATCCTAGCGGGTTGTAATTGGCGGCAACAACGTGGTGCACACCTGGCCTTAGAGCTACTTCTACGCATTTGAAGACCAGGGCTAGGAGTTCTATCAGAACTATGGAGTACGTTAGAGTTGGCGGTGCTAGAAACATCTACTACGGCGGCTTGCTACGAGAAGGAATACGATGATTATTTGGATGTGGATTTGCTACTTTAGGAAGATTTCAGCTTCTGATAAGTAAGCGAAAGCCTTATAATAATAGACATCAAGACTGAATTTTGAATTATGAGCCTGATGTGCGTCCATGCCACTACTGAGCACAAGAGTAACACCATCAAAGCCAAATTCTGTAGCTTCCTAGACCGAATATATTCTCAGTATATCGACCCGTATTATTATCTTGTTCTTAACAGGCACAGAGGTGCAGTCCTTAGAACCTTTACTGATCGCGTTTTTCCTAAGCTGACTTTAAATGTTAGCTTTCATACAAATGCCATAGAACACCAGCGGGAATGCTGTCAGCTTGTCATCAGTCAAGCGACTTAATTTGTGTTTTTGTATCAATGCGAGCCCACAAAGAAACCTCTGGTTAAACGATGCAATGAGTCAAACAAGAACCATGTTAAGCTTTGTTACTTATCTTATCTGGTTGCATGCTATTTTAAAACCTATTGGAATCAAAAGCGCTTATAAAAATTCAAACTAAGTTCAAATCGAAAAGGTAGTTCCCGAGAACTTAGGGAACAACCAAACTGATGGCCACTGGTGTTGAATTTTCTCAAAGTATCCCCATCAGGTTGCCTCGAATCGTTTTACCTTTTTTAAATTTACTGCTATAAGTCGATATAACAATGGCAACACTGCTTAGAATTTGTAGTGTTGTGCAACGGTCGACGGGTGAGACATAAAGGTTTTTGATACATTTTTCAAACGCGACCCCAGGGAGTTTTCAGAAAATTGTGTCCGTTTAAGAATTTACGCAAACAAAAACAGATGCCTCTTGCACTCTTTTACTGCCCCCCCCTTTGAACACACAACATTCCAAAAATCCCATTCCCATCCACTGCTGGATATGTGGGGAAGTATCTGCATCTGTATCTGTGTAACTGTTTTTGTGTTTTGCGCCCTCACATGTAATTTGTTTGCTTTCACGAAAAATCAACAATTAAAATGGAAACCGACAAAAGGAAATTTTCTATTTTTTTCGTCCCGCTTCGGTTTTGCTTTCTGCTGCGCTTTGCTCTCTGGTATTTAATTTTTTGCTTTCTCCTCTTTTTCGCATTACGAATATTGTGAATGTAAGCACTGGAAGACAAATGGATTTCGATTCCCCCGTTTTAAACGTACCCCCGTTGTGTGTCAGGTTTTTTTTTAGAGAAAGCAATTTTTTTTCGAGTTTATTCTTTGTTACTTGCTTCGTTTTGCTCTCCCCCACACACCTTCGGGTTGTGCTTACAAGTTTTCTTTTATTTGTCGTTCGTTTTGTTTCATTTCTTTTGGATTGAAGAAATCCAGGACTAAATTTTGCTTTTTAGCAGTTCGAGAGTTTTGCGAATGCATAAAAGGAAAACGCTCGAATAGAGTGTGTGTGTGTGAGAGAGAGAGAGAGTGATGGAGAATGAAAGAGGGAGCGGAAGAAAAAACGAACGACAAAATGGTTGCCTCGGTGGGTGGTGGGTGGTGGGCGACCGGGTTGAATGTGGTTCGAAAGCGGGTAGTAGTTGCTGGAGGGATGCTGATGAATATTATTTAATTTGTGATTCATTTTCATTTAATTATGGTTTGCACGACTCGATGATGGTTTCAAAGAGAATGGGGTATAGAAAGAGAGTGCGAAAGAGATAGAGAGAGAGGCGAAGGGGGCTGTTATGAGATGAATTTGTATGTAAATGCGCTCTCTGTGTTGTATGCGTGTAGTGCAAATATTTAGACGGGCCAGGGATACACATATTTGCTTTGGCAATGTTGTTATTTCATTAAGGCTTCCAGGGCTCTGACAGAACTTTAAAATTATATTCAACATTATTTGCTCTGATGGAAGGACCTATTAATAGATGCAATATTGAAAGGATACAAATGTGTGGTTAGATATGTATAAGTATATCTACTCGTGTCTAGATAAGGTTGCCCTGGAGCTGACAGAACAGCTGCTTCAAATATGAAGTTTTAAGTTATTATTTTTTATATTTTCAGATTTGTTTGCTGGAACGATGGAGACTGTAGGCCATTTAAGAACTTGATGGACTTCTATGAAGCATTGACATTGTTAGAAATGGTTTAAGATCGAAGGATCAGGCACGAACCAGCATTCTTTAAATTGTCTATGGAGGTTTGTGTGTGAGAGTGATCATTGCAGTCGGAGTACTGAAATTACCGAATAAGAGGATTTATTTCAAAACTATTCTCTGGGATCTTGGGTATCTCACTGGAATTGCATATAATGCGGATCAATGTCATTTATATTTTGGAAGAAAAAAATCACTGATTCGGTACCATTAACCATTGACTGTAATGTGAACGATGACAGCTCGAAGACCACAGCAAGCAGTGCATATTTATGGATGCAATTGTGTCTCATCAGTCACTTCTGTGCTTATCTCATTCAAGAACATTTTCTTGTCTTCAACCCCATTCTCAACTTCCGATCGACACCAAGCTGCTTAAGAGTAAAATCTGGGAAATTCAATGGCAAACCATGGTCTCGTAGCTTTAGTGTCAATTGCCTAGAGTCCCCAGATATAATCTGAGGTCTTTCCCCACAAATTTCTACATTATTGTCGGATAAAGGCCCAACTGCCCTGATCCACGCCGAGTTGACACCTCCGAATTCTACGCCACACTTTTGGTGACAGCTTTGTTAGCTTTGCGTTATTACAGAGCGTAGGTATAAAATTTATCAACAACACGACGAAAAACAAGCTCAGATGGTCGATTGCGAGGAGCCGAAGCAATTAGACAATGGAATGGTCTATTGTATTCCTTGAATGCTCCCTTTACTGACAGTGCTCTGTCTTTCGAGAAAATTAGAGTTAGCACGTCAGTGATAAGGTGCATACAGTTCCAGCACTCACCACGTCAGCGACAACTGCCTGGACCTAATGCAAGCCTAAGATCGGTAACACATGACGATATTGCTATTTCTTTCACAGCAAAAATGTAAAGCAAAGGTATGTCAGGGCATATGTTAGCAGGCTGCAGTTTTTCTAGTGAGCGACAAAAAAAAGCTTCCGGCTTCTTAAAGATTTCATTTTGTCTGCATCTACGAATGCCAACTGCCAATGAAAGCGTCAAACGCAAGAGTCTGAACGCAACGGGTTTGGGTTTTAAGAAACTTTCTTCTTAACCATACCTGACAAGTTCATCGGCGTAATCCCGTGATCCCATTGTTTTCCGGGAGCCAGGCAAGATTCAGTGAATTTAGTTTTCCGAGTGCATTCAATAGTAAAATGGTTCAGCAAGGGTTAAACGTATCTTGGCTTCCGCAATAGATACAAATGCTTCACATTTCACAAAATAGTTCTTCGGTATCATGATTCCGTATATCCTCTTTTGGAAGACAGGTATGAGTTTACCTAATAAGTATTTACTTACAAGGAGTGCTATCCAACACTGTCGTCCTCCAGAAAGACACCAGTGCGGCATCCTAAATTCTTTTTCGAGCCATCCGTCGGTCGGTTAGGGAAGAAACCATTCCTAGGAACAAAAGTTCTGGTGTCATTGCATCAGTGGTATCATTGTCTTGCAAAAAGCCTACAACGTACTAAAAGTTTGGACGTAAAATGCCTAGGAAGTTAGTTATCCAGGAAAATTCCCAAGTAGTTTGTTTCGTTTCGTTAAAATAACAAAAAGTGTTGTTTAGATAGCCTGTCCCTAAACATAGTTCAAAAGACAACAACTACATCTATATCTGCAGATATGAGTTGATTAACATGCACCATAGTGTTAAAGTTAGGACACTTGTCTTGCAGGCAACCCCTGTTTTTCTGTTGCCATCACATATGGGAGATAGTCAGCATCCACAATCAGTGACCTGTTCACCAGCTCGGTTTTTTCTAAACTCTGGCCGAGCTATCGAAAGTACCCTCAATAACGATGAAAATGCCCAGAGAGTATTTTGTTTAATGCACTTTAGTTCTGCCCGTCAGATTTTGAAGCGCACCCTCGCAGTATCTTGCTCTTGGTAAGCTTGTTGAAACGTAGACAGAAGATGCATTCGCCAAGTAGTTTTGCGCACATGAAGCTCGAGCATATTCTTCATGCTCCTCAACTCGAAGTAACCCAGACTGATAGGTCTGCAACTCCAATTTTATAAAGGCTACACTTACTGTTTGATAGCGTTTCTGTATGAGGATTCCATTTAGAGCAGCTGGTCTACACCTTCTGCAGTAGATATATGTGATAAGCGGTTCTAGGCCTACCACGGTGTTGCTTCCTTTAATGGCTTCATCCGTCATCACAATCAGTAACAGCTACCAGCTACGGCCTGCTGTGTTACTTAGATTATTGTAGCTGCTTTAGGTTACCTGGCAAGTGAGCTTCAAGCATGTCACAGTGGAACTGCATTCGACTTAGGGAAGTTGCCTTTAAACCTGCTGAGTATTTCCAAACGGGTAAATTTCTCTCTCTTTAGAAGACTTTAACTAGAACGCTGGTTTCACCGATTGTTTTGATATTTTTCGCCGCACTTTGAAATCTGAATGAGCTGACAAATTGTGCCAGAATATGGTGGTAGATCCACAGTAAAAGATAGAGGCAAGTAGGAGAGAATAGTGTCATCGGCCAAAACTATAGCTCAGAAAATCGACTCCTTTTGCACAATTTTTGCTGGGCTAGGGATTCAAAAAGTCAGATTTCATTATTTTTAATGACGAAATCATGCTAAATGATGCTCTTGCGAACAAGAGGGTGCTGCGGTGGGCATTAAACCCACACTGTCCAATAATCATCTATCACATTAGAAAACATGGGTGGTGCATCCAACTCCTAAATGGGTAGTGGCATGTCCAATACATCGAATCGTTGGTCAATTAGTCTGTTTTCGAATATTAGCAAAGTTTTCGAAAAGATGACCAATAGAGTCCCGACTAAGTAGGTTGAGAAGATATCTTAGCTGATATCAAATTTCTAATGGAAAAGAAAAACAGTAAGCAATTCGCGGGTCCCTGCTTGACATATGAACAGACGTCATAGATGTATTTTTGGTGTTTCAGATATGATGTCACTGTCTATCTCAGGCCCACATTTGTTCTCGATAGTGCTGCACGGAGCACCACTCTGATAACAAAATGTCAATGAATAACAAGCATAGCAAAGATTATACTCCACGTATTGTTTAATGATGATCTGCTGTGTGCTTATATATTGTAGTTAAAAGACCGCCATTGCTAAGCTTAAACAAATGCAATGTTTAGCATTCTTGGGCATATCCGGAGCCTTTCGGACCTGTCCAACAGCAAAGTGGCTCTACGCAGCTCAACTAGTCTGGTACAAGCCAAAGAGCTGGATTTCCACGTACACTCAAACTTAAGGATCCTACTTTCTCACGTACCAGAACTAGGCATGGTCTGCGCGGTCACAGACCGCCTACAAATGACTTTATGCTTCAATAAAGTTTCTCCACGAAGATTCCCAGCAAAGAAGCATGAGTTAGTTAGTAAACACTTACCAAATAGCCAAAGTGGCCTACAGTGGTATACGAATGGTTCTAAAATAAAAACGGGAGTGGGAGCTGGAATACATGGACCGGACACAAACATATCAATTGCCATGGCAAGAGTCCTAGTGTATTCCAAGCTGAAATACACGCCATTCAAAAATGCGTCAATCTGATATACAATCCTGGTATCAAAGGTGCAAACATCCATATATTCACGCACAGTCAGGCAGCTATAAATGCCCTTAGCTCGCAAGTTATTGACTCCAAATCAGTCATGCACTGTTTTAATACCCTCCAAAAACTAAGCTCAAGAAAAAAGACCAAAATATAGCGGGTTCCTGACGGAAACGAAAAGGCAAATAAACTGGCCAGGAAAAGTTTAAAAACCCCCTTTAACGGACCTGAACCCTTCTGCAGTACATCTAAAACAGCAGTAAATTTAGCCTTTATGCAGCCAGGGAGCACTCAAAATGCATCTCATACTGGGAGGAGACTCCAGGCCTACCCTTTAATAAAAATGCAGACAGATGACTGAATCTAAATCGGCATAATATCAGAAACCTAGTAGGATACCTTGCAGGACACGACGGTTAAAGATATCACCTCAGCAAAATAGGACTTGCTGACTCCGCAGACTATCGACTCTGTCTCGAAGACGAAGAAACAGCTGAGCACATTTTATGTGAGTGTCCACCCCTCAGTGGAATCAGGCGGAACAATTTCCTCAGAGAACAACTCGACATCTCTGAAATAAGGGACTCTCCTGCTGGTAGAGTTGCTAACTTCTTTCGGAAGGTAGAAACCCCACTAGTCTAATTTTCTTTTCTGGTCAAAGTGCTTCTCAATCGCCACTAGCGAGTCAGGTCTAAAAAAATAAAAATGAATATGGTCGATGCATGAGGACCTGATTTGTACGTGGTGTTCAATCGAGATGCGCTCTAACTTGCTGAAGAATTTTTATAGCGATTAAGTTGGTTACTATCCAAAAGTAGTATATTTATCTCCATTTTCTACATTCCACGAGGTTTCTATTCTTCAGTTTGGAAACCATTGCCGTCTTTCAATTTGAGGGGAAGACTTCGGTTTGCCATGGTTTCCCAATAGGTGGCTGTTGGATTTCCGCTTGGATGTCGCTTGTTACTGTAAAACTTTTACGAAGGCGTATTGAAGCTATCATGAGGTGATGATCACCCTGCATACCAATATCTTTAATACAATTTCTAAAGCGCTAGCTTATGGTTTTATGTTTGTTACGATGACTGCAGTTCATCCGTCAAGACCACATTAATCTTGTGACTATTGTTATGCTTAAACAGGCTCCAATGACCTGTCAGTTAATGTAAGAGTCAATAACCTTTTCGCCGCTGCTATTTCTGATGTTTCTGGATCTGCGTGGTCCCATCTCATGAATACGCGCTGTGATGTTGTTACGTAACTTTGCATTGACATCTTCCATCATGATCAGGATGTTCCTGTTAGGTGTCAAATTTGTAGCGATGCTTAGTAGCACTGATGTTCGTCATTCACACCCTGCAATCAAGCCGTCAATTCTATTTCAATGAATAGATCATGACTGTATCCCGTGTTTTGGGATCAGTAGTAGACCTTCTCTATTTTGGTTCTGTTGGTTTAAGGAGAAAAGAAGGGAGCTGTTTCCAGTATTTTATCTCGAAATACAATTTGCAAAATATGAACTCTTGCTCAACCTGGAGGAGGAAGGTCTTTATGTTCCAATACCGAATCCTTGCCTAGCTCGATAGCCAATGCCCTATGGAGATAAACAGGTATCGATCTACCTACATTCGAAGCGTTTGTTTGTAAATGCGCTACATACTTGCTGTGCTTTACGTTTGTGGCTAACCGAGCCACAAACCAATATACTCAGGGATGCTTAAAATCAAATTTATTAGTTATGCTGAGGTCTTCGTTGCGGACTGATTATTTCGTTGTTTAGTAAACCACCGTTCATTGGCCATTGCAACATCTGCGAGTTCAGACGTAAGTAGTCGTCCCACCTCAGGCAAAAATACGAAATCGGCTTATTTTGTTCTCACAAATGGTTTTGATGAAAATCTGAAACAAATCTATCTAAAATGCAGCGCTAGTGTCCTTTTCAGGTGTTTGGGTGCTGTAGAAATAGGGTAGGCACTAAGAGGCGTCAACTTGGTGGTACCTTGGACCTGTGTTGCGTCGACCTATGGCCGCCTATACAGGATGACGACGGAGAATTCACGCTACTGCATCAAGGTCGGTAAAAACCACACCGAGACCTTTAATGTCAAAAAAGAAAAGCAGTATGATATCAGTGACTCTTTTAATAGCGCAGTACAGCAAGATAGCGACTAAGGTAGATGCAGATCTAGCTAGCTGGAGGGGCTTGTCCAAGTCTACCTTTGAAGGGTGAAAACGATAAATCTCCATTTTCATTAAGAACACTTGGAGGCTATATTGTGAAGAATCTGTTCAGAAATTATCTGTTTCTTACGCAAAGATTACGCTTTAGACCCTGTGTTGCGTTTTCATCACATCCAAGTTATTTAAAAATGCGCGGCCTCTCACCAGCAATTTGAGCAAGTCTCAGAGGGGAGTTTCTCTAGACCCTAATCTGGAATAGGACTACCTACGTTCTTAGTCGGTTCTTTAATTTATGATAGAGTTTTATATGAGCATATCTATACATATCCATTGTTGGATGGCAACGATTAGTATAAGGCCTCGTAGAAGTAGCATCTTCCGACAGGTGCTGGTTCTTTAAATAACGAGAATGAGCCTCTGCAGCCGATCATCTTGCAGCTCTGCTAATAAGCCCTACTGTTAGATCCCTTAATAGACCACGTGCAGCCGAACAACTAGCGGAGGCTCTAGACCACGAAATGCGATGGGATGGGCCGGACAAAAAGAAGATGAAAAACTGGGACATCTACTACGACGATTGCTATCGACGGCAAAAGCAGCGCTTATTTGGATGCGGATTTGTTGTCGGAGGAAGACAAAGACAAGAAGTCCTGAGCTTCTGGCATGTGAGCGAGTGCCTCGTAGCAATCCGCATCAAGGCTAAATTCGCCAACAATAGCCTTATATGCGCACATGCCTATAGAAAGGGGACGACACCAAGGATGCCTTCTGCGAGCTCCTTAACAAGACCTACGAGCAATGCCCTAGCTATGCCATTAAAATTGTCCTCGGTGATTTTAATGCAAAGCTAGGAAGAGATGGTATCCTTGGTGGAACGGTCGAAAATTATAGCCTGCACGATACCACTTCCAATAACGGATTCAGGCTAATCGACTTTGCGGCGGGGCGAAACATTGTCGTGGCTAGCACGCGGTTCCCACATCTCGACATATAGAAGGGGACTCGGAGAACTCCTGATTCATCAACAGTCAACCAGATTGATCACATTGCGATCGACGCAAGACACTCCCCCAGAATTATGGATATCCGTACGTTCCGAGGAGCCAACATCGACTCGGACCATTACCTTCTTGTAGCCAAGATACGGTTGCGGATATCCCAAACTACGCCTAGACAAACTAATGCTGTGAGGAAATTTGACGTCAGACGGCTACAATCGCAAGAGATCGCCAAGTCCCTTTCCGATCGAGTGTGTCTTAATCTCTTAAGAGGTCCAATACCGCCAGCATCAAGCATCGAAGACCATTGGAAACACTGCCAAAACGTTTGACTCGTCCACCACAACAAAACACCTGGTTTGATGATGAATGCCGGCAAGCACATGCAGCTAAGCAAGATGCATATAAAGCGGCGCTGCATAAAAGGACCAGAGCTGCTCATGAGCTCTATGAGCAGAAGAGGAGAGACGAAAACCGGCTTCTTAGAAGGAAGAAGAAAGAGCATGGGAAGCGCGCGGTCGAGGAAATTGAGAGATGCTACTCCAGGAAATGAGATTCGGAAGTTTTACCAAAAGGTAAAAATAACATGCCGCGGAAACAAACCCCGAACCGAAGCCTGTAGAGATGAACAAGGGAACATCGTAGTAGAATCGCAGTCTGAGGATTTGGAAAGACCATTTCTGCAGACTGTTTAACGGCGATGACGAACCAAATACCGCTGTCAGAATCAACCCAATCAACCTTTCAACCTAGACGACGATGACCAACAATTCCGTCCATCCGACCTGGATGAAGTGAAGATAGCCATTTCGAAGCTTAAGTCCAACAAAGATGCTGGAGCGTATGGCCTGACTGCCGATCTCTTCAAAGCGGCAGGCGATGACTTGGTAAGGAGCATACACCAACTCATCTGTAAAATATGATCGGACGAAAGTATGCCCGTTGAATGGAACCTCAACATTGTTTGTCCGATTCTCTAGAAAGGAGAATCTCTGAACTGAGCCAACTACAGAGGCATCAGTCTTCTATACATCGCATACAAGATCTTATCTGCCGTTTTGTATTAACGCTTGAAGCCGTTCGTCAACAACCTGATAGGTCCATATCAGTGTGGCTTCAGGCTAGGAAAGTCCACCATCGACCAAATATTCACACTACAGCAGATCTTGGAGAAGACCCATGAGCTTCAGATCGATACTCACCACCTATTCATAGATTTTAAGGCCGCGTATGACAGCATCTATAGAGACGAGCTATAAAGAGCAATGTCTAGTTTTGGCATCCCTGCCAAACTCGTCCGTCTGTGCAGGATGACGATGGAGAATGCACGCTGCTCCATCAAGGTCGGTAAAGATCACACCGAGACCTTTGATGTCCAGAAAGGATTTAGACAAGCCGATGCGCTGTCAAGCGATTTTTTCAACATCGTACTTGAAAGAATAGTGCAAAACTCACGAGCAAACACAAGAGGCACTATCTTTCAAAAGTCCGTCCAACTACTCGCATACGCCGACGATATTGACATAATCGGGAGAAAGCAGCGTGATGTCAGTGGCGCTTTCGCGCGTATTGAGACGGAAGCGGCGAAAATGGGTTTAGCGGTCAATGAGGGCAAGACCAAGTATATGCTGTCAAGCAAAAAGGACAACCAACACCGACGTCTCGGGCAGAACGTCACCCTCGACAGATATAACTTTGAGGTAGTTAAGGACTTTGTCTTCCTAGGCTCTGCTATAAATTCAGACAAGGACACCATCGCTGAGATCAAGTGAAGAATAACTCTTGCCAACCGCTGTTTCTTTGGGTTAAGAAGGCAATTGAGTAGCAAAGCCCTCTCTCGGACAACAAAAGTCACCCTTTATAAGACCTTAATAATCCCGGTCCTGCTCTATGGTGCAGAGGCATGGACATTATCAAAAATGGATGAGGGTGTTCTTGGTTGCTTCGAGAGAAAAATTCTTCGGGCGATCTTCGGCCCCGTCTGCATTAAAGATGAATGGAACTGTACATCTACATCGACCTAACCAGAAGAGTGAAGATCCAAGGACTGAGATGGCTGGGTCATGTAGAGCCCATGGACACCAATGCTCCGGTCCGAAAAGTCTTCGAATCCGCCCCGAGGGACAGCGCAGTAGAGGAAGGCCAAGACTCAGGTGGCGCACGCAAGTGGAAGAGGACCTCAGCCAACTTAGCGTGCGAAACTGGAGGCAGCTAGTCAGGGTTCGAGCTGGCTGGAGACGCTTCTGACTAAGGCCCAGGTCCACCCCGGACTGTAGCGCCACCTTAAAAAAAAAATGTCTTCTAGAATATCAGTTGACCAGACGAATGCTTCCTGGCGTATTTAAGAGGTGTGGAACTTTTCTGCAATACCTCAACACTACGGTTTTATTAACGACCTAAGTACCCTCAGGATAAGTAACACAATATTCTGCGACGCTCGCTATTGTTACACATATGTGAGCCCGGTTTGTCCTCTCCCACACACAGAACATTAGACTAATCTCACTGCTTTGTTTCTACAGAGAAAACACATTCATAAGTCGAACAGAAACAAATAATCAATACCAAAAAATAAGACTCTTTTTCCCCGTACGATTTCTGAGAAAATCTACTAATATAAGGGCTTTTCAAGATTACTGTTTCCCTTATTGCGGCTCTCTCCAAATTTGTTGACAAAAAAACTCTCTAATGAGATCAAAATGCTAACACAGCTCGAAGCTCGTTTCCAAGACCTTTTTGTCATTATCCCAAGCTCCTTAGTCGTAGATGTGCAAAGGTCGTGGAAAAATTGTTCCATACACTCATCGGCTCTGTTTATTTTTTTTGTTGTTTTTTCCTTTTAAAGGAAATTATTTTCGCAATTGGCAATTTCCTAATTCCGAACCCACATTGCCGTATCATATTGCCCGTTCTAACCCAACTAAATCCTTGGATCCTTAAAAATAAAAAAAAATAAAAAAATCGAATCCCAATTTAGGCCAACAATGTACGAACGCAGTACGGATACGTGTACGAGTATGTACGTCAAACGACTTCATCAACTGACAATCTCTCACTACAAACAGCTTCGCTTCGCACTTGTACCATATAATCCTGGAGTTTGTTGTGTTCCTAACATTGCTGTTCTCACTCCTGCATCGCTCCTGCTTCGCTGCTGTGCCTGCTCCGATTCGCCCTCTGTTGCTGCGTCGTCGTCTAATGAAATAATTTGATTATTAAAAATAACAAAACCGTCATCATACATCAACCTCTCATCTGCGCTTCATTCCGACCCATATTCGGTTGTGAACAAAAGGTTCGCCCGGTTGGATGCTGTTCGGTCCCGCTGCCGGTTCTGTTTTCAATCCCATACCCAGGCCCAGCCTTGATAGCGTCGTTCCCTCCGGTCGGTGCGGCTCAGCGCTCAAAAATTAAAACGTGAAAACTCGTTACGCATTCCAAACAAGCAACGTAATTATTCTGGTTTTATGTTAAGCAGAGTAGAAAATTACTAATTAAAAATTGTATGGCTTTAGGGGTTGGGGGTGGTGGTGATGGTGGTGATGGTGGGGTGGCTGGGTGACGGTTTGGTATGTGCTATGGGTTCACGGGCAACGGAAGGTCGTACGTTGATGTGTTTTGTTGAAATTGAAGTTAAAGTCACCTTCCTGAGCGTTTTACTCGTAGAAACGCAAATCTCTCTCCCTATTCATGATTTTCGAGCGAATGGTGAATGCTTTTTGGAAACGAACAATCATCTGGTTGGAGGGTGGGTGAGGGTGTTATCAGATGATGATGGTATGGCATGAGACACATACATACACCTACCACATCTCTACGCAATTACAATCCACATTTTATAATTTCCAGTGTGCGTTTGTCGGTTGTGGTGGGGGACGGGGTAGATAGGCTTTTGAGGTGGTTTAGCGGTTTGAGGCGGTTTTAACACGCGGCAACATTCAGCAGACATAACTTTTAAAAGCCGTTATTAGGTGAAAGCTTTTCTTCTAATGGATTCCTGACTGTTTCCCGTGAAATATTTAAAACGTTTTAGCGGGCGCACGGGTAGCACCAGCAGCGGCGGCTGGTTTACCTCTCCGTGTATGGTACTTAAAGTTTGTAACGGCACTGTAATTTATGTTGTTAGACGCATTAGAGAGACAACGTGCGCGAGATACGGATAAGCCGCAAGTGTGTACAATTTATGGACGTTTAATCTCCATCCAAACGCAATTAAGTAATTTGGTATGCTACGACTAAATTTCAGTTCAAAATGTTTCACGTTCACTTTGGCACAGTGACGCACGATGGTGTGTTGCGTGTTATGCCCACCCATTGGATAGAATTTTATAGCCCTCTTAGTGCATGGTGGGTTTTCATAATTTTTGGAAACACTATCACCACAGGCAGCCACCATCAGCCACAGCTATCACCAATGGATTTCCACAACCACCATCGACATTAACTCGTCCGGTCAATTGTTGTGGAGCATTGACTGCAGGATTATATCCCATCAACGATGGTTAATCATCGAGCATAAGTGCCACCATTTAGGATAAGTTTTAAGAGCTCCTATTCACGCGTCATCGGCATGATAATGCAATGATGCGGAATTTGGAATATAGAGGGGCTGTTGAGCTTGGTTATGATGTTGAAAGCGGGATGTCTTGTGTGGAAGGTTGAGCCCCATTGGATCCCACTATTCCAGAGAGTTATTGTAATTTTGGTATTGCTTTCTTACGTTGATTGGATGCGTTTGTAGCTTTAAATTGCCTTTAAACGATAGTGCTTTAAGAAAACTATTAAAAATTGCTGATTTAAGGCTCAACATCATTACGATAGGCACACTGTATGAATGCTCCATCAACCAAGTCTTTTGGTATCCCCATCGCTTGGTTTGTAGAACAGAAATTTGACAATCTCTAGTAATTATTTATAGCTCCGTAATGTACGAGTATCTATTATTGACGACGAATATGTGAGTGAGATTGTGGCGAAAATCTTGTATTCTGAACTGACTGGGTCTTTAAGTACGCGTGGGCGATTGAAAATTTATGAAAAGAAAGAGAGGTACCGATGTACGTTGGTTTTGAATGTTTGCAGGTTATAATGACTAGGGTACCAAGGGCTCGGTAAGGTATTCCATAAGCCCTACGAGTTGTACGGCTTAGGAAAGAATCACGGTATTTCAAAGTTTCAAAGGATGTACTGATGAGCATTCATAGCGAGACGGGTGTTACGGTTGGAAGTTTGTAGGGGTGCAGGGTTACTAGCAATTTCGGTGGAACCCTGGTGTTGAAAATACTGATAGAACAAGGCTAGACAGGAGACATTACGTAGGTGTTTGAGGGTATTAATTTACTCTGTAATATTGTCATCGCCCATCAGTTTTATAGCATGGTTTTGAATTCCATCTAGCAAATGAGAGAAGGTCTTAGGGGCACCTAACCAAATGTGAGCATTGTACTCCAATATTGGGTTTAAATATTGAGAACAGATCAGTGGGAGATCAGCAAACCTAGGCATCGAATATGTGGTCATTCTAACGTAAGTTGTCATTGATACGCCTACCGAAAGTGAAAAGTTTTCGATGTCGACGATGCAAGTGCCATTCATCGAAAATGGCTGGGTGTATAATTTTGCTTTAACGAAAGCAAGCATTATTCTGTTTTGAAGCATTAAATTCCACTCTGTTGATGGTTCTCAAATTGGTTGTGCTGTTAAAACAGGAGTTAAATGAGCTTAACATACGCTGCCATTTCCGTTTTATATTCGAAGAGTAGGGACGTTAAACCAACAACGAATATAAAAAGAAGTGTATTGTCGCTAGCATAGGACAAAATATATAATAAGCAGACAAGAGATCATCAATGGAAATTAAAAAGAGTGTCGGAGACAAAACGGAGCCCTGGGGCATTCCAGCATTTATTTTGTAAATATCAGACTTGAAGCCATCCAAGACAACTTGAATTGAAAGTTTCTAAAGGTTATTTCTAATCCATTGTTGACAAAAGACCCTGGTTCCAAACTTTGTCAAATGTCTTAGAAATATCAATTACAACTATCATGCCCTCTGCTGATTTATGTTCCTACGCTTTGGTTCCACTGTTTAGTGAGACATCCCATCAAATCACCGGTTATTCCGAATTTTTCGTGTTTCGAAATTTTTCATGAGCTAACGATTAACAGCGTTTCCATTACCTTTGAAAGAAGTGACGTAAGTGGAATAGATCGGAAGGCATCGTCAGAAATAGGATTGATGAAAAAGTTAACACAGTGGTCTTGCCATTCTGAACGAATGAATTTGTGAATGTTAAGATCTTTAAATCTTAGGTGTGTTTCTTTTTGCACGCATGTTAGCTAAGTTCACAATAAACGATCTATCCCCGCTTAAGAGTTCATCATAAAAACTTGGCAGCACAGATATATTTATGACGTTTTATAACACTTCATCTGTCAGTTCATAAACAATTGTAAGAAAACAATTTTGAGAAAACAACATAAGAAGTGAAGAAGTTAACAAGATAAGTGAAGAAAATCGGGATAGAAAACGCAGATAAAGCGCAGGTAAGGGTTGCAAATAAATATTAAAATTCGACAAAAAAATAATGTTTTTCTCTTAGATAATCATTGATAGATGAAAACTGCAAGCAGTCCTCAAAGAGATAGACACAATTTGGAGTTAGCTCTTTCGATGATTTTCTCGGAAGGCTCTATTATTTCGAGTTGCAGCTCTTCGAGCAGCAGTTTCGAAGAATCGGAGGTGGAACAAGAGCACCACATAACGTGCTCCAATTTCATTGAGGCATATAGCAACTGTAACCCATATGCGGTTACACAGGTCAACAGTGGATTACCTAATATGTATGTAAATATTTATTTTCTGAAATATTCAAATAATTTTTTCTTAAAATGTTCAGCATTGCATTCTCATTCTGTGTTTCTACCTGAAACATCTAAGGGGAGGAAGTCGAGCATTGGATGTCGGAAGACGATATTTATGTACATATGGTGCATAAATAATACAGTTACATTGCGGCAGCTTGGCAATTTATTTGGAGTTCCAATGTCGTCTGCTTGGATTGCTATTCAACGGCCTAGCTCTTTGCTTGATTCTATCGGAAATATTTATGTCAAGTGGCCACAAGGAGCTGCAGCAGAGGAAACACGGAGAATGTTCGAGGAGAAAAAAAGAATTCCGGGATTATTGGGGCTATAGATTGTACCCACATCAACATCAAGGCCCCAAAAATAAGCAAAGAAAGCTACTATAACAGGAAGCAGGGTTACAGCCTCGTTCTTTAAGCAGTCGCTGATATCGATATCACTTGTGGTGAGCCCGGTTCACTCCACGACTGCAGAGTTCTTCGAAGATCTGAATTGTACTCAAAAGTCCAAACAGATCATACTCGTATTAATCTGTTTCCCAATGGATTATTTATACTGAGTGATTCCGCTTATCCATCAACGAGCTGGTTAGTGCCACGTTTTAAGGACAATGGTAATTTAACGGATACACAGCGAAGGTTCAACTACATACACTCAGCGACAAAAATGACTATGGAACATACTTTTGGGCTTCTCAAGGATAGATTTCGGAGGCCTTCGAGCAGGTGGATTTGAGATCAGTGAACAGGATAATTGTGAATGCATGTGTTTTACACAATATATGCATAATCAAAGATGATCTGTGCACTGACAGTGTGCCAGAGCAGCCGGATGAAGACATTCCTGAAAATGCAGATGCGGAAGATGCTGTAAATACTTTGTGGTAACAGTGGTCTGCATGCTATTGCTAGCATGTGGGGAAAGGTGAAGTGTCCCTTGTGACAGCGGAGTGGCACGCTTGCCATGCTCGGCTGAGCTCGTCGGATGGGGGGGATCTTGCTGTCGTTCATTTACCTACAAAATAATTATCGTGCCGAATGATATGATAAATTACACATACGGGAAATCCTGAATATTCATACATACACCTACTAAGCTATGCTGAAAATTAGCTGAGAAAGTCATTGTTATGACACAATGCTTTCTTGCAGGACTAGCCCACCCACTTTGTGTATAAGTGCACCTTGATTGCTATGCCTGCCTATTGTAAGCAACCCCCTAACTTCGAGGAAAACCGATCACATTTTCACATCTTTAAATACACACCCGCAATATTTCGAACGTCACTAATACTCATAAATCATGGTATCAATTCAAAGAATTCTAGTTTTTTACATTTTTAATTCATTACAGAAGGTATGTTTGAGTAAAGGAAAATAAATTTTAAGGTTACTATGCAAAAATTCTATACGTATAAGTAAATTAGTATGTTTGTTAAACAAAAGATGCCAAACTTGATCGCGACGGTTTGATATTATTAATTAGATTATACGAATATGTATTGTACTTACTTTGATTACTGCTGCAGATCAGGTGTGCACACTGGATCGCTTGATTTTATTAAATATAGGTATTTAGGTTTTAGTTTTTAAGTAGTTTCAAATTATTTGGCAAATTTTTTTATAATACATTCAATCAAAAGGAAAATTAGATTAAGAATAAAGCTCTCATTTTGAGCTAGATACACATTTTACTATGAAAATTTTATGCTTTAGTTAAGTTAAGAGTTTTTAGTCGAGTTAAAGTTTATCACATCAAATTTTAGACATATTAAATTTTTAATTCAATTTAGTTTTCTCGTCTGTAGCTATGTAACTTTTCGTTGTTGAAATTGGAACGTTGCGAATTCTGGTGCTGAATGTGATTTTTGATTGATGACAGCTTGGTTACAGTGAGTTAATTAGCTTTTTGATTGAGGTGTGGGCGCAGAGGTGATTTTAATACGGATGATAGTAGCGTAGAATTCGTCCAATATGATCATACAGGTGCGATGTATGACATGTGTTGCAATCGTGATATCTCTCGTGGTTAGCATTTAAAATAATATCACACGTTGTTAGTTATAGTCCTGAGCGATCGAAATGACTCATTTAATTAGGATTTACGCCTAATTTTAGAGATAACTCACGATTACGAGCAACACGTGTCTGGAAAAAAAGAGAAGAAGACGACGTTTTTATACACTCTCGGTTGTACTAAATATGTATGTTTGTTCTTACCTTGTTTTAAACTAGATTTTTTTTGATTCGATTTATTTTTTGAACTTATTTTTTGTTTTCGATATTAATGAACACTATTGCACTGAAACTTGGGGATTTTATTTTCCACCATTAAAGATATACTAGGAATACTCCGCGCACCACGTACCTGGAAGAGAGCTATCACCAAAATGGCATTCTGCCTGATTGGTAGAAAGGCGGAAAGGAAGCATGGGTATTGCTTAGCAACTGAGAAATATCGCACACCAGGTTTTACAGTGGCTCATAAAGGATGTGACGTTGTCGTTGCATTTTAAGTTTGTTGTGGAGAGATTTTCAAAGATAGAAAATTAAATAGAAAATTTAGTTTTGATAAAACGAAAGGAATCGCTACAACTTCAGTCAAATTTTATTCAATTGTTTACAGGAGCAAAACGTTATTTGAAAATTGATATCTCATTTTCACCAAGCATGCTAAAGGGACCATAGAGATTATAAGACATAGCAACAAAGGCTCTTCCGCTTCATAAAAGTTTGTTCATCCTAGTCAGACTAGTTGCGATTCAAAATAAAATTCGAACATTTATAATTCAATTTTTAATTCTAGAAGTATTTTAGAAGTTGATTCCCAATTTAAATAAACACCTCTTTGGGCGAAAATTAAAAAAAACCGAGTTAGGATAGGATTTTAAATTATAAATTAATTAACAATGCATATACAAAACGAACAAAAATACTTTATTAATAAAACAATTACAAAAATAAACAACAAAAACATAGTAACAAAAAAGTAAGGTTCATAACAACAATAAAAAAGGAAGTAACGTCGGCGGTATTAAACAAAATCAGTTGCGTATGCCAGAAGAAAAAGAAAATATATACGTTCGAATTTACTTACATATCTACTTGATAAAAATATTTCCAATTACTTACATTTATTTATTTATTTATTTATTCAATCTACGATTTTCACAATCTACAGATTTCGAATTCATTAAAAAATAAAAGTATAAAATATAATTTAATACGAGGGCGGGTCAATAAGTCCGTGACTTTTTGAATTTCTGACCTCTTTATTGAAACAGCAACACTGCTCCTGTCAACAGGCATCTGTCAGTTGACTCCTGTCAAAATTTAAACTTGCTGCGTCAGTTAGTTTGTGTTTGACAGCTATTTTTTTCAGACTACTCACTAATTTGAGCAGAAAATGGAAAAAAGTGAATTTCGTGTGCTTATTAAGCATTATTTCTTGCGAAAAAAAACCATTACCGAGACCAAGGCTAAGCTTGATAAATACTATGGGGACTCTGCACCATCGATTTCAATGGTAAAAAAGTGGTTTACTGAATTTCGTTGTGGCCGTACAAGCACTGAAGATGCCGAACGTTCTGGACGCCCAGTTGAGGTCTCTACACCCGAAACAATCGAAAAAATTCACGATATGGTGTAACACAAACGCAATCGTGTAACAACTTCACAGGAAGGTTTGGCGTTGTTTAATCGCAATATGGAGGAGTTTTTGCGCCGTTTTGTAACCGTGGACGAAACATGGATCCATCACAACACACCAGAGAACAAACAACAGTCAAAACAGTGGGTTTCTAAGAGTGAATCGGCGCCAAAGAAGGCCAAGGTGGGTTTGTCAGCCAATAAAGTTATGGCGACTGTTTTTTGGGATGCACGCGGGATAATCCACATTGACTACCTTCAAAAGGGAAGAACAATCAAACGGGAATATTATGCCAACTTATTGGACCGATTCAATGACGATTTGAAAAAAAAACGACCTCATTTGGCCAAGAAAAAAGTTCTTTTCCACCAAGACAATGCAAGGGTGCACACATGTGCAGTTGCCATGGCAAAAATCCATGAATTGGGCTATGAATTTATCCCTCATCCACCCTATTCTCCAGATTTGGCTCCGAGCGACTACTTCTTGTTCCCAAACCTGAAGAAATGGCTTGGTGGAAAAAGATTTGACTCCAATGATGAAGTCATCTCGCAAACAAAGGCCTATTTTGAGGACCTCGACAAATCATTTTTTTTGGAAGGGATAAAAAAAATTGGAGAAGCGTTGGACAAAGTGTATAGAGCTCAAGGGAGACTACGTTGAAAAATAAAATTATTTTTTTATCAAAAAATCTGTGTTTTAATCCAAAAGTCACGGACTTATTGACCCGCCCTCGTATAACAATATAATAAAAATTCATTGTTGAATAACAAAGAATAATGTGTTCTTAAAAACATTTCTGGGTAAAGATATATCTAATTTTGAGTAATAAAAATTAAATATTTTACTTGATAAGGAAATAGGCTTCCGTTGGCCATAAAGCGTATTATGACGACTCTCCAACAACAAAGGTCTTGGTCTCAGAGTTCTAGACGAAATATAAATATTCAAACTATTAAGCAAATTCACACTATCAATAGTAGCACATAAAATGTCACGAATAAACATTACGTTGTACATTTTTCTTCTCATTTCGAGAGTTTGCATACCAAGTAGAAGACATTTAGAGCGATGGGATGGCTGAGATTGATTATAACAAAAAAGCCGGCGAAAGGCGAATTTAAAAAATTTCTTTTGAATAATTTCAATTCTTTTTATGTGTGTAAGGGAGGTAGGACACCAGATAATACATGCATACTCCACTATAGGACGAACAATACAGAGCTTTAAGGGTATAAGGATCTTTAAAATCAGTGGAGTTTCTTTTAACAAATCCTAGAAGTGAGGATGCTTTTGTAACGACAAAATTAACATGTAGGTTAAACATTAATTTACTATCAAAAATAATCGTCAACTACTTTTATCCGAGAGTTGTTTAAAAAATAATTAGGGAAAATGTGATGAAAACTCCTATTGAAGCTCATACAGGCACACTTGTCAATATTTAGCATCAGATCATTCAGAGTACAACACACAGTAAAAAAATCCAAGTCTTTTTGAAGCAATAAGCTGTCATTTAGAGTTGATATTTTTGCAAAAATTTTAATATCACCAGCGTACATGAGGCAATGAGAGTGCTTTAAAAAGATGGGAAGGTCGTTTATAAACAGCAAAAATAATGGCGGTCCCAAATGGCTCCCTTCAGGGACACCCGAACAAACCAAAATCTCCTTCGAAACATAGTCACCTATGGCAACATATTGTCTCCTACCAAGCAAATATGATCCAAACCATTGAAGTAATGGACCACGGAACCCATATGATTCAAGTTTTTTTTAGAAGAATCTTCAACTTCACTCTGCTGAAGGCTTTAACAAAATCTGTATAAACCACATGCACTTCTTTATGGTTCTCTAATGCTTACTTACTTACTTTAGGTGGCGGTACAGTCCAAGGTGGACCTGGGCCTCAGTCAACAAGCTTCTCCAGCTAGCTCGATCCCTGGCTAGCTGTCTCCAGTTTCGCACGCTAAGTTGGCTGAGGTCCTCTTCCACTTGCGTGCGCCACCTGAGTCTTGGCCTTCCTCTACTGCGCTGTCCCTCGGGGGCGGATTCGAAGACTTTTCGGACCGGAGCATTGGTGTCCATGCGCTCTACATGACCAAGCCATCTCAGTCTTTGGATCTTCACTCTTCTGGCTAGGTCCATGTCGCTGTACAGTCCATACAGTTCATCGTTGTATCTCCTCCTCCACTCACCGTCAATGCAGACGGGCCCGAGGACGCCCGAAGAATTTTTCTCTCGAAGCAACCAAGAACACCCTCATCCATTTTTGATAATGTCCATGCCTCTGCGCCATAGAGCAGGACCGGGATTATTAAAGTCTTATAAAGGGTGACTTTTGTTGTCCGAGAGAGGGCTTTGCTACTCAATTGCCTTCTTAACCCAAAGAAACACCGGTTGGCATGAGTTATTCTTCGCTTGATCTCAGCGCTGGTGTCGTTGTCTGTATTTATAGGTAGACAAAGTCCTTAACTACCTCAAAGTTATATCTGTCGAGGGTGACGTTCTGTCCGAGACGTCGGTGTTGGTTGTCCTTTTTGCTTGACAGCATATACTTGGTCTTGCCCTCAATGACCGCTAAACCCATTTTCGCCGCTTCCGTCTCAATACTCGCGAAAGCGCCACTGACATCACGCTGCTTTCTCCCGATTATGTCAATATCGTCGGCGTATGCGAGTAGTTGGACGGACTTTTGAAAGAAAGTGCCTCTTGTGTTTGCTCGTGAGTTTTGCACTATTCTTTCAAGTACGATGTTGAAAAAATCGAATGGCAGCGCATCGTCTTGTCTAAATCCTTTCTGGACATCAAAGGTCTCGGTGAGACCTTTACCGACCTTGATGGAGCAGCGTGCATTCTCCATCGTCATCCTGCACTGACGGACGAGTTTGGCAGGGATGCCAAAACTAGACATTGCTCTATATAGCCCGTCTCTATAGATGCTGTCATACGCGGCCTTAAAATCGATGAATAGGTGGTGGGTATCGATCTGAAGCTCATGGGTCTTCTCCAAGATCTGCCGTAGTGTGAATATCTGGTCGATGGTGGACTTTCCTGGCCTGAAGCCACACTGATATGGACCTATCAGGTTGTTGACAAACAGCTTCAGGCGTTCACACAATACGGCGCATAAGATCTTATATGCGATGTTAAGGAGACTGATGCCTCTGTAGTTGGCGCAGTTCAGAGGGTCTCCTTTCTTGAGAATTGGACAAACAATGCTGAGGTTCCATTCATCGGGCATACTTTCGTCCGACCATATTTTACAGATGAGTGGGTGTATGCTCCTTACCAAGTCATCGCCTGCCGCTTTGAAGAGCTCGGCAGTCAGGTCATCCGCTCCAGCAGCTTTGTTGGACTTAAGCTTCGATATGGCTATCTTCACTTCATCCAGGTCGGGTGGACGGAATTGTTGGTCATCATCGTCCAGGTTGAAAGGTTGATTCTGCCTGACAGCGGTATTTGGTCCGTCATCGCCGTTATACAGTCCGCAGAAATGATCTTTCCAAATCCTCAGCATCGACTGCGATTCTACTACGATGTTCCCTTGTTCATCTCTACAGGCTTCGGTTCGGGGTTTGTTTCCGCGGCATGTTATTTTGACCTTTTGGTAAAACTTCCGAACCTCATTCCTGGAGTAGCATCTCTCAATTTCCTCGATCGCGCGCTTCTCATGCTCTTTCTTCTTCCTCCTGAGAAGCCGGTGCTCGTCTCTCCTCTTCCGCTCATAGAGCTCATGAGCAGCTCTGGTCTTCCTAAGCAGCGCCGCGTTATATGCATCTTGCTTAGCTGCATGTGCTTGCCGGCATTCATCATCGAACCAGGGGTTTCGTTGTGGTGGACGAGTGAAACCCAGCACATCAGAAGCGGCATCTCTGATGGCGTTTTGGCAGTGTTTCCAATGGTCTTCGATGCTTGATGCTGGCGGCATTGGACCTCTTAAAAGATTAAGAGACACTCGATCGGAGAAGGACTTGGCGATCTCTTGCGATTGTAGCCGTCTGACGTCGAATTTTCTCACAGCATTAGTTTGTCTTGGCGTAGTTTGGGATATCCGCAACCGTACCTTGGCTACAACAAGGTAATGGTCCGAGTCGATGTTGGCTCCTCGGAACGTACGGACATCCATAATGCTGGAGGAGTGTCTTGCGTCGACCGCAATGTGATCAATCTGGTTGACTGTTGATTGATCAGGAGTTCTCGAAGTCTCCTTGTGTATGTCGAGATGTGGGAACCGCGTACTAGCCACGACAATGTTTCGTCCCGCCGCAAAGTCGATTAGCCTGAATCCGTTATCGGAGGTGGTGTTGTGCAGGCTATATTTTCCGATTGTTCCACCAAAGATATCCTCTCTGCCTAGCTTTGCATTAAAATCACCGAGGACAATTTTAATGTCATAGCTAGGGCATTGCTCGTAGGTTTTGTTGAGGAGCTCATCCTTGATGTCGTCATCTTTCTCCTCTGTGGGGGCATGCGCGCATATGAGGCTTATGTTGGCGAATTTAGCCTTGATGCGGATTGCTACGAGGCGCTCGCTCACATGCCGGAAGCTGAGGACTTCTCGTCTTAGTCTGCCTCCGACAACAAATCCGCATCCAAATAAGCGCTGCTTTTGCCGTCGATAGCAATTGCCGTAGTAGATGTCGCTGTTTTTCATCTTCTTTTTGTCCGGCCCATCCCATCGCATTTCTTGGATGGCGGTTATGTCTGCTTTGCAGCAGTCTAGGGCCTCCGCTAGTTGCTCGGCTGCACGTGGTCTATTAAGGGATCTAACATTCCACGTGCATATCCGAAGCTCATTGTCCATAAATCGTTTGCGTGGGTTGTCAACAGTAGATCCGTCCATATCCGAGGCTTGTTGATGCTTCGTAACTTCTTGTTTTTTTTAAATGGCCGGGCAGTTACCCCGGCGGCACAACCCCCAACCTGGAGGACCAGTTCCACTTTCAGTGCCCCTAGAGATTCCCAGATGGCGCCACGGGGAGGCGTGAAGTAGGACTTATTAGCAGAGCTGCAAGATGTTCGGCTGCAGAGGCTCATTCAGAGACTTTCCACTCTTCAGGAAAAAATCCACTGGAAAGCGAGTTATTAAAGAGCTTTGATAATGGGATACTAAGCGAGGATGCACTGTAGCGTAAAACGATTGGAAAAATACCTAATATATCAGCTTTTCTTTGTGGTTTTAAGCTACGTAAGACTACTTCAACATTACTTACATCAAATGAATAACAAGAACAATTCCTGTGTTTGCTTGCAGAGAGGAGTACTCTAAAAAAAAAAAAAAAACAAAAAAAATAGAAAAAGAGAAAAGATTTAATATGTATTAATTTTTGAATATTATAAAATATTATTTTTTTAATAAAGCCTCAAAAACACTCAGTTTCTTTTTCTCCAGTTCAGCTTCCTGCTTTCACTTATTTTCGAGTGATTCTGCCATCCGTTTCATTAATTCTGCCCGCTGCGCCTGCTTTATTTTACGATCTTCCTGCTTGGCGGCCAGCTTGGCAGCATTCGCTTCCTTTTTCGCTTTAAGAAGGTCCTGAAAATAGCAGTAACGTGCTGATTTATTTTGGCGAATTGTTGTTGTTGAGAAGGGGTCAGCGGCTGATCTTTGCTCAATCTATCCGTTGTTTCAATTAACGAAATGCTCCCAAGGTGGATTGTATGGTTATTTGAGATGATGGGTTTATCTCCAGAAATTTCATCCAATTCGTCCATGTAAGGCGCAATGCAAGGGCTCGCACCAGTCTTGGACTCGTTATCTTTCCCCGCCTGTACACTATCAGTAGTGTCCTCATTTTCCCTTCCAAGGCACTGGCAGTTTTACTTGAATTCTGAAAGATGTGTAAAGGTTTAGCACAATGTACTTTAAATAAATCATAAAAATAACTTACCGTGATGGCTTGACAAAGCATATCCTCAAGAACATTCGCAAGTTTTTTTCTGTGGGGATGGGAAAATTCTTCCTTTCTTCCCAGGTAGCAATAAAGGAACCCCAGAGTCTCCTCCCTTGTCCACACCTTGCGCTTATCCTTTTCAGCCATTTTAAAAGTATCTAAAAGACTAATAATAAGTGAAAACTTTTTATCCTTTTATCTGAAGATTGAGGTGAAAATGAAAATAAAATTATTTTTTTGCTTTTTAAGGGGATAGCGGATTCGCTATAGTGTGGAAGTGAATTCCCTCGTAGGCGAAGATAAAGAGCAATCTAAAGGTTTTAAGCTGGCCTCAAAGTGTGCAGCAAGCAAATTGACTTTATCTAAATGGCTGACAGCTGGAATGTCATTGTAAATAATCATTGGGATGTACGATTAGGTGGAATTTCTAATTTTTTTGACGATCGCCCAAATTTGTACTACCTTAGGGGCATTGTAGTACTTTTTGCCTCAGTATGTGGTCATGTTGGAATTTCACAGGAAAGGCTTTGAAATCATTCCTGGGTCATTTAAACTTTTTTCGGGTTTTCTCTATCGTTGTTGGTAGGTTGGTGGGTCTTGTAGGACTTCGGTTCTGTTTCTAAAGAGACACGGATTAATTTTCCGGACGTGCACAATGCCAGGATGAAACGGATGCTGTAACCAACAAAGAATGCAATTCTAATGGACAGAAATTGAATGAAGCGGTAGAACCTCTCGAAGGAAATAAAACCACCGGTGGTTTAGTTTTAACCATAAACGATGTTTCGATAAGACCTGTTCTACAATCAAAAAAAGTCGTAGTTCTGGTCGACGAAAGCCGGTTGAAGTTGTGAAATCCACGCTCGAAAAAAACCCTAGTGATGGCTTTCCCGCGCTCCAGACCCGGCTAAAAGCAATGCGAAAGTTGCAGTTCGGATTTACAGAATTTAAATCTCGCGGGAATTCCGCTTTCAATAAAGCCACGGAATGCCATATGGGACGGGATCAACACTTTTAAAAGGATGCTCAGTGTCTCTTCTAATTGGCAAGGTGGGCAATGACAATAGTCTAAATGACGTAGAGTGCAAAAACTTTGTTGATCAACTGTCGGAGCTAGATAGAGTAGAAAATGTAGACATTCAGAAAGAGAAGTGTTTTTTTTTGAAAACGGAATACTCACAATCTAACAAATTTAGTCTCAGTCTGTGCCAAAAATCATAATCTTGATTTGAAGGTCAGGTTCACCCTCACCATCATAACTTGGAGACTTTTTCAACCAAGATTAAGTGGGTGCATGCAGACATGAGTTACGAAACTAACGAAGAGTGGTACAATTTCGTCATTGCGTCAATTTATTTATTTAGTGCTACCGTCGCCATCGAAGGCAGTAGCCTGTGATTTTAAGGGAATGAGACTGCGATGCAAATCCTCAAAATACTTTTCGGGGAAGCAGAAAATGCAACCTGAAAAGTAATCCAAGACTTGGTTTTCAATAAAGTTGCATCCACTCCAACATTTGTTACTAAAGTAAAACAGCAACTTATCGATTTTATGCTATCGAACAAGAGATAACTGGCTGGAAAGTACTACTACCATGAATTCTGAATTCAGAACCAGACCAGAAAATGAATCAGTGGAAAATCAACTGGACACCCTTTTAAAATTAGATCTGTAAGCCTTCTCGAAATAATCAAACTCTAACGAAAGCTGTTTAGATCCTGTAACGAAATAGCGCAGATTGCTCTTTCCATGGTGAGACTCAGATCTGCAGAGATAACTAAGGACAATTGAAAACTTATAAGTAAGTTCGACAATTAGTGACCTAGAATTGGACTTCTAATTCATCCCCTCAAAACTGCGATAGTTTTCCTTACGAGAAGGATCGAGTGCTGAAATATTGTACATCATCATTATTCTCCAGCATTTGGATGTCATCCTGAATAATAAGCTTCTTAGGACCAAACATGTCAGACAAAAACCTCGACGACACTGTCGGACCTTTGACAAGACATTGGGCTTGTCACCCAAGAAGGTCGTTTGGGTCTGGATGGCTAAGATAAGGCCAGTCAATGGTGAAACGAGGTTTCATAAAAACATGACATTTCTGCTTTTACCAGAGTCCAAGGAACGGTCTGTCTCGGCAAAATAGGGGTCTTCAGACGACTCTATCTCCGCTTGATATACATCATATCAGAGATGACAACAGGACTCCTGTTATTTACAGAATAACAAATCTACTTCCCCTATGCCCAGAATTGCCAAAAAAGGGTGAATCTTTCACCCTCTAACCCTGGCCGGAAGTCTAAATTCATGATTGTTTGCGTACCGAGTCGGAAAGAAATTACGAATTTGAAGCGGCAGGCAAGATTTAGAAAAGGATCGTAAGTTGCGATAGAACTTCCATTGGCAGTGATTTACGTTTGATTTCCGAAAGTGCAGATGGCATGACATTCCAGCATGAGGACGAACAAATCGAAAATTTCTTCATATCTCTTCCTACTGTTCCTCGCTTGGAAAAACTGCAGGCTGACTACTGATTCCGTTACTGAGCATTAAGGTTTTGCTTACTCCTGTGACGCTTGCTATGAGTTTGTTGACGATACCAAAATCTCTTCGAGTGTCCGGCAAAAGACTCGTATCAGTCAACGAAACTGGGGTGGGCTGTGTTTCTAGAACTCTATCAATGAAGTTTTTACTCATCTTTGTATGAGAGGCCAATTCCCGGTCACCCCAAGTAAATACCAAGTTTTCCTGATTTATTTGTATCTTATTGTGTTTCCTAATTTTATTTGCAGTCGCAGTAATATCTCTTGCCATGCTGCTTATACCCTTGAATCCTTCGCATTGTACTGAAGCTCCTTTCCCGCGTATCTTTGACATCGATGTCTTTGCGGGAGGACTTTTTATTTCCTACTAAATGGTAAAACGTCTCCTATTAAGAGGCTCTAAATTCAATCAACAAGTTATTCATAACTCCATCTACTTCTGTGAAAATGTTTTTCTTTGTAAGCTACACCTATGTACTCGTATACAACCATTGGTTGACTGGATATTAATTAACGTTCACAACTATTGATTCACAAAATACTTCTATGTATCAACAACCTATGGACGAAACATTCTGGCTATTCTGACTCCGAATTTAGGAACTTTCAAGTAATAAGAAATGCCATATTGGATTACGGATGTATATCAGTAAATAATCGCATCAACGTCAAAGTACAACGTTCAGGAAATTCCAAATCCAACCACAGAACACAAAATATATACACGAGTACGCTAAAGATACCCCCGTTAGGGACATACTCCCATTTGGACTGATCTAAATCAGGTACAGCGTTAAAACCGAATTTTCATTTTGCATTAGCAATTTAGCCGTACCAGAAACAAACTGAAATAGCTTAAGGACTGCCACCTTCGTTTCCAATTAGGATATTCTCCCTAACCTCTAGCTCCATCTCGTACCCGTACGAGTATATGAGATGAGTTGAAGCAAATTTATCTCTCGTAGGAATAGCTACTTCCCTTGGCTCAAGAGGAAACCAGTTACCAGGAGCTATCCACCCGCATCCCTATGAAAACACTTTGTGCGGTCGAACTGAAACGACGTTTTGTGTAGTAAGCACGGAACGAGGAGATGAACGAACGTTCAGTCTCGAGGGCATAATGAATGCTTTTCAGAGCTTTTAATTAAGATCACTTCATATATAATTTTGTTAATTGACAAAAACCAAATGTGTACGAGTAGTATGGGGATGCGAGCCATGGATACATCCACCAAACTATCTTTGCATAGGAGCAAACGAGTATTCATATCCCTGCCCGGTGTGGTACCCTGGAAGACAGACATCGCCATTTGCCCATAGTTCGTCGATGAGTTGGCGATTACACAGTATCTACATATGTACTCGTATAAGCGAATAAATACATGTACACGCGTATCTAGTTATGTTTGTACGTAAATAATCTGCATAAAGGCGAATAACACCCAAAGGAAACAATTAGAGAGATGAATTTATCCTGTATACTGTAGCTATACTCGTAGTCTGGTTACCATAGCTGGGCTCGGTGCTGATGCTGATGCTGCACCATGTTCCTCCCGTACCTGTTTCGGGCGAGATGCTCGTATGCATGGTAACCACAGGCAATACCATGGTGATGATAGGGAAAGGATGGCTATGAATTGATCCTGCGATGGCACTCATATTCGTATCTCCAACTTATTTTTCTTGTACTCGTATTGTATGTTGTTGCCTGCTCTCCAATTTTCGACAGGAAAATAGTTGGGCGCATTCAAATTGCAAATCGCTTCATGGAGTCCTGTTTTGTTGTTTAATTTTTTTTTTCTGTATTTTTGCAGTGCACGAGTTTTATTGATAAACAAGGATTTGCGTTGGAGGGTTTTTCTTTTTAACGTGTTAGGTGGGCTTAGGTTCCCTGGGTGGTCTGGATTACTCGGCGACTGGCTGTTTCGTAAGCGTACGTGGAGTATGGTTTTTTTTTTTTTTTTGTTTCCTTTGATTGCTCCATCAATGGAATACGGGGGGTGGGAAACTGCAATTTATAGATACAAGTTAGACGGTATCTATCGAAGTGTACCCGTATCTACCGACACACAACTACTGCTTTGAGGATACTTTCACGGCAATTGAATTTGTTTTGAAAATACTCGTACCAATTTCAAAAGCAACCACTTTCGATCAATAACCGAATTATTTCAGTTTTTTTCACATCCCTCTTTTGCATTCTGAATGGCAAATATCGCGTGTATCTGAGAGGTAGGAAAAGCAATTTGCTCTTTACGGAAAATTGAAATAGTTTTGAAAATCCGAAATGAAATCAGTTTATTGGTCGATTTCAAATGCCAACTTGGTTTCAAGTTGCTGCAAATAAGTTTGAGGTTAAGGCTTTTTATCCGTTATAAAAAGTTATAAGTGTGGGCCATCTATTGGTTTCTTTTAGAATCATATGTTATGTTGACCCAAGCAACACTTATGCGCTCAAACAATTTACAGAAACTCAGTGTTAGATATTCGCGGTACGAAGTAGATCGACTTACGTTTGAACAGGGTAAATTTTGCCGAAACAGTGCAAATTTTGAAAATAAATGTCGCTCAAAATAATGCACTAAATAAGTTTGTGAACAAAATTTCCATGTTCGTTCTGTGCCCTTAAGGAGCATATTGCAGCTATCGTCAAAATTGTGCGCCCAAATCTGAGAACTTCAACGCGGCGAAGATCTTGGCAACTAAATTATAGCTTACACGGTCCAAATGACTCAGAAATTGAAGCAAAATGACTACCCTCTTCGCTATGGCTTCTCAAAATTGGCGACAATTGCGCTTAAAAAATCATATTTTCAGATGAGTCGCATTTCCAACTCAGCGGCTACGTTGGAAAGCAAAATTGCCACATTTGGAGCTCGGAAAATCCACACGTAATCATAAAGAAGCCAATGTATCCTAAGAGTATGAGTGTTTGGTGTGGTCATTCGAGTGACGGTACTATTGGGCCCCTTTGCTCCCAGACGACAATGGAGAGCGCTACCGAGACATGACAATCGATTTTTTATGGCCAAAAACTGAGGACTTGAACTTCCGAAAAGCCAACATCGACCCGAACCATTAACTTATTGTAGGTTATGTGCAGTTATGGATATTCTCGATAGCGCAAAGACAAGATAATACTTTGAAGGAGTTATACGTTGAGCAGCTACAATCCCAAAAGATCGTCAAGTCTTTTTCCAATTGAGTCCTCCCTTATTTTTTTGGAGGCCCATTGCCGCCAGCATCAAGTATCAAAGATCGATGAATAGAACTTCGGCATTGTTTTCCTGATCCTCAAGAAAGAAGAGACTCTTAACTGCGCCAACTACAGAGGTAGTTTTCTTAACGTCGTCTATACGATCTATGAACGCAACAGTCTGATTGGTCCACATTAGAGCGGCTTCAGGCCAGAGAAGTCCACCCGCGACCAAATAATTCCCATCAGCCATAGATATTGGAGCAGATCAACGAGGACAAGACTAAGTACATACATGCTGTCAATCACAAAGCATTTCTAACACCGACGTCTCGGGGCTACGCTATCAATTCAGAAAACGATACTTGCAATTGAGCTATTGACCAGACCCTCTCACGACCAACAAACTTGACCATATACAGGGTGCGCCATCTTTTATGTATATTGAATAACTTTTAAAAAAATAACCGAAACGATAAATAACAGTCAATGTCGCAATTTTTTTGATAGCACACGTCCAGGGAATTTTCGTTGCAGAAACTGTATTATTTGATTTGCAGTGTGGCATAGCGCACCGTCTTGTTGAAACCAGTAACCCTCCAGACCTTTTTCATATATTTTTAGGGGGACATAATAAGCCAACATCCACCGACATTGATTCCTATCGAATGCTTCGCTTTCTCTAAAGAAAAATGACCTAATGATGATTTTGGCGCAAACGCCGACCCAAACACTCACTTTTTGGTCATGCAATAGTGTTTCATGGAACTCGTGTGGATTCTCCGTTCCCCAAATGTGGCAATTTTGCTTGTTAACTACGCCAGAGAGTGTGAAATGGGCTTCGTCAGTCATCAAAATTTGCTTCCAAAAATCAGGTACAGTGTCAACCATTTAAGCGACTGTTTGGCCGTATTCCAAGCGACGTGGACGGGCTGTCCGCAATATTCCTTGAGTATATTGCACTTTATACAGAAACAAATGCAAATCATCCTCAAAATTTGCCGCAATGCCGAGCTTGTTGACGATACGACACAGGTGGTTTCTCGCCAACACTCTCTCTTACCGCTTCAACACGTTCATCGGAACGGCATGTCGACGATCTCCCACTGTCCCGGTGATCGTTGTCCACGATGTTTTCGATTATATGCACGTTGAGTGAACAAAAATGAACGGTGTCACTATTTCCGCGCGTTGTTTCGGTATGAAGCGATTTATGGTTAAAATTGTACTGAATTGATGTTTCAAAGACATGATTGTCCCGGAAGATTTTTGTAAGCCTTGAACGTGTCGAAGTAGAAAAAGGTACAAAACGTGCAACAAGCACGAACTCACCCGCGGACGTGCAGTGCGCTCTCGACCAGAGATTCATTGCGATTGGCAAATCTATAAATCACGCGCATCGAACGATACCCCTCTTACTTTTCTAAATAAAGTTATAGACCAAGAGCACCCTCATTCTTCTGCTCTTGGCTGCTTCGAGAGGAAAATTCTTCAAGTGATTTTCGGACCCGTCTGCATTGATGGTGAGTGGAGGAGGAGATACAACGACAAACTGTATGGACTGTACAGCGGCATCGACCTAGCCAGAAGAGTGTAGATCCAACGATTAAGATGGCTGGGTTATTTAGAACGGATGAACACCAATGCTCCGGTCCGAAAAGTCTCCGATATAACAGATGTCCTAGCCGATAATTTTAATCGCCTTTAGTGTGGAGATATTACCACATTGCTAAAAAATGATTTTTCCCACTGAAGTCGGTAATTATATTCTGATTTCAGTAAAATATTTGAAAAACTCAAGAGTAGGATATTGAGCTTCTTAAATAAAACAAAGATCTTTAACGCAGTTCAATTTGTATTTAAAAAAAAAAAAAAAAATTACCGGAAGATGCACTCTTACAGATTTGTTCTCAAAAAATGTACAGCAGGCCACATATGTATAGTCAACCACAAGTGTTGTATTGTCTTAAGGTGTGAAAATGTTCTTCATAAAGTCTGGTAATCGTAACTTTCATTTAACTTCAAACTGTAATTTACATGGAAACTACTCAAACAACTTATCTGTAGCTAGCTTCCGTACTACTGCATATCTACATTTTTTTTTCAATTTTAACTTAACTTTTATTTAATAAACTGCCCCAGTCGATGAGAACTATATCAATACCTGGAATGTTCATCAAACATATAAAACATTGGCTCTTCCAATATAACTACGACAGTTTGGAACATCTTATTTCTGACATATTCTTCTTCTTATCCTTTTATTAACCCTTTCCTCGTTATACGAACTTATGCGTAACAAGTTTCCCATTTTTACTGCATCGCTGCTGCTCCGCTTATGGGGTTGGCTAATGTCGCAGACCGCAGAACGCGTCTACATAATGCTCGGTCCTGGATCGCTTCAGTGGTTAGCCCCAGGCGTTGTTGCGCATTTGCCATCTGCGAAATCCAGGAATTCTTTTTCCGACCTCGTTATCTTACAGTTGGAGTGACCGTAGTTGATAGTGCCTTTTTAACCGGATTTTCCGCAGATCTTCTTTGAACGTGGCAATACCAGCTTATTCTATTCGCCTCAAGCTGTTCGGTTACCGAATTCTTTATATGTAGACTTCCTCTTATACGCGTAGATCTAAAACAATCGCGTTTAGTAACTCCACCAGACATCCTTAACATTTTCATTTCCGCTGCCGTCATTTTGTTTTTAAACGCTTCGTACATTGTCCAGCACTGTGAACCGTATATAAGAGCTGGTCTAACAACCGTGGTGTAGAGTTTCTCCTTTAATTTAAGTGGAAATTTTCGGTCGCAAAAGATTCCCGAATTTTCCCGCCATTTCATCCATCCCACACTCACTCTGTGGTTTACGTCGTCGTCACATTTCGCTTCCATGTTAACTATTGATCCTAAGTACTTAAAGATAGTGCTTTTCGGAAGAACTATTCCGTCTAACATTATATCCGGAACAGGTCGCAACGGATGTGCAAATGGGCACGTCAAATGCTCCGTCTTTGAACGACTTATTTTAAACCCGTTTCTCTCTAGCGCATTTCTCCATGAATCTAAGGCGTTCTGTAAATCTTCGACGTTATCGCTAAGTATAACTGCGTCGTCAGCGAAGAGAATCGGCGTTACATTTGCTTCGCGCATGCAGTCTTTTAAAAGATAGTCGAATACTACGTTAAAGAGGAAAGGGCTAAGTACGCTTCCTTGATGCACTCCGACATTAACTGGAAATTCTCTCGTTAGTCCAGCAGAGCTTTAAACCGCAGTTTTCACGTTTCCGTACATGTCTTGTAATATTCTAACATACGTTTCCGGTACGTTTTGAGACCTCAGCGCGGCCAATATGAGATCCCTAGGCACTCGATCGAATGCTTTCTCGAGGTCGATAAATACCATGTGTAAATCCTTTGATGAATCTCGGTGCTTTTCCATTATTATTCGTAGGCCTTGGATAGCGTCCACCGTCGATCTACCTTCAACAAAACCACGCTGGCTGCAGTATTCAAGCCACCGGTCACAAATTTCCTTTTCATTTGTTAGTAAGCGATCGTCTGCATTTTTAATGTATTTCGGCGAGATTATTTCCATTGAATTTTTTCTCCTCTGTGCAGCGAGCTTAAAAATATTTGGCATTTTAGTACTGTACGACGTTTGAACTTCTTGGATAGCTTGTCTTCTATCCGCCGATCGTGAGGATATTTGTTCCAACTCCTGGTACAGGTTTTCCGCTTCTGCCGCTCGAGTTCGAGCCAGGACTTTCTTTGCGATCTTTTTAAGACGCTCGTATTCAAGAGCCAGTCGAGCTTTTTCGATATCGTCGCTCCGATCGCATTTTGTCCACGCTTGGAAGGCACTCTTCTTGTCGGCCACAGCTCGTTTGGTTTCGTCATTCCACCACCATGTTTCTTTGCCGACGTGATGGTATTTCGATATAGTCCCCAGATGGGACTTTGCGAGTGTTATGCATTCCTCGTGCTTGCTGTTCCACATTTCTTGCATATTTCTGACATATTAATTAAAACTAAAATTTATTTTGTTTTATTTATAGATTATAATGTAGATAAACAACACAATAATTATGTAAGGTGAATCTGCAGCGAAACGTCCGCGATGTCGACGGATTCTATGGGTCGGAGCCTTTGGAGTCATTTAGCATCACGTCTATTTTCGCCGCTTCTGTTTCCAATGCTTTAGTAACAGCGTTCTCTAGGTTTGTTTTTTAGATGGACGTCTCACCAGGCCTGAGAATATCTAGCCAAGAATGTCCTACGAGCAGTCTAGTAGATTCATCGGCGACATATGTGAGTCATCTAGACTAATGCCAAGCAATGAAGGAGGCCCATCAACCACCAGAGAAAATATATCTCCCAACTCACAAATATAATCAGGGAACACTGTGTCGTTGGGAGATACGAACAACGATTGAGTATTCCTCACAACTAAGTCTTTCAGGAGCTAAAAGTAGGAAAAGGAATTTTGCTGTCTTGGAGCGTATCTTAAATTAAATTCTAGCAGTTAAGATGGTCGGATTCAAGCATTGTTTTGAACTACTTACGTCGACTCTTTCCGTAGGAGTGTCGCAGCTGCCTTTTTCGTGATGTTACGACCATTGATTGCACATATTGGCTGCTTTGAGGAAGGGTAAACATAAAGTTATTACCGCTAAATAGAGATGAATAGAGTTGCGTTATAATGTTAAAGGCCTATTTTCTCGATCGTACGAAATATAAAGTTATTTTATAGCATTGCAACATCCAGGAGAAGACACTTCCGCAAATTTACTGAAGCACTATCTCGGAACACTTTATCGATTTATGTCTTGAAAATTGTTTCCGTAGGTAACAAAATACCCGTCAGTTGCTTCGCGATCTAAATCTCCGATAAGAAGATCACTAGACAGTTGGAGCAGTTGGTCTACCAGAAAGTACCCAGAAAATTACCAAAAAGAAACAGAACCCCCCATATTTTGGCTGAGATTAGAGTTACCAACATTGCATTGGCGTGTGCTATTACACGACGCCCATATACATGATGGATCCAAGTATCTGATAGACGATTCCACAGTTCCTAAGCGAAGGAAGAAAGTTCATGGACGAACTGCGTTGTGGCGAGGAACTTGCTGTGGCGCGAAACCTAGTGGCCAGTATTTCTCTAAGCAGAGTCAGTGATTGAGAGGGTAATGACTTAAACAATGACCAACCATGTGCGGGAGAATTCATGCTCCACCACTCCACTCCACTCAGGAGGGGGCTGCACTACAGGCGATACCCTCTAAGAAGCATAAAGTCAGGTTCCGAGATTGGTTAAAACAAGGTTATCGACCACCTTAGGGTTCTGAACCTTTCACGAACATGAAGGTCTGATGGATCTTCGAAGAGAAGGAGACCAACAGCGATATGAGGTCGGTCATTATTCAGTAACGTCTCGAGGAAGCATATGCTACCGAAGCGGGGGTCTATATGGTTTGTTTTTACGCACTAAACATCCAGAACAATCTAATGAAGGTTCTTTGAACTAAGAAGTCTGAAACTACGACAACTGATGCAGTATGTCCTAACGAATCAACTTCATAGGCAAGTCACCCTCGGCTACTGTCCGCGCTGGTGAAAATACAAAAATTTTGAAACCTTGCAAAAGGAGGGGCTTTATGTTCGACCTCTTCCAAATAATAGTGTCAAACAGCTGACCAGGTCACCAAGGAGAAACAAGTGAGCCATACAGTTTACCTTGCTAGATCCAAACCCCACTATCTGCAGCGAAGATGATTGTTCTTAGGCTTATTGACTTAAAAAGTCACAAGATAACTTATGCGCACTGATTTTCCTGGTTGTGTTCCCGTCCGTAGCTCAACTGTTCCAAAGAATGTCACTGTAATACACAAGAACGTGGTATATTAAATAATCGATGATAGTGTGGTAGTGCTCCGAATCGAAGCAAAGATGCATTATAGACACCAGGAATGGCTTACATTCGACCAGTGCAGAAATTATTTCAATTCTTAAGCAAATCTGCACAAGATTCTTAAAATTAGTTTTTATCCGGAAATCTGGGGCGGTTTCCTCACCGCCTACCCTACCGCAGTATCAGGGAAATTGCCTCAGTTCTACACGAAAGATTCAAGCAAACGACTCTGTTGGTGAAAAATCGAATTCATTGCAATTGTTCTGTTACTTTCTTCACCGAGGACTTGGAGATTGAAGGAACTTAGTCTAGATACATATCTACATAAGCCCGATTCTATGTCACCCTTGAGCTATGTCAACGTCTGCGTAGTTTTTCCCCAGAATTATCCAGCACACTTCTGGAACCCTGTAAAGTCGCAATACACGCTGGATGTTCGTAAGAGTTTTTTTTTTCGACAAGAGTCAACCTAAAATCGGTCTTCAGAACTTGAGACAAAGGGCAGAAAGGGGCCAATACGGATATTTGAATTCGATGAAATCAGGCGAATAAAAAATGGTTCCATCTCTATGAACCGACTGGGGACTATCATAGTGATTCCGTACAAAATAGGACAATACATTCATTTACCCATTTCGTAAGTAAATTTCGGAAGGAAATCGTTCGATTTTCAACTTGAAACACATAACAAGTTCCACGATATTCTAAAGAGTTCCTTCTTTCAAATGCAAATTTAATTTAGATTCCGGCATTCATGTCACGTAAACGACACAGTCGCACACTAAATTAATTCGCCTGCCAATTAGATGGGCAGATACTAGTACTTGTACTTGTACTTGTAGTCGTACTCGAATAAGCTGTCTGTAAAAGGGAACCACTTAAACCATCGTATCTTGTAAAATGAAATCCTTAATGTCTGGCGTTTATTTATAATATCTACGTTCGTCTATAAACAAGGCAATTACCAATGCTAGTCGTTACCTTTACTCCTGATCGAAATTATCTCAAGGACATTGCTCGTTAAGGATAACATTCTCATTTTCCATTTTCCATCTTCCATTTCTCATTTTGCCATTTCAAAGTCTGGGAGACTCCACTCGAAACCGTTCCATCTTTGGAGAGGTACTCGTACTTTCTATTTAAAATGACGATGTACGCCCTGAGGGTTGTTCGTATCTATGTCGTCTCTTTTTTATCCTAGACGTGTAGCCTAAGAAATCCTTAAATATTCTTAATTAGAAATTTGTATTTGCACAAAAGGATCATTACAAGCAGCCATATCCGTACCGTATGTCGCTCGAATATGGTACAACGAAACAAATATAAGGTAAATTTAACATAGAACACACAACAAGGCCGTTGTGTGCGACGCGGCCGGATATCGTTTAATCCGAAATCCTTGCCAAATGAACTAAATTAATGTTGGCATTGGTATCTTGCTAAATATATTTATCCTGGTAATCCTTATAAGCCCAAGACCTACCTGTTCTACACCCTATGCCTAAGATGGCTTGTCTTACGCATCGACTCCATCTTGAAATATCGCCTGCTGTGCACTACTGGTTTGTTTGGATAAATTAAATTAATCAAACAGGTACACACGCACAGGACTGTGGTGGTGAAGATGGAGTGGGTGCTTTACCCATACAACAGGTATCCCGTGTATTTGTGGCTTTATAGGGTTCTCATTTCTCAGGTTAAATCGTCCTGTGAAGTTGCCAAGGAGTTTTCCGTGGGGTGGAATTTAAGTTAGAGGGTGGCAGATACATTTTAGCAAAAGATAAAGAGGAAACGGAAGCACATCAACTATAAGACGATGGAATCCCCATCAATTTCAAAGATTGTTTCCTCTCTGTGCCGAACTCGTCTCTGTGGTACTGGTACTTTTGTGTTTACCTTTTAAACACACACACAGGGAGATATATCAATTCGTTCGTACTAGAACTCGTCGTTTGTGTAATTTTACAGTTTTTCCTGGTAGTCAGCAGAAATTTTGTTTGCTTCCTTTTCCTGTTCGTCGTTTTTGGAATCGATCCAAAAGGAAAACTCACTCATCATCCTTTTTCATCGTACTATGACGATACGAGTATTTCGTGTATCTCATGCCATATCGTTGAGTCAGTCGTTTCGTCGTTGGGCCGCTCCGTGATAACGTACACTTCTAGGTGTGCGTACCAATTCTCCTGGGAGAATGTTTTCGTATCCCTGCACCAGAGGGAATTGTGTGCCAGAATGTGCATTACATTGACGGTTCAGTTATTTTTACTGCACACTATATTATAGTGGAATGTTGTGATGTTGCCAGATGGTAAAACCATTTAACAAAATGACAATTCTGTTTAGATACGAGTATATCTGCCAGTTGCGTACCAAGGTCTTGAGCTTCCCAAGCCAACTTGGCCCACTAACAGTTGCTTTAGATTCTCTACGTACTCGTAAAGTTAGTTAAGATCTCTCTCGAATAGTGTGTGGCACATTAGATGCATATGATCTTCAACCGACCCAGGGCATTCTTGCTCATATATATCCCATATGTTCAAACAATCTAAAACAATGTTCTTAAAAAGATCTATGCCACCGTATGTTTATTTGGTGAAATCCTGTCTGTTCTGACTGATAGTAAAGAGAAAGTCAAGAACCGGTAATTGGGCGTCGTTCGCAACGATTTGGCCTTTTTGTGGTCACTATGGACGAATGAAAACCCTAAATCCTTCAGCTAATGCGGGATGCAATAGGGAACAACGAAGCGCTTTATGATCTTTCTGTATTTGAAATGCACCCTGACATGGCAAAGGATGTAATTTACAAACACAATGCCTACGAAGGCCGCAGCGCAATAAGGATTCGCCAAGCGTCAAGAACCACCCTCAGTCGAAACGGATACTACATTCTGTGGTAAAAAAAGGGCCAAGTCCAGGTAAGTCTCTTAGAAAGACGACTTTGCTGTATGCGGCGACAGCCCCTGCTCAATACCCGCAAGAAAATAAACAAGAGAATCTTAATCTTTTTTCTATTGTTATCAGGTACGCAACTGAGTTCACGCTGTTTGTCAATAGATGACACCAGCAGTAAGTGCTGCTCGATTTTGACATACTCAAAACGTCATGAATCAAGCTTAGACATATGTATGTGTGAAAATATCTGATTTTGTGCCAAATAATCGTCATTTGCGGGAAGTATTGATTTTCTTCTCTCATTCGAAGAAAATGGCGACGGCTGAAGTGAATAGAGAACTCCAAAAAGTTTACGGAGATGCTGCTCTAAGTGAAACAACGAGCCGTGATTGATTCCGTCGCTTCGAAGACGGTGATTTCATTTCAGTTCAAACCCAACAAAACCATCACTGGGGAACGGTATCGGTGTCAATTGATGCGATTGAGCCGAGTACTGCGCGAAAAACAGCCACAATACGAGCAGAGGCATGAAAAAGTAATTCTACAGCATGACAACGCCCGGCCCCACGTTGCTAAACCCGTTAAAACCTTCCTGGAAACGCTCGAATGGGAAGTCCTACCTCACCCGCCATATTCCCCAGATATTGCGCCGTCCGATTATTACTTGTTCCGTTCGATGGCACATAGTCTCGCTGATCAGAAGCGCTGCTCATATGAAGATATCTAAATATGGCTTGAATTGTGGATAGCCTCAAAAGATGAACACTTTTACCGTAACGGTATTCGAAAAAGTTGAAACTAGCGATGGAGAAAACTTAAATGATTCATTTAGAACCATTTTTTCACAATAAAGTTGCATTTTCATCAAAAGAAACAGCGAGAACTGCAAAAAAAGAGAACCATTAAAAGGAAAGAGCCCAACTACTGATGTACCAACAGAATAAAAAGGTATCCCCAATGAACATGTCCGGCAAAAGAACGATAATAAAGAATCTATTCTCCCGTAGACCAACTTCCATGTATATCGGCTTCCAGGCGACATTTGTTACGAAAGTAAGACAGCAAGTAATTGTTTTAATACTATCCAACAGGTACACTGAGAAGATTACAGGCTGGAAACTACCATAGGAGGTTACCATGTCAGGTATAGGCAAATCGAACTCCGACGTTGTTCAAAAGGGGAAATCGACCAAAAACTAGGAGCTTCGAGAATGAGATCAGCAAGCCAATTTACAGTTCTCTTTAACTCAAACAAAACAAAAGTTAGAAGAAGCTGTTCGTCCGGCGTGGGCCCCATCTTCCCAAACATAATTCCAAGCGAATAGTGAAGTAGCTTTCAATGGCTTCAAACCTATTAGTCTGATCTCTCTTCAATATTAGAGCATAGATAAAATAGTCGAAATTCATGTGGAAAAGACTGATTTGCGAATGCAAGTTCTGTCTAAAATGCAACATGCCTTCCACTGAGGAAGATCCCTTCGAGAACGCTCTTCCAAATCTCGTAAATAGAATTGAAGGCGCATTCGACATGAAGGAACAGGCGCTGGGCATTTTCATCGACATTGAGGGTGCTTTCGACAACCAAACTTGGCATGCGTAACTCGGCCAGACAACACTGCATAGACTTAGAGTATCAAACCAAAACAAAAAGGTCTGGTACGACTCGTGCTGCCAGGATTAGAGAAATGTTTTTTGGGTCCTATAAGACCAGCCTGACAGAGGAAAATCGAGAACTAAGGCAAAACATACTAGTATATCCCAAAGGACATATTTGTCGAAATTATTGGTCATTCTGCCTCATCCTCCATCCCAATGTTTAAAAAAAAAAAAAAAAAAAACACTGTGCCGCTGGCAGCCCGGTATGGGCCATGGCCTAACTTCTTGACACTCATTTGTGTTGCTCATGTTGTTATTTTTGTCACATCTGAGCGGGGCCTACGGTTTATCGCCGAGTCCGAACGGCACTCTTTAGAAGCTTTTTCGTAGGCAATTTTACTTTCGGGAGTTTGCCATTGCCCGCCGAAAGGGGATGGCGATTTTGAAAAATTGTTGGTGACCCAGCCAGGAATCGAACCTAGACTCTCTGCGTGATAGTCCAATGAGCTAACTAAAGCGCCATCGCCATCGCCCGTTTATTTATAATAATATTCCAGCTGTCAGCTCTTAAGACATAGCTAATCCGCTTGCTGCAAACTTTGCGGCCAGCTCAACACTGTCAGAATCCACTTTCGCACTCGTGTAGTAATAAGAGAACTTAAAGATCTTAACATTCACAAACCCACTTAATATTTCTAAGGCAGTTACTGTCTTTTTCAATGGATTAGAAATTACCTTTCGGAACGTTCAATTCAAGTTGTCTTGGATGGTTTCAAGTCTGATATTCACAAAATAAATGCTGGTGTCCCCCAGGGCTCTGTTCTGTCTCCCACACTCTTTTTAAGGTTCATTAATGATCACTTATGTGCTAGTTCTAACCCAATATATTTCATTGGTGACGATAGTACTCTCTGCTTGCCATATCCGTTCCCGGACTCATGTCCCTTCTCTTCGGCTGAAGAACGGAAACGGCAGCGTATGTTACTTACTAACTTTAGGTGACACTGTAGTCCGGGGTGAACCTGAGCTTCAGTCAACAAGTGTTTTCAGCCAGCTCCATGCTACGCTACCTGCCTTTACTTTCGCATGCTAAGTTGATTGAGTTGCGGTCTTATTCTACTGCGCTGACCCTAAGAGGCGGATTCGAAGACTTTTCGGACCGGAGCGTTGATGTCCATCCGCACATGATCCAACCATATCAGTCGTTTTCTTTCTAAGTCGAGGCCGCTGTACAGTTCATACAGTTCATCGTTGTATCTCCTCCTCCGCTTACCGTGTATGTAGACGGAAACGAAAATCACCCGAAGAATGTTCTGCGCCATAGTGTTTGTTCTCCAAGATCTGCCTTAGTGTGAATATTTTGTCAATGGTGGACTTTGCTGCAATAACGAGCGGTTTAGAGTCGCCTATAGAGTCTCCCTAAGAGTCTCCTTTAAAGACTCATTTCTTGTAAATCGGATAAACAATGCTGAGGCTCTAAACATATTTTGAAGAAGATTTTGGGTATACTCCATTTAAGTCATGGCTTCCCGCTTTTAAGAAGTCGGCAGTGAGGCCGTCCGGTCCAGCATCTCCGTCGGATTTAAACCTAGATATGGCAATCTTCTCGGAATTGATGGTCTACATCCGTTCATACTGCCCGACAGCGTTATTTGTTTCGACACCGCTGTTATACAGTTTACAGAAATGCTCTATCCAAATCCTAAGCATTGACTGCGACTCTACAACTAAGTTCGGTTCAAAGTTTCTGTCCGTGGCATGTTTTTGTATCTTTTAGCAACATCTCTAAATTTCTTCGACCGTGAGGTTCTAATGCTCCTGCTTTTTTCTTCTGGGATGCCGATGTTCGTCTATCCTCTTCTGCTCCCAGAGCTCGTGAATAGATCAAGTCCTTCTATGCCGCGCCGCTTTGAACTGCATGGACCTGCCAAACAAGGGATTTTTGGTGGTCGAGTGAAATCGCTCCAATAATGACTTTAGATAAGGACCTGTTGAACCCTCGAAGTAGTTTAATAATGAAGTCTGAAAGCTGATTCACTGAATCTTGTTTGGGTTCCAGGTCACAATGGTACGTTACACGAAAAAATAAAACCCCGATGAACTTACAGGGGAAGGCTTGGGGAACCTTTTCAAAAGTCGAGGAATGCATGCACCCCTGCCTAGGGCTTTCATTGAGACCTTAGTTTGATATGAGCATACCTGCAGATGACTCTCTAGGTTGTCGGCAGAACTAACGAATGCTTTTCAATGTCTAGTTGAAGTTAGTTGGTCTATAATTGTTGAATGAGATCTGTTTAAAGTCTGATTTACGGTCCAGAACGAGCTGCAAAGAACTAATACCTCAAGACGATCCTCAGACAATAAAGTAAAATTGCAAACTAGTAATTACTCACTGCAATCCCACGCTGGTAGTGGATGACGAGTAAAGAGGTGTTCTTTAGTGCAGAGGTGCAAGGTCTAGGAGAATGGTGAAGTATCAAATCCATTGGATTGGTACTAGTTTTCAACCTGGCTCGTCACCCACTTTTGAAGTTTACCCAAATAAGGAAGAGAAACGACGGATGTTCACCTATATCGGCTTAGCCTGCCTTGGTGCACGCTTCTCATTAGTTCACTACAATAAATCTATGCAGTAAACCCTTCGAGGCTGATGCGATTCAAATTTTTTTTTCCAGGATATGTAGAGGTCATCACAATACGAAAACAAACTTTTATCCAGGTCTGCCTTCTTTCCAAGGCAGCTCATCTATTTCGAATGTACGGGTACGTTCATGTTCAGTGACGCAGAATGCTGACCCAAATAACCTGATCAGAGGTACTTCTAAGTATTCTGATGGTCCAAATCTAATGCCCGACCCACACCACGGACACAATAAAAATGCTAAGCAACAAAAGGACGTATGTATTCGCTTTATGTATGATTGAAGTATTGACGAATAATTCCTTAGGTTTACAAGTAAATCTAATCCAACGTTCCACTGAAGGCCATTGAATCACTGAATAAGTTTGAATATTTTCCTCCACCAGTGTATTTATTAGGATTTCCTTTTCATCGTCCGTTATTTTTATGAGTTCGTTTGCATAGCGATATCCTTCAATGGAAGTTTTCATGGCCCCAGTGCTAACTACGAGTATGTACACAGCTATGTTTCTACTGCCCGGTGTAGGGAAGAGTTTGATGGTACATCGAACTGCATGCGCTCTTTGTCTATTTGCATATCCCACTAGCACTGTCCGTTTGGCATATCCTGATGGTGGAAGTTCGCCCAGTACCTCCCATCGCCCGTGATCACCATCTACCCACAAAGAATGGAAAATCCATTTTATTAATATAATATTTGCTTTTGATTGAGTGCGAAATGGGTAGAAAGCACACACAGTTTTGCACTCTATCTTGTCTCTATTTCATTGTATTCGTAGTTATGGTGAATCCTGGTATTTTATCCATCTATCCCCCCATCAACTCCGTTGCAACCTGGTAAAACCTTCAACCCTTCGTCGTATTTTTTGATGGCTAAAAGCGAAAAGAGAAATAAAAATGACGAAAAGCTAATCCTGGAGGACCCCAGAAGGTTACCTTGGTTACGGCCAGGGTTTTCCGAGCTTTCATCTCGTTCTAGTTCAATGTGGGTGGTAATATCCTTGCACACTAATACTACAACCTACAATGTTGTGTTTACGAGTGTACGAGTACACCAACATCAGAGAGCTGTTGTTTTAGTTACTTTTTCATCAAAGTGTATAGGGATGGGGATGAGGTTTGGATGGAGAATTCTGCACACATTGACATAGTTGTTTGTGTCGATGTGCGACGGTAATTGTGACAGTGTAGCCTGATTGTTGCTGTTTTTACTGTACCGATGGTACTGTTGCTTTTATTTCACTACTAGTACACTGGAGCTTGTCACTTTTACTACTCTACAGGGCGAAGGGCAATGGGTGGTTTAGGGAGGTTTTTTGCTTTTTTTTTTGGAAATTTTACCACCCCACTCTGGGGGGTGAGAAAAGAGAAAAGAGAAAAGCAAAAATGACAACAAGTTGTGTGGAATGGTATTCGAGTGTCTTTGTGTTTATGTATTTTGATTCCACCATCCCCCCTCCTGGGATACTTGGATTCTTTGTCTCTTAAATAACAACGAACAGAGCAGAAATAATAACAACAACGGCAACAGCAACAGCAACAACAATACAACGTTGGTAGATTCTATTTTGCGAAAATAATAATTTTTTTTTCGTATTTCTGGCATTCGTTTGGTTCTTGAACAGGACATGGACAGGTGGCCCATGTTGTTGGCCCGGAATCGTTAGGGATTATATTCGTTTACCTGCTCCTTGATAGCCGTTTTCACTGTTCTTCATAGTTTCGAGATGCACATAATTGCAATAGAAGTTTGTAATAACATACACAAGACTCACAAGAGAGAAGAGTAATTGAGAATTTAAGCCCGGAACAACGAGTACAAGGAAGGTTTCATTTGATGCTTCTTCAAGAGAAGATGTGTATGAGAAAGGACAACAACAAAAGCAGCGTTTGCTTTTGTATATATGTATATGTACGAGTACGAGTACGTATGAGAAGATTTTCTTTGTTTCATTACGAGAGCGAATTTACCCACTCGAATGGCGAAATTTTGCAGTACCGTTCCAACAACCCCTTCTGTTGCACCATCCTGCTGGGGCAAACAGACAAAGCTGAACTGACTAAGTGTTCCAAACTTAGAGCTGAAGACTAAAGAGGGTTTCATTAATTTTAATCGGATTTGGCAGGGAAATAATGTAATAAGAGGAGAATTGGAGGTGCATTGTTAAGAAGTTGTAATGGAATTTGAGGAATCAGAACTTCGATTGGACAAAGTGCATTCTTTATGGAGATTGAAATTTGTTTACTTTGGAGGAGAACAACTCCCAATTGCTATCAATAATTTACAAAAAGGAACAATGGCTGTAAAATGTAGGAATTTGCAGCGATTTTTAGGTAACTTTTCGCCAAAATTGTTCAGAGTAGCTTAATATTGCTTCTAACCGAGATTTGTCTTTTTAAACTGAAATCTGGGTAATTGATGGCAATCACTATAGATAGTGTCTTCCGAGAAACATTATGGAATTCCCAAAGTGGTCCCATTGAACTGGTTGCCTACCTTTGTGGGAAGGCATGTGTATTGGATCATAACATACTAATCAGTGAGTACAGGATTATCAGGAACCTGGAACCAAGGCACTTAAGGAGAGAGGAACAAAAATTGTAGTTCCTTGGAACCCACATTCAGGAGGAATATTTTGTTGATTTATACAATTTTCAACGACAACGCTGTAGACTTCGTTGCTTCGGGTTTGTATTTCAACAGCAGCATGGAGAAAGACATTTCTTAGAGCGATACGGTTCAATCACAGCGCAATAAATTTTCTGTTGTGGGACAGAGATGCAACAGTCAACCTTGGGGTGTAGTGCTTTATGTACCTTTCAGTTGTGGTTCCCGGTAACACCAAAGACCGCTTATATGAGTTCCTTGCCTACGAGCAATGCCATAAATATGACGTGAAAATCGTCCTTGTCAATAGGGAAAAAGGGCAGTGGGAAAGTACAACCGCCTTGCTATTCCCTTTGAAAACGTACACAGGCTTATTGATTAACGCAATGTTAGTATATTCAGTATTCGGTTTTCTCACATTGTTATCTGTAAAGGAACCTGGCTGAACCTGATCAAGACCCAAGGGACTCCTCCAGTTGGTGTACGGAGTTACCAAAAAAAACTTTCGAGGTTCGAGCGCTCTACGAAGAGATAAGAAGGGAAGAACATAGTCACCTTTGAAGAAAGAGCACCAGGAGAGCTCGATCAAGACCATACAGAGGTGATACTGAAAACATGAAGTTTTCCAAACTTTCTTTCAAAAAAATAAGCCTAAGTTGTGAAGAGGAACATTCGATAGTTAAACTAGAATTGGGGCTGTAAAGATCATTTCTGCAGATTCCTAAATGGTGATAATGAACAACATCCCACTGTTAGTCGGAATATACCCTTTAACCTGGTCAAACACAGCCAGAATTTCTGTACACGCGACCTAATAAGGTTGCTGTCTACTAGTCTTTAAAAGAGGGGTCCGAAAAATGGAAACACGCCAGTGCTTATCCGATCATGAAAAAAGGATTTTTCCTCAAAGGAGACCAACTTTTAGATAAACAAGTGTCCTCAACATCGCGTATAAGATCCTGTCTAGCAAATTATGTTAATGCCTAGGATCCTTTATCAGTGTAATTTAAGGCCCAGAGAGGCCACCATCTCTTCACGATCTTTGAAGAGTCATCTTCTTCTTCCTCTTATCCTTTTATTAACCCTTTTCTCTTTATACGAACTTATCCGTAACGAGTTTCTCATTTGTACTGCATCGCTACTGCTCCGCTTATGGGGTTGGCGCAGAATGCGTCTACATAATGCTCGGTCCTGGATCGCTTCAGTGGTCAGCTCCAGGCGTTGTTGCGCATTTGCCATCTAAGAAATCCAGGAATTCTTTTTCCGACCTCGTTTTCTTACAGTTGGAGTGACCGTAGTTGATAATGCCTTTTTAACCGGAAGTGCATAAAGATAGTACTTTTCGGAAGAACTATTCCGTCTAACATTATATCGGGAACAGGTCGCAATGCATGCGCAAATGGGCACGTCAAATGCTCCGGCTTTGAACGACTTATTATAAACCCGTTTCTCTCTAGCGCATTTTTCCATGAATCTAAAGCGTTCTGCAAATCTTCCACGTTATTGCTTAGTATAACTGCGTTGTCAGCGAAGAGAATTGGCGTTACATTTGCTTCACGCATGCAGTCTTTTAAAAGATAGTCGAATACTACGTTAAAGAGGAAAGGGCTAAGTACGCTTCCTTGATGCACTCCGACATTAACTGGAAATTCTCTCGTTAGTTCGGCAGAGCTTTTAACCACAGTTTTCAAGTTTCCGTACATGTCTTGTATTATTCCAACATACGTTTCCGGTACCTTTCGAGACCTCAGCGCGGCCCATATGAGATCCCTAGGCACTCGATCGAATGCTTTCTCGAGGTCGATAAATACCATGTGTAAATCCTTTGATGAATCTCGGTGCTTTTCCATTATTATTCGTAGGCCTTGGATAGCGTCCACCGTCGATATTCTTTCAACAAATTCACACTGGCTATTATCGAGCTTTATTATTTGCCGAAGACGTTCGTTTAAGACTCTTTCGACGATTTTCATTGTGTGTTACGACAGATTGATTGAACGGTAATTGTTGCATTCTCGAGTGTCGCCTTTGCCTTTGAATAATGGAACCAAGAAGCTACTTCTCCATTGATTCGGCATAGGTTGTCCACATTTTAATTTATTTAAAAGTTTCGATAGCCATTGGCTGCCGATTCCCTCCATCTTCGACCAAAACTCTGATGGAATGCTGTCTGGTCCCGCCGCCTTTCCCCGCGTTTCATTTTTCCGATTGCTATACTTATTTCTTCGATTGAAAAGTCCGAAACTTCCTCTTCGAATAGACCAGCTGTCGGCACGATATCACGTGGAAACTGTTAGTTAAGCAACTCTTAGAAGAGTCATGTCTTGTTTTTGCGTCTCTGTTAAGCTTATTCGACTATGTTAGGTGACAATCGAGAGTGCACGCTGCTTTGTTAAGTTTGGTAATGATAAAGCTGTTGTTAATCTCAAAACAGGATTCAGACAAGGTTGCGCATTGTTATGGGACTTTTTTGGCGTCGTTCTTGCTAAATTTGCAACTCCAGAGGCACCCTCATTCAAAGTCTGACCAATTACTCGTATATGCAGGCGAAATTAATTAAGCTGTCAATAGAACGTTTGCGACTTTTGAAATAGTATCACCAAGCATGGGTTAAGCGTACTTGCTGTCAATAAAGGGGAACACAAAGCGTCGATACCTAGGACAAAACTTGATAGAAAGCAGCTACAACTTTATCTGCCTCGACTTCGCTATAAACTCTGATAAGAGCGCGGAAATGATGTAACACTATAACTAATCTCTGTTCTATTTGACTAAGAAGACAATAGCAAAGCCATCTCTCCAATGATGACGTAAATAGCAACTTAACTTCTGGACCAAATGTATGAAAGATCACAGGCGGATTTAGGGTGTAGCGCAAAATCCGAGATACCTCCTACCTAGGTTTTTGGCTACATAACTTTAAGAGTTTACTGACACGTCTTTTGCACCTGCATGTTTAATTTGCCACAGGGCTAACATCAAAGCTGCTTAGGATTAAACGAGTATAAAAAATGACGTCGCCGCCGCCGCAAGAAACCGCTGATACTTTTTCTGCATGCTTTGATAAATCGTATAAAATCCAAAGTCAGCCGAAGTAGTACAATATTTTGTTCAACACGTGTATCTTTCTTGACCTTGCTCGTATCTATATGTTATTTTTCAAAGTGTGAGCTTTAGTTTGTTCCATGATAGTCTGTTTGTAGGTCAGATCGAAACCATTAATGGGCAATAACAAGCGGCAGCATCACAAAAGTTGTTTCATGTATTCGATCAAAAGAGCCCTTTCACTTTTGAATATTAACATAAACCAGTTAATCCACTCAGAAATGAACAAAAGTTTTGAGGTAGAGCTACATGGAAATGTAAAGAATTGTGGGCTCGATTTATCCCAATAGCAACGGATTGGTTAAGTGTTTCCGTGGTGTAGTGGTTATCACATCCGCCTAACACGCGGAAGGTCCCCGGTTGGATCCCGGGCGGAAACAATTTTTTTTTTCCTCGATGCTGTTGGAATTCTTATCCGTGTTTGTATCTATTGAGGGACATCAAACATTGTACATTCTCAGAATTTAGGAATCATTTAAATGAGAATAGATTTTGCAGAAAGGACATGCCATCTTGGGATTGATCGAAAGTCGGTTCTAGGCACTAGAGTAGGTTTCACACTTTGTTTGAGTCGAGCCCGATTTAACACTCTTGTCGATCTTAAGGTCACGCACTCAGCACTTATTTCATGCTTCACAAGATGCAAACCAACTTGTGGAAGACCCTTCCTGCGAAATTAAGCTAAACCACATCTGCGATGACGCTCCCATCTTTTTCAAGTCAAGTCTAGACCGAATTCCGGTGGTCCTGACTGCCATGGTACCACTTTAAAGTCCTGGTCGGATCACCGGTAGTCCTGCCACTCAACTAGATCCTATAGTCGACCGGGCACCATGTAACTTGTCAAATCGAAGCAGCCTTCAGTGGCATTAATGTAAAAGCCATCACGATAAGACTGGCAATGACCTACCTGCGTTTGTTATTAGACTCCGTCATTGGTAGGCACAGCCTAGACAACCGGGCTTGGGTTGGGTTGGGTTGACTGGACTTTTAATCGCCGTCGCTTTGATACAGATTTGGAGATTTTTGAGATAGTTTCAATCCCTTGAATTAGATGAAAGTAGCTCGCTGCAGACTAGCAGGCAACTGATCCATATACATAGACGAGAATGAAGTACCCGTCCTTGGCGAAAGTGTATTAACTTTATTGACATTCGTAAATTGTCTGCAGTTTATTATTTTCCTTCTCTCTGTAGTTCAGTTTCTGACCACATCCATTCTACAGCTTTGACAAAATCGATTTTAAAGTTAAGGAAGTTCTGGTGTCATTGCGTCAGATAGAGTTTTTATAAAACGCTTACCGGACATTTTTCGGAGCAACATGAATTGGTGTGCGAAATATACGAACCATATTTGGTTTGCATTATGCATGCAAAGATTCGATTTTAATTATAAACGAAAATATGAGAAAAATAGTAGAATACTCAGTGATAACCTCAAAAAGTATTTATGGCTGGTATGTCACGTCAGTATGAACTTCGGCACATCACCTTTTTCATAGTGGAGCGCATCAAAGCCTTCGTAAGAAACCCAGAAAAATTGTAAATGTGTCACCCAAGACACATTTAAAAGAACACCAAAATCACTAAACAATGGTGTGAAGCAGAAAGAATACAAAAGCCTAATTCAAATTCGGAAGCCTTTTACGAACAAATGAAAACACTTTGTAAGAACAACATACTAGTCAAAGCGCCCAAAAGGTGTAAATGAGCCACCGTTAGCACTAAAAAAATCTGATGACAGCTTTACTGTCAAATACAGAAAACTCTGTCTTGTCCCAGGAAATCTGATAAGAACCGGCTAAAAAATAGCCTGTACTACTGACGCATAAAGTGAGCTGAAAACACAACTTGACGTAGCACAACCCTACCTTTCGTTAGCTAATTTGCCATGAAAAGAAGGCTTTGGAGTCATAGATAATAAAAACAATGCCTAAAACGCACCAGAGACGTCAAAGTTTGATGGACATTTAGAGAACGGATGACACTGGTACTAAAACCACAATAGCTCGTAGTTCTGGTCGACGGATGTTGGGTGATTTCGTAAAATCCATGCTGAGGAACGACTACGGTGGTAACTCCCCTCGCGCACAAAATACGCCGGAAACAGGTGATATAACCATGAAAAGTTTGACGTACATAACTTGGATGTCAGTGAAAACCCCATCTCCAACAAATTCTGAAACGCCAAAGGAAACAAGACTATAGCCCCTGAAACTCCGAATTGTGGAAGCTTTCAATAACAACAGTCTTAATGACAAATATTGCAAAATTTCAGTCTCATACCTAGAATCCTGGAATCGGTACTCAAATGTGCAAAATCTATCTTCAGAAAGAGAGAAACAATTGGATGCACAAAAACGGCTTTTCTCTTGTTGAAGGCCTCTGTCGAGTCTATCTCAGTTTATACAAGGTTGTTCAATTAGCTCTGCGGTATTAAAGCTTATAATGGGAAATTTAAATAATAATACAAGACAGAAATATTGTTGGAATGATTTTTTTTATTATTATACGAGTAATCTAGTAGATAATTTAATTTATTAATTTTTTATATATGATTTCCGGCGGGCATATCCGCCGCGGCTACGAATGACATGGTCAATTCTATCAGTCCAATTTTTCACTACTTTTTCCAATAAATCTGGCTGTATGGCGTCAATGGTGGCTTGAATATTGCCTTCAAATGGTTCAAGAGTTGCTGGTTTGTCGGCATGAACCAATGACTTAACATAGCCCCATAAAAAGTAATCCAGAGGCGTTAAGTCGAACTACCGAGGGGGCCAGTTAACAGGACCACTTTTGGAAATAAAGTTGACACCAAATAAATTTTGCAATAAATTGAGCGCTGTATGGCAAGTTGCGCCGTCTTGTTGGAACCAAATTTCGTCGATGTTTAGCTGATTAATTTTTCGAAACAAAAAATTGTCCACGTAGTCGAAGGACAAAGGCCGACGTATTTACGTTTCGGCGTCTTCTTCAACACTTCACGCTACAGCAGTAATATTCTCTTTGGTACGCACATTTCTTAGTCTTCTTGATGGTTTTGAATCGAGAAAAGTAAATTTAGTGCGAAAACGATCAAGAACTACACGAATTGCTTGCTCACTAGGCCGATTATGTTGACCGTAAAATTGACGAAATGCTCTATGAACTTTACGAACAAATTTATTTTTTTCAAAGTAAATTTCTACAATTTGGAAGCTTTATTCTGGAGTAAAACGATTCATGATGAATTGCCAAATCTTACTGAACAGAAATGTTAACACAGTTTGACATTGACAACTGTCAAACCATAGACAACAACCATCGAAACTTCTCATGCAGCTAAGAAAACACCTTTTATTTGATCCATCATCATGGTCTATTACTGTACTTCTGGAAGAGACATAATGCATCTTTTGTTAAAGTCAGCAGACTTATCGGTAAAAAAATTTTCGAGGGAAGTTTTGATCTCATCTTTGGAATTGAATTGCCTTTCGTCCAAATCGTTTTGGAGAGTGCGGAACAGATTTCCTAGTCAGAAGGCGCAAGGTCTGGAGGGTACGGTGAGTGCTGTAAAACTTCCCAGCCAAATTCATTCAGCTTTTGTCTTGTCACTGAAGTTGTGCCTGATGGAAGAGAACATCTTCTCTCTTCGGCAATTTTGGCAGTTTTTCTTTCACTGTCTGCTTCAAAGTATCGAGCTAGGAGCAATATTTAATGGCATTTATTGTCTGATTGCGTGGAAGCAACTCGAAGTAAAGGACAAAACACTAATCCCACCAAATGCTCAACATGACTTTTTTGGGATGCAAATCTTGTTTACCGATGGATTGTGGTATTTCGCCAGGAGCACACCATAACCTTATTCGCCGAAAGTTGTTGTAAACTACCCATTTTTCGTCTTGCGAAACCAATCTTTTCAGGAAAGCCGCAAGCGGGTTCCATCCCAACAAAGACTCACAGACAATTATGCTATCCTCAATGTTTCTTTAACTGTGTTCGTGAGGAATCCAAACATCCACCTTTTTTGACATTCCAAGCCTTTTCAGTGTCTGCGAAACAGTTGTATGGGCGATGTAAAACTGCTGAGCGATTTCCCGTATTGTTAAATGCCTGTCAAGGCTTACTGCAACCAAGATTTGGTCGTCGTCTGTGGTGGGTGGACATCCAGAGTAAACAACATCAGCAAGGTCTGCATTTCCTGAACGAAAGCGTGTTGACCAACGCTGACAAGTGTCAGCGCTTATAGCCGAATCTTCATACACGCTGAAATTCTCCCGCTGTCTCTTTGACTTGAAACACCTCTTATCCAAAATAATATCGTAACAATGTAAAATTGTAAAGATATGCCTCTCTCTCTCTATTGGAATAAACAACAAAAATTCCATAACGGTGTACAAAGAGTTTTTCTGAAATGTTGAACACTAAACAGAATTTATTGAATAACACAATATTTATTCAGATCAGCCTTTAAGAAATCAAATCCGCTACTGTACTCTTATCTAGAAGACGAACAAAAGTGTTGAACAAAACCTTACACAATATCCATACAGAGACCATGGAAGTAGAATAAACGCATCTGCGGTTTCGGGTATTTAAGGCGTGCCTCACCATTATAAGACGAGCGATCGCAAAGATCAAGGCACAGACTTGTCGCTGCGATATCTCGCTTTTCTTATGATTCAGTTCAAGCTCCATTAACAAAGCCAGTAGCAGCCCCCACTAAATACATACTGCGGTCCCGTTCCTGGATTTCATAGTAAGTAAGTGACAGCAAGTAATCAACTGAACACTATAAAACAGCTAAAATTAGGAGATTACCGACCGGAAAGTACAATTGGCGACTTCCGTGTCAAAATGAAGGTCCCTCGGGGGTGAGTTTTGGCTTTTTTAAAGAAGTGAAAACCAACTCAATTACAGTCACTCGATCCATGGTGGAACACAAATTTGCAGAAATTTCTTAAGAAAATTAGGAAGACTAGAAATAGGTTCCCAAAAGCAGAATTTCTCTGTCTCACTTCTGAATTGACTCAGAATCGACTCCAATCAATGAAAAGCAAGTGAGCTGAGTAACATAACCCGCCGTAGCTGGAACTTGTTATCGGCTTGGGGATGGTTGAACCTATCAAATCCAGTGCTGTTTCTTTTATGTCTTCCAGTCGCTTGACACTAATTGTATGTAGCCAGTTACCCTACATTTGCCACTAACACTGCTAGTTTGGCAGCAACAGAGCTTCAAACCAACCAGAATGGCTTATTAAAGGCCATACGATTGAGCTTTTAAGTCTTTCGAGCAGAATTAAAGTCGCACCAGACAAGCAAGAGAGCGTTTCTGCTTTTTTTCATTGTCATTAAAGGCTCTTACGACAACAAGAGTAATTCGGCGGGGCGTCGACAAATTATTATTAGTCTTGGCGCTAAGAGCCCTGCTGGGGAATAGGAACCATATTACAGATGCTCTCTGCCGAAAATACTCGTGTGTGTATGCAAGTTCGAAAGGAGACGCTCTGTTGGATAGTGGAACTCATTGAGCGTCACTTGAGTTCCAGGTTACAATAGGATTACGGCACTGAGACTGCCAACCAATTAGATATGCAGGGCTCAAAGCGGAGTTTCTCAAAAGGCGGATCTGGGTTAGGTTGGATTTTATAACAACACAACTGCAGAGAACATGACTCTCTAGGATGCCGCCAAACCAAAGTATACGGGCCAATACGCGACATAAGTGGCACAACATTCATAGAGAAATTTCTCTAAGCTTATAAGGTGGATTCTGGTACTGAAGAGACTTAATCACCGAATAAATCGAAAAAAGGGTCTTCCAGTTAGTTGTGTTAATAATACTGTAGATCCATCGAGGAAACGGACTGCAAACAATCCCATAAAATTCCAAAAGCAGTTGGAATTGACGTAGCTAGCATGTCCTGGGGGACATTTAAGCCCCTGCTTTGTACCTTCTGTTCTACTCGTAGCAAGAACAAGAAACTTCAATTGGTAGGTTTCTATTATGTATCTCAAAGTCTAAACAAATGTTTCGGTATTGTTTGGGGTCGAACCCCTCCACTTCTAACCAGTTTTCAGTGCTTTTCTAGAGAAGTATTCACAACTCACGTCTTCGAATGTGACTCGTATGTCGGTTTAGCAAGTCATTCTAATTCTTTTCAATTTCAATAGAACGGACCTATTCCTTATTTGCCCACAAGTAGGCCAAAAGAAAAATCTAAAATTCAGAACTCCTTCATAATTATTGTTCTCAAACACACTCCCATTCTGCAGAAACTAGGACATCTGGAGGGAACCTGATCCACAAATTCAAGAAAAGAAAACATTTTCCTGCAAATACGAGTAATTAAATATTCCGGTGAATGTGTCATTTGATATATCTTGAGAGAGAAGTCGTGATTCTACATATGCTACTGGTGGTCCCCCCTCTGATCCATAAATTCACATACATACCTAAATTCAAAGAAAAATTTACCATATATCAACGCAGAAATACGAGTACTCGTATCTATGTGTCAGCATCCACCTCCTCGAACTTTGGATAAATGTGAAACGCTATTTGGATATGATGATGAGGAGGTTCTCAAACTTATGATACGCATCCGGATCGGAGAAATAGCTCAGAATTTATGGAGAATTCCTTGCTGGCAAAGGCAAACGAAATTAATGATGTTGATCATTGGATTTCTCGGAATGGTTGTGATGAATCTAATTTACACGCACTAAGCCAGCACGTTTGTTGCTCTGTTCGTATGTGTCCCCGGATAAATGGGGACATTTTACGAGCCAGCGATGAGATGGTCTTTCAGCTTTGTGTGATAAAGTTTGTTCAGTTTCAGGGAGGATATTTTATGGAAATGTCCTCATACAGAATGATATATTTTTTTCAGCTTATGCAGGAGAAAAAATGTCGTTATGGCTATATTGTTCATCTTAAATGTAAGTTATATGAAATGTTGTATCCAGAGCGGTGTTGATAATCCGCCTCGAAACTAAGGTCTTTGCCACACAAACATACACGGAGAAGCAGGAGATCGATGTTATAAATATTTCACTCGAACAACAAAAAACACAGGAGAATCATCGATTGAATTTTATTTTCGAACATTGACTGAGGGCAGGAATAAAAGGTCTGTGTTTTCCAAGTTCAAACTTCGAAGGATTTTTAAAGAAAATTCATTGATTGTGAAATCAATTGTAATTTCTTGGAATCTGTGATTGAAGTGAGTACATAAAAGTGTTTTTTATCGATTAGTGAAGAAAGTTTTGCGCTTTGAAGAATTTTTACAAAGTCTATCAGAGTTTCCTTGACCCCGTCTAGAGGCGGGCTCAGGCAGTTGGGAGTAAATTTTTCTTGTAAGTTGTTCATTATTGATTCAGTGCTTTTGTCAGACGATTATGTCAAGGAGATCTTTGAGGAACATGTCAAAGATGACAGATTCCGAAGGTGAATTGATTAACGCTGTTTCGAACTCTGACGACACTGACGGTAATAATAATTTCGACGATGACGACAACGTTGATGATCCAGAGAGCTCAGAAGATCAATTGTTGATTGATCAATGTTTGATAAATTCAAGTGGGACTATGATGGATGTAGTAACTGCAAGTCTGAATATCAGCTCCTTAGACATTAGTCATCAAGAGCGAAATTTAGATTGAGCATCATTACCTTCAACGACTGTTTCGGAATCAAATGACGGAGCTAATGCCGAATCAAGTACTGCTAACATATCTGAGTTCATTGTTGTCACTTGACGTTATAGAAAACTTAAACGCGACTTAAATGACACCGAACTACAAGAGAGGTATGCGGTCAGGATCATTCGAGCACAGGGCCAATTAATCTGGTCTCTGGATACAATAAAAAATTGTGCTCGGCTGCAGGTAAACAGAATCGTTATCCGTGAGGGAAAATAGTTGCCAAATGAAAGCTTTGAAAACGCCATTCGGTGTATTTCATTACTCTGTGACTGATGAAGTTTGGCAAAATCTAGTTGATGAAATGAATTTGTATGCGGGCCAGCAGAAAATCTAAACTCGATTTGTTACCAATGAACAAGAGGTTCAACAATTCATCAGAATCATGTTCGTCATGTCTGTGTATCCTTATCCGAATGTTCGTTCTTACTGGACAAGACATTTGTTCAAAACAATCAGGATAGCCTCGACTCGAATGAGATCCGAACAAATGCGCTAGCTCTTCGATTCGACTATGATTCCGATAGGCCAGTCTGGATACGAAAAACTGCAATGAGTTTTACCACTAATAACCCATTCCAATGACCGCTTTGGATCTGTGCCGATGCTTCATGCATTATCGTCTTGGTATAGACGAACAGATGTGTTCTACGAAAATGGGTGGCAAGCCATCCCGTCAATACATGCCAGTCAAACTACAAAAATTAGGGAACCAAGATTTTCGTTTCATGTGGGAGCAGAAGATAGTGTAGTACCATAAAATGCGCCAGATGTCGGAGCTTCAAATTTCGTTGTTCGTTTGTCTTGCAACGTAAGCCACATTGTATATTTTGATAATTTTCACACGTCATTGGGTTTGCTGATACATCTAAGAAGCCGTGGCATGCACGGTTTGTGAACCGTGTGGTCAAATTCAGTGCCAAACTTGAAATTTTCGAGCGATGCTGAACTGACAAAGCGAAAAGTCAGGCGAGGGTACTCCGAAAAATATGTCACTAATGGCATAGATATAAGCAGCGTTTTGTGGCTGAACAACAAAAATGATCGGCTGCTTTCAACTAATGTTCGTGTCACATCGTTTATCTCTAGCAAGGTTGGTTTGCCACCTTCCAAAATTGAAGTTGACTGCCTATTTATTATAAAAGAATATAATCGGCATATGGGCGGCTTCGATATCATGGATGGTTTTCTGGGTCATTATAATATTCCTATGAAAACTCGAAAATGGGCGAACCGTATCTTTTTCCACTTGTTAGATGTGGCGATGGTAAACGCATACATTCGTACTTTTCGATTAATTTTGATGTCTTAAATTTTATGGCGCCCTCTGACGGGAGAATAACGCATTTTTGAAAAAGTTTTACGGGCTCAAGGTCAAACTCGTGGTTACCATCTTATGTCCCCTTCAGAACCTTGTGACTTTTGTCTGAAACATTTTTCGCGACATCGCGTATTTTTCGAGTAATTTGGATGTCTCAAGTTAAAAAACTCACCCTGTATACCACAAGTTGTACTAGGGAGTCAACATCGAATTGCCAAATTTTCGATCTAAAGTCGCTGAATCATTGTGCATAATTTTGACCGAAAGAAAAAAACCGGGAAGTCGTCCAATGTCATCACCAATATCATCACCAATACCAAGCCAAAAAAGTCTTATTTTCAGACTCCAGAGTTTCGATATGACAACGTGGGCCATTGGTGGGTGTTTAAGGACCACAAGGGCAAAAATACATGCAACATGAACTCAGAATGTAAGCCAGAAGCATATTGCACAAAATTTAAAGTGAACCAAAAAGTCATATTTGTTTGCCTTCTATTAAGATTAATGTTAAATATAATTTTAAATTTTTTTCTTTTTCACTGTTCGCTATCATTGTAAGCGTTTAAAGGACAACGTCCTTCGGATCTACACATGGAGTGGTAGGACTCTTAATCGACCCGGTGCAACTGATTAATTGGCAGGCACCCTTGACTACTATTATGCTGATATCTCAGATATCCAGGGGTCGGAATTAGGCAGAGTGAAAAATTGTAATAAATACTACTTTGGTAATTGCTTACGTAAAAGAAACAGCGCTTATTCGGATGGGAATTTACTAGTTCAAAATGTAAAGTTTTCGGCACATGGGTGAACATCTTATGCCAACGTGTAACAAGGCAAACTTAACTTTAATAAGCGCCCATGACCCTAAGGAAGACAAGGAAGACGCCATCAAATAATACTTTTGAGAGCTCATCGAGAAATATGACGTTAAAATCGTACTATGCGATTTCAAAGGCGGTATAGTAAAGGAGGATAGCTTAACTTAAACAATTGACAAGCATAGCCTACACGACACCATGTTGCGGGAGGACGAAATGTCACTTAAGCTAGCTCACGGTTTCGTTCTGTCAATATACATACTTAAGGGGTGGTGGTCTCCGGATCATGAAAGGCTATATCAAATTGATCACATTGCGATAGACACAGGAATATGTCTCCAGTATTCTGGATGTACAATGTAGCCAACAATGATACGTATCACACCCTTTTCCTAACATCAAAACAAAGTAGAACTAGTGTAGAAAAGCTGGAATCGCAAGAGATCGCCAGAATTTTCTATACAACTCCAGTCTCTCCAGCCAAAGACCAATGGCATCAGAGACGCCACAGCTGATATGCCGAGTTTCTCCCCACCATTATCGAGAAATCATTGGTTTGATAAAAAAAAAATGTCAAAAGACGCACGAAGCTAAATATGAAACACCCAAATAGGTGCTGCAACTAATGGCGAAAAACGCTCGTGAGCTGTACCAGCAGAAGACTTGGGAAGAACATTGGCTTTCCTGGAAGATGAAAAGAGAGCAGGAGAAGGACGCCATCGAAGGTATTTAGAGGTTTCACTTCAGGAATAACATCCGGAAGCATTACCAACAGGTAACCTTTAACACCATAGAAGCTGTCAAAATGAAATGCCGAACAACCTGCCAAAGCATCGAATTTTCAGTGGGTGTGCCCTAGAAAAGCTGGAGGAAGAACCCATTCTGGTTGAATGGGTATATTAATAAGCAAAACTGCCATATTTGGTCCAATGAGTTTCCTCAAACAATATAATTGCTGCCAATGTACCCAGTAAAATGAACTGTTTGGGTGCGGTTTGTTGTCCGGCGGCATCATTAGCTCTTATTTTCCAAAGATGACCGTGAGAATAATGCTACCGTCAATGGCACCCGATGTCGTTTAATGATGGACGTCGAATAAATCATCTTCGTAGGAGCCGGGCTTGAATGTGCTTTCTGCGATGTCTGATCTTGGATTTATGGTTTTATTAACTAAGTATCCGACAAGTCTACGTATTTCTTGTGATGAATTGATAATTCTACTGGTAGAATCATTAAAGTCCGAAGTGGTTAACTGTCTTTCTCCGCTCAACATTGAGTGGCAACGCCATCAACTTTCAGTACACTGAGCCGTTGATAGTAGTATAATTTTTCGACGAGATCTCACCGTGCAAGACCATCTGGCAACACTAGGTACAACAAAGTTAAACAAGGCAGCGGGTATGAACAGAGTCAATGAAACTTTATAAAGGAAAGTTGTTTCATAGATTAACTACCTGGGTTAACGCCACTCAGCGAGTTTCAGGCTGGCTTCCGAGCTAAATACTCCAGAACAAATCAAGAGTTTTTACTCTCGAATCTCCCCGAGAATTACCTGCAGGGCAAGGTAAGTTAATTTCAAAGCAGCGTTCGACTCAGTAGTCTCTTTTATAAACTCTTGAACTATTCCGGCAGACACCCCTAATCACTTACAAGAAATTATTGACAAGTTGAGGAGATATTGCGACAGGACAGGAAAAGGACTCGGACTACTATATAAAGGACAGGACGTGGGATTAGTAAAGGAATTCAAATATCTAGGCGTAATTCTTAGAAGCAATATACACATTGAAAAACATCTTAGCTCTGTGAAGCCAAAGCTGCGATTTGTAGATCATAGCAAGATTGTATGTCTAACAGACCTGTTGGTTATGCAGAAAAAAAACAAGCTGTTTCTAAATCTACCTATATAATGACGTGTGCTGCTCAAGTTTGGGGTAGAAAATAACAAGAGGAAGTGGAAAAATTACTTCGTTTCTTCTTACAACGTATCTTCTACAACCCCAATCTATACGTTGTTAATTGAAATAGCGTGCAGAGTATGTATATTACTTTGGCTAGGTTTTCACAGCATAGACAGTATTACACCAGGCTGAACCTCAATTTAGGTGATGTAAACTACTTTTATGTGAATTCCTTCCTTTCCTTTAAGTGGCACTACAGCGTCAACAGGCGTCTCCAGCCAGCTTAATCCCTAGCTAGCTGCCTCCAGTTTCACACGCTAAGTTGGCTAAGGTACACCTGAGTCTTAGCCTTCCTCTAATGCGCTGTTCCTCGGGAGCGGATTCGAAGACTTTTCAGACCGGGGCATTGGTGTCCATACGCTCTACATAACCCAGCCATCTCAGTTGTTGGATCTTCACTCTTCTGGTTAGGTCGATGTCGTTGTACAGTCCGTAGAGTTCATTGTTGTATCTGCTCCTCCATTCTCCTTTAATGCAGACGAGTCCGAAGATCGCCCGAAGGATTTTTCTCTCGAAGTAACCAAGAACACACTCATCCATTTTTGATAATGTCCATGACCCTGCGCCATAGATCAGGACCGGGATTATTAAGGTCTTATAAAGGGTGACTTTTGTTGTCCGAGAAAGGGCTTTGCTACTCAATTGCCTTCTTAACCCAAAGAAACAGCGGTTGGCAAGATTTATTCTTCGTTTGATCTCAAAGCTGATGTCGTTGTCTGAATTTATAGCGGTGCCTCTGCAGATAAAGTTCCTAACTTTCCCGAAGCTATATCTGCCTGCCGATGGTGACGTTCTGTCCGAAACGTCGGTGTTGGTTGTCCTTTTTGCTTGACAGCATATACTTGGTCTTGCCCTATTTGACCGCTAAGCCCATTTTCGCCGCTTCCGTCTCAATACTCGCGAAAGCGCCACTTACATCATGCTGCTTTCTCCCGATTATGTCACTATCGTCGGCGTATGCGATTAGTTGGACGGACTTTTGAAAGATAGTGCCTCTTGTGTTTGCTCGTGAGTTTTGCACTATTCTTTCAAGTGCGATGTTGAAAAAATCGCATGACAGCGCATCGCCTTGTCTAAAACCTTTCTGGACATCAAAGGTCTCGGTGAGATCTTTACCAACCTTGATGGAGCAGCGTGGATTCTCCATCGTCATTCTGCACAGAGGGACGAGTTTGGCAGGGATGCCAAAACTAGACATTGCTCTAAATAGCTGGTCTCTATAGATGCTGTCATAAGCGGCCTTAAAATCGATGAATAGGTGGTGTGTATCGATCTGAAGCTCATTGGTCTTCTCCAAGATCTGCCGTAGTATGAATATCTGGTCGATGGTAGACTTTCCTGGCGTAAAGTCACACTGATATGGACCTGTCTATCAGGTTGTTGACGAATAGCTTCAGGCGTTCACACCAAACGGCAGATAAGATCTTGTATGCTATGTTAAGGAGACTGATGCCTCTGTAGTTGACGCAGTTCAGAGGGTCTCCTTTCTTGAGAATTGGACAAACAATGCTGAGGTTCCATTCATCGGGCATACTTTCGTCCGACCATATTTTACAGATGAGTTGGTGTATGCTCCTTACCAAGTCATCGCCTGCCGCTTTGAAGAGCTCGGCAGTCAAGCCATCCGCTCCAGCAGCTTTGTTGGACTTAAGCTTCGATATGGCTATCTTCACTTCATCCAGGTCGGGTGGACGCAATTGTTGATCTTAATCGTCCTGGTTGAAAGGTACATTCTGCCTGACAGAGGTATTTGTTTTGTCATCGCCGTTATACAGTCTGCAGAAATGGTTCTTCCAAATCCTAAGCATTGACTGCGATTCTACTACGATGTTCCCTTGTTCATCTCTACAGGCTTCAGTTTCAGGGGATTGTTTCCGTGGCATGTTATTTTAACCTTTTGGTAAAACATTCGAACCTCATTCCTGGAGTAGCGTCTCTCAATTTCCTCGATTGCGCGCTTCTCATACTCTTTCTTCTTCCTCCTGAGAAGCCGATTTTCGTCTCTCCTTTTCCGCTCATAGAGCTCATGAGTAGCTCTGGTTCTTTTATGCAGCGCCGCTTTATATGCATCTTGCTTAGCTGCATGTGCTTGCCGGCATTCATCATCGAGCCAGGAGTTTCGTTGTGGTGAACGAGTGAAACCCAGCACATCAGAAGCGGCATCTCTAATGGCGAATTAAGCTTCAAAATGAATTTTTTTAAAATTGTTAAACAATTGTAGTTAAGATTTTTCTGAATATCAATCTGACCGACAGTTCTTAGACCAGGACATTAAAGACTGTTTTGTAGGTAATATATACAGAAATAAAGTCTTTTTTACTACTACTACTACTACGGAATTTTTCTGATGCTGTACCTGTACTATGACTGGCTATCTTTGGTGATTTCGATACTTAAGAAGGGATGAATTTCTCTAAGATTATTTATTTCTTGTGGGCCCTTTATCTACTCGTAGGTCCAAGGATCAAACAAACTATCATCACATATTCTATTCGTATTCGAAAAAAAAAAAATGGAAATGAAAAAACCATTTATCGAAGAAACCTTTTGTAATTGCTTACGAACTGCTCCGACATTTATTCCCAATCAAATATTGATGACCCATAATCTCGTACAGTCACATGCACAAATTTAAATCAACACAAAAGATTGATGGTCGGTCTTTGGTCTGAGCAAAGGATCTCCATATTTTATCGTCACCCCCTTTGGTCATAAATGAAACTTTAAAATTACCTAAATCATTCATATTCATCCCTTTTCGACGTTTTCGTCCCGTCTGTCCGATAGTCCTTCTTTCTTTTTCTTTTTTTTTCTTTTTTTTTTACCAATTCAGTAAAATCCTTGTAGCCGTACCATACATAAATTGTTCATCTCTCTTTCTATTTGGGCAAAGGAGCAAGTGAAGTATCTCCCCAGAGATCCACATCCAGATCCAGAACGCTACTCCATCTTCACCAATGTGTTTCAACAATGGAGATCCCTTATCCCAGAGCCAAGGCTACGAGAATAGGTAGGTACTCGTATATACCATAGTATGTGTATAGCAACCACAACGCTCGATGAATATTTAACGAGTAAAAGCAACCCCATCCCTTGTTGCCCCATCACCATAACCATTTCCATTTGAAGAACCCCCGCTCTCTAACTCATGATTTAAACGAAGGATAACTAATTTTGGCCTGGCTAAAGTATGTGGCGGTAGCAGGAAGCACTCACAAGGGCAAACAAAAATGGCAACCCCCAACCCTGACATAGACGGTTTTGTGCCTGTTTCAAATCAATATCGGCACGAAGTGCTTTTGCTGATTTTATGGACGTAGGAAGAGCACAAACAGTACCAAAGAATAGAATCAACATCATCCCAAAAGTGAATTGCAAATGCGAAAGCATTTAGCTTCCTAACTCTGTGCCGCACGAATATATTGTACAGAGGAAATACTGAAAGGCTCTCCTCTTAAGCCAAGGACTTCAGTCGAAGAGACTATGACTCCTTAGCCAGCGATTCCATAAAAAATACATCAATTGGGATGCGAAGTGAGGAAATTGAATTCTCATCCTGAAGTGATGTGGTTCCAAGTTGGAGACTTGGTACTGGGCTGCGGGGGGAGGTCGGCGCCCAACTACCGGGAAGGCTCTTAACAACGAAAGTAATTTTCTAGGGCAATTTTTACATTCAAAGTGCTGGAACGTGAAAGTAGGTACACCGACACGGAATGGAAAAAAACTATGCAAATCGAGTTAGCTGAATGCTTCAGGACATTCTAGTCATGGTTCTGATACTGTTCCGGCTTTTAAGTGAAAGAAGATGGAAGTCATTATTTGGTGACAATGTGACAAAGATGAAACCATATTTGGCCATTGTGTAATATTCAAAGGAGGAATAAAAACCAAAAGGCCCTATGGGAATGACATCGCCTGAAACGTTCTTCAAAGGAAGCCCTTCGGATGAAAAGAAAGCAGAGATACTAGTAATTTGTTTAAGATCTCTTCTTGCGGCATTTAATGACGTCAATCTTCAATGTTGAAATAAGGGAGATAAGTCAAAGGGAAAGCGCTTGCTTCAACAAAAAAAAAGACAAAAAAGAAACAGGAGTTTCCTTGCAGTCGAACTTTAAGCGGATAGTCTATGTGTTTAAATGAACAACTGCTACTCCCCTACAATATTTTTAAAGACAACTGCAGGGCTCTATGCCTCATGGCACATATGTACCTTCCGGAACAGGTATTTCCCTGTTTTACATTTTGTATTGCGGCAAGATTGAGGTCTAAGGATGAGATTCGAACAAATTAGGTATCAAACTACAGAAAATAACATCAAGCTGTGAACCCGTTTGAGTCCTATCTACTTATATTCTGCTGAAATCATTGTAGAGACTATTTCGTTGTAAGATCCAAGCAGGAATGCTATCGACAGGAAAGCAGGCATAATGTAAAGATAGATCTGCGGATCTTTATTGGCACTGCTATAAAAAAATCTGGCCAACAAGGATTACTTTCCTACTTAAATGGCGGCAAAGTCCGGGATTTACTTGGCCGTTAGGCAAAAAATCTCTCCAGTTAAGCCTGTCTTTATTTAACTGCCTCTGTTTACTTATTACGTTGTTCTTCCGGTTAGGTATAGAAGAACATGTATCATTGACATGTATGCTTGACATGTATCATTCCTGGGCTCTGATGTAGACTTTGTCCACCAGGGTGATGTTGCTGGATTTGTAGAATGTTCTTGTTAAGCTTTTCCCAAAAATGCGAGTGTACACTTTGTAAATGTATAAGTGATAGTTGCGTTCTACATTATAGTAACACAAACTTTAGAATATTGTGGCATTAGTTGGCATTCTTGCTTCACTCGATTTCTCAAGCTTCACCTTGCTTATGCCCGTATTTGTAGTCAAAGATCTGAGTATGACTCTTCCGATTTTTGCAAGGAAGTTAGCCGGTCTATACAACTGTTGTTTTATGAGGTCTTGAAATCGATAAGGAAGTGGTGAGTGCCAGTCTAGAGTTTTCCGAACTTGTTGCACTATTAGGCTCAAGTCGCATTGATGTAGGCCAATCAGTTAAGTGGATGTCCTTTTCTGTGAATTCAACACATAATGCCGAGGCACTATTTGTCAGGTATACTTTCTTCTAAGTTGGTGTGTGCTTAGTAATCAATCATCACCTGCAGCCTTAAATAGATCTCTTTTTTCGGGAACCTTTCTACCGACTGTAAATCTTTTACTAAATTCATTAGCGCGTCTCTATTCTCTTTTGAAGAGACCCAAACATACTTTCGATAGCTTTCGGTTGTGGCTCGATAATGTTTTGCATATCACACCTGTGCTTTCCATCCCACACAGTTCTTGAATGATGATTCTGCTTTGTATCAATATTGTACCCTCACTTGTTATTTTGTTAGCCTGCGCATGGCCTATTCAAGGTCCGAAATGATTCGTTCTTGTTTCGTTTTAGAGGTTCATCAAACCTCAATCATGAGGGCTAGACTCTCTTTGCAGTTCCCTGGATAGAAACGGCCGTATGTTCCGAATCCAGTAACCTGCTTCGGAGATAAAATACTCGTACTTGCGATGGAGCCATTGAAGGTTTCCATCCCTACTTCAGCACCCCAACTAAATACTAGGAAGGCCTTACTGACCTCAGCTCTAAATACGCTGAAATAGATCAATTAAGGATTCTTCCATGTGGATTATTGGCGCTACCGCTGGTTCAGTCATGCAAGTTCATTGCAACATCGTTTACTTCCTTCAAACCATTATAGTGTTTCAAAAGGATTCCTCCTTTAAACAAGGTCAAGACTGCATGCGACTTACAAGTCATTGTATCTACTCATATGATCTAGTATGAAAACACTTGATAGTATATTCTAGGTGGTGTTCTTCCCAGTAAAGATAGATAAATTTCTTACACATTACACTTGTTAGTTCCATCCCAGAAAGTAAGTATCTTCCAGCTCAAAATTCAGGACATCACCACCCATACCTCAAGGTTCAGTCACACTCAAAGTACGGTGTATTGCCACGGAAAACATCTTATCAATAAGCCAATACCCTGGACTCTATTTCATACGAACAGCGCCAGCACTCCTTTCATAATTGGAAAAATTCGGACTTGTCAGCTTCTTTAGAAAGCACTTACGGTCGTAGCCTTTGCGTCGATGCTGTGATCAAAAACACTATTTCCTGCGACTGAGCCTGTCAGAAGTTAGAGACGGAGGAATATCAAAAACAGTTTCAATGAGCCAAGATTGACTGCAAGACTTTTTTTAGATGTACAATACTACCAAAAACTATGACAGAAACTATTACACTGTCACAGCAATAGTAGAGATTCTTCAAAACCAAAACGAATTCTTTCTCATTTTTCGTTTAGATTTACAATAACATTTCAGATGTCATCTTTCTAGACAAGGGCGGTTTGCTTAATGCGTAATTTGCAGCCAACTCAACTTGACAGCTTCAGCTGAGGGTGTTGAAAATTCTATAACACGCACCCAGTTTTGCACTGGTACTCAACAACTCCAACGTCCACAAATTTGCTGGTCGAAATGATATATTTCTTCTTCTTCTGAAGATGTGTTCTTCTACGTTGGTATGCTGCGTTAGCTTTTACATCATTTCGAGTAAGCCGAAACCACCATTTGTCTTGTCGAACACTGAAATTAAAGTATATTTACTCTCCTCCTACAGATTTATTGCATTGAAGTGTGTTCTTTTCAGAGTAATAGAATCGCTGACAAACTGTCATTCTAAAAAAATCCCTATGAACGGCAGGACCCTTTTTGTTTAGCTACTGGTCTACTGGTGATCTGACAGCATGTCTTCCCGAAAAGTGAAGCATTGCCTACAAAACTTTGGTGAATAACCTACTTAAGAGGCAAATTTTGTCTCCTTCAATGGATTACAAACTTCCTTTCGATACGTTGAATTCAAGTCGGTCTCAAGGCCGATAACTAAGGAAATATCTGGTATGCCTTAGGGTTCCATTCTATCTTCTACACTCTTTTTCATTTCCATCTTTTATCTCCTGTGTACTTCTTCTAATTCAATATATTCTTTTGCTGATGACAGAGAGTCCTGCTAGGACCTCCATCCAAATTTCAACACGCTTAAAGGTAAGCCTATGGCGACAGCTCCACACGAAGTAATGCGGACAGTTGAAATAGAAGGTACGCTAAGCCTCGGGCCATTTTAGATTCCCTTACCGAGCTTAGTGTAGATGATTCCACTAGGTAAAGGATTATACGAGTATCTATGCTAAACAATAGGTTTATTCATGCAATGCTCGAAAGCAGTTCATAAATACGGCAAGTAATCTTAAATGGCTTGTGTCTGCAAATTGTTAGTGGCTTTAGATAAAGGGGCATTTAAGGTGGTCGCGTAACCGGATGACGTGTAAATTTGTTATCAATATCTCTGATAGAAGTCAACTTAAGGAAACGGAGCTCGAAATCGTTAACCGGTAGGCCACAAGGGGCGAGGAAAATCGAGGTAAAACTAATATGATATTCTCTGCCACAAAAACCAAAACATAAGACTTCCCAAACTAAACGGCCAAGCATTATCTCCGTGTAATAAAGGTACAATCCTTGACTCAGGACTAAGCTTGACGTTTAGGATTAAACAGCGGGCTGGGAGAGTATTCACATCCTTCAATACATGATATTATAAAACCTGCGTCACAAAATGACGTCTTCAATCAAGAATGACCATATGGATGTACGTATTAACCTAAATACAGCTGCTGCATACCTACTTATAAAATATACAACAGGGTGTAGTGCAGTCCAGTTTAAAGAGCCCGACCCCTGGATTTGTTTATGCACTACCCAGAGATTGTGCGGCTTCTCCAAGTCGTACCACCAAAACGAGATAGTAGCTGCTATATAAGACATTTACCACCAATTTATTAGACTACAGTGCTCACATTCGGTCTGGTGCTTCTAGAATCCTTCTGCCCTTGCATTTCGAAGATATGCTATAATACTCACCTAGTTTTTACGCTATTTTCACCAACGCTGCGAAAAAAAATGCCAGATACACCATCTGGGTTTTATGGCTGTTGAGTTAACTCTCATGAAATATTTTTATCCTCGCCCAATTGGTACAACTTGCTTATGGAATGCTTTCGCGAGCTCCTCATGTCTAAGTCATTATAATCTTCAAACATTCAAAACTAACGTACGAGTACATTGATATCTCTCTTGCTTTTCTGCTTCATTTGTTTTTGTCCGAAACTAAAGGTAGACATCCCAAGGGAGATTATTATACCTTGAGTGCACATTATTCATACATAGTCTATTTAAAACTAGCAGACCTCCTGTAAGGATGTCAGTCGAGGGTCTTATAGGTAATTGAGCAATAGGATAGACAAGCTTATAAGCCAAAGCTCCATGGATGATAGAGAAAAGCAATCCAGTCTTCACAGTCTTTGCAGCTTCTCCCTAAAAGAACATGATTCTGAAAAATATTACTTCGGCAACCTTTAAGAAGGTTGTACTAGATTTTTGGAACAAAGTCTTTTATTTGCGAAATTACGCATTCTTGTAGCATACACTCCAGTGGTTTGTGTCTAATGGGGAATCGCGCTCGAAATTTGAACATGCTGGAGTGTACAGTTCAACAGTTTTTGCTTGAACGTGCCGCAGAATTTTTTAAAGCCAGCGGAATCAGACGTCAATGATGATTTCACTCTTACTACCGCGCTCAATCACGTGGGAAAGAATGTACTATTCAAAACGGGCAGCGAGCGCGATTCACTCGGTACTGAGCACACGGGCTTTCCGCCGCACACCTCATGCCATAACACGTGCACTCTTTCGCGGGCGAAATCTTGCATTCCACGCTTTCGCGCGGTAAGGAACGTACGTGTGGGAGAGGCTATTGTGCTTTCTATTTTGTATAGGCATTCATCTGCATTTACGGATCGGCATCGTCGGATAGATCTATAATATAATTCTGGTGGGAAGAGTTGGTCCTTGTTTTTCCCTATGGACCAAGCGGTGTAGTCCTACAAATATACAATTTTCCAGTTCCAAGCCAATTTGACAACAATTCAAATCAGCTTAACCGGTACAAACAATCAGTTTTTGGCCAATTGCGACTAAGTTTCCAGTCAGTTTCCAACGGGTTTCCAAATAGTTTCCACCTGGTTTTAGGCAAATTTCTTAGTTTTCTTTGAACTTTTTCCTAATTTTTGTTTTCTCTTACAAATTCTGAACTCAAATCATCAAGCGTGTTAATCAACTCAATGCTCCCTAAAGCCGTTAAAGTTCAAAAAAAATTTGTCCATGTCGATTTCTAAACTCAATTGTTCCTTTTTTTTGTAAATTTAATTTTTCTTTTGCGGCACGTGTGGAACAAAACATGTTTTTAATGAATTAAGGAACAATTTTGAGATCCCATGGCGATGATGATGCTTTGATTCCCATTCATCATGGTACTAACAAAGGACCTTCGTGTGATGACAATAATTACTGATTCAGCAAAACAATGTTACAATTTTGTGTGCCCAAAGTTTGGAAACTTTTCTCTCGAGTAACAGCAAAGTCTCCGTAAATTTATAACACAACACTTGGGAGAGATTTGGTTACAATAAATGTCGGAGAATGGGAAGTGTTCTCAAAAGTGAAACGCTATTATTTATCCATCAATTCCTGTCCAGATGTTGGATCTAAGATGTATTTGAAACCCAACTCGGATCCTCACAACTGTATCTGACAAGTGAGCGCTGGCCAGGAGTTACACTGCAAATGGAGAAATTGTAGCTCGTAGCACCAAGGAAATATGGAATTACATAGAAATTAAATTATCAAAGTGTAATGCTGTCATAATCAACCAAACAACCGGAGAATGCTCATACTTCTACACCAGCTCGAATGTCATCCATTCGAGAAGTGTTGCTACAGGTGTTGCATTCACTAGATGTCTTGCAACACTGAACACTGCTCACTGGTAGATTCCCTATAGTCTAGGACTATGACTATATCTGCACTGCACAGTGTTTCTGTTTATTGCAAACTACGAGTTATTAATTATTTAAATCTATGCATGTACTGCTATCTGATACTGGTGACTGGTTCTAGAACAGCAACTGCCACTGGATCTGACACTACAAATACAAGTACACACAGCAACTCATGCTTTACGCAGCAGCAGGTGTTAAAATCTCAACATCTTGCCCCGGGGACAAGTGTGAGCATTAGCACAAGTATTTTATGGAAATAAGATGCGGGAACACTCGCTCCATGAGTCATTTTTGTGAACAAAGTCCCCAGTCTACATAGGACATAGTAGGTACATACGTATACCAGTTCACCTCATTCATCTAGAAGACTTACCTTGATTTCATTTCTCCCGGGGTTTAGGGGTGTTGATGCGATTTTCTGTCACTAGAAAATTTTATTGATTGCGTTCTTGCTCCCGGGGGTTGTATGCTGATAAATACTACATAGAAGCTTCACATGAAAGGCACTCGACAAATTGCTTGCATTCGCATGAAAAACTTCTTAGGGGTGTAGTTGGTGACGGATATGGGTGGCATTACTCCTATACTGAAGGTTTCTCTAGAATTCTATGGTTCCAAAAAGGCGTAAAAATTACGGACGGCTTCTCAGCAAGAGAATTTTCTGATTATTATTACTATTGGAGCAGTCGGAACGAGAAAAACTGGGAATTGCCATTGACGGTATTTCGATTTGTGAACGCATATCAGGGACATGAGAAGGACGAAGAGTTTATGATGAACTAATATATTCAGAAAAGTATTTTCAAAGGAATTTTTTACTTTTATTTTAAATTTGCATTTATTTTACGTCGTGCTGCAGGCACCAGCTTTTGAAATAACCCCTTTTGATACCCTGGCATGTTTGAAGTTGATTCCGGATTTTGAAAATAATTTGATATGGTGCATAGGTGTGCAGGGTTGATGGGTAGTGCTACAACTATGACTACGAATCGGTTGTGGTTATTCTACTTCTGTGGCATCACAATTCAGTGTCAGAATCAGAAATTACTGTACTTCAGAAGGAAGGCGTTCGCGGAATGAATGCACAGGAATTAAAAACTTGGTTCAGGAATATCCGGCCCGTTTCGCAAAAGTATCGTCCTCCACACTGAGGGTCGTTCGAAGGGCTAACTCCCAGATCACGCGAGAAGCAACTTAAAGCCTCGGATAAAGACGGATCTACTGCTGACGATCTTTTTAGTAGAGGACAACAACCATCGACTCTATCTATTAAATGTTCGAACCCTGTTTTTTTTTTTGCGGGCAGCAAGACAACTAGCGGAGCCCTTAAATTCGTCTGAATGTGCAGTGCCATGGGCTGGGAAGAGGAAGGATGAAGAACTATAATATATACTCATACAATTACTATAGGAAAACAAACAGTGTCTATTGCGGCGGCGGATTTATTGTAAGCCGCAGAGTGAGGTAAGAAATGTTGCTTTCTCGACTTTCGACACCAGAGTCAACGGCCTTTAGGAATACGCATCAAGGCTGTATGAACATTTCTATGAGCTCCTTGTCAAAACTTACGAACAATGTTCGAGGTGTGACGTGAAAATCATCTTAACTGGTTTAATGGCAAAATAGTGCGGTTGGAAATAACGGACTAAAACTACATAATTGAGTTTTTCGCTGGGCGGATAGCACAGTATTATACAAAAAATGTCCGCACTTTCCTAGGAGCCTCACCTCGTTAAGGTGCGTCTAGGCATATCTCAAACACCACAAGAACAAACAAATATTGTGAAGATATTTAACATGAAGGATGGCAATCATAGCAAACTAGAGTCTTTGTCGATCGCGTATCCTTTAACCCCCCAGAGTGCCCTATGCATCCAACGGCAAGTGCTAAAGAGCATTGGCATGGATACCAATAAAAATTATACAAACTACACCCGATCACCTCCACGAAACTCGTTGTTTAATGAAGAATGTGGACGGGCACGCGTAGGATAAGCGCTCCGTGAGCTCTTCCAGCAAATATGAAGGGAAGAACTTGACCTTTTTTAAAGAGTAAGAAAGGCCATGTGGAGCACGCGATCGAGATAATAGAGGAACAATGTCCGGAAGTCTTTTTAAAACAGTAACAAAAATGTGTAAAGACCTATAGAAACGAACAAGGCCACTACCAAGTGGTAGAACAACAGTGGATACTGAAGAAATGGAAAAACCACTTCAGCACACTCTTAAACACCGAGCCCAAATTCGATTTGAAGGCAGAATGAACCTTGAAAATTTTGTGTGTCGTTCACCTGACCAACATTTAGTGAGGATAGCATATCCCAGGCTTAAGTATAATAAAGCTACTGGACTAAACGGTCTAACTTCGGAGTTATTTAAGACCACGGGAGATGGCTTTATAGACAGGATACTCCAATTCATTCCCAGGATTTGGTTGTCTGAAAGTATGCCTAGAGAATGGACTAGCATTGTTTGGTCGACCTTCCAAAAAGAGGGCTCTCTAAACTGCGTTAATTATAGAGCCATCAGCAGTGGCGTAACTAGGGTTGCAAGTTTTGACATATTCGGAAACTAAAAATCGCTGTCCCCACAGATGTGAAATAGGAGTCTACAACTAGATGGACTGGAAGGGTGAAATCTGTGAAGCCCATAAACAAGCACCTTGACGAGATTCTGCACGTTTTTCAGGCCATGATGGATGGTGCCACGGAGACAGTAGACACAAAAAGTGGCGCCAGGCAACTGTACAACCGTATCTTGACTCCCGATTTTTTGACTATACTTGGATTTTCGACGAGAGTGCTTATTTCCATTGGCGGAGTCCAGAAAAGATTGCAAGATCCGACGATGAACTTCCACGATGTCGCCTTGGACCTGGAAAGTTTAAGAGATCATTTTTACAATGAAAGGAAAACGTTAGTGAATCAAGCTCTGCAAGATGGGCTTAGTCTCTGTGAAAAGTGGGAGGTTGGCGAAACAACGAGGGATGCCGGATTAACAGCAAAACAGGAAATCGAGCGAGCTATGAAGGAAACAATCGACCGCCTTCACACAGAAATGGGTGATAGATTCATTCGTTCGCATGAAACTGACAAGAAGTTTGGATTTCTACTTGACATCCTGAAGCGCGATGACAACACTTACCATAAGCGCCATCTTACACAGTAACGCCGCTGGCCATCAGACTTCTTAACATTGCATGTGAGATTTTATCTGTTGTCTTGTGTTAACGCTTGAATTCACATGGTCAATGTAGTTATAGCTGTGGTAAGTCAACAATCGATCAAATATTCTGGCTGCGGCAGATTTAACAAAAAAGGTAAGAAATTCAAATAGACAGCAACCACCTCTTTTTCAATCTTAAGGGCGCATACGAGTATGGCAGCCACAATAAGGACGCGATATACAGAACCTTGCCTAGCTTTTGTTACCCTGCCAAACTCATAAACATGTGCAGAATATCGTTGAAGAATACCCACTGCTCTGGAAGGGTTAGAAACAATCTCTCCGCGACCTCTGATGTCGAAATATGATTTAGTCGAGGTGATGCGTCCTCATGCATCTTGAGAAAATCCTCGAAAAATCTCAAGTCAATGCCAGAGGCACAATTTTCCAAGAGTCTGTCCAATTGCCTGCATACTCCAAGGACTTTTGGCCGAGCGGTACTAGGCTCCAAATGGCGTGAATGGTCCAAATCTTGGGAACTGCGATTGTGTCCCTGTATTTTGCATCTTTAACACGCCATTTACGAATGGTTGTATCGCTCGCTGATAAGTTTGCTGTTGCTCGAGCCACAGGGTCCGAATTGAGATGAATACTCCGCCAATGACTCCAAGACACTCGGAGACTTCTAACCGACTATTTGCTATCTGGAATTCCAAAAGGCTTTTGTGTTTACGAATTTTTCAGAGATGCTTATATGGACATGACTATATTTTCTTTCGCCAGACATGTGGAGTTTGTCTGTTACAAATGCAAAGTCAATATCGAAACCAAACACACCTGAGTTTCAAACCACTACATCACAATAACTTTCCTTTCTCCTCCTTCTATCTTTCCGCCTTGGCGACAGTAAAAGGGTATCATAAACCCCTTGAGGCGCGCGTAAATTATAAAAAAAAAAACAAAAACTTGATCCGCGGAATATTTGCATTTGATGGACGGTTGTACCTTTTTCTTTCTGTGAAAACAGAGCACTCAGACATATGACTAGTCCATTGAACCCTGTGAATGTTTGACTGGAGTTTCTCAGACTTTCATAGAATGTGGAGTAAACGCTTTAGTGCTAGTACCCCCTACAATGAGTACTGCGAGCATGGGAAGCACATTCAAAGTGCTCGGAGTTTTGTCGTGAAACTCGCACTAAGCGTCGCAGAAATCCCTATAAGAGGTCTAGAGTTACCTCCACACTCAAAGTTATAATCTACTAACGATTTCTGCAGCAGCTCCAAAGATGAAGAAGGAAAGGATTTATTGTGCACTTTCTTACCAACGTTGCTGATTCAGCACACACAAGACTACAATCCCTAGTAGATCCCACTTTGTAGGTCTAAATGGCCCTTACCCCTAATTGTTGTGATAACACAATAGAACTAAAATTGATCAAAGTTAGTTCTTACTTCTTCGAAGTGCTCTTTATCCTTGCGTTACACTACAGTACTTCACAAAGGAAGAACAAAGACTCTAATTCACTTCAATTTGCATAAGCCGCTTGGTGTTAAACATCAAGCCCTTCATAAAACACTTTAAATTAGTTTCAGTCCTGAATGACCAATGCTCCAAAACTTCATCTCAACGAAGCATCCTTCCTAGAAACCAACTTTACGTGCTGCTTCAGTTGCATGTTCCACTCACCAACAGAACTTTATATCTACAAGTTGAAACAGTTCACCAGCTATTCAGCCCTTCAATTTCGTACTTTCATCAAATTAATCACGTACTCGGAATAACATTAACAATCCGACACTTTAGAAAGTTACCAACAAATGCGAGAGTTCCCAATGCAACCATAGGGAGATAAGGGTAAGACCACTGCTCAGATACGAGCAGAAGAGTATGAGAACATCAATTTCTGTGCCAAAATCCATCAGCACCGCTGCTGTGTGAAAGTGTAAGTGCCATCGTTTGCTGAATAATATAAATCACTTCGCAAACTATTTTCGTCACTTTTGCTAACGTGACCCGGGGATGGAGCAGTGCTTAACACTCACCGTAGTTAAGTCACACAGTCGTATAGTACACTTCAAGTCTTTCGCTAGCCCGGTATACAGTATCTAATGTACTCGTATACTCGTATGTCATGACAATAGATGCTATTCCCACTGACAACTGTCAGAGTTACTTTGAGCCTCGATGTTCGTACGCTCGTGTACTCGTGTATTCTCGCCATTGATTCCATTTTGTTTTTTCCCTATCGTAATAAACATCATTACTTTGCCGTATCCGTTATCCGTTGTGCAAAAACGTCAAACCTGACAACTCAGTGTTCAGTGTTCAGTGTTTGATGATCGAATGAAACATCCCCTCATATGTGCGTCTGACACGAGAACATCCGAACATCTCACACACGCAGTGTGCGTGCTCTGTGTATTTATTCTCATTCACCTCACACGTCAACATTCCCACAATTTAATCCCTGAGCCTTGAGCTCACCGTAGAGCCATGTACCAATAGTATGCGCTAGCAATTCACCGTCAATCATTCTGTCATTTGCTGAATGTTTCAAAAAGCAAAACGAAAAAATGAATTTCTCTTCTTTAATCCTTCTTTTTCGATAGATGAAGGTAGAAACCTTCACACCCACCCCCATGCCCATTCGCACTCACACCCACACCCGCATCCACACATCATACGATTTTATTCAGCGGAAAGAAACTTTCTCAGATCTCAGCCTCTGGAATTGATCAATACGAGTATGTGCGAGAGCATCTCTCAAGAGGATACGACGAACAACGCACACCTTGTACCCATATTAGGCTAACAGACAAAGACAAAGGCAAGCCAGTGAAGCTATTAAAACCTCCGGCTGCCAATTAAGTGGATATATGCCTTGAAGGCTCCCGTAAACGCTGTAAACGTTGTAAAAACTGTAAACGACTGCTGTGTGTAGCTCTTTTAATTTCATCATTTGAAGTTAGTAAAACCGTTTAAAATGGAGTGAAGCAGATATTAACTTTAATGCTGACAGGGGGGTTGGCACACAGTGGGTAGATATGTAGATAGATGCATGATGGTGTACACTCAAAGTCCTTGTGTCGTTTACCCCTTTTTGTTTTGTTTTTTTGGTTTTTGTCGAGAGTGAGTGGCAGTGTTGATGGCGTTGATATTGAGCTTTTTATGCTCGTTTACACTCTAATGGCATTAAATTCGTTACACACTCCATATACAAATTACGACGAGGATATAAAATAAAACATTGAAACTGGCAGCTGTCGCCGCCCCGCCATATACGAGTATGTGTAAAAGTGTGAGGTGGGTGGCAGAACTGTACAGATACAGTGCACGTTGAAAGTTAAGCGCCTTACTGAACAAATGTCGACAACTTCAAATGACAGTCAGGCTATGCTGTGTTGAGAGTTTGTTTTTGGAAATTGTAACTGAAGCGGAAAGATGGAGATTTTCGGCGCGAATGGGAGTTTTATTGGCTTCAACAAATGGCATTTTCATGTTCTAAACGAAATGAAAAGTTTGGCAAATAAAATTCGAGTTTTAGCCGGGTGATTGACGAAATTGAATATAAAATCGCGACGACGACGTTTGATGCGAATGTTGGTCACCCCAACAAATAAAGGGTAATCCAAAAGGAGGGGTATTTTGGCCAAATGTTTACCAGCTTGCGAAAAAGTTGCTTTCGATATTACTTCGGATTTAAATGCTTCAACAGATTTATAGAAACATCCATAGAATTTAATCACATACCAAGAAGTTTGTCATTGATTTTGTCATTTACATTTTGATTAAGTTGCTCAAGCCTTTGGAAATCGACGCGACAATTAATCGTAACAACATGAGTAACTCTTTACTCCTTAGTAAATCCTAAGTAATGCAAAATAAAAATCAACTGTATGCTTGACAAGTCGGACATAGAACTTAGACGGGAAGTGTAGGTAAAAGAAGGTAAAATAAATGTGGACAAACACCGTATAGCCTCGGATAGTGGCGGATTCACTGTTGAAGGCCATAGCAAACACCTTCAGGACAATGATATGCATGTGGAATGATTACAGCAACGTAAGCCTCATAAGCGCACGGACAGAGGAAAAGGACGACATCTACGCATCTACGAACAGTAATGGTTAGGTATTGTAGAAATAGAGCAGCCGTTGAGAGATGTCAACCTGGTGATACGCAGTGTTGCAACTGTTTCCACACATCAATTGTGCTTATTTTGCCTCTAAGTGGATAAATTAAATAGATGTCGTAGCTAGCACGCGGTTCCCCCATCTTAATATTCACAAGGGGACTTGGAGATCTCCCGATCAATCAACTAGATTGGCCACATTGCGATTGACGCAAGACACTCCTCCAGTATCATGGATGTCCGAATGTTGCGACGAGTCAACATCGATTCGGACCATTACCTTGTTGTAGCCAAGGTTCGGTTGCGGATATCCCAAACTACGCCAAGACAAACTAATGCTGTGAGGAAATTCGACGTCAGACTACAATCGCAAGAGATCGCCAAATCCTTTTCCGATCGAGTGTGTCTTAATCTCTTAAGAGGTCCAATACCGCCAGCATCAGGTATCGAAGACAATTGGAAACACTGCCAAAACGTTTGACTCGTCCACCACAACGAAACACCTGGTTCGATGATGAATGCCGGCAAGCACATGCAGCTAAGCAAAATGCATATAACGCCGCGCTGCTTAGAAGGACCAGAGTTGCTCATGAGCTCTATGAGCGGAAGAGGAGAGACGAACACTGGCTTCTCAGGAGGAAGAAGAAAGAGCATGAGAAGCGCGCGGTCGACTAAATTGAGAGATGCTACTACAGGAATGAGGTTCGGAAGTTTTACCAAAAGGTAAAAATAACATGTCACGGAAACAAACCCCGAACCGAAGCCTGTAGAGATGAACAAGGGAATATCGTAGTAGAATCGCAGTCGATGCTGTGGATTTGGAAAGACCATTTCTGCAGACTGTATAACGGCGATGACAAAACAAATACCTCTGTCAGGCAGAATGTACCTTTCAACCAGGACGATTAAGATCAACAATTGCGTCCACCCGACCTGGATGAAGTGAAGATAGCTATATGTAAGCTTAAGTCCAACAAAGCTGCTGGAGCAGACGGCCTGACTGCCGAGCTCTTCAAAGCGGCCGGCGATGACTTGGTAAGGAGCATACACCCACTCATCTGTAAAATATGGTCGGACGAAAGTATGCCCGATGAATGGAACCTCAGCATTGTTTATCCGATTCTCAAGAAAAGAGACCCTCTGAACTGCGCCAACTATAGAGGCATCAGTCTACCTAACATAGCATACAAGATCTTATCTGCCGTTTGGTGTGAACGCCTGAAGCTATTCGTCAACAACCTGATAGACAGGACCATATCAGTGTAGCTTCAGGCCATGAAAGTCCACCATCGACCAAATATTCACACTATGGCAGATCTTGGAGAAGACACATGAGCTTCAGATCGATACTCACCACCTATTCAAGGCCGCGTATGACAGCATTTATAGAGACGAGCTATACAGAGCAATGTCCAGTTTCAGCATCCCTGCCAAACTCGTCCGTCTGTGCAGGATGACGATGGAAAATGCACGCTGCTCCACAAGAGGCACAATCTTTCAAAAGTACGTCCAATCACCAGCATACGCCGATGATATTGACATAATTGGAAGAAAGCAGCGTGATGTCAGTGGCGCTTTTGTGAGTCTTGAGATGAAAGCGGCGAAAATGGGTTTAGCCGTCAGCGAGGAAAATACCAAGTATATGCTGTCAAGCAAAAGGACCCTCAACACTGACATCTCGAACAGAACGTCACTTTCGACAGATATATCTTTTAGGTAGATAAGGATTTGTCAGCATAGATTCCGCTATCAATTCAGACAACAACACCAGCGGTGAGATCAAACGAAGAACACCTCTTGGCAACCGCTGTTTCATTGGACTAAGAAGGCACTTGAATAGCACAGCCCTCTCTAGGACATAAAAAGTGACGCTATATAAGACCTTAATAATCCCAGTCCTGCTTTCTGGCGCCAGGCATGTATTATAAAAAATGGACAAGGGTGCTCTTGGCGGCTTTGAGATAAAAATTCGGTCTCGTCTGCATAGACGGTGAGTAGAGGAGGAGATACAACAACGAACAACGGATTATACAACGACATCGACTTAGCTAGAAGAGTGAGGGTCCACCGATTGAAATGAATGTGTTGTGAGGAGAGGGTGGATACCAATGCTTTGATCAGAAAAGCCTTCGAATAACGCACGTAAGTGGAAGGGGTAGTAACAGGTCTTTTTGTGTGGCAAGACTACCGGTGGTCCATATCAGGATTTAAGGCAACGTACCGTGGGAGTCAGTTGCCTCCAGGCTTCAGTTGGCCGCTTGTGGGAAGGTCAAGGTGGCTGTTGCTTGAACATGCACACGAACGCAGGGAGGGTGCACTTGCAGGTCTCACCCGATGTAGATTTGCAATAAGTACTGGGTGCTGAGACCCTAAGACCAGTAAGAGGTTTTGGGTAGGCCTCGACTCATACCAAGGGTGGAACCTTTGCCCTCAATACGGGTTCCGAATTGGTATAAAAAGAATTGAGGAGAGCGATGGCAAGGCGTTTTCTTGCTCTCATAGATGTATGGGCATCCCGTGAAATTAAGTCTCCCCATCAGGTGTTCATGTAAATCACTATATGTTATGTAGTAAGCATCTACGAACAAAACCCTTATTATGACGTGAAAATCAGAGACCTATGTTGTCAAACCAAACTGACTTTACTGACCTTATACAAGACCCTTATGATCCCGGTCCTGCTCTATGCCGAAGAGGTTTGAACTTTGTTGAAAGCGAATGAAGAAGCACTTGTCGGTTCGAGTAAAAGATAGAAGGGCTGAGTTCCGGTCGCGTTTGTATTGAGGGAAAGAGCGACATTGGCCATGAGTCTGCGGATCCAAAAAATCTTCTATGCCAATCAAAAGAGACTGCCCGGCAGAAGGTAGCTATATCTATTGCAACGCATGCATTTGGAAGAGAACCTAAACCAACTTGAAACCCAGCCAATATTAGAATAGTTTTCGGCTCGGATTATTATTATGACTCTTCATCCTCTAACACGCTGAGAATCAATCCTATTGAAGCCTGTTGAATTTGGAATTAAGCAGAATGGGTTAACGTTCCTAGACAAGGGTATAGTCCAACCAGATTGGTTTCCTTAGATGAGCTTTCCTTATACGAATATAACTGAACGATGTGTAAGGTAATCCATATTGAGATTCTTCAAACGAAATACAGCTGCAAAGCCTTGAGCGCGAAACATTTGGATTAGCACCGCAAACACATACATGCAACCGGCTTCACCTACAGAAGCAAGTATCAGTCAAGGTCCTCGAATCGTTGTACTAAACAAATTGCTTTAAGACCAGCCAGCATTAGATACGATGGGAAAATCCCTGCAGTCACTTCATTGAATCGTAGGAATTTCTTACTCCCTTTTTAAAACAGAATACTAATCTTCAAGTCCGCAGATAAGAAGAAGTTTCTAAATAAAACTGTAAATTGAATTATTTTCTGCATGACGTTGAAAAATCCTGTGACTTTTTGCACATGCTGTGTTGAAACCATTGAAACAGCAGACAGCTTTGTGCATCTGAATCGCCATTTTCCTGCATTGAGATTACAAAAGAGGTTTTTCCGATACGTTCCCGGTCGATTTTCCCCTTTTGACGGGCAATCCTCATTTAACCTTCAAGTACAAGCACCAGCTCAAATAATAAATGAAATTTAATGCAATCACTTGTCGGCTGATATGGTTCTGCTTTCCTGTAAGCCCCCCCTAAGCCCACAACCACACAATTAAATGTGAGAGTACGAGTCCTCGATTATAATAAGATCCATAGCCTGGCAATCCCATTCCATTGATTGCATTCCATGGAAAAGCTTTAATTTCATTTCGCGAACACGAGTATGTAGCCAGAAAATGCCACTCAGCTATTTAAGTGAACCCTTGGTCGCGCATCGTTGCATTCAGCTAGGATAATTTCCAAAAGACAATAGCTAAAGGCCATCGCGCATTTTCTGTCATGACAACGGAACGACCACCCGACCATTTGACCATAAGACCATCGGACCATCAGACAATCAGATCCCCCGAATGACTCTTACCACATCGTTTTTTTAGTGCTGCCACTATACGGTTACATATGATTATATTGGCGTTTCCCCTTCTTAATTTTCATATATTGACAGAGCGGCCATTTGCGGCACAAATCCCCGGGGGACCAGTTGAAAAAGGATGGCAATGTCATGTGAAAATGAAAGCAAATTCTATCACACCTCTCCGTACTCTTCCTACCCAACTAGTGGTAGATACTCGTACAACCAGCCGATTGTTGTTAGTAGGTATCCATACACTACATCATCATGGAGCAGCTTCAGCTGAATGTTCCGACCATTGTGTCGGAGAAACAACGCGTGTAGCAAGCAACACCATCAACTGACAAATGAATACAAAACATCGCACAACTCAACGATGCCAAAACCATCTCAATCCGACAGAGATACAGCTAATGTACAAAAGAGATGGAGCATCGAATGAACATCGTAGCTGTACATTGTACAACGTACCACGTACCACGTACCACGTCGACAACGGCAACCGAGATGAGTATTCTGTTCGTTATCGATTTTTAGATTAGGTCCAGCAGGACGGGTAGAAGTAGAAGTCGACATAAACCAGGAATTCGCCTATGCCCCACCAACCCACCAACCAGTTCAGGATTCACGTAGATACAACGGCCATTTTTCATAGCAACCCCCATCCAAAACTCCCGAAAAACAGTTAGACGGAGCGGAATAAATGTAGACGAATCCATTGCGAACAGTGTTACCAATTTTAAATTTTCAGAACAAACACGTTAGTTAGTGCTGTGGTGAAATTATGAACTGGGTAACTTGGAAAATATAAATTCATGACAGGGGTAGTAAGAGGTCGAGTGTCATTTGATCATCTTAACTGATGTCTTGACATTTTTCAAACCGCTTCGCAGCAGGTCATCTGCTGTCAGTGACAAGATTTTGTGGTCTAGCGTTGAATGTTTGATAATTCAATAATTTAAGTGCGCTGTGTGGGTTTGGTATAAAAATAATTTCATGTGACAAGGCGACGTATTTTTGTCGTCTATAGGACTGCCGGCCGTGCTGTGGTTTTTACTGCAAAGGAATTTAATTAATTTTTTATCCTAACGTGGTGTGGGGACACCAATTTCCTGTCAATTCTGTCAAGGAACCTTGATTTTGATTGCAGTTCCATTTAGTATAAAGCTGGTTGTTGGAGGCAAATTTTGGCGAGACAATCTTGACATCACCGGTGACATGGGAACATTCATCTTAAAAACGTCGCTGTGGCCTGAGCGAAAGTTCGGCCAAACCAAACTTTTCCTGTTTACAATAAAAATAAAGAAGCCTGCGCTGTGCTACTCTGAGTTTTCCCAGCAGTCCCGGATTTCTGGCCACATCTTGAACTATGAGGGAAAGAGCTAAACAACAGAATCGTAGGCTCATGGTGAAGTCTACAATCCAAAGTCATGCACTGGGCTTACACGAAGTGCCTAAGGCCATGAGACGAACTGGAAGGGTGCACTACCTGCATGAGTGTCATTGCTACATATAGAATATCTCCAGCAGTGATTTTTCAGAATTTATTTCAATTGCTACCTTAAGACCTTTTCGCCATATGGATGCAATTAACTCTGAACAAAGGCAATGGAAAGTGTTAAATATAGGACATGGTAACCTACACTGGCCTCATTGCAGCATCCGCAGCAATCGACAAACCTTCAATCTATTGAAATTTACCTCAACTACGAGTACTATATATGATTCACGAGAGGAACAAATGGAGACAACTCGAAGTTATTCTTAGTAAATTCATTCCCATCTTTGACGACGACTCCTACACCTTTCCACACAACAATTCTGTACCCACATACTGAATTGTCCACTAAGCCTAAATCTTAGATACTGATCGGGCCACTGGTTAGCTAACAACGATTTCTGCAGCAGCACACACGAAGAGGAAGAGGAATATGTGGCACACGTCTTCTTATCTGCCCTGCCCTGGCAAGGGTCAGAACGCAAATTGTATTTATCAATTGCAAGATAGAAATTGTCAAGAAATCTCTGCAGTTCTAAAAAAAGCTAAAGCATCGTTTCTGCGTGCTCTTTCAGTATCACAATTGACCTCGACTGGTCTAAATGCGCCTAAATAAGGACCATTCTTACCTGGACGACTCAAACTATCAGGAAGTGAATTTACCCATCTTCTGCTTATGATATGCAACTTTATGCAGTATATAGCCTAAATCATTGAATCATACTCGTACGTATTCGAAAACTTTATAGCTCTGGTTTAAGAGTCTTTATCTATGGCTGGTTTACTTCTTAGTCAGAGAGTAAGGATTCGAAATTGCTTGAATTCAAAGATTCTCATTGGCATTGGAGTTCCACAAGGCTCCGTTTTGGGTCCTATTCTCTTTTTGATTTTTGTAAATTCTCTTTTCAGTCAACCTTCCATGGGTAAAGTCACAGCTTTTGCCGATGATACTGCTTTGTCGTATTATGGTAAGAGGTACTTCAACATCTTTTTGGATGTAAATTTTGATCTAGATATAATACGAAGATGGTTCAAACTTCACAAATCAATCATTAGTAACAAAACAAAGTTCATGATTTTTAATATTTTGGGTAAAATTTTTGCTGATATGCCTCCACAATACCATTCAACCAATTGCAATAGATTCCATTTGATCAACAGTTGTGCACACGAACTTGACATACCCACTTCTGATTGTCATGCCCGTTGCGCAACCGACTGCTTTGAAATTAAACGCGTAGACAGCTTCAAGTATCTAGGTATTACTCTTGTTTATAAGCTCAGTTGGATGGAGCATACTATGTCTTTAAAGCATTATCTAAACAGTGTTATTAGGCAGATTTATTTACTCAGTCACTATTGCAGTTCCGCCTATCTTAAAGCTAGTTCATAATGGGTCACTCAAGTCTAAACTGCAGTATGGTATATCTTGTAGGGGTGGAACGCATTTTAATAAAATTTAATCTTTGCTAGTTAAACAGAAACATGCTGTTCGCATCTTAAGCAAGGGTAACCGCCAAACTCCTGGTTTTTATCAATTGGGCATTTGTACTTTTTTAACGTTTTAAAAGTATTTTTCCCAAAGATCTGAATATAACTCTTCGAGAGTTTACGGAAGCCGCATTCTACGTTTCAACTATAGAAATCTCGTCCATATACCGTCAATTAATAAATCACATTTTTCTTGTTGTTTTGTTGGTTACTGCACCCCGTTTATTTAACAAATTACCTGCAAGACTAAGACGCGAGCGAGTTAAATCCGTTTTTCTTAAAAAAGTTAAATGTTGGCTCTTTTCGTTAAGCTACGTGTGATTGGTGACTTATTGAATCCTCTGTTATTGTTTGTTATTGTTTTTTTCTCCCAATTTTTCGACTTCTAGTAACTTTGTAATTGAATTTTTCTATTGTATAATTTTATTTTCTCTTCATTTATTTTTATTTTCTATTTTATCGCATCCCCATCGATATACGAGTATTTATAAAATTGTTTTTTTATTTTTTTAATTACGAAATGTACATTCGCCACTTGTCACTGCGTCACAGTGTACCCAACTATTTCAATTAAACTCTTAAAATCTGTTATATGAAATTTGTATACCTACCTAGCTTTAAGTTTTTATTGAAATAAAGATTCAGCTAATAATAAAATAATAATAATCTTTTAGACCCTCAGCAATACAAGTATATACGAGGGCGGGTCAATAAGTCCGTGACTTTTTGAATTTCTGACCTCTTTACTGAAACAGCAACACTGCTCCTGTCAACAGGCATCTGTCAGTTGACTCCTGTCAAAATTTAAACTTGCTGCGTCAGTTAGTTTGTGTTTGACAGCTATTTTTATCAGACTACTCACTAATTTGAGGATAAAATGGAAAAAAGTGAATATCGTGTGCTTATTAAGCATTATTTCTTGCGAAAAAAAACCATTACCGAGACCAAGGCTAAGCTTGATAAATACTATGGGGACCCTGCACCATCGATTTCAATGGTAAAAAAGTGGTTTACTGAATTTCGTTGTGGCCGTACAAGCACTGAAGATTCCGAACGTCCTGGACGCCCAGTTGAGGTCTCTACACCGGAAACAATCGAAAAAATTCACGATATGGTGTTGGCCGACCGAAGATTGAAAGTGCGAGAGATTGTGGAAGCCGTAGGGATCTCGCATGGCTCAGTGGTTTCAATTTTGAATGATCACTTGGGCATGAGAAAGCTTTCCGCAAGATGGATGCTGCGTTTGCTCACAGTCGACCACAAACGCAATCGTGTAACAACTTCATGAAATCCATGAATTGGGCTATGAATTGCTCCCTCATCCACCCTATTCTCCAGATTTGGCTCAGAGTGACTACTTCTTGTTCCCAAACGTGAAGAAATAGCTTGGTGGAAAAAGATTTGACTCCAATGATGAAGTCATCTCGCAAACAAAGGCCTATTTTGAGGACCTCGACAAATCATTTTCTTTGGAAGGGATAAAAAAATTGGAGAAGCGTTGGACAAAGTGTATAGAGCTCAAGGGAGACTACGTTGAAAAATAAAATTATTTTTTTATCAAAAAATCTGTGTTTTAATCCAAAAGTCACGGACTTATTGACCCGCCCTCGTACATAGAAGATCTGGGGCACCACTGCCAGCAGGTAATCCAAAATTTGGCTCTGAGGTGGTGATTTTTATTTGACCCACTGGTTTGATGATGAATGTCCAAGACTAACTTCAGTAATGTTCTGTACAAAAGAATGGGACCTGCTCGCGAGCTCAACAAATAAAAAAGAGGGGAAGAGCACAGGCTATACAACGAACACAAGAACCCGAAAAATGCGTGATCGTAGGTGTTTATTCGCATTAGTTTTTGCGATGTTTAACTTTGAATAAAAATTGGATTTTAATTTGATTCGACTGATTAAGCGAACGTCAAATAAAATAACTCTTCGAATTTTTAAATTTATAAATTTCAAATTTTATTAGATTCTTCGGACGAGCGACCGAATGGTTTTACTTTTCAACTTCGAATGCCCAGTATTGCATTGTACTGGCCAATTTTTGCTCTGTTTTATTTCCAAAGTATCTTTTCGCCGGAGTCCACAGCGACCTAATATTAGAAGTTAAATAATATTTCTTAAATTCACAATCAATAATCACAAATAATTACTTTTTTTACAATTACAATATAATTTTATAATTTCATTTATAAATTTCATAAAAATACAAATTTCAAATACAACAACAACTAACAGTAGGTGTTTAGTGGTGCCACAGCGAGAATGTTGTTTGAAAGTGATGGCACAAAGAATGAGCAGAGAAAGTATTCAAAGCCTGTTTGCAAAGACTTTCAAGAAATCTTATAATAGACGCAGAGAATTTACTATGAATCTTGTAACCCTCTGCTTAATTGCGAATTTGGCCCCACATCCGCTGTCATATTGATTATTAATTGTTAGGTCAGCTAAGAAAGCATATATAGAAGAGCTGCATATGTCAAGTTTTTGACTCCCAGCTCATCTGGATTAAAGTACAAAGGCGCTGAATTTGTTTTTTTTTTAATAAATCAATAAATGCTCAGAGATGGAAAATAAAAGAAATAAGACTCCACAAGCCAACAATTTTTAAGTGTTTCCGTGGTGTAGTGGTTATCACATCCGCCTAACACGCGGAAGGCCCCCGGTTCGATCCCGGGCGGAAACAGACTTCTTTTTTTCTTTTTTTTTTATGGCTCTGACTAAAGTATTACGATGCATCTTAATATTTTAGGATTGGCTCACCAGTGTGATGGTTTGTCATGCTGGTTGTGTATATTAGTGCGTTGCTTGATCCACGATTGAAGCACTTTCTCCAAAATGTTCAAAAATTGCATTATTTTCGGATTCAGAAAGACGATTGTGGTAACAATCTACACTGCTGTAAAGCTGCAAAAGCGATCACCATATTTAATACCCCGAAATATTCCGATATCAGGTCAACTACAGCGCTACAACAGGAACCCACTCTTCAGGTTGGACTTTGTGGCATCTGGTTAACTCTCCAAAATTGTATTATATATGTTGTGAATGGATTTAGTAGAACTTACCATTGACAACCCCAACAAACAGACTATGACTTGTGTCAAGCAGAATGTTCGGGCTCTTTACAGTCTACACGCAGAATTCGATACTGCCACCACAAGAAATTCGATGCGACAAATCGGGCAAAACAAGTATGGAAAACTATTCTGATTGTTAAAGAGAGCAGATGCAGCGGCCGTTAGGATATGTATTTGTTATCAGAGCATCACTTATGCAAGAAGTTTTGAGCTTTAATCATCTAAACTTAGGTACTATTTGTTTCAAGGCGAAATTTGACATAGGCCTTACTCGTATAATCGCTAATGTCACGTAGAGGAAATGGCAACCATTGCTAACGTTTGTTTTAAAAGGTTCTTGGCCAGACTCATTGGCAATGTCTTAAGATCCGCGTTTAGAACTTACAACTTCCACCAAGGAAAAATATATTTGCTGACAAAGTTTCGATTATTGACTCAGAACTTGATGTAACTTAGATGCGAATGCGAATATCTCAAACAACAGATCATCAAAAAAGTACTAAGAAAGCATTGAACGACTTCAATCGCAAGTGCCTGCTCGAGGTTTCTCTTTCGAAAAGCTCTATGCTATTAACAACAGGCGTACAAGACCAGTGGACACGTCTTCCGCAACGGATATGACATATTTCACCCCACCATAACCACAGTGCAAAACAAGGATCATGTAAAGTGGCGTTTCTATGAACGAAGCTAGCTGCGCAACAATTCTACGAACACAGAAGACGGGAAAAAATATCGTCTTCTCGGGAGAAATAAAAGAAGAAAACTGCCTTGAAGCGCTTGATCGAGTCAAACAAAATAGTGCTTCTGCAGAACTGATGTTTGGAAGTTCCACTAAAATGTGAATCGGAGTTGAAAGTGACAAAATATCGAATAGAAGTGCGAAGAGAACGTAAGGAGGGAGTCACAACTGAACTGAACTTTTAAAAAATTAATTCTGCATGTTGTTTAGCACGAACCATTATTTCGCTGTTAGCATAGAATGAAAATGCAAACGGAATTTGAAGAACAAGAAAAAACAACAAACTGTTGGAACTATACAGCAACACCGCCCTAGTATGAAGGGATACATTTCCTATGGCTGGGAAATGCTGACCGAATGAACACCACCTGAGTGGACTTTAAATATCTTCGAAACTGTTAATTGGGTCTCAGGTCTATCTTGAACTGTTGCACTTTTTAAAGTGGACTCTTGTGATAAGTTTTAAAGAAATTTTTAACTATGTACGAGTATAGTATGTACTTCCCTTGCAAGAGAATGGTGAAGGGCTGAACTTTTCCTGACAAGTTCCTCACCATGATCGTTTGCGGTGTTGTTGTGCTGGAAAACAAAACCGGGTTGCCTTAAGCAGCTAAATTGGCAAGGCTTACGCTTTTTGATAGGTTGTGTCCTCGGTAGGCGAATTGATTCTTTTGCAAACAATAAAAGAAGCATTACAACTGAAAATCGGTTGCTTAGAGTCTAAGACTTAACTATCTCACTTCCTTACTGCTAAAGTATATGGTAAACATGAAGAGCATGATTGAACTTTATACGCGCCTAGCTGGTCTACGAATGTTTCCTCTGTAAAAGGCGCGTGAATATTCCAGAAGACGGCACCTCAAAATCTGCTAGGTAAGATTGAATGAGCAGATGTCACTAGCCCTAACCATTGGTACCTGTCTTGACGATTTAAGCCAATGGTGTGTCTTGTACGAAGGATCAATACAATTCGTTAATCAGCGGCGTTCGAGTATTAAATACTAAGTACCACAACCGGTACCAGATTCGAAATCGTATGTAAGGTATGAACTTCTCCTTTGTTGAAGTGACACGGCCTATCTAATACTTCATCCATTCTGTGGGTCATAGCAACCGGTTGCAGTTCAACTCCACATCGAGCAGACCAACTGATCCAAATCAGTCAATTCCACGGCGTTCTCAAGAATTGGGCATCGCTCAGACCACATTATGGCGTATTATGGCCCGAATTGGAAGATATGGACTTGGATGACATGTAGTTTCAACAGGATGGTGCCAGAAGCCACACAGCATACGTTACAATCGATTTATTGAAGAGTAAGTATGGTGAGCGTGTTATCTCAAGAAATGGGCCAGTCGATTGGCCGCCTCGTTTGTGCGATTTAACGCCGCTTGACTATTTTCTGTGGGACTACGTTAAGTCAGTAATTTATGCCAACAAGCCGACGACGTTGGAAGAGCTCAGAGCCGAACGCGAAATAGCGGCCGTTTCGACCGAAATGTGTGGCCGAGTCGTTAAAAATTGGGTCCAATGAATCGACCGCTGCAAACGTGTCCGAGGTGGCCAAATGAACGAAGTCTAGTTCCATTCATAAATGTTTTGATTGTACTTCAAGCCGATAATAAAGTTTTTGAATTATCTCAAATGGTTTGCGTTTTATTTAAAAAAAAAAGTTTTCAAGTCCTTATTGGAAAACCCATTATGTTTAAAAGCCCCTGATCTCCCGTGGTACCTATAATAACGGTTCGCTCGAGCTGCGCAATATTTCGGTCAATATCACTGAGGCACCTTACTGCCCAGAACTAGTGGCGTTTAATTCAACAAAAATCTGCTCAATTATTACCACCAGCTAACTATTGTATCTAGGTGTTTACGACGAAAAACCTCATTTGCGCAGCTACATATTCTTTCGAATTTGGCTCTGTCAGTGTAAAAACCACTGACATCGCAGGTAATACCATCATAGCTGATGCCCATCTGAGTAGACTGGACACAAGCACAGAACATGGATGCACGTTCTCTTAGGGGAACTTCGCATTCGCAAAGGTGTATTATATGAGATGCATTTAGAGAGCCATGTTTGATTAGTATAAAGCCCAGACCGAGCTTGAAACTCAGCTCTGGAAGCCCGCTAATGATCGACGCATCGTGAAGGAAGTTATTAGTAAACCTGCCTTTATTGCTCGTGTCGATAATGAAAATCAGAAGCTTACAGATCCCCCACCTCCATCGAAGAAACCGATTCAATATTTGTCGGCATGAGTCCCTTTCGACGTATCAAGGGAGGCACGTGTAAGGTATCCGTAGATACGGTTCGACAGACTGGTAAGCAGCCAAGCAAAACCAATCTCTGGATAGTCAGGATTCGACCATGCCTACACTTAAGCACTATCCCTTCATACCAAGCCGATGCCTCAAACGTTGTAGTGGCCACGAAAAGGGCACCGTACAGAGTATAACCGGCATTTCTCACGAGTTGTCAGTCAGTTCATAGAATGCGACTTAATTCAATGAGGAGTCGACAAATCAGAAAGTCTTCTTTGAAATTCTTATTGACATTGAGGGGGCCTTTGACAACGGAGTGAACCTGGTTTTTGGCGGCAGCGAACCGATAACATTTTATGAATAAAGCAAAGTAAGTTATGCTAAATTGGGAATACTAACTGCGGTCAATACCTATACATCTTCCGTTGAAGGCAGTCGTCTTTGTTGCTGTCCTATGCTATCTTATGGCTCCTTGTTTATGTAAGCTTCGTCTGAGATAATGATACTCTAATTTCTATTGCTGAAAGCATACGAGGCCGATTTTTAACGTACTCAAAACGGCCAGAATCTTAACCAGAAAATGAATGAAACCGCATATTCGTGAATATATAGGATGCAACGAAAGGCATTTACCTTAGAATAATTGTCAGCTACATAGAATTTGCCACAGTTGAGCAAAATCCCAGACATGTCTCGAATGTTCTTGTAGCGAATGACTTGGCTAAACGTATTAGATCGTATAGAACCAGGAGCGAAAGCCAAATAACTACCGACTTTTCGGGCTCAGTACTCTGTTGAACGTTGAAATAGATACGAATTTTCACCGAAGAGCTCACAAATTTTTGATAAAATTGTTCCTATAGCAATTCTTGTAAACCAGGCGAAGAGGTTATATTCAATAGAGACCAGTATCGCTTACCAATTGTTATCTCTTTAGTTTTTTGATAAATTGGAGCCATGAACTTGGGCTTTAAGAAAATATGGTTGGCAGCGTGTGACACTATAAATTTACTGAAGAACAAATTCAGTGTTCGCTCTATTAATCAGCAGGAGCATACGATTAAGTAGCCTTTCAGTGGCGCTCCATTCTATGGTCTCTAATCTTAGCCAACAAGACAGAAATTGAAGACTTTGGGGCGGACAATCGACTGGAAATTGGTCCAATATTCACCCAGAAAGCCCCATAAGCCTTAGCCCTGGTAAAGAGGCGTTTAAAGCTCCATTGCCATACTTACAAAACCATCAGCCATTGAAATTTCATTTGAATTTAAGTTCATTGGTGTAGAGTGACACTATCTTTCACAAAAGCCAACTGCACTCTGCTACGCTTAAACAAATCAACCACTTTGGCAACACTGAGCGATAATAGAATTTCAACACTAAGCCCTTGCAGCAGCCTAAGTAGTATTCCAGTTGCAATATCTCCATTTCCCCATCGCTTGACCACAGTCGTCCGTACCATGCTCCAGCACTCTAATATGCCGTTCTCCCTTTGTCCGATGCACTTCAATGCCTGAATATACACGACAACCCTACGTCCGCATCCTCCTTCACCAGGGCTTAACGTCAGACTTGAAATACAATTTCCCTGCCTCCAAATCCATACAGACGTGCATACATATTACGTTTAATGTTCTACCCACCCCATGGAGAGGATGTGAATTTTTCCAAATGTCCAAATGAGTGTTTTATTGGCGACAAGGAAAAACCGGTCGCTCGGTCGGTTTGCCTGTTTGCTTCCTTTTTTCCTATTCCTACATCCACACTCATATACTCGTGTATCCTTTGTTGGGTAATGCTTCTGGATTCAGTTTCCGGTGATTATCTTTAAAAGAAAAACAAAAATTATAGAACCAACTTCAACAACTACGAGTACGACTACTGTTTTTAGGTTCTACCCCTGCTTTGGTCCTTTTGGCATTCATTTTCCTTATTTTTTTTGTCACTACCACCAACGAATGACGGGGGAAAGAAATTTAATTAACGCTAATTAAAAATTCCCAGAATATGAACACCCAATCAAATTTTAATTTAACAAAATTTATCCGCAAGGACATCCAATGAATAATGGGCAGAAGAGAGATGATAGTATCACAAAGAAATGGACGAGTATTGAATCGTAAACTTATTATCGTTGCACACGATTTATTACTCGAAATTTTCCTAAAAAAAAAAAACAAAAAAACAAGAACAGATATCAAGAGAAAATTTAATGAGTTTCCTCTTTGCAACAAGGACGCGCAAGGACATAAAACGCGCGTTAAGTGACCATTCAAGCTGTGCTTTAAGTACTAAACCTTAAACCATGGAGGAAGATGCCCTCTGTAGGATGTCCTTTCTTCATTTCTGTATTTTTTTGGTTGTCTCCTTTTGAATTAACGAGTGGTTGCATTTGACGGCGGCCCTAAGGAGGACAGAAGTAAGTACTCCTCGTACTATTCGTACTTTCAAGGAACTCCGTAGAGTTTTTCGGTAGTTTAAGGGCATTTTTATTGGAGAGTACTCGGTTAGCGGGGATTTTTATGACTACAAGGATGTGGTTTTATGTGAGATTGTAAAAATAAATCCTGCTATACTCGTAATTTACCGTTCGTTGGACTTTGATTGATTGAAAGTTGTGGTTGGGCAGAATATATAGATATTACTTCTTCTAGTGACCTTGGTTGAAGGTTTGGGCAAAACTACTAAGGAATCCTCGTTAAAAAGAGAGAGAGAGAGAGAGAAAGAACCTAAACCACTTTCTTCGTGTTCTCATCAATTTATTGAAATCAAGTCTCTAGGTCGTAGGTTACCGAAGACCTACCTTTTCTGACCTCAATAATTCACTAAGTCATTTGCTATACGTATTTTGCACAAGTATGGGGCGGTTTTTAACTCATCAAACATTCATTATCCTTAAATTTTGCTGATGTGAACAGCAGATTAAGAAGGGATGCCTCCAAGGAGACCGAACTGAAGTGAAGGACTGAGTTTTTTTTTTAGATTTCCTTATGGCAAAGGATAGTAGAGTTGATGTATCATATTTAAGTAAAATCCTTTTACAAAGTCTCCTTACAAAAAAACCTACTTGGCACAATGATTACGATCTTCGAGTTATGCTACAGCTGTTTCCACTACTGTATTGTATGTTTCCCCAGAATTTCCTAATTTGCATAGGGGACATCCATTACTTTTATCAGGATTCCTGAGGGCTCATGGCCATTATTAGATACCTTAGAGTTTGGATAGTAATCTTCTTGGGTGGACCGAAGTTATTTAATAAATTTCATTCCGAATAGTTCCTCATTATTCTCTTTTAAGATTTATTCTCAAGACGTATTTTTTTTTTTCAGAACACATTTGTGTTTCGATAGCGTCAATCACCAAGGGATCAAGGATCGCCAAGTTAAGGAATACCACCGGGTACTGGCTTGATTAACCTGCCGGAACTAGAGTCGTAAATATTGACCAGAAGAAAACATCAACACTATTACATATGTCCTGTCAGAAGCAACTGAATCTCACGAGAAAGAATCGGCAGCGGTGGCCTGAATAGACAGCATGACAAACATAACTGCCATGAGCTACTTTAACGTATTTGGTGCTGAGGTTAATAAGGATGATGTGTGACTAGTTCTTCTACGTTTCACTTCTCCCATGTTTGGAATTTTTCTGAAGTAGTTGTGAGGTTGGCTTTCGCCTTCGAAACCCAAATACGAACTTCAAGACTTTGCTAATGTTTTTGCATTTGAGCGATTGATTGACTTATTTCCGGTCTCTTCTGTTTCTCATTTCTGGGCCGAATTTTTCGACGGCCTTCCTTTAGCGTGGTAAAACAGCGGGTTTTTTCTCAAGCTTGGGTCTATTATACTTTCTATAGCCTCTGCTAGTTGTTCAGTTGCACGTGGCCTGTTAAGGGGCCTGACATTCATATGCATATCCGAAGTTCGTTGTCCTTTATTCGTTTGCATGGGTTGTCAAATGTAGATTCATCCGTACCCGAGTCTTGTTGTTGCTTCGTAACGTTTGTATTTCTCGCGATTGCCAGGTGGTTACCCCGGCAGCACAACCTTCAACTTGGAGGACCGGTTCCATTTCTGATATCCCTAGGACGTGGGGTCGGTTAGACCGAAAGCCGGTAACCCTTCTTGTGATATGACTGCTGTCGTTGGTCCATTAAGGCCTCTTCTTCCATCATTCGCTGTCCCGTTTATAGTGCTGCTATTTTTATCTGCTGGTCAGAACTCGCGCTTATAAGTTTAGCAAGTCCAGTCCGGATGGATATTGACCAGTACCAGGTGGATGTGTAGAAAATAGTTGCAAGACTGGATATCGCCAGGTTGACATCTCTAAGTGCCTTCCCTATTTCCACATCACCCAACCACCTAGCAAACAACCAGTCTGTCAAGACTAAAGTGCTCCCCAAGTGAGCAAGCAAAAACAAGTAAGAACGGGATTTTCTTTGAAAACAGTTTAAAACGATTTCAATCTGAAACAAAGATAATCCTTTTTACGTTTTTGATTGTGCGAAAGGACATGGTCATGGTTGCTCTTTCGAATAATTCTTTTAAGCCGAAGAAATTAATCAAAATCTCCGTCAGAAATGCTGTGAAACCATTACTTTTCATTTGACGAGTAATTAAAACTTTTTCTTCCTATCTCTTTGCTCTGCTGTTCTCCTGTTCTACTCCCCGCATACCATGTAGGGAAATAAATTTCTCCTTACAGTTCAAATCCATCTTCATCGTTCTTCTGAGCTACTCTCTTTCTACAGGATCCTTTCATTAATTTTCTGTTTAGCTTTTCGGATTACCTCTCATAACGTAAACTAATCTCGTCACCAAGAAATGAGTAAAAATAGATTTATAGGGAAGGAGAGAAGGAACAAAATAAATCAGACTCGCAAAGCAAAGAATTTCCAATTTAGAAGAGAAACGAAAAAGTTAATAAGACCCAACAGAGGCAAACTTGGAAAAACACTTTGGAATCCAGGTTTCACTCTGTCCTCCCATGCCATCTAAAGCCCGATTCCATTAAAATTCAAATTAGAAAAAAAAAACTCCAAACCATCCCAAACAACAACAACAGCCGTCAAAGGACTTTGTAGAATTGCCAAAACAGGAAAAACAAAAAAAAATAATAAAAACAAAAGTCATGCTTTACAATTCAAACAAATTAACTTGACTTTTTGTTGGTATTGTTGTTTGGAGTTGGGAGGGGGAATCCTTTTTGACGTTGTACATTTTATCATGAAGCAAATGAATACAAAATGACATCCTGTGAATGATGTCCTTTCGTCCAACAACAACAGCAGCAACAATAACAAAAATGCTGATGCCCTCCATATAAAATTTCGAATTAGTACTCCTTGAGGCGGTGTCATCTATTTGTCGGTCTGTCTTTAGGTCAATTGCAATTAATTATTCTCAGCTGAAAAGGATTTTAATTAAAAGCAAAAAAGCATTCCAATTCGCTTCGCTTTCAGAAGACAAAAAAAAAAATACAAGCAAAACTGTGGGTGTAAGGACGCTGGAGGAACTTTCCTAGAAACGTTTGGCAATGGGATTTTCTGAGCATCAGAACACTTTATCCTTTTCTTATCGAAATTTGAGAGTGTTGCCACTTTCACCTCAACTGGGGTAATCAGGTATACAACCCATCTAGGGTGTCAAAAGCAGTGATCGTTAGGATCAAGTGGTTTTAGCTGATTATACACATATTCAACGACATGACCATGTTTCCATGAATTTTTCCACATATTTGGTTCACGTTGTTGTCATAGAACAGGATCCTATCTTTGGAGCAGTTGGAATGCAATTCCCTCTAGAGAAATACTTCGGTGACTACTACAGAGAACAGATCAGAACAAAATATACACTGCTTCCATAGAGTTTAAACCGAAAAAACCAACAAACAAAGCCAAAGTGGGAGTATCTAAGAAAGCATAACCTACACAAGGTGCTCATAGAAGCGGACTTTGGATTATTGACTTTGCTACAAGGGTTTGTATGTCGCTAGCAAGCACAAACAGGGCTTAGTAATTTCAATAATCACAGAGGATCATGGCAGTCCACTGATCATAAAACCATAAACCAAGAAGATCATGTGGAGATCAATGCAGGAGATGTTGGTTCGGTCTCAGCCAATAGTTGCTTTGAACGCAAGACAGAAAATTATCAGCTTTATGATATCCAGAAAGTATGCTATGTACCGGCTGGACAGTCTCCAGTCGCAGGTCTCCATTTCGTCCTTAAAGTAAATCGAATTTAAAATCGTAAGCCAGGTTTCGACCTTGTTGAACCACATCACAACCAGATCCTACCAACGAAGCTTCCAGTGAGCTAAGTAACTCAGCACGCTGTAGCTAGTATCTACCATAGATTGTGGTGACGGAGAAGGCCAGCGAGACTGCTTTTGTTTCCTTTGGTCGCTTCAAGTCGCCTGGTATCGATTGTGTGTATCCAGTTACGCTGCTTGTAATTCCGAAGAGAATTTTGACTGCTAGCCTGGTACAGGCATTCATATCCAAACCCTCGAGAGTAGTAGACATATCAGTCTTATCTCCTTTACGACTATGTTGAAGAAGAGAATGGTCGAGTTCCATGTGCGCAAAACTGCATGCTTCCTCGAGAGTACATTCCAAAATCTGGAAAGCAGAATTGGATGCGGATTTTGTAGTAATTTTATGGTGAGGCATATGCAGATGATACTGCTGCACTGTCTGAATAGAGCATGCCTAGCGACTGTCTGCACTGAAGTGTATTGATGAGCAGGTCTTGCATTTCCATCTGTATCATCAGCCAAGCTAAGCTAAAAACCTTGCCGATCCTTTTCTGGACTAGTTCGAGAGTGTCTGACTTCACTGAACGCACTTGGAAGACTAATTTCACTGCGTTCTGCCTTGATCTCAGGTCACAGTGGAATCACGGGATTTATGTATATTACCGATTAACATTGGATGTCATTGCGGATTAACGACCACGGCTTAAAAATTAGGCTGCCGACTATCTTGTATTCGAAGAATTCAACGACGAAGCTTTTCCTTTTTCCGCAGCCATCAAAATTGTTGGTGCTGCTGGGCATCATCTTTCATATCGTGACTTCCTGCCGCCTTACTGAACTGGAGACGCTTCGCACTACCGTGTGCGACATCTCTCTCCTTGTTGTGTCAACTGTCCGTAGCTATTTCGACTACGTGGAAGATTAGCGGCACCTCTAATTAGGTTAGGTTATTAGGTTCGCCCTTTTGTACAAGATTTCATTAGGATAGAATTTTATGTAGTTTAACTCTGGTGCTTGTATATGATTAGGTCTGATCCTGGATCATATCGGGGCATCAGCCAACTTCCGGTACTTGGAAAAGTGCTGGAAAGGGTCATGGCGGAAAGGATTTCTGAAAGTATGACGGAACCAATGTCCCCATTCCAATTCGGCTTTACAAAAGGCAAGTGTGTAGAGGATGCTTGGTCTTTCCTCAAAGACAGAGTCCAGAGCAGCAGAGCCAGTGTGATTATTGGCATCTTTATTGACTTTAAAGGTGCCTTTGACAACTTGAACTGGCAGAGTATACTCACCAGGTTGAGAGAATTGGGCTGCCAGGAAATTGGGCTTTGGGGAAGCTATTTTTCTAGTAGAAGAGCGAGTGTGGTCAATGCACATGACACCGTTTACGTTGACGTGGAGAAGGGCTGCCCCCAGGGGTCCACCTTCGGTCCTTTTATTTGGAATCTGATGATGGATCCGCTTCTGTGGCGTTTAAATGAGCTCTGTGGTTGTTGCGCTTATGCAGACGACCTGCTCCTTATCCTTGAGGGTCAGTCCAGGGCTCTTGCGGAACAAGTAGGAGAAAGAGCTCTTTCAATCGTTTCTGAATGGGGAGAAAGCGTTGGCGTCAAGGTGTCAACGGAGAAGACTGAATTGAAATTGAAATTGAAAACGAGACGTCGGAACCCTTTGATTCATATGAATGCCGTTAGCATTGAGTGTGTGGCTGAGGTCAAATACTTGGGCATAACGGTGAGTGAGCGCATGAAATTCATGCCTCATCTGAAGCAAATGAGGAAACGCATGTTGTGTGCTGTAGGCCAGGTGAGGCGCATTCTGCGATCTGACTGGGGGCTTAACAGGCGTTCTGTTCGTGTCATATACGACGGTATTTTAGTTGCCTGTGCAACTTATGGAGCGTCGGTGTGGTACGACGCGGCAACGAATGATGATTGCTGCCGTCAGATTTTGGCTTGCCAAAGAGTGGCAACCACCTGTGTGCCGCACTGTCTCCACAGAGGCAATGCAGGTCTTGTTGGGAGTGCCACCTCTCGATCTGGAGGTGATACGTCGTGGTATTACCTTCAAGATCAGAAAAGGTCTCCCGCTAAACGAGCAAGATTGGGTCTCACAGAGGGAAGTGGAAGGCCTATCCCGGAGGGAGCGTAAAACCTTGCTTAACGCATGCGTGATATCTAGATGGCAATCTAGATGGGACGCTAGCGAAAATGGCAGGGTACTAATAGCTTTCTTAGGGATGTGCTGACCATGCTGAGGTTTCCTGAACGGAACTTTAACCTCAGCCTGGGCTTTTTGTTGACCGGGCATGGCTCCCTTAATGCATTTTTGCATAAAAGGGGGCTTAGCGGCTCGGCGAATTGCTTATGTGGAGCTTCCCATGAAGATTGGCTGCACGTTCTTTGCGAGTGCCCAAATTATTCGGAAGTTAGGGACTTGCATGCTATGGGCATCACCTTCAATGGTGAGACCTACGATGTCAGTGGAATTCTAACTGACACCGTATGGTTCGAAAGAGCCTGTAGCTTTGCAAGGGAAGTATTTCTTAGAAGACGCAGTAGAGAGCTAGCGGCTTGATTGTGAGTAGTAGAAATTGGGGTACTAAAGGCCGCCAGTACTGGGCAGTGAGGTGCCCAACTGGAAGTGAAAGCAAGGTTGCGAAGCTCGACCGGAAGCTATATTCTTGTACCACGGGAGGTCAGGGGCCCCTGGAACTATTGTTTCCAGCCTGACCTAGGAGTTGGCCCCCTTATGGGAGTATCGTGGTGGCTGTGGTTTACACCCAAAGTCGCGGGGAGAGTAGAACAAATGGTGCTTGGACATCTCATGGTTGAGCATATGTCGTAGCCTGCTACGACATGTGCTCATCCGTTTGATTGCTACGGAATCATTTGTCTATTCGATGTGGAGTTGCACTGCAACCGGATGCCATGATCCACAGAATGTCTGAGGTATTAGATAGGCCTCGACCCTTCACCAAAGGGGAAGTTCGTGCCTTACACACGACTTCGAATCTGGTACTGGTGGTTGTACCTTTATTACCCGAAGGGCACTGAGCAACGCTTTGTTTTGATATCTTGTGCGAAGACGCACCGTAGGCTTGAGCCTTCACGGCAGGTACCTACGTTAAACACATGTGACATCTGCTTGTATATGCGAAGACAGGTTCTAAGACAAGCCTTCTCAAACATCTTAATCTTTTGCAGTGGACTTGCTTTCAAGTTGAACACTATGAGACAACCAAATACAAGCATAGGTCGAATGGCAGATCACCTTCACCCTGAGGAGATGCTAAAACACATTGGGGTCTGGCCAGAGCAACATCTAAAAGTTTGTTAAAATATAAATATTAATCTAGCCAAGTCCTGATTGACTACATTTCGACAAGGAAGGAAGCTATCCTTGTTACCCCATCCCGATCAGAGTGGATTTATAATTGCTATACCCAAGATATTAGAGAAGACAATTCATCGACAGGATCAAAGAATGCCTGAATTCAACTCTTTACTTCGACCAAACAAGTTGTCGCTCTGATTCCTCCTGGACTGACTTTGCAGATCACATCACAGGAATATGTCGAGGGCCTTCGATAGCTTGATGTGTGAGTTTAAATGGAGAAAAATGCTTTTTCATGACGCTAAGTATGAATACTCGTATATCAGACTATCATTTCTATTGTTAATAAGCGAGGTAATCTCGGCAGCACTGTCTGATGCACCTGAACTACGCTATCATGTGAACCTACATCAGATAATCCAGAGTTAACAATTCGAAGAGCATAGTAGATCCCAAACAAATCCATACAAAAAACAATGAGGCCCTAAAGCTCTTTCACTCAACTAAGCATTTCCGATAGAATTGACAGAAGTTTCTTTTCTTGGATAGTTATCCTTAGCTGGAAAATATCGTTACCGGCGGCACCGAACTCGATGTGAAGAATTATAAGTCAAAACCTGTGTTCAGTACGTTTTTCAGAGTTTGCAAATGTAACGCTTGCAGCATTTATACAAGCCAGCCGTTTTACAAGGCAGCTCAATTCAACTGCAATTTTCAAAACGCGGCAAATTTTTTTTAAATCGAATTTTCTTGAAGTACATGAAAAAAATGTTGGAAAACAATATTATTTTTTAAATTTTATTTTGAAGTAACGATATGACTGTCTTAAGCGCGAGCTAAGGCCTTAAGTCGGTCAACAAGCCAGTTGTTCGCTGCACTAACGTGAGCCTGTGGAATAATTTTTTCATTTCATTCCAGAAGGGCTTTCTTCAGCGCATCCGGCCGGTAAAATGCTCCATATAAATAAGTCAAGTGGATTTGCATTTTCTTTAATTCCTGACTTGCCAATTGCAAAATTAGGCACTTAGATCTTTTGTGAACAAATATCTTCTGTACCGAATTGTCAGAATTGTGGTTAAGCTAGAAGTTCTCTACCTTCCGAATGAAGTTAATAACTCTAACAGCAGAAGAATTCATTAGTTAAATCTTGTCGAGTTGTTTCCTGAAGAAAATATTTCGTCAAATTCTGTTAAGGGCTGGGCAGTCACATAAAATGTGTTCGTCTACTTCAAGAGAAAGACACCACTCCGGAGAGTCGACTAGTTCCATTTAGTTAAGGTTATATCTTTAACCATGATATCCTCTAAGGTAGCCGTATAGGTTTCCGATATGGCGCCCACTTAGATTTAGATATCTACTGGCATTTTACTCGTATTTTGAGGGCAGTAGGGCTTATTTTGCCCGAGCTAGAGTACTCTCCCAATATGAGAAGCGTTTCGAATGCTTCCAGCTGTTGATGGCTAAATTGACTGCTGTTTTAGGAGTGCAGCAGAAGGATTTAAGTTAATTTCTGACCCCTCACTATAATAAAGATCCATTTTCTCTCATGGACATTTTTGGTTGCCCAAGACTGCAATGCATCTTGCAAAACACTTTCGCGGTAAACATTCCCACTAACATTGATGCCACAGTCAAAAAACACAAGCGATTGTCGTCTATTGACCGACAAAACAGAGGCCCTTGACTTCCGGTGATCAATCGAAGGTTCAAAATTTCATTCTCTCAATGTCTCGACCAATGAAAGTCCTTTCTCTCAATTTGTGAATGCGTGAGTCTCAATCTGTTAATGTTTGGTCTGCAAGATGTGAACGTGTGAACTGCCAACGGATAAAATGGGTTGAAAAAGTAGAAAATTAACCCAATTTATCCGTCATTTCCGTCATATCCGTTGCTTATGGGCCTGCTCCCATAACAACGTGTATATTCTACCTAGCTGTCAATCGAAGCAACGGATGCAACCGATTCTATGCGTCGGGGCCTTAGCGAGACGTTGATACAGCTTTACCAACTGTTTTTAAAGGTACAGCGTTCTGAAGTTGGTTGCAGTTCAATTTTATTAAAAAATTGATTTTATTAATTAAACTACCGCCAAAGTTAAACACAAATTGGAGAACAACATCTTGAAATTTTATTGACCAAACATAAGTCAAGAAAGTGCCGACTCAGGCGATGGTTTTTTCGTGGTCGAAGACCCACAGGGGAAAGTGAATTTCCTGGACAGTTTTTTCGAAGCCGTGTATACGGTGAATAATCCGGTTCATCGTAATCAGGGCATTGATAACAGGGCTTACGTAAGTCACTATTATTTACGCAATGAACTTCAAAATTGGCGATTACGATTACGAATTACGGTTTTACCGTATACAATGAAGAAAACGCTGCTAATCTCATTGTCGCCAGTGAGCGAGCTTCCTCGAATTTGTTTGGGCGAAAAGATAAACTCCTGCGCATCTTCGAGTCTCTGGAGAACAAAAAGTCGTCGGGAGCAGACAGTATTCCAAACGTCGTATTAAGTCACCTGCCCTTGAAAGCAGTGGATATTTTTTCTACGCAATTTAACTATGCGCTGAATAATGTATATTAATTATCCGACACATTGGAAAATAGCAGTCGTGTATCCTATGCCGAAAAGGGATAAAGTTAGAACCAACCCTGCTAACCTTCGGTCAATTAGTTTACTTCCGAATATAGGCAAGGTATTTGGGAAAGTAGTCAATACAGCGCTTTCATTGATCCAGTAGTAGGTGGCCCTAATCAGGCCAGTCATCGCATATAGTTGCCCTTTGTGCTTCAATGTAGCGCCGTCTCAAATATTCGGGTGTTTGAAAGGCAGTGTCTTAGGACCTGTCTGGGTTTGTATATAGGTAGAACACAAGAATTAGAGTACAAAAAAAAACTATTATCCCAACAAAGCCCTTTACGGTGGGGCTCATCTGAATAGGTTTGACAATTTCCTGATTAAGGTGATTCGAAGGCACGTTGCAAGGGCAACGACAGGCGACAACAGCCTGATTATTGGGGCTTATTACCCAATGAAATGTGGCTTTATCCCCCCGGAGGTTTTTCTTCATATAGATGCTAAAAGTTTAGAGCAAAGAAGGGATGGTATCCCGGTAATATACCACCGCCACCGCGGTGCGAAGGACAAGTGGCTCATCTACGAAGGGTATGTCGCTAATGCTCAGGAGCTCCCAGGAGTTTTAGTACCGTAATTACGGAAAGGGATCGGGTCGATGCGGAAAAACAGTTCGCCGAATTCTGGTGGCTTAAAGAAGAAGGGAGGGTAGTTACGCTTTCCTGGGTCTGTACGTTAACATACATCTCCTAGTTTTAAGTCAGATTAAGGATAGTTAGGGGGATCTCGTGGAAAGGCCGGGCTCGTTACCATAGGGCGACACTTCTAACAAGTGATTGATGCTTCATGGCATTAATTAAGTCTTTGCGGGGCGGTGCTTATGTACGATAATGAGGATTGCCAGGTGCTCGAAATCGCAAACAAGATGCTGACGACCCGGAGTGATAGTCATCGAGTGCTCACCACCTCGATTATATTTAAGATAGGTAGATTAAATAGAATGCTGAGGATTTGGAAAGATTATTTCTGCAGACTGTATAACGGCGATGACGGACCAAATACCGCTGTCAGGCAGAATCAACCTTTCAACCTGGACGATGATGGCCAGTAATTCCGTCCACCCGACCTGGATGAAGTGAAGATAGCCATATCGAAGCCTAAGTCCAACAAAGCTGCTGGAGCGGATGGCCTGACTGCCGAGCTCTTCAAAGCGCGAGGCGATGACTTGATAAGGAGCATACACCAACTCATCTGTAAAATATGGTTGGACGAAAGTATGCCCGATGAATGGAACCTCAGCATTGTTTGTCCAATTCTTAAGAAAGGACACCCTCTGAACTGCGCCAACTACAGAGGCATCAGTCTTTTATACATCGCATATAAGATCTTATCCGCCGTAGTGTGTGAACGCCTGAAACCGTTCGTCAACAACCTGATAAGTCCATATCAGTGTGGCTTCAGGCCAGCAAAGTCCACCATCGACCAGATATTCACACTACGGCAGATCTTGGAGAAGACCCATGAGTTTCAGATCGATACCCACCACCTATTCTTTGGATTTCACTCTTCTGGCTAGGTCCATGTCGCTGTACAGTCCATACAGTTCGTCGTTGTATCTCCTCCTCCACTCACCGTCAATGCAGACGGGACCGAAGATCGCCCGAAGAATTTTTCTCTCGAAGCAACCAAGAACACCCTCATCCATTTTTGATAATGTCCATGCCTCTGCGCCATAGAGCGGGACCGGGATTATTAAGGTCTTATAAAGGGTGACCTTTGTTGTCCGAGAGAGGGCTTTGCTACTCAATTGCCTTCTTAACCCAAAGAAACAGCAGTTGGCAGGAATTATTCTTCGCTTGATCTCAGAGCTGGTGTCGTTGTCTGTATTTATAGCGGAGCCTAGTTAGACAAAGTCCTTAACTACCTCAAAGTTATATCTGTGGAGTGTGACGTTCTGCCCGAGACGTCGGTGTTGGTTGTCCTTTTTGCTTGACAGCATATACTTGGTCTTGCCCTATTTGACCGCTAAACCCATTTTCGTCACTTCCGTCTCAATACTCGCGAAAGCGCCACTGACATCACGCTGCTTTCTCCCGATTATGTCAATATCGTCGGCGTATGCGAGTAGTTGGACGGACTTTTGAAAGATAGTGCCTCTTTTGTTTGCTCGTGAGTTTTGCACTATTCTTTCAAGTACGATGTTGAAAAAATCGCATGACAGCGCATCACCTTGTCTAAATCCTTTCTGGACATCAAAGGTCTCGATGAGATCTTTACCGACCTTGATGGAGCAGCGTGCGTTCTCCATCGTCATCCTGCACAGACGGACGAGTTTGGCAGGGATGCCAAAACTAGACATTGCTCTATATAGCTCGTCTCTATAAATGCTGTCATACGCGGCCTTAAAATCGATGAATAGGTGGTGGGTATCGATGAAGTGTGAATATCTGGTCGATGGTGGACTTTCCTGGCCTGAATCCACACTGATATGGACCTATCAGGTTGTTGACAAACGGCTTCAGGCGTTCACACACTACGGCGGATAAGATCTTATATGCGATGTATAAAAGACTGATGCCTCTGTAGTTGGCGCAGTTCAGAGGTTCTGCTTTCTAGAGAATCGGACAAACAATGTTGAGGTTCCATTCAACGGGCATACTTTCGTCCGATCATATTTTACAGATGAGTTGGTGTATGCTCCTTACCAAGTCATCGCCTGCCGCTTTGAAGAGATCGGCAGTCAGGCCATACGCTCCAGCATCTTTGTTGAACTTAAGCTTCGAAATGGCTATCTTCACTTCATCCAGGTCGGATGGACGGAATTGTTGGTCATCGTCGTCCAGGTTGAAAGGTTGATTGGGTTGATTCTGACAGCGGTATTTGTTTTGCCATCGCCGTTATACAGTCTGCAGAAATGGCTCTTCCAAATCCTCAGCATCGACTGCGATTCTACTACGATATTCCCTTGTTCATCTCTACAGGCTTCGGTTCGGGGTTTGTTTCCGTGACATGTTATTTTTACCTTTTGGTAAAACTTCCGAACTTCATTCCTGGAGTAGCATCTCTCAATTTAGTCGACCGCGCGCTTCTCATGCTCTTTCTTCTTCCTCCTGAGAAGCCAGTGTTCGTCTCTCCTCTTCTGTTCATAGAGCTCATGAGCAGCTCTGGTCCTTCTAAGCAGTGCCGCTTTATATGCATCTTGCTTAGCTGCATGTGCTTGCCGGCATTCATCATCGAACCAGGGGTTTCGTTGTGGTGGACGAGTGAAACCCAGCACATCAGAAGCGGCATCTCTGATGGAGTTTTGGCAGTGTTTCCAGTGGTCTTCGTTGCTGGATGCTGGCCGCATTGGACCTCTTAAGAGATTAAGAGACACTCGATCGGAAAAGGACTTGGCGATTTCTTGCGATTGTAGCCGTCTGACGTCGAATTTTCTCACAGCATTAGTTTGTCTTGGCGTAGTTTGGGAGATCCGCAACCGTACCTTGCCTACAACAAGGTAATAGTAATGGTAAAAGTCGATGTTGGCTCCTCGGAACGTACGGACATCCATAATACTGGAGGAGTGTCTTGCGTCGATCACAATGTGATCAATCTAGTTGACTGTTGATTGATCAGGAGTTCTCCAAGTCCCCTTATGTATGTCGAGATGTGGGAACCGCGTGCTAGCCACGCCAATGTTTCGCCCCGCCGCAAAGTCGATTAGCCTGAATCCGTTATCGGAGGTGGTGTTGTGCAGGCTATATTTTCCGATTGTTCCACCAAAGATACCCTCTCTTCCTAGCTTTGCATTAAAATCACCGAGGACAATTTTAATGTCATAGCTAGGGCATTGCTCGTAGGTCTTGTTGAGGAGCTCGTAGAAGGCATCCTTTGTGTCGTCATCTTTCTCCTCTGTGGGGGCATGCGCGCATATGAGGCTTATGTTAGCGAATTTAGCCTTGATGCGGATTGCTACGAGGCGCTCGCTCACATGCCGGAAGCTGAGGACTTCTTGTCTTAGTCTGCCTCCGACAACAAATCCGCATCCAAATAAGCGCTGCTTTTGCCGTCGATAGCAATTGCCGTAGTAGATGTCGCAGTTTTTCATCTTCTTTTTGTCCATCCCATCGCATTTCTTGGATGGCGGTTATGTCTGCTTTGCAGCACTCTAGGGCCTCCGCTAGTTGCTCCGCTGCACGTGGTCTATTAAGGGATCTAACATTCCACGTGCATATCCGAAACTCATTGTCCTTAAATCGTTTGCGTGGGTTGTCAACAGTAGATCCGTCCATATCCGAGGCTTGTTAATGCAGGAGGACCAGTTCCATTTTGAGTGCCCCTAGGACGAGGGGTCGGTTACACCGAAGCCAGTAACCCGTTCCGGGATGTGAGCGCTGCCGTTGGCCCTTATAGGGCTCGTCCGCCACCATCTCTTTTCCAAGACCCTGACTAAGTCGTGGAAATCCTTTCCGGCCTGAGCTCCAAATATGTCGGAGTAGCCCGGATAGGGTCTTGTTTTATTTTTCCGACACTAATCCTGGTTAATGGCGCAGGAAACTCGCCATTTGCCCCCTTCACTTCGCAACCTCTAGTGAGATTCCCAGACGGCGCCACGGGGAGGCGTGAAGTAGGACTTATTAGCAGAGCTGCAAGATGTTCGGCTGCAGAGGCTCATTCTCGTCATTTAAGGAACCAGCACCTGTCGGAAGATGCTACTTCTACGAGGCCTTATACTAATCGTTGCCATCTCTATCAGCAGATTTCAGATAGTCAGGAAAAAATCCACTAAAAATACTCCTATTAAACAGATATGCTAATATGTCCACTAGGTTAAGTGCAATATTCTTGAGTACAACATTACAAATACCATCGTTCCCACACGACCTGGAGTTTTTGAGTAAGTAAATGATTCGCAAAATTTCTAACCCAGTAATTTCTTCAAGGACGAAACTATTCATGTCAGGCGTTCTTTCCACTCACTGAGACTAAACACAGGGGTTGCAAATTGTGTTAAAGTTAGATTGAGAGAACATAGAACCAACTGAAGCAAAATATTTATTGAACTCATTGGCAACTTCTACGGGTTTCACTATTTCAACACCTTTCACCATTCCTTTATTGGCCAAACCCCATCTCAAGCGAACAGCTCGCCTGAAGATATGTCAAGAGCTCATAGACCTAACTCTACGCCGAAAAGTAGTAATAGGGGCCTCGATTTAGTGTTTTTTTTTTCAAACTAAGTCAAAGCATCGTTGTCAGGTAATAGTAGAAAAGGGAGTGTAATCGACAAATTAACTATTCTTGTAGATTTAGCGCAATTAGCGTTGGAAATGAGCTAATTTTTTTTTTAGCCCCACGCAACATTCGGCAAAGTGGCACCTGATCTGTGGCAAACGGGTGCGCCGCTTGTCTCCAAGTGATGTTGAAAGGAATGACGTGGCGATTGGAGCGTAGAAAGCGGCAAGGTGATTGCCGGGTAGCGTCGAAGCAAGTTTTCGTAGCGGTCATTATAGTTGAGGGAACCCACCGTATCTCCATCGGATGATGTAAGGTTGCCTGAGGTATTTCTGTTGGCGCACGGGTCTATGACGCGGCGGCCCTGAATATTCACCAATAAACGAAAGAAGTGCAAGAAGTCTGCGCCTAGGATTGAATGCGTAATCGCAGCACGAGTGAACGTCCATCGAAAGGTTCGACCCAGGCCGATATCCAAAGTGATCGTCGTGCTCGAGGCACATGTGTATGTGGCTGTTTTTCTGTGTTCTTGACTGCAAGCATTGAGATAGCAGCTCCACTGCCAACAAGAAAACGATGGCCAGAAAATTTGTTATGAATGAAGAGGCGACTGGACTTACCAGCAACTGTAGCAGCCTCACCTAGAGTTCCTGGTGGGCGTTTCCCTGATAGAAGGAGCAGAGTGAAGAACATTTTTCGGGCTTTCGAGCCGTACCGCTGGTAATACAAACATCGCCCAATGGGTGTGGAACGTCGCTGGTTCTCTGGCGTAGAGTGTTGGTTAGTCGTGGTCCGGCGCCCAGAACTAGGCGCGTCGATTAAGACATTGCTCTTAAGCAGCTATTGATTCAGCTGCTGAAGAATGACTAATTATTTTGTCTGCCACATTAGCTAGCGTGTTAAGATCCCCTTTGACGGCTGAGAGTACAACTCTCACATGTGAAGGTAATCGAGACAACCAAATTACTTTTAGCACCGTCACTGGAGTGCCTGAAGATCCCGAGAGATCACGAATTCGTCGAAGGAGGTGCGACGGCTGTGCATCGCCAAGATCGAGGCCTTCGATTAAACGTTGCAAATATAAATAAAATATATATATAAATATATATAAATATAAATTTATCGCGCAAAATTAAATAAATAAAAATACAAATGCAAAAAACCCGCTGCTAGTTGGTTGCCGGCTCGCTGTTGACATTTGCCGCTTACGGGAGGTGCTTTATACATATCTGAGCCTCTACAATTTGATATACTGCAGAGTTTCGATTTAAATCTCAGCGACTCTAATTTCGATGTTATTTGATTTGTGATACTGTATTACCAGTTGTACTTGTACTAAGAGTTGATACATATGTATACTCTAGTGGCACTTTAAATGCTTGCCGTTCTCTAAGTAACTTAAAATGATCCCAAAAAAACAAATTCCACTTTCGAACTTGAATTTTTGAAATACTTTGATACACATGTATAGTATGTTCGGAAACGAAATTCCATTTTGTACATACTTTATGCGATGAGAAATTTACGAATACCTTTATTGGGGGTAAATATTCCCCTCCCCCATCAAGCTCGAACCCGCAATCCCGGGCAGCAATAAACCTAATACGGTTATACGTCATCGTGTAACTATACTGGCAAGCAACCCCTATGGCATTGGGTTAGGGATGCTTGATTATGTTGAGGGTGAAATAAGTCACCTGTAAGTGCTTGCGGTAGAAAAAAAAAGCTACTGCATGAGTACTAGGGGGTATGTATTGTATATGTGTATACCATACTCGTATGTATGCTACGAACCCTTCTCTTATAATACTTGTACAAGTGCACAAATGTTTGCTTAAAGATTAGCTGTCACCATCAGAGACGGGTGTTAGAAAACACCAACACTACAACTTCTGCCACCGCCAACACCAGGTGCTAAAGAAATTACATCACTCAAGGGGGGAGCCTTCAGTCTTCAGTCTTCAAACTTCCAGCCAGCCATCTTTTTCCCCTAGATCCTTGGCAATCGAAGTAATTTCTTGAATTCGATTTCTGCTTCGTTTGGTTTCTCCTTAGAATTGGAATTGGGATTCTTTTATTCGCCCATCCGAGAGGGAGGGGTTGCTTGATTTATGATTTCAAATTCACTTGATTGCGCTTCAGCACATCAGCTTAATTGTGGATAATTGAATTTCCGCCAGCCCTTCTCTGGTTCTTTTGTTGGCGGGGTTGGGTAAATCATATTTTATTGAGACGAAATATTCGGATATAAAGGACACAAATGCCATGGTTTAACAGCAATTTCCGGCAAACGAGCACCATCGTACGTACGTACGTACGTACTCGTACCAGTATTATATTGGGTTGAGCACAGATTAAAGATTCTCAGGAGAAGTAGAAAGTCATTAACAATATCTAGATGGATCTAGGAAACAAAGGGATACGTATCTATGACTTTCTGATTGAATTAAGCTGTTCTAAAGGGTTCACTATGACATCGGCTCGGTTCGGTACTCAACGAGAGGGCTTTCGAAATTGCCACAGATTTTTGGGAAGATAAAGAGAGTGTTGTGCGCCATGGACAAGGGACAATAAATAGACGTTAATCGATGACAGAAGCTGTGACGTAAAATTAATTGAGTTAATCTTCCACGATGAGACCAATCGAAGCAACAACTTAGGTGAGCTCCTCTTTATGAATAAAAAGGCTGAGAGACAAAGTTTTCAGAGCAATAGGGAAGGAAAAGAGGATTTGTAGCTTTTATTGTAGGAACAAGCAATTATGTTGGTGTTGTCTGTATCGTTGGCACCGTGTTTTCTCCTGGCACCCGCAGTGATTTATTGAAAATAGAATGTTTCATGGTTTCATCTAGGCTATCCACTGTGTGCACTTATAACAGAATAAAGGTCCTTACCCGATAGAGCATATATTTCTTGTAAATATGCATTTCACTGCCGTATCAGCAGTGTGCTAAGGAGAACACTGTTTGGAATTCATAAACAAGATTCATGTTATGACCTCCTTGACCGAACATGTGCTCGGTATCTCAGCCATGACACCGAATTCGTAATCGTAACACAATGCTGTATAAAGGAGCCGAACTGTTTAGTAGCAATCACGCCATTCCTACATTTTAACATCCACCAAGAAACATAACTATCAACCGGTAAGCCACCATCGACTCAGTTCATAACTGTTTTGTTTTGTTGTATCACAGCGAATATCACAGACACAACGGAGTCAAGTAGCACTACCAAGGTTCGACTTCAGAAAGCTTGATGAAAAATGTAGTTAAGTACGTGCAGCCGGACTGTAGGTATATAAAATGAGGTTGGAGCAGTCTTATGAGAATGGATGCTTGCAAAGGTGAAATTTCACAAAAAAAAAGTAGAGTCACAGTCGGCGCTGAGAATGTAAAAATACTACTTCCGCAGACTGCATACTGATCAAAATATCGCTTACAAGTAGAAAAAAACATTTAATCTGGACGAAGGCGGCGAAGAATCCCGACCCCTGACCTAGACGAAATTAAGGAGGCAATATCGAGGCTTAAGCTTGACAAAACTGATGGCACTGAGTAGGTGTCCAATGACCTTCAGTGGACCTCGTTGTATACATTCAGCAGCTCATTCCTAATTTGTCATTATCATCGTTTACTTACTTTACTTTACGTGGCGCTACAGTCCGGGGTGGACCTGGGCCTCAGTCGACAAGCTTCTCCAGCCAGCTCGATCCCTAGCTAGCTGCCTCCAGTTTCACACGCTAAGTTGGCTAAGGTACACCTTAGTCTTGGCCTTCTTCTAATGCCCTGTTCCTCGGGAGTGGATTCGAAGACTTTTCAGACCGGAGCATTGGTGTCCATACGCTCTACATAACCCAGCCATCTCAGTTGTTGGATCTTCACTCTTCTGGTTAGGTCGATGTCGTTGTACAGTCCGTAGAGTTCATTGTTGTATCTGCTCCTCCATTCTCCTTTAATGCAGACGGGTCCGAAGATCGCCCGAAGAATTTTTCTCTCGAAGTAACCAAGAACACCCTCATCCATTTTTGATAATGTCCATGCCTCTGCGCCATTGAGCAGGACCGGGATTATTAAGGTCTTATAAAGGGTGACTTTTGTTGTCCGAGAAAGGGCTTTGCTACTCAATTGCCTTCTTAACCCAAAGAAACAGCGGTTGGCAAGAGTTATTCTTCGCTTGATCTCAGCGCTGGTGTCGTTGTCTGTATTTATAGCAGAGCCTAGGTAGACAAAGTCTTTAACTATATCAAAGTTATATCTGTCGAGGGTGACGTTCTGCCCGAGACGTCGGTGTTGGTTGTCCTTTTTGCTTGACAGCATATACTTGGTCTTGCCCTCATTGACCGCTAAACCCATTTTCGCCGCTTCCGTCTCAATACTCGCGAAAGCGCCACTGACATCACGCTGCTTTCTCCCGATTATGTCAATATCGTCGGCGTATGCGAGTAGTTGGACGGACTTTGGAAAGATAGTGCCTCTTGTGTTTGCTCGTGAGTTTTGCACTATTCTTTCAAGTGCGATGTTGAAAAAATCGCTTGACAGCGCATCGCCTTGTCTAAATCTTTACCAAAATTAGACATTGCTCTGTATAGCTCGTCTCTATAAATGCTGTCATACGCGGCCTTAAATCGATGAATAGGTGGTGAGTATCGATCTGAAGCTCATGGGTCTTCTCCAAGATCTGCCGTAGTGTGAATATTTTGTCGATGGTGGACTTTCCTGGCCTGAAGCTACACTGATATGGAACTATCAGGTTGTTGAAGAAAGGTTTCAGGCGTTCACACAATACGGCAGATAAGATCTTATATGCGATGTTAAGGAGACTGATGCCTCTGTAGTTGGCGCAGTTCATAGGTTCTCCTTTCTTGAGAATCGGGCAAACAATGCTGAGGTTCTTTTCAACGGGCATACTTTCGTCCGACCATATTTTACAGATGAGTGGATGTATGCTCCTTACCAAGTCATCGCCTGCCGCTTTGAAGAGATCGGCAGTCAGGCCGTCCGCTCCAGCAGCTTTGTTGGACTTAAGTTTCGATATGGCTATCTTCACTTCATCCAGGTCGGGTGGACGGAATTGTTGGTCATCATCGTCCAGGTTGAAAGGTACATTCTGCCTGACAGAGATATTTGTTTTTTCATCGCCGTTATACAGTCTGCAGAAATGGTTCTTCCAAATCCTCAGCATCGACTGCGATTCTACTACGATGTTTCCTTGTTCATCTCTACAGGCTTCAGTTCGGGGTTTGTTTCCGTGGCATGTTATTTTTACCTTTTGGTAAAACTTCCGAACCTCATTCCTGGAGTAGCGTCTCTCAATTTCCTCGATCGCGCGCTTCTCATGCTCTTTCTTCTTCCTCCTGAGAAGCCGGTGTTCGTCTCTCCTCTTCTGTTCATAGAGCTCATGAACAGCTCTGGTCCTTCTAAGCAGTGCCGCTTTATATGCATCTTGCTTAGCTGCATGTGCTTGCCGGCATTCATCATCGAACCAGGTGTTTTGTTGTGGTGGACGAGTCAAACGTTTTGGCAGTGTTTCCAATGGTCTTCGATGCCTGATGCTGGCGGTATTGGACCTCTTAAGAGATTAAGACACACTCGATCGGAAAGGGACTTGGCGATCTCTTGCTATTGTACCCGTCTGACGTCAAATTTCCTCACAGCATTAGTTTGTCTAGGCGTAGTTTGGGATATCCGCAACCGTATCTTGGCTACAAGAAGGTAATGGTCCGAGTCGATGTTGGCTCCTCGGAACGTACGGATATCCATAATACTGGGGGAGTGTCTTGCGTCGATCGCAATGTGATCAATCTGGTTGACTGTTGATTAATCAGGAGTTCTCCGAGTCCCCTTCTATATGTCGAGATGTGGGAACCGCGTGCTAGCCACGCCAATGTTTCGCCCCGCCGCAAAGTCGATTAGCCTGAATCCGTTATCGGAGGTGGTGCACAACGGCTATATTTTCCGATTGTTCCACCAAAGATAACTTCTCTTCCTAGCTTTGCATTAAAATCACATTATCATCGTTTGTTCCAACTAAATTTTACCCTCTCTGTCATATTGCATGAGCGTCTGATGCCAAACTTGAACAATCTAGTTGGTCTATCCTAGTACGATTTCAGGTGAAAGAAGTCCTCCATCGATCAAGTGCTCACATTACTCCAAATCTCAGAAATAACGCGGAGTTTCAGATCGACAGTCGCCGTATAGATGGCGACGTGAAAATCTCATCTAACTGAGTAAAGAGCCGAGCTACGCAACACTATGTCTAATATTGACATACGTCTCCTTATGCAGGTTTACTAAGGAGAACTCCTGCTACACTATCAATCTACAATGAGTTCACACAGACCTCATTTCCAGAACGTTGATTTGTTTGCATGAACACAGTAAGCTGCCAATGAAACGTTCGGGTATTGCGGTAGCAGCATTCAGAATGTGGTTGATGGTAAGCCCAAGTTAAATAACGTATAATACATGCTTACGTCCAGCCAAACGGTCACCATTGGCAGTTATAGACTTCTTCTAACTTGGCTCCACAATTACAATTGAATGGACACCACAGCTACAGCTTAAAGAGCCTTCGATTCTAGCCACAGGATTGCGCAACAGAGAATGGCATCATCTAAGGTAGTGCACGCAAAAGGATGCGATCTCATCCAACTTGAAGTGCAGCACTAGATGCATTTGCCGGCAAATAGTAAAAAAAGTGGCTTGATGGTTTGAGCCTACGTTTACCTCAGACTGTAGCAACACGTTAGAAGCCTCGTGAAGTGGTGTAGGCCATGTAATGCAAAGTAGCGCAATATAATTGATAAACAATTGCGTCTTACACAGATATTTCTACCCGTAGCTCTTGCAAAATTAATTGTGCAGTCAATAATTGAAGAGGTTCTCAATACACCGGCATGTTCATTAGCAGATTTTGCGAATAGTTTTAGAACTTCGATCGTGATTACCATGTAACTTGAAATTGAAAACTCTGACAGAAGCGGGCGAAGATTAAGGATTTCAAAATCTTCTTATCTTTATAGATCTCCTAGTTTGAAGGTAGCCTAGGTAGTTTACTCATAGTAGTCATATCATCTCGTTCGAGTGAAACCCAGAAATCTACCGTCGGTTTGTGAAATATTTGTAGCCTGTTTACTGACTTCAAAGCAGATCTTACTAGTGACATCCACTGATTTTTAATCCTTGCATGCAATCAACTTCACATATTGGCGCAATATTACATAGCTGTGCATGAGGGAGCTTGCTTAAAGGTGAGCATATGGTTTTGATGGAGAAAGTATCGAAGAAATTCATTACCTTGCCTTCTATGAACCTATAATTAAATTCAAAATCCTTAATATTGTCAAACGAGCTAACATTTCTGCTGCTAAGACTACCGCGTTTCGCAGAAAAGTTTTAACTTTCTTGATATCCTTACATCTACACCTGCTAGACGACGGTTGCAGTAAAAAACTAACAACGAACTAAGGTTTACAAACTAAGTAATGCGACGTCTTTCTCTGCTGAGAATACATTGTGTCCTCAGGTAGAAATCTTAGGCTTTTCGGGTCGGGACATTGATATTCATAAGGTCTCCATGCTCTTATCTTCTCAGAACAATTATACGCGGTTTTCTGACATCACATAGCTATACATGAGATCCCATTCATGTTTTCTTCTACAAAGCCCATCAATAATAACGGGGACAGAACCCAATCGAAAAACTTTCCTTCACAGCGACCGATATCTTCATCCTTTACTCTCCTCGATAGCTCTGCACCAAATACACTGAGTCACAGCAATTCTGCAGGTAGCTGGCAGATTTATTATTTCGTAATCCTCACCACTGAAGGTGACGTTGCTAGCCTTTCTCCTTGCTCTAAAGCCTGGACTATCAGCTATAAAGCCCGACTGTGATTTACAATTGGTGGACTAGAGATAGGAATTCAGTTTTTTCTGTGAAAACTAAGGCTGGTCTTCTTATGAAAATGAGGAGGCTCATTGATCTAACTCATCAACAACTAACATAACTAGGATGGTGGAAAGTGGTGTCAACCAATTCTCCACCGAAGCTAAGTATTTATGTGTCAATCTGAATAACAAACTTCTAGGATCAAACATATTACGTAGAAGGCGCATTAGAGGTAAAAGGCTAACGGAAAGATATGAAGCTTGTCAATGATAAATGTCCTTTAGATCTACAACGCTACAATAGGGCCTATCATATCCTATTCGACGGTTGTATTCGTCAATATACGCCAGTCATACTTTTATCAGACTCCAAACAACATTTTGTGTCGACTTCATGGAGAATTTCCACTAGCCGCACTGATGAATCTCTGTTCCCTTAAAATTCATATCATAGGCTGCACTCTGGAAGCTACTTTCCCTTAAAGGGAATTGTTGTTTTGAAAAGCATGCATTGAAGCCTTGACACCTTGCAGATCGCCTGTCCTCTAACTCCGGTCATATACCGTCTGATGCTATGACACCATAACGGGATAAATATGAAGTGGACTTTTGCTGTGCCAAGCAATGGTTAAGGCTAGAATCCGAATCAGAAAAGAAATGTAGTCAAACGTTCTGGTGTCTTTCTGAAGGACGACGGTGTTGGATTTCACTACTTATTAGGAAAACTTGCGCCTCTTCTCCAAGAGGAGGTCCATATGTTCAATGGCAACAATCTATTTACAATATATATGTATATAAGGGATTCAAATAGGTTTCCGCCGTTTGACAAAAGATGGCCTTACCAGTAAGTGCAAGAAGAACTTTTAATAAGGTACAATTGCATCGTTAAAAATCAAATTCAAAGCAATGAAGTTGAGTTCCATATGAACTGAAGCCGAGAAACGTTGAAAACCGGTTTTTGCACTTGTGAAATGCTGCTTGCCAGGCATAAACGATAGGCCTTTTTGCATCGCAAAGTCTCTGCTGATGATCACCCAAAGAAGAGGCAGTCATGGGGACCACGTGGCAATACTTCTTCATCGACAGCCAAGCCAAATATTCCTGGAAGAAACACTCTTGTTGTGTATTTGGTGGGATCAGCTTGGTGTCGTAACTGGGGCACTCTACTGAAGACTAAGCACTCAAGGAAAGACGCGCCCATGACGGCCGGTCAAAACATACAATGCAACCCGCCGTATTTACCAGACATTGCCCCTTCCGATTAGCACTTGTCCCGTAGTCTGCTTTTCACATTATATAAATATATACGGGGCGATTGATGGATAATCTGAAAAGATGAAGCGTTCTTCCGACGCGGTATCCGTATGTTGTCAGAAAGATGGGGAAAAATTTTGCGTTAGCGATGACCAATAAAACACAATGTACCGTTCTTTCACTATAAATGCCCAATTTTTGATAAAAAACGACAGAAACTTATTTGTACTCCTATTATTTTAAAGAATCGTTGAGGGAGACGAATTGTAGCGAGAGCTTAGCTGGGCGTAAAGCCTAACTGCACCCTCTCACGAATGCAATTTGCAATTGGAAGGCTTAATTCACTGAGTTTTGTCTGGAGCCCAAGTCACAATGAGATCAAGTGAAACGAAGTCGTCAATGAACTCACTGGGCAAGGATAGGAGCAGAGTTTGCCAGGACTTGAACTTACTTCGGTTTCCCTGCGTTCTCGGTCAGAGCTTCCATTGATACCAGGTTTTCATATGAGCAGATGACGTAACTCTCCAGCTTGCAGGCAAACCAAAATAATTTCCAGAAATCTATAAGCGGTCTTCCTTCTGCCCCTTTGTAGGAATAATTACAAGCTGCTTCTGGCGTCGTGAAGACGATTTAATGTGCAGGATAAAAGTCATGAGAACACCCCGTAGCACTGCCTTTGTGAATATCCGGTCTACTGACTGTTTGCAGGTACTTGGGGCTGACGTGGATGATGTGGGTATCAAGCTACCTTATCACTTAGGAGCTTACTCTTCTTTTTTCGAAATACTGAGTGAAAGGGACACACAAGTAGTGCTATGGACTAGTTCTTCAACTGCCGGCAGAAAAAATGGCTGCGGACGCTCCTAAAAAGAGCCAAACAAAGCACTAGCCACAACATGCGCGAAAGCTGTAAAGGCTTTGCATCGGAAATAAGAAGAAGTATCTCTAAACCCTGTAAGCAGATGTCAACTTACAATATAAAAGAAGTGCCATGCCGACGCATGTTACTAAACAAAAGATTTCCGTGCAGTATCATTCTCTGGACTGTCGGAGACGAAATAAAATGCAAGATTTTACGGAAGTCGAGGTTAGCGAGCCAGTAAAAAATTACTTTTTCGCGCATGGAATCAATGTCCAAACGATCAACCTAACTTTTCAGTAGACCTAATTTCCTTCAAGTGGTTCGAGGTTGTTTTCTTCTTCAGGTTTTCATTTTACACTACACGTATCCTATCCAACGGAGTTTAGTTGCATCAAGTTAGACAGGTAGGTATATTTTACTCATATCGTACTTGGAATAACATGATTTACTTCCCGTCAGACATTGGATAAGGCGCATTGTCCTTGTTCTTGTTTCATCGGACAACGTCTATTTTTGTGAAGCCAAAAAAATTATTTATAGAAGGTAACATCTTGCAACAAGCTATTTTCATCTGCTTCATCTCTATAACTTTAGAAAATAAGATACATTTTCGTGCACTTAATTTTTTTCGACACAACTTGTGTACATTTACTCTTGAGGGGCCTAAAGCTCTGATGAAAAAACGTTATTGCTGGTTTTAGCCGACTTCAAAGGATTGGGGATTTTCCCTAGCACTTCTGGGCTCTGCTCTAGTCGCCGTCGTAAAGGCAATGAGCTATATTTTGAAGAACCGGTGAAGGAAGCCAAGAGTTTGTATATGTAGCGAGAGCCCAGCTGAACTGTAAGACTTTTTGAACACTTGAATGACTTCCAAGATAGTTAGAGAAGGGAAGTCTTCATTGACCCAAGTCGGTGAGATGAATTCACTGAGTCTTATGTGTCAGGTCGTAATGGGGTTAAGCGAAATGATATGTCGATCAGATGGAATTTTTCAGGACTGCAGCCTGTATTAGAACTGTCTGCGTCTTCGAGTGGGCTTCCATTAAGATTCTAAATGAATGTATTCTGAATTCACTTAGAGGCCAGCGACTTTCCCGCTGTGTTTTGGTAGGAAACTGCTATGCAGTAGGTTCCTAAGTGTTTTGGGTATAAGCGACACAATAGCCTGCAACACTTACTATAAGAATGAAGACATGGCGGAGAACTTTCTCTATGAAGTTTTAGCTGCAAGTACCCGGCACTACCTTAGACACTTTATTACTGGAAAAGAGCAGAGTCCTTCTGCTAGTCTTAGTGGATAAACTTCGATTATTTTAGTGGTATTTAAAGAATGAAGACTGCTGCCAGTATATGAATTGCAGCGAAGGCTAAATAAAGAAGTAAGCAACATCGAGCAGAATCACGTCCGCCATAGGGACCTCACCCAGCCGATGAAAAGAAAATATAAAAAATCATCATCAAACGACGATACCTTGTGAAGAACCTCCCAGGCATGCGCAGAAAGTTACGGAAACTATACAAATCCAAATCGTGGCTCCCATGATTGAGTAACCAATGAATGCTATGGACCGTGTGGCATAGGAAAGAGGATCATGATGTGATTACCCACAAAAACCTCTGGGTGACATTGTGTACAGGATGAAGCAACATCTACAAATCCGAATACAAATTACTGGCCAATGCACAACCTTAAAAGCAAACAAAGCACTACCTACCCACTTAACCATTCTCAGCAAATATGCAGAACCGAATGTTTTCCCTCCAGTCATGATGTCAATCTAAGAAAACTAAAGAAAAAGACTTCCCCTGACCGTAAATAAAATTAAGAACATAACCTCAACAAAAGTGCTTTTATTAAAACTTCAATCCAAACCAGGGGGAAAAAAGCACCATCACCCTCGCGAATGAATTTCCATCACTCACTTCCTTGTATTCCCTCAAATCCTCTTCCGTTACGCAACTAATCTCGCTCTGTGTTTTATTTTTATTTTCTCTTAGCAGAAGCCGCATACCCACCTACCTAGCTTCATTCTCTTTGCCGAAAAAAGGGATTAAAATTAACATTTTCACCATTTTGAATTTATAATTAAACTCAACCATCGATGTGAACGCATTCTGTATTTAATATCGCATCCTCTACGCATCTACTTATTATCAATTCAAGTCACATTGGTTCCAGACAAACGAATTCATAACCGGGCAACCCCTCGCTTTTAAAATGGCACACTACCCAAAAAAAAAAGAAAGGGATGCATCCTGGAAAGCCTACAAAAATGCAAAATTTGAAAGTGAGACTTTGGAAAAGTGAAAGAAAATTAAGGACACTCCAGATCATTACATTACATTACCAACAACAACAAGCACCATTACCAAAAAAACTCCTTTGAACCTCTTTCCCCTTCCCCGGATCTCAATTTATCATCCCTTGGAACAGAGTAATAATACTCCATGGGGTAATTTATTAAAGGATTCCATCTCTGATTTCCAGTTTGAAAAAAAATTCTCCTCCTTTCTATCCCGCATAAAAAAAAAAACACTAAAATTGAGAGTGAGGGAACAATAAAACAACAACAACCAAAATCCTGAATGGCAGGACATTTAAGAAGAACTCTATCGAAGGGTGCTACCTCTCCTCTACGAATACTGGTCTTGGCCGTTTAGAACAAGTTCTACATTGCATGCTGTTCCACAGTTCATACGACCTCTTTCGGTTATTAAATGAATATCCAACACCCTATGGCACGCATATGTGCGTATTATTACCCAACCACACACACACAAACATGTGCATTCGAATATTAACCGGCCTAGTATCAAGATTTAATTTAAAGTTAAGTCCCTCGAGAGAGAGAGACTTAGAGATACAGAGGATAACCCACGAGAAAACTTAAAAATCTCACCCTCTCCCAAACTGTAATCAGTCATCAGATAGTAAATAGCTTACGGTGTATCCGAAGGCAACCCTTCGGATAGCAAGAACGAAATTCCATTCCTAAAACGCTGGACCGGTTTTAGTCAAAAATCACAGAATACCATAGTCCGAGGAGTCCTGTGCCGTAGCTTATGTAGTATTCCTATCTACAGCAAAGTCTACTATGATATAAAACATCTAAAGGGTAACCAAGCGTGCACGAGGACATGGACCGAATATAATTAGCCCATTGCACGAGGGGTTTAAAACACAAAGAGGGAAATTCAGAAACGCATATACAAATGTATGTTACATACATGTGCATCTGTAACTATATGAACATTCAGAAGCAAGGACATTCTTTCAGAGGTAAGAAGAACAGGGCAAAGGTCCTTCTAGAGCGGGTATGCTATTATTAAAAAAATTCTCGGAAACCCACAAATATTTCTGCAACTAAGGGTGCTTTCCTGTGATACTCATCGGATAGGCATTTCATTTTCGGTTAGTAATGGCTGCTTGGTTACTGAGCTAGGATTCAGATCCTTTTCGAACAGAAGATACATAGAACAAGGGCCAAAGGGAATTACATTGTGATAATAAAGTTTCTCATTTCTCCAAATCAAAAGGGTAGAAACGGATCTTGAATTTGTTTTTTTTTTTTTTTTTTTTTTGGTTTCTGTGTGTTCTGGCAAAAATGACGACAATTGCTTGACATGAAAATTGCCGATGTAAATATTAAAAAAAAAAACAAAAAAGGATAATGGAACTGAAGGCAAAGATTTTTCATTTTTATGACTTATTCTACGAGCACTCGTATCTGTAGATTGGACACATTTCGGCACTGTATTCCATGTTGTCAGAGCGTGTTAATGTTTTGCAGAGTTGCCACTTTAATGGAGCTTTTAGGAAGGATTTGGTTTTGGGGGAACAGAAAATTAGCAGAGAAGACAGGTCCCTAGAGACGATGAATACATTTCTATTTTGTTGCCCAGGAAATCATGATCATTAGGCCAGATTAATTAGACCGGCCATCTGGATTTTAACTTTATTTTAGTCAGAATCGCCAGGCATGGGTAGGGACGACATTATTTACCTGAGCTGAAACCGTGTCGTTCTTTCACCTCTTTTATTCAAACAAAGTCCCAAGGCACTGTCATCTATATTTTGCGCCTGGATATGCACCGATATGATTTCTACAGAAATTGAATTGGTATGGAAGAGATTGCGTCTGTTCGTAAGCCGGTGTATGACTATACCACAAGAACCGGAGGCCTTATGCAAAATTGAGCTATGGAATCTCTTGGAATTAATATGATTATCTGGGTTTTTCCAAATCTGACAGTTAATCCTCATAGGTTCCCAGGAGTAACTCTACCGCCGCATGGGCGCAATGAAGGCTCTGCTGGTCCAAGTAAGCAAGTAAGCAATGAATCTCTATCACAAGGCACTTTTCTCTTCCACAACATATGCATACACCTTTAAAAAAAAAAACCAGAAAAAATATCCTTCTTACCTGTGCATCCTATTGGAGATGGGATCAGTTAAAATCCGTTCACTTCATTAGCTGAATCAATTAAGTAGCCGAGATACGAGGGCGGGTCAATAAGTCCGTGGCTTTTGGATTAAAATACAGATTTTTTGGTTAAAAAAATAATTTTATTTTTCAACGTAGTCTCCCTTGAGCTCTATACACTTTGTCCAACGCTTCTCCAATTTTTTTTTATCCCTTCCAAAAAAAATGATTTGTCGAGGTCCTCAAAATAGGCCTTTGTTTGCGAGATGACTTCATCATTGGAGTCAAATCTTTTTCCACCAAGCTATTTCTTCACGTTTGGGAACAAGAAGTAGTCGCTCGGAGCCAAATCTGGAGAATAGGGTGGATGAGGGAGCAATTAATAGCCCAATTCATGGATTTTTGCCATGGCAACTGCACATGTGTGCACCCTTGCATTGTCTTGGTGGAAAAGAACTTTTTTCTTGGCCAAATGAGGTCGTTTTTTTTTTCAAATCGCCATTGAATCGGTCCAATAAGTTGGCATAATATTCCCCATTGATTGTTCTTCCCTTTTGAAGGTAGTCAATGTGGATTATCCCGCGTGCATCCCAAAAAACAATCGCCATAACTTTATTGGCTGACAAACCCACCTTGGCCTTCTTTGGCGCCGATTCACCCTTAGAAACCCACTGTTTTGACTGTTGTTTGTTCTCTGGTGTGTTGTGATGGATCCATGTTTCGTCCACGGTTACAAAACGGACGAAATTCAGTAAACCACTTTTTTACCATTGAAATCGATGGTGCAGAGTCCCCATAGTATTTATCAAGCTTAGCCTTGGTCTCGGTAATGGTTTTTTTTCGCAAGAAATAATGCTTAATAAGCACACGAAATTCACTTTTTTCCATTTTCTCCTCAAATTAGTGAGTAGTCTGATAAAAATAGCTGTCAAACACAAACTAACTGACGCAGCAAGTTTAAATTTTGACAGGAGTCAACTGACAGATGCCTGTTGACAGGAGCAGTGTTGCTGTTTCAGTAAAGAGGTCAGAAATTCAAAAAGTCACGGACTTATTGACCCGCCCTCGTACATAGTCGTAGTTTTTCCGTTCGGAAAGGCCATCTTACTCTGAATCTTTATTCGGTAAAGTTTTTATTCTGATCGCTGGTCCTTTGTCAACCTTACAATTCCTATTCAAATGGAGTTTGTAATTCTGATTAAACATGAGTTATGCTTACTTAACTCTCTTACCTTCGTCTGGATTCGATCAAGGGTTCAAAAGTTCATAAAACTCCGAGAGACGACTGCATTCCCTTCAAATTTTACAAATGAATTCATTTTAGCTCTGACTGCCGAATTCAACAGAATTTTTGAAACAGCCGATGTTCCTAGTAGTTTCGAAACGGCACTTATTTTCTCATTGCATAAAAAGGGTGACTATGACGATGATAGCAAATGGCATATGTTTCTTAAATACATCGGCTAAGCTTTTCGAACTTCAAAGCTGCGTATGATAGCATACATCGTCAGGAGCTTTAAATGGCTATGGGCGAATTCGGGATTCCGGCAAAACTGATTCAGCTGTGAAGCGTGACGCTGGAAAACACGCGCTGCAACGTGCAGTTTGGAAGTATTTCCTCCGAACTATTTCAAACATGCACCGGATTTCGGTGCGCTGTCATGCGACTTCTTCAATTTTCTCCTAGAGCAGATAGTGCGCAGGGCAGGTGTCAACACGGAAGGCACTATCTTTAACAGGTCCGTTCAGCAGGGGTAAGCGGACGATATTGTTATCATCGGTCGCTCCCAGCGTGCCGTGATAGAAACCGGCGATTGAAGAACAGGCGAAATCCGTTGGCCTTGAAGTAAATAAGGACAAGACTAAGTACATGCTATCAACAAAAAATCAAGCATCTGTCCACCGCCTGGGACGAAACGTCACTATTGATAGCAAAAATTTCGAAGTAGTTAGGGAGTTCACCTACCTCGGAGTAAACATGAACTCCACAAATGACACCCTAGTGGAGATTCGGCGAAGAATTACTTAAGGAAACCGTTGCTACTTCGGCTTGGCCAGATAATTGGGTTCAAAACTCCTAACTCGAAGGACAAAAGGTGTGCTCTTCAAAAGTGTGCTGGACGATAAGCACGAAGGGAAAGCTGATACTGGGTTCCTTCGAAAGAAAAATATTTCGGCGGATTTTGGCCCTGTGTGCGAGAAGGGCGAATGGAGGTGAAGATACAACCGCGAACTCTATGAGCTGTACCACAATGTGGATGTAGTCCAAAAAGCCAAAACACGTCGACTACATTGGCTCGGCCACATCGTAGCAAATGCACAATAATGCTCCAGCTAAGAGGAGCTTCGAATCCCAGCCCCCACGTTCGAGAAGACAAGGAAGACCGGATGCCAGAGCGCTTAGACCCATCAGCATTCTGAAAATTGTATAAAATCAAACACGTTTAGTGTCACGCGAAACCAAGCATTTTGGTAGTTATGCATCTTGTCTTGCTTTGTGACAAGTAAAAGAAAAGTGAAAACTAAAGACGCTGTATTACGGAACAATGGCCATTAAGACATCTAAGTTACGAGATTTGCTTACTTACTAAAGTGAGGCTACAGTTCGGGGTGAAACAAACTGAAGCAAACTGCATCCAGTCGCTCATTCCAAGTGGGTTTAAGTTCCTTTCTAAAGGTTGAGCCACCTGTTAGGATCTCATATAATATAACAGTTCTATGCGCTCAAAAAGAAATCGACAGAAACGCAGTATTCTATTTTTCCGGGACGAAATGGATCGATTACGCTTGAACAGCATTGACAAATATTCCAAAATTATTTCAAAAGTAGGAGCTGCGTTGCCAAAATAGTGGGAATTTCGAAAAGAAATTTCGGTCGAAATAATGTACCAACTGCAGCTGGTGTAGGCAAGTTTGTGAAGAAAGTTCGTGAGACAACTAAACATATTGCAGCTATTATTGAAAGTATGTGCCTAAACCCGAGAACCCAAACCTCAGCAACTGAACATTAGTCGCACTAACCTGCAGAGTAGATTGCATAAAGATTTTGGATTATTCGCTTAAAAGGTCGAATTGACTTAGCTTCGTTATCCCCTCTCTGTTGGGACTTAAGAGTAGTTCAAGATTGACAACTATTCTTTCTCAAAAAGTTATCTTTTCAGACGAGGCGTATTTCCATCTTGGCGGCTACGTAAACAAACAAAATTGTCATATTTTGGACTTCGAAAATCCACACGTAGTCATAGAGAAGACAATACATCCTGAACGTGTGACCGTATGGTGTGAATTTAGGAGTAGCGGCAATACTGGTCCATTTTTCTTCCAAGACGACAAGGAAAGAAACGTTACAGTCAATGGAAGAAGCTACCGCGGCATGACAACTGATTTTTTCTGGCCAGAAATTGGCGAGCTATAACTCCAGCAAGATGCAAGATGGGGCATCATCGATGTACCAATTACACACTAAGTCGTTTTGGTGATGTTGCTTGGCCGGCAACAAAGTTGCGATTTGACGCTATTGAACTCTTTTTCGTGGGGAGTCATTCAAGATCAATGCTATAAGAACAATATTGGTCAAGTTTTCCGTGAAATACTGGCCGGAGCTCTCCAAAATGTATTGAAAAATTGGATTGCCAGGATGGCCTTCCGCCAAGCCAAACGAGACAGTCACTTCAATGAAGTAATATTCCGCAATTAAGAAAGGTTTACTATTTTCAATAAAGCAACAAACGTTGAAAAATATGGAGCACAGCTTTTTTAAATGCCTTTTTAGCAATAAACAAACATACGGCCCACCTTGTCATTGTCTACCTGTACTGCGTTCTCCCTCAGGGTATGATTCAAAGACTCTGTGGGCCGGAGCGAACGATGCCCAGTTTTCTTGCTAGGTCTATGTCGCTATACATGTCCTATTGGTAGTCGTTGTATCTTCTCTAAGTATATATTTATCCAGTTTTGATAAAGTGCATGCTTCAGAGCCATTAAGCAGGACCGGGATGATCAATGTCTTATATAGGGTCTCCTCAGTTTCTCAAGATAGGTCCTTTCCTTAGCCCAAAGAAACAGCGATCGGTAAGAGTTATTTTTCGTCTAATTTCTTGTGAGGTGTTGTTGGCAATATTTTTAGCTATATAGACAAAGGCCCTTTAAAAAAAAAAACACTGTGGCGCTGGCAGCCCGGTATGGGCCATGGCCTAGCTTCTTGACACTCATTTATGCTCATGCTGTCATTTTTGTCACATCTGAGCGGGGCCTACGGTTTATCGCCGAGTTCGAACGGCACTCCTTAGAAGCTTTTTCGTAGGCAATTTTTTACTTTCGGGATTGCCATTGCCCGCCGAAAGGGGGATGGCGATTTGAAAAATTGTTGGTGACCCAGCCAGGAATCGAACCCAAACTGTCTGCGTGATAGTCCAATGATCTAACTATCGCGCCATCGCCATCGCCCTTCACAAAGGCCCTTTACTACCTCGAAATTGTAGCTATCGCTGTGTCATTCCGTCCAATTCGTCGATGTTGTGTTACCCTTGTCACATGATTACGTTTGTCCTCATTTACATACTAGCGAACACATGAGAGACACTCCTCCAATCCTGTAAAAATAATCGCCGAACGCTAATAGTTGCAAGAAACTTTTAAAGGATTATGTCCCTGGTGTCCGTGTAAACAAGTCACTAACGTCACTTCGTCTAAAACCTTCTTCGACATCGAATGTCTCGGTTAGGTTGTAACAGCCACTGACAGAAAAGCGAACACATTTGAAGAGAGTGGAATCGTTACTGATGTCATAAGGCCTGTGCATCACCGTAATGCACGCTCAGTTGAAAATATTGCTGCTGTAAGTGCAAGTGTTGCTGATGATACGAATTTATTAATTTCCCGACGTTCGCAGCAATTGACAGTGTGGTACACTTCACTAGGGCGTATTTTGCATTTGGATTTGCAAATCCGTTGCTCAACTGACGCAACAATTGAAGCCTGCTGACCATTCACAATGCCGTAGATACGTTTCTTGGGTGTTGAAACAACAGACAATAAACACCGATTTTTCGAACAACATTTTCTTCAGTGATGAGACACATTTCTCACTCGGTGGGTATATGAACAAACAAAATTGTCGCATATGGGGCTCAGAAAACACACAAGTGATCGAAGAGGTGCCGTTGCATCCAGACAAAGCGGCTGTTTGGTGTGGTCTATGGTCGAAAGGCGGATGGTTACAGTCAATTCGGAGCGCTTTGGTCGAATGATAACCGATTTTTTTTGGCCGGCGATTGAAAATTGAATGGACGATATGTGGTTTCAACAAGACGGGGCAACAAGCCACACAACACGACCAATTATGATTTTGTTGAGTGGGAAGTTTCGTGGTCACGTAATTTCACATTTTGGCGACGTCAATTGGCCACCAAGATCATGTGATTTGACACCGTTAAATTTTTTTCTTTGGGGCTACGCAAAAGACCGTGTTTAAGCGAATAATCCCCAAACTCTAGACGCATTAAAAACCAACATTACTCAAGTTATGGCCGAGATACCGCCCGAAATGTGCGAAAAAGTGGCTAAAAATTTCCTCAAAAGAATCGCATGCTGCAAATCTTCCCGAGGCGGCTATTTGAATGATATTGTTTTTCGCACTTAATGGCAAAGTCCAAACTTTATAATGAATTAAAATTTTCATCAAAAATGTATCGCTGTGTCGAAATCGAAAAATGAATGACCCTTAACTATTCATTATCATCGTATTCATCTTATGAAGAAATTCTCACCTGGAAACGTGAGGTGAACATCTTATTTTTATGAGCTGCCTAGATTTCGGGTGCAGTGGCTCTGTACAAAGGCATTAACAACAAGAATATCCGACTCGCCTAAAGGTCGCTTCAGCTGCTTCTTCTACCCCAAACGATTCAAGGCCCCATAAAGTGACTCTACTTTTCCCTCATTTACCACCCTCAAAAGTAGTAATGGTCCTGACGGACTTAAACCTATTTGCTAGTTTAAGGTTCTAAGACATATGATGCGAATGGATAGTGAAAAAATCTCTTGCACCTTCCTTTTTCATCGTCTCATAACATATTCGTATACGTTTGAAGCCCTCACTGCCAATTGGGTTTACTGGAGTGCTTACCCCTATTGACTTACATTCCACCTAAAAGGTTGACATCATTTTTCATCGAAAGAAGTTACCCCGTAAAGGTCTTCAATTACAACTTTAACTTTGTACCCTCTGACAAGGAGTAGAACCGTACGAGGATTTCTACCCCCAGCTGTGAAGGAAGACACGTCTAAAAACGCCTAAGGGCGACCTTTGTCGAAAAAATTAAAATGTAAATATAATCTAGCCCAGGTGTATTATTTACGGTTGTGCTTCGTAATCCACACTCATCCCAATTTCAACAGGTTCCCGTTTCCGCCTTATTCCTTATACATACTCGTATATGTGAGATCTGCATATTGATTGCCAACTTCTGACGTTCTTGACTGTCAACCTTATTAGAAATACCGCAGCACACACAAAAATTCACCCAAGAATGACGATGATTCGACGAAAAGAAAACCATCATCCACCCATTCTCCTAGGCCATCACCATGTGGTCCTCCATTCAATGGATCCAAATCCACTGCGCCTGATGGCAATTCAAATGGAAAAGCCCTCACCGAGGAGTGTTAACTGAAGCAGGGGCGATAAAATGTAATAAACAGGGAGAAAGAAAGCGAAGTAAAGAAAAGAAAAATGAAAAGAGAAAAAACTGAATACGAATACGAGTACGAGTATAACCACGAACGAATACGATGCCAACGACAACAAAGATGAGGTCTACGAGAGATGTGGATGAAGGAGAGAAAGACGACTACCAAACGTTATTAAATTCTTTTGATGATTCCGGGGTCCTGCACCTGACAAAAAATATGCCACGCCATTTCGTCTGTACGTAATACGTTTCAGTCAGCTCCAGCTTCACAGTGCTCGTATATCCTCGTACCAATACACATCGTCTTGTGCGTACAAAGCGCGCTGCTTCACGTTGAACGACATATGCAATCATGGGGTGGGTGGTGGCTGAAGGGTAACGACAAGAAGGGTGCCCGGAACCCAATTATCCCTTGTGAAAGTGTACACACTTACCACATACAAGCATACATAACTCACGTGGGGTTGTGTGTAGTGCAAAAATATTTATGCTACAAATCTCCGGTACGTACACTTCAGTGTAGTGCTCATAAAGGACATTCATTTCGATCATTCCGAGGCAGTAAAATTCACTTCGGTAAAAATAAACCGAACGGAACGGAATTCGACGGCATAAGGACGGGGATGGCCGACAATGGGTTGGCTAAGAAGGCTGTTGCAAGGGTGGTGCAGCGTTAGCAGTAAGATACACCACAATTTCAGTCCTAGTCCCAGTCCACTGTGTGTGGGGGAGTAATGTACGTTTAAATGTATGGAATACTCTGTAAAAGGAAATCATGGTTACCATGGTGACTTCATATGCGAACCAACAGCATCCAACTGAATACCATTTTCCTACAACTAGAAACGTTGTTGGTGGTACTCCCAGGTCCCATCACTTTCCACTTGATGGGTGGAATGTGCATGGGATGGCTATGATGGTTTAATCTCCATCTATGTACCACGTTCGCTTTTTCATTTAGCACATAATGTATTTGTGTGACTGTGTTGGTACATCCTGTACTGTATTGATCTTTTCCAGCTTCATGGTACTAGCCAGCTAGGCTGGGGTTGTAGTACCGTTGTACAGTTGTACAATGTTATACCGTGCAACTCTGTCTACTGTGTGCGCTCACCCGGATCTCATATTCTCTCTTTCGTCTCTCTAATCCAGTCAGCCCAGCCATTTGCACGAGACATTCAACATTCAACACACAGTTCAGTTGCTTGGTTGTGTGCAAAATTTCAACCTCTCGATTTTCCGGCAGCCGTTTGTCCTTTTTCTCTATCTCTACCTTCTCCTTTCCGATGAGATTTTTTCATTCTTTCGTTGTTGAATTTTACATTCTAATTGGTTTTGTTGCTTTCGTTTTGGCTCTGTAGTTCCCTTTTTTTGTTGTATTTTCCAATGGCAATGTTGCCAGAAGCAAAAACAAGGTATTTCAAGAAGTATTTGGGACTTTTTGAACCGTTTTTTTTGTGTATCTTGTAAGAATGGTCGCTGTTTTGTAGTTTTGTGACACATAGTCGTAAATAAACTTTAATCTTCTAGAAGTGCCTGAAAATTTTTCAGAATAATAATTCAGAGGTAGAAGGCTTAATACGAGTATTTATTCGGTTTTTGTTTCTGACACTGATCTGCCTGGAAGTTAGACACGAGATTAAGATGAATAGACTTAGGTTGAGTTGACTGTCAATAGGCTAGATGGAGGTCGATTCAGTGCGACGTGCCTAGGCAGCCCTTGGTGTGATCTACAATTAGTGCAAACTGGGGTTGTTGTTGCCGGGAAAACAAATCAATGCTTGCCGACGTCTTGGTGTGATCTACAATTAGTGCAAACTGGGGTTGTTGTTGCCGGGAAAACAAAACAATGCTTGCCGACGTCTTTAAGAGGTCAGCGGCCTTCTTGATGTCCCCAATAGGAAAACTTGCAGGCTGCAATCATAACACTTATATCCTGCTACTTTTGCTGCGAAAACAAAGACGACTCAGCGGAGAATTACCTCTGTGAATATTTGGCCCTTGATCACATCACGTCGCAGATACTCAGCGCTAACGTGATGGGTACTGATACTGTAGACAGGCACTTTATCACTGAGGTGTTTACCCATCTTTCTTCACAAGACTGAACAATTTCAGTAAAAGGAGCATACAAGGAGTACAATGAAGTAGTCCTTTGTCTGAATACTCGTTTCCGAGAGAAAAAAAAAGTTTGTGGGGGAGAGCTCAAAATGGCTTTTTCTTCCATAAGTGCTAGAACCCTATATCTATTGATTAAATGTCTTCGTACTGCTGAATTTAGAATGTCAAGAGAAGATGAAGCATCATATCAGGCGTAACATGTTGAGAGCTAAGAAGGCAGCAAGAGATATGACAACAAAACCGTGCACAAAAAAAAAAAACAATACACTTTGGCGCTGGCAGCCCGGTATAGGCCATGGCCTATTTTCTTGACACTCATTTGTTTTGCTCATGTTGTCATTTTTGTCACATCTGAGCGGGGCCTACGGTTTATCGTCGAGTCCGAACTTTTTCGTAGGCAATTTTACTTTCGGGTGTTTGCCATTGCCCGCCGAATAGGTGATGGTGATTTGAAAAATTGTTGGTGATGCCGGGGATCGAACCACGGACTCTCTGCGTGGTAGTCCAATGAGCTAACCATCGCGCCATTGCCACAACCGTGCACAGCATCACGGTCGAGTTTTCAAACAGCATCAAGTAAATGGCTTTTACTGCGGCCTTCTGACTCTGAAGCTTTACCTAACCTTGTCGATATTATATCTGTTTATCGGAACATGCGTTTTAAGGCTTGGATTTTTCTCTACTATCTGTAAAAATTTTATGATATTTCGTTGATATTTAACAATTATAAAAATTATTTTTCCAGAACACCTTTTCATTTGATGTTCAAATTTGAATATGGAACAAAAACGGTCATTAAGTTGCACGCAAAACTTGGTTAAAATGCATCAGAAGCATTCGGGTCAATGCAAAAAGTATATCGAAGTGATTGTTTGAGTGGAACAATTGTCTTCGAGTGGCATAGACGGTTTTTGGGCGGCAGAGAGGCCCTGGAATACGACAAGCGCACAGAAAAGCCATTTTCAGTTCAGACTCCTGAATTTGATCCAACAAGTACGTGATTTTGTGGCAAAAGTTCGTTTTAGCTAGAGAAACAGTTACAGCACAGCCTTAAAGTTTTGAAGCGTTTGATGGCCATCGTATTCGACCCGATCCAAAAGTTTGTCTCTCTGGCACAATAATGCACCGAGTGACACAGCATTCATTGTTCCACCGTATTCACCTTATGTGACACCATGCAACTTCTCTTTGTTCCCGAAATTGAAATTTTAGTTGAAATGATGCGTTTTTGATGACATTCCGACCATTCAAGCAGCTTCGATTCAGGCACTGGAGGTAATTTTGTAAAACGAGCTAGAGCAGGCATGTGATTCACTATGAAATCGCTGTTTAAAATTTATTAAATCGGGAAGAGAATATTTCGAACAAAACACAAAAAAATAAACGGAAATCGTGTTTTAATTATGTTTTCTATAGCCAGTCCGGGATGTTATTTGCCACACTGTGTACTAGGCCTCTTCGTAATAAAGGCATCCATGCGTCATATAAGGCGATGCGTCCATCTTCCCGACTAAACTCCGGTGCATTTGATCATAATTTCAGTGGGTGCGTAGGCAAGATATATATGTATTTCAACAAGAGATTTTCTGATTTGGGTCTCCGATATTACTCATCAGCCTTGTAAGTGCACTTATAGTTTTCGATGATTTCTCGCAGAGGTGATACTCAAAGTGATGCTAACAACTTGTAAAACTGTCAATAACAACTCTAAGATATTTGAGAAATGGTTTAGAAACAATTGCACTCCCCAATCGCGACCATTACTATTTTTCTTGCTTTCCTACTCGTAAAAAACACTATTCAGCTTGATCGACGAGCTGTTTCTTCTTTTAGCTTTTTTGCTGCAACCACCACGGCAGTGTCATCAGCAACTCCAGTTATCAACAACTCGCATGGAATCTGAAAGCGTTAAAATCGATCGTATACAATAATAATGGACAATAAAGTTCGAGCATTGTGGTACACTATAAGTTACTGAGTTTGAAGATGAAGTTAAAGCATCGTCAGACTTGTAAAAGAAAATTTATTCGAAAAATAGCTCATCATTATTTCACTTCAACATTCCGCTCCCAATACAAAAAATTAAACACGTTCTTCACGTCAAGGATTATCACGGCCCAGTTTTTCCCAGTGCCTTCTTTTTAGAGACAGCGTATCGAGTTCTGGCTGCAACAAACGAAAACCGTAGTAGACCCCCTGGTGTTTGAATTGTTGCTCAAGCATTTTTCCAACCTTGACAAGAAAATGAGTAAAAAGACGAAGGATCGTTTGCATTCCTTTTTCCATTTGGTACCGCCAAGGGTCAGCAAAAATGTCGGGACACTCAAAGATATAGCTCTAAGCGATATAGTCATGGATCTTACAGCCAGCGCCACATGATGGTGTGCCATTTATGCTTGCAGACTTACCTGCTTAGCTAAAACTCAGTGCTCCACTGCAACGCCAGTAAAGAGTCTACACTCATTCCTTCTATGGGGCAGTAGGAAAGTCGTGAATCTCTTATGAGCAAGAGATGGTATTTTTAATTGTGTTCATATAAAATCCAACTGTGAATAAAAGCCCGAACCCAGGACGAAGGCAATACTAACTAAGGTTGAGGCCCTAAAAACTATCGTCTGAGTCACGCCCAGCAATCTTACCGACGATTTTATTTTCGCGATCCCAATGTGAACCAGGATGCAAGCAATGATATCAGCCTTCTGTCTGTCTTCGGAAAAGCTTTGCTCTTTCTAGGTATGTGGGTTTAGTAAGGCCCTTATTGCTTCCTCTCTACTACAATATTTCTTCACAACATATTTGGTTCATTCCTCGTACTCGTATATCCCAGACTGGAAGACAGACGCAAACTGAAATCTAAAGTTGAAGTTCCTCTAAAATAACACCGACGCCGCATCCTAAATCGGTTTTGGAGCCATCCGTGAAGACTCAGATTCTGGTCAAAACCATTTCTGACCACAGAATAGTAGTTCTGATTCTTTTTAAATGAAAAATAGCTTTGAGATTGTGAGGATATAAAAAGAATGGATCAAGAAGAAGCCAATCCATTGCGAATACAGTATTCCGAATGTGCGCACTTAGAAGCAGCAAATGTCGACGCTGACTATTATTTTCAAACTTCTCAAATTCCAACTCTTTCTTAGAATAAGCTACGAATACCTTAAAAATAGAAACCGTACTCTTAAGTACACATGGGCTAGGCCCAGACTACAAGGAGCAATCCATTAAAATGGTTTTAACTGCGCACAAACCCTCAACGGATGTCAACACTCCATGGCTGTGAATTCATCTTTAGGGAAGATACATAGGTCGATATACTATACTACCTTGATCAGAAAGTTCCCGGAATAACCACCGTGTGGCGCTCCCATTTTTCCGATTTGAGTTCTGTTTTTTTTTTTGTTAAGTTGGTACATCTGTTGCTGATACTCTCTCTAAATCTTAGCGTCATAGCTTGGTATTTTCAAAAGTTACGTAGCCTGATTAAGGTAGTATAGTGCCATCGGTAAATTCCTGTGACCCTACCTGTTTCATCTATTGTGACCCTTCATCCAATAGATCTTTAATAATGACTAAAATCGCGTTCAGATCATTTTCGTAAGGAAGATATTTGGAAATGTTACTCATTTACGTGGCGAGGTTGAAGAGTGTTCCAAAGATAAACATCAGATTAACATCTACATTGATGATTTCCAATCTGTAAGGATATTTTTTTCAACGAAAGTGACTTTTAAGTTCTTTGTTCAGCACTCAAGTTAGTATTACACTATTCATAGTTTCTGCACAATGACCTTCATACATGTGTGACATTTTTGTTGTTGAGTGCTTAACGACACTCTAGGAGGTATTGGAGGAGGGCCAATGGCTGTTGAGAGCCTTAACAATCTATTGACTGTATGAGAGTACTATGATGCCAATAAGAGGTGCATTCGAGGTCCTGCCACTGTTTTTCCTATACGTTAAGACGTTTCTAAGCGCCGGCATACTTTATTTGCAATTCATCATTTAGCCATTCAGGATTTTTGTTTCATTTCTCTAAGCTAAGGCTCGAATTGGTTTAGAGCTTCAGATTTGGAAAAGGTGACTTTCTACGAAATGGTTTGCGCGATGTAGCTGTAGCTGTAGAGATTTTATGGCTGCTTCTCCTTGAATTTATACATAAAGCTGAGCTAGTCCTTGTTCAGGTTGTTTCAATTCCCGAGTCAATTGTACCTTGTAAGCGAATAATCCGAGATCTTTATGCAAAACTCTCCTCAGGCTAGACCGACTGATATTCGCACAATATTCTTAGTTGAACGCACAGGACTTACACGGGAATATGTTCGGTTATCAATCGTAGGAACTATCTTCACATACTCGTCTAGACCAGCTGCAGTTGGTGCATTATTTCCACCAAAATTTCTATTCGAAATTCTCACTGTTTCGGCAACACAGGATCCACTTTGTAAATAACTTTGCCAACATTGTACAAGCGTAAATTGCTCCATTTCGCACCACGAAAATATAACACTGATTTTCTGTAAGTTTATTGAGCGCGAAAAAGCTCTCAATGTAAAATTAACATTTAATTCAAAAAGATACCAACAGATGGCCCACGATGTCGGAGAAATTTATCTCTCCTAGCAGTGTGCATGGAATAATTATAATTTTGTTGGGATAAATCGAGAGCCAGTCTTTCTTACACCAACTCTTGTGGTTTTTGCATGACTGCCCCTTATGATAACAGAGATATCCTCTGCATAACCTTGGCCTTGTTATCCTAAGGTGTATCATGTTGCTTTGTTGTTTTTGAATAAACAATAAAGTCTCTAGTTTGAACCGAATTTCGAAGATAGCGGGATTCAAAATAGAGTGGCCTGCGGTTTTAAGGTCTGGAACTTTATTCAGAAGAAGAGTTACTCCAGGCAGGGTATAATCATTTTGCTATTTTCTTCTTGCTCAACGCTAGTATTGTAAGTTAAGCAAATCAGGTCCGGTTGGACGAAAACTCTTTCTTACCAGTGGCTGCCACGAGGAGGTAAAATAAGCAAAACTGATACTGGAATTGGTTTATATCAGACCTTGCTTAAAGCAAGTAGAACAGAAGCAGTGTCTATAATCTGAAGCTCTCCATCACAAAGTATGACTCTTAAAAATTCTGATAATCGACTGTCAAGCAAATCAAAACAATCGTCTTTCACCATCAAAGGCATATTTGATTTACGACCTGCTTATGACAGAATTTTCTGTTGATTGGATCTCAGCAGTTCTTATTCTCCCCAAAGGCCAATCATTTCCGAGGAAAATACCAAAGCAAGTGGGAACGTTAGCAGGTAATAACAAATCAAAAATACGTGACTATCATGTGTCTAGCGGCTGCTTTTATTTTCCATGTACAGGGTATACCACACACTGGTCAGAATCTGTCGTTATGATCACTAAGCCAAGCCAAATCGCACAGTTTTCCATTGTTCGGTCCCACATCACCTCTAGGTTGATTGTGCATTCAAATTAATTCAAGTCGCCCAAGGCTGGAGCTGCGTTCAGTAGCATTTTCCGTTGTCTGTTTGTGCAAATAAGGGTCAACAAGAACGTTCCTCATAAAATTGCAGTTCGAAATTACTCTTTCAACCGACGCTAGTTAAATAATGAAAATCACCCCACGCCCTAGCACATGCACAAATCCAAGTATACGTGAAACCAAGGCAATATTCGACTCCAGGCATCATTTACATAATTTTTCAATTTCCGCCTACCTGGCAATGATGTTGAATGGAAAACTAAAAAAAAAAATAAAAAAATACATTGTTATGGTTGCCGGCATCGTCATCATCATCAGTTGGTTTCACCCTTCGTAAAACGATCCAATATATGAGGACCAGAGCGACTTCGTCGTTTTACTCGTAGGTAGGTAACAGTTGTTTCTGTAGCAACGCCAGATGAAAACGGGTGAAAAAAACTGCCACACAGCATCAGCTCAGCATCCATATTTGTTCCGTTTTTCCCTTGTTTTACCACCAACCATTACCACCCCACCCCGAACAATTCAACTTCACTTCAATATACGAACGAATATGTTTGTAGGTAGGTACCACCGTTGTAGCAAACCACCGCACTGCCGCACCAGCTTCGGGTTAAAGGTAGAGCATAAATTTATTCCATCCTTAGAGGGTGCAGCATAAAGTATATCTACTCGCACTTGTACGATATATCATATGTACGTGTGTTTGTATCTTGTATTCGTTCTCGTACTTGTACTCGTACATCGCTGGGATTGTTTCGCTCCACATTAATAAAGCAAAGTCTGGCAAATGAAATACATTTTTACGTGACATGCAAGTGTGGTGCTCCCCTTGCACATTAACCACCCTCCATCCATATTTCCATTCAACCCCATTGGTAACAATGTGTATATCGAACGAGCATTCGTATTTAGCCCTAGCTCTAGTCCAGGAGTCTAGCGAGAACACGTAAAACGAAAGCGAATCTCCTTCGCAGCCTGGGAGGGAATCCCATTTCAAAAGCGCGGGGGTTGATAATAGTGATGGTCGTGGAAGTTATTCCGGGATCCTCTGGATGCCCGGGCATAACAGAGCAACGCTTATATCTACCTCGCTCTTGCCTAGGCAAAAACGATTCCATACAAAGTATTTACCTATACAGTCCTTATAGCCACAGATTCGAGTTTGTAGATATTCGCACTTGTGCTCTTCGCCTGCACATAGTACATACATCAGTATGTACGTACTCATAGTGTATATGTACATACATACGTACAAATCATCATGACGATGAAAGTGGGATGCATTAAATATTTTGGTATTGGTGATGGGCTCTGAAGTGCTCTAGAGAAGAGCTTTAAGGGTGCAGCACATCATCGCCATATAAACGCCTGGGTGCTGTTCCAGTGCGATCTCAATGCCAGTGCTTTCGTCGAACGATGCCTGCCTAGCACATTTACGACAAGGATGGTGATTACAAGCGTTTATTTCCATAATTTTTGCATTCCAAAAGGAACACGGCGAATGCAGTAAGAAATCAAAAGGCACAGAGGTGGCACGTATAAGCGATACAACAAAACACCATCATCGTCATCGCTATTCTCAAATCAGGGCTACCGTGGTGCGATTATGTCTACAAAGTCGCAACCTGACCCTTTTCTGAAGCATTTAGTGTCCCTTCTCGGTTTTGAATTTCATTTGGACAAAACTCAATGACAATATGCTTTTTACATATATGGGATGATTGGGCCACATCACTTTTCAATCAAGCCACCAAGTATAGTGTTGGAGGGCTATGTGGGGCAAAAGGTTGAATTCACACAGAGCCAAAATATAAACGTCGCTAGGCGATCTTTAAAGTCCCAAGTATTGATCAGTTTCTACCTACAGGTATACAGATTGAAATCTTCTCATGGTTTTATAGTGGGCATTCATTCCGATACGGATTCGGCGTCAGAGAAGGGCTTAGGGCTAGATAAAGAGGGTACCTTTACCTTGCTTATATGATAGGCTTATTAATTTTGCGTTGGGTGGCAATGTTACTATTGCCATCACATTGTCTCCACACCTTGATATCCAGAAAAAGAGACATGTCTGGCGTCTGATTGACAAACCGTCAACCAAACTGATCATATAACGATGAATTCAAGGCATTCCTCTAGTCTTTGGGACGTCCGAGCTCAAAGGCATCGAGCCATTATGAGGGAGGTTAACATCGAACTGTTACAATCGACAAAGACCAGCGGACCTTCTTCAATCGAATTTATCATACCCTTTCGAGGAGTCCGATGCCGCTACCCTTGAAAGAAGAAGGCCGGTGGCCGAAACAAATGATAATCAGAGGGTATAAGCTCCGGGCTATACGGTGGATGCATCAAAGCTTCTCAACCAAGCTCCGTCAATTTGTTCCCGGCCATCAAAGATGTATGTGGCCTACCATTGTCATGGTGGAAGAACACTTCCTTTCTGTTGGCAAATTCTGATCGCTTTTTCTTGATAGCTTCATTTAAACGGTCGAGTTGTATACAGTAGAAGATCGAATTGGCCATTTCGCTACGTTCTAGCATCTCATAATAGACAACATAACGTTGTTTGCGTCAACCCAGGCTTTGAAGCCATTTGTGGTCGGTCCCCGGCCTTTGACCAAGATCGCTTGCGTTGAATATTCTCGTATTTAATCCATTTAATGGTTCCATTTCGCTACGTTTCAGTAGCGTTTCACTGATCGTTATTCGGCCAAACACCGAGCTTCTTTGAGTAGCCTGCTCATATTAGATGATTCCAAACTATCATACGGGTGATGTTTAGTGCCTCCGCTATCTCCGGACTTTTTCAATGACAGGCCGACCAGTGCGAGGTGCATCTTTTAAATCGAAATTTCAGGAGCGTAATCGAACAAACTACTCTTGGGTCCGGCATTCACTCACACCATTCTCACCGTAAGCTGCACAAATTTTTCTACATGTTTTTGCAGCGTTTTTCCCTTTTTTATAGTAAAAAAGCATCACATAGCGTATTTCTTCAGATATTTCACTCATATCGAAATCAGTATAACTTTTAACACGAGCAACGAATTACACAGTTGTCTTCACAAAAAATGTAGCTTGATATGTCACCTTTCAAACGCGTGCTCGTTTGACACAATTAGATTAGCGTTTTCAGATAAATGGGCACCAACACTATCTAGTGACAAAAACTGCGGAGACTTTTTATACGAGTAGTATCTATAATACAAAAGAAACATTCTCTACATTTATCTCTTGGAGATTATTCGTTTCAAATGTTGGCTGTAACTGCAACTAACATTTTAAATTTTCCAATGAAGAATGTAAGCCTCCAATAGCAGGCTTATCCACGCAGACTTTTGACTTTAGAAAAACGTCCAGAGGTGTGATGTCACATGATATAGGCGGCCAATTTATCGGTCCGAAGCGTGACTGCTCAACGAAACGTTATTGCAATTAAAACATGGTTTTATAGACTGTCGTCTGTCGTTGAGCAGCAAATAGCCCGAATATGGCGTTATAATGGCCTCCATTCGCAGTTACGTTCCGGCCGGCTTTAGCTGAATAAGTATGAATCGATCACTCTACCAGCCCATGAACCATTCCAAACCACTGCCTTGTCTAGATGTACTGGGAGCTCTTTAACCCCTTCAGGATAGTCCGCACCTTCCTGAACCTTTTCAAGAGCCCAACGAAAGCAACGGAGACAATTTGGAAGGTCGGCCGGCTTCAGTTCCTGCCCGATTTGTTGTATAATTTTAAACCAAGATACTCATGATTGCTCTAAGCGCACGAAATAAGTTGCACGTAGAACGTTGATTTTCATAATACAGCGTAGACGCTCTGCCGGGCTTAGTACTTTGTTAAACAAAACTGAAAGTTAGCACTATTTCAGTGTGACGCGAAGCATGCGTGATCTCTCATGAAATCCCCACGGAAAAAAGTACCCTTGAGAACCACAGTCGGTGCTAAGAATCTAAAAAGATTATTTCTGCTGGCTGTTGAACTGTGACTACAAACAGAATGAATCATTCTTCCTGTCTCATATCTGTCTGCCGGATTAAGACGGAGTAAACTTAAGTCTAACAAAGTTGCCGAATTATTTGAAACAAAAGATGGTAATTGTATACGGGGCAGACATCAACTCATCTCTAGTTCGACAAAAACTATTTCCGAGGAATGGAACCTCAGCATTGCAGCCTCCTCAATATTGCTGGCTGCCGTATAATGTGAACGCATACGATACTTCATAGGTAGTCTGACCGGCCCCTATTAGTGTGGTTTTAAGGGCTATAATTGGTGGATCGTGGAAAAAATTCAAGAGGTTCAAATCAATGCACACCACCTCTTCATGGATTTTTGTTGATTCAGAAGTCAGAAGGGTTTACCGGTCAACTTAGAAAAAACAAAGTACATGGTCTACAAAGAGGGACGCATAGCATCGACCCGTCAAATTGCCAACTATGTTTCTGCTGAGTCCCTCTGACCAAAATTTCTCCAGCCAGAGTGATCATATTGCAATTCACGGATGAAAAGTATTCATTATTCCAAGCACATTCCACTGAATCTGATCACTACCTGGTAGCAGCTAAGTATGAATGCGAATATCAGGGGCAGTACACCGCAAAGAAATACTGTGAAAAGTTTTAACTTCGGTCCGCATCAATCAAAATGACTGCCAGTGCCTTTGAACAAGGCTTTTAGAAAGCCTGTCTATGACTTACTTCGAAGGAGGTAAACGGCATTCGAAAAAAAATAAAGCCGATTAAAAGGTGTTACCATAGAAACGAGGTTTAAAAGTTTCACCTAACGATTAGTGCGACAAATCAGGTAAAGAAAACAAGAACAAAAGTCTGCAAGGAAGCAATAACCTATAGCGGCTGATCATCTGGTAAAAACTTAGTAGTGCCAATGCAACACCCAAACTCAAATCTAACAAGCCCGCAAAGGCCATCAAAGCTTATTACCTCTGCGGCTGATCTTGAATAAGGCCCAAATATACCAAATCAATACTGACATATATAGAACGCCGATAGAGACTAATGATACTGAGCCATGTCTACTTTGGGCATCTTTTTCGAACTCGTTCCGGAATTCAGGATGAAAGGGTAATCGAAGGAGAAACCTGCTACTCTATGAAAGTCGGAAGAAACACCACTGAATGTTTTGATCTTGTAGTTCTTAGAAGAAGAGATGTTGTGCTTGACAAAATTCAAATCACTGTTTAAATAAAAAAATTTATACAACTTCACTCATATGCAGATGATGACATTGACAAAAATCAGCGGACCATACAGGTGGCAGTTGCAGTAGAAAAAGGCCTGACGGACAATGAAAGCACAACAAAACCTTTAATGTCATCAAATCACGATAACTAACATTGAAACCTTAATTATGAGATAGTAAACGGCTTAAGAGTAAACTGTGATCAAGCAAACACTTCCTTTTGCGAACTGTCACGCCTATGTCCAAGAAGGCAATTTTTTTCCAACGCTAAGACATGGGTACTCTTTAAACAAGATGAGAGTTTTCTTGCCCTAAAGAAACGATGCATGGCGGTGGTATTCTAGAAACTTTAGCATCAATCGACCTACCAAAAGATCCTTGTACCTTGAACAAAGATAAGATTAACGGAGCTATTTCGTATACATGAAGCTCGACCATTTACATTTACAAAGGAGGTTAAAAGCTTTTAACTAAAGTCTTGGTTACAGGGCTTAAGACACAAAGATTTCGAGGTTCTGAGAGAATTTTACTTCAGACCCCACATATCCATGCAGTCAATAAAGAACAAATCTGAGCTTACAATTCAGTGAGGAAAACTAAAGGGAAAGGTGTACTCTAGGTGATTGCGAAAGTTGTTCTTGAGGCCTAGGTAACATTTTCTTAAATTCCTTCGGATCTTAGGGCACTGATCAGTCAGTCGTTAAAGCTGAACCCAATAATTCTTTTGTTTCTTCCACGACTGATTCGATTGAATGAACCCAAAAGTTGGCGAAAGTAGCAGAGACACTTTATCTGAAACGCTTATGTCATCTGCATCCAAATTAAAAGGCGCAGGTAACCGAAAATGAGAAAAAGTTTGAGGACGACTAAAGGACTTCGATCAAGTACTTCAATCAAAACATGTGTATCTTGCAGCCAAAGTTGCCTCTTTGTCTACTATCCGAAAGGTAAAGGGTCAAAACCAGGAAGGATTAAGGATGGATTTGTCAAGAAGTTTTCCGCACCTAAAGCTCCAATCGTCATTAGCAGTTCGGTAAAATTTTGTAAACAAATAGCAGGCCAGCACTAAGGACTCCCTTGAGAGTTGGCAGCGGCTGTCCTAAGCTTCCGTTGTGTTTGTAGAAAATTATAAAAAAAATGCAAACTTCCACTTATTAACAGGTATCATTGTGAGGAGTCTGTGTCACTGGAATCCACTTGCATTGCTTTAAGGCAAATAGAAAAGTTAACGATGCCCTAGGCGGTTGGCGGAAACTTGCTTATATTTGGTTGGCTTTAAAGAGTGCAAGAGGCCTTAAAATAGGAGGGAATATCAAGCCATTGGTACAAGTCTGAAAGCATACAATTGCCCTGATTGCTCAAATTTTTATTGCTGAGCTCGTGATATTATCAAAATAGTGGCTTACTCATTAAGATGTTACTACAGCAAGCGTGTACCTAGACTTTAACCAATAAATTTCTCTAATTATTGAGCTCCTTATTATTTTACTGCTTCTTTAAGTCAAACAAAATGACCTTAAGTAAAAACAGTAGGAGTTTCGGACAGTCTGCTTAGGTTTAATGGTGAAGAAGTCACATAGCAATTCAGGCTGTTTAAATCCGTTTCTGACAACCAGTGAATGAGGGTGCTTTCGATCTTTACAGAGCAATCTGACGGGTTTAGCAGGAAGAACTGGATACTGGTCTGCATACCGACCTTCTGTAGACTGTCTTATGAATATAAAAAGGATGAAGAGTATCGACCTGGGCTTCTTGGGTTGTCTTTGGCATCTTCCGTAGTGCCGATATTTGGTCAACTCTGAACTTTTCGGACCTAACACCGCACTGTTCTTGTTGTTCATTGGATAGCATCCTTCCAGTTACTTTATTCTTCGTTTTTCCATGCTCTGTATTTTTCTACGCAAAACCCGATTTAGCGCCCTTGTTTTTTGCTCATAGAGCCCATAAGCCGTTTCGCTCTTGTATACAGTAGAACTTCATAGCGACCTGTTTTGGAACATGAGCTTGCTAGCACTTTCATCAAACTGGAGCTGGAGCTGGTCGCATAAAACTCAGCACATTAGTTGTTGGCTTCCGACCGCTGCTTGGCATCGATGCCACCAGGCTTACATAGGACTTGTCACATTGAGAGATACGCGGTGGGCAAAGATTCTGACGGTTCACTTTTATTCAGCAAAATGGGCCGAAACTTCGATATGATATCTGCCGCAAATGTTTGAAAGGTCATCCACCGCCATCTCTGTTTCAGTTCCCTGACTAATCTTGAAAAAATACATTTGACCTCAGCTCCAAGAATTTGGAGGGTTACCGTCATGCTGACTGTTATCGCAGCTTATAAAGTTGGCTTACTAAGCCAAGTTAGACGAGATCAGTGATAGCTGCTACGAGTATAAGGTGATACAACAATTTCAATTTATGTTCCACGATAACGTCTTCACCATGTTCTTACCGGTTTTCAAGAATACCTGGCCTAACACAAGAAAGCCATTCTGTGCTTTCTACCTATCGCCGACACTTTTACAGTGACTGTTCAGCCTGTCCACAGACAATGGCAACTCTGCCACCAGAATCCATTCTGACAAAGTCTCTCCCTAGTTGAAGGAATTTCTTTGTTCTCCACCATGTGCAAGGGGAGTATATTTTATGTTGCTTTGTGTCCCAGGATGCTGTTGCCCTGGTATCGTTTAAGCCTTACACCCAGCTACACATTCGCACGTAAACTTCTATTAAATTTAAAATTTTCCAAAAGGACCTCTGACAGCACAGATTAAAGGAATGCCACACAAAAGCACCCCGTAAAATGCCATAAAAATGTTTTTTTATGCCCGACTATGGTGGATGAGAATAAGGAAGCACTAAAAGAAGAAGTTCAAGTAGATACCTTATGATCTAAAGAGAGAGAAAAAAAACAAAAAAAAAACACAAACACCACCGAGAAAGAAGAGCAGAAGGAGGACAGAATATTCGTACCACAAGCATACAAGGACAGAAGAATGTTTTCATAACAACAAAACCCTCAAAGTCCCCCCTTTTCCGTTTTAAACTCGAACAGAGGCTAAAAGCCTTTACATCAATCTGACAGAAAAGAAATTGAAAAGTATCTATAAGAATTGAAAGTCACCTGTGAACATTACAAAGACGACTTTCGAGTTCTACTGAGTTCTGAATTTAGGTGTCCTTTCATAGGGCAACACACATACAAACTAAAGAAGGAAAAAGTTTACAAAATCTGATTGTGTTGCGATGGTAGAGAATGGAAAAGTTTTCTTCGGAAGCCATCTTCACCTACATGGAATGATCTTTGTCATTTTCAGGGTGACAAACCAAATCTAAAAGCCACTCCCAACTACAGAGATATGCACAAAGAAACATCTGTTTCATTATCCCGTAAGTTAAGGGCTTTATGACAAAGCCCAAATGGTATAGAGGAGAGACTGAAGGGTTTGAGAACTTCATAATTTATAATCCTTCAGTCGATAAGATCAGACTTTGTAAAGTAGCAAATGAATGGCCTTAAAGGCCATTATTAGTTTTGACTTGTTGGATAGAATGGGTAAGGATACGAGCCAATAGGAGGTAGGTTAAGGATGGAACTTTTTTAAAAAGTTGTAGGTGAATCACTTTCAATGTTTTTTTCTTCGGTTCTTCAACACCAAATTACTATTTTGGTATGCTGTACCATTCAAAGAGAGTAAAACACAGAAGAACACACCAATGGACGTAGGATTATAGTATACATTTCCATAAATTTAAGACTTTCAGCTTTTAGACAATTTTCTTGTCAAGTTCCTATGATAAGGACATAGTTCTACACTTCTTAGATTCTATAGAGACAGATGGATGGAGTGCAAGAGATTTGGAAGCATATTGCCTTTTGTTTGTAATCTGTTATCTGAGTTTATGTCGACCTGCAATCTCGTCCAACACCGGGTATACTTATAAGGACAGATCAATAGAAAGTCATTTGTTAAAATAAAGCAAGAGTTTGGGTTATCCAAAAGAGTTGTTTCGGACGGATGTTGTTTATTCGTTCATTGTGTCGCAGATCCATTCTTTGCTTTCTGAACAATTGCCACTGTTTGCACAAGTGCGTGTCATTATCACTACTACGGGCCCAGAGAGGGTATTTTGAATTACCAACAGATTCACGCTTACTTAAACGAATACCCGCTTACAATTTGTAGGTTAAACGGTAATTTTGGGATATTTCATAAGCGAACATTTGTCAAATGATTTGAAACAGCGAAACGACAAATTAAAGCAAGAGATATTGCGCTAAATTTGTGAGTGGCGCAGAAAGACCCTTGGAGCTTAGTTTCTGAAACCTAAGACAGCTCCGGAAACAAACAGGATGCTCCGAGGTCATCTACACTTTGTAGAAAAGTTCACCCAATCTAGTAGCCTGTCATTGCCAAAACGACATACCCACATTTGTGATTTATAGTATGTCGCACTAAAGGTATGTTGCAGCGCATAGGGGTGCATGGTCTTTATCTTCGAAGACTCTACAGACCGGAGCATTGCTTTCCATTCTCTATACATGTTCTAGCCATCTTAGGTGCATAGGTGACTGAATCGCCGTTTTCTGAATAAGCCCATGCTGACGCATTTGAATCTTCTGCACCAAGCCGCTACAGTCCAGGGCCGACCTGGGCCTCAGTTAACAAACGTCTCCAGCCAGCATGATCCTTTGCTAGCTGCCTTCGGTTTCGCATGCTGAGTTGGCTGAGGTCGCTTTACTCATGCGTGCGACACCTGAGTCTCGGTCACTATCTGTGCTGTCCCTCGGGGGTAGATTCGAAGACTTTTCAGCTCTACATGACCCAGCTATTTCAGTCGTTGGATCTTTAACCTTCTGGCTCGTTCGATGTCCGTAAAGTTCGTCTATTTTCGCCGCTTTCGTCGTTATACTAGGAAAAGCACTACTGACATCACGCTGATTTCTATCGATGATGTCAATATCATCGGCATAGTATTGGGTCGGACTTTTGAAAGACAGTGCGCGTGGGTTTTACACTATTGTTTCAGTATGATGTTGAAGAAATCGCATGATAGCGCATCGCCTTGTCTAAATCATAGAGCTCGTGAGCAGCTCTAGTCTTTTTGTCAGTGCTACCACTGGTCTTCGATGCCTGAAGCTGGCGGCAGTGGACTTCTGAGAAGATTAAGAGAGACTCGATTGGAAAAGGATTTAGCGATCTATTGCTATTTACGATGTCTGTCTTCGAAATTCCTCATAGTATTAGCTTGTCTTGGCTCTGTTCGGGATATCGGCAACCGCAATTAAAGTACAACAACATCCGAGTCGATGTTGGCTCCTCGGAACGTTCGGACATCCATAAGACTGGAGGAGTATCTGTCGTCGACCGCAATGTGGTCAATCTGGTTGACGGTTGATTGATCAGGAGTTCTCCATGTCCCCTTGTGAATATCGAGATGGGGGAACCGCGTGCTAGCTGCGACAATGATTCATTCCGTCGATTAGCCTGAATGCGTTATCGTTATGGTGTCGTACAAGCTTTATCTTTCAACAGTACTACCAAAGATGCCCTCTCTTCCTAGCTTTGCATTAAAATCGCCGAGAACAATTTTAATGTCATAGCTAGGGCTTTGCTCGCAGATCTTGTTCAAGAGCTCATAGAAGGCATCTTTGGTGTCGTCATATTTCTTCTCTGTGGGAACGTGCGCGCATATAAGGCCAATGTTTGCAGATTTAGCCTTGATACGGATTGCTGCAAGGCGTTCGTTTACATGCCAAAAACTCAAGACTTTTTCCCTAAGTCTGCCTAAAACAACAAATTCGCATCGAAATAGGCGCTGCTTTTGCCGTCCATAACAATCGCCATAGGGAATATTGCAGTTTTCCATCCTCTCTTTTTCCGGCCAATTCCATTGAATTTCTTGGAGGGCGGCAATGTCTTAGGCCTCCGCTAGTTATTCATCTGCGCGTGTCCTGAGGGGTCCGATAGACCGAAGACCCCTTCGGGGATGTGAGCGCTGTCGTTGGTGCATAAAGGACTCTTTTCCAAAAGCCTGACTTAGTCTCGGAAATCTTTGCCGGCTTGTGCTCTAAATTTGTCGGAGAAGCCCGGACAAAGTATCCAACCGATTTTGTATTCCAAACATGCTATAGAAAGAGGACGTTACGGCGATGGTAAATGGCCAAAAACAATTAAAATTTTGACCGATTTTGGCCATTTTTTGGAGGATTCAGCCTATTTCAGCCAAACAAGATTTACTATGTTCATGGGTTTGGCAAATAAAGTATATTTTATACCGCTAGGTGAGAAGGGTGTCCCTACCGAGTAATTATTTTAAGGCAGCGATATGACTGCAATTGAGCGTGCCATGAATTTGTTTTAAGTCAAAAGCTCATTGCTTTTTTCAGGAATTCATTTCCATTTTGGACAAGCGATAGAAGCAGGTTTATCTAACAAATATCTAATCTTACGTTGTAGTTACTTTTAAAATTCGCTAAATACTGCGACTGTTTGTGTTATTTTTTGATATTGATTTCCAAAGCTTGAGTATTTTACGTTTTACCAGACTATCCAATCCAGTAAAAAAGAAGTAGTCGAATCGCAAGACATGTCCACTTTGCGATATAATGTTGTCGATGAATTAAGTCTTTAGTTAGTCACAGTACTCTCATTGTATTGTATCGATTTGGAATTCGATAGCCATTCTCCAGATCTACAGTGCTGAATGCTACAGAGACTGGTGCAAATATAATACTTGTAGTTGGAGCAGACTTGTGGGTCTCCTTTCTTCAGGGCTGAACATACAATGTTGAGGTTGCGGCATACTTTCGTTGAACCACATTTTAAATATTATTTAGAAAAAGCTTTTTACGAAATCAATTTCGCCGGCTTTAATCAGCCCGGCAGCTCTAGCAGCTTCACTTTGTGGAGATAAGGCGGATGGAATTGTTGCCCATCATTGTCTAGCTTGAATTGTCTCTTCTGACAGAGAGTGGGGTATTGAACAATGACTGTGAACTTTTAATAATTATAATAGGTGCTCGTCCTTGCCGAATTCTGGTAACATTTCGGAATGTTCCTATCATGGACTACCGGGGGTCTTGCCACTCAACAAGACATATGACCGGCAGCTTGTAACTGGACAAACCATAGAAACCATCAGTGACGTAAAGGTCTGATGATTTGTGCGAGGGCCCAATACATTAGCACATCCATAGAAAACTTGAGGCGTACCTTGAGTCAATTTTTGTTTTTTTGTGTCTAAAAGTCATCACCCTATCGGAAGATGCTGTAATCTTTGCAAATGGCAGCAAATGTCCTTCTACTTTGACATTTGTAAACAAATACAAAATACACGTCAACAAGACATGAATCGCAGTGCACCTAAAGAACGCGGAATAATTGTTACGAATTTCGGCACAGATTTCCTAGTCGTTCGACACCAAATGGGCAAACAAACAATTGGGTATCAATCGGCGGTCTTTACAGAGAATTTTGGTAAAAGACTGTATAATGTTCCCTTACGAAGTGAAGACAGTGCTTCATCTGCTAACTGTTGACCTTCAACCGCGTGTAATCTACTCTCAATCGAAAATCATCATGAAAGACGAGGGTCATTTCCATCTCTGTGGATATATGAATAAGAAAAATTATCGCCTCTGGAGCACCGAAAATTAGCGTAAAACCTTCAAAAGCCATTACACCCGCTCAAAGTTACTTTTCGAAAAGCTGCGGGCCAAACGACTACTGTGGGTGGCGAGCGCTACAGAGCCATGCTCAACGACTTTCTTATTTCTCAATTGGATGAATTGGGACTGGAAAATCTGCTGTTCCAACAGGATGGAGCAGCGGCGCTTACTTCACAAGGCACAACCGAAATTCTGAGGACTGCATTTCCGGGTCGCCTAATCTCTCGTTTTGGCGGTTTTCAGTGGCTGGCAAGACCGCCTGACTTCTTGTAGAGTTTTTTGTTGTCAGCAAGCCTCAGATTCTTGAAGCCCTCAAAGAAAATATACGTCAAGAATGAGAGGATCTATCGCCGGAAGTTCTGGCAAGAGTGATGGAAAATGCCATAAATTGGGCCCTAATGGTCATCATTATCATCATGCGGCGGCCACTTACCCGTCATTTTTTCGACGTAATGAAAACAAATTTAAGAAATCAAATAAACAAATAAACATATTCCAAAGCAGAACCAACATTTTTCATTCCTAAAAAAATTACAGCCAAAGAACTTGGGGTGACAACTTTCGCGCCACCTTGTAAATTTTTTTTACCTGGACGGGCATGGAAATCCGGCACTCCTTAGACGTAAGAGTCCGTCTATACCAGTGTCAGTAGCCCCTGATGAGGTTATGAAATCTGTCGTTGTCCCGTCTTAAATTTTTTTGCCGGTTCCGAGAGGTAGATTTGAAGCCTCTTTCTTGAAGTCTTTCAATATGTCGAGATAGACCTGAGAGACCATCACGAAAACAAGAGTTCTTCCGCTGTTCCTTTATCCAACGTGGAAGGTCTCGCACACGCTTCGAATTGCTTCCATAGGTCTTTGACGTGTATATTTCCGACACCATCAAGTACTTGTTGTTTTGCGTACTCTAGTAGGCGCGTTAATTTGACTAATCTATATGAAAACCCTCTCAAACCAAGGGGTCAAAGCTGTTTGGCAAAGTTCTACATACCTTCTGCAATGAGTTGAGATCTCAACACTCGGAGATATAGGATATCACCAACCCAACTCCTAGCAAATTTCAGTTTCTCTTTTTATCCGAAACTCGATTGAAAAAAGAAACCAACAGAATAATGAAAATAACTTATCCGCTTATCGGTAATTTAAAATGAGAAAATTTCTGAAATTCATTTCCTGAACGGGCGAGAAGGAGTCGTTAATTTGGCCAGCGGAAAAGATTAATGGTTTTTCCAAGTGGAAAAATCTTTGGATGAAACAAAAGTCGAATTTCTGGGAGAATTTTTCGAGAAGAAAAAATTCAATGATGATGTTTTCGGAGAAATGCTTTTTCCACCCGATAAAGTTTGAAGTACGGGTGAGACGATGATTTTGGAAAATTCCAGAAAGGAGCACTTCATTTGAGGACAATAATTTGCTGGCGCGATTAATTATTTTCAGTGACTTGTTTTAATTTTCCGAAAATTCTTTTGAAAGTTTAAAAACGTTTCGTTGGATGACTCCGTCTCCGTCGATGATGTAAGTCGGAAAAAATGTCCCAATTAGTCAATGGGATGCAGGAATTTTTCTGTCAGCAAAATTTTCCAACGAAACAACAATTTTTAGACATTTGCTGATATTGACTCCCTTCCTTTCTTCGGCTGCCTTGTCGTGGCAAGAAAGCTTAAGAGTCAAAGACTCTGAAAGGTTCTGAAAAGAACCCAGTGAGACGGCGAACCAAGTGCCAAAGATACCTTAACTAGACGTAGAATGGTTAAAAAGATAATACTCCAGATAGTACTAGCCATACCAACAATCCACCAGTCTTTTCGACTGCGGCAGGGGCACAGATCCTGGAGACCCCAACCAACATACAATCAAAACCCTCACCGATTTACGTGCTGTCTCAGAGGCTGCTTAATCACTGGATTTCGGTGACTCTGGCTGCTCTTTTTACTACACGTTCAGAAAAGCGGTCTGGAACGATGGAGAGCCCAGTGAGACGCCGAACCAAGTGCCAAAGAACGGTTAAAAATATGATAATCCAGGTAGGACTAGCAATAGCAACAATCCACCAGTCTTTTCGACTGCGGACTGGGGACAGATTCTGGAGGCTCCAATCAAAATACAATCCAAACCCTCCGCCGATTTAGACGCCGTCTCGGAGGCTGGTGAATCACTTGATTACCATGACCCCTGCGGCTCTTATGACTGCACATTCGGAAAGTTGGGCCGAGATGATGGAGAGAGTACCGGGAAGTTCATGCCTGTTACGGTTCGCTTAGAGTGCTATTTTTGACGGTTTGTCTCGGGGTATCGAAAAGATGGTGGAAAAGTCAAATGGCAAATGAACAGAATTGAGAGAATTGTGACAAACACAAGGCGCAAAGAAATGGCAGGTGTTGTCGAAGGCACGCGTGCTAACCTTCGTACTCATTCGGCGGCGACGGAGAAGAAAAATAAATCGACGGGAGTAACAACCAATAAAACCGATAAACCTCTCAGATCTGAGACTTCGTCCGGTTTTTCTGTCCCAAGCAGGGCCAATTTGAAAAGATTTCCGGCTCACCCTCTCTTTTCGCACCAGATGTAGATAAAACCGACGCAAAATTTGCAATTCGGATGGATGGAATTCGAATGTCGCCGAAAACTCACCGAACGAGAGCGTTACACCTATAAGGATGCCGCTACCACCTCTGGTAACACGATGAGTTCAAGCACTTTGTTGATCAGTTTTCTATCCACTCCTGGAAACTATGACTTTCAATGTTTTTAGACAACCAAGACTGACCCACCACTTTTTGGGTTGCAAGATGCAGCGCTGGTGTCTTTCTGGAGGACGACAACGTTAGATTCAAGTTGTCATTAGGAACACTTGCACCTGTCATCCAAGCAAAATAAACACAATTCTGATGACAACGAACTATATTGTGAAGAACTGGTGGTGGAGTTGCATCTCTAACGACATCCAGACGGAACAAAAGCTTTACAACGTCTCTAGAAGGTCAGTGGCATTTTTGCTGTCTCTCAGAAAGAGAGACAACACTTTTCCTGAATACTGAAATGTGCAAGATACAACACCATGCAAGGCTTGCCCTAAAAATTATGACGACACCGCGGAGAACAATATTTATTAATATCCGGTTTAAGGTCATGCTGCCGTGGTGGGTTTTAGTATTATAGGCACATTGACGCTGAAGCGTTTACTCATGATCAGCAGTCACTTCATAGACCACCTACGGCAAAATGACAGGATGTAGGTGAAGTGCGGTGCAAAAAGCAAAATATGATTTCGCGAGACCAGTGCCTTACAACAGAATGCTACAACTGACATGCTGGCTATCCTGCCCTCTAACAAAAGACAATGTTCAACCGCAAAGTCAGTTCAAAGAAAATTATTGCAGAAGGTATATAAAGAGACACGCCGTTTCAGTTGCTCAGATGCCAAAGCCCCATTGAAGTTTTGGTTACCAAAACTTAGCTAAACACGCTTCTGACCATCAACTCCTACATTCCTACTGGTAGGGTACCCAACCTCTGCAGGACGTTATTGAAGACTGCTTTTTGCAAAATACTTTGAAATATTCGAAATCTCGGTCTAATCTTCCATGGTTTTAGCGGGATTTTGGAGTACAGTCAGGAGTAGAGCTAGGCTACTAACATCGGACTGTTAAGCCCCACTACATAAACAAGTTCAACTAGAACAACATCCTTGAACAAGGAAGGATATATAGGTACGAGTAGTATTGACGATCCCTCCAAACGTTTTGAGGATAACCAACTTCGGCTTTACACACGGAATGTTAACAGGCCTTAGTCTCAATACCAAAACTGTGCTTCTTTGTGTCGTTTAAAAGCATTCACGAATTTCAGACAACTAATATATACCTATTTTGACAAGTGTTTCCGTGGTGTAGTGGTTATCACATCCGCCTAACACGCGGAAGGCCCCCGGTTCGATCCCGGGCGGAAACAGTTTTTTTTTTCTGATTTTTGCAATCGACGGCATATAAGCAAATAAAGAACATCAAATGTACTGCCAAATCTTCTCCTGAAGATTTACAAAACAACAACAACAACAACTGATTTTTATTTTTTTGATATAACTTCCATTGTCGTTGGCAGTTTCTTCAGAACCTCGTGGAGCAATAAGTTCGTAAATTTCTTAGATGTGACCTTTGTCCCTTAGAAAACTACACTGCTTCCGTCAACTACTCTCTTGCATTCCAATGCTTTCACTTGAACAAGTCGCGCCATTAACGTAGGACATCTATTCAAAGCAGACTAAACTCTACCAATAGTTCTCAAAAATCGGGGGTATAATCTGACAATATAGAAGTAGTGCTTTGCATTTTTCAACACTGTGGACCGTTTTGCACCGTTTCTTTACTCTGTATGAAACATAGATCAATTATAACACACTGAATACAAAGGTGCAATCAACACAGCTGCTTTCTCCGGACCATTGCATCGCTCTGTCACAACAAGGTTGTGGAAACATGTTTTTGAACGAAGTAAATCGATGTCGAACGAGACTTGGTAGCTAACTACAGTGGCGCCACAGTCTGGAATAAATACGGACCAACAAGCCTAGAATCTAAGACATCTTTGGGCCGCAGTTGTGGTATCCATTCACTTGACATAGCCCAGCCAGCCTAGACGTTAGATGCATAGACCTCTGACTACATCTCGCACAGTTTTTGGTCAATCTGCTCCTCTACCTCCCTTTAAAACAAAGCGAAAATAAAAATTGCACGCAGTCTTTCTCTTGAAACGGCCATGTGCTTCTACATCTCCTTTCAACAAGGTGCAATCCTCTGTGCCGTAGAGCAGTATACATATAAGCAGTATACATATATATAAGTAAGGAAGAAGTCTGTTACTACATTGCGTTCCGAGCCCCAAGAAATAGGGATTGATTCTGAAAACGGGCAAATTTATCAGAGACTCATGAGACTCAACTAACATCACATCAGTGGCCTTAATGTTTCAAATATATGGTCAGATCTCAGGTTGAAATCAATGTCATTGGTTAACGTTTCCGGGCAATATGGCAGGATTACCCGAAGTCTGTATGCGTGACCTAGGTCTGATATCTGCAAACTACCATGGTTGCTTACAAAATTTGCTAAAATGACTCCAAAATGACATAAACACAGGAGAAGAACAGCGGCGCAAGATATCTGGAACAAGTTCTTACAAAAATGTAAGCCTGTCGTAAAAACATTCTCTTTGGTGTTTCAAATAAAACAAGAAACATTTTTGTGCAACGTTGACACGAAAATGACATTGAAAATTGAAGTGCAAAACTTTCAACTACATCGCAAAAGCTCATCGAATAGTAGTAGAAGCATTGTATCTAAAGGTAATGAAACCAATAAGCCGGCGGCAAGCTGCTGAAGTAGTACACGTGAAATCCTGGCCGCAATTGGAAATCGTGAATTTGATTGGATCCTGATTTTGTTCAATAAAATGATGAGATTCGGTTCGATGCGTTATCAGTGTAGGGAGAACTTTTTTGTCATAGGATGCCGTTCGAAGTCAATGCGAAATCATTTGGTAGACTTTCCAGACGTATTATATAGACAGCGTTGAAATCTCAAAATGTAACCGAGATCTTTATATATAAGAATGATACCCGATATATTAGACGATGTTAAAAGCAAAATAAATGCACAGAGGGAATAGCTGAAGATGTAGCAGTTAACGTTTGAATGTGGATGATTCGGCAGGGTCATAAGTCCTCCACGTATAACATACTGAAATTTTACCAACTCGTAAAAAGAGCGTATCAAGGCAAGAAGAAAGGCACAGAGAAACCTGTAAAGATGAAGAAGAACACCATGTATTAGAATCACAGTCGTTATTGAGAATACGGAAAAACTCCTTTTGCAGAATGTATCACGGCGAAGAAGCCCAACATAATGCCGTCAAGCAGAATAGCCAAATCTTCCATCCACCTGACCAAACTGAAGTAAGTAAAGAAAGCCGCTGGATGTCAAGACTTACCAGCCGAGGTATCCCAAGCTGCTGGAAATGGCTTTGTAGCGAGCATACGCCAACTCATATCTCCAATCTGTTCAGAAGAGTCTATGTCTAATGAATGGAATCTCAGTTTCGTCCCCCCAGTGAGAATGTTTGCTGCTCCATCAAAGTCGATAATATCTTAACCAAGCCCTTTGATGTCGAAAAATGTGTTATAGGGGGGAACCCGATGTCATGTTACTTCTTAAACATCATACTTGAAAGAAATTTGCGGAATCACAAGGGGACGTTAAAAGCGCAATCTACGCCGATGATATCCACATAATTGAGAGAGCACAGCGGGCTAGCTACACTTTGATCTTAGCCATAAGGCCGAGAAGCGATAAGAGCACAGCGGGCTACCACCAGTGCGTTCACTAGTACTGAAACAGAAGCTGCTACAATTGATTTAGCGACATATGAAGGCTAAACTTAGTACATGCTATCAAGCAAATGAAGGTATCCTTAGTCGTTTCGAGTGAAAAGTCCTTCGACAATTATTGGGTCATGTTTCCGTTAAAGGGGTTTGTAGGAATAGATCTAATGTAGAAATATACGAGCATCGACCTAGTCAAAGAAATCGTCTAACCCGGAGGTACATCACAGTAGAGCAAGACATTAAATTAGGTGATTCGCATAATTAGAGAGGGCCCTTAACTGACTTGAAAAGCTCAACTAGAGGCAGTTAGCTAAAAACCAGGATAACAAGAGAGGCTGGTTAGTGGAGGCCCAGATTGACCTCGAAATGTAGCACCACCTACTAGGTGGGGTGAAAAGTTACCTCCTTGGGAATGAAAAAAAACTTGTTTTTAAATTTTTTTTTATTTTATTCAATATAGTCCCATTTTAACTTGATACACTTGTTCCAGCGATTTTCCAACTTCTTGATCCCGTCCGAAAAGTAATTTTCCGGAAGGTCTGTAAAATACTCCTCCGTGGCGTCGATGATTTCCTTGCGTGAGCTGCATTTTTTATTGATGAGCCATCTTTTGAGGTTTGGAAAGAAATAATAGTCCGAGAGAGCCAAATCGGGCGAATACGAATGCTCTTATGCGTCGGCGCATTGTCTTGCAAAAACAAAATTTTTTTTCGCTTCATGTGAGGCCGTTTTGCAGCGATTTCGGCGTTCAATCGCTCCAATAATGCACAGTTATACTCGCTATTGATGGTTTTTCCTTTTTCGAGGTAGTCCATGAAGAGTATGTCATGACAATCCCGACGCCATAACCGTTCCGACCCATTGAGCCTCTCTCGGCCGCTATGGAGCACTCGTGCCGGCTTCAGTCCATTGCCGGGCACTCATTCTGTTCTCTGGTGTGTAATAGTGGATCCAGGTTTCATCAAGTTTCAAGTCCAAACACTCTTTCGAAGTGCTCTCGCGTTCGTGTTTTTGGTCAGGAGTGAGCATGCGCGGCACCCTGCGGTGGGATAACTTTTTCATATGCAGAATATTGCCCAAAATATGGCGTGTGCGCTCAGTACTAATCTTTGTGGTATCTGCTAGCTTGCCCACCTTCACTTTTCGGTCAGCCAACACCATTTCATGAATTTTTTCGACATTGTCCTCTGTAACCGCATCGAAGGGCCTGCCGCTGCGGACTTAATCGGTAGTGGAGTTGCGGCCACCACGAAACTCTCGAAACCAATATTTGACTGTGTCATCTAACGGAGCATTAGCACCATAATGTTTATCCAACTTTTCTTTTGTTTCCTTCGTCGTGTTGCCTCTCAAAAAATAATGTTTTATGAGAGAACGAAAATCGTTTTTGTCCATACTCAACATGATCTCAAACACGTCAACAACAATCAGCTGTCAAAACAAAACTAAAGACAGTATCGCACTGAAATTTGGAATGTCTGGCTAAATATGAACGGACTTCAAGGCACCATAACCTTTTTTGCAGTAGCAGCGCATTCTGGCTGTCAAGGAGGTTACTTTTCACCCCACCTAGTAAGTAAGTACATAAGGGGCATAGGTTCATACTTACTCCAAAATGAACTTGGTGTGCCATAACCCACCGGCGAGATGTACAAGTCGATACTAAACAATTTTTGTGGCCTAAATTGGAAAATATGGATCCCAACAGCATGGGGTTCTATCAATACTGCGCTACAAGCAACAACGGATTTTCAGCATGACAAATTTGACAGAGTGGTTATTTCGCTTTTTGGCGACATCAAGTGGGCAAATTAGTCTTGTGGTTAACCGTCAAAAGACGTTTTCTTGTGAAGCTATGTTATTCAGGGGTCTGTGCCAATAAGCCGCAGACGATTGATGCATTAAAAGTCAACTTCAATAATTCCCTCTATTATATCGGCCGATTTGCGCCGCAACGAATAAAAAGATACTAATGTTATCTCATACTACTAACAATTTGTTTTATTTAAATTTGAATGAATAACTTTTAGAATTCTATAAAAACCATAGATGTAAGGAGAAAATAAAACTGTTTCCGCCCGGGATCGAACCGGGGGCCTTCCGCGTGTTAGGCGGATGTGATAACCACTACACCACGGAAACACTTGAAATCTTAAAGGTTCCTCACAAATCCAATTAAACGATTTTTTGACTTGTTTTCGATTCATCTCTTATTTCAATCTTTTATTTTTCAATTTACTATTTAACTTAAAAATTCAAAATGAAAGTGAAAGTATTTTTCGTCTATTATACTATAGGTACCTACCAACCATGTAAGAGTCAGTGGAGCCACATTGTGGCATTTCTGGTTTGTGACAGTGAATGACCTACTTTATTTCGATTAAAAATTTATTTATACACAATTCGCTAAAGGTTACAATCGACTCGTAAGCCGGAAACATTTCATCTCATCAATCATATACAATTCTTTTACCTTAAAGCACACAAAAGTATCTTTTCTGGAGCGAAATGATCAGTCATGCGTTTGGCTATCTGGGCTTTTGTGACAGATGCACGAGAATAGAATACGCCTCCAAGTGGATTTATCACCAACAAATCAGGTATCTATTAATGGAACGAATAAATTTATTTTAATTTCTTTGGAGGAAAACTTTTATTTATAGGAAAGAAACTTCGATGTATCTATAGAATCTAAAACAATTTATTTTTTGGATATTAAAATGTTTAAATCTTTATTTTTGTTCAATGAAGGAAATATAAATCACAACTTCCTTTGAGAGGAAGTCCGGTTCAAAGGGTACTCCCTCTGGTTAATGAGCCAGATGAGAGAGGTTCCATTCGGATATTCAAATGTCAAACGGCACTTGTAGATTGTTTCTTGATATAATAATATAATATTCGGCAGATGCTGCAGAGTCGCAGAATATTTTGGCTTCGTAAGGCAGGTTTTGTGGGGATAAGTTATACTGGTTATATCGCTGGTTCTTTCTCTTGTATGCGGCTGTACGGTTTAAGACGCTTTAAAAGACATAAACTAGACTTCGACCAAAATACCCTAAATCAAGTAAGTGCTAGTAACATATTGAAGCTGAATAATCTGTAGCTATTGAAGTTGTCTTCTTCGCTACTTTCGAACAGCGTTCAGAGGAACAAAGGTTCTGTTGCTCTCTTTGTTAATGGTCTTTACCGCAAACAATGCCTGATTTAAGCCGGTATTATAACCAAATTGGTTTTACTTGCGTATAAGGTGCAGATAAAAAGGTCTGGTGGGTAGAAACTGAAACTTGTAGGCCCACTAACAGCAGTTCTGTTGCAAATACCCGCCAGCGCCATTTGCTGTCTCTTGAGTAGTATTTCACGAAAAAACTGCTGATTCTGATAAGAAGAGAAGAAAAATAGGGCATCAAACTGTAGTTAAGACAAAGCTTCTTAAGTTGAGATTATGACCCACTTATCATTTAAGCCGAAAGCAAAGGTATGGCAAGATGGCATAAATGTGGCCTTGGATCTTAGTGCAGCTTCCAAACAATAAACAATAGTTAGATGAGATACTAGATAAAACTAGCGCACTGATAAAGGTCCTCAATAAAGGCTGCGCCAAAAAAATTCAAAATCTGCTGAAATTTAAAATAAGACCAGAGAAAATACTTATGATTGAAATTCACTTTTTAGGCCATCAGATTCAGCCTCTATTACATTAAATGAAAATATGTTAAGTAATACAACCTGCAGTAGTTTGAATTTTCTGTCAGATGAACTGTTGCAAGTTCCGAAGAAAATTTTCATTGCTAGCCTGACTCACGTATTAAGCTTTTGGCGAACAGTGAGAGTAGTTTTTATACCAAAATTCGGTAAACAAATCTTCTGGTCTATGGCAAGCCATTTGGCTTTTTTACAACATGTCTAGATCTACACAGCCAAAACCATTTCCGAACTGCAGCGAAGTAATTAATTTCAAAAGAACAGGTTAAATTCTACGAAGACGAGAAGAATGGCCACCTATTATATGTTCCGGGAAAAATTCATCGCATTTGTGTGGTTTTGATAATTATCAAAACATGCTTTGCTTCTAAAGATGTTCGAAATAAAAAGCTGAGCTTTTCCACTTGGATCGGGCAAGTAGAGAAATAAGAATGTTAAAAACGTTAAACGATAAACATCAGTAGCTATTAGAGAAAATCAGAGATGTGCATACTCCGTTCCAGAAAAGGGACACAACAAAAAATTATTCTGGACCGAGTGAAACAAATCCTGATTTAACATTTGACATCGGATATATGGGCTTTCGCGCTAGATCCTGGTGTACCGGTCATGACAACACCGTGCCATCATTTGAAATTGCGTCGAGTACAGGACTCCGCTACATTCTATAATGTTTATCAATTTCGTGAAGGACTTCGACATACTATATGCCAAACTTTTGGAAGGAGAGGCATATCAGGAATGTCAGTTGTTATTATAAAAGCCATAGTCCATGGCAACTTAATCTTTATGGATGCATGGATGCCGAGCACTTGTGAATTGTGTCGCTCTAATAACGGCAACTTTGCTTGTTGACATAGCCTGAGCCAAAAATGGGACTCGTTCGAGAAGATGATTTTCTGACCAAAATTCTAGCCTGCCGCCAACATTTCCAGCGCCTAATTATTAAACACACGGCACTGCCTGCAGTCGTCCAGCCTCAATTCTTGCGTCAGCACAATCTTAAACGGATGAAGGCCCAAATCCAACCGCAAATAAAGCCGGGTTGACTCTCTGGCGATGCCCAATTCAACTGATCGGCGTCGAATCGACATTCTATTTCGATACTTTTGCACCAATCTCTATCTGTTTGGTGGCTTAAAATCGAAAAGAGTGTACTTACGTTACAACTTTTCCACGGTGCGACGAATTGCCTGCATTCTGAAGCCATGATGAAGACCGACCTCATGACGGAATTCACGTTGCATATTTACAACTGAACCTCTGATAGATTGCTTTCATTCCACACTCTGGCTTAGTTATTTTCGTTCATAGCTTTGATGAACTTATGCCCCTATTCTGATTGTGATGTTTGTCTTGTGAGGTTTCTTGTGAGCATTCAGCTATTTGGATTCTGGCTAATACCTCACAAGAAATAGTTACCACGGTGTGGTGAATTCATTATTAGCATCATTACTTTCCCGCAAATTCCGTAGAATTTTTTGAGATTATTGGGCATTAGTTGAGATTCTGTATCTATAAAGCTTATTTAAGATAGCTTCACGTGCTATGAAGTCAAAAGCCGCACGAAAATCAACGATATCCGCTATGTTTACAAGTGCGAATATTTGATCAATAGTTGAATATTTTCGACTAAAACCGACTTGGAATTCGCGTAGGATCGTTTGCTTTCCGAAACACTTTATTTGAACGCATTTACCGCATCTTCAGGCGTCAGAATACATTGACATCACTCTTTTTGTTCTGGCCTGTGGGAATAAGAAGAAATCATTGGATGCCAAATCAAGAGTTTGAGGCAGATAACCCAGTAATTCGATGCTTTGAATGCTCGAAAATTCTCGTATTTGTTTACGATGTGTAAGAGCTTGCATTGTCGTGGTGGAGGTTGATTCGATTAGTTTCACTTATTTTTCTGAACACTACTGTACCATTCAGAATTGAACGTTCTACTCGTATGTTGCTCTCCGTAACGACTTGTCAAATTATTCCGAGAAAAACAGGTGACAATTTGTTTCGAAGTGCTTCGTATGAGAACAACTTTGTTGGATTTAGCTCTTCTTGAAAGAAGAGAAGAAGAGACACAGACGAATATTATTTAGTTTCGGGTTCAAGTGCATAAACAGATCCATGACTCTTCGCCTGTCGCGGTTTTGCAGCACCGAGCTTGAATTTTTTTAATATTTCTTGGCGCCAATCGGCACGGGCCCTTGGGATTGTCAAATTAAGCAAAAAAAAAAACTTTTTGACGGCCGAATGTTCATGCAATATTGAATGTATGTGAAAGGAAATTATGCCCAAGCATGCCTCAATCTCACGATATGTCACATGAGGACCTGGCAACATCAGTTCTTTTAGACGACCTCCACGGATTTCGTCCTGTAGTGAAGTGTAACCACAATTGAATTCGGAAAACCAGCGAAACACGGTGGGTCGAGATGGTGCTTTATTACTAAAAGTCGAAGCCAGTTGATATGCACACTATTGTTGGTTTAAAAAAATCATAAAAAAAACATCGCACGAAAATGTTCACGATTTAATTGCATTTTTTGACAAAGATGAATGTTTTTCACACAAAACAAACAGCACTTGTTTGACAAAACATTCTGAACAAGATTAGACACTATTAAAAATGTGAAACTTTACAATGACAATGTCAGATTTGACATATTCACACTGGTGTTGCCATATTTTAAAACTTAATAGCTACCCTCGTAGCAGACTGGCTGAATTCGTTCACAAAGCTGTTTTGTAATAAACCGTTTCTGGCATTCTGAAGTAATAACTCAGTTGCTGCTAGGTTATATAATATATCTCTTGACTAGTTAAAATCACGTAGCCAGTTGATAAAATTTAAATAAAATATATTCCGAGTATGCAGAATTATTAATCATTTTAAGTTTTAGTACGCACTTTTTTTCTACCCTCTTAAAACCCACTGAGATTCCTTCAAGCTTCTTTCGATAACCAAGGAGAATTCACCTAGTTAGCTCTTCCACGCTACGTTGATTTATCCGTGGGTATGCATTATAGCTCATAATCCTTAAATATGTTCTTATAACTAATTTCTTCATAATCTATTAAATAAATTTTAAATAGTATAAATATATCGAATTCCTTTATATAATTAAAAAACGCGGCAAAAACGAGTTTTTTTTTTTAATCCTGCTACATAATAACTAAATACTTTTAATTCATGTAATTCATCATTGTTTCGATAGACGGGCAACCGTTAATTAAACTTGTACCAAACAAGTTTACAACAGCAGTCATTTTTGTGGTTCAATATTTAGTAGATGTTTTCATTATTATTTGAAGATGCAGTGTTCTTGAAATGAGATTGCGAATTCTTGTAAGCATTTGCTTAAGACAATTCTGTACCATTCTAAAAGTTGAAATACTAACAGGCAAATAAAATCACTTACTCGTATTATTTATAATGACAATAATAACACATCAAGTTATAAAAAAAACGAACAAGTAATTCATAAAATAAATGAAATAATTAAACGACTTCGGTTTCTTATCGTTATTCTATAATTAATTCTTAAACTTAAATTTGTTTATATATTATGTACCGCTGTTAAAGCACGGATCATGGCCTACTTGTCGAGCTTCATGACCAATGCAATCATATTAATTATTTTCACTTCTTGGTATTGGAAAGGGTGAGCCAGCAGATGGTGTGGATGTTGGCTGTCAACTACTCTCATTTACTGATTTCAATTTCAAAGAGATCAATTTAACATATGTCATACAATCTTTAACTCTTTTAGTCATGGAGTCGTTTACCATCCAGCAATGAATTTCTATTATTTAATCTTATTACGAATATTGGCGATCTGTCAAAGTAACATTTCGTAATATTCGTGAATTTTTCGGTCAACATCATCTTCCCAGCGAGTTCGGAATTCGTGCAATGGTGACGCGTTTTGAAGAAACTGGTTTGGTATCGGGCTCGGCCAGCACGTACACGCCAGAACATCACCGCTGTGAGCGAAAGTGTTCAAAACCAGCCAGGCACCGCAATTTATCACCGAAGTCAAGTTTTCAAAGTTGATCTTCATTTGGACGACCATAAAATCCAAATTACACGACAATTGATGCCTTTGGACCATCTACGACGTCGTCGATTTGTTAACTGGATGTTGGATCGCCAGGAAAATTTGTCATCAAATTTGATCTTTTCCAGTGAAGCCCATTTTTGGATGGATGGTCACACAAATAAACAAAATTGTCATATCTGGGAATCAGAAAATCTATACGAGATTCATGAAAAAGGCATGCCAAAAAAGTCACTGTATGGTGCAATTGGCGGCATCATTGGCCCGTACTTTTTCGAAGATGAGGCTAGAGAGATAGCTACAGTGTCAGGAGAACGTTACCATAACATCTTGACCTTCTATTTTTTCTAAAATTAAATGAATTCGGTCTGGACTATCTCTGGTTTCAACAAGATGGTGCTACCGCCCACACAAGCCATCAAACAATCAATTTACTGCGCACGAAATTTAAAGATCGCATTATTTCGGTTAGAGGAGAAGTTGATTCGCCTCCAAGGTCATGCGATTTGACACCTTTAGACTTGTTCCTATGGATTTATTTGAAGAGTAAGATTTATGCCAATAATTCAGCGACAATTCAGCTTTTCAAACTTAACATCAAAACTGAAATTGCGGCCATTGACCCACTTATTCTTCAACAAGTCATCGATAATTTTGACCATCGGATGGTCGCTTGCAACAGAAGCCGCACAATAAATGTGTATTTAATTGAAGGTACTTGGCCACCTTATAAATTTCAAAAAATCGATTTTTTTTTATTCGCATTTTCTTAATCCTCATACTTTTTGAAAAAATAAAAAAAATATTTTCAGATTCGAATTCTAATAAAGTGAAATTAGTGAAAGTGTGCGCGCAGTCCATACTTGATGACTCTGCGAGTAAAAACTTTAAACGCGTTCTTCTCAAAACTACTTTTTTTTTAAAATGGCGGACAGTTAATCTCGGAAACTCCTCAGCCAATTACAATGACTTTGGTCTTATTTTGTTCGTTGAGATGTATTGTATGCCAATTCACCACATTTCGCCAAAAAAATCAATTATAACATTTTTTTTAGCAGAGAATAGTGAAAAACAGGGGTGTTTTTTAAACCTTTTTTTCAAACATCCATTTTTTTTTTGATTTGCGGAAAATTGTGGCGAATTGTCACGTAACAGACCTTTCTGATAAAGATGCGGTTTTTTTTTTGTTTCGATTTACCAATCTATGGGACAGATTTTTTTGAGGCCTTGACTTTGGCGTCTCCTGGACAGTGATTAAAAAATTCAATTTAAAAAAAATCAAGAATTTTTGTATTATATAAGCTTGAAATAAAAATTTAAAAAAAGAGATCATTGTAATATCTTATACCTGAAAAATTATTGAAAATGTTTTATTATTTAGCCTCCTAAGGTGGACAAGTTGATGGATGGCAACGATTAGTATAACGCCTCGTAGAAGTAGCATCTTCCGACAGGTGCTGGTTCCTTAAATGATGAGAATGAGCCTCTGCAGCCGAACATCTTGCAGCTCTGCTAATAAGTCCTACTTCACGACTCCCCGTGGCGCCATGGAATGTTAGATCCCTTAATACGAGTAGACTACGTGCAGCCGAGCAACTAGCGGAGGCCCTAGACTGCTGCAAAGCAGACATAACCACCATCCAAGAAATGCGATGGGATGGGCCAGATAAAAAGAAGATGAAAAACTGCGACATCTACTACGGCAATTGCTATCGACGGCAAAAGCGGCGCTTATTTGGATGCGGATTTGTTGTCGGAGGCAGACTAAGACAAGAAGTCCTCAGCTTCCGGCATGTGAGCGAGCGCCTAGTAGCAATCCGCATCAAGGCTAAATTTGCCAACATAAGCCTCATATGCGCGCATGCCCCCACAGAGGAGAAAGATGACGACACCAAGGATGCCTTCTACAAGCTCCTCAACAAGACCTACGAGCAATGCCCTAGCTATGACATTAAAATTGTCCTCGGTGATTTTAATGCAAAGCTAGGAGGAGAGGGTATCTTTGGTGGAACAATCGGAAAATATAGCCTGCACAACACCACCTCCGATAGCGGATTCAGGCTAATCGACTTTGCGGCGGGGCGAAACATTGTCGTGGCTAGCACGCGGTTCCCACATCTCGACATACACAAGGGGACTTGAAGAACTCCTAATCAATCAACAGTCAACCAGATTGATCACATTGCGATCGACGCAAGACATTCCTCTAGTGTTATGGTTGTCCGTACGTTCAAAGGAGCCAACATCGACTCGGACCATTACATTGTTGTAGCCAAGGCACGGTTGCGGATATCCTAAACTACGCCAAGACAAACTAATGCTGTGAAAAAAGTTCGACGTCAGACGGCTACAATCACAAGAGATCGCCAAGTCCTTTTCCGATCGAGTGTCTCTTAATCTCTTAAGAGGTCCAATGCCGAAACGCCATCAGAGATGCCGCCTCTGATGTGCTGGGTTTCACTCGTCCACCACAATGAAACCCCTGTTTCGATGATGAATGCCGGCAAGCACATGCAGCTAAGCAAGATGCATATAACGCGGCGCTGCTTAGAAAGACCAGAGCTGCTCATGAGCTCTATAAACAGAAGAGGAGAGACGAACACCGGCTTCTCAGGAGGATGAAGAAAGAGCATGAGAAGCGCGCGATCGAGGAAATTGAGAGATGCTACTCCAGGAATGAGGTTCGGAAGTTTTACCAAAAGGTAAAAATAACATGCCACGGAAACAAACCCCGAACTGAAGCCTGTAGGGATGAACAAGGGAACATCGTAGTTGAATCGCAGTCGATGCTTAGGATTTGGAAAGATCATTTCTGCAGACTGTATAACGGTGATGACGGACCAAATACCGCTGTCAGGCAGAATCAACCTTTCAACCTGGACGATGATGACCAACAATTCCGTCCACCCGACCTGGATGAAGTGAAAATAGCCATATCGAAGCTTAAGTCCAACAAAGCTGCTGGAGCGGATGGCCTGACTGCCGAGCTCTTCAAAGCGGCAGGCTATGACTTGGTAAGGAGCATACACCAACTCATCTGTAAAATATGGTCGGACGTAAGTATGCCCGATGAATGGAACCTCAGCATTGGTTGTCCGATTCTCAACGAAGGAGACCCTCTGAACTGCGTCAACTACAGAGGCATCAGTCTCCTTAACATCGCATATAAGATCCTATCCGCCGTATTGTGTGAACGCCTGAAGCCGTTCGTCAGCAACCTGATAGGTTCATATCAGTGTGGCTTCAGGCCAGGAAAGTCCACCATCGACCAGATATTCACACTACGGCAGATCTTGGAGAAGACCCATGAGCTTCAGATCGATACCCACTACCTATTCATCGATTTTAAGGCCGCGTATGACAGCATCTATAGAGACGAGCTATATAGAGCAATGTCTAGTTTTGGCATCCCTGCCAAACTCGTCCGTCTGTGCAGGATGACGATGGAAAATGCACGCTGCTCCATCAAGGTCGGTAAAGATCTCACCGAGACCTTTGATGTCCAGAAAGGATTTAGACAAGGTGATGCGCTGTCATGCGATTTTTTCAACATCGTACTTGAAAGAATAGTGCAAAACTCACAAGCAAACACAAGAGGCACTATCTTTCAAAAGTCCGTCCAACTACTCGCATACGCCGACGATATTAACATAATCGGGAGAAAACAGCGGGATGTCAGTGGCGCTTTCGCGAGTATTGAGACGGAAGCGGCGAAAATGGGTTTAGCGGTCAATGAGGGCAAGACCAAGTATATGCTGTCAAGCAAAAAGGACAACCAACACCGACGTCTCGGACAGAACGTCACCCTCGACAGATATAACTTTGAGGTAGTTAAGGACTTTGTCAACCTAGGCTCCGCTATAAATACAGACAACGACACCAACGCTGAGATCAAGCGAAGAGTAACCCTTGCCAACCGCTGTTTCTTTGGGTTAAGAAGGCAATTGAGTAGCAATGCCCTCTCTCGAACAACAAAATCCCGGTCCTGCTCTATGGCGCAGAGGCATGGACATTATCAAAAATGGATGAGGGTGTTCTTGGTTGCTTCGAGAGAAAAATTCTTCGGGAGATCTTCGGTCCCGTCTGCATTGACGGTGAGTGGAGGAGGAGATACAACGACGAACTGTATGGACTGTACAGCGACATGGACCTAGCCAGAAGAGTGAAGATCCAAAGACTGAGATGGCTGGGTCATGTAGAACGCATGGACACCAATGCTCCGGTCCGAAAAGTCGTCGAATCCGCCCCCGAGGGACAACGCAGTAGAGGAAGGCCAAGACTCAGGTGGCGCACGCAAGTGGAAGAGGACCTCAGCCAACCTAGCGTACGAAACTGGAGGCAGCTAGCCAGGGATCGAGCTGGCTTGAGAAGCTTGTTGACTGAGGCCCAGGTCCACCCCGGACTGTAGCGCCACCTAAAACAAACGAGCAAGGTGGTCAAGTACCTTAATGAAAACATTCACAGTAGGTGTTGGCTCACTCGTTACGAATATCAAAAACGAAGCCCTAAATTTTAAATAAAGGTAAACTCGATTGCATATCATCTTCTTGAATGCGTAAATAAAAGTTGACTTTGTAATAAATCCCTTCGTTATTTATTTTCTTACTAATTTTCCAATTTTCGTGGAATATTGGTAATTTTTCAGTGTTTGTGCTGACTTATATTTTCTATGTTAAAAATTCAAATCGCTTTTAAACCAATATTTATATTTTTTATAATTTTGTTAAATCAAACAGAGTTGTCAACGTCAAAACGTCAGTCAAGGTTTACATTTTAATCATAAACGAGCAATGTTTGGAAATTATTAACAATTGCTACCGAAATTCTGAGTATGCGATCGCAGTTTTAGGAGCGTTTACTACCCAAAATCGCTGTGTCGTAATATAGTGGATTAATTAGAGTCAAGATAGGTATTCACTATTATTGTAATTATTCCTGTTTCGTATGTAAGTGCTCCATTTCAAAATGAGCCAAATTAATCGATTCCTTGAAACTTACAACTCACTACAATTAGGAATCTCTTAGCCCACACTGTGGCGAATTTTGCGTATAGATGTTAGCCTACACCCTTAGAAGATAAACTCAAGAACTAAAGTCTTTTGATCATTTGAAGCGCTGAATTTCCTCCGATTGGGCCCTGCACAAATTTGCAGAAAATCCTAAATTTCATCAAAAATCACTTCCAGCAATAAAGCTTTATGGCTTTGTCAATAAGTCAACTACACGCAACTGGACAGCAACAAACATACATCTGCTGCAAAAAGGGACAGTGTAGCGTGGATTTTACGAGTATAGCGAAAATATGATTGGACCGTATCTATACGTAGATGAAATTGATCGCCATGTTACGGTCAATAGAGATCGCTATCGTGACATGTAGGATGACAATTTTTAGCCAGAATTGGATAGACTAGACACGTCATCATATGTGGTTTCAACAACCTGGTCAAACAATTGATCTGTTAAAGGGGAAGTTTGGTAATCGTGTAATCTAGAGACATGGTCTGATCGAATGTTCACCTCGCTCATGTGATTTGCATCGATTTATGCCAACAATGTTAGAAGAGCTCAAAATTGACATGTTCCAAAAGATGTGTTAAGAAGTGGTGGAAAATTTGCTGCAATGAATTGAACATTGCAAACGTTCTTACGTTGGTAATAAGAACGAGATCGAATTCCACACATAAATGTAAACATACAGTGTTGCGCAACGCAAAATTTTGTGTTTCGTCCAATAATCCTTATTGATCAATACTTCTTGACATCTGCGGGGCATGGGGACTCAATTAAATTATTAATAATAGTGAATGGAATACTCTCCCACTCATTCTTCAAAGCTGTAAAAAGAGCGGTTCTTGAAGTGTGCTTTTTTAGACCAACCTTCCTTTTTAGAATCGCCCACAAATTCTCATTTGGGTTAAGGTCAGGCGATTGAGACGACCACTGTAACACACAAATGTTTTTTTTGCCGTAAACCACTGTTGAGGCAGCTTGAAGGAATGTTTGGGGTCATTATCCTGCTGGAAGACCCACCGCAACGGCATTTCTTCTTCCGCGTATGGCAGCATTACTGTTTCCATAATATCTCTGTACTGGAAAAGATCCATTATTCCATTAATCTTACTATGTGTAGGACCACAACCCGCACCAGAAAGCAGCCCCAAACCATCACGGAAGCCCCACCATGCTTGACTGTAGTCAGAATGTTTTCTGGCTTAAGGCGTGAACCCTTTTTGCATCTTATTTTGCGTGCACCGTCGGAATAAAATAAATTAAATTTGCTCTCATCGCTGAAAAGGACTGTTTTCCATTTGTCAACCAATTAGATGTTCTTGTGCAAATTCAACCCTAATATAAAGGTTAATTTAAGTATTTTATAATCTTTCTCAAACGTAGTATTTGTATTACCTTTTAAGACGGTACTTAGCAGAGAGGAGTGGCTTTTTTGCTGCCCGAAAAGCATGAAAACCGACTTCTTTTAAACGCCTTCGAACAGTACTTGCGTCAACAGGAAGACTAAGCTGGGTCACCAGAGACGCAGAGGACCCAAAAGGGTCTTTTAAAGCGCTATTTGTGCCTGCCAGTTTTCGGTGTTATTTTCCGTGGGCGTCCGCCACAATGTGTTATTTCTATCAGTTTTCCACTTCTAAACTTTTGATCTAAAGCGTTAATTGTTGAGGTCGCGGTATTATATTTCGCAGCTATTGCTGTTTGCTTTAACCCGGCTTTTAAGTCCTCTACAATTAGATTTTCTATAAAGTTACTAAACCGTGTTTTTGCCATTCTTAGTAGTATATACGAATCGTTCAAAAATCACGCGTAATCTTCTTTCTAGATCTTTTTCAGCAAAAATGTTACTCAAATGACAGCAGAAACCGTTATCAGAAAAACGAAATTTAGTGCTTTAAAAAAATCCGGCTAGTTTTGCACAGGCATGTTATTGAGACTTGTTTTACTTTTTAATATAACATTTGCATGTTAACGTGCATTTATTTTTTTTTTATCAAATTAATATAGAAAATGTTTTTAAAAATACAAAGTACCATTTCCCATCACTTATTAGCTAACGAAAATATTTGAGAAAAAAATCCGGAATGTTGTCTTTGGTTATAGATTAAATTTTGAACTATTTGATATTTCAAACTCTCGATAATTTTTAACATTTTAAAAGCCCTTCGAGTTTTGAATTAACGAGAGTCCACTGTATGTATATCAATTATCCTGTATTTTATTTAAATACAAAATTGTTATGTTCTTATTGGAAAAAATCTTTATGTGCTGATAAACCTCAAAATATTCAGGCCTTGAAAGCTGATGTAGAGCCCTATTGATAAGATGAAGCACTTAATGCTCAAAAGAGCGTTACGAAATTCGACCGATGGGATGCGCTTTGCCAACATGCCTTACTTTGTCTTGAAAACATCATTTCACAAACCATTCTACGTTAGTGAAAACCTTAAATTATTTTCGATTAACAAAAAAAATGCAGTCTTTTAAGAACACCCTGTTACAAAAAACGGGGCGGGTTTCCATTATTCGCACTAAGCAAAAAAAAATTTATTATTTTTTCTGGTTTAAAATGACCTAAAAAACATAAATATAATATTTATTTGAAAAAATAAACAACAAATTTTGATTCTGTTTCTTTTATCAATTTTTTCGCAAATCACCATAGTCATACACTACCCCTTTAAGAAGTTCGTCAAACAACAGTTCGATTAGTCCGTTACAAAAATACTTCATTTGGGAACAGTGCTGCCAGTTTTAAAATGAAATTTTTAAGTGAAAATCTCCAGATTTGTTTAGAAAAGGATGAATACGAAGGGGGGCATGCTGCCCTCCTGCAACCCCCCTGCTAGGGATCAATGTTGGATTTAGGGTGAATGCAACGTTTAGGGTATAATGCAGTTATTAAGAAAAAAAATCGAAAAACAGCAATATATGGACTTTTCTAGTGAAAATTATAAACTTTAAAAAAAAATAAAAAAAAAATGAAAAAAATAAGAATTGCTTAGTGCGCATAATGGAAACCTGAGCCTAAAAAACTGGTTTCTGGTGTTCATAGAATTAGACCTGAAGACTCTGTCAATGTTGACATCGCTGAGTTAATTCGTTATTAACGTGATAAATAAATAATCACTAATCATCAAAGCAACAAACAATCGTAGACATTCTACAAAATGCCGTTGGTCAGGAAAACTTCCACTGGACCTTCCCTTTCATTTTACTCGTATCAGTTTGATATTTCCGTCTCTCTGATCCTTTGTAGTTTTATGTATGCACTCGTATATGACTATCTTAAACTCGTAACTTTCTTCAACTGTCGTCGACATATTTTTGCAGCTGGAAGATCCAGTTACATTTCATTCATGGTGATAACATTTACATACATACCACAAACACTACATGATATCTCCACTGAGCTCGTTCGTTTGAAATTCATCGCTCCGTTTCACTTAAACACACTTGGCCGTCAGTTATTGACCTTTACACACCGGGGGTCAATACAACCCTTAATTATGTCAAACAAGAACAAATAAAACCACGTTTTTGTTTTGGTTTCTCACAAAACACTACTAAAATTAAAACCATGACTCAGTTAATGACACGGTAGACCACACATGTAGAACTTGCACCAACTTTGTACTCCCACCACTGTTTATGATGTTATCGCACTTCGCTGGGTCAACTTAGAATGTCTACTAACGGATAAGACATTTTTAACTGTCGTTTATTGCATTAATCACTCGCGTCACCTTGTTTTGTAGTTTATCGTTCGCTCTTGGCATTCACCGCGTGCCTTATGACAAAAACACATAGAGGCCTACAGTGGATACCAGGAGAAAAACGCATTCGCTATTACTTTCAAAAACCAGAGTTAACCGAACTAACTCCTCGACGTATTTCCTACGACTGATACGCATCGCAGTCAAAAATATCCTTGACACACCATCAGCTGATTGCTAATGGATCACCTTGTAAACACGAATTTGTTGCACTAACACTTAAACACACTTAGCGGGATATCCTGATTATATTTTTTACGTTCACGTTTGTACCGACATTGCATCGATCATAGCAATTTGCCCCACCAAACGCAATAGCATGACTAATATCAACAGCAGCAATGTATGGTCTTTCCACTGCCATGCCATACTATGCCCTGCGGTGCAATTTCCCCCATGCGTCACTGTGTCTCGTCGTAAGGGCATCCTTTTTGATGCCAATGTATTAAGAATCCAGTGGCCCCTCGTTGGAAGATGATTTGTTTTGCTCGAGAATCCTTGTGTTTCACCGTCGGATAATATGATCGAACTGCATACACTTTCGTCCGTGTCCATGACACACAGGAGATGAACTTTTAAGGGTTGTTGCCTTCTTCTGGTGTCAGAAATCGAAACCAGACCAGACACTGGTAGGACAGGACAACAAAGCACAATACCGGTATTGGCGATGACGACGACGGCGGCAAGAACGACCGACGCAGACGAAACGAAGAGTTGCAAGTAAGTGTAGTAGTAGTAGCAATTCTAGGATTGCAGCTGTCACCTTTTTTTCTTCTCTTTATTGTCTGACGTCAAAAAATTAAACAAAAATGAAAAAAATGCTCATGCGGACATACGGATACATACACAGATGCAAAAACAGTGTGTTCCCTCCGAACAAACAGCACCTCCCTCTGGAAACCCAAATGTTGACAATGCACTCTTCGTCATCCTCTCGTACTTGTAGACGCTGATTTTTTTTTTATTTTTTTTTTTCCTCCGGGGATTGTACTTCAGTGCAGCTTGTCAACGCAAGAATATGAACAGGCACAGGAGGACAGGAACCAAGGGTGGTAATTGTGTTACATTTATGACTTCATATTAGTTACACACAACGTGAAACGAACAAAAGCCAGAGAAACGTTTGAGTGGCACGTGAGATCGTCCGTCCGTCGTTGATTTTGTGATATTTTCCCAAATCTCTGTGCAATGTATGCGCTTTAATTATGAATCAGGACCAATGCAATTTTGATTAAGGGGAACCGAATCTATGAATCTGTACCTACTTTGGGAATTAAGAATTTTTTTTTTCTACATCGTATCTAAATTGTCTTTTTTTTTTGTGATCCTGTTTTAGGGGATGAAATTCAATACTAGGCTAGTGGGTTTTTGGGACAATTGCCTAAGGATACAGAGAAAGCGGAGCGTATGCTGGTGCTGGTTTGTGTACAGATTTTGAGATTTGATTTATTTTTCCCCTCGTGGATAAATTGTTCCATTCGATTCGTTTGAACAATGGGAAAAGGTGAAAGAATTTGGCGCCAAAATACAGTACAACACAAAAGCAATCAATTATTTTGTTGGCAGATAATTGGGTAGAGAACAGTAGTTGAGAGAAATGTGTTCTCGCTGACAGCATCCCTACAAACATCAGCTGGAAGTTTAGATAAATGCTTGTGTTGTCATTGTTTTTTTCAATCGGAAACTGCCTAGGAATAAAGGTACTTATGGATATGTGAGGGGTATCTACCAACAATATGGATAGGATGTCAGACGAAACAGACTGCCTAAAACACGTACTAAACTAGGTGTAGATACCTACCTTAGGTTTTTCGCTTCAATAATAAGGTCGTTCTGAGCATCTTAAAGCTTAGCCTCAAATTAAAAACTTACTACTACAAAGTTTAACTGCGATTTCCTCACTACCTCAGGATAATTATTTTGCAAGGTAGGTAGGTATGTAAATATTTAAAAACGAATGAGAACCAGAGAATAAGTGAGCTTTCATGAATCCTTGTACATCCTGGCTCACTGAATAATTTCTGTTTGTGTATAATAAGTGACAAATTCAGGAATTTGAAACGCTACTTGAGGAAAGTTTTGACGAATCTTCTCTTGTTCGCACACTGTTCCCGTTTCGGGCTATTTTGAATTGAATTTTGGAATGTCAGGCGTCTCTTATCCTACAAGAGATCGAAATTAGATACATCTATGTACCTATACCTTTATATTTTTTTTTTTATTTATTACAATAATTGCTAAAGGGCATTTAATTAAATTCCGTGTCTTAGTAATTTAATACCTCAAAAGCTTAAGGATGCCTACACAAAAGATATTCTGCTACCACTTTTATGTAAATTAAAAAATAAATTGCCATGTAAAAAATGTCAAAGTTTCGAAAGGTTTACTCTGACTGGTTTCTGGTTACTAATTGGGTATTTGTTTCAAATGTTTGTTTCTTTGAGTTGGCAATACTTTTCTCATCGAAACTTTGGACAGTTGACAGCTGTTTCGTCTGACATTTCGCCATTAATAAGCTTTGTTCAGTGAGGTTGTTCCAAACTTGTACTTTTCTGTTCAGTGAGAAAAATTTTTGCCCGAATCTGCTCTACTTTGTGTTCAGTGAGGTTGTTCCAATCTGTTCGGAACAGCAAATCTTGCACCTACTCTCGAAGTAGAACACAATTGTGAAAAGTGTCAAAATCAGTTGTGATTTTAAATTGTATTATTTGTTGGCGGTTATTTGATAAATCAAGTGAAATTTTAAATTTCAAATGGGTTAATTTTGGACAACTCTCATATGGGCAACGCCAAGAGACTTACGCGTCCGGCAAAATCTTTCATCTGTGGATTGTGGGAGTAGAGGAAGGAGAAGGAATGTAGTGTTGAGGAGGCCCCGAATGATTCGAATCCCCGCCGTGCGAAGCAAATCGACCTTTTCCTATCGACTTTATCAGAAGATCTCTTGTTTACAAGCTTACAAGACCCATCTCGCTTTGCTATGGTAAGAGTCTTATGTTTGGTGAATCGGGCGAAAACGCGGTTGCGCTGGATTCTCTTTTTCAACCACAAAATTCTGTTGGTCAATTGACTGCATCAACAACCAAGTTGGAGTTATTATAATATATTGAGACACTGAACATGAGCATAACTTTAAAGTCAATGAAAAGCGCTATAGATCCATGATTACTGCTTTTGTTCGTTTCTCAATTGAATGCCATTAATATGAAAGTGCTGTAGTTTCAAGAATGCAACGCTTCATGAGACATTGGGTAAACCAGAATCAGTTTATTCTTCTTCAAATTCTTCCTTCACAATACTATGCTGCCGTAAATGGTTGGAAATTTAATACCAGGATGCACTTTGTTCGAGCAAGTCGCAGTTTTCATATTTAAGCACTAATGGCATGAAATCGTCTTTCCAAATAATATTATGGCCATGACCACGATTTTTTTGTGTTTTCATCGATGAGAAAAAGCAGTGCTATTAGGTTAAATGCAAGGCTGTAATTGAATGTTTAATCATTGATAAAGTTTAATATTACAAGAAGGTTGCAGACTATAGGTCAGACATGATAATTCGCAGGGAGCGATAGTAGTGAAACGGATATACGAGTATATACATAGACTGGAGACGAGGGCCTGTATGCACTGTCTTGTTCTCGATCTCTTTACAAGAAGAACCCCTCAACAGATCTTTCCACTACTTCTGGCTGCCGGTACGATATCATTTATTCATAATTTAGTTCAAATAATATTTTAATCTGAGGAACGTGCTATGTGGCCTACTTCTGCTCAAGCGAAGGAGACTCTTAACTTCTATACTGTTTTGATCACTGAAGTCATTATAGCCATGTGTATGTTACCCAAGAAATGAGATTGCAGATATGTTCATCATATTGAATTGAGATTTCAGAGCTGTTCTTAAAGATAGGACAAAAAAAATGCAGTCAAATCACAATCCGGAAACTAACGTTTTCTTGAATTTGGTCACATTCGAATTCATCACATCATCACAAGCACCTTCAAACGTACTGAACGTGCGTTGGGAAGGATCATCGTATATTTATCATGAACAAAGATGTAGTCCTAAAATATTAAAATTTGAAGAATTTCCACCTCTGCATTGCTGAATCATCTAGTCCATACATTTTAGAAATAGGACAGAAAAGAACAGGAAAGTGATGTTGATCCAATGCTGTGTGTCTGGACACTGCACTAACTATGAAGCATAAAAAAAACATATCAGTATAAAAGAAAACAGAAACAACACAATTCGATCAAGAAAACTCTATTTTAGGCCTTTTACAAAAGTAGAACCAAAGCGGACGGTTTGAACATAAAAGTATGTTTCCAGATGCAAAGGAAATAACATCCCAGATACAGGGTCATCCATTTCGTGAGCCCGAAAGATATAATTTTTAAATTTTCATTTCAATACATTGTTTGGATCTTGCCATTTTTAATGGAATATAACATCGTTCAAATGTTCTCCACGTGAGCTCTTGCAGGACTTGATTCTGGCAAAGTATTGTAATTTTCAACAACTTTTGGATACATATCAGCCACTAACTCGGCTATAATTTGACGATTATTCGATTTAAAAGCATCAAAAGTTTGCGGATTGTGTGCATAAACACAATCTCTTGCAAAGCCCCACAAAAAAAATCCAACGGTGACAAATCACACGATCTTGGTGGTCAATTCACATCACCAAAATGCAATAAAGCCAAAACGGCTCGTGTTGTATTAGATGTGGCACCGTCTTGCGGAAGCCACATGCCTTTCACATCAATATCTTCGGTTTCAGGCCAAAAAAAAAATTCGGTTAATACCTCATATAGCTCGCTCAGACGGACGATTATGTAGACCATATCAATTGTTTTTAGAACAGGGATATCAAATACTATTTCAAAATTTTATAAAAATTTTCCAAAACTGATACAAGTCGAAATCCATAGAACTCTGAGAAAATCAGATGAAGTCTAATAGACTAGTCAAAAGCTCAACTGTATTGAACAAAGTGTTTAATTTGTCCACCCTATAAGGGCATAATGTAGGGTGTCCATAACGTGTTTGAAAAAAAGAAAACATTTAAAAAATCCAAATTTTATTTAAAACAAAATCAACATCTAAACAAAAACTTCTTTTAAAAAATAAATTATTATTGTTTAAATGTTCGAACTTGGGTTCGTTGACAAATTCTGAATAGGTAGATTCGTGTCTTATTGCTTTATTTTGGGGGACAAAGTATATTTAATGGGACAGATTAATAATGTAGTATTTTTCGTGAACCAAACTGTTCGAAAAAGAAAAAAGAAACAAAAAAGAGTACAATAGTAAAATAGACTAAAAAAAAAAATTTCATGAAAAAATAAAGAACAAGAAATATCTTAGTCAAAAAAGAGAACAGGTTCTCCTTAAAAGAGATGGAAACCCTAGCATAATGTGACACGAAATACAGAAACAGCCAAAAGAGATGCTGATCAATATAAAAGCTGACGGCAATCGAGAGCCAATTATAATCAAAGACATTAAAACTGCCGCAAATACATATAACCAACAACTTAAAGCCTCATATACTCCATAAATTTTATGAAATCAATTTTTTTTTTCGTTACCAGATTTTTATTCTTTATACTTTTATGAATTTTTCATAAAAAAATAATTTAAGAAAATTCCACTCCATTACAAAGTGATAGCAATAAATATTACCGGACAACGGGTTGGGACGACTACCTGGCCCTCTCGACAGTTAAGTTTCGTATTTCTTTTGTTCATAAAAGCTGGGTTTCTTAGAAAACAAGCTCATTTACAGGATCATTTGTGAAGTTAAGAATCAAAAGGACGAAAATACAAGAGGAATAAGAAGTACAGTACATAGCTGGAATGGGAGACTAGCCGTAGTTCACGTTGTACCTACTAGAATCTTTAAACGCATTTTCTTGAAACTATGTTTTCAGACAGTGTCATTATTATGATACCTCCGTCAATTTTTAATATTTTTTCAATATTCTTTTTTTTTTTATCTTGATAATTATTTTCTCTATAGTTGGACGAGAAATTTTTTCAATAGCTTGGTTGGGCAGTTTTTTATAAATTACTAAACACTAATTTTTTGTTTTTTAATTATATACTAAAGTTTGAAACACTGTAATTTCTTTATTTTTGAAAAATAAAAACAATGTCTACCTCAGATTATAACTGCTACATTATTTTACAAGACTATTTTTTATTTAAGTCTGTTCGATAATTTTTCGTGACGTTATGATGTCAGCAAGGAGGCGGCATGGTGTTAATCAGTAGTTCACTTACACCCTTCCAAATAAATATTAATATTGAAAACAAAACATTTTATATTTTTTACTTGTTGTTGAAACGTTAATAAAAAATGTGAATTTAACAATTGAATTTTTGTTTGCCATATATGTACCTAACCCTTATAAAAAATTTTCAAATTTACCCCGCTTACTATGGGCGCGGGTTATGTGAGACCTTAAGCTGGGTTGCAGCAATGTCGTTACATGGAAAAAATACATAGATAAGCTCTTAAAAATCAAGATACTCTTTAAGGTATTTACTTTTTATAATTTTATGATAATTTATTTGTATGTACGCAGTTAGGTATTTTCGTAATGTAATTAATAAATTTCAAGCAACAACTCGTATCAAAATAAGCTGCAAAGAAAATATCATTGAATAATTTATGAAGCAGTCGATGGGGTGATAGAAATGAACCGAAATGATCAGAGATTAAACTAAACCAAGACCTCATCCCAAGAATATGTAAATGAAAAAAAATGATTTGCTATATAATTTTTAAAAAGCTGTAACCTGCAAGTAGCATTTTTATAAATAACATTGGTGTCACCGTCTTCTTAAGTGTTGCAACAATTTTATCACCCTATATGACTCATCCTCTTTTTAACATCTCCTTTCAATTTTTTTTAATTTCTCCAAAAGGAAGAATAAAATCGAGGATATGGTATAACTTGCGTCACAATTAATGAAACGACTTTCATTATTTCATAATGCATTTACGTTTCATTTCAAAGTTTTTTTTTATTTTATTTTTGAGTACTTTCATTTGTATGCCTTGTTCTGTATTCCGTGTATGTCCTTTTTTTCGTCGTAGCCTTTGTATTAATATGAAAAATAATGAAAAGGGGTTGTTGCTACTGTTATGGGACATCGCATTGTTTTCATGTTTCCATTTCTTATTACGCAAGCATAATGAATTAAAAATAAAGAAAAGTTCCATATAAAAAACATTATGTGAATTCATACAAACATACGAGTATGTATGAAAAATAGATGCAACCATGTGTACTTGTAATTTAATGAGATGCCGCAGGAATGCGACAATGCATCCTTGCAATTGTATATAATTTTTCTTTGTTTACGAATAGGGTAGGACATTTCAAAAGATTGGCACTGTGATTTTTAAATTTAAAAAAAAAATCTACATAGGGTAAATTTATATACATATGTATGTATTTTATGTGACAAGAAAGTTGAAGAGGCCCGAATGAGAATGAAAAGGTTGTATTTACACATCTACTCGCATACTACACGAATTAATCATTTTTATCAGACAGATGTCTTTACATCAAAGATATTTATCAAATGAAAAGATTGGAAAAGACCATAGGGACCGTTTATAAATTGTTTTCTATAATTTAGATTGCCTTATCTGTATACTCATATTTGTTACTTACAAAATGGATGTATGATCTGGCTTACAACTTTACTTTACCTTGAAAAGAACTTGACAAGGAAAGAAGGATTTATATAATGCAGCACTATCATGCATTACAGTCCGTAATTTTCGTTCAGAGAGAGTTTATGCAAACTTTTGGCCGCACTCCTCCGAGGTGATTGCAGCAAGAAAGTTCTACCATCGATATCCTTCTGTTCAGACACACTATGCGACTGCTTCATGTTACCATACAAATAAATCCAAGCTTTCGACCCAGAACTTATCTGTTCAAATAGGATTAAACCCTGAATCACTTGAGATATTTCTCCATAAAGATTTTTTTTTTCTTTGCAAAATTCAGACTTCAAATGTATTGAACCCAGCTGACTTGCCGATTGGTCTTTAATTTTGCAAGAAGATCATTCAAATAGTGAAAGCACATTTTCAACTTAATATTCGACAACGTCCATTTTCATATGAACAGCAATGTAAACAAGCAAAATTGTCGAACATGGAGTGATTCTAACCAAGAGAAACAAATGCATCCAACTCGGAGCCCCGAGCTGCATTGTTGGGCCGTATTTTTATTTTGGAGAATATCAGACTGTTACGGTCAATGAATACCGGTACTTAAACCAAACTCTGCTTGGTTTTAGCAATGACGGAGTACAGCGACAATTTCATAAAAAACTGATTTCCAGGACCTCCACTTTCCATTGGCCCCTAAGGTCTTCTGTCTTAACTGCACCTGACTTACTTTTGTGGCTGTTATGAACAACTTTTTAATAAGACATCACATATGTGTCAAGGTGGAAGCGTTAAAGATTGTGGGACAAGAATGTTAAGCTGCCACAAGCGTTGGCGAAGTAAGCAATAACAGCGCGAAAGGTTCTGCTGTGTGTGTGTGGTGACACTATGAGGAAAATCTCACTAAGAGATACTTGTAAATGACCAAACGGTCAAATAGTTAAAGTCTACTTGAACAGCTCGATATATGGCACCCAGCAATTTAAAGAAAACGACCAAATTGATCAATAGGTAAGTTGTTGTTCATCGGTCACATACTTCTTAAACAGCCGGTCAGAAATTGCTTGCCGTTCAGAGGGAGCTTGCACTCCCATCATTTAGTCCAGGTGAAGCAATTTATAGTCATAAGTATCAATTGTTTTCAGTCTCTGCAGAATTCTCTCAATGGGGCCAAGCTGGCTCCAAATCAAGCCTGTGCAAACCACTTGATTCAGTTTCGAACAAAAAACCACAGAAGATCGGCACCGATGGTATCATGACTTTGCCTAAAAAATACTAAAACGTTGTCAATAATAATGGTTAAAATGGTTTGCTTAAAATAAATGAATTTCTACACTCTGAGGACACCAATAGAATTTAACTAATAAATTGAAAAACCAAAACCTTCTCCCAAGCCTAAAATATCTTAAAAGAATCATAAACTTCCCAATAAACTTCGCTTGTGATACTGAAAAAGGCTATAACCAATTTACATCAATTTCGTCCTTCCAAAGTTGCAGAAATTGGCAACTTAATTTTCTGCTCGAGCTACGAGAAGATTGTTTCATTTCAAACCAAAAATTGAATTTTACAAGAATTTTAGTAAAAAAGTGAAGTTACACTTTTTTTTTAAACACAATTTTCCTGAAGAATCTGAGTATTTCCGTTTAGTTCTTGAACATGATGTTACATCACACCTGTCAAAAACCTTTCTGTACACCATCAATATAAATGGAAGGATACATGCTGCGAAGCATTGAAGAACTAAAATACACTACATTAGAAAAATGGCGAAACAACACCGTCACGTCTAGCAATTGTAAAATTTGCAATCAAGATATGTCGATTCTATGTCCATCTCAGAAATAAGGCCCTTCACAAACAACACTTCATCGAATTTTGCATAGGGACTTGGGTCGGTTCAAAAAAACGAAAGAACAGAACAGAAAATAGGTTATTCTGATCAAAAATTGAACTAAAAAATCAATTTGAACGATGAAGCATTTATCAGGATTGTCACATTTTACGCTTATAAACACAATCATTCTGTGCAGAGGCCTCACTATCCACAACATGTTAAAAATGAAAGACGACGAGTGTCCGATGATATCCTTGACTCCTTTTGTGATAGGTTTCCTATACGAGTCATTTCTCGAAATGGTGATTAAAATAATTCGCGGAGATAATGCGATTTAATAACGTGCGAGTTATTAAATCGCATTCGGGCCAAGCTTATGGCAGTCGATTGAAGCATTTAAAGTCAATATTTGTGCTGTTATCGACAAAATACGGATATATATATGCAAAAGAGTCATGTAGAAAACTTATCTTATTTCACAAAAAATAAGTGTTTTCGTGAGGAATCAATATGAAACTTTTTGTTTTTATAAGAAAACCCCTAAACACATTTCGATTAAATGTTTCATACATATATAAGAAAAGGTGTATAACATCTTTTGACTTTTAAAGAATTTTGAAAACTCTTATTTTTAAATCACTTTGTGTATTTACAAGAGCCTATCATTGTTGCTTTGATTTGTTGATTAACAAAACTTTATAATATTAATTTTATTTTTTAAAATTTTATTTTTTAATTATTCTGAGATAATGAGCATTTTTAAAAATATTTTAATATTTAGTAAAACATTTATTAAATACATATAATGATAAAAATGGATTAAAGCGGTGTTATGTACTAATGTATATGTACATCTCTGAAATATCAGCAATAATACAAATTTTAAGATTGAGGACGATGTACAAAAATATTTTACTCTTTCCCTTCAGTGCTCGTTCGAAAGGAGTTTAAGCTGACTACAAAACTAAAGCAAAAACCATAAATACAAAAGGATACAAATTTGTATTAAAGTTTCAAAAAATAGTGTCGTATATTTCAAGAGTTTTATGCCCCGGTTTCGTAATATTATATTTTAAACCGCCCTTTTATGTAGAACTTTTTACTATTCAAGCAGCCCCATAAAAATTCTGAGACTTAATCAAATAAGTTTCTGTACAGCACAGTATCTCATAAAAATTCAATTTTTACACTCTCTTTAATACGATACTATTTTAGAATTTTAGAAATGAAATAAACCCTCTAAGTTGTAACTCTTTAAAAATAAAATTGCCGCAACAATACACTTCCTATACCATTTTAAATTTGTTACAAAAATACATACACTGTCCATGATTTCAATAAACTAAAATATAAGCAATGTTTTGTTTTACGCAAGAATCATTCAAGAACACACAGCGGAAATATAAATGTCAAGAGCAGCCATGAATTGAATTGACATTGATTGAAAAATGTGTCAACGAAAACAATACTCGTATAAAGGATGAAAAATTATTTACATGTTACACACACGAGAACGTAGAGCTGCATACGTGCTCCTTTTCTACTTCCCATAATTTTATCTTTTAATGGATATTTTTTTCACTGTTAACTTTTTTTAATAATGTTTTTTTTTACTGTAATTAAGTGTACCTGTATTTTTTTTTTTACAAATTATGTAACCATTTACTGGAAAAAAGCTTTATTCTGCTAGAAGATGAAAGTCAAAACACAGCAGTGCTCCTAACATTTGAATTTCCGAATTTATTTTTTGTTTTACTATTCGCCGAAAATCTTACCGAAAAAAAATACGCTCCGTCCATCAAGGATGCAGCTTAGTGGTGCTATCTGTCGAGGCAGTACGAATGAAAGCAATGAAATGGTTTTTGGCTAAATTTAGCCTTTTTTCTCCTTTTCTTTTTATGGTCGTTGATTTTCAAAATTTGACATTTTACATCTTTGTGAAAAATTGAATACGAGTACTTAGGACGTAGTCTAAGCATGATTAGCGATTTTTGTGGAAGGCGACCGTAATGCCCTTCTCATCTTTATTTAAAATCTTAGCAAACGACATGGCAAGCCACTTTAAGACTTAAAAGGGAGAGAAAGTAAAGTTAGATTACATTATTTATAACTCATTTAGAGCTACTCGTATTTGTAGAAGTTTCCTTCCTTAAAAATAACAATTGAGTCAGAATCGAAAATGGTTGAAGATATTCTTTTTTGAGCACGATTTTAGGCTTGAACTATTATTTTGGAGGAAGCGCATGCTCTTAGCTCGAGCCCATTTTTCGAGCGTTCCGATCTTATCCACGAATACTATACTAAATATTGGCTTTAAATGCCGAAACACCATAGTTTGCAGCTTATGAGCACATAGTTCCGATTTCTTAAAAAAAGTAACCTTGTGGCGTCAAAGCGGATATAGCAAATATACCCATACAATGTAATCATTAAATCGAGTTTCATAGGCCAACTTTACCTTTAATAAATATTCACTCATCCTTGTCCGATAACAACAGACATTGACTGCAACGCGAAATGTGGCTTAGTTTTTGAAGAAATAAGAGGCCCGAGGATGGTGGTGGCATCCATTGTGAAGACCATACTTAATAGTACACAGGTGTAGTTAAGTCGCATGTATCTCTCCTAAATCTGCCGCACTACAGAGAAGAAATTTTGTTTGTTGATCCAGAAGCATGCAAACACAATTTTTGAATAAAACTAAGAATCGATTCAAAAAGCCGCTAAAGGGCTCAAACCATGAACTCCTACCGCAAAACCAAGAATTTGATCGAAAGCTAAGAGATAATCTATTTTGTACCTACGAAATCAATCAATCAAACAAAATCCATTGAAAAGAGAAGGATCATGCGACGCAGCGAAGAAACCTGCTTTGGTGCGATGAAACAAAAATACAACTTTTTGAGTTCGATGGAAAATACTTTGCTCAATGCATAGCAGGTGCAGCATATTCATACCCAAAGATGAAACAAATATATAGACATTTTAGAGAATGTCATGCCATTGAAATGGCGAAGCTCCGAAAACTCTTGTTTCAGGAAGAATATATGTTGGTGCAGTGGCCTTCTCAACCTCCAGATTGAAAAAAATGGAAACCTCTAAATTGAGCTTGGAATTAATAATCTTCTTACAAATTTAGTTTTTTATTTGGTCTTTTTATATAAATTGTTTTTTTTTTTTCAAACAACGTTAATATTTAAGACTATACTCGTATTTTTCACTGGATGGAAAATATTTGAAAATAGTTTTTATAGGACCACCATTTTATATATTAAAAAAAAATTATGCCTTCCTTCAAGTAAAAAAACCAAAAAGTTGTTTTGATCATACCAGATGTAAAGGTAAGGGACGTAGGGATGTCAAAAGATTTCTTTTTACTAAATGTTCTTAAAAAATAAATGATTGCAGAAAATGTACCCTACATATTATTAGAGATTGTATTTTTTTTTTTTTAAGAAGAAAATTGGCCAGGAAAATTTGGAAACAATATAAAATCCCGAAACTCATATGGGGACACTCTATATTTCACGATATAGTTACAAAGCTGAGGGCAGGAATTAGGCATACAAAAATACAAAAAGTGCACGAATTTTAATAATAATAATAATTTTAACATTTTTTGAGATTCGACGTAGTTCGAACATATTTTTTCAGTTGCGAAATTTTGCTTTAATTGCTGAATAAGGTTTTTTTTTAATCTACCTTAAGAGAAGACAATACAAATTTTGTCACCTGGAAAAAAGCATCTGAGGTTTTTGATGTTTATTAAATGTAAGCTATTTATCCATTAATGTATAAAACCAGAGAATATTAATTGGAAGTATGAATCTTGCAGCAAATTTAAAATCGGAGAGAGTTTCGCTTCGCGCACAAATAACGACACTTTGCATGCCGTAATACAAAATGCTCAATGAAGAACCAATATTTTTTATCCCTTAAAACTGTGTTGTAGATTTCAACCATCTACCTTTAGATGTTAAAATAAAAATCTTAAAGAAAAATTTAAACTACAAAAACAATATAATTTTACATCATTCAGTATAAGTGGCCCATCGTTCATTTAGTTTTTTGAAGACTTGACTCAGAGTTCTTTATTCAACGGAATTAGGGCTTCATATTCTAGTTAAAAATGAGTGATTGGATGGCTTTTGCTTATTTTTTTTAGAATAGTAATAGAGGTTCATTATTTCAAAAATTAAAAAAAAAATAAAGTCCTTGAATATGGGTTGGTAAACATATTTTGAAAATAATTGGCGATACAATACAGTACAGGGCCGTACTTAGTCCTACGTAATGGCGCTCGGGCATGGATTCTGTCGAAAGCAGATAAATATATCCTCAGTCGTTTTGAAAGAAAAATTATTCGTTCCCTTTTACGTTGACGGGCTTCAACGACGAACTATACGAGTTATACAGCGACATCGACAGATTCAGAAAACTGTCCATTAGTCGTCTAAAACGGCTAGGACATGTAGGTATAACAAATGGACACTAATGCTCCGCTCGCAAAATCTTCAAAACTATCCCAGAGCGACAGAAAGGGTAGAATAGAGAAAGACCTTAAGTGACATGCCCAAATGTAAGGGCCTGAAGACCTGAATAGACTTGGAGTGCGCAACTGGAGGAAGTTAGTTTAAAACTAATCTAATTGGAGAGGCGTTTTAGTTTTAAGTAAGGAAAAAAGTGCCGTACTTTCTCACGTTTTTCATTTTATAAATCAGTGTTTGCAACAGCTCGTTTTTTATTTGTGGCGCGATTTTAAAATATTTTATCATTGCGGTAGTAATTAAATATTTTAATATTTATGTTAAGTGAAAAAAGAATTTGTAAAAAGTGTCCTCTTGATATATGTATTTATACAAACATCAACTTGAATACTTTAATACTGAGTTTTCAGATCGATAAATTTTACACTTCAATAACAATATTTAAAAATCAACTGCATTATTCTTCGAAATAATGTGTACAAACTCAAGCCAGTTACTAGTGATTTGAAAGCCATATAGAACTAGTTTTTATCTATCAAAGTCTTGTTTTAAAAAGTTTTTAATTGATAGAGCAGTTATTCTTTTCATATTTGAATTTTATATTTCCTTTCTCTTATTTCAAGACATAAAAATACTTCATAATTTTTACAACAGCTCATTAATTCTTCTAAATAAAGTAAAAAGAACTGACCTCTAGAAAGCTGGAGGACTCTGAAGGACCAATATTAACATTGAATTAAAAATAAACTAATTCGAAGGGATAGATTGATTATATACAAAAATAAAATCTTAACGATGCAATATAGAAATAAAGGAAGAAATAATTTAAATTTAGGCCTAGATGTCACAAATGTGAGATACTAGGCTATTATAGTTAATTTGGAAGAGCCCAAGCTTTACACTTCTGATAAAACTTCCTGGTATTGATATTGCCCTATTTGCCCTCTATAAATTCATTTAATTTGCAAGTGGCTAAAATTAAATAAAATATTGCTATCCAGCAAAATGGGAGTTTGAAAAGACTCCACGTAATTTATAATTTAAACTTAAATTAAAGTTACGATTACCAGACTTCATAAAAATGTTTTCAAAGCTTAATGACCGAATAGAAAAATGTTCCTTATGCAGAACGAGTGTAACTATATTATACAAATATAATATGTAGTTTAGCATACACTATATAGAAGTATCTAAGTATGCATAGGAAACACTTGCATATGTATACATTGTATATAAGATTTGAAAAACTCATTCTAGAAACAAACCCAGGCCAGGAATTTTAAATTATCAAATCTTTCTATCAAAAAACATTTATCCATGTATTGTAGTTTGACCTACTACTGACATTGTGCAAAGAATATAACTTTAAGAACTTTAACCTGGTTTTGGAGCTAATAACTAAATAACGTTAGGGAAATCAAAAAATCTCAGATTAAGGTCTAAATCAGTATTGGGTAATAGGTCTATACGACTAAACCATTATGATCGATTAAAGTTAACAGCAAACTAATGACGACCAGAAATAGGATAGACCCTCAAACAGAGCCTTGAGGTACACTCTTATTAGAGAATAGAATTTCGCTCTTTGCGGCCTATTTTCAAGACATGACCTGAACCAATTCATTCAGCTACGGATTAAATTCACAGATTTTCAGGTTGACAGCTATCGGGCGACCTTATCTAACAACAAAGCTTGAATACTTTCGCTACTAAATTAGAAATTAAATAATTTAAAATGTACTATTTAAAAATAACAGCTCTATTTCCAAAAAGCTCTACAAATTGTTATGTTCTAAAGGCAGCTTATAATTTTCGGCAGTCATCTATTCTTAAGTATTTTTTATTATTTCAATTAAAAAAGAATGCTGGCGTTTAATTATTGAAGTTATCATCTAGAAAGTTCAATGTCATTGTTCATGAATTCGTCGTATTTTTGTGAAGCCCCCACTATTCCAATTTACGATAAAAATAAAATGTTGTTTTCTTTTTAAACTCAACTCATTATCGTTAAAAATGTTTCGAAAATGATTAAAGACTTTCGATGTTAAACTAAGTGAAAGTGAAAGTTCCTATCTTACCTAAAATTGTCCTTGCAAGTCGAAATTATTTATTTTAAATATTTTTGTATGAACCTCAGGGGAGCCAACTTGGTCCACTATTTTTTGCTCATTGTTTGCAATTGTAAGTGATGTAGGTATTTCAAGTATTGTAGAGTTCGGGTGAGTTCATAAGGGTAAAAATACTGTAGCTTTGCAAAATTCGTTTTTCATAAGAGAACTGTAGACGCGTTCTGCGGTCTGCGACATTAGCCAATCCCATAAGCGGAGCAGCAGTAAAAATGTGAAACTCGTTACGCATAAGTTCGTATAACGAGGAAAGGGTTAATAAAAGGATAAGAAGAAGATAAGAGAACTGTATTACTGTTGCAAATGTTTTGTTATCACTTGTGTCCGCAAACTTTAAATGGTTGTTTTGCAATTTTTTGACCAGTTCTTATCCTACTGCGAGGTAAAATTTTACGTCTTCTGCATTCATTAACAGCTAAAATTTATAGACACAATTTTGACAGCTTCACAGCTGCTAAAGGAATGCTGAAAAAGTTGTGTTCATTAATGCTTTAAAGTTCTGCTGCATCATATTTAAAGAAATTTTTTGTATTTATGGATACATCCATACTATTACATTCGTGTTCTGATCTAAAAATTTTAATTTGCTATTTATTAAAGCCGAACAAAATTCAACTACTATTTCAGTCTATTTTTCAAAGGCAGAGGTTTGTTTAAGCCACCTTCGAGTACTTTATGTAGGGACATACTTCGAACATTTTCTGTGCTTTCAATTATAATATCTGTGTTCAGGACAATTTATATTTAAATTATTATCTTAACGATTAAATAGGTTTTAGATTCTCTAACTACCAACGTAAGTCATATTGAAACTAGTTGGTGGTATTTTTAATAAAACCCAGTTTTTAAAATGAAATGATTTTTTTTAGAGTTCACTAAGACTATTGTTAAAAATAAGATTTAATATTAAATATAAAACAAATTGATATTTCAAGGTTATTCTTTTTTTTTTGGATAAGCCTCCATTATAGAGATTTATTGTAAAGTGTGCTGTGTATCCCTAAATGTATTTTGGAATTTCGACACAAAGAAAAGTGTCTCAAATCTAAATTAAATTGAAATTTCTGCATCAACCATAACCTACGTAATAAGTTTCTAAAATTAAAGGCACCACGCCCTTTTAGTTTTTGAAACTGTTTCAGAAAATTCACTTTCTTTATTCTAAAGGATTTAAAATAATTGAATGTATATTAAAATTTCCTTGAATTCTACTTAGCATCCTTATTTAAGTAAGAAAGCTACTTACATACATTTCCTCATAGACTTAATTAAGCTTTTAATTTTTTCTTTTAGATTTAAGTACACATATTTAAATTTAAAAAATGAACAAAAAAAAAAACGATTTCCTCTTTAAGAGAGAAAATTAAAGAAAAAAAAAGGACAGAAAGGATTTTAATTAGATTTCACGCACACACGCATCTTCTTATATGAATATGTAGGAAGGGCCCGGTTCCATAGTCGTCGTAATAGTTTTCTGCGCGCACATTTAATTTAAAAAAATATATATACTATATAACTCTGCCATTTAAATTAATTTATTTTTTTATTTCTTTTTTGTTATATATTTAATTTCTCTTTTTTATAGTATACACACAAAATTTTTTCCTTTATCGAACTGATCGAATTTTTGGGCGCGGTCCATCTCCTTTTAACGACGCATGTACAGCGGACGGTTATGTTTTTTTTTTTTAAACTCATTCGGGATATAGAAATTTCCTTTTTTTTGTGTAAGCGAACGAGAAAAAAAAGAAAGTTTTCTAAAATATAGATTTTTAAGTTTTCTAAGGACTTTCTTGATATTTTTTTTTATTTAGTAAAACGTTTAGCAACATTTAGGAAACATTTAGACCGATTTTTTTTAGATTTTCGTATTTTACAACATTTACATTTACAACATCCAGTTTTTTGCATGCACCTACCTTTTCCAAAATTCGAGAAAATTTGACTTGTTTCGAGGATATGTTGATGACAATGATGATGATTGTGATGATGATGACGTCCTGACGGATACAGACAGATTTAAAGTTTAGAAAAAAAAATAAAAATTATTTTTGAGATTTTCTGCAACCGAAGGATGGGATTTTTACGTATGTATTTTTTTTTTGTACGTATTTATTTTGAATTCTTTAAAAATTAAATTTTCATTTCTCACTGTAGTTCGAAAATTGATTTTGCACCGTTTTCACCAAGATTCACTTGAAAATGAACAAAGTCGGATAAGAAAAATAAAAAAAATTTAAATAAAATTCTCGTAAAATTATTTAAAAAAAAAAAGAAAGAAAAACTTTGTTAAAAACGGAATTTTCGAAAGCGTTTTCGAAATGACGGACCAGCAAAGAAAAGAAGAAAACTTTGTAGGAAAAAATAAATTCGAATCCAAGTCTCTTTCAGAAATCTATGGCGGCCTATGATGCCATTAAAAAAGTGTTTTTTTTTTCTGGTTTTTTTTTGCTTTTACTGTATAGAGTAGTAGATTGGTTTATTCCTTGAATGGAGAAGATGATGATGATGTCCTTCAAAAAATTTGGCCACCGTATAAAAGCGCACCAAGCGCACTAGTTGACGCCTAAACGTCTACTACGAATAACGGTCGATGTAGCGAACCCCTGTTCTCAAACACACCAATATATTCATTCAAAGCATTTTCCAACATCCTTGCATATTTTTGGCATCCCTTAGCGCCTCATTTGCCGCCATCCAGAAGCTAGCATTGTATATAGAAGCCCGGGCATCCTTCTCAGTATTCCGTTCGTTCATCTCGAATCAAATTGACATTGTATTGGTGCAGGGCTATCCCATCATACAAATACAAATACGAATACATACATAGAAGAATCTCCTGGCTGACTGCTGTTGCTCCTGCCGCTGATTTGTTTTTGTGGACCAAGCAAATAGTATTTGTATAGCTAAGGGCGCATAAAGGGCACAAGGGGTGACAATAAAACCGAGAACGAAAATTTCCCTGCTTCCTGTACACCACCCCTCGTTTGGGAGAGTTTGTGAAACTTTTCACCTATGTACGTCGTCGCCGTTTTATACGAATGTGCTTGCGCGCAAAATATAGATACATAGAGCATCGACAGGATACACACAGATACGTAGATAGAGAAACACAATTGCAGACTCATAGATGGACCAAAAACGCACCCTTTTGTACATGCCAGGGGGTGATGCTGGCTTTTTCCTCTCTCTATTGCTGTAGTAGCTGTGGGCTGTGGGCTGTGGGTTGTGGGCTGTTGTGGGTTGCTGTGAGTTCAGGGTTCGGGAGAAGCAGTCGGTTTTACTTTAACCCTGGATTTTTGCGAAAGGAATATAAGGACTCTATCTACGTAAGCAGTGGCTCCCTCTGGCAGTGTATTATGAAAAGATTTTGCAGCTCACATCTACACATAAACAGAGAGAGGGAGAGCAACATCATCGCCTAGGTAAGTTAAAACACATATCTCATCGCCTTCATTATCGTGTTTTCACCTCTCGCCCTTCGTTTTTCGTGTATGCTGTGTGTGCACTACCACCACTACCATCAGCATCGACATCGCACCACCCCTCGAAGGATGTTTGGACATTTTAGCTCATACACATATAGGAAGGTAGTAGTTGCAACAACATCACCAGCAGCATCATCGGCAGCATCAGCAGCAGCAGCATCATCATCATCATCATCATCAACATCATCATCATCTTTTTCTCTAGAGCGCCCGTCACACTAGGGTATGGAATGGATGAGGATGGTTTTGTTTAGTAGAATCACAGGAGAGAAAAATAAAATGAAGCACAACCAAAAATAAAAACGAGAAAAGAAGCAAAGGACCTCCAAAAAGGAAGAATAGCTGATTTCCAGAAAATCTCATTATTTAAGCTTTTGTTGGATGTGTGTTTGAATGTGTGTACGAGTATGTGCATGACAGGCTGGCAAACCTGCTCACCATTGCCACTATCCATCTTCTGATCCTATGCACTAGCACTAAACTACAACATTACACTACAGCGCCACAGCTTTCTCCCCCCACCCCCCTGCCGGAGTGTGCTCTTGTTAGAATTCACTCTTCCTATGGATTTACGAATCCTCGTGTTAGAACTTATTCCTGCCAAATGGTAGGTGGTTGGCGAGTTAGTTGCACGTTTCAGGATGAGGGTGGCTCTGTAAAATAAACGCGCCGGAGCTAGACAAGTGCTTGTGTGAGTTCCTAAAGCGAGATAGATACAAAAGTGGAATGCAAACATTGATAGTAAATGTTTTGTTGAAAATCGAATTTAGAAAAGGATAGCTATTGCGATTGAGGATTTTATGATGGCTACTGATGCTGTGTGATGTTGGGATGAGGACGAAATCGTTTTTTTTATATACATATTATTATAACAACGTCTTCAAGAACAAAGGGAAATGAAAGTCATTGCAAAGAAGGTGTTGCTCACTGCTGGTACTATATCTTCTCCTTGTAATAAGGTCCTTGAAAGAATTTTCTTTTCCCGCAGAGTTTCTTTTTTTCTATTTTTATTTCTTTTTATTTTATATTTTTTTGTTTTCAAGAAAATGGCTCACTTAATTATCAACTTGGAGATCTGTAGTCCGGGCACGTTGCGTCAAGTTCCTAGGCCAATGTAACTAGCATCTGGGATGGCTTGGTTCATTTTGTATTCATAAAATTAACATTGGGATTAAAGAGGGATGTACCGTGGAGTTGTTTGGTTGTAGTTGTAATTGTATTGTGTTTTGCGGAATACCTAGTCGCTCTTGCGTAACTTAGTCGAAGTCACTTTAGTTTTTAACTTAAGTGGCAATTGGAGGATTAACTTGCTTTAAAATGGAAATGACAGTCAATAGAATGCGGGTCTCTTAGTTTGACTGGCAAGCTTATCAAATTATCAACTAATTGGATTTTGTATATTCCTAGCAAGCCAACATTAAGATGTAAATGGACAGTTTTCAACTCAGGGCTATTATTTCGCAGAACGCATACCTTATTCCAGAAAATGGACAAATATGCTTGGAATAGTCGGTGTGAACTACCGGAGGTCGGACATTTTCATCGATATTATTTTTTGATTTGAAACTAAACGTCAGTCGCGCTTTCCTGAGGATAATTTTTCATAAGGATCTTGGATAATTCGATCACAAAGTCCAATTGATTCGGAAATTGCAGCAAAATGACCACTAGCTTCGTTATTGGTGTTTGGACTTAAGAGCTAATTTGAAGACAATTTTCCTGAAAAAATCATGTTTTCAAAAGAGGTGTATTGCCATGCCGGCCGCGTCATTAACAAGCGAAATTGGTGTAGTTGGGGCTCGTAAAAACCCGCAGGTAGGTGGTCATAGAGAAGTCCACGCATCCTGAATTTGTGACTGTTGGGTATGGATTATGGAGTGGCGGCATTATTTGTCGCCAGAAAGTCATCAGTCAATGGAGAGCGCTACCAAGGCATGATAGCCAGTTTTTTATGGCCACAAATTGAGGATTTAGACTTGGGCGAGTTGTGGTTCCAGCAATGTGCCACATAAGCCGTCAAAAACCAACGACATCAATAAGACACTCAGAAACTATATTGATCCAACTGTTCGTCAAAAAGGGACCCAAACCAGCGATGACAGGATGGCCCACTGTCAAGTCAGGCAAGGCAGTCATTTAAATGAAATAATATTCCATAATTATTCGGAAGGTTTACTCTTTTCAATAAATTACCAATTTTTAAAAAATATTGAACAATGTTTTCTATAGCCTTTCTTAAAAGATACCAACAGTTGCCTAACCCTTCGTTAAGTTATTTAACGCGAAAAATTCCATCTAATGATATTCGTACGTGTTTCAGCAGCACTTACGTCCGTAGCGATAGCAAAGCTGAACTGAAAGGCTTGTCGGACTCTCAACTTAAAAGCTAAATTGATAATGCAAGATTTCAGGAAACGCAGTCGGAAGGCTGATTTCACTGAGTCTTGCCTGGGTTCCTGGCCATAATTGGATGATGTGCCGAGAAACTGACAAGGCTGAGAGAAGACTTTTTCAGGATCCGAACGTACTTTATGTTGGCCTACGTCCCGGTTAGGGCTTCCATTAACACTTTGGTTTCACATGAACTTAACTGCAGATGGCGTGAATTCACAGGCTGCCGGCCAATCAAACTAATTTCTTTCGACGTCTCTAAGAGGTAGACGAATTTCCTCCTGTCCTTCAGTAAGATAGAACGAAGGCTGTTAACTGGCGCCCTGACGGGCACTACGCATTTCTTTTTTCCGCTACCTATTCCTACCTGCACGGAGCCAAATTAGTCTAGAACTGAATAAGAATTGATGGTATGAGACGGTCCACTGTCAAATGACCCATCTGGGTCATCTGGGGTTGTTTTGGAACATCAGATGAATTTTTACAAAGCTGACAGTTATATTTCACAGATTTGACTAACTGACGGATCCAATATTTTGCTCGAAATGCGCAATCTATAGCTTCTTTGTTCTTAAGGCGGAAAATTTCGTGGTAATATGTAACAAGAAGTCTGGTGAAAAAATGATCATTTGGCAAGACAATTGGTCTTTTGACATTGTAAGAAAGGCAAATGGCATTCTCAATTCGACTGGCTAGCCTTCTCTCGTCGAGAACCGGCGTAAGTTTACAAATTGAGCTAGTCTTTGCCTGATTTCTGAAAAGAAGATGCACTTCGTTAGGATAAGCCACCTTTTGAACTGATAGAAAAAGTACGTATTTCGTTTTGTAAAGTTGCTGCACGAAGTACGAATGAATAGACTCCTAACGGTTTATAATAATTCGAGAACCTTTCCAATTAAATAAGCGATACATTTTGATGCATAGTTAAAATGAATTTATTTCGTTTCTCTTACGTTCACCGTTCTTTTCTGATTCTCTTAAGAAAGAGGGACCTGATAATCATTTCGAGCTTGTGGATTATCTCCAATAAAATTGCGGACGTGTTGCCTCATCCGTAGGATTTTGTCTTCATGTGATCCATCGCTTATTGACAACCTCAGTGATAGATATTCTATTAGAAACGAATTGTTTATAACATCGAATGGCAGATTTAATCAAATTGAAAACTATTTCAAAATCCGACCATAGGATTATTCGATTTGCCCTAAGTTCATGATAGGTAACTTTCAAACATACACCCAAAACGGCAGCCTGAAGTTCCAACCTTGGAATAGTAAGCAAACGCTCACATCATCCCCCAGTTCAACTCGCCCGTAAGCCACCGCACAATAGCTAACCTAGCGTCAACAAATACGTTAAGCTGAGCATTTGCCACTGGATTGGATGGTTGTGAGTGATAGCATCTAAGTACTCCGAAGTCCATCAGTCCATCTAGACACTTATACTAGCTATACCACTGTACGTATTTATCTTTCTGAATGAAATCATTCCATTCTTGTTTCTCTTCCACCACCTTTGCAACAGTAATTTTAAAGTCATGGTAAAATGTATTAGCAGGATGCCAATCGTATCGAAAATTGGTAAAGTCAGACTTAGCATCTGCGTACAGCATCTGTTTTGGCATTTGGCCAAATTTTATAATAAAATATGCATCCCCAATATTTTTTCTTTATCGGTGTTTCCGCAATTTATATACTTCGGTTTCAATGCTTCACAGAACCGCAGTCCATAGTCTTGAGAAAATAAGGCGGGTTTGAAACAAACCTCCTTAACTCAAACCCAATACGGCTGTGACTTACCTTAAGATCTTGGGATTTCCTTTTAATTTATGACATTTTGGATATTTGTCGCAAATATAGTGCGTGGAGCCGACGCCTTCCTTAGGTCGTACCAGTTTATTTCCCTGAATGAAGCCGATATCACTTGCTTTAGCTTAAGTTAAAACAACTTTTGAGCTGAATTATGCAGCAGCCCTTTAGCTGACAACAAATCACCTAAAGGTAAAAGGAATGCTATTTTATCTCCTGAGAAAGCACTGGCCTTATACCTTGACTTGAATCTGTCTGAAAGGAATTATGTATTACTAAAACCATCTTACAAAGACAACAGCATTAGTCGATTTTAAAGAATTTCTAGACAGAACTGCAAGTTTGTGCTTTTTATTGCTTTTTATCTTCTTGAACTAGTAAGCAACATTACCGGCACTGAAATTCAGAAAAATCCACATTTTCCAACAACGTAGTACTGCATGCCTATAAAGTTCTCCTTGTGCAGGACGACAAGCTACTCGTATTATTTCATTTTTCCAATTACCCATTGGCAACTTTTCGTAGACGTATTGGATCCATGACATAGGGAAGGCATCATCTTGCGTTTAGGAAATCATTGCAGATTATTACCAAGGAAGATTTATGGATAGCGTTGCTGCTTACAATTGATCCTTGAATTTCACCGAATATATGGAATTATCATTGGCCAATCCTATATATTTCCAATTAAATGCCGAAAGTTATGGTGAACTGATCAACTTAGATGTAAATGTAAAAGTGGAACGAAAGTGTACATCAATCTGGCGAAAGCAAGATAGTTGCACTTGATATTTCTAAGGCATTTGACATCAGTTTGGCATCAGACTCTTTTGTCGAAAATGCGTGCATCTGCGACCGACGACTCTCTTCTTCAATGGATTAGAAATTACCTTTCGGAACGTTCAATTCAAGTTGTTTTGGATGCTTTCAAGTCTCATATTCAAAAAATAAATGCTGGTGTGCCCCAGGGCTCCGTTTTGTCTCTGGCACTCTTTTCAATTTTCATCAATGATCTTTTGTCTGCTACTTTAAATCCAATTTATTCATTTGCTGACGCCAGTACTCCCTGCTTTTCATATTTGTTTCCGGACTCACGTCCCTGCCCTTTGGCTGTAAAACAAGAACGGCAGCGTATGTAAGGCCCACTCAATTCCGATCAATTATTGTCCCGCAATTGGGAAACTACCAACAGAGTGGAATTTAATGCTTCCAAAACACAATGCTGTCTGTTGTAGCTAAAGCGATATTCAAATACCCAGCCATTATCCATGAATGGTACTTGCATCGTACAACTGAAAAACTTTCTATTCTCGGTATGTGTGTCAAACAACTTACATTGGGATGACCACATATTCGAAATCGTCAAAAATGCTGCGAAATGTCTAGGTTTTCTTAAGCGATGTAAGAAATATTTTACCCCCTCTGATCTGGCTTTAATATATAAGCTCACATCTGGTCAGGTGCTTCTAAGACTTCTTTGCACTTGCTAGATAAGATTCAAAACCGTGCGATAAAACTTAAAGGTGATGCTAATATTACACAGTCGGTTGACACCCTCGACTATCGACGTAATGTCTCCTGTCTCACCCTGTTCTATCGCTATTTCCACCACTAGTGCTCCTCAGGCCTTAACACCTGTCTCGCTATATATGCTAATCAGTACACCCTCAAGCCCACTTTCGGGCGTTCACTAAAATATCGTGATTCTTTCCTAAACCGAAGAACTTGCTCATGGAATGCCCTGCCGAGCTCTTTATTTCGTAGTCATTATAACTTCCAAACATTCAAAACCAACGTACATAGGTACATCTCTTTTTTTCCTTCATAATTTATTTCATCGTACCACTCTTAAAACGCCTTTTGGTCTTGCTTGCATTTTTTTTATAAAATAACTCGTATATACAATATAATAATATGTAGATACCTGTTCTAAGAAAAAAATTAACAATAGCAACGCATTTAGATTCTTGTTCTTCTGTGTACTAGTAATCAATGTACAGCTTAGCTAAAGAGGGTTGGTTAAAGACTTAATAACTATTTCTTTACTTACTCGTATCTAAAGTTGCTCAGTTGGCTTCATAGACTAAAAAAGAGCGATTAGAAAAAAACAGTTTTCTGAGCTGACGTGCGTCGTTGTTAAAAAAAAACGTGATCAGCGGTTGGTTCACAAGAAGTTGACTCTGCTTGTTTTCCTAAAGCTAAAATTGATTCCTTTCACTGAAGGATAACACTGTTTGAACTGGCTTACCTAATACTAAGTGTGAACGTTTTTGTTAAATGGTCGGTTTATGTTATATAAGGCGTTGCAGTTTGAACCATAACAGAGCGCCTTCCCGGACTCTTTGGCCAAGTTGATATCGCTGTTAGGCCCCTTAAGTTTGTCACTGTAACTTTAGACCATGCTGAGTTGACTTATATCTCCAGTCTGCGGGTCTTCTTAAGGGTCATCGTTTTTGAGAATTGGACAAATAAAGCTGAATTTCCATTCATTAACCAAACCTACGTTCGACCGCATTTTTCAATTTTCACTCATTATCAAGTCATCTATCGTTTTAAAAACCCCGATGGGTAGCCACTCAGCTCCGGCAATTTTTTTGGATTTGGCTAGTTTGAATGGACGACTTTGCTAATTATGTTATTTCCAACTAAGAGTTTATTTGTACGATTCTACCATCATGTTACCTTGTTTATCATTGCAGGGTTCGGCTCGGTCTAGTTTTGGCATATTCATTGAATTTTTTTTGGCTATTATACGTTCTCTTCATTTCCTCATACCTCGGCTTCCTTAATTCTTGGACAAGCTCTTTTATACCTCATTGGTTTTTTTTCATAAATTGAACAAAGAGTCTTAGAAGTCGCTTTCCAAATACAGTAGAGTGGTCTATAGTAGGTATCTACGATGCTCTTTTTTTTACGCCGCCATTAATTTAAAAGCGTAAGTATATTCGCCAAACGTTGTTCCTTTGAGTCAATCCAATCCGACAAAGCACTTTATTCACATTCACACTTATGGATAAAGTAAAGAATATCTATTCCTAACGGAGGTACCCAGAATAATTGATTTTAAGTCGTAGTAACAAAATATCTAACCACCGTTGGTGTTAAATGTTGTTAACCGTATAAGCTTTGATTTGGACGTTTACCTACGGTGATCATTTTTGTCCTTTCCGCCGCAACATTGACGGATTTAGATTGTATAGTTCTGACGCGTTTTTTGGTAAGCTGGCATTTCTCATTTTAGGCTACAGTATCATCAAAGTTGATTAAACTGGAAGCTACCCGTTCGACGGAAAAGACAGGGATGCTGAAAAAAAGCAAAAACATTCATCGGGTCGTATACCTGTTCAATAAGTAAGCAAATTAAAACTTAACTGCATTTCAAACATCTTCTCAATGTGGCTACAAAACAATTTTAACTTCTTTTAAAAAGTCCAGTTTCAAGGGCTGATAGAGAAGCATCTGATGGCCTTAGTTCGATTGACCATTGGGACATAGACATTAGTCAAAAACAGGACCATACCGGAAGCAGTACACTATCAATATGATTATTTAACAACTTCCGACATGTGACATAACTATTGAAATTGGGAATTGAAGCAGACGAAATCGAGGAAAGCGTAGTACTCGTTTGGGTCTTATTGATACAATTCTTCTGGCATATACACTCGATATACATATTGCCGTTCTGAACCATCTCACATAAGATAACATTTAAGGTCTTTGCATTAATCCAACAAAATCTGCACCGTCAAGTTAAGGGTATTTGCGGCTGACGATCCAACAAAAATTCTCATACCAAGAGCTTCAGATAAGGAAAAGCTCAAAAGATGGATAAAGCCCTACACTTACTTAAGGTAGACATCATCATTGGTCCGACTAAAGGATATATATTGACTGCTACAGAAAACAGAACTTATTTCAATTTAGGTACGGATTTATCGGGAGCAATGTTTTCTTACAAATCTCCACTGAATATAAATTCGCAAAACTTGGCTGATGTATATACATTCACGACTTGTAAAAGAAAAAGGAGATTGAACCGAAGAATGTCCTAACTTTGACGTCATGAAATCGTTTTTAAGTGATTTTAACAGAGAAGGACAGTCGGAAACCAAAATCCTGGCAAAATGGAAACTGGAAACTGAAAACGATCTCAGGTTTTGCTGGCAGGAAATCAATTTAACTAGCATACGACTTTAATATTTAAATAAAGGGACAGACGGACAACCTTATCATGATCATCACATTTTGGACAGTATTTTAGACGGGTCTCAAACGACACAACGAGGAAAAAAAACTGTAGATGTTAGAATTGCAGAAAACCACCAGAAATTGGCAAATTGTTTATGCGTCAACTTTTCGCCAAATTCTATGCATCTTGTGTTAAGAACCAGTGGAACTTTTGCTCAAAGCCATCAAAAACGCCAAAGATAATGTTATGGGTTTTGCTCAATCGCCTGTTTAAAACATTTGATTTGAGGCAGTATGCAGGCAAGCACATGCAGCAAAACAGCTCGTCTGCGGCATGGCGCTACATAAAAGAAAGTGCGCCTCTTTAGCAAAGCAGGATTGAGTATGTGGAGAGCTGCCATACTTTGCCAGATTCTAGAGTTAATCCAGATCGACACTTATAACCGCCTTCTTAACTGCATAGCAGCTATGGTAGCCTCCATCGGGATAACCTATGCACTGGCATGTCGCTTTATGGCATTCCTTCAAACTTTAAAATTTTGCTAACTTTAGAGTAAAGAGTGGCTTGACATGACAGAACATATACTTTGTCGTTTCGATGCAGAATTGTTCGTTTGTGTGGACGAGTTTTAGTTACACATAGATGGCTCCATAGTCCGAGTTTGACCAGAGCATCAGATAATTTAGCTCTCTAACTAGATCGGTCTTTTGCTAGTTGCCTTCATTTGCGTACACGAAGTTGGCTGATATTTCCCTTCTCTTGTATGCTGGGCCGATCCGGGATATTCAATCTTTTCTGCCAAGGTCGGTGTCCTGTCCCGCCTGTACTCATTGCTGACAAAACGCCTCTTCCATTCTCTATTTCATGCAAACAGGTCAGAAAATTACCTGAAGAACTTTTCTCTTGAAGCATTTCCATCCGCTTTCGTCAATGTCCAAACACATGGGCCGTAAAGCAGGACTGGTTGATCAGAGAAGGAGCGATTAGCAAGAGTGATTCTCTGCATGATTTCTGCGCTCGATTCATGGTCGAAAACAGTCGTACAGCCGAGATAGATAAAGTTCCCTAATACTTCCAAGTTGAAGCTGCGTTTTGTTCTAGGTGTCGATACTTTGTGTCCCTGTTAGTTGAGAGCATATATTTACTGTATTTTTGGTTCGTCATCTTAGTAATCTTTTCAAAATCTGCTATGAGGTTTCCTTCTTTATCTTTGCATTTTTCTATTCGGGCCATACAGATTTGGCATGTTTTTTTATGTTTTGGTAAAACTTCCGAACTTAAATTTTGGGGTTGCACCGATCGTGCCCTTTCTTTTTTTTCTTTTGAATGATCTGTGTTGATACCTTCTATTCTGATCGTAAAGCTCGTGAGCCGCTCTCGTTGTTTTCTGTTGTTTCCCAAGATTTGCATGTCTGAATTGGTCATTACATCAGAGTTTTTTCTGTTAAGCCTGGTTTAAATCGACCACATCAGAGGCTACTATGTTCTCTGGCTGCCACTTGTCTTTTACATTTAATTTAGGGACATCGGACTTTTTTTACAATTGTTCGCTGGCTTTGGGTTGATACGAATAATTGCTGCCATACGAGGGTTGTCTGAACAACTTCCGACCGCAACGTAAAGATAGCGGCACTCGTCAATAAAAGCTAGTGAATGCTAGTTGTGCATCTTTTGACAGTTACTTACCGAAGTTTCAGTCATTTTGGACGCGCAGTTTTTAGTTGACAGTCGTTTGAGTGAGTCGATGTGAGTGTTTTTTGTGAAAATGGAAAAAATTGAGTATCGAGCTGTTATTGAATTCTTGGTTTTGAAAGGCATACGCCTACGCAAATCAAAAATGAATTGGACTCTGTGTATGGGGACTATGCACCATCATTTTCCACAGTAAAATGTTGGGCAGCTGAATTTAAACGTGGCCGTAAGAGCTTGGGAGATGATAAACGTTCGGGACGTCCAAAAGCTGCAACCACTGACGACAACATTGCTTAAGTTCACCAAATGGTGTTAGATGACGGCCGAATTAAAGTGAGAGAGATAGTAGAGGTTATGAAAATGTCCAAAGAACGTGTTTGTTACATATTAAATCACGGTTTAGGCATGAGAAAGCTGTCAGCGCGTTGGGTGCGGCGTTTGCTTACGTTAGACAAAAACGTTAGACTGCAAATGGCGAGCCGGCTCCAAAAAAGGCAACAACTTTTTTTTCGGCTGGGAAAGTGATGGCGACTGTTTTTTGGGATAGTAAAGGAGTTATCTTAATCGATTATCCTCAAAAAGGAAATACCATTACAGGAGCATACTACGCATCATTACTTGCCAAGCGGAAGGCAGAAATTTCGGAAAAACGGCCACATTTGCAGAAAAATAAAATCCTGTTTCACCAAGACAACGCGCCGTCTCACACCTCAGCGGTTGCCATGGCGAAAATCCATTAATTACGGTTTGAACTGCTTGACCATCCGCCTTATTCACCAGATCTAGCCCCAAGCGACTTCCTTTTGTTTCCTCATCTAAAAACTGCGCTCAGAGGACAGAGATTTTCGTCAAATGAGGAGGCAATCACCTTCGTGAACAATTATTTTGCAGAGAAAAACGCCAAGTACTATTTGGACGGGTTAGAGAGATGGGAGCATCGCTGGGAGAAGTGTTTAAAGTTACAAGGTAACTATGTAGAAAAAAAAAAAATCAGGAAAAATGTCTTGTATCATTGTTCGGTCGGAAACTTTTCAGACAACCCTCGTATTTTGGCATTAACAAATTATGGTCCCAGTCAATGTTAAGTAGTTGGAACATCCGAGCATCCTCTGAAATTGCCAGTACCATTCCGCCCCTTCAAACCTCCAACCGTAACACCCGTCTCGCTATGAATGCTCATCAGTACACTCTCAAGCCCATTTTCGGACGTACCCTGAAATATCGTGATTCTTTCCTAAGCCGAACAACTCGCTCATGGAATGCCCTGCCGAGCTCTTTATTTCCTAGCCATTACAACCTTCAAACATTTAAAACCAACGTACATCGGTACCTCTCTTTTCTCCCTCCCTAAATTTCCTTCGCCCGCGCTATGTCCAAACATTTTAAGGGTACATAATCCCTTGTGCGCGCGCAAGTAATAATAAAAAAAAAAAGAGTTTCTTGCGGCGTCCAAAATGAAATAAATTTAGTTGGCGGCAAGGTGTGGACACCGTGTGTTAAATATATGTAGTTACGTCACATCCCAGTGAAAAATCAATAAGCCTGTTTCTGTTTCCGGAGGTGACGATGCGGCGTCGTCAGTATTTTCGCCATGGACGCCGTCAGTATCCCAAGCTATTAGCTGACTCGTCACATTTCTTGTATAGCGTCCTAAGCCCTAGTCGGTATTATACTGCAGATCGAAAATGCATTTGCAATTTTAGTCTGCACTCGTGAGTCGAAACCGCTGCAGGGAGGCACTACGAACTTAACTGTCGCACTGCTGGCTCAATTCAAGTTACAGGACAGTCAGCAGTTTTATAATGATCTATTGGAGCTGCTAAGTAACAAGAATCTGATTAGAATAGTGATTGATGCAATCACCATAAATAGCTCAAACATGCTGACCTTAAGGATAAAAAGAATTCTGCCCGAAGAATTTTTGAATTGTGAGAGACAACTTAGTTGTCGGGCATTAGTTTAAGAGAATGTCAACCATCTGACCTAAGCCTACCTAAGCATGTCCTTAGTCTAAAAGTTTTATTGGTTGAAGCTCAGGTCCGTTCTAAAAGGAGCATTGTCGAAATAAGTGAGTTGGTATGGCATTCTCGAAGCAAGCAGAGCGGATCTAATAAGGATAAGACAAATTTCTTTTATTTGCCAGGGGTTCTAATTTAATGATTGTACACAATATAAACGGGCCCTTTCTTAAAACCCGAATCAACAGAGTTCATTATGTCATAGAAATTCTCCACAGGGCGGAAGATATTAAAAAGTCCATTCAAAATCTTAAAGACAGTTTTTATCTCATCTAAGTTACCACATCAAACGATGACGACGTTACCTCTTGTACAGTCGGGAAACTTAAAACCAACACAAATACGAGTACGTTCTTTCAGTCAATTGTCCAGGGACTTCATTAACTTCATTTCTACCTGCTTCCGCCCCCTCAAATCGAACCGACCGACGACGACGAAGAGAAATTCCTTTATAACCCCAATTCAAACAGTGAATGTTTACCAATTTAACTTACCCCCCCACCATGCTTTAATAATCTCAAGTATTTAATGCGATATCAAAATTTATAGCAAAGCATCAACCCAACAACTGACAATCTGAACAGCAGTCAGTCGACCCAGGATGCTCAGGAATCAGGAGCGACTCCTTCAAAACTCAAATAAAGTCAACGTACACACAAAAATGCAATAAAACGAGATTAAAAAATCAGGCTTCCAATTGAAGGGCCGCCATCTTAGAGAGGAAGAAATGAAAAGAAATGGTGGATGGATACGTTGGTAAACATCTTTACCCTGCAGCCCTTGCGTAGCTGTAGAGCATCTCTTCTCTAAAGATATCCCATTTAGAAATACTTAACATCAAATCACATTAAACGGAATGACATGCCGCCCCAACAATCATCTTTGGCATCTCGCTTGCAACTACAACTACATTCACACAGTGTATAAGCAGGATACACATATAAGAGTGTTTGTGTATAGTAAAGATGCGTTTATGAGCGAGAATATATGTATGTAGAAGTATGTAAGGATGCTTTGGTATAAGCAGATCTGCGCCATATATCTTGTGCACCCTCAACCTCAAGCCACCCTTTGCGAATTGTTAAACAAGAAATACCAAGTATTAAAAGTTTCACAACTACACTCCAGCCCCCTCGAAAAGAGCGGGATAAGAGGTGGTTAAGACTTGAAAAGGAAAACAACAACTGCCTCAAGTTCGTACTCAGTACCGAGCGCATTCGAAAACAGCCGGATGTTTGCCAAATACTTTCAGGATATTAAAATGCCACTGAATTTTCAGCATCCAACTAGGAGAGTGTTTTAGGGCTTTCTCCTCCTCCTTATACTCCAATGAAGAATCTATATACATATGTTTGTGTATGTGCACATAAATGGAATTCAAAACGACAATGCACTCTCTTGGTATACCGCTAAAGTTACTACTACGCCTCCACCATCGTCACCTTAAGCACGCCACCGCCGCCGCCGCCACCGGTCGGTTGCCGAAGTTATTCGTACATTTGTGAAAAAAAAAACAAGTATCTGAGAATGCAGCAAAGATTCTTAAAAGATAGAACCAGCCTTGTGCCCCTTCGTCCTCGGTGACTTTGGTTTTCAAAGGATTTACAGGGAAACTATCGAACGAAATGAAAACAAATATTTTCCCTGTCAAACCTGGGGGTGATTCTGAATTCAGAATTCAAGAGGCGGGAGGAATGCTTGTTTGAGCGGATCTCGACGATGGAAAGCGGATGTTAAATTTTAGCTTTTAGTCTACACCAGACCATGTTTATCCTTTGCAAGGACTTGACTACCACAGGCATCGATGTGAAATAAATCAACCGCCTTTCGGCACACATTGTAGCAAACGAGTACCAACACCCTGGGGTGTGCATCAGTCATTTTTAGACCCATCTTAACCCTCGGTTAGGTGGCGCGGCACAAAGCGAAAGGACATCCCAAGAGAAAAGAAAAGACAACAAAAAGAAAAGAAGCGGAATATCGAGCTTAAGTAATAGCACTGGGAATTTACAAGAAAAACAGAATATGGACGGAGCAGAAGAGAAGAAAAAAAAAACACACAAAAGAACACCGACAAGGATAACAAACAAATAAACCGAACAAGCTGAGGACCGTCAGAAGCAGCATCATACTAATGAGCGCATACCATGGTGCAGTCACATAGTTTTGAAGCTAACAAAAACTAAAGCCACAGCCACCACCGACACCGACACCACAGCAATTGCAAGGGCTGTTCTGCTCCAGCAGGCGAGCATTAATAGAAGCGACATTCATTTGGTGTGGCTTTATTGGAAGGAATACGCGAGTACGAGTATAGCTACGGATACTCGTAGGCTTTTGGGAGAGTGTTGGAGATACTGTGGGGAAAGAAATATCGATCAGCATCTGGGATAGCCAGAGGAAATTTTTCCTTTATTCTGGGCATTAACCAAAACCCTTGGGGATTCATGAACGTGCATTTGCAATGAAGATTGAGCATGACTTCGGATAACTAAACACATTTTGCGGTTAAAAGTGTTGCAGAGAGTTATCTTAAATTGTGGTAATGAGGACAGAAAGGTAAGTTCAGGGGGTGCTTAGGAACTCTGTTCAAAAGTACATATACAAAGAACCAGGGAGAAGCACTTTGAAAACTTTTGTTTTTCATTAAGGAATACTCTAAGCTCGTTGGTATCGGTTGATATTCGAACTCTACCTTCTACTTGTTCCGTGATTTTAAAACCACGGAAGATCAGGACTTGGAAATGTACAAAGTTCACCTGAGCAATCGGATTTGCACAAGTATAGCTGGGTAAACAACAACGTATAGCTTTGGAATAGATTGGATGCGATGCGTATAATTGTCTCGGAGAAATTCTCATTTAGATTTTTGTGACGCCTGAATGGCAGTTCATTTGAGATGAAGTTTTCAACAACCCATAGCTTCAATGTGCTATTTTGCTACTGGATTAGATCAAAGTGCTGTTCATTTAGTTGCAAATTTATCGTCTGAAGATGACCTTAGCAACAAGTCTTGTTTTCAATCGATATTACGGCTGAATATAAACCTAAAAAAAACGTTTATATGTCTTCAGAAGCAGTTTCCTTAGCATGACCTGCATAAAAAAAAACTCGCTGTTGCCCTATCAAATAAGAATTGATTGAACACTGGCGAACGATTTCAAGTGGAATGCTTAGACGTGCATCCGAATAAATACAAAGGAAATAGAACTTCTTTCAGGAATGCAAGGTATTTTTGCTATCCTACGGTGATTGCTACAGAGAACAGAGGGAGTAGTAACTCGGTGCGGATTTGGGTAAAGCTTTCGTTGTTATACGGTCAAGCTCCTTGTAACCATCCATATAAAAGCACAATTGGGGACACCACCCCTTGGGGAGCTCATGTCCCACAAAGAAAAAGGCGTTTCAACCGATAGACTATGAAAGAAGAAAACTTTTGGTAGTGCCGTCTGAACCTTAGTCTGAAAATCGGTCTGGAAACGGACTTGAATGTAATGCCCCTGCAATCGAACCCAACTAAAACTTCAGCCTGTCGACAAGTCCAATGCAGCCAGCATTCAGGGCTGGACACAAGTGGGATTGACGATAAAGATAGCAAACAGCTCCATTAAGGTCGGTAAAGACCTCACTGAGAGCTTAGATGTCAAAAAGGGATTTAGACAAGTTGATGCCCTCTCATGACCTCTCAGACCATTTCCTCAACATCATTCTCGAAAGAATAGTGCAAAACTCACGTACCAACGTAATAGACACCAGCTTCCTAAACTCCGTCCAATTGGAATAAATTGACATAATTTTGGCACTTTCGCAAATATTGAGACGGAAGCGACGAAAATAGGCTTAACGGGCAACGAGGGCAAGACCAATTAGATGTATACTGTCAAGCAAAAAGGACACTCAACACTGACATCTCGGACAGAAAATCACCCTCGACAGATATATTGTAACTTTGAGGTTTTGAAGAACTTTGTCCACCTAGGCTCCGCTATCAACGACACCAGCCCTTGGATCAAACGAAGAATAGCTCTTGCCAGTCGTTGCTTCTTTGGGCTAAGAAGGCAAATAACTAGCAAAGCCCTCTTTTGAACAACAAAAGTGACCCTAAACAGATCACTCTGATCTGAAGCTACCTGACTACGAACTAGTGCCCTTATTCTTTTCTCACGGCGGTCTCCCATCTATATGCGTAGTGATCTAGCCTACCAAACTCCACCACAATATAGTCCCTGTTCCAATCCGGAATTCAATTTCATGTGGTTAAAATTCCATCTCCGTAAGCAAGTTATCCAATACTGCTTTATTTAACGAAGCCCCAAATTGGACAGCAATTCAACCTTTGACGAGTTTGATGCACTGTCTGACTCTATACAAAGAATTGTATCCCTGTATCCTCATACTGAAATCGTTATTACGGCGACAATTCTGGTTGGCTTCGCCATTCGGAACAGACAACTCCCGAAGGACGGTGTGTTGAGATCTTCACTGCGGAAAACAACTTGGCCCAGCTTGTAAATGAGCCCACGCGAATCCCAAACGTTGATAGTCATACCGCCAACACCCTGGACTTGTTTCTAACCTCTCACACTGAAAAGTACACTGTTGATGTGCTTTCACCTCTAGGTTCGTCGGACCATTGTGTCATATCAGCTAAATTCTCGTATATACTATATACCACACAGTTAGTGAAAAAATTCCTAAAAGAACAGTATGGCAATACAAGAAAGCCAATTGGTCGTTATGATCACATACATCATTCTCTTTGGAATGAGATCCTTTATCCCTCACCTGACTAAGAGCATCAGACTAAAAGAAAAGGCGTGGTACGACTCGAGCTGTAAAGAGGCTGTCAGGTTGGGAGAAATGTTTTTTCGGTCCTATAAGACCAACCCGACGAGGAAAACGGGAAAAAATTCAAACGAGCCAGGAATGACTGCAACGCCTTTCTTAAGCGCGTAAAATTTCTATACGACCCAAAACTGAGGCAAAAAATACTACAGTTTCCCAATATTAGAAATTCTTCCTCATCCTCGATCCTAACGCTCATTTATAAGGACATTCCAGCTGTCAGCTTATTGGACAAAGCCAATCTGCTTGCTGCACACTTGCAGCCAGCTCAACACTTCCAGATTGTGCTTTGTCTCCGCCTGCAATCATCAATCAATATCCACTTTCTCATAGTAGCAAGAGTACTTAAAGATCTTAATATTCACAAATCTGTTGGTCTAGATGGTATATCTCCCTTTCTTTTGAGGAGGTATTCTTCTACGCTGGTAAAACCACTGCGTAAGCTTTTCCATCAATCCTACTCTTTAGCACTCTTTCCGAGCAGCAGGAAAACAGAATTTGTCTGATATTCACAAAATAAATGCTGGTGTGTCCCAGGGCTCCGTTTTGTTTCTGGCACTCTTTTTAATTTTCAACCATGATCTCTTGTCTGCTACTTATTGACGACAGTACTTCCTGCTTTTCATATTCGCTCCCGGACTCACGTCCCTGCTCTTCGGCTGTAAAGCCCACCCAATTCCGATATTAACAGCATAACCAATTGGGGAACTATCAACAGAGTGGAATTTAATGCTTCTAAAACACAATGCCAGCCATTATGAACGAATGGTACTTGCATCGTTGAAACCGAAAAACTTTCCATTCTCGGTATGTGTGTCAAACAACTTACATTGGAATGACCACATATTCGAAGTCGGCAATAACGCTGCGAAATGTCTGGGTTTCCTTAAGCGATGTAAGAAATTTTTCACCCCCCCCCCCCCCCCCCCCTGATCAGGCTTCAATATACAAGGCTTTTATCCGCCCAAAACTGTAGTACAATGCTCACACCTGGTCAGGTGCTCCTATGACTTCTTTGCACCCACTAGATAGGATTCAAAACCGTGCGTTAAAACTTATTGACAATATTATACAGTCAATTGACATCCTCGACCACCGACGTAATGCCTCATCTTGTTCTATGGCTATTTTCACCACCAGTGCTCCACAGAAATTTCCAGTAGCATAACGCCCCTCCAAATGTCCAATCGTAATACCCGTCTCGCTATGAATGTTCATCAGTACACTCTCAAGCCCACTTTCGGACGTACCCTGAAATATCGTGATTCCTTCCTAAGCCGAAAAACTCGCTTATGGAATGCCCTGCTCTTTATTTCCTAGCCATTACAATATTCAGACATTTAAGACCAACGTACATCGGTACCTCTCTTTTGTCCCACCGTACATTTTCTTTGCCCACGCTATGTGCAAACACAAAATCCCTTGTAAAAAAAAAGTACCGTCTGCATTCACGGTGAGTGGAGGTGGAGATATAACGACGAACTGTATAGACTGTACAGCAACATTGGTTTAGCCAGAAGAGTGAAGTTCCAACGACTTAGATGGTTGGACCACTTAGAGCGGATGTTCACCAACGCTTCGTTCCGAAAAATAATCGAATCCGCCCAAAGCAAAAGCTTATAAAAATCTTGAAGTGGGCATTTGGACTTACACAAAACTTTGGAATTCTTCGACTTTCGTGCTTAACATTTTTGCAAGCGTGCACTAGTGGCTAGCACACCGCGAATTTTTCTCAATTAACGCAACTATAGCACGTAAAGTCTGCACAATTCCGGAATGACAAGATCTCCACCGAAAGCCCTAAACGACAATAAAAAGCAATGGACTTTATGCGCTGCCTTGATGTACTTCAACTTTTACTTTGAATCACCGGTCATTCCCGCTGTCCATTCAATTTTCAAATGCTGTCACTGTACATATGGCGTTCCAGTCTTATGTGTCTTTCTTGCACATTTTAAGAAATTTAGAGCTATTTATGTAAGATCACAGGAAATGCTTCCCAAATCGATGCCGACTGTAAAGGCCTCTCGTATATTTTTATAGTATGCGACATTGTTGCACCGATCGGTAGTTGTTGCAAGTTATCGTGACGCCTTTGCCTTTAAACAAGAAATCTCTTAACTAATCATGCTTTCCGTTGAATCTGGAGCTGCCATCTCATGCAAGACAGTAGGGAGGATGTTACTTCGTGGTAATTCTTGGTTGAGCAGCACATTAAGACTTTTCACTCTCCGGAAATTTTGTTGTTTTCAACAAGCGAATACCCTACTCGTGGTGCCTCCTTTGAAGTTTGCCTATACCATGCTGCTACCATGTGCACTCTAAGTAGTAGCAGTTCAAAACTTTTCACAACTCATTTGCCTTCATATTTTAATGCTTGGCTCCAGTGAAGTAGCATTGCTTTTTTAGTTTAACTACCCAAAGTCATAGAGGATTTTCTTATGATACAATACTTACTGAAGAAATGTGCATCAGTCCGTTCTTTTCGGACACTTTTTACTAGTCCTCGGCTGGTGTTCAAGGTTCTTTCCATTTTTTCGGGAAAATTACCCATTTACGGCAGCAAAACCATTGTCCGAACACATAACGATCCAACATTAAAAAAAGGATTACTCAAGATTTATATCCCCAGTAAAGTTAAGGTCGATTTAAAAATTGTTTATCTGCCACAAACTTTACCACCGAAAGTAGCAACATTCAACTTGTTTACGATGCTGTACAAGCCACCTTCATTAGACACAAGGCGAACCATTTGATGAATTCTACTGGTCAGTCCATTGATGATGGGAAGCTATCCTTGCCAGCATTCTTACCATTTTAACATCCACTTATTATTCACTGCCACATCTTACCGAAGGTCTATCAAATCATTCCCCAAAGCCTAATTTCGCTTTCTCATCACCATCTTCGTGAATGGAAATTGAATGCCAAAACAAAATTAAAAGCACTCCCTCACCTTAACCAACAAAACCCCAACAACGTTGTACTAAAACTCCAATAAACCATCCCTTTATTGCCGTGATAAAAGAAAAGCAAACAAAAAATATATATATGTATGTATGTAGGTATGTGTATAAGCACCCCTTCCCTTAGAAACTCAACTGGCACAGTAGTGCAGTTCCACGAATTATCCAATGCGACGTAGGCGTAGTCGGATCACATTCCAGCAACATGGCCACAACAAAATTAGTACTATGGCCAGTAGTCGACAGGATGCCTCTACGTTCAGCTGTCTTATATAATGGACAAAGGTATGTGTGCCTCTCGACGAGGTCCTCCCTCTTGCAAGGACGCATCCAAATCAGCGGCACATTATCGAATAGCTCCCTCGGGTGCGATTCAGCCAGGCATCCCTTCTCACGATGCCAGCGAGCACCTTCTAAGAATATCCCATGCACATAGACTCCATCCGAGGGTGGTTCAATGTTAGGACCTCCATCGCCCTCATGTCGCAACACCTCATAATCAAACACCAACAAATCGATTGGGATGACATACTTTCGGGCAAAGTTCTGCTGAGCCCCAGTTAGGAAGGCTTGCGTGAAGAAGAATCCTGACAGCCAAAATGTAGATGGTGGTCCTTTTTCATACCAACTCTGGAAAAGGCGGGTTTTTGCGTTGGTAACACAATTTGTTAGATCAATAAAATGGGGTAGAGCTCATTTCTATTTTTTTTTTTTTTTTTTTTTTTAGTTTACCTGAAGGAATTCCAATCGTTGAAGAAAATCCTGCACATAGCTGCCAAGAGGCTTCAAACTTGGATAGGACTTTCCGGCCCACATGTTGGGTATTTTTCCAATCAGCACAGACTTGTAGACCTCCTCAATATTGGCGGACATCACAACCAAACCTGCAAACACAATAAAGAAAAGAATTTAAAAAAAAAACATCCAAGTAAGCATTTTAACCGGTCGAAAGAACATTATGTCAAACTTTGGCATTTAAGGATTTCCCTTTTTTTTTTGTGTTGTCAAATTAAAGTTTCCTTATTTCCCTGCACCAGCCTTTATCCTATATTTTGCTATCTACGACATTAAGTTTTGTGTTTGTCAATTTCTTTATTTTTTCTTTTGGGAAAATCTCATTAAACTAGGATTTGTAGACCCACGTCTGTGGGTATCCTGAAAGTGGTTTTCGGGGGAACAAGAACACCCAACTAACACATAGAGAAGAGGAAAAAGTTTTCTTTTGTTCCTGTATAAAGCAGCAACCCACTGGTCGGCCATCGGTTATAATGGCTCTCGCCATAGGTTGCCTTAAGCCCATCTACCCAAAGTATGATTACCAGCGCACGAATAGACCGAAAGAAGCCTGTGCCACATATCTTACGGACACGAATCCATTTAACATCCCCCCGACGGCGGTGGCGGGTGAGTATCCTTGGAACAAAAGAACACAAAGAGAGAGAAAAACAATTTTATTGCGTGTCCTTTTATTTTTCGATGTTTTCCTGTTTTCGTTTTGTTTTTGTTTTTTTTTTTTTTCTTTTTTAGGTGAAGCCAAACAGATTCCAACTTCAATTCCAATTCCAATTGCAATTCCACCCCCGGGTAGTGGGCAAACTGTCGACTGGATGGGCAAGTCTCGTGGGTTATTCTTCCATCATCCACAGGGTAATATAAATGTCATCTGTGCTCAATTAAGTGAAGACTGCAAGGCTCCTGATCCGGTGATTTGCCGGGAACGAACCAGGACGAGATGTACTCAAACACGTTACAGGTACGAGTTGCAAAAAGAAGGAGATTTTTTTTTTTTTTTTTTGTTTTTTACGGAAAGATATTTAAGGCAAAAAAGGAAGCATGCTCTTTGGAGGATGTGCATACGGATATCTTGTCAGCGCTGGAAGAGTGTACTTTGATTTTACAATGTTAGTTGAGGGGGATGGGGACGAGGACGAGGATGACGAGGAGTACGAGTAAGTGCTTTAGTTCGTTAGGTTTGAATAGTAATTCAAGTGTAAACATCGTGTAAAGGTTAGATAAGGGCTACGACTTCGATGGTAACTGGAAATTAACTGCCTGTTTTGAGTGAAAAGATTTGATAAGGATTATGGGAGTTAGGGACACGTTTTTTTCCCTCCTATCTTCTTTCTGTTACTTAAAATGGGCCATAGTCTCCCGCGATATAAGCTTAATTTACAAAGTGAAACTAACTTTGCTGCTTATTGGGCACAAATTCATCAAGGTGAACAAAGGTTTTCATATCCCTCCAATGTTATTTATCTAAACTTCTTCTTAGTTTGGACTGAAAGGGGCATGAGTTGTCTTTTCGATGACTTAGGGGAGGGCTGTTTGAAATGGGCGAGATGGCCTCAAGAAAAAACATGCTCCTGGGTAGATCTATGCTCAACCAATCGGCCTCTTAGTAAGCAAAGACTTCTTCTGTTTGTGCTTCTAGTTCTTCTTTTTTCAAATGCTCCACGCGTATCGATCCATCCCTACTGATTTTCAGTGAGGCTTGAGCTTTGAATTATCTGACTCATACCTATATAACACTCTGCATAAGCCACAAAATAAAAGTTTAGTCTCTGAATGACCCGAAGCTGGCACTAGGCTGCTGATCATTCGATCTCCTTTGGATGGGCCCCCAAAATAGAGAGATGGGATACCAAAGCATGTTGTAGTTGCCTTCAATGAGTTTAATAGAAGAAATAGAAAATAGCGAACATTTGCGCTATCCTTATTGCAAATGTCTTAAAAGCAGTGTCCCTTAACTTGGGCAGGTCTTGTGCGTTCAATAAAGAGACGACTGACGTAACCAGGCCAAAGCCGTGGTTTCCATTACATGTTTAAGCGCGCTGTTGAGATTTCCTGCCTCAGATGGCTCTTTCTGCTCCTCCGTCGTTTTTGTATCAGTATCATGAAGAATTTTCTTACTTTACCCTGGCTGAAGTTGTCAATCCTCGATGTAAGAAATAAGTCCACGTCACTTTATTTTGTATCGCAATTCGACTTCTTCTGTTCGAAATTAGGGGGAAATTCTAAGCTGGTACCTAGAGGAGGGGAGGACTCAAAGGAACAATCCTCTGTCGGGAGATATTGTTTCTGCGGAGTCCTCGGTCATTATTTACAGGCCACATATTTGCTGTCTGCGATCACATGTATACCTTTAGCAACCTGCTTGCTAAATGTGCTTGATCATTGAATTTTTTTTAAATGCATTGAAGAAGAGAAGAGTGTCGTCATTATCCTCTGCACAAAGCGTGACTTGCAAGGTCCATTTATACGTTGGTCTATCGGCTTCGCCCTTCACTTCTATTTTCGACCTTCAATACACTGTCACATACTAAACAAGTGTCCGATTCGTGAAATTTCCATCTGAGACACAATAGCTTTTTATGTTCTTCGATTCCATGCACTAAAGAGCAGATCACACTGACATCAACTGTAGTGTGATCTATAAAAACGAAATTCTGTCTTTTTTGATCCTCTCAAGCCTCAAAACCTTTTTGACCTCCATTCTCGACGTGTAAGTTCTTCAAATCAAATAGAAGTCATTCTTGAATATTGTTTGACATTAGCAAATTTCCTTGAATTTGTAGGTGTCGATAGGAACCGTTTGTCACATGTGGCAGGCCGGTAATCCTTTCTCTTATAATAACATGAATGTCAATGTTAAATCTGGCACAAGATGTTAAAATTCGTTGACTGTTGTTGTATCTTGGAAGTTTCGCTTTCCAATTAACCTAACGAAAATATTTTCGCAAAATTGGTGCGGAATTTCTACACTAACTAATTGTTACTTTGGATTACAAAAATATATATTTATTGTGATGTGGAATTGTATAGCCTGTTTTATAGTCATCTGCGTGGCATCAACTGTCACACTCAATTTACTCCATTGCTCGAACACCATTCAGGGTCCTATCCTCAACCAGGATCGCGGATGGCTTATTTTCGAATTCGTCTTGTTGTTTGCCATGCTAGATTTGAATTTTTAATGATTTCCCGATCTAGGATCGTTTCAAAGTTTTTTTTTTTACTATACTACAGCCTTATTTACAGAATCATTAAAGTGAATAGCAATTCAAATTTTAACAAGTTTGATGCGCTGTTTGCATTCCTTTGTACTCATCCTGAAATCAATATTGCGGACAATTTTAATATATAGGTACATACATTATTCTAGTTGACTTTGATATTCTGAACCGACAACACCTGAAGGAGATTTTGCAGAATACAGAATTGACAGCAATTTTTCGAATTGTAACTGGTCGTTATGTTTCCTGAATAAAGACATGGATGTCGCTACTGATATGCTTTATCGTATGAAAAGTACGTTGTCTTAGACGAGTTTAAGTCTGATATCCATAAAATAAATGCAGCTGTGCCTCAGGGTTCCAAACTGTCTCGTACACTTTTTACAAATTCCATTCTTCTGGTTTGTGAAAATGAAATGTCGATTTTTGGTGAATATGATGGGTGGGGCAGAAGTTCTGAGTTAATGTTTGCAACATATGGACGAACATTGTCATGATGGAAAATAACTGATATTCTGATTATTTTGCTTCAATGCACGATTCAATTTTATCAGCTGTTGACTGAATCAATCCCCAGTAATTATTTCACCAGGTTTTAGCAGTCAAAAGTACACTATTTCCACTAAAAGTACAGCATTACCTTCTTTCCATGAATACTAGGTACTGGTTGTGAGGTTGACGCTTGACCTGGGTATCCTCATGATTTTCCGCGCTTGATATTTTCGAAATAGATCCCGTAACAATTCGATTCTTTTGTGCCGATCCAGCAATATTTCAGAAAGGGTTTTTCACCTTTCGATGTTTCTTTCTTTCAATTAACATGGAACCAGATTTCCTTCTTTTTCAATCTTTCCCAGAGCTCTTAAGCCTTTGGAAACAGTTGTACCTACGATTTTAATCTGCTAGCTGTTTTTGTATTTGAGTCGAATCTTCATCTAACAATGCTTGAAATTCTGCATCTTCGAATTTGTTACACGTTTTTTGCTGTCGATTCCAACGTATCCACTTTTGAGACGAACAAACCAATGTTCACAAGCCTTTGAGTTGGAGCATATACACCATAAGCTTCAATTAACAATCGATGACTCTCAGCAGCAGGTTTCTTTGACAAAAAAAAAAGTAATAAAACTATCCGCAAATGGTCTTTGTCTGGCGCAAAATTCGACAAAAAAATGTTGTTTTTTGCAATCACAATCTATGACACACTGGATTTTATTGACAGATGTTTACCCTCCAAAATGCCATATCATTGACACAAACCATATGTATTTAGTGGTTAAGCCATCTGTTAGACAAATCGACATTTCATATTCACACACATATAACATACGCTCCTGGACTCACGTCGCTCTACTGGTCAGCATTACAAAGAACAACTACGTTGAAATGGCCAAATGTTCAGTGTCGCAAAATAAATACAAACTGTTGAAAGAAGAAATATTTTACGCCCTCAAATCTGACCTCAATTTATAAGCCATTCATCAAACCAAAATTGTAGTCAGGTGCATCACTCTGCACTTGCTAGGTAGGTTTCAAATCCTCATACGAGTATAGTAAGTGGGAGTCCCTAATGAATTTTTGGGACAGATCGAATTCTCTGTCAGCAATCTACTTGAGTATAGAAAATGTTCTCTTGTCTCATTAAAGTTTCATCAGTCATATGTTTAGAGTAGGACATTGGTGACTTTTGCATTGTCCGAAGTGAATGCATTCAAGCAAACCCAAACAGCGACTTAAGGAATGCTGAAAAGACTAAAGGATTTGCGTACGTAGAGGCCTACCAGGAAGTGCCCTGATTTCATCGCCGCGGTGTAGATCCAATGCATGACTGTGGGTTGTTAAACCTCGAGCTCACAGCGCTCTGTAAGCTCACAGGTCCAATCCACCGGTCCAGGATCAGGTTAAGATACCTTAAACTCTTAGAGAAACTCAAAAGGCTCACATTTAGGCTATGTGAAATGATAAAGGAGATTTTAATTAGTATGTGAAGAGGATCAGTGTGGATTTACGGTAAGGGAAGGGTACTCATATGTCTGAAGTGTATTGGAAAATTGAATAGAGTTTCTCTGGGAGTGTGCCCAACACATAGAGAGTGGCGTCTTCTGCATAAGCTTACATGTCAGATTCGGCATTTCCTCCTTATTGTCAGGTTGGTGAAATTGTGATGGACTAAAAAACCCCCTTAAGCTTCCATACAGGGTTACTGTATCAAAAATATGTACAAGGCTCTCAAATAGTCACGGAGAAGACGTACACAGGTAAGAGGCTGTGTACGGAGTTGCAAAATCACCGAGAGTCTGGGATAAGGACGAATTCATGTTTTCAACTCTGCAATACCAAATAAAAGATAGCGACTTTCGGATCTGCACATGAAACATTCAGACCCTGAACATGTCACTCACAGCCAACACCCTTAAAAAAGGATGAGTAGAACAAAATGAGGTTGAATTACTCCGACTTGTACTACAGTAATTAGTACAGAAAACATATGCAGTTGTATCTGTAATGTATTTTCCATAACCAATGAATGTATCTACGAGCTTGCTGACAGCGATCGTTAAGGTGATTTTATTGCCAAAAACATGTTGCCACGCATGTGGTATTGATGCCAAGAGGCTGTCAGAAATGCCCTAACTGATGGGGTTAGGGTTTCACATAACTTATCCACAAAATCGATGGTTTGGCGTGGAGCGTGGCACACAAGCTCTTGTTATCAAACAAATTCACCTACATCATGACACAAAGATAGCCACATTTAAGCTCCACTATAACAAGTCTGTCGAAAAGGAATAACTTCTGAATTATTTGGGATTAGAAAACAGCATGCACCAAACAGTTTCCAAGATTTGGTCTGAGAAAAGTGACAAAGTGATTTTGGGATACCAGTACAGTCCTAGGCTTGATAGGTCCACAATTCACCAAAAATTCATACTACAGCGAATCCCGGATATGCCGGAGAAACCATAAAGTCCATGTCGATACTGACAACACCTCTATCGATTTTACACGTAGGGTTAGACGCAATCTTACCAACACCTTTGAAGGGACAAGATAGGGCTTCTTTAACATCCAACTTCGCTGTCATTGGCGTACGAAAGCAACTGTGTAATGAGGCCTTTTTAAAATATACACATTCTGGCTGAAAAATCTTGGACGCTGGTGAAATCAGATGAAGATATCACTGGTCGCTTAAAGCAAATGACTCTAAGCACTCTAAAGTCTTTGGTCTTGTTGTTGTGGAGTACTGTAACTGCGAAGTAGATGAGCTTAACAGAAAAATTGACATTAAAGTCTCTTTTGAAGAAGTCGGCCGCCTTAACTATGTCTTAACACTGACAAAAGCGACAGTGAAAGCACTCTTGTTTGAAATCAACACAGACGGTATTCAACAGGGCTCCGCGCGAAAGCGTTTTCGCGGTATCTCTGAAAAACACTTTCGCTCTTTCATCTATTACTTCGTGTCGAGTTTATCTTATCCTTTTCATTTAATGCAAGCCCCAAATGCAACTATTTTTTTTTACTTTCAGAGAATCATCTGCTCAAACTCGTCCCTACCAACCGGAGATTTTAGGCGACAAAGAAAACTATCAACAGTTTGAAATCTATCAAATTTCGAAATTGCTTGATAATTGGGAACCACCAGGATACTACGAAGCTAAAGTAGTCGAACGTCACCAAAGGCGACGTCAATATGAGAAAGCCTTACAAAAATCTCTCAATGACAAGAAAACCCATAGAACAATCCTCGAAGCCATGGAATGGGAGAACTGGGTAGCTCGAGAAGAAGACATCCAACGGGTTCAAATGCTCCGCATGGAAATAGTTACCCGAATGTTCAATGCACGCCAACAAAGATTCCAAGAAAAGTCGGAGAAACGGATCCAGTCCAGCTCCGAGAGAATCCAGGCAAAGCGTGATCATCAAATGAACAAAATCAACATCGAATATGCCCGTAATATGCGGAGGTTGCAGGAAAAGAAACAGAAAATTAACAAATCCTACCGCAAAGGCAACATCATCCAAGAGCACATTGATCCGGCTTCGGATTTACATGCGCCACAAATGAGATTTGGGGTGAACCCAAATCGAAGACACTTTATTGGTTTCCGAAAGCATTTCGATGATCGGATTGAGAATTTAGACAAGCAAAGGGATGAGAGAGGATTGGCAGCTTTAATTTGTCCATTTAGTAAATTAAGGAGCTGGGCAAAGCCAAAGCAGCGAATGAGGGAAGTTAGCCAGAGGTTTCTTAATGAGGAGAACTTGAAAAATTTATACGAGAGTTTAAGGGTAAGCAAAGAGTACAAGAAAAGTAAAAAAATAAAAATGAAACTTTCATAACTTTCAGAGTCTCCGAACAGAACCAGCTCCAGCAACTTCAACAAAGGCACAACCTAAGTGTCCAGAGAAAAGGATAAAAACTAAAAAATCAGAAGAAGCTTCTGGACGTAAGGAGAATAAACTTGTGGTTAAGTTGGAACCTGTGAGAGAAGGAATGGGAGATCAATTGGTAAGGTTTGTTACGTTAAGAGACCCCCGTAACGAAAAAATGAAACAATTCTTTCACTGCATATATTGAAACATCTAAGATAGATACTTCTATTATGCTCCGCAGTTGATTTCAATTTTAACTTTTGGGGTAGAACCAAGCAATTCTATGAGAAAAGTTTAAGAGTCACGAAAAAGAGAAACGCTCCAGACATCAGAGTTTCATGAGAGTAATTAGGCTTTCCAATTTACACTGATGAAATAGCTGAGCTAGATACTTCTATTATGCTCCGCAGTTGATTTCAATTTGAACTTTTGGGGTAGAACCAAGCAATTTTATATGAAAAGTTTAAGAGTCACGAAAAAGTGAAACGCTCCGGACATCAGAGTTTCATGAGAGTAATTAGGCTTTCCAATTTACACTGATGAAATAGCTGAGCTAGATACTTCGATTATGCTGCGTAGTTAATTTCAATTCGAACTTTTGGGGTACAACTAAGCAATTCTATATGAAAAGTTTAAGAGTCACGAAAAAGTGAAACGCTCCCAACATCAGCCTTTCATAAGAGTAATTAGGTTTTCCAATTTTCATTGAATGTTGTAAATTGAGGCTTATAAAATTAAATCCCTAACCTTGTTTCTTGTCAGAGTATGAGAGACATCATATTGTACTCCCTCACAATTGATCTCAAACTGTTACAATCAAATTTCACTTTCTTTCTTCTCTAGCCGGACACAGAGGAGGCCAACGAACGCATGTCTGAAGAACAAAACAACGACGAACTAATTCAAAACCTTCGACACAAACTAGCCAAAGAGTTGCATTCAAAGAACCTTGAAGAAATCTCAAGCATTGTTGGGGAATTTGAAGGTACAACACTGGGAAGATTACTCAAATTCCTCAATGAAGAACTCGAACGTCTGAAGCAACAAAAGAAGTTTCAAGCAATTCATATGCTTGCTCAAAACGAACGTTGGAAACGAGAAGCCTACGAGGGTGGTCTGCGTCAAAAAGAGAACAAACTGCGTGAGGATAATGAAAAATTACTAGAAATCACCAGTACCATACACAAAGACACCGCTTCCATATTCCTGAAGTCAGTTCTCGAAGAAGAATTTGAAGTTACGACAGATGCATTGGCAGGTAAAAAGTTATCTGAATTGGCTATGGATGCCGATAGGAATGATCTAGAATATCTTCGAACTGGTGGCAAAGAAGGTAGAATCTTCAATCGTATAAAAATGTATGACTACGTTAAGAATCAGGTTTTTGTCGTCGCTGAGAAACGTTTGACGCAGATGAATGAGGACAAGATGCATGAAGCCGAGCTGAGGGCAATTGAGGAGGAACTCTTCGCGGCTGTAGAAAAGGTAGTTGAAGCTGAGTTTAGAACTCCTGAGAGTGTGTCCATTGTTGGTGAACTTCTTGATGAGCTCATCGACAATGCAGTAACTTACGATTTCGATGTGATTAGTAGATGTTCATCGGAAGACAAATTCGACCTTGATAGGGAGGTGAATGAAATAATCAATAAATTGCTGGAGCTAGCTACCAAAAGAAATAGTGATAAGGTAATCTTCACTGATTCGTCAAAATTCGAGACCCGCTTACAAGCAGAGCATGAAGCCAAGGCTTTAATTCGAAAACTGATCAGACGTGCAGTTCCAGAAGAACGCTGGACAAAAGAGAGTGATCGAATTGTCCAACAAACCCTTAGTGATACTTTCTACGAGGCCATCAACGAAGTAGAATGCTTAAAAGCGTCTCGCCATGTCCATGCCGACGACAGACTAAAACAGGTCATCTCCGAGATTTATCACCGTCTCAGGGCTTCCGAAAAAGATGAGGTACAAGAGAGCTCAGATTTCACAGTATCTGAGGCTGTCAGAAGTATTCGTAGTACTATCGATATCTTTGATGCCCCTTCTGAATTGAGTTCCTGCGAAAGCACTGACTATGCGACATTTTTCGACGATCAATCAGTAAAAACAGTTCATTATATCGACCCTCGTGATCTTCCAACAGTTAAGCCCGCTGATATTGGACGTCGTCATGAAAGATTCAATATTCTAGGCAAAGTAGCAAAACGGTATCAACAGGAGGAAAATGAATTTAAGCGTGATAGTGATGAAAACTCATCGAATTCGACAGTATGTTTTCCAGAGTTGATGTCATATCCATCTCGTTATTTAGATTTAACCACGTCAAGGATATTTCAAACACAATGGATGAATGACATCCATCCAGAGATTCAGGGTGGTAATCAACGAAGCAGTGCATTGCTCAGATCGAGCGGAAGTTACAATCGTGCACAAGAAGAATACGACCGGCTTACTGGAAGTGTTCAGGAATCTGAAGAAACTGGACGACGATCCTCCTTATAATTTGAAAATTGTGTGCAAATGCAAATAAATAGAGTTTAGTTGAATTTTATTTATTGTTGAAACTTGATTTGAAGACATATTATGCCGTAGGTTAGTTCCTATTTTTTACTGATGTCGTCCTTTTCCACAGCCGGCTTTAGTAAGGTTTAAGCTAGTCCTACTATGCTTATCACGCCTTTTTATATAATTCCCACAAATTTCGCTACCGATTTATAGAAATGAAGATTCAGCCGAGTAAAAACTTCCCCGACCAAGTTTTCCGCTTCCGTTTTCTCCCATCAGTAGTGTATGATGTGGGACATCTGGTAGACATCTACGTGGCTGTCTGTCAGAACTTGCGAGGCACCTCAGTCTTATTTTCGAGTCGTATAATATTTAGATGAGAAGGCAGTTACGTACTTCGTAGAATGAGATTGTCTTTCCTAGCCAACCGATATATTGCGTACAGCAAAAGTAAACAAACGCACAATCAAGATATCACTAAACGGCGTCTCAAAAGGTGATGGTTAGAAAACTTTACTCAAACAGAAAAATACAGTATCGTAGATGAAGTTGTCGATATCAGCAATCTTGACGTGAGAATCATTTACAATAAGAAGCGGTTTGTAGAGCTCTGGTTATAAAGGTGCATCAATGAATTTTTGAAATGAGCGCTTTATCACAAGTTTGGCGAAGCTGCCAGGCACCAGAAGTTCGTGATAGGCTAAAGATAATTATAAAATAATAAGAAGATCCTCGGATAAAAAAATCACAAGCATCCATTCAACAATTGGAGTTTTTTTTTTGAGTTAAGAGAGTGGTGAAGAAACTACTGTAGAAAAAAGATGATCCACAAGCTACCGCATTCGAACGTGAAAAGACACCCATGATCCAGACTTTAATTATGTTTCATCGTCTTTATATTGCAGTAGATACACCGGAGATGACTTTACAATAATACTGTCTATATCCGAAGACGTCAAAAATACTTAACTTATACTCGTATCTAGGTAACCTGAACATCAACAGCCATGAACTTGCTCCATCCAGGTATCCAAGGTTAATGTGGTCGCCGGAATCAGCTAAAATAGCTTACGGAGATGTCGTAACTTTCGATGTGTTGGGCGGTGCCGTAAAATAAAGTCAAATTTAAACTAATCCAAAGTGAAATAAAGACAAATCAATAAAATGTTTATTTGCGTGCCTCGCAGGTATCTGTAAGACATAGGCGCCTGCCTGAAAGTTGTTGAGATTCTTAGCGGAGCAACAAAATCGCTTGAGCAACTAGACTTTGCGGAAAGGAAGTTAAAAACCTTTTTGCCGTCGAAGTTGGTCATGCATATAATTGTAAAACATTTAATAGTCTAGGTATATACCCTCCTCTTGATGGCGTCTTTACAGTCTATGTACTTATGATGTGGCGTCAATCCGGTTAAAGCAGAACTTTCCTCTTTACCATAAAATTCAAAATACCGTACATAATCTCGTTCAAGCCAAATGGCTTCCCTCTAAGTTTTTCAAATAATGGCAGATTTAGGTTTTGTTCTGGATAACAAAATAAGGTGGACAAAATTTTGTAGAATAAATTGTTTGGGTCCCTTTGTAAAATGTCAACTTAACTTAGCTTCCAAGAGGCAGTTGAATCAACCCAGCTCTCGTATACATGCATCTTGTACAGCCTATATCAGCTAAACCGGATAAAAGGCAACTTAAAGGGAGAGAAAAGCCTGCAGTAAACTCAATTCTTATAATGAAAGAAGTAGACAAGTGCAGTAAAGGGTGTAAGTACATTAGCCGAAATCGAGCCGAGTTGATGCTTCTTTTTCCCCTGCCCTGAACTGGATGTATGATGGTGATGTTTCTGATTTTGTAAGAGCACAACGACGAAGTGAAAATGTTTCTGAAACTAAAAGAAGATTAAGTTCCACTAGGCAATGTACTGAGAAAATCATGAAAATAGCAGTCTACCTATAAAGAACTGAGATTTCCTATGTGGCGTTTCCAATCGGTAAGCCTGCCAACGACAATAATCTGAATGCGAGGTGCCAGCACTGCCGAGAAAATTCTCATAACTAAGCAAAGAGCTGCAATTTAACAAGAACTTGGTGCTGAAGTGCTCTATTTCTCAGACATTTTAGTCTTATAGTTGATAAGATTCAGTGACCGGTGCTCTTGGAATCATTAAAAATCCCTTGAGCTTATTTTACATCCACGTGTTAGCCATCATCAAGTATTCGTTCAACTGGTTTTCGACATGTAACTGAACATTGTGTTTTAATCCGCACAGTGGCTAAGTTCACCAATAACGGCCAGATATGCCCTTCAACACGCAGAAGAAACAGGCTAAATAATGTTTCTACATGGCCTTCGACAAAACCTCTTAGGATTGTCCTTAGAATGTACTCGTAGCCTAAATTATTGTATTGTACGAGAACGGTTTTTGAGTTCTTAAGAACATCGGCTTACCCGGAAAAAGGAAAGAGCATAAGAAGTGGATAAAACAGATGTGATAAAAGAAGTTTCACCTGTCAAGCCCATGAGACTCTAACAAGAACCCGAAGAGACAAGCAAGAAATTCAGAAGTGACTGTGACTAGTCAGTGCTGCAGATATTGAGGAACTACTTCTATAGGTTGTTAGCATTTGCTGACCATTTAAACTGGAGAATGAAAGCTAGGACTTTCTCTGATTCGACGAAAATGAAATCAGCAAAATGAATAAGCATAAGCATAAGTACAACTTGTCTACTCTATCGGTTGGCCTAACCAACGAATCTTATAGGCAGATGATGACTTTGAGGATCTTTAGAGGCTACAATTTCTTTATAACAATATGTAACCTACCATGTTTTTTAAAATTCTGTATCAACAATTGATAGGTCCGTAAGGTTGTAGGCTTGGTTAGCCCATCATCGGGCAGACAATGAACTTATAGCAGAAAAACTCAGTACCTTCAAATCGATACCCATCTGCTTTTTAGTGTGATGTCATATTTTTTTTATCTTGGCACGTTTGAGAATGCGTTGGCTTTTCTATGCTTACGGGTGAATTTTCTGAGCCAAAAATATGCCAATTTTACTTGTTCACAGAGCCGCCGAGATGAAAATCCGGCTTATCTGAAAAGATGATTTTTTGAGCAAAATTAGTGTCAATTTTGAGGGAAACTTAAGCCCTAACAGAAAAACAATAACGAAGTGGGTGGTCATTTTGCTTGCATTTGTCATTTTGCGGAGAACTTTGAATTGGCGTCACTGCTTTATGTGTCAGGTAAATTGACAGTTCTCGATTGTTTTGAGGTTAAATTCGGGAAACTATGGATCGTTTCGGATTCGTTTTACTGATGATGATCCAAATGTGCTAATTCGTCCTGGTGGTTAACAATTAAACTTGTGTCCATCTACTTTATGGAAAATTTCTCGTAAAGGTCATAGTTCACGTGCTTACAAGATTCAGAATATACGGGAATTGAAACCACACTTTCATCACTCGTGTAGTATCGTTGATGAATGGGCGAAGGAAACATTGTTTTTGATCTACGATTTCATTTGAAAATTTTGTTCAGTGATGAAGCACAATTTTAGGTAAGTGGCTATTTCAATAAACAGAATTGCCGCATTTGGAGGGATGATAATCTTCAAGCCATATTCAAAAGACCATTACATCCAGAAAAAGCCACCATTCATTGCGCTTTATGGGACGGCGGTGGAATCATTGGTTCATATGTCTTCAAAAGTGATTATGATCAGAACGTTACTGTCAAAGATCAGCGGTACAGAGACATGATTTCGTGCCTCAATTGAAAGACATTAATGTTGCAGTCATGTGGCTTCAGCAGCGCGCCATACAATTAATTTACAGAAACATTTGGAGAACGATTAATTTCACGAAATGGACCTGTTAACTGCGCACCTCGTTTGGACGATTTGACGCTATTTGATTATTTTCTCTGTAAAAATGTAAAGTCGCATGTCTTCGCCAGTTGAAAAATTGTGCAATCTCGAGAAAGAAATACGTAAAACCCAATTCCAAGCATGAATATGAAACAAGTGCTTAAAATATTGACGTGGAGCGCAAACGGCCTTATTAAAAAACTCGACGAACTGGAAGTGTTCTTACAAAAAGCCAATATTGACATTTGCTTGATTTCTGAAACTCACCTGAGGAAAGGACCTCGTGTAGAACTAAAGGGATACTGTGCTTATCATGCATACCACCCATCAAAAAATGCCAGAGGCGGATCCTCATTGTTCATTAAAAACTGTATTGAACACTCTATAAATATGAAGATTGAATGCGATGCAATGCAGTTAAGTTCGGTTCGCGTAAAATATAACCACCTGCACTACAACATTGCATCCATTTATTGTCCCCCGCGATGCAAGCTAGAAAACAATGACTTTAAAGGTATCTTTGATTCACTCGGATCGAATTTTATAATTGGTGGTGACTTTAATTCGAAACATACCTTCTGGGGCTCAAGATGTAATTCAACGAAAGGCAGACAACTCTATGAAGCCGGAATGCAATCTAAAGTTGACTTTTTCTCGACAGGAAAACCAACATATTGGCCTTCGGATATAACAAAGACCCCTGATCTTGTAGACTTCTTTGTCACAAAGGGAGCAGCCAAAATTTCTACAAACATCGAGGAAAGTTATGATCTCTCCTCCACCAGTCATTTTGACACTAAGCATACTCTTAATTAAGAAAGAAGTGGCGATTAGATTAACTAACAACAAAACTAACTGGGACGGTTTTAGAAATTACTGCAATGAACATATTGTTCTAAACGTGTCGCTGAAAACACAAAACGAAATAGAAGACGAAGTCGACAGATTCATCAAAGTCCTGCAGAACGCTGCCTGGAACAACATTCCAACTCCAAAAAGAAAAGAGAAAGCAAGTAATGAAATAAAATATCCGCCAGAAATAAAAGAACTGGTGAGAGAAAAGAGGAGAGCGCGCAAAAGATGGCAACAATCCCGTGCTCCCCAGCATAAAACATACTTAAACCACTTATGCAACAAGTTGAAGGAAGCAATACGAGATTACAAAAATCAGAATATCTCTACATATCTCGAAGGTCTGACTGCCGAAAGAAGTTCAAATTACTCCCTCTGGAAAGCCATGAAGGGAATCAAAAAGCCTCAAATGCAATTTCCTCCCATAAGAAAAAATAATGGCGAATGGGCAAAAGATTATTAAACGTTCCAAGCCAATGGAAAGTTGCCGAAGTTATAATGGTCCCGAAACCAGGCAAATCTCTAAATGAAAAAAAGTCCTACAGACCGATATCGCTCCTGCCGATAATATCTAAAATATTTGAAAAAACTCCTATTGAAGCGCTTGCAACCGATCATTGAAGAGAGGCGTCTAATTCCTGATCATCAATTCGGTTTTAGAACTAAGCACTCCACAATTGACCAGGTCTTTAGAATTACGAATGAAATTGAGAAAGCCCTAGAGGGGAAAAAGATATGTTCTAGCGTGTTTCTTGACGTGTCTCAAGCCTTCGATAAGGTATGGCATGAAGGCTTAAATTTTAAGCTAAGTCAGGTTCTTCCGAGAGAGCTGCATACGATTCTGAAATCGTACCTGGAAAACAGAATTTTTCGTGTTAAACATGGCACCGAATACTCGGAATTGAAAGAGATCGCTGCTGGAGTTCCGCAAGAAAGTGTACTTGGTCCGGTATTGTTTTTACTCTATACTCGAGACATACCGGAAGAATTAGGTACCATAGTAGCCACGTTCGCGGACGACACGGCGATACTAGCTACAGATACTTCAGTCGAGTTAGCTACTGGAAAGCTACAAACGGCTTTGGATAAAATCTACGAATGGACAAAGATATGGCGAATTGTTCTCAATGAGACCAAATCTACTCATGTTAATTTTACTAACCGAAAAATAAACAACCTTCCCATTTTCATTAACTCGGTACAAATACCATATGCAAATGAAGCAAAGTATCTAGGAATGACACTAGATGTAAAACTGAAATGGAAGCCGCATGTTAAGAAGAAACGTGATGAACTTGAAAATAAATTCAGACAAATGTACTGGCTACTAGGAAGACATTCCAAGTTAAGCATACATAACAAACTGCTCATCTATAAGCAAGTGCTTAAACCTGTTTGGACGTACGGTATACAACTTTGGGGTTGTACTAAACCAAGCAACCGAAATATTCTCCAAGGCTATCAAAACAAAGTTCTAAGACAAATCGTGAACGCCTCATGGTATATCAGAAACAGTGATATCCACAGAGACTTAGGAATAGTTACCATCGAGGACGAAATAATGAACTTTGCTCGCAAACTCCATATGGAGACGCTCCATGGTCATTGTAATAATAAAATACTCCAAATTCTGGACGAGACAAACTTAGTGCATCGATTACAAAGAATGAGACCATTCGATCTGGCGCGATAAGAACTATCCGCATATAATAGCGGTACTAACAGGTGCTTTTGCTGGAAAGCTACCTGCCCCACGCGAGCAACGGGTTCATAGTGTCTATGAAGATTTTCACACCTACCCACGAAAAAAAAAAAAAAAAAAAAAAAAAAAAAAAAAAATGTATTCCCCAATAAGCCAACAGCAATTAAGCACTTGAGAGCCAACGTTCGATGCGTTATTGCCAAAATATAGCCTGACTTATAGCGAAGAGTGTGTGAAAATTGGAGCTCCACATTACGCCATGATTTTTCTGAGTTTTTTTTTAATTTAAAGTTTTTCGCCTCGAAAACAAAACACCCTTTAGATCAAGAAATCCATGAACTATTTTTTTAGAAACATACTTAAGTGCCAACACTATGTATTGCAAGACTGCTTTGTTAGACCAATTCTTTTTCTACGAACTCGATTAAGTTTTTCTTCAAATTAAAGACTTCTTCTTGAAAAGTTTTAGAATTAATTGATCAGCTCGCGGACATATACATATAGTACATTACAACCTTTTCAGAACGTCGAATTCATTAGTGGAAATGTCAATATTAAATGAACTCCTTCACATCCACGAATTATACGAATTATAAATTGAAGTTCCTTCATTTTGAATTCAAGAACAATTGCATATTCACGTATCCGTGAGGGTATGCCCTAAAGCAACATTCCGCCATACCATAACAGACTATAGACAGGAATATAAAAGAACATAGTTCCTCACACTCAATTCGCGAAAGCTTAATGAATTTTCATTATCCTTCCACTCGTTTGGTGTTCTCATTTAACTAAACACCAAAGCAAATACTGCATACATAAAATTAAAATAAAATTTCCCTTAACATCAATCGTAATTACGAGAGTTCTCAGCTTCAGTTCCGTTTTCATTCTGACAACCCCAACCCTCCATCTCTAATTGAAAACATTCAATTAGAAAATAATTTGCTTCAGTATCGTACACCCTCCGTTTTCTACTCGAAACTCTACCCCCAGTACTTACCCTTAATGGCCTTCCGCAGTGTTATCAAGCTCGAACGAATCGTCCTGAGGAGTACATTAAAGCGCACCATTTCCTGCACCAGCACCGTGTTCATGCTCTGATGATAGCTTGTGGGGTATTTGGCTAGAGCGGCATCGCGATCAAAGTCTTTTGGAAGCTTCTCTAGGATATCTGTGGCCACATTTGTTACTAGCTGTTCAGGTGTTTGAGTGGCATCATCACCAGTGCCAGTGCCTCCAGTTGTGTCCTGTGCATGGAATGGAATGGAAATTAGGGATAGGAATTCAGGAGTCTTTGGAATGGTGGGTAAATGAAGGTTCTCGGGAAACTTTCGAGACAAACGTTCGATGTATACTACTTGCTGGGTAAGCCATTCCTGTTTTTTTTTTTTTTTATATGAAAATTCAAGCAAAAGGTGAACAATTGAAAAGTGAAGCGTTAACGAGGCTGTGTTAATTGAGGATGGTGAAATAAACTACTTACCCGCTGAGCTACGAGGTCCTTTTTGGTTGTGATGGCGTTATTTTGTTCAAATCAATCGTAGGCAAGAGTCCAATTCAATATTAAAATTTTGATTAAAAAGGATAATCGGATTTTTTAGGGTACTTACCACTCGTTCCTTTGTTTTAGGTAATGAAAGCAGCACAAGGATTAAAGAGAAATGTAAAATTGATTAAGAACCTTTCAGAAGTTCAAAGAACGAGCATGAAATGCAAATTGAAAAGGATCCGAGGGAACCTTAAGGGCTTAACATTAATTGGGGTGTGTCAAAGGTTTTTTTCGTTTTTTTTTTTCTTATGAAGGCAGCTTACAGATCTGAACATTCAAAGACTACTGGTGGTGATAATTAACATAGAGCTAGATGGATTCATGCCAGAGGCGAATTCCTTGAGGAAGAACAGTGCCAGGCTACAAACTCATTTTATTAAAACAATGAGGAGGAAGAAGGAAAATGAGCAAAATGAGAATATTTATGGGAACTTATTGAATATCTTCAGCAAGATGCCTAGAGTTTAGCTTTATCTATATTCCACGAGTGGCTTTCACACCAAATACAAAAGAGGCACACAAATATCAAAATATAACAGGCTACCTTGTTTAGATTAACGACTTGGGACGTCGTTACGCACACTGTGCACCTCTGAAGCTTCCTAAAACTATACTCAAGAAGTACAAAGTCGATATTGCCGAGAACCTCGATATAGGAAGAATAGGATCAGATATCCAAAGACAGAATATTACTACAATTGTTACAGCTCTTACAACAGACTACACATATTAGGATGCGGATTTACCGTAAAGATTCTCTTCGCTCAATAAAAATTGACTTTAAGTCGAAAAGAGATCGCCTGAACGTAATCCGCATAAAGGCAACACTACGATTTCAGCATAATATGTAAAAAGTCCCTACGATGGAGCTGAAGACTATCAAGGAAGAGTTTCAAGACTTCTAGAACCTCCTCTCCAGTATGATATGCCAAGAATTGATAATGACAACATTTTTGGCGGATTAAGCGGAAAGCCTATCATGGACAGCACGAAAATAGATAACTTCTTTCGATTGAATAATTTTCCAGGAACTTGTAATACGGTGATAAGTAGCACTAGGTTTTCGCGACTACTACCGCCACCCAAGTCGAAAACTGATAGATGCGAGATACACACCCAGTTCGAGCGGCAAAAATTGACTCTTACCACTTCCCTGCTGCATCCTATATTCAACAAGAAAGCGCTGCAAACCGCCTGGTTAAGGAAATTTAAAGTTTGAATCCGCCGCACAGCCTAGATATCTACTAGAACCTATTTTTAGAGCTTGAGAGAGATATTCTTCACTTTGCACTTATCATACACAAAATGCCAACTACCCGTCAGCCACAAATGCTAAACACATCGCAGCATCATCAAAGAAATAGCCTACACGGTGTCAACCAGCCACAATCGTACGGTGAGAAGATAAATCTGCAAGCGCTGTAGGGTAAAACAAGTGCACCGAGGGTAGGGTAGAATAAGGGAGAGAAGCTCCTCCGTAAGAGAAAAAGTGTGTACGTTACTTCGCATTTAGTATTTCAGAGGAAAGCAAAACACCTGGTAGCTGGCTTCAAGCCCAGAACACAGGATCTTTGAAAGAGTCAGAGAAACATAATCACCGAAGCGTACGGAATAGCCGATGTTTTTGGCAATTCGTCTCACCAGATGATTTCACTGTTCGTCAGGAGTGATAGACCAAGAAGATTCACTTCCTTTGAATAAAAAGTTATCCCGCCTCTCAGATTCGAAATCCCGGCAGAGTGACACTGGAACACCGCATTTGTTCACCTAATGTGTGAACTCCTCAAACCGTATGTTAGGATTTAGAAAGTCCATAACTGACCAGATATTTACAGCAAAGCCTAAAAAGCCCATATACTAGGTGGGGTGAAAAGTAACCTCGTTGACCGCCAGAATGCGCTGCTACTGCGAAAAAGGTTATGGTGCCTTGTAGTCCGTTCATAAAATATACATGAAATGGTGTTGGCTGACCGGATAGTGAAGGTGCGCGAGCTAGCAGATACCACAAAGATTAGTACTGAGCGCACACGCCATATTTTGGGCAATATTCTGCATATGAAAAAGTTATCCTGCCGCTGGGTGCCGCGCATGCTCACTCCTGAAACGACGAAGGCGAGAGCACTTCGAAAGAGTGTTTGGTCTTGCTGATGCGGAATCGGGCGGACTTTTGGCGTCGATTGGTAACTGTTCATGGAACCTGGATCCACTATTACACACCAGAGAACAGAATGCCTGCCCGGTAATGGACTGCAGCCGGACGAGTGCTCCGAAGCGGCCGAGGAAGGCATACTCTTCGTGGACTACCTCGAAAAAGGAAAAACCATCAACAACGAGTATAACTGTTCATTATTAGAGCAATTGAAGTCCGAAATTGCTGCAAAAATTGCTGTCGCATCCACCGTATTCGCCCGATTTGGCGCCCTCGGACTATTATCTCTTCCCAAACCTCAAAAGATGGTTCACGCGAGGAAATCATCGAAGCCACGGAGGAGTATTTTACAGACCTTCTGGAAAATTACTTTTCGGACGGGATCAAGAAGTTGGAAAATCGCTGGAAAAAGTTTCTTCTTCTTCTTCTTATCCTTTTATTAACCCTTTCCTCGTTATACGAACTTATGCGTAACGAGTTTCCCATTTTTACTGCATCGCTGCTGCTCCGCTTATGCGGTTGGCTGGAACAAGTTTATCAAGCTAAAAGGGGACTGTTGCACCATTAGAATCACAGGGTACCTAATGTTGTCACTGCAGTAAACTTAAACAAAAATGGCGAAAACGAGATAAAACTAATACAGTTAGCAAGTACTATAAAACAAAAGCAATAAAGAAACACAAAAATATTAGAAATTCCAGAAAGAAACTCACCTGCGTAAGCAGAGTATGCGACAGTAGTTCATCGGTTTCATTCTGATCCTTCATTATGTCTGCATTTGGATGGAAACCAAATACGGCTGGTTTAGCTGTTAGTGGTAGTTCCTTGGTGAAATTCACATAGGCCTCATGTTCCCTATACTCTGGCACGTAGTAAACCTCAGAGTCGTCCAAGTAGTAAGCCTGTTGTTCATCGAACATCTCCGGACAGTAAAATCGATTCAAAGTTGTCTTTAAGGTTCTTCGATCCCAATCGTCTGTCACACGACCACCATAGTTGCATTCTCCTGTCAAGTATCTTAGAGCTTCATAATTTACTCCCTCATACTGATCCAGAAACATCCTCAACTGCATTAAACTTATTCTCAAGTCAGTCTCATTGAACTCGTAGGGTATATTCCATCCGATCGGACCGAAGTAGCGCCGTTCTTGGATAACTGCATGAAAGAAGCAGAGTGAGTAGATCAGCCTCTTAAAGGTTGTTGGCTGTTTGCAATTCTCAAACCACTCTGGATCGCTGATGGGATCACCGAAAAAGGAGCGGATTATATTTGATCTAAGTCCTTTCGGTGGTTCATTGGTCATTTTAATGCCATTCTGGAGAACCACTACTGGGAAATGATCGGCTGGGTACGATGTGAGCCACAAACGAAAGTCGGGATGTGTCTGATCGGGAACGAGACTTTCACAGGTTTTTTCCAAAACTGGCATGAAGCTCTTCGCCAGATGGCAGTTCTGTAAGACGACCCAATTACCGAATTTGATGCCCTCATCGATGAGTTTCACTGCGATTGGTCCTTGTCCCTGACCCAAAGACAAAGAAAACAACCGATTCGATCCGAATCCTTGATCGTCGGCGAATTTCAAAAGCGTCACCGTAGGATCGGCTCCTGGTGTCAAGATGAATATCAGAGGTATGCAGCAGTGCGAATCGCTAAAAGAGGCCTGTAGGTCAAATTGTGGTGGTTCGACGAACTCCTTGCCCATTTTCTCTGTGAATTGAGAAGGATAAGAAGAATGTAAGGATGGGAATCAAATCTTTACCTAAAACAAAATTTAGCACGGCTGGTACCAGCTTGTCAGATCGAAACACCCTCAGGACCAGCAGCTTTTGAAAGGTTGTCAATTTGTTCATCCACGGCTCTGGTATTGTGGCACCTTCAGGAAACTCTGAGTCGAAATAATTCTTCCAATCATTTAGGTTCTCTTCGATGTGTTCGCGAAGTCCTTTGAAATTGCTCGACACGTTGGTTAAGCGACAAATTTCATCCCAACTCTTAGCTGGAAGCCATTTTGATGGATTTGCCAGAGGATTTGCCAGTCCAACACCTCCGGTCAATAAAAACATCCACTCAGAGTTGTCAATCTCTGATTGTGATTTCATCAGATTTATGTTCAAAATCAGTGAAAAGAGAAGCTTGTCCTGTGAAGAAAGAAAGAATTAAACTTTGTCTCGATAGATGGCGCCAGCTTACTCTCTCAAATAAACTGCGACAGATGTTGACATAAAGGCTGTAGGTGAAATGTTTTCGCAAGTCGGCCAGACGCTCTGTCACGTCTTCCACTTTGTCGGTGTTGTCTATGGATGCTGTATACAGACTAACAAACCACGCTAGACTGTATTGATACATGGGATCGATACTGGCAAGGTCAGCTGGAAAAGTTTCAAAAATAATTTCTTCGATGGATTTTCTCTTAGACAGATATCGGGTCTTACCAATTGTAAAGAAGAGGATCGTAGAGTGTGCCGCGATAGGTGTATATCCCAAACGAGCCAGATCGATTTGCTTCTCTGTGACTTCGGTGATTGCCTGCTTTTCATTGATCTCATTTGCCAGCACTTTAGACGAGCTTAAAACCTGAACAGCTGTTTCATCTTCCAGAATATTTTCAGCCGACGAAAGGACTTCAAGGATCTTATTTTCAGTCTCTTTTAAAGTGCGCTTATTTTCAGCACCTTGTAAGATGAGAGTATTCTTTTCGGCTTCCAAGTCTGGGCGCTCGCGAGCTACAGTAATGGCGAGAATTTGATCTTGTAATCCTTGTACGGTGATCATGAAATTCAGGAGGGTAACCTTCACAGCTACTTCTGGGAGATAGTGAGGATTTCGCAACTTTGTTGTTATGTAGAATCTAATGGCGAAAGACTCGAAATAGGAAATGTTTTAAAGTTACGCTTGTGGGGAGCTTACTTGAAATCATGGTTGTATTCGATGATAGAATCGCCCAGCTTGATGCAGAGAGCCCCACCTTGCTTGAAAAGTTGCTTCAGCAAGACAGATTCTAGAAGTGGGTCCAAGTCTTCGTCGATGTTTTCCAAAAGAACTGGGAGACCGAATTGTATGGCATTTTCAAGAACTCGAGTGTAATCGGGCTGATTCAAACGAATGACACAGAGCTTGTTGTTCTTTTCTAAGTTCTTCACCCATTTGTTTGCCTGACCTTGAGGGTCGATCATCAGAGGCCATCGCCGAGAGTTTCTACAAAGACGTATATATAGATAAGTGATTGATCATGAGATTAGCAATAAATTTTCGAAATAATCGGTCGGCCAAGTTTCAACAGGAGAGTACTTTTGCCCGTCCAGTTGGTTAGCAATGTTCAAAGAATCTGGCGTTAATATGAAAAAAAAAACTCACCAATTAGACAGATGCAGTCAAGGTTTTTTGATTTCCCAAAGTTTACAAACAGACAAGGACTGTGGATAGGCCGGATGTCAGAACAGTGAGATTATATTATAAGGAAGTTCGGCAACAAAAAGCTGCAAGAATCTACTAAAGCCTTTTTCCAATCGAATCCTCCAGAAACAATCTGTTCAATGCAGGCGACCCATAATTACATTAGCCATCAAGGTTGTAAAACACCGAATAGCTAAGGCGGCAAACCAAAAGGCGAGCTAGTCATAGTCGTAGTCGGAGGCTTGGTTTCCGATCTTCGATGATGCCTTATAAATTTTTGTAGATCAAAACACCTTGTTGATTATGACTCATGATGGTTAGCATCTCTTTCGGCAATGATAAAGAGGGTAAAAGCCAAGCCCATTACGGCAAAACTCTATCGAAATAGACTAGCCGTTAGTCAGAATGGATTGACTTGCGTTGGAAAATCGTGAAAGTTGAAATAGATTTAGAAGTGTGGAATAACAATCACTGAGGCAGTTAAAAAGGAAAAAACTCGGAGTTTCTCGTATCGAACAGGGCCAAAAAGAAGAGAACCTCCGATAGTCCACTTGTTCATGACTTTCCTAAGCATGAAAATGAAACAATATCAGTCATCGGTCAATCAGCTGAAACCAATGAAAAATTCAGTTTTAGAGGATGAATGTCTTAGATAGGTGTGGGCTGATTCAGGAGTTGCTACATCTTTCTGTTCCGATGATTTGTGTCGCTCTTTCAAAGACACATTGGGTAGAATGAGTTGGAAATATAAAGTGAGTAACGAGAGGCTCAACCTGTAATTATTAAACCTTATTGTTAATAGACAGAACGTCAATTGTGTTTAACGTGAACACCTGTCGTGGAGACTTAATTTATCGGGATGCCCATTCATCCATGGGGGCAAGGCTACGCCTTGTCATCGCTTATTTACTACTTGAGAAAATATAAATGCGGAGCTGTGTTGAGGGCACCACAGCCATCGTGACGCTCCCACAAGGGGTGCTCTTGAAGGTGTCAGTGCCGACGGGTTAAGAAAACAAATCAAATCCACTTAAACCAACCAAGGTGTCACAATTTAAGGTCCCTGGGATTTCGATCATAGTCCAAAAAAAACACCAGGACTCGTCAGACGACTTTAACACATCACACTGAGAAGCTGGACAATGACAATAGCCTGAATGACGCTAAGTATAAACAGTGCCCATGGAGGGCTGGGATATAGAAAATGGAACAAATTTTTTCCGAAAATTTCCATCGCCAAAGCTGGCTTTCAGACTACTTACATTCTGTCAATACTCGTATATAACTGGGACTGAGTCATTAAAAATGGACCGCCTAAATAGTTTCCTAATAAAAAAATGTTCTATGTTGGTACAACTGTCATCTATTTTGAAGTTGAGTTTGGACACTATCGGTCAACTAGTTTGTTGTCAGTAGCTTCTTCTTATCCTTTTATTAACCCTTTCCTCGTTATACGAACTTATGCGTAACGAGTTTCCCATTTTTACTGCATCGCTGCTGCTCCGCTTATGGGGTTGGCTAATGTCGCAGACCGCAGAACGCGTATACATAATGCTCGGTCCTGGATCGCTTCAGTGGTTAGCCCCAGGCGTTGTTGCGCATTTGCCATCTGAGAAATCCAGGAATTCTTTTTCCGACCTCGTTTTCTTACCGTTGGAGTGACCGTAGTTGATAGTGCCTTTTTAACCGGATTTTCCGCAGATCTTTTTTGAACGTGGCAATACCAACTTATTCTATTCGCCTCAAGCTGTTCGGTTACCGAATTACTTATATGTAGACTTCCTCTTATACGCGTAGATCTAATGCAATCGCGTTTAGTGACTCCACTAGACATCCTCAACATTTTTATTTCCGCTGCCGTCATTTTGTTTTTAAACGCTTCGTACATTGTCCAGCACTGTGAACCGTATATAAGAGCTGGTCTAACAACCGTGGTGTAGAGTTTCCCCTTTAATTTAAGTGGAAATTTTCGGTCGCAAGAGATTCGCGAATTTTCCCGCCATTTCATCCATCCCACACTCACTCTGTGGATTACGTCGTCGTCACATTTCGCTTCCAGGTTAACAATTGATCCTAAGTACTTAAAGATAGTGCTTTTCGGAAGAACTATTCCGTCTAACATTATATCCGGAACAGGTCGCAATGGATGCGCAAATGGGCACGTCAAATGCTCCGTCTTTGAACGACTTATTTTAAACCCGTTTCTCTCTAGCGCATTTCTCCATGAATCTAAGGCGTTCTGTAAATCTTCGACGTTATCGCTAAGTATAACTGCGTCGTCAGCGAAGAGAATTGGCGTTACATTTGCTTCGCGCATGCAGTCTTTTAAAAGATAGTCGAATACTACGTTAAAGAGGAAAGGGCTAAGTACGCTTCCTTGATGCATTCCGACATTAACTGGAAATTCTCTCGTTAGCCCAGCAGAGCTTTTAACCGCAGTTTTCACGTTTCCGTACATGTCTTGTATTATTCTAACATACGTTTCCGGTACGTTTTGAGACCTCAGCGCGGCCCATATGAGATCCCTAGGCACTCGATCGAATGCTTTCTCGAGGTCGATAAATACCATGAGTAAATCCTTTGATGAATCTCGGTGCTTTTCCATTATTATTCGTAGGCCTTGGATAGCGTCCACCGTCGATCTTCCTTCAACAAAACTACGCTGGCTATTATCGAGCTTTATTATTTGCCGAAGACGTTCGTTTAAGACTCTTTCGACGATTTTCATTGTGTGTTACGACAGATTGATTGAACGGTAATTGTTGCATTCTCGAGTGTCGCCTTTTCCTTTGAATAATGGAACCAAGAAGCTACTTCTCCATTGATTCGGTATAGGTTGTCCACATTTTAATTTATTTAAAAGTTTCGATAGCCATTCGCTGCCGATTCCCTCCATCTTCGACCAAAACTCTGATGGAATGCTGTCTGTTCCCGCCGCTTTCCCCCGCTTCATTTTTCCAATTGCTATATTTATTTCTTCGATTGAAAAGTCCGAAACTTCCTCCTCGAATAGACCAGCTGTCGGCACGATATCACGTGGAAACTGTTTGTTAAGCAACTCCTTACAGTATTCAAGCCACCGGTCACAAATTTCCTTTTCATTTGTTAATAAGCGATCGTCTTCGTTTTTGATGTATTTCGGCGAGGTTATTTCCATTGAATTTTTTCTCCTCTGTGCAGCGAGCTTAAAAATATTTGGCATTTTAGTACTACAGTACTACGACGTTTGAACTTCTTGGATAGCTTGTCTTCTAGCCGCCGATCGTGAGGATATCGATATCGTCGCTCCGATCGCATTTTGTCCACGCTTGGAATGCACTCTTCTTGTCGGCCACAGTTCGTTTGGTTTCGTCATTCCACCACCATGTTTCTTTGCCGACGTGATGGTATTTCGATGTAGTCCCCAGATGGGACTTTGCGAGTGTTATGCATTCCTCGTGCATGCTGTTCCACATTTCTTGCGGGCTTAGTGAGTCTGCGATAGCGTTTATATTGTGAAGTACTTCTTTAGCCAGTGCGATAAATCTTGCGCTTCGTTCCTTCGATAGATTATACCACCGGATTTTTGGCTTTCCAAACGATGCCCGTGTTTTTGGTGGTTCCGCTGTAAAAAATTCTGTAATGAGCAGACGGTGTTGACTTACTAGCGATTCTCCAAGTATTACTTTACAGTCTTTAACACGGTTTCTCATCGACATTTTGCAGAGGTGATAATCTATTTGCGTTTCGTGGCCTCCGCTGCTATAGGTGATAAGATGTCGTTGATGTTTAATAAACATTGTATTTAAGATGGTTAAGCCGTAAGCCCTTCACGCTACCAGGATGTCTTCGCCAGCTGAATTTCTGGTTCCAAAGCCTTTACCGCCGTGGCAGTCTTCATAATCAACATTTGTTTCTCCGACGTGGCCATTTAAATCTCTGCCTACGAAGAGCATCTCATCGATAGGTATATTTCTAGGCAAATTACCGAACTCTGACCAAATTTATCTTTTTCCGATTGGTCGCATCCATTTTGTGGGGCGTACGCGCTAACAATGTTCCACGTTTCATTGTGTATGACGAGTTTAACACTCATCAAGCGGTCGCTTATTTTCAAAATACCAACGATATTGTTTAGAAGATCCGCTGTAACAACGATTCCAACACCGTTTCGTCCATTGACCGTTCCATGGTAGAACATCTTAAATGCCTTAGTTTTTAAATCTAGAAAACACGCTTTATTTCCTGTATTACACCACTTCGTTTCCTGTACGCACAGGATTTGTAGAGTTCTGCGACGCATAATCGCTTCCAGTTCTAAACTTTTTGAGGTCATCGATCCGACGTTCCAACTTGCAAACCGAAGTTTAGGAAAATATTTTGGAAACTTCATTTTGCCCGCCCCCGGAATCCGTCGGGCTCTGACACAAGCACTTCTGCTTGCTCTGGGATCACCCGAGTGCGTTGCAATCGTGGAGCCCAGCGGGGTAGTGCTATTAATTGCGTTCATTTCCATGAAGTGTATCTAAAGTTTGAGTGGTTTGACACTTGTATGCTCATTTCGAATTGATTGATTGTTTTTTTACCCATTTAGTCGCCTCTTACGAAAAACTGGGATGCACTGCGGCACTATTCTTTATCCGATGCCGCACGGCATTTTGTTGTCAGTAGCTAAAGATATTATTTAGTTAACTTCAAGTTCTACCGGCGATTTTTACTATGGTAAATTGAGCAAAGAGTTTAAACGCATTGAAACGTTGGAGAAAGCCCATGGGGACTCTAATATATCGAAAACAAGAGCGTTTAAGTGGTTCACAGCGTTCAAATACTATTGATTTTTTTTTATATTCTCGCGATTGTTCATTTGGAATTTCTTTCGAATATACAGAACAGCGTTATTAGGAATTTGAGGGAGAGTATCCACCGAAAGAGACTGAAAATTTGCCAGAAAAATTCCTGGATTTTTCACCATCTCACAAATCCATTCTTGTAAATGACTTTTTGACCAACAATTTTATTAATAAGACCGCAAGCGCTGTATTTTCCAGATATGCCACCCATTCGTGGAGAGAACTAAAGGCTTCAAAGGTACCCACAATTTCCCATTTATACATACTGCGCTTGAGATACGAGGGCGGGTCAATAAGTCCGTGACTTTTTGAATTTCTGACCTCTTTACTGAAACAGCAACACTGCTCCTATCAACAGGCATCTGTCAGTTGACTCCTGTCAAAATTTAAACTTGCTGCGTCAGTTAGTTTGGGTTTGACAGCTATTTTTATCAGACTACTCACTAATTTGAGGAGAAAATGGAAAAAAGTGAATTTCGTGTGCTTATTAAGCATGATTTCTTGCGAAAAAAAACCATTACCGAGACCAAGGCTAAGCTTGATAAATACTATGGGGACTCTGCACCATCGATTTCAATGGTAAAAAAGTGGTTTACTGAATTTCGTTGTGGCCGTACAAGCACTGAAGATGCCGAACGTCCTGGACGCCCAGTTGAGGTCTCTACACCCGAAACAATCGAAAAAATTCACGATATGGTGTTGGCCGACCGAAGATTGAAAGTGCGAGAGATTGTGGAAGCCTTAGGGATCTCGCATGGCTCAGTGGTTTCAATTTTGAATGATCACTTGGGCATGAGAAAGCTTTCCGCAAGATGGGTGCCGCGTTTGCTCACAGTCGACCACAAACGCAATCGTGTAACAACTTCACAGGAAGGTTTGGCGTTGTTTAATCGCAATATGGAGGAGTTTTTGCGCCGTTTTGTAACCGTGGACGAAACATGGATCCATCACAACACACCAAAGAACAAACAACAGTCAAAACAGTGGGTTTCTAAGGGTGAATCGGCGCCAAAGAAGGCCAAGGTGGGTTTGTCAGCCAATAAAGTTATGGCGACTGTTTTTTGGGATGCACGCGGGATAATCCACATTGACTACCTTCAAAAGGGAAGAACAATCAATGGGGAATATTATGCCAACTTATTGGACCGATTCAATGACGATTTGAAAAAAAAACGACCTCATTTGGCCAAGAAAAAAGTTCTTTTCCACCAAGACAATGCAAGGGTGCACACATGTGCAGTTGCCATGGCAAAAATCCATGAATTGGGCTATGAATTGCTCCCTCATCCACCCTATTCTCCAGATTTGGCTCCGAGCGACTACTTCTTGTTCCCAAACCTGAAGAAATGGCTTGGTGGAAAAAGATTTGACTCCAATGATGAAGTCATCTCGCAAACAAAGGCCTATTTTGAGGACCTCGACAAATCATTTTTTTTGGAAGGGATAAAAAAATTGGAGAAGCGTTGGACAAAGTGTATAGAGCTCAAGGGAGACTACGTTGAAAAATAAAATTATTTTTTTATCAAAAAATCTGCGTTTTAATCCAAAAGTCACGGACTTATTGACCCGCCCTCGTATTACGACTGAAAAATCTATAAGTACAGTTACCTATACCTTTATCTTATGAAATAGCCACAAAAGCAGCTAAACCTGTCCAGGTATGACTGGGATACACAATATATGTACATATGTAGGCACATAGTGTACGAGGCCTTTGGTCTAGCTGAGCTTAAAAGCAAACATTTCTGTTTTCGGGGAAAAAAAAGAAAAAAAAATGCAAAAGGCGAGAACTAAGTGTTTTCTAAATAAGTCATAACCAAGGACCCACTTTCAATTTATAATCCACCGCTTTTTTCCAACGTTTTATCTCGCCAAAAGGGCGACCATGTGTACAATGTCAATCCCAAATATTTGCAAAAGCTGCACTTTACCTCAATGCACTCGCTGTCGCTGTTTAGAGCTCTTAAATCAATTGCACATCAAAACAGAGTACATACGAGTACATACCAGTTTTGCCATGTTCTAAAAAAAAAAATATAAAAAGAAAACATTTCCTTTGCTAAACTTTCCATCAGGAAATTCGGAAACCTCTAGGACTAATACAAGGGAAAAAAAAAACAAAAACACTCGCCCTGCATCCCGGGAGAGCATTTCTATTCCACCCCTTAACATTTAAAAATTCCTAATCCCACACACAAACATTAGCACAGCGCTTCAACGCTGGCTGCAGGGCGAATATTCACAAAAACCCGAAAACTACGAGGATACAAGGATAAAACTGAAAACCCACTCTGTGACAAATTAGACGAGAACGAAACACTTTTTCCTAATCCACCGTGTACAACATTAATCAATTCTTTTGATCTTAACCAGCAACAGCAGCAGCAGCATCATCAGCAGAGGCTACGAGACCGATACCGAGCTTCCGTATCCTTGTATCCTTATATTCTTGTAGTTGCGGTATTAGTACAATCAGTAACAGCAGATGTATGTAAATATACATATATACACATATATATACACTGCCTTAAGGCTAAAATCATTAAACAAAAAATTTAAGTAGAAAACAGCCCCGACAACTATCCCTTAAAATGCATGCACACGCACTAAATTCCTTACAGCAAACACAAGGATTACTTTGACAGGAGGGAGAAATCGAATTCCATTCCATTCACCCAACCCTATAGTATTTGTACTCGAATTTGTATTCGTATTCGCATTCGTAATTGTATCTATATCTCTATATATGGTATATAACTAACGTGTACCCACACTTACCTCATTATGATGGCACTCTCGATGGAAAAGGAATCACTTGGGAGGCCACAGATGTTCCAATGGCGCACTTCGACAGCATCCCCTAGTACTTGTTGTAATTGAAAGTCCTGACTGCATACAATGCCAAACGAAGTACATTTCGACACCCATTTACGTATTTGACTGACACGAAAATCGATGGTAAATGGTCCCAGATACGCGACAACACCGGATGAAATGAGCACATCACCGGTCAAAGTGTTGTATGTTTCACCGAGCATTTCTGCTGTTTCCAACCAACGAGAACGTTCTCCACCCAACCCAGTAATGAGCTCTGTAGCACGATTGAGTTTCTTTGTAACCCACTCGTATTCCGCTTGAAGGCTCCTAATAGAAATTGAGGACAGAAGAAGACGTTAAAACTTGATGTAACATCGTAAGGAATACGTACTTATATTGACGCATCTGCTCGTCGAGCATTCTCTGGATTTCTGCTAAATTCGCTTCGACACGTGCCAATTGGGTGAGTTTTTCGGAGAGCAATTTTTGAGCGGCCTTGAATTTATAACATTATAGAAAGTCGTATAACTCAATAGTTCTTGAGGTACTTACATTATATTCAGCTTGAGCAGCTGCTAGAGCAATTTTCTTTGGTGCAATGATCTTTGCTACGACGTCATATTTGACCAATGCAATCACCCAACGACACAGACCTTCACAAGCTGTGGATGCTGACTTGATCTTTTCGGGATCAAAATTCTCACTACTTAGCACTCTTTCCTGTAACTTCTTTATGATGGCCGATGGTATGTTGTCCTTGTCAAAGTTTAGAAGACTATCTAAGAACTTTATGTCACCGAGTACTCGCTTCGATGGTCCCCAATAGTCTTCGATCATGCCGACACCAGCCGGATTTGCTACACGATCGGGTTTGACGTCTTTAAGGATACAAACGGCTTCCATGACAATGCGGACTCCAATAGGTGGGCTCTTCATGGTTTTAACCACAGCTATATCGGCGGTAGTAAGAGTATTGAGAGCCGTGAGAGCAGTGTTTAAGATCGGTAATGCTTCGGATAGCCTGGCGTCACATTCGTCTTTGATTTCTTGGGCTTTAGCCGCTTGTTCAGATGCAGCAGCTTCATCTTGTTTCACGAGTTCCCGTTGTTGCGTTGCCTCCTCACTGTCTTTTTGAACTTTGGCAACTTGCTCGGCTACCTAGATAGAAATGTGATCAACGTGATCTTCAAAGATCAGTAGTGAAGATCAGTGACTTACAGTTTCAGATGCAACTTTCAGTTTAGGTTCCAGAGCCGTCAGTTGTTCGCTCATAATTCCGACTTGCTGAGCGGCAACATCGAGTTGGGAGATGCCCGTCAAATAACGACTTCGATTTGTGGTAATAGCCCTGAAAATGGCAATTAAATACCTTCAAGATCTATTTTTCACGATGTCATTTTTAGACCTACTTCCTCTTAGCTCCCAAGAGACCCTTAAAAGTCTGTATCAATTCCAAATACGAAGTTGGAGTCACGTAGTTGTATCGCCTCAACTGTAAGTAAAATTTCTCCGACAGAGTCTGTGTTGAAGTATGGAAATCCATGCACATGTCGATAGCAGCTTTCCGTTCAAGATCAGTCAATTCCTCTTTCTCAAGAAACCTTGTGGACACGGCAAGTAGGGCATCAGCTGGCCATGGCTGAAACCAATCGATCGTGCAGCAATTCACGATCGAGGGGAACTTTCGGATTCGTACTCGCAATGCTTCTCCTATTGGCGACATTGACAGGGCCACGTGAAGTTGATCCTTACAGACCTATGAGAAACCATAAAATTCAAAGCTAATTGTCCTCATAGAAGCCTTACTTGAACGAAAAAGTTAAAGAGAGCCACAGAGCTTCCGTCGGTTTGGATTGCTTTATCGCGCTGCTTGTCGATTTGTCGCATTTTCTCACAGATATCTGTCTTCTCTTCGTTTGTAAAAAGATTTGGAACCTCTCCGGAGTTAAGAAGATTATTGATGTCCTCCAAGAACGATTCATCTTTGATCTAGAAGGACAGAATACGAGTACTACAGATAATCCAGAAGAAATGGGATGCTCTAAAACTTACCTGAACATCGGTAAACAGAAAGACTCCATGAAGGTCTGATGCGCTGATTTTGATTAAGATTGCTTTAATATCCTCGTGCCACTCATTGGGTCCATACTGTCGGGTTATCTCGACCTGAAACAACTCATAATCACAAATATGCGAAGCCAACCGTGTCAAACTCTGTCGTCCCGAGCCTCCTACACCGATCAGTAGAGCATGACTACGAGGCTGCTTGATGATACGACAAATCCTTGACAGATGTTCGATGGCAAAGCGAAACAAGACCAAATCCATTGGCTTCTTTGACATGTTATTGAACTCCACAAGATAAGTTTCGACTATAGATCGCAACTCATCAGCGTCCTCCACCTCTACGTAGTTCTTGGTATCTGCTTTCGGATTAGCAAAATCACAGAACATCAGGTTACGTAAGTCGTTTTCCTCTAACTCGCGGCCTTTTTCCAAAAACCTTTTAAATAATACGCTCGGTTCGGTCTTAAGGTGAACCTCGATCTGTTCACAAATCGAACTGAAAAGCCATGATCGGTCTACGTCATCGACCAAACGATCACCATAGACTCGTAGGACTTCATGAACCCAAAGCCGTCGCATGGAATTCAAGTCCTCAGTTGCCTCCGGTACTGAGAGTAGGACACCTTGAATGACACGTGAGAAGTCGCGTAGATTAAAAAGATAATGTGACTTTGCTGGAGTCGGCAGTAAGTTCAATTTTGCAGCATTATACACCGCCAATGTTGCGTTGACAATTTCCTCAATACAGGGATCGAATTCCTTGGAGAAGCCTCTTGTATCCAAATGCCAGAGCACGATTTTGCCAAAGATCACCTTCAAGATCGAATCACTAAACTCATCTATTCCCAGAACGTTAAAATGTCTCTGGAATCTTGGCGTCACTGTATTGCCCGATGAAGGTGGTCCCATGGCACAGATCATTTGTATATCAATAAGCTTGAGTGGGACTATGTTCTTTCGATCGTACCACATCCAGTGATCGAGCATCATTCGAAGAAGTTCTATAGCTGGTTGAGCTCCGTACGTTTCCTTTAGAGGCATCGATACGTCATCTACGAAGATCACACACTTTTTATTTAATGGTGGGCCATAAACGCCCTTACGACGCTTGTCCAATTTGGACATGATGATGTCCTGCGTCTGGTTAGCCGATGTCTGTGCTGAAAAATTCAACAATAGCGCCTTGTACACCTCAGTATCGGCCTTCTTAAGCAGGTAGTCAATGGCGTAGCAACTTTTACCGGTTCCCGTGTTTCCAACGAGCATCAAAGGTTTTCCATGTCGAACTAGGAGATCAAGGATAGCTGTTACACGAACCACCTCATTCGTAGTTATAATGATTTGATTCACGGGCATATCTCGAGGTATGGGAGCAGCTGCTGCCACTTCATCTTCCCAGGGTTTCCACTTTCCCTTGCCCTCTTTGATAAACCGATAGTCGAAGACGCTTCCGGGCTTGGGTATGGGAAATATAAAAGGTTTAGCAAGAGCAGGTACATGGAGCTCAGCTGGTACTCCAAATTGTTCGTATATTGCTTGAGGAAATGTCTTTTCCATGAGTCCACGAAAGACTATAGAGAACTTGTCTCTACTGGCAGAGTTTAGAGCGCCGCCAATTGACCAAATGCAAGCAAAGAAGAAAACACCCTCAATCTGAGCGCGGGCATCAAGATCGGACAGAGTTTGCACATACTGCTCATCGGAGAAATCGTCTATGAAGCAGTCGAAGAGGTTCATTAGTGAGTTTATGAGATTAGCATCGGATGTAGGAGCAATTTCCACAAGACTGCCTTTACGAACAAGCCACAGAAGAAGTGGGCAAAACCGCGTAAACAAGCTCGAAATAAGCTCCTTGCTGATGTTGTGAAAAGATGGGGACAGGGCATTTTTCCATGAAGCAACCAAGGGTTCCCAACCCAAAGAGTCTGGTTCCATATAAATCATTCCGCAACGAGACACTGTAGCAGGGGATGCTGCTTCCAGGTCCATTGGCTCGAAGATGAGGTTCGTCGTTGGAGCAAGCTGTATGATCTCCCCAGACATCAAGCAAAGTTTCTTGTTATCATCGAGCACTGTGTTCATATTTTCGATCCAAATAGCATCAACAGGACCGTCGAAGATAAGCCACTTTCTGTCCGTTGTAGTAGAGACTGCAAATTCACGGTAGCTCACGGCAAGGATACCATCACTCCACTCGTGCGAAACCATGTCGAACTGCCCATAGAGCTGACCCATTGTAACAGCTTTCGGATTCATCACTGTGTAGATGGCGCCATTTTCACTGCCATCCTTAAAGTAAAGAAATAAGCATATAACAAAGGATGTGTGCTAAAGAAAGTTCCACACATACCGCTTCTTCCATGTAACATAAGGCTTCAGCGAGGATCCGATATGATGTAGTTTTGCCACCAAAGGGCAGGCCAGTTATCATCAAGCCATGGCGCACGACGATCATTTCATAAAGCTAAATAAAAAGAATCCAAAATAGAAGTCCTTAAAGGTTCGTTAAAGTCTTACCTGCTGAACTTTTTCCAAAAAGAAATCCGTGCACTGCTTATTGCGCTTTTCGCAAGCCTTTCGGACGCACTCGTTGAAAAGCACATAGTCGGATTCTGGTAAGTTAACTCCTGGGAATAAATCCGATGTGATGCCTTGGAATAAGGGAACATCCTGATTCAAAAATTTCGGCAAATTTACGTCCTTGATGGATCGTAGAACCAGAATGTCCTCGTTCTCTTCGCGATAGCGTAGTTTTAGGGCTCCGGCAGCCTTTAAGACTGACTTGACAGCCCTCATGCCGTAATCGTAATGAGACTGCGTACTAAGCTGTTCCGAGCATAGACGATAGGTTGCCACGATCTTAATTGCAAGAGGTTTGGCGCTCAAAAATCCATACGAATAGAGCTCGATCTCTGCAATAAGCGCATAGTCAGGAACCATCATGGCTACCGATCGGAAGAGGGCCTAAAACTGAAGCATGTGGAAATATCTGTGTATAGGAGTAAATTTCAAATATTAACCTTCAAGTTGTCGGGCAACTCCGAGCGTCCAGCGTAACCTGGATTCATAGTGATAAACACGGCACAAGTTGGGTCCAGCTTCAGTGTTGTGCCTTCGAAGACCAGAGTCGGATTACCAGAGTTGATGCCTCGTTGAATCGTCAAAATCTACCAAGATAAACCATCAAAGGGAACATCTTTGAAAAGAAACGTATTTCCTACCTGCTGTGCCACAACAGACAGTACCTCCAAATCAATTCGGTTGAACTCATCAAAGCAAGACCAGGCGCCGCATGAAGCCAACCCTTTGAAGAATTTACCCAGCGCAAGGTAGTCTAGTCCATCAGAACAATTAAAGACGACACACTGCTTTGCTACAGCTTTGGCTAAATCTTTTGTCGTCTCAGTTTTGCCAGTTCCAGCTGGGCCTTCCGGTGCGCCACCTAAGTGCAGATGAAGGGCGCTGAAAAGTGTCCGGTAACAACGATCTGTGAGGGGAGTCACCACCAATCGAGTTGTGTTGCCAAGGTACTCGTAACCATACTTCAGAGAACAGTTGATCATTCGTGTGTCCAGATTGTCCTCCTCCCAGTAATATCGCAACTGGCACAACCACTGGAAGTCATTCAGTTTTGACACTTTTTTATCGCAAATTTCTGCCAGCACATCTCGAGCGTGGACATCCAAAACAACCAGCGCGCCTAGAGTTATTCGATTTTGAAGATTGAGATCTCCTCGAACAAGATCCACAGTGCGCATTATCTAAAATTTGATAGGTTCAGGCAAGTGGAATCTGAAAAATAAAAAGTCCTCACCTGTGCTTTGCAAACCTGTAAGTACTCATCCAAACTGCTCACTGGATTCTCAGTGAAAAAGCATTTTGTTATCTCAAAGGTCCAATAGGTCAACGATATTGACTGGACTGTTTGCCCAGGCCAAATGAGAACCCACTTTTCTCGTTCTGTACTTGGATAGCTCTCGTAAGCCTCGCGGATTTTAAAGTGAACACTCTTTTTCATTAGTGTTTCGAGCTCGAGTAACCATTTCTCAACTTGACCCCTGGCCTTGGCTGTGGAGATGATTTCGACTAGTTCAACCTCTTCATTTTCAGACGATCGCATCATGGTTACTTCCAGGGTTTCGGTGAAGTTTAGAGTGGCAATTCCTTCGAAGCATTTCTTTAGGTGTGGCTGCACTCGAGTAGGATCCTTGGTCTCGGAAAGAATTTCAAGTAATTCATCATTGGACAGGAAGAAGAAACGAGGGAAATATAGACGTTTCTTCTCCAAATACTAAAAAGAAATAGCGAAATGAGGAAGAGTGGAATTGCAAATATTTAACAACATTTTTACCGCATTGAGACCCTTCTGAATAATTTCAAGAAGATTGAAAGCTTTCTTAAGTTTGTCGGACATCTTTTCAATTTCCACCACAGCCATCACTCTAGAATCGGTCGCTACAATCTTCATAAGGTCTTTCCAGATCTGCAAAATAAAAATCAAAAAGATTATTGCCAAAACTTTGGCAAGGTTCCGTTTTTTTAAACTTCAAGGGCTCAATGAGTTCAGACACTATAAGCTCTACTATTTGCTATCATTTGGAGATTTGTAGTCAGGTGTCAAACTAAAGTAATGACTCGGAAAACAGGGTTTAGGACAGATTTGGCAGAGATATCCTAGATAAATGACCCGCAGCAACAGGATAGAATGGTCTATTGGGTCCGTCACTGACGCCTTGAAGATGAGATTCTTTTTACAGTAGAATCTGTGAGGGGAGTACTCCTTGTACTTGGCGGCTGATGCTTTTCTAAATATTTCACTCAGGTTTATCATATCTCAAGAAGTTTCTATCAGTGCTTCCTGCGAATTTTCCATTACTACCTCTCGGCTGCTGAAACGCGTTCCCCATAGTGGTTTTTTAACTCGATTGAACAGAAAGAAGTGACAGGGAGCCAAATCAGGTGAATTCGGTGGCTGTTGGATGGTATTTGTTGCATTTTTCGTCAAAAAATTACGAATAATGATGGCACTGTGCTGCGGCGATGCGTTATCATGGTGCAAAATCCACGAGTTTTCTGCCCCCAATTCTGGTCTCTTTCGGCGAATTGCTTCACGCAAACGTCTCATAACGCCCAAGTAATACTCTTTGTTTACTGTCTGGCCTTCAGGCAAAAATTCATGGATGCACTACACCTTTATAATCCATGAAAACCGTGAGCATTGGCTTCTTTTTAGATTTAAAACGACGTCGTTTTTTTTGTCTCGGCTCATTTGGTGAACGCCATTCGCTTGCCTGATGTCTGGATTGCGTGTCGTACTCATAAACCCACGTGTCTTCTCCAGTAATGATCCTTTTGGTGAATGTGGGATCGGATTCAGCTTCGCAAATCATTTCTTTTGCGATGTCAACACGGTCTCTTTTTTGCATGGAATTGAGGTCTTTTGGCACCAACTTTGCTCTTACACGACGGAAATCCAAATTATTAACCAAAATGTCTTGGACGGATCCATAGGCAATGTTCAAGTCCTCCGCTATCTCTCTGATGGTTACTTTGCGGTTGTTGACCAACATTTCTTTTAATTCATCAATGTTATCGTCGTTAATGTTATCATCTTCGATTGACTCACGACCACTTTTGAACCGCTCGTGCCACTGGTAAACGACCGTTTTCTTTAGGGAATCGTTGCCGAAACACTTTTCCAACATTTCCAATATTCGCGCACCATTAAATCCGTTTTTTACGCAAATTTTAATACAAGTTCGTTGTTGCAAAATTAAATTCATTTCTATGTAAAAAAAATCGCCAACACACACAGAGATAGATGTACTCTTGGCTACGTAACTTTGCAAATGTCGCTATAACTATAGCTATAACGCTAACTTTTGATCAAGGTGGTATATACTCATATTATCAAGCACCTCTTGCGCTTTCGACATTTCGTGTGATCAAAGGCATTCGATACGGGACACTGTATGCATGCTAGACTCAATCGAGTAAATGGAAGTTGTCTGCTGCTTTTGTCAAGGTAAACTGTGCCGTTAAAATATGCCAATCCAATTTTCAGCAACTTTGGTCTAAGCATTAGAGTTGCAAATGTTTACTTACAAAATAAGGTTTTGGAAAAAATATGCTCCCGACCCGTTTGAGAATCCAGCCTGAGACACAGTTACCATCCAGCTTTTTCGATCGTGTGAACAGCCCTTTTATTACTTACATCAAGCTTTCTGTCAGCTGCTATTCTTAAACTAGTAGTTCCACATACACATGTTCCTTGAACCAGAAGGCTGTCTCTTAAAACAGTTTTACTAGAGGGTTGTTGTCCATTCGCTTGCAATGGTGCCATTTACATCATCGTTCACAACATCTACAAGGTGTAGCAAAAGTTGTCACCCGATATTCTTTGGCCGTAATTTTTTTATGGATGAATAACTTTAATTCTGCTCTTTTCCATTAAGTCGGGAAAATGATATCGGCTTAGTGGCCGCCGACAGAATTAAAGACCGTTCCGGCCCGATTTATAGCATTTTCCATCACTCTTGCCAGAATTTCCGATGATAGATCCTCTCATTCTTGACGTATATTTTCTTCGAGGGCTTCAAGAATCTGAGGCTTGCTGACATCAAGAAACGTCACAAAAAGAAGTCTGGAACGGTTAAATCAGGCGGTCTTGCCGGCCAGTGAAAATCGCCAAAACGAGAGATTGGGCGACCCGGAAATGCAGTCCTCAGAATTTCGGTTGTGGCTCGTGCAGTATGCGCCGCTTGTCCATCCTGTTGAAACTTCATATTCTCCAGTCCCAATTCATCCAATTAAGCAAGGAGAAAGTCGTTGAGCAAAGCTCTGTAGCGCTCACCATCCACAGTAGTCGTTTGGCCCGCGGCGTTTTCGAAAAGTTACTGAGTGGTCTAATGTCTCTGCGTGGATTATCGTGGATTTTCGATGCCCCAGCAGCGATAATTTGCTTATTCAAATATCCGCAGAGATGGAAATGGACCCCGTGGCTCATGATGATGATTTTCGATAAAAATTTGTCTCCCTCGTGGATGAGATTCAGGATGAGTTGAGCATAGGTAACACGCGCTAGGCGGTAAACAACTAGCAGCTGATGCACTGTCTCCAATTTATAAGGGAAAATTATACAGTCTTTTACAAAAATTCACTGTAAAGGCCGCCGATTGATGCCCAATTGCATGGCACGTCATCTGGTCGATACTCCGGGGTCCACTGCCACGTCTTCAACCACAACTGCGATATTCTCAGCAGAACTGCTGCTCCGGTGGCGGCCAGACCTGGCAACATCTTGTGTTGTCCCATATTCTTTTAGGCGAGCGGCTAAACATCGTATTGTTTGCCCAATTGATGTCGGACGACCAGGAAATCTGTGCCAAAATTCACGCTACGACAACACCACCGACGAATTATTCCGCAAAAAAATCGTATCATTTATTGAGCATTGACGTGTAGTTTGTATCCGTTTATTTCACAAATGTCAAAGTAGAATTGACATTTGCAGCCATTTGCAAAAATTATAACATCTTGAGATAGAGTGATGACTCCTGCGCCACCTAGTCTATATGCGACATTTCATTTGATCATCTGCGCTGTCTGCTGTCTGCCCTGACCTTTCGAATTAGAAGAGGAATTTGACGAATGATGCGTTTGGCCCAAGCCACGATCTGGAAAATCAGATCCTTTTACACGTTCGAAATAATGGAGATTGGAGAACTCGGGTTTTAATGAAAAAATAATGTCATCGCTGACAACAGGTAGCCGTCATTTCATAGAAAGCGTTCCAAGCGATATTCGAATCAATGAGAGGGAATAAATCAGTAGAAAACGATGGAACACTGGACATTCGCACGGCCCTGTTGATTGGTGCAGTAACCAGCGTATTGGAAATCAGCAGTGATCTTCTTCAGAGTATCAACAGATATTCAAAATGATTATAATAGAATAAGTGTGTTAAGGACCAAAATATATCTACAAGACAAAATCAATACCACGATCCGTTCCACGCTTTAAACTTTACACATCTGAATTTCTTTTTATAGAAATCCCGCATGCTCTGTGACAGGAAGGTAAAAACAGTTTATGGGTAGTGTTTGTGGATTTCAAGGGTATACGTCCAAATATGGATGCTCAAAATGCTCATAAACGCCCTACCTTGTCAACAGCACTAAATCGTCTACCCTCCTCTGGCATCTGCTGCTGTATATCGGGACTTGAGAAAATCGGCTCCAAGTACATCCATGTAGCTTGAACACGTAGCCAGTCATCTAGAATCTCCTGCAGCAGCATAAGCTTCGCTTCCCATTTTCTAATAAAAGCAAAAACTCTCAAATCAGTGTCTTCTTGGACATGTCTACTACAAATTCGAACTTACAAAAGCTCGGCTTCGAATGGCTTTATGTATGGGGAACTCTTCATAGTCTGAGTCTTGATTATTTGATCATCCAAGAGAACCTGAATTTCATCCACCGCAGAAAGCTTAAACGTACCTGAATCCCTGAAAGATCAAGACCTTTATTTGACAAGCATAGGACTAAGTCTTAAGCCTTACCTATACGGAGATACGTTGAATGATATATCCTCCCATTCCTTGACCATCTTGCTCATAGCCTTCTCCAAGTTGTTCTCCTTGGTGGCACTCTCTGAAATAACCTCAAACTTTGGCAAGTATTCCTCTAGTTGGTATTCAATGATCTTCTCCAATGTGAGCTCCGGTGAGACCTTGATTGGAAAGCCAATGATTTCAGAAATCTCATCCCAGTGCCGTGTTTTCATTCCGGGGTTTCCAAGAGTACTGATGATCGCCATGTGCTCTTTGAAAGCATCGATTTGCTCTTTGATCTAGGAAGGTTAAAAATGAATTTGCGGATTGTAAGGAAAGATCATGTCAAAAATACTGCGTACATCCCGAACCAATTCCAATGTGGCAGGCTTATCGCCCATGGTCTTTTCAAGCTTCTGAATGACCCGATAGAGGGTGGACACTTCAGTGTCGATTTCGTCGGGATCATAAGTTCCCACTTGCGAGTGCATCCAAAGGTTGTGTTTATCTACAAAATCTTGACCTGCATCGTAGAGTTTCTTATATGGCAACAACTGATCGTGGGCCTTCTTTCGAACAGGATACTGGGATAGATCCCATCCAAATGACATTTCCTCTTCGTTGATCTTGTCGATCGTATCCATGGCAATAACGAGCCTGTTATCAAGAACTGTAGCTCGTCTTTTGTATTTAAGAAGCCCTTTAATGTCGCCCCAATTCTCATAGTCCTGGACCTGCTCATAGTGGTTTTGCAATTCCCGCCGAAATGATTCAATACGCTTCTTGAGAAGCTCTTGGTACTCTATCGTCTTGTCGGCAATAATTTCTCGATGCTGTTTGAAGATACTCGGCAGCTGAAGGAACCACTGAAATGTGTTGCTGTTGTTCTTGATTTCCAGAGGAGTGTATAACGTATGATCCATTAGCCATAGAATGTGATCCATGTTCTATAAGAAACAAAAATACAGTCAGGCGTAGTAAAAATGAAGATCTTTTGAAAATCTACTTACAACTTTCAATCTTTGTTCCATCTCCGGGGCAGTGCGATCCTCGGTGACAGCAACAAACGCCTTAAGACTCATCAACTCAGCTGTATTCGCGGGGATAGTGAGAGCCTTCTTCGCGATCGCTTCGTATTCCTTTCCAAGTTTAGTGATCTTCGCTTGCTGATCGGTGACCATTTGAGTCAAAAGCTCCTGTTGCATGTATCTGGCCAAGGCTTCTAAATTGCTTATGAGGCCTTCGCGATGAAACTCATAGATTCCCATTTTGATAATACCCCAGATCTCTTTGGATATGCGATCCTCTAAATTGCTATAGTAGATCACCTTCTTACAGTACTCTTCGAATGGAGGCGTTGATTCGATGAAGCGGCCAATTTTATCAGCGTCAATTCCGTTCATGAGGCTTAAAAAGTTATCGAAATCTTGAAGTCTAAGTTCAGGTCCAATACGTTGCTCCTCAAAGAGGTAAGAGATCTTCCATTTGGCAGCCGCCACTATTGAATCAGGAATAGATGGATTGAGATACAACTGAGTCGATACCCTCAAATCAGTGTAGAGCTTGGTTTCTATGCGTGGCAACTGCTTAACCGCCATTAGAATACTTTCAGTCACTCTTAGAATCTCGTCTTTGATCTTGCCAAAAGATGGATTGAAAACTAGGGTATCCTGATCTTCGAGCAAGATGGCCAACTTTAGGCCGGGATTGGATTTCTAGCAAAGACGGATTAGTCGAATTTGTGAATTTATATGATCCTTACCTACCACATAGTCGCACATGAAGTTGGCATATATGTTCAAGCTCTTTATGCAGACATCCTCAAGCTGCTGAGTCATCAGGGCTGCTACGCAGTTATAGAATCGAGCAAGTAACCTTGTCTTTCTCATATCTGGGATAAGATTCTTTTTGTTACCACGAAGAAGGATCGCATGAATCTCGCCATACCAATCCTCATTAAGGATAGTCTTTCCTTTCTCTATATGCAGTCCAACGCGAGTCTAAAATCAGAGATGTAAGGCTGAGATCTTACCAATCATTTTTGTATCTTACTGTGAATTCAAAGAGATCGTAAGCGTTTTCATGATTTGACAGATCGGTGACGTCAATAAAGGCCAAATCCTTAAATTTCGTGCTCCAGATTGCCAAAATTTGTGCCACACATCGATGGATTGAGAAGAGAGTTCTTTTGATGCGAGTTCGGTTCTCGTTGTAACTACAAGATTGACGGCAGCATAAATATGTAGAAATCCGTATGACAGAAGCTTACCGGTAACGCCATCTATTGAACATTGCCTTCACTTCAGCTCTTTCAGATGTGTGATATTCCCTATTCTCAGTTTGTTTGCTCTGCAAGGAATTGCTGAGGACAAAGTCGATTACAGCCTTCTTCATAGCAAAGATATAGTCTGACTTGACTTGAGTAAGATTGTCGTTCATTTCGATTTCAAATGTAGACAAACTTTTTGGAATCATTCCTTTGATTCGAGTTAAGACTTTTGTACTCAGTGGAGATACGTGTATTGTATCGATCCCGTGCTTAATGTAGTAGTAGTATCTCATGATCTCCTTTTCCTCGGCATTGGGGAATGTATTTTGATCGTCGTTTTCATGTTCCTTTCTAGCAATAAGCTCGACAAGTTTTTTACGAAAATTTTCCCGTTCCTGACGCATTTGAAGATAGGAACGGTATTCTAAAAAAGAATGAAAATGTTGTGATTAGATGGAAGGTGATTCAATTGTCTTACTAGTGTTCCTACGACGCGGACGTTTCCTCTCCGGTTGCATACATTTAGTGTGCCTTACTTCTCTTTCATCCAAGCTTAGTTTCGTGCCATTAAATATGTTCTTTGTGCATTCGGGTAAATTAAGCTCATACCATAGTCGGCGAGCCTTATACTCAGGATTCGCTTTGGAGTTGATAATCCCTTGTATCACTGCTTGTCTAGGATGCGGTGGGATTGCACTAGCTTTAGGTATGGCCCCGGTGGACCTCCGTTTGCTGGCCATAACCTAAAAAGAAAAGCAGTGAATGGTTGTTGGATTCTGTATAGCTATATGTTCCGAGAGAGAACAAGCACCGTCCACTCTTACAGCACTGTTAGCGAATTTTATTTTAATTTGCTCTGGGAATATCCGTGGACATTGCAAAGTGAAGAAGAACGAATGGCGAATTATTGCGTTTACAAGAATACTATAAATCAAGTTAAATTTGGGAACAACCAAGCTCTATGCTTCTCAATGTTCACCTTTAAATGCCACACGTTTTATAATTAATATAAAAGTGCTGCTTTGGTGAAATTTTAGTTAATGCCATCATAAACTTTTTCAGATTTCATAATTCTCGGACCACCCATTAATTTCATATGAAACTTTAGCCAACTTCACTGCACCAGATGTTCAATGCACGACATAGAGCATGTGTCAAATCTGTCAAATTCACCCGTCAACCAGAATAATTGTGCAATAGTTGAATTTCTTTTTGAAATTTTCGACATTTAATAACAATTCCAGGTAAATGCATACAAATAACCAACAAAAATGTATACTCACACTGTTTTAAAACACTTTTCTTTTAAAATTCTTCCAATATTCACCAGTTTTTGGTATTTTTCACTCACAATCTGCCGCTCTATTAACTGTCGTCGGTAGAAAACTTCACCCTTTTTAATTATTTTATTTACTTTTCTATTGATTTCAGTGTTTCCTAGGAGCGTTTTCTCATTCTACAAATAATATCAACAAGTTCGTAAAACAATGTTTCTCAAACAAGCCACACGATTCATCCACACAACACGGTTTGTGTTTGCCGGAGCGGAAAAGAGTTCCTTAGCAACGTTACGCAAAAAGACCGGCTACACTTTTGCAAATTGTAAAAAGGCGCTAGAAATGCACAACAACGACTTGACTAAAGTAAGGACAACACTCAACAAACATTCGAAAGACAGTTTTGGTATTTATTTGATTTGTAGGCAGAGAAATGGCTCCATGAACAGGCGCAAAGCATGGGCTGGTCGAAGGCAACTAAACTCGAAGGACGTGCCACTGCTCAGGGTTTGGTAGGAGTACTGATTAAAGGAAACATTGGAGCCATGGTTGAGGTGAATTGTGAAACAGATTTCGTTGCACGCAATGAGAATTTTAAGAGTTTCGTCGACCAAGCAACGAGATTGTGTGCTAAATACACAGAAATGACTGAATTTGACGGTGATTTGTGGAAGGTTGGTCTGAAATTTGCTGATTCTCTATTTTTCTGTAGCAGAATCTTTGTTATTTTAGCTCGGTTTTGAAGCAGAGGCCTTGAAGAACCTTAAATCTGATGATGGTAAGACTTTGGGTGATCATTTAGCCTTACTCATCGGGACAGTTGGTGAGAATGCATCTGTTCGCCGGGCAATCTGTTTTAAGACCAACAATTTCCTTAAACTTTCCGGTTACACTCATCCAACGAGTACTACAATTGCACCGACAGATCAAACACAAGTGGGAAAATACGGAACCATTGTTGCATTTAGAGGAAGCTCCATTGACGAGGAGTTGCAGAAGAACTTGTGCCAGCATATTGTTGGTATGAATCCAAGAAAAATCGGTGAGGAGGGCAAGGACAAACCAATCGAAAACAAAGACGATGAGACTTGTTTGATTTACCAGGAGTATCTGGTCGATTCGGAGAAAGTTGTGGGCGAGGTACTCAAGGAGAACGATGTTGATATAATTGACTATCAGCGGTTTGAGTGTGGTGAAAAGACTAAGAGTCATTTAGAGCAAGAAGCCCTGGCGGCTAATTGATTGTTTTTGTTTAAGTAAAGAACGCTGAGTTTATGAGAGTATTTTCTTGTTTTGTTGTTGCGGGCTAGAATCAAGGTAAAAAACAGATCGTCGGGGGAATCAACAACTTGTTGGCAATTCTTTGATGTCCTTGATAAGCAGTATGGCACAAAACATTCTATTTCAGTGCCTGAAGGACATCTTGAGTCTTCGTTGTAGCATAACATTCCAAAACGTAATTATTCAATACGCAACTGTATGCGCAACGTATCATGAAAGCATTGTGTATTTGCATAACTTTGCGATGCAAGGTGCAGTCACAATGCGCATTTTGTTTGAATTTAGGAAAGCACCTATACTCTGCGATGGAGCTTGCTACTATACTGTTAGAATAAAATATCTGATCGGATTCGATGACGATATCACCGTGGTCGCTGTGCCTGGCACATCCAGGAGATAAGGTTTGTGCGTAGATCAGGGATTGGTTGAAGTGTGCGAACTTTTGAATCGTACACCGACCAATCAAACCAAAGAAGTCGCCCAAATATCTCGGAGTGGTGTTCGATTCCTAAGTCGAGGACGCTAGCAAAAGGACATTGCCGATGTAGGCAGCACTGTTCGATTGCCGTGGATACACCCGTAGGATTTAGCTGTCTAAAGTAGTCCGTTCGGCAATTCTAAACACTGCTCCAGTGTGGAGTGTCAGGTGCACTGGTGGTGCAAGAGTTAATATGAAAACCGTAATCAGCGCACAGGCATTCCGGATTCAGAGTAATCATCGGCTTTCCATCAATCTCTAACGAAGCAGCACATCTCCTTCGACATTTTTACGAATGAACTGCAAAGGGTGTACTGTAGGTCGGTAGCATTAATGGCGTTACAGAAATCCAGGTGAATTCACAATCTTATTCCCATCATCGAATCTATAGTTTTATACACGATAGTTCGCTCCTGTTTCCGTAATGGCCAAACAATGAGAAGGAGCGGGGCAAACCGTGGTTTACTACAGCAGTTTTCTCAGAAGACAAAACAAGCTTGACAATTCGGCTACATGATCGGATCAAAGGACGACTGGATGGAGATCGGGTTATTTATGGGGTGTGCATGGAACGAGATCCTGAAGAAGAGCCCCTCTTGGAGAATGTGTGATTGCTAACTAGTTGTGGGAAGTAATACCTAACAGCAGTCTCACTGGGATTGCTTAGGCACAGGAGTATTATAACCGGCGAATCCTGCAAACCGTACGAGCTACTGGTTTTAAAGAAGATTCCACATCCATTGGAGCAGGGCATAAAAAAAACAAAGTGATTGGAACTACGCTATGGTTCACACCAGACTGTAAGGGCCGTTAAATCATTCCCAATGCAATCCTCTCCTTAACTTTATTTAATAAGTTTATCAGAGATCTTGTTGAGGTTCCAGTGTGATCTAAAACTAAACCGGAAAATGATTCGATCTGGACCCGAATTGAACAAAATTATGCTTTCTGAAAACATATTCTGTATTGCAAACTAAGAAGTCTGCAGAATGATGGGCAAACGTTTTCAGCTAGTAAACGTATGAGTTCATTAAACCAGTGGACGTAATGAAAGCTTGTCAGAAAAAAATGCATCGCAAGCTCGAATAAGCAAAATAAAAAATACTTCCGCTCGTCATTAGTAGTCAAGATATACGTCTTCATTGATTTGGAAAAAACGTTCCCAGGGATCTTATGACGTCGTCAAGGGTTATCTATTTCAAGATTGATCAATTCATAAAAAAGGTGACGATCTAATGAGTTAGTCAAACCTTTCCTTGGGTCAAATTGTACTAACGTGGGCTCCTAAACGGTTGGGTACGTAGAAAGTAAGTGGAGGATTTTCTTTTCCCCTTCCCCGTCCATGAATGCCAAGTCTTGTTGCATGCTTTTTTAGGACAGTGTCCAGTGATGAAACCTATGGTAGGGCTGAGATGTTTACTATTTTGATAAATAGATTGATTTAGATCCAACGTGGTTAGTTATGTTTGGTCGGTAGACATTTTGAATCAACCGTCTAAGGTTTGTTATTTTATAAGTTGCTTAAACCGAACGAAAAACGCGCCCACGCGTTGCAGGTCAAAACCTACTATGGAACCCGCAGTATTCACCAGACATTTCCCCTTCCGATTATCACTTGTCCCGTGGTCTGTCTGAGCAGCTTTTCACATTACATACGAGTAAATATGTTTATACGGGGCGATTGATGGATAATCTCAAAAGATGAAGCCTTCTTCCGACGCAGTATGCGTATGCTGTCCGAAAGATGGGGAAAAGTTTTAGATAGCGATGGCCAATAAAACATAATGTACCGTTCTTTCACTATAAATGCCAAGTTTTTGGTAAAAAAAAACGACGGAAACTTATTTGTACTCCTATTATTTTAAAGAATCGTTGGAAGGCTTAATTCACTGAGTTTTGTCTGGAGCCCAAGTCACAATGAGATCAAGCGAATTGAAAAGAACTCACTGGGCAAGGCTAAGAGCAGAGTTTGCCAGGACTTGAACTTACGCTCGGTTTCCCTGCGTTATCAGTTAGAGCTTCCATTGACACCAGGGTTTCATATGAGCAGATGACGTAGCTATCCAGCTTGCAGGAAAACCAAAACAATTTCCAGAAATCTGTAAGCGGTCTTTCTGCTGCCCCTTTGTAGGAATGATTACAAGCTGATCTGGCTGATGTGCAGGATAAAAGTCATGAAAACACCCCGTAGCACTACCTTTGTGAATATCCGGTCTACTGTTTGCAGGTACTTGGGGCTGACGTGGATGATGTGGGTATCAAGCTACCTTATCACTTAGGAGCTAAGTATTCTCTTTCCGAAATACTGAGTGAAAGGAACACACAAGTAGTGCAATGGACTAGTTCTTTATCTGCCGACAGAAAAAATGGCTGCGGATGCTGCTAAAAAAAGCCAAACAAAGCACTAGCCACAGCATGCGCGAAAGCTGTAAAGGCATTGCATCGGAAATAAGAAGAAGTATCTCTAAATAATGCAATGCCGAAGCATGCTACTAAACAAAAGATTTCCGTGCAGTATCATTCTCTGGACTGTCGGAGGCGAAATAAAATGCAAGATTTTACGGAACTCGAGGATAGCGAGCCAGTTAAAAATGACTTTGTCGCGCAGAGTCAATGTCCAAAAGCTCAACCTAACTTTGCAGTAGACCTAATTTGCCTCCAGTGGCTCGAGGTTGTTTTCTTCGTCAGGTAGTCATTTTATCCGAAGTGATCACAATGCTGACTTGGAAAGTGTCACAAGAACTACACGTATCCTATCCGACGGAGTTTAGTTGCATCAAGTTAGACAGGTAGGTATATTTTACTCATGTCATAATTGGAATAACAAGATTTACTTCCCGTCAGACATTGGATAAAGCGCATTGTCTTTGTTCATGTTCTTGTTCTTCATAGCAAGAAACATCTTGTAACGAGCTATCTTCATCTGCTTGAGAAGATAAGATACATTTTCGTGCACTTAATTGTTTTCGACACAACTTGTGTACATTTGCTTTTGAGGGTCCTAAAGTTCTGACGAAAATACGTTATTGCTGCTTCTAACCGACTTCAAAGAACAGTCAGTTTCGGCTGCGTGGGAATTTTCCCTAGCACTTCTCGGCTCTGTTTTAGTAGAAGCAATGATGCTCCCTCCACTTGATATTAATATCATGCCCTACACCCTCAAAGTTATTTTCTGTGTTTTGACTCTGGTCTGCCGTCTAATGGAATAAAATCAGAACTCTTGCTGCAGAAAAAATACAAAATCGACTTTCAATGTACCTAAGACTGGTTTCTACCAAAGTTTGAGTTATAAAATGATTGTAGTCGGGTATTCACGGAGGACAATAGTGTCAGATATCACTCCTCGACAGTAAGACTTTCATCGGTCTTCCAAGGACAGATATTCGCCATCGTGCTATGGCAATGAGCTATATTTTGAACAATCTGTGGTGGAAACCAAGAGTCTGTATATGTAGCAAGAGCTCAGTTGAGCTGTAAGTCTTGTTGAACACTTTAATGACTTCCACGACAGTTAGAGAATGGAAGTCTTCATTGACTCCAGTCGGTGAGATGAATTCACTGAGCCTTGTTTGTGTGCCGGGCTGCGATGGGATTAGGGAAAATTATATGCCGATCGGATGCAGTTTTTCAGGACCAATACCTGTAGTAGGACTGCCTGCGTCTTCAAGTAGGGCTTCCATTAAAAGTCTAAATGAATGCATTCTGACTTCACTTAGAGGCCAGCGACTTTTCCGCTGTGTCTTAGTAGGAAACTGCTGGACAATACGTTCCTAAGTAATTTGGATATAAGTGACACAATAGCCTGCAATAGATAAGGCAGGTAATCTCGAAACTGCATGAAACGCCCTTCCAATTTTCACATATGATCCAGCAGCTTTCCCCTGGCCTTTGATGTATAGACTCGCCTCAATGATTTGTTCATCAATTTCTACCTCCTACCTCATGTGCTTATTAGCACCGCTCCTATTAAATGAACTGCCTATGGTTCCAGGCCGGATGCTTGAAAATCGCTAGCGTATTCTATGATATTCATTCCGTTTTGGCGCTGCCAAAAAAAAATTTATCGCTGAGCCTTGGAGGGCTGTCATTCTGTTTAAATTGAGCTTCTCTATCGTGTTTTAATGTAGGTTTCCCTTAGTAAGGCCAATTATTCTTAGCAGGTTGTAGTGTTGATAGCTCTTCAGACGTCAAACTTAATGTTTTCTCCGTCTTCATCATCTTAGGAAATAAACCGTACGTTTCTCGTTGCTGGAATTGGAAAATAATAGATGTAGTGATTCACATCGAACTATATCAACAATATTTTTCGGTGGGCATCAACTAAGTGCGAAACACACGTAGTCTTGAGTTTGCAGTTACTCCAGATGCCATGTGAAACTCCACATGCTAGCGTACCTAGTTTTTTGTCACAAGTTCTTTGTACTTCTCTAGAAAATGTAACACAGGACCGCCTGCGTTTACCCGACATTTTAAAGCCTTTGGTGGTGAACAAAGCCAGTGAAATCGGCGCTGTAAAAGAGCTTGACTGCTGCCAAAGTTTTTCTCCTTGTGATATCGGTTCCGCATAAGCCAATTTCAACGATCTAGCCACGAGTTCACTTATATTTTCACAATTCTTGTAGTGTTTAGCATCCAACGTACTATTTTAGAATCTATTGGCATTTTCAGCCTAAGCGCTTCTACAGCGCTAGTTTTCAAAACTAGTTGCTCTTCTTTGATTACTATCCATACGCATTTTCAGCCCAAGAAAGGCAAGAGCAGACAAGGGCTAAACGAGAAACTATGAAAAGGTAAGAATTCGATGTCTAATGGTTTCCAAGAACGCAGTGTGTATCAAGTGTAAAATAGAACTCACCCAGTTCAGGTAAAACACTCAGAATCGACTTGGAATCTGGAAATCTATTCAAAGAATCTATTAATGAGTAAATAGCCAAATGAGCTGACTAAGGGAATTCCCTTAAAATCAACTCTTGTTTTACCTGTGCAAATTGATTAGGTAGTGGATTGAGTATCTAAAAAATTAACAAGGGAGTGCGACATGTAGGTAATGCTGTTTCGTGACTAGTTTAGCTCATGCTCAATCAAGAAAACAAGTTTTTATGTACGTAAACCTACATCTGATCAGTTGTGTATTTAGTTCCGTATGCAGTCTGCATTCATGATTATTCAGTTTAAGGTTACAGACTAATACTAAGAATAGATTCAGAAAGTGTTAATTGCAGAAAGATATATGTACTTCTATCTAGATAAACTTCTTCAGTTAAAGCACAGGCACTTACGAGTAGTTTAGAGTATCTTTCGCTTTGTTTCAAGATTTATCGATCGCCAAGTTGACCGCATCTCATTTAAATTTAATAAATAATTTGTCAAAACTTTCCATCGAAAAAAAACCTTATCCCATTGAACACAGTTCTATTCGAAACGTTGAACCCGCTGATAAACCTGTATATTTGACTTGCTACGTATCAAAAGGTATTGGGTACGTCACTTGGCAATTAAACATCACGTACTGGCAGTTATCATCAACTTAAGGTCTTCCCAAAGCGTTTCCGTTTCTACTGAAATGTATCTCATACCGAGATCAAAGTTGACCAAAACAAACAAAATTCGACGAAAGTAAATGAAAATTCGATAACCTTTGATGCTTTAGCTGTTTACTAGATTTGGTAAAATTCTGCACTATCAAACGAGGCCTACTAACATCCAATGTCGACTACAATACACAATATGAAATATCTGTTATCGAAAAAGCTATTAAGCAGATACAAGCCAAGTCATATCGCATCACGAGTGTTGATAGCAATTAATCAACACCGCAAACAGAAGTAGACACTGATAACTGAGTTATGAAGCGATGAAAAGTGATAGCACGTGAAATCAATCAGATGGACTAGTTCATTGTAGCACAACAATAAGTGTCCTTCCAGACTTTCTCTCAAAGAAAAACTCTTTGTATTCGTTGTGACATACATACATATATATATTTGAAAAGGAACTAACAGTAACAATTCGATAACTAGACATAAAATTAAATTTTCTATAAAAAGCACTTAACATCCGTACAGCAACAAACATTTTCCACTATTTTTCTTCAACGATCCAAATCGGGATCTGCTTCTCGGAGACCTTCCGAATGGAGCTTGCGGCCCGCCAGCTCGAGCATAGCCTTTTCCTCTTGATTTTTATCTAGAACCGATCCATGATCACGTTCATTTTCATCTTTAACAGGCTCCTCGCCAACGGCCCAGACTTCGAGGTTCCTAACAGTGAAATTCTTCTCTGCCGACAGTTTGACGAAATTCTTGAATGTAGTACATGACTCGGATGATTGTCCAATGCCATACTCATAGTCCAACCAAAGGCCCCAGTAGTTAAACTGTCCTCCCATGCCCAAGCCATTCGGCATAGTCTGTTGATGTGTATTCAAATACTGAAAATGGTCATTGTAACCTGATGATATGAAGCACTGCATAGTCGGTTGCAGGGTGAATAACATGGCTGTGTCATCGCCCTGAAACTTCGGACTTAAGTTCCACGACTCGGGTGCGAATCCACCAAAAATATGCTGATGCTCGTCCTCTAGTATGAGTATGGTTGGCCCTTTGTTTGTGACTTTGCCCAAGAATGTGGCAAAACTTTCTCCATGGATTTGTGAATTGAAGAGGAACCTCCATTTGTGCCGGTATTCAGGAGGTAACTGATCGTTGATAAACATTATTTTTCCGATATCTAAAATGCTACGAATTCTACCAGTGTTTGGAGGCACTTCACACAAAGGCAACGTCTTAGGTTGTGCTCCAACGGAATGAGGAATATTTGCAGGGTTTACCTTTTGACTATATAAAAACACAACTACACTCTTCCACATCTGCGTCCACAACGGGTTGATATGAAGCCAATTTTCAACATCATCCAGAGATATGGGCTGAACATTTATAAGATTCTTCAACAGGAACTGTGCATAGTTATCAATGTCCTTGCGATTGAGAGACACTTCTTTATCCAACCAACTTTTATATTGCCCCGTCTTATTGTGATCCAGGGTCATAAAATAACTGCGCACAACAGCCGACACGAACTTTAATAAATCTTCTGACGTGATACTACCCTCCACTCCAGGTGGATTGCCAAAAATTCTTGTGTTAATGTAATTGGATTGCTCATAGAGACTTCCTTTGATGGCAACGTAATAGTGTTCCATATATGGCTTAATGGTTATGGCACTCTGATGGGCATTGCCACTTCGGAAAAGGCAATCTTTAACATACCCCACGAATTCCGCATCGGCCAAGTTAGACCAGCCTGTGACAAGGTCATCCGCCTTTAGTTTCTCATGATTCTTGGATAGATTCTTGAAGGAGCTTCCAACAAATGCAGTCTCTTCGTCGGACAAAAGGGTGTTTTTGCCCCCTTTGGCCGATTGATTGCCCATGGTTTCGTAACAAAACAAATTCCAATACTGAAAGTGAAATAAAAGAGAATGCGCAAATTATTAGAGGAAACTTATTAATATGCGAATGCGGACGCACAGTCAGTCAATTACCTCGACGTTCTATTTACTTATCACCTTAACGTTACAGTGACATTCCTTCTATTTACTTGCGTTCGTTCTCCTTGTGACTGCACTGACAAGTTTGAAAAAAAAATCAAAAGAATTTGAATACAGCTGATTGGGAACTGACAGATGGGGCAGTGCCTGTACAGCGGGTGTTTTGACATCAATGACAGTGGTGACAGCAGTTAGTTTTCAGAGTCCAAAAGCGGAAGTGACGATTTTATTTTCGTATACTAAAAGTTTCAATAATAAGTAACGTGCAACAATGGAGCAGAGGCTCTGGAAATATCTTTAATGTCTTTAGTTTCAAAGGATTACATATTTAAGTGCACGTGCTAAGAAGCATTGCAGCACTTAACGACGTATTTCCTATAAAGGTAGCTCAAAACCTCCCTTTCGATAATACGTTCATATGTGGAAACATAAATGTCTGTAGGGACAAAAACTGCAACTTGGTTTCAGCCCTTCGATGTAAAATCGTTAATTCACTTTTGAGGATATTAATAAGAAATTTTAAGAATCCGCACAAAGGTACCCTTAAGTATGCGATCGGTTAGTAATCCGCTTTTGATCCAGAACAAAGATTTGAACAAAGCTCTTTTGAACAACGGCTTTTCGCTAGTGTTATGATACTTACGTAGATGGTGTTTAAGACCGTGGTAAATGGGCCTCAATCAACAAGAATATTAAGCTAACTTGAAACTGATCTAACAGCTGCCCTAAGGATATAAAACGAATACTTTTTGGGTGGGAACGCTCGCTCAATGCAGTACGATGCTGCTCTACAGTACAGGTTGACTATTCTCCCTCAGAAGTAGACTTATCCAAATATCTTCTTTTCGAAATGGCGATGTTATTCTTTATACGCTTCCAGCAAGGTTCAAGGCTCTGCGCCAAGGACAAGAGTCTCGTACAAAGCCGGTTTAATCTTGCGGGAGAGTGCTCTGTACTCAATTTCCTACAGAACCCATCAACATTTTGATTGCCAAAATAATTCTGCATCTGATTTGATGCTTGTAAATGCGGTGGCGCTGTGGATAAGCATTTGAGGGTGTGCGTCATTTTCTGATGACATAATGTACTTTGATTCGCCTTCATTTATCACCAGAACCATTCGAAGATCGCTGTGTTTGTCCAATAACGTCATTATTACATATGTATGCAAGAAAAAACTGAATTCTGGCTCTTTTTTGGAAAATGGGTTTTGCAAGATTTTTCCTAGGAAGATCCTAAAAAGTCGCAGTGCAACGCATCACCTTGTCTAAAACCTCGATATTCATTCCGCAGGAATTGACGAGTTTGGTGATTTGGGAGCGCACATGCAGGCTTATAGTACGTTTACAACGACCCGAAATTCAGCATTTCGGACAAATTCAGCATTTCGGACATATTCAACATTTCAGCCGAAATACTCCATACAATTTCCAGCATTTCGAAATGTTGAATTCCAGCGAAATGCTGCATTTCGTCTCTGCATTTAGAATGCTTTCAAATCGAACAAACCTTTTAAATTATTTCGCACGTCATGTGGGAAGACAGCAGCTGTCATATAAGTGTTTTCCGTTCAATGTAAACGGTGAAATGAAATTCCGAAATTTGATTTCGAAATGTTGAATTTCGGGTCGATGTAAACGTACTATTAGCTGCTCTTCTTTGACAAATTCACTTTTTGTCTTTCATTTTAAGGAAGCGTTTAAAGCATCTATCAAATAGTTGAGCAAAAATTTGTGCTCGGAAATTGGTTGAAAGTTGAAACAAATCATCGATTAATGGAACCAGTTGCAATTCGGACACTGATTCGTCAGTAATATTGTTGTTTTACATGAGCCCCATCTAGTGAGAAGGTGTTAAGCTCTGCGACATGGAATGAGACAAAAATACATAATGCCATATATCTACGAGTATAATGGTTTCTTGATATAACAGCGAAAAACACATCCCTTTGATTTTAACTGCAGGCACTGCATTGTTTGCGTTATAGCCTTAGATATAATATACCTTCAATTGTCCCCGTTTTTTATATTTTTATATTTGGCCACAGATTACCTACTATAGAAACCAAAAGTAAGTCAGCCTTTTACCAGTCTAAATAGAAGGACTCTCAGTCTTTCGTATAAAGATGAGTAGTTCCTTTACTGCTTAATCACTTCACAATCAGTCACTGCTTAGTAATTGTCGGCATCATTGGCAGTCATATCACCTCAACGCAGTCGCAAGTGCACCAACGATCTCATTTCCGGCGATCACATTGTGACTCGGAATCCAGTTTACACTTTGATGTGTTCAAAGAAGCGTTGCATTTACGAACTAACTTGATGGTAAAAGCGGTTAGAAAGGCCTTAGATCTATACGCATTCTTCGTCGTGTCTGCGTGTACTTAACAATGTAGTTTACACCTATCAGAACTGTCTATTTTCCGCTTAGAGTATATAGAGCTAGGGGAAATTAAATCTAAGGTTTTATTCTTTCGAAAATATACCTGATCTTTGATCAGATTCTAGCCAATGTAGGTTCTATGTTATGCATTAAGACGTCAAGAGCAGAGCCAAAAAAAACCTACATGCAACTAAAACAAATCACATTTGGAAGTCTTGTGAAATACCAAATTGTAGTCGTATAGATTTGGAAACACCCGTGTACGTTGGTTTTAAATGTTTGAAGACTATAATCACTTGAAACAAAAGCACTGGGTGGCATTTCACAAACAAGCATGACTTAGGAAAAAATCAAAAATTTTCAGATTGGGAGTGATGGTGGTAAAACGAGAGAGCAAGGCAAGACAGAAAAGGTTGCGTCAGTATTTGATGATATCGATTGCGCAAAATTATTGTAGCATCAATTATGAGTTCTATACATCGCATGAGAAAATATCGACATTTCACGACATCAAGCCAGCAGACATCAAACCAAAGAGAATAGTGCAGGTGATTATATCAGCCGCGATACTTACACATATTTACGTCGTTATTAAGGAAACATAAGGACTTGCAAAAATGCTAGTAGGTACTTAATGAGCCTGTTATAGAACAACGTGACAATTTTGACTGAATGACGATTTTATTAAGAGCTGCTTGCAATTCAGAGCAAGCACAGCTTCATCATCTCTATGTGTTCAAGAGTCGGTGCTAAAACTGTTGGGAACGTTTATGAGAACACCTCCTATAGGAAAACACTATTTACTCTTGCTATCACATTCCAGTTACCATTGGGAATGAAGTGATTTGTTTTCGACTTGCGATCGTATAAGTAACATTGTCGAAAGACGTAGCAGGACAGCACTGGCTTACTTTAGGTACAGATTGTGTATTCAGCATGATAGAAAAGTCCTCAGTCTTCCAGATTTAAACAACGTCCCAGAGCAAAGAGTGGTTTTGCCACATAAATGGTTACTGAATGAAATTTTGTGTTAGGTTTTGTATTCAATACGACAAATATTCTAAAAGAGATGCAGTAGAGGTATTGAAAGATTAAAGACCGTAGATCTAAAAAATCAAAACGGATTGTGAGCAGAAGCCTTTGCTGCGAGTAAAATACTCAAAACCAATATTTCTTCAAATTGTTTCCCAAAAACTGCGATTTGATGTCAAATACGTTACACCAGTCCTTTTCTAATGTATTTCTCCAAGAATCTTTGACATGATTATGATGTAAAAAAAAATAACACAACAATTTATTGCGGACCCGTGAACGTTGATATCCGATAGAAGTCTTCTGGTTCCTCCACAGACCAAACTTCTATATGTCGCACCTCGAAGGTCTTCTGTGCGCTCATTTGAGTATATTCCGCGAAGGTAGAACAAGTTTCAGAGGTATGTCCAGTAAGAAGTTGATCGTCTAACCATAAGCCCCAATAGCCATGCTGTCCTCCCATCCCCAAACCATTCGGCATTGTTTGCTGTTTTATGTTCAAATACTGAAAATGATTGTTACTCCCTGATGCCATAAAATAATCCATGTTCGGTCTCAATGTAAACAACGAGGCTGTCAAATCTCCTCGGTATGATGGCCCTACTTTCCAGGAGTTTGGAGCGAATCCACCAAACAAGTAATTGTCTTCGTCTTTGATCAGTACTATCGTTGGTCCTATTTCGGTTATTTGGGCAATCAAGCTTAAAAAGCTCCTTCCGTCTACCTTCGAGTTGTAGAGTAGAACCCATTTCCGTCGAAATTTTGTCGGAATCACACTGTTGATGAACATCACCTTCCCAATGCTCAAGATACTTTCCAATCGATGATGGCCATCGGGCATATAACACAATGGCAAGGTTTTTGGACGATAATCCACAGGTAATGTAGTCGAATTCATATGGCCATACAGGTGGATCACAAGCTCCTTCCAGATCTGCAAAAACAAGGGCTGATGGTAGAGCCATTTTTCTATTTGGTCTATTGAGACTCTTGTATGGGTAATTAACTCTTTCATCGCATATTCCGAGTACATTTTGACATCTTCTTGGTCTACGACGACTCCCCGATTAATCCAACTGAGATATTCCCTGGACATATTCTGTCGTAGGACTTTGAAATAACTCCATACCGCAGAGTATACAAAGTCCAGAATTTTAGACGAGACCACACCCTGAGGGCTCTTTTCAATATTGTCAAAGATTCTTGTTGCAATGAAGACAGCCTTCTCGTGCATGCTGCCCTTAGATATGGTATAGAAGGTCTTGGAAAAGGAATCAATTGAAATCGGTCCATAGTTGGATTCACGGAAACAGCCGTCTTTAATTGCAAGAACAAAGGCAGGATCAACTAAATAAGACCAGGCTTCTACTAGTTCTTCTGGTTGCATGACGTCCTTGTCGTGACAAACAACTTTGAAGGCATTTCTGACAAAGGTCTTTTCGACATCGGTAAGCTCATCGGATTCCAAGTCTTTCGTAAAGTAACTTCCCATTCTTTTAAGTCTACAAAAATAGAAGAAAGGGCAACAGAACGAATTTATGAAAGGAAGTCGGAAAATACTAGATACATCACCGATGGATGGAAATTTTTTGACAACTGCTGGCAAAAAATTTGTCTGTTTACGATAGAAGATGGATGGCCTACTTTTAAATAAATAATTTTAAAAAACGTATCTTGGAGCCAGTAAACAATCACCAGAGGTAACTATTATCCGACTGGCTTGAGCTCTAACAGGAGCTGCACTATTACCATTATGAGGGGAATGAGTACTCATGATACAAGTGTTATCCAGTTGGCATAAGAGAAATCATCTCGTTTTCAGTTAGCATTCGTATACGAGTCTAGGTAATTTGCAGTTCAATGTGTTATCTGTGATCTAAAAACGACAAATAGTGAATGTAGTCTGTATCTTCGCATGCAATAATCGCCAATCTTATTTTCTTTGTCTGTGCAAATGTGTCCAAAACATATGCTGCCTAATTGCATCTCAAAATGAATTTGGAAATATATCGTTTATATACTCTTTGCAACATCTTCTAGTACTTGCAACCATTCAGTTACGTTTAAAGTTTTAATTTTCTCTTCGGATCAATGGCTCTGGTTAATTTGATCAATTTGGTGCACTGCTTCCTTAGGAGCGTATTCGGGCGCCCAGATCTAAAGATGGGGCTCATAACCTATCCGGGTAGCAGTAATGGGCCGTACTAAATTTATCCAAGCAAATAATCTTCAGTATCAACCCTCTTCATAGTTTCTGTCGAAATTTTGGCAGATTGAGCGATGCTTTGATGATTCTTGGATGCACGAATCTTCTTCTTCTTTTTTTTAAGTGAAAAATTGTCAAAAGGCATCTGCAATAGTCATAATTCTACTACTACTACAAACTGGTTAGGAAGGTATCAAGGTAATCTTAACGGTGAACTCGGGATATTGAACAGTTCAAGTGCCTCTTATGACATCGATCCACTCGCTGGGATGAAAAAGAAAGGATACAAAGCACACAAAGTACAACCCTTAACTATTGTCCCGGAATACTCCGAAAATTGATACGCCAAGGTATGGTCCCTGGTAACAGCGTGAGTAAATACTTGCCTATGCAACTAGAACTGCAAGTGCATGCTCGACTGGCTTACACCGTTTTTGATTGTTAGCCGTTCTCGGATAGTGATGGATTTAATAATAATAACTGGTATACTAATATAAGACAACGGTCTTCGGATCTGCTCGTGGAATGTTCAAACCCTTAGCAGATCGCGTTCGATCAAACAACTAGAGAAAACTCTTCATTGCTATAAAGCAGACATAATCGAGCACAACGAGAATAAAAAAATTTTGGAATACCTTAGGAATACAGCAGGACTGATGTATTGTGATGAAGTTGAATGGACTTCTCGAGAAGTCCAATAGCGGTAGCATTAAACTTAGAAGGGTAGTGGCATTACTGCAGCAGAGCGATCAGATAGGCAGCTTCTAGTATTATGACCCAACAATGAAACCATTGGTTCGATAACCAATGTAGAGAAGCTAAAAACCACTAGGTCGGTAAATTTTCCTGCAACAAGGTTTACTCTCTTTCCCGTTCTTGTCCCTTTGTGCCCTCTTTTCTTTTGAGTGGGAAGATCGAGCTCTGGCGGAGGTGGAGGAAGATCACCGTTGTCGGAGCCCGGCTAGCTCAGTCGGAAGAGCATGGGACTCTTAAACTTAGGATCATGGGTTCGGGCCCCACGTTGGGCGCCAATTGTTATGGTTAATTCCCGGAAACTATCAGCCCTTGCAATAATAAAAAATATCTTTAGTAATTCCCACTTATTCCAAGACTGGGTTCGTTTGACCACCAGGTAGCGCTTTAAGAGGCAGCTAAACCTAAGAAAACAACAACAGAGTGACGAAGTTGAGCGCCACGTGATTTTTCGAGGAATTACGAAACCTACACGGCAAAGAAAAAAAACAAAAACGAGTAGGTACCGGAAAGCAAAAGAAAATACTTTCCCAAGGAAAACGAAAGCAACGATAAAGAAATAAAAGAGAGCGGGGTTTTCAATAACGTTATAAATGCTCCGTTGGAGCTTGACGGACTTAGCGGTACAATCACCGACAGAGTGACTAGCTATTTACAGTCCCGACCGTACAAAAAAACCAACTAACGAATGGTAAAGTCCAAATAGAAATCTGCAATAATGGAGAAAGAGGTTTCATAGAATAGCCACCTGAGTGCTGAAAACCTGGAAGGATTATATCTGCAGACTGTTAAACGGTGATGATGAACAACATTTCACCATCAGGTTGAACGAACTTTTGAACTATATTTTCCTTGAATCGACCAAGATCTCAGATCAGCGATCTCTTAGCTTTAATCTAACAAAGCTGCTGGGCCAAAATCATTTACAAATTCCATCGACTTAGCACAGTGAACACCCAATTTACCAGACACAACGACTTCACAGCCCTTGGCGCCGTATTCCGGGATGAAACGAAGATCACCGTGCAAATACAACGAACAGCCAGTAGTCTGCTTGACTTGAAATGTAACGATTCGGCTTAAAAAATTCTGCCGAGACCATTGGTTGCGACCTTTTCAACGTTTATTATTTAATACCGCCAGTATTAAAGTTAAAACTTTTCTGCTCCATGGATGCAACGATCTTTTTCGCCAAAGACCTGATTTCTGTGTGATGCGAAGCTAATTCACGGGTCAGAAGTTCTTAGAATCTCGTTGACTTCAGCCTCAAAAATTCCATTAAAAAAGAGGACTTCTTCGACATGGTTCTTGATAGTACTGTACAAAACTCGCAATTCAACCAAGGCACAATCTTTCACAAGTCCGTTTAGTTAATCGTTTATACAGACTACATTGTTGTAACTGAGGGAACGGGTCGAATCCACTTTTTCACCGGCAAAAAAGAAGAGTATTTAAAGATCATAATATACACAAGCCCGCTTATCTTTTCTTCTTCTAAAGAGATGCTCTTCCACGCTGACCAAACTAAACCATTGCATAAGCTTTTCATTAATCCTATCCTTCAAGACTCTTTTCAAGAAAAAAGAACAGTCCAGTCAAGTCTGTTTCTGAAAATGGCGAATGAGCTCATGAAATATCTCGAAACATTTCTTTTTTTCACCGTGGGAAGGTAAAAACCTTCATAGGCACCATAAGCATGCGCTCATAAGAGCACCATCACCACAGCAGGCACCATAAGCACGAGCACCTACTGCCTATCACAGTGGCATAATAGCGCCCACCATAAGCACGCGCACATGGTAGTGTGAGATTCTTACTCACTAAAAAACCTCCCGTTTTCTATAAGACTAGGACTAAGTTTCCTCAAGCTTCTGTAGTTTATTGCGTTTGGTAGGTAGCTCTTCAGCGAAGGTACCTACTATTACCGTTATTTCATACGGTTTCTCCTTAAGGCGATTAGCATGATTCGCCAGCTCTTCGTCCACTCAAATATTTTGTTCAGAGCTCGTTGAAGTTTTGCAGTTGAGGATTCAACTGTTTGTCCTGTGGCGAGGATCGTCGTGTCATCCGCGAACGTGGCTAAAACAGTCTCTTCATCTAGAGGTATGTCTTTAGTGTACAGTAAGAATTAGTATGGCCCCAGAATGCTTCCTTGTGGAACGCCAGCTTGAATTTCCTTGAATTCAGAGTATTCAATCCAATATCTAACCCGAAACAGTCTATTTTCAAGATACGATTCGAGTATTCTATTCATTTCTCCCGGTAAAATTTGTTGTAGCTTATACTTCAAGCCCTCGTGCCATACCTTGTCGAAGGCTAGCTATACATCGAGAAAAACGATTGAACATATCTTTTTTCCCTCTAGCGCGTTTTCAATTACATTTGTTCTCGTATAGACCTGATCGATTGTGGATTGTTTGACCGTAAAGCCGAACTGGTAATCGGGGATCAATCGTCTTTCTTCAGTTATTGGTTTTAAACGTTTAAGCAGTCGAAGACATTTGAAATTATCGGCAGGAGCGAAATGGGTCTGTATGATTTTTTGTCGTTTGGACTTTTCCCCGGTTTTGGAACCATTATGACTTCGTGAGATATTTGAGGACCCCTTTTGTAATGAAAAAGTCGCAACATGGAAACATTGTAATGAGCGGCAGGTCACTGATAGTTTGATGGAGTGTCACACCGGAAAGTGGACCAAAGCGCACATTTATCTGGCGAAAGCAAGATAGTTGCAGCTCATATTTCGAAGCCATTTCACAGAGTTAGGCAGCAAGCTCTTTTGCTGAAAATACGTGTATTTGGGATCGACGAATCTTTTCTTTAATGGTTTAGAAACGGTACCTTTCGGGATGGGCGGACAATTCAATTTCATACAAGACGTATGGGTTTAAGTCTGATATTCACAATAATTAATAGTTGTGTGCCACAGGGCTCCATTCTGTCTCGAACACTCTTCTTAATCTTCTTTAATGAACCCTTATCTGATGCTTCTAATCTAAGATATTCCTTCTAAATAATTCAAAAATGTGAATTGGGATTGGCAGCGTACCCTGCCATTCACGGTATGCGTGTCAATGACAACCCTCACTAGAATGACCACATATTCGATGTCGCCAAAAATGCAGTGAAATGTCTGGGTTTCCTCAAGCGCAGTTAGAAATATTTCACCCCTCTGATGTTGCGTCAGTATATAAGGCATTCATTAGGACCTCTTAGATAGAATTCAAGACTGTGGTACGAAACTCATAGGTGATTCCAATATTACCCCTTCAAAAACCGACGTGATGTCTTCAGTCTTACCTCTTTCTATCGATATTTTCACCATTAGTGCTCGATCAGAATTGCCAGTAGCATTCTGCCTCGTCAAACCTTAAACCGTTTTATCCGTCTCGCGATGAATGCTCATCAATTTACATTCAACCACATTCAGGAGCACAGCCGTATAACTCGCTTGTGAAATGCCCTGCAGAGCTCTTTATTTCGTAGTCATTATAACCTACGAACATTCAAGACCAACGTACGTCGGTATCTCTCTTTTTTACGTTCGCACTGTTTGCAAGCATCTTAAAGGGTTGCACTTGAACGCGACAGATGAATCTGTTTTTTTTTTTTAAAAAGCCAAGGTAATCAAGATACTCGTACCTAATGATGACAAAAAATGAAGGGACTTGATATATAGGTATAACGCAACTTTCTGATTACCGTTCACATAAACAAAAATAAAAATAGTTAATCTACGTAATAAGACTTGAAAAATTATTCTTATGTAAATTATACGTTGAAGTCAATGCCTCCATATTTTTTCCTGCAGAAATGAGAAGTGTAAACAATTGACTAAAACAAAACAATAAGTCGATAAGCAAGGGATACAACAATAGCCGTAGGTGCTCAGTGGAACTGTCAACTCTGCGCTGTCCATGCATACTCACAGCACAAAGCTGACCCATAATAATTATTTTCACCGAAGTCACTCAACCGGAGATCCCTCTACAAAAAAGTGGGTAACCCTTGAGTAGCACCAGATCCATTCCATGATGATGGAACTTCCATGAGTTAGATGTCTACTTACTTTGGAGGGAAACACTTTTGTTAATTTGCTGGTTTTTGCTTTTTTTTTTTTTGATATCAATAATATTATATAATTTAGAGTAGCCACAGCAAAAGAGATTTCCTGTGAGATGATCACATGCTCCAGATCTGGTCAGTGGCTAGACTAATGATAGCAGTTAGTATAGTCAGCTACGAGTAATGACCATTAAATGTTGCGTCGTTTTCTGCACAATCTAATTCACTAAATACCATGCACGTAACACAATTAAGTGCATTTACACTGCATAATAAAAATTAAAAACTACACATGAGTCTGAGTATGGGTATCTTTAATTCACAGATGAAAATCTGCTTTCATAAGCAGACTTAGACTGCCAAATTAGCTAATTTTCTTTCATCTCGGATGAGGAGAAAGTTCAACAATTAGGCGAGACTTCTTTTTAATAACGTCATGATTCATTGCACTTGTTCATTGTAAATGTCACGAGTTGAACCTTCCCTGGACCTGGATCTTAGTTGGTTCAAAAATTTCCGAGCCTTGAACATAGATGTCGACTCAAATAACATATTCAAGAGATTCTTAGTTATGGACAACCTTCAAACGATACTTGTCAAAATTTGGTGACATTTCGACCATTCGTCATCGAGATTTTGTATTAGTTACGCATCTTTCAATATTTTTATGTAAAAAAATGAGTTTCTTACGTTGATGGGAAAAGATATCGCTCAAAAATGAGTTTAAAAATGCTATAAGGAACCTGGTCCGTAGAAGCGATTTTTTATCACCGGTTTATTGAATTCAAACGCGGTTGTACAGTCACAATCGATGCTAAACGCTTTGAGCGTCCGATGAGGCAATTACTCCGGAAAACATAAAAAAAAATCCAAAAAATTGTTGTTGTTCTTCTTCTTAAGTGGCACTGCAGTCCGGGGGGACCTGCTGACACGATCTTTCCTTAGCTGCTTCCATCGGTGCTGTAGTCCAAGTTTGTTGAGGGCTCCTTTCACTTGTTCGCGACACCATAGATTCGGCCGTCCTTTGATACGTAGTCCCCGGGGCTCGGATTTGAAGATTATTCGGGCCGGAGCTGTGGTGTCTTTTCGCTCTTCATGATCCAGCCATTTGAAGCGTTGAATCCGTAGGCGCCTGACTAAGCCAATGTCGCTGTACTGCTCGTACAGTTCGTGGCTAAATCTCCTTATCTTAAACCTTTTTTGATATTGCAGGCCTCGGTTAATTCAATACCGACCTTATTGGAGCGATTGTTTTCCATTGTCATCGTGCACAGCTTGACAAGATTGGCAGGAATGCCAAAACTAAACAAGGCATTATACAGCTTGTCCCTGTGCACGCTGTCATATGCTGCCTTTAAGTAGACAAACAGGTGGTGGGTATCGATCTGGAATTCCCTGATCTTCTCCAAGATCTGCCGTAGTGGAAATATTTAATCGATGGAAGACTTCCCTGGCCTGAAACCACCCTGATCTGGACCTATCTGACTGCTCGTGATCGGTTTCAAGCGATTACAAAAAACGGCAGAGAAAATTTTGTAGGCGATGTTAACGGGAGTGATTCCCCTATAGTTGGCACAGTCGAAGGGATCTCCTTTTTTGTGGATTGGACAAACGATGCTGAGGTTCCATTCATCGGGCATGCTTTCTTCTGATCACATCTTGCAGATGAGCCGGTGCATGTTCCTGGGTTAGCAGCTTTGTTCGAATTTAGCGATATCGACTGTCTCAACATCGTTTAGATAAGGTGGACGGTGTTCTCTGCTGTCATCGTTAAGTGTTGATGGTTCATTCTGCCTGATAGCGGAAAAATGGATGTCGTCGCCGTTTCACAGTTTGAAGAAGTGGTCTTTTCATATTTGCAGCACCGACTGCGATTCTACTACAAGGTTTCTGTTTTCGTCTTTTCATGCTTCCGTTCTGACTTTGTAGCCCTGGCATCTTCTCTTTATTCTTTAATAGAATTTTCGAACGTCAATCCTGCCGTACCATCTCTCTATCTCCTCGACCGCTCGCTTCTCGTGCTCTTCTCTTTTTTTCTGTCCGTAGAGCTCAGCGGTGAGGAGCAGCTTTGTATGCCTCTTCTTGAGGCAATGTGTTCAATCTGGTTGAAGGATTGATTGGTCCGGAGACTGCCAAATCTCTTTGTGGATGTTGAGGTGTGGAAACCGCTCGCTGGCTACTACGAGATTGCGTCCCGTTACGTAGTCTAAAAACCTGAGTCCGTTTTCGGAGGTGGTGTCGTGCAGGTTTTGTTTCCCAATGACGATCTTGAAAACAACTTCTTTGCCCAGCTTATCAGTCAGGTCCCCTAGAACCAATTTGGTGTAATAGCTTGGGCGTTGAGCATATGTTCTGTCTAGGAGGTCATAGAACTCATCCTGGATCGTGTCATCCTTTTCATTAAAAATGGCGTGGACGTAACTGAGGCTGATGTTCCCGAATTTGGTCTTCATATGGATTTGAACCACGCGTTCGCTCACGTGCCAGAAGCTTAAGACTATTGTGTTCCAGCATTGCATCCGTCTGTAGCCGATGCATGTGGTTGTCTCTGAATCATTGTTGTTTTCCACGGTTAGGAAGTTACCTCTATGCGCAACTCCCAACCTGGAGGGTTAGTTACTTAGCTTATTCCCACAGACACAGGGGGGTCTAAGTATCACACTTCGAGGGTATGCAAGCTGCCGTTACCTATCTAACTATCTCAAAGTGATTACTGCCCATTGGCATATTTTGCTCGATTCGCTTGTGGTGTTTGTTCCTTCTCGTTTGCAGAATATACTAAATTTTAAATGTATTCACAGTTCAATACTTTAAAAATACAAACGAACTGTCATTTCATGACGCTGTGTTCTATCAATGATATCAAAGCTCAGGAAAATTGAGCTTGTGATTTTTTTAGCTCTTAAGAATTTGTTGAGGTATCTGACTGAGTCATTCAAACGGCACGTTTTAATAGTTTATTACTTTTTTTTTCTATGATGGTACAACTGTCATCTATTTTGACGCTGAGTTTAGACGTCATCTGTCAAAAAATTTGTTGTCCATAGCCATCATTAGTTAGTTTTAAGGGCTTTCGACTATTTTTAATTTGACAAAAAAGTGAGAAAATTTGTGTTTAATGTTTTATGTTGCCAACGGACACATTGAGATTATTAGAGAAAGCCTACAGGGGCTTTGTAAGAAGAACAATAGCATCTGAGTGGTACAGAGCATTCAAAGAGAGCCGTGAAGTTGTTGAAGTCTTGCTTTATCCAAGACTGTTTTGCTCACTGTTTTTTTCGATAGTCGTGGGGTTTTTCACTCAAAAATTCTTCCACTCATCCATATTTGTGTGTCTTTTTGACCACAAATGCTGCCAATATGATCGAACATTCACGGTGTTCTTCAGATATGGCACGCTTGAAACCGGTTCGTGGGTCCCGTTTTGAGTCGCTCGAGACATAGAAGGAAATTCGCTGATAGAACTGACGGTCTAGGATATTCAATAAGTGCCCTTTATCAAAATTCTTAGTACAGAAAGGATCCCAAAAGCTATACATGGGGTTATATAGCTCGCCTCTATAGATCTTAACAAAGTGATGAGTATCGAACTGAACTTGAGTAAGTTTTCTTAGGGATCTTCCAAAGTATGGTTACTTGTTTTGATAGATCGATGCTAAGGAGATGCTTGAAGCAGGTAAGAAGGCCTCTTTTCTTCAAAATCAGACAAACGTATTCCATTCATCTTTTGACCATATAAAAAAAATGAGATTGTATGTGATTTTCATCCGGTCAAACCTTCCCTAATTATGTGCTCCCGACAGAAAAGCTGCTTGGGCACACTTATATTTGTTGTTATTCTTATTCCATTTCTGTAAGGAATTTTGGTTTGGCTTTGATTAAATGGTTCGTTATGCCAGAAAAACAAAATATGAGTCGCTCTCGTGGTTAAACAACTCGCAAAAGCATTTGTTTTCATACCGTCGTCACAGACTCTGAAGTTAGTTCTAACTCTGACTTCTGCAGGTCTTTGTCTATATTTCGTTGCTTTGACACGTGCTTCCAACGTGCTTTGTAGAAGCTTCGAAAATTGTTGCCGGAGTAGGGTTTTGCAAAAATTGCTCGGAGGCTACCAGTCCCGCCAATGAATCCGGGTATATATGTAAATATTGACTCGTCTGTAGTTATGACAACCGAAAACGACAGAGATCATGATAATTCTGAATCATCGGTTGCAGATGCTGTTGCTTTCTAGTAGGCACTGAAAGTAATCATGCCTATCTTGCAAATTTTTATGAAGTGATATTCAGCAAACAAGTATTTTTTCTAATTCCAACCATTACAAGGCAAAAGAAATCATGCACCCCAATGACAGTATGAGTTACGCATTTGCGATTAAGTATTCCCACGCTCATTTCAAATTTTTTTTTATTTATATACACGCACTTGTAATTTTGCAAATCGTAGAGATACTTTTCTAGTTAACAATCATAGTGATGTAAGTTAGAACTTCTAGCGGCAACGAATATGAGAAAAAAAAACGTCAGTCTTCGGTGATTGAACAACGCATATTCTATAGAGTCAAATTGGCCTATGAAGCAAGAACGTAATAGCATAAAGAGTAATGGTTCAATCGTGTTGTTAAAAACCTTCTGGGTCATTTAAATGCAAAACGAAAAGCAGATATATTTTTAATAGCCTTATTGAAACTTGTCTTTCGTGACACCACCAAGTAAGATACGAAAATTGACATGACAAAGTAAGAGATAGTTCCTACGAGCAATGACCCAAGCACAACTTAAAGCTCGTGCTCGTTGATCTTAACACTTTGGAGGATGATAACTTGAATTTTCACTCCTCGTTAGAAAAACTTGTGACTGTCTTCCAAGCGGATATACTCAAGCCAATGGCACTGAAGTATGTTGTAAAAAATTGATGGAAAGAGCGAAGCATTTCCATCGACAGCTAACCTGAGCTTAGAGAGGAACTAGTTCGGGAATGAACGGCTTCACTGAACTCATTTTACATTCTTGACTGGGTCCCATCGTCAATAAACTTGCAAGGCGAGGCTCGGAAAAGAGTTGTTAATTACCCGAAACTACCTTGAGTCTGTCTGCATTAATTTGACAGTTGAGTTTCATATGAGTGCAACTGCCGTCAACCAAAAGACAGTAAGAACGACTGCAGCATGCTAACTGGCGAGGCACTACACTTTGTGGTGCTCAAAAGTGATCATCGTGCGATGATTGCTGTTAAAGTGATGATGCCACCATGTTTGTAAACGTCCGTCTGTAGGCACTTTATAAACTACGCCCTTACGCGTCTTCCTTTAAATGACTAAGAAATTCCATTAAACGGAACTAACAAGGTGTACGATGTTCTAATACTCAATACTAAAAAAGGTGTTGGCTTTTGCGAGTAGTTTCTGTGATGTATCTTTGTATCCAATGCATCATCCTCTTATGACAAAACTCGTTTTTCCAATAAAGACATTCCCAGACGGTTCAAAAGAAAAACCTTTCGAAAAATATTCGGTCACCTGAAAGGCTAGGACGTGTGGAGCGAATGACCAGCAATGTTTCGGCCCTCAGAGTCTTCAAATCTACCTCGGAGGAACATCGCAGTAGAGAAAGACCTTATTTTAGCTGGCGCACGCAGCGGACCTCAACCGTCTTGAAGTGCACAGTTAGAGGAAGTTAGCTACGGATCGGACTTACTAGAGAGGCTTGTTATTTGAATCCCACGTTCGAACTGCAGCGCCACCTATGTAAATATGTAACTAATTTTGCTAATGCTGTTTCTGAAGCTGGGTCATAGACTTTTGTTTTAGGTTCTTTGCTTCTGTAAATGCTGTTGGTCCTATTGGTTTCGAAATTTTTGCACTGGCTGATATTTTTGTTATTATTGACGATTCTGAGGCTTTTGTTGGTCCTCATCTTTTGCGCTATTTGCTTGGCTTTAATTGCCGCACTCGGTCTTGCATTTGCTGAAAGGTGCTGTTGGGGAATTTAACTCCCAGTTCTCTGTTCTCTGAGTCCGAATGTACTAGAGACCTGGATCTATTGCTTAAGCCCATTTTTTTGTTGACTGATACATAGTATCGGGTTTTCCAATAGGTACTTGACAACTTTGAATTTAATTTGTGAACGCACTCTTTCACTAATCATCAAACTGTCACTGTCAATTTATTCAGTAAACTCAACATTTTCATCACGGTAAAGTACACGAACGAGCAACGTCTGCAAATTATAAAAAATTTCTACCAAAATTCGGAGTCGGTGACTGCAACTTTAAGAGCGTTAATTCCAATTTTCGGTCGTAATTCTCGCCCTAGTAGACAGGCAGTAACAAGTTTAGTGCAAAAATTTGAGTCTACATTTCGCTGTGTGATGTTGCCGTTGCAGTGAGACAACAGGTTGATCGAAGTGTCGAAAATATCGCTGCCGTTCGGGCGTCCGTAGGAAACGATCCAAATCAGTCAATTCCACGGCGTTTTCAAGAATTGGGCATCGCTCAGACCACATTATGGCATATTTTACGTAAGGATCTTGTTTTACACCCAAACAAGATCACGATGACTCAAGAATTGAAGCCGATGGACCATTTGAAGCGACGTACGTTCTCCGATTGGGTTCTGGAGAAGATGTGCCAAGATGGTGAATTTCATCGCAAAATCATCTTCAGTGACGAAGCTCATTTTTGGCTCAATGGGTTTCTCAATAAGCAAAATATGCGTTATTGGTCGGGTGAAAATCCACATGTGCTTCATGAATCACTACTTCATCCACAAAAAATAACTGTTTGGTGCGGTTTGCATGCCGGCGGCGTTATTGGGCTATATTTTTTCATCGACAATAACGATCGTCAAGTTTCTGTGAATGGTCAGCGTTATCGCGCCATGATCACGGATTATTTTTGGCCCGAATTGGAAGATATGGACTTGGACGACATGTGGTTTCAACAGGATGGTGCGACAGTCGATTGGCCACCTCGTTCGTGCGATTTAACGCCGCTTGACTATTTTATGTGGGGCTACGTTATGCCATTGGTTTATGCCAACAGGCGCAGAGCCAACATTGAAAGCGAAATAGCGGCCGTTTCGGCCGAAATGTGCGGCCGAGTCGTTGAAAATTGAGCCCAACGAGTCGACCGCTGCAAACGTGCCCGCGGTGGCCATATGAACGAAGTCGAGTTCCCTTCATAAATGTTTTGATTGTTCTTCAAGCCAATAATAAAGTTTTTGAAATATCACGAACGAATGGTTTGCGTTTCATTTAAAAAAAAGTTGTCAAGTCCTTATTGGAAAACCCCTTATAATCGGCGTACTACTGCTGATTTTCAGCGGAATAAGTTTATTCATACCGACATCTTGGAGTTTTGAAATAATCAACTGTAAATAGATAAGGTTAGCTACTCCGTAGGTCGCCAGGTATCAGAAGATACTCTACCCTGTTTGCGACTGGGCTTTCCACCTAGCCAGGCTAGTGCTCAGCACTTGTCGTATATCACCTTGAGTCTGGCTGAGGGGATAGAAAAAAAATGTGTAAGCGAGAAGAGAGATTTGTCAAGTGAAACCAAAAAAAAATTAACTAACCCATTCTTATTAGTGGCAGCTCCAAGAGAGTTACAAGCAATATTCAATAGTTTCACCAGTTGGTCTCTGGTTGACGTAAATTGTTGACTGAATGTGTATTCCAACGTCTTAAAAATTTAATTAATACAAAATTCAGCTGAATATAAGCCATCAAAACTAATTTAAAATTTTCAAAACTCGCTCATCTTCTAACAAGTTTTTGTTTTAGAGAAAAACGTCATATGACTCACTGCAGCCAGATGCAGATTGTCAACACTACTCGTATACTGGATTTTTCTAAAAACAGCTCATGACGCTGTGCCTTAATTAAATCCACATTTCTAAGTTCATTTGCATCAAGTTGTGGTCGCCCCTAAGACAAATATAACATAAAACATAAATCAGTACCATCATAAACGTATCCAAAATATGCAAACGATGGATTCATCCGTAACTGCTACTGCCACTGTCGCATTATTTTTTCAAATTTTACACTCTCACAAAAAAATTCATAATGTCGCATTCGTTAAGCAGCGTACCTCCACCAACATTTCTGCATAATTACAAAAGACACAAAGTTTTGTATCTAAAAAAAATTAGCATATAGGTTGTCACGAATAACGAATGCTCCTTTCCAGCTCTAGTCCACCTTTCGAACAGTTCCATAAGCCAAATTAATGCAGATCATTTCCGTATCGAAATTGCCATCCCCACTTTGGGTTATCTAAACCAAAGCCCACCGTGAAATACCTGTGTCCGCACAGGTATGTATTCGTAATTTATTCGAAACTATGAATTATTCTAAAGTTCAGAGGTGGCGCATAGCTCCGCGACTTTGCGACAGTGTGTGCGTACTTTAATGACACTCACAGAAGTTAGTAGACATAACCTCCGTATGTCGTTGAGTTCTGTTTCGGGCTTTGAATTTTGACTCTGAGTTCTGGCACAAAAGTTTCTGGTCGTCTGTCTAGTGGTCGATTGGCGGACCTCGAATGTCGGATTACAAATATTCTCGTGCGTAGTTTACTTCTAATTCTCGGTCGGTTTGTCACTTTGTCGAATCAGAAGGAAGTCGTACTGAAACAATAAAATCACTCCGGAGAGGATGTAATAAAACTTCTTTTTTGGATTTAAATAATTGCCAAAAAGAAGTTGTGGGTTGTGAAGAGTTTATTTGTTTATTTTTTTTACAAAAAAAATTTAAAAGTGTCACTGTCAGTAAAGTGACCGGCCGGTAGTGCCAATTGATCAGTGTCAACTCTGACAGAGAGTTAAAATGTGTGCGGTCTGGCTTGCTTAACTGTTGACCCGGTTATTCGAATTAGTAGTGTGTCAATTCGTAACTGTTTTCCGGCAATCAAAAAAGACTTCGGATCAAAGATAAAATCAAAAACAAATAAACGAATGTGTAAGTGGTGATTAAAGTCGAGTGGTTGTAAATAAAACAAAAAAAAAGAAAATCACAGAATTGGAACACGGCTTCACACCGTGGGGAATATGATTCGATGGAACTTTATACAGCAGGTGAGATCGGTGGTGGTTCAATTGAAGAAGTTTTTGCCAGTCATTTTGAGGGTTTTTGTTTCAAAATATAGACATCCTTACTGACAGAGGCACATATCAATGATTTTTTGTTAATAAGATATGGTAGACCATAAAAGGATCATCGACCTTTAAATTGTAAAAGTACTCTGAGTCTCAAAGTTCCTAAAATTCCAGTTCCTGGCTCGAAGTTCGAGTTGCTAAAATTATCTGAATTACTGATGGCAGATTTGACCGAACTTAGTTACTTAAGTCTCTTTCTATAGATCGCTCTATTGTGCATGACATTATTCTTAAGATCGAAAGTTTTTTTTTTTATCACCGAATAATACTGACTTTCGCAGCGCAGTTTAAGCTGAAATCTCTGGTGGGTTACGATTAACCTCAACTATTTCAATTCGTTGTACTTCGGGACCATTATTCAGTTTGGTACCGTGTCTAGAAGTGTCATAGCTTAGGTCGGGGCACTGTTTACTCATTCTTAAACCCACAACCTTCTGGTGTATGTTATTCCCATGACAAGAAATAAAGGTCTTGTAGTACTCAATACATCAGCAGCGTCTTGGTCATTCAGTCTAATACGACCATCAGTCAAGTCTTCATATAGAAAGCCTTCGGCATAGTCATCACTCTGATACCTTGCTCAGAAACTTACTTACTTTAGGTGGCGCTACATTCCGAGGTGGACTGGACCACTTTTGTAACTTTTGTTATTCTAGAGAGGGCTTTGCTAATCAATTGCTTTCTTAGCCCAAAAAGCATCGATTGGCAAGAGTTATTCTTCGTTTGATCTCAACGCTGGTGTCGTTGTCTGAATTCATAGCGGAGGTCTACCTAGACTTTAACTACCTCAATGTTATATCTGTCGAAAGTGACGTTCTGTCCGAGACATCGGTGTTGAGTGTCCTGTTTGCTTGGTCTTGCCTTCATTGAAAAAATCGCATGACAGCGCATCGCCTTGCCTAAATCCTTCTTTGACATCAAAGGTCTCGATGAGATGTTTACCGAGCTTGATGGAGCAGCGTACATTCTCCTTCGTCGTACTGAACAGACAGACGAGTTTGGCAGGGATGCCGAAACTAGACATTGCTCTGTATAGCTAGTCTCTATAGACACTGTCACACGCGGCCTTAAAATCTTTAAATAGGTAGTGTGTATAGATCTGAAGCTCATGAGTTTTCTTCAAGATCTGCCGTAGTGTGAATATTTGATCGATGGTGGACTTTCCTGTCCTGAAGCCACACTGATAGGGACTATCAGGTTGTTGAAGAAGGGCTTCAGGCGTTCACAAAATACGGGAGATACTCGTTAGATCTTTTATATGATCTTAAGAGAACTGATGCCTCTGTAGTTTGCGCAGTTCAGAGGGTCTTCTTTCTTGAGGAACGGACAGACAATGCTGACATACTTTCGTCCAACCGTATTTTAGAGATGAGTTGGTGTATGCTCCTTACAAAGTCATCCCCTTACTTGCCAGTCAGATCGTCTGCTCCAGCAGCTTTGTTGGACTTTAGCTTAAAAATTGCTATCTTCACTTCATTCAGGTCGGGTGGACGGAAATGTTGACCTACATCGTACAAGTTGAAAGGTTCATTCTGCCTGATAGCTAAATATTGTGGGTTATCAATGTTATACAGGCCACACAAATGCTTTTCCAAATCCTCAGTATCAACTGTGACTCTACTACGATGTTCTCTTGTTCGTCTTTACAGACTTCGGTTCGGGGTTTATGTGTGTGGCATGTTGTTTGCCTTTTGGTAAAACTTTCGAATCTAATTTCTGGAGTAGCATCTCTTAATTTCCTCGACTGCGCGCTTCTCACGCTCCTTCTTTTTCCTCCTAAGAAGCTGGTGTTCGTCTCTCCTCTTCTGCTCATAGAGCTCGGCACATGCCACCAAACAAGGAGTTTCGTTGAGGTGGTCGTGTGAAACCCAGCCCAGCACATCAAAAGCGACATCTCCGATGGCTTTTTGGCGCTGCTGCCACTGGTCTTCGATGCTTGATGCTAGAGGCAAGGGACTTCTTAAGTGATTAAGAGACTCGATCGGAAAGGGATTTGTCGATCTCTTGCTATTGTAGCCGTTTGAGGTCGAAATTCCTTACAATCTTATCGTGGCATTATTCGGGATATCCGCAACCGTACCTTGGCTACAACAAGGTAGTGGGTCCGAGTCGATGTTGGCTCCTCGGAACGTTCGGTCGGTTCGGAACGATCGCAATGTGGTCAATCTGGTTGACGGTTGATTGATCAGAAGTTCTCCAAGTCCCGTTGTGAGTATCGAGATGTGGGAACCGCGTGCTAGCTTCGACAATGTTTCTCCCCGCCTCAAAGTAGATTAGCCTGAATCCGTTATCAGAGGTGGTGTCATGCAGGCTATATCTTCCGCCAGTGCTACCAAAGATGCCCTCTCTTCCTAGCTTTGCATTAAAATCGCCGAGGACAATTTTGGTCATACTTACAGATTTGCTCGAAGGTCAAGAGCTCATAGAACGTATCTTTGGTGTCGTAATCTTTCTCCTCTGTGGGAGCGTGCGAGCATATAAGGCTAATGTTGGCAAATTTAGCCTTGATGCGTTTTGCTACGAAGCGCTCCTTCACATGCCGGAAACTCAAGATTCAAGTAGATCTGTTCGTATCCCAAGCTTGTGTTACTTCATTTCTTTAATCCTTTTTTAATGGCCGGGCAGTTACCCCGGCGGCACAGCCCCCAACCTGGAGGGCTAGTTCCATTTTTAAACCGAAGCCAGTAACCCTTTCTGGGATGTGAGCACTGCCGTTGGTCCATAAGAGGCTCACCTGTCACCATCTCTTTTCCTTGACTTGGCCTCGGGTATCCTTACTGGCCTGCGCTTTAAATATGTTGGAGTAGCCCGGCTAAGGTCTCATTTGTTTCGGGATGTTTCTTGACCGTTGATTCCATTTGGCGAATTCATCCACTGTCCCATTTATAGTGCTGCTATTTTTGCCTGCTGGTCAGCACCCGCGCTTATAAGTTTAGCAAGTCCAGTCCGGACAGACACCGACCAGTGGCCGACGGTTACCACGTTAAGGTGTTGGTAAGCACAATGGATGTGTAGAAAGTAGTGAATATCGCCAGGTTGACATATCTTTGTGTATACCCTATTTCTACAGCACCGCACTATGACGGTGGTCATGTAGCATGTGCTAATCTGCTGAATTATGCCATAAACAGTTGTGCTCACATAAAACTTTAATTTCAGTGAGAGTCTTTACCCAGATTCGGGTCCTGAAAAACGATTCTCTGAATCTCGTCAAGCACCTTAATCGGTGATTTCAAACAAACAAGACATCAGTGAAGTCTTGCAGGGCTTTAAGCGGAGATGCAAATACTTTAACCCCTCCACAAATTTTTCAAAATATCATTCGCCGCCAACAGTACTGCTTATGTCTTGGAAAGGTTATTTTTTAGCCTGAAGTAAAATTTAACGTTGTCGTCCTCCAGCCTAAATCCATTTTTAAGCCATCCGTGAAAGCCCGACTACATTGCTTTTCACTCTCAGATTCTAGTCTAGTCTATTCCTGGGCATAGTTAAAGTTGATTTCGTATTTTTTCGGCAACAGGAGTTTTGGTGTCATCATATCAGACTATATATAAGACTAGAGTCAAAGCACATTCGATACGTGAGGCCATCAAAACTTCGGTACGTACCTAGGAAAGATCACTTTTCTTCAAACGAAAGATGAGAGTACCATTCAATCATCCTGTATTTCTATAATGGTGAACCACGATTCCTTGCACCTTACCTCATTTTATCCAGAACGATGTCAGATGCTCCATCGTATGATAGACCCTTTTTTGCTTCTTTGCCTCAAAAATTCCAGACAACTGGTTTTTATTATCCTTCTGACCCAATTAATGTCACATTTTGGTAAACAACCGCAAAGCAATGCAAACATTTGTATCTACTCGTACATTTCCATTATTCATCTTTATGAACACCTCCTCCCATATCTGTATGAACAACCACCTACCAAATTCAACGCGCATTAAAGTGATGAATCGAAATGATGAATAAAAGTAATGAATCAAAGTGATGAGTTAAAGTACGATGAGCTCTAAAGGCAACATGAACAAGAAACCTCAACTTAAACACAAAAAATCTCATCTATCTGTCGTCGTTATTTTCGTGATGCTACATTAAGCACAACAAAAATTTCGAGTACCATTTTACGGTATAAAGATACAGAGGCGACACTGAACGCATTGACGCGCGCAAACAGCCATAATGGAAAATAATTGCACCCTACACGTCAAATTGACGCTTTTGTTGGCGCGTTTTCTTTTCACTGTTCTTTCTTTTTGATGGGCTGCCGTCATTTCGGTAGATATTGGTGATAATGGAAAATTGAAGGAAAATTTAATCTATTTCCCTTTTGTTAAGTGTGTTAGCGTGCTGCACAAAGATGAACCACAAATTGCTTCCGTTCCGTGTTCCATTTATGTTTTGTTTTTCTTTTACTTTCTACGTTTTTCGATGACATAGTCATCTAGAAAACAAAAATGACATACATCCTGCGGATGATAGGTAGAAACAGAATCAAAAACAACAATCGCTCATCCAACCGTGTCCTATTACCACACAAAAAAAACAAAACCGTGCACCATTGCAGGCAAAACTAATCGAAGGTTGTTCCTTTTCGGAAATTATTACATAACAAGCGTTTAATGGCGGGATCCCCGTATCCATGCAGCAGGTAATGATGATGGCGCCAGAACTCGCAACATCCGAAACGGAAATATTATGTGTGCGTGCACTTTCATTTGGATTTTGATTGAGCTGCAGAGCATTTTAGTTACTCACTAGAGCGTAACGGGTAAATTCACAAAAAACAAACAAACATGAAAACATACGAGTTACTCTTTTACTGTGCTGAATGTGTTCATTGTGTAGAGTGAATGAACCTCGAAGATAATCAATTCTGGTTAACACTTTATTTTCGACAGTAACTTTGGATAAAGGGTCTGACAACACCAAAACTGACAGTCGGTAACCGTTGTTTATTTGACAGAAGAAAAAGGGAAATTAGTACAAGCAGATATGGTGGCAATTAATTTGAAATAAAGTCAAGAATGCCCTACATTGTGCGCCTAATTATTGACAGCCAGTGCTATTTTGACATTTAAGTGGGCGTGAAATTTAGGGACTCCCTGCATTAGAGCGGGGCACTGATGCGCACTAAAAGGTTTCGGTGGCTGTCAAAAATAAACTTTCAGCTACAGTTGGTTTTTTTTACGATCGCAGGCGAAGGTGCACGAGATAATCCCACAAATAAATTCATTGTACTCGCATCTACAATTCTGAGAGCCCTTTTTTTTAATAATTGCCAAACCTAGTGGGAATTTAGTGCAGAATAAGTGCGTTTAAGGGACACAGTAATGAGCCTTTAATGCGCTCTTAGTGCAATACTGGTTAACGATGAACCTAAAAGTGCGTTTTTATTTTGTAATGGACGAACAAGGAATGACAGTGAACAAACATTGAAATGACTACCGTTAAATTGAGAAAAGCCCGCTCCGTTTGGTGGCAAAAAATCGAGGGCCTAGCTACCTTAAAAGTGCGTGACAAAGTGGTTTTTTGAAAAGACTTACTCATACTTCCTTGGGATCTCTAAGATGGTCCATGGAATGTGGGTATGTCCTAACCTTCGTCGGGTTTTGCAATCGATGGAAATGACTAAATGACTGCGAGATGTAAACAACGAAACTTTTCAAGAAGTTTTGCTTCAAACTCGAAAAAAGTTCTGCGGAAACTATCGATATGATTGGTACAAGTAGTTGGAGAATCTAACAATGATCCGCCAACTTTTAAGCACATTAACGCCGTAAAATGTCGAGCGTGTGCAAATTAGATTGCCGAAAATAGTCATTTGACTGTTCGCGAAATAGAAAGTGATCTTGGCATTTTGAAATCTTTTGTTTCGAGAATACTAACCGAGAATTTGGAAACGAATGGAAATAAAATTCATTCCAATATTGTAGAGCAAAAAGCTTTAAATACACTCAGCACAACTTGGAAAGAACGATATAGAGATGACGAATACGACAGTTGAAAGAATGAAAGATTCCACCAGTCACAGTGGGGGAATAGGGCCCTTTTAGTACGTTTACACCGACCCGAAATTCAGCATTTCGGACAAATTCAACATTTTGGACAAATTCAACATTTCAGCCTAAATGCTCCATACAATTTCTAATATTTCGAAATGTTGAATTTCAGCGAAATGCTGCATTTCGTCTCTGCAATTAGAAGGATATCAAATCGAACAAACCTTTTTAATTATTCCACACGTCATTCAGCGCACGTCGTAGCACTTACAAAAACAACTTTGAAACAAGTCAGCTGTTCCAGTATTTACAATCATTAATGACTATGTGTCTCAACCAAAAAAAGTATAAAAAAAGGAGAAAGGGGGCGATACAGCAGCTGTCATATAAATGTTTTGGGTTCAATGTTAACGGTGAAATGAAATTCCGAAATTTCATTTCGAAATGTAGATTTTCGGGTCGGTATAAACGTACTATTACTTTACGGTGGCCCTAGAGTCAGTGGCTTACCTTGGCCTCAGTCAATAGGCCATCACGATCCTTTGTGTCAAGTTTCGCAGCTGGCTGAGGTACCCTTCCACTTGCGTGTACCACCTGAGTCTCGGTTATTCACTACTGCACTACCCCTGGGGGGGACCGGAGCGTTTGTGTCCATCCGCTCTACATAACCCAGCCATCTCAGTCGTTGGATCTTTACTATTATGGCTAGGTCGATGTAACTGTACAGTCCATACATGTCGTCATTGTATCTCCTCCTTCACTCACCGTCAATGCAGACGGGACCGATAATCACTTGAAGAATTTTTCTCTCAAAGCACCCACAACCAATTTTTATAATGTCCATGCATCTGCGCCATAGAGCAGATCTGGGATTATTAAGGTCTTATAAAGGGTGACTTTTGTTGTCCGAGAAAGGGCTTTGCTACTCAATTGCATTTTTAGCCCAAAGAAGCAACGATTGGCAAGAGTTATTCCTCGTTTAAAGTATGTAGCTGAGCCTAGTTAGACAAAATCCTCAACTACCTCAAATTTATATCTGTCGAAAGTGATGCTCTGTCCGAGACGTCGGTGTTGAGTGTAGTTTTTGCTTAGCAGCATACACTTGGTCTTGTCCTCGTTGAATGAATCGTATGACAGCGCATCGCTTTGTCTTAATCCTTTTTTGACATTAGAGGTCTCGGTGAGATCTTTACCGACCTTGATGGAACAGCGTGCATTTTTCATCGATATCCTGCACGGATGGATGAGCTTAGCAGGGATGCCAAAACTACAAATTGTTCTGTATAGCTCGACTCTATGGAGGCGGCCTTAAGATCGATGAAAAGGTGGTGTGTATCGATCCGAAGCTCATGGGTTTTTATAAGATCTGCCATAGTGTGAATATTTAGCCGATGGTGGGATTTCCTGGCCTGAAGCTACACTGGTATGGACCTATTAGATTGCTAACGAACGGCTTTAGGCGTTTATACAATACGGCAGATATCTTGACGATGTTTAAAAGACTTATGTCTCTCTGACTTCAGAGAGTCTCCTTTTTGGGGATCGGTGTTCCGATACTCAGTGTATTGCTAAGTGGTAACCATTGTTCATCCAGACTTGACTTGTCAAACTTAAAAGCACAATTGCTCACCCGTACATAAAAATAGCAGCACAATAAATGGGATAGCGGGTGAATTCCCTAAATGGAATCAACGGTTAAGTTAAATCTCGGTATAATCCAAATGAGACCTTATTCGTGCTACTCTGACATATTTGGGGCTCATACCGGTTAAGATTTTCGAGACTTTGTCTCCGTCTTGATAAAGAGATTATGTAGGGTGAGCCCTTTATGGACCAACGGTAGTGCTCACTTCATTGAGTTACTGGCTTCGGTCTCACCTACTCTACTCCTCCTAGGGGTATCTTTAATGTAACTGGATTGTGCCGCATAGAACAAAGAATTACAAGCCAGGAAATTGGTCATCTCTGCCAACTCTCTGACGATACCAATGTTAAGTAAAATAAAGTTGAAAAGTTCAAATTTCTAAAATTCAAATGTGACAAGAACACAAAATCATAACAGATCTTCCGTTTTCGTTTTCGTTTGTCACTTGCCGTTGTAAGTGTCATAATGATGTTCAACTTCTCGGTCCAAATGGGCATTTATATCATAACGGATATTTTATTATATATTTTTTTCTGTCAACAGCATTATCTTTACTTAGCATCCATTAGCATCATTACAAAAGAATAAAATAAAAAATCCCGCCACATAGATTCCAAGAAGCCCGCCACTGGTTGTTTTTTTTTTTTTTGTTATTACGAGTATTCTTAGTTAATGACCAGCACTTACTATTCCGCAGGTCATCTGGGATAGAAGCTTCCGCAACAAAAGAACAAAAAAGAACTTAGATACATAGAAGAGATCTAAAGTTATTTCCCCATGACCTATCATTAATTAATCTTGACTCATTTGATCTCTTAATTCCCCCTCTCAAATAGGTGAGAATGGTGTTAGAGAAACCACGACTCGAGTTCTTTGTCAATACATAAATCAGTTTCAACCCAATTTATCCGAAACAAAAAAAAAGAAAAAAACGCACAAACTTAGAATGCCAACTTCCACTATAAATCACATTTCTTTACGAGTATATCCCGCCAAGTCTGAGATGCATACTCGTATGTTCTTAATTACAATTAAAACCCTCAATAAGCAAAGACGTTCAACTAAAGGTCACGATCTACATTTGAAATAATTCAAATATCCGCAGACATCGCGCGTCAGTGAAGACGCCCCTAGACGCATTCATATTTTCTATGCAAATGCGATTCGTATACTTGAAAGCCACAACCGCGCCACATTGGATACAAGATACAATACAACACAATTCAGAGAAGGTATCAGCTTAATTAAAAATGTAGATCAATCGGCCGTCTAACCATCTAACAGATACGATCTTACGATCATGCCATTGTGTGTATACGAATAATAGTATATGAATATTCGTTTTCTGCAGTCATGTACTCGTACCGGGAAAATAGGCAATATCGATGCGTCATAGGTATAACGCCTAGCTACAGTACGAGTGTTCGTATACGTTGCGGTGGATCAAGCAGACAAGATCTCTTGATCTTGTAGCTTGAGCTTGATCTGTAAGATCAATCCACACTAAAGCCATTGTACTCGTACTCGTCGGTCGAGTTGTAGTCGCAAATGAAGGCACGGATACGGGCAAACAACAATAATGATGATGATGACTATAACACTTCAGTGTCAGATAAAAGATTTTTTTTTTTTTTTTTTTTTTTTTCAAAATAATTTTTTCTACTTGCCGAGGAAATTCATTAAGACAATGTAAACAGAAAATTGTACCGCAATTGTGTGTTTAGACTATCCGTAGAGATCGACTCATAGTTTGTGTACGAGCACCAGCAAGAGTACTTAAATTGATATTGTAGATACTTTTTCATCTACTCGTACTTACGAGTATATGCGAGTACCTTTCTTCTTTTTGATATTCCATTAGGTGGTTCTTGTTTGATTCCCCACTCTATGTAGATCCCTGGTTGTTTTTTTTTTTATTTTTTGTTTTTGAGGTTTTTATGAATGGCATCGGAGCGATGAAATTTTGCGGTAGAGTAGACAACAGAGTGGAGCTCTTAGTCTTCATCTGTTTATCTACTTATCGCACGGGGTGCATGAGATTCAGTCATTCGCGACTTGTGCACGTTGAGAGATCGTTGACGACTTGAATAGATCCTGTGGCTGTTAGTTGTGACTGCAAATGCACTCGTTTCTTATATCTATCGCGTTTTCGATTAAGTTGTGCTACTGAAGGAAAAAATATTTATTTCAACAATCGGTTGACTGGAGTGTTTCTTGAGAAGACTTTCCCCTACTGATCTTGTATCTAACGGATAAAAAATAATGCTGTCGCACAATAACTTGCTGAAACGACACTGTCAATTGTGATAGGCTCTGATAGATATTTCAAAAATGATATACTCATAAAAGGAATCTTAAAAAAAATTCAGATTAACTCAGATGTAAATTGAAATTAGTGATCATGTTCTGTTAGACTTCAAAATTGCTTTTGGAAAGTTAAATTGTCAAAAATAAAGTGAAAAATTCAGCAAAAAGTGTTGATTTCAAAATTCTAAAAATAAGAAGAATTAAATAAAATTCTGAACGAGCGAGAATACGATTGGTGAAATGGCAAAGATGGAAATATCACAAAAGGAATTGGTAAATAAGCAGGTTAAGTGTGAAGGTCGTCTAGTTATTGTTTCCTGTGCTGCGCGCTCTACTAAATGACTTTGTTTTGTTTCTGTTTTATGTGTTGTGACATTATGATAAATAATTATTCTTATTCAGGTTTATCTGTTAAGTGATTGTATATTCCCGCGGCTTAAACCTGATTTTGCAGTTGTTTATGGCTTTTACACAACACACAGTATAGCGCCGACTATGGCAAATTGTATCAAGACCTTAAGCGATGGCATTCCTTTTTTGAAGTATATCTAACGAGTAACTGATTTGGATTGCATAATTGCGTTGTTAACGGTTTTGACACTTGAAACGCGGACTTATGATTAATTGCTGCTTGGGGTAGCAAAGAAAATTTTGCCCTGAGCCAAGTAGATTATGTGTAAGAAGTTTAGATCAATGAAAAACCAAACAAAGTTTGTATCAATTCCTTTTTGTCCCAATGGCAGCGTACACCCTTTCGACTTACTCTCAATAGTCCTAGGTTCTATGTTCAGGGATATGTATGTGTATAGATGATGTAGCCATGAACAACGATTGGTACGCTAGAAACGGACTTTCATTTAATCCTCTTAAAAATGAGGTTCCTCCATTAAAGCTTGATATTTCGTTGTCATCTAGTGTGTGAATTTCTTTGGACTTAGTAAGCATGTCACTCCATCTCCAAAGTAGTATCAACTATATTACAGAATAAAAATGAAGCTCATTTCGGCTTTTTATCGGACTTAAACGAACAAGCCGGATGTGTGCTTTCCCTTGCACGCCGGGCTCTGCTCTTGACGCATGGATGAAACTACCTTCTCATCGCTGCACTCTCGCCTATGTTTCGAAGACCTTGAGCGTCGACTGCCTTTTAACTCAAGTGTTGTGGACATTCCGTCGATACAACACAGTACTGATGGCTTTTTGGATGCCGACAACGTTATATTTCACTTCATAAGGAAAACTTGCGTTATATCATCCAGCGGAGACATACTACCTTGATCAAAAAGTTAAAAATACAAGTTTTTTCATCTATAGTAAATCTATATTGTCCTTGTCAAAGTGATCCCCATCGACTGCAACACACTTATTCCAGCACTTGATCCAATCCTCGAAATATTTTTTATATTCGTTTTCTTTAGAGAATTGTCGCCGAAACACGTTTCCAACATTTCCAACATTCGCGCACCATTAAATCCGTTTTTTACGCAAAATTTAATACAAGTTCGTTGTTGCAAATTTAAATTTATTTCTAAAATTGTAAAAAATCGCCAACACACACAGAGATAGATGTACTCTTGGCTACGTAACTTTTGCCAAGATATCAAGTTATGACGCTAAGATTTAGAGGGAATATCAACTACAGATGTACCAACTTAACAAAAAAAAATAGAACTCAAATCGGAACAATGGGAGCGCCACACAGTGGCTATTCCGGGAACTTGTTGATCGGTATTCATAGAAATTCATTGTATTTTGAAGAATCAATTAAGGGAGCTTGGTATTTGCATCTTTAGCTCAGGTACGCTTAAGTTTCTGGCGAATCAGTTGGACCTCTTTGGATGTCTGGTCACAACGCGAGCACGGGAAATGAAATTGCTGATAATTGGTATATTTTAGAACTGAAACTTGCGTTAGGGTTGACTGCGTCCTCGTTTAGGACTTCCAATAGCAGTTGGATTTCACATGAGCATAACTGAAAATGGCATGAATTTCCAGACCAAAGAAATGCTACCGAAAGTCTCTAAAAAAAATCGGCGAATTTCCTATTGAGCCTCAGTAGAAAGAAATGTAGACCCATTGCCTACCTCGTAATGGGGCACTACGCTTTTTCTAAGTGTACTAAGAATAAGTGAACAATATCCTGTGATGATGGTGATGATGTGCTGATGCTAGTAATTTAAACACTTTATCCCTAAATCGCTTACTCATCCTCCTGCGGAAGACTAAGATATGTTGGTTACCTATAACGAGTACATTGAACTGGTTCTTTCTGAGTGCTCTGTTCTTAGAGGGAAAAGTTCAAAGAAGTTGATTTAATTACCTTCGATTTCAGCAAAGGTGTTAACAAAATTTAATGTACTTAAAACTATCCTCGTCAAACTATATTCTCAAAGCTTTCGATCTACCTCTAGGCCCACAGGCCTAAAATCCTCCGACGTACCCCAAGGAAGCCACGTCAGTCCTCTACTATTCATCATGGTAACTGACGATGTTAGCTGTATGGCCGTTAATTCATTTATTTATCATATTATTTCGCCTCCCTAAACAGGGTTTTCACTTGATACCTGCTTTAACAAAGTTTGAAAATTCCAAATTTTTTCCTCAAAATAACTTGTATCAACTTCAATTCCCTGCCGTTGTTATCATCCCATTAAACAAACAATTAAACGTTTAATGACTTAATTCGAATCGACTAATTCACTTCATAATATTGCCATGTAAAGTTTTACTCAAGTCAACAAGTTAAGATTGCAATCAGTCATAGCGCATTGTTTTCAAGAGCTGAATATCTCTTGCCCATATGACGTAGTCTGCGAAAGGATCCAAGAGCTAAGGCCAAATACCATAGTGCACGTTGAACTTTTCCTAAATGGGCTCTATTGAGGGTAGAGGAAGAAGGAGAGGATTTTTGCCCAAGACGACATTCTGAATAACGAGGCACGGTGTTGGTTAAATGGCTTGTTATAAGCAAAATTGCCACATTCGGTCAAACGGAGGTCTTCAGACAGCGGTCATTTTACTACATTTGACAACTTGACTGTTTTTTTTTGGTTTTCATTCGAGATGCTATAGAAACAAGCGAACCGGTAACAGTATATGGTAACTGTTAACACTCCAGGTTAACCATACTTTTTGTGTTAAATTGTGCCACTTGTAATATAAGGCATATCTCAATCAAAGAAGACAAACAACGGATCGTTTTTGCGCCCGAAATTATCCCCTTACGAGTACTTGATTTACAATAAAATTGCTCCCATCGAGGGAAAAAAACGCAATTGAGGTGCTATCTGTGACAATAAACTGAGGTTCCGTTCCCACATAGAGATAACTTTTTTTTTTAAAAAAAGTGCCAACATCAATCTACAACTCCATCTCGATAGCCTGAAACTGATAAACTGACAATCAGTTCCAATACGTCGTGGAATTGGCAATAAACTATTTGTGTGTCAGCTTTTACTGTTAATATTAAATCTCTACCTTCAAGAAGTGTGTGTATTCTATCGGTACATTTTGAGTCATTTTCCTAGCATGACTGTTTCACAAATTTCACGCTGAATTGGCCATTGATTACAACTTAAGATACTGACTTTGTGGATGTTATGGAGTCTCACGTGTCTCTTCTGGATTTGTTTCACCTAAGAAACGCAATATTGCTAGTTTAAAACCAGCTGAAAGTACGCCTTGCCATTGAACATGATTTTTCGATAAAAGGGTAAGGATTGACCAAAGTCCAAAGTCTGTCAGCTCCCGTCGCGATCTAAGATGTCGCATCTTCAGTTCCTGGAGCATGTGAATCTTATATGAAAGTCGGCCGAGTTTTTGTCACGTCGATTTATTAATTCCACGTTTAAAGCCAAACTTTTGCTCAGAGGTTTTTATTTCTTCTTTTCCCATTTTCCCATTGACAGGTCGGTAGGTTTCCATCTATCATACGGCCAAAAGCGAGCTCAATTTATCTATGATAAGGCTTAAAAATCACGTAATCTTATTTTATAGTTCTAAACCCTAAGGGAATGCCTTCTAAAAGCACTGCAGCTATCCACTTAGTTTTTTTTTTGTCCCAAACCCTGATATCTGTTATTATTGTGCCTTTGAAGCAAGACATCGATCGTTTCAAACTCTTGGGCTACAATTTAAAGTGGAGCTCGCAAGTATCTCTTGTCCGTTTGCTTTCTGGGCAAATTATAATAAATATCATGCGAAGTATCTTTCTCTCTCGAAGCTGCATAACTCTGCTCTACACAATACAATAATACTTTCAACATTAACATCCTTTTGTAGACATTCAGAGCGATGTAGAACTGCATTTTCTTTATTTATTGATGATATTTCTACTGTCTCCCTCACAAGTCAAAGTCCACCTTAACGTATGTATCTATGGTCTTAAGTAGATCGCATTTTCATGGCAAATTAAAAGTTAAGCTTATAGCACTTCAATTAATTAACGTAAAAACCTAAGGTGGTGATATAGTCCTAAGGCGAAGTATGCTTGCTGTGCCTCACACTCGATTATTAAACTCATTCTTCGGGTCCATATAGAAGGGCCGGGATTGTAAGGGAACTATGCAGTCCATTTTCCGCTTTTTCTTATGGGCGATGCCTTTTGAGAAGTTTTTTTACTTTAGGAAAACAGCAAATGGGAACACTGATGCTTCGCTTGAACTTTAGGGACGCGTCGGTTTCTTAAATTTGCACCGGAAACCAGGCGGACAAAGATTAGGTTTGCTGTGCTATCCGATAAAGTTCGACTTCTTTTCTTGTCGGTAGTATATCCTTTACCCTCATTAACAACAAAACACATTCTTGCTTCTGTTAATATAGCTGCAAACTTTTTAATGATTTCTTATCATAAATTATAGCATGCAACAAGCGTTTGCAATTTGGGTCCCGAATATGTGGTTGTTAGGTGCGCGTAATTCCTTTGTGTTGTTGACACGACAGGAGCTCGCTTTGTCGAAATCTATTAGAAATGCTTATACCTAAATGTCGTTTTTACTTCCTGATAGGTCTTCCTAATATTTTTTGGCAGAAGTATCTTTAGTTCTTTTTTTTGCAACGCCGTCTATGGGCAATCTTCATCGAGCCAGAGGCTTCGGTGTGATGGTTTGGTGAAAGCCTTTGCATCGGATCCATTTTTATAGCTTACTGATAACGTCGTTCCGTTCGTCACGACCTCTTCAGTTATTCTTCTTGCTGCTTCGGTCTTTCGGTGCTGTGCAGGTTATCCGAAAATTTGGATTACAACAAGCTGTGTTGGTTCCTCAGGACACTTCGGTATCCCGAATGTTTGATCTTTAGCTTGCTTCGATCATAATGCGATCAACATATATCCCCTTGTGAGTACTGATGTACGAATTCCAGGTATAACAAAGTTTTGCGCAACCGTTAATTCTTGAAGTCATTTTCAGAGCTGGTATAGTACATGCTATGATTTTCGCTTTCTTTTCGAATACAGAATACACATGTTTTAATTCGCGAAGCTACATATAAATGCTGCACGCATCGCTGTTCTGCAACACATCTCTATTTCTAATTTCGCTGCAATCGACAATGTCACTCATAAGTGACAGTAGCTGTAAAATGACAGAAACGATGCGATTGACTTCAAAAAATATCTGCACATCTGTTTCACGGGCAGAGCTGCCAGCAGTACTGCAAGTAGATTTTCTGCACATGTGTTTTGGGCATTGTGCTGGCGAATTTAGCTTTAATACATATTGGAACCGGTTTCTTGATGTGGTTCATAAAATTAAGGCTTTTTAACCAAGTCTCCTCCTATTAAGAATCTGTATTTTCATTTCCTGGCCCATTCTATCCAATTCTTCAGTTTCATTGACATCCGCCTTGTAGTGGTCTACTGAGTTCGGTAATGTTTCTTCATTCAGAGACCTCATTGACCATCATTGATTTATTCCACAAACCTAGTAAAGTCAGCACGAATTTGGCAGAATAATCTATGCCGTCAAAAGCTGCGTTTCTGAAAGCATTACCTAAATCAACGAAAGTGTACAGCGAGTACTTTTTCTTGTCGAACGCGCCTTCAATTCTGTTAACCAGATGTGTAATCTCGCAAAATCTTAGAAAGAGATTACATGCTCAATGCGAGCGTTTTTAAACGTATTCCTCTTTGGTCTCTATTATTGTGAGTTTGGGCAAAAGATTGACGAATTTACCGAGTTCCTCCAAGACCGCGCATCCGACTATAAATTCGATGTGTGTATGTCTTTATAGTCTCCTATGTATCATAGCTTGCTTTGATGTTGGATAGCTTTGCTGTGATACATTTACAACAAATTTTTGTTGACAGCCAACTTCTTTTTCGCATTCATTTGAGTATAAAGTGGAAATAAAAACCTTTCCGGATTGGAATGTGGCTCATATCCATACTTAGTCGTCGGACAAAAGCTTAGTTTTTATTCACAACTCCTTGATTTCTCGAATCTTTGCCTTGTGCGAATTGATTTTTCTGTTTTTAATCGATTTTATCCATCGACGGTGTGATTGTCATTATCTTCTTCTTACATCGAGACTGGAAAAGAAATTACAGTTCCAAAAAATTGATGAATTTCAGTGGTTGTCACTTTTTTAGCACTTGCCATGTCTTTGTAACGTGCGTTATCTTCGCTTCTTCCTTACCTCTTTAACTGGCTCTTGGACGATAGTCCTTCAGAGTGTTCCTGCTCCATTTTTCTGGTTTGTCGGGACCGGCCTTAAATAACAGCACTCTAACTAATCACTCTGATGAATTTTAAACGTAATCAGCTTAGCCACACAGCTTAGCTTTCCCACAGGTCTATTATAGTTTTCAAGTGAACGCTTATCAGACAGCGCCCAAATCGGCTGATAGTATTTTAACATGCTGGTAGGCGCGTCTAGAATCCGTACCCCGGTTTCGAGCGAGAAGAACGTACAATAAGAATATTATAGCTATTGCAAATATCGCATGAAGTATTTTACTATAGAGGCACCTCCAAATTATTATAACTATTTAACATCTAGTCTGGCCGTCTGTGAAGCTTAGGTTTCGTTTAGAACCCTTGGTCCATTTACTCTTTACTCAGCCATAAAGGAACAATACAAGATGGTACCGGATGAATGTTCTCTGGTAGCATATGCTTGGATTTAAATTCAAAGTGGTTGGACAAATAGCTTGCTCTGGTGGACAAACAGGACTCACGAATTTCAGCAATTTCACTTTCTGAGACGTGAGTCTTTTAAGAAAATTTTTTCAGAACAAAAACGATATATGCATCTGCTAAATATGCACCGTTTTTAATCAACTCCTGTTTTATATACCACATTTCAGAATGAATCTACAATATTTCTATTTTCTGTTGCGCTTCTTGTTGAACACACTGTAGCTTTCAATTAATCGTTTTTCGTCTTTCAATGCTCTGCTTGTGATTTGTTCTTAATGACAAAGTCAGCGGTAGCTGTCATAACATACCAAGTGCTCACCTACATTCCATGTGAATGATAGTGAAAATTAATTATCTTGTCTCCCCTGGATACAAGCGTACAAGTATGAGTACCTATCTTAAACTATGTGATCGATGTTGCCTGCAGTTGTTTCTAAATACCATGTAATTAAAATCAAAAGAGTCAAACACACCAATTGTCATGTAGAAATGCTTTTGATTAGTAGCAATGCCAATACGCTACTCGGATTCGCTTGTTTGACGACTTTTTGATAACCCGATACTCGATAGAGATATGCTACTCCTCTGGATGTACGAGTGTGCTTGTTTCACCAGTTTCGAGCTGTCAGTTAAAAGATTTTTCCTCATAGACTTATTGAAATAGTTTTCGTCGTGTTGAAAGAGAAATCTGCTCTTTGTATCGATTCATGTATCCTACATAATGAAGATGTTAAAAGTAACTCACAAATGCCATCTGTCAAGTGAGGAATGGCTTTTTGGTAAAAGGTCATGGGAAGACACTCACCACCAGGTGTTTGACATTTACCTATCCTTTGCATTCATTGATGCATGCAGCACTTGGTTTGTACTTTATTTTTGACTGGAAGAAGTTATAACCGAAATGAAAGATACTCGTATTTTGTTTGCTGCAAGATTCAGATAAGGCTCAAATGTCAGGGAGAAGTTTTGCATCCAACAAAGTACGAGTAGTTTACGATAATGTCATTGGTTATGCAAAAGTTTTGAACGAGTAAAAGTCATACAGTCGAGTATGAGAGGGAATTTTTGTCTGTGGAACTTGTTCCAGATATGTTTTGGGTGAATATTCAAATGAGGCCATCAACAAATTTGACTAAAAACCACAGTGGTATCTCATAAGATGAAGTCAACTGTTTGAAAAAATGGGAAAATTGCCTTTTTAATTACTTTGTGGAAGAATTCTGAGGAAAGGTTATGAGGAGTGTTCTTTCAATTAAGTAGGAATTCTTGTCGAATAAATTACACCTCATTTGAGGCAAATTAACTCATTTCAACTAACACAGCGAGCTTGATTTGCTCCTGTAACGTGGGCAGCCTTTAAATAATGACAGTTCCAGAAGAAATCGCAATGTTTAACGAGCATTTTAAGACTAATTACTACGACATTAAGATCTAAGGATGTTCAATGTAATGTGGAGCTCTTAGTCTAATGCATTAATTTACAGTGGAATGCATTTCGATTATAATTTGCAAAGTATTTCTTTTAGGGACTTGGAATGTGTAACATTCGATCAGTGATGTTGCAGATGTTTTCGTTGTCTTAGACAGCGTTATCCTTTAAATTTTTTATGGAAAGAGCGTGTTAGGTTAGCATCAGGACCTTTAAGTCTATTACTTTCTAAACTGCATCGATATTCTGAGGCGGATGGTAGATGTGTACATAATATGCACACATAAGATTAGCAAGGTTTTTCTGTCTAAAGCTCAACACGCGTTTATGAGACGCAAAACAGTATTATCCATAGAAAGATCTCTCCAGCACCGTTGGTGTCCCTCATGCTGGTGCGTTCAATATCAACATGTGCAGATAAGACTTAACACATCATCTCAGTTGGACACTTCTCTGTAAAACTAGATTGGCGCGATGCTCGATTCGCGTAAAATAGCTTTGTCTTTGCAGAGCGCAAGCTCCTAAAACGAAGTGTGCACTGGAATTCCATAGGACGGGGTTCCATGCCCGCTCTTCTGACTTGTTGTGAATAAAAAAAAAAAAAACTATAATTCGGATGTCTATGGCAGCGTTGTGACCATCCAACCAGATTCCTCTCAGTTTAAAGCAAAAGGCTCAACCACGCCTAGTGTTAGTAATAAATCTAATCAAAAGCAGGGAGTTGGAGATCGATCCTTGGATTATGGAGATTGTTCTGTTATTAATGCCTACGTGCCGTTTTGTTGCCAGGACTGGTGTGGCATGGTTGATGATATGTTTTGTGGAAATTTGAGACAGTCAGTGCCTAAGTCCAGCCTGTGGAGTTAAGAAAATGGATTATATCTCAAATTTATTTAACCGATGTGTCGTTGCCAATGCCGGCCATTTGCAGAGAAAATGAGAGAGGTTTCCTTTGCATTGGCGAATTTAGTTAACGCCCTTCATAGAAGGTTGGCCTTCTGCAGGAAATATAAGTGTATTTGACCTTTTACTGCTCCTACCCAGATGTGGACCCTTGCCGCGAGTGAGCCATGCAGAGCTTTTGCACGCTCATTTTCTTTTATATCACTGTTCCCTTGAACCCAGAGCAGTGTGACTCTTAAGCATTCGTCCATGCGGGTACACTCGTTCCGGCACTCGTGCACCAGTTTGAAGGATATGATAGCCGATTTGATAGTTTTGATATCGGTTTGGCTATTTATGAGGAAAGTAATGTTTTGTTTGTGCGTTGTGTCAATCCCAAGTTGGGTGCAAGCCTTTCGGATTGCCAGCAGTTCCGCCTGGAAGATACTGGCAAAATACGGTAGCGGTATGATATTGATGTTTTCTGTGATTCAGAGTAGACAATCATAATACAGTTAATCTATGATCCGTCGGTGTGGGAAATCTTACGTGGAAGTATTACTTGAAGTTTAGTTTAGATAGGATGTAGTCGGTTGAAAACGTGACCATGCTGTTTGGTATAAAGTCCAGGATGTTGCTGTAGATGTAAGGCCGTGGAGTGTAGCACTTAGATTCTTTTGGTTCTGACTGTGCTGCATCCGTTGGTGACTACCTCAATGCGGGCGTGGTGTCTATACTGGCTGTTTTTTGGACTTTGTTCAATGCGGACAACCTAAGATGAAAATTGAATGCACTTCTATTGTGTATATCCAAGGTCATCTTTGGTTGAAGTTCTCATAAGGTTATGTTGCAGGCACAGAAGGCGACGCTTGCCTTCCTTACCCTGTATTCGATGTTTTGCTTACAACTATGCATAAAATGGTAAGATGCTACGATTATGGCTTTACTTCTTTTGTCAATATCGTGCCCATGGACTTTCTACACCTCGCCATAAAGCAACAGAAGTATCCCCTTATGTTAACAAGCCCAATCTCTATGAAAAAGATCCATAACTAACCCTATTCTTCAGAGCAATAAGACCCTGGGAAAAATTGTACATGTATGTAGCCAATTAGTTTGCAAGACTCTGAAGAAATGAATCTAAGAAAAATCCTTTATTGAAGTCTCGCAGCGTTTATTTTTATTGTTTTTTTTTCGGCCTAATCCTTATAGTTGAAGGTTCAATGTTCTAATTTTTCAATGCATACCTAGTTCCCAAGAGGAAGCTTGCTTATTTTCCATCTTGCATGAAACTAAAACCACGTTACGAAAGTGCGATTATTTCCACTAAGTGAAAAATAAATTCCCCACTGGACTAGGCACCCGAGGACATATTTCCCTGGACCTTAAATCCAGACATGCTGTTTTTTCAGTACAATCGTGGAACTTAAACGGAACAGCAGCGAGTCGCTTTTGCCTTACACCTCGATGTACCTATAGATAGTAAAGCCATTTGTACATGTTTTCTTTTGATGATTATTTCCTTCAAATGTTGGCCGTAACTGTAGCTACATGGTCCATTCTGAAGTTCCAATTCGTAGCCGGCTGTAGGTAGTCCCAAAGGAAAAAGTCTAGAGATGTAACGTCATATGATTTAGGAGCCCAGCTCACCGGTCCAAAGAGTGAAATTAACTAATCACAGAATTTTTCTAACATTAAAGCCATAATTCCACATCGCCGAGACCACGGGATTCAACTTCAAGCAACAAAAAGTTCGTTCGCGCGATAATAAGCGCCATTCTCAGATACCTTTCGGGCATTCTCAATTTCGAAGAAATATGAACTAATAATTCCACCAGCCCATAAATCACGACAAGGCTTTGGTTTGTCTAGATATAATGATAGCTCTTGAACCTCTTTGGATTGGTCAGAATACCAAATACGGCTATTTTGCTTATTGACGTAGGCATTAAGCCAGAAATAGGCTCGGTCACTGAAAAAAATTTTGGTCGGAAACATTGAATCTTCTTGAAGATTTTCAAGAACCCAACGCCTGAAACGGAGACGATTCGGAGGTCGGTTAGCTTCAAATCTTGCACAAATTGAATTTTGTATGATTTTAAACTAAGATCTTCACGTAAAATACTCCAAGTTGTCGCATACGACGTCGGGGATCTTTATTTTCTTCATTTCGTTTCAAACTTTTACATGGTAAAATAAATGGTGTGTATGGTGGGCCAGTTATGTAGATCATAAGTTACATTTAGCGCACAAAACACTGTTCTTCCATGATAAAATGTCAAACAATAATGAAAAAAAGTACCATATAAAAGGTGTTTTTTTTAGCTACATGAGAAGTTTCGATAGTTGTTGTCTATGGTTTGACAGCTGTCAATGTCAAACGGTGATGACATTTCTATTCAGAAAGGTTTGACAATTCATTATTAATCATTTAACGCAAAAACAACGCTTCCAAATTGTGGAAGTTTACTTTGAAAAGAATAAATCTGTTCGTGAAGTTCATAGCACTTTGTCAATTTTACCTAGTCAATTTATCGGCCTAGTGAGCAAGCAATTCGTGCAGTTTTTAATCATTTTCGTACTAATTTTACTCTTCTCGATTCAAAAACATCAATTTATTTCAAAATCAATTTGGTGTCAACTTTAGTTCCAGACGTGGTCCTGTTAACTGGCCCCCTCGTTCGTGCGGCTTAACGCCCCTCGGTTACTTTTTATGGGGCTATATTAAGTCATTGGTGAATGCCGACAAACCAGCAACTCTTGAAGCATTGGAAGGCAATATTCAAGCCTCCATTGACGCCGTACGACCAGATTTATTGCAAAAAGTAGAGAACAATTAGATCGATCGAATGGACCATGTAACTCGTAGCCGCGGTAAAAATGTGCCAGAAATTGAATTGAAAAAATAAGTGTCATGGAATTATCTACCAGATTATAATAACAAAAAATTCAACTCAACAATATTTGTGTCTTGTATTACTATTTAAAGTTTTCAAGCTCTTAAAGAAACACCCTTTACTTGTGTGACACGTCGCATGTGTGATCTCTCATGAAAAGTACCTCTAAAGTATTACTTCTTATAGTTGTTAACAGTATATTGTCTCTATCCTTGACTAACCGTTTAGTATTTTAATAGAGAAATGCTTCCCATGTAATAAGCCCCCAAAGATCAGATTATTGCCGATGGCCACCGCTCTTGCGATGTACACTTGCATCACTTTATCAGGAAATTGTAAATCTTGTTTAGTCAGGACCTTTCGTAAAGAGCCTTGTTGTGGTAAATATTTTATGAATTCAGACTCAGGTTTCTGATTCACACGTAGCATATTACTCTCATACTATTGTAGAATCAAGCTGACTCTTGTCCTTTTTGGCTCCAGTTAAACATGCATTTAACACATCACCCAATAAATCTCCCGTCATACTCTCCTTCAAGAGTGATACTTTCATTCCAATGCTGCCTTGAATTTTCAATGTACGATTTGTTTTTGCAACTATTTCTTCATTTGACCCAAATTTCTTTCCCCTGAACATCTTTTTGAGGCCTGCAGTCGATCGTTTTCATCGACTTGTCACACGGGGCATTATTTTGGAGAAACGGCTCTTTTTTCTTTTGCATATGAAGCCGTTTTTTTCGTGATTTCTGCACTTATTCGATCGAATAATGCTATGTTATATTCGCTGTTGATAGTTTTACCTTTGTCAAGATAGTCGGTAAACCAAATACCACGCGCTTTCCAAAATATTGATGCCATAACTTCGCCAACCGACTGTCCATTCAGCTGACGATCGTTTTAATTCATCTTTTTAATTCGTTTTGATTCAGCTCAGTCGTTTATTAGCGTTCGCCAGTAACAGTGGCCGTATTGCCGATAGCGTTCTCAAGAAAATACGGCCCAATCACTCCTCTCGCGTGAAAGCCGCACCACACAGTGGCTTTGAGTGGATGTAATGGCTCTTCGTGCATCACACGTGGATTTTCAGTGCCCCAGTAACGAAGAATTTGATTATTGATGTAACCGCTTAAGTGGAAATGCGCGTCATCGCTCATGACGATTTTCGACACAAAATCGTCCTCTTCGTTGTTGAGATTGAGGATGGCTTGACTGTAATTCACACGCGACTGACACCTTGATACTCGTATGACTCTAATCTTCCAACCACTGAATGAAGTCTTTTCCTGACGGTTTTTTGCTTTTCAGTGAATCTAAGGTGTATAGGAACTCCTCTTTTAGCACGAATAAGTGAGTGGCAGCTCGTCTAGTAGTCGTAATATTTCGCAGCCCGACAAATAATTACCGCAAAGCTGACTTCTTCTGCTGTTTTTGGTTTTTTCGTCTACATCAACTCAAGACTTCTTGGTCCATATTACGTTGATGTTGGCAAGCTTAGACTGTCCCTTTTTGGGGCCAGATATATCTGAGAGGACAATGTTGTCTTGCTATTTTCTCCTTCTCAGCACTCGCGGTTATAAGTATGGCAAATAACATCCAGTTGTGTGAAGGCAGTAAATGCTATGAGAACTTCAAAAAGTTAAGGCGACAGGAGAATGACGCCACTCGAAGCCTACCCCAATCGTTTAACAGCCAGTTATCGTGGCACTCATTTAGTGCTGCAAAATCGCTGTCGTATTTCCACGAACAAACTTATCATTCAAATTTGTTGTTTCTTTTTAGGAAACCATTCCTGATACCATCTCCGAGGTCAAGGTAGATGCATCCTTTAGATTACTTTCCAAGAATGTGATCTGCTTTCAAATTTGGCGAATAGAGGAAGATCGTCTTGAAGTTGTTCCGAAGGCGAATTTCGGCAATTTTTATGATGATTCCTGCTACATTATTTATGCTTCATGTCCAACTGGCACCTATCTAACGCACGACACTATTGTAAGTAGTTTTGGAACACATCAATGCAATGCAACAAATCAATGATTGATGGTTATCCTTAGACAAGAGAAGTGAAAAATCCCGCCACCCTTGAACGATTCATTCACTTTTGGCTTGGAGAAAAGGTCACTCAACAGAAGAAGGCAAATGTCGCCCACAAAGTGATGGAATTGGACACTTATTTGGGAAATGTTGCCACTGAATACAGGGAATCCCAGGATAATGAAAGTATACGATTTATGTCGTACTTCAAGAAGGGAATTACGTGAGTTGCTTATACATACATAGGTCAGAGATGAAGCCATGAACTTTGAATTTATTTTCAGAATATACTCCGGAGCCCTCACCTCATCAACCGACTCCTGCCGTTTATTTCAAATTCGAGGTCGTCAATGGTTACGTTGCATTGAAATGGAAACCATAAGCTGGCATCACTTTGGTAATGAATATATCATGATCCTGACCACTAATACACATACATTTGTATGGGTTGGTCGATCTACCAACATTGGAGATCGCAAAGAAGCCCTAGAGATAGCTAAAAGGCTTCAGAAGAGCACATCAGCAAGTGAGATTACTATAATTGATGATGGTTATGAGCAATCTATGAAGGAGGACTGTAAGCAAGTCTGGAACATGCTGCTGCCACAGAAGAATCGAATTGTAAATCAAGGTGTGACAATTGACAAGCCTTTCAGTAGCTCCTTCAAATTATACAAATGCGGCTACAAGGGCACTAAATATTGGATTGACCAGATCACAGCCTCACAACCAAGTCAAGTTGATCTGAATGACTCGAAAGCGGTTTACATTTTAAATGGATTCTCACTGGGAGTCTGGATGTGGATTGGAAAAGCTGTGCCAAATGTCGAAAATGTCGAAGCCATCCGAAATGGACGAGGATTCATTAAGAAGGTGAGTAAAGAGTTCTGTATCCAGAATTGAATCATTCACCAAAGGCATTTTCTTTCCTTTTTGACTTTAGAAGAAGTATCCGTCTTCAACTCTACTTATTCGGGTAGTGGAGGGCCATGAACCAGTAGAATTTACGCAGCTTTTCCCTGTTTGGGAAGATACGGAACCAAAACCTGCTCAAATTCTGGGCAAATTCGACACCTTAAGCTTATCACAGAGACCCAAGATGGCAGCTGAAAACCAGCTAATCGACGATGGTTCTGGCGAGAAGCAGATTTATCAAATTTCGAAAGATTATCTCGGTGAAATTCCTCTAAAAAAATCTGGTGCAATTTTTTTGACAGACAAATGCTACGTCATCCAATACACCGTTGCAGTAAGTTGACTCACTTTAGACCCAAATAAGTACTGAGCAAAGCGCTTACTATTTTCAGTTCTCTGGGACAGAAGAAGTCGGTATTAAGCACATAATCTATCTGTGGTTCGGACGGCTGGCATTACCAGAAATTGCTTCCAAGTGCACGAAACTTGCCAACGAACGTGTCCTCAAACTAGGTGGCAAGGTGATGGCTATCAAAATGAACGAAGGCGATGAGACACCACATTTTCTGCAAATTTTCTCTGGAAAGCTAGTAATCCTTCAAGCGGAACCCGATGGTGTTACCATGAATGGAAACACCAACAACAACAACAACAATAGCCCTGAGAAAATCACAAAACCAGTAATCCTAAAAGTGCATGGTGATTCAACGTTTACATCGAAGGCTTTGCAGGTGGATCCCATGAACACACTCAAAACGAAAGATTGTTATGTGATTCAGTCGAGTGCAGGAGTTTGGGTGTGGTGTGGTCAAAGTTCGACAGGAGATGCCAGAGAGGTGGCTAAAAATATCAGTTCAGTATTTAGTGGTGAAAGCAACTTAATTGTGGAAGGTAAGGAACCAAAAGAATTTTGGAGTACAATTTCGAGTCAGATCAACCAGACATCACCGACGGATTCCTTATTCGATGAAACGACGACAGCGATGATAGGTGTACCGATTGACAAGTTAAGAGTTCATCTCTATCTTATTTATAATTGCCGAGATAAATTGGTCACTCAGGAGATTCTAGGCTTCGATCAGTCTGATTTGTTACCAGAAAATTCGTATATCTTGGATGCAGGATGCATTGCGTTTGTGTGGTGTGGTAGGCTGTCCTCATTTACCAGCGAACAAAATTTCGTCTCAGTGGTGCAAGAATTCCTCGAAACATCTATTACCCCGCGCAGAACTACGACGGCGATAGCAATGGTAAGGCAGCAGGACGAACCCATTGTCTTCACCGGTTTCTTCGACACATGGAATCGAAAGTATTGGGATGTAAGTTGATCTCTAGATCTCTTAAGTTTTCTTTGATGTGAATAAATTTAATTGTAGACATTTTTGCCGTATGAAACGCAGCGCCATAATATAACCCGCACTGAACACATCAACGGCACAACTAGCAACATTCAACTAATGAATTTTGATTGTCATTTTGACCAACATCACAAGTATCCGCTTAGTGTGCTACAGCAATCTGCTGATTTGCTACCTAGTGAGGTCAATCCATTAAAACGGGAGGTAAGAACAATAATCTACCATATTTAGATTTGCAAGTAAAAATTGGTTGTTTCTTTTATTGCGTAGGTTCATTTAACGCATGACGATTTTGTGGCATTATTCGGGATAACGTTTCCGGAATTTGACGAGCTCCCCGGCTGGAGAAAACAGGAATTAAAGAAGAAATTTAAATTATTTTAATAGTTTTCAAATCGTCAGGATTTTGCATGAACTAAAGAAAAAAAAAACGAATTTTTTATGCATTTTAGAACCGAAATTTATTTATATATTAGTTTTTGAATTTACACTTAATATACTGTATTATATTTTTTTTTTTGTTTTTTGTATTGCTTTCTTAGATGCCCCAATAGGGCCACAATAGTCTAACGAAGTAGTGTCATAGGTTGGGAATCGATTACACTTCGGGCGCAATGTTAAATTCACCCGATCTTCAGCTCCTGGCCATCTCAGGGGACAAATGATCACTTTTCTGAGCAAGTCTGCGGGACCGTTCTATTCGTAGAGTTCACAGTAATATATACTGATCCAAAGCAATATTATACTGCTCCTTTGGATACAACTGGGACCAGAGTATCATTCGAAAAAAATCTAGCACTCGAAACAACCAAAGATCTCTTCGTTTTAACTTACGTCCATGCTCGTGCGCCATATAGCAGAAATCAGATGGAAAAACACTTGAATAGAGTTTCCTTAGTAGTTCTTGACATGGTTTTATAATACAGTTTCGACACTTTCCGATCCGTCGAAGATATCAATGTCATCAGCGAAACCAAATAGTTGGAAAATTGTATCACAATTATTGGTTTTTTAAGTTTCGCAGGACAGTGAATTATCTTGTCTTTACTCTTAATTTCCTTAAAGGACGCGGTGATGTAGATGCTCATTATGCTAAATTGACGAATTTGGCAAAGATGCCAAAACCACAAACCGCTCTACATCTCTATATAGATTCTATGATGTGTAACATTCAAATTAAATAGTGTTGCACTGGAATTCTTTGGCATCTCCAGGATGTGAATTTGGTCAGTTGTATTCACCAGGCTTAAAACCGCACTGAAAGTGATCAACAACCTCTTTGACAAGTAGTTTCGGTTGCTCTCATAAGATTTTGCACGCACGACGATAATGGGGCAGACGGGTCTTGTTTTTAGCAGTTAAGAGGGCTTTTGTAAGTTGTGTAAGCGTTGCTTATGTTTTATACTTTCACCGGACGTTCGAAACAAGTTGGCGTATATTTTTTACAAAGTCATCTCTTGCTGCCTTAAATAGCTTGATAGATAGGACATCCGGTTTGGCATTGCTATCTATCATTATATATAGGCGTTAATTGCGTACGTTAAATATGTAATCTTGTTCTGTCTCAGAGCAGGAATTGAGGTCGTCCATGACAGTTTCTTCAACACCGGCAGCAACTCTCATTCCTCATACCTTTAACTGTGTGTGAATCTTGTTGTCTTGGCATGTTCTTTCTACCTATTGGTAATTTTCTCTTTTGGATAATCTTCCAAACATTATTCCTGAAAAAGGAAAGGCTGTCGTTCTTCTAAGAGCTCCTTCGTAGGTTGTTCGCTGTATTTGCTTGCATCGGCATACCGATCGTTTCTTCTTCTTCTTTCTGTGAAATGTTGGTAGAATGGGGCGCAAAATAAATCATCCAATTTTGTTTGTGATTTACTTTTTAACTTTATAATCTTTATTTGGACCTTTACAATTTTTTTCTGTTAAGTGGAAAGATGATCCACCAAATGGCTGTCGCTAGTCTTGATACACATTAGTGCTCGTTTTATCGCATTTTTCATGACTTTCCGCAAGATTTCCGGTGATAGCTGTTCGCATTCCTGTCAAATATTTTCCTGCAATTGTCTGATGCTTGTTGGCATAAACCCGCGACTTTAAGTAGGCCCAAAGAAAGAAGAATCGGGCGATCTTGCTGGCCATGCGAAATAGCCCAAACGGGAGATTACGCGACCAGGAAATGCTTCCTTCACAATATCTATTGGGGCTCATGCTGTGTGTGCGGTTGTTGAAACCACATGTTCACCAAGCCCCGCTCATCCAATTCTGGCAGTAAGAAGTCGTTTATCATGGCCCTGTAGCGTTCGCCAATAACAGTGACCGTATTGCCGATGGCGTCCTCAAAAAAATACGGCCCAATCACTCCTCTCGCGTAAACGCCGCACCTCGCAGTGACTTTGAGTGGATGTTACGGCTTAAGTGGAAATGCTCGTGATAATTTTCGATATTAAATCATCCTCTTCGTTCTTGAGATTGAGGGTGGCTTGACAGTAATTCAGACGCGCTCCATTACTTGTCTGTTGTATACTGCAGCTGTCTAGTTCACGAATGTCAAATATGATTGACGCACGACGCCATTTGCAAAAATTATAACATCTTCCGATAGGATGATAAATTTTGCACCACCATGTATAACTCTCATCTATTTTCACGTCGAGTTTGAGTGCCATCATTTAACTAGTTTGTTTTCAGTGGCTTTAGACATTATTTAACCTCAAAAGCTATCAGCGATTTTTAACATAGAAATTTTGGAGGCTCTTTGCAAAATTGAGATATCATTATTATTAATATTATTTTAGCGTTATGAAGAGAGAACAACGCTTGGATGTTACACCTCGATAACATGTCATCTCACAAATCCATCTTTGTGAGCGACTTTGTCTGGCCAAAAACACTACCAATATGATCGTGCAATCACCGTTTTCTCTAGACATGGCACCCTGTGGCTTTATCGTATTTCAAAATTACTAATTACCACTTCGTGCGACGCGGTTTTCAGCCTAACATAAAAGAAAATTCGCTGAGAGAACTGAGGGCGATCCGCTTTAAATGGAGACTATTTTGAAGGAGACAAAATAAATTTTGATGATTACTACAAAACAACACAATTGCTTTCATAAATTTAGTTTCGGTTCTATTTTGATAGAATATATAGGGTGATCAGCTGCTGGTAACGCTGAAGAGAATCTTTGTATCTGGCTTGGCACTGGCATGCATACAGCACCTCCGCCGAGTTAGACCAGCGTTTAACCAAAAATCAGAAAGAGCGACTACATCCTCGCCAACAGCTTCAGATGTTTCCATCTGACTTTAATAATGTTGAATATTATGGAGAGAATGGACGAAATTCATGAGCCCATTAAAAAATGTCCAAAATGTCACATGCACGCTAGCGTAGAAGATTCTGCGAGACTGTGCTTAAAAATCTGGTGATTAGGATAGAAGGAGTACTCAGCCAGCCAATTCTGCGGCATAGAAGAATTACTAGTTTTGCACATAAAAGCCATGCCTTAAGAACTCTGATACTACTATCGTGTATTATGTTCATCTCATTGCTTAAGACTCTTAATGATACTATAGGTTACGCTCAGGCATTACATACGAGTATGTTAATGACGAAGCTTTATTGTCTGTTGGAATACGTACTTTCGGATATTCTGATATCGATATTCATTGCATTCCCTTCAAGGTAATCTCCATTGCAAGCAATACACAAACTCCAACGCTTCCTTCAAAACACTACATAGGCGGGGTTTTGGCATCGCCTTCAGCTCCTTCAGAAAATTCTCCATCATCGCCTCAATCGTCTCAAAACGATATCCGAAGTGCTAACTTGAATCGTGAGAATTGGAAAAAGTAACAAGGAGTCATGTTAGGTAAATACGGTATGGACGTTGTTTTCGATCAAATAGTCGCGTACAAGATGAGATGTGTAAAGAAACCACGAGTTGTTTCTCTACAATTCTGGCCTTTTGCGAAGAACATTCTCCCTCCCTTGAATACGCTCCCGTAAAACTCCTCATTTACTCTCTGGCCTGGTGGAAGAAATTTGAAGTGGACCATACCACGGAGATCAAAGAAAACGATCAACAAAGCCTTGATTTTGGATCAACTCTGTCGTTATTTTTTGGCTCAGCTGAGAAGCGCCATTCCGATGATTGTTGGTTATTTTCGAAGTCATATTCATAGACTCATGTCTTGTCACCGGTTATGATGCCATCGATACCGACAAGAAAGCCAAGTGCAAAGAAAGCATTTCTTAAGCGACATCAATGCGATGCTGTATCAGCAACAGCACTCTCGGCACACGCCGCTCTTAAACCCGTTTCATGCCCAAAACATAAGGCATAACGCTCTCTAGAAATTCGAACGAGACACAAAGGTCGCCTGCTATCTTCAAGATGTTCACCCGAGCACGATTTTGTTAACTTTTTCGATGTAAACGTCACTCATATTGGTGGATTGGCAGTTTGTTTGAATGGGAAATTTCGGATACTTTTTCATCAGATGGTATAGCGGTTTTCTGCTTGTCGAAACCATATTACTGATGGCAAGTCCATCTAAATCTGGTCTTCAAACATGGCATGATAGGGAACTAACATGGCGATCATTCTCATCGACGAAAAAATACTGCCCAATTTCATCTCCGGAATGAAATCCACACAACGCGGCCACTTTTTATGAATGGAATGAAGTCTCTTGAAGCACAAAGTTCAAGGCTGTTGCGTCTAATAGTGCCTATTTTTCTTATCGATAAAGCTATTTAGCCAAAAATTACCATCGTCAGGATTTTCTTTAAACTTTTGCATAGTCCAAGTTTCTACTCTTTAAATGCTCAAGAGGTTTCAGTTCTTAAGTTAGTTTGATCTTGTTAAAGTGTAGACCAGAAACTTTATGAAAAATTCGCCACAATGTGAACTGACAGTTCACTAAATGAACTAAATCACTTTTACTTACTTTAAGTGACGCTACAGTCCGGGGTGCACCTGGGCCTCAAGCTTCTACAGCCAGCTCGATCCCTGGCTAGCTGCCTTCAGTTTCGCCCACTAAGTTGGCTGAGGTCCTTTTCCACTTGCGTGCGCCACCTGAGTCTTGGCCTTCCTCGCTGTCCCTCGGGAGCGGATTCGAAGACTTTTCGGACCGGAGCGTTGGTGTCTATACGCTCTACATGTCCCCCTCAATCTCAGTCTTGGTATCGTCATCTTTCTCCTCTGTGGGGGCATGCGCGCATATAAGGCTAATGTTGGCGAATTTAGCCTTGATGCGGATTGCTACGAGGCGCTCGCTCACATGCCGGAAGCTCAGGACTTCTTGTCTTCGTCTGCCTCCGACAACAAATCCGCATCGAAATAAGCGCTGTTTTTGCCGTCGATAGAAATTGCTGTAGTAGATGCATTTCTTGATTGGCGGTTATGTCTGATTTGCAGCAGTCTACGGCTTCCGCTAGTTGCTCGGCTGCACGTGGTCTATTAAGGGATCTAACATTTCACGTGCATATCCGAAGCTCATTGTCCTTAAATCGTTTGCGTGGGTTGTCATCAGTAGATCCGTCCATATCCGAGGCTTGCTGATGCTTCGTAACTTCTGGTTTGTTTTTAAATGGCCGGGCAGTTACCCCGGCGGCACAACCCCCAACCTGGAGAACCAGTTCCATTTTTAATGGCCCTAGAACGAGGGGTCGGTTACACCGAAGCCAGTAACCTGTTGCGGGATGTGAGCGCTGCCATTGGCCCAAATTGGGCTCGTCCGCCAAGACCCTGACTAAGTCCTGGAAATCCTTACCGGCCTGAGCTCCAAATATGTCGGAGTAGCCCGGCTAAGGCGCAGGAAACCCGCCATTTGTCCCCTTCACTTCGCAATCTCTAGTGAGATTCCCAGATGGCGCCACGGTGAAGCGTGAAGTAGGGCTTATTAGCCGAGCTGCAAGATGTTCGGCTGCAGAGGCTCATTCTCGTTATTTAAAGAACCAGCACCTGTCGGAAGATGCTACTTCTACGAGGCCTTATACTAATCGTTGCCATGAATCACTACGGCTGCGATATTTTTGGTACTTCGACCGGCATGTTGTCTCACCGGCACAGAAACATTCAATAGTGAATATGTTGACTCGAATTTATTTACTATAGCTTGCACAGATTGCCTGGTGAAACGATAATAATGAGAGAAAATTTCAGTTATTATTTTTAAAATTACGACCACTGATTCAGAATTTCAGTAGCAAATTTTTCGGTCGTAAATTAATCATGATAAAAATATATCATAAATAGAAAAAGAGAAGGACTAGAGCTTTTACGAGCAGAAGAAGAGAGACGATACCGATAGCGGCGAAAGTTGGTTCAACGGTTAACGAGGGCAAAACAAGTATATGCTGTCGAACAAAAATGACACCCAATACCAACGCCTCGAACTTACTTTGAAGTAGTTAAGGATTTTGTTTACGACACCAGTTCTGAGATCAGATAAAGAACAACTCTTGCCAATTGCTGCTTGCCAGTCCTGCTCTATAGCGCAAAGGCACGGACTTCATCAAATAATAAAAAAATAAATGAGGCTTTGACAGCAAAATTGTTCGAGTGATTTTCGGTCCCGACTGCATTGACGGTGAGTAGAGGACAAGATATAACGACGAATTGTATGCGCTGTATAGCGACATCGACTTAGCCAGAAGAGTGAAGGTCCAATGACCGAAATAGCTAGGTCATGTAAAGCGGATGTGCAACAATGCTCCTGTCCGAAAAAACTTCCAATCCGCCTCCGAGATACAGCGCAGTAGAGGCGACGCACGCCAGTGAAAGGAGACGTCAGCCAACTAAGCGCGCAAAACTGGAGACAACTAGGAAAGGATCGGATGGTAGCGTTTCTTGATTGACAGCCGGGTCTATTATTGCGTTGTTGATTTCCCCTGAATTATTGCGCTGTGCTTTTACTCGGGAACAACGTGAAAGAATAAAGATGTAAGTAATGTTTACCAATAAATGTTGAAATTTAATACTTATTTCATCACAGGTCAAATGTTACAAATCAAAAACAGTTGGAAATATTGATAGATCTGATGGAAAAGTACCCAGATATCGATGCTGGATAGACTATTCACTATTGGAGAAAGTGCGGAAAGGATTTTTTTGTTTGTGGCAATGAATGTGAAATCAACTCCAACAGGTACTTAAACATTGGCTTGTGTATACGGTAATATCAATGAAACCTTTAAAATTAAAAATATTTATACATATTTCAAAGTTGTTTCGATTCATTTTATGTAACAGAGCTTGTGGTAGTTCCAAAGGATTTGATCTATCTCTTAAACTCCTTCTGGTGGATGTTTGTTCAGTTGTCTGCATTCCCTTGTTTTCTTCGATCGCCGATATTAATGCAACACTTCTTAACATTATAATCAATTTAAAAATCACACTAGACTGTTTTTGTAAAAAAAACAAAAAACATTCAAAAAAAAGAACTTCCACTAAAATTTGTTTATCTTCAATGAATTGATCTGTCAAAACAATCGAATATAACTTCGAATACACTTTTTTAACGTCCTTATTATGGCAATACTGGTTCCGTCGGAATGGTATTCCGATGGAGATTCACAATAGCGAGATTTTTTCCCCGGGAATAATTTCATTCGGGGGAATTAAAATTCCGCTGGAATTCATGATAGGACTGAGTAAGAAGCATACGCCAACTCATCTGCAAAAAAAATATGGTCGGACGAAAGTATACCCGATAAATGGGACCTCAGCATTGTTTGTCCGATCCTCGAGAAAGGAGACCTGTTGAACTGCACCAAAAACGAGGCATTAGTCTCCTTAACATTGCCTAGAAGATCTTGTTTCCCTTATTTTGAAAATGTCGGAAGCTGGTCTTCAATAACCTGGTTGGTCCATACCAGCGTTGCCTCAGGCCAGGAAAGCCACAATCGACAAAATAATCACACTTCGGCAAATCTTCGAGAAAACCCATCAGCTTCAAATCAATACATACCAGCTTTTCATCGATCTTAAGACCACGAGTGAAAGCTTTTGTATAGATGAACTATACAGAGCAAAGTCTGGTTAGGGAGGAATGCACACTGTTCCAACGAAATTGGTAAAGATGTCAAAAAGGCCTTTGATGTCAAAAATGGAAAAAGGATCTAGACAAGGCGATGCGCTGTCATGTCCAGATCTCACACAAAAGGCACAGTTTTTAAAAAGTCCGTCCATTTACTCGCGTACACCGATGACACTAATATAACCGGAAGAAAGCAGCGTGATGACAATGGCGTTTTCGCGGGTATTGACCAAGCATATGCTGTCAAACAGAAATGAGACCCAATACCAACGTCTGGGACAGAACGCCAACGTCGACAGATTTACTTTGAGGAAGTAACGAATTTTGCGCTGGGATCAAATAATTAATAACTCTTGCCAATCGTTGCTTCTTCGGGGTAAGGCAATTGACTAGCAAAGCCGTCGCTCGAATAAAAAACTTTACCCTATATAAGACTTTAATAATCCCAGTCCTGGTCTAAGGCGCAAAGGCAAAAACTTCATCAAATAATAAAAAAAATAATGAGGGTGCTCTTGGCTACATTGGGGATGCTCTTGCCTACATTGAGAGGAAAATTCTTCGATTGATTTTGGGTCCCGTCTGCATTGACTGTGAGTGGAGCACAAGATACAACGACGAATTGTACCGGCTGTATAGCGACATTGACTTAGCCAGAAGAGTGGAGTCTATCGGCTAAAAAATACTAGGTCACGTAAGGCAGTTGGACACCAATGTTCCATTCCGGAAAAAACTTCGAATCCGCCTCCGAGGGACAGCGCAGTAGAAACGGCGCACGCAAGTGGAAGGAGACGTCAGCCAACTTAGCGTGCGAAACCAGAGGCAGCTAGCAAAAGATTCCGCAGACTGGTAGCGCTTTCTAATTGACGTCCGGGTCCACAGCGGACTGCAGCGTCAACTTAAGTAAATAGTTAGTTAGTTAGCTTAAACGCACTGATTGGAATTCTTCCAGCCCAGTATACCAAAGTTTCCTGCATAAGATTATAACTGAATCTTCTCCATTTTGTTACAATATTTATTTACAGAATGATAAGAAACGTCCTCTATTTGTATTTTCTTTTGACAAATAGCATTTTAAGACCAACGACTTCAGACGAATGCAATCTAAATTACTTACTTAATTACTTTAGTTGGCGCTACAGTCCGGGGTGGACCTGGGCCTCAGTCAACAAGCTTCTCCAGCTAGCTCGATCCCTGGCTAGCTGTCTCCAGTTTCGCACACTAAGTTGGCTGAGGTCCTCTTCCACTTGCGTGCGCCACCTAAGTCTTGGCCTTCCTCTACTGCGCTGTCCCTCGGGGGCGGATTCGAAGACTTTTCGGACCGGAGCATTGGTGTCCATGCGCTCTACATGACCCAGCCATCTCAGTCTTTGGATCTTCACTCTCCTGGCTAGGTCCATGTCGCTGTACAGTCCATACAGTTCGTCGTTGTATCTCCTCCTCCACTCACCGTCAATGCAGACGGGACCGAAGATCGCCCGAAGAATTTTTCTCTCGAAGCAACCAAGAACACCCTCATCCATTTTTGATAATGTCCATGCCTCTGCGCCATAGAGCAGGACCGGGATTATTAAAGTCTTATAAAGGGTGACTTTTGTTGTCCGAGAGAGGGCTTTGCTACTCAATTGCCTTCTTAACCCAAAGAAACAGCGGTTGGCAAGAGTTATTCTTCGCTTGATCTCAGCGCTGGTGTCGTTGTCTGTATTTATAGCGGAGCCTAGTTAGACAAAGTCCTTAACTACTTCAAAGTTATATCTGTCGAGGGTGACGTTCTGTCCGAGACGTCGGTGTTGGTTGTCCTTTTTGCTTGACAGCATATACTTGGTCTTGCCCTCATTGACCGCTAAACCCATTTTCGCCGCTTCCGTCTCAATACTCGCGAAAGCGCCACTGTCATCACGCTGCTTTCTCCCGATTATGTCAATATCGTCGGCGTATGCGAGTAGTTGGACGGACTTTTGAAAGATAGTGCCTCTTGTGTTTGCTCGTGAGTTTTGCACTATTCTTTCAAGTACGATGTTGAAAAAATCGTATGACAGCGCATCGCCTTGTCTAAATCCTTTCTGGACATCAAAGGTCTCGGTGAGATCTTTACCGACCTTGATGGAGCAGCGTGCATTCTCCATCGTCATCCTGCACAGACGGACGAGTTTGGCAGGGATGCCAAAACTAGACATTGCTCTATATAGCTCTATAGATGCTGTCATACGCGGCCTTAAAATCGATGAATAGGTGGTGGGTATCGATCTGAAGCTCATGGGTCTTCTCCAAGATCTGCCGTAGTGTGAATATCTGGTCGATGGTGGACTTTCCTGGCCTGAAGCCACACTGATATGGACCTATCAGGTTGTTGACAAACGGCTTCAGGCGTTCACACAATACGGCGGATAAGATCTTATATGCGATGTTAAGGAGACTGATGCCTCTGTAGTTGGCGCAGTTCAGAGGGTCTCCTTTCTTGAGAATTGGACAAACAATGCTGAGGTTCCATTCATCGGGCATACTTTCGTCCGACCATATTTTACAGATGAGTTGGTGTATGCTCCTTACCAAGTCATCGCCTGCCGCTTTGAAGAGCTCGGCAGTCAGGTCATCCGCTCCAGCAGCTTTGTTGGACTTAAGCTTCGATATGGCTATCTTCACTTCATCCAGGTCGGGTGGACGGAATTGTTGGTCATCATCGTCCAGGTTGAAAGGTTGATTCTGCCTGACAGCGGTATTTGGTCCGTCATCGCCGTTATACAGTCTGCAGAAATGATCTTTCCAAATCCTAAGCATCGACTGCGATTCTACTACGATGTTCCCTTGTTCATCTCTACAGGCTTCGGTTCGGGGTTTGTTTCCGCGGCATGTTATTTTTACCTTTTGGTAAAACTTCCGAACCTCATTCCTGGAGTAGCATCTCTCAATTTCCTCGATCGCGCGCTTCTCATGCTCTTTCTTCTTCCTCCTGAGAAGCCGGTGTTCGTCTCTCCTCTTCCGCTCATAGAGCTCATGAGCAGCTCTGGTCTTTCTAAGCAGCGCCGCGTTATATGCATCTTGCTTAGCTGCATGTGCTTGCCGGCATTCATTATCGAACCAGGGGTTTCGTTGTGGTGGACGAGTGAAACCCAGCACATCAGAAGCGGCATCTCTGATGGCGTTTTGGCAGTGTTTCCAATGGTCTTCGATGCTTGATGCTGGCGACATTGGACCTCTTAAGAGATTAAGAGACACTCGATCGGAGAAGGACTTGGCGATCTCTTGCGATTGTAGCCGTCTGACGTCGAATTTTCTCACAGCATTAGTTTGTCTTGGCGTAGTTTGGGATATCCGCAACCGAACCTTGGCTACAACAAGGTAATGGTCCGAGTTGATGTTGGCTCCTCGGAACGTACGGACATCCATTATGCTGTAGGAGTGTCTTGCGTCGATCGCAATGTGATCAATCTGGTTGACTGTTGATTGATCAGGAGTTCTCCAAGTCCCCTTGTGTATGTCGAGATGTGGGAACCGCGTGCTAGCCACGACAATGTTTCGCCCCGCCGCAAAGTCGATTAGCCTGAATCCGTTATCGGAGGTGGTGTTGTGCAGGCTATATTTTCCGATTGTTCCACCAAAGATACCTTCTCTTCCTAGCTTTGCATTAAAATCACCGAGGACAATTTTCATGTCATAGCTAGGGCATTGCTCGTAGGTCTTGTTGTAGGTCTTTCTCCTCTGTGGGGGCATGCGCGCATATGAGGCTTATGTTGGCGAATTTAGCCTTGATGCGGATTGCTACGAGGCGCTCGCTCACATGCCGGAAGCTGAGGACTTCTCGTCTTAGTCTGCTTCCGACAACAAATCCGCATCCAAATAAGCGCTGCTTTTGCCGTCGATAGCAATTGCCGTAGTAGATGTCGCAGTTTTTCATCTTCTTTTTGTCCGGCACATCCCATCGCATTTCTTGGATGGCGGTTATGTCTGCTTTGCAGCAGTCTAGGGCCTCCGCTAGTTGCTCGGCTGCACGTGGTCTATTAAGGGATCTAACATTCCACGTGCATATCCGAAGCTCATTGTCCTTAAATCGTTTGCGTGGGTTGTCAACAGTAGATCCGTCCATATCCGAGGCTTGTTGATGCTTCGTAACTTAATCTTTTTTAAATGGCCGGGCAGTTACCCCGGCGGCACAACCCCCAACCTGGAGGACCAGTTCCATTTTTGATGCCCCTAGGACGAGGGGTCGGTTACACCGAAGCCAGTAACCCGTTCCGGGATGTGAGCGCTGCCGTTGGCCCTTATAGGGCTCGTCCGCCACCATCTCTTTTCCAGGACCCTGACTAAGTCCTGGAAATCCTTTCCGGCCTGAGCTCCAAATATGTCGGAGTAGCCCGGATAAGGTCTTGTTTTGTTTTTCCGACACTAATCCTGGTTAATGGCGCAGAAAACTCGCCATTTGCCCCCTTTACTTCGCAACCTCTAGTGAGATTCCCAGATGGCGCCACGGGGAGGCGTGAAGTAGGACTTATTAGCAGAGCTGCAAGATGTTCGGCTGCAGAGGCTCATTCTCGTCATGTAAGGAACCAGCACCTGTCGGAAGATGCTACTTCTACGAGGCCTTATACTAATCGTTGCCATCCAAATCTAAATCGTTGCAATCTAAATTCCTTAAACAAAATATCAAAACGCAATTTGTTTTTATATTAAACGAAAAGTATATTTTATGTAATTAAAATTAATAAAAAAAAAATATAATAATATAGTTATAGTAATAATTATCAGTAAAATACAATTAAATCAGTATTTCATAATTAAAATCAATTATTTAAATGTAATGAACTAAACTTAAAAGCTGCAGCACCGTGTCATTACTCGTCGTCACTTCAATTGAAATATCAGTGTCACAGCGACGCGACGTTATAACACGACACCATAAAGTCCGCATATGTAGTAACATAAGGCAAATTATATTTTATTTAATTTAGGTTTATCATCAATTTTAAATAATCATTTAAATCAAAATTAAACAACAACAAAAAAAATATAATGAAATGGAAAAACGAATTTTCACAGAAAATCCATTTAGACAAAAACATCAATTTTGTGTCATAGTCCCGAATACATTTGAATTTTGAGCATTTTTTCTAGTTGAATCAATTTGGAATCGAAAAGCAAATTTTGTATAAACGTTTGTTTTGTTTAAATAGGTATTTAAGAGTAACATAGTGTTTTATGAGATAAAATAGAACAAACAAATAAAAAAAAAATACAATATTGATAGGAATAGGATGTAAAATCAATGAAAATGCAATCTAAAGTTGACGTTAAGTTATTCATATTATTACAATTATTATTTTAAAATTTAATTCTTTTGCTAATTTAACGGTCTACAAAGTTTTTCTTCCTCTTTTTTTGCTGATAAAAATATTCGTTTTTTCTCCTTTAATATTTTACTTCTTCTCTTGCCTGTAAATCATATCTTTTTGTCTCTAAATCTCACTCAATTGCCAAAGAAATTGTTTTAATGTTTTCGTTTTTATGTTTCTTAATTTTCTTTAAACTTATTCGTTTCATTTGTTAGCTCAATTAAGCGCAATCTTATCTTTAACGGCCCATTTCTTTTGATTCTCGTTTGGTATTATGTATTCAAAAATATTCTTAAATTTGCTTGTTTGTGTTCTGTATAGGTGTGCTTATGCAATAGTCTTTTATTTTATCATGTACTTTAATATATATAGGACACAATAGTTCTTTTCTTACACTCTAAAACTAAAAAAAAAAAAAAACCAAATTAAGAAAATGAATCTTTACAAATACCAGTTGATTGTATAGTTATAGTAGGTAAAATATAATTAAGATTAAAACCATACACAACTTAGCATAGGAAACAACTAACGAGAGAGAGAAGAAAATAACGATACATTGGACATAGGTATCGTAAGCAAGAACGTAAATTCCAATGAAAACGAAAAAGATGGTACACTTAATCCCGCAGAAATGGTTAAACTCTTAAAAATCTATCTTATGCACAAACTAAAATTAAATGAAAAAACAAAAAGAAGAATATAAGTAGCGACAGCTTTCGCAGAGCTTTTCCTTTTTCTTTGTTTCACCTTTCTTCTCAATCGAACAGTTGGTCTATGGTGTGGTCGTAGTAGTGGTGGTGGCTTTGATTAGGAATAATGCAATCATGTGTGAGCGCTGGCGGACAGCTGTTCTAATCTCGCGCATAATTCTTGAGCGAGACGAAGCTGATTTGATGCGGCACATGATGCAGCGGTGGCAGCAGAGACAACGGTTGGTGCAGGTAGAATAGCCTCAGGGTAGCTGGGACAAACACCTTGCCAGCGAGCTTTACCACAGGCGTGTGACTGAAAATAGAAAAAAAGAAGAAATTTCGTTAGTTTACTGTAAGATACGAGTGGTGGTGAAAAATTGTTTTGGTAGGGAAATGGAATCTAGTGTTGCCAGGACGAGATTTCGTGTTCATAGAGCTTCCGATTGAGGATGACTTTTTAGCTAAAGAAATTGCTGCAGATATATTTTTGTACGAAAGAGGAATCAAACTCAAAGATATTTTTTGTCTTAGGCTTTCATTCCTTAAATCATCACCATAAAATTCTAAATAACGTCTTTTGATGTCCACCAAATTGCATTTTAACGGGTCTCCGAAAGCATTAGATCTAATCTAGCTGCCAAAGCCCTGAGGGGCTAAAAAATATCAGCAAAGCTGAAGCTACATCTAGAAGCAGCATTTCTCCCTTAGTTTGTGGCACTTATATCGTATTCCTTATAATTACCCTGCCCAAAGTGATCTGCTACAAGGCTGAATTCTCAGTACTGTTCCTTTTCATTTTTGATTGACAGTAAAATTCGGCAAATTCTTAATTTTTTTTTGTTTGCCTAAAAGTGGTCACTTGAATAGTTTTTAAGGTAAAGTCCCCTACCCGTACTGTTTGTCTAGTTACCTTTTCGCTGTATGAAAAGCTAACGAACTTTATCCTTGATTACAATTTAAAGACCCTTCCACGCATCACACAAGCTTAAAACTCAATTCAGTGTCAGATATCAGATATCAAGAATTTTTTTAATCATTTCCCTTGACGTCTAAATTAAATTTTGATTGACCAGCGGGCTCAAGACAATGCTAATGAATTTTTGATTTACACATCAGATTAGTCAAGTTCCAGATTCTGGATAAGAATCAAAATTTTAGTCAATACCACATCATCATGGTCAATAAGTTTTAAGTCAATGAATGTGTTAATTGGACATAAAATATTGAGTAACTTGCCCTTAACTAGTTTTTTATACAATTTTAAGGTAAAAAACTTTGAAATGCTTCATAAAATGCACTGACATTGGCAATCAATATTTTTTGTTACAGTAATTAGCACATTTGATTTCGACATTTTTTGAGAGTTCTTTGTGATGTTATAATGAATGCACGTTCTGGACGCGTGATACGAGTATGAGAAAGCAATTTGCAAGTTAATTGACTTGTGAAATTTTGACAGATGTGATATTTCAAAAGTATAATATCTTCATTCATAATTTTGAACTTCAACATGTCGTTGAAGTGGTATTTAGTTGTTTTACCGTCCTTTGAATATGGTGAAATACCAATGAAATATGATATTTCATTCTATTCTAATTTTTAAGTGTCGTGGCTCTTGTTTGAACTTTAAATTCTCCCTGGCAATAGACAAAGGCAAGATAATCTGGAATACACTTTTGTTTTCTACTCACCATTGTAAAGTCTCGCTTCCATTGTACACTGCATTGACCATCACACAATGGGCATGGTCGCTCCAAGCTGTATCCACCGCATTCGCCACAATCCAATGAAACATGATCATCAGTCCAAGATACACCGCATGTGAAACATGATCCCATTTGGGCACGTAACTCTTCTATAGTCAACACATTATCTGCAGAAATCTCCAATGGACTTCCAACTAAGTCTGACAACGATGAAGACATGCTTATGTTGCTTCGGCTATAAATTATAAAAAAAAAATTATATAAAATTTAAATTAAAAAGGAATTCTTAAAACAATATCAAATATGGAGAGATTAATTCAATTTGCAAATGCCATCCTACCCTCATTGTTGTCGCCGACACAACTGTCAGAGACTTTTTTGTTCATTTAAGATTTATCTGTCTGCATAGTATGTTCTATTTTTATGATGCTCAACATGTGATGTGATATGTGTCATTCCATGTCACACTGGAATTTCAGTGGAAATTTTCTCTGACTCTCATTGTTGGGTATGTAGTACAAAATGAAATCAACAACAGCAACAGAAATTCCGAAAGTCAATTAACAAGACAACCGTCATTCTTGACAGTTGTTATTCACTTGGATGTATGTACTTGGAGATTCTTGGATGTCATGGTCAAATGACCGTCGAATTGGAATCTATTACATTTTTTAATGTTAAAAGAAAGTGCAGAATGCACTGGCAGAGAATAAAAGAGAACACATGTGTCATATTGGATAACTGAATAATTTATAATGTCAGACAAGGTCTATAAATAGACGCCCCCCTCTTTGAGGTATGGTGACATATGAGTTATCTTATCATAAGAAAACATGCATCATTCTCCGCCTTATTGATAGGTTTACTCAATCTCGATTTGAAATTTAATATCCAAGAGTTTCGACCGTAGTGGTTGGATTTTTTTAGGAACAAAGAACCGTCTGGATAGTGACATTTACAAAATGACATATGGTATGTAAGCATCCCATTACTATCTACTGAAAACCATTAGGGCCGGTTGAATGCACATACAAATTACTTGACTCCCATTTGATTTACGATTGCACTCTTGTACTCGTAGCTAGCTGCCTCTCTAAATTGTAGTTGGCTGTGGCAATTCAAGTCGCAGAAAGACACCCCATAATACGAGTACAAATGTGATATAAAAGTTCTCGTAATTATTTCAAAGTAGCTTTGTTTCGATTCATTTCGAATTATGTGAGTAAAATTTTGACATTACAAGGCCATGCCATTGCAAAAATTCACATGTAAGACTTGTCTGTCAATTTAAGTTGCCAAAGTAGTGGGTGAAATGCCGGAAATCTATTTCAATCTCTCTTAATTGCAGTTGGCGCAATAAAAATTTAACTATACTCGTACTATACCGCCTACGTTCTTATGAGATTGTCTTGATTTGTAATTAGTTAGTTTTGTGGTTCCAAGTTTTGGGGGGTTTTTTGTTTTTTGTTGCATATCTTGATTTTGCCAAAAGGTCAAACGATTAATGACAACGAATCTGTGCCAAAGTCAACAAGTTGTGACCTTAAATTCTAATGGAATGCTAAGAGCTGGCAATCTGATGTAAAAAAACTGTCATATTGCATTTGACAGTGATGGTGGTTAACAAATGTCATGCACTCCTTGAAGTATATGAATAAAGTTTACTGCAACAGCAGATGTCAATGGGATTTTTAAGCCGAAAAGCAAGGTGTTACAATGAATTTAGCAAAAAAATATATCTCGATCAGCTGCAATCACAATGAACAGAACTCAACCTTGTTGATAGTTAGAACTGTCATCGCAACAAAGACCCGTAGTGAAGTATGTAAGTCCAATAACCTACTTATCTGTCTGTTTCCGCCACGTGTCAACGATAAATTCCGTACACATACGAGTAACAAACTCCCTGATCTAAAAATGCGCAATTTTTTTCCCTCAAATGTCATTCAAAATGTCCAAATTCACAAAATGTTTGCATTTTTTCATGTCATTACCGCACACTTATTGAATTTTTTTGAGGAATTCGTATCGTTTAACTGCTTCTCATTGGCGGTTTCTTTCTTATTTTTTTTTCCGGACAAAACCATCACGTATTTGCGTTTATTAATTCCTTTGACAATTAAAAAAAACCGATTCAATTAAATTTAACTGCGTCATTAAAAAAGTCTAAAAAAAATTTGACACATAACTTTATGTAAATGTGCACGCGAATAATGTTTTATTTAATTTATTTACGATTAGTTGAGGTTTTGGCTTTGGGTGACATAAATTTCGTGATAGTATGCCGCAACAAGCACGGATATGATATTGTCATTATGACATTCGGACATTTTTGAATTTGGAAAAAGATCTAATTTAAAAAAATATGAGATTGGTGCACTTCGGCATGAGGTGCAGTAAGTTCTTTAGATTAAGTAATGATACTTACGGATACAGTATTATTTCTTATAATTCAATTGACGTAAGCAAAGACATTGTCATATGGAGTTTGTTTCTTTTACTTTACATTAAAATCCCGATAATATGCTGTTAAAAATAATTGTCATTATCGAGGTTATCTTGAGGTTTTTCCACACAGACATGGTAATTACACTTATGATCGTAAGATATCACGACAATAATCTTATTCAAGTTTTTAAATCTTATCAAATTGTTTTTCGAAGTTATAATCGAATGTTATCTGTCAAATGGGTGGCTGATCGTTTGACGTCTAGAATGTGATTTTTTTCTTATCTTTCTTGTGAACTTCACATTTCTAATTTGTCTCATAAGAATTTTCGGGAATGCTGTAGTGTCATGCTAATCACGAAATTCGAACTAATCAGTCAACTTTCGTATGAACAATTTCTTTTAATGATGACCAGTCATACATCTAGTCGTGATAATTGGACGATGAGCCACCATTATCAATTAGCGATTATCTATTTTCCGGTAAAACATTAAGTATCAATGGATTGGAAAAAAAAACCTTTGTCACATCTGGACACGCATGAGAGAAATGGCTGATGAGACAGCTGAAGGCACAGGTGTTTGATGGTCGAATGGCAGTAACACGTGGTAGTTCGTCATGTTTCCAAATTTTGTAGATTACATAGCAAAATTGACTAAGCACAACTGAATGGGTAGGGGGGCTTATCAAGTGTCTTTTGGTTGAATATTAGGAACTTCAATGACGGATAAGTGATAATTGACAGATAGATATGTTTTTTCTAATAGTTCTGATGACCTCTAAATATGACTATCTATGGAGTCTCTCCTGTCATTTGAATAATTCTTTTGACAGTGGTTTGAATCTGAGGTATAGAAATCTTCGACTAAATGAATTATATCTGAACTTATCATTTAGGAAAGCGGGAACCTTTTCGAGGATTATTGTGCATATTGCTGTTGGTGACTGAAAAGAGTTTACAACTGTCAGATTATGATAATGTCTTTGACAGGGGTTTACGTCTTGACTATTGAATTCTATGCAAACTGAACGAAGTGACAAATAAACATATAAAATACCCGATACCTGATCCGATACAAAGACAACTCACAAAACTAATTTGTTTGTCAAATAATGTTAAAAATCCTAATGACATTGCACTTTTTTTTCAAATAATAAAAATACAAATCGTAATTCAACTTACCCAAGTGGACTGCAGATATCAGCGATTTGTGGTTGATGTACACTAGCAATAGACATATTTGTTGCTACTGAAAATAAATGCAAATAAAACGAATCTATTAGTTTTATACATGACAAAAGACACACGTGTCTTGTTACATTGTTTAAAATTTAAATGGCAAACTGCCATAAATATTTATGTTTTCAATTTGTCTAAATTTTAGGTATTCTTGTGGTTGGCAAATTTGCTAGATGAAATTGTATAATATATCTAACAAATGATCACATGTGAATGGTGAGGAACTTGTAGAAAAAATTGACAAGGAAATGAATATAAAATACAAATTATATATCTAAGACGCATTAGCTATTGCTGTACTGTCTCTTACATAACGAAAATAATTTGAATCACTGAAATTATTCATTATTTCAGTAAAGCAACGACTTAAAACAATGTAAAAAATTGCATGTAATCTTTTCGAAATTAAATAGGAAAAAAATGATGCGGTACTCGCTCAAGCGTTGCAAGTCAGAATGTGTTGTTATTTTTTATCTTTGGAAATCGAAACGGTCATCGGATTCTGAGAGTCGAATGAGAAAAAAAATATACTCGTATCGTAATGTAAAATAATCTATTGTGGCGCCAATTACATCGTGTAGATACATCGTTACACAAACTCAGCTTAGAAATGGGCAGTTAGTACTGGATTATACCATAAAAGTCAGGGAAAAATCGTTTAGATACTTTTTAAATGAGAACGCAGTTTATTATATCAGATTGGTGTTAATTAGCCACTTGTACCTAAGCTTATAAGATTGAGGTTTTCCAGGGAGTTCAAAGAGCAGAAAAATTGTTCAAAGGTTAATTGTGAAATAGAAAAAGAATGGGAGGTCAAACACCCATAAACTTATCCAAAGCCAACCCAAAAACAAGTCCCCAACAAAATTCGACTAACAACCAAGAAATCCCAATCCACACAGACTTGGCTACAGAGAAACAACCATGCGGAGGAGTTAAACTATTCATATGGTTGCAACAGTCATTCTTTCTTGCCAATGAATACACGCAGGTGTTTAGTTTACAGTGAAGTGGGTCACAGACATTTATAGGCATCGTTATTGCAATCTTAAATCATTAATCATCAGTGTAAAATAAATAAATAAATATTTAATCATTTTCACATTCGAATCTCGATTTCATTCAACAATAATTAACCGTTGGGTAGGTGTTCTTGTATAAGTACACTGCACTTGAAGGGTATCTTGGGATATACTATATTCACCCACTTGTGTATTGATAATTTGTTCCTCATTAATTTGAAGCTATTCATAGTATCTGTAGTATCTGTCAGTACTGCGGTTGATGACCTAAACGAAAGTCATTTCATTTAAGATACAATACAAGTCCGAATCAAGTGTACTCGTATATCTCATCAATATTCTGAACACGAGATTATTACATTATAAAACGTGTGAACGAATTAATTAAATTTTGTCTCAAGGTAGAGAATGAATAGATCATTTAAGGGGATTTCCAATAGCCTCAGGTATTCGTAGAAATTTTTGTTTACATTTTTGTCAAAGTCAATTGGAAGACAGTTTTAACAGTCAGATTTAGTATGAAGTGGAACCACTTAAATGCCTACTCCCTGCACTCTGCAGTATCTCCTACTGTTGTACTCGTATTTAAAAAACAAATTCTTCCCGACGAAGTAAGTTAATTTGAATTTAATTATCACGAGATTTCTTGGAACTTAGATTTGATTGTTGGAGAAGGAAATTCATTTACAAAACTGGTCTGAGTCTGAGTACAAGTATGAGTCATAACCTGTCGTTTTGTGGGTAACAAACAAGTTATTCATAGGTTTAAATTGTTAAATAAATCGTTACGTATACGTCCCGAAATTTCGCTTAAAATTAATATCCCAGCTTAAACAAGATTTTCGGTGATTTTGTTTTGAGTATATTGAGTGTGAAACCTCTTTCAAAGAAGGAGGAACAACTGGTTCAGCTAAAGATGCGAATGAATGACCAAATTTGTCGACCCATTCAACGGATTGACCCCGATATTAGTCGATACAAATTTGAATTCATTGATGGTTTACTTAACTTGTTATGTGGCGTAGACTATAGATTGGACAATAGTGAAAGGTAGAAGAAGTTAACGAAACAAAAAAAAAAAAAAAACAAACAAAACCTGATGACTGACGTCAAAAGAATTGTTATAGATCTAAGAGACGTAGAATGTTGTCTTGGGAAAAACCGCGACAATAATGTAAACATGGGGGAGTACTTCTTCGTGGCTACTTAAATAAAACAATCACGAGGTTAGGCAATTCGGTGGAACCTAATGACGACCGATAAGTTAGTAGGAAATTTTACTGATTGTTAACAACTCGTAAAGTTTACACCACAGGCAATAATAAATTAGAAAATGAGGTCTGTTTCATTAAAGAGTAAAGCAGAAAAACTTGTGCTCTATCATGTCAATTTCTAAAAGGTCTAACAGCACAGACCAAAGTCCAACCGCTGCAATGTAATGCAAATGCTAAATGTTACCCCCAAAGCGAAGTATTTAAAAAATATCAAAATTTCTTAACTCAAAGCTTTTCAAGGATGAAAGATACACAATTTTTAAAATTAATCATTTGTCGACCAATGTTGGCCGTGCAAACTATCTCGGTCAATAATTTACACAGTAGGTGTCTGATGTATGTTCATGAATATGTCTGTAACCTTTGAGAGAAGAATAATATAAACCGCAACGACAATATACTCATACAACGCGACAAAACTCTACCGACATGGGAAAATAGCATACAATGGTTTTCTATGACAAAAACCTCGTAAATAACACTGTCAACTCGTTCAGCTGGAGCTCGATTCAATTGAAATGCTTTCGCTTTGTATCTTTACACTCGAAATGGTTAACAAAATTCACATACATCCTTCAGTCACATTTAAAACGATAAAGATATGTATACCGTATACGTTCAATGTCATATTCTACTAATGCTGTGAATTCGCCTACATCTGCATTAATTTCAACCTGCTGCGTTTAAATCAAACAAAACGCGACCCTATACAAAAAGAGGGTACGTTTTTGGGGTGTACGTTGATAAAACTGAAAATGTCATTTTGACATTTCAAGTTGCAACCAGTAAAGCTGTTCAACACAAACAAAATCGATAAAATCCTCAGTCGAATTAAATGGGATGCGGCACCACCTCCTTCGAGATAGTAAGCCCATTTCAAGGTGCATTCTACACCTTTTTCATATGACATTTCGCCTCCTTCCTCCCATACAACACAAATAGAGTTGAAAATGGAAATATAAAATAAAAAAAAAAACAATTTACCAAACGGCCGCAGGTAGAATCGTTAAAGAAAGTCAAGCATTGGCCTCGTTCCAAGTTCACAAATAGAGGGGAAAAAAAAGGAGAATAGAATTCAATTTCTTGCTGTATATGCAAAACAGAAAAGTGAAGAAGAAATTAAAAGAGAAATTATGACGTTTAAATTGAATAGCATGACCTAGTTCGAAATTGTTCTTTTTTCTTTTTTTTTGTATCTTTTTAACGATGCACATTTGTTCAGAGTCATGCAATCGGATGGAGTGAATGAAAGAAACACGGTTTCATGGTTCAGATATTTCTTTTGTTTTCAAAATAAATTGCATGAGATGTGCATGAACAATTAAGTGGGAGTGGCAAAATTCGATTAAATTTAAGTTTAACCTAATTCAATTCCTTTCAATTCAATTCAATTTGATTCAATCAAATACCAACAACAAGTTCAAAATCTAAAGTTCACAGAATGTGCCTTTATTTTTTTTTAAATGTTTTTTTTTTGCAAAAGATAAGATTGTGCATGTAGGCGTCTTTTGTTTAAACTACAAGTACAGTACACACCCTGTGATTAGGAGAAAAGAGGGTGTTGCGATAGCAATGAATTTTTATTTTCACTTTATCAATTTATAACTGTAAAATAATCAGTCAGCAACAGGTTGATATCCGGAGACAATCTATCACTTAGACGATTTAAGTCTATAAAACTACTTAAAACGTCGCGGTCTTTAAAGAGCAATTTAAAAGGGGTTGTAAAAAAAATTCTTTAAGGATTTGTTAATAATTGATTTCCTAAAGAAAAATCTATCCGTCTTGTATGAGCTTTTAATTTTGCATGAGGCTTAAAAAGTGCACATCATATGGCGCTTAACTGATATCAGTTTAAGCATTTTATTTGTTTGTTACTTGTTTTCTATACAGACACTGCATCGATTTGCGTCAGAATATGATAAAATTAGCACAACTATGTGAATGATGAAATACAATAGTTGCTGTGAAAGAAAATAATAGAAATTGCTTGCTTGTCACTCAGTGTTTTATTGAAAAATAAGAACACTCTAAGAATCGCCAGTGTTTCAGTATAAACTGTCACCTCATTGATTTATTCAATTCCCATTCTAAAATATTTCCAATCAAATAGAAGTAGAAAAGAACCTCAATTCATTAATTTCGTTTCGAAACCGCACTCTATTCCCTCAACAGATACTCTATTCCCCAACCTGTCGAAGCAAATTACGCACTCGAATAGAATAGATTTAAGTGGGAAGAATTGTTAGCTTCCACTTCCCAAGTGAGCAATTTCAATAAAATTTCATTGAATTAAAAAAAAAGTAATAATAATAAAAATATATGTATATAAATATATAGTTGTACGAGTATGTATATCTTTTTTAATTAATCAATAAGCTGCACGTTCTATTTCTGCTCATGATTTTTCCCTCAGTATTCCTATAAAAAGTATCAACAACTATATTTGTAATATTAAATGAAATAAAAAAAAATCTTTAACCATTAATTAGTATTCGAATACAGTTTAAGTTTATTTAATTAGAAAAAAAAATTCATAAATTTGTACATTTATAGATGTATCTACATGACTTTTCATATCTCGTTAAGCTTCTCCAATCATATAATCGCAACAAACAATAAACCAACTTTCAATGTACCCAAACATAAGGTCAATTGTATGGCAAACATTGAGTAATCTCTCACAAAATGCTATTACATAAATGCATTCAATCCAAAGTGCATTTTATTTGAAGACGATCACTTGAAGATCACTGAGGATCACTGAAAATGGATAACATCAACATCGGAGGTTTTATAGATCTTACAAGGCCGACTGACGGTGGGTTAACCAGAGATTTATCTCCTTCTTTTATGCAACTTCCTCTTAAAGTGAATTGGAATTTCAAAAGATCTTTGTGATTGTGATGATCTAGCGATCAATGAAAAACGTACTTAACATGAAATACTATATATCTAAGCTTGTAGTTGTTAAATGGAATGCAGAACTTTAACCTTCGACGACAAGTCGATACACAATAAAACAGCAAAAGTGCATTTCTTTGTGTCCACAAAATTGACAGTCTCCGCTGTAAGATACTTTAGAGGCAATTCCAATAAAATACTTGTACTCGTACTCTAACAAAAATCAAAAAAAAAACTTCGAAGTTGTTTGAAATGTTTTTTGTACGATCACACTACGGGTGAGTGTGGCAAAGTTTTTGTATTCGTATTGGATTTGTGTCAACGATCACCATTGATGTTGAGTTGTTTTTTTTTTTTGTTTTTTTTTCTGTTACATTAAACAACTAGCGCGAAAAGTTTCTACTTGAAAATGTGATTTGTCACGCAGTTAATGAAGTGTAAAGTATCTAATCTTTGTGCTAGATCTATAGTTTTATTTTACTATCTCGTTTCAATAAAAAGTCAATGAACGGATGTAGGGAATAATAAAAATTCGATGACAAGATTCTATTTAGCAAGATAAAATTGACGTTGTCATGTAAGTTTAAGGGTGTGTGAAGTGTTTTAACCTTTCTTCTCAATTTACATCATATCGACTGTCAACCTTGAGATAGTAGCAATTTATTCTGACAGAACAGACAGTTACATGGAATTGTTACGAGTATCTACGGTAAGGTAAGATGGGCTTTACCCTTGAAAAATGCTGCCTTTATAGCTGGATACTTGCTCTAGGGGGTCGAAATTGCCTTTGAGATAAAAACTGATCACAATTATCTTTGATGAATATAAATTTTGACTTGACTTGACTTATAGAATTTCAGAGGTAAGGCTTAGAGATAAGGCTTAGAATGAATGAATCACAAAATCTGTGATAAATCGAGATTGTGACTTGGGAAAAGTTTACGAATTTACGAAGTTACGAAGTTTCTGTGTGTAAACAGAGTTAAAGCTCTAAGAATTCACTAGGAGATGAATGCCTTTAAAGGCCAGCACTGCCTTTACAACCCGTAAATTGCATCTCGATTACTAGAAAAGCTAGATATTCCCTCAAATTTTCATATGTATTGTACATAAAGCAAGTCGTGCAATCCCATGTTTCTTTCTATTTAACATTTGTTGGCAAACGTTTTTCATATTACAGAAATCCAACCTTTCGAATGTACACATACTCGTAACGGCCAAGATCATATTTGATGAGTGACTTCGTGTTCTTAAAAATTTCTCGAATCACTATCACAATACAAGACGTCGTAAGATGTATCGTCATGAAGAATCTCAGTCATCACGGCAGGAAATTTTTCTTTCATAATCAAAAAGAAAGACAGAAAAAAACCGCTGAACTCATTTTATAACAAAAGAAATGTATTTCATCAAAATGAAATTGAGAAGAAAATAAGAATAAAAATAAAAATGAAAAAAAAACCATCATTCGCGTGTGCAAACAAATTCGCAATTCGAATTGAAAGAAAAGAAGACTAACAATCTTCGATACAATGCTCTCGTTTGATTATCTTCAATTTTTCTTCACATCTTCAAGTTATAGACACTCAGATACTTACACATTGGAGGCATATGTACATATATTGTATATATATATAGATCAGTCGGAGTCTGACAAGAATAAACCTAATATCTTGACAATTCTCATTCCAAGATGAAAAAAAAAAAAAATACATCTGAACTGAACCAAAGTATTCCAGTTATCGCAAGTGTGCAAGAATTTCTTTCTCTCTAAGCCCCTCCATTAGTTCTCCTTAAATAGGGGCAATATATCCGTACTCGTAGTCGTATGTTTATAGTGTTCATTATATTGCTTTTATCAACATAGAGTCGGCATTACGAGTATATGAAACCCTATACGGTGTACAGCTATGGATGATTTCGTAATTTTTTTCCCTGATAAACGTGACCAAATGCATAGTAGAAAATTCAGAAAAAAAACAAAACAAAGATAGTAGGTACGAGAACGAGTAAGAGATATGCAGATACGGAATTCCTTGGTTTTCTTAAATTTTTTATATTTTTTGAATAAATTATCAGAGAGAAAAAAATCTTTACACCTTTCTACACCCAAAGATACTTTTATGGATATACGAGTACTGAGTAAATTGAATGACAAATTTGCATGTGCAATGATCGTATTCATTAACAAATGATTTTTCCTTTTTTTTGTTGTGATGTAAAAATGGAAGGAGAAAGATCATAAATATTCATTTATGCCGATGCAGATGAATTAAGTATCTTCGCCTTCAGATTGTATTTTTCATTCAAAACAAACATACTATACAACGTAGTACTCGTAAATAATGTGCTGTCTTGAAAATAAAGTACATGGTCCAATGAACGTCTTAAGTCTCTCTATCCATGGAGGCTGTCTGATATTCGTGCTGTCTGCATGTACTTGAAAAAGATTTAAAGTGATCTGCCAGACAGAAAAAGAGGTGCTATGCAGTTCAAGTTAATTTCTGAGTTTTACTTTGCTCAAGGAAAAGAATAAACACTGGTAGATCACTCACGATCAATGGTTCAACACACTAAGAGATTATTCATAAAACAGTATAAGAACCGATTTAAACTTAAACTGTTTTTAGGATTTAATGTACGATGGGTACATGGGCTACTCCCAACTCCAGTAAGACGTACAAATCAAACTCAAGCTATGCATGCAACTTCCCACTTAATAAGTTAGGAATACGCAATCGAAACTTTCTGGCTTCCTTCATATTTAAAAGAGAAATTCACAACGATCGTTATGCAGCTATTTCCTTGGAAAATAGACGTTAAGCCGGGCGTGTCTGTTAAGCAATAATATTTTGCCAAAGAGCCGGAAGAAGTTTATTTACTTAAAACAAAGTAACTTAAATAAGGATTTTCTAAAAAAAATTAAATATTCAACAGTTGTGTCTTTTATTAAAAAAATGTAAGCTTCCTGGCATGCATCTAATTTGATTGTGCAACGTGACCACTACAAACGATAAATAACACGCAGAGATAATCAATTATCTATAGTCTCATATACATGCTGCTCATAATAATAGTCATGTCTGCGCATTGGTAGGCCTTAGCCCTTAAAATGTGTCTACCCTTGAGACCTTCGGTTTATCTATGACAATTGCAACACACAAAGTTTGTTTCGATACCGAGGTATACTCGTATGTTTACGTGACAACATGCTTGGATTTTATTCCGATAGAGTTCATTTGTACGTAGGTTATACCATGAAGGGCACTACTATTTGCGGTAAGATTTGTTCTATTTGATAGAAGAAGTTCATGCTGAAAATGAAGTTAAGGAAATTTATCGATAAACTAAATATATTTCCGGGGATCGTAGTTCAAAATACATGTCTTCCTCGATCATATTGAAGTTCTTTTGTATTTGCTGGAAATTGTTTGATTATAATTCTGATATTTTTTTAAAGATATTTACACTCATTGATTTGAATGTTTGCTTAATCTAACAAAAGATGATCTTAACGTATTAGTGATATTGAATCTATCGATCGAGATGAAGAAATTTTTCGTTTCTTGTATTAAGATACAGCAACTGATCGTTCTATAGTGATCGATATTGAGTTACTGATCACAATGAAGATCCGTTAACTAAAAATATTGAAGACCCTCTGAGTGATCATACTAAAGATACTTTCACTAAAAGTTTTGAAGGTAAATCAATGTTGTTGTTTTTCGCACCCAATTTCAAACTGATCATAATCATGATCAACAATCGCATTTAAAATATCAGGTACTACTGATCGGAATTTGATCCAACTGTACCTCGATCCTTTTCAAATGCACCAAGTTTCCAGGGCACAAAATCTGAATTTCATCGTTTAAAATTAAACATTCGTCAGAACAAAAACAAAAAAAAACAATATTTCATGCGGTTAGTCTTTAAAACTTTCAATAAAAACCTGTCAAAGATGGGGATAAAAAAATTCCCAAAACAAAAAACCCCACAGATACTCGTACTTAAACACAATTCGATTAAGAAGAAAGTTCAATTAACTTGCTTGAACCAGATAAACTAAAGATCAGTCAATCGATCGCTTTAAGATCAAAGATCATAAGGCGGAGCAATGCAAACGATTTAAGAAATTTTCGGTCATTTTGGTCAAAAAAAACTTTTTCACTAAGTGCTTCAAAGATACAATTTCGATCACAACCCACAGTTAACTTTATTTACAAAATTTACTGCAATGCACTCGATAAATACGCAAAATTTAATGTTCAACGCTGTTAAAATTATTTACCACTTTCAATCAATGGAATAAATACAATAAAAAGATGAAGATACTTTCTATTGTTGTTGTTTTTTTTTTTGCTTTAAAAATATAGTACTCACTTTTGTTTTAGATTTTTGTTTTCAATTTTAAAAAATACTCGTTTATCCACAGGAAGTATTTGTAGTTTTAGATTTGTTTTTATTTTGAAATTTTAAGTCACTTTCCAAAGTTGTTGAATTTTATTTTGGATAAGCGAACTTCAGTTCCAGATACTTTTATTTCAACAGCAATTTGTTGTGATTTTTTTTTTTTTTTTTATTTTAAATTAAAATCCACTTTAAGTCGTTATTAGTTGAAGAAAAATAAATTATTTTACGAAGATTTGTTTATTTTGATTTTAACAGATAGTAGATACAATTTATTGTTTGAAAGTAAATCTTTGAGAATATTTATAGCTCCGAAACCAAAACTTGAAGGCACGACTCAACTCAAAAGACTGAAATTATTTCGAATGAGCGATCAAGTTTTATAATTTCTTGAACCGCTACATTTGAGTGTGTTGGCAATTGCTTATGTGTATCTCACAGATATAAAACAAAACTAATACTACTTTAAATTCGGTATAATCATGTCTGGGAAATATAAGAAAAAAAAAATGCGCGTGCTGGTTTTATTGCTGGGGCTACACTCGAATGTTGAGAAATTGTGGTTCACAACACTGTTAGTCGAGTTCGTGTTGTGGTGGGTCGGTGAAAAAAAAAACAAAAAAATCTACCTAGAGGCAGGAGGTGAGAGTTTATTTGTATGTCTATTCCATAGAAATTTTTTTGTATCTATGCTGGTGTTTGTGAGGTTCGATGCAGAATTTCTGGTTTATTTTTTATAGTCTTACTCGTATGTTTATGATTATTATTTTTTTTTTAAACTTTTTGTGAATGAACAGAGAAAATTTTAATGTTAACAGATGATGTAGTTGACTGGTTGTGTTTGGTGGGTGGGGGTGAAAGTATGGTACGCCCGTCTCATTCCACCAAGAGGCGAAAAGTGTAATTCAGCGACAACATGTTTTTAGAGGATGGGCAGGGGGGGGGGGGGGGTGAAGCTCAGCTGTTCTCTTGTCAACGGTTATTGGCGTCAAAAGATATTCGTATGATGGTGCTAGTGGCTGGGTGGCAGTGGCGCTTTATAGTACTGGTGCAATACTAGTGTGCTCTAGTTTACAGCTCGATTGCTTAATAGTAGAGAGAAGTTGACTAGAAGTGACTGTTGAACTGTTGGTGGACTTTTCATAACAACAAATAGCTTGCCGGCTTATCTACTATGGATGTGTGGTGATGGTTCCTAACATACTCGTATATGCTTTGTGAACGTTCCTGTATTTCTCTATTTGACGGTTTTATTCGCGTATCTTTGTGTCTGTTTTTCAGTGGTGAATTATTTAATTTTTTTTTTCAAACTTTCTAGGGGTTGTAGACTTTAGACCATGGTTTTCAGCTTCATAACTATTTTTTTTTTATAAATTCTTTGCCGCCAGGTAGATTAAAGAAGAGTATTAGCGTGTGACAGTTGGGCTGACGCAAGGGTATCTATTAAGCGGCATGAATATTTCTGTCTGTTACGTGTGTAGATTTTTATTTTCGTTTTTTATTTTTCGCAGTGCACTTGATCATCGATGTTGGAGGGTGTACGAGTATATAGTTAAATATTAGGTTGAGGTTGGAATTGGTAACATGATAGAATTTTTTTGTAGGTATCTTACAGAGATGCAAATTAATGTGGAAATATCCAGGATTAACCGCATTAAAGTAAGTCGCTAAGGCGACAATTGCTTGTTGAATAATAACAAAAATAAACAAAAAAAAAAAAAATTAAAAAAAATTCAGTGCATTCAGTATGGATTTCCGGTGCACCTGCTTTGCATTGAATTTTCAAAAATGGCATTGAGGAATGTTACTGCGTAATACGACGTTGGCGCCAATAGGACTTGGGGTCAAAGCGGATTTCATCAAGGTTTAAGTGGTTCATATAAATATTTTTATTCAATCTGAAGAAGGAGGATCATTGAACGTTGACAGGAAACTGAAAGCGTTTAAATTGTTTTGTGATTGATCTCTGAATATCAAGGTTTCTTCGGAGGGTCATTGTTTTGCTGATCGGGCACAGGTGAATTGATTTAGCATGTTCAAGTAGTAAATCTAGAAACAGGCTTCTCCTTTACGATTCCTCCTTTACTGTCCCGTTGTTTTATTAAAAATTGGTTTAGAAAGTGTCGATAGTCATGTCCTAAGACCAATGGGGAGGTATTTCGTCTGATCTGATTGAAGATTTAGAATGATCTAACAGATAAACTATAACTTTATCAAAATGAAGACTAGCTTTTAAATTGTCAAACACAGTGCTTGTAGAAGTTCAATCCTAGATCTCAAAATAAATTCTTTAGAACAAATTGGGCTCCGAACTGCAAGAGGATTTGGGAATGCTGGAAGTCTATATTTTAATATCATTTGAGACAAAGCTTTTGTCATATTTGCCAATCAGGCATCGTTTAAACAGAACCCTGGGAATGTATCCGATCTGCGATCACTTCAACACCTCCGTACACTAAGTATGTGTATGATCATCTTAAGTCAGATCGATTTCGGGATGTGAATCAATTTCATCACTATTTCTGTCTAGAAACGATTAACTGATTAAGAAGACGAAACGTGTGGTAACAGTGCTATTTTTTCACTGCCAATTCAGATAGTCTTCTTGAAAGATGAATTCGATATACTTATGACTTGCTTATGGAGCATCAAAGGTCAGTAAGATAAAGATTAAGCCGCATGCTTTTCTTAGGAAACCGACTTTTCACTGGTTGCTTGTCTCCAGGCAATTGTTAAACAGTGCAGACAAAGCTTTCAGTTTCAAGCTCAGCTGAATAGAAGTAAGTATTTTATAAGACACCAAAAGTGGTCTAGACGTGGTTAAGAAGCCAATTGGGTTGATCATATGGCTGTTTTGCGAGCTCAGTATTAAATTAGGGTTGACAATGGCTAGCGTCGTCAGATTGACAAGAATGGCGATGGAGCTAGATGAAGTTTGGCTAAGTCCACCGGAGAAGACAACAACGTCTTGTCTCTGTCCGACAAAAAGACAATTTTTATTTCCATACACAGCAACCGGAACATGTCTTTTCGCCTCGTCTGCTTTGGTGTCTGTAGTCTGATTCGACATCAAAAGACGTCGTGTCGTATCCGATGTGTTTTCAGCCTCAAGGTCGGAGGGAATCTTTACGAGAACCCTGAACTCACATAAATATTCGGATAAAGTGAGGCCCAATCATGCGGTCTCTTCTAGATCATATTTGAAAAAGTGTGTGGAAATCGCAAGTCAACACCGTTTGCTTACACTGATGACTTTGACTTTATTGCTAGAGCATAGGGAGCTGTCACTGGTGCAGGAATTGAAACAGAAGAGACCAAAAAAGGTTTCTTTGACAGCCAGTCAGGAATCAAACGAAAAGCTGCTCTTTTCAATCTCTAATCGCCAATGAGTACTAAGACCAATATAAGACTCTGATCATCCCCTTAGAGGCAAAAGCATCGATGTTAACGAAGTGGATTGATCGTCTCGAACGCAAGATTCTTGAAGTGTTTTTGAGTCCCATTAGCATTAACGAATAAATCTAAGAACGAACTCCAGAAGGTCCACAGCGACATCGACATTATTAGGAAATGTCTCATCAATCGTCTGAGAAAACAGATACAACGCCATAGCGAGTCCTCTTCTCACCTGAAAGGGAACTTAACTAACTTGCTAACTGGAGAAATTGGTTTCAGACCACCCCACGTTAGAGTCCCAAATGTGTTCTAAATCGCTACCATTAATTTACAGTCACACGTATGTTACAAGACCTATTCGAAAGTGTGCGGTTATAACCGAGGTGGAAAGTACTTCTGCGTCAGATAAAACTTTATTGCACATTTAATATGCTACATTCGTATGTCTGAGATTGTTTACTACTACACTAGTCATTCATCATTTTGCGGTTCATACTTCGACTTCAAAACCGAAATGAACTTCGGTTGGAATCTCCACAAGCCCCACAACGTATTCGAAAGTACGTGCAAGGGAATACGAGTTTATCAAAGAATTGTAGCCTTGAGTAATCCGAGTCACTAGAAATCTTTTGTAAGTTTATTTGTTTTCTGTTTCGACGTAAACAAACTTTTCATATTTAGATTGAGGAAATATGTAGAACGGTTTTTCGGGGAAAACCACAATTAAATTGAAAAACTCGTTGGTAATTTGGAAATGAAATTCTGACAACAGAAATTGTAAGGCGACTAAATGGTGCCATTTTTTTATGAGCCACTGATGTAGAGTAGAAATTAGAACTCTGGCTGACGTCAAGTCATTCGTTTGTGACACATTCAATGATTTTCCTTAAATTTCAGCTTTGAGTTAGAAGGCACTTAATGAAAGACAATGAATAAATTGGAAATGTCTAATATTAGTTGACATAGAAACATCTATAAGTTGTATTCTAACTTTGAACAGCAACGGCCACTTCATATCACCGAATTCGCTGCTAAAATTGATTCGGAAAAAATAGTGCAAAACATCAGTAAATTAAGCAGTTGTGTACGATTAGATAACAAATCATTTTGAAAGGCTTCAATTAAAGGCAAACTAAAAATGCGTGACAAGGGGACATCCATACAGAAGCGTTTGTGACTAAATATGTTATTAGCTTCTCGCAGGTTAAGTACTTCTGTAGAGAGTAGTTTTACCTGAATAATACCATGAAAATGGGTGTTATGAGATACCGAACGCTGTTTCTGCCTTCGTTGGTGACGACAATGTCAAAGTAAACCAGTAAACCGCAAAAATATTCGCTCAATGAGATAGTGTTATCACTGAACGAGCTTAGATAAATTTTCTCGCCATTGTGTGTCTAGTCAAATTATTTAGATCGTTACGACAGGAAGTTCCCAAATAGATTATTCATGTTTATGAAGGAGAAAAGAATGAACAGAGAAGATGGTGCACAGTCCATTCTTAATCATTGTAGCAACAAAAATCTCAAGGCTAATATGCCGTCTGTTGAAAGAAATTAAACTCTTTGAGCTTTTTGTAGCCAAGTTTTAGCAAACCTTTTTAGGCCCTAGACGTGTTGAATCATTTTTCCACTTTCACTTCAAGGATCGATTTCCTAAAACGTCCTTATACGCTGGCATTCAACGAAGGTAAATTTTGAATTTTTCTGTCTTCAGTGCTTGAGGATGATGAAGAATTTGATCGCAGTTGTCTATAAAGATCCAAACATTCAAGACAAGACGTTAAAATGTTCTGCATAAGGGCGAAAGCAAAAAATATGATTTAGCCCAATTAAGCCTGTTGGACGAGACAGCTTCACCTGTTCCATCATTAGTCTTTGATCCGCTGATACGAAAGTAAATTGATGTAATCTACACAAATGCAGCATTGGCCTAGAATTACTTAGAAATTTGCATATTAGCGTAACTGGAGTAGAAGTAAATTTATGTTTCCCAAAAATATCCTGTAAGTAAAGTGTAATTCCTTTCTTTATCTTTTTCCAGTGGGGATCTCTTGAGAGACAACACATGCGTCGTGTCACATTGATATGGTATTTTTGTTCAGTTTTGTTTGGCCTTTCATTATGGGAAGACTTAGCCCGACAAAGCTTCTACAAATTATTCAGCAGTATTACAAGAACTAAAGCCAGCCGACCTTGCGAATCGTCTCCGTTTAAGTCGTTGGGCTCTTTCACTGTTTTCCACCAACTTTTTGTTTAGCGATGAATCACATTTCTGGCTTAATCAATAATATTTGGGGTGCGAAGCAACGCGAAGAGACCAAGAGCGGCCATTACACCAAGACAAAACTACGGTTTGATGAGTGTTTTGGGTTGATTAAATCATCGACCTATATTTCTTCAAAACTGAGGAGAGCCAGAACGTAACTATGATTGGCGCCCGTATCGCGTGCAGAGATTTGTCACAAAACCAATTCCTGAAGAAACAGGAATAACGATTTTTTGATCTGACTGAAAGGCGAAACAAACGAAGCGAGGACAGACGCTATACTGCAAAGGAGACATCATAACGATTCACAACCGATCCAAGCCAAGAATTCCGACTACTCGACTATTTGCGCAGAATTACTGTGGACAATGCTTGTCGTTCCATCAAGACCAGTCGACATATAAAAGCGGTCCCAGAAGTACCCAACCTGACAAAGAAGACGTTAAAAAAAAGTAGACAATTTTTTTTTTATTTATCAACGTAGTCTCCTTTTACGAGTAGCTCGATACACTTTTTCCAGCTATGTTCAAAAGCTTTGATATACTCTTTTTGGTAGAAACCGTCAAGCTCTTCGAAATAGCCACTTACCACAGACTCTACCGCCGGTTTTCTCTGTAAGTCTACTGCTTTGATTGTTCCTTCGTGAAATGGTGGACCCATGTTTCATCCATCTGCAAAAGCTCGACTTTCTTCCTACGAAACATTGGCAAACAATCGACGGAAACATCCTAACGACGTTGTTTGTGCTCCATTATAAGCAAACGCAGCACCCACCTTGCGTACAGCTTTGTCATGTCGAAATTTTTAGTCAATATGCGAAGTACAGCAGTTTTTGAAACGTTTACCATTTCTGCAATCTCAGACGGTCATCCAATATGATTTTGTTGATTTTTTAAAATATTTTCTGGCGAAGTGACCTCACTTGGTCAACCACTGCGGTATTCGTCTTGGCAGCTCGTGAAACCTCGCTTAAATTCAGTTACCCAATATTTTATTTTTGTAAACTAAGGAGCAGATTCCCCCAGAGTAAAATTCAGATCGGCCTTGATATCGATTGTACTGAGACCTTTCAGGTGAAAGTATTGAGTCACACAACGATGACCGAATTTTTCCATGATTTCAAATTCACTGAGAACGTTTACTTTCGATGGCTGGTAAATAAGTGCTAATCAATCCAGCGTTATCAACTTTATTACGTAAGCTGTTGAAAGATTGTATTTTCGATCGCAAAAATTATTTTTTGTGAAACTTCCCGCATTTATAAGACAGGTCGAATACTTTTGGGACTATCCTCGTTTTTGGCCCAGTCGGTTCGTACTGGTGTATTTGCGAGTTCGACAGAATATTCAATTGTTATAACTATGAGGTAGCAGAGCTTTCACTTTCGACCATGCATAGGTTATAAAGGCGACACGAAAAATTGTAACACCTACCGATCGGTGAAACAAATTTAAACTACTACGTAAATAGATGAGAGAATACTAGACAATCAACAACGCAATTCTGTTAAACTACTTTGCCAAATACAACAAGTTTATGGATAATGGGGCAACATCGTGACGTTTCGAAATATTCGATAGAGTGTCCAGAGATCTTATTTGGATGGAGCTAGGACCTCAAAATGTATCATGGCGTTAAGGCGACAGTAAAATGCAACGATTAGTATAAGGCCTCGTAGAAGTAGCATCTTCCGACAGGTGCTGGTTCTTTAAATGACGAGAATAAGCCTCTGTAGCCGAACATCTTCCAGCTCTGCTAATAAGCCCTAATTCACGACTTCCCATGGCGCCATCTGGGAATCTCACTAGAGATTGCGAAGTGAAGGGGGTAAATGGCAAGTTTCCTGCGCCATAAATCAAGATTAGTGTCGGACAAACAAAACAAGGCCCAATTCGGGCTACTCCGACATATTTGGAGCTCAGGCCGGTAAGGATTTCCAGGACTTAGTCAGGGTCTTGGAAAAGAGATGGTGGTGGACGAGCCCTATATGGGCCAACGGCAGCGCTCACATCCCGGAACGGGTTATTGGCGTCGGTGTAAACGACCCTTCGTCCCAGGGGCATTAAAAATGGTTTTACTGTTGACATTAAAATGCACAGCGGGAATAACAGGAGATTTTGCAGTAAAAGTTTGAACACATCAAGGTAGTATACACATCATTTTCAGCTGATGACGATCTCATAAACTGTGAGCCGACAGCCTTTTAGGCGACTTTCACTGATTGGAAAAAAGCGCTGGAAGAGCTACGAGCTTTTAAGCCATCTTAAGGCCTAAAATCATTTTTTCGTACACGCCAACACAATTTTCGGAAATGAGACTCTGTACCAAAGTCCAAATACTTTAAATATGTTACTAAGGCTCTAGTCATCAAGGTAATTGTGATGACGATGTTGCACATGTGTTGAGCTAGCGAGAGTTTTCTAATACTGCGCATTATTTTGTGATAGAAAAATTCGGCGTACGCTTGGATTCTTGTTCAATGTTTCCAAGAATCGATCGGCACGTGCTAGTCCCGGAGATAAAGTGTTTCATGTACTCTCAGTTTCAAAGCAAAATCCACATGATCAAATGGAGAATCACCTTTCAAATGTAAAGATGTTCACTACAAGAGAAGTGACGCGCTAATTCTTTGCACACTACTCTTATTTGATTCTTATCCAGGAGAGGAGCTGATTCGGCTCTCATGTTATCATAAAGTCAAGTCAATTTTACTAAAGCCAAAACCAGAGTTCTTGGTAATAAATATATGTTCATTTAATATCAGTCAGCTTTTCCATTGTTTTTAATACAAAAGACTCGTTGACTACAGGATTCTAAGGATTTTGAGGGTTTGTTAGATACAAAGATTGCCGTAATGGATCTCAAAGTAAAAGGTAGATATATAGGTAGTATAATCCAGCATGAGACTAGCTCTTAGGATTTTGATTAATGTCGAAGTGAAGCTGGTTCTTTTAGACAGAAGTGATGGTAAGTCAAGTCCCGGAATTTTTAGTTTTAGTTTGAGTGAGTTCACTGCACAAGATTAGAACCTTGTTACTATGAAGTCAAGCTGTCTCCCACTATGATTTGGCATCACACTGTCCTGTGTTACCTTCTCCAGCGCGATGGAGAAATACGTTGCATACCGAGAAGCAACATCATATTTGGGATCGATTTTCGACTTTGATCGCACTTCAAATTTTGTACTTGTATTTCACTAGGCTTCTTATTTGATGTGCTCTTATCATTTTCAGAGCTACAATACGCTTCTACGATGAATAGATGTAAGCCTTTTAACTTCCTCCTTGCCTTCTACAATATATGAATCTCAGAAATCTATTCAATTGCGAATAGGAACATCGTAAAACCGACAAAAAAAATTCGTGCAAAATTCCCATAAATCCAATCAGGAGTGTAGTGATACCTTAAAGTGATCTCCTACACCCGACTATTACCCATTCTTCAGTTTGAGTTTCAGTTTCCCGCTGTTAAATAGGCTCACTCCAAACGGTTACAGTGGAGAATTGTGTAAGCCAAAGAGACCTCTTGATCTCTTGTAAACTCAAAGAGATGCCGCAAGTAAAGCAAACTCGTATCTGTTAATTTGCTTAGGTATCCGCGTACTTGCCACCTTTGCCTTTGCTGATCGCATTCGTTTTGCGCAGAGAAATTTATTCACGTTTTTCGCCTCGAAGGTAAGTAAGTAATACGAGTACAGTGTAAGTATTTCTGAATAGACGTTACGTCGCATCCGACCGCAGATTCAATCGACAAAAGATATTGCCCCAAACCATTTGACGTAATTCAATTTTTGATTTGAATTATCCACGCGCATATCGGTGTTCTTTATGTAACCCCTGACCTAGGTACGAGTATTCAGACGTTTTGGCCTTCTACTCGTATTAGAACCAGGAAACCATCACCTCATCACATGAACAGTCGTGAGTGTACAGACTTCCTTAGAAACTTGGTCATACGGTACGGCAACGAGTAACGAATAATAAGTTTCTCATAAACTTGTGTTTGCTGTCAAATTTGTAAACAATAATAAATCTTTCTTCAGTATCTTCGTATCTATGAATATGTTTACACTCGGTGTACGAATGCATGAGGTTTCTGACGAAGCGCGTCTATCAGTATCTTTTTGTCGTTAGTATTATTCGACACATGAATGAGTCAAATTTTTTCTGTCAAAAAATCACACACACGAATTAACGCCGCCCGCTGACGGATAGGACGGTTAATAGCTATGACATACGAGTACTACTATTCCAGATAGGTGTTAACTCGATTTTATTTTATTTTTTTGTTTTTTTTTTTTTATGGACTTTGGGGCTTTAAGGGAGATAACACGAGTACGGGAAACGGTAGTAGTGTTTGTATCTAGATGTTCGCATTGCCTTGTTATCTCATGCAAATTAATTTGTTTATTAAGAAGGAAAAAAATAATGCCTTTCAGTTTCCGGTTTCGGTCCATCAGTCATACGTTGGAGTGCAAATTAGAGTCTTTCTTAGATCGGTGGCTCTGATAAATCTAATTTGATGAAGCGTACATGCCATATTGTCATCGTCAGAGTGATCTTGCAAACTTGTTATTCCACAAAACTTCTGACTTGAGAAAAAATAAAAAATAAATCCCAAGCTTGTAGGAAGCATTTTTTTCAAACAAAAGAACGTGAAATTTGAGATGCTGCTTGTTTTTTTTTCTGTTGGCAAATAAACACAAAAATTCCCCCAAAAAATAAAAATACAAAATTAAAGGCGTTCGCACTCGAATTGAGGTATCTCTAGATAATGGATGATTTAAAACATGCAATGCGCAAAGGCTTTGTTCAATTTTTACTTTTTTTTTTTATCTGGTATTACGAATTGCGCACAAAAGATGGCTAACTGATCAAACGACATCAGAGCAGTGTGCAAAACAAAAACAAAAAAACACAATAAAACATCTTTTTTGTGGTCAACAAATTAATTTGCGCACCATCTGTTGATGTAAGTTTTGAATTAGACTATGCATACAAGTAATTTTCAAGACTGGTTAGTCTTGTCATACATGATACACATGGACGAGTATATCTCACGCCCAGTTGGGGAACTCTGTTTTTTTACGAATCCTCATCAGGTAACCAAAATCGTATGGATAGAGGTCAGATATGTGTGAAGTATCCCAGAAAGATTTAATTACGACTTCCTTTGGGAAGCGGAAATGAAATAGGTGTTCCTGACTCCACTGGCTACCGAGACTGGTCCTTCAAATGCCATGGATTTGTTCACGATAAAGTTCTTAACCAAAATGTGAGCTCACTATATAACTCCTATCAACGAAGCTCTATGTAAGCTGACTAACACAATACGCGGTGACTAGTACCTGTTATCGGTGGTGGTGACAAATAAGGCTATCAAATACGCTTCCTTTCATGGTGGTTTTAAGTCACGCGGGACTGTTGGCGTATATCGAGTTATTCTACAAAAAGGTCTAGCCCTGATTCCGGCAATTCTAAAGAGAATCTTCATTGAGTACATATCGAACCCCTAGCGAACAGTCAGAGTAGCCTTTATACTGTAAATTGGAAAAGATTTTCGCGAATGCATCCCCTGTCCAAGATGATCTACATTGGGAGTGATTTCGACAATATAACTTTCGACGGCATGAATAACTTTTTTTTTTTTTTTTTTTTTTTTCCATGCATTTTTATTTAAATTCATTTGTTAATACTTAAGTGCTAAACAAAAAAACGCTTAAAAACTAGCTTAATTTACTTCAATTCTTCTTATTTTTACTTACTGGCCCTATAAGAGCGCTCTAAGCTAAACATAAAACTTAACTATGTCTTTCGACGTAACCTAACTGTTTTTTTTTATATATATATTTTTTATTTCATGTTCATTATACTTAGAACTAAGAAAATATAAATTGTTTTAGCAAAAACTTAGTGAAAGGACATTTCGTTTACATAAAACTTAAAACTACTTACAAAATAATTCTTAGACTACTTAGATTTTCTTAAACTACGATACGTAATTAAATACGTACTTTTTTTTGTTTTTTATGCTACCCATCTCTTTTTTTTATTTTTTTTTTAATTAATTTTTTTTTTTTTTTTTTTTTTTATTCTTTTTAAAAATTATCTTAACACTATATTAACCTACCTAAACTATGTAAGCCGGCCATGACTTAAAATTTAAGTAAACCGACTTTGCGTCTTATCGACGCTACCTCGAATTAGAAGGAAACGACGAAAGAGCTCCCTCTCTTTCAATAAGCCACCAAAATTCTTGGTGCTGCCGAGCAACGTCTCTCAAATCGCGACTCCCTACCGCCCTACTGAACCGGAGACGCTCCGCACTGCCGTGTGCGACGTCTCTGTCGTAGTTGAGTCGCCTGTCTGCAGCTGTTCGAGCAACGTGGAAGATTAGCGGCACCGCTAATTTGTCCTGGATCAGCCCTTTTTTATCAAAATAGAGGAACGCTTCTGGGGGAATAAAGCCGCTAAAGCGCACACTCTCGTGATATAGATAGTTAGGGTAATAAGCCCCGGAGATCAGATTGTTCGTCGAAGCCATTGCTCTAGCAATGTGCCTTCGAGTTAGCTTAATGACGAAATTGTCCACTCTAATTAGGTTCGCCCTGTTGTACAGGACCTCGTTAGGATAATATTTTATGTACTCCGATTCTGGTGTTCTGTACAAGCGAAGACAAGTCCTAAGACAAGCCCTCTCAAACACCCGAATCTTTTCCATTAAGCTTGCTCTCACGTTGAACCACACGGGACATCCAAATACAAGCATCGGCCGGATAAGGGCCATGTAGCAGATTACTTTTACCCTCGCATCGAGTTGCCTGCTATAAAATAGTCTCTTTGTAAGGGCAAATGCACATTTAGCTCTGGCCAGAGCAACATCTATATGTTTGTTAAAATATAGATATTGATCTAGCCAAATCCCAAGGTATCTGACTACACTTCGACAAGCAAGTGGCTGCCCGTGTTATCCGACGATCTGAAACTTTCGCCAGTTCTTTCTGGTATCCGCAGAGGCCCCAGACAAAGGTGTCCTAAAAAGAATGGTTTCCGACTTCTGAAAGTTGATCTTCAACTTCCAGTCATCGCAATATCGTTTAATCTTATCGAAGTCACTTTGCAAGAGCATATTAATGACCTCGATTTTTGGACCTGATCTGTACGCTATCAAGTCGTCTGCGTACGCTATGGCATGGTGAAGTGAACTCACAAGATCGCTTGTGTAAATGTTAAAAAGGATCGGTGAATTAACCGCACCTTGTTGCAGACCATTTTTAATGTTAAACGTTCTAGCAGAAGTCGCATCGCCATTCTTCACGATGAACTTTCTACCGGAGAGCATATCAAAGAGAATATACAGCAGTGGTTTACATATGCCCAGCCTGTTCAACTTGAAAAAAAGGCCTTCTAGCCATACGGTGTCAAAAGCCTTCTCCAAGTCAATCAAGCAGGCGCCTGTGCACTGTTTCTTGCTATTGTTCCACTGGATATCGGATACCAGTTTAGACGCGGCATGTGATATATCATGTCCCGCCTTAAAACCGAACTGATTATCTGGAACTATATTTTTGTCCTCAACCCACTTATTCAGGACTCTATTGATCACTTTTTCGAAAACTTTGCTGATATTCGGAAGGAGACTTATCGACCGAAGATTCGCCGGATTGGACATGTCTTTATCCCTTTTGGGAATGGGATGCACCATCGCTGTTTTCCAATGCATTGGATAATAAGCATTATTCAAAGCATTATTAAACAGGATGGTATAAATGTCCACCACTTCTGGTGGGAGATGTCGAAGCACAATGTTCGGTATTCCATCGGTTCCCACTGATTTCTTACTTCTTAGTGATACGAAGATAGTTTGGAGCTCTTCCTTCGAAATGAACGGGGGAAGATCCCTTTCGTCGGCGATGGCCATATTTGCCATATTTTCGTCATTGAACTCAGTGAACCCTGAGCTCTCGAATCGCCAGTGCTCTATATCATTTCGAAGGTAGGAATTGTACAAAAGAACCTGATTTTCCAGGTCGCGGTTACAACCAATGACAACATTTGCCTTGTATACTTCCTGGAAAATCGCTCCTATGGTCTCAACCTTCTCCTGCGGATCTTCGACCACGAAGAAGTTGTCGTCATCTACCGCTTCTCCTGGATCTACGCCTGCAGTTATCAGTATTTGTTCATTGTCTGTTGTTCGAGGGATCTTTAGACATGGAAGATCGTTTTGATCTTTCCTCCGAAATATTTTATTTATTTGCGGAAACATATTCGGGTTGCTAGTGTTTACAGCTCGAATTTTATTGTTCCAATACAAACTTACAGACGCCCTGTAATTTTCTTTTATTAATGTTTGGAGGGTTTTGATCAACGACTTCAGTGTCATGATTTCGGGGTTATGTCTGTCAGTAAACTGTCTATACAAGTTTTTTAGTCTAGATAGTAGTCTGCTTTTGTGTTCGTGCAGTGCGTTAATAGTTGCATTGCGGAATGTGTCTTCGTTTTCGGAATGTTGATACCGAGGTATCGTACTGTCCATTGTTCGTTTTATGGTCTCGTCCATTTGTTTTAGGTACTTGTCAATCTCCTCATTTGACAAATTCCTATTGGACGGCGGGTGTAGCGAATTCGAGGAGAGTGCTCTCGTCAATGTTCTTGAGAAGTGAGTCCAACGTACCCTACTGTAGTTGAAAGAATACCTTTGAACAAACTCTTCCAATTCCGCAATTTCGTTCGGAACAGTTATTTCGGTACTAAGACCGCAATGGTCACTGTCATATACGAATGTGCGTAGACAGTTTATAGTATGTTGAGTCGTGCCGGTCAGTTGTATACGTGTGTCGAATAGCAGCAGATCCAGATAGGAGCCGTGCCTGGGAAACGACGGACTATCCGTCGCCTTAAGACCGAGTCGGTACATTACACTGTGCTGACCCCACCAATTAAGTAGCAGGTTCCCTCTAGTGTTTGGAGTATTATTTCCCCAATCTCTATGTTTGGCGTTGAAATCTCCACCGATTATGAAGTAATTCTCCTCGGATTCCAGCCTGAGGAATCGAAAAAGTGTCTCGAGTTCTGAGATAAATAAACTGGATTGAGTAGCTTCAGGTGCATAGACGGAGACCATGTACAACCGTTTTCCACTACGGAGCGGGATGTACACAATGCATGCCTCAAGCACCTGGAACCTACGCACTACACGGCTGTACACTCTTTTAAATCGCAAACTTTTTCTAATGAAGATTGCAACACCACCTCCTTGCGTAGAGTTGGGTCGGTTTCTTCTTAATATTTTATATCTTTTGTGCCTCATTTTGTGTTTTTTGGTTAGCTTAGTTTCGCTAACCAAAAGCACATCAGGGACTTGGTCTTGAGCAACTTAAACAGTGCGGCTCTTCGTTCGATCCTTATCAAAGAATTTACATTCAAAGCAAGGACCTTTAGGGTTCGCTCCGCCATGTTCATACACATTACGACTGGAGGTGCGTTAGGGCCGGCAGCAACGCGTAGATTTGGTCTACACGCGTGGTCTGTTCCGTTATCTGACGTTGAAGCTGAGCGATCTGCCCCTGAATAGAGAGCAAGATAGCTAGCATATCAGAAGTTGATTCAGGTGCTCTAGGCGCAGGCGCCTGAGAAACAACCTTCGCTTGTTGTGCCGTACTACCTCTACCTGCCGCCATTTGGGCGTAGGTAATTTGAGGAGTGACGGCTGGTGTTTTAATATGTACGGGTGGACGTTTAACCTCCACTTTTTGCTGCCGGGCTAAATTTATTGTCTTTATGTATTGAAACTTAGGACAACCCCGATAGTTTGCGGTGTGTCCCGCGTTCTTGCATAAAGCACACGAGAGCTGACTTCTTTCTGTCGTACCATCTCTACCCAGAGAGCATTCCTCTGATTTGTGGTCCTTTCCACACTTCACACATCGAGGCTGCATCTCGCAGTTCGACGCGGCGTGCCCGAACCTTTGACAGCGAACGCATTGCAAAATGCTATCGCTCCTTTTTACTTTTTCCCATTTTATAGACTGATAGTTTAGGAATTTAATGCTCCTTAAACTATCAAGTTTACTATTGGGAGTGAGCTGAACAAGGAAGAGCGGTAGTTTCCGTTTCTCCCTTTTGGCTCTAGCCCTGACGAACGGCTTAACCCCTACGAATTTGAGCTCGTCGCACTCTTTCTCTTTCAACAGTGCGAGGAGCTCCTCCAGATCAGCCGACGGTTCTAGACCCCTCAGCAGCATCGTTTGCAGCTTATCACATTTAGGGGTGAAGGAGAAGAACTCCGTCGTCGTATCCCTTAGTAAAGCTTTTATTTTGTTATAGCGTTCCACTGTATTACAGTGAATCGCATGTTTGTCTACACTTAAACGCTTAATAAAAAAATTATTGCCTATGGCTGACTTACATAGATCAATGGTATCTCTTAACTCCATTTTATAAGTGTTGATTGGTGGCACTCTTATTTTGCTTGATTTTTGCTGTAGCTGTTGTTGTTGATTTTTCTGCTGCTGTTGTTGTGTTTGTTGTTGTTTTTTCTGCTGCTGGTTTTGTGGTTGTACTTGTTGTTGTTGCTTTTTTTGCTGCTGTTGCATTTCTGACTGCTGCTGCTTTTGTTGTTTTTGTTTAGACTGTTGTTGCTGAGTTTGCTTCAACTGTTGTTGTTGGTTCTCTTGTGGCTGCTGTGCTTGTTGTTGGAGTAGGTCGAACTGGAGATCTTGCCTCTCCTTTTCTCTTCTCGCACTTTGCTTAGCCTTAATCGCCAGCACTCTTTTCTGTAGCTCAACTATGCTGCTTTTAAGAGCTTCAACTTCCTCTTCTTCGTCTTCAGACTCTGAAGCTGCGAGATACGCAAAGCTATTCGTATCTCCCGTATAACGCCCTTCTCCACCGTCGGAGACATATGGGTATTCGTCGCAATCTACTTCGTCACGACGTGTTCTGACTGCTGCTGCTAACGTAGAAGCTCCCTCCCTTGCTCCACCTTGCAGCTTTTCAGTTGGAGCTGATAGAGACAGGCGCTTGACTACATTTGGAGTTGGTTTATTTTTCCTTCTCCGTTTTACAGTCATCTCCATAATTGTTTTTGCTTCTTCGTCTGCTTGTAGCTTGACCAGCCCATCCGCTTGTCCCGCTATGGGGAGAGCGGACTGCTCTTTGTCATCCATCGCCTGATGAACGTCCCGTTGCTTATATTTTTGTTAATGTTAAAAACACGATAGAGTTTTTTTTTTTTTTTTAAAAAGTCACTATCTGCCTGCTGGGATTGAACCCACAACACTACTTTTGCTAATCAGGTGCTACTACCACTAGGCCAATTCGGCTTTACTGATACTAAGACTATAAATCGTACTTTTATTGCGCACAAGAGAAAACAGAAACACGTCCGTTTACCACGGCGGCCTACGAACGAATGCGGCATGAATAACTTGCACGACGTGTATGAATCACTATTGCGGGACCTAAAGTTGATAAGTAAATGTTCCTTACCCTGTCGTCTAAACCTGCTGCCGCCCTATCTCCATCGCTGTAAACAGAAAAGAAAGCATATTAAGCGATTTTTGAATAGAACACAGCTTCGGATATTCCCTGTATCTTTGTGATAGAAAAGACAGTATTCTTTGGACTTTAAACCCTGCACTTTGTTTCTAAGAACCAAAGGTTGTTGGATTAGGGCCACGTCGATGTTCACGCGAGGCATGAAGAGAATCAGACTTAAAGTTGTGGGTTTAGAGCGATGGCAGTTCATATGCACCACTTCAGCTTCTTTGACACTTTTGCTATCATCGCGTATTCTTGCATTTAGACAACATGTCCCGTATTTTTGGTTTTTTCTAGATTTGAGTAATACCTACTCTACTCCTATCTGGAATAGCTGGTTCAGTATCACAATCAGATTCACGATGTTGGTACTCGTAACTTCGTGAGTTGCAGGAATAATCATAAACTACGCTCCCTTATAAAGAGAGTTATCTAGCTGTGGAGATGGTCTGGTTGAGAAAATTCAAAGACAATTCATTCCCGCAATTAACAACGTTTTGGGGCCTGCTCCATCAAAAACGAATTCCTAAGGCAAGCTGATTTCAATGTTGCCAATAATGTTCAGCTGTATGCGTTCCTCGAGCTTGTAGCAGTCCTTCTGTTTAATTTTGAACGTCGACGATGGCTACTTGCAACTCCGCGGCAGTGCTCTCGAAACTAGTCGAGGGCTTTTTCTGGTTTGGAGAACCCAATTTGGTATCATTTCCTGACCTCTACCACCTTACTGATAGTCCTGAGAATAACGGATAGTTCAGCTTAGCTGACTTGTCCTGGTTTTGACCTTTCGAGTAGATGACTAAGATGTGGATTTGTCAGCCTATACAGCTTTTGCGTGTATTTGATACTATCGTTTTCTCTGTGTCTTTTGGTTCAGTCGCATTAAAGTCTGGAGCTATCAGACGTTCGCATGCTTAATCGAGATGTTTTGACTTCGGATGAGTACACGATCTCGTTTGTTGATAGCGATAGACAGTTTCAGAGTTAGTTTCTTCACCACAGTTTTTCTTTAGTCTCTGAACCTATCTTGTCTGTTGCCTGAGAGGAAAAGGTATCCTTCCTCGTTTTGTTAAGTGTCAGGTTGCGCTAGCACCCCAATTTCGGTTGCTGACTCGATTGAAGAGTCTGAATTTGTGTCTGATGCAAGGTTTTATTATCTTGGTTAGGTCTGATCGTTTTTTTTTTGTAAGTGAGTGGCTTTTGACGTTTTTGTTATCAGTGACCGCATTTTCGTTGTTTCTGCTCTTTATCTTGTTCATTTGTCTTCGTTTTTTTGGTTTCAGGAGGAGTAAATACGTGGTGCCCGCTCGAGAAAAGTCACTCTACCAGGGTAAGGTGAAGGACCCCGTTCATAGCTGGTTTAACTCCCACCCTTGTATTCTTGAGTACAGTTTTATGTTAGCGTTATATGCACTCCTATCATCACTGAAGTTAGGTACCTCATCCGATGGTCAAGCGACAAGTCGCAGAGTTTAAGCAACTTAAGAAGTTTAAGTTCTCTGCAGCTTTGCCCTCTGACCATACTCTTACAATAGAGCATGACAGGTGTAGTCATTTATTGTACAGTGGGAAAATCCAATAGATACACAGAAATCCGATTAGCAAGCGTTATTCCGCTTTCGCATTCTGAATTCGATCTTGACAGAGATTTGCACTTACTAGGTCGGGGGTTCAGATGGAATAATGAGGAAGGCTATCACTGAATACAACATTGCCATCACTTGCCAATATACCAAGTTTGACTGACAAATGTAGCTGATAGCTTGGAGCTACGCAAGCACAAGCATGATTTTGCCAAATACTTGCCCCCAGGTTCATCTAGGACTGCAGTTTGTTTATATTTATGTTTAAAAGTCATATGAAAACGTGTCATATTGCCTTAATATTATACTTTACCGGCATAAAATCACCTCTATGGTCAATCAAATTTTTTAAAAAAGGTTTTACTGCACACAACCAATATCACCTTGTATGTGACGCTTAGAAACATATCCGTCTGAAGTTGCCACAGATGAAGAATCAGAAGAAGAAGAATCACAATCAATGTTCTTCTGCCCTTTCAATAGTCTTTGTTGAGAGACCTCATACCGAACAGATAGTTAATTGGTCGAATAAGCTTCTTACCAACAACGGGTTGTTGATTACCCAGTTCTAATATTTAGATCTTGAGACTTCGGAGCTAAATACAATAATTTTCCATTGTTTTCTCGAACTTTGTCACAGATAAACCTTCGTTTTTTCTCATTCCTTCACAACCCCGTCAGGGTAGTAGTGATTTTGCAACACAGTTGCTTTGCTTGACAATTACACAATTAAGGCATTGGCTTTGTCGTCAGTTAGCTAAGTTTTTTTTTCCTATAAGTGCATAAGATTACAATATTTATTCCTGATTAACACATATGTAATTTTATGAAAAAAATCAAGCTGAAGTTGAGTTGATATTGAAGAGAACGATTTGCTTTTAATGAAATAAAACTTGCGGCTCATTTACTTACACCAAGTCCTGTCAATCCTACCTGTAGATCTATCAACTTATCAATTCAGCTGCCCATTTCTTAATACTACAAGAACAAGGTCAGATAAATTACAAAGTCCAAGCCGTTAGCGTCAACAAATCGTGGAAAATTTAAATGATATTTTTTATCCAGAAAAAAAATCAATAAGACATGGAGCAGAAAAATCGGCGTCTTCTTCAATGTCCTTCACGTCAACTCCGCAAAAATCACGTGCTTTCACTCATATCCTATCCCTATTGGATTGTATGAGATCATTTAGTTCATATTGATCAAGTGAATCAAACGTCCGCACCCAAAGAAGAAAAGCCCAACTTTAGAAATTACAAATGTAATTCAAGGAATGACAGTTTATACTTTATAGTCTGGAATAAAATGATAGAAAATGACAGTCTGGGCATGTCATTTCAAAAATGATACTGTGTAGCATACTTAAGTGGACCAAGCAGCTCTTATATACCAGAATTTGATTCCTGGGTCCATCCTACCTAGACTCTCACATCAACTGCTCTTAAGAACACTTTCCGAAGAAATGGAAATCCCTTAGGTACCTAAAAATGCAATTATTCCTCTCACTCTTTCTACAAACACACTGCCCTTATGACACTTAGCTTATGAAATATCTTGAACCGGTGATTTAATGGCATGTCTCAGCGAAAAGTGGAACCAAAGAGTACATCAACCTGGCATTCGACAGATTTGTCATCGAGATCTTTTTCGATCGACGACTCTCGTCTTCAATGGATTAGAAATTACCTTTCGGAACTTCCAATTCAAGTTGTATTGGATGGTTTCAAGTCTGATATTCACAAAATAAATGCTGGTGTGCCCCAGGGCTCCGTTCTGTTTCCTATATTTTTTTTTAGTTTTCATTAATGATCTTTTTTCCGATATATCTTCTTATCCTTTTATTAACCCTTTCCTCGTTATACGAACTTATGCGTAACGAGTTTCCCATTTTTACTGCATCGCTGCTGCTCCGCTTATGGGGTTGGCTAATGTCGCAGACCGCAGAACGCGTCTACATAATGCTCGGTCCTGGATCGCTCCAGTGGTTAGCCCCAGGCGTTGTTGCGCATTTGCCATCTGAGAAATCCAGGAATTCTTTTTCCGACCTCGTTTTCTTACAGTTGGAGTGACCGTAGTTGATAGTGCCTTTTTAACCGGATTTTCCGCAGATCTTCTTTGAACGTGGCAATACCAGCTTATTCTATTCGCCACAAGCTGTGGCTTACCGAATTCTTTATATGTAGACTTCCTCTTATACGCGGGGACTTTATGCAATTGCGTTTAGTGACTCCACTAGACATTTTCACTTCCGCTGCCGTCATATTGTTATTAAATGCTTCGCACATTGTCCAGCACTGAGAATCGTACATAAGAACTGGTTGAACAACCGTGGTATAGAGTTTCCCCTTTAATTTAAGTGGAAATTTCCGGTCGCAAAAGATTCCCGAATTTTCCCGCCATTTCATCCACCCTACACTCACTCTGTGGTTTACGTCGTCGTCACATTTCGCTTCCATGTTAACGATTGATCCTAAGTACTTAAAGATAGTGCTTTTCGGAAGAACTATTCCGTCTAACATTATATCCGGAACAGGTCGCAACGGATGCGCAAATGGGCACGTCAAATGCTCCGTCTTTGAACGACTTATTTTAAACCCGTTTCTCTCTAGCGCATTTCTCCATAAATCTAAGGCGTTCTGTAAGTCTTCGACGTTATCGCTGAGTATAACTGCGTCGTCAGCGAAGAGAATTGCCGTTACATTTGCTTCGCGCATGCAGTCTTTTAAAAGATAGTCGAATACTACGTTAAAGAGGAAAGGGCTTAGTACGCTTCCTTGATGCACTCCGACATTAACTGGAAATTCTCTCGTTAGTCCAGCAGAGCTTTTAACCGCAGTTTTCACGTTTCCGTACATGTCTTGTATTATTCTAACATACGTTTCCGGTATGTTTTGAGACCTCAGCGCGGCCCATATGAGATCCCTAGATCGAATGCTTCCTCGAGGTCGATAAATACCATGTGTAAATCCTTTGATGAATCTCGGTGCTTTTCCATTATTATTCGTAAGCTTTGGATAGCGTCCACCGTCGATCTTCCTTCAACAAAACTACGCTGGCTATTATCGAGCTTTATTATTTGCCGAAGATGTTCGTTTAAGACTCTTTCGACGATTTTCATTGTGTGTTACGACAGATTGATTGAACGGTAGTTGTTGCATTCTCGAGTGTCGCCTTTTCCTTTGTATAATGGAACCAAGAAGCTACTTCTCCATTGATTCGGCATAGGTTGTCCACATTTTAATTTATTTAAAAGTTTCGATAGCCATTCGCTGCCGATTTCCTCCATCTTCGGCCAAAACTCTGACGGAATGTTGTCTTTTCATTTTTCCGATTGCTATGCTTAGTTCTTTGATTGAAAAGTCCGAAACTTTTTCCTCGAATCGACCAGCTGTCGGCACGATATCACGTGAAAACTGTTTGTTAAGAAACTCCTTGCAGTATTCAAGCCACCGGTCACAAATTTCCTTTTCATTTGTTAGTAAGCGACCGTCTGCGTTTTTGATGTATTTCGGCGAGGTTATTTCCATTGAATTTTTTCGCCTCTGTGCAGCGAGCTTAAAAATATTTGGCATTTTAGTACTGTACGACGTTTGAACTTCTTGGATAGCTTGTCTTCCGCCGATCGTGAGGATATTTGTTCCAACTCCTGGTACAGGTTTTCCGCTTCTGCCGCTCGAGTTCGAGCCAGTACTTTGAAGTACTTCTTTAGACAGTGCGATAAATCTTGCGCTTCGTTCCTTCGATAGATTATACCACCGGATTTTTGGGTTTCCAAACGATGCTCGTGTTTTCGGTGGTTCCGCTGTGAAAAATTCTGTAATGAGCAGACGGTGTTGGCTTACTAGCGATTCTCCAAGTATTACTTTACAGTCCTTAACACGGTTTCTCATCGACAATTTGCAGAGGTGATAATCTATTTGCGTTTCGTGGCCTCCGCTGCTATAGGTGATGAGATGTCGTTGATGTTTAATAAACATTGTATTTAAGACGGTTAAGCCGTAAGCCCTACATGCTACAAGGATGTCTTCGCCAGCTGAATTTCTGGTTCCAAAGCCTTTACCGCCGTGGCAGTCCTCATAATCAACATTTGTTTCTCCGACGTGGCCATTTAAATCTCCGCCTACGAAGAGCATCTCATCGATAGGTATATTTCTAAGCAAATTACCGAACTCTGACCAAAATGTATCTTTTTCCGATTGGTCGCATCCATTTTGTGGAGCGTACGCGCTAACAATGTTCCACGTTTCATTGTGTATGACAAGTTTAACACTCATCAAGCGGTCGCTTATTTTCAAGATACCAACGATGTTGTTTAGAAGATCCGCTGCAACAACGATTCCAACACCGTTTCGTCCATTGACCGTTCCATGGTAGAACATCTTAAATGCCTTAGTTTTTAAATCTAGAAAACGCGCTTTATTTCCTGTATTACACCACTTCGTTTCCTGTACGCACAGGATTTGTAGAGTTCTGCGACGCATAATCGCTTCCAGTTCTAAACTTTTTGAGGTCATCGATCCGACGTTCCAACTTGCAAACCGAAGTTTATGAAAATATTTAGGAAACTTCATTTTGCCCGCCCCCGGAATCCGTCGGGCTCTGACACAAGCACTTCTGCTTGCTCTGGGATCACCCGAGTGCGTTGCAACCGTGGTGCCCAGCGGGGTAGTGCTATTAATTGCGATCATTTCCATGAAGTTTAAAGTTTGAGTGGTTTGACACTTGTATGCTCATTTCGAATTGATTGACTGTTCTTTTACCCCACCGGTAGTCTCCAGACGTGGGAACCCACTGATTGCATACAAACTTGTGGGAAAGTTTTAAGGTGTTAAAGTGTCACAGGCTCATTTTTGGTGTCATAGTTGCCTGTATATGATTGGTGTCCCATTTAGTCGCCTCTTACGACAAGCTGGGACGCACTGCGGCACTATTCTTTATCCGATGCCGCACGGATGCTTTCCTAGCCCGTACAATCACTCACTAATCAAATACTCTGCCTAGCTCTCTTTTCCCTATTCATTATAACTTTCAAACATCTAAGACCAACGCAGATCGGTGTCGTTCTTTTCTTTCTCCCTTAATTTTCTTTGCCCGCGCTGTGTGCGAAAACCAAAAACATAAGCATCATTAGCGCATTAAGAACCTTTTCATCGATCGGTCTTCAAACTTGGCTCCATTTCTTTTCTGACTGGTTTAGCATGCAATCAACTTTCTCCTTAAACCGACATACTCTCAGCCATGGCGAAAGCTAAATGAAGGGAATCGACTCTACTCATGGCGATCTCCTATAATCAACGACATCAATCGCCTTATTCCAAAAAGGAACAAATGGCGACGGTTCCTCTATCTATTCCATTTTTACATAAAGACTACTAATAACTACTCTGTTTTTAATTTTTGCAAAATATCAATACCTGACTAGGTTTCATCTCTATTGATAACCTAATGTTGAATTTCAGTTTGAACTCGAGTTTATTATAAACACCTTGTCTGTTCCATCACCTGTCATCATAGAATTTTCTTAATTGAATTCATTATCCTGTAGATCCTTTTCCTATCATCTGTCAAATTACCTACACTTATCACTTACACTGCTAAAATTTTCTAAACAAGTGATAATTAGTGAGAAAAATGCAGAAGATAATCAAATACATCTGACAAATGTCTTAGTAATTACTTTTTCTCACGATCATCTCTGTAATTTTCCATTCCTTCATAATCGCTCATCTGCAAATTGACATTTAACTAAGAAGAAAATAAAACAAAACACAGTTTATTACCAAAACAAACAGACCACAAGCCAAGCCTGCCTGTTGTATCTATGAATCTGTCAAATTATATTCAATTAGGCGCCTCCTTATTGGTTACTAAGTCATGGTGATATTTCATTTTATGAATACGACTTCAAACACACTCCGATTAAGTTGTTACATAATAGAAATCTGCCCAAAAACCAATCACTTAATACTGTTATCTATAACGAATTTCAAAAGCCTTGAATGGGGTCAGTCCAGTTTGACACAATGACTTTCAACTGTCAAAGGTCGACCGTAATCTCAGAGACATTTGCGAGTTGAGTGGTAGTTCACAATGTTCATCCAACGGATGTTTATTGTTTGTTTTTTGTTTTTTAAAAAAAAAAAACTAGGAAATTCCAACAATCTATATTCGAAAGCCGAAAACCACAAAAACAGTGGACAGAGGTCAGGGTTATGGTTTGTTTTGGATTTCATTATCCCATCGAGACGTGTGCATGATGAGACTATGAGACTTTGTGACTATGAAACTCTGAAAGTTATGCGAAGACATTTTACGCATCAATAAAAATATAATTTTTAGAGTACGAACGCTAATGTGATAAGTGTGACTGATGAGATTAGAGATGTTTTCTTCTTTCTTTAATATTATGTTGAGATAGTTTTGCGTTACGATGCTACAGGAAATTAGATCTGGTTTATCGAAAATTTTAAAAACTTCAAGTCAACAACAACAGATATGTTATGCCGGAATGCCGAGTTTTGTGTGAGTTACAATTAGCGGTTTTCTTATTCAGCGAATACAAATCAATTCTATGTGGTCGGGCCTCTAAAAAAAATATTGATTCGAATCCAAAGAGAGGTTCAGAGTATTATGAGCTGTCTTCTTCCAAGATAGCAGTGAGACACCTTTCCCGGTTTCGAAAATTGCATTTCTAACAATTCCCACTGACAAGTGAAGATTTGTCAAAATGGATGCAGCTGTCAACAGTTTTTAGGAAATGTCATTATATGGGTACAGTAAACATAGTCGCATGTACCTGCACTTACAGTTGATGTTAGCAGTCGTTTTTAGGAAAAAATATTCAGTCATACGGCTACATATACGAGTATGTATGAGTTTATGGTTTGACGTTGGAAGTTTGACAGATGATGTCAATTTTATCAGTAGTGGATCAGTCCACTGCCCGGTGCGGATCCATCATTGACATATAGAAAACATATTGTAAATGTTTCCAAGAATATAGGGAAGAAGAAGAACTGCGAAGCATGTTAGAAATGCTCTTTCAGGGAGGAATGAGGGGAAAAAACTGTAACTGAAGATTGTGAAAGCGTAAAGCACGCAATTTTGACGATTACGAGTATATTTTTTAGATTAAGCGTACCAGTATCCCCACTTTTAAACAGTAAATGATCAGCGAATTTTTATACCACAAATATTATAAGTTGCGCAACTAAGTTCGATAAAAATACAACTTTATTGTTAAACAATGGTTACAAATGAATCATTCAAAGTATTGTCCATCGCTGGCCACAACTTTTTCCCATATTTCTGCCAGAGCTGGAATACCGGAACTGTAAGTGTTCATCTTTTAAGGCTATCCACGAATCAAGCCATTGTTAATGTCATCATATGACCCCAATATCTGGGGAATATGGCGGGTGGGTTAGGACTTCCCATTTGGCAACGTAAGGCCGAGCGTTGTCATGCTGTAGAATCACTTTTTCTGCAGCATAACCTTCGCGGCGTGAATATTCCGCCGAGCCGACGACGTAGAAGTATAACGGGGTAGTCCTCGTGACTTTCTTCTCTTTGACTTTCTCTAATGAATCCATTTTTCATCACTCGTCACGATACGATAAAGAGAACTCTTCCGCTTTTGCCGCTGAAACAGTTGTTCACAGGCAAAAAAACGACGATCGACTTTCCTTGGCCTCACATCATAACAAGTTCCTTTTTATTGAATTATTCCCAACGCATGCAATCGCTTGGAAATGGCTTGGCGGGTAACTTCTAATACTGAAGCAAGCTCTTCTTGCGTTTGGCACGGATCCTCTTCGACCAATGCCTTCAATTCAGCGTCTTCGAAGGAAACATTTTCCGTAAACATTTTGGAGCTTGCAATGCGCTTCAGCCGCCGTTTTTTTCAAAGGAAAAAAGAAAATCAACACTTTCCGCAAATGACGATTATTGGCACAAAATCAAACATTTTCACACAACCAAAAGTATATGACGCCAAAACAAAATCACTAATGTGTCAAAACGGCTTGTTTACCATATATCTAAGCTTGGTTCATGACGTTTTGGATATGTCAAAATAGACCAGCACTTCTGGAGCCATCGGGAACTTGTTGTTCACCTATTCGCTACAATACTTTTTGCGCAAGTATGTAAATCACGCCAAAAAAAAGCTAGAAAGCTAGGAACTCTTCATCATCGATTGGAATCACCCACTACTGGTTTACTCAATTGCGGTGCGGACGTATCACCACATCTGAAATGGTCGCGAACTTGAATAGGCTTATCACATGGATCAGTGATTTCAGTTTTGCAAAAAACTGTGGACATGAAAAAGCTGTCCGCCAGATGGGTGCCGCGTTTGCTCGCAATTGACAACAAACGCAACCTCGTAACTGTGGAAAAAACATGGATTCATCAGAACACAAGGTTCATCTGTCGGATAGCTGGTAACGCCAAAATTTTGGGATGCGCCCGGTGTCATTCACATCGATATCCTTGAAAAGGGTATAACGATTATCGACAATTACAGCGAATACCGGCGATTCGACGCCGATCTGGAGCAAATGCAACTGCATTTAGCATTTAGAAAGCTCAAGTTTGCGATTCTATATCAATCTTAGGAATTGGGCATTATTCGCAATAACTTGGGCCCATACGCAAGAACTTAAGCCTGACGACCATCAACAGGGTCGTAACTTTTTTTTTTGGAAGTTGCAAGCAATTGAACCAAAATAATTTCCATCGTAGAGGCTATGCTTTGTTGGGGACTTGAAGCATTTGTGGCTAAGAAAATTCAAAAATGACTATCGAGAAGCTTCACTACCCAGCATGTGTTTTTATTTAATGTGGTTTTCTTGCGATACGCTTCATTGGTTCCCGGAAATGGGTGTCCTCTTTTTACCTTGAAAGGATTGCGCTTTGAACCTCGACACATGAATTGTTATGACCGAAACTAGAAGGTATAGATGTGGGCGATGTTTATTTCTTACATTGTAGCTATATGCTTCACAACAATTGGCGAAACCAATACGATTTAATAATGAAAATTGGGTGGTTTAAACTACCACTCAAGCCTTGGATTAAGTACCATGCCTAGCTACCTAGCACTAGTACATAAAGATAGTGGTTGCGCATTCGACTTGGGGGATGTAGAATCGTTAACTTAAGTTCTCGAGGTAAAGAATTTTGTCGACTTCGAGTCGATGTGCTCAGTCAAAAAGCCTGACAGAACATGAGCCGCGTTTCCATCAGTTAGCAATAGCACGTTGAAGTAACGCAACCCATTAAGACGTCAGCGGAAGATTTTTTTTTCTGAGCTACACTTTGAATACCAACATCATTTATAGAGACATCAGTAACAACTGGAATGCTCGAAGGCACACCAGCAGCGGCTGCAGAATCTTCCCACTAACAATTCTCCTACGTGAACCTCAACTGTTAATAGATGATTTACCGGGACACGTAAAGTCCTTCTAAGTAGTTTTTCCTCTCTCCTTTAGTAGTTCTTCACAATGTTTGCCATTGCCATGAGAATTGCATATGTTCCAGTTTCAGATGGAGGAATATCATGAGTGTGTCTTCATCGAAAGATTTTTAATTGTACCGTCTTGCAGCCGGGATTAATTGGCACCTCACTGGAATCTCCGCCAAATTCCTTCACTTTTCATCTTCGATATGTAATGTAAAGCACACCAATGGGTTCGATATGACAGCCAGTCCCAGGCTAGCACAAACGATTGTATTCAGAATTGGCAGAATCTTTTGGCAGCATAAGTGAATTCACTTATGTATGCCATCGGTACAGCAGATGATGGTGTATTTGGTCGCCTTATTCCTCACAACAACCAATGAGAGATTTGCCACGTATTGCGTACTATGTATTTAGAACATTTACAGTTTCGGTGGTTTCTGGAATCTTTATAGCCTCCCTGCAGTTTTGCTTCCCACAAAGGAACAAGTGCGGGAATTTCTCTACCAATGAACTCTTTTTTGTATGGCACTATTTCCATTCAAAACTGCCTTCTCTTTACCTTCTGTCTTGTCCCAACCTAGGTTAAGAAATTTTGACGAATTTCCCGAGTTCGCCGTCAAAAAGTGCCCAATTGGGCGGCCTTACTCCCTTCTTTCCGGGTAGTTCAGTTGTGATGAGGATCAGTTTTCACATAACGCTTTAGAATAGAACACCAAGAAATATGTACAGCCGCACCCAAATGGACATCGTAGTGTAGACTGGTTTAAGGCCACAAAGCTTGCAATATCAAATTTGTTCTCAGAATCATCTCTTATGAGTCATTTCCATTTTAAGTCCAAAACAATCTTTTAACTAACTACAACGCATATTCTAACAAAATGACAAATATGCATGCATCAGAGTATTTATTAGTCATCATATAAATAAAAGTTCTCAACTAACCAACAATTGTAACATCCCTGTACAACCATTAGTCACAAACTGTCAATTCAAATTCAAATGTACGACTATATCCTCAAACAGGAACTGACAAATCAAAATGAATTCAATCTTCCTCGCAACCCCCTAACAACCACCTTTTGGCGTAGTTCCCTTGTAATCACGGTGATTAGCACTAGCACTAGCAGAACCGCTGACTAATTTGTCATTTCGTCTAAAGTGCTGACATGCAAACGATTAAGCGATTAAGCGATTAAGCATAACTTTTTCGTTTATATTGTTAATTAAAACAAAAATCCCCATGAATTGTCATTTACACTTGTACGAGCATGATCAAGTAAAAGTATTATTACGACTCGATCGGTATGGTATGCTAGCATAGGCATCTACTCGTGTCTAAATGCGGACCACCTTGAGCTAGAGCCAGATCTATAGGTGTAGACTCCCCTCTACAATTGACACAGTCTATTGGATGTTCTGGTCACGATTTAGATAATTTGTTTATTTAAATGCAGGCACAGTCGGTAAATACGAGTACCTGCATTAAGCTTACTCAAAGAGCGAGTAATTAAGTTCTTCCTTGATTTCTTGTTGCTGTGCGTTTAAGGAAGGAGGATTTCCAGAGATGTTGAAATAGGTTTGTACTCGTAATAAAAAAAAATGAACACAAGGCCATTCAATGGAAAGAGCAATTGCCTGAGTGTAAGGTGAAAGAAGCCATTAAACCATATGAGCGACTGCACTAGACAGCCAACAACAATAAATCAAATGCGAACAAATTCTGAGAAAACACAAACATTTTCAACCGCACAATTTGACTATTACGAGTAAATAAGGTTTTTGAACCAACGCAATGGGTCAATAAAATTGTAGACAGATGTTAAGTGCGTCGGATGTTGGATTCTGGCAAATGATGAATCATCAATGGTGTGTATCGGGATTCTTCTCGATATTATGAGAAGAATAAATCCCAGTAGTGTGGGCAACTATCGACTTTTTACTCCTGATTCCTTTATCTACATTGTATCTACAAAAATCTGATTGATTGAGGTTCTTGGATAAATGTAGGACTCGACGCCACTGTACGATGATGTCGTTACATTTTAGTCTTCAAAAATCTCTCAGTCAACTGAATCATCCTCTTACCCAGGATATAAGATTGAGTTGAGCAGCCAGCCTCTGGAAACTACGAAGTTAGAAACCTTGCCGGTTCATATTTCAAGCGCGTACGGTCTAGAGTTCTTGACTAGGTAATATAAGATAAAATTCTAAGTTTCCACAAAATCACCTCCTCACTGATGAACCGAGATGAAAAGAAAGAAATTTATTTGATCTTATTCTCATTTACTACAAGACTGTTTCTTCAATTACCGTTAAAGCATTTACAAGGGTACGGTAAAAATAAGCCTTCTACAACAGCTGGAAAGTCTTATGTAGATAGTTCATTCCCTACTTGCGCGACGTAATCAACTAGTCTGAAAAACTCATATGACACGAACCAAATCACAGCCACCAAGAGTGCCATTTACACAGTGTGGCAAATAATATCCCGGACTGGCTCTTGAAAATATAATTAAAACACGATTTCTGTTTATAATTCGGTGTTTTTTCGAAATACTCTCCTCCCGATTCAATACACTTGTTACACCGATTCAATAGTGACTTAAATGCCTGTTCTAGTTTATTTTAAGGAATTGCCTCCAGTGTACGTGTCGAAGATGGGTGAACACACAGAACGTCGTCAAAAAAGCAGGCTTTCAACTTAAATTTGAATTTTGGGAACAAACAGAAGTCACACGGTGCCAAATCAGGTGAAAACGCCGGATAGTTTAACACACATACATGATTTCGAGCCAAAACTTGATGAACAATGAGTGCTGTGTGATTCGGTGCTTCATCGTGCAACAGAGACCAACTTGTTGGTTCGCGATAATCGGGTCGAATAGGATGGATTCTGGCCATTAGACGCTTCAAAACTTCAAGATAATATGTAGCAGTATCTTTTTCACTAGCTGGAACGAATCCTTAGTGGATAATTCCTTTGCTATCGAAGAATGTGATGAGCATTGTCTTCATTTTGAAGAAACTTTGTGGTGAGTTTTTCGACTTTCATTCCGCACTTTGACGCTATGTTTCATGAATTTCGGATCATTTCTTGATGCCGCAATAATGATCAAGAGATTGAGTGCCAGACTCTCATCAATTTTTGATTGTCATTCAATGTGTGTAGACAAATTTTGCACAGACCTTTGTTTTGCCCAAATTGCGGTTGTCTGCAACAAAATCACCTAGTTTTTGGATCATCCTCCAGCGTCTTTCTGCCGCAAAAAAAATATATTTGACACTCGAAAACAACTTTTCGACTGAAAAAATCAGAACGGTACACTTATTCAACCAAAGGGAATGTTTCTTATGTATTTTGAACATGTTATGTGTAGTGACCACTTTTTGTTTCATGTTAAAATTAGAAATTTGCAAACCCAAGGCTTGAAAACGCAGTTCTCATCCTCCTAGAAATGGATTTGAACTAGGTCTGAATCTGTGGTTCAGAATATATGAATTCAAAACCGAGCCCCTTCGAAAAATAATAAAAAGAATTTCCTATGAATAAAGCTGCAACATCCTGGTAGAATCAAGTTTTCAAGCAATAAAAAATTGTCTCTAGTGATATTGTTGAAAAAACTTTAAATTTTTCAGAAGCGGTCTTTTTATCTTGGGCTAAGGACACCACAACATACTCGTAAATGTAAAGTGAATTCGATGAAACATTGCTGAAACCCACACTTACTGCTTCACACAGCTTTTCATAGCGTTCACATGCTAGGAAACATAAGCCTGCCTAAAAGTTTCAAGAAGTTAATCTAATAGCTCATTTAAGAATCCTTGGACTGGGTTCACGATAAACTAAGGCTACCGAATTAAATGAGATAGAGATATCTATTCCGGAAAGAGATTGAGAGGCAATCAAGTGTTAAGGCGACATCAGAATTTCATTTCACAAACTGGGGAGTTCAGAATATATTAAAAAATATCATTCATCCGGTCTATAGAATAGGCCTTAACAAATATCCTGGTGGGACTCCATCAGGTACAAAAATGAACGTCACAGAGAGGTTTCTCTCCGTCTTCTTGTATGTCCACTAATGGAAAGTCGCTTAGTTAACGTGAGGTAAAGGCTTCTAGGAGTAAGTAAGTGCAATGGGTTGAAATGCCATGGTTATGGATTAAAGTTTCCTGATGAAGAATTCAAACTATATCTTAAGCTACTCGTATTTGTATAAAATTGTTTAAAATCTTTGTACTAAATGCCGGCCATTTCCAAAATTGCTCAAAGTCTTTTATATCTTCAAAATTATCAAAATTGGTTTAGCTTCTGATATTGTATAACACATGTTTTACTTTCGTTTTATTCAAAAAATATTTTTTTAACTTTTGTATGCGTTGAAAGTGAACCTGTTATCATTCGTAACGTACGTTACTACCACAGCTAAAATATAAGCATTTTGATAAAACCAGTCAACAGTGATTAGATAGTTATCATTGCCGACTTTCAAAATTTCAACAAACAAGAAATGCAAGTTTGAATATTATTTTGAAATTAGCAAGCACAAATTCGATACATTCATCCAAAAACTGTGATCTTGCAAAGACTAATTTTTACAAACTTATTTGAGCATTAATTGTAGATGCTTATATCGTTTGTCAATCTTTTTCTCTGATATAGGCACCAAAAGAGGCCCTTCGGTTGCCTGATATTGCCGGTTCGATTTTCGAAAAAGGGTTGCGAACGACAAAATCTTTAGTGAAACCTATTAAATAAAAAGAAGTAGTGAGAGATAGCAGCCCTGTGGAACCCCATTGTTAATCAAATCTTCCCGTCACCTATATATTTTTAAGAACGACCGATTACATTAGGCTGTATAGATCTAAAATATCACTTTTGACAAAGCGAAGTGACGATGAGAAAAAAATATGGCAGAGACCTGAACAAGACATTTATTTGGATAACGCAGAGATACCGAACGCAATTCTGTGCACCATCCCAGCTTCGAATCAGATGAAGTTATTAGAACAGGGCTTCATATGCGAATACCCATTCTCGAATGAATTTTTCAGATGGAAACTCACGATTATCCTCACTAGAGATAATCCGAGGAGGCCCAAAATGTCTATTCAAGTCTCAAATCAAAAAAATTAGCATAATCAGACATGTTTCCTAAAATAATTCAAACATTTAATACAGGGTCACCTAAAAGAGTGGTTTAATGGTTCTGTTGTTAATAGACGCGACGACAATGAATGCAATGCAAGAACCAAGAACCAAGAACCCGACTTTCTCGGTAGTTTTGTGTAAGCGCATCCCATCAGTCCGCACACTCCTTTGGGCATTCGGTATCCTATCTTACTAATATCGCGTTGAATACTGGCTTTTTAAGCCTAGTAAATGAAAGTACAGATCTACAGAAGAAGTAGTGAAGTGGTACACATCCAGCAATCTCTTGGTTATGGATAGTATGGAACATAGCGCCATCACGTGTCATATGGACCAAAGGGTTGACTTCAAGGTGCTCAAGAGCTTAATACGCCAACTCCCGTCGCAAGCCATAGCCTCGGGGTTTTACCTCTCAGACTAGCTGAACGTTACCAGGTGTGTGAACATGAAATCGGAATTTATATATAAACATACAGGGTGCGCCACTTTTTATGTCGGTAGTTGAAAATTGAATAGCTTTGAAACAGGTATTTTTATTTAATTTGGCCCTTTAGAATTTATTTGGACTAGTTTTTGTATACAACATCAATCAAGTGGCCGCCTTTATTGACCAAAGCAAGATATGCTGTTTTTGCTGCGTTTTGCATCACTTTTTCGAGTATCTCGGGCAGTATAGCGATGTTTTGGGCACGAATGTTTGCCTTGAGTTCGTCAATGGTCTGAGGCTTACACTCTCTCTCGCTGCCTCAACCAGTTCATTGGAACGTCTTGGTCGTTGATGAACGGCATGTCGACGATCTCCCACTGTTCCGTGATCAACAAAATTCGACACCAAAGGATAAATAGTATTTTCAGACGATGCTTGTTGGCCACGATATTTTCGATGATATCGACTGAACGACCATTTTCAATGTACAGCATCACTATTTCGGCGTGTTGTTTCGGGGTAAAGCGATTTATGGTTAAAATTGTACTGAATTGACGTTTCAAGAACATGTCTACTCAAGTCAATCGATTGATAAATGTCATAGTTATTCAATGTTTGCCTGCTGACATAAAAGGTGGCGCACCCTATATGTAGATGCCTTTACCTCACAATAATAGAAGTTTCATTCAACAGCATGTTTTGTTAGTAGAGTGCTTGGAAACTACGATTTGCGATTTGTGGACAGCATTGATTTTCTGTTAACATTTGAAAAGAACAGCTGCAGAATCGCTGAATGTTTGTTGAGAATCACGGTGAGCGGGCTCCTTTTAAATAACACTGCTTTAAGCGGTATACAAAATTTAAAAGTGACAATTTTAACGTGACAAACACAAAACGTGGAAGTCCTCAGAAAAAATTTAAAGATAGTGAGCTATTCGATGGAGATGACGCTTAAACACAATAACAGTTCAATCTATTCAACGCCGATTAGAAGCAAAAACGATGGCATTTCGCGAAGAAAACAGTTCTCACCGGCGCACAAATCCGCAGTCGCAATAGCAATGATGAATTAGGATACGAATTGCTTCCTCATTCAGCATATTCTCCGAATTAAGCCCCTGGGACTGTTTCCTGATATGGGTTGATTGAAGAGGTAATCAATGAAACAAATGCCTATTTTGAGGGCCTCGAAAAATTATATAATTATTTAATCTTTGACTAATTGGTGAACCTTTCTTCTTTTGACGCAGCGACAAGTACTTACGAGTATAAATAAGGCTGGATTTATTGTAAATTAAGCTTTGATCTGCTGGTGGAGAAACACGAACAGCTTTCAATGGTTGCTTCACTTCGAACGATCGAAAAAAAAGTATCCTCAATTTAGTTTACAAGATGAAGCAGGTTGACATCCTGTAAAAATATTAAGCGTAATTTCAATATGAACTTTTGGGAGGTGGCAGAATTTAGTCTGCTGTATAATTACTCGGGCTATCGAGTCTGTATAATTCCACGCAGTAGAATTAATGACCTGGACTCAATAAGGTTATCAAAACGAAGTTATCAAAACTCTTATTAGAGTACCTAGATAGATATGTTCATAATATCTTTCGATCAAGACGTACCTTGCCAAATTATTAGAGAAAACATTCAGTTTTCGTAGAGTATTGTAGTCAATATGACAAAAGACCTCATACCCATCCATTAATATAGGCAAGAGTAGCGTCATAACAAGTAGCATTTTTAGGTGCAGAGCTTTGGGTGAGTCATAACAAACGGAGACCATTATCAGAGTTTCATGATCGGTCAAAGATAGGGTTCAATGAACACTATCCCCAAGTTTCTTGCCGTATGAGCGTATTTTATGGAGGATTGTCCCAATTTTATGAGCGGGAAGCTAGATATATCTGTTTTCTGTTTATAAATATATATAAGTTTCGATTTCGCTGGATTAAGGGACAAGTTGTGCTTCGTTTATGTTTTCTAAAGCACCACTAGTTCTTTCTAACGGACAGCAAAAATAAAGTTGGACGTCGTCTGCAAACAAATGGACACAGCCATGATTTACTTGTTGAGGGAGTTCATTTACATAAAGCGAAAACAAAAAAGGCCCGAGAATTGAACCCTGTGGTACCCCTGCAGCCAATCTAAGAAAGCAAGACATTTTATTTCCTACTGCCACACATTGTTCACGATTTATAAGGTAGGAGTGCATTAATTTGACTGCAAGAGGAGAGAATTCGAACGACATTGTCATCTGTTAAACGAGCGAGGTTCATATTTCCTTCAATGCTATTTACTGTACTTGGATGAGCCATAATACCAGGATATGATAGCGGGGCAGCTACAGACAAAAACTGATACAAATTGACTATATTCCCATTGGAAATACAAAAGGATGTTGATTTAAGAAAGGTTGGATCGAAAGTAGTTTTAAAGAAAGAAGACGCCAGTGGTTCATCTTTTAGTGGTATTGTAGTTGTCCTGCGGCGTTCTGTTGTCATAACAAACGACGACATGGATTTGTGAGACCAACCGATTAAACGCATATAACAAAACCGAGAAGAGATTTACAACTGGGGATAATAGAGAAGAGAAGCCTACTAGAAAATACCTCCATGTAGCCGATGCAAACATTTTTCCGGAATTCGGTGACAACAATTAGTAGAGCTTTGCCATGATCATCATTATATCATCTGGGCCTGACTGAGTATACACTTTAAGATTGATGAGGTCCAACATTGTTCGTGGTGAAAACAGGAACTAGTACGCTACCCTGTGGCAAAACTTATTTACCACAACTATCGCATGCTAACAGAAGCCAGCATCTGCAACTCTTTTGACGAGTTTAGCGGAGCAGTTGCATTCTCCGGTGCTGTTTTTCCTGGAAGGGCGAAAGTCGCCTTTGCCAACGTCGTTTGAAATTGATAAAGATATGGTGGGTGTCGGTTTAGAATTCTTGAATTATTCTAAATCTGAAAAGTTTTGGTTATGCAGGCACTTTACTACTCTGCCGACAGAATCGATATTTGTTAGAATGACGTCTTTTTAACTGAAAGTTGTCCTTTTTTGTAAATAGGACAAATCACACTAAGCTTTCGTTTGTTGGGCTGCTTCTCGGCAAGTAAAACGTCAGCTCCAGTAACGGTGTTGTTGCACAAGTTAGACAAACGACGTTATCTTGTAATTTCTGATTTGGCTTTGTATTAGCCGGTGTCCTTCTGTTCTTTTTTGTGTGAACTGCTTTGAGCATGGTGTTTTTTTTAATGAGTCTTGCTTTAATGCAGTTTCTCGTTAAGTCTTGACACAACAAACTACATAACACACCGCATTTGATTGTCTACTGATCTGTCTCCTTAGATACTGAAAGCGCATAATTTCTTAAAATAGGTAAAATTTCTTTTGGTCCTTACGATTCCATTGATTACAACCAAAAAGTGTCAGAGGCTTTGGACATACAATATTTTAGCGTGTCTTGCCCCAATGGTAATGTTGTCTTTCTGATAGATATACTATGACTACGATAAATATTGATTTTTTTTGCGGATGTTTACGTTATAAGACCACGTGCCAGCTTGTGAAACTTGTAGAAGTAATTGTTGACTTATGTCGAGGTTTGTATGCATATCCGCTTCAAATTCGCGAGTTTTAGTTTAGTTTCATGACGGACGCTTAAGATTTCTTACCGAAATCTGCCGCTGACAACAAAAAGTCGCTTCAAAATCCGATGCATTTATCTGCAGCAGATGTTGCGAAGATGCCAGTTTTTCATTCAGTCTTATGAGTGGAACTCTTTTGGGGAGTGAATATTCATATTTGCGAATTTTTCAAGTTTCGGCAGCATTGTATAGAATATTATTTTAGTACTTCAGCTCAGTTCCATTCTCTTTCACTCTAATGGACATTACACTCTGTAATCGACCTCCTCCAGTTCGCAGTTTTGAAAAAAAAAAGTACTCGTAAATATTTGTTGCAACATTCAAAACTGTAAAAAAATGTTCTATTTATTTATTTCGATTAGGAAAATTCCAAAGATCTGAAGTTGCTTGGATTTGAATTTATCGTTCAGCTCGCATGACCTAGGTAAACATGCGCCTGACTAATAACCTAATGATCAGCACATACCCAAGAATTTGGTGTTGGAAAATTTTCCACTCACCAAAGTTCGATAGCAATCAAGAAGTAAATAGAATGATTGGAAATTTACGCCAATCCCATGATCAAAAGTTCAAAAGGTATCCCGACCTACATGTACGAGCAGCAGGTAGTGATGCATCCCACCATCGTTCGGGATGACTAATTAATAATCAAAATTGTTTGAAATTATCTTGCAAAAATTTTCCACTCATCTTGCCTTATTCACAACATGAGAACGAACTTTAAATTTAAAGAAAGATCCTAAACAAAGTAGTGAATCACATGGAACCAAAGGTGTGCGTATACCTGGTCGAGGCATTTGCAAAAATTATCTATGATCTCAAGAACTGACATTTGAGGGTGAATTGCAGAAAGACATCAAAACAATATCATTAGTATCTGTTTGTGTGTGCTCTGTTTGTTTATCTATTATTTCATTTAGCACTTTCCTTTAACACAATTCTAGCGATTAAACATGCAGCACGTGTATGAAATTTATTAGCTGGATCTATGGAATTTGTGCGGTGTGCCAGCGCTCCGGTTAACAACAAAAAAAAAACGAGTAGGCGAAGTTTGAATTTGTGAAGGTTTCAGGATGTTAATTGGATCGATTTGTTACAAATTAATTCGCTTTGCTGTAATGTGGACAAATAAAACGTGTTGATCAGAAAATCAAGAAAAATCAATAAATGTGGTGGCGCCTCCAGTTCCAGCTAATTTGAAAAGACATTCGTAATATTTCCGCCCTAGTAAGCCGCTCTAGTTGAGAAATTTAGGTTAATAGAGCAAGCGTGAGAGCAACAAAACAAAAAACCGATATTTTTCGGCACTGGCTAAACAGGACACAGGGATTTAGGTCTTATTTTGTTAAGATTTAAGGTTGAAGGCAGCGACAGAATACGGATTGCCGCATTGGGCGTAGTTTCTATTAATACACTCGTCTAGCTTGAGACCAGATCTCTATATATATGTACATTGTACATTTAAACACACAGCCAATGAACATTTTGAATTTTTTGAATTTCGGAGGCAGCCAAAAACGACAACAGTGCTTTTAGGCTTTGCTCAGTATCTAAAAGAACCCTACAGCAAATGTTCGACCGGGCGAAATGCCTCTTGAAAGAGAGCCAGGCGGAGTCTGACGCTTGCCAAACTTTAAGGGACATTGCGGAGAAGTTGAGTATACACCTAATGCATTGCCTGTTTTCGATCGTTTAGAAGCGCTGCAGATGTAAAAAAAAAGTCGACAAATGGATTTCTCATAAGCTAACTGGGCAAAACATGATATTTCAGCTGGGGATTTTCACTTCTCTGCTTTTCCGACACAGAAAGGAGCCATTTCTGTACAGTCTAGTACCATGCGATAAAAAGTGGATTCTCTACGACAATCAGTAATCGTATCGATCTGCAGAATGGCTAGATGCTGATACGGCACCGAAACACATACTAAAACCGAGCATTCATCCAAGAAAAATAATGGTGACCGTTGGTGGTCTTCTTCTTCTACTCGTTTACTTGCCAAAATTGGTCAACAGAGACGGAGTCATACTCTTTCCTGAAAGCCCTCAACCACGTATATCAAAAACTACGGTCCAAAAATAAAAGCGATGCAGTATGAGATTCTTTCTCGTACACCACACTCTCGCCCAACCTGTCACCAATCGACTACCATCTTTTCAAACATTTGGATCACGTTTTTGTGGCCGCTTCTAAGTGACTCTCATCTGAAGGAATGTGTCCTTCCCAATCTTCTGCAGAACAGTCATTAAGCATCTTGGCATATAGCAGTCCTTTTTTTTGCCGTAGCATCAGTAAGAAGCTGGTTTTTATGTGTTATTTTGGCCTTGAACCGCAGTTTTAGGAAGCAGCTTGGTACAGCGGACGAGTCAAAAACCGTGAGCTGGAATCACGCCAAGTTCCTTTAAAGATCATCGCTAGTCTTCAAAGGATGAAATACGCTTTTACGAATCAAAATATTGTCATCACGGTCGATAGTCTTGCAATGGATTCAGTAGTTTTGTGCAACGACATAAGTCCTACTTCGGATACCTTCAGAGCAAAATTGCCATCAGTATTAGCAGCCACCACATTGGCACCGAGTATTTGCAGTGCAGCCTGATGAGAACGTAAGGCAAACAATTACGGAGATAGTCCTTTGCGTTGTCGTCATTATCATCACACAGCAAGCGCCGCAGTATGTCTTGTTACTTATGATCGACTTAGATTAGCTAACGTGCCACATTTCAAAGACAGCAGCCTGTCTAGTCTTTCATACTGAGGAATAGCAGGAAAATCGCTAGAGGAAATTTGTCAGTCGGCATCCTGTGAGTTTACAATAAACTTAACTTGCACTGGAAGCCCTAGACTGGAAAAGATTGTTAATCCTTGTACAGATTCATGAAAACCCCTTCTCTATGACTTGCTAAGGAAGTTTATTGGCTTTCACATTTCCCTTAGATTTACACCTATTTGAGTTCCACTGAGTTAATGCACATTTGTGCTTATTTGACGGCATTTTTATAATTGTATGCAAAGCGTCTGGCTCCAAATTGGCGATTTCTTCTTAAATGTTGGCCATTTGTCTACAACATAAACGTCGAAACACATATAATATAACTTTTGCCCCACCTTGTAATAGCATCAACTTCACGTGGTTGAAGGCTCCTTCCTTTTACAGAACGCCAAAGATTTTTCCACTTTAGATACTCTATACCAGGACCTGTTTCTGGCATAAGTCCCTCATCAAAGTTTTAGTGTGTTCAGCAACCTCTTGAAGCGTAGCCTTTCTTTAGACAGACTGTGAAGATTCACTTGAGCTGTGAAGTTAGAGGTATTCAGTTTTAGTCAACATTTGTCGTTTTCAAAAAATTGACTTTTTGATTACCGAGTGTGTCGACCTTTAAGGCCAAAGCCACTGAATCCAAAAACTGCTGAAAGCGACAAGCCGTAGGTCAGCACATCAGCGCAGAAACCCAAGGGCAAGCATTTACTAAGCAACCCCAATCACACCTGAATTCGCTTACTGCATCCTAGAATTTGTCTCAGTTTTAACTGCATTTTTTCAATTCGCTGTTTACAAAGAGTGTCACGGTTTTGGATTCAAACTTTTAATGGAGTGCAACTGGGCAAAATCCGTCAACTCATGACCAAAAATACAGAAGAAAGCTTTCGAAATAAACCGCCGAATGATTTTTGTGTTTCGTTTACTCCTAAGCGGCATTCAAGAAGTAAATAACATAACCACCCGGTCCGGATAGTTGGAGGAAGTGAACGGCTTTTTTAGGGATTTTTTCAGTTGGGATTCCCTGAATCCTTCAGTTTTAAAAGTCATTACCCCTATTTACACCGATTTATTATCAGATGATTTGCTAGAGTGATGTTTAGGAGCTCACACTCAAAAGAGCTACGGGTCTTTGAATAGTTGAATTTGGATAATAGCGCCTAAACATAGGTTCTGGAGGAGCGTGGTTGAAATTGCAACTCATTTGGCTATTATAACGCTTTACGAATGACAGAAGCGAACATTGAATTTAAAATAATGGACACCTGGGGCATCACATTGGGAATTCATGCGGGGCGTTCGCCACTCAACTGAACCCGCTAAGAGGCGGCCAAACGAACAGGAAACACTTTGCAGGGATCCAATCGTTCATTTTTAAAAAAAAATTGTTTGCAGATTTTTGACAGCTTCAAATAGGACAGAAAACATACTCGTAGAAACAACAAAAAAAATATTTTTTGGAGAGATGGCGGAAATTATTGCGAAAAATCTAAATTTTAAGGTTTAAAAAAAATCATGTGTTAAACTCAATTGATCTACAATAACATAAGAAAAGTTTTGTATTAAAATATTTTCTGTTATTTTTACAATGAAATTTTGAAAATTGGTTATAAAATTGGCCTACAAGATGTAAGTTGCCCTTTTTTCAAGAATTTTTCCTGAGAAGACATTTTAATTTATTAACGTAAAAATTTGTACGCATATTATAGTAACTTTAAACTGTATTTAAACATTTTTTATTTGAAAAATTAATTATTTTGAAAGCTGCTATAGTTGATCTTTAGGGGCTCCTCAAAAACAAGGAAAGTTGTCTTGCGGTGAGCACGATCTGGGCTGGATCATCTCAAGTGAAAAAACCAAACACAATTCGTTAATATAATGTATTATCTCATATTTGATTGAAAGAATAAGCAAAATAATAATTTTTGACAAAATGGTAGCTTCTCAAACGCCACAATTGGCACAAATTAGGCCTTAAATTATTTATAAAATGGAAAATATTTTTCGGTAAAAAAAAACCTTCGATCATTTACTAAAAAATATACTTAAGAAGCTTTTGCAAAAATTTGAGACCGATCGGTTCAGCCGTTTCCAAGACATCTTACTCACCGACATTAAAAACACAGTTTTGAGAAAAACACAGTTTTAAAGGACTTTACATATAGCAAACAACCCTATTTCATTCTTTATCGAGTCGTCCATTCCAAAAAAAAATATAATAAACCCTCCGCCCTTTCGCCAACTTCTAATAACTCGAGTTGGTGGTGTCTATAGAACATTGTTTCCTCTCATGTGCCCGCATACAGATGTGTCTCGTGTTTTGCGTGAACACCTATCGTGGAGACTTAAGTTCACGGGATAACCATACATCCATGGGCGCAAGGATACGCCACACTATCGCAACATACATTAGATTAATACCAATGCGGAGCTGTGTTGAGGGGACAAATCCAGCCATGGTATACGTTGAGGCCTACCTAAAAGATCTTACTGATCTCAGCAGGGTCACCCTCCCTGCATTTTAGGTTGAAATCACAGCCACCGTGACGCTTCCACAAGGGGGCCTATCCCAACAAGTTAGGCCCGGATCGAAGTCCGGGGGCTCCTAACTTCCACGGTATTATGATTTAGGTTCTGATATGGACTACGGGTGGTCTTGCCACTCAACAGGACCTACGACCGGCAGCTTGTTATTGGAGAAATCATAGCAACCATCAGTGGCGTAAAGGTCTGATGATGTTATAGATAGGTCCAGCTTTGGTAATTTGGCTCGTGTCCGTATACAATAGGTAGCACCTATTTTCAAACGCTCAGATATGTCTGTACAAATGTGCGTGTAACTTCGAGAATATTCGCCGGATCGACATGAAATTTTCTATGTGTTTACTTAAATATATGTACCTATACATTCGAAAATATAATAAAAAACTGATTTGTTAAAGTTGTAAATCCAATATTTGTAAAAGATGACTGAGAGGAATGACGTAAAAGGATCATCGACAAATGGCTCGAAAATCCTTCGCGACCAAATCATTTTATTGCGAAAAAATTTAACGTAGAACGCAGTACAGTTGTTTCTCCTATAAAAAAAATATTTGGCGACCTAAAATTTTAGCAAAATCCGGATCACATGACATAAAATTTGGACAAAAAAATGGTGGATGCCATCGTCAAGAACAAATCCATGACATCTAGTGATGTTAGTCTAAAAGTTGTCCCAGAAACAATGATACAAAGAGTCACAGAAAAACAAAAAAAGGCAATAAAAGCACGAGCCCGAAAGTTGCATGACTTGATTGGAGCAAGAAAACCTGCCGGTTTCAGACGTTTTGAACCTACTTTTAGGCCGACTTTAGTACTCTTTCAGGTTTGCAGTTTTGCAAGAGAGACTCTTTCGGAAAAGTTTGGATTGAAAGCAAGAAGATTCTTTGCCAATGTAGACACAGAACTTGAACGATCACCGCGGATGTGTACAAATTTTAAACAAATACGATGTATAGGTTTATTTTATCCAAATTGGATATTTATTACAAATTGGCTTACTTTGCTTAATCGAATTTTAGCTTCCCTTTGGCCAAAAACGTATATTTTAGTACACAAAATATGAGTCCTCCTGTTCAAGATTTTCATGCCATTGAAAGGTAGTGGGCCTTGTTTAAGACAAAATTGAGAAAAAGTGAACAGTGTCCTAAATATGTTAGTATCAAATGGAAAAAATCATCTACAAGGACCACGGATGTAACTGGAATCAACATTTCGATGGACATTCGGAAAAAATTTTCCAAACCTGTCAATGAATTTTAAAATATGTATTTGTATGTGCAAATTCGAATTTAATTTTAATTTTATTCGCGTTTCTTCTATCCTTAATGCTTTAAATCTTACGAACTTCTGAACAACTTCATCGGCATTTGCCACAGTATTTATGATACGACTTTCTCATACCAGACGTGATACCGATCACAATCGATAAGGTCCAACCCCCAGTTTATCTGATTTTGAAACATTCGTAAAAATGGTGTTATCTTAACAAAAAAGCCCACAATGCGGCTGTTATCTACAAATCTCTGTTGTTTTTTTTTTTCATTTGACAAAATAATCAGTCGATCAATAAACTCAAAAACAATGCACTGCAATCTATATGGCTGGAGAAAATCTTAACTTGATAACTGCAAGAAATGGCGCATGACTACCAAGCACTCGGTCTCCAGAAGTATTGGGTGGTCTAGGCGGGAGTCGGATCGCGAGACGACATCGCCCGACCTAAAATTTAAAGGTTATCTAAATTTAAAATCTCCCCCTGAAACATTCCAATTACAAAAACAATTTTTGCTAAAACAAATGGCACGTATGTACAAGTAAATATATAGATTAGTGAAATGTTTTTGACTATCTAATCTCAATCGCTGGTGTTATAAATGTCCCAAAATAAAGATACAAAATCCAACCCTGTTATTCGTAACAATGCACCGACATCGAAAGGAAACCATTCGACACTCGCAGTGATAAGCGTTGTTTCAGTTGTTGTCGGATTTTCTGTTCTTTATCAGACTTGATTGACGCATGACGCAAATACACTTGTACCTAATACGCCCCGAAAACATTAAACGAACGACAAACCTTGTTGAACCTTTTGTTATGCACACTTTACGGGATTCAAATTTGGTATTCTATAAGCAAAACAACAAAAAGATACAATACTTCTGCTGAGTGAGCTTTAAATTTAGAACCACGGAGGAGGTGGTTTAAAAATATCTTAACGGAAATGTGGTCACCAGGAATAAAATCACAACGTGTAGCGGGTGCAGTTAGCATAACAAAAAATGTAAACGACCCCTTAACGGTTCGCAGATTTTTGTATTCATATTTTCTTTATCAAGAGCAACGGATAGACTCTAAAAGCATTATGATGTCATTGCAAGTGTTTCCACTTACTGGGAATTATCTGTATCGCATTTTTTTTAGACAATTTCATGCAGTCTTCGCAAGATATTCGTAATTTGTAAGTAAAATGTAACTCATTCCACTTTGTATCGAGAGTGAGTCAACGAGTCTAAATCGCCAGTTGTAATCAGACTATTTATAGAGGCACTTAAAATATTTTCATTATGCCATACAAACTCTTTAGACTCCTAAGTCAGATGCATCGTTAAAAGATAGAAATGGAAAATTTAAATGGCCAAATAAAAATCTTTTATTGCCTTGTGAAATGAGGTGGAATATTCAATAAAGTAAGTAGCACTGGCGCTTAGAAACAATCATAAAGTCTTGAGGAAGAAAAAATCTAGACTACGAGTATATGGAATTCGTTTGCATTGGAAACGTTACGGATGATGTAGTATTTCAATTGGACTCAGTACCGATTCGGAGCAGCCCTTTGCGATGCCCAACAGAGCGAGTGTGACGAGCTGGGTCAAGTCCGATGATCCGGCTACAGCAAACTAAGGTAAGAGAAAAAATACTTTTTTTTTTAAAGTTCGATTAAGTCGCAATAGCAAACTGGATGATTTAAGGAGTAAGAAAAAAATCCTTGACAGTCAGGTTGTACACTGCAAAAAGTTCGGGTATGCCCAGTCGAATTGCAAAATTCAATACCGATGCGTCAAGTGGGAAAAAGATCAGAAATCCGAGAAATGAGCTCTTGGTAGGGATGAAGCCTCTGACAAATAACAAAATACGAGTACATAGTCTATCTTATGTAAGAATACGGAAAACATCGCAAACCATTGGAGCTACAGAACATGAAGAAAGTAAATCTGGTTCCGCAGCAAATGGTTGATAGTCGTGACTTCTCAAATTGCCTACGCGATTATCGAATATTGACATAATCGGAAGATAGCAGCGTGATGTCAGTTGCGATTTTGTTAGTTTTGAAACGGAAAATTGGTTTAATGGTCAACCAGAAAGGACATCCAATACCATCGTCTCGAATAGAACGTCAACAGATATAACTCTGAGGTAGTTAAGAAGTTACTCTTCCTAGGCTGCACTATAAATTCAGAGAGAGACATCAACGCTGAGATCAGACGAAGAATAACTCTTCCCAATCGCTGCTTCTTTGGGCAAAAAAGGCAATTGACTTGCAAAGCGCTTTCTGATCGAGACGGTGAGTGGTGAAACTTTACGGGCTGTATAGCGGCATCAACTTTTTTAGAAAAAACAAGGTTTAAGGAATGACATGGCGGGGTCATGTAGAGCAGATGGAAGCCCACGCTCCATTCTGAAAAAGAAGGCGACTTCAGTGGCGCGCGCAAGTAGAAGGGGACCTCCGCCAGGTAAGCTTAATTGCCCTAAAAAACAAAGGGCAAAGATGACCTTACCTTATTTCAATCTAGAAGAAGGGTGCCTTATTCATTTTGTGGCTGGAAGAAATGTACCTAAAGTCAGCAAATGAATTCCACATTTTTTATACATAACCAGGTCTGGCTGACTACTGAACAACAAACGGTCAAATAAATTGATCATATTAAGGTCAACCCCATGGTCTGCTCCAATGCCCGAACGTCCCAAGCAAAAAAAATCGATATGCTTTGTTGTAGTCAAGGTTCGACTCTCAAACAAAGAATCTTCAATCCAATTTAGAAAAACAGATGATGTACACCCTGAGCCCTAGAGGGGCCAAAAGGAGAATGAAGTTCGGAAGCTTTACCAACAAATAAAAACCAGCATGATAGCTGTAAAACGTGAATATAATCTTGCAATTGGCGATGAACAACATCACATCGTCAGGTAGAGTGAACCCTTCAACAAAGACGAAACCAAATAACAAGGTGAAGCCAGGCAGCAATATCGAAGCTTAAATCTAACAAAGCTGCTCGATCCGATGGCTTAACTTTCAAGCTGTATTAAAGAGCAGGTGATCATTGAACTCAACACATCTGTAAGATCTGTCTCAACGAAAGTCCTTTTGGCGAATGGAACTTCAACATTGTATGCATGATCCTTAAGAAGGGAAATTCCATCAACTGTACAAAAATAAAATGCAAACGCCTAAGATCCTTCTTCAACACTATAATTGGACCACATCAGTGTTAACCCCAGTAAAGTTCACCAACTCTTCACTGATTTCAAAGCCGAGTACGACAGCATCTATGGATACGAATAACGAATACCATATATAGAACCAAGTCTATCAGAACGGTAATGACAAAACAGAGACCGTTTATGCAGAAATTGACTTTAAAAAGACGATGTAAGAACCTCGCAAAACCATCTTTTAAAAGAGGCTTCAGTTAATCTTATACGAATACGACAGTCAGTTGGACGAAATTGTTAGTTACGACTACGCAGATTAAATAATCTATTTTAGATGTCACCGGAATGTAAATAATCTTCCGATTAGTAGTCTACTATTATGTCCCCTTGTACGCCTCTGCACAGTTTGATTCGATATTTGTAGCCTTGAAACGTTTTGTTTACCCGTTGTCGCCATTTCTATAATACCATCTCCATACTTACTTCATGGCATCTCTGTATGTGACGGCGAAGCGCCTACCCTTAGTTATACTCTCGGTTTTTGGTTCATACCTAGCGACTTCCTTTCTTTTAAGCCAAGGCACGTAATTGAAGATTAATGGATTTTCCATAAGCTGGCCAACCCTTTAAAAACTGAATCTGTTCTCGGGAATAAGGAAGCTTACCGGTCTATATATCTACTAAGCATCCGTTTCTCCAGCGAAACTGAAAATATGAGTGTCATCCAAAGTGTTGTCGTTGCATGGCTAGCATGCATGGGATCCGCTCTTGATGCACCACCGAAGAACAACCCCTATGACCCTTGCTAGAATTCGTTTCTATGAACTTGCCTCCGATTTATTGGACATGTTGTCTGACACAATGATTCTGAAACTCTTGTTGGAATTTCTTTGCATTTACGCGTAGGACTGGCTTCGGCTTGGGTCTAAGAGAGTAGAGATAAATGATTTGTAGATAGAATAAAGCATTGGCGTCTCCCAAGAGAATGAACGTGTAAAGGCCTCCGGCTTATAGAATCCGTCGATCCGTCATTTCGTAACTCCGTTGACGGTGGTGACGTATTTCCGGAAGGAAGAGTCCATAAAATCTGTCACATATGTACATACGTTGACAGAATACAGCTGATGACGTTTTGTTATTGTTGAGAGTATTTTATTTTTAAGCTATGACAATTTCTCTTCATTCTCTCAATGCCTCCCCCAATAAAAACACGTACTCCCAATTTGTGAATGTATGAACCTAAAGTTGAAAAAAATATACTTTATCCGCCGAGGTTCATGTATCCGTTGGTTATGGGCCACCTGTATTCTATGTAGTTGTCAATTAAAACCGAAGGAGAAACGGATGCAAGGGTTTCTATAGACCGCTGCCTTAAGATTCTACCTTCCGTTAGATATACTTTCGGCTCTTTTGGAACGGAGACATATGTGATCCTACTGGTGACGAACTATACTGACGAACAACGGGTCAAGGTAGCCAAATATCTGCAAATGTAGTCAGCAGTGAGAACCAATTAAAACTTTCAAGTTAATTTGGGTTTGTAAGGATTTACTAAGCGCATTTGGTAAATTTAACCTCATTCACTTAATCTTGTCTGATTTCTAGGTCGCAATTTAATGGGGGAAACAAGATTGTCCGTCAACTTGATTCGGCAAGGCACAGAGAAAACCTTTTGAGGACCTGAACATGAGTTAGGGAATTTCTGCAGTTCTTTAATAGAGAAGTTTGAAGAGCGCTTACTGGCAAAATAAGGGCCTCTAACCCTCGTGCTATAACTTTGAGGTGGTAAGGGACTTTACTTACCTCGACTCTGCTATTAGCTCTGATAACAACATCTCATCGAAGATCAAACGAAGGATTACTCTTGCAATCGCTATTTCTTTGGGCTTGGAAGGCAATTGAGTAGTAAAGCCATCTCCCGAACATCTAAGGAGACACTTTACTCGTACAATAAACTCATCGTCCCAGTTCTGCTATATGGAGCGGAAGTATGGACCTTATCAAAAACAGACGAAGACATCCTTGGTCGATTCAAGAGAAAAGTCCTTCGCACGATTTTCGGTTCCGTTTGCGTTGACGGACTTTGGAGGAGAAGATTCAACGACCTAGTCAGGAGGCTTCGCATTGGACGTCCAAGGTGGACATGTAGACCAAATGGACACCAACGTTCCGGCCCGTAGAGTTTTTGAATCCAATCCTGTGGGTCAACGCAGTAAAAGAAGACCTCGCCTTGGTTGGCGCACAAAAGTGGAAGATGACCTCAAAAAGCTTGGGGTGCGAAAATGTAGGCAGTTAGCTAAAGACCGGGCTAACTGGAGAGGAATATTTTTTGAGGCCCAGATCCACCCCGGACTGTAGTGCCACCTAAGAAAAAGAAGAAAAACCCTCTTGCTAATACGATATGCTAATAGTAATGTAGTAGATCATCCTTGGCACCTTTTCGGTTCCAAGTACTGTCACTGATAAGTTGAATGCTGGTACTATAGGCACTTTATCAAGGGATTACACATCTTTCTAAGAAACACTGACAAAACAGACACACGGGGAGTATTATTATCGAAGCAAAAGTATGTCTTCCGTATACAATCCTTGTTCTGGAAGCACAACATTTATAGCATTTATTAATAACTTCGAATCCCTAGTCAGAACTCTCTCGATAGATAGATGTGCACGCACCAGATACAATCTATGAGTTTTCTGACTAGCCCTCATCTCGTCACTATCTGACCACTAGAATGTGACGCAGAATAATGAGGAAGTACCCACGACATGCTTAAGCGCCTTGTAAAAATTCGAGCAAGGAAACGGAAACACAGACATGTACACACTATGTACACACTGTAAATGTGGAATTTAAACAAAAAAAATTACAAAAATGTTTCAAATACGACAAATGTTAGAAATCAATTGATCGAACAACAAATTCACACTTGAACCCACCAAATAATATTTTTGTGTTCTCTGCTTGGAATTTTTCACCTAATTTATTCGAACACGAATTCGTAGATACTCTTAACTGTAAACATTTCATTTTTCTGTATATTTTTAACGCCGTCTTGTGATCGATCCGCACATGGGGGAGGAATTCGCCTAAAATACTTGACGTATGCACAGAAATACCCAAACGATTTTTCGTCAGATTCTTTGGCAATGATTTTGGATTTTCAGAGTCCTTGGTTCGGAGCTATCTTAACTGTACTTGAAATTCTTAAAGACAAGCCCAAGTACTCTGAAAGTAAAGCCTTTACTCAGTACAACATTAATAAACGTCCAAAAATTGCTTACGTACTTCAAATAAATTAAAATATTTAAGAGTCAGACAAAAAATGTTTTCTTTTCTTATAACACTTGGCACCAAAACTGCTACCGATTCACGTCTGAATTCTGTGCCAAAAATACAAGAGTATCTAAAAAAGAGTGTAAAACGGAAAAGAAAAGTTCAAAAATCCAATTTTAGACCAAAAGCGCCTAAATTTAGCTCCGACCGAAACTAAAAGTGGATACACGCCAGTCATGTGCTTTAGAGTTTTTTTTTTTTTTTTTAAACCAAAAACCAAAAAGCATTCATAAACAAACATAAATTACTAAATTACGAATTTAACAAACAAAAAAAAAGTATCTTCCCACAACTTACGAGTAGTAATAGGCAACAGGGGAACGAACTGAACTCTTTATTCAACATCCGACATCCCAGGTGATTGATTTAAAATGTACCTCGCCTTTGTATCTGAGGTTGATCTTTGAATATTTAGCGACAGAGTTTTTAAGTAAAAAAAAAAAAAAAAAAAATGCCGTAGAAAATGTATGCAAAGTTTATTCGCTACGCCAAGTGTCACTGTCAGGGTTTAACACAAAAAAAAAAAAAAAAAAGAACACTTTGGATCGGTTAATTTATTTATTCCCGGTCTAAGCTCGTATCCACGCTCTGTAAATACGAATGTAATCGACGGATATAAAGTGCCAGCAAGGTCATGAGGGGGACACCAATTGTACTGTACTCGTGATACGAGTGCTCGTTCGAGATACTCAAATTTAAATTCAAATCCGAGTACGCATTTTAAAAATAGAACAGGCTAACGTTGACGCGCGATCATTATGGAGGGGGGGTTTAGATTTTGACGCGAATTATGCAATTTGCATTTGAAACGACTACGAGTACAAGAGCATAGTTTGCTAGTAGACTTTGGATTTGGGATTTGGACTTTAGATACAAAATTCTTGGATTTCTTTATGACGTTTACGAGTACATCTGATTGTGTTCGAGCACATAGAGAGCCATAGGCCTTAACGAGATAATGAGCTTGAGTACTTAGCTTAACAGGTTTGTCCAGAAGCACAGCTATTTGGAACAATGTTTCTCCGCTGTGACCGAATATCGGTTTGGATGGTCATTTCTTAATTAAGATACTCGCTAAGTTGGGATTTTCCAAGCGTTCGAGTGTGTTTTTCGAATGATGATGGATAATGGGTAGTGTAGCGGATAATTGGAATTATGAAGTGTTTCGCACGTGTGTTTATATTTAGTTCTTTGGAAACTGTGGGTGTAGTTGATCACGAGTTTATGTCAATCATCTTCGTGACAATCAGTTAGTTTTGGAGGGGAGCTTAGTTTGGAAAAAAAAGTTTAGCTTTCTTGAGTGACTGTTAAACCATTACTTGTTGCCAGAGATTTGGTCATTTCTTACTCGAATAATTAGAATTGGGAGACTCTGGAATTGAAGCAAGCGGATAAGTTAGGATATCTTTTGGTCTTATTCACGGGTGATAAAAGGATCCCTCCAGTTTACTTAACCTAGAGCTAAACTCAGCTGAACTCAGTACGAGTATATGATGTATATGACCCAACGCTTTAACTCAAACAATATGATCAGGCATACAAGTTGGCGAAATGAGATTTGCTCCTTGTGTTGCTGAACTGGCTCTTCATGGTTGGTGAGTAGAACAAGGCTGATGGATTGAATATTTTCGGTATTCCTTTGAAAGTGGTAAGACTGATGGCGAGAGTTCAAGAATTAAATGAGCCGCAGGAAACAAGGATGAAAATACAATAGTAAAACAAACCGCATCATATATATACGGGGTAAATAGATATATTCACGTACGAGCTCAGTGGTTACCAGAGACCAGCGGTAAGATAATCTCCAAAAATAAACTACGCGCGATATAAGATGCGTTCCAAAAAGTGAGGGGTTAGAGTCGGAAACAAGGCCGGTTACTTGAACGTGCAAGTGAATGCGCTCAAAATGTAATTACAACTCGGCACCGTCATAACAGCTGGACCAATCGATAATGTCGTTAAACACGAAATTTGAAATATTGATTCAATAAGCAAGAGTGGCACCCGATTGCATTTAGAAACGATGAACAGCAAAACCACCTAAACTTGTGTATGAGGGTGAGCAAAAGATACCAAAGTGATCTTGAACGAATCACAAGCAAGTCAGTGTTGACCTTCCAGACCCAATTTTTTGAGAAGAGATCAGAGTAAAGCCGCTGAAAACCAACACGAGAGAGAAAAATACAAACTGTGTGGGCATAAATTTGTTGCAGTGGCTCTAATGTGCCATTATAAACCAAGAAGAACTACGCGCGTAAGGTATAACTTCCAAAAACAATGTAAAAGTAGTATAGAAAAAATCAGCACAGCGCCTTAATAGGCCCGCTGGTGGTATTGGAATGAAATAGAGTAACCTATAGAGTGCGTCCTGAATAAGACTTTGAACGTGGAAAAAAAAGCGGTAGCTAGACCGCGACCAACTGCATGAAAGGCATTGTATCGGAAATGGTGAACCTCACCCATTTTCAATAAGTCGGCAATAATTAATAGAAGAAATTCGCAGTCAAATGAGATTTTGGCAGAATGAAGATAGATATTCAATCGCCGAAATATTTATTTTGCATTTCCTGCAAATGAATTAGGATTAAAGAGACATTAAAAAATCGTACAATACTTATGTTTCAACTTAATACAGGGTCATTCAATTCGTAGTTTCAAGTTGGTAACGCTGGCATTTGACACCTGCCAAGCTCAGTTGTCATTTGAAGTGTCAAAATATTAGTTGAATGTTTGCCATTTACAATAATGAATCGCTTACAAATCGAACAAACGCGTTCAAATTGTTAAAACTTACTACAAAAGTTGTGATTCAATCGTAGCCACTTTTCGCGCATTAGGCGATGAATATGGTCGTCATAATCTACCGACTATGCAAGCAATCGGTAAAATTTTGAAGTAATTTGAAAAGAGTGGAGGTGTTACTGATGTCGTAAGGCCTGTGAATCATCGTAATGCATGCTTAGTCGAAAATATTGCTGCTGTAAGTGCAAGTGTTGTTGATGATCCGAATTTATCGATTTCCCGGCATTCGCACCAATTGAACGTGTCGTACACCTCACTATGGCGTATTTTGCGTTTGGATTTGCATCTCCATTTCTATAAAGTTCAACTTACGCAACAATTGCAACCTTCTGACCATTCACAACGGCGTCGATACGCTTCTTGGGTGTTGGAACAACAGACAATAAACACCGATTTTTCGAACAACATTTTCCTCAGTGCTGAGGCACATTTCTCACTCGGTGGGTATGTAAACAAACAAAATTGCCATCCAGACAAAGTAACTGTTTGCTGTGCTCTATGGTCGAAAGGTGCTATTCGAAGATGCCAATGGGAGGATGGTTACAGTCAATTCGGAGGGCTATTGTCGAATGATAACCGATGTTTTTTGGCTGGCGATTGAAGATCATAACTTGGATGATATGTGGTTCCAACAAGACGGGGCAACAAGCAACACAACACGACTAATTATGGCTTTATTGCGTGAGAAGTTTCCTAGTTGCGTAATTTCACATTTTGGAAATGTCAATTGGCTACCAAGATCATGCGATTTGACACCGTGAGATTTTTTTTCTATGGGGCTACGCAAAAGACCGTATTTACGCGAATACCTTCCGAACTCTAGACGCATTTAAAACCAACATTACTCAAGTTATGGCCGAGATATCGCCAGAAATGTGCGAAAAGTGGTTAAAAATTACCTCAAAAGAATCGCATGCTGCGAATCTTCCCGAGGCGGCCATTTGAATGATATTGTTTTCACACTTAATGGCAAAGTCCAAACTTTATAATGAATTAAAATGGTCATTGAAAATTTATCGCTGTGTGTGTTTTATTTAACTTTACCTTCGAAATCGGAAAATGAATGACCCTTTATATTGAAGATGAACAGGGATACTCGAAAACAAGAACGAAATTTGATAGAAAGAGCATGTTTACTTGATGTGGCGTAAGAAGGCAGGTTTACAGAACCCGAAGTCACCGAAGTTGTAAAAACAATGGAACGCAGTCGTTCCATGGGGCCGAATGACATAGCCACCGATACAAAGTGCGTTCGTTTAATATTTTTACAAGTATAATTTTTCCAAATTTATCTAGATTCTCTTTTTGGACAGATGTCATAATTTTGCCCAGGCTGTCTCTCTTAAATCATGCAAAGTTAGGTACTCGAATTTTTTTTTATCGAAATATGTGCGTTTACCCCAATTTTCGTACGTTATTGTCGTCTTAATAAGCAAACAATTTCGTGGTTTAGTAAAATGATTCAAATCGACTTGCTTCCTCCATAATTTTGGCGTACCAGCAAGACTTCAACAGGACCTATGACTGGCAGTTAGAAAACCGGTCAAATCGTAGCAACCTTCGGTGGAGTCAAACTGAGGATGTTTATGACTAGTAATTGTTTTACCACATTCATTATTAGACCACCTCATTGATGAGGGAGGCTTTGATAATTAGGCGATGGTCCTGCCACTTATTACAGTGAGCGTGCCACAGCCGACTTATTAAAGACGAAGTTTAAGTTCAGTCTTCGTCTTATTGGCAGAAATGGTTCTATCAATTATTCGTCCCTGATCGTGCGATTAAACAACTTTAGACGCTACTTTTTGAGGTTACATAAAGTCTGTGGTCTATAAAGACAAGCGCTTCCTCTGACGACATTCAAATGATGGCAGATCTTGTTTCGTTGTTGATTAGAAGATTATGACGCATAACATCTACAATTCTTGGAGGAGCCTGGGACTTGATACACGCCAACATGACATGATAAAGAGTAGTCTGGAATTTATTCGTTAATTTTTTTCTACAATTGTTATCGTCTTACCGAACAATGCACGCATCAATTGTTTTGCTAGGACCAAACCTTACCTGAAAATATAAAAAAAAAAAAAACATTTGTTTAATTTTATTTTATTGGCTAAACAGTAAAACTAAGCAGGATATGAAATACGGAACGGAATGGGTTTCGTACGGGGGATCTGCTGGGAATTTTATCGGAAACTGGGCAGACTGAAAGAGGGTAAATGACGAGTTTCTTGCGCCAGTATAACTGGACAAATATTGTTTAGTTAGGAACTTCACCAACATTCAGTGCCACACACCACAAAATCATGGGGACGGCGAGTTTAAGGACGATTTCTTAAGTCAACTATGCGTCGCCACCAATTCAACGCCTAACGAATACAAAACCTTATAGATCAACCACATTATGACTCACTCTTGTTTGTCGTTTATTTTACTAATACTTAAAGACCCAGTTCCACTGTACTGCGTTGCTTGTACATGTGAAGCAGTTAGATACCAGCGCCCCGAAGCGTATTCGAATCCAAACCAAACAACACATCATGTTACTTGGCACGCCCAAATGAAAATAAATCTTAGTGAACTTCGACTATGTAAAGTATGCACAACTGGAGCTGAGCATCATCTTACTTACTTACTTACTTACTTATCAGGCTAGCAACCCTTAAAGTGTTATAGCGTCAGCAACAGTAGCCTTCCATTCTTTACTGTCCCGGGCGCGCTGCTTCCAGTTGGAGATGCCAAGCTTTCTAACGTCCGAAATCGACTGGTCTCTAGACCGGAGGTCTTCCTTTTCTTCTCGAACCTGGTGGTTGGGATTCGAAGACCCCCTAAGTTGGAGCATTGTTGTCCATTCGCTCGATGTGGCCGAGCCAATTTAGTGGACGGATTATTGCCTTTCGGACATGTCCACATCCTCGTACAGCTCGTAGAGTAATAGAGAAGGTTATGCCTTCTTCTCCATACGCCTTCCTCGCAGATAAGACCAAATATTCGACGAAGGATTTTTCTTTCAAAAGAGCCAACATCCTGTTCTGATGTCTTACTTATCATCCAGCGTTCGGATCCATAAAACAGAACTGGCAAGATTAGAGTTTTGTAGAGCATGATCTTGACTCTTTGCGTTAGTAGCTTGGACCAAAGTTGTTTTGACAAACCGAAGTAGCAGTTGAGCAGACTTAGAAAAAATATAACCTTCCGTTTTAATTTTGGCCCGACGTACTATCTGTTCTAAGACAAGATTGAAGAAATCATACGACAAAGCGTCTCCATGCCGAAATCTGGTGCAGATTTAGAACAATTCTGAGGTTCTATTTCCATACTGCACCGCGCATCGCGAATTTTCTAGTGTTGCGCGACACAACCTCATCAGTATCCTCGGGATCCCGAATTCCGTCATCGCATTATATAATTCGGTGCGATGGATACTATCGTATGCGGCGATAAAGGGATAGTGTGTATCGACTTGAAACCCGATGTCTTAGTGTGAAAATTTGGTCTGAAGTGGACCAAAGCCGCACCGGAAGCCGCACTGATATTGGCCGATGTGTGCGGTGAAATACGGTTTAGATGTTCACACAATACACTGGATAGGATCTTATAGGCGACGTAAAGTAGGGATATACCTCGATAGTTGTTATAAGACATAGGATCACCCTTTTTGTAGATGAGGCAGATAAGAGCTGATGTTACAGTCGTCGGGCATGCTTTCGTCCTCCTATACTTTGCAAATGATCTGGTGCATTTTCCTTTCCAAAATATTGCCTCCAGCTTTGAAGAACTCTGATGGCAAGACGTCTGAGACAGCGGCCTTGTTGTTCTTCAGCTTTTGGATAGCTGTGCCGACTTCTTCTAAGCTGGGTCGGAGGACTAGATATTTCATCGAATCGTGGTGGGTTCTCTTCTTGCCCTATCACTCTCTCTTGGTCAACCGATGAAAATATTGCTTGAATACATCCACAATTCCCTTTTGATTGGTAACGAGGTTACCTTCATCGGTACGGAGTGCTTGGCGACCCGTTTTATGGCCTGTAGTTATTGCTTTTTTTTCTAAAAAAGCTTCGAGTGTCCTTTCTATTCCAGCACATCTGTACATTCATGAGCTAGGAGACTGTGTAAGCTCTTTTCTTTTGGCGCAGTAGTCTTTTCTCCTCCCTTCTTCTGATTCTATACTCATCCCACGTTGCTCTGGCGATGCGCTGCAGTGTTTTCCTGTATCCTTCGTCTGTCGCCCTTTTCATTTGCGCGCACTCCTTATCATACCACCGGTTTCTATCTCGAGGTGGTCGGTAGCCTAGAGTGGTTTAAGCCACGACTTTGATGGAAGTGTTGCAGTGCGATCACATAGTTGAGCTCTGAGTCGGGCTTCTACGAAATAATGGTCAGAGTCGACATTTGCACGACGAGTGTCGTCCGTCGATAAGCACATTGTCGACTTAGTTGGCGGTTCGACCGTCCGGAGATAGCCTTGGGAAGTCTTAAAAACTCCCTCTTGACCTGAAAATGACTCAAAATATATTTTCTATCAAGAAGTAGGTAAGTTCCACACGCAGGTAATAGTGTGGGTCCTTACATAGAACCCCGCGGAATTCAACGTGTATTAAACAAGCTGTTAGTTTAAATTGATTAAATCCAGTTCAACTCGTTTTATTCCATTCAAAGTCTTGGATTTGATTCTAGAATTTTAAAATAGTTCAATTAATACAGAGTATACTCGTATGTATCACCTGAGTGTAACTCATTGTATTATCATCTAATTCGCTAGTTCGCAATATTTCTTTATTATTGACAAGATCGGACAATGTATCTTCAGAGAAATTTATAGTGACTTGATTTACATCTCTTACTCTCGCCATTTTTGCATGTATCATCCGAAAATTGTGTCAGTCTGTAGTCGTCTCCGATTAACATGGTCGTCGTTTTCTCCTTCCTATTGGGATGAATTAAGACATATGGACAGTAAATAACCAAGACATAACCCACATTTCAGAGGGAAGCCTGTATCATCCAGTTCTTACTTTTCGTCTTTCTTTCTTGCATTCTCCGAAATAAATTAATTTTTGACATCCCATTTGACTTCTTTGTTCACACTCTTTCGCTGTTAACAAACACTTATTTGCCACAAAGATTTGCAACAACATGCAGAGAATTAACCATTTATTGCCTTTTACTTGACAGTGAATTCTGGTGTAAACTGTACGAAATGCCAGAGCAATTCGTCATGTTTATCGGACGTCCATCCCTAATGGATAAACAATTCACCAGAACTCATAAACGTAGACCGGTTGTATCTAGGGGATTCCAAGTCATGTCACTGGCAACTAACACCGATTCTAGTTGAAACCAGTTTAGATAGATGCAAACTTGAATTTTCGTCGAATGAAAATTGAAAATTCTCCCGAATCAGATGAATCGCGTGGAAACAGTGTTAATTACTCGATCGTCGTAAAACTGGTTCGAATCACAATTTTTAGTACATGGCTTCTGGGTTCCAATTGAGGGCAAGGAACCGCTGGATTATTGCAGCAAAAAGATACAACAATTTTCTCAGCCACACAAAACCAATCTAGATTCTACTGATCTTGGTGATCGTAGGGAGCGCAGTGATAGTGCTGGTACATCAACATCATACATGGTGATGATGTTGATCTTGCCGGTTCATATCTTTATTACCCTCTACGACAGAGACTAAACAAATAAATAAAAAAAAAACTCGACAACTCAAACCGTCATCGAGTTAAGCTGTTTAAAGTGGACAATATTTGGATCAGCAATTCCACAGATTCGAGGAAAAGTAATAGCTTGCGCGTGGCGGCTTTATCACTAGCTCGTGTGTATCTTTGTTATGAAAAAGTTTAGAGTTACAACGGCAAAGGCAATCCAATCCAAATCATGCATTCATCCCACACTCGCACTGGTTGGTGAGCGTCGCGTCTTGGCGACGAGGTGAGGCGTAACATGACAGATCACCGGCAGCAGACATTTGCGTTCGATATGCACGAACTGTTTGTAAGGTGATCTTGGCACGAAAGTGGATCATTTATGACAAGTTACTGCTACAGTTTGACTCAGCGAATTGGAGACAGATAGGTGTGGATACCAAGTACTCGTACTTATACGCTGTTGGTGTTTGGTGTTTGGTGTAAGGCTAAGCGAAACGTTTTAACTGCGCAAAATGATCGTTTGCGGCTAGACCGATGGAAGCTGTTATCTAGAGTGGCACAGCAATACGTATTCGTACTTGTACTCGTAAAGCTGATATGACTATGACATGGGATGCAAACATTTTTGAGATACCCTCCATGGTGCAGTAACTTTCTCTTAGTTGACTGCAGTAGGCGAGGGTGCAGCTGATTTAGGTGTTGTACTCATACATCTGCTCGTATGTGGTCTCCGTAAACAAGGCTTCAGAAAGGCTTTTTCGTCGTGGGAGAGTGATTAAGTGTTGGAATGATTTGGAAGGTTTGCAATTTTAACCCGATAGCCAAGTGTGGATAGTATTGCTATCGTTGCTAGTACCGCCAGTTTGAGTATAAACAAGGATCACATATACACAGAATTACATAAGGCAGACAATTAATCATTAAGAAATGCTGCACGTGTACCTGAGGCGGATAATTACAACGATTGCGTCGTTGGTGGCTGATTGCTTATTACTTTGAAAGAGAAACAGAGAGAAAGAGAGAGAGAGTGAATGCAACATTTAGGGGCATGGGCGTTTGATGCAAGCCTTTCTTTGGCGGTGAAGTTTAAAGTAGTTTACACCTGGAATGAATTATCTTTTCTATAAGGAGAAACGACTAGGAGCAGTACTAATTGAATGGGGTTTGGTTTTCGCTTAAGGTTTTTGGCAGATAAAAGACATTCACTCTGTAGCGTGACTATGCTTTTTAGTCGATAATCAATCACTTTGGTATTTTGCTTGACAATTTCTAATAAACAACTGTTACATGAATCTGCGTTTGGATGGGGTAGGTATTTGGTATCGGAGAAATGTGTACCTGATTAGATAATTGCATGCCTTGGTTTGGGATTTAGCTGCAATTAGTGTCGGGGATAGTTCGATGATTCGTAAACAAGATATTAGTCTCATTTCCTGAGAGCACGAAATATCTATTTGAGAGGTAAGGCAATCACGTTTCCATCTCGAACTCGTACATTCACGTATTTCATTTATGATACACTGTTTTTATGAAACATAGGCTGGCCTATGTCTATACTAATCTCCGGAACCGAAGGTTAACTTTCTAAGAAACTTAAGTTTTGTAAAGGAAAGTGAAATGAAATGAAATCAACGTTATGCTTATAAGAAACTGTAAAGATTTAACAAGACATTTGGAAGATCTGACTTTTTAAGAACATAGGGAGGCTGGTTTTATGTTAAGGAAGTACGTAACCGATACCTTCTGGGAAGTAATATCAAAGCTCGAAGGATCTATTCGTGATATGTGACCTCCTGTACATGCCCGCTGCCTCGAACTTTTAATTTAAGTCGCTCTAGCATCAAATCTGGTAATGCATTTGATAAATTTGATTGTACCAAAACAAAAAATGTTGGAAAATACATCAATTTTCAAATTGTATCAGTAGTTTTCAATATTGGGCGCGAATAATGGCCTTGAGACGGCTGAAGAAAGCATCGCACGCTGCACGCAAGTGGCTCTGCGGTATTTTGGCCCATTCCCAGCGAAGTGCTTGTTTGAGGTGGTCCAAACTTTGGTATTTTTTTAGTGCCAACCTTCGCCTTCAAAACACCCTAGACAGAGAAATCCAATTTGCAATGGTTTTGCATCCGATAATTTGCAATCCATTATGTCGAAGAAATGAAGTGTGGAACATTGTTTTTTAACCGATCTCGGTTAATGCGCGCTTTGTGAGATGGTGCCGAGTCTTCTTGAAATGTCCACGGTCTCCGACCGAAGGCTTCAATACTGCCTCTAAGACAGTTTCACGGTATACGATCGCATTAATTTTGACGCCACGGTCCAAAAATACGATCGGAGAGCGACCATCGGCGGTTATGGCGGCCCAAACTATCACCATCGGTGCTGCTGAATTTTGGTGGCCGTCCGAAGGTGTAAATTTTTGAAAGACCTCTCTGGCAAGTAAACTCGATCATTTTGCTTGTTGACATATTGCTCGATAACAAAAGGCGATTTATCGGAAAAAAACAAATTCGGCAACTCACCACTTTTGTGCAATTGTAGCAACTCCTTCGCTCTTTCGACTCTAACTTTATTCTGTTGTGGTGTAAGATCGTATGCTTTTTGGAACTTCAATGGCTTGAGCCCAAGCTCATTTTTCAGTATGTGTTGCATTCGTTCCAATGATATGTTGAGCTCACGAGCCATTTTTCTTCCACTTCAACGCGGATTTCGCTCAATTCGAGCCTTCACTTTCCGAACCATTTCTGCCGATGTAGCTGTTTTTTTATGACCCCCTCCATGGCGTTTTGCAACGCTGCCAGTATCACGGTAACCAGTTATGGTTCGAGACACAAATGATTTATTCACTTTGAGGTGCTGGAGGGCTCTAATGATAGCTACTTTGGTTTTCCAGCCAAATATAAAGCAATCACACTATCACGTTTGAATTCCATCGCAGATAAACATTTTTCAACACAACTAAGACGCAAATCGTTTAAAAGGCTTGTAAATAATACAATTATCGTCATGTGTCAAAATTTGAGCTCACTGTCATGAACGGTTTGGTATGAAGTTGGTTGCAGTTCGAGTCAGTCAGGCCTTTGGGGACAGGCAGTGACCAGCGAGAAACCGCAGACGTTTCTTATAGAAAAGCAGCTAGATCTAGCCATAGTTAGGAACTACATTGGATATTTGTGATGAAAAATTGGCTTAGCGAAGAATATAGATTACGTATAGGGCGATGGTTTGACCGCCGAGCGGTTTTTAAAGCAGCAGGTGATGGTTGGAAACAAATCATACGTTAACTCATCACCAACTTCTGTGTCGACAAAAGTATGCCCGACAAATAAAACTTCAGCATTGTTTGCCGATATGCACAGGAGTTCTGCTGAACTGCGCCAACTACCGGGGAATAAGACACCTCAGCATTACATATTCAATATTTTCTACTATATTATGGGAACGACTTTGAATCTTTAACAACTGTATGACTGGCCTTATCAGGGTAGATTTAGGCAAAACAAATCTTACAATACGTTTGATCTTGAAAAAAAACCATGCCTAATTTTTGCACCCCTATCAATACGCATAATGACGCAACGAATGCACACTGTTCCATCAGCGGAATTGTGTGAAACTCCCAAGTCAACAACAGAGGCATAATTTTTCAAAACACAGTTCAATTACTCGCATACGCAGATAACAATAATAAAATCGAAAGAACACAGAATGTTGTACCCCAGAAGTGTCAAAGAAAGCTTAAGCGGTCAAAGAGGAACACACAACATCCACGCCTAAGACAAAATGTCACAAAAGGCAGCTTAACCATCCAATATTATCCGAAGTATCACTCCTACTGACTGCAACGTGTTTGGGCTTAGAAAGCTATCTCGAGCTACCAAAAAGATATAATACAAGTTACTGATCATCTTTGTCCCCTTTTACGGCGCAGAAGCTTGGACACTGACAAAATCGGATGAACATGATTGATTTCCGATCCCTTTTGCATAGTTTCTAGAATATTCACGTTTGGCAGGTAGCTTTTCAGTAAAAGGAAGTGCTATAGCCCGTAATTAAATGCGCCTGGTCTTACTGAGCTAAATCGAATGGTTTCGTTCTTTCTAGTCGGCGCACAAGGTCTGCCTCATACAGAATCTGCACTATTGCAATCTCCATGGCAACGAATATGGAGTTTTCGAGCAGAGTTCGATATTTCGTCATCGACGGCAGTTACTCCAATGTCTCCGTGGATATCACTGTTTCTGATATACCACGGGGCATTTACTATGATTCTCAGCACCTTGTTTTAAAAACATTGTAGGATATCTCTATTGCTTCGTTTAGTACAACCCTTAAGTTGTATACCATACTTCCAAACAGGTTTAAGCACTTGCTTGCGTAGTTTAGAATATCTTCCAAGTAGCCAATACATTTTTTTGAATTTATTTTCAAGCTCGTCACGTGTGACTTCCATTTAAGTTTCGCATCTAGTCTCACTTCTAGATACTTTGCTTCGTTTGCATATGGTATTTGTATCGAGTTAATGAAAATGGGTAGGTAGATAGGTTTTGTTAGTAAAACGAACATGGGTTGATTTGGTTTCATTGAGAGCAAGTCGCCAAATCTTTGTCCATTTGCAAATATTGTCCAAAGCTCGTTGGAGCTTTACAGTTGCTTATTCGACAGATTAATCTGTTATTAATATAGCCGTATCGCCCGCGAACGAAGCTACATACAAAAGCATCTTCTTCTTGCGGTACATCTCGGATGTAAAGTAAGAACAAGACCGGACCAAGAACACTTCCTTGTGGTACTCCGGCAGCGATTTTCTTAAATTTTAGAGTAATCCGATCCGTGTTTAACACGGAATTTGAAAGGAGCGGTCGTAGCTTAATTTCAGGCCTTCATGCCATACCTTGTCGAAGGCTTGAGAGACATCCAGAACAGCGCTAGAACATGCCTTTCGCGCCTCTAAGGTTTTCTCTATTTCATTTGTTATTCTAAAAAACCTGGTCAATTTTGGAATGCTTTGTTCTGAAGCAGAATTGGTGGTCAGGAATCAAACGTCTTTCCGCAATGACCGGTTGCAGGCGCTTTAACAAAAGTCAAATATCGAAAGAGCGATATCGGTCTGTATTTCAAAGATGTCAGATGTCAGGTGTCGAAATCGTACCACCAATGTCTTCTGTTAGCGTTTGTCTTTTTTTCATTGGTAGCGATTGCATTTGGGGTCTTTAATACTTCTCATAGCTTTCCATGGTGAATAATTAGAATTTTTTTGGGCAGTCAAGCCTTCATGATACACACGTAGAGATCTCTTGATTTATCAAATCTTTGATTGCTTTCTTGAGTTCATTACACAGGTGGTTAAATAAAGTTTTGTGCTGTGGAGCTCGGGATTGTTGCCATCTTTTGCGTGCTCTCCTCTATTGACGTATCAGTTATTTTATTTCCGTCGGGTGCTTAGCTTCGCTATATAAAATTTCTTTCCTCCTAACGGAAGTGTTGTTTCACGCGGCTTTCTGTATGATTTCGAAGCTGCCGACTTCATCTTCTATTTCATACGATGTTTTAAGCGACACATTCAGAACAATATTTTTTAAAGCTGTCCCAGTTAGCTTGATTGGTAGTTCGTCTAGGGGCTCCTTCTTTTTTTATTAGACGCTCGCTTATTGTAAAGATGACTGGTGAATGATATGAGGAGAGATCAAAACCATCCCCAACGTCTGAAAAGTCTTTGGCTACGCCTGTTCCAATGAAAAAGTCTACGAGGCCTGGAGCTTTTGATCTGTCGGTGGACCAGTATGTTGGTTTTCCCGTCGAAAGGAAGTCAATATTAAGTTGCATGCCGGCTTCGTAAAGTCGTCAGCCTTTGGTTGAATCGCATCTTGAATCGAGTTAAAATCCCGACCAACAATAAAATTAGGTCCAAGTGAGTCCAAAAGATTTGTTAAATCGGTTTTTTCGAGTTTGTATCGCGCAGGGCAATAAAATGACGCGATATTAAAGCACGAGTGTTTATTTCTCACCCGAACTGTACTTACTTGCAACGCATCGGTCTCTATAATTGTACTATATTTATACAGGGTAGGCCATTTAAAGTTGACCCATTTGTTTCTGAAGAAAAACATAACAAAAAACAATGTTTTGTCCATTTGAAAAATCATTTATTTTGGTCCAAGGAGATTTGTTCCAGCTAATTTTTAAAAATGATATCGCGTAAATGGGCACCTTTAGCTTTAACAGTCAAATGCACTCTTTTTTCGGCATTTTCCATGACTTTGGTCAATGTTTCGGACAATATGGCGGCTATTTCAAGTCGAATATTAACTTTAAGTTGAGCTTAGCTCTTTGGCTTATTAGCGTATACCTTGGATTTGAAATAACCCCACAAATAAAAGTCTGGTGATCTCGATGGACAGTCAAAATCACCACTTTTCGATATCAACCACCCGGAGAACAATGGTCGCAATAAATTGATTGTTGCTTTTAGTGTATGGCATGTAGCCCCGTCCTGTTAAAACCAGAAGTTATCCATGTCATTTTCACGAATAATTGGCATCACAAATTCCGTTATCATGGTTCGATAACGCTCACCATTGACGGATGTCGCGGCTCCATCATTGTCTTCGAAAATATACGGTCTGATGATCATAAAACTGTAATTTTTTGGTCGTAAAGAGGCTGTTCTTCAATTAATTGAGGATTTTCGGTGACATATGGTAAAATCGACAATTTTGGTTGTTTATGCCTCCATTCAAGGAGAAATGTGCCTCGTCTGACATGATGACTTTTGAATGTAAAGCTGAACATTTTCAGCGCGTTCTTTTGGAGTGTACTGTTCCATGGTATAAATTGTCTTCGAATGACGCTTCCAACGCGGTATGACATTTGTCGATCTGTCAGCGCTGTCAAAAGTTACAGGGTTGCCAGATAAGTTAACTTTAAATGGCTTACCCTGTTGAATGTTCAATAGAATCTTTGATGAGTAGGGAAGGCCCGCCTCTAGCAACAGATGTGATACTATATATTAATTTTATTTTATTTTAAAAAAATTTGCATTGAGAAATTTTAATTATTTAAATGCTTGTTCAAAAGAAAAATTCATTAAGTCTGTGTTATTTTAATAAAAATAAAGAAAACTCTTGAAAAACGAATTGTGTTACGAGTATATTTTATTGGCGATAGTTTCTTGTACAATTGCATCTTCGAGTCTAGATGTGTTGATCTTAAAATGAAGTTCTATATGGTTTTAATATTTTATTGATGTAAGGGCCTTTAGTACATGTAGGTCCTAATAGATTGATAACTGGTAATTAAAGTTTCAAAAATTAAAAAGTCTCAAAGCCAATCTCCAGGTTTATATGAGTTAACCACGGAATCTCTAGTTTAGTGTTCGAAAAATGTTCTATTTAATTTTGTGGAAAATTTAAATGAAATTAAAAAAATCGGTAAGGATAAAATTGAAAAGGATAATTACCATTTTCCTATTAAGATCATCTACACCGAGCACAATAGCATGTGATTAACTTACGCCGCCCCAATTTGTGCTAAAACATGCTGTTGGCGGCCCCATTGTTTGCCAAAATCATTACCTGATAAACAGATAAACACGCTAAATGAACCACAGCAAAACGTACTGATATGGCGTAGTAAAAAAAAAATTTGAAAAACAGCACACTATCACTGTACAGTCACACGATGAAATTGTTGTGCCAGGCAGGCACGTGTGGATCAAATAATTTTTTTCTTTTTTTTCAATCAGAATGAATTTGAATTTTTTTTTATTTTTTTTTTTCTTAGACAATTCGATGTTTTTTCGCACAAGTCACAAAATAAACAATATAAGTAGAAATTGTTATTTTTGATTTGGGAAAAAAAAATAGAAAAAAACATAACAAACCCGCAAATTGACGTAAGATAACTCATGTGACAATTTCGTCAGCTATTGTAGGAGGCATGATTATGTGATTTTTTTTTGCTAAAAATTTATTTAAGTTCGCAGTTTTGGAATTCCAGATTCAGAGGTTCCGATACATAGGAATCTGCACTCGACCATGCAGTTGCAGTTTCAATATTGCCATTTCCCATGACTCACATTGCATGCATCTTTCTAGAATTCCATTGATTACTTCTTTTTTTTAAATGTATCTATGTTCTTGGTCTGCATTATCTTGTCTCTTATCTTTGCAATGCGTACTGGAAAATTACAAAATACGTGAGTAAACTGAAACAATTTTAAAAGTCATTCCAGAGGAAATGAGGTGATTCTTCAGAATTCTACGACGCAAGACTATGGTATATCTGTATCCGTAAATCTGGATATTTTGCACGAGAAAGATTATACAAGAGTCAATTCTTTAGATGGCTTTTAGTGTCTGGGTTAATATTGACACGATTGTGATGGTCAATAACACGCGCCATAATACTAAGTGAATTTTCAATATACCTAAGTGCTTGCGAAGTACTTGGATATGTCTGGCTTGAGACATTCGAAAGATGCATTTGTACGTGTCTATTTGCAGTTCCAAGTAAAGAGTTGAGACGGATCTTGAAATCCCTTAACAGATTTGTGATTCGGATTATTTAGATTTATCGGATTTGTGAAGGAGACCAGATGAACATATCTTATACTATCTATGCAGAATGAGTAATATTGCGTTTCAGGCAACCAAGAGATATTTACTTATCGTTGAGACGGGCAAATTTATAACTGCGATTTTGGATATACGTATTTAAGAAGATGCGTCCCTCTTGAATTCTTAACTACTGCTCAATAAGACCCATTTTTAGGTTCATTCTTGATACCCCAGCCATCAACAATAGATAAGAATATGAATTTTAGAAGCTTCTTTATCTTAATTTTGTCCAAGTTCTCTATGACGTCGAAAAAACATCTACTTAGAATTTTCATTTTCTGACAGATGTAATTTGTTCTTTGTCCTGAAAACTTCTGCAGTAGTCGTTATGCAAGAGCTGTCCCTCATAAATACTAATAGTACAATGTCCAATTGTAACTGCAGTAAGAAAAGCCAACTTATTGGAGAAAAATCTATTTTAACTTTTTTAACAACTAAGATGAGCCTGAGGCGCATTAAGAGACTACCCGAAGCGTTCGGGTTTCCAAAGTCTGGATGCTATAAATGGAGCAATCAAAAAGTCAAATATACATATGTATTTATATTCGTACATCATTAACGCGTAAAAGCGCTACGCGGATAATCCTTCGCTTGATCTCAGCGCTGGTGTCGTTGTCCGTATTTATAGCGAAGCCAAGGTAAAGAAACTCCTTAAGTACCTCAAAGTTATATCTGTCGAGGGTGACGTTCTCCCCGAGACGTCGGTGTTGGTTGTCCTTTTTGCTTGACTGCATATACTTGATCTTGCCCTCATTGACCGCTAAACCCATTTTCGCCGCTTCCGTCTCAATACTCGCGAAAGCGCCACTGTCATCACGCTGCTTTCTCGCGATTATGTCAATACCGTCGGCGTATGCGAGTAGTTGGACGGACTTTTGAAAGATAGTGCCTCTTGTGTTTGCTCGTGAGTTTGCACTATTCTTTCAAGTATAATACAATGTTGAAAAACGACATCAGAGGTCTCGGTGAGATCTTTACCGACCTTGATGGAGCCGGGTGCATTCTCCATCGTCGTCTTGCACAGACGGACGAGTTTGGCAAGGATGCCGAAACTAGACATTGCTCTGTATGGCTCGTGTCCATAGATGCTTTCATACGCGGCCTTAAAATCGATGAAAAGGTGGTGTGTATCGATCTGAAGCTCATGGGTCTTCTCCAAGATCTGCCGTGGTGTGAATATTTGGTCGATGGTGGACTTTCCTGGCTTGAAGCCACACTGATATACACCTATTAGGTTGTTGACGAACGGCTTCAGACGTTCACACAATACGGCAGATAAGATCTTGTATGCGATGTTAAAAAGACTGATGCCTCTGTAATTGGTGCAGTTCAGAGGGTCTCCTTTATTGAGAAGCGGACAAACAATACTGAGGTTCCATTCATCGGGCATACTTTCGTCCGACCATATTTTACAGATGAGTAGGTGTGTGCTCCTTACCAAGCCGCTTTGAATAGCTCGGCAGTCAGGTCATCCGCTCCAGCGGCTTTGTTGGACTTAAGCTTCGATATAGCTATCTTGACTTCATCCAGGTCGGGTGGACGGAATTGTTGGTCATCATAGTCCAAGTTGGAAGGTTGATTCTGCCTGACAGCGGTATTTGGTCCGTCATCGCCGTTATACAGTCTGCAGAAATGGTCTTTCGAAATCCTCAACATCGACTGCCATTCTACTACGATGTTCACTTGTTCATCTCTACAGGCTTCGGTTCGGGGTTTGTTTCCGTGGCATTTTATTTTTATTTTTTGGTAAAACTTCCGAACCTCATTCCTGGAGAAGCATCTCTCAATTTTCTCGACCGCGCGCTTCTCATGCTCTTTATTCTTCCTTCTGAGAAGCCGGTGTTCGTTTCTCCTCTTCCGCTCATAGAGCTCATGAGCAGCTCTGATCCTTCTAAGCGCGTCAACGTTAGCATGTTCTATTTTTAAAATGCTCCCATTGTTCCGATTTGAGTTCTGTTGTTGATATTCCCTCTAAATCTAAGCGTCATAGCTTGACATTTGCAAAAGTTACGTAGCCAAGAGTACATCTATCTCTGTGTGTGTTGGCGATTTTTTACAATTTTAGAAATAACTTGCAACAACGGTGCGCGAACGTTGGAAATGTTGGAAAAGTGTTTCGGCAACGATTCTCTAAAGAAAACGGCCGTTTACCAGTGGCACGAGCGGTTCAAAAGTGGTCGTGAGTCAATCGAAGATGATGAACGCAGTGGCAGACCATCGACATCGAAAACCGACGAAAACATTGATGAAGTAAAAGAAATGTTGGTCAATAACCACAAATTAACCATCAGAGAGACGTTTGCGTGAACCAACTTGTGGGCAGAAAACTCGTGGATTTTGCACCATGAGAACGCACCGTCGTCGCACAGTGCCATCATTATTCGTAATTTTTTTGACGAAAAATGCAACAAATACCATCCAACAGCCACCAAATTCACCTGATTTGGCTCCCAGTGACTTCTTTCTGTTCAACCGAGTTAAAAAGCCATTACGGGGAACGCGTTTCAGCAGCCGATAGGAAGTAATGGAAAAATCGCAGGAAGCACAGATGGGCATACCGAAAACCGAATATAAAAAATGTTTCGAGGATTGGATCAAGCGCTGGCATAAGTGTGTTGCAGTCGATGAAGATTACTTTGAAGGGGACAACATAGATTTAGATGAATAAACTTGTATTTTTAATTTTTTGAATTCGGGCACTTTTTGATCAAGGTTGTAATATGCTGCAAAAGAACGCGTGCTAATTTTTTTTTTTTTTACAGAACTGAACAAAATAAGAACAGAGTTGTCATCTGAAATGAATTTTAGATAAAATCGTTGAAAAAAAACTTGGAATACATTAAGAAGTATATACTTTGTGGGTAATTAATATACATAGCTAGCAATCCGTAGTGAACTAGGGTTCCAGCTAACATGCCTCAACTGCTAGCGCGGTTTTTCGTCAATTTCCTCCAGTTAGGACTATTTGCACTTGCTTTTTTTTTATTGCGTTGTTCCTTTTGATTGAAATCGGAAACTTTTCGCATCGAGGATATCTATGCCGTTGAAACGTCTTGTCCATTCTGCAGCGCTTGAAAGCATTTTCGTCTGTGCGATAAAACAGAACTTCAGAGGGAGCCTTACTCCTAAATTGCTTTCTAAGCCCAAACACACTGCGATTATGAGGGGTGGTCCCTGTAGATACCCATCGTGGCCGCAGGGACGTACGTCCAATTTTTTTCGTAAACTCCACTTAAGTGGGACGTAAGATAGCCCACCCACAATCAGAGGTGATTGGCTCGCTTCGCGAGTTAACAGTTTTGCACCCTTTTCTCCGCAGAGTTTACCTGTTCACGCGACATTATCGCTCCGCTAAGGGTATGTCAACAACTGTCAGGGACGCGCCTACAGGTAGAATTAAAAATTTGTTAAGTGGGACATAACATACAATGTTGGATCTTAACAATAAATATTGAATCTTTGTCCCGATGCAGGATAGGACTTAAGTCCTCAATTCGATTCGAAAAAAATATTTGGGACTTATGTCCCTGCACCGCTTATCGTGATGTTTTATTCTAGGCATCGATGTTGTTGATAGCATATACTTTATCTTTCTCACATTGAACCATGATGCCATCCTTGTATCTCCTCCTTTAATAGTTGTACTAAAACTGTCTTGTTCAATTTATCTTAGTTCCACCTAGGACAAAAATTGGCTAAATTGTATATTTTTACTTTCTACCCTCCGACCATTGTATTATACCTAATCAAGTCATAAATACTGTTACACAGAAAAATCAGTGCCAAATGAAAACGAATTAATACTCGTATTTAAACAATTTTTATCTTGTTTTTATTGGGTTATTCAATGGCTACAAATCTTAGAACAACTTATTCGAAATGACTTCCATTTTCCTTCCAGCACGCCTTAAGACGATGTGACCACTTATCGATTGTGAGACGACGCACTTCATGCATGGGGAAATTGTCCACTGCACGGACAAGGGCTCGCTTCAACGACCTAATTTTTGAGTGTCGAATAGAGCAAGCCATGCCCTCTAATACGGACCAAAACTTCTAATCCAACGGGTTGAGGTCTGGACTACCAGCTGGCCAATCATCCGTTGATATGAAGTCCGGAACGTTGTTTTTCAGGCACAGTTGAGTCTTTTTTGCTTTTTGAGCTGAAGCAGAGTCCTGCTGAAGAGTTCATAGCTTTTGTTGAATACTGATTAGTTGAGAGACTTCACAATGGGTTCCATGACGGTCAATTGATATACTTTGGCCGATGTTTTCACTGCTTTCTCGCAAAAATGGAGCTTGGTAACGCAATCGTAGCACACTCCCCACCATACCATTATAGACGCGGGATGGTGGCCTCTTTAAACCCTCGGGATGAGTTGGGATGCTTCTCTGGATGACCGAGCATACACACGATTGTGCTGCTTATTGAACGATCCTTCTACGGTGAAGATTTTCTCGTCAGTAAACACAATTTGTCTGTGAGCATTCTTCGCGTACCGGCTGAGTAACGCTTTCGATCTTCGATTGCGTTTTTCCTTCAATGCGGCCGTGAGCAGGTGTCCAGTGTGTCGCTTGCACGCGCTGAGTCCTAAATCTTTTTTGATATGCGAGACATGGATTTATGCGAAATTTGCATTTCCCGAGACAAGATTTTCTGCTTCGCAGCGGTTTTCGGTCGATTCGTTTCTTCACGGCTTTGATCGCTTTCGGAGTTCTCACAGTAAACGGACCGCCGGATCTTTGACGGTCTCGTACTATACCAGTATCCGCAAACAACTTCACAGCACGATACACAAAATTGAAAGTGATTCCAAGCGTCGCAACGCCTTTTTCCATGTTGCATTTAAGTAGGCCAACTAGAACAATACGATTTTCGATGTCGCCCCATTCCATGATTGTAAGGAATTAATGTCAAAAACTTTTTGCGTCACAATGAAGCATAAATATCAACTGTCAAATCGCCATCAATATGAAATGGATGCGCCCAGTGTTGCATTCGTAATGAGTGAGTTCAGTTGTGTACCAGTATTTATGACTGACTAGGTAGTTTCTCAGTAAATGGTATGACTTGGAAAATATCCAGAGAATACACCTCTGACGAAAATAACCGTCATCAGAGCACAATGCTTGTTTTCCACTCGATGTTTTATTTTTTCTTCTTTAAGGTGGCGCTATGGTCCGGATTGGACCTGGCCCTTAATGAACAAGGGTATGCAGCCAACTCGATCGTTCAGTAGAGCTTACAGTTTCGCATGCCATCCCCATCCATTTGCGTGTGTCACCTGAGTCGCGGTCTTGTTCTACTGCACTATCCCTTGAGGGCCGATTCAAAGACTTTTCGGACCGGAGCGTTGGTGTCCATCCACTCTACATGACCCGGCCATGTCAGTCGTTGGACCTTCACTCTTTTGGCTAGGTCGATGTAACTGTACAGTCAGTACTGTTCGTCGTTATATCTTCTCTTTCACTCACCGACAATTTCAGGCGGGACCAAAAATCACTCGAAGAATTTTCCTCTCAAAGCAACCAAGAGCACCCTCATCCATTTTCGATAATGACCATGTCTCTGCTCCATAGAGCAGGACTGGGATTATTAAGGTCTTATATAGGGTAACTTTTGTTGTTCGAGAGGAGGCTTCACTAATCAATTGCCTTTAAGCCCAAAGAAGCAGCGATTGGCTAGAGTTATTCTTCGTTTGATTTCAGTTCTGCTGTAGTTGTCTGAATTGACAGGAGAGCCTAGGTAGACAAGGTCACGGACGGTTTAGTTTTCCTTTCTTCAGCACTGCAAGTTTTGTACGACAAATACTCGATCATAAAAGATCAAAGTGTTCTTGCAAAATTATTAGTATCACTCCCTAACACTGTAGTATAATTCCTGCAGTATTTATACAGCTGATTGAGCGAACTCTTAACAAAGATGGGTCTCACAAACGCTGTATGAAATCAATTTATTTCAACCGTTCTGAAGCATTCGATTCGAGGCGAAGAACTGAAAGGAATGTCCCTGATATTAGAAAGGTCACATCGTCAGCGTAGGATGTGGTCACATTATAGCACATATAGTACAACAATATATGTTCAACCAAGCAAGCGATACCCTTTGACATTTTTAAAATTAGGCCATGTCTATAAACTGGCTCACAATACCATCATACAGCGCCTACGTACATAGAAGACGTAAAAAAAAAAAAATCTTTTTACTAGCTGACGTAAGTTTTATTAACCTCGTCTGTGACCCTACGTAAATAGCAATGTCAACGCAAACGCAAATGCTTGCCATAAATATTGTGACGAACTCATCACTTCAATTCAAAGTCACAGTTCTAGAGCTCTGTAGGTACTGTAACTGTGGCACACTAGTGGCCTTTGATTATGCCGCGCACAGAGGGCTCCCTCTCTCCATTCTCATAGAGAATTGACAATTGACTTTACGTAGAGCAGATTGTGTATCTACCGAATCGACTAATGAACAGAAAATCGCTCCTCTGATGCGCAATTACTTCGAATATAAAAGAAATAAGCAGCAACAGCATCGATACCTTAATATTAGCAGTTTAATGCAATTACCTGAGGGAATTTCATAGTGCCTGTACTTGTATGTATCTTACAGTATCTCGCAGTTCCATACAGTATCTTTCATCTGTTTTCAGATTCACTCGTCTCTTATTTAATCGATTAAGTGATAGTCAATCATCTGAAGGGTTAAAGATACTCGATAATACATTAAACAAGGCGTCTCATCCTTCGAATCGGATATCGTTAATTGCCCAAGAATCACGAGTATCACCTACCTCTTCAAACAAAGAGAAACAAATAAAAAATCTACAAAAAAAAAGAAACAACTTTCGTTTATTCGAGCAAAGTTAAATGACCCAAGTCAATGTGAGGCATGACAGATGAAGTAGAAGGTGTCAAAAACGCCTCTACCCAGTCAATCAATCGAAATCAATCCATTCATGGGGTCACGGTTGTTTACCGTGGGTACATCAATGTGGAACTAATGGACTACCGATTCATGTGTGATGTGAGATTTTTATCTTCCGGGTTGAACCCTCAAATTTAGATCAGAGTGTCACTTCATGGACCAACGAGCCATATGTATTGCCAAATAAATTTGCGTATATCCGAAATCTGAGACATTGTGGTCGTTAACCCACCCGATTTAGAAAGCCTTTGCTGAAGATAAGTAGTTCATAGTGTGAAGGACAGTAATTGGATATACTCGTACGTAAGGTCTTAGAGATTGCCTTGAGATGTGCTCTATAGACGTTGACTGATGAAAATAGATATTAAGAAAATGAAAGGTCATTGGCTTGTGAATTTGGGCCTATTTTGTGGAAATAAATGTCGGATAAACATGTCAGGGGATATTTTTAGTTGGAACACCTTCAATATCGGGTTTTTTTTTTGTGTAAACACTTGTGTCGAGTAATAGCAGCGGTGTGAAATAGGGTGTCGTCATCACTCTCACAGCAAGTATAATAGTATGTTGTGTTACTTATGCCTTGCCGACATAGGTTAGTATTCTGTCACGATGACAGTGAGCAGCCTACAGTATTTCCTTTTGAAGGACAGAAGCAAAATCGCAGACCTCTCAGAGATGTCGGGAAGTATTAATTTGGACTGGAGAGTCATGACCTCTCCAGTTATGCTCACGTGAAAATACACTTCTCAATATAGCCCAAATAGGGACAAATGTTGTCTTAATGCAGGTTCAGGTGCGCGGAACTCTGCTATAAGCCTTATCTGACAAGTTCATAGTTGATAACTTTTTCGACTCTATCGAAGAAAGATGCTTATCGGTGCCAATTTAAAGCCATCAAAGTAACAGCGTATTTGACGGGCATATTCGTCACCACAACTGATTATGGAAACCACCTGCGAGTGATTGTGTTACTCAGCTTGTAGGTGGTAGCAGGTGGATTTGATTAGATTTCCCACTTACTGCAGGTGCCATCATATCGTCTAAATATCTCCTTTCTGGCTAGCTAACGCCTTTTGAAGACTTTGACCAGCATGTGTGTTTGTTTTCAAGTCCAACATTTGAGGGCTGTATTAGCTTCGATCATCAGATCTCAATCTTCCCTAAAATAAGTCTGTAGTGACTTGTTTACAGTATTCCTTAAGAATTCCCATCAAATCTTCGTTTCATCATGGAACGACTGATTTGCACCGCTCAGGTTCTGTACAGCGGTCTCTAACTTCTGACTTCTTAACGTACATACTGAACAGCCTTACCTTCGTAAAAGATGTAAACTGAGTGTTCCAGATGTTATTGTGTTGAGTACTTAGGAGTAGTTCATGACCTGGCCGTTTTCGATTGACTAATAATAATATTGCACTGCGATTTTGTGGTCTATTGTGCCCCCTACTTATACCTTGAAGAGGTTTACTCCCTCTTCCAGAGCCCCCTCACAGCTTGATTCACCAGGAATTATGCTGGAGTGTTCTGCATAGAATCTGCAGAGACCTTCATCCTGAGGTGTTTCCTGAGTTTACAATGCCCCGTTAGGAAACCAGTTAGGATGCGTTATTTTTTCTGAGACTGATACATGCTTTAAATCTTTTGAGATTTAGGTAATCTCCTAAGAGCTTTTTTGGCTTGTCTCAGACCTTGGAGATCCCGAAAGGTTTTAGTCCTTTGCTCCTTTTCCGATTTCCTGAATTCTTCGCGTAGGGTATGTTCCCCTATCCCGCAGAATGGTTGAGGTCCTATGAAGGGTTCTGCTTCCCCTTTTCTCGCTAGAGAATCCGCCGCCTCATTACCAGTGATGCCCACATGGCCAAGTATCCAGCAGACAGATTCTCTGTTTTTCTTGCCCAATTTGTTGAGACTTTGTAGGCATTCCCATGCAAGTTTGGATTTAATGACAAAGGAGTCCAGTGCTTTGATAGCTGCTTGACTATCTGACATTATTGCTTTGTTACAGCTTCTGTAATTCTTTTCAAAATTGATTCGCACATACTTCTACTTGACAGATGCTGGTACTCTTGCCCATGGATTCATGGTGTTTCGTTCTTGGCCCAAACACTCCTGCACCAGTTTCCTCGTCAGTTCTCGAGCCGTCTGTATACCACTTTATCGTGTGGTTGCTCAGTCCATAGATAGTGGATTCATCGCTCCATTCTTTTTTGTTGCTGAGCTTCGTTGAGAAATTCTTTTCAAAGTTGTATTTCTTAATGCTGTCATCTCTTGGAATAGCCAAGAGTGGAAGTTTTCCGAGTAGTGCATCATATTCTTTCGAACGAATGCATTTCCCCTTTCCAATTCCTTCTTTTGCTATTCTTAGAATTGTTTTATTCGCCGCCTCTGAGACAATGAGGTGTAGGCGAGTTAATTCCAATAGCACCTCCATTGCAGCAGTTGGGCATGTACGCATTGCGCCGGTGATGCGTAGGCACGCCAGTCTTTGCACCTTGTTGAGAGATTCTCTCGTTGTTCGTTTTGCTCCGTTATGCACCATATGCATATGCACTACTGCACCATATATGATCATTGGTCTCACAATCGTTATGTACATCCATCGCAGAATGTTATTGGTACAGCACCACGAATTTCCCGCTAGGCTCTTACATATCATAAGAGCACGGGTTGCTTTTGTAGCAGAGCAGTTTGCTGTCTAGATGTAGTCCCAGATACTTCACCTCATTGACCGGTATCAATGTCGTGCCTGACAATCGGATTTCTTTAAGTCTTTGAAGTTTCCTTTTCTTTGTGAATGGCACTATAGTGGTCTTAGCCGGGTGGATGTTCAGCCCGGCCGTGAGGCTCCATTCCTGGGTTACTCTCAGACATCGTTGTATAATGTCGCAGAGAGTTTCTTCGAACTTTCCTCTGGCAATTAATACTACCTATGTCATCAGCGTACGCCTGACAGCTGATGCCAAGCGTGGTTAATTTTTCCAGTAGTTCGTCTACAACAAGGCATCACATTAAGGGTCATAATATCCCTCCTTGTGGACACCCTCTTGTAGTGTCTATTCTAACAGTTCCAGCTTCTGTCTGTGTCTCGCACATCCATCTGGATACTGTGTTGTTGGCTACTTTCCGTTGTAGGGCTCGTTTGATAGCCTCATGTGAGATATTGTCAAACGCCCCCTCGATATCAAGAAAGGCACACAGTGGGGAGGGGACATACTTAGTGTTTCCTCCCTCAGATAATTATCCACAGCCTTCTCTCTGTACGACTTTGGGTGTGTCGGGTCTTTTAATGCGTTTTGCCCTTTCTGTAGTAGAACTGGCGCTATAGCATCCACGCCTGGGGATTTCGATTGACTAACACAGTACATAGTCGTACATAGAGGAAGATATCATTACTGATAGAGGGACATATTACGTTAACCTGAGAGACACTGCAGTGACTAGAGCGAAGAAATTGCATCCAACATATTACACGACGGCAATGAGAATGTTGTCTCTCTGTTTGGCTGCGAAGGATTCCCTTCTTCAGGATACGGCATTCTATTGCAAACATTTCATCCCAAGAAACTGATGGTTGAATGGAAGAAAATGTTGCTCGTCATCTGACAATTCTGCTTGTCAGAGGATTGATGCATCCACACTCAGCCCAATATCCCGTGTCGTCTACCCTACTTTCCGATCAAGTTCGTTGGATGGATTCAATGCCGAACTTGTGGCCTGTCTAAGAGTTATTGTAGTTGTTTTTCCTACTACTTCAAAGAACACAACAACCTTGTATACTTGCTTCTTCCAATTATATTAACTGCCTTAGATATGGGATAAATCTGATCAAGGAATAATCCAGCCCATGCCGTTGATCTTGTGCAAAGGGTTTTGATTGACTAATGCAAATCAAAGTGTCATCTACTCGTTTACGGCTAACTACGGACTTTTCCACATTCCGCAGTCATTTCCGCTGATAATATTTTATGACTACAGTCGCCGTTAAAAAAAAAAAAAAAAAACTTTAACTATTCAAATTAGAGACCACTTAATGGGCAATTGGACTTTTTAATTGCGCGCAACTATACTATGTGGCCATGAGGGTGCTAATTAAATTTTCTCCACACACCGTTGCGCGTTCGAATTTTCAATTAATTAATGAGCACGTAGAGGAGAAGAAAACTTAATTAGGTGCGCTGCCAGCGATTGTGTCAGTTATTTTCCCACCTGTTGTTTTTGAAAAAAAAAAAAAAAACTCTGTAACGTACAGATTCATTTTCTCGCATTAAAATTGGCGCGCTTCGCGTTTCACATGCCAGAAGGTAAATCTCACGGTATTTTTCTAAAGGACAATTATTTTCAAATTCTCAACGTTTTCTATTTTTTCCCCCCATCTCTGTCTCTCTCTCTCTCTCTTTTCCTTGTTGATAAAAATTATTTTTTTCCCAAACTCGTGACCGTTCACACGATAGAGATATGGTTTGTCAAAACAAAGTGCCACCGTGAGCGCTTACACATGTGTTGGTCGGGTAAAAATAGTTATTGGCTTATGGAAAAACCTAGCCGTGCTAAGTTTTTATCAGTTTGCGAATTTCTGACACTAGCACGTGACGTATCTATTACTTGTATATGCCTGATGAATGGTGCGAGATTAATACCGCCCAGACTTGATGATAATGTATCGCTCGATGTATTATCAATTGAAATGTATTTCAAAAATAAATACACAAATTTAATCTACATTAATCCACGACGGAAATAGTACAGGCTTTTACTCAGATAAGATGCTAAAAGTGGGAGTAGATAAAACAGTCAGTCTGGAATTTTTTTTTTTTTAAAGTGGTACTTGAGAAATGTAGGTGAAAATTGGAAACTACTCATATGATGCTTTCACGAAATTAATTAGGCATCACAAGCTAGAACGTCTGCACAATGACGAACAATGATTTCGAACTAGAAAATGTATTACACCAACCTAATATGCATAGTATAATGTGCATTCAAGAAACTACAATAAATAACGAAGTATCGGAAACGGGGCCTGCTTCTTGCAGATGCAAACGAAGCCACACAAAATGGTTTTTCAGAAACTTCTCTTCTAATCCCCTCCTTAACCCATTCCAATCTTGGTTCAGAAGTAATCATAGCTGCTCCTCGACTATAATTTACGTCTTAGATGATAATTAGCATGACTTTGATAAGGAATACGTAACACTTATTTGCTAACAGGATTTCTCACAAGCGTTTAGTAAGGTATGACACGCCATTCAAGCTGGAAACTGCACAATTTGCTTGACTTCAGTTCTGTTTTGTTAAATTTCAAACAGATCTCAGAAAAGTTGTCATTGGCGGCACATCTTCAGCTTTGAAAACAATTAGACAAGGTGTTCCACAAGGATCGAATCTCGGTCCTATCTTTTGTGCATTCATAAAAGAGTTACTATCAGTATGCCAGCATGCAACACTCTACTTATGCTTTACGTTGGCAACAATCTGCAATATCTGTTCTAATCGATTTAACATTGTACCAGGCTCTACTTATCCGGATACAATCATTGTCATTGATCACATTTATATATGCCTATGAAAGTCCTGGCTAACAGCTAGGGTTACCAACAAAGCAACTCGAAAAAAAAATTGGTAAGAACTCTGTTTGTGAATATAAAAAGCTATGATGAGGAGCTATACAGCGACCTGACTTCTTGTTTCAGCAAAAACTTCAAACACTTTCCAATGGCTAAGTACGATATATCTGTAAAGTCAGTGCTAACTTCGATTTTGAACAAAACACAGGCAATTTCATTTAATATAAATTATATTCTGCAATTAAATTTTAAACACAACATCAGGCATATGCCTACCACGATCCATGATGAATGTTACCCGAGAAACAAAGTTTTCGAACACTTTTTCAAGCACTTGTGGCTATACGAGTATGTCCTCAATAACATAAATAATGTTGGCTTCCAATGCGTCAATTGTTGGTGATTTGTCAGGCAACAGAGTGGTGGAGACTTAACGTATCTCCATAGAAAATAATCAAGTCGATTACGAGAAATTATACGTTCATCGAATATTTTCCTCAGTAACTTGATTAATTCGTTTGATGTACGACACGTTGCGCGATCCTGCTGCTTGAAATCACATCTTTTCAACATTCATACCATTCAGTCGGGGATTTGACCGTAGCACGCTGATTAGTATCGTTTCGTGTGGCGTCGATATTTCCTCGCGTGAGCTGAATTTTTTATTGATGAGCCATCTTTTGAGGTTTGGGAAGAGATAATAGTCCGAGGGAGCCAAGTCGGGCGAATACGGTAGATGAGACAGCAATTGGAGCCGTAAGTCATTGATTTTAGCCGTGGTTGCGATTCTTTTATGCGCCGGCGCGTTGTCTTGCAAACACAAAATTTTTTTCGCTTCATGTGAGGACGTTTTGCAGCGATTTCGGCCTTCAATCACTCCAATAATGCACAGTAATACTCGCTGTTGATAGTTTTTCCTTTTTTGAGGAAGTCCACCAAGAGTATGCCATGACAATCCCAGAAAACCGACGCCATAACCTTTCCGACCCATTGAGCCTCTCTCGGCCTCTTCGGAGCACTCGTGCCGGCTTCAGTCCATTGCCGGACACTCATTCTGTTCTCTGGTGTGTAATGGTGGATCCAGGTTTCATCAACAGTTACCAATCGACACCAAAAGTCCGCCCAATTCCGCATAAGCAATTTCAAACACTCTTTCGAAGTGCTCTCGCGTTCTTGTTTTTTGGTCAGGAAGGAGCATGCGCGGCACCCAGCGGCAGGATAACTTTTTCATATGCAGAATATTGCCCAAAATATGGCGTGTGCGCTCAGTACTAATCTTTGTGGTATCTGCTAGCTTGCGCACCTTCATTTTCCGGTCAGCCAACACCATTTCATGTATTTTTTGACATTGTCCTCTGTAACCGCATCGGAGGGCCTGCCGCTGCGGACTTGATCGGTAGTGGAGTTGCGGCCACCACGAAACTCTCGAAACCAATATTTGACGGTGTAATCTGACGGGACATTAGCCCCATAATGTTTATTTAACTTTTCTTTTGTTTCCTTCGCCGTTTTGCCTCTCAAGAATTAATGTTTTATGAGAGAACGAAAATCGTTTTTGTCCATACTCAACATGATGCCAAACACGTCGACAACAATCAGCTGTCAAAACAAAACTAAAGACAGTATCGCACTGACATTTGGTATATGTACCTAAATATGAACGGACTTAGTGGCACCATAACCATATTTGCACCAGCAGCGCATTCTGGCGGTCAAGGAGGTTGCTTTTCACCCCACCTAGTAGTTAAAGTTGGAGTACACCAAGGTAGTGTATTTAGTCCATTACTTGTTAATGTCCTGCAAGATTTTCTATTAACGTAGAATATTTATGAAAATACCTCATTCGGAATTAAATTTAAATATTATAATAGTAAAAGGACCCACGATGACACTCCTTTTAATCTTGAGGAGCACAACAAAATATTTCTGATGTTAGGAAATGCCTGATCAACAAATCGCTAATCATGTAATTTCTACAATACACGAGTGCTGGATAGTAAGCTGGAAGCAATTTGTGAAATAAAAATTGTTCGTTGTATGTTTGGTCCGTAAGGACATCGGGAAATCTAGATGATCACAGGGGAAAATGAACACGAGACACTTTTAAAATGCGACAAGAATTAAACACATAATCTTGCCATTAAAACGAGAAATTCCATGGACAAGATATTTCTGGCGATATTCCAAAGAAGCAACTACTCTCGAAGGTGCTGGTGTGGTTAAAGCCTGTGATGTTTAGGGGGCTAATAATTTGAGGGTCAGACAAAATTGCTATTAGTTCAGTGGACTTGTACCCAAAGTATAAATTAGTAGAATCATCTAGGCATATAAGAAAGATGCTAATAAATGATTTCCCTATATGTATATATGATTGCCAACAGGTGCAATGAGTGTGATAATCAACAAAATATTCAACATGAATGCGCAGTCTATGATCGTAATTCAGATCATATGATCTTTATAAGATTTAAAGATAAGGATGTTAAACTCATCACGAAAGCAAAAATAAATCCATCATCTTATCCCGAATGTAATTCCCTAGCTTAGATATGAGGATCGCAGTCGCAGATAAAAGTGCCGAAAAGTGCTGCGAAAAATTTAATATTCAAAGATTTGGAGTGTTGAAAGAGATATTACAAAAAGATTACCTCTATGTGGACATCTACCTTGCCATGCTAATTCTATGAGAAAGTATTTATTTGTACAATTATGGCAGATAACGCGCTCATAGTGCTACAGTGCATATAAGTAGTTAATAGCTTTTTCAAATACAATTTCTGTAATACTCAAATTCATTTTTACAGAATCTATTTTTAGAAAAACTAGACATTCAACGAAATACCTTATCTGCTTCTAGATAAAATGAGAGATTATTCTAAAAATAAGTCGTCATTGAAATCGTTGAAATTATGGAAATTTTTGCCACCCACGTACGTGACTTATTTATGAAAAAATTTATAGTATCTGCAATCAGGCACTTACGCTATAACAAAATTGTAAACATTTGAGGAAAGATTCATCATTGGATTTTGTTTTTATTTTTTTTGAAGAATGACGAATTGTGTACGGGGGCTAGAGATGTCTCGTTATCTTTTTTTAAAAGTGTTGCAATCTTGGGAATCTCATTCTCAGTGTAAATAAATAAAAATATTAAGTACCTCAATTATAGTACTTTTAACTACAATCAGCAATGCATCTCTTCTAAAAGTTGTTTAAAGCTTTTTTGGCAGTGTAAGAGCCTTTGAGTTCAGCTTGGTCGACCACAATTTTAAACCGAACATCGGTTGAGAGAGACAGGAAGAAAAAGAAGGAGAATTGAATCGAGTTCATAAAATTGTGATGCTGCCATCTAAGTCATTTGAAAATCCAGATTGTATCCATTCAATTTATCGCTTCCGACTTAGCTTGTGACTTCTTTCAAATCAAGCTGAATTCTATACAACTTTCATCTTTAAGATTTGGTGTTGGCTTTGGGGCTTTCGTACAAAAAGTCATACGATAGCTCAAGAACTCTCTTGAAATAAAGGATATTTTTCGACCATCTCCAAGCGGCGAGTGCTTCCCTACGTCATTCTGTTCAATTTAACAAGAACTGTTGGCGTAGACCTCTCTCTGCCTAATTCGTATCTCTATATCCTACGAGTATCATCAGTGGGCTTAAAATCAACAAAAAAAACATCTGGATTTCTTCGTTTTTTCCTGGGTTCGGCGGAAGTGTAAATAATTAATCAATCGGGGATTCATCGGCCATAAAAATGCACTCATTGAGGCTTGAAGCTGGCCTAGTTCTTTACTTATACTTCCTTTCTTCCTTGAAATCTTGGAAGGCAGTCAGGCTATGTGCTCTACCAAGCCATTTTCTACTGCCTTAAATAGCTCGGCAAGTAGGTCAGGATTGTTAAACTTTAGTTTAGATATTCCAATATACATAAAAGTACATTTATACATATACGATGGTGCAAAATTAATCATCCTATGGGATGATGTTATAATTTTTGCAAATGGCGTCGTACGTTAATCACATTTGCCATTTGTGAACAAGACAGCTGCAGTATAGAAAAAGACAAACAATAGAGTACTATACTCCGCTGTCAATCTCAACAAAGAAGAGGACGATTTTGTGTCGAAAATCATCATGAGCGACGAGGCGCATTTCCACTTAAGCGGTTACGCCAACAAACTAAATCTTCGTTTCTGGGGCACTGATGCACGAAGAGCCATTACATCCACTCAAGGGCGCTGTGTCGTGCGGCGTTCACCCGTGAGGGCCGTATTTTTTGGAAGACGCCATCGGAAATACGGTCACTGTTACTGGCGAACGCTACAGGGCCATGATAAACGACTTCTTACTGTCGAAATCGAATGAGGGGGGCTTGGTGAACAGGTGGTTTCAATAAGACGGTGCAACCGCACACACAGCACGAGGCACAATGGATATTGTGAAAGAAGCGTTTCCTGGTCGCTTAATCTCCCGTTTTGGCGATTTGGCATGGCCAGCAAAATCGCCCGATTTAACCGTTCTTTCTGTGGGGTAATTTGAAGTCCCGAGTTTATGCCAACAAGCCTCAGACAATCGCAGCCTTTAAGGAGAAAATTCGACAGGAATGCGAGCAGTTATAACCGGAAATCTTGCGGATTTCATCGCTTCCACTGAACGGAAAAAATTTTTAAAGTCCAAATAGAGATTTCCATCACTCAAAATTATTTCTTTTTATTTAGTAAAAAAGTAATCAAAACAAAAATTGGATAATTAATTTTGCGCCACCTTGTATTAGAAGTACTCGTACAAATAACTTTCCACTGTTTTTATCGAAAATACTTTTTCCATCTTTCTGACAGCATACCGATACCACGTCGGAAGAACGCTTCACATTTTTCCCTTGTTCACGAAGCGACCTAATTTTTGCTATCTTTATATGGTGTATGTAAAGTGCTGCTCAGACAGGCCATGTGCCATCGATCGGGACAAGTGATATTCGGAAGGGTCGATGTCTGGTGAATACCTCGGTTGGGTATGAGTTTCAAGTTGAGTAGTTGTTCCAAATGGGTTGAATAAATTTGTCGTGTCTGAAGTAGTAGTGGGCGCGTTTTTCTCCGAGAGTTCAGCTCAACCTCATAAATTTTGTTCGGTAGAGATCCCCAGTAATGGTTTCGTTCGGTTTGAGCAACTCATAATAAACGAGATGCAGCTGATCCCACAAGATATACAATATGAGTTTTTCTTACAGGAATATTCGGCTTGGCTTTCGATTTTGAAGCATGGTCACGTGGTCCCCATGATTTCCTCTGCTTTCGGTTATTGCATTAAATGCATTTTCATCATACAATGCAAACAACTCTTTCGTTTATGCTGGAAAGGAGCATTTTACACGTGTAAAATCGCCGTTCAACATTTCTCGGCTTCAGTTCATATGGAACCATATTTGTTTGCTTTTGAATCATTCTTAACGATTTAAAATGATGTCAAATTGCATCCTGGATCACTCTTAATCTAAGTGCAAGTACTTTTTGCGTTCGGCACGAATCTTCCTTCAATAATGCTTCCAATTTCGCGTCTTCATACACTTTCGGCCGTTTGCTACGTTCTTTGTCTTCAACGTCAAACTCACCGTTCTTAAACTTTTGGAATCACTCACTACAACTTCTTTCACTTAAGGCACCCTTACCATGTGCTTCTACCTAGTCAATAAATACATAAATACTGGTACACAACTGAACTCACTCATTACGAATGCAACACTGGGCGCATCCATTTCATATTGATGGCGATTTGACAGTTGATATTTATGCTTCATTGTGACGTGAAAAGTTTTTGACATTAATTCCTTACAATCATGGAATGGGGCGACATCGAAATTCGTTTTGGTGTAGTTGGCCTGCTTAAATGCTACAAGAAAAAGGCGATATCATTAGGACCTTGCGACCGGTTGGAATCACTCGCAATTTTGTGTATCGTGCTGTGAAGTTGTTTGAGGATACAGGTGGAGTTCGAGACCGTCAAAGCTCCGTCCGTCCGCGCACTGTGAGAACTACGAATCAAAGCCGTGAAGAAACGAATCGACCGAAAACCGCTGCGAAGCAGAAAATCTTGTCTCGGGAAATGCAAATTTCGCATAAATCCATGTCTCGCATATCAAAAAAGATTTAGGACTCAGCGCGTACAAGCGACACACTGGACACCTGCTCACGGCCGCATTGAAGGAAAAACGCAATCGAAGATCGAAAGCGTTACTCAGCCGGTACGCAAAGAACGCCCACAGACAAATTCTGTTTACTGACGAGAAAATCTTCACCGTAGAAGGATCGTTCAATTAGCAGCACAATCGTGTGTATGCTCGATCATCCAGAGAAGCATCCCAACTCATCCCGAGGGTTTAAAGAGGCCACCATCCCGCGTCTATAATGGTATGGTGGGGAGTGTGCTACGATTGCGTTACCAAGCTCCATTTTTGCGAGAAAGGAGTGAAAACATCGGCCAAAGTATATCAATCGACCGTCATGGAACCCATTGTGAAGTCCCTCAACCAATCAGTATTCAACAACAAGCTAAGAACTTTTCAGCAAGACTCTGCTCCAGCTCACAAAGCAAAAATGACTCAATTGTGGTTCAAAAACAATGTTCCGGACTTCATATCAACGGATGATTGGCCAGCTGGTAGTCTAGACCTCAACCCTTTGGATTAGAAGTTTTGGTCCGTATTAGAGGGCATGGCTTGCTCTATTCGACACTCAAAAATTAGGTCGTTGAAGCGAGCCCTTGTCCGTGCAGTGGAAAATTTCCCCATGCATGAAGTGCGTCTCGCGATCGATGAGTGGTCACATCGTCTTAAGTCGGGCTGGAAGGCAAATGGAAGTCATTTCGAATAAGTTGTTCTAAAATTTGTAGCCATTGAAAAACCCAATAAAAACAACAACAAAAATTGTTTAAATATTAATTCGTTTTCATTTGGCGCTGATTTCTCTGTGTACCAGTATTTATGACTTGACTGGGTACAAGCAATCGATGCGCATCAGCTGCAGAATTTTTCAAATTAAAGTAAATAAAAATGTACGCAAGTGACGCTTAATTGGCTCAAAACTCGACATTTTCGTACAAAAAAAATATGCGATGCCGATACAAAATCGCTAATACTTCAAAGCTATGGCATTGCCAGATATCCAACCTTACGATAAGACGCTGAACATCTGAAAATTTCAACCATACCTTACTTTTCTTTTATCAAACGGCAGAAACTTATTTGTACTCGTTATATTATTTTGTATGGTTTGTTCTAGCGGAATTTGGGTTGTAACCGCGGTTAAACAGTCTGCAGAAGTAGTTTTCCCACATCTTTAACACCAATTGTGACCATGCTACTAAATTTTCGTTCTGATCTTATAGCAGTCTAAGGCTTTCACTATTTGTTAGGCAAATAAACAATCTGTACATCCAATTTCATTTTCATTTTGGCAAATCGTTAACAATAAATCCTTCATTATCGTCCCATGGACTAGAAATCTACAACACAAAATGTAATTCGCAAATGCTTGTAATGCTACTGACACCCAAATAGTCTATGTGTTGCCAGACAATAGGCAAAGATTCAACATGCTAAACGACCATACATTCAGAGAGGCAAACGTCGACTAGCATTGAGAACAGTAGCTCTATGTTCTATAAGGAACCCAAGCAACTGGCAGCTGATTTCAAACATAGAGGAGGAACAACCGAAGCATAGAGAACACTAGATTTTTATAAACAACACTTTCAGCGGTGGTTTAATCGGAATCATACAGAGCGGGGCAAGGACAAGAAAAGAACAAACCTCTAGTTAGTGATAAGCCATCTTCAGTCGAACAACTTAGCTATTTAGATGTTGAAAAACGAGGCCGCACGTTTTGGTGGCTTGTCATTTGAAAATAACTCTTTAGAAGGCTTACACAAAATAATCAGAATCGAGTATTTTCATTTGGCAAACAATAAAAGAATGGCTATTGCAGCTGTTACCGAAAGTGTACGCCTAAATCCGCGAACAGGAACATCAGTTGCACTAGAGAAAGGAGAATCTGGATTACTCGCTTGCAGTGTCCAACTGACTCAAAATGAAATGAAGCAAAATAACCACCCGCTTCGTATCGCTTCACTGCTTCGGCAACTCGAAATTGGTGACAATTTTACCCAAGAATTATCTTTTAAGATGAGGTGCATGTCTATCTTGGCGGCTACGTAAATAAACAAAATTACCATATTTGCGGGCTCGGAAAATCCACACTTACTCATAAAAATGCATTCTGAACGTGTGACTGCTTGGTGTTTTGGAGTGGCGGCATGATTGCTCTAATTTTCTTTCAAGACAACAATGGAAAAAAGACGTTATAGTCATGAAAGTATGATAACCGCTTTAAACCTGGGCGAGCTTTGCTTCCCGCAAGATGGAGCTACGTGTCACAAAAGCCCTCCAGCAAAGGATTCTTTGCACACTATGTTTAAAACGTGTAATCGGTCGTTTTGGTGATGCTGCCTGGCCGCTATGGAACAGAGCAATATAACGCTCTTATTTGGAATTTCGATCGGAGGCAATGTGACAAAAGTGGCCACTCACACATCTTTTTTTTTTTGAATATTTTTGCATCCTCCCTTGATGTTTTTTCCCTATTAAACCTTCAACTTACTAGTTGTAGATGCAGCATCTTATACTCTAGAAATTTCCATGAATTTTTAATTCAGTGATGACATTTTCTGATGCCATAGAATATTCCAGTCAACCTGTCTAAAGTACTATCCATCCAACCTTGCCCTTGTCTATTCAGCCACCCTTTGTTTAAGTTCACACCTCCTCCTTTCGTCATTTCATGTAGCAATCTCACAGTTAATAGATAGAGAGTGTTTCAAACCGACAGCAATTATTGTAATAAAAGCACCACAACAATGTTGTGGTAGTACCCCCCTGCTTACTCGTGTGTGCTAAGTGCTCTGTCAATTTACATTTCACCTCATCCACTGTACCGTCCAACTGACATCAGCAACTCTCAGTGAACTATTAAAATGAAATAAAAAGCAGAAAACGTCCTCTTGAAACATTGTAGTGCACTTTGAGGTGATTTTGCGTCATCACATAAGTACGTGGAAGGGCAAAGGGACCCACAGAGGAGCAAGTAATTCAATGCCAATCTCAGGGGGGGCTAAACGTGTACTTGTACGTAACACTCCACCGTCATTATCGCATTTACATGCAAATGTGCAATCAACGGTCAAAATTTAAAAACAAAAAACATCGACAGCCAAAGTGTTTCGAGAGCAACCTCATCAAGCGGCACGAAATGGCGCAGTTCTTCAGAGTTCGAGTTCAGAGCTCTGAACTTACAGCTCAGACAGGAACAGATTCCTTGGCTTATGAAACAAAAATGGAATCTTTCGTTGGACGGTTGGCTATCAGTAACTCGTATCTGTCGGATGTGAGTTGTTCGTATGCCTCATGATCTACTAACTTATGATTATCTTAAAAAAAAAAAAAAAAAAAAAAACGACAAATCACCTCATCAGAGTTTCAGCTTGTCTGTTAGAGATAAGTCCGACTTGACACGAGTCAGACTAGCAAGTGCGAACAATTTATGATTTCCCAGATGGATGGATGTGTGGGTATGTCGTTGGTGTCGTGTGCCAGTCAGTCGCTTGAACAGTGTATCTATATAAATGGAAAATAAAAAATTCACTCGATTGCCGCATCGATTATTGAATACTGAACTTTGAGGCACTTTTTCACATAAATTGACCTCAGAATGGGAACATTGATGTTTGCCCTGGGTAAGCAGCAATGAGAGAAGTACCACCGAATCTCGAATCTGGAATTTCAAATCTGGATCTGCGTCGTTAGCTGATTGAATAAATTAATTGATATACTCGTAATTACTCACTTGGATGGAAAATATTTATTTGAGAATTCTCGAGGCGTCATCGGTCGTCGCCATAAGTCGCGATTAGTTTGCCGATAATTTAAGAGATACACTAATTTTTTGTTTTCTAATTTTCTTTTTTTAAATTTAGAAATTATGTAGAGCGAATTATCGGCACGTTATTATAATCAGTTGGCGGTTGCATGCATGCCACTTTTTAGACCCGAGAGTACACTTAAATTTTGTTTTTTTTATTTTATTAATAATTAGTGCCAATAAATATTACTTTCTACTTTGTTAATGTTTCATTTAATTATTTAATATATGTTTCTTTTGGTTTCGACATTTATAGCAACTTGGAGCGATGTTTTTTTGGAACGGAAAATTACTAATTGCAAGGTGACTTTAGTTGGAAGTTTAAAAATATTTTAGTATCTCACCTTAGAGGCGCCATCGTGTTGATAAAGGTGGTGATACATCTGTAATGGAATTTGACATGAGGCTGTTGCGGCTGAGATAAGGTGTTGACAGTCTGAGCAGGTTTTTATCTGATACATTGCACTGGTGACTTTTGTAACGAATTTGAACGGCGGCGCTTCGTTTCAATGTTTTTTTTGACATGCGAGTTCAATAGCGTCGCGTACATACGCTACAATATCACATCTTCTTATAGAATTTCAGCGACCAGACGAGAATTTATGATTGAGGAGGTGCCAAGTTGTTTGAAAGCTCCCTCGATGTGAAGAAACGCCACTTCTCCGCAAGAGTGAATTTTTTGTAGGTTGTAGCAAATTGTATCTTTCTCTTAGGCACAACTACGTTTAGCTCAGGTCAGGGCATTACACCCAAAGCTTAAGAGGCCTTCAGAATTCTTAACAGCATATTTGTTTACATTCTGTAATTGTGGAGGTCAGACACCGTCGGATCCGTCGAACAAAAGCAGGGTGACCAAGCTTTTGATACAATCATTCCAGCGTCGCTTAACCTTGCCACGCTTACCTTAAAGAACGTTTTGTGCATCACTTCCAACTACGCTTCAGTTTCGGCGACCATTTTTTGGGGTATGAAAAAACAAAGTTTTTATTTCAAACAGCAAACACAGTACGCAGCTGTAGCACCCACTTCGAACAGAGCTTTCGTAAATCCAAATACTCGTGCAAGAAAAGATATACATGGTCAACTGATATCTTATCAATGTCGTTTAAAGTCAACGATCTTCGAAATCGCACGTGAAATGTTCTGACCCTTAAAAGTGGAACGTACAGCCGAGCAATAAGGTCCTTAACTACTTTTATGCGGATATCACCGTCATCCGGAAGGAGAATTAAGACAGTGATTATTCGCATGCGGCAGCCTTATATCAGAAGTCTTAGCTTCCGACACGGTGACGAATGTCTTCTGACAATCCACAGCAAGGCTAAATACGCTAACAAAAGCCTTATACGCGCCCATAGCCCACCGGAAATTAATGCCACCAACGAGCCATCATAAACGTTGCACCTGATGTGCAGAATTTAACCGATCACGCCTAAGAAATCCCTGGTTTGATGAAGAATACTGGCAAGCACATGCAGCTAAACAAGGAGTGTATAAAACAATCCTGCAACGAAGGACGAAAGCCGCTCGTGAACTCCACGGAAGGAACATCGGTTTTCCCAGAAAAAGAAAAAAGAGTACTAGAAGCGCGCGATCGAAAATATAAAGTGACTTTACTTCAGAGTTAGCATACGACAGTTTTGCCAACAGGTAATAAGAACGTCTTGAAGCAAGAAAAGCCATACAGAAGCCTGTAGGGACCAAAAAGGAAACCTTGTAATAAAATCACAGTCGGTACGGAAAATATGGAAACAAACTATTTTTGCAGACTGTATAACAGCGATGAAGCTCAGCATTCAAAACAGAATAGACCATTCAACGTAGACGAAGATAGACAAAACATCTGTCCACCTGACCAAAATGAAGTAAGGATAGCAATATCTAAGCTGAAATCTAGCAACGCCGCTGCAACTGACGACTTCCTGCCGAGTTATTCAAAACTGCTGGAAATGACTTTGTAGAGAGCACGCACCAACTGTCGCAAATAGGCCGGAACAGTGTATGACTGATGAAAGGTCTTCTCATTAACGTTTTCTCGATCCATAAGAAAGGGGACCTCTTTAGTTGGGATAAATATACAGGTATAAGTCTCCTTAACACCACTCTCAGAGTGGTCTTCAAATAAAAAAAGTTAACAATCGATCAAATCTTTACACTCCGGAAGATCTTGAAAAAAAAACTCAAGAACCCAAATCCAAGTTCAAACCGATAACCACAAGCTTCTCAACGATTTTAAGGTCGCATATGACAGCATTTATAGTGAGCCACGTGCAGTTTTTGCATCTCTATATCTGTCCAGCATGACGATGTACAACGCTGGTTGCTGCGTTAAGGATAGTAACGACTTAATCGAGACTATCAATGACAAATTAGTTAGACAAGGTGACGCGTCGTCATGTGACTTCCTTAACATCATACGTGAATGAATTGTGCGGAACTTACAAGCGAACACCAAAGACACAATCCTTTTACAGTCTCTGCAACTACTAGCGTTCGCAGATAGATATCCACATAATTGGGAAAACACAGCGGGCTGTATTGAAACAGAAGCTGCCAAATGGGAATACCGACAAATGAGGCCAAAACTAAGTATATGCTGTACCACAAGAAGGGACAGACAACTTTAAAGAACTTGACAAAACATCATAGTCGACATATAAAATCTCGGGATAGAAATGAACTTTGTCCACCCTTGAACTAGTATAAATCCTGCCAACAACCTAAGCGGAAATAAAACGAAGAATCACTCTTGCCAATCACTGATTCTATTGGCTAAGAAGACAATTGAAAAGCAATGCCCTATCCCGAAAAGCTTAGGAAACTATATACTCGTAAGTCTCTGAAAATACCAGTCCTGTTTTATGGCACTAAAGAATGATCTCTATCGAAAACGGATAAAGATATCATCAGTCATATTGAAAAAGAAGTCAATCAAAATAAATATTTTCGATCCCGTTTCCTTTGACTGGGTTTGGATGAGAAGACTCAACGGCGAACTATGAGTATACTAGCTAAACAGCGGCATAGACTGGTCTGACATCAGTCGCCTTAGATGAATAGGACATACAGAGTGAATGGACAACAATGCTCCGGCTCGGCAAGTCTTCGATTCTAAAGAGAAAAAACCAGTAGAGAAAGTCCTCGCCTTAGGTGGTGCCCACAAGAAGAAGGGGACATTAAGGGGGTTCCCCCATGTGACGGCCGGTTTTAAAGCATTTTTTTGGGAATTCTTTTTTAAGTCTAATGAAAAGATAGAACTTTGGGTTTCATTAGAACGTAAGTTGTACCACTCCGGAAACACCCTCTTGAAAAAAAGGACACGCACGTCCTCCTCCGCGATTTCGACTGATCGACTTACAGCTTTTTAAACTGTAAGCTTAAATGCTGTCAACTAGAATCATTTGAAAATATTGAAAATTGGGTTTTTGGCACATTTTTGAAAAAAAGTTTCAAACTTCATAGTTTTTTTTATGTTTTCGTTATGAGAAAAATTGAAATACTCGGAATTTTAGAATGATTCTAGGTCACTCTGTGCATCTACATGTGCTGAGTCTAACTTAAATTTCAAGTGAATCGGCCAAGCCGTTCTAGGGATATGATGGAGGAAAGTTTGAAAAATACAGTTTTGAAAGAAACGCGTTGAAAGTCTCAAGTACGCAACTCAACGCTCCGAACATCTGGTTCTTCTAACTGCTGTATCTTAGTTAAGGCCCAGATACGCATTGAACTGTAGCGCCAAATAAGTAAATAACAGCCTCATTTGAACGCCCAGAGCGTTTAGCGTCATTTGTGGCTGAACAACAACGTTTAAATCCAGCCAACCAGCGACTAATGGTTGCTTCCGACAGAGAAGATTCCTTTTAAATCAGAGAACGAAACCTGTACGCCTCTTAAATGTAAGTTTTTCGATGACTTATAGTCGACATGTCACACGTATCCTTTGAAGGTTGGTACTAACTAAAAGTCGTATGGATACGGTATAAGAGTCACCATCTATGTGTCAGTTAATGGATTTTTCGAACCTCCACTCTAGATATGCCTGTTTACAGGGTCATCAGAATCTTTAAAGGTGGGACCACAGAACATAACGTCAAAGATTTGTTTAAGAATTAGTTTCGTCTGTTAGCTGGCGTGCCCATGATTACATTTATATTTTCGTAAAGATAAATGCACTATTGTCTACTGTAATAAAGTATCTAAATTTCAACTCTGATCTAGTGCCCAACCGCAAGATAATGTGAGAAAATTTAAAATTAATGACTAACACGCGATTTCTAGAACTTGCCATTATTAAATACGACAATAAACCATCGTACTACTATTTTTCCTCAGATTTTCAGTTGGTGTTTCCTTTTTTTGTAATTTTAGTGACAGAAATTCGCATTAGAGAAAACCATGCAAATTATTTTCCATGTCAATTCCTTTTAACTACGTCGTTGTTCAGATTTTATTGGTCTCCTTCCACTCTCCCCTGTGCATACAATATTTGCCATTAAATTTACAAAAAAACAAAAAAAAAATGCAATTTCTGAATTTTAAATAATGACAATGTCAAAAGGCGACTACAACCCACTCAACCAGCAACAAAGTTTAAATCATTCAAAATACTACGCAAATAAGAAACGTTCCCTCCCCTGAAGAGTGCATTTCTTCGGTTAATTACATTCAGATCGGATGCTGCTGCATGCAATGAAATGACGCAAGGACCGACATTCTTTCTCTCTCTTGCTGTGTCAGAGTAAAAGCCATAAATCCATCGATTAATAAAATGGCTGATGTTGCACTGTTAGTGTCCTATGGGTGAATGTAGCGATTTGTTGGGCAAACACTCCCCTCGTAAACTCGTCAATTTAATAGCGACAGTGTGACATAATTGTTGTCTGATAATTTAATTCAAATTTGATTACATCGAATAGATAAAAATCATGTATTTATCCATTTATGGCAGTATTTGAGGTTCCATTTAATTTTTGAAATTAAACTGTCCGAATGATATTTACAGTTCCGTCATAATAAATTATTTTATTTGCTTGGCTTAATGTGCCATAAATCTTGACGAGGGGGCATTTGCATTAAATCGGGTCATGTCTTGAATTATATAATAAAATTTTAAGTACAGGAATCAGAAACTTTTTAATGCATAGACAGTCGGATCATGGACGGATGCATAAACTAAGTAGCGACTGTCACAAAATGTGCAATTAAAGTAAAGTTGCCCCAAGCGATATGAAGACGGTTTGTCTAGTTTACATAGAAGTGCTGCAATTCACAACATTTTATCGTCTTCACTAGCAAACCTATGTCAAAACAGTTTTTATAAAAAATCAAAGGACCTTTCCTTTCCGTCATTCGTTAGATCATGTGAAGGGTTTTTCAACACTATCGGGTGTCCCATAATTCACGCAAAATGTAATTTTGATAGAAAATACAGATTTTTGATTAGAAAGCTTAAATTTTTTATTGATTCATAGAGTATACAGACTAGGGTTATGTATGGGATAGTACATCGGATAAATAGCCGCCACGGCTTTGCTGGCAAGTACGTACTCTTTTATTGAAATTTGCTATGACCGTTTCTTATACTAGGTGGGGTGAAAAGTAACCTCCTTGGGAATGAAAAAAAAAACTTTAAATGTTTTTTTTATTTTACGAGTATTCAACATAGTCCTCTTTTAGCTTGATACACTTATTCCAGCGATTTTTCAACTTCCTGATCCCGTCCGAAAAGTAATTTTCCGGAAGGCCTGCAAAATACTCCTCGCGTGAGCTGAATTTTTTATTGATGAGCCATCTTTTGAGGTTTGGGAAGAGATATTAGTCCGAGGGAGCTAAATCGAGCGAATACGGTGGATGCGACAGCAATTGGAGCCGTAAGTCATTGATTTTAGCCGTGGTTGCGATGCTCTTATGCGCCGGCGCATTGTCTTGCAAAAACAAAATTTTTTTTCGCTTCATATGAAGCCGTTTTGCAGCGATTTCGGCCTTCAATCGCTCCAATAATGCACAGTAATACTCTCCGTTGATGCTTTTCCTTTTTCGAGGTAGTCCATGAAGAGTATGCCATGACAATCCCAGAAAACCGACGCCATAAACTTTCCGACCCATTGAGCCTCCCTCGGGCGCTTCGGAGCATTCGTGCCGGCTTCAGTCCATTGCCGGGCACTCATTCTGTTCTCTGGTGTATATTAGTGGATCCAGGCTTCATCAACCAATGATCAACCAATCGACGCCCAAAGTCAGTAGCAGCACATTCTGGCGGTCAAGTTACTTTTACTTTTCACCCCACCTAGTATATGTGGCTGAATTTCATTAATACACCTCCCAACTTCCTCTTTCAAGACGTTGGTGGTCGTGGGCTTCTATGCATTGACCTTTGACTTAAAAAAACCATAAACAAAAAATTCCAATGGCGTTAAATCGCAAGATCTTGATGGCCAATTCTGATTGCAAAAACGGCCAATTACATGATTAGGAAATAGCTCATGCAGTGATTAAATTGTTTCTCTGGCTGTATGGTATGTGGCACCGTATTGTTGAAACCACATGTTGGTCACATCCATATCTTGTAATTTAGGCACTAAAAACTGGGTTAGCATGTCACGATAACGAACACTATTAATTGTTACATGACCAGCCGCATTTTCGAAGAAGAATGGTCCGATAATGCCTTCAGCCCAAATCCGCGTTGTGGATGCATTTGTTTTTCAACAATTACTCGTGGGTTTTCTGAGCTCCAAATGTTACAATTTTGACGATTAACGAAGCCATCAAGATGAAAATAAGCTTCAGCACTGAAGATGATTTTGTTCGAAAAATCAGCATCCACTTGTTGTTGTTTCAAAATCCATTCGAAGAACTCTCTTCGCGCTGCATGGTCGGTAGTCTTCAGTTCTTGAGCCAATTGAACTTTGTAAGCATGAGAATTCGCTGTAGAGAAGTTCTCGAAATGCGCAATTCTTGACTACGGCGCCGAATTGATATTCCTGGATTGTCAGCAATACTCTCGCGAACTGCTTCGATGTTTCCTGCTGAACGACTTGTGACAGACACCCAGAGTGTTTAAGACAACTAATTGATCTAGTCTCCCCGAATTTTTCAATTATTCTATTCACAGTTGATTATTTTAAATCACTATGACGGCCATATTTTGTACGAAAATTCCTGACTGTAACTGACAAACCTTCATTATTTTTAAAATATTGCTCAACAATGAAAATACGTTGTTCTTTCGTATAGCGCTCCATATTTACTAACCTCGAAATGTCAGCCGTCACATTGTTATCTTTTTGTCATCACTGTACTATTAAATGGAAATTATGGGACACCCTTAATTTCCGTATGAATTTTCCTCATCTCCAATTTATTGGTCAACACTTTATACACTGTTGTGTCGCTCAACATCAGCTTTACGCCGATTATTCTGAGCCCGGATACTGATTCAAGGGCCTTCTCTAATCGGCTCTCTTTTTTCGAGGAAATATTGAAATATTGAACCAACGATTGCTGAAACTGAGCCGCCATGGGACTCTGCCAAAGGGATACAAGATTATACAGAATTGCCACGACTTTCTGTATACGTAAGGAGTTCTTAAAACCCAACAAGGAGCTTAAACTTGTATTGACGGAACATCAGTCAGTAGCAAGTGAATATCGTTAGGGCCTGCCAACACCTCGGTGTCGAAAAATATTTCGCACGGTTTAACATTGTATTGCAAAACACTATGGTGGTGATCGGAAAAAAACTTGCAACAGCGCCAGACGTGGTTCAGAAAGTGAAGTCTCGAACTGAATTTGAATTGACGAAGTGGCAACAAATTGGCTGATGAGCTGTAGGTATCAAACTGAAGTCTTAAAAGTTTCAAAAAGGACCAAATCTTACCGATGACATCAACTAGTGAAGTTCAGAGTAAAGGAGGTGTCTGGTGCCACCGTTCGTCATTTTTTTTTGCCGACTAATGGATGTTCCCCGCTTGTGCTTTTTACCATGACGTCAAGGTGAATGCGAATCCTTACTGTGAAAGTGTTTTGAAAGATTCCTTGAAGCCTTGGGCAACCAAACATTTCGGTGAGGGAGGATGGACGTTCCAACAAGACTCTGCATCAGCACACAAAGCACGCGTCAACCAATAGTGGCTAAGAAAATAATGTCCCTGACTTTATTTCGTCGATACAATGGTGCATTTTACATACAAGAAAGCCCTTCTTCTAGATTCCACAAGCTGCCGTTTGTGTAGCCTGCAACTCGTTTGTCGACCGACTTGAGAACAGTTTTGAAACAGGATTCGCCAAAAGAAGTCATTAATGCTTTTACAAGACTCCAAAGATTGGCCTGTCTCGACTGTATGAAAGCTTTCCCTAACAAGGCTGGTGCTGCTATAGAAGCACGAATTAATGGATATCCCTCTCCTTGATATTTACATCACAACCGCACTCCCAAAGCCATCTTTTGTTACGTATTTGATACGCGTCTTCACTGATGGTTGGTACCTTTTTTAAGGGACGACAACATAAGATTTCACTCCTCGTTAGGAAAAGATGCATCTGTCTTCCAAACAAAGATGTACCCAATGCTGATGGCAACAAACATAATTGTGAAGATCGGTTGAGGGGCATCTGCAACTGCAGCGATAACAATGAACCGTTTAAAGCGTTTCCGAACTCTTACACCGTTTCCAACCTATTGTAGTTCGCGAATGCGCAGCTTTTCTGAACGCAGTCGGAAGGGTGATTTCACTGATTTCTGTTTGGGACTGTTTGCGTCTTCAATCAGATCTTTCAATGTGGTAGGCGAAAGTGGCACAAAATCCTGCAACGCTTACTATGCCGACACTGGGGAGCATTATTCCTGTAAGTGTAAGGATGGATGCTGGTACTGTAGGCACTTTATCACTAGAGCGCTTACTCAACTTTTTATGACCATACAAAAGACAAAACAAAGACGTACGCAGTTATCCCGATAGGATAGTAGTTTTGTTATTTACTTCCCGCTCAATACTTGTTTGATAAGTGAGTGAGTGTCGGTTGGATGAACATATATCTAGTGGCGAACGACTTAAGCATAAAGTATTGAAGTACCCTTTGAGAGACTGAACAATAATGTATCAAAAGAGTCAAAAAGACCGACTAAAAAAGAAGAAGAGTCGAAAATACCGTGGACATGTTGCATTGTTAAGATCTGGTTCAAGAAGAGGCCAGCCAAATTTGTCAAGAGATCGTGTAATGTGGGGTAACTGGGTGTCGGTGTTACAATCAGCATTTCTAACTATCATAAGTTAAGTCGTAAGGCTTGAAAAAAAATTTCAAGATAACACGTGCAATGAGTTTTTTGTCAACTTTTTCGTTAGCATCTAAAACAAGAAATTATTTTGAAATAATTATCCAATCAGTGATTGGATAATGACGCCATTCGTATCAAAAGTCAGAAATATTCGACTCGAAGCAGCCCTAACAAGATAATCCATCATCAACTGACTAACTAGATTGATGCGACTCAAACACGTTCTTTATACTCAAAGTAAGAATTTTTAAGTTAAATCTATTCATTTCTGGTTATATTTTACAATGGCACTAAACAAATCATAAATCACCATCGTTTGAGTTAAGTTAATTATTTGAGTAATAAAACACCCTCCAGATGAGATCGTTACTAACGAACAATTTGAATTTTACGACACACGAATTGGCAGTGCGAAATATGGCTACGAGTCTGTTTTAGGACTTAATCGGGGTTGTTTGCATTTTATTTAGGAGCTTCCTTGTTTCAAAAACTTAGTGAACCAGGTAATGTGATGTAATAAAGAAGGTGAATGGGCTTTTGTGAATTTAATTTCAACATCAGGGGGTCATATTCCTCGTGAAATTCGTAAGATACTGTCGTATTAAGTGCCTAAAAGTCACAGATAGAAAGTTGTTTAAACTTCTAAACTTTCCTTTACATCATTTCTTATATTTTTTAGGGTCAAGGTTCTTATAAATTTGTGCACCTGCGTCACGAAACCTTTCCGACCCGACCGGCAAAAATGTCTCTGGCACATCGTTTAAGTCATAACTGTGCCTAAAAGTATGCATACATTTTCTTTCTTCAATTTACGAAAAGTTGACACATCTGGTTTAGGTACGAGTATGTTCGTCCTCGTTGAGATGCACTTAGACTAGCTTGTGATCCCACTGGATCAGCGTACAAGGGCGATGCTCTAAATACTCCTGGAACTAAGGAAATTGCTCGATAAAATTGTCAAGGTCAGTGAACTTCATTGAGATCAGTTAAATCGGGGGCGTAGTTGGATAAGAACTGAAAACATATGGTTGCCACAGCTGCAGAGCAGATTCTTTTTCCTTTTTTTTCTAGACTTTTGCAGAAATCGTTGTTATGATTACTCAATCGCTGTGCGTGTCTTCCAATGATATCTCTTCTCCTGAAGTTGATCAGGTCTCACGATTACTAATAATGGAGTGTGACCCATAGTAGTCGGGATATCTCACAGTTGTCTGGATGAGACCAGCGTTTGGCATGTAACATTGGTGGCTTGGCGCTGTCACGCTACTTATTGTTTATTCCTAGAGATCCTTATAACCTAATTCTAATTCCATTGTGTAGGCACTTATGGCGAACCTAGGCCAGAGAATCATATTCGGGATAAGTTGATGGAATTAATTCTTTTGATAGTATTTTATTCCTCAAGATTGCAAAGAGTGCCCTTGTGGGTCCCGGTACTCATATTCTCATTTAATTCCGAGAAAGGTATTTTTATAGATCAATAGAAAATCTCGCACGATATTAACAGGCAATGGATTAAGTGTAATGCCTTAGTGTACCCCAACTTTACCTTCAAGGTCTTTTTGTCTTGTATACGTTTCGAGTACATTTTGAGAAGTGAGCAGACCCTATCGCCTTTTCCAAATAGATAAACACGATATACCGAAATGGTATTTCTTCATCGTCATCCGTAAACTCATATGTCGACATGACTCTCCCCTAAAGCCGTATCAACTGCCATTACAATCAAAAAATATTGCGTTATCAATCTATAGTTGGAACGGCTACTGCAGAACTTCTACCACCGTATTCTTTCCAATACCTCGGAACTTTATTTTTATGTTTCACTCGTCTTGTTGTATTCATTAATTATTGGGTTAGTATCTTATACGTGTTGTCATCTCTGAAAGTTGAGAGTATCTCCAGCTTATACAGCTGATTGGCGGAAAGATACGTTTTAATGTCAGAACCTTGTTGTCGTTGCGATTTTTTAACCAACTTTTGAATACTTGTCCTCACGAGAAGATTACATATCTCAGGTGAGGCTCTACCAAGCTACATAAAGTCACGTTGCCTAAGTTTTTTCGTCAGTGCCATTATATGGCAGTGCCATTTGAAGTGATAGTCAACTACAACTCCCAGGTATTTAAATGTTGACACGTTTACGAGTATGGCTGCGCAGTCGTCGCTGTCTTGGAGAAACAAATGGCTTTGAATCTTGTGCAGGCACTCGGAGTTATGCATTTTTATTTGTATTATATACCTTGGAATATGAGGTGGACTGATGTGCATGACTTTAGTTGTATTTAAGTTAATTATAAGGCCGTTGTCATAGCACCTTGTCGCGACAGTGTTAAATTCTTTTTGCAAAATATTTTCAGCCCTTTTGACATCTTTCTGATTGACCACAATTGTTGTATCATCTGCATAGGCAAATACGATGCATTGCATAAGGGCTACCATTATATCATTCATGTAAAAGATGAATATTAATGGCCCTAATTTGGAACCTTGCGGTACTCCCTATATTGAATGTTTTGCTTCGCTTACACTATCCTTGATTTTGACTTTAAATCGTCAGTTTCTTAAGTAGTATCCGCAATAACAGCGCCCCTCGTATGCCCACAATTTCTAGCTGTTTTATTACGTTCTCGTGGACTAGAGTGTCGAAGGCTTTTTTGAAATTAATGAAGAGTTCAATTGTGTGTTGGTTTTCCTCTTGGTTTGGGTTTATTTTATTTGCGAAATCCCCGAGTAGCCGATTAATGCTTCTGTTAGGCCTAAAGCCGAATTGGTTGCTTGCTAAGATTTTGTATATCTCAATGTAATCATATAACCTTTTGGCAACGATGTTTTCTAATATTTTGTCTGTCACCGAAAGTATGGATGTCGGACAATAGTTTCCAATATCAACTTTTTTCCAATCTTTATATATAGGACGGACGATTGCCGAATTTAACGCATCGGGGACAGTAGATCGTTCAAGGCTCATATTCGCGATGTTCTTTCACTATTGGAGCCAATACTTTCGCATTCTTCACCTACAGTTGCCTTAACTGATGTCCGATCATCTCCTATTACTTTATTGAGGAAAATCGAGATGCCCTAAAATCCCTTCAGAGAGTATATGATCTCACTCTACTTCTAAAGCGGGGGCATTTATTTATTGAGCTTCGCTGACTTTGGTTTCCGTAAAATCTTAAGTTTCTTCTCCGTGGGCGACCCGATCAGGAGAATTATTTGCGCGAAAGCTCTTCGATAAATTTGTTCATCTTTAGAAAAATTTGTATTGTTGCACGTTAGAAGGTGACCCTGGTCTTCTTCATATATTTTGACTTGTACTGCCTAATAATATTCTAAATGTGTTGTGTTTTCATTTACGTTTTAACGTTCCACCTTCTCTACTGCCTATTGCCTTAAGGGCACGCGTTTGTGAAGATACTCTTTCTAATATTCGAAACAACCATTTTATTCACATATTTTTGCAATTTAACTCAAGGAGCACTCTATCGGCTTCTCCATTTCTATGTTCTTAGCTCAAGTTAAGTCCCATCTCGAACGATTGTTTAGTTATGTAGAACCGGTCATTTAAAACAATGAGCTGAACTAAGCGCATGCCTTACTGTTCCTATACTTTCTGCACTCGTAGTACATCGTTCCTGTTTTTGATGTATGACGTTTTAAACCAATTTTTGCAAATTTAACGCCCAGAGCTGCCCCCTTACCTTGTTTAAGTTTTGCATTTTTTATTATTATAATCAGGGCATTTATTTTGTAAATATGATTTCCGGCATATGCCAGCTGCGGCTACGAGTTACATGGTCCATTCGGAATACATGGTCCTTTCGATCAGTCCAATTTTTCACTACTTTTTCCAATAAATCTGGCCGTATGGCGTCAATGGCGGCTTGAATATTGGCTTCCAATGCTTCAAGAGTTGCTGGTCTGTCGACATAAACCAATGACATAACACAGCCCCATAAAAAGTAATCAAAAGGCGTTAAGTAGCACGAACGAGGGGGCTAGTTAACAGGAACACTTGTGGAAATAAAGTTGAAACCAAATTGATTTTGCAATAAATTGATGATTAAGCGTGCTGTATGGCAAGTTGCCCCGTCTTGTTGGAACCAAATTTCGTCGATGTTTAGCTGATTAATTTTTGGAAACAAAAAATCAGTCAGCATGGCTCGATAAAGGCCAACAAGTTGAGAACGGCGACGAATCGTCATTTCGGCGTCTTCTTCAACACTTCGCGCTACAGCAGCAATATTCTCTTCTTTGTCTTCTTGATGGTTTTGAATCGAGAAGAGTAAAATCAATAACTGCACGAATTGCTTGCTTACTAGGCAAAATTGACGAAGTACTCTATGGACTTCACGAACAGATTTATTTTTTTCAAAGTATATTTCCACAATTTGGAAGCGTTGTTCTGGCGTTAAACAATTCACGATGAATTGCCAAACCTTACTGAACAGAAATGTCAACACAGTTTGACATTGACAGCTGTCAAACCATAGACAACAACCATCGAAACTTCTCATGCAGCTAAAAAAAACACCTTTTACAAGACGAAGGCTCTGTTTTCAATATTTCGCCACTTGATTCTTTGAAAGCATATTAATCAACTTTCCGAAGTGGTAACCGGTTTTCTAGTTCGAAGCCTTCGACCATCATTATGTTGACGTTCCAGCTTGCGATACGTAATTAGGTATAGTAGAATTAATCCGCAGCAAAACAAATTTTTCAGTTCAACTAAGCAAGGGTTGAAATACGTCAAACTCTATTGACCAGATTAAACTGAGTATGTTTTCGAAAATAGGAAATAAGCTCTAGAGGATTGGCAAGCCCCAAAAACTGTTTTTGTTTGGGAAAAAACTACTACTTGGAGTAGTAGACATGATCAGGTCAAAACATTTAAAAAGATGTAAAGTTCAAAGTCAGACTCAAGTGGGTTCGAAATCTGTAATCTGTTATACGTATGAAAAACTTTGGTAAGATACAACTAGCAAAAGAAAAATTCATCATTCTAAGCGTAACAGATTTGTCCCCTTCTATCATACTCCAACAATTTAAAAATTAAAAGGAGCAATAAACATAAGCCTAAAATATATGCCGCGCTCATCAAAAAAGCACCAACTGTACAAAGTGTTTGTTTATGGGAGGCACGCAAGTCAGCACTTCCATTTCTCGCGGCATCCAATTAAAATCCTTTTATTTACTTTCCAGTCATAAAAAAAAACACAATCAACACTTAATTAGCAGAAAATTAACTGCGACACGACAGTTTAAAAGAAATAAAAACAAATAACCGATGGTACGAACTGGCTAAAATCCTTCACCCTAAACTGATTAACTATGGCATCTACAAGTACTAAAATTGTACCCCACGTAAATAAATACGAACTCCAGATTCGGGCGGCTTATCACCAAACGCAACATTGAAAATCATGTCGCATAGCTTATGTATGTGTCACGCGTATATCTGCCGCGATAATAAAGAGATAAGCTCTAGCATTACCCCTATCAGAACATGGAGAGGGGTATTTAATTTTTTTGTTTTTATTTAATTTAAAATTATCGTTACACATTGTACAAGTGTTACTTGCTTGTATGTGCCATCTTAGATAAGACAGACAATGAGTTTCGGCCAAGAAAAAAAACACGAAATGTGAAAAATTCTGAAAGTAGTACGGAATCACGTGAGGCTTGAGGTTTTTGAATCACGAGATACTTAAATCGTTTTTTTTATTTACTTAGCTCGGTGCGGTGTTTCTTTGGGGGTTTTGAATATTTGAATTCAAATAGCTAATTGCGCTGATGCCGTAACCAAATTTCCATAATCGACACGCTATTTCAGTTGGAATTTATAAATTCTAATACGATGGCTAGTAGAAAAACACCTATTTGTCGGGTGATAAGTTAAGCGGAATTATACGAAACTTAACTTACTTGTTCGTACGTAAGTATTCATAATATCATGCTTCTACAGCGTGCACTGTAATCAGCAGTCGAGTGCGTTAGTGCATTAGCTTTTATAATTGTAAACGGTGGACCTAAAGACCCCAAACAATGCTCTTGGTTGCATTTCAAAGAAGCGTTTATACACCTTCCAAACTAGGAGAACACGGATACTTTGGATTTGGATTTTACCCACTTTCGTGTCATAAGCTCACTATTTCTGACTTTTCTTCAAAATCATTGTTGATCTTAGCTCTAAAAACATTGCGGGAAACCGTTGATTTATAAGTATGAATTTTTCCACCGTACATCCTTGATTTGAAGGTTCCCATTGAGAATTACTGGCATATAAGTGCTGTTTCCTTGCTGCGCAACGTTCGCGCTTATAAGTTAAGTATGTCAGGTCGTAGAAACTTTCTATTGCGGCGTCTCCTATTCCCTTTTGGCTACATGATTCGGCGATCGTGGAAACTTAAGCTAGAAAATTAAAGGTTGATGTGAAATGCCACTAGACTTTTGCTTACATGGTGAATGTTCACTTTCTGTTCTCTAACTAATATATAATAACTTTTAGATATACAAACAAAATCACGGTGCTTTAACCTCTTGAAAATTACTCATAGTTTCCTCATTTTCGAATCAAAAAACTTGCTGGCAACAGTGATCTCTGACTCACTAATTTGGGTTATTTTAGGGGCAGTGGCTTCGGACACGACACGATCCTAGCGGAGCTAAACTTAGGTGGTCGAATCTCGAAGGACACAGGGTATCCAAGGCTGTATGGCCACTTCTTGATGGTAAAAGATCTAGAGAGTTAACAAAATTAAACAAAGATAAGCTTAAGCCAATAATAGGAATCCTGACAGGATACTGTCGCCTGCTGAAACGCGCAAGGAGACTCAAATTGTCTGATACGGACATTTGTAGATTTTGCGGCGATTTGCAAGTGGTTGATGACATAGCAAACATACTGTGTGAATTTCGCGTAGTCGAAGGAAAATAATTTTTTGAAAATCTAGAGGAAATAGACGGCATGGATTTCAAAGCCATGCTTGGCTTTTGCAAAGAAATTGGATGTATTACCAGGGACATTGTTCAGATTCTTGCCCTTTAGTGAGCCTAGTGTTTGTGTTGTATTTTACCTAACCTAACCTTGCTATGAACCCACATGCAGCTTAACAAATGGCCAACGAAGCAGTGTTACATAAAAACACGAAAGGGGCTCGTTGAAGAAAGGGACATCAGTTTCTTCAGAAAAATAAAGGAAGAGCAGACAAAGTGCACCATAAAGAGTATAAATAAACAGCATTTCTGCTGCTCAGAACTCCTAAAGTCAAACAGCAACCTCTATAAATGAGAAAAGAAAGGATACTACTTAGTATGTTTAAGCGAATATTTTGATTCACCGTTCTTGGCTAGAGTCGTAGATGACTTCCCATTCATCATTGAATTTTGCACGGTAGACTATTCCACCAATATCCTCAAATTTCACTGTACGCTACATGTAGTTTTGTGTGAAACATCTGAAAAATCTCGCTCTTTCGTAGGTGCATTTTTGCAGATTAATAAAAACATCGCGATTTTCAAACGATCCCTATTCCATGATTACAAAACAAAAATGTCAACAACTTTTTACGCAAGAATTTTGCATAAATATCACTGTCAAACAGGCGTCAAGTAGAAGCGGATGCGTTCATTGATTCTTGAGAATGAATGTGTTCACTTCGGGCATCAAAACATTTGCTAGTACTTGTTATTAAACGCAAGGGCGGGCGGTCCAAAATGTTCTCTTAAGTAGAACCAACCATTCAATCTTGACAATGTAAGTCAAATCTTCCATTTACCCAACCAAAATGAAGTCCCAATATACAAATTTAAGTATTGTACAATAAGGCTGTTTGACCCGACGGGCTAATTGTGAAACTTTTTGATGAAGATACTCGTAACTATAATATCATCGGCAGAACACTTTCGGCCACTACTGGTGTGTCTGGAAGCAGAAGCAGAAGCTACAGCAATGGACTTACCATAGTTGTTCGTCTTCATACGAATATAGCGCAAAACCTTTTTTAAAGATTTTAGAAACCATTTATGTTAACGGGCTTTGGGCTTTGGAAAATCAGCTTCTTCGATCATCAAGACCTCTGTTTGGCATCTAATATCAGCAAGGTTTTTTACCTTAAGGTTATAGTTTGAGCAGCATCCTCCGGGAACCTCGTGGGCCCCATCTTAGCTTGTTGTAACATTCATGTGCTAATAATGCACTTACGTGTTATACGGCTCGTTGGGATGTTCATTTTGTGTGTCGACAATATTGCACAGGCAATTAATGCAAACGAACACCAATGCAATATCTGCGGAGATCTTTGTTTTCTAGTCATGATAACCTGCAACTGGGAGGGAAAGCCTGATGAGATTGAGGCTTAACATTTTGGGTTCACAATTCCTAAACTTAAAGCCAAGAACAAAGATGAAGAAGATTGGAGGTGATGTGGTTGAAAACGGAAATCCTAATGAGTATTCGCCGTATACGGGGGGTCAACTCATTAGACGCACAAAGATCGCGAAGGTTGCTAGATCAACAAATCAAGAGCAGTGCGGATAGCGATGTTTTATGTTTACGGGAATAGAGATGTAAGGAGATTCGTAACCGACAGAACCTGAGACGAGTTATTGAATAAACAGAATACCTGCTACGTCCCTTGGTTCGTCAAGGGTATTCAAATTAGTAAGGTTTGAGACGGTTTGGGTATAGAGGTATAACAAACAAGTCCCTCCAGAAAAAAACGATGTTGAATCTTCAATTTTTGACTCATGAACTCATTGAAATGGAGACCCCGCTTGACTGGAAATAAATGTGAAAGGTTCAAGTCAGGCAAGGGTTGGAAAAATCTTAGAGATGAGTTGGGTTCAAGGATTACCTTATCAGTATGCCAACGAGAATCCCTGTCCTACAAAATTCGAAGCTGCTGGAGATATTGAACAAACGATAAAAGTTTACCCTGACAAAAATAAAATCATTCAGAAGACTTGTTGCCTTTAAGTACCCAATAAGATAATTTATTGGTTTTGGGCGAAATTAACCTCCGTTTTAGAGCTACCAAATAGAAAACCTATGAAAACTATCTTAAAGACGATTTGTGTCTTTTGATAAAGAAATAACCTAGAAAAACTCGACATAACCAGTGCAGAAAAAGAAGAAGTGTTTACTAACGCGTTCAATGAAAAGAGTAGGTCCAACATGGCTTCCTTGTGGAACATCAGGGCAGGCCAAAAATGGAACTGAAAACCCCCATCTAAAATGAACACTACCGATTTTCCAGGTAATAGAATATACTTGAAATAAAATCAAAAATGGATGACAGACAATTTGTAAAGGATCAACTGATCATTTATCGTGAGCTTCAGAAATATCTGTTGCAATAACATCAATTTCATTAACATTTTATAGGGCTAAGAAGTAAAAGGACTTACTGGCTATGTATGCATAAAAGATACCACTATGCTGACGGAGACTAAAGTTACTCAATAGGAAGAGTCATTCGTAGATTAGGTAGAATAACGAAAGCAACATACAAAACATTTTAAGAAGGTGAGAATAACTTTTGGTTTCCCATGTCTAAGATCGTATTGGTTTCAATAGGCACAGAGATATCGAGAGAAAGAACAAGAGCTTAACACAGAATAGTGTGTTTGCAGACATAGTGTCGTCATGTTTTCACAGTAAAGTCTAACTAACTGCGTAAACATTGACATAGCAATCACTGTCCATGTGTCTGCAAGTGTCGCTAATTTGTTATATCTGTCAGAGGTGTAATAATCAACATAGCAACCAAGAGTTCTGTCAAATGTGGAATCAAATAAATCGAGGAATATCATTACTAGTTCAGTCACCTCAAAGTCTAAATGTCTGACGTTCGACATCGTCTCTTTTCAACTGGCCCATTATCACTGACAGTTTAAGTGACAAAGCGAAAGAGCGTCATGAGTTTCAGCTACTTTTTTTTTTCTTCAATTATTATGCAACACCTGACAATTATGGCGCGTGTCAACTTGACATTGACCGTGCAATGTTTAGATATTTCTAAACGCAAGTGCGACTATGTCTGTCTATGTATGCACAGATGACATCTTATCAAGAATTGTTTCTGGTTCTTCTACAATACCATATTTTTTATCGCCCCCACACACCTAAAGCGACAAGTTACAAGGTTAGACAAATTGAAAAAAGAAAAGAAATGAAAATAGATTGAAAACATCTAAAAATAAATACGATCATGCTATTTGTTCACTTGTCAAACGTAAATCATTCTACCACAAGTCAAACAGAGACAATTAAAAGAAAAACAAAAAACAGTCTCAGTTGTCAATTGTTTGCCTGATAATAGAAGATTTGATATTTCACAATAAGTGACTGACGTTACAAAGTGTCATGCAAGTGTGGCAAAATCGACGTCAAAACGGTTATTGTTTTTTGCTTAATTTATGAATTATACTCCTTTCACCGGATGTTTCTTATTTTTGATTTTTTTTTTTTAACACAAATTCATGATTGCAATCATAGAGAAACTACAAACAGACAAATGACGTTAGTTTATTTGTTGAGAGCATTCCAATTGCTTGACATTTAGTTGACATAACTAAAAGCCATTGCACCCTCAGCGGTCGTATAAATAAATGTAAATATGCGCGCATATTGTAATCACTTGCAAACATAAATTACAGTTTTTCCAGTGAGCTGGCGTCAACGCCATGTGAAAAGATGGCTCCGAACGTCCTCCTCCTGTTGACATTTCTATCCCCACAGTGTTTAAGTATTCAGCACGTTATATCCGTGGAGTAGTACTTACAAATATAAGATGGTCCTCCTCGACAGCAGCTCCTTGTGCATTTTAAATTTATCGATGACTAAATAGAATTTTCCACATGGAAAATGTAGTTAAGACGAAGAGGGGCAAATGAAGATACATGAACATCCACATCGACATCTTACTTGTGGATGCAGCATCCATAAACCCTGCGATGTGGTGTAACCTACATATAAGTTGACATCATTCTCGATTTTGTAATGGTGGATAATTATGCACCACACAAAATGGAATGACCATCTACGAAAACCTTTTTTTCAGTTTTTTGTTTCACTAGTGTCGTGGGACATGGGTACGTTTCAATTTGTTGAGATGTCAAACAAGTCTGGCATTCAGCAAACGACGTAAAAGTCTAATTGTCGCCGCTGCTGGAGAGTAATTTTATTGCTGACTCTGTGCTGAATTGATTTGTGCATTTGTGCATGCCCTTGGAGGAGAGAAATGCTAAATACACACCGCTTTGTCCAGTAAGTGATTGTAAATCATTGATTTTAGATTGAAATTGTGTTAACAAGATTTGCAGTGCGCATTGTGCAACGGTAGAGGGCTCGTTCAATGCATTCACATCTGGGATTGTTGCAAAAAAAAGTGATTGTGGCATTGTTGAATGGGAAATTGCCAAGACACAATTGTTTGCCACATTTGGAGTGGCTACCTTTAGAGTAAATAATCACTTTTATGTTTATTGTTGAAGGGGAATGTAGTGGTATGGTGTTGATGATAGAACGTACAATTTGAAAAGCCATTGAAGAAACACAATTTCACGGTTTGTCTACTTTTTTTTCATTAAAAATAACGATGTAATAAGATGAGTCGGCGGTAGTCGGAAAATACTGCCACCACCTATAGGTTTTGTTGGACGGTTTAGAGAGATTTCGGCGGTGCTAGATTAGATGTAGCTATCGAGTTCTGGAAGGTTAAACTGCCTTATAAATTGAGACCAGAAGACGCAAGGAAATTTGCTTAAGAAAACGTAGGCATTTCAAAGAAATTTTACCGACACTATATGAAATGACGGAATAAAAAGGTTAAACTAGGTTAAACTAGGTTAGGTTAAACTAGGCAAAGTTCTCTGAGATACAGAAACTGACCAGACTTCCAGGAACGGCAAACTTAATCAAATTGACGAGACACGGCATGGAAAGGGCCATTCAAAAAAGTAAGTCAAGTGTAGCTACATACACCTTTGCGACGATGTAGTCAGAGAAAGAATGAAAAAGCTTAAAGGCAACAGGATTCCCCAATTAACTTGGCCGACAATAATACCAATTTTTTGTCACGAAAAATCAGATAATGGAGCACTTCTCCAGAATCTCGGAGGAGGAAAGAGAGGTGCCCACACCACGAAAACTCCACATTCACGAGGTAAAGTCTGCCACGGATGAGGCTGATGCGAAAATAAGGGATTGGTTGAGGTTGTCCTAATAGCCCACCGCAATACCATGCAGAGTGCAAACTGTCGAATCGGAAACCATACAATTCGGTCGAAGCAATCCCTAAAATATTTCGGAGTGATGCTCCAGCTGCTCTTCAAGGTCTACGTTCAGTATACAAGAAAAAGGGAATTTTCGATTCAGGCAGAACCATCTCACTGATGCTTTCGAACATTGGTGCATCCTGGTACAACTACAAGATCCATATGTCCAGAGTAATCCGATGGGTCCTCCTATATTACCGATGCAAGTAAAAGGTGGCCAGACGTCTGTCATTGCTACAATTTTTCCAATTGTTATGTTTCACTAGCTGTCAAAGTTACCAATGACATTAAGCTGTCAAAATATTCAGTAAGGTTTGCCACTTTATCATGCATCGCTTTACGCTTACCAAACGTGCGGAAATTTTTACAAAATATTATCGAAATTCCAGTTCAGTTGTAATACGCAACGTAAATTTCGTCGCGAGGTCGTTCATCATCATAGCTTCAGTGTACAGGCAATTCGTCGCACCGTGCAAAAGTTTGTGCATAAGTACACTCTTTTGAATATTCGTCCACCAACAAGTTTTAAATAAAGAAAACATAGCCGCCGTAGCAGCCAGTATCGAAGAAGAGTCAGAAATGTCGATTCGGCGCCGATCAGGTGAATTGGGCCTCGCCATTGAGTCAACCTGGCTGGATTTGAACCTACATGCATATAAGATTGTGCTGACGCAAGAATTGAAGCCGTACGACCATAGAAAACGCCGTGAGTTCGTTAATTGGGCGCTGGAAATGTTGGCCGGTAATCCGGACTTTGGCCAAAAAATCATCTACTCGAACGAGGCTCATTTTTTGATCAGCAGCTATTTCAACAAGCAAAGTTGCCGTTGTTGCCCATATTACTCTCGAAATGAGGTAGTGTCAATGGTCTCAGGCATAGAGCAATGTTAGCTGACTTTCTGTGCTCAGATCTCGACAGCATCGATATATTTGAGCTGTGGTTCCAAGCAGACGATAAACATGCCATACAAGCGACGCAACGCTCGAAGTTGTGAAGGAGAAATTCGACAACAGGGTCATCTGGAGTATGGGTTCGCGTATACAGAAGTATCAGTTGCTTTTGAACAGTCTCGGGCAAAGGAGGGAAGGAGGGTGTTGAGCGACGTTTTGTTACAGGTGCTGCGCAGAAGGAACAATAGACTTGCCAAATCCGGAGAACAGGAGGTCACCCCAAAAACAACGTGCCTTCCTATCACCGAACAACTAGCTATGTGGGATTTCAGACTTCAACCCGTTGAAATACGACTCATAGTCCCTTTAAGAGGTTATAACGCGCTTCACACGCGCAACACATGTATATGTTGCATTCTGGAATGAATGAGGGTCACAAGATTTTAGCTCGTGCTGAAAGTAAGATGACAGCCAATTTAAATAATGTGAAGTGTGAGGATGATGATTTTCTTCTCTCTCCTGAGAAACCTATAATTTTCCACAACAAATCAAAAGCACACAAAACAGAGATAACGAAGAATAAATCACATCATGTAATCCAATCCAATACGTTGGAGTCTTTCAAGTGTATAGCAAAATATTGGCGTAATAGAAAACTCCCCGTTGATAAACAACAATACACTAATGGCACCCGGCACAGCTACCTCCAATACCCACACCAAAACGAAACCACCTACCCGGGTAAGGAATGGAAAAACCCCTTCTAAGTGTATTCTCATCAAATCGGTCTTTTGTGTGTGTGAAATTGTAATCCGGAAAACATATAGCACTGCTTCGCTCCGGCCGATTTAATCGATCGAATTTCTGCAATCGATCCCAGCAGCTAACCAATGCACTTTGGTATCAGCACAGTGCCGTCAACGGTGCGATATATTCCATGTAAATGAATCCACAGGAAAAATCACACAAATCACCAAGGTCAGCACAAGCTGTACATTAAAAGCACATGATATTGAGGTCTTCATTGACTAAGCTAAAGTCAAGCGAGCGCTGGTGCTATATTTGTACTCCATGTAAGCAATCTGAGAACTTTATGCTTGTGACAGCAATTCGTTTCTGTGGCGCTCGCTGAAGTTAAATGCCCTGAATGTCATGCACGACTGGTGTAGCGTCCCGAAATGAATTGCAAAACCGTAAAGGGGCAAAACAAACTCATACGAGTTCGGGAAGAGGCATTGAGTACGGGAACTGGTGCCGAGTATCCAGTACAAGTACTGAGTTAATCAACAAGAAAGTCAAATCCACACGTAAGAATTGCTATTCATTTATGGATTAGATATGTGCTCGTACTACGTACTCGTATGTGGCTTCTACCTTCGCGCACTTAAGCATTCGAATCAAATTACCGTCTGGTGCACTACTTATGACAATACACACGTCGTCGTCTTAGCCTAGTGATACCCAATGCTGGCTGGTGCTTGTTGCTGGTACCGATGCCGAGGCCAATGGTGCTGCTGCTGCTGCTTACTACTCGCCTTTTAAATTTGAATATTCATCAGTTCGCAGGTTTTTCACACTATTTCTGGTCATAGCCTTTACGGAAGGCTCAAGTGTCTAGAGAGTGTTTTTTGGTTGGTTTTTTTTTACTTTTTCACTTTTATACTTTTTTTTTGCAAAAACAATAAATAAAGGAAACAAATTTAAAAAGAAATTATAAATCCAGTTACAATTGCAAATGATGAACAGACACACTTACCTTTGAAAGAGAACGACGGCATTTGGCCAGCATTTACGACAACAGTTGGAGGGGGATTTTGCGTCGAATTGCAAAAATCTGGGTCATCCGGATCGAAGAGGATATTGTCCTCCCATTCTGTGACAATGTTGTTGCCTCCGGGACGGTTTTTCATCTGAAAGTTGATACAACAGAAGACGATTATGTATATGAATAGCATTTTTGTTTCAATGAGTTTCGTATTCGTAGAAATGGGTAAAATTGTTCATGTAACTTGTGCCAGGAGGCACGTATGCGTATTTGAGATGATTACAACGTCTGAAATACTTTGAATGAAGGAGTTCAATTCTTGAAAATGGAGCTCACTTTGGGTTTATCTAAGTATTATCGCTCCTGGCAGTCTCTTTGTGTTCGACTTGTTGTCTATGCAATTACTAGGAGACTTTTCGGGAATGTAAGCAATTATAGAATTGCCCTTGGCATTTAGGACGATAATGTGACCTTTCTATTGAGATATACAATAGTATACCAACCAATTCAATTTAAATTCAGAATTTTAGTACCCTTAAGCATGCACTTGTTATTTAATCAATAGTTGCATCATAAAAACTTATTGAGGGTAATCTTGCATAACTACCCGTACAAATATTTAGACTAACAAGTTTAATCCTCTTGCGAGGAAAAGCTTACATTCAAAGGCATACGATTCCACTTCCACAAGAGTTGCATTGCTTGCAAGGAGATGGAACTATTCGCAGCAAGATAATCCCTCGGTAACAAGAGCACAGATTCTGTTTACTTTTACGGTGTCTGATTAATTCACGCTTGAATAGGGTGGTTGCTAGTTTGTCCTAATGCAAATTTCGAAGGGAACAAATTGATATGAAAAAAAAGTCTTTGTTTTGACCAACGCTGTATCCAGTCACAATGAATGGGAGAAGGTTTGGACGGTGGTTTGCATTTACAAGTCGTTATACTAAAACCAATTTCATGAAATTTTGCATATTAAAACTGCTATCATTTAAAGGGAGTTATTGAAGTCAAAATCTATACGAGTTCGTCTTAATTTGCATACACATGCGAAGACTGTATAAAATCTAATGTAATCTATTACATCAGCGGATCATCAAAGTACTTGAATTCATTTACATAAAGAATTGTAAGTATCGAAAAATACGAGTATGGCAGCGTTAATAAATTTCCTGACCGCTATAAATTATGAAATGGACTAAGAACCCACGACATGGTAGTACCCAATGCCTGTCATAGGCACTTCAGAGGAGCAGACTCAACAACTAACTACTCGGCTACAGTTGAAAGACTTCCATGAACGTCACAGTCATGCTTTTACGTATGAAAGAAAGTATCTATTCGAAACTGCATTGTTATAATGCAAATAATTTAGGATTTTTCCAAAATGAAAATACTTCTGTGAAGGTTTTTGTAAACTACAATAGTAAGTACTTAGTCAAAGAACAGAGGTATTGCGAAAAGATAAGATAAAATGTTTTGAAGTAAAGCTCTATCGTAGTCCAACACGGAGGTTTTCTCAAGCCACGTCATGGTTTAAGTCAATATTTTAAATCTCGTTAACTTTAACTTTGGGAGGGTCCATTGTGTTGCTTCTAGCCTCGGCTGAAGCTTCACCTTCTATCGCTTTTTTATACTGAATTTTCAAACGACATTCGATTAACATAGAAAAAACCTTATCTGCTATCCGTTTCTTAGTGTGGAGAATGCCGTGGACGAGCGTACTTCTTATTACATCACATTTTGTTACATCGGTTGATTTGTCCTTTATACTTCTGGTACATCGCACAACATTGAAATATGTATAGTATGTTGAAGCTGCACGAACGATAGTCCCCTTACAAAATACTTCCAGAGTTTCGGGACCATTTCAGCAACCTCATGCTAATTTTGTGAATGAAAATTCGTCGCTGCAACGACTCCTTCTCAATAGATGTTAGAATCGGAAAAGCATTGGCGGATAAGTTTTTTCCCAATTCCAATGCCATTCAAGCACATAGGTGGTGTTGCTTATGATATCGCCATCATCAGCGATTAACAAAGAAGTCTTTCTGTACTCGTTTCTGCTTTGATAAAAAATATTCCGAGACATAACAAAGCGATGGACTTTGCACATTACCTTCGTGCTAATACACCTTAATTTCGATCGATCAAAGTTAAGTAAAGCTTATTGTTCGTATTAACATTATCCGTAAACTTTGAATGGCATTATACACATATCGGCCTGCAGCCCACAAAGCCGCACTAACTGCCATGGAGTTTACTTATATTGTGTTGTTGACTATTTTTTGTATATTTATGACGTTAGTTTCACCGATCGGTACTCGTTGAAATTTCCCGTGTCTACTGGAAGAGAAAAGCCAAGCGATGCAAGTCCAAGATTTTAAATGGTCGCCCATCTAGTAACAAGGATGAGGTCATTGCTAATTAAGTGACGACTATCCTTTAATTAACGTTATTTAGAGAGGCATACTATATAAAACCATGTCGAGATTGAAAACTCTAAAATCTATCCGTGCAGCAATACTCACTGCTTGATAAAATCGCAGCATGCGATACTTTTGAGGCAATTTTTAACCACTTTTTCGCACATTTCGGACGGTATCTCGGCAATAACTTGAGTAATGTTTGGTTTGGTAATACGTCTAGAGTTCGGGGATTATTCGGCCTTTTGCGTAGCCCCACAAAAAAAAATCGAACGGTGTCAAATCGCATGATCTTGGTGGCCAATTGACGTCGCCCAAACGTAAAATTACACAACCAGGAAACTTCTCACGCAAAAAAGCCATAATTGGTCGTGTTGTGTTGCTTGTTGCCCCGACTTGTTGGAACTACATATCGTCCAAGTCATGATCTTCAATCGCCAGTCAAAAAAATCGGTTATCTTTTGACCATAGCGCTCCGAATTGACTGTACCCATCCGCCCATTGGCATCTTCGAAGAAATACGGACCAATGACACCTTTCGACCATAGAGCATACCAAACAGTCAGTTGGTCTGGATGCAACGGCACCTCTTCGATCACTTTCGGGTTTTCTGAGCCCCATATGTGGCAATTTCGTTTGTTTACATACAAGTGAGAAATGTACCTCATCACTGAGGAAAATGTTGTTCGAAAAATCGGTGTTTATTGTCTGTTGTTCCAACACCCAAGAAGCGTATCTACGGCGTTGTGAATGGTCAGCAGGCTTCAATTGTTGTGTAAGTTGAACTTTATAAGGGTGGAGATGTAAATCTATGTAAAAACGTCGTAGTGAGGTGTACGACACCAATTGCTACGAACGCCGGGAAATCGATAAATTCGGATCATCAGAAACACTTGCACTTACAGCAGCAATATTTTCGAATAAGCGTGCATTAGGCCTTACGACATCAGTAACGCTTCCACTCACTTAAAATTTTTCACAATTTTACCGATTGCTTGCGTAGTCGGTCGATTATGACAACCATAATCATCACATAATGCGCGAAAAGTGACTACGTTTGAATCACCATTTTTGTAGTAAGTTTTAATAATTTTTACGCGTTGTTCGATTTGAAAGCGATCCATTATTGTAAATGGCAAGCATTCAACTAATATTATGACACTTCAAATGACAGCTGAGTTTGGCAGGTGTCAAATGCCAGCGTTACCAACTTGAAACTACGAAATGAATGACCCTGTATTTTAATCGTCTTAAGGAAACATTTTAAATCATTAGACTGACCCTACCAAAGAAGCTGAAGATTGAATACAGGAGGAATTCTTTGACTTCTTGGACGAAACTTATACAGGCTTTCTCCAGTATCAATTTTAAGCTCATTCTCATTTACTTCAATGCCGAAATGCGAAGGGATGGGCCGAACAAAAAAACGATGAAAAACTGCGACATCTACGACGGCGATTGCTATTGACGGCAAAAGCAGCGCTTATTCGGATGCGGATTTGTTGCTGGAGAAAGACTTAGGCAAGAAGTTTTAAGTTTCCGGCATGTGAACAAGAGCCTCGTAGCAATCCGCATCAATGCTAATTTTGCCAACATTAGGCTGATATGTGCGCACGCCCCCACAGAGGAGAAAAATTACGACAACAACAATACCTTCTATGATCTCTTAAACAAGACGTAGGTCTTGCAATGCCCTAGCTATGACATTAAAATTGTCCTCGCCGATTTTAATGCAAAGCTAGGAAGAAAGGGCATTTCACGGTACTGTCGGAAGATAAATGTAGCCTGCATGACACCACCTCCGATAACAGATTCAGGCTAATCGACTTTGCGGTGGTAAGAAACATTGTCTTAGTTAGCACGCAGTTCCCACATCTCGATATTCACAAGGGGACTTGGAGAACTCCTGATCAATCAACCGTCAAACCGATTGACCACATTGCGATCGACGCAAGACACTCCTCCAGTATTATGGATGTCCGAACAATCGCAAAAGATCGCCAAGTCCTTTTCCGATAGAGTCTCCCTTAAGCTGTTGAGAAGTCCCTTGCCGCCAGCATCAACCATCGAAGACCAGTGGCACCACTGAATGACAGCATCTAGAGAGACGAGCTATATGGAGCAATGTTTAGTTTTGGTATCCTTTTTGGTCAAACTCGCACAGAGGGCATGATGACGATGGAGAATGCACGCTGCTCCATCAAGGTCGGTAAAGAGCTCACCGAGACCTTTGATATCAAAAAAGGATTTAAACAAGGCGATGCGCTGTCATGCGACTTCTTCAACATCATACTTAAAAGAATAGTGCAAAACTCACGCTACTGACTGTTAAAGCCGTCTCTCTAACAACTAAAGTTAGCCTATATAAGACCTTTACAATCGCAGTCCTGCTCTATGGCGCAGAGGCATGGACATTATCAAAAATGGATGAGGGTGCTATTGGCTGCTTTGAGAAGAAAATTCTTCGAATGGTTTTCGGTCCCGTCTGCATTGACGGTGAGTGGCCAGAAATATGAAGATCCAACGACTGAGATGGCTGGGTCATGCAGAGCGGATGAACACCAATGCTCCGGTCCGAAAAGTCTTCGAATCCGTCCCCGGGAGATAGCACAGTAGAGGAAAACCGAGGAGGGACCTCAGCCTCAGCGAAATTGGAGGCAGTTGGCAAAAAATCGGACTAGCTGGTGGCGCTTGTTGATTGAAGCCCACTTCCATTCCGGACTGTAGCGCCACCTAAAATCAAAATCAAAACAGAGACGAAACATCAGCGAAATGTCATTTATTTGTTGGGAAACTGTTGACTGTCCTATAACCTGGATTAAGATAGAAGCGCAACAATCAACTTTGTAGCGAAGTGCTTGCCTTACCTCTCCGTTGTGGTCCCTAATAACTGCAAAAGTAAACACTTACTCATGTAGTAGCAATAAACCTGACCTACGCCGTCATATTGCTCACGACTCTGTAGAAAAGAGACTATCAATGTTTGATGAAGAATAACCTTAAGCACATCCAGCTGAACAAGAAGTGTATAAAGCTGTACTGCAACGAAGGACGAGAGCAGCTCGTGAACTCTTCGAGAGATAAGGAAGGAAATCTTGCAGTAGAATCACAGTGGGGACTGGTTATACGGAAAAACTATTTCTGCAGACTCTATCACGGCGAATAAGCCCAACATCCCGCCGTAAGGCAGAATAAGCCATTCAGCCTAAACGATGATGGTCAAATAGCAATAACAAAGCTGACCTATGAGACCTTCCGGCTTACCAGCCAAAGTATTCAAAGATCATGGAAATAACTTTCTAAAGAGCATACACACGAGTACACCAACCCTTTTCTCAAATCTTGTCAGAAGAGTCTTGGCCTGAAGACTGGAACCTCAGTATCGATTGTCCGGTGCACTAAAAATGAGATCCGCTTCACTGCACCAACCATAGGTGTAAATTACTTGAACATCGCAATCAAGATCTTATCTGCTAAATTGGGTGAACGACCAAAACCCCTCGTCAATAATGTGATTGCCTCCTATCAGTGCCATTGAAAATTGAAGGCAAAACTTAGTACATGCTATCAACAAGTAGGGATACACAACATCGGAAACCTTGACAAAACGTCATAGTTGGCAGCTATAATATCGAATAAGTAATGGACTTTGTCTACCTTGGTTCAAGTATAAATTCTGCCAACAACACCTTTGCAAAAATAAAACGAAGTATCACTCTTCTCAATCGCTGTTTCTTTGGGCTAAGAATCCAATTGAGTAGTACGGCCCTATCTCGAAAAACTAAGCAGACTCATAGATCCTTGATCATCTCAGTCCTATTTTATGGCGCTGAAGCATAGACTTCAGAAGGCGGATGAAGATATCCTCAGGCGTTTCGTTGACGATATATGCCAACAATCGCCGCGTCATCCTATATATACCAAAAATGATGATAACTATTTGTTAATCTCAAGATCCAAGTGCGACGCTACCAAAGGAAGTACCTGACAACAATGCCTACTGCAGAAAAATAAATTAAATTGCTGATTCATTTCAATAGAATCTTGCGGTATCTTATGTATGAATCGGACATGAGCACATACCTTCAACACCTAACTTAACCTGTCAGCCCAGTTTACTTTTCATAAGTTGTGTCACCCAAAAGACTTTTTACACAGTCTGCACAGCAACAGAATTATGTTTAATTAACGTCGCATCCGGTTTCTACAACGAAGCTTTATCTTATCAACAGCAAGACCTGACAGACGTAAAAAAAACTTGGTCAATTCATAAGTATCAAACATATGTAAGCCTACACGTGTATGATTTCCTCAACCATCAGAAAAGAAAATTAAAAAAAAAAAAAAAAACGAGTCTACTCATAGAAGAAAGTCTTTGGATATGCATGACCTTGGGACCTGTGTCCAGATGGACACCCACTCAAAGTCCGGCAATAGACTAAGTCAAACAAGCTAACATCCATTTTGGAGTAGAGTTGGAGGTAAAAGGTGACTTGCACTTCGGAGTACGAGTACCCACTTGTACAACGTCATTCTCAACGGCGTCAACTCAACTCACCTCAAACCAACTTTTATTTGGTTCATTTCTGCTAATTGATTGTCCTAATCAATAATTCAAACATTCTGTCATTTCCAATTTCAGAGAAATCCAAAACATCATCACGAGAGGAACGATGTGTCTTAAGTGCTTTTGCCATCCCATCTCCTCCTCGTCGACAAGGGTCTCCGTCAAACAATCGATCAAACAAAACAGTCCAACAACTTCCACCACTCTTTGTTTTGGTAAAATTGGAATCGGAAAGTGTGATATATAGAATGTGATTCTGATTATTATGTTCCCCGATAGTGGACTTGTATCTTGATTGTGATCAGGCAAAATGGGTCTTTCTTCTAAAGCAACAGCGCTTTCCAACGATGATTAGATTGCAGGAAGGCAATAAAATTAAAATTGCGAATACCAAGCAAGAACCATCGACGAAGCAGCAAGATACATGCGCCGTTCGGACGAACCTGTGACAACAGAGAAATCTGTGAGAATCTCATGTATGCTTGACTGTTCTAGGAGGACAAGTACTGGGGGTAACTGCCCAAGTAGGCGGATGAAGATTTTCATTTTTCAAGTGTAGGCGAAAGGATTCCAAATTAATTTCTATAAATAATCTCCCGAAAGGGCAAGAGATGACAGATGAGACTATGATGATGGCATGCATGGAGTTCTACTTACCTCTTTGCCGTGCGAAGTTCCTTTAAACAAAATTCCACTAGACACACAAGTTACGACCCCAACTTACTTACAATCTACGAGAAATTTATTCAATTAGCGAGCACCAAGGAAGCACAATTCTTTAACTTATTTCACAAATGGATGGAGGGTGTAACGTATCTCAAATGTCCTCTCCCGAATCCTGTCGTGGCCGATGGACGCCGCCGACGAGATGGATGCTATACTTTTTATCTTTTTCTTTTCTCTCGTTTTTGACAAATTTGATTTCTAGATTTTGTTTACAAACAATTGAACATTCGAACAGTTAGTTTTTATTTTTTAAATAAACAATTGTTTAAGAAGAATTTTGATTAACATACACGCACGGCAAACAATGGACAGGAAAAGGGAAAAGACGACCAAGTGCAGAACGGACAGAGAATTTTCTTGAAGAGTAGACGAGAATTGAAATTTTGCGGAGTTGCGCTGCGGCTTCGAAATGTTGGATATGGTTGACAGACGGTGACGGAGGGCACGAAGCAGAAGTTGAGAAGTTCAGTTTCAGTTGAACGTGCATCGTTGTTGTTGTTTTTTCCGCATTTCGTTATGTATTCTTCTTTGGTTTGTATGTTTTTTTTCTTCTCTTTTTTCTCTTTTTTGGTTCTTTGTTTTGTTTTGACATATGTTCTGTGTTGTCATGAGTCTGTGGTGGTTGTTGATTGTAACCGTTTATTTGCAGAGTGTCGCACTGTCGTCAGAGGGGCGAAATAGCGATGGATTCGTTGGTTTGCAGATTTTATGCAAAATGCATTTTGGTAACGGAGTTTTGGAATTGATTTCGCTTTGAGTAGGGTTGCCATTTAACTTTTTAAAAAGAAACAAATGCAAACTAAATCAAAATGATTTTCTGCTTGTTTAGACAAAAAGGAAAGCCTTAGGTAAACAGATTATACTACGAAATCATTTATTGTCTGTCCAAACGGAGTATCAAGCAAAGAACTAGTGTATTACTTCTTCTTTCTTTCATTGGCTGTCTTATCGTGGCAGAAAGGCTACAAAACCAAAGATACTTAAGCCCAAAATAGAAGGACTTTGAGTCAGAGATCGTAATCCAAATGAGGCGTAGAAAAAAGCGCCAAAACGTTCAAAGCAGAGCTAGACGTAAAACTTATTTCATTAGACAACTGACGCATAGATTAAAATTTGCCTTATCATACCCGTGTAAGTCCACACGACTCTTTTCGGTGACAAGTCCCATGTATGTCCCTCAAAAAGCTCCTTTACACATCCAGACGAAAACCGGGACGAGACCCAAATACTTAGCTTCATTGAAAAGTCGGATTGTGATGTCTCTAAGCACACTCGTAAAGAGAACAACCTTATTTTTGAAAGTATTTACCGAAAGTGCATTTCTTGTGCACCAGTCGTCGATCACCTCTAGGTCTACGTACGATTGCAGCCGCATTAGCTCCAAAATTATTGAGAGCTTTAAGCAGTAAGCCAACGTAGCAGTGGAGAGAGAAGGCCGTCATCTCATGCTGGCATAAGGCAGCAATCGGAATCAGGATTGCGCTATCTGCACTTTAGAAAACCAGGCTTGATCCAGTAGATAGTACGATTACAGTCGCATAAGCTCCAAAATTATTGAGAGCTTTAAGCAGCAAGCTAACATAGCAGGGGAGAGAGAAGGCAGGAAAACCGCTGTTTATGCCCTTCATCACATGCTGGCCATAGTCAGCAATCGCAATCAGTATCCTATTAACTAACATTGCTTTTATTCATAAAACAAGTGATTCGTCAACGTATAAGATGTGTTGGCTGGTCGAGTTACACGCCCCCTTACAAGTTGCATTGTCGAAGGCACCCTCAATGACCACCATATATTCTTTCTTGCCGAGTGCACCGAGTGTAATTTCCTTTCCGATTTTCGGTATAAAGGCTAGCTTCACTATGATATACGTGCCAATGCCAGACAGTCAGTGAAAATTCTATTCGAAATCGCCAGTATCTAGTCTAGCGTGAATAGATATATGTATGCCATTGGTTCCAGGTGATTTGCAGCCATTAAAGTAATAAATCGCTCGTTTGATGGCCTCAATCGCCATCATAACAAATTACAGGCAGCAACTGAGCTCACTGGCAATTCCGTTAATTCTGAAAAGTTTACCTCGGAAGCGAGTCTTAGCCATGAGACACAAAGTCTGCTTTCGACACAATGTAGGTGCCACTACATTTTCTGAGCTATTTCAGTCTGCCTGATTTTCCACTTTTGAGGACGTAAGCTAGCATAATGGTTTCACCAAGAGTTCTGATCTTTTGGCAAAATTCTTCACAGAATACACTCTTAGGTTTTAGGTTATGTAATCGTTGCAGACCTACATTTCACAATGAAACGGGTGATCTGCACGATTGTCACCTAGCTTGAAATGACAGTTCAAATCACTTGGTGATCAGATTTTGAGCAGTTTCCTCATCAACAACTCATTACCAAGATCTTTTGCGATCCCTCGTTTTCGAACACATGTTTCCTAAAGCCGAACAGAACGTTTCCTCCTTCTATTACTATTAGAACATACTCGTAATATGTTTTGTATTGGGTGGAAGGGAATACAATATTATCTGGTTGTTAGAGCAGAATTCACTAATTTCATGGATATGTGTGCCCATCTACTAAGAGAAGTACTGGCCTTTTAATTTGGTGCTGATCGAGCCAATTGAATAAATCGTTTCCTATATATTCGTAAAAGGTTTCAGTCCTCATCTAAAAAGTGTCAGAATGATCAACAACCCAGTCTTCCGGCATGTTGCTCACAATTTCAAAGGGCACTTTTTGATATGGAAATACTATGACTGGCCTTGCTTACGATTTCGGAATCACGTAAAGACAGTAACTCGCTATGCCTTTTCATTTTTGAAGTGAATTTTTATTTTTTCGACTTTAATTGTTCTCTTCCTCAAAATCCAAAAGCTCACTTGATCTCTGTGGAAAACCACATTTAGCAATATGAATGAGCCATTCGACGATCTTCTTTTCCTCTGTCTTGGTAACCACAGTTCCAGAGCCTGGTTTTCTACGTTCATCAACAGTTCTGCCCTTAATTCTATCGTGATGCGCTGTGACCGAAACACCATAATCCCTACTTGCTGCCCTTATACTCTTTGACTCATTTCGAATATCTCTCAACGCGGTTGCTAGTGAAGCCTTCGTATATTTTTGTTTTTGAGATTGCATTATTTCAACCAATTAAATGAAAAAAGTTTAAATATCCGGTGATCGCCATTGTGCACAGTTGCATTGGGGTTAGAAAACTCGGAAGAAATTAGGTTCCTCCTCTCGAATAGTCCAAAACCACGAGCTAACTTCAATTTTAATTGGCAAGACTTCATGAAATATTATAAATGAATGCACTAATATCATCACAACCACAATTGAAAGTACTTACGTGATTAATTTTGCTTTAAACCAACTTTTCCCAGACGTTGCTTGAAACTTTATTAAAAAAAAAAAAAAAAACAGATCGACGGCTTTCATTGAAACTTATTAGCAAACTCAGAATTTTGTTGACATATGGTACATTTGTAGGAATGCGATGCTAAAGGTAAGTGAAAAAGGAATAAGCATTACGTATAAGTGTGCTGCGACGAGAACTGGGGATGTTCAGAAATAGGCGACTATACCCTACTTATATTGGATCAGTGCAAAAGTTCATGCCGTTCCTTCATGCTATACATGACGGAAAGTTTGCTGTATTACGCAACTACTGTTTGTTTTATGATCTTGTTGTATACCAGTGGATGGGTCGTGGCGTCAGAAGTTCTTATATCACTACTCACTAGACCCTGTTGAGTTAAGTCAAATTGTGTATGTTTTTCTAAATGAAGAACGGAAAGTTACAGCTTCGCCACATAATGCTGTTTTGTTTGGTATATTTCAAAACAATCATATGACCTTGAACGATTAACTCCGTTCTCGACGGTCCTCCGAGATTGATGACGACATTGGGCGAGTCTTAGTGAAAAATAATGCTACGATTTTAACTGAAACGAATGTTGAAAGTCTAGATATTGACCATTTTCCATTTTAACAAACTTGGATTTACATTTAAGCTCGACACGTGGATGTCGCATTGTTTGACAGAAAAAAATAAACTGGAACGCGTCTCCGTTGCCATATCTCTGCGTAGATACCATGAAAACTAACCCTTTTTGAACCGAGTCGTAAAATGTAACGAGAAGCGGATTCTCTACAAGAACGTGCAACGAACAAAAAGCTGGAATTAAGCTGGTGAAGATGCAAAACTCGTGGCGAAAGCTGGCTCTCATCCAATAAAGGTACTGTTATCTGTTTGTTGGGATTCCAGGGGTATCATTTTTTTCTAGCTTCTTTCACCTGGCGAACAAGTACTGTGAAGAACTCTCCAAGCTTATTGAGAAAGTTCACGAAAATCATTCGATTTTGGCTAATTTCCATCATGATAACCCCAAATTGCATGTCACCCGATAAACGCTGCGAAAATTAAACTACTCGTATTTAAAATGGGATATTGCTCTTTCAGATTTTTATCTGTTTCGGCCCCTTCAGAACGGTTCGAATCGAAAGAAATTAGGATCCGCCGTCGGGAGACAATTGTAGAAAACGGGGACTACTTCCTTGGTCAGAAAGTTCCCGGAATAACCACATTGTGGCGCTCCCATTGTTCCGATTTGAGTTCTGTTTTTTTTTTTGTTAAGTTGGTACATCTGTTATTGATATTGCCTCTAAATCTTATCGTCATAGCTTGATATCTTGGCAAAAGTTACGTAGCCAAGAGTACATCTATCTCTGTGTGTTGGCGATTTGTCCATTACTTCCTCTCGGGTGCTGAAACGCGTTCCCCGTAATGGTTTTTTTTAACTCGATTGAAAAGAAATAAGTCACAGGGAGCCAAATCAAGTGAATTCGGTGGCTGTTGGATGGTATTTGTTGCATTTTCGTTTAAAAAAAATGGGAATAATGATGGCACTGTGCGACGGTGCGTTATCCACGAGTTTTCTGCCCACAATTTTGGTCTCTTTCGGCGAATTGCTTCACGCTATCACTCTGAGAGTTAATTTGCGGTTATTGACCAACATTTCTTTTACTTCATCAATGTTTTCGGTGGTCGGGCACTGCATTCATCATCTTCGATTGACTCACGACCACTTTTGAACAGGTCGTGCGCCACTGGTAAACGACCGTTTTCTGTAGGGAATCGTTGCCGATACACTTTTTCAACATTTTCAACGTCCGCGCACCATTAAATCCGTTTTACTCGTATACGCAAAATTTAATACAAGTTCGTTGTTGTAAATTGTAAAAAATCGCCAAACACACAGAGATAGATGTACTCTTGGCTACGTAACTTTTGCAAATGTCAAGCTATGACGCTAAGATTTAGGTGGAATATCAACAACAGATGTATCAACTTAACAAAAAAAAAATCAGAACTCAAATCGGAACAATGGGAGCGCCACACGGTTATTCCGGGAACTTTCTGATCAAGTTAGTATATAACTGATTAACAATGCTTCTCTTCAACGTGTAATCGCATCTGTTTCATTTTCAAATCAGGCAAGAACATTTGCAATGATCCAATACTTATCGTTAATCCAAGAAGTTTTTGATATACACTTTCAGGAGCTACAAAATGGATACATTTTGATAGCGCAAGAAAGAAACTTTTGTTGAATTAACGACAGAACAGCTGCTTCCCTTATATTTGAACAAGCGGTCGATATGGCAATCAGTAACATGTGCTGGTTTTGGTAGTCTGTAAGCCGAATTCGATATCTGCACTATGAGCCCTGTATGCCACGTCTCCTTTAAGGAATATATAAGCCACCATGACCCATAATCGGCTCGTTTACAACCATTTCTTTCTAAAATCCTCAAACATCGAAACAAATAATTCAAATAGCTCACAGTACGCTTGCCATAAAGTGAACCGATGTCAGTGCAATAAAATGTGAACAGCAGGCTTGCATGGAGTGGTCATCCCCTGCACCGTAGTCAACTGATACCTAGAATTTTATTGTGAATCACCTCGAGACCTCGAAACCAACGAACGACAATGATAACACATCTGCAATGACTAATTTCATCCTACAGTTTAGTTAATATATATATTTCTCTCTAAAATTTGTTAGCAGTTACTTATATCATACATATACATGCGTCGGTAATTTTGTTTTTATTATTCTTTGTTTTATCAGATCTATGTGCACATACATCACTTGGCGAAACTACGATGGCGATCATGATGATTTTTCTACTGCGCTAATCACTACTTTAGCTCCACGACTCCTCATTGTTGCTCGAAGAAGAAAACCAAAACGCACAAAGCTGAGCATATTGGAACGGGCGGGGTTCTTACAAGAAAAGGAAGTTAGATGTGGACTTGCATTCGGTTTATGATTTTACTTCTGATTCTCTATGTTTGTGATGCGTTGCGCATTTGTAAAAACTTATCAAATAAAATAATTAAATCAGAAAAGTAAGAAGAAACGAACTAAAACAACGTCACGATAACTACACCAAAGGGGGGGGAGGGCTTAAAACTATTTACAGTTCGTGAGAACAAAACAAATACATTGCGCTTCGGTGAGCTAGGCCGGCCAGCAATTACGTCAATTTAGCTCCGTCTAGAGTCTGCACGATGTGCTTTGACACAACAGCGGTAGCTTCGCTGGCATTTGGTATTAGGAAACGATCCATGTCGGTGATGAGTAATCCGTCACCATCGGGAAATCCGTACTTGAAGGTGATTAGCTCTCGATGACGTTTCTTCGCTGTGATCTTCACAATACTGGCCAACGGGCGACGAACGATAACCTGCGCCTGTCCGCGACCTAGCTCGCGGAGTACAATCAAATGCGAGCTGGTGATGATCAAATGACTGTCGTACATGTAGCCGTTCATATGGACTTCCTGGCATTTGAAGGCGTTGATGATGTCCGGGGATTTTAAGTACTGATTTATGGAGACAATTTCTTGGCCATCGGGACCAGAGTTGGTGGCCGAATTGGTTGGTGAATCTAGCGGCTCAGTTTCGGTGAACTGATCGTCATTCTCGTCGTCGATGCTGAAAACTGGTGCAACGTTTCGATAACGTTTGCCGTTCTTTTCACTCGAGGAAACGTGTTTATCTTGGATTTGCTGTTGGGCATTGACATTCGTCGCGATATTCGGATTAACAATGATGTCCATGAGCTTTTCCTTCACTTCGGCTGACTTGATTTTCATTGCTGTCGAGAGTTTGCTGAACAAATCGTTGCTGGACTTGGATTCCGGCACATGACGTGCGGATTTCGGAGCGGAATTCACATTCATCGTGTTCAGGGTCGAATTTCTTACGCAAACGATGCACTTTCTAGAATCGTGATCCTCCAAGCAATCGGCCATGTGTTCGCCAAAGTAATCGTGTATCGAGGTGTAACCTCCAGATAGGAGGGACACATATTGCGTGTTCTTTTGCAGGAATGAAGCGACCACCATGTGCGTGTATTGATCTTCGTCTAATCGGCCACTACCCATGAAACAGAGATGTTCGCCGCCTGCATTGGAATTTGCTTCAATTGATTGACGTTGCGCACGCAATAGTCCTTGTACTGCCGTTGCAAAGGCCACTGGTTCCTGCAGCATTAAGTTACAATCGAGATGGAAAGCTGTCGACAAATGGCCGGCGTTATACTGTTCTGCAGGTCTGCAGTCCACCAAGAAAAATCGAACAGCCTCTGGGGCAGTCAACTCTATGGAAGAGTTCTCTACTAGTTCGTACACTGATACCGGAAGGCACAGAGCCTGAGAGACACTGCATGGTTCCTGTTTAACACTCTGGCTACCATAGAGCGCTTTGAGAAAATCGGTTTTGAACGATGAAGGTGTCTTCATTGCGTAGTACTGGGCAAGGGAACAAAAATCCACAACATCGTCCGTCTCAAGAGCACACGGCATATTTGTCAAGAATTTTAATAAATCCTCCTTTGATGAGTTCTTCATGGCAAGGATTTGGTCCCTACCATTGACCAGGATGATGAGACTCAGGAAGAACACCAGGAACGGATCACTATGTTGGAAATACAGATCCCACATCGAAAGAATCACATTAAGCCCACACGTCGAGGCGAACAAACACCTAAACCATTGCATGGAGTACAAGTCGGGCGAGATTTTCTTTGTATCCAACATGGAGCACAATTCCGGATCGTGATATTGGATAAGCAGCCGAAACACATGGAACACATTCCCCTTGACCACGCATCCCTTTGGAATGTACGTGTCTCTGATCGCTTCAAACAAATTATAAGTATCCGAGCGTTTAAGTTTCAATGCAAGCAGCGGCAAAAGCAGTTCAATCCAGCCATTCGTACTCTCGTACTGAAGATTCCTATTCTTGCAGTAGAACGTCAAAATCGATTCCAAATCCGAGATGACCGATACCTTGTCCTCATCGTCGTTGCCAATACGTTCCACAACTCTGTTACAATCCTCGCGCAGTTTATTTTGAAAGGGCAAATCATAGATCTCATTAAACAGCGACATCTGATCAGATTTGTGTCGCACATCGAGGCAAACTTGCCACACGTCTGGTCGTAGCGACTCTGGAATTGCATTGCCCCCGCATATGGCATAGATGTCGTTCACATTACAATCGTCCAACAGGGCTGCTTCTAATTCAATTAACCTACAAACGAAACAAGGGTAAACAATTGAAAGTTTTTATCTCTATTGGTGTGAAAATTTGCCCACAAAAGGCAAAGAAATAGATAAGGGCATACGAACAGGTGAGTCAGGCAATGGGAATGCATTTTCCACTGAATATCACCACATACTCTAATAAATTTTGGAATTGGAATACAATTTACTACTTAATTGAAAAAAATTAATTACATTTAAAAGGAATTGAGGGAGGGAAACAAGGAAAATAAACAAAAATTTAAGTTTATGCAAACACTTACCACGAATTATCGTCCATTGTTGTGATTTGGTTTTGTGTTGTCTGGATTTTCTTTAATTAGTCGCAATGATTTACACTAGAGTTTTTACATACTTGTGATGGAATTTCGTTTTGTTTTGGTTTTATTGTCGATTATTGGCAAAATATTGAAGGAGAAACGGGGCAAAAAATTATTCTTTGGTTATTTTTCTTCTAGTAATTGACAGTAGATTGCCAAGTGTCATATGAAAAAATGACACCGAAATTCTAATTGGCGATTGTGGCGCCGAGAAAACTGTATACGGATGATGGTAGAAAAGTATTTTTACAGAAGAGGCACGAAAATGGTTTTTTGGATATTAAAAACGTTCTAAAAAAAAAACGTTTTCCCAGGAATATTTTGTTACTATTCTTAATTCTTTGTATACCTCTTAATTGCGCAGTAAATTTAATAAAGTGTCAATTTTATGTCAAAAAATATTTGGTTTATTTTGTGCTAACGTTCTTATAGAATATTGCTGCAGTTAGCTTACAGCATTTGTAGAAGGTGACTTAATGGGAAAAATAATATTTAGGCTCTTTTCTAGTACGGAGAACCTGAGGCGTAGTAACACCTAACAAGACTACCAGAGGTCCATATTAGTGATCCGGAGATTATCGATAGGAGATGTACAAACACATACACGAAAACAGTGCGTAAAGTGACAGTATATCAATATACGAGTATACAACCCTGCCAACTTTCTAAATGGAGGAATTCGCCGAATTCCCCGGTCTGTAAATACCGATCAGCTGTTTTGGCACTAAGTGAAACAAAGGTAGACCCCCACCCATACTTTTCAGATCACTCTGATTTGAAACTGCCTGGCTACGAACTAGTGCCATTATTCTTTTCTCACTGCCGTCTCGCCATTTATGTGCGTAGTGATGTAGCTTACCAAACTCCACCACAATGTAGTCCGTGTTCCAATCCGGAATTCAATTTCTTGTGGCTAAAATTCCATCTCCGTAGGCCACTACTGCTTTATTTACACAAGCCCCAAACTCTGACACCATATAAAGAATTGTATCCCTGTATTCTCATACTGAAATCGTTATTACGGGCGGTTTCAATATACACAATTCTGGGTGGCTTCGACATTCTGGACAGACAACACCCGAAGGACGGTGTGTTGAGATCTTCGCTGCGGAAAACAATTTGACTCAGCTTGGTAATGAGCCCACGCGAATCCCAGACGTTGATAGTCATACCGCCAACACCCTGGACTTGTTTCTAACCTCTCTCCCTGAAAAGTACACTGTTGATGTACTCTCACCTCTAGGCTCGTCGGACCATTGTGTCATATCAGCTTAATTCTCGCACATTTACCACACAGTTATAGAAAAAATTCCTAAAAGTATGGCAATACGAGAAAGCCAATGGAGCGGACTTAACACCTTCTTTAGGAATTTTAGCTGGTCGTTATGTTTCCTCTATAACGAAGTGGATGCCGCTGCTGAAATGATCACAGACACTATTCTCTTTGGAATGGTATCCTTTATCCCTCACCGGATAAAGATTATCAGATCAACGGAAAAGGCGTGGTACGACTCGAGCTACGTATAAAGAGGCCGTCAGGTTGGGAGAAATGTTTTTTCGGTCGTATAAGACCAACCGCACAGAGGAAAACCGGAAGAAATTCAAAAGAGCCAGGAATGACGGCAACGCCATTCTTAAGCGTGTGAAATTTATATACGACCAAAAACTGAGGCAAAAAATACTACAATGCTGGTCGTTCGTCAAAAACATTAGAAATTCTACCTCTTCCTTCGCACTCGTGTAGTAGCAAGAGTACTTAAGGATCTTAACACTCACAAATTCGCTGGTCCAGATGGTATATCTCCCCTTCTTCCGAAGAGGTGTTCTTCTAGACTGGCAAAAGCACTGCATAAGCTTTTTTATCAATCCTACTCTTAAGGACTCTTTCCGAGAAGATGGAAACCAGCATTTGTGAAACCCGTCTCTAAAAAAGGCGAATCTTCTTCTCTCTCCTCTTACAGACCCATTGCGCTTACGTCCTTTCCTTCCAAGGTCATCGAAACGCAGATAAATCGTCAGCTCATGAAATATCTCGAAACACGAAACTTCTAAATGACCGGCAGTACGGTTTTCGTAGCAACAGGTCCACAGGTGATTTGATGGCATGTCTCACCGAAAAGTAGAACCAAAGTGTACATCAATCTGGCTAAAGCAAGATAGTTACACTTGATATTTCTAAGGCATTTGACAGAGTTTGGCATCAGGCTCTTTTTTCGAAAATGCGTGCATTTGGGATCGACGACTCTTCTTCTTTAATGGATTAGAAATTGGCATTCGGAACGTTCAGTTCAAGTTGTCGTGGATGGTTTAAAGTCTGATATTCACAAAATAAATGCTGGTCTGCCCCAGGGCTCCGTTCTGTCTCCGACACTTTTTTTTAATTTTCATCAATGATCTTTTGTCTGCTACTTCCAATTGGAGAACTATCAACAGAGTGAAATCTAATGCTTCGAAAACACAATGCTGTCTGTTGTCGCTTAAGCGAAATTCAAATACCCAGCCATTATCCATGAATGGCACCTGCATCGTTGAAACCGAAAAACTTTTCCTTCTCGGTATGTGTGTCAATGACAACTTACGTTGGAATGACCACATATTCGAAGTCGTCAAAAATGCTGCGAAATGTCTAGGTTTCCTTCAGCGATGTAAGAAATATTTCACCCCCTCTGATCTGGCTTCAATATATAAGGCTTTTTTCAGCGCAAAATTGGAGTACAATGCTCACATCTGGTCAGGTGCTCCCAAGACTTCTTTGCACTTGCTAGATAAGATTCAAAACCATGCGATAAGACTTATATGTGATGCCGATATTACACAGTCGATTGACACCCTTGACCACCGACTTAGTGTCTCCTGTCTCACCCTGTTCTATCGCTATTTTCACCACCAGTGCTCCTCAGAAATTGCCAGTAGCAACACGCCCCTTCAAACCTCCAACCGCAAGACCCATCTCGCTATGAATGCTCATCAGTACACCCTCAAACCCATTCCGGACGTACCCTGAAATACAACTCGCCCATGGAATGTCCTGCCGAGCTCTTCATTTTCTAGTCATTATAACCTCCAAACATTCAAGACCAACGTACATTGGTACCTGTCTTTCTCCCCCTAAATTTTCCATCGCCCGCGCTGTGTGCAATCATTTTAAGGGTACTTATAACCCCTTGAGCGCGCGCTCATGTAAATTACGATGTTTCTCCTCCTACAAAGCCACATTGATCGGCACAAAATTGCCCAGCCGCCCGCCTTCAGTCAACGATCGACCAAATTTTTGGATCTTTTATGTAAGATCTTGGAAAAGACCTTTGAATTTTAAATAGGCACCTAGTGGCCTTAATTGCGCATTTCTTTTCAAAAAACTTGTCCGTGTTAAGTTATCATTTTGACAAGAGTTTTGATGTCAAATAGGACATCCAACAAGGCGAAACAATATCTTGCAGTTGCGTTGTATTTAAAGACATTCTTCTCAATTATCTCGCAGCTCTTCTTGATTTGAACGAATGTACGTATCCCTGGCTGAAATTAATGTTTCAAACACAAAACAAATGCTACTTGGTTTCTTGAATGCATATTGTGTTGATATTAAGTTGTCGCACTACGTTATCTATCTGGCAACTTTTGGAAAAGGAATCCATGAGGATTTCATCCATATAGCCCTGGTATTCGAGTGATTTTTGAGTCATTCACAGGGGTAAAGTTGGAAAGCTACGGAGAGTGTCTGGGTTCAAATCTTAGTCAACACTGGTAATATAAAATTCTTTGTTGGCATCATCAACATTCCGGATAACGACAACCCCGGAAAGTCTTCGGTCTATAAAAAAAAAGCTCTTACATCGTTCGGAGTACGAGTAGCAATAAATTCTGGTCTTTCTCTCTTTGTGTGCAAAGGAACAATACGTATACATCTCTTTCGAATTCCGCCATAAAACTTACAGGCGGTGCCGTGGGGATGGAGTGAATTCGGCCTGATTATCCTTCCTTTAAGGTGATCGACTTTAGAGACCTTTTATCCTTATTCAGCGAGACATGATTCCCACAGAGGTGTGCATCGGATGGAAGGTGAATATTTTGATGAATCAGTTGGAAAAGTGGAAATTTTCTCGGTCAATGTAAAATACCCTCTCGCTTAGCAGTTTATAAATTTGGGCCAGCTAAAACAGATAGTAATACGAAGAGCCGAATCTGTGTCCGTGGCACGAAAACAACTGAGAATTTTGCTTCTATGGGGCAAAAACCAAGGTTAGCTACTTTCACGTCGATTGAACGAATTGCCGATAAAAAATAAAATAAAAACGCTTACATGCTTCAATTGAAATATTCGGAATACGAGTATCTATAACCGAATAACCACTTGAGCGATTGAGCACATTTCCACCGCGAAAGATTTGTTAGAAAAGCAAAACTGCTCCATTTGAGCTTAGGAAAATCAAGAATTGTTGTGGAATCTACCCGCAAAACGTTATTGGCTAGTGTGATGTGGCATCATTGGATCTCTTTTCTTCTACTGTGGCTGTTACCATGGCCAGTCAATTTTTACAGCCAAAACTTGAAGGTATGGATTAGAGACATTTTTTATTCGCTACGAAACTCCGCGACGTTCTGCAGAAGTGGCGAAGCTACTGCCCCTTTGTTAGATAATTCCCCCGACTAAGATATTTCTCGATATATTGACAAAAAAAAACGTTGAAAAGCAAAAGTAACCCACAACATTTTCCATATGTATCTGCACTTTCAATGTATTAAATTCATTAATAAAAGTGAGTATTTGAATTCTTTGAAAAAAGTTAACTCCCACCCAGCTAAAAGCCGGAAATGTATCTGACTAAAATGTTTGCTTAGTAAAATCATTTTCGTGAAACATATGTAAATTGTTGATTAGGTCTTTGATAAACTCATGATACATGGAAAAATAATCTCTGTTATAACAAGTGACATATGGTCTTACCCAATAAAGCGATAAGCCAGGGAACATCAAATTAGTACAACGGTTATTCTTTGGATTTTTCCATCTATGCGACAACTTATATCAAAAATTCGTAAAACCTACGACAGTAGGTTGGAGTTAATACATAAATTAAAACATTCGAACAAAAATGCAACCAAGAATGTGAATATCGTCCTGAAACCGAGAGTTCGAAGTCAGATGAAGGTAGAGATTTATGCGGATTTTAAATATGCAGTACAGCTCTTGAACCCGCTTAAAATGATGTCTTGCTTTGTCTGCTTAGCCAATTAATAAAGTGAGAATGGGCATCGTTTAAGGTCATACATGGACTGATGACGGTTGAGCCCTTAAATTCTTATATGTTCATCTATCTGGATGCTGTTGCAATAGGATAAAATTATAACTGTTGTTACACATCAGTTGTTATTACGAGGGCGGGTCAATAAGTCCGTGACTTTTTGAATTTCTGACCTCTTTACTGAAACAGCAACACTGCTCCTGTCAACAGGCATCTGTCAGTTGACTCCTGTCAAAATTTAAACTTGCTGCGTCAGTTAGTTTGTGTTTGACAGCTATTTTTATCAGACTACTCACTAATTTGAGGAGAAAATGGAAAAAAGTGAATTTCGTGTGCTTATTAAGCATTATTTCTTGCAAAAAAAACCATTACCGAGACCATGGCTAAGCTTGATAAATACTATGGGGACTCTGCACCATCGATTTCAATGGTAAAAAAGTGGTTTACTGAATTTCGTTGTGTACGGCCACAAGCACTGAAGATGCCGAACGTCCTGGACGCCCAGTTGAGGTCTCTACACCCGAAACAATCGAAAAAATTCACGATATGGTGTTGGCCGACCGAAGATTGAAAGTGCGAGAGATTGTGGAAGCTGTAGGGAGTTCGCATGGCTCAGTGGTTTCAATTTTGAATGATCACTTGGGCATGAGAAAGCTTTCCGCAAGATGGGTGCCGCGTTTGCTCACAGTCGACCACAAACACATGTGCAGTTGCCATGGCAAAAATCCATGAATTGGGCTATGAATTGCTCCCTCATCCACCCTATTCTCCAGATTTGGCTCCGAGCGACTACTTCTTGTTCCCAAACCTGAAGAAATGGCTTGGTGGAAAAAGATTTGACTCCAATGATGAAGTCATCTCGCAAACAAAGGCCTATTTTGAGGACCTCGACAAATCATTTTTTTTGGAAGGGATAAAAAAATTGGAGAAGCGTTGGACAAAGTGTATAGAGCTCAAGGGAGACTACGTTGAAAAATAAAATTATTTTTTTATCAAAAAATCTGTGTTTTAATACAAAAGTCACGGACTTATTGACCCGCCCTCGTATCTTATCACCAAGTGGTAGCCGTCGGGCACAGGTTTAATCCTATCCGATATTTGAGCTTATAAACTCGAGTGCTGAATGAGAGACGAAAGAATCCTCACTACAATACTTCTTACTTACTAAGATGGCGCTACAATCTAGGGTGAATCAGCTACCGCGGTCTTTTGCCATCTACCTCCAGTTGTACACACGAGGTTGGCTGAAATTACTAAGATGGGGTTCTCCACTTCTGCATTATTACTTTGGCTTTGAGTCAAAACCTTTATGGGTTGATGTCCATGCGCTCAAGGTTACTTAAACCGAGTTATACCAGCTTTTTTGACGGTATCGCCGTACAGTTCTTGTTTAAACGTCGCCTCCAATTTTTATTACAAAGAAGATTGAGAAACTATACACACTAGAATTGAAAAATTCCCATAGATGGAGTGAGCAGTGGTTTGACAGCTTCAAACTACACCGACATATTCTAAGTCTAGGCTGAAAAAATTTGAAAAATAAGTCTGGTTCTTGAAGGTGACGGATGAACCCTTAGTGGGATAAAGGCAGAGCTCAAATCCCCGAATTGGTCTAGCGATATCGGTGTAACTGGCTCTCGTATTAGCGGCTAGAGCTAGTCCTACAAGTTGGTAGTAATGTAATTGTAATTTCCTTATCGTGTTAAAAAGAAATTGTTGTTAAACACACACCCTCACGATTCGGAACCTGTAGGGACTATGAATTAAGAATACGAACTTGCTGCTGCAGTACTCGAAGTTGGCAGATTAATCGGAAAGCATAACCTAACGGCAACCGGTTTATTAATTTTCTTGGAGTTCGTAATACAACGGTTAGCTTTACTAGGCTTCGGAAGCCAAACATCCACGCAGCAGCTTGGCGCTCTTCATTAGCTAAACAGTCATTCTGAACGTGGAATCATTCACTCAAATTCTGAGGTTGACTATTAAAGATGAAACCATAGTGAAAAAGAAATTCAACGTTGGAAGCCTTAGAACGACTGGGGTAGGAAGAGTTTACAGAGAACGAGGAAGTCTCCGTAGTGCATTCACCATTATAAATTGCCAGCAAAATTTGGACTCAGTGTTGCAATTGGTATAGAAATAAATAGGTAGGACGAAAAAAAGTATTTCGAGAAACAATATCTGGAATGTTTTCCAGCAAAACTAATAGCTTGGAGACCTGTTCTATCTCAATGAGATCCACAGAGGCAATCCTCCACGATATGGTGCCTAGGTTCAAGAAAACTCCATATAGAAGGATATACGAGCCTGGGTACTATCATCGTTACGCAATACACAAGCTCATTAACAGTTGTTCCCCGTGAACACAAGGGCGCAGCAAGAACTATTGCATTTTTATTAGAAAGGGTAAAAACTTCATACACAAAGTTCTATTTCGACTAGACACGGACTAAAGTCATTGCCTTCGTGAATGACGAGGGTATGTTTATGTCATGAATGTTCCTCTCGTAGCAAGTAACGTAGTAAGCCAACTCACAGAGCGCTTAGGAAGTAATGGGTGAAGTATATACAATTCGAGTTGATAAATCAATGCTTACCATTTACTTCTTAAAGATTATTTCATGTTGCCGATGAATGCGTTCAAAGTGAGCAATACGGAGAGTGCAATTTAAAGACATTTTTTCGAGCATATCGGCTGGTATCTCGCTAATAACACGTGTAATGTTGTCTTCCAAGACTGCAATTGACGCCCTTTTATAGGAATAGACGAGTGATTTGACGTATTCCCAAAAGAAAAATAGTCTAAAGGCGTCAAATAGAGAGATCAAGCCAGCCAATCCATCGGCCGTCGATTTGAGTGCTGTGTTGTTCTCACGGTTATCTTTTTAAAAAAAATACGATCCAGCGATTCCGCAAGGCCATAAACTGCACCAGGTGCATTTCCAGATGCATTGGCTGCTCTTTTATTGCCCTATTGGACCAAATACGGCACTTTTGTTTATTAACATACCCATTCAACCAAAAATGAGCTTCGTCGCTAAAAACAGTTTATCGATTAAAAAAAATGCGGATATTCCTCCAGCTTTTCTAAGGTCCATTCACCGAAAACTCGACGCTGTGGCAGGTTCGGCTTTAGTTCTTGCACGAGCTGTATTTTGTAAGATTTAAGACCAAGATCCTTCCGTAAATTCTTCCACGTAGTCGAGTAACACAATCCCTATTGCTGCGAAGGGTGACGAATGGACACTAGCGAATACAGCAGCAATATTTTCGTCTGTCGATTATGCCTACCGTAAAATGGTCAAAGTGACCAAAAAATATTTTTCACAGAGCACGAATTTTGATAATGAAATTCAATAATTTGCACGCGTTGTTCGAGCGTAAGTCTTTCTAGAATAAAATGGCAATGCTAACTGATGCTCAGTATGACTTTGACACATGTCACAAATCACGCGTAAGCTGTCAAAAATAGAACACTGAAAAAACAAAACAGCAGTAGTATTGTGTGTACGCGATGATCACGATGAATCGGTTCGGCGCCGTTCTTAACAGCTTGGCCTGTTATATCTTGGATCTTGGTTTAAATGCATACAAGCTTCAATTTGTTCAAGAACTGAAGCTGGCCGAATAGTAGGTACCCGTTTCAGTCGTTGGGCTTTTGAAAATTTTCAAGAATATCCATTGTTTTTGACCAACATTTTGTTTAGCGTTGAGGCCAATTTCTGGATAAATGAATATGTTTATAAGCTTAAGGTGCGATCAAAAGGTCATCCAAACTCGTCATCCGGATGACATCCTGACGTCACTATGACGTAGAATTTCTCCTAAGGTGGTGTGTGATCGCCTGTCATCCGGCATGTCATTGAACGTGTCAACATACCAAATGACACGATTTCTATATCATCCAGATGACTGATTTGATTGACAGTGTGATCGCTTGTCATCGCTATTGGGACTGGATAACCAAATTTGTTTGACAGCGTGTCATTCGAATGACAAGGTCCCATGGATGACATTACTTGATTTTCCAGATTGTCATCTAACATCGAATGACACGTTTGCATCGTTGAACAGGTTAAAAGTTATTTTTCGTTTCGTTCTGTGTTATAAAATGAGTGACAACGACGGTGAAGCCGATATTGAGGCCAAACACACAAAACACCCACGGTTTCAGGAAAAAAAAGAAAAATAATATTTTTCTGGGACCTTCAAACAGAGTGTGCTTTAATTGCAGCTGTTCAGGTAAATCTTGTCCTTTGGGATAGTGAGTGGAAGGATTACAAAACTCCGATCTCCAAAATTGATTCCTGGAAGCAGGTGACGGTTTATTTAAATATTGAGGGTGTTGACGATGTCGACGCGCATCTTAAATGGCAATCACTTCGTAGCCATATTAAAGCCCATTTGGGCAACTTTCGAGTCAGAAAATCTGCCATCACCAGCATCATGGCCTCATCTAAGTGAAATGATGTTTTTGGAGTTTTCCGAAGTGACACAATCGTGTCCATCGAGGTCCACATTTGAATTGGTAGGTACTCGTACTTGAATTTATCTGCTATCATGTACCATATGTATACATTCATACATTACTATTTTCGTTTGTTGTTTTTCAGGAGGATGCGTACGATGATTACTCAATTTTAAATGAATTGACGCAGTTGTCAAACGCTGAACCATCCCTTGAAGCTGCGCAACCAACACCAGTGCACTTTATTCCAACTTTGATACAGATTAAATTCACCGAATATTGAGCGCCATATCATACAAACTTTTTTTTCCTTCGGCGTTTTTCTCTGACACTTTTCCCGTTGTTTTATTTTTATTTTACTGACGTTTTCGTTTCTCGCAAACAACTAATTATAAATTGTCATCAGTGTCATTAGTGTCATCCATGCCATTAGTACCATCTCGTGTGATCGCCTGTCATCCGGCTATGTCATCCAGGCATGTCAACCGGATGACAGAGCTAGCGTGTCATCCATTTTGGGACAAATTGACACTCGGATGACACTGTGTGATCGGGTGTCATCTAGCGGATGACACGCTCGCAGATGTCATTCAGATGACAACCGAATTAAAAAAGTTCTCTGACGTCAGTATGTCACCCGGATGACAAGTTTGGATGACTGTCTAATCGTACCTTTAGCAGCCATATTAAGGGTGCCGAGAAACCCCAAAAGGTTCATAAGCTGCCATTACATCCGTTCATTGCGGCCGGCCAGAAAATAAATGTGAACGAAGCTTTTTATCCCGCCATGGTAACGGACTACTTTATTTGCCGCCTGAAATTAAAGGCCGTGGTCTCGAGGACGTTTGGTTCTAAGAAGACGGCGCCACTTGCTACATATCCCGTGTAACCATGGCTTTATTCTGATAAGTATTCTGTAAACAAATAATTTTACGCTTTGAACCAGTGAATAGGCCGCTTTAATTATATGACATCACATCTTTAGACCTTTTCCCTTGGAGACTCGTAAACTCTGAAGTCTGCATAAATAAGCCGGCTACCAGAATGCCAGAAGTAGTAGTAAACTCTCTTCTTCGTGAGCAACCAAAAAGACATTTTAAAGGGCACGTATCATTCCAGTCCTGCTCAATGGTGCAGAAGCTTCACTACTGAAAGAAAGTGCCCTTAAGTGGCAATTTAGAGTGGCAAATGAACAATAGCCAATGGGAGAACATGCCGTAAGGCTAAGTATTTTCAAAAGCACTTGCTTTCGGACAGACCCAGAAAACATTCTCTTACTCGCTTTTTATTGCAAATATCCGAGCCACCCAGTCTTTAACTTCCAATATATTCTTCTTATTCGTAGATATGTCCATTTACTCGTATTCAACCTCTTTCAACTCGATCGGTAGCATCTTTTTAGTGGACGTGCCCCAATAGAGGCTATGTGCATAAAACCTTGTTGGTTATTGTCTCAGATTTCCCCTTTTTTTTTAAGTTTTTCAAACTTATAGGCTTTCGGTGTTATGTATCCTAGTTCCATACGCATCCTCCAGAGCATAATGGACTGTAGGAGTTCGCTTCGCTAGAGTACTAAATTTCATCTCTGGTAGACTTACGGTTTCCTGAGGATCTGGTTATCTCTTATATGAGCCCCATTTTCAGGGTTGTGACGATCAATGGCCAAATTGAATACCTGAGTTTTGTGGTATGAAAATTGTCCGCTTATATTAAGTAATGACCAAATCCACTTAGTATGCTACGACATCTCATATGCTTACAAAGGAACGAGTAGGTCAAAAGGACACTAGTCAACGTGACAAGGAAACGAAACAAAGACACTGCAGTTGTTTGCTCGAATTCTAATGCATTAAAAAGCTGCCTTAAATCCTTTATGCCCCAAGAAGTGGCTTCCAAGTGACTTGTAACTTATGCACATTATGCCATCGCATAACCCTTTAGAAATGGCATAATCTCAATACAAGTATTTTCGAGGAATTTCTTTACTTTCAAAGCAGATGTGTAGGTACAAACTTACAATTTCAAGTCACACATTATGCGGAGGTGGTGGCAGGGTAGCTTACATATATCTTCTTTTGCATCTGCACCATGATGAACTCATAAATTATCGTCTGCCTTTCTTACGAATTCATTTTTATCCCTGATTGTTGTAATAATAGAACGTTTTTCTGTTACATACTACCTCGTATCTTATAACACCAGCCGCTTATATGTCTTTTTGTATTGTTTCATTTCCAGAGAGTTAAGCAGAAAAACATAAATAATATGAAACCTAATTAAAAACCCCAAAAGCGAATAGAAAAAGAATGAAAATGAAATCTGGAAGAAAAAAGTGAAGAAAAACAAGGGCAAGCAGAAAGACATAACATATTCCAACAAGTGGTAGTGGTTGGGGTTGCTGCATACGAACACTATGGGCAACTTAAACACACAATTCCATGCCATATTCCAATTGAAGTGGCTTTGTGTTTGTGCTTTTCTCTTGCGTTGCAACAATATGCCAACATTCGTATCTACTCGTATACCTGGGCTTGACGAATGGATATACAACATTAACCGAACAAAATACCAGCAACAATGTCCTTATCAATGTTCTTGGAATCGTTCTAGTGCGCCGAATCCACCATTACAGCTAGCCGAACCATATGGGCGCTCTGTATTCTTTGTTCATGGCCAAAAATAGTAAAGCAGAAAATCTAGAGAGGAAAAGTATTTAAAAACTGTTGCTACCACTTGCCTGAAAGGTAGTCCTTTATCGTAAGCCATCCGGAGTACTTCAAACAATTTAGGCAGATCAGGCAGCAACGGTTTAAAGCAGTTTCCATTAAACCATATTGTGAAATTAAGAAGTGAACAATTTAGTTCTGTTTGTTTTGTAAATTTATCAAATAAAAAGACAAGAGACAGTATTTTTTTAAAAGTGATTTAAAGATGCAGTTTGCAACGAGTTTTACCATAGTCCTCGTTCTCGCCATGGTGGTCGCTGGAATGTGTGTTCCAACATCTGTTTTGGCCAAGAATTCCGAACTAAATAGTAAAGGTAAGTACAAATGGTAACGGTTTATCGTTATCCTTAAAGTTAAATCGCATATTCACGTATATATTGTAAAACAAAACAAACATATACCTAGTCGAAACGAAAATAACATTTTTGGGGCGCCATTGGCGTCAGGACAAAGGCGACAAGAATAATGGTGTTTGGGAGCAGGGATTTTCATACAAGAACGACGCCTACGCCTTAATTTGCGTTTCTTTTCGTCGACAAGCAACCTTTCATTCTTATCCTGTGCCGCCCCCGCCATAAAGTTGTCGTATGTAATCATCAACATCATTATCATCATCATTATCTTCATCAACATCATCCTCTTACAACCCTGACTCCTGTTTGCACTCCACTTCAACGTCCTTAATAATTTCACATTGGAACAACAAAACGCTTTTCCATGGAGTGAGTGGGTGTGAAGGGGAGGAGATACGAGTATTTCAAAAATGAAAAGCTCTCTTGCTATTTTATTAGATTATCCTAAAGTCAGGTGAGAATTCTCGTAATTTGTTATCCTTTTTAGGACAAGGGTTGTTCGGGTTATTTCAATTGATCCACTTGCCTTGCTCCCGGGGATGTCGTTCATGGAGACATAATTCTTCAACAGGTAGTCACAGTAAATTAACATACGGTTGACAATGGAAACGTAAGATGCAAAAGATGAGTAGGTGTAAAGTTGAAAAGTGAAGTCAATTAATAAATATCCTCTTTCTATATTTTATTGCCTTGCTTTGCCATTCTTCATTCATTCATTCATTTTCGTGTGTCTCTTCTCTGTCTCGGTTAAGGCTTGTTGATTAAACGAATGCGAGTACGAGTAGAGTAGATAAAGTTGGAGAGGATTCACGTCGAAAAAAAAAAAGTTTGATTGAATCCTGTTTGGTTCGAAACGCAATATAATAGAAATTGGCCGCGTGAATGTATAGGTATAGGTATTGAATGAATGAGTTATATTCATGTACCTACATAGTTAGGGAATGGAAGTGAAGGAGAAAATTGGTTCGTCCTTGTTGAATTGGTTTTAAAGTAAATAATGCAATTGTTGGTTTGGAACAACAGGGAGTCGAGTAGATGGTAGCGGTTGGGAACATTCTGGAAGGTATGGGAATAGAGGAAGGAAGAAACAACATCCATTTGAAAAGGAGATTGACTTGCTTGGAGTAGCAGATATTTATTATGTAGGCATGGTAAATGGTAAATTGTAAATGGACTTGGAAGTAGAAACTGAAGGAATAGTACTCGTACTTGTACGTGTAGTACCTCATGTTGAGAGGGAATTTACGTTGTTGTTCTTTCTTCTTTGCTTTTTTTTTTGTGTTAGTCCACTCGAGAAAAGTGGCTGAAGAAGTTTATAATTGAATTGAAAATGGGGTGCCTTTTCCATCTAGATTGATGTTTTGGTTGACGGCTGACGCTGCCACTGATATGGGGGACATTGTTTTTTTTTTATCATCACTCTGTCGAAAACATCTGCATTAGTTTTATTTTCTCTGATTTGGAAATATATGATATTTTGGGCAGTTTCGACAGTTAAAGTTGTATCCAAACAATGCCCTCGATATGTTAAACTCTGAAAACGAGACAGGTGTCAAATAGGAATGCTTGATTTGACATTTTTTTCAAAGTTATTTCCACAAATCTCTAAAAATGAGAAAATTTACAAATTTTACCAAAGTTCTATTGAATTCGGTTCAACAATTTATTCAGTTCGCTCTCTAACTAATTTGATAGTTCATTTCATTTCTATGTTATCATCTACTCGCTTTAGTCCGTACTTTTCTTACCACAACTTGTAGAGTTTGCATTTATAACTCCCAGAAGCGAAAATAGGACCAACGCACCCAAAAATTACTCGCCGACCTTTTAAAATACAAATTTGTCGATTTTTTGACGGACGTATAGAGAACAAATTCGGCGTAGTTTGGTTCTATTTAAGAGACACCTACATTTGTCTTGACGGGGTCCTTAACTTAATTCCTTAAGTCTTCTTAGGCCAACAAAAAACAGCGATTGACAAATGTGAGTCTCTTAAGATTTCCGTCTTTATAAAAATTAAAATAGGCCCGGGGAAGAAAAATCCTCAACTAAATTCAAGCTGTTGGTTTTAACGTACTCTCTGATTTTCGTTGTTGTGCGTCTTTTCTGGTCAACAGCATATAAAGTCTTATTTCCTAAGAGTTGAAGAATTTATTTTAAGCTATACAAACAGCAATTAAACTATTCATTGACATTTTATTCTGAACACGACTTCAGATATGTTCGCTCTTTGAGTATGTTCGACGCGCATTTTCTCGCTCCATTCTTGGGTCACTCTTCGAGAATTTGGGGTTGTATTTCATCAATGACGCGTTGAATATTGGGAATATTGGTTTTTAATGCCTAAATTATTTGCGGCTTATCAACATACACCAATGATTTTACATAGCTCCACATGAAGTAATTGCCGTAGACGGAAAAAGGCAAACAGTTGTGATCGACCCTGGTAGGTGCTGACTTTCTGCCACTCATATGGGCGTCATGCAGTTTGTAGGCAGATTGATTATGAGAACAAAGAAACAAATTAGGTTATGTTCTTTAAAGTTCCGCGAATTCTAAGAAGATTTGCCAACAAAATATGCATTCTTCAAACTAAGGTCCGATAAAAATGACAGCACGATTTGAATGTTACTCGTAATTTTATCAGAAGAAATAACGAGTCCATTTCCTGAAATTATGAGATTTTTGGATCGTGTCTGAATTGATAGTTTGGTACGATGTATGGTGTTTATATTGTATCAAACTGTCAAAATATGGTCATAGACTGATCTGAAATTTGTCAGAAATAGTATCAAGGTTCGTTCAAATGTTTATGCGTTTCATGAATCACCTTTACTTATAATTTTAAAATGCACTTTAGCCGTTAATGTGCTTAAACAAATTCTAATGTGTTTTATAATAGTAAAGACATAAAGTAGATAATGTCATCTTTAAATCGTTTTCGCATGATTGTTGATAAATTCTTATGTGACAAGCCATTGTCTACAGTCATCCATTTTTCTCACATGTTATAGTACAATTCTATGTGTCTGTTTCGAAGCTTCGAAGTGAAATCCACTTGTCCAGCTTTTTCGCTTCACCAATTTCCACTAATTATGGAATAGTGAACACTTAGTTGTTTCGCAATATATCTTACAGTTTAACTTCGATCCGACGCCACCAAAACTTCTAGTGTGTCGTTGGCAGTGACTACTTTAAGGGAGACTGATTTTCAATGCTGTCATCTTCTGAATTAAATTCATCAATCTAGTTGTTCGTTTACCAGAAATGCTTTCTCTAAAATGGGTGTTCGGTTGCTTCTTGTACTGACTTTGTCAAAAGGGCCCTGTTTCTCAAACAACGTACAAAATTTACAAATTAAAATTATTGTTATTATCTGTGTTGTATAAAGGAAAAAAAAGCTATAAATTTATGATTTGACAAAAATTTAAGGTGTGGGTGTTTATATCTTTCCTTGCCAGGTAGAAGGTACTATGATTAGGTGGCGAGTCATTGCTCTTTTCCCATATCCAGGAAGGACGATGAATGTGCCTACAGCTGTCTGTAGGGCGACCTACAAATTCGAAACCTAGATTCGAAATGGCGAGTAGAGCCTTTTAGATATTAATCTGCACCACCTTGCATGGCATGGTGATAAAAATACCTCAATGATGGTGAGATACAGATCTTCTGAGGGTGACTCGTTTGTCGCAGCAGCCCTAGTTTATATGCGGTTTCTGTAATCAGGATCAGCCACGGCATTATCCTCTCTTCATAAGGAGTCGTAACACTGACTTATGATGTCATAGCTCCTAGTTGAGTAAGCCCCATCCTAAAAGCAACGGGTAGCGATAGCCAAGGTGCACTTAAAGTATTTTTAATTCCGCTAATGACTTTCAAGCTCGAGAGTGCAAAACTTTTCTAACTTCTCGGATGTTCACTGAGTCCTGGTCTTAGGTCACATGAGACCAAGGGAAACGAAATCATCGATGACCTTGCTATGCAATGCTCAGATGAGATTTTTTCAGGACCAGAATCTGCGTTAGGTCTGCCTCGGTTAGAAATTCCATTTACAGTTGGGTTTCATAAGAGCATAGCTGCAAACAAGGATGGATGATAACCAGAGATACTTCTGTTTGCGGAAGACCAAACGAATGTTTTCCGATATCTCTAAGAGATCTACGGTTCATCAAAAGTAACGACTGTAGACTGATTACTGGCGTCGTGACGTCGCTGCACTACGCTACAAAACATTCTGGGTCGCTTGTTGTGAGAGTGATAATGAAAGTCCCGCGGAGCTCTATTCCTACCCTGCATCAGCTGCAGGTACTCAATGCTAATGTGTTGGGTGTTGGTACTGATGGCACTTTATCACCGAATCGCTTACTTAACAATTTTCAAAAAACCTGACAAACTTGAATAAAAGAATAGCCTAAGAGTACAATAGACTAGTTCTTTATTCCAATGGAAATTAAAGGTTGTGGAAAATAATATAATTCTTGAATTCGAGTCGGTTTCGATCCATATGGTTATTTAGGGCCTTCTTTAAGGTGAATTTTACCACTTCTGTACAATAGTTTTGACCAGTAGACAGTTAAAAAAGGATGATGTGACTTCTGCTGGAACGTTTCAAAATCAATTAAGGTGTGCAACAAAGTGAGTTTCATTCGCAATTCGATCGGGCGCAGATCAGGCCCAACGGTCGAGGCCTCGATAAGATCTTGTGAATGACGGTGACTCCTAGTTGAAGATAATTTTTTAGATTTCTACGAATACGAATATAAAAAGAAATTAGCAAACATTTTCTATCGTAGACAACGATTTGCTTGTCAAAGTGTAGTAGAAGAGACCTTGGGATCTGGGTAGATACAAGATTAGATTTTACCAAACACAAAGATATTTTTCTGGTCAAAAATAGTAGTGATTTTACCCTTACAAAGGACTGCCTTGTATACAGCAACTCGATGTGTATATAAAAATGTGTTCCGCGTGGTTCAACCTAAGAGAAAGTTTGCCAGAAAAATCTGTCTGTTTGAAAGGGGTTACCTTAGTTCTTGTCTTCACTTAAACAGAGTACCAGGTCTTCTAAAACGATTTATTAACAAAGTACACTTGAAGGCAAGAGGACTTTGTTCCGGCAGATATGATTACTGAGGAAATCGTTGAATAGCTTCGTGACATGATTCTTGCTGATCGGTGAACGAAAGCGCGCGAAATGACAGAGGCCTTAGGCAATCAACATTTAACATGGAAATGCTCTTGGCCCTATAGATGTCACGATAGCCCATAATGGAGAATAAGTGGATACGGTTGTTAACCTGGAATCTCTCTAAGTGAAGATTCAACACCGTTGATGAAACTTGGATCCATTACTATTTACAAGTACATGCAAGAGGTGCAAAGACGGATCAATCGGCTGGGAAAACCAGATTTCTGGTATTCAAACGTTATAACCGTCCAAAAAAAGAAGGCACACAGGAGTACAGCCGCACAGTGAGCTGTTGTACCCATTTAATAAATATATTGACAGGGATAAAGCCTCATTTGGAAAAAGAAAAAGATGAAAAAGTGCTGATCCGTAAAGACAACCCATCATCCAAATTGCATTAATTACGGCACGAATTGCTACTACATTCTACGTATTTGTCCGCCACGGCTCTCTAAGACCTGTTCTGTTCTGCTCTCGAACGTAAAGAAAGTCTTTTTTGGTAGGCTTGACCAATCAAATTATTAGTTGGTTTTGAAAAATGGCAGGAACGTTGGAAAAAGAACTGTATCGTTGAAATTGTAAATTTGTAAATTAAGATTTTGGTGAAATTAACGATCTACTCTTCTTTATTCGTGTTGCGAATTGGTAGCCTTTTTTTCTAATTTTACTTACGTTCATTCTGTTGTATAAAAATGTAAATCGAGGTTTTACATTTACAAAAATAAAATCAGAATACTACCATTACGAAAAAAAAAACAAAAACCTGGTAGACTAATATTTAAAGCGGTAGGGTTGTGTACAATACATCAAATCGGTAAATATGAAGTTGCACGTACGTCAATAGCATTCCTATTTTTAGCAATCCAATTTTAGATGGAATATCATATAATTGGACAGAGTTATCGTATTGTCTATCTTTAACCTCTCCATTCGTTGAGTGTGTCTCTCTCCAAATCATTTCAAGTTAATTTATTCCACTGACGTAGTTCTTATTACATTTCGTCACCACTTTCATTCGTGGTAAAAAGAAAATTTTCTTTTTTAATACCTAACTGCCTTGACCTTCAAACTCATCTGGCATTATTAATCCCGAACAAAATTGAAACAGAAAAGGGACATTTGAATATCTAAGTTTAAATAATGGAAAAAAGAAAAAAAAAATATATTTCAAACATCTCAGCTATGAACGGTAAGTAGGTAATTTAAAAAGGAGATGAAAAGATGAAGAAAACCCTTTCTAGAAAGGGGTACGAGTAATTGATTTGTTTGGCTTCTGGCAAATTGCATAATTCAAAAGGCTCAACTTGGTATGCGTGAAAGCATCCTACAATTGCCTTGACTCTCATCCCATTCAATTCTCAACAAAATGTTTCGAAAAAATTGTTGTTAGCTTTCATTATGAACGGCGACAACGTTCAGAAGGCATTAAATACGAGTAGATGCATATGTGCATGAATGTGGTTACATATGTTTACTATTATCTTTGTGTAACCATCGTGCAGGTATCCATACGTACTATGCACAAAATTGTATCTTAGATAGCATTTCACTTTTATAGCTATCCTGGTGGCCTTTCCATGACATGGAATATTTATGCCAACCAACGAACGACGTGACTGAAGCTATTCGTTTTATATTCGTAAGTGTATCCTGGAAATGGCGAAATTAAAGCTCTGCGATTTTTTACTGGTTTTTGGGGATTTCTTTTCCTTTTTGCACATTTGTAAGGGTAATATAATATTTTTTTTATAGTAGATAATTTAATTAGTTTGTAACTTTTTGAAATGAAGCAGAAGTAACAGAGTTATCCTTAAGTTGCTTTGAGTCAGTGAATAATGAAAAATGCAATAGGCTGCAATTTACAGTAGGGAGGAATCATTTTTAAATTCTAATTTGATACTGCAAACTGTAGTCCTGCCAGACCATAGGAATAACAAACTTCGTATAGGTTTTAAGACCACGAAATTGCTGAAATCAAATTAAACATGAATAAGAAGAATATTGTCAAATCTCCTATTCTATTGTAAAATGTAGGACACTGCCTTCAAGTGGAAACCAGAAAATCCCTAAGTCTGAAGGAGTATTCAAATCTTTACCGATTAGAGCAGAACTCCATAAATCAAGAAGAGTTTCCTTTCCAGACTTAGGCCAGTAGACCAAACTGCTAAACGTTTCCAATTAGGAGGCACAAATATGAAATTATATCAACGTATATGTTAGATGAGTGACAGCTTTATGATGATATAGATGATATAGATGTTATATCTGTTGAACAACCGCTGTAATAAATGAATTATGCACCGCCTTTTGAAAATAAGGGGGTTCTTTAAAAATTGGTTTAACTCACTAGTACTTCTTGAAGGGATCACTATCTGCTAGGTGGGGTGAAAAGTAACCTCCTTGGGAATGAAAAAAATACTTTAAATGTTTTTTTTAATTTTATTCAATATAGTCCCCTTTTAGCTTGATACACTACTCAAGCGATTTTCCAACTTCTTGATCCCATACGAAAAGTAATTTTTCGGTAGGTCTGCAAAATACTCCTCCGTGGCGTCAATGATTTCCTCGCGTGAGCTGAAAAACCCAAAAAAAAAACCGACGCCATAACCTTTCCAACCCACTGAGCCTCCCTCGGCCGCTTCGGAGCACTCTTGCCGGCTTCAGTCCATTGCCGGGCACTCATTCTATTCTCTGATGTGTAATAGTGGATCCAAACACTCTTTCGAAGTGCTCTCGCGTTCGTGTTTTTTGGTCAGGAGTGCTGCGGCAGGATAACTTTTTCATATGCAGAATATTGTCCAAAATATGGCGTGTGTGCTCAGTACTAATCTTTGTGGTATCTGCTAGATCGCGCACCTTCACTTTCCGGTCAGCCAATACCATTTCATGTATTTTTTGACATTGTCCTCTGTAACCGCATCGGAGGGCCTGCCGCTGCCATAATATTTATTTAACCTTTCTTCTGTTTCCTTCGCCGTTTTGCCAACATGATGCCAAACACGTCAACAACAATAAGCTGACAAAATAAAACTAAAGGTAGTATCGCACTGAAATTTGGTACGTCTGCCTAAATACTATAACTTTCTTTGCAATAGCAGCGCATTTTAGTGGTCAAGAGGTTACTTTTCGCCCCACCTAGTATTTTCCCACAGAGCATGGTGAATGGGTATCAATCCGGTATCAATTTTTAAGACATGTCACATCGAAAATTCCCATTGTGTTGTTGGAGTTTTGGTATTGTATAGAAGATTTGGCATAACATTGATTTTGTTACCGAAGAGAGTTCTTTGCATCCACCCGACCACTATAAGCACATCAGAGTCTAGATGGACTGATCAGTCTTCGTTTCATTTGTATTTATCCTAAAGGCTGCAATCTCAAAACCATTTAACCTTTAATACAAACCACACTGAAGTTTTCATCGGCTTGTGAATGTCTTTGACGATGGTCTTATAGGCATGTTGTCTGTCTACCAGAAAATATGGAATCGAATTTCCCCATACGCAGAAATTATTACAACCAAAATGAAAGCCACAAAAGGAATTTAAAGACAATCCTGACGGGAATTGTTTATGTCGTAAGGAATCGGTCTAAGGCAAGATGCACTTAATGCCTTGTTCAACTGTTTCGGCACTTTTAAGACACAGTTACGGAATGCAAAAGTTCTATTAACACTGAGGCTTGTTTGGGTTCAAGATCACAATCGTGTTTGCAGGGCAATGATCAAAGGAGATTTGTTCACAACATTTGTAGTGGGTTTTGCTAAGCACCTTACTGTGCTGGCCATAAGTGAAACAACAGCCCGCAACACTCTCTGTGATGACCTTGCATCGAATTACATGTGATCGACACTTCTTTAGTGGCTGCTGGTACTGTAGGCACTCTAGTACTTTTTTTTATATTTAAGACTGAAGCATTCAAGCGAAGTAAACATACCTGTAATACAATATTTAAGATAGCTAGATACTTAGTAATAAAGATTTTCCGTGATAAAGTAGTACTCACATAGGGTTACATTTTCCCATGACAGTAACGCGAATTTAATTCTGTCGAACAGCACCACTATCGTAGATTTATTTCACGAAAGAAGGAGACGTTAATGAGGGGCCAGACAAATAAAGTATATGTTGTACACCATTCCTCAGCTAGAGATATTATTACAGGAATCCAAGTAAACACCTATGACACACAACGAACTATGGATTTGAATATTCTAACAGTAAGCAATAATAATAATCCACCAGCATTGATACTCTCTCTTTTTTATATATTGACAAAATTCAAGCTCCGCTATCAGTATCCTTAGGTATTCGGCAAAAAAGGAAAGATTTGGTGAGAGATCAAAAAGTGAAACGAGATTATTTGCACACATCCAATCTAAAGGTCACCAAGGAATCTTGTCCATTAACTTCAACCTAATTTCGTTTTGCTGGTCCATCGAATACACATTTACTTTATACTTTTGCCAACAAATCCCACACACAAATCAATAAATCGCCTCTCTTATACTTAATCATGTTATCTCTACGCATTCGTGTATCCAATTGAGTACAGCATCCATCCATGTGGACACATTAATATTTACCTACTTTTCTAGGATCTCATTATCCTTAAGAGCACACATCCAGCACCAGTCTGATAAAACGAATAAAAAATAAAAATAAAATAAAGTTACGTATACGCAACAGTAATCTAAAAGAATATATTACATTTTTCGTATCCACCCGTCCAGCACTTCAAAGAAGTTTTCAAAACTTAAATAGATACATAGATATTTGAACATATACTATACTCGTACATGCACATACAAGAGGCTTTCTCCGAAATTTTATAATTGTGGAGCTTCACAAGAATATTGTCAAAGTGGGAATTCCCTTCAGAAAGGAAGCCAGGCCGGCTATGTCGATAGATACGCCGTCAGAAGTGTGCGAGTACAATTTAAATTTAAACATTCCTAGGAGGAAGTAAAGTGAAACTTTAAACACAAGAAGGATTCAAGTAATAATATCTATTTATTTGCATGAGTTTAATGGTTGCTCTGAGGACTCGCATCAGGGTGTCTGGGGAGGATATGCTCGTATTGCTCGTAAAAAAAAATAGCCATAAAAGCGCACGAACTGGATTTGGAGAATGGAGTATTTTCGATCGATCAAACAGTATCATATTTCTAACTACTGGCACACAAAAATGAAGCAAAATCCTTTTCCGTTCCATGCTCTGTCGAAACTTTTGAAATGCAGTATATTCCCTTGGTACTGGGTTTAGTTTTGGTTGTTTTTGTTTTTGCTGTGAGAAGCAACGTAGCGAGTAGATAGGAATTTAACTTTGATTCAACAGTAGTATAGGGTCTTAAAGGATACAATTCCCAGTCAAATGAATTTGTTAACAATATGCGACCTTCAAAGGCTTTCAATATGATATTTATTGGTAATTTGAAAGAGATTTCCAAGGGACTATCAGCAGCCCATAACAATCAACTTTATGACGTGAGCACTCGAATGTTGTCTATTTGCGGATTCTTTCATTATACTTGGGAGCGATATAAAATCGGTTTTATGGAGTACGAAGTGTATGACATTTATTTTGTATGAATTTTGGGAAATGATCACGGACAAATCCACGTCTTCAAAACGTTTCCTGTAGTGGAAATTTGTTTTATAAATTTGTATTCTTGAAGAATTCGTTGTCAATTTGTTGGTGCAATAGACGGAATAGTTAATTAGAAAACTAAATACTGATTGAATGCTTCCAGAAATATAATGCTGGTCGCTGTCCTTGAATCGAAATTTTAACACTCAGCCATTGGCCATGCCGAAAAATCTTACCGTTTTTGATGTATGCACAAAGTGCAATCGGAACAGCTCACATATTCCCTTAAGCATTGGTGCCAATCGAAAACCTCCAGCCAAATAGCTTAGAGGCAATTTGGATGCCTTACGAATAGAGAAAAATGCGACATGACAAACTGGAAGCACTACCGATCTGGGAAACTATTGTGAAACTATGGTAATATACGACGGAGATTATTCACACTAAGATGGCTAAAGGGAGTTTCCACTTGTGTGCGCCAGTTAAATAAGGTCGTCCTCTACTACGCTGTCCCTCTGAGTGGATATATCTTCGCTTTTCTAACGAGGTTAGCATCGTTATTCAGCAAGTAAAGCTGACTTTTAGAACGGCTTATCCATTCTACATTGATGGAAATGGGGCCAAAGTGCCCAAGCTTCTGCCCTTACGCAGGACTGGGGTGTCCAGCGTTTTGAATGTGTCTCTTTGGCTGCTCGAGAGAACTTTACTACTCAATAGCCTACTAAGCCCAAAGGACCAACGATGACCAAAAGTGATTATTTCCATAAATTCTGGTCTTGTTTCGCTGTCGGAGTTGAAAGCGGAGCCAAGGTGAATAAAGTCTTTTACTTCTTCAAAGTTGTAGCTGTCTATTGTGACCTTTTGTCGTAGGGATGTTGTGTGTGTCCCTCTTTATTGACAGCATAAACTTTGTATCTCATTCGTTGAAGTCTTAACCCATACTTGCCGCTTCTTTCAATAGTCCATCTCATTATGGCTGAGCTCATAAAAGCAACAAAATTGCAGTTTATATGCCGCAACAGTTTTGGTAAAGTTTTATGAACGCGAAACTTACTGCATTGTTGCAGTAGCCATGCAGTGGTGAAATCATCGTTCATAAATGTATGCAACGCATTTGACAGATAAGTGACAAATGAGGTTAGAATGTGCCTAAGTTTTTTCTGATTTCAAAACAATTGAGCGACAATGGTTGGAAGCTGAATGATGTAAAGTGGCACGAACTTTAATATAGCAGAGTATTGCTAGCATTTAGTAAATGGAAAAAGGTGCAAAAAAGTATTCCGAAAAGTATTAATTTTCTTCACACTATTACGGATACCCTGAGAATATTTTTAGAAGTCATTTTCGCATGAAAAGGTCAACTGTTCAGGTATACCTAGTCCTGCCATAAGTTCTGTTAAAAATATAAAACGCTATAAAAAAAAAACAGTTAACATATTGTATTCAAAATTATTTCATTTAATAGATCACAATATTGGTTATTAAAAAAATTGGATTCACTCGAAATGACTGCATTTCGCTTTAACATAAGCTTCTAAACGGGGGGGCCATTGGGCTATAGCGGCACGTACGGGTTCTATGGAGATCATGGACGTTGCTCTGGTTAATGCTGTTTTGAGGCTTTCCAAATTTCTGTGGGCCATGTTCTCCAATTCTGACCACCAACCATATTCCAGTGGATTCAGATCTGGACTCCCCGACGGCCAATCTTCTGCTGCTATAAAGCCAGGAATATTGACTCTGAGTCACTCCTGCGTGGGTTTGACTTTGTTCGCTGGAGCAGAGTCCTGGTTGTGGAAGATCCATCTGTTACCATTGTTCGTCAAACCCTTCACAACACCCTCTAGCACATCTTCTTTGTAAACCTTTGCACCAGTTTTTACGTCTTTTTCACAGAAATGGAAGGGCCACCACCAAACCATTATGGGAGCGGGATGGTGTCAACGTTGTACCCTTGGAACAACGTTTTTCGCTTCCTTAGATGAAGTGTCATAAAATGTGTCATTTTGTTTGTTGAAAACTTTTTGCACAGAACAATTTTTTTCATCCGTAAACAGAATGTTTTCATGGCCATTGTCAGTGTGCCACTGCAAAAGTCGCTTGCATCTTTCCAGGATATTTTTTTTTAGTTGAGCCGTTAGAAGATGACCCGTGGACTGATGATAGGCTTTCATATGCAGATCATCTTGAATCAGGCTAGACATGGATCTGGTTGATATATCCAATTCCTTGGACATGATTTTATGCTTTCTAAGGGGATTTCTCCGACGACGCGCGGGCGATCACTTCTTGGCCTGTCCTCTACTCCAGACAATTCGCCAAAGCGAGCAATAGCCCGATAAACGAATATTCTCGATATTCCGAATGGTTTTAGAAACTTAAAAATTTGGCCACCACACTTTCCGCACTTATGCAACGCTATTACCGCGACCCGATTCTCTTTAACGCCCCACTCCATGTTAATAATTTACAAACTGAAACCAAACTGATAAGTATTCTTCACTGATCAGTGCCAGTGTTCTGAAAAAAAAGTTAAGGGTTCTATTCCTGCAAGAAGTTTTGAACGATAAGCGCTGGAAATTGTGAAACAGAACATATAGCAGGACTACGTACATTTAGTTCGGCAACTTTCTGCAACAAAATAAAGCCTCCTGCAAACTTGCAAAACATTGATTGCATACTGACTGTCAACTGACTTTTATGAACGCAACTGGTGCTTACATTTTGCGTAGATAATACAGGTTGTATGCTGATGAACGCAACTTTTGAAAAGTTGCTAGTTTTTTCCAAAAATTAACTCAGCCTAAAGTTCATCTGTGTATGCTTCAACTCTTCAGTTTTCTCCGAAATCTGCTATAAATTAATAATGTAATCCAAAATTTTCTGACCAAATGCACCTTAATAGGAGGGTCGACATACGACGATATTCAAAGTTTATAAATAACTTTGGAGAAATATGCTGGCGCTTTGACAGATGTACGTATCGACATCATCGGTTTGGAAAAGTTGTTCTATTGAGTAGCCGGAGATCAGACAAAAACGTTTATGACAAGTGTGTCACTCATTTTGCACTCATTTTTTGTTGTCCCTTTGAGAGCTTCAAAAGGCACAATGGCTTAAAATTAGTCCAGACAGGTATGTATTGCGTACTTTCTTGGTTCATCCTATCCGATTAACTGCTGTCTGGTTATGAGCTCGCAAAATCTAAAATAACTTTTATAAAAGTCAAAATATGTCAATTGTCTGTGATATCAACTTCATGACAAGCAGCAAGAATGGCATGCTTAAGAGCACATGAATAGGATTTGGGGCTTACATATACTCGTAGTAGCCCTCTTGTGACATTCAAATCAATAGACATCTTGTTAGTCATATATGTCTCCGACTTTTTCCACAAGACAAATCTTCAAATTTGTGTATCCGTGCGTGTATCTACTGATATACATACTACCTACACCTACTCTTCATATTTGATAGAAAATGTCGAAAAGAGAATTCATTACCCACTCTGATTGTCTATTGTCTTTTTCTTTTTATTTACAACCATTGACAGGAATAAAAATGTTATTACTTTCACCTTTTATGTCTGACCTTCTGGTATTCACTTACACAAACAAGGCACGTGTATGTTACCTAAATCCTCCGCACGATATGCAAACAATACAAATTCCTGAGATGATTCCATCTTAAGGCAGATAATAATGTGAATTCATGACAAAAGCATCCGAGCTCATCTTCAGGTGAATTACATATGCAAAAACATAAGAGTAAATGTTAGTGAAAGAAATTTATGTCTCTCACAATGTTATTGTTTGTTTGGTTATTTGTGTGGATTAAAGAGAATTTCAGAGATGATTGCTTCAATGTTCAAAGCACCATATGAATAATGTGAAGCAACAAACCGGCTGATATACAACATTGGCATTCTGATATTTGATGCATTAATTTGGTCCTTTTGAAAAGCAACCAAATGTCCATTATACGAGTATACTGTGAAATAACGTTGACGATAGGAAGGTTTGGTAACGCGACTGAAATACTCCTACTTTCATGGACGCATGTGTTCCTAACTTGGACAACAGATTTGTAAAGTGAAAAGCAGATAAGTACATATTGTCGTTAATGAAAATTGAAAACAGTGTCGAGTTGGGAACGAAACCTTGAGGCACAAGCATTAATTTTGTGAATATCAGACACGAAACAGACGAAGACAGGTTTGCATTGAACGTTTCGAAAGGTTGTTTTTAATTAAATGAAGGAGAGATCATAAGTCCGAAATGCATACATTTCCAATGAAAATCTCTGATTCCATACTCTGTCAAATGCTTTTGATATATCCAGTTGCCACTATCTTGCTTTTAGCAGATTTCTGTTCTGATTTTTGTTCCAAGTTACGTTGAGACATGGTATTATGACCATACTGCCGGTCATTGAGAAACGTTCTTGTCTCGAGATATTTAAGGTTGGCTTTGTTCAAAGAATTGCCAGATTTTCGGTATGAATATGAATGAACGTTGGGGTCGAGAATATAGTTTTTGTCTCAGTTTTCGATACTAATGGAATTTCACACAATTGGAAAGGACCTTGCAGCGATTTCTCGCTTGATTGAACCTTTTCTGGTTTTCTTTTGTAAGACCGAAGAAGTATTCTAACTTAGAATCAGGTTGATACGAAGGCGGGTCAATAAGTCTGTGACTTTTGGATTAAAACACAGATTTTTTGATAAAAAAATTATTTTATTTTTCAACGTAGTCTCCCTTGAGCTCTATACACTTTGTCCAACGCTTCTCCAATTTTTTTTATCCTTTCCAAAAAAAAATGATTTGTCGAGGTCCTCAAAATAGGCCTTTGTTTGCGAGATGACTTCATCATTGGAGTCAAATCTTTTTCCACCAAGCCATTTCTTCAGGTTTGGGAACAAGAAGTAGTCGCTCGGAGCCAAATCTGGAGAATAGGGTGGCTGAGGGAGCAATTCATAGCCCAATTCATGGATTTTTGCCATGGCAACTGCACATGTGTGCACCCTTGCATTGTCTTGGTGGAAAAGAACTTTTTTCTTGGCCAAATGAGGTCGTTTTTTTTCAAATCGTCATTGAATCGGTCCAATAAGTTGGCATAATATTCCCCATTGATTGTTCTTCCCTTTTGAGGGTAGTCAATGTGGATTATCCCGCGTGCATCCCAAAAAATAGTCGCCATAACTTTATTGGCTGACAAACCAACCTTGGCCTTCTTTGGCGCCGATTCACCCTTAGAAACCCACTGTTTTGACTGTTGTTTGTTCTCTGGTGTGTTGTGATGGATCCATGTTTCATCCACGGTTACAAAACGGCGCAAAAACTCCTCCATATTGCGATTAAACAACGCCAAACCTTCCTGTGAAGTTGTTACACGATTGCGTTTGTGGTCGACTGTGAGCAAACGCAGCACCCATCTTGCGGAAAGCTTTCTCATGCCCAAGAGATCATTCAAAATTGAAACCACTGAGCCATGCGAGATCCCTACGGCTTCCACAATCTCTCGCACTTTCGATCTTCGGTCGGCCAACACCATATCGTGAATTTTTTCGATTGTTTCGGGTGTAGAGACCTCAACTGGGCGTCCAGGACGTTCGGCATCTTCAGTGCTTGTACGGCCACAACGAAATTCAGTAACCACTTTTTTACCATTGAAATCGATGGTGCAGAGTCCCCATAGTATTTATCAAGCTTAGCCTTGGTCTCGGTAATGGTTTTTTTTCGCAAGAAATAATGCTTAATAAGCACACGAAATTCACTTTTTTCCATTTTCTCCTCAAATTAGTGAGTAGTCTGATAAAAATAGCTGTCAAACACAAACTAACTGACGCAGCAAGTTTAAATTTTGACAGGAGTCAACTGACAGATGCATGTTGACAGGAGCAGTGTTGCTGTTTCAGTTAAGAGGTCAGAAATTCAAAAAGTCACGGACTTATTGACCCGCCCTTATGAAACAGTGATGCGATAACCTTTCTGGAATCACTTTCTGTTAATCTTCTTAAGACTATCATAGAATTTAAAAGTTTTGATTTCGCTAATTCTCAAACAATTTTGACTGTTTTCAATTCATATGACACTGATACTGAAGTGGACAATACCTTAAAGAGCATCCTTTACGAGTTCACTCGACAAAGGTGTACACAACTGAGTAGGAGCTTACGTGGTCGGTCCAGTCATCTGAGTCGCTGATAACTAATTTTATCAAATATTTTCTCCCACACTCCAACGATATAAACTCAATCGAATATTTCATTGAAAAATGTTTATGTGCCTTCGACAGTGGCTTTAGTTTAACACAAGGACCGGGATTGTATCGATTTGAAAAAGCCCATCGAAATAGCGTAGCACCAACAAGCACAAGTTTAAAATATGTAGCATTAGATGGAAGACTGGAAGACAGTTGTCTTACAGGTCACTATGGTTTTAATAAAGATTATATTACATTAAGGCACGAATGTGATCACTTTATGTGATTTTTGCAATAATTCTGATAGCGATAAAGTGGTTCGCTTTGTCCGTGAGTGTCTGGCATATGCTTGCCTTTGCCTACAAACACTGGGCGCTATTGAGGTGCTTGAACTCTACATAGGCACTCTTCACTGAAGCGATCAGTTTTTTGGGCAAACTTAGATATTTCATTACAAATAACATAAAAGGCGTAAGTGAATTGAAACGGAGTGCTCTGTGTTGACTCAAAAATCAAATATTATAGCACCTACAACTATTTGATTCAGTAAGCCAACATTAGAGCTTTGTTGTATGTTGTTCATTGTCATGACTCGGAAATCCAAAGTGAACATTATAATCTGTAAATACAACCAAACACCTTTGGTACTTACTGACACATATTTACATCTCCTTTTAGACCTTTCGGATCACTCAGATCTAGAATAGCCTCGATACAAACTAGTGTCTGTATTTGAGTCTCAGCGTGGCCTCACCATCTACGCAGTACGAAGTGCAGCGTACCGTACTCTATCACAAGACTATCTCTGTGCTTACCAGGAAGTCAACTTTGTGTAGCGAAAAATGTTACCTCCGTATGCAGTTTATCCATTACTAAATTGGACAAATGAAATTTAAGCGCTGTCTGACCATATAACAATTTATGAATCTTCATCCTCAAGCTGAAAGAATTGTTCGAGACATTTCTATTTACAGTGGATGACTTCTGTATTCTAAACTAAACTTAGCTTGAAAATGAGGAGCAGACTTAAGAGTTATGCTGCCGAAACTAGGGACTTGTTTTAAGACTCTCACACCATTATCATATGAACCTCTTTAAAATATTTAAACCCAAAGCCACAGCAACTGGTTTTTTACACATATACCACACGTCAAGTGTAAGAGGAGATACGACGATGAACTGTATGGACTGCTCAGCGACATCTACTTAACTAGAAGAGTGAAGATCCAACGACTGAGATGGCTGGTCATTGCAAGTCTTCGAATCCTCCTCTGAGGGGCAGCGCAGTAGAGGAAGACCGAGACTCAGGTGGCGCACCCAACTAGAGGCAGCCATCTGAGAATCGAGCTGCCTGAAGACGCTTGTTGACTCAGGCCCAGATCCACCAGGACTGGCGCTACAGTAAGTAAAGTAAAAAAGATGCCTGAGAAAGCGATAGGCAATTCGAAAAGACTAATAAGAACGAGCTCATGTATAATAATGATGCAGACGTTATTATTGACACTATTTATTGATCAATCGTCAAACGAATTCTGCTGCAGTGGGATGGACATTTCTAATATGCAGGGGTATTCTAGCTGTCACACGTAGGAACAAAGGCAATCTGTCCGATGTGCACTTCGCAGGCGAACTTTGATTCTAAGTGTGCTTGAAATCGTTACAGCCGTCTCAATTAACGAACCACACCTAAACTCCATCTATCAGAATCCAGCCAAGTTTAAGGACAACTTGAATTCCGTAATCAAATTATAAAGACAGTAATCATGAAGACTTTCGATGTGTTCATTTTGTTAGGGTTCTGGGAACTTCTTAATTTCATTTTCTTTCTTCTCACTACGATTTTTGCTTGTTTTATCATTCTTGTCATTTCAATTAACTAATCTACGTGATTGATGTTTATTGAATGAAGGAGGTTCTTCAATTAAAGTTTAATTAGTTCCAGCATTTACAAAGCATAACAATCATGCTCGACAATTACCATCGCAATTTTCTCTCTAAGTGAAATCGCTGTGCAAATCTTTTTCTTTTTATAAAATCATCAAAACTTCGAGCACTATTTACATGGCTGCACTTCATGTGATGATGGATTTTATATGACGTAAAACATTTATCACATACTGTTATGTCTACATCGTTAGATATGTATGTTATATCCACCATATGTTCCTTTAGAAGCATATCCTCATTAAGCTAAGATAATTAAAATAGTTTTGATCCTGCTAATTAACTTTGACTCCTTTGTTCGTCAAACATTTTCTGAGAAATTCCTCTCCGATCAGCATCCCTTTTTGGCACACGTTTATGAATACACATCTATGATAATACTTTACTATCCTCGATGGCCTCAACCATAATTCGAATTCCTAATCACTTGGCAATACATGGTTTTCCAGTTGTAAACAAGAAGTTTCCGATAATCCCTGTGGACAGGAGTTCGTGCTGATTCCTACACAGAGTTTACAGCATTTATGGCAATATTCACATCCATGAGCAATACATACTTGGAAAAGTAGTGGTAAATTGTATGAGCAATAGCAATACACCCCTATCTGTGTCGATATACTGGTATGTATGCAGAAACCCCAACTGCGTGTGGACAGATAAATAATTATTTCTCCGGCTAATTAGAATATCCATAACGTTTTACGAGTATATCGCCCCCAATATAATATTACTCCAGTGTCCTTGTATCCGTTGATTACCAGCACCAGGCAATCAGTACAACTACAGGAACATAACCACTGTTTCATAGGGTAAACTACTCGTTCAGAATTTCACAAAGCGAACAGAATTACTCATGAGCATCGTCAGGCTAACAGCTAATGACTCTTTCAGCTCTGACGATGATGACTGGTTTTTTTTCCAACGATGGTAGCTGAGCGTAAATTTGATTAAGTAGTCGTGTATTGGTAAAATGGTGATGTGTCCCGAGGACATTAGGATACGATGACGGTGGTGATGTTGATCGCAGTGACGGTGGCAATAATGACGCTGGAAAGGCGATGATGACGCGAGATGCGGTTATCCCCGAGAAACGGGAACACGATAGTGGGTGCGTTTTGCAATTGAATTAAGGTTTAGCATTACTTTATAGCACTGACATTAGTTAGTAATTTGATGATAATTACTTTTCCTTTCGTTTTTCTCTCATATCAACTCAACCCCTGTAATATCTGGTCTTCCTATTGTCAGTCCTTTTTCGATTTTTAAAAGTTCGAAGAGCTTTTGATGTCGCACACGCAACAGTATTCATATGCGTATGCTGCTATTTTAGGCGGGAAAACTCAATTAACATCGTTATTGCCGTAGAAGGTTTTGTGACATAAATTAATTTCAATGTTCGTATGGTAGGTACTTAACTTTCTTTTTGGCAGCCTCGCTTGGCAGATAGAATCCCCAAGAGAATATTTCGTTTCATAAATTATTTAGCGAGCCAACAGACACGTGTAGGAGTTTATACACTTGGCATTTAGATCCTTTGGAAAGATTAACGATGTTATCGTTGTTGTGGCTTGGAGTTTTACGATTGTGACATAATAATAATAAAAAAAAAAACAAAAACAAAGTATAAAATTTGATGCAGTTCCGAAAGGGCAATAGACTAATAACACCGATTTTATTATGACATTATTCAGGTTACACTTGGTAGTAGATCTATATTGCTTTCAACTAAAAGGAACATTTTGACAATTTAGACACAGGAACAACTGATGATGAACTTCAACGTCTCCAGAAATCTTCAATCTAAACTAAATCATTTACAATATCTTCTGAAGATTTGTTTTCAAAAAGAACATGCTTAGGGCCTATATGTCAGAAGCCACTTTAAATACTTGTATTCTGTAAGACTTCATTACATGCATAGCTTCCGCCTTCGTTTCATTTTACATAAAATATTGGACTTAAACCGCATGTAAGCTAGTTGATTGCAAGCGACGTTGAGGAGGCAGACGAATATATGGTTGATACTTTGGAATTGGAACTCTTTAATTTTGAATCGGCCATACGACGATTCTTTTCATCTTACTAACTTTAATGATGAAACAGCTCGATGTGGATATAAGGCTCAACTAATAAGCCTATCCAGTTAGTTCGGCCAGCTTCATCTCGTTTCGGACTCCTAAGTTGTTGAGTTTTTTTTTTTAATATGCGATCCAGAAATTCATTTCACTCTGAGTAGTAATAGAAGACTCTCTGGGCCGGGGCGTTGATATTCATTCGCCCTACATGCGTAAGAGACTGTTTCATATATTGCTCTTAGGCCCTAATATGTTACCATTATGAGAACTAACAAGGCCCAAGGTAGACAAAATTTCTTACGGCTTTCATTTAACTTTCTATTGTGACATTACATCCGTATTGCATTCTTTAATTTTGGGCCAAGATACCAATTATACTTGTCCACAAACCGATTGCTCCAAAACTAAGCTTCCCCAATCCACACGATCTTTCGACAGAAATAAAAATCGACAGTGTTTTTAGCAAATTTGGATTTACCTTTTGTTTCAATTTCACGATGAAATTATCTACAACACGACAAATAGCTAGCTCAGTTGGTCGACTATAAGGAATAAATAAGTCACTTTATCTTTATAAGCTTCGCGAATTGAAGACCAATTTTCGAAACGAAGATTGGATGATTTTTCTGAATGTAATGGTTTTTCGACAATAAATTGTGGATTATCAACGCTCCAAATGCCACAGTTCTGTTTATTAACATAGCCATTCTCAAATGATATTGTGGATCAAGAGCAATCTTTCCTTCGACCCATTCACCAAACGTATGGCGCGAACGATTATTGCGTGGCTTCAATTCCTGTACAAGTTGAATCTTGTATCATGTTAGTTTTTCAAAATAAATTTAAATAATCTGCAAACTTTGTTCCATTGCCTATTCATGATGAATTGTCAAACCAAAGCAACCTCAAAACAACCGAGATTCCGATTTGTAAGCGATCCATTATTGTAAATGGCAAGCATTCAACTAATATTATGACACTTCAAGTGACAGCTAAGTTTGGCAGGTGTCAAATGCCAGCATTACCAACCTGAAACTACGAAATGAATGATCCTGTACTTATGTCAAAGAACTGCCGAAAATGACTACACAAAAACATTAAGTAGTTATTAGTAGTAGCTATCCATATGCATGGTGGTCCATATTTTTGATGAAAAACTCTTCGATTGTAGAGTAGCATTTACTTTTTTCCTCCGAGTGCAAATTGTCGGAGTAAGTGAACCCATTCCTAAAGAACTAGAACTCATTCCTCCACAGCATTCTCTGGTTAGAATTGTTTTCAAAAATTCAAAAACTTTGTTTCCAATATGTAATTAAAGAACTCAAGGTACGTTTTGTGTTTAGATGTTTAGAAATATAGTACAATATACCTATGCATGCCTTATGACCGAAGTTCTCCTAAGAAATATTTGCTCGTAAGTCGCGATGGCATTTAATTGTCTGCTTACTTGTCTAAGGCTGCTAGTTGGATAATTTCTGTTGCCCCACGTCCCGGTAGGATTTTTCATTCAACTACATATGTACTGAACAAAACGAAAACCAAAGAACGAGAACAATTTTCTTCAATTACTGAATAAAAAACCTAAAATAAAGGATAACGGGTTTTATGATTTAGCTCCCCCAGGTTATCTCCAGACATTTACTTGGTTATTACCAAAATAGAAAAGAAGGCTACCCTCATGTGTAACCTATACACAAAGCATCAACGTACAACCATATATTGCTGAACCCTATGTCTACCAATATCCTTGGATAATGGCGATTTCGTTTTAAATATTCACAACGACCGTTAGGTCACTTTTATCGAAATGGTAATCGATAAATTGAGCTCGACCACCATCCTAGTTAAACACGTACCTGGACGTCTACGTGTTTCTGTTGGTAGTGCTGTAGTGCTATAAAAAGTTAACAGCTGGAGCCAATCCGTATCTCCTGTAATCGACGATTATTATCTGGGCGTTTGAGTGTTATGCCGCTTTTTTACATCACATAATAAACATTGAATGGATAACAATGGCATAAGTATAACACTTCAAAATCTCATCAATTTGTTTGAATTTATGGCATTAGCCAGGCGTTTGATGATTTCGAATTAATGTAAAACCGTTTGAGGCGTGACATTTTTATTCACTTTCGAATATACTCGCGCTCGTAACTGAAAATGTTTGAATGTTTTTTGTGACGTTGCAATGGGTCTGGTTCCGCTTTGAAGTAAGCAATGGGGTGTTATTGAATTCATCGATGAAATGATATAAAGATAAAAATAAATCATAATTCAAATGTGACAGTAAAGAGTATTTGCTTAAAAAAACTTATCGATGCCAGATTTCGATGATATCTTCAGGTCCAAAAGGGGCTGAAACAATATACATAAGTAAGGGCTTAACATTAGATAGAAAAATCTGATTCTTTTAGGTGACGATCTTAGCTGCATTAAGTTTGTGGGTATCATTCTTCTTATCATGAAACACAAGATTTTCTCTGCCGTAACATATTGTGGAAATGATTAAAACCATTTGGAACCCCAATAGCATTCATAAAGAAACGGGTCTTACGGTTGAAGTTTGAAGGAGCGAGCGGAGTACTACTAGCAATTTCCGTGGAATGCTGTTGGTGAATGTAGGAATGTGAGGCAGCAGACATTACGTCGGTGTTCAAGGGTGTCAATTGACTGTGCAATATAGACATCACCTATGAGGTGGTTTTGAATTTTATCTGACAAGTGCAAAAAGGTCTTAGTAGTACCTGACCAGATCTGGGCATTGAACTCAAATTTTCGGAGAAAAACATAGTTTAAGGAAACTTAGACATCAAACATGCATATCTACTTTTCCTTGGTGTTTGTGGCCGCGTGCTGAGGCGTTCAATGCCAATCTTTATAGTTTGACCAGGTCTAAGGGTTTTCTCTTGGCCGACCAAGCAGAAAATATTTGGTGACATAGACTCTTAACTCCTAACTCTTAGACGTCTTCTTAAGACGTCTTTCGGCCGCTCACAAATTCCTCTTCCATTTTAATTCATTTGAGCCGACGACGTAAATTCTGAATTGATGATCTGAATTGTAAATTGTAAATTGTAATTGTAAAAAGTTTAATCGTGGACAGGGATTTGAAATATTTAGTTAAAGCTAAACATGGCTAAACAGATATAAATAAAATCAGAAAAAAGGCAATCTTTAATGGATCAGTTCTCCACCAAAACACGCCAGAGCTAGGAAAACAGTAAGCACAAAACTAAAAAATTCAAAAACTTCCCTATCAGGAAGTTAACAATGGAAATAATAAAGTTTTATGTTAATTTTTGACAGCAAACATATGGCTGTATTATAATGTTGTAAAAGGCCTCAACGCATAGAATCCGTTGCGATGCCGGATAGGTTGACATTGACGCATTTGACGAAAATGACATTCCCATAGAATCCATCTCCTACCTACGTTGAGCGAATACAGCTGATAACGTTTTGTCTTTGCTGAGAGTGTTTCTTTTGTTGCTATGACAATTTCTCTTCATTCTCTCAATGTCTCCACCAATGAAAATCTTACTCTGAAATTGTGAATGCATAAACCTAGATATGTGAATGCATAATCTTCAATATGTGAATGTGTTAACTGCCGACGGATAAAACGGATTGAAAAAGAAGAAAATAAACCTTCTTTATCCGTCCTTTCCGTTATATCCGTTGCTTATGAACCTACTCCCATAGCAAAGTATATATTCTATCTAGCTGTCAGTCGACGCAACGGACGCAACGAATTCTACGGGCCAAGGCCTGAACTGTTCTGACATTTTTCACAAATTTGTGCTGTTCTGTTCTGTTTTCTTCTCATTGTACAACACAAAGCTGTTATATCGTAAAATCGTCAGCTGATAGGCATTGTGAGCTGCATTCATTAATGAAGTTCATAAGTCAAATATAAAGTTTTGTTCACTTTTTGGTGCACTTACCCCAGCTATTTCCCGTTTTAAGCTAAGCACTTAAGCGAACTATCCATTCTGCAGTAAAACAAAAAACAGTTTCATTGATATTTTTTCTATTTGAAATTGTTTTAAATAACTAATCCATCAAATGCACTTGCCCGAGATGCTTTTATGCTGAATTGGATGTATCCCGAAAGAAAATTACTCACTTTGGCAAACCATTTTGATCCAACTGCTGCTAAACCTCTCCATTTGACAAAATAAAACACAGCAATCCTCAATAAAGTTAACCGAGCCACCTGTCTTTATGACTGCTGACAGCAGCCTTTCAATTGCTACTTGACGTTTTATTGAATCTTTTAGTTAGGATACATCTGTACTTTATCGATGAATGAATGAAACGTACAATATTTATGGATCTTTTTATAGAACCTTTACTAACATTTTTTTTATATTTTTGGAAGTGTATTCTAAAATACCTCGGGGTTGACCTTCAACTTTAAAAGTGTTCTTTGATGCCCATAAAGAAAAGTTTCTGAAGGCGTTATCATCACATAAAACACTCCAACATACCTAACTCATAAATATTTTATTACCTATTTACTTCTTGCCACTTTGAATGTATTCTTGGAAATATCCTGCAAAGCTTGAATTTTTGAACGTTCCGTGGTTGGAGGTAAACCCCATTGGCGCCTATTGCTACCAACTAACCAGCCATCGATTGACGTCAATGGTTGGCCATTTGGAAAAATGTGTCGCACCCATGTGTTATCAGCCACGCACCACCGAAGAAGCAAAACAAATCCTTCAACTTTCACTGAATTTTAATTTTTCCTTTTCTTTCCTCCACCAGCGCTAACACTAATATGTACATTTTTTTCTTTGTCTCTTATCTCATTGACAAAAAAATAACGATAATAAAAAGGAAATAAACAGAACAAAAATCCCCTCCCTGACAGGAATACTTTGATGACGTTTTACCGTCATTTCAGTGCTCGGAGGAATTCTATTTTTAGAAAACCAAATGTTCAAAATAATTACAATATATTCCTGCGCTCTCTGTCTCTCATTCACTCTCTCTAATGCACAGCACACATTCATAGCGCACAAATATAAAATAAATTTGAAAATAACCCTTTCGCACAACTTCACCTCTCTCTCTTTCTATTTACAGTTAAACGTTCTTCAAACGAAAAGGGACCATCAGGCACAGCAGGCAATCGAGAACACTACGAGTACAGCAGCAATAAAAACTCAAATATTGAAGCCCCATCAGCGCCCACGTCAAATACTGCGGCTCTCTCTGGTTCTGGTATTGAGGAGCAACAGCAGCAGCAGTTGGCGTTAGCCCCCATGTTACAGAAACGCGGCGTCAACTCGCAGATACTGTATGGTGGTGCGGATTTATACAACAACCCAATTCCATCGGGAGCCTTGCCTAACGGCGTATGGAGCGATGAGATTGACCCACCACTAATGTACTCCGATTTGCAGGAGCTACAGGATGAATATCCAAGAGGTAAGTGTATGTGCTGGAAATATTGATTAAAGCCGACAGTGTGTTCGCGAAAGAAAAGAACTATGTAAATAGAAAAGTTTGTGATTTTATTCATAAAAGTGTAGGAAAATGGTTTTGATATATTTTTGGCAGTTCCCATGGGATTTTTTAAAATATCCAACCGCACCTATGCTAATACATATATGCCAAGTTAAACTTAACTTAAACAAATTATACATGCCAAAAAGCGACTCTTTTTCACAAACAAGTAATGCGAAAGTGGACACAAAATCTAGATGGATTATATCCCACATTAAAATAATCCCAAATGACATGTAAAGTTATCTTGGCCAAACCGCTTACAAGTCACCATTGACTTTTGCTGCCGAAAATTTCCTTAGGGAAACCGTGAAAAGAAGACCAATATGGCAAAGACGAAACCAGGCATCATTTGACAAAATCAACTGCACAACTTAAATAGTGAAAGACGCAAGCTCTGGGTGGTAAATTGACGAGAGTGGCTCCAATATACGAGTAAGTGGGACGATATAGAGGAAAACGTAAAAGTGATGCAGCAACTCTATGCAACGTTTCGAAAGTAGAACCAGAATGTGGAGTTGTGACGGTATGGAACAATAGGCATTAATAGTTCTTAAGCACGGACTTTGTACAACCGATAATGCACCTTAAGCACGAATATAAACGCTACACCAAATAAGCGAAAAAACTATGAATATCATACAGCTCGTGTATAAGCACTTGAAGCAGTGTATCGGGAATCAGAATAGGTGTCCTCACTCCCCATAAGCAGGCGACAAGAATAAAAGAAGTGCAATGTCAAAGCACAGACAGACACGATAATTTGTTCAATGTTGAACCGGTGAAATATATAGAATGAATGAATGAAAGACTGTGTGCAGTAGAATTGGATACTCTCCTAAATATGCGCAGCAATAAAAATCTTGTGATTGGATAGGTATCCGGTTTAAGCAGAGCTTTTCGTTACACTTTAAATGCATAAGCGACACGAGAAACTGAAACATTAAACCATCGGGGAAGTAAAAGTAAGTGTCGCATAGTATGACAATATATGAGCTTATACGAGTTTAGGATAGATACATATGCGATATGCACTTCAATTGCATTTTATGCAGTTTGTTTAACATAGGTGTGCAGGAAAATAATGTTGGTCCTGCCTATAACTTTGTAAGACTCACGTAATTTTTAATTTGTATTTGGGTTATTTGGGGTGTCGGTGGTGGCGATAGCGCGATGGTTAGCTGATTGGACTATCACGCAGAGGGTCCGTAGTTCGATCCCCGGCATCGCCAACAATTTTCTGAATCTTCATCACCCTTTTGGGCGGGCAATGGCAAATTCCCGAAAGGAAAATTGCCTATGAAAAAGCTTCTAAGGAATGCCGTTCGGCGAAAAACCGTAGACCCCTCCCAAATGTGACAAAAAAGACAACATGGGCGGCTGAAATGGGTTAACAAAATTTTGGTAGCAACAGATCTTTAATTAAAAACCTTTCCTCTGATGATTTTGCGAAAACTGAAGATAGAAATCTCCTAAGCTTGTCTTATAACGTTTGTCTTGTTTTTCTGAAGTGAAGCAGGCCTTAGAGCTGTCGACCTTATCAAAATAGTCGTTTATTTGAGCGATAATTGGTTCGAAATTAAATCCTCCTTCGGCTGAGCTATTTTTTGAGCTTGGAAACAGAAAATAGCCACTGCGGACTTTATTTTAATAAATCCGACAAAAATGGTGAATTAGAGCGGACTTTATAGCCCGATTCTTATAGTAATATTTTACCATACGGATTCGATAGGAAATAGCCATTGTCTCGACTGCTGCCGTGCGTTTAAAGGAACGCTGTCAGCTTCCTATTTTTCCTGAAGAAAATAAACATTTTCATATCTGTAAAAAGGATGTTTTTTTTATTTTATTTTCATAGAGCTCATAAGCAAGTTTGGACCTAATTTTTAAGGCCGATATCATTCCTCCCGTTTTAATAGATCCCATCAAATCGGCAGTAGTTAGCCGAAACCAATAATGACTTTCTGGCAACATTGCCACTGACTGTGACCCTATCTTGCGAGTTAACTTTTTAGCGTAACTTTAGATATTTTTTTTATCTTGACGGTACTCTGTATTTTGTCTACATTAAGGTAGAAATCCGAGAAGGTATTTGCACTTAGAATGTATGGTATCTATGACAAAAAAAAATAGCGTTGCATCTATCGCAATGTATTTACTATAAGTGATAGTTGAAAGACAAGGGAATTGAATCCAATATTTGAAACTACGCAGCCCCAGAATGTTTCCAGAAGGCGGTAACTTTCCCACTGTGTAACGAAAGGTATCCAGACGATTATAAGGATATTTTGTTTCTGAATACATCCACCAAGCTATTTGCAGGGATAATCGTATCATACTCGTAGATTATAATCCAGGGGGTGAAAACAAAAATATCCAACAAGAATTTCCAGCTGATTTTAGGAGACATTATTCGACAACGTGGCATGTATCTGGGATGGCAACAACGGAAGAGTTTGGTACACCGATGGGAGTGAAACAATAACACACACCACCATCTATGCATATTATACATAGATGACATAACAGATCATGCTAAAGGGGTTAGCTGAGCCAAACCAAAATTCTAGCTTTAATGTTTGCAGAAGATATTGTCTTTCTAGCAGATTTAGTGTATACTATGCAGCGCATAGTTAGCAGACTCGAGAGATACTGTTCAACCTAGAATCTGACTGTAAGCCTATCAAAGTCAAAGAACAGATCAAAGTTGTGCAAGAGTATAAGTATCTTGGAGTCTTGTTATAATAACATGTAACTTAAATATGAAAAAGCATCTGCAAATCAGGCTTGGCGGGCGATATGTGCAATTTGGGGTGGATGTATCAATAATAAATATATATCGGATATCTCGAAACAAACAATTATCCATGCCACAGCAACATCTATTCTATTTTACGCAGCGCAAGCATGGGGATAGATTCTACTGCTTTGAAATCGTGGAAAAGTTCCTGCGCTACCTCAGAAAATAAGATTTTATGCTTCCAAACACTTCACCTAAGTACATGTTTCACTTGGAGACAAGAGTAGCACCTCTATTCCATCGTATGTGGTTAGAGTAATGACAATGAATCAAAAAAGGATACCCAAGTTAGTGCTTTTGCAAATTATACTTGATGGGGCTAAATGTGCACGAGAATCGAGTAACTTAGCATCGGATTACGATTTTAGTCTGCTAGTAACATTAAATGAACAAGCCGCCTCTTTAAAACAAAAATTCAACACCTTGCTATATGAAACTGGTCTAAGTATACTAGTATACCAACAATTTACAAGTGAAGACCAGTCATCGTAACACCGAAAATATAACAACAAAATGAACTATAATTTGGATGACAAGACTTATTGGTTGGCTAGAAACTCAACGCATATGTTAAGTACCATCTTCAAAATAACAGGAGAACTAACGCACCGCACTGAACTGCGAATTTTATGTAACCTTTGTAACATCAATGTGAGAGAGGAAGTGCTTTACTTCATCACTTACTACTGATAGTTGAAACCAAACTAATTATTTTCGCCGTAAAGTCGATTTTCCTACATCCATTATCGGAAGTGTTGTAATGCAGGCTACACCTACTGATAAAACTTCCAAAGTATCGAACTTTCTAGCCTTATCGCCTAGGATGATCCTTCAATCATGTCTAGCTGATCATTATTTCAGGCATGCTTAGACATTCTACGTTGCTGTTTTATTTCCTAGGCCGGGCACGGAAGCGCGTCTTCGTTTGCTTTTTTGTGCTGAAAAACCTCTGAATTCAGCTGTCGAGAAAGTCTCTACAGTTTGGATCTCTAAATTCTTGGATATTCCTGACGACTTATAAATGTGTAACACCTATTAAGATATACCCATATTGCTTCCAGGGGTATGTACGTTTTCTAGAAAGCCCACGCTTTACCGCCATTTAAAAGGGCTAGGATCGTTAAATCTACAAAGTTTACTTTGTTGTTTGTGTGTAAACCTGAGCGTATAGGTCTTTTTTTTATTAATCGAGTAGCAGAAAAGGATGCAATGTATCTTTCAATTTCAACAAACTAGTGTTTCGTAACCTTGTAACTCAAACGACTTGAAACTTGGACGCTCTATTGGTACACATCTGAGAACTTTCTCACGAATTCACTGTGCTATCAAATATTCAAATCTTTTGGATTGTGAATCATAACACGTTCTGCTATCCCAAGAGTCCCACTGTCCCGGTGTCTCAATGTTAGACAACACTACAATTACCCTGCCCAAATAATTTATTTATGGTTTAACGTGGCGTTCTCATTAATCGTACCATTTGCTTGTATGTTCTCATTTCATTTCAGGACAATATCGTAGCAGTAACAAGGGTTACGACAACCTTCAAAACATCCTCAACTCGGAGGCGTATTTGGAACCATTCGCAATGCCACTACAGTATTCCAGCCGTTATTATGGCGACCGCAAGAAGCGCTCCAACAACAAACTCAACAAATACGACATGCGGTAAGTAATTGCTAGAGTTTTGAATTTTATCCTTTTTCCGTTCTCCTCCATTTTAAAAGACATTCATATCCAAAAGATGTACGATAGGATGCGAATATCTTCTAGAAATAGAAAATGAGAAAATGCCAATGGAATCGGTCGTGCATTTCAATTTAGTTATAAAACGCCACGTGCGTCTCGGAGGCCCAAGATACGAGTAAAGGTGAACTTTAAAAGGAAAAAAAAACACTAAACCCACGCCTCCGCTCAGGCCTCAACTCTTTCGCTGTGCTTTGTTGGGGTGAGTTTGGTTGGGTTGAGGCTTGTGTCTTCCAGCATCATCTAAGAACCAGCATCTGATCCACTGATAACTGGTACATTCCTGATTCCGATGAGGGAGCAAGTGTATTTCGTTGTCCAATTAAATTAATCAGCAAGGCATGAAATGGCATAATTAACAGGGATAGCTCGACGTAGTGGTAGATGAGGGTTGCTGTTTATAAGGGATGACACTTTCCCAAATCGCTTCTCCAAATGGATTTCTTTCTTTATTTTTCATTAGCTTCTCTGGAATGCAGGTCGACCGGCAATAAAGCATGAGAGTCTCGAGTTGGAAGATAATAATTGCGAGTTAGATTATTAACTGGTAGCCGTATATGTATAGTTTTCTCCACTGATAAATGGTAAATCAACTAATTAGGTGAATTCTCAAGCATAAAAATTTCCAACTAAAGAGATACAGAACCTAGATGAATCCCCTTAGAGACACAAAATGCGTTCTCTTCATTTTCCTTTTTTTTTATTGTTCCAGGAAAGGTCCATCAATTTGTATTAATTAATTTGTCAGAAAAATGGTAGCAGTGCGCCTGGCGTTGTACTTGGAATTGAAGTTCAACGAACACAGTTTTCTATGTAGGCCGACTGGGAGATCCGAAAGTTGATCAAATATTAAACTTTGATAATTGCTCTACCCTAATTAATAACTAGGCGAATCTGGTAAAAGGAACAAAGAAGCAAAATAAAGTTTCCAAGGACATTGTTCTGTAATATTCGTGCAAATTCTCTAAAGGAATGGTGTGGCAAAGTTGAAAGGTGTACAAGAGATTTGGGTCGACTAAGTCGACCGGTAATAAAAAGAATAGCAAAAGTTGCACTTTTTTTTTCTCTTACCAACTATATTTTCTTCGCCCTACTTGCGCGAGATTAAATTCATTTTTTTACGAGATTTGTTTACCAGTTCGCCTGACACAAAAAGTTTCAGCATTCAAAGGGGACTTTGCGGAGAACATCTTTTGTTGCGTTTTAAGAGTTAAAGTTTAGAAATGAAAATACAAATATCCTTAAGAGTACGAACTTATGTATACAGTTATATCTATGGCTATATACATGCATATACTGATTGTTTGCTTTATGCCTTAAGTTTCTAGGGCTATAATCATATACATATTAAGTAAGTTAAGCCACAAAGGCATCCATGATGCAGGAGTAGGCGGCACTGGCACGCTCACCGTTGTTCAGCTCCACCAGCTGAGCTCGAGCCCCACATTGGGCACCATTGTAAGGAGTCTTGTCTGCACAGTGGACAGCTCCTTACAAAGTACCTTTTAAAAAAATGTCTTCAATAACTCTCATCCATATGGAACGTTGTTAGTGACATTTCACTAGAGAGGAACTTTTTCCGCTAGATGACGGATATGATAAGGCTCTTTCAGATAAAGGAAGGCTTTAATATACACTTACTTGTATGAACCTATAGTCCAATGAGGACCTAGGGCTTCCTCTACTGCGTTGCCCATCCGGCTTGACCAATACCATCCCCTTAACATGTCTTATCAATTTTCAACAATGAATGACCACTTTTCTGAAAGAGTGAATGGACCAAAATACAAAAGAGGATGCATTCCATTCGGTAGTGTTATTTTGATCCATAGATCAAGAGTGAGACAGTGATAGAGGGATTTCTTAGTGCTTCTTGACAAGGCCTTTGCACTCTATTCCCATCTAAGATCAACAAAACAGGGATTAGTAAAGTTAACTCTTCCCTTGATTGTTGAACAACTGTCATTATTGTTAAAAGCGAAGCAGAAATTGATAAATTCGCTTACTATCACAAAGAAAAAACTGACCACCATAACTGCCTGTCGAATTCGTCAATGTAGTGTGTCTCTTCTAGTTGACAGCATATATCGCTCGAGATGGTGAGAAACGAACCGGATCTCGTTCGCTTTCTTTAAGATCTGGCGAAGCTTCTACTCAATAGTTGACTTACTCGTACTAACTACCTAAATGACAATATAATCCGAGGTTGACTAGAACCTCAGCTAGCGACAGACTTCTTTCGCCAGCTGCCTTTAGCTACGCGCATGAAGTTGGCTGAAGTCTCTTTGTTAAAGTGTGTTGAAACCCAATACAACAGGGGCGGCCTCTCTGATTGCTATTTGGCGGTGATGCTACTGGTCTCCTACGTTCGATCGATACTGGCGACATCGGATACCCCAAATATTGGATCGAAAGAGGCACTGACAGCTTTTTGCGATTGTGGCCGTTCGTCCAAATGATTCGGTGGCTTTGGATTGAAACTGATGTAATAATAAATACAAATAAAATCAATAAGCATGTGGCCATTTCCTGAGTTGATGATGTGGAGCTGTACTTCCACCTTGCATTATCAAATAAACGTCAAATTTAGGACAATTGGAGTTTTGATAAGGTCGTAAGTTTAATAAGGTCGTCCTTCTTCTTTGTCAGCGGTGGGCGTTTATGAGGCTTATGGTGGCGAATTTACCCTTTACTTGAATCGTCGTCAGGCGTTCGCTTACATACCTGAAGCTCAAGGTGAATCCGCATCATAATAAATGTTTCGGCTCCAGCCTTTGTCGCGCTAATTCTCCATATAATCCTCTTCGTACAATTCGAGGATTTCCGCAAGTTGTTTGGCTGCACGCGGTCTTTTAAGGGTTGGAACATATCACGTTAAAATCTTAGGACTGTTCCCTTTTGATCCTTTGCCATGGTTGCCTGTTATTATCCGAGACTATCAGTTTGTTCGTCATATTTTCAAATCTCAGTTGTAAGTCCTATCACGGCATAGACCAGTATTATGATCCTGGTCGAGCATGGCCTTGCCATTTTAACGTGTATAAATATCGAGTTACTCATGTGGTTACCGGGGAGCACAACTAGGAAGTAAGGCGAGCACTACGCTACGAATTTCAATGCTGTTTTGTTGGCCCAACCGACAGTCCGAGGTTTGTTGATCAATTCCCGGGACGATCTGGTAAGTGGTTTTCACCGGCCTAAAACTTCACTGATACAGCGAAATCAGATCCTTAATAAATATTTTCTTAAATGCCTATGTCATCTCTACGGATTTTTGTTCGGGTGTTGTTAGTTTTTTACGTTTGGTAGAACTTTAGAACGATTTTCCTAAGGTAGCACTTCTTTATATCTTCGATAGCGAACATCTCGTGGTCCTTTTTTTCCGAAGAAGCCGATGTTCTTCCTTCCTCTTTCGCTTGAAAAGAACCGGAGGCGGTAACGAGGGATGACGTGGGCTGGTCGAATCAAACCAAGCACATGTAACGCTATTTATTGTCTTCTTGGCATCGATGCAACTGATATTCAGCGCTTGATTTTAGTTTCATATGAGGGTAACTCATAGCTTTGATTTCTATTTCATACTCGTAGTAGTCTAAAGCCTCCGCTAGTTGCTCGGCTGCATGTGGCATTCCAGTCCGATAATTCTGCGTGCAGATTTAAATATCGCTGCATTTTGCCCATTCTGCAGATTAATTGACTGTGCATCTTCTTTTATTCGAGCCTTTTGTTTATGTTGCTAATTAGGATTCTTTCGCGCCCGGGTAAGAGTTCAACGCAAAGCGCCCAACCTGCGCCAAGCTTTTTGTTAGACTATCAAAAGAGACCTGCAATTCCATTGATGCACCATCATTATTTTAGCAGTTCGGTAAGCATTTAGAATAGTAAGGTAAAATAAGATTAGAATGGTCTTCTGATCAAGGAAATTTTATTAAGAGGATCGGAGACGGTGTGACAGATATGGAAAAACCACTTCTTCAAACTTTTAAGAAAAAAGACATACAAATTTTTCTTTTGGATAGCCCAACCCAACGGCGACAAATCACACGATCTGGTGGTCAGTTCACATTATTAAAACGCGAAACAACTCGTCCAGAAAATTTTTCTTGCAATAAAGCCAAAACGGATCCTGTTGTGTGAGATGTGACACCGTCTTGTTAAAACCATATGGCTACGTAATCCGCTGTCAGCTGGGTTAAATTCTTGAGTGAGTAGATCTTTATAAACTTGTGTAATCCAAATGCAAAATAAGTCATAATATGCCGTAAGACAAGCCTAAATGCTGTGCCCGCCGTGAAATCGACAGATTTGGATATTCTTGAAAACTTTCAGTAACGGCAGCCATATTTTCGGCAGAGTGTGCATTTCGATGATGGATAGACAACTGCAGTACGATAATATGAACGATTATGTCAGCGAATCGTACATACAATAAAATCATTATTTTTGGAGTAATTTTTCATAATTTTAACACGTTCAGCGATTGTAAAATGCCATATCTTCAACTAAACATATACAGTCTCGGATGACAGTTCGGTTTGCCATATGCGATTGAAACAGGGATGTTAATTCTCGACTACGAGTTGGATCACATTATATTAAAGCTCCGACCTGAAGAGTTTGCTATTCCTATCTGAATTCCTGTAGAGGAAGACATCGCCATCTCATACAACTTGAAGTTAATAACTGGAGGCAGTTGCAGCCCGAAATGTACCATACGTATTGGCCAATAATTCCATTCTATGATGTTTAAACAGAAAAAGGGAAAATGACTGATGAGAACCAATCGTTGTTTGTATTTTTAGTTGGCAAGGTATTCAAGAACACTGTCACGACAACTCTTCGTTCAAATATTTTTGGAACAAAAAAAGCATTCATGGGTATTTTCAAGTTAAGCAATTATTTTCTACGATAGGTCTTTCAAGAACAGAATGACGGCAACTTACTGTATAAAATTATAAAATGTCCTCTCTCTCAAAATAAGGCTTGCTATTCTGATGCATGCGAGTGCATAGTATGCACAGAAGTTTTAACTATTTTTAAGAGCCCTATGGCTGCTCTTTAAATGTGAATAGTACTTTTATGAATCTGAAGTTCTCGTGATTTTTTTACCATCAACTTCATTCAAAGTTACTGGGCTATTTAAAAACAAAAACAAACAATTTTAGACTGCCATCATGCCCATTGAAGCAAGTCACGGTCACATGCTGTGCTTGTTTTGTTGGTTGTATGGAAAATACAAAATACAGGGCACATATACGAATATAGGAGTACGGGCATTCCGGAGGCTCACTCTAAGTATATCTGTAAGTCGAAGGGTATTTATAAAACTACTTTTCCGTGTTTGTTTGTCGTATTTGTTTATTCATTTCCTATGGTATTAGTTCCATCGAAAAACTTGTAACACAGCCACAGGAGTGCAAAAGAGAACGTCAGCTTATTTGCATTGCAAGGATGTTTCACATTGCAAGGATGTGTAGGCGCACTTGTGACGTAATAACCATAGGAACTGCATCCTCATCATGGATACTATACGAATATGAAGTTTTTTAAAGTTAAAATAAGTATTATTCTCATCATTTTTCTTTTTCTTTTCAACTGAAAAGTGAATGGCAAGGAAGGAAGCTATAACAGTTGGCATCGTTTATGAAAGCAATTAAGTGGTTCCTAGAAAGCATTGCTTAAGCTACAGGTACATAGCTCATATCTTGTGTAGGTTTGTGTTTTGTTTTTTAATTGTATAGTATTTCATGGTTGTATAACTAGAGATAAAGATTAATAAATATGATTCTGAGAAAAATATAAATAAACATACTCGTATTTACCTATAGCTTTCGTAATTAAGTTCATTCGGTAAGTAGGATTACTGGATGACCTTTGGCAATATGTGAGTTACATCTCGGATGAAGGATATTAATGATCCCAACATTGACTTAATGAATCAACAGATCTAATTAAATTGAAATTTATTTTTATAGATGATATAAGCTAGCTCTTAGTAGTTGAGGCTATGTTAACTTTCAACTTTGCTTTTCTTTTGCTTTGCAACCGTTTTATATTTTTATCCTGTGGAAGGGTAGCTGTTGTTTCAAACGTGCTTAGTTAAATTTCTTATATTGCCCTGCAAATTCACATTTTTATCTTATTTATTGCCACAATTTCATTAAGCGGATTATAGCGATTTACATTATAGCTAGCTTTAAGCGTTGAGGCAAAACAAAACACCAAATTTAACACAAAGCCGTTGATAATTATTCACATTTCGTGGCAAGGACTAAGCAGCACAAATTTCTAAATTTACACTTAAAGAAGTCAGCTAGCAACTAACTTTAAAACGGTGCTGTTTTAATGCCTGCTAACTCGGAAAGTGATTTACAACCCCGTTGGAGATAACTGCGAATGAAAACAAGAAGTTGCTTTGGTACTAAAAGCAATCAATGACTTCGTGTTGGTAGAAATAATATAAAATGCCGAAATTCGTTGCCGAATTTGGTTAGTTTGAGAGCAAGATCATTTCGATCCCGAAAGTGGCAACTGTCTAATGATTTTTAGTGCTAAAACAAGGCAGTTGCAAACGAAGTTCAGTCAGTTGAATGGTTGAGTTGAAGTAGCGCGTCTTAGCCAAGAGCTTACTATGCTGCGTACTAAACATTTACCATATATAGGAAATAAATGAATAGATCGAGGTAGTAGTTACTCTGAGAAACCCAAGGACATGCATTTGAGGCGGAGTAACACTAAGACTGAGAACACAGCAACAGCCAGAGGTACATATTGGAGTTTATCTATAAGATTTCCCAATAGGGAGAAATGTTCTGTATGTTAGCTGCCATACAACATCCCGCGTTCCGTAATTTGGCAAGCAGCTTATTGATAAGACATAAGAAAGTACGTGTCGCGTTTGCTGCGTTTATGACTATCTTGAGAATTAAGTGGATCAAGATGTGTGCATACATCTAAACAAGAAGCATGTACGAGTAGAGCTGCGCTGTATCGAAGGACAAAAGAAGGGAAGAGCGCAGGCTTTCTAGAAAGAAAAAGAAAGATCAAAGTTTTGTCAGAGAATTAAACGAATAAACAAGGACAAGAAACTTGGAATAAAAGCCTGCAAATATGAACATGGACAATAAGTAGTAGAGTCGCAGTCGTTAGTGAGAATGTGAAAAGCCTACTTTTGCAGACTGTATAACGACAATGATGATCGAAATATCGCTATCAGGCAGAATTCCGTCCTTTTGGTCTAGATGAAATCAATATAACAATGCCGAAGCTTAAATCTTATAAAGCTGCTGGTACAGACGGACTGCAACTGCATTTGATTTGGTTTCGAACATGCTCCAACTCATCTGTGAAATATGGTCAGAAGAAAGTAGACAGTTTCAAGCAAAAAATGTCGACTATCGTTTTAACGTTAACACTTGGGTAGATCCTGAATTAGACCGGCGAATTTCAAATCCACGTTCACCATCTATTTGACGAAAATTTCAATGTAAAGTAGATTTTAAACATCGTCCTGCAAAACTAGCCGGTCTCCAAAAGTGCTTTTTTAACATCTGCACAATTTCTTGTGGTAACATTGACGTGACTGAACGAACATGTTCGTAAGTGGCCGATAAAAGAGGATAAAATCAAGTTGATACTGTCATTATTAAATGACGCAAAACATTGATGGCATAGTACTTAAAGGCAGTTAATGACCTCGTTTACTCTACTCTGCCAATAACAGAGTCCTCTCTCCTAAGACCAAACATACAAGACCCTTTCATTCAGGTTGCGCCCTTTAGTGCAGAGGATTGGAACTTTTTCGAAATCAAATGAAAAAGCACTTAGCCGTTTCGAAATAAAAATATTAATTTTCGGTCATACTTCTATTGCAGCGGAATTAAGGAGGAGATTAACCCACGAACTCTTCGAGCTGTACATCGATATCGGTCTAATCAGACGTCTACGGATCCAGCACCTGAGATTGCTGTGTGTTCGATTCTAACTTCGTATGTTCTCGTGGCAAAAGACGAACGCATCCAACTTGACAAACGTAAGTGTAAGATGTCAATTTCGAGTGCAGGATTTGAGGTAGCTAGCGAATCTTCTTCTTCTTATCCTTTTATTAACCCTTTCCTCGTTATACGAACTTATGCGTAACGAGTTTCCCATTTTTACTGCATCGCTGCTGCTCCGCTTATGGGGTTGGCTAATGTCGCAGACCGCAGAACGCGTCTACATAATGATCGGTCCTGGATCGCTTCAGTGGTTAGCCTCAGGCGTTGTTGCGCATTTGCCATCTGAGAAATCCAGGAATTCTTTTTCCGACCTCGTTTTCTTACAGTTGGAGTGACCGTAGTTGCTGGTGCCTTTTTAACCGGATTTTCCGCAGATCTTCTTTGAACGTGGCAATACCAGCTTATTCTATTCGCCACAAGCTGTTCGCTTACCGAATTCTTTATATGTAGACTTCCTTTTATACGCGGGGACCTTATGCAATCGTGTTTATTGACTCCACTAGACATTTTCACTTCCGCTGCCGTCATATTGTTTTTAAATGCTTCGTACATTGTCCAGCACTGAGAATTGTACATAAGAACTGGTTGAACAACCGTGGTATAGAGTTTCCCCTTTAATTTAAGTGGAAATTTTCGGTCGCAAAAGATTCCCGAATTTTCCCGCCATTTCATCCATCCCACACTCACTCTGTGGTTTACATTACACTCTGTCGTCACATTTCGCTTCCATGTTTACGATTGATCCTAAGTACTTAAAGATAGTGCTTTTCGGAAGAACTATTCCGTCTAACATTATATCCGGAACAGGTCGCAACGGATGCGCAAATGGGCACGTTAAATGCTCCGTCTTTGAACGACTTATTTTAAACCCGTTCCTCTCTAGCGCATTTCTCCATGAATCTAAGGCGTTCTGTAAATCTTCGACGTTATCGCTAAGTATAACTGCGTCGTCAGCGAAGAGAATTGGCGTTACATTTGCTTCGCGCATGCAGTATTTTAAAAGATAGTCGAATACTACGTTAAAGAGGAAAGGGCTAAGTACGCTTCCTTGATGCACTCCGACATTAACTGGAAATTCTCTCGTTAGTCCGGCAGAGCTTTTAACCGCAGTTTTCACGTTTCCGTACATGTCTTGTATTATTCTTACATACGTTTCCGGTACGTTTTGAGACCTCAACGCGGCCCATATGAGATCCCTAGGCACTCGATCGAATGCTTTCTCGAGGTCGATAAATACCATGTGTAAATCCTTAGAAAAATTTCGGTGCTTTTCCATTATTATTCGTAGGCTTTGGATAGCGTCCACCGTCGATCTTCCTTCCTGGCTATTATCGAGCTATTATTGAGGTAGCTACCGAATGTTTGTTCTGATCAGAGAAGCTTGTTAATTGGGGCCCAGGTCCACAACAGATCGTAGTGAAACCTTAGTATTCGTAAGTAAATTACTTTTGAGCAGAGCTTGGCACCCGATTTTTCATTTAAAATCATGCATCAATGAATCTTTTCGTCAATATATTAGGATTAACCTTGAAATTCGAGTTATTCTGGATGGTTTCAAAAGATATGTCGGATTTGCTCAGGGATCCATGCTGTGGCCGACGCCTATTTTAATTTGCATTGATGATCTCTTGTCTTATATTCTCGGAATCACTTACTCCTGATCTTCGACTATACATCAACAACGACAGCTCATTGAATTTCAATACAAACAGCATACCTAATCGGGAACTACCAACGAGTTGAAATTTAAAGCTCTCTGCTGTCGTTTAAGTAAAACTGCCATTATCCACGAATGGTCATTGTGTATCAATGACAACATATTTTGAAATGACCACCTATTTGATGTTGCCAAAAATACTGCGAAATGTATAGGTTTCCTCGAAAAATATAACACTATCTCTGATTTTGTCCAAATTTTTAAAGCATTGCTTTGAACGCAATGTCCAGATCTGGTAAGGTACTCCAAACACTTTGCTATGTACACTTGCTCAATTGACATTCCCTTATATTGATGTAATGGCCCTTGCCTTACCTTGTTTAATCGTTATTTTTATCCAGTAGTGCTTTATAGAAATTCCCAATATCATACCACCTCTTCAACCGTAACAATCGTCTCGCTATAAATGCTCATCATTACTTTGAAGTTTTGTGATTCATTCCTAAGCTGTCCAGGTCGCTTATACTTATAGAATGCGGAGCTCTTGTTTCCCTAGCCAACCATACCTGCATACATTTAAACCAACGTACAACAGTATAAGAATATCTCTACTCATTCTTCCTAAATCTCCTTCGCTTTTTAAATTCAGTTCAAACAGTGTAAACACAGAGAGAAACAAACTCTTTAATAACTTGAGTAGCAGCTGATTTTCAAGTAAACCACCCAGTCATCCCTTACATGCAATTTACGTAATAAAAACATTTTCCTCACTCCCTGATGATATCATCTGAAACTCCATCAAAGTGCACTCAAGTGTGCAATTTTTATTTATGAAAAAAAAAAAAAAATGAAAAACTCCAAACCTGCCAACACCATCATGAACACCAATGACAACAGAAACTTGGTCCAGGAGCGCCTATAAATTATTTAAATTGCACACTTTCGCCACGGATTCTTTTGCATACCCGTTCCAGCATCACTCATACACATCCTGTCAAACTTACGCCCACTACATGCTCTTGTTACTCAAACAAAAGCGATGAATTATTCATAAGATGGAAATAAAATTATTCACTGTATCCACAGTAAGTACGGCCTAGGTTATGGTATCCTTGAAGTAAATTATATTCATTATATAGTATACTCCCATACACAGCAATGTCCTTTAACAACTAATTTAATTTGTTGTTTTTTTTTTTTTTTATTTTTTTTTTTTTGTTAAATTTCAGTTTAAAACGTGAATCGAAACTGACTCCTGCTGATATGTTGGCCTTGGTTGCACTGGTCGAAGCTGGTGAGCGCTCCAGAAAGGAATCTGAAGCTGACAGCTACATTCCTGACTCGTATTTCCCAACAAAATCCTATTATCCCAGCAGCAACTACGAGTATCAGAATAACGATGATAATGATATTAGCAACTCATGGTTGGAACCATCAATTGTTGACTACTACGGCACACCATACAATGTAGATACTCTTCCCAAATACGAGATTGCCAGGGAGCACAAATTCGGAGCTAACCGTAAGTAAATTTTGTTCGAAGGGTTCTCCTCCCTTTAAACGAGTCCGCTTTGTTTAGATTTGTTGTTTTAATTTAATTTAATTTAATTTAATTCAATCTGATACAAAACACATGGCATCGCACTAGGACCGAATTATTTTCTATTGTTTCCAGATAAATGGAAGGAGTGTAGAATACATTTGAAATTATATATTTTTTTTAAATTTAATGCTGATATTGTAACGAATATTGTTTTGTTTTATTTGTTTATGTGCTAATTTTTAATTGTTTTTTTTTTCTTTTTTGAGTTTCTATTTTTATTTAGAAGGTCTAGAAGAACGAGAAACTAAAAACATGGAATAAAGTATAAGTTTTTGTTTTTAACAAATCACTTCAATATATTTCAGCACTCCAGAGACGATTTGGTATTTTTGATTTGGTATCTTATAATCAGGGGCCCTGATTTATTAGACTGCAACTTCTTCTTTTGTTACTAACCGTTGAAATACAATATGTAACGCAAGTGGTTGCTTCTAATGCTAGATATTTCTGTGGCTAAAGATCACTTAAAACCATTCTACAGGCCGCCCATTTCGGTTCATTTGGAGCTTGCTGATGTTTTTGAATTTATATCAGTGCCTCGCAGCCTCTTCTTCGAACCTCCAGTGAAACTTCAGCCTCAATTTCTTTTCCGACCCAATTTTCCGACGACCGTGTTTAAACAAGACAACACTATGGAGACGAATCCTCAAACTTCTTAGAGGTCACGTCTTGTCACTCAAGTTATATGCCACGCGATTACACCTTTCTAAATAGATTTTTAGCAATTGAGTTAATGACTTCAGATAAATGGCAATACAGATAACCGATCTTAGTCCGACTGATCCATAACTTGTAATCCTTTTAGCGCCTTTCTCCAAATATACAGACAAATCGCTGCTTCTGATAGGGTTATTGTCGACGAAAAGAAAGGTGGTCGTTGCTGACTCGTCAATGTACTGCTTCAACAAAAACTCTTGCATTACTTGAAAAAGACGCTGCCTTGGTGTACTCCAACTTTAATTTTGAAGTCTTCGTTTATTTCCTTTTAAAGTCCCTATACATATTGTGTACAAATTGTATGTCCCGGACACATTATTATTAGTAATCTCATTTCCAAAATGCAGTATTACTCTACAGCCCCTCAATGAAGTCCCCCTGCTACTAATTCCAAATTCCTTGGGAGTTTTAAAACGCCAGTGAGCTCATCACTTCTGTTCAACTACCAGATGCGCTAAGTGGCGACATCAGAAAGCTCTTTTACAGACAGAATGCGTTACTTTCTTAAACCTTGAGAACAAATAATAAACAAACTTTAACGCCAAATCTTAATATTAGTACACAAAACGTGCCGAATTTTTATGTTTTATGAAAATCATTTTGAAAGCTTCGGAAAATAGTAGCATATGATGTCTTGGGTATTCTTTGTTCACTGTAGTCATGAAAACCGCTAGCAAATCTTGATCTTCAACTGTCACAGTAGCCAAGAAACTTGCAGACACTACCATATATTGCTTAACAAAAACTGATAGAACTATTTATTTAGGCTAAAGTATGCCCAGCTTTTAAGTCTTCAACTGTAACTTAGGCAGTTTTTATCAAGATTGTCCAATCGGACATTGTGTTTAAAATGACCCTCGTATAGCAACCTGCCTTCTAGATTCTTGAAAGACGCATTGCCTGCCATGAAGTTAAATAAAATTGCGTTGTCGACTGTCTAGAGCTCTCTCGTATATTTTCATGATAGCTATGTGACAAAAGTTTCATCGATCGGTAGTTGTTGCAATGTTCCGTGTCGTCCGACAGTATTATAAATTAATAAAATGTCGAACTATTCAAACCAAAGATTTCCAATAGCCATCCACATACGGGCATGTGATCCACTTCGGTTGCATTTATCCGTTCGTTTTTTTTTTTACTGATTTGTCCACTTCGATTATCATAAAAACTGTCTTTTTCTTATGATATTATACAATAGCAGAAAGATTCATACTGAGAAGAAATTCTTCGTTAATTGCTTCTATCGTTTTTTTCATGAGAGCAACTTAACTATGATTATTAAACTCCATTGCCTGTGCCTGAACCTTGCATTTCTTTTATTACTTGCTGCATTATGGCTGCTTATGCTATATCTCGTGCTTATGTATTTTTGCCTGTTTTTTCCAACGTTCCCAGTCTAACTCAGGACGCATTTTACAAGGATATTTATACTTATGAACTAAGTAAGATCTTCCTATTTGTACGAGCGTAAGCAAAGCATCCGCGGGCATGCTACAGCCGTCTTACATTTTTATTTTAATTTAAATTATATTGTCAATAATTCCTAACTAAATTGGCCAATTCGCAGGACCATTTTCTTTGGTAAGGTGGTTATGGCACGCCTTGTATGGCAAGTGACAGCGTCTTGTTGAAAATACATATCCTCTAATCTTACCAGAACCAAATTATCGCCAAGAAAATGGTAAGCATGGGTCATCGTTGGTCACCATTGACTGTAACCGATTCGTGGGCATCATCTCGAAAGAAGTACGGCCCCATGAGACCTCCGTCATGAAAAACCCACCAAGCAGTTGCCTTTTCCATAGGGCTGCTGTTGGAACAACTCTGGCTGTTCGCAAATAAATGAGGTAATTTTGCAGTGCCTGGCTCACCACCGCGGATTTTTCATCGAAAGTCCCGACCTTCTTATAGCTTCAATACTGACGTATTAGATAAGTCTTTTTTACAAGATACGACACTCACACGTTCGAGAGCTGTTTAGCCTGCTATTTTGACTAATCGACTTACCTACGGCAGCAACATTAGGACGGCAAAATTAACACAACAATAGCTATTAACCACGGGTATGACATTGAGGTCAGAGAATCCCTATTGTACGAGGGCGGGTCAATAAGTCCGTGACTTTTTGAATTTCTAACCTCTTTACTGAAACAGCAACACTGCTCCTGTCAACAGGCATCTGTCAGTTGACTCCTGTCAAAATTTAAACTTGCTGCGTCAGTTAGTTTGTGTTTGACAGCTATTTTTATCAGACTACTCACTAATTTGAGGAGAAAATGGAAAAAAGTGAATTTCGTGTGCTTATTAAGCATTATTTCTTGCGAAAAAAAACCATTACCGAGACCAAGGCTAAGCTTGATAAATACTATGGGGACTCTGCACCATCGATTTCAATGGTAAAAAAGTGGTTTACTGAATTTCGTTGTGGCCGTACAAGCACTGAAGATGCCGAACGTCCTGGACGCCCAGTTGAGGTCTCTACACCCGAAACAATCGAAAAAATTCACGATATGGCGTTGGCCGACCGAAGATTGAAAGTGCGAGAGATTGTGGAAGCCGTAGGGATCTCGCATGGCTCAGTGGTTTCAATTTTGAATGATCACTTGGGCATGAGAAAGCTTTCCGCAAGATGGGTGCCGCGTTTGCTCACAGTCGACCACAAACGCATGTGCAGTTGCCATGGCAAAAATCCATGAATTGGGCTATAAATTGCTCCCTCATCCACCCTATTCTCCAGATTTGGCTCCGAGCGACTACTTCTTGTTCCCAAACCTGAAGAAATGGCTTGGTGGAAAAAGATTTGACTCTAATGATGAAGACATCTCGCAAACAAAGGCCTATTTTGAGGACCTCGACAAATCATTTTTTTTGGAAGGAATAAAAAAATTGGAGAAGCGTTGGACAAAGTGTATAGAGCTCAAGGGAGACTACGTTGAAAAATAAAATTATTTTTTTATCAAAAAATCTGTGTTTTAATCCAAAAGTCACGGACTTATTGACCCGCCCTCGTATCTTATGAAAAACTCTTTACATGTGAAGCTGGGTTTTTCAAGTACAACCTTAAACAAACCTCTTTCTTCTTAGATTTGGACTGTTTTGTAGCCATTTTCGAAAATTCAACTCGTATAGCTAGAGTGTTTTTTATTTAAGTTTTACCAGTTTATTGGCTTGACTGATTTCAGTTTTAGTTGATACTTCGAATGCTTTTAAAACAATCATTGAAGGTAAAGTACAATTGATTTAAAATGTCTATCTAATACGCCTGATCCTACCTTAGTATACTATACATATCATACTTTCCTATTGCACTTGTAATTTCTTAAGGAATTTCTCTCCGCTTTTCATTTTTTTAAACAAAATTCTAGCAACTTTGAAGAAATACTTATCTTTTTGCTTTTATTTCCAAATCTCGAGTTTAATTAACTTTCATATAATTTACCAATTTTTCGATAATTTTTTTTTTAGGTTACCCAACCAAGCGATTCATGGTCTCTAAGAAGAAAAGGTCTCTAGGCTCAAACCGCTTTTTAGCCGATCCAGTATCCGCAGCCAGTTTTGCAAAGCTCAGCAAGTCTCAAAAGTATTTTTAAATATTAAAAAAAAAACAAAAAAATCAATTTAAATTTAAGAAAATGAACACAACTGAAACTTATGTGTCCTAGCCACCTATTTCATGTTTCAAAAATAAAAAAAAATTAAAAATCATAAAAACAATTTTTCCCAACATATTCAACAAAATCAATTAACTATATAAATACACAGGGTCTTCATACATATAAAACTATTTATAAACATATATAGACAAAAAAAAAAACACAAGCATTTCAAACAACTATTTTACAAAACCACACTAACTTTAAAAACCAAACTTAAAAAAAAAAATACATTTTAGCAAATTAAGTCACTATGTAACTTTTAACGTTTGCTTGTATTTTTGAGCTTTTTTTTATATATATATAAAAAGAATTGTTATACCTATACATATGAGTGTATAAAAAGTCTATATCCAAATATTTGCACTTTACTTAAAAAAACAAAACAAAAATCTCTTGCTAACAAAAAATAAATAAAAACCAACAAACTACTACAAAACACCCTGTAACCCTTGTAACATTATCGATGTATGTAAACATTTAAACAAAAAACAAAAACAAACATATTTTAATGAAAGAAAATCCCGTTAATTATAAATTAAGAGGCTCAGAGGAAATACAAATGACTGTTTTTAAAATAAAAATATATAAACAAATGCAAAAAAAAAACTTTAAAACTTTATTAGAAAATATTATATAAAGTATATACAAAAATAGATATATATATGATAAATATTATATGTTACCAAAATATACATGTATATTGTGGTTTATGTAAAAATAAAAAACAAAAGTAAAACACAACATGAAACCTTAAAAATAAATTAGAACAACATTTAATTATATTTAAAAACAAATAATAAATAGAAAATCGCATAAATTAATGGACAACAATATGTTCCAGTTAATTTATTGCTAAAGTGGATGTTTAATTCTTTACTAGTTTTATTTTATTTGACTTTATTTGTTAAATATGTAATAGATTGATAAATAAATTGTTTTAGAATTATTTTGAGTCCAACTTACCATCAATAGAAATGAATTGATTTATTTTTTTACAATAAACTATAGTACAATTTGTTCCGTTGTTGATAATAAAATTTTAATTTTTATTTTTAAAAACTAAGCATTTGTTTTACAAGTAAATTAAATTTTTTTTTATAAAAAACTTCAACAAAACAAACACTGTGGTGCTGGCAACCCGGTATGGGCCATGCCTTCTTGACACCCATTTGTGTTGCTCAAGCTGTCATTGCCTACGGTTTTTCATCGAATCCGAACGACACTCCTTATAAGCTTTTTCATAGGCAATTATACTTTCGGGAGTTTGTCATTGCCCGCCGATAGGGTGATGACGATTCGAAAAATTGGTGGCGATGCCGGGGATCGCACCACGGACCCTTTGCATGATAGTCCAATGAGCTAACCATCGCGCCATCGCCACCACCAAAAGACTTCAACAGGTGTTAAAACCAAGTATACGAATGAAATAGATCTCGAGCATACAAGTACTTCTGGAGAAACACAACTCAGCCATCATTGTTACTTACTTACTTAATCCACTCTACATTGGGAGGGAACCTGGACCTAAAATAAGAAGCATCTCAAGTTGTTCTATTTTGCAAACTCCCTCCAGCTGCGCTCTTCAAGTCACTTTAGATCCCCTTTTACGAGTGTGGGCTGCTTAAGGTGAGGTCTTCCTCTAATGGGTTGTCCCTCCGGATTAGGTTGGAGGGTTCTGCGGGCCGGAGCAATGCCGTCCATTACCTCTACATGCTCTACCTATCAGGTGACTTAAGAGCACTTTTCTGACTAAATTCACGTCCCCGTATAGCTTGTTTTTGTTTTCTTTCTTTTGCGAATGCCTCGAAAAGGATTCTGAGCATTACAACATATGATTCCTCCCAACATCTTTCTGCAATCAGAGTACTCAATAAGTTTAGTTATCATATGATGACATGGAATTTTAACCATTAAATCAAATTGTTAATTAATCGACTTGAATCTATCAAAACCCCATTTAAAACCTGATCTAAAGTAGTTTCATTCCAGATTCAGTTGTCTCAAAAATTATTGCCACGGGATGAAGTACAATGCGTAGGGAAAGTCAAAAGATTCATACAAATAGTCACAAAAAAATTTCGACTTTTTTAACAGCCTTATTGTGAGCAAAGTGGCGCAAAATTAATCATCTAATTTTGTTTTTGAATTACTTTTTTACTAAATAAAAATAAATTATTTTAAATGATGGAAACCTTTATTTGGACCTTTACAATTTTTTCTGTTAAGTAGAAAAGATGATATCCGCCATGTGGCTGCCGCCAATGTTGATACACATTTGTGCCCGTTTTATCGCATTTTCCATGACATTCCGTAAGATTTCCGGTGATAACTGTTCGCATTCCTGTCGAATATTCTCCTTAAGGGCTTCGATTGTCCGCGACTTCAAGCAGCCCCAAGGAAAGAAGTTTGGGATGGTTAAATCGGGCGATCTTGCTGGCTATGCCAAATCGCCAAAATGGGAGATTACGCGACCAGGAAACGCTTCCTTCACAATATCCATTGTGGCTTGTGCTGTGTGTGCGGTTGCACCGTCATGTTGAAACCACATGTTCACCAAGGCCCGCTGATCTAATTCCGCCAGTGAGAAATCATTTATCATGGCCCTGTAGTGTTCGCCAGTAACAGTGACCGTATTTTGCTTATGGATAACCGTTTAAGTGGAAATGCGCCTCGTCGTTCATGATGATTTTCGACAAAAATCGTCCTCTTCGTTGTTTAGATTGAGTATGGCTTGACAGTAATTCACACGCGACTAACGGTCAGGATGCACTGTTTGAACTTTGTGCCGGAACATGTGTAAGTCTTTTACTAATATTCGCTGATTCTGGTGATGCGCAATCATGTGGCCCGTCGTCTGTGTGATGTTTCTTCGTTTTCAGCGACATCCCAACGCACGGCTATGTAAACGAGCAAAGTTACCTTATTTTTAGTCTCGGACAATCAACATGTAGTCATACAGAAACCAATGCATTCTGAAGGTGTGACTGTTTGATGTGATTTTTGGAGTGGCGACATTATTAGCCCATTTATCTACCAAGATGGCAATGAAAGACACGTTGTAGTCAATGGAGAGTGCTACTGAGGCATGATAACCGGCCGGAAATTAAAGATATGGACTTGGGCGAGCTATGGTTCCAATAAGATGATAGAAACCTTCCAAAAATCGATATTTTGCAGATTAAGTTCAATAACATAAAATCACTAGTTTTGTTGATTTTGCTTGGCCGCCATTGAAGATCGATACTATGCAAACAATCCTGAGACGATTCAGGTCTCAACAACAATATTAGTCGAGCTATATGTGAAATAGTGTCCGAAACCATCGAAAATGTATTGAAAAATTTGGTTGACAAAATAACATACTGCCAAGCGAAGTTGATGTGACGTTTTAATACGATTTCTAAACTGTCAAACACTTTCAATGTAACGTCGTTTTGTGATGCTCTTAAAATTAAATCAGCTCCCAAAAAGAAAATCCCCTCAGCCACTCAACGCCTGTTTCATAACCTAACTTTCAGCAATCAATGTTTGATAAAGCGTAGAAAAGAGAGACAGCCTTTCAGGTATGCTGTAATCTGGTCCCCTTATAAATGGTATTCACAGATTTAAGATCATTTTATTGAACTCCATTCAATTCTTAATCTGCGCAGACCATGTCGAGTCCAGGGAACTCTGAAATTAACTTGCGCAGTATAATTATCCTTTATGCTACTCATAACAGCATACATAACTGTTCTGCGTATATACATATATATATGTCCAGGGCCGGCTTCGTGTAACATCGGAGACACCTATTCACGCAAGCCTCTTAGAATATTCCAGCTTTAATAAAAAATTTTGACAGATTTGTTCCATTATCTTACTCCATCATACTACAGACTGAGTAGGCAATGATCGTTCTAACCATCATTCTTTAGAAGCAATGGACTGCTTTTGGAGATATCTTCTTGTCTTTCCAAACATGTGTATACAGGAAGTTTTAGTAGTTCCACTCATTCTTCTACGACTGAACTGGATTAGAACAGCCTATCCGGGGTTAATTGAGAGGTTTTCTCCAACGCACCAGTCAGTCACTACCTTTAGGACATTTTGTATTGTGTTCCAGATTTAGTTTGGTTGTTCTCATTCACGATGATGACGATTTCATCGGCATAGCAAATCGCTTTTAACTTAAATTTTTGAAAATAGTTTGTTCTTTAGGTCGCCAATGACAAGTGACCAGAAAAGAGTTTAAAGAACACCTACTTGGATAACTTTGGATTCTGAGACAATAATTGTTGTCTCACGGAAATGGTGGTTGTTCCCCTGTCTTTCAAATAGGCGGATAAATACCTCCGAGTTTCAATCGTATCCTGTATTGTCAATATCTAGGAAAGCACATAATGCATTTTCTTTTTCCCGCTAGACCCCTTTTACCTACGATTCTTAATTTAAAAGTACGCCTTTCGTAGTCTTATGTTTTCTGTAGGCATATTGATATTTTCCTTATCCGAAGATGCTCTGATGTGAGCAATAATTGTATCAGTCTTTACATTGTTTTGAGAAAAACCGATGTCAAACTAATGTCAAACAAAAGTAAGATTAAAGGAGCTAACAACGCCATATTACCTACTTTGCGTAAAAACTTCATTTTCCTCCCAGCTTTGTGGCGAATATCCCGGTTTGAGGCAGTAAGGCTTAGTTAACAAGATGGAATTAAAAATAATATTTAATGTTAATTGAATAAGAGTCAAGCGTAAAATTTAAAGGTTTCTTCTCGACTAGAGGTGAGTAAAAGACTTATGCTCGTTTTTATAGGGAATCACTGGAGAGATTAATTACATAATGTTAATTTAAATATAAAAATATATTTTTAAGGGGAAAATTTAACTATTATTCACTGTTTAACTAAGTCTCATTGGCAATTCGAGCCAATTATACAAGTTTGGTCGGAAAAAATTCATTAATTTAGAAATGTAGCATTATTTATAATTTGCAAGCCAGATAATTGATCATTATCCGCAACTATTAGCTTATTATATCTGCACTTATATTAAAGTGATTTGGTATGTGCTGATTTATCAGATTTGTTTGTAATAACTGAGCCGTGAGTTATTTCAGTTTTTCGCAGTTTATGGCCCTATAATGCGGCCTTGTAAGTGTGCCATCAACCAATGCATTTTGTTTTATTGAAAAATCTTCTCAAACTTCTGCGTATTTATTCTAATTGTTTACGCCTCTTAACTACTTCAGCTTTGACTTTACAATTCACGTTTATTGTTCACATTTATATAAAGACAATACAAATACAAGAAAGTTATTAAAATGTGAGGGACTTACTTTGGAACGTTTATGTGTTAAATAAACCAAATTTTAATAATAGCAAATATATTTAAAAATTTAGAAATAAATAGCAAAGTACCATTTATGAACTCACATTTATCACCAGCGCCACCTATTGCAAACTAGCATACACAATTGGCAAAATGTCAATGTAAATTTTCATTCATCACCAACTTCGGACGGTTTGTCCTCTCTTTCCGGTTCAAATTTTGACAGAAGAACATCTACAAAAATGGTACGAAAATAAATCGAAAAATATTACACAAATCCCAACTTAAAATGTTACCCCGTATGTTTTAAATTGTTTCTCAAATGTTTCAAACTGTTCCTTCATTAATTTTTCTCCTGACTAATATTTTGCCTAAACTTCCGTGATGTTATTTCTTTTGTGTTTCTACTCGACAGTATCAAAATTATGTGGAAATTCATATATTTTTTTTATATCATTTTCTAATAACAGGCCAAGCGTACAAAGAAGGTTGGAATCGTAGGTAAATATGGTACCCGTTATGGTGCTTCCCTGCGTAAAATGGTGAAGAAAATGGAAATCACCCAGCATTCCAAATACACCTGCACTTTCTGTGGCAAGGTAAGTGCACGCAATTTTTTTTTTTTAAATTCCATCAGACTAAAGTCTATTTTGTTATATTTCAGGATGCCATGAAGCGTGCCTGCGTTGGCATCTGGTCATGCAAGCGCTGCAAGCGTGTTGTGGCTGGTGGTGCATGGGTGTACTCCACCACCGCCGCTGCATCTGTCAGATCAGCAGTGAGGCGTCTCCGTGAAACCAAGGAACAGTAAAATGTGTTCAACTTTTGGTTTGCTAGGATAGTCTGTTAGAAAAAAAGAAAAGATAAAATGCGCCATGATTGGCGTGGAAATAAATTTTTTTTTAAAGAAATCTTGTGTCAGTGTTCCTCCAAGTGTAATGTGGGATTTGCTATGGTTTTTTTTATTTGTGATGGTGGGTTGAAAGTTGATTTGATGACTTCGTAGTCGTGGAACAAGTGGTGGCTGGTGGAGATTAGTTCACAATGAATTTCTGTACGCCAAATCTGGTTTGTTTTTGTTATCACAGTCACGCAAAAGTGCGCGCTCTTCTAATCAAGATTTGCGATTCTAGTGGCCACTCAGATCAAACATAGAACCAGCTCTCAATTTGCAAATTTTATTGCTCACTTCTGGAGATAGTGTCCGTTTACGTGCAGAGCGGAAAAGTCTGTGGAAGCGAGATTGGTGTGTGTAAAAATTGCAATCATATCTGGAACTGTTAGCAAACCTTCGCTACAAGAATAGTAATTGATCTAACCAAGCACTGATAGGAAATAACATCCAGTGCATTGAAACCAAAGACGAGTTCTCAGTCGCAACCTTGTGGAAAGAATGCTTGAAAAATAGAAGGGAAGCCGTCTACCAAATGTTTGCAAGTTTCCGTCCTGAATAACTAACAGATCGACTTCCATCATGAAAAACAGTTCTGCAGCGACTACTTATTTCGTTGGGAGAAAACTTCGCAACAGGTTACCTTGGGTTAGTTTGAGGCAAATGGAATGAAAGAATCTTCTTCCTACAAAGAATTCCAAAAGACGAACACACTTAGTAATGCCCGCCTACCTGTTAAAACTGTTGAAAGGATCAAATTAGCCAGGCTAAAGACTAACATGCCGTAGGTCTGTGAAGTTCCTGCCTCTGTTCTAGCATTCGTGATGAACCAGTTTTTATTTTCGGGGCTGTGATGCAAGAACACAGAATTGTCCATTCGGCCGGCGGTGGCCGTGAATGTAGTCGATATGTTTTAGCTTTTGGGACAATATCCACATCTTAGTGCAGCTCATAGAGTTCGTGGTTGTATCTTCCCGCATACAGGACCAAATGTTTTATGAAGAATTTTTCTCGAAAGTGTTGAATATCTGCTTTCGTTTTGTGCTGATCATCTAGCAATCGGGTTTATAAAGTAAAACTGGGAGGATCAATGTTTTGGGAACTTATTTGCTTCGCTAAACCGGAGTGGCTGCGCTTTTCTAGGGTAAATATCTCCCTGAATCTGCACTAGATTGTCATTCATAGAGGTAAGTCCACTCCGCGGTGGGTAAACTCCTTAAACACTTCGAACTTACTGTTGTCAGCAGTAACCTTTTGTCTTGGGCGGTATGCAGATGCGTTTTTTGTTGATATTTTCTTCGACTTGATGTTGATGTCGTCTGCATTTACCAGCAGCTGGACAGATTTGATAAAGATAGTGCCCTCGGTGTTAACATCTGCCCTGCGCACGGTATTGAAGAAACCACAGAGAGTGCATCACTTTGCCTAAATCCGGCAGAAGGGTTCATTGGAACTGTTTTTTTTTTTAATTGCGTGTTCTAGAGCGACACAACTGGATGAGTTTTGTCTGGATCAGGAATTCGGTCATCACCGGATGGGACAAAGATAATGATTCGATGGGGAGATGTTAAGTCTCCACTTGAAATTCGTTGGTCATTTCTAGGATTTGCCAGGTTATGAAAATTTGGACTGGAATTTACAGTGGTACGTATCGATTAGTGTGTTGCAGAAAGGCTTGAGACGTTCCCGCATTGCATTGGTTAGGATCTTCTTCATTTACTGGACGTGATCTCTCTTACGCATTCTAACATATCTCTCTTTCATGATAGGCGTAATAAATCTCGCGATGCTACGCGAATTCTACTTATCGCATCTCCTGGATCGCGGTAATATGTGCCTTGTATCCCGAGGACAGATTAAGGTTTTTAATCAGCACCATTGTACATATATTCCAAGTGCCTACTCGGAATTTGTAATCGGTGGACGTTCCGGTTCGTGGTATTTTTTGAGAAGATCCATTTGAACCCGATGCTGGGTCTCTCATAACTATTGCCTCATTAAAAGCCAATCGCCGCCATCTCTTTTCCAAGAACCCGACTTATTTTGATCTTAGTCGGGCTAAACTCCAAAATGTAGAAGTAACCCAGTTAAAGGCAGAGAGTATTTAAATGTGATGTTAACCCTCTATCGGGTAAGACCGTCTCAAGAGTGCTTTGGACACGAAAAATGCAAGGCAGTCAAGACCGTTCAAACCACACAGAAAATCCCGATGCCAACAGTTGAAGCTACTGCTGATTGCTTTCCTGGAGGAGGTACACAAAAGGCATTAATGAAATTAACATTCATTGTTGGTTTTTTTTTTTCAAAGCTTTAAATGCAATAACAAAGAACTCGAAAGAGCTATCCAAATTGATGTGCCGTAAACGTTCCATGCGTTTAGATGTAAACAAAGTGGCTTTTCGTGGAGATTCATTACTTCTATTGAATATGAAAGGGCTTCAAACGAAAATAGAACTCTTCAATTATTTTTGCACCGACGAAAGTATTGAATTGGTCGCTGAAGAGACAAATCGTTGCGCTCCGACGGAAGCATAAATTTCTCATTGAAAACAACTGGCACTAACATCAGAAATTAGATTTGGACAACGTTACGCATGCCGGTTTATCGCTATCCCAATATAATTAAAAGGGTGTATGCCATTGATGAGTCCAAGACGAGTCCCTGTGAAAGAAGAAAGATGAAAGACGGGTTATGATTCATTGTTCCACAAAGACGAAACACCATCTTCGTCAATTATATGTAAAATAAGTCACTTAAGCGGGAAATCAAATTGTTTGTGCTTTGCGATTCAAACGGATTTGCTCACAGTTTTGAAGTGCACCTGACACATCGGATCTTGGAGCCACATCAAATGTTGTTGTTCGTTTATCACAAACAATTCCTGATTTTGTTCACCACATCCTCTGCTTTGATAGCTTTTATTCTTCGCTGCCACTGTGAGTCTACCTACGGGCTAAAGAAATTTACAGTTGGGGCACAGTGAGAGGTGATTGTTGTTCGATATGATAGGTATTAGACGAAATTTGACAGATTCAACAGCCTACATTACAGCTAACATTATGATCAGACTGCTTTACCATTTTGTTGACATGGCTGCTACGAATGCATTTATTTTATATAAACCAATGCACTTTGAAAAAGCAAAGAATGTCTCTGAAGAAGAACAGCTTCTGCAGCTTCCACAATTCCGTAAGAGAAAATAGCTGCGGAACATCGGCTCAAAGTGTTGATCAGTCAATATCAACTGCGCCTGGCACATCGCCGGTTGGGATAAGAGCTGTTCATTCATAGATAGAAAAGGCAAACAAATGCGAACATTGCAAGAAGTCATAAAGTACACATCAGGTACACCTGACAATTATTGTTTCTGTGATTGATAGATAAAGACGGATATGTGTTCCTTGTCAAATCATCACCTGCTGCTTTAATCAATTCGACAGCTAGGTGATCAAGTCCACCAGTTTTGTTAAAGTTAAGAATGGATATTGCAATCCGGATTTCACCTTGATTAAGTGGAGAAAAGTTTATTTTTCTTTGTCCAATGGCTTATTCTGCCCGACACTATGAGATGTTGTTCTTATCATCGTGGTTTAACATCAGCAGAAATTAACTTTCCTAATTTTCAGTGTAGATTGTTGTTCTACCATGAGTATTCTTTCTTCGTCCTTGCAGATTTCTGTCCAAGGCTTAAAGCTGTTTTATTCTTTCGCTAAATTTCTGATCGATCATTTGTAGAAGTGGTGTGGTAAGATCGTTATTTCCCAGCTTTGTAGCAATCTGCGCTAATTTTTCGGCTCCAAGGGTTTAAACATTTCACGTGCAAAATGAAGGATCGGTTCGGTATCTTTTAATCAGTGGCTGGGCTCATCAATTGTGAATTCTCTATTGCTGATCGCAATATGCCTAGGGTCACTGCTTGGATGCTAAGCGCCTACATGCAGTACATACTATCGAGGACCTTAAGCCACTGCATGTGTAACATTTTTGTGCTGCCAAAGTAAAGCCAGACAAGATTCGCATTACACTCAAAATGTAGAATAACTTTATCCACGGAGAAGTTCAAGGAAAGAAATACCGAAATGGGTGGATGAGCCTTTTTCAGCTAATAGAAATAGAAATAGATGCACAAAGTACTGTTTTCTGAAAAAAAGAAGAATTTTTGAATGCATATTGGGCCAATGTTGTTTCACGGGAAAACATTAGCCTTGAAAGATATACCCATACATAAAATATAACAAACATAATAAATGCTCTCACAAACAAATGAAAAAAAGTTCGTGTACCATACGAGTGTATCAACATACGAGTACTTTAATTTGTGTCATTTAAGCAAGTCCAAACACATATTTAACAATAAATTTGTTCTCTTATCTGAAAGCATTTTATTCATGGCCTTTTCGATCTCTGTATATCTTATCCACTTTGTCGTGAAGTACCTCGAATTCCTCTATCATGGCGACTTCCCTTTTTATATTTTGCAAGTAAAGAAGTCGAAATTTTTTAACAATCGGTTGGATGATCTTTTCATTAATCAATTCCGCTGACGGTGATGATGAGCAGCAATCGAACTTATCATTTCCAGAATGAGCAATTTGATGATGAGTTTGACAAGATGGCGCCACTTTATGACACGAACGCCTCGATCCGGAATTTTTTATCATGCCTTCATCGATAGTTTGGGCAAGATTAACTCTGGATTTTGTTATTTTTAAGAGATCCTTTTTTGTACAATTCTTTGCGATTCGAGTTTCCTTAGTGGAGTCGGTGCGACTGCTGGATGCATCAGACATGTTATATGCAGCATAATGCTGCAGGTTTTTCTCGTAATTTTCTTGCCGGTGTTGTTTGTTCTGGTGATGTGTTGGCTGATGTGATCCCTCAAATTGATGTTCATCATTTCCTGAATTGATCTTCTTCTGCAGGTTTTGGACTATTGCATCTCCGCCAGCTTGTTCAAAGCTTTGGTGAATGGAATAGCGTGGGTCTTGGGATGAGCGCAAGCGTTGCGAACGCATATTGTCGGTGCCATAAGAATCTCCATTCTGGTTTTGGTGATTTGAATTATTTTGACCATTAATTTTTTCAGATACACTTCCTTGTGTTAGAAACCCTTTTCTGAATTCATTCTCGTATCTTCTTTTGCCCTCCATGTGGTGTTCCGGGAAAAATTAATAGATGCTGAATACTAAATAGAAATAAAAAATAAAAATGTTTTTGTTTTGTAAATTTGAATTTTTTCTCTTTGACAGAAATAAAATGGGAAACAAAATTACAATTTGTGCATCTCAAATTATTTTGAGCAAGTGTTCAATGGGCTGACATTTAGTAATCGAGTACTAGCATCCGCTTTGCTAAGACCTAAATGATACCAATTGTGTGTGCTGTTATTACAACTACACATCCTTATGACTAAGAAGACGCTTTAGACCGCGGTAGTCCTAAGCCTTAACAAATAAATCTTTTCAAAATGATTAAGATCCAAGCCCACTCTTTGTAAAAATCGAAGGTGCTTGCTTTCTACGAAATCATCTCTTGCCGGACCGTCGGGTCCGACAGCCTTATTATATAGCATCTAACCAACTTCAGTTGGGATATTACTTGTTGGAGCAGATTCGCCATAGTAAATCAATACCGCTTTTTTGTTGACAACATGAATGTTCGAATACTTGGTTGTGTCCTTATTGATTTCAAAACAGCTCATTCTAAAAGACTGTAGGAGCGACCACAAGCAATGGACTGTTGTTGTAAATAAATACTCGTAGTTCTATCCTAATTTATATCTTTCTTAATTTGCTTAATCTACTTGCCGACAATTTTTCCTATAATGCGCGGATACGATGGTGATTCTTATATTTTAAATAGCTATCCGATACGGAGCGTTCGAAAAATCTATGTATTAAGAATGCCATTCAACCAAAGAGGAAAACCAGTCAAAACGATATTATGATCAATTAAAAAATCACTCTCTGCCAAGGGGTATGCAATGGTGGCATTCTTTGACATCATGGCAGCTTTAAACATCGTGGATACCATAGTTTTTTCTATTTCATTCCCAAGAGTAGAGTCATAAATGCGACCAGAAGTTGCTTTTTGTCTTGAAAGGGCTGGTTGTCAAATGAGAGGATGTGGAATATGATGTGGAAGCTTAGGTAGGTGATATAATTTCCTGTGTAATAGGTTAAAATTCACAATCTGTAGCGTTTTCCAACATATCAGGTACATTATCATCTTAAACACACTGCTGTGGTCTTAGGGTTAATTCACCCAAAACGGAGCTCATATCTTTTTCCAGGTGAAATAAATCAACCATCTTTCATAATTTCTTGAAGAGAGAGATGCAGAGAATATCCTGCAAAGTGAAATCAAAAACTCGAGTTGCTTCTGCCTTTCTACGTGTAAGAAGGCGTCAAGTTGCAGGTTAAATCAATCAACTTCAGTCATGCACTTACTGCGTTCTTTAAACCAACTCTTGCCTACGCGTAACTGTCTGGTGTTTTTGCAGTAAAAAGGGTAACCACAACCAACTTGCCTTAAAGGGAAAACAACGGGCTGCCTGGATAGTAATATTAAATCACTTGATTCCGAAAGGAACAAATGGAGACAATACAAAGTGATTCTTCACTTCCAAGTCGAATTCTGAGCTAATTATCAGACCGTTGTATCTGCAGCATGCTTCGCACAAGAACAACAGAAAGCCCGTTTACTTCTAAGAAAAGTCTAAAAGCATTTGTTTGGTTATCCTACAACCAGAATTAGAGAATTCAGCCTTCTAAATGCGTTCAAAGAATGTCCAAGTGCTTACAAGTGTTTAAGGGATTGAATGCAGCTTGGCTGCTGCCACATTAACAGATACCTCACCTCTTTCACCAGCCAACCAGAAACCAACCGTTTTATGGAGTCTGGTCAAAACAACTAAGGTTAGGTTAGATTATAGTGGCAGTTGGAGAGAGACCTACCTACTTAGGCCTATTGGCCCGTTGTGATGCTACGTGGATCTGTAGATCCTCCTATTCTAGAAACTAATTTGAGCTTTTGACGAGGCATAGAAACTTTAGATCTTGGATCCAGCTTTGGTCAGATTTGTGCGGTTGATTTTCTATTAGCATTCGGCTTTAGTTCTTGTTTGCACTTAGCGATTTTTATATTGACGCTGCGGAATCAGAAGAAGGGGAAGTAGAGCAATGTGCAAGTACGAGTACGAGTATACAACCTAACATTTTTGTGATTGCAACGCAACGAAGAAAACACTCGAGATTCAATCGCAGAAATAAAATAGATACATGGTCATTCGAATTCGGTATTGTGCTTCCAAAAGTAAATTTAAATTCAATTGTGATTTAAATTTGGATCAAATGTTAAATTGTTTAGATCTTGCCACTAGGAATGGAATATAACGTTATTCAAATGTCCTCCAAGGGAGTTCTTGTAGGTCTTGATTCTTACAAGGTAATTTTCGATGACTTTTCGACAAATTTAGGGAAACAACTCGGCCACTACTTGACAATTATTCGTTTTCAAAACGTCAAAAGTTTGCAAATTGTGTGCATAAACACGATTTTCTGCATAACCCCATAAAAATAATCCCGATGGCGACAAATTACATGATTTTGTTGGCCAGTTTAGGAAATTTTCTTGTAATCAAGCAAAAATAAACCAAATTGCACACCATACGTATACAGTGACTGTATTCAGAAAATATCTGCACTTATTCGGACATGAGCTGTCATATCCATCCTATGAGAACCAAGAGGGGGATGCGGACCACGCAATTTCGAAATTATGCCTTACGGCGGTGCCGTTTATTTGCGGAGGTAAGATTTACTGAGTAGGAGTCTAACAGTGGCACCTTCACGGTGTGCGAAGATGCAGCTTCCTCCTCCAACCAGCAAAAAAAAAACCATACCGTAACTTTTTGTGGATGCATTGGTGTTTCGACAGTTACATATGGATTTTGTCTTCCCCATATGCGACAATTTTGTTTGTTAACGTATTCACCAAGTGAAAAATGAGCCTCATTGCTTAAGGAAATGTTGAGTGAAAATGGTCATCCAAACACTAATGTTCAAGCACCCAATCGCCGTATGTTCTTGAGTAAGTTGAACTTTGCAACGTTTTAGATGCAAATCTAAATGCAAAACACGCCATAATGTGCCGTAAGACAAGCGCAAACGCTGTGATCGCCGTAAAATCGATAGATTTAGATCCTCTCTAACTCTTCCACTGACAAAAGACCATGCATTTCGATGATGGATAGGCCTTAAGGCATCTTCCCTTCGAATTTTATACAGATTTGTCTACAATACGCTCAGATGGACGATTATATCGACAATAATCTGCTCGTAATGTGCGAAACGTACCTACTACAGAAACACTACTTTTGTAGTAAATTTTCACAATTTTAATACTCGTAAGTTCAGCCATTGTTAAAAGATCTATATTTTAGTGTGATCAACCTAAAACTAAAAATAAACAGTCTTGTATGATAGTTTGGTTTAACGTAGTGATTGTAACAGGGATGTCAATTCCCACCCACGGATTAGATTTATTTTAAAAAATAACCTCAGTATCGTCAAATCGTAAAAACAATTCCATAACTGAGAGACGAAATTTTAAAACAGGGCGGCCTTATGAAACACCCACGAATTATACGCATCCGCGAAAGATTAATCAAACCAAATCTACAAGGAGCTCAGTAGTAACGTAGATACTTGTAGGAGATATGTAGCATTAGATACAATTATACGAGATTTATTAAAAGAAAAGGAGAAGAAGATCCTCAAGATCAATGACAACTTAATCCTGTTGAGAGCATTTCGTGTCTACTTGATTTTGAAGGGCAATTCATGATGATCTGTCGCGTTAGCATGCATTTTGCCCATTACACAGAGGATGCATTCGCGAAAAGTATTACAAGCGTGAATCTAAACTAATATTTCCATTGTATAGCAGTATATTATATATAGCCAACTAAACGGCGATATCACCATCTTTTGGCAGCTACTCTCTGACTACGCACTGCTGCAGCTCGAAAATCTCACGATGACGCGAAAATACTCAGGTTCAACACCGACAGACTAAAGGATCCCTCAGTGCGCCAACAATTAAGGGACCATCTTTCAAATGGTGTCGAAACAATCGGCAGCTTACTGTCCCCAATCATTCAAGAACACTGGTGTGCTGTGAGGTTTTTGCATCTGATGCTGAAAGAATTGTCAGCCGATCGCATTGAAGGCATATGACATGGCTTTCCGAGGATACCTGAATCCTGAACGACGATCAAAAACAACTGAAAACTCACATAGCCACTACCCCAGCAGCAGAAAAGAGCGCGCTGGAGTTCCTATATCTCATGAAGATAATAGAAGTACAGCGAAGCGTACGACGTGACAACAGCAATAACACCAACGCGCTGGCCACAGAAGCAGAGGTGGCTGCGCGCATGTGCGACAGCAGGGCCGTCTATAAAATCCACAGGCTTCCACTCTGGATCCATTTGAGTCGACCAGATCAACAAGCAGTGCGTTGAATATCGATCGCCACTTCACCTGCTGTTCATTGATTTTGAGAAGGCATTCGAGAGTGTCAACTGGGAGTTTATTTGGCGTGCCTTACGCAGGAGAGGTATCCCAGATAAATTAATTGCTATTATTCTTTCACCAATACTATTGCTTTTGGTGATTGGCGATGTGCTGCATGCAGCTTTGTCGACGGGAAACGGGGAAACTCGATGGACTCTTACATCTCAACTGAAACATATTGACTACGCTGACGATGTATGCTTACTTTGTCACGGAATTATGGATCTCCACCAAATGACAGCTGATGTGGAGAGAGTGGCAGACGCCGTCGAGTCAGAAACCTATCGGCACGATCATCCAACGATGAAAGTGGCAGTGGACTGGTCACACGTTCCGAAAAGGTGACAGTGCAATGGAATCCAGCGGTCCAAGGAGAACATGGCGCAAAACGGTCAAGATGTAGGTATGGCAGTTGGGATAAAGTTGGGGGAAACTGAGGCACATTGCCAGAAATCGTACACGATGGCGCGTAGGCGGAATAGAACACCATAAAATCGACGACGATTAAAGTACCGAGATTGGCAAATAGCAGAAAATTACATTCTGATTGGTTCTGAGAGACTCCCTTTTCCGTGGTATTGTTAAATTTACTAGAAGTGGATTTCAAGGAGTAAATAGTAGAAACTGTATCAAAATCAAATCATCGGTGTGCTACTCTGACCCGATGACGCGGTTTTAAGCGTTCTATAAGCTTAGCAAAAAATAGACTTATCGAGAAAACTAAGAGACATCTAGATTTATACGGCCACAACTCGATCCCAAACCATGAAGAGTACTGATTAACTTGGGAAAAGTTGATGTCTCTTAGATCGCAAATATGTATAATCATAAGGAACTTCATTATTAGAAGATTGCGCATATTTCATGAAGAAATGTGCAATCTCTAGGTAGCTTACCTTTAAGATCTGAATGATCTCCGTTCTTATAATGCAAGACATCTCGATGTCGTAGACACGTCATCACGTCCACATCGTCATTTTATTATTTGGACTTTACACTTTCCATTGTTTGACAAAGCAATCGATATCATTTATCTGTAATCTTTATGGTTTCCTATTCAGCCCATAATTGAACTCGATTAGCACTCAAAATTGATCAGAGCCTCATCAGCTAACAACTTTAAATGGAAAGATCACTTTGATCAGCTTTTGATGCTTTTCATTCAACCATATGGTATTCATACATTGATAAAAAGACAGATAGAGGCTCGTCATAAATGTGCAAATACACGTATTGTGCAATTGATTATGTTTATAAACATTAAACAAGCAAAGCTTCCTTTCATGGTGCGCGATAGCATAACGTTAACAGCTCGCCTGATAGTAACTCCAAATCGCAGCATTAGTATCACTTTACTAAGCTAACCGACGGGACCGATAGCGTTCCGCAAAGTAATCAGTTCCTATTTTCGGTTTCTAAATTTTCTTATGGTCACGGTTTTGTATAGAAATGCGCGAATAATGAAGAAGTAAATGAAAAAGAAGTGAGAAATGAATCCAACCCAAATGGTGCTAATGAAAATTTTACATTCTAGAATCCTAAATGAATTGAAATTCTTCCTCAAGACCTTGTTGTGCTTCGTGGTGGCGTGTTGTCTTGCACCATTGCTCGGTCTATCGTTTATCTGTAAGTACAAGAAGTGTGAAGTTCATATTGTAAGATACATTCAAATTTAAGTGAGAACAAAAATACGAAATTTAGTCATCGTGATTTGTGTGGGCCATTTTCGGTAGACACGACTCTAGGCCGCTTATCGAATTGTGTATTGTGAACCGCGATATTGCTTTATCGATGAGACAGGCATTGGGTGTCGGTGTTATCGCAGCTGGAAATTTAGACGACCTTTAGCCCGGTTGCCTTATAGTTGCAAGTGCTGCTGCGTGTAGTCGTGTGGATTTGGTTTTGTTTTATTTTCCTGTTTTGTAGTTTAAAAAATGACGTGTTGTCAATTAAATGGGCACTCGACCGCTTAACGCACAGAAGTGATTGGGATTATTATTCATTTTTAATTTTTCTTTTTTGATGGGGTCAAAGTTTTCTGTTGGTGATGATGATTTTAAACTGTTTATAGGAATTGAGTCAGAGCTACGATTAGAAGGACAAAGTTGTATATGTTGAACCGCCTTATCAGTTTTGTTGCGCAATAAAATTTCTCTTTGCATCAGGTCGGAAGGTGGACAGGCTTGTTTAAAAGTCAAGGAGATTACTATGAGGGTAAAAGACACAAGCCGAATACAATCGTATGACTTGCTAAAACTAGAAGTTTTAGATGTCACATAGGACTTTTGATGAAATTGGGGAACGCAATAGTATAACGCTTGTGTGTTAAATCGATTTGTGTATTGTGTTAGATTTGTGGTATCTTCTGCCTCGTAAAGGTGAAAGTTGATCAGTCAATGCCGTTTTAAGCATTAAGAATTTTTTGTTTTATTTTCCGCTGATGCAGCAAACGCTCAATTGCGCATGTTTCCACCTTTACTGGCGAATTAATGACGTGCAAGTCCCGGTATTCCATTATTAGCTAAGATTATGTCGTCACCTATCAATCAATCCGAATTTTAGAACTAGCAAAAATCGCCCGGCATTGCCGCCTTACAATCTCCAATTGAATGTCGGATCGGTAATCATAATATCAACCAACCATGTCTTTGTAATGTCACCCAATTTGCGGTAAAGAAACTGATGAACAACGGTACCGAAGCCACAATTTGTAAAGGAAAGTACAAAGAAGAAGACGCATCATAATGATTACGACTGGCCTGCCATTCGACTTTAAGCGCTTGTAGTTTCCGGTGACGCTTGCTTTCGCAATTACAATAAACAAATGACAAGGGCAGTCATTGAATGGACGCACTAACCTTAAAAACTTATGCAATGTATGGTAAATTGAATGTTGCTATTCCCATGTCGGAAAACTGTCAGCTTTGATTGTTTACGCGCCAGACAAAAAATCGTGTATTATTACAATGAACGAAATGATGTTGTTCACGCAAACAATCAAAATAATGGCATTTCAATAAGTGTGACCGATGAGTTACACCAAGAACTTCCTAAGAAACAGAACTTGTATAGCTATAATTCCAATGGCTTTTGACATTCCACAAATTCTACTAGAATTTGGGATAAGTTAATCCAAAATTGGTCAGAAAACAGATGAAATCTGACTGGTAAATCTGATGAAAATTAAAAAAGTGTAGTTGACGGTTAAATTTCTCTTTTTGCAAAGAAAGAAAGTGTTGAATACAAACTTCTATTAGAATATGGATTATCAAAAACCATTGGAGGATAGCATTACAAGTTCTGTTTCTCAGGAAGTTCTTGGTGTGAACCATCGTAGAACATTTTTATGATTTCTTTTATTCTCTGGGGTTTGGTTTGAAGTGGCAAACTACATCCTTGGCTTTATGTTCCTAGTGCTCAGTACTAGTACTTTTCATAAGATTTTACAATGTAGGTTTGTTCAAATCGTTCGAGAGTATCCAAACTTCAATTTAGTGCCTCTCTAGCAATTCTTTTACGGTTTTTTGTTTTTGCTTGACTTTATCTTCTTTCAGCATGTTTTGGTGGTAAAATTCGATACTTTAACATTCTTGATAACTATGGAACTATTCATATCGCCTTTATTCCTAAGTTTCTTCCTCCGAACAATGCTTTTCGCGTCCCATAATTATTATTTTAAAACGCAATGAAAAGACTATTAAACAAATAAACAAAAAAAACACTGTGGCGCTGGCAGCCCGCTATGGGCCATGGCCTAGCTTCCTGACACTCATTTGTGTTGCTCATGTTGTCATTTTAATCACATCTGAGCGGGGCCTACGGTTTTTCGCCGAGTCCGAACGGCACTCCTTAGAAGCCTTTTCTTAGGCAATCTCACTTTCGGGAGTTTGCCATTGCCCGAAGAAAGGGTGATGGCGATTTGAAAAATTGTTGGTGACCCAGCCAGGAATCGAACCCAGACTGTCTGCATGATAGTCCAATGAGCTAACTATCGCGCCATCGCCATCGCCTAGTCTAATGGAGATCTAATTAGACACAATTAAATACAATTTCTGCAATAAGTTCCACACAAGAAGAAGAACGAACTGAAATACGCACGATTTGTACTAGTATAACACTCCTTTTAATAAAAGTAACGGTGCTTTGACAAAATATAGGTACCTGTATCACTGGAAATGTGAAACAGTAAAGTTAAAGGAGATTCGTACACTTCTAGCCTTAATAGAATGGGTTATAACGATGATACTTTTGAAGGTATGATAGTATCACCATTCACTGTTTTACTTTTTTAACCACCACCATTTATGCATACACGCCATTGTCTTCTCCTTTAGGTCCCACCCAAACCTTTTGTCCAGAATGACGATGTAAAACAGTTGCTGCTTTGAAACCTTGCCGAGATGTCCGAAATCATTCTTAGAGAAACTGTTCAGAGTTCGAAAGTCAACACCAGAGGTACTTCGAAATTCTGTACAACTAGTCAGTTATGAGGATGGTGTTAAAAATTTTGTGAGAATCTAATGCAATGGCACATATGTGTTTGCGAGTATTGAAGTAAAAATATATCTGATCTATGCACATGGAACAATCTAGGTAAATCATGAACTATTCGTAGGCCCTCGGTATTCTTGTTATGCCAAGTCATCCAACTTCGAATTTTCTTTTCTCTGCAGTTCATAGGCAATCTACGACAAATGCTGCCTGAGTGCATGTAACAACCGATGGATAGTAGGTTGTGGGTGTGAATTTAGTTTCATATTGTTGTAAGGGCATAACACCTATAACAACTTGATTCGGCTAGCTAACGGCAGAATTTTCACTTAACAACTACATACATATATGTATATGTAAATGCAGGCTAAAAGGTAATACATTTTCTCGGTATGTCCACGTCAATAAATACAGGCCAGCTGTTTTGGCACTTAGTGAAGTAAAAGTACACTCCCGCCCACAACTCTCAGATCACACAGATCTGCACCGTGGTCTCGAGTTCTATGCGTATGTGACTCCAAACAAAAGTTTGTATCCCCGTATTCTCATACTGAAATCATTATTACGAGTAAATGCGATCTCAATATAAATAATTCTGAATGATTTCGAAATTCTGGACAGACAACACCCGAAGGACGGTGTTTAGACCTTTGCTGCAAAAAAAAAACAATTTGACTCAGTTTATAAATGAGCCCACCTGAATACCGGACGTGCATAGTTGTACCGCAAACATCACCCTGGTAAGTACACTGTTGATGTGTTTCCCGCTCTATGCTCGTTGGATCATTGTGTTTGTATTAACATTTTTTTCGTTCACTGAGCACACATCTTGAGAAGAGATTCGTAAAACAATCCGTATGGCAATACAAGAAAGCCAATTGGAGTGGACTTAACAGCATACTTAGAAATATTAACCGGTCTTTGTGTTTCCTCGGTAACGACGTGGATGCTGCTGCTAATATGCAGCACAAACTCTATTCTCTATGGAATGAGATAGTCTCTACCTAATCGGATTGAAAAAATGAAACCAAAAGAAAAACATGGTATGACTCCAGCTTTTAAGGGGCTATAAGGGTTAGACAATTTTTTTTGGTCCTAAAAGACCAAACATACAGAAGAAAACCAAAAACAATTCGACGAGCCAGGAACGACTGCCACGTCATTCTTAAGCGTCTACAAATTTTTTACGACTAAAAACTGTGGGAAAAAATGCTACAATGTCTGAATGGTAGTAAAAAGTTTTGGTCCTTCTTCAACAATTTTAGAAATCCTGCTTCAGATAGTATAACTCTCTTTCTTTTGAAGAAGTGCTCTTCCACGCTGGCAAAAAGAATGCGTAATCGTTTCCATCAATCTTACTTTTTAAGATTATTTGCGAGAAGATAGAAGACAGTCGCTCGAAAGGAAAATCTTCTTCTTTTTCCTCTAACAGACCCATTGCACTTCCAAGGTCCATTCTTTCCAATGTTATGGAAATGCTGATTAACCCTCAACTCATGAAGCCCATATCTCGAAATTTCTTGCATAGCAACAAGCCGACTAGTGATTTGATTGCATGCTTCACCAAAAAGTTGAGCCAAAGTCAAAGTACATTAATCTGGCCAAGGCAAGGTAGCTGGACTTGATATTTCAAAGCATTTGACAGAGTTTGGCATTGAGCTCTTTAATCGAAATGCTAGCATGTCCCAAGGCTCCATTCTGTCTCCTACAGTCTCTTTAATTTGCTTCATTGATTTCTTGTCTGCCACTTCCAATCCGTCCTGTCTTCTTTTCATATTCATTTCCGGACTCATGTCCCTGTTTTTCGGCAGTAAAACGGAAATGGCAGCTTATGTTATGCTCATTTAATTATATATTAACTAATTCCACATGAATAAAGCTTTCTGGTTCCCCAACAGATATTTAAATACCAAGATCTCTTCTGTCTTATCTTATTCTATCGCTATTTTTGCCGCCAACGCGGGCAAATTATTAAACAAAATAAGAACTAAAATACGATGGTGGTGAATGATCATACACTTAGCCCGACGTTTCCCTACTTTTTCGGTCCATTTTAAATGATAAGATAGCGAGACTATCAAAATAGACGTTTATTTGAGCGATGCGGTTATCGCTGGGCCAAATTTATTTCCACCAAGTTATTTCTCCGGGTTTGAAAACAGGAAATAGTCGCTAGGGGCTCAATCTGAAAAATGAGAGAGAAATCGTAGCCCAAGTTATAATATTTTACCTGGAGATTACGCATGTGCATGTGCCTTCGTAAAAAGTACTTTCTTCTTGGCCAAATGCTGTCATACTCGTACATCTTTAAAAAAAAAACTGAACAAAAATGTCCAACGGCGGTCCGAAAGTGAATGAATACTCAAGGATCAAGACCATATAATCCGTTGTGTACGTTGCGTCATGTCAAAAAATTGACAATTCATAAGCCCTAATGAGGGGGAGAGAGACAGCAAATGTAGCCCACAAGTGGAATGCATCACTTCGGATAAAATTGGTCAACCTTTAACTTTTTGTACGTCTGAGAAACGTTTCCATGGAAATTCATTCGAGTGCTCTTTTGTGTTTCATATGGATGAATGTTTCAGATGGTTTTCGGACGCAACGTACGTATTTATTGGTCACCTCTTTGCAATCCGTCAAGTACGATTTTTGTGGATTGTATAGAGTTTGCGAGTAATTCCCGTTGTTGCTCTTATTTATTGTTAGAACTTTTAATCGAAGCAGGTGTACGTTTCGATAGATGGGTGAAACCTAACACAAGCGTAGTCACTGATCATTCGCTGGCAACATCACAATGTCATAGTGTATGTCTTCTAGATAGACTTGCAAACAGGGGCGTCTCTTAAGGCCGTTAGTATTAAAGCCATTCAAACCCAACTGTTTAACAATGTTTTAATTTTGCGGATATCTGCATTCACATCTTGGATACAAAAGAACAGTGGTCTGATTAGATTGTAGATTTTTCGGGCATCCAGAAATAGTTCTGTCTGCGCAGCGAGCCTTGTTGGTTTGATTGGTTGGAAGTCTTTCATGTTCGCAAAGTGTATTAGCCTTAATTCACTGATGGAGGCGGTGTCGTAAGTACTAACAATTTAACCTAAGGCGTCCTCGCTTCTTAGTTCTGAGTATAAATCGCTCAAGGCAATTCCTTCCTCGCACTCCTTATACGTTTCGTGCAGAAACTTGTCACTATCTCCTCTGTGAACATGAGAGTACAAGGGTAGGTGTAAGCAAATTTAGCATGATCGCAGATTGTTATCAAATCTATACTCATACCACTCAAACTCAAGGCCTCTTGCCTAAGTCTTCTGCTACTAAATATGCGCTGGCTGCTTCCGCTTTATAAAGCCCTTTTTTGTCCCATTGCACTTCTTAGATTGGTGTCCTATCTCACCTATCTACTCCTCGTTTTGAAGCGAGCTATGGAGGACTGGGCATTTACCCCTACACGAAGTATACAACTTTACCGCACAATTTATTAACCTGAGTCTACTTGTGAACCTAAATGGCTATGCAACAGTTTTAGTAAACTAGTTTGGATCCAAAATTCCGTTAACTGCGTTGTCTTTTCCTACTAATTCGACTCCGACTCTAATCACGCTTTTTTTTCTATTACAGGCGTTCATTATTCAAATAAACTATTTAACTATGTCCTTCGGGTTAAATATCCAACACTAGAGATTTCAAAGTCGAAGAAAATTCGAACTCTCATCGATACACCCAGAAATGCTGGAATATTCCATTTTCTCCTTCAGTTAACTGGTCCTTGCGATTTTGAGAAAATCAAACAACACTATGTAGACCATTTGACAGACATACGGAATAAAAGGGGAGGCTTACGTTTTCCTAAGCTCAGACAACAATTGGTCACTTGCTGGGGTCATTACGCTTGGGTAAAGGATCAGAGGTATGAACAAATGGCTGAACAATTCGTCAATATAAACTTATATTGCTCTTTCGTCCCCTAGTTCCTTCAACATCAACAATCACGTCGTACTAAATTCAGCAAACTATCGAGGCCGACGAGTTACCGAAAGCAATATTCAGGAATTCATAAGTGAATTGGTTACAAAATATATTCCATCGGATCTACCCCAGTGGCAGGTTATTGTGATTCCAATTGCATCAGCAGCCAATGAGGATGAGGTTGTAGCGGTAAGTTCCACGAGTGGTATGCTAGCCTTAAGACATTTCGTATGCACTATGATACTAAATCAAAATTCTTGCGAAAGGTGAACTCCTTAACTCGGAACTTGAGGTTCCACTAAAAAATTAGTCACTAGAAAACTACAAGGCATTCTATTTTTTTTTTCTGTTTTCAGGATGATCAGTTCTATGTCCTGATAAAGGTTCACCATCTCCTCATCGCCGAACAGGAGGGCTTACACATTAGTGAGATCCTAATGCTCAACAGTTCAAATCAATTGTCAATTGATGTTTACGGTGAAACACTTGATAGTCCAAAATTATCCCACTTCGTGCGCAAGCCGCTTCATATTCAAAAACTCTGGCATCAAGTGTGGCAAGCGATCATTAATCGATGGAACGAGTTTACCTACGACTTTGACTCTCTGGAATCTCCGGATGGTGAAAAGAAGCTACAAATCAACTGTATAAGTCAACTCTTTTCGGTCTTGCTTATAACCTTTGTCACAGTAGTGATAGACTTCTGGAGAGTTTACACCAATACCAAGCCTTCCCTCCGACATCAATACAATCTTCTTAATTCTCTAATTCGGCGAGAGATCACCAGACGAAACCTTACCTATAAAGTGGTCATCAGTTCCATGAAGACGTCTTTTCATCCACTTAGCATATCGAAGAATTTCGTTAGGATAAGCTGGCACATCAACGTCAACAAGATCTTGTTACTGCCATATAATTTCTACTTAGAGATATTGGCATGTAAGGACCTTCTTTTCACTGGTCACACTGCCCTAAATTCGACATTTAGCGGAACTGCGGCAGTTTACTTCCCACTATTGATCTATGCCCAGATGGAACTGATCAGGATCGTCTATGAAATCTTTAAGGCACCCTGTAACATACTCGAAGAACTCATACAATATCGCTCGAAAGAATCAAATATCCTTCAAGTCAAGTCATATTCTGGAAGAAAAGTAATATCCTTTTCGAAACAAATTGATTGGGAGAATATCAGAAATCGCATTAAGCTCAATGGAATCGGAGAATCTGATTTCACATTAACGTGTTTGGCTGGTGCTTTGCGTGAATATTTTGCTGGTTTTGAAGGATACTCTGTTCCGACTGTCTTAAATACCACCTGCCGTTCCATGTCAAAAGGCTACTTCACCGAGAGGAATGGATGTCTGGATCACATCGGTGGTGTTGTGTTTCTCCAGCTGCCACTAAAACCGCCAACTCGTGAGAATGCGAAAGAAATCCAAAAGATCATCGAACGAATCCGAATGAAACAAATCATTATTTACTTGGCTTCAATTGGACAGACCAAGTTTGACATTTTGACAGCTATACTTCCAAGGGTTATTACGAAAATTTTTATTAACTATTTCTCATTCAATTTTCCCGTTACTTTAACTGAAATTTATGGAAATTCATCGAAATTCCAAACTGTCTGGGGCCAGAACGTGGACGATGTGATGTTATTTAGACCTCCACAGTCTAAAACATGTAAGTTTCATCAACTTGCCATTTTGTATGAATCTTAAATCTTAACTTCTTGTAGGCCTTTCATTGAACATCCATCGTTTTGGGGAAAAGAGTCGTTTAGCTATCATTGCAGATACGCAACTGGCACCAGATCATGCAAAGATTTCAAGTCATTTCGAAACACTAATGGAGACTGTTAAATTGTAAATATTTAAAGAAATGCAACGGATGTATCTTATAATTATTTAAAAAAATAAATTAATAAATTGTGTATAATAAAATAAAAAATAAATTATTAACCCTGTGATGTGCTCAATTTTTTTGGCGTTGTATTTGAATATGAATCCCAAAATGGGATGCCAACTAGCTTAACCATCTAATCGACTTCTTTTACCCTGCTTGAAAACTGAATTAGTGCTCCAATATTTTAACTTATTTGTATCTACATATTGACGCTTGTCATTCAACATGTGGCATGCGTTATATTTAAACCATGCACTGCTATTGTGACGTTTTACATTTAAGGGTGTTTAGAATAGAAATTTGGACGTAATGTCAACCATTTGAAATATTGCCTGCAGCGCAGTGAGGGCCTAACCTCTTGAAAAGTTCAATGAATGTCCTCTACTGCGCTGTGCCTCGGGAGCGGATTCGAAGACTTTCCGGACCGGAGCATTGGTGTCCAAACGTTCTACATGACCCAGCCATCTCAGTCTTTGGATCTTTACTCTTCTGGTTAGGACGATGTCGCTGTACAGTCCGTAGAATTCATTGTTGTATCTCCTCCTTCATTTTCCTTCAATGCAGACGGGACCGAAGAATTTTTCTCTCTAAGCAACCAAGAACACCCTCATCTATTTTTGATAATGTCCATGCCTCTGCGCCATAGACCAGGAGAAGGTCTTATAAAGGGTGACTTTTGCTGTCCTGAGGGCTTTGCTATTCAAGTGCCTTCTTAGCCCAAAGAAACAGCGGTTGGCAAGAGTTATTCTTCGTTTGATCTCAACGCTGAGGTCGTTGTCTGTATTTATAGCGGAGCCTAGGTAGACAAAGTCCTTAACTACCTCAAAGTTATAGCTGTCGAGAGTGACGTTCTGCCCGAGACGTCGGTGTTGGTTGTCCTTTTTGCCTGACAGCATATACTTGGTCTTGCCCTCATTGACCGCTTAACCACTTTTTGGCGGCTTCCGTCTCAATACACTCGAAAGCGCCACTGACATCACGCTGCAATATCGTCGGAGTATGCGAGTAGTTGGACGGACGTTTGAAAGATAGTGCCTCTTGTGTTTACTCGTGAGTTTTCCACTATTCTTTCAAGTACAATGTTGAAAAATTCGCATGACAGCGCATCGCCTTGTCTAAATCCTTTCTGGACATCAAAGGTCTCGGTGAGATCTTTACCGACCTTGATGGAGCAGCGTGCATTCTCCATTGTCATCCTGCACAGACGGACGAGTTTAGTAGGGATTCCGAAACTAGACATTGATCTGTATAGCTCGTCTCTATAGATGGTGTCATACGCGGCCTTAAAATCGATGAATAGGTGGTGTGTATCAATCTGAAGCTCATGGGTCTTCTCCAAGATCTGCCGTAATGTGAATATTTGGTCCATGATGGACTTTCCTGGCCCGAAGCCACCCTGATATGGACATATCAGGTTGTTGACGAACGGCTTCAGGCGTTCACACAATACGGCAGATTATATCTTGTATGCGATGTTAAGGAGACTGATGCCTCTGTAGTTAGCGCAGCGGTATTTGTTTCGTCGTCACCGTTATACAGTCTGCAGAAATGATCTTTCCAAATCCTCAGCATCAACTGCGATACTACAAAGATGTTCCCTTGTTCATCTCTGCAGTCTTCGGTTCAGGGTTTGTTTCCGTAGCATGTTATTTTTACCTTTTGGTAAAACTTCCGAACCCCATTCCTGAAGTAGCATCTCTCAATTTCCTCGACCGCGCGCTTCTCATGCTCTTTCTTCTTCCTCCTGAGAAGCCGGTGTTCGTTGTGGTGGACGAGTGAAACCCAGCACATCAGAAGCAGCATCGCTGATGACGTTTTGGAAATGCTTCCAATGGTCTTCGATACTTCATGCTGGCAGTATTGGACGTCTTAAGAGATTAAGAGACATCCGATCGGAAAAGGACTTGGCGATCTCCTGCGATTGTAGCCGTCTGACGTCGAATTTCCTCACACCATTAGCTTGTCTTGGCGTAGTTTGGGATATCCGCAACCGTACCTTGGCTACAATAAGGTAATGGTCCGAGTCGATGTTGGCTCCTCGGAACGTATGGACATCCATAATACTGGAGGATCACAATGTGATCAATCTGGTTGACTGTTTATTGATCAGGAGTTCTCCAAGTCCCCTTGCGTATATCGAGATGTGGGTACCGCGTGCTAGCTACGACAATGTTTTGCCCCGCCGCAAAGTCGATTAGCCTGAATCCGTTATCACAGGTGGTGTCGTGCGGGCTATATTTTCCGATCGTTCCACCAAAGATACCCTCTCTTCCTAGCTTTGCATTAAAATCACCGAGGACAATTTTAACGTCATAGCTAGGGCATTGCTCGTAGGTCTTGTTAAGGAGCTCACAGAAGACATCCTTGGTGTCGTCATCTTTCTCTTCTGTGGGGGCATGCGCGCATATAAGTCTAAAGTTGGCGAACTTAGCATTGACGCGGATTGCTACGAGGCGCTCGCTCACATGTCTGAAGCTCAGGACTTCCTGTCTTAGTCTGCCTCTGACAACAAATCCGCATCCAAATAAGCACTGCATTTGCCGTCGATAGCAATTGCCGTAGTAGATGTCGCAGTTTTTCATCTTCTTTTTGTCCGGCCCATCCCATCGCATTTCTTGAATGGCGGTTATGTCTGCTTTGCAGCAGTCTAGGGCCTTCGCTAGTTACTCGGCTGCACGTGGGCCCCTATTGTGGTTGTCGATCGTCGATTCGACTGATTTCATGTTTGGTATTGTGTAATTCAGTCGACAAAGGATTCTACTATTGTGAATAAAAACCATAAAAGTGACTATTGTGAATACAATTTGTTTTGACAGTTGTATGCTTATTTATTCATTGCCGAAATATTTTTGAAAAAAAAAACTTAATATTCGATCTCCATCGAATTGTTTAAGTGATTCAGACGAATTGTTTAAAATGGCCAGATAAAGAAAACGAATAAGAGATGCCTCAAACCCTTTAGAATTGGAAAAAAAGGTGTAGGTATTTCATACACACATACTTCACTACAATTTATCCTCTGCAGTTTTGTGAGATATTTCCGTTTGTCTAACTAGAAACTAAGCAGAAGTAAGAAACTCTTCTAATGCCAAATATTTTGAAACTGGGTGTGTTGTATTGGTCACTTGCTTCACCCTAAATTCAAATTATTGTTGTTTTTTTTTTACATAAACTTCACGTTTTCTATGGAAATTCTCACATTTCAATTTATTTTTCTGTAAGCTACAGACCAACGATCAGGAAATTTCGATCGACTTAAAACAGCTGTCAAATCGACAATAGTCGATCACAATCGACACTCACAATGCCGAAATTAAAAATCGACGATCGTTAATCGACCACAGTCGATTGTCGATCAACGACGTGGTCTATTAAGGGATTTAACATTCTACGTGCATATCCTAAGCTCATTGTCCTTAAATCGTTTGCGTGGGTTGTCAACAGTAGATCCGTCCATATCCGAGGCTTGTTGGCGCATCGTAACTTCTTGTTTTTTTAAATGGCCGGGCAGTTACCGCAGCTGCACAACCCCCAACCTGGAGGAGTTCCATTTTTAATGCCCCTAGGACGAGGGGTCGGTTACACCGAAGCCAATAGCCCGTTCCGGAATGTGAGCGCTGCAGTTGGCCTATATACGGCTCGTCCGCCACCACCTCTTTTCCAAGACCCTGACTAAGTCCTGAAAATCCTTACCGGCCTGAGCCCCAAATGTGTCGGAGTAGCCCGGACAAGATCTTGTTTTGTTTTTCCGACACTAATCCTGATTTACGACGCAGGAAACTCGCCATTCGTCCCCTTCACTTCGCAATCTCCAGTGAGATTCTCAGATGGCGCCACGAGAAGGCGTGAAGTAGGGCTTATTAGCAGAACTGCAAGATGTTCGGCTGCAGAGGCTCATTCTCGTCATCTTATTTATAAGATGATAGAACATTTTAAATGCATCTTCTGTCAGCATGGATGGTAGTTTATATGTGTTCGGTGTAAACACGACGGAGAAAGATTGAAACAAAGTTGATTTTAATTTCTATTGTTTGCATGTAAAAACCAGTCTTCTATTGTTTTAAACAAAAAAAAAACAATTGTTTTGCGTTTGCTCATGGTTTTTGGTTTAGGTTTTTCTTTAATTTTAAATTATCCATTCTGTTTTATTTACATAATAGAAATAGTTGAAACTTCTTTTTATAAATGCATTATTATTAATTTCTTTCCATTTTAAATTTAAATTCATGACAATATTTTTTTTCTTTTAGGTTTGTTTGTATATTTATTTAATAAAAAGTGGCAAAAGCTCGAAATATATATTTTCTTTTATTTATTTCATATTTATTTTTTTTATTTTAAATTCTTTTATTCTTTTTAATAATTTTACTTCAACAGTTGCGCATGAGTAGTTAGTTTAATACTCACTTTATATTTTTATTGATAGTGTTTAAAGCGAAATGTGTAAAAAAAATGTATTTTGTTAAATTTGTTTTATTTTTATTTTTATTAGTTTTTAGTGAATGTTTTATGGTTTTAATTTTTACAAAAGCACTTGCTCTAATCAGAGTTTCTTATATAGCACATTGATATAATTTGTTTTATTAGTATTTTTATTATAAAAACAAAAAAAAACAAACAAAAGTAATGTTTAACAACAAAAATTTAGATTTTTGTTCGTTGTTTAGTTTAGTTAATGTGTATGTGTTTAATGTGTTGCTTGGATAACGCATGCGTATAAAATTAGTGTTTCGAGTGTGTTTTTGTTTGTGTATGCTGTGTGTGCAAATTGTTCTAGAAATTCTACATCTACACTTACATAATAGTCTAATATCGTAAATAAGTTTTTATTTTCCTTTTAGTGATAATTATCTTTACGGAGTAAGTTTAAGTTCGAGAAAAATATTTGATTTGTTTTTGAATCTTCCATATGAGTTGCTTTCTTATATTTTGTTTTTAATTAGAATGTTAACATGGAATTCGCATTGGAGGGAAATGGGGAGGGATGTTTGTGTTTAAGGTGAATTTAGCAATGGATTGTGTATGATGGACACAATTGAACAATGTAAGCGCTTTTTCTTTCAGATATCCGTTTAATTTGCCTGTGGCAATTCAACAAAAGAACAACAATAACAAGTGCTATCGACCTGATAGCCCGAGCGAAAAGAGCGCGTTTTACTAAAACAATGAAAAATTACTTCCATTTCCATTTAAGGATGTTAAATATGACCGCGCTAATTGCAGTTTCAATCGCTAACGCCATCTTCTGTCCCAGATTTTTCTTCATCGATCTTTTCGGCAGAGGAGGGCACTGCTTCCGTTTGTCCACCATCAGCACACTGGAAATCCTCATCGTTTTCTGATATCGACTGGTTAATGAGATTTTTTGATGCCGCATCTGTCGCCTCCAATGGAAGTGATGATGGTCGAATTTTAAACGGAAAACTACTTTGGTTTTCTATTTGCGGCGTGTGCACTGCAACTATTTCTGTTTGAGTTGCTGCAGAGTCTTTTTTATCGTCGACTGTTGGAATTGTGGCAGAGGAGGTAATAAGTTGTTTTAGATTTTCTTGGGGCAAGTTACAGAACACCGTAAGGCAATTAAGAATGTCACGCATGGATCCTTGAAGTTGTTGGACCTGAAAAAAAAAATTATTCAAATAATAGAAGATACGAATATCTTAATGATAATTATAACGATTGGATAGCGAGTATGGAGTGGGCATGTGCAAAGACTTTAAGCCTGATAATGTACTGGCATTGAAATTTTTTGTATTAAAGGATATCAAGTGAATTTTGAACATAATTCAACAAAATATCGAGAGTAGAGAGAAGTTTGGACAATTCTCTACAAAGCGGGTACTTTATCAATTTGGAGAAAGTTATTTCGGCTTTTGAAGTAAATAAAAATAAAGACTTGTTAACGAAATAGAAAGCTAATGGGAAATCTTATATATTCATTATGTAACACTTTAAAAGAAATAGGACAAATTCTATGCGCGGAATATCCATTTTATTTGCGGATATTGGAGGACGATATGAACTACTTTATCCAACACAAATTAATGTATGTACGTTGCGTTCAAGCCAATAAACGCAAGCTCAGTCCATAAGTCGCAATGACTAATTATCACCAATATCAGATATACAGCCGTATTGATTAAATTTTGATTAAACAGGGTGAACAAAGCGCAGAAGACCATCTACAGCACGAAATTAAGTAGACGCAGGTAGACGTCTTTAGGAACTCTGTTTTGGAGGCCACCTTCCCAGCTACCACTTGTTAAAGCTAGAGAAACGACTATGTTTCTATCACAAAGTTCTACGGAGCTATTTCAGCCACCATAGGCTAACTCTATGCGACATTTTTATCACAATTTACTAGTTGTTTAGCGGCAGAGCTTACGAATTAAATTGTCTGCACTGTGAAACCATCTAAATAGACTTGTAGGAGTTAGATATTCGATAGAAAACAAAAGCGCAGGTAATCTGTCTTAGTGCGAATTGTTTATAATGCATTATGCTCAATTGTCCTTACCCAATTATTACAGACCGTAGCTTATGAAAGTGTTTTTATTGGCGAAAAGGAGAAAAGTTGTTGCGATCTAGGTAATGTTACGCTTCAACAGAAAATCTTGCATGAGATAGTCTTTTAAAGCTTCGCTGTGTTTCCTCATCAATATGTGTCGCTTTAATTGTGTCGTATGACGATCTGTCTCACACAAAAGTCATTAGCTGCCATGGAATTGCTTTGCCACTGTTTTAGAGCTCGTGTGGCTCTCGTCATCAGTTTAACACTAAAAATCGTTATTTAAATAAGCAAGAACTCTTCAGACCTATTGGCTTCATAATCAAATAAACCGGAAACATAGCTCTTATTTTGTAAGCCAGTAAAAGACAGGGAATACCGAATTATCCATTAGTTCATCGCTACTTTAATATCATTTTGAAGGTAAAATCGTTAGTTACATCGTTAGTTAGTTAGAACTTATGTTCAGCATCAGTTTTAAGCTTCATTCTTCTTCTTTTTTCCTTATTCGCATTAGGCATCCGAATACCTATCTCAAAGTTGCAAATCCACCACAGAAACTTCCTGTATTTGACCAAAATTATCAGAATTTACGAATGTTTGACTGAGCTTCTGAAGATTTGAGTACTATGTTGATATATACAGTGACGAGCAAAAGTAGGCATATGTGGACACCAAAGCAAGCAGCACAAAACAAAAGTAATTTGGTCTGACGAGATAAAGTTAAGTGAACTGGAACAGATGCCAGATCGTAGTACTGGTAAGATCGTATGTGGTAAATATGGCGGGTGGAGTAGGACCGGACGGCGTCGCAACACGTGGACGAGCAGTATCATGCAGAAGAATAATTTGATCGTGTCTAGAGCAGTAGTGCGCGCGGTGGAGCCACAGTAATGGTTTCTTTCGCTTTGAGCAACTCATAATACACGTCACCAAGCTGATCTCTTTAAATACACAACATAAGTATTTTTTCCATAAATATTCGGTTTGACTGTCAATCATAAAGAATGGCCATGTGGTCGCGAGGATTTCCTCTTCGGTAGGTTAACTACATTGGGACAATAAAGGAATTACCATAGATAGAGAAAATCGAAATCACCTGCGTTTCGCAGACGACATAGTGATAGTGACCGATAATATCAACGATGCCCGAATAATGATAGAAGAACTTAAATCGGCTTCAAGAAATGACGTCCTAAACATAAACTTCGACAAATTTATGACAAACTTAGTTCCGAGTGGAAACTTTAAGAACGAAGACGGAGCTGAAATAGAACAAGTCTTTGCATACAAGTATTTGGGACACGAGATACAAATCTCGAGAGATAACCAAACCCGCGAAATCGTACGCCGAATTGGACTTGGATGGGCAGCCTCTGGAAAGCTAAAGCACATATTCAAAAGTAATATCCCCACACAACTAAAAATGAAAGTATACGACTAATGCGTACTACCGGTGATAACTTACGGGGCAGAAATTTTAACCCTAAAGAGACACACTATTCACAAAGAGCGATGGAGAGAGCAATGCTAAGCATTACAAGAAGAGACCGAGTACGCAACGAAGAGATACGCAGGAGACCAAGAGTAAGACTTAAGAAACAGAAGAAGACCACCATCACGGTGGAGCGACGACAACAGAAGAGTAATTAGGAACTGGATCCATGCAGCGCAAAACCGAAACGTACGGAAAAGTTTAGAAGAGGCCTACGTTTAACTTTGGACATGGCAGGCTTTTGATGATGATGATGAGGAAGTAGGTTATCGTAGTTGATCTATTTTTCATCACCACAAAAAAACCTTTCGTTTGTGGCAGGCAAGTAGCATTTCAAATCGGCGTTCAACGATTCTCGGCTTTTTCTTCGACGTCAAATTCACCGTTCTTAAACTTTTGAAACCACTCACGACAACTTCTCTCACTTAAAGTAAATAGCATCGGCATCAACCGACGCGCATCAGGTACAGACCGCGAAGACAGGCCTGTTGAATCGAGAAACTTGATTTGAAAATTCCGTAACAGAGCAACAAACCATAATACAACAACTTTTCACTGAAACACTTCCAAAAAAAACTGAGAAAAAAAACAACAAAAAAGAAAAACTTACCTGAGTTGTGAGCATAGTACACGTCTTTGCAAGATCATTCACAACAGCTGTTGAACTATTATCCAAGCTGACAGTCTTACTAGTTGGATGTCCATCTTGATTGTTAGCTGCGCCAGACTCAGCCGATTCACTGTTTGCCGACACTGTTACACTACCACCCTGCATGGTTGAGACTTTTTTCCATAACGCATTAATCGCTTGCATTTGCAACTGTTGGATTTTTCTTTCATTTTCCAGCTGCGCCTTGGTCATTTCCATATCTTTAGTTAGTTTCCTATTAAAAAAGAAAAAATATCAACACTCATTCTAAAATAAGTCACTTTGTTCCCAAGCATTACTCAATATACTCCTGCGTTCGTTTCTTCAATAATTTCTCCGCAATATCCTTGGTTTTCTTTCGCGTACGATAACCACGCCAGACTTTTTGAATTACCACTGCTGATGATTCTGTTTCATGACTTATATTTACATTTGAGATGTCGATCGTTTCCTTCTGTTGTTGACATCTATAAAAGGATAACAGTGGTGGTATGAAGTGTGATGATTTGATAATGACTTACCTTTGTGCAGCCTTATTACGAATTGTTTTTAATTTGTCCACGTTTATATGGTCACTGTCATCGTCGGAGCTGACACCAGCTGAACCTACATCTGGTGGTGTTATATGCACCGAATTACTCATCAGTCGCGATTTTGCTTGATTGTCATTGATCAAATTTGAACGCATTGATGAATTATTTGAATTGTTGTTCAGCTTTCGTGGACTTAGTGTGGGGCTTCGTTCGGTGTTGCGTTTTAGATGGGGGCTACGCATTTTCGGTGAACTGAGTTTGTTTTCTTTTAAAACCAATACAAAAAAAATGGAATTCGAATAATGAATGTTGTTGTTAATTTAACTTACCTTTGTTCTTGTTAACTTTTGAATTGTGAATCTGATTATTGATTGCAGACACAGTCACTCGTTGGGCTACAGAGGCAGGGCAACAATCAGGGCTCATTAGAGTTTCTGGCACTGGTACCATTTTAGATGCAGCAGCTAGTGGGCCACCCATTGGTGGTGGCGCTGAGGTCTGATCTAAAAAATGCAATTGAAGAGTGACAGTCAAAGAAGGATAATGAAATGAAAGCCAACAATGGTTAAATTCAACACTAAAACAAGCTGAGCTGAGTTTGAACTTCTTTAAAAGAAAACTCCCTTGGTGTTTTCCAACTACCTCATAGTCAACCAACTGAGTTTGCTTTTCGTTGTGTTAAAGATAGGTATGCACCGTACATGACGAAAATTGGACAGGGTGTCAACATAATGTGCGTGCAGAAGTACCTGAGTGGAAGTGTGACGGAGAGTCAGAGAATGCTCAATGGGCATTTAAGAACCCACTTATCTCGAGACTTACAAAAGTTCTGTGACATCCCATCGCCTATCAGCAGATAGTTCAGACTGTCTTTATGCATTTATGGTACCTGAGACTTACAAGAACATGTTTTATTCATCGAATATCTGAAGGGTTAAATGACCTCAAAGAATGAATTTACGAGTATATCTGCAGCAGGGAAAGCTGGGAAATTTGTTTGTACCGATGTGCTACGGGAAGCGTACGTAAATTTGAAAGAACATAGCGAAGATGTCGGGAATTTGGTGAAAGAACTCACAGTCCAAGTGATAGATAGTTTAACTATGCTGATCTACCGACCTCTCATCGCCAGGGAGATGAAAGAAAATCAGGGAGCCCGAAAACACTTCTCGAACTCCTAAGCTTATTCCATCAGCACCTCGATCAATGCCACCAACGCGAGCAAACCGGAGCCTGTGTCCAAAAATGACGCTGCATCAGCTTTCAGGAGCTAAATTGACAATGACAATTGTCATCTATTTTGATGCTGAGCTTGTGCACCAACTAGTTTGTTGTGAGAAGCCAAAGATATTAGGCGATTTTAACTATAAAAAAAATTTGTTTGTTTTAAATTTTATGTTGCGAACGGAATATCTTGTTCGGATACATTGAAAATGTCGGAGAAAGCCTAGGAGGATTCTGTAATATCGAGATCAAAGGCATTTGAGTGGTAAACAGAGTTTCTATAAGGATGTAATGTTGTTGAATAGTAAGCTTTTGATCAATGTTTCTTTTTCGATATTCGTGATGTTGTTCAACTGGAATTTTTCCCGGCGGGTCAAACGATGAACAAACAATCTTGTTTCAGCGTTATGAAGCATTTGAGGGCTGGTATCCGCGAAAAAATACTGAATTGTGGCAGAACAACTCTTTGTTTTTATACCATCTCCAATATGATAGAGCAAGCATCGTATTTTTCAGATATGGCACTCGTTGACCCCGTTTTGAATTGATTCAAGACACAAAAGAATATTCGCTGAGAGAATTAAAGGAGATCCCGGAATATGCCTATAAAAAATATATGAACGACTGGATTGTTCGTTGGAAAAGATGGTATCGCTGCAAATGGAGCCTACTTTGAAGGGGACTAAATAAACCGTGATGTTTAACTGATTTGTGTTGTTTTTATTGATTACTGTCCCAGTTATATTTTAACAGAATTAAGTAGGCTCCCCATCGAAAGCCACTTCGCTACAACCAGTTATACGTCGAAACTTCCCACTCGATTCTATTTATCTTGAAAGAGTGCCCCAAAATTGTGCTGACAAGAAGCCGAGCTGATGCCGATACCCGAGCTCGTATATTAAAGATAATGTCGCTAGCCGTTCTTAATTATTTAACCAATTCTTTACTTCTTACTTACCATTATACTGATTCGGTGTAATAGTGCGAGGTGTTGATTCCTGTGACGAGCATGTGGTATTTCCTTTTGAGCTGCACAATGTTGCATCAAAACTTTGCGTCATTAACGAATCGTTTTTGATATTCTCTATGAGTGATGTTGTCATTTGTAACAGATGATTTGCATTTGACACTAAACAAAATTAAAATGTGATTAGAAAATTCAAAAATAACAACTGATTCCTGTAAATACTTTGCTCATTGGATATGATTGATGAATTGGAAGTGTTGCCATGGTAACTACTTGCCATTGAATCCGGTGAACCTTGTCGACCACTCAATCTTGAAACTATAAATGACAATAATTTTATTTCTTCGATTTATCATCAGGCAAATGAAAATACCACTTGTCTTACATCGCGGTGACTGTATGCGACTGGCTGGTTTCTTTCTCCCCGAAGATGGTGAATTATTGCCAGACGTGTTTGAATTTTCTGAAATCTCTTCTTGCAATTGTCGCTGATGTTGTTGTGCTTTACTTAAAATTAATCGCAGTTTTCGTTCGTTTTCACTTTCCAATGCTTTACCCAGCATTGGACAGACGGAACTAAGATATTTCGAAAGTGCTGCTTGCTCACCTAATCGAAACTGTCTCCCTCGACCCTGACTATAGAGCCATTCTGCTTTGAGGCTAGGGTTGAGAATGATTGTTAAATCTACTTATTGTGAATGTTTCTTCATATTCTTACCTCTCGATTGGATCAACCATAAATCCATCGATAACTTTAACGCTCATGCACCAATTTAAGACGAAAGGTCGATGATTGAAACCACTAAAATAAATTGAATGAATTGAGTATTAGCAGAGGAAGAAGAATTCTATAAAAAACAAAAACAAAAACAATAACTTACTCCTGTCCAGCAGTCATTGCAATACAAGGATTCTCATTAATTGTAATACTATGTAGGTTGCACAAATTTGATAGAGTACATATCTCGTTTAGGTCACTAATATTATTTTTGGCGAAAGAAAGAACTTCTAGTGATGTTGGTAGATATTTGTCGCATTGACGAAGATGTGTAAGGCGATTTCCATGAAGATAGAGTTCCTGTAATTTTCCATTTATTTGTTTAATAGATAAAGACTGAACATAACTACCACTATCATTGAAAAAAAAAAAAAAATGTACACAAAAAATATACTACAACAAATGTTTCAAATACAAGAACGAATTTCAGACAGTCGACGTTGTTAAAGCCAGCCGATGAATTATTTCCGACACAAGCTTCACACTTCGCTTATTAGTTGAAGCCAGATTACATCCACGGGAATAATGACCGGAGTATTCGAATTAAAAGACAGTGCTTAAGCCCGTTACATCTTAATCTTGTGGCACATTGACGAGTCTGGAACGAAATACTATATCTTCTTTTCGTCAAATATAATTTCGTAATCTTCTTTCCAGGCAAACAAGGGCTCACGAATTCGCCAGACGTAAATCTGAAGCACTACAAGTTCAGCACTGAAAAATATGAAAATGTTGCCACTCTGAAAGTAATTCTTTGCCACGAGGGGCACAAAACACCACTAGCCAAAACCTAGGGCCTGGATACAACTCGTTTATATACCTCTTCACTTCATTATCGAGGTAAAAGGAGATAATTGGAAAAATTCATTTGGACTTATGGTCGATAGTTAATTTTCTGTGGTAAATTGTAAAAGGAATATTCAAAAATAGTTTGGGAAAGGACTTACGTCAGAAAGCAATATAGCAAGAGCAAGCATTTTAGTGCAGAATTTCTAATATTTTTGACGAAAGACCAACAATTTTTAGAACCATTGGTACATTTTAGTATTGTTTGCTTCAAGTTTTGGTCGTATTGAATTTTCACGCTTAACAAAAATGCTCCAGTCATTCCTTTCTCGTTTGAACTTCTTTTTAGTTTTCATGTAGGGTTGGTCAGAAAAAAACATATCTCTAACCTTCACTGCTCGAATCATACCATGCCTTTTCTTTTGGTTGGGGAGTCTTAATCCGATGAGGGATAAATGTTCTCATTAGAAGAGAATAGAGTGTCTATGATCACTTCAGCAGCGAAATGCACTAAGTCCGCCCCAATTTTCTTTCTCGTATTGCTATGCGGATTTTTAAGAAATCTTTCCCCTAACTGTATGGTCCGTGTACTAGAAATAAGCTAATATAAAACAATCGTCTGATTAGATTGGAGGTGAGAGAACATCAACGTTGTATTTACCAGGGCGAGAAGTTAAAAACAAGTGCAGGGTGTTGGCGGTATTTGCATAGACTCTTTTACAAGCCGTGTTAAGTTGTTTTCCGTTACTAATGAATTCAGTATGAGGATATAGGGATGCAATTGTTTCTGTGGAGTATAAGCGTTTAAAGCGGCGCTGAAACGTAGGACGTGATTTGCTTGGCTTCTCCAGTAAAAGAAAAAACCACTAGAAGCGCGCGATCGAAGATATTGAGAGTTTGTACTCCAGAAACAACGTAAACCATGCGTATAAAAGTACGAACGTGTCAAAGTAATAAGACCCGTACAGAAACCCAGAGTCAGCCGGTACTGCGAATATGGAAAAATTTCTTCTGCAGATTGTATAAGGGCGATGAAGCCCAAAATCACACAGTCTGACAGAATAGACCACTCATCTTAGTAGATGATTGCCAGAACTTTCGTCTACCTGACCAAAGCGAAGTGAGAAAAGGAAAATGTAAGTTCAACTCCAATAAAGCTGCCAGACCTTACCAACCGAGGTATTCAAAGCTGCCTGAAGTGAATTAATGGGGAGCATACACAAACGCTATTCTCAGGTCTGAAAAGCGACTGATAAATGGAATTTCAGCAACATCTGACGATCGAAACAAAATTAGAACCTTTAAATGTCCCACCTATAGAGATCAACAACCTGATTGGGTCCTATGAATATAGTTTCAGGTGGGGAAAGTCCATAATCGACGAAATTTTCCCACCGACAGATCTTAAAAAAAAGCTTGAGAAGAAGAGCTACATACATATATACTCATGTCTGGTCTGTCATCCCTGCTAAACTCATCCGTATAGGCTACAGCTATAGCTGCGAAGTAGTAAAGCTATAAACTTTGCTAATAAAACGAAGAATCACTCTTACTTTACTTTGTCGAAAGTGAATAAAGATGTACTTGGTCGTTTCGAGAAAAAACAATTTTCGTTAAATATTTCGTCTCCTTTCCGTTGATTTGCTTTGGGAGATAAGATTTAACGACGAGCTATACGAACCGAGTCCGATCGAACGGACACTGACGATGCAAATGGGTACTTCGAATCTCACTTAAGGTGGTGCGCATAAGAAGAAGGGCACCTCAGACGACTTGGAGTGCGCAAATGAAGACAGTTATCTAAGGATCTTGAGTAAGCTGTTTAAAACAAAACAAACAATAAAAGCAACAAACATGCAAGCCAACTAATTTCAAAATAAACAACAACCAAACTTGTTAATGATCACTAGGTAAATTCTTACTTTCAGACATTTCAAAAACGATATATCTGAAATGCTTCCAATACTATTTTCCGATAAATTCAGATATTCTAATTTAATGTTAGTATTTAAATGTTCAATCGTTTTAATGTTATTGCCTTCGAGGTTTAGGTGTCGCAGATGGATGAGTTCCTTTAGACCTTCAATGGTAAGAATTCCATTAAATGATAAATTTAATTCACGCAGACAGTGTAAACGGCACACGCCATACATGCGTAGAAGTTGATTTTTACTCAAAGATAACTGAAAAAGAATACTTTCGAATTAGAACAATAATGATATACAATTATGTTTTAAGTAACTTACACTCTCTATCTTAAGGTATGAATCGATATTATCGATCTTTTGTAACTCATTTTCGTCTAGAATGAGAACACGAACATTCTGCGCATCTTCTTGTTTAGGGACCTTTTTTAAGGATCTCTTAGAGAGATCCAAAGTGATTCGGTCAGCTTCTTCCTCACCTAAAACAGAAAAGACAGATTGAACATAATTTCGATAAGTAACAAAGTTGATACTTTGAATTGCAATTTAGAAAATTCTACAAAAAATAAAATCTTAGCCGAGTGTATAAAGTGTGGAGTGGCTAAGCAAATAGTTACAAGAAAGGAAGCTAAAAAGCTCCGCGAAAAAATACTCTCTTCTAACATCAATGACAAAGGAAACGGATTAAGAATTATATAACATCAAGGACGACAGGAAAGCGCAACCGGAATCCAAACCTTATAGGCGTATTATATTTGAATCAAATTCAAATTGTCTTAAGTACATTGCAGCCTTGTCCAGGCTTGACAAAGTTTCTGAAAGGAATCCATGCAAGATGCCGATATAAGCGCCAATAACTTTGAAGCCAGACGTTAAACGACCTATCAGTAACCCTCGTCCAAGGCTCTTTCTACCACACGTCGTTAAAGCGCACGATGCTTGGTTAAAACCGGTGCAGTAGCCAACAAAGCTTCAGTTGCAGGGAACAAAAACCAGACGAAACGCATTCTAAAAATCAACTGAAACTGGACCGGCATCCAGCATTTCGGGTATTAGATGTCAGGGAAGAAGCCACATCTAAGAAAATCCTCGAAACGAGAAAGAGAACGAGACCGTCTTATGTTAAAGAATATGACTATCAGCTTTGTGAGGCTTCGAATTTTCAAATAAGTGCAAGTACTGTATTGATCAATTGTGGGAAATAGATGCGATGTCAAACACAACTCATAGGGTTCTATTCTCATAGACTGAGCTGACTTTTTCGCTTTCTGCACTTTGAAAGAGTTAGGAGCAGAGAAAGAAGGCTTTTGGGGATTAAAAAAAAATGTCATCTGTATATTTTATCCACACAGGAACCAGGATTGTGGAACAAACGCATCTCCTCCGCGGCGTCGATGGTTTACTTGCGTGAGCTGAATTTTTCATTGATGAGTTATCTTTTGAGGTTTGGGAAGAGATAATAGCCCGAGGGAGCCAAGTCGGGCGAATACGGTGGATGCGACAGCAATTGGAGCCGTAAGTCATTGATTTTAGCCGTGGTTGCGATGCTTTGTTGATGCTTCATGTGAGGCCGTTTTGCAGCGATTTCGGCCTTCAATCGCTCCAATAATGCACAGTAATACTCGCTGTTGATGGTTTTTCCTTTTTCGAGGTAGTCCACGAAGAGTATGCCATGACAATCCCAGAAAACCGACGCCATAACCTTTCCGACCCATTGAGCCTCCCTCGGCCGCTTCGGAGCACTCGCGCCGGCTTCAGTCCATTGCCGGGCACGCATTCTGTTCTCTGGTGTGTAATAGTGGATCCAGGTTTTATCAACAGTTACCAATCGACGCCAAAAGTCCGCACGATTCCGTATCATTAAGTCCAAACACTTTCGAAGTGCTCTCGCGTTCGTGTTTTTGGTCAGGAGTGAGCATGCGCGGCACCCAGCGGCAGGATAACTTTTCCATATGCAGAATATTGCCCAAAATATGGCGTGTGCGCTCAGCACTAATCTTTGTGGTATCTGCTAGCTCGCGCACCTTCACTTTCCGGCCAGCCAACACCATTTCATGAATTTTTTTGACATTGTTACCGCATCGGAGAACCTGCCATTGCGGACTTGATCGGTAGTGGAGTTGCGGCCACCACGAAACTCTCGAAACCAATATATTATGGTGTAATCTTACGGAGCATTAGCCCTACAATATTTATCTAACTTTTCTTTTGTTTCCTTCGCCGTTTTGCCTCTCAAAAAATAATGTTTTATGTCCATAATCAACATGATGCCAAACACGTCAACTACAATCAGCTGTCAAAACAAAACTAAAGACAGTATCGCACTGAAATTTGGAATATCCGCCTAAATATGAACGGACTTCAAGGCACCATAACCTTTTTTGCAGTAGCAGCGCATTCTGGCGGTCAAGGAGGTTACTTTTCATGCGGGGTATGAGTTGGAAAGCTGAAACGCCGTGGGTAACTGTGAATGCGATAGCGCTCGGTTATTGTTGACATTCTTCGCCCCATGAGAAATGAGAAAATTTAAAAAGACCACCACCCAAAATTATTTGAGTTGAACTAGAGCTTGTGAAGAGAACAAACTCAATTTGAAAATGTTTGAAAGTACAGCGTTGCACCAATCGTTCAATAGAGTCAGTAGCTGGACATCCACTTTACCGCTTTTCGGAATCAATCCTTCCTTCCTCATTGTATACAAGATGAATGGGAGACACTAAGCCACGAACCACCCTGGACTACTGCGCTTACACTTTAATGTTTTTTTTTTTGTCGCCGAGAAGTCGATAGATCGTATAACCACATCAACTTTTAATACGTTCGTTATTCTTAGAGCATGACATGCCTTCAAAAGTTGCCTTAACTGTTGATGTAAGTGTCCCTCACCTTTTCGTGTAGGGTTCTTATTTTACATACACGTTTTTGACGCACAATCTTATCTATTTCTAGTAGGACCCAAAGCGATGTGATAATGGTGTCATCTGTCCCAGGCAGAGCCTTCATTTGTCTGATAAAATGTTGACCATGTAAAGGGGATCCAAATTCGAAAATCATCTCAAGCAGGAGCCACGCTTAATACAACGGAATTGCTCTGCTTCATAAGAAAAGAAAAATGTTTTTACAAAAGCAAGTGATGCTCTCCGAAAGATACATTAAAATACTCCACTACTTACCAGACCGGCAGATCACCAATAAAAACAAAAAACCCAAGTTGGGTTCTCAGTCTAATTGCCGATTAATTTCACTAATCTAGTTCCACAATACAGCTTCAATGTACCTTCAAGTGTATTACAAACAAAAGTACAGCCCTACTTGTACGATAAAATAAGACTACACAGAATCCAAACACAACAAAAACCACTTTTTGGCAATAAAGTATTATTTCATCAAACCCTAAACACAGAATGCCTTGTCTCCTGGGTAGAATTTTAAGTGCCACCACTCAATACAGTCTTCCTCTTGTTGAATTGCTGTTGTAGCTTCAATATCCTGTCCTTTTTTACACGTCTAGACATTTTAAATTGCATAACAATCGCCACAATGTTGTTTTTCCTTTTAAGGACTTCAATTCATTTCTTTTTTCGGTGGTTGGGTACACCCACTTCCAACATACTGAAATAGTTGCCATCTATTTGAAACGTTTACTGTGACACTCAGGAAATCCTTGAGACAACTGCCACCCCCCCAATTAAAGGGGGTAAACAAAAAAAAATGCATTCTCATCAGAAATGTAAAAACAAGGGAAAAAAACAAAAAAAAAGGATCTGCGTGATGGAGACTGAATTGAATAACTTTACACTGCGCTGCATTCTAATGAAACACCACACCACACAAAGGGAAAATTCATTTTCATTTCAATTCTACCCCTGTCGCATTAATTTTGCATCGTTTAATTGAAAATTTCATTTAAATATTTAAACTTACTCATGTTTAGTAGCGCGAGGTGCAGGTGAAAAATCAATCAGCCGCAGCCAATTTATTTTGTTTTCTCGATTTTACTATTCGATTAGCACTGTACTTTGCATTTTTCATATTTTACATGATTGATCTTTTAACAAATCACAACGTTGAGGAATTGATTTTTTGAAAGTAACTCACGAAATTGGCAGAAATAAACGGAGAATTTTTTAAATAAATTATCCTGCAGCCGAAAAACCCGTCAACCGATTGATTTTTTCCACAACAGAGATTGGTTGTCAATTGGTTGTGTGGTGTGGAAACTTTTATACTGGAAAAATGTCAAATCTGGTAATGCAATTTTTGGATGTGGTTTGTATCTCGGAAGAAATTTGGTTTTGAGATTGGCTTGAAAGGACTACTCATGGGTGTGTTCACGTGTCAGTTGAAGCTGATGAAAATCGGTTGGCATCAAAATATGCTTTTTTAAACCCGATTTTCTTTGTTGTGGAACCTATAGAGAAAAATAGTTGGCAATAGTTTCACACAAAATCCCATTCGCATATACCACGACGGACTTTAAGTAATTTTACATTTATCATGTTAAAGGTTTTCCAATAAGAAGGTCCATTTGGATTTGTCGGGAAAACAAAAGGAAGAGAGAAATAAAAAATGTTGCGGACCAGCATATAACCTCTGTTAATAAACGATCCATTGCTTACAACCCTGGCAAATGATTGAATGAAAACTACCTTCGGACCTGCATGTAGAAAATTCTGATTCTAAACAGGACATGAGCACCAAATTTTTCGAACTATGACAAGAAATTATGAGCTCTTAGAAGATGAGGGAACGCATTGTAACAATCCGTATATGGACTAACTTGCACCAGCATGTACTCATCCCCATAAATAATTAGACGATAGTTACTGGACTTAGGCATTCGAATTTAAGCCTTCGCTGTAAGACGAAAATCGCTATATTCAGTTTTTCTTTAAACTAACGATTTGCGAAAAGTGAACAACCTAAAGTTAGCGACATAAGACACTCTCTCAGTGTTAAAGATGTTTAACAGTCCGAAGAGTTACTACAGACTCAGATAATTATTTAGTTTGAGAATAACATCGGGGAAAAACAGCAAGGCCAACAAATCGCCAGTACTTTTGCCGCTTACGTGTACTCTCTCTCGGCAATACATAAACAACCTGCAATATGGGCTGAAAATCGGTGTTATCGATCCAAGGGGTTCGTATTTAAGTTCAACAAGGTATATCTTTCTGAGCGATCTATTTAGGTAGCCGACTTAATTTTAAGATTTGGTCGAACGCCAACTACTCGTAAAAGGGCAGCAGTTTCTTTAAATTCGCACACAAGGTTTGACTGTTGTTTAATGTGAACACCTGAAACTATTTGTCAACGCTCTGTCAACAAGAAAAAACGCTGAGTATCGACGAATCACACAGACACATCCCAAAAATACAAAACAGAAGAGAAAGGTCTCGCCAAGTAGAAGGAAATCTCTACCAAAGGCCGCGTTAACTGGAGAATTTCATTGGTTGAAACCCAGTGAGTGCTACCGCGGAAAGAAGCATTATCTTAAGTAAGTAGGATGTGTAGTCGTAATTACAGCACCCTGTGTCGTTAAGTTGATATTGCTTCAGTGCACAATTTCTTCCAGATCTCTCAAGTCTTAATTCTTAACAGAACCGATGTTTGATATTCGGTTACTGAATGAACACTTGTTCAAAATAGTTTTATGAACAACATTTTTTAATTTTATTTTTGATTTCATTTCTGTCAAAGAGAAAAACTAAAATTTAAACAAACGTTTTTATTTTTTCAATTTGTTTCCTTTACACCACATGGCGGACAAAAGAACATACGAAAATCAGTACAACAACGAACTTCAAGCACCGAGAAATGTATCTGAGAAGAGTAATGGTCAATATTCGTATACTTCAAATTATCGCCATAACCAGAATGGAGATTCTGACGGTACGTTTACAGTCACCGACAATATGCGTTCACAACGCATACGATCATTACAAGACCCAAACTATTTAATTCGCCAAAGCTTGGAACAAGCTGGCGGAGATGCAATAGTTCAAAACCTTCAGAAGAAGTTCAATACAGGAAATGGTGAACATCAATTTGAGGGATCACATCAGCCAACACATCACCAGAATAAACACCACTATCAAGAAAATTATGAGAAAAGCCATCAATCTTGTACTGCATATAACATATCTGCTGCATCCAGCAGTCGCACCGACTCTACCACCGAAACTCAGATCGAAAAAAAATGTAAAAAGCAGCACCTCTTAAAACTAACGAAATCCAGAGTAAGTCTTGCGCAAAGTATCGATGAGGGGATGAGAAAAAATCCCAGGTCAAGGCATTCGTGTCATAAAGAGGGGCCATCTTGTCAAGGTAATCATAAAATTGCCCATTCCGGAAATACTCGTAATAAGTTCGATTGCTGCTCATCACCTCCAGCGGAATTGATTAATGAAACGATCATCCAACCGACCGTTAAAAAATTTCGACTTCTTTACTTGCAAAATATAAAAAGGGAAGTCGCCATGATGGAGGAATTCGAGGTACTTCACGACAAAATGGATCAGTTATGCAGAGATCGGAAAAGTCACGAATAAAATGGCTTTAGATAAGAGAACAAAATTATTGTTAAATATGTTTTGACTTGCTTAAGTGACACAAATTAAAGTACTCATATCAATATCTTCTGCTCATACATTTTCGAGACATTCTTTAAATGAGACCTGAAACCAAAAGAGCTGATTACTCGCCCTTTGCGCTCTTTAGGTGATAGGGTGCCTTCAGTTCAGAAGTTGAAGTTGTCAAAGGAGAGTATATCCATCCACACCCTGTCCACAACAGGGACATGCGTTCAGGTAAAACCTCCCAAGCCAGGGAGCTTGGTGAAAGCAGCAGTGATAGAGAAACCTGTTTCTGATTGTCATTTGGATTTCTTTCCTGAGACTATTCAATCTCATTGAGTTGAGTGATTTCGAAGGGCCTTTTCTTTTGAATCGATACTCTTCCCTCATATATACTCATCATCATACCAAAGGCTATGATGAACTTCTATTCCGAAAACGATTTATGGAGATTGGGGTAACATCAGACCAAGGGTGACATTTGATAAGCAACTAACGCCCTCTAAGGCCTTTTATGTATATAGTAGGTTCATCAGGACAACGGTAGGCATCTTGACTACTCGACACCAAGTGGTTCAAAGAGTTAACCGATGACATGACCAATGACACACCATTGCGACTCACTGACACTAGGTATTCGTCTCAACGATTTCTGCAGAAGCTTGGGAACGGGTGTGTAAGATGAATCTCGGAAGCGAAATCCAAACGATTTCAAATCTTGACGAATTCGTACAGAGAGACACGATGGACCTACATTTGTTCTGCACTTTTTCTTACAGTTCCACTCCCATAGGGAAGTAAACAAATAATCGACTCTACAGTTTGTTTTCCTGTTACATCTTTTGTGTCCTGTTTTCGCTCCTTTTATACTCCTTCCAAGACGTGTTCTTCAGTGTTCTTACGATTGAAGCTTAACTTTGTTGAACTCATTAAATTTATGTACTTTTTTCTACCATGTCTCTGCCTTGCTGATTCGGCTCAATACAAATTTACAAGTCGCATTCTTATCGAAATTACCGACAACAACTAATGAATATTGGCCTTATTTTTTGAACTTCGCCTGAAGCTTAATTTTTAATTGCAATCCGAGCGCAGTTTATACGAAACTTCTTAAAATATTGCGAATGGACGCTACTATGATGCCTTGAAACGATAACATATTACGATTGATACGATTACGCGTTTTACCGGTTACTCATCCAGACCTCTAAAAGATTTCCATTTGCTTAGAGTCATTATTATTTTGAACTTATTACCCTGTATTCAAATGTATGCAAAATTCTTTCAGTTCAAGCGAAATATTCCGACTAGGTCTACTCGTTGTAGTGTATCGGTATACTTACGACTAAGCTTGGTTGCATTTTGCCATGCCTTGACATCTGCTCTACTACGAATGCAACACACCTACTGAACGTTTACATCTGCTTGAACTGGACACAAAATCAATCTCCCTAGTCTCCCGCCAATACGAACTGTCAAATGATTTTAAACAATTTTCCAAGAATTTCACCAGTTTTTGCAAACAATTTTTGAGCTCCTTTTTATTCTATAAATTTTGTAAACCATCCTTAAAGATGGCCTTTGAAGCGCGAACTCCAGTTAATGGTTCAATGTTGAGGAGTTTTGTTGGCAAGCCAATAAGCATTTTTGTTAAAGTCGAATCCGAAAGCAACAGCCAAATAATTCGGGTAAAAACCACCGACAACCAAGATGTTCGGGTTAATATGCCAGACGCTATCAGTGCTCGTTCACAAGATTGGATTGAAGTGCTTGGAAAACCAGCTGGAGTTGATGCTATTCGAGCAAAAGAGGTGCAATTTAAGTAAAAGTACAGCATGCATGTGAAACTTATCTTCTACTTGTAGGTGATTCAATTTGGTGGTGACCAGGACTTCGACGTTGAAGGGTACAATATGATGGTGCAGTTCTGGAATCATTGCAAGGATATTTATAAGCAGGGGTAGATCATAAGTGTTTGATATGTTGAGTACTGTTAATATTCGAAATTAAGATGTTTTGTTTTTTTTTGTATTGAAAGTGGCGTTTTTGATTGTCATGAATAGGCAACCCATCCATTTTTTGAACTGTCCCAGACAACATATCGACTTTGAACAAAGTTGTGCGTGATTGCGATGATTTGAAAGTATGTCTATATGCGCCTTTCAAAATTGTAAGACATTTCCTGAGGTTTTGATTGGTTTTTCAATTTGCGAATGGTCTACCTTTAGAAAACCTGTGATTCTTCTTCGATTATTTGCCTAGTATGCTTTTATTAAAGAATTTTGTTCCAGTGTTTCTCTGGAAATGTTTGGTTGAGGCACTGATTTGTTTTTAAGACAGCGCCTCAACTTAGGGCAGCTCTTACGGCTTGTAGTTGATGGTTGTAGAAGAACTCTTCGGTTTACGCGTTGAACATACCCATCAACATTGAGGTTGCCTTCGACAACACAGCTTTTAACATGCATAACTTGGCCAAATAACTCGGTTCGAGTGGTGACTGCGACCAATATGTAAAAACTGGGGAGATGTTTGGTGCATGATGGTCGATTCACTGTCTAACAATTTTAATGACTAAGCTCAGGAACAGGCAGATGTTGCAGATATTCTGTTGGATCATTGCTAGCAACTGTCTGTTTTAATGAACTAGAAATGGACTCCCTGTCAATTCCTTCAAAATTGGGAATCGGACTAGTTCGACCAATATATCTCAAAGGCTCCTCCAACGAGAAATTGGGTGTCATCGTGGATAAAAGATTTTCTTCGACTAAACATGTGGGGAGACATTAAGCTTTTCTTTTTGATCTACACGGCTATGATAAAAAAAAAAACACTGGTGCTGGCAGCCCGGTATGGGCCATGGCCTAGCTTCTTGACACTCATTTGTGTTGCTCATGTTGTCATTTTAGTCACATCTGAGCGGGGCCTACGGTTTATCGCCGAGTTCGAACGGCACTCCTTAGAAGCTCTTTCGTAGGCAATTTTTACTTTCGGGAGTTTGCCATTGCCCGCCGAAAGGGTAATGGCGATTTGAAAAATTGTTGGTGACCCAGCCAGGAATCGAACCAATTAACCTTGCGCGCTGACGCTTCTTGCGTGATAGAGGTGATTCTGCAGAGGATTTTTCAAGCTCTACAGCACGTTTCATAATTTAAAGCTTTACAGGCCATAATTGGATCAGATTGTCCGGAGTCCGAAACCGGGTTTTGTCTTGTAGAGATTTAAAAAGCAAATGCTATCAAATGTGGTCTTTAGCACAATTTTGCCGAATTGCAATACTCGATTAGTAAAAGAAGCAGAGTTCACGCTAACATATTCCCATGAGTTTGGTGCAGATGATTTTGAGATGTTCCTCTGCTATACCGCATATAATTTTGTAGAACATGACGCGACGTCTATTTGTCTTCAGCTACAGTCTGTTCTAAGTTCAGGAGTAATTTTCTATTAATACAAGACTCTTAGAAGTAAAAGTCACTCTGACCACTGAATATTGCTCAATTCGGTTTCGCCGTCGTAATGGAGAGGTTTCTAAGAGCTGGAAGTAGTCGTTTTGAGATTTTTCACCTTGGAATATCATGGCGTGTGCATATATATGTACATATATCAGACACATGTTTTAGAATTTAGATCTTACGTAGCTTAGAGTCAACCGAAGGCTTATCGGCTTAAAACTTGATATCAGCAGCATTCTCATTCCTATTACTATCCTGGACAGGGTTACATCAACCACATAATTCGAAAGATTTTGAGTACCTGTTGAAGTGAATAGTGCACACATATCCCAAGAAAAACTCCCAAATCATTTGCAGATTGATTCAGAGTCAGGCCGAGCTTCTGTCCTAGAATGTCCTAGACAATATTGACCATGTTATAAGCAGCTTTAGGAGAGAGCATTGCCTTTCACAATTGCCAAACCTTTAACAATAGTTTGAACATCTTAATAGAGCTGAGCTGGGAATATGCCCTGAAAAGCAACATCAACTGGTTTCAGAGTAAAAAAAGCTCCCTCATTTTGTAATTCATAAAAAAAAAAAAAAAAAACATTCGTTGTTTCAGATAAACATTTCCTTTTTATTTATTTTTGCACAAAACTAACAAAGTTCCTGTAGACTGTACAAATTTGGGTATATAAGGCTATATCACTAGACTGGACTTGAACACCATTTATTCTTCATCACACGTTTCAGTCTCCTCATCGTCGTCATCCTCAGAGTCACTGTCGCCATCTTGCACATGCGGACGATTTAGATTTCGCACTTGAAACGCGTCATCCTCATCGCCATCACTTAAATGCTCTTCCGAGTGTTCCCTCTTTTTGGTGAATTTCTTCGGCCAAATACCAGCTTTTGTGTATTCTTTAACATGTTCGGGTGTCAAGATTTTGCAAATCTCCGCCTTGACTTTATCACCTTCCTCAATTGGTTCGATAACAACAAAATCTCCCCGTTTCACCCAGACATTTTTACGAAACTTGTTTGGCATTGAGACCAAAAAGTTGTCAGCATCATTTGCTGTCTCCACTTCATGGAGATTATTCCCGCGACTGCTAGTCACACGAACGATTTCTTGATTATCCTTCGGTAGGTCGAAATTATCTTCCATCATCTCTTTCATGACATGTTTGCGGCGAGTAACACGAGACATACTTTGAACGCAGAAACCTATTCACAAAAGCCTCAAGAATTTCATAAAAATTGTACAAAATTTAATAAAATTTACCTTTTTCCCTCAAGGGATCAGTAGTTTGACAAATGTAAATGTATATTCTAAAGTCCTGACAATTGTTAAATGCATTTAAAATTGGAAAATGTAAAAGTGGGCAGCGGTAAAAGCCACGGAAACGAACTCAATAGAATTTCGCACGTTTATTTGACGTTTACTTGTGTGACAAAACTGACAGTGACAACTCTTTGGATAAATGACTGTATTCAGCGGAGGTATGAAATAAAAGACAGCATTCAATGAAACATTTTTGTTTTATTTACAAAAAACTGACTAAACAACTATAAATAACTTGAAAATCGGCTACATAATGTAGTTTGGGTATAAACTATTCTAAATTTTTCACAATTTATTTGAGTATAACAGGAAATATAGATAAATTATTTATTGCTAGTTAATATTCATTTTTTAAATGTTCAGTCTACTTCTTGCTTAGTCGCATAATACGTTCTTTTAAGCCTCCCGGTCGTAACTTGGTTGTCTTCACCCGAGTTGTCGATGCTGCTGATTGATTTTCTTTGGATTTTTTCAACCTACAATAAATACGATTACAAAATCTTTAACATAATTCAAAGAAAACACTATGATTACTTACAATTCATTCCACAGGAATGCCATTTCCTTCTTCCATATGTCCTTGAAATCATTTGTAAAGTTTGTCCAATATTCAAAGAACTGTCCTGGTGTGCAATTTTCTAAAGTGCCTGACTTTGGAATGAAATGATAGAATCTCATGGTTTCGAGGAAAAGATCACGACATTCGTTTAAGCGCTTTTGCAATTTGTCGATTTTTTTTGTAGCAATTTTTGTGAAGTCTTCGATTTTGCTTTTAAATGGTTCTAAGTTTTCTTCAGTCGATAGTGAAATCACTTTTTGTGCTGTTTTTTTGCAAGCTGTTGAGAAGAATGGAAGAAAGATATTAAATCCTTTGATAACTATGAAAAAGTATTAAAAGACCACGCATCCATAATGTATGATTTCGCGACTACAAATTATCCCCGAGTCGAACAAAAGTTTTAAGGAAAAGGAACTGGAAAGTTCTGGAAGTTAAAGGGTGTCATGACAAAATCATCTCATCTCATAGCTGTGCTTGATGGTTTCGCATAAATTCTTAATTTGCGATCGAAAGCTGTATTAGAAATGGTTAACTTATAACTGTGCTTAGTGATAAGCTATCACTAGAATTATGGTGATTTTGTTCTCCGGGTTAAAAAGTTTGAAGGAACAACTGATTTCTTTGTGAATGATTACAATATCAATGAGCAGAAATGTTGAGTTTTTTTTAAACAAATAACGTGCAACTGAATAGTTAACAGAAAATGATCCACGCAGCTATAATGCAATCTATGAACTGCGATAGGATGCAAAGTATGACCCATTAAATACAAAAGTATTTTATTAGCACATTCAGGAAGAATTGGCTATGCGACACAAAATTGCGAAAATTAATACACTTATTCATTTGTCGGAATGTAAAATCGTAATATCGAATATCAGAGGTTAATTAGGATTTGTCTAACCACTGTCTCTACCTTTAACCACGGACCACTTAAAGTCGAATAAATAATAGAAACAGCGTGACCCTTTGGCAATCGAATGTGCGCTCAATTTCCAAACAATTTTCGTCTCCCTAATCAAGCGTAAGTAATCATTCCCCAGCAAACTATCAGAACTACCGCTAATGATTCGGGGTTTCGAAAGTCATCAACAAAGAAATCACTGGTTCGGTCCCGAAAAATAAACAATTGTACTTACATGTTAACTTCTCATTAAGTTTAGTTATCTGCAACTTCACCTCATCGAAATCCACTTGAACAGCTCTCTCCACATCAGCTGGCTCTGGAATCGGAAGCATAATTTCTGGCAGTGCCACTCCATCCTTCCTTCTTCGACTTATATACGTTTTCACAATAAAATGCAACAAAGTCGTTTTCGAATCCTTCGACTTCACATCCTTAAGTTTTCCTAGAATCTCCAAAGTAAATCCATCCGCTTGTCCTCTTGTTCGATTACCTCCATTCATATAATTGCCTAGAGTTAGGATTATTGAGAAGACCAGCTTCAAGTCCTCACATTCAATAAGCAGCTGAGACAATTGCTTGACGACTTCAAGTTTTCTGGAAATTAATGTGGCTGCCTCTTCAAAATCAGCTTGGAAGACAATGCACGAGATTCGTTCGGCTGATGAAGAGATTTGTGCAATTTTTAATAGAAATTGTTCGGGTGCATCCAATGGAATATCACCTACTGATGCGTCTTTAATCATTTCTAACTCCTCGTTGGTGGCTTTAATTTCCATTATGTGCTGTAGAACCTCTAAGCTAACGACAGATGTGTCAACATGGTATATTGCATGTTCGATTTCACAAATGTCAAAGTGTAAACTGCGTGAGAATATTCCCACATTTTGAGAGCGTTTACTATCAAGAACTTTAATGGTCTTCACAGCAGGTTTGGCCTTTTCTGTTTTGACTTTCGGAACAACCGCTTGCCTGGAGAAGAGTTCGGTAAATTCGTCAATATTGTCTAAGTTTGTTTCATCAATCTCCTGCCATAATTGTTTGGCGCTATTGTTATCCGGACCATCTGATACGTCTGGGGTTGGAATTGGGGCGGCCGGTTTTGGTGCTACAATCCGAGTCCAGTAGAGAGGTTTCATTGGCTTTGGGGGGTTAACTGCGTTCTTTCGGAGAGCTGTTGAGAGAGTGATTGCGTAGGATTAGAGGTCTAAAAAAATATGAAAAAAAAAAAAATAAATAAATAAAACTTACTGTTAGTTTGGAACCATCCTCCGGTAGGTGGTGCTGGGAAGGGCACTGGAGTTGAAGAGCCTGGGGTTTTTGGCGCACCTGGTGGAGGCGGTGGCGGTACACCCTGTGTATTTATGTGAAGAGGTGGTGGTGGTGGTGGATGAGCACCAGATATTGGCGGAGGAGGGGGCAATGGTCCTCCAGGAAGTGGTGGAGGCGGAGGAGCAGGTCCTCCCATTCCTGGAAGTGGTGGAGGCGGAGGAGCAGGTCCTCCTATTCCTGGAAGTGGTGGTGGAGGTGGTGCTTTGAAACTTGGCAATGGCGGAGGCGGAGGTGGCGGAGGTCCTCCCATTCCAGGCATCGGAGGCGGCGGTGGTGGGGGTGGCGGTGGCAAGGCTCCTATACCAGGCATTGGTGGTGGCGGCGGTGGTGGTGGTGGAGGTGGAGCTAAGGCAACGCCTGGCAAGAGAGGCGGAGGTGGAGGGGGCGGTGGTGGAGGAACATATGCTGGTGGTACTTTTGGAGTAGATACCGGTGTTTCTGCAAAGCTCGTCTGAATAGATTGCTCAACTTTAGTTGTCGATGATCTACGATCTGAGAGACATTTTGGGCAAAGGTTGAAGTCAGCATCACCAATGGGACTTGTTTGCACAGCTTCTTCTTTTTTCTTCTCCTCAGCTTCTTCATGGCCCTTCTTTTTGTTACATTCGTAGATTGTAACTTCTGTGGCATTTAATAAATCCTCAACAAGTAACTCATTCACCACGCCTTCATTAAGACTTTTACAGTTGAGGAGCGCTTTACGGGCTCCAACCTCATTGGGAGTATCAACCTGAATACCTTTTGAAATACGAGCACTACCATTTGTCGGAGTGCTGCAATAAGGCCAAACAGAATCCTTATCCAGTTTTCCTGGTGTCAATGGAAAAGAAGTCGTTGGAAGTTCAGTGTGCCGCCATTGGTACATTTGAAAGGGCTGCAATATAAGAATCAACAGTTTAAAAAAAAATAGTTTACAAACAAATAAATTAAATCTTAATCTACTTCTGCAGCTGTATTTATAGATGAAAAACTAAACGCATGGCCAATCATTTGTGAGGAATAAAAAAGACACATTCTAACAAATATGAACGTAATTCAATACAAATCAAGTTACTCGTAAAATCAATTGCTGCATCAAGAGGCGCGCTTTTGTGGGTAGCGGTGTAATGGACTTTTAAGTTTGATCAGATTAACATGATATACGAGATTGAAATGTCAAAACGTTTAAACACTCTGATAGCTGGTTGTAACAATTACGAGTAATTAAATCTATGTTAAATGAAATCAGTACGAACAGTGTAAGTGAAACGGAACTGACCGACTGTCGCCTTGTTGGGATTGATTGATTTTGAAACCAAATCACGAATACCTGTGATTGTTAAGTTGATTTTGTTGTTTTGATTTTCATATTGCTGACATCTTAGGTTTTACTGACAGATTGGAATCCACATCCCTTTGTTTTGCCATGCAAAAAAAATTAGAAGAAATATAGCTTTGGGAATTGATATGAAAATCCTTAAACCCAATTCAGGACATTGATCTAAAAAAAAAAAACACTGTGGCGCTGGCAGCCCGGTGTGGGCCATAGCCCAGCTATTTGACACTCATTTGTGTTGCTCATATTGTCATTTTTGTCACATCTGAGCGGGGCCTACGGTTTATCGCCAAGTCCGAACGGCACTCCTTAGAAGCTTTTTCATAAGCAATTTTTACTTTCGGGAGTTTGCCAATGGCAGCCGAAAGGGTAATGACGATTCGAAAAATTGTTGGTGATACCGGGGATCGAACCACACGGACCCTCTGCGTGATAGTCCAATGAGCTAACCATCGCGCCATCGCCACCACCTAATACATTTTAAACGGAATTCCCATTTATCTACCATATCAAGGCAGCACCAACCATATCACCTTGGAAGGAGCAGGGATGTGGCAGGCATTGTTTAGATTCATAGCCTCCTGTCAAGTTATGTCGATTGCACATCTGTGAATAACCCTATTTTCTTTAACACTAACCCCTTGTAATTTACAATACCCTCATCCCTGTGTCTACAATCTTCAACCGCATCACTTCGCTTCACGAATACTGTAGAATGATATGGCCTCTGTTCAGATCATTCACCAGTAGTTATATAAATCGGCAGCAGCATTGCTAAGGAAACGAACTGGGAAGGCTTTAGAAAAAACTGCAAAGAAAACATTGTCCCAAGCGTACCATTTATGACTCCAATTGAGATAGAAAACGAGGACGGATACGAAATAAAAGGCAAATATATCCGAACCACATCGAGGACATTCTACGTGAGAAAAGGAAAGTTCGAAAGAGGTGGCAAAAATCACGTGCGCCCCTACACAAATCCTATTTAAACTACCTTTCAAATAAGCTAAGGCAAATGTTGCAGGATTTAAGGAACCGTGAAACATCACGTTACCTTGAAAGCTTGACTACCGACAAAACATCAAATTACTCGCTCTGGAAAGCCATGAAGTCTACCAAGAAACCGATAATACGGAAAGCCAACGGCGAATGGGCAAAAGGAGACGGAGAGAAAGCAAACTTATTTGGAAGAAACTTTCCAACCGTTCGAAGAACGACAATTTACTGAAGATCACGAGGTCAGCACAGGGCCTGACAATTATAGAATAAAATACCCATCACTGAGTGAGCTTCGGCAAATGATAGCAATGTTGAAAAATAATAGAGCTACAGGATACGATCTGATTACGAGCGAGATTCTAAAAGGGCTTCCCGAAAAAGCGGTAGTCAAGCTACTTCATATAATAAATGCTTCAATAAGACTTTTATACGTTTCCAGCCAATGAAAAGTCGCCGAAGTTATAATTGTTTCGAAACCAGGGAAAAATCTTAACGACAAAAAATCGTATAAACCAATTTCGCTCCAACCTCAAAAGTATTCGAAATTCCTTAGGTTAAACGGTTGAAACGTATAAGTGAAGAGAGACGACTAATTATGGATCACCAGTTCGGCTTTAGGGTCAAGCATTCGACAATATATCAAGTATATCGGATCCCAAATGAAATTGAAAACGCCTTAGAAAGAAAGCAAATATGCTCTAGCGTTGTTTTCGATGTGTCACAAGCCTTCGACAAGGTATGACACGAGGGCCATGTAAAATAGTAAATTCATACCTTAAAAACCGCCTGTTTTGGGTTAGACATCAACAACAACACCGTGGCGCTGGCAGCCCGGTATGGGCCATGGTCCTTCTTCTTGACATTCATTTGTATTGCTCATGTTGTCATTTTAGTCACATTTGAGCGGGACCTACGGTTTATCGCCGAGTCCGAACGGCACTCCTTAGAAGCTTTTTCGTAGGCAATTTTACTTTCGGGAGTTTGCCATTGCCCGCCGAAAGGGTGATGGCGATTTGAAAAGTTGTTGGTGACTCAGCCAGGAATCGAACCCAGACTGTCTGCGTGATAGTCCAATGAGCTAACTATCGCGCCATCGCCATCGGATTAGACATGGGTCTGAATACTCGGAATTCAAAGAAATTTATGCTGATGTGCCACAAGGAAGTGTTCTTGGTCCGTACTTATTCCTACTGTACACAAGAGATATACCTCAGCCTGAAGAGACAGTAGTAGCCACGTTCGCAGACGATACGGCTATTTTTGCCACAGGCCAAATGGCAGGATCTTCGACAATAAAACTCCAACGAACCCTAAACAAGTTGTTTGAGTGGATGAAGACCTGGAGAATCTTGCTAAACGAGACCAAGTCGACTCATGATAATCTACCTTTATTTATTAATTCTATAAAAATTCCGTATGCAAACAAGGCAAAATATTTAGGAATAACTCTAGACGCAAAGCTGAAGTGGAAATCACACGTTAAAAAGAAACTTCAAGAACTCGACATTAGGCTTAGAGAAATGTATTGGCTTGTTGGAAGACATTCCAAACTAAGCTTATATAAAAAACTGCTTTTATATAAGCAAGTGCTTAAGCCGTGTTGGAAGTATGGTATACAACTTTGGGGTTGTACTAAACACTCCCGCCATTCTTGAATTTTAGTTCTTTAAGTCAGAATTTTTTTCAGGCCTTAGTTAGTTTTGGCTTGTATTGAGACAAAAATGCGTGCTTCCGCTCTACCCCTACTTGAAACTCAGAAAAGCCAAATAGCCGAAGCATCCTTCTCAATCAAGTCCACTCTCAATCTGAATGAATTAAACACGTGACTGTCAAATTTAATTGGAATGCAAGAGTGTTGATTTATGAACCACTTGCTCTCTTCAAAATGTTACGCCAGAACCCTCCAAACCCCAATCAGAACACCGTCGCTGACTACCACAGCTAAATAACCCACAACTCAACCTAACCTCGAAATAATTTAATTCCGCAATTTTGAGAACCCTTTTCAAAATGGAAACAATTATTATTCGTCTCCTTCAACTATCAATTGTGAAAATTTGGTAAGCAGCACCCCCTTCGAATCTGTATTTACAATTATGGATATATTGAGGCGGCTGATGGTGTGAATACCACCCCAATCTGTTCCAAGTCTCCAAATTTTCCCGCAGACACAAGCACCGAAGAACCGAAGTACTGGTCTATCCAATTACCCATTAATGTGAACACACATTTAACACACCTCAATAATCACTAATAATCACTATTCAATAACAATACTCGTAGTTCCGTTAGATTCGTGTACCTGGCCTAATAGACCAGCCTAGACAGGGCCCTATTAGGCTAATTTCTGCATAATCACGGTGAGTGGTCACATTCTGTTTTGTAGCCTTGCAATGACCCACCACCATCGATATCCTATCGAATGTGCCAATGCAAGAGGATGAGGCAGCCCATGGCATTGGCATTTGAAGCACCTTTAGGACATGATTGCGTATTAGTACCATTTGGGGTCCGGACGGGAGTCTGGATGAGTGAACGCATATTGAAGGAAAGTCACGCACCATTACCGCACATAATCACTTACGATTCCACGATAACAGTCTATTAAACAGATTCGCTAAATCGATGAGGTTCTTCTTGAGTTGAGGAGCTGGAAAATTGAAGTGGAGTGAATATGTAGAGTACTTCCTGACTAGGACATGTTGCCAAAGGCTTTTTATTTGTTCTATATACTCGTTTGTACTCGTATGTGCACACATACGTCATACATACCTACGTAGGCACAAGTAGATACTAGTATGAGCATAGGGGTTTCAAGTTTATGTATCATTTAAGGGGAAATTAGAATCATGTCTAAGGTTGCTGCTGTTTCGAATATGGTTACTTGGATTGGGAAATAGATTAGAGCCAAAGCCGTATGGTGAATTATGTAAGCCCATCATCAACTACATGGACATAGACAAATTAGGATGGTGAAGTGTTTGAAGAAATTTAAAATTGAATTGAAGGATTAGACTCTAGATAGTGTGACAAACCGTGGTAGAAGGGATTTTCTTTACGGTGGCACAAGAAATACAAAAGAAGGCTCTTTTGTAGCTATGAAACATTCGAAAGATTTTCGCTGATACAGCTTTGAAACAGTTCTTTAAAACCACCACGAATAATCTAAGCGCTGCGTAGGTTTTTTTTTTTTAAAAAGGAGTCCATAGATGATCTCATCCCCTATCGTTTTAGCTCATAAATGAAGTAACTTTAAAAAAGGAAAGATGTACATAGTAGCGCAAAATATGGGCTTAATCTTAATAGTTGCAATAAATTTAACCCCAACCCCATGGAATATTTATTAAACCTTCCGTCTGCGTTTGTTAAGGGCTGCAGGCTTGGTAAATTTACTTTTCTAATGCGAGCACTGAAATATTGGTTGTTCCTATATTTCCTTTTTATTTTGAGATTTTGGACAGAAGTGCGAGCATGTAGCGAGTCACAGTGCTAAGATATCGAGTGCAGTTTTCATCTAGACCTTGAAGTTCAGTTTGAATTCGTGGGTCCACCTGTCTTTTTCTGATTGTGTAAATCATGTATGAAGGTCGTACTCCTTGATTTCTGGCCTAGAAGGCGCATCAATAATTGCTACCATCCGATGAAGCTTTCTCAAGATTTGTGATGCTTTTTACTTGAGTTCTTGACGTGCGGTTTTAAATGCCTTCTTAAACTTGGTGTCTTGACTATCAAGCCGGGAACAACACATGTCAACATTTTTCGGCTGACTATTAGCATAGCCTGGGTCTTGTGATCGGATTGTTTCAGGTTTTTGATCCTAATTACTGTTGTAAGATAATACGTGCCAAACTGTGTCTCGGGAATGAATTTGGTTACGGCTAACACGCCAATTTCGAAAGAAAAGCCGTTCACCTTAAATCCTTGTAACAATTTTTATCGCAAAAGACCCATTACATTGTTACAAAAGATGTTCAAGGATTGACTGCTGTACTTAAAGCCGGTGCCAAATCTAAAAGTCTAGAGCAGTTGGAGCTCACCTTTAGCGTTTTGAAGAGGTATAGTGTGTACTTTCTCACAAGGGAATAAAACACAAATCCCGTGACGTTTTTGATATAAAAAAGAGTCCCAAGGTATAGGAGCAGATGTGGGATGACCTCAAACAAACCTCTTATTTGCTAACTGCTTTACTGAAGGCTGTAAGCATTAATAAATTAATTAATTAAATAACATGAAAGTCTAAAAAAAAAACTAAGTTCTCAGATAGTTAATCTATACTCAATGCAGCAAAAACCCTGCTAAATTTTCATAAAGTACTTGACAACCTCACCACCCTGAACAGGGTCTAACTAGTACGAGTATCAAGGCATGAAGATATATATTATCACAAGCTTTGGTGATAACATCCTTAAAAGCATACCTTTATCTCAGGCTATAGATTCATAGCAGCTAGTTGACGCAGTTAATATAAGGTATCGTTTCTTGAGTATCGGACTAACAATGCTGACTATATTTTACAGATCTGTTGGTGTATGCTCCTTACCAAGTCATAACCTGCCGCTTTAAAGAGCTTGGCAGTCAGGCTGTCTGCGTCAACAGCTGTGTTGGATTTTAACTTCGATATGGCTATCTACCTGGAGAGTGAAGAAAAGATGGCCTCTCGTAGTTTAGGCATTGCTCTCTGTATGGGCGTACGCGCATATAAGGCGAATGTTGGAAAATTTTACTTTGATATGAATTATTATGCAACGTCAGAAACTCGAGATTTCTTGCATAAGTCTGCTTCCAACAACGAATCTGTATCCAGATAGACGCTGCTTTTGCTTCGATAGCGTTCGCTTTAGTAGATGTGGCATTTTTTCCTCCTCGGTAATATATGCTTTGCGCTTATTAAGGGACCTAATATTCCACGTTCATATCCGAGGTTCGTTTTCCTTGATTCGTTGCAGGGGTTGTTAACAGCAGATCTGTCCGTATCCGAGGCTTGTTTCTTCTTAGTAACGGTTCCAATCTCTAACCTGGGGGGCCTGAAGAGTTTGACTGATAGCCCATTCCAAAACATGTCATGTGATTTAAAGAAAATTATCGCTAGGCATGATCAGACAAAAAGTTCAGCTACATCATCCGCATGTATCTAAGCTTATATAGTTAGAGTCATTGAATGCATTAACCATAAAATAGAACAAAATGCAAAATATCAGTGGAGATAGGACGATAAGAGAGTTCTTATCCACAGTTTTTTCTAGCCGAGTTATGGAGGGCGTCAAAAGTTGCTTAGTCTAAAACTACGCCGACGTTGCTTAGGAATTCGGTATAAGGAATTCTTCAAATGGCTTCGGTTGGAATACCAATGCCTGGCTGGGGCTGCTAGTTCGTACCTTTTTTTTGTGTAACTTCGTGTCATAGGTTACGCAAAAGCTTATTTACTGGTTTGACTCGTTACTATAACCAATGGCAGATGCGACGAATTATATTTCCTAGATGAAAGGAGGTAATAATGAGCCAGATTAACTGAGTCTGAGAACTGAGTCTAAATTTGAGACAGAGTATCTGCTTTCATCTGAGCGTAGACATCTTTAGATCTCCTGTTTCCAGGCTGTCTGATTTGGCTCTTTTAAGGAACTTCATCTTGATCACAAAAATTGTTATAAATGCTTAGATGTATTCCGAGTTCGTATTCATAGAATTAGTTGCTGCAAATCTATGTTACATAATGGAACAAGCGATCCACGGGAGCTTTTGTTGTCAGGACATATGGGCTTAGAAATAATATTTAGTGAGGGAACCATTTGGCTTTTTAAGAGCCTTCTTTACCCTCTGTCTTCTTCGAATGTCAGGCGAAACATTTGCGAATCTCACGTCAAGCCATGCCTTTCTTTCGTTTTAAATGCTGACAATCAGGCCAGTCGACGATTGCTGGCGATAAGTTTCATCTTATGATTTCAACTACCAGCTTTAGTGTTGGAGATAGAACTGAATCATAAGGGAAATGAGCCGATACAACAACGAGTATATGCCAGGCCTTGGTTGCAGATTTGCCCAAATTCAAATCAAGAACTCGGCATAAAAAGACAAGCTCTCGGTGATTTCTGTTACTGGTCATATAGAGGTGTGAATCCGCTTTACACAGCCACAGCCACTGTTGTATCTCAAACTCCCTCTATGGTCAAACCTGAACAGCGAGAGAACAGGTACGCCGCTCGGACTCAACAAAGAAGACATCCGTATCGCTTCAGGTGTTTTGACTGGCCACTGCCTTATCCATCCATGGCAGGATGGCCGGCAGAATAGGAGCCTCTTCTCAAAATTATTGTAGAAGCTGTAGAAACGAGGAGGAAAAAGACTATTATACACTTGCTGTGCAACTGCCCTAACCTTCAAATATGACGCGCAAAACACTTGAGAGATCTCATTAGATTTATTCAAAACTGTGGTTGGCTTGTACCAACACAAGCTAATAAGGCACCGGGTATGATTGTCCCCTAAGTCTTACCAGCAATTTCAAAATTCTTTTGACTACTTGTTAATTTTTCACTTGCCAAGCAATTGCCATAACAATCAAACTCCGATTTCATCTATAAACTCCAACGAAATAAGCAATCCAATGGTTGCGGTAGCAACTCTTACCAGAAAACAATTAAAGTTGAGCACTCTTGAAAGCGATTAAAGTGAAATCGATAACAAATCCCTCCACGAAACCGATTATAATTCACTTGGAGTTTCATAAATCGAAATCGATTCACCAGAGTGTGTAATATAAAGCACGACAAACTCCTAAGTGGCAGGATTTTTATTTACAAACAAACGATACCCTGCATCATGATGTCGTGACTATCAGTAACCTTCTCCGGTTTCTTCTGTTCACCAGTCGCCAGCCACCATTCCCATTCCTAGTCAGCTCAGTTAGAGGAACAACACACCACCATTGCAACAGCCTCGCCCACAAAGTGACATTGTTTTTAGTTGTTTTTAGTTCAGTTTTGCACTGCACAATCCAAGGAAATGAAGTTTCAGCAGTTTTTCTCGAATTGGAAAACTTTCAAGTGAAACTAAATCCCCACTAATAAACAAAAACAACAACAACCCCAACGAGATCTTCTCAATTCAACTTCAGCGAAGAAAGGGAAAAGATAAAAAAAAAAAAAATTTGGACGGGGAATCCTTTGGTTCTGCTCCCACACTTTGGAAAGTCTTTTGTCGAACTTGGAAAGACGACGCGATGTAAGTTGGAGCGAGCATGTACAAGGTGGCAAAGGGTTTAGATGCACAAACTTGTGCTGGAGCTGTCACATCGTCCTCTTTGTCGTCATCGTGGTTACGGTTACGGTAACAATGACCGTCTTCGACGGTAGCGTCTACTGTCTCGTTGTTGTCATCATCATGGTCGTCTTAGTCGATTGCCTTGCGGCAGGAGCAACTTTTCTCGGATGATCGCTTCTTCGGAGCTGCAAGTTAATGTGCAACGTTACACCAATTTTTATTTATTTATTTATTTTTCCTAAATTTGTTCGTTGTTGTATTTTGGTTGCTATCAAGTTGATTCTTTGACGTGGTATAACCGAGCGATTGGTGAAAGGACAATATTGTCTGTGTGCGTGTGTGTGTGGTAACGATTTTCAGAGGAAGGATATTGTGTAAACTAGAGTGACATGAGATGAGTTAAGTTTAACTCTTTAGATTGTCGTTGTACTAGTGACCACGTGATTATTTGACGTGTAATGCGAGAAATGTGAGCTGACTTTGTTATTCAGTTTGGTGGCAATCTAGTTATCGGACTTAAAAGGAAGCGACTGTTTTTGAAAAGTAGGTACAATGGGTAACATGAAACTACAATTTGATAGGGTTTAGTCACTTTTGTCGAAAATTAAGTACGTATAAACGTCAATAAAAATTGGACGCCTTCTTAGGAACGGAAGAAAATTCAACACAAGCGACAGACCAAAGCATATGGAAATGCTGCTTGAAGTCAAAACTTATGAAAAGTACTTGACGAATTTTGCAGAGGACTAAGATTGCGATCGACGCAAGACACTCCTCCAGCATTATGGATGTCCGTACGTTCCGAGGAGCCAACAACGACTCGGACCATTACCTTGTTGTAGCCAAGGTACGGTTGCGGATATCCCAAACTACGCCAAGACAAACTAATGCTGTGAGAAAATTCGACGTCAGACGGCTACAATCGCAAGAGATCGCCAAGTCCTTCCCCTTCGATCGAGTGTCTCTTAATCTCTTAAGAGGTCCAATGCCGCCAGCATCAAGCATCGAAGACCATTGGAAACACTGCCAAAACGCCATCAGAGATGCCGCTTCTGATGTGCAGGGTTTCACTCGTCCACCACAGCGAAACCCCTGGTTCGATGATGAATGCCGGCAAGCACATGCTGCCTAGAAAGACCAGAGCTGCTCATGAGCTCTATGAGCGGAAGAGGAGAGACGAGCACCGGCTTCTCAGGAGGAAGAAGAAAGAGCATGAGAAGCGCGCGATCGAGAAAATTGAGAGATGCTACTCCAGGAATGAGGTTCGGAAGTTTTACCAAAAGGTAAAAATAACATGCCGCGGAAACAAACCCCGAACCGAAGCCTGTAGAGATGAACAAGGGAACATCGTAGTAGAATCGCGGTCGATGCTGAGGATTTGGAAAGATCATTTCTGCAGACTGTATAACGGCGATGACGGACCAAATACCGCTGTCAGGCAGAATCAACCTTTCAACCTGGACGATGATGACCAACAATTCCGTCCACCCGACGTGGATGAAGTGAAGATAGCCATATCGAAGCTTAAGTCCAACAAAGCTGCTGGAGCGGATGGCCTGACTGCCGAGCTCTTCAAAGCGGCAGGCGATGACTTGGTAAGGAGCATACACCAACTCATCTGTAAAATATGGTCGGACGAAAGTATGCCCGATGAATGGAACCTCAGCATTGTTTGTCCAATTCGCAAGAAAGGAGACCCTCTGAACTGCGCCAACTACAGAGGCATCAGTCTCCTTAACATCGCATATAAGATCTTATCCGCCGTATTGTGTGAACGCCTGAAGCCGTTTGTCAACAACCTGATAGGTCCATATCAGTGTGGCTTCAGGCCAGGAAAGTCCACCATCGACCAGATATTCACACTACGGCAGATCTTGGAGAAGACCCATGAGCTTCAGATCTATACCCACCACCTATTCATCGATTTTAAGGCCGCGTATGACAGCATCTATAGAGACGAGCTATATAGAGCAATGTCTAGTTTTGGCATCCCTGCCAAACTCGTCCGACTGTGCAGGATGACGATGGAGAATGCACGCTGCTCCATCAAGGTCGGTAAAGATCTCACCGAGACCTTTGATGTCCAGATAGGATTTAGACAAGGCGATGCGCTGTCATGCGATTTTTTCAACATCGTACTTGAAAGAATAGTGCAAAACTCACGAGCAAACACAAGAGGCACTATCTTTCAAAAGTCCGTCCAACTACTCGCATTCGCCGACGATATTGACATAATCGGGAGAAAGCAGCGTGATGTCAGTGGCGCTTTCGCGAGTATTGAGACGGAAGCGGCGAAAATGGGTTTAGCGGTCAATGAGGGCAAGACCAAGTATATGCTGCCAAGCAAAAAGGAAAACCAACATCGACGTCTCGGACAGAACATCACCCTCGACAGATATAACTTCGAGGTAGTTAAGGACTTTGTCTACCTAGGCTCCGCTATAAATACAGACAACGACACCAGCGCTGAGATCAAGTGAAGAATAACTCTTGCCAACAGCTGTTTCTTTGGGTTAAGAAGGCAATTGAGTAGCAAAGCCCTCTCTCGGACAACAAAAGTCACCCTTTATAAGACTTTAATAATCCCGGTCCTACTCTATGGCGCAGAGGCATGGACATTATCAAAAATGGATGAGGGTGTTCTTGGTTGCTTCGAGAGAAAAATTCTTCGGGCGATCTTCGGTCCCGTCTGCATTGACGGTGAGTTGAGGAGGAGATACAACAATTAACTCTACGAACTGTACAGCGACATCGACCTAACCAGAAGAGTGAAGATCCAAAGACTGAGATGGCTGGGTCATGTACAGCGTATGGACACCAATGCTCCGGTCCGAAAAGTCTTTGAATCCGCTCCCGAGGGACAGCACAGTAGAGGAAGGCCAAGACTAGGTGGCGCACACAAGTGGAAGGAGACCTCAGCCAACTTAGCGTGCGAAACTGGAGGCAGTTAGCTAGGGATCGAGCTGGCTGGAGAAGCTTGTTGACTGAGGCTCAGGTCCACCCCGGACTGCAGCGCCACTTAAAGTAAGTAAGTAAGCAAGATTTTCTATCAGTCGTACTCTTTGTTCCGAAAGGTGAATCTCTAATTTCACTTATTACAGACTCGTTTGAGTTATGTTGCTATGTTGCCATGATTGCTGATTTGATTGAAAGAATGAAAGTCTGCATTAATTTGCGAAATACACTCTAAGTTGCACCAGAAATTTCAAAAGCATCGAATGAAATCTAACCAAATTCGCTGGCATTCCTCAGGGTTCCATGCTTTGACCGGCATTCTTTTTATAATTTCTGTCTACTACCAGCTTGCATCGGCTATTCAATTGACTGCTATCGGGGCACGGATTTTAGGGGCTTCAGCCAAAATACTTGCAAATCTTTTGTCGATTTGAATTGGTAGATCTAACCGTTTCAGTTATTTCTGCGATGTTTTCTTGAACAAGTAAATTGAGATCCAACGCCGAGGGAGAGTCTTAGACTACTATATCGTAGCAATTATTTCTGCGACACTTTTTACGATATGTAGAATGACCTGGACGGTCGAGAGGCTAGGTCTGTGAAGCTTAAACGCAATTTAAATAGAGTCGACAAGTCAGAGGTCTATTTCTGACAGCTTAAAAAGGGAAACCGAAAATGCTGAATGAACTACAATAAATACACGTTGGTTGAGAAAGTCATTCAAAGCAATTAATATTCGATAATTTTGTAGAATGGTAGAGGAAGCCCTTTTGATATAGGAAAATCTCTTGTGAGCTCACCACTTAGACTAATTTGGAAGAAAACTGAAATCGAGGCGTGAGAGGGAGAGATTGAAAATACTTGTGGGAGCATCACATGTTGGAGTACATAAATTGATCTTAAAATTGTTCAAGGCGTACATAGTCGACAAGCAAACATTAGAAAAAATTCAAAAGGGAGAGAAAAAGGAACCAACAAAATATATAAAACAAAATGAAAACCAGCTTAAAACTATTCTGAGTGAAAAAGGAAGTTATTCAAGGTTGTAGTGTTGTATTTATGCATAATAAAGTCGACATTATAAGTGTCGAGGTTTTAAAGTTTCGATAAAAATTTTGTCGAGTTGGCAAAGTCGGCACTATTCTTCTCCTTTGAGTGGCGCTACAGTCCGGGTTGGACCTGGGCTTTAGTCAACAAGCGTCTCCAGCCAGCCCGATCCCTGGCTATCTGCCTCCAGTGTCGCACGCTAAGTTGGCTGAGGTCCCCTTCCACTTGCGTGCGCCACCTGATTCTTGGCCTTCCTCTACTGCGCTGTCCCTCGGGAGCTGACTCGAAGACTTTTCAGACCGGAGCATTGGTGTCCATACGCTCTACATGACCCAGCCATCTCAGTCTTTGGATCATCACTCTTCTGGTTAGATCGATGTCGCGGTACAGTTCATTGTTGTATCTCCTCCTCCACTCACCGTCAATGCAGACGTTGCTTTTTTTTCGAAGCAACCAAGAACACCCTCATCCATTTTTGATAATGTCCATGACACTGCGCCATAGAGCAGGACCGGAATTATTAAGGTCAAGTCGGCACTATTAGTAGTAGGTAGGTTCGTACGTCTCTTACAGCTGTAGAGTTTCTTGCAGCTCCTGCCAATCATATCTCGTATCTTCCAATGGCACAATATCGCGTTTCATCCGTTCCTCTAAGAAGGAGCTACAAAATTCAAGATTTACCAGATGAGGGTATTTAGGATTGATCTTTGATAGCACTTGACCAAATTCCAAAGAACTGCTTGTTTTAGCCAAAAAAGAAAAAAAAAATAGTGAAACCATTATCAAGAATGGTCAAGTGTCCAGCATTTTCTCTAAATGCTCTATGGAACATTCAAGGTTTCAATTTTAACATCTTCAAATCGATTTGCATGACCTTCTTCGAATTTAAATGAAAATTATCCTGACGAGTGTGTATGTTTGTGAGTCATATCCTGCCATTAGATAAATGAGATAATTGATCAAAGTCTTTATGAATATAGTCACAGCGGTGATGTGATTATTGAGCGTGCCTAATGAGATTGTTGTTGAATTGCCTGGATTAAGATGTCTTTGGAGTTGGTAATTGATTTATTTGCATAATAATAAGGTTCGATGAAATTGAAAGCTCATCGCTAATACAAATAACATGCATCTGCACATAAGGATGTGGAGAATTTGTTGTATTGATTGGCTTAGTAATTGAACACGGTCGAAAACGCCCGATATAACTTGATTTTATTCGTTTAAACGGAAGCGATAGATTAGGTGAATTGCGCGTACGAGTCTGTCCAATAAAGATACGTTTTACCAGAAAAATTAAATGGCAAGATATTGTCGTCGAGTAAACCCTTACCTACGGAATAACTACATTGAAAATTATCCTGATTCGGAAATAGTGTTCTTCGCAGAAGTAGGGTCGTTTAATTGAGACTGACGCAGAAAAATCTGAAGCTTGTCTTTCTTACATCTGTGGATAACTCCTTGCCTAATCATCAAGGAAAAACCGTGGATTGGTAAAAAGTTGCTGCCAAAAGGATCAATAGACTAGCTGTGCTATCACGGTTGATTGTTGCCTTTTTACAAAATTTGTCAGTTAAAATATATTATAAGTCATAACTACTATATTAGGAAAGTTATATGCAAGTTTGTCTAACGAATAGTGAAAAATCCTCCGTTCTAAAGGTGTTCTTCGGTGAAGACTACAATCGGCATTCCGGATACAGGAAAAGTATACTTCGGATTCCTGATAAGACTGTTGTTGGGGTAAACTTTCCCGCAACAAGTTTGACTCTCCATCCTTTATGAAATTCTTTTTGTATCTCTTTTTTTTTAGTGGAAAGACCGAGCTCTGGCGGAGATGGAGGGCAGCTATGGTCCCATCGGCGTGGATTTCTCCTCAGAAGAGAACGAGGGGGTTCGGTCTGTAGAATCCTTAGGACGGTATGGAGACTCACGACGAGCCAGGAGCCCACGTGCGGCAAGGGGTCCATAGTTGTCGGAGCCTGCGGGGGAGACGTATGCGGCAGCGTTGATTTTGTTTTGTAGAACATTTTTACAAATTTCTTCGATGGAACAAAAGTTTTCAGAATTCAGAAAAAAGAGAATCATTGCATTTCGTGGTTTCTACTCAACCTCCAATGTCTAGGGAAATAGTTAGGCATAGTTAGGTATTAGAGGGTAGTTCATATGATCGGGATCAATTGAATTTGAACTTCTCAACATCGATAATCGGCGGAATTTCGTTTAAGTTTAAAAAAGATTTGTAACTGTGTGTGGTCTGCTAGTGAAATTCCCAATGCAGCAGTCAATCAGACTGTTCCTCGCATTCGGGTGAAAGAAAATGAAGTGTTAACAATATTGTTAAGTACATCCAGGGAACCTTTCTAAATGACAAAGCCTATACCTTGTGAAAGCAATAAAGTTATATGTATAACCATAAAATGCCATACCCTCAGACTAACTTAGTTTCGTTAGAATTTGACTCCTTCTTCTCATGAAGAAAACGGCTTTAGTTTTAAGGAGATGAAGTGAAATCCCAATTATAGTTCAAAAATCTTCGATAAGCTCTATTGCTACGTGCACTTTTTGCTAAACATAGACTTTAAAACTAAAACGTTAAACAGTGGGGATACATAGGATTTAGCACCCAATTCACTAGATTTTGAAGTGAATTCTAATAATATCATCCTTATCTGTATGTATATTTGATCTAAGACAAAGGAAACAATCTTTGAACACGACACCATTTACGTTCTAAACAGTTTCTCCTACTATCCGTGGTTTACTTGTTGTCTTACTATTGTAATAAAAGTTGGCTGAGATCTTAAACTTTTAATGACCGAGTCAGACGAAAGTATTAAGTTCATTTCCGATACACTAGCTACCTCCCAAATGTCATACTTTACTCAGTAAGTTCGGTTCAAGTCAGTTAACTTCGATTAAGTCTTTTATTCCAAATCTAAAGCTTCTTAACTGGCTCTTATGATCCAACTGTAGCGGATCCAGGATGCTCTTACGGTCCAAAATGTTTATCTCAAGCATCTATAATGTGCTAGATTTAGGTAACAAAAGGAGCTGCCCAACAACGCGGGACATAGATGAGTACGGCAAGTGAATCAACATGTTATATTTGTGCAAATAAATAACAGCTGAACCGTAAGACAAAATTGCTCCTAATATGACCGTGTGAGATTCTTATACTAGAAAGTTGGCAGATGTCCAGACAGCAGTGAAAGTCTGTGATTGCTACAGTAGTTTCGATGTTAAGTGGTAAAGTACGGGATGGAAGCTCACGTCCGAAATGATTATGGAAAAAGTTCAAAACCCCGAAGCCAATACGATTAAGTTATTAAACTAAAACTCCCTTCGTCATCGCCAGTCCCAAGACCAGTTTGAGAAAGGATAAGAGGTCGCAACTGTCATTCTGCATTATGCTGATGCGCAAATGAGCAAGCACAACTAGAGTAACCTTAGTGCATATGCATAAGCAGATCACAATACGGACGTTTTGGTTGAGGAACTTCCCAAATGAAGTCAACGCCGACGTCAGAGGCAGATCTAGAGATGACCCCATCTAGCAAGGCTATCGAAATAAGGACAGTCACAGAGGATTTTCACGAACCTATCATGCAAACCATAGGAGACTACTAGCACTATTTTCTGAAGGATCTGATTGAAGGTTGAGACGTCAGGTTAACTGCTGGAGTACGCTTTGTTGCTTAATAACAAACAATCTCGGATGTGAATGGAACATTCGGCTATGTATGTGGAATAACTTGAACCCTTTACAGAATACATGTAGCCGAAAAATTATCGAAGGGCCTCAATCTGATACAAAGGAAACATAATTTTCATGTAAACAGAGTTAAAAAATGGTCGAAACAAGTCTTAATTCGATGACGTAAGCCTGGTACGTGTTCAAAACGTACGAAGTTGGCTTCTACCAGCTCCTCGCACTTAGCATGGTGTTGAGATCGTCTTTACTGATTTGAACGCTAATTTAGAAAAAGGCCCCAAAGCAGCAGGATTCGCCACTCCGATGTACGAAGAATCTTCTACCAGGTTGATCACACACGCTGTGGTAACTCTAGTATTTGGACTGTTGAAAAAGTTATGAACGCGAATAGTACGGGGGATAGAATATCAAACACGACTATGACGAAATTAAAAATAAGAACTCTTCAATTAGATCTGGAACTGGAACACCCGATTCCCATGGAAAGCTGCTTTTTCAGAAATTTTGTGCAGAGGTACGGTGTAGAAGGATACAGAAATAAGGACATATTTTGTAGGTTTACTTCTGCAGACTGGTAACCAGCGAAATGACCAACATTCGATTGTCAAGTAGAATGATGATCGACGCCAACTTTGCCAGTGAATGGCTGATTTTGGAGAAATGCTGACATCTATGTAGGATGAAAACCAACAAAAAGTTGTTAATGACTCTGCCGAGACAGTCATGTGAACAAATGATTTCTTAAATATTACTACGTGGGGTGAAAAGTAACCTCCTTGGGAATGAAAAAACAGTTTTTTTTAAATGTTTTTTTTATTTTATTCAATACAGTCCCCCTTTAGCTTGATACACTTATTCCAGCGATTTTCCAACTTCTTGATCCTGTCCGAAAAGTAATATTCCGGAAGGTCTGCAAAATATTCCTCCGTGGCGTCGATGATTTCCTCGCGTGAGTTCAATTTTTTATTGATGAGCCATCTTTTGAGGTTTGGGAAGAGATAATAGTCCGAGGGAGCCAAAGCGGATGAATACGGTGGATGCGACAGTAATTGGAGCCGTCAGTCATTGATTTCAGCCGTAGTTGCGATGCTCTTATGCGCCGGCGCATTGCCTTGCAAAAACAAAATTTTTTTTCGCTTCATGTGAGGCCGCTTTGCAGTGATTTCGGCCTTCAATGCACAGTAATTCTCGCAGTTGATGGTTTTTCCTTTTTCGAGGTAGTCCACGAAGAGTATGCCATGACAATCCCAGAAAACAAACGCCATAACCTTTCCGACCCATTGAGCCTCCCTCGGCCGCTTCGGAGCACTCGTGCCGGCTTCACTCCATTGCCGGGCACTTATTCTGTCCTAGTGGATCCAGGTTTCATCAACAGTTACCAATCGACGCCAAAAGTCCGCCCGATTCCGCATCAGCAAGTCCAAACACTCTTTCGAAGTGCTCTCGCGTTCGTGTTTTTGGTCAGGAGTGAGCATGCGCGGCACCCAGCGGCAGGATAACTTTTTCATATGCAGAATATTGCCAAAAATATGGCGTCTGCGCTCAGAACTAATCTTTGTGGTATCTGCTAGCTCGCGCACCTTCACTTTCCGGTCAGCCAACACCATTTCATGTATTTTTTTTGACATTGCCCTCTGTAACCGCATCGGAGGGCCTGCCGCTGCGACTTGATCGGTAGTGGAGTTGCGGCCACCACGAAACTCTCGAAACCAATATTTGACGGTGTAATCTGACGGAGCATTAGCCTCATAATATTTATTCAACTTTTCGTTTGTTTCCTTCGCCGTTTTCCTAAACTTTAATCTAGATTCAAACTATGATACCACTGTAAATATCAAGCTAAAAAGCCACTCTTGCATACTGTCATTTCCTTAGATTCAGAAGGCGGTCGAGAAATAAACCCTTTGCATGACGAACGAAGATGGCACTTTACATTCCTAAAACTCTCAGCACTTCTAAATAGTGCTTTTTCAAATCAAGCAAAAATGGTATTGACTACTTCGAGAGAAAAGATTTCTGAGCTATTTTTAGACCCGTCTGTACGACAGTAACTTACTTAATGGAATCCCGATTTGTGGAGAGCCTCTGCATAAGACAGGAAGTCTTTCCTTTTTCGGTTGCCATTTCCTGTTTCCTGGCCAAGCGCTTTGGCATCTCCAATACTTTGAGTCTTAAAGCAATGCTTAGTTCTATCTCCTCGTTTCGTATCTGGGGAAGGTTTTCTTTGCTTGGTTATTGTTGTCCATTCGATGCGCCCGAGTCAGTGTAGGCGACAGTTTTTGGCTTTCTGAACTAAATCCAGATTTTGATACTGCTTTTATCCTCTCCATCGTTCGCTCTCTTCATATAAGGTATTAGACATTTGACGAACAATTTCCATTTCGTGTTCAAAGTTAGAAGTTTTCTGTTTCGCCAAACCGAAGTACGAGAGCTGTTTCCCAGGGAAATTCTTTGCCGAATCTCCATTTGGATGGTAACTTCATGCGCTTTAGATGGATCATTTTTGTTAGTATCCCAAATTGCGCTACAGCTCAAGACACGATGAATGGCTTTCTAATCTATGCCTTGAAACCAGAATCTTGGCTTCGGACAAGATGGAAATCCATTGCAACTCTCGAGCAGGAGGCTATAATCATTTAGCTGTTCATACTTGAAATAGATAATATTACAAATTCATACTTCGAAATATTACAATACCACTCAAAGGTATTCTTAGAGCAATAACTCTCCCTTAAAATGCTATAAAAACCTAAACGAGTTAAAGTTTATGGTGGAATCTACTCATTACTACTCATTGTGTAAATAATGGACAACATCAAACTACCTTTGCGTGTGTCTCGTAACATCATTCACTGTTCTGTTCTAAATATCTACCTTTGACAGCCATAAGGTATTACAAAATGTCCTGTCAAACCTAAATCAATGAAAATCTTAAACCAAACCGAGAAAAGAACCCACGTATCTCGTAATGGACTCTTAACAACTAATAGACAACCCCCAAAGGAACCCGTTTACGGATAAACTTTTCCAAAGCAATAATACCGTTAATTTCAATTGTTACAAATTGTAACAACCAAATTGCAAATCGAAAGGACGAAGCATATACCAAAGCACTTGACTATGACTGCCACAACCGTAGCCATAGCTGTAGTCGATTAGATTTCATTTCTTAGAATCTACCCCTACTACTAGGTTTGGTCTCAGTTGCGCTAACTTAGTCTTCATCGTCAGTCACATGTGCTATGCCATACCTAAACTTTGCAGCAAATTAAGAACGGCAAGCATTTTGAAAACTTTCTATTTGCTACAATTTTGTGAAAATCTCATTGCAAAAGGGTTGATTTCGAAGGAGGGGGTGATGTGTATGTTTTAAGGTACTCGTATAAGCGCGTACTTACATTGAAACTTTCCAATTCACTTTTGTCGATGGTGGCAGCAGCATTTGTAGTGGCAGACAAAGTTGTTGCGGCACTGGATGTTTCTGTTGCCGTCACCGTTGCCGTTGCCTGTGCCGGTGCCGGTGCCTTTGGCTGTGACTGTGTCGACGGCATTGCTACGATGGGGCTGGATATCTGTTTTAAAACTCCAACATTGAGAAGATTGTTGCAATACTGTTGCGTAAGGATGTTCAGTTCATGTTCATTAAGTGTAGAGCCGTTTGCTTGAAACGATGAGATGAGCCACTTCATTAGCATTTGCCCTGCAAAGAAGAAGAGTGCAAATGAAAGTTTTAATTATTAGAAATTTCCTTTCAATGATTTTTTCTTCAAGATTTTTACGAACTAAACTCGAATATCGCTTTTAATTGGAGAAACCGGAGAGAAATTCTTGGAGGGAGTTGTTCAATAACTAATCATTAGAACTCAGAGTTCAAGTTTAAAATTAAGAGGATATCAATGGTACTTACAAAAAACAACTTATCCTTGGGAAATTATTTTCCTGATTCTGTAGTTCTGAGATGCTTTTAAATGTTTTCAAATGCAATATCCTTGGAGTAAAATTGAGTGGCTTCTATGGCAATCGAATGAAGTCCTTATTTAGAGAAAAGAACTCCAATGGATCTGATCAACTATGCCAATCCACTCAAAACTAAGACTGTTTCCTTCATAGGCTTAAGTTACGAGTATCTAATGGGAAAAGGCGTCAAAATTCAAGGATTTAATGTAATCAAGGTTGTGGCTGTTAGCCTGGATAACTCTCGAATTCCTGCCGTTGTAAAGGAGCTTTTGGGAAGCCGTAGGTATTGCAATCTAGAAGGGGTCCACTGAGCTTAGAATATGTAACTGTTGCTTTCCGCAGAAAGAACGGATGATTGTCTGGGCTATGTATTGGGTATATAACTTAATTCGTGCGGTTTTTTTTTTCAAAATTTGAACGTTTATTTAAGAAAATCATGCACAATAGTATTATTCAAAGTATTGCCCATCTGAAGCTATGACTTTTTCCCATCTTTCTGACAGTTTGTGGATCCCATCCCAAAAGAACTGCGCCGGCTTGGCAGCCAAGAATGAATCAAGCCAATTTTTGATATTATGCTCTGATGTGAACCGTATTTCAGTGAGGGCGTTCTGCATCGACCGGAACAAATGATAGTCAGAAGGGGCAAGGTCTTGGCTATAAGGCGGGTGGGGTAAGTCTTCCCATCCACTGTTTTCCAAATAGTTCTTAACCGGAATAGCAACGTGGGGCCGAGCGTTGTCATGATGGAAAATTATTGCCTCGTGTCTGGTCGCATATTCCGGGCGTTTTTCGGCTACTGTTCTCTTCAAACGGATTAATTGTGTTCGGTAGCGTTGTCCATTGATGGTTTCACCCGGTTTTAGCAGCACACCCATCTGATCCCACCAAATACAGAGCATTACCTTCGCGCCATGGATATTCGGCTTTGCCGTTGATTTGGCTGGTTGGCCGGGTTTCACATGTGATTTTTTGCGCTTGGGCTTGCCGTAATGGATTCATTTTTCATCACCAGTAACAATCCGATGCAAAAATGACTTCCTTTTGTGGCGTTCCAGCAGCATTTCGGACATGCAAAACCGCCTTTCGACGTCTCTCGGCTTGAGTTCATGTGGAACCCAATTTCTTTGCTTTCGAATATATCCAGCTGCTTTTAAACTTTTTGAAATGGCCGCTTGAGTAACACCCAAAGATTCTGCGAGCTCTTCTTATATTTGGCAACAATTTTCATAGAGTAATGCTTCCAGTTCTTCATCTTAAAACTTTTTTGGCTGCCCAGGACGTTCATCGTCTTCCAAGCCAAAATCACCACTTTTAAATCGTGCAAACCACTTTTGGTACGTTCGCTCAGCTAGCGCATGTACACCAAATACGATGACTTTCGGCAGCAGTTTTCTTCATATTGAAGTAATGAAGAGGAACTCCCCGCAATGACATATACTGAAATGACATACAATGACAGTATTTCCAACGCATGTTCCAATAGAATAATAACAATGGAATAATACAAGTTACGCCATCTCTTAGCAAACCGCACGAATTAAGTTATAGACCCAATACATGGTTGCAATATCCTAAGTTTGCTTTGATTATGATAATCCCGGACCCTCAAGGCCATCGAGCTCTTAAAAAAAATTGTTCATTGACCTTGCGACATGTGTTTTGATGCAAAGTATAACAAATGGACCTTCCTTTTATCTGGACTGGCTTCAACCAGAATCTAAGTTAGCAAAGGTACTTCATTGAATCTTCACAGCTAGCTCAATAACCAAAATAAGATGTGTCGCCGACGTGTAAGTAGAAGGCGACAGTCCAGTGCTCCAAACAGAGACATATACAAACCTAATGGCAGTGAATTATATTGCGAGGAACTCAGTGAGTTATCAGACAATAGACAATGGAGTCGCGGTTACTGGGTTCGCTGATAAATTTCCTCGGCTTGCAGGTCTCAGAGAAGAAATTCTGAGGACCTGAGCTCGACTGCGTCTGCTCCATTTGTAAGCTTTAAACGAACATAAGAGGAGTACGATGCATTCGATTTCTGAATGAATGAGCAATAAAGGCTAAGACGAAACCAAGCCGAAACTAAGACCAAAGGCAAGAATAAGAATGTACCAGACAAATACTATACAGCTTGACAAACTGGCTTAAGAATGAGTATGTGATTTTATTTAGTAATGTATCTATGAATAAGAGACTAACGCAACAGGGATTAATATACATTCAATGGACACGAGGTAGTATTGGCCCAAAAAATAAATCAGAATTACCTAAATGTACACACAAGGCTTCCCCCATAAAGGATCAAGCACGCCGTGCTTATTTTTTACAGTTTTGCCATCTATTGTATTTTATCAATTTTTGGAGATCATATTTAGAATAGGTTAGACCTACAACATCTTTAACGAATAAGCAATAACAACTACATAGCTCGAGCACAAACTGGCTTTGGAAAACACTTCCTCTCTACATTCTCATTTCGGACATACAGGTGGTTGAAGTTCCTTTCAACTTGCGTGTGCTTTCTTATGTTGGATCTTTCTCTGCTTCGTGTTTCGTCGGTGGATGGCAACGATTAATATAAGGCCCCGTAGAAGTAGCATCTTCCGACAGGTGCTGGTTCCTTAAATGACGAGAATGAGCCTCTGCAGCCGAACATCTTGCAGCTCTGCTAATAAGTCCTACTTCTCGCCTCCCCGTGGCGCCATCTGGGAATCTCACTAGAGGTTGCGAAGTGAAGGGGGCAAATGGCGAGTTTCCTGCGCCATTAACCAGGATAAGTGTCGGAAAAACAAAACAAGACCTTATCCGGGCTACTCCGACATATTTGGAGCTCAGGCCGGAAAGGATTTCCAGGACTTAGTCAGGGTCTAGGAAAAGAGATGGTGGCGGACGAGCCCTATAAGGGCCAACGGCAGCGCTCACATCCCGGAACGGGTTACTGGCTTCGGTGTAACCGACCCCTCGTCCTAGGGGCACTCAAAATGGAACTGATCCCCCAGGTTGGGGGTTGTGCCGCCGGGGTAACTGCCCGGCCATTTAAAAAAGATTAAGTTACGAAGCATCAACAAGCCTCGGATATGGACGGATCTACTGTTGACATATAACACCAATGCTCCGGTCCGAAAAGTCTTCGAATCCGCCCACGAGAGACGGCGCAGTAGAGGAAGGCCAAGACTCAGGTGACGCACGCAAGTGGAAGAGGACCTCAGCCAACTTAGCGTGCGAAACTGGAGGCAGCTAGCCAGGGATCGAGCTGGCTGGAGAAGCTTGTTGACTGAGGCCCATGTCCACCCCGGACTGTAGCGCCACCTAAAGTAAAGTAAAGTAGGTTTCGTCGGTGATCAATTCGAAGGCTATCCGAACTGGAGCGTGTCCATCAGTTGTAATAGTTCTTCCTAGCCCATAAACTAGGTAAGGCCAATATTGACTGTCAAAAAGCGGGCTACACTACCTTGACCAGGATGTTCCCGAATAATTGTTAACAATATACAACAACGAACTTGTATAAAATTTTGCGTAAAAAACGGATTTAATGGTGCGCGAGTGTTGGAAATGTTGGAAAAGTGTTTCGGCAACGATTCTCTAAAGAAAACAGTCGTTTACCAGTGGCACGAGCGGTTCAAAAGTGGTCGTGACTCAACATCGAAAACCGACGAAAACATTGAAAAATTGTGGGCAGAAAACTCGTGGATTTTGCACCATGATAATGCACCGTCGCACAGTGCCATCATTATTCGTAATTTTTTGACGAAAAATGCAACAAATACCACCCAACAGCCACTGAATTCACCTCATTTGGCTCCCCGTGACTTCTTTCTGTTTAATCGAGTTAAAAAACCACTACGGGGAACGCATTTCAGCAGCCGAGGAGAAGCAATGGAAAAATCGCCAACACACACAGATATAGATGTACTCTTGGCTACGTAACTTTTGCCAAGATATCAAGCTATGACGATAAGATTTAGAGGGTATATCAATTACAGATGTACCAACTTAACAAAAAAAAACAGAACTCAAATCGGAACAATGGGAGCGCCACACGGTGGTTATCCGGGAACTTTCTGATCAGGGTAATATTCCTCAATAGACTCCTGTTTCCCAAAGAATTGGCAGGAGTAGTTGTTGACTAGAAAGCTGTCAAGGTGGTGTCATTGTCCTTGACAACCTCGAAGCTATACTGCGACGTTTTGCTAGATTTGTCGATATTGTGTGTCCTGTCCTTTTCTCATCACTTATAGCTAGAGTTAGCTCCCTCGTTTCTGCTTCTGTCTTTGTAATCCGTATAGAACTGCTTGCCTTTACAAAGACTTTTGAAAGATTTTGGCTTGCGAGTTTCACACAATACTCTCTACAATGTTGAAATGTCGAAGAATTTTTTCACATCAACCAAGTCCATAAAAATCAATATCTGGCCTAACGTCACAGGTGATCTTGCAAAAGTGGATAAGTTTGGCAGGAATGCCAAAGGACCACGTACGACCTAATGGCCCTTGAAGTAGTCAAGGTGGTGGGTATCAAGGGTTTTTACAAAGATCCACCGTGATGTAAAACTTTTTTCTACAATGGCTTTTCAGCCCTGAAAACACCCTGATAGGTACAATCAATTAATTGATAAAAGGTTTGAGGTGATTACATAGTACTGCAAAGAAGATCTCGTAGACGACATTGAGGAGACATACTTCTTAATAGTTTGCGGAGACTACAGGGTCTCTTTTCTTCAAGATCGGGTACACAGCGCTGAGGTTCTATTCATCCTACACACTTTTGTAACTTTTGCTACTTTAAAAGACCGTCGGACAGGCGGTCAATATCTGCTCCTTTTTGTACTTAAGTTTGGATAAAGCTATTCTCACTTCGTCGAAGTCGAGTGATCGAATTGTTGAACATCTTTGTTGAAATAGAATTGTTTGTTCTACCTGACATATTAACAGTATACCACTAGATTCCCTCGTCCTTAAAGGCATCTGCTCGCAGTTTGGATACTTGACATATTTATTGGGAAAGTCTATAGCCTCTCTCACTTCTTTCGATCTCGCGTTGATCTTTATTCTTAAACTCTCTGGAAAGCCGCTACTCATTAATTCTTCTCTTATAGAGCTCACGAGCTGCTCTGTTTCTTCCTTGTGGCGCCGCTCATATCGGTATTTATTATTGTTCGGGGGAACCCAACAGTAGCATCTCTAATAGCTTATTGGCAGCTTTACCACTTGGTTTCGCGAAAATTCCTGGCGGTTTTTTGTGATTCCAGCTTCCAATGTTAAACTTCTTCGAACTTTTTCCTCTTCTACAGGACGTTATGGATATCCTTACAACAGGGTAGTGGCTGCTCAGAATATTCGGACAGCCACTGTAGGTCGATTTTAATGTCATCAATCTGGTTGGTGGTAGCTCGACCAGGAATGAGAATGCAAGAATTGTTTGCTTGTTAGGATAACATTTTTCAAGGAGAGTGGTCTTATCGGTAGCAATTACCGTAGTATACGAGTACATCCCAGTTGTCCTTACACCCAGTGCATGCTAAAACCTCTTTGGGCGATCTGTTACGGGATCTAATGTGATGCGACCTTGAAATCGATAAATAGGTGGCTAGTGCCGGTTTGGACTTAGTGGGTTTTCTCTGTGTTCTATCGTTGTGGACTTACGAGTATCTGAGGTAGAACAGCACTGATGAGGTCAAATAAAATCAAAAAACACAATAAGAAGGTTGATGCCTCTCTAGTTGGCTGCATTAAGGCACACTTTCTTCCAACCAAATTTAAGAAAATGAGTTGGTGTATACTCTCTGCCGAGTTATTTTCTGCTGCCTCAAATAGCTCTGAAGATAGGCTGTCCGGTCCGTCAGACCTTTTATGCTACGATAAAATTTAGATATTGCTGTCATCATGATTCCAACTTCCTGACAAAAAGGTTGAGTAATCTCCGCTGTCTGTCATTCTATAGTTAGGCAACGTGCGTTTGCCTATACTCGTTATCAAAACCATTTTCGACGAGATTTTAACGTCGATGCACCTTACAGGTGCAACCGAATACAGATTGTAAGGGACGTGATAATAAAGAATAATGAACTCGTGACCGGCTGAGATTTTGATCATAGTTAGATTTCTTACCGTATATCTGCATCCTTGTGGCATTTGGGATATCTGTAGGCGAACATTTTCGGCAACAAGGTAGTCGACCGAGCTAAGAATACTCAAGGATTTCTTTTTATCGGTCGCAAAAAGATGACTGGCCTATATCTGTGTCCAGATGTTCTGTGGTGTGGGCTATCATAGATCTTCTCTGCTATTTAGATCATTGCTTTGCCAAGGATTTCGTGGAAGAGCATCGCGTATCAGGCTAATGAGGATAAGGTGTGCTTGCGCCTTTACTAAATTTAAGTCTTGATTGCGTACGAGTAATTACATGTAACAAGACTAATGCTTAAGTTCTGGCTACGCAGCAATAGATCTTTGAAATAACTTATTATATTCCTCGTTCTTATCTGTTCTTACTTTCGTTCTGGTGCGGGAGTCTTTGCGAAAGTTTTTCTGATTCCACTCGCTATTTCAATTTAGTGAGTATACATACAACGTCATCTAGCAAATCTACGAAGCAAGTATTGTAGACTCTTGGATCACCTAAGGAAGCTAGGTGTAAGAGAAGAAGATCTTTGCACACTCTGCAATGATGGATGATTTGTCTTGGGGCTGACATGTAACATTTCAAAGAGTATGAGGTGAGAATGTAATCATACCGTGTTCCGTGGATCTCTGGTTATTTGCAAAACAAAACAAAACCAATATTTCAAGCCGCTTTTACATGAAAACTCTGGTCAAAGACAAAGGGCAAAATGAATTTATCGGTTTGTTTGCAATCACCGAAAAACTACTTTACAACGTCGAATACCAACCATCCCATGGATTGATGGTGAGGGGGGTTTTAAATATTCCTTAGCAAGGCTCCTAAAATGCATCACTAAAAAGTTCCATCAATCAGAATTGTGACCACTAAATCGCGTGCGATTAGGAAATAAAGTATTCAATACATTTGCGGTGAACTTCCGCAGTGTGACCGAAGGGTTCAGTCAGTCAGTAATCATTCGAAGCTCTTTCTCTCTTTGTATCCCTGTCGTCGATGATGCCAACATCATTGCCATTGGACAATTTAAATTGCAATTTCCCGCCCAAAAATTTCTACATATAAGCCAAAATCTCTCATTCAATGTGCATTACTTGAATTTTGCCGGAGTTCTCCTCTGTGACAGACATTACTAGAGCCGCGATAGCTGACAATCCGCGGCATGGGCAGCGGCCAATCGATGATTCATTCGTACGACAAATGGACTATCGTTACGAGCAGCATCCTGCGTGGGTTGGAATGGGATAGTCCTGTCCCTTAGTAAACTCATATTCACCCCATAGCCAGTGGTACTTATCAAATAACATTCATTCAATTAAATCCCAATCTTTAGTTGAGGATTAGTAGTCCATATGGATAGGCAAGGCCAGGAGCTGGGTGACAGAAGCCTGAGGACAGAGGACGGGCGCCTGAGGATATGAGACACAGGATAGGAGATGCAAACCATAGAAACAGGGAGATAGTAAGGCAGAAACGACAAATGAAACCAAGGGGGAGAGAAGCCAGTGAATGTGCATTTAATATTATCGAACGCACTTCGGTTCGCCTCGTAAATGGAGCTAAATCTGTTTTTGAATCTCTGTCAAATTGAATGGGCGCTGGGGCTTTGTGGCCTTTCCGATGGACATGTGCCAGTGCAATGCGATTGATTGCATTTCGGTGGTTTACCGAGTAATGGTCAAGCCAGGTCAGAATGACTACACACAGTTGTATACAAAATGGGCGGCTGGAGGATGAACGATAACTACTGCGGATGCAATATGATTGCCAATATGTTAACTTAGTCCTGAAGGACTTGCATATTTTCAAATGAAATTGTTGAAATTTATTTTCAAATTTCGAAAAGGTTTGTATGTTGCAGGATATTTCATTTTATTTTTTATTTTTAGAGAGAGAGTCTGATATGGAGTTTTAGATGTGCATTTGTATTTAGGTTGACTCATCCGAATGAAAGTGCATGCGGTTTTTCACTGACGATTTGAGCGATGAGCGATGGTTTTAAATATTTTGAAGGGTGGAGTGATTATTTTAGAAAGAGAGGGCGTAAAGGGTTATGCAAGATAAATGACGGAAAATCAAGAATAGTGGAATAAAATAAGGTTTGGTCTATGGGGTCCTCATGACTAGTGATTTGAATAAACTTGGTAACAACTTTCAGCCGACAATCAAAATGTATAAAACAAGCAACAAGGGAATCGAATCAGCAGTCTTAATCGATTGCCTTTAAATGACGGAAGTTGATATATCAAAAATCGATTATCGTCTTTATCTGGTAGAGTAGAAAGCAGAGCGGCTTAGGACCTCTACCTGGAGTATAATAGAAAGGAATTTTCCAATGTTTGTGAAAGAATTAACGCAGGAGGTGGTGTTTCTATAGTCTTTCGTTATAGTTATTTTCTACGGCTTGCCTCGACTGTTTTACATTGTCCATAGTGAAGACTAGGAAAATAGAACCTTATTCTAGTAAGATGTTGCGCCTATTGGCAAGGATCCGACTTTATTTCTTTCTTGGCTTAGATATTGCGAAGGGGAGGTCGACTTCGCATTCACTGACTTCCCATTCCAGAACTAACCAGAGTTTTGTTTTCATTACAACATTTCAACAACATATCAGTACAAGTTCCACAAGTGGATTGTGATGCCTTTTAGGACCTAATAAGTCGTTTCAATTAGCTTCCTTCCCTTCATCAGGAGGAAGATTTCAGCTTTAATAGTAGCTCATATCATGTGTATCGATGAAACTACGTCTAGGGCGAAATAGACAGTACAACTCACCAGCTTTAAACTACAAAACTAGTGATTCGTTCGTGCAGTGTTATCTGCCCAAGTTGCACATGCCGTCAAAAGTTTGAAAGCAGCTTTAATGTCGAGGAAAATTATCAGCGCGTACTTATTCTTGTTGGTCCTCCATGACCTAAGTTCTGCATGAATTCAAGTAAATTGTCATAGAGCCAGGGTTGCTGCTAATCACGTCTGGTGGGTAGTTTAGAGCCCAGCATATGATTGCCCCTCAAATTGCACGTAGTAGTCGCTCAAAAAGGATTCGGAGTGTACCTAGCCAATTCATAAATATTGGTACACAACTGAACTCACTCATTACGAATGCAACACTGGGCGCATCCATTTCATATTGATTGCGATTTGGCAGTTGATATTTATGCTTCATTGTGACGTAAAAAGTTTTTGAAACGAATCGACCGAAAACAGCTGCGAAAACAGAAAATCTTGTCGCGGGAAATGCAAATTTCGCAGAAATCCATGTCTCGCATTATCAAAGAAGATTTAGGACTCAGCGCGTGCAAGCGACACACTGGACACCTGCTCACGGCCGCATGCGAAGAACGCTCACAGACAAATTCTGTTTACTGACGAGAAAATCTTCGCCGTAGAAGAATCGTTCAATAAGCAGAACGATCGTGTGTATGCTCGGTCATCCAGAGATGCATCCCAACTCATCCCGAGGGTTCAAAGAGGCCACCATTCCGCGTCTGTAATGGTATGGTGGGGAGTGTGCTACGACCGCGTTACCAAGCTCCATTATTGCGAGAAAGGAGTGAAAACATCGGCCTAAGTATATCAATCGACCGTCTTGGAACCCATTGTGAAGTCTCTCAACCAACCAATATTCAACAACAAGACATGGACTTTCCAGCAAGACTCTGCTCCAGCTCACAAAGCAAAAACGACTCAACTGTGGCTCAAAAACAACGTTCCGGATTTTATATCAACGGATGATTGGTCAGCTGGTAGTCCAGACCTCAACCCGTTGGATTACAAGTTTTGGTACGTATTAGAGGGCATGGCTTGGTCTACTCGACACTCAAATATTGAGTCGTTGAAGCGAGCACTTGTCCGGGCAGTGGACAGATTCCCCATGCATGAAGTGCGTCTCGCAATCGATGAGTGGCCACATCGTCTTAAGTCGTGCTGGAAGGCAAATGGAAGTCATTTCGAATAAGTTGTTCTAAGATTTGTAGCTATTGAATAACCCAATAAAAACAAAAAAAATTGTTTAAATATTAGTTCGTTTTCATTTGGATTTTTCTGTGTAACAGTATTTATGTCCCTACAGCATGGGAGAATATGAAAAATCTTATCTTCTTTCACGAGTTTTGGCTACTTTCTTTGGAACGTAACGTAGGGAAAATAAGCTGTCGTACTGGCAAATTAATTCCATCCTCCATAGCTTATAAATATATCAACTTAATGTAGATAGCAAAATTGTTCAAGTTTACGTGCTTAGACCGAACTTGATGCATTAAGACGAGCTCTCGGTGTTTCGAATCGCTCGTTGATGTAGGTCTAAGTCCATAATTTTGTGGCAATACTTGCATAGTCTGCTCAACTGGTTTGCATACTTCGAGGACACTGACATTTTAGGAATATATTCGAGCTTTCACTAAAGACTTTGCGTGCAGAGAAGGAAAAGCAGCGAAAATGAGTTTGGTGGTGAATGGAAATAAAACAAAGCATGCACAAGTACAAAATACAAATGGCTCAGATAGCACAGTCCAACAAAAAACAACTTTTAAGGCGGTAAAACATCTTGTCTACTTGGGCTATTCTGTAATTCAATCCCACTGTTGTAGGGATTAAGCGAAATATCACTCTTGCCAATCGCTGTTTCTCTTCTTTCACAAAGAAATCAACTGAGAAAAGAGTTCTTATGAACTTCTAAGTCCTTTATGCTTCCAGTACTCCTGTATAGTGTAAAAGGATGGACTTTGTCCTTTGAGAAAAGTTCTCCGAATGATTTTCGGCTCCCGTCTGCATAAACAGAATTCGGAGAGGGAGATATAACAACGAACTCTATGGGCTATATATTGACATTGACCCGGTCTCAAGGGATCAAACTAATGAGCTTTTATGGTAAGGACATGTTAAGCGAATGAAAACCATCGCCCGGGTCCGGATTTTTTTTTAACTCCATTCTGTAAAGCAAGACCTCTGTTTAGATGGTAACTTAAGTTGAAAGGAGGATTAATCAACCACAGATGAGTGAACTTCATGAGCAATATTTTTATTACTTTTAATAAAATTTATATTTTAGCACCTTTGACTACACAAAAATGTTTGTTGTTATTGTACACCCGAAATACAAAGAACGTTCGATGCTAACATTTTTGACATCACGGAGGCATCGTTCACTTAAACCCGAAAACAAAAGGAAAAAAATTGCGTGTGCACTGAACTAGAAACTGAAAAATGTTGAATTTATATCTTCAAACGAAAATTTACTGACTGGAACAACAGAAGTTGTGCGTTGGCATTAAAAATAATATTAAAGTCAGGTTTTCATGTCAGATGTAATTAATGAGAGAAGATAAATTTTGTGAAGACCCGAGGCTTGAGTCTGCGATGACATCGAGACGAGCAGAACCAAAGGTGTGATATTTGATCCCATTCAATAATTTGAGAAGGCTAGAAAGCGATCGACCACAATACGTCAAGACCAACTTTCAGTGCATGCAGCGAGGGATACATGAATGGACATCTTTGGCTTGGGATTTAGATTTAATGACTTTGCGATGGGATGAAATATCTTTATAGCAAGCACACGGTTGATTTAGCTCAATATATACCAGGGCACTTGGCGGCCTCTAGATCTTAAAACATTAATCAAACTGAACACATTGCGACAATGGAATGCTTCCGGTTTTCTGGGTGTCCTAGACTTTTTAGCTAGCAGATTTCTCAAGAGGTACAGCAAAAAGAAAGTATTGTGAAAAGATATAACGTAGAAAAGCTGTAATCGCGGGCAACCGTCAAAATCTATGCCAGACACGTATTCCCAAATTACTCAATAACCCCTCATTATCAAGTACAAGGAGCAACGTTCCATTAGCGATGCCACAAATGATGTGCTGGGTTTTAACCAACTCCCACTAAGTAATCCTGGTTTGATGAATAGTGCCGAAAAACACATGTACATAGTAAAAGGGGTGGGCTTCTGCAAAAGGAGAAAGAAAAGCACGAGAAATCGGTGATCGAAAATATTATGACAACGTTTTGTCCCCAAGGAACGAGATATAAAAGTCGCACCCAAAATAGAAAAGAAATGGCCAGTTCAATAGGATGCTTACAGAAACCTACACATAAATGTAAAAAGTAATTGGCATAGAAATATAGAAAAGCTTATTTTGGAGACTGTACAAAGCCAACGAAGCCCAAAATCCCGCCGTCAGTCTGCATAGAAAGAACATTCCATTTAGACGATGATAGTCAAAACTCAACAAAGTTGCTGAAAGTCACTTTTTGGAGAACATACACAAACTAGTCTTAGGATTTGGCTAAAAGATATCGGTACCCCCTATCTGTTCAAGACCGCATTTATGAGAACTTTATAGAGCTATGTCTTGCTTTGGCATCAATGTCAAACTCGTCCATCTATACAGAACGGTTGCTACTCCGCCATGGCCAAAAACGACTTAACCGAGACCTTCTGATATAAAAAAAAAATTTAGACAAGGTGACGCGATGTAATGTGTCTTAAGAAAGTCATCACACCTGAAAGATTGTACGGAACTCACAAACCAACACAGGACGTCCAATCTTTTAAAAGTCATTGCAACCACAATACAAGCTTACGCCGAGGATTTGATATACCTAATTGCCGGAACTCAGCGGGTTGTGATCGATGCGTTGGCCGTCTCAATAGTAGCGAACGCATCGATGTCAACATAGATCTAGCGGTTATTGACGGCAAAACTTAATAAAGGGTTTTCCAATAAGGACTTGACAATTTTTTTTTTAAATAAATCGCAAACCATTTTAGATATTTCAAAAACTTTATTATCGGCTTGAAGTACAATCAAAACATTTATGAATGGAACTCGACTTCGTTCATATGGCCACCGCGGGCACGTTTGCAGCGGTCGATTCGTTGGACCCAATTTTCAACGACTCGCCACACATTTCGCCTGAAACGGCCGCTATATCGCGTTCAATGTTGGCTCTGAGCTTTTCCAACGTCGTCGGCTTGTTGGCATAAACCAATGACTTAACGTAGCCCCACAGAAAGTAGTCAAGCGGAGTCAAATCGCACGAACGAGGCGGTCAATCGACTGGCCCATTTCGTGAGATAACACGCTCACCATACTTACTCTTCAATAAATCGATTGTAACGTGTGCTGTGTGGCTTATGTCACAATCCTGTTGAAACCACATGTCATCCAAGCAGATATCTTCCAATTCGGGCCAAAAATAATCGGTGATCATAGCGCGACAACGCTGACCATTCGCAGTAACGTGACGATCGTTATCGTCGACGAAAAAATATCGCACCAAACAGTTATTTTTTGTGGATGAAGTGGTGATTCATGAAGCACATGTGGATTTTCACCCAAGAAAAGAAAGAACCCATCAGCGGAACAGGAACTAACAGAAGAGATTTAAGTCGAACGTTTAGAACGTCAATTTTTGCGTTCACGGATTGAACCTCTTTCGGATGAGTAAAAAGGTTATCCAGGTCAGAAAAGTCGAAACCTGCTTGCCCTAGATTTAGAAGACGATTACTGTATGGGAACATAATGTGCTCATAGGACAAGGATGCTTTTTGTTAAATTTTTTATTTTCGGAACATTATGACGGCAATAGCTACGCAACTTGAAAATGAAAGATAACCAAATAGGCACAATCGAATGAGTGACATATCACATCAACAACCGTAAATCCACATTATCAATGGCTTTAGTTCTTTCTCCAAAAACCTTGATCAGACGTACACAGATACGAGTTAATGACTTTGAGCATTAAATCACAAGGTCACCGAATGACCATTAACTGATTAAACCAGTTTATGTATTTATAAAAGCTCTATCAGCTGCATTCGTCATTAGTTCTTTCTAAATATACAATATTAGTAAACATACTCATATCAAAGTGTCTAGATAAGATTCATTCAAAATCAATACTCGTAGTCTATTAATCGGTTCACTTATTAATGTGCTTCCACGAAAGCGTTTTGCGCAGAGCTCCCAACACTATCTACTACTCACTAAAGTCTCTTATCTTTAATAATAATAACTTCACCAAAAATGCTGACATCGAAATAACGCTGACTCATAAGTTAAGTTAATATAACAATAACTTTTCGAAATAGATTTCAGTTGAAGCTAATCCCAATTAATACTATCTTTTTCCAAAAGGATTAAATAGCTAATGTTTGTGTTAGCTACATCAGCAACTTTTCAACAATAAGCTGCACGAATCAATTTACTTTCTCAATACAAGTTAGTCACTGTTGGTTCTAATTACGTACACTTACCAAATATCACAGAAAGTATCTTCGTATCCGTGTTGTGGGGCTCCTTCCAGAGATTAGTTCCATCCTTTGTCACCTTGCCACCATTGGACATCAATGCTGTGATAGTATCAAAAACCATGTCAACCGAAGGTAAGCGGAAATTACGGATACAGATAAGCCCTGGGGTGTCTGTGGTATTAGAAGGAACTTTTATTCGTATCTGCTGGTCATCAGTACGAATATAACCGTCACCATCAGGCCAAACAACAATCGTAATAATATCTTTCGACGAAGGATAGCAGGAGGAACGAATTAACACCAAAGAGCGATCCATTACAGGGATAACGACAAGCTCCTCCGGAGGTGGTACTCGTTGTGCTGATGGTGCTGCTTTTGAAATCGTAGCAACCGTAGCAATGGCATCCAGGTGAAGGTTCAATTTGTCGCCAACGTCAACATCCTCATCGTCGTCGTCGTCGTCGTCGTCGTTGCCATCGTCGTTGGTGGTGTACTCGTATTTGTCGCTGTGGTATTCCTCATCGTCGCCACGGCCATTCGTGATGAACTTTTTATTTGACCACGTAATTGCTTTAAGCCTTTCTGGCTTTGAAAATTGCCTCGCGTATCTTGAATACAAAAACGGACACCATGCCGAGGTCGTTCCAAATCGTAAACCACCACCAGATGCAGCTGTTGTTGGAACTTCTGTGCCTGGTTCATCACCACGTCGTCTGAATGTTTGACCATTTACATGTCCTCTTTCTGCTTCATATGCTGTCCCTGCTCCTACCCACACTGCTGGTTGGATAAGGATTTGTGTCATCTTAATTTTCTACTACTTTTTCTACCCCTTGAAAAGGATGTTTTTCCCATGTAACATATGTATACGTTTGTGTGGTGTGTCTAATGCTCTTAACGAGAATTGTTATTGTTTTCTTTTCTGTCTATGAGAACTATGCAGAAAACTTTATTCAGAAAACAAATGACTGCTGCGGGGATATTCGCAAGATACTGTCAAGTAGGAAGACTGCCCTGAAACCAGAAAGTGCTTTTCTGATCGATAACGGACTTATCTTAAGTAGTTGGTGTCTTATCGGTTGCTGTTTTAATTGATTGGCAAATGGAAGAGGTAATAAAGCGAATATAGTCTTATTTAGTTTAAATGTTTTTAAATTTGAAGGGGTCGTGACTATGTCTTGGCTATCGAAATGGTGTAGTGTTTAATTTGATTGTGGAAATAATACTATGATTAGAGTCAGAGCTTTTTTTTTTGATAAAAATGGCACACGTCAATGAATTGAAAAAGTTGTCGCCAAAGTGGAGAGTTTTAATTTGTAAGACAACTCTTATAATAGCCAGGCAGTCTACCGTTCATCGTACCGTATACTTGGTTGTATGGTATTAGAAACTTATATGCTAACTGGACAATGGTACTCTAAGGATGTGATGCAAACGTAAGGTGTAAACAGATGGCAAGCAAAGGTACGAGTAAGTGACGAAAGCCGCATCTCTCCAGCGAGGAGTGAAGAAAAGAAAGAAAGAGATAAGTGAATGCGATTGTCACTGAAGCCGTCCAAGTTCTCGCATTTCCCTCATTCCCTCTTATAGACCAGGAGGAAGAAAAAGTCAGTTCATTCGTTAACGACAATGGTTATCCTCCCATGAGCTCCGGAAAAAACTGGTCTTGTAACCAACAAAGACTGCAGTCCCAGTACACGAATTCGGTTAAGATTGCGAAGCTTGAGTCGGTGGTAAAACCAGTAAAAGTTGCAGTTCGCCAGGACAGAATTTGGATGCTGCGGGAATTCTATAATTCCACATTCGTTGACAGATTTTGGGGGAGAGAATTTAATAGCAAATTCTTAGATTTGTACAGTAATATTCACCTACACAGTGTGCCAAATAATATACCGGACTGGTGCTGGAAAACATATTTTCTATTTCTATTTATTTTTTAGGGGGCTTATTCGAAATATTCTCCTCCCGATTCGATACATTTGTTCCCCCTGTTCTAGCTCATACTGCGGAGTTACTTCCAGTGCTCGTGTTGAAGCTGTTTGAATGGTTGGAGTGTAGTTAAAAAAGGCATCCTTTTAACTTCAATGTCAATTTTGGGAACATAAAGAAGTCCCACGGTGTCAAATCAGCTTGTTTTCGAGCCGAAAATTTACGAAAAATAAGTGCTGTGTGACTGAGAATGCAAACTGTGAAAAAGAGAAAAAAAATTAGATCGCGATATTCGTCGAATACGATGGATTCTGGACATCAACTGTTTCAAAACAACAAGATATTGTGCGACAGTAATTGTTTCACCAGTTGAAATGAATTCTTTGTGAATAATTCCTTTGCTATTGAAGAATGTGGTGAGCATTGTCTCTATTTTTAAAGGAACATTTCGTGTTGTTTTTAGGTTGTGCTGACCCTTGGTTGCAGGATCGTCTTGTAAACACAACTTTTCATCACCCCCGTAACAATTGTTTTTATGAAGTATGGATCAATGACGTATCTGAGTTGCCAGAATCTCATCAAATTTTAATATTCATTCAAAGTGAGTGGAACAAATTTTGCACAGACCTTTGTTTTGCTCAAATCCTCGTAACAAAATGGTTCGAAAAGTCTCTCTTCTCATGTTTAGGGCCTATTCTACATTCTCAGTGAAGCATTGCAGTATTCTGGAATAAATCACGAACTTGTTGGATCATTTAAGGCGTCAGAACCGAAATTGGCTTTAAAGTGTGTTTGTCATCCTCCAGCGTTTCTCTGTTACTCAAATATCGTTTATGCCACTCGAAAACAACTGTTCTACTTAAACAAGCATCACAGTATACTTTTTGCATCAATCGGAATGTTTGTTATTCATTACCAAGCTTTGGAGCTCCATCTTAAAATTACAACATCGAATGAAAAGGTGTTCTGGAAAAATATTCTTTGTAGTTGTTAAATGTCAACCAAATGTCATGAAATTTTGACAGATAGTAGAGAAAGATTCGAGCTTTAAAACCCACGTTCAAACAAATTGATAGTTGTTGAGATAAGGTTCGTGTCCGGGATATTTTTTGCCACACTGTGTAACCAGAAAAGCCCGGATCAATTGCCTAAATTGGCTTAGAGATGTAGAGCTAACGAAGGTCAACGTTTCGATCAAATGTGTCTTCGGTTCTTACTCTATACTTTGAGTCGTCGGTTTCTAAACTACAGCCAGTTTTTTGGCACGGGATGTTCCGCATTTGCGGAAATTTCTCAGTTTTATGTGGCGAGTAAGGTAAGCGCAATTAACAGTTCCGGTACCCACCAAATCAGGCCAAAATACCTTTCACAGTAAGCGTTGCAGTAGGTTGTGTAGCATACTTAAATGCTTGGCATAAGTGTAGTGCCACGTCACGATGTCAATCGTCAGCAGCCTGAAGTCTTTTTTTACCGAGTATAAGCATGAAAGTCGCTAGCCTCTTGCTTACGCCTCCCATTCGTTTCGTCTGCTGGCAACCCGCCATCTGCCATATGAGACATAAATGTTAGTTGAAGACCTAACCAAGGGCACAGTTAATTAATTTTGACGGAGGCTCGGTTCATTAAAAACTCTCCTTTGGGACTTGCCCAGCAAGTTTAATGGCGATTTCATTTCCTGTGATTGCATTGTGTGAATTTAGCCTTTCGACTGACTTGGAAGTCGTCAGATGGTTCAGTAAGTCATGACTGTCGCGCTTATCTCATCATCAGGATTGCGTATATCTCCGCTTGACTGAAATAGCCAAGAACTCCAGACAGACATTAGCCTCGCTCATAAAATGGGTTTTGAGCCATCCGCAAGTAGCCGACTGCATTCCTTCCCTGGCGCAGATGATGTGTAAAACGATTCTTGGGCAAAGGAGAAGCTGATTCCGACAATAGGAGTTCTGGTGTCATTTCTACAGATGGCATGTCTGTGAGACCGTAGTCAAAAGATTGTGGGCAAGAAGTCATCAAACGTGTAGTGTTGTATCACAAACCGTTTGTTTTAAACACCAGACAGATTTTAGAGAAAGGCTCATGGTATCTATACCAATGGAGGAAGATTGATCCTTTACTCTGCTTGAAGCCCGACAGCCTTTGGGGCTTTCAAAGCAACATTCCAGATTCAAAAAATGTTTTTTGTTCAGAATCAACCCCAAATACTTAGCTTCATTGAATAAACGAAAAAGAACTATAGGTATGAGCTAGACTAGGCATCTTTCACCTTTTTGTAAAGAGAGCAACCCAGTCGTTGTCCGAAAACCCATGTCTAGTGCACCAAACGTCGATGGTAGGGCTGGCCGTGATTAAGGGCAGAGAGTTGTAGGACATAATCCAGCATTCAGTATCACTGCATTATTTGCATATGCATAATCATAGACACTTTGCGGTCAGCCCGTGTTTATCACTGGTATTTAATATTGGCTGTAGGCCAGAACTACAAACTGTTGCTCTCTCTACAAAACTAGTGATTTGTGTACGCTGTGTTGTCAGGCCGAGTAACACACGTCGTCGTATTCTTTCTTATCAAGTCTGTCCATTATCTTTCAAAGCTTAGTCGTAGAGTTTGACTTTTCTCTTCATGATCTTCAACACATCGGGGAGTTAGACTAATAGGACTCAAGTTCTTGATGACGTATAAAGGCTACTCTCATGGCTTGTCAGGGTTTCACTATGCATACATATATGTCTTGCACTTGTGAAGATTCACTTCTGAGCTACTACTGGTTTATACCAGCTTTTCTGGTACAATCGAATATATTCTCATGGTATGATGTGACATGAAGCCATCACCGTCAAAAGAGCTCTCGATGAGGAGACCACCAGTCGAGTTAATGCGTTATGGTCCAAAGGTAAGCACTTGGACAATACTTTCTAGTTAGACCAAGTCACCGGGTTTTGGGATTTAATCTCTAATATCATCGCAAGGCACGGTGCCATCAAAATCTATTCTGAATCCCTAGGTATGCAGCACCACCGCACAAAGAGCTGAAGTTGGAGAAATGTGGACAAGATTGAATCTGTGCGCCACCTACTGTGTGATTGTCTTGTCTTCTCTAAGAGAAGAATGACAGCCTTAAGTGGTTAACTCTTTACAGAGCTGGAGGACTTACGTATATTCAAGTAAGAACCCTTCTGAAATTCATATTACTTTATGGGTGGTTGTAGTCTACCCGTTCCCTTTCGGTGTTTGAAAACAATCCTACCGGTGGTATGTGGTTACAATGGATAAACTTCTGGTTCAAGTCAGCATTAAATTTTCATTACAAGGTATCTTATCTACAATAGTTTCTCGTTTTCAATTATCACTTCAGATGTATCTTCGAAATGAATTTCCATTGCCTTTAATCAATTCCAAAGCAATTACACAGTGTCTCCCTCGCCTTCGTCTGTTACTATGATGTGACTCTCTCTAAAATGCGAATTTCCTGTATCTCATCAATATTCCTGAGGTTTTCTCCTACCATCGACAATTTTCCACCGATCAAAGGAATGACCACCAGTCACTCGGTATCAGTACCTCCTCCTTTCGAATTAAATTCCACTTGTCAAGCATTTTTATTTATATTTCGATTTCAATCTGACACAACCATAAATCAGCCATCCGAGTTTGGTAAAAGAATTCAATTTCACCATCTCCACCACCAAGAAATTGGCTGCCACTTCCTTCAATTTCCCAATTCCGACAGATACTCGTGTTTGCATTCCATTTCATTTTCACATCCTGTCTTAACTGAACCACCGCAATTGGAACCCTCCAATTTAAAATGCTTTCAATATTTCAAAGAGGGGAATATAAAAATTAAACAAGTTTGGCGAAGTAGAAAACAAGGAGCAACACAGCAAAAAAATAAAGAAATAAAAAAAAGTAAAACAAAAATGTTCTTTTTACGTTAAAATAACAACAGACGCAACATATACTCGTTTTTATAGAGGGATACTGTTATACATTAACGCAGAATGGTTTAAATTGCCAATCGGTGCGAAAGGACCCGCATTATACATTCCCGAATCAACTTAACCACAACAGGATTTAGCCGCATACCAAACTTCAAAACCCATACCAATCCAGCTTTTTTAACTGAATGCGAACGAGTATCTGCTTCTGCTTTTCGATATTAAGGGGGGGTGAATTTAGTGTGGCCAGATTTATTTTTAAAGAAAATGCTTTACTTTTCCCAAGATGAAAGCATAATCTATCAACAATTGCTTCCGTTCTGTAGGCCTTCTATCTGCAAAAAACCAGCACGGTTTCATGAAAGGTAAATCCACCACCACTAACCTAACAGAGTTCGTATCTAGGACGCTTTGTACTTTAGAAGACGGTGATGAAGTCGATTCAATTTCCACAGATTTCAGCAAGGCTTTCGATAAAATTTCCTATCAACTTATCATTTTAAAACTAAAAAAACTTGGGTTTTCCCCTCGGTTTGTGGCATGGATCAAATCCTATTTAGAAGACCGAGAATACAGAGTCATCTTCAGATCCTCAATATCCGACCCCATTAAAGCAACATCTGGTGTCCCTCAGGGTAGTCACCTTGGACCAAACATCATTATCCTAAGGATTAACAACATAAATCACGTTTTAAAGAATTCTAATCTTTCTATTTTCGCTGACGATATGAGAATTTCCAAAGTCATTTTGATGCCTTCTGACTCCCATTGCTTGCAAGATGACTTAAATAAGTTTTCGGTATGGTGCGAGCAAAATTTTTTGGAGCTTAATGTCAACAAATGCCAAGCGATAAGGCAAACGCCTTCCTCCGCCTCCAAGAAACCACTTTATCTGCGATGAGCGTATTCCCTCCACTACCGAAGTAAGGAATCTAAGGGAATATGTGACAGAGATTTAAATTTCGACTCACATATTGACAGCATTATAAATAAAGCTAACTCTGCACTTGGCTTTATCAAACGCTGGTCAAAAGAGTTTTCCAACCCCTACGTTACAAGGTCTCTGTACATTACTTTTGTAAGGCCTCTTCAAGAATATTGCAGCCAAGTTTGGTCACCCTATAAGCAAATCCACATTCAAAGAATCGATGCAGTCCAACGCAGGTTTATCCGATTTGCACTTCGTGGTCTACCTTGGGCCGACCCATATGGATTACGTCCTTATGAAAATACTACCTTGATCAAAAGGTTCCCGGAATAACCACATTTGCAAAAGTTACGTAGCCGATGTACTTTTTATACACCAGTTATTGACTGGAAACATCAACTGTTCGAGGATAACACAAAATATTTTATTCACTCCCAATGCCCGAAGTCTTCGACCTAAATAGCAGCAAACATGAAATCAAATCAAAGCCCTGCTGAATATGTCACGCCCATAAAATCTCCCTCGACTTATATTCTCCCTCGTCCCATTAGGTTAAGAATGTTTTTTGTTAGTTTTTAAGCCTAGGTTTAAGTTTTTGCTTGTTAAAAAGCTAAATAAAGTTGTCCGGGGAAGACCCGGGCCAGTAATCAATAATCAAGACTAACGGGCTGGATGCCGTTTTTCTTGCCCCAATGTAGTTTCAAGAAACAGGGCTTTTTCGTTCCTATCGATTTTAGATGGAATTAGTCAGTTCCATTTTTGCTTATTTAGTGGCATGCATTTATAAAGGTTTGCGGCGCTTACGGCCATTCATGAAAAGGTAATCTCCACAAAGGATAGGGATTTATGTATGTAAAAAAACAGATAAGACTCTGGTTTATACCACGTAAGAATATAATGTAGCTTAAGAGTATCATATGTCTTCTAAGATACACATCTCTAGCGTCAAGGAAAAGGGCCTTAAGGTGTTCAAACGTACAAGTAGGGCGGCCAAATAGCATGGCCACTTATGGCGATAAAACGATCACCGATTTTCATCACCATTACCTCGATTGTAAAGTGTGGCAAGTTGGGCCATATCCTTAAAACTAAATATCCATCAGATTTTACAATTCCAATTGAAATAAAAAAAAATCCATGAAATAGAGTAAGCTCAATTTATTCTAACCGCCCCGATGACATCATCTTGGAAGATTGTCCAATGACACATCCGGCATGAAAACCACGTCAAAAAATCTATGCTTGATTGGGCGTCTTCGGCTATTTACATGACCAAAAGCTGCCAAAAATGTGCCTCGTCCCAGAGGATGATTTTTTCAGTGAAAAATTAGATCAGATTCCATCTTCAAAAGAGGGCAATCAGCGAAAGTTCCACATGCACGATGATCATGGGGCTTTAGGTTTTTGGTCAATACGAATTTATACGGACATGTGATCAGGTCTTTTTGCAAAATGAGCCACACGGAGTATTGCGAGCCGGACATGCAGTATTCCCGAGAATGGCTCGTATTCTATTGATCGTACTAAGGATTTACCGTCTACTACTGGCTGTCTCAATGCCACGTCAGTGATTAACACCAGTATTCACAAACAGCTCTTCCCTAAGTAAGATACCAATGCTGTGGAAACGATGCTTTTTCTCAGCGCTTTCCTTTTGGCAAGCCTTCAATTCATAAACAATATTTAAGTAACATTTTGCCGTTCATTAAGCGTTCATACTGCGCTAATTACTGCTCTGTGATTGGTCCATTTACCAAGTGTTACCAAGTTCAGGATGTATTGGTGGCACTCGCAAACCTCTTTCAGTTGATATTCTTAAATTATTTTCAACTAGCGGCAGAAGGAAAGAACAAACGATGTCTGTTGAAAATCTGTAACGTCTTCGAAATTCTTCCGAACTAGAATAATCGATAACCCATCGTCAATATAATTATCAAATTCTTCCTCACTGCTGTAATCCATTTCATATTGTTTTGAAAGACAAAATTACTTTTTGCAAACCTTAAAAACAAAACGAAGAAAATTTTGACAGTTCCTATGCTTCCTAAGCTTCCTTGTTTGTGCGTTCATTTTAACGAACGTACAGTGCGCTTTGACAGTTAAGTAATGTTTGTGAAATGAATTCACTAACCCTGTGCGCTCATGCACACTATGAGACCTCATAGTAATGTTTGTGAATACGGGTGGAAGTCGATTCGATTTTGCTCACTATGCGCTCAATTTGTTGGTTATTATTGGAGCTAACGCATGAAATATAGTCGAAATTGACCACAAATTTTGATAGCAAATTAAGATAATTTAATAACATAATTGAAGTGTATACATTTCCACATATTGGTAAACAACTGGAAACGCAAATATGACATCTGTCAAAAAATTGTATAGGAAGTTATATCATGAAAGACCCTTTCAACTATTCGTAGCATAAACCAAGTAGCAGAGTTCTTTAAAAAGTGACTCATACAGATTCGGGATTAAATCTAAATATCATATCATATCATCAGATCAGACCCTCTTACTAAGGGATATACAGAACTAATTGGAAATTTTCACAGCTAAAATAAATATTACGGATATTATACTCGTAGTTAAGTCTAAATAACCGGAGAAGTCCTTAAAATGCTGCCTAGAGAAGCATTGACTAAGCTTCTTTACATAATTAACTCCGAATGACAAGAAGTCTTATAGATCGATTTGACTTTTACCAAGTTTTATTGAAAATCTTTGAAACCATAGTTCTAAGACGCATACTGACAATTATTGACGGAAAAATTGTTATCCCCTACAATCAGTTTGGGTTCAGTGTATTCCCTGATGTCGGAAAGCTTTTGATAAGGTATGACATGAAGGCTAAAAGTTCAACTTACGGCAGGACTTGTCACTGATCTTTCATAATATACAAACAAAGCATCTCGAGATGAGAATTTTCTGCAACAGACTTGGGAACGAAGTATCGCAATTCAAAGACATTTAAGCTGGCGTACAGTAGGGTAGTGTTCTTGGCCCATTTCTGTAATCAAAAAGTGCATCTTGGATCATGGTTTGTTAAGCCATTTATCCTTTGAAAATTTTTTGTTTTAAACACTGGTCGTAACTGCGGCTAACATAGTTTATTCTAAATTTAAAATTTTTAATGACGTGTTCGAGTATTACGGGTGGCGTTTGACCAATTACTTGAGTAATGTTGGCCTAAAAATCCTCATTCGTAGCAGACTTATTTACCCAAGTAGGACTTTATGTAAAAAGGACAAAATCTAAAGGTGTGATGCCACATGATCACCGAATCGTTCTCGCAATAGAGCCATGGTTTTACAGGCTTTGTAACAAGTGGCGCCATCTTGTTGGAACAAAATGTCGTCGAGACTACGACAGGAAAAAGTCTTAACTAGCCATAAACTACACCTAACTGTTGTTTTGTCTGAATAAGGTGGTGTAAACAAATGTCCTCAATCACCAACCTAAGGTTTGATGACGAGAGACTAAGGCCATCCGTATACGAGTAGCTAATTAAATGACTCTTAAGGGGTAGGTTAAAATGAAATTGATGTCGATCAGAAATAGTTTTGGTCTAAGGACCGATCTCTGTGTAACACAAATATTCTAGGAGTTTTCTTCCTCGCTTTTCACTTCATTGACCTTCACTTTTTGTTTTCTGTTAATCAGGAATGATTTGAAGCAAAAATTGGACTGACAGCTTGAAGCACTGCCAGGAAAGCTGAGGCGGCCGTTTGAATTATGTGATATTCCACACATAATGGCATAAACGTAGCTTCAAAATAAAGGGGGAATCAATTTTATACCTAAAATCCTTCTCGTTTTATTTTAATCGTCCTTATATGGCCATTCGTTACAATTAATGCAGACCTTAAACGGTACCATCACGTCCTTGTACTATTTATCGACTTCCAGACCTTTTCGCTCATTCAGAAAAAGCTTTAAGAAACCTGAAATAGAATTGGTGTAAGAGGATACTTGTCAAACTGGCTCAAACACAAGGACTTTGAATTAGAAAAAAACTAATTTATATGGTGTTCCACAAGGCTCCAAACTAGGCCCCATTTTATTCATTCTACATACTAATGAACTTTTGAGGATATTTAAAAACAATACAGCCTATGCATATGCAGACGATATAGCCACCATAGTAAACTCGTAATCTGTAATTTCTATAGATTTTCTTTCCAAAGGAAAGTGTTGTTTTACAAATGAAGAATATCAAGTTCATTGATTAACCTGGACCAGGTTACAAAACAGGGAAGCCGATAGTCTAGAAATGAATTGATTATTAAAATGTAGCCCTGGCATATGTATAATGCACGTGATCTAGGTTTTAGCATATAGTTTTGTATGCTTTCCGGCAACCTGAATATTTTTTTTAATAAATATCTGAACAGTTTTTCCACTTTTTCATATTAGAAAAAGCCATACACTAGTTAATCTCATTACTGCTTCATAGACTTTATATTTTGAGCTAAGAGCTATTGTTTTCTTTTACAAAATATACGAGTATGTGCTTTCTTTGCTTCGTTTAATTGTTCTTTGAAATGTGTTCGAAATGTCACTTGAGATGTTATTGTAATTTCAAAGTACTCACATATACTCTTAACGTTCTCCAAACTTGTATTTCTCAAAAGACCATAACTTTCGATTTATGGGCGTTAACTTGGAGGCTGTACAGAGTCCAGGACTTCTCCAGCTTGCTGTTCATGATTTTCATCATATTTGGCCTTTCTAACGAAATAACGATATCGTCTACGTATAGAAGTAGCTTAATATTTAGTCCCTCGAATAGAATCTTACGGGGCAAAGCATTGTTAAGATCATCGAAAAAAGAGGTGAAATGCAGCGGGCTCATGAGACATCCTTGTTAAACATTCATGCGCGACCCGAACCAATTTGACTGATTATTGCCATTCCATACTCCAGTTTTGTATTTTACGTATAGGCTTTGTCTAATTTTAAGGAGATTCGTTGATACCTCTAGGTTTCTAAGTTAAAAAAAAGCGATTTGCGGACAATGCCGTCAATAGCTGCCTTGAAGTCAACGGAAACCGCGTAAAGTTTTTTCTCTTTTCTCTAGATTAGTCCTGGCAATGCTCTTATTGACATCAATGTAAAAACGTTTGTTGAGAAGTTCTTTAAAATCCAACCTGAAAGTCAATGGGCAGATTGTTTGCCTCTACCCAGTCAGTCAGCTGCTCCAAAATTATTCCCGCGAAATGGCATTCAATACGGAAATGCCTCTGTGTCTGTACTTACTCGGGTCGTTGTGGTCTCATTTTATAAATATCGAAATATCGATATTTCTGCTAAAGCGGGGTCTTGATTTCCCATATCAAAAATGTAGTCGAAAAATCAGTTTGCTTATGAATAAATTCATACTAAAAAATTTCTTATACAACGCAATCCTACGCTGGGGCTTTATTTATGTAACATCGATGCAGTACTCTAGAAAAGTCTTGGGTAGTCATTTTGGGATTCAATATCTCGATTTCAGATAGGGAAGTGCAAATACCAATAATTCAAAAACTTTAATAATTCAACTTCTGTGTCCCTTATGAAAGTTAGGCCGCCAAAGGATCTCGCTTACTTCGCCATACGAAAACTAAACACGAACGTCAAAAACATGATTACTGGAATTCCCAAAAACAAAAATAAGGAACTCGAAAGAGGATATGAACAAAAAAAGAAGTAAAACGTGATTTACTGAAAGAAGGCTTCTATTTCAGACCATAGGTACTTTGGACTCAGAATCAGATGAGAGGTCTCGGGCTATTGATGAGATCAACGGTGATATCACTTATAATATTGAATTAATATAATAAAATGCCTTTTTCACATCTATATCATATGTTCCACAGCAAGCTTCTTCAATACGCGCACTGCATTGACATTATTGATTGTTGATCAGTGAAGAGATCTTCAGATCTCCCTGGTTTAGATACGAGTGGTACAGATTTATCTTAAGCTCTTGATGGTGCAGTTTAAAATTGAAATAAAATTTTCACCATGGTCACACTGATTAAAAATCAACCAACCCTAAAAAACAAAATTGAGATGCTTTCATGCACAAAAACAAAACAAAATAAAAAAAACCTCAAAGGATCTAGATACCCTAAATGAATGCTAAATAGAAATATCCTTACGAACATACGCAAAACGCAAACAACAATTGACGGCGTGGAAGAATGAATACCAAAAATACCAAGAGCAAAAAAACAAAAGAAGAAAAGCCTCTCCAGCCTAGATGATTCGCATTTAGGTAATCAGTAATAAACTCCTCCAATCTATGTGAAAGATAAGGGAAAGTTCTCCCTTCCTCCTTCAATGTATCCGAAGAAACTGAAAATTTCTAAAAAGGACGAAATGAATTCGGATCAAGAAATTTGCTGGAGAAATCACTGAAATCCTATTCATCCGGGCATTCGTCTCCCACTTAATGTCCTGGCCATGGAAATTTGTTAAATTGTATATTCGCCTGAAATACTCGTATTATGTTTTTCACTCGCTCGGTGAATGTTATTTCTCTCAGGAGCACTTAAGCATTGAACAGATGGATCTACATTCTGAAAATTGTAGAAGGTGAAGCGAAAAGAAATCCTTTTTTCCTTGACCTATGTTAACGAGAATAAGGTTAGTTGTTGTACCTATTCAGAGGAAATCTATTCTCTTTGGATAGATGAATGCAGGGATACACGAGTACGTCAGCAGCGCCTTATGAATTCGTCGGAATAGAACATATTTCTATTTTTTTTTTTGTTCTGATGAAATCCTCAAATCCTTGCTGTTTCTTTTTTGAATATGAGCAGATTGGAAAACTCTCCAATGTACAGAGCGTTCGGTTCGATTTGTGGGAAATATGTTATATCTTTTTAATGATTGAAAAGAGAAACTATTAGAACTTTGAAAATTGAAAACTGTGCGAACTTTGGTTTGTCTTAAATTGGAATTGAATGATATTCGTAGCCTTATGCCTTCCAGCTGAATTCACTTGCAAAGGATACAAATCAATAGAACGTCCAACTTCTGTGGTTATTTACAAATATCTAACCATCGTGTGGGTGTCTAAGAGTTGCATAAGATAGGTACTCTTCCTTCATTAAGTTGATGGATTCCAAAGAAGCTGACTAGTAAATAGTTCTGTCAGAAATACCAAAGTGGGAGTACTCCTATAATAAACCAGCACCCTAGACACTACAAAACACATCAATAAATCAAGGATTTGATTCCTTATTATGGAGCCATCATCCTCGTGACTGCAAAATATTGTTATTATTTAATTCATAATAACCGGAATCACATTTTCTACCTCCGGTCCTATTTCTTGGAAATTCTGAGTGACTTTAGGAAAACCATTCAGCACGTGTCCAGTGATTTGTTGTTTCAACAAGAAAAGAAAAATCTTTTCAAGCTCATATATCAGTAGGCGAAAATGAAATCTCTGCCGTAGACACACCGGTTATGAAAAACGGCAAATAATTATGGCTTTTAGCTCAACCCGTCATGTTACGAATATGAATGCTTTAGCAGGCGACGTTACTATCTCGATGTAGAAAAAGAAAACTAAACACAAACCCGAATGTCTGTTGTACTTCGGCTAGTCAACATTTCTTTATTAACCATAGCATTCAATGTGAGGGAATGCTGACATTGATACGAGTAGACAAGTTAGTTTGAGGACCAGGTCGTACTTTTGATAATCTGCAAACCCATTTCATGAGCTTGCATAAAAACAGCGCACTAATATAAAAAACTCACTATGAAAGAAGAACGAATCGGCTAGGGATTACTTACCTGCTACTGTAAGCAGTGTGGAAGTATGTCTTCAACAATAACCCTTTCCAGTTAGCGATGTCTTTGGCGAAACGCCTTCAGATATCACTTAAAGATCTACGCTACACCCTAAACAGGGTGTTCCTCTATTAAGTAGTTCTTCCGAATGGGTATCGAAAACTCTTCGGGGTGAAGCGTCGATATTCGTTTGTTCATCTCATACTTCTTACCTCAGTTGACAAATGTGGACTTATCTGACAACTCAGACAGTACGTTGTTGTTTCTTCTCGTCTGTTCGTAAATTTAACTTAAGCCTCCCTAGTTCTTCTTAAGAAGATCCTTTTCACTTATCTTTTTAGGTTTAAGTTAAAGCTGTCTGTTGTCGATGTCGTGCGTTCCTTCTTGTTGACAGGACTTTTGCCTTTATTCACAGCTTAACCAATTATTGTGAGTAGCAGTTTACTACTCCGCCAATAATGCCAATATCATTAGCTTAAGAACTATATATTATATTTGCACATACTTTTGACAGATCGTGCCTCTGTTGTCGAGTTCGAGGTTCACCAGTTTTGCATAGTTTTTGAATGAAAAGACTTGGCATGCCTCACGGTCATTTACTGGATGACTACGAGTATTATTTCTCTTTTCTCGGAGTCTAAGACTTTTGCTAATTGTGTCACTACCAGCTGTCTGAACAGCTGCAGTCTCCCACTTCCTCATTTTTTTATACTTTTTTGGTTAAGGCACATAGTTCTTAGTGATTGTAAATATTGGAACAGCTGACTTCTTTCAAAGTTGTTTTTGTAAGCGATATAAAGTGCGCTGAATGACCTGCGGAATGATTAAAAAGTTTTGTTCGATTTGACAACCTTCCCAATACAGAGACGTAATGCAGCATTTCGATGAAATTCAACATTTCGAAATGCTGGAAATTGTATGGAGCATTCGGGTCGGTGTAAACGTACTATAAGATTGATTGTTGCTTTGCGTTCGGCAAAATGACAGCATCACTTCGCCACGGTTTATATTAGATATTACAGTGAACTATCGATCAGAGTGTGCCTGGTCTTGCCAAGAATTAAACTGAACTGCTCTTCGTTGTCGTGATTAACAAACCAATCAGAGTATCTATGTCCGTCTCCGGCTGTAACCATAAATAAAAACTTATGGGAAGGAAATGGTGCACATCATATATCGTGCACGCTAACGTGAGCAATAAATGCTGACACTGATTCGGAAGGTATTTGTTGAATTTAAGTTTACTATACATAAGGAATATCTATATGATTTAAGCAACAACAGCCTCGGAAAGGAGTGATTTAAATGTCGGCGACGCGTCATTCGGGTATAAAACATACTCGTAATTTGATTGCGAGGACTCAGAATAGACCAGGTGCTCCTGTACACCTAGTGGATACACCCAAGCCTACACGGGTGTAATCCTAGAATGCGAGAAAAAAAATCCATGTTTCGCCAGTGAACGTCCGGAGTTTGCTGGCAAAAACGAGGTATGAGGGTGGAGATGACAGCTCATGTTAATACTCGTACGTAACCGCAGATGAGGAGAAGTAAATACAAATTTCCGAAGTAGAAAGATTGAAAAAGACACTACTGTAGGAGAAAGTTTTGAAAATTTAACAAAAATATTGAAAATGTTGTTTCAGGGTAACAAAACTTGAAGTTCAACCTGCAAGGACGGAACATCATAGTAGCGCGCAAGTTCGCGGTTGGTGCTAAGAGTTTGGAAACTGTAATCAGGAAGAAAATCTACCATCCACCGAACAAAAACGAAGCAAAGATAGCAACATCAATATTCAAATCCAACAAATCGACATGAGCTTAGCCGCCGAACTTTTCAAAACTTAAGAAGCATGCTCATCTCATCTATAAAATCTGTTCAAAGGAACATAAGCCCGTTGTAAGCCAAATTGTTTTCTAAGACGCATGAATTTGAAACAACGGATGGAATGGTTTCTTGGAACTGAAAAGGTCTATACAACAGACGAGTATATTCCTATCGGGAGTTCCAGCTGATAGGATCGACATCAAGTTAAGGTATCGTTATCTTCATCAGTTAGTCTGCACCGAGGAATTGGAATCAATTTGCTAACATCAATTCTGGAATACTCAGGAGGTATCGCTTTGTTGGCTCCAGGACACTGGATTATAGGAAAAATTTAGATAGATGGTGAGTTTGCGAGAAAAAAAGAGAGTTAGAGTGTGGTCGATATCTATCCTAAGTGTGGTTTAGGGAAAAACACAATGGAAATTGATCGTAGATGGCCACAACTTGGTGGGCAAAGGCTGTCTACGCATTATAGCCACTTTACTGAACTTACTTACTGAACTTACTTACTGAACAACTAAGAGCTCAGGTTGGGATCCTATCAGGATACATTGTCAAGAGAAAACATGCCATAAGGCATGCCCGAAAACGGACGGTTGCTGCGACCTACAAACCGAAAAGATCATAGCGAATACGTTGTTCGAATGTAAAGGAGTCTCGAAATATATTTCTAGAAAATGTAGAGGCAAATTGGTGTGAAAGGGTCTAGTTCCTTTATTCCAAAGTTTTTATTCGAATTGATTTTCTAGAGATTGCTAGCATTCGGCCACGGCTTATACCTAGAATCTTGCCGCAGTTCGTTGCCATGTTCATTGGCAAAAATCATATTTAGATACTTTAGCATGATTCTCACGTCTGTCCACTACCGGTAGGGTAGATGAAAGGAGAAAAATACGGAACTACGGCATTACGTAGGTGGACGTGTATCCCACCTCGTTTGGAATATTTTCTGAACAGCGGATGAGTGATCTTGCCGCGAAAAGAAACCTTTGGATCAGATCTCAACAGTGTCGTGATATTCGCAAGAAAAAAAAATTGCTGCAGCATAAAAAGAAAAAAACTTGGAAGGGATTAATGGCAAAAATATATTGCAGACGAAAAGGGACATCTGCTTACAGGAACAACGAATTTGGCTATAGATGGAGACAGCACTTCTCAAAGACCTCCCGTACAGTGCTACAGTACAGCGGTCATCGCTTGAAATATGTTTGATGAATTGAATTTTGCGAAACCTCAATACAATTTCAGATAAGGTGTTTAACTACCTTCACGGCCTTACAAAATTTTGCTTTGCACTTAATCTACGATGGGCCATCTATAGCTATAAAAAAAGTATTTAACATTTTTCAACGATTTTTACATTATTGAAAACAGACTAATTATTGAGTATTACTTCATTCAAGTGACTTGGTTAACTTGGCAGGAGACCGTACTGTCAATCAAATTATTGAAAAAATGTTCCTTTGTTTCGGAGCGTATTTCACAAGGAGCTTAACCTATACCGTTCTTGAGTGCCTGAATCGTTTCTACATTGCATTGTTCACACAGCATCTATCGATCAAAGAAAAGTCCAACGACGTTTAACCGCAGCTCTGCGGCGGACAAGCAACATAACTGAAATTACTGATTGAATCATTACTGAGCTTAGTGTGCAACAAATCGTACTGTTGGACGACTTGTGTGGCATTTAGCCCCATCTTGCTGGAACCACAGCAGGCCCAATTCGTAATCCTCAATTTCTGTCCATTATAAATCGCTATTCATGCCTCAAGAGCACTCTTCATTGACTGTAAAGTTTCTTCAATTGCCGCCTTGGGAGAAAAATGGGCCAATAATGCCGCCACTCAAAATACAGCTTAAAACAGTTATACGTTCAGAATGCATTACCATTGTAAGGCTACGTTTTTTTTTTTTTAGCAAACTTGTCGTCAGTTTCAAGCTGCTCTAAAGCCCTAAGAGAGAAGTGATATCGAAGCGGGTTGTTATTTTGCTTCAATTCCTGAGCCAATTGGACCTTGAAAGCAAATAATCCGAGAGCTGAACAGAATGAAAAAATTCTCTTCATGCTAGTGCGACTGATTTTCTGTTTTTCAGATCTTTGGAACTCTGGTTTAGGAGCACACTTTCGACAACAGGGCACAGGACGAACATGGAAGTAGGTTCGGTTATCAATCAGCTAACCAGTTTCACGAACTTTCTATTCAAATTTGCGTATGCACTTAGGAGGTAACTTTGCAATATTTCCCAACGGTGTTCGATCCATTTCATTTCTGAGTTTCTGTTGATTTCTTGACCGCAAAAAAAAGCTGCCAGTTTCAAGATAACAAAAGATACCAACATATGGCCTGCCCTTTATAATATTTCTAAGACCTACCTCTGCCATTCTTACTTCATCACCATTTTCTACTCTTAAGCTGAAAACACTCCGGCTCAGACTAGACGTCTTTTGTTGACTAATCAGACAACAATCCATTTGCTCATAGGTGTCAACACATACTTAAGCAAACAAAACAAAAGACATGTTCCTGTGGTGCTGTTTGTTTCAATAAATAACATTTTCTTCACTATGAAAACCAAGACATCTTGTGTGATCCGGATTGTTTTCAGACTTAAATAATTCCAAACATAAACATCTACTGGTTGGCTACGAGTATGCCACAGAAACTTTTCCAAACACCAATTTACACAAAATGAACTGATTTTCATCCCCTATTACACAAGTCATTACATCACAATGTTTCACCTGCACTAACTTCAATTAACATAATCCCAAGCACCAAAAACCAATACCCAGCCTCAATTTGAATTTCAAACTCGATACCTTCGCCCCTATTCCTCCGGCGGCGATTGGGAAATCTTGTCAAAAAACTTTAAATGTAAAATAAAATGAAAAAAAAGAGGAAAAAACCAAAACTCACCTTCAAACTTCTCGTAGGCGGCGAAGCTTAACTTTTCCGGGACATACGATACCCGCTTCGATAACCCACCATCAAGGTTATCAGGTACTCGTATACCACCAGCCGCTCCCCCAATACCGCTTACACCACCATACCCATCGACTGAACAACAACTATTCTGTGATGATCTATCCGCAGTAAAGGATGCGACTTTCTTAAGAACATTGGTACCAACGCTGTTGGTTGTGTTACCAAAAATACTCCCTGCTGTCGTCGATGTAATTATCGGTGCCGGGAATTCAACTTCTCCCACCGAACAGGGGCTGTTAGCTTTTAAGGGTTGCTGTGCCAGTACCCCCATCGTTTCTTTATTCAACTGAACTTCGGCGGCATTCTGATGTTGTGATGTTGCTGACGATACTACTGTTGCGGCGGATGTTCCCGATGATGAAACAGGTGTTGGGGGTGGTGATTTGTATGAAATTATAACGGTTGATTGAGTTTCTGTTGAGGGTGATTGTTTGTTAACTGTTGTTGGTGCCGCTGCTATTGTGTCTGATGGTGCTGTAAAAATTCAATTAAAACATCGCAATGAGTTAACTTTAGTTGTTTTCAATGTTTTCAAGGGTAGCTCTTTTATTTAAATAATTTTTATTTTTTTATTTTCTACTTAGTCTAGGACGAAATCACAGATGCAATAGCAAAGCGATGAATTTTACCCTCTTTACCGCCCATTGGACAGACTTACGTATATTGAAGGGTTGGATAATTTCGAGTTCTACTCAAATTTGGAAACCTGAGACAGTAAGCAGTAGTGGACAAACCATACAAATGGTAGAGCTGCTGAACAATCGCAGTTTAGATCATTGAAACCTCGGAGACTGTTTCGAGATCTATGTACGTATGTCCTTGATGAAACAAGGTGATTCGCCTGTTGATCATACCTCATGTGAGTTTATATCGAGCAGCAGGTGCAGTCGCTCGATTGAATCGTCATGAGATTAGCGTAGCAATAATGGCCAGAATCTTTGTTGAGGTATTGTTTGAGGTTGATGTTGTAAGAGTCAATCCATGGCTTGCAACGAAAAACAGCAGGGGAGAGCTTATGTTCGAGGTTGAGGAAAGGCTTGGCCTCACATATTAGGGGCTACCGAACAACCACTATTGCACTATTGTAACAGTGCAAAAGGGACGTAAATATTATCTAGGAGGCTTGATGAGAAAGGCTAGGTTGAAAGAGGATGAGCAACTGCAGCATAAATAGCAGAGCTCAGTCAATTGCGGACTTGTCATTGAAGTTGAAACCTTTTGCGTGTGCGATATTTGAACGAGCGCCGCATGAAAAAGTTTATCAAGGTGCGTCCTTCCTTACTTAAAAGAAAGACGAGCAAACTGAAGATAGCTTGTACGATCTCTTTGACAAAACTTGCGAGTTTGGAAGGGAAAGTGTAGCCTACGAAAACGTATATCGGGTTATGGACTTTGTGACGTTACTATAGGTATGTATAATGTCGTGGCTAATAAGCTCCCTTTGGAATCTTAAAACTTATAAGGAAACTTGAATGACTTCCAATCAGTAACCCATCAACAAGATTGAAAACATTGATCAACGAAGGGACTTATGTCCGAACGTTCTGAGTGGCGTGCATTGACCCGGAGCATTACCATGTTGTTGTAGCTAGCAAGTGGTTTCTACATCTCGATATTCAGGAGGGGAATAGGAGAACTTCTGCTCAACGAACTATCAACCACATTGACCACATTGCGATCCACCCAAGACAATCCTCTAGAATAACGGATGTCCGAAAGTTCTGAAGGCCCAACATCGAGTCGGACCAGAACAGCGCAATGACAACCTTATACTCTGAGGAAACTCGACGTCAGACGGCTTCAATCGAAAAAGATCAAATCTTTTTTCAGTCGAGTCTCTCTTAATTTCTTAAGAGGTCGCCGCCAGCATCAAGCATCGAAGGCCAGTGGTAACACCGCCAAAAATCCATCTGAGATGCCGCCTCTGGGCATTTGTGTGCTGGGTTTCACTCGACCACCACAACGAAACCCCTGGTTTGACAATGAGTGTCGGCAAACACATGCACATTAGAGATGTATACAAAGCGGAGCTGCATCGAAGGCCTAGAGCTGCTCAGAAATTCTATGAGCACACAGGGTTCTCAGGAGGAAAAAGAAAGAGCATGAAAGAAAGAAACCCCGAACCCAGGCTTCGGTTGTTAAAAGACGAACAATGGAACATTGTAGAAGAATCGCAGTCGATGCTAAAGATTTGGAAACAGCATTTTCTGTAACGGCGTTGACGAACTAAATACCGGCGTTAGTCAGAACGAACCTTTTAACCTGGACGAAGTGATGATAGCCAAATCATAGGTTGAGTCCAAAAAGATCTGGTGGATGGAATGGCCTGGCCGCCGAGCTCTCCAAAGTGGCAAGTGATGACCTGATACGAAGCATACATCAACTCATCTGTAAGATTTGGTCGGACGAAAATATGCCCAAAAGTATTGTGTATCTGATCCTCAAAAAAGGAGAACCTCGTAACTGTGCCAACTACAGCTCTTAACATGGCATACAAGAACTTATCTGCAGTATTGTGTAAACTTGATTGGTCCATATTATTGTAGCTTCCGCCGCGTATGACAGCATTTTTAGAGATGAGCTATATAGAGCAATATCTGGTTTTTGCATCCCTGTCAAACTCTTCTGTCTGTGCAAAATGAGGTTAGAGAATACATGCTGCTACAGCAAGGTCGGTAAAAAAAAAAAAACCGAAACCTTTGTTGTTCAGAAGGGATTTAGACAAGACGATGCGCTGTGTTGCCATTTTTTCAACATCGTACTTGAAAGAATAGTGCAAAACTGACGAGCAAACACAAGAGGCACTATCTTTCAAAAGTCCGTCCAACTACTCGCATACGCCGACGATATTGACATAATCGGGAGAAAGCAGCGTGATTTCAGCGGCGCTTTGCAAGTATTGACGCGGAAGGGGCGAAAATGGGTTCAGCGGTCAATGACGGCAAAACATAGTGTATACTATTAACCAAAATGTGAATACCGACGTCTTGAACAGATCGTCACCTTCGACAGGTATAACTTTGAGGTAGTTAAGGACTTTGTCTACCTAGGTTCCGCTATAAATATAGACAACGACACCAGCGCTAGCATCAAACGAAGTATAACTCTTTCCGATCGCTGTTTCTTTGGGCTAAGAAGGTACACTAAGGAATAATCCAAGTCCAGCGTTAACACAATACTGTAGGCCCATCAAGTTCATGTTTAAGTTGGAAATACCACAACTTTCAAAGCAAGGTCAAGATCTTCATTCCACACAATCACAAATTCACTGTCACAGTTGAAAATCACACGAAACTTTGTCCATCGTACAGTGAAGTTATTTGCGAATACTGGCGAAAGATACGGCTGTCCTCACCCTGTGCAGATGCCACAAGTCATCAAAGAGGTGGAGAACCGAATTCCTCGAAATCCGCTGTGCCAATAGAAAATCATGTCTAGGGAGAAGGATATCAGTAAGTGCAGTATGTCGCGCTCGGCGCTTTCAATAGACAACCATGCCACTTACTCATATAGGAATTGAAAAAGGGATCCTAAGTCAAGATCAAAAGTCTTGCTTCGCCAGTACGCGAGGAACGGTCACACACGAATTCTTTTTACGAATGAGAATATTTTCAGCGTTGAGGAATCGTTTAACAAACAGAACGGTAGAGTGTATGTTCTGTTATCACTAGGATCAAAGTGGCACGAACCATCTTCTGCGATAGTTCGGTGGTGAGTCGCCTACGATGACCTCATCAAGACTTTATTTTTGGGAGGTTGGTGTCTAAATCTCAGCGAAAGTATATAAAATGGACATTTAAGAGAACGTTGTGAAGACCCTGAACAAATCACTAATCGGAAATAAACCGTTGAGTTTTAAACAAGCCTGCGCTTCAGCTCATAAAGCAAAACGATTCAAACATGGAATAAAAATCACGTTCCAACTTCATTCCTAAGGACGACTGGTCATCTGGCAGCCCACGCCTCAATTCATCAGACACAAGCTACGACCCGTTCTGGAGACTATGGCTTGCACCAAACGACATCCAAGTATTGAGAAATTGACCAGAATTCAGCTATAAATGTTGAAAGATGGAGTTGGGAGAAAAAAATTTGTATATCTCATTGGTAAGACACCCCAAGACTTCGTCAGGCTAAAAGAGTCATCAAACCCTTTCACAATAAATCAAAAGAATCCCTTCAACTTTAAAGGTATGGTTAGGTTTTCAACAGGATACTGCCGTCTTCGATATAATTTACACAAAATAAGTCTTAGTCAACTGAGTACCATCTTTGCAGGGAAGAAGACCGAACTGCAAAACACATTCTATGTAAATGGATGACTCAATGTTCCCTAATGAGCCGATACTTCTGAGGCAAATCATAGGCCCTGGAGAACTTTTAAAAATCACCACCAGAGAGATTCTCAATGTTATCAAAGAGGATAAACCTCTTCTGCACTCGGAATACTGATTTTATGGTACAAAAGTCCGTTTAGGTCACAGAGTCCCCAACAATTGGCAGATTTGACCCCTTCAAAAAAAAAAAATTTCCTTCAAAGCGCACACTTGTCCGAGCAGAACGTCTCTGTTATTTAAGTGAACGATGGACTTAATTTAAAGTTCCGTGCGGCATCCGATAAAGAATAGTGCCGCAGTGCGTCCCAGCTTGTCGTAAGAGGCGACTAAATGGGACACCAATTATATACAGGCAACTATGACACCAAAAATGAGCCTGTGACACCTTAACACCTTAAAACTTTCCCACAAGTTTGTATGCAATCAGTGGGTTCCCACGTCTGGAGACTACCGGTGGGGTAAAAGAACAGTCAATCAATTCGAAATGAGCATACAAGTGTCAAACCACTCAAACTTTAGAAGCCAACACCATAAGCGGAGCAGCAGCGATGCAGTAAAAATGGGAAACTCGTTACGCATAAGTTCGTATACCGAGGAAAGGGTTAATAAAAGGATAAGAAGATGGACTTAATTTAAAGGGATGCACATAAATTATAATGGAAGCACGGATACGCCTTGTTATCGCTCTCAAATATCGATTTGGGCACAGGCTCCAACCTTAAGAAAACCTGGACTGATCTAAACCCTCTTACTGATCTTAGGGTCTAAGCACCTATGGTACCATGTTTTAAGTACTGGTATGTACTTCGATTGATTTTGCCACTCAACACGACCATATTGAGCAATATTCAAAAATTAAATTAAAATAAAATTTTTCATAAAAATAACGTGTATTTTCTGTCTCATCTATTCAAAAGCGAGCTTAATAATTGGGCAATTCTTCAACAAGTTCCCCGCAACAAAAGATTTCGAATCAACAAATAATTTTGTTCAGGTAGAATGGTGTTTGTGACTACTATTAAACGATTTACATAGAAACTCAAAGATAGATTGTCAAAGTTTTTTCTTTAACAAAAAATCCCATAAAATCTATTCATTGAATTAATTATAAGAAAAATTGAAAACTCCTTCCAAAGGCAAGTTTCTCTTTATTTATAAGAAAAATCAGTTGTACATGAAAGCAAGTACAGTAAAGATGCGCCCTCCTTATGAATAAAAAAGCAATAAAAAAGGATAAAAAAACAAAAACAATGACATAAAGAAAACAAAAAAAACATAAATAAGGATAGACTCTCGTAATTAGGGGTGAACAATTTGATTTAATTAAAATTACCCTTTTCCAGTCCGGAAAGAAAGTTTACTTTTCGCCAAGCACAACACGAGAGAGAGATGTTCACAGAAGAAGATATTTCCTTCTTAGAAGATATCGATTTAAGATACAGGGGATCAATTAAAAATTGTTGCCAAAAGTTGTTTTACAAAATACAAAAAAAAAAAAAAAAAAAACGGAAATGAAGGAGACAAGACAAGTCCTTTGTTAAGGTCTATGATTGATACTCGATCAAATTTCAATTAAGAGATATTTGTTGGGATGTTGCCAGGATGGTGGTAATTGGTTGGTAAGGGCTGTCGTACTCCTTAACTTAAGATTGTCCTAAGAGTTAAGTTATTTTGTCCCCATCACAAGTTATTATGTTTTTCAATTAAAATTAAAAAAAAAAAAGAAATTTTGTATTTAAAAGGGACAAGCAGATGTTGGCCAATTAAAAAAGGCCAGCTTATGATTGAAATTTAATTAGAAAACGGATAGCTGCTACGAGTATCTCGATTTTAAATCGGCTTACATGCGCATATCTTTGTGATTTATTATTTAAATTAACATAAATCAGAAACGGTATAAGGGTTGCTTTGATGCTGGTATACCAGCTTTAAGAAGTTTTATTTGAATAAATTGGATTTGCTTGGACAATAATAAAACTGAACTTCAATTTCTAGATGCGCTCATAATGTAGGAAGTCCTTTTTTGGAGTTACGATTTTTAGAAAAGACTATGGGAACCGGAACAGAGAGTAAATCAAAAAATCTTTAATCATAATGAAGAATGGTCCATGAATTGCGTTTTATTCACTCCTAGCTTGACCCAGAATGCACTGGGTACGCTGAGAGTCGCTTGTATACTTAAAATTTGAAGAATGTCTAGTTTGCTAATAGTTTCCGACCTAACAGTCTGACCTCCCTGGGCATAAAGAGACTGGTCGAGCTGCATGTGTTTGAGAATCAACATGCCTATCAAAATCCTGTAAGGGTTTGCTTTAGAAACTGCAAAGAAGAATTTAAGGCGCTGGGTATTTACATCGAAAATTAGGGTGTCTTCGACATTGCAACTTTTGACGGCATGTGTTACTCACCCAGACAATACGTCGTAGACGAATCACTGCTTTTGTGGATGATGCTGATACGATTAAACAAGGAATTGCCGCAAGGTGGGATCCTGCCTTAACTGCTACTGCTGGGCATTTTGGTCGAATCACTGATTAAAGCTCTCAACTATTCTAACGTCTATGCTAAGGCCTATGCCGATGATGATGCTGTACTTTCTGCTAAATCATGTCTGGCGAAAATAGCAAGCAGACTTAGACATGATCAACGATTGATGGAGTAGATTGAGGTTGATTTCTTTACGAGAAGGAGAAAGCTAACTTGTGTGGGTTAACCAAGGGCTTGAACTCATCATTATCCGGTTTTCCAGCGAAACTAAGTGTTTGAGTGCCATTCTGGACTGAACATGTCAAATCGAAAAAGCCAAGGCGCTGAACTCTTGTTGCCGAAAAAAAAACGAAATCAACGAAGTCAGAATCTAAACCAGAAAATGAATTAAGTCGCATGATGGCTTCTAAAGGAATTAAGGATATGGAGTTGATTTCTTTTTAGAAGACAAGGTTATAGAGTCCTGATGTCGGATTGTGAAGAATCGATGGATGAGGCAAGGCATCGACATCCTTAGAGACAGCCAATCTTCGCTTAAGGCTATGGTCAGCCATCACACGACTTGGAAGCTAGTTCGAGAAAACAAAACTTCACTTAACGCACTCGGAGGACTAAATTTTATTTCCGATGAACTTGCTAGGAAAGGCTGCAACTGGTTTAAATCTGCCTGCGTTTTTATTTAAGACTTCTATTGACAGTAGAATTCCACATTAATATATATATATATATATATATATCTATGTTTGTTTGTGCTGTTCCTACAAAAAATACAACAACGCAGAAGACCGCATTGAACAGTGCAATTGAGTCCTATGGGTCACTTCAGGATATTTGTTTCGTTCCAGAAACGTTTTTATTTTAGCAACGTGAATAGAGGATGTCGTCGAGATTAAAACTCTTGGATATACAGAAGAGTAACTGAGAGACAAAATTTGAAGCCATCGATGAAAGACCTACAATCATTGTTATAATTAAAGAAGATTTTGGCATCCTACGAAAAGCTTAAGAGCTCATCCTCATAAGGGCTGCGATATATGGCCAGAAAATCAATAAACAAATGCCGCGTATCGATGTGATGTTCTTTGATTCTTTTCTAAGATTTGCCGCAGTGAAAACTTTTTCAAGGATCAGGCAAACGATGCTGGGATTCCAATAATCCAGCAAACTATTACCAGCCATTCTTCACAGACGAGTTGAAGCTTCTTACTAACTCAATACCCACCGCATAAAAATAATTCAGCAGACAAGTAAGTCGGTAGCCTTATTGGTCCTATGTTTAGACATCGTTTTCCATGTGTTCTCGTTATAGGATGGATGAAGTTGCTGCGCTCGTCGTCCACCTTAAATAATTCATTCTATCTGACAACGGAATTCGTTAAACCCTCATCAGACGTACATCTTTAATATTTTCAGCATATTTCTACCCTCATCTCTGTGTGCTTCTGTTCGATTTCCTTAGAATTTTTTGAAAGAACTTGCGAACATAATTTTTGTAGAAGCACTTCTCGGCCACGATCGAGTGTTTGTCTGCTTCTTCATGTTACTTTCTGAGAAGTTGAGCTGGAACTTCCAGACAATCTTCGAGCACTTTAGATTGAATGTTTCTAAAGTCTTGCTGGTCTATGAAGATTTATGGTAGCAGCATAGGACTCCCTGAAAGGTTTAGGTGAACTCGGTCAGAATTATTTTTCATTGGTGGTCTGCGGTCCGAAATATTCACATTTGCAATTTAGTTATATCATGGTGCTGATCTGGGTTGACTTTGGCTCGTTGCAACATTTCCACATCCAACATACTCTGGCAATGACTTGCGTCAATAGGCCCATTAAATCCGAGTTGGATTGAACTTGGATTTACCATTATACGCCCGAAATGAAAATTCAGTCAAAACAGTGGACTGCAAAGGGCGAGCCGGCTCCAAAAAAAAAGCAAAATCTGTTTTTTCGACTGGGAAAGTGATGGCGACTGTTTTTTGGGATAGTAAAGGAGTTATCTTAATCGATTATCTTCAAAAATGAAAAACCATTATATGAGCATACTACGCATCATTACTTGCCAAGCTGAAGGCAGAAATTACGGAAAAGCGGCCACATTTGCCGAAAAAGAAAATCCTGTTTCACCAAGACAACGCGCCGTCTCACACGTCTCACATGGCGAAAATCCATGAATTACAGTTTGAACTGCTTGACTATCCACCTTATTCACGAGATCTAGCCACAAGAGACTTCTTTTCGCTCCCTCATCTAAAAACTGCGCTCGGACAACAGAGATTTTCGTCAAATGAGGAGGCAATCATCTTCGTGTACAATTATTTTGCAGAGAAAAACGCCAAGTTCTATTTGGACGGGTTAGGGAGATGGGAGCATCGCTGGGAGAAGGGTGCAGAGTTACAAGGAGACTTTGTAGGAAAAAAAAAATTTACAAAAATGGCTTGTATCATTGTTAGGTCGGAAACTTTTCAGACAACCCTCGTACATATATTAATCGGTCTAGGACCTCCAATATGTTATATTTTGTAACTTTTATGGGCTCGAAGTTTCAACTTGAAAAGCCGAAAGTCGTTCTATCAATAGATTTCTGGAGTGTATGCTCAGCACAAGAAAGGCGCTTGCTTATGATAAGATGCAAATTTTCGCGCATTGCACCAAATCAATTTCGGTTAAGCAACTTAACTTGCAATTCAACACCAAACCCGCAGAAATGCTTTTCGAGATGTGGACGAGCTTAAGTTCCATAATCGAATGCTTATAAAAGGATAATTTATTGGAGATTTACCGCCGTTTTCAGTGCTATGTATGGTATGCACGGTACGTACACCAAACTACATAGATAATAACTGCAAATTTCTACGTCAACAGACATCCTTCCTGATTTAAGGACGACTCGAGATCCCAGTCCGCAGCGAAGCCTTTAAAGCATCAGTAATAGAAATAAAGGAATATTTACGTCTATCAATGAATCGTATTTAAATTAGGGGTCCTCTGAAGGGACAATTCGGAACTCAACCCAACGCAATATTTAAATTTGCACAACCAATTCGCTATCAAAGGTTGTTCACATTTATTTTCTTTTAAAAAAAAAGAAAAGAGGATCAAGTGGAAAAGTTAAAAGGAAACCTTAAATCCTTATAGCCTCGACAAATTGCCTTCGCATAACGAATGCATAATATGTCTGCAAAGTTTCCCATAGATAAAGTAGCTACCCGTAGACACTTTTTGATTAATTGCTTTTGTCTCCAGGCGCACTTATTCACATGCAAATTGTTAAAGTCTACATACTCGTAATATGTTTGTACGAGTATGTGATGTGTTGGAAAATTTATTTGAAAATCATTTTATTTAATTTGAGAATTTCATTTTCGGACAAATTCAAAACTTTTGCATTCGGATAGTTATGAACTTTAAATGTTTTTCAAATCTACAATCTAATTGAGTTACAGATGACGTTGGTGTCCAGATGTGGCCTTGGTTGTGTGTCTGTCAAAGAAATACGAAAGATGAATAAATTTGTTACATCTACTTTGACAGATCTGGTAGCAACCCACTTTGTTGTCTGTCCTCTGCGGTGGGTTTAATGTTCTCGATTGTTTGCTTTAGAACTATGGTATGCGAATTTATCAGCTTTTCATTACCATGGCCCTTCGAATATACCTATGCATAACCATTCCACGGGCGTTCTGAAAAAGCAGGACTTGTCTATCAAGTTGGGGAATGCGCGAACGGAGATATAATAAGTTCATCTCTGTGTCTTCTAACTTTTCAATTAATATGGAGAAGAACAAACAAGGTTTGGACTTTGCAATTAAGTGTGGGAAACAATATCATTCAAATGGCCGCCTCGGGAAGATTCGTAGCATGTGATTCTTTTGAGATAATCTTTAACCACTTTTTCGCACAGTTCGGGCGGTATCTCGGCCATAACTTGAGTAATGTTGGTTTTGAATGCGTCTAGAGTTCGGGGATTATTCGCGTAAACACGGTCTTTTGCGTAGCCCCACAGAAAAAAATGATCTTGGTGGTCAATTGACGTCGCCAAAATGTGAAATTACGCGACCAGGAAACTTCTCACGCAAAAAATCCATAATTGGTCATGTTGTGTGGCTTGTTGCCCCGTCTTATTGGAATCACACATCGTCCAAGTCATGATCTTCAATCGCCGGTCAAAATCATCGGTTATCATTCAACCATAGTGCTCCGAATTGACTGTAACCATCCGCCCATTGGCATCTTCGAAGAAATACGGACCAATGACACCTTTCGGCCATAGAGCATACCAAACAGTCACTTTGTCTGGATGCAACGGCACCTCTTCGATTACTTGTGGGTTTTTTGAGTGCCATATGCGGCGATTTCGTTTGTTTACATACCCACCGAGTGAGAAATGTGCCACATCACTGAGGAGAATGTTGTTCGAGAAATCGGTGTTTATTGTCTGTTGTTCCAACACCCAAGAAGCGTATTTACGGCGTTGTGAATGGTCAGCAGACTTCAATTGTTGCGTCAGTTGAACTTTATAAGGATTGAGATGCAGATATAAATGCAAAATTCCTCATAGTGAGGTGTACGACAAGTTCAATTCCTGCGAACCTCGGGAAATCGATAAATTCGGAACATCAGCAACACTTGCACGTACAGTAGCAATATTTTCGACTGAGCGTGCATTACGATGATGCACAGGCCTTACGACATCAGTAACGCTTCACCTGTTTCCACTGCTTGCGTAGTTGGTCGATTATGATGACCTAATCACCGTGGAATGCTCGAAAAGTGGCTACTTTTGAATCACCACTTTTGTAGTAAGTTTTAATAATTTTAACGCGTTGTTCTATTTGTAAGCGATATATTATTGAAAATGGCAAACATTCAACTAATATTAGGTGTGTTCCCATACCCAAAATAAACAACACAAAACAGTGCAAATTAACGAAAATCTACGAAAGTCTGTTCCCGTATGCCAAAAATGTGGGTTTTATGTCAAACGAGCGCGCTCTCGAGAGAGTAAAAAATTTCCCCAGACTGCTCCTTTTAACACAAGAAATTTCTGTGGGTAGTTTGTTCGACTTCTGTCAAATCGATTGATCTGTCAAAATTTTTTAATTTAGTTTTGTTGTCCGTTTAGTTTCGTTTTCCGTCCTTAAAAAAAAAGAAAAAAAACATGAACAACAACGAAAATATTGTTATTTGTTTTCACTACACTTCCGAATTTACAAGTCTATTCAGACAAATGTGACATTTCAGATTTGACTTTTCATACATGACATGATTTATACATTTGGTTTAATTGCGTTCCTGTACTTTTTTGTGATTTGGTCTCTCTGAGAGATTTCTGTCCGCATTCCTTGAAAAACGAGAAACTGTGAAATTTAGTGCAGAGGGTACGGGAACACTCCTATTATTCCACTTCAAATGGCAGTTGAGTTTGGCAGGTGTCAAATGCCGGCGTTACCAAATTGAAAATACGAAATGAATGGCCCTATACTTCAGGTGATACTCGACTTCGACGTTACCCAGGGATTGCTCGGAGTTTCAACTTCGATGACTTCTCGACTCTTTGTTTGATCTTGCTAAGACGATCGAAAGAGTCTTAGACAGTCCCAGCATGCCTCGTTGGAGCTCCATCAGAAGAGACATGTGGTTGGTGTAAGCGTTTCTTTTGCTGGCATATTGCGAGAAACTGAAAGATCTAAGGAATTGTAAAAGAGGGCCACTTTGTATGAACACCATCGAATGGGCGGTCGCAAAAGACGTGAGGCAAATACTGGACGCAAAGACAAGGTGAGGCTACCTTGAAGGTAGTCGGACTCATTGAATACTGGGTTTTCAGGAAGATGATAAAATTCTGTGATGCTAATGGGGACTTTTGCGAAAAGATCGAAACTCTCGGCGAAACCAGTAGGCTGGCATAAGACCTTTAAATAGCTTTAGTCTCTTTGTCTCATGCTTGAAACTCGCTTTCAAGGTAACTTGATAAGAACCGGGTCACAACCACCACCAATTATTGAAATGAGCTGACTACTATTACTCCCCGTAGCTGGTATATGGTATATCATCTGGCATGGTGATTCTTCAAACACGATGTCCCTTCATTTGAAGGCTCCAAGTCACTTGAACACGATGACATATATCGAATTATGCTATAGGAAGGATGAGAACAACTGCTGCCGACTAGGGAGAGACTTCTTACTCCTAGCCTGACTAACAAGAGTTTCATTTCAATCATTCGTCAAGCATCCTTCATTTTGAGGAGCATAGAATATCAATTTCTGTCGAGAATACTAACGCGCAAGATCCTGCGAAGCTGGGCTTAAAAATCTGGTGTCCAGAATTTGAGGCGCACTCGATATTGAGAGTGCTTTCGGCAATTCAACTTTTGACATGACAGCATGTGTTACTCAGCTAGATAACGTGGTCTAAACAAATGATTAACTTTTTTTTATAAAATCGGTGGTTGTGAATATCACTACGATTGTGTATGTTTCCACTGCTGTGGATCGAATATTTACTTGACACTCTCAGTCTACGCTCAGGCAAATGTAGATGTTGTAGCTGTACTGTCTGTTAGATGAGGCTTGCCTACTGTCTGCTAAAAATCGGAGGATGTCCCAGACGTAATTGACGATTGGTGCACTGAAAATGAATTCTTAGTAAATTCTCTCAAAATCAATCTAAAAGGATGTCACTCTTAAATCTTCGGGCAGTACAATCACCTTAGATTTCCTTCTTTGTTACTTTGACTCATCTTTCGACCGGGGAGTAATTCAACTCTGAATTAAATTAGCTTTAATACTCATACAATGAATAGACTATAGATCCAAAGAGCCTGCGTCTAAGGTAACAGCTAAGCTGGCGTGGTTATTGGCCTGCAAAATCCCTTCACCAATTCAAGTTTGATTGCATTGGGATCGCCAACATAAAGTCTTATGGTAAAGTCTTCTATTGAGAGCTGAGGTTTTCTTCAGCAAGCACGCGGAATCAACGAAAGATTTCCGTCGTCTCTGAAAACTTAACTGCATAGCTCATAACAATCGGCAGGTAATACAGAAAACTGTTAATAGCCATCATACGAGCCACATGCCATGGTACGAATGCGAACTTTTTAGGTACCGAAACTCAGGAGAAATATTGTTAGGAAATTTAAGAAACTGCCGAAGTCAAGATATATCTAAGGACTATGTAGTATCCACGTTCAGATATAAAATTAGCTACTGTTACTCTTATGAAATTCTTCAAACTTGGTCTCACAATGCGACATACTCTTCATATTTTTGATCGGAGATCAAATCCTAATGGCCATGTACTATTATATGTACATTTTGAAGAGCAGACCGACCATAATGTCTAACTTCTGAAACTAATTTGATACGAGCTAGTCTCATTACTGTACATCTCTGTATCTCTGTTCCCAATCCGATAGTCATTTCTCTGAAGGGATGTGTATTTAGCTTTACATGAATTCTACTATGGTATTTAGGGCTACTTCCGAGGAAAGGCGAATCTTCTTTCGCGTCCTAATGCAGAACTATTGCACTATTGTCCCTTCATTTCAAGGTTATCGAAATGGTGATAAACGGTCATCTCATGGAATATCTCGAGTCACGAATACTACTAAATGTATGGTTTTCAAGGCAACAGGTTGACTGTCTACTGGCATTGACAAGTGGAACCAAAGTCTTTACCAATCTGGCATTTAATAGAACTCGAAATCAGGCGCGTTTGTCAAAAATAAATTTGAAATAACTCTTCGGTTCATTCTGACCTCACGAGTTGGTTCCAGCTTTTTCAAATCACAAAAAAAAAACATGGCTGGCGAGCCTCAGGGGTACGTTCTGGCTCCGGAACTCTTTTCAGTTTTTGTTAATCTGGTATTCTCACATGTTTTCCATGGTTTTCCTGACTCTCATCCCTGCTCTTTGACCTTAAAAATGGAACCACTGCCTACGTTAAGCCCTTTAAACTTTGAAATTAACAGAACTAATTAATTAGGGAACCAGCAACTGAGTGGAACCTGATGGTTCGAAAACAAGATCGCGTTTGCAATCGGATCCATGACTGGTACTTTCGAACCCAAAAACTTTTCCAGTCTCACCATAATCGTGTATGTCAACGACAATCTATGTTGAAATAACTGCACGTGGAATGTCGTTAAAACCGCTGCGAAATATCTACATTTCCTGAAGCGATGTAAACTGAAAATTACATGTAACGCATTTATCGGCCCGAAATTGGAGCCAAATACCACTTCAGGTCAGGTGCTCCTTAAATGCTCTGCACTTATTATAATCGTACGACAAAACACCAATATTGCCAATCAACTGACACACTCCAACACCGAAGTGCTGCCTCTTTCACAACTATTGGTCCATCGAAATCGACAGTATCAGACTTTTAATTGTAACTTTCGTCGAATACTAAGAGATATCCTGATTTTTTCCAGCTCTTATTGCTTAGACACTATAACCTACAAATATTGAAACCCAACATCCAATATAGTACAACGGATCTATTCCCAGTCCAACTGCAAAGCAAAGTCTCATCATAGTTGTAACCACAGGACTAAACCAACATCCTCTCTTTTTGATTTTATGCAGCCCAATAAGCCAACCACTGAAGCAATTAAAAATCAAAGAACCAATTCAGTTTGTTTTCGAAAAAATTTCCGAAAAAGTTGTTGAAATAGGTACTCGTACTCGTTTATAACAAATTCTATTCTGTTTCCGTTGCTATTGGTTTATGTTTTTATTGCTTCCTTTAGTGGAGTAACAAAAACTTGATTTAGAACAATTTAAATTCTATTGTTTGTCAACGTGTCACTTAAAATTCGAGTCACATATCCTTATGGATTTCAGCACAAGGACCTGGGTGTGTTGTATTTTTGGAAGTAAATTTTTTATTTTTATTTTTTTTTTTTTTTTCTAATTTTTGTTTTGCCCAGTCCCAATGGTTGCAAATATACATAATATTGCCTTCACACATGACACGTTTTTACTCATTTTGGGGAGGTGTTTTCGGATGGTTTCTGAGTTTTTCAGTTAACACGAGCGGATCTGGTTTGAGATGGTTTTGTGTGAAAATTTTTCTAGTTTCGCAAGATAATGAGGATTTATGCAAAGAAATCTTACATATGAGATTGATTAGTTGGAGACGTGGGCTAAGTGATTGCCAGGAGCATAAATAAGACCAGAAGTGGAAGGTATTTGTAGGTTTTTTAATGCTCGTATGCAGGCTAAAAATACAACAGCGAGCCAGGCCTTCACTGAATGAAGATTGGAAGGACTTTCAGTCACCTGACCTTTCACGGCTAATTTGCCATGATCTAACCTTTGATCGAAGAGGAGATTCAGAGCTAGTTGGCCCGGTTATTGAAGTAGAGATTTGAGAGGATGAGTTCAAATTGGATAAAACGACAAAATTCAGAACCCTGCATAGGGGTACTGACATCGGTGTATCTGGCCTCTCATGTCCAAGGTGGCCTTGGCCGACAGGTTGGTTGTTATTCGTCGTGTTAACTCCGGGGGTGCAAAAAAAACATCTTATTACGAAAACGCTTCTAAGGAGTGTCGTTCGGATCCGGCGATAATCCGTAGGCCCCGCTCAGATGTGACAAAAATGACAACTTGAGCAAGACAAATGAATGTCAAGAAGCTACTGACTGAATTAATACACCAAACGAGCTGGTGTACGCAAATTTATGGAGAAAGTTAATGTACCATGTTGGCTGATTAAGAACCGAGCATATTTCGATGTTCATTCTGTGCACTCAACGAAAAATACTGCAGCTGTTCCCAAAAGTGTGCGCCTAAACCCGAGAACCTCAACGCATCAAAGATTTCAGCGACCGAACAGCTGTCGCTCTAGTCTGAGGAGAATTTTGCATGAAGATCTCGGATTATATTCTTGTGAGATCCAATTGAGTCAGGAATTGAAGCAATTGCTTCTTTAGCGCTTCTCCTTTTGAGGACCATATCCATCTCGGTGGACACGTAAACAAGCAAAATTATCGTTTTGGGGCCAAAAAATCCACAGAGAAGATAATGCATCTTTAACGTCTGACTGTTTGGTATGGCTTTTGAAGTGGCAGGATTATTGGCCCACTTTTCTTCGAAGACGACAATTCAAGAATCGCTAAATTCAATAGAAAGTGCTCAATAGAGAAATTTGGACTTGGGCGAGCTATAATTCCAGCAAGCTGTCCAACAATTGATTTACTGCATATTAAGTTCAAAATCGGTGATATGCAAATAATCCAGCGACGATTCCAACACTCGAGAGCAAGTTTAGTCAATTTTATGAAATAGGGGTCAGAACCATAGAAAATGTATTGACAAATTGGGCTGACAGGCTGACTGAAAAGCCAGCCGACGTAGTTATTGGAATGAAGTTATATTTCATAATCAGTCGGAAGTTTCACTCTCTTTAATAAAGTAACAATCGTTGAAAAATATTAAGCTGGCGTTGCTAAAGCCAAAGGTCCGGTCACAGTGAACACATCGGTTTGCTGTCAATCATAGAAATTAAACAGCATTGGGATTAAAACTGATCGGCCTTACTGACGATATCGGGTTGGTTTCCATAGCCAAGCATACTTGTATTTCTAACATTTTTAGATGGAGTAGTCTGTGTTTTAGTCGGAATGGTCCTAATCGACATTTGCCCAACAAAAGGGGAAGGTTTATTTAAGGGGTATTTCGAAAGGCCAGAGTGAGGCACACACTAGCAGGCGAGGTGGGTTGTTAATGCAGCAGGTAAGTGGTGTGCACAACTGCTCATTGTCCAAATAATGTACACGTAAAATTTACTTTAGGTGTGCACGTTACATTCACTGCAGGTGTTTTGCAAAAAAACAAAAAAATTGAACAAGTTCCCGGTTTCCTGTAACGTACGTGACAAAGTCAGAGAACGATTAATTTAAGACGCATTTATTTATAAAGAGCAACAAGAGCAGAAATAGCAGAATCAACTGACAAAGAATGATTTGCCTTCCAGCATCTAAAGCAGTAGCTAGACATGGCGTCTATCAACTAACAACTTCTTGTTTCTCTTTGATAGGATACATGTTTGCTTGTTTTCTTCATCAAAAGCGGAAGACAAATTTCTTCTTGTCGGAGCGCATAACCCTAAAATGGACACAATGATGAAATCACGGAGATTCTGTAAAATATCTACTTACTCTAACCACGAAAAGCATCTTCTTGTTTTAGAATGTTTTTGTTTTTTTAGAGGTGGAGCACTTTTAATTGGCAACACTACTTTCTGTGCCAGCCGATTTGACAGTTCTCGGTTGTTTTGAGGTTAGTTTGGTTTGGCAATTCATTATGACTAGACTCACGCCGGAGCAACGTTTGCAAATTGTTCAAATTTATTTTGAAAAACATGGTTCAATTTGAGGAACTCATCGGGCATTACGTGCATTTAATCGTCCATCAGAGTGATTAATTCGGAAAATTGTGGATCTTTTTCGCAATATGTACGTTAAGTGCGCACACAACAAGCGATTTATGGCATGCAATGTAGTGTTGATGCTGATCTACTGTCTGTTTGAGAACATCCTACACTACAAAAATTAAAGAAGAACTTATAATAATAAAAATATGTTGTCCACTCTCCTCCATTATCAATAATTGCTTGGAGTCTTCGAGGCATGCTTTCTACTAATCTTATAGCATAATCTTGAGACAAAGATCTCCATAAAACTCGTATTTTTCGTAATAATTGTTTGGCCGTCGAGATCTTCTTTCTTTGGAGTTTTAGCTTCACGAATGCCCGAACATTTTCAATGGGATTTGCATCCGGCAAATGTGATGGCCAATCTAAAACATCGACGTCATTTTTTTGTTTCGACGCACTGCACAAACGACTGCGATGTTTCGGGTCATTATCTTCTTGCAGTAACCAATTCTCATTCCTTCTTTAAATCAACTTTGGGCAGATGGTAATAAAGCTTTCTTATAAATTTTGACCATGTTGGGTGCGTTTGAGTTATTTGTAAACATGTACAAATTGCCAAATCCTTGTTTTGAGAAGCATCCCCAAACGTGCACCTTTGCCGGGTGTTTGACGGTCCGCTGGATTAATTAATTGGATTGTGTACACCAGGTATGAGTGATAGGAGACCATGCCCAAAAATAAACTTGATCCGAAAAAATAACGTTGTTCCAATCTCTGTCCAAATTCTCCTTGGCCCAACTGAGCCGTTTTTCTACGTGTTTTTTTGACAGTTGTGGTTTCTTTATTGTGCTTCGAAATTTTACATTATTGGCTAGAAAACGTCTTCATATCGTATCAAAACACACATTTAGACCCCTTTTACATTAAATCCCTTGTCCTCCACGTAACGATAGAAGAGGATTTTTTTCAAACACGCGTAGAATCATTTTGTCCTGCTTTTTTTGTTGTTTTTGGCGTAAACCCACGATCCGGCAAATCATCCAGATTTTGAACTTGAGAATAACAGTGCACCTACTTGCTAACAAATGCTTTGACTTTTTCATGTATTTAGCAGCTGCTCCGTATGACATTTTCGGTCCTCTTGGATGCGTGCACAATCACGTGAAGCAAACGCGACACTCATTTTAAAATACTTCCGTCTCTGACAAATTTTGAACACTCTTTAAAATTTTTTATTCAAAGCACCTTAGCAGAAGTATTTTTTTATCTGCTAATGCATATGCCACTTCCAAACCGGTTTTCATAAACGAGTTTTGCCGTATACGATCTTATCAAACGGACTGTAAATGTGTCAATTCGTCATCGTGGTCAACAATTAAACTTGTGTCATAGAGATTCAACTTGTACAGGAATTGAAACCACACGATCATCGTTCGTGTCGTATATTTAGAGGATGAGCCGAAGGAAACATTTCAATCTGTTGATAGGATTTCATTTGAAATTTTTTTTCAGTGATGAAGCACACTTTTGTGTAAATGGCTATTTCAATAAACAGAATTGCCGCATTTGGGGCGATGATGGTCAAAAAGCCATTTTCGAAACACCATCAGATCCAGGAAAAGTCACCGTTTTGGCGGGCTTTATGGGCCGCTGAAATCATTGATCCCTGTGTCTTCAAAAATGATTACGTTACAGTCAACGGTGTCCCTATGTCTTCAAAAATGATTACGTTACAGTCAACGGTGTGCGGTACAGAGACATAATGACTTACTTTTTCGTTCCTCAGTTGGAAGGTATTAATGTTGCATGTTGGATGTGGTTTCAGGACCTGTTAACTGGGCACCTAGTCCGTGCAATTCAACGCCATTAGATTATTTGCTCTGGGAACATCTTAAGTCGCATGTCTAACCCGATAAACCAGAAACAATTAAGCACCAGAAATACAGCCTAATTTACTGCGACTAGTGTGTGAGAAATGGACCTCCAGACTACGCCATGTATGAGCTAGCCGGCGGTCACATGTCCAAAATTATATTTAAACATTAATGCCATACAATTATCTGTCAAATAAAGCTTACTTCATGGATATTGAAAATATTTTGTTGAATTTTATTTCAATTTAAAGTTCTTCGCCTCTAAAAAAATACACCCTTCATTTATTCATTCATCTCCAACTTTACCGAAACTTATTTGTACCAAATCCGCCCCTGGTTACATGGCTATATATCCATTGTTACATATTAAAACTACAACAAACAAACATAAAAGTATACTCCTAGAAAACAAGTCACGATTCTACACTGTTGACTTAGTCAGATGCTATTTTTTCTTGCCCTTTTCTCTTTTTGTACAAGTGCAGAGCAAAAAAAAAAAACAAAAAATAAACAGAATTCATAAACAGGAAGGGTTTGACAAAAGGGAATACAACTTCGAATGCGACAGAGGAAAATAAAATAAAATTTGTTAAATGTGCGTATAAACAGGATAGGTAAGGTACGGATCCATACTTGTTTATGCCTTCTTCTTTCCGGGGCACAGAAGGAACCCAAATACTTAATTCCTTTTCTACTATGTTCCCTTCCAATTCAGTTTTGCGCCTAGAAAAGACCGTGCGATTCTACGAAAGAGACTACCCCCTCAAGGTATGTATTTAGGATATCTAGATGGCCGTATAAATAATTAATGCGCATTTAAAATCTACAACGAGTTGCAAAAGAAAAAAAGGAACCTAAGCAGGCTCCACGACAAAGTGTTCGAATGAGAGTTTAATGTCCTTTTGTGCCGTCCCTATTTGTATTGGGCAAACATGATCTTTTGGTGAAAGCTTGTGTCGTTTAAAAGGAATTGCAATTCCATTAAAATGACAATTTGACTATTTGACAGGAAATTTGGGGGGGGGGAATGTTACTCCCTAAATTGAGCCATTCCTTGTGACAAAATTTGGGTGGAGAGATACAAGGGGATTTAAAGACCTTTTTCCAATAGATAAAGATTTATTTAGGATACTGGTGGGATACAATATAACTCCGGTATGGACATGGGATCTATTCCTTGGGGGATAGGAAGAACTACAGATACAGAGATACCAAGTTATCAAGATAGCAAGATAAAGAGAGTGTTTTTATTTAATGGAATGTTTGCATTTGTTAACGTATTTTGCGTTAATACCCAAGCGATTGAGGACAAAATAACCAGATGAACAGTTGAACAGTTGAACAGTTGAGTAGAATCACCAGCAAGGATAGAAAGAGCATAAATTCCCCAAATGGACATAAGTTGCAGTGGTCTGTGGGAGTAATTGTATTCGTACTTTGAGAATAAATAGAAGATAACTGGGGTTGCCTTGTTGTTTGCCATTACTTAAGTCGAATGCCATAAGTTCATTAGGGATAGTTTGGGCTTAGGTTAGTTTGTTGTATCTTTTTTGTTGCCTTAAGTTCTGGAATTGAAAATTCCATTAAAGTTGATTTGTGATAAATTGAAATTTGAAAATAATCAGAAGGCAGAGAGGAGACTCAATTTGAAGTAATTTCATTACAATCATTGTATCTGGCCGAAAGCTTTTAAGCGTTTCTCTGTTATTTTCTTTGTTTTGTTCTTATTCAAAGGTGAACTCGTAACGAGTTGAAATTGTTTTACATTTACTTTTACAAATTCGGACAGACAAGAAGTACAGTCTTCTATGTCCTGTTGATGGTTTTGACAAGTAATTATGCTGATACTCTTGCAAAGAGATACTTTTGTTCTAAATCTATGTGATTACAACACAAATTTGAATGAAATTTACAGGAAAGGGGAGAGCTTTTAATGCGAACTTACCCCACTTAGATCTGTAAAAAAATTACAACTTCTTGTTAGGAGCCATGACAGCGGGTACTATTCATCATCATCTCCTTCCTTTCTTAGCCATTAAAATATGAAATAAAATAACGTGATTACTTACTGACTGCTACTGCAGCCCGGTGTAAACCTGCGCCTGAGTCACTATGCCTTTTCAGATTGCACGATCATTTTTCAGTTGCACTCAAAGTTGGTTGGTTGACGTGTCTTTCAACTTGCGTGTGCCCCTTTTCTAGGTGCTCTCCAAAGTGGACAGGACTTTTAAAAATGAAAAAAATAAAAAATTCTTTTGGCTTTCCTTCGGACTCAATACACCGATTTACAGCATGTCAAATGAGTGTTTTAGATCGTGGACCAGGATATCTCTCAGGATATCGGAACAAGGCCTTTGATTGGCTTCTATGTATACAAACGCGGTTCCTTACATCGAAAAATACATTTCTCCTAAGGCAAAAATTTAAAGGTTCTAAATCAAGCGAATACGGGCAGTGGTTGATAGTTAAAATGTGATTCTTGGCTAAAAAATTGGGCCACCACTGTTAATCGATAAGATGGTCCACTATCGTGCAACAAACGGCAACTTCCTTTTGCGATATATTGTGGCCAAATACAACAAAAACTATGCGCAAAATGCTTCAAAATGCAAAGATATATTTGTAGAACGATTTTTTGTAAAGAATTCAACATTGCTTCACTTTTGACTTCCGAAAAGAGTTTTTGGGTTTTTGCTCGTCTGGCATCTTCCACTCGGCATCTAAGACTGACAGCGGGATTAATGGCGGTGTTTTCTTCTTCTTAAGTGGCGCTAGAGTCCGGGGTGAACCTCGACCTCAGCCAACAAGCCTCTCCAGCTGATACGATCTTTCACCAGCTCTTTCAATCGTTTGTGCACCCTAAGTTGGTTGAGGTCCTCTTTCACTTGTTCGCACCACCGTAGATTCGAACGTTCTCTGCTACGTGGTCCCCGATGCTCGAATTTGAAGATTATTCAAACCGGAGCTGTGGTGTCCATTCGCTCTACATGATCATTGAATCCGTACATGCCTGACTAAGCTGATGTCGCTGTACAGTCTGTACAGTTCGTGATTTAATCTCTTCCTCTATTCCTCGTCAACGCGCCATAGAGCAAGACGGGGATGATCAAGGTCTTGTATAAAGCCGTTTTGGTCTTGCGAGAGATGGCTCTGCTAACCAATTGCTTCAAGAGCCCGAAAAATAGCTGTTGGCAAGAGTTATTCTACGTCGTATATCTGTGCTGTTATCGTTGCTACTTGTTACTGCGGAGCCAAGGTAGACAAAGTCTTAAACTAACTCGAAGTTATACGAGTAGCTGCCAATTGTGACACTCTGACCAATTTGTCGATGTTTGTCGAAGTCCTTTTTTGCCTCATTTACCGTGAGATAAATTTTAGCCGCTTCTGCTTCGATAGCTGTGAATGATTCACTGACGTCTCGTTGTCTTTGTCCATAACGGCGATGTCATCTGCGTACGCAAGCAATTGGGTAGACTTGTAGAAAATCGTTCCCCCTGTACGGTTCTATCTAAAGCGATGTTAAAAAAGTCACTAAAGACCTCGGTTTATTCGTTACCAAATTTAATGGAGCAGCGAGTATTCTCCATTGTATTGCATTCTACAACCTGACGAGTTTGGCAGGAATGCCAAAACTTTACATGGTATTATACAGCTCGTCCCTGTGCACGCTGTCATATGTGGCTTTAAAGTAGACAAACAGGTGGTGCGTGTCGATCTGGAATACCAGGGTCTTTTCCAAGATATGCCGTAGTGTAAATATTTAATCGATGGTAGACTTCCCTGGCCTATCAGACTGCTCATGGTCAGTTTCATGCGATTAGACAAAACGGCGATATTCAGGAGACTAATTCCCCTATAGCTAGCGCAGTCGTAGGGATTTCCTTTCTTCTGGTTTGAGCAAACGATGTTGAGGTTCCATTCATTAGGAATGCTTTCTCCTGACCACATCTTGCAGATGAGCTGGCGCATGTTCCTAAACAGCTGCTTTGAAAAGCTCAGCTGGAAGCCCGTGCGTGCAAGCAGCTTTGTTCGACTTAAGTCTCGATATCGCAATCTGAACTTCGTCTAGGTCAGGGGGACGGAATTCTCTGCCATCATCGTCCAGTGTTGATGGTTCATTCTGTCTGACAGCAGAATTATGGTCGTCGTCGTCGTCGCCGTTATACAGTCTGCAGAGGTGGTCCTTCCATATTTTCAGCACCGATTGCGATTCTACTACTAGGTTTCCATTTTCATCCGTTCTGGCATGTTCTTTTAATTCTTTGATAGAATTTCCGAACGTCATTACTGAGGTGGTTTCTAAGAAAAACTTAATCTAAAGCTCTCCTTCCGCAGTTCTTCTTCCGCCTTCCTAATCACTGTTCCGCATTTCAGGGGGAAATTTTGGTGATTGATGAAGTTCTGTACAAGCTGAAGAAAAACATCTTATCTGCAAAGGATATCCGCATCTTTTCGGAGAGTCAGCCCGTTATCACATATCTGAAATCCTTCTGGCAATATTCTTAGACACCCTTTGACTGCCTATCATTTTTCAAGGGGATTGCAGATTTTAGCATTCACTTATGTTGGGTTCCGAGGCACAGAGATGTTCAAGGAAATTGTAGAGCCGAAGAACTACCCAAAATTGGAGCCACTTTACCAATCTGTTGCGTGCAAATCAAAATTAAAATTGAATCCTAATAGGAGAACCTCAGACTTTGGAACAACATATCTACTTACCAAACAAATCTGGCCAGAACTAGACCTGAATCGCTCTGAGTTTGATCAGTGCTATAATAAATGTCACGATTAGGCAATCATTCAAGAAGGTTTGGAGCGTTCACAAACGACTTCTGTAGAAGGTGTATGACGAAGAAGAGAAGGAGACAATCCTTCACCTAATTTGTACATGGACAAGTCTCTTTCATAGAAAGACCGTTTTCTTCGCTTCTTTCAACAGAGTGTGACTTCAGACAAACTAAGACTAAGAGTGTAACTGTGTAACAAGGGACTCTCCTGGATAGTAAAAATGACTCCAAAAATTACCCTAATAACCCTAATATGTTGCCAACCATCCAAGTATCAGACATCATGGATTTGACAAGACTGAGCGAGATCAGTTAAGGTTGCTTTGTGCGATAAATGGACCTACATACAACATATATGAAATTTACAGTGACATGCCCGCCTGTATCGAATCCAGGTACCGGGCTACTTCCTTAAAATGATTAAGAGTTACTTCGAAAATAGAGTCCTACTCTACCTATATAATTCCGATGAGGGAATTATGTCGTACGAGGTTACTGGTGGTGTACCACAAGGCTCGGCCTTGGCCCCATGCTGTGGAACGTTATGTATGACGAAGTTCTGCGCTTATCGATTCCAGGAGGCGTCAATTATCGGCTTTGCGGACGACATCGCCGTAGTAGTTGAGGTAAAAACGATAGAAGAAGTTGAACTGCACTAGAACTCGCCGACCACAAAACCGAAGCAGTGCAGTGTCCGTGAAACGATAAAGTTTAAAGTTGGAGGGCTTGAAGTAGTGTCTCAACCGCTTATTTAGTACCTCGGAGTGATTATTGACACTCGTCTTCAAACAGCATCTTGATACAAAAAGTCATCGCAAACCTTTAGCGCACTCTCAAGGCTGACGAGTAATATCAGTGGCCCGAAACAGAATTAAAGACCTCTTCTTTCAGGAACTGCCAGTTCCATATACATGCATAGCAGAAATATGGTCAAGTGCCGGAAATGCGAAATGTTACGTACGGGGAGTCAAATCCGTGCACCGCCTAAGGGTCGCCAGCGTGTTTCGAACTGTTTCGATCGATGCTTTACTCATCGTATCTTCAATTCAACTCATCGATATACCCGCTGGAGAAATACAAAAACTTAAACTCGAGCGAGTACAAAATGGCCAGGTAGACAACGAGAGAAGAAAATATGAAAGAAATCAGAGTATTGCAACCTGGCAACAACAATGGGACGAATCCCTAAAGGGAAGATGGACGCACCGTCTCATACCAGTGATCGATGTATGGATTAAACGGAATCGTAGCGAAATCAATTTCTACCTGACCCAGTTTTTAACGGGGCACGGGTGTTACAGAGAATATCTCTTTAAACACAGACTCGAAACCAATCCAAACTGTCTGCATTGTGAAACAGCTTCGGAAAACGCGCAATATGCGTTTTTTCATTGCCCACGGTACGAAACCAAAAGAACTGCTCAACGAGACCAATTTGGGGAGTGGCCTACTACCGATAATATCGTTAGTTATATGCTCGAGAGCAATCAAAACTGGACCGTCTCAACGATCTAAGGATGTTAGAACGCCAACGTAATGCGAATAATGCGAACAATAGAGCAAGCTAAGTCCTAAGCCGGTATGTCCAGTAATGGAGGTGGTTTCAGCCGGTAAGAATCTGGCACTACCAATGTGCGTCGGACCATTAGTGCCTCATGCAAAGTTTCCACCCACCATCACAAAAAAAAAAAAACAAAATACAGTGACATGGACCTAGTTAGAGAGTTAAAATACAACGACTGTAGTAGTTAAAATACAGAACGGATGAATATGAGTATAAGCTCTTCGCCACGAGCAGTTTTCGATTCCATTACATCGTAGAGAAAAATTCAACTCCAGGTTTGCGCCTGTAAAAGAGGGTTATATCACCCTCCTCGGGTCCATTTCAAGAAGTTCAATGGGCTCTAACAATCAAACCCCAACATTTGGATCTTGATGAGTATTGATAGACTTGTTGCTGACGCAATTAGCAAAAATCCTGTCATAATTCTAGGGGATTCCGAATCATATACAAATCGCAGAGGGTCGGCTTTACTCTAAGAATTTACTTGTTTGGATATTGTTTAAGCTAACATCGGAACTACCAAAACATACAGATACTGTACAGCAAGATCGAGTTATAGCATTGATTTCACTTTTGCTATCGTCCTATTTGTTTGTTTAACAAAGCCGAAAAATTCTTGAGCAAAACATTTACAATAGACACTTCTGTAACGCCAATACGGTTACCTGAGGGAGGCAATACTAAGTATGTCCCCTCTGCATCATCGTCAACATGCATGGCCGAGCAGATCGACAGAGACGGCCCTGTATCAGCTAACAGAAACTATCCAAAGTGCTCTGAATTCTAAGGAGATAGCATTCTGTGTTTTACATGATATTGGGGGGGCGTTTGACAATACCTCGCATGAGGCTATCAAACGAGCCCTACAACAAAAAAGAAGAAAAAAACAACACAGTGTCCAGATGGATGTGCGAACTCCTGAGCATTAGATCAGCAGAGACACAGACAGCAGCTTAAACTGTTAGAGTAGACACTGCAAGATGGTGTCCTGAAGGAGGGGTATTATCCTCCTTAATGTGGAGCCTTGTTGTAGATGAACTTCTGGAAAAATTAACCACCTTTGGCATCAGCTGGCAGGCGTACGCTGATGACATAGTATTAATTGCCAGAGCACAGTTCGAAGACACACAGAATGACCCAGGAATGGTGCCTCACGGCCGGGCTGAACATCAACCCGGCTAAGACCACGATAGTGTCATTCACAAAGAAAAGAAAACATCAAAAACTCAAATAAATCCGATTGTCAGGCACCACACTGATACCGGTCAATGATGTGAAGTACATATCTGGGACTACATCTAGACAACAAACTTCTAGAAAAGCAACCCGTGCTCTTATGATATGTAAGAGCCTAGCGGGAAAGTCGTGGGGCTGCAGCCCTAATATTCTGCGATGGATGTATTGTACATAGCGATTGTAAGACCAATGATCACATATGGTGTAGTAGCATTGGCAAAACGAACCAGTCTTGTCACAACGATAGAATCTCTCAACAAAGTGCACAGACTGCCGTGCCAATGCATCACCGGCGCAATGCGTACATGCCCAACTGCTGCAATGGCAGTGGTATTGGAATTAACTCCCCTACACCTCATTCTAAGAAAAGCAAAAGAAGTAACTGGAAAGGGGAAATGCATTAGTTCGAAAGAATATGATGCACTACTCGGAAAACTTCCACTCTTGGCTATTCCAAGAGATGACAGAATTAAGAAATACAATTTTGAAAAGAATTTCTGAACGAAGCTCAGCAACAGAAAATAATGGAGCGATGATTCCACTATCTATGGACTGAGCAACCACACGATAAAGTGGTGTACAGACGGCTCGAGAACTGACGAAGGAACTGATGCAGGAGTTTTTGGGCCAAGAACGAAACACCATTAATCCATGGGCAAGAGTACCAGCATCTTTCAAGCAGAAGTATGCGCCATAGAAAGATGCGTTCGAATCAATCTCGAAAAGAATTACAGAAACTATAAAATAGCAATAATGTCAAATAGTCAAGCAGCTATCAACGTACTGGACTCCTTTGTCATTAAATCTAAGCTTGTATGGGAATGCCTACAAAGTCTCAACAAATTGGGCAAGAAAAACAGAGGCTCGATACCAGGCCATGTGGGCATCAATGGTAATGAGGCGGCGGACACTCTAGCGCCAGAAATCTTCATAGGCAACTATATGCTGCTGGATAACTAGCATCAGTTTACAATTCGTCCATCACGAAACTTGAGTGATTCTTAAGACTATTACAGGATGAAGAGGCCCAATACAGGGCAAACTAATTATTTCTAGCTAGAGCTACGAGTTCTATACAAAGCGGAAAAAAAGTCAAGTCTTACGTGTGGGGAGTCGAATTTGTAAACCGCCTTCAGTCGCTAAGAATTAGCAGTGCGTAACGAACTGGAATGATGGTATACTCGTCTCGTAGTATTTTCAGGGCTTCCTGCAGACATGTTTGCTTAAGAAACGAAGAAACATTAGCGATTTTAAAAAAGGTCGGGTAAACGATGATAAAAGGAAATATGAAACGAACCATAGTATCGTAACCTGAATAAAGCAATGGAATCCTTCAAAAAAAGGTGGAAGCATCGTCTTACATCGGTGACGAGGTATAGAAAACGGAATCACGGCGGAAAAACTTCCATTTGACTCAGTTTTCGGCGGAACACAGATTTCACGGACTTATATTTCCAATCCAATTTCAGCAGCTTCATCTCTTGGTGTTGCAAGAACTATATTTGCCTCCTAGTATATGTATATATATATTTTTTTAAATTTTTAAATCTTAAATAAAAACAATATTTGATTGTAATATTTATATGTATTCGTAAAAAAATAAATTAAAATAGAACGCACAAGCGAAAGCACATACAAAATTAAATTTTCGCAAGGACAGAGGCAGTAGTATCAGTATGAAGCGGAAATTGGCTTCTTTCCCCTGATTTATCGCCCCAGAGAATTACATTTTGATAAAATAAAATATCTTTCGGCCATCGATTATAGTTAAAAACTTAAATTAAAAGCAACCATTTATAAAGCATTAAAGGACACCACAAATAAGGGACTATCTGGGACAGGATTGGTTTACTACCATTCACAACTACGTATGGGTACCACCACCAGAAATAAAAAGGAAACAAAAAAGCAGAAACCCCACAGACTCAAAGTACTCACCTTGAACGGGAGGCTCATTGCCAGGAATTTTCGATGGCAAATTTTGCAATTCGATTTTCTTTCCCTTGGAGATGTTAAATATGCCCACCTCTGTTGTTGTTGTCGCCGTCGTCGTCATCATGACAGGGCTCCGAGCATTGGCAGAATCATCAGCAACCATGGCAAAGCTTCCGGCTCCACCACTTCCCCCATTATTGCTCAATACCTGAGCCAATTTATTACTTAAATGCAGTGCCATTTGATCATCGGCACAATCACTCTCGAAATCAATCGAAATCGGTCGGTCACCTGTCAAATTTAAATGCGTCACCTCCGTTCGTGATAATTTGGCCAACCTCTCGGAAACGTCCCAATGATGATATGACGACAATGACCTAAGCTTGTTCCTTTCCACCTCACGTGAATAATTCTTTGCAGCCAAAGCAGTTGTCAGCTCCCTCAAAGTTTCATCATCCACGAGCTTATTGCAAAGGCTATCCTCTGAAAGATAACACTGATTTATCTCCGTCTGAAAGCCAATCGGAGGCAAGGGGTCTGTAAATAATGAATCAGAGCTCGATGAGAGATCCTTTAGGACAACAATGTCACAATTTCCCGATTGATTGTTCGCTGGAAAATAAGCGAGAGAGAAAGTGAAAATAAATAAATTAACGGCATAAACAAACAAACTGTGGGTGGGTGGGTGGTTGGTTGGTGGAAATATAATTTACTTCACACTAATGAGATGGTCTGGTCTGACTCTCACACACAAATGCACACAGGGGATAAATAAGTGCTTGACGGGCTGCTTTTGGGGTGGATGAATGAAATATGAAATAGATGGGTTAACACTGAAATTATTAAGTACATCCTGTCATCCAAAAATAAATAAACGAACATGAGGAGTGGATGTGACAAAAGGCGTACTCGTATATGGACTCACTTCTTCTGGTTATATGAGTGTGAATATTTGCACTCGTATGTTTGTCCAGTGTTGGATGTAGTCGCGCGACTGGATGACACATTACGTAACGTTGTAATGAATTATCCTTGGAGCTTGGGCTAGTGGCATAATTACGTGGTAACATGGAAAAGTAAATCATTGAACGCAAGTGCGAGTACTCTTTTTCATCCTGGCATATACATACATACATACCTACATACACTAACGGAATTGCGTTGCAATTAAGTGACACCATTCTGCTCACCGTCATTGCTTTGCCAACTGCCCAAAAGGTCAGCCGGTCCTTAGGGCAATTAATTTTCTTTGCGTTGTTCGCGATTAATGACTTTTTGAAATGTTTTCGGTTGCTTTTAAGTGTTTTTCGGGGTGTGATTGATATGACTACCCAGGGGCAGAGAAATAGTGAATAATGAACGACCGAATGATGGAGGGGTTTTGATTGATGAGTAACTACCACCTGAGATGCTCAGGTGTCTATGGAGGCTTAAGCAACCCTAGTCAATTGAGTCTATTTAAGCAAATCTTGATACAAAAAATTACAATATTATCTTGACCGCAAGAGTGCGGAAAATTACGTACACTTCCTGGAACTTCAACCTGGCTTACTCTGCTCTGTTTATTCGATCTCAGTGTTAGATTTGCAATCACAAGCCAGATCTTTGTCATTTGTGCTTGTTTTATCAATTAGAGGTGGTCTGGGCTAGGCAATGTGTACAATCAATTTGTGTTACTGGAAACATCTAGTACCAGAAAACGAAAATATACCTCGGTTGTAAAATAATGGTGCGTCGACAACTTTAGCTTGGTTTGGTTTCGGTCAAGACTCTCCTAGATTCTCAGTAGTAATCCAGGGCCAACATGGATGCTCATCGTGAGCATCTAGTTTTCGGGAATCGCAATCGCAACACGAAAGAACTGTGGATTACTTTAGTTTCAATCGCCTTGTGATACAAGGAATCACCTTTGAGCCCAAGACCTGCCTCATATTATCAGTTGCCGCTTTAAAAGTGGCCTTGTTCTTTAAGAGTTTTTTTTTTCGGAGATCAGACCACAACACAAGAGTGAATAAAGCCTGACAGATCTCCCATCGCGTTAACAATTAAATTAGATACTTCCGCGACGTGTAGATGTAGCCATAACTTAACGCCCCTCATCGTTCAAGACTTCTGAAATTCTGCGAAAATGGTTTCGGCTTTAGATGCTGAAAAACGAATGTCGAGTGTTCAGAAAAGACATTGAAAGCGGTTTTCGAGGACATCTAGGGATGACTGAAAGACCAAGAATTGCCGAACTGCCGGCTGCTACAAAAGCATCAGTGAAAAGTGAATTACTGTTCGTTTATTGTATAAATATGAGAGAAATATAAACACCGTCTGCTCATTACAGAATTTTTCACAGCGGAGCCACCAAAAAACGGGCATCGTTTGGAAAGCCAAAAATCCGGTGGTATAATCTATCGATAGAACGAGACGCAAGATTTATCGCACTGTCTAAAGAAGCACTTCGAAACATAAACGGTATCGCAGACTCACCTAGCCTGCAAGAAATGTATACGAGGAATAGATACCAATCGCAAAGTCCCTTCTGGGGACTTTATCGGGATACCATCACGCCGACAAAACCAAACGAGCTGTGGCCGACAAGAAGAATGCAATGAAAGTCCTGACTCGAATTCGAGCGGCAGCAGCGGAAAACCTGTACCAGGAGTTGAAACAAATATCCTCACGATCGGCAGATAGAAGACAAGCTATACAAGAAGTTCAAACATCGTTCAATATGAAAGTGCCAAATATTTTTAAGCTCGCTGCACAGAGGCGAAAAAGTTCGATATAAACAACCTCGCCGAAGTACATCAAATCAAATTAAGACGGTCGCTTACTAACAAATGAAAAGGAAGTTAGTGGCTTGAATATTGCAAGGAGTTGCTTAACAAACAGTTTCCACGTGATATCGTGTCGACAGTTTCGTCGATTCGAGGAGAAAGTTTCGGACTTTTCAATCAAAGAACTAAGTATAGCAATCGGAAAAATGAAGCGGAGAAAGCGGCGGGACCAGACAACATTCCGTCAGAGTTTTGGCTGAAGATGGAGGAAATCGGCGGCGAATGGCTATCCGAAGCCTACGAATAATAATGGAAAAGCACCGAGATTCGTCTAAGAATCTACACATGGTATTTATCGACCTCGAGAAAGCATTCGATCGAGTTCCTAGGGATCTCATATGGGCCGCGCTGAGTTCTCAAAACGTACCGGAAACGTATGTTAGAATAACACAAGACATGTACGGAAACGTGAAAACTGCGGTTAAAAACTCTGCTGGACTATCGAGAGAATTTCCAGTTAATGTCGGAGTGTACCAAGGAGGCGTCCTTAGCTCTTTCCTCTTTAACGTAGTATTCGACTATCTTTTAAAACATAGACGCAGTTATACTAAGCGATAACATCGAAGATTTGCAAAACGCCTTAGATTCATGGAAGAACGCGCTAGAGAGAAACGGGTTTAAAATAAGTCCTTCAAAGACGGAGCATTTGACGTGCCCATTTGCGCATCCGTTGCGACCTGTTCCGGATATAATGTTCTTCTTTCTTTAAGTACTTAGGATCAATCGTTAACATGAAAGCGAAATGTGACGACGAAATAAACCACAGAGTGAGTGTGGAGTGGATGAAATGGCGGGAAATTCGGGAATCTTTTGCGACCGAAAATTTCCACTTAAATTAAAGGGGAAACTCTACACCACGGTTGTAAGACCAGCTCTTATGTCGTTCTCGGTGCTGAAAAATGTACGAAGCGTTTAAAAACGAAATGACGGCAGGGGAAATGAAAATGTTAAGGATGTCTAGTGGAGTCACTAAACGCGATTGCATTAGGTCTACGCGTATAAGAGGAAGTCTACATATAAAGAATTCGGTAACCGAACAGCTTGAGGCGAATAGAATAAGCTGGTATTGCCACGTTCAAAGAAGATCTGCGGAAAATCCGGTTAAAAAGGCAATATCAAGTACGGTCACTCCAACTGTAAGAAGACGATGTCGGAAAAAAAATTCCTGGATTTCTCAGATGGCAAATGCGCAAACACGCCTGGGCTAACCACTGAAGCGATCCGGGACCGAGCAGTATGTAGACGCTGTTTGCGATATTAGCCAACCCCATAAAAAGGGCAAGAGCGATGCAGTAAAAATGGGAAACGCATAAGTTCGTATAACGAGGAAAGGGTTCATAAAAGGATAAGAAGAAGAAGAAATATGAGAGAAATACAGCTTAACTTATAGACAAGCTGACCTGGTTTAACACGGTCTTTTACTATTTTCAGCTCGATATGAGGTGTTTTGATGTAACAAATGCCCGAATACCAAATTCAGAAACATCAACCGAATTACAACACGCGATTGTCAAGAAAGCTTGGGATGGAAAAAGTTTTCCTAAAAAGTAGAAAAAGGGATTGATCGTGAATCTACCTAAAACATTTCGAAACTGATTTTACTCTTTTCGCGAGAAGGCAAACTAGCTCATTTCTGCGTATAAGGCATTTCACAGAAAGCGCTGTCGGCTTTCAGTATGACATGTGGCTTGTCACTGGGAAATGTCTAATGTTTATGTTATGACAAATTCATTCCTCACCTATCTGCAGATACCACCTCTACAAAATCAGGCTTTGATGAACATTGCAGGCAGGCACATATAGAAAAACAATTCACCCATGAAGCTGAGCTATGCAACAGGACTTGAGCGGCTTATGGTCTCTACGCCCAAATTTAAAGTTGACAAAATCTGCTTCCACAGGGCGAGAAAAAAACAAGATGATAGGAAATAGAAAGTGCTACTCCAGAAACACTGCTCTTAAAGGCAGCAGCCAAGTCAACAAAACCCTTACAGAGTTCGGTAGAAATGACTAAAAAAAATTTATAGTAGAATCATACGGAAAATCCCATCTGGAGACGCTTAGACGTGTAGATGACCCACATCCCGCTGTCATGCAAAATAACCCACTTCTTCCACAGGACTAAAATGACAAATTGATAGGAATATGTAAGCTTAAGCATAGCAAGGATACTTGACCAGTTTGACTTGGAACGAAGCTTGCATCAACTTATTTCAAAGATCAGGACTGAATAAAATATTCCTGATTGAAAGCAACCACAGCATTGTCTGCCCGATCCACAAGACTGCACACTAAATTGATGATAAATATTCACACATCGGAAGATCCTTAAAAAAAAACCCAAACAAAACGATACTCACCACGAATTGATCGCCTTGAAGGTTACATATGAAAGTATCTATATAAGCCCCGTATACAGAGCTATGCATAATTTTGGGATCTCTGGTAAACTCTGTGGGTTGCACAGAATGACAATTGATAACATTCGTTGATTCGTCAACTGTGCGTAACTTGCACACCAACATTTTCCAAAAGTCTGTCCAATTTCATGCATATGCAGATGACGTTGATAGCACTGTATCAGACAATATCAATGAGGTGGACAGAACGTCGGAATAGACAGCTTAAACTTTGTGGTAGTACCCAAGCTTCGTTATTCATTCTCAGAAAGACACCAGTACTGGGACGAAGACAGAAATTACTGTTGTCAAAATTAATTGGGTTAAGAAGGCAAATCAGTTACAAGTCCTATGCCGAACAACTAAGGGGACTATCAGAAGAGAACAATTTTTCGAAACGAACGAGCAATGTCATCAAATGTTCTCTGCGTTATTCCCTTTCGATCCAGTTCTATCACACAGACAAAGACAAGAGTATTTTACAACGATGGCAGCATCAATTTAATAAACATCATACTCGTATTCACCTAAGAAAAACCCTTTAGACCTCCAGAAGAATTCCCAGATTTCTGTTGCCTTCAGAAAAGACTTCAAGTCACCTAACGCCGCCGATGACATATCTAAAATTATACTGCGAAAGGGTATAGACTAGCAAATGGCAACCATAAAATGAACCTTGACTTAAAGTACAGCACATACTAAACCCCTGGCCAACAGTGAGGGTAGCCTCTTCATCACTTCACATGCTAGTGCATCCTTTGATCGAAATGCAACATTCCTACCAACGCCGAAGATCTAGCTAGCCTGCGTCTCGTTCAAAATCAAGTGGATACAGATTGCGGTCCATACACTTATGCGATTACGGGTGTAAACTGGGGTTTTGTCCTTACTGCTTTGACATTACTATAGGTTCATCGATTTACTACTAGACGCTCTCAATATTTCAAAGGTTTACGGTTAGATGTATGTACAAGGTGACGCAAAATCATCCAATTTTGTTTTTGAAATACTTTTTTACTAAATAAATAAAAATTATTTTTTTCTGTTGAGTGGAAAGGATGATATCCGCCAAGTGGCTGCCTTCAGTGTTGATACACATTTGTGCCCGTTTTATCGCATTTTCCATGACTTCCCGCAAGATTTCCGGTGATAGCTGTTCGCATTCCTGCAATTATGTGAGGCTTGTTGGCATGAACCCGCGACTGCAAGTAGCCCCAAAGAAAGAAGCCTGGGATGGTTAAATCGGGCGAACTTGCTGACCATGCCAAATCGCCAAAACGGGAGATTACGCGACCAGGAAACGCTTCCTTCACAATATTCATTCTTAATCGTGCTGTGTGTGCGGTTGCACCGTCTTGTTGAAACCCCATGTTCACCAAGACCCGCTAATCCAATTCCGGCAGTAAGAAGTCATTTATCATGGCCCTGTAGTGTGCGCCAGTAACAGTGACCGTATTGCCGATGGCGTCCTCAAAAAAATACGGCCCAATCACTCCTCCCGCGTGAACGCCGCACCACACAGTGGCGTTGAGTGAATGTAATCGCTCTTCGTCCATCACATGCGGATTTTCAGTGGCCCAGAAACGAAGATTTCGCTTATTGACGTAACCGCTTAAGTGGAAATGCGCCTCGTCGCTCATGATGATTTTCGACACAAAATCGTCGTCTTCGTTATTGAGATTGAGGATGGCTCGACAGCGGAGTATAGCGCTCCGTTGCTTGTCTCTTTGTATTCTGCAGCTGTCTAGTTCGCATATGTCAAATATGATTGACATACGACGCCACTTGCAAAAATTATAACATCTTCCGATAGGATGATTGATTTTGCGCCAACTTGTATGTGATGTAGGTAGTTTAACTGTTTGTTTTTTGCAACTTTCCTCATATGAAGCTCGGTGTTTGGTTGTAATAAATGGCTCTGTGTAGAATATGTCGCGTCGAGAACTGCCGCAGTCTTGTAGGCTTCAGTCAGTGTGAAGGAGCCTTCATCAAGACGAACCACATAGCGCTCTTTCAACAATAAAGGCAAGAAGTTGGATCTTCACATATTGAACCAAAATCGATAAAAAATGTGGTACTGGGGCCATCTTGGGGGACGACAACCATTGATCACACTCTTTAAGTAAAGGAGTTCCTGAACCCTTTTACCAAACCCAAGCGCGATCGAGAATGTAAGGTTTTTCTAGACGAAGGCAAAGCACTTCCCGGAATCTCAACCAGCATTTGAACTAATCAGTTGAGCTGCTTGCACGCACAAACAATTTTTGTTGAATCTTCACAGGGACTAGGATAAGCACCATCTTCCGGACAAAAGTGATATTTTCTGTAATGCTTGCTGCAAGAGTGATGGATACACCTCGGGTCATTTTCTCTGTAAACGTCTAGTTCACACTCGTCATGAGCTGCAGATAATATCCGTTATAGTTGTGGATTCTGGTACTCTAGTCCACTCCTCGCACAAAGAACCAGCAATTTTCTCCTGAAGAAGATTCTATAGGTAACATTCACATCATCGACTAGTTCCTTGAGTGAGTGCTCTTGGAGAAGACTAATGCAATGTGGCAATAATTTTTGTAGGATCATGTGAAAGGTAGCTGAAATTCGTCATCAGATGTGTGATGTTGTTGAAACTCTACTCACACATGCATTGGGAGGATGTAGGGAGGACCAATAATAACTGCCAAGTTTCGAGTTGGCTTATCGTTTTTTTCTCAAACTAAACATTTCACGCACGTATAATTGTTGGATTAGATCACAACTAATCCTATTGACAGATACATTAATTAAGTCAACAAAAAACAGATATAATGTGCAGCTGGCAATCCATGAGGCTGCTGCTGCTGATCGCAATGGGCAATATCCCAACAGAGAGAGTATGTAGTGCGTGCTGCAAATCTTTAATGGAGTGTCGATAACGATTAATGTATCTAATGGTAATCGCTAACGTGACTAAAGTACACTAAAACATTCAAGTGCTGCAAAAACAATCGATAAATAACCGATTTGGATCCGATTTTGACATTCATTTGGAATGCCTAATGGGAAGTTTGTAATCTTTGGACTGCGCCTTCTCAAGGGTAAGGTTGCAGACATGTTCGATAATAGATGGGCAGGATAAGGGCATGTTTACCCCAGCGAATTTCAAATTTGGCTAATAAAAACTGAACGTTCAGTAGTCTTTGTTTCTGTCGAAAGTTTGAAGAAATTGCGAATGGAAATTGCGTTTACCGACACAGCGATTGTAGTGACTAAATCAGAGCTTGTATCTGCTTTGTTACTACAAACGCTCCAGGCGGAATTTTTCCGTCTAAAAGGATGTATTACACCAATGTGTTGTTTACATGAGGGTGAGAATTACAGGCTGACTACTGAGCCAATCCTCTGAACGGTGGATAAGTTGACACAAAATTGGCCGGAAGTAGGCCTATGAATCTTATAAAAGGTAAGCACACCTTAGAACCAACAAATAACAATCTTAAGCTTGTTTAAAGGGTCCTTACAATTCAAAGAGGTTTGTATAGGAGTGTAAAGATCATGATTCAGGCTTACATTTTTTGACCAATCCATATCCACGTAAGTGAAAAATTTAGTAAAGGGATTGGTTTAAGTTCATTTCATCTCCACTTCATAGCCATTGTCAAATGCCAAGTTATAGGTTTCGTCCAACCAGACCTGACTTCCTGAGAATTATGCGTGGAACTACCTTTCCGGCCACGTTATCATCCTGCTGTTGCGAAGCAATGTATGGCCTCGACGAACCTTCGAAAAATAGGGACAATGACGAAAGCAGTCAAAAAAACTTTGAAATATACCGCGATGAGGGCGGTTATTACGGTACGGATCAGTTTAAGACATCAGACAAAATGGACATTTTTGACCTTTCTGCCAGTAATTGAACGCATTGTGTTTCAACCATCAAAACTAAATTCGCCGGCATGAACGACATCTAAATATTAAATTCTCAGGCGATGGCGCGATAGTTAGCTCATTGGACTATCACGCAGAGAGTCTGGGTTCGATTCCTGGCTGGGTCGCCAACAATTTTTCAAATCGTCATCACCCTTTCGGCGGGCAATGGCAAACTCCCGAAAGTAAAAATTTGCCTACGAAAAAGCCGTTCGGACTCGGCGATAAACCGTAGGCCCCGCTCAGATGTGTCAATTATAACAACATGAGAAACACAAATGAGTGTCAAGAAGCTAGGCCATGGTCCATACCGGACTGCCACCGCCACAGTGTTTTTGTTTTTCATGGCCATGCTTGAATTGATGCAAAATACTCCTCTAGTTTTCATTTCGCAAACATTCCGAGTGGCCAATATAGATGCGGCTGAAATCAAGGTCCGTTTACCTCGAACTAAAGATCAATGGAATCGATGTTGTCACAACTGTTGAAGCTAGTTTCGCCTGACCATCCACTGGTTCGTCTATGAAAACAGGCACAGAAATTAGCGAGGAAGTAGAGTCGATGCTGAGTCTATGCCTAACTATGAACGACCACAATCTGGATGATTTGTGTTAAGTTTTCCGTCCAACCAACCAAAATCAAGTTAAGCAATAGCAATAGTTATGTCTTAGTACAATTTGACTGGCAGTCCGTACAGCCTACCTACATGCCTATTTAAGGCAGCAGGAGATGACTAGGTATTTGCCAACTTCAGTCAGGTTTTTCAGAATAATAATCAAGAACACTCGCTGCGTAGGTAGACGTCACGAGATAGATAGAGCAAGAGTTTCGAGGTAAAATTATGGAAATTCAAAAAAAATTCTTGAATTACGGTAGACCCTGGAAGAATCTTTGTTGTTGTATTTGTTAACAACTGCTTGGTAATAGTCTCCATAAGAGGGGTTGGGTCCTAGTTCGTAATTGGCAAAAACATCGTTTCTGGTAATAACATATGTGATTCTACAAGGTAGAAGGAAAGCCGAAAGCAGGTTTTTTGGGGACCTCTTTTCCAACGATTCCATTATGACAAGACTCAATGAGGCCACTAATCAGTTTCAAAATAGTGAAGCTTTAGAAGTTCAATATAGCCTTTCCGCTTATTTTTCACAATATGCCCATAGTGATTGCTTAAGACGCCGTTTCAAGGGAACACATGTATTTATTTCAAAAGAACTAAGTCTGATCTCATTGTTCTGAAGAAAAACACCAGCTATGGCACTCTGATTGAGAATTATTCTAACATCGAATCACTAAGTGGGAATCACTTTTGAACTATTTACTGCTAGTAGTGCTACAGTCTGGAGTAAACTAGGACCTCCCTGAAATTCTTTCCAGCTAGCGCGGTGTTTTGCACCAAAAGTAAGCTAAGATCCTCTTCCACTCGTGTTTTTTTGTTTTTTTTTGCAGCCATATACTAGATGGCGCTGTAGTCATCACCCTACCAGAATATGCTTTAATTTTTGCGAATGGCAGCAAATGTCAATTCTACTTTGACATTTGTGAAGTAAACAGATACAAAATACACGTCAACAAGACATGAATCACTATACTCCTAAAGAATTCGTCTACGGTGTTGGCCCAGCGTGAGTTTTGGCGCCAAATTTTCCAACACCAACTGGGCAAATACTACGACGTTAACTTGCTCGCCTAGAAGAAATGATGCCAGGTTGGACCGGGTCGGGAGCAGGCGTTCTGCTGAGAATATCGCAACTATGGTTGAAGATGTCGCAGAGGACCCTGAAGTATCGGCCAGACGACGTCCCACGCAACTGAGCAGTGAGCATCGATCGGTCTTTACAGAGAATTTTAGTGACGCACTGTAAGATGATCCCTTATGAAGTGCAGACAGTTTATCAGCTGTAAGCTGTTGAACGCCAAGCGCGTGTAACTTACGCTTAAGCCGTCCTGAATCTCGACCACGAGGGAGACAACTTTTCATCAAAAATCATGATGAGCGACGAGGCCCATTTTCATCTCTGTCGATAGGAAACGAGGAAAATGATCGCTTCTAGGACACCAAAAATCCGCGTATAACTCACGAAGAGCCATTACACCCTCTCAAAGTTACTGCATAATGTACTGCTTATGCTGGAGGCGTCATCGGGCCTTATTATTTCGAAAAAGCCACGGGCCAAACGACTACTGTGGACGACGAGCGCTACAGAGCCATGCTCAACGAATTTCCCCTTCCTCAATAAGATGAATTGGGACTGGGCGATATGTGGTTCCAACAGAATGGAGCAACGGTGCATACCGTACGTTCCACAACTGAAATTCTGGGTCGCCTAATCTCTCGTTTTCGCTATTTATACTGGCCGGCAAGATCGCCTTTTTTAACCACTCCAGACTTCTTATTGTGGAGTTTTTTTGAATTCACGAGTCTACGTCAACAAGCCTCAGACTCTTGAAGCCCTCAAAGAGAATATCTGTCAAGAATGCGGGGACCTATCGCCGGAAGTTCTGGCAAAAGCGATGGAAAATGCTATAAATCGGGACTGAATGGTCATCAATTCTGGCCGTGGCCACTAAGTCCATGTCATTTTTTCGACTTCCTCCCTTCGCTCTAAAAGGTCATTGAGAGGCTGTCGATTGTTGTAGACCTGAGAAATGTTTTGGGTAAATCACATCCTCAAGGCGTATGACGATAAGGAGTACTGCAACGGCGCATTTCTTGATGTCCAACAAGCATTTGACCGGGTCTGGCACAAGGGTCTCTTAGTTAAAATCAAATAAGTATACCCGCCCCCTTCTATCTCCTTTTCTGATCATATTTAAACAAGTGCCAGTTTCAAGTAAAAGTTAGAGGTTCCATCTCAACTACCTATACAATAAAAGCTGGCGTGCCACAAGGAAGCGTGCTTGGACCATTCTTTTACTGCCTATTTACGGCTGACGTTCCAAATCCTGGAGAAGCCATCACGACCATCCCTGGAGAAAAGGCAATATTCGCATCATACGCAGATGATATCTGCTTTTTTTATTCGGCGCCATGCGAGAATCGGGCAACTGATGGTGTACAGACGTATCTCAACCTGCTTGAGAACTGGGCTCGCTGGTGGAACATTAAGCTGAATCCCAACAAATGCAAGAACGTCTGCTACACCTTACGCAAAGGGCAGGTGCCTCCAGTCCAGATCAATAATATGTCGCTGCAGCTAGATCAAGAAGCTAAATATCTGGGCGTCATCCTAGACAAGCGACTGACCTTCAAATCGCATAATAGCGACTCTTTCAAATTGCAGGTTCAAGCTTGCGCGGCTTAACTGGACGCTATGCCGCGATTCAAAACTACCGCTGCGATGTAAAAGGAAGGTGTACTATATGAGGCTATCATTGTAGCGACATTGAGCTACGGAGTCCAGATTTGGGGAATAGCTGCAATGTCGAACCGAAAACGGATCCAGGCGCTTCAGAACAGAGCCTTAAGGATCATAACTGATTGCGAATGGTACGTTCGAGGTTCGATTAGCGGTGTGAGTGAGTATGAAAGGTCAAGATGTTTCATGAGACAAGCAAAAGGTAATGCGAACAAACCTGCTTACTTAAGACGACATAGACATTCCGTAGCCCGACTATGACGACGCAGTTGGAGACATTTCCATCTTGGTAAAAAAAGAAAACTAGAAGTGCACTTGACAAACTGAAAGAATTTTCAAAGAAGAGCTCCAGGTGTTAACACAGCGCTTGCTCCTATTTTATAGTCATATACCAGCATTCCCTGGTCTGAGAACGTCGACCTCAATCTATCCCAACTTCCGGCCGACTAGGCTTTTAAGTACTATCACCCGAATATTGTATTCAGAAAGCGTCTATGACCATGATCTCCTCCACGCAATTGCTTTCTCTCCATTCAAGATTCGTGCGAAGCGAATGTGTATCAGTGGAAACTTGGAGATAATCCTCGGACAGCAAATACCTAGGTTGTCGCCTGTTCATGCATCATGAAGATGATGATGTTTGTGCCATTGTCAGAACTAACCATGCTAAATCCATAAAACATAAAGGGTAGGGCCAAGGCCAGCGGACGAATATGGGCAGATAGAAAATGCGCTTCGAAAGATTGCCTTCCACAAATTCGTAGAGTGCAACTACTTACTTATTTAGGACACCTTTGACTAGAGCCAGAAGGCCAGCGAAACAAACACTGATTGCACAAAGAATAATGTCTACTTCATTCAAAAATTCATTTTATTAACAAACTCTTACACGATTACCCAAAGATTGTAAAATGCGGAAAAATAAATTAAACTAACACTACTCGTCAGATACTTAGTATAGCATAAATAACAGAATTACAGAACAACCATTGCTTAGCAATTAAACTGCACCACTCTCCGAAACCACCAGTTAACTATGACTATGACTCTTGCTTGCCATAACGTTTCGAAAACACTTCGAGTGCCCGTAGGACTTCCTTTGCCGATTCCTCGAGTCGTTCGTTGAAGTAATCCCTCTCCGATGAGAACTGTCTGGCATCAATTTCAGCATCGGCAGCACCTTCGTCCATCTTAAACAGAGCTCCCAACTTGGGCAGGAATAACAGCAAACAAATGATTCCAATGAACTTGACGATCTTTTTGAAGATCAACAGCTTAAGGAGAATTTTACCCAAAGTGAACAAATTCAGCTTCAATTTGATCTTGTTGAACAGCCATTCGTGAAGGGAGGGCTGGTGTTGATAGTGCGCCACAGCATGATGCTTAGGATACTCATGGTAGAAAACTGGTGGATGATGAACATACTCCGGCTGATGGACATACTCTGGCGGATGATGAACATATTCCGTTTCGGGTTGAGGCGCTGGAGCAGGTTCGTAATTATATCCAACAGGTCCAGTAGGTGGTCCATAAAACTCCTGCGGCTGTGGTCCTGGATTCTGTGAATTTTGTAACGCCTGCAGGTACGTATCCTCGTTGATGGGACCTGCTGTCACTACCGCTAACGCTAGCACTCCTAGACATGTGATTTTCAGTATCCAACTCATTTTCCAAGTTGCAGTTCAATTCGTTTCGCACTTTAAGACACCTTCACCGATAGCCACCGACTGACCAACTAAATTCCACTCAATTAGCCTGTGTCTTCATTTAAGCGTTTACTATGAGTCGCATGTAATTGGACAAATGTGTCAGTTCAACAGTACGAACATTGTGGGAAGTGAATTTCAATACAGTCTGCTACTTGTGGATATCGATTCAGTCGTATACGAATGGATAAAATAGCGATAAGCGATACGGATAATATCACTACTTTGTCTGCTACTTTGCCACAGAAGAAAGTGGAGTTGCGTACGTAGGCCAATTCCGTTGCACATCCGATCGAGGTGTGATCAGAATTGAAATTAGCTAATTTGGGTATGTTCTTGTCGTCACGTACGTCGAATACGAGTACTTTCTCTGTCCAAAAAGAACGACGCTTTTGATTGAAATCGTAAAATGCAGAGCGGCCGTCACGCATGACATTTGTCATTGTGTGTTATGTTAGGTCGGAATTCCTGGTATTTTGGTCTTTGGGAATTTCTTCTTGAGACACCTATTTTGTATATGAAAATACGCTTTCGAGTGCGCCCTACCAATAGTATGGACACACGAGGCTACCGATTGAATAAGGTGACGACGTGGTAGTTGCCGTGCTCCAATTGATGAATGACGGCACTGAATGAAAGTACGTAGGCTGATTTTTAAAGATCGCTTGAACTCAATTCTTCGCTTACATAAGGAGCGAACACGGATATCGCTGGGAATATCAATTCAAAAAAAAAAAAAAAAAATGTTTCCTAGCCGTCAAAGTGTCGGTTGATATATTTTTTTGTTGAAAGATACTCGATTGCATGCACTGTCATTCAAATGAAGGAGGAAACACTGTGGATATGGCAGTAACATGCACCTGACAAGCTGTTGCGTTATTGAATAAAGAAAAGGTTGCAGTGTATAAGGAATTTCGACACCGAAAGTGAAAGGATAATCAACCTTACAATGTCTACCGATACTCGTAGTATTGGGACTTGAGTGCTCTCTTAAAGAGAAACATTCAGACATATCGTATGATTTGTCATCTGCCGGAGTATATGATCAGATACAGTGCAATTCGGTCTGAGTTTAAACTGCTAGAGTTGTGCTCACTTAAGGGCCAACTGTCTATGAAACTAAGGAGTTCTATCGCGGCTAGAAGTTGAGAAAACAATTCTGTATGAAACCTTATTTCTCGCAGTGAAATTGTGACCTGGAACCCAAAAAAGACTCAGTTAATCAGTCTGGCATTGCTCGAAGACCTAGCACGCAGCAAATAACATATGCTTTAGTGCATTGGCTTATTTTTCAAAATATAAAGAGTTCTTACGCATTTGTTTAGAAGAAAGATGCCTTTAATACTACTAATTAGCAGTGGAGGGAATCAAAAGCTTTAGTAGAACGATGGAACTGTTTTGAGTGTCAAATCAGAGGCGGCAAGTAGGGAATCGAGAGCATCTTAACGTCACAAATTAAAAGTTGTCTTCTATCACGGACAGTAGTTCATCAAACTACAACAGTTTGCTGGACTTAGGATTTCTGCCGTTTTGTATGACAAGTATTTCTATCAAGGAATCATTTTCTTGACTGACAACGGCAGCATATTTGGTATTAGCAGTTTATTAAGGCAAAAATGTGGTATTTTGTAACGGTCAATAGTATTCATTCCAACAAAAAAGAAGAATAACAAGAATGTGGAACAATTTTCCGACAATATTGTTTCGCTTATAATTTTCATACATTCAAAACCAACGTAACAGGGTACTCCGGATTTGCATATGACCTGTAGCAATTCTGACCTTCAGTGCTTTCTAAACTAAAATAAACTAAACTAAACTGGGAAGAAGCAACAGTTTCCACACCGTACACAAGGAACAAGCACTTAAGCCAGTCGAGGCGTTGTCGGGTGTTTTTTCAGCATACTTTCTGAAAGAATTGTGCGAAACTCTCAAGCTAGCTCCAGAGGCATCTTCATGAATTCTGCTCAGTTTCTCGCATACGCAGATATTGGACATTGCGAGTTGTCGATGAAGCGTTTGCGACTATTGAATCAGAAAAGACAAAACCCAAAGAGTTCAAAGGGGCACACAAGATCGATGTCTAAGGCAAAACTCCGCGAAAGGCAGCGACAACTTTGGAGTTGTAAGGACCTTCTTTACTTCGGCTCTGCTAACAACTTCAGAGCGAATTTCAGTTATACTTATTGGTACGGATATTCGTAAAGTGTGATGTAATAGCCAGGCATAAAAAGAATGAAAAACTGTTGGATTTAGAAGATAGCAGAAGTAGACAAGAAGCGAGGCATCTGAAAAATCTTCGTCTGAATAAGCTACTAAGAATATTCCCCTGAGCTGTTCGATATCCTATTCACGACCGCAAGATCGTCTTTGGTGATATTACTATAATACCAACATCGACTCATTGTTCTAGACAAACAAGGAACGCGTAAATTTCGGACAGCTAGAACCGCTGTGAACAAATTTGGCCTCTTCCAAAACCTTTAGGGGAGTATTATGATAGAAACAAGCACAGAAGACCAATGGCATAGTTTGTAGAGAGTCGTTACGATGTTACAAAGGCAAGCTCTTTTTCCAAACTCTATGAGTAGAGGACCCCTTAAAAAATCATCATTTAGGAAACTAAATTGAAAGCAGTGGATCGAAGCTATCTGGGGGTGCTGCCAGAGTTTTGAGGTTGGAATATTCTACCAGAATAAGGAAATAAGTGGAAGAAGCACGCAGAAATGAGAATGGAAATGTAATAGTACGCACAATTGTAGCTGAAATTTTGAAAAGATTACTAATAACTAAAAACCAACAAAGCTGACAGCGCAAGGAGCAAGATGTATACGCTAACTGATCTGCAAAATATGGTCAAGATTCAAGTTCAACGATTCGTAACATTGGCCTTCTGGTCTTCAAGAAACAGCGTCTAGAGAATAGACTATAATGTTCTGTCGTTGATGGTGAGCGCTTGACATCTTTGAGCACCAGATTGGTCGAATCAGTCAGTTGTCAGTTTTTTAAAGCCTGTTAGCGCTTTGGAACAACCATTCGTTTGGCACAATCCCATAGATGCTACAGCTATTATACGATGAGCATAGACATTCAACTTGTTCAAAGGATCAGTAAATGAGTCGAGCGATATGAAATTTCTGGTCACTAGCATTCTAAAGGTTTTTATCTGGCTTAGTCGTCATGCGCTGCTTGTCGAAATAATTTTTTGTATCTATGAAGGCATCCTCATCGGATGAGGTTTTAATTTTAAACTCCAGTTTCGCAGAATCTTCGTCGTTGGTAGCAGTTTTGTACACATGAATCCCAACAAGTAGTTTCTCGTCCTTCATCAGGTAGGAAGTCACATTGATAGGAGTGACAACAAGATCATAAAATAGACCGAAGTTCCAATAAGTACTCTGAGGACTAACATCACAATATTCAATGAATTCGGCTATTGCCTATAGGGTACTGGCGGTAGTGCAAAGCAATAGGGACAGTAAACTGATGCTACGGATGCTGAGACTATATTCGTCACAATAAAACAAGCCATCGGTCTTTCAGGTCGTTCATCATTCACTGATGTGAAACATCTCAAAGATCGAAAATCCTGTTACTATTCGATTTCACATTTGGAGAAGGTCTTAATTCGATAAACAACATCTTATGACTTTAAATTCAACTCTTATTGAGGGATCCACCTGGAATTTGTAGCCAAATTCGAAATTACTATCAATTCATACATCCATGCTCCAAGTTAGTCATTTTATTTACTAGAGTCAAAGACGCCGTCTTGAGATAATGTTTGACGTCACAATGTGCGGCCCTTATGAGTATCTACTTCAAATATAATAGTTGTTTCTTAGATGAATAAATATTCAATAAGTGACATGTGACTAAGACCGACATCAGTGCTGGCGGTCTACTGAGTTTTTGATCACACAAGGTAGTGATAGCGACAACAATATTTAGAGGCAATTACCTTAACACGATCTTGTGATAAGCAACTCATTTCGGTTTAATTTATTTCATTTAGCACACGTTATCTGTGAGATTAGACTCAAGTCTGCGACATGAACATCTTTAATTGACTATAAAGACGATACATGTTTCGGAGGTAATTTCACTTTTATCTCTTGTCTTTACATAGCCCTTTGATTAATGAACATTTTCTTCAATAACTGAACTTCTTCTTTGGTAGGTTTTGTATGTTAAGATGAAATAGGTGGAGTGGGCTCCTTTGGATAAGCAAATCCAGCAATAACTAATTCCTTCATTTCCATTGGCAATTTTGTTCTTAAAGTGAGCAATTAAATATTCTATATTTGCATTTCGATGTCCCGAATATAGATTTTAAGGAGCTCTGCAAGTTTAGTTCAAAGATTGGGGTGGACAAAAACATGTGTAGAAAACCGTAGATTGAGCAAGGAAGAAGTCTTCGGTTCGACTGTCATAGAACGTGGGCTCCATGGCAAAAGATTGGCATATAAAACCTGCGACCTCCAAACATACCGCTGCCAGATAGGTGGTTGTCTACGACTATCAGCGACAAAGGGACTTACTAACTTAATTAGGTTGAGCTTCAGTCCGGGGTTATTCTGGCCCTTAGTGAACAAGCGACTCCAGCCAGCACAATCCCTCGCTAGTTGCCTACAGTTTCGCATGCTAACTGGTCTGAGGTCCCCTTCCACTTGCGTGCGCCCCCTGAGTCTCGGTCTTTCTCTAATGCGCTGTACCCGAATGAGCAATGTTTACAAATTATTAAAAATCATTCCTAAAATTCGGAGTCGTGAGTTCAACTGTATGTAAGTGCCAATTTTCAGTTGTTATATTGTAATAGCAACACCCGACTTGATTTATGCTTCATGCTTTCCAAAGCCAGTAAAATAAGGAAGTGCAGGGAGTGTTCAAAATAATGGGGCCGTAAGTGCATCTATTGACAAAGATCCAAATATATCCATTTCGAGCCATTTCCAGTAATTGAGTAGCACTGGGGCGAATTTTGCCAAAGGATCTCGGCCTTCACCCGTATGAGATCAAACTGATTCAAGAGCTCAACCCAGATGACCATTTGAGTCGAAATTTTTCAAATTGTTCTCTGAAAATGGTTCATCGCTTATTTTTGGCTCAATAGCCTTGTCAGCAAGCCAAATACCGGCTATATGTTCTCTAAAAAGTCGCCACTACTTCCTCAAAAATTGACTGTTTGATGTGGTTTTCATTGCGGCGGATTCATGGGACGAATTTTTTCGTTTGTGATGTGATGCCACTTGTCACACAGCAGGCCAAAAAATCGAGCATTTAAAGTCAAAGTTTGGTAACCGTGTTACTCGTATCTCAAGAAATGAACCAGTCAATTGGCCGCCTCGTTCGTGGGATTCAATCAACTGTCAACTGATCAAACATCAGTGATCACATTACCGTCGACTTAAGATTTTCTTTTAGTATCCCTGAACGTTCAACCGTAGTTACAGCCAGAATATGAATGCGAATAACAGGAAGGCAAGAGAATATTCTAAGGAGGTTAAAAATCGGGCGCCTACAATTACAAGAAATAATCAGAGCCCTTATGCCTTCATCTACCAAGAGATGTCAAGCAACGATCAAGTACTGAAGATCAACAGCAATACTGCCACAATGCCATAGCCGATGAATTCTCATTGTCACCAAGCACTACAACGAATATCGGATGCAGAGAAACAAGGAACGTGCAGAGGGTGCTGGTAAAATGGACTAAAGCCACTTACCAGCTCTAAAATCAGAAGAGACGGCATGATAAAAAGTACCTATCAAGACCGCAAGACTTAAGCCGAAGAGTGGATAAACGAAGAGGACAATACTGGTATGATAGTAATTTGGCAATTAGTTGAATTGCCATCTCTGCAGACTGTATAACGGTGACGATTATCGAAACTCTCCTGCCAAACATCGTCTAAGCCATCCAATTTAGACGATGTCTACCAACAGTTTCGCCCAGAATGAAGTAAAGAGGGCTATATCCAAATGTATCTTTATCACAGCTGCTATAGCTGACCATTCCCTGACGATGTGTCATCAGACATAATTAGATGTCAATCACCCTGCAGTCAGCATTGCTTTGGAAGTGGCCCATATTGGTCTCGTAGCTAATTAGATACAGTTCCGAATATATTTGCTTCATTACTACTAAATTATTGAAAAAGAAATTGTGTTGACCCTGATGTGCCTCGAAAGCGATTCCGAACATATTTGCTACTAAATCATTGAAAAATACAGCTTATGATTGAGGTAAATGGAGAGGCTTGTTGCTTGGACCTTCCCGAGCCTATACAATTAAAATGAGATAACTTTGGACTTGTTGGTAAGCACGAGTTCAGAACTTGTTGATTATATCATTCAGAGGGAATGAGTCGCGTTGTTGTAGCTTCATCTGCATCTACGCAAAGAACCACACACGTGGGTTGAAAAAAAAAACCTTAGCAAACAAGCCAAATCGTCGGACGAGTTGGTGACGGTGATTAAAAATGTATGTTGACAGATACAAAGGTTCGATATAGACTTAACGCAACAACTCCCACTCATTCAAAAGACACTTTCTCCCGCCGTTTTTTATTTCAGGGTCTCGAATACATCCAACTCCTCTTAAAATACTTAGGGCAATTTTATTCACTCGAAGTTGAACTGGACTTCAGAGTTTTGTATCTCAACTTATGATTTTGTCAGTGAATAATGAAAGTTGACGTTTTCAACTTTCAATTTTCAACTCTAAAATTAATCAACTTTTGATTTTCTCAACTCCTTGAGGGAGCAAACTTTGTTTGCCACTTGCCACTTGCACATCAGCAAAGTGGCTCTACGCAGCTCAACTAGTCTGGCACAAGCCAAAGAGCTGGATCTCCATCTACCTCTGGACCTAAAGATCCTACTCTTTGACGTACCAGAACTAGACATGATCTGCGCGGTCACAGGCCGCATTGAAAAGACTTTATGCTTCAACAGAGGATTCTTCACGGAGATTCCCAGCATAGAAGCATTGGTTAGTAAACACCCACCAAATAGCCAAAGTGGCATACAGTGGAATACGGATGGTTCCAAAATGGAAACGGGAGTGGGAGCTGTAATACATGGACTGAACACAAACATATCAATTGCCATGCGCAAGAGTCCTAGTGTATTCCAAGCTGAAATACATGTCATTCAAGAATCCGCCAATCTGATACTCAACTCTGGTATCAAAGATGCAAACATCCATATATTCACGGACAGTCAAGCGGTTAAAAATGCCCTTAGCTCGCACGTTATTGACTCCAAATCAATCATGCACTGCTTCAATACCCTCCAGAAACTAAGCTCAAGAAACAAGACCAAAATATGATGGGTTCTGGGCATGAGGGCATTGACGGAAACGAAACAACAGACAAACTGGCCAGAAAAGGTTCAGAAATCCCCTTCAACGGACTTAAACCCTTCTGCTGCACATCTAAAACAGCAGTAAATACATCTCATGTTGGGAGGAGACTCCAGGGCTGAGGCAGTCCAAGCGATCCACAATTTAATAAAAATGCCGACAGATGTCTAAATCTAAATCGGCATGATATCAGAAACCTAGTAGGATACCTTACAGGGCACAACGGTTTAAGATATCACCTCCGCAAAATAGGAATTGCTGATTCCGCAAAATGTCGACTCTGCCTCGAAGACGAAGAAACAGCTGAACACATTTTATGTGACTGTCCAGCCGTCAATGGAATCAGGCGAAACACCTCCCTCTGAGAACAACTCGACATCTATGAAATAAGGGATTCCCCTGCTGGTAGAGTTGCTAACTTCATTCGGAAGGTAGAAACCCTAGTAGCCTAATTTTCTTTCTGACTCCTCCAGCACAAAAGATCTTTTTAGGTCGAAGTGCTTCTCAATCTATACTAGCGAGTCAGGCTTTAAAAAAAAAAACATTATTTTTGGGAAGATTGGACATCTTCGACCAGGAAAGATGAAGAAAATTTGAGAGACGCGAATACAAGTTGCTTCAACGTGTTGGTTTCAAAAAATTGGATGACCGCGACTTCGTATATCGTTTTCGCCTCTTAAAACGGACGCCAATGATGGTGCTGGAACTAATACAGGATTCGTTTTCCTGTCCGACGAGAGAAGGTACGATACATTGCTGTATGATTATAATGAATGAAAGTACTATTTGATAGATTGTTGTTTTTTTTTTCTTACTTGTGAAAAGATAACGTGAACAAAGGTCAATTACGCAATTACTAATCGTATTACGGTATTATGCGCTCGGATCTTTCCAATTGGCAATTGCAAACTTTATAGGGGTAAGCATTACAACTGTGCATTCTGTACACATATTCGCATTCAGTCAACAGGTAGAACTCACGCAGAAATCGCACAGAATTTGAAAATAAACGATATCGTGGCTCGTTGGCAGGTATGAAAGAGAGTTCGAGAATTTTATCCCTATTGGAGATTCTGGCTTCACAAATACGAACTACCTTGCAACGACTTTTCTCAACGTCACAAGCTATTGAAAATTTATACAACGACTCGCAAATTCATACTCGCATTTGAGTCGAAAGTTTATATGGCGTTTGGAACAGGCACCACCGGAGATGACAGAATTCGCTAACATGCTAGCCTCTACAGATGTTCCTTCAGGTATACTTTTGGGGAGCATCATCAGCAGCGTGTTTTACCAACCAATCTTCTTCTTCTTGTGTATAAATTATTTTTTCAATCTGCAAATTTTCTTAAAAATTGAAACTCAATTTAAAATTGATGTGTCAATAGCCACAAATATCCGAGGGAAATTTCCAAAACTGAAACTCTACTATAATCTGAGAGTTGAAATAGTGAACAAAACAAATTTTCAACTTGTCGATTGAGCCTCGATTTAAAACCAACTCTAGAGTTTCCTGCAAGTTGAACAATAGTGAACAAAATCGCCCTTAGTCAACTATCCAAGCGGAAGTATCACAACTGCCTTTAAAAAGTCTAGCCACTAATAGCCACTCAAAAAGTCAAAGTTATCAAAAATTTCTTGCTCCATTAAGCCCATTCACAACCCTAATCCAACTCTCAATGCGAAACTTTTTCATTTTCAATTTTGAACTTCGAAAGTGGTATCTGCGCTCCTAAAGTAGAATACATAGCTCCCCCGTCAGGCAAACCGAATTTTTATTTATTCAATGACGTCAACAGCTAGTGTCACAGCTGTTGCTTCTGCAAACCCCTCCGTCAACGACGATTTTATACGATGACATGGTACACATTCTCCAATGTGTTGTCGAGTACGATAATGAGACGACACGTTCATGACAAGAGGAGAATAAAAGCGGCAGAGGATGTATAGAGACAGAGAAGCACATTCTCATTACGTAGGCACCTAGGGGAGACCATCGAATTACATAGAATTTCCGCCGAATATGCTCCTGACAAAGTCAAACGAGGATGATACCCTAAAAGAGGATGACCTAATCCACAAATGGAAATCAATCATCGACATAACACGGAAACGACGAGGTATGTGGCATGTGGAATTCACCTAAACACCCTGCAAGCAAAGCAAACCGAACCAGGTAGCTTTAATTAGCTCATTTCGTGGTTGAATGCCATCGTGTCGTAGCCGCTGCTGCTCTGTTGCTCCTCTGCTACTTACAGGTGCCTCATCTAAGGTCGTGTTTTGAATTTCAGACTTGAAATTATCGTATTATCTGCCAGTGTGGCCATGTATCTGTTTGGGTTGGTGTTTGTTGATTTTTGGCCTAAAACTCGTGTAGGCAAGTTGAACACACCACGGACATAGCACACCCATTCTAAGCGCGTGAGATTTTGCAATTCAAATTGTTCTCTGCTTCTTCTGTAGACGAAATTTTGCTTGGGGGTTAAATTGAAGGAAGGTTGACACGACGAGGCATTTCTAGTCCTTTCTTACAAAAAAAAAATTGTTATTTGTTGGCTACATCTTTTGTCTGTTGCTAAGGGTGTGTGTCTAAGGGTAAAAGGACTTAGAGAAAAAAAATATATTTTCGGGGGCATTTGGCTACTCCCACAGAACCTATCCGGGAGCAATCTTCGACACGGTACTTATATTTTCCACCTAAGGGGAACGTCTATAGAACGCCTGCTTTCCTGGATGTTTTTAATTATCCGAACAGGGTGTGATGTATCTTGGTCTTCATTGACGAGCATTTAATTAGCAATTGGAGAAGGACTTTCAGTGGAAACTGGGTAGACGAGTCGATAGACTGTAGGCACGTTCCTGGAAACCTTGTTTATGAATCAAAGTCCGCCAGACAAAAGACCTGATTTTAAGATTTCTAAGAAAGATGTTCATGCTGAAGGATTTTTTGCTTGTGTTGTGTGCAAATAGGTGCCCTTCCGTAGTAGATACGTCTCTTTGTCGTCAAATTTTCAACAGAGAAATTGACCATTGGTCCAGATCCGTAATCCCTCGACCATTTGAAGACAGACAAGTGTCGTTTCCCTCTTTTGATGAAGCATACACATGTTTCAGATTTTCCGGCACTGCCATTGAAGGATGAATGTCCAAAGGAAACGGATAATTTTGTGAATGATTGCTTTTGCGTACTCCTCGGTCATATTTGATAGAAATGTCTTATGCATGGCAACAAGTTCGTCCTTGGTAATTCCAAAGCTATGTTAAGAAAGGAGAGAATCTTTGGTGGCATATTTGGAAAACATATTCTACATGCCACGAGCTCATTAAACGAACTCGGGCTAATTAACTTCCAGGCTACATGAAGCAGACGTTTTACACAGCTCAATATACAATTCGGACGTATTCTAAGCTAAACTTACTAAACTTACTTAGGGAAAGCCCTTCCGAACTCTAGTCATAACCTGCAAACAAAGACCAAAGTACATCGGAGCCCCTCTTTTCATTCTCTATTAGTTTCTTTCGCACGCGTTATGTGTAGGTAACATACATTTTAAGGAAACTAACAACTCTCTGAGCGCACGATGGTTACAAAAAAATATCCAATCATCAATTAGATTGACCACAACGATGCAAGACACAGCTCTAGTATTCTGGATGATCAAATGTTTTAATGAGTCAACATGGAATCCTTGTTGTAGTCAAAATGAAAACGTCTCGGGCGACAGATAATCGGGTAAATGCAATGAACAAAGGGCTAGAATCATGACCACGGGTCTGATATGAAGGTCTTTCCCTAACCACAATAGTGGTACTCACAATTTGACAAAAAATGTCGGCAAGTGTTTGTAAAGTAACAAGCGGAGGCAGAGTAAAGGCTCACGTCTGTAGAGTCTATCAGCAAAGAAGACGGTAAGAACATTGAAAAAAAGCAGAGACCCGCTCGATCTAGGACAGAAAGAGGGGCCTTTTCAGCAGTGATGTTTGGAATATTCCACACTACGAAAAGAACTTGCCAAGGACGCTATTGCTTCATGTAGAGATGAGGACGGGAAGGTAATAGTACAGTCACCGTTCGTGTTCTATTTACAACAGCAGAGCAATATTTTGCACTTTTTCTATGCGACCAAAAACTAGTCTTGATACTGATACCTTAACTTAGGATAACTAAGGCTGCAGGAATTGGTGGACAATCTGTGGAATTATCTGGACTACCTTTAAAGCAGAGCGGATTGAGTTAGGAGGGAATATGTACCATCTTATTTGAAAAATATGGTGTGATGCATCGTTAGCCTGATCCTCAAAAAGAGAGACCCTCTTATCTCCAGCAGCTCCACAGAGTAATCAGTCTCCTTAACATTGTGTTCAAGATTGCATCTACTGTACTATGTGGACGCTTGAAGTTGTGAACTGAAATCCGGTTTATCACCTTAGGACAGACGTAGATGTTTGAGTTATATGCTTTTATTGATATAGAATACGCTCCAACATCCTACACGAGGCTATTAAACGATCACTGACTCAGAGATTCAGGTCAGCAATGATTCAGACATCATGTAGAACCAGAGAAGATACACAGAGAGGAACTCTCACGCTTGGCAGGATCAAGGTCTTATAAAGAGCATTCTTAGTTTTCGGGATACGGTCCTACTACTCAATTGACAAGCAGTCCAAATAATAAAGATAAGTTCAGACGATTGTCAGATCTGACAATATTGTTAGATCTGTCATTTGTCAAACAATGTGTGCAAATCGGCTGACAATTGCAAAAAATCTTACAATGAAATCAGCTGGCCGTCTGACAAGTTTCTGAAAATATTGTCAGGTTGAAAATTTTCAGTTCACATGATAGGAAGAGGTTTGTTTATGAAAAATTGTTTGATACATTGAAAGGCATTGTCAGAAAAAATAAACTGAAAGTTTTGTTCGTCGTGTGCAGAGACTGACTTTTTTTTCGAACCTTGTCTAGGTTGCTGTTGAATTTAGTGCGCGGATTTGACCATTCATTAACCGGCATATTAATGGCTTCCGCAACTTCTTGTCACAGATTAGCCTTGGGCAGTTTATACTCTGCGCATCCAACATCCCACAAGCCGCGTCGCGTCCCAATCTCCTGGATTAATTTCAAATTGTTTTCGTGCGACCACTCACTTTCGACTTTTTTCTTATAACTTTTTTGTTTTTTTGGAGATGAAGATTTTGGCGATTTTTCTACATCGTCTTCAACTTTTTGTTCTTCACATAAATCCATTTTTTTTGTTATAAATTTTGCACAAAAATCACACTCTAACTTAAAATGTACGGCTTTCGCCTCTATAATTATTATTTAACAGTTGAGAAATTGTCAGAAATTGTCAGAAATTGTTAGATGTCATTAACAACACCTTCTTACAATTTCCAATGAGTCTGAAAATTTTCCAATCTCTGACAATTAATAAAAATTGTGTGTTCAGGCGGTTGTCAGATATTTTATATTTTTTTGTCAGGTGGCCATCTGACGATGACGTTTCTTACAATATTATCAGAAGAAATTGTAAGCTCACACGGTTTTAAGACATTTCAGACAATTTTTTTTACTGACAGATCTGACAATATTGGCAAGAGTGATTCTTCTGTTTATTCCTGCTATTGGTAGGATTTATAGTAAACCCAAGATGGAGAAAGTACTTTGTTACCACGAAATGTCAACTGTGACAGAAAAATAGGACATCCCTTCAAATGAGCCAAGTAAATCCGATTCATTCTCGTTAACATCGCATACAACATCTTATCTGCCATATTGTGTGAACGTCTAAAGCCTTTCGTAAACAAGGTGATTGGTCCTTTAGTTCGTCCAGAAAAGGCCGCAATTGACCAAATTTGTACACTCAGGTAGATCCTAGAAAAATGATAAAAAGTCCAAATCGGTCTTATCGATTTTATGGCCGCATATGACGGAATTTATAAAGACGAGTTATAAAAATAGAACCATTTAGCTATTAGGCATCCCTGCCAGGCTCGTCGGTATGCAGAATGACTACTTAGAATCTTCACTTCTCCGTTAAAGTCGTTGATGACTTAGCTGGCACATTTGATATCAAAGAAGGTCTCGGACAAAGTGACGCACTGAGACTTTTTACATAATATTTGAGTGCCGAACTCGCAAGCGAACATTGGAGGCACAATCTTTCGAAAATCAGTACAAATACCAGTCAACACTGATGATATGGGTTTGATGGTAAATACGATATGATGTCAACAACATCGACCAATTAACTTGGAAGATATTGTATCCAATATTAACTTATTGGGCAAACACCGCTGAGATTCTATTTATCAGGCATACATGCTTCTGATCAGTGATCTGAGGAAAGAGTTGGTGTATGCTCTCCACTTCAAGCAGCTTTAAATATTTCAGTCTGCTATAACAGTCCGCAGAAAAGGTTTTTTCGTATTCCCAGTACCAACAGTGAATCCACTAAATACAAGGCTTGCTTCTACATCTCTACAGGTTCTGCCCGGGTTTTCTTGCCATGATACTTTCTGTACTCATGAACTTATTATGGAGAAGCTGATGTTCTTCCTGTGTCATCTGCCTCTTGGGTTCACGATCGGCAATTGTCCTTCCCTGCAGTGCCACTTTGTACTCTAATTATTAATCCTCATGTGCTTGCTAGCGTTCTTCATTAAACCAGGGATTTCTTGGGTGATCAGTTGGAGTGTCTCTGGCTGAACATTGGCAGCGATGCCACTAGTTTTTGGACTTGATGCTGACAGCATAAAAATTGTTGAGACTTTTCGGGAAGATACTGGCAGTCTCTTGCGATTGCATCTTTTCTACGTTATACCATTTGACAGTAGTTCTTCTTTGTAATAGTGCTTGGGAAATCCCCATTTGCAACTCGGCTTCAACATGGTGATGATCTGAGTCAATGGTAGCTACCGGGAACGTTTAAATACCCCAAATACATCTTATTGCCATGTAATGAAGCATTTCACGGTCCGAATACCATGTCACCCTGTGTACATTGAGATGAGGAAACCGCGTTTCTGCGATGTCCTCTTTTCATATCCTGGCGTTTAAACCGCCTAATGTGCCATACTTGTCTTGTCGAGGGTGCAAAGGAAATATTCTTTGGTGCCATTGTCCTTTCCTTCTATAAGGAAATGAGCGCATATAAGGCTTATGTTAGGGAATTCAGCCTTTCTGCGAGTTGTCATAAAATGCTCTTTCATGTGTTGGGCGTTTAAGACTTATTGCCTAAGTCTGGAACACATGGCGAATCTCAGTTTTTCATCCTCCTGATGTCCGGACAATTTCCATCGCACTTCCTGAATGGCGATGGTACCCGCGTAGCAGAAGTTAGGGGCCTCTGCTGTTTAGTCTGTTGCACGTTTCCTGATAGGGGTTCAAACATTCCACGTGCGAATCTGAAGATCGTTGTCCTTTTAATTTTTGCAAAGGTCGTCAACAGAGAATCCATTTACATCACAGGTGGTTCGTCACATTGACAATCCTTTTCGTATAGGTTTAATAGGGCCCTTTGGCGGAGTAGAACATTATATTGCTACTGGTTGAGCTTGCCCTTCCCATTTTAGCCTGCTTATGTAACGGTTTACTCATGGGTAGTACTTGGAACGAAAACCTACTAAGATACGAGTAATGCAATTGCTTTCCGAAGCTTTGGAAATACCCGCTCCTTTGACAACCAATTCAAGTAAAGAATTGGTTAAGAGTTTTCAATTTTGAAAATAATTTTTTAAACAAGTTCAGCAATAAAAATGTTTGGAGCCACGAACCTATATGCCACTTTAAATGGGCTGACAATCGACGCGCGAATGAACTGGTTAAATAGTGTTTGGGTGGATAACTTTGCATTGCCGATGCATGGGAAAATGTACCAGCTTCTTTCAAACCGAGAAGTATCTTTCAAGACACTTAAGTACGTCATTCAGTCTTAGCTTGTGCAGGAACTTAGCAAGAGTAAATAAATATCCATTTGCTAGATACCTGGCAAGGTAAGCATTTTACGAAAGAAGGCCGCAACGTTTCTGCAAAAAAAGGCCAGTTGAAGCCTTCATAGATATCAAATCATTCTGCAGAATAGTGGAAAGTACAAAGTATAATAATCTCAGCCTAAAAGTTCTTATACTAAACATCCAAACTCTTCAGCTAGTTCGGTAGTCTTCAGACAGGAGCATCGGTGTACTCTTACGTGGGCTCCACAAGTGCAAGACCTATTATTCGCAACAAACCTTTTCTTAGGAGAGCCTACTGTCTGCCAAAATTAGGACGCCTTTTTAAGCGTTTGGGGCTTTATATCGATAAACTAATGGCGGTCTTCAAAGTCTGAACAGTCCATATTTTCCTTGAAACATTTTTTTAGAATAAGGGTCCACTTCAAGCTGCTAAAGAGCCCTTTTTATGGTCTCAATCTGTGAGTTCGTACAACAGCTGGGTTTTTTCCAGTTGTCGCGCGAGATGTTTTCGAAATATATTTCACATGTTGGACGGACAAATGCCACACAAGTTCAAAACTCCTACTACACTTCACTCCCGGCGGCTGCAGCTTCTTCAGTATGCATGCACTGTTGGCTTTGCATCGTTTGAATGAAAGTATGTCCAGATACGTCAACAAGTCTGTAGAAACTCCAGACTACATTCTGAAACCGTGTGGAGTACCAACCGACAAGAGGTTATAATATTTGGGATAGCACGAAATACAAGATAAATTTATAGCAACATAGCAACCCATCTGGCCACTACTTTGGATTCATAAGAGGAACGAAGATAGATATCCATGCCAAGGCTAAGGCGGGAGAAATTGGCTCTCAAGGGTATCAGCAGGGGATAAACTATAACTTCCCACTACACAACCCAGAATCATTTATCAGGATACGAAAAGCACTGATTTACAGGTTCTTGTTTGACATTATCCTTAGGCACTGTGACATAGTTATTCAAGCAGAATGTCTAAAGTTCTGTCTTGCGCTTCCTGATATAAGAATGAATCACAACTACGACGTGCTGGACGATAGTGAGCCGAAGGATTGAGAATCAAATCTGAAATCTGTTCAAACTAAAGTTAACAGTAGCTGATATCGACAGGCCACCACCATCTTACTTAACATATAGGATTCTCAGCCTTGAGATTGATGGGTCACTGATGATTTCAAATTCAAATTGCCTTAACTGAAAACCGAACATATGTTTGCGCCCCCGTCAGCATTTCATTAACGTCTCATGTTTTGATTAGAAATTTACATTTGCAGAATTTAATTTCGCAAAAAAAGACAAAAAAACAAAACAATTCACCTAGAATGATCATCGGTGAAAAGATGCGAATGCGAATTCATGCAAATTCCGTTCGTGTCTCATGTTAAATGTAAAAGAATGCTGATGTCGTCTTAAAGATAAACATTTGCTTAAACAATGTAAATGTCAAGGGAGAAATGAATAATGAGAATAAATGAATGCCTTGCAACGTATAAATTATTTCATTCTTCAATTACTTGAGAATTTATACGGCAAAATGGTAATTACTGCTTCCAAATGGAATTTATTTATCCAACATGAGACGTAAAATTTATTTAGCAAAATGGAGAAAATCAACTCTGATTGATGTGCAAGAATACAGAGATAGAAAAAATACAAAAATACAAAAAGTCGTAAATGTTCTTGAGCCTGGTTTTCATCGTAACTCGGTGGAAACTTCATTGTGTCATGGGGGTAAAAACATTTGAGCACCTTAAAGGCCTGCAGAGATTGAGCATTGTATTCAGAAATGGCGGGAGACTTCAATTGCGAATTCTCCATCTGTGTTAACGATGGGCCATCTGTTGGCATCTCTTTGAACCATATGTAATTTTGGCACTGACACCTCACCACCATGCCCTCAAATCACTGTGGCACTTAGCGCCGTCCTGTTGAAACCATATGTCGTGTGTGTCCATATCATCCAATTCAGGCCAAAAGAAGTTGGTAATCATCGACCTATATGGCTCAGTAATGGTATAGCCAAAGTCGTTCTCAAAGAAATATGGACCGATGACGTCGCCAGCAGTGAATTTTTCGGGATGCATTGGACGATCTTGGATCTCATGTGGATTGGTATCGTGGCAAATTTGACAATTTTGTTTGTTGAGGTACCCATTCATAATGAGTTTTCGATGAAAATTAGGGTCAGTTTCCAACTGGTCCAGAGCCCATTTAGCGAACACACGTCGCAGTCTACGGTCGTTTACCTTCAGCTCCTGGGCTCCTGGGTCAGTTGAATTTTGTACGAGTACAGGCCCAAGTCACGACACAAAATTCGACAAGTTGTGGCCTGCGATAGACCGAGCTCTTGTGAGGGACGCGAAATTGGCTGCCTTGGATTCTCCTGCACACTCTCACGGACAGGGGCGGTGTTGTCGGGCACTATCAACTGTCAAAGTTCGGAAGTCCCTATTGGAAGACCCTTTATTTTAAGGTTCGAAATGGATCGAATTATGCTTGAACAACGTTGGAAAATATTGCAAAGTAATGCAATAGTACGTTGTAGAACCAGAGCGAATTTTGAGAAGGAATACCGGACGAAATAATGCACAAATTGCAGCTGGTGTACGCAAGTTTGCAAAGTTTATGAGACTGGTTTGCTGATTGATAACAAACTGTGCGGTAAAGGAGAATATTGCAGCTGTTGCTGAGGTGTGCGCCTAAATCCATGAACCTCAACGTGCCGAAGATTTTAGCAGCGGAACATCTCAGTCTCTCAGATTATTCTCTTACAAGTTCCATTTGACTCTGGAATCGGAGCAATAGCTTCGTTAGCGCTCCTCAGTTTAAGCTTTAGAGCAGCTTGTTTAGGCGCATTTCCATCTCCGCGGCTACGTAAACAAGCAAATTTGCCGTATTTAGAGCCGGAAAACTACACACGAAGTCATAGAAAAGTCAATAAATCCTGAAAGTGTGGCTGTTTGACGACAACGGAAGGAACGTTACAGTCAATGGAATGCGATACCGAGGTATGATGACCGATTTTTCGTTTTGGCCTTGACAAGCTATCCAACCCATCAATCCTCGTCTCGCATACGTACTCGTATATATGGTATAAAGGTGCTTTCTTCCCTTCATTGGCTTTTGAAAAGAACCATTGTAAGACGTCGAACTAAGCGTCAAAGGTGTCAAAAATAGACGTAAAATGCATTAAAGTATGGAGGCAGCCTGAGGAATAATACTCCAGGTGATACTCGCAATAGCAAAAAAAAACACCCGTGGTCTTTTCGACTGCGGCCGGAGCATGGATTCTGGAAATCTCAACTAACATGAGAACGAATCTAAGACCCCCGCCAATTAAGGCTCAGACTCAGAAGTTACTGGATCACTTAATTCCGATGAATCCTGTGACCTTTTCTACGACACGTTCGGTAGAGTAGGTAGCCTGTTACGATTTTCGGCCGTGTTATGTGGAAACGTTTCAATAATACTAATAACTCCTTAGTTTTGGTACTTCCTTTATCGATAGATCTCTCCGCGCACGATGCCTAGATGAAACTGGTGCTGCAACCAGCAAAGGCTGCGTTTCCAGTTCACGGAAATCATGTGAACCGATCAAACCCATAGACGAAAACTAAGCCCGGGGTAGTTTTACATACACAGTATGTATGGATAAGGCTAGGGCTACGACGGAAGTCATTTCATGCGGTGGAAACCCCGCTGAAAAATAAGAGATGGCGTAACTAGTATTATTCCATTGTTATTATTCCATTGGAACATGCGTTGGAAAGTTACAGTCATTGTACGTCATTTCAGTATATGTCATTCATTTGAAGCATAAACAACAATATTTTTTTTCACTCAAATATGTCGAACTTTGTGCCTGAAAAAGTGTTTTTGCGGGGAGTTCTTCTTGATTACTTTAATATGAAGAAAACTGCTGCCGAAAGCCATCGTATTTTGGTGGAAGTTTATGGTGAACATGCGCTAGCTGAGCGAACGTGCCAATAGTGGTTTGCACGATTTAAAAGTGGTGATTTTGGCTTGGAATACGATGAACGTCCTGGGCGGCCAAAAAACTTTGAAGATGAAGAACTGGAAGCATTACTCTATGAAAATTGTTGCCAAACACAAGAAGAGCTCGCAGAATCTTTGGGTGTCACTCAAGCAGCCATTTTAAAACGTTTAAAAGCAGCTAGATATATTCAAAAGCAAGGAAATTGGGTTCCACATGAACTCAAGCCGAGAGATGTCGAAAGGCGGTTTTGCATGCCCGAAATGCTGCTGGAACGCGACAAAAGGAAGTCATTTTTGCATCGGATTGTTACTGGTGATGAAAAATGAATCCATTACGACAACCCCAAGTGCAAAAAATCCTATCTGAAACCCGGCCAACCAGCCAAATCAACGGCAAAGCCGAATATCCATTGGCGCGAAGGTAATGCTCTGTATTTGGTGGGATCAGATGAAGAGAGCAGTAGCCGAAAAACGCCCGGAATATGCGACCAGAGACAAAGCAATAATTTTCCATCATGACAACGCTCGGCCCCACGTTGCTATTCCGGTTAAGAACTATTTGGAAAACAGTGGATGGGAAGTCTTACCCCACCCGCCTTATAGCCCAGACCTTGCCCCTTCTGACTACCTTTTGTTCCGGTCGATGCAGAACGCCTTCACTGAAATACGGTTCACATCAGAGCAGAATATCAAAAATTGGCTTGATTCAATCTTGGCTGCCAAGCCGGCGCAGTTCTTTTGGGATGGGATCCACAAATTGCCAGAAAGATGGGAAAAAGTCATAGCTTCAGATGGGCAATACTTTGAATAATACTATTGTACATGATTTTCTTAAAAAAACGTTCAAATTTTGAAAAAAAAACCGCACGAATTGAGTTATATACCCAACATGTCGCTGAATTGGGAAGGCTGACAATTAAGGAACGCAGATAATGGTTAGATTCAAGCGTAGGGCTAAGATATGGAAAAACGAAACTCTTAGAGGGTAATGCTCCACGTAGCAAACTCTTGAATGGTAAAACAAGTTTGTGCTGAAAGTTCTTAACTGACGCTAGTCGTTTTCTGGATTTCGGGACACCTGCGGGAAACAGAAGATGTGCAAATACGAACCAGAACCGTATACACGAGACTGAAAAGAAGAAAAAATTTACTCTCGCGGGGAGAGAGAGAATCAGGAAATCAAGGTCGGCTCTTCACTTATTGTGGGCTAATGCTAATCTTCTGTCAAGACCAATAAGTTTAGATATGACTCACGTCCCTATCTCCGAAAGAAAGGGTTAATTTCCACTTCGTTTCAAAATATCTATTTTGTGTTCTCAAATACACCTTCAAAATTCCAAATCTGCTACTGCATCGGCTTTTCGTGTTGAATACAAAACCTCCTTTAGTATCCGTACAGAAACCACGGGTGTAGAATAAACGAACCTATGGTTTGGGATGTTTAAGAAGATTCACATCACTATATGCCAAGTAGGAATTTGCGCCGAACACACTCTTACAGTCGTTGCTGCAGATATAAGCTACGAAATGAACGGAGTATGGCACAAATTCATAGTTGCGTCTGCTTGTTTTTCAATGAGCCGTTATTACCACCACTATCGAAGGCGGCAGCCTAACTCATTGAATACTATGATTCCAGGAAAATGGGACTTATCATATGCAGCAATGATCAGAATATTTTTTGGAGCAGTAGCAAACGTGAGAGGCAATCGTCTTTTAGGATTCCTTGTATCGTTTGACCTGGTTGTTAACAATGTGGGCGTTCAGACAACATTTTTTCCGACAGTTAGACAACAAGTAACGACATAACACTATATTATAGGTAAGGTGATTATCGGATTGGATGTAGTGTTCGGAAGCCAATTGAGTAATAAGCCCTTCTCCAGGAACACTGAGCAAAGCAATAAACGAAAACTCTCATCATCCCACTCCTGCTGTATGACAGACAAGTGTAGGCATTAGTGAAGGATTTGAAGCTGATCTTTTACTTTTTGAAATTTATCTACGCTCTTGTTTTAGGTACTAGAAAACATGTAGTATCTGTAGATACTCGTAGCACTTTCTGATTATAGTCAAAGCTGTATTTGCTGGAGATAAGATCTTGCTTCAAGGGGCAGATATCTGGCATCTATTCTTGTTGTCGTGCACTGAAGAATGTTGCATATTTGAGAACAATACAAGGAAACTACAATATGTTAGGTTTCCAGTTATTGCTCGATTTTGGGGAACTAAGCAACGGATGAGTTGTATGGATAAGTTCAAATATGAGTTCCATTAAAGCTAAAACGGGCGATGTTTAAAGAAGAACACAGATGCAGATTCAGCAGAGAATGAGCAAGATGAGGTTTCAGTGGCCAATGAAACGTTGAAGTCGATCTTTGATCGAAAATCTCAATAGTTCTTGAACTAGATACATAGGTATGTTTCGAGTTTTGTCCTTAAAATAACATCGAACTGAACTTACCTCGGGACTAAGTCATGTAAGACGATTCAAACTGAGTTTCTAACTAGAAACAGCGTTCTCCAAACAAACACATACGAGAAGGTATAGACCTTATTCAAACGCCAACTCTTCCTTGATAATTCAGGTTGCATAGACGTGTACCGCATCCACAATTCGGTTCTCATGTGTTAGAATAGCGGTGTTTGTACCCGAATCCATACGAATAGTGAAATCTCTCACATTACGTGAAAGTAGAGACGTCACATAACGTCTAAAAGTAATCAGAGTCGCTTGTGTCATGTTTTTGTTATGTCTATTGCAGTATCTCTGTGTACATCAGTCCCACTGCTCCAATGCCCCATTCTAGTTCCATGCTATGCCGAGATAAGCTCTGTCAACAATCTTGTGATTGCGAACTCAGACCACAAAAAAAAAACATCAGCAGATAATTCAAATAAAAATAGAAAAATTGAAGAAAATATAAATAAAGACGAAATCACCCAGAACCCACCGATGGGTACTTAGTGGGTTTCTCTGCCACAAAGTCATCTGCGCCAGATCCCAAATCAAATAAGCTCACTTGTCAAATTCATGCAAACGTAAACAAAAGGGCAAAACTCACAACAACTGTTAGCGGTTGGTATACGAATGGTCGAAAAGGAAAATCGTAAAAATACAAACACAAAAGAGAACACTAAAAATTGAAATCGAGAAAATAAACACCAACAATTCGTGGCACAACCTGGTGCCGACTGGAAAGTGCTTTAATTTCAAACAGGTTAGTCTTACCCTTCCTAGAATAAGTACTCGTTACACCAACACCAACACTGGAACCCACCCGAGGGGGGAGCTTCCTTCTTTCACACGTGTGTACTCATTTGGAAAACTGTTCCAACTACTCCTACACTGACAGAATCAACTCATGTGGGCATGGATGTGTGTGAATGTGATTAGTGAAAGGGAACACGAATAAAACAAAAGAGAAACATGGAAAATCGAAATTCAGAAAACAAAATAAACAAGCAAAGGGTTCAAAATTCGAAAAAGAAAAAAAAAACAAAATAATTCCCCACCTGTGTTCGGGAACGAGGTGCTGGTGGCGTCGCCCGACGACTGATGATGTAGAACTGCTGTCAAATTGTTTGCAGTTTTCCACGACTCAGTTTGCACAATTATGGTTCCCACTTGACAGTTCTGTTTCTGATTCTGATTCTGTACACTGGGAAATCGTTTCGCTTGATCTGTCAAATTTGCATCGGTTGATGACGAGTGGCGTATTGAACGCGACGACCACGATAACGCTGACGGGATACCATCAAGAACCGAACGCGAAATTGTACTGTCTGACTCTGGGGCTGGCTGCTCTTCCGTGGTTGGGCCACCAACAGCAGTGGAATATCCATCATTACCACTACCATCACTTGTGGTACCACCACTGATAGAGCGCGTCGTTCCAACGATGACGGCAACATCAATGGGTGAGTCTACCGAACAACGACGATGACGATGACTATGACTACGACGCACATCTGTTGCTTCAACCATAGCCACGCCGCTGGAAGAAGGTTCCACATGGATTGTTGTTGCTGGTCGTGTTGCTGTTAGTTCTTGTGCCGGTTTATTGCTATGAATATGAACAGCATTCACACCAGCCGATTTGGTTTCAATTCCAATTTCGCTTCCAACTCCAGGGGGATCAACTTTGCCGATTGATTTAACTCCAATGGGTGACCGCGAGCGCGATGGCGACGGTGTCGGCGAAGGCGATTGAGATTGTGACAACGACAGCGACAGCGACGCACATGAGTGCTGCAGCTGAGTTGAACCGCTTGTATTCCTGGTGGTGTTTCCTTTTAGTGGTGAGTGTTGCGCTTGTGGTATCGATGACACCGCACTCGAATCCAGATCTGCTACACTGTGGGCGGCAAAGGGGCTGCTACATTTCTGTTTTTGTCTCTCTACGGTCGTCGACATTTCAAGCTTCGCTTTCCCATCACGTTCTGGCTTTGTTGTTGTCGATTCTTTGGAGTAAAATTTCTGTTTTGTTGGGGTTTTTTCTTTCTTCTTTGCTTGTTTCTTCAGCCATTTCTTTCCATGATCTTTAGCTAGAAAGAGCAGAGAAAAAGGAGAAGAAGAAAATTCGAAGATGGTTTATATTTTTGTCAGTTTTCTTTGCTTTACTATCTTTCTTTTCTACCAACAACAACAACAAAGAAAGTAGCTACATTTTATGAACCACAACAACACACAACGTATCGAACTTTAAGTAAAGTCAAAACGTACGAATATGATGTCATGCAAAACTGGAAGATTTAATCTAAGTAAAGAAAAAAACAAACAAAACAAAATTCAAGAAATAACAAGAAAGTAACAGTTACAATGGATGTTATCCAATTTTTCATGCAAAATTAACTACAAAAGAGCATTTCATATTAATTTCAAACTAATTTCAACAATCACTACCATTATACGGAATCAACTTTGAACGAACGAACACTACTGCATCGAACAGATCTAAAATACATCCAAATGGGATTTCTATGTCACAAGATCTGAGACACATTTTTGAAAAAAAAGTGCTGCCTATGATTACAAATATATTTTTGATACTTTTTTTAAGAAATTACAATTGCAACTGATCTTTAGGTTACTGAGACAGAGGTAGTTGTTCACGTGAAATACAGAAAACACTTTTAAATTCAAAGTTTCATTAGAACCGGAGGCTGCTTCTTTATTTCTGGGGTGTGACTTGCACGATTAGGGTGGGCATTGACCGTCGTTAACCTAGGGATGACCGGTTGATTGCACAATAATTGTACTGTTATTGGGCACCGGTCTCATCCGTCTGGACTTGACTTACAAAATTCATATTATAAGCTCGAGTATTGAGCAAGAAGAAAAGGAGGATGTACGGCTGATAGATTCAAGCATGGGGCCAACGGGGACGATTATATGATTTAGGACTATCAAGTGGGTTGATAAAGAGAAAATAGAAAATGAGAAGAAGAAATCTGAATAAAACAACAACGGTGTGAGATAAAAAATTCATATTGGCTTCATGCTATTATGTGTGGAATAGCACATCATTCAAATTTCCTTCTCGGCTTCGATGGCAGTGCTTTAAGTGGTCGATCCGGTGACAAATTGCATGATCGCGGCGGACAATTGATGAACGCTCGCCGTGAAATCACCCAGTCATCAAATTTTTCCTTCACAACTTCGAGCGTTGCGTCAATTGTTCGAATCGAAACAGCTCAGATATATCGATGTTGTCGAGCTCTGACCACAGAAATTCGGTTTACATCACTCTATAACTGATACCATTGACGGTAGCGGTGTCTTCATTCCTATTTCTTTTGATGCCGCCATGCCATAAACAGCACAAAACATTCAATATTTGTGGATGCATTGATGCTTTGGGCGAACATTTGTGGATTGTGTTCACTCCAATTTTATTTGTTGGCATAGCCGCTGAGTCAAAAATGGGCCTCATCCGAGAAGATTATTTTTTGGCCAAAATCTGGATATACGGTCAAAATTTCTAGCGCCCAACTAGATAACTCACGGTATTTTCTATGGCTTCAACTCTTGCGTCAGCACAATCTTATACCGATTTAGGCCCAAATCTAACCGCAAAATAAGCCAGGTTGACTTTGGTGATGCCTAATTCAGCTGATCGGCGCGTATCGATATTTCTGGGTCTTCTTTGAAACCGGCCGATATGGCGGCTATATTTTTTTCATTTCCCACCAATCTTTGTCTGGTTGGTGGTTCAAGATCTAAAAGATTGTACTCTCCCTTAAATTTTTCCACGGTGTGACGAATTGCCTGCACACTCAAGCCATGATGACGACCGACCTCACGACGAAATTCACGTTGCGTATTTACAACTGAGCCGGAATTTCGACAATATATTTTAATAATTTTCCCACGCTCCTCAAGCGTAAAACGATGCATGATGAAATGGCAAACGCTACTGAATAATTTGACAGCTGGATGTCATTGGTAACTTTGACAGCTGCTGAAAGATAACAATTGGAGAAACTATCATTGCTATCGGGTCACCCTTAACTTCATTACGCGATCATGTAAACATGATCTTTGTCCGTCCACTTTATGAAAGATTTTACGAAAAGATCTTGGTAAACCTCTAACAAGATCCAACTCGTGCAAGAAATGACCGTCGTTTGCGTCAAAATTTCAGTGAATGGGCCCTAAATCAACTGCCATTACATCTGCTGTTTTATCGATAAATACCGGAAAATGCACAATTTGGTGCAGTCGTTACTTAGCGGCGTCACCGGAGCATATTTTTCGAAAAATGATGCGAATCAGCGTATTACGTACGCATGAATGCAGAAGAGATGGTTCCAGAAAGAGAGCGTTAACTTTAAAGGAAGCATTAGAATAAAGCATAATTTCGTGTAATAGACCTGTAAATTGGCCTCCAAAATCTTGTTATTTGGCGACTCTTGATTATTTATTACTTATACGTATAGGTAAAGTTGCTAGTCTTAGCTGACAAACCAACAACAGTTGACGAGGAAGACAACATTATTCATGTTATTGAAGACTTGTGGCCACAAATGCTTGTAAGGTGATGTTGCCATCTGTTTCTTAAACAAACAGAAGTTGACTTGGCTGTCGAGAATGGCAGTTTGATTGAACTTTACTGATGTTGTAATCATTTGAGACTGCGCATCTAAAATAATCCGGAGCATACAATTTTGGGAAATTATTTGGATGTAAGAAAGCTGTCGCTGTATTAGTTGCTCCGATTGCTTAAAGTAAACTACTGAATGTCCCCTTTAATGCTCACTCCGATAGAGATCCTTCTTCAGTTCAAAATGAAAACCAAAAGCAATGGGTTTCTATGGTTTAACGTAGGACGGCACAGATAGTTCTGTTGGTGGCAAGTGAACATCAATTTTAGGGATTTAAAATTAATGCAAAAAAAGTCGTCTGGTTATTTCATAATGCCCTGGATCACACCTCTGGCAGAACGACCGTGAATTTAAATGATATGACTTGCATCCCCATAGAACGTATTCATAAGGTAAAGCCCCTTCCGGCTATGTTCTGTCACCAAATTAAACCAAATGTTAAGAAATTTACCGTAAATGATTGGTTACCACCGACACTTAGGCATATACAGTGTGGCAAATAATATCACGGACACGAGCCTTATCTCAGCAACCACGAGCGCCATATGTTTACCGAAACATGCGTTTTAAAGCGGCAGAGAGACACTGGAGGATGACAAATACACAGAAAGCCCAACTTCAGTTCGGACGCCTGAAATGATCCATAAAGTAGGCGATTCTGATGCAAAAGACCGCAGTGCTTCACTGAGAATGATTGAAGAGGCCTCATAAAAAAAGAGAGTATTCGAGCCATTTTTCATGAGGATTGGGGCAAAATAAAGTTGGGCTCTGTGTGTTGGTCACACAGCACTCATTTTTTGTCAAGTTATGGTCCGAAATCAAGTGTGTATGTTAAATCATCCGCCAAATTCATCAGATTTGGCACCGTGCGATTCAATTTTGGGGAGGAAGAGCCCCAAAATTGAGATTAAAGTTGAAGATATTCCGACCATTCAAGCAGCTTTGACACGGGTACTGTAGGCAATTCTGCAAAATCAGGAGGAGAAAATGTCGAATAAAAACATTTAAAAATAAACGGAAATCGTGTTTCAATAATTGATTCCTTGAGCCAGTCCGGGATATTATTTGCGACACTGTGTATTTTCAGAGTACGCCCAACCGTATAACCAGTACAACTTCAAACAGTTTGGACATCATTCGACTAATTATAAGAACGCATCTTCTTCAAAATCATCAAACAAGCGATCCTTGCGCTGAATTGCATTACCCCATCTGTAGGCTGCTAACTACGAAAAAGTGCGGAAAATGCTTTCAATCTTTGGACTAAAAAACTAAGACACATCAGCTACATCAGTTAAGAAAAGTTTAATTCTATTGTTAATTCATTATCGAGCTCTTAAGAGTAATTTCAGGAGACGTATGTCCTAGGAGTTGTTCTACGTTATGAAACTTTACTACCACGATGCAATTTTTGACTTCTTCATAAAACCGGAAGTGTTGGCCGTGTGCCATCAATGGAAATAGGTGAGAGTCAGAGGGAGCAATGTCCGGGGAAACCGGTGGGTGAAGTAAGACTATCCATTTTAACGTTTCTAAGTATGTTTTGATCACTTTTGCAACATGGCGTGTCTATCGCTGTATTGGCGGTTTATCTGTCATTGCTCGGCTCAAACGTATTAATTGCATTCGATAACGATTTCAGACGATTTTAATAGCTCATAATACACTACGAAGAGTCGGTCCCACCAAATATACAGCATGACCTTGGAACCGCGAATATTCGGTTTAGCTTACGCGTGACATGAAAGCGTGGCCAGGATATCTCTATGATTTTCGACGCTCGGGGTATATCGCAATAAACCCGTTTTTCGTCCCTTGTCACAATACGGTGAAGAAGACCATTTCTTTTTTGCCTTTCACAAGCAAACAAACGCCGTTCAACTTTTCCCGTATGAGACCCAATTTTCTGGCTTCTGGTTCATTCCCAGGTCTTTGAGGCATTTTTGATTGTTGTGCCACTCCCAATGATCTTGCCAACTCTCCTTGATTTTGACACGAGCCTTCATTAAGCAATTCATCTTCTTCGTCTTCAAAACGTCCGCTTTTCATCACTATGCTCTTCGACGTAAAACTCACCGTTTTTGAAGTTTTAAAACTACTCATTCTCACGACACACTCCTTGCTTTATGTTTACAGGATGCCCTAAGATATTATTGTTAGCATTTTGTCGTCCAAAGTTGTATACCAATGATTATATTGTACTAGGTCATTATTGGGTCTTCCGGAACTGAACTCCAGCAAGCGGAAATGTTTGTTATCCTATGCCGATCGTTAATAGACCCTAATTCGTATTTTGAAAGACTGCGCCATGTAGCGCATGGTTATAAATTGTCTTGACCTCCTATGATCGCTTTTCTATCAGGTAGGTCGGCGGACGGGATGACTGAATCAACTCCAATATCCCTCTTCTATATCTTACCGCAGAAGTACATCGAACAAATCAACAAAAAAACAACTTCACAGAAGCAAGCCTGTGTATGTAATTCTAATCAATAGATAATTGAATTCATTACGAACATATTCCAAATTAATGGTGCAGCTTGAGCAGATCTGTAATCAAAATCAAATCAGAAAGTCACGAATTAAACACTTAATCTGAATACATAGATCGATAAGACTACCTAATGCCATGTGAAGATAAAAAAATTTAAAAGTTATGAGTGGACTACCACAGGGTTGCATTCTGCGCCAACTTCTTTTCTATTATTCATCAGCTGTGTTTGTTTGCAAAACGGACCCGAAAAAACATTAGATAATGAAGATTTTAGTTCGAAAATATGGACTAAGTACAGGGTCCAGCAAAATGATCTCCCACCGCCACTGTGCCCGAACCACTGAACAGAGGGGGAGCCTTAGAGTAGTCGGTTGGTAGCTCGCGCCTTTCCATTTCAGTTGTCGTCATAAATTGGACGGGTGAGCATCGTGCTTTCGTTATCGAAATATTTATGAAAAGTAACGAATCTGTGATTACGACGCAAAGAACTTTTCGTACTCACTTCGCACATGGTGGACATGCTCCAGTCCCAGATCGCAAAATAATTCTATTGTGGGTTTCAAATTTTAGAGCTACAGGATGAGCCTTTAAAAGGAAATCAACTACTAGACCCAGAAGTGTTCAAGACACCTGAAAATGTTGCAGCTGTTAGAGAAGCAGTTGAACGATATCCTAGCCATTCAGCTGTTAATCATGCCTCTGCTTTGCGTTTGTCAGATCGTTCTGTGAGAAGAATTTTACTCGCCCATCTGAAGTTCCATCCATACAAAATGATGATCGTGCAAGAACTAAGTAAACGGGACTGGGAAAATTGCAGAGCATGCTTCAACGACATTCTTCAAAACATCCCACAAAATGCTCTTTTAATAACGAGTGACGAAGTTCATTTCCATTTGTCTGGCTGTGTAAAGAAGCAGAATTTTCACTACTGGGCACCCAAGATTCGCTGCAACTCCATGAAAGGCCACTGTTACCGTTTGGTGTGCTGTTGGATCTTTTGGCGTTTGGGGTCCCTATTTTTTGAAGAGGGAGGCGTGACGGTTACCTTAACCGCCGATCGATATGTTGACATGCTACGCAATTTTTTAGAATAAAAACTTAGAGAACTTGAATAGAATGGACCTACGGCTCATACGTCAAGAAGGAAAATGGACGTTTTAAGGGAAATGTTTTCAGGACGCGCAATCTCGTTACGTGGAGACGTTGGGTGGCCTGCGCGCTCACCCGATCTTGCCGATGCGACTTTTTCAATAGTATCCCTGAACCATGGCATAGCATAGCATACATTTCTATCTAAATACTCGTAGCATTTACAATAGCGTTTTTATTGTAGATTAAAATGTGGGAGATCATTTTGCCAGACCTTGTATCTTCACTGTTTCAGGGTGTGAAAATCTCTGCATTTTCTGGCGAAGAGTCAGAAATGAACTTATTTATAGATGCCCTTGAGAAGTGACAGAAATTTAAATAAGTAGTCAGGCTGTGATCTCGCAGGTACTTTCTTGTCGTTAATTGCAGGGCAGGGCAATCGTCCTGAGTTGAAAAATCTTTTGTAGCTTCGAAATTTTCTTCTTATAACCCACCGCCCTTTTTAATTCTAACAGATACTCACAGGTACTCGCTCGCTTGTAAGTTTTTTTTCGAAAATTTATTCCAACTCAAAACAAAAAGTGAAAAACGGGTAGAGCTAAACCGCATTCCATGGCAAGAGGGTTCTGGGGGTAAATAGTTTATCTTATCACTCCATAACATGCTCCTTCATCATCGTCATCATAGAGTCGAAACCGTAGTTCGCAAGGATGCAAATTTTATTTTCACTCGTTTCTACACAGTTTTGTGTTTTTTTTCTTCTTTTTCGTAAGATATAACCCTTCCACCATTCGTTTTCCTGTTCTATAATATTAGCGTAATAGCAGGGAAAGCTTCTCAAACTGTTCCGTCTGCCTAACTCGGTTCCTTTTTATTAGCCCTACCAGCACAGAAGTCACGTTCCTTCTATGGCATCTTTTTCGTCTTTCATCATGTGAGTTTTATTTAGCTGGCGTTTTCTTCGTTCCGGTTTTTTTTTTGTTCGTATCCCCACCTACTTTGTGAAGGATCTCATAGTAACGGGGTATTACGTACAAACTCTAAAGTGAAGAACGAAGTAAAATTTATTTTACCTTCCTTCGTTGAGACGTGTGCCAGAGTCCCGGTCTTTATTCGTTTTGCTTTTTATCTAGACGTGTTTACTATTGCCATGCTTTGTGTATACTAAGGTTATGATGAAACGTACACAGGAGGTTCGCGAGACTAGAGTACGATGACAGTACAACGCATTCGGCTGGCATATACTCATTCTAGCATCGGCAGAAAAAGAGGTGGCATGCATAACGGTGTTATCTGTCATAAATTTGCCATAACTTGTTTGGCTTTGCCAAGCCATGCAAAAATGCTCCCAATCGGAGGAACGTCAGTCGGCAGTCCTTTTTCTCTGTTTTTGTCACTCCTATTTTGTGATGTCAAGTTGGAATAGGGAGTATCTTGGTAGAGCATTCCTTTTCCAGTAGCTTGGTACAATTTCTGGCATTTTTTCTCTTTTTTTTGGTTTTGAGAATGGGGATGGGGTGGTCTGTGAGTACGAGTACATATTTGGCTTGGCTTGTTGAAGTGGGTGCAAGTGCAACTTTTTGTAAGAGTACCATATCTTCAGAGGCAAAGAAAATTTCTTAGAATGGTAAATGGATTGGCATGAAGTACAGCAGCAGATTGTGTAGAGGTATGCATATTCCATGAGATATGAGCACGTAATAGAAGACATAAATAGACTGCTATAACCGAATTCACCAAGCTTCAGGGATGCGGAATGTTTTTTAAAAGATGTACGCACGCATTTGGATTTGACTCGATTGCAGTTCTCGGAGACTTTTACTTATATTTGTTGAAAGTTAATTAAGACTCCTTGAAAAGTTAAATTTCCAGTCACACTTTGGTGTTTAAAGCAGTACATTGTGCTGGCAGACAGCACTCAGCTACATATTACCAATGCAATTAGTAAGTTTAAAGTGTATCCTTGTAGCAACTGCAAAATAACTTAAACAGTAACAAAGTTTTTGAAATAAGTGTAGAAAAAGCAACGTACAACAGGTAACCTTTCTTACCCCGGCACTCCTACAAGCTTTGAATAAAGTGGAATTTAAAGGCACCGGTTCTGAATAGCTTGGAGCCCTAAGGAAAGTGTAAGGCATTCCAAGCCCTAAGGAAGCATACTTATGTGCAAAAATAGGTAGGGTAGGTTCGTTGCATATTGCGCAAGAAATTCAGGGTTAAAAACTCTGCCGTGCTCCCAAGCATAAAACACACTTGAACCACTTTTGCAACAAATTGAAAAAAGCAATACGAGTTTACAAAAATCGGAATATCTCCACATATCATGAAGGTCTGAGTGAACCAAGCAATTAAAAAATTGAAAAAATAACCAGGCCCCTGTGTATGATTAAATAACTAGTCCAATTCTCAAGGAGTTGTCGAAGAAAGCCCTGATCAAACTGCTCCAACTTATTAATGCCGCCCTAAGATTATTAAATGTTTCAAGCCAATGGAAAGTTTCCGAAGTTATAATGGTCCCGAAACCAGGCAAATCTCTTAGCGAAAAAAAGTCCTACAGACCCATATCGCTTGTGCCGATAATATCTAAAACATTTGGAAAACTCCTATTGAAGTGCTTGCAACCGATCATTGAAGAGAGACGTCTAATTCCTGAGCATCAATTCGGCTTTAGAATTAAGCACTCCATAGTTGACCAGATTTATAGAATTACGAATAAAATTAAGAAAGCTAGAGTTTTTCTAGCGTTTTTCTTGACGCATCTCAAGCCATCGATAAGGTATGACACGAAGGCTTGAATTTGAGTCAGGTTCTTACGAGAGAGCTGCATAAGATTGTGAAATCGTACCTAGAAAACAGAGTTTTTCGTGTTAAATATGGCACCGAATACTTGGAATTTAAAGAGATCGCTGCTGGAGTTCCGCAAGGAAGTGTTCTTGGCCCAGTATTGTTCTTACTCTATACTCGAGACGAATCAGAAGAATGAGGCGCCATAATAAGCACGTTCGCGGACGATACGGCGATACTAGATACTAGATACTTCAGTCGATTTAGCTACTGGAAAGCTACAAACGGCTTTGGATAAAATCTACGGGTGGACAAAGGTATGCCCAACTGTTCTCAACGAGAGCGAATTTACTAATGTTAATTTTAAATTTCCATTTTCATGAACTCGGTACAAATACCATAAGCAAATGAAGCAAAGTATCTAGGAATGACATTACTGCACTGCTTATCTATAAGCAAGTGCTTAAACGGTATTCAACTTTGGTGTTTTACTAAATCAAGCAACCGAAACATTCTCCAAAACCATCAAAGCAAAGTTCTAAGAGAAATCGTGAACGTTTTCTTGTATATCAGCAACAGTGATATCCACCGAGACTTAGGAATAGTTACCATCGAGGACGAAATAATGATCTTTGCTCGCAAACTCGTCTTCATGGTGCAGTCAAACTTAGTGCGTCGATTATAACGAATGAGACCGTTCGATCTGCCGCGATAAGGACTATTCGCATATGACCAAACTCTTAACACGACAACTACTTTTTTTGTTCCGCCTCAAACAGGGCCAAAAAGAAGAAAGCTTGTGTCCGTATGAAACTTGAGCTGAAGCCAAAAAGTTCGCAGTTCAGGTGAACAAAAATTTGTCGGATAGCAAACGATATTCGATTGATCTTTCAAAAAACTCCAGAACAACAATGGGGACGAGAACGATTTAGCCTTTAAAGTTGCCACTACATTACCTCCTTGGCTTTTCCAATCAGGAATGACGAAAGTCTAAACGACGCCGAATGCGAACACTAAATTTATTCATTGTGGGATCTAGCAAAGGCCATTTTACATTCAACAAGAAGCCTGCGATATCGGAAGTCTTAGGGTGAAGTATTGTATTGTACTTGGTGGGGTGAAAAGCAACCTCTTCGGGAACGAAACAAATTTTTTTATTTTATTCAATATATTCTCCTTTTAGCTTGATACACTTTTTCCAGCGATTTTCCAACTTCTTGATCCCGTCCGAAAAGTAATTTTCCGGAAGGTCTGCAAAATACTCCGCCGTGGCTTCGATGATATCCTCGCGTGAGCTGAATTCTTTATTGATGAGCCATCTTTTGAGGTTTGGGAAGAGATAATAGTCCGAGGGAGCTAAATCGGGCGAATACGGTGGATGCGACACCAATTGGAGCCGTAAGTCATTGATTTTAGCCGTGGTTGCGATGCTCTTATGCGCCGGCGCATTGTCTTGCAAAAATCCATGTGAAGCCGTTTTACAGCGATTTCGGCCTTCAATCGCTCTAATAATGCACAGTAATACTCGCTGTTGATGGTTTTTCCTTTTTCAAGATAGTCCACGAAGAGTATACCATGACAATCCCAGAAAACCGACGCTATAACCTTTCCGACCCATTGAGCCTCCCTCGGCCGCTCGCTTCGGAGCACTCGTACCAGCTTCAGTCCATTGCCGGGCACTCATTCTGTTCTCTGGTGTGTAATAGTGGATCCAGGTTTCATTAACAGTTGCCAATCGACGCCAAAAGTCTGCCCGATTCCACATCAGCAAGTTCAAACACTCTTTCGAAGTGCCCTCGCGTTCGTGTTTTTGGGCAGGAGTGAGTATGCGCGGCGCCCAGCGGCAGGATAACTTTTTCATATGCAGAATATTGACCAAAATATGGCGTGTGCGCGCAGTACTAATCTTTTTGGTATCTGCTAGCTCGCGCACCTTCACTTTCCGGTCAGCCAACACCATTTCATGTATTTTTTTTGACATTGTCCTCTGTAACCGCATCGGAGGGCCTGCCGCTTCGGACTTGATCGGTAGTGGAGTGTCGGCCACCACGAAACTCTCGAAACCAATATTTGACGGTGTAATCTGGCGGAGTATTAGCCCAATAATATTTATCCAACTTTTCTTTTATTTCCTTCGCCGTTTTGCCTCTCAAAAAATAGTGTTTTATGAGAAAACGAAAATTGTATTTGTCCATACTCAACATGATGCTAAACACGTCAACAACAATCAGCTGTCAAAACAAAACTAAAGACAGTATCGCACTGAAATTTGGCATGATTGCCTAAATAAGAACGGACTTCAAGGCACCATAATCTTTTTTACAGTAGCAGCGCATATCTGGCGGTCAAGGAGGCTACTTTTCACCCCACCTAGTACTTAAGGCACGAAGCTTTTGACAGCTTAAGGAAGTCGGTACCGAAAATCGCCTCTTGGAACTAAGAATTTAAAAAGTCTTCCTGCCATTGAAGCTGCTGCATTTCGGGGGCAATTCAGAGAAACAGGGGATGTGTTAATGTGTCTTCTTGTCAAGAACCCTGGACCTTACACCAAGAATTGGAAAATCTAAAGTTGCAAAAATCAAGACGATTTTTATCTCATTTAGAGATTGGATGAAACTTCTGTCTAAATCATTAAATACGGGCTTCTTATATTTACACCTTCAGTATTCTCAGCCTTTCCTTGTTGACTAGAAACATTCATACATGAACCATAGATGTAAGATAAGTGTATATATAGTACCTTAACGAGTTATTGTAGCATAATGACCGATAACTCGACTTTTGTGCGAAATTCAGTAAATTCATTGGTAACTCTACCTATACAACAAAGTTGCATTTGCTTCAGACTCAGCTCATCTTCCCTATGATTGGGTATTATCGACGTGAGAGGCATTTATGTCCTGGACTACATACGAGGGCGGGTCAATAAGTCCGTGACTTTTGGATTAAAACACAGATTTTTTGATAAAAAAATAATTTTATTTTTCAACGTAGTCTCCCTTGAGCTCTATACACTTTGTCCAACGCTTCTCCAATTTTTTTATCCCTTCCAAAAAAAATGATTTGTCGAGGTCCTCAAAATAGGCCTTTGTTTGCGAGATGACTTCATCATTGGAGTCAAATCTTTTTCCACCAAGCCATTTCTTCAGGTTTGGGAACAAGAAGTAGTCGCTCGGAGCCAAATCTGGAGAAAAGGGTGGATGAGGGAGCAATTCATAGCCCAATTCATGGATTTTTGCCATGGCAACTGCACATGTGTGCACCCTTGCATTGTCTTGGTGGAAAAGAACTTTTTTCTTGGCCAAATGAGGTCGTTTCTTTTTCAAATCGTCATTGAATCGGTCCAATAAGTTGGCATAATATTCCCCATTGATTGTTCTTCCCTTTTGAAGGTAGTCAATGTGGATTATACCGCGTGCATCCCAAAAAACAGTCGCCATAACAGTCGCTGACAAACCCACCTTGGCCTTCTTTGGCGCCGATTCACCCTTAGAAACCCACTGTTTTGACTGTTGTTTGTTCTCTGGTGTGTTGTGATGGATCCATGTTTCGGTTACAAAACGGCGCAAAAACTCCTCCATATTGCGATTAAACAACGCCAAACCTTCCTGTGAAGTTGTTACACGATTGCGTTTGTGGTCGACTGTGAGCAAACGCGGCACTCATCTTGCGGAAAGCTTTCTCATGCCCAAGTGATCATTCAAAATTGAAACCACTGAGCCATGCGAGATCCCTACGGCTTCCACAATCTCTCGCACTTTCAATCTTCGGTCGGCCAACACCATATCGTGAATTTTTTCGATTGTTTCGGGTGTAGAGACCTCAACTGGGCGTCCAGGACGTTCGGCATCTTCAGTGCTTGTACGGCCAGAACGAAATTGAGTAAACCACTTTTTTACCATTGAAATCGATGGTGCAGAGTCCCCATAGTATTTATCAAGCTTAGCCTTGGTCTCGGTAATGGTTTTTTTTCGCAAGAAATAATGCTTAATAAGCACACGAAATTCACTTTTTTCCATTTTCTCCTCAAATTAGTGAGTAGTCTGATAAAAATAGCTGTCAAACACAAACTAACTGACGCAGCAAGTTTAAATTTTGACAGGAGTCAACTGACAGATGCCTGTTGACAGGAGCAGTGTTGCTGTTTCAGTAAAGAGGTCAGAAATTCAAAAAGTCACGGACTTATTGACCCGCCCTCGTATAATCACCTGGGTGTCAACAATGTGTGGTTTCAGCCAGCATTTGTCACCGAAATAAGGGAGGATAGAAATCCGGATAATTAAGATAGCTCAAAACTCAGACGGGACACACTTAGAAGATCTGATTACATCAGTGTTAAGTCGACTTAAAGACTCTCTGTATTATGTTTGAGAATCACCACCCAAATAACCTGATCAGCTCCTATCACTGAAGCAGCAAATAAACTGATCACCTCAACCGGCAGTAGATGGTATCTGTCATTGACTATGGTGACGGATTAGAAACCTGATTAAAGTATCGCAGGGCTGAAGTACGCATTGGACAACTCAGGCATATGCGAATGATGTCGGTGCACTGTGTGCTGGATCTTTTCCACCGACTGTCTGCAATTGGTCTATAGAAATCGATCTCTCTCAATCCTTTTTACAAGAAATACAAATTTTACTGGTTTTGCTCATTTAGTGTCTATCACAATCCAGTTTACACGAGAAGGAAAATGTCCTCTTGGAAAATAAACTTGTTCGGACTAAATAGGTCTGTCCGTCTTAGAGTGTAGAGGCACCCTTTAATCCTTTCGGGTATCATAAGACTAATTACATTCTATATCGGTTGTCCTGTAACTTTTGACAACGCTGACAGATCGACAAAAATGTCATACCGCGTTGAAAACGTCATTCGAAGACAATTTATACCATGGAACAGTACACTCCGAAAGAACGCGCTGAAATTGTTCAGCTTTACATTCAAAAATCATCATGTCAGACGAGGCACATTTCTCGTTGAATGAAGGCATAAACAAGCACAACTGTCGATTTTATGCCACCGAAAATCCTCAACTATAGTAATTGAAGAACAGCCTCTTTACGACCAAGAAGTTAAAGAAGAATATGATCATCGGACCGTATTTTCTTGAAGGCGATGATGGAGCCACGACAGCCGTCAATGATGAGCGTTATTGAGCCATGATAATGGAATTTGTGGTGCCCATTATTTCTGAAAATGACATGGATAACTTCTGGTTTCAACAGGATGAGGCTACATGCCATACACCTAAGGCAACAATCAATTTATTGCGACCATTATTCCCCCGGCGGTTGATATCGAAAAGTAATGATCATCCGATTTGACGCCCCCAGGCTTTTATTTGTAGGGTTATTTCAAATCCAAGGTATAAGCTTATAAGTCAAAGATCTTAGCTCAACTTAGAGCCAACATTCGGCGTGAAATAGCCGCTATATTGTTCGAAACATTGGCCAAAGTCATGGAAAATGACGAAAAAAGAGTGCATTGGGCTGTCAAAGCTAAAGGTACCCATTTACGCGATATCATTTTTAAAATCGGATAATCGCTGATCTTACTCTAAATGGATTCTTTCTATACAGCAAATGTTGAGTGGGATCGATTCCATTTTATGTGATAAGTCGTCGCAGAATCTATTACTGTACGTGAAGGTGTTCTGCAGGATCTTGATGAATTTTAGTCATCTGATGCTAATCAAAAGCGCTCACGTATGAACAATAAAAGTGGCTTTTATGCCAGTTATCTCGAACTAAAACACACTTATAGTCAGAACCCATATATACATCACCACGCGTGCTTCTAATTGAACCCGTTGGGTGTCTCTCGAACTCCTGGCTTCCGTGACTTCATCTAAATTCAATTCGCCTCTTCTATTTATTGACCTCATCCTCAAATCGTTGTCTACTCATGTTGCAGTTGCAACTTTTGGCATACAAGCTACTCGTATTTACCTGATTATCTGGTAGATGCAGATAGTCCATATTTTGAAGAGATCTTTATTTTTTATTAGACCTGTTCTATAAACTATAAAATGGGCCATCAGTTCCACTGACAGGAATGATGTCCTTCGTCCAATACAGTCCAGTTCATTTGCTCTATTTTGATTTGCCTCCAAAGACTTATGGAAAAATTCGTTAATGTCCTTCCAAAAAATGAACACAAAATACACATCCAAATGTCCGTACGCCCTTATTAATTATTCTAAAGCATCGAGGAGGCTTCATTTCCAAAGTACGTGTGCACTTGCATACATATACATTTATCAACGTTCATTTATGTTACTTTAAAATCATCGACGCATCGATGGCGAATTGAAAGTCCATTCGCGGCGACAAACTTTCACAAATCTTTATGGGAAATTTCCACCGACAAAACATTATGAAACTCATCCGCTTCGAATGGATCGAATAGACTCATATTGGGATGACATTATGGTCGTTACAAAGCTAACAGGGTTAACACTTCACTCCGAGAGTAGCAGCTGTAATCTCCCTCAAATGGCCCAGCATCGATAGAGAGAATCTTTTATGAGTTCTAATGGAAACATCGACGTTTAGATGCGGCCGTCCTGTTTGCGGATTTAGTGTTGGAGAAAATTTCCACTTAAAATTTTATGCCTGTTTTTTTGGGGGTGAAATTCACCCTTCTTTGTGTTGGGCTTGTAAAGATACACATTACTGGGAGATGTAAATAGAATTAAACGTTTAGCGTTTGAAAATGATGTAAATCGAATGTACTATATTTAATGATGAGTTTTTGGAGTATACTCGTATCCCCCAAACTTCATTGTCGGTATGGTCATTTAGAATTTGGCAGTCAACTGTAACAGGCGAGTGAGCTGCTTACTAAAAGCCCTTTTGTTCAGATGGTGATGTCATTAAATGAACATCCTTAGTGTAGGGTTCTGTCAGAAATAGTTGCTGCATTGTGATCTCAAAGTAAAAATGTTTTGAATTGGAAGTACGCGGTAACTACATTAGTAATCGTTTTATTGGATTCATGAAGTGAGCTTACATATTTCACAAAAACTTTTAACAGCTCTGCGAATCCAAAAAATAGCAAGTCCGCCAAAAACCAGCTATAAATACAACATGCTCTGATTAAAGGGCAAAACAAATTTCATCAGCTGGACTTAGGACTCAAGAACGAAACCAAATTTATTAACCAACTCTAGGTCCTTAAAAGCTTAATATGGAACAAAGCTATCACTAGACCGATTGTACCCGATATCAATCGATATTTCCATGGATGGGTTGAAATAAAATAATATTGTTTCAATGAATGGTGAATTGTTGTTCACCGTATAAAGGCAAAACCGTCACGCTAAACTGTAACAAAGCTATAACCTTGCGAGAGAGCTGGGAATGTAAAGAGTATATGGAGGTTCGGCTTCTACTCATACTCGTCCATGCGGAAGTGGTTTGCGTAAACGAGAAGCCTTCTTGCAAGCTGTCTATAAGCCAGTGTCCAGTGTCCACGTATGATAGCGCTGGGATGTTTCCTTTTTTTCGTCGGTAGGCATCTTAGCCCAACAGATATCACTAGTGTTTTACGTAGGTATCTGTCGTGCAGGCTCAAGCTTAGGGGTACAAGTTTCACCACCAGCACCAGATTCGTGGGTTTTCTCACGACCTCAGTTATTCTGTGGGTCATGGCACTCCATATCGAAAAGACCAATCCGTTTCAAAGCCATCAAATGGTTGAGCGCAAAACGCATCACGCTACAGCATATGCTCAACCATGAGATGTCCAAGCATAATTTGGTCTATTCTTCCTGCGACTTTGGGTATAAACCACAGCCAGCATGATACTCCCACAAGGGGGTCTACTCCTAGTTCAGGCTAGGGGCCCCTGACCTCCCGTGGTACCAGAATATAACTTCCGGTCCAGTTTCGCAACGTTGCTGTCGCTTCCAGTTGGTTCGTCTGGCAGCCCAGAACCAGGACAGCCTTTGATACTTATAAGTTTCTCAACAGATCGTATGATTAAACTCGCTAACTGCCTACTGCGTCGTCAATGAAACCCTTCTCTTGCAAACTATCAGTGAAAACTCCACTGACATCGCAGGCCTTACCGTTGAAGATAATGCCCATAGCCTAACATCTAAATTATTTGGGCACTCGCACAGAACATGCAGCCAATCTTTATAGGTAGCTCCACATGGGCAGCTCGCCACCCCGCTAAGAACTCTTTTATGCACTCTTAAAAGCATTAAGAGAACCATGCCCGGTCAACAAAAAGCCCAGGCTGAGGGTAAAGCTCGGTTCAGGAAGGGTGTTAAGCATCTATAAAGGGATCATCGTGTTCGTAGGTCAGTAAGGCAGAAGATCCGCTCCGGACATGTTTTCTCGACTGTGCTACTCTATGTATGCCTAGGGCTTTCCACTCGCCTACCTGATTGAGTAAATGGGTTCCATTGCAAAGTACATCTCTCAATTGAATTGTCTTTACGTCGTAAAGCGTGACCTAACCATTGACATTTCTTTATTAATTCTTCTTTATTTCGATCGATATACGCAGAGACACATACATTTGATGAAAAGAATCCAAGACTCCATGTCGGTTTTTAGTTTCTGGTATTTTGCAAACCGAACGCAGCTTTCTTTCATGGATACTATTACCAACATTTTGGTACCACCATTTTTTGAGAAAAACAACTTTTTTTCTTTGCTTTCCTGCCAGACAGTGTTACGACAAGCGGCGTAGATATTTTGATAAGCAACTGATTGCTTACGCCCTTTTTTTTTTACCCTTTTGCCGCTAAGTTGCGGGCCATCTGCTCCAGGAGCAATTATCTGATATCAAAATCCTCTATCAGAGCTCCATATTTCCTTCAGGCAAAGATTCCCCCATCATACCATTGATTACTTAAAGGAATAGCGTGTAAGACCTGTCATACATATATTGCCTTCATGGAAAGCCATTATAAAAGCAACTACTTTTTCGATTATGCTTCTCCTGCGTTAAGTTCAGCTCATTTCATCTTGATTCAATTTGTCAAATGTCTTCTAGAAATGATGAAGCGGAAAGGTATATTTATGAAATAATTTAACCATGATCCGCATGTTGTGGCCAATGCAAGAACATCCAGATAGAAACCCTCTATGTATAATGTTTAGCAACTTTTAGTAAATTCTGAACCGGAAAAACGCATCTGACCCTCCAATGGCCACATTCCGTCACATTATCCTTCTTCGTCCTTTCAGCTCAAAATCATCCCTCCGTTTCTATATCCGGGGAACACTTCGATGAGATTTCCACGGCAGTTTTGGGTTCAGCTTGAAAGACATGCGCAGAAATGTCTTCCATACCAGTTGCCCTGTTTTTTCTCAGACCGACGCCGACGTTATTTCATCATAAGTTGAGGTAGGAGTTGCAAATAAGGGTATTTGTTACCGGTAGTGGCTCATCTGAGATTGTTTTGTTATTGCCTAAGTGGGCAAGCTCTACTGTAAAATTGTCCCACCATCTGACAAGCTATTTCTCTCTCCAATGTCGCCAGACTACGACCCTTTTCAAAAGCGACATCAACATCAAAATGCTGTTGTAAAAATGTCCGTAAATGCAAGCTGCGAAAGTCCTTTGTTCGAAAACGACATTATAAGCAACACTGCATTTGGAGCATCTTCTCATGGCAGATGTTAATACCTAAACGTCATATGCACTGCAAAAAAGCAGTCAGAAATTTACGCTGCTTCAACATTTGCAGTTTGACGATCGCAACCCTTAAGTGCTACAATGACGATCAAGTGACGTTTTCGAAAACAGCCTTTCTTACAATATGTAGTTTGTAACATTGATCTCCAGCGAGGTCAGCGGTTCTCCTAAGAGATATAATTGCTGTTTCTGGAGACCGGGTAGCTAGAGCGTCGACGTAGTTAAACTTCTCTCGTCTTACACCTCTCCTCAGGCGATCCTAGAATTCTAGGTTAGATCGGTCTATTGCTGTTATCACTGCAATCCACTTGAGTTTGATGGTCATCGATCAGTGTCTGTGTCTGCTGTCAGTCATTTAGTTTGGCTTAACGCCATCTGCCAAGAATGGTGCTCCCTCAGACTCAGTGGTCAGAGAAGTAAAACACTTGTGGATCCCGGGGCCTGCTGGCATTATATCTACAAGTGGGTAACTTCAGCAATTTCAACAGCGGTTGTTTTCAATAGATGGCGTAGGTACAAGCACGAGCTGGTGTCTTATCTGTTGGCGCAATCAATGTTTGCTTTATAAATCATACTCTATGATGCCATAACGAAACGGGAAGCCAACATTTAACTACTTTTTTTGATTCTTCGAAATACGATTTGACTGCTAAATGTGCAGTGCGAGTAAATGTTGTGTTTTTTTCTAAAAAATCACCACTTTGCGGTGGCATTGAAAAAGTACCAACATTATCATAAAATGATTAACTGCACTCATGTGTCATGCGGTGATGTCACTTCATAAATCACACGAACATTCCTATGTATGACATATTCACTATTTCAGTTCAGTTCAGAGTACATAGTTCGAACTGATGCGCCAAAAAGTGAGCAATTGTTTCCTTTCTCCAGATGTTGCCTGTTGCATATTTTTAGATACAAATTCTTTGACAATTTGAGGGTTCGATCTGCAGAAATGTTTCGTTATCTGACACCGATTAGATACTTTCTCATAGACAAAGTTCGATGAACTGACTGTGCATTGGTTGAGGCTATAAATCGGTAATAAATCGATTGTATATGACTTCCATGTTTGTTTAATTAATCAATTTTCAGTAATTGATAAGGACAACAATAAAAAAAAAATTATTAGATGTAAAATAAACGAACGCAAACATGTGTTCTCTTCTAGAACTTGTATTTATCTTTGGCTATTTCGAGAAAAAGTATTCCTAAATACAATCACTTTTGGAGGAAGAGTCGTCTATTGACTGGACATCGGAACATGTGACGTTTATACGTATTTGCTAGAAGAGTTCCTAGTACTTCACTGCAGACGGAAAGTTTGAGGGCCTTCTGGACAACTGCCTTCATCTATGCATCGAGATTAATTTCTACTCATTAAAGCGTGAGCCATCTCTTGGTATCTTTTAAAAAAGGCTATAAATACAACACTGTTCAACATGTTAAGATTGTTGCTTTATTAACAAGAGAACACCTTCCGTAACTATCGAATATGATTTCATTCCGATGACTGCCTTGGCTTGACCAATATTGGTTTTGAGTGCCTGAATATTCTCTGGATTGTTCGCATAGCATCGATCTTTAATGACACTCCATAAAAGAAGACAAACAATGTCAAATCGCAGCTCTGTGGCAACCAAGCAAGAACACCAAAACGATTGATTACGCGATAACACAAGGCTTGTGTGGCACATAGTCCCATTTTGCTAGAACCATAGCTCACCCAAGTCCAAGTTCTCAATTTCTCGCCATATAAAATCGGTTACTATGACTCGGTGGCGCTCTCTATTGACTCTTATATTTCTTCCATTGTTGTTTTGGAAGAGAAATAGGCCAATAATGCCGCCACTCGAAAAATCATAACTCCGAGTGGACTTTCGAGCACAAAATTAAAATGAGCCAACAAGCAGAGAGACTGAATTGAAGAAGATTTGAACAGAGTCTTATGCAGCAATGAATCCAAGTTTGATGTACTCGCCATGAAACGGAGAATTTGCGTATGGCACAGCAATGAAGAAAAGATGCTGAAAGAACCTGAATACCCAAATTGCATGTTATGCCCATCGGTTAAGGCTGTTTTGTGAAAAACAGTCATCAATATGGAAAAGGGACAAAACCCTTTGGCAATGCACCTTAAATATTTGAAGCAATGACAAACGTCTTACACCCAAACAATAAGCAGAAACTCTAGAGAGCCATCCAAGAGGTACCCAAAACGAAGTGTGATCAACATTATGACTTTTACTATAGTGGCTGCTGCAGAGAACATGTACAACCAGCACCTTTTAGAGGTGAATTTGTCGTCGTGGAAAAAAAAAGTCAAGAACTCTTCAATAATAGGAATATTGGTTCTGGTAAAACTGTTATGTATTCTTGCCCAACCTACTTAAGAGAAGTACAATTTTGACAAAGGTGGCTCCTTGACCATACCTATCTTCCATGGGGACTCCAAGCGCAACTTAGGAGGTGGTTAGTTTCCCCCGTCAATTTTAATTTTAAAAAATAAAAAAACCATATGATCAGTGGTGCCGATATTGCCCCATTCCCGCCCCGATGAAACGTTTGTGCCAGCTTCGACTTTGTGAGGTGGCTTTCGTCATACATCTGAGTGCATTTTGGGCATAACTTTAAAAATGTCACAAACTCTTGAAATTAAAAGGCCAGGTAACTTTTTGTGAAATAGAAGAAGTTTCTGTATGTATCTTTATCAGGTTTGGTGGACCCAATCCAGGGGAACATCGTTTTATCAGAGCGCAGAGTATTAATTGTAATAATGTAAAAAAAACCGACGATCTAGCGCTTAAACTTTCACTCTCATGTGTGGTAGATGCGAAAGATGCGTAGAAGTAGCATCTTCCGACAGGTGCTGGTTCTTTTAATAACGAGAATGACCCTATGCAGCCGAACATCTTGCAGCTCTGCTAAGAAGCCCTACTTCACGCCTCCCCGTGGCGCCATCTTGGAATCTCACTAGAGATTGCGAAGTGAAGGGGGCAAATGGCGAGTTTCCTACGCCATAAATCAGGGTTAGTGTCGGGAAAACAAAACAAGACCTTATCCGGGCTACTCCGACACATTTGGAGCTCAGACCGGAAAGGATTTCCAGGACTTAGTCAGGGTATTGGAAAAGAGATGGTGGCGGACGAGCCCTATATGGGCAAATGGCAGCGTTCATATCCCGGAACGGGTCACTGGCTTCGGTGTAACCGACCCCTCGTCCTAGGGGCATTAAAAATGGAACTGGTCTTCCAGGATGGGGGTTGTGCTGCCGGGGTAACTGTCCGGCCATTTAAAAAAACAAGAAGTTACGAAGCATCAACAAGTCTCGCATATGGACGGATCGCGTACAAGATCTTCTCATATCACTTGTCAACGATCTGATTGATGTTCGGTAGTGAGCAAGCAGGGAGCTGACAACTACTTATTTCCTAAAACATGGATTAGTTCAGTGAAGCAACCTCCAATTTCCCAATAATTGCGGGACAGGACTCAACCTATCCAACAGAACAGGCGTAGATCTCCCCAGATGGTATCGACAGTGTTACCTTCATACCGGCTCTTATCATGAAGCCCCTGAAGAGATGTTGGCGTAAAAACTTAAATTGTTTCAACGGTAGCACTCATGACCTCATACGAGGCTACCGTTAGCGGAATGTCAGGTCTCTGAATAGAAAACGGCAGCCTAACGATCAGAACCATTTCTGTATCTTGCTAAACGGCGATGACAATCAACATTGCATTGCCAGGCAGAACGTACTATTCAACTTCCTAAACACCAATTCCGTCCAGCCATATCCAAATTTAAGTTGAACAAGGCTGCCGGTGTTAGCAGCCGGGTTATTTAAGATCCGGGGAAATGAATTTTTGATGAACATATAACGATTAATCTCTCAAACGGAACCTAGGCAGTTTGTGGTCAATTCTGAAGAAACGAATTCCTCTAGATGAACAACAACACCTCAGCTCTTCTAACGAGGGAAAATACAGCACAGGAACATGATTTCCAAGCCGATAAGTTTGGGCATTATTCCCTTGTTGTGACAAACAAATTCACGTTAGCCGCTATAAGCTCAAATGCCAATTCTTTTAATTTACCAACTTACCATTAATTAAGATAAAAATTAATCAATTTGTTTCCTGATACTCTAGCAATGGATAAAATATTTAACGACGTACCACAAGATATCGTCGTTGGTCCTCATCTTTTTAAGATAATTTTAAGTTGTATCCCATTACCCTTAGAGAAATGTGTGTAAGCATTAGAAAGTTTAAAGTTTAATACAGACTATAAAAGCTTAAGACTACCTTTAGGGCAACACCTTTAAACCATTCAAAATTACTCTAGCATACCAAGCATTTCTTAGTTTCAAGTTCTTTTTTTTGTATCAATCTTTGTATATCATGCCAATAAAAAAATCTATTTAATATCCAACTGAAACCATTTAAAAGAAAACTACCCTACATTTAAAAAACTCTAGGAATAACATTAAAAAACAACTGTCACCGGCAAAACTACCGCTACCACAACCAAATAACAATGTAACTTTCAACTTACCACTAGCAACTTCAACTTCAGTCTCCTGACCCTCAACCAAAATCATCCCAGCACCACCGCCATCATGTGACACTGGCGACAATAGTTGATCCTTTGATTTCTTATGTCCAAAACGTGCCAGGACCTTAGCACGACTATTCCGTCGTTGTTTGCTAACTGAAGTTGACAGGTTCGATTCATCAGTAACTCCATCGCCTGATTGACTGTGTGATGCCCCCATGGCTTAGCAAAATTTATGTGACAATCAATTTCGTGGAAACAATTTATTTTCTTTTTTCTTTTTTTCTATTGATAGGTTTGGTAATTATTACCAGTTCTTAGCTCTTACACACCCTGGGGTAACGCATTGACATAAACCACAAACCAACTAGATTAGTTGGTCGTAATAAACAAACAAACAAACACACAATTGTCAAAGTCAAATGGAATACGCGACGCGTACGTCACCCCTGGAAGTCGATGAACACACGCCCTTGGGAAAATACCCAGAGTCTTAATGTCAATTATGAAATAATAAGTTCTTCGGCTCTTCGCTCTTTACTCTCTGCCTCGCGGGGAGGATTTTCACCAGAAATCCAAGTCGAAAAACCAACGCCTGCCGGTGGTAAAGAACTTATCTATCACTCACTTCACCCTAACGATTTTCAACGTGTGTACGTTGCGGATAAACTTCCTTTGACATGCGACCGACGCCACGACGATAGGCAGCATTCTTTTGTTGACACTATAAACATTTGACACAATAACTGCTGAACAATGACATTACCGCAAAATCGTCATTTGTTTAGTAATTTCTCTATTTGTGTAAAGAATAGCAATTGAAATAATTTTCCTCGAAAATTTCGACCGTAAACACCTGACATATGCGCACTGTCAAAATGACAGTTAAAATTCGTTAAACATTAAACTCGTAAACACTTGTGTTTTTGGGGAAAAATCGATGCCCCAGTGCATCTGAAATAGGAAAGTATGCGCAACCGCTTACAGATTGTGTCAGAATCTCTGCAGTAAAACTGAGCGCTGGAAAAAAAAAATGTATCTACATACGAGAAGTCGTATCTACACAGTGATAGGAGACCCAGATATGAGATTTCGAGACTACGATGACTGGGCTGACTGTAGGACTGTAGAGTGTGACTAAGTGATTGTTCGTTGACTAGGTCATGTGGGGCTGGGGTTGATTATGCATAAACCCGAAGCAATTTCTGCTTTTGTTGTTGCTATTTCGAATGCTGCTTCTGTATCTGCTGGATGTGATAATTGGCATTTAGAGAATACCTACTAAAAAAAAAACAAAAACACAAAACAAAACGAATTCTAACGGCAAGTAGATCTTGATACGGGCTTACACACAAACATACACTTTTGTCTATTTAAACAAACGAACAGAACCAAAAAAAAATGAATAAAATTGACCGGTCCCCGACGACGAGAACAACCGTCCGATGAAAGCGCCTTCAATAAAGATACTGAAACGAACATAATTACGCGGTTATCTGGGAAATTGTTTAAATTTTTGAATTTTGTCGTAGTGGCTTGGTAGGGGCGTTTGATACACCAAACACTATAAACATCAATCCCCATACAAGCAAAGTGCCCAAATCGATTACAAACGAGATAATGTAGCGTTCTATTGTATGTATCGTCAGCAAATAGACCGAAGCTACATTGGACAGTGGGAACGGTCGTGGGGAATGGTCGTGATGGTATGGTTATCAAAGAGGATTAGTTTTCACAAACGAACAGTTTTAATGCTTAAAGTACAAAAATGCGATAGCGACGGACTTTGGGAGTCACTTGATCAATTTCTATCTATTGTCGATGCAAAACAATCGGTTAAATGCAGAAGATACTACTTGTGTTGAGATTATGTCAGACAGCTTGACGTTAATGAAATGATGTGCCGATGATAAGAAGCGGTTCGTGATGACTAGATTTGGAAAATAGGTGTGAAGTGGAAGAACCAGAAATACTGGAACACAGGTAGACCGTCTTTGTTAGACTATGGAACAATGGAAGATTCTGGTTCTTACATCCCAACGTATTAGTCATAAAAAAAAATTTGTTCTCTATTGAGAAAAAAGCGAAGAAAAAGAAGCGCAAAATTAGTTTTATCTTTTGCGTAACCATGCTATTGACGCCTAGAAATATGCAAGAAAAATACTCAGGCGCTACACGAATTTCCATCGTTGATTGGATCACTGGCTTAGCCTTCTAGATTGAACCGAAGATTTCGTTCATGGAACAAACTTTCATTCGAAATGACTTAAATATTGGGAACCCCCCTAACAGAACGAGCTCTGGAATTGGTTGTCTTAAGGCAAGCAGAGTGTGCTTCGAGGCCATGTATATGTGAATTTTATTTTTATCGGTTAGTGACTAATGCTGAGTATCCACTTGGTATTCCATTGACAAGGTTTGACAGCTTTTTCAGTTCAATGACAATAAAATTCTGACAAATGCCTTTGTCAGTGCAATTGCAGCTATTTCCACTTCAGCTGTCAATTTAAAATTTTCATTAATTATTTTTCAACAATTATCTACAGAAGTTCTTTCCATTCAAACGCTTCAGCCAGTTTGATCGTTTGCCAACGTTTCGACAGCATAGACTCAGACCACTATCTTGTTAAAGTCAATGTGACAGATCACAGAGGAAGTTCTGTGAAGAAATTTGGCTTCGAACTGCTACGATCGGAAGAGACTGCTAAGGCCTTTTTTTCTAATCGATTCTATTAAAATTCTTCGAGTCCTGAACTGACACATCGAGCGCCAATAGGCTATCTGCGTCTGATGACCTAGGCCCTACCCGAAAGCTCAAACGAAACATGCAAGTGATTCTGCTAAGAAGGACAGAAGCTGCTTACAAACTCCAAGCTAAGATCTGGCCTCCGAGGAGATAGAAAAAACACTACAAAACAAAATAAAAAAAAGTTGTACTCGTTGTACTCGATCGTGGCCATGGAGAGGTACTCCTTTAGCAGCATATTATGAAAGGAACTTGGCAAAGATCCAAGTGGGCAGAGGTAAGGATGTGAATGCAATAATAGGGTTACAGTCGGTGCTTAAAAGGGTAACTTCTGCAGACTTTACCCTGAAGATAACGGAATGGTGATTCTTCTTTCAGGCATAAAGAATCATTCAGGTTGGGTGATGATAAAAAGTAAAAATAAACGAACACCGGCTTCTCAGGAGGAAAAAGATAAGCGCGGTTGATGAAGTTGAGAGAACAAAAGGTAAAGAAACTTGGACGATGAAGGCGAACAATTCCGTCCACCTGAACTGAATGAAGTGAATGAAGCCTATCCAAGCGCCCTCGAGAAATGGAATCATCTAATCCATCGAACTACAGGGGCATCAGCTTACAAGATCTGATTTTTCGTATTATCCTGATAGGACCATATCAGTGTAGTTTCAGGCCAGGTAAGGCCACCATCGACCAAATATGCACACTACGGTAGATCTTGGAGAAAACCTATGAGCTTCAGATCAATACACACTTTCTATTTATAGATTTTAAGGCCCCATATGACAGCATTTATAGAGACGAGCTATACAAGGCAATGTCTGATTTTGGCACCCCTGCCAAATTCGTCTTTTTGTGAGGGATGATGATCGAGAATGCACGCTGCCCCATCAAGGTCGGTAAGGATGTCACCGAGACCTTTGATGTCAAGAAAAGATTTAGACAATGTGATGGTCTATCATGCGACTCACGAAATTCACGCGTCACTACAAGAGGCATTATCTTTCAAAAGTTCGTCCAATTACTAGCATACGCCGATTGACGTAATCAGAAGAAAGCAGCGTGATGTCAGTGGCGCTTTTGGAAGTATTGAGACGGAAGCGGCGAAAATGGGTTAAGCGATCAACGAGGGCAAGACTAAGTATATGCTGTCATGTAAAAAATACACTCAACACCGACGTCTCGGACAGAACGTCACCTTTGACAGATATAACTTTAAAGTAGTTAAGGACTTTGTCTACCTAGGCTCCGCTATGAATTCAGACAACGACACCAGCGCTGAGATCAAACGAAGAATAACTCTTGCCAATCGCCGCTTCTTTGGGCTAAGCACTAGCAAAGCCCTCTCTCGGACAACAAGAGGCATGGACATTATCAAAAATGGATGAGGGTGCTCTTGTCTGCTCCTAGAGGAAAATTCTTCGAGTGATTTTTGGTCCCGTCTGCATTGAAAGTGAGTGGAGTGGGAGATACAACGACGAACTGTATGGACTGTACAGCGACATTGGTCTAGCCAGAAGAGTGAAGGTTAAACGACTGAGATGGCTGGGTCATGAAGAGCGGATGGACACCAACGCCTCAGTCCGAAATGTCTTCGAAACTTCACCAATGCGAGCAAGAAGGGGTCTGCATTACTATTTTGTACAAACAGACTGCATTCCGAATTATATAAAGCAGTGGGGATTAAGTAAGAAGGGCTCATACACAAACGCATTCGTAAAATATGACCGAATGAGGTATTTCCCGTAAATAAAACAGCACCATATCCACAATCTGTAAGTATGGTTGTAGTCCTGGAAAGTTATTTTAAAAATGTCGCCTATTTTACGACATAAGAGGTCCTTGGTTTCGATTACTAAGACAGCGAATGCCATCATCTTTTCAGCCTTAATGTCTTCGAATCTATTCCGTAGGAACAATGCAATATAGGAAGGCATAGCCTGAGCTAAGAAAGAACTTCAGCTTATTTTGTTTTCATACTAAATGGAGAAAACTGTTAGATGAGGTCCAGGTCTTAAACGCATATGTACAGACGTTCTACTCTTCCTCTCTATATAAACAACTATAAAAGTGCAACATACTTTTAACTTACATTAGATGACGATGATATTGTTATATTGTGGGCAGATAGCAGAGATAATCAGAGAGCAGATAATCAACTGTCTGTCAAGGAAAATCGATGTTAGAGTCAATATGTTCTTACCCTAGCAAGACGACTATTTCTTAAATTTTCACAACTGGTTTGGTAAAAGATAAATTTGGCTACTTTATAGGTTGGTTATGGCAACGAATAAAACCATTAAATATACTGTACGTCTTTTTATGCTTTTCAGTGGTTTTTTAGCTGTTGCAAACATAGATATATGCTTCGTACTTGCTTACAGAATCTGAATCCCTATCTATCTGCACAAAAAGAAATGGCCAAGCTTAGCTCACCTTTTGCATGTGAATTGGAAAATACAAAGCTGCTCTGTTAAAAGCCGGGAATCAGAATTCCTAAAATTCCATTGGGAAGACAAACTCATCATGAAATCGCAAAATTAAGATCGGAAAATCACCAGTGTCATTTGTGACTGGAATCTGCAAAAGAGTCATAGGCAGTGGCCGTGGAAGCAGAAGAATCGCTGCAAAAACTCGTCAGTGAAATGTGCCCACTTAAAGAACGCATTTCGATAAGCAGTTGCGTTGGCTCTATGTCTCCCAGCTCGATGAGGAGAGTTGATGCTTGGTTGTCTGTGACAGAGATGCCACATGTTCAATTGTCAGCCATTCCTCACTTTTTAGAGCGGCCCCACTGAAGTCGGATGTGACCTTACTTTCAATTAAAATAAAAATCATTTTAAAGAGTTCAGGGGGAGACATTCTCGTGAAAAAGTATATAACCATCTTAAGGCTTACCTTTAAGTGATAGCGGTCATGCAGTGAACTATATAATGACAAGTGCACCTCAACAACTTAAGAATTTCGTATTTCTTCTGTTACTTACATCTGTGGATGGATAACTCAATCACTGACCCATGTCTCTGCAATCACTCCGAATAATCTAGTCCTAAACAAATTATTCCACAACAATTCAACACATAGCTCATCATGTTAAAGTGCTCCTTCTGCACTCGTGTATTTATAAATAAATGAATCCTTTTGCTTGCACTTAAGTGGCCTTAGGGCCTTTCAATTAGGACAATAACTTCTGGAAAATTGTATTATGAAATGGACCTGTGCACATACTTTGACTGCAACTGTTCAAATTCCAACGAATTTTTCGGTATTTCCTTTTGCTTACATGTGGTTGTAATTGTCTTCTGTGACATGGCCCTACTCGACCACTAATCATATGACAGCTACACTCTAACGAGTTGTATGGACTCTTTTTTGGTAAGTACGGTACTTGGAGGAGACCTGAGTTAAATACTTTAAATAAGAGCCATCCCTTGCTGAGGATTAACTGGGTTTGGAAATGTTTGTGGGGCTTACCAATTTTGGTTTTAATTTTATTTAATTTTATGTCAGAGAAAACTAACCTAACGATAGGCATATACATATGCGTTATCTGTTGGTGTATTTAAAATTTTCCGGTAGCTCGGTTGACTCCTTTGTTAGAAGTAATTCATTTGCAGACATCATCAGGCCTGCTATCGGCGGGTGTTGTTAGGCCCCAGCCTCAAAATTCTGAGAACGTCACGTACATAGATCCAATTCAATGATTGGGGGCGGTGATAGCCCAATTAAAATGCAGATTTGCTTTTTTATCACCACATGGTAGCCTTCCAAGCCACTTTGAATGACCTAGACGATACTATCGTCGAGTTTTCTTAACTCGTCTTTTCAAATCCCACTATTCGACTCATAGGGAGTGAGTAACATATGGCTCTGTTCATCTGTTGGGATAATAAGTTCCCATTTAGCTCTCGTTTATTGATTTGCAAATAAACTCATTTCAATCTAAAGTGCAAGTTATGTAATCAAATGTTCCATGTTGGTTCACTAATTTTCATTTCAATGTCCTCAGATTCTGCTGATGGCAATACATATTTTGCAAAACCATTTTCGAACTGTGTTCGCATTTACCAGAGAAGCGGAAACTAGCCTTTACACACTTGGGGGTAGTTTGTTCGCAATTTCCTTGCAGTTATCGTATAATTGCATTCATACACAAACTGAATACCGACGGCGGACTTTAGTTAATTGGAGGAAAGCATTTGCATGGTTTTAGCCCATCGATTGTTGATTAAGGATATGTAGATATGCATTAGCCCGCAGAAGGGTATTTTGTTGGATTACATCTTATTGTCCTTAAAGTCGCAGTGCTTTGAAATATTTTAGATTTTTAAATATTTTGTTGTCGCTAAATTTTGGCGGAGAATTTTGTACCTTTTCTGTTTCGGCGCTATAAAATTTATCTGAAGAGTAGAGAGCTCTGTTGAATTGGTCCTGCCATCAATACTTTCTCTTTCATTCATGTAGTAAGGTCTGAGAGCCTGGTATCTCTGACTTTTGATAGGATACCCAATCTCTACGAGATGTCATTGGCTTCCCCATCAATTTGTGGTACTTAATGCAAACCCCCTATGAAACCCACTTCGATGTATTCGGAGCCCAGTTTATTAAGTTGCCCCGGGAACCTGGAGTAGAAATGGTGGCGAAAGAAACCTTAATAGATCAATAGCGCCTCGTATCGCACTTGACCGACGTGCAATGAACAACGAAAAACAGTTCAGACACAACTAACAGACTTACGTAGATACGAACGGATCTAATATCCAGTAGCATGCTGCAAAGAAGACAGAGAGTTCTTATTTGAATGTGGATTTGATTTGAATAGAGACTTAGGCAAACATTTTAAGTGAACATCTCATAATAATACGCATCAAGGTGAAATATAAAAGCCTGATTTGTGTTCGTTCTTCTACATAGGACAAGGTCACAAATTAGCTCTATGACCTCCTACAATCCTAGAAAATGAACCCACTGCCTCAGCTATGTCACTACATTTGTGTAAAAAAAATGTTTTTAGAAAACCGGGTAAGGAGGCCATAAGCAGGTCATTGGAAAACATTGCCCTTAAAATTTCTCGACCAACAATGGATTCAGGTTTATAGAATCTGTAACAGGGGATAACCTTTTAGCAGTTCCACCATCTCAATATTCATAAGTGGCCTTGCCTATTCCCTGATTAATCAACCTTTAACAAGATTTGGCATATTGCGAACGACGCATTCGAAGTAAGTATTTTTGATATCCGAACTTTTCAAAGAGTCATCATTGGCTCAAGTTATTGCCCTGCTGCAGCCGGAGTTTATTTTGTTTTTGCAATGGATGGCGATAATTTTGCATGAGGCATTAACGGACCAATGTCCATTGGTAGTACTGGGTTCTTACCGGCTAAAGCCACCTCCACATAATCGATTTATGTCCCGCATTTCTTCGCGAAGATCGGTTGGAAAACTTAATTCGCTCTATACGATTCGATGATATTACCGGTTCGCTTCACGTTGGCGCTATAACCATGTTAAATGGCTGAGTATATGCGCTGCTATATTGGTAACAAGCTTCAGTTTTCCTCGTTTGAAGCATATGTATATGCGAATATATTTTTTGGGAGTGCGCTACTCTCCATTGGTTCCCATACGGCATCTAACTTCGTTTTCTAAGAGAATGATGAAACATTATTCGAGACAATATGGATGTTTTCGCGCAGATCGGCAGTAATGCCGTACGAATAAAATCCACACCTCGATCACTAGTATAAAATGATGTATCCATCTTTATATGAGAGATATGTTCCTGCTATTGTCTTACGATGGTTCCTTTCGTTTTTTTTTCGTCGTTTACCCGGCATTTTTGGACTCGCTAAGGTCACTCCAGAAGTATTTATGTCGACAGAGAGAATTGCAGAAACGGCGAATATAGCATAATGCGAGTTCAAAACGCGCTGGCAACTCTGAGTATACGAGGACGGCGGACGGATTTGACTCCTCTCATGTCAGACTTAATCTTTGAGTCATTTCACCACATTACTCCGGGTACAAGAGTATAGAACTCCCGACTTCAGCTAGAAGTAGAACTTTATTTTCTTGTGGGCCTTTTATATTACTCATCTGTGTTGCAAGTGCTTTAGACGATTTCGCGATTATCAATTCTATCTGATGATTCAAGCTTAGACAACTATCAATAGTAGCTTTGAGATACCCAAGCGCACAGGGTAAAATGACAATGGTATACTCGCCCAGTAACATTAAGGCCTACTCCGTCATACCGAAGAGACTAAAAAGTTTTGACGAATCAACATACATAGGCCTCGGATAAAAATGGAATCATTGCAGACGGCGCTTGTAAAGTGCAATGGGATGGATCGGACAAAAGGAGGATGAAGAACTGTGATATATACAATGGCGGTTGCTGTAGGGAAAATAATGAAAGCTTATTCGGATGCGGATTTCGTATATGCGACAGACGTAGGCAAGAGGTCTTGAAATTCCGACACGTGAGCGGAAGCGTTATGATAATGCTCATCAAGGACAAACACAAAACTTAACGTAATATGCGCCTGTACCGTTACCGAATGTAAGGCCGACGCCATCCAAGAAAGTCTCTATTAGATCCTCTACAAGATAGAAATTGAACACGTCTTTGGTAGGACAGTTGTTAAGCAAATCCTACACGACATCATGTCCGTAAAAGGGCCTTAGACTTACTGACTTACGCTATGGTAACCACATGAATTTCTATTCTCAATATATACGACAGGACATGGTTCTCTGCGGATTATAACTCTAATCAAATTGATCACATTGCGATTGCCGTATCCATCCTGCACACCCAAACATTCCGGCAGCCAACAAAGAAATACTGTGAAAAGTTATAACAGAAGCTGCAATCTCAAGGGACCGCCAGAATCTTTGCCGAACGTGTACCTCGAAATCTCTTGTCAACTCCTATGCCGCCATCATCAAGTACCGAATACTAGTAATAACGATGCCAACGTGCCATCAGAGACCCCGCAATTGATGTGCTGGGTTTCCTGGGTTGATGAAGAATGTCAGCAAGCACATGCGGCTAAACAAAAAGCGTACAAACCAGCGCTTCAACCAATGACGTGAATTAATTTTTTAACCAAAGAAGAGCAGCGGGTTTTCCAAAAGAAGAACTAGAGCACGGGAAGTAGCAGAAACGTGTTAAGGCAAGAAGACCCATACCAACGCCAAAGAATTAAGAAGGAAGCTTTGTATTCGGTAGAATCACGAAACGTATCTTGTGTTGGAAACGTCTCAATGGATCTACTTTTACGAAAAGCCTATACATCCATAGGAGCAAGGATATGCCTTGCCATCGCCCTCCGTCAATTCTTTTGATACGAGTTTGGAGCCCGTGTTGAATGCGCAGGTTGCATTCTAAGTATTAATCGCTGCCTATCTTAAGGTATCAGTACCCAGTACTTAATTTAAACTCCACATCATGTAATACCAGCAGGTGTACCCTTCTTGCGTTTTAGGCTTAAATTACAGTCACCGTGACACTCCCACAAGAGGGTCTACGTCTTTAAGTCAGGCCCGGCTCCTGATTCCCACGGAACAGTGTTGTAAGTTCTGGTATAGACTAAACTCCGGCATCTGGTCATATTGTAGCAACCTTCAGAGGCCTTAAGGCTTAACGTTTTTGTCTATGAGTCCAGGATTGCCCGCTTTCTACTAGACAACTCCATCAATGTACGAAGTCGGTGCTGGGAACATTAAAAAACTTCTTTTGCTGACAGTATAGGTATAATGGCGACAAGGACCAATATCCCGTCATCAGGCAAAATAGGCCATTCAACCTAGACGATGATAGCCAGTACTTCTTTCCACTTGGCCAAGACGAAGAAAGAATAGCAAAATTTTAGCAGAATTACAGCTAAGTTGCTGAAACTTACGGCCTACCGGCCAAGGTATTCAAAGCTGCGTTTGTCCGATGAATGGAATCTCGGCATCGTGTATCCGATCCACAACGAAGAAAACCTTCCTTATCCATCTGAAATTCTTCGTCAAAAACTTGATTGGCTCCTATCAATGCAGTTTCAGACCAAGAAAGTTCACAATCGATCAAATCTTTACACTCTGGCAGATCCTGAAAAAAAAACTCAAAAAATCTGAATCGATTTCTACAATCTTTTCATCGACTTTAAGGCCGCATGTGGCAGAGTTTATAGAGACGAGTCATACAGAGCAATGTGTAGTGGCATCCCTTTCAAGCTCATTTATGTGTGCAGAATGGCCATGATATTGACATTATCGAAAGAATAGAGCGGGCGGTCACCGGTTCGTTTACCTTAATTAAAACAAATTCTGCAATAAAATGAATCTGTCACTGCCACAACAGCTAATAAGGCCGAAAACAAACAACATCGACAAGAGGGACAGAATGTCACAGGTAGGTGACAGGGACCTTGCCTACTTTGGCCCTGCTTTAAATTCTGCCAAAAATACCTAAGCGAAAAAAAAGCAAAGAATAACTCTGACTAATTGCCGTTTTTTGACCTTGATCACGCCATTGCTACTCTTTCGAATCTAACTCAGTGGAGGAATGCAGTAAAGGAACACCTAACCTTAGGCTGCGCGCACAAATATAAGCTGACCTCAACCGACTTGGAGTTCCCAACTGGGGGTAGTTAGCTACCTGGAAAGGCTTGTTATTTGAGGCCCAGGCTCATTCTGAATTATAAGTAAAAAAGTATCCTGTTTCCTTTGTAAAAGCTTACCAGCGGCCTAATTTATGCCTTCTTACGGAGACTAATATCGTAATTGTCAAAACCCTGGTTGTGGATGGCTTCTCTGAGTCCATCACTTCAGGACTCCGAGGTAGCTTAGTGACCACATCGTTTTCGTTTTCTCGCTCTATTAAAATTTTAACTGAAGTTCATCCATTTTTTAAGTTAAAATTCTCAATTTGGTTTATGTTTTCCACTTTTTTCCGATATTTTGATGTACAAGCGCTGCTTTTTATTTTTTGAAATTTTTTTTTTATTTTTTAGCTGTACATATTCACATATATAGAAAAACAACCTCAAGCGAAAATGCGCGTGTACTCGTACATGGTAATAATTCAAAATTCAGAGATAGAGATGGGGAATAACCTTCTTCTATAGAAGTCACTCCATTTAAATGACTTAAAAGGCCATTTCACGGTACCCTCGAGTGGTTTTTCAGTGGCAGCAAAAGGAGCGTAGAAAAGAATATTTTTATTTATCTTCTCGAAAAGATCAAAAAACCGCACTTACTTACTTACAAAAGCACACGTTATGCTAGTCCAATTCCAGAACACACATTTGGCAGCATACAACGTGAAATGGGCTTGTACGCCAAGTTGTCTAAGTTGCCTCTGGGAATCGTATCTACATTTATATTTCCTAACATAGAGCTGTTGGAATTGGATCTGGAGCAGAGTTATGAGGAGAAATTTAAGCAGTAGTAGGAGGAAGAGCTGAAGCACCTTCCGCAAACGCAAAAGCCAAATTGAAACAATAAAATAATTAATCTAATTACAGAAAAGTACCTGCAATGAGTTGAATTCCCTCTTGGCCATCCGATATAATTCCCACATAAGGCTAATGGACGGAGAGCTGAGGAGAAGGGGAGCTTTCAGGAAGAAATTCTATTCCCTAATTCCCATACAATCAAAGTGAGAACTGCAACACCAGATCCCAGTGGGTTTGGTTGACTTTTGCAAGCTAGAGACTCTTAACCAAACTTTCTGCGCGCGAAAAGAAGAAATCAACCCATTGCTGCATATGGCACTTCATATGGTGTTCGTAGGTGGTTTTTGGACGGTTGTCAAGGATTCAAAAGTTTTCAGGGACTGCTGAACGACGTAGGGCTATATGTATGTTTTTGTGATTGTGGAAAAGTGTGTCAAGCAAAAAAGGGTACAGACATAGTGAATGGAAGGGATTGAGTTTTGTAATACGTACACCTCAAGTAAGGGGTGTTTTTTAGGAGCTTGAGAACTTCAAATTATAATACAAGACCGAAATATTGTTGAAATGAATTTTTATTTTTATAATCTCGTAGACAATTTCATTTTATTTATGTTTTAAATATGATTTCCGGCATATGCCCGCAGCGTCTACGAGTTAAATGGCCAATCTTTTAGTTCAATTTTTCACTACTTTTCCAATAAATCTCAGCGTATGGCGTCAATGATGGCTTGAATATTGACAAGAGTTGCTGGTTCGTCGGCATAAGCCAATGACTTAGTATAGCCCAATAAAAAGTAATCGAGAGACGTTAAGTCGCACGAACGAGGTGGGCCAGTTAAAAGGACCCCTTCTGGAAATAAAGTTGACACCAAATTGACTTTGCAATAAATTGATGGTTATGGCAAGTTGCGCCGTCTTGTTGGAACTAAATGTCGTCGATGTTTAGCTGATTAATTTTTGTAAACGAAAAATCAATCAGCATGGCTCGATAGCGCTTCCCATCCACCGTAACGGCAGCTCCTTCCTCATTTCGAAACAAATAAGGTCCGATGATGCCGTCAGCGTGTAAACCGCACCAAACAGTCAATTTTAATGGACGTAATGGTGATTCGTTAACAGCTCGAGGATTGTCTACACGAAAACGATCAATCACTGCACTAATTGCTTGCTCACTAGGCCGATTATGTTGACCGTAAAATTGACAAAGTGCTCTATGAACTTCACGAACAGATATATTTTTCTCCGAACAGTGTATTCGATATTAAGTTGAGATATGGAAGTTCCCCAAATTATTCGTAAGTTAAGTACAATGAAATCTTTGCGGGAAATGTCAGCCTTCTTATCATAACACGTCGGTTGTTTATCTGTAGACAACAGGAGTCTCGCATTGCCTGCAGCAGAAGAAAGTGGTTCCTGTGATCCCATTGTTACCTGGGACACCAACGAGACAAATTGAATTCAGGCTTTCCATTGCGTTGTATGGAGTTATGCAGTTTCGATGAAAGTCGTATTGGTTTTGAGTGCTTCTTCCAGCGATGCTTCACAGTACAGTTTGTTGCCACGAGACTTGCGTACATATACCTCCGTGATTTTGAAGCCAGTCGTGATGACCCGATTACAAACCTTTGTTGCCTCACATTCTGACCGATACCGCTCCTGGGGACAGGAAAAATTGATTTTCTTTTCCCAGCAATAGAAGATCAAGTGCTATGTAGTTAGATAGCATGTCAAGGCCCCCCCAGCATATAGAGGCGAGGGAGGTTCCTTTACATTAATCTAAGAAAAGCATTCACGCAACCCAAAACGATCGCTCCTAGGAGTCTTGTAAAGCAAAAGTGGAATATTTTTGGAAAATCTGTCGCTGCTGCATTACATAAGCATACCAAAGGACATTCCACGGTGAGAAGCTATGTAATTCCTGCTCTGCGAAAACTATTTTACAATGTCAAAAAGTTGACAATCACTTAAGTTTTCTACTTGATCTGCTTAGATCAACAAAGTTCATTACCTACCGTTGCAGAAACAGGTGGTGATGCTTTGAAGCACGATCATGTATTGGGCTACTTGCACTATAATGCATTTACTTGAGGGTAGACGTTGGAAGCATTGAAAATGCTAAGCAATAAGTCGACAGATATGCGTCGTTTTACTATCGGAAGCGACTTCAATGTCTATGCCCAGCGCGTGCCCCATATTTGACAAATATCCTCAGCAGGTGCTACCCATTTGACACCGATCGAATGCGCGTTAAATTCTTCCCACCAGCTTGTTTTGCTTTTGCCGATGGGTTTAACTGCTGCATGCGATTTCTGTTCAGTGGAACCATAGATTTTGCTGGTCGATTCTTCGGTTTTTAACGAGCATCTTGCGCTGGAAGATTTATCACGGGGCACAGAACGTCAATTGTGTTTAACGTGAATGCCTGTAGACTGTATAACGGCGATGATGAAACAAATACCGCTGAGGGAGAATGAACCCTTCATCTTGGACGATGGAGACCAACAACTCTGTCCACACCACCTGAATTAAGTGAAGATAGCAATATCTAAACCGAAGTCCAACAAAGCTGCTAGAGCGGACGACTTGACTGCCGAGCTCTTCAAAGCGGCATACGATGACTTGGTAAGGAGCATGCACCGACTCATCTCTAAAATGTGGTCGGACGAAAGTATGCGCCATGAATGGAACCTCTGCATTGTTTGTCGCCAACTACAGAGGCATCAGTCTTCTTAAAATCATATCTGCCATATTGGGTGGACGCCTGAAGCCGTTCGTCAACAACCTGATAGGTCCATATCAGTATGGCTTTAGGCAAGAAAAGTCCACCATTGACAGAATATTCACACTACGGCAGATCTTAGAGAAAATCTATGAGCTTCAGATTTATACACACCATCTATTCATCGATTTTAAGGCCGCGTATGGAAGCATCTATAGAGACGAGTTATATAGAGCAATGTCTTAATTTGGCATCCCTGCCAAACTCGTCCGTCTGTGCAGGATGAAGATGGAGAATGCACGCTGCTCCATCAAGGTCGATAAAGATCTCACCGAGAGCTTTGATGTCCAGAAAGGATTCAGACAAGGCGATGCGCTGTCACGCGATTTTTTCAACATCGTACTTGAAAGAATAGTGCAAAACTCACGAGCAAACACAAGAGGCACGATATTGACATAATCGGGAGAAAGCAGCGTGATGTCAGTGGTGCTTTCACGAGTATTGAGACGGAAGCGGCGAAAATGGGTTTAGCGGTCAATGAGGGCAAGACCAAGTATATGCTGTCGAGCAAAACAGACAACCAACACCGACGTCTCGGGCAGAACGTCACCCTCGACAGATATAACTTCGAGGTAGTTAAGGACTTTATCTACCCAGGCTCTGCTATAAATACAGACAACGGCACCAGCGCTGAGATCAAGCGAAGAATAACTCTTGCCAATCGCTGCTTCTTTGGGCTAAAAATACAATTGACTATTTAAGCCCTCTCTCGAACAACTAAAGCTACCCTATATAAGACCTTGCTTATCCCAGTCCTACTCTATGGCTCAGGAGCATGGATATTATCAAAAATCGCTGTTTTTTGCTGCTTTGAGAGGAAAATTCTTCAAGTGATTTTCGGTCCCGTCTGCATTGACGGTGAGTGGAGGAGGAGATACAACGACGAACTGTACGGATTGTTCAGCGACATCGGTCTAGCCAGAAGAGTGAAGGTAAAAAAGCTGAGATGGCTGGGTTATGTAAATTGGATGAACACCAACGCTCCGGTTCGAAAAGTCTTCGAATCCGCCCTTGAGGGGCAGCGCAGTAGATGAAGACCGAGACTCATGTGGCGCACGCAAGTGGAAGAGGACCTCAGCCAACTTAACGTGCGAAACTGAATGCAGCTGGCAAGAGATCGAGCTACGCTTGTTGATTGAGGCCGAGATCCACCCCGGACTGTAGCACCACCTAAAGTAAGTAAGTAAGCAACCCTTCCATATACATATGTATAATAAATTGCATTGTTTTCCGTCAATCAAGGGAACAAAAAGTATTTTTCTAGGTTTGTGGCTTCTTCAGAGAAATTTTTTTTTAATCTCAACCATGCTACCCATCCTTGCGGAACACACTATAAGACACCCTCCGCCAAATATGCAGATGCATCTGCCAACCTTTTAAGTCCCACAAAATAATTGCTGAGACAATTTTCTTCATAATCCCACAAAACTCTGAATGCCATGCTTGAGAATGTTCTCCTTTCTTGCTCAAGAAGTCACCTAACTACAACTAGTCACCGTAGTGCGCCCACCGATTGTACAAAATGTCTTTGTATTTGGCAGCACTTAATTTGATTAATTTTTGTTCTGTGTTAAGCATAGGGGCTGAGTGGAATTTTACCATAAATTACTGGCACATCAGTGGACTCCTCTTGCATATATTTACATATCTTGCAACATGAGACAGTGCCAACTTTATACTTTACGATCGACTGGCGAACGATGAAGGTCGCTTAGACTCTATCATAGATTCCATTCGTTTATTTCAGAAAGTTCCTTTTCATTCCCATGAAACCTTATGCGGAACATATTGGTCGTATCGGAACCGTACAATCTATATCGACTTGCAGCATAAGCAAGCGAAGGCCTAGAGGGAAAAAGTGCGCCCAAAGAGTGAATGTAATATAGTAGTGTAACCAAAAGGGATTTAGGGGTTTGGCCTAATTATTGTCATATACTCGTATGTACGTCACTGTTGAAATTATTGAGTGAAATATGAAGTTCCTGATATTTGTAAATGTACATACGAGTACTCGTATGTGCGTGTGTACACTGACATTGTGGAAATTTGTTTAAAAGTTTCTCAACTTTTCCTTCTGCCATTTCGTTTCCATAGCACTGCATCTGTAGTTGGTTGGCCTTCTGTTCCTCTCAACTTGAAGGAGGACTCGTTGTGGTATGTCGCCTTACATGTGATAACATTGGTCCACGGTTCTTACATCACGCACTTGGCTAATACATACATTTGTATGTGTTAGTTCATTTTCGTGGCGGGTAATTAAGAGACACTTTCTCAGAGATGCGGCTCTGCAAAGATGGAAGCTTTAATGGAATTCCAATTAAAATTTACGTATTAAGTTGACGCCCGGTACGCCAACTACAACCCTCTTCAGAGATAGGGTTTGCAATTTGTTTTTTTTTTTTTAGGGGGTTGATTTAACGGAGTGGAGTATTACCTATTAACGAAGCAACTGTAATCCCAGAAATGGTTCTTCATAAAAGAGTTGTAATTTTGCACCCCGAGGGGTTGGTTAGACAGGTGGTGGTTCTTATTTTGCGCCAACGATGGCTTACGGCGGTGCTTTTCTTATGAAAGGTAAATAAAATTTTGATGATTAATTCAGAGCACATTTATGTGTAAGAGGTTTTTAATTAAATATTTTGGATGAGCTGTGTCATTGCAAGTGTCACTTGATTTAAGTTGAAAAGTTGATGAGTGGTAATTTTCACTTTGATTTCTCTGAAGGCCAAGTTATATGATCTCGGGGTTATGGTTGTTTACAAAGCATATCCCTAACGAAAAAGGCTTAGGGTTGGTGTAAACGTTGTGCTATAATTATGGAGCACCATTTAACGAAAAAACAACTCAAATAAGTGATTCACTTTGGAGTTTGATTGATTCAATGTTTTGCTCTTCAACGAATTTATTGGCATCAATTAAAAGGTATTTTTTAGGAGGTTCCACTTAATTACTTCAAATAAAAAATAATATTTATTGAATTCAATTGAAACGTCGTAATTGTTTTTAGGGATCGAACCTCTTTATGTTGATGAAACAAGCATTTTCTCCTTTTACTTATTACCTCTCATGCCACATACTTCTTCCGTTTGTATTGCTACTGTAACGGTGGTATGGGTGGTTTGGGGATCATAGAACGACCCAACAGAGAGTGGAGATCTTTTTGCATTTACTTTTGGCTCCTTTTCGAATCTTGGATTGATCTGGAACCTACTCGTACAACGTTGCCCATAATGTGTGACCTTATTTTCCCAGGCAATACCTTAGTAATACACTAAAAAACAGTTAATACGTATATATTTAGCTAAGCACTAAAGTTTTTTTTATTGTAATAATGTTTTGAAAATGTTATCGTTTGAGGGGGCGCGACCATTCTTGGTTAGCATTTGGGATCTCTTCATCCCATTTTCGACTGTTTTCTTTGAACTCCGGGTGAAAAGTTCTCCAATTCTTGACTGACGTTTTCCTTGAGAGCTGCCAGATAACCTTTCCCTCCTCTAGCTAGAACCACATCTCTACCAGTCCCAATTTATACGACTGATGAATAAAGAATTTCTTGATCATGACTCTGTAGCGCTCACCATCCCGCTTACTTACTTACTTTAGGTGGTGCTACAGTCCGGGGTGGACCTCGGCCTCAATCGACAAGCTTATCTAGCTCGATCTTTTGCCAGCTGCCTTCAGTTCCGCACACTTAGTTGACTGAGGTCCCCTTCCACTTGCATGCGCCACCTGAGTCTCGGCCTTCCTCTACTGCGCTGTCCCTCGGGGCGGATTCGAAGACTTTTCGGACAGGAGAGTAGATGTTCATCCGCTCTACATAACAGCCTGCTTAGTTGTTGGATCTTCGCACTTCTAGCAAGGTCGATGTCGCTGTACAGTCCATACAGCTCGCCTCCTCCACTCACCGTCAATACAGACGGCACTCTCGAAGCGGACAAGCGCACCCTCATCCATTTCTTATAATGTTGATGACTCTGCGCCATAGAGCAGGGCTGGGATTATTAAGACCTTATAGAGGGTAACTTTTGATGTTCGAGAGAGGGCTTTACTAGTCAATTGCATTTTAACCCCAAAAAAGCAACGATTGGCAAGAGTTATTCTTCGTTTGATCTCAGCGCTGGTGTCGTTGTCTGAATTCATAGCGATGCCTAGGTAGACAAAGTCCTTAACTACCTCAAGCTACACCTGTCGAAGGTGACGTTCAGTCCGAGACGTCGGTGTTCAGTTTCCTTTTTGCTTCAGAGTATATACTTTTTTTTGCCCTCATTGACCACTACACCCATTTTCGCCACTTTCATCCCAATACTGGCAAAGGCGCCACTGACATCACGCTACATTCTTCCAATTATGTCAATATCATCGGCGTATGCGGTGTTGTGCCTCTTGTGTTTGCGCGGGAGTTTTGCACTATTGTTTCAAGTATGATGTTGAAGAATTGGCAGGACCGCGCATCGCCTTGCCTTAATCCTTTTTTAACATCAAAGGACCTTAATCCCTTTTTGACCTTGAAGGATCAGCGTGCTTTCTCCATCATTATCCTGCATAGACAGACAAGTTTAGCAGGGATGCCAAAACTAGAAATCGCTCTGTATAGGTCGTCTCTATAGATGCTGTCATATGCGGCCCTAAAATCGATGAATAGGAGGTGTGTATAGATCTGAAGCTCATGAGTTTACTCCAAGATCTCCCGTAGTGTGAATATTCTGTCAATGGTGGACATTCCTGGCCTGAAGCCACACTGATATGGACTTATCAGGTTGTTGACGACCGGCTTCGGGAGTTCACAGAATACGGCAGATAAGATCGTGTACGCGATGTTAAGAAGACTGATGCCTTCGTAGTTGGCGCAGTTCAGAGGGTTTCCTTTCTTTAGGATCGGACAAACAATGCTAAGGTTCCATTCATCGGGCATACTGTCGTTCGACCATATTTTAGAGATGAGTTGACGTATGCTCCTTACCAAGTCATCGCCCACCGTTTTGAAGAGTTCGGCGGTCAGACCGTACGCTCCAGCAGCTTTATTGGACTTAAGCTTCGATATAGCTATTTTCACTTCATCAAGGTCAGGTGGACGGAATTGATGGTCATCATCGTCCACGTTGAAAGGTTAATTCTGCTTGACAGCGGTATTTGTTTCGTCGGCGCCGTTATACTGTCTACAGAGTTATCTTTCAAGATTCTCAGCATCGACTGCGACTCTACTACGAGATTCCCTTGTTCGTCTCTACAGGCTTCTTTTCGGAGTTTGTTCCGTGCCGTGACATGTTTTTTTACTAGAGCTCATTGGCAGATCTAGTTTTTTTTTGCAGTAAAGCATTGCGAGCGTTGTGCTTAGCTGCATGTGCTTGCTGACATCCGTCATCTAACCGAGGGTTTCTTTGTGGTGTTCAAGTGAAACTGAGCACATAGGAAACGCCATCTCTGATGGCTTTTTGACAGTGTTGCCACTGGCCTTCGATGCTTGATGCTGGAGGCAAGTGACCTCTTAAGAGATAAAGAGAGACTCGATCGGAAAAGTATCTGACATTGAAATTCCTCACAATATAAGCTTGCCTTGGCGTTGCTTAGGATATCCGCAACCGTATCTTGGCTACAACATTTTAGTGGTCCGAGTCGATGTTGGCTCCTCGGAACGTTCTGACATTCATAATACTGGCGGAGTGCCTTCTGTCGATCGCAATGATACGGTTGATTGATCGGGAGTTCTCCAAGTCCCCTTGTGAATATTCAGATCGGCGAACCACGTGCTAGCTACGAGAATGTTTCGTCCCGCAGCAAAATCGATAAGCCTGAATCCGTTATCAGAGATATGTCGTGCAGGCTATATCTTCAAGCAGTACCACCAAAGATGCCCTTTTTTTCTAGTTTTGCATTAAAATCGCCGAGGACAATTTAATGTCACAGCTAGGGCATGGCTTGTAGGTCTTGTTCAAGAGCTCATAGAAGGCATCTTTGGTGTCTTCATCTTTTTTTCCATGGCCTGGCAGTTACCCTGGCGGCATAACTGGCCCCCAACCTTGAGGGCCAGTTCCATTGTTGATCCTTTTATTCCTTTATGTATGCAAATTAGACAGATAATCGGAAGAGATAAGGATTTATTGCATACGATATCTTGACACACTGCACATTTCAAACTTTAACAGTCTAGGGCAGTCAAATCGCGTGATCTTGCAGGATAAAGGCTTCTTCAAAATGTCTGTTGAGGCCCGTGCAGGATGCACCTTTGCTTTTTTCTGTTGGAACCACAAGTCTTCCAGTCCCAATTTATATGATTGAGGAATAAAATATTCATTGACCATGTCTCTGTAGAGCGCACCATCCCGCATTGTTCTCAAAAGCAAGTAATGGTGCAATGACTCAACCAGCGTTAACAGCGCACTTTGTAGTGAAATTAAGTGGATGTGATGGCCCTACGTGCATTACTCTTGGATTTTCTGTGCCCCAGAACCACAATCTTTGTTTGCTCACGTATTCACAATGGTGAAAATGGGCCTCGTCACTTATGATTAGTTTTTGACACAAAATCCTTTACTTCAAGGAAGGCGTGAGCGTAGATTTAACGCGATTCATAGTCAACACCCAAAAATTGTGGACTATATGCACATTTTAAGGAAACATCATCAAATCTTTCACCAAAATGCTTTTCAGAGATGTCTGTGGAATGGAAAATTTTCTTAGGCGATCTCTGCGACATCTTAAGCCACGGCAGGGACATTTTTGATCGAACGAGGGGTACTGTTCCAGCCTTTAAAGGTGGAAGAACCAGTAGAAGCCGGGTAGCCAGAAAAATGGGCACGAAATACACGTTACACCTTGAGATGAATAATCTGAGCCCCATTGCTAAATCTCTCGATTGAACACAAATAAATGGCTATTTAATGAAATTTTATGTGTTTTGAGTATTAAGGCCCTATTCCGAAAACTGTATATAAGGCCTCGACTACCCCAGTCCCGCTTTATGGCGCTGAAGCATGACTCTTTCAAAAGTGGATGAAGATATTCTGAATCGTTTCGAGAGAAAAATTCCTCGAAATGCAAAGGGTCATTCATTTTGTAGTTTCAGGTTGTTAACGCTATTTAAAATTACTACAAAAGTGGTGATTCAAGCGCAGTCACTTTTCGCGCGTTACGCGATGATTATGGTCGTCATAATCGACCGACTACGCAAGCAATCGGTAAAATTTTGAAGAAATTTGAAGTTAGTGGAAGCGTTACTGATGTCGTAAGGCCTCTAGAAGGGGGAAGATTCAGTGGCTAATTATACGAGCTGTACAGCAACATTGACCTAGTCAGAAAACTGTTGCCTAATATGGTAAGGACATGTAGAGCGAATGGAAATAATGCTCCGGCCCTCAGAGCTCGCCTCTGGAGGTGCTCACAAATGGAAGGGGACCAACAATAACTTTAAGGCACTATTGAAAGAAAAATTCAATATTCATGCTTGCGGATCTGCCCGGGTTCCTCCTCTTTGACAAAACTATAACCACGCATCTGAATTTGAGTTCGATGAACCAATGGTCTATGGTCGTGTGACCTTCGGCCTTACTTTTCTGCTGGTAGTCTCCCTAGAATACCCGTTGCAAACCGCTTTGTTGACAACTTGTTGCTTTACTCAGAAAATTGTCTTGAAGCACCATAATGATGCTTTCGAGAAACCGGAAATATGTTTATCCACTATCTTACCAATCCACACCGCATTTACCCTTTGACGCCTTTACAAATCGGCCATCAGATACCAGCAATCTGCCATCCAGCAGGCCACTTCTACAACGTGAGTCGAGGAGTATTAACATGATTGAAGTGATGTACTAATGCTGTGAGAAAATTCGACGTCAGACGGCTACAATCGCAAGAGATCGCCAAGACCTTTTCCGATCGAGTGTCTCTTAATCTCTTAAGAGGTCCAATGCCGCCAGCATCAAGCATCGAAGACCACTGGAAACACTGCCAAAACGCTGTGAGATGCCGCTTCTGATGTGCTAGGTTTCACTCGTCCACCACAACGAAACCTCTGGTTCGATGTTGAATGCCGGCAAGCACATGCAGATAAGCAAGATGCATATAACGCGGCGCTCCTAAGAAAGACCAGAGCTGCTCATGAGCTCTATAAGTGGAAGAGGAGAGACGAACACCGCCCTCTCAGGAGGAAGAAGAAAGAGCATGAGAAGCGCGCGATCGAGGATATTGAGAGATGCCACTCCAGGAATGAGGTTCGGAAGTTTTACCAAAAGGTAAAAATAACATGCCACGGAAATAAACCCCGAACCGAAGCCTGTAGAGATGAACAAGGGAACATCGTAGTAGAATCGCAGTCGATGCTGAGGATTTGGAAGAACCATTTCTGCAGACTGTATACCGGCGATGACGGACCAAATACCGCTGTCAGGCAGAATCAACCTTTCAACTTGGGCGATGATGACCAACAATTCCATCCACCCGACCTAAATGAAGTGAAGATAGCTATATCGAAGCTTAAGTCCAACAAAGCTGCTGGAGCGGACGGCATGACTGCCGAGCTCTTCAGAGCGGCAGGCGATGACTTGGTAACGAGCATACGTCAACTCATCTCTAAAATATGGTCGGACGAAGGTGTGCCCGATGAATGGAACCTCAGCATTGTTTGTCTACGAAGATCTTATCTGCCATGCTGCCTGAACGCCTGAACCCGGTCGTCAACAACCTGATAGGTCCAGTGTGGCTTCAGGCCAGGCAAGTCCACCATCGACCAGATATTCACACTACGGCAGATCTTGGAGCAGACCCATGAGCTTCGGATCGATGCACACCACCTATTCATCGATCGATTTTAAGGACGCGTATGGAGAATGCACGCTGTTCCATCAAGGTCAGTAAAGATCTCACCGAGACCTTTGATGTCCAGAAAGGATTTAGACAAGGCGATGCGCTGTCATTCGATTTTTTCAGCATCGTACTTGAAAGAATAGTGCAAAACTCAGGGCGTGATGTCAGTGGCGCTTTCGCGAGTATTGAGACGGAAGTGGCGAAAATAGGTTTAGCGGTCAATGAGGGCAAGACCAAGTATATGCTGTCAAGCAAAAAGGACAACCAACACCGACGTCTCGGGAAGAACGTCACCTTAGACAGATATAACTTCGAGGTAGTTAAGGACTTTGTCTACCTAGGCTTTGCTATAAATACAGACAACGACACCAGCGCTGAGATCAAGCGAAGAATAACTCTTGCCAACCGCTGTTTCTTTGGGTTAAGAAGGCAATTGAGTAGCAAAGCCCTCTCTCGGACAACAAAAGTCACCCTTTATAAGACCTTAATAATCCCGGTCCTGCTCTTTGGCGCAGAGGCATGGACATTATCAAAAATGGATGAGGGTGTTCTTGGTTGCTTCGAGAGAAAAATTCTTCGGGCGATCTTCGGTTCCGTCTGCATTGACGGTGAGTGGAGGAGGAGATACAACGACGAACTGTACGGACTGTACAGCGACATGGACCTAGCCAGAAGAGTGAGGATCCAAGGACTGAGATGGCTGGGTCATGTAGAGCGCATGGACACCAATGCTCCGGTCCGAGAATTCTTCGAATCCGCTCCCGAGGGACAGCGCAGTAGAGGAAGGCCAAGACTCAGGTGGCGCACGCAAGTGGAAGAGGACCTCAGCCAACCTAGCGTGTGAAACTGAAGGCAGCTAGCCAGGGATCGAGCTGGCTGGAGAAGCTTGTTGACTGAGGCCCAGGTCCACCCCGGACTGTAGCGCCACCTAAAGTAAGAAGTGATGTATGTCCGTCAAGTAAAAAGACTTTCGTAACCGCAGACCCCAGCTTTACCACGAAAGGTAGTGACAGAACTTACACATCTTCAGAAAATGCATAGAGCAATCTAAATGATAATTTATTTCAAGGGCTATGAATACCGATGGAAACATAACAAAAGGAAACACATTCTTCACATCTCAGTTGATATTAATTTTCCAACTTTAAATACAAAGAGGACTTAGGTCAAATCACCAGCAGAATATTACAGTTCCTCTTCCGCATTAATGTTTCCGCATCTTGATCGTAAAACAAAAATTAAAAAAAAAAAACAGAAATAAAAAAAAATACTAAAATCTAGCTAAAAGTAAATGCAAACTGTGGCGAAGTCCTTAATGACTCCACCGCAAAATGCAAAAATAATGATTTAAAAGTTTACCATCAAAGCCCTCAAAGTAAAAGTAAATAAAAACAGAGCAGGCAAACAAAAACGAACAAAAAACAAACCTCTCAAACCTCTCAAGGATTTCCATTACAATTAATCTCTGGTCAAGGTGTTTATGCCACAGCAGTCAGTCCTTCGAAATGGTAAGACTTTCTTCTTCCGTAAAGTAATCACTCTTTCCTGACCATAAGCCCATAAACTTAAAATTCGTTCGTATTCGTTCCCCTCCCTTAAGCTGCTATCGTTAAACCTCAGACGTTTCAGTTTCCAAAAAAAAAAAATAATAAAAATATTGTAAGTAAGCATAACTGCCACTGCCAGAAAGGAGGACAACCCTCACAGGTAGTTAAACTTATCCTCAAGGCCAAGGAGAAAGTAAATTTTTACTGCAATTGCCCCCATTATCATTTTAGACAGAGCCTCCGGCGGCAATTACACTGTCTTATCACTCACCTTCACTGGCAAGCAGAGTAGGCACCTACTCGTATTTGTATCATCATCAGCAGCAGGTGGCTATATTTGTACTCGTAGCACCGCGCATCACTTTACTCCAAAAAGACATTTTCAAACAGCGATAAAAATGCCTATCAAAAGTATCTCAAGTAGCATCAAGCTCGTTACCAAGATGCCCCCACTTCCATCCATAACTTCAACTTACTGCCCGTTGCAATACGATTTCTACACCATCCCTCCAATGTCGTCTTTGAGAATGATGATGATTTAAGGAAACCACCATAACCATCGTCGGCGTCACCGCCACCGTCGCCGTCGCTCGGATCTTTTCTCTTTATTCAGCAGTGAGGGGTAAGTGGCAATCAAATTGATTTATTATTGTTTACGTGCAACGTTCTGTGGGGTTTGCGTTCCTTATTTCCATTTCTAGAATCGCACCCGGTAAGCTTAAATAAATTACATGGTGTCACTTGAAAACGGGACATCACGGTACGGGTGGGTAGTAGTTGCTTTGCTTGTGACATCAAAGTGAAAAAAATATCGTAGATACAAGTGTTCTCCCCACAACAGTGGGTATACCTCAATCCCTACATTCGTAACTTGGTGTGGTATCACTTTGTAACTTTCTAACTTACTCACAATCTGCAATACATCAGATGAAGCTTCATGTCGGGACAGGACCACTGTCGGTTCTAGTCCCGGTGTCTGTGTTATCACAGATTTTTAACGTCTCCCTAACATATTCCAATCATAAATAACCTTTCGTCGTTCTACATAAATTCTCATGACGGTATGCCGTTGTGACGATGACGAAAGAGACGACGACGACGACGCCAGCCTGGATGGATAGATCCTTTACAAAAAAAAAAAATTCAAAATATTCCCTCTGTCTAAGAGATACTTTGCATATGGACATGAAGATACAAACAGAGATGAAAATGCGGAGTTGGAGATACTCGTACTTTTTCCAAGTGATGCTTTGACGTTTGTTGTTTTTTTTTTTGTCTTTGTTCCTTTGGTTCAGTAGTAATCGACGGAGGCGGTGGCGGTAAAGTTCCTTAGCCTGCGGCGGCGGAACAGTAATTTGCTTTGGGTCTAGGGGTGGCCTAGTGGTACCAGATCCCTGAACCACTCAAACCCTAGAGAAGATGGTCTACATCACGTAGAATATAAGGTAATTTGTGGAAATTTGATGTTTATCGTGAAATTGTTTCCATTTTTACAATTCCGTCCGTCGGTAATAACAATTACGAAAGTACGAAGTAGGTACGAGTGTTACGGTGTGGGTGCTAGTAGGTACGAGTATATGCTCAAATGGTTTGTTCGCGAGCGCAATCAAATTGAATTGGTCCGGGAATTAATGTGCGTGAGCGTAAGTATGGGGGGATAGGATGGTGTCTCGTTTGCCTTTTAGCTTTAAGGGCTTCATTCGCGAGGGATGTGCTTTCTTTGATTGCCTTAGTGTCGGAGGCTGGGATTTCAGAGTTCGATGTTCGAAAACAATTCCCATGCGAGTGATAGACGGACAAAACCAATTGATGCCACCGGAACTGAAAGCAATAGGACAAAGTAAAGTGCGAATTAAATACGAATACAACAGCAGAATGAGGAGTACTCGTATTCTGAGTGTTTAATCGTTAAATCGTGATGGAGCTTAGATGGAACTGTTTTGTTATTACCTATACAATTTGTCAGAAAACAAAGAAGGTCCATTATTGGAATGAACTCATTGAAGGTGTGTGCTGTCACTTAGAAAGCAACAGATACGAGTCTTAAGTGCTTACATAAAATTCTTTCAGAAATAAGTTTAATACAAGCCAAACCGTTTATAATTATGTTTAAGGACGACCAATTTTTCAAGCATTTGTAGCCATATGTCATTAACAACACACGAATAATGTTGGCTTCCACCAAGGGAGACCATGACACCATCACACATAGATAAAATCAAACTTCGCATTTTCAAGATGTTAGCTAATACTGTGAGCAATTTCGACGTCTGTAATCTATAATCGCAAGAGATCGCCAAATCGTTTTCCGAAAGAATCTCCCTAAATCTCTTAAGAGGTCCACTGCCCCCAGAATCAAGCATCGAAGACGAGTGGAAGTACTGCTAAAAAATCGATTAGATATGCCACTTCTGATGAGTTGGTTTCACTGGTTTGAACACGAATGCCGGCAGGCACATGCAGTTGAGCAAGATGCATACAAAATGGCGCTGTTTAGAAGACTAGAGCTGCACGCGAGCTATATGAGTAGAAGAGAAGAGACGAACACCAGCTTCTCATGAGGTAAAAGAAAGGGCATGAGAAATGTGCAGTCGAGAAAATCGAGAAATGCTACTCCACGCACACAAACCCCGAACCGAAGCCTGCAGAGACAAACAAGGGAACATCGTAGTAGAGTCGCAGTTCTATTTGGAAAGATCATTTCTGTAGACTGAATAAGAGGCAGAATGAGCCATCAACACTGACCAATGGTAGAAGAGAATTACGTTCGCCTGACGAAGTTGAGAGAGCAATATCGAGACTAAAATCGAACACAACTGATCGCACGGACGGGCTTTCAGCTGAGCTATTAAATGCAGCCGGAGATAACCTGGTTAGGAACATGTCCAATGAATGGAACCTCAGCAACGTTTTTCTAATCCACAAAAAAGGAGATCCCTTCAAATGCGCCAATTATAGGGAAATCAGTCTCCTGCACATTACCTACAAAATATTTTCTGTCTGCCGTATTGTGTAATCATCTGAAACCGACCATAAGCAGCCTGATAGGTCAATATCAGGGTGTCTTCAGGCCAGGGAAGTATATTATCGATCAAATATTCACAAATTTTCCAATCTGAGGAGAGACCCTGGAATTCCAGATTGGAACCCACCGCCTAGTTGTTTATTTTAAAGCCGCATATGGCAGCGTGCACAGGGATGTATAATGGCATGTTTAGTTTTGGCAATCTTGCCAGACTTATGCAGGATGATGATGAAGAATGCTCGCTCCTTCATTAGGGAGCAACTTCAAAAAAGGTTAAAGACAAAGCACGGTATCCACGAAAAGGAGGTAATGCTATGTGTTGTTTGTTTTTTTAACATAAGAGCTTGAGAACCTTAAATAATAATATTGTGTCTATAACTTAATTCGTGCGGTTTGCTAAGAGATGGCGTAACTTGTATTATTCCATTGTTATTATTCCACATTCCATTGTTATTATTCCATTATTCCATTGGCGCGATGGCGATGGCGTGATAGTTAGCTCATTGGACTATCACGCAGAGAGTCTGGGTTCGATTCCAGGCTGGGTCACCAACAATTTTTCGAATCGCCATCACCCTTTCGGCGGGCAATGGCAAACTCCCGAAAGTAAAATTGCCTACGAAAGAGCTTCTAAGGAGTGCCGTTCGGACTCGGCGATAAACCGTAGGCCCTGCTCAGATGTGACCAAAATGATAACATGAGCAACACAAATGAGTGTCAAGAAGCTAGGCCATGGCCCATACCGGGCTGCCAGCGCCACAGTGTTTTTTTTTTTTATTATTCCATTGGAACATGCGTTGGAAATACTGTCATTGTATGTCATTTCAGTGTATGTCATTGATTTGAAGCGTAAACAACAATAATTTTTTTTCACTCAAATATGTCGAACTTTGTGCCTGAAAAAGTGTTTTGCGGGGAGTTCTTCTTCATTACTTTAATATGAAGAAAACTGCTGCCGAAAGTCATCGTATTTTGGTGGAAGCTTATAGTGAACATGCGCTAGCTGAGCGAACGTGCCAAAAGTGGTTTGCACGGTTTAAAAGTGGTGATTTTGGCTTGGAAGACGATGAACGTCCTGGGCAGCCAAAAAAAGTTTGAAGATGAAGAACTGGAAGCATTACTCTATGAAGATTGTTGCCAAACACAAGAAGAGCTCGCAGAATCTTTGGGTGTCACTCAAGCAGCCATTTCAAAACGTTTAAAAGCAGCTGGATATATTCAAAAGCAAGGAAATTGGGTTCCACATGAACTCAAGCCGAGAGTTGTCGAAAGGCGTTTTTGCATGTCCGAAATGCTGCTGGAACGCCACAAAAGGAAGTCATTTTTACATCGGATTGTTATTGGTGATTAAAAATGGATCAATTACGACAACCCCAAGCGCAAAAAATCATATGTGAAACCAACGGCAAAGCCGAATATTCATGGCGCGAAGGTAATGCTCTGCATTTGGTGGGATCAGATGGGTGTGCTGTATTATGAGCTGCTAAAACCGGGTGAAACCATCAATGGACAACGCTACCGAACACAATTAATCCATTTGAAGAGAGCAGTAGCCGAAAAACGCCCGGAATATGCGACCAGACACGAGGCAATAATTTTCCATCTTGACAACGCTCAACCCACCCACGTTGATATTCCGGTTAAGAACTATTTGGAAAACAGTGGATGAGAAGTCTTACCCCACCCGCCTTATAGCCCAGACCTTCTGACTACCATTTGTTCCGGTCGATGCAGAACGCCCTCACTGAAATACGGTTCACATCAGAGCAGAATATCAAAAACTGGCTTGATTCATTCTTGGCTGCCAAGCCGGCGCAGTTCTTTTGGGATGGGATCCACAAATTGCCAGAAAGATGGGAAAAAGTCATAGCTTCAGATGGGCAATACTTTGAATAATACTATTGTACATGATTTTCTTAAATAAACGTTCAAATTTTGAAAAAAAAACCGCACGAATTAAGTTATATACCCAATACAAGACAGAAATATTATTGGAATGATTTTTTTATTATTATAATCTGGTACACAATCAAATTTTATTTATTTTTTAAATATGATTTTCGGCGTATGCCCGCCACTGCTACAACTTACATGGTCCATTGTATCAGTCCAATCTTTCATTACTTTTTCCAGTAAATCTGGCCGTATAGCGTCAATGGTGGCTTGAATATTGGTTTCCAATGCTTCAAGAGTTGCTGGTTTTTCGGCATAAACCAATGACTTAACATAGCCCCATAAAAAGTAATCGAGACGCGTTAAGTCGCACGCACGAGAAGGTCAGTTAACAAGACCACTTCTGGAAATAAAGTTGACACCAAATTGATTTTGAAATAAATTGATGGTTAAGCGCGCAGTATTTCAAGTTACGCCGTCTTGTTGGAACCAAATGTCATTAATGCTAAGTTGATTAATTTTTGGAAACAAAGATTTTTTTTTTCAAAGTAAATTTCCACAATTTGAAAGCGTTGTTCTGGCGTTAAACGATTCACAATGAATTGCCAAGCCATACTGAATAGAAATGTCAACACAGTTTGACATTGACAGCTGTCAAACCATGGACAACAACCATCTAAACTTATCAGGCAGCTAAAAAAATACCTTTTATTTTGTGGGACCAGAAAGAAATAATGTACTTTGAACTGCTAAAACCTGGTGTGATGATTACTGGACAATGCTCGTCCAAATGTTTGGAACTGAAGTAAAAAATAATTTAGCAAACATACAAAGTGGCGCAAAAGTAATCATCCGATCGGAAGATGTTAAATTTTTTGCAAATGACGTCGTACGTCAATCATATTTGACATATGGTATGTGAACTAGACAGCTACAGAATACAAACAGAGAAGCAAGGGAGCACTATACTCCGCTGTCAGTCCATCCTCAATCTCAATAACGAAGAGGACGATTTTGTGTCGAAAATCATCACGGGGCGCATTTCCACTTAAGCGTTTACGTCAATAAGCAAAATCTTCGTTTCTGGGCCACTGAAAATCCGCATGTGATGGACGAAGAGCGATTACATTCACTCAAAGCCACTGTGTGGTGCGGCGTTTATGCGGGATGAGTGATTGGGCCGTATTTTTTTGAGGACGCCATCGGCAATACATTCCCTGTTACTGGCGAACGTTACAGGGCCATGATAAGCGACTTCATTCTGTTGGAATTGGATGAGGGGAGCTTAGTGAACATGTGGTTTCAACAAGACGGTGCAGCCGCACACACCACACGAGCCTCAGTGAATATTGTGAAGGAAGCGTTTCCTAGTCGCGTAATCTCCCGTTTTAGCGATTTGGGATGGCCAGCAACATTGCCCGATCTAGCCATTACAGGCTTCTTTCTTTGGGGCAACTTGAAGTCGCGGGTTCATGCCAACAAGCCCCAGACAATCGCAGCCCTTAAAGAGAATATTCGACAGGGATGCGAACAGTTATCACCGGAAATCTTGTTATTACTCTTGTGAAGGTTTTTCTTGTAGCTTTTCCTTCTAACTTAATTTTCAACTGTGATATATTGTAATATTTTTTAAGTTTCATTTTATTTTCAGTAGTAAGGTAACACACCAAGTCTCTTTAAATTGTGCAATAGTTACAAAACATGTATAACAAATTTGTGCTACATAAAATAAAGTAAAGTAAAGTAAAAATGTGTATCAACACTGGCGGCAGGCCCTTGCCGGATATCTTTTCCACTTAACAGAAAAATTTGAAAGATCCAGATAAAAATTTCCATCAGTCAAAATAATTTTTTTTTTTATTTAGTAGAAAAGTAATTCAAAAACAAAATTGGATGATTAATTTTGCGCCACCTTGTACATACAAATATTAGAAAGTTCTGCCCCATCCGCCCATTATTTTCACTAAACTTAGCCATTTCTGGTTCCTACTAGCATCGACTGTCGACAGCACTTTCATACTTACAAAGGCGCGATTTCATAGTTACGTTTCGGCCGGCCTTACTTTTAAAGAAATATGGACTGATGATCCCAACAGGCCATAAATTTAAACAAACCGGCGTTTTGGCAGGTCTTGAATACCTTTGGGGTGCTTCGCATCGCAAATACGGCTACTTTGCTAACTGGTGATCTTTTTACATTTTTTTTGAGAGCACAACGACTAAAACGGAAATAAATTATTCGAAAAGTCGGTCGGCTTCTGTTCTTGAACTTTGAATTTTGAATTTTGTATGCCTTTAAACCTTACGTAAAAAAAACACCAAGTTGTTGCATACAAAAAGCCAAGCTGTTGAGAATGCCAACGAATCAATTCATCACGGTCATCGCGTACACTCTTCGCTAACATCGCTATATTTTCTTCACTACGTTCTGGATATGGTCTCTTTGATTCCGTATCATCCAATATTGAAAATTAGGTTCCAAGCTTTTCGATGGTATGGAGAATTGTCCGTTCGGCAGGCCGACTATAAGGCCTATAAGTTGCTCCATGTGCATAAAACACGTTGCTCGTGAAAAGATTATTTTTGTAATACAGGTGGACAGTTTGTAGGCGTCGTAAGTTATTCTATGATGAAATATCAAACAATGCTGAATAAAAATACCACATCAGTATGACACGGTGCACGACGCCTCTACTTGAAAATGTACCTCTACACGAATCAAATCGCAAATATAGTTTCGAACTCGACAGCCCTGCAAGAATTTCTTGAACAAGGCATAATCAAGTATTGTTTTATGGGCCAGATCTTCAAATATTTGCTGGTTTAAGCCCGAGATTCCTTCTGCCACCATAACACAGACCTCTCAAAATCCTAGGGGACACTGCTGAATATGCCAAGACATAGATCAAATGAGGTGCAATATTCAAAAAAACTGCTTAGCTTGTCGCGAGTCTGTTAGTGAACGGCAAGCAAGAATTTTATCAATGTACAAAGTGTTGAAGTCTGCAGTAGGAGTAATGTCTTTTTCTATGTTTTTGCTAAAATATAATTTTTCATTTGTCCAAAATAAATAAATGAATTGGATTGAAGACACCAAACAAACAAAAAAATTATAAAATACAAAATCTATCATGACAGCCAGATTTTTTTTATGCAAATATATTGAGATACAAATGTACCTTGAGGGTAAGCATGAAGTTGTTCGAAGTTATTGCAGACACAAGAATTAATATTTCAAGTTATACACATTTATCTCGGTAACTCGTCATTTCATTCGTTTTGCCCAAAGCTATACGACTACATACATATGTATATTTTCCAATTCGCTGATTCATACAGCGATTAATTTGTAACTTCCCTCCGGCTTATATTTGTCTCAATATAAGTCGAAGAACTCACTTCCGCCCAGTGATCCGCGGAACTCCTGCTGTAACATACGACCAAGCCAACATCAAGTGAACCTCAGAAGGGTTATTGTCCTGGAAAGTGATGCGAATATCCCCAAAATGAAAGTACCTTTCCTCCTCCATCTCCTTGTTGTGCTAAACAGAATTTCAATTCACCCCCGCATATCTGAAAAAAAAGAAAAACATATTTTTATCCAACCGCCCCTTGACTTGCCGGATTTGTGCGGAGGAAATAGGTGTGGATTGGGGTTTACATTTAGAAGGATTTATCCTCCCAGTAATCATTTCGCTAAATGTAGTGCGTAGCATATCCCGCAGCGTATAAATGTTTTATGTGTTCAGGAAGGCCAATACCTAAGCAAACGATAATAAAAACACGTGACACGTGCTCCCAATCCAATCTGTTTGAAGGCTTCTGTTTCTACCCATTGAAAGGATCTTCAATTGTACATATGTATTCGTATGCATGCGTATCTGTGTATTAGGTCAGAGAACGTATTCAAGACCCGGTTTATGAGTCCCCTTAGAGGAAGAGTACGCAATAGGCATTAACACTTTTGATTACTGCCACTCAGTTTTGTTTTATGACGACGGGGGAACCTTTCATCGTTCACCTCGTCCCTAAATCTCATTAAATTAGACGTTGTCCTTTCCGAATGACAACTTGACTTGAACGGGTTTTTAAGGGTATAATACGAATACAAGGTCTTGCCTCTGCCGCATTTTCAAAATATAAGATTGATTTGAAATACCTACTTTTCGTGTACTCATGAGTGGTCAGAGTGAAATTGAAATCGCAGGAACAACACGTCTGAAAGGAAGTAATGGGCTTGTTTCGACTTTTCGGTCAAATTGCTCAAAATCCTGGCCTTAAGTCGAAGTCTTATACAACTAGACTTGGTAGATCTGATTTGGCAGACGCACTGTGACTGGTATCCCCAGTTATCCCCAGTTATTTCAGCCGGACTACCCAAATGTAACTGAATACTCGGACCCACCCATGCAGAGCTCGGTGAAATTCAATACAAACGCATGCTATAGACAAAGCACATTGACGACTTTTTGGCGAACCAACTCCCAAGGCCAAACAACATAAGAGGCAGATCTAACAACGACGTCATTTGAAATTTTTGGACATACTCGGAGATCGAACAGAGGAGTTTCAACCAATACAAGGCAGCTACAAACCCCACAATGGTACTGACACTATGCCCTGAAGCATCTGGCTCTCTAGGCTCAGAGCTATGTTGATGATCCTTGTGATCGGAAGCGGACGACGAATTTCGGCTCAGCACGTGAAATGTTCGGACCCAGAGAAGTTCACATGATATTTTTTGTGTTTTTTTTTTTTTATAATTAGCGCGCGCTCAAGGGGCTGATAGTACCCTTAAGATGATTGAACATAGCGCGGGCGATGGAAAGTCAGGGAGAAAAGAAAGAGAAGTACCGATGTACGTTGGTTTTAAATGTTCGAAGATTGCAATGGCTAGAAAATAAAGAATCACGATACTTCAAGGTACGTCCGAAATTGGGTTTGATTTTGTACTGATGAGCATTCATAGCGAGACGGGTGTTACGGTTGGAGGTTTGAATTGAAGGGGCGGAATGCAATTTCTGAGGAGCACTGGTGGTGAAAATAGCGATAGAGCAGCAGCGATAGAAATGTAGTCATTCCAACGTAGGTTGTCATTGACACACATACCAAGAATGGAAAGTTTTTTGATTTCAACGATGCAAGTGCCATTCATGGATAATGGCTGGATATTTGAAGTACGCTTTCACGACAGCAGACAGTACTGTGTTCTGGAAGCATTAAATTCCACTCTGTTGGTTGTCCCCCAATTGGTTATGCTGTTTATATCGGAATTTAATAGGCTTAACATACGCTGCCATTCCCGTTCTACAGCAGAAGAGCAGAGATGTGAGTCCGGGAACAAATATAAAAAGCAGAGAGTACTGTCGTCAGAAAAGGAGTAAATTGGATTAGAAGTATCAGACAAAAGATCGTTGATGAAAATTAAAAAAAATATCGGGGACACAGCGGAGCCCTGGGGCACACCAGCATTCATTTTGTGAATATCAGACTTGAAACCATCCAAGACAACTTGAATTGAACGTTCCGAAAGGTAATTTCTAATCCATTGAAGAAGAAAGTCGTCGATCCCAAAAGCACGCACTTTCGACAAAAGAGCCTGATGCCAAACTCTGTCAAATGCCTTAGAAATATGAAGTGCAACTATCTTGCTTTCGCTAGATTGATGTAAGCTTTGATTCCACTTTTCGGTGAGACATGCCATCAAATCACCAGTGGACCTATTGCTACGAAAACCGTACTGCCGGTCATTTAGAAGTTTTCGTATTTTGAGATATTTCATGAGCTGCCTTCCATGACCTTGGAAAGAAGGGACGTAAGTGCAATAGGTCTGTAAGAGCAGAGAGAAGAAGGTCCACCTTTTTTAGAGATGGGCTATACAAATGCTGTTTTCCATCTTCTCGGAAAGAGTCCTAAAGAGTAGGATTGATGGAAAAGCTTACGCAGTGGTTTTGCCAGCGTAAAAGAACACCTCTTCAGAAGGGGAGATATACCTTCTGGACAAGCGGATTTGTGAATGTTAAGATCTTTAAGTACTTTACGAAAATTCAGCGCACTTAAGTGTAGGCGGGGACAAAGCACAATCTGGAAGAGTTGAGCTGGCTGCAAAGTGTGCAGCAAGCAGATTGGGTTTGTCCAAGGAGCTGACAGCTGGAATGTCATTGTAAATGAGCGTTGGGATCGAGGATAAGGCAGAATTTCTTATATTTTTGACGAACGTCCAACAATTTTTCTTACCTGTAGTACTTGTTGCCTCAATTTTTGCTCGTATAGAAATTTCACACGTTTATGAAAGGCGTAGCAGTCATTCCTGGCTTGTTTGAATTTTTTTCCGTTTTCCTCTGTCGGGTTGGTCTTATACGACCAAAAAAATATTTCTCTTACCCTGACAGCCTCTTTACAGCTCGAATCGTACCACGCCTTTTCCCTTGCTGGAGGCCTTCATGTGCTGCAAAGTGGATACCATAACCATCCAGAAAGTGTGAATGGATGAACAAGGGAAAGGAATTTTGAATAATTTTGGCACAGACTTTGGTCATTGCTGTGATGGGCAAAAGAAGAGTCTATTTGGATATGGATCTCATCAGACTGGGGCGATTCACTCCTTAGAAGCTTTTTCACAGGCAATTTTTACTTTCGGGAGCTTGCCATTGGGCGCCGAAAGGGTGATGACGATTCGAAAAATTGTTTGCGATGCCGGGGATCGAACCACGGACACTCTGAGTGATAGTCCAATGAGCTACCCATCGCGCCATCGCCGCCACCTTTACCTGATCGAAAAATCATCAACCAGATTCATGAAATTGCAATCGATGCGGGGACTTAAAATCGAATTTGACCTTCCCGGACAGCAGAACCCCTTTGTAGTGATCAAATTTCGCGTCGAACGGTTCCAAGCCCAAAAAATTCTGGTCAGGTCCCCAAACATTTACAGAAGTCCTATGTTGTCACCATGTAAGGGCAGAAAGTCATAAGATTTCCTGACAGATTCCAACCATTGGCCGTCGTACCAAAACACTTGGCTTGAAATTGATGAGGATTTTCGGAAAGTGTCTGGAGTGTCTAGATGGCAACGATTAGTATAAGGCCTCGTAGAAGTAGCATCTTCCGACGGGTGCTGGTTCCTTAAATGACGAGAATGAGCCTCTGCAGCCGAACATCTTGCAGCTCTGCTAATAAGTCCTACTTCACGCCTCCCCGTGGCGCCATCTGGGAATCTCACTAGAGGTTGCGAAGTGAAGGGGGCAAATGGCGAGTTTCCTGCGCCATTAACCAGGATTAGTGTCGGAAAAACAAAACAAGACCTTATCCGGGCTACTCCGACACATTTGGAGCTCAGGCCGGAAAGGATTTCCAGGACTTAGTCAGGGTCCTGGAAAAGAGATGGTGGCGGACGAGCCCTATAAGGGCCAACGGCAGCGCTCACATCCCGGAACGGGTTACTGGCTTCGGTGTAACCGACCCCTCGTCCTAGGGGCACTCAAAGTGGAACTGGTCCTCCAGGTTGGGGGTTGTGCCGCCGGGGTAACTGCCCGGCCATTTAAAAAAAACAAGAAGTTACGAAGCATCAACAAGCCTCGGATATGGACGGATCTACTGTTGACAACCCACGCAAAGGATTTAAGGACAATGAGCTTCGGATATGCACGTGGAGTGTTAGATCCCTTAACAGACCACGTGCAGCCGAGCAACTAGCGGAGGCCCTAGACTGCTGCAAAGCAGACATAACCGCCATCCAAGAAATGCGATGGGATGGGCCGGACAAAAAGAAGATGAAAAACTGCAACATATACTACGGCAATTGCTATCGACGGCAAAAGCAGCCTTTATTTGGATGCGGATTTGTTGTCGGAGGCAGACTAAGACGAGAAGTCCTCAGCTTCCGACATGTGAGCGAGCGCCTCGTAGCAATCCGCATCAAGGCTAAATTCGCCAACATAAGCCTCATATGCGCGCATGTCCTCGGTGATTTTAATGCAAAGCTAGGAAGAGAAGGTATCTTTGGTGGAACAATCGAAAAATATAGCCTGCACAACACCACCACCGATAACGGATTCAGGCCAATCGACTTTGCGGCGGGGCGAAACATTGTCGCGGCTAGCACGCGGTTCCCACATTTCGACATACACAAGGGGACTTGGAGAACTCCTGATCAATCAACAGTCAACCAGATTGATCACATTGCGATCGACGCAAGACACTCCTCCAGCAATATGGATATCCGTACGTTCCGAGGAGCCAACCTCGACTCGGACCATAACCTTGTTGTAGCCAAGGTACGGTTGTGGATATCCCAAACTACGCCAAGACAAACTAATGCTGTGAGAAAATTCGACGTCAGACGGCTACGATCGCAAGAGATCGCCAAGTCCTTTTCCAATCGAGTGTCTCTTAATTTCTTAAGAGGTCCAATACCGCCAGCATCAAGCATCGAAGACCATTGGAAACACTGCCAAAACGCCATCAGAGATGCCGCTTCTGATGTGCTGGGTTTCATTCGTCCACCACAACGAAACCCCTGGTTCGATGATGAATGCCGGCAAGCACATGCAGCTAAGCAAGATGCATATAACGCGGCGCTGCTTAGAAAGACCAGAGCTGCTCATGAGCTCTATGAGCGGAAGAGGAGAGACGAGCACCGGCTTCTCAGGAGGAAGAAGAAAGAGCATGAGAAGCGCGCGATCGAGGAAATTGAGAGATGCTACTCCAGGAATGAGGTTCGGAAGTTTTACCAAAAGGTAATAATAACATGCCACGGAAACAAACCCCGAACCGAAGCCTGTAGAGATGAACAAGGGAACATCGTAGTATAATCGCAGTCGATGCTGACGGCGATGACGGACCAAATACCGCTGTCAGGCAGAATCAACCTTTCAACCTGGACGATGATGACCAACAATTCCGTCCACCCGACCTGGATGAAGTGAAGATAGCCATATCGAAGCTTAAGTCTAACAAAGCTGCTGGAGCGGATGGCCTGACTGCCGAGCTCTTCAAAGCGGCAGGCGATGACTTGGTAAGGAGCATACACCAACTCATCTGTAAAATATGGTCGGACGAAAGTATGCCCGATGAATGGAACCTCAGCATTGTTTGTCCAATTCTCAAGAAAGGAGACCCTCTGAACTGCGCCAACTACAGAGGCATCAGTCTCCTTAACATCACATATAAGATCTTATCCGCCGTATTGTGTGAACGCCTGAAGCCGTTTGTCAACAACCTGATAGGTCCATATCAGTGTGGCTTCAGGCCAGAAAAGTCCACCATCGACCAGATCAGATCGATACCCACCACCTATTCATCGATTTTAAGTCCGCGTATGACAGCATCTATAGAGACGGGCTATATAGAGCAATATCTAGTTTTGGCATCCCTGCCAAGCTCGTCCGTCTGTGCATGATGACGATGGAGAATGCACGCTGTTCCATCAAGGTCAGTAAAGATCTCACCGAGACCTTTGATGTCCATAAAGGATTTAGACAAGGCGATGCGCTGTCATGCGATTTTTTCAACATCGTACTTGAAAGAATAGTGCAAAACTCACGAGCAAACACAAGAGGCACTAGCTTTCAAAAGTCCGTCCAACTACTCGCATACGCCGACGACATTGACATAATCGGGAGAAAGCAGCGTGATGTCAGTGGCGCTTTCGCGAGTATTGAGACGGAAGCGGCGAAAATGGGTTTAGCGGTCAATGAGGGCAAGACCAAGTATATGCTGTCGAGCGAAAAGGAAAACCAACACCGACGTCTCGGACAGAACGTCACCCTCGACAGATATAACTTTGAGGTAGTTAAGGACTTTGTCTACCTAGGCTCCGCTATAAATACAGACAACGACACTAGCGCTGAGATCAAGCGAAGAATAACTCTTGCCAACCGCTGTTTCTTTGGGTTAAGAAGGCAATTGAGTAGCAAAGCCCTCTCTCGGACATCAAAAGTCACCCTTTATAAGACTTTTATAATCCCGGTCCTGCTCTATGGCGCAGAGGCATGGACATTATCAAAAATGGATGAGGGTGTTCTTGGTTGCTTCGAGAGAAAAATTCTTCGGGCGATCTTCGGTCCCGTCTGCATTGACGGTGAGTGGAGGAGGAGATACAACGACGAACTGTACGGACTGTACAGCGACATGGACCTAGCCAGAAGAGTGAAGATCCAAAGACTGAGATGGCTGGGCCATGTAGAGCGCATGGACACCAATCCTCCGGTCCGAAAAGTCTTCGAATCCGCCCCCGAGGGACAGCGCAGTAGAGGAAGGCCAAGACTCAGGTGGCGCACGCAAGTGGAAGAGGACCTGAACAAACTTAGCGTGCGAAACTGGAGACATCTAGCCAGGGATCGAGCTAGCTGGAGAAGCTTGTTGACTGAGGCCCAGGTCCACCCCGGACTGTAGCGCCACCTAAAGTAAGTCTGGAGCGAAACTGAACGCATATGAGGCGGCTATGCTCGCAAGCTCTATGAGGTAAGAAAAAATCAGAGAACAGCACAGTCACGACTATCGGGAGATGCTCTTCCAGAAATGAGGTTCGGCCATTTAAATAATTTATGAAAATAACTTACCAAGGGCGTGTATACCGAACATAAGCATACAAAAACAGGCTGTCGCTACTGGAAGTTTATCGTATTTGCGGTTTGAAGTGCAGTAGATTTCGGTTCTTCGGTTTTTGGATTTCATCTAAGCATGTGTTGACTCGTCATAAGATCTTTTCCACTTAGCACTCCAATCTACTGTTTTCCTTTTTATGATGTCCTCATGGCCCTCGATGTATTTGTCGACAGTGGCCTGATATTTTTGATAATCAGCGGTGCCTTCCACATGAATAGTGCCAGCTCTTTGATTATTGATAATTCTTACTACGATAGCACCCTATCTTGAGCAGACTGCCGCGATTTTTTTTTTGCCAATTTTTAGGTTGTGTTTTTACAATTGGGTCTTAAGATGTTGGTCCACTTTAGTATAAAAGACATACTGCCATAGGACACTAATACTACCGACCGTATACTACCAGCTCCTTTCTTAGCTTATTGATCATTAAACTCTCGGCGCGGATTCCTTGGTGTCTACATGATGTTGGTCAACACAGGAGCTTGGTTTTCTCATTTACTTGCTGCTCTGGGCTGGGCTAGGACAATATTGTGCCTGATGCTTGTACTCTAAGGTCGAAATGTACTATAACAACAACTCTAAAAGTCCCTCTTACACTCATTATGAGTCGTAAGGATGTCGAAACATAAGTTTTACATCGATGTGATCAATATGAGCTTAGTGAACATAGGCCTCTCAGACTGTTGTCCGTCTGCTCTTCTTCTCGTAGTTCTTGTCGCATATTTCAAGAACACATTATTGAGTTCCTTAGTCTTGTTTCAAGTTGAAGTAACCCATCTTTGAAATGCAAAGGCTGCTGTGTCATGGGAGGATTTTGAGTTGATCGGTCACCGTCTCTCAGAGGATTGGTCAGATACAGTCTTTCTTAATTTTTGACATTTTTTAAAGAATACAGTCAACCAAAACTGTCACAGCAAAAGTGCAACTAAGTACCTTGCAACTTTGAAAATCTCCCTGAGCAACAAGCTCTCAAATATTGATGTGCACTTAGACAAGTCTTTGCGAAGGATTAGTCGATAGCAATAAAAAGTAACAATTTATGCACTTTTCAGTATTGAAGGACAAGTAAGTCCCAACCAGACTACTCAAGTTCATTTGTTTCTTGAGACCCTTCCCTGGGAAACTTGAAAATTGCTCTTGAAAACTTCTTCAGTCGCCCTCAATTACACAGTAATTCATATCTTAAGACCTTAAGACACCGGGCAGCCTTTCAGTAAGCAGGGGAGTCTTTCAGTAACTCCTTATAACCTAAGCTACTTTGTAATTATTTGCAATTTCTATTCCCCAACTGCGAGTGTTCCATGTACTGTTCCATTCGTTGTTGCTGAACTACGTCGAAAACCCCTCTCAAGGAATTAATATTTTCCTCACAAGACGCTCAGCAATGTTCCTTGGAGAATGCACTTAATTAGTAAACTCTGCGTATTGTTCCAAGGCTAACTTTGGTTGTTGTGAAACGCAAACCACGGAGTAGATGGAATCAACCGTCCGAAGTACTGAACTGCGCCACAAGCAAATGGACATAACCATCATTGACTAGTCGTAGAGAGCAATATTTAGTAGTTGTCCTCCAACCAAAAGTCATCGGTCGTCGTGTCTGATGAGAGGTGGCAAGAGAACCCTGTAGGACACGCAAAATCAAATAAAATTAACCAACTTCCTCAAAAGATCGGAGTCGAAGGTGTGTCGGAAGGAAGGAGTGCGCCTTCTACTGCTTCCCACCATCTTTGGTTGCCTGACTCTGCTGAAGCAGAACGAACTGGAATTTGTGGTTTAGGGGTTTGATGGCCTCTGCGGAACCAAAAGTTTATTATTCAATTTGGGAATACTCGAGTCTCATTTATTTCCTGGCCTTCACTGATACATACCGCCTTCTTGCCCATGCCCACGCGTCCATAAAGTGACACTCGAACATGAATATTGTTCGTCGAACGAGAGATGGATTATTATATCCACAAAGAGGAGTTGGATACGGAATACCGCTCTGCCAGGCCCCATGGGTTTGGGATCGACATGGAAGACACACTGTTCAACTTAATGAAGACTTCATTGTAGCTCGCCGGTCGTTGCTGTCACACTTGATGGTATCGGCTGGATTGCTTTCTCCTAGTCATCGTCGCTTTCGTCCATCATTTTAGTAATTTTCATGTGCAAAACGATTGTGATGCAAATTTCCTTTAATACTGAACCGACCAGACCTGAGTGAAGAACAACTACATCTCTGAAACATGAACGGACTCTGGATATTAAAACACAAGCATCAGAAACTCCGAGTGCCCATAGAATGAAGGAATGTAGTTCTCCAGTGGAGGGAGATGGATTCTTAATTTGTTTAGGACTAGCAATGAAACCGGAGCGGTCTGTGTAATGAAATTCGTATATTGCGGCCATAAAAATCGGACCTTTATGCTCTTGGTCCTTGTTCTAGTCCCGTACCAGGTCCAGGTTTAGATTTCGGTTCCATGGAAGTGTGAGAATTGAATTGAATTTCATGTCCACTTCGTGGAACAAGTGGAATTTATTCGAGTACTCTGACTTTGATGACAGTTCTAACTTGTGGGCTATAAAATATTTTCATACCACAAGGGGCAACAATGAAAGTCCGTTTTGCCTTGTACTGATGGACATAAAATGGACTGACGGTCGGGTATTGTTATTTCTAAGCATTTCGAACCGATGACAGGGGAACAGATGCGCTGTTGGGATAGTGCAATGTGTGTAAAAATCCTTGCAATTGATAGGGGTGCCTGAGTATCTTATAGCTTCTAACTGTGTACTGACCTCGATTGTACACTCAGAGGACTGGATGAATCATAGTCTGTGGTTCATCCTGTGCACCCAACAATTTTTTTGCAACAGAAGGGGCCTTAAGCTAACATAAGGCAAAGAAAAGGTAAGTCGAACTAAAGTATTAGTAGGAGTGCAAGGACAAAATAGAGGATACAGATGTTTCTAACATACGTTACTAATAGACGTTTAAATGCGAATTTATTTAAAAACGTAGCCTGGTAGGACTCGCACAGTGCGCTAGCCCAGCGATGTGTGTGTTCTCACCTTGCACTCTGGAAGAAACTATTGGCCCCGTCAATATAAGGAATAGCAAATGAGCACTACGAGGAATCGAACTATGGCTGACGATAAGGAGGGAGTGCAATAACGAGTGTCAAATAAATGGCGGAAAGGACAAAAATAACAATAGATGCACCTGTTTTGAAAGCAGCCATCATACATCAATAGCGCTAATGTAAGCAGTTTAGGCCTCAGTTGCAATTGGATAACAATTTAACGGAGGGCACCATGATGAAGATATAGTTTTTCACTCAAAAAAGAGGTAAAGATACGAACCATGCCCAGTGATCTGAAAGAACCCACTGCACCGCTCAGAGAAATATAATGCAGTGAGCTCAATTTTAAACAAAAAAAAAAGAAACAAGACTGCAGTACTCGTATTTCTAGTTCAGCTCACTCCCGATCGATGTGCAAGGAAGCATAACATAAACTTACTAGACTACGAGTTTGTGCAATGCGAAAACGTAAAGAGGAACGACATCGTTTTGCAATGCAACAGGGTAGATGGCACTATCGGTGTGCAGATGGCTCTGTTGCAACATTTCATACAGGAGCAGACTATGCGGGTGGACCATATTTATGCACTGCTGCCGGGGCTTACGCATCACCAGTTGAATGTTCATTTATTTATTAGGATCGGACAGAGAGCTACACAGTTTTAGTTGTTCAAGAACCAAGTCCCAGAAACCTCCTACATGGATTTGGTTGTCAAGCTCGTGGGTCATGAAACTGAAGACATCGGCGTAGTGAAGTTGTATTGAAACTATAAAATTCGAACTGCAAACATCAGCAACCCAAATATGTTTTTGGAACTAAATAGAATTGTTGGGAAAAAGACCAAAACAACATTCGGTATCCAAGAATCGCCGGAAGGAAGACAACGAACAATTGCACTCAAAAACAAAACAAAAACACAGTGGCGCTGGCAGCCAGGAATGGGCCATGGCCTAGGTTCTTGACACTTATTTGTGTTGCTCATGTCATTTTTCTCACATCTGAGCGGGGCCTACGGTTTATCGCCGAGTTCGAACAGCACTTCTTAGAAACTGTTTCGTGGGCAAATTTACTTTCGGGAGTTTGCCATTGCCCGCCGAAAGGGTGATGGCGATTTGAAAAATTGTTGGTGACCCAACAAGGAATCGAACCCAGACTCTATGCGTGATAGTCAAATGAGCTAACTATCGCTTCATCGCCATCGCAGGTCAATGCTGTCGATGGCAGGTTTATATTCAAAAGAAGCCCTCAGTGATCACAAATTCTTTGTGATTAATGATCTGCAGGAGAAGGCAGCGAAGACAAAATACTAGCCGACGTTACTTAAAGTGAATAAGGCGAATGCTTTCATAGGCTCCGCCAAATTCTGACCAGTAAAATCGAAACCTTTGTTCAATTTTGATCGTAAAATAATATGGAGAGTCGGAAATTCGCGAATTCAGGTTTCATTTTGTTCAATGACGAAGATATGATTAATAATGTCACCACTAATGGCAGGGAACTATTCCCGTTCGTTTTGAAGGAAGATCTTCATGCAAATGGCAAAGCGTTAAGAAGCAAAGAAGAAACAAGAAATCGGTGGGAAGCGATGATATAGTAAACATTGTACTTCGAGTTAAGGCCTTTATCTATCCCACTGAAAGGCAACGGTAGTAAATGGTGTGGATGTTAACTGTCAATTACTGTCACTTACGGAATTTAATGTGGTTGACCTCTTTGACAGATGTCATTCGATCTTTGGCAATTATGATTATGAAGCCATTTACCATGCAACAATGATGTTTTGTTCAATCGTATTATTATTATCTAACTGTTAAAGCTATATTTCATAAAATTCGTAAATTTTTCGTTCAACATAACCTTTTGGGTCCGGAATTCGTGCAATGGTGTACCGTGTTAAATAAACGGGTTAGGCATCGCTCTTTATCAGCATGCTCGGCCAGCACGTACAAGTCAAAACATCACAACTGTGAGTGAAAGTGTTCCAAACTAGCAAGCCACCTGAATTCGTCGCCGAAGTCAACAATTGGGCCTCACTTACGGCACTTTACGGCCAACTTAAATTCCACAACAATTGAAGCCTTTGGAAAATCTACGACGTCGCCGATTTGTTAACTGGATGTTGGATCGCCACGACAATTTATCAACGAATTTGATGTCTTCCGATGACAGCTGTTTTTGGGCCAATGCATCCGAAAAAAGTCATTCTCTACTAGTGCGGATTATGGGTTGGTGGCATCATTGGCCCGCACTTTTTCGAAGATAAGGCTGGAGAGACAGTTACAGTTAATAGAAAAGGTTATCGCTAGATGTTGACAGGCTTTTTTTCAAAATTGAATGAATTGGATCTGGACAATCTCTGGTCTTAACAGGATGGTGCTACCGCCCTTACAAGTGAGTTGGGACTGAAATACAGTTGCGGATAATCAATCCGAATTAGCCTCTTATATTCTCTTTGCATCGGCTAGTGAAGATTAGAAGTGGCCTTTTAGAAGCTTTCTGGATATCTTGTATAGTCGCTGCAGATTGCACTCCATCAATAAACTGTCAATCTGTGGTGATTTTTAATGAATAAGCATATCAGCGTATGTGTCAAGGTTCCTCCTCAAGACGTCTCCAACTGGATCTTTTCGGATTAGTAGAGGGGATTCTGTAGTTCGCGTGACTTTGACGTGACGTGTGAGTTCGCGACTTTTCATCTTATTTGATATTTGTCGTAACTTTGATCTAACATGGAAGCCCCTGATAATATTAGTAATCTTCTTGGTATACCTGTTGAATAGAGTCAATTTGATAAAATGTCCGGTGATTGTATGAAATCTGGGAGTTGATTTGCACTTACTACAGCTCCATAAAGAGTTGTGAGTCATCTATCTTTGCATGGATCTCTAGGTTGTGTTGTAAACATTTGAGTTCTGTCATCGTAGGATTCCAGGAGTTTTTCGCTACCTAGGCCGATACTTGCGGCAGAACCTACAGAATGGGATTATGGAAATAAATCCTTTAAGTCCGCATTTCTCTTTAATTTTTGGAATGTTGGAGTAACTCAATAATTTCGCAGCGACTTTATTGGAACAAACAAGCACTCCCAAGTCAGCACTGATTGTATAGCTGTGGAAATCTCAATTGAAACATCGATAACTCACGTCTTAAAGCCATTGAATGAATGAATATGTTCGGCGACTACACGTAGCAAGACACGGCCCAGTTAACTGCTATATGAAACCTTGTCAACTGTAGCATTTCCTTATTTTGACTCCTTTATCTTCGGACCTCGAGGGGGTTGAGACATCTAATTGGTTCGTTAGTTATCTTGGTGCAAGGCTTGTTTATACCGTCTGCTCCCCGACGGTCCAAGTTTAATATAGGCGTCGATTTAATGAGTTGTTCAGAGAATCAACGTCTTGTTTTGAACTAACGAAGGGTATTCATACCTCATCCGATAGCATGTTGATTATATCATCGCACAAAGTGTCTGAATCTGAATCGCTCAAAAAGGACTATGACTAGGTTGGATCAATTATGATTCCCACGGAATAGAACCCGTTCTGCTGTCTGCCTTCCGCAATTCTCAAACATGATACTATGCTCCCTCTTAGCTACGCACCGGCTCTTACTATTCAATCTTGGAGGTAGAGTTTTTCGTTAAAAAGGTTTGCTCCCCTACATATCTCATGTTCGCCGATGTTAGAATACATTATCGAGAAAAAACTTCAATGTTACAGTCTTGTGAGAACACAGAGCATACTGTCATATTAGGCTGAGTTCATCAGCTTTGAAATAATCACCGGCGGTCGCTCCGTGGGGAAATGAGTTTTCTTGTGTCGGGTTGTTTTAGGCATCATCTTCCAACCTTGCCTCATAAGCTTTCATCTCTCCACTAATCCTAGGTCATTACTAAAAAGATCTTTATATTGTTCACAAAGCAGTTACGCGTCACATTTTAATGGTTCCCTACAATCAAATAGTATATTGCTGACTTCATTACTCATGGAACTAGCTGACTACGAATCATATGTGTGACACATTTTCTCCTCATCTTACTTTTACTTGCAGCGTCATAAACTTAGGTATGGCTATCTTCACTTTATCTCGGTCGGGTTGACGGAATTATTGGTCTACATCATCCAGGTTTACAGGTTCATTCTGGCCGAAATGGGTTTTGGTTCTTTATCGACATTTTACCGTCTACAGAGATTCTCCTCCCAAATCCTTTACATAGACTACGACCCTACGATGCCTCTTGTTCATTTTCGAGCTACCAAAGCCTGGTAAAACTTTCGATTCTCATTCCTGGAATAGAATCTTCAAATGACAGGGCGCTCCTCATGCTCCAACCTTTTCATCCTGAGAACCCGGTGTTTGTATCTTCTCTTCTGTTCATAGAGCTTGTGAGTAGCTCCAGTCCTTCTATCCAAAGCTTCGTTGTATGCACCTTTCCTTGCTGGCACTCATCGTCCAAGCTGACTTTTTGCTGTGGTGGTCGAGTGCTCAGAAACTGCATCTCTAATGGGTTTTTAGCAGTGCTGACACTGGTCTTCCCCGCCATTATCAGAGAATCGAAAGTTGAGGACTAAGTTGAATACAGAGGAATCTGGCACCATTTTATCAAGTACAACTAAGGCTTATATATTTAAGATCCATCAAGGGCATTATTAAGTTGGTTAAATGGCTCCAGGCAATCGAAACAATGTGTATTCCTTCGTCAGATCTCTAACTTACAATCACGGGATCTCCTGGAACCAGACTAATCTATGTCGCAAGTCTAATGGATGTTCGAATCTGATTCTCCCAGGGAGAAAACGCCGACGCAATAAACAAGAAGACAGTCGCTTTGCTTCATCTGATGGGACGGATGGGATGCATATAAGGGTTAAGGTTTACAATTAGGAAAAGCAAACGTTAGTAAGTAAACGTTAGCAAAGCAGATGATATTTCAAATTGGAGGCATGTCCTAATACTTTTGGGCCCATATGGGAATTGTTTGGAATCTAAGATCAGACTTTTTGTAATCGAATAAGCTGAGAACCATCATAAGAAATTGGATAGGGCTATAGATAGAGTTTTTAAAAGGAAGCCATTAGGACTAGGAAGCACGTTCTATTTAGGCTATCATTTATTTTGTGTATTGGATTGGAGTTTAATTGTAACAAAATGTTTTTGGTACCCTGTGTATCTTTCCAGACCAATCTATAATAGCAAATGTGTTGTAGCGATAGTTTATAAGCCATCAAAGTATAAATGTGTTGCAACTTCTGATTAAGCCCTTATATCAGCAGAGGGTTTGTTAGTGTGTCGGTATTTTAACAGTTTAACGTCTACCTTGGACATCTTAGGGGAATAATTCGGAATCAAATCAAATTAAAATTGATCTGCCTCAGCATTACATTAGGGGGTGGACCGAAGTGCAATCTTCATATAAATAGAAGATTATGAGTAGAAAATCCATACGTACAATCGTCTTGTTAATTTCAGCATCTAATGAACTGATCCTGAGTTTACTAAAAGATGTCAGCCCATGTGTGGGAAATTCTCAGAACTTGTTCGTATGAATTTCCAGCTTGGACTTGGAGTTTCTCTCGTTGAAACTTTCCTCTTATGGACATGAATTGCTTCTCAACCATCCAAAAGTTGGACAACTTTATTGCACTTATCCCACTCAGCCCACTTCATTCTGACTATGGCTCACCGAAACAACTTGTATTCATCGAATATTGTTTTGTTGGAAAATTTTTAATTCACCTCTCGAGTTGGTGGTTCATTAAAGAAAAACCTTTCATTTCCAAATATTTACACCTCAAAGCAAAGCAACACATACTCGTATCTGCAACTGATGCTTTTAAATTATCAACTTCCGGATGGAAAACCGCTTAACTAGGGAAACCTTCAAAAGCACACACTCGTACCAAAGTGTTAACCGAACGTCTACCTTAATAATTTCGAATTAAAGTTTTCAAACAGACACGTCAATCGGTACTGGTGGTGGAAAGTTACTTTCCAGTTCACACCACATCGCCAGAGATGCCGTGCCGTACAGTACAGATTGCTGGTAAAAGACGACCAACTTTGTAAATCCTGCAATCAACATTGCATCGCGCAGTTAAACTGGAACGCAACACCGCACCCGTAGATATGCATGCCTTTGACAGGTAATATATTTCATTCGACTGGTTTTTGTTTACTTCTTCCCGTTTAGTGGTATTTTTTCTTCTTTTTTTTTTTGTTTCCTTGTCCACATCCAGGATTTCCCTTTGATATGATTGAAAACCCATTAATACACATGTGGTTTAATGTGTCAGAAACGGTTTTCTCCGGCCAAAGCGGTGTTGTCAGAGGAAAACTGTTTTAATTTTCCAATTTTCGAATCGATTTTCAACCAAACTTTAGTGTGAAGTTTAATGAGAAACTTTTTCGGACCCACGAATCTATGCATGAACAACTTTTATGGTATTAACGATTTTCGGTTAAGGACATTTTACTTACAAAGTACACTCGGAAGGTATAACGAAAGCTTAATCGCTTGAAGGAGAAGAGGACTCCTAATCACCATCTACAACCTCCGTAAATTGATACAAACTTATAATAAAATCTGGCGTACTTTTACGGTGTGTGCACATGACAAGGACACTGCGCAAAAAAGGGAATTTGAACGCAGATCACAGTGGCGCGGACATCTGTCATCACCAACAATGAAACCAATTTCGCAGCTGTGGATAGAATTACTTACTTACTTTGATGGCCGCACAGTACGGGGTGGACCTGGGCCTCAATCAACAAGCGTCTCCAGGTAGCTCGATTTGTTGCTAGCTGCCTCCAGTTCCGCGGGCTAAGTTGGCATAGGTCCCTTCCACTTGCGTGTGCCATCTAAGTCTTGGTCTTCCTCTACTGTGCTGTCCCTTGGGAGCGAAATCGAAGACTTTTCGGACCGGAGCGTTGGATGCCTCTTGTATAGGGTCATTTTCGTCGTTCGAGAGAGGGCTAGCCAATTGCCTTCTTTCCCCAACGCTGGGTCGTTGTATGAATATTAGCGGACATCTTTCAAGATAGATGAAGGACATCGCATGACAGAGCATCGAATTGTTTCAATCGTTTCTGACATCAAAGGTCTCGGTGACATCCTTACCGACCTTGATGGGGCAGCGTGCATTCGCCATCGTCATCTTGTACAGACGTCCGTCTGTCTGAGTTTGGCAGGAATGCATTGCTCTGTATAGCTCATCTCTACAGATGCTGTCATACGCGCCTTTGAAATCGATAAATCGGAGCTGTGTATCGATCTGAAGCTCATGGGTCTTGCACAAGATCTGCTGTAGTGTGAATATTTGGTCGATGGTGCCCTTTCCTAGCCTGAAGCCACACTGATGGGCCTATTAGGTTGTTAAAGAACGGCTTCAGGCGGTCACACAATATGGAAAACAAGATCCTTTTGGTAAAACGTCCGAATCTCATTCCTGGAGCAGCATCTCTCAATTTCCTTGACCGCGCGCTTCTCATGCTCATAGAGCGAGCAGCTCTAGACTTTCTCTGCAGTACGGCGTTGTATGCATGTTGCTGAGTTACATGTGATTGCCGGCGTTCGTCATCAAACCATCGGTTTCGTTGTGGTGGTCTAGTGAAATCCAGCACATCACTAGCTGCATTTCTAATGATTTTATGGCCACTGATCTTCGATGCTTGATGCTGGCGGCAGTGATTAAGAGATTACAGGAGACTCGATCCGAAAAGGAGTTGGCAATGTCTTGTGATTATAGCCATCACAATATTAGCTTACCTTTGCTGTACCTTTGCTACAATAAGGTAATGATCCGAGTGCATGCTGGCTTCTCGGAACGTTCGGACATCCATAATACTGAAGGAGTGTCTTCTGTCAATCGCAATGTAGTCAATCTTATTGACGATTGATTGATCAGTAGTTCTTAAAGTCTCCTTGTGAATATCGAGATGGGGGAACCACGTGCTAGCTAGGTGGTGTCGTGCAGGCTATATCTTCGACAGTGCTACCAAAGATGCCCTCTCTTCCTAACTTTAGTAGGATTTGCTCGTAGGTCTTGTTCAAGATTTAATAGAAGGTATATTTCTCCTCTGTGCACGCATATAAGGCAAATGTTGAAAAATATAGCCTTGATACGGGTTGCTACTAGGCGTTCGCTCACATCTCGGAAACTCTAAACATTATTCCTTAGTCTGCCTCTAACCACAAAAATGCATCAATATAAGCGCTGCTTTCGCCATCAATAACAATCGCCGAAGTACTGTAGATGTCGCAGTTTTTCATCCTCGTTTTGTCCGGTTCATCCTATTGCATTCTTGCTTTGCTTTGCAGCAGTCTAGGTCCTCCACTAGTTGTTCGGCTGCACGTGGGACTTAAAATTTCACCTGCAAGTTAACGCATGGCGCAATCACACAACACTTACGCAGGAAGTGCTTAGATAGCAGAAATTACAGCAGCAACCGACACGACGCAGACACAACACTTAGGCAGAAAGTGCTTAGATAGCAGAAACTGCAACAGCAACGACACAATCCAACGCCCAGACCAAATCATAGAACAATATCGCATCCCATAAGTGTTAGGTTTCATTTGGTAGAATAATTGATTTATATGACTCAAGCCCACCCAACTCGATCAATCATAAAATGTATAAATAGATCAGTAAAATAAATTGAACAGTTAGTTGAAGTTCAGTATCAGTGTAATGAACGAACTTGCTCAAAAGATTAATAAATATATATTTTTTTATTTAAATAAAATAGAAAAAATGTAATTGGCGCCCAACGGTAGGCAAGTAAAAAAAAAAAAAACCAGAAAAAAAAAAGTATGGTGTGAAAAGAAAAGTGAAACAAAACCCACAAGTGAAAAAAAAACAAGTATCCCAAAAGGGAGAAAAGTAAAAAAACAAAACCCTTAAGTGAAGAAAAAATAAGTATCCCAAAAGGGAGAAAAAGAATAAGAAAGTGAACCAAATAAAGTGTACAAGAAGAAAAACCACAAGAAGAAAAACCACAAGAAGAAAAACCACAAGAAGAAAGAAAAAGTATCCATTAGAATTTTAAGGTAGAATCTAAAAAAGATTATATAATATATTATATAAAAAATAATTTGAAGAAAAATATTTAAAAAAAAAAAAATCTTTTTATAATTAAGAACTTAATGTATGTAAAATTGATTTAATTAAAATATTTGAAAGTGAGTTTTTAAAAGAAAGATTAAAAATAAAATACAATTTAGTTTTTGAAAGAAAGATTAAAAATAAAATACAAGTATAAAATTTGTGAATAAATTTAAAAATGGCGGTAAATAATGAAGACTTAATAGCTCGGCTTATCGTAGCCAATACAGCCTCCCTCAAAGCTGAAATCGACAGCTTAAAGACTCAATTGTCCTTAGTGACAGGTTTGAATGTAGTCACAGACTATTCTCCACAGACAATTGATGACGACATTGTTTGCAACGAATCACTAGATGTGATTAAATCTTTACCAGAATTCTCTGGTAACTCAAACACCTATGTTAGCTGGCGAGAAGCTGCTAACAATTCAATGAGCCTTTATAGGAAAGGTAGCCGCAAATACTTTGCTGCCCTTACTATATTAAGGAACAAAGTCACGCTTAACGCGAATGATACTCTAACCAATCACGGAACGGTACTCAACTTCGATGCAATTTTTGCACGCTTAGATTTTGCATACGCAGACAAGAGACCAGCTCATATAATCGAGCAGGAACTCAGCGTATTACGACAAGGAAACTTGCCAATAATCGACTACTATAATTTAGTCAACAAGAAGTTGACCTTATTAATAAATAAGACCATTATGACGCACGGTATGGACACGACACTCACGAAAGAACTAAATAACATCAACAGACGTAATGCTCTTCGCGTATTTATAACAGGGCTTAACGCTCCTTTATCAAACATTATATTCTCTCTATCCCCCGAGGATTTGCCTAGTGCTTTAGCGAAAGCACAGGAATTGGAATCAAATAATTTAAGAGCCAATTTTGCTATGCAATTCGGCCGTAACCAATCCACATCCAACACTAATAATAATAATTATAATAACAGGAATAATAATTATAGAAATAACCTTAGGTTCCCACAAAATAACAATCCGAATAATAACCAAAGTAATAACAATAATAACAAGAGAAATAATCCCCCAAAACCGGAACCAATGGATGTAGATAGATCAAAACAAACCACGAATAAACCAAATTATAATAATAATAATTTCAGGCAGGGTAACACATTCCCTAATAACAACCCCCATAATCCTAATAACCATTATCAACAAAGATTTAACCAACAGGTTGAGAAGAGGCCACACGAAAGTGTTCACAGTAGTTCACAGCCTCAAAATAAAAATCAAAGGGTAAATAACATAAATGAGGACGCTTTTTTAGAAGATCGCCTCGACTGCCCTATATATTCAGACAAAACAATAGAACCGGAAAGAGAATAAAAATTCTCATAGATACAGGTGCTACAAGTTCTTACTGTAGACCTAATATCTTATCGTTTAGACAGGAATTAGCGATTAAGAAGAGAGTTAAAACCATTAATGGGTACTCTATTATCACACATTTTTATGAAGGTAATATATTTAATAAAAAGATAAGATTTTATGAATTAGCAAATCTGGAAGCAGATTTATTGATAGGTTTTAACGTTATAAACGAAAGCGGAATAATATTAGATTTTAAAAAAGGGACACTAACTCAAGGTGGAAATAGTGAAGATATGTTTACCTCGGAAGACGGTTCCGAAACAATAAAAGAAGAAATAAATCAAATTCAGAATCAAAATAAAGATGATTCATCAGAAACCTCTAAGATATTAGTTGGAAAAACTAATAGCAAGGAAAAAGAAATATTAGTTGAAGGAACTAATAACAACGTAAATAAGGTCAATACACTAAATATTGACGAAATGAGGAACGAAATTGTAAATCAAGTAAAAACAATGCATTCCAATATAAATACGAATTTGTTGTTTAGAACAGATGTAGAGGCAACAATACGCACAACTGTTGAAACTCCTATATGGAGCAAACAGTATCCTTACCCTCTATCTGTTAACTCGTTTGTGAATAACGAAATTAAAAAGTTGTTGAATGAAGGAATTATTCAACCAAGCAAAAGTCCATATAACTCGCCTATATGGGTAGTGCCGAAAAAAGGCATTAATGAGGATGGAACACCCAAGCTTAGAATGGTAATTGACTATAAAAAACTAAATGAAAAAACTGTATCTGATAAATATCCGATACCCGACACAAATGTTATATTGTCAAATTTGGGTGGATCGAAATATTTCTCTACCATTGACCTAGAATCAGGTTTCCATCAAATAAAGATGAACAAAAATGATATTGAGAAGACTTCCTTCGCAGTAAATAATGGGAAGTATGAATTTTTGAGAATGCCATTTGGGTTGAAAAATGCTCCAAGCATATTCCAAAGAGCGATGGATAACATACTGCGTGAACACATAGGAAAAATCTGTCACGTATATATCGATGATATAATTGTATTTTCGGAAACTTTAGAAGACCACGGGAAGCACTTAAGAAAAATAATCGAAACGTTGAAAAAAGCAAACATGAAAATATCTTTGGAAAAATCGAAGTTTTTTAAATCAGAAGTAGAATATTTAGGATATATTGTAAGCCATAATATTATTAAGACAGATCCCAAGAAAATTGAAGCAATATCGAATTTCCCAATACCTACAACCTTAAGACAGTTAAGAAGCTTTTTAGGTATGACAGGATACTACAGGAAGTTCATAAAGAACTATGCCACTGTAGCTAAACCCCTAACAAAACATTTATTAGGACAAAATGGGAAAGTCTCCCAACATTTATCAAAGAAAACAGTAGTCACATTAGACCAAGAGGGAATTTCAGCCTGTCAAAAATTGAAAGATTCATTAATAAATGAAGTAGAACTCGTACAGCCAAATTTCAATAAGAAATTTATTCTTACAACAGATGCTTCAAATAATGCAATAGGTGGTGTACTCACACAGGAAGGTAGACCAATAACTTTTATTTCCAAAACTCTAGATTCAACGGAACAAAATTATGCGACAAATGAGAAAGAACTTTATGCCATTGTTTGGGCTTTAAAAACCTTGAGAAACTACCTTTATGGAGTTTCAGATTTAGAGATTCATACGGATCACCAACCATTAACCTTCGCGGTATCAACCCGCAATCCTAATGCCAAAATGAAAAGATGGCACGCTTTTATTGAAGAATATGCTCCCAAAATAATATACAAGCCAGGTACGACAAACATAGTCGCAGATGCACTTTCTAGGCAAATTTTAAATAACTTATCAGACGGATCTTCAATAACAGGAACACAACATTCCGCTGAAAGCAGCGATAATTCGGAAATTAAGGAAACTTCAAAACCTCTTAATCAATTTAAACAGCAAATATTGCTGAGCAAAGCTAATTTTACTATTCATGAACAGGTCAGAAATTTTGGAAAAACCAGGCACATTATAGAATATGATACCGTAGTTAACCTTATAACAATTTTAAAAGAATATATCCAACCAGGGATAATCGCAATACATTGTACGCCGGAGGATCTGTATGAAATTAAAGGAAAATTGAAAGAAACTTTTAATAATAAATTTTTGTATGCCAAAAATTTTCCAATAGATATTACAAATAGTGAGGATCAACATGTGATAACAGAGCAAACACACACACGGGCACATAGGAGTTACAGAGAAAACCTCAAACAAATTTATAAATCATATTATTGGCCCGAAATGAGTAAACAATTCAAGGAATTCGTTAGAAATTGTGAAATTTGCAACAAAAGCAAATACGATAGACATCCAACAAAGATACCAATTGGAGAGGCTCCAATTCCTAAGAAAGAGGGGGAGCAGGTACACCTAGATATATTTTTCGCTCAACAATTAAAATTTTTAACTTGTATTGACGCGTTTTCGAAATTCTTAGTTGTAAAATTAATTGAAGATAAAACAAAATTAGACGAGAAGGTTTTAGAATTACTACAAAGTTTTCCAGAAGCTAAAAGAATAACAATGGATAACGAACCAGGTTTTTCATCAGAACAATTTAAAACTTTAATGAAAAGATTAGGCATTGAGATATATTTTTGCGATCCTAAACATAGTACATCAAATGGCCAGGTAGAAAGGGCACATTCCACTTTAATTGAAATTGCAAGATGCTTAAAACAGGAATTTTATCTAATAAGTGATGTAGAATCAATCTTTAGAGCCGCACAACAATACAATAAAACAATTCATTCAGTTACTAACCAAAAACCTTATGAAGTTCTCTTTAATAAAGTTATTTATGAAAAAATTGTAGGAAATAGAAACAAACTTTTGGCAAAATATAAAAAACAAAAAGTCAAGGAAGATCTAGGAAATAAAGTTAGAATCCATCAAAGAAATAGAATAGTACATAAAGACAATATTAAGACTTAGAATTTTAAATATCTTTCCAGGAAAATGATCTGGATAATTTCGTTAATACTAATAGACATAGCGTCCACAGAAATAACTGACTATACTCGAGAAAATTACGTACTTATAGAACAAGGCAATACGGCAATCTACGAAGATTACGGTGAAATTTTCCATATTATCAATTTAACTTATATAAACGAACTAGTAGAAGAAACGCAAACTCATTTTTATAAATACAATAATTATACAAAATACGAAGTTATTACCGACGAAGATAACAATTTATACGACAATAATTATAATAACGATGTAGAAATAAGTTTAATTAAATCATTATTAGGACAGTTACGAATGACAAGACACAGAAGCAAGAGAGGAATCAATGAATTAGGATCCATTTGGAAATGGATAGCAGGAACACCAGACCATGACGACTTAGTACTTATAACAAATAAAATTTCAGAACTTACAGACAATAATAACAAACAATTCATTACAAATTCCGAAATATTTAATTCAATCAATAAATTATCTAATTCAATCAAAGACTTAGAAATACAGTCGAAAATAAGAATAACTAGGGAAAGAAATAAACTGATAATTACAGAATTGCAAAATACAATTCAAACATTAACTTTCGCTAAAATTGGTATATTAAACCCAGCTATTTTAAACCTTCAAGAAATTAAAGAAATTTCAAATCACGAACATGAAAGCGTTACTTTAACGGACTTAATGGATGTTTCTAAATTTAAAATTATACAAAATAAAGATGTCATAGTTATTCATATTAAATATCCAATAACTAAAATAAATTGTATTTTATTTGAAGCAAGGGCCATAAGCCATGAAGACGGAAAACTTATAATAAATAATGAAATTGTAAAATGTAATGATAAGTTTTTAAATGTTAAAAAGTGTAAGATCGAGTTGAGAAACATATTTTGTATTTTAAATTTAGTAGAATCATGTTTAACAGATATATTAAATAATAATAAAGGGCAATGCTTAAAAATTAAAGAAAAAAATAAAGAAATTGAAATTATAAAAGATGGAGCGATATTAGTTTCCGGCAAACACACAATCGATGGACATCCAGTGGAAGGCGTCTATTTAGTTACATTTGACAATACAACAATAATCGACAATACGACATATCAAAACCCGACGTCAGCAATTTGGAATTACCTAAAAACAAGCCATTTAAACAATTACGACACAATTGAATATATAGAATCCGAAGATAGAGAATTAAGATTCCAGAATATTAATATAATTCATTCCATGAAAAAAGAAATTACAAATCATCCGATTTCATCCACAACAACATTCATGTTAATAATCATAGTCATCAGTTTTACCATATACGGTATAAGGAAAAAGTTCCCCATACAAATTTCAAGAAATATAAGCGAGCTGAACACCAAAATTAAAAACCTATCCGAAAAGTTTGAAGAAACGGGACGTTTCTCTTAAGAAAGAGGGGAGTTAACGCATGGCGCAATCACACAACACTTACGCAGGAAGTGCTTAGATAGCAGAAATTACAGCAGCAACCGACACGACGCAGACACAACACTTAGGCAGAAAGTGCTTAGATAGCAGAAACTGCAACAGCAACGACACAATCCAACGCCCAGACCAAATCATAGAACAATATCGCATCCCATAAGTGTTAGGATTCATTTGGTAGAATAATTGATTTATATGACTCAAGCCCACCCAACTCGATCAATCATAAAATGTATAAATAGATCAGTAAAATAAATTGAACAGTTAGTTGAAGTTCAGTATCAGTGTAATGAACGAACTTGCTCAAAAGATTAATAAATATATATTTTTTTATTTAAATAAAATAGAAAAAATGTAATTTGCATATCCGAAATTCGTTGTTCTTAAATCGTTTGCATGGGTTGTAAACATTAGATCCATCCATATACGAGACTTGTTTTTGTTTCAGAACTTTCAGTCGGGTAGACTGAAAGCCAGTAGTCTGTTCCGGGATATAAGTGCTGCCGTTGGTCTATTAAGGACTCCTCCGCCAACATCTCTTTTCAAAGATTCTGACTTAGTCTCGGAAATCCTTACCCGCCTGAGGGCCAAATATGTCGAAGTAGCCCGGATAAGGTCTCATTTATTCCGGGATTTTTTAAAGCGTTGATTGCATCTGGGGAATTCATCCGCTGTCCCGTTAATAGTGCTGCTATTTTTGTCTGCTGATAAGTACTCGCGCTTATAAATTTAGCAAGTCCAGTCCAGATTAACATTGACCAGTACTTGACGGTTACCACATGGAGGTAGAAGATAGTTGCAACACTGGATATCGCCAGATTGACATCTTTCAGTACCTACCCTATTTCTACAGCACCCAACCGTCAATGTGTCATCTTCAACATACTCAGTGGAAGTTAGGAAGCTCTGACGACGATGAGTTTTTATTGATGAGGCAAAGCTCTGTACCATATTTTGACTAATACCTTCTAAATCTTAGTCAAGCGTACCTAGGTGCTTACTCCTTTCTCAGGATCCACAAGCCTACGAGTGATGGAACAAAATTAGAGAAGCTTAGCAGACTAAATCCATCCATCCGATCCAATTTCAAAATAATCCTTAATTACAACGGAAATGATTGCCGGAGGCTTTCCAGACAATGTGTTCCATGATGCTACCTATTTTTTGAATGGTTTATCTTCCTCAAAAGTACTGGTACCCTTTACTCTCGACTAGTAGCAAGAGAAGTTAAATTGGCTTTTGGGACAAGGTATTCGAGAACCTGGCCCAATTTTCAGTGGGCGAAATCCGAATATCTACGCAACCGGAAAAGATTCGTGGGTTAATTTCCATCTGGTTAACGCTACCTCTTCTTTCGTTTATTCCAGTATCAGTATTGAGCAGATCAACCTATTTTATTTTGGCCTTTCCATACAATGGTAGGTTATATTGAGCTCTGACAGATAATCTGATGAAAGAATGATTCTCGACGTAGATCAACATGCAGCAATTTAGAAAGATAACCTGAAATGCAAACTTTCAATCTTCAGAGCACAAATGAGTATAATTGAAAGGCAGTCTAGACACTTTTGAATCGCCATGTTGGTATTCCACCAGTATATTCTGCGGTAGCATGAAGGCAACTTTTACATATGGATATAGGTCACAATTTTGGAGGCGAATTTTGCGCCCCTTAATTTCCTGAAAACCCTAAAAGATGTAAACATCACACAAGCCATCGAAACTAAAAGAAAATCCAATGTAAGGTATCTACAAGGTTGACAAGATAAAAAATAAATGAAAGCAAGACCGTCTCACTCTAGCGCATACTCCTCCAATTCTCTGGAATATAACATAATTTATGTATAAGTCCCTTCAAGGGCAACCCAGATATTGAAAATATCTTAGTTTAAATGCTAAAGCACTATGCACACAACCGAGTACTCGTATGTACGAGTATGTACATGCACGAGTACACTTTTGAAAACAAAAGTCAAAGGTTCGGCACAAAATCTCTCATTGAAAATACCGTCATCATGGTTGTCATATTAATTTTGCCCCCGTTCCACTTAGCAATCGTTTGAATAAATATTCGCTCAACAAACTCGCCCCCACGACTCTTACTGATTCAAAATTTCGTCCCTGAATTTTTTTGGTAAACACCTCAGTTTCTCTTCATCTTCCTACACACATACTGTAGCACAAAATAGCACATAGTATCTACGCGTATACTCGTGTATTAAGGTTTTTCATCACTCATTCGTTGGATACGTATGTTGAGCAGCTCGTTTTCCCCCCTACACTAACCCCATTGCTGTGCGACGGTATGTACAATATTTCGCGGTACAAGTAAGAAATAAGCATAAACATGCCAAAGGAAATCTTTTCCAAATTATCTCTTGAACAAATTGCTCAATGACTTGAACAAATAAAACCTTTTAAATTATTACGCGCTACCGAGGCAGACTCTCTTTGAGGGAAAATACAGAAAAAATTTGAAATAACAAAAAAACTGATATGGAAACCACCCTCTAGCCTCCGATTTTAAACCCTATTCGGCACTCAATTTGGCGCGCATACGAATACTTGCAAACACATACTCGCTTGCGTTTCAATTCAGTTAGCAGGATTTAAATCGTGGAAACTTTTTACCAGAGATTTGCACAAAAAGATACGAGAATACGAGTACGTTTCCAAAAAAGAATAAAAAAAACATGGAAATCCTTTTGTTTTGTTAGCGTACGAGTATTTGAAAGTGCGTGGATACTTTCTTTTCACTGTTGAAGGTATACACAGAATAAAATTGTCATTGGCAACACATGGGGGTCGCAATAGGTACAGGGAGGTTGTACTAGGTCTAGAATTTCATATTTCTGGGCCAAAATATGGAAAAAAATTTATGTCGACAACCACGACTTACGAGGCACCTGAAGGAAAGGAACAAATACACTATGATCTGGGCCAAATCCAGAGGCTAACGCAGAAAGTCCAGATCGGTACTCACTACTTTCATCGAGTTAAAGACCCGACATGACACTATTTACAACGACGAGCTATAGAGAGAAATGTCTTGTTTTAGCCAGACTTTACTGACTGACGATGGATACCCGCTGCTTCGTAAAGCCCATAGCTTAAACTAGGCGATGTGCCATCATATGATTCTTTTCCTGTCGAAAGAGATTATTGATGCAAAGAAATAATCTATGTATGCTCACAGAGATAGCTCTGTTGAGATTCATCAACGATTTCACAGCAAGCAGCGGAGGAAGTTCTGTCACTCATGACTAAGGCACTGTGGTACTTATAGTATCAAAAGTGTATCCGTCCATAATTATGGAGTGTCATGCAATCTGTGGAAAACATGAACCCCAACTGTGCCTTCGTGTCCTAAGTCTTTTCTGAGGCTTTCCTAGAAGGTTCATCAGCGATTTTGTTTCCCACGATCCCATTGAAACTTAGTGAAAAATGAAGTGGTTCTCTCCATGCAGTTCTCAACCCAGTTTTCAAGTGGCAGCTCATAGCAGGAACTTAAGTTCGATTTGGCTGTTGCTTCAGATGCGTACAGTACTTTTTTCCTTCCGCGATCATCAGCTATCATTTTAAATACTGAGTTCAAGATAAATTTTATTGATTTTCTTCGTTCTTCGCTAAGTTCCATGCTTCTGAGTCTTGTATCTGGCTTTTCTGGTAAGACGAGGATCTTATATAAAATCTCCTTGGTTTCTCGACAAAGTTTCCCTTATAAGTCAAAGAAACAGTGATTCCCAAGTTTTTTTCTTTTTTTGGTTGCGTCCAAGGGTGTGATAATCTTCGAAAGATACTAATAGCCCGGGCTATCAGCATACACGATACGCCAAGTACTCGATTTCGGGGATGCGCCTATGAACTAACCCACACTCTGCACCCTTCTACCACTCTCCGTGCGGAACTGCCGTTAAGTACTACTTAGCGGGGCTGGTAAGCACTTTATGCACTTCTTTCTCCGGTTGCTGGTTCGATATTGTGTACAGTATTTACTGTTCTTTGTTGTATTAGAGATGCCGTCTGGGTTCGTTTTTTTTTTGCCGCAGCCTGTTTCACCGCACCCCATATTATACTTGAGGTTAGCGTATGGTTACGATGTGTTCAGGAGTTGGTATCTCTCCAATTTTCTCCTCTAGTTCTCTGCGCTCTGTTCTGAAGTTTGGGCACTGGGAAAATACATGCTGTGCATCTTCCCTAGCCGCTCCGCAGTTTAAACAGAAGGGAGATTCCTTCAGACCAAACCTGTATAGATGTAATTGAGAGCAGCCATGTCCAGTTAGGAGCTGACTTAAGTAAAAATCTACTTCTCCGTAGTTACGTTCTACCCATTAACGAATATCGGATATAAGTTGGTAGGTTCATCTCCGCTTTGTAGACTGGTTCCATCTCTCTTGCCACGCACTTGTGCTGCGCTGCTTTACTCCCAGCTTGATATCTTTCACTGAAACTCCGGGTTCCCGAATTTTGGCATCGTAGGTCCTTTGTACTTCAGTAGCCAATATATCTGCTGGTAGCATTCCCGCAATGATATATATAGCATCATCTGACACTGTCCGATATGCACATCAAACTCTCAGAGCACATAGTCTGTTGACAAAATTAGTCTTTCTTGCGTATGACACCATATTGGTGCCGCATACATTGTGATTGACTGCACCACCCTTGACAGAACTAGTCTCATTTGGTGTCTGGGTCCTCCTATGTTTATCATTACACTGTATAAGGCAACGCTCACCTGTGCAGCTTTGTCGCACGTACTTTCAACGTTTTCCTTGTGATTGAGCCTAGCATCGATCATCATACCTAGGTATCTGATAGCCGGTTTTGATGTTATATCGTGATCGCCCACCCTGATGGTGATTGTTCCTCTTTCCTTGCGACTGGTTACCAGAACTGCTTCCGTTTTATATTCTGCCAGCTTTTCGAATACATTCATTACCAATGTCTTCTATCTCCTCCAGTTGTTTCGCCGCCACAACGATTGCAATATCATCTGCAAAGCTTATGATTTAAGCCTCAATCGGGATTCTAAGTCTTAGCACCCTGTCGTACATAAGAGAGGTCCTAGTACCGATTCTTGAGGAACTCCGCCAGTTATGTGGTACTGCCTTACTCCATCGTCAGTATCGTAGAAAAGGAACCTATTGTAACTTAGCGTAATTCTTACTAAAAACTATGGCACCATCATTGACCTCAGAGAGTGTACTATATATACGAGTACTATAAGCCCCAATTTGCCGAGTTGTACGCATTTTTGACGTCGAGCGTTAATACGGCGCCGTATTATTTGGTACCGCCTCTCCATCTTCTGTCCTGAATGGCTTCTTCTAGGGTCGTAGTTATCTTCCGAATAGCATCTACTGTAGAGCGAGCCTTTCTAAATACATACTGCTGGTTTGAGAGTCCCCCGGCTTCATCAATTGACACCTCCAATCGGTTGCATATTATTCGCGCTTCCATAAATCTTCCAGTTTGTGCTATGTCTCCTCCTACACTTGAGTGCGTTGAATCTTCAATGATAAACATCCACTGAAAAGTGGAACCAAAGCTTATATTAATCTGGCGAAAGCAAGATAGTTGCTATTAATATTTCTAAAGCGTTTAACAGCTTGGGATCAGCCTCTGTTTGTCGAAAATTAGTGCACTTGTGTTTGACGACTCTCTTCTTCAATGGATTAGAAACTACCTTTCGAAACGTACAATTCAAGTTGTCTTGGATGGTTTCAGGTCTGATATTCACAATATAAATACTGAAGTGCCCCAGGGCTCCGTTCTGTCTCCGACACTCTTCTTAATCTCTTGTCTGCTACTTCTAATCCAATATATTCCTTCGCTGATGACAGTACTCTTTGCTTTTCATAATCATTTTCGGACTCACGGCCCTGCTCTTCGTCTGTAGAATGGAAAAGGCTGCGTATGTCAAGCTCATTAAATTTGGACAGCATTACCAGTAGGGAAACTATCAACAGAGTGGAACACAATGCTGTCTTTTGTCTGTCTGTCGCACTTGCATCGTTGAAACTGAAAAACTGTCCCTTCTCGGTATGTGTGTCTATAACTACTTACGTTGGAATGGCCACATATTCGAAGACGCCAAAAATACTGCAAAACATTGTGATTCTTTCCGAAGCCGAAGAACTCGCTCATGGAATGCCTTGCCTAGCTCTTTATTTTCTAGCCATTGCAACCTTCGAACATTTAAAACCAACTTACATGAGTACCTCTCTTTTCTCTTTGTGTTAATAACAAAGAAAGTAAATAGCGAAGTTGAGATAAACAAAATCTCTACTTTCTCAGGTGCTCGACTGATATATTTTCAGCTTCTAAGGCCTTTAAGGCCTTTGTAGCAGTGTGGTAGCATTCGTTGATGCCCAAATTGATATTGAATTTTTTTTTGTTTTTTTTTGTAGACCACATGTAATCTGTCATACCATGTTGCAGCGTTTCTTCAACTAGTGTTCTAGTTGTCTAGTTTCCAGATGTGGCCCCTTTCGACGTGAACAGATCATTATTGCATTATTGCGCGATTTCAACTGGCTCACAATGTATATGAAATGAAGGTCCCAATTAAGATTTCGGCTGAAAAAAATTCCCAGTATTTTCATTTGTTTTTTTTAGCCTTCTTTTCGATAAATGTGGATGGCTTCAATTTTAGACGGTGGCACAAACGCTTCTCTTTCCTGTGCCCAGTTATAGATTACTGAGTCTGCTTCTTCTAAAAGTTGATTTACCCGGACAAGATCTCCGGAAGCTTATGAGTAGAAGTTATAGGCATAAATTCCTATGAAATCGAGGTTATATCTTTGCAATATGATCGGCACTTGCGTTGTCGAAACCGAAAAAAATTTTCCATTATCAGTATGTGGGCCAATGACAACTTACGTTGTACAACAAATTTGATGATGCCGAAAATGCTGCGAAATATCTTTGTTTTCTCAAACAAATACTTCACTCTCATAGATCTGGCGTCAATATACGAGGGCGGGTCAATAAGTCCGTGACTTTTTGAATTTCTGACCTCTTTACTGAAACAGCAACACTGCTCCTGTCAACAGGCATCTGTCAGTTGACTCCTGTCAAAATTTAAACTTGCTGCGTCAGTTAGTTTGTGTTTGACAGCTATTTTTATCAGACTACTCACTAATTTGAGGAGAAAATGGAAAAATGTGAATTTCGTGTGCTTATTAAGCATTATTTCTTGCGAAAAAAAACCATTACCGAGACCAAGGCTAAGCTTGATAAATACTATGGGGACTCTGCACCATCGATTTCAATGGTAAAAAAGTGGTTTACTGAATTTCGTTGTGGCCGTACAAGCACTGAAGATGTCGAACGTCCTGGACGCCCAGTTGAGGTCTCTACACCCGAAACAATCGAAAAAATTCACGATATGGTGTTGGCCGACCGAAGATTGAAAGTGCGAGAGATTGTGGAAGCCGTAGGGATCTCGCATGGCTCAGTGGTTTCAATTTTGAATGATCACTTGGGCATGAGAAAGCTTTCCGCAAGATGGGTGCCGCGTTTGCTCACAGTCGACCACAAACACATGTGCAGTTGCCATGGCAAAAATCCATGAATTGGGCTATGAATTGCTCCCTCATCCACCCTATTCTCCAGATTTGGCTCCGAGCGACTACTTCTTGTTCCCAAACCTGAAGAAATGGCTTGGTGGAAAAAGATTTGACTCCAATGATGAAGTCATCTCGCAAACAAAGGCCTATTTTGAGGACCTCGACAAATCATTTTTTTTGGAAGGGATAAAAAAATTGGAGAAGCGTTGGACAAAGTGTATAGAGCTCAAGGGAGACTACGTTGAAAAATGAAATTATTTTTTTATCAAAAAATCTGTGTTTTAATCCAAAAGTCACGGACTTATTGACCCGCCCTCGTATAATGAATTAATCTGCCTAAAATCGAAATACAACGCTCACATCTCTCTGGATAGGATAGATAGGATTCCACACTCAGAAGTGAGGGTATCATTACACTGTTATTTAACATACTTAAACACCAACGAAATGTCACCTTAGCTTGTTGTATTGTTATTTTCATTGCCAGTGTTGCAATGAGATTGGAAACGCTTTATTTCCCAGCCATTGTAATCGACAAACTTTCAAAACCAATGTAAATACATGGATATCTCCCTTTGCAGGCGGTTGACTAAGAGTATTGACATGGGTTGGGGGCCTACTGAGTAAGTATCTCAAAAAAGAAACTCACCAAAATTTGTTTGGTGAAAGGTGTCCGTATAAGGAATCATTCGAGTTCATCTACCATATGATGAACTTGGTAAACGAAAAACTTGAATCACAATACTCGTAGATGCTGTGTTTTGTTTTTTTTGCGTGGGAAGGTGGAAACCCTGCATAGGCATCAATGGTCCAACGTCCATTGGTAGTGCCAGATTTGAGCGAATTCGCGTTCCGCTGCTGTTTTAAATTCCTTAAATCGCATATTATTCGTACTGCTGCATGGTTCACAGCAACCCAAAGATCTTCAGATTTCAACATATATTGAACAATGTTTTCGGGTGTTGACCGCTCACCAAATTCAAATTCTTCAAACAATATAGCTCTTTCGTTTGCATACCGAGCACATTCGAAGTAAATGTGCTCCACCTTCTCTACCGCACTTACGCAGCGAGGACAGGACAGACTTGAATCAGGGTTTCGCTTGAATATATATTCCCGGAAACAACAGTGACCCGTCAAGAATTGTGTAAGATAGTAATTCAATTCGCCGTGTTTTTGTTTTTCCCAACTTTCATTCCTTGGGATTAATCGGAAAGTCCATCTCCCTTTTTGGGACTAGTTCCGCTATTGTTGCCACGTTTCTGTACACAGATTTGATTCCCTTCATGTGTTTCTTTTTATTTGCGACGTCAGACCACATTTGTGCCCCATACAAATATATGGAGGCTACAACTCTAGCAAGTTTGGCTTGCTTCGGACAGCCGATATTCGACATGAGTCTCGAAAGAGCGCCTACCGCTTTCGACGATTTCTTGTAAGCGTATGCGAGGTGATGCTTGAAATTAAGCCGAGTATCAATCATCACTCCCAAGTTTTTATGAATGGACTGGAAATACTTGTGTGTTCTCCGACTTTTATCGTTATCGTCTCTAGCACCCTTCTACTCGTAATGAGAACGAATTCCGTTTTATACTCCGCGAGGTCTAAACTCACATTGCGTAGCCAGTTTTTTATCAGTGCTATAGTTTCGTTGCGATGCAACTCGATTTTTTCAAGACGTTTCGGCACGACTACAAAAGCAATATCGTCCGCGAACCCTATCATTTGCTCTGGTAACAGCGAGTGAATGCATGAGACACTGGAAGCAGAAACCACTTTTGCAGCCGCATAGCTCTAGGTTTTCATTAAATCTTACATAAGATTTATCCCAAGATTGTCCTTATCGAAATGTAAGAGAAGCTAGGTAGCGTTACGAGTATCTCTGGAAATTTGAATACACTGGTTGGTGCCTCTGATTGGTGACAATGGCACATTTAGTAATTTCAAATAAGTTTCCCTTGAAATTCCTTCTCTGCTCCAGCAAACAAATTTCAACCCCAATAGAGGATCACATAGCAGTTATCATCGGAGAAAATTTATAGTTTCGAAACATTTTCGATGCGTAGATACAAAAGTAAGACAAAACTTTCTGACCTAGAACGTAAACACTAACCAAAAGTACCAAAAACCGAAACAATGCGAAGCGCTAAAGTTTCTCCCTCTAAGCCGTCACGAAACCACTCCATTGTCACCACCCTAATGTATACACAATGGTTATTTGTTAAATTTATTATAATTATTTCAATGAATAATAAATCTGAATGTCACTACGTACAGTGGAATAGGAATCGGAATTCACGGCCGGGACCAGACGGGACACCAACCAGCTGCCTTACCACCTTTACCAAATGGAGAGTTCTGCCACACTTTGTAGTACGAGTATTTGGTAAAGTGGTCCCCGTACAGTGAAACTACTCAACAATGGATGATGATAAAATTTGTTAAGAAAAATACGGTCCAGAGTTTTTAATTAATACAAAAGGAGAACATAATTAAGAGAATTTCATTCGAAGGCATTTAGGATACTAGTCGTAGCAAGTTGCCAACCAACCAACCAACCGATGGTGGTTTGATGGGGTCTACTCCGGAAAGTTGTAGTTAAAGACAGGGACTCAGGACTTGGGACTAAAATTCGAATAAGGAATGCCTTCCGTTTTCTCATTGAAGGAATATAATGTATATTCGTACGTTCAAGTGCTAAGACGGGTAAAATTGTATTGTACGAGTAGAAGGGTATGGATCTTGTTAATTCTGTGTTATTTCAACGTCTGAAGCTGTGAAGGCGGGGTAGCTGTTGAACAGAGGTAGCTATGGGGTTGAGTTAAATGCCAGCCTGGTATCTACAAACAATGGAATTCCAAATCGGATGAAGATATTTTATGAATTATGTCGCAAAAGGTATTACTGCTTTGGAAGCGAAGATGTGGATGATGGGTGGAAGGAAATACAGTACATACACCAGGAGGCTACAGAATGAAGAATGAACTACTTAATGAAAGACATTGAGCTTAAATAATGAATTTTTGCGGGCTTATTTTTTGCCCTTTTCGAAATGCAGGTTTATTTTTGGAATTAGAAGGAGATTTCGTTGAAAATCAAACGGACGCAGACGGTCGGTCCTTGGATTTGAAGCTATTGTTTTGCCTTTGGCGCAAATCATTTTAAATCAGTGTTTAGCTGTTGCTGTTCTTTCTTTTTTTTTTTTTTTTTTTTTTTTGAAAGTCAATTATGATTCGTAGAAATTACAGCATTTAAGGAATCATAAACTTGAGCAGCTGTAGAGCGGATTTATTATTTAACTGCTTGAGGAAGGGGTGGCTTATCGAAAGAAGTCAGTTAAAAAAGCTTCAATATGGAAATTAAAGGCATGTTGCTGACGGGGATTGATGTGGATTAAATTTGGAAATTGAAAACGTAGAAGCTCCTTAAGATGTTAGTGGAGGGTATTAAAGACGAACCATGGAAAGACTCTACGAAAACATTAACATCTTATATTTACTTGATCATCTGTTTGTTGCAATTAGTGTGTAGCTTGTCATCGTTTTATGAACTCTGTAATATCTTACACTGTACTCGGATTCTTTTTTTGCAATCATACTCGTAATTCCATGCAGTGGGCACGCACCATTATTTTTGTGCATTCGATCTGTTTTTCGATCTATACGAGTAAGACAACTTTGAAATTGTCGGCTGTGATTACATCCTGACTGCTCTCCGACATGGAGCTAAGGTATCTTAAGCCAAGGCATTGCGAAAGGGGATTGCCGGACTCTTAGGTCCCAGCCCTCCTTAAACGTTGGAAGTTGTACTTGTTCTTCTGGCCACCGTGCTCACTATCCATGGGAAGATCGTTCAGATATACTGACAGATACAAGAACAACATTTGCTTAGTTACTTACTTAGGTCGTGCTACTGTTCAAGGTGAACCAGCGCCTTAACTAACAACCCTCTCCAGTTAGATCGGTCTTTAGATTACTGCGTCGTGTTGCGAACTCAAAGTCGATTGAGGTTCCTTATACCTGTGCGCGACATCTAAGGTGAGGGCTTTCTCACGGCGTTATCTCTTCGGGCCGAGGCATTGGTACTCATTCACTCTATAAATCCTAGCAATCACAGGCGAATGATACGTAGTTTTTCGACAAGGATTATGTCACTGTGCAACTCATTAAATTCGTCGTTGAATCCTTTCTTCCAAAGCCCGTCAACGCGAACGGGACCAAATATTTTAAGAAAAAAATTTTGCTGTTGAAACGATTGACGATATATTCATCCGCTGCGAAAAGAGTCCATGCTTCAGCGCTTTGAAATAGGACGGCGAGATCATGGTCTTTTAAACAGATTTTCGGGATAAGGCCTTACTACTCAATTACCTTCTGCTGAGGTGTTGCTGGCAGAATTTAAAGCACAGCCAAGGAAAAAGTTCCTAACTACCTCGAAATGAAAGCTGCTGTGACATTCTGTTTGATTAAGCGATGTGGTATGTTCTTCCTTATTGGCAGCACATACCTAGTTTCGCCTTCATTTACCACCTCATTGTCTCAATACTAGCAAACGTACCAGTGACATTCTACTGCGTTCTCCCAATAATGTCGATAATCGCATCATGGGCGTACGTTTGTAGTTGCATGGTCTCTTAAAAGATTGTGTCTCTGATATTTGCTTGTAAGTTCCGTAAAATTTCTTCACAATACTTCACCTGGTCTAACGTTAAAGGTCTCGGTTCGGTCTTTACCAACTTTGACGGCGAGTGTTCTCAATCGTCATTACGGGTGGCCGTGGCTCAAGTGGTAGTGTATTGACTTCCCAATCGGAGGGTTCGGTGTTCAATCCCAACCGCGACTGAAAGACACTTTTTTTTCAGGCAACCACAATCTATGAGTGGGGTTGCCTCAAATACAACAACAACAAGTCAATTTACACTAATACTCATACTCTCCCTATTAAATGTTGGATGCCACCCATGGAGCGAAATAACTACTGAGCCCAATACCTCATACCCTCTTGTGTGCTAGGTTATTTAAAAAAAAAAAAACAATTCTGCACGATTTGGACTTTTGGAGTTAGGTCCGCGATTTTCCGTAGTGTGAAGTTTTGTCGATTGTGTACTTTCCTGATTTGAAGTCGCATCGATAGGGTCCAATCAGATTGCTAACGAAGGGTTTCAGATGTTCACGCAATATTGCAGATTGGATCAGTTGAGGGGGTGTTCGTTTTTGTGGACCTTACACACGATTTTGAGATTCCATTCATCAGCCATACACTCTTCGGACCAGATTTATGAAATGAGTTGGTGTATGCTTTCTACAAAGCCATCCCCAATAGTTTTGAATGCATCGGCTGGTAAGCCGTCACGTCCAGCTGCTTTACTGCTGTGACACTTCTACAAGGTTATCTACTTTAATGCTATAGGTTTCTGAACGGGAACAAGAACAAAATGTTCTTGCTGTACAACCTCTCAATCTCATGTGATTCAAAGATTCTCTGCAGTCGATTTTTCTCGGCTTTACTGACTACCTGCATATCCTAATACAGCTCGTAGAATTCGTAGGTGTATCTTGTTCTATATTAGGCCCCCTCGCTAATGGAATTTTTCTTTCAGAGCTATTCAGTAATAGTTTCGCATTCGTGTTTACCGTCCGTGTTGGCCGTAAAGCAGATCAAGGTCTTGTACAGGATAACCTCTCCGGTCAGGTCAGTTTTAAACACAGCTGTTTCAATTAACCGAAGTAGCAGCGATATGGTAGGGTTAATCTTCCCCGAATACGTAAAAAGGTATCATTTGCGGAGTCGATATTCAATCCAAAGTAAACTTCTTGAGATCGATAGGATCGACCTATCATATCGATGCCGCATTTCTCCATATTTCAAAAGTTCAACTTATTTGCGGAAGAAAGTGTCTATAGTGTTAAGGCCCGTACCCTAAGCACTATCTGTATAAGGACCAGCTAAAAAAAATTACCAGTGTCCAGTCAAAGCGTCTACTTATAAAGTTGCACCAACATATTACCCGAATGTCTGAGCAGCTCGGACGTCAAATGCCAATTTGCATCAGTTTCTTTGGTCTGAAAACCTGAAAAGTTCTAGTCTTCAGGTGGATCTGTTTTGTAGAGGCTTACTTAGACATTCAATTGATGCTTGGGGCACTCCACATTAAATACTCTGTTTCCATATCATAACGTTAAGCGAACATTTACTGCTTTAGCTTCCTATCAAATTTGATCAGGTCTGGTCCTTAATTGAAGAGTTAAAGAGCCACTCTAGAGAGTTTTAAGGTGGAGGGTTGTTTTTAAAAAACGTGTGCAAGCAAAGATAGCTGGTTGTTGTTTTTTTTTTATTGTAGTTTATCAGTTAACTAGCTTTCCCTGCACAGGAGCCGCAGGCTTTACTGGTTGCAGCGCCATTTTATCCGAGCATCTTTCAACCAAAAATCCATAAAGAAGAACGCAGATTTCGTGCTTTGAACAACACATGCCGTCTTTTAATGGCCATCGTTTGCCTCTCGTCTTCTCTCTTTCCCTCCCTTTATTCTGGACCCAATTCGGCCTTTTCCAATTCACGGGAAAGCTTTTAAATATGACACGCTGACATGTTTCTGACGCAGCTTAAGCATTAAAGGCTGAGTTTCTTCGGTTCTCCCGAAATAGTCCATAGTGTGGTTAAAAGATTAACATGTCTGCTCTTGAATCGCTTTTCTTTGTCGCTTGACATTTACAGAATTTATGTCCCGGCACGATCGAAAATACCAAGAGAAATTCATCGCTGGAGTAGATATATCCATTGAAGGTAACCCATAACTAAAAGAATTTAACGTCCAGCTTTGGGCTAGGTTTTTCTTGAGACTTTTGATTCCAAGGCCATTCTGGCATGACAAAAGCAACCAAACTCGCAAACCATCTCGGTTTATTAATACGTTGACTGCCCACGTGCAAATTAAAAAATATTACAAAAGTGCCAAGCGTGTTTTTTTGTGGTAAAGAGTGGTTTAGTTAATGTTCATAAGTGTTTCATAGTTTTTTAGTAAAATTGTGTCGTTTTTTAGTGTTTTTGAAACATGACCACCGGTGGATCATGTGGCACTTTGATAAAACATAGATGTATATGGCGCCGCATGAACCACCGGCGGGTCATGTGGCAGTCAACGTGTTAAGGGGTGAGGGTTACACAATTGAGTATATCTATCACGGAGCAATAATGAACATTTATTTATTTATGAAGCTAGTAACTGCTGTTGACTTGCATAAAGGATCACAAAGTTAGTTCAAAATGTCTTGATTATAAAGCGCTGTACCATGTGTCAGTTGGTAGTACGGTCAAAACTGACACAAGGTTTCCAAAATATTGAGACAAAAATCTACAATTTTTTTTAAAAACTACATCAGCACACCAATCGTGTACATTTTATGCTTTGCTAAGCACGCATCAAACCTTTTCAACAAACATATTCGAAGGCCGGCTGTCTAAAAAGAAACAAGAACAAGAAAAGAATAACAGAGCGGGAAATCCCGAATCCGTCATTGCAGAACTCACTTCCCTTGACAAGTTTTTTTCTGTGGACAAACTTGAGGAAAATCATTAGCACGACAAAATATAATATAAAAGAAAACACAATTTTTTATCTTTTTAATAAAAATAAGAATTGTTTATTTTATGTATCAATTTCCTCTTAAAAAACAAAAAAATTATATATAAAACTTAAATCTCAGTTTTCTTACAATTTCCACTTTGTTTTTATTTTAATTATTTTATATATATATAATTTTAATTTTTTTTTGTTTTTGCTTTTTGTAAAACGTCATTCATTTATTAATTTTTTTTTATACTTAATATTTTCCTTAGCATTGTTTTCTGTTTGTTTGTTTTATTTTTTATTTTTAATTTCATTCAATAGTTTTATAATAAGTGTAATTTTACTTAATTTTACATCATTGAAATTTTCACCTTAAACTGTATGTTCATATTCATATTTTTATAATATAAAAAAAAATAGATTTAATAATTTTAATTTTAATATTACATTTAAAAGAAAATTATAAGTAAATTCCCTAAATGGAAACAAAAAACTAAAGAAGAAACAAATTAAAATAACATTTTATTCTTCCCTTAAAAATATAAAAATTTATTTAATAAAAAAAAAAGTATATAAGACGCAAAATATTTATAATTAATGATAATATATGGAAAGTATTTATTTAAACTAACTAAAAAAAAAGACGATGTTTAACAACTTTTTTTCTAAACAATAAACAATTACATTAATAAACAGAAAAAAAAATATTTTTTAAGACAAAAAAGATATTGTGTATATTAACTAACAAATGATGGGGAAGGGGGGCAAAAATAATAATAAAAATAATTATTTAATGACACTTAAATTATTGATCGATGTGAATGATGGTGCTGGTTCATCAGGGAATCATGAATTGTGTTTGGGCAAAGGTCTTGGGAAGCTTAATTCGTAAATCGGAGTCACCCTAGCTCAACCTCACAATTTTGGTAAAAAAGATTTCAATTCTGATCAAACACAGAAACTATAAAAATGATTAGTATAACATTACGTCAAACACCATTAATCTTCACAATTTTTAAGAGTTGCCACAACCATGTTTCGTTAGAAAATAATTCAGGTTCTAGACCTTTCAAAACAGACAAAGCTAAGGAAATATTTGAATCATGCCAGGAGATTATCTACAAATGAGGAAAAATTATCTCATAGACATCGAACTGATTTCGAACAATGTCGTTAGATTCCGTAAACAACAAGTCCTCTGAAGAATTTATAACAATTCCTCGAATCGTAGCGATTTTTACACGTACTTTATCTGTGGGACCAACTGTTCTTATTGTTTTCGAGTATAACACTGTCACTCAATCAGAGAAACTAAAATTAGTCTGAAATAGATATCAAAGCAGGAATATAATGAGACTTGACATAAAATAAACCTTCTGGTAGCTGCTAAAGTGTTCGATTAATGCCAGAAGCCCGTGCAATCTTGAATAATTTTGTGGCAGCCAAACGCAATGTCCTTCAGAAGTCTTATTTCCCCGTATGATACAAAGATAGACAGAAATGTCGAAATTTGCGAGAAAATTCAAGCAGGTGTAGAGAATATGAGCCTTTCTGATGACAGTTTCTGTACTGGAAGTCTTAAGAGTGATATAGACAAATGTCAGATGACAGCATATGATCTAACCAAGTAAGAATAGGAATCAAAATTACAGTATAGCGAGAAGCTCATCATTATGTCACTAATTGGCCTACGAAGAGGTAGATGGAAGTTGGTAATCTAATTATTTCCCACAATCCGTCTTCTTCTTGATAGAGGTAGATGTGTTGTCAAGAAAAGACAACCACAAGAAGTGGGTCAATTGAAAATTCCCTTAGATAATATTAAATATAAAAACAACGGACTTGAACCTGGAAATTTTTTTAAAAACAGCTGACTAAGTGAGCTCTGTTGAGATATGTTATTCGCTTTCAAAACAGATAGTAATGTAATTGTTTCAACAGGTGGAGTTGCGAGTTCGTTTATTTCTGTTTGAAGCTGTTGCTTTGAAAACAGGAGAGAATGGACTAAATGGTGAACCTTTGATAGAATTGAAAACTAGAATAGGTCAAAGCATATTTGATAAATATCGAATCCGTATCAAAATGTGTGCCAATTCAATGTGATTCACAGAACTGATAGTTTTTTAGGTAATTTGTTACGAAAACTCCGTTGTCTTGTCATCCAAAATATGATCACTTGCACTAGGATAATACGAAATAGAGCTCCTTCAAATAAAAGCTAAATTATGCCCGAAAACAAGCTCACAAGATGTTGAATCCTTATGCCCATGTTAGCCAGTAAACACTAATTCTCCATCCAACTCACCTGCAGCACACAGAATTGTTATAACAAAATAAAGTTTGTATAAATAAATTATAACAAAACTAATAAATAAAAAGTAAACATTTTCTTCGTTTCTTTTCGTTTTTTTTTTTTTTTTGTTTTCGAATTTTTTAAACCACAACTAATGGAAGATAATAATTATAAACAATTGAAATATTTTTTTCACATTTCATTTAAGTTTTCCTTTTTCATTTCATATTCGTTGGCTGATACAAGATTTTTGAAATATTTTAACACATTTTTATCTGTTTTTGTTTTTTTAGTTTAAAAAATATATATATATAATAATTAATTTAAGAAATATAGCTAACTAGCTAGTAAAAAATAATTACGATGTTTTATTTTTATTTTTATTATTTTTAGTTAAGTAAAATTTCTTAAGTATTTTTTTTGTTTTTTTGTCTAACGTCTAAGGGTGGATTCGTTCAAAATACAAATTTACAATCGATTTGAAATAATGATTTTTAAGTTTTTCTTCTTTATTTTTACACTTACACTTGTTTTCGAGTTTTTGAAGCAGTCGGAGTGACATTTATTTATATTTGCTTTCCGGTTTGTTAGTGTTTTTTTTTTTTGTGATTTCTATCTCTTAACTATTTGAATTTTTTTGTCTGTACTTACGTAAGTAATTAGTGGTTTTGTAAATATATATTTATATTTATTTTCTTAAATTCTTCATCTTTTTTTTTCTGTTGTCTGTGATTTAAGTTGTTTTTTTTAATAAGTTTAAGTGTATAAATTAAAACTAAAATTATAGGTAAAATGTTCATTTTATTTGTTTGAAATATTTTACGTTTGCCTTAAATATAAGTTGTTTTTGTTTTTATGTATATATATATAGATTTATCTGATGCTAAAGTTAAGTTTTTATCTCTTTTCGTGTTTTTGTTTTTATTTAATAATATATCAATTGTGTTTGGAATTTTTTTTTTGTAAGTTAAAAAGTTTATTCTGTTTTAAACGACGTAAGGGTTTGTGCCAATACAACCCGTTAAAGTATCATACATATTTCTTATACATTTGTTTTGTTTGTTTGTATTTTCAAAAGTTTTGACTTCCACGAACGAAAGAGAAAAAATCAGAGAACTTTATAGCACAAAAAAAAAAAAAATAATGAAAAAGACAAACTAAGGTCAATTGTGGTTTCTGCCAAAAACGAGCAGAACTCCTTCACAACTTTTCTTCCTTCAACATTGTAAGTACAAGTTTTATTTATGTCCTTAACTATTCAAGATTCTGTGTTTTTTTTACCTTTAAATATATATATATATTCTTTTAAATTTAAATTTAAATATTTTGTAGTCTTGTTTTTGTGTGAATTTAATTAAAAAAGAAAAAACAAGTTTTATTTTTACTTAACACCTAATATGTATATTTATTTTTATAAAATACAATGTAAGCCAATTGGGGTTTTGTTTCCATTTATTCTTTTCTATTTTGACGACAGCTAGATTTTTGTTACTTTTGGGGCACAGAAAGATGGTGTTTTAGGTGCCTTACTACAGTAAGCTGTCAAAGGTGCGATAATTTTTGTATTTGTATGGTATACAGTACATATAATGTCCTTGGAGGATTGGCTTTGATGTTTATGAGTGGATATAAAGTCATCCGAGATTCTTATGCTTTCTTATACAAACGAAATGAGACTAATATAATTGGCGTTCTTGTTTGAAATCAATTTTAGAGAGGTTAACGATTTTTAAATATAATATGTTGTATAAACTAAATTTTGTTTTGTTTTTTTTTTTTAAATTTTATTTTGTAATTGTACGATTTTTTATGGCACTCAAAATTTTGGAATTCTGATATTTTTCTTTTTGTTTTTGATTTTTTTTTCCCCCCTTTAGAACAGTGCAGGTTAGAGATATGATGATAGATGAGAGAATGATTTTGTTTAAGATACTGAAACAAATGTGATGTTTAAAAAAGGTAGTTTATGTGAAAGAGCTCTTTAAGAGCTGGAAAAAAAATTAGGTTTATCTAATACATTGTTTCAATAATGGGCCTTGTGCCCCAAAAGAAATAGAGATATAAATGCATTTTGATATGGCAGTGTAGAAGTTGTGGTCAAAATTGTTAAAAAAAAAAGTTATTGTTTCCCTAATTCTATGATTATATAAGATTTCATAGTAATACTTGGTGTCCTCCTACCAAAAACACAAATGGACTAAATTGAATAAATATTCTCGAGCCCTACTTATGGACACTTTGAATAACAGTGGCTGCCACGATGTTGAAATCAAGTTTAAAAGTCACGGCTATTTTAAATCTGTTGCTGTTTTTTGTTAATTTTCGGTCGAAATGCTTTCGAACAAAAATTGGCGCTACAGTCAATTCGATTAGCTGAACTATTTAACTGCTTTTTCACAGAGAACACTCGAAGGCCAAATGGTAATGCCACGTTTTGTCTAAAACACACTCACCTTTGGATGAATATGAGGCCTTAGGCGGTTTAATCAAAAATAAGTAAATGTAAAGTCAAAGTTAGTAAGGTATCTAATCAGTGAAGGCATTTTAATATTCTCTTGTACAGCTGGCAACTCATTACTCATGTCTTCATATTTGCTAACTTCCCACGTCGAGCTTTGACTGAAAACAGCTGTCAAATGGTTTGACATTTTGCCTTAATACCAAGAGGTCTCTGTTAGCATATTTTCGGTTTACAGTATCACTGAGACTTAATTCAAAGATGTACCTATCAAATTAAGATTCTGTCAAAGAAAGCCTTGTCAAGTTCGTTTGGACGTCACTTTTTTCTACTGTCAATATGACAGAAAAGTGAAAATTCTCGCATGTTTTGTTTTTGTTTTTTTTTTTTATGTCGCCAATTCGGGGATTAGTTGCTTATAGCATTTTTGAGAGATATCATTTAGATACTTAACAAAAGCCAACTGACCTAGAAATCTCACAAAATAGACGAAATAGCTCAAGATGCAGTTACATAAGTTTAGTGTTCTTGGTTCAATTCAGTTGCCAAAACAAAAGTAAAATACGGCTACCGAAAATGCTGATTTTGGCGGAGGTAAAAAGTTGAATTATTTTAAAACGCAGGGTAGTACTTAAATGTGTCAAATTTAGTTCTGTTCCTTTAAGATGGCCGTTCAGTTTTGTGAACTCTGTCAAGTGATGAATTCACTTAAGTTGTGTCGCTGGCCTGTGATTTCAGTCCAGATGAGGAAAAACTCGAACGACAATGATAGGATGAACATACATGAACATACTCCTATACCCCCTCAACATTTTTAAATTCCAAATTTCGTTTAGAAAATTCAAAATGGGATAAAAAAAACCAAAATACTCGTATGCAGCTTGATGCACAATAGATGCGTCTGTGAAAAATTCTCCAAAACAACACGCGGTGCGAAAATAAACATTTTGTGTATTTTTTAGATTAGGGCGGAGTAATTGCTACAGAAATGGTTCTATAATCACTTCAAACAAGCTGCTAAAATATTTTTGAATCATTGAAATAGAAAAACGTTGCAATTTGTGAAACAAAAAAAGACAAAGGATTACAATGGTGAGGAAAAAAAATGAGAGGAGAGTTAAAAGCTGTTAAAGCCAGGGGCCCTAATAAAATGCATACACTAGTGGCTAAAATGTAGATCCGCCGATTTGTAAATACATTTGAAAATTGGCAATAATCGTGTTTTCGTGTTAGGTATTTGTTGAAGGGGTTTTAAAATCAAATATTTTGATTGCGGTTGTTTTTGATATTTCAACAGGGTGCTAATGAAAAAATAGGATTAAGCAAATTCACAAGGGTGGTAAGGTTTCATAAAAGGATTCAAGGGTGTTTTTGGTAGATATGAATAAGTCATATTTGAAATTGTTACAGCAATTTGTTTGCTTAAATTCGGATACCTTTGGTATGGGTATGTTTGGGTCTGGAATAGGAATTTTGTTCAATTCTTTACGACGACGGCATATATGACCTAAACTCGCAAAATTGTAAAATTCATTAAACACCCAATTTCGATAAAAATTTCTGTCACCCTGTTCGATGAGACGATGTCCTATTTTCTATGAAAGCAATTAGCATGTTTTTTGTACAGATTTCAGATGTTGATCGCAATGTTTAATTTTCCCATTTAATTGAATTTTCCAATTAAACAACAACAAAAGGATTCATTTTCAGCATGTTTTTGTTTTAAATCACCCTGGGCACATCCAAGAGCAAGTATATGGAAAACAAATAGAAACTGAAGCGTAAAAAAAGAATAGAATTTGTGTAGAAATTTGCATTGTCCAATCGTTTTTGACCTCCTAAAATTGATTTTCAAAACATCCCTCCCCCCCTACACAAAAATTCATAAAGCCGTTGAATTTATTTCGATTTCATATTTTTGTTATTTTGAAAAATTTACTTACACGTGTTAAATTTAAATTTAAGTAGAAAAATTAAAAAAAAAAAAAAAAAATTATAATAATAATATTTTCCTTACAGTACATCAAGAATTATAAAAATAAAATAGAAATTTTTCAGCATTTTTGAGATTCCGATTTTTCAAATATGTATCGTTAAGTTCTAAAGAAATGTTTTTTTTTTTGGAAAAGACAAAACAAAAATGGTTTTTCCTCTCGAAATTCGTTCGTAAATGCTGCAAAATTTTGCTTTTCATTTTTGTATTGTTTTGTTTGTTTTTTTTTTATTCGCTGCCACGCCTCCTTTTATAAGTACCACTCCTATCATCTGTATTTTTTTTTTTATGTTTTTGTTTGTTTATTTTTTCTCACTCATCAGACTATTATCTCCCGGATGACACGACGATTTCTAGAATTTGGTGTTGAATAGCCACTCTCCAGACTTTCGTCATAGCTAAGGGACATGTGTTGTTGTGGTGGTTTCGCATCTTCTTGTTCCATGTGTTCCATGTATGGATTAGGTAGACCGCTTACGTCATGATATGGTGAATCTAAGTAAATGAATAAACAAAACAATACCGTTAATTAAGTGATGATTTTCACCAATCCAGGTGAGTTAAAAGTGTATGCTTGACGTAAACACAAATTCGTCATAAAGTGATGGCAAACAACAAACTTATTAAACTTACGTTTACTGCTTCCCGTTAAAGCGTTATATCCTGTACAATATCCGCTTTATGTTTGCAATAAAATTTCAAGATACAAAAAGAGAAAGCACAAGACAAGAAGGAAGAAAAAAAATGTTGTTTTGTTTTGAAACATCATTATGACTAAAAGCTATGAAAGATTATGGCAAAAGTAAACCAAAAAAAAAAGAAAATAACCAAAAGCAAACAGAAAAAGAAAAGAAAATCCGAAAACAAAATAAGGATACTACTCGTACAAACAAACAATATATTGGGAGTGTTGGAACGAAGGTATTTTCTTATTTTCGTATTTTCATATTTTCGTATTTTTATTTTTGGCATTTTTATTTTTAAGCTATGGTATTTGTCTGCAAAGGATGTTATTGCAGAGGCAAATTTATTTTTATACGGCACGTGGGCTTGTTTTCAATGAAACATGAATTTTTATGTCAATTTGAGGTGAAATGGTGAAATGGTATTGATAATAAAAAGCGGTGGTTTAGGATGACTTTGATATATGTCAAAGTTTAGTGATATGTCATATTTTCCAATGCCATCGGCTATCTTGTAATGACAATAACAGTTGTAGAAAATGTCAAAAAAAATATTCAATGGATCATAGTTCCTTCTTGAGAGCAAATAAATGGAATCGCTATAAGGAGCATAAATGTAACGGATGACGTTTCAATGGATGGTTCAAATGCCTAAACTATAATAAGGATCTCAGTCAATTCCCAAAGTTCCGAAGATAAGCTGAGAATTAATAAGAATTTTGTGTTCGATCTGTGTTGAACAAAAGCACGAATCCGTATCATTCGAACTCATTTCGACAAGCGGCCCTCTAGAGACATGACACAATACATCAAGATCATGTTCATTATGAAGAGACTGTTGTTGTGAGTGCAAAAAGTGACGGAAGTTTGCGGACTGGATTCTTGAGCAATTTGAAGTTTGTCTCTAAAATTGTATTTAGCAACGAGGCCCGACCTTTGACGCAATAGGTTGGCGAATAAGCACAATTGCCAATTTTCGGATGAGAATGGATTCCACCAAAAAAATTGCCACGGTGTTTGGTCACTGAGTACGTCTGGACGACAATGATTCGTACAATACCAGTGTGGATAAATTTAGTCCGTCAATACTCAAATGAAAGACAGTATTTCGGTAAGAGAAAACCTTTTTTTCTAGGCTGTATACTTCACCTAAGGTCAAATTCTTCGATTGCTTCTAAATAGTAAGATTTGTAGGCGCATGTTTGATCGATGATTTCGTCGTTGGAGACAAGTATCTTTCTGCCGAGGCATTACTTCAGGTGTGAAAACAGAAAAAAGACATTTGGAAGAAAATTCGGAAAACACTCTTATGGCCATGGGGGAGCAATCCGTAATCCAATTTAGGAAATTTCGGCATGGTTATTACGCAAGCGTTGCATCTAAATGGAAGACCACTTTCTGTTGGCAACTTTATTTTAGAGTAAAATCGTCGTTCAATCGCTCCAAGAGATGACTTACATATTCGCCGCTGGTCTTTTTTTCCATTTTAAAGATAATCCGTGTAGAATGCATTACGTGCAAGTAATGTTTGCCCTGACATTTTTGGCCGACAAAATCACTTTGGGGTGTTTTGAAGGCAATTTTCCTAGAGAAATCTCTGTTTTAAATGCTGCTTGATGGTGTTTTGGTGGATTCAATTTCGTCCATGGTGAAAAGGCTGTCAAATAACGCTTAACTGCTCCGCTTTATTGTAGATATAGAGCCCTAAATGCTCGAAAAAACAGTAATTCATATTTTGGGCGACATGATCAGTCGATGAATCCATGCATCGCAGCTTCGTGGCGGCGAAGCAACACCTTGAACACGGCTGATTACAAAAATATTCAACTAAGTGTAAAATTAAATGGCTTGTGTGGTAGTAGCTCCATCTTGTTAGGACCATAGCTCGCCCAAGTCCAAATCCTCAATTTCTGGCCGTAGCGCTCTATATTGACTGTAAGATTTCTTCTATTGTTATCTTGAAAAAAAAATACCACTCCAAAAAACCACGTCAATCAATTACACGTTCAGGGTGCATTGCTTTCTCTGTGACTACGTGCGGATTTTCCGAACCCCACATACGGCAATTTTGCTTGATGACATAGCCGCCGAGATGGAAATGTGACTCATTTAGCTACTCTAAAGCTCAAACCTAGAGGCGAAATCGACGTTTCTGCTTGAATTCCTGAGTCCTGAGTTGACCTTGTAAGTGAATAATCAATCCGAGATCTTTATGCAAAATTCGCTTCAGTATAGTGTGACTGATGTTTAATTGCTGAGATCTTTAGCGTTGTCAGGTTCGGCGAACACTTTCCACAACAAATGTTATATTCTCCGTTGAGCGCGTTGCACTATTTCGACAGCATAGAAGAAACTTTGCAAAATTTCTCAAAGCTGTTGAAGCGCAAATAGATCCATTTTGCCTTGCGAAATTATAATACTAGCTCATTTGTGTTGCTCAAGTTGTCATTTTTGTCACATCTGAGCGGGGCCTACGGTTTATCGCCGAGTCCGAACGGCACTCCTTAGAAGCTTTTTCGTAGGCAATTTTACTTCCTGGAGTTTGCCATTGCCCGCCGAAAGGGTGGCGATTTGAATAATTTTTGGTGACTCAGCCAGGAGTCCAACTCTCTGCGTGATAGTCCAATGAGCTAACTATCGCGCCATCTCCATCAAGTTTGGATACCGATCAGAATAATCTGCAACCTCCTATTATGCCAATAAAATACAGCCGTTTTATTAATCGTTAGGAAGGTTTTTGCCCTCTGCAGCTTAGTAGCCTTTTAGCTTAGAATTGGTGGGAAGGCCAGTATAAGAAAATTACCAGCATACATGCTGAATGGTGGAAGGACCACAGGTTTCTCTAAGGTGAATTCATTTAAAGAATTGATGCGATCCATTATAGAAAGTGGTGTTCAACAAAGCTGGGTAATATAGCGTCGTAAGTTTTATTCTTTTCTGAAATGGTCCTTCTAGCGAGGGAGTCCCGATGTTGATTTTTTTCAGATTAAGGGATCTTTGGCACCGATGAGATGACGCTGTGCAGTACCATATCTAACGACCTGATCCTCTTGTACGCATGTTGCGATTATGACAAATATTATAGCTATTCACATTACTTGCATAAGCATCTTATAAATTTTTCAAAATCTTTAGTAAAAAAGACAATCATGTAGTAAAATCAGAAAGATAACTTTAAATGAAGGTGAAGCAGTCTTCTACACCAGATTACCGTCCGTTTCTAAAGCCTTAAACACAGTCGTATCCTTTCAGAATTCTACTGCTTGGATTTTATACAGGCAGAAGTTTTTCCATGATTTTCCCGTGGCACGTCCCATTTCTCTTTGCAATTGGTTTTGAAACTTTTTGTAGGTGGACTCTTCGTAAGCTTCTTTTTAGCAATGTTTCAAACTGCTTCCGATTTGCAGAAAAATTTCCCAATTCCTTCAGACAGATATGTACGAGTACGTTTAGGAATAGGCAGTCAGCTTCATCACCCAAACTGAGGAACAAGAGTATTTGAAGAGTTGTTCTTCTCACCAAGTGATGGTTCAAAATTGCTTTAAAGACAAAGCAACATACCTCTATAGAAATATTTGACCAAAACTAGTTCATTGGAAATAAGAATAAAGCAGAACAGAACATAGTCTTGCTAGTTACAACTCGGGCGACAACTATGGCGATACAAGTTTGATATTTTAGGACTCTGTGAGGTCAGTTGGTGAAGCATTTCAAATCAGGAAAAATATTCTCAATTTACTGAAGGAAACATTAGATCAACATCTGCTTTAGATACGTAGAATTACTCTTTACTCCAAAACCACTCGGTGGCTTATGTCTTATATTCAAAGGTATGGTAAGAAACACTACCATTATCCAGTGCTACGATCCAGTAAACCACTCGAAAGGGTTGTAAAAAGAAATTTTTAATTTGACAGCTAACTTGGCGTTGAACATCTAATGGGGTCCTACTAAGCCTAATGGGCGACCTAATTGCAAGGCTAGACAATAACAATAATGAGCTTAGGTATATGAAGGAGCAAAAATAAATCTCTGTTTAAAATACACCCATACTAAGGCCATAAGCCTATTAAAGAGTCCGTCATGCGGGTCATCCACTTTCAGAAAATGATTTAGTTTAATTCCATTAAGCCCATTCTATTTCAAAAAGAACACACGACGTGCACAAGTAACTAACTATTCAATGTTAAAAGCACTCTTAAAAAAATTTATAATATTATAAATATTTTCAAAAAATCTCAACAAGGTGAATAGAAAGCCTTAGGTGCAATATTTCTTTCTAACCAAGCCATTAGGCCGACACGACTAATAAAATCCCATTTGGAAAATTATTACACCCTTTGACCCCGTCGTCCATCTATTCTCTCTCTGATTCTAGAAACAAATCTGATTCAAAAAAAAATAAAAACGAAAACTAAAATAAAAAATGGAAATATGAATCCTCGTTTCATCCTTTTCATTTTTTTTTTTTTTTATTGGAGAAAATTTCATAGAATCCATTCGTGCAGCTCACTGTGTATATTTTTGCTTCAACAGTCAGTCCTGTGTTCATTCAAATATTTTATTCGAATTAAATTCTTTCCTGTGTCCCCTACTCCCTCCATTTCACATTTTTCCATTTTAATGCTTCATACGAGGGTGGTTATGGTGGAAGTGAAAAAAATTAAAAAAAAAAAGAAGTTTGATAGCAGATTTAAGATGTTTTCCATCTCCCAAGCTCCTCTGCTGCTGCTGATTGAATTCAATGCTTGCATCATAATTTCTCCTTTTCTAACTCCCACTTACCAACTCAGGACAAATCCATCGCCAATATCCTGTTAAGAAGAGATCTACATGAGTTGAGTTCAGAATCTATGTTTTATTACTTCCGCTCTCCCCCGTCGGAAGTACCAAAAGAATATGGAAAAGAACGAGAGCAAAAAAAAAAAAACACTCGATGAACTAATGCGTGAAAAATATCTCGAGCAGAGTGCACTTCTGTGTATCTTCGATCTTTTCACGTAAGGAAATAGAGTGAATAAAATTCCAAAGGTCTTTACTATAAAAAAAAACAAAAAAAAAAAACTAATATAAAAGAGGGAAAAAAAACATTCCATTTGCTCCTGTTTTGCATTTTACGAATCGTACGGAGGAAATCCCTGTTTTAAATAAAGATAAAAATAAAGATAAATTCACGAGACTTCGACAAGATGAGACAATGGGCTTATAGTGGGGACGAAAAGGATTTATTTTTGGCAAAAATTCCACCATTCACGATTCCAGGACTCACAAGGCATGCTTGTACTTGTACTTGATATCTTTTTGTCTTTATGTTTTATTTCTGTTTTTTTTTTGTACGAAAAGAAGATTGTTGCAATTAAATTTCAATAAAGACGATCTTATTCAAGGGCGGGTACTTGGTTTTGTAGAATACGATCAAAATTGATGTCCTTGAGAAAGACTAAAGTTTGCAGGAAGTTTTATTTAAACTGAAAACCCACAATGGCATTTTGTTGTGTTTTTTAGAAAGAATTTCGGACAGAATGGTATTAGGGAGTTTTTAAGCATCTATATTCTGAAGTTATAAGACATGTGTGTAATTTAAGTATGAAATTCGATTTTGTTCATATTGCCACACGAGCAAGTTTGCAGCAACCGATACTTAGAGTCAATTTTCCACCATTCTACCACACATTTTCTGCCGGAACGTTGGCAATTTAACTCATCTTACGTTGTTGGCATGTTGGCATGAACCAACGAATCAACGTTAACCCACCCATAAAAGAAAATTCAACGACATTAAATAGTACGAGCGATGAGGCTATTCGAACGGACAATTGACAAAGACATTAAGCCAAAAATGAGCTTCATCGCTTAAGATGATTTCTCGGTGAAATTCGGGATTTCTTTTAAACACTTCCATAGCTCAATCGGAGAAGTTTCGGCGCTTCAACTGATCAAGAGGCTTCAGTTCTTGAGTTAATTCGATCTTGTTAGAGTAAACTGCAAAATCTTTAGCGAAATTCGCCACGATGGGGACTAAGAGATTTCCGATTTCTGTGAATGGCGTAGAATCGATTGATTTGGCTCATTTTGAACTGAAGCACTTACGGCTGCGATATTTTTTGGGGCAGAAATATTAATAATGAACATGTTAACTCCAATTAATTTACCACAGTGCGCTGAGCTTCACTGGTGGGACGATATTTACGACAGACAATTGGAGTAAGCGCTTTTAAAGTTGCAAGCACCGACTTTAAATTTCGGTAGTCATTTTTAATAATTTCCAAACGTTGCTCGTTCGTGAACTTCACCACGATAAAAATGTAAACCTTGACTGACATTTTGACATTGAAAACAAAAACACTGTGGCGCTGGCACGCCGGTATGGGCCATGGCCTAGCTTCCTGACACTCATTTGTATTGCTCATGTTGTCATTTTTGTCACATCTGAGCCGGGCCTACGGTTTATTGCCGAGTCCGAACGGCACGGCAAGCTTTTTCGTTAGGCAATTTTACTTTCGGGAGTTTGCCATTGCCCGCCGAAAGGGTGATGGCGATTTGAAAAATTGTTGGTGACCCAGCCAGGAATTGAACCCAGACTCTCTGCGTGATAGTCCAATGAGCTAACTATCGCGCCATCGCCAACGCCGTTTTGATATTGACTAATCATAAAAAAGTTTAAGGGTGCATTTGTATTAAAATGCAAAACTGTTTTGTGCTTATTGAAAAACGCTTTATCTGATACTATTAGCCTCACTTTCAACTCAAACGAAAGTGGCAGAGACCCGCTATTTATGATTGGTGTTTTTCGAATTGGTAACGCTTGTCGATCTTTCAAAACAATTAGAATCCCGGATCACACAGCAAGTAATCGAATTGATAACACACATCCACGAAGGCGTCGTACGGTGCGCAACAAAAAAAGGAGTTTTTGCTGTAGATTATATTAATGAGGAGGATTCGAAAGAGTCAATTCGCCATACTGTACAGCGTACATCCATTTTATGAGCATTTTGGGGAAACATCTTGGTTAACAAGCTTACTAGACTCAGATTCTGCGAAAATTGAAAAAGCTTGACTATCTATCTCGTGTGCTCTTGATCTACTTTTCAATTGCAAAAGTTTGTTCAGTGGCGAGAGCATTTTGAGTCACTGTTAATATATCTCGTAATATACCTCTGAATTGGCACCCATATTGGATTATTTTCTGTGGAGATATTGGAGTCTACGCTGATAATCCACAGATGATTGATGACTTATGTGGTAACAATGTTTGCATTCTAAACGGTTCCAGCACCTAGAAAAAGTGGTCAAACATTTGTCTTTCAAGGCCGCTCTATCCGCCAATAGGCACTTACTACGATTTTATACTCCATACCTCGGACACAATTGCCTTTCTGCACTTCGAACAAAGCAAAGTCTTAGACACAATAAAAACATTCTAGAGGGAGAGGCTTGTGAGAGGCTTTATATGAGTTAAAGCACGTTTGAACACATTGCCAACGAACTGCAGGAGGTCTACGAGTTAAAAATGGACAAATCGGATGCAAAATGCAAGTTTGAATTTCACTTCGGGCAACTACAAATTTTATGTGAATAACGACGGTTTTGTTAACGGGTTAAGGTATGATTTCTTCATTCATATGTTCAAAACGTGAAAAGATGAGCTCAGTAGATGTGATGTCGTCAACTTTATTATTTTCGTGGGTTCCAGCTTTCAGAATGTTTTCTCAATCGTTTCAAGTACTTCCGCAAATTGTCAAGAACTATTCGCCCAATCTAGAAGGTTATCTTCGCAGTATACCTAAAGTATATCCTGGTGTGATTTCGCCGCTCTTTTGCTTATCTTTAAACGAAGACACTGCAAAGATCCAGTAGAGTGAAGTTAAAATCAGTAAAAGAAGATCTTTAACTTCTAAATAAGCCACAAGAAAACAAAGATCGTTTATCAAACATCTACCCATCGACGAATACACAGAAAAAGATTTCGCAAGTAGTGAACACCAAAACGATCTGGGTAGTCGAATCACCTACAGGACTCTCGTGTTTCTGATTCCTGTGGACATATCCGAGAAAGCAATTCAGCGATGAAGCTATGGGGATGTTCGCAGTTGATGCAGGTGCCTCAGGATTCTGCTTGACGATATGAGGGTTCTAGATATGACCAACTAATTTCACCATTTCCAACGGCGTATTACTAAATGAACATTTCTTCTTATAACTGATGCGGGTGCTTTTAATCAGCTTATAAATTCTTATTCCAATAAGGTAAAGTTCTAGGCTGCCATGGAACTGGTGACCTAGGGCCGAGTTTGAGGGAGATTCTTTTTTAAGAGCCAATCGATACGTTGCTGAAATCGATCCACCTATTTTATGATGCATCTCCGGTACATAGCTGGGACTACAAAGCAGTTTTTCCCAAATGTCACTTACATAGCGGATTATGGCTGTAGCAACTGGTCTCTTGCAATGAAATATAAACAGAGTCCCTATTAGTTAGTTCCCATTCTTAAGAATTATTACAGGTATCGCAAACCCCAGTAAGATCATATGTGTTTCTTTCATACCGAGATCGTAAGAGACTGAAGCTTCTGTGCCCGTTTGTGATAGAAGATCATCAAAATGCTTTAGCATAATCTGGGATTTGAAAACTGAATCTCAAGTGGAGAATTCGATGAAATAAAACCAGGCTCCCTCGATTCGCTACGTTAATAGACATAATTTAACTTTTTCGGTTTTCTGACTTATGGCAGGGGACCACAGTTGCCTATTTTTAGAGGTGCATATCTTTATTTGAAGTAAATAGAATATATCATGACAATTTCTAAATGGAAATCTTTTGAATGAAAATAAATTAAATTCATAACACTGATCTGAGGTAAGGACCTGTACAAGGTCATCTTTGAATATCATTAAACCTTGGAATATGCCCAACACGAGTCAGTTAAATATCACTCTGAGAATCCACAAATTTGAAGTCAAAACAAACCGGTTTCCCATTTCCCAGTCACTGAAAGTAAATAATTTGCAATACTTGAAAATATGAGAATCAACAAGGAGGGAAATTTCACGTACGTTTCAATAAGCTTGCTGAAAAAGTAAATTGGTTGAAATGAGTAAGATAATGCATTCTGAAGAAAAAGCAGACACAAAACAAGAATAAAAAATATATTCAAGTCCCATTTGCAGTGCAAATTAAAGTAGAAAATCCCTTTTCAACTTTTAAACGTTCTCCGCTCAGCCTTCTCCCTTATTAGCTAATTATTATTCTCCACAAAATTAAGCCTGTTAATTCCATTTTTAGATCCTTGCTGCTTTATTCATGGTACATACACCATGTACCACTGTATAACCAAAACCGCACACCCCTGTGCGACCAGAGTAGGTCTTTTCGTTAGTCCTAGAACCAAGTGCATCGAAGCACTCAGGCAAAGTTCGTTTCTGCCCAACCGCATGGATACACTGGAGTACATACACATAGTCACGCTCACTAGGAGCAATTTACATTGCCTAATTGCAACCTCTGCAATGTTGTTGCAAGCATTTAATTGCGGTTAAATTAGATGATGACGGCACGGCAAGGTTGTATTTTTCTAGTCCTTTTTGGTGGATTCTAAAAGTTTTTTCTTCTCGATTTGTTGGCCTTTTCTTTGTTTTGTGTTTTCACCATTGTTACACGTTCGTGTGAGTTGAGAGAATAACGTGGCGAATAGAACCAACAAAAAATAGAAATACTACTACACGTGTACGTTGTCGCTAAACTCTTTTTAACAAGGACAGGAGGCTTCCTGTGACAAGTTTGTGGGTTACTCAATTATTTTGGTCGTCTCTGGTGGGTTGAGGGATACACACAACCAAACACAAAAAAAACCGTTAATACCAAGCAGCGGCATGATAGATTCTAATGCTCTTAGCCGTTATAAGTAGCTTAGTTGTCATGAAGGAGATGCCTCCGACAATTGTAACTGAATTTTCCTTACACTCCTACTCTATCGCATAAAATGAAAAATTCCATCCAAGAGAGCTTGTTAAATGAAATTATGCGGAAGCGTTTCTCCATGGCACGTCACCTCACTTGACGTAGTCAAGTCGTATCTATCTAAAAAAGACTCCATCCATTTAAACAGCGAGCACAAGTATAAATTTCATAAGTAACTTAACATACCCCCAACAGAAATATCCTTACTTAGACTTGTATTAATTATTCAGGCTTTAGTTGCTGTGTAACGGGCCAAGGGTTATGGGGAATGTCTGAGCTTTACATACACATCTTTGATTGATAGGCAGAGGTTGAAAACTTAGTTTCAAGCAGCTTAAAGATACAACCATTCGTACCAGTTTAAATACAACTACAAGTAAACGGTTGGCAGAGGTGTAGGATTAGGTGGTGAAGGAAATCCTATTTTCGCGGAATATGAGACTCAAGAATATACGCGTACAACCTTCCGACTTTCGCAACGACTTGGTAGAGAAAGACGCAATTAGTGTTAATCATGTGGAAGAATACAGAACAGCTACGTTATGCTACCTGCCACGACAACGTATTCGTGTTCGTGTTCATCTTCGTCTTCAACTTCGTCACGATACACTACAAAATCCTCAACATTTCTGGGTGTAAATTAAAATTATTTAATTTTCTAGAGCAAAGGATTTTTTTTTTTCCTTTTCACCAGTGTAAGGATGAAGGAAGATGTTTCCAAAAAAAAAAAGAACATGACGATGGTGGTGGTTCCACATTTGCTTGACAGGTTCTATCCAGGTAATACTTACGTGTGAAGCTAATTTTTCAACATGTGAATGTGCAGCTCTTATAATCCGGCGGATTTAAAACGGCGAATCGTAGGTAAATTGAAACATTTGCGGTATTAAAGTGATGTGCGGTTAGGATTTTGCAAAACGCATTACAACTAATTAGGGTTTATGTAGGCAGTAGTTACGACAGAGATTTGGGGGATTTTTAATGAATTATTGGTTAGAATTTTTGAGTGGGATACGCGTTGCCGTAATCTGAATTTATGTGAATTTTTGCGGATTGAAAATAATGTACTGTATTGTACCAGCAGAAGCACACGTGTATCTTAGGAATTGTATGTAATGTATGCCACTGGCGCACTTGGAAAATGCTGGATCGAGAAATCCTAACTCAGTTTATGTGCACTAACTTAGCAGAATATTGTGGAATCTGAAGAGGTCATCAATGCAGCGATCATGGAGAATCTGACTCTTAGAATTATGAAACATCGTAAAACCAGCAGTCATAGAGAATAAAACCCACATGCTCAAACAGAGACTATTTTACGATCCGAGAAAAGAAAAGTCAGTATCAGGTTTCTTGAGGCAAAACAGTCTTCTGAACAGACTGTCTACAGAACAGACTTTGAGGACACCTTGGAAAATCGAGCGCTTGTCACATATTTACAAGAAAATCACCAGAAAAGAAGTTGGAAAACAATATTGAAATATTGTCAGACATTAAATACGGGACGTCCGAATCCAATTCTAAAATAAGGTGTGTAGGGGGCCACAATTCGATCCATACAACTTGTGTCTAGAACAACAGGTTGCGCCGTCGCTGACGGCATCGATCGGGACAAGATTTCGAAGGTGCGTTACGCGACGCAACTGAAGAGGATTAGGGTAGATTGGAGGTGAATGGAGAGTTGATAGTTAGCCCAGTGAAATTTATAATTGTAAGTGACTAAAAAGATAAAATGAGCCTAGAATACCAGTACCAGATATTGAGTCTGTTAAACAAGTAAGACGGACTTTGACTTATTATAATTTTGTGCAAAAACATACAATTCCTGGCGTTGATATATTGTTCCAAACTACAACCAAGCAAACCCCTGGCAAACACAGAAATATGGTCACATCTACGTATGCCATAGATATAACGCACTGCGTCGTTAAAGGCAACTTGCAGCTTTCGCTTGGATGAATAGTCAAGACTGCTATATACCACCCCAGCATATGTTATGAGGGGTAGAACTAGAGACTGTACCAGCTTTCGTCTTGTTTCCTGAGGGGTAAAATAAGCACTGATCCACAATTTTCGTAGACATCCGTAGATACGAGCCACGACCACATTTGTGTGATTGTAACCTGACAAATTTCGGTTGATAATAAAGCCTAGACTAGTGACAGAGTCCACAGCTTTAATTTTGTTATTATTAAGGTAAACATCGGGAAGGAGGCAAGGGTCGAAATTATTTTTTGAAATGGATATTATTTGAGATTTTGATGGATTAAGAAGCAGCCCATTAGCTACAGACCAGGTTGCAATATGTTTTAAGTCTTCATTGATGAGAAGAACTAGTTCATTGAGGTTACCATAAGGCTTCGCTAAATATAGTTGGACATCGTCAGCATAAAGGTGTACTGAAGTATATTTACAGACTGTTGGAAGGTCATTAATAAACATGCAGAAGAGTACCGGACCTAATATTGAGCCTTGAGGAACTCCCTGCTTTATTTCTTTCAACAGTGAAAAACGTTCCCCCGAATTAACCCTTTGTGATCTGCCAGAGAGAAAACTACTGATCAATTTTAGTGCTCTTTCGCTAAAACCAAAGTGATTCTTGAGCTTCCAACACAGAACTTTATGATTAACTTTATAAAATGCCTTAGAAAAGTCTAGCAAACACAGCAACGAGACATAACCCCTGTCATTCTCCTGCCTTAATTCTTCAAAAAGGATCACCATAGCTGTAGCACAACTGTGGTTAGCTCTAAAGCCAGATTGCTGAGCGTACAACAAATGATTCAGTGACAAGTGCTTCGTTATCTGCTTTGCCAAAACCTTTTCAAAAACCTTTGATAGACAAGGTAGAATGCTAACCTGTCTAAAATCAACAGGAGAAGATGCATTTGTTTGCTTTGCTATTGGCAAAACTCTTGCAAATTTCCAGAGCTGTGGAAAAGTTGACGTTATTATGCACCAATTGATTACATGAGTGAGATGGGAGACAATTTCAGGTAAAATAAGTTTAACAAATCGAATTGGAAAGCCATCCTAACCTATCGAATTGGACTTTATGCCTGTAACGCATTGAGTAATTTCAGCATCCGTGGCTACTTCAAAACTTTCGAACATTGGTACAGAGCCTACACAGTCTACTGTTCGATTAGAAATTGGGCTACCAGCAGTGAGGTCATCACCCAGGAAAAAATTATTCAAGTCATCTGGATCCAGAGCACACAGAGAGTTATTCCTTCCAACAGACATACCGATTGTCCTTAGGTTGCTCCAAAGTTTCTTAGCAGGAAGGGAAGAATATAGTTTAGAAGCATAAAAGTTTTTCTTTGACGTACGCAGGACGGTGGTTGGGTAATTACGAGCCACTTTGTATGCGGACCAATTTATATCAGATGGCCTACGCTTCCATTTACTGTATAATTTATTCCTCGTCTTAATAGACCAGACCACCTCCGAAGTAAACCAAGGACATACTTTATTCTGAACTTTCACTTTTTTCATAGGCACACATTCATCATACAATTTTAGTAGTATTGATTGAAACAGTCTTACTTTTTCATTTGGATCACCAGCCAATCGGCATTGCTCCCACGGCGCAGAAAAAGTTGCAGCTTGAAGGACGTTAGCATCAATAAAATTAAAGTCTTTAAAAGTAAAAGTATCAGGGATGGCGGTTTTCGAAAAATTGATATCATAACAACAAAATAGTAGATCATGGTCTGAAACATCAAATGAAAGTTGTTCAAACAAGAGAACGAGCGACGAACACGAAACAATTATAAGATCAAGAAGACTGGATACTTTATCCTTCGCAACAACAACAATATATACAATATGAGTTTTTTCCATGATTATTCAGCTTGGCTGTCGATGTTGAACCATGGCTATGTGGTTCCCATGGTTTCTTCTTCTTGGGGTTAGTAGTGGATCTAATTTGCATCACCAGGGGTTGTACGTTACAAACAACCCTTTCACCTGACAAGTTGCGTTTCAGATGTGCAAAATCGTCTTTCAACGTTACTGCATTTAAATCATTCCTAATGATGTGAAATTGCTTGCGGAATCTCTCCTAATGTAAGTGCAAGTTTTTCTTGCATTTGGCACGAGTCGTACCTACTCCAATAATGCTTCCAATTCCGTATCTTCATACACTTTCGGCTACTTGTTTACTTTTGAAACCACTCACGACAACTTCTTTCACTTCAAGCATCAGCTGCAGATTTCTTCAAATTAAAGATGTAAGCCAGCTCAAAACTCGGGATTCCGTATGAAAAAAAAAAATTGGTGATTCTTCAATGTTATGGTGTTGATAGATGTCCAACCTTACGGCACGACATATTACATCTGAAAGTTTAAACCATAACTTACTGCTGGGACCATCTATTGTCAAACAGCGCAAACCTACTTGTACTACAACAAGCATGCGGCAGACGGACTCTCATCTTATTTTTTTAAATCAAAGACAAATAGTGAGATTGGCAAATAAGGGATGTCCTATATTGATTGATACTCAGACGGTGCACGTTTGTCAATTCTATGCCTTACTTCTTTCATTTCTAAAGTCCCACACTCGTAATACCACCTTGATAAGAAAGTTCCCGGATTAACCGTGTGGCGCTCCCATTGTTCCGATTTGAGTTTGTTTTGTTAAGTTGGTACATCTGTTATTGATATTCCCTCTAAATCTTAGCGTCATAGCTTGACATTCGCAAAAGTTACGTAGCCAAGAGTACATCTATCTCTGTGTGTGTTGGCGATTTTTTTACAATTTTAGAAATGAATTTAAATTTTGCGAAAAAAACGGATTTAATGGTGCACGAACGTTGGAAAAGGGTATCGGCAACGATTCTCTAAAGAAAACAGTCATTTACCAGTGGCACGAGCGGTTCAAAAGTGGTCGTGAGTCAATCGAAGATGAGAGAGATAGCGGAGGACTCGAACATTGCCTATGGATCCGTCCAAGACATTTTGGTTAATGACTTGGGTTTCGGTCGTGCAGCGGCAAAGTTGGTGCCAAAAGACCTCAATTTCATGCAAAAAAGAGACGGTTTTGACGTCGCAAAAGAGATGATTTGCTAGGCTGAATCCGATTCCACATTCGTCAAAAGGATCATTACTGGAGACGAGACGGGTTTATGAGTACGACACGCAATCCAGACATGAGGCAAGTGAATGGCGTTCACCAAATGATCCGGGACCAAAAAAAACTACGTCGTTTTCAGTCAAAAAAGAAGGCAATGCTCACGGTTTTCATGGATTACAACGGTGTATTGCATCATGAATTTTTGGCAGATGGCCAGACAGTAAACAAAGAGTATTATTAGGGCGTTATGAGACGTTTGCATGCAGCAATTTGCCGAAATAGACCAGAATTGTGGGAGAAAACTTGTGGATTTTGCACCATGCTAACGCACCGTCGCACAGTTTCACCATTATTCGTAATTTTTTGACGAAAAATGCAACAAATACCATCCAACAGCCACCGAATTCACCTGATTTGGCTCCTGTGACTTCTTTCTGTTCAATCGAGTTAAAAAAAACACTACGGGGAACACGTTTCAGCAGCCGAAAGGAAGTAATGAAAAAATCGCAGGAAGCACTGATGGACATACCGAAAACCGAATATAAAAAATGTTACAAGGATTGGATCAAGCGCTGGCACAAGTGTGTTGCAGTCGATGAGGATTACTTTGAAGGGCGCAATATAGATTTAGCTGAATAAATTTGTATTTCTAATTTTCTGCATAGATTCCGGGAACTTTGATCTTTGAACTTAATCAAGGTGGTATACCTAGCAACTGTCTCTTTTGCAATACACGAAGTCATCTTAAACCTTTGGTTATTCTTTACACGACAGCATACTCGTACGCTTATCAGATGAAGCGAAATTCGTTCGACTCAATATGTTAGGAGTACTACGGTGATATCGGTTTGCTGACCGTGTATATCGTTTTTCTGCGAAAACTTGAAAATTTTAACCAACGAGGATCCTTCATCCTACCCTATTAATTCGCTTCTAGTAAATACATCACTGGTGTTCTCACAGGACTCCAAATATGATTTTGTTGACAGTGAAAATCAAATTCTTAGATACTGAAACTGAGATAGGACTCCCTATGCCGACTTGAGTTGAATGTTAACCCAGCCGATGGCATGATTTTCCATGATAAAGAGAACAGTGATAAATAAGTGCGAGTTGTTTGTGAAAAAATATTACTCGAATGCGTTTTTTCGTGGTATGCCACAGGATTGCGTGCAATGGCCTCAATTTTTTTTTATTAAAACTTATACTCCCTACTTACCAGCGGTGCAAGCAAAAAATGTCAAAGTTGGGTTCATCATTGATCATTACGGAGATTAGGGGGCACATGTTTTTAACGATTTTTGATTGCTCCCAACTCACACTACTCAGACTTCTACGAATCCCCCTTGTTCAATTTGCCACCTTGTATATAAATCCAACAATTGATTGCTAAACTGAGTATCGAAACAAATGTTTGAATGAATACTCGTACCTCATCATATGTACATACTCGTACTTCTCGAGAAGATATTTCCTCATGGGATGGACACAATAATCGCCTCAATGGGATTAACGCATTAACATAAGGATATTGTTTTGTTTTCTAGGAAATTTCCCATGTTTACGCATCAAATTTTGCACACTTACTCCCACCTACAGACACAAATACATACACATGCATGTGCCTTTGGATTTTAATCCCGTTTCCCTACCATATGAAATGTTCCACAAATAGAGATCGAATGTTTCATCATCAGACTATGTTGTTCCTTCACTTTTGATTGCGTCCTTGTTCTTTGCTACTACGTTCGGCTATACATACATGTGTATGGTTATTGTGTTAATTATCGTCTCAAGTTCTATTCAACTTCTAATCCAAGCAACACAGAGCTTCTATCGATCGAATTTAATGCATGCCCAATGATATTGAGTGAATAAATTTACATTAAATTCGATTCTCAAACATGTCGGATCAGTTTTGGTGAAAATATTTTCCAAAATTTTCATTGGCTCCTTTGGATTTCAAATATTGTAGTAACATCACCCACAGAACTTAATGTTTATGTTGACAGCCTGAACCTGAAAATGTTTGCACTTTCGTCTCCCCAATGACGGGTTATGGTGATGATGACGAGTAGTGACATTGACATTTGAGTCCTCAGGTGCAAAAATCTACCTATGGAAGTCCTCGTGAAGAAGTGTTATTGGTTTTGCACTTGCATTTTTAATTTCAATAGAACATTTTCAATTAACCACCCTTATTAGCTTTTGGCGTTGATAACCGTGCTGGCAAATTCGTGATAAACTCACAATAGGCACTCAACGAACTTTTGCATGCATGACAACGAGTTCGACGAGCACAATGGGTAAATATTTGTCAGATGTCCTTCTGTTTGTAGGTACGAGTAGGTGAGTAGTTTGATGTTTTTTTTTTGTGTAGGTATCGTGTTTTATTGTGAAAATGTGAAAAAAATTGGACTTATCTGTTTTTAATTGACAGTACGTGCACATAGAGTTGAAAAAGTGTCATTAATCGGCGTTTACAAACGTAATAGTGGAGGAGTTAAAGTGTTGGGCGGTCCGTCATTCTTCAAACGTACTCATAGTTATGGTTAAAATGAATCAGCAGCTTTTTTTAGGATTTCTACGTCATTTCCAGCCGTTAGAGTCATTTTTTTATTCTATTGAATTGTATCATAATGAGACATCGTATTCATGTAGATTGTAGTGGGTTGATTCCTGTCATTTAGGGAATCACTTTCTTCGTATGATTTTAATAATAAACGAGTAAATATTGTACATATTGTACGAACTGTGTCCCTTTTATATCGTAAGTGATTTGACTATTTTCTGCTGTGGTGACAACCGAAACAGACTTGATGACAAAAGTAATTTACCTACTCCTTGGCGCGTGTAAGGGAGTTGTTCGAATTTCTATGACAAACGACCACGTAACATGTGGTTTTTGCCTCCTCTCATCATCAATAGTGTAATAATAGAATAGCGCCTGATTGTAACTGCCGATAACTGTAAATGCAAATGGTTGAATAATGACAGAAAAATGACAGAAAAATGATATACATCAGTGATAAGATCCGCAATACGGAATAACTCATTTAAACCATGTGGTGAGTGGGTAAGTTATTGCTCCCATGAGGTTGGGTCGGAGTCTATAATGAGGAATCATCGTTTGCCTGTTTTTCATTAATAAATCTCATGCAACAAGAAGTGAGGAGTTTAGATTTCAGGAAGTCGTTTTGATTGAACTTTTTTTTATTATTTATTCATAATGAGTCTTTCAGTTGAGCTACATCAAAAATTTATTCAATTTTGGGTCCCGGAAGTGTGGATGTACTATATTTCCAGGTACCCAGACCAAGTAATTGCTTCAAGTTCTGGTAATGACTTGAAAGTCTTCTTATGTTCTTCTGCTTCTGTAAAACACAGGTACAGTGGCAAGCAAAAAAAATTCACTTAAGACTTTTTACTACAGGTACTCCTATTCAACAGGAGTAGGTGTTCTCTGAAATGTTCGCTCAAGCGAAACTGAAAGCCCAACTTGGTAGTTCTAAGTGATTGAAGCTTACTTCTACTTGTACGCGTGAACTAAGTTATAGACTTCCCCCACTAAGTTAATCTCTCCGTCTTAGATTTGAAGACTCTGCGGACCGGAGCATTGATGTCCAATCGCGCTACAGCCATTTCAAGCTACTGAAATGACTTGGTTGGTGTCGTTATACAGTTGAACGTTAAATCTTCTCATTTAAAGCTCGTAAACGCAATCGGGACCGTATATTTTTCAAAGGATGTCTGTGTCTAAGGACATCTTCATCCGCTTTCCTTGCCTCAGCGCCATAAATCAGGATTGGATGATCAGGGTCTTACATACAGTGTTCTTGAGTTTTCAGCCTTTCTACTGAATTGCCTTCGTAGCCCTAAGAAATAGAGATCGATAGAGATATAGCTGTCGAGGCCACAGAAAATAAATTAGCTTAGGATGTTGTTAGTCCTTTGGTCGATTAATTCCGGTCGGTAGTTAGCTGGCGATGGCGCGATAGTTAGCTCATTGGACTATCACGCAGAGAGTCTGGGTTCGATTCCTGGCTGGGTCACCAACACTTTTTCAAATCGCCATCACCCTTTCTGGGGGCAATGGCAAACTCCCGGAAGTAAAATTGCCTACGAAAAAGCTTCTAAGCAGTGGCGTTCGGACTCGGCGATAAACCGTAGACCCCGCTCAGATGTGACAAAAATGACAACATGAGCAACACAAATGAGTTTCAAGAAGCTAGGCCATGGCCCATACCAGGCTGCCAGCGCCACAGTGTTTTTTTGCTTTGTTGGAATCCGCTGACGATCCGACAGACATAATAAGATTGAGGAGTAGAAATTCGGTGTTCTTAGCAACGGCGTTGACTCAGAAAGCGTGCATGAACCGTTTCATTGCTTACATGAGATGGAAAGAAGGCTGTTGAGAAAGCTGCTATCAGATGGATATAATTGTTATTTTCTCAATGAGAGGGTTCCTAAGACATCGACCCTTTAAATGGCAGGATTTCATACGAAAAGGAGAGTTATCATCTCTGCGAAGTGAGGATGTTTATAAATATTTAATTCTAAGGGTAATGACTTATCTATTGAAATTAGAAGCGAAATAGGTAGATATATCCATGACAGATATATCGCCCGTAAACATTTTAAGACATGGGTACCTATGCTCTGATGAGTGGTGACTTCTATGTTCAATGTGTATATAATGACAAGAGAGATTGTGATAAGGGCAGAAGCTGTCCCCCTATAACGAAAACCTTTTCCCATGACAAGCATCCAAAACAATAAAGCGCTTTATGAGTCTGCAGCAGTCTGTAGAATTTTTCATCGTATTGTCTTGTGCTAAAAGATGACTAACCATGTTTGTGTAGGGAAAGGAGCTTTATTGTTTAACTGATTACGACCAAGATGCCCTGCAGATCCGTTTTCTCTATACCAAAACGTAGGCCAGGGTGCCTCTTTTTATAAGGAGGACAGGCTATGAAACGATGACATGATACGAGAAGATTTTGGGTTAATTGGTCGAGGTGAACAAAACTGGGACATACCGAGATTGTGCCCAATACAAAGGCATATCTCTTTAAAGTTTTCTTCAAAAGTACTATGATAAATTTCTGAAAGGTGTAGTCGAATCCTTGCTTCGCTGCTGTCGAAAAACAACCGACCACATATTACCTTCCGAAAATTACGTGACATTTTTTTTTTGTTTTTTTGTATAATTGGCGCGCGCTCAAAAGGTTATTAGCACCCTTAAAATGATTGCACACAGCGCGAGCGATGGAAAATTAGGGAGGATAGAAAGAGAGGTACCGATGTACGTTGGTCTTGAATGTTTGGAGGTTATAATGACTAGGGAATAAAGAGCTCAGCAGGGCATTCCATAAGCGAGTTGTTCGGCTTAGGAAAGAATCACGATATTTCAGTGTACGTCAGGTGTTACAGTGAGAGGTTTGAAGGGACGGAATGCTACTGGCAATTTCAGCGGAGCATTGGTGGTGAAAATAGCGATAGAACAACGTGAGGCAGGAGACATTACGTCGGTGGTCGAGGGTGTCAATCGATTGGGTAATATTAGCATCACCTGTAAGTTTTATTGCATGGTTTTGAATCCTATCTAGTAGGCGCAAAGATGTCTTGGATGCACCTGACCAGATGTGAGCATTGTACTCCAATTTTGGGCGAATGAAAGCCTTATATATTGAAGCCAGATCAGAGGGGGTGAAATATTTCTTAAATCGCTTAAGGAAACCTAGACATTTGGCAACATTTTTGGCGACTTCGAAAATGTGGTTATTCCAACGTAGGTTGTCATTGACATACACACCAAGAATGGAAAGTTTTTCGTTTTCAACGATGCAAGTGCCATTCACGGATAATGGCTAGGTATTAGAATTTCGCTTAAGAAACAGCAGACAGCATTGTGTTTTGGAAGCATTGAATTCCACTCTGTTGGTAGTTCCCCTATGCTGTTTATATTGGAATTTAATGAGCTTAACATACGGTGCCGTTCCTGCTCTTCGGCTGTTCGTTCGTGAGTCCGGGAACGAATATGAAAAACAAGGATTACTGTCGTCAGCAAAGGAGTAAATTCGATTAGAAGTAGCAGACAAGAGATCATTGATGAAGATTAAAAAGAGTGTCGGAGACAGAACGGAGCACTGAGGCACACCAGCATTTATTTTGTGGATATCAGACTTGAAACCATCCAAGACAACTTGAATTGAACGTTCCGAAAGGTAATTTCTAATCCATTGAAGTAGAGAGTCATCGATCCGAAATGCACGCATTTTCGACAAAAGAGCCTGATGCCAAACTCTGTCAAATGCCTTCGCCAGATTGATGTTGACTTTGGTTCCTCTTTTCGGTGAGACATTGCCAAGCAAAGTGTGCAGCAAGCAGTTTGGCCTTGTCCAAAGAGCTGACAGCTGGAATGTCATTGTAAATGAGCGTTGGGATCGAGGATGAGGCAGAATTTCTAATGTTTTTGACGAACGACCAACAAGTTTTACTACCTTTGGGACATTGTAGTATTCTTTGCCTCAGTTTTTGGTCGTATAGAAATTTCACACGATTTACCTCTGTCAGGTTGGTCTTATAGGACCGAAAAAACATTTCTCGCAAACCGACAGCCTCTTTACAGCTCGAGTCGTACCAAGCCTTTTCCTTTGGTCTGATACTCTTTATCCGGTGAGGGATAATGTATCTCATTCTAAAGAGAATAGTGTCTGTGATCATATCAGCAGCGGCATCCACGTCGTTATCGGGGAAACATAACGACCAGTTAAAATTCCGCTCCAATTGGCTTTCTCTCTTATTGCCATACTGTGTGGTCAATGTACGAGAATTAAGCTGATACGACACAATGGTCCGGCGAGCCTAGAGGTGGGAGTACATCAACTGTGTACTTATCAGGGTGAGAGGTTAGAAACAAGTCCAGGGTGTTGGCAGTATGACTATCAACGTCTGGGATTCGCGTGCGCTCATTTACAGGCTGGGTCAAGTTGTTTTCCGCGGCGAAGATCTCAACACACCGTCTTTAGGGTGTTGTCTGTCTAGAATGTTGAAGCCACCCAGAATTGTGTATATTGAAATCGCCCGTAATAACGATTTCAGAATAGTTCGAGGGTATATCAGATCTGTCTACACAATTTTTTTTACCATTTAAGAGAAGGTTTATGTCAATGATTTATTTTCACTTTGGGCACAAACATATATCAGAAGAAGTTTTAGTATCCCGGGATCATAAATAGTAAATGATTGACAAAATGACTAAATCAGATTTACATATCTTAGTAGATCTGCTAGCATACAATATATGGTAAGGTTAGTGCCAGAGTCTTCAACTCAATGTATGTTCCAATTCTCAGACTTGTCTGGATAAAATGAGGCACAGAAAAGTACATGAAGAACTCAAATTGAACTCATGCACAATCTATTTGTAGTCATGGAAGGGATGATTATACAAGACATCCGAGATCTCAATCAGGTGGGACTGAGGCAAGACCGACATCTCTTAAGGTTGATGTGGCTAACGATTTTGGTGACGGGGTATGGTGCAAATCCCGGAAAGCGTAAACGACTGTTTCGGCGATAAAGATGTTAATGAGTGTTAGGTATGCCGTATTAGAACCTATCCTAGGCTATAAAATACCCCTTATTTCATGAGATAGATTGTGAAATCCTTGTGTATAAGCAGGGAAATACATTTCTATAATTTCCAACAGTTTGTAGTTCACCGTAGCGGCTACTGCAATCGCCAATGTACAAGGAGGTTCCGACAAAGGTGGGTTTTGAATGTATGAGGATTGTAATGACTTGGAATAAAAACAATATTTTGATACTTTCACCACCAACAAGAGCGTTTATGTTAAAATTGTGTCATTTCTTTCCTATTGACCCCCGAACCCTTTCGAATTCAGTCTTATACATTTACACAGTCCTCCTCCTTTATCTCAAAAGTAACGAACGACTCTCCAAAGAAAACTTGGCTTCCATTCAACACAAATAAAATAACTTTATCGGTTACAGATGTACCTATAGATACAGTCGTTTAACCCATTCAAACCCAAGTTGAGTAGTTTTACCATTTTCGCGAAAAAGATAACCTCCAGAAAATTTAAATGCGCGAACAATGCCAAGAAGAGCACTTCAGTAGACAAAGTCTACGCGAGTTCAATGTTCAAGCGGAAAACATTTAAATAAATTGCAATTAACTCAAAGAAAAACAGCAAGACAAACAAAATCCCTCGAGGGTTGACTGCCAGAGAACAATGCTCTTCATCGTCATCGTCTTCAAACAATGGAAAGAAAACAACAAAAAAAACACTTTTCTTGGATAATCCCATTCAGTGTGAATTATTTTTGATAAACATAAATAAAGTCCCTGAGATACTATAAATATATAGTAAGAACTTATCTAATATTTTTTTCCATTTGCGCTAACGATTGCATTTTGTATGGTTTACGAATACAAGTTATGCGATTAGAATCGCTTCAAAAGTCAAGATGGAAAATATTCAAAAGATTGCAGATCCCTTAGAATGAAGATGCAAAGAACCAACTCGCTGTGATGCTAGTACAAAGATACTAACAAATCTAGGTACGTTCTTATGTACGGATAAGAAGATTTCAAAAATTTGTTTTGTACTTGCTTCTTCTTTATTCTAGAACTGAGTTTAAATCTTTTTGGGAAAGAAAGAGGCACGTGGATTCTGTTTGTTCTTGTTGTGGAAATTGTTCTCCTAATTTTTTTGTTTTTGAAAGATTTCTCTGGCGGGCAAAGAATAAATAACACTGGCATTCGGAATGGGAGGAATAGGAGGTGAGCATTTTGGCTCCATTATTTGTGTTGTGAAAGTTGCTCATACAAAGTTTGGGTCTACATTTTCCTCTTCTCTGTGCAAAAATAAATTCAAGTCTTATGTAGGATGGAAGGGAAGGATGGCTTAAGGGGGGTAGAATTGCTCGAGAAATAGTGCGCCTTAGGATTGGAGGTCTTTACATTTTTGGGGGGTCAATGGTCTTAACATTCGTGGGCAAGTGCTATGGGCAAGTGAAGTTTGAAAAATTCAGATGAATTTGTATTCATTTATAACGATTCAGAGTGTGCATCAGAAGGCATGTATCCACGTATCAATAGACAAGTATCTGGGTCATCCTATTACCCCAACTAAACGCCCAGAGAAAACCACAAAACCGTGCGTCTATTGTGTATCCTAAGCACTGCCTTCGATATCATTCAACATACATATCGTACGTTAGAGCCTCGTTATTACTTTGTTCGCAGCTCATGCAGAACTAATTTAATTGCACCATAATAAACTCAAGACTTGAAGCACAAAGCCTTCGTAAATAGAACGCATTGCATTCTTTTATTACCCGTAGAGCACCTGCGAAAATGTGAGATTACACCTTAGACCCTGTGTGAATTGAAACACACTTTAATTGATAAATCATTTGATTGCATGCATGCGTCAGAAGTGTTTCATTTCAATTTCAATTCAACCTAATAGGTTATTTGTAACAACTTAATCGCTTCGATCTACCCCTCTACTCAGGATTGATATCCATACGATTCTGACTGTCTTGTATTTCATATAAGTGACGGATAAGCCAATTACAAAGCAGACTATGGTGGATATGGATAGCTAATGAATGCACCATAGAAAAAGGACAACCAATTAAGTCTTGTGTATCAGAAATTATTAATAATCCTTATCCGAAGGATGCGTATAAAATTATATATATAATGTACACTCGTTCATACATAGATACATATGCATGGGTGGGTGGGTTAGTGAGTGTCTAAGGTCCTTGTTTTATTAATAACAATTAATGGATGGGTGTCCTGTTGGTGTTAGTCATCATTACTTTGGGGCTTACGGTTGTATGCACTATTAAAACGTAAAGGACTTAATTACACCGAATGAAGGATAAGGGTCGGTTAAGTTGGACTTTTACAAGTTTGGTTAGGCTAAGTAATAATAATAACCCACACATACTCACTAAGAATTACGAGAACATGGGGTCTGTGTGTCACACTTAGTTTGGGTCAATTAGAAGTTTGTTTACGAGGATGATGGGAACTCACCAATTGAGACGGACTAGGAGGGAACTACTAGTGCTAAGTAGATTCCGGATGTGGGGACTAGTAATGTTGTTGTATTAGTACATGTGAAGAGATTTTCATTTAAATTGGAAAGAGGTATGTAATGAGTTTTGTGCTGGTAGAAAAAAAAAGAAGTTCGGGCTCGGTAGGCAGAGTTAAACGATTTTTAATTTGAATCTAAAATTGCCTTATTGGGGGAGGAATGTCCAGCTGGGGGGTTAGGTTAAGCTGAATATGGAAACTTGTTAATGGAGCTTATGGTGTGATTTTTGAAATAGATTATACTGTTGGCAGTGAAATATAAGAGATCATCTTAGTTCGATTTTGAATTGGCGATAGGGTAACGATCCCCTGCGTTGTTATAACTTTGCACTTGAAATATATCAAATCATCAATTTTTGACGTCGAACTCTATCAAACCCCTTCGATACATCGGGCGAAACCATCATACTTTCGAAAGTGTAAACTTACCCTGAGGAAATTCCAAGAAATCAGAAGTGAGTAAAGGGTTGTTTTGCCCAGAATTCCGACAACTCAGAACAGAGAAGAAGTGTTGCTTCTTTCAGCGATCAGAAAGTGCTCTAAATAGATGAAAATTTCGCTCTCGTTTTGAGCAGATGAACAAGTGGAGTTTGGAATTGCCAAGTTATGCACCATTCGTGGGACCCTGAAGTACAATTCGATTCAATTCAGGATTGTAATCAAGATTTACACTTACCAGATGGACAATTGAGTCATTTCTGTTTCATGTATCCTTTTTCACTGTTTCGATCAGTCTTAAAGCCATAATCCATGAACATTTTGCCTAATATGAGTTTTTTCTTTTTAACAAAGTGAAGATGATCGAAATGTGAGCCAATGTTCTCAGCTGGCCCAGTTTCAGTAGGGTTTAACTTATTTCTTACTCCATCATAAGTATATCAGATATGTTGGCATCAAGGATATCACAGGCATTAGCCCGGCTAAATCAGTCGATAGAGCATGAGACTCTGAATCTCAGATACGTGGTTTCGGGCCCCACGTTGGGCGCCATTGTAAGGAGTCTAGTGCATCATGGAAGCCTCCGCGGCCTATAAGACTATTTCCAGCGTCAGGGATGTCCGCATCAAAGGTATCAAAAGCCTCGAAGGTATCGGAAGGATCGAAGGCATCCAAAGCATCTGAGGCACAATAGGCATCACATACACCTCAGACATCAGCAGCACATCAGAGAAGTCAGTATCGAGGGCAGTGAAAGTGTTAAAAGATAGCGACATCGATGGAATCGAGGATATCGAAGAAAACTGAGATGTTGAAGGTATTTTAATTGAGGAGTGAAGACGTCCAAAACATGGAAATTATGGAGGGCTTCAAAGGCACTGAAAGCATTGAAGTTCTTTTTTAAACCGAAATATAGCTTTAGTGCGGTATAGCAGGGATGTGCTGAGATTGGCAATGACTTTCAAGATATATTCGAAGTATCTGTAAGAATTATTTACTACAAAATTTAGGTAATAATTTGAGATACAGCCCCGTAGTTTTGAGAAGAAATGTTGCCTGCAAACTTCTCAAAATATTTACATCCGTTTTGGATTACGGGCTTTTGAAAAAACCGGATCTTAGATGCATGACATTGAATAAGTTTTTAATGAGAAACCGAAGATGGTATTGATGTAAAGAAGACGTGACTAACATCATGTCTTAAGGCAGTCTTCATTGGGAGAGCTGTTAACAATTCCACTCGACGCTCATTGAGACTGGCTCTACATAGAAGGAAGCCAACGATGGAGCTATAGATATTAATGAGGTTTTTATTATTGTTGGCTGCATGACTAAGTACGACTATGTTAGGTATGTCCACAACATCACTCAAATTTGAATGCTTCAATGAGGCATGATGATGACTCTAGGACAATCATGTTACTATAGAGCCTTCTTTAGAGTGGCTAAAAAAATAGTGGAGTTCCATAAATAGAATGCAGAATGATTGGGCAAATAGTTATCACCAAGATGTTCCTACGATTTCTGAATATCCTGGTGGAGATTACTTTAGGCAGTGAATTCTTAAGTTGAGCCGACAAAGTAGCACAGTTTCAATTTGTTATTCTTGCTAGTCTTTCGTCGACGTATAAAGAAGGCTATTGACAATTTGGTTTGGAAAAATTCAATTCAGTGCGCAATCAACAGGAATCCACTGCAATCACAATGAACCACAAGTTAGATGTGCTGGAATTCTTTTAGAAGATTTTTACTTTGACTAGGCCCAATGGTTAGATGACGGCAACACGGTTGAAAACTATAAGATTTCAATTTTGTTCTGATAATTCAATGCCCTGAAAGCTTTGCTGAATTTTAGAGAGACACCAAAAGTCTGTTTTAAACACTAACAGCCTTAGAACTCCTTAAGTGGAACTACTTTTGGATGGGGATATTGTGTAGGTAGGAAGGAAGTGTGGGAAGGTAGTGAATAGAACAGGAAACGAACAATTGAAAGAATTTAAATAAGGAGATAATCATTCACTTTTTGTTTCCCTTTGTACCGTCAAATTATGCTCAAATTCTCATTCAATAGATTTAGTTCGGAACCAGAAGAAATCAATGCTTAATTGACCTCAAAATGTCCCACTATCCCCATGTCACCTACATTCAAAAATATCCTTCCAAGGACTGTCAAAGACTGTTGGAATAATTAAAAAGCCTTAAAATGTGCCTTCCTTAATCCAAAGACAAATGACTTACTCGTACTCATGTGTTCGTCTACCAGACCACCAACGAAGTCAATTTTCTCCCAACCAAAAGCCCATCCATCACCGACGAGACGCTAGGCAATTGGAAATTTTCTAGAATCAATCAAGGACTATTCAAAATCGACTAAATGACATTTAATGACTTTTCTAATCCTTCACAAAGATTCATTGACTCGAATGTGTACACTTAACTAATTGCCGGTAGTTATGGGGTATCCCGAAACTCCTCCTGAAGCACATACCGCCGATACACTCTTCATGATAAATGAAGTATCCACAATAAATCATAGGCTTTATGCATTTTGTAATTAAATATTTAAGAATCCATAGATGATGTCCTGCAGGACATTCCTCTTTGTGCAAAATTCTCTTTATTAAAAGGACAATCTAAGGCTTTGTTCGATTATCAAAAAGACACTCGTAACTAGGTAGGATGCATGAAACAATAGTGAAAATGTTGAAGCTAATCGATGTTGAAGCTAAAGGATCTATTGTATCTCATAAATTTTGTTTCTGATAATATTCGTAGTTTGCCCATTATAAAATCTGGTATTTAACATGCACAACGGAAATTTTCTGGGCGTTAAAATTCCTGGCCTAGAGAGATGGATAGAGTGTCATGGTCCTGGTGCTGGTGCTGGCATAGCAGCTGGAGTTGATGCATAAATAGCGAATTGCATGTAGTGCTGTCAGCACAAGGATATTCAAACGGGAAGGATGTGTTTAACGTTATATCCTGATAGTTTCATTGGTCCTTTGCCGAAAGAACATGCTTAACGCAGCCATTTTGGTATTATTACCAGAATGGCGTGTTTCTTCTCATCCTGACTCTGCCTCTACACCCCAAAAACTCTGCTCGACCGTGCAAATGATTTATTGCAGAGTGTTAAACAATATCCTTTTTACTCCCTGCCCAATGGATGATGGTGAAACTTGGGGGGGATAATGGTTACGTTGATGCAGAACAGAAAGCTTCTTCTTTCTCTTGTGCTGTTGTGTGTGTTTTTCTTTTTTTCCTTTTATTTTTGGGCTTTAGCCACGTTCACTCTCTGTATAGGAGGTCCATTTAAAATTACACAAAAAGGATATACGAGTACAACGATGGCAAAGGACCTAGCGCAAAGGTAGTCTCAATTTGAATAAATTACTTTCACATCCTGGTGATTGTATCCGAAAAGCTGATGGCGCTGGTGATGGCAGAAATGTTCAAAATGACAGGAATGAGTTGAGTTGGTGGTGGCAATGGAGATGATCGAGATGATGGGGGTGATGGAAGTGATGGAATGGTAGTCCTACTAGCGGTCCTGATTGTGGCTTTTGGTGGATGGCGATGGTGTTACTTTGGTGTCGTGGCATTGGGGTGTGAATTATGCATTTATGCGGTTTCTGGAATGTGGTTGTACTCTTGACTGATTTGCTGACATATAACCGGAAATCATATATACCATCGCTGATAATCCATAATTCATGGAGTATACTCGTACATCGGACGATGGTGTGGCAGTTGATGGTAACAGTTAAGGTGACGGTTCCAACAAAGAGAGATTGGAGGACTTCTCATTGACTTTAGCGTTTGGGTGTACGAGTACGAATATTATGCCTCTATGTCTAGTCACATCAAGCATAAATGAATATCCTGTACAAGGAAAGCTATTAAAATTTAGTGCACGATTAGTGTCAGACATGGATGAGGGAATAGAGGAAAGGAAAACAGTGAGCTGTATAGCCGTAGATAGCGTGTGATTTTCCAGTTCAGAAAACACGTTGCGCGCGACAAAGCTATTAAATTCACATTACATATCTTGTGGTGGTAGCGACACCATCACGGCGTGCGGAAGTATGTTATGACTGATGAGAACAGTATCAGGTGGATGGGATAATTTTACGTAACCTAAATGAGAATGTCTATGTATCCATTAAGAAACCTTTGATGTAATAATTCTGATGAATGAGACTTAAATTATAGGGCTGGCTTGTAGAGTGTGCATATAGGTCGGTGGATAAAAATAAACAAAGACTAAGTGCACGTGGAATGAAAACATCACAATTAGCATTCGAGTGATTTTAATGGCAGATAAAAGTTTTAGGACTCCCATTGTGGGCAAGTACCACAGATCTACTTACTTTCAGATTCCAAAGAGCTGTTTCGCTGTTTCGCAATCAACACAAAGAGACTTATTTGCCTTGTTCTACCGGGAGTGGTTTGGACATAGCCTTCCATTAGGTGCCCAGTGCGAATCGATCTTACCCAGAATTTCACAAAGTTAATTACTAAAACTGTTCAATTTTTCTACACCCAACCACATCCTTGACAATTGGAGGTTCGATAAATCTGTATCAGAGGTAAAATCGATTTAAGATTTTGATAGTAATAGGAGTAGTTACGGCTTGGAACAGCCAATAGATTTCGAGATTGTGTTTTCTAACCCACACCACCATCCCAGTATAAAGAAGAGGTTTGTCTAGCTATGTAAAAGTTAAAAAAGCAAGGCTGCCGGCTCTGATGGTCTTCCAAGTATGAGTGGATGACTGGACTATCAGCTTTATATGCCCCATCTTCATGAAAGGCGATCCCATGTATCGACGCATATCCTTGCTTTATGCCGCATATTAGATCCTGTTCAACGTGCTGCGTACTATGTGAACGTCTGAAGCCATGGTGCAGAACACTTATCGGCACGTACCAGTGTACAATTTTCATACTGAGGCAAATCTGAGCGTGCCGCATTAGAGGCTTTTACGGCGATTGAAGGTAGGCCCAGTATTAAATGGGGACAAGATGAAATACTGTTCATGCTGTCAGCATCTGTTCACTGCTTAGAACAAAACGCCATTATCGGTACCAACAACTTAACGGATGTTAAGTCAACATCAACCCCACGAATGACATCTGACATGTTCTGCAGAGTGGAAAGAACATCAGTAGAACTTCTATACCCCCACATCAGAAAGACATGGAAAGAACAAAGACTACCCTCATCTTGGAAGAAAGGCATAATCGTGAAGTTACTAAAGAAGGGCGACATGAAAGAATGCAGCAACTGGTGAGGGATAACTCTTCTTAACTCGATTTACAAGATACTCGCAACAATCATTCAAGGGAGACTTCAAAACAAAATCGAAGCAAATCTACGAGATGAACATAGTTTCTTCCGCTCACGTAGAAGCTGCGTAGACCGAGTCAATACTCTGCGCATAATAGTTCAGCAGTCTATAGAATGGCGTACACCTCTATACCTGTTGTTCATCGATTTCCAGAAGGCCTTTGACACCATCAAAAGAGTTGCAATATGGAGAGCACAAAGTAAGGAAGGAGTACCCCAAAAAATAATTAACATCATCAGAGCAATGTATGAAGATTCGGATCTCGCGGTACTGCATAATGGAATCATCAGTGACTCTTTCACTACAAATACAGGAATAAAGCAAGGATTTCCACTCTCACCTCAACTGTTCACAATTGTCCTGGATGTAATTATGAGGAGGACTTAGACTATGCGGACGATATTAGTCTTCTATCACACGAGCTCAGTGGCATCCAAGCTAAATTAGAAGACCTCGCAAGATTAGCACGATGAGCCGGATTAGAGACAAATATCCAAAAGACTAAGGCCATGAGGATCAACACCTGCAACAGAGGAGACATTACCATCGAAGGAAACCCCGTCGAATATGTAGAAAGATTCTGCTACCTATCGAGTAAATACGAGGGCGGGTCAATATGTCCGTGACTTTTGGATTAAAACACAGATTTTTTGATAAAAAAATAATTTTATTTTTCAAGGTAGTCTCCCTTGAGCTCTATACACTTTGTCCAATGCTTCTCCAATTTTTTTATCCCTTCCAAAAAAAATGATTTGTCGAGGTCCTCAAAATCGGCCTTTGTTTGCGAGATGACTTCATCATTGGAGTCAAATCTTTTTCCACCAAGCCATTTCTTCAGGTTTGGGAACAAGAAGAAGTCGCTCGGAGCCAAATCTGGAGAATAGGTTGGATGAGGGAGCAATTCATAGCCCAATTCATGGATTTTTTTCATGGCAACTGCACATGTGTGCACCCTTGCATTGTCTTGGTGGAAAAGAACTTTTTTCTTGGCCAAATGAGGTCGTTTCTTTTTCAAATCGTCATTGAATCGGTCCAATAAGTTGGCATAATATTCCCCATTGATTGTTCTTCCCTTTTGAAGGTAGTCAATGTGGATTATACCGCGTGCATCCCAAAAAACAGTCGCCATAACAGTCGCTGACAAACCCACCTTGGCCTTCTTTGGCGCCGATTCACCCTTAGAAACCCACTGTTTTGACTGTTGTTTGTTCTCTGGTGTGTTGTGATGGATCCATGTTTCGTCCACGGTTACAAAACGGCGCAAAAACTCCTCCATATTGCGATTAAACAACGCCAAACCTTCCTGTGAAGTTGTTACACGATTGCGTTTGTGGTCGACTGTGAGCAAACGCGGCACCCATCTTGCGGAAAGCTTTCTCATGCCCAAGTGATCATTCAAAATTGAAACCACTGAGCCATGCGAGATCCCTACGGCTTCCACAATCTCTCGCACTTTCAATCTTCGGTCGGCCAACACCATATCGTGAATTTTTTCGATTGTTTCGGGTGTAGAGACCTCAACTGGGCGTCCAGGACGTTCGGCATCTTCAGTGCTTGTACGGCCACAACGAAATTCGGTAAACCACTTTTTTACCATTGAAATCGATGGTGCAGAGTCCCCATAGTATTTATCAAGCTTAGCCTTGGTCTCGGTAATGGTTTTTTTTCGCAAGAAATAATAACAAAATTCACTTTTTTCCATTTTCTCCTCAAATTAGTGAGTAGTCTGATAAAAATAGCTGTCAAACACAAACTAACTGACGCAGCAAGTTTAAATTTTGACAGGAGTCAACTGACAGATGCCTGTTGACAGGAGCAGTGTTGCTGTTTCAGTAAAGAGGTCAGAAATTCAAAAAGTCACGGACTTATTGACCCGCCCTCGTATAATAACAACAGACGGCGGCGCAGAAGCTGACGTTGATAACAGACTTCGAAAAGAAACAGCAGCATTCGGCCAATCACGACCTATAGGACTCAGATTTTTAGAAACACGAAGCTCAGAATATTCAATTCATGTGTCAAGTCAGTACTGATCTGATATATGGCAGCGAAACCTGATTGATTTCGAACAATATCATTCAGAGACTTCAGGTATTCATCAACAAATGTCTCCGTACCATGTGTCGAATATTCTGGCCAAACATCAACAGGAACGTGGATCTGTTGGAAATGACAAGAGATGAACCAATTGCGATACAGATTATGAGACGCAAATGGAAATGGATCCAGAATGACCTTAGAGTGAAACCCTCAAGGCAAAAGATCTAGAGGCCGTCCCAAGAACACCTGGAGACGATCGATACTCCTGGAACCAGGAAAACTCAGCCTCACTTGGAGCAGTTTAAAGATAACTGCTACCAACCGAGTGAGATGGAGATGTCAAGTGGAAGCCCTATGCTCCCAAGTGGTGTGACGAAAGGACAAAAAAAAAAAAAAAAAAAAAAATGCAGGATGGAAGGCTACCTTCTCGCAGGCAGAAGCTCTGCACGATTCGGGAGCCCATAAACTAAGTTAGTTTCCTTATCTTCTCCACATTCCATAGAGTTTTGAGCTACTTGATACATAGAAACAAAACAGAAAAGTTTCGCTAGATTCATTAACCTCGAAGCATTTTTACTAAGGTGTCACTTGTGGACTTAGTGTCATTACATGTCATGGCGTTTTGCAACGAATTTATGGAAATTGATTGACGAACTGGTTGAGGTGCTGCCTAGATGCATTTAAAATTCGCTTAGAGTATGGACAAGACTGAGGAAATGCTGCAGTAAGGACTTCATGTGATTCCTCAGCTGTAGTCCATTCTGCAAACGATTGCCATAGTAAAAAGCCAAACGAAGCCTCCATAGATGACGATTGATAAATTTCAAAATCGATTGTACTAACACCAACACATATAGAAAATTAAGACAGTTTATAGCGAAATTGATGATTTTGTCGATATTGATCCTTCGCAAAACAAGACAATACCAACATCAGCAGCAAACTGCTAACAGAACAAGAAAAGCTCATTTAGTCGAAGGATGTAAGCATCATCCGATTCTCTACCTAAAGAAATGGCGAAAGCAGCTATACAAAATCCAGATTCTTCCCCGATTTCAAGAAACACATCGTCTTAGGAGCATCCGCACAAATAGCACTCTACATCTTTTACAAACAGAGACGGTTTGGATTAAATTGCAGAAGTTGCATTGCTTCGTAGTCAGACATTGACTGCAACCTCTAGCTATTCCACACATACAGGAAGCCGGTCCAACAGGAATCTGTTTCAATTTAAGATACTAATTCTTGGATAGTCAGGCTCTAAATTGGAAGGGAACTGAATGATAGTCAGAGGCGTTCGTTGTATCTCTGAAATCGAGCACTAGCAGAAGAAAAGACTAAGAACTTTCCACGGTTGATGTTTTGCAGGTTCAACCGTCTAGGGTTGCCCTGGTTGGTAAATAGATATTCGAGTAGCTGAACTTCATTCTCAATAGAGTTTCAAGTTTCGAGGAACTGAATGTGTGCTCAAATCAGAAATATTTCAATGACCTGTGTCTCATTGGTAACAAAGGTTAGATGGGTAAGGTTTGTGGCAAACATGGGAACAAAACAAAAAAAAAACAGTACGAACGTCTGCTTCAACCTCACTGTGTTGATTTTTCCGTCATTTGATCCACAGAGAAACAAGTCTATTTTTCTGCCAATTTCAAACTGCTGGAAAATGCGAGACTTGTTCAGGGAAAGAAGTCTTGACTTTTGAAAGTTTATTATCGCCTGCTGGAAGGGTATGAATATCAAAAAATCAGTAGTAAATGGCTTTTGTTCCCACACGGGAACACCATGTTTGAAAGGATTTTGTAGTCATTGAATTTTTACCAAAAAAAAAATCAGGATTAGACCGTATTGAATGCCGTAAAACAAGTTCTGCCAACATATAACCAAAACTCACACCAGAAACTTCCCTCTTGAAAGGGAAAGAATCCGTCTACGTTTACAACAAGCAGCACCGACATAATCATACCAAAATAAATGAAAAAAAAAATAAAAAATCTAATTCAAAGCCGTGAAATTGAATTTTCGACGAGAATAAGTGTATCCTTTACTCGGAAAGACGAACGCAGAGATTGCATTGCATATTTTAAGGACGCATACCATCCGCAAGAACCACATTTTGACCAGGTATATGTACCTTTATGAGGACATCATTACCATACACACCCATGACTATATGTACTGATGGTCTAACACAACATGTAGTGGACCAGTTTAATCGTACATTTGCAGAATATTCGACATCGTACCGCACACGTCCTTTTACTCGCACTCCTAAGTGTATGCTATCATCGTTGGAGAATATGAATTTAGACAGAACACCGCAGGGATTTTAAAACGAAATCTAATTTCCGGCCTTTCTGTAGACAAATCCTTACATAACATGAAACCTGGAAGCAGCCAGCACTTACAGCAGCAGCAACAGCAACCACCGGCAGCAACAGAAGTAGTAGTAGTAGGTTGTACTTATTTCTAACACGAACAGAAGACTCCCGTCGCCCACGTTTTATCCATTTACTGGGTAAATCCTTCAAATACATACATCTCGCAACGGTTTTTGAACTCTAAATACAAGCGCAGGTGGAAAGTTCTAAAACAGCGCTCTTCACAAATTCACGATATCTGTTTGAGTACTCAAACTCATACGTACTCGTACTTGTATACCCGAGGCAACTTTTGTATCTGATTTTTATGCAGCCAAAGGATATCCGTTAACCGGATTTTTATTTCCCAAATTTCTCCATCTGACGCAGGTCATAACAATTTTAGAGAGGAATTATTACAAAATACTCGTATACGAGTATCTGTGTGAATGCCCGGTGAAAGGATCATTCACTTGTCCATCTACGGCAGATACGACACGAGTATCCTCCTCGAAAGGTACCATTTTTATAAGCTCTGTTTTGTTATCCTTGCAATACTCGTATATCAATTACTCAATGGAAAATTTTATAATTAAAAGGATTAAGGGTATTGTGGCCATTGAAAGGGGTTGTAACATGACCGAGGCAAACCAGAGAGTCAAGTGTGTAAATGTGGTATTTGCTTTTAATTAAAAGAGCTATCCTGTCATAGATAAATCGAACCAAATCGATAAGAGCTGAATCCGAGGACAATTGACAATTGAATGAAAGTCAGGCACCGTCGAAATGAGAGAGAAGTCGTTTTTGGGCTGGGAAGCCCTGGTGGTACCATGGAGCACATTGAAACAATGAATACACATAGTGGTCAGTATGTAGACAGTGTATCGAGGCAAAGACGACGACAACTGAAAAAGACAAATATGTTTGTGGCTCACCACAATTGAATTGATGCTCCACCAACAAAGTCATCGTAGCTCTACATCTGTGTGTTTACAATTTCCGATATAAAGGTAAACAAATACAAAGATACAACGATATAACATATATGTATTCGTATGTGGGTAGATTTTGTTGTCCATTTGGCCATTTGGAAATGTGTACCTGATTTCAAATGCAGGACTTTTGCCTGCGGAAATGTAAATGGAGAGAGCGGGAAATAAGGAATGGGTACTTAAATGGTTTGGGTAAGAATGCCTTTCTAATAGAAGAATAAATGTATAAAAATGAATTGAATTATAGCCGTTGGATTAGCACTTTAAATTTACTCTTTAAGACTACGCAAACGGATGGACTCATCGACTCACGAAGTATTTGTGATGCAGGAATCTGGCCACCATCGTTGTTTGAGTAAGATCTGCGCTTTAAATCATGATATGCCAGAAAGTGGCTTATCGTCTCCTTTACTTTTTAGCAGTGTTTAAATCACGGAAATGCAAGCCGACGACAAGTATTGTCTGGAAGCACTATGGTCCACTATGGTATGGAAATCAAAGCCAAACCATTTAGCGCCGATAAAGCGCTCTTTAACAAGATATTAAGGTTTATCACCACGGAGACTACGGCGAATGGTTTGAAGAATTTTGCAAAGTAACCATAGGCTGCTCGAGGCACAATGTTGGATGGATACAATATCTGATACAGTGTAGTATTCACAGTTTTTCGGAGCAGGCCATGAATGGTACGATACCATATTTTGTAGAACAGATACTCAAGGTATATGTACTATGACTTGAAGTAGAAAGTATTTCGATTAGTGGCATGTTCTTGTGTCGCTTCAAAGACACTTGCAGGTTCCCATCAACACCATTAAGTCGAGAAATTTTATCTCATTGACCGCAGCAGCAAAAGTTGCAGCTTGAATCACCTGAAACACTGATTTCCTTAAAGTTAAGGGAAGGCAAGTTAAATTGAACAGAAAAGTGGCCTTATGCAGAAAAATTTCTACAAAGTTCCTTACATTTGTCCCAACATTTGTCTAGGTTTTGTTTTTTCAAAGGTAAACTCCACACAGTTATGAGCTCATGGTACACTTTGCATTCATTCTGAATTTGAATGTGCCAAGGACTTCTCATTCTCTGTCGCCTTCAAGTGAAGGATTTAGATTACTAAGACAGAAAGCTTAAGACAGTAAGGCTACCATTTACAGGACAATTTGTGTACAACATGGAGCAAAAGTCTTCATATGATGTGGGGAACACGGAATATTGCCAAAAGTGGCTCGGGTAGGGGATGCCGTTCGGTCGAGAATATTGCTGTTGCAGCTACAAGTATTCACGATAACGAATATTCATGTAATTGGGCATCGAAAGATGGTCTTAAAAGGGAGTCGTGGAGAACGATTTAAACGCTTAGCCATCAAAAAGCAGAAGAACAACCAGGTCCATGTTCAGGTACATACGTATTGATGAAAACCTAACGGATGACTGGCCCTTTTAGCTTAATACTATCGAACGTATCGTGTGATCGAATATATTTTTACACTAAGGCAATTGCTGGAAAAGATCAATTAACTTGAAGACGAGGCTATTAATGTCCTCATCGATTTCAAAGATAAATAAGATAAGATACATTGTCCGGGGCTCTACAAGACGTTCCAGCAAAATTGATCCATATATGGCTCTGTTTAGCTAAAAATCGCGGGTTGGAGTGCCCAATTCGAAAACAATTCCTCTGAACTATTCCAAACATGTACCGGATTTCGGCAACGCCTTAGAAGATTTTTCCGTAATTGGAAAATAGGCAAAACGAGAAGTAAAAAAGAAGAAGCATCTGCCCACCACCGTCTAGGAGAATAGGTCATTAATCCCAATTCTTCAAAGACTTACTCTAAGAAGTCGATGATATTTCGGTTTGACGAAACAAATGAGCTCAAGACTCCTAGTCTGGAAGACGAAATGCAACCTTTACAAACACGAATCCTGCTAGTTCTGCTTTATGGACCAGAGCAGATATCGAAGATACAACCGCGAACTCTTGATCTCCGATTCAAAGCTCACAGGGCCGACAACACAAGGAAGACCATACCTGCTTTTAAACGATCAAGCTTTGGTGCATTAAAGAGCGATGGGTATGAACCTGAAAATGCGTGCCCGGGAAAGAGGGTCTATGCCCTCGTCACGCCCACTAATTAAGTTAGTATACATATGTATCTTAATGACGCTGGCTTAAATGTGGGGTCAGGCCGCTTCTTTCCACAGACATCACTTGTCGCGAAAGTTAATAATTCTTAAAAAAAAATTTGGACTGCAGTCTCATCCAAAATATACAACAAATAACTCTTGGCGGCAATAATAAATACCATTGTCTGCTGCGGTATCCGACACTGTCCATTTCTCAAATTTTTGAAAAATTAAACACAATCAGGAATACGCATATTCCCAGACAATAATTGCTATTAATCTACAGGATGATTTCACCGCAAATCCGTTAAAAAGAAATATCGACCTACGGCTATTCTGGACTTGGTCTGCTTGGGCTGCTCCCATTCTCGAAGGAATTCCTGCCTCTCCATTGGTGGCTGTGGGTGATGTTGGGTTAACACAAGAATATTGTTTCCTCTGTTAATTATTCGGCCATTGTCTGCATTTTGGTTGTATAAAGGTTTAACAACCTACCAAAAAACAAGCAAACAAAATTGTAAGGACAAAAATGTAAAAAAAAAACATCGAAATCGCAACAAATGACATTTTCTCTGAAATCAGCCGACGGGATATCTCCTACATGATGAACTGAAGATTTCTCTCTCAAATAATACAAAAAACAAAAATGCACATACTCGTACAATGAAGAATCGCGAATATTTTCAGAAAGAAAAACACCAACCGTCAGCATGTATTTGCACCAGGGAACGCAAGGGAATTATGAAATTAAAACGCGAAAACGTAAAAAACAAAAAATCGGAAAATTGTCAAGCATGTAAAAAAAAAATTCACAGACGACAGCCAATCTGGAAAAAGAATCATTCCCAGGCAGGATAACATCGCAACAGCATGAGTCCATACAAATAGCTTCGACAGTGTGTTCAGAGGGAATGGCGAATTGTCACAATACAAAAAAAAAAAAACAAAAAAAAAACGAATTAATATTTTCCCTCTTCGATTTTTAATTAAAAAGTTCGAATAAAAAATGTAGAATGCGACGTAATTCAAATTTAAATGCGACATCATATTCAGGATGCATGTAGCATGAAGGTTGTGCCACCCAGATTCATTATCGAGATACAGAAATTTCCCCTCGAGGCCAACTGTGGATACTTGGGCAGTGGTAGGCACAAATGAAGGACTCCTTCTCTGGTAGAAGTAAAATACTTGTTTTCGTAGATATACAAGCAAAGATAGACGAATTTTTCAAAGCGGCAGGCGATGACTTGGCAAGGAACATAGGTTAGGTGAGGTTAAACAGGGTGCGCCATAAGACACGACAGTAGGCACCAAAACGAGCCCATCGCGATCCCCTGTGGGTCCAGTTGAAACCAACTCCAATTGGCAAAAAACTAAACAGTCCCCCTACTAAAACATCTAATTTCTCTACAAGAGCCAAGAAGGCCTTTGAAATCCGTGCTGTTTGATTCCTCTAAGTTTTCAAAGAAATATTTTCCTAAGAATTTTCCCTCACACTCACACAGTATGTGTGTTATGCCTCAACCGCTTGTAGATCCCCGCAGAATATACATGTGTCTGTATTTGTCAGTTTTAGTCTCTCCCTAATAAGCTTCCTAGATCTGTTACCCTCGAGAAGTGGCCATAGAGCCTTTGATACCCTATGTCTTTCCAGATTCGACCACCTTATGCTGGCGGCCTTTATGGTCTTTTCTTCAATTGTGCCCCTTACCGTGCAGACGAATGGTTTGATATCAGCAACCTCACTATTGTCGAGTAGCCCTCCTCTTCTTGCGAGCTCGTCCTCTTGTTCATTTCTTTCTATACCGCAGTGTTCTGGCACCCAGTACAGTCTCACGCGGTTCTGAATGGATAATGCTTTGAGCATTGTGCGACAGCCCCTGACTGTGTCTGAGTTGATGTTGGTTGAGACCATTGCCTTAAGAGCGGCCTGGCTGTCGATATAGATAGCGATAGCTCTACCGGATACCGATCTCATCTGCATCAGCTCAGCCGCCCTGAGGACAGCTAGAACCTCTGATTGGAAGACACTACTAGTGTCCGGTAGCTTTATGGACACTCTTAGTTCCGGGTCCTCCTTGAAGATACCGGAACCTGTTCCTTCCTCTGTCTTCGAGCCATATGTGACAACTGCAATTTCGTTTGTTCTTATCACTGCATTTTCTTGCCAGTCTTTCCTATCCGCATACATTATATCATACGGAATAGTATTGCCTGGAAGCAGCTCCTCTACGATCGTACCGTGTCCGAAGCTACTGCTTTTGGAAAGACCCAGATTAGTGAGTCGAATCGCAGTGTTGCCAGAATCTGTAAATCAAGCGGTGTTAGGTGCAGAGAGGTGTCCAAAAGTGCCGTAGGAGTGGTACGGAGCGCACCTGTAATGGCTATGGTAAGGAACATACACCAACTCATTTCTAAAATTTGGTCAGACTAAAGAATGCCCGATGAATGGAACTTTAGCATTGCCCGTCCGATCTGAAATAAGCGAGATATAGAGGCATCAGTCTTCTTAACATCGCATAAAAGATCTTATTTTGCGTATTTTGTGAACGCCTGAAGCCGTTGGTCAACATCGTTATTGATGTGTCGACACAAACGTCAATGATATCGACATAATCGGAAGAAAAACCCTGATGTCAGGGGCGTTTTCGAGAATATTGCAACGAAAATGACGAAAATTGGTTCAACCGGAGAATAAAACAGGCACCCAACACTGACGCCCCGGACAGAACGTCACCCTTTGCAGATATAACTTTAAAGTAGTTAAGGATTTTATCTGCTAAGGATATTAACTCAGACAACGACACCAACGGTGAGATCGGACTTGAAATTGACTGGCAAAGCCGTCTTTCGAACAAGAAAAGAAAGAAAGACTTTAAAAATCGCAGTCTTGCTCTATAATGCAGAGGAATGGACAAACGGCGCATGCAAATGAAAAAAGGAACTCAGTCAAGTAAGCGGGTGAAACTCGCGGCAGCTAACGAAAGATCGAGCAGCCTGGAGACGCTTACTATTCAGAAAGACGAATAAATATTCCGATGCCCCAAAAAGTTTGTCAGTTTGCAGTCAATAAAGTCATAATCTTCGTAAAAAATGTCTCACTTTGCGGCAATATAGCTTTCGAATTAAGTAGTTTTGTTGGATGAGGTACTCGTATCTAAGTAGCAATAGGCTTCAGCTTCAGGAACCACAATTGTTCGCTTTTCTATTTGCCTTCTCCTATTTTTCTTCAAACAAACTTTACTGATCCGGTATCGTAACACGTGATACCTTCATCTCTTATGGAGCATTTGAAAATCTTAGCTACTACTCACAAGTATTCGTATGTGAAGATTCCAGAACAAAAGCCTAATAAGGCGAGCAGTAAGCTATTTTGTGTCAAGAACAAGATAAGATTCAATGACCTGTTCTCCACCAAACTACAGAGAAGAAGCCGTATTCTTTCAAAACGAGAATATCTTGCCTAAGAATGAGATTAGATGTTTTTCAAAATACTGTCCACCAGGCAGGCATTCTTATTGCAATAGGATGTTGCATTGTCAAGAAATTCATATTATAGGAGGCAACAACACTGCTCTGAGACATGTAATAAGGTCAGAACGGTCATGAGAAACTATTTGGGCCCGAGACGGCTTACACTTCAGGGATCATCCCAAATTTGTAATGGAAGCAATCAGCATATTTGACTAACATACTAGCTGTAGACGATCTGCTGTGAATGTGTGAGAAATATTTCTGCAACCATATAACAGAGATATATTGGTAAAGGCAAGGAAGCTACATTATTTTTCGTTTTTTGTTTTAGAGGCGGATCAAGGAACATATTTCACCCGAAGTTCGTTTCAAATTAAAAGAATCATCAGGTGCACGAGAGTCACAACTTAATATCCAACGTAGCGTAAGATAAGACGAGCATACTGTCAAAGATGCAGCAATTGGTAAAACGATAGAATCCTCATTGCTACTCTTGAGAGGCTCACCGAGGAAATTTTTGCAATGATCATCTGTTTCACCATAACTCATTTATTCCTTGTTGATACCGAATGAGCATTAAAGGTGATGTTAGCGAAACTTTTCTTATTCCTATTTGTACATGGCCAGCATGACAGAGGACAGGCAAATGCAGAGAATGGGCAATGCTGTCAATGATGTGTTCTGCTTACTAACTAAGCCACTTAGGGGACGGTTAAGGTACGGGAAAGAACCTGGGTCTCGACCAACAAGCCTCTTCAGGCAGCACAATATCTTGCCAGCTACTTTCAGTGCCAGACTCTTAGTAAGTTAAGGTCCTATATTAACTTGTTTGCACCACCTTAGATACGGTTGCCCTCTGTACAAAAATACCCAGTCAACTCATACATTGGACCCGTAGACACCTGACTAGACCGATGTCGATGTAAAGCCCCGTAACGTTAGTAGTTAAATGTCCTTCGAAATTCCTCGTCAGAGCAGTAACTTCTTTTGAAACCACCAAAAGCTCCTTCATCAACTTTCGACAATATCCGAGCATTTGCGTCGTTGAGCAGAATCAAGATTGTAAGGGTCTTGTTTGAAGCCAGTTTGGTCCTACGATAAAAGGCTCTCTTACTAAAATTTCTCCTAAGACGATTGGCAAAAGTTATTCTATATCTACTAGCGATTCCTACATAATGTCGTTGTTCGTGACGGCGATGCCAATATACATATGTAGATGAACGGACTTCAAAACCATGCCTTTCTTGCCATAACCTTGTTTTAAGTGTTTCCTAAAACCACCTAAGACAACACAGCATATGAAGCTGGAATGAAGGAAACTCGAAAGTTATCACAGCTGAATTTGTTTTCGGAATACCATATAGGGTTAGCCAGTTCCAAGAAACGGTCAACCTTGAGAAACTCCCTCTAAAAGTCGGTTTTCAGGTATCCCCTTCTCTGGCCTAAAATTCTCTTTAATATCTACACACTGGTACCTTCGTCCTTAAAAGCTGGCATTCAAAATCCAGATAAACAACACGAAATATGCAAATACTTTTGGATCACAAATTTCATATCTTACTCACGGCATCCATAGACAGTTTCGAAATAATTTCGTTTTGCCAAGATTTCAGTAAACATTTTTGGAGAATTCATCCTGTTTGTTGTCGTATCTTCTATAGGTTTGTATAGAAAAATTTCTACTGCCTCATCATCGGGCTATTCCATCGTATCTTCAGGAAAAGGTCTCCTCTCTATGGTTCTATATTAGAATTGATTTTCAAGTTTGTACTCGTATGATACGTAGCTGCCTCGAAGCAATGTGTTTCAAAAATTTTTCCTAAATCCATCATAGTTTTGTTTGTTTAAATCTCTCTCTGTATCCTTGTTTGTTCATATAGTCATCATATGTAGGTGCTCATGTGTGTGAAAGTGTTTGAAAGATGTTTGCCTTCTAAATGCATAATCAATCATTGAGATTTCAATTCCATGATGTGCAATTCAAAATGTAGAATCTAACAATCCTGAATCCTTCCGCTATTTTTACCACATGAAGCGTATCCTCGTGAGGGGTATACCCATAAAGGGTATTCTCCTATGAAAGCGTATCGCCATGAAGTAGGAGTATATCCTCATGAATGCTTGAGAAAGGAGTACGAATACAAGTGCATAGTGACGCTTTGCCGTATCAAGATGTTACGGGTGTGAGCGAAGCAATGTCTCTATCTAGCCCCTGATCTATTCCACTCATGGGGTTGGCATTGGCCCAGCATAATACTAACGAATTGAAGTCGCATTCTCAAAATCGGAATACATTTCATCCATTTCGTCATTTGGCATGCAGCATCCTTTTTCCATTTACAAAGGACTCAGAGGATGACGTTGAAGTTTTTTGGTTTGTTGGCTAAAGAGTGGGGGGGGGGGGAAACAGAGAAGAAATAAAAGTCCAACATTACTCTCAATCTTCAAATGATGTTTTCCCAGTGAACCTCTGTCAGTTTACCATTCATCCTCCTAGCCCAATTGAAAAAAGCAAAATTTCTGGAAGCGAATTGATGTAAATGATATGCCTTTCCACTCCTTCTCTTCCACTGTGAATGTACGAGTACGAGTACGAGTACTTGTATGTATGTTCGATGATTCACATCGCAATGCAAGGAAAACTATTTGAATGGATTTTATTTGGTTCGTCCTTTGAATATTTGTTTTCTTTTTTACTTTTTATTTTTAAAACAGAGCTACGAGTATAGTTATCCTTTGGTTTGGTGCTTTTCGGTGCTAGTGTGTGTCGCGCAATTTTTCTCATCCCTCTGTAGCAAGAGATAAGACCGGCCAATAGTTTTCTTTCTTTCATGATTCCTGATTTTAGAAATACCAATTTTTGTATCGATAGAATGTATAGGAGGATTGGGTGAATTTACACCCACAAAAAAGGGATTCGTTTGCCATTCCTCGTATCGGTAAAATGGGATTAAGGTGTTTGGAAATTTTTTCCTTTTTTTTCTGCTTGTTGTCATGAATCTGAATATGAATACTTCGGTTTACGGTAATACGTGTGTGCGGATCCAACTGAAAGAGGGAAAAATAATTTACATAGAGGAGAACAAAAAAAAAAAAAGGATTCTTAAAGGATTCAGAGATTTATGAATCACAGATGAATGTGTTCAATAGTTTCGAATTAATTTACATAGCTCAGGAGGATTTAGTATGTATGGTAATGTTCCAAAGGCGAACGTAAGATACTAATACCTGTGTAATTGAGGAAGGGAAAATGGAACTTACCGGGGTTGTATGGGTTTAAGAACTTATCAGGTATTGACGACGAATAGTGATCTTGATAAATTAGGAAAATTTTATGAGTTCTTGCTCTATTCAAAGGGCTTTAAGGACAAGTCATTACTTAACAATTAAATCCATAGACGGGAGAACTCCGCGTTCATAAGTGAATATCAGATCTTTGTATGTCGGGTAAGATTAGGATATCATTTATCATTATTCAGCGTGTAAGATTTGCTGCAAGGTTAGTTCTTTAACGAAAGTCATCATACTTCCAATAAACAAGAAAGCACTCTTGTCACCAAGGAGATCCAACTTCGCCAAGTGGAGACCCTGCCTGACGTGTCTACCTAACAGTAGTAGAAGTAACATTGAAATAGCGAAACGAAAGAAAATAAAGTACGCTCCTAATACTGGTTAATATGTAAAGAATGATTCTTCTACTGGTACTTTTGCCTGTGGGGGTTTCATAAGAGATCATGGATTCTTCGTGTCACACTGATATGGTATTTGTTTTCAATATTGTTTAACATTTCATCATGGAAAGACTTAGGCCGAAACAGAGTCTTCAAAATATTTAGCTGTTTTACGAAAATCAGTGTTGTACGAGCAATGTGTTTCGTGGCCTTAAACAACTTATGGCGCACATAATCCGCCTCCAGAACGCACAATTCGCAATACCCTCGAATGGTTTGAAACCCAATTTTCATTTTTGGATAAAACGTGACCAAGAAAGCTACTTCTAGTAGCGACGATAGTGAAGAGTATACGCGATGACTGTAAAGAATCAATTCGCTGCGGTTCTCAACAGCTTGACCTGTCGTAAGAAACAACTTGACATTTTTCACGTGCGGATCTTGGTTCGAAAGCATTCAAAATTCAATTCGTTTCGGTCGTTAGGTTCTTGAAAAGCTTTAAGATGGTCTACTGTTCTCGACTAAAATTTTAGTCAAAACGTCTGTACGCAAAAACAACATATTTGGGGTGCTAAACAACTCAAAGAGATTCAAAAGTTGTCATTCCATCCAAAGCAATAGTTTGGGGGATAATGCGGTAATTTCGCCATAATTCCCAGCGTCTAAAAATGTGACTTTCAGTGATTAGTAAAAACGCGGTTCCTCGTGACGATGACAACAACGCTGTCCTTAGAGGCATTAAGAATCACTGGTTTGATCTGCCAGTATTCTTGTTACTTCCACCTCTTTCTCAAATGTATCCCTAACGAGGCATTCTATTTCTCGAAAGAGATGCATCTGGAGCCATCCGTGTAAGTCTCACTGTATTCCTTTCCTAGTTCATATTCCAAGCCAAAACCATTTGGAAGTGTCAATGTATCAGTTGGCTTGTTGATAAAATCAGACGACAGTATGTTATCTTATCTAATGGGACTAGTCAGCTGGCTTGTTCTACGAGTATTAGTAGTTTTAAGACGTTTGATTGAAAGCCAATTTCTAGTGCACCTTCAGGTAATCACATCTAGGGCTTCCTAGAATCTAAAAATGACTTGTCATGATATAAATGATAGTACCCTACATATCTACATCATAGTAGAGTAGAGCAACATGTACCACAGCAGTAGAATCCGGTGTGTGTAAAATCCCGCTTTCATATACGAGTATTGACCACTCTCGTCTTGTTTGACCGATTTCCACATTCCCTTAAAAGTTGCGTTGTCGAAAGAACTCTCAGTGTCCTGTCATACAGGACATACTACTTAGCCGCCCAGCTCTTCCAGGCTAAAGAAAATGAATTAGTAAGGACCGTTCAGCCGCTCATTGTTAAGGCAATCTATCCTAATAAAATCAGACTTCTTTACATGCGCCAACTAAAGGAGTATAAACCTACTATACTGAGGTATAGTTGTTAATACTGAAATTGTATATATTGCCGAATTCAACTCAAACATGTTTGGTCCCAGTATCCCCACTAAACTTCAACATTTCTGCAGGATGTGGTTGATAAACTCCCACTGTTCTACCAAAGTCGGAAAAATCATCACCGGATGTTTTGATGGTTCAAAAAGGGTCGTAGGCAGAGCGATGCGGTATCATGCGACGAAGATCAAGCGAAGAACAGTCCTTATCATCCGCTGTTTCAATGGGCTAGGAAAGCAACTGAGTAGCGAACCTCTTTTCGAGTAACTAAAACGGGAACGATACTACAGCATTATATAAGCAGGGGTAGCACATGCTTAAGAGGACGTGTAATTGAAGTGTAAGACTGGAAATATTCAAACACGAGGACTTCTGAATTTTTAGTCTTAAATCCTATTCGTATCTATTCCTAGTTTGTATCCGTTACCCCTTTTAAATTTTTCTGTTCAAATCTCTATAAATTGCAGAGAGACAACTATATATCCCTCTATTGACTGACCCCATGACGAAAAAGATTGCTGTTAATTTAAAGAATTCAACAATTGTCGGAGAGACAGCGAGAGGTTGACCAAGGCTTAGTTACTCCAACTCATTGCGTTGTACGATTTTTCGCCGACTCTGAATGTTAGTAATTTTAGAAGTAAGCAAGTCCCAAAGTCCTACTCTTTTGCATAGTCAGCGAAACAAACTCACTGCTCCACCATATAGCCAGAGATAGTAATCGATTTTTCTGGATCTATATCCAGCTAAAACTGATTTCCTCTACAGTCAGATTTACATCAATGACAGAAGTTTCAAGTAACTTGTTTCAATCTACCAACAAAGAACAACTCATCAGCAATCCTTCCCAAAAAATTCATACCAAAATCCGAAGGCAATGAATTCATCAATCTATGCACAACCAAAACTTGAATATTTCATCTGCTAAAATGTAAGTCTATTACCCCATGCGGCGGTAAGGTCCAACGTTTGAGTTAAATCAGGTCAATGGAAAAACATTTTCTAGCAAAGGACATCAAACTGCACTTTCAGACTTAAACCCAATTCATGTCGTTTAAATCGTCGTCTGTAAGCCTTGAGGATATTCGTTTTCATACTGTCACTTCTCAGATACAACAGAGAGACTATACAATATTTGCTTAGAGCTTGGGGTTCTTCTAATATCATTGCTAACCGTGTCATTTCAAAGGATCCATACGGTGTGCATTTGTTTGCTTCCCAACCCAATGCCATCTCAATCTGTCACATCCCATCGCAGCCAAATCGACTGGCTTTCAAACGATGCTGCTGTCGACGAATGACGACGATGACGATGATGATAATAAAGATATTAATGTCCAACACAAACATCGGACACCATAATATCAGATGAAGCACACTTAAAAGGGTATCCTCCAGACTGGCAACATTATTTCACAAAACTTTGATCAAATCCTTGCTAACCGTATTAGATGACAGTAGTTACTACCAACCCAGGCGGGTTACTGTCTCCTCCGTTGGATAAACTTCCTTTTCGCAGACAATGGGGATAAAGAAAATATCCGGCGAAAAGATGACGATGGGCACGGCACGATGGCTGGACATAGTAGTCCAACCCAGAAGGATATTTCAAAATTATGAATTATTATGCAAATGCATGGAAACTGGATTTTCTACATTGAGTTTCGGCGAGGACGACATAATGAAATGAAGCATCAGACTTGTTTCAGTATTCGTATATACACGTATCCCTGTGTTCGTGTATTCGTGGTATTCGTATATGAAGCCGACGGCTAATAGGACAGACAATTAGTGTACAACATCCTTACATGATGTCCTTCATAATTGTTCTTTCGTTTCTGACATGATAATGAGGAAAAAAATGATGGAACCTATATTCCAGGATTCACTCAGAGGTTTATGGCGAAACTATAGACACAGACACATACTCGTATACGCCCGTTACACAGCTGTTAATTCGTAATTTTACTTAAAATGCATCACAAACGTCCGCTGATTGTATTGGCTATATGAAATAAACACCATTAGCCCCAGCAAAAATTAAATAACAAGTTACACGAGGAATGGGGCTGATTGGGGTTAAACGGCCTGCAACGATTGCACTTCCATCACCGTGTATTATGTGTGCGAGGGAGATTTTTGGAAAAATCTTTCCAGATCCTCTTGGTATTCCGGTCGGGAATACGGCTGTAATCCTTGATTTCTCGAAAAGAATTGTGTTCTCGATGATAATGCTGCTACTTGGTGCTATCATGTTGGTCATTTGTGGTGAAAAAAATCACTGTTGTTGAGCTCCAGTGGTTTCATGAGATGCACACAGTGTTACTGGCAGTTTTTTGTTTTCTGGTTGGTTTTGAAAGGACAACGGACAGGCAGACTGGGCACTGATTTGCATTGAAGCGAGAATCCAGGATATTCGTAATGAGACTTAAATCGTATTCTTCGAAAGGTTATAGTTCAGGGTGTCAGATCTGTTTAAATGATTCTTTCTCGGAATCCCGGTCATTATTTTCATTTTACAGCGGCTGGGGAGTTGGTTTGAGTGCCGAAGCCTTAGAATTAGTGGTTTCAGTGTAACGCATTCTGTGCATTTATCATCCCCATTCTTATGATATGACTAAGTGAGCATGTAATTCTGATTGAGTTTGATACGGCCACTGGAGGTGGATTTGAGGTACATCATCCACCCACCAATCTAACACTATCTCCCTCCTCGTGCAGGTTACAACATATAAGACTGATGACATGAGACTCTGTTTTGTTTATTTAAGATTTGAAAGGCCATTGCAAGAATTCAGAAAGAAGTTAGTCTTTATGGAGAACGTTAAAAAAAAATCTTAAATGCATTCATTATAGTTTTTCCATAATACCAATTCTACAGATACTTGTCTTCTCATAGGCATTTATGTCTATCTCCTATTTCCATTGCCCTCCTTGGCTATTTGAAAAGTTTTAAATTTCCCTTTTAAATTGCCTCGTATCCGTTTGTAACCTTTGGCTTGTTTCATGACACTTAAAACCAACCAAAGAGCGATAAAGAGTTGTCAAATTGTCACATGTTCATTGGGATTTAACCTTTAAAACCCTCACTTGGATGGTCGTAAACCAGAGTTAATTTCCTACTTTATGTATTTCTTATGCATACCCTGCTGTATCTAAGACTTATGACCATTAAAGGGTTGTGAAAATGTTAGTGTCCTTGTCTATCTTGGTAGCACTTTGTTCGTGACGATAATTATTTTATTGACACAAGGACAAAGAGTGGATGATACAGCCAGTCCACCAAGATGTGCTAAAGGAAGCGACAAATTTATGATTAATGGGTGGAATTTGTGAAAACAAAACCCAAAGATCAACTTTGAAGTCATGGATTCGGCTAAGCATCTTGGCGCTAAAGTTTAATGACTGACTTTATGAAGAGTAAAGCTGAGAGGTACACATAACCAACAATAGTGTTATGATAAACAAATGCTCAACAATGTCAAAGTGGAGTTTATTCGTAAATTTAGGGTGACATTTCGATGGTATCTAACCAAAAAAGAATTACTCGTTTGTCTATCATTAAATGGGGTTCCGTAAGGTTCCATATTGGCGCCTTCACTCTTCATTAATTACTCAAGCTTTTTCTGCGTTTTAAAGTGGCACGAATACCTGAAATGTAATTGAAATTTCCTACACGAAATATAATAGTTTCTAACTCAAAGGATCTTCCTCTCTTCTGTATCAGGTGTTTACAAACCTGGCAGAATGCACCCGAGTACATATCCGATTATAAACAGCCTCATAGGAAAAGGCTAGAACGTCTAATGAGGGTGCTAGCCAACTGAATGTGATTGCACACATTCCCCGATCCAAGATGATCGTGATGAATCGTGTAAAAACAAAAATTATAGCCTATAGCCGTCCTTAAATAATGACCTTTCAAAGTGCACAAAATCTTTTTAAACTGACTCGACCTTTTCTGAGATTTGGAAGAGCAAACAAAGCAGTTTACAAAGAAAAGTGTGTCGATACCATATCCAGACAAGAGTAAATTCTTAGCCATTGCTGTGATTTCGGCCTTCAATCGCTCCAATAATGCACAGTAATACTCGCTGTTGATGGTTTTTCCTTTTTCGAGGTAGTCCACGAAGAGTATACCATGACAATCCCAGAAAACCGACGCCATAGCCTTTCCGACCCATTCAGCCTCCCTCGGCCGCTCACTTCGGAGCACTCGTGCCGGCTTCAGTCTATTGCCGGACACTAATTCTGTTCTTTAGGGTGTAATAGTGGATCCAGGTTTCATCAACAGTTACCAATCGACGAAAAAAGTCAGCCCGATTCCGCATCAGCAAGTCCAAACACTCTTTCGAAGTGCTCTCGCGTTCGTGTTTTTCGTCAGGAGTAAGCATGCACGGCACCCAGCGGCAGGATAACTTTGTCATATGCAGAATATTGCCCAAAATATGGCGTGTGCGCTCAGTACTAATCTTTGTGGTATCTGCTAGCTCGCGCACCTTCACTTTCCGGTCAGCCAACACCATTTCATGTATTTTTTTGACATTGTCCTCTGTAACCGCATCGGAGGGCCTGCCGCTGCGGACTTGATCGGTAGTGGAGTTGCAACCACCACGAAACTCTCGAAACCAATATTAGACTGTGTAATCTGACGGAGCATAAGCCCCATAATATTTATCCTACTTTTCTTTTGTTTCCTTCGCCGTTTTGCCTCCCAAAAAATAATGTTTTATGAGAGAACGAAAATCGTTTTTGTCCATACTCAACATAATGCCAAAAACGTCAACAACAATCAGCTGTCAAAACAAAACTAAAGACAGTATCGCACTGAAATTTGGCATGTCTGCCTAAACATGAACGGACTTCAAGGCACCATAACCTTTTTTGCAGTAGCAGCGCATTCTGGCGGTCAAGGAGGTTACTTTTCACCTAGTACATATATCCTTCCTAATATGACAAAAACAGAGTAAAGATGATCACCACCATACCGCCTAAAGAATATTATATAGAAAAGGCCTTCTTCTTAAGTCACTCGTGTGTATCGAAAAAATTAATGTCGGATCGAAGTGACAACGGAGTAACTTCCAATGATATGGATTGATCTACTTGGTAACAGAATGCGCGTCATTTAAATACAATGCCAACCAAATGATCAGAGGAGTCTAAAAATAGCTCAGTTCACTGCCAGAAAATATAAAGGAGTACTGAAGGACGTTTTACTACCTCGATTCTGGGTCATTAATTATCTCCTACTTGGAAAGCACCAATACTTGGTGATCAATTTAAGGTAGTGCAAGAATGTTGCTAAGACCTTGCTTAATGCATTCCAAAATCGCTATAGTTCTTTTATTCTCGTCAACTCTAGAGTTGAGCCAGAATTTTTAACATTGAAAGCGTATTATCACGGTGTACCTTCCAAATAATGCAAAGGGTATGTGTTGACATACGCACCTTTAAGGTCCCTTGGCTATTCTCTATTCAATAACTGAAGAGCAGTTTAAACAACAATAAAAATATCGTTGACGTGAAACATCAGCTAAAGATCGGTGTGTAGGTGACTGCTGTTTTTTTGGAGAAAGAGGCATTTTTGTGGTGGTATAATTTATCGAAGGAACGAAGAGCAAGATTTATCGCACTGGCTAAAGAAGTACTTCAAAATATAAATGGTATAGCAGACTCACTTAGCCCGCAAGAAATGTGGAACAGCATGCACGAGGAATGCATAACACTCGCAAAGTCCCATCTGGGGACTATATCGAAATTCCATTACGTCGGCAAAGAAACATGGTGGTGGAATGACGAAACCAAAAGAGCTGTGGCCGACAAGAAGAGTGCATTCCAAGCGTGGACAAAATGCGATCGGAGCGACGATATCGAAAAAGCTCGACTGGCTCTTGAATACGAGCGTCTTAAAAAGATCGCAAAGAAAGTCCTGGCTCGAACTCGAGCGGCAGAAGCGGAAAACCTGTACCAGGAGTTGGAACAAATATCCTCACGATCGGCGGATAGAAGACAAGCTATCCAAGAAGTTCAAACGTCGTACAGTACTAAAATGCCAAATATTTTTAAGCTCGCTGCACAGAGGAGAAAAAATTCAATGGAAATAACCTCGCCGAAATACATCAAAAACGCAGACGGTCGCCTATTAACAAATGAAAAGGAAATTTGTGACCGGTGGCTTGAATACTGCAAGGAGTTGCTTAATAAACAGTTTCCACGTGATATCGTGCCGACAGCTGGTCTATTCGAGGAGGAAGTTTCGGACTTTTCAATCGAAGAAATAAGTATAGCAATTGGAAAAATGAAGCGGGGGAAAGCGGCGGGACCAGACAGCATTCCATCAGAGTTTTGGTTGAAGATGGAGGGGATCGGCAGCGTTTGGCTATCGAAACTTTTAAATAAATTAAAATGTGGACAACCTATGCCGAATCAATGGAGAAGTAGCTTCTTGGTTCCATTATACAAAGGAAAAGGCGACACTCGAGAATGCAACAACTACCGTTCAATCAAGCTTATGTCACACACAATGAAAATCGTCGAAAGAGTCTTAAACGAACGTCTTCGGCAAATAATAAAGCTCGATAATAGCCAGTGTGGATTTGTTGAAGGAAGATCGACGGTGGACGCTATCCAAAGCTTACGAATAATAATGGAAAAGCATCGAGATTCGTCTAAGGATTTACACATGGTATTTATCGACCTCGAGAAAGCATTCGATCGAGTGCCTAGGGATCTCATATGGGCCGCTCTGAGGTCTCAAAACGTACCGGAAACGTATGTTAGAATAATACAAGACATGTACGGAAACGTGAAAACTGCGGGTAAAAGCTCTGCTGGACTAACGAGAGAATTTCCAGTTAATGTCGGAGTGCATCAAGGAAGTGTACTTAGCCCTTTCCTCTTTAACGTAGTATTCGACTATCTGCATGCGCGAAGCAAATGTAACGCCAATTCTCTTCGCTGACGACGCAGTTATACTTAGCGATAACGTTGAAGATTTACAGAACGCCTTTGATTCATGGAGAAATGCGCTAGAGAGAAACGGGTTTAAAATAAGTCGTTCAAAGACGGAGCATTTGACGTGCCCATTTGCGCATCCGTTGCGACCTGTTCCGGATATAATGTTAGACGGAATAGTTCTTCCGAAAAGCACTATCTTTAAGTACTTAGGATCAATCGTTAACATGGAAGCGAAATGTGACGACGACGTAAACCACAGAGTGAGTGTGGGATGGATGAAATGGCGGGAAAATTCTGGAATCTTTTGCGACCGAAAATTTCCACTTAAATTAAAGGGGAAACTCTACACTACGGTTGTTAGACCAGCTCTTATATACGGTTCACAGTGCTGGACAATGTACGAAGCGTTTAAAAACAAAATGACGGCAGCGGAAATGAAAATGTTAAGGATGTCTAGTAGAGTCACTAAACGCGATTGTATTAGATCTACGCGTATAAGAGGAAGTCTACATATAAAGAATTCGGTATCCGAACAGCTTGAGGCGAATAGAATAAGTTGGTATTGCCACGTTCAAAAAGATCTGCGGAAAATCCGGTTAAAAAGGCACTATCAACTACGGTCACTCCAACTGCAAGAAAACGAGGTCGGAAAAAGAATTCCTGGATTTCTCAGATGGCAAATGCGCAACAACGTCTGGGGTTAACCACTGAAGCGATCCAGGACCGAGCTTTATGTAGACGCGTTCTGCGGTCTGCGACATTAGCCAACCCCACAAGCGGAGCAGCAGCGATGCAGTAAAAATGGGAAACTCGTTACGCATAAGTTCGTATAACGAGGAAAGGGTTAATAAAAGGATAAGAAGAAGAAGAAGGCATTTTTGTTTAGCGATTGGTCATTTTATTTCCTGCGATGATATAATGACATGACACCCAGCAGAAGGTGTTTAGAGTTTAGAGATACGTGCCTGTCTAATACAGCTCAAGATTTTATAATGTCAGTACGTGGGCTATGAGAGGATATTGCGAAGCGGATCTGGCCTTGTTTAAAATCAGCTTCCAGGGTTTGCAGACTTGTATCATATGCTGAAGTTCAAGTAAGTTGTGACGCTGTGACATAACCTGATAAGCTTGCGCCATCAAACTGCGCGAGGGCGTATTCTTAGTTTACTGGGAAATTTAGCTAATTCTGTAGGTAGTCTTTCACAGGGTTTTCAAGTCTATATGTATGTCAACAGCGGAGAACTTTTCTTTTCTGCATAGCTCACAAAATCTACCTTCTTGTGGAGTTTTTTGAAAGGATTTAGTTTAAAACTGTCTTACTTACTTACACTGGATGGAGCTACAGTCTTAATCCTGATCCTTTCCATCCGAGATGTAATTGAAGATTTTTTAAGCAGAAATGTTGGTGTTCAATCACTCGAAATCTCCTAAGCATCTAAACCGATGTATTTCAACTATTTTGACAAAGCCAACGTAACATACAACATTCAAAACTCATTGAAGTATTCTCTCCTTCTTATTCAATTTAAGGGCGTTCGAGTTTTCATAAGGCCAAATCGGCATTAAAAAGATTAGGAACGTTAACGAGGTTATTTCTTTCCAGAGAGATGTTAATATCCGAACTTCTTCTCAGCAAGGTGGAGGGAATTGCTGCCGATCGTCTCCCATATGAATGATTAGTCGATTTCAAAATGACGTAAAAGTTTTGATCTAAATTCTGTAGTGCTAAACTTTGGCAGGACAATTATGCTTAAGAAAAATTGAGGTACCATGATGAGAGGTTATAAAAACTTCAACTCTTATTCCTAAAATGGCTTAGTCAGAGTTATATACATACCACCTAGTCCAGCCATAAGTTCTTTTACATCTTTACCATGAAATTTATTTCTTACATTAGTTCACAATATATAAGTTTGACAGAAGAAGTTTTAATTGTGGCCATTGTTCTATAGGGGCACGCACGCACCTTTCTCGATGGGAATCGACGACGCTGCTGTCATTAGAGCTGCCAAAGCCGTAAAGCTTAAGGCTGTTCAAATTTCGATGGGGATTCTTACAGGTCTTGCTCTCCATCTCTGACCACAAATTTTAGTCCAGCGGATTTAAAGCTGGACTTCCTGATGGTCAATTTGCAGCAGCGATAAAATGCGGAATATTGCATCTAAGCCACTCTTGCGTCGTTTTGGTTTTGTGTGCCTGTGCAGAGTCCTGTTGGAAGACAACGTAGGTGATGTTAATTGCTTTCGGATGAATAAGAAAACTGCGTTTTTGAGGCATCTTAGCCCATATCTGTCTTGGGCCATATTCCGTCCGCGCGGGGTTTCGCCTATATCACCAACATTTTAAAATTATTTATATATGCACTTAAGGAAGATTATTCCGGTCGAATCACAGGAATAAATAAGGCTCCTTCCGTCAAACTTGTCAACTTAGGTTACTTTCTTCTTAATGTCCATAACATCTAAGGCACAGTTTGAAGTATTTGAGGCAAAAGAGGATGATGTCAGAAACAGATTCTGGCAGGCACTTGAGTTTCAGTGAAGGAGCTGATAACCTTGGCAGGTAGTGAATGCAATTTAAGGCCGGCATTTCTATCTTTCAATCTGAAGAACGATGCAGAGAAGACACATAAGCTCGTCCCGATTTTGGTCATCAGTTTCAAATCTCATATTTAACGAGATGTTGTTCAGAAATGCCCAACTTGTGAGTGAAACCAAAGCTAACCCTTTAAGTTAGACATCAGAACCGGAAGCTTTATGTATATATGAAGACTGAAGCTGAATCCACTTAAATGGGAAAAGTTTTGAATGGTTCCATCTCATATTGTTTAATCAGAATCGGGGATCGCAGACAAACGAAAATATATGAAAAATAAAATTTATCTTTCAACTGAACCCTTCTCTACTAAATTGCCTCCGAAATTCACAAAAAAAAACCCGTTGCCCTTATTTGTTTCTCAATAATTTTTATTCGTCCTCCCAATTAAAATGTCAATTTAATTCAAAGGCACTGATCTTTAACCTTAATATAAAAAAATTGAATAGGTCGATCAACCAAATTCCGATTTTGCAGCATTCACCAGCACAATATCCGGTCCGACAACAAGTTCAAATCGAAAGAACAATGCAAATAGAAACTGCAAACCAACGTTCGAACGAATCGAAAATCCAAGTTGCAAAGGATTACCCATTACCAAAATACCACCAGCACCACTATAATCATCATCGTCATCGTTGTCGTCGATGGCCCCCATGACCAATGTCCATTGAATTTGAACCCAAAGAGTACAGCAAATAAAAGAAAATCCTTCTTACATAACTCTAATCTTTAAATGTAAGCACAAACAACATCCTTCCGACAAAAAGGATACACTAGACTTAAAAAAGGGATTTGTTGTGTTTTTTTTTTATTTTTTCTTTTTTTTTTTAAGTTAAAGCAAACCATGCACCACACGTCCACAACCATTTCGATATCCATAAAAACAAATGAAGCTCAATTTTTAGTTCAATATTTTCCCTTGTTTGGTTTTATTATCCTGCACCAGGACCTCTAACCATTTGAAAATTCTTTCTAAACACCATACGCCTCCCACTGTCATCAGTTCTCGTTGAGAACAATAACAAAACCTTAAATCCACTTACAAAACGGGACCAAACTTTCTATTTTTTTTTTTATCTTACTTTCCTTGTTCCTTTCTGGTCTACTCTAACTCCTGTTATCGTTATCCTTGCAAACAGGATATAATTTAATTCAAAGCTATAGCCTAGCAGAAATTGGAAATAAGTTTAAGGAGAGACTTTTTAGGTTTCTAAGTTTTTTTTGTTTTTTTTTTTCTGTTTGCATTTTCAAGGATGCTGAGCAACTTTAACAGGATTCGGTGGCGGCGAGTAGGCTCCAACCAAATCTAAGCACATTGTTTGCCTTAGGTGTGTTACGTTCGTACATACGACTTATGAGTATCTTTACATTCAGTTACATAGTCGTAGTATCCGTATTATCCACTGCAAGGATATCGTTTTCAATTTTCGAATTTTTCAATTTATTCTAAGCCGATGAAATGTGAATCTTATATCGACAAGGACATTGGACCTATCCCCCGCTATAGTAGTGTATGGATATAGTAGATATGTGTTTCTTTTTTTTTCTTGCCAACATACTCGTAATAGCTGTATCGTGCTCCTTTTTGTCCTTCTAGGACTACATCCTTACTGAGCCTATGACATTTGGTGTAGAATTGAGACTATTGAAAGGATATGTTGTAGATGGTATAAAACTTCTTTGATAGAGAGTCTAAGAGGGTTGATAGTGGACGAGGTGCCCCGTCATTTATTCGTACTACATCGACAGTCGTAAAGAGTTTTAAAATTTAATGGACTCCCCGGGTGTTTGTTGTGTTGTTTGCTTGTCGTTCTAAAGGCTGTATGTGCAGTAAAAGTTCATGCGAGGTTATGGTTATGTCACCTTAAGTGGCTAACTAAAAATGTTATTGAAAAATAAATTACTTCCCCCTACTACATGTACGAGTATGTACCAACAAACACCAGTACTATACTATCGCTGCGGTGTTGGGTTACATATTTAATGAAGGTAATTTCAATGCAACCGGTGTGAAAGGGAAGTTCCTTGTTTGGATTATGAATTACATACTTAGGGGCACTTGGGGGTGATTTTCAGTTTAAGGAAAACTTTTATCGACAAAATCGTTTAATGCTCGTACTCGGATTGAATTTAGTTGTTGTAGTTATGTTCAAGGAAAGGGTTGTATTAGAGGAGGAAGTTTCCTTTTATTTCTTACGATTTATTGAAAGGATATTGCTATACACCAGCTAATGACTACTGCTAATCGGTTTTAGAAAGTTTAGCCTCTTTGGGTAACTACAAAAATTGTATCAAATTAAGTTGCCTTTCTTGGGATGTGGGTTGGGTTATTGAGAAAAAGCAGCATTAGTGTCTTTATTTAGGGTCCTTAGGAGGATTTAATTGAACATAATAGAATCATGTAGTTGAATAAAATCATCAAGACGAAGGAATTCAAATTTGTTACTTTAGTAACCAATGGCAAGATGAATGAGAAGTCTTAATGTTCTACTATTAACAAATAGAAGCTTAACAACCTATACAAAAAGATTCAACGTCTCGTAAGGCTTCAAGTATTTCTACAGAAGTCAAAGTATGATCAAGCTTAAGAGTCAACCGTCTCAGATTTGTGAGAGCAAATAACTCTAATCACCCTCGTTTGGAGAATTGTCGATTAGCATAAGTTTGGAATATTCAAAAAGGAAAATCCTATACTGGTCGCCATTATAAAGTGACGCTTTGGTGACAGAAAGGCAGAGTGAAGTCGAACTTAGACTATAAGTGGAAGTGTTTAAAGAGTTCCTAAATTGACTACTTCTACAGGACGAAATAAAATACATCAGCGTCGACTATCCACGACGTGGACATATTGACTAGAGAGTCGATTTAACCCAGGGAATTTCAATAAGGAATGTGCCAGGACTGATTATTCTCATCTGCCTTTCGGTGCTCGTCGAATTGGCCGCTGGGTGTGAAATAGACAGTACCGACCCCCTTATGTTAAATATCAATGGGGCGGTAGGCCACAACCCGCGCGTGGCTACTTAATGATCGCTAGAAAGAAATGAATTAACAGATCAATATCCTGTTAAACACCATCTAGAACCTGTGAAATCATACAGAAGAAGGCTAAGTAATCCAAAAACAAAGAAGGTATCATGCACAGGGAAGAAAACATTCGAAGGAAATCTGAAAGAAGACAATCCCTGCTCTCATGACGGGTGAAGCCCTTTACTTAAGACATGGCGATATAGTCCTAGCATTTTGGGATCGCTGTGCATTGTAATTATGAGGCTAATGGACAGCGTACAAAGTAGCAGCATGGTTAAGAAAAACAAGACTGGTCATAACACGAGAGATTTTCAATAAAATGCAGGCACTAACGTTAAGTAAGCCTGTGCATTACACTTAGCACATAAACAACCGCAACCATAAATGCTCTGAAAGTTGACTCCCCACACCTGTAGTGTTTCAATGCGCCCACACTCAATACGAGTAAACGAGAAAATTGATCACTTTCTTTCTTTCAGGACGAAATATTTGCCATGGACACAAGCTTGATCCTGAAAAGAACTATAAACACTGTAGTAGCTTCCAATCGCCAAGCAGCAATTAGGGAACTTCCCGCTGTCATCAAGTCAAAATTTGGCCTGGGTTAAAAAAAAGCAAGAAAAACATAGGCAATATAAGGTATCGAGATTAGGGAAGGCATAAGAAAAGTAAAACTTATCTGCGAGATACGGGAATAGCCCGGATGAGCTGCGAAATCCGAGAAAGAAGTTCATTTAAAAACTAACCCTAAAACGTTCTCAGGCTTAGATTAACCCAAAAGTCGTAAACTGGTTATTAAACGGAGACACTGAAGGCGTTACATTCTAAGTAGACAAATGAATCTACTATTTTATCCTTCAAGAAAGTTTGACGTCTAGTCAGCTGCATTCAGTTTCGCACTATTACATAGCAAAGGTGTGATCTCATCTGGAATTCAAAACTCTCTGCATCGGTATCCATCCAACAGACAGAAAAAAAAATCAGGGACTTCCAGCTTCAAAAGACAAACTTGTTCACAACATTACAATTATAGGAGTAAATGGTGGAGATTTGATCGATGAGGGAAGTTTCCGAACCGAACAGAATCTTAAAAGCAATATTTTGAAACTGATGACGTGTTATCGTACCTAGTTTACACGGTCATATGGTATTTTATATTCAGCGAGAAGAAGGTAAACTGTTCTTACATTGGGCATGGCTATCCTCACCTTTACCGGGTGTATGGTCTCGTTAATTGTGCACGGCTGCATCTTATTTTGTGGCATTTCCGCTACCTCTTCCGTTTAACCACCATTGGCCTTCTTCTTGGCGGCATTAATGACGGCACCTTAGCGAGGTGCTAGCGATAATAAACTTCTCTTTTTGGTTTAACCTGTGTGGCTAAGAATTTCCTGTGATGTAACCCAATTCCTTAAGTAACCCGAGTAGAAGTTTTAAGCTCAGCAGGAATACACAACCTACGAGGCATGTCTGCCATAGGTCAGAACTTGACATATCTGATAGATTACTAGATGGCCTAGAGAAAACTTTTTGGACTTTCTCATATTGAGGTTCTGAAACCGCGCTATCAACTATGTGATCATGGAGACGAAATCTAGCTATAAGCTTGCTTTAGTGTATTGCATTCGTTTGTAGCCAAATTCAATGGGAAACCCAAGGCTTCCATCATGATTATTGCCTAAAACGAAGGGATTAAGTCGAGGTGAGGGCGAGAAATTCGACTGGGATCAACTACCTAATACATTTAGAAACAGATAATTCCTCAAATTTCGGACCAAGGTACAAGGAACTTACAACATTTGTAGACGCAACTGATATTGTAACGCTGTATTCGAAGGACATCTCTGGTTAAAATAAATTAATAGTTGGTATATGGATGTATGTAAGCAAATACATATACTCGTATATATGCCTGGATTCTTGCTATCACAAATCAAAAATGACCTAGGCTTGTACTTTTTTAGAAGAATCGTAGCACGAGTTTATCAACTGACAAAGTGTCCGGACTTTAGAAATTTGTGAAAAGGTTTCCTGTTGGACTATATGCAAATTAAAGGGGTCTTGGAGTTCCAAAGTAAAGTTCTCATAAGAAGCAATAATAGTACTCGTACACACCACTCTCAAGACATTAAAATGAGAAAGAAGAGTTTTATTTGAGCAATCGATACAAAATCAAAGCAGAATACCATTAAATGGAGGTCCTTTGAATTTCTAATTTCTAAGGAGATACCCAGCATTGAAAATGCTTCTTTCGTCTTTAGAATATGTCTATGCAAGCAAAGCACCATACTATAGACATGTGACAGTGGCCACAGATATGGTAGTGGTCACAGGTTGTAATACACATCGCAAAGAGATGCGGGCGTATTCATTAGAATACTTCGCCTGTTCTTCGTTATATTTCATCCAAAAATGTACGGGTATCAGAAATATAAGTCCTTTTTTCCGCATTAGAATGGCTAGGTAGCTGGTGATTTTTTTTAAACAATCGACATTTGAAGACCGATTGTCGATGATAAGGCACAATTTGATAAAGCCAAGTTAGTTCGCGGCTCCAGCTCAGTAAGAAATATTGAGGAAGGTGTCTACACAGGAGCACTGAACAACAGTCATTTATACACTACTCTTATTTTTATTCTAAGTTCCTAGTATGTCTAAGATCTCTACTGTGTATCAAAAAGCTTATAAGTAGGTAGTCTAGAGTCAGATGCTTGATGGATAGAAAACTAGCTAGCAAAGAGCAACACCCGCCTACAATGCATCTTAAGAGTGAAAAGCAGGCGTTGAATGGCACTAAGAAAACAGGCATAGAACGCAACTTGCCGAGCAATGTTTGCGTTATACTCGAAAAAGCTATAGAGATAAAGATGAACTAATCTCTGTGTGGTCATCTCCATCCCTGGTCATTTCTCCGAGAACGAGAAATCTATCGTCTATCAAAGTAACCCTCAACTTCCCGTTTTTTTGTTATACTATACTAAAATATTGTAGGGTAAGCTTATAAGATGTATAAATGTCTCAAAACAAGGATAAAAACCGGGACATAATCAAATCAAAACAAAAATCAAAATAAAAACAAAAACAGGGTCAAAATGAAGTACTTACCTAAATGCTGATCAACTCTCTTCTTTGGTTTTTGCACCGATGCATATGGATCACTGCAATAGTCTTGTCTGGAGGGATTCTGGCTATTTCTCAAATTATGATATTCATCCCCATGTTGGCTAGGTGTGGTCGTTAAATGTGGATACGGTGCATAATCGTCGACGGCTCTATAACCGCCATGTGTCAAAGGATCATAACCATATGATGGTTGTCGTTCGACAAAATTATGTGATGGCACCATTTGTGTTTGATTATTAGCTGCCGCTGACATTTTCACCTGCCACAGGCTATCCTGTGAGTTAACACTGCCACCATTATTCGAATTCGAATAGCTATTCTCGATGTAGCCCATACTAACCCCTGCAATGAAAACGAACAAAAAATACATAAGTACGAGTACAAACATTAAATGATAATGTGTTGGATTATTAAATTTCAAACGAATCAAAGTGTTAAAAAAAATATAAGCAAAAGAAAAAGAAAACATAAAACACGGAAAAAGGATATTAAAAAAAAAAATAAACATAGAGAGATACGAGTACAGAAACATTGAAAGGATATCTTAGTGATAAATATAAAATAAACTTCAAAAGGATTTCTATTATTCCTTTTACTAAAACAAAAGAGGATACATTCTGTTCTCCTTCCTCTTATTCTATTGTTGTATTTAGTTCAGTACAGTGCCAAGCACATGTCTGATTTTGAGGATATCGCTAAAGATTATGTATCTCCAGATATCCTTTCATCATGCAATTTTAGTGGTGTCCTTCATTTTTTTTTTTTTTTTTTGTGCAAAATAAATTGAAAAATAAAAGAAAACAGAGGAAAATTGAATGAGTGCGTTCCCTAAACGTTTAGTGCAACAATATACAGAATAGCACGTGCTACTCGGTACCCAACGCCACCCTCTTTTGTGGAGTTTGGGGGTGACAAGTGCTGGATATCCTTGTTTGAAACAAGAATATATAACAAAAAATGATGAATTCAGAAGATAGGAGTGCGTTAAATATTTATGTGCGATCCAAAAGAATACATAAAAGGAAGAATAAAATATTAAATAAGCGTTTATAGAAGAGAGATACAGACAGTGTTGCCATTTCTATTTTGTCAAGTATTTTTTACTCTGTTCTCGGCACACATACATCGTTTTACAACTTTAAATGAACTTGTTGGGAAAGGAGAGCTTCCTTTATGACTAACACATACAAATTAATAGTAAACCAACACACACATACTCGTGTTTTTAACTGTATACTTTTACATTAATTTTCCCTTATCGAGCTAGAAATTTTCTCTTCATTATGATTTCCATACATTCAAAACCAACGTTCAGGGGTTCCTCACATCTTAATCATTTTAACAATGTTCGCGGGGTATGAGATTTATGCCGGAGGTATTTTTCTAACATAAGAAAAGCATTTTCGCGACCTAGAATTTCATATACTCACTAAGCATTGGCAGTGTTGAATGGTAACCTGAACCAATTTGTACCCCATTGTATATTCATGAACGAAGCATTGACCAATCACAAGAACCCCGGAGATTAAATAGTAGTTTAATCGATGATTTTTCTAGTCAAGTCGGTCCAGAAATATATCGGCCAACGACTACAGTTTTTTGGGGTGCACACGGTGTTAAATCGACGGTCTTAGAGGGAAAACAACTAAGGCGAATAACACGCAAACTTAATGAGCCGGGTAAACGAGGATTTCCACTTTCACCATGGAATGATTCGCCCTCGGCGGCGGATCGCTGCTTCGATTAGGTCGGTACAAAGCCTTATTTTGAGCTCTGCAGGTTTTCGTGCAAAGTTTCCTCCCTTATAGCTTGGTGATGTGTTTAAGGTTATACACAAACTATTGTACTTAAAGCTCAAAATAGCATTCAATCAAATATAAGTTGGCTGTAAGACTGGTTTCTAAAAAGTTTTACCTACTGCTTCCTTGCTCAAAGGAGGAAAGTTTCCTGTGGTTCATTTTATTTTTATTCTTGATCTCCTGCAAGACTGCTCTTGATCTTTTTTGTACATTGTGCTGTGAATGTAGCTTTATTCTTGGATTTATATAGAAGTATTCGACAAGATTAGTTGTTGAACTCTACATATTTCCAAGGCTCCTACAACATAGGCTTTGGTGATAATTTTCTTATCGACTCGCATGTATTGAAGGGCATATTTGTCGTAAGATTCACTGCAGATACAATACTTACTTACATATAAGTAATTTCAGAAATACGAGTACTTTTCTCTAGTTTCCAGTCATCCGACAACACTGGATGCAAGTACAAAAGCAACCCAATAGGAAGCAGCTCGTGCGAATTTATTCCTTCTTCATGCATAGCCGATGATCATGATGGTTTTAAAGAAGAAAAGGAATTTTCTTTTGTTTCTTTTGGCTAGGAGAGCCAAAGACAAAAAATAAAATCGTTCAAGTTGAAAAAGAAAACAATACTTAGTAAAAAAAAAAACAAAAAGAAACCTGCCAACGGCACGAAAACTTCTTCCTTAGGGATAACGCGAATTTTCCAATCCTTTCGACGTTGGAATGGTGAAAGAAAGAAAAAATTCGAATCCCAGGAGTATATCCGCATCCTTTAAAGTCTCAATGTTTGGATGTTATTACACAAGAGGTATTCAAGGAGAATTTAATATTACACATTACTTAACAGTAGAAAGGATATACCTTACGTTACATACTCTTACGTATGTGTGCGTGTGTGGGAAGACTATATTCGCATGTGTAAATTGTTTACAATTCTTGAGAGCATATCTCGCCCGCATGGTTCGGTACCCTCGATAATCATCTAGCCCTTACCTTCAACCCTTGCCACCCAATATATACGACGCATTCATACGAATGTATAATACTTTCGCACAGGATCTCTAGTGAAGCGTAAGGATATGAGAAAAAAAAATCCCTACAAATAGGATACGAGTGCGAATATCTATAATTTTTTTTTATTTTTTCCTTATGGAAATGGATAAATAATAAATCGAACTTGTGAAAAGGACCAGAACAAGGACAAGGGAAATACGGTACATAGGGTAAATGTGAAATACTATTTCTTGGGTTGTGAAGGAGGCTTTAATGACGAAATCAGGAGTATAAAGGAAGCAATGGTAAAGGTAAAAGATTTCGCGCACACGTAAGCATATCAAAGGACTTGTTAATTTGTGATTTCGGTTACTTATCGTTTCGTATGTTGGCAATGATGCCAACGGGAATGGATAAAGATTGCTTTAGATGTGTTTCCTTTTCATTTATTCGGTTTTTTTCTTCTTCTCATTTTCTTATTTCTCGGAAAATTGAGGTGAACACGTCATCTACAAGGTGTATGAAAGGAACATACACAGTGTGGCAAATAATATCCCGGCCTGGTACTAGAAAACATAATTAATCACGATTTCTGTTTATTTTGTAAGCGTATCTATTCGAAATATTCTCCTCCCGACTTGATTCAATTGTAACATCGATTCAACACTGATTCAAATGACTTCTTTGACTCGTTTTGCGGAATTGCCTCTATTGCCCGTTTTGAAGCTGCTTGAATGGTAAGAATATCAAAGAACGATCCTTTGAACTTCAATTTCAATTTCGGAAACAAAGAGAAGTCGCACGGTGCCAAATCAGATGAAAACGCCAGATGATTTAACACTCACACTTGATTTCGAGCCAAAAATTGACAAACTATAAGTGCTGTGCGAGTCGGTGAGTGGAACAAATTTGCATAGACTCTTGTTTTGCTCAAATCCTCGTGATCAATGGTTCGAATAGTCTCTTTGTTGATGTTCATAACCTTTTTCATCATTCTCAGTGAAGTATTGCAGTCATCTGCAACAAAATCAGGTACTTTCGGGATGATTCCAGTAGATATGGTTCGTGTCCGGGATATTATTTGCCACACTGTGTATAGAAGTGAGGGAAGGCTTTAAGAAACATTGCTTGGTGAGCCTTTTAGTGGGAAAACTTTTTTTTCTGAAACTCTTACAATTCTGTGGAAAATTGTCAGGACTTAGTATTGACTGCATTTAGGCCACGTCCACAACCGATTAAAGTATGACATTCCACAAGGTTCTGACTTCAGGCTCCTACTAGAAACATTTGTTGAAAAATTCAAAGTTATTTAGATTCTTATTACAATAGGATCTGTGATCTGTAATATAAGAATTGTCATTTACAAAGGTTTTAGCGAAGGCTACATTAACCAATTTTAAGTGCTGGCTATCCGTTTGATTTTGCCCTCATTCACAGCTAGGCCTAACTTACGGCTTCCTCTTGGTTGAAAGCTTTACGAACGCATCAATGACAACTCATTACGTTCTCTCAAGGAAGTAAATTGCATCAGTGTATACAACTTCAAGGAAATTATGCATTTGCTCTTGACATACTAAAGCTCCTCGAAAACAAGGACATTTAGTAGGTTTGTCATGCTGTGCTTGGCTTCAGATATTTCTATCTCACTTAATGATTTGTTCTGAATGACAACAAATTCTTAGTCGTATCAATCATTTAACAGTCTGCGGCAGTGATTTTCAATATCCCCGGCTTCCGCTATACGAGTAAGTCACCTGGAAATGTGACACTTGTCTTCGATCGCGAGAATGAGATATATTTACAGGATACCTCCAATACTGAAGGAGTGACTGACGTCGTTCTGAACATCATCAATTTTCTTACCTCTGCGACAATGAAAACATCCAACTTGGACACAAAGCAAACCAGAATATATGATACCAAGGACATAAATCCATATCATGTTGGAGTGGTCGTATCGCACCCGTTCTAATTAGCAGGTACGATAGAGTTTTTGGGACCTGATCATGCCATCAACAATGTAGGGATCGAGGAAACATAAATCATCATCGTTTTTGTGAATCCAAATCTGACAATCTTGTCCTTCAAATAAGAATAAACACATTGTCCAACGAGTATATTAGAACAAAACTCCAAATTATCTACATTCGTCTAGCAAACTTAATAGGCAGGGAATTGATAGGCCGATATATAACATCATCACAAAGCTCCTTTTAGATCAAACCACTTTAACACAGTTTCAAATTTTTTAAGCCACATCGTACAACAAAGTTCTGTTGAAATCTCTTAGTGGCTGATACAGAAAGCAAGGCAGTAGATGGCCAAATTTCAAGAAAATGAGAAAAGTGGACTGTTAAATCTGTCATATATCAAGTACAACCATTCGGAATAGAGGACTGCGTACACAAGCACGTTGTTGATTTTGATTGACCACTTGCTTGAGTTCTGTTTATCTTTACACCCATCATTACTAGCTACTTTTAAGATTTTCGTCTTTTAACCTCAAGATGCGTCTTAAGCAATAATTTGAAAAATCCCTTCTCCTTCGAAAAAAATATATTAAAATGCAGCGAACAAGAAAATAAATCTGCTAAACTAAAAATACAAGAAATAAAATGAGTTTGGCGTTGTATATATAGTACAACTTTCTGCAATTGCTCGACTTTGACTTCAACTCCAAGACAAAATCCAGCTGCTCCTGATGTTATATCCTTTTACCCACTCATTTGCTGTTTATTCTCGTACTTTATGTATTTTCTTCTGGCTTTTTTCGTGCTAAAGATAAACAAGTCATGAAAATTTGCATCCCATCCGTGACTTTTGAATTTCACTTCGTCGCTTTATATCTCCTCTTATCCTTGTGTAGTAAAAACAAGAAGAGAAAAATCTCCATCTACAGAACATAGCCACAAAACAATCCGCAAACATCAACATCAACAACTTGTAACTTGTAACTCGTAACTCTACTCTTCCCATCTCTCTAAAACACTGTTTTATATTCTTTGACTTTATAATTACTTATTTCAGAAGTTTTTGGTTTCAGTATTCTTTTTCTTGGAGGAAAAATTCACCAAAATTTCTGGTGACTATCCTTGTTTTTGGAATTGGATTTGACTCGATATTTAAGTGGATGTTACCATTTAAATCGATTAGGGCGAGTTATGATGTGGGGATGATGGCAAATGTTCCATGGGCATAACACAAAATTTAAAAATGAAAATGATGTAATTTACATGCGATGATGATCTGGTTTATCGGTTCATGTCGAACTCTAATCCTTGTAAGGAATTTTTCAAATGATTACCAAGAATAAGTTCCCAGATATAATCGTTCCTAGGGCTTGTAGATTCTTGATAACGGATAAAGGTTCTCTGAAATCAAGAAAGTTGCATGAATTGATGATAAGTCTCGAGCCATGCAGCTTTTTTTCGATCATCTTCAAAATCTGGTAGTTCCTGAAAAGCTAGTCGGCTGAGGACACTTTCAGGCCGTTTTCTTTAATATACCATCTGCTCTTTCTTATCCACAATCCTTAAGTAGCTTTGTCATATTCTCTCACTTGGATTTATCCCAGATCGATGATTTAATTTTATATGAACGTTGAATTAAGATCTGTTCTGGCTATCAGCAGGGATCAAGATATTTCTATCAAGTGATCTTCCCGATTCCAGGTGTCTTCTCTCCGGACAAGATTAACCAGACTTTATTATTCTCGTCGATTTGATTGACTTGAAGTTCGCAAAACTTCGGAGTTGGTAGCAATTGGCTGGAATAACTCTACAATGGCCCATTTTTACCTTGTTGTGTATGATTGGGATTGGATTTCTTATCAACGTTCTTGGATCAAAGTGGGAATTTTCTCCTAGTAATTGCGGGGTTACTCTTCTCAATGTTTCCTTTCAGTTCAAGCTTATATGCGAATATCCGAAAATACGTGACCGGCGAGAGAATATAACACCCCTATCTGTCCTTTTTTTGGGTCGTTGGTCGGATCTAGGTTTCATCAACAGTTACCAACCGACGCCAAAAGTCCGCCCAATTCCGCATCAGCAAGTCCAAACACTCTTTCGAAGTGCTCTCGCGTTCGTGTTTTTCGTCAGGAGTGAGCATGCGCGGCACCCAGCGCCAGGATAACTTTTTCATATGCAGAATATTGCCCAAAATATGGTGTGTGCGCTCAGTACTAATCTTTGTGGTATCTGCTAGCTCGCGCACCTTCACTTTCCGGTCAGCCAACGCCATTTCATGTATTTTTTTGACATGGACCTCTGTAACCGCATCGGAGGGCCTGCCGCTGTGGACTTGATCGGTAGTGGAGTTGCGGCCACCACGAAACTCTTGAAACCAATATTTGACGGTGTAATCTGACGGAGCATTAGCCACATAATATTTATCCAACTTTTCTTTTGTTTGCTTCGCCGTTTTGCCTCCCAAAAAATAATGTTTTATGAGAGAACGCAAATCGTTTTTGTCCATACTCAACATGATGCCAAACACGTCAACAACAATCAGCTGTCAAAACAAAACTAAAGACAGTATCGCACTGAAATTTGGCGTGTTTGCCTAAATAAGAACAGACTTCAAGGCAACATAACCTTTTTTGCAGTAGCAGCGCATTCTGGCGGTCAAGGAGGTTACTTTTCACCCTACCTAATATGTATATGTTTCAAAGGCAATAGATCATTAAGGGCAACAAATTCTTCCCGCACAACGAAAAAAAACGGCTTTTCAGGGGCAAGAATCCCGAAGAGTTTGTGATGTTTTGAAATATGATTTGACTGTAGGGAGATATCTAAGTCACTTAATCAAAAAATAAGGACGAAAACACAATAGTAATAGTAAAAGCTATATGCATGTGTTCATAATGCGACCAATTCAGATAAAAACAAAATCAATAAGGCTGTACTAGTATTTGATGACACGATTGGGGAGCGTTTGAGCTTCGATTCGTACGTCAACATCAACACGAGCGCAGTAAGAATTTTGAAGAATCCGGATCTTCTATTAAACATCTTTCATAACTTGAAGATATCAATATCTACGGGTGTTCTCTCTATGAGAGTCGCATTCTCCTCTTCGATCACATTGACAGAGTTCAGCACAGTGTGTGACATTTCTCTGATCTTTCGTGAGATGTGCCATTTTCGAGAAAAGCTAATACGAAGCAGGTTTTACCTAAAAGCCTTCATCAACAATTTAAAACCATATAAAAAGTCATCGTATATTGTATCTCTTTAATCACCTTGATTTGGTTGAGCTTTAGGTTGGTATTAGCCCACCCCAACTACCAGTGAGTGTTACAAGATACTATCTCTTGAATAGACAATGGATATCCTGCTCCATATATAGGTAAAGTTGCCTAACAATGATCAACTTTACATCACTCAACTGAACTGCCCCAAAATAATAGAATCCTCGACTTCACACGAACTTCAACACTTGTAATTCAATTTCTCCCTACACATTAACTTCGCCCTACAAACAACAATGAACATCAAACAAAAGCAACCTGTCAAAAAGTTAGTTCGTCTCCCTTAAAGAAGACTAAAACTAAATAATTCGATTCACCTTAACCTATGGCTGTGACCTGCTGATCGAGTCTCTCTGTCTAGTTATCATCCTTCGACTTTGGTCCTTGACCCCAAACCAGCCCATCCTATTAAGAGTAACTAAATCCCCCAAAGACTTAACACAGATACCAACACTTTCGCATACATCAGGCAGAACTCCCACTCCCACATACTCCAACTCTCAACCCAAGTTGAAAAGAAAACAAAATAAAACCCCTAAACAAGGAAATTGGAAAAAAAGTCCTTGCAAAGCATTTATAGGGAGAGGAAAAAAGCCAAAGTTAAAAGCAAAATGACAAAACGACAAAACTCTAAGACAAAAAAAAAACAAAAAAACAAACAGAACCGAACGGCATACGGAACGCGAGGGAGACTGAAAAGGAACCGAAAAGGAACTTTTCGAATTGTAAATGATGATGAAAACATAAATTCGTCGCCTCGATTTAATGTCGAATAAGAAAGTATCCGACTGAAAAGTTAATTTAAAAACTTTTAGTACTCGCATCCGTATCTTTTCCTGCAACCCATCCATATAGAGAAACACATACGAGTAAGTACGTGTGTTCACAGCCCGTTGGCGCATATCCTTTACGCACCCACTTTCAATTCATTCGCCCAACTCCCCTAACATCCCTGAACATACATAAATATTTCATCTTTAGGTTTAGTGATGGGAGATTGAGCAGCGCACCAACTCCCGAGTTAGGGTTTGAGTAGGACCATGTATATGAGCGTAACGAAGAAATACAACATATAAGTGTCAATTCTTCGAAAGGACGTCTAAAAACACACAACTACACACGAAGAATGTGTTTATTCGCATCATAAAAAAAACAACAACAAAAAAACACAAATAAAAGGCAAACGAATCAAAAGGGATAAGAAGTAGGTGCTAGTGGGATACAGGAAACAAAAAACAAAAAAAATAAGGGAACCCCCAACGAAATGACAACGAAGAGGGATATAATTAAAACATTGTTTTGCTTTTCAGTTCCTTTAATCAAACACATAAACAGACATACCAAGGGGCGGTAGAAGCACGAATAAGGGTGCCTGTACGATTACGAGTAAGGCTCCCATATCCTTGGAGGAAGTAAAAAATAAATTATAAAAAAAAAGGAGAAAGAAAAAACTTAAACGAGCGATAAACACTCCAGGCGCACCCTTCCACGTTGTCATCGTTGTTGTCGTTGTTGTCATTGTTTTGTTCCGCCACAGGGATGTGTGTGTCATTTGCGAATTAGCATGTCAGTTTTAATTGAATTCGGAGGCAAGCCGAAATAAGATGGATGCTGGCAGAGGTGCAAACAAAAAAGGCACACGGCATCCTTTTGAACTGAACGAGGATTGCCCTTTGGAAATTTCCCCAGAAAGACATGTTTCACTTTTCACTATTTGTTTTATTTTTTAAGTTCAAAGTAAATGACGGCGCCATGTCGAATGTACATACGTGGAAAACTGAACACATTTCCAGAGGATAAATTCAATTTTCCATTAACAGTAGAGCGGAAGGTTTTAAGAGGGTTTCAGGAAACAATTAGCAACCAGCAGAGTATGTATTTATTCAGAAGGGGTTTCAATAGAAGACACAAAGATGGCGCCGGTAAAAGACTAGTCATAGAAGGGATGCAAGTCACTTAAGTAAGGAAGTGATCTTACTTGCTTATAAGATTTTCCAGTTAGCTTAGTCGTTAGCTAATTTCCTTCGCACTTCATTTGAAGTTCCTTCTACTTGTACGCACCACCTAAGATCCTCCTCTACTGCGATGACCACCCGGATTAGAATCGTAGAACCTGTGAGTATAAGTATCGGAAACCAATCGCTCTACGTGTCCTTGCCGTCTTAAGAGACTGCGGCGCAGTTTCCTGAAAAGACCGTTGCCGTTGTATTCGTCGTTAAAAATTCGCCCGTGGATGCAAACGTGATAAATATTTTTCGAAGGAGCCTACTCTCGAAACTCCTAAAAATATCTATATCCACTGTGCATAAAGTAGGATTAGGATGATCGAGGTCTTGGGATATGGCCTTGTTACTCGATCGCCTACTTAGCCTAAAGCAACAGCGATAGGCTAGTGTGATTCTTCATTTTATCTTCAAAATTTATAGCAGAACAAAAAAAGACAAAGTCCTTTACTACCTCGAAATTATGGCTGTCGACTGTGACCTTCTTTCCATTTCGTCGATGTTTCTATTGCTTCTGGTTATCAACTAGGCTACGCTAGTTGTTGCAAACAATTTTCAAGGATTGTGCCTCCGGTTTTCGCTTGTGAGTTCCGCACAATTCTTTCAAATATGATGTTGAAGAAGTCGAAACCGACTTTAACGGAGAACCGAGCATTCTCCATCGTCGTTTTGCTCAGATAAGCGATCTGGGCAGGGGTGTTAAAATTACATAGACTCGTCTTTGCAAATGCCGACAAATGAGCCCTAAAATCGATCAAAAGACGGTCGGTCTCTTTTCTGATCTGAAACCGCCTTGAAAGGATCCAATGAGGACGCAGATGTTCGCCAATAGATAATGGAATGGTCTATTATGCATGACGGCGAGATGTTGAACTCCTTCGACATATGCAGTTTTTCCGCATTCTCAACACCGACTGTGACTCCTATATAAGGTATCCTTTTTCATCTCTACAGTCTTTTGTATGGATCTTCTTGCTTTGCGACGTTGGTAAAACGTCCGTATGTTATTCCTGCAGTTCAAGCTCTCAATATCTTTAATCCCGAGCACTTCTTGCCCTCTATTTCTTCTTCTGGATATGCTACGAGCGGTTTTTGATTGCACCGTCGCAATTTTCATCAAACCAGGGATTCCTTATTGGTGGCCTGGTGAAACCCAGCACATTAGTTGCGGTGTGTCTGATGGCACGTTGGAAACGCTGCCACTGGCCTTTGGGTTTTGATGCTCGTGGCATAGAACTTGTTGAGAGATTTCAGGAAAGATTTTAGCGGTCTATTACGACTGCAGTACTCCATGTTATATCTGCTCACAGTAGTTCTTCTTTGTTGTGGATTGGCAGATTAGCTCGACCGGAACGTTCGGACGTCCAGAAGACTTGAGGCATGCCTTCCGTGTATCGCAATGTGATCAATTTGATTTGGCGTTTCATGATCCGTAGACCGTCGTGTTCCGAATGTTCGAGTTGTTTGTGTGTAAGAAATCTCAGAAACATGCTTTGGGGGCTTTGTCTCAGTATTCATGGGCGCTCATAAGCATAAAATCAGGAAATAAGGTGATAGAACCTCAATAACTATGAGGTAGAGAAATTAGAGCAGATTCTGTGAGAGTGACTACTGCCAATACGAGCATACTACGAGCTGAGATGAATCCAATATAGCTCTGCATCGAAGAGCTTTCAATACTGAACGCAACTTAATTTTCATTTTTAAAAATTTCTTAGGTTGTATCTCAACCAGATTGTAACAAGAAGTTATATAGAAAATCTATTCGAAAATATTAAAAGATGTTCTACGATGTTGTTGTCATGTCTGTTTTGAAATGCATTTGTTCATTTTGGTACGATCTACCAAGGAACGGAGTATACTGCAAACAATCCGTGCTCGGCATGCCATCATATTTGCACTAAATAAGGAAAAAGGTTTTTTCTTTTTAATATTTTCCAGTTTTTATTTATATATTTCCCCTGAGGAACAACTTCCATTAAACCTGAAAACAGGACATAAATGAAAATATGAACATAGCCATAAGCAACTCTCTCTCCACGTAACTACAGATGTGCCGCTGATAGCAGCCTTTCTTCTGTTTTCGAAGTCCTTCTTCCTTTGAATCATTAACCTTTGTAAGCTACTCACTTAGCTTTATAAATACGTTGGACAAGCAAAGCATTGTTCCACAATCAACAAAGAAAACGAATTCCTTGCACATGATCTACTTCAACAAAGCGAAAACAACTTTACCTACAGGAACCCACGTCTATTCAGTACTCGTAGTCCCAACACAAAAAAATGTTAACCAGATCTCCAATTGCAACTTCAATTTGTATCCCTTGGATACAAAGAAAAATCCTGTCAACACTGGACAAAACCCCACCCGTTTAACAGATAACAAAACTTTCATGAAAAAAAAATATTTGCGACAATAAATGTGAAAACATGAGAAAACTTTCGTGTACATCCGTATCTTTATTGCGCTGTGTAAATATTTTGAACTCGAAAATAAAAATACACACATTCGAAGATGTACATACATATATATATTTTTTAATAAAACCAACACCAGGCGCTGAGGAGAGAAGTATTTGAGCTCCAAGTAATCCTTTCGAAGATAGAAATTGCAACAGAAAAATGTTAAAAAAGCGGAAATGGGAGAATCCCCACCGTACAGCGTGATGCAGGACAAACATCTCTTCCCGCAAGTACGAGGAAAAAAAGAAAAAAAAACTATTTTTCACCAAACATCCTTCCAACTAATTAAAATAGATATTTGTTTGTGTGTTGTCTGTGTATGTGAAAGTGCAATAATAGAAAGTGCATCTACGGGGATAGTGCAAAGTGCGATTTCTCAGTCTTAAAGCTAAAAAGTGCAATTTACTTTGCTTTTTCTCATTCAGTGATGTGCGTGGTTGAGTGCAAGTAGAGGTGTGTTCGCAGATATCCTAACAGGTAACGAATACGAGAAAAGAAATCTTCAACAACAACAGCAACAATAATTGAACAAAGATGGAAAGAATGAGAAGAAAATGTATTCCATCGGTGTACAAAGAAGAACTTTGAATAAGCAACAGGACCTGAGTGTTGCCATCTAAATTAATTGATATAGATCCACTGATGTTTTTATTTTGACATTGATAGTAAGATTGAACAGTCCTAAGTATGCTCAAAAGTTTGTTCAACTTCCTCCATTCGGGGAAATACGAAAATCCAGAGAAAAAAAATCCATTGCATGAGCACCCCATAGATTGTGGTCTGTGTTTCGACGACCGAAATGTCGCATCCGATTCCCATATCACGATATTTAAAAGGGGACTTGAAGAACTCCTGTTCAATCAACAGTTAACCAGATTGACCACACTGTGAACGACAGAAGACACTCCTGCAGTATTATATATGTATAATATGTCTGAAAGTTCTGAGGAGCCAACATCAACGCGGATCATTACCTTGTTGTAGTCGTGGTATGGTTGCATATAACCCGCTAAGGCTAGCTAGTGCTGTGGGGAATTTCAACGTCAGGCTACAATCACAAGAGGTCGCCAAAACCTTTTCCGATCGAGGGTCTTTAAATTTCTTAAGAGATCCCCTGCTCCCAGCATCCAGTATCGAAAACCAGTTTCAAAACAGTCAAAAAGGCTTCATAGATTCCGCTTCTGATGTGCTTGGTCTCACTCGACCATCACACGAAATTTTTGCTTTGACGACGAATGCCGGCAACCACCTGTAGCTTAGCAAGATACATACAAAGCGACGTTGCATATAGGTAGAAGCACTAGAGCTGCTCACGAGGTCTACGAATCGAAGTGGAGAGAGGAACACCGGCTTCTCAAGAGGAAAAACGAGGAGCATGGGTCGAGGCAATTGGGAGATGCTACTCCAGGGTTGAGATTCGGAAGTTTTACCAAAAGGTTAATAAACCATGCCCTTGGGACAAGCTTTAAACCGAAGCCTGTAGAGACGAACAAAGGAACATCGAAGTAGAGTCACTATATATAATATGCTAAAGTTCAAAAAAAGAAAGGACTTGGTAAGGAGCATACACAAACTCATCTCTAAAATATGGTCGGACGAAGGTATGCCCGATAAATGGAATCTCAGCATTGTTTATCCGATCCTCTGAACTGCGCCAACTGCAGAGGAAACAGTCTTCTGAGCATCACATAAAAGATCTTATCATACGCCGAATTGTGTGAACACCTGTAGCTGGTCGTCAACAGCCTGATTGATCCATATCATTCTGGCTTCAGGCCACAATGCGGCAGATCTTGCAGAAAACCCATGAGCTTCAGATCGATACACATCACCTATTCATCGATTAAAAGACCGCGTATGACAGCGTCTATAGAGACGAGCTATACAGAGCACTGTCTTGTATTGGTATCCTTGCCAAACTCGTCCGTTTGTGCGGGATGACACGAAGGATAATGCACGCTGCTCCAGCGCTGAAATCAAACGAAGCATAACACTTGCCAATTGCTACTTCTTTGAGCTAAAAATGCAAATGACTAACAAACCCCTTTTTCGAACAACAAAGTTACCGTATATTAGACATAAATAATCTCAGTCGTGCTCTATGGGCCAGAGGCATGGATATTATTAAAAGTAGATTTTCGGTTCCGTTTGCATTGACGGTGAGTAGAGAAGAAGATACTACGACAAACTGTGCGGACTGTACAGCGACATCGACTTAGCAAGAAGACTGAACGTCTAACGACTGAGATGGCTGAGTCATTTAGAGCGTATGGACACAAGTGCTTAGATCCAAAAAGATCTTCGAACCCGCACCCAAGGAACAGCGCATAAGAGGAAGACCACAACTCACGTGGCACAAGTGGAACGGGGTCTTAGCCAACTTAGCATGCGAAGCTATAGCCAGCTAATGAAAGATCGAAGTGGTTGGAGACGATTGTTGACTGAGGGCCAGTTCCACACCGGACTGTAGCGCTAACTAAAGCAATTAAGTAAATTGCATTAAAATGACCACCTCGGCTGGCTTAGCAGTAGGCCATCCTATCAACCCAACTTCTCAATACATTTTCGATGGTTTCGGGCCCTACTTTACGAATAGCTTGGCCAATATTTTTTCTAAGTACCTTAATGGCCTCTGAATTATTCGGATAGCATCGATCTTTAATGGTGAGATGGAAATGCATCTGAAAAGATGATTTTCTGAACAAAGCTGGCGTCAATTTCGAGCTGCGCCAGAGCCCAAACAGAGAAGCAATAACGAAGCGGATGGTCATTTGGTTCTATTCCTGAGTCAATTGGACTTCATAAGCCAATAATCCGAAGTATTTACGCAAAATTCTCCTCAGGCTGGTTCAGGTGCTGAGGATCTCTGATTTAGGCGCACGTTCCTGCAATAGCTGCAATATGCTCCGTTCAGCGCACAGAGCGAAAACGGGAATATGTTCAATAATAAATCGGCGTACACCACCTGCAGTTTGTGCATTATTTAAACCGAAATTTTCTTCTCGAAATTCGGATTATTCTGCTAACTTGATGCAACTACACTTAAATCTGCATACTCAGGCCTAAAACAGAACAACCTATAGAATGGGTCTAAAATCCACAAATTTAAATAAAACTGGCGAAAAGAAATTGTTCGGAAGTAAATTTTATTTAGTGGTTTGTGAAATAAGCGTGTTCAAACGGACATAGTACTCCAAATTTATTTTTAAAATACCCTTTACTGTGGCAACACTGTTAAATGTTGACTTGGATGCATTTCATCTTGGCCAGGGCAAAACACAACTGCATAAGCGAGGCACACACATACACAATTAAAACAAGATGCAGAAAGTAGTATTCTTTCATAAAAAAAAAAAAAAAAAAAAATATTCACACTCACACACACGCAGCCAACTACACAAACAGATTGCAATTTTACCTGAAATATTGTTAATCGTTGCGGTGGTAACAACGGGTGCCTTGGTGGTGGATTCAACTTGATGACTGCCAACGGCGATTATGTCAGTTAGTCCTGTTGCAATATGAACACGAAGGAAAGACGAGGATTTGGTTTCTATTTTTCTCTTTCTTTATTACAAAAATTGTTTTTTTTTTTTTTTTTTCAAAATTTTTATTCTTAATTATTCCAATTTCATATAGTTCTCAGAGATGAACATAAAGGACGAGGAGCAATGGAACAAAAACAAATTATATTAATAGTTCGGAGTGCGAGAACGGAGAAGCAACTTAAAAATGAAAAAAAAAGAAGAAAAACTAAAGAAGGATGATGATGTAGGGCGGACCAAAGCGCAACAATAAAAAAAAAAAAAAATAGGACCATTGGAAGCCACCACAAAACAAAGTGTAATAATTGTAATAATGAAAAAGGACATTTTAATTTCTTTCTATTCAAGAGAGAGAACGGAAATGTGTGTTGCCTGTTTCATATTATTGTGTGTCTGTATGTTGGTCTGTTTTTCTGTTTCATGTCCCGGCTGATGTCCTGTGGCATTTTCTTTCTGGATTTAACTTCGACTTTCTGCATTCCATACCAGACCAGAAAAACAGAGTAAAAAGGCTAGCGTCCTCTGTATGTCAGAGGGATTGAATGTTGCTGGTTCATTATTGTGAGCAACATTTATTTCCTTTACCTATTTTTTATTATTTTTTTTTTTTTCTCAAAAATTCCTTTCCCTACTGTACGAGTGGGAGGTTGGATTTGGGATCCTTCTTGGATATTGCAATTTTGTAGCCATAGAGCTGCACCAACATGGTACCGAAAGGTGATTTATGTAGCAAAACAGAATGAGGTTTTACTTTGGTTTCATTGGTGATTGTCGTCCTTTTTGTGCTACTACGGATGTTGGTTTAGTATTCCAAAGGACATTTCATTCCTGCGGGGAATTTGTGATAACTAAAGAATAAGAGAAAGCATTTCTGCATGTGACAGAAGGAAAAATGGACATCTACCTATTGAATCAACAAGAAACTGCACAAATTTAAAGAGTATTCCTTGTCATGTAAACAGAACAGAAAGGACGAATACCCGACATTGATCGGACGATGGTTGTGAAAATATTTATTGGAATATTTTTAGCCAACCAATCTTAAACGAACGTCTTCGGCAAAAAATAAAGCTCGATAATAGCCAGTGTGGATTTGTTGAAGGAAGATCGACGGTGGACGCTATCCAAAGCCTACGAATAATAATGGAAAAGCACCGAGATTCGTCTAAGGATTTACACGTGGTATTTATCGACCTCGAGAAAGCATTCGATCGAGTGCCTAGGTAACTCATATGGGCCGCGCTGAGGTCTCAAAAGGTACCAGAAACTTATATTAGAATAATACAAGACATGTCCGGAAACGTGAAAACTGCAGCTTAAAGCTCTGCTGGACTAACTACAGAATTTCCAAATAATGTCGGAGTGCACCAAGGAATCGTCCTTAGCCCTTTCCTCTTCAACGTAGTATTCGATTATCTTTTAAAAGACTGCATGCGCGAGGCAAATGTCACGCCAATTCTCTTCGCTGACGACGCAGTTATACTTAGCGATAACGTCGAAGATTTACAGAACGCCTTAGATTCATGGAAAAATGCGCTAGAGAGAAACGGGTTTAAAATAAGTCGTTCAAAGACGGAGCATTTGACGTGCCCATTTGCGCATCCGTTGCGACCTGTTCCGGATATAATGTCCGACGGAATAGTTCTACCGAAAAGCACTATCTTTAAGTACTTAGGATCAATCGTTAACATGGAAGCGAAATGTGACGACGACGTAAACCACAGAGTGAGTGTGGGATGGATGAAATGGCGGGAAAATTCGGGAATCTTTTGCGACCGAAAATTTCCACTTAAATTAAAGGGGAAACTCTACACCACGGTTGTTAGACCAGCTCTTATGTACGGTTCACAGTGCTGGACAATGTACGAAGCGTTTAAAAACAAAATGACGACAGCGGAAATGAAAATGTTAAGGCTATCTAGTGGAGTCACTAAACGCGATTGCATTAGGTCTACGCGTATAAGAGGAAGTCTACATATAGGCGAATAGAACAAGCTGGTATTGCCACTTTCGAAGAAGATCTGCGGAAAAAGACACTATAAACTACGGTCACTCCAACTGTAAGAAAACGAGGTCGGAAAAAGAATTCCTGGATTTCTCAGATGGTAAGTCCAACGCCCGGGCTAAACACTGAAGCGATCCAGGACCAAGCACTTTGTAGACGCGTTCTGCGGTCTGCGACATTAGCCAACCCCATAAGCGATGCAGTAAAAATGGGAAACTCGTTACGCATAAGTTCGTATAACGAGGAAAGGGTTAATAAAGTGATAAGAATAACGTATGTGTAGTGCCCATAAATTTTAAAATTGCGCTTTAAGAATGATGAAAGAAGATTTCTTTCTACATAAGATGAGGAAATCAACTGGCATTGAAGGTATGGAAGAAAGTAAAAATAATCACAAAATGAAGACGCGCTTTCGCTTCCTCAATAAAGTTCAAACATCAAAGAAGTTTCATTCTGAAGAGTCGAGAATCTTCTTGTATAGAAACTTATATAGAAACCATCTACTTAAGCCCTAGATATGGTATTTGTCAGAGCACCATGTAGTGAAAGAAAAACAAGGTATTGGTGATGGCTAAAATTTGTAGACAGTTGGCCCAGAATCAAATACCAATATAAGGACACGCTGCTGTGAGCTTTTCAAGACGAAGGACATGGGTCTTTCAAAAAAAAAAGGGGTGCCCTTGTCAACTGAAGCACAATTTTAAAAAGACTCTACATATAGTGGGTTTCCGAAAGGGATAGCAGTCAAATTAGAGAATTAATTTTCTTAAGTGTCATGTTTTCGGCGCTATTCTTAATTGCTTTACTTGTCTTATGCAACAACTTGGCGTATTCTACATAAGGTTCTCGGTTTAAAAGCCTTCCGAATCCCCTCCATTACAGTCGCTGGGCCCTCCAAAAGCTTCAAGAATATCCACTGCTTTCGACCAAAATTTTGTTAGGCGATGAGGCGTATTTCTTGCATTACATTCACACAAAATCTGTGAGTCTATATTGCCCATTTTCGCGTCATTATAATGGACTATTTGCTCCCTGCAATTTAAACCTGTAGTCTGACCGACATTTAGCTCCAACAAGATAGCGCCACTTGCCATAGAGCCTGTCAAACCATACCTTTATTGCGAGAACGATTCAGTGAACAGTAAATTTCACGCTTTGGACCGGTAAATTGGCCGCCTAGATCATGTCACGTCACACCTCTAAATGTCTTCTCTAGGGCTACGTAAAATCCAAAGTCTACATAGGTAAGTCCGCTGCTATTGAAGAATTGGAGGCCAACATTACTCGAGGCATTGGCCAACCACCACTCATAATGCTCGAACGCGGCATCGAATAATAATAACCAGTAGTACAGGTCCGATTTCAAAAGACTTTTGATTTTTCATTGAGGGTCCGAATTTAAGCTTAGGGATACTAATGAGTAAGTATTCATGGCGAAACGTGAGTTGATGTCTTCAGCACTTATTACAACAATTATCAAAGGAGGAACGAGAAATGTTTCGCCAATCCTGCAATATGGCAACTATTTGGGCCTCCTATGGGTCACATAGGATGTGTCACATCGATGATGTGTCATTTCTAACAGGTACCTACAAGGAGATTTCGTAGCGATGCAAGCACCATTTATGACCAATATCATCCATTACTTACTATTCAAATGTCCTTCAAACGATAAGGAATGAATATGAAAAGTAGAAAGCACAATTGGGTCAAAGAATACATTGGATTAGAGGTAACAGGCAAGAGATAATTAACAAAACTAAAAAAAAACTGTCGTAGACAAAACAGAGCCCTGAGGCATACCACCATTTATTTTGTGATCATCACTTTTAAACCATCCAAACAATTTGAATGGTAATTTATAATCGATTGGAGAAGAAGTTCATTGATCCCAAATTCAGATATTTTCGACAAAGGACCTCACTGCCAAACTCTGTGAAATGCCTTTGAAATATGAATACTTACTTTTGTCAAATTGGTGTGGACTTTGGTTCCACTTTTACGTAAGATATCACACTAAATCACCAATCTAGACAAGCTGGCATCATACGAAGTATCGATCATACAAAAATTTGCATGTCCCGGGATGTTTCATGGAATGGCAGTTCCAAAAGAAAGTTTGACGGAATCAAGGCGCAGACATGGAATCTAAAAGCGGTGATATGGTTGTAAAAATTAAACAGCAAACAGATTGGCCTTCTTCAAAGACCTGAAAGCTATTATGCCATTGAAAATGAGCATTGTAATAGAGAATGAAGCAGAATTCCTCATGTCTTTCATAATTATTTTGGGATACTACCTATAATGTTAACTAGATTCCCCAATGTTTGGTCGTATTAAACTTTCCCCGTTTAAACTTTAGTCAGTTCTGGATCGTTGACGGCCTAGGTCGTTTCAAACCTCAAGTTTGATAGTCTTCGATGTTTGAAGCTTTATGAGCACAATAAAGAGATTATTATGAGATCGAGGTACCGATATCCATTGACATATCTATGTATAAGGCGTCTAGCTTTAACTTGAATTTGGGATTACCAGAATGAAAAGGACATTTCAACTTTGATAACAGCTAATAAATTCAGATATATTTTTGCAACTAAAGTAGGTACCAGCTGTAAACAGGTTTCAATTGCTGCGTTTTACCTGTCTTAAGAAGATAATCAGATGATAGTCTATGCCAAGCAAAGAATTTTAAATATTTTTGGAATAAAGTCGAAGCTGTGGCCTTTAAAAGGCCAAATAATTCCCTGGTCTTGCAGGATCAATCCGAATGAAAGATAAATGAAAAAAAGTAACAAAAGGTGAGGTTTCTGACGATAAAATTAAGAAGGCCTACACCTCACGTTATCTACGGTTAAATCGACAAAGATCGAGCTAAGCTTCGACAGGACTTATATGAAGCAGTAGCTAATATCGAAGTAGCTACAATCGAATTCGTTGCGATTCTCAGTAAATTCGAAACAAAGTGGAGCTGTTTACAGATAAAATGGCTGCTATTTAGCTGGTAAAAAACGAGTACAAATAGATGTACTCGTTTACAATTGAGATGATAAGTATCATACACCTGAGCGTGTTGACTCAGATCAAGACAGATTTGATCGAACTATCCTATGTGGAGACAACAGTGAACCGCCTAGCGAAGATCAGAACGGCTTAAACCAGTGTGTCTATCATCGGGGTGGTTGGCATCTACGTAACTGGAAGGAGATTCAATTATACTGTAAAGCTTGTTCGGGATAAAACGGCACTGCGCTAAAAGAACCATTAAAATCGATCCTTCAAATTTTAAAACACCGCAAAAACGGAATAAATACGAGGGCGGGTCAATAAGTCCGTGACTTTTTGAATTTCTGACCTCTTTACTGAAACAGCAACACTGCTCCTGTCAACAGGCATCTGTCAGTTGACTCCTGTCAAAATTTAAACTTGCTGCGTCAGTTAGTTTGTGTTTGACAGCTATTTTTATCAGACTACTCACTAATTTGAGGAGAAAATGGAAAAAAGTGAATTTCGTGTGCTTATTAAGCATTATTTCTTGCGAAAAAAAACCATTACCGAGACCAAGGCTAAGCTTGATAAATACTATGGGGACTCTGCACCATCGATTTCAATGGTAAAAAAGTGGTTTACTGAATTTCGTTGTGGCCGTACAAGCACTGAAAATGCCGAACGTCCTGGACGCCCAATTGAGGTCTCTACACCCGAAACAATCGAAAAAATTCACGATATGGTGTTGGCCGACTGAAGATTGAAAGTGCGAGAGATTGTGGAAGCCGTAGGGATCTCGCATGGCTCAGTGGTTTCAATTTTGAATGATCACTTGGGCATGAGAAAGCTTTCCGCAAGATGGGTGCCGCGTTTGCTCACAGTCGACCACAAACGCAATCGTGTAACAACTTCACAGGAAGGTTTGGCGTTGTTTAATCGCAATATGGAGCAGTTTTTGCGCCGTTTTGTAACCGTGGACGAAACATGGATCCATCACAACACACCAAAGAACAAACAACAGTCAAAACAGTGGGTTTCTAAGGGTGAATCGGCGCCAAAGAAGGCCAAGGTGGGTTTGTCAGCCAATAAAGTTATGGCGACTGTTTTTTGGGATGCACGCGGGATAATCCACATTGACTACCTTCAAAAGGGAAGAACAATCAATGGGGAATATTTTGCCAACTTATTGGACCGATTCAATGACGATTTAAAAAAAAAACGACCTCATTTGGCCAAGAAAAAAGTTCTTTTCCACCAAGACAATGCAAGGGTGCACACATGTGCAGTTGCCATGGCAAAAATCCATGAATTGGGCTATGAATTGCTCCCTCATCCACCCTATTCTCCAGATTTGGCTCCGAGCGACTACTTCTTGTTCCCAAACCTAAAGAAATGGCTTCGTGGAAAAAGATTTGACTCCAATGATGAAGTCATCTCGCAAACAAAGGCCTATTTTGAGGACCTCGACAAATCATTTTTTTCGGAAGGGATAAAAAAATTGGAGAAGCGTTGGACAAAGTGTATAGAGCTCAAGGGAGACTACGTTGAAAAATAAAATTATTTTTTTATCAAAAAATCTGTGTTTTAATCCAAAAGTCACGGACTTATTGACCCGCCGTCGTAGTTGCAACTTTACAAAAACCCTATCACGTCACACTCTGATGGAAAAAAATATTTTACGGAGAAAAAACCAACCATCACGAACTGAATTTTTCAACTCAATATATTGACACGTTGCAATACATTTCCGATATCTGTGATTCTAAATCCATTTCGTCCCAAACCACCACCTCTACTGACCTCCTCCATCCCAACACCCTTAACTCGTTTACCTAAAACTATCATCAAACAACGTAGACCAGCATTATCCTATAACAAATGTCACAAACTGTCCACATGAAGGTACATAACTCTTCGCCACATTCTCCTCCCAATATCCTGATGTCACCCATTCAAGGTAAAGATAAACGATTGCCATTTGCATTCGATAAGATTGGCAGCTTAAAGCTCCTATTTTGAGTCTGCTTAGTGTGTATGTTTTTATGTATATACAAGTACATATGTCTATAAGGATTAAGGGGATGTTTTATGTTTATCAAATGCCAATGGACGTTAAATCGATTTCCTTCTCTTCTTTTCCCTTCCTCTGATCAAAAGGATCATACTTAAAGCATTTCCAAACATTTGATGTGTATTCAAAGGATTTAAATATTTAATTCACAAGAAAAAAAAACACTATATTGTGTATGTATGTGTTGTAGTAAATGTGCCCACTTTTAAAGGAAACATAAAATAAGTCCTTGACATTTTCTATTTCAAGAAACAGAAAACAAAAAAAGAAAAAACCCAAAACAATGAAAAAAAAACCCTCTTTCAATCGACAACAATTCGAATTTGTACTCACATTCATTTCCAGGTATTGTGTGTCCTGGCACTTGCAGACCAGGGTTCGTATGATAGCCGTAACCATTTTGTGTTGCATACACAGCACTCTTTTGGTCCTCCAAACTAAGTGCCAAGTCCATGGAATGCTCCAAAGCTTTGTTATCCAATCCACTTGCCGGATAATAGGGTGGAGGTGCCTGATTCTGTTGTGCAACGATTGATGGTCGCACCGAGTCCATTTCATAATCCTTAGCGGCAGCACTCTTTTTCGATTGATTTCGTTTGCAACGACAGAACATTAGTAATAGTCCGACAAATAGTGCAAACACAATACAAGAGACGATAATTGCAATAAGTGTGGGTGTTGCTAGTGCTGATGCTTCAGCTATGTACGTTTGACCAACTGAAAAGAGATTTCGAAAAAAAACAAAAAAAAATTGAAACAAATTTAAAAAAAAAGAAAAACAAAAGACGAAAGCATTTTTGTTTTGGAAAATGTTAGAATGTTGGTAGACAGTATGGTCGTGAAAGAAAGAACATGAGCGCGTGTTCACTTTGAGTAGTTCTTCTTTAAACTTTAAATGATGCGATCTTTCATGAATCTCCGGACTAATTAACTCGTCAAAGACCTGATGACTATGACTGCAGATCTATAAAAATGATTCGATTCCTTTAAGCAAACTCTGGTTAAAGCAACTTAAGCAGTCCAAGCCAGGCTTGTTGTAAACAACTTTCCAGCTACGTCTACCTTCGAACTGCATCCCACGGTGTTTTGACGACCCAGGTTCAACACTAAAGTCGGCCACAAATGTGCCAAGACCTAGTGTAGGTCCATGGAGATCTCTGAAAACGAGGAAGTATAAAGATTAAGGGAACCAGAATTCTCATCGCACCTCTGAGCAAAGATAAAATTATTCTCGCGATCAAAATACACAATCTAAACAAGGCGGCAGGACTTGAAGAGTTTTCCTTGGGTCCCACTGAGGTTTTGTTCGCAGTAAAGTTAACGCAGATTTTTAAATTCCATAGCTGAGGAGCTTCGAACAGGAAAACTTTTCCGAGAGACGGAGAAGAGGATTATATGTATGTCAAGGTTCCAAAGAATTGCAATTGCGTTTGCGATTCAAACAACGCTAATGCGACACATCATTAAGCAACAATCGTGTCCAAATTAGCAGAGTATATAGCAGAGTCTTGCCCTATGCAACTTCTTTTTATTTCCGGTACCAGCTTCGTGGTACAGGACTGAAATCATAAAACGAAGTAGCACTTATAAGATTTGTGTTTAAAAATGGACCTACTTTGAAGGCATCATTAGCAAAATAAGAAAACTCTACGAATGAACGTTTTGTGGTGGCTTAACGAAACTGAAAGTAGATACACTGCATAAGGAAGAGTTGTATTGCCAGAGAAGTCAATCAATTCATCGACTCAAGAAGGACGTTGGTGCATGAAAAAAGGGAATAAATTCTACCAAAAAGAAAAGATTCAGCGCCGGAAATGAAAAAAGTTTCCGCGTAGGCAAAGTTGAAGCCCTAGGACTGATAAAAGAAAACCCGATTCCTAAGCAATCACATGCTTCTCGCAGCTGCGCAAATGGATGGGCAAAAATGTAATGAAGTGAAATCCAAATGGCTCGCCATCATTCGTCATTGGCTGTATTAAGCCAAAGTCGACACGAAAAACTGCGAAAAATACAGACAAGTGTGGTTCTTGAAGTCAACCGTGCAATATACGAATAGTTAGTTTAAACCTTACGAAAAATGACGGATCTACTCATCATAGACACAGATGTGCAGATGAAGAGTTCCCTCAAGTCGTATATGAACGGTGCTAAAAATTCATCATATTCCCAAGAAATGTACGAAGATGGTACAACGATGGAAAATTCTGTCTAGCAAGGCATTAAAGCCGTAAGAGATAAAAGCGAAGGTAAGGACTTGCGAGGTAAAGATGTTCAAGATGCCGAAGACCTTCAACTTGAGTGAACTAGATGTCTTATAGCTGCACAAATTCAAAAGAACTTGTGATGATGGTGGTCGCGAAATTAGCCAAATCTTCACGGATTATGCGGTTAAACAATTTCGCAAATTTGTTCAAGTGCTCCTTAGTTTAGATAGCACATCGAACACCATGTGTACTTGTACTTATCGAAATGTCGCAGGTATTCTTGTAAAACTGAAAAGAGAAGGAACATTTGAAAACCACACGTTTCCCATATTCGTGACGCTGTAGATGTATCTGAAAACGTTATTGAAAGATAAATCAATGTAGCTGAACTTTTTAAGGCCAAACGTAGAAGCTCTCAGTATAAAATAAGTCGCCGATGAAACATCAATACAAGGCCCCCAAATGGCGCCCAACGTGGGGCTCACTCAGCCAAACATCTCTGGAATTGCAAAAAATCCATCTAACAATTGCAACGAAATAAAAAAAAAAACATATGTCTTTGGTTTTAACCAGTATTCTTTCCTTCCAACAATACTGTACCAACATCCCCGCCCAAAACTCAAGCTTTCCATTTACAAAAAAAAATAAAATAAAAAAATTAAAAAGAAAAACGAAACATCTTTTTTATACTCACTTTCAGCATCAGTGTACTCTCCACAATGTTCATGATTAGACCGCAAACACAATTTCACTCGAACCGTTGGATTATTTTCATCCTCCAATGCCATGGTGATGTCCTCGTCGTGTCCCAAAGACCTACCACCGCTGCTGCGTCGTGGCGTAATCAAATGATCGATAACAGCTTCTTTAAAAGTTGGCCCATTCCCACTTAGTTGCAACGTTACCGTATCGACAATCTCCCATGCTGCCATCGGTGTGTCACTATTCACCAATGATTCCACAATTGCAATTAAGGACAAGCACGTGGCACCCACATTAATACCCAACGTCCGAGAATTCGGATCGAACGTCACATGTAGCGGTGGCGGAATTTTGCTCACCTTTGTCGTCGTCATAATCTCATTGGAATAGGCAGAGCTACCCTTCGTATTCAGAGCATGAACCTTGAACGCATAGCTTTGATGTTGATCTAAGGGTGTCACCTTGCAGGGGTTATCTCGATGGCAGTCAAACTCCATCCACTCCGTATTGCTAGTGGCCAGGGTGGCACAGTCTGGTATCATTTGTTCTTCGCGAGGCATCGCTACACGACGATAACTAGCAAAGAATTTCGTATTGCTTAGGCCACCATCGAAACCAGGATCCCAGGAGAATGTCACAAAATTATGGCCAACGTCGGTGGCCTTAACGTTGGTCGGCTTCTCGGGTGGTCCTTTTTGCTGTAGTCGTATCGGTGCACGTATGGTATCAAGAGAGTTCACTACCCTACAGGTATACTCACCATAGTCGGCATGCGAAAGTTGGTTGATTCGTAGCACTGAGGTGTACACGTCATTGTTGTCGGTGGTGGTGTTGATTTCATAGTGGCCATCTGACGACATGGTCAACGGTGAGGGATTATTGCCAAACTGCCATTGGAATTCGGGTTTGGGATAGGCTTGAACTTTGCAAATAACTTCAGCGGTTTCACGGATATCGTAAGCTACTTTGTTGTACTGATGCAAAACTATTGGCTCGTGTTCGATACGTAGATGCATACTGGAATTGGCTGTGTTCACTTCGTTTTCGTAAAGGCAAGTGTATAGACCACGGTCGCCGGGTACCAGTTGATTGCTTTGTGGTCTTGCTTTTCCACGGAATTTAAGCATACTTTGGACTGTTACCATGCCATTTGGTCCCTCATCTGGATTAGTTTTTACCTCGTAGAGACTCAGTTCGGGTAGAATTTCGCCGCCATCTTTAAGCCAGCGTATAGTGGGCGCTGGTTTTCCCTTTGCACTGCATGTAACCGCGTAATCAGAATCGCCAACGCGTCGTGTCATATGCTGTTGCAGCTTGGCCAGGAATTGAGGGGGTTGATGGATTTCCAGGACAATAGTTGCCATTTTGCCAATGCCAAGTTCGTTTACTGCGTGACAATGGTATTTACCTTCGTTTCCAAGGTGAGCTTTGGGTATTGAGTACTGTGGCCCTTGGGCGAGAATCTTTTGAGTATTTGTGAATTCACCATCGATGTCGCGAAACCAACGATACTGTGGCACTGGCCAACCGGGTGGATTCGCCGAACAACTAAGTGTTACGCCATTACCGACATGAACAATCGGTTTATTAGGTGTTATGTAGGCCTGACCAGGTCTATGACGAACGAGCAGAGCTACCGTTGAATTGCCAATCCGTTCAATACGTTTACTATTGTATGGAGTCATCACATTGACGGCACGGCAGATATAATTTCCAGCATGTTCCGCTCTAACGCTACTAAGGGTTAACACATCGCCAGAGTATCGAAATTCAGGTGCGCCTTCCTTTAGCCATTCAACAGTGATTGGAATTGGATTGGCGGTAACATTACAACGAATATTCACTGTTTCACCCTCCTCGGCTTCGCGAGTCTTTGATTCAATCACCACAATCGGTGGATAGAGGATATCCAGGATAATTTCTTGTTCGCCAGCTTTGCCAAGACCATTCTCAGCGGAGCACGTGTATTTGCCGCTGTCCTGTAACGAAGCTCGATGTATGGTATGCACCATGGATGAGCTGATGAAACGACCATTTCGTGTCCAACGGACATTAGGCACCTTCGGTTTAGCATCCACATTGCATTCCAACTTTGCAGTGTGATCACGTTCAATACGAAGTGGATTTTCTGGACCGACTTCAACTCGTGGGTAATCTGAAACGATAAAGAAAAAAAAAAATAAATAAATTTCCTTTAGTTTGTGTTGATATGAGTGGATAGTATCCCCGAGGCCTTGACCGAATTGTCAAGAACCCTGAGGATTTTGATACAAAAAAGTAAAAGAAAAAAACATTCTGCAAAAGGTCGACAAGATAAATTGGGACGTTCATATTTCTAAAAGTATCTACGCGACGAACGTCGTAGCATTTGTATAATAAATCTGTTTGTTGTACAATTAGATCCAGGTGTGGGTACTCAAAAGAGATTGGAATTCAAATAAAAAAGTATCGATGACTAATTAATATGATACCGAATCGTATTTTCTGTTACACACAAAGGATACAACTCAAATCCCTTCAGGTCTGCGAATATATTTTTTTTAAAAATACTCGACGGTGAAGGACTATCTGGTATTTGAGCTAGATAACATGGAGTTTGGATTCTGTAAGTGGGTTAATGGTAACTGGATCTCAATGAACTTGTAAGTGGAAATGGTCTCTGGGTGTAAGTTGTGGGTTCAGATTTCAGTTTCCTGATAGGGTAAAATGTTACGCTGAACCTGAAAGTCTTAAAAAGAGTCTATCAAGTTTCAGAATATGATATTTCATGAGATTAATGGTTAGAAGGGTTATTTACACAACGTGAATAAGGTCAAAAATATCTCCATGTAGCAGAAAAGGAATCTTGTGCAAAACAAAGTGGAAAGTGGATGATGGATGGTTTTTATAAAGAGCACTATCTTAAAGATAACGACATCTTAACAATATAAAACTCAAGAGAGCCTAATAAGTCTTGAAACTTCCATGAACTCGATTACGTTGCTCGTTCCTTGAATTAAGCCTCATTAGAGAGCTAGAGTAACACCTTCTGGCGATTACCAAGTATTAAAAGTTTGGAGACTGTTGATGACAACATCACCTTTGGTAGTTGTATCTTGCCTTGAATTACTTAAGGTCGTCTTAAACAGAAATGGCCCCGCATGGGCCCTGTTGTTCACCTCAATTATGAGGGTATGAGAATTTTGAACTTGACAGCAATCTAATAGCTTAAGTTCAACAAAGCTCTTGAACCTTTAAAATTAATAAAGGACTTAAACACTGCGTACTTTCGGATGTAACTTGTTTAACATTATTCTTGACTGAATTATCCTGAACTTGCAAGTCAATTCCAGATGTAGAATCTTTAAAAAGTCTGGTTAGTTACTCGTATATCCAGACGACACTGACATAATGTGAATGACACTGCGAGACCATTTTATAAGGCGTTGGCGACTACTGAAGTGGAAGCGGTAAAAACGGGTTCAGCGGTCAACAAAAAGAAAACGCAACATCGGTTCTAAGGACTAAGAAACGCCACGATAGGCAACTACAACTTAAGGTAGTAACAAACTTTATCTATCTATCTATCGACAGCGACAACAGTGCCAAAATCATACGAAGAATTACACTTGTTCGTTGCTGTTTCTTTTGGCTCAGAGAGCTGTTGAATAAAAGACCTTATACACGACCCCGATCATGTTAGCCCTGCGTTATGTTGCAGAAATTTGGATGCTCACTAAAACGGATGAAAATGCTGTCGGGCATCTCGACGAAAGCGTATTTAGGTAATCTTTGAAATGTTAGCAGGCATTGAGACGGGTTTGAAATTCTCCACATACAATACTTGCACCCACCGCAAGTAGCTCACAAAAGAAGTGTTCAGTGTTATTATCATCACTTTCACAGCAAGCGTCGCAGGGTCAGCGAACCTCTGACACATTGGGAAGCCCTGACAGAGGCCGGGGCCTCTATTAAATTCTATTCTGCCGTGAAACAGAGATCCAAAATAGACAAAATAAATGCAGCCTTCTGACGGCGCTGGGAGTGTCCAGTAACGTTTTAAGTGCAACCTGCTTGTCGCAACAGATGCAAATGTTTCGCTTCCTCCACCGACTCACCACAGTTAAGTATGTTTCCATTAGTATTGCGTAAACTTTTTATTTAAAAAACAGTCACGCAAGTTATCCATACGAGCAGTGAAATCTAACGTTGTCTTCCTTCAGAAAAACACTAGCGCAGCATACCAAATCGGTTTGAAACCAACTATAAGGACCCTACTAAGTGCACCCTAGAGTGAGTTTTCTTCTTTCTAAATGGAAGACGGAGGATGCGACCTATGACATGAATACCAAGTGGAGGAAGATTCATCAAATAATCTAAAGCAATGTCAGGCGTGCTAGGGAAAATCCATCCCCATGCAGCCAAGACAGACTGAAAGTCTGTTCCATCACAAAACCGCTGCAAAGCATACCTATACAATTAGGCATATTACAGCCGTGTAGATCCATGTCCTCATCCGTGACAGGGCCCATGTCTTGTTGACAGCATTTTTCGGAGGTAACAGGATGACACCAAAATACTTAACATCCTTGCCATTCTTGGGGAATTGTACTGCATTTTTTTACAATTTTAGAAATGAATTTAAATTTGCAACAACGAACTTGTATTCAATTTTGCGTAAAAAACGGATTTAATGGCAGACCATCGACATCGAAAACCGAAGAAAACATTGATGAAATCCAGTCAGTAAATAAAGAGTATTATTTGGGCGTTATGAGACGTTTGCGTGAAGCAATACGCCGAAATAGACCAGAATTGTAGGCAGAAAACTCGTGGATTTTGCACCATGATAACACACCGTCGCACATTGTCATCATTATTGGTAATTTTTTGACGAAAAATGCAACAAATACCTTCCAACAGCCACCGAATTCACCTGATTTGGCTCCCTGTGACTTCTTTCTGTTCAATCGAGTTAAAAGACCACTACGGGGAACGCGTTTCAGCGGCTGAGAGGAAGTAATCGAAAAATCACAGGAAGCACTGATGGACATACCGAAAACCGAATTTAAAAAATGTTTCGAGGATTGGATCAAGCGCTGGCATAAGTGTGTTGCAGTCGATGGGGATTACTTTGAAGGGGACAATGTAGATTTAGATGAATTAATTTGTATTTATAATTTTCGGAATAAATTCCGGTGGTATAGTCACTTTTAGCACCATGAATAGAGATAAATCTTTGGGTTGCTACATAAAAGGCTTTCAAGCACATTCTCCTCGTCGATATTTCTTCTGTTCTGTATTTAGAGACCAAACTCGTGTCCTTGTCTTTAGGATCCTTGACAATAGTATTCGTTGATCTATCAACAACTTTGAAAGTAGCTATTGCAAAAAGTGATAAACCTATTCGCTTCGAATTTTAACGTCAAGAACTTTCACGTGGCTTTACCTTTTCGCAAATCAGTGTTTTTACAGTGTGCGACTCGCATTTTTAGGTGTTGATGTTCTGATGCCCCTGGACAGAATCATCTAGCTAAACCACTATAAATCAACATATTGCACGAAACACTTTTGAAACCGCATTGTTTAGGGGTATACACAGCAATTCAGTTTACACCGATCGCACCTCTAGTCAACAAATCCAAAATGGTGATTGCCTAAACAACATCCGAACGAAGTAGTCCCTACTCATGTATCCAGAAGCATTTAAACACCCGGCATTGTGCTAAATTTTGGTGCAATTGAAGGTTATTTGATATATACTGATAAATATGTGCGTTGGAATAGTGATTCATTGTCGTGCACTTTTTCTAAATTAAATAATCCTCGTACCTCGTCGGTCTTTCTCCTGTGAATACTCTACAGCATATCTATTAATTCTTTTGCCGATTTGCAGTTAAGAACGACTGCCTCAGGTCAATGGATACATGTTAAATTTTCATTGCTCCCCATAATGTGTTGCGCCCACTCAATCGAGTGACTTAGTTCAGATGGAGGCATTACATATCTTCGGGCTTCATCAATCCGGACACGTTAAAGTTACAGCTATAAACCAAGTGAATGCTCGAAATGACAATGTAAGGCAACTCTTAATCTACGACCCGTATTGGGAAACTTTTAAAATCTCGAGGAAATCCAACTTCACTAACGAACTATCGTTGTTTTGTTTTTTACGAAAAAAAAAAAAAAAAAACCTATCGAAACCAGGTACTTGTAAAGTTTTGTATCTATGTTTACCACAAATAAACATCAAAACAATTCGAAAGAAATCTAAAACAACTGTTCAGGTACTTGGTATACAAGATATCCAACTACATGTCCACTCAGTGGCCAACTTCTGACCGAAAAAAAGGAGCAAAAATTCTCTCAAAACTATCTACAAACGTGCAGGATCTACCAAAACCAACAAACAGAAAAAAAAGTCTCTTCCAAATGGTGTATCTTGTCTTCCGTTTATATTGAACTTTCTAACCTCGTCTTTATGCTTAAATTCCAAAGACCAAAACTTTCGGAAAGATTCTGGGTTCCAGTAACAAAAAAAAAACACAGAACTCCAACATCGGTTGAAAAATTATTTATCGCCTCAATGTCCCCAGAAAGTGATTCCAGGAGGAAAACAAAGAAAAGAAAAACGGAAACCATGTCACGGCTGCAAGAGAAAATATTTAAATTCAATCCTTCACCCGATGCATATGCATACGAGTATCCGAAATCGATAAGCTGCATTTCCAGAGCAGTGGGCCACATGTCCCTTTTGATATGTGGATGTGGCCGTGGCTCCTCAGAAGTTTGGGAGAACTTAAGTAAAACTATCGACCGGCAGCATCTTGAGTATTCGGACAAAGTCAACCAACTTTGGTTGCAAAGTTTTCAACGAAATTTTCTCTCCTCTTACCAATAACTATGACATTGTGTATTTCAATATGTGTTCATCCATCCTCAGAGCCATCGAAGTGAAGTGCATCTGAAATAAGGAAACCCATGGAAGAAATGGGATTCACACACCCATAACCACATGACGATAAGCTCTTGTGAAAGTAAGTCCGTTAAAGGCTCTAAGATACAGAAAATTAATATGAGTCTGAGCAACCGACGATCCGATGAAAAGGAAACGCGGGACGGATAATGATAAGCGTACTACTTCCGTCATTCACTCTCGAACCATCATCTTTTGGGTGGAAACATTATTGGAACAGATGTGCACGTCTTGGAACGTGTACATCTTCTTAACAACTCACCAACGGACTTGGCATAAGTTTTAGGAACGATAGCGGTGGAAGTAAAAAAAAACAAATACCAATTACAACTTGTGTAGCCGAGCTTGGATGAGGAAAAAAGTTGCCAGTTTCTTGCAGATGTAATACTTTTGCAGTGAATTTCTGTTTTTTCCTTTTTTTGGTGTTTGCTTTGCCTGATCACGATTCTCCTGGTCTATCTGCCCTTGCCTTTCAAATGAAAAGATATTTAGTTAATGTTTCGTTTATTGGTGTGGTGCATCAGGTGTTTCCTGCTGAAGAAGTTAGCTTTCCTTGCCAATGTTAAAGGTTCGTATTATGCTGGCATTTTATTTTTCTTTCTAGAACGTTTAAGAACTTGAGAGAGATGCTGTGGTTGGGTGAGTGGTACACCTAGCCCACCACACTTAGGTGAAAGGATAATTGAAACGAAACTTCGAAGCAGGTAATTCGCTAAATGAAAACCATCGAGGTTGAATTTTTTGAATTGAATTCTAATGAAGTAGCTTGAGGATATTTATCCCTTTGTGTCTTTAAATATTTGACTCGAGTAATAAGGTCCTTATCTGCATGTGGGCTGCTTCTCATCATCTTTAGAAAGACTCAAGGGTAAAACTTCCAAGGCTCTTGACTGCTTAAAGACATCAAAATGGTAAACACGCACCACATAGGCGTTTCTTGTTCGGGGGAATCTCAGATTTCCAGCTCCTACTATCTGAACTCTACCAAAAAGCTTATTGCCTTATGAACATATAAGGTTGCTTCTCATTTTATCCAAGATAGATCAACACTGATTCTGTGAAAGCCACATACCTATAAGCCCTGCATGGGAGCTCATAAAATCTGCGAATAAACCAGTACAGCTAGCTGAAGAAATGCCAGTTCCACACTATCGAACAAAGCATTGAGAATGTCCAGAACGAAACTCGTCTTATTGAGAAGTTTTTAGCCGTTTGCACAAATAAAGGAATTTGTTTAAGTTGTCTTGCGTATTCAAGTCCAGGGTCAGTATGTTAGGGGAATCATACGTTAAGACTTTGGGTTTTAATGGCAACTGACAATATTTACGCTGTCGTTAGCTTGATGTTGATCTAAACTGTAAAAGAAATGATGACACCACAGATAATGAATCTATTACGGAACCAACAAAAATCAGTTCGGTTTCTTCACAACACAATTTCAGCGATCTTAGTTTTCAGATGAAAACTAAGTATGATCAAGAACCAAAATCTTTTCAAATCCTGGGTTTTAAACCGCCTGTATACTGACAACGTGTTGGTATACTTATTTTTGTTCTAAGACTCAATACCAATAGGCAATAGACACCACAGACCGTTTCGGTGGTGGGGATGGTTAGCTTCTTGAACTATCACGCAGAGGGTCCGTGGTTCGATCCACGGCATCGACAACAATTTTTCGAATCGTCATCACCCTTTCGGCGGGCAATAACAAACTCCCGAAAAGTGAAATTGCCTACGAAAGAGCTTCTAAGGAGTGCCGTTCGGACTCGGCGATAAGCCGTAGGCCCCGCTCAGACAAAAATGACAACATGAGCAACAGAAATGAGTGTCAGAAAGCTAGGCCATAGCACATACCGGGCTGCCAGCGGTCTAATTGTCCTCTTTCTTGGATCTTCATTACATGACGTTGTGTTGCCAACTTAGAGGTATAAGAGTAGAAGAAAAGCTTATATATAACTCAAGATTTGCAGGATAGTCTAACGCTTAAATCAGAAAGTACAAGTGGTAATACTACAGCAGGTAGTTGCAAGGCCAGACGTAGGGAACGCCTTTAATTCTACGTTGTGCAATTTTAGGTATGCAAGGCGTCTCTTGGTAACAATTATTGTTAGCACTGTGTAACTTAAAAGCGTAGACCAATACCGAAATTATTAAATCCCTTACACGTGTAAGCGATCCACACATCACTTTCTCATAATGAGACCTCATGTCAGCAATCAACCCCAAAGCATAACATGAAATTTGTCCGATCCTGCTGTATCCATTCATTGCACTAAGACCCTTTTAGCTCTCAAAATGAGATACATATCTTTCGGGTTGATAAAATTCCATATCTACACACATGTGTCTGTATGCACGATTTCGCGTTCCTAGTCAAATAAACTGGATTCTTATAGCTGTCTGAAGAAGATGGGAACTTGAAAAAGGAGGTTCCTTTGACGACAAGCTTGTTTAGGTAATAGCCCTGCAATAGCCCTGCAATAGCCCTGCAATAGCCCTGCAATAGCCCTTTAAGAGTGATAGTCCTTAGACCTGATTTTACATTTTTAGCCCATTTAAAATCAGATCAATTGCAACCCTCAGATTCATGTAGAAAATGAATTTATCAAAAATATTAATAGTGCGGGTGAAAGAATCCAACCTTGTGGGACATCACTTAAAATTTTATTAGCAAACTTGGCTCGGTCAAGAAGCAGTGCTCCTACTGACTACCTTCCTTAAGACCTTCCTATGATCCTAATTGGTTTAAAAGATTCATTTTTATTAGAATATTTAGGGACGCAACTGATTTGAAGCTACCTCTACCCCATCAAGATTGAGTGCGATTTAACAATGTTTAAGCTAAGTAAAACTAAACAGATGCCGTTTATTATTGTATTGTTCCTGTTGCTAACCCTTGTCTATTGTATGGTGTGAAATTAGGGCAAAATCAGCGGATTTGGGAAACTGCGACCACAACCAGGAATCAATTTCTAGGTTCTGAATGGTTTCATGATCCCTAGTTCCTTAGCAACAGAGAAGACACTAATTTTGTTAATTTGTTTGATGATAACTCAATAAATACGTAGAAGCGAGACTCAACATAGAGAACACATGTGCCCCTTTGCACCACAGTCATCCACAGAGTTCACTTTAAGCGTAAAGAAGTTAAAACGTAGAAAGCTTGATAGATCGAATTCTGACTAACACCCGAAGAAGTTGGCAATAATACGAAAAACTTTTTCAAATAATGTCATGACATATCCGAAGGTAGTTCTTTGAAGAAGTCGGAGGAACCAAAAAATAGAACAAAAATATGCAATACCAAATACCAAATGATAGAATAGACCCTAACACTCCTATGAGTACTTTGTTTAAAGACTTTACGCTCTTAAAAAAAGTCAGCAAACTGTCACAGCTGAAGAGCCAGTCTTGATCTCATTCTGATGGCTTCAGAAAAAAGCCTTCAACAACTTCTAAGCAAAATTCTTCCCGAATATTCTGAGTAGATCCATACTGGGCGTAGTCTAAATTATTTTTCATATGCTCATTCGACTGTTGGTCTAAAGGTGAACTTATAGTAAAAATTTATTTGGGAAGTACCAGAGAGCCAAATGGTTCCCTTAATTCCCTGGCACTATAAGGAATAGAGGATTTCGCAAGCTGTATGGATATCATTGAAGATCTGACATCAAAAGAAGGACGTTCACTGCGACAATGTAAAGCTCAAAGTCACAACATTGTCTCTTCAATGGACTTACCATCTACTTCGACTCAGGAATTTCAAATTAGAGATTTTACCAAAAAACCGACTTACGAGTTTGTACGTACATCGAATGACAAAATGAATACAAATTCCAACATCAAAAGTCTCGAATGTCAATGCACATTTGAAAGATACCACCAACACCTTATGTCATTCCAACACAATTTATTCTGCTCATCGACCCCAAAAAGTTACCCCTTATTCGGTACTAGTAAAAAATTTCTCCCAAATCAGACGCAAATTTTGGAATTTCTCAAAAGCAACCCACCCAAGGGTGCTAAGGAAAACTCCTTTAAGTCAAATCAATCCGTGATGAAACTCCCAGAGAAAACGAAATACGAATCGCAAATCTATCAACCACAAGGACTGCCTGTCTGACTGACTGACTGACTGACTGACTAACTTACTCAGCATCAGCCATTGCACTGAGTAAAACAATTTGTCTTCTTCCATGGATTGTACTGCAGCAGTTCGAATGTCGCGCATTAGCTGATTCCACCAGTGAATTCCCCACTATTCTCTCGTCTGTCTCTTTTGCCGATTTTTATTGCATTTGCCTGTCGCAATGACATGCAAATAAAAATCGCAAGATAAATGGAGTACACGGAAAATCTTTGAAACCCCTAACACAAAGTTGCAAACATCCCGACCACCTGGGAGTGAACTCATTCGAGGTACGAGTCTACTTGTATCTACAACAAGTTCGAGGTGGGGGAAATTTATTTAAACCACAATGTTGGTCCAGAGTTTACACGGCTACACGGTTACCTACCTTGTGTCTTGGTTTTCTAGAAATCCTTGAACATAACACATGCATTCAAAGAGTATAGTGGCGGAGTGGTTTAAAGAGCTTACTTCCTGCGACATTCTACTGTGCCATGTGAAAGTTGCAAGTGAATGTGGTAACTTAATGTCAGCCATATGTGGTATTTCGAACTTCTTAAGGAGTTAACACAGCCTGGCAAAGGATTCAATGGAAACCTGCATGCAAATAGAGTCTTGTGAGTTGTTGTTAAGGGAAGGATATTATGTCAAATGATGTTCTTCGATTTTATTGTCAAAAAAAACGAAGTGCAGTGCCTTCAGGAGGATAACGATAGAGAGGCAACAAAATTGGTTTCAGAGTCAGAGTTATTTAAAGAATGTGATCGATGGCTTTGAAAGCACATTCGAGTTGACTATAAGCAGACTCAAATGAAATATCCAACTATGGAGTGAATTTTAAGATTTAACAGAGAAAGTTTGTCAGGATATATCTTTGTTGCTGCGGCTTATCGGAAGCTAATTTAGGTTGAATAAGAGAATGAAGGCTTGCTTTGATTGAAATTTTCATGATATTCCAGGAGTGAAAATATTTACTGGTCTCTTTAATATTTTACGGTCTCATAATAGAGAGACGCTAAATCAAATTAAAAATTAATCACATTGCGATAGGCTGAAGATATGCCTCCAGTATTTCAAACGTCCGACCCTTCCGGGAAGCCAACATCAACTCGGATCACCACCTTATTGCGCAACAACAAGAAAGAACTACCGAAGAACATGGAAGAGCTCTAATCGCAAGAGATCGCCAGAATATTCCCCGAACGTGTATCCCAAAATCTATAAACAAATCCTATGCCGCCAGCATCAAGTACCGAAGACCAGTATAATCGCTGTCAACGTACCACCGGAGACGCTCCCTTGTTTGATGAAAAATGTAAGCAAGTACACGCAGCTTAACAAAAAGCAACGAAAGACGATAGCGGTTCGTGAGCTCTGGAGGAGAAGAAAAAGCGTATGATCTAAGACATTGAGAGGTTGTACTACAGGAATATGGAAGTTTTACCATCAGGTAAAAAGAATGCGCCAAGGCAAGAAGAATCCAAAAATTTCCTTTTCCTTGACCAAAACGAAGATAGCAACATCTAAGTCGAAATCAAACAAAACAGCTGGAACTGAAATCTCAATGTCGTTTGTCCGGTCCACAAAAAGATAGAGTCCGACCACTACGCGAGCTATAGAGCTTACAAGATCGTTTTTGCCATCTTCTCTGAACGTCCGAACGGTATCAGAATAGTACACAACCGACCAATTCTCCATACTCTGCCAGAGCCGGGAAAAATAAGTCCAAACCTATACCCACCATCCTTTCATCGATTTAAAGGCCGCATATGACAGAATTTTTAGAAACAAGCTGTATAGCGCCATGTCTAGTTTTGGCATCCTTGCCAAGCTCGTCCATATGTGCTGAGTGATGAAGGAGAATGTTTGATGCTTCATCAAATTTGCGAGCGCACAAGTAGGGGGTGACCTTTGCCGATATGGAGTGCGCAGCTACAGGCAGTTAGCTAATAAACTAGGATAACTGAAGAACCTTGCTAGTTGAGGCCCAGGCTTCGAAGACAGTGAAGTTGATAGGCCTGATTGAAAATTCCTTTTCTTGAAGACAATTAGGTTCAGCAGTCCTGTCCTGCCTGTTCGAACTTAAATAAATCCTTGTTATCCACAACCCCTACCAACATACTTGACTTCACTTTATGGGCAGATTAACCAAATGAGATCACCTTCTGCACCCCACATGGATAAGATCTTTAACTCTTCACCTCAAACTAGCTTCCTTATGACTTGAAGGCCATTAGCGCAAACGGTCTTTCGCCTCCTTAAATTTTATTTTCTCGGAGATTTCCTTCTTTCGATTTCTGCGAAAACCACAATACGACTTGGAGCACCTCTTGTGCTCTTCACCTCCATCCATCTATGCAAGTCCTATTGCTCTTTGGATTAGTTTGTTCTCTACGACCTTAATAACTACCGTTGGCCGTTATATTTAAGTCTTGCATGTCGTCGGCAAATAGTTAATTGAGTACTTAAGAAACCCCCCTCCATTATTTGAGATTGAAGGAGAACATGGAATCGAACATTATGCCAGGGCATTAAGCAAAGAGGAGGAAAATAAAAATAAGGACCCGACCATTACCAGTACTTGTATAGACTGTGAAACGGCTTTATACTAACAAATAAGAGAGTTCAGTTAAAAAATAAGAAAAAGAAAGTCCTATACCCAGGGTAGCAATCAACAGGAAAATATTAGTTTCACTCTATGAATACTCCTCCCTCGTAGACCAAAAAGAAAGAGAGTTTTGATTTTTAATTTGCAACCCCCGTGTCACACACTCTACTAACATAGAAGGGGTGAATGGGAGTTTAAATCCTTGGGATAGTTGCAAGTCCCAGCTACAAGCTTATGTCCGACTTGTACAGGCGGGATAGTATTCACAACACGCAATTCAACATTTTATAGATTTTTCTGTTCACCCTTCTTAGGGATAATGGCGGCTGATAGACGGATTGACCAAAGGGAGCTTGGGTTTACGACTTTACGAGTGGAGAAATTAGAAAATTTTGCAGTTCCAAGAAGTCGTTGGTTTAATGATTGAGCGGGTTAGTGTGCCACGAGAAAATTAAAGAAAATTAATTTTTATTGCGTACGTGGACAAATGCAGAGGGAGGTTTTGAATGTTCGCATTCGCCATCCCGACGACTATTTATCCAACCGCCTTTCCTTCCAATCGAGGCTGTAGAACGGATATTAACAAATGTGAAGTTATTTTTCACTGAACTACTACGGATTAGGTGCAATAACTATGTGGTTATGAGATATTTGTAACACGGTAGGTTCTATGCGGTTTTGAAACGTGCGTTGTAGTGGTCATTAAAAGAAGAACGTGGGCTGAGAAGTACTTAGGAACCATACTGGGGATTGGTAAGTAATTAATTAGATCATCGAGTATATACTGTGAAAGGTACTTTAACAAAAACAATATACGGGACACTTTAAGGGTACTTATAGAACCGACAAACAACAGTTGATTGTTTGCAATAGAAGTGCATAGATTGTTCAACCTAAATCTGGTTGCACAAGAAACTAAGGAATGAAGGACAGCCTGTTTTTAAATTAGAAGTTAGTGCCAGCCCATGATGTAATAAAAAATCGCCATAGTCCAGTCCGTCGAATGCTCTATTGGACTATTTTACTGGTGAGTTTAGTGTAAAGTCAGTTGTTGGTTGAATGAAACACGGAGGTTTGCTGATATTTCCACTTACACACAGGCACATCACTATTAAGGCTAGTTAAAAATATATTTCAAAGATCGCAGAAAAATAAGAAATGGCGAGGTTGGAACACCAATCTGACGGATATTGAAGCACATATTTGAAGTGAGCAAAAGTTTTTAATGAAGGGCAGGTTGATTGGCATGTGCCTGAAAGCTAGACACGAAGCAATATGTAAGTCCAGGAAAGGACGCATCCTTTTTTTGCTCTATTCCATCGAAAAAAAATATTTAAAAGGTGCAGATGATATTTTATGACACCACCGCCCTTATAAGTTCAGTTTTAAGTCGGGTTAATTGACATTTGACCATGTATTCATGCTGCGGCAATACCTAGATAAAATCCAGCTGTCTATCTGGAGCTCTAAGCTGTGTAGAGCCATCTCTAGTTTTAACACCAACAATAATCTCGCCACATCGTAAGGAGCACGCTTGCTGCCCTGTTAGAATCGAAAGCAATTATATTTGTCTCTTTGATGCCAAAAAAGAATTTCTACAAGGTGACGGGAATTTAAAAAAAATCGTGCGAACCTCTCAAGCCAGAGGTACCTTACAATTTTGAAAAAGCCAGTGCAACTAACCACTCGCAAACTTACATGTCGTTGAGGTTGATATGTAGCAGGTCGATGGGCTACCTGTCAGTGCCGCATTTACGAATTTATAGAATAGAAGCGACAAAGATGGAGTAAGATGTGAGCTAGCTCAAAATCATACATGTAATAAGGATGCTATATCTAACACCCTAATTTTTCAAGCTCTACTCTATGGCACAGAGGTGAAGGTCTAGGGGAAACGCGTTTACCTACTTTTAATGAAGGAATATTCTGAATCTTGTGAATTGAAGAACGAATAAATGAATACCAACACTCGAGCCGGAAGAGACTTAATTTCGTACCCGGAGGGACAACGTTGCAGAACAAGACCTCCCGATTAAATTGTCTGGACCCAGTGATAGAGGGAATAAAAGCCTCCTATGAGCCTTATACGAGGGTGGTTCAATAAGTCCGTGACTTTTGGATTAAAACACAGATTTTTTGATAAAAAAATAATTTAATTTTATTTTTCAACGTAGTCTCCCTTGAGCTCTATACACTTTGTCCAACGCTTCTCCAATTTTTTTATCCCTTCCAAAAAAAATGATTTGTCGAGGTCCTCAAAATAGGCCTTTGTTTGCGAGATGACTTCATCATTGGAGTCAAATCTTTTTCCACCAAGCCATTTCTTCAGGTTTGGGAACAAGAAGTAGTTGCTCGGAGCCAAATCTGGAGAATAGGGTGGATGAGGGAGCAATTCATAGCCCAATTCATGGATTTTTGCCATGGCAACTGCACATGTGTTTGTGGTCGACTGTGAGCAAACGCGGCACCCATCTTGCGGAAAGCTTTCTCATGCCCAAGTGATCATTCAAAATTGAAACCACTGAGCCATGCGAGATCCCTACGGCTTCCACAATCTCTCGCACTTTCAATCTTCGGTCGGCCAACACCATATCGTGAATTTTTTCGATTGTTTCGGGTGTAGAGACCTCAACTGGGCGTCCAGGACGTTCGGCATCTTCAGTGCTTGTACGGCCACAACGAAATTCAGTAAACCACTTTTTTACCATTGAAATCGATGGTGCAGAGTCCCCATAGTATTTATCAAGCTTAGCCTTGGTCTCGGTAATGGTTTTTTTTCGCAAGAAATAATGCTTAATAAGCACACGAAATTCACTTTTTTCCATTTTCTCCTCAAATTAGTGAGTAGTCTGATAAAAATAGCTGTCAAACACAAACTAACTGACGCAGCAAGTTTAAATTTTGACAGGAGTCAACTGACAGATGCCTGTTGACAGGAGCAGTGTTGCTGTTTCAGTAAAGAGGTCAGAAATTCAAAAATTCACGGACTTATTGACCCGCCCTCGTAATTACGATATGGTGGATTTTTCGACATCAATTTTGGAATTCAAAAATCTTATATAATGACATTGAAAGGCGTTAAATCGCAGGAACCGAGGAGCCAACATCGGCTCGGACCATTACCATTTTGTAGCCAAGGTACGGTTGCGGATATCCCAAACTACGCTGTGAGAAAATTTGACGTCAGACGGCTACAATCGCAATAGATCGCCAAGTCCTTTTCCGATCGAGTGTCTCTTAATGTCTTAAGAGGTCCAATACCGCCAGCACCAAGCATAGAAGACCATTGAAAACACTGCCAAAACGCCATCAGAGATGCCGCTATTAAAAACCCAGCAGGTTTCACTCGACCACCACAACGAAATTCTTGGTTTGAAGACGAATGCCGGCAAGCACTTGCAGCTAAGCAAAAAGCACGCAATGCTGCACTGCAAAAAAAAAAAAAAGACCAAGACCAAGATGAAGTGAAGATAGCTATATCAAAGCTTGAGTCCAACAAAGCTGCTGGAGCAGTGAACGCCTGAAGCCGTTCGTCAACAACCTGATAGGTCCATATTAGTGTGGCTTCAGGCCAGGAAAGTCCACCATCGACCAGATATTCACATTACGGCATATCTTGGAAAAGACCAATGAGCTTCAGATCGATACATACCACCTTTTCATCGATTTTAAGGTCGCTTATGACAGCATCTATAGAGACAAGCTATACAGAGCAATGTCTAGTTTTGGCATCCCTGCCAAACTCGTCCGTCTGTGCAGGATGACGGTGATGGTAAAGATCTCACCGAGACCTTTGATGTCCAGAAAGGATTTAGACAAAGCGATGGGCTGTCATGCGATTTTTTCAATATCGTACTTGAAAAAATAGTGCAAAACTCACGAGCAAACACAAGAGGCACTATCTTTCAAAAGTCCGTCCAACTACTCGCATACGCCGACGATATTGACATAATCGGGAGAAAGCAGCGTGATGTCAGTGGCCTTTCGCGAGTACTGAGACGGAAGCGGCGAAAATGGGTTTAGCGATCAATGAGGGCAAGACTTAGTATATGCCTTCAAGCCAAAAGGACAACCAACACCTACGTCTCTGGCAGAACGTCACCCTCGATAAATATATCTTTCAGGCAGTTAAGGACTTTGTCTACCTAGGCTCTGGTATAAATACAGACAACGACACCAACGCTGAGATCAAGCGAAGAATAACTCTGGTCAACCGCTGTTTCTTTGGGTTAAGAAGGCAATTGAGTAGCAAAGCCCTCTCTCGGACAACAAGAGGCATGGACATTATCAAAAATGGATGAGGGTGTTCTTGGTTGCTTCGAGAGAAAAATTCTTCGGGCGATCTTCGGTCCCGTCTACATTGACGGTGAGTGGAGGAGGAGATACAACGACGAACTGTACGGACTTTACAGCGACATGGACCTAGCCAGAAGAGTGATGATCCAAAGACAGAGATGGCTGGGTCATGTAGAGCGTATGGACACCAACGCTCCGGTCTGAAAAGTCTTTGAATCCGCTCCCGCAGTCTACTGAGCAGTAGAGGAAGGCCAAGACTCAGGTGGCGGACGCAAGTGGAAAAGGACCGCAGCCAACTTAGCAGCCAATTAAGATCCCCAATGTGACTTTTGGGGCTTAAAATGGGGCGAATTTGCGAATCGGGGCAACGAAATCTTCAACTTTTTTGAAGAAATGTGTTGCAACGAAAACCTGTTGTGAAGAAGACAACATATGCATATGCATCGGAGGTAAATAATAATACAAAGTCTCATGTCCAATCTTAACAAAATAAGTCGCTTTCTTAAAGCCTCTTAAAATAGACATTCCTTAAAGGCCTCCTTTATGCAGGCATACTAAAAATTAAAAATTAAAAACCCAAACCACCCATATTTGTTTCCAATCAGAGTTTCATACCATTCAATCCATGGACTGTTTCTCCTTTGTCGAAAAGTCGGAACACAAGACAGATACATTAAGCAACAAAATACAAAAAAAAAATATATAAAAATATCCCTTGCGTCGTTCAGTGATACAGAAAAGGTGCCACAAATCCCAAAGAGCAAAGGTAACAAAACATCAAAATAGCGAACGGAAAAGAAACGAAATAGAGAATGCGATACGAATACTGTGTATCCTAAAGCGTCAGCTTGGACTTTTCGTGCCACTGAGGTGGAAAAGCAATCAACGAACAAATGAAGTCGCTTCAGTGTTTCTGCAAAATAATTCCTGTATATTTATCTATGCCAGAGACGCACGAACAATTAAGATAGTAAAGTTTTCCTTTAATTTTATTTATTTTTTCTCTTTTTATTATCGCTATAACTTTACCTGTCCTTAAAGTAGACTCGTATTTAAAGAAAAACAAAATTATCAAAATGAAATACCAAAACGAAGCGTGTAATAATCAAAATGATAATGAAGCCAACTTGAAAATGTTACACAACAACAAACAAACAAAAAAACGAATAAACAAAACGGCGGAAAAAAAAGGAAAAATTCCATCGAAAGAAAATATCTACTAATGGGTTTCCATTTCATTTTTAAGGAGCATTTCCCCTAAATATTGGCTCATTTGTATCCTCTAGATGTTTTTCTTGCCATTTCTTATTTTTCCCTTTTTTTTTCTGGTTCTTATAATTTGAAGGTTCACTGAACTGGCTCATAACCCTTAACACCTTCTTTCCTTTGGGTTCACTTCGACCAACTCTCGTTTACACCCAACAACAACAGATGGAGAAATCCCACAACCACATTTCACATTTGTAATGAGACGAATGAGAGGAGAACAAAAAAGATTTTTAAAAAAAAAAAAAAAATGATTGCAACAAAATAGAGTATGAGTAATGAGCGTTCCCTGTGGTACCCCATACTCTTTTGTTATGCCACACGCCTCATAACTTATGGAGCGCGTGCATTTCACATGCAAAATGAAAAGCATTACTGTTGAGATGTAAAAAAAAAAAAAAACAAATATCCTTGTTGGAAAGGATTTTTGTGCAATTTTTTTGTTTTTTTTTTTTTAAATCAAAGAGTCTCCCAAAACAAGAAGTTTGAGATATAGAAGGGCAAGAGTGTGCTAGAGGGCTACAGGATGATAGAAGAAGGATCCTAATTTAATTTTCATAGATATTAAACTGACAGATATTTTATATCACCATTTGGGGATTCGTTTTCGTCCCTTTTGGTTGTCGTTGTTGTCTTCTACAATCTTCATCTGATGGAGAAATTGTTTGCTTTTTTTGTTTAATTTTTTCTTGTCTAACGTATGTTTTCATATTCTGTTTGTGGACATACAGAGATTTTTTATGTTCCTTTGCATTTATACAGATACGAGAGCAGAGCACGGTTTGCCTCATTCCTTAAGGTCGTTTTTGGTTATTTTGTATCTTTACTTTGAATATGGGATAATGTGCATGAAATTTTATATTTCTCCGACGGTACCGCATCGCTAAAGAGGGAAATTTTTGATTAGAAACATAAATTATCTTTTGGAATTGTTTTTTCTCGAAAACAGAAAAAAAAATCGAAACAAGGAAAAAAACGAAAAGAAACACGACTCATGGGAGACACGAAACGTACAGATATACGAGTATAAAATACTCCATTCCTCGGGTGGTATGGAGTTGGAGGCAATGTGAAATGAAAGAAAATTCATTTATATGAAAATTCTCAGGATCCCGGAACAAAAGGAAAAGATCCCTGTCAGCCTTTGTTCTTTTGTTAAGACAACAATGAAACGAATAATAAGTTAAATGGAGGAATAAGTGAGCATTACCGTACAAACCTATCTAAGTGTTGAAGTACGTACAAAGGTTGGTGTGGTACGATGAAGGAATAATGCCTTAAACAGGGATTTAAAGAAAATTTAACAAAAATTTCGTACATCTTAGGAAGAAATATTTCAATGAGGAAATAAGACAAACAACAGATGTCCCTTCTTCCCATGTTAGCTGGTAACAATTTTGTAGCAGTTCAGTTTCAAGATTCAGAGATCTGAAAAATCTAAAGTCCACCAATGTGTTCCGATGAAACCGGGAAGCGCAATGAAAATTATTTTGTTTCAGTCAATATTTATCAAACTTAAAATGCCTCAATTGTCCTTAAAAAAGAATTAAGAGGTTCTGGATCAATAACCGATAGCGCAAACTACCCAGTTTGGCTATGTATCGAGAAATTATACTTCCAAGATCAATTCACGACTGAAAAGCTTCGTCGTGTAACATCAATTTCATCGGAACCAGTGACATTGTTGTTTAATATAACTGCGCCTAAGCCTTTTTAACTGGGACAGAAGATTGCTTTCTTGTTGGCTTTGCCTGGGGTTTCCTTTGGCATCATTCTTCTTTCTATCAGTATCCCAGTTGGTAAATACTTGAAAGACAACTACTTCTACTATAATACAATCGCCTAAGTGCTAGTACTCTTACCTTATCACTACCACAGGGTTCATTTGAATTTAGTAGAATTGAACAGACTGATGTTGTGAGGGCCACTCTTAAAATAAAATCAAAAGCTGTTGGATTTGGTTTCCCTCAAGGATCTATTTTGGGTCCACTACTCTTCACAATCTTTATAAACGACCTTCCAACAGTCATTCAAAATTCATCGGTGCACATATACGCAGATGATGTACAGCTGTGTTTTAGTAGTGACCTCGGTTTGGTTGAGGATGCGGCCTATAAACACAACGAAGATTTGAGAAAAATTCTCACCTGGTCTGAAGAAAATTTCCTATTCCTTAATCCAAATAAAACCAAATGCCTAGTCATAAGCAGAAATAATCTGAACACCACGTGCTTCCCTAACATATACATACATATCTTGGGGATTCGCTATTAGATTTTGTCGATAAAGTAAAAAACTTAGGCGTTTGGTTCAATACAACTTTGTATTGGGATTATCGGGAAAATTTATGGATGCCTCAGAAATCTTTTCCTGTCGCAGAGCTATACGCCATTGAACACTAGACTTATGTTGGCAAATACGCTACTTGTTCCACTAATATCTTATAGTTGTGAAGTTTTTTGTTGCAACGGGGCACTCATTAATAGTAGTCTCCATTCAACAATGTTAATCGTTTTGACCATGTATCCGTATACGCTAAAAATATTCTTGGTTGCTCACTAGACAAGTATCTAGACTTTTGTCCAGTCAAGTATTTACACAAGATCTTAACCACCAAACAGCCTCAATTTTTATATAAAAAATTAAACTTTTCACATTTACATCGCTCCTTGAGCTTGATTCTGCCCCGTCTCCCAACGCCAGTTTTTTGTGCATGCCATTCGCCTCTTGAATGCCCTCTTTCTAACCGTCTAAACGCGAACAATTTTGGTGATATTCTCTTTCGGCACATTGTTTGGCGATCTTTTACAATTTTAGAAATGAGTTTAATTTTGCAACAACGAACTTGTATTGCGGATTTAATGGTGCACGAACGTTGGAAAATGGTTTCGGCAACGATTCTGTAAAGAAAACGGTCGTTTACCAGTGGCATGACTGGTTCAAAAGTGGTCGTGAGTCAATCGAAGATGATGAACGCAGTGGCAGACCATCGACATCGAAAACCGACGAAAACATTGATGAAGTTAAAGAAATGTTGCTCAATAACCGCATAACCGGACTTGAGCATTGCCTATGGATCCGTCCAAGACATTTTGGTTAATGATTTGGGTTTCCGTCGTGTATCAGCAAAGTTGGTGCCAAAAGACCTCAATTTCATGCAAAAAAGAAACCGTGTTGACGTCGCCAAAGAGATGATTTGTGAGGCTGAATTCGATCCCACATTCATCAAAAGGATCATTACTGGAGACGAGACGTGGGTTTATGAGTACGACACGCAATCCAGACATCAGGCAAGTAAATGGCGTTCACCAAATGAACCGAGACCAAAAAAACCACATCGTTTTCAGGAGACATCATGAATTTTTGCCAGAAGGCCAGACAGTAAACAAAAAGTATTATTTGGGCGTTATGAGACGTTTGCGTGAAGCGTGGGGAGAAAACTCGTGGATATTGCACCGTACATTGCACCGTGCCATCATTATTCATATTTTTTTGACGAAAAATGCAACAAATCCCATCCAACAACCACCGAATTCACCTGATTTGGCTCCCTGTGACCTCTTTCCGTTCAATCGAGTTAAAAAAAACCACTAGCGGAACGCGTTTCAGCAGCCGAGAGAAAGTAATGGAAAAATCGCCAACACACACAGAGATAGATGTGCTCTTGGCTGCATAACTTTTGCAAATGTCAAGCTATGACGCCAAGATTTTGAGGGAATATCAAGAACAAATATACCAACAGAACTCAAAACGGAACAATGGGAGTGCCACACGGTGGTTATTCTGGGAACTTTTTGATCAACGCATTTATTACTTATAGATGATGTAAAGTCTACTTTAAATGCTGTTGAAATATTTAATAAACATAACAAAACAAACCTATGTTTGAGTAGGTACTTACGTTTCCTTCGCTTCTATGAAGACACAAAATTCTGTTCTTTAAGTTATCTGACAGAATATGGTTCTCATTTTCCTTCGTAACTCTTTGCCAGGTGTAAGGTAAAGTTAGGTGCACAGAATCTCAATATACCCCCAAAAAAAATTAGCAACTTTTTGTTGCTTTTGAGCTAACGATACCATAGACAGTTCTTCAAGACTATCAAAGAAGAAATCACTTTCCTTCTGGTGGCTTTCTAGTTCGTTTCATCTCTACGGCTCATAGAGAATCCTCTTATGGAAGGTCAATTCTATTAGTATGTCTGACAGTTAAATAATAATGCGAACCAGGATAAAGATATGTGATAAACTTGCACATCACCTCTAATTAAGCTTTAGACAGATTTTTCCAGAGAAATTTTAGGTTTTACAGTCTGATTATGTGCAATTGTGCTCGGTTTATAGATTCTTGTCAGAGTATTAGATAACATGGTTCGAACAGTATTCCTATGCCATAGGAACTGAGAATACTTCTAGGGTTGTGCCACTTCAGGAAAGTTCAGCGATTTCACAGTTTTGACGAGTGTTTATCTCGTGATGAGAGAAAACCATCAGGATTGTCATTTCGGAATTATGTTTAAACGACGTGATGACGAGATGCTACAAATGTTAAGTCTTTCGACAAAAGTATAATCCTAACCTACTGCTACATATTTGGCTTTCAATTCAAATTGCTCATCAGAAGCGTTCTCTGAAAAAAGACTCTTGTTTCACATTTTCACTTCGGATAAATAGCCTTGAGCTGCGCTCATCTTGACCATTAATTATACCACTAGAATTACCTTGGTTACCACTTCACAAAACGAGCTACATTGAAACCTACAGCTAAGCGAACGCTGAGCTAATTCATCTCCGGGGAAGGCTAGGAAGCGAGTATTTAAAAACTCAATAACACTAAGAGACCTAGTGTCAGTAAGTCGGAGTTGAGTATTTTGTAAGCGCTTTACATTAACTTCTCAGATGAGGTCTAAATGACCGGTATAGCCAATGGCGTCTAACTTAAAATTCACTCGCCAGAAATGGATTTTCAGTGGATCCTCTGCCACCTGAGGTTGTTCTCTTAACGACAAAAAGAAAGTTGAATGGACTGACTCATCTAGTCCTTGATGCAACGTGACTAGGTTTATGAGCGGCATTCTCGCTGGCGAACATCTTCGGCTAAGCATGTCATGTTGGAGTAGCTTAAAGAAGTTTTTGATAAGAGATGGGCTTGTCATCAATGAGGAATCTTTGGATCTGTCTCCTCGGCATGAAGTTTTACCTGTTTAGACGCCAAGTTAAATCTTCAAGTTCTTAATATTTATATCATAGGCTGCGTCCCTACAGCCATCATCCAATTGAAAAGAAATGGTATTTAGTGCAACACATACTGGAGTTTTGATGACCTATCTTTTGACTCTGGTCTTATGGATATGGACCGTCTAATGCAATTACACTAAAATTCTCGTTGCTGCTTTATACAGAATCGAGCATTTATGTGTGGGCCACGGAAGAGTGTCTTTACGGATGTCTCCACTTCAATTAGGGCTTTTACTGACGGTTGAGTTTCATAAAAGTCCAACTGCAGGTGGCATGACTCTACAGGTTGCCGGTAGACCAAACGAATGTTCCCCGATGTCTCTAACTGGGAGATATAGCAGGTGTTGCTAGTGTTGTGCCAAGTGTCTGCGCTTGCTATGTGACGCGACATCATCCCGTAGCATGTTCTATAAAAATAATACCGAGACCACAGAGCGGCTCTTCATTCGTATCACACTGAAGATACTTAGCGCTCATGTGGAGGGTGGTGGTACTGTAGACATCTTATCAGCGAAGTGAGATAAAAGCATAAAGGAAGATAAAGGAATAGCTGGATGAAGCCTTTGAGATACAAAAAATGACAAATTCCATATTTAAAAAGAAGAGCAATTTTCTCCAGGAACGCAATGGCAGAAAAGGCTTGAAATATCGCAGTCCTAATGATAGTGAGAGCTATGTACAACTCTTGGTACATATCTTCCGCTAAGCTGCAAGAAACAAAAATTACATAGACTTACAACAAAATCCCCATTAACGACGATTGTATTACTGCCACTAGAAAACTACAACAGGGTAATAAGTCTAAACGGTGTTAGTTATTGACAATAGTACAGCATCCAATTTTCCAATTTTGAAAACAACTTGGTAAACATTGTACAAACTGACATGAAGGAAGCCATACATCCACGCTTCTTAAATGATTCTAAACTTCATTCCTTCTCAATTCTCAGTGGAGTTCTTCTTTGAAAGTTTTTCTAACAAAGCCATACATACTCGTACGTACATGATTAGACGACTGATGTGTACAAGTAAACTACATAAGTTATCCTCAGTCCAGTTTTAATGATTATCAATCATTGTAACCCTCACAGGTCTCTACTAAAAAATGAAAATGCTTTTGGAGTGAATATCAAATCTTTCTTCAACATAACTTTTTCTTTAGCTCGATATTGAATAGTTTGTCCTTAAAGTGATAACACATCTAATGACTTAGTCTAGTGGAGCCAATGGTGAACACTCTGAAAGGAGTCCAATAGTCCTATACATCTCCATTCATCCACACCAGCAGCTACACATCATCCCGTTCGGTAAATTTAAATGAAAGTTTTCCAAGGTTGTTTAGTCAGTATTCCCTTAGCCAATTGATTTCTCACAAACAGACAAACTGACAGTCCTTTCAAAGTCTATCACAATACATTGTAAGCCATCCCAAAACTTTTCGACCCCTAACATTCATTCAGTCTAACAAACTCAACAAAATATCGTTAATTTGATTCGGAAAAAAATACTTTCATCATCAAACTGAAACTCATAAATCGCTAAACAGCGACAACAAATATCTATTTTCACATCAGCACTATAACTCACAAGTTTCTATCTGACATATAGTACATCCACAGCATCAGCTTTATGGCTCACCTAGCCTGTATCCCTATTAGAAAATTTACGACAACACACTTTCAAAGCTCTTCAAATTCATCTGAAACTTGTAAATATTTATATCCCCTGACTCTCTCTGAATACAAAAAAAAAAGTCAATTTCACGTAATAGTATCCACCTCGACTAGGCACGACTATCTGAACTCATTAATTAACCATACGCACAAACATATCCCCACAGAACTTCTAAACATATTCTCTTCCACCCACCCACCTTCCAACAAAACTTTTAACAATAATTTTCCCAAAAAGTAAACAAAACAATAATACCGAGGGAAGGTTGATTTGAGTTGAATCAAGTCACTTCGAACAACACCCCTTCTTCAAGTCATCCTAGGTTTTCCTTGAAACTTATCTAAAAAAAAAAAAAAACACAAAAACTTTCTCGCACTGCATCTATCCGAACTGAAATATTCCGAAGGTACACACAAGCATGCTCCGGATGGAGGAGAATACTCCATCGTGGAACTATAAATTGAAATCAACTTCTTCCTTGGCACACATTGTTATCACGAGCGTGCATACATCTGCCATACGTTCTGGAACACGCTTGTTGTACGCTTGTACGTTGCCTGCAGCCTCTTACTTTACGCCCCCCATCGGGAGACTCTCTGTTCATAAATCACACATGTGTGTTCATGCACTCGTACAAACAAAAGAGTGTAAACTATACCGAGACTTCCTTAACGTATCCCGGTCCGATGCATCAGCATCCGAGTAACAGAACACAGACTAACTATAGTTGGAGTTGTGTATCCGTATATTATATCAATCAATTAGCAAAGGCTTTTCAAAAGATGTACACTACTTCCCCCCAATGTCTTCGAAAACACCCAACCCGACATCGGCGGCGATGGCGGTGGCGGCAACTGTAATGACGGCAACGACGCCGACGTCTTTCCAGTACCAAGCGCACCAGATATATGAACAACATAGTTTTCGTATGCATTGCTCTTTCCTCTCGTAACCAGGCCAACCCGGAAATAAGAACAATTTTCTAAAAACACATGTTTACGGCATACGGACATGTGAACAAATATTAAAAGAAACCAAGACGGAACTACAAATACGATATTGGCATCGTTTTAAAAAAAAAAAAAATTCCAAACATTCTCTACGAATGAATAGGTACAGAACAACCGCGCGCCGCATTCAATAGTAAATAGTATACGTACCCGGTTCAGCTTCCCCAAAGATAGGAGTAAGTTCATAAAACTTTATGGGACGCCCAACCGTACTCGGGTACGGTGCTCATAACCGACTTTTCTGGAAAATTTCAAAACGTGCCACCTACATCTTTCAAACCACATGAGTTAGGTCAGGTCCGGACAGTATTGTTATGTTTTTCCAAACAATAACACCAAACTTAAAAACAACTAACAATTCACTTTCAATATACGAGTATGAGTAGCAAGTTAATTTAATATTGAGACGTTTACTCATATTCAAAAACAAGCGTTTTCGACCTTATTCCATTGGTTTTTGAAAAGTTTTTCAAACATTTTCGAATGCACCAAGTTTAAGTTTATAATGGTTACATTATTGACTTTGGAAATGTGTGTAATTTTCACGACTTACACAGATATGTGTTCAATTTAAATACGGGTTCTGGGAAAGTTGCAAAATGCACTACGATGGAGGAAAGTTTCTTTGAAAAGATTTTCCAAAACTATAAAGACCATCGTGAGTAAATGTGGGTTTCGACTTTATCGAGGGCTTCGGTTACTACTCGTATGTGAGTTGGTGTGATTTTTCTGGGTATATGAGTGTGTGTGTTAGAATTGTAAACATAGGTAGGATTGTAAATTGACTTATGGAAGTGCGGTTTCATCTGGTTTTGAGCGAGTGAATAAGTGTTTTCTTAAGGATCAAAGTGAAATTTTCCAAAGAGATTTTCAACAATAAGTTTTCAAAACTATATAAATCGTAAAAGTTTTTATGGGATTTTATTAGAAAACGAATGATGGGAAGATGGAGCCGGATTTAAAGGGTAAAAGAGATAGAGAGTTTGTGAGATAAATGGTTATGTTGGATGCGAGATGATAGAAATCGTTTAACTTAAGGGCATTCATTTTGGTATTTCGTTTATCTTTGGGCTTAAGACGAAATTTGTGCTCGGAGAGAAAATGTCGATGAAGAAAAATATTTAGGAGGCGAGTGATTGGCATCTTGTTTTCTGATAAGAGAAGAGGATTTTCTTTTTAAAAATCGGTGCAAACGGTTTCTCGAGCACCATATATTGACAGATACAGCGGATAAAGCAGCCCGACAATATCTTTTCTGATGGTCGAAAGTACTTGTTTAGTGTCATGACATACTCTATACGAGTGCTGACCACAGCCGTGTTATCTGAAGTTGGTGGCGGCTACTTAATCGAGGTTTGACTATTCGACTTCCACTTTGTCTCGCGGAATCTAACAACACAAACCGAAAAGAAATATGTATTTAGTATCAGCCCGTAGGAACATCGTCCTAGTAATCATTCAGCTTTAGTCTGAGCTAAAAAAAATAGAGGGCTGCTTAATCCATTCGGCATAGTTGTGTTACTAATTTGGAACATATTCTCAATGATAGACCATTGAATAAGCATTGAACGACATAATCTTTTCAACACAAGAAAAATTAGCGATAGCTGAGTACGAACTTTAATCAAGAGCACAAATATCGGCGAAAGGCTGGAGAAGATTCCCGAGAAATTGATGACGATTAGGATTAATTATAAAGTCACTGGATATCACTAAAATTTTGAACCAGTTTTTGTAGGAATAATGCCGAACTTTCAGATTGACCATAAGGATCGCTAACATACTATATACACAGTTTGGCAAATAATATCCCGGACACGAACATGCGTTTAAAGCCTGAATCTTCTTCTGCTACGAGTATCTGTCAAAATTTCATGACATTTGGTTGACATTTAATAATAATATTATAAAAATTATTTTCCAGAACATCTTTTGAAATTTTAACATGGAGCTTATAGCGGTCATTAAATTCCACGCAAAACTTAGTAAAAATGCAACAGACACATTCCGATTGATGAAAAACGTGTACCGTGACGATTGTTTGAGTAGAACAGTTGTCCTCGAGTGGCAGAAAGATTTTTTGGGCGGCAGAGAGACGGTGGAGAATGACAAGCCCACAGGAAGGTAAATTTCAATTCAGACGTCTAAAATGATCCAAAAAGAACATGATTTTGTTACAGAAGACCGGAATGCTTCACTCAAAATGAAGGAAGAGGCCCTAAACATAAAAAAGAGTCTACATGAACCATTCTTCTTGAGGATTTCGGAGAAACAAAGGTCTGTGCAAAATTTGTTCGGGTAATGAAACATAGTGTTTCCAATACGATCCAAAAACCAAGCGACAAAGTATGCAACGGAAGTCAAAAAATTCACCACAAGCTAAAAAAGAACACGAAAATTTACTTCGTGCTCCCTCTAATTTATTCTTCGATAGCAAAGGAATTATCCACACATAATTCGTTCCAAATGGTGAAAAGGTTACAGCCGAAGTTTTGGAGCGTGTGATGGCCAGAATCCATTGTATTCGACCCGAATATCGCGATGTAAAAAGTTGGTCTCTGTTGCACGATAGTACACCAAATCACACAGCGCTCATTGTTCGTAAAGTTTTGGCCCGAAATCGTGTGAGTTAAATCATCCGCCGTATTCACTTGATTTGGCATTGCGCGACTTTCTCTTTGTTCCCGAAATTTAAAATTAAATCAAAATTGAAATTGACGACATTCCGACCATTCAAGCAGCTTCGACGAGGGCCCTAGAGGCAATTCCGCAACATGAGCTAGAGCAGACTTTTGAATCACTATTGAATCGTTGTAAGAAGTGTATTGAATCGAGAGGAAAATGCTTCGAATAGATATACCTACAAAATAAACAGAAACCGTGTTTTAATTATGTCTTCTAGCGCCAGTCCGGGATCTTATTTGCCACACTGTGTATGGCCACATTTACAGTGCTTCCAATGGATCATCAGAGCCAACGATATTTTATAATTTAGGCGGGAAACAATCTAAGATTGAAATTTACTAGTCTTTTCACATGTGTGCGATGTGTGCGCAATGGAACTGCCGGCATCCCAATTTTTGTAGCCATGTGGACCGGCGGTAGAAATACGCGCTTTAGTTACTTGAAAAATTATGAAATTCCTTAAACTCGGCGTGATTGTCCATTACAATCGGATTACTCTGTATCCCACGGTTAAGCTAACTAAAAAGAAGGAACCAACACCCACATGTCTTGAGTAAATTTCAACAATATCAACAGACATTCAGAACAAAACACCTTCTTACCCCAATTTTTATTATCTGTCTGCATTCTTAGGCTAGCAAAAGCAGCAAAGAAAAAATTAACTTCAAGTATGACAGTATGTTGGTATACAGAAAGCTCGTCATTCATAAGGCTGAGCGTGTGGAGATTCCACAAAAAAGAACAAAACAACTATGTCGGTAGGTAATCTATGATATATCAGCGGATCTGTTGCTGCTCATTAGGCTGGCATTTAAAACTATTTGCAAATACAAACAGGCAGGCAAAACGGTTTGTGGTTCTGACAAATATAGGGCTACATTATGACTAAGAGCCTCAAAATCGTTATAGAGTCCCATAATACGTTCTTTGCCTTAAAATCAGTTTCGTGAAACAGAAACTGTGTTCAGTAAGGTGTTCAGCATTACCAATTCAGATAAACTATTGTTGACTACAACTATCAAATAAGGTATGTCCTTCGTTCACATGAAGACAAGTTTCCTCAAAAGATGAATTAGCAGTTTTAGATTTGCCGTGACTCCATCGGTCCATATAACCTTTATATTGTATTAGCGAACTCCTATGACAATTTCGACTCCAACAACTTTTTTTTATCACTTGTTTAGCCTTGCATGAGGCGCTTTCTGCAATCCAGGTCATGAAATCTCTTTTAATTAGTTGACCAACAAAAGAACACATGCTTCGAATTGAAGTCGCACTAACTCTGCCTTAACTGGTATCAAAAATTCACCATCATAATTGGTCGTTAACATGATAAACAACCACCATATGGTCTGTTTAATTGCTTAAAACAAAATCCCAAATAACTTTTACTCTTCCAATTGATGTTTCTTATCTCTGGAAGTCACAAAACAGCGAAGCAGAATAAAGTAAAACTAAACAGACCCACTTTCAACACATGTTGTCACCCAGAAAGAGAAAAAGAAAAGTTTAAGGGACGACAGCGTTACTGACAAGCAAATTCGTTTTCCTTTCCTCCTTTATCCATACACACAGGAATGTGAAGCCAGCTGTACATGGCTTTCTCAGCAATCCTGTTTCACAGAGAAAAAAGAAAGAAACAAAACAAGTTACGAATGCATAAGGAGGAAATAGGGTAGCCCCTACTAACTAGTTTCACAATTCTGTATAACGTCGTATCCGCTTCTATATACCGTCATCCTCTACAGACCATTGCCCTCCAGAGCGCATAAAAGATACGAGACACCCTCAAGGAATGCAGTTTTCCTGATGAGATAAAAATTGACCAGCATTATCAGCCATTAATCTTTCTCAACCAAAAGAAGAAAAAGAAAAAACAGGCCACTAAAGGTGGTCCCAAAACAAAAGGAAAGGACGGAAATGAAATTAACTAATTTAACTAATCGAAGAGGACTTAGCTAAATGAAAGACGGATTGGATGGATAACCATCTGGTGGGAGCAGCAATCCAAAAACTGATTTTAACTTCAAGATGTATCCTTTTCCTTTCTCAGTTGATCATTTGTTTTCATTCCTCTTTTGTTTGGCGTACCGTTTTTTCGTTCTTTCTTACTGAGCTTCTCAAGGTTCCTTTATTCCCTGTAAAAGTTTGGAAAGAAGCCCTCTTAACATTTGCTCCGTAGAGATAGAATAAAACGTCCTTCAGAGTAGGTTGGTTAAGTGAGTGGATGGGAGGTTGGATAACCCATTGGATACTTCGTGTCGTACAAACGAATCGTTCTATCAATTGAATTTTCTAACCCCGATTAGAGCTTAAACTCTTCTTGTCGTGAACAGGTCAGTATGGATACTCACACACCCAGACATCGACAAAAGGGAGTCAATTAAAAGTGCTAAGCGAATTTAATAAATTTTCACTAAACAATAGTGAAAAGGAAAATGAGGAAAAAATAAAAAAAAATAAAAAAAGGACACAGAAAATAACGGAAATCTTAATGGTTTAAGAAGGTGCGGTCCGATTATCGTACACGAAGTAGGTAAACCACAAAAAAAAAAAAAAAGCAAAAAAAACCTTAGAACCACAGCACACCATAGAACACACCCTCGTAGCCAATCTAACAATTTCTATTCTCATCCTCCTCCATCTCCTACCTCATTTCGATTTTATGTGGACAACCATAGAGGGATTTGAGAGGTGGCTATATATACTATATACTCGTATGTACAGATATATTTTTTGCAGACACCCAGTCGGGAACTAGGAGTGGTTTGAATTTTGGTTTTGGTTCTAAAACAACTACTTCGACTGGTGCTAGTTAACAGTGGCTTTTGTTCGACTCCCTAATGACTCAGTCGAAATTGAGGTTTGCCATTGAAAACCGTGGACAATGGAGGCAACCGAATAAAAAGACGATTAATAGACCTGCGGGTGAATGTATGGTGAATTAAGTTACAGAAAATGTACTGGCCTTGGTGGTAGGGCTATTCGTTTAAACCTCAGACACGAGGAGGAAGTTGGAAGAGGAATATCCGTCACAAATCGAGTAGGTTCAATTTATCATGTGAGATTTAGTAAGTTTTGAGAAAAAATCAAAATAAATCTGGGGCATCATTATGAAGAACAACTTTTCAAAATTCGACGGAATTGAGACTACAAAAAGCAAATTTTGTAAAAATATCATCAAGCCAATTACAAAACTAATTCATTTAGATTTTGTGAAAGTACAATAGATTGATTCAAATAAGAACAAGACTTCTGGTTCGATACGAAGATCAAAAGGATTTAGTAATCTTCTTAACCTTCTTTCGACAAGAAAACTGCCTTTGAAGTCGTAGGAAAGTAGAATAGTAAGTAAACAAAGTGAGAGGCAATGATCACTATAACAAGATCAGGCAACCATCTCCGCATTTTTGATTTTGTGGCCGACCACAAACTACTCAGACCAATGAAGTTAGTTTTCCCATCTCTGGTAAGATAGATAACATCTTAGAATTTTCTGCATCTTCCATCCAAATCAGTTGGATAGTTTAAGAGGCTTTAGCCGGACAATTAAAAATGGCCCTATCGTTACTAAGCAAATGTCAGGCCCTCCGATCTGTGTAGAAAAACAATGCATGCTGCCTTAATAAAGCATAAGTAGTTTGCTTACTTAAGAATTACCAAACAATTGAAGCTGAAGGTCTCTCTATCAGAGCGACAAGCAATCTCTAACCAAGTTAAAAAATCATTACCATGAAAACATGATACTGCGGAATGTGACAAATCTTTAATCACAAGGCCATCTTCAAAACAAAAATGAAAAATCAGAACCCATATGACTACCAACAGACTAAGTCTTTCTCAGCTTCCCAACATCCACAAAGTCACGATCTCTGGCTCATGTGGCTGTAAATCGAAAGCACCATGCTAAAACTAACGTATGCAAGATATGATTCCAATTGTTTGGAAGTTCGAGCCTGCAAACTTAAAAACAACAAATCGCATCAGTACCCAGTTGCATGGATGGGAATAAAGTAACTTTTAAGAAGGGGCTCCCGACCCGTGAAGAGTCTCTGTTTGAGACAATGCAGTCTTGCACCCTCTCCGATTCCAGGCATTCTGCTTTCAGTCATCCAGACCAAGCCCTTTGGCATTGGAGATGGCTTAATTTCTAAAACGAAGGTTCGTCCTTCTTTGGCACCTTCAACCCAAGGGCCGGGAAACGAAGGTCCTTTTGGCGGGAGCTATTGTTCATTCGCTCGATGTATCTGAGACAAAGTGTCTGCAGTCGACGAGTTTTAGCTTTTTGAACTACATGCACATCCTGGTACAGCTCGTAGAAATCCCGGATTCTTCTTCATTCGACCTCCTTGCACACAACAGGACCAGAAACCTGGCGAAAAAAGAGTTCATCATCTGATCTCATATCCTGCTTATCGTTCAGCACTCAGCGGCGCAAAATAAAACTGGCAAGATGAATGTTTTATAGAGAAATCACCTGGTCTAAGGTAGATAAACTCCTAAGCTAAGCAAGATGCATATAACGCGGCGCTGCTTAGAAAGCTGCTCATGAGCTCTATGAGCGGAAAAGGAGAGACGAGCACCGGCTTCTCATGGAAACAAACCCCGAACCGAAGCCTGTAGAGATGAACAAGGGAACATCGTAGTAGAATCGCAGTCGATGCTGAGGATTTGGAAAGATCATTTCTGCAGACTGTATAACGGCGATGACGGACCAAATATCGCTGTCAGGCAGAATCAACCTTTCAACCTGGACGATGATGACCAACAATTCCGTCCACCCGACCTGGATGAAGTGAAGATAGCCATATCGAAGCTTAAGTCCAACAAAGCTGCTGGAGCGGATGGCCTGACTGCCGAGCTCTTCAAAGCGGCAGGCGATGACTTGGTAAGGAGCATACACCAACTCATCTGTAAAATATGGTCGGACGAAAGTATGCCCGATGAATGGAACCTCAGCATTGTTTGTCCAATTCTCAAGAAAGGAGACCCTCTGAACTGCGCCAACTACAGAGGCATCAGTCTCCTTAACATCGCATATAAGATCTTATCCGCCGTATTGTGTGAACGCCTGATTCCGTTTGTCAACAACCTGATAGGTCCATATCAGTGTGGCTTTAGGCCAGGAAAGTCCACCATCGACCAGATATTCACACTACGGCAGATCTTGGAGAAGACCCATGAGCTTCAGATCGATACCATCGATTTTAAGGCCGCGTATGACAGCATCTATAGAGACGAGCTACTCGTATATAGAGCAATGTCTAGTTTTGGCATCCGTGCCAAACTCGTCCGTCTGTGCAGGATGACGATTGAGAATGCACGCTGCTCCATCAAGGTCGGTAAAGATCTCACCGATACCTTTGATGTCCAGAAAGGATTTAGACAAGGCGATGCGCTGTCATGCGATTTTTCCAACATCGTACTTGAAAGAATAGTGCAAAACTCACGAGCAAACACAAGAGGCACTATCTTTCATAAGTCCGGCCAACTACTCGCATACGCCGACGATATTGACATAATCGGGAGAAAGCAGCGTGATGTCAGTAGCGCTTTCGCGAGTATTGAGACGGAAGCGGCGAAAATGGGTTTAGCGGTCAATGAGGGCAAGACCAAGTATATCTCCAACATAGGACAACCAACACCGACGTCTCGGACAGAACATCACCCTCGACAGATATAACTTTGAGGAAGTTAAGGACTTTGTCTACCTAGGCTCTGCTATAAATACAGACAACGACACCAGCGCTGAGTTCAAGCGAAGAATAACTCTTGCCAACCGCTGTTTCTTTGGGTTAAGAAGGCAATTGAATAGCAAAGCCCTCTCTCGGACAACAAAAGTCACCCTTTATAAGACTTTAATAATCCCGGTCCTGCTCTATGGCGCAGAGGCATGGACATTATCAAAAATGGATGAGGGTGTTCTTGGTTGCTTCGAGAGAAAAATTCTTCGGGCGATCTTCGGTCCCGTCTGCATTGACGGTGAGTGGAGGAGGAGATACAACGACGAACTGTATGGACTGTACAGCGACATGGACCTAGCCAGAAGAGTGAAGATCCAAAGACTGAGATGGCTGGGTCATATAGAGCGCATGGACACCAATGCTCCGGTCCGAAAAGTCTTCTAATCCGCCCCCGAGGGACAGCGCAGTAGAGGAAGGCCAAGACTCAGGTGGCGCACGCAAGTGGAAGAGGACCTCAGCCAACTTAGCGTGCGAAACTGGAGACAGCTAGCCAGGGATCGAGCTGGCTGGAGAAGCTTGTTGACTGAGGCCCAGGTCCACCCCGGACTGTAGCGCCACCTAAAGTAAGTAAGTAATTTACGGGCGCCTCAAGGGGTTTATGATACCCTTTTACTGTTGCCGAGGCGCGGGCGGAAAGATAGAAGGAGGAGAAAGGAAAGTTGTTGTGATGTGGTGGTTTGAAACTCAGTTGTATTTGGTTTCGATATTGACTCTCCAGGGGTGGGAGTCCGAATAGGACGGAGAATTTTTCTTCACTCGGAAAGTGCAGGTTGTAATTTCTAACGGTTGTTTTGTGCTTGAAACTCTTGTCTTCACACGCAGATTTTTCTGACTAAGTTCCAATTACACAAATGAAAAATTTGTCATAAGTTGGATTCGAACCTTGACCGTCCGAGTGAGAAACGATGGCTAGTACCACTACACCACGGCCACCCCTAAGATACATTCAATACAAGACCTACCAATTACGTCTGCTCTTCAATCATCGTGAAAGCCTTTATCATTTTACATTCTAGTAGTTGGACAGAACTGTTGAAGATAGGCGCTTCCGTATTGACACTTGCCCTCCTCCCTATTTGCTCCAAAATAAGATTGAAGAAATAACATGACAGCGCATCTCTTTGCTGAAATCCGGTGCGAGTTTGAAACTGTTCAGAACAGCAACTACCATATTCAAAAAAAAAAATAAATAAATATCAAAATAGACTTAAAAAATCTTTTAAACGTGGATTTGAAGACCGAAAATAAGATCAGTTTGCTAGGTAAAGGTTAGAGAAGACTTCTCAAACTCTGAACTGCCTTGCATCCTTCATTGACAGTTGAAGTTTTTGTGAATACAAGTGTGGATAAATTGAGGAGGGCCAGAAAAACACGTTCGTCACGACGTCTTAACAAAGTCAGCGGTATTATTGCTGTCCCTCAGTATAGAAACTTGTGCTGCACCTCTATGAACAACTGCCTTCTACTTCTTCTACTTTCAAACTTAAGATTGAACACTCATTCATTCAGGAAGACCTGCAAAAGAATCACCACGGTAGTTTGAAGTTCACTCAAGCCCATGGAACTTGGTCTGACTTTGAGGAAGAATACTTGAATCTGTTAACAAACACTCACTAGCATTCCTTGCCCTGTATCGGGGCACCCCAAACCAATTTTAAGAAAATTATTAAGAAATCAATCCGAACACGATGGGAAGCTTGCAGCTTTTAACAAGGACTCTATGGTGTGTTCCGTGCACAGCTTTAGAATGGATACATTGTATACAATAAATCCTACAGTTAATTCACATATTTCGAAGGCCACACAAAGGCAGACCATGAGACATATAGATTAATAGGGTGCATACTATTAATCAGACATATTCAAACACAATGCTGGACACTGTATCATTAAATATCACTCGAACAAACTAAGTGTTTCTAATAACAACTAGGAATGGGAAGCATATTGTACTCGTATGGGCCAGAAGGAGAAGCTGTGATGAATTTGCTTTCCAACTGCTTTAAGGACAACAGATCTTGATAAATCTATCAAGAATACCTTTTTTTCTAGAATAAGCTCTCTTCCAATACTATCACAAAGGACTTACAACTGGTCTAAGTGCACGAATATTGACTTATCCCGATTCAAATGGCCAATGTGTTTCACACCTCTCTTATATTGGAGCTTTTCTTGGTAAGGTAAAGCCACTATTTTTCGTGGCGGTCTTAGAATAGGAAAGGAAAACGGATACACGTCGTACGAATTATTGGTTCGCATGAATCATTTCTTACAGTGAATTTTATCCATCTCGATGTCAGCTTATGATCTCGAGGCTGTCAATACAAAATCGAACCATCACTTGCCGAACAGTCTACTATCTCATTCAGTATCCTTCCAAGAAAATCTTTCAGCCAAATCCATCCACAATTTGCTTCATCTTAACCTTTACATCAGCTTTTCAGAAAAAAACAAGAAATCCAACATTTTCCATGAACAGACTTCTTCAATGCTTCTGAATGGTAACAGTTCAAGTATCCCGCCGCAAAATTTCACTCCCATAATCGCGCTTGACTTCTCAGAATTAAGAAAACATCTTCAGTCATGAAAAGATGACCCAGCGTTTCGTAATACCTTTTCAAAAAAAAAAAAAAAAAAAAAAGAAAAAAAAACAATACAACTTGGGTTATTTTTAGCCTTTTATTCCATCAAAATGCTAAGCATACCGACAGTAGCTACTCCAAAGACCCCCATCAAGGACCTTTTTCTTTTCTCTGCAAGTGTAATACCACTTACCCATGCCCTTTCATAATACAACGTCTCGACAGGGACTGTCTATCACTGCCAAAGACCCCTCCGACTCTGGCGAAAGCTCGCCCATTTAATAGAAGGAAAACGACACAAAAAAAAACAAAAAACAAAATGATTGCCAGGACGAAATTAATTTAATTTCTAGTTACTTCTCCCTCGTGTTTTTCTACTTCATTGTCCTCTCGACCGTCTCTAAGATCTTCTGCTTTGTTTAAGTTTAAAATGTTTCCAACCTAACCCCCCTCCCCTCCACACTTTTACTTGCCCAACGAACTAAAATTATTGCGAATCACTTAGAAAGGAAATCAATAGATATAATGGTATAATGGAATCGAAGGATCTTCCTCAGATACGAAACGAAACAAAACTGAGGTGCTTCCACAGGAAGAGAAATTTGCTACACTACACTGAACACTGAGCACTGAACAGGATTCTAATGAGAGTTTTTATTGACTACACAGCGCTACACAGATGAATGAAGAAAATGCAAAAAAATTTAAAAAAAAAAAAAAAAATTGCAAATACACCCAAGGTGTACGAAGAAATTCCTTTGAATGTGGAGGAGAGGAATTTGTTGGTCCTTCGAACAAGTTGTATAGTTATGTTATTTAACGGTACACGCAATGTGCAAAAGTAACTGAAGTTTGATTGTTAGCGAGTTGTCCTTGGAGGAGGTATTCCTTCAAATCTCCATCGTTTGATTGTGCCCTCTAGTTTGTCTAATAACACTGTAGGGGTGGGTGGTGGGGTGATGGTGAAATTTAGCGCAATAAAAACAAATAAAAACAACGGTAATGCCAAGTGGTACGTTTTGATTACAACGTGCACGTTGGCAAAATCGTAAATTCCAACGGTAGACAGCGTTTTCAAATGTTCAAAGTTTCGATTGTCGAATATTCGAAAACGAATTGAAAGTTAATGGCTCTCTTTGGAGGTCTTTGGAGATTTCATCGGTGGCTGCGAGGACTTTTAGTTGTCCGAGTAGGGATGCTAGTAATTGGGGATTGGATGAATTTTAATTGATTTTAATTTGTTTTAATTGTTAACTGTAAATTAGGTTTTATTAAAACACCAGAAGTCGGAGGGTAGAACTGAAGACATTTAAATGGGAATTTTTGTTGGGAATTTAGCGGGCGCATTTTGAGGTGGATTGTGTTTAGATTTTCGATTCAAGATTTAGATTTTTTTTTTTAATATTTTAAAGGCTATTATAGGGTTCTTAAGTTAAAGTTTGAAGTTGAAAGTAATTTAAGGAATAACATTTGATTTTAGTGGGAATATTTTAGATCAAAATTTAGACATTTAAAGTTAGGTTAGTTGTGCTGTAAAAGGATTCCAAATGTGACTAGGAATCATTATCAGTCTATTACCACTTAGGCGGTTCAATTTCGTTCAATTAGAGCAGACAAAACCAGGCCTGTCCAGAGGTGCATCCGTAAATCAATTGTTCTTGTTTAACTAACTCCTTCTCTTGACTCGCTAATCATACAAGGACGAGTATTCAACAAGAAGATGGATTAATCATGCAAGCGTAGGCAGTTTCATTTAATTTGATCCACGATTGTTGCATTTGAATCAGATTTTAGTCAATCTTCTCAAAGCTTAGGCTATTTGAGAAGGAGAAAACTGACTGGTCTGAGTCACCTAGACCTTTTACGCGGAATTATCTATTTTTCTAATGAAGCTAAGTATTTGGTTGTCATCCTGGATAACAAATTTGATGGATTCATCTACCACCCTCTACTCTAGACACACAGATGAATCTCCCATTGATGAACTCTCAAAGCCTACACTTCGAAAGAAGTGTTATTAAGTGCAACACTCACAGGAGTTTTGACGATTTTGTGCGAAGACCTTTCTTTGGAATATGGTCTTAAATACATTTAGTCGCACTCAGTTACATTAGAATTCCTGTTGCAGAGAAACACGGAGTCTAATTCCCCCTGGATTTGGCTAGAATCGGACGAGGAAACGAATGTAGTCGGATCTTCCGCACTTGAAGTGAAGAGGATTGAACCAAATAAAGGTGTAAGCGCGACTTCATACAAGAAACTTAAGAATGGCAAAGAAAAAATATATTGTGTTCTTTTTTGTAAAGCGATGGAATGTACAAACGAATCAGGTAGGTTAAGGAAACACCTAGGCAAGCTACAACAGCCCCAGGATATCAGGAAGACTCCAACGGAGTCTGGACAGAGAACAGTCGGAAACGAGTCGGCACGAAACTATCAACTCTCAACGAACCCATTACCTCTAGCCTGATCACAGAAAATATAATAAAAATAGGGGATGAAATAGTTAAACAAATCGAGGGGAACCGATGAAAAAGTCCCGGCCATGTTACAACACGCCCCTTCGCACATCATACCATGAACTCAAATTATCTTTATCGGTTGTCTTAGGCTTGGCTACGACCAGAAAGAAGTAAAAATGATTTTCATTCCCAATGTAGGAAGACCTAGCCACTGTTTTGCTCAAAATTGCAGATTAAGTATTTCACTGTTATAGAGTACCCTAGATCAGGACTCCAGACAAAAATCAAACAAACACAGCCTATGGGGTTCTCAACACGCCTACCTCTAAGAAAAGCGGCGGTACTACACGAGGTTGTGGCTACCACAGAATGCACAATAGGCACTACAAAGAGTACTCCAAGGCAACTTTCCTAGGTATCAAGGGACCATTTAATATTTTAAACACCGGGTCTATACAAAAGGCCCATAGCTCAGTGGATTGGGAATATGCTAAAGAGTAGAATTACCATTTTTAGAATTTTTGAGACACACAGGAAAATGGTTGTAAGAAGAACTCTACTGATACAGATCAAGGAATCATCCTAGACAGCAACCTCAGTTGAGATCGAAGAAAGAATCAGAAACGCATTCTACACTGAATGTACGAGTACATGCCCATAGTTAGACCCATTGCTACCTACGGTCCGCGAATAGTTATACAAGTACATGGACTTCGTGTGTCGCAGTAACAGGAGCGTTTAGAACTACTCCTCAAGCTTTACCGCGTGCCTTAAATGCAAGGCTGCCAAAAGCTCGATCAAACTAGAAAAATCAGGCCGATGCAATTTAAAACACACGTCTAAAATACAGTAGTAGGAACCATCAAAACTGACGAAGTCTAGTGACTACATCATGCAAAGTGTGGACTTTTGATAGAAGTTTACTCACATCACTTCTTAGTAGACACTGACACGATTCATAGAGCACTCCACTTCTAGATGAACTGCTAAAATATGAAGAAATGCTTCATATCCAGAGCTCTTTTAAGCTTCCAGACGAATGTAGGCAAAACTATTTTGCAAAGCTGAACAGCTATTACTGCAAATGGAACTTGATTCCTTCGGAGATCTCTCCAGTGGCCAGAAAAGCCAGGAGTAACTCTGTCCTTTGAAGTTCACTTTGATAAAGCCTAGACAGCGCGAGAACACCTGCCCTCCTTAGACTCATTACATACATACTGTGTGGTTGTCACAATCTCTAAATACACTGTGCCAAACATCTGGGATGCAGAATTTTTGAGGACTTACAGATGTCGGCAAGGAAAAATTGACAGATCTCATTATATTTGTTGAAAGCACTGGCTGGTTTCCAGGCAGCACGAGCTAAGTAGGACCCTCCATAATAATTATATATTACACCAACAACATCAACGGGGAATAACAATAAACCAATAGGCTACTGTGTATCTTATTACCTAACATAACATAGTCAGGTCTTAATGGATGGCTTCATAGAATCGCTTTTGTCTTTTAGCTGACTTTCCGCAGGACGAAGACGTTAGGTTTTACTCCTCGTTTAAAAAACGTGGGGCCTCGGTTAGGGCTTTTATTTAGAGTTGCGTTTTGTTCGAGTATAAGTAAAGATAACGTGACTGTCATAGTTACCGACAGTTCAAGCATATGCTTTTTGTTGTTTCTAATAACTCCGTGAATTTCATGCTGTTCCTGAGTAAGCCACTAAGCCCTTGCATTTTAAGCTTAAGTAACGAAACATCCTGTGACGATTGATGTCAAAGAGATGAAAAAACAGCCGAGCGCTATCTCCCAAAGAAGTCCGAAAGTGAAATGTTCGCCTGAAGAAGTCATACATAACCGCATACCTGACTAACGTAGGTCCTAGACTGCAATAAGACAGTTATATTTGCCATTCGAAATGACCTGTAAAATATGCCCCTCCAATGAAAGGTTAAAACTGTGACATGTATTATAGCAATGCTTTTTAGTGGCATAGCACCAGGCTGGGACAACAAGTAGTGTGTGTTTATGTTTCTCTACGTGAGAGAACCTAATACAAGGATCTGCAGACAAAATATTCCAGAAATTTCCAAAGTACGTCCTTTGTTTTGAAGTTAAGGAATTTAATCATGTTGCAAGCGGTACAAGATACTCCAATCTTACTCCGATAACAATCGCAATTAGTATCAAATCCTGAAAACTGGTAGCATCTATGCCAAAAAGTGGTCGGAAGTGCTGAAACAGATCTCTTGAATTTTACCCGAGTACATCCATTAAGCCCCTGGGATAATCACATTGCAGGCAACCATATGCAACAATACAACAACAAAGCTGAACTGCATACAATGACGAAATGATGAAAACAAGACGAATCACTTCTGTAATATCCCAGGTCTTGCACATGATTACGGCTATAATGAAATGCAGATGAATTAAGAAGTAGCTTAAACCCTTTGTACATCAGGGGTGTTCAACCCCAAACTTTTCAAAAACCAGGCTGCCAGCCCTGGTATGGGCCATGGCCTAGCTTCTTGGCACCCATTTATGTTGATCATGTTGTCATTTTTGTCACATCTGAGCGGGGCCTACGGTTTATCGCCGAGTCCGAACAGCACTCCTTAGAAGCTTTTTCGTAGGCAATTTTTCAATTTTTACTTTCGGGAGTTTGCCATTGCCCGCTGAAAAGCTGATGGCGATTTGAGGTGACTCAGTCAGGAATCGAACCGAGTCCAATGAGCTAACTATCGCGCCATCGCCATCGCGATGATTAGATGTTGGCGTCATTGAAAATAAACCATTCTAACTTTAGTTACTCACGATTTCTTTAAGTTCAACCTCATAAGTTAAATAAATTGTGCTTACCTGAAAAGAAAAAAGAAAAACAGAAAATTTAGTAAATGGTAAACAAGATTTACAATAAAATTAAAAACGAAAAAAAAAACAACACCATCAAAGAAAACAAGGCAGATTTAATCTAGAGAAACTTTCGGCCCTAGACCACAGCCTTGCAGTGGCCCTTTCCTTTCTTAAATTATTTTTAAAGACCTCAAAGTAGTAGTTTCTATATTCCTTACAAAAAAGCTCCTATTTCAAATAAATTACCCTTTCTATACTCGACTATCGCAGACCATTTATCGTTCGCTTCTTATCTATGGCAAATTCCATTTAAGAAATAAAACATTTCTTTATCTCCGGTCAGCCCTTTCATCACCACAGTTAGAGGTGTAAGTGGCCGCAACGAAACAATTTACAACCCCAAACCTGCTCAAAAGAAAAAAAAATAAATGAATAAATTAACCTACAACCCACTACACATGATTTCTAAGCTACAAATTAACAAGGTCTACGGCCCTCCTTAGGCACTTAACAGAACCATTCAAAAAAAGAAAAGAAACAAAACAAAAACGCTCAACAAACATTAGAGGCAAATGAGCAAAACCAACCACACAACAAAGACTAAAGACCGAAAAGTCCTGAAATCGAAACGCACGAACCGTCAAAACTCACAAGCTCTTTCGTCAAATTTACCAGAGGTCTTACAGCCACCATAACAACCCACCCACTGGTAAGAACAAATGCGTGCATTATCCCATCAATTCGGCTCGCAGGACATAAGTGAAACCCCGAGCCAGTAATCAACTAAAACATTTCCCTTGATGCTAACCTAAAAACAAGAAAATTGACCGCGACACGCACAAATAACTTACCAACCAACATCACCACCATACCCTCACACCTAGCCCAATCTGTCAAATCGACTAACTTAACCACTAGACCCTAAGAGAATAATAGCAGCCCCCTACAGCAAAACTTTAGCATAAGATTGCCCTGTGATTCTTATTTCTAAGAACCAGCACCCATACCCTTACCAATGTCAGCTTCGCGTCAATTTAATCGCAAGTAACAGCAAGTTACCACATGGGACGAACTAAACCTACACACGAACATATGATATTACAAAGGAACGGACGGACGTAATTTGGTCATTAAGTTGAATTATTTGACGGACCAGGCTAAACGTGGCTCGTATGGTCCTTTTGTAACGACGACAAGGACGACTACACCGATTACACAACACAACACGACGACGACGACGACGACGACGACTACACCAACGACAACAGCATCGACACCACCGTCGACGGGTGAAGTAGGAAGTGAATAGTTACTTCCGTCGGCCATTCAAGCGAAATATGCGACTTGGCATACGGCCTCATACAAGTTTTCCAACACAGCAGCCGGTGAAGCTTAATTTTTGCTCAGGTGTAAATAAATGGATAATTAGGACCAAGAGAGATTGTGAGAGGAGAGGTAATAGAGTCCTTTGCGGATGGGAGAGTACCAGTTCGAATACGAGCACGAATATGTATGCGTGTGTTGCGATACATTTTTTTTTCTTCTTTCCTTCCTGAAGGTGCGATTTTGTTTTCTTTTTTTTCCCATTTTTTATGGTTTTGGTCCTTTTTGTGGAAAGAAAAAAACATATTTCCACGGGAAGTTAAGTTGAAATGTACACGTGTAGATTCGAGTGGCCCCGCGGTGAAAGTTTGCTTAATGAGAATGCATGTCCTGGTGGCAGTTTGAATTGAATAATTTAACGGATACACTTGCTTGGATGCTTTACTATAGTGTTTACTGGAATTTCTTTTTGTTTGTGTTTTCCTTTCTTTGGAACACACTCTCAGATAATGATTTACTGTCGTACTTGTCATTGCTACAGGTGTTTATGGGAAAATCTGAGAATTTGAAGTGTGCCGCAAGGTAGACAATTGGGACCAGTTCTCTCTATGAAGTGATGATGACAAATGGGGTTGGGGTACGTAGTACATATGTATATCCAAGAGGATTATGAATTAGATTAGCCGGGTCTAATAGGAAAGACTATTATAACCGATTCATTTCAAGATATTTTCAAGTGTACGAGTTATTGCATGTGGATTCCGCAACCAGTGGCTTAAAAATGCTGACGGACTTCAGGTTTTGTGTAATAGTAGACCAAGGTGATGAGCTGTGGATTGTTTTTAACAGCGTAAAAGTGTTTCACATACACCATTGGTGCACTGATGCTATCAAGATGTTCCTCGCCATACTATTAAAGCAAGAAGTTCTGTCCACAGTCTGACTGTACATATGTAAGTGTATCGATGTAGGGACAAAAAGATGAAAAAAAAAAAACGATTGAAGGGTTGGACGTTTGCAACGTTTCATGCCACTCTATGATGAGTCTTCTTAAAGTATTTTATTGTACCCTTAACACCCTTAGTTACGAATTATTATTGCAGCAGTCGGAAGAAAAATGATATTCTCTTGTCCTCAGAGCGGCTCCAAAAGCAGCAGCCGATGTAACCATCTACTGGCAGTTATCTAACTTTTGCTGCGAAAAGAGCGTATCAAGTAATCAATTCAAGTCTAACAAGAATATGGACAGCTAGAAAATGGCTAGGTCACATATCGGATTCAGAATTAGATGCAATTCCATTAGCTATCGGGAAGAGTCCGAGAAAAACTAACTAGGAAAAACATCGCACACTTAGCTTGGACTTGACTTCGACATATACTATTCCAAGTTACCCTTCAATATGTCCTCTTAAAACTGAAAGAAGATACTCATTGTTCTGACCCCATCTAGAGCTAAAAAAAAACGCCATGATCAAGCTGATTATCTGGGTGCTATTGTATAGGTACGTACCTAGTCAAGTCAACGAGTGCAATACTGGGCGCATCCATTTCGTATTGATTGCGATTTGACAGTTGATATTCAAGCATCATTGTGGCGTAAAAAGTTTTTGACATTAACTGCTTACAATCATGTAATGGGGCGACATCGAAAATCGTATTGTTTTAGTTGGCCCATTTAAATGCAACATGGAAAAAGGCGATATTATTAGGACGTTGCGACCGCTTGGAATCGCTCGCAATTTTGTGTATCGTGCTAGGAAGTTGATTGAGGATACTGGTGGAGTACGAGACCGTCAAAGATCCGGCCGTCCGCTCACTGTGAGAACTCCGAATGCGATCAAAGCCATGAAGAAACGAATCGACCGAAAACCGCTGCGAGACAGAAAATCTTGTCGGGGGAAATGCAAATTTCGCAAAAATCCATGTCTCGCATTATCAAAGAAGATTTAGGACTCAGCGCGTACAAGCGACACACTGGACACCTGCTCATAGCCGCATTGAAGGAAAAACGCAAGCGAAGATCAAAAGCGTTACTCAGCCGGTACGCGAAGAACGCTCACAGACAAATTCTGTTTACTGACGAGAAAATCTTCACCGTAGAAGAATCGTTCAAAAAGCAGAATGATCGTGTGTATGCTCGGTCATCTAGAGAAGCATCCCAACTCATCCCGAGGGTTCAAAGAGGCCACCATCCCGCGTCTGTAATGGTATGGTGGGGAGTGTCCTACGATGGCGTTACCAAGCTCCATTTTTGCCAGAAAGGAGTGAAAACATCGGTCAAAGTATATCAATCGACCGTCTTGGAACCCATTGTGAAGTTTCTCAACCAATCAATATTCAACAACAAGCCATGGACTTTCCAGCAAGACTCTGCTCCAGCTCACAAAGCAAAAGCGACTCAACTGTGGCTCAAAAATAACGTTCCGGACTTCATATCAACGGAGGGTTGGCCAGTTGGTAGTCCAGACCTCAACCCGTCGGATTACAGGTTTTGGTCCGCATTAGAGGGCATGGCTTGCTCTACTCAACATTCAAATATTGAGTCGTTGAAGTGAGCCCTTGTCCGTGCAGTGGACAATTTCCCCATGCATGAAGTGCGTCTCGCAATCGATGAGTGGCCACATCGTCTTAAGTCATGCTGGAAGGCAAATGGAAGTCATTTCGAATAAGTTGTTCTAAGATTTGTTTAAATATTAATTCGTTTTCATTTGCCGCTGATTTTTCTGTATACCAGTACTTATGACTTGACTAGGTAAGTATTGCAATCTAAGCATCTCACGTCAAAAGCTGTCAACGCGTTATTGTACTTCTAGTAGAACAAACTATTTTTAGGCAAAATGGGGCATGACACTAAAGAAGGTGTTTACGGTTCTGATGAGACTCGTTTGGAACTCCACTTCGGGTCAAAACAGAGTTGTGATAATCTTTCTTATCTGATAAAAATTAATCTTCGACTGATGTCAAAAGATGCAGTCGACTTTCCATTTACTATGATTCGGTCCTGCTCAGAAGAAAGTTTAACTCCTTCAAGCACATGGCACTGACTTCAACCCGGTCTTATTCAATGTTGGCTAAACATTGGGGTTGCAATTAGAGGTGAGCTCCCTGCGGTGTATAAATGGCATCATTCCCTCGAATGCATACAGACACCAAGATTACTTACTTCGTACGCTCAAAATGCAACTGATTCTCATGCAGTGATTTAGTTCTTCAACTAATATGGCAATGGTCAGGGTTCAAAACACACGCCGTTCTAGGAAAAACAAGAAAAAATCATTTTTGACGTCGATGATAATTTTTAACTTTACCGCCTCTAAAAACAAGGGGTTTTCAATAAATTGAAGAACATAGCAAGTGTCACACCAGCCCCATAAGCTCATGCAACTTTGAAGAGCAACGAAAGCAAAGTCGTCAAAATCGGTTAATCGGAAATGAATGCTGGTAAAAGCAAAGGTTTCCTCCGAACTGTAGCGTCTTCGAAGTAAGAAAGGGGTTGTTAATGTAAGCTGAACTTCGGTTGAGCTGGAAAAAATGTAGATAGTTCATGCATTTCACATGTGGAAGGCTGGCTTTCAATAACGTAATCAGAAATCTTTTTCATCGAACTTACAGAGCATACACAGACGAAACGTACAAACAGAAAACCTTTTTCAGGTTAATAAATTTTCAAGAGAAAACCCAGATTAGTGGTGCACCATTAAAGTCTAACAAAAGAAGAACAGAGATGGGGGTGAAAAAAAAATGCATTCAAGCACCCTTACACGCAATAACAAATTGCCAGAAACTATAAATTCATTAAATTAATAATAAAAGAAACGCGCCACTACCACCATCACCGCCATCGTGAAGAGTAGTAGTCATCATGACCATCATCATCATCACCACCATCACTAGCAGCAGGACTATATAGTAGAGCCGAACAGAACCATAGATCCAAAGAGGACCAAAGTACCCAAGTACCACCAGGCCCCATCGTTAAAAAATGAATAAGAGTGGCTATATTCCTGGTGAATATAACAAAAACAAAAAAATAGAAACTGAATAAGCCCGGAGCTCGACACATAAAAAGGAAAACCGAAAAACCGTAACCATCCAACCAAACGCATGATGGCAAAGACTTATCCGATGAATGGTATCCCTCGGCTAGCAGCCATATAGAATTACGTAGGTGTATGCTTATGAATGTGTGGGTCGCACAATATATTTAATCTCAATGTAATTAAAAGGCATAAATAATAAAAAGGATGTCGCATCCTCTACCACCAACTACCAACAAGTACTATCGTTTGTTACGTGGTATTCAGTTCGTTTTCTTCTTTTTGCCTTCACCAGGATTTTACATGATTTTTTCGTTAAAAAAAAAGAGCAGGATTTCGTGTGACTGTTGTACGGTATCAGAAGGGTATGATGAGATTGGTAAGTACTTGACAACACAGAGAATCAAATTTCCATCAATCGGATATTGAACGAAAAATCGTCAATAAAACTAAATGCACAAAGTATCTGTATGTCAGACCGGTAGTATTTTGTCGCTCCATTCGCTAAATCCCTTCATTCCTTCGGTAGTAATCTTTCATAGACGCCTTCATTTAAAATAGACATACTACCTCTATCAGAAAGTTCCCGGAATAGCCGCCGTGTGGCGCTCCCATTGTTCCGATTTAAGTTCTTGTTTTTGCAAAATTTGACACTTCAGATACATGCTACCTTACGCATAGAATCCTAAAAGCCTGTTGCAAAATCTGCACAATCCTTTGTCTATATCATAAAAGTCCGAGGCAACAAAATTCGAAAGTAGGGTGCTACAGAGTACATCCCCACCAAATCTAGTTCATTTTAGTGTGGTGGCGGTTTCATCGTTGTAATTCCCATCAGCGCAATTTCTCGCTTCATGCATTTTTATTGTCAGGTTCTTTTGCCAACACACACACAAACTCCCATTATGCGAGTATGTAAATCTTTTCTATTTTGTTCTTCGCAATTTTTCACTTTTTTTTTTTGCTTTTTTGGTTTTTTCCCTCAAATCGGTCTGATGGTTTTGAATCTTGACCAGCCGTTCTGACCTGGACCACCCTATTCAACATATGAATTCAACTGTGAACAAGATTTAGTTCACGATAGAGGAAATAGTTCAGAGTCGACTACTCCGTGAATGTAACGGGTGGTACAAATAAAAGAAAAATGAAAAAAAAAATAAACAATTTAAATGAATCTTTTGCTAATGGCTATGCACCAGGATGCTGCGATGTGTTAAAGGGTTCATTTGTTCATTTTTGTTTCCTTTTTCTTTCTATGGTAGATACTCGCTTACTTAAACCACAAAAGCAAAATGAGAGAGAATAGAGAGATTATAATTAATTGAAATTTTCCTATCCACAAAAATGGATGCAAATGAAAGAGCTCTTCCAGCAAAGAGCTTAATTATTTCCATAAAGCACTTTTCCATAACATTACAGCCATCCTTGAGGGTCTTTTGTATTTATATGCAACACACAGAAGCTTGTAGTACCACCACAACAACAACTGCTTACAACAGAAAAGACGTGACATTCGCATTATGATGAAGCAAACAGGAACCGGAATAGGGAGGCCAGCCGCTTAATTAAATGTCGCAGTTATTAGCAGCGATTATTGATTCTTGTAGTTGGGCATGGAGAGCAACAGTAAGTAGTCCTTCATAATGGCAATTATTAGTTTAAGTATTTAGTAGATCACTTATTTAGAATGCTTAGTAAGATAAAGTAGGTATTTATAAAAAATGTTTATACACTTAACTGGGTGTAGAAAACATGTCCACCTATCTTGAGCATAATATTGCAGCCCGTCAGGCCTTTGTCCACGAGTTGTTTCGCAACAATTCTGGCCTCTTGAGACGCACATTTTCCCTTAAATGATTCTATATGTTCATGTGATACTCCTTATATACTATTTGACCTAGCGAATGAAATTCGGAGTTAACCACAGCACAATGCACGATCAAAGAAAACGGTCAACAAAGTCTTGATTTTGGATCGATTCTGTCGTGGTTTTTTGGGGTTTACGTTCGTCTAAAAAGCGCCATTTCGACGATCGTTTATTAGTCATATATATATGTCATATTTATAGACACATGTTCCTCGTCACCTGTTTTGATGCCATCGGTAACATTTCAGCCAGAAGTAAACTTTCCAACGATCTGTAGCGATCCGAACGAGACGCTTTCTCCCTGATGCTCACACGACGATCTGCGAGTACAATTTTCTTAACTTTTTTGAGGTGTACGTCAGTTATACTGGTGGGTGGACGACCGGAACGATTCAAATCATCAACTACAGCCCGCTTTTAACTCTTAGTACCACTCGAACGCTTATGTTTTCGATATAGTCGAGTCCCCGTAGGCTACGGTTAACATTTTCAATGCTTCCGTACATGATATTTTGTTAGAAGAAGGAGTTAGAATATCATGAAAACTCTTTGCTCAACTAATTTTGACATTGCAAAATTCGCACAACACAACAAACACTGACTTATTTACAAAGCTATCACTCAAAAACTCCCGGCAAATAGGGCTCCAACAGATGTTTTAGCGCCAAATGTAACAACTTAAGAACAGAAAGCTCTCGACAATACCTCAAGCACGGTTTGTTTGAGTTTGGGAAATTCTGGGTACTTTGTGACATGACGGCAAAATTAATGCAGACGGCGAGAAATCCACTTAAAATTATGATAGACAAAACTTTGCATCGCAAAAGTATAAATTTATGTAGGTGTGTCGGGATAGAAGCTCTGCGTCACTAATACACTCCTAAGAAGCATCTTATACAACTCGCACTTTTTTTTGAAACTCTGGCTGTGCCCTATGAGCCGCGAATAATCCTAAACAAGAGCACCAATTCCCCAAAGATGGAATGCGGATACGGTTTTAATATATTTCTGACTTTTTCTGAAAGAATAGAATGGTGAGTCCCTCTTGCGGCTTAAATATTCGAGGGATTAGCCTGATCGCAAATTTGTGCCAAATAAAAATGACATGATCATTGGCCGTTATGAAATATTAGAAAGAGACAGATGAAGTGAATATAAATAGGATTCGAAAAATGCTTACAACTCAGGGAAATGTACGAGTAGATACAGCTATAAGGTGTATCAAACCGATTAGTTTCAAACGATCTAAAAGTGTGATATGTAGTCTGGTTGTACAACAAACAATTGCTACTTTAGAGATAACGACACGTCTTTGAGGTCCTACCGGAGATTTCCGTAGGACGTAAGTAAATCATTCTGGCAACACAAAAAGAAATCGTATTGCGGCAATCTGATTCACGATTGATTGCTCATGTCTGAATCGAGAGCTGCGCTATTTATCTCGCATGAACACAGTTCTTGAAAACATTACCAATTCGTCAAAGAGATATGCTCTTGTTAATGAATGAAAAAAGTACAATCCTAGTGGGCAATCGTTTCAAGCAATCCCAGGCCATATGACACGACATTCTCTCGTCGCACGATACTTTGAACTTTTCTGGACGAGTTTCATTACATTATCTGATGTAACAGATGAGATTGGCTTCCTGAACTACTTATGGAAATATACCTGAATACATGGAACTACAATGTCATCTCCGCTGGTTTCAGATTATAACCAACTCTTAGAGAGAGTCCACATCCAAATTCTTTCAAGTACGCAAGTGGCTTCTCATAACCTCTATCGCAGACCTTTGATCACAGTGCAGCTTCCAGCAGTTTAACTCTTAAAAAAGTGTTTTTTTAGGCTTAAACTTCCATACAATTCAAGGTGTTTCCAATCAAGCAGTTGTATTTTTTAACAGCAGCAGTTATACCGAATCGTTTTACGTTATAAATAGTGGCTAATAGAGGTGCAGTAACAATAGAGGCAACCGTTCTAAATTTACATTTTAACATGTTTTGCCTGCATTTAGCCTCCTGATCTGATTTTCAAGGTTCACTTTGATATATCGAGGCGCAGTTCTAAAAGGGGCTTCAGATCGAAATGTCAGGTTTTCAAAGGGAGGATATGTGGCGGGAAAACTTAAATTGGGTAGCACTCATAACCTCAAGACACTTAAGGCACGCATATGTTCCAAGTGTGCTAACAAGGGACTGGCTTTCACAGGTGGCAGGTTCTCATCAAGTGAAACCCCTGACAGTGAAAACAAAATTATAAGACTTTCGAAAGTCTTGGACACGGCACGAGGAATGTTTGAATGTAAACAATAACGGGGGCCCTAGCTTGATATAAAGCAATACGTCTTCGTAATAATTACGTGGTTTTTGTATCTCAACGTTCATAAGGGCACCCAGGAGTCTACTGACAAACCTTTCATCAACCGGATTCATCATATTCAAATCGACGCGAGGTATTCAGGATCGTTTTCAATTTTGACTCGGATCACAGCCTTTTTTAAAGGAAAGTAAGACATCCACCAAGAAGGAAAAATATAGCGAGAAAGCTTGAAAACAGCTACACTCGATCACTACTTCGAAACTTTTAGCGATAAATTCCCCTCGGTGAATGTAAAAACAGAACAGATACGTAGAACCGCTAGAGTGCCTCGAGCGTTTTATGAGCGAAAAAGGAATGAGAGTTGGGATGAAATGGTTAAAGGAAGACGATAATAATAGTTTCGCCTTCAGACTGAAAGAACCACGCAACATCGATTATGATATGCAACAACTCGAGGAAGTAACGAGGGCTATTAACAATAAAAACAAAAGTCCAATAAGGGTTGGCGCATTGACAGCATAGCTGGCGTGCTTTTCAAGAAAGCGGAAGGAGTATGCATCAAATCGTTTTAAAAATATGCTCGGAAGAAAACATGCCAGTCGAATGGAATCTCAGCATTATATGAACGATCCTGCAAAGGGGGATCATCTGGTCTATCTCAGCATAGAGACATTCTTATATATAACATCGTTTTTGAGAAATACTCTGTTTTACCGTAGTATAGTTTCCGATTCAGGCAGTCCATCATTAGAAATGACATCTATTTTGCGGCAGATTTTGGAAAAATACGGTCAAATTCCAATTCCTTGATATACCTTGACCACCTCATTGTAAATTTTACGGCCGCCTCTGAAAGTGTATATTCGAATCGTTAAAAAAAATGTACGAAGCCATATTTGGTTTTGACATTCCTGCTGAACTTTCCGGCTCAACAGGGTAGCCATATAGAAATCCCGATGGGCCTTGGTCGGTAATGATTATGAGAATAGGGTTAGAGCAAAACTTAGTGATATTTTTGGCACTAGGACGATGTTGCCAAAGAAGCAGAAAGTAGTGCTTCTCGCTTTCAAACTTCTATAGACCAATCGGATCATTGACGTATTTTCAAATGATAATGATTGACAGATGTCTTACAATGACAACCAGACTACTTGTAGATCTACCAAATATGAATTAAGCTGAAAACTGGATCGTGTCCTAAATTATACAAATATATAGTTTTTTACTAAATCCACCTTAAAAATGAGGATATACTCGTACTGATGGATTTGGTTAAGTTTTTCTTCTGTTTACTATTTGTGTACTTCCTTTGCTCAACATTATCCACTTCAAGTTGCTGGCAGACAAGTACGAGCATTTATAATCCCTTTGTCATTTTGTTCTTCTTTTGAGCTTTTATTTTCAAACTCCTCAGACTCAAAGACACCCAACTATTTGTGTAGCAGAAAAAGAGAGAAATAAAAAATAACAAGACCACGACAAATGAAAAATGAATTTTATTTCTTAACAGCGAGTGATGAACAGGGATGGCACCTTCATTTACATTCATACAACAATGGACAATGATTCGTTAGTGACATAGTTTTCAACTTTCTAAGCTGCTGAGATTGTTTTAAAAAAAAAAAACCTTTCTCCGTATAGATACGCGTACTTTGATGGTGACGAATGGTTACTATCAATTTGGGTCCCCTGGTCCTTAAAAATTAAAAGAAAATTTTAGGCATAGAAGGTCTAGTATATCTTTTTCTCACATTTTCGAAACACGAACCGGAAATAACCAAAAACAGAACATTCATACAAACAGACATAGACCTCCATACCATTTGTATTGACTCCATACCGCCTTCATTCAGAAAATGTCACGAAAACCGTATCAAATGACGCTAACCACCCAATCGCTAGAAATGCTCATTCCCATATGCCGACCCTGGTTTTTCTTCTCGAATTTGTGTTTTATAGTTGACCGTTATTTTCGGTTCATTTAAAATACATTAGCGATACGATGTGCCAGGTTTTGTTTTTAAAAAAAAAAAATGAAAGATCGAAGAAAAATGGGTCAACAGAGATGTTACATTCAAAACAAGAAGTGTAAAGAAAAGAAAATAATAGAAACTGGATAACAAGTAAAAGATGTATGGAAGTGTAAACACAGAAAACTGCATTTTTTTCTTTGACTTTGCCGCATCCATTTACTTACAAGGACGAGTAGATAGAAAAATGATGACAGCCGTGTGCATCGTGCATCACACTAGAGAGATTGTGTCTTGGCATTGTCGTTTCTCTTCCTTTGCAGTTCCATTCTTTTTCCTCTTCGTTTTTTCTTATTTTTTTTTTTGTTTGTAAGGGAAGTGTCAATAGTGTAAATGATTTTGTGGTCGTTTGGCGAAAAAGGAAGAATGAGAAGCAAAGATAAAAACCGTAACAAGCAAATGTGAAGATGGAAAAATTGTCTTCGCCTTTGAATATGTACGAGTACTTTGATAAATTGCATTCGTAAATTCTTTTTTTATTCAACAACGAAATGTTGCCTTGGATTGCTTTTTTTTTTGCATTATTTTTCTTTGACATTATATTCAGGGACGTTTGGCATGGTTGGATGTCAGTTCTCAAAAATATATAAACAAGTGATCTTGCCACTAAATGGTGTATCTCTTGACAGAATGTTGCCTTGTATGGCGCAGATGTTGCCTAAAGGTTTTATCCAACAGTAATATGCACTGAAAATGTCAACGAATCAATACAAATACAAATCTGCAAGCTAACTATCCCTTACTTCTCTCGGTTTTCTAGAAGTTTCAAACTGAACTTTGACTTTAAACAAGTTTGATGCATTGTCTGACTCCATTCAAAGAAGTGTATCCCTGCATCCCTGTCATACCAGCTAATTTCTCATATACTGACCTAACCAACTGGGGCGGATTAAACAGCTTCTTTAAGAATTGTAATTAGCCGCTGTCTTTCCTTCATAATGACGTGGTAATCGTTACTGAAATCATCACCAGCAATGAGAGCTTTGTACCTCTTCGTACGACGAGTATCAAACAAAAAGAAAGGAAATGGTATGGCTTAAGCTGAAAAGAGGCTTAAAGATCTCACCAAGCAAAACCGTAGTCCACGCGGCCCAGGAATGACTGAAATGTGTTTTTCAAGTCGAGGCTACTGCCCAATTATCAAGGCTCTTCCATGAATGAAGTTGTGTAATAAAAAGCGAGAGTAGAGCAAACCTGGAATTATCATAAACATCCTAAGACCTTTACACCACTGATGGTTGCTATGATTTGTCCAGTAACAAGCTGCCGCTCATAGATCTTGTTGAGTGGCAAGACCACCGGTAGTCCATACCAGGACTTAAAATACGGTACCGTGGAAGCTAGGAGCCTCCGAACTTCGGTTCCGGCCTAACTTGTTGAGGTTGGCGCCCTTGTGGGAGCGTCACGGTGGATGTGTTGTAAACCTTAAACGCAGGGAGGGGGACCCTGCTGGGCTCATAATCTAAGTGGAGTGGCTAAGATCAGTAAGAGGTTCTAGGTAGGCCTCGACTCATACCCAGGGTGGAGCTGTGCCCTCAGCATAGTTCTGCATTGGTATTATTCCACTGTGGGAGACCGATGGCAAGGCGTGTCCTTGCTCCCATGGTTAATGGCCATCCCGTGAACTTAAGTCTCCACGAAAAAAACGACACATATCTGAGGCTAAAAGAACTATTTTACTTGTTTTGTATGTTGTATCCGTCAAGATCGATGGAAATCTTCCTCATTCTTATTCGAACGCTCATTTATAGTCGCATTCCAGCTATCAGCTAACAAAAGGATAATCTGCTTGCATCTGCGACCTTCGTTAACAGTTCAACATTCTCCGACTGTGTTATTTATCCGTTTACACTAGAGCGCGTCCAATATTAAAAGAGCCAACTCCATTTTTGAACTCTTTCTTCAACCCTACTCCCAGATCCCCGAAAAAAGGGCGATATTCTCCGCCTCCTCCTACAGATCCATTGCATCAAGATGCCATCTATTGTATCCCGGGTCTGAAAAACACTCAATAACAATCTGTTTATGAAATAAGTATCTCTATGCACGAAACCTCTCAGCGCCGGCGTACGACTCTCGGAGAAACAGGTCCTCTGGTAGGATTGGATGTCTCACTGAGAACAATTTGGTGAAAGCATAATTGTTGGACTTTGTATTTTTTTTTCCAAGGTTTGACATCAGGGTCTTTTGTCGCAAATGCGGACTGACGAATCTTTTTCGGATGGATAAGAAGCTGTGCTTCGGAACGGTCAAATTAAGTTCTCGGAGACGGTATCAGCATGATATCTCAGGCAGTTTTTTTTTTGCTAGCTTTGGTGTCGCAGAAAAAAAACCTGCTTACTGTGTTGGTTTACTTAAACGATGTACGAAGTAAGTACTTTTTCTTTTCTCATATGACTTTAATATGTGAGAAATGTATCCGCCCAAAATCGGAGTAAAATGCCTTCATCTGACCACCATCATCTACGCAAGAAAGCGTTTCGGAATGTTGTGTCGCTATCGATTAGTTCACTTAAGTGCATAGAAAAAGCGTAGGGCTCCGTCGCAACATCAGTAAGAAGTCTGTAGCCTTTTCTATTGGAGAACAGCGGAAAATCTGCTTATTTCAGACATATCAGACATCGAGAAGCATTCGTTTGATCTGCGGGCTAACGGCTACCGATTTCATTGCCTAGGACGTGAGCGGTTTTGTTTAGTTGCTCCCTCAACTAAAAATTGACTGTACCGGCAACGTAGGGGAGTCCATACAAGATCTACATAGACCCATTTAAATGATTTGGTAGGCTTTACCCAACATTTTCGTAAAGATCTCTGAAGTTATGATGCTTGCTAGATACGTTTGAAATACAAGACGCACCATTTGGAAACAAACTGTGGATTCGCTAATCATAAGTTCGAACTCTAATTTGATTCAGGAACAAAACGATGGTCAACCTATACAGCGAACTTAGAAGGACATTTGGCAGACACTTGGATCTCACATTTAATAGAAAACCTTGACTGCTTCAAAGCAAACCTTGAGTAATGAAATAAAACGCAGAGGTAATAAGATTGCAACAGAGGAGCAGGACCCATCAAAAGTATTGGTAAAACCCTTTTTGACCAGACTTCTGCCAATGAAAATCGCATCACGTTATGCCCAAACAAGATATCAAAGCTAAAGGGAACTTTGTAAATGTCTCATCATATCAAATTGCCGGTATCTATCATGAGATCTTTATAATCAACCCACCAATTAAAATAACGAAAAATCGTTCGATAGTGGACAAATCAAAATCTATTTGACATCAGAGCACCGCATTTGAAGTGTTTATTCCACCGAAATACCCTCTTCAAAAGCGGAAAAGACCTGCAAAACCTTTTTATAAGAAGAGTTACTGATCACTAGAGAAATAAATATGATTTGTCCTTTGGCGTTACTGGCACAGACTTTAGAACTACCTCTCCATTTCGAAATGTACCGAAAGATACATGATGCATAAAAGAAATGATAGAAACCCCTTTTTGACCGATAGTTAACTTTAAATTGTATAAAATGCCAATAAATCCGAACCCTCTGAGAAAGTTTCCTGTACTTACTGTCATTTCAGGTGTCATTTTCCATTATTCAAACAGTCAATAAGTTGATACTGGTAGTGGAGGTAAAAGAAAAAGTCGAAAACCCTTGTCCTTCATAATTTGCGGCCAAATTCATTAATTCTGACATTCAATGGTTCTTAAGCCTTACAACCAATACACCACCTTATAACCCGCACCGAACAGCCATTTTCGTTCCGATTCATTTGTCAGGATTGTTAATATGACCAAGTACAGTTACATACAGTGTTGCCATTCAACCATCGTTCAGTCACTCACTTATGCGCTTGTCGTTGCCGCATCATTAAGCGTACAATGGCGAATTATTCAAACTATTGTCATGATGAGTGAAAATCCTGTCCATCATTCAAGTGGATATTTATCGACAGTCGTCGTACTAATGTATCTACTTATAGTATACTTGTTTCTAAGGGTATGTATGTATATGTCCTTAAATGAAGTTGCTTGGATTTTCTTTTTCTTGTCATTCTCGATATCTACGAGTATTTGAAGGATAATCGTTATTGTTTCCTTGTGGCCATAACCTCTGTAACCGTCCTTTGCTATTACAACAATAGAAGCGCACCTACCAGCGACTGTATAACAACAAAATCATAATCCTTGGACGACTATGGGGTAAATGGTGTGAGTCGGTAATGTAGTAGGAATTAGAAGAGCGCACAGGACGCAGGACAAACCATAATGCTCGTTATAGACGTAAACTCAGGTCCTTTGAGCAAATTAATGTTTTTTTTTCCTCTGAGTCGTCTTCCTATTCTTTTCTCTTTTTTTCTTATTCTTTGGGATTTTGACGGCTCTTTAAGGATTTTCTACATTTTCAGCACAAATTGATTGTGCTTGGATGAGGCAGCAGTATGGATAGTTACCCCCAATACGCGAGTCGAAGAAGAAATGAGGGACTACATTATATACAATTGTACAACACAAAAGGAGGAAATCAACACCAGAATATAAAGTGCTACTTTTGTGCGTGCACTGATAGTAGTTGTTTAAGGACACGAAGGAAGAAGGAGTACCAGGAAGAACGTATAAGTGGAGCTCAATAGACTTGGGCAAAGATGGAGGAAAATGATATTGTTTGAGATGGAGTTTTTGGTTCGTGCTTCTTGCTGATCGGGGCTATAAGAGCAGCAGAGCATGAGTCCTCCTGAAAGAACTCCAGGGTATGAGTACTTCTGAAGGTGGTATTACGGAACTTAAATTGTTATGTTTCATGTTTCATTCATAACCCCAAAGGGAAAGAGAAGCATAAGCACACAAAAGATTGATTAATGGATTCATAGATAGACTTAATGAATAATATGGTGGAATAGTCCTTAGCATAGCTTTTGTATACTTGAATAGCTTCGCGTAGGTTGTGCTTCAAAGAGTTATCAATTCGAAGTTGGTTTGAGAGAAGGAGGCAGAGGGCTATTTTGGAGGAATGCGGGTCATTTAGAAAATCTTATATCGTGATATCGATGACAGGAAAATGTCTTATTTGCTTAAGCGTGGCAGTGATAAAGGATTTCTGTCTGTTGTTAGTTGTTTGATGAATTGCTAAGATATCACATGCAAGGAATTAGCAAAAACAATGAAGGATCGTCGTCTAGTCGCGTAAAGATAGTATTTATAAGTCTTGTAAAAATGGCTGTTGAAACTTAAAGGAAACACTTACGAATAGGCTGTGAATTAATTGCGAATCGTTAAGAATTTTTTTTGTTCAATTCGGGAGAAGGGCAGGGTTTGAGTAAAAAGATAAGAATAGGCTCTACATATGAGTATATTAAAAGCAGAGTTACAATTGAAGAACCTGGACGATGATAACCATCAATTCCGTCCACCCGACATGGATGAAGTGAAGGTAGCTATATCGAAGCTTAAGTCCAACAAAGCTGCTGGAGCGGACGGCCTGACTGCCGAGCTCTTCAAAGCGGCAGGCGATAACTTGGTAAGGAGCATACACCAACTCATCTCTAAAATATGGTCGGACGAAAGTATGCCCGGTGAATGGAATCTCAGCATTATTCGTCCGATTCTCAAGAAAGAAGACCCTCTGAACTGCGCCAACTACAGAGGCATCAGTCTCCTTAATATCGCATACAATATCTTATCTGCCGTATTGTGTGAACGCCTGAAGCAGTTCGTCAACGACTTGATGAGTCCATATCAGTGTGGCTTCAGGCCAGGAAAGTTCACCATCGACCAAATATTCACACTACGGCAGATCTTGGAGAAGAGCCATGAACTTCAGATCGATACACACCACCTGTTCATCGGTTTTAAGGCCGCTTCTGACAGCATCTATAGAGACGAGCTATACAGAGCAATGTCTAGTTTCGGCATCCCTGCCAAACTTGGCCGTCTGTGCAGGATGACGATGGAGAATGCACGCTGCTCCATCAAGGTCGGTAAAGATCTCCACCGAGACCTTTGGTGTCCAGAAAGGATTTAGACAAGGTGATTCGCTGTCATGCGATTTTTTCAACATCGTATTTGAAAGAATAGTGCAAAACTCACGAGCAAACGCAAGAGGCACTCTCTTTCAAAAGTCCGTCCAACTACTCGCATACGCCGACGATATTGACATAATCGGGAGGAAGCAGCGTGATGTCAGTGGCGCTTTCGCTAGTATTGAGATGGAAGCGGCGAAAATGGGATTAGCGGTCAATGAGGGCAAGACCAAGTACATGCTGTCAAGCAAAAAGGACAACCAACACCGACGTTTTGGGCAGAATGTCACCCTCGACAGATATAACTTTGAGGTAGTTAAGGACTTTGTCTACCTAGGCTCTGTTATAAATGCAGGCCAAGACTCAGGTGGCGCACGCAAGTAAAAGGGGACCTCAGCCAACTTAGCGTGCGAAACTGGAGGCAGCTTGCCAGGGATCGAACTGGCTGGAGAAGCTTGTTGACTGAGGCCCAGGTCTACCCCGGACTGTAGCCCCACTTAAAGTAAGTTTGTAATGTCTCAAGCATAGCTTCCGAGTATTATCTGTGGGTCTTACATGTTGACCGCAATAATCGCAGGTTTCGCAGCAGTCTCTCGGCAGAACCAGGACTCTCTGATGATTTTCGCATTGCCATCAAAGCTTTTGTGACTCTAAAACATCAATCGGACTGATTGATGATACTCGGTAGTACAGACATTTTCCAATAGCAAATCTCTCGTTTGAATTGGTCTATCTTCTAAATAGTGCTCTTATTTCCATTCCCCTTTTATAACCGAAGTGGAATTAATCTAATCTGTCCCAAATCCCCAATTAATAGTATCCGCTGCTGTTCAATTTGAAACAAATAACAAAATCAGTTTGTGGTCCAAATTCTCTGAAAACATTTTAATTGCCGTCGCTCCAAAAGAATAAAAAACAAAACACATCAAAACTAAACTCCTGTCTATAAGGACTACTATGCCCTCTACATTGTTAAATACTGTCCAGCCAGGATATACAATTTTGCCATCATCGAATAATTATAAATGAACATCCACACAAGAGGTGGGATAGGTGGAAATACCCTCCATAGACAAGGAGGAAATTCAAAACTGAATGAAACGTTTCGATTCTGACGTACACTTATCAGCTGGACAGCTGGGGTAGACTCTAAGCAAACTTTTCAATTTGTTCACTCCACCATTCAGGACTAAAAGTCCAGCCTTTTGGTTGGCTCTGTAGATTGTATTTTAAGCTCGTTGACCATATATCACTGTTTTATCTTGTAGGCGGCTACAATACTACAATACATGTTTGTGTGGACGAATTTCCGGCCTGTTTGCATTATGAAATTTTCACCGTGCTTCATACACACATTAGTGACTGACTAGTCAATCAATTAGGACAGTTGAGTAGGTATTTGGCACAGCAGTAGGTACGTGGTATCCATACAGTTCAGTTCAAAACAAAAAAACCAAAAACAACTTAACCATCACACAACTCAGAAACGTATCGTTCAAAACAGCACAAGGACTAGAGAGAGTTGGATAGTGAAAAATTGCCACCATTCATATCTATTTACACCCCAGAGGCAACCTTAAAGGGGGCGAAGCTGACGCTGCTCGCTTCAGACCAACATAGAAAAAAACACAAAATTTCCGATGAAGGATTTGGTGGAGCGCAAATTGGACAAATGACTGAAATGAAATACGACTCTTGTTTTGAGGAAGTTGTGTGACTGGGGTTTGGTACGAGTATGATGCATACGTACAAACCGGCCAGGCACCATCCGACTGGGTTTGACTTACACTCACTCCAGCTTCAGTGTCAGTTTCAGATTTTGTTTCATCTGCAGCTTTAGATTCGGTTCCAGGAACAGCGCCAGCACCAGCTCTAGCTCTAGTTTCAGTAGCTACAATGTTTCTCATTTTGGGAATTCCGATTGAAGTATATTGATGGCTGGGTTTGTGCAAGGCTGTGTTTCTAAATTAATGCCAGGCTAAACTCCTTCAATCCTCTTCTATTCACATCCGATAAGGTGATGGGGGCTACACAAGTATACTCGTACACCATCCCCTGGTCGGATGGAGAGTGGTGTGTTATGATTACCATGACGATGATGATGGATGGATACGTTTTTCGTCCATTGAATTTAGTTTATTTATTGCTTTTTAGAGTTTTTTTTTCTGTTCACTGTTTTTAGTATTTTTATTTATTTGCCAAAGTGACATTTGTCATTCATCTGATGAGTCGCCTCTGGCATGCAACGCGGCGTATGCTTACCCTGGAACCCCTCTAACAATATAGAGAGAGATGTATGTCAGTGATACGAAGAGTGACCGAAATTTGCGTTTAAAATATTTGCGGTACTCGGGTCGGTTTTATTTGATGAAAAACTCTGGCCATGTATCATTCGAGAACAGCAATTGAAAAATGAAAAATACGAGTAGAAAATATATTCAAAAGGATTTATATCCATTTTAACATCAGAGTTTGTGTTATATTAGGCAGCCTACGGCCCTTTGACACAGTCAGAGACGGGGGAATAAGGATTGTGCAGATGATATCAATAGTTATGGTTTCGACATGACCGATTTTGATTAAGTGCTAGTGTTCGTATATGTAATCATTTTATTCTAAAATTTTATTACTTTCTCCTCCCCTTTTCGAATAACAAACAAAGCAAGCAGAAGGCTCACTACACTACTCGATGAGAATAGCGTGGTTTGATTTTAATATGAAAACAAATTGGTGCTCGTACACGTATGTATGTACGAGTATATTGGGAGAGAAAATGAAAATGTTTTCAAAGGCCTGAAATATTGGAAAATTGAAAAATTGAACAAAAACACATCTAATTGGACAATATTATTGGATTTACAATGTGGTTGGAAGGGGGATAATATTTGAATAAAATATTCACAGAAGCACGCCAGTTTTTTGTAAATTTTTTCTCCACATGTGTCAAATTATAATGGCTCTTTCTGTGTAGTTTAAATACAGTTCATTGTGCTACGCTTTTTAAAGAGCACCAAACAAAATGAAAAAAAAAACAATTTTTAAATAAAAAGCTGTATACCATAGGGCTGTGGGCTTAGTCCTATTCTTTTTTCTTTAAATTAATAAAATCAAACTGGGGCTTGACCAGGCATATTTGTCGGTTCTTCGATCCGTGAAACAAGTGGTTGACCGGAATCTCTTAATGTCTGAACCATATCAAGATTGATTGCAACGCTTCATGGCAGATGGAGTTGAAATAGCTTTTCAAAGAACAAAAGATACTGACCTTTCCTAGAGCCACGATATACTCGTAGATACGCATTTCGTATTCAATTTGCACTTTTTTCATGGATGCTTATGATATGACTACACTTAGAAAAAATCAGTTCTATCAGGATAAACATCCGAAATTCTAGGAAAAACCTCATGGCTACAACTACAAGAAAAATTTGCCTTCTCTGCACTCTAAAATGAGCATATTGCATGGATCATAATAAAATTTGCACTAGTTAATACGTCTTGGGAAAATTTAACCAGCTCCTGAAAGGTGATTTTAAATACTTGCTGCCGTTTTTGACTGCTCCCTGATATTTATAGGAAAATTTGTGATTTTCCGGTCTATGGTCTGCAATTCACGAAGATAGATGATAAGATGATTGCTTTGAGCGTCATAATCACTTAAGCTCGCTGTTTGCCTTTTTGCGGAAACATTTCAATCAATCTTTGATTGAAGGTATATCGATACGTAATTATCAATTTGGCTTCCGTAAAGATCTCAGCCATATACACTCGAATATGACCAATCTGATATAGGAGATTAATTTACGAGATCATGACATGGGGCGGGATTTTACGGATTAGGCTATTAAGCACCTGGAACTTTATATGAACGACATTGACCTACACAATATGTGGTTCCAGCAGAAGTTATTTGTTCAATACGGCAGCTAGGTTATCTTTTGAACAATTTAAATGAGCCTTTCTATTACTAAAATTTACATCCAGGAATTGGCAAATATCGATTTCATGGCCATTAAAAAAAATAGAAGACCATTTATGGAATCTTATGGCAATCAAATTTGAATTTCTTAAAAGTATTCCCGGAGACGTAATTGGAAAAATAATTACTTTTTCGCTCCTACACTACCAATAGTGTACTTAAGGCGTGTTACCCTTAAATATAGGGTCATCCAATTCGTGGTCACTATTTGACACACTGCTTTATTTAATCACATACGTCAACCGACCTGTCATCCGAGACTGTATAGGTTTAGCTTAAGGCTTGCTATTTTACAATATGGATTATTTAACAATCCCGGAGCGTGATAAAATTGTGAAAATTTACTACAAAAGTAGTAATGCTGTAGTACAGTCCATTTGATAAGATTGTAGACGGCAAAACTCGTTTATGAAAACCGCTTTGGAAGTGGCATTTGCATTAGCAGATAAAAAAATACTTCTGCTAAGATGCTTTGAATAAAAAAAATTTAAGGAGTGTTCAATTTTTCTCAGAGACGGAAGTATTTTAAAATGAGTGTCGCGTTTGCATCACGTTATGAAGCAGTATTTTTGTGCACGCATCCAAAAGGACCCAAAATGTCATACGGAGCAGCTGGAGAATTTGGACAGAGATTGGAACAACGTTATTTTCTCAGATGAAGCTCATTTTTGGGCATGGTCTCCTATCACTCATACCTGGTGTACACAATCCAATAAATTAATCCAGCGGACCGTCAAACACCCGGCAAAGGTGCACGTTCGGGGATGCTTCTCAAAACAAGGATTTGGCAATTTCTTCACGTTTACAAATACTCGTAACTTAAACGCACCCAACATGGTCAAAATTTATAGGAAGGCTTTATTACCATCTGCCCAAAGGTGGTTTAAAAGAAGGAATGAGAATTGGTTACTGCAAGAAGATAATGACCCGAAACATCGCAGTCGTTTGTGCAGTGCGTGGAAACAAGAAAATGACGCCGATGTTTAAATTGGCCATAACAGTCGCCAGATGCAAATCCCTTTGAAAATGTTTGGGCATTCATGAAGCTAAAGCCCCAAGGAAAGAATTATCACGAAAAATACGAGTTTGATGGAGATTTTTGTCTCAAGATTATGCTATGAGATTAGTAGAAAGCATGCCTCGAAGACTCCAAGCAATTATTGATAATGGAGGAGAGTGGACAATATATAAATTGAAAAGCATTCAAGTAAATAAACAAAATAAACCAGTACAATCGAGTTTTTTATTGTTATTATAAGTTCTTCTTTAATTTTTGTCGTGTACGCTGTTATCAAACAGACTGTAGGTACGTTTCGCACATTACGAGCTTATTATGGTCGACAAAATCGTCCATCTAATCCTACTATAGGGAAAACTGTAAAGAAAACATCAAAGAGACTGGCTCTGTCATAGATGTCTTAAAGATCTTTCCGTCATCGGAATGCAAGCCCGATTTCACGCCGAGCACAGCATTTGGGCTTGTCTTAGGACAAATTATAACCTGTTTTGAATTGGAATTTCATCTTCAATCCTATAAATTAAAAATCGCTTAAGAATTGACGCCACCTGACCATAGAATGCGTAGAACATATGCAGATCGGATGACCAATTACCACGCAACATTTTCTTCAGAGATGAGATTCATTTTTCACCCGGTGGATACGTTTACAAATAAAATTGTCGCATATGGGGAAGTGAAAGTCATAAATACTGGTACACAGAAAAATCAGCGCCAAATTAAAACGAATTAATATTTAAACAATTTTTTTTTGTTTTTATTGGGTTATTCAATGGCTTAAAATCTTAGAACAACTTATTCGAAATGACTTCCATTTGCCTTCCAGCACGACTTAAGACGATGTGGCAACTCATCGATTGCGAGACGCACTTCATGCATGGGGAAATTGTCCACTGCACGGACAAGGGCTCGCTTCAACGATTCAATATTTGTGTCTCGAGTAGAGCAAGCCATGCCCTCTAATACGGACCAAAACTTGTAATCCAACGGGTTGAGGTCTGGACTACCAGCTGGCCAATCATCCGTTGATATGAAGTCCGGAACGTTGTTTTTGAGCCACAGTTGAGTCGTTTTTGCTTTGTGAACTGGTGCAGGGTCTTGCTGGAAAGTCCATGGCTTGTTGTTGAATATTGATTGGTTGAGAGACTTCACAATGGGTTCCAAAACGGTCGATTGATATACTTTGGCCGATGTTTTCACTGCTTTTTCGCAAAAATGGTAATGGGTAACGCCATCGTAGCACACTCCCCACCATACCATTACAGACGCGTGATGGTGGCCTCTTTGAAGCCTCGGGATGAGTTGGGATGCTTCTCTGGATGATCGAGCATACACAGGATCGTTCTGCTTATTGAACGATTCTTCTACGGTGAAGATTTTCTCGTCAGTAAACAGAATTTGTCTGTGAGCGTTCTTCGCGTACCGGCTGAGTAACGCTTTCGATCTTCGCTTCCGTGTTTCCTTCAACGCGGCCGTGAGCAGGTGTCCAATGTGTCGCTTGTACGCGCTGAGTCCTAAATCTTCTTTGATAATGCGAGACATGGATTTTTGCGAAATTTGCATTTCCCGCGACAAGATTTTCTGTTTTTGCAGCGGTTTTCGATCGATTCGTTTCTTCACGGCTTTGATCGATTCGAGGTTCTCACAGTGGGCGGACGGCCGGATCTTTAAAGGTCTCCTACTCTACCAGTATCCTCAATCAACTTTACAGCACGATACTCGAAATTGCGAGTGATTCCAAGCGGTCGCAACGTCCTAAAGATATCACCTTTTCCATGTTGCATTTAAGTAGGCCAACTACAACAATACGATTTGGTCAGTTGTGTACCAGTATTTATAACTTCACTAGGTAGGAACTGTAGAAAGACCAATGCATCGACAAAAAGTCACTGCATGGTGTCCAATTTGGTCTGGTGGTGTCATTGGTTCGTTCTTCTACGAAAATACGGAAGGTGTAAACATCACCGTCAATTCTCATTGCTATAGCCAAATGCTAACCAAATTTCTTTTGGCTTCAAATCGTAGATATACATAGATCTCGAAGGAACATACGAGGGCGGGTCAATAAGTCCGTGACTTTTGGATTAAAACACAGATTTTTTGATAAAAAAATAATTTTATTTTTCAACGTAGTCTCCCTTGAGCTCTATACACTTTGTCCAACGCTTCTCCAATTTTTTTATCCCTTCCAAAAAAAAATGATTTGTCGAGGTCCTCAAAATAGGCCTTTGTTTGCGAGATGACTTCATCATTGGAGTCAAATCTTTTTCCACCACGCCATTTCTTCAGGTTTGGGAACAAGAAGTAGACGCTCGGAGCCAAATCTGGAGAATAGGGTGGATGAGGGAGCAACTCATAGCCCAATTCATGGATTTTTGCTATGGCAACTGCACATGCGTTTGTGGTCGACTGTGAGCAAACGCGGCACCCATCTTGCGGAAAGCTTTCTCATGCCCAAGTGATCATTCAAAATTGAAACCACTGAGCCATGCGAGATCCCTACGGCTTCCGCAATCTCTCGCACTTTCAATCTTCGGTCGGCCAACACCATATCGTGAATTTTTTCGATTGTTTCGGGTGTAGAGACCTCAACTGGGCGTCCAGGACGTTCGGCATCTTCGGTGCTTGTACGGCCACAACACAACCACTTTTTTACCATTGAAATCGATGGTGCAGAGTCCCCATAGTATTTATCAAGCTTAGCCTTGGTCTCGGTAATGGTTTTTTTCGCAAGAAATAATGCTTAATAAGCACACGAAATACACTTTTTTCCATTTTCTCCTCAAATTAGTGAGTAGTCTGATAAAAATAGCTGTCAAACACAAACTAACTGACGCAGCAAGTTTAAATTTTGACAGGAGTCAACTGACAGATGCCTGTTGACAGGAGCAGTGTTGCTGTTTCAGTAAAGAGGTCAGAAATTCAAAAAGTCGTAGTTTCAACAAGACGGTGCCATATTTGGACGAGTTTTGCAAAAGATTGTGTTTATGCACAACCTCCAAGTTCGTGACGCTGTGAAAACCAATATTCGTCAAGTAATGGCCGAGTTATTGCCCGATATGTATCGAAAAGTAATCGAAAATTACCTTGCTAAAATCCAGTCCTGCAAGAACTCCCGTGGAGGAAATAAAAATTTAATTGAAATCTAAATCATAAATGTGTTTTATTTTCATGGTTTTAAGTAGAAAGATAAGCTGGTTCTGTTTCGTAGTGTCTTCGTCGTTTTCATCTAAGTTTCAAACAGGAATTTTTAGATACGTTTTCCATCCAATACAAATATTCATGTTCATTAGGATCCCGCTTCCCCAGCTCAAAAAACAGTCGTGTGTTTAGCAAATGACGAAAAAAAGGGTAAAGTCAACATTGTCTGAGCTTTTCGCCTTCAATAGCGATAGAGACACAGTCTATCCCTCACTAGACTCACCAGACTCTACAATAATTCAGCGAAGCCGACCAACAATAGTACCTGGTTGATGCCGACTTATTTGAAAAATTGAACTTTGTCCCCACTCATAATTTGACATACTCTTCTACAACTCCAAGGAAGCCACAGGATGATAGAGAGCAGAAAAATTCTGCATGCTGTTTTGTCTAGTTTTCGAATGTATCTAGTAGGCTAGTAGAAATTCGAAAAATTCTGAAGTTACTCTATATTTTCGAGAAATGAAACTGTCTACCCAAGAAAACACAACGCAGAAGGACTCAAGTTTGGTGAAAAGATGATGTCGCCTTCGTTGTCTGTTCATCCATTTCATCGGTTCTCGTATCTGGAGCACACCCAGATGCTTTGATGTTTTCTATTTTGGCCCCCCGTTTATAAATTTATTTTCCTTTATTTTATACTTGGAGTCCTGTAAGCTGCCTCTTTCAAAAATTCAAAAAAAAAACAAAAAGACCATGATTCATCGGCACGCTTGATCATCACTAATCATTATATAGTTTCATCATCTAGGGGGTCACCACATCAAGATCATTTTCCTGAATTTCTTCAGAAATCAACACACACACACAAAAAAAAAATCTATTTCATTTCAAATAGCGTGATTCAAACTCGTTTGTATCCATAAAAACCACATTAACTGTACCAAAACACATGTGTCTACCCTCGTCGGCCGGCTCATTTCCATCGAACGGATAAAAGAAAAACACAAATTGCTTCTTTCCCATTTCCAATTAGATAGGCCAAAGACTTTCAAATATCCATTAGCTATAATGAATTGGCTTTCTCTAACGAGTTTGTATTTTCAAGATAAACAGCCGCTGTACGAGTTGTACGACCACTGCTACTACTGCCAGAGTTTGCCAGAATTCTACGGAAGCAGCATGGTCTTGATGGCGGCTGATTTGGCGTCCATTGCCGGTCAGAAAATGTAATTATTAGCTCACCCTGCAGTTACAGATACCATCAATCCAATTCAATCTTTTCCTCTTCATCTGTTTATTATTGTATCTCTTCTCATGCGAGTATGTTTTTTTTCTCGTTATCATATGTGCTCCCGAAGTATGCCGTGTATTCTAAATGGTCTTCTGGGTAATGTTAATTTTTAATTGAATCTGAACACATACTCGTTTCATCGGTTGGGGATTCTTTTCATATTACCCGACTTTATGATCGATTTTTGGTAGTTTTTTAGAAACACATTCACCAGCAATGGAATAGATAGATAGAAACAATGTATGAGAGTTCGTACAATATTACGAGTATAAACCCATCACATTAGGATGGCACAAAGTATGATCAATTAATGTCCTTATGGAAAATGTTGCATGACGAATAGGCGATTTGATACCTTGTCACTTGAAAGGAAACTCACTCCTACAAACAAGATTATGAGTCCCAAATAGAGTGTGGTGCACACTTAAGGGGCAATTGAAAAAGGATCCCCAGATAGGTTTCAATCCTTATCTAAGCCTCTTCCAAATCTTTTCAAAACCTCCTCTAATCTTCTTCACATAAGTACCACCCTAACCACCTCTTCAGGTAATGGATGGCTACAAAATATGATTTCGTGTTGCTTCATTTCGGTTAGACATAAGAACGACATGATAAAGTCTCTCCGTAGACATAAAGCGACAAAAGAAAGCCCTACTCATCGTTACCCAGATGAAAGACCCAGTCATGTTTACCTATGTTTTTGACAACAACAATAAAAACAACAACAAGAGCAAGATATAAGTACTAAGGAAAAAGAAGAGACTGTCGGATTTTTACGGCAGCTAATTTATCTTTTGTTCCATTTCGATTCATGTACTATATCTATCGTTGACTGGGGGGTACGGATGCCGAGCCCGAAAACGTTGGTTTTAACTTACTTGCATTTCCTATAGACGACTTTTACATACATACTATATATCCAAACAAAAGAAGGCGGCATAAGTGGTTCGTTCCTTTTATTTTTTGTAGATTTTGTGGAATGTCCTTGCTTCTGTTTTGCTTGAGATATTTTTATTATTATTTTTGTTTTTTTCGTGTGTCGAGCATCCTTGTACGTATCGTGAATAATGAACCGTATACTCAGATGAATAAATAATTGCAAAATCCCTCAGATACTTTATGAAGGACTTTTTATTTACTCTCTTGTGTTTTCCATGGGAAAAAATAAACCAGAGACGATGGAAAGAGAAATGCGTACATACATTTTGCACGGTCAGACGAAACAGGATTATTCTCTAAGGATGATTTAGAACGAGACATATTTTCTCATCTAAATTGGGATGTTGTGGATTTTTGTTTTCTTCGAAAGTAAATACCTAGTCTCATGGGTTAAGCGAAAAATTCCGAAAGATTCCGATGGCTTAGGGGTTTCGCGTGTTGGCATTTTGTTTTTGGTTTTCATTAGCCTATAGCCTCCAGTGGTGGGTTCCCAATCAGACTTGCGGTGCGGCTTTGTTGGTTTAGAAACGAATGCGATCTCTTTTGATGTTGTGTGATGGTAGACTGTGACAAGGTTGTTAGGTGTATTTTTTTTTTTTCCAAGAATATCCGCAAGAGATTCTTCATATTTTTTAAAATAAGAAAACCAATGTGTTGGAAGAATATGGCAGACCTAACCGGCGGGGGTGTCATCCAGCTGATGACATCCATATATAAGTGGCTTTACAGGGCATTGAAAAGTGTCTCATTTGTTTGGCGTAGGCAGAAGGACTTTTATTTGTTCCAAGGGTTTCGAGTCTGAGCAGGTTTCTGGGACTTTTGAACCGGAACCCGGTACCCAACAGAGTGGGATCGTTGATAGATATGCTGCAGTCTAACATTGTGTCTATAGTGTGCAAAATTAGAGGTTTGATTGCTTTTTGGCTGCCTATGTGCATTCCAATATCTAATAGAGATATTGGACGCAGGCTGAGCTAAGTAGATGGCAGATAAGCACCTAACAAATCGGGTTGGTACATGGTATAGTATGTGAAGAGTATGGAGATTCTCAGAGAAAACCCCTACGACAATGCCTTCACCTGCTTTAGAAACCTCTGTAAAGATAGAAATTGATTTAGGACTAGAGCAAGGCTGACCTTTTAGATACAGATAATTGAAATCAACGTTGAAGTCACTTTTGGATAAATTAAAGTCGGTTGAGTAGCGATACAGCCCGAGAGTAGAGGGACATTCACTACATTTAGTCCACAAGCCTGCAAAACTGCTCCTATTGCAAACAGAATAAGAGGTGTCCAAGCAGTTTTCAAATGAAGGTTTTCCCTCTGGTTCCTTTGAAAAAGAAAGACGCTAGTTCTCCATTTTGTTAAGCCTTCTGAAGCCAGATGGTTACCAATCCACCACAAAGATACCATTTGAAGATACCAAGAGCCCAAGAGGCAAAGACTTTTAATGAAAACTAAGCAACTCGAACTTTAATCAAAGTAAAGCACCTAATCTTCCTGCTGACCACACAAGGTTCGCAGAGTACTTATCATGAGTCTATATCAGCTTATTGAAAAAGTACCAAACCTCAAGTTGGCTGGCCATATAAAAAGTTTCGATTCTTACTTTCCGAAGGTCATGGAGAACTGAAACGACTTAAGTGACTCGGCAGGTTTGATCAACCTCAAACAATATTCGGAACCACCAGTAGCACCATCAAGACATTCAGCTCAAGAGCTCCTTGCGGGACAGTTCGGATGCCGAAAATGGAAACAACTAAGGATATTGAACAGTACCACAGACGTAATCAATTTGCCTTTAAACATTTTTAGTGCGATGCTCTCGGAGAGATTTGACCAGAAACCTGAAGGGATTCCAAATGGAAAACAAAAGGGGCAGCCAGGTCATGTTATACAATGGAATGTAGTAATTGCCTAGTACCAACTGAAAGACCGCGTATTCATTTTTGGTATGGGAAATACTTTACTTGGAAATATCTCCTACACCAGGACGCATCACATATAACTCCACAATAGTGGGCTGCTGTGAGTAGAATATATGTACAAAGACATTAATAAGGAAACATATTCCTTCAGAACTCATCCGCTTTGATTCTTCTCTGTTGAAATACATCACAAAACACCCCCAAAAAGAAGTATAAGGAGTATCCATAGAAACCACATACTCAAACCGACGACCAGACCAAACCCTACAAGAGATCACCCCACACATCGACTATCTACAACCATAGCTCGTGATATAAACCACTTAAGCTTCCAACTATTGATGGTGATGGTCTATTTCAGAGGAATGAAGGTGCAGAGCATGCGAATTACACCAGTCAGGCAAATCCCCAGTACAGAGAAATCGCACTAAATTATGAATTACCATCTTAAATGCCAATAAACTAAAACCAAAGCCAAAGTCAGCTAAAAAAAAGGACGAAAACCAAATATCCTTCCACACCACTATCTACTTGCTCTATCATCTCGTCTATCTAAACTAGAAGACGAGTTATTTTGGGGTTGGCTTATGATTTTGGTAGGGTTAGTGCTGAAGATATGATTCCTCAAAATGCAAATATTAATATCCGAGCACAAGGATATTCGTATACTCGTATAACACAAGGATAACACGAAAAAACAGACGCATACAGGGTGTACTCCATGTATGGCTTTAACACAAAACTGTAAGAGGATATGAGTAAAAGGATCATCGCTTAGATACATACGAGTACAAGTACTCGTACGAACGCACAAACTATAGATTGTGGGAAATGAAAACATAAACAAGTGGCAACAGCACAGATTTCTGTGCCTTTTGTTGTTGTTGTTGTTGTTAGTGATAGTGATGGTGATGGTGATGATTTTCATGGGTAGTCGTACCAAGGATAGTCTTTCTATTGGTATGGCATCCTTGATGGTATCATTGTTATTGTTACGAGTATTACCATCAATAGGATTTGAAATAAAAATCATGACGAGATATTGGATGACATGACACGAGATGAGATGAGAAGTGGGGGCTGCGGACGAGACAATTGAATTGTGGAACTTGTTGACAGTCGGGAGATTTCATTCGAGGCACACTGCAAATGACACATAATTGAAATGAATGAAATTTGAGTAGCGAAATTGACATCGATATACGCTACTGTATGTCAGCTATTGTTAGACATCTACTCGTATCAACGATTGGTTGTTTTAGATACTCGTCTGTGATTGCCAGAAAAAGTTTTAAAGAAACAATAGTTAGGAACTAACAATTTTTGACTCTTGAACGTGTGTAATGTCACCCGTAGGAAAGCAATGTACCAAGTTTTGAGAAGTGGACTCCAATAAACGTCATGGAGTCATGAACAGTATTTGTACTACAATACATCTCCCTCATTACCATTCAGCAAACAGTAGGACCCAATGCCGAATAATCATCAAGGAAGTGCCAAGCTTGAGCTAGCAACTATCTAACAGGAACCGACTAAAACCAGCGGTGCAACGAAGAATGGTCAAAAACGAAAGAGAAGAGGCACAGAGGAGGCGAAGGAATGAACACCATCGAGGACTATGATGCGAATTCTTTTTTATAATACGAGTAAGCGCGCTCTTAAGGGGTTGTTTGCACCCTTAAAATATTTACACACAGGGCGGGAGATGGAAAGTTAGAGGTACCGATGTACGTTGGTTTTAAATGTTTGCAGTTTATAATGGCTTGAGTGTGTACTGATGAGCATTCATAGCGGGACAGGTGTAACGGTTGAAGGTTTGAAAGGACGGAAATTCCAGTTGGATACTGGTGATGGAAAAAGCGATAGGACAGTCTTCGATTCTGACTACTTTCCCACAAATGCGGAGATTCGGGAAATGTTTAATTGTAATCGGTGGAATGGATACAATGATTCTTTTTTGGATCTACATGACAAGAACTTGAGACTCTAGTGTAAGGAACCATAACGTTCGAGTTTATAACATTGCATTTTAGCATATGGCTTAACCCTAAAAATTTATTATCGAAATTTGTAAAAGCTAGTGCCGCATAAATGAAATTCCTGTCCCTCTGAGCAGAAAAGACTGTACAAAACGTACGAACATGCTTGCAATTCGATAACAAATCATTTAACTTAAGTTGCTAACAATTAAACACACTTTGAAAGTAGTCATGAAACTACAGTCCCTGCCGTTAGTGCCCAGAAGATAACAATTTCAAGTTGGGACCTTGGCATCCTTAAGGAACAATATTTCATTGACATTTACTAAGAACAGTCCGTTCAGGTATCTATACCATGACCAGACCTAACTTTAGTTATGTAAACTCGGATTTCTATGGCAAACTAAGACTCTACTCTCTTTTGATGTCCAGGAACGACCAAATAGTTTATCATTTGTCATACGCACTGCTTTCCAATGATTCAACTCTACACCATCAAAGCTGAAGAGAAGGTTTGAAATAGGAGCGATCAACTGCGAGCTATCTATATAGGGGATGCCTCATACTAGCTACTTTCACCCATCAGGACTTAAACGATTGTGGCAGATAAGCCCCTCAATAAGATCAACGGAACATCTATGCTAATTTGCCAAGGAATTGTATCAGCTGCAGGACTTCGTATAACAAAAGATTTACCGGCAATGATCACGCAAAATGTTAAAAAAAAAAACACAGCGACGTACGGATATTGAATAGCTCACGTACAATAACAAGCGGAGGTCATATGTATGAAGTCCGATGGGATAGTCCTAAAAACATGAAGATGAAAAACTGCGACATAGGAAGCACCATTTCCTTTGCGGGGGCATGATTTAGGCTGCATACTAATTCAAAAAGGCATGAGCTTCTCCAACGACACAAGACAATACAAGAGGCAAAAAGATACAAAGTAACATTGCCATCATTGACATAATGCACGTGGCAGGTGCTACTTAATCTTTAAGTCAAGCACTACATGGTCCCACCTATAAAAAAAAACAAAAAAAATCGGTGGCGCTGGCAGCCCGGTATTGAATATAGCTTAGCTTTTTGACACACATTTTTATTGCTCATGTTGTCATTTTTGTCACATCTGAGCGGGGCCTACGGTTTATCGCCGAGTCCGAACGGCACTCCGCAGAAGCTTTTTCGTAGGCAATTTTACTTTCGGGAGTTTTTCACTGCCCGCCGAAAGGGTGATGACGATTTTAAAAATTGCTGGTGACCCAGCCAGGAATCGAACCCATACTCTCTGCGTGATAGTCCAATGAGCTAACTATCGCACCATCGCCATCGCCTATATGGGGCATTCTATAGGACACAACTTCACAATAGACAACTTTAACTTTGAGGTATTTAGGGACTTCTTTTACCATGTTCTTGGACTGATTTTTCATTGTTACGGTAGACGAATTTCAAATCAGTCGCTTAAGATTGGTAAGAAATGTAAAGCGGATGAATATTAATGTTTTAGCCTAAGAATTCGATTTCTAACCGGCAAGGGATCTCAACCAACTTTGATTACACAACTAGGACATTCTAACCCAAACTATCATTCAGATAGGCGCAACTGAATTTCTAGTGACAACTTCAATCTAGAAATGGCTTTTAGCGAAAGCAGAATCACCTATGAGTTGCGAATTGCTTGTAGACCAACGATTTTTCATTTTAATTGGTGTCCCACAGGGATATAAGCTAGGACACATGGTATTGGCAATGCAAGTATTATTTCCAATATACGAAGTCAAGAAGAAGTCACACTAAGGTTTGATGTTATAGCCATGTGAGTACATTCAATTATATTTAAGGCAGACCATATCTTGTTGCCCCCATGACTAAAGACACTAAGCACCTATTTGATAGTGATTTAGAGAGGATGAAATGTGACCTGAAGACACCACGGACCTCAGGTATGACACATAGGGTGGAAAGAGTCCAAAATGAAGTCAAAACTATGACCATATTGGCCAATTATTTAACTTAACCTCTTGTGTGTCATATTGTGGAACACACATATTGTGAGAGACAAACTAATTTCGATTTCGCAGAGCTATTGAACCGAAGGACTTAGGCTTCACTAGAAATCCGAAAACTGTATCTTGAACGACTAGGAACATCCACCTTGAACTTGTACTCGTTCCAGTCAATTTACACATCCTCTTAAGGCGTTTGTATCTCTTTTAAACTCCTCTTGTACTTAGTTCAGAAATATCCATCTTGTACAGGACTAAGAAGAAGGAATGAACGACAGTCGGGTGGGTGCATCGGAGCTACGTAAGACGTGCAATGTAAAACGTAAAACGAAGAACCAAAGGACCAAGTATTTCATTAATATTTCTCCTTTGGAATTTTCATAAGTTTCTAGAAATATAGAGAGAGAGTAGAGTTTATCATCTTTTGCTTGAACTTGTTGGATAGCACTCTCGTGCACTTGTTTGATGTTTCCGTTTGCTTCTTTAAGTTTCCAGTTCCGTTTTTGTACTCGTAGTTTATTGCATAACAACAAGCAATTCAAGTTGATTTCACTATGTCTTGGCTTGCATTGCCATCATCCCTCCCCTTTGGCATTCAGTCAGTTCGTCCTTTTAGCATAAAAGATGCATTTTAGCAATACTCAGGCCAAGGGCGGTAGGGATAGAAATTGATTTTAATTTGATTAAACAGATGAAAATTCTTTTAAAACAATAAATTGGTTATTTCCGTGGCAACAACTCTCAGATGGATTTCCTCTGAAATCCTTCGTGCAGCTTCCTTTCCATCAATATTTATATTCTCCTAACATTTATGCACATATGTTATGTGGATGTATACTTGTAATAGGTATGTGCGAGTATATTCCTTTGTCTGTAATTAATTACCTTGAGAATGTGCATTTAACTGGAGCACTTCGAGGATTCGAAATGAAAAGTGTGGCAGATATACGAGTATTCCCGTAGGTATGTATGAGCATATTTATTGAGAGTGAGAAAATCCTGAACAGTGCCCAAGATTTTGCGCTTGCATATCCTTTTGAATTATGTATGAGTTGTTTGAATTCTATTAGTCTAATCAAATGGGGATTTCAAATTCACTGGAACAGTAGAAGTAGTCGTAGGAGTAGTGATAGTGGTACTCGTACTTCTTTGCATCCATTGATTGCTTTTTGCTTTTAATAATCAAATGTGGGGCGAGGGAAGGATTGGAAGGATAACATAGATTCTAAGGCTGCAAGTCGAGTTAATTTCATTAGAAACAGTGATGAGAAGAAGAAAAATAAAATGGTTGGTTGATGCAGACGTCGTATTTGATTGAATTTTTGGAATCAGGATAGCGAAAGAGATACAGAGATTTTGATTAAATATTCGAATTGCATAAAAGCTGAGCCTTAAAGCAAAGTAAAAGCTATTTGCTTTCTAGATGTCATTTTTGTAAATGACTTTTGCATCCTTTGTGATGTGATGAGCTTTGATTAAATTTCCAGTTGCAAAAGAAATGAATGCTTTGATTTGAACTTCATATGTGTCGATTGGAAGAGTTTCTTCCTTTACAGGTATTTATTGCCATTGAATGTGGGTGTTTATTTTAAGATGTAAGATTATCTTGAGATTTCCACGTTAAAGCTAATACCTACTTTTCTCTTAGCATATCTATTGAGCAAAAGTGTCATATCTAAATCGAAGTCTTCATTTGACATGAATATTCCAGCTGTTTTTTTTAGTAAAGAGGTGCAGGCTTCAAATAGTTCTCAAACAATAAAAAGCGCTTTTTGCTGGCACTCTGGCCAAGCATGCTTTACTTATTTACTTTAACTGGCGCTACAGTCCGGGGTGGGTCTCAGTCAAAAAGCGTAATCGATGGCAACGATTAGTATAAGGAATCGCAGAATTAGCATCTTCCGACAGGTGCTGGTTCCTTAAATAACGAGAATGAGCCTCTGCAGCCGAACATCTTGCAGCTCTCCTAATAAGCCAAACTTCACGCCTCCCCGTGACGCCATATGGGAATCTCACTGGAGATTGCGAAGTGAAGGGGACAAATGGCGAGTTTCCTGCCCCATAAGCCAGGATTAGTGTCGGAAAAGCAACACAAGACTTTATCCGGGCTACTCCAATATATTTGGAGCTCAGGCTGGTAAGGATTTCCAGGACTTAGTCAGTGTCTTGGATAAGAGATGGTGGCGGACGAGCCCTATATGGGCCAACGGCAGCGCTCACATCCCGGAACGGGTTACTGGCTTCGGTGTAACCGACCCCTCGTCCTAGGGGCAACTCAAAAATGGAACTGGTCCTCCAGGTTGGGGGTTGTGCCGCCAGGGTAACTGCCCGGCCATTTAAAAAAAGCATGAGTTACGAAGCATCAACAAGCCTCGGATATGGACGGATCTACTGTTGACAACCCACGCAAACGATTTAAGAACAATGAGCTTCGGATATGCACGTGGAATGTTAGATCCCTTAATAGACCACGTGCAGCCGAGCAACTAGCGGAGGCCCTAGACTGCTGCAAAGCAGACATAACCGCCATCCAAGAAATGCGATGGGATGGGCCGGACAAAAAGAAGATGAAAAACTGCGATATCTACTACGGCAACTGCTATCGACGGCAAAAGCAGCGCTTATTTGGATGCGGATTTGTTGTCGGATTCAGACTAAGACAAGAAGTCCTCAGCTTCCGGCATGTGAGCGAACGCCTCGTAGCAATCCGCATCAAGGCTAAATTCGCCAACATTAGCCTTATGTGCGCTCATGCCCCCACAGAGGAGAAAGATGACGACACCAAGGATGCCTTCTATGAGCTCCTTAACAAGATCTTCGAGCAATGCCCTAGCTATGACATTAAAATTGTCCTCGGTGATTTTAATGCAAAGCTAGGAAAAGAGGGTATCTTTGGTGGAACGATCGGAAAATATAGCCTGCATGAAACCATCTCGGATAACGGATCGACTTTGAGGCGGGGCGAAGCATTGTCGTAACTAGCACGCTGTTCCCACACTTCGATATACACAAGGGAACTTGGAGAACTCCTGATAAATCAACAGTCAACCAGATTGATCACATTGCGATCGACGCAAGACACTCCTCCAGTATTATAGATGTCCGTACGTTCTGAGGAGCCAACATCGACTCGAACCTTTACCTTGTTGTATCCAAGGTATGGTTGCAGGTATCCCAAACTACGCCAAGACAAACTAATGCTGTGAGAAAATTCGACGTCAGACGGCTTCAATTGCAGGAGATCGCCAAGTCCTTTTTCCGATCGAGTGTCTCTTAATCTCTTGAGAGCTCCAATGCCGCCAGTATCAAGCATCGAAGACCACTGGAAACACTGCCAAAACGCCATCAGAGATGCCGCTTCTGATGTGCTGGGTTTCACTCGTCGACCACAACGAAACCCCTGGTTCGATGATGAATGCCGGCAAGCACATGCAGCTAAGCATCGCAGTCGATGCTGAGGATTTGGAAAGATCATTTCTGCAGACTGTATAACGGCGATGACGGACCAAATACCGCTGTCAGGCAGAATCAACCTTTCAACCTGGACGATGATGACCAACAATTCCGTCCACCCGACCTGGATGAAGTGAAGATAGCTATATCGAAGCTTAAGTCCGACAAAGCTGGTGGAGCGGACGGCCTGACTGCCGAGCTCTTCACAGCGGCAGGCGATGACTTGGTAAGGAGCATACACCAACTCATCTCTAAAATATGGTCGGACGAAAGTATGCCCGATGAATAGAACCTCAGCAATGTTTGTCCGATTCTCAAGAAAGGAGACCCTCTGAACTGCGCCAACTACAGAGGCATCAGTCTCCTTAATATCGCATACAAGATCTTATCTGCCGTATTGTTTGAACGCCTGAAGCCATTCGTCAACGACCTGATAGGTCCATATCAGTGTGGCTTCAGGCCAGGAAAGTCCACCATCGACCAGATATTCACACTATGGCAGATCTTGGAGAAGACCCATGAGCTTCAGATCGATACACACCACCTGTTCATCTATAGAGACGAGCTATATAGAGCAATTTCTAGTTTCGGCATCCCTGCCAAACTCGTCCGTTAGTGCAGGATAACGATGGAGTATGCACGCTGCTCCATCAAGGTCGGTAAAGATCTCCACCGAGACCTTTGATGTCCAGAATGGATTTAGACAAGGCGATCCGCTGTCATGCGATTTTTTCAACATCGTACTTGAAAGAATAATGCAAAACTCACGAGCAAACACAAGAGGCACTATCTTTCAAAAGTCCGTCCAACTACTCGCATACGCCGACGATATTGACATAATCGGGAGAAAGCAGCGTCATGTCAGTGGCGCTTTCGCGAGTATTGAGACGGAAGTGACGAAAATGGGTTTAGCGGTCAATGAGGGCAAGACCAAGTACATGCTGTCAAGCAAAAAGGACAACCAACACCGACGTCTCGGGCAGAACGTCATCCTCGACAGATATAACTTTGAGGTAGTTAAGGTTTTTGTCTACCTAGGCTCTGCTATAAATACAGACAACGACACAGCGCTGAGATCAAGCGAAGAATAACTCTCGCCAACCGCTGTTTCTTTGGCTTAAGAAGGCAATTGAGTAGCAAAGCCCTCTCTCGGACAACAAAAGTCACCCTTTATAAGACTTTAATAATCCCGGTCCTGCTCTATGGCGCAGAGGCATGGACATTATCAAAAATGGATGAGGGTGTTCTTGGTTGCTTCGAGAGAAAAATTCTTCGGGCGATCTTCGGTCCCATCTGCATTGACGGTGAGTGGAGGAGGAGATACAACGACGAACTGTATGGACTGTACAGCGACATGGACCTAGCCAGAAGAGTGAAGATCCAAAGACTGAGATGGCTGGGTCATGTAGAGCGCATGGACACCAATGCTCCGGTCCGAAAAGTCTTCGAATCCGCTCCCGAGGTACAGCTCAGTAGATGAAGGCCAAGACTGGAGAAGCTTGTTGACTGAGGCCCAGGTCCACCCCGGACTGTAGGGCCATCTAAAGTAAGTAAGATATTAAAGTGGTTGAGAGCAATGACCAGGAAAATGTCCAACTTTCAATTTCAAACTACGTTCATGGATCTTTGTGCAAGTAGACGTCAAGTCGTCATTAAAAGTGCCTATCTTATAGATCGTCCGTAGTTTTCTGGATCACTGAGAGCACGAGTAACGACCATCGGAAACGGGTTAATTGTTCATGAGAAGGCCACCTAAGATCAATTTCTTTGTACCAAATCAGTGTCCGGTTATTAGCAGTTATTATATGTTGTCATGGGGATTCAGTTTAGAATGACATTTTTCTGAGTGACTTATTTACTGAAAATTATCTCCCTAATCCTAGCGGTACACAAAATTGAAATGATGTATGTCATTGAGATCCATATTCTTGTTTCCATTCCTACCATCTGTTGACAGCTTTTATATTGCCAGCAGCTGACATAAACTGCCTCTCTTAGATTTCTGCTGCGTGTAATGCGTTCTACAGACTTGCAGCCAGTCAGTCCCGTGGCTACCGATGGTTCAAAGCACCTGTAACATGGGTATATTACAGCGAAGCGTTCCTTTATTAACGAAGCAGCATAAGAAACGACCACAAGCACCCAAATCATCCGAATTGGGCACTACGCCTGAAAATGCATCGCAATCCGAGCGATGAAGCAAAAGACTGCCACCCACGTACAATGCGACTGGCCTCCTATTTCTAAAACAGAGCTAGAGCATTTGGAAAATACTCCTGCAAGGGCTTGTGCAAACTATCACTATTGATCATACTAAGACCATGGAGAAGGTAGCGATGCAATTTGCAGAGTGATTAACTTCTGAATAAAGTTTCATATAGAGACAGACATACCCATGTAAACCTTACCAAATTGTTTTGAAAAATACACCAAGAGACCTTTGAACGTGGACTCTTACACATATTTCCAGGAATGGCAAGAGCACATTGAATAAGAATTTAATGGAAATTAAACCAAGCCTAGGCATGGACATCAGTGAAATTATTAAAGCAAAAGGTGCACTACGATAAAATATCTTTTCAAGTCTAGGTAACGCATTCACCTAACCAAAATGTATCGGAATTCAGTCAGATTAGGTTTCCTGTTGCCATGATACCACCTCTCAACTTTATCATACCCAATATTACATCTGCACTCGATATTTCCTTTGCCTTTTGTACAATAGTTCGTATTCAACTGAAATGTATCTATCTATCTACTATTGGTTTCTGTCTACCATCTGATACTTTCTTAACGCAAAATAAAAAACCTCAGATACTCATATAACATACACAACACATACTCAAACTATACAAGGACGTAAAACAAATTAATTTCCATCTAAAGTGCAGGAATGGCATCTCGTTTCACTTCACTAGCAATCAAATTCGTACACTATGTCCTTGTGCAACAACAATTCAACACCCACTTACATGGTTGGGTGGTGATGACATTGCATTGCAAGAATTGCGATGAATTATTTCTCTTTGCAAACGTAAAGACATCGAATTTCGTTGCACTAGACATATAAACGAGTGTGTGTATGTTTCATACAAAACGAGTATAATGAAAGGGAAGCCTTCTTCATCTGAAATGACATCAGGACGAAGTAAAGAACTGCTGGCACACGTTCTACGTTTTTCCATCAATCTCTTGTGAGTGAAAGTCTGTGAGGAGACCTCATCGGTGTGAAGATAAAGTTCCTGCAACGTCCTTTTCATCCGGATGCATGTAATATATGAGCTCTCTGTCTTTGGTATCCCAAGTCCTATGCCCCATGTCCTATGTCCTATGGTTCTATGTGTCTAGGAGATATTTTTGAAATAGCGGTTTGCACGAAATGTGGTATTATCGTCGGAATAACTTCCTGGAGACATGTACAATCTGTATGTAGCCTGCGCTGGTGTACGTAGTACTCTTTTGTATATAACCATCTGTTTGGTGTATCCTCTAGTAGTCGTATCACTCTATTCTTATATCGTTGTATCTTTGTTTCCTACATAGTTTCCTTTATATTTCCGTGCTTTTATAGCAGCAAAGCTTTACTGAGTAATGCGTGCCTGATTTTTGTAAGTAGTACTCGTACAACACAACAGATACATTGTAGTTATAGTTTGAAACGTTCGCAAAGGATGGTACTGTGGAAAATTCCATCTGATTGTCCTTCCGGCGAAAAGGATTAAATCTATTTTCCACATTTATTTTTCTTCTAATGAGCATTGGCGGAGGTACCAGATACCAGTTACCGAGTTGTGTTCCCTGTAATAGAGGGATTATAATTTTATATGTGCTACCTGAATTCTGATATAGTTGGGGCTTATGGTACTTTACTGAAACTAAAAGCATGTTGAGCTTAACAAGCAAAATTAGAATCCGAAAGCCATGAGTTGAAATGAGTTATACTCGTACAACCAATAACCAACATGCGAGTGCAGCATGAAGTTATGTTTGCGTTTTTTTTTTTTTTGCTTTTGGATTATTTTGCAAGACTTATACTCGTAGATACCGGTTATTTGGAAAAGTATTGTTTCACGTGTAATGAAATTTATACCAAAACAAAATAGACTACTTTTCTTTTTTCAACAGAACCATCTTTGGAATCAATAGAACAGAACGTGTATTGTGTATTGAATTTGAGTGAATATGCATCGTTTTGGCTTTACAATTTCAGAGAATTTGTTTCAATTGTACTCGTAGAGATGTCTACCTCACACTGAATGAGGCGATTAAGATTATGCCCCCACTTATTGTGGATGCGGACGGACCTTTCGGCATATCTGCTCGATAATTTTCAGAAAACATCGAGTAACGTCCAAAATAGAGCATGAGTTTACGTGAGTACAAGCCTTGTTGTCAAGGATCTGCTAGCATCGATATGCTTTTACTGCTGGTTTACCACAGGAAACAGAGACGTGACGTCTGCTTCTTGCATCTCCACATAACAGACCAAATGAAACAGTCAACATAAGTCTTAAGGGATGAATTAAATTTGATCCCAGGAGACAAGATGTAGAGTCTGATGATTTCTGGTTTTTTCAAAAAGTTCCGCATTTAACAAGGAGATAAAATCTACAAGCTATTAGAACTGAGGTTAGAATTGTCCAAACACACTATGTGTGAAGTGTTTTAAAGAGCAGATAGGCTAGGATCAATAGACAATTAGAAGCTCGTGGTACAATAAAATAAGTCTGAGTACACCTTCTGGATTCAGGATTAAGCGGACATCTGTTTTGTTTATAATTAAGTAATGAAAAACAACATAAGGACCGAAGTCATAACCCACCTTTCTAAAAACTAGCGCATGCTTTAGCTTTTGGATTACGAAGAGAGGCACCGATGTACGTTGGTTTTGAATGTTTGAAGGTTATAATGACTAGGAAATATAGAGCTCGGCAGAGCTTTTCATAAGCGAGTTTTACGGCTTCGGAAAGAATTACAATATTTTAGAGTATGTCCGAAAGTAGGCTTAAGGATGTGATGATGAGCCTTCATGGCAAGACGGGTATTACGGTTGGTGGTTTGAAGGGGCTACTGGCAATCTCTGTGGAGCACTGGTGATGAAAATTTCGACAAAGGTGAGGTGAGGCAGAAGATATTACGACGGTGGTCGAGAATGTCAATCGACTGTGTAATATTGGCATAGAATACAAGTTTTATCGCACGGTTTTGAATCTCATATAGTAAGTGCAAAATAAGTTTTAGAGCCGCCTGACCAGATATGAGCATTGTACCTCATTATTAGGCAAATGACTTCCTTATTTATTAAGGCCACATCAGAATGGGTGAAATATTTCTACATCGCTTGAGAAAGCCTAGACATTTTGCAGAAATTTTTGGCAACTTCGAATAAATGGTCTCATTGACACATATACGGAGAATGGAAAGTTTTTCGGTTTCGACGATAAAAATGCCATTAATGGGTAATGGTTGGGTGTTTAAATTTCACTTTAGCCACAGCAGGCAGCATTGTGTTTTGGATGCATTAAATTCGACTCTGTTGATAGTTCCCAATTGAATGAACTAAACATACCCAACCGTTCCCGTTCTATAGCCGAAAAGCAGGGACCTGAGTTCGGCAATTAATATTGAAAGCTGAGTGTATTGTCGTCAACAAAGGAATATATCGGGTTTTCCAATAAAGACTTGACAACTTTGAATTTAATTTGTGAACGCACTCTTTCACTAATCATCAAACTGTCACTGTCAATTTATTCAGTAAACTCAACATTTTCATCATGGTAAAGTACACCAACGAGCAACGTCTGCAAATTATAAAAATTTTCTACCGAAATTCGGAGTCGGGGCCTGCAACTTTAAGAGCGTTTATTTCAATTTTCGGTCGTTATTCTCGCCCTAGTAGGCAGGCAATAACAAGTTAAGTGCAAAAACTTGAGTCTACATATTTGGTGTGTGATGTTGCCGTGTCAATGAAACAACGGGTTGGTCGAAGTGTCGAAAATATCGCTGCCGTTCAGGCGTCCGTAGCAAACGATCCAAATCAGTCAATTCCACGGCGTTCTCAAGAATAGGGCATCGCTCAGACCACATTATGGCGTATTTCGCCTAAGGATCTTTGTTTACACCCATACAAGATCAAGCTGACTCAAGAATTGAAGCCGATGGACCATTTGAAGGAGAAGATGCGCCAAGATGGTGAATTTTATCGCAAAATCATCTTCAGTGACGAAGCTCGTCAATAAGCAAAATATGCGTTATCGGTCGGGTGAAAATCCACATGTGCTTCATGAATCACCACTTCATTCACAAAAAAAAAACTGTTTGGTGTGGTTTGCATGCCGGCGGCGTTATTAGGCCATATTCTTTCGTCGACGATAACGATTGTCACGTTACTGTGAATGGTCAGCGTTATCGCGCCATGATCACCGATTATTTTTGGCCCGAGTTGGAAGATATGGACTTGGACGACATATGGTTTCAACAGGATAGTGCCACAAGCCACACAGCACACGTTACAATCGATTTATTGAAGAGTAAGTATGGTGAGCGTGTTATCTCAAGAAATGGGCCAGTCGATTGGCCGCCTCATTCGTGCAATTTAACGCCGCTTGACTATTTTCTGCGGGGCTACGTTATGTCATTGGTTTATGCCAATAAGCCGACAACGTTGGAAGAGCTCAGAGCCAACATTGAACGCGAAATAGCATCCGTTTCAGCCGAAATGTATGGCCGAGTCGTTGAAAATTGGGTCAAACGAATCGACCGGAGCCCTGGAGCACAACAGCATTGTGAACATCAAACTTGAAACTATCCAAGAATACTTGAATTGAAGGTTCCGAAAGGTAATTTCTAATCCGCTGAAGGATGGACCGTACGTTGAAAATTTAGTTCAACGAGCTAAGGGAAGATCAGGTGTGCAATGCCGTTATACAATATCTTTCCCATTCAATGCATTGGCACGAATGATTTCAATGCAATCGAGACATCTTTTTCAAATATTGTCAAGAATTCAATGTCTCAAACAAGAAAAAGAATTTCAAGTGAGATCACAAAGAGTGAAACCTACTCCGTTCAACAGAACACTTGTTTACGTTAACTTTAAGGTGGTTTCATGAGTTAGGCATACAATTTTGAGACGAGCCAATAAACGACATTACAGCAGATTTTGATCAAAAGACCAGGTAAATTTAGATCTGAACTCAACATCACATAGAGACGAGCTTTTCAAAGAGGCACACAACCGACGGCTTGGGAGAAAGGTGTTTAAGGGCTTCGTCAACTTTGGCTCTGCAGTTTTAAATAGAAACGACAGCGAATGATTTTCGGTTAAGTTCTAATTGACGGGAATAGAGGGAAATATTCAAAATATAGTGCAATATTAAGCAAATGGGCGCCATAGTTTTGGCGTAAGTAATCTTTGAATCGTGTCGCGAAATCCGGCGCAGCTGAGAACGAAGGCACCTAAAGTGGCGCACGTAAGTGGAAGGGGGACTCAAACCAACTTAAAGTGCGGCAATAGAGGCGATTGCCGAGAGATCATTCTACCTGAAGAGGCTGTAGTGGCCCACATGGGAAAACGACGACATAATGTCGTGATTATTCAAGTAATGACCGAGCTGGATTATACTTCGTTGATAACCCATCCCTACCCCACCTACAATGAATGCATATGAATTAGTCATCTTATGAACACTACACTCTGAGGGTCAGGAGGCCATGTATAGTAACATATTGTGTAGCTTACTGTGTTAGAAGGTGCAGAACTATCAAATGCATACTCGCATGTAAAAACTAAATCATCGCCCCTTTTTTTATTGTCAAATTCTCTTAAGAACCTGAGTATTCGTTGTCATCTTTTTAGGAGGCGCCACAGATACTCCTTAGTCGTCACACATTTGTCACAGTCACAACATCTCAAATTGAATTAAACCACTCAGACAACACTATCATCATCCATTCCTGGAATGTGGACAACATAAAAATCCAATTGGATGCGACATTAAAACCAACATTTCTATTACATCTCCGTCTGTCCCTACTTTACCGGATTCGAAGTGTGTTCATTTCCACATGCTTTCCGATTTGCTCGCATTAGTTCTCCTTTGGAAAAGCCAAATAGAAACAACAAAAACGAAAAAGAAAACAAACAAAACAGAGTGGAAAGCCAACACAACCGTCATTTGTCAAATGGTGATATTACGTGTCAATAAGAATCTGCTCCGATTCGTTTCACACTTTTAAGTTTGTCTTTTTTATTTTAATTTATTTTTTATGTCACCACTTGGACCGCAGCGGCAACATCCCATTTGTTTTCGTTGCGTTACTAATTACCTTCCGATGAAAATCGTTTCAAATTAATTTTCTCATTACACCAATTCCCCCGGAGCGGATTCGGCTCGTATCCACATATCTATGGCGTATCTGAGTAGGTACTATCCATACCATGCCACCCACTCACCCGTTATACCCTCATTCAAAATTGAAGCAACATTATCCACAAGCGACTAATTCATTCTCCATCATCGTGACACATCATGATTTATTCGAATCAATCAACATTGTTTCCACAAATGAACATAAATTATACGTCCTACACCACCTCCAAAATCCACCATCACCAACTCTAGTACGATGCGGGACTCTCATGTTCTCATACTCTCTTATGTAGCAAGCACTTAAGTCTTCAGGTCGGTTGGGGGTCGGAATAGTCGGGGTCGATGAAATAAGGGCAGATTTTGTACATCTCCGTATACACACATGATGACACTAATTAATTAAATCATATCCACTGACTCATTTTTCTTCTTACCACTTCTCGGTTCCACTTCATAAACTTAAGACGAAAAGTCATTTCGATTTGAAAATGTTTTCCCGTCCCCACTTTGGTGGAGAAACCACAGAGATTTACAGACTCCACGGTGTTGTATAAGTTTGATGCAGTCGTGGGACTTGGTCCAAGATACATACATACGAGTACATAGTCGTACATCACAAAACCGCGGCACTATCACTGTAGTGGATGAAGTAGTGAAACTTCAGAGGACTTTGAGTATACCAAGTACCAGTAGATTGAAATTAAATTGTGTTGCGGCTGAAAGCCAGCATGGAGCAGATGTTGGATGTTCTAGTGTTTTAGTGTTCGGATGTTGAATTGTTCGAAGATTGGAGTATCTAGTGGTTTGCCCTTTGTTCCTACTTGGTTATGTATTTTTTTTTTCCTCCTCCTCCTCCTCTTTATTTTTGTGACGTTAATTGGACACAAATTTTACGACTTCGTGCATAATTCAGTGGTGTAGGGGGAACTACGGAATCCATAAGTAATATCCACTAGCCGAAGCTAAACCACAATTTGTATCTGCATGAGATAAGACAGAGGATACTCACAGTCCTATTAGTATTCATAGTATATGTAAAGTTGTAGTTTTGACATTGTTGCCATACTGTAAGTTTTATGGTATATTGGTTTTCGAATCAGGTAAAGTCAAGTTCGAGAGATTCGTCACTTTTCAGACTTTTCAATAAGTGTTTATTGGGCGGCGAGAAGATGGCACTTTAATGGATTAAATAAGCAAGCCTAGCTTTCTCTCGACGGATCCATAGTTACGAAATATCATATTCCTTAAAGCACGTTCCCTTTCGTAACAACGATTCCTAGCCAGAGTGGTCGACCTAGACCTGTACGGGTTTTATAAAAAGATGACCGTCACTATACGAGTATCTTAAAACCTCTCCTAGTTTCCTTGTCACAGCATAAGGCCTATCTTTTAAGCACCGTACGATTCTTAAAAGTTATCAAGGAAGGCTCTCAAGAGGGCCTGTCGTATTTTCGGCCGGTATTTGCGTTCTTAACAAATCTTTCTGTACTTTCATGCTGCTGTTGGAACTCGTTACAACTTCTAACTCGAATTTGTGTATTTCTACGTCACCACACATTCGGTAGACTAACATGGGAAAAACGAGGCACAATACGAGTAGTGAGTGAACTGGTTAAGGCTGAAATACGATACTTTATTTCCATGCAAGCAGATAGATCGCTTATCAAAGAACTGCTGCTGACGGTATGGTGGATTAAAAATTTTGAACTAGAAAGTAGCAATTTCTCTCGGAGCAGTAAAGTTAAATTACAAGGAGAAGAAAGTAAGCCGCAGAAACTGCAAGCCGTACTTTTTTGTGGTAGCGGTGGTGATAAAAATAAAGTAGACCGAAATAAATTCAACTGAAACCCACAGATCTATTGGATGTCTTCTTTTTTATTGTCTGGCCGAACATTGAGAGGAAGGCTTAAGCCGAAGTAAAATCCATGTAACTAGTAGGTTAGTCCTTCCCTCAAACAAGCAAATAGCCGTTTTCGTTGGACTTTGTCCAGAGCTGTTACTACTTGCTAGTTCTTAAGTAATTTTTTAGAGTGTTCTACCTCCAGACACATTTGTAGCTGCTCTTGCTTTTGCATCTATTGAAATAGTGTGGTTGACTACTTCCATCTTTGCCAGGTAGTTTGAGACACGAGTAAGCTTATTTATTCCTTCTGTTTGAGCTGTTACAAAAAGATTCCTTAGATCTTGATCAGGTACATAAAAGTCAAATCAGATTCTCATATACTTTCGTTGTCATCTTAGGTACAACAGTCTCTTCCGCCCCGGCAGAAAAAACAGGCAATTCCTTGCTTATGATTGTTTCCACATCAATGGACACATCAATGCTCACGCATTTTTGCATGATGTTGCCGATATTATCCGCAAATGCCAAATGACTGTTTGCTCTAAAGTGCCTACATTCATGGACTTCATCGACCTGTCTAAATGTTGAAATTTTTCTCAATACAAGAAGGAAGAACGTGACGTATGATCCACTGGATAATTCCCCAGAGCCTAGACATGCGTGTTAAAACTGTCTGCGTTCAACTAAAAAGCCCTTTCGCCACAATTGTACGATTGTACGAGTAAGTACGCGTCATGGGCTCGTAGACCAAACGAAGTTATCCCAAACCCATAGCATCCTTTAGATCTCCGCGTAGAAAAAACCGCAAACTGCTAACTCTCAACTAAGAGTCATTTATGGACCCATCGCTGATGCCTATTGATCCTACTGTATGGGCTCCAAGGAACCTACTGCATAGAGTACATCAAATGCTATCTTACGGGTGATACGGCCAGCTTAGGTAATAATAAGCCTGCATTCTCAGATTAAAGCATGAATACTTGCATTTTATGAGTTGAGATAAGAATGCTTTGATAACATGAACATCAAGCATAAAGATTCAATTCAACATCACTACCAACTGGCCTTTTAAAGTTACCCAACCCCTGGCAACCCTGTGCCGTAGTAGTGTACAAGTATCTTTAAGTTATTCCATTACAATTTCTCCCTTACCAGATGCTTGTAAGAAAGTTGAAATTAAAACGGACCCGGTGATGTATCACTAAGTTGTGGATGTGCATATGTGTGTGTACTCGGTATATCTCGCTGTATCTCTTCGTCGTTGTATCTGAAATTCAGAAATCTCTCAGTTAATTGTTGTCATTGGAGAAATAAGTTGAATATCCGGCCTTTCATTTCTTTCACCAAATCGACAGGCCCTTATTTTTTGATTTGTAGTCGCCAATAAATTTTCGATCAGTCGAAGTGGAGTTCAATTCATGACCTGCTGGCAGGATGCTCTGTTTGCTTGGACCAATGATGGTGGTCCTCCTTTGAAGAAGACCCGGTATAGGGGGGCTGTTAAATATTTATTCGCAATGATTACTGGACACGTTTTGGTCTAATAAAAAGTGAAAACGAATTCCCGCGGTTTGACGACTCTATTTTATATGTATGTATACATTTGTACTCATGCGTACTCGTATATAAAAATGTAACGCGACGAAAGGACGACGTTCCGTCAATTGCGCGATTTGATTTATGCGGCTGCCGTTAGAAATGAGGTTTATAGCGTGATTTCAATTTAATTGCACGATACTGCCTAACTCTGACTCTGACTTTGACTCCGACTGTGGCCGTGGATGGAATTATTTTTCCTTTCACACTTTAGATGTCCATCAAGTGGCAGTAGAATGGGGAATATAAATTGTCGAATGGATTTAGCAATAGACAGATGGCTTTTGTGGGGTGCTAATTCGATTTTGTATATGTAATAGGTCCGGCACGACGATGACGATGGCAATAAATAAAATATTGAAAAGGTTTAGGATTTATTGGATGTGAGGTTTTTATCTTTTCGACGATAGAATTATATAGATTTGACAATTTATACTTAACCAGATGTCGATGTTATTTGAAATGAGCAATTCGATATTAATTTTGCCAAGAACGTGCGGTGCACAGTGGAAGCTCACCATACAACGTCTTAAAATGGTTTCTTAGTTTTTTTACGAAAGTGGGGTTCCTCGGATTATTTTGATGAAAATCGATAGTTAAATTTACATATAATTTAGTCTCGATATTTATTAATTTTTCGTTCATAAAAAAAATAAATCGCCGAAGTGCAGTGGGTCAGAATATTGATTTGACTGAATTACTCGCACAGACTTTTCAAAAGCGTAGAGATGTTTTTTTTTTTTATATTCAAAAAGATACTTGACGGTTAGCGCTGTCTGCTGCTGCCTAGTTGCTTGTCTGCTTAAAATATTTAATTAGTCTTAATTCCAAGAGGATCAAAATTGTTTGGTCCTTTTTTGCCCATTTCTGACAAACTCAAAACTATGTCGGAAAGAAAATTAACCATTTTTTTGCATTATTTGTATCTGAATACATTCCCAACATAAACCCTTAATAAAAGTAATATTTAATATGAGTTTGCTTTCTAATTGATCAGTAAACATAAAAAATAACTTAAAACAATTAATTTAGGTAAATTAGGTAAACAATAAAGATACATTTTGGTCAGAGTTCGGTAATTTACTTAGAAATATACCTATCGATGAGATGCTCTTCGTAGGCGGAGATTTAAATGGCCACGTCGGAGAAACAAATGTTGATTTTGAGGACTGCCACGGCGGTAAAGGCTTTGGAACCAGAAATTCAGCTGGCGAAGACATCCTTGTAGCGTGTAGGGCTTACGGCTTAACCATCTCAAATACAATGTTTATTAAACATCAACGACATCTTATCACCTATAGCAGCGGAGGCCACGAAACGCAAATAGATTATCACCTCTGCAAAATGTCGATGAGAAACCGTGTTAAGGACTGTAAAGTAATACTTGGAGAATCGCTAATAAGCCAACACCGTCTGCTCATTACAGAATTCTTCACAGCGGAATCACCGAAAACACGGGCATCGTTTGGAAAGTCAAAAATCCGGTGGTATAATCTATCGAAGGAACGAAGCACAAGATTTATCGCACTGGCTAAAGAAGTACTTCACAACATAAACGGTATGGCAGACTCATTTAGCCCGCAAGAAATGTGGAACAGCATGCACGAGGAATGCATAACACTCGCAAAGTCCCATCTAGGGACTATATCGAAATACCATCACGTCGGCAAAGAAACATGGTGGTGGAATGACGAAACCAAACGAGCTGTGGCCGACAAGAAGCGTGCATTCCAAGCGTGGACAAAATGCGACCGGAGCGACGATATCGAAAAAGCTCGACTGGCCCTTGAATACGAGCGTCTTAAAAAGATCGCAAAGAAAGTCCTGGCTCGAACTCGAGCCGCAGAAGCGGAAAACCTGTACCAGGAGTTGGAACAAATATCCTCACGATCGGCGGATAGAAGACAAGCTATCCAAGAAGTTCAAACGTCGTACAACACTAAAATGCCAAATATTTTTTAGCTCGCTGCACAGATAAGAAAAAATTCAATGGAAATAACCTCGCCGAAATACATCAAAAACCCAGACGGTCGCTTACTAACAAATGAAAAGGAAATTTGTGACCGGTGGCTTGAATACTGCCAGGAGTTGCTTAACAAACAGTTTCCACGTGATATCGTGCCGACAGCTGGTCTATTCGAGGAGGAAGTTTCGGACTTTTCAATCGAAGAAATAAGTATAGCAATTGGAAAAATGAAGCGGGGGAAAGCGGCGGGACCAGACAGCATTCCATCAGAGTTTTGGTCGAAGATGGAGGGGATCGGCAGCGTTTGGCTATCGAAACTTTTAAATAAATTAAAATGTGGACAACCTATGCCGAATCAATGGAGAAGCAGCTTCTTGGTTACATTATACAAAGGAAAAGGCGACACTCGAGAATGCAACAACTACCGTTCAATCAAGCTTATGTCACACACAATGAAAATCGTCCAAAGAGTCTTAAACGAACGTCTTCGGCAAATAATAAAGCTCGATAATAGCCAGTGTGGATTGGTTGAAGAAAGATCGACGGTGGACGCTATCCAAAGCCTACGAATAATAATGGAAAAGCACCGAGATTCGTCTAAGGATTTACACATGGTATTTATCGACCTCGAGAAAGCATTCGATCGAGTGCCTAGGGATCTCATATGGGCCGCGCTGAGGTCTCAAAACGTACCGGAAACGTATGTTAGAATAATACAAGACATGTACGGAAACGTGAAAACTGCGGTTAAAAGCTCTGCCGGACTAACGAGAGGATTTCCAGTTAATGTCGGAGTGCATCAAGGAGGCGTACATAGCCCTTTCCTCTTTAACGACTATCTTTTAAAAGACTGCATGCGCGAAGCAAATGTAACGGCAATTCTCTTCGCTGACGACGCAGTTATACTTAGCGATAACGTCGAAGATTTACAGAACGCCTTAGATTCGTGGAGAAATGCGCTAGAGAGAAACGGGTTTAAAATAAGTCGTTCAAAGGCGGATCATCTGACGTGCCCATTTGCGCATCCGTTGCGACCTGTTCCGGATATAATGTTAGACGGAATAGTTCTTCCGAAAAGCACTATCTTTAAGTAATTAGGATCAATCGTTAACATGGAAGCGAAATGTGATGACGACGTAAACCACAGAGTGAGTGTGGGATGGATGAAATGGCGGGAAAATTCGGGAATCTTTTGCGACCGAAAATTTCCACTTAAATTAAAGGGGAAACTCTACACCACGGTTGTAAGACCAGCTCTTATATACGGTTCACAGTGCTGGACAATGTACGAAGCGTTTAAAAACAAAATGACGGCAGCGGAAATGAAAATGTTAAGGATGTCTAGTGGAGTCACTAAATGCGATTGCATTAGATCTACGCGTATAAGAGGAAGTCTACATATAAAGAATTCGGTAACCGAACAGCTTGAGGCGAATAGAATAAGTTGGTATTGCCACGTTCAAAGAAGATCTGCGGAAAATCCGGTTAAAAAGGCACTATCAACTGCGGTCACTCCAACTGTAAGAAAACGAGGTCGGAAAAAGAATTCCTGGATTTCTCAGATGGCAAATGAGCAACAACGCCTGGGGCTAACCACTGAAGCGATCCAGGATCGAGCAGTATGTAGACGCGTTCTGCGGTCTGCGACACTAGCCAACCCCATAAGCGGAGCAGCAGCGATGCAGTAAAAATGGGAAACTCGTTACGCATAAGTTCGTATAACGAGGAAAGGGTTAATAAAAGGATAAGAAGAATAAATATATTTTCTTTCGCATGCACTGTTACCTTTCACGCGCAATTTTTCGTTTCAAAACGAAATTATACTGAACTAAGAAAATATTTAAAGGACACTTTAACACTGTCATCAGCTAGAGCTGATATATTTAGTTGTAGCAAGTATTCAAAAAAACTTTCTTTCAAAACTTAAAGATAGATGGGAAAAAGTGAGAAGAATAAAATATTGTTTGAAAACAGTAACAGTGCGTGGTTGGACGGTGAATTAAAGGTAACATTTGAAGATAATATTCCTAAAACTTTTTCTGGCGATCATGGACGACCTTCTAAACCACATGAAGAATAGTCAGAGAAAACAAAAAAAACAAAAAACACGGAACTTGTGCAAGGTATGGATTTGAATTAATACACAGAGCTTAGGTCTAATATTTGCGTTCGATTTGCGAAGAAGTTGAAGCATCTATTGTGAGTATCCTTAAGAAGATGTCATATGATGTGGGGTTAATCACTTCGTATTCAAAAGATGAATCCCTTAGTATATTTATTGATATGGATTTAACGACATCTCAAAAACGATTATTAAGGTCTCGGTTATCTGAAAAAAATTTCTTTCTTTTTCCGTCATACACTGTGATAATGGATGCAAACAAGATGTGCTAGTTCCCAAAATCTAGCATCGAGCTTCTATGAACCTACAGGAACTAATAGATCATACTGCAGCTCGTATCCTTCAAGTTGATATCACTTAAAACATAATAGGTACAGATTTTTAAGCAGTGAACCCATTTCGGTCCCACTATGCGGTGTTAGAATTGTTGTTGGGGTTTTCGGATTTAGCTGACCATGTTGTAGGGATGACATTTTTAAATAGTAAACAACTTTTCATACAATAAATAAATTACACAAACATTTGCTTTATTCTTTCAGCTAAAGTCCTTTCCACAATCAAATTGTTTACAAACTCCCACCACCCAAGGCCTCAAGTCAGGCACAGAAGTATAAACTCCCGGGGCCGGAACCCCACAGCCTTGTCCAAATGAAACAATTCCTAAGAGATTACCACTTGCTGCATCCAATAATGGACCACCAGAATCTCCAGGACAACTACTTTTACTCGCGTCCTGATTAGCCGCACAAATCATCTCTTTAGTAATCTTCAGCTGCACATTGGCATAACGTTCATCACATATGGTCGAGGGAACAATTGGTACAGCAACTGCTCGTAGAGTTCCAGAAATTCTCGAATTTTGAGTGTACATACCCCAGCCAATAACAACAACAGGAGTACCAGCATGAGGACGTTGGCTGGATAATGCAATTCGCTTGACAGTTGTTCCATATGTCAGAGGTTTCTCCAGCTTTATCAGTGCAATGTCATTTTGCATTGTCTTGGGATTATAGGCTTCATGAATGAAAATCGTTGCAGTTTTATAAAGTTCTCCTTTGGAATGGAGCGAAGATCCTACACGAACAGTTATCACCGCTGTGGTTTTGACGTTATTCATGCAATGTGCTGCTGTCAGGATTGCATTTGTAGATAGAATTGATCCTCCACAAATATGCTGATCATTTAAACGAATCGATGCTATGTAGGGGAAGAACCGGATATCCACTTCGGAACCACCAATGATGCGAGCACCAATTAATGATGCGGTCGACATTGCTGTCGCCAATGCGAGAAGTGACACTACTATCGCGATACAAGCCATCATGGATACGTATGACTAACTAAGTAACTCGAATTTTTCTAATACAACTTGTAAATTGCTGCGGTCTTTTATATTCGCGCAAACCAGTGGTATGCATCACATGGTAATGGGACTGATAAGATAAGACGCTACGGAATAAAATAGTTTGTTTGCCGTTATCTTTTGTATCTATCTTGTGCAAATTTGGCTAAACATTTAACTTTCCACTGTTTCTGTTCTTTACTGAAGGTCAAGATGGTTAATCTGAAGAGACCTTGCGACTAATTCGTATGAACCGCACGATTAACTATTGGCCATCAACGGATTATTGGGGTAATTAAGAAAAGGTTATGCAGCGGAATGAACTCTGTAAGGCTAACATTCTTAATCCAAGGCATGCGGAAAATTTAGGATAGTTGTGGTGTTGTTTTGTATTCGAAGCAGTACACAGTTTTCAGAGAAGACGTAGACTGCTGAGTAGTGCGAAGTAGCTCTTCAGAGAAAAGACTTTTTCTAGTAACTAGGAGAATTTCCCAATTGGTGGCTTAAGCAGAAAAAGTACGAAACACAATTTTTGACGTTCTTAAATCATTGATTGCAACGCACCAAGAGCTATTATTACAAGTGATCACAAGGCTAGCTGGCGTCACTTCCACTTTAAGTGAAACAAATACTATTACTGATCGTTTTAACAGAAGATTCGTGGACAAACTGTAGCACCCACCTGGTTAACGCACACGAAGTCAAGTCGAGTAAAGTCCTGGCAGAAATACATGGAGGGGCACTGCGAAGAAAATCGCAATCGAACTGTTCGAGTGTAAAACAGGTACCACTTCAAGAAGATGGTCGTCGATGAAACAGAAGACCTTACATAACAATATTGTTGACACTGTTAAAGATCAAAACAAAAGTCTTCAATCGAGCAAATAAAGCGATTACCGATCGTATTTTGCAATGTAAAAAACAACTGTTTATACCGCGAATCGGGGATACATCCTGTATAACCAATAAAGTGGACAGATACTTGCAGAATATGTAGTGAATGTAATAAACAATGCAATGAGTGGGACAGTATCTGATATACTGTAGCCCAAGGGTCCGTACTGGGTCTGATCTTGTTGGACTTTAAAGATAACGAACTTAAGCACGATTGAAAGAGTACTCAAGAACTCTTCAGGTTTAATCGCAATCTACAAATCATCTTCAAAAAATCTTGTAATCTGACTAGCATTTCATAACAGATCTAATGGAACGGAAATATCTATTCAAAATATCGTGAGAAACCATTGCCGATAGCTGATGATAAAGGACGAAGGTGCATTTCATACTTTTCAGCACATTGATCCAGATTCTGACGCCCAAAGTGTACAAAGGATAGGGCGCTAATGACTAGTATTCAATACTATGGAGGCGCTCTTCGTGTGAAGAACATGATACTTCATCACTTCCCAAAAAATAAAAATAAAAATTCGGAGAAAATATCTATTGAGAAGTAAAAGACAATCAAATTTCCTTACAAAATCAAGTAAAAGAGTGGGTCAATCTTAACCGACGGAGCTAAGACCAATCGAGGACACTTGAGGTGAGTATTGCCAGGCTTATATTGTGTAAAACCAAATGAAATGGCCGATAGGTGTTCCTGATACCTTCTGTACGAAGAGAAACTACAGTACTACGGACTCAAGGTTAAAAGACTAAAGTCACCCTCACGAAGAAATTATGTGAACACAGCCGAAGGGCAGTAAGTGTGGAAATCGTCCACCAAACATATGTGATAGAATCAATGAAAGATCTTCTCATTTTAAGAAAAAGATCCCTTATAAGTACCGATCCGTGCTAAGGACTGAATGTCTTAAAGAACTCTATTCTACTACTCAACATGATGCACAGGAGGTTTCGTATTTTGAACGAATTTCACACTGCTATATGACGAGCGATAAGAAATACAATGGCTCGCCTTTCTATATCAAAAACATTTTTTATATCTAAGCTTTCGCGATTCTGTAATTCAGATTTGGTTGCTGCAGGCATAACCACAAAACGAACTGAGAATTCTACAAATTGGCCGTTGCGTCACCTGGATTTTCCTATAAATAATATCGCTGACAAAAGCACAGCTCATTGAATACTGGGGTTCGTGGTATTATGTGGTACCGTGTGATTACCCAGATTAATTCTTTAAAAGTTCTGATACTATCTACAATAAATTTCGTCTAAACCCGAGTCCCTCTGTCTTTTGATCGAGACTTTGCAGATAACCACATTAGAACCTCGGCACCGAAGGTTCTACATCAAGTTCGTATTCTTGCTAGCCTGGCACTGGCATACAAACCGATCCCTTACTAAACAGATAAATAAGCACCCTCTTCAGGAGCTTCAGCTCAATCCATTTGACTTGTTTCGTGTAAAGCAGCATGAAGTGAGTAGTCGAGCCTTCAGTCCGAGAAGCAATATGTTATCGACCAGCAAGATCTAGCGAGACCGCGCTTCAAGATTTCGTCGGCAAAATTGAAGGCGCACTCGATAAAAATAGGAACGCACTCGGCATGAAGATGAATCACAAGTTTTATGAACACAACCTTGAGGATGATTGCGTCTAATATGTGACTGGAGAGTAAACAGGAGACGCCTGCAAAAAGTCATCCTGTTCCCACTGCCATAGCGCATATTGGTCGAATAATCGCTCTTATAAGTCCTAAGCTCTACGCTCAAGCATATACAAATGATACAGCTATGTACACCTTTTTGCGAAAGCGGAGGCAGCTCTAGACGGGATCGAGGAATAGTGTTCAATATCTTTAAACTAAAATTGTTCTCTTTGCGAGAACGAGGGCCGTTACTGATGATTTCTTGGATTTAAGATGCGGCCATGGTGTCGTTTTGAAGGACTCGACTTTTATTTTTTGCCCTGCTTTCCAAGCACAGTTTGTAGCGACAGCTTTGCTGCACTTAGGTCATTACAAAACACTATCACTACTTTCAAACTAATTCAAAAATGTAAGGCTTATTTAAACGCAATCGGAAGACTGAATTCACTGTTCCTTATGTTGGTCCCTGGTCACAGAAGTTGCTATTGACAGTTGGGTTCTTGTGAGGAGAAGATGGCAAAGCTTTTCAGCATGCCGGCACACAGTTTGAATGCTTCTGCCAGTCTGTCCAGTGTTATCTGGGTGCTACGCATATGGTAAGAACCTAAGTGAGCAAGGCATCAGTGACCTAATACCCTGTGATGCTTGTTTTAAGGGAAATCATCAGACAGCAGGCTTATTCACCTTTCTACAAAAAACTGAAAACATTTCAGCAAAAGGGACTATATGTACATAATGGGTGATTTTTTTTTTTTTTTGTTTTTCACTGTTCTATTGTATGTCGACAGCTCACGCGTGATTTGTGACATCCGTCAAAGTCAAGCATGCTCAGTTAGCATTGCCATTGCATCGTAAAAAGGCTTACATCCCAACAGTTCCGTACACCCTACGTCAAATTCTATTTTAATTACTTTTTTTTCTGTCTTAACTCGGTCCCCTACAACAGTGGTCTACAACACTATAAAAAAAAAAAAAACAGCTTTCGAATCCTTAACGTGTTTCATTGTATTTTGTGCTGTGTAACAAAGTACATTTGCTTCTTACCAGCATTTTATCTTTTAAAACGCTTAGAGCCAGTCAACAAAATTTGATGACGTATCTTCTGCAGACAAACAAAACGCTACCTAGTCAGAAAGAACACTTAAGCCATCCCTCGTTAACCATCATCTTAACAATTCTGTTTATGCGGCAGAACTTTAATTGATGCGCAATATTATGCATACGAGTATACTTGTATACATATCTCTTGCCAGACATATCACGTCCAACCGAATCCAAATAATATTTATTTGATATTTCCCAATCGAGGTATCACCATTTTAAACAGCCCCACAGTCTATTTACGTGCATTTGAGTTAAAATTAAAAAATACAGATCTTCACTTACAGTTCACATTCAAGACGACATTTGTCTCCAGACGCTGTCCCTCTGGCATGGCACGATTCCAAACAACGCATTTGTACTTGGCACCATCATCATCACGACGCGGCACAATCGATAGTGTTGCGTTTGTTGGGTAATCTTTGGAGCCACCCTTTTGTAAGGGTGCCTGCAGTGGAACTGAACTACCATCACGATACCATCTGCAAAGAGAAAAAAAAAAAGCAAAAACGTGAAAAATAAAAAAAAATAAATAAAAATTAGGAAAGTGGTTTTTCTGATCCTCCCAGCCTTGTTCTGCCCTTTAATCTCCTTGGGTGTGTGTAGTGCCTTCCATTCGTACTAACCACCACCTTGTCTAGTTGAATTGGAGTTAATGTCGGTCAGAGAAATGCTTCAGAGCACGTCCAACACGACCACATGGTGCTGCCAAAAAGGAACAACGACAAGTAAAAACGAATTTTTAGACAAATTTTCCAAACCGACAGACAATGGAAAGGAGGATTCAAGTTGAAAATGGCCAAAAAGGCAAAACCATTTGCCCCTTGTCCGATTTGTGGACGTGATTAAAGTCTTCAAAAACAGTCTCTTTTCCTCTGCCTCTACAAAAGTGTCTGGATTCGTTTGTACAAATCTATGTGAAGCATCCCTATTCCAAGGATTAAGGATAACTCGAGCGTGTAATTAAGCAAAATGCGCGGAAATTTGCCATTGTCATTGAAAATTGGGGAAAGATGCCTCATCATATGTACTTGTATCCGTATTCGTTTACGTATTCACATATGTACGAGTATCTCAGGTCGTTGAGAATGTGGCTCCAAGGAATGGGATGACGTTCAAGTTGGCAACCTAAACTAGGATGATGATATGAGTGAAAACACTTACGTTATCGTTGGATCTGGTGATCCTCCAATGCTGCTACACGTCAATTCCACTGGCTTATCCTCGGTGGATACAGGGTTATTACCAGGTGATACCATCGGCGGATGTGGTGGTGTCAAGACAGTTAAATTGTAAAATTCTCGATGTACATCAGCACCAGTGCCCTTAGCCTTGATGCGACATTCAAATCGTCCATTGTCTTGGTTGTAGGAGGCATTTTTAATTTGCAAATCGTAGATCCCTCTGTCAGGATGAAAATCCAGTCTGAAATGAAACAAAATAGACAGTGAGAAGGTGGTTAAAATTGTTCATCTTCTCTTTTTTTGTTAAAAATTAATTTACACTACAATTCTACCGATTCGGATACGAGTATACTCGTAAGTAGGAGCACAAGTCATGTCATCAATTTGAATGTGAATCGATTTTCTATTTCTATCATAGTCAGGACATTCCAGGGCCACCCATCACATAATAATTTCCACGTTTCACGTTATCAATTTTATTTTCTATCTCAGTGCTTTCAGAAAAAAAAGGTTTTTTTTTCAACTATAGTACATACATACATATACTTATGTACTGTGCTCCCAAGGATAACGAACGAAAGAGAAATAAGGAAAAAAAAAAAAAACGAAATTGGAGGAAACTGACAAACGAAATCGATTCGAAGGATAACAAAAGCGAGTGTCAACTATACAGAAGCCAACGTCCAAAAATTTGATACGAAAGTGATTTATTGCTCTGCCAATTAATGGAAAACGGGGGAGAAAAAAAACCAAACGAAATGATAACACCCAAATGGCGAGAAAGATACATGAAGATACCGGCAGCGGCGCAAGAAAGAAGGAATGGGAAAAACTGAAAAATAAATAATTTAACGAAATCCTTGTAAATGGAGTGCAGGAAGAAAATTCGGACCAAAGGAGGGGAAAAGAGTAGCAATACACCAAATCCCACCCGAGAGGGTTTTTCTGTCTTCCTTTTTTGCTGCGCCTCTGTGGGAAAAGGATCTTAGGATGGCTTGTTCCCGTTCTCGTCACTTTTCCTTGTCGTCCACCGTTTTTTTTTCTTTTCGTACTTTCTTGTTGGCGTAATTTTTATTCAAATTTAATAAGTTGGTCGATGTGATTACGAGAAAAAGGAGAAAAATAAATCTTCTTAAGCAAATTAGTAAACGAAGATAGAAGAGCCATCGTTAAGTAGATGACATAAAGTGAAAGGATACAAACAAGGAACAATTGGAAGAGGATGAGAGATATTCAAGTCCAGCACAACTGTGTTTACTTGGTGAATAGAATATTTTTATTCATTTTCTTCGCGAAGTTTCATTTGAAAAAAGCCCAGAAATGTCATATTCGGAGCTGAATGATTCCCACAGCAATGTGTGAATATAACACTTGCTTCTACGAAACTTCATTCGAGAAGGCAATCTTAAGACTATGCTAGGTATTATGGTATTTAAATGATCATTCTGGAATTACTAAAAATCCATCGGCAATGCCTTGCAACATAGACTTTTTAGATTTTCCCGCAAGAGGGGGAGAAAAAGAAAAACAGTTCATTGCAAAGTTTCTTTCTTAAAGTTCTAAAGACAGAACTTCCTATGAATATGTTTTCGTCCTCAATGACTTTAATTAAAGAACATACAGAGTTCCGACGAAGCTTCTTGTAAATACCTCGACCGAAATGGGAAACTGGATATTTTCGACCAACATCATTGGATTCCATACAAGTACTAAAAAATGTCTTATTATTTCTTTTTAGAGGTGAAGAGATAAGCAACAGCACTCGTTGTCTGAACTTACACACAAGGAAAAAATCTTAAAATCACTATCAGTTCTATTACGGAATGCCTCAAGGTTTGTACCCTATCTGCAACACTTTTTCAAGTGCAAATTTTGCATGTATTCGTCAAGAAAATAAACGAGGATTTGTAGGTAGAGAAGAAACAGCTCGGTTCCCTCTACGATATGCAGGCAAGTTTAATACTATACCCAGGTCAAAAAAGTCTTTAGCTCGGTTGGTTTAAGAAAACTCCAGCATAGAAGAGATAAGTAGCTTTTTATGAAAAATCTCTTCTTGATCAACCTCTAACCTTAAATTACTTTTCATCGTAGTGCACTTATTGCAAGCAAATTCTTAAAACTATAAAATATTGGGTCTATAACTTAACTTCGTGGGGTTTGCGAAGAGATGGCGTAACTTGTATTATTCCATTGGAACATGCGTTGAAAAGCTACTGTCATTGTACGTAATTTCAGTATATGTCATTAATCTGAAGCGTAAACAACAATATTTTTTTTTTCACTCAAATATGTCGAACTTTGTGCCTGAAAAAGTGTTTTTGCGGGGAGTTCTTCTTCATTACTTTAATATGAAGAAAACTGCTGCCGAAAGTCATCGTATTTCGGTGGAAGTTTATGGTGAAGTTAATGGTTCGCTAGCTGAGCGAACGTGCCAAAAGTGGTTTGCACAATTTAAAAGTGGTGATTTTGGCTTGGAAGACGATGAACGTCCTGGGCAGCCAAAAAAGTTTGAAGATCAAGAACTGGAAGCATTACTCTATGAAGATTGTTGCCAAACACAAGAAGAGCTCGCAGAATCTTTGGGTAATCTTAAGTTATAGACCCAATAAAATAAATAAAGATAAGAACTTAAAGGTGGGAGCAGTTAAAGGAAGTTAGGACGTGAGGCATAGGTGGAAAAAATAATGTTCTTGAGGGAGAGTTTGCTGAGCTGATAGTCGAAGAGAGACAGAATATCGTTGACTTCGCGAAGCATTCTAGACATATGCTCCAGGTGTCTGTAATTTGTTTTGTGAAGAATGAGCGGGAAAAGTGGCACATACCAAAGATTGCGTGGGTTGGTGTTTTAAGAAATAAGTTGAGGTAAAGAAGAACAACCGATATTTCCAACTAAAACTTGGTGAATACAGAGAATGTCGACAACTTTTCGGCGTATAGAAAGGGGTTAAAAATTTATAAGTTTCAGCCCGTCAGTTTTGGCTGTCATCCCAGGGAAGATCACGTAAAGCAAATCGTAGAAACCTACGTTAAACAGCTTCTATCCGGAGGAAGTGAGTTCTGTAGTAGGGTGACCAGACTTGGCTTGCATATTCGAAAAGAGGCCTAACAAAGATTATATAATGGGATTTGGGAACATAAGGATCTTAAACCAGCGTTTAATGTAGCCAAGGGCAGAGTTAGAACGGAAATTGCGTTCCTAATCACATATAACACCTAAATCACGCAACTCATTCACTATGAGAACAGAGGTATTAAAGATTAGATAGCAGCGAGCTGAAGTTGTGGGACGCTTGTTCAAGAACTCTTCTGACACCAAGTACAAAATCTGTCTGGATCTTCCTGCATTGGTAGGCTGTCTAAAGAAGATAATATATGTTAAATGATTTTCATATCATTTGCGTAAACAGATATGTATGAATTTTTTATGATACAATCAACATTATTTATGGTCAAAATAAATAATAAGGGACCAAGGTGGCTGCCTTGAGGAACTCCAGAGGAGGCTTTAATTGGGTCAGAAACCATTGACCTAAATAGAACATAATAATGTCGTTCATTCTATCAAAGGCTTTGCTGATATCGGTGGCAATCATATCAACTTCATTTCCAGATTCTATTGGTTGATATTTGATCTTTTCGACCTATTTTATGTAGTGGAATAATTAAAGACCTTTTCCGGGTTAAGGGAAATAATCCCTGGGTGAAAGGAAACTGAAAGAGAGCTGTGAGAGGTTGGGCTAGGTGCATTTCACATTTCTTTAAAAATATAGGGGGAAGATCACCAAGGCCAGCAGAAAAAATCGTCTTTGAGGTTTATTATTCTATCTTTTACTTGCTCTAAAGTTATAGGCTTTAGTTATAGAATTTCGCTGTGTTCGCTGCACTATGTGCCTGATAGACTTGCCTTAGACGAATGCCAATAATAAGTTTCTTTATAGATATCACTGGTTCACTAACCAGAGTTTCAGCACAGTCTTAGTAAATTTTTTTTCGCTAATTTGTTCCATCTGCGATTCGGAATGTGGAAACCCTTAACTGACCAGATATACTTCTGTTTTTATCATCATTTTGTTTCGACTGTTTCTTTAAGTGAAACAGTTAGCAAAGCTATTTATTTTATTTTCTGAAAAACACTTTTACACATCCTTGTTGGATTGATCACAGATTGCGGAAGGTAAGTTTACATTTCACTATTATTTCAATAGTCGAGAATTCGTTTCATGATCATGCTTTCATTGAACCTATTTCAAAATTTATGTCCTCACGTTGGGCGCCAAATTTAGATATGCTCCTCCGAATGAGATGTGGGGAATATACAAAATCGCACATTGACTTCTCCTTTTATTGTCCGTCAATTCTTGAAAAATAGAAGATCTGAGGTGAGGAACAAGACCTAATTTATCTATTAAATTGGTTGTCCATCTTATCATTATGTACACACAAAATAGGGACACACTCTATTGTGCTATCAGCGAAACAATGAAATGTTGAGAGATTTTTCGTAGCTACCAAAAAGCTACTGATGTCAAAAATTGTAGTTTCCAATTTTCAGTGTTTGCGTCGGAATCGAACCCAAAATCCCCGGCATATTAGTCGAAAAAAATGTAAGAACTGCACCAAGCAACTATCAGAAAATCGTACTACTCCTTATAACAACTTTGTTAAGCTCGTACCATGACCCATTTAAAAGAGCTATCTCTTCCGGAAACATTTCTAAATTGGATGTCTTCCGCTTGTAACTCATCACTCAAAACCAGAACGAAACGATCCCTTCAATTTGATTTATTAACAACAACTTTAAAATACTCACACATGTACGAGTATGTTTTATACATACTCGTTTGTGGCAGCAATCTTTTAGACGCTTAAGATTTGCAACTCCTAAAACAACCTCAAGAGTCCTTAGCACTTCCTTACTTCTGTACTTCCTTTAACAGCATAACAATTTCACTTTCACTCGCCCATAACTCATATCCCTTCATCTATTCGAATTTCATGCCGAAAAGCAATGCAAATTTTGCTCCACTCTACTGTTTGTAGCTTGTATCCTGGAAAATTCTCATAAATCTTACTTACTCGCACAACGAATGAAATTTTCTTCAAATTGCCTCACTCACACACTGATTTAATGAGGCGGAAATATAAAGGTACTCCCCACTTTTGTTCAAACCTACTCGTACACACACTCTGTCGGTATAAAATAAAGTGGGAACACTAAAATAATTTACAATTTCTTCACTTATCCGGATGCGGGAAATACGAGTACGTGTACTACACACAGAAATAAAAATGAACAAAATGAAGAAACAAAAATCGCAACAATTTATGTAAGCTGGAGGCATTAACTACACAAGTCGCTTGTATGCAAGTCCTTTCGTTCAGAGCACAGGATTCAGAAATCAGGAAAAACTCAATAGAACCGGAAGTAGGAAGATGAATAAAGCTCAATGTGTCCACATGTGTAAACTTATCCGAGTATAGGAAGTAGGAGTTCGTCTACCTACGACAATGAAACTAATTTCCCTGACTTTCACTACTCTTGAATCCTCCTCGCATCATATCCTTTATGTTGTCCTTTTTTTCTCATTTTCCCTGTACCGAGATAGCGAAATGAATTTTTCACAATCCAACTCATTTATACGGGCCGGATAGAAAAACGTGTTGTGGGTGGGGTAGAAAAAAAAAAAAAAAAAAAAAACGGAGTTACCTCACAAAGCTTAGTGAAACATGTACTCGTACTCGTATGTACTTTAGTATGCCACATAGTAGAAGGAAGTCCTTTCTTCTTCGAGAATACAGTACATTTACTCTGTTGCAATGGCTAGGACTATAGCACCAAGGACGGTAGTTGTTACAAATTATGTTACGGTAATTTGAAAATCTATTAGCCCCACGGGTAAACTATAAACGTATATGATTGGATGTTGTGTGTGTGTATGCGTAAGAATACTTATATTACATCGAGACACTGTTAAAAGGATTACATGATGTGTTACGTCTTGTAACATAAATGGCTCCATTTTCATATTGCCTATGTCTGGCAAGCTAAAATTGTTTGCTCTTCACATTGTTTCTATGTCGGCTCGGTATCCCACCAACAAACAAAAGGGTTCGTCGTTACCTTTCGCCGTCGCCTCGTAATCAGCTTATAAAAGTTGTCAACAGGACTACAAACAATATAACAACAGTGCTTCTAAGAAAAACATAGAAGAGAAACAGGAAACATTGAACAACAAAAAAGGATTTCGGATTTTAAAAGTTTCATGTTGTAACCATTGACGACCGTCAGAGTAACCTTTATGAGGAGATCTCTGATGGTATACGAGTAGATGTTAAAATCTGGACTTTGTTATAGAGCTAAACATTGTTTCGGGTCCTCTTCGATAGGTCCCCGGGGTGACATTTCCAAGATTGATAAATCGCATTTGAAATATCGTTTGTGTAATTACCGTAATAGTCAAAATGACCATTACAAGGATATAACGATTGACCCTAGGGGAGTCTATACTCGTACACCGTACCCGTACGACGACAGAAGCGGTTTTGGATGTTAGATGTTGGGTCGCAGATGACACAGAGATTTTTAGCTTTTGCTTGTCCGTTGTCAAAAGTCAAACATGAACGCTGGGGGCATACTTTCAGCAAGGGGCTTGTAAATTATCACAATTCAGGGAGCGCGGCATAAGGGCTTGATAAAATGGAATGGTGTTAGAAAGTGTTTCATCGGATTGAACATAAATGGGCTTTAAGGGCTTTGAGACTTTTTCTTTACTTCTATAATTTTTTCTTGGTAATAATTTTCAAATTTTGAAAGGTGTAGTTAGGCCCTTCCTCAGTCAGGTAACCTTAGAATTTTTTTTTATATAAAATCTATGATGATTTCTCGGAAATGCTGCTTAAAAGAAACGATTTTGTTTGTATTTAGCTTTGTAGAGGCGCCCAACGTGGGGACAAATCGAAAGCTTAGTCTCATCTGACCACGTCGTTGGCAATAGAATACTATTGCGTCTCCATTAAGTAAAAATATTCTTTACTCGAAATTTACAACGACATTGTAGACTGTTCTAGAACAAAGGTATGCAAAGTAGTAGTAGGTATTTCTACTGAAAAGTCATAAAACAAACAGTGAATTCAAGACTTCCGCAAAAACTGTGCATCGTAACAAGGGTATCTCTTTCAGCAAAGTACAAGGTGGCGCAAAATTAATCATCCTATCGGAAGATGTTATAATTTTTGCCAATGCCGTCGTACGTCAATCATATTTGACTTGTGAACAGACAACTGCAGTATACAAACCGACAAGCAATGGAGCGCTGTACCCCGCAAGAGCGTGGAATAATTGTGTCGATTTTTTTGACCAACCATCGATCGGTGGTGTTAGGAATTTCGACGTCGATTTCCTAATCGTGTCGCGCCAACTAGGCAAACACCCCTGCACTTAACTACTCGACTTGAAAAGACTGGAGCCACAGGAGATCATGCGGACTGGTTGTTCGGCGGAGAATATCGCGGCTGTAGCTGCCGATGTCGTTGAGAACGAAGAAACATCAACCAGACGACGGCCCACGCAATTGGCCATCACCAGACGGTCCCTACAGCGAATTTTAGTGAAAGACTTACACATGTTCCCGTACAAAGTGCAAACAGTGCATCAGTTAATGCCCCCTGACCGCCAGTCGCGTGTGAATTACTGTCAAGTCATCCTCATTCTCAACAACGAAGTGGACGATTTTGTGTCGAAAATCAACATGAGCGACGAGGCCCATTTCCACTTAAGCTCTGAAAATCCGCGTGTGATGCACGAAGAGCCATTATATCCAGGAGTGATTGGGCCGTATTTTTTTGAGGACGTCATCGGCAATACGATCACATTGGCGAACGCTTCATGGCCATGATAAACGACTTCCTACTACCGGAATTGGATGAGCGGGGCTTGGTGAATATGTGGTTTCAACGAGACGGTGCAACCACACACACAGCACGAGCCACAATAGATATTGTAAAAGAAATGTTTCCTGGTCGCGTAATCTCTCGTTTTTGCGATTTGGCATAGCCAGCAAGATCGCCCAATTTAACCATCCCAAACCGCATTCTTTGGGCCTAGAATAGCTTAGTGCTTAGTGCAAAATTTGTTGGTAGATTTATGGTGTTGTTTGAATTCTCCGACGAAGAGATTGAAAACAATGTTGAAAGACATAAAACCCAGCACGAAATTTATTTTTTGTCAAAATTTTAAACAGAAAAGTGGTGGTCAACCAATGCAATCTTGCGGGACCCCATTAAGAAGTTTCATGGCAGTTGATTTGTTTCCGTTTGAGAGCTTTGACAACTTTGTTTACGTAAGACACACATATCGAAAGTGTTCAAACCAGAATACCATTTTATTAAGGCCAGATCTCTCCTCCTTAAAGAGTGCTATTATAGCACCGTAGTCTCAGAGTAATACTGCAGACTATGATGTAAGTTACTCGATTATTATTTAATGTAGATGTCAGAATAAAGAAAGATTTTTAGTGGAACTGTAATATATCACGAGCAGCACACAGACATGGAAGTAATGCAGTATTAAATCATTTATTAATTAATGCAATGGGAATCAAAAATGTAATGCTAATGGCAAGGAATCTGCACTAGTATCGAAAAGTGCACTTCTAATGCCAAACGCACTGTTTTGTCATGCAATAATACAATGCAATAATTTCCGTTGAACAACTAAGCAGCATTGACTAATGTCATTGACTTTTTCAATGCTAATGTTTAATTGTAATGTTTAAGTTTCAATATACCGAACTTCTGTATAAGTTCTAAATGAAGCTATAGACCGTAAAAAAAAGGTACACTGCTGCCATCCAAAAAGTGCAGTAGAAGTGATTGCTGTAGAAAGAAGAATCAGGACGTTTTTATATGCGCATTTGAGTAGGTCAGGCTTAGAGTCATAAATTCCAGGCATGTCATCCTAATCATAATTTGGCAAACGATCGCAGAAGAGAATTACGACTCTGAACAATAATTTCTTCTGCGAGTTGCTCGACTAGCTATGTTTGCAAATAAGCACGATCACAGTTGGTGATTTCCACATAAAGGTAAAAAGTACGAGCAAAATCTGCGCGATACCACTACGGCAGTAGCCCATCGACTATGTGTGGATCAAAGAGCTGTTAAGTATATGAATCACATAAAATTGACTCACACACAGTATTTGTTTGACAACGAGCTTCTCTATGCAAGGTCCACACTGGGTATTTCAATGCACCGAAGCCGTATGGGAAGAGTGCAATGGCAATAGATAACCGGAGAATTTACTGATCAAATCCTCTAAAAGATTCGACGAGGTACTAACACATGTAGCGAAACGAGTGGAGTACAGGGCGCCGCTAACAAGGACAAGGATTTCACACAAACTTAGGAGAAATATGGTGTATGTCAACTTAACAAGGATGAGTCTTGGATTGTTTTTGGCGCTTAAAATGTGGGGGGAAAAAAAACACTGTGGCGCTGGCAGCCTGGTGAAGCTTCTTGACACTCATTTGTGTTTGCTCATGTTGTCATTTTTGTCACACGTGAGCGGAGCTCACGGTTTACCGCCGAATCCGAACGTCATTCCTTAGAAGCTTTTTCATAGACAATGATTTTACTTTCGGGAGTTTGCCATTGCCCGCTGAAAGGGTGATGATGATTCTAAAAATTGTTGCAAAGCCGGGGATCGAACCACGGACCCTCTACGTTATAGTTCAATGAGCTAACCATCGCGCCATCGCCATCACCAAAATTTGGGAACGATTGAATAAAAAGAAAGCAATAACCAACTCAGATGGCTTGGGCATGCTGAGAAAATAAGCAACAAATATCTGCCCATGTTACAATAATTTCGGAAAATTTCTACACTAAACTAAAAGCTTGAAGGAGTTGGAATTTACAATTAACAACAAAAAACATGTTTATTGTATTTAAGGGCTGGTATTCAGTACCTGCAATCCTCATCGATTTTCAGTATCGCAGCTTGTAAAACACTTAAACAACTTGAAGTACACCAAAGTTCTAAGCCGCCCCGATAAACCAAAAAAAAAACAACTGAAAGCTAGTCTGCAGTGAATTTTCAAGCAATCGATACTTGCTTACTTACATCATAGCATTGTTTTTCTGATCTGTAAGTTGGTCTGAAATTATGGTTTCTAGAAAGCAGATAGGAAACCACTTGCCCTCTAGCATTATCTACTCATAAAATGAAATATTAAGTACATATTGTACCTATATATGCTATACTTTGATCCCTGAAGTCAAACGCACTAGAATCTTATCCAACAGCTGTCACCATCGAAACATGATTTACAACCTCAAAGAACACCTCTACGAAAATTCTTTTCAACTCATCATGACTTTCATTTGTTACAAAAACGTTTTCCAAAACTTTTCCTAATGGAACATGCGTGACATCTTCTTCCTTCATTCGAAAAAGTCAAACATCACAATAACTCACTTACCCAGCAAACTTGCTCAACCCGTCAGCTCGTTGATTGACAACTTCTTCCCACTTCTTGTCCCAAATGTAAATGCCATCATCAAATCGAACTCGAATGCCTAATGCCTTTCGACTAAACGTTGAAATGTTATAAATAATAAGCGGGTGTCCTTGCTATTGTTTCCCCTTCTCCCAACAATCTCCAATCACCATCTTCATTCACTTCGCCAAAAAAAAAAAGAAAAAAAAGAAAAGCGAACTCCTTCAATGCGTAAATTTCTCCCTTGAGCAAACTAAAACTTTACCCTTAAGGCGAAAAAGTTTTCCTTTTCAAATCAAATAGAAACCCACCATAGCCACCCACCCAAGGAACACGAGCAAGCGAATTTCTACCAGGATAAGAGGGATAAAATTCTGTTAGCCCCGCGCATAAGAGAAACATAATTAACTTCCACTTAGTTCATAACTTTGTCAGCGCTATTCGTATATCAGCGCTAACTAATCAGCAAAATTGTTAAGCCTACAACTTTACTTTAGTCTCTGTTCTGTCTTTGCCAGGACTCACTGTGTAAATATTTCCGTTAACTCTTAATTCACCTCATTCCACCCGCAATGGAAAACAATCAAAACGTCGGTCGTGAACAAGTTCTTTTTTTTAAGTTTCTCCGGCATTTGTTTTACGGATTTGCGTGACAAGGACTCGTCAAATTTAAACGAATTCCCATAACGACTGTGGCGACATCATAAAGAGCACAAAAATTAAACAAGTCATTGCCGAAACATTAAGAGGTGACTACGGATATACTCGTACCTACCGTTCTATTATAAATAAACACTGTACCGTGAAACATTTGAAACGAATCAAATGGGCGGCCTATTAACTGCTAAACGAACTTTTAACAACTTCTTTACCAATCATTATAGTTGCCACCATGAATTTTTTTTATCCTGTTCTTCTTCTTGACTAAAAGTTTTTCACTTTTCTCGTTAGTTTGTTAGGACGGGGGAGGCTTACCCCTACACAAAAGAGCAAAAAAAAAAATATATTAATCCGTACACTGCAGCGAAAGATGGCCACAGGCAGGACATCAACAAAGGAACACAAAACAAAAAAATATTTTAAAATAAAATTTCAATTATGGCAAAGTTTTCTGTTAGTTAAAAGTTGACCTAACCTCAAACTAGAATATATAATATGAACTAGGAAATACCCATTAGCTGTCATTATTATTTACCATTTTCTTTTCACATCATTCTGTCGGCTCCTCATCGTCATCCCTGACTTTTTTTTGCGCGCCCTCGTAATTGGGTTAACTTAGATCATCTATGTACATTTCTCTGAACCATGAGCTTCAACAGGAACAACAAAAACATTTCCTTTGCTTTTACTTTTCAAAAAAAAAAAAAAAAACACAAGACAAGGAGGGAAAAAATCGAAAGTTTGGCGGAAGATTTCTTTCCACTTAGCAACAAAAAAATAAAATACGAAATGTAAATCTCTCTAGCTTGAGAAATTGAATTTGAAAAGTTTATGGCAGAAACAAGGACTTAAACTCGGTGGCAAAAAAAATGGATCTGGTAATACCCTGAACAGTAAATAAGTACCTAGGCGAGTTATAAAAAATGTACACAAAGAGATTGGTAGCCTTTATCAGTGTGAGTGCTTTTTGAGGAAAAGGATACTCGCTTAGCAACATTTCTTTATGAATAAGGGTTTCTAAACTACAACTCAGAAAGGAGCGATTTTTTTTTTTAAAATTGTGGACGTGGTGACGGTCCAAATGACTCGGTAAACGCACATGACATTTTGCTTCCTATACGAGTATTTTGAATATTGCTTTCGTAACGACAAAACATCAACACAAGAATGCATCAGTAGGTTCATGCCTAGCAAAGGAACGCTTAATTTTTCAACACACTCTCCTGTGATCTTAAAACGCCTAGTCCAGAGTTTCTCTAACTTTTTGATCCATAACGAGGTCCTCAAAGTAAGGAGGACCATTGTTTTGTCGTGTAGATTCCTTTCTTCAGGTTCTGGAGCAGAAAATATTCGCTCACCGTAGAATGAGTAGCAATCCGTATCAAGACTAAATTTGCCAAAATTAGCCTGAGGAGGAAGTTTCGGACTTTTCAATCGAAGAAATAAGTATAGCAATTGGAAAAATGAAGCGGGGGAAAGCGGCGGGACCAGACAGCATTCCATCAGAGTTTTGGTCGAAGATGGAGGGGATCGGCAGCGTTTGGCTATCGAAACTTTTAAATAAATTAAAATGTGGACAACCTATGCCGAATCAATGGAGAAGTAGCTTCTTGGTTCCATTATACAAAGGAAAAGGCGACACTCGAGAATGCAACAACTACCGTTCAATCAAGCTTATGTCACACACAATGAAAATCGTCGAAAGAGTCTTAAACGAACGTCTTCGGCAAATAATAAAGCTCGATAATAGCCAGTGTGGATTTGTTGAAGGAAGATCGACGGTGGACGCTATCCAAAGCCTACGAATAATAATGGAAAAGCACCGAGATTCGTCTAAGGATTTACACATGGTACTTATCGACCTCGAGAAAGCATTCGATCGAGTGCCTAGGGATCTCATATGGGCCGCGCTGAGGTCTCAAAACGTACCGGAAACGTATGTTAGAATAATACAAGGCATGTACGGAAACGTGAAAACTGCGGTTAAAAGCTCTGCCGGACTAACGAGAGAATTTCCAGTTAATGTCGGAGTGCATCAAGGAGGCGTACTTAACCCTCTCCTCTTTAACGTAGTATTCGACTATCTTTTAAAAGACTGCATGCGCGAAGCAAATGTAACGCCAATTCTCTTCGCTGACGACGCAGTTATACTTAGCGATAACATCGAAGACTTACAGAACGCCTTAGATTCATGGAGAAATGCGCTAGAGAGAAACGGGTTTAAAATAAGTCGTTCAAAGACGGAGCGTTTGACGTGCCCATTTGCGCATCCGTTGCGACCTGTTCCGGATATAATGTTAGACGGAATAGTTCTTCCGAAAAGCACTATCTTTAAGTACTTAGGATCAATCGTTAACATGGAAGCGAAATGTGACGACGACGTAAACCACAGAGTTAGTGTGGAATGGATGAAATGGCGAGAAAATTCGGGAATCTTTTGCGACCGAAAATTTCCACTTAAATTAAAGGGGAAACTCTACACCACGGTTGTTAGACTAGCTCTTATATACGGTTCACAGTGCTGGACAATGTACGAAGCGTTTAAAAACAAAATGACGGTAGCGGAAATGAAAATGTTAAGGATATCTAGTGGAGTCACTAAACGCGATTGCATTAGATCTACGCGTATAAGAGGAAGTCTACATATAAAGAATTCGGCAACCAAACAGCTTGAGGTGAACAGAATAAGCTACTATTGCCACGTTCAAAGAAGATCGATGGAAAATCCGGTTAAAAAGGTACTATCAACAACGGTCACTTCAACTGTAAGAAAACGAGGTCGGAAAAAGAATTCCTGGATTTCTCAGATGGCAAATGCGCAACAACGCCTGGGGCTGACCACTGAAGCGATCCAGGACCGAGCATTATGTAGACGCGTTCTGCGGTCTGCGACATTAGCCAACCCCATAAGCGGAGCAGCAGCGATGCAGTAAAAATGGGAAACTCGTTACGCATAAGTTCGTATAACGAGGAAAGGGTTAATAAAAGGATAAGAAGAAGAAGCCTGATGTGCACGCACGCCCCTACAGAGGAAAAGGTAACCAAGGATACCTTCTATGAGCTCTTGAACAAGACCTACGAGCAATGCCGTAGTATTGTCGTAGGCGATTTTAATGCAAAGCTAGGAAGAGAGGGTATCTTTGGTGGAACAATCGGAAAATATAGCCTGCACAACACCACCTCCGATAACGGATTCAGGCTAACCGATTTTGCGGCGGGACGAAACATTGTCGTAGTAAGCACGCGGTTTCCACATCTCGATATTCACAAGGGGACTTGGAGAACTCCTGATCAATCAACCGTCAACCAGATTGACCACACGGCGATCGACAAAAGATACTCCTCCAGTATTATGGATGTCCGAACGTTCCGAGGAGCCATTACCATGTTGTAGCCAAGACACAGTTGCGGATATACCGAACAATGCGCGACAAGCTAATATTGTGAGAAATTTCGACGTCAATCACAAGAGATCGCCACATCTTTTTCCGATCGAGTCTCTCTAAAACTCTTTTGAGGTCTCTTGCCGCGACCAAGCATCGAAGACCAGTAGCTACACTGACAAAAGCCATTAGGGATGCCGCAACCAATGTGCTTGCCGCTACAAATGCCGGCAAGCATATACAGCTAGGTAAGATGCATACAAAGCAACACTGTATAGAAAGACTAGAGCTGCTTACGAGCTCTATGAGCAGAAGAGGATAGACGAACACCGGCTTCTCAGGAGGAGAAAGAAAGAGCATGAGAAGCGATCGATCGAGGAAATTGAGAGGTGCTACCCCAGGAATAAGGTTCGGAAGTTTTACCAAAAGGTAAAAAAACATGCCGCGGACACAAGCCCCGAACATCTTAGCAGAGTCGCAGTCGATGCTGATAATCTGAAAAGATCATTGCTGTAGACTGTAAAATGGCGATGACGAACCAAATACCAAATACTCCACCAACACTTACGTCCACCCGACCTGGATATTAATATCTAAGCTGAAGTCCAATAAAGCTGCTGGAGTGGACGGCCTGATTGCCGAGCTGTTCAAAGCGACAGGCGATGACTGGGTTAGGAACATACACTAACTCATCTCTTAAATATGGTCGGACGATAGTATGCCCGATGAATTTAACCTCAGCATTGTTTGTCCGATTCTCAAGAAAGGAGACCCTCTGATCTTATCTGCCGTATTGTGTGAACGCCTGAAGCCCTTCGTTAACAACGTGATTGGTTCATATCAGTGTGGTTTCGGGCCAGGAAAGTTCACACTACGCCAGATCTTGAAGAAAACCAATGAGCTTCAGATCGATACAGACAACCTTTCTATCGATTCTAAAGCCGCGTATGACAGCATCTATAGAGACGAGCTATGCAGAGCAATGTCTAGTTTTGGTATCATTGCCAAACTCGTCCGTCTGTACAGGATGATGACGGAAAATGCACGCTGCTTCAGCACCGGGATCAAACGAAGCATAACACTTGCCAATTTACCTAAAAAAAATTGGAAAAATCTGGCGTAAAACATTGACAGCCAAATTCTCGAGTTTCTTGATGATGAGGATAGGTTAAATGTCCAAAGGCAAAAATCCACTGTAACGTGCGGTGTGGTGGGCACCAGGTATAGATACCAAAAACTAAAATAGCGACCTGCTACATGGCCATCCAGGATTCATTTGGTATGCGACGAATATCGAATAAGACGAACAGAAATTTATTCGACGTCCAAAAGAGGCGGCCAGTAGAAGTCGAGACCAACTCAAATGTCAGTAAACTACTGGACAACCCAATATAAATTAATCGCCCTCAAATATCCCATTCTTTGTAATTATTGCTCTGTATTCGTCGTTGTGGTTTTGGTCTCAGTTTTGCACCAACAATCCAAATATAAGTCTTGTTATGGGTCTAATTGGTTCATGATTACAAACTATGTTAAGTCCCGTTCAAGTTAAGTACTCTGGATCTTGAAAGAAAGAAAATTTAATCTGTTCCTTCCCATGGAAAGCCTTACATACGTGTACTTTACTTTGTTCTCAGTTTTGACCTTCTAATTCTGTTTTAATCCAGACCTTTTCCCTAAGCAGTTCCACCAAACCTTGGCTTCATCATCAATATGACAGTTATTCCAGCTTCCACATGGATATACACAATATTTACTTAAAACGATTCACAAAACCACTCATATTTAGCTTCAAATATCTTTCTTGGTGAAAACTTCAAACTCTCTGCCACATAATAGAAAAAAATTGCTAATTTTTGTTGTTCGATTTTGGTTCCTGCCAGACCACTGAATTGCAAGAAAATGATGACAATGGAAACTCTAAGCACTCCTTCTCAACCTCAGACTGTAATCAATTATCAGCCAAATAAACTTTTAACAATAAAAATACGAGTATACTCCAAGTCGTATCCTTTCTTTGGCACCTTCTACTCGTATCTACTCCTGCAGGGTGGTTTCGAAAGAAAACTCTCTGATTGATAGGTGATTGTCTGAATAAGTCTTCTATGCATAAACTCAGTGGCTCAGGCTCTGGGAATACGAACTCAATATCGATTTAGATTAGAAGTTTGTGAAATTGAATAGATTGTTCGATTAGCTGGTGATGTGCAATTTAGCATGATCGACAAGTGGGTGTCAATTTGTTATTGTGGGGAGGGATTAAAAGTTTTTTTTTTCTCTTTAAAATTTGTCAGCAGGATGATGGACTTTAAATTGGAATTTTTAAAATTGCTATCGACGAAGGAGAGAAGGAATCTTAAAGGGAAGGACTTTTTGAGTGACATGCGGTGGCTTGAGTTGCATGCATTTGCATGGTGAGTGACGGTTTTGGGAAGCGAAATGAGCAATAGGTCTTTCAGACAAGAAAAATAAATTATTGTACTGCACGAGTACGCAAACTGTGTTACTTTTATTGATAGTTTGCCTGTAATCGACGTGTAATGAAGACACAACACTTTAGTAGAGAGCTGTCTGACTGACAAGCGAGACAAGAAAGTGTTTGAGGATACGATTATGGTGCAAAGCTTAAGAGCTTCAAATTACCTTGCAAATTGCCGGAAATGAGGATATATAAACCAAAGGAGCCCTACGATCAAGTCCGACCAAAGCCCTCAAACTGATTCTGAATATCACACTCCTTATACTGCATAGAAAACCATTGTACCATGTGTAGCCGAAACAAAGAAATTAAGTTGCTACTCAGTAAGGTACTACGGACAAAACGAAAACGTATACTCACTATCAAGCACATTATGGGATACTACATAACATTTGGATCACTTCCGTCTGTATTATTACGAAGGAGTACTTCGAAGTGTTAAACATGTATATGAGGGCAAACCTAAACCAAAACAAGCCACTACAGTCCTCGCCAGCAGTCGAAATTCAATTAAGTCCCTCGATTCAGCAAACTACTACCTCAAACTTGCTTCTTGATTCACTGCAAGAAGAAACTGGCCAAGGCTATGGTTTCTTTGTTATCGTTCCTTTTTATGATTCCAACCAAAGGCATGTGAAAGCAAGTGAATGTGCCAAAGAAATGGCCAGACGTGGCTACACTCTTCTAAAATCATCATAACCCATCCTTCAGACATCGTGAGGGAAACAATTCTTCTGAATTTCATCTCAAAAACTATCAGACATTAGGAAAAGATCCAGAACACGGAACCCTGCCACTGTCACGGAGTTACTATAAAACTTGACATCAGCACCGGTTAATGGCCAATAGCTTGCATCTAAGCTTGGCAAAACACTCTTTAAGGACTATTCAAACATAAAATTGAATTACGAGTAAGTGACATTCTCAATTCCACAGACTGATTAGACTCTGGAAATAAGCTACTTTACTTAACATAACCTAGGAGTTTGAGCAAATGAACCTATTAGCAACCTTTGATGGCAAGTTGTGCAGAAAATACCATGCGATTCAGGAACACTGACGTTCGAAAAGGTATCTTACTAAAGTTGGCTAAAATTGTTTGACTCAGGAATCTGCGGGAACCTCTGGGTTCCAATACGGACAAGCCTACAACGCCGGGACTTTCGTCTCTATGTAACTTAACGTTGTTGAGTGGAGCCGATGGAATGTAAAACAATACTTGTGAGTACCATCGCCAATCGCTTAAAATGATTGTCGAAGGCCACCTACTTATTCATGGCATTAACCATTGAGTACGTTTGGTTGAATGTAAGCCTTCAGATGGGTAAGATGTACTGCTTCCACTGATAGCTACACCTTTTCATCGTCGTAGTCTATAGCACCACGGAGTGAACATAGATTTAGTCAAATAGATAGAAGACGATAAACCTCTGCAAAAATTTGAAATCTGCTTCTACGAGTACTATACATCGGCGATGAGGACTTAAATAGTTCAACCCGAGCTACTCTTACAAAAGTTCCGATTGTGGTAGATAATCAGTAGCTTTAGGATAACCTGTTCAACTTTAAAAGCGATCAGTTTGAGAAGCCTTAAACGAATTATGAGCTACGCTTTTCCAGACTTACACATCTCTTGCCTCGATAGTAGCTCTTTTTAGCAAAACGATGTAATTAGAGACCCCATAATGGACAGTGGTTTTTCAGTTCAGGCTCATTTCTACGCCAAGGAAAATCCAGAGTTGTTATATCATTCATCAGGAGGCCATAGATCTTTCCCTTTAAGGAAATGCTTTGGAATTCAGGTGATGTCCCCTCCTGGGTATGTGGGGTCCAGTAAAGGCAAAATAACTGTCGTGTCACATTCTAAATAGTTGGTATTGAGATTTTCTTTCGATTTCGAACCAGCAAACTAGACTTCGTACCATACCATTTCCTTGTAATCGATCTTTGTATCGAAATGGTTTATATCATCAGTATTTGTCTAATAGATACATAATATCGACAGAACTCATCTTCTGTTTCTGTGCAAACCGAGTTCAATAACTCTGACCTCTACAATAACCGCTTTAAATATTCATAGATACTTTCAACCAAAACCAACTTCTATTACTCCATTTAAAACATACATACATATATTGCAATTATTATCCCACCCACAGAATGCCTCTGCTGCAACAAATCACATTAAATTGTCCATAAAAAGTCAGCAGGAAACCCATCAAGCCCATTTATAATTCGACTCTGGTTTCATCCTTTCTAATTTTTAAATCCGCAAGGCTAATAGATGTATACATCAGCCCCTCAGCACTTAACCAGCATTATTAGGCCCGTAGTCATGCCTACATACAAAGGTATCTTTAGCTCCCGCCATAAGTAGCTTTTACTTTTCCATATCATATATCTTCGCGAACAGGTAACTCCCAACTCCCAGCAGCTCCTACCAATAAAACCGGAGGCAGGACAACAGACAACAGAAACGAGCGAACAGCCACAAGCCAGCAAGAATAGGAATCTTCTACTCCTACATTTGCTTGTGCTCTAGTATTTTATTATCCCTTGTTATGCCCTCCCTTGTTTTTATTAGTTTGTTGCTGTTTTTTTTTTTTTTTTTTTTTTTTCATTTCATCTCCGCACCCACGCCACGAAACGTGGCACTTTCATATTTTCTCTTTTGGCTTTTTCCGTTTGCCACATCAAGCAGAAATAAATCCAATAAACCTTTCCGGTTAGCAGGTGCTTCTATCTGCTTTCGTTCGTCAAAAAAAAAACAAAAAAAATAACCAAAATAGGCGGCACTGCCGGAGAGCGGTCGGTAGCAAAGCGGTTGTGTAGCAGAAGTAGCGGTTAAAACGCCGCATCAACCTCGTCTTTAAGGATTCAAAAGCGTACAAAACAAGAAAACGCTTTCTACTTCTTTTTTCGACTTTTAAGCTTCTTCCATTCGTATCTGCCTTCTTTTTCTAGTTTGTTGTCGAAAAATGTGTACAAGTATCTACATATCTATGGCGGTATATGAAGATGAATTTCACAAAATGAATTATTCATACATATACCGCTGACAAAAGAGGTGGCGGTGATATCCTCCCTCACACTCTTGAGACGCGGCGAACGCCTTGTAGGCGCTAGGAGGTGAATGACAAAGCCATGTGGTGTATCCCAAGGATCTGACAGGGGAGTTTCAATTTCTTTTTGCTCTGCTCCGTTCGGTGTCATTGCCGTTGGCTTTTGAATCCATGTTTTTTTTTTTTTTTGGTATTGTCGTTCTAAAATGTGACAGAGTTTCGCATGTGTGTCATTGGTGTATGCCACTGTTTGACAGTGTGACCAGAGAACTGCTGAAAAATGTTCTGTTAAAAAAAAACCCTGCTCGTATAGCTGACCTCCTACCAACATGTGTGAAAGGTTTAAATCCTTGAATTCTAGAGGAAATAAAAAATTTGTAATAGTTCTCGTTATTGAAGGATTTACTGAAATAAATTCTTCTTTAAGATCCCCATTGGTCACACTGGTTCTTAGCTGTTGCCCTGTCCTTAGGGAGTTTGCAATCTTCTTAACTTGATTCAATTTATTCATTTTGGGTTTCTATAGACGGTTGAGACGGCGTGATATGGAAAGCCTTACAGAATGTCATCCTATTTTCCAGCCCTCAGTTGACAGTCTTTCAACTTTTTTCAATTTTTGTTTTCATTGTTTTTTTCTGTTTTTTTTTTAAAATCACTTCGGGGTAAGTTGTTTCACATTCCCAACTAAGAACTACTCATATATAGTGGAGGGATACAGTCGTTGAGAGCTTTAGTTGCCATCGATACACTACAGCAGTTTTACTCGTACATAGGAATGAGATGGATATTATTGTTAGGATGTAGCTGCTGAGGGTGATGAAATATTTGTGCGAGGCATACAGAATTCCAGTTGATTTTTTTTTTTTAATTTTTCATTTCTATCGTGCACGCCTCGAGGAGAGAAACTAATTTTGTGGCGCAATATGCGACTTGTGTTTGAGATTTGTGTTATTTTTTCTGCATATGTACAACCATTGTATGCCGAAGGCGATATGGTGATACTTGTGATGGACTACTAACAATTACCGGAGGTTCTTTTGATAATTATTTGGGTCGGCGGCGGATGAAGAAAATCTCGTAGGGAAGAAAACTACACAAGATGGTAGGGGGGAAAAACTAAAGCCTCTAGAAACATTGGCAAAACAACAGCTGTCTCGCTGATTGCTACTATGACACTTGACACTATACACATGATTACCTATATCCACACCAACAATGAATAAGCAAGCAACAAGTAATGTCATATGTGTGGTTGAAAAGACCTTCTTAGTTATGCATGCGCCAATTTAGCTTATTAGCAAAGCCTTAAAGATGGAAAAGTGTTTTTTAGCTTAAAATTGTTTTTTGGTAAGATTCTTGAGCTAACAACAGCAATGACTCTGCTGAGGATTGCCTAGTTTAAGTTCTGGAGCCAATTGAAGCTAGAAGACTCGATGAATTGAACTATAGAAGCAGTATTACCTATAGCTGTTGAGCGACGGAAACGATGTTGGCTATTAACATCACAAACTTGTCCCAATATCTCCAAATCATTTATTGATCGGCGAGAGAGTACTTAAAAAAAAAAAAAAACTCTGCGGCGCTGGCAGCCCGGTATGGGCCATGGTCCAGCTTCTTGACACTCATTTGTGTTGCTCGTGTTGTCATTTTTGTCACATCTGAGCGGGGCGTTCGGTTTATCGCCGAGTCCGAACGGCACTCCTTAAAAGCTTTTTCGTAGGTAATTTTACCTCCGGCAGTTTGCCATTGCTTGCCGAAGGGGTGATGACGATTTGAAAAATTGTTGACCGAGCCAGGAATCGAACCCAGACTCTCCGCCTGATAGTCCAAAGAGTCATCGCCATCGCGTATGTCGGAGAAAGTATCGGGTTTTCCAAAAGGGACTTGACAACTTTGAATTTAATTTGTGAACGCACATCTTTCACTAATCATCATCAAACTAACATTTTCATCAAATACACGAACGAGCAATGTCTACAAATTATAAAAATTTTCTACCGAAATTCGGATTCGGTGACTGCAACTTTAAGAGCGTTAATTCCAATTTTCGGTCGTAATTCTCGCCCTATTAGACAGGCAATAACAAGTTTAGTTCAAAAATTTGAGTCTACATATTTGTTGTGTGATGTTGCCATGTCAATGAGACAACGGGTTGGTCGAAGTGTCGAAAATATCGCCGCCGTTCAGGCGTCCGCAGCAAACGATCCAAATCAATCAATTCCACGGCTTTCTCAAGAATTGGGCATGGCTCAGACCACATTATGGCGTATTTCGCCTAAGGATCTTGGATCAACCCATACAAGATCAAGCTGACTCAAGAATTGAGGCCGATGGACCATTTGAGCGACGTACGTTCTCCGATTGGGTTCTGGAGAAGACGCGCCAAGATGGTGAATTTCATCGCAAAATCATCTTCAGTGACGAAGCTCATTTTTGGCTCAATGGGTTCGTCAATAAGCAAAATATGCGTTATTGGTCGGCTGAAAATCCACATGTGCTTCATGAATCATCACGTCATCCACAAAAAATAACTGCTTGGTGCGGTTTGCATGCCCGCGGCGTTATTCGGCCATATTTTTTCGTCGACGATCGTCACGTTACTGTGAATGATCAGCGTTATCGCGCCATGATCATCGATTATTTTTGGCCCGCATCGGAAGATATGGACTTGGACGACATGCGGTTTCAACAGGAGGGTGCCACAAGCCACACAGCACACGTTACAATCGATTTATTGAAGAGTTAGTATGGTGAGCGTGTTATCTCAAGAAATGGGCCAATCGATTGGCCGCCTCGTTCGTGCGATTTAACGCCGCATGACTACTTTCTGCGGGGCTACGTTAAGTCATTGAAAACAAGCCGACGACGTTGGAAGAGCTCAGAGCCAACAATGAATGTGAAATAGCGGCCGTTTCGGCCCAAATGTGTGGCCAAGTCGTTGAAAATTGGGTCCAACGAATGGACCGCTGCAAACGTGCCGCGGTGGCCATATGAATGAAGTCGAGTTCCATTCATAAATGTTTTGATTGAACTTCAAGCCGATAGTAAAGTTTTTGAAATATCTCAAATGGTTTGCGTTTTATTTAAAACCGACTTCACCCACCGAAAAAACTTTTCAAAGTTTACCTTGACTCTAGCCAACACAACGGTTAGCTTAACACCAGATAGAACCGAAAAATGTCTCTGGTAAAACATCCAATTTCTTTGCAAAAGACAAGAAGACCTTTGAAATCGGTGCCGTGTATTTCCTCTAGATTTTCAAAAAAGTATTTTCCTTAGAATTTCCTTTGACTTTCAGTATGTGAGTTATGTCGTCAACCAGATGCAGATCGCAGCAGAATCTACAAATGTCCATATCTGACGATTTGAGTCTCTTTGCGTGTTTCCACTCGAGACAGTGTCCTCTTATTGTCCTAAGTTTATCCCTGTTTAATTTTATTGACTCCCTAGATCTTTTGCCGCCAAAAAGTTGCCAGAGAGCACTAGAAACCCCGTGTCTTTCAAGACTTGACTTGACACTCTGTGATTTTTTCCTCGATTGTGCCCCTTACTATACCGAGGAGTTGTTTGATATTGATAACCTCACTATTATCGAGTAGCCCTCCTCTTCTTGCAAACTCATCCTCTTGTTGGTTTCCATCTATACCGCAGTGTTCTCCCTCGCAGCACAGTCTCATCCGATTCTGAATGCATGATTTTTGAGCATTGTGCGGCAGCCCCTGACGGTATCAGAGTTGATGTTAGTCGATTCCATATCCTTAAGAGCATCCTTGCTGTCAATGTAGAAAGCGATATCTCTACCGGATACCGAACTCATCTGCATTAGCTCGGCCGCCTTGAGGACAGCCAGAATCTCTGATTAGAAGATACTACTTGGGTCCGGTAGTCTTACTGACACTCTTAGTTCTGGGCCTTCTGAGAAGATACCAGTACCTGATTCTCTCTCTCTCTGATACTTTGCGCTATCCGAGAGGGACAGTTCCACTCCGTTGATTGACCACATAACGCAAGTTACTTCTCCAGTATGATAGTATGATGGATAGTCGAACACTTCAAACCGTGAACATTTACGAGACACATGGTTTGCTAAAGCCAGAGTAAAGCGTCGTCGTCATAAGCTCGAACAACCTACAGATAGGAAAATACTATGAAGAAGTTTGGCCTCGGATAGCTTCAATGACAAGAACCTCTGCCAGTTAAAAGTCCCTTTGTATCTTAAAAAAGTCTTATCCCGTTAAAATCAAGTTCTGAAGCGTCCTCAGCTGGTTTGATGAAGGATGCCGGCAGGCACATGCAGTAAAACAAGAAGTATACAGAGTGGTGCTGGATAGAAGATTAAAAGGTCGCTATCTTTTTGTGGGGTTTAAGGCGGTTTATGAAAGCAATTATAGAGAGTTAATATTGGTCCTACTATGGCCTTTGATATTAAAAAAAAAAAAAAAAGGATAAGGAGATCAGACACAATGTGCTTCGACTTTATTAGCATCTTTCTAGAAAAAATTGTGCAAAACCCTCACACTAATATAGGTAGGTTGTCTTGAAAAAATGACATTTAACACAGAAGTCTCAATAGAAATTCTCCCGTATAGGTATGGCTTTGAGTTAGTTAGTTACATTGTTTACCTGGGCTTCGGTCAAAGTCAAAGCCTCAGAATTGGCGACTTTTTTGGGCTCCAAATACACTAATAATGCTACTGCAAAGCTGAGGTAACTCGTATGGATACACTTCAAAGAGTTCTACTGCGAAAGTTACCATTTGATGGTTGTGACAAATTTCAAGTGGTAACGACATAACGTAACACCCATGGGAAAGTTAACGCGGTTCCTCAATTTAAAAATACTCCACACCGACCAATAAAAAAATTAACAGATTCTAAATTAAGTCCTTGTTATCCTAAATTAATCTCCACTGTCTGTATAAACAAAAATAAAACCACACCTGCGTTAGTATCCAGGAATAGAAAATTTGCTATAATTAGCTCGGCATTAATGCGATACCAGTTCCTATAGAGGAAATCCCTTTATTCTCTATTCATAGACCTTTATACGTCAATTTCATTTCACCACCTTTCTATCTGGCGTTCCACACGTTAGCAACAAACTAAACTCGATCATCAGTAATCAGAGCATAACAGAGTTAGTTCTACGAGTATGTCACACATACTCGTATGTATGTACGAGTACTCGTCCTTAATTCGATTCAAATGAAATTACACACAAGTACACCTCGTATACCTCAATTAGATGTAAGATCCTTTCACTTACATCATACGACAGATAATGTCATTTATATTTGAGATTGTATGAATATGTGCGTATGTAGGTATGTTTCCTACCTCAGTGACACATTGCTATTCCTCAGGATATCACACTTGTAGTTCGAATGTATTTCACACCCGCCGCTGCCACTGCCATCGGCACAGTCTGTAGACAATGCGAAGAATAATTTATCTGATTTCTTCTCGTAGCTGGTACAATGGGTTATAAGAACTTTTTCATCTCGAAAGTCCTTACCGTTGTCGTGCAATGTCACCCACAGTATATGGGTTGAGGCACCCAGTTAGACAAGAGTACCCACTCGATGGAGTAAAATTGCAAAGCGAAGAATGATTGATCTTATTTATGAACTCCACATTCGTATGTCGATGATTCCGAGAAGGATACGAGTACGTTCAAGGAAGTTTCTGTGCGATTGAAGGAGAACAAAAAAAGTCTCGTTATTGGAAAAATATTTTATTTATTGCTCTAAGCTTTCATGCCAGAGCTCTTACTCCTCTACTCTTGCTATAATAGCATAACAGCAGCATCCAAATTCATGGACTGAAAGGAACATAGGAGGGAACAAAAAGGGATGATGCTAATAATAATCATAATTTCCAGATGGCGGATAAGAAATGATTATGGTTTCAGATATTTTGGTTTTTATCATTTTTACTTTTGTTGCTGGCGTTTTTGTTGTTGTGCTATTTTATCTTGGTATTGCGCTTTTTCGGGGCTCCACAGAGCGGGTTACAAGTGGGCCTTGTAAATAATTTATGAGACTTTGTTTTTTTTTTTGTTTTTTTCTTCGACTTTATCCTCGTTTATGTGTGGATTGGAGGAATAGGTGGAGATTGACAAAGTATGTGCTGCAGTGGACGTAGATTTGGTTCATTAATTATATTGAGGTAATAAAGCTCAAGGAATAAGGACCACAAATAAAAAGGAAATTTCGCGCTTACGGATACTGTTCGGCGTATAGAGGGGCGATTTGGTTACGAATAGTCCATCTTTCATGGATCGATATTTATTACTTTCTTTTTATTATTATTCATTTTGTGTTTTTTTTTTTTTTGTTGTTTTATAATAAAATGTGAGAGGAGGATATTGATGGAGTTTCAGAAGAAATTCATCTTCTAACTAGATGTGAAGGATATTGATTCGATCTCCCATTATGATGCCACAGACATGTAGTACATTGACTACTCATATCCAATCTGACTGTTGGCCCTAAAGCTACAATTTAAGCTCAACGTTAAGATATTGTATTTGAAATACTCTGAGGGCAGTTTATTCGTACGATGTTATTGAAATCTGCACTCGAATTCGGTGCAAGGATGAAAGTAGATACCATCCCAAGTCATTATAAAACGTAATTCCTTATTAAGTTTTCAAAGTTTAAGGATAATTTTATTTCTATTTGGAGTTCTTTGGACCAGTGTAAGACTTTTCTGTTGGCCTTATACACTTATGTGGTTGCTTGTGATGATCTCCTTGGCCTGGGTGTGGTGGGCGTGATTTCCATGATTTATTTTTATCACATTGTACGCTTTGTGCAGTTTCTCCGAAACTTCTGATACAATCTCACTCTCAAAACAAATGTAGCAGAACTATGAAGCTGTCAATACAACCGCATATTGATATATTAGACAGTTAACAACCAAACTTCAAGTCACCTTGTACAAATGGTATACGAGGTGTGATCAAAAAATAAGGTGACTTTTCATTTTTAAAAAAATATATTTATTTAATCATCAAAATTTATTTTATCCCCTTCAAAATAATCCCCCTCTGATACAATGCACTTGTGCCAGCGCTTTTTCCAGTCGTCAAAGCACTTCTGAAACGCACTTTTTGGTATTGCCTTGAGCTCCTCCAGCAATGCAGCCTTGATCTCCTCATTCGTTGCAAATCTTCGTCCTTTCATGGGCATTTTCAACTTTGGAAAGAGAAAAAAGTCGCAGGGGGCCAAGTCTGGTGAATACGGTGGCTGAGGCATGATAGAAGTACTATTTTTAACATGTCTTGGGCAATGTTCATGCGATGCTGCTTTTGATCAAAATTAAGCAATTTTGGAACGAATTTCGATGACACACGTTTCATACATCCGTTAAAATTGATTGGCTTGAGCCAAACGAAAAGCCAAGATCATCCGCTATTTCCCTAATCGTGATTCGACGATTTTTCAACACAATTTCTTTAACTTTTTTAACATTTTCGTCTGTGTTTGACGTGCTAGGTCGTCCGGAGCGAGGTTCATCATTCACATTTTCTCGGCCCTCTTGGAATAATTTATACCACTTATAAACATTTTTTTTGCTTAAAGTTGACTGTCCGTACGCTACTGTCAACATTTCAAGAGTTTCTGAGCACTTAATACCATTTTTTACGTAAAAATTAATACAAACTCTCTGCTCCATTACTTTTAACCACAAAAAATCGCCTAGTAAACAAAACACGTCAAACTTTTATGCCTCTCACATACAAACCACAACTGCTATTTGGTTAAAACTATAAACAAATGATCGTGACAAGTGAACCAGCACAACAACAACAAAATTTTGAGTTAGAGTGTACTGAGCGCGCGAAATTTAAAAAGTCACCTTACTTTTTCATCACACCTCGTATATCCACCAATGCTGAGACTAAGAAGCAATTCATCAATTCCAAACACTGCGTCCTGACGATCACTTAGATTTGTATAAGAAACCGAAAATTTAAAGAAATCATTAAGCAGGGTGATTTTTTTTTGCTGTTTGGACTTACATCCGAACAATCTTTTAAAATTACTAAATTTTGTTAGCAAATTTGTGCTCTGTGAAAATAGTTTTTCGTACACTTCGACCACTTTACCGTCGTCATAATCGACCAACTGAGCAAGCAATTCAAGGCATAGTGTCCAAATTTGCACCAATTACACGCTTATGGACATCAAGCCACCTATCCGTACGCGTAAAGTGCGTACAGTGGTAAATATTGCAGCCAGTGTTAATGAAGACGGTGATATGTCCATTTGTCGCCGTTCGCAGCGATTGAGATTGTGTTACTCGACTACGGATCTTGATTTAAATCCTAACAAAATACAACTCGTGCAAGAACTGATGCCGAATGACATGTGGGCCTTCAGAAATATGGAGGAAGATCCGCTTTTGTACCGAAAAATTGTCTTCAGAGACGAAGCTCATTTTTGGTTGAATGGGTTTGTGAATAAACAAAACTGCCGTATTCGGTTCGAAGAGCAATCTCAGGCAATACAAGATTAATTCACTGTTTGGTGCGGCTTATAATCCGCCGGAATCTTTGGCCCGCAGTTTTTCAGAGATGACTGTAAGAAAACGTCACCGTCAATGGTGCCCGCTATCGTTCAATGATTTCAAACTTTTTTTTGCCCAAAATGCACGAGCTGCACTTGGCCGTCATGTGGTTGCAGCAAGATGGCGCTACATGTCTTACAGCACACGAATCGACGGACAGATTGAGGTTGAATAAGCTTGATCGATTTGAAACCTTTAAGCTTTGTTTTATGGGGATAGGTCAAATCACTCATCTATGCCGATATGCCAGCGTCAATTACAACCTTGGAAAATAACACAACAAGTGTTATTAGTGAGATACAAGAAAATATGCTTGAAAAGTATCTCAAAATTGGACTCTCTATATAAACCATTTAAAACGTAGTCATGGTCAACATTTATATGAAAAAATCTTTTAAAACTAAATGGCGAGCATTGATTTATCAACAGAAATTAAAATTTTATACACTTTTGCAAATTTCCAGTCTTTTGCTTTTTGGTAATTAAAAACCTAACTCTTGAAAAATCACCACTTATTTAGAGCCGGCTGCAGTCTCAAGCTCTTCATCCTTCTATCCTGTCCTTTGGTTACTTTGGGTCCGAATATGATAATTCGTGGATTCGAGCTTCGACGACGCCTTAATTAGTCAAAAACTCAATTCAAACACATAAATAGAAATCCAGAGGCGTTAAATCTCATGAGCGAGGTGTCCATTTGACCGATGTCCAGTACATGCAATTTAACCCAAAAATGGTCTTCCAACATGGTGTGGCAGCGGTCACTTTTTCTAGATACAATAGAGTCCCATTGAAGCACATGTGGGTTTGTTGCTGTCACATAACACATATTTTGCTTACTGGCAAAGCCATTAAGCCAAAAATGAGCTTCAGGGTAAAAATCCGCCACAATGTGGACTAACAGATTCCCAATTCCTATAAACGGCGGGTAATTGATCATAGAATTCTTAAAAGAGGCTTTAAACGTTTTCGAATACCAAGGATTAGAGTTTGGTAAATTTTCATAGCCAAGTAACCAACGAGACTTTAATGCCTTGATTGACTTTGTATTTTCTTGTCCACCTATGTTAAGATTGAAAAATCTAAATGGTGGAGATTTATTTGGGGGCATTGAATGAAATCATGAACTTTACAGATTCCCTCCTACTTGTAACCCCCAGACGAGTCAAGGACAGAGTGTGCATGATGATTAAGCTTTTATGTTTATACGTACCACACAAACAAAAAATCACCAATGCAAAAATGTTCACACATATTCTACCACTTTCTAAAAGCAAACGATTAACTGATTCGATAATATTTCGCAGACTTTCAATTCTATTAAAAGACGTCATCTTTTGAAAAAAAAAAAAAAACTGAAAAAAGCTGTTACTGTTACTGCCAATTTAAAGGGTTCTTCACCTATGCTGTACTCCAATATGAAGCTGATATTCAAGTACAAAAAAGACGAATATACACTACCCTGCGGTAATCCAAGATTCAAACGCTCGAACTATATTTGCACTATTTACGGGGGCGGAATATCTACAAGCTCGCTCGAATAGATCGATCTTATATGTATCAGTTCACATCCCTGAAACAGCTCTAAATGGGACCACCATTCTATGAGCCTTGCCTAGAACGATCCGACTTACTAGTTCTACTCGTATAATTTAGAGAAACTAAGATGAAATAAATTTTAAGCGTAACCGAAAGGTTTTTCAAGGAATTTTGGGGACTACTTAAGCCTGAAGAAACTGTTTCAATTAAGGAGTGCCATTGAAAAAATTTATCCACCGAAAATTAATTAAAAATGCAGTAAAACTAGAACTTATCTGTAAAAATTAACAATTAATTAGCAAAAAAAAAAAACCTTTATTTTTAACAAATTTTTAAATTTTTCCAGGAACACCTTCCACCATTGCTTTTATGGTCCCATCTGGCTATTTATCCAACATTTTTTTGAATTCTTCCAGGGTGTTGACAGCTTTTTTGGTGACCCTCAAGTCTTTTTTGACCAGGGCCCAATTGGCCTAAGTTCTGGCGAATTCGGAGGATTGGCCTATCTGGGCTAACCTTGCTTAGCTCATACCAATCCATCGCTATCTTTCTATAGCAAAATGACGCAAAATCAGGCCAACATAAGGGGAGTTCTCGATGATTGTTGTAAACAGGCCTTAAGCGCTTCTGCAGGCGCTCATTTACATAAATTTCGCCATTTACTGAGCCAGTCGTGATGAAAGTTTGGCTTCTGAGCCAGCAAGAACGAATTTCTCGCCAAACAAGGATTTTCTTTTGGAAATTTCGCTTTGGGTTGGGTTCGAAACCTGGCCTGAACATTTCCTGTACCTTTGACGGTATAGAATGCCTGCCCCGGAAGCGGGTTGAAATCAGCAAAAACATACAATTCATTTTCATTACAATCCATGAAAATTTGGTCATAAATTTGATTGCAAAAGTTTTGCCCGTTTTTTTACATCCAAATTTTTTTGGGCGTTCCAATCTGGAACCTTTTGAACTTTGTATGTTTTCAAGCCCGTATTTCTCTTCACTTTATGAACTAAAAATTTTGAACGTTCTGCTTGTTTTTGCCAAATTACGTTCAGAAATGTTCGAATTTTTTTCAAGAAGGCTCAAATTCTTATTGACCTTTTTTGGGTTCATTAAACCGGCTTTTCGACCAGACCCCTCTTTTCTTTCAACTGACACGTTCTCTTTATAATTCTTAATAGCAGTAGCAACTGTTTTCCTATTAACTTTTAGTTCCTTTGCGATTTTTTTATACGTCCATCCTAATTTCCCTGATACATCCAATTCAGATTCCATGTTGATTATGTTAACTTCCAAACAGAAATGACATAACAAAACACAATGTGGCGCTGGCAGCCCGGTATGGGTCATGGCCTAGCTTCTTGACACTCATTTGTGTTGCTCATGTTCTCAGTTTTGTCACATCTGAGCGGGGCCTACGGTTTATCGCCGAGTCCGAACGGCACTCCTTAGAAGCTTTTCGTTAGCAGTTTTACTTTCTGGAGTTTGCCATTGCCCGCCGAAAGGGTAATAGCGATTTTAAAATTGTTGGCGACCCACACAGGAAGCCAACTATCGTGCCATCGCCATCGCCATCGCCAAACTGACATAAAATTTTAAAATAATAGAAGCATTCGCAACATTACAAAGAAGAAGATTTTGAGTGATTTTCTGTAATTTTTGGAAGTACGAGTACGAATAAATTCGAAATGAGAGCGGGTAAATTTTTTCGATGGCACTCCTAAGTGCATTAATTAAATCCTCCCAAAATGCAACTTCTAACTAAAATTTTTTTGGTAGTGAAAACGTACTTTGTAACTACGAATTTCTTTCTAAACTGATACGTGGGACATTGTAGCAAAAAAACGTGCATTCACAATAATAAATAGTGTGATATTCCTTAAACATATCCATATTCCACAAGTTTGCATATTAATTAATTAATTATTTTTATTAATTAATTATTATTATTTATTTTATTATTAATTATTATTATAATTTAATTATTCTTTTAATTAAAAATAAATAAATAAATTAAAAATAACAAATGAAATGACTTCGTCAATTTTTATTGTGATCATTAAATTTGTATTTCTTGCAACCACGAGTGCTAGCCCAAATCTTCTTCATTGTTTTCTCTAAGGACCCCTCCTTCAGGATATTTTTAAACGTCGACTGTAAGCACTTCAGCAGTTCTAAAACAAAATAAAATCACTGCATACATCGACTGTTACAACCACCATTTCTATTTAAGGAAATAACCTCACAAAGACCAATGTAGAAAACCAGGAAATAAACGTATCCCTAAGACACTCAATTTGTTCAATTGCCGGTTACCAGTTCTACCTCTCGTCTGATACAAGTTTGGCCCCCTCTCGTTCTTTCGCTCTCATTTATTGGCAAAAATAAAATTAATTTCTCTTACTTCACCCAATTTACGAATACACACACCCTCAAACTCAGACTCCCAGCAAATCCCCATCTAAAGCTCTCAAATACACCGCCTACTCATGAAAGATTATAGCAATTCCAAGAAAAAAAAAAGCAAAAAAGAAACCAAGACATTCCCTTTGGTATCCTGGCACTTATTAAGTCTTCGCATCTGATACAGATAACTCCCCAGGGTGTAGACTTCGACTTCCTATCATCCTATCATCCCTCCAATTCTCCATCCCCCACCAACCCCATTAACTGTCAATTCTATTAGAAGTTTGAACATAAATTTGACGATTGAAGGCCAACCAACAGCAACAGCAACAGCAACAGCACAGGAGTTTGCCTTGTTTTAGCTGGTTTTTGCGCGCTCTTTGCAATATTTTATGGTTTTCCGCCCGTTAAAGGATATTAGTACGTGAAAACCAAACTGAAACTCGGACCATAAGGATATTCCAATAATCGAAGGACACGTACATATTTTATCACAATTTATCACTCTGTCCTCATGGACTTTGAATTCTAAGTACGTCGACGACGACGACGTTAGGGAGGGTTACTGTTGTTGCGGATGTAACCACTTTCCTTGTTGTCATTTATTCGTACTATAGCCCGTTGATTGTTTATTGACAATAATTCTATAACAAAATATTTCTAATACGACGGTATACATCCTGAATGCATATGAGCGTCCGACAACTCCCTCCACACACAGATACGAAACATAAATTCCATAGTTTAGAATCCAACAGGATAGTGGTTTTCAAATTTACATTTTACAGTAGATTTGCGATTATAGACAGGGAGAGCGTTTAAAATGTTTTCTAAATGGCAAAATGTTTACAAAGATTCACAGGACAAACCAGTGAACAGTGGTGACTACTGACTGTCGACTTTCAACTGGTAAACTATACAATAGCATGGCAGAGTGAGAACCGACATCGTTCTGAGTTAATGGATGTCCTTTCTAGTGAAAGGGACTGCTGCCGCCAACATCGCGCGTTTCACGAGTAACATTGACGCGCTACGAGCATAGTCGCGCGTCGTTTATGGTTATGTAAATCGAGTGTAAAATTTCAAAATTATGTAGTGGAAAATATTGCCATTTATATTTGAAAGGGAACTTTTTATGGCTACGACTGCCATAGCCGTAGACGTTGTGGAAAAAACGCCAAAGGATGAGGAACAGGAAATTTGAATATATGCGAATAAATTGTTTAAGGAAATGAGCAATTGAAAGCGAACAGGATGTTCGAAGGAAATCATTCAATTCAGTTAGATGGTTCTTTCTTTCTTGTTTAAAGTTGGTTTTACTAAATTTGGATTTAAAAAGGGCCAGGGGGGCTGTTTTTATTTTCAATTGAAGCAACGCTTTTGTGGCTGAACCCAGAAGGTTGAATGAAATTCTGAGAACACTTTGGATAGGGAAATGGTCGACATCTTATAACAGACTTAAAATAAGTGACAAACTCACGAAGAAAGAACAATTTGTCTAGGATGGATACGTTCTGTTATTGAAATGTAAATTGAATTGAAGACAAATCAAGTGGGATAACTTTCTTAAGGGGACAGTAATATGATTTTAGGGATCAATTGTTATTTTAACTCTTCGATTGAATGATTAAATGAGTTTTCTTATTGCAATTAAAATCGAATACAATGGTAATTAATTTTTTAAAAGTATGGTACCCTATTGTGACTCTTGTGGTACCTCATTATATGATCGTCAGCACACATCCAGAGATGATACGAAAGCTTTATGACGCGCTAGGGAATGTGGCGTAGTTCCAGACAGAATAACTAGATCACTCAAGGCTCCACGCTGTGAAATTTGAGAATTTGTCAGAGATTTCAAAGCAAAGAAGAAAAATGGTGAGCACCACCCGTCTAATACAGAACTGTTTAGAACAATGCAATACAGAGATCATCTCAATCCGGAAGTAAAAACAGTAAGCAAATTTGAATACACAAAAAGATGCTTTTGTAGTTCTTGTTGTGAAAAATCGAAGATCAGTAAGGATCGGTGCAGCACAAGATGCTTGCCTTCGTGCACCTACTTCACTTGACTGCAATCTGATGAATGAGCTCTCCGAAGCCCTTCAAAAGAATTCCTTGCAGTTGGTTTTGATGGCGTATGAAATATCCTAAAGCTGTGCCAGGACGTACAGCACAGCTATTGGAAAGTGTTATAGCAAGGCTTCTCCGTATAATGGCATGGAGAGAATATCATTAGGTTGGCGAAAAAGGCTTATCTACTGGATCCAGTATCATAGGAGATTGCTGAATGACGAAGTTGTCCTTCGTCATAATCATATTCAGAGTAATATTCTGCACAAGAAGTGCAGAATGCTGACCAGCAGACAAGATAGCAGCACTATAAACGGGACAGCGGATGAATTCCCCATATGTAATCAAAGGTGAATTATAATCTCGAAACAACACTCACGAGACCTTATCTGGGCTACTCCGACATATTTGAAGCTCAGGCCCGCAAGGATTTTCGATTCAGGATATTGGAAAACAGATGGTGGCGGATATGCCCTTAATAAACCAACGGCAGCGCAAACATGTAACTGTAACCAACACCTAGTCCTCGTCGAAGTTGAGGGTTGTGCTTCAGTGATAACGAAACACAAAAAACCGAAGGGTTACAGCAACTTAATAAAGAAAGAATGCGTTTTTATTACACAAAGTATAAGAGGTAGACTTTGTCTTCTAGTTCCACTCGTTATATAGCATGCAGACATGAGCTAAAGCGGACCAAAATGTCGTTTGGTGGCATTCCACTAGGCTGTCTGCGACCACTTTTTCTTTTATTTTTTTACTTCTTGTCTTTAGTTCCGAATCTGGTGAAACAACAATCAAAGCTTACCACTTGTGACCACGGACCAACAGCGAAAGTAAGGCTAGATACGAATACTTTAGAAACTATTGGGCTTGCTTGAATTATGATAGAATGTACAACCTACATATGTGCTACCAAAACTAGTTCATAAATTGAGATTAATACTCGTAAAGACTAAAACTTTTCGTTTACAATAAATTGATATGGATGCGTTCTCAAGAGCTAAATCACTTACCTATATTGTGAGTTTAATGGCACATCACCAATGGCCACATTATCAAATTGAACAGGATTCGCTGTCCATCGCGCCCAATAGAATGAGAAATTATTCGATTCATAATGTTCGGTGAAGCGACATTTGAGCGTTAAATCGGCACCTTCTCGTGTGTCCAAAGATTCATCAGCTTGAGTTAGTGTTGTGAAGATCGTTAGACCTTAAAATATAAAAAAATATAAAAAAAAAATTATTATAATAAAGAATTAGAAAATAAAGAATACACGTAAACTAATTAACAAATGAAGGACATAATGAATAAGGATAAAGCATAATTCAAAAGGTTAAGGCCTAATTCAACCCAAATTCACCCTTAGATCCACTCAATTATGTCCTTTTTGTGTTCATTTCTCAGCAACGCCCAATTAGGTGCTACAGGGCAAACATCATCATAATAAAACAATTCCTTTGCTTTAGAGTCCTTTTTTTTTCTCCCTTCAATTTTTTTTTCGTTTTATTTCATAGCCGTCATGGCGTTTTTTTTTTTATTTTTATTTTGCTTTGTCGTTTGTTTTTGCTTTGCACCTAAACATCTTTTGTTTATTTCTGCTATGAGAGCAACTCCAGGGATGAGTTTTTAGGATGATAGAACCTCCTCATCGAGGGATTACAGGGATACACTTGGACATGATGTCAAAGTAGAAAACATTTGGATTCAGGATTCTATCTACATCTCCTCCGGCAAGGATATTGCAATAAAAATAATAATGAAAAAAGAAAATTCAAGGACCTGCCTACATATTTACTTTTATCTTTCCCTCTCCCTTTACATTTACATTAACATTTACGTTTACCTGTGTTCGGAGAAAATTAAAATGAGATGCTTTCTGCCTGTACGAGTATGTCTATAGTGTGTCCGTTTCTCTTTTTACTTCGTGAATTTGTTTGTCAGAAACAAGTTGTCTTCGATGATGGTAGATGAAGGTTATGAAGAAAAAACTGGGATAGGCCAAATAAATAGTGGGCAGAGCCAATCGAACAGTTTGTAAATACCTCATCAAGGATAACAACATATTCTCTTTCATTATCGAAAACAAGGGTTCAAACAAGCAGGGAGACATAGCTGATATTAAACAGCAATCAAAGACCATTATTTCGGTTTTTTATTTCTGTTAACTTCTGACCGACGCGACGTCGCTGTATTAACTGTCTCGCCATCAAGTAAGTCTGCATTTTACCGATGAATATTCCTTTGACTAATTTTAGTTTAGTACCTTTGAAGTTATCCCAACAAGCACTCGAGCAAATACGAATTGTCTCGACAATGTTTCACTCTGTTGTTTAAGAAAAAAACGGCATAAAAAACTATAACATCTACTACGTCGACTACCACAAAGTAGAAAGGCGATGGTTATTCTGTGTATTCGGTGCTTCGAAGAAGAGATTCTTAAGCTTTTGAGGCGAAGTGAATGCCTCATAATAATCCGCATCAAGGCTGAATTCGAAAATATAAGCCTGATTTGGGCTGATTCCCCTGCAGGATGACTGCATTAAGGATTGATTATACACAGTCTGGCAAATAATTTCCCGGACACGAGTCATATCTCAGCAAGCAAGAGCGCCTTCTATTGGTTTAAAAGCTGGAATCCTTCTCTACCATTGCTCAAAATATCGTTACATCTGGCTGACACTTAACATTTATAAAAATTCGTTTTCCAAAACACCTTTTCATTTAATGTTGAGAACAAAGAGCGGCCATTAAATTCCACGAAAAACTTGATAAAAATGCATCAGAAACATTCTGACTGATGCAACAAGTATACCGTGACGATTTGTTGAGTAGAACAGTTGGTTTTGTGTAGCATTAACGTTTTTTTAGGAGCAGGGAGATCTGGAGGTAAGATAAACATACAGAGAGGTCAATTTCAGCTTGGACGCCTGAGATGATCCAAAAAGTACGTGATTTTGTTGCCGAAGACCACAATTCTTCACTGAATTTGAACTATTCTTCACGAAGATTTAGGCTAAATAAAATTGGTCCCTGTTACATGACAATGCACCGAGTCACACAACACTAAATGTTCGCCAATGTTTTGCTCAAAATTAAGAGTGTGTGTTAAATCATCCGCCGTATTCACCTGATTTGGTACCGTGCGAATTCTTGTTGTTCCCGAAATTCAAATTGAACTTAAGAGGATGCGTTTTTGATGACATTCCGATCATTCAATCAGTTCGACAAGAGCACTGAAGGCAATTCCACCAAATGAGGCTGAAGGAGGCATTTAAATCACTTCTGAATAAAAGTCGTGTTTTAATAATGTTTTCTAGAGCCAGTCCGGGATATTATTTGTAACACTGTGAGTGACCTCCTAGACTGAACATATAACATACTCTGTAACAAGACAATGATAGCAAATTTGTGGTGAAAGTTCCTAATGCAAGTCTTGGTAAAGAAGGCGTCATTGATCGTATCATCACCAGAGTATGAGGTCGGAGGACACTGCAGGCACTAAAGAGTCAAGTAATACTGCTAAAGTTGACGTTTAAAAGCTGCAATCGCAAGAGACTGTTGGCGTCTTTACCTATCGGGTCTCCCTAAAACTCTCACAAAACCGAATACCCGAAACAACGAGCCATCAAAAATCCTACCTCTAATGTGATCGGTTTCAAAAGGTTCTTCACAAAAAATACCTCTGGTTTGATGACGAATGTAGGTATATCAAGTTGTTTCCTGTATTATTTTTTCGAAAGGAAAACGGAAGACCACGAGAAGGATGCGATAGACGACATAGGGAGATATGACTCTCTGATCTAGACGGAGCAATATGTTATTTAAGACCCAATAAAGCTGCTGTCACATACGGACACCAACTCAAAGACATGGTCCGAGGAAATCATGTCCGGGCATAGATCCTCAACATAGTTTTTCCGATCTACAAGGAAGGAAATCCCTTGCAATGCGTCAACTATAGAGAAATAAGTCTCCTTAATATTGTCTCTAAAATCTTCTCTAATCATCTGAAGCCATTCATGAACACTCTGCTTGATGTATATCAGTGCGCGTTCAGGCTAGTTGCGGCAACCCTGTTTAACTCCTCAGGTTGTGCCGAATGACTATGGAGAATTCTCCATCAAGGTCGGTAATAAATCAATAAAGGCTTTTACTGTTAGAAAGGTTTTCGACAAGGCGACCAATGGTATGCGACTTTTCTAGCATCGCCATAGAATGAATAGGAAGCTGCCAAAATGCGTCTGACAATAAAGGTGTGCGAAACAAAGTTCATGCTGTCATCAGAAAATAATGCACACTACCGCGCGACGGTGCTGGCTGGATGGTGGCAGTTATAAGTTTGGGGTAATTGACTTCGTGTCTATCTTGGCTGCAAATTTACAAGCGGCAAGTCAGTGCAAAAATGAATCGGAGGAAAGAACTTTAGCTTCTTAAGCGAGAGAGCATTTAAATCATTTTCGTAACTTTATGCCTTCCTTACATTTTAACTGCTGTTCAACCTTACATTTTTGAACACCAAGGAGCTGTGTTTCCTTCTTTCCCATCATTCTGTTGTTTATTAAAAGTTCTATTGTATGTAATTCGATACATTTTTACTTTCAACAACCTCATGCCTTATGCAATTTTATGTAAAATATAAAGGTCTCCTTCACTGAAAGTCTATTCAGTACAAATTTTAACTAAATTTACCAAGAATGGATCTGCTGACGTCCATTTTAAATTACAGTAAGCCTTCGCTCTGGCATTGAATTACGAAAATTTTAATTAATGCCCAGCTTCAGTTCCGATTACAAGTGACGGTGGCATTTCATCGAATTTTATTTTGAATATTTTTCCCATGGCTTTGTGCAAGTAATTTAGCAGTTTATTTTTGATGAACATTAAGCACAGTATTCATGGGAAAGGTGTACACTTTTATCTAGTGAGCAGTCATGGGAGTGGAGTAGCAATAGCAGGATGCGTCTCCATTGATACCGGAGTTTCCGGCTGCGTTTGCTTATACCAATTACCATGCAATTCAGCATCACTATAACTGCTCATATATATTTTTTTGTTTTTGATTTCAGTAAAAATAATTTTATTTTCCTGTTTTCCTTTTTTTTAAATGTATCCGCTGAGCGTACTTCTGAAAGATGGATTAAAGGATTCATATATTTTATTTAATTAAAACGAACACACTAGTTTTTTTGCTGTTGGTTCTGCTACAAAATAAAATGCACATTTTTAAAAGCCTATGTGTGCTTGAAACAGGACTCAAATCAAATTACCTATTCAGCTATTCAGCGGGTGTTGTTCCAGGCGCAGTAATATTTTTTATTTTTCCTTTTTTTGTTACATTGCAACAAGTGAATGAATACAAACAATACGAGTATATGCTCGGGATTGTGTGCTGGCAGTTGAGTTGAGTAAACACACTTAAACGAGCGATTAAGGAGTTCACGACCGGACAAGTGTTGATCCATTTGATGATATAGCTATGCCATTTAATTGGCAAGCATGAGATAACGCTGGATGGTGTTTCAATTAGGGAAATGAAAGGTAAATAGAAGAAGAGCTATAACATCATCCAGGTTGAGTATGGTTGCTATGAATGGTAATAGGAATGATGGTTACCACAGTCCACTTTAGAAGCGCCACTATTTACTAGTTGCAAACACTGGAGTTGAGTGTATTTCATTTGATTTACAGCGCATAGAAACTAAGTACATACTATACATTCCAGTACCCTACCTATGACTGTTCATCATTTCCATCTACAAACATATATGATTGTCTATCCTAACAGTACCGGTGTATAGTATGGGAGATTCGATGGCGTCCAGTCGCCACTTTTTATTTCATTATTGTACATCAACATCTATCTATTTCGTAATTTCTCCTGCTTTTTGGCTTTTTTTTTTGCAGTTTTCTGTTGCATTGGCCCGCACAACTTTTCAACATCTAGAAGACTTGTCAGTACTTCAGATGCTTCATACTCATTTTCATGTGGCATTCAGCAACGCTTTCCAGATATGCTCAATCGCAATGCCGAAGCAGTGCGAATTTTGAAAAGAAACTTCGGTCGAAAAAATGCAAAATATGAACGCAAGTTTGTGAAAAAAGTTCGAGAGACTGGTTTGCGGTCATCCTGAGTTCTCAACAGAGGATGTTGTAGCTGTTTGGCTGAAATGTTGCTCATAAATCCAATAAACCTTAACGCGACAAAAATCTCTGCAACTGAAAATTAGTCGCATTAGCCAGAGGAGAATTTTGCATAAAGATCTCGGATTATTCGCTTACTAGACCTTGCAAGTAATTGAAGCAAAATGACCACCCGCTTCATTATCGTTTCTTTGTTTATTTATATACTCAATAGAGAATAGAATAAAGAATTTGGATATGGGCGAGCTATGATTCCAAAAAGATGGGGCTAAGTGCCACAAAAGCAGCCCAAAAATCGGCAGTCGTTTTGGTGATAGCCGCCACGAAGCTTTGATTTTTGGCATTTATTTTGAATTATCAGCTACAAAACATTGTATACCACCTCTATACTCGTATCGTCACCGTCTATTATATGACGAAGAGGTTAAGTGATGATGGCATCTAAGGATCAAGTTATTCATGGGCATTAACAAGACGGAGTCAGGTTTCAGCTCGATTGCAGTCCTAGAGCCAAGATTGACAGGTATCCATCTAAACAGTGTAAAATAATCTTGGTTTGGGAGACACATGAGGCACATAGGAACTCCACTCAGAGACCACAGTAAGCTAGAGGAAGATGCGCGCTTTAAGTGCCAAAGGGCCACACATCATTCTTTATACCCAGTCAAAACTCAGTTTTAGGGGTGAAATATATTTCATAGATATGATATTCAAAAATATGTGTGAAGATATGTCCGAAAAGTCAGCTCGGTAACCTTCTGATATGATTCCTGTTGTGATTAAGGATTGTGGATCTCCTACCCTATTTCTTTGCTACATTAATCCCAAATCTTGAGTTTTGCCCCTTTTGCCTTTCAGTAAGCTGTTCAGCTTAAAATCACGGATAGCGCAGAAAGTTTCGGAACATTCATTAAAGATATTCTTTGGCTAACTTTTCAGCTGCATTATTACCCTCTGTCTTTACGAACTTGTATCCACCAGAGTCTAATCTACAAATTTTAAAGCGCCGCTTCACTATCAGTGAATGGTGACACCTCGAGGAACACGCAAACATGGCAAATAATGATTTGAATTAAAGTAGATATACCAGCGCAGAAACGATACATGATTTTTGGCTAGGAAGCCTCGCCAAATCTGTTTTTATTTTTTTGAAGAGCGCTCTCAATATTTTCGTTACCTTTTTAAGGCGTCCCTTTGATTTGCTTTCTCTGTTACGATAGGTCTTTCTATAACCCGTCTGACATTTAAGGTTTTTCTTAAGACTTTCTAGATGCTCATTCATCCATGATACATCACAAGATATTTGTGTATCTTCGAGTTTGTACCTATGTATATACTGCTGCTCCAAGTCAACGACTGAGTTATCTTACCAAAAGCCTTTCGACATCAACAGGCCACAAATTAACCCAGCTTTCCTGGATTTAAGGATCAACTTTTCCTAGGCTACAAGCCTTTCTAGGAAGAAGATTGTGGATTATTTGGTCAAATGTGATTGAGAAATCTGTGCTTCGAAAGGGTCATTTCATTTTGGAAAGGGTTGCTCGTTAAGTATTTCATCGATTCTGTTGGTATCTGTCTACAAAGGTACATGTCATCCTTTAAAATGAATCACTTTTCGCTCCTATTATTGAATAATTTCTTTAGTCCTATAAGACCAGACACCTTTTAAATTTTATTGTCGAAAAGGCACTGCCATCTGGAAAAACATTCCTTTCCCATAAAATCTATTTCTCAATCACTTTTAGACCTGATGGAAGGAAGGAGGACCATCCCACATGGCTTCTGTTAGCCTTTTAATAAAATGCCAAAGTGGTTGTAAATTTTTCGCACTCTCCTTCCTGTCGTATATTAATGGATTTTTTTTTTTACCAACAAATAAAATAGAAAAAAAATGTTACATTCGTTTAAACCAAACGCCTATGTAGCATAAACGAGGAAGCAGAATCAACAGCAAAAAACAAAATCGCAATAAACCTTAACGAGAGGACATCAACTTTTACGGGCCACAAACAATGGCTGGCACTCACTCTAGCGTAACAATCTATTTCCTGGATACGAAAAATAAATATATATATAAATAAAACCAAAGGGTAATTCAGCCAGTTAAAGTCATGAAATCTTAATCCTTAAAAAAAAATTATATCCTCACCAAATAGATTCGACAATTTACCTTAAATTGGCTTGTTTCGAATGTCCTTAAAAAGTAAAGCCGATGATTGTTGTTAGGTCAATGGAGATGGTGACAACGAATCGAAAGGAGCAGTGGATTTACCACTCCAGCCGTAATGGTTTTGAATAGAAGATGGGATTTTGTTGTGCATAAAAAGAGCAATAGATGTCGTAAAACTAGCTGGCGTACAACAAACATGTTTAACTAGGCATAATAACTGATCTGGGGCTTGTATCTTAACTGGTAAAAAAGTCCTAGAGATCTATTCCTATCTCGAAAATTCAAGCTTGGAACTCACGAGCGTTGGAAATACCTTATAAGTGAATCATACATGGCGCCAATTCCATAAAAGAGAAAACATTCATCAGAAAGGTAGCCTAGAATGTATATAAAAAAGGCAAGTAAACTTCTACAACACCAAAGTCCCTTTGGTGAGATTTTAAATCTCAAGAACGTTCACCTTCGGCAAAAATGGGGTATCCTTGTAGGCTAACAGCAAATAGTTTCTCGCTTTTTACAAATAAGTACGCTGCCTAAATCGAGTTAATGTTTGCGTAACTCACAATTCTTTTTAGAGTCCAGAATGTTGGTGTTACGAACATTGATTGGCATCATTAAGTTGGCACCAAGGTACACTACGAATACCTCAAAGGCTAGATCAGTTTAAAAGAACTGAGAACAGATTTAATGTTTTAAGGCAAAAAACTGCGAGAAACATGGCTTATTGTGTATTCTTCAACCTCTACATATGCCCTTACTATTTACAATAAGCCAAAAAACCCCTTGATTTGATGAAGATTGGCAGCAAGCACATATAGTAAAGCAAACCAACCAACTCGCCTATGGAACGGTGCTGCGGTCTAGACCGTCCAATACAAAAGCAAAGGACAGGGAAAGATCATTGGCTTCTCCGGCGAATAAAGTGAGACCATGAGAAGCATACGATTGAGGAAATGGCGAAGTAAAAATTAAAAATTGGCTTAATTTCGGTTTTGAAAGTAAAATAAAGCCAAATCGAAAAAAATTAGCTGATTTGGCCTTATTTCGCTTCGAACAACGAAATTAAGCCATTTTTTTTGTATTTTGGCCTTGAGGGCCTTACTTCACGTCACCGACTTTCTCTATGGAGAAGAAGCACAGACGTAGGCGGAAATGCATCGAAAATATATTCGAATCATTTGTCATGGAACATTTGAGCTTGTTTGTGATGACGGCAAACCCTACTACTGTACGAGTATATCGACCTGATCTGAAAAATGCCTCAAGCTGCTAGAACACGTAAAAGGAATTGGTGCCAATGATTCGTTCGGAAAAGAATGTGATTCCGATCCAGATTGAAATTAAGTTCAGATTCCGTGATACCCTCATCATCCCCATCCTCAAATCCTCAAAATCCCACAGCTTTACGTTCTACACAGTGTGGCAAATAATATCCCGGACTGGGATTTCCTTTTATTTCTTCTCTGGATTCAAAATGCGTGCTCTGGTTCAAGCTCATTTTGCGGAATCGCCTGCAGTGCCCGTGTCAAAAAAAACATCGTTTTACCTTCAATTCAGTTTAAATTTCGGGAACAAAAATAAGTCATAAGTGCATACGGCGGATGATTTAACACACATACTTGATTTTGAGCCAAAAATTGACGAACAATGAGTGCTGTGTGACTCGGTGCATTGCCAACTCTATTTTACCCAAATCCTCGTTAAGTATGGTTCGAATAGTCTCTTTGTTGATGTCTAAGGTCTCTTTCATCATTCTCAGTGAAGCATTGATTGGATCATTTCAGGCGTCCGAACAGAAATTGGTTTTTCTCTGTGTTTATAATCCTCCAACCAAAAAAACCGTTCTACTGAAACAATCGTCACGGTACACTTGTTGCATTAATCGTAATGTTTCTGATGCATTTTTACCAAGCTTTGCGTGAAATTTAATGACCGCTCTTTGTTCCGAGTTAAAATTTCAACGTCAACTGTTATGAAATTTTGACAGATGGTAGAGAAAGATTCAAGCTTTAAAACGAATGTTTGGACAAATAGATGGCGCTCTTGGTTGCTGTGTAGTGGCTCGTGTCCGGGATATTTCTTACCCCACTGTATGAGTATACTGTAAATGTGAATTTTGAAACAGCCTGAGAAGGCAATCATTTCTTCTGCAGCTGTGAAGGGTAAAACACAACACTGAACAAACTCCACCTCAATATTTACGATAAATACGAATAGTGTACTTTGATTCGTGTTTTCATTGAAGCCCTATTATTGTTCTTTTATGTCGCGATTTCGGGTGGGTGTTTGAAGTAACTGACTTCTGTTTGTATGTCATTTGGTGGGATTTTCAATGACCGACTTGCAATTAGTTAGATCTCTTAGTTTCCCCTGTTTTCCACGATATTTTCTTGTTTAATTACCCCTTGGCCATTATTTTACATAAATTAAGCGAATGAAACCGTAAGGAAGTTAGATCTTGCACCCCTTTTTTTTGTATAGCAAAACTATATGTTTCAAAGTTGCTACCACGAATAAAGTCAAAAGTTTAAGTTGAACTATGACGCAACATCCAAATTGCCAAAGTTCAGTTTCCAAGCAAATATAATATATTTAATCGTACGGATGCCATTACCATTTCACAGAACTAACATTAGTATCTCAACCAAGACCTTTTCTTAATGCGGCTTAAATTTTTTATCATCAACGGTTTCCACAGTCTTCTTCCGGAACTAATCCTTACAATGAGCCATTTTATTGCATTCTCTCGGTTAATTACGTGATTTGTTTTTTTGTTTTTTGCATCCTCTCAGCAGCTAGTTACATTTTCATCATTCCACTACTACTGATCCCATCTGAAGACTTATAACAACCCCTTTGGAGCTAAAGTTTTACATTAACCACACAACATTTGCATTCAACATGAAATCTTCTCGTGAACTGAAAATGTAAAACCGAAACGTGACAGATATAAGTCAGTACGCGTCGTAGTCATATGTATCTCGTATACAACCATTCATCACACAATGCAACTGCAATTATTCAAGATACTCATAGTTCTACTTGCAACGCAATCACATCTCGACACCATCGTGCTAAGACAATGGGACTTTATGACTTTTCATAATCCTTCTACTTGAAAGGCAAAAGCCTTCTGTAACTTTATGCTTTCACACTTCGTTCCATAGCGCGAAAATCTACAACAAAAACAACAACAGAGAATCCAGCAAATGGAAAAAAAAGTTAACAGAACATCATCAGAAACTCTCTGATGTATTTGGAGTTTATATTTTGCACCATAGATATCTCGCTTTGAATCTGCTTTTGTATCTAAGTTCAAGATATACTACTTTGAATACTGTTTCGCATAATTATAATCAAATTAAACACCACAAACTAACCGACATGGTGAAAGATACAACACAAAGCAACCCGAAGGCACGATGAAAAGAAAAAAATGGTGAAAACAGTTTCGACGAGATAAAATTTTAAGCCCGGCCTTTCCGTTTTGTTCCTCAAAATCATCAAATCACTCATAAAATACACAAAATACATTTCCAAAATGCAAATTACTATTAATGAGGGGGTGCGCGGCTGATGAGGACCATGGCTGAGGAAGTAGAACAAGATGGCGAAACAGAAATTGTTCAGCTTTTCGCATATTTTTTTTCTGTTTGTCTCCTTACTTATACTTTTATCTCCGAGATACTTTCCGAATGCAAAACGATAGAAAAAAAAAAGAAAAAGAAAACTCAAACCCATCTTCTTCGTCAATGGTGGGCTGGCTTTGTGAACGTTTTTGAAGTTGCCTTCGTCTAATTGAACGGAATTTTGCTTTGTTAAATTGACGCCCAGTTAGACGGTGCCGATGACGACAATGACGATGATGTTGCCGATGATGATGGGGATGAAAATGACGACAGTGTAGAAGAGCGTAGACCCAAAGACAAAAGGCTTTAAAACCTACCCAAACCTACAACTCTTCCATCCAAAAAATTAAGGAATGAGACGTTAGTTGAAATAATTTTCGCGAATTAATTTTTAATTAAAATTCATGCAAAAGACTGAGGGGGATGGATATGCTCCCTTGGGCTGATACGAAACAGAAACATAGAATATGGTTCTGGTACTGGTTCTGCTTTCGCCACAGCAACAGACGACTAAAGAAGGACTTATTACGAGTTCAGGATGCCACTGTATTCTCGCCTCTGTAGCATGACTTGGGGTAGGTAAATGGCAGATTCTTTTGTTGTTCTTTTCAGCCCTAGCTACGGGGGAAAAAAAAGTTCAGCAGTTTTTGTCGAAAAGCCTAGCTATCCGATGAAGTAGATGTTTGAAGGTTTTAGGCAAATAAATAGCTCTAAGGGGTGGATTTAGTGTGAATTTGTGTTAATTGAGTTGATGTAAGCAAATCAAAAGTTTTGCGGTTTTATGGTTTCTGGTTTGTTTAGACTTGGAACGCTTGATTGATAGAACACAGGGGCCGTACTAAGTGGCATTTTATGTTTGTTATGCTGACATTGTGCTAATTTATTTGTTTTGGACTAATTCAAGTGAACGAAATAAATAATTGCAGTAGATATGGATATTTGTCCACCTTAAATGACGAAAATTCAAAGTTGTGAATTTTAAAGCATCGCTAAGCGGGAGCCGTTTGATGATTGTCTTTGAAGACATCGAAATTACCAAAGAAAATCTTATCACTAAGTGTAGAGTAAGGCACTCAAGGTATGTAGTCACAACCTCCAAGCAATATTCCAGCAGTCCAGTCCTTCGGTCTCTTACACTAGACATCAGAACTAATCTTCGTGAATAAAAATTAAGGCTTTGGCTTAAGCTCTCACATAAGCCCTTCTGAAACAAGTTTATCTGATAATTTCTCCTGGATTTGCTTTTTAGGTAGGACGAATGGAAAAGAAATGCCAGTAGTGTTTAGCCAGCAGATCAGTTATATCTTAACAGTAGCAATGAAATGCTCTTTAGACAATCTGTGACTATCGACATCGAACAATAGGTGAGTCCTATAGTTTAAGGGCGAAAGTTTAAAGGTTATTAAAGTGGCTCATCTGCAAACTAAGTTCAGAGGTGGCTTGACCAATCTTCAATGGGTGAATATTGAAGATTTAAATAATTGTAAATGACGATACGAAATGTTATGAACGAACGGATAGAGACTACAAAAGCATTGCCCATCGGTTGTTATGTACGCAATGATTTAAACAATGGACGTACCAACAAACAGCATCTTACCCAAGACTGCTCTTATTAAAAATAAAAAATAAAAAATAAATAAAGTAACTCCTGCAAAATTTGAGATTGAGTCAATGTCAGCAGAAAACGACTTAGTGTAATGGCTTCGTTATCAGTATGCTCAGTACATTAATCATCACACTTGTTGCATCTGATACCACAAAGTGGTCAGCCTACGATACATGGCTACATGTATATGGCTATCGGCGGCGAGCTGGGGGAGTCACTGAGGGTATCATAAAATTTAAACTGAAATTGGCTCAGCAATATGTAGACAAAATCGAGTGGCATATAGCGTTGTTGTTAGGTAGCTTTGGTACATCCGTGACTACGTTGCTTCCGCCAAATCAATTATCAGATTGCAAGCTGTCAGTGCCATTTCTTTGCAATAGTCCTTGCAATTTTATCTTGATGAGGCTTCAACAACGTTATTAAATTTAAGAAACATTGGTCAAACTTAATGAACACTTGCACCATAATACACGGGACCAAATTGACCATCTGACACCGCTATTCGTCATTTTCTTCGGAAGATGTAGTGTCACCGAGACGCATACAAACAGTGCGTACTGAAGAGAATACTGCCATTGAAAGTAGCTCAATCCAAATTTATCGATTTTATGTCGTTCACATCAGCTTTCTCTGTTTCCGTCGACTTAACGCAAAGATCTTGGCTTGAAGGCTTACAAGATCCAGCTCGTGCAAGAATTGAAGCGAAATAACTTTTGTTTCAGTTGAAATTTCGATAAACGAAACTTAAATCAACTGGCATTGGACCCGACGTTTTATCAAAATTTAATTTAGCGATGAAGCTCAGTTTGATTCATCGGCTGCGGTGCGTTCTGTGGACTGGTGAAGCCATCAAATTATTTGTTCTTTTTTTAAATGAAGCTTATCAGCGTGTTACAATCAAGGATATTTGCTATAGAGCCATGAATTTTGAATTTGACGTTTCCCGATTAAATGTAGTAGCGATAATGCTCCAGCAGGATGGCGCTACATGACATACAGCAAACGAAGCAATCAACTTATTGAATGACACATTCTCCAAGATCTTGTAATTCGAAGGCTCTTGATTATTATTTTCTTTGGGGATACGTGAAGTCGCAAGTTTACTCTGACGAACCAACAACAATCGTGTAATTGAGGACAAATTTAGGTCTGCCTCTGATTATATGTATAAACCATTATATAATCTTAAGGAAGGTTAGACTCTACTCTACTAACTGGGACTATAAATTTGGCTGAAAATAAACAAATTATTGTTTCAACCATACGAAAACACGTCCACCAAACAACTTCGAACAGCACTCAAAAAATTGTTCAGTAGATACCAACAAACGGACCTTTTCTCAATCTAGATTAAATCTGAACAATTAAAAAAAGAAAAATTGACCAATACTGGCATCAGAGGCATTAGAACAGAGACACCGCTGTGACAGTCCTATGACAGCGATACAATCTCGACATTGTTTTTTCCAACTATTTTCGGCACCAGAGGACTTCTCGAGGTATCCTATAGTCGAGATTGACTCAGAATTTCCTGCAATGGCAGCCGTTGGACGTAGAGATACTTTCCTTGGATACTTCACGAGAAGTCCTATAGTCGGAATTTACTCCCTGCAATGGCAGCAGTTTGATGTGGAAATTTTATTCTCACAATATCCAATGGAATATCCTTTCGTTGTTGCAGCGAGAAAGAAGAAAGTAACCTAACTCAACTAACGTCTCAACCTAAGTGCACATTGGTTCCTTGAAGCGATTGGACTTTAGTTATTCTTCTAAGACAGTATTAAACTAGTTTTTTACAAGAGTTACAAGATACAAGAGTAGCCAAGAGTCCTTATCATGTTTCGCACCAAGTTAAGGCTTTAAAAAAGCTTTGATTTATTTAAATGTGATCCTTAAAGCAATACAACATTTTAATAGATTCATAGAGGTGACAAAAAAAAATTAACTTCAGCCAGATGAAGCATAGTTTCACATTTCACATTTTCTCTTCAGTTTTTATTGAACATTTAAATCAAATTTCCAACAAATTCAATTACAATTTGAAGTATTCTGTATTTTTAACATTTTTCGAAACAATGAACGCAGATAACCCCAGCCGAAGTGTTATTCTATTCGCGTAAAACAATCAAACCTCTGATTGAACAGAAATTTTCAACACATATTCACCAGTTCATCTCTATATGCACGTATCTGCAATTCATTTAAAATTAAATATCCGAACGGATGTGGCTAGAGAAATAAAATACGAGAATGCACCGATAGGTCCAAGGAAAGAAAAAAACACAGTCTATGCCCTATCAACTCGTTCATTACATTCATTGGTGTGCTTTTTCCTTCAAATAACAACGAAACAGAGTTGAACACAGTTGAGCCTCAAACTCAGAATAACCAACTTGGACAATCTATCGCAGTTGTAATAGATTTCTGTGGTACCCTATGATGGTATTGTTGTAATACGTCCTTAGTTAATGATCCAAAGAGTTAAGATGATGAACAGTACTTCGAATGAAATTAGTATCAATTAAACACACCTTGGAAACCTTAATAACTCGTATCTTCAAGTTCTTTTTGGTACAACCATAGCCTTTCAACCAATGTACCCTACCAGGCATGCGGTATTTAAAATGAAAAATAACACACATTCGCATCCGCGGTGCATAGCTGCTAAATTCCATCATACAAATTATGAGGTTATGTGTCCGTACATTCACTTTGACCAGTAACTAATGCGCTGCCATTATCTGGAACATGAAAGGTACTGTCCATGCTGTTAAGCCCAACTCTCACGTTCCGTGAAATGTTTCGTGTGTGAATTTCACTGGGATGTGTGAGAAAAATAGCAAATTGCATAGTTGAAACTGGTAGTCTACAGATACATAGTGATATGCCATTCTATCACTGACAAAAACCCACAGGATCCCGCATTCATGAGTTTGTAATTAAAAGAAATATGACTTCACATCCGAAGGCTTCAGGGGAGAAGGTAAAGATTTTTTTTTTCAAATTTTTTCCCCCTTTCTCTTCACTTTTGAACTCTACACAACATGTTTTGTAGAGTGAAAAAAGACAATACAGAAAATCTCCAAGTCCAAACACGGACGGCCGAAAAAAAAAAAAAACAGAATCAAGAACAACTTTCCTGAGAGCCACCTTTGTCGAGACAAAATGGAAAAATATCTAAACGATCTATGGAACGGTTAACTGTTACTAGCATTTCCGGAGAATGTTATGATTGTGAAATTTTTTGTCGAAAGCTATGTGGATTGGAGTTACGTGTTTTCTCTGTTTTTCTGTTTTTTTTAGAAAAAAAAGTAAACATAGTCCACGGTTGGGAAAAGGTACAACCGAAGGTTTATGGGAACGTCAACTCGGAGCTCTGCTAACCTTCTGTAGAGACATCCAGAAATAATTTGTTTATTTCTTTTTTCCTTAACTGGAGTATATTTCATATGACATTATCAGGGGGACATTGCACCACTGGACCAGGTACCAACCAGGCGACTAGAAAATTCAGCTTAAAAAAATATATATTGTATATGAAAGTAAATTCTTTCCACTATTGCAGGTCAGGTCATTCTGTTGCTAGAGAATTTAATGGAAAACAGGTGCTTATATGTATGGCTTTGTGTCAATATTTTTAATGGAAATGAGTTTTTTTTTAAATCTCATTAAATTTGTTCATGAAAGCGCGGCTATCTTGTCGCTTTTAATTTAATTATTTGGATGGTCCTTTAGGATAATTTTGTCTTTAAAGTTATAGTGAACATTTATCGATGAGATTAAATTCAACAGTACAATTGAATTTGAATTAAAACAAAAATGTCACAAGGTGCCCGAAGATGAAAACAAGTAGAGTAAAGCTTAAATGGCTGGGAATTATCTACGTATCACGGGTGAAGCTAGGCTTGCTCATTATTTTCTGCTCCTGATCACGCCGATGACCGCAAGAAGCCCAGAATTGTAATCAGTTTTTACGTTGATTTTGTTTGAAAAGTTTGGTTTTTGTCACTGTGGAGTCCTTCCTACAAGTAATTCATAGCAGGTCCTGACGTTGCTCAAACTTTACTTAAAAAAACGAGATCTAGGCTTTAGTCAACAGCACTTTGTATTGTACCGTGATTTTATTCTCGTCTAGTACTGCACTGAAAGTCGGCATGTCCATTTCTACTTGAGAATGACACCTAAGACTAGATTTATTCAGACCTCTAACATGATTGAACAACGAACGAACGAATTCTCATCTTTCAAGCATCGTGTATGTATGTACATTATGTCATCAATCACAACTCAGAAAGAGCAAATCTCTTCGCGGTATTATGGAAGCGAGGAGCAAGAGTTGAGGTGCTACTCCTACCGCAGAAACTTCCTTAGAGGGTTCGACTTTGAAGTTTTCCATTAATAGCAGGTTGATTTTGAGAATAACTTAAAATTATCTCATTGCCTAAACAATATCACTCAGCGCGAATGACTGCTACCCAACACTCCCATCAAAGTAAGCAGAATAAAGTGTTGAGAATGTAGATACTCATAGCTGTCAGCAAAGGGGGTGACAATCGTACAGCAGTCACTAATAGATTCAGTTTTCGAAATAAGTCGGAGACGATCGAATACCGACTATTGTGCTTCGCTATCTAACACTAGAAGCGGTGCATATTGACGCCAACCTGCAGTGTTGAATCCTATTCCAAAAAAAAAGAAAACAACACGGTCAATAAGTTTACTCCCCAATACAAGTAAGTCATTCGAAACATTGATCACTCAAACCGTGAGTAAGGGCTAACATCGATCTGGCTTTAGGGCGGGACATTATATCTCCCAGTCCGCATCCAAATTGGTATCTATTAGTATCTGACTAGTGGAACAGAAGCAAAGAACTGCATGGGTGACTGCTTGATTGCCTTAAAGAAGGCCTTCAATACCGCATGTTTAGAGGAAGTATCCTTCAAGTTAATCAATAGACAGTTCATCGTTAACGAATGATTGCTACTGGTAAATTTTTTTATATTAAAAGCGGTCTGCAAGCTGCTAACTTCATTACATATAAGTCAAGACGTCTAAACTTCGATAAGTTTAAACAATATTGCAATGAGAGGCAGTTGAGGGTTAACTTTTAGAGCCCCGACACCATATCCTTTGGGGTCTTTTTGTCTGGAGCTTTAATTGATACTATAGATACTTAAAATTGGCGGAAGGGATAGTTTCGTCATAAGGCAAGCTGAAAGACACATTGCAAGAGTAATGACCTCAACAACGAAAATACAGGGCTAACTACTTCAATTAAAATATTTACGAGTATACCATGAAAGCGCGCGCCTTAATTCCCCAGAAGCGCTGTGTGCCAGTAAATTAATGATTAGTTAAGTAAATTGAACCAATTTTAAAGCATTCGTTTGTATAGTCAGAAAAGTGTTGAAACCTGTCCAATTGGAAGCTAGACTAAGCAAAGTGATGATGAGAAGGCCCCATTTGATGCAACACACTTATGCCATCGTTCTCTTCCATTCTTCACAACACTTTTTAAAAACTCTTTTCACAAATTTTAGATTTGAAGACTTTTGGAACCGGTGCCCTGGCTGGTCAGTACACGAAAATCTGTTCGCTATAAAAAATTTAAGACGTGCTACACTGAAGTAGACTAAGTAAATTGCCATAAAATGCACAACACAGATTTAGTACTGAAAACATAATTAAATTGCTGTTGTGGATATATTGATCATTAAGTTTGCAAATTTCGTTGTGTAACTATCATTGCAAGCATTTTTAACTTAATTTTGAAATTGATGTACAGGGAGAACATATTCGGCATATTTAATTGCTTTTGTTTCGGAAAAACCAGAACGCAAGGGTGGGCACTAGAGTAATCCAAAATGTGTATCGAGAGGTTATTCTCAGCAATTCCAAGTATCGACAATGGTTTGCAAAATTTAAAAATTAAAACTTTAACCTCGTTCGATAGAAATCCCACTGTTACGGTAAGTGAACTTAAGTTATATGAGACGAATTCCAGACTCACAAGGGCGATTATGTTGACCGAAATCACGAATTTTACGAAATGATACTTTTACAGATGGCCCATTTTCGTAACAGGATTGAATACGAGTAACAAAAATGCGTTGTTGCGTGGTGACGACTCCAAGACTAAAATTGCCAAAGATTGTATGACATCTTTTAAAAAAGGTCAACCACATTGAATTCAGTAAATGACAGTAATTGATAGCCAACAGCCACACCATCTATTCGTTCGCAATTTGCTTATGTTGCAATAATTGATAATAAATAAATAAATAAACTAATAATTGACCAACTAGCCTCTTTGGCATGGTAGTTAAGTATAGTGCCCTACTAACATTATAAAAAAATATGTATTAAATTATTACTTCTAGTATTTAGTGTTTGTTTATATATAATTAAAAAAAAACACTCATAGCAGACCAATTTTTAGGATACAACATTATTAGGGATGTCCTCTGATTGCATGAAAAAATTTTGGTTAAATTTAATTTAAAACTCTATTTCCAGCCCTTCAAAAGTGTTAATGAAAAATCAAGGTAAACTATCCGCAATTTATGACCAACAATTCAAGGATTATTCATAAACACAATTGCAGGCCCATGAAGTGAATGGTTTCGAGCACAAATATTTAAATTCTCTAAAATTGTGGAAACTATTTCAATGGTGTTTTATTTTTTAGTATAATTCTCTCTCCTTTTTTTTGGTTTGATTTAAATGGGATTATTGTGTTCCAGCTGACATTTTACCGGAAACAAACATTGCAATTAGTTGGACAATCGGATATAAGTACAAACACAAATATCTACGTTTGGTGATGGCCATTACATATTTCAGTCTTAAGTGAATATCGTTTTTTTTTTTTTTGTTAAACATGTAAATCATTATTGTACTAGAAAAATAGAACAGATTACACTGTAATTAATTTTTTAAATTAAAATTTGCTCCTTAGCGAATTGTTTTGACCACGACTGCTTGGAAAAAAAAAAGTTCAATGTCCTTTCGTAGTTCGATTGCTTGTAAAGTAGTAATAGAAGTATATTTCTTCTACACGGATACCTACGCAGAAGTATCGTTGGGTCATCTACTTTAGATACGTGCCTTAAGTCCCAAGTATTAATAATTAGTAAATGTTAATAAACGACACGAAAGGTTGTCCGAAAGAACGGTTCGCTGACTTCAATACACACTCTTGAAGCAAGCTTGGAAGGATAACACTCTAGCGATTTTTTCAGCCTTTCATTTGATCGACTATTCAATTATCAGACAAGTGAGGTTCATAACTAGCTAATCATCAATTGATTCTTGATTCAGTGAGGATCAGTAACTATAATTGCGAAATTTTTAGTCGATGATAGTTCAGTCAGGATAGTATACTCGTATTATCCACGGTTAATTTGCGACCGATCGTTATTTTATTTGCAACTTCGGAGCAATCAATCGCTAGTTGATCGGAAGTCGATCGTTGATAAATTTGTAATATTTCACATCTGTGGAAACTGGGTGGCTTTTGATCGGCAAACTGCGGAAAGTATCAAGTCTATAGCTGTTGAACAAAACTAAATTAAAGCAAAGAGTATCTATGAGGAAATAACTCCGAGCATAAATAAACAGTCTGCTCCGGGATTTTTACTTCGGTCGTTAAACAATGGTAAAGGTTTTTTGATTCCTACACTGTGATCGACAGCAAAATATCACTGCGCAAAATAATTCGTCCGACCCGTAAAAACAACTCCACCATGAAGAAATGTTCCAAATAACATTCACGGAGCTGACAGCGAATGCAAGCGCTACAACCGTTTGATAATTGTATATGTACACCTACGATCGACAATCATCTGTTCTAAGAAATATAATTACAAGAACACCAGCGGACCCCTAAAGCAGAATCATAATGAGTGAAAGAATCATTTTTTTAGTAAATAAAAGGGCTAATTGAGTACAGCCGAGCAGGAGGAACTGGATGATCTGTTGGGCGGTGGTGACGATAGATCGAGCAACGGTAGCGATGATAATGATCACGATTGGATCACCCAATGATGGTGATGGTGATTCTGACGACGGAATATTTGATCATGAGGGCCCATATGTGAACGATCCGCCGTTGCCAGACATGGCTGCTCTTGATTTAGCCTACGATTTATTAGAGAATGTCCTTGGTGGAAATGGACTAGGTGAGCTGGTGGATGAGCCTTCACAAATAATCGGTGCCAATCGTGGGCAAACCGCACAGTTTGGTGGTCAATGCCATCCGTCACTGAAAAGGCACGAACCGATACTCTGGTTGCTGATCGAAAATCTGCTCTCTCCTTTCTGTACAACGACGTTTGAAAAGAAAAAAGACGAATTTAGGACCATTCTGACGACTTCAATAGTAGAATCAAAAGGCCCGACGAGCTATGAATACAAATGTAGCTTTGCCAAATCCTTGGCGTACGGTGTTCTGCTTCTCTGAAGAATGTCAGCTCAGTAGCTACACATCGAATACGCTGAAAAATGTTGTGCTTCTGTAACAGCTCATCAGACAGAAAACTCGAGAACAAAGAAGCCTGTTGTAATTTTGGACCATAACAAGTTCAAGGGTGGAGTCGATACGTTCGACCAAATGATTCGTGGCTCTACGTGAAACTAGAGTGCAATCAGTGCCCAAAGTTCCTGTTTTATAACATAATTGGTGTTCTAGCATCCTGTGCATTTCGATAGTTTGAACTGTGTCCTCCATCGGGGCATCCACGACCTTCCGACAAACGCAAGGTTTTCTTGAAGGAGCTATCCTTAGAGCTTATAATAACACATCTCAGGGATCGATGCAATCCTCAGTTGGAAAAATCGACTTTAGAAGCGATGAAATTGATCAGTTTCAAGCCGCCGATTCCTCCTTTGACAACTCCTCATGCCAATTAACAGGTAATAAGCGAAGATCAGAACGAGCTGCAGCGATGCGTTCCTTGCAAAAGCACCCGCACTGCAAAAGTTGATGTAAAAACCCACTCAGTGTGCGAATTTTGTTTAGAGCCCAACTGCCAAAAGCATTACATCAAAGTGTGCGAAAGGTAAAAGACCAACGACATCCGAACGACACGTAGCGCCGAAAGCACGCAATCGTTTGCCGTTGGCGCTGGCAGAAGTTTAATTTTGTTTACTCTTTTCTTTCTTTTTCTAATTTTTGAGTAAATTTGTTTATACTATAAATGAAGAAATGAATTCATTCAATTTGCATTTAAATTCGTACTTCTCCCATGTAAATGTACTGGGGTACGATTGTACCCCAAAGACGGTCCACGAAATTTTTACCATGGACGGGTGCAGGGTTAAGAGATTTTAATCACGGACTACAAGAAAGGATAATGAGACGATCAATGGCTCCTAAACCTCTGTATATACTAACATATATATGTATATTACTTAAATGCCAACCTAAACCTATGTAAGCTGACCATCGATATTTACAGAGCAAATAGATTGGTCAGCTCTGCCTCATTAGTGAGGCTGGTCCGTAATTGACGGAAACGATGACGAAACATCTTCCCCGTCATTCAATCACCAGAAATGCTGGTGCTGCCTAGTTGATTTGGAGAAGGCTTTCGACAATGTATGGTTGCTATGCTACAAGCTGGGAAGTCTGGGGATCAGTAAACCACTCTTGTACATTCTTTATAATATGCTCACCAACAGACAGTTCATGCTGAAAAATGGTGATGTGACTTCTGTTGCAATATTTCAAATTAAAAATGGTCTTCAGCAAAGCGCGGTCAATTCGCCGATCCAATTCAACATTTATACAAGCGACTTGATCCGTTCACTTCCCCATACTATTGCGTACGCAGATGACTTGATAGCGTACAGAATAGGTCCAAAAATCGAGGTCATTTATACTCTCTTACATCGTGACTTCGATAAGATAAGACGATTTTGCGATGCCTGTAAGTTGAAAATCAACTTTCAGAAGTCGGAAACCATTCTCTTTAGGACGCCGTTGTCTGGAGCCTCTAGGGATACCAGAAAAAATTGGCGAAAGTTCTCGATCATTGGACAACACGGACAGCCTCTTGCCTGTCGAAATGTAGTCAGTTACCTTGGGATCTGGCTAGATCAGTTTCTATATTTTAATAAAAATGAGATGAGATGAGAGCTGGGTATAATGTCTCCCAAAATCGAACCAATTTTCGACCAGAGCAGTTCATTTCTAGACCAGAACTTCATCAAAAAGAGGTGGTGTTGTATGAAGAGTGATTCAAAGCCGCTTTAACACAGAAAACAAAAATACTATTAAATTAAGCCACTGAACAGGAGAAACCAGGTCCTGCGAAATTTTGCAATTTTATTTTATTTAATTTATGCATGGGCGTATTCCTAGTAAAAGAACAAATTAAACTGGTAATTCGTTTTCTCTAAAGAAAGCCTTCCAAATTCTGGTATTCGTAAAACACTGTTTGAATAATTATAGCGTATAATTGATGCTCTTAGATTCGTTTTCAAGTGCTTAAAAATTGCTTTGTCGACTCAACATTAGGACTTAAGAAAGGCTTTCACTGTCTGCTAATCAAAATGTACTTCAAATTATCCTCGCTACTAAAGTGATTACAGACTTACTATAGACTTCAGTTTATTTTAAATCCGTTAGGTCTTCACGGTAAGAAACACGCTCACATCCATGCCAAGCCCTTCAAAGTCTTCTTTCCCTGTCCGAATGTAGCCTCCATTAACCTTAAACAATTGGAAAATTTGCGTTATTGCCCTATTTACATGTTGAAGCACCTAATTTCATGATGAATGCTTAACAATTTGTTTATGACCCATAATTTGAGTAAATAATTCTCCTTCCCTTCTCATTTTCTGCCTTCCTTCGACTTTCATTCATTGCTCACCGTCGTTATTTTCGAAGAAACCTTACATGTCCTTAGCTCGTAAAGCAAACTTTAACAACCCGCGTTCCATTGAAATAACAGAAAAGAAGTGTTAACACTAAATTTTGTGGCAAAAAAAAAACACAACATAAGCACTGTCGGCCTAGTTGTTTGTATTTATTCATTACGAAAAGCCCCGACCCCATCACCATGTTGAAGTTTTTCCACCTTCAAGCATACACAAAACACGACGCACTAGCGAAACGAACTTAAATCCACAAAAGCTAAAAGCAAAGAAGGCTTGAAACGTTCAAATGAATGCAAATGAATTTATTCAAATTTTATTTCACCCAGTTTACATGATACTCATAGCAGTACTCCTTTTCAACTACTTTAATGCAAATGAAGTGAAGATGGCAACGACAATAACCCCCTTGGAGTAAATCTACCAAAACAAACAATAGACAGTAAGGTACATTTAGAAAACTGTGGTACAACAACAACGTGTCACTCAAAATATTTACTATGCCGCGCGCTTTAATACGAATTCATGCATAAGTAGCGAAGGACATTAATATGCATACGTTTCCGAATTTAGCTCAACTTTTCCACATACGAATAGCTGCCTCGCAATAGAACTATTCGCATCTAGTATCTGAACGCGCGGTTTAGAAATGCATAGAAATGAAAAATGTGAATTCTAACAGCCTTCCAGACAAAGGCAGGGGCGTAACGCAAATGAGAACGCGCCAGCGTTTTAATAACTCTCAAGAGCGTTCCATAAAATGTGTCACATATTCACGTAGAACACCATAAAATAGGGGAGTTGTAACTACTGCCGAAAATTGTGTATTTCTTCTTGTTTCTTTTCGAAGAAGTGGCATAATTATTCCACAAGGATAACGTTTGGTATATTTACCTTTAAGATTCTATCCACTTCCTACAGTCATGTTAGTCTTTACTTTTACTCTTAACCTACCTGCCACTCATCACTGCTCAAGGATTAATGAGTGAATGTAAATGCAAGAAGATGAGTAGTTTAAGTCATCTACTCGTACGTCTTTGTCAGTAATGTCGCCTTGGTTAGGTTATGCTCCTCGTAGTTGTTGTTATTGTTGTTGCTGTTGTTGCCAGGATCTAGATCCTGTTGATTTATTTAACATACGACCTCGTTTATCTACGATAATCCGTGTTGCTAATTAGACGCGCATTCTACTCAGGTCAACATGATGTGTATTTTATGCGTTCTCATCTTATACACACACACGTATGTATATACAGACGTTACACAAGACGTCTCTACTCCACAAGTCAGAACAAGTCGTGTTCTTCTTCTCATCATCATTATCCTTTGATATAAGCGAAACATTATCATCGTCAATCAATCAGTCAATATCACTCCAGTGAAGCAGATTTGTGAGAAAATTTCACTTGAATCCATGTCATTTGAAGGATATTAAGCCAGAGATAGACTCGCGCGTTTTGTTGCTAAGGCAAGCGAAGGATTTGGAAGAAGATTGACCTGGGAACACCATCGCAACGAAACTTGGATAGAAGCAGAACTTTTCTCTTCGAAAACCTTATGCGGTTGGATAAACACTGTACGATTGAGAGAGAGAGAGAGGAGGGGGTGGTGTTATTACTTGATCCTATGACTTGTGAGGCGTCAATTAGTGGAAAAGATTATACCAACAAGGTTTGATGTTTGTTTTCCCATTATGGTGCTTGAACTTTCACAGTATTCGTATGTAAGGTGGAGGAAGAATGACGCCAAAGTTTTATCCCATTAACTTTGAATGGGATTTGATGAGAATATTGAGGAGTCCAAGTCACTGAAATTAAGGAGAAAACAATTTATTTCTTGGTTGGCTAATTGAAAGGTCCTTGCAACTTAGATCACCACTGAAGTGTTGTGTACCTTTCCTACATTTTTGAGGCATCACATTGATAGGTAGCACTTACAACGATACATTTCTTTTGTTCTTGATTTGATTTCATTTTATCGAAAATAAATACATCTTGCAACGGTGTATCCTGACAGTTGCCCTTAAGCCTAATTAAAACAATATAAATGAATATAACCGAGAGCTCATTACTTCATTAATATACAGAGAGACATGTTTAAGGAAATACGACACAGTAGAGCCTTCTATTTGTAATGCTCTGTCCAGCACCGATTGGCAACCGAATTCCCAATCAACAACTAACCAAAATTCGATCGAACATACCTCTAAATACACAGCCATTCACATCGTGCATATGTCCTGCTGACCCAGCGGAATGTCTTTCCAGTTATTGGGTTATGCTGATGACACCGGTAATGGCTGTAATCGCTGTTGACAACAGCTATAGCTTCGAAGTGGTTAAGCAGTTTATCTGTCTCCAAGTAATACAACAAAAGGTAGACGCCGGGTTTTGACGAAAGAATATTTGAAACTCGATAAATTGAGACAATATTGCACAAAATCCTGATCCTGACAGTTTTGGTTTATAAACTGAACCCAAACTCTCTGCGTGATAATCCAGTAAGCTAACTTTCACGCCATCGCCATCGCCATCGCAACGGATAAACACTGGAATATATTCGGTTATAAATCTTACAAACTTGCGTACACCAGCTGCAGCTGGTGCATTATTTGGACCGAAATTTCTATTCGAAGTTCGCACTATTTCGGCAACACAGTATCCATTTTGGAAGTAGGTGGGCAATACTTCCCAATGTTTTTCAAGCGCAAATGGCTCCCCTTCGTACAGCGAAAATACAATACAGAGTTTCTGTAAGGCATAGAGCTTGTGTCAAAATTGCATACACAGTGTGGCAAATAATATCCCGGACACGAGCAATATTTCAGCAACAAATTTTTTTGTCCGAACATGCATTTTAAAGATTAAACTTTTCTCTGCTATCCGCCTGCATAAAGACGCTGGAGGATGACAAACACACAAGAAGGTCAATTTCAGTTCGGACGACTGATATGAACCAACGTGATTTTGTTGCAGAATTCATTCCAACTGGTGAAACAATTCTTGCCGCATATTATCTGGAAGTTTCTAAGCGTTTGATAGCTAGAATCCACTGTATTCGAACCGAATACCGCGATCTAAAAAGTTGGTCTCTATTGTACTATAATGTACTAAGTCACATTGCAGTCATTGTTCATGAATTGTTGGCTCAATACGAAGTGCGTAAGTTAAATCATCCGCCGTATTCAATCGATCAGGCACCATGCGACTCTCTTTGTTCCCAAAATTGAATTAAAGCTTCGAAACGGGCACTGGAGGCAATTCTGAAAAATGAGCTAGAGCAGGCAATTGAATCACCATTGAATTGTTGTAACAAAACTATTGAATCGGCAGAAGAATATTTAGAATAAAAATACCAAAAAATAAACAAAAATCTCTGTTTCATAGAGCCAGTCCGGGATATTATTTGCCACACTGTGTATGACTCAAAAAGATACCAACAGTTGGCCGACCCTTTAAGGAAAGTTTACACTTATTCTGTCTCAATCCTACGGTCAAAGTGGCATATGATCCTATTAATCGTATGGAGGGCTACAATCAGGTTCATAAACTTTCAACGAATTTCGCAGACGGAGAGAACAGCCAATATTACTGTGCAACATCAACAATAACAGCAGCTAACTGGTTACCAGAATTGACATTCACCATCAGTTGTTCCAGCTCTCTGCCATAAATCTTTTACAAAAAATTTTGTTCAGCTCAAATCCATTTACTTTAAGTTATTATTGCTTTTGTGTCTGTCTGTAAAACGGAATCTGCTGCATTTTATCCGATTAAAACCATTCAAAACCTTGAAAGAATTGACAAGGTGCTACTCAGTGATCGAGGTTGAGACCAAAACCAGTTGTATTCGAGTACAAAAATATGTTTGGAGAACTTGAATTACATATGGCCAATCGATGTAACTATCCATGCAGATTCCTCTATCTGTATCTTATTACAGATACATTGCAATTATTGTCAGGTGACGTCTTTCACAGTGTTTACGACATAAAAAATAAAAAAAATAAAATTTTAAGAGGGCATTCCACAAGGATACGTTCATAGACCAGTTTTATTTTTTATTAATTAAAATAAGCATCTCCATGTATTTTTCAGGGTCAAACGTAAGCTAGAGACTTTTATTGAGGTAAATATGGCAAACACAATGCTGACTTTAAATTGAAATGAAACATACGTTTGATGATACAGTTCAACGAAAGACGTGACATCGTTCTTCAACGAAACCACAAAATCCTTCAAAAAATAAAAATTAAATAAAAAGGATCACTTAAATTGAAGTTCGTTTTTACCTTCTACGAGTATTAATCTAGTTTTATTCATTTGTATCCATAACTTTTTATGAAACCACTTCCAAGCACTCAGAATCTCTAATATACCTATTTGACCTAAAATATACATTCGAACAGACCTTTATAGCTGCAGTTGTTTTTTCTACGGCCCTTTGATTCTATTTTCGTTTCGCAATGTTTTTGCTCAACAGAAAAATAGAGAACAAAAAAATAGTATCTCGAACTGTTGTACTCCTCCAGTGCTGAAGGCGTCCAGCTTTGTATACAAATCACAATCAATAGAACCGAATATCTTTGCCATTGCCAAAAAAAACTAACAGAAACAAACGTATTCAGTGAATATCGAACATAAAGATACGAGTATCCTGGCGAAAACCCACATAGAGTTGACCTTTTTTTTCCTCCGTTTGTTTTTTTTAGTAGAGAATTCGATTCTGCTGCAACTTTCAATGCGGACGAGTGTATTTCACTATGAAAAAGTGCAGATTGACTTTTCTGCATCATCCAACCGTAACTTCTGTTGTTGTTGGTAGTGTTGCTTTTGTATTTCAGTTTTTCAGTGCTTCATAAATTCGTACAAAAAACCTATGTAGGAGGACGAAGTGCAGTAGAAAAAGATTCTCGAATGAAGTATTTAACAAGAGAAGTAGATTTTGCTTCACATGAGAGGACGCAATTTAACGCTGCAACTGAGCTTTTGAAAACTACTGTATTTTGAAAGAAGAACATTTTTATTAAATTGTATTCTTCTTCATATGAATGATGATGTCTAAGGTAAAAATTTACCATTCAGGACATTTAACAAGCTTCAAAGGTCTTCCCGAGCACTCATATTTTACTCTTTGAAGTGTTAAGTCAAGATCTGAGCAGTATTACTCAGCGATAATTGCTTGGTAACCATATGAATATTTGTCGTCAAAGTCAAAGTCAGACGATGTGATTTATGTAGGAAAGGCAGTGATTCTCGAAACCAACGCAATTTTAAAGTCCATGTCATGAAAGAGCCTGTACCAGATCACAATCAATTAATTCCTAGAAAGGTTTACTAACTCACTACCCAACTAAAGAAAATTGTTCAGAAATAAATATTAAAAACGGGACCAGGGGATTTTTAATGCACTACTTATTGCGAGCTTGGTAACACCATCGTAGCACATTCCCCACCATAAAATAACAGACACGGCATGGTGGCCTCTTTGAACCCTCGGGGTGAGTTGGGATGCTTCTCTGGATGATCGAGCATACACACTATCGATCTGCTTATTTAACGATTCACCTATGGTGAAGATTTTCTCGTCAGTTAACAGAATTCTACTGTGAGCAGAGTAACGCTTTAGATCTTCGCTTGCGTTTTCCCTTCAATGCGGCCGTGAGCAGGTGTCCAGTGTGTCGCTTGTACGCGCTGAGTCCTAAATCTTCTTTCATAATGCGAGGCATAGATGTTTTCACTGCTTTGCGAAATTTGCATTTCCTGCGACAAGATTTTCTGTTTTCACAGCGGTTTTCGGTCGATTCGTTTCTTCACGGCTTTGATTGCTTTCGGAGTTCTCACAGGGCGCGGACGGCCGGATCTTGGACGGTCTCGTACTCCACCAGTATCCTCAAACAACTTCACAGCACGATACACAAAATTGCGAGTGATTCCAAGCGGTCGCAACGTCCTAAAGATATCGCCCTTTTCCATGTTGCATTTAAGTAGGCCAACTACAACAATACGATTTTCGATGTCGCCCAATACCATGATTGTAAGCAATTAATGTCAAAAACTTTTTACGTCACAATGAAGTATAAATATCAACTGTCAAATCGCAATCAATACGAAATGGATGCGCCCAGTGTTGCATTCGTAATGAGTGAGTTTAGTTGTGTACTAGTATTTATGACTTGGCAAGGTACATAGACGCGTCAAAGCTTCCCCACCAAGCTCTTGCAATTCCTGAGAGCTCATCAGGGAATGGTGTGATCAGCAGTTATCGTGACCGCTTGGTCGATTTGGCTTATTTTCTTTCGATTACTTAATCGCTTTACTATTGGAAAGTGGCGCTTACTGCACGACTCCCTTCCATTCCCATACTATATACACAATCACCATTTAGGCTGTCAATCGCGAACGGATCAGTATCAGAACAGATCATTGACGGATCAGCATTTCTTGCCCATGATCTCTGACGGTTGGGATTGTCGTATATGACTCATTTTTCATCACCGTTTAAGACTCGTTTCAGAAATTGTTCGAATTCATTGTATTTCAACAACGTAGAAAAGAAGCTAAGTTTGCCCACTCAATTTATGAGGTTTAAGGCAGTTAATATATATACTCGTAAATATCATTCATTAGATTCTTGAAATTTTTGGGAGACCAAAATTTGACGTAGAATTTCTGCGCTTCGAATTGTTACAAATTTCTTTAGAGACTTTCCTTAGGAGTTGTTACAAATTATGGCTTTAACTCTTCTCTTCCTTTTCCAAAACCATTTACCTTTCGAATTCTATACTAAAACCAGCTTTATAGAAAGTGAATGGCTGAAAAAATGTGACAACTGCTATTCTATAACTAATTACAGCAGAAAAAGCAAAAATTTAAACATTCTTCTACAAATACGTACAGGGCCAAGATTATATTCTTGCGGCACCTGATCCTTTTTTAATCAATTTTCACAAAAATAGAGGGATGCAGTTTTTTTCTTTGAAAATGAAGTAAGTCCAACGATGTTATTTATTAGAAAAATATTTCTTCAACAATGTAGGTCCTAGTCCTGTTTCTTGCGGAATTTCTTTTATTTTTTGTTTGGAAATTTATTTCATTTTTGAAATACATCATGGAGTAGTACAAATGATGCACAAGTGTGAGAGAGAAGTTAATCACAAAGTGAGCTTCTCCAGTGCATACATATGGTATCTTTCTATAAATTATACAGAGAAATTGAAAAAAAAAAAAAAAAATCACAACAAGGATACGAGTACGGGCAACCAAGGCCTTCAACGACCGGACAAAATAAAAGTTATACGTGAATAACATAAAAATTTATACCACAATGGGGTTTTATGTGTCTGGGGTTTAACCCATATCCTCCTATGATGGGTTTTGTTTATTCTCCTCTTTCTAGTCATGTTTACTAACATGGAATGCCAATAAAAGAGTACAACAACAAAAAAAGAAGGTAAAACACAACTCGCCACTCAAAGGTAGCTGCAGTGACAGGGATACAATTTTTTTTGCAAAAAACTTTAGCACATGCAATTCGGAATCAATAATTGCTCAAATAAAAAAAATGTCCTCCAACGTTTGACAAAAAGGACATGCAAAACATAAAACGCGCGTGTGAATTTCTCATCAGCCTGGCTAGGATTTTTTTAGTCCCGGTTTTGTTTGAATGTGATGTTTTTTTTTTTTTAATGGAATGAGGGGGTCCGCAACTTCAATCTCAATCAAGAGACTAATGTCGATGGTGACAAAATGAAAACAAAAGAGAGATAAATTTAAAAAAAAATTATCCGTGTGACACAGTTAATGACACAACTCATGAACGCCGGAACGAAAATGAATTCCAGTTACTCGAAGTGAGGAAAACGTATCGAGGTATACTAACCGCCACAGCAAACACGTTAATTAACGATGTGCTCTCTCTCGAAGACGGGTTATTTTAAATTTAACTCTGATTTTGATTTTTGCGAGCATGTACTGTACATTTATTCCCACACAAGATCTACTATGTACTATGTATATCCTTAAACCGCCAACTTAATTAGGTACAGAATCATTCTCCAGCAAAAAAATCAAGCAAAAACATCCTGCACAACATCAATCAAAAAATCCACCTGAAAAGGGTGTACACAAATCGCTACGGGGTGTTAATTTTTAATAAACGGGTTAAAGTGTGTTCCTTGTTTACACTTTTATTTTTTCTTTGTTGCTGTATTTTTTGAACAAAGCTCAGCCTATCCTCCAATTTCGCTGAAGAGGATAAACTAAAACCAATTATGAGACGTGGTTTTGTGGATAGTTAATTAAATTTTGACTGAAGGGCTGTTGCTTTTGCTTGTAAAAATAAATATATTGAAAAAAAGATATTAAATCCGAGTACCTACAGGTAGCAAATTTTCACAAACGACAAATTGCGTCATTTACCGTTAAAGATATTGCGAAAAATATGCCACAGGAACCTACAATATGAGTATGTAATGTATGGACTTGGAAAGGCATGTCCCACAGACGCTTTTGGGATGATTAAATTGAAAAAAAAAAAAAAAAAAACAGTTGAAGCTGGTTTTTTTCGTAATTATCCAGATGTGGTAGCTGTAAGCCATACCAAAGTAAACGATTCCGATAATGAGGTTCATATTGAGGTTGTTTTGAAATATTACCTCGAGGTGAAATTATTTATTTGATAATGCCCTTTTTTGGGTTTTTTTTTTGTTTTTTTCACTTGGATCAAGTTTAGCTCGAATGATATGATATGATCCACTGTTACTCCTTAGTCAGCTATTTCTGATTGATTTAAATTGTATCAAATATGATATATGGCCAGGGATTACTCTTATAAGAAACACATTCTGAAAATGCAGAATGATTGCCGTGCTTAGAGTTGTTAGACTTATTTTGACCCATTGCATAAAGAAGGTTGTTAAGTTTTGGTCGCACCTGACCAGATGTGGGCATCGTAATCCAATTTTTATCATATAAATACCTTATATATAGTATTAAGGTCAGACCAGCAAGGCAACGCATGCTTTGTATCGCCTTGTATCGCTTGCAGTATTTCACAGCATTTTGGCGCCTTCGCCAATTGTATTGACTCCAAAATATCTTGTCATTGACACACATACCACGTATCGTTCGTTTTTTGGTTGCGCGAATGAAAGTGTCATTCATAAATAATGGCTGGGTACAAAAATACAGCAGACAGTATTGGGCATTGGGTAGCTATGCTCATAATTAAATGAAAATATCATTAATTAAATTATTTTTGGCGATGGCGTGATAGTTAGTTCATTGGACTGTCACACAGAGACAGTCTGTCACACTGGGTTCGGTTCCTGGCTAGATCACCAAATAATTTTTCAATTTTTCGATGGCAAACTCCCGAAAAAGCTTCTAAGGAGTGCCGTTCGGACTCGGCGATAAAGCGTAAGCCCCGCTCAGATGTGACAAAAATGACAACATAAGCAACACAAATGAGTGTCAAGAAGCTAGGCCATGGCCCAAATCGGGCTGCCAGCACCACAGTGTTTTTTTGTTTTTTTTTATCATTAATTAAAAATTTAAAAACAGTGTCGTAGAAACAACAGAGCCCTGAGGCACACCAGCATGTTTTTTTTTTTTTCCAAAACAACTAAAATTGAGCGCCCTGAAAGGTGGTATACTATCGAATGAAGAAGAAATTCATTGGTCCTACATCCACACATTTTTGGCCTGATGGCAAACTCTATCAAATATCTTTGTCAAATCAAGTTTATTTATCATGTTTCCCTCAGATTGGTGTAGGCTGTGGTTCAATTTGTGACAGTGTTTTTTTTTTTTTTTTTAATTTATGATGCAGAGGGCACAGTGATTGAAATTGAGAGGAAAGCAAGTTTTGCACGGCCACTTCATAATATATGTACTAAGCTTTCTTCAAGGTACATATGAGCTAAGAGATTCGAGGGACATTTATCTCCGACGGACGTTGCAAGACTTCTTAATAGTTGCGTTTGGAGACTTTATTGTCAACAAGCAGAGAGTTTTCAGCAAGTTGAACGTATAAGACAACAACAAAATGTCCTCTCTAAGGGCTTTTAAGACGCCTTAAAATACAGACGTAAGGTTTAAGCAACAACAAAGATTGATAGTTCAAATGGCCTTGTTATTATGATTGCCCCTTTAAGTCCTACTGAGTTTGGCTTAAGCCCAGAACTTATTTGTCAACAAGGAGTATCTCCTAATGGAGATCAATTTCACATAACTCGATTTAAAGGCGGTCAAATCCTTTTAATCCTTCAGCAGTCAAAGAGGCATAAAATATGTGTCATATCTGCTTTTTGACCAATGTACATTGTATATACCTCGGACTTCTTTAAAAATAACTTTGCAGAATAGGGGAAAACAAAAGCAGCAAAAACAGTCTGCACGTAATTTTGGTTACTTCTTTCGTAAAAATCTCGGAGACTTGCTTAAGCAGATGGAATGTGTTGAAATGTCGGGAATAGTATACCGGGTTAATGTTGTCCGCTTCTATGTTGTCCTTTCATAGATTTCATCCTACTTATTTGATAACATAAATTTTAGTCTCTCTTTTGTAGGAGATCATCGTCGTTCCATCGAAAGTTTAAGAGCTACAACCCAAGCTCCCCACTCCAATCATAAGCAACTTAACAATAAAGCATAAATCAATACACAGCGAGCACAAGAAGACACCCTAACTCCAGTCAAACTTTAAAAACAACCAAATCACGTCATAAAATTGAATTGAATCCGAATCCAACATCTTAGTGCAACAACGTAAACCCTAATAACAACTTCCATTAGCGGTTAATGGATTCTCCGAATAACGACCATAACATCCACTTTACACAAACCCCTTTTCAATCATAATGTTTTTCTTAAGGTATTCCAACATCATTTTAGCCATTTCTCTTTTAATGCCTTGTCCTCAATCTCCGACCATCATTGTGCAGCCAAAAATATATAGGAAAAATTGCATCAAATCGATTATGATCGTCTTGCATTGATTGGAATTGATTGACCGATTTATCTCTTCTTCCTTGTTTTAACACAAAAATATCTTTTCCTTTGCAGTTTTCTTACCCATGACATGCAAATCTCGCGGTAAATTTTATATCCTCTACTACTACTCAATCTTGTTACTCCACGAACACGAATATTGCGAAAGACCTAAAGATGCAAGAGGATTGAAGATAGAAAGACGAAATGCTGTAAGACATGCTCTAGCCAACAGTTTCTCATCCTCTACCGGATCTTTGTGCCATTAAAAAAATGAAAGAAGAAGAAAACAAAAATCTTAAATCTTTGCCAGCGATGGTAGGATGAAAGGGGATATTGTAAGAAATGTTCTTTTTGACAGGATAAACCGAGAAGAACCGCGCGCCAAGAAACTAATAAATTCTCTTTTTTTTTTACTTTCGCTCATCCTTCCCTTCCAGTGTAATCATCTCACAGGACATCGTAATAACTATAACCATCATCGTATCTTGTAGTTACCATTTCAAACAGCTAGTCGTAGCTCGTTTAGCGGGAATTTTTTTTTTTGCATTATAGAAGCCAGAAATGTTGGTTGTAAGCGACATTTTGAGTCCAAGTCTATTTTGTCTGTCTGGTTTTTGGTTTGTTACTCATTGACTTTGTCAATCAGCGTTGCCAGAAATTTTATAAAAAATATAAATATAAATATAAATATAAATATAAATAGAACTGATAAGCGGTCTCCACCACTCAGTCACGAACGTGCTAAACCAAATGGATCCTTTTCAACATTCCGAAGCATGGAAGCAATAGAATATTATCGTTTGCTGGAGCTGACAATTTTTAGTTGATCGGACATAGCAAGCGGATGAAAAAATTTATATATTCATCGCTGGTTCCTAGATATGTGGACTGAATCTCCGGTATATGGACCAACCGGTCGAGGACCAAAAAAAACTTCGGGACCTTGATCTTCTTGGGAAATATCCCATGATGTTTTCGCTTACTTATATTATTTCGATGTGATGACCAGTTTTATCTGTGTTGGATTTCTTCAATACACGTTACTACATTTCGACATATTTGATACAAAATTATGACATTAACAGTTCCTGCAAAAATACTCTGATTGACTATGAGAAAATATTTGTCTCAGTAAAGGTGGTTCTCCAATTTGAAAAGAAACTAATTAGCAACAGGTGTGTTAAAAACGCAAGGCTGAGTAAAAGGTTGTTTTTGGTGAAAAATTTGTAAAGTATGGTATAAACGACACCACTTCCAACACAACCTTAATATCCATGCGAAGATATAACTCTTTGGCAGTCTTTGCTCGTTTCACATCAGTCAGAGAAACCACAAGCGATGCCACCGAGTCCCAAAGTCTTCGCACCAAAAATAGAGACCAGAAGTTTTTAGTTGAGAGCGGTTGTATTCTGAAGTCTCGTTATTTTAAAAGCCAGACCAAATCTGCAGGTACCTCTAGCAATCATGCACCTTCTTGCTATAGTGCACACTAAAATACCGAGATGTGAACATTTCTTGAATTCTTCCTCCGATACGGATAGACATTTGATATTGAGGACAGCGTATAAAGATGCACGCGCCGCACTCAAATCCGCCATTAAATCTAGCAAAAGACAGTGTTTTAAGGACCTTTGTACGCAATTGAACGAAAATGTATGGGGTAAAGCGTACAAACTTACAACCGCGAAGCTCAAAAAGTCTCAGAGACCGGCACTAACTTGCCCGCTATTACTCAGCAGAATCGAAGAAATTCTGTTCCCCTCTCAACGTGACGGAGTTCTACTAAGCGAGATCAGAGAACTACGCGAACACATTCCTACCATAACAATCGATGAACTTACCGCGGCAATCGAGAGTGTAGAAGATCGAAAAGCTCCTGGTCCAGACAGCATACCAAAAAGGGCTTTAAAAATAGCGATGAAGGCCCGCCCTGACGTTTTCGTTAGCATGAATAATGCATGCTTAAGCGAGGGAATGTTTACGGAACAATGGAAATACGAACGGTTGGTATTATTACCGGAAGGAAATAAACCACCGGAGGAGCCCTCATCTTATCGGCCGCTCTGTTTGCTCGACACTATGGGCAAAATATTAGGCTACAGCCTATCATTGAAGCCAATGATGGACCTGCGGAATATCAATACGGGTTTAGAAAGAGCCGAACGACAATCGACGCGATTAAAGTCGTAATAGACAAAGCCCAATCGGCCATAGAAGGTAGGCGATGGAAAGAAGGCAGTAAAAAGGACTGCGCCATAGCTAGACTTGACGTGAAAAATGCTTTTAACTCGGCGTACTGGTCGCGTATTTTACAATGCCTCGAAAGATTAAATGTACCGAAGTACATATTAAGAATGATTAGGAGTTACTTTACCCATAGGTTGCTCCCTTACGACTCTGACGACGGGACGAAATTATATGAAATTACAGGGGGCGTGCCCCAAGGATCAGTGTTAATGGGCAACGTGATGCATGACGACATTCTCCAACTCTCAGTCCCTAGGGAAGCCGCCATTATAGGTTTCGCGGACGATATTGCTGTTGTAGTCGTGGCGAAATGACTTGAAGAAATCGAGTTGTATTGCAACGCAGCAATAGCACTGATAAAAAATTGGCTACGTGATATGAGTTTAGAGCTCGCGGAGCATAAAACGGAATCTGTTCTCATTAGAGTAGAAGGGTGCCAAAGACGATAACGATAAATGTCGGAGAGCACACAATTATTTCCAGCCCATTTATAAAATACCTGGGATTTCAAGTATCAACTCGCATACGCTTTCAAAAAATCGGTGAAAGCGAAAGGCGTTAATTCGAAATTCATGTCGAATATCGGCGGCTCGAAGCAAGGCAAACAATTAATGCTTGCGAGAGTTGTAGCCTCCACGGTGCGACATTGGTACTATCCTCTATGGTACCAATCGATATCCAAGCTTTAGAAGCTAGGCGACTTTATGAAAATCACGTGCAAATATGGCCATCCATAAACCAAGCGAAGAAATTCGAAATAAGTCGCAGAATAAAAGCGTGGCAACAACAACGGAACGAGTCCCAAAAAGGGAGATGGACGTACCGACTAATCCCAAGGAATGAAAGTTGGGTAAAACGAAAACACGGCGAACTGAATTACTGCCTTAGACAGTTCTTGACGGGTCGCGGTTGTTTCCGGGAATATCTATTCAAGCGAAACTGTGATTCGAGTCCGTCCTGTCCTCGCTGCGTAAACGGAGTATAGTGCAGGTCAAGCGCATAATATCTCACAGTTTACATGTCGAAAAGCCGAAATAAGGATTGGATTGGATATGCTTTGAAAGAAACGAATGCAAGTCCTCCCTTCAAAGATTTTAAGGAGACTGACCTGCTCTAAACGTAGTTCACCTCCGTCCATAACCTGGTTACCACTGTATGTCAGAGATTTTTATAGGGATCTCGGCAAGAAAAATACCATTTTTGCAGTAACTATATTGATGGGATCAACTTAATTCTAGCGATTAAGTTTGATTTAAGTGAATTCGTTCAGTTTTTACATGAAACCCGTAAATCTCTTCTTTTGCTTGACAACGTGGAATTCCAAGTATCCCTAGCCCTGATATACAGCTTTCCAAACATGTTTTTCAGGAGACTGATTGGTACAGTGCTCTTAAAATGAAGTGACCATTAACATTGGTTTTGAATGTTCAGAGATTATAATGAAAAAAAAAAGGTTCATACTATTCGACAAAAAAGAGTACTGTAATCCAGAAGAATGGACAAGAGTTTTACTTAAATCTTTAAAATAGACCTGGCAATGCTGACATTATAGAAACTAGATTACTTTACATTTCGTCCACCCTCGTCCTTTTGAATAATTTTTGAGTTTCTCAGTTTCTCTGTGGTTACTTGTTTGTTGCGTTAAAAAAAAAGAAATCGAGTGACAGTCAAGTTTCCTATGGTCGTATGAGTATCTATGCATCTTATTATTACTGCAAGTACTTGTATTTCATTGTCCTTGTGGTCAAATAGATGCACTGTTAACGTTGTATTAGGAATTCCTTATTAAATTGAAAGCAACCGAAGGACAGTCAGCATATTTTAAGTTTTCTTCATAGTTGGGGTTGAAGTTTAAGTTTCTTCCCTATTTAGCATTCCTTCTTGTCCTCTTTCTCTATCGCTATGTGTCTGTTCGTCTTTCTTTATGTCCTTTTGATTTATTATATTTCATTTCCATAAGAAAATCGCTCTTTATCTTTTACCCAAGACGACGAAAGAAAGTTACAAAAACTATTTATAACACAGGGAGTCAAAAAAAAGGTTTTCTTCACCTTTAACTACTGAATACAGGGGTATACCTAAACTTTATGTGCCTTATCCTGTAGCGTTTTCGTTTCGTTGACTTAAGTGTTCTTTTTTTTTTGAAAAACTTTTCCCATTTTCTTCCATTACCAAGGACGAAAGGTAACAACAAAACATCGAGACGAAGTTAAGAAGACGAAAGAAGAAAAATAATAATAATAATTGGAAGTATCTAGATGGTAAGATAATCGCTTATGTGAATACAGATACTTTACTACAAATTCATTTTCATTTTGGAAGACCATTTATTCAACCCCTGACTGTTGTAGTGAGTTATAGCTTAAGAGCTTAGACTAGACTGGGTTTCGAGATAGTTTCCACCTTGTTGGACTGAGTTTGGGCTAGGGTTAGTGAAAATTATGCACATTCTTCTTGGCCAAGATGTATGAGCTGCTTTAGAGGTTCGTTTTAGTTTAATTAGGATTTCTTTACATCCTCCTTCGAGTCATATTACAAGGATATACTGCGAGGATGTGCATGGATGGCTTCACTGCAACTCCCATTATCCTTGATCGATGATTCCCTTGAAAGTTCCTAAAGACCTCCTTCCTGTCTTTGGCCATATTGCTTTAGTTTGAAGCATTTTTTTTCACTCTTTTAGTTTGGCATGACCTCTATTTGTTTGACTGTGGGCCACTACAGTGCAGTCTGTCTTTAAGGCGCTTTTTTTCCAAGAGTCGAAATGATGATTTGGCGGAATAGTTTCATGTAGAAGGGAAAGTCGTGAAGTAGTAGTGCTTTCGTGGGGAGATTTATATGTGCTTTTTAGGGAACGGAGAGCGAATTTAGTTGGAGAATTCATTGTAGAACGATTGAGGAAGGATATTTAAGGTGGTAATTTATTGCCAATTGAGATGGAAACATTAGAACACGAATGAAGTATTCGGTGAGTGAGGTGTTACAGACATGCTAAGCCAGCCGACGAAATGAAAGGAATTTGATTAGTTGTTTGATTTAGGAAGAATTGCTTCGCTTCGCCGGTGGATGGTTGCTCGCCGAAGTCTTCATACGGAAAGCGATAGTAAAGATTTATCCAATATTTGTAGATTGCTTACCTGTAAAGAAAAGAAAAGAAAAAGTTATAATTAGTTTCCTTTTTATGCAGGAGTACTTTTTGTAAATAAACTTCGAGAAACACATACAAATAAGACAATAAAGCGCTAACAACACACCACCAAAATTCATAGCAAAAAAAACAATCAAGGAGTAGTATCCCCATTCCATTGGAATCAATTTCGAGCGAAACGGTTATCGAGGTCCGACAATTCGGCTAATGAACAAGACTTAGGCAGCTACAAAAATGTAAATGCGGCATAACCCTCTTAACATTAAAGGTATCTACATGGTTTCTGGCCAAATTTCTTTTCCGTATGTGTAGGAAATATTTCTTGGCACGTAGGCAAGGAGTGGTGCGTATTTAAATTTTGAAGCGACTCATTCTAATTGTTGATAGACTTGCTAAAAAGTTAGCGAAACCTTGACCAGTTCCAAATGGACATGTTCGAGGGGACAAAAAAAAAAACACACTGTGGCGCTGACAGCCCGGTGGGGCCATGGTCCAGCTTCTTGACACTCATTTGTGTTGTTCATGTTTTCATTTTCGAAACATCTGAGCGGGGCCTTCGGTTTATCGCCGAGTCCAAACGGCACTCTTTCGGGAGTTTGCCATTGCCCGCCGAAAGGGTGATGGCAATTTGAAAAATTGTTGGTGACCCAGCCAAGAATCGAACCCAGACTCTCTGCGTGATATTCCAATGAGCTAACTATCACCATCGAGGGGACATATCTCCAAAATACTGTACCATACAGAGCTCCACACTCAAGTCCTACCATTTTTTGTGCCTGTACGATTAAGAGCAAACTTGGCGAAAAGACGTTAAAAATACTAGAATGCCTTCGGTAAAGATTCCTCGAAAACCCTTCTAAATCTCCTCTGATGATGAGCACGAGGACGGTGCAAATTTTGGAATTCTCGAAAATAAGAATTATTCGTCACAAAGTTAATACGATGTGCGATATGGTGGAGGTAGGAGGCGCTACAACCTCGAACTTTATGGCCAATAACAAGAACGTTGTGCTGAAAGTATCGAGCTAGTCCAAATTTTTCCAGTAAGCTTTCAATTTCACTATCACCACTTGGATATTTAACTTAGTGTTGTACAAAAACCGTTCTTGATGACGATTAAAAACATAGCAATGGCCACAACATTGTTCTACGTCTAAATAACGATAAATTCTCAAATTCTCTCTTAGGCTTACTGCGAAACATCAATACAAATAAGGACCATACTCGACCCAAGACTTTCAAAAGAATAAATTGACCTTTGCCGAGTTTACAGCTCTAGGTAAGTTAGGTTAAAATAGCTATTGAAAGAAAAAACCAACCCAAATAGGCCTCTTGGCCTGTTGTGATAGCGCGTGATTCTGTGATCCTCCTACACAAGAAACCATTTTGAGCTATTGACAAAGCGTAGGAGATTTTGAACGTCTGTGTTGCTTAGATCGCTTAAGTCATTGTAGAAGAAAGTTCCTCTTCTCTGAGACAGAACTTGAAGATGGGGGATTGTTTCATCCTCCTCCTCGTCCATGCAACTCAGCAATCTATTAAAAGCATGCCAAGCCTTCTTGCGAGTCTACCTAAGAGACAGTGTCCAGTTATGACATTGTCATGGAGATGAGATATTTGCTGTTTAAAAGATTAGTGTGGTTGCTAGACATGTTGATCCACCCAAGGTTTGTTCTTCTAAGAACGTCCGGCTTTATTTCCTGTTTGTGCGTAGAGATTGGTATACCGATGTTACCTTCTTCAGGTGGAATCGGTATATTGGTTCCGATTTCGGTAAGTTCGGTGACTCTACGATTCCTTGGGATGTCTGTCTCTATGTCTCAGCACCCAGCAATCGTGAATATTTAGCTGTTCAGCCATCTCCATGAGAGATGATCGGCAGTTTATAACGGCCTTCAAGTTAAAAGGACAAGAGTCCAGGGATTTGATAGCGAACTAACTATCGGAAAAAAATGCTGATATACCTTACAGATATAACGTTTTTCTTCAGCCAGGACAAGGCTTCCTTAATTGCCGTTATTTCAGGCTGGATCACGCTACAGTGATTATTAAGGCGGAATGAGAGGCTAAGGTTAAGCTTATTAGCGTTTTCGCTACCAACCCCACTGTCAGTCTCTGAACCATCCGTGTAAAAAAGGATCAATTCGTCGTCCATTAGGGCATTCTCCTTTCAAAAGTGTCTAGAAAGAATGCTGACATGGAAGTTTTTGTCAAACCAATGTATGGGGATGGCGTATTTGACGTTCTCTGCTAGGATTCTTAGCTTAGAATATAAGCGTGTCCAATAGATTTATTCCTCCACTGCGAAGTTGCTTTAATGCGAACAGCTGCATTAGCAGCTCGAAAGATGTCAGGTGAAATATAACATCCAGTGCAGCGGGTGGACTTGCATGAAGGGCTCCACTTATGCACAGGCATGCTGTTCTTTGGACTTTGCTTAGTTTATGCAGTTGACTGCCGTCCATATATAAGGTTTCCAATTTAGTTTCTTATCGAAAATTAGACCCAAATATATCGCTGTGTCAGAGAAGACTAAGCTGGTACCGTTGATGTTTGATGATAATATGTTTTCCCGAAATGGCTATATGAACGTCATCCCCATAAGCAATCACTCTGGTACCACCCTATTCCAGGCATACCAGCAGTTCGTTGATCACTAAGTTCCAGAGAAGGGGTTAGAGGACACCGGCTTGCGGCTTTTGAGAGCATCAATTAGAATTAATACCACTCAAAGCTCCCTGACCGCTTTAGAAAAAAATATAGTAGTCTCGCGACCTCATGATATAAAGTCTGGCACAGTTGTGCTCCTGTCAGGCACATAAGAGCTAATTAATCGGGTGGACTAGAGAAAAAAACCAAAACAGAACACACTGCACAATAACACATGTACTAAGCTCTAAACCACTTTGCTAGTCCGATTTCTGTATTTTTTTTCCCATTCACATTCTTCTATCCACTCCAGAGGAATGATTTTGTGTTTTCCGCGGGAGAACAAAAGCCTAACGCAAATCATAAAACAAAACTCCATTAACTTTTCCAATCCCATTTTCGAGCACAAAAAACCGCAAAGAACAACTTTTTTTTAGGTTTCCTCTTTTATTCAACCCTCCCCAACGACTGTCCAACCATGGTAAATAGCCTCTTAACACTTTAGACCAAATAGGACACACAGTGCTGAACAGAGCCTTCCTAGTGGGCCAGGCCAAAAAACAAACTTTCATAAAACAAAAGCTGCAGCTTTAGAAATGAAATGCATTTCCATGGAGTACTCGTAGAGAAGCAACCGTTTTGCCTGCTGTACTAAGTCACCGAGGAGCGCCTGTCAACACAAAATGCCATCTCATGGTGTGGTTAATGTGCCTGGCTCTACCATCATGGGCTACATGTTTGTGTTTCTTTCGTCCTTTTAATTATCCAACTTTTCTGGCAATATACATTCATAATTGGAACACAACGCCACCGATGAGCCTGTTGCGGTTTAGGATAAATACAAAAAAAAAACAAAGAAGCGTTTCCCTCCTTTTTCAGTGTGATTGTCCTAGCTGGGTTGCCCTCCTTTGCAACATCAAAGGACATGAATGAGTACGAGTGCCCATCTGTTGAGGGGACGAGGATATCCTTTGTACGAGTATCCTGGCTATTCGAAATGGAAATGCTATAAATTTTTTCTCTTCTCTCTTCGGGATGTTTCTTCCTTTTTTAACTTTTTTGTTTACTGTAAAAGTACGAGTACAAGGAAATACGAGTAAGTTCGCGGGATGTACTCGTAACATCGGAACCTGATGGTGATGGGCAGGCAGTGGATACGAGTAAAACAGTGCCGAAACCCCCTAAGGGCAGCCGATATGGATGCCACATTTTGGTTTTGAAATTTAGTGGTCGGTTAGGACTTCATTTTGTTTTTTTTACACATACGAGTATCCAGAGATCCAGAAAGTAGGAATAGTTGGAAGCTTCTTTGGTGCCTGAATAAGCATTCAACATTCAGCCAGTTATACCTAGTAATGTGGACCTATGCGTGAACATACGAGTAGAGGGAAACAAGCGCTTAGTCTCGTCAAATATTTGGTTGCAGCACCTGCAGTGATGCCAGTCAATATCAAAACATGTGCATGTCCTCTGCAAAAATACTAAAATTACAATTTTGTTCTCTTTCCGAGGGTTTATTTCAGAAAGATCCCGACAGTATAGAAGGGTTTCGATCAAAGGCTTTCAAATTAAACAACGATTTTTTGTATATAAAAATGAAAGGAGCTATATTTTGGGCAATATTCTGCACTGGGTGCCGCGCATGCTCACTCCTGACCAAAAACACGAAGGCGAGAGCACTTCGAAAGAGTGTTTGGACTTGCTGATGCGGAATCGGGCGGACTTTTGGCGTCGATTGGAAACTGTTGATGAAACCTGGATCCACTATTACACACCAGAGAACAGAATAAGTGCCCGGCAATGGACTGAAGCCGGCACGAATTCTCCGAAGCGGTCGAGGGAGGCTCAATGGGTCGGAAAGGTTATGTCGTCGGTTTTCTGGGATTGTCATGGCATACTCTTCGTGGACTACCTCGAAAAAGGAAAAACCATCAACAGCGAGTATTACTGTGCATTATTGGGCCGATTGAAGGCCGAAATCGCTGCAAAAATTTTGCTTTCGCAAGGCAATGCGCCGGCGCATAAGAGCATCGCAACCACGGCTTAAATCAATGACTTACGGCTCTAATTGCTGTCGCATCCACCGTATTCGCCCGATTTAGCTCCCTCGGACTATTATATCTTCCCAAACCTCAAAAGATGACTCATCAATAAAAAATTCAGCTCACGCGAGGAAATCATCGACGCCACGGAGGAGTATTTTGCAGACCTTACGGAAAATTACTTTTCGAACGGGATCAGGAAGTAGAAAAATCGCTGGAATAAGTGTATCAAGCTAAAAGGGGACTATATTGAATAAAAAAAAAAATGTTTTCTTTCCCAAGGAGGTTACTATTCACCCCACCGCGAATGAGAGCACTTTAGGAGAATTTCGTCGGCATAGGGCCAGGCCGGTTGGTTGCTCGTTGGTAATAATCTGAGAACTGTATGGATGGGCAGGACTATAATAAAGTCTCCCTTGTACGAGTATAACCTTTACATCGATCAGAACTTACTGAAGACGACTGTCTGACCAGAACCAGCGATCCTTTAAGTAAAATGTGAAGTGAAAGTAGGCCCTATGGAGATCCCGATTTAAACAACACACACAATTAGATAGGAATCTAAGCCAAGTTAGTTTGGAAAATTTAAACTTGCTGATTCGATTGGGCTTGGTCTTCCTCTTCCCTACTACAAACGAGATGATGTTTTGGAACTGACTAAAAGGAGTATCAAGTTGACAAGTACATATAGGGAAACAGGTCATATTTCCTATCAATGGAGTAAATTGTGAATTGAACTTATTGCCAACAAAAATGCAGTTCAACAGCCATGAGAGAACGTGAGAAGTGCCCGATCCAGAACACAGAAAGATGGAACTTCTTGTACATTGGACGAATGCTCAGTCAGAAGGCGGAAAGAACAAGTTAGGAGAACAAAATCATACGCCTGGAGAAAATTATTTTCAGTAGTACAAACCATCACCGAAGCCTTGAAAAGATCATGCATCAGCATCGATATATTACCTATAGTATCGAGAAAAACAACGAATGTCTCACTAGTTTTTTAACTAGTTACCTATGAAAATAATGTAAGGATCAGATTTACTATAGTTCTTCCAAAGCCAGAATATAACAAATTTTGTCCACACTAAGAATGTCCGTTAAGATGCACAGAATTTTCGATCGAATCCCGACTAGGGCCAGAGTCTGATCAGGTCATTGCAACCTTGCAGCATTAACCTTACTATTTTTAAACACTTCACATTCTTGATGGCACTCGGCTTATCGGTTTATGGATGATGAAAGGTTTATGGGTTTCGAAATGAGGTGCGTTAAGGATTGATTCCGTCATTGCTGTTGTGTCTGTTGGTCGTCACCATCTCATGAATGGGAAGACGAGACCTAGGGTAGACAACGGTGTCATTCCTCAACAACAAAATTATGGCAATAAAATACGCAGATATCCCTGGTTATTTAGACAGACAGAAATTTTGGACAAAGAAGAAGTCTGAATCACATTTTCAAGGTTTAGGCGATGAATCACTAGTTTAGCACACCAAAGACATAGAAAAGCTAGATTCATTTCACAGATCATAAATATTTAAGTCCATAAATTCAATCTTTTATTCCCCTGCGAAATATATCACTGCTATTTCTAGCTCAACTTTTAAGGGAAAGAAACAGTCCTAGAGGAATAGGAGTGCTATGAGTCACACATTCAGCCTTCACAACTACAGCAATATGAAGAAGCAACCGATGTTTTCAACAAATAATGGAATCCAGTTTTGGAGTTATAAAAACAAAAACATGCCACATACTCGTAAAAGAAATAAGATTTGACTTACAAATAAAAAACCGAAAAAAAAACACTTTCACTTTAATTTAAAAAAAAAGAAGAAATTTTATATCTTCTTTTCCATATCCACAAATTGATGCAGGTCACTTGTGAAGTGCAACATTAAACCAACTCAAGAAACTGGCAAAGTAACTATATAAAAACTCAGCACTAAACCGAAATTGGTTTGTTCACTTTCCCATACAACAGACGCAATTTACCATACTTACAAAACTTCCATTCCAAGTGTAGGTATATGCTTTTACCTACCTCACTGGATTGGTAATAACAACCATGACCCATCCCCAGAAATAGACAAACTAAAGTAAAACCAACGATTTACCATTTTGACCATTAAAAGATGTTACCTCCACAATTGGTCTTGTTCGCCTAGTTTCTAGCATTGACGACCACAAAAAAAACGCACACTCGAAATGCAATTCTGCTCTTAGAAAGAACACTCATTGCCAAAGTTCCTTTTATGACTTCTGGTAATGGTCAGCCATTCGGTTTAACTATGTTAATTGTTTGCCAGGTAATTAGACACGAACCAGATACCTTCTTTACCTGAGACGTATTCAGCCATTTACGGACATCTAAGAGCACGTAAAGTCGAATTAAAGTTTTCCATTGAAACTCCGGCCTTCGAAAGTTATTAAATATTTTAAATTTGCGAAGGATGAAGTCGGTCTTTTCTTTTATAGCCCATTTCAAGGTGACTTTTGGCAGTTTTTATTTTGTAATTATTTTGGAAATTATTTCCAGACTCTTCGACGCTACCATAGTATCCGCTGAACATGACAGAACGTTACTGTTTGCGCACGATATGATACCACCATGCAACGAGTTTTTGGAGTTATTCGAGTATGTCTGTATAAAAAATTGTTTCTTGTAATTACTCAACTGTCAGTAACAGCCGTTTGGCGCGGATTAATAATTCCCAGAATCTTAAGTCGTTACAAACAAAAACAATGTGAAAAAATTAAAAAAAAAAAGGAAAGAAAGAAGCAATCGAATCTGGTTACGATGGATTCGGAACCGCGTGTGGGGAAATCAATTAATTTTAAGGAAGAGCCCGGCACATCTATGCTTTCTTTCTGTCGAAAACCTCCGCTTTTAAATGATTTTCTGTATTTTTTGGCAGTCGTAAAATTTAATGACTGCCTTTTCGATGAACCCACAAGGATTGCCAGCAACTCAGCAGGAGATACTCGTAATTTTATTTGTTCAGCGGGAAATGCAGATTATTTCATAAAATATTCGCCATAATCGCAAATACGAAAGCACAGCTGGAACTCGAGGTATAAATAAGGGCACATATCACTTGATTTCTATCGAAAGAAGAAAATGAAAGGAAAATCCTTCAGCGTTCACTACTGGAGGATGGGCCCAAAGAGAATTGGAAATATTTTTTGCAAAGTAGTTAGAAGAGCCTTGACAATTAAGACAAAATCCATCCGTAATTCTGTCATATGAGTCCAAAAACTCGATGATAAGATGCTGTATCGATTTTGATTTCGTGAGTTGTTTCCGAAATCTGCCTGAATTAAGTCTGAAATCACAGTGATAGGTTCCAATCCGGTTGCTAACGAAAGACTTAAGATGTTCACGCAACATGGGAGATAAAATCTTATATGCGATGGAGAGGAGACTTTTACGTTCATAGTTTCCGCAATTGAGGGGGTCTCTTTACTTGTGAATCAAGCAAACGATACTGGGATTCCTTTCATCAACCATGCACTCTTCTGACCAGATTTGCACCAACTTTCGGCCGTTTAGCTATAGAGCTTACGAGCGGCTCTCGTCCTTCGTTGTAGCGCCGCTTTGTACACTTCTTGCTTAGCGGCATGTTCTTAACTATATTCTTTATCAAGCAAGATATTTCTTGGTCGGGTGAAATCGAGCAAATAAGTTGCGGCTTCTCTGCTCGCCACTAGTTTCCGATACTTGATGTTGGCAGCAGAGTCTTACTAAAAGGTTTCTGAATACGCGTTCAGAAATTATTCTGGGGGTCTCTTGTGATTGAATCTTTTTACGATACACGTTCTTATAGTTGTTCTTTCTTGATGTGGTCCTTGGGAAATTCACATTCGCTCCTTGGTTGAAACAAAGTGGTTGATCCGACTCAATATTAGGTATCCGAAACGTGAGGATGTACAGAACACTAAAGGCATGCCTTACGTCTATCCGCGTCTTATGTATTTAATTTGACTTAGCATTGCATGATCCGGAGCCCGCTATGCCCCCATGGGTACATGGAGATGAGAAAACCGTTTGCTAAAGTGATATTTCGTGATATTGTCCCAGCATGATCGTGATATTTCATCCCAAAGCTAAGTTAATGAGCCTAAGTCATTTGTCAGGTTTCATGTAGGCTTCGTTTCCAAATAGTTCTACCAAAGATATCCTCTTTTCCTATCCTGATGTTAAAATCGCCGCATATAGGAAATTCGCATCCGCACTGTTTTTGTATGCCTATAGCACAATCATCGTGGTATTATACATATAGAATTACAATTGTTCATCCTCCTGGCGACCGATCCATTCTATCGCACTTCCTAAATGACAGTAACATCTGCGTGATTGATACATGGGTCTCTGCTAATTGTTAAACGTCCGAAAATTCCACATACAGATCCGAAGGTCGCTGTCCAAAAAGCGTCTGCAAGAGTCGTCGACAGTGAAGCCGATTTTATCTGAGACTGTTAGTTGGTTCGGAAGATAGCACTATCTAAGCTGAAGTCCAACAAAGCTACTGGAGCCGATGGCCTGACCGCCGAGCTCTTCAAAGCGGCAGGTGATGACATGGTAAGGAGCATACAAGAACTCATCTCTTAAATATGGAATAACGAAAGTATGCCCCACGAATGGAACCTCAGAATTCTTTATGCGATTCTTAAGAAAGGAGATTCTCTGAACTGAGCCAACTATAGAGGCATCAGTCTTCTTAACATCACTTACAAGATCTTATCTGCCGTATTGTGTGAACGCCTGAAGCCATTCGTCAACAACTTAATAGGTCCATAACAGTCTGGCTTCAGGCTAGAAAAGTCCACCATCGACCAAATATTCACACTACGGCAAATCTTAGAGAAAACCTATTAGCTTCAGATCGATACACACCACCTATTTATCGATTTACTGACTGCGTATGACAGTATCTATCATGGGATTCCATTTATCATTCGTCCAAAAACGAGCATACGCTAATGATATTAACATAATCGGAAGAAGGCGCAGACATTAGTCAGTGGCGCTTTCGCATGTATTGAGCCGGTAACGAGGGCAAGACCAAGTATATATATAAAAAGGACACTCAACACCGACTTCTCGGACATGGACGTCACCTTCGACAGGTTGACTTTGATATAGTTAATGACCTAGGCTGCGCTATCAATTCAGACAACGACACTAGCGCTGAGATCAAACGAATAAGAAGAAAAACTCATGCCAATCGCTGATTCTTTGGGCTCAAAAGGCAATTGACTAGCAAACCCTCTCTCGAATAACAAAAGTTACCCTATATAACCCCTAAATAATCCCAGTCCTGTTCTTTGGCGCAGAGGCATGGAAATTATCGAAAATGGATGAGGGTGCTCTTGGTTGCTGAGTGATACTCGGTTCTGTCTGCATTGACGGTGAGTGAAGGAGGTTTTTTGAGGTGTGCGTTTTTTTTTTTTCAAAATTTGAACGTTTATTTAAGAAAAACATGTACAATAGTATAATTCAAAGTATTGAAGCTACGACTTTTTCCCATCTTTCTGGCAATTTGTGAATCCCATCCCAAAAGAACTGCGCCGGCTTGGCAGCCAAGAATGAATCAAGCAAATTTTTGATATTCTGCTCTGATGTGAACCGTATTTCAGTGAGGGCGTTCTGCATCGACCGGAACAAATGGTAGTCAGAAGGGGCAAGGTCTGGGCTATAAGGCGGGTGGGGTAAGACTTCCCATCCACTGTTTTCCAAATAGTTCTTAACCGGAATACCAACGTGGGACCGAGTGTTGTCATGATGGAAAATTATTGCCTTGTGTCTGGTCGCATATTTCGGGCGTTTTTCGGCTACTGCTCTCTTCAAACGGATTAATTGTGTTCGGTAGCGTTGTCCATTGATGGTTTCACCCAGTTTTAGCAGCTCATAATACAGCACACCCATCTCATCCCACCAAATACAGAGCATTACCTTCGCGCCATGAATATTCGGCTTTGCCGTGTTTTTGGCTGGTTGGCCGGGTTTCACATATGATTTTTTGCGCTTGGGGTTGTCGTAATGGATCCATTTTCCATCGCCAGTAACAATCTGATGCAAAAATGACTTCCTTTTGTGGCGTTCCAGCAGCACTTCGGACATGCAAAACCGCCCTTCGACGTCTCTCGGCTTGAGTTCATGTGGAACCCAATTTCCTTGCTCTTGAATATATCCAGCTGCTTTTAAACGTTTTGAAATAGCTGCTTGAGTGACACCCAAAGATTCTGCCAGCTCTTCTTGTGTTTGGCAACAATCTTGATAGAGTAGTGCCCCCAGTTCTTCATCTTCAAACTTTTTTGGCTGCCCAGGACGTTCATCGTCCTCCAAGCCAAAATCACCACTTTTAAATCGTGCAAACCACTTTTGGCACGTTCGCTCAGCTAGCGCATGTTCACCATAAACTTCCACCAAAATACGATGACTTTCGGCAGCAGTTTTCTTCATATAAAAGTAATGAAGAAGAACTCCCAGCAAAAATACTTTCTCAGGCACAAAGTTCGACATATTTGAGTGAAAAAAAAAAAATTGTTGTTTACGCTTCAAATGAATGACTTATACTGAAATGACGTACAAGGACAAGCTTTCCAACGCATGTTCTAATGGAATAATACAAGTTACGCCATCTCTTAGCAAACCGCAAACTGGTTATAGACCCAATACAACGATGAACTCTATGGAGTGTACAGCAACATCAACCTAACCAGAAGAGTGAATATCCAATGACTGATATGGCTGTAGTGGAAGACAGAGACTCAGGAGCCGCACGCATGTGGAAATAGACCTCAGCCAACCGAACTTCCGAACCTAGAAGTAGCTAGCATAAGATAGAGATGGCTCAGGTCCACTCTGGACTGTAGCACCACCTAGAGGAATGTAAATTAGTTGGTTCAGCATATCTTTTCAATCTCTTCCATATAAGTTTGAGATCCCTACTACTACTGCTATTGCTCATGCAGTTACCGGGCACCACCACTTGGAAGTAGGGCAAACACAAAATTAAGAACGTGATTCCGTGTTTATCTAAGCTATAGGACAGTTAGCAGTTACACGATCAATCGCCGCGAAGATGAACACAAAAGGGAATATTCAGTTGAATTTATTTGAAAGTCCATCTGCGTTTCTGTAGTATACGTCGAGGCCTAGGTCCCGCAATTATTCCTGATATGAAATCTCAACTATAGAGACATTTCTTGGTATGACCGCATCTACTTCCAAAGCAAATAAGTATCCTAAACTGCATATGAGTATGCTTTCTTCACCTGTTATCATAGTTTAATCGGTGTAAGATGATGGTCCTTGGTCGAAATTTCCCTAAAGAGTATAAATTCGTTATTTATGTCTTTCATTCCTTTTTCATTAAGGTGCTTTCATGCGGGTATTTCGGAAAAGCATTTTAGTTTGACTTTGAGCCTTGTTAAGTGGAAAATAGTGCAAGTTCGATGTAAAACTTCTTCAAAGTAAAGTAAAAGCCCAAAAGAACTAAAACTCAACTACGAGTAACTTTGTCAAATTGTTGCATCCCCCAGCCAATTCCAACCAAGCTTTGCAAATAGGGAAACACCCAACCGCAACTTAGAGTTCCACATGATGGCATATGTTTTGTTCGAATTGCATCCTTCTAACAGCATAACGCATCCTCAATTCTATGTGCTAACTTCCCTATTTTCAACTTAAGCTTTCGACTGCAAAACGACTTCTACACTATCCATGTCTGCAGCACCCACAAAAAGGACGAGCAACTTATAAATTTTTTAATAGAAATCACTTTCACCATAAACGAAGTTGTTACACAAAGTTTCTTTTATAATTTTCTTTTGAGGTTTACCAACAAAGTATAAAGAAGAAAATATAATTTCACGTCAAACTGAGTGAAACTTTCCTTTTATTACTCGTACACATACGAGTATAGTACACCATAAGCTTCCAATTCCTCTTCTCCATCTATGTACATCTACAATCTTTCGACTATCCATTTTCGGTTTAGTACTCGTTTTAGTAGTCATTTTTGGTAGCCAATTTTGGCAGTACTCTTTACTAGTACGAGTAGTGCCGGTGATAAAAAATAAATAAAATAAAATGAAAAATGTCTTTCGAAAAAGTTTATCACACATTCTTCGACGAGAAACTTGCCTTTTACAGCCACTCGTCTCAATTTTTGAAGTAGAACGAGGGAGCGATATTAAAATGTAATAAAACACACATTTCTTCTCTTCCTCAGACGCCTCAGATGTTGGGCGAGCGAACTTTATCAATTTGCTTAACATTGTCGTTTGCAATTCATAATATCGCTTCGGTTATTCCCCCGGAATACTGGGTTTCGAGCAGTAATCGTATCTGCGCCCACCTCCAGCATAACTTTTTGTATCTATGACTTCTTAAAGAAGTCAAAAACTTATGTCCTTAAAGCAAAACGATACCAGCAGATCTATTTTCGAATAAAATCCCCATTTGGAGCGTTTTACAAGGAGGATAACCCCGAAATGATGAAGAGAAAATCCCCTGGTGGTAGTGTTCTGCTGCTACTACTGGCCTTCCACGCCTATTCCCCATCAATTTAAATGATAATTTCGAACCACGCCTCCCTGGAGGCGAATGTACGACTACCAAAAAATATAGATACTACTCTCTGCAATAGATACAATCTTGTATCACTTTCTAGGGTTTTGTAATGTACTCCTCCCCACCCCTCTGGTTCGGTATCTGTTCAGTTCTGTTTGGTTCTGTTTTGTTGTTTTTAAAAAAAAAAAAACGGCAGCAGATTTAGTTGGAAACTTTTCAAAATCAAATTAACGAATCCTTCGTGTATCCAACGTATCTCGGTGGAAGACGAAAATTCTTTCCGTCCTTTCATTGTTCCCCTAGTATTGTCCCTAATCTCAGAGCTGTAATAATAACCAAGAGGAAATAATATTACCAATTGCTTCCCGAAAATCTGCTTGAGCTGTCTCCCACCGTTTTCATTTGCATTGCCATTTTTACTTCTACTCCTCTTGGCAGGACCACTGCCATTCCTATTGCCAACGCAATTCGTTTCTATCGTTTTATCGTTGTGTTGTTTCGCCTTTAGACTCAGCTACAGCTTTGTCTACGTCCTAAACACCCCGTCATTGTGTTCTTCTTTCCGTATTTGCTGAATTCATGTCCTCGGAGGCTCTTCATTTCGATTGCTGATTATGAAAATTATTGCTTCGAAGATTCACAAGGATAAAAGAAAGTTGAATGGCCCAAAGTAGGTAGAAACCACCACGAACGTATTATACATTATTTAGCCCACAATTTCCAGTTTCAATTCGACCGGTGTAGCCGGTAGCTGGTAACTTGAAACTGGTAGTCGGTGTGCTAGATATCCACGGATGGTATCTAAAATCATTGGTCGAAATGTCAGGATATCTGAGAACGGTGAACGGTGCGAAAAACTTTCACCACAACTTCTATTAATGTGACGCGCGGGGTTAGTCAAGTCATTCGTGTATCTATGAGTTTTCCTTTGGCTTGGTTTTGGTTTTGGTCCTGGTCTTCATCTTCATCTTCATCTTCATCTTCGTCTTAGTCTAAGTCTTTAGGTACATTTTCATCTGCAACTTGTTGTTGTTAGGGGGAAAAAAATTACTTTCGGCATTTTATTAGATTGTCCCATCGACCCGTATCTGACGCAACTGTATTAACGGCGGCTGTGGCGATAGCAATGGCAGCAAATACGAGTACTCTTATTTAAACCTAGATACGTTGGGCAATGTCTTTCGTTTTTCTTCTTTTTTTTAATTCTTTTGGTAGGGGACGGGGAATTTGGAGGAAACTTAGTAAAAGTTTTCCCTTTTATCAGACATTCAGTGAGAAATTTTTAAGATTTGCAATCGAAAAACATTTTCATAGCTTGAGCTAATAAAACCCATTAGATCCAAAGTTTTATTCGTTTATTTGAACGGGCCGACCATGGAGTGGTAGTAGATAAGGGTAGGATTTAAGCTACTTTCGGTCGATAAAGGTCAGGACAATGGTTAAATTTAAGTTGCATGCAACAGTGCACAGGAGGTGGGCAAGGATACTTCCTATATTCAGTTCAAGAACTCTGTGGCTCGTACTGGGAAAAAATTAGTTATCATTTATCTTTACTGGGTTGGTAGAGAGGATTCGAAAACTTACTACCTAGATTATGAATGGTTTTCTTTTCCTGTTTAGAGGATAATAAAACAAGACACCCTCCGGAAGAGATAATACAAATTATGAGACATATCTGCGATGTTTTTAGGGCGCACCTGCTTATTTCGAGGGTAATAATCGCGCAAAATGGTTATGAAAGACTTTGTATTGATTTATTGATATGATGGTGGGAGGGATTTTTGAGAAGTAGGGTTTCGTGTAGGTAAATTTTATTTAATCAGAAAGTTATAAATCAAAAGATACGAGGCTGTGGTTTTCTTGAAAGGGAGTCAGATTTGATATGTTACAAAATAACTTAACCACCACCAGGGTGTTAAGATTTGACTAAGTGTCTGAGCAAGATTTTTTAACATAGCTAGTATAAGCTTTCGGTGTTTACAACTGATTAAACCTCGGACCTTAATTGCTTTCTATCTACCAAGCTAGTTAGTATCTTCCTATAATGGTTTGTGACATATGGGCCATCATCTGGGCATCTTTAAACATTTGCCGCGTAATTCTCGAAAGTATGCAGCCACTGATTCTCAAATCTTACAAACACATTCGTCGTGCCTTATTGTCACCCTATGCTGTGGTAGATCATTGATCTACTGCTGACTATGAAATGCCGAAAAATGATCAATCTGTTAAATAAAAATCAGAGATCTATTACAGAACGATACGTGTTCGAGAAAAGATCAATGAAGATATATGATTTCACATGAAAGATCGGTGGCCAACAGCAGAAAGATCGACCCAATTACGGAAGATTAGTGGAAAGGGAAATTGGGAAAAAATCAGATGAAAATCATTGATCTCCAGGGAGAAATGTGATCTACACATTACGGCTGGTAAACAGGTGGATCATGGATCGGAGGAAACTTATGATCCACCTTATCTTTACAGAAAAGATCGACTATCGATAGCAGAAGGAAAGAGAATCGTCTATACTGATTTAGGTAAAAAAATCGACAGCCGAAACATGAATAATTGAATACCAAAAAATCGATGATCAACGGTTTCAAACTATAAATATTGAAAGGAAATAGGTTGTTAGCGAAATGATATCTGTTGGTCTTTGAAAAGATCATTGAAAAACATTTTTATGCAGCAAAACCTGATACGAAGCATGATTTGTCTAACCATCGTACAAGGAACCTCTAATAAGAATAGTTTATAAATATAAAATAATTCGACTCGAAGGATGAGGACAACCACATTGGGCGCGATCACAACTTCCCGATTATACTTTTGATTTAGTTGTCCTTATTGGGGTCTAGGATTTCGAGATAACTTTCCGCAGTTTCCATTCGAAAAAGTATCAAGAGTGAATACTGTACTTCTCTGCGTATAGCCTATAGAACATATCCGCAAAGTAATAGCAAAATTGTTCTCGGAAAATTCTATTGTACATCATCAGTAGGAAGAACTTTTCTAAAAAGCACATCCATCACGATATAACACCAAACAATGGCAACCGACTTATTGATTTTGCATCTGGTCACCCGTAAACATATTGCGTGCCACGTCATCCAAATATCCGGTGGATGTCGATAAAGTGGGGGCACGTCATTTATATTTATATGGCCATTGTCAGGCCATGGTATTCAAATGCAATTAACGCTTAGATGCGACGCTAAGTGCGATACCAAGTAGAAAAAAAAAAATTAAAAAAAAAAAAATGAACGTGAACAAATTGTTGATTGATTTTTAATTGTTTTGGTGACAGAACATACGAGTACATAATTGCAATATTGTTTGGTAGACGATGAAGTTATACAGCACATTGTCAGAGAACTAAGCAGATTCGTAGAGCAGAAGGTATCAACTAGGGCGGAACAGAGGTATTCGAAAATTCAAAACTAGGCCAACACAAATATTGACGAGAAATAGGTAGCGTAAGTGTTGGCAAGAGTTGTAAGAGTTCCTTAATCTGTTATGCCATGAAATCGGTTTCAAATTTTACTAAAATTGCTTTATTTTGAAAACTACGAGACAAGTGATAAAATAATAAAATTCACCCTCTTGTGAACATCTTAACAAAAAATAAAAACAAACTAATGTTCTTCCCGGTGATGACATAAGAATTGTTACTAGGGAGGCCGCCATGTGTCTGAGAGTCTACTTTGCGAAATCAACTTCAGGAAAAAGAGAAACCGGATTGGCTAAAAATGTTTCCGTCGAATTGACAGAAGGCTTTACAAATGAAGAAAGGTGCAAACAATCCCTTTTAGAAGACTTTAGCAATGTAAAATATTGTCAAAAGAGGGTAGAAATGAGGTTGTAGGATTCTATCAACAAAACATGCAGCAGTTTTGGTACCCAGAACTAAAACACAGTAGTCAACACAGCTCAGCCCTCCACTAGCCAAGACAGGAAACACCAAAATGACTCGAATCTTTAAAGGCCAACGAAAAACCAGTTGCAGTACTTTTATTCAAAGGTAAATCTGGCATTGATCTGTCTTATCAGATCAGTTCGTACGCGACAACTTCCCGGTAAGGAATTGAATTGAGGTAAGGAATTGAAAACCCATGGGTTGTGTATACTGTACACGCATGTAACAAAAATAAATAAATAAATAATAGAGAGTACTTAGCAACAAGACTATTGGATTTACAAGGCCAGCTACAATTATATCGTCATGTCTTTAGAAACCACAAACATCTTTCCCAACGAAAGAATCCGACGGCAGAAAATTAGAGAAAAAATGCTGCACATAGCTATACAATAATTAGAGAAGAAAAGCGCCGTGAAAAAGCCAGAAAACATTTTGGAATGATTGAGCTGGACGGCCCTGCAATAGGTAAACACTATCCGCTATGCACTCACCTTTCACTTACGTCAACAGCAAGTTTATCAACTATCCCAGCATCATCAAAGAGGTATCTGAGTTAACATTGGGATTCTAGCAAGAAAAGTTAAAGCATACTTAGTATACCGGCTTTAGAAAGTTGAAGAGTCACAAAATTGGAACAATATCCGTCAGTTTAATAGGAAACCCAGACAGCTGGATTCAAGGCCGGAAAGAATGATCTTGTAAATTGTAAAGGAAACCTAGTCACTGGTGAGCAGATTGACAAGATTGTAAATATGTAGATGAAATTTGATTTGACACGAAAAGGCCAAAATTCTAGGCAAAAAAAGTCCCCTTCTTAGCAAAGTTCTGTTGTTCTTAGTTTTTCTAAAACGAATTAGGAATTCTGCCATTATTTATCCAATTTTATGGCATCAAGCTGAAAACGCACGCTGCAATGTGAATTTAAAAAACACCTTCCTCGAAATATTTCAAGGAGATAGAACGCAGGACAGGTGTTAACACGGAAGGCACTCAATAGCCTTTTTTGGCCAATGAGATATAAACCCGAGACAGATATTATCATCGCTTATAGCATGCCAGTATAAAGGCTTTAAAGCCATTTGAAGAACAGGAGAAGGGGAAAACCAATCTAATGGCCTCGACAATGACCAAAATTCTAGTACAAAATGTTACTGTTGACAGGAGGAATATCGCCTATCTTAGCGTAGATACATGACTAGGAAACCTTTCCTATTCCGATTTAGAATTACAAACGTCTTCGGAGCTTATAATATGAAAGGCGAAATCCATACTCCAAGATCTAGCAAAGAGCATGTTCCTAGAGCACAGAAAAAAGGAGACGCAATCGAAGAGGATGAAAGGCTTCCATATGTCACGGATCCAGGGGTATGTAAGTCAAGAACTGGCAGTAATACTTTTATTTTAATGCTGCCGGATCGATTGCCTAAGATTCTAAGTGAATAAATGAGCATAATCGACTAAAAGTTCAGGACTACAGGCTCACACACCACATTATCAAAAACTCTCTTATAAACATCTGAGCATTGAAGTCAAATGATGATTTCACCAACTTAGCCAGGTACAGATTCTTGTGCTAAGAGGTTTTCCAGCTGTCTTGGGTTACTGGCACCACAATATGAACAGGCACCTCCTTTCAACCTAAGAATAACATTTTGCAACTCCTGGAAACCTACATGGTTTTTCTAATGTACAATCCGAGCTTCTTTTGGGAAGGTGGCTTGATAGGGTTACTCAAAATCTCAATTTAGTACCTACCTTGTCCTATTTACCCTATCGTAGGAAGTTGGAAGGACGTAACCCCCACTTTAATTTGTAGCTTAAAAATCTCACAATCACAACGGGATTACAAGATAAACCACCTCTCACCACACGCTGATCTCAGTAAGATTAGCTAATGAAAACTTTACAATCAAGCAACTTGCAACAGTTTCGTAGTAAGAACAACACTAAAACAAGCTTCTCAGTCTCTAAACTCACTCACACATCCACACTAATGTGTCGACAAGATACAATAGGTAACCAAGAAAAGCAACCTGAAAACCTCTTTACGAGACTTTACTTTACCAAATATATCAGATACACCGCAATCAAAAACAACACTAACAACACAAACAGCATAAACAACATAACTCCAACCATGTGTGTGTTACCTTGTAAATGATTGCCTCCTGCAGCAATGCAATTTGCTATGTTGTTGCTGCTGATGTAGATGCCATTGCCACCCTTTGTTTTCTAGACTCCCTTCCTGCCTCACGCTGGTTCTGAATTTGTAATTTGAACCTAAACCCAGTAAAAGACTGTCAGAATGGATCACACTACGAGAGACGAGACTGCCGACAATAAAACCCAAGGAGCATGGAGTCAACCGAAACCCGTTTTACCTGCCTTAGCTATGCCACTGTCGTCATTTAAGATGTAAAAGAGAGGCCAAGTGCAGAGGGTTTTTCTCCTATGATATGAACCTAAGGCAATAACCCGATACCCCAGTACCACTACAACACAATCTAGCGACAAGGGGTACAAACGAACGGCTCCAATGAACGCTGGGGGAATAAGAAAAAAAAATTGTATCAACAACAGTCCAACGGCAACAACTCGTCTCTGACTTAAGCAGAAAAAGAAATCATGTACCACCAGTGAAGGCTTGTCTGGATGTGTAAGTGAGTAATCGTATCTGTGCTCTTTGTTTTTATGTAAACAGCAACATCTATAGAAGCATAACCAGCAATAACAACAGCTTGGAGCCCATGATGTGTGAAAAACTGGTTCCTTCATGGAGCAGCCAGCCTTATTTGGGGAACCTGATGGCCTAAACAACAAAATTGCAATCAACGCTCCAGGGACGGGGCAGGGTGTCATTTTACCAGAATGCAGCCGCAATTCCAGTTACCAATCCGAGATGGTATTGTTTGAAGTTTTAGTTCGTTCCGAATTGTCGTATAAAAAGGAAATAATCAACGGCAACGGTACAAAGGAACTTTTGTGTGTTCTCTTGGTCTGACACTCAAAAATTTAGACACTCACCCAAAGTCACCTTTTTAGATTGTGGTTGAGTCAATCTCGCTCGTGGTACTCTCAGTTTAGCGGACAAAAAATTCCTAATGGTTGGGGCTTTCTTGGAAGATTGCGTATGAAAGGTATGGTCACACTTGATGATTGATGGCATTAAACAGAAGATTGAGATAGAGCCATCAGTGCTGTGCATATTTATGCACCAAAATGACCAGGGCCTATGAAGGAACCATTGGAAAACAATCGGTGATCGTCTCTTTTACAAGATCGACGCATTTATAGTGAGTCAATAGAGAACTTCAAGACATTCCAACCTAAAGCATTAAGACCAGGTGCCTTTCGAAGAATGTTTGGGGATCTACGAGTATAGACGATCTATTCAATTCTACTGTAGATGCTGTCATGAAGTGCGGCACACAGATCGGTGACTGTAAGAGCAAGGAATTTTGTAAAGCGATGACATATGAAAGCAGAACGCTGAGGGATCTCATCTGTCCAGTTCCTTAGCTTCGTCGTTATATCCACGTTATCTTCAACTCCGGGTTTAGCTTGCGACAACGAGACCAACAATTACACGAACAAATTTTCTCTCAAAACGACGAAGGATATCTTCATTCGTCTTCGTGAACGTCCATCCCTTTACGCCCAAGAGCAGGACCGTGATGATTCAAGTCTTTAAGAGTGTCTCCTTAATATGTTTTGGGCAACCTTATTACAGAACTACTCGTACCTTCTTTAGTTAAACCAAAGAAAAATCCCCTTTCCAATCGTGTTTCCGTAGTTTTTTTCTTTTAGAAATTGGTTTTAATATTTGGTCAATTATGGACTAACCAGGTCTAAAACTACACTGATGGGAATCATTCAGAACGTTGACAAATGGTATCAGGCGTGCACATAATTCGGCACTCAAGACATCGCAAGCAATGTTAGGCATACTGAGGGTAAGAGGTCTCCTCTCTTGAGGATCAGATAAACAATGATGAGGTTCAATCCATAGAAAATACTTTCGCCTGACCATAGTTTACAGATGAGTTACAGTCCTATCTTACTGCTTCGTTTGGATACTCATCTCTATAACTTTCTGTTCTACCTTTTGTTAAAAATTGTTTCTGGAGTATAATTCTTGCATTTTCGCCAGGAGAAGCCATGCAAGTTCATAGCTGTTTCCCTATGTGGGCTTGACGGCACTCTTCATCAAAACAATAGTTTCTGATGATTGGTCAGGTGAAGATCAGCCCCCGAGCTTCGACATTTCTGAAGGCTTTTTGACATGGATTTGTTGCAAAGCCGTTGATGAGAATTCGAGGGCTATGTGATAGGCACAGGGTCTGGTAGTTTGTTTGCGATTACAGCCGTTCACCGTTTAATCTGATTCGGAACTTCTGTGCTTTGAAATATCCGTAGACGTATCTTGGCTACTTCTGAATATACAATAGCCGTTTGGAATCAGACATCTATGATATTAGAGGTGTGTTTTGCATCGATCACAACATGGCAAAAAAGTCATATTGATGTGAGGATACTTTGTGTAAGCTGGAGATGTTTTGTTCCGCACCAGAGGGAATCAACCGCAGTCTTTTCGAGACATGGTTTCTACCAGCATTTGCTTTTCATCTAGAAAGTGACTTAAGATTCAGCCGAGAAGAACTTTCATGTATAGGCTACAAGAGAGTAAACTGGAGTGTTCTTCAAGACAAAGATGTTAAAGGAATTCTTGTCGAAGGTCGGATAGTTTCTGAACATCGAAGAACAATTTAGGCTGAGAGAGATAGCCATTTTCACAGTAGAATCCGTCTACGTTGCATGGGTATCTGATTGACCTCAAAGTCACACAACTGTTATAAGAAAAAATTTCGTATGAAATCCTCCAGCAGGGCTCATATCAAACTTATTGCCGTGACTCGTGAAACTTATCTTCTTTGTATCTGTTGTTTTTCTCTTAAGACATACAGTCCGCTTGATAAGATCGTATACGGCAAAACTCGTTTATGAAAACCAGTTTGTAAGTGACATTTGCATTAGCAGATAAGGACAAAATGATTCTACGCGTGTTTGAAAAAAATCCTCTTCTATCGTTACGTGGAAGACAAGGGATTTTACGTAAAAGGGGTCTAAATGTGTGTTGTGATACGATACGAAGACGTTTACTAACCAATAATGTAAAATTTCGAAGCGCCATAAAGAAACCACTATTGTTAAAAAAACACGTAGAAAGACGACTCAGTTGGGCCAAGGAGAATTTGGACAGAGATTGGAACAACGTTATTTTTTCGGATGAAGCTCATTTTTGGGCATGGTCTCCTACCACTCATACCTTGGGGATGCTTCTCAAAACAATGATTTGGCAATTTGTTCATGTTTACAAATAATTTAAACGCACCCAACATGGTCAAAATTTATAAGAAGGCTTTATTACCATCTGCCCAAAGGTGGTTTAAAAGAAGGAATGAGAATTGGTTACTGCAAGAAGATAATGACCCGAAACATCGCAGTCGTTTGTACAGTGCGTGGAAACAAGAAAATGACGTCGGTGTTTTAGATTGGCCATCACAGTCGCCGGATGCAAATCCCATCGAAAATGTTTGGACATTCATGAAGCTAAAGCTCGAAGGAAAGAAGATCTCGACGGTCAAACAATTAACACGAAAAATACGAATTTTATGGAGATCTTTGTCTCAAGATTATGCTATAAGATTAGTAGAAAGCATGCCTCGAAGACTCCAAGCAATTATTGATAATGGAGGAGAGTGGACAACATATTAATTGAAAAGCATTCAAGTAAATAAACAAAATAACCATAACCAAGATTATATTGTTGTGCAACTTGAAGATCTCCTTACTGGGACAGAGACAGCAAGACTCCAGGTCTTCTTTTGATACGGGCATGCAAGTGTCATCAGTGATCAATCCTACTATATATCATGCAACCACATCGGCTTCAGTTGCATGATATATTTCTTTCTGTAAAAATATGGGACCTAAACTGGTACTCTGCGGCATTTTACTTCAAACTTCTTACACCTTCGTCGTTTTGCTGCGTGGTTCTTCGGTTTGTGTGTCTTATTAAAGTACGTAGCTATACTAAGATAAGTGGCTTATGTCAATTAAAGCCTTCCAAGAGGCCAGTCTTTTTTTTAGAATAGTTGATGATGATGTTGATGGCGCTTGAAGCTAAAGTTCACAAAATCAGATAGAGCTGTCTGTTATTTGTAACTTCAAAAACCCTATGCCAAAAACTATTCTCATTCAACTCCTCGTAGGTACGTATATTAACAATTCTATCTTCCAAAATTAACCTATATTTCATGCAAGATGTGGCTGACAGGAAATAGATTTGTGAAAAACTCTGTCAAATCGGTTTTCTCACAAAATTACGAGTACCATGCCCTTCCCCTGTTGAAACCAATTAAGTCGCATACCCAATTCAATGGAAGTTTATTGAGTTTATTGACCCCTTTACCAAATACCATCACCTTTTCTTTTTCTCTGACTCTTTTAAGGGCCATAAAAAAAAATATTGTCACGAGGCAATCACTCACCTGTAAAGAAAAGAAAAAAAGAGAAAATATCGTAAGATTCAGTTTGTTTGAAGGTGTGAGTAGAGTTTTTATTATTTTATTGAGTCAAGTATAATTCAGAGAACATGTCAAAATGATTATGAGGTTTTCGAACATAAAACACAATAAACCATTCAAGCACAAAAGAAAGACGAATGAAAAGAACAATTCAACCGTCCAAGATGCGCAATAATTTTGTTTAGTGAGAATTTATGTTAGTGTCATCATAAAGTTTCGCCGGAAAGTGTAGCATTTTCCACCACTGATGTACGAGTATTTTACACTTTTTTTTATCTCTTCATCGCATTCGTGAACAAGTATCTGAGGGATAATTTGAAACCCAATCGAGTCGATTTAAGGGATATATACAAAAAAAAAACAAATGTTTAAAACAAAAATAATTGACAAGAATACAGAGAAGCTAGAACAGTTTATCAAATAGCTGTATACAGCACTCTATCATTATGAGTTGATGTTAATGTTGGGTGAACTTAACTTCTACCTGTGGCGTGAAATAACGTCAACTTCGATGGCATCTGTCAAAACATAGAAAGCTTCTTAAATAACCCTAGATTTAGTATCTCTAGCCTTGGACAAAAGGATTTCCTTACCACAAGAGCAAGAGCAGTAACAACTTGCTGCATAAAAAATTAATGAAACTTGTCAAGGTGTATTCAGCTTGCTATGGCAAGATTGAAAGAGATATTTTGAAAGGAAGCGTACCTTTTAGAGATAAGGGGTGTTTTTTCAAGAGCTTGAGAACTTTAGATAATAATGCAAGACAGAAATATTGTTGGAATGAATTTTTTATTATTATTATCTGGTAGATTTCATGGCATATATTTTTTATAAATATGAATTCTGGCATATGCCCGCCGTGGTTACATGTTACATGGTCTATTCGATCGGTCCAATTTTTCACTACTTTTTCCAATAAATCTGGCCGTTTGGCGTCAATGGTGACTTGAATATTGGCTTCCAATGCTTCAAGAGTTGCTGGTTTGTCGGCATAAACCAATGACTTAACATAGTCTCATAAAAAGGAATTGAGAGGCGTTAAGTCGCACGAACGAGGGGGCCAGTTAACAGGACCACTTCTGGCAATAAAGTTGACACCAAATTGATTTTGCAATAAATTGATGGTAAAGCGCGCTGTATGGCAAGTTGCGCCATCTTGTTGGCACCAAATGTCATCGATGTTAAGCTGATTAATTTTTGGAAACAAAAAATCAGTCAGCATGGCTCGATAGCGCTCGCCATTCACCGTAACGGCAGCTCCTTCCTTATTTCGAAAGAAATAAGGACCGACGATGCAACCAGCGTACACCGCACCAAACAGTCAATTTTAATGGATGTAATGGTGATTCGTTAACAGCTTGAGGATTGTCTTCGCGAAAACGATCAATAACTGCACGAATTACTTGCTCATGAATTGTCAAACCTTACTGACCAGAAATGTCAATACAGTTTGACATTGACAGCTGTCAAACTATAGACAACAACAATCGAAACTTCTCATGCAGCTAAAAAAACACCTTTTACAATAATTGTTATCATATGCTGATACATTAATGGTTCTGTAACAGTCATTATCTGAGATCTACCGGTAATTGATTGGGAAATGAAAATCGTCTATTGGGATACCGATTCGGACTCAGAGGAAGGGAAGGCTCAGCAGGAAATCTTGAGCATCAGACTCAGAAAAAGACTTGTAGGGCCAGAGATATGATTGAGGTTCTCAAAACCAATTGACCACTTCAACCGACAGATTGCTGGGACAAAAAAAACGAAAGCTATTCGCGCATTGCGATGGCGATGGCGCGGTAGTTAGCTCATTGGACTATCACGCAGAGAGGCTGGGTTCGATTCCTGGCTGGGTCACCAACAATTTTTCAAATCGCCATCACCCTTTCGGCGGGTAATGGCACTCTCCCGAAAGCAAAATTTACCTTCGAAAAAGCTTCTAAGGAGTGCCGTTCGGACTTGGCGATAAACCGTAGGCCCCGCTCAGATGTGAAAAAAATGACAACATCAGCAACACAAATGAGTGTCAAGAAGCTAGGCCATGGCCCATACCGGGCTGTCAGCGTCACAGTGTTTTGTTACTGCGCATTTTAAATATGTTTATCCAACCTTAAGGCAAAAGGGTCTAATCGGGGATACGACATTTCCATGTTTTCATCTGCTGGATTCTCAAAAAGGAAAGCCTCTGGAACTCCAGCTCACTCCTTAAAGTTGAATTCTACTAGACTTGAGTCTATCATAGACCAGATACTACCTCCTAGGCAGTTGGGGGAAAAAAAAAACCAACACTTTAATTCGAATTTCACTACCTGCTCATGGATTTCTGAGCCTCACGAGGAACTATTTAGTTTCGGCATCTCTGACAACTTACATTAAAAGCTTCCCCTGTTCTTAAAATTTGGCAGAACAGTAAGCATTCTGCATCGCTATAACTCATCTTTGAAAATGCCTTCATGTGAAGCGAAGAGTTGATAGATATCGATTCTAAGCTTTTAGATGTTTACAAGGTCTGCGTTGCCTAACGAATCCATAGCAACTCTTCCTGTCCTAAAACCAGACTGATATCCATTTGATTGGCAATAGTTCAAAACTGTGGCTCATTACTAAAAGATCCTTTACGCGACGGCGAGAATAATTTTGCTGATACAATCGATGTGGAAAAGATGGATCACTTTTGTTTAGCTTAGCGTGTTTAGCTGGTAAATGGAAGTCTTGGCAGCATTGTTCATTGAAATAATTAGATCGCTGAGCTGCAAGTGATGTTTTATTTCTCGTCGTCCTTTCGCAGTTCATACTCGCATAGAGCCGACAGCTCAGGTGGGGTCAACTCTGGATAATCTGTTTGATGATAGAGCTTATGCATACCTAACTTTGAATTTTGTGTGTCGCAAACCATCCACCAAACACATGTCACACTATAAGTTTGAGCATAAAATACCCAAACAACAAACCAAGTCGAAAAAGCAGAAAAACAGATAAAGCCACATAAAAACAATTTTTTGTTGTTCTCTTTTTCTTATGATTCTTAGATTGTCGTCATCATCGTTTTCTTTGAAATTACCTTCAGCTACGTATTCCTACTCTGACGACTTCGACTCCGATGCCATCCAGCCACTTATACAGCGTACCTTCATCCAAACTGGTTTCGAGTTACCACTTTGTGTGTAAAGCTGGTTTCACATAAGCCAGCCGTTTTTTATGTTGGTCTCTACTTATTGTCCCTCCTTCATCACCTTTCAACAATTTTCTTACCATTTTCTTCTCATTTTTCTCTCCACATGAAAGAAACTCTATACATGGCATTAATGTCGTGATGTTGTCTTGACAAAGGCTTGAACTAATCAATTCCCGTGCGTAGGTATAGGTAATGACCATGTGTAGATAGCTTGTGTGTAAGAAGGCCAATGAACGCTGAACTCGATTATGTATCTGGGCAATCAAAATAAAAATGAGAGCAGCAACAGGCTTCCTCCATATGAGAGTACAAAATGGTGGATATCTAAATTGAATTTCTTTTTCCAGATTAATCGAATTTTTAAGCAAAGCTTGAGATAAATTTTATCACACAGAAGGACATTCACTTCACATACGAGTATATATACTCGTATACTGGGAAACATTCTTCTTCTTGGATGAGGTTACACCCACGTCCGCCTCCTGGTAGAGTACGCCTACTTTACAAGGTTGGGGTACCAACCCTCACGGGAATGTTCGATAAATTGTGCCGCCAAGAAAAATCACCAGACGAAAATTCTTCTTTAGGGTCACAATGTATCCCGATTCATTTCCCCTACAAGGACTACGAGTATGTCCAGGAGTAAGAAGTAAAATCATGACCAAGCAACAGTAACACTATCAGAAGGACAGAAAGAGAGATTAATGTCCGAAGGGCTTATACGCCCAGTTTGTCCTTTTTACACAGGGATAAGAAACGCATGTGGTGACATTCGGATTTAATTGAGTTGCAATAAATCAGGATGTCGTCTTGATAAGGGGTTCCCCTTCTACTTTCTTTTATATCACTCGAATTGGTCGTCTGAACGAAAAGAAAGGGTATCCATTATATCTTTTCTCCTTTTTTCTTCTTTTTTTTTGAAGGGGGAGGAGAGGACCAACAACAACGAATCATAAGAGAAAAAAAATCAAAATCACTTTGAGTAAGGACACGGTCTGGCAGATATGATGTACAGTAACCGGAAAGGAAAGGATATAAGCTAAAAGGCATAAGAAGCATTTATTCAGCTAACAAGAAAGAAGTGCGATTTGTTATTAAGGAAAAGTGCGTCTTTGCCCATAAGGGGATATAAATCAAATTTTCTCTCAAGAAATTGTGTAGGTTGTTATAAAGATGGTAGGTGGTGCTGATGTATGGGTAGGTCCTTGATGACGGTAGGTTTATGTATCTGGCACGAGTTTTAGATGATTTTGGGTTATAGGCCAGAAAAGTATGTCTATAAGATTCGAAATCAGGCAGCACAAGGTGACGAAAACAAATGAGAATTAGATGATAAAATGATAACTAATGGTTGGAATATAACCCAACAAAGGAACTAGCTTCGAAGGCGGTTAAGTTTCAAGGTTTTCTACCAAATTTGATACTTCAGTCAGAACATGGTTAGCAATAAATAATTGTATAGTTCTTTACATAATGCATATAGTAAGATACAGGAGAAAATCTGTTGAAAAGTGTTTGATGCATTTTTTGTTGTAGAAATATCGCAATGAGATCTTAGAAAAATTACCAGTACCCAAACAATATTTAAAAGTATCGTACCGATGGTATGTATATTGACGGAGAACAATCCGGCACCTTGTACCTCATGTCGCTGCCGCATCCTGTGGAAGTCTTTGAAAATTGCGTAAAAAGGGCGTTGGTTTTCTACTTGCTTCGCAACAGAAATCCTTGGCTTGATAATGATACTCTGTTAACAACGTCTGTGTCAAATAGACAAATATCGACTGAGAGCAGAATTCAGATGAATTTCACGCAGTACAGCGCGAACATCTCTGGGCTACATATACGGAACGTACGGAAGTCTAGGTTAGGTTAGGTTTAAGTGGGGTGGTTTTTCAACAGTGGCTGTTGGCCATTTGTGATGCCACGTGGATCTGTGATCCTCCTACTTCAGATATCATTTGGAGCTCTTAATAAAGCGTAGGACACTTTTAATGTCGTTGTTGCTTAAGTCTTTGTGGAAGAAGGCCCCTAGGTGGAGATTTCTTCTTCGGGAGAAAGCTGGACATGTACAGAGTAGGTATCTCCTCTTCCCCCTCATCCATACAGCTTCTGCAAAAGTCGTTATAAAAATGCCAAGCTTTCTTGTATGTTTACTTTCTAGGTGGGGTGACCTTGGGAATGAAAAAAAAAATTGTTTTAAATATTTTTTATTTTATTCAATATAGTCCCCTTTTAGCATGATACACTTATTCCAGCGATTTTCCAACTTCTTGATCCCCTCCGAAAAGTAATTTTTTCCGGAAGGTCTGCAAAATACTCCTCCGTGGAGTCGATGATTTTCTCGCGTGAATTCAATTTTTTATTGAAGAGCCATCTTTTGAGGTTTGGGAAGAGATAATAGTCCGAGGGAGCCAAATCGGACAAATAAGGTGGATGCCACAGCAATTGGCGCCGTAAGTCATTGATTTTAGCCGTGGCTGCGGTGCTCTTATGCGCCGGCGCACTGTCTTGCAAAAACAAATTTTTTGTGAGGCCGTTTTGCAGCGATTTCGGCCTTCAATCCCAGAAAACCGACGCCATAACCTTTCCGACCCATTGAGCCTTCCTCGACCGCTTCGGAGTTCTCGTGCTGTCTTCAGTCCATTGCCGGGCACTCATTCTATTCTCTGGTGTGTAATAGTGGATCCAGGTTTCATCAACAGTTACCAATCGACGCCAAAAGTCCGCCCGATTCCGCATCAGCAAGTCCAAACACTCTTTCAAAGTGCTCTCGCGTTCGTGTTTTTGGTCAGGAGTGAGCATGCGCGGCACCTAGTGCAGAATATTGCCCAAAATATGGCGTGTGCGCTCAGTACTAATCTTTGTGGTATATGCTAGCTCGCGCACCTTCACTTTCCGGGCAGCCAACACCATTTCATGTATTTTTTTGACATTGTCCTCTGTAACCGCATCGGAGGGCTTGCCGCTGCGGACTTGATTGGTAGTGGAGTTGCGGCCACCACGAAACTCTCGGAACCAATATTTGACGGTGTAATCTGACGGAGCATTAGCCCCATAATATTTATCCAACTTTTCTTTTGTTTCCTTCGCCGTTTTGTCCATACTCAACATGATGCCAAACACGTCAACAACAATCAGCTGTCAAAACAAAACTAAAGACAGTATCGCACTGAAATTTGGCATGTCTGCCTAAAGGCACCATAACCTTTTTTGCAGTAGCAGCGCATTCTGGCGGTCAAGGAGGTTACTTTTCACCCCACCTAGTATGAGGCAGTGCCCAGAGATGACACCTACATACAATGGCAATAAGATGTTTTCTATTTAGAAGAATTAAGCTCATGGAGCGATTCAGATCTAGCTTTGGGCAGATTTGCTTGGTCGCTAAACATGTCGATACAACCGTCCATCTATGGTTTGTTTTTCTATTAGCATCCAGGTGAACGTAGCGCTGGTACACCTATCTGGGTGTGTATACACTAGGTATGTTCCGGCGCCCAGCAAAGGTGAATGTTAAACTGCTCCGGCCAAAATGCTTATTTCCCAACTGTGAAGTCGCTTAAGGCAAATAGCTGCGTTGGCGGCTACTTGTCCGATATAAATGTCGAGGGGTGTGAAAGGTGAAACAGAGTGTCCAGAGCAACGGAGGGAGTAGTGCGTTGGGCTCCGCTTATGCACAGACATGCTGTTCTTTGGAGTTTACTTAGCTTCATGCATTTCACTGCTTTATCTAAGGCCGTCCACCACACAACCACCCCGAAGGTGAGTATCGGTCTTATGACCGAGAGCCAATGGGTGATGCGAGGTTGGAGGCCCCATTTGTTTCCAATAGCTTTTTTTTCAAGAGAATAAAGCTACCCCGGTTTTCTTTACTCTTTCTTGAATGTTAGGTTTCCGGCTTAGTTTCCTGTCGAAAATTAGACCCAGATATTTCCCTGTATCGGAGAAGACCAAGCTGATACCGTTGATTGAGGGAGGGTCTATAGTCGGAATTTTGTATTTCCTAGAGAAGAGGACAAGATCGGTTTTATGGGAGTTTATTCCCATTCTACAGCGATCCGCCCAGCTCTTTAATTGTATGTAGATGTTTTCCTTAGACGGCTATAGCAACGTCATCTGTATACGCAACCATCCTGCTACCACCCTCTTCCGGAAATCTAAGATGCGGTTAATTCTAACACCAGTAGCACCACAGAACATTATACCGTGAAAACTTTGTATTAACTTCTTGGCATCCGAAAGAAAGCGAAGAGCCGATAAAGACGGTGACCGCCGAACTTGTATAGAAAATCTTCCTCTTCAGGACTTGAATCAAGATGAAAGCGTTTTAGCCCCAAGTCAGGTAAGTACTCGTAGATACATATATCTGTAACACTATGAGCTTCTGACCAAGCCTTACCTTCAACACGACACTAAGCCATGAGAAATGGGGAAGCTAATAGTAATAAAGTCATCCTTCTTGTCTTTGTCATGGAAAATACCTTATAATAACCTACGTGCCAACTAAACTCATAAACTCATATCCAGGTTCCATGACAGCCCTCATTCTGGTAGGAATCTCAACTTAGAATATTTAAATAGCGCGTCGTTGCTACTCCACACATGGGACGAGTGCGTTTGTTGGCATTCCTCAAGGCTCTATGTGAAGACCTCTTCTTTCCTTAACTTTATATTATGAATGTTTAACATGTTGGCTTCAAGAGGCATTACTTATGGCCATGACATCTATTCTGGATCCAAGTAATACAATTTTATCAGATGTGACACTGGTTGCTACGTTCTCAAAGTGATGTTAATCACTATAAGAGGCCCTAAAGGGACAGGCTCATGGCAATTGGCTTGTTTTTGTTCTACCCGCCTAGAAAGTTACTTCATCATAATGCGCTTCAACTAAACCTCGTTCTTGTACCTAATGAAATAAGTTTGCAAATATATGTATGAACATATGTATGTACATCGCAAATCATAACTTTTGCTGGGTTTATTATTGGGTATAGAAGTGTTACATTCACCACCTTTTGGGTATTATTTGCGGTTCGTTAAAGGCTTTTATGCGAGATTCATTTTCATCGCTCAAATTATGCAATCCCACCACCTCAACCACGGGATTCATTTTGAATTCCCTCACATGAGAGTCTCTTTAGTCTTCTGGCTTATGCTGTCATAATCTTACCTCAAATCCCAACAGATTCATGAAAATCCCCATCACCAGACAATAAGTCTTAACTTTAACTGATACAGCATCTCTCTTGCATGTAGCCATTAACGAGGTATAAATCCCTGAGCCCACCTATCACTTTAGTGTAGTACAATACTCGTACACCTGGATACCTGATTCGTCCTCATTAACGAGATCATAATTCCATTTACTACCACTGCTGGTTGGCTTGTGTTCATCGGAAGGGATATGTGAATCCACTAAACGGAGCTCAGTCAACAAAATTTAAGAACCACGCATTCCATACTGCGAGTGTATTCTTGTTTTATGCCATCCATCTCCAACTCCATCTCCATCTTCATCTGCATCTGCCGCATCCAACATGAAATTTACACACCATCAACGTCGACATGGTGCGTTTTTAATGGCAACGAATTAATGTGTATGAAATTCACAAAGAAAAATAGACCGAGGAACAGGACTGAAAAAGAAGAAGAAAGTACACACAAGGGTATCACACCTCATTACCGGGGAAGCTCCCTTGATGTTCCAACCTACAGATATCGTTACCCTCCTTAGATGGAAAGTCTCGTAACTAACATTCGAAATGAAACAATAGAACGGGATGGGCACTAAGGGAGAACTTAAAAACGGAAATACCAATGAGCTTGCCTCATTTTTACGAGCTTAACAACACAATTTCAGTTTTAGCTTCAAAAGGCACCATAAGGAACAACAGGAACGGGAGAGCAGCAGTTTCCGAAACTCCATCCACCTAAATACGAAACGCAATTAGTTTGGCTTAAAGCTGGTACTACCACCATAACCACCACAAAAATAACTCTGACAGGAATCGTACCCATAGTGTGGCATTGAATTCCTAAGACGTGTTCTTTACGTTCTTCTACGAAAAAAAAGGTCAATTCAATGGAGAGTCTTGAAAACCGGTTATCATCGGTAACACCGGCAGCAGATTAATTCTTTAAAGCACGTACTATACGTGTATCTTTCCATTTTTGTGGAAGAATTTTTCCTTCCAGATACTCTTTCCGTTGCCGTGTAGCTCTCTTATACGAGCATCTTTTGTATCTGCTATTATTAATTTACAACTTTTATTTATATAATTTCAATTGGAAGAGACTTGCTCTTCCTCTCTCTCAATTGTGTGGGTTTCGAATTTGTTAAGAAGTTCAGCGAACCTTACCATCGAAGTGAGATACACTATCCCTCGAAAAGCCGCAGGTGGTAATAGGTGAACGCGGAGAAGAACAATGAATTCGATTTTCTAATTTGACATGCACACACATGTTGGACATAATATTATAGATTCGATGAAATTCTATTTGGTTTTGCATAAATCATTGGCATTTGGGTCATAAATATTTAGAATCAATTTTGGGACTCAACCAGCAGATAGAAAAGTCCGATGAGTCCGATTACCAACAGAGTAGATTTATGTGCATTTTCTATTGGCTTCGTTGAACGGACATATTTTTCTTTTATTTTGCAGTAGAGACGTGACCAGCTAAAGATAGATGTCAAAGTCATTTGAATTTAATCCGTCAGTCAGATCTACGAGTATGTTGAGACCAGAGGTTGGCTCCTAATATACGTATTTATTCATGTGAAGGCATAGTGCTCCTCTTAAAGCTCTGATTTCTCATCTTTCAGGCTCTAGTATTGTCACAAAGTGTTTGGGGAAACCTTCGAATAAAGCCATGAATCAAAAGGCTGTATTGTTTTTTTTTTTTTGTATTTTAGTATGCGAGGAAAGTATTACAAAACATGAGCTACCGCAAGGTTGTGTATTATCAACATTCTTGCTTCTAGTGGTTGTAAGAAATGGGGCTTATCAATAGTTGCATGGCCTGGAGCGGGCCCAATCTATTCCAATCGCCAATTGTTTCGCAATATAGATTTTTATGGACTCTTCAACGCCAATTGTGGATATGGTGCAGACAACTTCATGAAGGGAATCCCCCATACAAGTTTTGCTCTTTAATATGTGGACTCATATCTGTTTTTGAATGCGATACGCAATTTTTAAAGCTGTAAACTATACTGTGATCAGGATGAAATATCTCGACCCCAATGGGTAGTCAACTTACTTGCTTCCCAAACATACTTCCAAATCAGTTGTGGAGTAGAAAACTTTTATGAATATAGTCGGAAGGCAGTTTTCAGGTGTCCGGTTAGGTGCCCATTACAATAAAACTACGAGAAATGCTATCGTTTCGTATTCCGCAAGCCAATGTTTGAAACAACAGCCAAACCTTTATCAAGACTACATATATCCTTGGTCACTGCTTCTTAAAGTCAGTGTTAAGACATTGCCATTCTTGACACAACTCTTAGCAGTTAGAGCTTTGCAGTGAGGTTTAAGACCGACATCTGTAGGTATCCGGCTTATGCTGCGATGAATGACAGTACAGCGGGCACTTAAAGATGAATTCATTTTTGTACCAAAAGACTGATAGATATCATTAAAAGAAGCACATATAAGCGACTGTGTTGCTTGACCATTTTCTAGTCCACAGGAAGATGGACCTACGGACACAAAAATTAAGCACCTAGCCCAGATGATCAAAGGATACCAGCCGTTAATACGATAATAAGTCATACAAGAAGAAACACAAAATAAAACAAACTACGAGGGCTACAAGCTACCAGGGAAAGCGCGAAATAAAATACGCTCTTACTATGAGGAATGGGCGCTCCAATTCAGATAAGAACCAATCGGCCTGAAGATGCCTTTTCATTTCTCCAAGGCTCGATTGAGTAGACAAGTATGACTAAGAAGTCTGTTAAAGTATATAAATGTAATTCATAGATCTTTTCTTACAAAAACCCTCAAAGGACAAATAACATGATAAAAATTCCTGAACTAAAGGACGACGGTTGACACCCTTTTGAACAAATTAAGCCGACATTCTCTCAAAATATTATCGAAAGTTTCGTCAGAAGGACCATCAGTGACATTAGTAATGACAACATTTGTAGGACAGTGGCAACCTCCTGGGAAAACAATTCCACCCCGATTGCATTATTCTACATTAGGAAAAATTAAAGCATCCGAGTAGACTATATTAATGTTCAAAACGAACAAGCACTGGCTTGTCGTAATCCCCGTACAAGTTGCAATAATAGAAACCAGCTATAAGGACAATTGACCCCAAGCCATTGGCAACTATTGCGGTATTATTTTGAATTAATAAGAAATACCCGTTCAAACATTCAAAATAAGTCTGAAGTTTGAGGTTTAAAAAAAAAATATTGGTATGCCCCAAGGGTCCGTGTTATCACGTACACTCTTACTTCATCTTCTATTCATAGTCTTTTGAGCGGAATTAATTACAAAACATACTTCCATTCTATTGTCAAGGAATTTGATGGTCTAAGTCGATGAATAAGTTTGGCATTCTCTTAATTAAATGCATGCAAACGTCAGTGGTACCATATCCATATATAACCATATCTAACCCCAAAAGAAAATACCTTCAGTACATAGTGTTGATTCTGCAAATTTCAAAAAATTATCACCTATCTTCTATTCTATTGCTAAATGTGAAATACTAGTGTCAGCTTCCACTCGTTGCAAACATCTTGTTCATCCACAGATTGCATACATGTAGATATTCTTATTCATGACATGCATCGGCTCTCATCCTCTGACAATTTTTCCTATAGATATAACAAATCCAACCCCACCAGTCGTATGACTTTTGTTTCTTTCTATTCAAAACCCTGTTTCACGCAAAATCATCATGTCAGTCAGTAATAAATACCTGTTAAGTATCCTCATGGCTAATGTGCCACAAAAGTCTCAATACCCTCAGCTCTGAGTGGAGAAGAACCTCATAAAGAGGTACCATTGAACTAACCATCATCTTAACGTATTAACTTGCATGCGATTTCCTTCCACTGGATATCCTTTTCTCGTTTTCCTTATTTTTGTATTTTTTGTTGCTACTCCACTCGACTATTGCTTAGCTGAGACATAAAAATAAATGATCCTTGCATAGCTTATGTTGTTATCGCAGTTAGTACCTATAGATACCATATTCAGGAGAAGAGATGAACAAAATTACAAAAAAAAAATAAAAAGATAGAATAAAACAGAAAATAGTAATTGCAAACGTTAAGTATCAACTTTTGTATACCTTTCCGCATATCCATACATCCTCAGAGCCTTCCCTCGTTTTTCATTTTGACCCAACCCAATTTCAATTCAACCCAGTCCAACAACTTACTCGTATACTCGACCCGACATAGATACGAAGGACATGTCTACGAGGTACGAGTGTTAGTACATTTGCAGACCTACAAGAGGATGCTGCCTATCCCTTAGACTATTTCTATAAATTACTTTCCCAAGGAGTAGTAGCTCCAAGTGGCATGAGTTGGAGAGGAAAAAATAAAAATAATAAAAACAAGCAGGAAACGCCAATTCCGGTCAGCATGCCATTTTCTTTCTGTCGAGAAGCTGTAGACAGTTGGTGTGTATGCCGGGAATACCGGAACGAAGCTCTCTTTAGCTCTGTTCAAGTAGCCGTAAAGGGATCTTCCTCAGCGCATATAATGCACCAAAAGGATGGCTCTTCATCTTCGAGTGGTTTATCCACATTGACTAGGACAGAAGCTACTTATGTGTGTTTACTCTCTTCCAGCTTCCACATGTGCTCGGGATAGGTACGAGTATGGTACTCGTGGTATACGAGTACTTGTGCTTTCTCGTACTCGTGCTCAATTCAAGATGGCACGACTCTACCTTCCTTCTTCCATTGTCCAGCCAACAGTTAAAATGTAAATGATTCATAAGCTAGAATCCGTAGGTACGCACTTTTTTCTTTCCCATTCTATCCATGCGCCGAGAAGGAAAGTACTCATATGCAAATCTAGAGAACAAGAACTTTTCTTTTCAGGCAACACACTTGGAAGTCAATATTTCCACATCATTCGCTTAGGAAGATTCTTCCTTTCGAATGCCAATAACACGTAAGTGCTGTAGAGATCCTTTCGAAGATGTTTAGAAAGTAAAATACGGGTCGGAGGGAGCTGAGGTAACCACTTGGTTTGTGTACTAAATGTGTGTACTCGTACATCTAGTCGTTCCGGCATCACATAATAAATTTGAATAATTCCCTCATTTTTCACTTCGTGCTCGGGTGACGGTTTTTCCTTCTTTTTTCCCCATTTTCGTTCGAATTTCCTTCTCCATTTATTCTGGTATATGTGTATACTTTGCATACGAGCACATACTTATGTTTGCGTTTCGATGAATGACGATGAGGGAGGTGTTTAGATGGGTAGCCCAAGGACAGCGCGCATAGAATAAATCAAATATTCACAGTTATTGTCGTCATAATCATTGGAAAGCTGGTGATGTTTGAATTGCAAAAATTGATTTCACAATTTCTTATTCCTGTTTCAATTCCTAGTCTGACTCCTATTACTATTCCACCCCCTGAACAGATGCTAAGTGTCCTAGAGTTTTAGGCAGATACATAAGTTATGCCCTCTTATGTGTGAACGTGATTTAGAACAGATCAAACTGACGTTTGGATTGGAATGACGAGAACTAAGGGTAGAAGGTACGCTGAGTGTGGCTTAAAGGTTTGACCCAAATTTACAATCCAGCTCGCACTTGAGATACGACTGATGAATTGCCAAAATTTGTAGTGCGTCAAACGAAATCACCTCTTGTGGACGTCGTAAAACGAAGATATTTCTCAGAATTTCGCAGAACTGATGTCCTACATGTGATGCCGAAAAAGACAACAAAAATAGGGCTTCATCAAAGATTCATCGATCCCAAATGCATACATATTCGAAAAAAGAGCCTAATGCAAAAATCTGTCAAATTTCTTTGAAATATAAGGCGCGAATGTCTTGCCTTCGTGAGATTGACAGAGACTAAGGTTCCACTTTGTCTCTGTGAGACAAGCCATCAAATCACCAGTGGACCTGTTGCTACATACTCGTAACCGTCCTGCCGGTCATGAAGTATTCATTCGAAACATTTCATGAGCTGAAGAATTATCAGCGTTTCCATAACCTTGGACAGAAGGAACGTACAGTGCAATGGGTCTGTGAAAGCAGGGAGACATGCGAAAATTCGATTTTTATAAGGGGGAAGGCGGCTAAACAAATGAGGTCTTCCATCTACTTGAGAAGAGTGTGAAAAACACGCCTTCCACCTGGACCAGCGAATTTGTGTATGTTAAAATCTTTAAGTACTTCTGCAACTATGTACATTCATGAGTGAGGAAGTCGATTCGATCCACTCAAACGCAGGTGCAAAGTATACAGCAAGTAGATTGGTCTTGTCCAGAGAGCTGGCAACTAGAATGTCATTACAGATAAGCGAATTTCCGATATTTTTGACGAGCTAACAACAATTTTTACTACCTTTGGGACATGTTAGTAGTTTTTGCATTAGTTTTTGATCATATTGAAATTTCACACGTTTGAGGCGCAGTAGTCCTTCCTGGCTCGTTTAAGTCAAATAAATATTTTTAAGTATACTACGGCGAGTGGAGGAAGCTAAAAATTATAGAAACGTCAAATTTTAAGATCAGATACTCGTATATACATCTTCAAACTGAAAGATTACTTCGCTAATGATTTGGCCACCAAACCAGTAGCTCAGGAGGTTCATAATTAAGATAGATTTTGCCTAATGACTGCTGGTTTAAATTCAGTATATTTGTGATGGAGGGGTAGTAAAACTGATAACAGATATTCATCAATGATTCTCGGAAGAATTGCGTCAATCGGAGTATTAAATTAAAGAAAACTTGATAGTGAGCGGAATTTATTGTTCAATAAAGATCTGCAGTTTTTATACAATCAGAAGGCAATAATCTCACAATACAAGACCATAAACGTCCAGACCTGATCCAGCTCTAAATGTGACTACGAGAATTCAACTAAACACTTGAACCCGCTCCAACTCAACTGGGTGAAGTTCAGAAGAATGGCTGTGTTCAAATAAAAAGATTGGTGATATCGGCCATTCTTAAGCTACTCGAACCTCATGTTCATCAGATTATTCTAAAGGAAATCAATGGCAGTCTTCATCACTATTAAATAATCCAAGAATCTTGTACTTTATGTTGAAGCGTGTACCTCGTGATCTCGAGTAAAAAAGAGAAATGTAGAGAGCCAAGATAGTGTCACAGAATAGCTAGAATCTAACAAACAAAGTAGATTGAATCCGAAAAAAGATGGACTTCTGGTATAATGTGTAATAAAGAGGGGAGAAGCAGTGCCTATTCTGTGAAAGATGTGTGTAAGATCAGAAAGCGACGTAGGTTAGATGCCGGGATCTTGGGCTTTTTTAAAGAACGTTTTATTGCAATCGGAATCAAGAGCAAAAGTTCGAAAACTTGATTACCCTGAAAACCTGATCCACCAGAGAAGAAGGATCTAGATCTCCTTTATGAACTATTAGAACTAAGGCATAAGCAATATCCCCTCGGACTATAAAAAAACCTTGCAATATTATTGAGAGTTTAGTGAGACGAATTAGACTGCAAGATGGCAGTTTCAAAAATGAATTATTAAGCCTCGCCTTGACTTTTAGATGCCAATTACTCTGATAATATTGCAGTCATTGCGAACTGTTGTCTCAATATTTTGATCTGCTTTCCAAAATGTCAATATTGACTCCAAATATTACCTCTCTTCGGACGGCAAAAATACTGGACGAAATTTCGACATCGAAACGCAATAGACTGCCAGTCTGTGCCAGATGAATCTTTCATAGCAAGGTCTCATTCTGCTAGCAAAAGGTGTAGAAGAGCAGTGGCGGAATTGTCAGTAAGCCATCACAGATGACAGATAGGTTGAAAAATTTTATCCGACTAAATGTAACTGAAGGCGCTCAACTCCTATATCTAAGAACAAAGATTATCTTCACACGCTGGAGCGCAGCTCATCCCAAAAATTAATTCGCAACAGAACGATTATCCTCAGAAATTAATCAGTCATAACGTTGTGTCAAAACAGCGAGTCTTGATAAGCAATGATATTCAAACGGATGATTCAAAAACTGATCACGGAGCGAAAGAGTTACACTTCCCGAACAACTCGCATTAAGCAACTCATTGGGGCTCCTTAATAAGTTAAGTATCTATATTGCAGGCGCAAATGTTGGCAAAAAGACCACAGATACATACATATCTAGTTAATCTGTAGGGTTATAGAAACGCCAGTCGCGAATTCATGCTCAGCCAGCAACAAGTCGAACGGTACAACCTGTAACCCACCCAGACAGTTTTGCCCCAGGCTGAACCCAAGATGTAGGAAGGCTTCTTTTTGCACATATGTATCACCTGCATCAAGCTGAAATCCCTCAAATGTTATTACTTAGAGAAATCTATTACATCACGGATCGTCGTTTTACATCTTCTGATCAACCTTGACATCTCGAGTTATACTCACAAGGTTCCTAGGTTTATTGAAAGCCCTAACCAAAGATTCCATAGTGTATTCAGCCTTCGAACTGCATTCTCGAACAGGCTTGAAAGTGGTGGTAAGGCGTCAGGAAGGCCTTAGACGTGAATAGGTTGTTGCTTGAGACGCAGATAAGACATTAAATTTCTTCACTGGGAGTGATATGTTGTCTTGTTAAACTCCAATAAGACACCAACAATCCAATCCATATCGGTTATGGGTCTGTCGGTGAAAACCCGACTACATTCCTTTCCCAGCTCAGAATTTGGCCGGTTTCATATAGGTATGTGCAGCATCAGCAGTTTTGGTGGTATTGCCTTAAAAGGTTTATTCATAAAATCAGAGTCAAAACAAACTCTAGTTCCTGTTATGACATGAATACCGAATTAAAAAAGACTCATCCATGCGTCTTGAGCAGCAGTAGTTGTGCTAGGGAAAGCCCGAATGCAAAACGTTTTTTGGTGTCTTGGAAAAGCAAAGTTGACGCCGTTCCGTGAAAAGCTTGTCCACCATATAACCAATGCAAAGAATATAATAACCGTGTAGAGTCCTCCTCAATTTTCATATCTATAAATTTAGAATATGCGTTTCATGAAGTTTTGATGAACGAGAAGTCCTTAAAAGCCGCATGCGTTATTACTTACGTCTAGTGACTGTCTTAAATTTTAGAGTTTTTAAACTCTGAATATAAATCAGGGTCTTAGCAAAAGTAGAAATGTCAAATCAAATCCGCTTATCGTTCCTTAATATCTCACCTCGGAAAAAGAACGACTGGACCAACTCCCAGTTATTAATTAGCTCCGGAACTTATGACACCATAAACAAATCCGCGAATCTTAGGATATGATTGACATCAAACCATTTACCATTTAATTTATGAAACCCTTTACTCCTCGTTCAAATTACTAATACACAATCTGAGAAAACAAAACCCTCTTTTCAAGTACCAATTTCTGCTTCTTCCCTCGTCAAATTACATAAGCACATCACTGGTCAACTGAAATGAACTTGTATCGAGTTGGAGAAACGTTCTTTTTATCTGCATTCTGCACTCTTTTTTTTAATCCGATTAAATATCATTCTCAATTTGATAAAAGGGACAAAACTCTACCAAAATCCCCCTTATAGAAGCAGAAACCAACAAAGACCCAATGGGAAGGACTCAAAATCAATTAAAAAAAAATTCACCCTCAGCATCTACAAATCCGATTGGAATCAGGATTGGAAATTTCCACTGCAAATGTTCAACTGCTCTTGCAAAGAACAAAAATGGCTTTAACACTGTTCAATGAAGAGTTACCCTCTCGATGGTATGTTAGGTAATAGTTATCGAAACGGAGGCTACATACTATAGATATGTCCGTGTCGCCAATGTTCTTTAAACCATGTGCTTGCTGGCAGGAGAACCTAATCGAAAAAGCAACGTCCATATGCTGGTATACCTATTCGTACAAATAGATGCTGCCAACACTGGCACTACCACTATCACTATTACTCCTTTATTTTTGACACCCCAGATGCTGGTGAAATTGCTTCCCATTAAATGCAGTTAAGTCGCTAAAATAACCACCAATGCCACCAGTCACACCATAACTACAATTTGCAGCATTTCAAACATTTCTAGCAACTCCTCAGGATCTTGGTACGAGTATAAATGCTGTGACTTCAATTCGAATCAGGACGGAATGAGAGAAAATAAAATTGAAAGCAATCGGTAGGGTGCAGTATGGTTCGTTCGGTACGGTAAAACGTATCTGAAATGTGAAAAAGTGCAAATTGAGAGTCTCATTTCTATAGTATCGCACAATCAAAGTCATCATAGACAACCCACCATGGTCGGCTCTCCAGTTCGTTCCCAATTGGATGCTGCTGGCGCTCTTTTGTCGTGTCTTTATTGCAGCGATTAAAGACAATTTTCTCCTTTTACCGAGGTTTCCTCCTCTGACAGACAGAATGAGCACACAAAATAAATAGAAAAATAAAATGAAAACGAATAATCGTATCCAGAAGGAAGAGAGCTGTTGTTTTATTGTAGTCCATCAGAGAGGACAACGAACACAACATGGACCACGGTAAGTACTCGTACAACAAAGAGAACGCACTAACAGAAAGATACAGAACAAAGTTGCTTTCGTGCACTTTTCAGTTAAATTTTTCCTCTTCACATAGTCCATCTACAAAGAATGGGACTATGACCAGGATCAGGAGTAGGTCTTCTACATCAACTTCACTACCGAAACCATAACCATAACCAGGAGGAGAGTAGGTGGGGTGGGTTAAATTCAAAGAAGTTTTAAGTAGAAACTCCCCTCCTAAGGGGTGTTATGAAGAAGAAATTCAAAAACGAAGTTGAAAACTAGGCCAAAAACTTAATTTCCTTTTCAGCTTAGGGCCATATATACTCGTATTTGCCTGATGTTGCTCGCCATTCATCTAAAGTCATCACGCCTTCTTTATACTCAGCCAATTCGCGCCATCTAGACATAAAGATGCATCCATCTCTCTTGACTGCTATTTTGGTTGGCAGTAAAGTATCCTTAAAGTCAGGAGCCGACTATGTTACACTATGTGCCAATGTGCTGGAGAAAATCAAGCACCACATACAGAACACGGGTAAGATCGTACGACTTTTTCAGCAACAATGTTGGTAGAGTGTGTGTAATTTACAACACTTCTACATACGAGTACATCCAAACCCCCCCGGTCTTTTTGGCAAAGCCAACAACATTGTGGAAAACATTTTTCCCTTCATCCAGATATCTAGTTGGCATGAGAAGAAGGGCATGACTTCGCTCATAGCAGAGACCCACAAACATGTCGAAACATTAAACGTTGCACATAGCCATAAATGCTCCCAGAGTGCTCTTCCAGCATTCAAACTTAAACGCTTTTGTTGCTGTTGTTGGTTAAAGTGGCATAGAAGTGTACTTGTTTTAGGGGGTGGTTTAGGGGTAGTTTAGGGGTGGTTTAAAGGACGATTCAGAATATACTATACGAAAAGGCCTACAAACTAAAGACCGTCATTGGATTGTTGTTGCAAAAGTGTGAGTGCTAGAATAGAAGTGAGGAGCAGAAACGCCAGTCAAGAAAAACAATTGTTCGACGGGGAGACGCGCGCGTTCTAAAATGAGCTTCAAGAAAATGTTGCTGCATGAATGTGCAATAAATATTCTCATGATTGTCGGGCCCTGACTAGGCTTCAAATGGCCTCAATGGCAATGTGGAATTTCTTTCTTTAAATCGTTAGGCCAGAAAGGAGCAACACCATTGTTACGAGTATACTGAAGATGGAGATGTGGAGATGAGCATTCAGCTTCAAGTTCGGAAGTGACTGAGATGGTAGTTGCTACGAATGGGGCTGTTTAAAAAGATGCGCATTGTGCTTTATGTGGTCATTTGTTTTCGGGCGCTCACATTATCTGTATCTACTGGCAGTTGTGAACTGTTATGGAGGTTACAGTTTAAGTGGTCTTTTGTGCTTCATAGGCACGAGGTCTTATTTGTTACGTTTTATGGGACAGGTTAAGTGGGGGATGTGGCACTGAACTTTTTTGTGGAATAAATTATTTAATTGTTGACTGACTTCATGAGTGTTGAGGATTCTGTGAGGAAGGTTATACAATGCATAGAAACGAGAAATGCCAGATTATTGGAGCTCTAGTTTTGTTTGTTTTTAATGAGGTGTTCGACCCACTGGCTTAAAATCATTACTTTTATGAAACAGTGGAAGCAATTTCCTGTTGTTAAGGATGAGTTGCTGTTAACAATTGTGGTCATATCAGTGAATAAACAAACTCTTGCTTCTTAGATTTTGGTATACCTTCGTTCACTTTGTTGATACGGGGCATATCTTTCATAGCCTGAGCCCCGAAGGTGTTGTGTATATTGATTTTCTTGTGACTCTAACTTAATTACTCAGACTTTTGCACTGTCTTGATAAGCAAAATGAAAGCTTATCACATCGATGAATGGTTAGCGTAAAACTTTTAGGAGTTCCTGGGTTGTATTTCCTGCTGGTGTTACAGCCGGCTGCGAGTTGATTATTTACAAGCTAAGCATATGACCAAGTTTCTGCTACTTTATCATTATCGCATTTCCTGTCCTTTCAAGGGTCGATCTCTGGCAGCTTGAAGTGTAGCGACTTCGTAAAAATTCGATCGACTGGCTGACTGAGCCGCTTACGATTGAAGGAAATTAGTTCACAGATATTGTAGCCATATTCGCGTCAAACGTAATTACTTTGATTGACCTCAGTACCATCGTTCATAAAGTTGAATAATATTGAACCTAGTCCGCAGCCTTGTGGCATACCGGTTACTTAAAAAACAAAAAAGCATACCCATATCGACTGTAGATAATCAAGCACGAGCTTGGCTGCCTGAAGAGCATGTACCAGCTCATCTGGAAGATATCATCACAAGAAAGCATGACCAAAATATGAAATCTGAGCATCGTTTCTTAGATCCACAGGATAGGAGGCCCATTAAATTCCATCAGCATAACTGCGGTTATGAGATCTCTTCTGCTGTATTATCCGAGTTTCTGAAATCATTCATAAGCCACCTAGTTAGTCCATATCAATATTCACACTAAGTCAGATCTTGGAAAAGACATGGAAGTTGCAGAGAGACACAACAATCCAGTTGTCAATCCAGGCGACGCGCTATCATGCGAGATTTTCAACAAAACCTTTATGAGTATTACTTGCGCAGGCAGATGGGATTGATATGATTGCAGGAACGCAGCGAAATATCAATGAAGTTTTCAAGAGTATCGTGGCCACAATGAGTCCGACGGTAAACAAGGTCAAAACAAAGTACATGCTGTCATCAAAAATTGACGCACAATTAGCAGTTTTGATTACGTCTACCTTGGATTCGCACTCGTAAACAGCAAAGACATTAGTGCAGAAATTGGACGCAGAATTACTCTTGCGAATCGGTGTTTCTTTGAACTAAGGTCGCAATTGTGTATAAGAGCGCTTCCGCGTAAAACCAAACTGACTCTGAAAGAATTGCCAGCCTGATCCTGATCTATGGGCAGGGGCTTGAACCTTTTCCAAAACGAATGAATATTTACTTGTACTTGTTTGTTTTGATTGAGAGATGCTGCCCTTTAATTTCGGTTCAGATCGTATTGACGGGCAACGAACTCAAAAAGTCTTCGATCGTATTTTAGACGGGCGATGCAGAAAGATACTACCGCATCTATGGTGGCGCACACAAATGGAAGTGGACCTCAACCAACTTAAATGGTTGGTGTCTTGGTAGTTGAAGCCCAGGTTCACTCCGGACTGTAGCTCCATCTATGTAAGAAAGTATAGTAAGTTTTTGGCAGAACTTCGGCGCAGATGAAAATGCAAAAGGCATATTAGATATCCAAAATTAATTTGTTGACGCTTCTTAATTGATAACACCTCAGAGTTCTGGGCCAGAAAACTTTCATATTACATAGCTCTCTGCACCACAAAGTATCCCAAATATGGTATATACTACACCAAAACGCTGGGTGAGAAGTCTCCTGTGTCTACTTCCTAACTCCAAATTGACGCAGCTCCCTTTTGCGTGTTACATTAGGCCTTTCTTCTTATAAATTCTAATGCAAGCAGGGTTGCTAGTGCTTATACCCTCATTTGATGTTTCTTAGGTTTAAGAAATTAATACTACTAGGCTCAAGGAAATCCAGTTCTTCCACTGAAAGATCGCGTTATCTTTTAGACATGGGGGGTATGGATCCATATGGTGTGACGTCGCACATAAAGCCCTGTTAAGTGTGCACCTTCAAACGCTAACCGTTACGTACCAAACATATGCTAATCCGTGACCTTTTGATAGTACTTTGTCCTCTTCAAAGTTGCTTCATTTTAACGAAAGTTTTACGTGGAGAGCTATAAGCCTTTGAACTCAACGCATAGACTAGGGTGCGAACTACTTGTTAAGTCCAACGTCTCATGCGTTCAAATTATAAATGAAATTATCAGAAAGAAAGCTGGAAAGTATCGGTTTGTGATTTTGATTAACAACACGAAATCAGATACCTAGCCGAAAGCAGGTGGACACACTTATTTCACTGTATAAAGGCAAAAACGACACGAAAAACTGTAACAACTAGCGAAGCATAAAACGAAATATTTAAGCTGTGCAACACAATGAAATTCCGTTTTCCTATTAGGCACGTACTATACTTTGAACCTCCAAGTACGGCCCTTGAATAGAGTGGCATTGCGGCTAAACAACTTAATTAGCACTAAGGGCTGTTAGGACAAGTTCGAAGATGGGAATAATTGGCTCCCCACTTTTTGAACAATTTCTTCTTCAGATCTCAACTATAGTATGTTGGCTTGTCTTGCTTTCATATGCATGGCTATGTCTAACCAAGTTGTTCTTTTACGGCTCTCTTAATTTGAGCTCTGCTATCTTACCAGATTCGTTTATGGTGCATAATGTATGATCTGTCTGGATGGTCTTACTAACGCCGAGTTAGCCTCTCTCTCGTCATCTTTCGATTCCTTGTTGGCATTTTCTTCAATAGAATCTCAAAAACCTGCATAATTCCATTTAACGTCCGACATATTTTTAAATGTCAACGCCTGTTTCCCGTCAAAATAAATCCTGGCTTTTTAGTATACGAGTAGGGGAATATATAAGTAACATTATAATAATACTACAAACATAGGTAACCGGCGTCAAATCGGATTACCATCATCCGTCTAGCCACATGCTCATTTCACATTCACGGTTTTCACTTGAAAAACGAAAATCAGCAAAAAAACAAAAACAATGCAAACGATGACAAAAATAAAATAAAAGAGACGAAATATAGTAGAAATAAAAAAATAGAAAAAAAAAATCATGCATTCCCTGCATTAAGACATAAATTTCCAGGGATCATCAATATATCAGGCCCGACAAGCCTAAGGTCACATTGGCTCAACTCTGCTGACATGCATATCGAGTTAAAACATCGCCTAAGCCAACACAGAAGATGAAAAAAAAAAAAAAAATAAAAATAAATAAACAAGAGAATCCTCTTCACCGATACGTGATTATAAAAATTCATAAAGGAGCCTCCTCCATCCTCGTCTAATCGAAGGATGTCGATCGTACACGGAGTTATCCCTTTTAAACGAATACGAATATAAACAGAGTGAAACGTGTGTAGCATTTTCCTCCACCCACCCATCGAGTATACGGAATATATCGTATCTTTTTGTCTGTGTGTTGAATAAAATTCCAAGCACATATCGTACCAACTAAGGACCCCCGAAGCCGACAGGACAAAGTACGAGTATAGCAACCGACCGAGCGACGTCGCCGTCGTCTTATCAGATTTGCAATAATGTGCTTAATCGCCGATTACATCGACGACTTGTTTGTATGTATTTGTATGAATGGATATCTTTGCCGCACAAGAAATTCTTATCCACTCCCTGCCACCTCACAACCCGCGACCAATACCAATACCTACCTACCTAACTGCCTTCAACCTTCAGGACCAGAAGCCATAAGAAAACACTGCAAATGCTAATGTGGCCTATACGCAATGATACCGATCAGGATGCGTAGTCAAAAGTGGGGTTACCTTGCCATTGCGAAACATGACCGACTGGAGCGGGGGGAAAATACAGGGGAGAAATAAAATTGATGGTCGCTGGTAGAATGCTGACATTCAACTTCGTTTCGAGTAATTTCATTCGATTGCGTTCAGCATACTAAAAAACAGCCCGTCAGGCAGTTTGAGGCATTCAATTCCAGAAAAAGAAACGCACAAAGGTGCGAACCTGTCGGTAATGTTGATTCCTGAAGTACGGAGTAGTTAAGGATGGGAGGAGGAATTTAAGGAGTCCTCGTTTCCAGATATGTACTTGTGATTTGAATTTTCGAATCTGAATTGCTAAGCGACACTTTAGAAGGCTCGCAGTTAGTGTAGTGTAATGCGCCATCTCAGCATAGTCATTTTGAAGAGGGATTCGGTGGACTCATAACGGATGCTACTAAGCGAGCTCTCAAAATCAGATTTGGCTTGCCCCCCACTCCCCTATTTAATTCACTGTTTTTTTTTATTTTTTGCTTTTGGGGAGGATTAATATCGTTATCCTTGTTCCTTGTTCCTTGTTGACTGTGTGTGAGTTTCCGTTATTGCTTTCTTCTCCCGGTTAATTGAGCAAGCATTTAAGAGGCATTTCCGGCTTTAGATTCAGAGAGACAGAGAGAGAGAGAGAGAGAGAGAGAGAGAGAGAGAGAGAGAGAGAGAGAGAGAGAGAGGAAAAAAACCCTCTAGGGAGACCTGCACTAGACTATGAGCCGGAAAAGAGGGACAAGGACACGGAAATGCTATGCGGTTGGGTCTCAGTGATGGAGGGAGTAATCCTGATCCCATTTAACTGGGGGGCACAACCTCCTGAATGAATAAAATATTGATGAGGACAATGATGACTGAGACGATTTTCATCGATAAGTGAATTGGTTTGAGGAATTGACTCCTTATTCATTGAGAGCACATATAGCCAATGGCGAGGCATAATTTGGGAATTTTCTGCTGCTGATTCTGTTCCCGGCTCTTACTCCGTCTCTAAGTTGTATCAGTACGCCCTTCAATTGAACTCACTTCGATGGGTAATCATAAACAAGAACACGCCGCATTAATTCGATTTGAGGTCCTTCGAAATCTGTGTTCGGAATCTGCCATCGAAATCTTCCCTCGAATTTTGTTCTTCTTTTCAAAATTCACCTCATGAATGACGCTGGAGAGGTATTCGTAGTACCCAAATCTAAGACTGACAGTCTCATTCCTGGAAATTTCTTGTATCCTGATACGAATACTTCTTGTAGTTCTCCCGTTTCTTTTTTTTTTTTGTTTTTTTTTGTTTTTCAAGTGCGTGTATTGGAATTGAATTTAAATGAGCAGCAGGCGTTCGTTAATTATGGGAGATGGGAGTATTCATAGTAGGGTGGCTGTTCACACCTACACACCAATAAGCTCGACTCAGTTCTGAAGTGTAACTTATAATTACCGGATAGGGGGCGGCAAATTTTCCTGTTTTTGTTGTTCCTTTTTGGCGTCCCTTTTACGCATTACTTTGGAATAACTCCCAACAAATGGACAATAATTCGTAAGTATCCTGAAATTTGAATCGATTTCTGTTGTGGAGCGGTGTGTGGTGGGAATGTGTTTTAGAGAGGTTGAGCATTCCATGACAGAGGATTCTTATTCACAATGATGCTGACGGTTGGAAGGAAGAGGGATTTGTTTTAAGCATAATTTGTGCTATTGTTGAGGGATTAGGCGGACGTTAGGTAATAACTTAGTTTACGAGGCACAGGATATTTTTTGATTAATTAAATTTCCATAAATTGAAGCTCAGCAAAAATATATAAAACACGAATGATGGGGACTATCGAAGGGGCGAGCTGGGTTGGAGGGTGACAATGGTTGAAAACCGTCAACAAGGGTAGACTAAAAGATTAAATGGAATTTCGTTGAGAGACGGAGAGAGGAATTGTAGAACGTTAGGAATGCAAAGTTTTTCGTTTTTCGTTTTTCATTTTCTTCACTTTTACTTTTTATTTTATTTTTGAACCGAGATTGACGGGATTAGGGTGGTGAATCTTATTAGTCTTCATAATTGGAAGGAATTGATCGAATGGTAATTTATGAAGGATAGGGAGACAAGGATTTTGTTGTTTCTGTACCAGCCAGTGAAGTACTTAGGATTTAGTAAGGGGAAAGAAATGTTTTGATTAATGAAGCTGTGGTACTATGGAAATTAGTGGAATTTCCTTGAATGTATTGCAGGAATTTTGCTTTGCTTTGATAGAATTTGTTTAATGCAAATGGATTAGCAGTGTGTTCCTTATGTAAACTTTTGTTTTACGCGCAAGAAGGCTTTAATATATACATTTTTGTCTTTAAGCGTTTTTCTCACACAATGATGAGTGTTTGACTGTGAAGTTCGATAGTCAGTAAATGGTAGATAGGTATACAGTTTCAAAACTCTGTAACATGTCCACAATACACTCAGCATCAGGTGAGCTTATCGTGATGCTTGTGAAATCCATTTTTTTTCCCCCCTAAAATACCATCCTTTGCTGCCCAACTTACTTTTGTCACTCGCACACCATGTGAGTTGTACATATCTTTCGAAGCGCAGTTACCATCGCAATACCTGGAAGCATTCTATCTGACTGAAGCTAACCGTTTAGTTATGCTTAGTTCCTGTCTATCAACTTTGAGAACACAAATGATTTTTTGAATTGAATTTCGGACAAGTATGTCCGACCCTTTGGCTATTTCATGACATATTTCATTACAAATTGCAGGAACATACACTTAGATGCGCAGAATGGTAAAATCGGTTTTCTTTACGTCATAATGTCTAAGCACCCAGTAATTGGCAAAATTCTGGACAGACTCTAGCGCCTTAAGCCGGCCTGGGTATAGATATCAATTCTCGTCTGATTTCGAACTCATTACTATCATACGTTTTGCGCTTTTAAGAGAGAGCTATCTCTCTATCTATCTGTGTAGACAGTCATGATATGATACTGGCTTTATTGACTTATTCCTTCCCATTTAGGTGTCCAACTCCAAAAACGAAGTCGTCTCCTGTAGAATTACATGTGTATGTGGAGTTAAATTAGAATGAAATACAGCTTAATAATGCTGCCTTGTTCATGAACGAGCTCTGTCCTGAAGTTCTGTCTATAAATCGTACTGAAGTCATATGAAATGCAGATGCAAAGAGCAACTTCAGGTGCTTTTTTTTTTATTCCAAGTTTTGAGACTCGAATTCAGCTTCTTGCCCATATTGAATCGAAGATATTGGACGTTATGCGTCGGTGAAAGTTCACGGCGCTCTAATTAAGGTATTGTTATCAAGGGATTATTCAAATTATGGTATACAGACACCGTGGCCTCAACTCAACTGACTTTTGATTATATTCAGCCATCCAAATGCCGTACAGGTAGTGGAAGCCGTACACCACTTTAAAGCAGAAAAAGTAGCCTACCAGGACGTATGATGGAACCAGAAAAAAAGAAGATTAAAAACTGTATAATGAGACATTTTAACAGTTTATGAAATGTGATGTAACAAACTTCTAACAAGGGTTTAATCGGCACCGATGACAGAAGCTATTAGAAACACCAAAATTGACAAATGTTGTTGCAGCACGTAGTAACCACAAACGGTTTGGGTCAGTGAATATTTTTGCAACACTTTAAACATAATATACAGACAAGGAAGAGGAAAATCTCGTTACAGCAATAGAAATATAAACGAACCAGTTCTGCAGATTGCATAATAGGATTCAATACCATCATTCCGCCTTCAGGTTACTCGATCATCCAAACCTCACGATCTAAGTCAAAATCTTTTTTTTATTGAGCTGAAGATGATCCGACTTATTTCTTTTCTTTTAGCACAACTTAAAACCGCAGTAAAGCGGAAGTTAATGTCAGGAAAGTTCATATTTAACCAGATATTCGCGCTTCGGCAGAACCTGAAAATAACGCAAAGTACAAATCCATTGTAACGCCTTTTTCAACATATTCGTAAGATTGATTAATATTTGAGAGTGTAGTAGACTCATCTGTTCATCTGGGCTCTGACTATGTTCAGCAACTGCGCAAAATTTCAAATAACGAGGATAAATAAGTAAAGGACCTTGAGCATCACTTTCCTGTTTCACGGCGTTAAATATATTTCTCAATCCGCTTCGAGATGCAAATAGTCTTATTATATTTGGCCCTGTTGGTATTCACGGATACAGAAGGCGAAATTTCTATCATGGAGTGTTACAGAAAACAGCGATCCGGTCAAAGTACTGAACATCGTTCGTACAGCTAGTAAGGAGTGCTATCGAAAAAGTATCATTTTTTTAAATTCTTCCAGGGTATTGACAGCGTTTTTGGTGGCCCTTAACTCTTTTTTGACCAGGTTCCAATATCTTTCAGTTGGCCTAGGTTCTGACCAATTCGGAGGATTGGCCTCTCTGGGCAAATGTTGTTTAGCTCATACCAATCCATCGCTCTCTTTATATAGTGACATTATTGTAAGAAGGCCTTAAGCGCTTCTGCAGGTACTCATTTACATAAATTGCTTGCCGAACAAGGATTTTCTTTTGGAAATTTTGCTTTAGGTTGGGTAAGAAACTTTAACATTTGGCGGTATAGAATGCCTAACCCGGGGGCTGGTTGAAATCAGCAAAAACATACAATTCATCGTCCATTACAATGCATGAAAATTTGGCCAACAAAATTGATTGCAAAAGTTTTACCCGTTGTTTCGCATCCAAATTTTTTTGGCGTTCCGATTTGGAACCTTTTGGACTTTGTATATTTTCAAGCCCGTATTTCTCTTCACTTTATGAACTAAAAAAAATGAACATTTTGCTTTTTTTAGCCAAACTACATTCAGAAATGTTTGAATTTTTCAAGAAGGCTCAAAACCTTAGTGACCATTTGACCAGACCTCTCTTTTCTTTCAACTAAAAGGTTTAATTTATAATTCCGCATAACAGTAGCAACTGTTTTCCTATTAACTTTTAGTTCCCTTGCTATGTAAAGAGGGCAGTTGAGCCCCTTGGTTTACAGTCAATGGAAAGCCTAAAAAATATATTAGTCCGTGTTACCATGTTCGTGGAAAATACAAGCCACAACAAACTACTAAAGTCCACTACGATCAATTCATTTTGAACTCAAATCTGAGCTTATACCTATATATACTCGTAACCCTGAAAAATAACAGCGAAACACTATCACACATTTTTAGTCTGGAGCCATAAAACCATTTCCAACGCGTACTTACTTGCTACAACAAATATCATTTTGACAACGTCTCCAATTGATATACTCTGACTTCTTTCAATTTCCTGACACTTACCTAAAAAATAAAAAAGAAAAAAATATTTTTAGCGAAGATAATAATTTATTTTGTCAGAAAAAAAGGAGTCTTTGAACTATCTACTAGTATTATCTACTATCTTCGGTTCTTATAGCCCATAGGGAAGTAATTTAAATGTAAACAAGTTCTTACAAATGCAATTAGTTGCCTCCAACCCGTATACAACCCATAAAAGACCAAAATACAGCCCTCCGAGGAGTCATCTCGTAAAACCCCTTCAAGCAAGACGGAAACTTGTTCATCACGTTGCCAAACTTTACCTTTTACACCTCCCCCCCCCCCTCCCACTTATTTAATACCAAGAGAATGGAAAAAGAAAGTCAAAATTTTCATCAAACATACATTGTTCTACATGAACTCTTATATACATAGACAGAAAACATAGCATCCCCATTTCGTCCTTAAAAATGAAAATTCACTCCCCCGTGTGTTTTCTAATTCATCTCACATCTCTTACGGCCCTAGCACAAATAATCAAAAGCAAGTCTCTTCTGTCAGTTTCTTGGGTGGTATATGAGTACCTATACATATATATTTTGTCCTTAAAACCGTTACGCAACACAATCTAAATTGGATTCGCCTTTGTTTAACCATCATCAGAAAAGAAGTTGAATAACACATACTCGTACATACATATATGAATGTATGGTATGTGCGTGTAGACATTAAATTTAATTTAAAAGTAAACTTTCCCCTAGAGAAAGTGCTCTTCCTCATTGGTTTGCTTTTACTAGGAATTGCCGTCAAAGCCACTGTCGTCTATGCACCACACTGTTAAAGAACTAACAATGTCACATCCTCCCACAACGTGTATCTGCAAGTGTAAAAACTTTTTTACTTTTACTTTGTCAAGGTAATGATTTAACTTCCTTCAGTTGCAGGCACTGCACAGATATGTGAGATACCTTATATTTCCCTGAAACGCCTTTCAACACCACTCATCCACGTGCGGACGAACACTTATGTTACACGTTGGTATGAGAACTTGGGCAAAATGTGGTTAAATTCTGCACACCATAGATTATCGTAAGAAGCTTCAGTTGAGGACTAGGTAAAAGTAGTTCATTGCTTTCAGGATATCTACCCACTTTGATATATTTTCTAAACATCGATTGTTAAATGAAAAACCAAGTATAGAACTTTTATTCTTGCCATAGATACAGTTTCATTCACAAGCTATTAACGCACACAACAAAAGTTAGCCGGTTTCTTTCAAAAAAAAAAAATGCTTAAAAATAAACTGTTTATTTCAGGATCAAAAACGCTTCTGAAAGGGATTGCTGTGACAATAAGTTGCCTGTAGTTACTAACTAAAAAGGGACTTTAAAGTTACACAGAGTGGGGAACAAACAATTCCAAATAAACATGCAAGAGCCTAGTACAAAATGATTACGGATCAATTGGTCCAGAAACTCCACCTTATGCACAACATCATCATAGTGGACCAACAACTGAGCTTCTATTGATCTGAGCAAAAGAAAGTCATGCGAAGGCAAATGATCATAAAAACGAGAGCTCTGACTGCCAAGTATCATAAACTCCAGTCAATCCTTTAGAAAGTTGCCGAAATGATTGCGACCGAGAACGTTCTGAGAAATAGAACTTGTGATGCTATCCTCCAATGGTTCTTGATATTTCATATTCTACTAAAATTTAGAACAAGCTAATCTGAAACTGATGAAAAAATCTGATGAAAATTAAAAATGTGTGGTGCTGCCGTTATTTGTAAGGTAAGATCTGCGGATGCTTCTGTAGTAAAGTGAACTAAAATCATGCAAAAGACCGCCATGGTTAAGCTTAAAAGAGTAGGGCATCAAGCATGTCTGGGCATTTCCGGAGCCTTCCGGATCTGCCCAACAGCTACTATAGAAGCAATAGTAAGATTAACGCGCCTACACTTATTTATCAACAAAGTGCCTTTACGCAGCTCAGCAAGAATGGTAGATCTTTCCGACCAACCGGACCGGACCGCTTTCAAAAAACATTATGCTTCGACAAGGGATTCTCCACAGAGATTGGAGTTGTTGTACACGGACCAAATACAAAAGAATTCAAGTGTGTTCCAGATTGAACTACACGCCACCCAAGAATGCGCCAACCTTATCTACAACGCCGGTATCAAAGGCGCAAACATCCATATATTCACGGATAGTCAAGCACCTATAAATGCCCTTAGCTCGCATATCCTTGACTCCAAATCATTCATGTACTTCCTCAAAACCCTCCAAAAACTTAGCCCAACGTCAACTATGGTAGGTTCCTGGTCATGAGGGCATTTATGGTATTGAAAAGGCTAACGAACTGGCCAGAAAGGTTTCAGAAACTTTGCCAGATCTGAACACTTATGCTGCACCCCTAAAACAGCACTCAATCTAGCCATCAATAGCTGGAAGCACAGAAAATGCATCTCATATTGAGAGGGTACTTCAGGTCTTAGACAGGCCCAACCAGCCATCCTGCCCTTCAACAAAAATGCTAATAGATGTTTAATCTAAGTCGGCACGATATCAGAAACCTAGTAGGTTACCTTACAGGATCGGGTTTGAAACATTACCTCAACAAAATACGTCTATTCGACTTTATGGAGTGCCGACTTTGTCTTTAAGAAGTTGAAACAGCTGAACAAATTTTATGTGACTGTCCAACCCTCAAAGGAGTTAGACGGAATACTTTCCTCGACACCACTGGACTAATGAATTCTTCTGATGGTACAGTAACTTACTTCATTCGGAAGGTAGAAAACCTACTACACTAACCAGAATTCTGACAAACCGATACAAAATATCTTTTAGGTCAAAGTGCCTTATTTCGCTACGGGCAAGTCAGGAATTAAAACAAAAAAAAAACAAAAGGCCTGGGGATTAACCTTAAAGGTCACCCATTGAATATCAAAAGCTGCAGTGGGTCGGAATCGCCGGTGGAATGCACATATGCCCCTACAATAGCCATAGAACTCCATCTTTTTATAAAAAAAAAGGTAGCAATTCGCAGGAGGGACAAACTTCTAACAAAAGCAGAGATAAATACTCAGATCACCTGGATAGAATTACTATTCAGTCCGAAATCCCAGAGTTTAACATGAGACCGCCTTTTTAAGATTCCGTGTTTCGGCTGTAGAGTAATAGTAATCCCAAGCCTAGAAGCATAGAACTACAAAACCGTACCTCAAAGCATGAAGGTATCAAGTGGTATCGATAAATGAAAGATGGACACCGGAAGTAAAATTGTGGTAAGTGACTGGTCGTAAGGTTTTATTGGAAATGAAAAAATCGACAAACTGGTCAGGCATTCCCTTCTTCATCGGCCCTCCTAGACCTGTCGGCAAAATAAGTTGGCGTTAAAAATCCATTTGTTTAGAAACAGGTTTTAGTCAGGTTGGGCGTTAAGTCTGTAGAATGCGGCGAATGAGGAAGAAATTCTTCGCCCAGTTCTTAAACTGTCGAGACCAAGGCAATTCTTGTATTACCTTAATGGAAGAGCAAGTTCGATGAATATCACGCCGCAAAAGCCATGGCTATGACCTAACTTGTTAACTTACAAAGGTATTTACTTCAACCTTCTTTGGTGCTTATTCGGCGGGAGAACGCCATCGTTATGGATGGTAAGAATTTCTCGCACAATATACAGTCTTTCCTATTTTCGCCAAAATATACTCCATCAATGGGTTTCACACAAAAACTAAGTAACACAGCTTGCTCAAAATTTGACAGAAGTCTAGTAAAACAAGTAGTAGCATTGCTTTTAAAGTTACAATGTTAGAAAATCAAAAAATTTTGAGACTCAGCAATCCTCCCTAGTACTCGTACATTAAAATTGCTTGTATACGAGTATTGCCTTATCACGGACTGAAATATGCATATGAATTAAGGAGAGTTCAAACCCTTTGACTTGCTGCTAGGGCTTATAAAATAATTTCTAAACTAGATTGAGACTGTATCCATATACTTGCAAAACTAGCATACTAAGACTCTCATGGTCCTTATTGTAGTTCTTTCAAAAATAATTACAAAGATTTCCTATGAAAGAAAATTCAACAGAATGTATTTGACAGCACAAACTCTTCAAAAAACAAGCCAAATGCTTAGAAGGTGATTCGAAAACCAATCTTGACTGCACTAAATATTCAGGATTTTTCAAACAATTAGATTGACCCTCACAAACTTGGGAAGAATTCTAAAACATTGCATATTTGAACGGCCTCAAGGTACTATTTCAAAGACAGATGGTGTAAAAACACTACAGTCCTCATGCAGTTGACAAAAAATTCGAAAAACATGCCCCACCACGACATTTTTTTTTTCAAAACATCAATCGAAAACATCTAAACTCAGATGAGAAATTGGCCTGGAAGATGTTAAAACAATTGAAATTAATTAAACAGAACTTCCTTCTTTGTGATTCTCATGATTTCGGGTTTTCAAATTTTTTTGTTCACATTCTCCCTTCAAATTTAAGTTATTGGTGCTTTATTGTACCTCAAACATTATACATAATTGGCAATTTATTCAAAAAAGGAAAAAACTTAAATTGTGATTTAATCAAGCGAGGCGTTCTTCAATAGAACGTTTTTTGGCGAACCTTTCCGGATCAATTGCTTTTAGCTAATTATGCATATCTTCTGCATTTTTTTTCATCTCTCTCAAAGGAAAAGATGTGAAGCGAATACGTGGCAGCCGTTGAAATATTATACGAGTAGTTTAAATTTTCCTCCAAACTCGAATTCGAATTCGAAGAAATGCAAAACGTAAAGAAAACACATTATAACCTTCAAGTTTCGTCTGTATTCCCTTTTGTCTTCCGTGAACAATTTCATTTCTGCTCTCTCGATTTCAAGCAGCTCTAAACGAATAACAATCCTTTCGCCCTGTTCTTCTCTCAGCCCGCCGACAATCCTTTTAACATCTTTGAAATAAAATAACTCAAAAATAGAAGAAAAAAAAACACGCACACACTTTACGTACCTACACACGAAAAAGAAAGCAAAAAAAAGTTAAAATGTAGAAAATGTACGAGTATATGGAAAAAAAAGTGCACAAAAGAACGTAAAGAGTTAAAAGCGAACTGGAAGGAAAAAAGAAACAATCCCAAACAGAGTAGGACATAAGAAAAAGTATCTCAAGAGGTTAAAAGCATACTCATCTTGTTCAAAGTTAAGTGTGTGCACGCCTACGGGTTTAAGTATTAAATTGTTTCCTTTTCAAGTGCAACATCGTCTCAACCTACTTCTTTCCATTCGTAATACCACGTGAAAAACTGAAGCTTACAACCAGGAATAGAACACGGCAGACTAATACGGACGCCCATTCATTTAAAACGTCATCGGGAGCTACTCGAGGCTGATTTTTTGCTCCCAGAACTATGGGGACTTCTAATGCGCATTACATAATCGTATAGTCTACGTCCTGGAGCGCCTCTGTACCAGTACTTCTGCTCCTGGGTTATTCAAAACGCAAAATTTAGTCTCGTTTAGTGATTCCAGCAATCCATTGTTTCGTTGTACTTTTTGAAATTTGCGAAATTGGTTGTTCGTAATTCGAAATGTTCGGTCACGTGCTGCGCCAATAGTCGCACGTATTACATTGGCGCGGAAATTGACATCTATTGCCGGTAGATTGAGGAGCTCAAAGTCCTCTTTCATTTCGGGAATCCTTTCCGAATCCGATTCAATGTGACTTGGCAAAGTTTGAAAACGCTTAGGCTCTTCAATTTGTGCGAATCAAAAAGTCAACTCGTAAAAATTTATTATTTAGCAGAGTACAATTTGGGTTTTTTTTTCGTCTTTTTTTTTTGGTTATGAGCCGGGGCTTTCCCCCAATCTATCCCCCTTTTGGGGGATCCTTTTTTCATGTCATGCACGTGAGGAGTGGATGACCCTTTTTCTCCGTTTTTTAAAGAGGACTTTTAGCTGGATGGAGTCTTTTCAATGCTCGTTGATCGGGTACATTGATTTCGTTTATTGTTAAGGGTTTTCATGCGAAAAGAAAGAGAGAAAAGTGGATCCTTGAGGACATCGTTATTGAGTGTGGGTGGGTGGAGGTGAATTCTACGATAAAGGACTTAAATTCTGTCTAATACCTTCATATATATTCGATTTAGACAATTTGGTATTTCAAAAATTTATTGACAAATTCTAATGATATCCTGTTGACGATGTAGTGGGTTGACAATAAAATTTGAGAATCCAATGAAAACGTTACTGAAAGGAAACTCCATGTGCCGTTTGATATTGGCAAGATAACGAAACAATATTACAAAATTTCTTAGCCAGAAATCCGAATTTAATTAAAGACCCACACATTCTCTACTATTGGTTTTCTAATGAACCAAACAACTGAATCTGCCTAACCATGATGTTCGTGTTCATACCATGGGCTGTACTCCTTAGACCATCTTCAGATAAGAAAGACGTGCCTTTTCGTTTAGTAGGCACTTCAACGTTCTTTAAAAATCGCCGCTTTCTTTTGACTCCAGTTTTATTAGGGAAACTTGTGGCTGTCTCCTAGGCAGCGATAAATTGCTCGGCGATGAACGAATGGAGTAGGCGAAGTATTTGCGTCTGATGCGAAAGTCAGTCCCTACCGAACAAGCTAGTTCGAGTATGCAAAGCTTGTATCAAGTAATAATAGACAAACTCATAGGACTCGAGCCCTGCGTATGGAGATTCCCTATGTCTTCAGTTAAAATATCTTGTGAGCATAGCAGATAGTCTTCATGATAGTGATACTCTAAAAAGGAAATTCCATACATGAATTGAAAATCACAGTGTAGAAGTAATAAACGAAAATTATAACCAGTGTGGGAGACAGGACGAAACCCTAAACTCATTTCATTTCCAATTTTGGTCTTTCAGATATTTGTCGATCTTATATGCATCAGCTTTCGACGAAGCATAGATCTGGATACTGGATTCTCGGCAAATTCGATGACATAAACGTATCGGCTTTGCTGTAAAACTTTACGACAAGCTAATCCCAATTAGCATTTTCACTGATCGGTCTATATGCCAGATATCTGAAAAAAAATGAAAGAATCCCTTAAGCCTTATACACTTGCTTCTTTTTCACTGAGCCGTATGGAAAATAGACATCGTTCGGGCAAACCGATAGGCGCCATTTCATGCGCCTATCTCTCGAGACTCCACCTGCATCATTTTATACATATCGACATCGACATTCGACACTCTGTGTCAAAAGAGTGCTTAAAACTCTTTTTCTTGTTAACTGAAGATAAGTGAAATGTTTGGGGTGAAAAGTAACCTCCTTGACCTCCAGAATGCGCTGCTACTGCAAAACAGGTTATGGTACCTTGAAATCCGTTCATATTTAGGCAGATATGCCAAATTTCAGTGCGATACTGTCTTTAGTTTTATTTTGACAGCTGATTGTTGTTGACAAAAACGATTTTCGTTCTCTCATAAAAAATAATTTTTTGAGAGGCAAAACGGCGAAGGAAACAAAAGAAAAGTTGGGTAAGTACTATGGGGCTAATGCTCCGTCAGAGTACACCGTTAAATATTGGTTTCGAGAGTTTCGTGGTGGCCGCAACTCCACTACCGATCAAGTCCACAGCGGCAGGCCCTCCGATGCGGTTACAGAGGACAATGTCAAAAAAATACATGAAATGGATTTTGGGCAATATTCTGCATATGAAAAAGTTATCCTGCCACTGGGTGCCGCGCATGCTCACCCCTGACCAAAAACACGAAGGCGAGAACACTTCGAAAGAGTGTTTGGACTTGCTGATGCAGAATCGGGCGGACTTTTGGCATCGATTGGTAGCTGTTGATGAAACCCGGATACACTATTACACACCAGAGAACAGAATGAGTGCCTGGCAATGGACTGAAGCCGGCACGAGTGCTCCGAAGCAGCCGAGGGAGGCTCAATGGGTCGGAAAGGTTATGGCGTCGGTTTTCTGGGATTGTCATGGCATACTCTTCGTGGACTACCTCGAAAAAGGAAAAACCATCAGCAGAGAGTATTACTGTGCATTATTGGAGCGATTGAAGCCCGAAATCGCTGCAAAACGGCCTCACATGAAGCGAAAAAAATTTTGTTTTTGCAAGGCAATGCGCCGGCGCATACGAGCATAGCAACCACGGCTAAAATCAATGACTCACGGCTCCAATTGCTGTCGCATCCACCGTATTTGCCCAATTTGGCTCCCTCTGACTATTATCTCTTCCCAAACCTCAAAAGATTGGTCATCAATAACAAAAATTCAGCTCACGCGAGGAAATCATCGACGCCACGGAGGAGTTTTTGCAGACCTTCCGGAAAATTACTTTTCGGATGGGATCCAGAAGTTGGAAAATCGCTGGAATAAGTGTATCAACCTAAAAGAAGACTATATTGAATACAACAATATAAAAAAAAAATTAAAAAAAATTGTTTTCTTGTTTTTTTTTTTATTTCTTTCAGCCGGTGTACACCAAGTTCTCCTGCAGACCAGTTATTCATTGAATCAATCCTGATCGTTTCCATTTAACCGATGTCTTCAAATGATACAACTGATCCCACCCACCTTTGGTATTCGTATAAATACGTGGCCATTGATTCAGTCGCCTAGACAGTAAAACTACCAATCTGAAGGACCACAAAAATTACACTCAGTAATTTTCAGTTGAAAGGCGCGAGTGATGCAACCACCACTGTATCTAAATTGCTAACAACCATTTCTGTTCGTTCATTTCCACCTTAATTGTCATAATAAGTGTTGCAAAAAGCGTTATGCTCTGTTGAGTGGATAGTATACAAAATAATGCCACTTAGGATATGTTGAGTAAGTAGACAGAGCACTCGATTAAAATCCTGAGGAACAGAATAGAAGAGGAATGTATCTATGTTAACTGTTCGATTCTTATTCAAAGCACAAATCGATATATAAACCAGCTAGATAGCGGTTTCATTGTCACTGCAATGAACATTTTTAAATATTTTCACACCAGTACCTTTCCCAGATACGGACATATCAAACCTCCTCTTCTCTCTCTGCTTACGAGTACAACTTAAATTCATGGGATTTCCTTATTGTTGACACTTTCGATCAACACCACAGATAGCCTCATGCTGAAAACACAAATTCAACCCAAATCCTTAGACCAAAAATAGGTGCAACAAATTCAACCGAAATTTCCTCAATTTGCAAAGATTTACTTCCAAAACTGAAGAGATCTACATACATCCTATCATGATGTGACTACAAATAGTTTACAGAAGAAGTCAAATTTCAGTCAAGTCTTAAATTGTGTTGCCTTAATGGAAAGATTCAAAATTCCAATCCTACACTCATACAACCATTCCATATCAGAGTTACCCCATTCTCATTTATGTCTCACTTCTCAAAGGACTAGCATGTGTTGTCAGGCTTAGAGTAAAACACCAATCATTTACCCCTCAAATATTTGTACATTGTGCAGATACGTGTTTTAATTAATGTAAATCGGTGGCCATGCCTTAAAGGGCATGCATCTTTCGTATAATAATGTCAGCTCCCAGTCCAACATTGTTTTGGAGCCTGAGGAGATCCTCACTGTTGTTCATCCAACCGCACATCATTCGATTTTCTACTTACAATCTGTATCTACACCTGTTCTAATGTTTTAGTAGTCCAGTGTTTTGAGGGTGTCATTCTCTCGTTCCCAAGAAAAAATTACTCAAACATCAATAAAGTCCCTGGTCTGAGCATCTCATAGGTTAAAATCTATTAGGAGATTGCTATCCTCCCCAAATGTGTGCGGCCCTTTTAGCTGCTTGTAATGTTAATGATGACACGATGATACGAATACACCTAAACTTAGACTCACTACAGTGGAAATCTTATAAAAGCAACAACAACTAAACACTAGATCCATGTTGCTATTCATATTGGGAAGGAATTTCCATCCATCCACAAGATTCTCAACTGAAAAGATACACAAAACTTACACACCTGATACGATACGTTAAGAACACTATGTTACTTACACAAGGTATTCGTTTACTTGTTGTGTTCGTACATTTTGTGTATCTCTTATAGACTTCTCATACTCTCTGGCCTGGCTCATTATGAAAAGGTGTAAGACCGAAGAAACGTTTGCTTCCTCTCTTCTGTTATCCTACCAAATATTTGCGATTTGCGATTTGCAACTCTGTCCGTTCAAGGGCTCAAAGTTTCTTCAACAACAACATCAACAACTAAAACTCGAAGAAGTTACGGGTAGGACGAACGTACTCATAGAATCTCGGAAACAATGATTCCTACCTGACACAGAAGGAGTATGTTCCATTTAGGGAGAAAACTCCATAAGGTAGACTCCATAGGTAATGAAATACTCAGTTTAAGTTCCGTCCCACCATCTTGTTTATTGTTGTATGCAGATTCTTCGGGTCGTTGTTTGGCTTTGTTCAAAAAGACAGAGAGGAATCAAAGGATGGCCAAGTACTCGTACATACTATTGTATATGTATGCCCGATTACGGGACGAACTCCTTTCAAACAGTATTTTACGCCAGCAACATAAGGTGATTTGATAAATTAGTTTGTGCACCGCTAGGTTGCAGTACGAATACAACTACTACTTATAAATGCATTTAACCAAAGGCAATAGCAATGGCAATAGCAATGGCAATAGCAATAGTTATACCAAAAGTAATAGCAACAGCAGGTCCGGACTCTGGAGTGATGTATAATTCGGCAGAACAATAAAAGATAGGTTATGCACGAACGCCTTGCCAGTCGGGTCAGTCCGGAAGTTCTTTGTTAGAAAGAGGAGTCTTTGGCTCTGTATGATACTCTACGACTAGAGTTGTTGTCTTGTAAACAATTAAAGATGCTTTAGCACATAAACCTTCCAAAAACCGCCTCATCTTTGGGGTAGGTTGGAGTGACGAGGTGGTTTGCTTGGAACACAGTTGAAAAGAAGAACTCCTTGAAACAGAGGAGGGGCTGCAGATACGAATATTTTCCCAGGACTTTGGGTTATGGTAATTTCAGTATTAACGTTTTGCAGGATCTCTTACATGAGGTGTTAAAGGATTAAAATCAAGACGGTGGAATGGAGTTTGTGCAGAATTCTATAACACGATTTAGTTTAACAACAGATGTTGGGAGCGGGCCACCGAATGAATGGAGACACGAAAAAGGATTTAAGGATTTCTTTCATTTTTGGTGCAGTCTCGGAAGGATTTAATACACGCGCACAAAACGGGTTCTGAAAACGGGGGATCCATTTTCATCTAGTTAAGCAGAGATACACAGTGATGGTGGATGGTGGGAATGTGAAAAGTGGAATTTTAGGGATAAATATCCAGCTGGGAGAAAACAAGGCATCGAGGGTATTATGGAAAAGATTTTGGCAACCGTAGCATCTCTCGCATAAACCAAGATAAAAAGTGAGTCTTTGTAGAATTTCAAATGAAGAGCTACAACTGAACGATTAGATTTACTGAGCTGGGTTTAAATTGTTGCAGAATTTCGATGAGAATATAACTTTCCACAGGGGTAAGTGTAGCCAATATGGATTATTGGCTTAGTTCCTTTGGTATATTGACAACCGAAATTGAATTTAGGGGGGAAACCTCGTGGAATAAGAGATTTTCAAATTTTCTTGCGGTACAATTGAAGGGAAATTATTCAGTTTGGATCAATTCCACTAGTCGGAATCATATGTAAATAATTACTTGTAAGGTAGACCTATAATCCGCGCAAAACAGTGACTTTTTTGGGATGCATTGGTTTTTCGTGAATCTCGTATGGGTTTTCCCATCCCCAGAAATGACAATTTTGTTTATTTACCTACCCATCAATCCAAAAATTGGCCTCGTTGGAAAAATCAAATTCAATGACAAATTAGCCTGGCTATCCAAGATCCAGTTAACAAATCGGCAAAGTCGTCCAAATTGATTTTATAGGCGAGCAAATGAAGATCAACTTTTAAAACTCGCCGTAGAGTGCCATAATTCAGATGCCGGACTGGTTTTGAACACTTTTTCCTACAGTGGTGATGTTTTGGCGGGAAAGTGATGGCCGATCATGCTGATATGGAGTTTGACCCGACACCGAATCAGTTTCTTTAAAGCGCTTCGCGATTGCACGAATTTGGGACGATTATGTTGACTTAAAAATCGCCCATTTTCGTTAAAAGATTGAATAATAAAAATGCGTTGTTGCGTGCTAAATGACTCCAAGACTAAATTTGCCAACGATTGTATGACATCTGTTAAAAAAAATCAGCTACATTGAATTTGTTAAATGACAGTGATTTACAGCCAACATCCACACCATCTGTTGGTTCACCCTTTACATACACAGTGCGGCAAATAATATCCCGGACACGAGCCATATCTCAGCAGCCAAGGGCGCCTTCTATTTGCCCGAACATTTGCTTATAATTTTGAATATTTCTGTACTATCTATCAAAATTTTATGATTTTTGGTTGACTTAAAAAAATTATAAAAATTATTTTTACAGGACAACTTTTTATTTGATGTTAAACATTTTTATATTGTTTTTTGAGATTTTTGGGTGGCAAATAGACACTGGAGGATGACAAACACACAGGAAGGATACCTGAAATGATCCAAAAAAGTACGTGATTTTGTTGCAAAAGACCACAATTCTGCACTGAGAACGATGTAAGAGGCCCTTAACATTAACAAAGGGACTATTCGAACCATTCCTCACGAGGATTTGGCCAAAAAAAAGGTGTGTCAGGGTCAAAAATAATTCAAGCTTCATGAAAACTACTGTCACGGTGGATGATTAAGCATGGTTGTTCCAGAACGACACAGAAACCAAGCGTCAAAGTGCGGAATGGAAGTCAAAAGATTCGCCACAAGCTAAAAAAACACGAAAAGTCTCTTCAAAATTGAAGATAATAATAATTGCGTACTCTGATAGCAAGGAATTATCCACAAAAAATTCATTCCAACTGGTTAAACAGTTACTGCCGCATATTATCTTGAAGTTTTGAAGCGTTTGATTGACAGAATCCGTCATACCACCGTGTGGTTCCGATTGAGATCTGTTTTTTTTTTTTGTAAAGTTGGTACATCTGTTGTTGATATCCCCTCTAAATTTTAGCGTCATAGCTTGACATTTGCAAAAGTTACGTAGCCAAGAGTGCATCTACCTCTGTGTGTGTTGGCGATTTTTTAGAATTTTAGAAATGAATTTAAATTTGCAACAACGAACTTATATTAAATTTTGCGTTAAAAACGGATTTAATGCTGGAAAAGTGTTTCGGCAACGATTCTTTAAAGAAAACGGTCATTTACCAGTGGCACGAGCGGTTCAAAAGTGGTCATGTGTCAATCGAAAATGATGAACGCAGTGGCAGACATCGACATGGAAAACCGACGAAAACATTGATGAAGTAAAAGAAATGTTGGTCAATAACCGCAAATTAACCATCAGAGAGATAGCGGAAGACTTGAACATTGTCTATGGATCCGTCCAAGACATTTTGGTTAATGATTTGGGTTTCCGTCGTGTAACAGCAAAGTTGGTTGCTAAAGACCTCATTTCCATGCAAATGAGAGACCGTCTTGACGTCGCAAAAGAGATGATTTGCGAGGCTGAATCCGATCCCACATTCATCAAAAGGATCATTATTGGAGACGATACGTAGGTTTTTAAGTACGACACGCAATCCAGACATCAGGCAAGTGACCAAAAAAACCACGTCGTTTTCAGGCAAAAAAGAAGGCAATGCTCACGGTTTTCATGGATTACAACGGTGTAGTGCTTCTTTTTGTTCAATCGAGTTAAAAAACCACTACGGGGAACGCGTTTCAGCAGCCGAGAGGAAGTAACGAAAAAATCGCAGGAAGCACTGATGGACATACCGAAAACCGAATACAAAAAATGTTTCGAGGATTGGATCAAGCACTGGCCTAAGTGTGTTACAGTCGATGGGAATTACTTTCAAGGGGACAATATAGATTTAAATGAATAAACTTGTATTTTTAATTTTCTGTATAACTTCCGGGAACTTTTTGATCGGAAAATTGGGGCCTAAAACACAGCACTCATTGTTCGCCAATTTTTGGCTCGAAATCAAGTGTGTGTGTGTGTTAAATCATCCTCTGTTTTCAGTCGCACTCTTTGTTTTCGAAGGTGAAGTTGAAAGGATGCTCTATTGACGACATTCCGACCATTCAAGCAGCTTCGACACGGGCATTGGAGGAAATTCTGCAAAATTACCTAGAGCAGGCATTTGAATCACTGTTGAAGTATATTTCAAACAAAAATCGTGTTTTAATATGTTTTCTACGGCCAGTCCGGGATATTATTTGCCACACTGTATATGCATGCACGTAGGTTTGAATTCGTCGTTTGACATTTTGAAGTCTATGGAGGGGAATCTGTCAGAGATGCGCCCGCAGGGAAGTGATTAAGAACGATTGTACGAAGGTACTTCAAAACTTCATACACAATCAAAGTTGTGATAAGGAACCACCCCATGGGACAGTCGTAACTGAAGAATACTGTTTTTTGAATATTCTCTAGAAACATTAACGTTTACTGCGTTAGAGACGAAGTCCTATTTATTGTACGTCTGCTACAGGACAAGACTGTACTGAAAATACCCTTATTCATCACAACTGATTCAGAAAATGTCCTTTTACACCAATGTCACTGAAAAAAACAAAACAAAACAAAACACACAAACATATGTGGGTATGTATGTTTCAAACCAATTCCTGAAGTGACAAAATCTAAAGAAATATCACTCTCAATTTCTCTAAGAATTTATCAACCACACGTCTATCAATAACTCCGAACTGTCAATAAATATCCTTGAGTGCCTTCTTCTTCCTTACGGTGATTCTGACCACTTCAGAGCCACATGTGCAGCATTCCTCCAATGTCCATTTCTAAATTCCAATTTAAGCCTAAATTAGTGATGTCCTTCTCTCAACGCCTGATAAAGCTTTTAGCATTTGTATTGTGTATAGCAAAACAGAAAAAAAAATCAACTCAAAACAATACTCTCCGCAATACAGAATGGATGGATACACACTTAACTAACCCCTGAACTCAAATTCCATAATCTCAAACTCAATCAAGTGCGAGTATATCTACTGTGTACTAAAACACTTCACACCAAAAACAATACAAAAAAAACAAAAAAAACAAAAATAGTGATTTATCAGATGAATCAACTGAGATGACAATGCTGTGCGAATTAACCTGCCACTGGCCTCTCATTTATCCTGTCTTGCTGCTACTGATACTCTACTTCAACCTTGCCAGCACATTCGTTGTCTACCACCTTCGTTTCGCTGTACTCAGTTTTGTTGGATCTGAGCTGGTGGTCGTCATCGTCGTCCTTGTCCTCCTTGTCGTCATGCGTCGGGTTTGTGGCATAGTAGTCGTCATCGTCGTCGTATTCGTAGTCGCATTGGTAGTCGTTGTCGTTCTACTCCTCATCAACCTTTGTTGTTCATTCTCATTGATTTATTATCAAAGGCATTAAGCTGACAGAAGCTGAGAATAAAACGACAGAAATGCAGAGTAAAAACCTACTGAAAAAGGACGAAAGGATGTACTCGTATAATATACATCAGACCTACTAAATAAGGGTAAAATTGAGAGAATAAAAAAAAAATAAACAAAAAATCAGAAACGAAGAAAAATTTGCTAAAGATCGACAAAAGGATCAGAAAGGTCACTTTCAAACAAAAGTATTGGGTTGGGGCGAGACTATATATTGACCAAAACTCCGAATGGACAAGAGAACTATTACAAATTTGGTAAGAGAAGGGAATCCAACATAAAAGAAAATCCATTTGTTCATTGTTTATTGTCCTTACCTATATAAATCATCGGCATAAATCACTGCGGCAAAAACCAGCACTAGGATTTCTGGGAGTGAACATAGTTATTGAGTCCAACGGTGTTATATATGATGGGAATTGAAATGTACTCGTAGATGGAAAATTTTAGTCCAATTGTGCCAAGAAATTAGTTACTAAATAAAGAACAATAGAAGAAGGACGCAGAATATCAACTACAACTGTGTTATGAACATGTTGCACGACAAAAACTTTGATACAAGGACTGATTAATGGATTTTATGGATGTGAATGATTTGATTGATATCCTACACCATAAGCAACAAGCATCTTTCAAGCCTTTACTGGAAAAAAAAACATGTGCGTGGCCTACGATTTAATCGTACTTTAAACGATGAGAATCACGAAGAAGGCACAATAATTTTGTATGCAAATTTAAATCGTTAAGTGATTTAAATGCGTGGGACTGGGTGTGATCGATTTTAAGGCTACATATGACAGCATCTATAGGGACGAACTATACAGAGCAATGTCTAGTTTTGGCATCCCTGCCAAACTCGTCCGTCTGTGCAGGATGACGATGGAGAATGCATGCTGCTCCATCAAGGTCGGTAATCATCTCACCGGGACGTTTGATGTCAAAAACGGATTTAGACAAGGCGATGCGCTGTCATGCGATTTCTTTAACATCATACTGGAAAGAATAGTGCAACACTGACGAACAAACACAAGAGGCACAATCTTTCAAAAGTCCGTACAATTACTCGCATACACCGATGATATTGACATAATTCGAAGAAAGCAGCGTGATGTGAGTAGCGCTTTCGCCAGTATTGAGACGGAAGCGGCGAAAATGGGTTTAGCGGTCATCAAGGGCAAGACCGAGTATATGCTGTCAAGTAAAAAGGACACTGAACACCGACGTCTCGGACAGAACGTCACCGTCGACAGGTATAAATTTGAGGTACTATAGTTAAGGACTTTGTCTACCTAGGATCCGCTATAAATTCAGACAACAACACCAGATCTGAGATCAAACAAAGAATAATTCTTGCCAATCGCTGCTTCATTGAGCTAAGAAAGCAATTGACTATGGATGGGGGTACTCTTGGCTGATTCAAGAGGAAAATTCTTCAAGTGATTTTCGGTCCCGTCGACATTGTCGGTGAGTTGGATAGGAGATACAACAACGAAATGTATGGACTGTACAGCGACATCGACCTAGCCAGAAGAATGAAGATCCAACGACTGAGATGGCTGGGTCATGGAGAGCGAATGAACATCAATACTTCAAAAAGTCCAAAAAGTCCAAAAAGTCTTCGAATCCGCCCCCGAGGGACACCGTAGTGGAGGTAGACCGAGACTCAGGTTGCGCACGCATGTGGAACGGGCGTCAGCCAACTTAGAGTGCGAAACTGTAGGCAGCTAGCAAAAGATCGAGCTAGCTGGAGACGCTTGTTGGTTGAGGCCCAGGTCCACCCCGGACTGTAGCGCCACCTAAAGTAAAGTACGGTAAGGGTGCGACCAGATCTTCTTCCAATCTAATAGTCGTACACCCCATCATCTGTAAATATCTAGGTACATGAGTGCCTTCATAGCAACGTTTTGTAAATCCCCCTTCTCCTAAATTTCTGGAGATAGACCTGACTATTCAAAAACAAATTTGAACCATAAAAAAAAAAAAAAACATGTCTTTGGCGATAGCCATGGCGCGATAGTTAGCTCATTGGACAATCACGTATAGAGTCTGGGTTCGATTCCTGGCTGGGTCACAAATAATTTTTCAAATCGTCATCACCCTTTCGGCGGGAAATGGCAAACTCCCGAAAGTAAAATTGCATACGAAAAGCTTCTAAGGAGTGCCGTTCGGACTCGGCGATAAACTGTAGGCCCCGCTCAGATATGACAAAGATGACAAAATGAGTGTCAAGAAGCTAGGCCATGGCCCATACCGGGCTGTCAGCGCCTCAGTGGTTTTTTTTTTGTTGTGTTTGGAGACTTACAAAAGCTGTTGCACCATATAGCCCTTAAGGTGGGGGTAAGATCCTTCGCAAACATCTGCTTTCAACGTCCGTCACTTGACAGAAGTGATTCAAGTAAAATTTATACATGAAAAATTGTTGCTGGCAAGATCAAAACCTTTGAAATGATCTTAGCAATCTTAATAGAGAAACACCATCATTGATGAGTTTGAAGTGATGCAAAGAATTTATGGTGTGAAAAAAACTATTTGCAACGATCCAAGGAAACCATATTGAATAAATCGGTGAATTAGACTCACAGAGATCGAAGGTATCCATGGATAGTAAGAACCAATTGGATCGAAAAGTGGTATGAAGACAGCAATGATCGACGAACAAATTTGATCTTACTAAATGAAATTCAGGAGATTTACAAATTCAAAGGTATTCGGAAATGTAAGCGCATAAGATGGGTGAAGCGCCTCTAACTGGACGAAGTGCATAGATGTCATTAACTGCCAGGGAAATATTTATACAGAAAAAAAAACCCACTCTAAATTTGTGAGAAAATCCAAAGCCAGTAAGAGCTTAAAATTGTATTTCTTTAAATAAAAGGTATAATTACTTATACAAATTTGAACGGCTTACAAAAAAGATTAAAATTGAAGAAATAAAATTAAAATTGTATTTCAACAATCAAGCAACGTTCAAGTGCTTCATTCTCAACTAGTTCTCCCTTCTGTTCTCTCCACAGACACTGAAATTTATTGTTATTCCCAAGTCAAAATTGACAATAACCCACAAGCCCTTAAGCTCTCTATAACTATAAACAGGGCCTATTCTCATAAACCTATAAGCTTAAGTAGAGCTTTGTAACCTTTCATTTGTAAACTTACATTGATTTGTTATGTTTTTTTCTTCCTTTTTTTTTTTTTTTTGTATTTCTACTATATCACCCAAAGTATGTCCTTCATTTTCAAATTTTTCACGCTTTAGAGCCTATCCATTGAAGAAACAAAAAAAAAAAACAAAAAAAGGTATCCCTAACGCACATTGGTTTCTCGTAAAATTTTCTTTATTTCCATCATACCCACTCCAAGCACAATCTCATTCTATAAGTATGTCTATCCCTATGCTCAAGCAACCACAAGGAATAAAGGAAACAACTGGAAAAAAAACTTCATCCACTCTGTGATTATTATTATTATTATTTTTTTTTTTTCAAAGGACCTTCCTTGAGTATCTGAGTATGTGGTCGTATATTTTTTGTGTTTCGCCATTCTGCTTTGGTCATCAAAAAACTGTAAAAATGAAAATAGTCTCGAATAAAAAATTTAATTTTCCGCAAAAGGAGCTTCAGCAGGGAAACTGAGTAGCAAAAACGAACAAAACAAAAAAAACATATCAAAAACCAAGAAGGACACCAAGGAAGTCGTACATTTTACCCAAAGAACGAAAGAAAAATCAGCAGGCAGGATCGACTTTGGCACACGCAGGATGAAATTGAGGCCATCAGAAGGCAATGGATTAGCTTACTACACAGGAAAAGGGCAAGTCCATGAACCAAAAGAAAAAAAATGAGAACATATACACATTTCCCACATACATCCATAGACATCAGCATTAATATGGTCCTGCAGATATTTTCATTTTGAAGTATTCGAATTTTTTTTTTTCCTGTGCAGAGCTTCGCGTTCTCAACGAGAACAGGACCTTCATTGATTCGGTATGCTACTAGAAGATATCTATATTTTATGGGAATAATAATAAAAATGTCGATCTCCTTCTCTTGGTCTAAAAGAAAAAGCATCATAACCGATAACAAGGATATGAGTATGCCTATATGACTGAGGGTATAGTAAATTCTGCATCAGAAAGGGTATATCCTATGGGCTGGACTATTAGTAGGACATCATCCGGAGCCAAACTCGAACAGATACATGCAGTTTGCTTTGAGAATTTAATGGAGCACTGATTGACAACTTCAAGCTACAGGAAGTGAGCGACAAACTAATGAACAGCAACAACCAACTAATGTGTATGCAAAGTTTAAAGTTAAACAAAAGGAGGTCAAGTTATAAATAGTATTGTTGCCTATCGTACGTTGAACCATGCTGTGGAGATTTATATAAAATATGCAAAGTGTCCTCTGAGTTTTCGACAGAGAAAAATGCTTGAGCGAATTGTATAGTACAAGTTATGATGCACCACAAACGCATAAGAGGTCCTGTATCCTGTATCCTGTATCCTGTATCCATGTTTTTGCAGCCTTTAAAAGCTTTGCGCATAGTTTCATTTGTTCGTGGTTTGACGGCGGCTCCTTTCAGTTCTTTGGAGCTACGGGTGTGCAAAATCGAATATGACTAAGGTCACACTAAGAACTATTCTTGCGTTCATTAGTTTCGATGCTGAAGTCCAGGCTGTCTTGTGTCTACATATATCATTTGCCAGGAAAAGTACTTAACTAAGATACCCATTCCAATGCGAATGAAAGAGATACATTCATTAAATAAAAACTTTATGTCGTCTACTGTTAAAAGACCTCAAGATTCGTTTTTGGATGGTCCTCCTCTACCGATGGGTGAGATAAAAAGCAAAAGTCTACCAAGATCCCAAGGCTGCGCCTTCTTAGTTTAAGCTTCCTGCTTTGTAAACTTCCGTCGCCAAGGCAAACATGACAAAGATACATTTCCTTAACCTTCTTAACGAATTAACATGTTTTTCGTCAAATAAAAAACTGAATGCACAGAGAAAATTCTTTCTATTCTTTCAAGATACACACCCTCCTGAAGCAGTGTTTGTTTTTGAACGGCTTTCCAGGTACTTTATAGAGAAGAGTTGCGAAGGCGGCAAGGCGTCAGGAATAACTGAGTTTGCTTTGAAGAAGTGCAACATTTGCCTTCTGTTACTTCATTAACAGAGAGTGAAAACACACTAAGGTAAGTTTGTTGTACTGGCCGTCGGTTCCAGGCGACATTCTGTGCGGATCTGACTTAATAATTGCTAAAATGCTTTAAATTCTTCATCGGCTATCTTTGTACTTAACGGTAAACTTCTTTGAATTAAACACCTTAATATTTTTTCTTAGATGGAGCTACAGTATGGAGCTCTACTATTGTAAAAGCTGTATCCTCTAATACTTTCCGAGACTACAATCTATGTAATCAATCCCTTGTATTATTCTCAGGTCATAATGCGTTCACAGGAAATAAGACTGCCTTGGATACAGACCACCCTCACTTAAGATCACGAGCCGAAACGTCAAAGGACTATGAATTGAGAGTACACACCTGGAACGTACGCACACTGTAAGCTCCCTGTGCTGCTCAAAAGCTTGAATCAGATTATGCGGTAAAAGCAGATATTACCGCGATCCAGAAGATATGTAAGATGGGATCAGTTGTGCAAAACCGATGCATTGCGACATTTATTACAGTTGCCATAAAAAGATGCGTATGCTAGGTTGCGGATATGTAGTGGGAAATCGACTTCGAGCAAAGGTTATTGATTTCATACCGATAAGGGGTCGCCTGGCTATAACCCGCATCCGAGGCACATTGTACAACATCAACCAAATATATACATATGCCTCTATCGTCGAAACAGAAGACCTTGCCAAGTAGGAGTTTTACCATCTGCTCGGGGACTTTAATGACAAAATAGGCCAAGCAAACATCTCCGGCGAATTGGTTTTTAACCCCCTACAACCGACAATGGCATGACTATGGCAGCACTATGTTTCCAAGACTAAGAATTCACAAAGCAACCTGGCGCTTTCCAAATAGTCGAACCGTCAACTAAATCGACCATGTCCGAATCGATGAGCGTACGCACCTAGCATTTGAAACGTGCTCACATTTCTAGGGGCAAACGTTGACTCTGACCATTTTTGGCTACATACAGAGCTCGTCTGTCTAACGAGAAGAAGCTGCGATCCGCACAGAAGAAGAAACCCACATTTGAAAGTTTTACAAGAAATTCAAAAACCACTGGCAGCTGGCTTCAGGAAATAGCGAAGGAAGCACAGGGAATAGTAGATGTATTTAAGCAGCATTTCCAGCTGATACTAATGTGGCCTTATGAAGATTGATATGGCAAAAAAAGAGCCCATGGCCAGTCAACCACTATTCCCTAAAGAGAAGGTTAGCCTAGATATGAAAAAAAAAAAATTAAAGAACAACAAGGCTACCGGTTGTGATGGAGGTCTTCAAGTAAAGAGGTAAAGTTTTGGTAGAGCGCATACACCAAATCATCAACCAAGAATGAGTGTAGGAGAGTATGCCCCATGAGTGGACTATGAGATTTATATGCCCCTCTACATGAAAGGTGATCCTATGTCCTGGAAACACTATCGAGACACATCTCTTCCTCGGCACGTACGACTGTGGCTTGAGGCCCGGCGACTGACAAAAGACCAAATTTTCACACTGACAAAAATCTTGGAAAAGATAAACGAATTTCAAGTCGAGACTCACCACCGTTTTTCTTCTTTTTTAAAGCCGCATATGAGAGCGTTTATCGTCAGGAGTTTTACATGGCGATGGCCGAATTCGGGATTCTGATAAATCTGATCCAAGTATGTCGCGTGACATTGAAAAATACTAGATCCGATACACAGTTTAGGCGCAACCCTTTCAAACTTTGGCACTTTCATTTCGGCTGTTGTATGATTTCGTCAATCTTGTTCTGGAGCAGATAGTGGGCAGTGCAGGTGTCAACACGGAAGGTACTATCTTCAACAGATCTGTCCATGCACCGGAGTACGCGGATGATATCGATGTCATTGGCCGCCTTCAACGCAAAGCGATGGAGACCTTAACGGCTATTGAAGAATGAAGTTGGAGGCCTTGTAGTGAATGAGGACAAGACGAAATGCATGCTATCACCAAAAAACACAAACATCTGTCAACTGCTTACGACAAGCAATAATTTCGAAGTAGTTAAGGAGTAGATGAACTCGGAGTCAACATCAACTCCACGAATGACACTTTAGCGGAGATCCGACGACTCCTCTTTCGGAAGACCAAGTGCAGGGTTTATAAAACTTTGATCCTGACAGTTCTGGTTTACGGCGGCGCGTGGCGCATGACAACCAAAAAACAGAGAGCAGTTCCTACGCCAGATCTCAAACTGGTCTGAACTGAAGTACTCGTCGGAATCCCAATCCATCCGAGTATACATTACTACTACACTCATTGACACATGACATATACAGCTCTGTAGATCGTAGTTTCCGTAGTGTTTGGATAAGTTCTATCAACCTTCTTAATAAAACAAACAGCAATAAATATTAGTAAATGGAGAGGAATCAACAGCATCATTCTTACCAATAAGGGTTCAACAGGTACTGCAGAAACCTTCAACCCTTAAGCACTGGGAGACCCAGTCAACACAACACATTTTCTTTCCGATTTTTTCTCGATGTTTGCAACAATTTCATACATCCCAGCACAGGCACTTATTATATTAATTGCTCTCTCTGGCAAATGACTTGGGTAAGTACGTCGGTGAGAAAGGTTCAAGGATGATTCCATTACGGTGCAAAGAGGTCACTTTGACAAACCCTAAGACAAAATGGAATGACTGTCCTTAGCCCGAATACACTTAGAAGCTTCTTCCTTCATTCTATTCTTCGACCTATTGTTTTGGAACTTCCTTTCAAAAATGAACCTTCTGTTGATGAGCCTTGGCAGCATAAGATAAACATACATACTCGTACATTTATTTAAAGAGCAACACTGTATTTGCCTTTTAAGTGATTTAGTCCATTGCACTGACTACTATATAAATGAACTGAATTTTGCCCTTACAACAAATGTCGACTGTAACACCAGCACTATACAACATGTGAGCACTTTATAAGCTCACTCATATAATGTAGCCCTATTGCATAAAGCCTCCTACTAGTTCTTCCCTCAATTTACCGCACCGGCAAGTGCCTTTTCTCGTTGCCTCAATGTTCGTCCTTTTCCACCGTTTTTCTTGTTTTTTGTTCATTTTTGCTGGAAGCCCCTTCAACAATCAGCAAATTTTCTGCAGCAATTTTATGTCCTCACAACCATTTACACTGACATTATGCATCTTATGGAAATGCCATACTGCAAATGCCAGCGTTGCCATAATGATGACAATGATGATGATGCTAGTGATGCTGGATGGATTGTAAGGGTGCTATTAGGCGTACATGGAGAGTACATATGTATGTTACATATGGATGTGGATACCATTAGAAGGGAATGCATACTTGTGTGCTTTCCCGGTATCCAGAAAGAGTCACAGTCGCCTTGTCATATTCAATTTTCTTTCGCCTTACCATGGGAATCTGTCGAATTGGTTGGTGTTTTACGCTTGCCTTGAAACAATTTTCCTTTTTTGTCTTTTTTTTTTTTGTAAATTTTGGCTTTTTTTCTTCCTTTTTTGTTGGTTCTTTCATCTCCCATTTGCATGGTTTACAGTGTATTTGTTCCGTTTGATGTTAAAAGGAAGAACCAGGAGTAGAAATATCGTTTGCTTAGTCGAAGGAGCCGACTAGCAGCATCGGTAGTGGCAGTCTAACGAAAGTAACTTTAAGTAGAAACATATCAATGCTTTTGTCGATATCCGTTTTTTTTCCTTCTGTTTTTTTATACCTTTAACTCCTCCTGTTATGCTCCAACTCTTGGTTCAGTTTTTTGCTTCAGCTTCTTCACTCCTGTTCGAATTGACGGGCGCATAATGGTTTTATTCAGAGCCTCTTTGCAACGGTCGTTTTTATCGATATGTCTTCTACCCATGGTTTCGTTTTCTTTCCTTTTTTATAATTTTCCAAGGCCTTATAACGTGTTTTCTATGTTTTGCAGAGTGGTTAAGAGGATTTCGTGGGACACCGTTTGATGTTTTTTTTTTTTTAATATATATATCTCCCCCATTCGTCCCTTGGCGTCTTCTCTCATTTACTCTGATTCTGTGCATTGAACGCTTGGAGCAAACCTTTTTTTCCCGGCTCTTTGCGATTCATCAAAATTTCCTTTTGAAAGGATTATTTTTCGAGGGCACATTTTTTTCGAGGTAGATTTTAAAATTTGGAATTTTTTTCCTCAAGTTTTTCGGAGCCTTATGAACTTAAAATTTCATGTGGGAGTTAGGGGAGTGAGAGCCATTGATGTTCTTTTTGAAGACACTTAAAATGAAAACGGGTCGCTTAGGAAAAGTGTAGGAGCGACTAAAAAAGGTACAAGGTCTATCTTAAGATGGTAAGTGCTTCAGTTTACCTAAGCGGATTAAGATGACAGATCAGTGAGTTGAGCAAAGGTTCATGGTGAAGTGAGACCTATCTCACTGTTGTGTTAGTTCTTGATGTGGTGTAAATGGCAGTGGTTATATGGTCAGATTCTTGTGGTGCTGGTGTAGACCTTCTCTCATACGAGTATGTTGGTACTATTGTCCAACTACTTCAAGCGTGTGATAGTGACCTATAAGAAAATAGTCGACGACCTTAACCACCGGCTTACAAAAGGGACAAAAAACTGGTATGTTGCAAGGATGCGCATTACGCTAAAACTGAAGAAAACAATAACCAAACTCACAGTATTTGGTTATCTGGAGCGGACATGAGACCTCCAAACACATTCACTATAACGTAAGGAAAACACACTCTTCCATTCCTTTGGCTTCTGTGCAATAACGAGCTTATTCTTATCTCAAGGAAGCTATGTTCAATTGACGATTTCAATAGTTCTCTTGTAAATGGGTCTTCATACATGGGCTAAGCAGCACCAAATATTTTCATTTAGGGAAGATGAGCCGTTCACACCATATGATTTATGTTAACTCCAAATTTACTTCACTTTAGGGAAAGAAGGATTCTTCCAGTACCGAGGTGTACAGGAACACCAAGAGTGATATCCCCATTAGAATGAGTCCCGACAGTAGACATAAACTTTCTGTAAAGCTTACTCGTATTAGCGTACTTTAGTTTTTGTTGACAGCAAAAGTATACTTCGGACATGCAACACCTAAGACTGAACAGAACGTTCAGATTTATTATATTTTGGGAGGATGTTAAGGATTTAGTCTACCGGCTCCGCATTTAACTCGGCCATCAAGCAGAAAGCCACGGTTGGCACTGAGAAGGCAATTGACTAATATCATTATCCTGACATAAGCGAAGACGATGTACAGATATCCTTGATCGTTTTGACGTACGATTCTTGAACGAGGAAAAGGAACTATAGCAGCTCATTCTACGCGCTGTATAGAGACCTCGATCTAGTCAGAAAAGTGCACAACAATCGCCTCTGAGATGGCTAGGACAAATAGATCGACTAAATGTTATCGTCTCGAAACGAAGTCTTTGATTACTATCTGAAAGAACAGTGAGAAGTAGCAAGTTTCTGGAGCTAGAGTCGAGAGTAAACGCTTCGAACCAATTCACTTTAAGTGATTCTATACTGCATTTTGCCCGATTAGGTAACAACTATTTCTTCTGTTCTTGACGAGCTTCTGAAATTTCCTCTCCAAAGTGGTCAGCGGAAATCTGGAAACTATGTGCGTTTACAAACAAAAATGCGATATCCAACGGGCCAAGTGCTCGTACCCATAGTGTAGAGAGCTACTATCTTGGATGTCTACTTGCTAACAACACTGACCCCATTGCTCGGATAGAGACTGACACAGCGATGACGACTTCTAGCTAGAATAGCTAGATAGAGCCCTGGTAAGGGCTCTCGATTTTAGCACGTTTCTCTACTCACAGTGTGTACTATCATAATTCGAGGCACCACTTATTGGTACGTGAGTTGAGTGGTTAAGAACTTAACTCTTTGGGTTTGGATAAAATAAAGTAAAATAAAAAAGAAGAATTTCATTGGGAGTTTGTTGCCTTGACAATAGGTAGGGATGGAATATGCCACAGGAAACGAACGATAGAAAAAACATTCGACCCAAGGAATGAAATGAAGAAACCGGAAACACAACCATCAAAGAATACTGAGGAACGAAGAATCTGAGTACAGGAACTGCCTCAACCTAAGTAGTAGTGAGGGGATTCTGCTGAGAATTTATTTCAGCCAAAACGCACTAGTCGAAAAAATAGATCTGATGGCACTTCCTGTGCCTCTGAGCTTCTGGGATTCTGAGTCTTTTTTGACATCGTTTGCTTCCCAAAACAGTGGACTTTGACTGCAGAACCTGAAAAACGGCCCCGGCTTTCGCAAGAAAGCTGAAAATGTATCTTTCGTGATTCTAAAAAAAAAATCACTGCGGATAGAGAAAAGTTGGCGAGAGTTAGATCGCTTCGCCAGATCATTCTGACGCTGTTACGCAATCATGACTGCCGCAGAGAATATATTGTATATCTACAATAAACACAACCAATGACATTTATTAGTAACTGAACAAGGCTAGTTACTGGAGCTGCCTTCACCAGAGACGCTTGGAGACATGGTAATACTCCGTGGCTGAATATATCTGGAAGTTTTGATGTTAAGATACGACCACAATCCGACTCCGCACAAAATCACCAGTATAAAAACCTGAAGCAATATTTTGGCTCGAAATTGTAAAATACAAACTTTGGACTGTTCCTCTTCAAAGAATTCACTTGCAATTGTAAATGATGACAATAAATTCTTCAGATGCCAAATGGGTTTAAGAAATTCTACTTGTCCAACTGCTACAAGGGTGAAGGTTACAGAACTAAACAAACATGTTTACCTACAAAGGGAAACAAAGTCCATATCATCTTTGACGCATTTCGTGAAAGCTATTAAATGTGCAGAATGTCAGAGGGTCAACTAACTTTTATACATCTCCATAACGACAGTTCGAAGGGAGAATACCATTCAAAAGAACTACGACTTCGGCCAGTTTCTGACGAATACTAAATAATTTAATCAAATTCCTACTCCATCCCAAGTTTTCACTTAGCCAATGTTATCCCTCTTTAACAGGCAAATACCAAGTAAGAGGCATGACAACTTTTAACACTATCCTCAAGGCAGTATTTTCTGTTCTTCTACTTTCCGTTGACAATTAATCTCATAACTAGGTTACAAAACTCCTGTAATTAGTATGAATCCCGCCACTCTGACCACATCACAGTACACCACAGAACACCATACCACACCAACAAGCAACTTTAATCCGGAAACAAAAATCTCTCCTTCCGCTGCTGATTGCTCTTAATGGCTGGCCATTATTATAGTCGTACGCCAGCATACGGCACACCCGCCCGAATCCCTATACCACTTCGTAATCATCATGCATATACTCTTATGTCCAAAGCTCAAGCCTCAACTGTAATCCACTTTTCCGCCTCCACGCACATACACACTCTGTGGGACATTTCAACATAACTTTTCCACTAAAGTTCATAATTACGTGTGAGTAATTGTGTCTTTTTGCGGTCGAATGTGACAGACGATGTCGACAATAAGGACCAAAACGACTACGAATAAGGACCAACTTTACACACACTATCGCCCCGACTCCCCTTCTCCCGGACTTTTGGACAACTTGTCCTGCTGTTGTGTTGGTTAAACGTTTTTCTCTTCTCAAGTATATGTTCAACATGACCACAATTCTATTACGAATACCACACATACACAAATGTATACTCGATTTGGGATTTTCTTCTTCTTTCTCAACCTTCTCTCCTTTCAAGACTGACCAACTTTATGTCGTCTAATTCCACCACTCGTAATTTAGCCAAACGGCTTAAAATATTGCTCGGGGAGGGTGAAACGAAAGCAAAACAAAAATAATTCAAAAAAAAAAAAAACTTTCAATTTTCTAATATATCCTCGGGTTCTTAATAGGACTCTATAGTTCCAGGACGACAAAAATAACGGTCTAACGAATCTTTAGCCCAGGCAATTACCATGCAAAAAGTACTTCAAATCTTTTTAAATAGAGAGAGAGAGAGAGCGAGTGGGAGTGGGAGTCTCTTTACAAAGTAGCACCACCATGACTTATCACCCCTTTAAGTGGGACAATCAGGGTTATGCAATGTAAGGAATTTTTTCCCATTTTTCCATCCCTTATCCCGTATTCTTTCGTTAACCCCCAATGGTATAGTTGCCGTTAGTGCACTGTGGGGACTAAGTTCTAACTGAGACCAACACTGAAGGCGGCGACAACAAACGACGGCGCCGCCATCGTCAATGACGGAAAGTGAAACGACAAAAATGAAAAACCAAAAAGGTACGCAATTTTTCATTTGAGATACGAAGTACTTAAAGGAACGTTGCTCCTTGGGTTTCGAATTCTTTCTAAATTTTTCCTTTTCACTCCCAAGAAATTCTTTTTTTTTTTTTTTCCTTTTTCTGCCGTTCACTCTGGTCGGTATTAACCTCAAGAGAAAGTAATAATTTTTAAACACCCTTCCCCTGTTTTTAGAGTTCCGGGCCTAGTTCCTCCACCAAACCTTTACTCAGCTAAAGTTGTGAGAAACATCTGTTAGCGCATTTCCTTAACGTTGGGATGCTAAACAACATTAGCAACAGATCCATGGATTGGGCGAAAAGGTTGCGGAAAGAGTTGTTTTTTTCTTTTTGATTTTTTTTTGTTGGTTGGAAGGGCAAAGTTTGAAACGATACTCAAGAAATTTAATTTATAAGTCCGTGAAGTACAATAAGCCAGGAAAGTAGCACCACGATTGCGTCAGTGTTGCGTCAATATGGAGCAACGGCACGGCCTCAAAGGTGGTGATTTTTTTTTTTTTTTTTTTGTTATTTGAAGATTTTATGTACAACTAACCGTGGTGAAAGGAAGTCTCTGAAATGCTGTTAAGGAGTGACAAAAAAGGATTGTTTGATACCTACCAAAGGATGCCAGTTTTTGAGAGAGCAAGAGAATGAAGGAGGATATTTATTAGGGTGTTAAGGCACGTAGGTGGTCACCAAGGTCGTCGGAAGTGTTTGATAGCGTTTCATTCTTTCAAAGCAAGTGACAAATTTTGATGTTTAAACGGGGATGAACTTATAACGGGACGTTTAAGGCTTAAAATATTGTTTGAGCGTCGAATAGATTTGGCGGTAAAGGTAAAGACTTGTTTAACTTTTATATATATATAGTAGATGTCTAGCAAATGAAATAGGTTGACTATATCTACATATATCAACAAACTTATTTGGTTCGATTTTCATATTCAACTCTGTCCCTCACATTTCAATTTTCCGCGATTCTTCCTTAACTTTCAGGGCTTCTTCTAATTAAAGTAATCCGATTTTTGATACTTCCGTACCCGCAACATTCCAGAATATTTTGTCACGTGGTACAGGATATCAAATTCAAATCTCTCTACTCAGGTTGCTAAGCTCAAATCAAAGAACGGATTCTTCAATCCATCTACAGGTGTCTACTGACAGCCATCTGTCTCTTAGTGAAAGTCTACATATGAAGTTCCGTTCGTTGTTAGGGAGTTAGACAGTCAACTTGCCTTTTTATGGGTGACAAGATAAGAACGATAGCAAACAAATTTAAATAAGACAACAATGATTCCGATCAAGCTCATCCAAAGTAGTTGACTTGTTAGCGTAGCCTAAGGACTTGACGTAGCCCCAGAAAAAATAATCGAGTGGTGTCAAATCGCATTATCGCGGCGGCCGAATGCCAAATTTTCCCTTTAAAACTTGGAGCGTTGCCTCGTTCGTATGGCATGTAGCGCCATCTTTTTGGAACCACAGCTCGGATATATCGATGTCGTCGAGCTCTGACCACAGACATTCGGTTAACATAGTTCTATACCTGACGCCATTGACGATAACGGTATCTGCTTCCTCATTTCGAAATAAATAAGGTCCGATGATGCCTGCATGCCATAAACCGCACTTAACAGTCAACCTTTGTGCATGCATTGATGTTTGGCCTATAACGGAAATTTTACTTGTTGTCCGGATCTGATCGACGCCGAATCGACATTTTTTGGGTCTATCGTGATAGCTTAAAACGAATATTTGGTCGTTCTAGTCGTCTAGAGCCTTAAGACATTGAGAACATACTCAAATTAGCACGCTGCGGTGGAGGCAAAGCAGTCGATGTGTTTCGACTTCTGATACAACTCACAGAGGTAGCGTGATTGTATCGTTCGATTCGTTCAACCTCCTCGTATATAAAAGTACTTATTTTGCGTAGAATTCTTCCCTGAAAAGTGCTCAATATCCTCTCTGGATCTAGCAGAACTGAAAGAATGAATGTTCCGAGTTAGGAATTGTGAGTCCATTTGTTTCGCCAAACTGAATTAGTAATGGTTTCGTAGGGCAAACCTTAAAAACATATCCACTAGGGTGTCCTGCGTGGATACTGGTGTCAATAGAAACCATAGTTTTGCTACGCAATTGCCATAAAGGCCTGTAAATGGCGTATTGAGCGCGATCTATTTTAAAATGTCAAATTCGACTAGATTTCCCAATAGCTAGACAGTCGAAGATAGTGACTTCCGTGCCAACTTCTGCTTATGCAGTAGATCGAAATGATCACATGAGAGTGCACCTCCTGCCTTAGATCGGGTACACTTTTGGAATAGCTCAGAGGGCCTGTTTCCAATTTGTACATAGTACCGCGTTTTCTTTCCAACTTTACGGACGATGGAGAGCCGGTATGGCCTTGCCCTTTCCCAAAAATTTTCCTTATTCTGAAAATTTGGTTGCCGAGCTGGAAGTTACAGTGATAGTGAGTTGCAGAAAGACTTGAGACGTTCACACAATATGTTCGGTAGGGTCTTCAATGCGAATTAGGCAAGGATATGGCTCGATAGTTCTTATAACAACATAAGGCCGCTATTGAAGATGGAGCATACAGAATCTAAAGTCCAAGCATCGCACATCCATTTACCCACTCATACCTGGTTTCGAAGAGCCTCGGTTGCAGGCTTGATGACAGTTGGCTATTTCTTGACTTTCCGAAAAAAACATCCGGCAGTGGTTCCGATCGCCTTCTCTTCTAAACGCACTCAAAGGACGTGGCTTGTAGCATTCATTTTTCTTGGCGGTTAGTCGAGCTCTGAATTTGGCTCTAACAAGGAAGCGGTCAGAGTCAACATTTTCCTAGAAAATACTTGCGCATTTAAAATGTTTGATGCGTATTTTGCATTTGCTCGTTTGTGATCGGCTGTTGAAGTTGAGACCATCTGGAGAGCGCCAAGTTGCTATAGCAAGTCGTTATCTCTTATCCCGAAGACGGCTCGGACATATATTTATCCAAAAAATATGAAAGAGATTCACTTCTTAAGGAGAATTTGTTCTCTTGCCTCAGCTAAATAAATTTTTAAAGCCTTAGTTTCTCTAAACCAATATAAGGCAAGATATATATATGAAAACTGAAACATGGCGCCCAACACAAGACTAATATCTATTTACTCTTTAATCCCTTCTTTATTCAATCCAACAGAGAAAATATTTCAAAACGTTGTCAACAATAATAGCTTTAAATACACAAAGCATGACAAAGTGAGGAAAACTTCAAACAAGGAAGTGTAATCTACAGGTAGAAGCTTTCCAAAGGAACCTATTACTCCATGCACTGCTCGAATATAATGTTTCAGTAATTTCAAACTCGGTTCGTTTGTAGCTCCCGCCGTTGCCGTTATCGTCATTGTCATCATCTTAACAAACAAATCTGAAATAATGAAACAGAGTTTAACACACAGGGCAATAAGGGCTCTAAAAGAAAACTCCGAAAAAAAAAACTTCAAAAGAGGATATAGAAAACCAAGGACAAAGAAAAATGAAACAGAAGAAGCAAGACCGGGAACCAAAATTGCTTTTTCATTTTCATCAGTTTGAACTTCATGTTTATTCATTGCTATCGTTTGTTGCTCTTACATTTGTTGCTGTTGTTTTCTTAATTTGCCTCTTGCTTCATACAAAGCATGCAAAAGGTAATGACAATGACGACGAGGATGATGATGATGATGATGATGATGATAATGATGATGGTGATGATGATGATGATGATGATGATGATGATGATGACGATGATGAGGATGACGACTACGAAGACGACTAGAATGTGGGTGGTAACTGGTGGTATAGCACCAAGTTATTTCTTTAAGGGTAAGTCTAATAACTCAGCAAGCAACTACAGCGGTACCCCGGTCACCTAACCAGCCACAGGGGGCGTTTGTGTAACAAACAGTAGGAGCAATTATATCATCCCTTCAAAGATATAGAAGTTGACTGAAAAGACGCCTATGATTTACCCCAAAAATAAATGATGGCAGGCGGTTTTCATTCTCGTAGAATGGGAATCCCCACCCTTGGAAAATTCTAAAGAGCATCATGAAATTACTTCTTCCCTTTTGCAGAGAGTGTGCTTTTACTGCTGTTTCCGCTTTTGTGTGCCCTATACCCTGTGTTCTCTGTGTTCACTGTGATGTGTACTGTGAACTTTAGGCCTTGTCTTGTTTGCACATTTTTCAGCGTCTACAGAAAATTCTTTAAGGCTACAGTACCAGTACCAGTACAAGTACAAGTACTAACAAAGGGTTAATAGATCTTTCATAAGAATTCCACTCTTTCTTTCTTTTCCAAGTTGTTTTCGTCAGTTTTTAATTTGCATGGCGCCCAACGTGGGGTTTACTTAAAAATAAAAATAAAAATAAATTCTACAGCAACCCGCCAATTTTTTATTTTTATTTTTCGTCGTTGGTGGCTGATGTTTTGAAGGCTAGGACGATGGATGAGAATAGGTGTCTGTGAAAAGCGGGTATGAAAGAACACGTTCACGTTGCTTTGCTTGGCGGGTTTTGGAGAAATCTCAACGGAATTCTTTTTTATTTTTTTTCTTGTTAATTTTTTGTCAGAGCAAACGAAGGAAATTAAAATTCAAAATTAATTTAGTCTACTGAAGTGCTGTTGCTTTATGGAGTAGGAGTTAGGGGATAAGAGGCAGTTGAAGAACCTGAAGGTCCTTTTTTGTTTCCTTTTTTGTTGTGTGCCTCTATTCTTGTTGCATATAAATTATTATTTTTATTTTTGGACCGTGCCTTCGTACAGCTTTGCTATTCAATTAAAGAAAATCCGATTTTTTGCCTTAGTCCTTTGTTGTTGAGGAAAAGAACAAAGTTGTTTTACGTAAAAATAAGCTTTTCTTAGAGTCAATGGCTCGTGTGTATAGCCTCTTTATGAGAATCTTTTTTTTTTTGTTTGGTCTTTCCCGATGTTTTTTATTCGATAAATTAAAGTGAGCCCCTGTTAGATGGAGATGGGTTAAGGAACACATCCAAGACCATGTTCAAATGATTCCACACAGTTGATAAAATAATTTTGACGATAACCTACAACCAAATCAAATTTAGGCGTTAACATATCCTCAATATTCAAGACTAACAGATCAAAGATGTCCAGACGTCTAGTGATCCAAAATGCAGTTTCATATTATTTTGCTTACAATTTTCAGCGCATACTGTCATTGGTGTCCTAATTTTTCGTGCTCGACTGTGTCTACCTTTCACTGAAACATCACTCATCGCAAATGATATTACCATGTCAACGTGTCTTTTTTTTTCTCGATAATTGGCGAGGTTGTATCATCACTCATCTACGAGTTGGTGAGTACCGCACTCCAACTAACACTGTGCGGATACAACTGGTGAATGGATATTTCCTCTACTAATTAATTTCATTTCTAAAACGCCAGTCAAAAGCTTAGGTACGTTTAGTATCCCAACCAAATTGCCATCCAAATAGTCGTCAAAATATCTAAATAGCCAATTTAGGTATCACAAAAAGGGTTCGTCCTTCAGCACAACATTCAAATCCATTAATCTGTCGATCGTTCTCTCAGAAGAGCTCAATTAATTAATTTCACCCGTCTGTCTCTCTGGATATGTTACTTTCCAAATGGATATTCCTTGAATTAGATACCCCCCTCCCCATACACGACCAAATTTCCTGTTGAAAAGTCCGAAAAACATGTACAAAAAAAAATAATGGAAAGTGCTTTTCAAGAGCGGAACTCTGTCGTTTTGAATGATTGCGATTGCTACCTGGAAATGGTCGTCACAATTTCAAGTTTTTTTTCTAGCACTGCCATCAAAAAAAAAAAAAAAAGTATCGATACGATTACAGAAAGCAATATTTAGACAAGGACATGTACGAACATGTACGAATGCAATATGAAGAAGCACAAGAAGAAAATATAATCTAGTAGTCCCATACTTGAGAGAAATATGCATTTGTGACGCTTGATGCCAGTACAAGCAAAAGGTGCAACTGCTTAATACTGACGGTAAAAGAGTATTCCTCAAGTTGAAGGAAGTGTTATGGAGTGAAGTCGAATCGACAAAGCTTAACTCAGTTGTCAACATGCTCTCATACTTTCAAGGACTACTTTGACAGTGATGATGTACTACCTGAGGAAGAAGATGATGGTATCCAATAGAGAACTCACACATGTGGAATAAGTGTACCACCAGGATCTTTGCAAAAAGTCGAACAGAACATGTAGAGGTAAAGGTGCTTCAAAAAAAAAAAAAAAAAAACAACAACACATGAGAAGGAAGAAAAAATTGGATACACGACAAATCCAAGGAATTGGGGCGAAAATATTACCGGATGCAGCTTTAGTTCTGATGTAATGCAGGAGAAATAGACGACGAATAAGAAAGCAAAAACCTTGAAACATTTGTCGGTTCGGAAACAGTGTGTACAACAAAATAAGAAGCTGCAGTAAGAAGAACAATCGTTTGACAAGATGTATCTCGGTAATCGGAGATCATTATCGGAAAGAAAGCGCAATTTTTTTTTAACGACCTTGCATCACTCAAGAAGAGCAAGTCAGAGATTCGAAAACATGCCTAAAACCGGAAAACAAATCCGGATATCAGTTTAAACCTTTCCATAACTACCGTATTGCATTTGTCTTGAATAAGTTAATTTTTGGCCGTATATTTTTGATAGGATTAGACCGTCAGCCTCTATGCGTCTGAAGGAAAAAGATAAAAAAATGGCCTGCTGTTGGGCGCCATTTTTTTAACATTTTGCGTTCTGTAAACAATCTCTGAAAAGCGGAATTCACTTTCGACAACCAAGCAATCTCAGTCTACAAATTGTTAAAAACAAATAGCTTTCTAAAGCACAAGAAAGAAGATTAAGGTTTCCACTTTTGGGAAAAATTTTGCTCGAATTACGATCTGTGCTGTTGGCAACTCGACTTCAATTAATCTTAGCGTTCACCAATCGGGTAATTATCGGTGGGAATTAAGATCTTTTCTGGAATAAAATTACTTCGTTACGGTTATAGTTTCGGAGCTTGTAGATGTTCTGCAATATCGCAAGGAACCCAAGTACAAATGAACGAAGCGATCAATGAACCAGACAATTCTAGAGGTTTGAAAACTAAAGTCAGAACACAAATACCGAAAAAAAAACATGCAGCCCCTGATGAGAATATTAAGAGGAAGGGCTCAAATGTAGCAAGGGTAGAACAGGAGAACTTGAGGCTTCAACGTGGAACCTAATACCCAGCACTTCTCTTTGTTCTAAAAGTCACTTTGAAGCTACGCCACTGTCTATCTTCATAGTTAAGAAAACTTTTTATTCATAAAAAAAAGTATCTGTTACGAGCAAAAGTCCTTCAAGCCCCAAGAGATTGTCTGCCCTGACATTTCAAAACATGTGATGACGCTACAGTTTTTGGTTGACTAGGTCTTCTTTCAATCTCTACCACCCCCTCGATCCACAGCCATCTGCCTTCAGTTTCGTCGCCAAATCGAAATTGAATTTTGCCTTAAACTACGCACGCCACTTTTGTTATGATTTGATCCTTTATCCTTATACCAACTGACCTTTGACCGATCATAACATGAACAACTTCCTGAAGGCTATAGAAGCCGTTCGTCAACAACCTGATAGGTCCATATCAGTGTGGCTTCAGGCCAGGAAAGTCCACCATCGACCAGATATTCACACTACGGCAGATCTTGGAGAAAACCCATGAGCTTCAGATCGATACACACCACCTATTCATCGATTGTAAGGCCGCGTATGACAGTATCTTTAGAGATGAGCTATACAGAGCAATGTCTAGTTTTGGCATTCCTGCCAAACTCGTCCGTCTGTGCAGGACGACGATGGAGAATGTACGCTGCTCCACTAAGGTCGGTAAAGATCTCACCGAGACCTTTAATGTCCAGAAAGGACTTAGAAAAGGCGATGCGCTGTCATGCGATTTTTCCAACATCATACTCGAAAGAATAGTGCAAAACTCACGAGCAAACACAAGAGGAACTATCTTTCAAAAGTCCGTCCAACTACTCGCATACGCCGACAATATTGACATTATCGGAAGAAAGCAGCGTGATGTCAGTGGCGCTTTCGCGAGTATTGAGACGGAAGCTACGAAAATGGGTTTAGCAGTCAATGAGGCCAAGACCAAGTATATGCTGTCAAGCAAAAAAGACAACCAACGCCGACGTCTCGGGCAAAACGTCACCCTCGATAGATATAACTTTGAGGTAGTTAAGGACTTTGTCCACCTAGGCTTCGCTATAAATACAAACAATGACACCAGCGCTGAGATCAAGCGAAGAATAACTCTTGCCAACCGCTATTTCTTTGGGTTAAGAAGGCAATTGAGTAGCAAAGCCCTCTCTCGGACAACAAAAGTCACCCTTTATAAGGCCTTCATAATCCCGGTCCTGGCATGGACATTATCAAAAATGGATAAGGGTGTCCTGGTTGATTCGAAAGAAAAATTCTTCGGGCGATCTTCGGTCCCGTCTGCATTGACGACGAGTGAAGGAGGAGATACAACAACGAACTGTATGGACTGTACAGCGACATGGACCTAGCCAGAAGAGTGAAGATCCAAAGACTGAGATGGCTGGATCATGTAGAGCGCATGGACACCAATGCTCCGGTCCGAAAAGTCTTCGAATCCGCTCCCGAGGGACAGCGCGGTAAAGGAAGGCCAAGACTCAGGTGGCGCACGCAAGTGGAAGAGGACCTGAGCCAACTTAGCGTGCGAAACTGGAGGCAGCTAGCCAGGGATCGAGCTGGCTGGGGAAGCTTGTTGACTGAGGCCCAGGTCCACCCTGAACTGTAGCGCCACTTAAAGAAGAATGTTGCCATGCCAGTGAGACAGCGAAACGTCAGAGATAAAGAGGATATTGTGGCTGGACACGAGTAGACAAGTCAAAACTGCAAACAATCGAACTCTGAAGAGCTGATTATCTCTCGGACGTCCCTGTAGCCTATTTTGCGAACAGACTGTCCTATGCATCCATATAAGATCAGATTGGCCAAAGAGGTAAAGCCAAGTGACCATTAGGCACGACGAACTGTCGCTGATTGGAGTCTTATGAAGAACAACAGCATAGGTTGTAAAAAAAAGACATATTGATCCCTTGCCACAGCCTTTTGAGAGGAATACATGTTGCCTGACTCATATATTAAATTTACACAATGACAACCTGTGAAAGAGAAGTTCAAGACAGCATACCAAAGGTTTCCGTTCTTCAATCTTCTGATAGTAAATTTGAAACTACGATTAGAGAACAGATACCTTAACTGTTGGCGCATACAACATTTGAGGAGGGAGATGGAAATTCCTGATTGACCTTATATCATACCATATCTTGAGCGGAGCGAAGGACATCATTTTAAAAATGAATCAATACTATGGGCTTTCATAAGCCTCTCCTTGTACTCTACACTGTCCCTTTAACCGACTCCTTGTTCATCCGTTCAAACACTACTTCTCTTTACTCCTGCCATCATCATCATCATCATCATCATCATTACGTCATCACTATCTTCATCGACATCGCATTATTCGACTATGAAGAGGAATCACAAAAAAATAAAAATAAAAAAAAATTAAAAATAAGAGGATAAGAGAGACAAGTACGAGTACAGGAGAAAAAAAAATCGGATAAAAGGTAAAAACAGACGGAACTCTACAGGATATCGAGAGTAATACTCGCACATAGAACTAAATAGAATGATTCAGAAGAATATAGAAGATAGAAACATTTAGGTAAACTCGTAGGAAAGGGCAGTGTCTGTCCACTTGTTACAAATTGTTACCAATGATTATTCTCTTTTCACCATTTAACCTTTTCAAGATTGTGAGTATGTCTATGAGGGTATAGTAGTGAAAGGCGACAATTCCCGGTTGTCGTTCTCTGGTTCCATTGGTTTCAATGGCTTTGCTAGTTCCGTTCTGTGTTTGCTTGTGGGGTTTTATTGCATTTTCAAGTATCCGTATCTGCGAGCTACAACAAAGAATTTACTTAATCCGCAAATACGATGGCAAGTTTTATTCGTTACTCTTTTTTTATTTATTTTATCCTTTCTTTGCTTGTTTCTCCTTTTCTCGTTTTCCTCAACTTTGGCTTGTCCTTGGTGACATAAATCATTTTCGGTTTTTTTTTTTTCAAAGACCATATGTGTGGCTGTTTGGTTACACAAAAAAGGACATACCCATACGAGTTGGATGAATTTCTTCTAATCCAACAAAACCAACTAGAACTCGAAAACCGAACAAAACCTAAAAGCATCTAACATTTATCCACTCACATATCCCTATCCGTATCCGGTGGATCGTCTGGGCTTCAGGAATTTACGATCTAATAAAGCCAAAGCGACTTTGTAACACTTCTCACTCCAAAAGGAGACACAAAAAAAAGTGATACAAGTATCTACGAGTTTGCCAGAGAGATTTAGTGGTGAAATTGTTATCCCTTTCGTCGGTATTGAAGAAAAAGTTTTTAACACTTATGCTTGTCGAAAGAAGGTTGTAAAAAATATTTTCCAGATTGACTTGATGGATTGAATGATTCATTGTTGCAATTTACCCATGCACAAGCCCTAAACTAATTCAACAAGGACAACAAGTTGCACGCACTTAATTCGTGTATATTCGTATTTGTGAACAATAACAACATTTGTAATGCATATCTGCACTAGAGTGATAATTACTCAAACGTGATTGTGTCACTTGATATGGGTACGAGTACTTGTCGCTCGTAGTAATCGTTGTGTCCACCGTTAGATACAAATTGAAATTCATTTAGAAATCCAGCCACATTAGAATTTAGTTGAAATACACACATTGGGTGTGACTAACATTAGTAATCGTTTGAATATTAATCGAAGAGAAATTCAATTTATCGATTGCGACAGAGGGCAGAGAGAATTTCAAATTACAAACATTCATAGCATGAGCGTCCGAATGGAGCTGTTTAAATTAACACATGACACGAACTCTTTAAAAAAATATTTTGAATATATGCTTATGTTAACAATTCAACAACTATTGGGAATATAAATAATTTTTCATTAACGTAGATACATAACTTTCGGTATGGTGTACCATATGTCTTCAAGCTGAATCAAATTTCACCTACCTCTATGATAAAGTAGAATCAGGTGACCTCGTAGGGAGGGGCAGACTATTGATGCTTAGATGTACACGTAGCCTTCATACAAAAATCAAGACTTTTCTTGGGTGATATCTACCATATACCAACGGACTAGAGTTAATACTTGAATTTGATACCCTTCTCAGTGAGATTTAATGTGATGAATCGCACTGGATAAGTGGTTAAATCAATCATAGTCATTTCTCGGGGCTGGTTGAAGAGCAGGAGCTTCCCAACAAAAAAGGATGATGATGGAGAAGTTTGGAGTGGTCCAATGGTAGCGCAAAAACGCCCATAGTTGACTAGCAGCACTTTTCATTAATTGATTCGGCCGTCCAGGTTATCGGCGGCAACGTAAAACACAATATGTGTATTATATATCCGAAATATTTGTAAACTTATTATGACCTGAGCATCAAGACAAAATTCGGTAACAGAAGCCTAATATACGCTCACGAGGAATATGCTTTAAATTGATTTAAACCCTAATCAGGAAAGGAACGCAGTTTTAGCAGAAAACCAACTCATAGCTAACACACACGAGAAACAGCTCTGGATGTCCGTAAACTTTCCAACATCGAACCAGATTAAGGTATAAATCCGAATATCTTGGACGACAGATGACCGTGGAAGTATTATGAAGAAATTTTCATCGGATGACTACAAACGCCAGAGACTGCTAGAGATTGTTCTGAAGTTTTCCCAAAATTTTTAGAGAATTCCTATGTTGGTAATCTTAAGCACATAAGCCCACTGGGCGATATTCTCAGCAAGTTATCAAAGACATCGCATTTAATGTGCTAGGATTTGCCCGACTACCACAATGAAATTCATGCTTTGCCTAATCCTATTTATTCCTTTGCTGACGACAGTACTGTCTGCTTTTCATATTTGTTTCCGGACTCATGTCCCTGCTCTTCGGCTCTAGAACGAAAACGGCAGCGTATGATTAACTCATTAAATTCCGATATTAACAGCATAACCAATTGGGGAACTATCAACAGAGTGGAATTTAATGCTTCCAAAACGCAATGCAGTCTGCTGTCGCTAAAACGAAATTCAAATGCCCAACCACTATCCATTAATGGCACTTGCATCGTTGAAACCGAAAAACTTTCCATTCTCGGTATGTGTGTCAATGACAACTTACGTTGGAATGACCACATATTCGAAGTCGACAAAAATGCTGCGAAATGTCTGGGTTTCCTCAAGCAATGTAAGAAATATTGCACCCCCTCTGATCTGGCTTCAATATATAAGGCTTGCATTCTCCAAAAAATGGAGTACAATGCTCACATCTGGTCGGGTGCCGCCAAGACATCTTTGCGCCTACTTCCGTGCGGTAAAGCTTATAGTCGATTGACACCCTCGATCACCGACGTAATGTCTCCTGCCTCACCTTGTTCTATCGCTATTTTCACCACCAGTGCTCCGCTGAAACTGCCAGTAGCATTCCGTCCCCTCAAACCTCTTACCGTAACACCCGTCTCGCTATGAATGCTCATCAGTACAACCTCAAGCCCACTATCGGACGAACCCTGAAATATCTTTCCTAAGCCGAAAAACTTTTTATTCCCTCGCCATTATAACTTCCAAACATTCAAGACCAAAGTACATCGGTACCTCTCTTTCTATCCTCCCTAATTATCCATCGCCCGCGCTGTGTGCAATCATTTTAAGTATGCTAATAACCCCTTGAGCGCGCGCCAATTATAACAAAACAAAACCGCATGCAGTGAAGCAGGGGCATACAAAGCGACGCTGCAGAATAAAAGGCAAGTTGTTCAAGGTAGAAAAATTGGCTCTCTGAAAGAAGAAAGAACTAGAGAAGTGCTTAATCGAGACAAGTTATATTCTTCTTAGTCTCCCATCAAAATGAACCACTCAATTTAGATAATGATTGGCAACAATTACATTCACCCAACTTGAAAGTCTCGATATCGAGTTCCTCACCACCACCGTTAGAACTTTTATTCCGAATTTTACTGATGAGTTTTACAATGTGATGGACACATGCTTAGCCATGGTTCTTAACAAAATCCTTACTTTTGTCCTACACGTACAAAAAGACTTATACTACCGAACAGAGTTCAGTTCATAAAGACAAAATCTTTCAGGACAAAAGCCTGTAAAAAAGTCTACAGTTTGATTGCTGAAGATTATTTTAGATGGTTTATATTCTGATCAATCGACAAAGATTTAAAAATAATTAAAGATGCGCAGTCGGCATCAGTGATTATTTTTATAGCAACGAACTTTACTACTCACGCTTACAGCTTGTTACTCTTAACATTTCGTATACGATCGTATTTTCAAGATGTTCTTACCTAGAAAAAAAAAGAAGAGAAAATAAGTTTAAGAAACAAAAATTATAAGAATATTTAAAATTAACTTTAAGAACAGTTTTTTTCTTAGCTATTTAAAGCATTTTTAAGAACCAATAGCGCAATAAGATCTAAGAAAATGGAAAAAGTCCTTAGAAAGAAAGAAAGACACAAACCCCAAAATGGAGTAGCGCACAGTTGACAACTTACAGCACATTTTTATGGATAATTTTTTTTTTGGAAATTATTACTTGCGAATCTAAAATATCTTAATTTAATTGGCACCAGCAATTTTTTTGGCATAAACAAATCGTCTGTTGCAAGTTAAGTTACGAAAAAAAAAGATAACTTTTATATATGTTATTAAATCGTTCAGTCCGCCTTACCAAACGCGGACACTCTCAAGGTCTAGCTTTATTCATACAAACGGTCAGACTCGAACGGTTAGTTATATTTCCAATTAGCAAACATCAGTCATGGCTGAGTTAGCAGTCAAATCATCCTAAAATATTTCAGCTCCTCATATTTGGGTGGCTCATTTTCGGTTTTTTTTTTATAACATTATCTATCTAAGTAGGTTAGCACAGACAACAATTCGCCAACCTCCAGAATCATTTACTGGTAAGATTAGATTTCATGAAATAAAATCAAAAACGAACTATTTAATGACACTCTACAATAAGTAAGACTATCTTATATCTACCGTCACAAAAAGTGAAACAAGGTAAGATATATTTATCTTAGCAAATACCTACTCTAAAAAGAAAATAACAAGGTGCTTCACATGTTGCTTGAACAAATATTATTAATAAATAGAGAAGACGCAGAAACAACCAAGAAATCACAATCGTCACAAAAATTTGGAACACTAAATACCAAAAAATTAAAAAAATTAAATAAAATGAATTCCGATCCAATCCTTATAGAGCTACAGAACTTATTTCATTTCAAAATATTAAATTTCCGTTTCACTTTTCGTGACGTTTGATCAGACATACATATGTACACAATTCCTCATCTTATTGGATACAATTTACGGTTTACTTATTGTGTTAGATATCTAAAGTGTAACTGATCCTAACAAGCACCAAAATTGGCGTCGAATATGTTGATCAAGTCACTCTTTCATAAATTTTTTTACTTCATACACACTGAACTTTCCCAGTGACTCCGAATAGTAGGAGGCTTGGACTTTTCGGGGTTTGCAAATATTTGATGCAAAGCCAATCTGCAAAGATCCCAATGAATGACAAAAAGTAAGACTTTCAACAACTAAACTATGGTGTTACACATTTTTGTGACGGAATTGGTATTTAAATGAGCAAAATCAATATGTCAAACTTCTCTGAATTTTCATATTCAAATGAATATGCTTTATAGTGGATACTAAAATATAAAACTGCCTCAAAAATGTGTGCTATTGTTAAACCGCTGATTATAAGTGAGATATTGAAGAAAGTTTAAATTAGTTTCAAACAAATACTCAAACACAAAAAATTAATCGTCCTTTGTCAGAGCTTTTTCACTTTTTATTTATAGTACTTGTAGTTTGTCCTTTAACTCTCTAAACAACGAGTACCTAAATCTCTTCCCGGCACACCCATAAACAAATGCAAATCCGAATGACAAAAGAATTGGATTTTGATAATGCAGCTGAACCGCAACGACCTGTCCGCTGTCCAGGATGTAGTGTCCAGTGCTAAGAAGTGTACAGCATTCCTGCCTACTAATACCTCTAGAGAAAAAAACAAATGAGTCCTAGTCCCATACAAACACAAAGGACTACTCATATCCTGCCCTTAGTCCTGTTTTCCTTTTTTTTTTTCTTTTTTTTTATTATTTACATGAAGTATCCTCGTACTTCGTTCTCGTACTCGTATCTTGTGTTGTCCATTGCAAACAAGAACCTTTTTTTTTTTGCAAACTTTTTCTCCTCTTTATGAATATTTAGTTTATGCATATATATATTGCTTGGCCAAAGGAATAATAGGAGCAAGAGAAAAATAAAAAATATAAAAGGGTTTTCCAAAGCTTATTTAGAGTACTGTCTGGACCGTAGCGAACCTGAAGATGGGACATTTCGTAAAACGAAGAAGATGGAAAAAATTATGACAAAAACCATTTTCTGACATTGTGATGATGATCCTTGTGAGTATCCGGTTTATTGTGTATCTACTCTAAACCAAAAAGAAGGGTTTCTCTTCAATTACGTCCCTGTGTAAAGGATTGGGGTTAGAATATTTTTCATTTTTTTTTCTTGACGTTCCTCCCGTAAGAGGCTGAAGATAAGTCCGTAGAAAAAGATAATTTAGGAAAGGGATTTGGGAATAATTTTTATATTTAACGTATTTTTGTTTCCAACATTGAAAGCAGCTTTAGGATATCAGTGACAGCCCACAAAGATTATTATTATAGGCGCTTTCTTGTATTGACAGTTGAGAAAAGAAAAACAAAATATTTGATTTTGGAAATTTGTGGCATCAAATTTACAATTTTATGTCTCATTACCTCTACTGTCTGTCTACTGATTTCTCAGAAGATGAAATTTGTTTGCCTGTTTAAGCTTTTTACAGTAGGGTCACCACGACAAATCTTTCAGTGTCCCTAAGGACATTTTTTCCACTTGAATTTGTAACATAAATAATTTTTCGAACCCTTGAATATTGAATGTAATCCCAGGCGAATATTAGAAAAAAAAACACTGTCGGTTACTTTGAAATTAAAACAAGGAGAAGAAAAAAAAACGATTAGCTTGAGGTCCTTACTCTCTCACACCTATCACGAGTACATTGAAGTACATTGACTGAATTTACATTTTCTATCAAAGTTAGACTCATTCTGCTGATAACACTGAAACCCAATGCTAATATTGGGAATCAGGAGCAAACATTCCTACGCCTCAGAAAAAGGCATTAATTCACTTTGTGGTCGTCACTTTCGACTCCTACAACATCCTGTCAATGAACATAATTGCTCAAAACTTCCTACGTTTATTCATTTTTTTCTTTTTTTCATATTTTATGATATTTCTGCCATGTGCTTATACTCCATAGACTACGAGTAAACCAACCAAACATTTCTGCGCTTCGTCTACTTCTCATTTCTACTTCCTGTTCGGTATTTCAGTTTACTTTTTTTCTGCCTCTAGATTTTCACTCTTTCCTGAGCTCCACTTTTTACTTTCTTTTTTTTTTCAATTTTCAAATACTTGAGGCACAATTAAATCGATTTTTATTGTTGGGGCAGGGCCTTGTTAGGGGGTGTGAAAGGACTCGCGGTTTTTTTCGTTCTTTGCACCCCCGGCAGCCCATAGACCGAAAAGCGCTTTGTCATCAATTTTTGCCACCCCTGTTTAAAAAAAAGAAGGAATAATATGAGTAAAAGCATACAGGAATGGGAATTTGACGACTATATGACTATCTGTAGAAGGTTATACCCGAACACATGCATATGTATGAACTTAAGAATACATGAAAGAAGCAGCCAGGGTACCGAATTCTTGGACGTAAAGGCGTTTTTAATAGTCAAGTGTTTCCTACCTAATCGCTGAATACTGACTTTGCACTAAAAATGTATTTTGTATGTATGTTAATGCATACAGGAAGGTGGAGAATAGTATAGGTACGCTGAAATACAGAATCGTTTTTATACCTAGTCAAGTCATAAATACTGGTACACAACTGAACTCACTCATTACGAATGCAACACTGGGCGCATCCATTTCGTATTGATTGCGATTTGACAGTTGATATTTATGCTTCAATGTGGCGTAAAAAGTTTTTGACATTAATTGCTTACAATCATGGAATGGGGCGACATCGAAAATCGTATTGTTGTAGGTGGCCTACTTAAATGCAACATGGAAAAAGGCGGTATCTTTAGGACGTTGTGACCGCTTGGAATCCCTCGCAATTTTGTATCGTGTATCGTGCTGTGTAGTTGTTTGAGGAAAAGGAAAATTTCGCAAAAATCCATGTCTCGCATTAACAAAGAAGATTTAGGACTCAGAGCGTACAAGCAACACACTGGATACCTGCTTACGGTCGCATTGAAGGGAAAACGCAAGCGAAGATCGAAAGCGTTACTCTGCTCACAGACAAATTCTGTTAACTCAAGAGAAAATCTTCACCATAGGAGAATCGTTAAATAAGCAGATCGATAGTGTGTATGCTCGATCATCCAGAGAAGCATCCCAACTCATCCCGAGGGTTCAAACAGGCCACCATCCCGCGTCTATAATGGTATGGTGGAGAGTGTGCTACAACAGCGTTACCAAGCTCCATTTTTTCGAGAAAGGAGTGAAAACACCGGCCAAAGTATATCAATCGACCATTTTGAAACCCATTGTGAAGTCTCTCAGCCAATCAATATTCAATAACAAGCCATGGACTTTGCAGCAAGGCTCTGCTCCAGCTCACAAAGCAAAAACGACTCAACTGTGGCTCAAAAACAACGTTCCGGACTTGATATCAACGGATGATTGGCCAGTTGGTAGTCCAGACCTCAACCCGTTGCATTGCAAGTTTTGGTCCGTATTAGAGGGCATGGCTTGCTCTACTCGACACTCAAATATTGAGTCGTTGAAGCGAGCCCTTGTCCGTGCAGTGGACAATTTCCCCATGCATGAAGTGCGTCTCGCAATCGATGAGTGGCCACATCGTCTTAAGTCGTGTTGGAAGGCAAATGGAAGTCATTTCGAATATATGTTGTTCTAAGATTTGTAGCCATTGAATAACCATATAAAAACAAAAAAAATTGTCTAAATATTAATTCGTTTTCTTTTGGCGCTGATTTTTCTGTGTACCGGTTTTTATGATTTGACTAGGTAGAACCATTTAAGGAATGTTGGTATAGAGAACAAAATGACATACGACAGGAAAAAGCCGTCAACATTGCGATTCAAATCTCCCTTCCAAATTCATTGGACTGTTGGATGAGTTTCAGTATGGGGGAAAAAAAAAACAAAAATACTGTGAGACCTATAATTAAAGTCAGATGTCATATTTTTTTTAGAGTTTCGGTCCCATGAACTTACTGACCAAAATCAAATGTGACTCTCAGTCTCCTACACAAACTGAATCTACGAGAACTTCTTTCGTGTGAATGCAAACATATTTCGCGAAAATAATTACTTCCGAATGGGATACCACAGGAATTCTTGGTTGGACCTGCGCTATTTGGCAACTTTACCTTTTGATCGAAAAGTATCCGAAATTTCCCAAGATATTGTCAAAAGCTTTTTTTTTAGGTTGGTACATCTGTCATCTGACGCTCAAATATCTGTTTGAGTATGAAACGAGTCCAGCTTCAGGCTTGTGCCGAGAGTGCTGAATTTGTTGCAAAAACAGCATCGCATTGATGTCGCAAAAGAAATGCTTTCCTTGGACCAAAATGTTATCGATCGCATCATTATCGCTGACGAGACATAGGTCTATAAATATGACATCGAAACTAACCAAAAATCATCGGAATGGCGCTTCTCAGAAGACCCTAAAACCGAAAAAACCGCGACAGAGTCGATCCAAAATCAAAACTTTGCCGAACGTTTTTTTGTTTGAAATTCTTCCGACAGACCAGACAATAAATAAGGAGTATTACTCCCTATACAAGTACACCTGACATGCTTCCTTGTGACTTTTTCCTATTTCCACGATTCAAATAACCAATTCGCGGAAAGCGTTTTGAGCCGATTAAAGCGATAAAGGAGAATTCGCAGAAGAAGCTGAAGCTGAAGGCGATTCCAAAATCGACATATGAAAAGTGATTTGAAGATGAGAGAAAGCGTTGGAATATGTGTATTGCATGCAAGGGAGATTGCTTTGAAAAATAAAATGAATATCGATAAATAATTGAACAGTTTTTGTTTTGTTCAAGAATTCCTAGTACTTTTTGATCAGAAGGTATTATTATCCAACGACATTCTTCTCATCCCTTCTCGCAACAAACTTGAGACGATACCACCTCATTGTAAGTCTCGTTCATTTCTCAACAACTGTTCTATCCCACGTCTGCTTTCTGGTTGATTGGCGGATCCATTTGTATGCCGTGCTTCGAAAATGAATTGCTTTGTCACCTTTAGATGCGCCGTATAACAATAATTTTCGGGTTTTTTTTTTGGTTATCGTACACAGTATATAAAAATAGAAGATACATTGGACAATTCATAGGAATTCATTAATTATTAGTAGTTACTCGTATTTACATACATTGACCTAGAAAATGTCCAACAAAAAAAATAAAAAACTTCATTAAATTTAACCCAGAAAAAATAAGTACCAGGTTGTAACACACTCGTAAGTATTGCACGTTTTTTTTTTTTTTTTTTGGGTTGACTTTCAAATTCCCATAAAACGCATAAAACCAATTTAATGCTGAAACCGTTATTGAAAATATTAGGAATAGAAATAAGTTTCATCTTCTTGACAAAAGATGGCCTCACCAGTAAGTTATGGTTGAAATTTGCAGATGTGAAACGTCATATCGATTTTGGATCAACATCACACAATTTTTTTCATACGAAAATGTCAAGTGTCAGCTGATGTGCATCGATTGCTTCTAGAAGCATATGGTGAGACTGCTTTGAGTGAGAGAAGTTGTTGTGTGTGGTTTTAAAAGTTTAAGAACGGTGAGATTGACGTCGAAGACAAAGAACGTAGCGGAGAAAGATACGTGCCGAACGCAAGAACTTGCATTCATATTAGGAATAACTCAGCAAGGAATTTCGTATCGCCTTAAATCGTTAAGAATTATTTAAGCGCAGTAAAGTTGGAAGCCCATTTGGCACATGTGAAATGATGATTATAAGTCACAGACGAAAGGGTTTTTGTATCCGACAATCACTGGTGATGAAAATTAAATCCACTACTAACCCAAAGAAGGGAAATCATGGGAACCACATCGGCTGAATAATCATGGAATATTGTGTATTTGGTACGATCAGTTTGGTGTTGTGCATTATGAGCTGCTCAAACCGACCGAAACTATAACTGGGACTCTCTATCGAATACAATTGATGAGATTGAGCTGAGCATTCAAAGAAACACGCGCCCACTACTACTCCAGATACGACAAAATTATTCTCCTGCATGATAATGCCCATCTACAAGACCGACGCCGGTCAAAACCTACTTGGAAACAATCAACTGGGAAGTCCTCCCCTACCCTTCCGATCGATGGCACATGGCCTGTTGGAGCAGCACTTCACATTATATAAAGTTACCAAAAATTGCGTCGATTCGTGGATAGTTTCAAAAGATGAAGTGTTCTTCCGACGCAGTATAGGTTTGCTGGTGATGGATAGCAAGCGATGAACAATACATCCAATAAAACGTAATGTACCGTTCATTGACAACAAAATCCCAATTCTCCTCGTAGTATTTGGAATATCTTGTTTAGTCTCCGAAGTTCGTTGTGTTAACGACAGGGCATACTCGGAATATTTCACTATGTTTGGTCCAGAGGAACCAGTATGGAAGCCAAGCCACAAAAGGAATCCAAAATGTGTATGGAAAGAGGATTCTCTTCTAGTTCAAGTGCCGGCATTGGTTTGCAAATTTTCGACGGTCCAAAAATAAACCGTCGAAAGAAATCCCACTGTTAGGGTAAGACCACATAACAATCCAAATCATAAAGTTTGGAAACTGGCTAGCACACCACGTATCGCAAAATAAACTTCGGGCATGAATCGAAACTGCTCTTCTTTCGCATCACAATCAAAAGCTGAGTTTGAATAAAATAGGTTACACTCAGGCTGTTTGTTGAAAACCGTTGGGGCGTCTGTTGTATAAAAAAAAATTAAGACCTTTAAAAGTGAGTTTAAAAGGTGTGCTTACTACAATGATTATCGATACCTAACCATGGTTCCTTGCGAAAGCCACATACTCTTGGATGATCCTGAACAGGATGCCAAGTCCGCAATGGTTGTCCGTTCTTCATTGGCATCGACATATATCATGATTCCTGACTTCGGTAAAATTAATTTTGTCTCTGGCTTAATCTCTTTTATTAAATTAAATTTTCAATACAAAAAAAAAAATATTGGAACACCTAAAGGGTCCATTGTTTGTCCAAAGCTGTTTCTAGTTTCAAAAGTTTATTTTCTTCTCGCTGTTTTCCAACTGACTATAAGTTAGTTCACCGCCATAGTTGCTTCTGTTGATAGCGTGCGACATTACTAAGACGACTCAAAGTAAAATGAAAAACGTTAAAAGCTCATACAATAGTTGATTAAAATGGCAAACGAAAGCATCTACATAACTGCTAGGAAAAAGCGAATTTCATTAAACAACACATACTCGTACTATGAGCTGACCAAAAGAGAATTCCCAAAAGGAAGTGGGTTTTTTAGTTCACTTTACCTCAGACCTATGCCCAAACATACTATACGAGTACTTTCCGAACGCACTTGCTTTGAAAAGCAGTTCAAACACCAAAAAGTTTTGAGGAACAAATACATTTCTCCGACATGCCCACAGCTCTATCTTTGTATTCCGTCGCTCAAAACCGATCTTCATAGATACCTTAATCATGTATCTACCACTAGTTCTTACACAATCGCTCAAGTTATGAACGTCTTTCGCACCTGCATCCGGACCCATAAGTAAACAGTAAAAGTTATATGAAAAACCTATAACCGACCATCCTGTCTTCACTGCTTCAAAGGCATTTAACTTGCATCTGAAATTCTCTCAGTTGACATCGTCACCACATCCATCGTACTCGCGCCTCGTACTTTTTTACTCTTACTATACCTCAACTCGAATGTTCAAAACCTCTTGGAATACGCGCCTGCCTCCACATCATTGCTTGTTTTGGTCCTTTCACCCTACTCGTAACCTATCTCATTACACCACGTTGCGTTGTCCCTTTTTTCTAAGTTTAATATACACGTTTGTAGATACTATGACTCTCGGTGTATGTTTGATGTTTTCTTCATGCAACGTCTATTAATATGCAAACCCCTTTTTCACACTTAACTTTGCATAATCTTGATGTCAGGTCGCGTTTCTGTGGCTCCTGCCCACACACACACATATTCATGTATACATAAATATTGTACACCTGAGTTTTTTCGTAGACCAGTATCACAGTATCCCAGTATCCCAGTATCCAACCCCGCTGACTTTTTCCTTTATGATTGATGATAATATAATTGCGTTATACTGTCCCTTCTTCGTCTTCGTTCAGATCCTTCTTGGCAGGAGATATCAGAAATGACAAAAGGGGAGACATTTTTAATTTAATGCAGTGATTCAGGATATTCCCTTCACCATACCAACCCACAACCACCATAGCTACCTACAACAGAGGCAACAGAATGCAGAGTTAAAGCAACGAGATAAAGACGGTAGCAGCAACAAATGTGCTGCGTCAATTTGAAAAAGGGTTAAGGGTTGTGCCTTTGATGGAACAGATTGAAAGAGTAAAAGAGAGAGAATTAAGAAATTGTGTTTCCGTTCAGTTGTTTTTTTTTTTTTTTTTTTTTCGTTTTTATTCCTTTATATGATTTTTTCCCAGAAAAATAGGAAAAATAAAAAGAACACACAACAAAAGCAATAAAGGTCATTACGAAGAGTAATTGCTGCACTGATACTGATCAAACAATTATTGACACTAAGGAGAGCAACAGCAAGCTATTGTAGAACTGTAATTATAGTACTACCCACACTCGCCCTTGTACACAGTGGCTGTACTTTTTCTGATTGGTTTTTGAAGTAGCCACAAAGAGGGGCTGAAAATGAGGAGAACAACGAAATACATAAGTTTGTCATTAATTCTTCATGATGGCAATTAGTATGGCTGACTTATTAACTTGTCCAACGATAGACATCGTAGATAAGATTGAATTCCAAGGGATGGGAGTAGTGGCAGTGTGTTCTAGGGCTCTAGGTATAGAGAAGGACACTCTGAGCGATTGCGTAACTTTAATGGGACGTGAGAGAATTTGTAGAGATTTTGGGATATCTAGGAGGCCTAAGGACGTTGATTAAAATGAGATTCTTTTCGGAGTTTTATATGATGCCAATGACAAAGATAACTGCTGCACTCACTTCTAAACAGCATATGAAGCGAACCCCATGAGCGACTCATCCCTAGCCATTATTCGTAGAGCACGGAGAAAGGGCTAAATGACCGACATACATACATATGTATGTCCTGAGGAGGTGCAATGACGCTGTGCGTTATATTGAATGTTATCTGTTATCTGAACACTGGGAGCTTTCTTTTTCAGTCGAATTCACTCTCACCATGTAAGCTTGGCAATTTTGCAACCAAGATTTAGGTGCTGCAGACATAAACTGACTCAACAGCGAGCTTGTAATATTCTCCATTCGATTTGGTAGTAGTCGAACTCATTGAACACCATGTTTCCAGGAAAATGTTAAACCATAGGTTCCTCGAATTTAGAACCAGGTGCGAGGTCTCGACCATGTTGAGGAGAAGGACTCCATAGTAAACCAACTAGATACGACCGACTGTTCTATGCCTAAACTCAGCCCAAAACAAAAGTGACAGACAGGTGTTGAAAACCTACTATTGAGGCACAACCTCATCATGTGTTTCGAATTCACAATCGAATGTTAGTTCAATGCTAGTCATCGAATCACCAAAAGTTAATACTGAAGAGAATCTTCACTGCTAGCCTGACACTCGCAGACATACCGAAGCCCTAATGAAAAAAAAAAACTTCTCTAGTTTTTAGGTGACCCCCTGCTCGAAGGTGAGCCCCGTCGAATACTACTGCAACTCTAGTATTTGCTACATTTTGAGGTTCTCCAACGGCAGTCGCAAAATCTATCGTGGCATTTTATATCTAAACCACAGCCACCCACCCACAATTGAGCCTTCCTCTTTCTAATCAGGTTGGTACCAAAATAGCCCCGCAGATCTACCAGCAACAACCCCTAAAAATCACATACCTCGACTGGCCGCGAAAATGGATTTAAATATGTCGCTGGTCGCAATCAGTTGCAGATAGTCCTACAGTTGGTGCACTAGTAATGGGCAGTCAGTCAAGCCTATTAACAGTAAGGTTTCTTTTTTTAAAGACAATCTTACTGATCTGACTCGTCTTATGTTTAAGCGCATCACCATCCCAACATTTAGGTGCCATTCTATAGGTATATAACAAACTTCATTGGACTAAACGTTGTACGTCGAATGCCTCTTAGATGCCGTTGAACTTCTGCCAGTCTAAAGGAGTCTTCCACAACACGAAGGGCTTGTCACCGATGAGATGAAAATGTGTCACTGCAGCCTTTATCAGACTCCAAAGAATGGTCTGCATGGCTTTGGTCTGTTATCACTAATTGAAGAATCTTTCTCCACTTAAAACCATCTTTCGTTTGAGGAGAAGCGGTCTTGGTACTGCAGTTTTGATGACCTTGCGCGCCGATTTAATCTTGACTCTGGTCTTATGCACATGACTTCTGATCCACTGACACCAGAGCTTCTCCTGTAAGCAAAATACAATAAATCAATATTCCCTGTGCTTGGAAATGGTTTCGGCTAGGATCCAAGCTAGGAAGGGAACGTAGTTGGGTTTTCACGGATGACGGCGGTGGTATCTTCTGGAGACGACACTGTTACATTTCACTCCTCCATTAGGAAAAATTGCGACTGTCATCCAGGTGGGGATACACGCTGTCCTGATGGCAACGAACTAGTGGAAATCAGTTGAAGGCGCGAAGCATTTGTATCTGTAGCTATAGCTAAGCTGCGTTTAAAGTCGTACTAAATCCCTTCAAAGCTCCCCAGCTATTGTAGTTTAAATATGCAAGACTCCACTTAATTGAGTCGATAAAGGTTGAATTCACTGAATCTTGTGTGGGTAGCAGGAAATTAGATTGCCCGAAAGTTTTTTAGGACAAGACACTACATCAAGTATTCAATTGGCGGATGATTTTTATATAAGCACAACTGCAGAAAAATTGGCGCCCGACAAGAGGTCAATTAATTGATTTCCACACTTCGTGCCTATCGATTGAATTGCTCGTCTTAATAAGAGCAAACCCCTAGTCATCTCAATTTGTTCAAATATATATTGTGGTTAGACCGACAGACAAGTATTTAAATAGAAGAATTGGCCCATTGCAAGACGAACACAGCCATATTTTAACTCAGAAATTTATCTTTTTGACCATATAAAGCCCGAGCCTAGGCCTACAAATGAATGTGGAATTATAATTATTCAGCTTCCAACACTTACGACGATCCAATTAGTGCACCTTAAGCTCTCTTCTGGACTACCCAACTAACTATTAGTTACAACGACCACAACTTCTGAAGCTCCAGTTATTTTGAAAAATCTTGACAACTCATTTTCATCTTCCACTATAAACCACCAACTTAAACAAATAGAGATATACTATACTCCTACTTCCACTAATGGGTCGGCATAAACTACTCGTACATTAGTCGAAACTGGACAACAAAAACCCCTTCCATCATCCCAAGCAGACTCTGTCTTCTCATTTCCAATTCATTTCAAAAACATCTCGGTTTCCAAAAATAGTTTCTCTATAAAATGGAAAAATCAACTCGAAAACCGGAAGTCGAAAAGAGTTGGAAAACTTGTTCGCATGCATTATGGATGCGCTGCTTTATGCGGTCAGGTGTTCGTATCGTTTGGATCTAGATAAATTGGGTGCAAGGAACAAAAGTCCTCAGTTCTCAAATCCATGACCCGCACAACCATAAAATTAACAAACAAATAAACTTTGTCCGAGGTGGGGTTGTAGATTCGTACGAGTGCTTGCAGAAACCTAGACCAAACCAAAATTCCCAGCGCAATTCAACCGGGGCATATCTTTACATAAATTAAAACGAAAAATAAATGAAGTTGTCCAGGAAACCACAAGTCCATAGCGTCCCCAAAAATTCGAGAAATGACTTCTCAGCCAGTGGTAAGAGAAACGAGTTCGGATGATTCCGACTCTGATGAAGAAATATGATCCTAGGAATGATTGTAGGATAGAAGGTGTTTGTATTGTAGTTGCACTGGTAGTTACAAATATGCTCGCAGATCATAAGTCTCGCACTTGATTGTTTGGCCAAACATCTGGAAACAGGGGGTTGGTTCCCTGACTGAATGCAAATCAGATTAGGAAAGCAGATGCGCTTAGGATACAAAACATCTGACACCCTATCTCATTTAAAGTCTGTCGTTGTCATTTTCGTCGTTGTTGTTGTTGTTGTTCGTTCGGTTGTCCTTTGTTCGCATCAATTCATGTCTGGAAGTTTTAGTTGGAGCTGAATAAGAGCTTAAGCTATTTGCATTTGCAAGAACGAAATTTTGTGGAGGAGTGTTGTTTAAGCGCTGCAATCACACACTGCAAACACAAGGATCAACAGGACATCTTTCCGATTCTTCATCTAGCTAAACCGTGATAGTTATGCTGATACGAATAGAAGCAGTGATAGAGATTTTCACTACCGTTGCCATTGCATGGTTGTTATAGTTGTCCTGGACGGTGCCATTTGCGCCTGCGGAGGTAAGTGGCAAGCCAAGTGGATAATTAACTATTATCCTACTACCCGGCAGTTGGTACTCCTCGTAAATATGAAGAGGTATGTCCGTCTGGTTCGTACTGTCATCGTGCGGGCAATGTGCCCTGCTTCATGGAACAGTGAATAAATCTCGAGTGGCAATTAAAAATTTCCAAATGTAGTTTTGAACTTTGTCTCGAGTTTTATTCCATTTATTTGTTGCTGTTGCTGTTGTCATCATAGTCATGGGGTCGTCATCGTTTTCAGAATCATCATCATCATAGCAGTCGTACTTACCTACATTTGTAGAGTTCTTCTCGTATTTCAAGGATCATAATGCGGAGTCGCCACCCGGTTAAAGTACAAGTTTGCCTTTTGTTGTGCTGTGATTTGTTTATTTTATTTTTTATTAGTTTTATTTTTAAATAAAATTTTCCACAGTTTTAAGCAAGCATCGACCAGGCACGTGGAAAATGTTAATGATATGACTGAGGGACTGGCTCATGGACGTAATTAATAAAGTTCGTCCAACATAATATCTTGCAGAGTAAAAGTCCTTTTTGCTATTTTTCTCCTTTTTGTTCACTTTTTCTCCTTTTTCCAGATCCTTGTTTGCCTCTATATTTATTTTGTATATCTTTTTTTTGGAAGTTGTAGATGGGGATATCATACATAATACTCGTACGCTTCCGGTGTGCATTTTAAATGAAAAAAAAGTACAAACGGTGGACGAGATGAGTCCGGTATACAAGGATAATGGGAACATGATTATTTGAATATAAAGAGTCAGAAAGTAATGACTATTACCATGGTATTGAATTGATTAATTACCAATGAGATGGACATGTAAAGGGTTTTATGTTAAGAGGAAAATTTATTAACATGTGTCAGGTGAGGTTTTTTCTCGGTCACTCAATTGTTTAGTTACTTCACAAGAGTTGGTTTTATGAATTCACATCGACTGCATATTTCTACTTTGTAAAAACAGACGCCGGAATGAATGGTTGCTGAGAATTGGAATGACGCCAAAGTATGTCGTAACGAATTGAAGACAGGGCACTTTTTAGTTCATATTAATATGGGGTCTACTCGGGCGTCAAATAATAGGTTTCAAGACAATGAAGAGTTTATTTCTGAATTCAAAATTTATCGAATAGGTTAACAACTTCACTTCAGCACTATGAACGAGAGAGCGGATGAATTTCCCAAATGGAATCAGCGGTGAAGTAAAGCCTCAGAATAAAACAAAAGTAACCTTATCCGGGCTACTCCGACATACTACATATTTAGAGACCAAACTGGAAAGGATTTCCGAGACTAAGTCAGGGTCTTGCAAATGGGATAGTGGCAGATGAGTCCTTAATGGACTAACTTACGGCAGTATTCACATCCCCGAACGGCTTCGGTCCCACCGACTCAGATTAGACCCTGGTTCTAGGGGTATCTATAATGGAACCAGGTTGGGGATTGTCCTGGCGGAGTAACTGCCTGGCCTATGGAAAAAGGATGAAAGTTACTGTTAGGTCCCTTAAAACGCCACATGCAGCCGAACAACTAACAGAGACTCTTGAAAAACTGCGAAAAACTGAAGGAGCGCCTCGCAACAATCCGTAACAACGTGGGCATCTTTTGTAGAATTTTCGAGAGGTACAGCCTGCACGACACCACCTCCGATAACGAATTTAGTCTAATCATCTTTACGGCGGTGCGAAACATTTTCGTAGCTAATACGCGGTTTCCACATCTAGATATTCACAAGGGGGCTTGGAGAGCTCTTGATCAATCAACCGTCAACCAGATTGAATGCATTGTGACCGACGTAAAACACTCCTGCAATATAAGAGATTGCAGGTATCCCGAACATCGAATGGACAAGTTAACTGTGAGGAAATTTGCCGTCGGACGGCTTCAATCGCAAGAGATCGCCAAAATGCTTTTCCAATCGAAACTCCCTCTCTTAAGAGGCCGTCTGCTAGCAGCATCAAGTATCGAAAGCTACCAGAAATACCGCCTCTGATGCGTTGGGTTTGTATCGACCACCACGACAAAACTCCTGGTTTGAGAAGGAGTGCCGCCAAGCACATGCAGTTAAGCAAGATGCATACGAGACGGCGCTGCATAGAAGGACTAGAGCTGCTTAAATTTTCTTGCAGAGATATAATCATTTTGGATGAAATTTTGCAGAAGATTCTGGAGGAAAATCTGGCGAACAGTGCCGTTGTAACTATAGAAGGTAAGAAAAGCTTAAACGACCTATTTTTTTAAAAGTTATGAACTGCTTTAAATTTACTTTAGATCAACATTTGTCTAACTTAAGTCCTATCATTTAAATTTGCTCATTTTCATTTTATTTTGCTACATTTTATAGAGGACTTACTTTAGTTGAAAGAACCGTGCAATATTTGCAGAGATCGGTATTTTCTGGAATATTTATTCGCATGCCATTGCCATACAAATTTCTATCTAAATTTCCTCTTCAACGCATTTCACTAATGCGAAAACTACTTCCTCCCGTAGGGACTGTTTATGTCATCTATTCATTTCTCTAAAACTCTCAAATAAATGCGTTCCATTCTCTATTTCCTTTAATTATCCAAGAACACACATCCGAAAGACAAAAAGACAATCACATGCATGCAATGCAGCAGCAGTTTAAACAGCACCGAAGCATTCAAGCATCAGAATCGGCACCAGCATGAGGACAAGCATCAAAAGTTGTAGTCGAAGTATAGAAAGAAGTACTCAGTACTCAGAGTCGTACTTGCACTCGTACCTCCAAATAATAATGACGCTGAGTGAAAAGTTTTGTGCAAAACTTTTGCTCCGATTAACTTCAGGAATAATCGACAATGACGACGATGACTTCGACGTAGACTTCTACTTCCCTGAAGTTTTCCTTCACCCTCTCATCTCTCATCAACAATGAAGACGATGAGAGGATGACTATGTCGAAGTCGGGATGCAATGCGAAAAAAAAAAAATAACTGATTCTAAGAAAATGCAAAATTCTCTCTCATCGTCGCTAATTGCTTAAGTTTTCTACTCAGTTCCGTTGTTCGACTACCAACATCAGCACCCTTACCCTAGTCACATTCTTAAGTGCCATTTTCATAGAGCTGCACTTGCTTCCGATTCCCTGTGACCCAATTAACAAAATTCTAAAATCTGAATACACTCTGACTCCATTCCAAGATGAAGTACTTACATACATACATCCATATTCCTATTCGTACTCGTTATGCTTGTTCTCGTATTCTAAATTAACCCCAGCCAACAGTCACCACCAAAGAAATAGCCGCCGTCATGGGTCACATTTCAAGACGACCTTTCATTTCTTATCGCTCTTAACGCTTCGGATGATGAGGTGGTAGCTTTTCAATGAAAGTCTACTACGGCGCCAAAGGTCTGAAGTGGCTAGAAAAATTATTTCGCCTTTCCTTTTCCTCGGTCTAGTGGAAATTCAAAGAAAAAGTCCATGCCCTATGGAACAGCTCTGTGGAACGTCTCTGACATAAAATATCCATTAAGTCAGTCAAATTATGATTCGGTGCTGCCCTAGCTTACGTGATAAACAGATGATACTTAGGGATGATCCATGTGACATAGTTTTACTCTTTCTACAAACCAAAGGAATCCACTTTAGCTTTCAGTGGGTAAAGAGGTTCAACGGGGTGTAATGTCTATCTACTCTCATTGCTATGCAGATAAATGTCATACACTCAGCGAGTAGAGATGATGATCAAAAGAAACTTGCAAGAATTGGAAAAATTCGAGATATCGCCCTCGTGATTAATGGTTCTGGTTATTTCTGATTTCTTTTCTCAACTATAGTATAGTAAGAACCCCTACAACCCCGACCATACCTCAACTAACCCTCTTCAAAATGTTCTTTTTAACTGCACTTATCTTTAAATTGGAAATTTTTCACTGTCTTTTCGGTTTGTCGATGGGCACCCCTATGTGAGTGTCATCTCTATATCCATTCTTTGTAGGGGTTCTAGGAGATGTAGAATATCTATGCACCCCTAACTGGGAATCGGTTAAAGAAGAAAGAACTTTTCAAGTCGATATTGTGCAGTGCATACTTCAAATTTGTTCACTGAATCGTGACACAATTTTTCTTCACTCTTTTAAATGTAGATGAAGGGGTGGCAAACCGGGTGGACACGTTTTCCTTTTTTATTCAATTTTTTTTTTTTTTTTTTTTTTCTTGGGGTTGGGAGTCTGCATGGTGAAAATGACTAAAACTCGAAGTTTGGATTCTGTAGATTATGTAGGGGAGTAATAAAGTTTTCTACATTCAACTCCATGTGTCGACACTCAGGATCACAGCGGGGCTACCCTCTAAGAATACGTTCATCATTATTGTCACCGTGTAGCACATCTCAGTATGCGAAAAAGCGCGGAAATGTACGAATATGTACGAGTACGGTATGTATGTGGGACAATTTGTTAGCGCACGAGTACATTAGCGTTAGTGGGTGGTACATCGATCTTAAGATGTGAGAATAGTTTCGCGTGGAAAATAGAAGAAAGAAAAATCTTTGCGGAAGTTAGTCAATGTGTCTTTTGAAATTAATCGTCCTTTGATAGTTGCAAAGAGACGGCAAAAAACGAAGGCGAGTGGATGGCACGTTGTTACACATTACTCACAGAAATGCACGACATTTTCCTTTAAGAACTTCATGATCTGTTATTCAGTGGAATTTATTGTCCTTTGGTAGCATTTGTTTAAGTGTGTGGGTAACTGATTTTGGACATTGGCGAAATACCAGTGAATTGAAATGAATCTAAAACTTTTATGCATTGATCCCTTGTTAGTACTTTTTTTGTTTTGGCTAGACGATTTAGAGAATAAACAAACTTCGCAAATGAATCCTTCACACTGTAGCAATTGTTTGTGCTTTGCCAAAAAATAAAATTAGGCAACACACCAACGAAAAAGGTTTACATTACTGCTACAAGTCATGAGCTTAATGTATCCTGAGCAGTATACAGGGAGAAAATGACGTAAAATTTGATGAGGTCCAGGTAAAGACCTTATCCACACTTGATATTCGAACCCTTGCAAGCCAATGAAGACTCATATCGATGTTACCCAGTCCATTGATGAAAATCTCCGAGGACTTTCACGAATAAAAGCGAATGTCTTTATCTTAAAGTCAAAGAAAATGTGAAAAAATTAATAGAAACAAAGCGAATGCTTGCGAATATCAGCGAATGCGTGCTAACTTAATCGAATCTTTTTGAAACTTTCAAAATCCCTGAGAATATAAATTATTCACCGAAAAGATCTATTGCACATTTAATAAAGTCCAACAAACGTATACGAATGCTTAATAATCTTTGCGAATATAACTAATTCCTGATCCAAACTATGATATGAAGAAAAATCGAACACAACTCAATGATTGTTCGTAAGAAATCGCATCTCAAAGCAAGGGGGCGCTTTACTTTTATAAGAATACTTTTAAACTCTCCATGTCTTTACGAATCCTTGCAATTTTCTGTGAACCTTTGCAAATTGCAAGGGCGGGTGATATAATAACTTCTAAGAATCCTTGCGAATACCCATAAATTTTTACTTTTTGATTCTGAAGAATAGTTAGAGATGTCAATTAAACTAAAATAACTCAGCTAATGTCTGCGAACATCGACGAATCGAAAAGAATTTCGGCGACTATCAACCAAAGGCTTTTCTAAATGATTATTTTCTCATGAGAACGTGTTTTACAAAACTTAGAAAATATCCACGAATATTTGAGAATATCTACAAATTCGCACATTTAAAACTAAGCAAGCAAAGGTGCAAGAAAGGCCTATTTAACCTCTGCGAATCTCACCGAACCTCTACGAATCTCTACGAATGTACATAAATTTGGCAACCTTCTGAAGCAATGTAATACACAAATCAATTAATTCTTACTGGGTTGAAAATCTAGCTTCGATTCACCTTTCTATTTGTTTCACCACGATGTTGTGCGATTTATCCAATCAAAAACGATTGCCATCGTTCGTCTTCGTTTCCCATTTAAAATGAAAATCTGAATCATCTTCTGACATAAACCGATTATCTAAACTAGGGACCACATTACTAAATAAGCTTATTCCCTCACTGTCCCTTTAACTGTTAATTACACTTTTCAACCATTCCAACAAAGAGAGTGAAAACTTTACAAATCTGCGAAACCCGAAAATGTCATTTCCACTAAGCAGCAGGTCATTAAGCCATTTGAATGGTCGGTCACATTGGTAACGATAGTATTTCGAGTGCCCATCATCAGCCAATTCTCCTCAATCCACACTTTATCGGCTTTTCGGTAAATGACAAAGGAGATTCTGAACTTTTCCCATTTAAATTTATGTCAGATACTCGTACTTTCAAAGTAAAGGGCAGAAAAAGTATCTCTCTTGTCACCTGGTTTTGGATTTTCGTTCACCACAGAACTGCTCTTTTGGCAAAGTTTCACTAGTGTTTTTTTGAGGAAAGCATCTTTGAGACGATACCATGATGGGAAACCATTATCCTGTTGGGCATTTATCAGGAATTAAACTTCACCAAACAATTTGCAGTTCTAATGCATTCCTTATGCACAGTGATTCGTCAAAATTATTCATCCATTCTACAAAGAATCCCACTCGAAGGACGACAACTAACCTTGAGTAGCCCTTAATCCTTTTTTATCCTCATTCCTCTTCTCCTCTTTAAAGGAACAAAAAAAAGCCAAACACAGCTAAACAAAATTACCAATGGCAATTCCTTAATTAAGGATTCCACCACAATCCACTAGGTGAAGAGCTGTATTGCAAGTCCTTCTGGATATTGTACATCCAGCAGAGAGAGAACTAGTGAATTCTGGATCAGCAGCATCCAACCTAATGAGATCTTTAATTTTAACGTTCATTCTCATTCTCATTCGTTCTTGTTGGTTTTTGTCGTTTATGCTTCCTGTTCGTCTTTTTTTTTTCTTTTTTTTTTTTAGACTTCTTGGTACTGCCCCTGACTTCTTGTTCGCTTGAAAGCGTTATAAATTCACACCTAAAGTGCTGCGAAGAAACGATTCCACTGGATAACAAGTTACACGGTCAATGATGGCAGAAGGAGCAGCACCAACAATGGCAACAGCAGGAACACCATTTGAACCAAGCACCAGGCTAACTTCACCCTTTCGAATGGCAATTCCATTACTGTGGCCAGGTACTCGCGTACTTGTGTATGGCCACCATCATTTTGGTGTAATAAATTTAAAAATTAAATCCACGATGAATGTTTGCGATACTTTGGATCTACTCTACTGGAATGAGTTTTCTACGTTTTTTTTTAAAGATTTTTTCTCATTTTTATAAAGAATTCCCTGCCAAAATATGTACAAGGACACGTTGGTGGTTTTGGGTCCCTTAGGACTTAGCCCTCGATGATGGGGTCTTTGTGGTTCTTCCAAGAGAAATTATGAAGGTCAGGGGATTTGAAGAAGGAAATATGCTAAATAATGGAGAAAATTAGTGCGGAAATATTCGGGTAATTAAGTTTGTTTTGTCGCAGTGGGTGGGCTAAATACGGGATTGGGCGGGTTAAGAAGGTGTTGAATGAGGTACCAACTGCTTTAATAATTTCAAGTATTTCAACTGAGCCTTTGTATACATTCCACAGTTCAAATGACAGCGGTTTATGTGGTTAACAAGAAACGTTGTCACCGGTGTTTTACTCCACCCGTTCGATTGATTCTACGCAGTAGCGTTTGGTAGATGCCCTTTCGAATGTTGAAAGTGAAAAGTAGCATTTTCGGCATATTTTACTTTTTTACTATCGAAAAGGTAAACATGCTGTTCATGCATGCATCCGATGGAGAAGATGTATTGATAGACCGCCAGTACCAAAACTGAAGATACACCACGTCCTGGACGGCCAGTTGAAGATGATGAAGACACAATAAAGGCATAAATTGATGCGTCGATGTCGCGTTGATGTTTTGATTTCCATCATCACTAGGGACGAGCAATAAGTTGTCTACAACAATGTTAATCTGGCTCAAGGCACTTAGAAAGCCGATTCTACCGGACAACATAGCAATTAATTCTGAAGTCTACTGTCGTCAGCTGGACAAATTGAATGATTCACTAAAAGAGAAAAGGCCAGAATTTGTCAGTTGGAAAGGTGTAGTGTTTCTTTGTAACTGTTACGTACAGTTGGTCGGCGTTGCAACTTCGGATGTTCTTCAGTAGTGAATTTGTTTTAAGGGTATGAATGATCTGCGTGCGAATAAAATTCAAGTGTTGGACCTGGCAAGTCTAGACCGTGCCAACAACGTTTATAAACGAGACAGTAGTGTTTGCTCGGCGCCTCTTGATTATTTTCTCTGAGGATATGCCTACGCTGACAAACCCACAATTGACGCATTCGAAGCCAAAATTATTCGCGGTACTGAGGACATACCGCCACAAATGCTTGAAAAAGTAGTCGAAAACGTTGTCTGATGACATTCATTGGATCCAGCCATGGGGGGTAGGGATATGCCCTGAGTTGTGCTAAGTTATTCATGGAAATGATGAGTTCCAAAGGCAGACAATGTGGTTTCGACTTCTTTTAAGTAAAGGGTGACCAGATAGCAATGACAGTTTTTCCAATTTTTATGTTTCAGCAGCTGTCAAAGTTATCAATTACGTCCAGCTGTCAAAATATTCACTAAGGTTTGACATTTCATCATTTTTTAGCTTGCCGAACGTCCGGAAATTTAAAAAAAAAAATTTTCGAAATGCCAGCTCAGTTGTAAATACACAACGTGAATTTCGTACTGACGTCGTTGCCAAGGCTTCAGTCTGCAGGCAATTCGTCGCACCGTGGAAAAGTTTAAGGGTGTGCACACTCTTTTGGATCTTGAGCCACCAACCACACAGAGATTCTTGCGAAATGAAGAAAATATGGCTGCCATATTGGCCAGTATCAGAGAAGACTGAATTAGGCATCACCAGAGTCAAACCGGCTGATTTTGCGGTTGGATTTGGGCCTGCATCCGTATAAGATTGTGCTGACGCAAGAATTGAATACGAACGATCATGGACGGCGCCGTGAATTCGCAAATTGGGCGATTGAAATTTTGGACGGAGTTACGGAATTTGGACAAAAAATCATTTTCTCGGACGAGGCGTATTTTTGGCTCAACGGCTATGTCTACAAGCCGTTATTGGAGCAAACACAATCCACAGGTGTTCGGCCAAGCAACAATGCATTAAATAAAATTGACTGTTTGGTGCGGTGCATGGCGGCATCATTGGACCGAGTCATCAAAAATTGGACCGACCGCTTGAAGCACTGCCAGCGAAGCCGAGGCGGCCATTTGAACGTAGCTTCAAAATAATGCCAGAATCAATTTTATATCTCCCACCGTTGTTGTCTAATTTAAATCTGATAAGATGTGGACAAGATACTCGTATTTACATTCCCGATGACAAAAAGCAGACTCACTTTGACAAATTTAGTATCACTGGGGAACTCGAAAAGATTTAAATTTGGCAACACTGCCTTTGGTGCCACTGAGATTTGAATATTCATCTCACTTCATGTCACACTCGATTCATAGTTTTATAGCTCTATGAATATATTTAAATGCATTCTCACCAACACCGAAAGCATGTTCATCGAAAATTAAAAGCCAACCAACCTCAGTTGCTAGTTCTTCAGCTCAAACTCTTCATTCATCCTGGTTGTCGTGTACGAAAGTATGAGTAATTCACACATGTTATACTAACACACATTCGTATATGAATGTTGAATGTTGAATGTTGAATGTCCTTTGCTTGGATTCCATTTCCATCTTCGTAGTGCTAATGTTGAATAAGTGCTTCTGAGCTTTTAGATGTGAGTGCTCCTATGTGTGATATGAAATACCGGATTTCTGATTCCGGGAAAGGGAAAAAATAAAAAATAAAACACCCACACACAGGACACGCGTTCTACGACGAATGGCGTTTATATGATTTCATCATCCTAACAGAAAGTGTTATGTCAGAATGTATCCTTTATGAGCCTTGAGATTTCCGGTTACCAGTTTACTATTTTGGATGGATTCAATGAATACATGAGTGAGTTCAGTGTGCTCAATGTGGAAGGCGATAAAATGAGTTTTATTGTTGATGAAACCTTACTTCGTCGAATGCGTTGCTCTAAGGAAAGAATTTTCAATGTGTGCCTTACGCCTGCCTGGTATCCATCCGTTTGTCAGATGCCTTATTTTAAGTAGTGCGCCTGGTGCTCAGTGCCTTATGCCATACGTGTGCAATTAAAGTAACTTACCAAACGAGCGCTATTATCTAAATGAGAATGTGTGTACGATACGATTACATCTTTGTATTCGTTTTGAGAAAAGTTTCAGTTCAGTTTATGCCACGTTTTCTCTCTTTCTGTGTTGGTAGATTCATTTTTATGCCGGTACTGTGGACGGGTGACAAATTCAGTGAGGATGAAAAGTTATGGCTAAGTAAGGCCCACGCTCACAAAGTGAATTAGCTTAGGTTTTTAAGTGGTTGTACCGATGGTGATAATGAATAAATTAATGAAGCAGGCATACCATGAATTAAGACCCTTTGCCAAGGAACTACACATTTAACAGCTATGAAGGTCAAATGGGATACGATTTAGGATGAGATTTATCCGAAGTGCGCGATTATTCAACTGTTAAGTAGGCTGATAGAGTTGGCTTACAAAGACACTCGTCTAGAGTTAACTCTAGACTTCTTAACTCCTTAAGTAACTTGTCGTCGTCGTCGTCAGGAAGCTTTTTTCTTCCAAATCTTACCCGTTCGCTTACAGCACTTTTAAAAAACCTCAGAGGAAACGTTCTTCAACTTTTAGGCGACGATGTGTACGAGTGCAGTAGGAGTTGGTATTCTTTCGCAATACGTGCTGAAACTCGTTCGATTTCGTCTTAAGCGATTTCCAAATATGCTGGTCTTCGATGGTCTTTTGATAGTCAACCGATCTCGTATATCCAGGGCAATAACCTGTCATGCCGTTGAAATATTTTCACTTGGGCGTCAGAAATATTTATGCCGTCGCGGAAATGTGGTTTTGTTAAAGAAGCGATACTATCTGTTAAAGTTTAGACGAAATTCAGTTATAAAGCCGCTATGACAAGACCTACGAGTACAAAGGTAGGTATTAGTAGAACAGTGTTGCTTCCTAAATGATCTCTGATAGCCCCTATTTCTTTAGCCATCGAATGATATATTAGCTCAGTTCGAAGAAAATGGATAACGTGAACTGCGTTGCCTGGTCAGACGTATCTACAGGGGAGTTTCCAAGAAGAATACATATGACGGTTATGTAGTTGGTAGCCATAATGCACTAAAGTAGTCTTTGATGGCCGTTGCAAGTCCAGAATGATAGTACAGTGTTGTTATTGACATAAGCGAAGCGTCGGTGGATGTTCGATTAAACGAAACGTTCAATCATAAGTCGCGGTGATCCCTGACGATTTTGGCGCGAGAGGTTATCAGTAGCACCGGGGAAGTTGGGAAGGCCTTTAATGACGGATGGACGAACTCAGTTACGTGATAAGTCACGTAACTAGTAACTATCTAGTATTACCTAGCTAGATAGGAAAAAAATTGTAAGCTTTTTTTTTGGGTAAGCCTGCCCATTTTTAACCAGGTCGCAGAGTACCTTAAATTCCTTTTGGTGGTCATAAGTTAGCTTCTTGATAGGGGACGAGTTCGTGTTAATGAATTGCATCCAAGTTGATCGATGACCGCGTAATCAGAGGAACACGGTGTTAGAAAACGCCACAATGATACCTGCAAAGAGTGCGTCTCTGTCAGTGAGCTATTGAGTACCTGGCTGGAGGTTGTTGAGACTGGTTTCGAGTTTTCGAACAAATAGGCAACAAGACGATGTCGTCTTTAATCAACCATTAAATTGCGAAGTTGCAAGAAGTTGGCTTCAAACATGAAAAAGTTGACGACGAGGAAGAATCGTTATTCAGTTCGAAAAAGGGATTAACGGAATCCATAAGATTTTTGTTTAGTACCAATCTGTCAACGATACGTATGAAAATTTCATGACTTTTTGACTCTTATTTACGTATATTTCCTGGGAAAATATACCGTTATAACTCAAGAATGGCTTGAAAAGTGTTTAAAGGAAAATGCACTATCAAAAGCAACCATATGTCGCTGGTTTGATGATTTCAATTAGTTTTGTACAGGCAACAATGTTGATGAGCCCTCTGAGCGCCTAAATGAGGTTTTTACGCTGAAAACTTTAAAAAAAATCCACAAAACCGTTTTGGACAACGTGAAGATATCAATAGACAGTCTAATTCATATTTTAAAAAATTATTTGGGTATGCGAAGTGGGTACCGTGTTTACTTAGAGTTAAGCACAAACAACAACTTGTCGATACTTCACAGTGCTGTTTGGAGCTGTTTACGCGAACTGAAAATTATTTTTTCATGCGAAATGTGACAATGGATGGAACATATCCTATTAACTGTTAGCAATTCGCACAAAAAAAAAGTGACCACAATGAACAGACGATCACCGGAAGTGTGGTACAAATCATTCCATAAGAAAGACATCGAAATGTTAGCCCGGCGCTTGGGCAATTATATCGCTCTGGAAGGAGACTAAGTACGAGTATGTTGATGAATAAGTCGAATTTTTTATAAGTCTCAGCCGATTTATCGAACATGCTAAATCACACTCAATTTTCAAATGACTCATTCAGACACACAATTGGCAACTTTTTCATTGACATAGACAGCGAACATTCCATTCATACCAATCAATCACATAACCATTGAACGAATATGAAATTTCAATTAGCACTTGCTAGAAAAATGATTTAAAATTCATTCACACAAACCTCCAGAGGATTGTAACGTCGTTAGATGAATCAGACATATGACCAGTGTGAATGAATCGCTACCCACTGACCTAGAACGCAATTTAATACCGTCTATGCTGTATGGCATCCATGGGGCATTTCAAAAATTCTTTTCATAAAAACTTTTACAAATCATCCAAGTCTACAAATGGGATTCAACTCGAATGTAGGGTGTTCAATGTAAATATCCTTGAGATTCACACGATTCAACAGAGGTCACAACAGCTGTGCCTACTATATTTTGAAAATGAACAACTCAAAATTCTTAACAAGAATTTATTCCTCTAGAAAAATAAAATCCTAACCTAAGGCCTTCACTAATTTGCCAACTAAATTGCTGCTGCTCCCCTCTCTAAGCCAGAAACAAAATCCTTTATAAAAACATCGAGTGAAACAATATTAAACCGTATAACTTTCCTGAATTGAATGGAATAACGGCATCCGTTTTAAATCAAAATCCGACATTTGTGGAATTTGTCTTTATTTTTTTTCAATTAAAAGTTGCAACATCCGTGGTGCTTATAGATTTTAGCGCATACATAACCAGGTTTCCATGCCGCCGCTAAACCTTTATTTGTGTTTTGGGAATCTATGAAGTGATTTCTTTTTTAATATCTAGGAGTGGGTATATTTTTTTTTTTTTTTTTCAACCGAAAGGTTGCATGTATCTGCTGAAAACTATCAATGGCGATTACATGCCATATGGTTCGAAGGACCAGAAAAAATCTTTTTTTTTTCATTTTTTGTTGGTTCTTGTCTGCACCGGGACGACACGTGTAGGGATATAGTTTTTTGTGAGCATTTTCATATTTCAATCTAAAACAGAATGCGAAAAGGTTATTTGGATTTTTCTCTATTTTTTGCTGTTTTCGAATTTTATGGATACGGTAACAGGTGTGACGAGGATACGAATGTTTTTGCATTGATTTTCATTTACGCGGAGTATTTTGCCATTTCTTTTTTCTTTTCTTTGGTGTCCTGGAGCATGTGACATCCATATGGTGGGGTTACTAGTAGAGACAGCATGATTTGTTTGAATTGCTTTAAACTGAAAAGAAATTTGAGAGAATAACCAACAAGGACTTGACTGCAGTGACATGAAAGCAGTTATTGCTTTGTGAACAATTTACAATCATATTGGGGTCGATGATTTAGAGATGGGAATATTCGATTTTGAACTGTGTTATAAGGTTTCTATTTGCTTTGTCTGAATATCTGTTGGTTGAAGTAGACGGTTGATTTGCTTTTTTGTAACTTGCAGCAGATATTTAGAAATTTTCCCTTCTTTTTTGGAAATCATACGGGTCACGTAGACACCATAGTTTGAGCCTTGAACAATGGCCTCATAATTAGAAAAGTCAACTCTTCAAAACTTGTTGGTTCAAGGAACTAAGATTACAATTTTTTAGAGTCCGCCAAATGGGTAAAGTGCGCTTGCTTTAGCAGCCTGAAATACTTTCTTCTTTATAGACACGAAGACAGAAGGATTTGAGTTTGTATTTGAGGATTTTGTTTTTACTTCGTTGGAACTAGAACTAGCCCATTCTAAGCCTTATTTGTTTCTTTCACTGGATTAACTTTTAACCGAAATCTACACGTAAGCAAACGTTTCAGTAGTAAAGTGCCTACAACACCACCACCCGCTGCATCAACCTGCAACCTAATTCGCTACGGTGGCTGCCTACCACAGAAATCCGTAATCTTTTCATTAGTCAATAGCATGTGAGGCATTATGTTGTGTCACTTTTACCAAGCACACTTAGGTGCCGGTCACAATAAACACCAGTGAAACATTTTTCCTACTTAGTGCCAGCAGCTCTTATAGAAGTCGGGAAGCATTCAATTTTGTTTGCCGTCATTCTAGAGAGTTATACTATCTGCAATTGTGATTCTATAAAATCTAACTGACAAAGGAAGTTCTACTAACAGAGGACGCAAGCAGCCCTATCGTGCTTTCAGGTCCAGAGAAATTTGCTTGGCAAGTTAGCCGACGATTTCATTTTCCGTGATCCCATTGTAACCTGTAATCACATTGTGATAAAAATCACTAAATCAGCCTTCCGACGGTGTTCAGAGAATCCTTGCATTCTCGAACTAGCTTGGAAGTAGTGAGAGGGTAGGTTTCTGAGCCGTCTGTTCTCTTTCGGACATTTTATTGCTGCATATTACTCACATAACCTTGCCTCTGAAGATCGCTGGTAATTTTCGATGGCACATTATAAAAGCCAAGGGCCTAATACCCACCCTTGCAGCACACCACTAGTTACTTGAGTCATTAACTGATTACAGCAGTGTACATATGTCTCTTTGAAGTCGCGTTGATAGTATTGAAAGGCAAGACTAAATTCTTAGACCTACAAAGGTATGGGTGTTAAAAGCAAAGTGCGCGGCCGATTCTTGTTCTTCTTCCTTTTGGCAACTGCTGCTGAAATCTTTCTGAATAATTGTGGCTTGTTTCTTCCAGAAATCCTGATGTTGATCAGCTCGTTGATGTCTTATGCTATCTCGCCGGGTCCTTCTATAGGTGTCCTAGATAGTGCTTGGAAATATGTCAGATATTTGGTTAAGCTCTTTACAATTTCTCCCTAACAATCCGAGTTTGGACAGTCCTCTAGAGCGCTTAAAGTGTAATCATTTGCGCCCGCGATGCACCTTAAATTAACCAGCATGTTTTACCTTTTGCTTTTTTCCTTGCCAAATTACTTGCAGCCTTATGGTTTAGAGTTTACAAGCAATCTTCATGCTGAAGAAGAATCAAATGGAGCAGAGTTGGAAAAGATTTTGATGCGACATACAGGCAGCCGGGTGGGCTTATTTTTCACCTGCCTACCAACGCGGAAGATTCCATGAAATCACACTTGCAAACGAAGCAAACAGAATTAACCTAGATAGACATCATGACGCGCATAAACCACTTGTTGCATGAATTAGAGCAACGCTTGTGTTGTGAACAGAGATAAGGTTGTTTATGATGTTTTCGCGGAAGAGCGTCTCTCTTTAACAACTGTAACAGATCTTGCCCATACGACCAAACATGTATAGGTGGTGCACGTATGTTGTTGTACTACATCTTAAATCTTGCATGTCAACTGTCTGCATTATAGCACAGACAGACTATGGCGTACTCGATGGCTGACCGACAATCATTCGAGGTAAATCCTCTTACAAGAAGAAAGGGCTGACAGGGTTGGATCTAAGTCTTGTTTCGTAAAAAGCGCTCTTTCTTAAAGTTGACACTTCTCATCGTGTATAGTTAAGACAATACATATACTGTTCGGTGCAGTCTTTTGCACTGTAACGAAAGACCGATGGCTTTGCATCCAGCATCATCATACTGACGACTCTGTTGTGGTACAAGCTCAGATTTTGTGAGTTTTACGAATAGCATCCGTTGTTGATGTTCCCAGCCCTTCTTGGTGGCCCTCATTGTAATATCCTTCACCCTCAAATGGGACTACCATCAGCCCTTGTAATAAACGAAAGTTCTACCTACATATACGAGTATGGCACTTACTGTAGAACTGTTCACGACACCGAGTGAAGCACTGACGAAATAGAACACTCGTTATTTCATAAGATAACAAGAAGGACGTTAGTAATGCCCTGCTTCGAAGACCTCAAAACGTCGTTGTGATTATTTCGTGGGCTGTCCCTGGCTTGACACAAAAAGCAATTACCGATCTTTACATCATCACTGGTAACTGAATTACTCGTAATTTTCAGGATTTTTGGATTCCGGAAAGTGACTTCCTGCCGGCAATAGCAAGGCAGCACGATGTTGTTAGCTTAAATCTGCCTGACAAAAAAAAAGGTACTAATCAGGCAACTTTCCTGGTTTTCTCATTTCTTCATCAATCTTCTCTACTTTGTTGCTTCGTCAGATGTACCACAAAACTTGATAAGACCCGATTCTGATCTTTAATAGTAGTCAAACAAGCAGTGAATATTTTTTATCTCCATATAACAATAATTAACATTTCTAAAAGTCGTGGTGATGCGATGGTGTATTGTGGAACATCAGTTTAAATAAACTTTTTCATATGTGAAATCCTTGAGTAAGAAATAGGAATTTCTGAAAAAAAATCAAAACAAAAGATGATTGCCACTTCTCAATGTTTAAGGGAGGCAACAAACGTAAACGTCATCAAACAAAAAGCCTCAATAAAACTAAAATTCTCTAAAGACCATGGTAAAGCCACCTAATGCACTGTAAATTACTCTCTAAATTATCTTCCACCTACACACACCTCTATACCACAGAAATTCGTCATCATTTTACTCTAATGACTAACAATCATCCTTTGAAAGATTTTCATTCGTCGCCCCACACCACGGCAATATGTTATCCTGACAGCTTTCAAGCGAACACTTAAGTTTATCATTGAACTATGCCGTAGGATACAATTTAAAATCGGCCTTCTATCCCTAAATCAGAAGAAAATAATGAAAAAAAAAAACACACCTCAAGGCTTCCACCAAAATACATCTACCCTCCAAAAGAGGGAAAAATAAAGTAAGCAACGAAAATCCAACTGTCAGACGACTCTGACTTTTTCCAAGGGCTTGACATCAAGTCACTCACCCATTCCTTTGAAAGTCACCCAAAAGTGAAACAAGCGTAAATGTGAAAAAGTGAAAAATACTTTTTCTTCTCATTTCCAACAACTAGATGGCATATGTCAATTCGTTTTCTTTTTTAACCTACAGGCTTTAGAAAACCCCACTCATCCCATCAACATCGAGTATAATATCTACTGCCGCCACAATGCCCTGTCCATATGTTTTTTTCAAATTGTAATCAAGTATCAAAACGTCACACACAAAGCAACAAAAGAAACATCGAAGACATGGGGCAGAAAAAAAAAAAAAAAAAAAGTCCTTCCTCACAAATTGCTCAACACGAACGAATAATAGAACAGAACCAAACTCCTAGCACAGTGCCCCAATTGTGTTAGGATATTTTCGATCAAATCACATTTAAAAGTCGACATTTACGGTGTTTAGAAGTTCATTTTGTTTTGTGTGTCCCTTTTGTCGGTAGCTCTCCTTCTCGTATCTCTTTTTATTCTGTATTCTTTACGTTTTAACCTTAGATTTAGTCCCGAACACGGTTCCACCCAACAACAACGTCAACCAGAACAAAAAGGATGTCCTTTCGGAAAACGATTCAACAACGATTGATCCAGATAAATGTGATTTTCTAATACGAGTACAACGAGGTGAGAGACGCTTGAAGAATTTTTTCATTCTAGAAAACTCTCGCTGCGTGTGCTTTATTCTATGACCCGAGCCACAATATGGTGGTATTCGTATTGATGTGTACAAATGTGTGCGTTATCATGGTCCAGCACGAATCGGTATCAATCCAACAATCAGCAATCGACAATCGACCATCCATGGGATATCGACAATGGTCAGACTCCTTAAAAAGTATCCACTTTCATTCGATGATGATGTTGACCTCGACGTGCGGCCATTCGAAAAAAAAAAATGGTTTCATTTACTTCTATTCACCCACCATCGACAGCAGTCCATGTTAGGACTTTAACCGAACAGCGTTGTCGTTTAACATGAAAATGGTATTATATGTATTCCTAGTCGTATTTTTACTACTGTAAAAGGACGTAAGGACCTCAGGACTTGGACAATTAAGTTAGTCAAATTTACAAAGTTGAATACAGTTTTACGGGAAGTTTTGAAGACAAAATCAGGTCCCAACATAGTGGCAAACAACCTATGTGGTCCTTTGCATATTCAACAGAAGACACTAGCTCCTATACAAAAAAACTTCCAGTTGATCTGGAAATATTTAGCATAAAGATTCTTACTGCCGAGATCGCTATTAAAACCCCTCTTATAGGATCTACGAAAGACTGCCAATAGATGCTGACTTAAGATGCTGTGACTTTAAAGCGTACAGACAAAAGGAAATGCTGTCTCAGACCACTCAGAAGAAGATCGATACCCGCTCACCTTGCAAGATAAGAAATCATTTAACAAAAAAAAAGTACAGGGGAAAAAATGGAACCCTGAGGTACTTCCTTGTTTTTTTTTTTTTTTCATTAAAACCTTGAGCGTTTGGTAGTGTGTTCAATAGGTTGCTGACACCACTGACGACTGGTAGTGATTGTTATGTAGGTTCGAGTATTTATACGCGTACTTGACAAATCAAAGTAGACTTACAGCTGGTGCTGCACGTCTGCGGCTCATCTACGATCTACGTTATTTTCTATTTGTCTTCATTGTATGTGTGTCGCAATCTAGTTGCTAATCTCTGAAGCTTGCTATTCGATTTGAATTTTTTGGCGGCTCACTGAATTTGGCTCCTACATCACTTCAGTGACCTGGTCCGTCATGATGATGTGTTCCTCTACTAACCATATCTGTCGGGAAACCAAAAACGGGTCCTCGTAAGGTTGCTGCAGTCCCGTTTTGACAGAGTCTCTTCTTACGAACACGTGAGATGTAGTTGGAAGTTCTTTGAAGATAAAATCCATGATCCATGGCGTGTTGCTGGAGCTGGTTGAAGTTTCTCGAAGTGGCTTCGAAGTTGACTATCGTACGTAGTTGGATCACTGATGCTGTTGCGACGGGTGGGGACAGAAACTCTCCAGGCAGGCGAATCGTTTCTCCGTATACCATTTCTGCTCCTGTGGCCCCGATGTCTTCTTTCAATGAAGATGGTGATTCATGGCATTCGATTGCAGTCTTCAGTTGACGATGGAATCTCTTCACCATACCAAGAATGGTTCATTCCAAGAAGGACCTGATCAAAGTATCTGCAACGACATTCTCTGCACCATGTGGTGAGCTCTTATGTACACGAGAACTGTGAGTGTAAGGTCTAGTTAGTCCATCCAATAATCTACTGTAAGCAACGTCGACCAGAAGTTTGTAAAAAAAAGAAAGTCAGCTCCTATTATAGGCTTTCTGACGTCAACCACCACAAAACGCCAAGTAAAGTCTCTTCATAGTCCCAAGTCCACAGCTACAGAACGAATAGAGGTACCATTGGCCGCAAAAAGTGTATAACTTGACGGCTCGGCTTTGCGGTGTGGACCGTTGTAAGGAAGTACAGATACATCTGAACCTGTATCCACCAGAAACTGAACTTTTGATGTTTTGTCCGTAACAAAGAGGCAGCTAGAAGTTTGGCTGTCATTTACCGCCGTTAATGACACCCGTTCTCGTTTCTCTGTTGATTGTAGACGCACGATAAACGACATCGTTTTGCTTCTTCTCCCCGCCTGTGATAAAAATAGCACAGTCCGTTCCGCCGAGAGCCAGGCGTAACATTTCTTTGTTCATTTCGACGAGACTGATTATGTTGTTGCTGGTGTCTGCCTCGTGACTGTGATTGCCAACATTTTTCCGGCTCATTGACAATGGCAACATGTTGTTGCGGGATGACGTCATTGATGCAATCTGCCATGGCTCCTAAGTCGTCGAGGAGCGTCGGCGTTGCGATTGAATTTTGAGGATATGCTGCGAGTATTGACTGAGAGTCCATCCAGCCAGATTGCTTTCAAATCTCTTAAGCGCCGTAGAAATTGAGAAGGTTTCCTATCTCCGAACTGCTCTCGGTCAAGCATTTGCCTAATTTGTTGGTCTCTACACGGGGCTAGACGAGAAATTAGTTCTTCTTTTAAGCGAATGAAAGCATCACCTTGTGGTGGATTGATGATGATGTCGCGAAATTCGGGTGCTGTGGTTTGGTCGAGGTGCGCTTCGACTACGTTGAACTTTCGCGAATCGGATAGCAAATTAATAAGAGCAAATTGCGCTTCGAGTTGTGAAAACTACAAACGCTCCTACAAACTAATGGTAGTGACATATGGAAGTAGCCACAATTTTCTACTTTATGGAACTATAGATTCAAAGGACCAACCTCCTAACCATTTTTGTGTGCAATTTCTACTACTGCCAAACTCACCACACCACCACGACAACACTGAAATTCACAGAAAATTATCGGCTTCAAAGCGAACGAAATTGGATAAAGTCTTGATCTCATCTCTTTTTTTTTTTATATCTAACAAGAGAGAAATGCCTGCAGCTTGAAGGTCCTTTTTTGTGCTACCAAGCGAACTTGATTAAAATTTCAATGAGTAACGCGCACCATTTAAAGGAAAAAGCAAAAAGGTAAAAAAAAAAATGGAAAATTCCTTTCCTCTTGGGCTAAGCACTTTTACTACTTGAAGATACTTAACCTTTGAAGTGCTTAATGCACTGACTGCACTTACTGCCGCCACAGTTGCAGCTAAAGTTATCTACCAGCTACAACGTACAACCTCTATCATCAAGTCCTAGTATCTGGGACTATTGCGTGTAAAGGAGGAATAAAAATTGTCGTTAAGTGAGATAATTCCTCAGAGGGAAATTATGTTTTACTTTCTGGCCCTTATCCTTGCCACATCTTCATCTCTCTGCTGACAAGTGGCTTCCTTTATAGTATATACCTTTTGCATATGAAATCCCAATGTGCCGCAGGAAAAATGGTTACACTCTAGTACATACTCCAACCGCCACTATGTGGCGCGCTTTCCAGAGATGTTTTGATGACTATACGATGATGGTGGTAAGTATAGCTGGGGAGGATAATTTTTAAAAATTACAAAGTTCGCCCTTAATTACACTGCACTAGCTTTTAAGTGTTACTACAGCTTACTCGTGGGATGAATTGAAGAGAGCAGTGAAAAAAAGAAAAAAAAAAACAGACAACCACCGTAGGATTAACCTGAGATAATCTGCTCCTCCAAGTGAGGTAATAGAGATGATGTTTGTCTAATCATTGCACGTGAAAGCTTATCTGGCGGAAGAAAATATGCAAATTTCTTCCTCGCAGTAGATAAAATAATAACATTCATCCGGACGTTGTCCTTTCCATACAAACACCGCTCACTTACACACAACTACTCATAGATACAGTCAGATAGAGACATGCATTTAATTGATTTTGATCTGCAATTTGTGGTGTCGAGTACGAATATGTGGGTACGTACAACCGTGCACCTCATCATAGTCATCATCGTCATCTGCCATGGATAATTGGATTACCCATGAGTGGTTACTGTCATAGATCTGGTGATGTGATAATCAAAGGGACATCAAAAGGCGACGTTGGCGTTTGCACTCATTTGCGAAAGGGGTCGTTATCCTGATAATGACTATGTGGGTATTACCTAAGCTATCTTAGATATCTGGATGCTACACTCCACGATGCTGTGAATATTAACTGGCACAGCTTGAAGCCTTTTTTGATGAGAGTTGACGGAATTAACAAACAGAAACTTATAGTCTCGAAGAAGTTTTTCCACACGAATTAGGGGAGAACCAGCAGCCATATAGCATGCCAATTTATTTTCACATGCATACTTACTAATGAACTTAAGAATTAAGTCCCACAAGCCTTTAGATTAAGCTTACCTAAAAAGAGAAAAGGAATACAAAATTAGTACCATCTTCAATGACATATGAAAGGAAATTAAAAAGAAGAAAAACTTCGATAAATTAGACACTGCTGAAGCGAGTCAAAAGTTAGCGTAGGTTAAGTGCTTAATAGACAGCTCCATTTCAACCATTCATACGCATATTTGAGCCAGAAAACTGCTTATCTGGTCACTTAGCACTACGATGAGGGATGGATCGAAGGAAAAAGAATATAAAACGCTATTTCGGATTCCAAAGAATAATCCTGATAAAGGCTTTTCGAAAAGAGCCAACAACTCGCATGCAATTGAAATTGCTCTATTAGGACGGCGAGTCGAAAGAAATGAAAACACTCGGCAAATCTGATGGCGTCTTCACATCACTCACATCCCATGTAACTTGATTAGAACCGGCTCACAACCAGCTTCTATTACTGCAGCTACACATAAATTGAGTAGAACCACGTGCTGCAACTACCTATAGTATCTGCCATTGGTTGTGGTTACGCTGATGAGCTTGCATTCATTGATTGCTTCAACCTGCAGCCACTGTGTGCGAAATATATTCATTTCTACTATGAATACGTATAAACCTTCTCCTGGAAACTCTACAAGCTTGGCCTGCAAATACCAGACGAAGCGTAAGAGAATTCTTTATATGACTATATGAACTCCAAGAACAGATAACATTACCTCCTTTATGTTGAAGAGCATTGAGAGACTGGTTCAATCTCATTTTAAGCTAGGACTGCTGCTGATAAAAAATCAACTTTCGCCATGATCAGGAATAATTTCGACTAGAAACTGAGCGCTAAAGTAACGTAGTCGGAAACTGCCGTATTCTGGTAATTTTTTGGAGGCCGGAAAGGTTAGATCTCACTGGCACAGTATTTGCGTCTGAAGCGACATCCAACATATACTGTATGTACTTTAGACCTTCCTGAATCCTTTCACCATTTACAAGCTGGCTTATGAATGAAAGACTTTCCTGACTGAACTAATTGAAACAAAAAAGAAACCTTAATAGGCTCTCCCGTTTTATTGTATCGGGTTTTCCAACAGGGACTTGACAACTTTGAATTTAATTTGTGAACGCACTCTTGAACAACGTCTGCAAATTAAAAAATTTTCTACCGAAATTCGGAGTCGGTGACTGACTTTAAGAGTGTTAATTCTAATTTTCGGTCGTAATTCTCGCCCTAGTAAACAGGCAATAACAAGTTTAGTTCAAAAATTTGAGTCTACATATTTGGTGTGTGATGTTGCCGTGTCAGTGAGACAACGGATTGGTCGAAGTGTCGAAAATATCGCTGCCGTTCAGGCGTCCGTAGCAAACGATCCAAATCAGTCAATTCCACGGCGTTCTCAAGAATTTGGCATCGCTCAGACCACATTATGGCGTATTTTGCGTAAGGATCTTGGTTTACACCCATACAAGATCAAGCTGACTCAAGAATTGAAGCCGATGGCTTCATGGTGATGGTGATGGTGAATTTCAATCAGTGACGAAGCTCATTTTTGGCTCAATGGGTTCGTCAATAAGCAAAATATGCGTTGTTGGTCGGGTGAAATCCACATGTGCTTCATGAATCACCACTTCATCTACAAAAAATAACTGTTTGGTGCGGTTTGCATGCCGGCGGCGTTATTGGGCCATATTCTTTCGTCGACAATAACGATTGTCACGTTACTGTGAATGGTCAGCGTTATCGCGCCATGATCACCGATTATTTTTGGCCCGAATTGGAAGATATGGACTTGGGCGACATGTGGTTTCGACAGGAGGGTGCCATAAGCCACACAGCACACGTTACAATCGATTTATTGAAGAGTAAGTATGGTGAGCGTGTTATCTCAAGAAATTGGCCAGTCGATCGGCCGGCTTGTTCGTTCCCCAACTAAATGGAAATGTGGGTCCAGCAGGATGGCGCTATGTGCCGTACAGCACTACCAAATTATTGAAGGAAACAACTGATGAACGCATAATTTCGCGTGGTGTCTGCTAAGACCTTTGATTTTCCTACGAAAAATGGAAAGGCTCTAAGAATTCTAGAACCTTTGGTGATCAAATCTAGTTCATCTTTCAGCGTGTTGCGTGCTCAACTTGAACTTGAACTTGAACTTGAACTTGAACTTGAACTTGAACTTGAATCTACGGGATGAGAAGAGTTGTTACTCAAGATCCTAAAGCAACTAGAGATCATCTTATTAGGAATCTCAACACAAAAAGCCAGCAGTTCTCATACAAGAAAATTGTACACGGCAAATCTGATGGCGTCTTCACATCACTCACATCCCATGTAACTTGATTAGAACCGGCTCACAACCAGCTTCTATTACTGCAGCTACACATAAATTGAGTAGAACCACGTGCTGCAACTACCTATAGTATCTGCCATTGGTTGTGGTTACGCTGATGAGCTTGCATTCATTGATTGCTTCAACCTGCAGCCACTGTGTGCGAAATATATTCATTTCTACTATGAATACGTATAAACCTTCTCCTGGAAACTCTACAAGCTTGGCCTGCAAATACCAGACGAAGCGTAAGAGAATTCTTTATATGACTATATGAACTCCAAGAACAGATAACATTACCTCCTTTATGTTGAAGAGCATTGAGAGACTGGTTCAATCTCATTTTAAGCTAGGACTGCTGCTGATAAAAAATCAACTTTCGCCATGATCAGGAATAATTTCGACTAGAAACTGAGCGCTAAAGTAACGTAGTCGGAAACTGCCTTAGATAAGCAACCGTAGGTTTGTATGTAAGGGCCTTAACTGTTTGAAATTGATTTCGTGTTGTTGCAATAAGCAATTACAAAAATTTATTTCATAATGTTAACAAAATTGACGTACCCTCATTATGCTGAGCACTCCACGTGGTTGTTTTATTGTGCTAATAGTCGAAATTAAGGGCCTCCTTCCTAGAAGAAAGGTTACATTTATCCACACCGTCAATTGTTTCGCCATGAAATCCTTAGTTTCTATTGAACACCCCACTTAAGTACATTCGCGCTTATTTCTCTGAAACCAGTCTCCCTCCATCTCATTCACAAATTCCTCAGTTTTCCCAAAAGTGAACCCCGCAAATTATCCCCTAAATTTAAACATTAAATCACTTGAAAGATTCATTAGACTTACAAACAGATCCCAATCCCTGCAACAACAAAGAGCAACTTGGGTTAAATTATTTGTGTAACAAATGGCGCAAAATACTCCCCAAATCTCATTCCCCTTTTTTTTCTCTGCTGGCTTAGTTATCCGTAGTACTTCTCCAATTAAACCCTCGTTGAATGGCCCCTTGAGATTATTTTATTTAAAAAAAAAAAAAAAAAACTTTTTGTGTTCGTACGTTCGTTTGTACCCCCGAAACAACTCAACGGAATGTTCCCTTAGCTGTGAAATTAATATTTCCCTTATCGTTGCTTGACTTTGACTACTACTATAACCTCTCCTTCTTCTTCTTCTGTAAGCAACAATACGACCTCTGACAAGGAGATCGCCTTTAAAAATGCCAACAAAGTAAAATGCTCTTCCCAATTCACCCCCACCCCCCCTCCACCGAAAGACGACAAACGAGAAGAACCAAAGATGAACAAAAGAAAAAAGGAAAAAAATAAAAAAATAGTCAATTGATCCTATCAAAATGTCAAATAACATTGAACAGCTTCAATTTTGCACTGCTTGTTTGACTATGGAGATGTATTTGCTCTGTGATTCTATCGAGCGTATACTTTCATTGCCCTGTTTTGCAATTGTGCCCTGCAGTAGCAATTTGAGAGCGAGGAAATTCATCCAATAAACCCATAACCAGACAGACAACAAAAAGATACGAGAGCGAAAGTGGAAGATAAAAAATAAGATCAAATAATTACGATATGGAGCAATTGTTATCAACTACCCACCACCCCCTACTCAACTCGCAAGGACAATTCAAGAGATTTACACACAAGAACAAATCTTCCAGGATAATGACACATACGAACGAATAGGGATGGTGAGGAAGCACAAATCGGTGGAAGAGGACATCAACAAACTTTGTTTAGTTGACAAGAGTGGGTGATGGTGGTGGTGGTGGTAAACTGTGTTAGTACACATAGTATTGTAGTAAACCGAGAGTGGAAGATGTTTATTATAGATTGTGCAAACGAAGAGTGGTCCTTGTCCTGGACGCATCCTCATTCTCATCCAAACGGAGAAACGGAGAATACACTAGTTGTGTAGTGTCCCCATCACTTGGTATAACCACACCTAATATCCCGCAGTGTTATGTGTATGTGTAAATGGGATTAGTGGATATCTTATCTGTTATTTGGGTAGGCTAGGGGAATGGAAATGCAATGACATGACACTCTATATAGCTAGATCCTATTTTATCCTATACAACTTGAGTAGACAGTAGGAATGGTAGTACATATTCGTAGCACTAGCAAGGAGCAATAAAAAAATCCATAGTAAAGAACGATCAGGACAACCGACCAATGGCCGACGAACAACCATCGACCAACGACCAACGACCATTTGGTCGAACGGCAGAGGCCATGAAGAAGGAACGAGATTAGATGAAGAGGTTATCGATGACACCAGGGAAATGGGATGCGTATGTGCATAGTATACGAGTGTACGAATACCACCGGAATCCCATCACACCGCAGAGATAGATAAAAGCGGACTAGAGGAACACACACAAAGATTAAGTTTAGAGGGTTGGTCAGGGGAAACTGGAATTATGCGGATTAATTTCACTTCGTTTCCAGTAGTAGTCCATAGATGAACTTAAGATACGATTACACACGATATAATGATATGAGTATGAGTATGAGTATGAGTGAATTATCTCAGATACCACCTTATACTATACACACGCCTTCAACTCGGCAAGGTTAAACTATTTGAGAAGAGCTGTCCAAAAGTTTAGATTAGAATTTTTGTTTTGTATATCGCACCACCGAAATTTTCTTCTCCATTCATCCCTCTTAAATTACAGACCGTCCATTTCCTAGAAAACATTCCACATGAATCCCTAAGTGGGTGGATTTGATGGTGTACTATAAGGTCATCCTAATCCCACTACCGTCGTCCGATTTTATACTCAACGAAACGGAACCTCCAAGGAGGGGGTCAAGCGGAGTAAATGCGATTTTAAGCAATGTACGAATATCCGTATCTGTTAGTGTAAATGTGAGTGTTCGAGTAGGATTTCGAATGGTTTTTGGAATTTTATTTACTATAGATACGAAAACGAGAGTACGGAAACGACGACTGACTCCACTACAATCCAATGTGACTTGAGGATTTTTCTTTCAAACATTGACTTTGTTGTTTTTTTTCTTCGTATGAGGTATCCTTCTGAGTTGATTTAAGGATTTGCGAAGGTGTCAGAAAAGTTTATAGATTCGAAAGATGATAAGGATATAGGAATTCATGTATGTACTCTATACTACATCGGACTCCTTATCTTAAGGTTGATTCTTTCCCAGGGATTACATGTTAAATTTGTGGTTTGAGTTTGGGGCACAGAAAAATAAAAAAAAATATATAAGTATCCACCTCACATGTAAGAAATTCATCTCCTGAAGGCCTACTGACACAACAGAGGTAATGAAACCATTGAGGAGTTCCAGACATTGGGGGCGAAGGTACAAATACCACCCTCAGCTGCCTATCAATGCTATCGATTAATAAATTGCCTTTCATGTCAGAGCTGAGGTAAGATGGTTTTATATTACGAAATTCACTGTGTTCTATTATTATTATTATTTCTATTATTTTTTTTGTTTTTTTTTTGTATTTTTTTGCTAGACAAACACATTCCTGTGAATTTGGTTTCAATTTTTTGTTTCGTCCTTTTTCTAAAGACTATCTGCTTCGAGATTTCATTAGTAATTAAGTTCTTTGCTCCTTCTTGTTTCGCTGTAAGTATCGTTCTCTAGACTTTTGATATCAAAAGTCTTGTAATTGAACTTTGGCCACTAAAGTGGATGAGTGCAGGTAGAAGGTCCTTTTATACATCTAGACGATACAAATTCTTATCTTTTGTAGTGTCACCTACAGAACTGAGTGCTTGTGCTGCAGTGCTTATGTCGTTTCATGGCCAGACATTGACTTGATAACGATGGGAGGTAATATGATCTGGAAACATATTTATTTGAAGTGCAATTATCTTTGAAGAAACAATGAGATAGACTCGTAGGTAGGTAGTAAGAGTTTAACTTAGAATTGTGAAAATGAATTGTTTGACCTTATGGTAGTCAATGGCAGAGACAAAGATATCAACTATTTGAACACTGCAATCGAAGATACTCTATTAGATTGAAAAATCATTTGATTTACTCGTATCTGGAAAATTTAGTGTGAAAGAAGGTTGTCTTTTCGAAGACTGTATTTCAGTTCAGTGAGAAGAGAGCACAGAAATCAAAACCAGAAAGCAACTACTTTTCAGAAACTAACTAGTATGTTTTACTTTCTTGTATTCATTGAGGCGACATCATTGCCAATTTTTGGTTGAATACCTGTTCGAAATGCGATCTATCTGAACCTCAATCTACTGGTAAGGCTGCTTCTAATTAAAATCCCATTCCATTTGCCATTTTGCTGAAAGTGTTCCTCTGTTTTATCTTTCCGCAAGTGGGTATGGTCGGATTTTCTTAGTACTTGAACCTTCAGCTCAACGGACTTTTTAGTGTGCATAACCATGTTTAGTCACTTATTTGTAAACCCAAGGCAGCACATGAATATTCTTTTTATATTGATATATGTGAGGATCTTAGGAGACTTGAGGAGACTTACTCACTTCCTTTTTGCTAAACGGTCTAGGATAGGCCTCTAAGATGACCGACCGGTAGTTTCGAATACAAACATGAAGGTAATGGTATTCTTTCACTGTGTTTTACCACTGGAGAATGGTCGAAAGTCAGCTAAAAAGCACTGCTGTCTTTAAATGACCTCGCGATCTTAGTATTAAAGCACAGCCTGTCATACAGATGAACATATCTTCAGAATATGGGACATCCATAATATCTTCTCCCTCGTTTCTCGTTTTAAGAATTTGCGGCAAAACGGCAGAACCTAGAATTTCAAGCTGAAGTTGGTGTAATTTCGAAAATTTTCTTCATCAAGATCAGGCGGATGATACTGAGATCCAATACATCAACCGTTCTCTTCTCTAGACAAATTTTTACATTTGATCTAGAAAAAAGCAAACAAAGCAGTCGGATCTAGTTTTAGATTGGATATTCTCATATTCATGAACGTGTGGTCTTCGTCTATCTTAAATGGTTTGTACTGATTTTAAGTGGTAAGTCTATTGTCTTTCAAACGACTGTGTTTCTCCTTTGATGCCTGTCTGTTTGTAGACCTTTTTCTTCCACTTTGTAGACCTAAGATGCGTACTTTCACTTACAAAACCATTATGAGATATCCGGTTTTGAATATTATGCCTTGCAAGGTGTGTCTGCAAAGCTTGCAAAGGGGTCCCAATTTTCGGACATTGCATTCACCAACCGAGATTTTTTTATGTCGTGATTGAGACATTATCACTAACTCTCTAGGATTGCGTATAAATCCTTCCCTTCTGGATGGGAATAAGCTATCACTTTGTAATTTAGCTAGCTTTAATATTCAAAGGACATTTGTTTTTCTTCCGCTTCCTACATCCAAGGATAAATCCTAATGTCGCAGATACTGATCAAGTTCTGATATGATACGAGTACTCATATGTCCTATTGCATTTTCTGAATGGGAGTTCTGTTACCCTCTGGTATTTCCACTTGGTGATCGGGATAAGTTTTCATGTAAATAAGTTCAGATGCTTTTACCAGACTCTAAAGTATTTTTACCTCGGGTGGTCCCTTGCAAAACTGGTTCTGCTCTAGACGCGCTGATAAACCCCCTCATGGGTTGTACTCTCAGTTTAAAAAGAAGGCACTGATGATCTTATGAACATGCTGTTTAGAGCAATTGCACTTTTTTCTTTTAATTTCTGCCTCGCCAATTGCGATAATAAGGAACTTCGACCTAAAAGATCTTTTGTACCAGTTTGCCAGAACTCTATTTAGACTAGTAGGTTTTCTACCTTCCCTTAGTTCAGTGGAGTCGATTTATTCCCTGAAGAAGATATTCATTCTGATTCCGTTGACGCCTGGGCAGTCACATAAGATGTGTTCAGCTATTTTGTCTTCTTTAAGACAAAGTCGGCACTATGTAGAGAGGACTAGTCCTAATTTGTTGAGGTGATATCTTGAACCGTGACGTCATACAAGGTACCCCACTAGGTTTCTGATATCGTGCCGGCTTAGACTCATACATCTATTGGCATTTTTGTTAAAAGGTAGGATGGCTCGTTTTGCCTGTCTTAGACCTGGAGCGGCGGGACCAGACGGCATGCCATCAGAGTTTTGGTCGAAGATGGAGGGGATCGGCAGCGTTTGGCTATCGAAACTTTTAAATAAATTAAAATGTGGACAACCTATGCCGAATCAATGGAGAAGTAGCTTCTTGGTTCCATTATACAAAGGAAAAGGCGACACTCGAGAATGCAACAACTACCGTTCAATCAAGCTTATGTCACCCACAATGAAAATCGTCGAAAGAGTCTTAAACGAACGTTTTCGGCAAATAATAAAGCTCGATAATAGCCAGTGTGGATTTGTTGAAGGAAGATCGACGGTAGACGCTATCCAAAGCCTACGTATAATAATGGAAAAGCACCGATGTTCTTCTAAGGATTTACACATGGTATTTAACGTGAAAACTGCGGTTAAAAGCTCTGCTGGACTAACGAGAGAATTTCCAGTTAATGTCGGAGTGCATCAAGATAGCGTACTTAGCCCTTTCCTCTTTAACGTCGTATTCGACTATTATTTAAAAGACTGCATGCGCGAAGCAAATGTAACGCCAATTTTCTTCGCTGACGACGCAGTTACACCTTAGATTCATGGAAAAATGTGCCCAGTTGCGCATCCGTTGCGACATGTTCAGGATATAATGTTAGACGGAATAGTTCTTCCGAAAAGTACTTAGGACCAATCGTTAACGTGGAAGCGAAATATGACGACGACGTAAACCACAGAGTGAGTGTGGGGTGGATGAAATGGTGGGAAAATTCGGGAATCTTTTGCGACTGAAAATTTTCTCTTAAATTGAAGGGCAAACTCTACACCACGGTTGTTAAGCCAGCTCTTATGTACGGTTCTCAATGCTGGACAATGTAAGATGCGTTTAAAAACAAAATGACGGCAGCGGAAATGAAAATGTTAAGGATGTCTAGTGGAGTCACTAAACGCGATTGCATTAGATCTACGCGTATAAGAGGAAGTCTACATATAAAGAATTCGGTAACCGAACAGCTTGAGGCGAATAGAATAAGCTGGTATTGCCACGTTCAAAGAAGATCTGCGGAAAATCCGGTTAAAAAGGTACTATCAACAACGGTCACTTCAACTGTAAGGAAACGAGGTCGGAAAAAGAATTCCTGGATTTCTCAGATGGCAAATGTGCAACAACGAATGGGGCTAACCACTGAAGTGATCCAGGACCGAACAGTATGTAGACAGTAACCAACCCCATAAGCGGAGCAGCAGCGATGCAGTAAAAATGGGAAACTCGTTACGCATAAGTTCGTATAACGAGAAAAGGGTTAATAAAAGGATAAGAAGAAGAAGACCTGGAGTCTCCCCCCCAGTACGAGATGCCTCTTGAGTGCTCCCAACATTTTATGGCTAGATTCGCTGCTGTTTTAGTGCTTCAGCAAAAGGGTTCAGTCCCTTTGAAAGGGGTATCTGATCCTTTTCTCGCCAGTTCGTCGGCCTTTTAATTGCCATCAATATTCTCATGGCTAGGAACCCACCAAAGTTTGGTCTTGTTCTTTGAGCTAAGTTTTTGGAGGATTTTGAAGCAGTACATGACTGATTTGGAGTCAATGACGTGCGAGCTAAGGGCATTTATGGCTGCTTGACTATCTGTGAATATATGAATATTTGCGCCTTTGATAACAGAGTTCTAGACATTCTTGAATGGCCTGAGTTCAGCCTGGAATTCACTAGGACTCTTCCCATAGCAAGTGATATGCTTGTATTTGGTCCGTGTACTACAACTCCCACTCACGATTCCATTTTGGGTATTTGGTGGGTTATTGCTGACCCATGATTGTTTGCTGGAAATCTCCGTGAAGAACCCAATAGCATAGAAGACCCTTTGCTACAACATTGGTTCCCGCTGGCATCTGACCCAGAAAACGAAATGAAGCCTGGTCTTAAGGCATGACATGGTTCCAAAGCAGATTGAGGATACCGCACAGGTTTCCTTCTTAAGGCCAACCACATAAGACGCCGCTCTACATTTTCAAGAATCGATTTAGGGAGACGAAGGGTATCTACGCTAACTGACAGCTATACTGGGCTTTAAGCCTCGTTGAACCTTTCACTAATTTCACGCTATATGAAGTTGGAGTCATGATCAGGTCTAAGATCACAATGCACTCGCGGCAATTACGGTCGCTGAGGCTGATTGCTAGGAAATGTTCACAGTAGGGGTTCTCAGGAGCCGAATATCTCATGGTACTGCCTCTGTCCTTATTAAGAGCTACCATTGACAGTTCAGTTTCGTGTATACATATCTCTAGGTGGCATGATCCTCCAGAATGTCGTCTTTTAGAAGTAAGTAAGGTTCGTATTGTGCTCCATAGCTTTGTGGCGTCGAGGCAAGGCGCTACATTTTTCCTTAACAACTCAGCTTAGTCGAATTAACACAGCATCCTGCAACACTCCCTGTGATATTTAAGGCAACACTGTGGGTGTACGGCCGATGCTCTCATTATGGTGGCAATGGTAGATACTGAACCATTTGCAACGAAAGAGTTTACTGATTTTCCAAAGACTGAGAAAATAAACTAAAGGAATCGTATAATAAGTAAGTTCTTGGTTCACGTGCTACTGGAGGGTAGAACTCTATACTTTAGATTGAATATTTGAATAGGTAAAGGGCTGAAATAGTCCAAAGGCAAATCTAAAATTCAAAAACTTGCCTTAGGACGTAAGTAGTAATTTACATCATTTCTGGCAAATGTATAACAACAGAAGTAAACGGAACGTATTCGTACAATATGCCGGCATATTGAAGAATTTACATTTTTTATGTCAATAAGGCACAACGACAATCCAAACATAAGTAAATTAAACGTAGTCGCTTGAAATTTTCAATTTTTTTTTGAATTTTCTGACTTATCCCTACAATAATGCTCCGAATTGCAAAGTACTCGTTCCCTACACCCAACTCAGTTGAACTTTTTGTATTTAACTAACTTTCCATAAAAAAAGAAAACTTTATCCATCCATCTCTGGTAGCCGGGATGGATAAATTTTCGCTCAAAGCAATTCACAGGGAAATCACAAAAATCCACCCCTTTTGCCAATTTACTTTTGAATCAATTTTCATTCGTCCCAGCTTTACAACGATTCAACTTTCTATTTACGCTACAATGAAATTCAAATCTCTTCCAACTACAATACAAAGTTTATAACTCTTCAAACATTTTTCTCATCTAACCAACTGATATTGCCACCTAGATACCCCTGAGCGACATGCCAACCGAGCATTCTCTCTAACTCTATTTTGTGCACAGAATACTGGTAGAAACCAACAATCATCTATCGCGTATATTTTGAAAATTTTTTGACTTTAACCGTTTGTACGTACGTAAGTCGGCTTAAACCACCAAAAGAGCGGACAAGTCGACCAAAAAAAAAACAAACAAAAAAAAAAACCAATCTGACATTATTTTTGTACGTTCTGACCAAATAAGATTGCATTTGTGTGTGTTGCAAGCGCATCAAAAACAGCAACAGAAATAGCAATAGCAACAGCAGCAACGAATAATGACGCTTACCTCCGGCATAAAACCCTCTGCAAAACTTTTGCATCAACCCAACCACTACTATCACTGCCATCCACCACCAGTAGAACTTCTCCTCGTTTTTGGGACGGCCCCGATATAAGTTTTTGCCTTTAAGTTTTTTTAAATTTTTTATTTTGACAAAAGTGGTGGTTGACTACATGGTAAGGGTAGTAAACAGTAGTGACATTTCTCTATTTCCAGTCCCTAGGCAACAATACCGAATAAACACATAAACGAATGTAGAAAAATGATGGTTCCCTTGCCGATTTAAAAAAAAAATAAAAAATAGAAGAACAAACCGGAACAGGATGCTGCGGACTGGGATGAGTTTTTGAATTTTCTTTTTTTTTAAACTTCTCTTCGAAAAGTGGCAACCACCAAATATCAGCTAGCACACACCAAATGGCAACTTTTTAGCGATAGGCATAGAAAATGATGCCCCAAGCATACGAGTGAGTACTCCTGCCGTACTCATGATCATGGTCGATAAATATTCCGGGGGACGGCCTAGGGTATCCGACCACCATGGGCTGGGGGTGGTAAAATCAATAGGAAGTGGAATAGTGCCCTCTAGTTGATGTGTTTCTGTTGCATTATAATGAACGTGGTTTTGGACTTGTTCATCTCTATTTTTTCTGTTGCAAGCGGGTGGAAATGAAATGCATATTAGTTGTACCGAATAGAGAGTTGATGGATGGAATATTTAAAAAATTGAAATAAAAGCGTTCTCGAAACTATTTTCAACAGATAGGATAGGATCGGACAACATGGTCATCATTTACTGAGTGGCAGAGGATAAGTTGGTTGGTTGTTATTGTCGTGTTGTTGTTTTGTGGAGGACTTACAATTGAAACCGAATGTTGGCGAGAAAACACAAGGAATGTGTTGCTCGGGTTATGCTTTGGTGAGCTCTCTGCGTGACTTTTTGAAAAACCCAAAACCCCCTATGGAGGTAAAATTATTTAAAATAGAATAAGAGCAAACGTGACACAGATAGCGACACTGGAAAGAAATGATTGGCCAGATACATACCTAGATAGCACCAGATACAAAACAACAACACGATGGATTCATATTGTCCCGCTCTGTGCTTTTTTTTTGTGTTTTTCTCCACATTTGGTCGTTTTTGTGGACGTGCCAGCTCTGGCGATGCGGACTTTTTTGGTTTTTGTTTTATTTTTCTGGAATCCAGAGGACGAACAGAAGGACAACGATGAGGATTGCATTTAATGGGACCTGAAATGTTTTGTTTTGCATATCATTTTTCCTTTTTCCCGGTTTTTGTTTCCCTTTTTTGTGGGAGTATTTGTGTGTTGTAGTCCCTACTTTTTACTGCGTGTTCGCAAATGACAACGAAAATGGTAGTGGAAATGTTTATTCCAAAAGTGATTTGATTATATTTTCACTGTTGCAATGGACACAAACAGCTGCCAGATTGTGGCATACAATTGGCATCACCAGTACACGCAGCAGTATACGATCGGACAGGACTGGAGTTGGTGGAACCAACCAACAGGACCCACCGACGAATGGGGGATAATTTAAAATTATTTGATTATATCTGGCGATAATTTGGCGGAATTTCTCTCTTTCGAATATGGAATTTCAAATAAGACCCTCGTGAATGCAAACACCAAAACGCACTTTTTCATTTCTTTTGGTTTGGTTCTTTTTTTTTTTTGAGGTACAATCCACAATCGAAAATTGTTTTGATTAAATGAATCGGAAACATGGAATGCAATTATATTAATGGGGTGGTAGGTACCTACATATATCGTGTTGGTGATAATAGACAAAATAGGCGGGAAAAAACTTTTGCTAAATGTTGTGGAAAATTAATAGGATAATTAGTTTCAATAAAAAAAAAAAAGAAAACATCAACAGACACACAGAAATGGGTCACTAACCAATTTACCAACATATGCTCAGGGTTTAGATATGCACAAAAAATAAAACACTGTGTTCTCGTACGTAACATACTCGTACATATGTACGTATGTCGGCAGACTAAATTTCGGATTTAGGATTTAATTTGTTGTGAAATTTAACCAAAAGTAGTAGGCAACTGAGAAGGATATCACTACACCCATTTGAGTATAGAATTCTCTTTGGGCAGCTAAGCACACTCTATTTAGCTGTCTCCAACTATTGTTGAGCGAAACTATAAGATTCTGATACATTTAATTTCCGTCTCCTTACAGCCTTACTAACTTCTAAGCTTTTAAAATCAAAAGTGGCAAACTGAGCTCTTACTTCGTGCGATAAATTTCGCACCACACACGCACACGAACTCTTTAGGCGCGCGCGCTACCCAAAAAAAAAAAATAGCGCAGTACTTTTGGCAGAATAATGAAATTAAGGCACTCAAGGCAATGTGGCTATATGCTCGTCGGAGAATGCAGCAATCTAGAAATGGGCCAGATTTTTTTCTTTTAGACATAAAAGTGTGGCAATACGCCAACTAAGAACTGCCATCAAAGAAAGTAAAGCAACATGCTTCAGACGCCTGTGAAACCAAGCTGATGTAAATCCATGGAGTTCTTCATATAGGATGATAATGTCCAAAGTAAAGGGCTATAGGGCTTCACAAATAACATACCCCACTCTGCCAACATCTACTGTACAGCACCTTTTCCCACAAAGACAAGCAGAAATCCCACAGATATCTACGGACAAACTGATCAAGATATGCAGAATTCCAAATAAGGCCGTAAAAGCAGCTGTCCAGGAAAGACCAGACATGTTCATAACAACATACCAGAGATGTCTAAAGAAAGGAAAAAACAGTGTTTGGTACTCCTGCCAAAGGGAAATAAGCCACCACCATCAAACAGAAATAGTATTAAACATTATAGTGTCTCTGCAGGAGTACGACAGGGATTAGTACGACTACTAGGAATTGTACTAGGAATATTGTGGAATATTTTGTACGAAGGTGTTCTGCGACTGGTGCTGCCAGGAGGGTTAAACAAAAGATTTCGCTGATGACATTGCTTTTGTTACTTCCGCCAAATACATTTATGAAGTAGAATCTGCTACAAATGCTGCTGGACTTAAACTTTCTGACCACAAAACTTTAATAACCAGTTGTAAGACCGTGGAATATACAATCTTCCGGGTTGGAAGTCAAACAATTCAGTCAAAAAGAGCACTGAAGTAATGTTAGATAATAGACTGCAGTTTGCACAACATGTCTTCAATGCCAACGATTGCATTAGATCTACGCGTATAAGAGGAAGTCTACATATAAAGAATTCTGTAACCGAACAGCTTGAGGCGAATAGAATAAGCTGGTATTGCCACGTTCAAAGAAGATCTGCGGAAAATCCGGTTAAAAAGGCACTATCAACTACGGTCACTCCAACTGTAAAAAAACGAGGTCGGAAAAAGAATTCCTGGATTTCTCAGATGGCAAATGTGCAACAACGAATGGGGCTAACCACTGAAGTGATCCAGGACCGAGCATTATGTAGACGCGTTCTGCGGTCTGCGACATTAGCCAACCCCATAAGCGGAGCAGCAGCGATGCAGTAAAAATGGGAAACTCGTTACGCATAAGTTCGTATAACGAGGAAAGGGTTAATAAAAGGATAAGAAGAAGAAGAAGTCTTCAATGCCAACGAGAAGGCATCTTTACTACAAAAGGCATTATCACGAATTTTATCAAATATCGGTGGACCTGGTTACAGTAGAGGGGTGTTTCGTTCAGAGTGTTTTACGTTGGCCCCGGTTTGGGCCACGGCACTAGTCAGAAAGGATTCTAAGAAAAAACTTTCCACGGCATACAGACTTTGCGCATTAAGGACGATGTGTGGCTGTCAAACGATATCGGATGAAGCAGCATATGTCATAGCTGGAATGGTACCCATAGACATACGCGCGGATGAGATTTGTGTCAAACCGCCACGTAGAAACGCTTGAAATAAAAACAATTAAAGAGGAGGAAAGGATGACATTAATAAGAAGGTGGCAGAATAGATGGCGCAACACCACAATAGGCCGATGGACCAATAAGTTTCCTCCGTCAATAGAAGTGTGGGTTAACCGGACACATGGGAACTGCAACTACCACCTCACACAGTTTCTGTTCGGTCGTGCGGGATACAGTAAATATCAGTAACGTTTTGGATACAATAACTCTTTGTTGTGTCCAAATTGTCAAAATGATGACGAAGATGCGGAGCATGCAATACTTTATTGCAGTCATTTCGCAGAAAGAAGAAGAAACGTACCGATTTCACAGTATCTCGTCGAACATATGTTATGATCAGAGGGAAACTGGGCTGGAATTTGTAAGTTTATAACCGGTGTCTAGAAAGAACTCCGCTGACGCACGTACTAAAAAAGAAAAGACTCCGGAGATAGCATAGATGCTGACCAGACCCGCGAAGTAATATCTCAAGTAAGTACCGCGGGGAGAGTGGCGTGGTTTAGTACGTAGACATATTCCTGACATTGGAACGTTCAGGGGCATGAATCGTGCGAGCTTGTGGCTGGAGCTACTAGTATCCGTAGAAGATTCCACACCCTGTAGCGCCACCATAAGGAAAAAAGATCATAAATATTGTACGTAGTGTCGTTTTATAGGACGATGGCGTCTTCCAAGCAGATATCGCTATTATACGAGGGCTGTATGATGAGTACCTGTGTTAGGCAAGAAAACGCATTAAATAAAATTTTTTATTTATTTATTTCTCAATATAGTCTCCTTTCAGGTCGACACATTTAGTCCACCGATATTTAAAAAAATGTGATTTGTCGAACTCCGCAAAATAGGCCTTCCTCGTCTTACAACAATCGCTTTCCGCCAAGCCATTTTTTCATGTTTGCAAACAAAAAGAAATCACATGGGGCCAAATCTGGAGAATAGGGTAGGTGAGGCAGCAATTCGTAGCGTAATTCGACCGGGTTTACTGTGGCGATTGCGGACGAGTGAAAAAGGACTTTTTATTTTGCCGAGTTGAGCGTTTTTTTTATTAATTCAGCATTAAACCTGTCCAATAAATCAGCATAGTACTGCCCCGTGAGTGTCCTTCTTTTCTCCACATAGTCGGTGAAGACGAAATCCACTGTTTTGACTGTTCTTTCATTTCTGTCGTGTAGTAATGGGTCCATGTTTCGTCAACATTCACGAAACGCCATAGAAACTCTTTCGGATTGCGTTTAAACATGTCCAAACAATGCTCCGAAGTTGTCATGCGATTTCCCTTTTGCTCCACTTCTAGCAAACGCGGCGACCATCTCGCCGATAGCTTTTTCATGCCCAATTTTTCGTGAAGGATATTTTGCATGCGTTTAATTCTTATTCCCATAATGGGTGAAAGATGTGTTTAACACGACGACGATATACCTGCTACGTAAGATGCCCTACTTTCTACCTTAAGAGGTCGCAAAGTAAGTGGTTCGCTTACCTGCAAACGAAGATTGCTTCATTTCTAGGCGACGTGCGCCAATTTAATTTAATGTGTAGCAATTTCCGATCGCATTTCTAGAATAGCGATTTTTTCAACCTAATAGGGCTTTCAGTTTTTCGACAAAAGACCAGCAGGTCTGCCATGAGTCTTTACACCCAATATATATATATCCGAACTTAGCCATTCTTTAACAATTCGATGGATCAACAGTTGAGTCAACATAAGACAAGACGTATAGTTTGTCCATCAATATCAGAGTATGTTGTTCCTTCCCAAAGGGAGGACTTACATTGGAAGGAGATCTAAGCATTTTGAAGTATGTAACTGTAGCCGGCTTCTAAAACTGCACTAATTTAGCCGAGCTTGATACATGTCCATTATATATCACTGAACAACAGATATTTAGAAGACATAGCGATGAGATGAAAGTCAGATTTTTTCCAGCAGAAAAAAAGGTTATGAGTGTTTGAAACCATATGTCAAACAACAGATAGGTTCCGGTTTCAGACCACAAAATTTACAAACCAACAAACGATTTGTTGGACCTTATTCTCGAGAAATATTAAGAAACTCGAAAGAAGTTGGACAAGATGGAACATATTAAGGTTCCGCGGATAAATCTGGGGGAAACTTAAGTGTGGATATCTATTTGGGAAACACAATATCTTACAGGTACTGTTCGTTTTGCTCTCGCAGGGTGACATATGGAAGTGTTCAGAAATCCATTCCGCTAGGTAGATTCAGAACATACAAATTTTTGAAGAAGCAATTTACAAGTCAGAGTCAGATCCACTTCGGCAATGTTAAGCTGTGTGAGTTGCAATGAAATAAACAAGCTCATTGTTTGGTCATGATAGATTCACTATCCTTCACCATCGCAATAAATTGAGGATAGTAGTGTTTCTTGCTCCTGATTCAATCCTTACCGTTTTTAATAGAGTTTGCCAAAACTTCATTAATAAGACAAAAGAAGCAAATACAAAACAATCTGCCAGATTCAATTAAAATACAACAAAATTTCAAATCAACCAGATAAATGAGAACCAGAAGAATCCTTACCATATCAATTAACCTGCAATCGTTGTCATTGATGGCAAAACCTATTTGGCAATTCAAGTGTTGCTAAAATTAGAAACCACAAGCATCTCATGATTTTGTTTTTTAACAACACCTTCTCGGTACGATAAACATAACCAAAATCAAGGTTTCCTTTATCTGTTGAGTTGAAATGCAAATATATACTGTAGCAGCGTCTTCATCCATCGAACGAACAAAAACGAACTAAAGCTAACCACAAAATGAATTTCATGTGGAGAAACATTATATTCCACATAAGTTGAGTCAAATAAGTTTTGATTCAAAATTCACTTTCTTCTAAATACAAACATACGAGAGTATACATAACATATTTATCTACTCTAAGAGTAGACTCTCTTGGGTATCTTCACTCCGCACTCAATCGTTTTATCATCAACTCAAAACCAACATTTCTGTTTGTATACAAACTCCTGAATTTTCTTCTGCCAAATATTCGAAGTGCATTGTCCAATTGTCCTTTTGGATGAGGACTAGAGTAGATATACTGCTAAAACCCGACTAGAACCACAAAATTGTCTCCATACATGCATGCTCTGTTCATTCAATTTGCATGCAAAACTTAGTCTTCGAATAGATAGCCCATACCAGCTGTCATGTGCAATTTCCAAAACTATCTTCGTCTCCATATCTGTTCTTGTTGCCTCTACGAATTGTATTATGTATCTACGAGAGTATGCGAAATTTTCCACTATTTTCTTTGTCTTTTCTGGTTATTGTTGTGCTGTGCATTTTTTCTTATAGTCTTATAGTCTTGTTATAAAAACTTATTCAACCGAAAAGAAAAACTTTAAAAAAAACCACCAAAGCAGCTCGAAAAAAAAAAAATTCTGAAAACCAAAACCAGACCCACCATTGTTCTCGTATTTAAGTTAGTTTTCGTACTACTCTGGTTGGTGTCGCCTCTATGCTCATATAACTTCTCTGGTTTACTTTAACTGAGTCTATTTTGTATGCGGTGTGAGTACGAGTATCTTTTATTGAATAAATTGCAACAGCAGAAGTTTTAATTACCGCCTACGTTGGCGTTATAAACGACTGTACGAGTACATACCAAACTGTCTGTCTACGTTTTTGAAGAGAAAAACAAGTCATAGATCACAATGCCAGAGAGGTAAGAAATTCTCGAATTTTTACTCGTACTCGTACTCGTACTCGTACTCATAGTACGTCATGGCATTTATTCGAGTAAAAGAATAACGAAATTGTTATGAAATTGTTAATCGAACAAATTGAAACGCCATAGATACTATGTATAGGTAGTATCTTCGGGCAATTCTGGGTCAAACAGTAGGCATGTTTGTTTAAAGCTGACGCGACTGATCCAATTTAAAGGCGGGAAATCAAGAAAAACATTTTTCTTAAGAAGTTTTTTGTGTGCTTGTTTACAAAAAGTTTCAAACAAAGCCACACAATGGGAGAATTCAGATACTTACTCGTACATAGATACGCAAAATGAGGAGAATTTCGCAATTGTTTATTTGGGGATTTATTTTTTTTTTCCAAGCCGAATCCAATAGATGTTGTGGAAACTCGTCAACTCATCTAATAAGAAAAAGTGTCAGGTTTTAAGGTTGTTTATTTATTCGGTAGTCTTTCTTGTTGTTTATGTTTAAGAAAAGAAAACAAAACAAACACACTTGTAAGCAAGTGAAAATGCGGTTTGTTCTTTTGTCAATACAGTTGAATACTTGTATCTGTAAGCAGAAAGATACTTATAAGTGGGCGAGTGACTGACTTTATTCAGTAATTACTCTATGACAATACAGCTGTTAGGTGTATCGCATTTTTTTATAATGATCTCATCACAAATATAATCTGTAACTTATTTGCTCATTAATTGATGGAAAATCCTCATACATTATTCGCCGCAAACATGTGTTTCTAAGAGGTGTTCGTTCTAGGCCAATAAACAAAATAAATCCACTGCCACTGCCCTACACAGAGTTGTATTTCTGATGAAAATGCTTCGAAGCAGAGCATACTAGCAATCTAAAAAGGTGCAGCCCGGTAGGAGCCATGGCCTAGCTTCTTGACACTCATTTGTGTTGCTCATGTTGTCATTTTTTGTCACCTCTAAGCGGGGCCCACGGTTCATTGCCGAATCCGAACGGCACTCCTTAAAAGCTTTTTCAAAGGCAATTTTACTTTGGGGAGTTTGCCATTGCCCGCCGAAAGGGTGATGACGATTCGAAAGATTGTTGGCTATGCCGGAGATCGAACCCCGGACCCTCTGCGTGATAGTCCATTGAGCTAACCATCACGCCATCGCCACCACCTAAAAGGTTCGAAATACCTGAATAAAAATTCACATGACCCACGCTTCACAGTTTGAGATCGAAAATTGTACAGCCATGGCTTTCGCTTTGAGACCGCTTGCCATAGAACCCTGAATGAGCCGTGATATTAATAATCAACAGCATTTGTAAAGATTATACACCCTCGCGGCGGCTCAATAATCCGACATGTCCGGAGTCGGTTAGGAAAATTTTAATCTAACACCGCTGTGGCCCGACATACGTCCGAAATCACGCGTAGCTGATATGAAAATGGAATTGGAATACAATTTCATCTTATCCATCGAACGCCTCTAACCTGTATTTACTAACAGTAATCGATCAAAGCTGGCAAAAGTACGACATTTCACGGTGCAACAATTTAAAAGTCACCTCGCTGCAAAAGCAACTCTTATGCGCAATCTTTATGCTTGAGATGAAGCCGCCGCCGGGTCAGGTGGTATACCTTCGGAATCCTATGAATATGAGAGTAACGCACTACACAAGAAACGTGTCTTGTATTTTTAAATACTGGTTGGCGTACCAATCCAGGAATAGTGTATTCCAAGGAGCTTGTACATTTTTCTAAAGTGGAAGCAGACCCAACGGAAGAAAAAACTGGAAATGTAATAGTGAATCAATTGAATTCTGTAGCTGAGGCGGTTAAGTTTTACGATACCGTTGAGAAGTCATCACGGTATTAAGTCAAAAGAACATTTCGTCTTCCACTAAATAGTTTCTCTCCATTCTTTATCAGAAATCTTAAGCTTCTGGTCGCCTACGTATATCCTTAAGGTTCTTAAAATACAGTACAGACCAGATCAGAATGGTTCAAAGTGTTTTTAGCATATCGGGCCGTGCGGTGATGAAGAATGGACATTGGACAACTATGACTTTTTGCATCAGGGATGAAACAATTCCTAAAATTGTTTCTAAGACAGCATCTGCTAAAAGCTGACAATGAAGAAGCGATTTGTAAATTTATAAATTTAGAATAACGCGTTTATTGAACAAATCTGTTATATCTTCGATAGGTGAATTGATTCTGAGAAGACCTTTGAACCAGGTAGTCGAGCAAACTTTACACAAAGTAACTTTCATCCTGTCGGAGCAGTGCTCTTTCTTAAGAAGAGTCATGCCAGCTGCTTCTCTGATCACATGAAACTCAACAAGCAGTGAAAACTCTAACCGGGGACTCAAGCAGTCTCAACCTAGGACAAAAACTTTAGAATCTCTCCTCCTGCCTGGCAAGATTATCAGCGATCTGATTTCTGATTTAAAGGGAGCTCAGTGAATTTATTCCGACGGCGATCAGAAAAGTATTTCATTCTCCAACAAGCTTGAAAGTGGAAGTACCTTACTTTTTCCAAGGTCTGCACTGATACTCCAACAATGATTCAATATTTAGTTGGAACACCTGCATCTTGGCCTGTAAGCTTATTTACATACTAAGGTAGCGCTACAGTTCGGTGTGAACCCAGGCTTCAATTTACCAGCTTCTACATTTAGCTCGGTCTTTAGCGAGATCTTTCCCTACTGAGTCTTACCTCTGGGTAAGATTCGAAGACTCTGCGAGCCGGAGCATTGGTGTCCATTCTTCTTAGATGTCCTTGGCTTCTCAGCCGATTGACGATCTTTTGACTAAGTCGATGTCACTGTACAGCTCGTAAAGTTCGTCGTTGAATCTTCTCATCCAAAGCCCGTCAACGCAAACGGCGCTAAATATTTTTTGAAGGATATTTCTCTCGAAACGAATGAGGATATCTTCTTCTGATTTCGATAGAGTCCATACTTTAGCGCATTGTCTGGCCGTGTTACACAAGCCGTGAAAAGTTGCGTTGTCGAAGGCACACTCAATGTGTATGAAAATGCACAAGTCGAGTGCGTCATCGATTCCGTCTACCACATTTTAAAGCGTTGGTTGACCAAGAAGTCCATGCTCAAATTCCTCACGAATTTTCCATAATGTCATAGCCCTAATTACAGACTGTGTATAGCTCCGCAGATACTAGGGGCATTTTTGGAGTAATTCGTAAAGACACGAATACATTCCATTCCTGGTTTAAAACATACAACTTGTGCTGGCATCTTGGTTTTATTCGCGTTCACAAGACTAGAATCAAAACACAGCCAGGATGCAAAGTAAAACCCCAGCGCATGCTGTACCAAAAATGTAGGAATGCCTCGAGAGTGAAGTGATATGAATATTGCAAGGAGGGATTTTCATAAGTGCTTTTAGAACAGAGCAAGAGCTGTTACTGAAAGTCGCCATGCAATCAAAACAGATCGATCTTAAGAGTATGTAGCTTCGTGAAAGCTTGTTTCGACAGGCAACCGACACAAGGGCACAAAGCCTGATCATGGCCGTGTTTCGTCGGCATAAAGTTACGCCTTCTGAGGTGGCAGTGATCATGTCTTGCCGTAGGCTCTTTGACACAGAAAGGATAACGATAGCGCCTTGGAGTCATAAGGATTCTTTTCAGAGTTAAAACCTAATAGCCTATCGTTTTTAGAGCACCAAGGAATTTGATTACCTCATCAGTCACCACAATCGATGACAGATACGAGCTACGACTGTGCGATACTCAACTTACTTACGTTGACCTCGTTACGTTACAAGTCTGTTCTGACCCGGTAAACCGGAATATGATAAAGAGCTTGTTTCCAACTCAGTATACTCGTAGGTGCAATCAAAAAGTCTATGTACTTCTGAGTAATTCTCCTCTTTTAACGACTTTGATCAGCGTTTCGGTGTCTTTATAAGAATCACTCAACGAAATCCGAATGAGCTTCTTATATTGAGCTTGTAATGAGTTTCCTTGGTTTGAAATGAAGATCTTCGAATTTGCAATCCGTCTGAGGTTACCCAAAGCAGGGAAAAGATTCGTACGTCCTTAGCAGGCAAAATAAAATCTAGGAGTTGGATATTCCGAACACGATAACGTACTGGAAATGCTTTGTGCGAGTACCCTTGCGACTGAAAGAGATAATTTCAATAAACAGCCAGTTAGCTTAGCTATAGCCAACAACTATACATATGTCAAGTTATCACTACGTAATGACCAACGGCGCACACCCACCAGATCAACACGGCTTTCTGTCTAAAAGGCATAGCGTGACTCAGTAGGAAACCCTGGGAGTGTATCAGTTTTTTGTATATCATAGAATACGAGCAAAGCTGTGTTAGAAAAACGGCGTTCCGCAAGGTTGCTACACTAACTACTAGTTTTAGATAATTTATGTATCATAACTGCCGTACTCGACAAATATATAATCTAATCACTGACCAATTTACAAGTTAAATTAGTCTCAAAAAGAATACGCCAAAACCGGCAGCATTGTGGGGCTCCTTTATAAATTGACAAATGGACCATGCGCCCCAAGACCACTGATGACTACTTGACCTATTTTATGGTTGTTTTCCGTTGTTACCCATCATATAGATTCGGTTGATAGATTTCAATCGTAATACGATATCTCTGATGAAATCACATCTCTAATTAGATCAAAGTATCTGGCCTTTATCCAGCCACAGCTAATCCTCAAACAATAAAGTTTACTTTAACATCCCTCTAAATCACCGCAGTGATTAAAGATGCCAACCTTTAAATGCAATCGTATCTAAAGTTCTCATTAGTCCCTCGTGGTGGCACCAACACAGGGTGTAAATAAAAATAACGAGCTCCTTTAAATAATCAAGAGGCGGGTGATTGGGCGACAAATAGAATGAGAATGAGGAGAATTAGTGTTCGTTTTTTTTTTTACTGACATCCCATAGTTGATTGCATCCTTAATCCCATTTACACTTCTCGCATTTGGTGAGCTTATCGACCAATCAATTACAAATCTTGGTGTGAAATAAATTCAAATGCCGTTAAACCACAACAACCAACGAATGGACTTCGTTCGTTGGTTCTTTAGTTCTTTGATTCTTTGCATCTCTTCCGTGTGCTTTCTATTTGTTGGTTGGTTCCTCTAAATCGCACATTTTCTGTACACATTTGTCGTTTTGTAGCACCAAATGTCAAACGATTCTGGGTTGAGATTGGGGGTGGGCTGTCAAATGAGGTGACAACAAAACGATGAAGAAAAAATAAACCATCACTTGAATTGGAATGTGTGCCTCATTTTAGCGTCCCTGACTGTATCTCTTATCGAGTCAGCTATTTCCAAAGTAAACACAAAATCAGATTCCAAGGTTTCGAGATACTTTTTTTATATTTTTGCTTTTCTTTTTGTGCTGCGTCGTTGTCATCGTGTCTTTCCTTCCAGTTTTACTTGGCTTTGGTTGTAGTCGTATCTTCCACTTTTTTTTTTTATTTATTTCTCAAGTGGAGAAAATAAGCCAAACTAACGTAAAAGATCACGTTTAACGCAAAGGATAAACGAACCGGGGAACAAGGGAAGGCGCATAAAAAAACACGTTCAGCAAGAAAGCTCGTCAACACGAACGTGTATAAGCCAATAGAGTGTGCAGTTGTAAAAGTGGAAGAGACACAGTGCTGCAGGGGCAAATAATTGAAAACAAAAAAATTGCACTTCCTGGATTGTGCTGGTATGAAAGTTGGTAAGAAGACGTAAAATAAAAAAAAATAAATAAACGCACGCATACTCGAGTAATTTCCATTCTCGATTGAATGCAAGGGATGCAATTACATGAAATTAGTTTTTATTCCTCAAGAACCTCCTTATCCCCTTTCTTATTCTTTCAACCTATGTAACCTTCTGTCACCAACACTGGGCTTGTGTTTTCTTTAACAAACATAGAATCCAGATGAAAGACTGTATTTGGAGATTCCTACATCAGAGCAGATACCTCTATACTATGCGGTGGATACTTATTTTCTATGCAAAAACTGCTTTCGCACAATGAGATATAAGTAAATTGCGTTAAATGGAAGTGAAATAAAAGCATCAGCTGCCACAGGGTACCGTTATTGGGCCTGCTCTTTTATATTATTTTATTAAACTTAATCACACCAAGAAATCTAGATATTTTTAAATATCATAATCCTCTTCAGTACTGAATTGTAATTCCAACTATCACCGTCCACTACTTGTTGTATAGCAAAGCTGAAATTAGATGGACGGCTAACTGGCAAAGGATGAAACGTGTTACTGAAATGCTACCATCGGGAAAGTAAAGAGAATCAGTATCCTTTCCCCATTTGCAACTGAATATTCCTTGATGAAATTAGGTTCTACACGAAGAATTAAGAAGGACGAGATCATCTTAAAATTTTCCACCTCCATAAAGATAGTGCGGATATAATAAACTGGTGCCGGAGGGCTTGCCTCTAATTTTACCAAAATTGTGTTTTACCACAATGGATGCACTACAGCAGATAGTGCATATACATCCAAGGCCAGTATACGTCAAAAGTTCACCTCTTAATTGATATTAAGACCGCATATGACTGTACCATAGACACGGCCAAGTTTAGTATTGGCATGTCCCTGACAAACTCACCCTGTGTAGAATGACGACGGGGAGCGCCCGCTGCTTCTTAAAGATCGGAAGCAGTGTATCCGAAACCTCTGATATAATAAAAATGTTTAGACCTCTAAACGCTGTCTTGTTTTATAGCTTTTTGAACATCATACGAAACTCGCAAGGCAACACTGGAGGCAACATTTTCCAGGCAATAACTGGATTCCTGGCTGGGTCACCAACAGTTTTTCAAATCGCCATCACCCTTTCGGCGGTCAATGGCAAACTCCCGAAAGTAAAATTTGCCTACGAAAAGCTTCTAAGGAGTGCCGTTCGGAATCGGCGATTAACCGTAGGCCCCGCTCAGATGTGACTAAAAATAACAACATGAGCAACACAAATGAGTGTCAAGAAGCTAGGCCATGGCCCATACCGGGTTGCCAGCGCGACAGTGTTTTTTTGTAACTTGAATACGCTGTCGCGCTTGCAAGTTTTCAAATTGCCAAGAAAGACTATACAAACTTTATTGATGAAGATATCCTTGGCCATTTAAAAAGAGAAATTCTTCGACTGGTTTTTTGTCCCGTCTGCGTTGAAGCGTTTTGGAGGAGCAGATTTAACGTCAAACTCTTCAAGATGTACAGAGAGCATGGAGCTTCTCAGAAAAGTGCACATTAGTTACCAAAGATGGCTTGGACGTGTAGAATGCATGAGCCGGGAAAACGCAATAAAGAAAGAACTCGCTTGAGGTGGTGCGAACAAGTGGAATAGGACCTCAACCAGCTTTGAGTGTGCACGTTTTGGAAGCTAGCAGTAGGTAAATTCATCAACTGTAGGCATCCCTCAGCAGATCCCTTCTTGCTGAGATTCCATTGAAAGTGGAAGAGAGCAGGTCTTGCTCCAATGCAAACCGTTGTATTAGCAACGTTTGAATTGATCATAGGAAGCACAGACGAATATTGTGAGCAAACTTTCCTATTCAATGGGTGGGTGATTGTAGTAGACTCTCTGACATGGAAACAGATTGGATCTTCTTGGTAGCTTATATATCTAAGTAAAACTAGCAATGTCTAGCTTTTTTTAAGTTATTCGATGATTCTATGGTGCATGATCTACGATCTGTCCGCGAAAAACACATAAGAAAATGTTCTCACTTACGGTTGTTGGATAAAAAAGCAAATGCTCTTCGTCACTTGCTTTTTACAGTGCTTTCGGAGTAGCTCCGCATATTATACAGCTCCAAGTGTGTGAAGATATAGTAAGTAGGAAAACAGAAGGGATCCTGGCTACATTGCAGAAAAAATTACGAGAAAGAAAAACATAGCGCCAAAAGCTGCTTGATTGGAACACAATGCATAAACCGACGCACGAATGTTAAAGACAAGAGAATCATTGAAGTTGAACGAGGTGGCTAAGAAATCAAAATGTTTCAATCTAGCAATCTAGTAGAATTGCGGTTGCTAAATTGGCAGCGACATCTACAGGACCAGAAACAATGGAGAGCTGCCGTCCTAGAGATGGAGCCTCTTGATAGGTTTAAAGCGACTTATGCAAGCAAACAGTAAGAGCATGCATCAACCTGGCATGGTATTACCAGAGTAAAGTGACAATGTGCCAGCATCGATCGGGGATGAGGCCTACATATATTGACGTCAAGGTCTTTTATGAGGAAAACTCCTTTCGACTAATTCTTTCAACTATTAGCTATATGAACAATCTCACGTTAAATAGTGTTGAAAACAACTTGATACTAATGAAGCCCTGCAAAAACGTCGGTTTTCTTAGTTTTCGACAAAACATACATCTGTGCAACTTCAAAAAAACGTGTGTACGTTAATTTATTACAAAAAGTAAAGTCATTTCTCTACTGATTTTTTGCAACTCACTTTTTACCTGGTAACACAGCCCATGTACAGCCATGGAAAAGCTCCACCTGATCCATGTATCAATCTATTCCTCCAGACCACAAAAACGAATTTAATTTCAACCAAAAGGCAAACAATGAATGAGAAGCAAAAAAAAAAAAACAAAGCAACCTCCAACTGGATTTGAGTAGTCTCTTTAACATTCGCCACATTGTGCCAAGAGACTGTTGTTCGCTTTGCTATTACTATGCCATGCCACCCACAATTTTATTACGAAAACACTTTTTACCTCCCATTGCTCGTTTGAAACTCGTCTATTTGTTGTGCTGTTCTGTATCTATTCATCTTCTTATTTTGTGCATCTTGTGGCAAAGATAACACTACAACAACAGCAACAAAAAAGACAAGCTGTAGCAATCCCCAGATTGTACATGTGTAACAGGAAAAGTAATAAAATTCTAAAGGAACACCAGCAAGCAACTTTGTAAACTTTCAATATATTTCGACCCACCACAGCACCCTCTGGTCTTCTAACCAATTCAACAACCCCATGTACCCCTATCAGTTCACTATGCTACGACAACAACACAAAACACATGATACTATGCGCTACTGTGCTTTGTGCTCTGCTCGTGGCGTTTCTTGCATAATCAAAAGGAAAAAAAATTAAAAAAACGAAAAAGAGAAAATACAAAAATTACAATTCTTCTTGCCTCGCGTTTATTTGTTGCTTTTTACTGCTTCTTTCTTCCTTCCAGCTCTGACGGACTTTTTTTTTTTTTTTCTGTTTCTCTGCAAAAATGTTGCAAACGTTTCTTCGTCCAGATGCAAAAGATACTCGTTTAATGCAAGAGTATGCTGCAATACTATGAGTAGAGGGGCTGCATAGTGTGCAGCTTTAGCTAGAGAACCAGGTTTTTGACCAAGTAAATGGACACAAATAGCCACAATATCGGAGCGCGCGTCCCATTGACGAAATAATAACCAAAAAAAAAACTACAACGACTTGAAAGAAAACCAAAAAAAAGTAATAAACTCCAACAACAACAAGCCAGATACTGCCTAGGGTTTGATAGAACCCTACAACAGTGCAACATAGTACAATACAGTGCAGACTTGGATCGGATTTGAATTCGAGTACGGATTTTGGATTAAAGGGTGGGAGGATGACAAAAGGGCTGAGAGACCATCCATATCCATGTCGTGGTTATGCTCGTACCAACTTCGTAAAGAGCCAACAACTCGGGCCAATAGTTTTCTGGAATTCAAATTTCCAGTCACGTTTTGTATTTGTATCTGAGAAGCAATGTGAATGTCGTTCCTCAACAATGAAAACTATGCTTGCCCCAACTGCTTGGTTAGGTTTTCTGTCTTTGTGTGCATCTAGATACATTTTGGGAAAGACTCAAGATCTGGTTGGGGGGGGGGGGGGGGGGGGAGTAATTGTTATTGGAGCTCTTATGGGGTTTTTTCTTCTTTTTTTTTCGTTTTCAGTCTTTCTTTGTTTTTTTTTTTTTTTTTGGAAAAGTTGCATTCGATTTCGTGTTTCTATGGCTTGGTTGGGTTTTTTTTCCTCCCTCTATAAGTATTGGTAGTAGTAGTGAGTGTGCGTGATTGAATTGATGTGTCTGGATTTTGGAGGTTTACTTTAGGGATTAACGTAGCACTTCAAGTGGCACAGTGTTAAATGATGGAATTTTCGGTTAAATTGTTTGCATTTAGCGAGAGTGGTTTTGTGATCTCTTCGGATCAACCAGTTCTTCTTTTAGGTGGGGAGAAAAATCATAAAAAAAAAATAAATGAAAATGAGAAGAGAAAGAGAAAAGGGAAAAGGGAAAAGGAGAAATTAAGGATAATCGCTTTACTTTACAAGTGTCAAGTACTCATTGAGGAAAGTGGAAAATGAATTCAAACTACTCAGCGCAATTTGGAGAATTGCTTTTACTACGTTGGATTTCGTTAGTTATTTTAATTTTTATTAACACTTTAGGAAGCAGGAAAAGTTAAATGCAGACAAAAATTCGAAAACTGCAAGTCCTACAAGTCAAAAAGTCTTCGGTAATATTTGTTAGATTTAATGTGCAAGCGAGTAGATGTTTAGGTACAGGGTAATTTTGCTTTGAAGTAGCTCACTTCATTCAACAAAAACCCATAAAAAAATAGTAAAGTCCAAAGTTTTCTTAGTGTAGGAACTCGAAATCCCAGGTAAGTAAACCAGAATCAAGCTTACATACTTACAGATACTTTGTTAACGAATGTTCACTTGGATTTTGCTTACCTGAAAAAAAAAAGGAAAGAATATTATTAATATGGAGTGCACAACATAGAAAACAAATTAAACAGAGATAAAAGTAAGAGCTAGAAACTTAAAGATACTTATACTTTTAGCTCTATCGTGATATATACTTAGTTTTTAGCTTTGAAATTTCGTACGGAATTACACTAGCATATTGTTTAATCAATCTTAAAAAAAAATATTGATATACAGCAGCACTAAAACAAAGTGATTCAATTTAGCCACTACACTTGGTATAACTGGCGGAAAAAACTATGGAAACATAATAGTATTTGCTGCCAAAATTTAAATTTGAACCGTTTTGAAGGAAATAAAGATTTCTGACAATTAGCAGTTGTGTAAACCTTCAATTTGAACCTGAAATATATTTATAAAACAAAAAATTATCAGAATGCCCAAGTGCAAGGTGTACTCACTTTCACTTGATTTGAATATACGAAGATTTCAAAGATTATTAAAAAACTTCCACCACCGAGGGACAGTAGAATGTGCATTCAAATCAGGGAGGCCGAGAAAAACAACAAACACCACCGATCAAAGGATATCGAACAATAATCCAGAAAAAACGGCAACTGAAATTAACGCCGAATTAAAGAAAAGAGGTTTTGCGAAAGTAACCGATCGCACAATAAGGAATAGACTAAGGGAAAGGGGACTATTCGGAAGATCTCGTTTGAAGAAGCCACTTTTTTCTTACATGAATATGGTAAAGAGGCTCGATTTTTCTAAGGATCATGTTCATAAATGCCAAATAGGTGGATTTTTCAGCAAGACAACGATCCGAAGCATTCGTCTAGGTTAGTAGTAGTAGATTTGTTCCAACAGGAAACAGCGAATGTTTTCGAAATGGCCGTCTCAATCCCGGGATATTAATCCAATAGAGCACTTTAGGAATATGATTCTCAAAGTATACGAGGGCGGGTCAATAAGTCCGTGACTTTTGGATTAAAACACAGATTTTTTGATAAAAAAATAATTTTATTTTTCAACGTAGTCTCCCTTGAGCTCTATACACTTTGTCCAACGCTTCTCCAATTTTTTTATCCCTTCCAAAAAAAATGTTTTGTCGAGGTCCTCAAAATAGGCCTTTGTTTGCGAGATGACTTCATCATTGGAGTCAAATCTTTTTCCACCAAGCCATTTCTTCAGGTTTGGGAACAAGAAGTAGTCACTCGGAGCCAAATCTGGAGAATAGGGTGGATGAGGGAGCAATTCATAGCCCAATTCATGGATTTTTGCCATGGCAACTGCACATGTGTGCACCCTTGCATTGTCTTGGTGGAAAAGAACTTTTTTCTTGGCCAAATGAGGTCGTTTTTTTTTCAAATCGTCATTGAATGAAAATATTCCCCATTGATTGTTCTTCCCTTTTGAAGTTAGTAAATGTGGATTATACCGCGTGCATCCCAAAAAACAGTCGCGATAACTTTATTGGCTGACAAACCCACCTTGGCCTTCTTTGGCGCCGATTCACCCTTAGAAACCCACTGTTTTGACTGTTGTTTGTTCTCTGGTGTGTTGTGATGGATCCATGTTTCGTCCACGGTTACAAAACGGCGCAAAAACTCTTCCATATTGCGATTAAACAACGCCAAACCTTCCTGTGAAGTTGTTACACGATTGCGTTTGTGGTCGACTGTGAGCAAACGCGGCACCCATCTTGCGGAAAGCTTTCTCATGCCCAAGTGATCATTCAAAATTGAAACCACTGAGCCATGCGAGATCCCTACGGCTTCCGCAATCTCTCGCACTTTCAATCTTCGGTCGGCCAACACCATATCGTGAATTTTTTCGATTGTTTCGGGTGTAGAGACCTCAACTGGGCGTCCAGGACGTTCGGCATCTTCAGTGCTTGTACGGCCACAACGAAATTCAGTAAACCACTTTTTTACCATTGAAATCGATGGTGCAGAGTCCCCATAGTATTTATCAAGCTTAGCCTTGGTCTCGGTAATGGTTTATTTTCGCAAGAAATATAGCTTAATAAGCACACGAAATTCACTTTTTTCCCTTTTCTCCTCAAACTACTACTACTACTACTCACTAAGTCTGATAAAAATAGCTGTCAAACACAAACTAACTGACGCAGCAAGTTTAAATTTTGACAGGAGTCAACTGACAGATGCCTGTTGACAGGAGCAGTGTTGCTGTTTCAGTAAAGAGGTCAGAAATTCAAAAAGTCACGGACTTATTGACCCGCCCTCGTAAATCTAGAGGCTGTTTTGTTTTCACCATAGTGCATTTTAGCACTTTTCAGCGATCTTAACAACCTAAGTCAAAGTGACTGATATCTTCAAAAGTGGCCTTAGATACGCATTGACTTGAGAGAAAGTTTTAAGAAACCCAATCGTTTGCAAGGCACCAAGTGTGACCCTACAAGCTTAACCCAATGATGATCACACCTGGTCGAATGCAGCTTAGTGCGCTTCACTGCATTGTCTTCTGTTCAGAGAACTACAATGAGAACCTTTAAGTAGAGTAATTTTCATCTTTTGGAAAAGAAGTAACCTTATTGTAATCACTCAAGGTCTATGTGAACCAATCTATTAATGAATTCCACCACCTATACTACTGAAAACGGACATCACTGCAGCTCACAATGTCCGATAAGATAGATCAATATAAATTCCGTGATAATCTCGGGCATTTACATAATGAATGTATCAAAATCCCTGAGCAATAAGCAGCATAGAAATGACCCTCATCAAAATTAAATTTGTAGGCAAAATCAGTTAAGCCCTCATGGGCGCAGGAAGAGATGACTTTGCCAAAGATACTACCACGAGTTCTTTAACAAAACTCAGGAGGAATACCACTAGATTTTTTCTTTTAAAATTAACGCCAAGTTGGAAAAGACGGACACCTTTGGTTGTATAGTTGAAAGATAAAACCTGCACAGTGCCACAGACCTTAACCAATCTAACGGGAGATTATTACGGCGAGAGCCTAGAGCTTCCAGATCAATACATTTGTATACCAAACAATGCCTTCATTAGCGGTAACAGTTTCTCAATCTGCCAAACCGAAAAGGAAGTCTTACGTCTTTAAACGAACTTTACCGCTATTCCAATCGATCCTATAGGAATTTGCAAGGGATACAACAACGATTTGTTAGAATTATTCAACGCCGTTAATCGAAAGAGACTATTGGCTTCAAAATACTAAGACGCGATCAAAGGGAAATGAGTCTAAACCAACTTAACTTGCGCAACTCCAAGTGGTTAGCAAAAGATCAGCAAAATTTTGAGACGTATTGGTACAAGTACATATATTCAACTGGTGGTGGCATAAAGAATTCGGTACGCTCATTAGGTGATCCCAAAAATGTTCGATTCAAAACTCGACAAAACAAGAAAAAATGCCGGACACTGCCGCACTTTATATCGAGCGATCGAAAAGACCAATATTAAGTCTTCTTATCCAGAATTTAATTGGGACCAATCGCATTGAAGATTAAGCCACTTTAGGGAACTGCCTCTAGTTTCGCAAAGTTAGTTGGTTAAGGACCTATTCCACTTGCGCACGCAACCTGAGCCGCGGTCTACCTCTGGGGCGGATTCCAACACTTTTCAGACCGGAGCACTATTGTTGATTCGTTCGTCTGCTTTACATGACCCAGCTACCTCAGTCGTTAGACCTTCACTCTTCTGGAGAAGTTGTTTTCGCTGTGCGTCCCAGGTAGTTCGTTGTTGTGTCTCCTCTTCCAATTACCGTCTATGCAGACGGGACCGAAAATTACCTCAAGAATTCTCCTCTTAAAGCAGCCAAGAGTACGAGTACTCCCATCCATTTTAAATAAACGCTACGCCCCTGCGCCGTTGAGCAAGACTGGATTATTAAGGTTTTTTTTTTTAAAGAGTCATTCCCTGTTGATGTTGGAGAGATGACTTTGCTAGTCAATTGGCTTCTTAGCCCAAGAAACAGCGTTTGGCAAGAATCATTTTTTGTTTGATCTCGCTTGTGTCGTTCTCTGACTGATAGCGAAGCCTTGATAGACAAAATACTTAACTACCTCATATTGTATAATAGTTAACATATATTTGTTGGGGGTATGCTCTCCCTGAGAAGTCGGTTTTGAGTGTCCTTTTTTTATTGACAGAATATACTTGACATTGCCTAATCAACTTCATTCCCGTCGAGTGAATGGATTTTTCAGTCTACCTCCTTCAGGCTAAAAAGTCACTCTGCCTAACAACGGTGTTTGCCGTTCTATAATCAACAAAAATATGAAGTTTTGCCCCAGCGTCGGTTTGAGACTCTACTACTATGTTCGCGTCTTAATCTTTTCAGGCTTCGGATCGAAGTTTATATCCGGGGCATTTGTTTTATTTAATTTTGGTAAAACATCCTTTTGGTAAGACTCTCATCCCCAAAGTAGCATCTCTTAATTTCCTAGACCGAGCGCTTCCTATACTCCTTTTTATTTCTCCTGAGAAGTCAGTGTTTTTCTTCCCTCTTCTGATCGAGGAGCTCGTGAGCAGCTCTAGTACTTCTATTTATGTAGCGCCGATTCGTATGCATCTAGGGGTTGCGTTGTAATAGCCTAGTAAAACCGAGTTCATCACGAGCGGCATTTGATACTACCGGCATAGGATATCACACAGCCCGATACAACTGGTATCTGTCATTAGTTGTGGTAACGGCTGAGCCCATAAACACTCCGTTTATTCATTCGATGTCCTAAAGTCGCCTGACATCGACGGCATATATCCAGTAATGCAACAAAAAAGCATATACAATTTCCTGGCAATTCGAAACAAAATCTTTATTGCATTCCTGACTCTGAATAAGGGCAATCCTGGTGCTGATTGCGGATTCTGACCACGGGCAATACGTAATGCAGAGAATTACCAGCGATTTCCAGCGAAAAGGCGTCCTATCTGAGATGATGGTCTTCCAATGGTTCTAACATTCAAGTAGAAGGAGGCGCAAAAGTCATCACCCTATCGGGAAATGTTATAATTTTTTGCAAATGGCGTCGTACTTCAATCATATTTGGCATTTGTGAACTAGACAGCTGCAGTATACAAACAGACGAGCAATGGAGCGCTATACTCCGCAAGAGCGTGGAATAATTGTGTCGATTTTGTTGGCCAATAATCGGTCGGTGGTGTTAGCGCAGCCTGAACGACGTCGATTTCCTAATCGTGTCGCGCCAACTGGGCAAACATTCAGGCGCTTACCTACTCAACTCGAACAAACTGGAACCATGCAGAGCGTGGCCGCCACTTGACTGGTTGTTCGACCAAAAATATCGCGGCTGTGGCAGCCGAAGTCGTTGAGAACGAAGAAACATCAACCAGACGACGGGCCACGCGCAATTGGCTAACACCAGACGGACCCTACAGCGAATTTTAGTGAGACTTACACATGTTCCCGTACAAAGTGCAAACAGTGCATCAGTTAATGCCTCCTGACCGCCAATCGCGTGTGAATTACTGTCAAGCCATCCTCATTCTCAACAACGAAGAGGACGATTTTGTGTCAAAAATTATCATGAGCGACGAGGCCCATTTCCACTTAAGCGGTTAGGACTATAAGCAAAATCTTCGTCTCTGGGGCACTGAAAATCCGCGAGTGATGCACGAACAGCCATTATATCCACTCAAAGCCACTGTGTGGTGCGGCGTATTTTTTTGAGGGCGCCATCGCCAATAAGGTCTCTGTAATGGCGAGCGCTTCAGGGCCATGATAAACGACTTCTAACTGCCGAAATCGGATGAGCGGGGCTTGGCGAACATGTGGTTTCAATAAGACGGTGCAACCGCACACACAGCACGAGCCACAATGGGAATTGTGAAGGAAGCGTTTCCTCGTCGAGTAATCTCCCGTTTTGGCGATTTGGCATGCCCAGCAAGATCGTCCGATTTTAAATGTTTAACATCCCAGAGGTTCTTTCTTTGGAGCTACTTGAAGTCGCCGGCTTATGCCAACATGCGAACAGTTCCCACCGGAAACCACCGGAAAATGCGATAAAACGAGAAAAAATGTGTATCAACACTGGCGGCAACCACTTGGCGGATATCATTTTTTCCACCTAACAGAAAAAATTTGTAAAGGTCCAAGGTCCTTTTTTTTTTTTTTTAGTAAAAAAGTAATTCAGAAACAAAATTGGATGATTAATTTTGCGCCACCTATGGAGATGATGTAGAACTCTCTGTTGAATCATGTATACTGACAGTGTCTGGCCTTATGCGCCAGCAGCCTCATTTGTAATCGATTTTTGATGATTTTGTAATCAATGCCTGATTCATCAAATGCTTAAAGGCATGGTTCTCCACCCTTTTCTGCAACAAAGCTAAGTATTGTGATATCATCTTAGATAACAACCCACGAAGCTTATTTTTCATCGAAAAATTCAAAGCAAGGCATAAGTATTATACGCCTTCACCAGACTACATAGAACAGTCTGTCTATACTGCTGGCGATTTCCCTAGCACGATCTAGGGAATAGATCTGCTGGTGATGCACTGATCAATCTCATATCACTCTCACACCAATCTTTTGTATGAGCGAATGTAGGTTTTGATTCAACACAAACTGAAGTTTCGATACTCCTTCCCTGTTTTTGACTTTGGTCTAAGGAATATACCGTCTGATGAAATGACACCAAATGGACTTATCTGACCCAGGAAACAATTGTAGTCAGCTCTTGCAAAGAGGATTGCTGCAAAGCCAGCGTCAAAAACGTAAGATTTCACTGCTTGTAAGGACGAATAGCGGATATATATGTACACAATCCTGAAATAAATTTTAAAGAATTGATAGAAGGGAGCAATATTTGCTTCTGAAACGCGAATCAAGCTGTATTTAAGGCTTTAAGCTACCTCCATTGATTCTAGTTCAAGTACTGGGTATTGTTCGGGTACCACAGTTGCATATGGACAGGCGTATTCTTTTAAACAAGTCTTCGAGTATAGTGGTGTTTTTCTTATAGACTTCTCAATGAATTATGCAACTATCCACAAATAAACTTCCTTATGCTTATGTCTCAGATATAACATACAAGCATGCGAGTAAATCCATCTTTTTGTTCTGAAAATTTCCCCAAATTTGCACGTCACAAACGAATAACTGCAGAAACGCAACCCACAAAAACACGAAACGCGACTTTTACAACGCAATACATTACATAATACGTTACTAAGACTCTGAATAAAATTTTCCTCCACGAATAAAAATTGTTTGATTTTCCGAGTGGTAATCGTCGTAAAATTGTAACCAATTGATTTTGACATCTGTCAGATACAAGTTAAAAAAAATATATAGCCCCCTTGAAAGGTAGATACATTCTACAGTGCACATTCTCTACTCCCAAACACGTGTACAAACAAAGAAAACACGGTCAACAATTCTATTTGGTTTTTCGCATATGTTGTGAGTCATTGAGTCATTGGTTAGAAATCAAGAGCCAAGATCTGACAACCGCAGAGCTGTACTTTTGTACTTGTGAAATTGCAAACGTCGACTTGTGGTGCTAGCTGGTAGTTACGATTTGTGCCCATAACTATAGCCAACGCTCCAATTTCATTTCCTGTAGTAGTACAATTTTGAACCACACTACAAAATTTATTTTCACTTTTTAGCTTCTTTTTTTTTATTAACAAACACTTGGCCATTTTTTTTATTTTTTTTTTGGTAAATAAACGCGTGCCCGTCATGATAGGCGCGACCTCAAGTGTTCGTTATTTTTTTTATTTTTTTTTAATTTTTGAAACGTGATTTAACGGCAATTTAACCGCGCGTTCGTTGAAAGCAATTATGCTATGTATTCTCTATAAATGTATCTGAGTATTTGAGAGGAGAAATTTTCAACTTGGCTTGTCACAGTGTTTGAGTGAGCTAGTAGTGGCAGTGGCATATTTTCTATCCAATCCTCTGCGATTGTATCCACGACATTAATTGACTTGTAGATACAAATACAAGTACTGCCACTCAGTGCTTGTATACTCGTATACCACACCTTAAGATAGTTTGTATCTAACAGTGTTTGTGACGCGAAGCTGATGAAAAGTGTGAAGCGCAAATAATTTGATAGTAAATCGATTTCATTCATTAAAAAGTGCTTAAGCTTTGGTGGAATACGAGTATTTCTTTCTTTTCTCCTTGTTCACTTCGGGGCATTGGCTGAAAATGGTGCTGAAACTTCAACGACCACAAAAGGCTCAGATACAAATGAAGTGACTCAAAGAGAGTGGGATATGACTTAACCGACCGACCCAAGAGTGCAGTTGATACGATTTTAATGGCCGCGTATTATAATTCTTCTTTTTTGTTTTTTGCTTTTCCCCCGTCGAACTTCATAACAAAAAAAAAAAGTTATTGGAGAAGAAAAAATATAGTTGCTTCACGGTGGCTAAGGATGGGAAGATGCAAGTCAAGTTGCGGGAAAAAATTACAAAAAACTGTGAAAGTTTTTTTTTTTTTTTGTATACGAGTATACGTAGTTTTTCTATAATTGCGAAAAGTTTTCTTATTAAAAAAGCGAACAAAGGAGGACGGGGGAGACGGAGAAGAACAAGAAAACTTTAACGCGGAAGATTTCAATTAAATCGAATTGGAATTTCATTGCCATTTTGTATCCGTATCTGTGGATAGAAATGCTAAATGGAGACAATAGACAAAAGTTGCCCTCAGGCTATTGAGTTCCTGATGGATAAGTATATGTAGAGATGGTTTTTCCGCCAATTAATTTGAGAGTTCCATGCATACATATGTATACCATGGGCTGAAATGAAATGTAAATGAATTCGCCATCCAAGAAGACGGATGTGGATGGATGTGAATATGGAAAATTTCTTCAATTTCTGCCTTTATAGATACTAAGTCCGATGATGTGAAGACACAGATGTCCGTATCAGTTTTCAGGATAAACTTTCAAATAAGGCAAGCCTTTTACTTATTGATGTAGACTTAATCCCATATAAAGGCATGAGACAATGCATCAGGACACGTATAAGATTGCATTGTAATACGAAGCGAGAATCCTTTAAGTGCATGTTTGAGATCTAAGTCCTGACCACATCTTTACAACACCGTTGAGCCTGAATATAATATAGCCAACGTTGAGTGCGGTACACAGCAAGTGTATCTTCAACTTGAATTCTAGGATCCCAGATTGTCTAATAAATGCTTTAGAACAGATATTTGCTGAAAGAAGCATTGCTTGACTTACAGCGCACTGAGGATGCATTTAGAAGTTCGCATTTTGTGGATTTCGACGGCCTTTCGAATTCATTAACGAAGTTAAAGGCAAAATCTTTGATCTGGGGTTGATTAGAACAAACCTTATCACTGATCAAACTTAGCAAACATAACTAGATAGCTGCTACAAGAGCCTCCAAAATAAATGTTGTAGTCACCCTACTAAAAGGAGTGGATATACAAAAGACAGAACCGAGCTGTCTACAAAAGAGAATACTGTGACAATTACTATAAACAGCTACTGCATCGTCTTTTCTTCTGGATGAACGCTACCATTAGCTTTTATCGGAAGCAAAAATGCGATTCAAGACGTACTACACGCACGGAATGAAGGAAAAATTCGAAACTGAAAACCCGCATCAAAACGGACATTTTTGCGGTTTGACTTCTTCCATTGCTAGCTCAAAACGCCTTTCAAATCCGTGGGGAGTGGAGACATTTGCGACTGTAACCCGCTCTATACGAATGGTGGTTCGACCAACAACATGGCGATGCTCCAACAGCTAAATTCACAGCATACCGAAGCACCCTACAGTCGCTTGTTACCCAAAAGGAGAGATACAGAGAGAAAGCATAAGACACTTCACTAATGGCTCGAAAATCCAGGCTCTTTCCTGAATATACATATATAAAAGGTTATCTTATAAAGATGCACAGGGAATGGTTAGCGATTAAACAACAATTCCGCCGTAGAGCGGATAGTCTAACTAATACCTCAGTTAATACTTTTGTTCTTCTTCCTGCCTGTTAGCAAGTCGCATGTCGCATGCCCTCCTAAATAAAAGGAGAGACTATGTTACAGCGTTCTTTGCTAAATCTACTTGAGAGGCGATCCATAAAATTTAGCCTACTGCCGAAGGATTACTTTTTTGAGTATTGTGTATAAGATCCTTCCTCTATAAATAAAGTAATGCGAAATATTAAGTTCAATAGTCCACAATGTGTTTGGAACTTATAAGATTATGTGTGGCTTGTCACTTTGTTCCAAATCTGAGAAAAGATCCGAAAGATGTCGAAACTCTCCACCTATTTTCCTGCAATAGAGCTGATTACAAATCACTTGTATACCGGCAGTACTGTTAGCTCAGTGGACAACTGATTGATTCCTCTCTTCAGTCTACTAATGGAAGAGGATCACACACTTAACAATGCAAACTTAAGGCGTTTGTAAAGGCATTCCAATAAAGATATTGACTCTGCAAAGTTGATGTAGTCCAACTCTGTTATTCTACAAGTTGGCGCAAAAATTGTCACCCGATATTCTTTGGCTGTAATTTTTTTAATGAATGAAAAACGTTGGGCCTGCTTCTAGATTATGTTTATTTGATGTCTTAAATTGTTTTCCAGTCGAGAAAATGATATCGACTAAGTGGCCGCCGCCAGAATTGATGACCATTCGAGCCCGGTTTATGGCATTTTCCATCACCCTTGCCAGAACTTCCGGCGAAAGATCCTCGCTCTTGACGGATGTTCTCTTTGAAGGATTAAAGAGTCTGAGGCTTGTTGACATAAACTCGTGACTTCAAAAACCCCACAAAAAAAAGTCTGGCGACGCAGAAATGCAGCTCCAGAATTTCAGGTGTGCCTCGTGCAGTATGAGCGATTGCTCCATTCTGTTGCAACCACATGTTCTTCAATTCAAATTCATCCAATTGAGGAAGGATAAAGTCGCTGCCCATGGCTCTGTAGCACTCGCCGTCCACAACAGTCGTTTGGCCTTCGGCGTTTTCGAAAAAATAACGCCTCCAGCGTAAACAGCACACTATGCAGTTACTTTGAGCGGGTGTAATGGCTCTTCGTAGGTTGGACGCAGATTTTTGGTGCCCCATAAGTGATAATTTTTCACATATCCGCAGAGATGAAAATTGACCTCGTAGCTTGTCTCCCTCGTGGTCGAGATTCAGAATGGCTTGAGCGTGGTCAATTACTATCAGCTGATGCACTGTCTACACTTTGTAAGGGAACACCTTACAGTCTTTCACCAAAATTCTCTATAAAGACCGCCGATTGATGCCCAATTGCATGGCACATCGTCTGGTCAATACTCCGTTCTCTGCCACATCTTCAACTATAGCTGCGATATTCTCAGCAGAACGGCTACTCCGGGGCCGACCAAACCTGGCAGCATCTCGTGTTACCTTATACTCTTCAAGGTGAGCGGCTTACCGTGGTAGTATTTGCCCGGTTGGCGTCGGATGACCGGGTAATCTGCGCCGAAATTCACGCTACGCCAACACCACAGACGAATTATTCCGCGATCACTAGGAGTATGTGTTGTTGACGTGTATTTTGTATCTGTTTACTTCACAAATGTCAAAGTAAAATTGGCATTTCCTGGCATTTGCAAAAAATTATAGCATCTTTCGATAGGATGATGACTTTTGCGCCACCTGTTATATCAGCTTAGCAAACTACTAGATCTAACATAAGATGCAGCTTTTCTCCAGGCAGGTAGACCTGTGCCTCTAGTGAGACTATTGGAGAAATGCAGAAAGATAGCGTATCACCTGTTTAAAGGGACCACCACTCTCCTTCAAGCACCGTAAGCGAGAAAAGCAATCAAGATATATTCGGAAGAACAGTATCCAAACGTGGCGCACAACATTTCAATCAGTAACAAACAATTTTTTTTCGCCTTGACCTTTGTAGTTTGGTAGTTTCGGTCCAAGAGATTGGCCGGTTTTTCGGTTGAAGTGACTACTCCTCGCGACCTATTTTTGTTCATAGCAAAAGCTTACCCAGTCTCTCTACGGCGCTATCTGTCAGAAGTTTTAGCGTGTTTCTTTCGAAGTCTCTTTGACCGTTCTGGTGTCCGAAATTTTTCGGAAGCCTGACTCTTTGCCACTCTCTTCAGCTTTCTGAAGCAATCCGGCGAATGTGTCGCATATCGAACCGCAGAATAGTCGAGGTAAAAAGTACTATAAAATTCCAAGCATTCATAAGTAGTCGTCAAAATATTCATTTTACTTGGGTGTTGACCAATCTGGCATTGAATCAGGTACCAAAATTTGACCTGCGTAAGCCGTCAAACACCATTTGAGGGTTTTTCTATTTCCAAACAGTCACTTTCCACGGCAAACCATATATTAAAGGAGTAGATAACTATGGTTCCCACATAGCCTACGGACTGGGACAACCATTCTTTAGTATTTCGCTCCGAATGTCTCAAAAAAGTGTGGTGTTGTATGATGGCCTGAGTCTAAATCAACAAATTTTCTTTGTTTCGAATCGAAACCTCACCAATTAGATCAGTCAGGGATAGATTAAACATCATCTCGATACATACTTTGTTCATAAATAAATCCTTTATATCAACTTCCAATAAGAAGCTAAATCAAGGTCGTTTTTTAACAGTGCCATATACGAGTACCTATGCGCATTAACTCATGACATGACTGACAGATTGATGGTTAAACGCACCGATTTTGTTGGGCCAACAAAAATTCCCAGAGTCACGTTATTGAAATCCTGTCCGACAGTTTAATTTAGAATCGACTCCACCAATACCTCGTTATCTTTTCAATGGAATCATTGATTTATTTTAAGAAGGCACAATTCTCCTCCATTTATTGGCATCGTCATTAATCTCACTCCCACTCCTAGTTCTTCAGCAACGAAAGATACTAACAATGGATCAGTCACAGATACGAAAATCCACCGCGACAACCAAATGCCGTATCATCGGCCTTGTACCACACTTTGGAAACGGAATCATTTTGAAATCTTTCTCTCTCACTCTCGCTCTTTAAAACGAATCCAAAAGATGTGTACTATAGGTACCCGAAGAATGGTGAAAAGGAGAAGAAAGAAAAGAAGAAAAAAATTTAAAAATCCTATCGATGCCATAGCTCTCGGGATAATTAAAAATTCCACTCATGCAGCTGTCAAGTGGTAACACATGTGAATATGTTAATATATTCTGCAGATACACGCGAATGTACGAGTATCTTTTTCTCTTTCTTACACCCTCTAAGTCAGTCTCTCTTTATATCATATATACATACATGTATATGTTTACTTTTATTGGCCCTATCCTATAAAAAAAAAAATACGATCCTCCCGAGATACTGAGAGAGATGTGGCAGTCTTTTATTGCAGAGTCTAAGCACGATTGTCATTTTAAATTCTTCACTTTTCTGATTTTGATGTGTTTTCTTTTTTAAATACATATATTGTATCTTGTATCTTGTATGGCTTGTTCTTTTTTTACTGGCCCACCACGCACAAATAAGGAGATAGAGGCCAAAATGTCACACATACCATTTAAATACCGGTAGCCGTGTTAATAATTTTCTCCTTGCTACCGCTTTTTGCGGTAACCGCAAATAAAACAATAAAAAAAATATTTCGAAAAATATACCCCAAACCGGGACACACCTAATGACTTTATGGCCACCAATATGGGGCTGTCGAAATGTCGGGTGAACTCATTTAGCCTGACATTCCTCACCACCACTTGCCAGTTATTTCTTCCAATTAGAGTTGGTAATTAGATTTTTCGCACTTTTATCACCACAATCGGTGAGCAAAAATTTTACACAACACAACAAATTGTTTATAAAACAAAAAACTAAATTAATTTAAAAAAAAAATATATATATATATGTGTACATTTGGTATCTTAAAAATGCGCGTGGGCTAAATTGTTGAACTGTCATTTTGGTTGAGTTGGAGGTTTAATTAAAATTAAAATTAAATTTAACACCAACAGATTGAGTGGTTATAATTTGGCGAACTAATGTATCTAAAGGGAGGCTTTTATAATAGAACTTTAGAGCGGAATAAAGCGGTATTGTTTTGATTTGAAAATTCCATTAAGCGCTTATGATTTTATTGGATTTGATGTGAAATTCATGATTAGATTGTTTTCATTTAGCCGTCGTGTGTTAATTGTATCTAATTACTGCTTCATGGATATTGGCAAATTTATAGGTAAATCTTCAGAGGGTAATAAATAAATATGTGGACTCCTAATAGATCTGTCACTTTATTGTTAATTCATTTATTTACATCAGAGATTTGTTGGTTGTTTGCTTTAATTGTTTTGAATGGATTTAACCGGTTGCAACGGATACACGGTTTAGATGTTATTGTTATTGTTCAAACAATTAAATAAATTTGTAGGCCAAATAGTTTTAGTAGGCACACATTTGGAATTTGGTTTCCTAAACTGAAGAAGATTATGTATAGTATCTCACTACCTTATGTTAATTTCATGTAGTTTTTTGGTCCCAGAATTGGAATATTCCGTAGCCTGACACTAGGCAGTTTTAGTTTTGCAATAAACAAACCTGTAGATACAGGGTGTCTTAAATATGTGGGCCACGAACAACTGCAGTGCTTAGGGAGCACCTTCACCGCTTGACTTAAGGTACCACCATCAAACAGATGGCTTGTAGCTTACCTAAGCATCGCACTTAAATTTCTTTCTCATCTCAGTTAGAAACGATGAAATCGAGGTATGTCACTCAGTTTTGGCTCGACAAGCCATAAGTAAATCTTTGAAATCAATAGCGTCACTCGAAAATATGCTTAAAATTGGTGCCTAGCTACTAGGTGGAGTGAAAAGTAACCTCCTTGACCGCCAGAAGGCGCTGCTACTCCAAAAAAGGTTATGGTGCCTTGAAGTCCGTTCATATTTAGGCGGACATGCCAAATTTCAGTGTGATACTGTCTTCAGTTTCGTTTTGACAGCTGATTGTTGTTGGCGTGTTTGGCATCATGTTGAGTATGGACAAAAACGATTTTCGTTCTCTCATAAAACATTATTTTTTGAGAGGCAAAACGGCGAAGGAAACAAAAGAAAAGTTGGATAAATATTATGTGGCTAATGCTCCGTCAAATATTGGTTTCGAGAGTTTCGTGGTGGCCGCAAGTCCATTACCGATCAAGTCAGCAGCGGCAGGCCCTCCGATGCGGTTACAGAGGACAATGTCAAAAAAATACATGAAATGGTGTTGGCTGACCGGAAAGTGAAGGTGCGCGAGCTAGCAGATACCACAAAGATTAGTACTGAGCGCACACGCCATATTTTGGGCAATATATGCGCTGGGTGCCGCGGATGCTCACTCCTGACCAAAAACACGAACGCGAGGGCACTTCGAAAGAGTGTTTGGACTTCCTGATGAGGAATCGGGTGGACTGGATCCACTATTACACACCAGAGAACAGAATGAGTGTCCGGCAATGGACTGAAGCCGGCACGAGTGCTCCGAAGCGGCCGAGGGAGGCTCAGTGGGTCGGAAAGGTTTTGGCGTCAGTTTTCTGGGATTGTCATGGCATACTCTTCGTGGACTTCCTCGAAAAAGAAAAAACCATCAACAGCGAGTATTACTGTGCATTATTGGAGCGATTGAAGGCCGAAATCGCTGCAAAACGGCCTCACATGAAGCGAAAAAAAATTATGTTTTTGCAAGACAATGCGCCGACGCAAAAGAGCATCGCAACCAAGGCTAAAGTCAATGACTTACGGCGCGAATTGCTGTCGCATCCACCGTATTCTAACAAAAAGTTGGAAAATCGCTGGAATAAGTGTATCAAGCTAAAATGAGACTATATTGAATAAATTAAAAAAACATTTGAAAACATTTTTTTTTCATTCCCAAGGAGGTTACTTCTCACCCCACCTTTTATATGTGCTAATAATTGTCCAAAAGTAGAATTCGATTAGAAAAGCCGATGTCCTAGTTTGAAACCTTCTTATAGTCTTCACTGACTGCTTCAAGCCCGTAAAAGATACTTATCTATATCAAACTAGTGATAGACGTCGTCCTCGAAAAGGGATTACAAATGAACCTGGATCACTCACGTACTAAATTCTTTCTAACAGAATTGGACTTCCCGAGTAGCCTTCTTTCAAAAGGCTGACCTACGACGTAGGATAAGTCAATTGGACTAGGTTTAGCACCTTCTTTAGGAATTCCAATTGAATGTTTTGTGCTATCATTACTGATATGGTCATAACCACTAGTCTCCCTCGAATAAAATCATTCATCCCTCATCGGATGGAGGGTATCAAACCAAAGGAAAAGGTTCAATCCTTCGGAAATGTCTGCGATTTATGAGTGTTTGAAATGACTAAAAGTAGAATATTACACTGTTCGTCAACAAAACAATTACAAATTCATTGTCTTCCTCCAAATGGATGGAGCTTAGCTCCACGATGACAGATTGCTCTATTCCTCTGTGCGCATTAGAGTGCAGACCAAACCACTTTTGCACTCACGTAAGAGAACTCTTACTATACCGTTTCAATCCAGGAAAGCCACCATCGATACAATTTCAGATCGACACTCACTAGCTAATTATGGACATAAGGTAGCGTGCATACAGACAAGCTTCACAGGGCCATGTCTTGTTTCGACATCCATGCCAAATTCCTCCGGCTAAGCGCGATGACAAGGGAGAATTATCGCTGTCAAGAAAGATTTAAGACAAAGCACCATACTTTCAAGTGACAGCAAAAGAGAAATCTTCTTTAACTCCGCACAATTGCTTGCCTACGCAGATGACATTTATGTACTTGGACGAACACAGCAAGGGATAAATATCGAGGCGAAAGTGGCCAAAATAGATCTAAGCGAAGGAACATCAAAGTATTTGCTGGCAATAGAATGAGAATCACACCACAGTCGGTTTGACTAAAACGTCACTATTGGTAGTAGTAACCCCGAAGTAGTTAAACATTTTCTATTCCCCGTCTCCGCAGTAATGAACAGAAGCAAGACGCCAAAATACTCTTGCCAATTATTGGGCTTAGCTGCCAGTTAAGTAACATAGCCCTATCAAGTCAAACTCGCTTTGTATAAAACCCTTACCACACCGTTCCTCCTTTATACCGCACTTAGCCATTTCAAAAGAAAGATACGTTGGGTAATTTTCTCCTTCTTATCCATCGTCTAAGAATGGTTGGCCACGTTGAGCGAATGGGCGCCACAACTCCGCTTCAATGAGTTGTCGAGTTTGACCCCAAAGGATGGAGCAAAAAAAGGTACAACCGCATCTGAAATTGCACACGCAATTCGAAGGGACTTCACGTGACAATATAGAAAGTCTTGTTGGTGGGTTTAGGACCAGGTTCATCCCAGATCGCAGCGTCACCTGCATAAGTTAGTATATTTCACCCCATCTTACGCTTTTATGGCGGACTATATACGATTAACAGTTTAGAGTAGTGAAAGCGAGTCTCCCTGACTTAGTCACAAAGCTGATAGATACGAGGGCGGGTCAATAAGTCCGTGACTTTTGGATTTAAACACAGATTTTTTGATAAAAAAATAATTTTATTTTTCAACGTAGTCTCCCTTGAGCTCTATACACTTTGTCCAACGCTTCTCCAATTTTTTTATCCCTTCCAAAAAAAATGATTTGTCGAGGTCCTCAAAATAGGCCTTTGTTTGCGAGATGACTTCATCATTGGAGTCAAATCTTTTTCCACCAAGCCATTTCTTCAGGTTTGGGAACAAGAAGTAGTCGCTCGGAGCCAAATCTGGAGAATAGGGTGGATGAGGGAGCAATTCATAGCCCAATTCATGGATTTTTGCCATGGCAACTGCACATGTGTGCACCCTTGCATTGTCTTGGTGGAAAAGAACTTTTTCTTGGCCAAATGAGGTCGTTTTTTTTTTCAAATCAAATCGGTCCAATAAGTTGGCATAATATTCCCCATTGATTGTTCTTCCCTTTTGAAGGTAGTCAATGTGGATTATCCCGCGTGCATCCCAAAAAACAGTCGCCATAACTTTATTGGCTGACAAACCCACCTTGGCCTTCTTTGGCGCCGATTCACCCTTAAAAACCCACTGTTTTGACTGTTGTTTGTTCTCTGGTGTGTTGTGATGGATCCATGTTTCGTCCACGGTTACAAAACGGCGCAAAAACTCCTCCATATTGCGATTAAACAACGCCAAACCTTCCTGTGAAGTTGTTACACGATTGCGTTTGTGGTCGACTGTGAGCAAACGCGGCACCCATCTTGCGGAAAGCTTTCTCATGCCCAAGTGATCATTCAAAATTGAAACCACTGAGCCATGCGAGATCCCTACGGCTTCCACAATCTCTCGCACTTTCAATCTTCGGTCGGCCAACACCATATCGTGAATTTTTTCGATTGTTTCGGGTGTAGAGACCTCAACTGGGCGTACAGGACGTTCGGCATCTTCAGTGCTTGTACGGCCACAACGAAATTCAGTAAACCACTTTTTTACCATTGAAATCGATGGTGCAGAGTCCCCATAGTATTTATCAAGCTTAGCCTTGGTCTCGGTAATGGTTTTTTTTCGCAAGAAATAATGCTTAATAAGCACACGAAATTCACTTTTTTCCATTTTCTCCTCAAATTAGTGAGTAGTCTGATAAAAATAGCTGTCAAACACAAACTAACTGACGCAGCAAGTTTACATTTTGACAGGAGTCAACTGACAGATGCCTGTTGACAGGAGCAGTGTTGCTGTTTCAGTAAAGAGGTCAGAAATTCAAAAAGTCACGGACTTATTGACCCGCCCTCGTATTTGTTCTATTACGACTGTATGCCTCCATAAAGCAATGACAGGGAAGCCCCATTACATTAAATGGAAATTGGTAAACCATTTGACTGAGTTCATAAGGCTTCGTAAAATGGCTTATTGAAGTGAATGAATGAATCAAGACCTTCACTGCAAGACCTTCTGATCGTTCAAAGGCTCTACACGGTCATACCAATTTTTCGGGGACACGGATAAATGTTTACCTAACGGGAAAAGATATTTTCTTTTATCGCTTTTATCTAAATATACTCAACTTCTCGTATCATCGTATCAGATGTCATTGCCACAGACGTATATTCGAAAAGTTTTCGATGTTTTTTCATCTCATGTCAAATGTGTGTCCACACCATTCAATTTAAGTGTCACATCTTCTTTCACAATCACAACGGATGTATTACCAATTAGCAGTTGCATTTCAAATTTGCCTAACAAGTGTTGGACCTTTAAAACACGTCACGTTCACATGGATTTTCTCTTCTCTTTTTTCTTTGTATCTTCTTGTCAACCAGTTAATCCAACATCACCCATTCATCTCTGCACAATCCAGAGAATTGACTTTCTCTTCTTCTTTCTCGTATATTTTTCACAAATTTCCTAATAACTCCAAGGCTTTTGTATGTGTATTTTCTGTATTTCCCAAGATACTTGTACCTACATTTCTCGATAAAGCATTTTTCATTGAAATTTATCATTGAGACAAACACTGTTTCCTATTCAGCCAACAAATTCGCTAAATTTTTCATGAATCATCCGAATGTATTGCTTCATCTTAATCAAAACTTTTAATCATAAATGCACAGCAAGTCATCTCGGAAACAAGTTCTCAGTTCTCAACACCAACAAAAATGTAAAAGGGGAAAAGAAAATGAATTTCAAAAAACTTTCCAACACAGAGAATAATTAGGTATCTCCGGATAGCTTCCAGTAACCGCAAGAAATCATTTATAGATAAATTTGTAAAATTTCAACAATGTACCGGTTTTTGTATCTGTATTCACGAGTACTACTTGGGTTCATGCTCGTATTATACTTGTACTCGTTCTCATACTCGTACTTGTACTTTTCAAGCAAAGCATACTGAAAAGATACAATATGAGGCATAAGAACGAGGCTTCAATTAATCATTCACGAAAGGATACATGCGTTACTTGAAAATTCTGATTATTCCTTATTCCCTGTGAAATGAAGAGAGGATTGCGTATTACAGATCTACAGACACAGAAATTCATTTCGAAGTGAAGATTTACTTTTAGTTACAACTAGGGCAGTGATTCCAATTCTCTTCTTCCTCGTACAATTCCTTCTGCATTTCCGTTCTTTAGTAAATTATTTACTTGGCAGTATGTACAAAAACAAGTCGGGAATTTTGACCTAAATATTTGTCTGCAGTTGGGAACTTACTTTTTGGTAAATGTGTGTCATCAGAATTGTTTATAGGAGATACTGGGTGTTTTTTACGCATCCGGGTATACATGAATATATCTTCAGTTGTTTCGGTTCTGGCACTGCACATGCATATTTGAAGTATGCACTTTATGAAAGACATGTGAAGAGTAGAAGTCTCAACAAACAACCTTGTGGAACACTTCTTCGTAAGATAAATTTTGGGATTATTTAGTCGAAAATGTTTATTGATGTTCTTTGTCGATCACCCTCGACCTTGTCGAAATGAAATTTATCGTGAGACCAGATATAAACGGAACAACACCAATGGATACTTGTGATCTTCTCAGAGGAAATGAACCCCAAAAGAAACTCATCAAAGTTAGTGATGCATCCAAGAGACCGAAACAAGGTTAGGAAGTTCTATCAGAAATTTAGTACGCAGAGGAAAAATTTTATCACATCGATATTCAATAAGAGGAAGGCAACGATTAGTATTAGGCCTCGTGGAAGTAGCATCTTCCGACAGGCGCTGGTTCTTTAAATAACGAGAATGAGCCCCTGTAGCCGAACATATTGCACCTCTGCTAATAAGCTCTACTTCACGCCTCCCCGTGGCGCAATCTCGGAATCTCATAGGAGATTGCGAAATGGAGGTGACAAATGGCGAGTTTCCTGCGCCATAAATCAGGATTATTGTCGGAAAAAAACAAAACAAGACCTTATCTGGGCAACTCCGACATATTTGGAGCTCAAGCCGGTAAGAATTTCCAAGACTTAGTCAGGGTCTAAGAAAAGATATGGTGGCGGACGAGCCCAATATGGACCAATGGCAGCGCTCACAACACGGAACGGGTTACTGGCTTCGGTGTAACCGACCCCTCGTCCTAGGAGCATTAAAAATGGAACTGGTCGTCCAGGTTGGGGGTTGTGCCGGCGGGGTAACTGCCCGGCCATTTAAAAAAAAAACAAGAAGATAAGAAGCATCAACAAGCCTCGTACATGGACGGATCTACTGTTGACAACCCACGCAAACGATTTAAGGACAATGAGCTTCGGATATGCACGTGAAATGTTAGGTCCCTCAATAGACCACGTGCAGCCGAGCAGCGGAGGCCCTAAACTGCTGCAAAGCGGACATAACCGCCATTCAAGAAACGCAATGGAATGGGCCGGACAAAAAGAAGATGAAAAACTGCGACATCTACTACGGCAGACGGCAAAAGCAGCGCTTATTTGGATGCGGATTTGTTGTCGGAGGCAGACTACGACAAGAAGTCCTCAGCTTCCGGCATGTGAGCGAGTGCCTCTTAGCAATCCGCATCAAGGCTAAATTCGCCAACATTAGCCTTATATGCGAGCATTCCCCCTCCGAGAGAAAGATGACGACACTAAAGATGCCTTCTATGAGCTCCTTACAAAGATCTACGAGCAATGCCCTAACTATTACATTAAAATTGTCCTCGGTGATTTTATTGCAAAGCTAGGAAGAGAGGTTATCTTCGGTGAAACGATCGGAAAATATAGCCTGCACAACACAACCTCCGATAACGGATTCAGGCTAATCGACTTTGCGGCGATCGGGACTTGGAAAACTCCTGATCAATCAACAGTCAACCAGTTGATCACAATGCGATCGACGCAAGACACTCCTCCAGTATTATGGATGTCCGTACGTTCCGAGGAGCCAACATCGACTCGGACCATTACCTTGTTGTAGCCAAGGTACGGTTGCGGATTTCCCAAACTACGCCAAGACAAACTAATGCTGTGAGAAAATTCGACGTCAGACGGCTACAATCGCAAGAGATCGCCAAGTCCTTTTCCGATCGAGTGTCTCTTTATCTCTTAAGATGTCCAATACCGCCAGCATCAAGTATCGAAGACCATTGGAAACACTGCCAAAACGCCATCAGAGACGCCGCTTCTGATGTGCTGGGTTTCACTCGTCCAACACAACGAAACCCCTGGTTCGATGATGAATGCCGGCAAGCACATGCAGCTAAGCAAGATGCATATAACGCGGCGCCGCTTAGAAGGACCAGAGCTGCTCATGAGCTCTATGAGCGGAAGAGGAGAGACGAACACCGGCTTCTCAGGAGGAAGAAGAAAGAGCTTGAAAAGCGCGCGATCGAGGAAATTGAGAGATGCTACTCCAGGAATGAGGTTCGGAAGTTTTACCAAAAGGTAAAAATAACATGCCACAAACCCTGAAACGAAGCCTGTAGAGATGAACAAGGGAACATCGTAGTAGAATCGCAGTCGATGCTGAGAATTTGCAAAACTATTTCTGCAGACTGTATAACGGCGAATCAACGGCAGACTCAACCTTTCAACTTGGACGATGATGACCAACAATTCCGTCCACCCGACCTGGATGAAGTGAAGATAGCCATATCGAAGCTTAAGTCAAAAAAAACTGCTGGAGCGGATGGCCTGACTGCCGAGCTCTTCAAAGCGGCAGACGATGTCTTGGTAAGGAGCATACACCAACTCATCTGTAAAATATGGTCGGACGAAAGTATGTCCGATGAATAAAACCTCAGCATTGTTTGTCCGATTCTCAAAAAAGGAGACTCTCTGAACTGCGCCAACTACAGAGGCATCAGTCTCCTTAACATCGTAGGAGAGATGGACACAGAAGATCGTATAATACACAAAAGTAAAGGAAATGTAGATAACTCAGCTTTAGGGGTCCTCTTTCCTTTAAAGTTGCTGGAGAAGTCCAATTTTTTGAGCATCCAACATGACCCATACCACGATCCCATCTTTCATCACTTCTATCTTTCCGCGGCTATCATTCATTCCGTATTCCCTAGTCCAGAAAACTGCCGAGAAATATTCTGGTTTGAATAGTCTGGCTAGTCACCAGCTCACCAGTTCTAAAAAGTAATATCTCACCAACAAGAGCTCGCTGGAGGTGGGTTGGAGGAGCATTTTTTATGGATCGGGCGGTTTAATAAAGTTTATCGTGTACGCCATTTCTACACATCTCTTACAAGAACTGTGCCTTATGATCAAGTTAACATCTTGGGGTTGACTTCTAAATTTGTTCACTTTTTGGCTGTAAAGCCTACCTCGGCCTCGTTCAATTGTTTAGGATTTATTCCCCTGTTTTAAGCCCGACTTGCATGCAACAGCGTATGCAAAATCACAACGAATTGTTTGAGGATATAGGAAACTATCTTTAGTACGGGTAGATAGTCATTAGTTTCTGGAGGCTTAACAGAACTCTGAAATCTACAGGTCGACGCTCAAGTAGACCCCGCACGGTTGTGAGAAAAGCCTTAACCAACTATAGTCACATTCTAGAGAAAAAAAACTACTTTGCAGGCTTCAGGATTATTTCTGCAGAGTGTCTCACCGCGATGACTATCAAAAATGGCAATGTTGGGCAAAATCAAACACTGAACGTGTTCTTAACGGACGATCAATAAAGCTGCTAAAGACAAGATTTTTAAGAGCAGCAAGAAAACGAAACATATGCCCGTTGTGAAAATGCAGGCCCAGTCTTCAAGAAGGAACTATGAAAGCTACCGAAGGATCAACACCTTTAACGAAATACGTAGAATCTACTCTATAATGTGTGAACATAACATAGAATTTCGTTCACCCACAACCTGACTTAGTTTGAACCCACCAAGTGGCACTCACTACCTCTTTATACATTTGAAGGCCGGATATGACAGAATTTATTGATAGATACAATACTATGTCAGATCATGTCTTGTTTGGGCATCTCTGCAACACTCGTCCGCCCGTGAACGATGTCAATGTATACCGTTTTGTGTTGCGTAGAGGATTTTAATGAAAAAATTGAAGCCTTGTCCAATAAAAAAAATCCAGAGCTAATGAGAATTTATTGACTTGAAATATGTTGAATAAAAGCTGCGGCATAGAAACTCTTCGAATCCATTCTGCATGTCAACCGGTCAAAGGAAAATCTCTTATGAATGGCCCACTTATTTTGCAGATCTAGAGCTATAAGATCACCTCAATAGAACTGATTGTGATCCGAGTCCACTTCGGACTAAAACCCCCTCCAAAGTTAAGAAGAAGGAAGCGCACCTGATCACGTGGCACCATAAAGGTGGTGCGCCCTCTGCTGATGGGTGAATCTTGAACCATTGTTTCAAGAGTTCTATGACCTACTTTCGGATATCACCTTGCAGTGATGAGTGAAATTCGTTTCTCCTAAAACCCAAATATCCAACTATTAAGGTTTTAAATTCCACATCTACATTAGACAGAAGTACAACACCCATTCAGAAATTTTGCAAAATAAATATTTACCTTGCTCATATGAATATGGTGTGCAACTCACATCACCCCTCATTAAGCGCCTTTGCTAAACGAAGAGAAATATCTCTTCAAACTGAAAAAACAAAAGGATTCGGCGTAATTAAAAGTCAGCAATGTCCTCGTTTCTCCTCACACTTCTCTAAATGCCAACTGCAAAGGAAAAGTATACATTCCACGGCACTCCACTAGCTATTGTTAACCCCATTTGCAGAATGGTTAAATGAGAGAAAAAAAAAACCGAGATTTCATTGTACCGTGTCGCGAAGACAAATACAGTGAAAAAAAAAAAAAAAACTTCGTTGGAGCTAAAGACAACACCGTTCTAATTAAGATTGCAAATCCTTCCTCATTTATCTGTGCGACCGCATCCTTATGCACATACTCGTACGAGTATGCAAATGCAAACATCCTTTCATACCCACATACTATACTCCGACATTATACAGCTTCACCGCACGTAATCAATCAAAAACTGACTAAAAAGTCAACCTCATAATTTAGAACAAAGCCGACGACGATGATCCCACCACCGCCTCTAATGCCACATTCCCTTCGATGGGGTGGTTTCCTCATCATCAATTCGGGCATCAGAAAGACACCTACTCCCACACTTCATAAATAGTGAAAACAATTTTCCTATTTTCCAAGGTAACATACGAAAAGATACGAGCACTTGTACCGAAAATGTTTCAAATGCCAAAAGTAGAAGTTTGACATAGAGCACGAGTATTAAAAGGTAACCTACTCCGTTGTTTCTTATCCTTGGCTTCCTAGTTTCTATGTTCTGTTGGAAATGTTCCTACTCCTGATACTCGTACACTTCTGGAATGCTTGCCATTTTTGTCACAAAATCCCGAAATAGCATCTGTGACAAACCCTATTCCCCACAGAGGAGCGCACACATAAGAGACGAGAAGAAATTACCTTGTGGCAGTTGAAAAGGCATTAAGGGAACACAACACGAAAGGGTTGACTTGGCATTCATCAAAATCATTGCATACACCAGAGGGTTGACTCACTTAAACCAACCCAAACCAAGGGGGTGGCCCTTACACACATTGGTACAAACAATCTACAACAAATGACACGCGAAACAGAGACAGCCTTTTCCCAACCAATTGTAGTTCTAGAAATTCTCTTTCAGTTTTGGTTTAGAGTTCTTCTCAACTCGTGGTATCCCCTGAACTCAAACCATTTAACTCACCCCTTTTGTTACGACCTCCAGAGTCCTTAATTAAAATGTCTCACACTATCAAGCAAGCAGGTATAATGTGGAAAATGAGGTTGACATTCACTTCATACTCGTATCTGTCGTATATTTGACTGTATGTGTACTGTGTATGTCCCAAATCTGTCAGAAAGTAGAAGAGGATGCTCACTGAATTCATCAGTCTAAAGATCCTTCAGTATACTCATGGTGGGACATTTCTAGTTTCAACACTCAGAATATGTATAGTCCACCTCTTTAGCAACAAGATCACAGATGTGCCCACCATTAGACTAGATGAGAGTAAAAGCTCTTTCAGGATCTAAATAATCTCTAAGGTGTAACAGTATATGGTGAGCCTAGTAAGCTAGCTTCTATGCTTCTATCTACGGGGGGGAGGAAGATTTCCTTTTAAAATTCAAAGGACCTCACCTGGTAGAAGGCACACAATTAATTGTGGACAAATGAGAAACATACTCGTACTCGTGTACTCTTACTATTTCCATCTACTGCTACATGAGAATACGAGATCCTTATTTTGAGATACTTCAAGGATGAAAGTACTATATGTGACAGCGTATTTATTACGGAATACGAATAAAAAACCGGGGGCGCTTGAAAGAACAGCAGCTTGAATAAAAACTAAAAGGAGGACGCACATTTTTATTTAAGGGGATGCTCTTTAGGCTCATGGGGTTGCATATATCTTTTAGGACTGTCAGGCGAATTTTTTTTATAATTTTTTTTTTTTGTTATATAAGTTTGAAAGAAATCTTAGAGTCAAGCTGGATTCATCTATTAAGTAAGTGCAACACTTTCGCTTTAAATTAATGTGTCCAATCAGGCAGAGAGACAGAAAGTGTACTTACGATGCAGGCAAGGACTCTCCTTTTCTCGGCAAGGATGACAAGTGCAATATAAATATACACATATGTATATATATACATTATACAACTGGGGGGGAAAAAGAAAGTAGAACAATTGCACGTCCTTGTGGTGTGCTATTTATTCTCAGAAAAAAAAATTCACCGAATGTGGGTTTTTTTCCTCCATTTGACCTGCGAAGGTGGGTAATATATGGTATACACGAGAGTGGAACAAGTTGACCTGTCATTTATAACTGACATCTAGGTGGACTATTTTGCCAACGATTCCAACACAATGTTAGTCATTGGGAGAGGAACAAATTTTATGATTTTGCAGCCCATTAGAGCGCAAAGTTGTGATTCCATTTCGATAGACTATACTTGATTGAAACTAGAGAATCAATTGCATTTTGAAATATGTCCATGTTCACATTGCCGTGACCTCCTTTTCTTATCATGCCAAGGACAGTACACTATTGATTAAGCTAAACTGGTGGGGTTGTTAATTTATAGAGAAAATTAGTGGAGAGAACTTGAGATGAAGGCAACCCATATTGAGAAAGGACGAAAACTATGCTGTGATATTGGGGATTGTAAATGGATTTTGGTAAGGTGTGTAATGGGCCCTGAATGATACAGCCAAACTACTCTTCCTCACTAAGGAGGCAGTGCCAACTTATTATTTCACGTACAGAAAGGTGGAGAATATATCGCTTTTATTCAGTCTGGTAACGAAGGGCAGTCACATGCCAGGATTGGTACAAACAAGATGAAATCTCCGAGAATTCACTCCGAGTTTCCTCGATGTACGAGTACATGTCCGGAAACAGTATTTGAAGGACTAATTAATCCGCCGAAGACAACCGTCAACTATTAGGTAATCGACATCAATGATACAATCGTAGAAAAACAGAAAACGAACTTCACTTCAGCACGGTATCGTATAGATTACCACGCATTCCGTTCAATTTTCACCAAAAAATGGTCACACGGCAGAATCTTCAGATTCATTTCTGCCTGAGATGTTCCCAATCAGCAGACTGTGGCAAGCTGCTTACTTTTTCAAAACTTAAGTTCAGCAGCAAAGTTTCAGCAGAGTCTTAACTACTCGTATCTAAGCCCTGGAATGGCATGTCTGTAGATCAAAATCTGAAAGGACCTCTCCATCGAGTCAGAGAACCGATTCTCTTTCGTTTTTCAATCATTTTAATGCATTCTGATTAAGGGAACTGTGTTCCGCAAAGCAGTAGCCAGGTCACTGTGATATCTTAAGCAATTGCAAGGAAAAGTGTCAAGAAAAGGTACCGAAAACAGTATGTCTCTACCCATGACTTCAACACAGTAAAACAGCAAGTGGGACCTTTTGGATACATGCCTTATGTCGTGATTGACGTGCCATAGTATGAATCAGAGAAGAGCAGAAACTCCCAATTTGACTTGTAGGAAGTATTCCCTCCTTGGGAATGAAAAAAAAAAAAAAATTTAAATGTTTTCAAATGTTTTTTTTTTTATTTTGTTCAATATAGTCCCCTTTTACCTTGATTTTCGAACTGATTGATCCCGCCCGAAAAGTAATTTTCCGGAAGGTCTGCAAAATACTCGTCCGTGGCGTCGAAGATTTCCTCGCGTGAGCTGAATTTTTTATTGATGAGACATCTTTTGAGGTTTGGGAAGAGATAATAGTCCGAGAAAAGCCAAGTCGGGCGAATACGGTAGATGCGACACCAATTGGAGCCGTAAGTCATTGATTTTAGCCGTGGTTGCGATGCTCTTATGCGCCGGCGCATTGTCTTGCAAAAACAAAATTTTTTTTCGCTTCATGTTAGGCCGTTTTGCAGCGATTTCGACCTTCAATCGCTCCAATAATGCACATTAATACTCGCTGTTGATGGTTTTCCCTTTTTCGAGGTAGTCCACGAAGAGTTTGCCATGACAATCCCAGAAAACCGACGCCATAACCTTTCCGACCCATTGAGCCTCCCTCTGTCGTTTCGGAGCACTCGTGCCGGCTTCAGTCCATCGCCGGGCACTCATTCTGTTCTCCCGTGTGTAATAGTGGATCCAGGTTTCATCAACAGTTACCAATCGACGCCAAAAGTCCGCCCGATTCCGCATCAGCAAGTCCAAACACTCTTTCGAAGTGCTTTCGCGTTCGTTTTTTTGATCAGGAGTGAGCATGCGCGGCACCCAGCGGCGGGATATCTTTTTCATATGCAGAATATTGCCCAAAATATGGCGCGTGCGCTCAGTACTTTGTGGTGTCTGCTAGCTCGCGCACCTTCACTTTCCGGTCAACCAACACCATTTCATGTATTTTGTTGACATTGTCCTCTGTAACCGCATCGGAGGGCCTCGCGCTGCGGACTTGATCGGTAGTGGAGTTGCGGCCACCATTGAACTCTCGAAACCAATATTTGACGGTGTAATCTGACGGAGCATTAGCCCCATAATATTTATCCAACTTTTCTTTTGTTTCCTTCGCCGTTTTGCCTCTCAAAAAATAATGTTTTATGAGACAACGAAAATCGTGTTTGCCTATACTTTTTTGCATGATGCATGATGCCAAACACGTCAACAACAATCAGCTGTCAAAACAAAACTAAAGACAGTATCGCACTGAAATTTGGCATGTATGCCTAAATATGAACGGACTTCAAGGCACAATAACCGTTTTTGCAGTAGCAGCGCATTCTGGCGGTCAAGGAGGTTACTTTTCACCCCACCTAGTAAAGTTAGGGCCGATGACTAGTACATTGATTTACGACACTGTTAATCAAAATATGCAGCATCAGTCATTCCCTAACCCAAGGTAATGGGCAGATTTTTTTCTAACTACAACTAGTTCTATGTGTGTTCGAATATACTGGTTATATAAATTCAGACACATCTTCCTAATGAATCGAAGCACTGTTGTGTCGAATTGTGGCAGAGCATGGTTTCCTTCAAGGTGTGTGCAATCTTCGTTTTTTCTTCCATGAACAATCAGTTTGTAAATTTTGTTTTTAAACTACCAGACACTGAAGATCAGGGATAAAAACAAAAAAAAAAACCCTTTTTAACTATCTTTCACCATAGCACGCAATTTAATTTGATTTTAGGCAGAATATCAAAAGAGTTATAAATTGGGGCCAAAGAATAGACCCATGCGGCTGTCCATTGTAAGAAAAAAAAACAAAACAAACAGATACGAATTAATATTTCAATTCGCAATTGTCATCGGTTAAATGACAGTTTTTCAAAGTTTAAAGTACCACACAGACTTGAGCAACAAGTCTCTTAAAGTCTCCATTGTAAGATGATCAAAGTTACAACTTTAATGACACCGACTTGTCAAAAGATTAACATAACGATTCACTTTTGTGTCTAAACAACACAATAGTTCCTCCATCTCATCTCTAACTTTCAGTCATTAAGACGTTGAAAAGCAATACTTTTCTTCATCAGCCATCTGGGTTTTAATACCATGAGCATGAAGCATATTTTCAACTTTGAACTCATTAAAAACAATTCCCGACACATTCTGTAGTTGCATTTCATCAACTGCTACTACTTCTACTTCTTCTTGTCCCATGGTGCATATACCTTTTCATGTTTCCAATCATCCACTTCTGTGCACAACTTCATTTTCCACAATCTCTCGAGTATCTAACATAGATGCAGCCCCTCTATAGACAAGCCACTGCCTCAACACATCCCTGTTGTAAATTTTAATCTTCAAAATGAACTCGACAAACAAATAGCAATTCCTTTGTCAGCGTAGAGCTCAGAAAAGAAAGAAAAAAAATGGCAAACCTATGAGTACACCTGTATCAGAATATACACCTACACTTCTACCAGCATGTCTACAGGGAAATGTAGATACAAAAGGGGTAACTTGTTAACCGTTTTCCGTTGAGATTGTTTTGCGCTCAACTTTCATTGCATTTTCCATTGTGCAACTTTGTTCACTCTAAGCCGTACACTGTCAAACATCAGGTGTCGCTGCTGTGTCTCAGTCAAACAAAAATATCCTCCTCGCAAAATGCCTCACTCTGTTCTGCGTTTGGCTGGCTCTGTTTCATTCGCCTGTTCCTCTTCCTTCGCTTGTTTTAGAATGTTTGTCTTTTCTTTCTTTATTATTATTCATTTCATCTTGTTCACTTGATTGTTCATTTGTCAGTGGTGTTCTTTAATTCCCACCCGACTTTCTTATTTATTTTTTGTTTGCTTCGTTTTGAAAGGATTTCCTATGATTACAATTAAAACGCGATACCATAATCAGGCTCAGCGCTTTTATCAACTTTCACGGCAACTTTCCGAACAACTAAAAGGGCAAAGCTTAGAAACAAAAGACCCAATACACACCGACTAACTAAAAGGTGTGATTACAAATTAATATTGCTGCAGATGGTGTTCCGCTGGGTTTCGGAATAGGAACTGCACTTTTTACTTCTCCACAGTACCTACTGAAAAGATTCTGTCGTTGAAATGTTACCTGAAATATCTCATTGACACCGATAAAATCCCCTCTGAATAGGGCGTTCTCCCCATCGTAATCAGTAATGCGCCCAACTCAGTTCCACTGTATACCAGAAGCTGTCTTTGCAGTATCTTTTATATTGTAGTTTGGCGATTTTCCATTTCATGAAGCAAATACACAACGTCAAGGGAGTGTAAAGTATAACTCCGACTCGTACTTCCTTATTTACACTTATTCCACATCTGTCACTTAACTTAAACTACCAGTACAGGCTGGAAACGAAACAAAAACTGTCAAGTAAACTATGTATCTCTTGGGGTAAATTAAAACGAACAAAACCAAGCACGGCTTCTAACGCAGGTGGGTAAAGAGTTGAGAGAAATAATTATTCCTACCTTGCACTACAAAAAAAAAAAAAAACAAAGAACAAAACATTGTAATTATTTCTGGTTCTCAACGAATATGCAGATTGCATCTTTGCTTTGCTGCCAAATGTCTGCGGAAATCTCGAATTCAGGAAGTCAGTATTCGTACTTGTCACTGTACAATGTAAAATTTGGATAAACTATGCAGACGGTTTGAGAAATTATGACAGCTGTCAGGTGGCATTTCAAATTCTTATAACATACACATGTACATACATCTGACAAGACTAAAAGACTTCCATCGAATGTCATAGAGTTTAAACACACATCACACATTAGTATCTTTTAGTCGAAAATGTCACTTTTTCAGTTGGCAAACAGTTTAAAATTTAAATTTAACGGCTGATTTTTTTTTTTTGTTGACAGCATTGACATATGTGATTTTATGACGTGTCCATTTAACACACAATCCACAAGACAAGATAACGATAGCTATAGTTTCTCTCTGTTTGTTTAAGGTACGCTATACGTTTCCATGCGGGTGTGGCACACGTCGGTATTTAATTTGTAACTGGCAAAAAACGGAAAACTCGTTTTGACGTCGATTGACGACGAGTCTGTTTTGAACGATTTTTGATTACGACACCTGGATTGCTGTATGTAAATATTAAGACTCTGGTTTGCTTTGTGCACCCCATTGGTCAACCTATTTGTTATGTTTGCTCAATTGAAAATGATTTAAGCTTTTTCTAGTTTTGAATTTACTGCTTTTGGCGATAAGAGGTATTGGAGATGAAAATGGCCATACATCTTGTCAAGGATTATTGACAACTGAAGCGGGACAGCCGCCTATAGAATTTTATGGACGGCCTGTATGTACTCGTATTTTATGACTTTCCGACTTGGATTGATCGTGATGCGGTAACCATCGGAAAGATCTAGAGCTGTCTTCAATTTATTAAGTCTATACAAACCGGAATCATGCTGGTAAACGGACTTAGGCTTATTAAACTTTCTGTGGCGCCAAATATGACTTTAGCGTAGTTCTGAAAGAGTTTCCTTTAACTAATATTCTCAAAGGCAACCAAATTGAGATTCAAGGCATTCCCTGATGATAAAAGATGTCCGAAAATTCTGGGCTGATAATAGGTACACAATCGGAATGCCGCCTAATTCTAGCCATGTTAGGTCTAGCAGTATGTCAGACGTCACAACAACTGAAACATACTGTGAGAAAATTTAACGACTAGAATCGCAGCCGTCAAAACCTTTCCAGATCGATGCCTTAGAAAGATTTGAAGTCGCCAGAAGGCAACTTTTGTTGTGGTCTTTTGCTGACCCCTCGTCCAAAACCACAAGTTTTATAAACAAAATTAGGACAAACCCATATAGCAAAACAACTTGCCTCTGAATTGGTGCTGAATAGCAACATGAATGCGGAAAGTGGCTCTAAGAGAAAAGTAGAAGGAAGTTTCAATAAAAAGTGGAAAGATCATATCAAGCCGATCAAATTTCAAGAGAAACCTCTAGGTAAGCAGGTCAATTTAGTAGAGAAATCGGTCCTGAAGATGAGAAAAAACCACTGTTGAACGGCCATGACGAGCCATTCTATTCAGGTGACGAAACACAAGTTTTCCGACCAAAATTTCTTCACAAAAATGTCTTGTGGGTATGATGTCAAGAAAAAGAGAAGAGAAGGGACGGCCCTGCAAGAGCAAGGCATTGTCAAAAAACTTTAACAATTAGAGTCTCCTATCTTAGTTTCATATGATTTTAGTTTTACTCTATAGCGCAGATGGATGTATTTTATCACTATGATCGCCACATTCTTCAAGTAATGGAACTTGGATAAGTTGACATAAAGGCGAACTGTTTGAGCTTTATAGCGACATCGACCCAAGCGAAAGTGTGCATCCGTCACTAGGATATCTTAAGAGAACCCGCTTTATTCCTAAGGGTTTTAGATTCTTACATGCAGGGACCAAATACAACAAAAGGAAATTTCAACTACATACATATTCAATGAAGTCTTAAATGGAGTTTACTTGTTGCTTGATGACCACCTATTCTTACTATTTTAGCGCTACAGTCTGGGTGCAGCAGTTGGTTGAGCTCCCCAATGAATCGAGAAATGTAGGCCTCCAATTCTTAAATCGTAGCCTGCTTATCCATGTAGGGTTCGGTCCAAAGCATGATATTAACTATTCACCGATCTGTTCTCGCAATAAAGCCATGATTTCATGGGCTGTGTGGCTAGTGCGGCCGTATTCTGGGAACCGCGGAACCAAATGACGTCTAAGCCCCGTGCTTTATCATGGTGCGATAACGGCCGTCATTCACATTTACGGACCGTAACTGGGCTTATTTTTGAAGAAATATTAACCGATGATTCCAACAGCCAAAAAACCAAACCAAACAATTATTTTGTCTGCATGTTATGGCAGCTCCTGAATCTCTTCGGGTTCCTCTGCACCCCAAATACGACTATTTTGCTTATTGACACAGCCATTTAGCCAGAAATCGGTCTCATCACTGAACAAAAGAGCGTTTTCTTGAAGCTGTTAAATAGCCCAACGACTGACTGACATGAATTAAATTTGTATCTATGACTTTTTGAAGAATAAGGGGCTCAATGGACGCAATTTCAATTTTGATGTTATGTTTGAGATCCTGAATTGTCGCTTGGTTATTGGCAAAGGCCTGACTCTTCAAACAACGCCACAGAAAGAAGTCTAAAGGTGTCATATCGCATGATTTTGGAGGGCAATCAACTTATCCTCTAACCGAAATAATGCGATCTTCAAATTTTGTACGCAATAAATTGATTGATGACTTGTATGGGCGGAAGCACCATATTGTTGAAACCAGAGATCGTCCAGACCCAATCCATTCAATTTTGGCGACATGTTACGATAACGTTCTCTATTCACTGTACTGTCTCTCCAGCCTTGTCTTCGGAAAAGTACGGGCCACTGATGCCGCCAACTCATAATCCGCACCAAACATTGAATTTTTTGGAATGCATTGAATTTTCGCGAATCTCGTTCGGACAGGTTTTTCGGACCCCAGAAACGGCAATTTTGTTTGTTTACGTAGGTACTCACACACACGCACACACACATACACATACATACGCACAACACTGTGGTGCTGGCAGCCCGGTATGGTCCATGGCCTAGCCGAATCCGAACGGCACTCCTTACAAGCTTTTTCATAGGCAATTTTACTTTCGGTAGTTTGCTATTACCCGCCGAAAGGGTGCTAACGATTCGAAAAATTGTTGGCGATGCCGGGGATCCAGCCACGGACCCTCTGCGTGATAGTCCAATGAGCTAACCAACGCGCCATCGCCACCACCTACCAAAAATTGGTTTCATCGGAAAGGATTCAATGGCAAATTGTCCTGGCGATCCAAAACCCAGTTAACAAATTGGCGACGTCGTAGATGGTCCAAAGGCTTCAATTATTGTGTAGTTTGGACTCTATAGGAGTGCACATGAAGATACAATTATTGACTTTGGCGACGAATTAAGGTGCTTGTCCGGTTTTGAACACTTTCGCTCACAGCATGCTGATATGAAGCCTGACCCGATACCGCACTAGTTTCTTTAAAATGCTTCACAATTGCACGAATTCCGGATCCACTAGGGCACGAATGGCAAATTGTCGGCACACCTACAAATTCAATCTACTTTCGCCAAAACATATCACATATTTTCAATCAACCTGCTTTCAATCTTTTTCGCCCACGTCAAACGAGCTGTTTTTATTTTTGTGGTTAGGAGAGGGTTTTTTGCTGGTCGTCTTCCATATAAACCTGTTTCCCCTTAGAACTTCTCGTATTGTTTCGGCGGTAAAGTCAACTTGACGAAGTTCATGGGGCTCTGTTTATGCACTTCCAAAGCTATCTTTCATGCTAGTTCTTTGTAATACATTGTCTGACTTCTGTTATAGATTTTTTTGTATTTTCTATCCTGTAGATCCTAATTTTCTTTTTCTTCGTCAGTTGCACAGTGCTTGAACATTTTAACTACAATCTGACAAAAGGATCTCCCTTCCTCGACCAAAGTCAATATTTTAACACATTCATCTCGAATCAGTTGGTGTCAATTTGGTGTCATTTTATTATCCATGACTATAAGTGTGTATATAAAATTTTAAATCAGATATATACGAGTACTTGTAACACTAATGTCTACAATACTTACCGGTTTGTATGTCAAAGTCAGAATAATTTTGAGTCAACTTACCTAGAAAGAAAGAAGAAACAAAATATTAGATATTTGTGAAATAAATAAATTTTTTATGATTATTTAAATGTTTTTAGTTTGAAACGTATTTAAAGACGAAAGACGGCGGTTTTCCTCTAACTTATTCATAAGCTCATTAGTACCTTTCTAAAGAATCAACTACTAACCAGAGCTTTACATATTAACGGACAAATCTACCTTAAAGTAAATCGTAACTTTCCCATTTCGACCATCGGCTAAATATGATTAAATAAATTACACGATCTGACGCTTCCCCTTCTGTGTATCCATCGTATGTTCGGTATTTGCATATTTATTCATTCCATCCATCTATTATCGCCTATTTTATTTGCTCACTTTTATTCGATTAAATTAGATGGTCCATTACCATATCAATATATACAAAAACAAACCAACACCAGCATACGCTTAGTAAATTTGCCAAAAACTCAAATCAGGCATGATTTGAATTCTAACACCAGCCAGCCGTTGAATATAACAAGATACAAGGAACAAAAAAAAAAAAAAAACATTTCAATTCCGATTCAGTATCGCTATCGGTCGATCATCAATTATTCAAATCTCCCAATAAACCCATAAGCCCGACCAACACTATCGCTTCGTATCTCGAATCTAAATATTAATTAATATCAATCCCATGTCAGACCATTTGGACCATTTGGACCATTTAAACCAGAAATACCAATACCAATGCCAAACCAATGCCAATATGGTTGTGGTGTATCCTGACCGTTTTCCAACTATTCGACTATTCACGTTTTAATAAAATAATTTTTATTTCCATAAAGGTTATTTGTCTGTTGAGTGCACAGTTGTGTATTTGAACATGTGTAAATGCAGAGATAGAAACAGGTAGGTAAGGGTCCGATAGGGGTAGAGAAAAAGCCTAAAACGAAGTTCAACGACTAAGAGGCCATCACACGTAGTTATCATCGATTTCAAGGGAGAAAATATTATTTTAATTATTCATCCATCCTTAGTTATCCAGTTACGCACGACTACAGCAAATGTATCTTTTCTATTTTCCTCTGTAAAATCATCACTATATGGTATGAGATGCTCAAACACCAATGTAATGTATCTCAGATCGCAATCGTGTGTATACATTAAACAAAATTTACGTGGCGAGTGGCGATAATTGAAACACCAAAGTGTTGGACAAATAGTCCTTTGCATAAATGATTATTGCACATGTACCGTTTCGGCACGACATGTTTGGAAATTGGCGTCCTATTTCCGGTATTGCAACAAATTCTTCGAAAACTTTTCAACCAAAAATCCAACCACCACAGATGAACGTGAATTTACGTGCGAATATATGCGTATGAGTACATCTCCGGATTCAGCGAGTACAACAATGAAAACGGTATTTACATAGGTTTGTTTGTAATTTCAAAAAATGATCCCCTGTTTACATGTGGGCCCTCTCTCTACAAATGGATGAGTACCGTCACGGATTTAAATGCTCCTCTGTACGAGTATCTTTGGTGTTGGTCCAATGTTGGATAGCCTTGGTAAACCAGATCAACAAAAATCAAACAAGAATACGAAATATACTCGTGCATATGGAAAAATGCAAACAGAAACACCGCAGGGATGCATAATAAAAGCATTTGCAAAAAAAAACCATCAGAACAGATAGAGAGATACGGCAATACAGGTGAGGGAACATAAGCTGCGGTCGCTGTTAGTAATTTTGTTTCACATGGAATTGATCCAAAGTAAATGGAATCGATTTATCTATTTTCTGGTACTTGACATCTACAATATCTAGATAACGATTGACAAGATATCTTTCCGATATATGGGCAATGATATCAACAAAAATTAGATATGACTTATGAGTACACTATGGGTATCTTTCCGACCAGATTGAGTTTCAATCTACAATAGAAAATTCCATTGCAGAACTTCACAGAGAATAGAAACCCCGGAACCAGTATTTACATCTCTTTGCGGGCAAGATGTGGAGGAGAAATTGTTTTTTCCAGTTCTCAGCAACGCCGAAAGGAAAGCTAACCTCGACAAGTTATCGAGGATAGCTAAATACGATAAGTTTCATCACGTTCAACAGAATACGATTAATTTAGTTCCGAAGAAGCTGATCCGTTTAATGGCTTTGCGTCCATCCTATCCCAAAGGAAGGCAGCTGGCCATCTCAATCCTACTTTATGGCTTTCATGGAGACAACTGATTTCATAATAGAATTTTTGAGGGGATATATGAAAAACACGATATATCCCTTCAGTCTACAGTTTGTACGCAGTTGACCAGGTCTTCTTTTGAGAAGCCGATGTCTCGTCATTCTCCTTTTGTATGTAAGAGTCTACGAGCGGCTTTAGTCCTCCTTTGCAGCCTCCAGGATTCAGCAATGGTGGTCGGGCAAATCTTAGCGAATCGCTGATGGATTGTTTGTTGCCAGCTTTGCTAGAAGATTTAAGGGGAAAAATGTTTACAGTGCAGATCCCGGAGAGGTTGAATGACGCTTGATAGGCGAAAGCCCTAGCCCTGGCAGCCTTCCGAAAACAAACTTCCTCACAAGATTTCCTCTTCTTACCGACATAAGGGCTATCAGCATTCGTACCTTGGTCATAACAAGGAAGTGGCTCACATCAATGTTGGGAGCCCGAAACCAGGCATACGATCGCGAACTGCTCAATTTAGTTGATAGCAGATTGACAGAGGCTGCCAGTTACTTTTATAAATGTAAAGATTTGTGTACAGCACGCTTGCAATGATGACATTTAGCACCGAAGCGAAGTCGATAAGCTTCAATAGGTTACCATAAGTTACGTCGTGTTGGTTTCTTGATGTTTAGGATATTGAGCTTATGTCTTGACGAGGAGCTTATTAAAACAAACCTTGCTGTCATCGTTTTTTCCCCCATTTTCTAGACATAACGTGGATTGTCACGAGGTGGTCCTTTTAATAGTCGCTGTGTGTCGTCTTTGTAGAATTTGGCGTAATCTACGTTGGAATCAAAGGTTCCGAGAGTATGACACTATAAAGACACAGTGCCTTCTTTAATGTACCACTCAACATCAACAAGAACTTTTACGCTGCTGGGAATTGAACACACACCTTTGATGTTTTAGTCGACAAACTTAATCTTTAGTTTAAATACACTGAGGCTGGCCCCTCATAGACAATGGCATTGCCAAGTGAGGTTGGTTAGGTTGGTTAGGCTGGTGCTAAGTAGTTACGAAGGTTGTCCTTCTAAAACCAATGAAAAATGCATTTCACTTCGATAGGTTAGGTTCGGAACCACCGCACAGTCTCCACATTTGCGACTGTCCAAAGAGTTTAAGAAAATTCTGCAGAAAAAAACCAACCAAAATTCAGGAAATGTTGTATCATATTACGGGAAATATAAATTCATTGTTACAAATATACAGACTATGTATGCGGTAAAGGTTTCCTTCTCTCGATGCAAAAGAAAACAAGGAGCTACAGTGGTCAAACAATATCCTGTGATCACTGTGCAATTACGTACCCAAAGTTTATCACCCATGTAAACCCTTTTTTACGCTCTATTTGTACGTATACATATGTAGATACTCCCACAAAAAGAATTGGACGCGGATGAATATACTAAATAAGTATCTATATTTATTCTCAAATATCCTTTTCGTCTTTATCGTTGTTCTCGATATCATCTTTTCCTTCTCGTCGTTGTCATCCCGTAAAGACTACAAACACCCCCAATATACGAGTACGTACAAGAAGTGAAGACTATCTGTATCTTTCAGTTTTATACCCCGGGTGATGCTCATTGGTTTCCCATCAACTTGAAGAGGGCGCTCTTTAAGTACACACCTTTCTACGTTGGTGTACCTACTCGTATATCAGATGATGTCAATGTATGTCTGTTTGCCTATACAACTCTGTATGTCTATTCGGCTGAGTAAATAAAATGAGATAAAACCCTTATTTGAATTGTTTACTTAATATTTTATGAATGCGATTTGTATTCGCCCATCCCATTCACCCGTCCACATTTTATTTCTGTGAAGGTTCAAGGTGTACTTTCTGCCACATATGTGCAGAAATAAAATCGAAAAAAGGACATGAATGGGAATGTGAGTGAATGCGAATGTTAATATGAAATCGTACAAATTGAAAAGGAAAAACAAAAAATTAAAATAAAAGATACAAAATCGTATACAAACGTATGTTAATACTTATGCCCTTAGGATATAACAACATAATTTCACTGCTCATTTACAATTTACAAGTAGGTATGTGTATTCGCGAATGAGCGAATTAATATAATTCGATTCCAAGAGGGTTGAATTAATTAAGTGAATTTTAATCCAAAGAGTGCTGAAAGTGGAATTGATTTTGGGGAGTCAAACGCACCATGCTGGTATGTTATCCCGAACAATTTTTGCCTTTTCACCAGAAGTTTTTGATGTAACGAATCCTTTATTTTGAAAAGGCACGGACGAATATCTAACTTTTATAAGACATGTGTCCCAATCAGATGATTCTAACAGGTATACGTGAATTTTCCTGAATTTCCGCACAAGCATTCACGCATATTCAACTCTTGTGAGTAGTGTGAATGTGGTTAGCCCATCCATGAGATGAGTGAGTATGAATTTCGACGGTCGACAGCACAACTTTAATACCCGCACTCACTCAGAATCATTCACAGGACTCATTGTTCAATGAGTAATGAGAAGTATCCATGAATCAAGTTGTGCATTCATTACGTGAATGTATCCATGCGGATGTCTGATTGGTACCTACTTACTCGTACACCATTTTGAACGTAGTCACCCTAGGTTGAGACTCATTTAGGTCGGTATGTAAACCAAACCTCAGCAGAACTGCCGAGTCCTACCTTTTAGCAAAGAGCACGATTTTAAATTGCACCGATGCTTAGGGTTATACAAATGTTGCCTGGATCGTGCCCAGCAGAGTTGTTAAGACTGCAGTCATCACAACGACTGCAGTTAATTGACTACAAGACTTTTTTTTATAAGTCTTTTGACTTACTCAATGACTTTAAATCAGTCTTTTAGTCAATTATAAGTCTTTTAAGACTGTTAGTCATTTTTGAAGTCAGTTAGTCTTTTGTTTGCAGTCAATTAACTTACAGTCAAATGACTGCTTTTTAGTCAATTGACTGCGACTTTCTGATTGCAATACCAAAGTACTGCAGTCGTTAACAGCTCTGGTGCCCAGTAAGCGTCTGCTTTAAAGGAATTTCAACACTAGGCGTAGGTGACAATTACAGTACTATGAACGAACTTTCAAATTTAGAGGAACCTGAACTAACTGATCTGACCCAAATGATGCTGAAATAGACGGCAACATTGGTTTCATGGACAAGAATAGTCGTAAACTTCGTTGATTTTTATATGTCGAAACGGAAAACACAAAAGCAGAAGGCACGTTTTCTGATGGCGTAAGGTACAAAGCTTGCTACTAAGGTACGTGTACCCAAACCCCGGCTGGTGCCAAAATATTATATCAACCTTCCCTGGTTGATCAGACAAGTATCTGCATGACGCTGAAGCCACTTCTACACTCCAATTCCAGATTGTAATGAAATAACATGAATTCAGGTCGCAGATGAACTGCCTTTTCAAATGAGTACTTGGATCTAATATTGTGGCATCCTTTGGCAATGCCTCCATCGGATATAAAACTGAAATTCTGAACAAAATTCATAGTCGCACGTAACTTCAGCACTTGAACGGAATAAGTTAGTTTCGTCTAAGTTATCGTAAAATTTCCACAGCAGAAAAGACGATTACTATGTTCACAAGTCAGAACGAGACTGATCTTCGGTTGAGGACTATAAAGTGCTGGAGCACCAAATTCTGCGGCCGTTTGTTTTACGCTTTTACAAACCAAATAAAAGGTAGTAGGCGCTAGTGGATGCTAATGCTACCCTTTAAGTCCCTTTGTAACTAGAGTTCGGTTTATTTTATTGACTTGTTGGTTAGTACCCAGATTCAGCTTGAAGAGTAGCGACTTTCAAAAGATGGTATCATTCGCAGAAGAAAAAAAAAAAAAAAAAAAAACAGCATATCCCGCGAAAACTTATTTTTGAATCAAGTCCTTCTAAGTCGGTTTCCGTGAAAGACTCTTCGTATGATATGCTGCTACATGATCATATATTCATTTCCAATTGGTGAAAGGAGACTATGTCGAGACATTGAAGAGGCTCTGAAATCAGCTATACTCGTACTCCTGAACCCCAATCGCATCGCTGCCGTAGAAGCAGTCGCGGCCGCACGTCCTGTCAAAAGTTGAGCTACACATAAATGCATAAGTGTGAGTACAATCAGTCTCTGTCGCTGTAGTACGATTTGGGCAATCATCTTTCATCTTTTTAACATCAATCGCGCGACGAGGCTTTATAAGTAAACCATGGAGGAGCAGCGAAGCGAAAAAAGTAGAAAAATCATCTCAGTGTTTCAGGACAAGCAGCAGAGAACCCAAATTTGTCCTAGAAGTACAATGGACTTTTTAAAGGAGCAGTTAAACCAAAGAAATAAGGTAATTTTGGGATCAAAAACAAAAACGAAAAATTTATTTTTGCAGGACTGTTTGCCACCACTTATCGTCTTCTACAACACCGATTGAGAAGGAGCAGAAGCCCATAAAAGTCGTCTGGTACTCGCCAGTTAACACATAGTACTTTAAAGGTAGCTCCAATACTGAATACTCATTGACTCCCGGTTTAACCTCATTCGTTGTATATGAAGCTATGTTAATGGTGAACGAGTACTCCAGAACAGATTAGTATTGCCGTTCCCACAGAGCTTCGAAAGGAAGCAAAACTAGAAATGATGCGATACATATTTGTGTTCGGTTCAATCGCAGCTCCTTCACTTCAACAAACAGCATTATTTTTCCACATTTAAAATATGTAAAAGTATTATATGTGTAGTTAAAAAATTAAATGTTAAAATGTTTGGACTTTATTAAATCAGGTAATGCAAGGTGACGAAAAGTTCACTGTGACTGAAAAGGAATTTTTCCTTCGTTAAAAAAAATAGATATTGAGTTCTTGACGGACCCGAAATGCTTCTTTTGATCTATTATTGGTTCCGTATCTTCAAACAAACAATTCGTCACTTTCTTGATCTCACCTACCATCAATTCGTTCATCCTTTGTGTCATACGTGTCGAAATAAAGTTCCAGGCAGCAAGAGTGGGATTTGTACTGTTTATCCGTAATTTTCAGGAAATAATTTTATATAGTAAATGCAAGAAAGACTGTCTGTTTTTATTGGTTGAAATTCAATACACTTTTCTAGCACACGCCAAAGATCTGCTAAAATGCCATAAGCATTATACGAGTATGTAACCCGTCGAGCTCTCGACTGTTTGTAGTTGAACCCTTCCTTCGGCTTGTTTAACAAAGCCCCAGGATATGGGCTCATAAGGTTCTTCCTAAGGGAAAGGCACTATCGACAACAAAGTAGTATGTTGTAATCCCTGAGTTCGTGAGCTACCAAAGGTTACCAAAGGCTCTATCATCGACATCGGTGAAAATACAATTAGCATCGCATATAGCAAATAAAACAATTCTCAAGTATCCCTTGTAAATAATAGCACTGTGATCAAAAAGTTAGGTGAAATTCGATTCTGGCAAACATTTTCTTTCTCAGGTTGGCAGTACTGCAATTGACATCTGTGCCAAATTTCATGCAAAATTCCACATTTTTACGATAGTTACGCACACCTTTTATTGGGTTTATAACTTAATTCGTGCGGTTTGCTAAGAGATGGCGTAACTTGTATTATTCCATTGGAACATGCGTTGGAAAGCTACTGTCATTGTACGTGATTTCAGTATATGTCATTCATTTGAAGCGTAAACAACAATAATTTTTATTCACTCAAATATGTCAAACTTTGTGCCTGAAAAAGTGTTTTTGCGGGGAGTTCTTCTTCATTACTGTAATATGAAGAAAACTGCTGCCGAAAGTCATCGTATTTTGGTGGAAGTTTATGGTGAATATGCGCTAGCTGAGCGAACGTGCCAAAAGTGATTTGCACGATTTAAAAGTGGTGATTTTGGCTTGGAAGACGATGAACGTCCTGGGCAGCCAAAAAAGTTTGAAGATGAAGAACTGGAAGCATTAGTCTATGAAGATTGTTGCCAAGCACAAGAAGAGCTCACAGAATCTTTGGGTGTCACTCAAGCAGCCATTTCAAAACGTTTAAAAGCAGCTGGATATATTCAAAAGCAAGGAAATTGGGTTCCACATGAACTCAAGCCGAGAGACGTCGAAAGGCGGTTTTGTATGTCCGAAATGCTGCTGGAACGCCACAAAAGGAAGTCATTTTTGCATCGGATTGTTACTGGTGATGAAAAATGGATCCATTACGACAACCCCAAGCGCAAAAAATCATATGTGAAACCCGGCCAACCAGCCAAATCAACGCCAAAGACGAATATCCATGGCGCGAAGGTAATGCTATGTATTTGGTGGGATCAGATGGGTGTGCTGTATTATGAGCTGCTAAAACCGGGTGAAACCATCAGTGGACAACGCTACCGAACACAATTAATCCGTTTGAAGAGAGCAGTAGCCGAAAAACGCCCGGAATATGCGACCAGACACGAGGCAATAATTTTCCATCATGACAACGCTCGGCCGCACGTTGCTATTCCGGTTAAGAACTATTTGGAAAACAGTGCTTGGGAAGTCTTACCCCACCCCCTTATAGCCAGACCTTGCCCCTTCTGACTACCATTTGTTCCGGTCGATGCAGAACGATTTTTATAAAATCTGATATTGTAAAGCAAAGAAGTCACATTAATTTTGTTGGCGGAATGAAATTTTTTTCCGCTGCGGAAACATAAAGAATGTTGCAGCCTCCGGTGGGCAAGCTATATCATAAAAAAACTGTTTACAGGTGCTATAAACAATTCAAAGAAGGCAGAGAGGCTATCGACATCAACTGAAGAACCACACGTAAACGAAATCAAAAACTTGGTGCTCAAAAATCACCGATTCTAGAGACCTGGCTGATACTGTTTACATTTCAGTTGGATCACTTCAGGCCAGTTTGAAAGACGTTTTGTGGCTGGAAACAATCAAATCTCTCCAAAAATATTCGCCATTCACCCTGTGACTTCTGGTTATTCCCTAGACTCAAGGGACCACTCCGGGAGGGGAGTAACTACTGTCAATCTTATTAATTTCTTCGGCAACAATTTTCCATTCACTAGTGTTTAACTCTAAACCGGTGACAACAATTCCCAAAACACTTGAACAGTTTTCACTATCATTTTTGGGGTATTTCTCCAGTAATGTGTCGTTACTCCTTGTGACAGATACCTTTAAAAATAGCCAATTAGGAAGGTACGTAGTACCATTCTACACTCCACACCTCAGTGTGCTACCCAAAGTGACAGCGCCTACGTCGACGACATCGTAGCCATTGTGTCGAAAGTTTTTTTTTTTCAATCAGTAGAGTAGGTAAACGTCGATTCTTTTGAAAGTGCAGAAATTTTGAGATAGAGCGATGCAGTATTGATGCCTTTGGACACTTTAAATAACCAATCACTGTGCTTAATCTCTTGTTATTTTTGTGCAGCGCGGAAGGAGCTAACTAGTGCTTTGTCGGACTTTTATTTCACAGGCAACAGATTTCACTTTTGGACCTTTGCCAATGACTGTCGAAATAGTAGCGATCCCTTGAAATAATTTTTCTGTTTATTGCTGTATGGCCAGGTCAATCAACTGATTTTTTTGCGATTTTCTGTGGCTTTGGTTATAGAAATTTATGTGAACTACCTTCAGATGTTTCGTTTGATGAAAGGTGATTGTTTATGTTAAACGAACCAAGAATCAGTATCACTAAGACCCAGTCACAGGTACAACTTTCCCTTGAAATGCTATTCCTATTCCTCGTGTATCTAGGGATTTACGAAGACACGTACATTTATACCGACAACACAATGTACCAGCTTCCTCTTCCTACTACCTACCTAACACTACCAATTATGTCATTAAACAGATCCATTCTTCCGGTTGTACCTGATCCCATTATACTCGTACCTATCACTTTCCTCTGGCGCAGTGCGAAAACCTATTATTTTGTAATTTACTCCAGTCCACTCGATTTAAGGTGATTATCTCCATAACCAGATATTCACACTTCCTAAACTCGTTCCATTCGTAACTCCAACAATTTAAAAGCGATTTTCATCAACACAGATAGGTAATTACTAATGTAACCATCCAATAGACAGCGTCATTGACCATCTTCCGTAACATCCCAAAAATCTAATAATTCCGCCAACTTTTAACGAGTTAACACATTACATATCCGTAGCCGTCGCCGCACTATTCCACCCGACGACATTCATTCAATTAATCATTATTTTTGCCAAAAATAGAAGCACAAGCCACTGCAACAATTCCATTTGCCCATACGTGTTATTAGTCTGTCACATCTGTTTACTTAGTTTTTACTCTGCAAACGATTAATCTTTCTCCAACATTGAGACGTTCTATTGATTCTTGTAATGTTTTTCTTTTTTTCTTTAAAAAAAAAAAAAAAAAAAATCTTATCTACGTAACGTTCGAGTACGAGAAGATCCACGTTTTTTAAGTATCGGTGACGTCAACTAAAATAACAGCAACATCATCGCTTAACGTCTTTGCTGACCTCAAAATGAGCTACAAAACTGCGGAAAAAATAACAAGAAAAAACCCAAGCCAAAGATATATAGATACGAAAAGGGGACGTAACGTATTTTTGGGATATTTCAATCAATTGAATGCAAAAAAAAATCGCCAAAAGCGATATAGAGATACTAAAAGATACAAAACAAATACAAGGAGTCCAATAAACATTTTCGTTTTGTATGATATTATTGGCAACATGTTGCGCTAGTTTAATTTCTTCATTGTCATTCCAAAAAAAAAAAAACAAAAATATATAAAAAGTGGGAGAAAGGAAACAAAACATCGACAACCGATTTATGATTCAACATTCTTCGTGTGTCAATTTAAGAAGAAAGAAATAAAAAAAACGAGGGACAAGGGACAAGGGACAAGAGACCGTAGACCTTTAACTGAACATCTGCGGCAACTAACAACACAAACGATGCCATCTTTGATTTCTGCCTTTGTTCACATTCAGATATTTTTTTTTTATTCAAAACCAACACGAAGGTGTAAAAGAGAAGAATAAAACTCACTTACCCAATGGACGGCCTAAGGTCTGACTTTCAAGAAGGGTAATGACGATGACGACGACAGACGTCGACAAAACATCTGCTGTTGCTTGAGATACTTTGCCCAACTATACAAAGATACGAGTTCTCCATACGACGAGCAAATGTGTGTGTAGCTCTATCAACATGTAGGTGATCAGGGTCAATGCAATATGGAGGTGACAGGAAAGGAATACCTCAGGGTAGGGCGGTTGTTAGTGGACTTTTCTTTAAAAATCGTTTGTTGTCCTATGGCGACTGCTTGGTTTGTTTTTCATGTATCTTACCTTATATAGCAGCAGTTAGTTGCTTCCTAGCAAATAAACTTACTACATGCCTATGCCAGATACAACAAACTCTGTAGTCTGCCTAGTTCTGTTCTTTTCTATTTTGTATCTGTTTTCACGTTTATATGTATACTCGCGCGTCAAACAGTAGAACTCGATAGCGACTACGATTCAAGTAAATATTGACTTCTGACTCAACAGTGGTTCTCTGACGTATCTTATAAATTAGCTTTCAAAATGTGATAAAAAAAATTCATTAATTTCATTTTGTATCTTAAAGTAGAGGTAAAATATTGTAGGTATCTTCTTCTATCTTTTGTTTGGTATTTGTGCTCATTTCTCCCATCTTCAACACGCCGAGAATCTGAATAGTTTGTTTATGAAAAAAAAAAAAAACAAAACAAAAACCTTTATTGTATAGATAGATAGACGATAAGGTGTGTTTCTACATCTAAAAGGTAACGCAACATCCCATAAAGAAAAGGTATATAGAATGCAACTCTTCTAAACCCAATATAAAACTTGTTTAATCTAACTACAACTACACGTACGAAACATATGTAGATGCGAGATGAGAATGCTACACTTCTCGGCTGTACTATATTTACCAGACCAATACAGTCTACTTTATGTTATTTCAAAAAATCGACCATCTACCTGATGTTTATACGAGTATATTGGAATTCGAATGAAATGTTTATGACTGTTGGCACTATTGTATCTACACAAATATAGACATTCATCAGCCAGATACGGCCAAAGTGTTTGATAAAGTAAAGAAAATGAGATTTTCGGAATGCAGTTTTGTTTACGTTTGAAGTATATTACAGTCATGAAGTTGAGTAAATTCCAATTTTAGAATGATGAAGAATTGAGGGTATCTTATGATGAGGAAATCGTTTTGAAAATTGCGGTTGAATGGTTCAATTCTGTTGGTGCAATAAAATTTTATTTTATTCTCCTACTTCTACTCGTAGCGTACTTTACAATTATTAATGTTGAGGAATTTTAGAATCCATAAAACAAATTTTTAGTAAGATGCAATTAGAATGAATTAAGAGAGAGAAATATTATTGTTTGAGATATTCGAATAATTTGTAGTTGTTTTGGGAAGTTATTTGAAAAAGGGGAAAGTAATCCAATTCGGATGAGTGCCGTAAGGCTCCGCACATAGACCAACACTGTTGAATCGGCACTCCTTAGAAGCTTTTTCGTAGGCAATTTTACTTTCGGGAGTTTGCCATTCTTCGCCGAAAGGGTGATAATGATTCTTAAAATTGTTGGTGACCCAGCCAGGAATCGAACCCAGACACTCTGCGTGATAGTCCAAAGAGCTAACTATCACGCCATCGCACCGCGAGTAAGACAATAAGACGTATTTAGCATCTGTTATTGGTTATGTCGTGATTGCTAGCCTGGTACTGAAATACATACGGCAAACCTGGCGAACAGGGAGTGAGTGAGTGAGTCTTTATGTCGAAAAAGAGATAGATGACCAAACTAGGCTTCAAAATCTGTTGGGCAGAATTGAAGGCGCACTTCACAAGAAGGAATCTAGCCATTTTTATCGATATTGAGGGTGACAACGCAATTTTGACGACAGGTGCAATTCGCCAGACAATCTAAAATAGACGGTTCACTAGTCTTGGGGATAAAAGCGGTGCTGTCGAATATTACCCTGATTGCGATGTTGACTATGGCCAATTTGAGATTGATATAGCTGAACCCTCTATTCATGACTAGATTGCAGGCAGCCCTAGACGTGATCGACAATTGGTTCACCAGAAATAAGATTTCGTCAATCCTAACAAAATTGAAGATGTTTTCTTTGCAAGAAAGAGGAAGCTGACTGCTGCCATGAGTCATGTAGCGCCTAAAGGTATCACCATCTGGTTCGTCAACGAAGCTAAGCATTTAAGTGTCATACTGGATAGCAAACATCTTCGAACTACGCATATTGCGTTGAAAGGCTTTAAGGCGGTGTCGGGATTCTATCAGTGTAAAAAAGGTTTAGATTGTGAAACAAGTTCTCAAAAAAAATACTTCTGCTCTGACCATACTCCAAAGAACTCACATCATGCGCTGCATCTTCCGTTTAAAGAGAAGTGGGTTTCAGTACAACATGCACTGTAGTTTTGATGACCAGCACGCCGACTGCCTTTTAACTCGGTCTTATCGACATGTCTTCTACTGCAATGACGCCAGAACTTCTGTTGCAATAAATCTTTTAAACTTTTTGTGCCCAGGGATGACTTAAGCCAGAATCTAAACCAGTAAAGGATTATAGTGAAGTTTCATGGTTGGCTCTAACCACGAAACGAAAATTAACGAAAAATGCAGACGGGAGGCTGAATTCATGACGTCTCGTCTGGGTCCCAGTTCACAATGGGATCACGGACAACGCAATCGGCTCAGAAAAGATTTTTTTAAAGCCCACATGGCAAGACTTTCTAGGTTACTGATAGACCACACGAATGGCTCTATATATCTCGAAGAGATCATCGACTTTTCAGCTGCTACTTAGTAGACTGCAGGCTACTTACTAGAGTCGTGACAGACTACTTAGCTTTTGCTGAGCACTTAAATGACACAAGTGAAAGTGATGACGACACCCACATTACGTACTATGTGAGTTAGCGAATTACAATCCCATCGGGCTGTAGATGTAGTCACCTAATCACTGAAGTGGTTACATTTGAGTATTTTCCTGCAAAAAAGCTGATAAATTGCAGGAAAAAGAACATAAAAGGAATACAATGAAAAAGTTCACAAGATACTCGTACTCATGATTTCCCGTAACATAAGCGCTTTATGGAGCAGAAATCAGTACATGTAAAGCTTGTTTAATAAAAATGAGTTTGAACTTCAAGAACTGATGTTGGCAACCGAAAACGAAGACGCTTTGAGATATCTTTTACTATAAAACTAAACCAGTGTAGATTTGTTATTTTCTTCTGATACAGCAATATATATTTTTAAGCTTCTATCTCATAGTAACATTGTTTTTTTGTGGGAAAATAAATGAAGAAAAATTTGGCGCCCAACGCCGAGTCTTTATTCACCAAAATGAAAATCGTACGAAGGAAGCAAACTACGATCCGTAAGAGATTACAACTTTCGGATTGGTTTTAGGACAACGTATTCAAAGAGGTTTATAGTAAATTTCATCCTCAACGAGGGGCTTACGAATTCAACTTGTCCTCCCTCTGACTCGGATTCCACATTAAGTTACCACCATCAGGACATTTTACCTGGACTTATCTTAAAAATTCATCCAAAATATCGATTTATCCACACTTCATCCCACACCTATTTTAAAGCTACTCTTCAAGATTAGATTTTGAGTAAATTTTATCTCCTCTTTGAGGACAACAAAAAAACTTGTATCCTTTGAGAGTATTCCATTGAAATGTTTTGATTGTAGCATTGATTCGATTTCAAGGCTGATAAGAAATAAAAAAAAACGTCGAAAACGGAGTACTTTCGATTCGATGTCACTTTGCTTTCTTCTGTCAGTTTTGGGAGTATCAACGTTTCATTTCTGATTCAATCACCCATTGTCACACCTTCATGGATGTGCCAATAGAATTGGCAACATGATTTTTTTTTTGTAACGAAACGGAAGTGTTTTGTCTTTTTTTAGAAACGAAAAGATAGAATGACTTTTGGGAAATCAAAAGTGGAAATGTTTTGCGAAAAGTAATGGGTAATGTGTTACCTACAGAGTGTGAAGTTGGATTTAAACTAAGCGAAATGAGAACAAGTGTACATGTACATCTCCATAACTTGTATTGACAAGTATTTGGTGGGGCTCTGAGTTATACATATGTATATACAGAAGCTACTGAAGAAGTATTCGTGTAATATCTAAGAACCCCTTTCTGTACACATAATAGATAGATATACACGTACCATACACGCTCTTCTTACCATTTAGAAAAATTCCACAATTCAACTTGCGAACTTGCCAAGGGATTACCATCATTAGGCTTCACATATGAATGTACATTGTATCTGAGCCTATGAACTAAAAAAGATAAATACAATACAAATTGCAATGGCTTCACCGTTTTCTATTCTCAATTGCAGAGTCTCTTTTGCCACTCTTAACCCCCAAGACGCACCATGACGTCCAATTAAAGTTTGAAAAAGCAAAAAAATAAAAAAAATAAATAAATCAGGTCACTTCAATGCGCATCAGCGGTATTTCTTTCATTTCCACCTTGTAAATTGCATCCAATAATCATCAACTTCAACCTCAATACCAGTAGCTGTAGCACCATTGCACTGGTTGTCATGCCGACAGCGAGCACCAGCAGCTGTTGCCACTTGAGTCGCATAGAAAAATAACACTTGACGTTCCATCAAGCTACGTGCTTTCTTGTAGCTTTCTTTCTGTTCAGTGTTTTCCGTTTGATTAGCGGAAAATAAGAAAGAAGTAGAGAAGACACCGACGAGCAGAAATAAAATAAAATCACAATCTCCATATCGAATAAACATCAGAGTATCTCCAGGGTTCTCCAATGATTATGATGATGATTATTATTACGAGTACTATCATCATCATCCACATCCCATCAGGTTTTCGATTCAAATCACCCCCAAGCCAACTCAATTCCAACCCATCCCTTTGAACAAATGTCTCTTATTGTAATTGTAAAGCTTCAATTGTTTTTTCGTTTGGTTGTTTTCCATTACATTCAGGAATACAATACACCCGTGCGGTGTTTTCTGGTGTTGAAATTGAGGAAAAAATGTTCAACGAGGATATCTGCAGTAATGGGGTGCCCCTGAGGTACTACCCAAACCGCTGTAAGTATCGAATTAATGTTTTCTTTTTGTTTGTCTGTTTTCATGAGGTACGAGTACTTACATGATACATATCCTTCCTCTGTTCCGCAGGTCTGTGATTTACTCAAAATGGTCATATAAGAAGATTGATTTGGAATCAGAGCAGCGTTGCCAATTTTATTAAGAAATTCTATTATACTGATCTACTTTTCAAATTCAGAGGATTGATCATCGTAAACTATCTGTCCTCTTAAGAAAAGCCCTACCTTCGGGGTTCGCAGCGACGACAACACGAGGATCGGTTAGACAAATGCGTCTTCAGTCGAAAGCTATAGGAAATTTGCATAGCTATCGAGATATGGAAAGCCGATGAGGTGACGATGAAGAAATGACATAGCGCAGTGACATAGGCTGATATGAGTATTGGTCCATCTGGTAGGATATAACGCTGAAATTGTGAGTTTATCGGGCGAAAAGATAGCACATTACATATAGTAGAACGTCTCTAAAGTTCTACGTAAAAACCAGCCACGAAAACTCAAGTTCATGGGATGCTCAAAGGTCATATGTACATCCATCGGCGCCAGAATACGCCTAACCATTGCTCTCCGCCAATTTCTTTGTTAACAATTTGCAAGAGCCCTTCTGCGAAACCACAGATACTATGAAACTCCCATAGGGGGATCTACCTCTTCTAAGTCATGCACGGACCGAAAAGTCTGGGCCCTGATTGCCCATGGTATCGAGTTTTGATAGTGAAGGACTACTGGTACATGCCACTAAATTGTACCCAATGATCGGTTAGTTACTAGTCAAACCGTTGAAGCCTTAGGTTGCGTCAATTTGAAAGCCTTTACGACAAGACAGGAATATTGCTCTGCCCCCGTTAGATATAAGACTACTTCAGTGAAGGGGTAGGCCTTGATAGCTGAGTGGGAGCCCGCCACATTACACAGTGGATTGTTTTTTCTTAGAAGAACACAACTGCTTTATACGTCCCTTAAATGGATTTACATCTCGCCTAATCCACTAAACTATTTTATATTTAAATTTCTCGTACACTGTTGCGGGTACCTGAAGACTTACAGCTCCTTAAACAAGCCAAGACTCCAAGTCTCCTCGCAACGATGACAATGTCTACAGATTTCTTTAAAAGAAAACTTTATTCGATCTTTTGCTCGACCCTCACTTCAAAAAGTTCAGAATCACCCAAGGATTTCACCGCATATCAGCTTAAACGATTACCCTATGTTTTATTTGGACTTGAAATGACTGACTGGGGCTAATGAGAAGAGCCAAATTCGGAATTTGTCTCTATAAGTACAATACGTCCTCGTCCCAGATGAAATAAGATTGAGAAGCGCGAGGCCGAAAATATTGAGAAGTTGTACTCCAGAAACAACATATGGAAGTTTCATCAAACAGGCGGCTCTGTAGAGATGAAGAAGGAAATCTCGTACTTGAATCACAGTCGGTGATGTAAGGCAAATTATCTGGCATATTGTGTGAATGTCTGCAACCGTTCGTCATAAGTGCGGTTTTAGATCAGGACTAAATCGACAAACTCCGGCATATTCTGAACAAAACCAAATCGATACTTACAGGCTGTATTTTTTTGATTTTTAGGCCATTAGACACAAGGTTTATAGAACTATGTCTAGAGTCGGCTCTATATAAGCTCTTGATCATCAACATAGGCTCTACCGAAAGCAGATAAAGATATGCTTAGTTGTTTCGTGAGCAAAAATCTTTGAAAAAATAAAGGGTGCCATTTGCGTTGACAGATCCAACGACGAACTAACGAGCAACGTCGACTTAGTCAAAAATATGCCTTAGATTGCTGGACTTTTAAGCCAAATGAACACCAATGCTCCGGCCAGAAGAGTCTTCGAATTTAAACCAGAGGGACTGGGCAGTAGGACCTGTGGCTGTGTTGACCCCAAACAACAAGACAACGCGGGACTTTTTCATATGCAAGATTGTCGACTTCCGGAGGGTTACCATTGTCAGTCGACAGCGTGGTGAAGTCAGAAAATATTTCTGCGTTTTTCCATATATGGCAGGGAAAACAAGTCACAAAAATAAAGTGTGCTACGCCACCACACAATAAAAGTGTTACAACAATTTTGCTGATCCATAAAACAAGATGTCCCTTTCTATGATATATGAATGGAAACGCTTCAAGACCGAAACTTTGTTTAACTAAGCAAACTTCTCTTCAAAAAGGGCACCGATTACTACTTCACGGCAAGTATTAAGAAGCAGCAAATGTTTGCATGATCAACTTAAATATTATTTTGAAATACTGCTACGATCTAGTGAATCGATTAGACAATTCTGAAATAAGCGAAGTCTCTCCAGAACTCTCCAGTCCCCGAATATGCGCTAGGTTCTGTGCAACATAGAAACATCAATCGCTGCTCGGTATGTGCACCATGCCATCGCTTTATAAGTCACACACTGGTGTGGGGTCGTCAAATTTTGTAATGAAAGTTTGAGTACAGAAGATTGCTTGTTTATATCAATGGAGCAGGTGTGATCATCAGCTAACTGGTTGACAATTTACCACATGCTCAACACGTCTTAAATATTCCAACAAGAGACATGTACAATATTGTTCTATGATCAGCCTTATGGATTGTCATCATCACAGACACAAAAGTTATAGGTTAATTTTAACTCACATCAGTGTACGTCAGTGTAGACCATAATTCATGGCCGTGATTTTTGTAGCCCTCCTGTACGAGAGTTTATTCAATGCATTCTAGAAGTCGCCGTCTTCGAACCATGTAACAGAGAACAAGTGAATACTCGACAACGAGCCAGTTTAACAAGAGGAGACTCCAAAAGCAGAAATCAAGGATCTTACCATGGAAAGCTGCAGTGTTCAAAGAAAAATCTAGAAAACAAGAACTGTTAAAGACAGGGGCGATTACGAAAGAACAATGACGCATATCCATCCCCTGAGACTTCGAACAGTTTTTCTGGGACAAGGAGGACACAAATGACTCAATTCGCCGCACAGTAACTAAAGCTGAAAGACTTCGTTTAGGAGCTCACTGGATCCAGCTCAGGTAGGACTTTTAAGCAGCTTGACCATCGTATCATTGGAACGTATGGTAAATGGGCCAAAAAAGAGATTGATCTCGATTACTTAACAAAATTGTTTAGTTAAGTTTAACAAGGCATTATTTAGACATCGTAACAACCAAAAAATCATCATTTGGTGTGCTTTATAGGCTAGTGGGAGCTATGCCTCAGATTTCTTTAATTATACTGCCCCGGATGTAGCCGTTGACGGAGAAGACTATACAAAATTTTACGTTCAAGACAAAGAGCCGCCAACCATGCCTTTTAAAAGAAACATTAGCTTATTTTGGGGGTATTGAACATCGGAATTATTCTGTGACTTGGATTATAGGGATATGCGAAATCTCTAGCCAACAAACCAGAGAAGATGGACGACTTGAAATACAACAATTTAAATGTGTTTCCGTGAAGTGCTAGTCATCTCTTAAGAGGCTTAAACCAAATCAAAAAAACAAAAAACCACTGTGTTGCTCATGTTCTCATTTTTGTCACATCTGAGTGGGACCTACGTATTATCGCCGAGTCCGAATGGCATTCCTTTGAAGCTTTTTCGTAGGCAATTTTACTTTCGGGAGTTTGCCATTGCCCGCCGCGACAGGGTGATAGCGATTTGAAAAATTGTTGGTGACCCAGCCAGGAATCGAAACCAGACTCTCTGCGTGATAGTCCAATGAGCTAACTATCGCGCCATCGCCAAATCTTCCAACAAAAAAACAAGGCGCAGACAGTAGAATAGTAGGACCAGAGGACACCTCATGAAACTCACAAAGTGACCAGAGTCTCTAAAGTATAAGGAGCTTTGCTCTTCCTTTGAAGGGAGCTTTGATGTCTAACTAAGTCCAAGTCTGTAAAGCGCCCACTCTAACTGTTTGCCACTGTTTGTTTGTCGCATTTTTCTCTCAATAAAATAAAAACCAAACAAAAAAAAAGGAACATTTCAATGCACAAATGGATTCTTCTCTAATCAAATGGCAACTCTCTCTGTTTCGTTTGTATAAAGGATGATGAAAGACCCATGTTTAACCACCCCCACAGCAAAAAAAAAACAAAAAAAAAACAACATCAGACAATACAAGTACTCATCGTACACACATTGTTATGGTATAATAAATCAAAGTAAATGCTGCTCCCTTGCAAAATATATTAAACGAAAACAATACCACTTCACGCGTACCAATCTCTTTTGGGGTAGGAGTTGGGGGTTGCTACTCGTATACGTATATATAAGTAACAAAACAAAGCAACCAAAAAAAAAAAAAAGACGAACAATTGAAAAATAATAATAAACAAGGAGAAAACGTAAAAACGAGCACTAGTAGTCGTATAGTAGGTACAATAACCCCCGATTTTCATTGTCGGATATCATGTGGAGAATAAATATGTACATTGAGCACCCTTGTCTTGTGTTTGTTGAAAAGCATCACCATCAGCAGTGCTCATCAACATCAAAATCAAAATCAAAATCAAAATCGCCATCATAAAATCATCATCATTATGTCTGTGGCCAACCGTATTGCAAACAGCAGGGATGACTACGTTGACTGTGCTCTACCACCCCCTGATTTTTGGGTTTTAACAATGCGCATACAAGGCATCCGTATTCGTATTCGTATCCGTATTCCGTATCTAGATAATTGATGGTACAATACAAATGCAATGCAATTCAACGCTAACTGAAATGAGATGTTTGGCACAGCATTACTCTTAGCTCATCCCAGTTAGGTGGTTGGTTTGCTAAGTCTGGCAGGTTTGCAAGGGTTGATATGGCCGAAAGGGCTTATGTTGATGCAATGGGGTGGTAGAGAACGAAACGTACTCGTACGTACCATCAGTATTGGCCATTTTTTTTGTTGCTATTGTTCACATTCAATCTCATCCCTTAAGTTTTATGTTTGTTTGTTCAAATTGGCGGAATAAAAGTTTATGTAACAGGAAATTGAAAATAAACAGCAATAATGCGAATGTTACGATGATGACGATGATGATGACGACGACGAGGACAATCAGAGGATGGGGTTACCATTAGCCGACCGTACAGATACGACCAGAGATTGCAGAGGGAATGGGTTTGGTTAAAGAATCCTTTTGTTTCGCATTGCAAATGTTGTTTTGTATATCAATAAAAGTCCTGTTCATCTAATGGGCTATCAACTTGAACATCCGGGGTGAATAAGAAAGTAAGGGACTTCTAAGCTTAAATCCCAATCGAAAGACCAGAGTATGAGTTGAGTTCTCTCTCTAATGCACAGCAACTCCGAGATGTAGGAGGAGGAAGTGCATTGTGGAGTTATTATGTCGTTGATGGTATTTTTGGGGATCGAGTTTTTCAATTGTTTGTCCTTGTCGTTGTTTGTATGGTACTCTGTGTATACGAATATATTGTACCTACTCCTAGTCCTCTTTTTATTTGGAATTCTTTAGCCAAGCATACGAGTACTGCATGCACATCAAAAGATGTGGTTGGTTATTTTCTCTGTGTAAAATCAAGGAAACATCAGTTTTTCAGAGAATTTCTGAATTTCACAGCATCATCACATGGCAGAGGATATTTTGAAAGTTTATCAGAGAATGCCATGTAAACATGTGTATTTATGTATGTACATACATATGTATATGAGATGAGGATTTATGATGCAATATGTTCTGGTCTTGTCCAAGGGAGTGGAAGAAACAAAAGAATGGAGAAGGCCCAGTGGACTGGGAATTGGGATTGGGCGGTTCTATTGATGAAAATTGGTTTTTAAATAAGACCGAAACAAAGTCCATACAGGATATTGCAACAAAGCCTTTGTCGGTCTTACGCTTTGTGTTGGGGAGGTGACTGAAAACGCTTTTCCATAGGAAATTGGTTTTGAGAAAAGTTATTCCTTTTTCGTTTTTTTTTTTTTTTTAAATTTTCTGTGAAACTTTCCTTGGGTAATCGCGATTAACTGAATTTTGTATGTCCTTTACTTTGCCGATGCTTTCAAAGTGGTCAAAGGGGTTTGGTAATTGCAAATCCTCTTTAACAAACACGGAATTAACAAAGAGAGCTTAGACAACATATTACCAAGACGTGTTTTTCTAAATTGAAACCCATATGGAGCATGGCCAACTAAATACTGTTAAATTGAGTCGATATACCTACCTAGTCTTGAAAAGTTATCTACATGACTTTACGAAGCGCAAACACTATATTTTCTTTAAAGCATGACCGGACTTATGTAAGTATGCTAGATGAACGGAACCTCAGCATCTCCTTTCGTCAACCAACTTAACATTACCTTTTTGCAGCCAAGAAGCGGTTGTGGATATATGGAAGATCGCAAAGACAAGCTAATAGTGTGTGGAAGCTTGCCGTCGAATGCTTAAAATCTGCCGCCAGCATCGAGTAGAAAAAGAAATATCCCTCAAAGATGCCACTCCCGACGTGCTCAGTTTCACCCAGCCACCACAACAAATCCCCTGGTTTGAGGATGAGTGCCGGCAAGCATATGCAGCAAGATGCATAGAAAGCGGCGCTGCATAGAAGGATTAGAGCTACTCACGAGCTCTACTAGCAGAAGAGGAAAGCGACCACCAGAATTTCAGGAGGAAAAAGAAGAAACATGAGAAACGCACGGTCGAGGAAATTTAAAGATGCTACTTAAGCAATAAGATTCGAAAGTTTTACCAACAGGTAAACAAGAAACAAGACACGGGTACAAACCTCGAACCGAAACCTATACACACGAACAGGGAAACATCGTAGTCAATGATGAGGATATGGAAAGAACATTTCTGTAGACTATATAACGGCAATGACGACGAAATACTGCTCCTTACAATGGACGATGTATACCAACAGTACCGTCTACTGAAACTGGATGAAGTGAACATAGCCACATCTAATCTAAAATCAAAGTTTTCGGTCTCGTCTACACAGATGGCTAGTGGAGTCTGGAAGTCTTCGAATCCGTTCCCGAGGGACAGCGCAGTGGAGGACGACCGAGCCGCAGGTGACACACCAAATGGATCTCAGTCAACTTAACGTGCGAAATGAGAGGCAGCCGATCTGGAGACGCTTGTTAGCTCAGGCCAATGGCCACCCCAGACTGTAGCGCCACCTTAACTCTTAGTGGGAAGAATTATACGAAGACAAGTCTTGTTTTGGCATTGCTGCCAGTTCTGCACGATGTCCATGGAGAAAGCGAGCTGATCCATGTGGTTCAGTACACTTATTTATGAGGTTCACAAAGACTTTTAGATAAAATACAGCCAGCTGTTAGCAAAGCAGAATATATGGCGAATATAAGTCTGGCAGTAAGCAAGAAAAAAACGAGATATCTACAAAAAAAGAACGACTCTTAACAGGCAGGTATAACTTCAAGGTGGTCATGAGCTGGTTGACACTAAAGACGTCAACTTAGACCTCATTCGTATCATACTGAATCCCAAATAAGGACTCTATAAAACATCGGTGGACCCAGTCCTCTCCTATGATCTCCTTGATCAGATAAGTATGAGGAGGCGCTTCGAGAAAAACGAATGCAGAAGTTATTTGATTAAGAACTTTACGGGCTGTACAATGACATGGATCTAACGTATATTGGCTGTGGCAGGAAATGTTTTCAAATCCACAACCAAAGAAAAACGCAGCATATAAAAAAGGTGCCCTAGATGGTGCCCTTAAGCGGTGTTGAATCTCAAACTACAGGAGGCGTGGACTACATCGCCGAGACTATATCAACATGACAACATTCATCGTGGCGAGCTATATAAAGTGATCACAGACTTCTTAATTTCGAGAAATCTGGTGAAGTTGCGTAGAATTATATTTGAAAAATCGGGAAGAAAAACCTGTGAACTATTGCACACATATACGAGATTTTACAATTTCATCCCAAAAAAGCTAGGAAGCTTATATCCCTGAAAGAAAGAAATACTTCAAACTACACCCTGATGGAAATTCGGCGAAGAATAAGCCCGTCTGTACGGATGACTTAATAAAATAAAAACACTGTGGCGCTGGCAACCCGATATGGGCCATGACCTAGCTTCTTGACACTCATTTGTGTTGCCCATGTTGTCATTTTTGTCACGGTTTATCGCCGAGTTCTTAGATGCTATTTCGTAGGCAATTTTTACTATCGGGAGTTTGCCATTACCCGCCGAAAGGGTGATGGCGATTTGGTGACCCACCCAGGAATCGAACCCAGACTCTCTGCCTGATAGTCCAATGAGCTAACTATCGCGCCATCGCCATCAGATGACTAGGACGAGATTAAAACCGGACTTGTTGCATGGCGCCAAATTATGGACAAAAACTAAGACAATTAATCAAATCTAGAGCGCTTAAGAAAGCAAAACAGTGTGGATATGAAGAGGCAATTGCTAAACTTAAGAGCTGTACATATGTGTTGAACTTTACCGCAGTCGAATACACGAATCGACAAAGTCAAGAATGTTTTTGAATTCCAACCACTTGGTTCAAGAAGGAAAAAATACAGACTTCCGATAAAAAAGTCAATAAAAGGAGATCTGGAAGGATAAAAGAAGACTCTACTACTAAGTAAAAGTAAGTAAGTAAAGGCATCACGGACAACTTATATCACTTTCGTCATACCGCTGCAACCATTCGTATCTGTGGAGACAGGCTACATGTCCACATAGTATACGGACAAAGATCAAACTTCACAGTGTGGCAAATAATATTTCGGACATGATCCACATCTCAGCAACCAAAAGCGACATCTACTTTCCGAACGTGCGTTTTAAAGCTTAAATCTTTCTCTCCTAGCTGTCAAAATTTCATGACATTTGCTCGACATTTAATAATTATAAAGATGTTTCTTTAGAACACCTTTTTGTTTGTTCCTGAAATTTTGATATGGAACAAAGAGGGGTCATATAATTTAATTCCACGCAAAACTTGGTAAAAGTGCGTCAGAAACATTCTGATTACTGCAAAAAGTGTACCGTGATGATTGTTTGAGTAGAATAGTTGGTTCCGACTGGCATTAATGTTTTTTGGGCGACAGAAAGACGGTGGAGGATGCAGGAAGGTCAATTTCAGTTCGGACGCATGAAATATTCTAAAAAATACGTAATTTTGTTGCAGAAGTCCGCAATTTTTCACGGAGAATGATAAAAGAGGCATTCAACATCAACAAAAAGACTATTCGTACCGTTCTTCATGAGGATTTGAGCAAAACAAATGCACGATCGAACAGTGAGTCTCATAACACATTGTTCGTCAATTTTTGGCTCGAAACAAAGTGTGTGAGCTAAATCATCCACCGTACTCCCCAAATGAAATTGAAGTTGAAACAATGACGACATTTCGACTACTCAAGCAGCTTCAACACAGGCACTGGAGGCAATTCCGCAAAATGAGCTAGAGCAATAATTTGCAGGCACTACTGAATCACTGTTACAAGTATATTGAATATTTCGAATAAAACACCGAAATCGTGTTTTTTACAGCAAGTCCGGAATATTATTCGCCACACTGTGTATTGCGATCGACATGAAATTGACGACATCGGACTTTCACTGACAGTTTCTTTTGTAGCCACATTAAGTTGAGGCGTTGTTGGCTTTGTAAAGTGTATTTCGTCAAATGTATAGCGAGCTGGGGTGGTCCATACGGGAGACCAAAATAAGACCGTAATCTTTTTTAAGTTTTGCGAAATGAACGATACATGGCAGGTGCAAGTTCGAAAGTTGAAAAATGCCAAAAGTGATGCAATACCCAACACTGGCTTGCAAAGTATCATGGCTATACGAATATAACCAGTTAAAGTTGTTGCGGATTGTTGCTTGACTTGATATTCAAGCACCTTACCCCCAGCATCAAATCGATCAACGATCTTCCAACATAACCCCCATTTGTTTATGTTTTCTTCTGTGTACTGTCTTCCATTCTCATTGTGTGTATTTCTTGTAAATAATCAACTCAATCATGTAGTAGGTTGTTTCTCCATTCTCGTATGCTAATTGCTCATCAGTTGAGACGTCTATACCCATCTATACCCATTGCCCCTTATATGCACTGACTCGTAACTGAAGTGTACTTCCATTTGCGATTCAGTTGATGCGTCAGGTCTACACTGCTCATCACCTGACATTTACTGGAATCGTCAGATTTAACTGCCAACATAACCTTGGCAAGACCTCCTGACATTTAAAAAGATTTGAATACATTTATACACCCGACTCAGATGAATGGCAATTTTTGAGAGACGTCTGCTTGGTCCTTCAATCATTTCGTCTCTTTAAAATTTCCCAACACAATTATTGTAATTCTCGTCATTTTCTTAACAAGTTCAACTTCATGGTCTGCTTCATTCCAAATCAACTAACACACCCTTCTTACCTAATCTTAACTTCTCGTTTATATCTGAAGAAATAAAACCTCATCAGACCTTTGCCATAATCCAGTTCGATCTGCTCCAGATCTACTCGTATACCCGCTGTGTCATAAAATATGTAATTCATTTCAAAAAAGACCAATTCTTCTGTGAATCTGAATCTCTTTTGGGAAACCATAAAAATCATTGCATTACGCAAAAGATAAATCTTCCATCCGTCGGATGGGTTTTTACTTATTTATTGCATGACATAAAACCAACCCAAAAAAAAACACAGTAGCTACAAAAATGACTCATTTCCCAAAAGAATGCGTACATCCGTAGAGTTTCAGTTTTAGAATTGTTATTTATTTATTTTTTGGTTTTAGCAATTTCTCTCATTTTAAAGTTGCATCCGTTGTAACATACTTAGATAGAGAGACCCTGCAGCTGTTAGGAATTCTCGTAGACTAAACTTACATTTCATCCAATTTAACCGTTTAATTTTCCATAAATCACCCCTAAATCCGTTGGCATCCATGTCAATTCAAAAAAGAAGACAAAAGGACAAATAATTTTTCACGCATTTCCCAGTCAGTTTTGAATGACAAAAGGCACAAGACACAGGACACAATATCCAAAGCAACCCCCTCAGTACCGGGTTTAATGCAATTCCAATAAAACACTAAAACCCAATATCAAAAACGGGACTAGGTTTTGATATGTATTTAAGAACACCATCATCGTTTTTATCCATTACTTACTTATGGCAATGCCAACCCCTAGGATTTGGAGTGGAAATTCTGATTTTAAGGAAAACACTGACGCAGAAGCACTCCACCCCTAGGGTGTTCGTGGCAGTGTGAAACTTGATCACCGAATAACATCGGCTAAGCATCATGTGGTGGTTATGTGGATTTCGAATAGAGGAAAATTCTTTCCCACCCCATGGGCCTCTCTCCCTCTGTTTTTTCACATCCATGTTTTGTAATTAAACAAAAAAAGTACGAGTATATATAAAAATGCAACCCTCTGGAATCATGGATCTACAGTATCTCTGACAGCTTAAGTATCAATTACAGTTATGTACCAAACACAACAGCAAAAGAAAAAAAAACAACAGAAGCGGAAAGCATTACCTTACTCGTAAATGTGTAAAAATTCATCCGCTTCAGAGTTCGGTGAGGGGATGAAATTAAAATGACATCCCTATCCAACTTATCTTTCTGATTTTGAAATACAGGTTATGTGCGTGGTATGTGTGTATACTTATGTACATTATTGACATGATTATGTCAAATTAGCGGCTGATACTTTTCGTCATTTCAAATCGTTTTTGGTTGAAATCAGAAAGAGAGAGCGGAGGTAGTACCCTGGTACATTCGCGCAACATCACAAAGTATCTATAGAATCGGCGGGGTATCTGCTGTGTCTGTGACTAGGTATGTGAAATTTATACGCGTAAATTAAGGAAAATTTAAGATAACGCACAATTCGAAGGAGTGGTTGTAGGTACTATACGTACACTTATCTGTGCACAGCACAGAGCGATGGTTTTAGGTAAAATTTCGGAAATAGTCTAATCACCACCAGCTTAGTGGGTGAAGTTGGGGTTGAAAAGTTTTTCTATTGATTTTTTCCCTCGATTTTTTTCACTCTCGTTTTATTACTTGTTTTTTTGGTTTTTTTTGTCGATCCTTTTCTTTGTCGGAAGTGAAATTTGTCCTCGAATCTAAAACATCAATCAAAGACTTGTCAAAAGTATTGACGAAAACCACAAGTTGGGTCGGTGTTTTCTGTTTTTTTTTTTTTTTTTTTTTTTTTTTTTGAGCTACGAGTTGACTTTGGCTAAGGGTCGGCTTTTAGTTTAACTTGTATCGGACCCACCTATGGAATTTCGCCTTCAACAACATAGAGACCGTTTCCGCCCAACACATTAACTAAACTACAAACTACTAAAACTAGGATGGACCGGACCCGGCGGACGTAATAGTGTAAGGGTGGTACAATTTAGTCAGTGAGAAATAATACATATTCCTTTGGGGGGATTTATTTAGGTACCCTTGTTGTCGTGCCTTTGTTGAGCTGTTGAAGTATTCGACTCCTCAAGTGCTGGTGATGCCGACGACGATGATAATCATGATGATGATGATGAAGATGATGGTGCTGATGATAATGGGAATGGGTGGTTAACAGTGGTTAGTGTGTGCTTTTTGAGGGTTGGTTTAGGGGGGTAGAAATCACTTACTATGTTTGTAGAACCTCAGCTTGAAGGTATTTTCCTTTTCTCGTCTTTCGCCTATTTTTTTTTTTTTTTCTTTTCGGATGTCTGTCGTCCTATGTGCCTAATGCCTATACATACTAGGTACATACTGGTGAGAAAGAATGTTTAGATGTTTTTTTTCTTCCTCTTCCTCTTGTTGAGTATGTTGTGTGGTGTTGGTTGTGCAATATTTAACGATGTAGGTACTCGTGTAGATAGAATACCAACCAACGGAGACGATGAAACGATGACTGAAGTGCGATTTTCAAAGGGGAGGAAGTTTCAGTTATTTCTGCTAACGTGGGCGCTTGTTGCGCAAATTTCTTGTCTCAATTTTTTTTTCTCCATTTTTTCCCCCTCTTCATTGTGGGGCCTCCCTTGGTCATTTTAGATAAACAATTTAGAAAAAAATCTTCGACAAAGAAAAAAAAACATCGGTTTCTATCGATGGATAGGTTTCAAGGGTGGTGGAAAAGAAAGGAAGAGACAAGAAGAGAAGATGCTTTGAGATATGAGTTAACTTTGGTCGATTTTTTCTGAAATTTTCTCGTTTTTTTTTTTCTTATTTTTGTTCATTGAGGTTCAAGTGTAAGATGAGCAAAATTCGAAACAAAAACAGAGGAAACACCAACTTTTCGAAACACGTAGTTTTGACAATTTGTTATTTCGTTTCGTTGGATTCGGAAACGAATTTCAAGTGGAGAGCTTATTCTATTGGTGTACATAATATTTGTAGAATGAAATAAGTTCTGATTGCAAAATACATAATTTGATTCGAAAGTCAGTTTTCTTTTACAACTTTAAGGCACGTTTTTACTTTCTGCTTGGGGAGAATTTTCTTTAATTAAACAATCATCGAGGTCAGAGTCTATTTCCCTTAGATGTTTTCGAAACACGGAAACAATTTTCGGGCACGTTGTATCGGTTATAGTAGGAACCTATACAAATGTACATTAAAACCCACTCCGATTTCGTTGTTTTATTTGTACTCTTGTAAATTTAATGTTTTAAGAAATATTTTACTTTGTCATTACAATTTTCATACATTCAAAACCAACGTTCGACGTTTTCCCTCTCTTTTTTGACATTTGGACACTACAATGACTTTTGTGAAAAATTCTCGGCATATCTTCACAAAAAGATCCAGCTGGTTCAGGAACTATTGCTTGCTTGTGACGAGCATTCATGGATTGGCTACCAAACAGTACTTCTTGATTATTTTTCGACAACATATCCGGCAAATTTGCTGTTCCATTAGGATGGTCTTACCTGCCGATGAAACAACTGCCTTAGCGAGAACTTAACTCAACAACAACATTTTGTATCGACATATGTACATAGATCCGCGAATTAGTCAACGAGATCGAGAGATTTGACGCCACTCGATCACTTCTTGTAGTGCTTTGGAAAGCCTTTCGTGTGTGGTGAAATTTTAGCTAATATTCAATGCGTTACTATTGGCGAGATTCGCAAATTGGTTTCCTAAAACTGCCCAGACAACCATACGCCTTATGATAAGTAAAGATTCGTGATCCAAACTCAATCTTTAAATGTTGTATAGCTCTTAAAAGACACTCTATAGTTCTTGAACGCATTTTTGTGCTCATGACATCAGTTAAATTGTCCCAAAGAGATGTAGAACTGGCTTGAGAATGTCATTTTAACTTAAAACAAACAGTACGTTGGGAAGGGCTTCTACGATCCGTTTCTTTGGCTCTTTTGTTAATTTTAATCAGAGTGGAGGAACCCAATAGTTACTTCTAACCGTAAGAAGGGGATGCTTCAGATGACATAGTCTAGGACAGTGAAACAGAAAGTTGCAAGACTCAAAATTCGGTGATATGTCGCGTTCGTTGAGACGAAATATTGTGGCAAACAACGTGTGAAAAAAATGCCTACAGTTCATCAATTTGTCAACACTGCTCTGCTAAAATTTGTACTCGTAAGTTAAAGGACATTGGTGGTTTCATTCAAGTTGCCCGATTTAGTTAGACTAGTGGCAGATTTCGATGACAAAGAGAACCCTCACCCTTTGCGAACTTGTTTACTGACCATCCTCATTTGATCCTCACAATGATTCTGTTGGTAGATATTCCCATTATATTGTTATTATAATTATGTATACCACTTCCACTATCAATATAGTATGAATGTGGTTTGAAAAATAGCCCTTCAATAGCGGGAAGTGATATGAAATTCATTATGGTTGATTTGGGAAGTAATTCGATCCAACCCTGTCACGAATTGTATAGCACGTGCCACGTCTTATTAAAACCAGACATCATCGGAATCCTTATCAACAGATTAGGGTGATCAAAATTATTCATTTAGTAACAAACTTTTACAATAAATACATAAACTGTCAGAAGATGACAAGGGAGCAAGTTGTAGAAGCCAGATTGAGTACATTTTGAGTCCACTTAAAACTAAGTGTTGAATAAAGGACTTCATCGTTTGCATGGACCTTTATCTTACCCGTTTAAGAAGTAGTATATGCCATGGGACAACTTAAATGTTTTTCTCATTTTGGTTGGTTGACTCAAGTATCTGGTCTGAATGTCAATCGTTAGCAGTTTCTAATTAGAGTATCGGTTGAGGATTCTCTCGGAGATGATGATGCATTCATTCGGTCTTCTACGTGAAGATTTTGTGCCATAGTCACAATATGGTCTGATGATCCTACTAATCGGCGTTCGACATACATCGATTTGATATTTGCTTTGAGGACATCGAAAGCATTGGATTGCGTGGATAACCGACAACTATTCACGACTTGGAAGTCAATATCGTGACTTTTATTCGCGATGTATTATGAAGCCGATTTAATCGAAAAAGTGAGCAAAACTCTAACCGGAGTAGCAACAAAATATGTAAAAGATGCATCACTGTGAAGTGTTTCGAAAGCTCACTAAATGGCAGGAGACCTTAGGCATATAATCCGGAAAGGCAATCGCATTCTTAAATGAAAAATTACTCCCAAGGATTAGAAACTGTCGGACCGCAGGAGTTGCGAGTACTTACAGTGGATTACAAGCGAATACGGCAGTTATCATCGTGAAACCTCCATCGGTTCTCCATCGATTAGTCACCCTTGATGAGACCTGGATCAGTTGCTATACCCCCGAAGCCAACTGACTGATTCGCCAAAACAAACGAATCTACTTTGAAGACAGAAAAGACGAGACAAGATTCGAAGCGAATCTTCATGAATTTGTTAAAAAACAATACACGGTCACAGGGCAGTATTACAACGAATTATTAGATTTGACAGAGAACAACGCAACATTTAACTCATCTGAAGTCGTCGGTCGTGGCCGAATTGCACGATGTACAGAATAAAGAGCTGCCGCATCGACTATACTTGCCCGACCTGTTCCCTATGAATTTTTGTTTGTCCTCCAACTTAAAATCCTGACTTCCGGATCGTGTGTATGCTCAGTAGGCCCATAGAAGCTTCGCAACTCTTCCGAGAGTAAAAAAGGTCAACATTTTCGGCGGAAGTTTAATGAATAAACGTTAAAGAAGATGTTGTGAAGCTTCTTAGCCAGTAAATATTCGCTAACAAGCCGTGAGCCTTCCAACAAGATTCTATTCCATATATCATTTCAATTTCATTTCATAAAATGCTGATAGGACACCTGGTCAGTCCTTCAGACATTAGACTTTAACCCGTTAAAGTACAAACTATCGGGTTGGCTTGGCAAATAAGTACATAATTGCCGATTTCACACATAGATGTCTCTGGCCATATTTTTCAATGGCTTCTGTCAATGACATAGTATTTTCCTTCTGACATTTGTTAGCTGTCAGTCTTATTTTGCTTTAGAAACAAATTGCGCGTATGTTTGTGAAAAGGTATTAGTTTGGCGTCAGTTTTAATATGGAGTGCAAAAACTAACATTTTCGTCATATTTTACTCTTTTATTTCTGTAAAGAAAAGAACGCAGTGCAAGCTGCTAAAAAGTCGTGTAATGTGTGTGGTAAAGAAGCCTTTAAAGAAAGACAGTGCCGGAATTGGTGTGACAAATTTAATTTCGAAGACTTTTTACTGAAAGATTAACAGCGATGAGGTCGACCAGAAGAGCTTGATTATTAAAGCCATAATCGAGTCGGATCGTCATGTAACAGTACGAGAAATAGCAAACAAGTAAAATGTGCTACATACAACGGTTGAGAAACATTTAAAACGTATGAAACTCGTTAAAAAGCTTGATATGTGGAATCCACTTGGTTTTGAAGAAATTCATTTAACAAGGTGCATCAACGCGTGCGACTTGCACCTTAGACGCAATGAATCCGACCCTTTTTGGTAACGAATCATCACTGGCAATGAAAAATGGATTGTCTGCAGTAACGTCAATTGAAAACGATCATACTCCAGACTTGATAAACCAGCACAATCCACCTCGAAAGTTGATATCCGCCAAACAAATTTTTTTTCTTAATTTGGTTTGACTGAAAAGGTGTGAGCTGCTTCCAAGGAATCAAACGATTTAGTCGGATGTGTACTGTCAACAAATTGACAGATTAAAACGGCAAGAATTGGTCCATCGAAAAAGTGTCATATTTCACTGGGACAACGCTAGGCCACATAAAGCTTTGGTCACGCGCCAAAAATTATTGGAGCTTGGTTTAGAATTGATGTTACATCCATCATATAGCCCTGACCTTGCTCCATCAGATTACCATTTCCTTCGACCTTTGCAAAACTCTTTGGTTCAGTTTTTAGTTGTCAACCCAATATTTAGGAGTAAGCCCTTCTCTACTCGATATCAAATTATTTCAGTTATTCGAACTTCATAGCGAGCATCTCGAAATAGACGTTGATTTCCTTCACGCTTGTAATGCATATTGCATTCCTTCGATTAGCCAGAGGTATGTATGGTCACCTGCCGGTGGAAAGGCCAAGCTTTTCGAATAAAGAGTTCGACGGTTTGTAGCTTTTGTATCTTACCACAAAACTAAAAACAAGAGAGTTCAGGTATTCCTAGTCAATATTAAGGAAAATTAAACAGGACAAGATAGTTTTTTTAAGCAAAAATGCCACACCTTCCTAGACATAATGGCATGAGTATTGTCGATTACATCGAAGGTACTAAACAGACTTCTGGTGCTGTTCCTGACCAATGTCATCGATGTCAGGCTATAAAAGCTCGCATCTACCGGGCAGTTGTAGATGTTCGCGATGTACGAGGGGAACTGAAGTCACAGCTGACCTCTTGTTGTTTCCGATCAAACTTTAAGCCTTTCCTGAAAGTAGTATACGAGTATGTACAATCAACTTTCGAAGCATCATGCAAATTCATGACCATGTTACCCCTCGGAGTAGGTACTCTGTGACAACCAATTAGTCAGTCTATGTTCAGCTTTAATTAACAGACCTAAGGTCAGCTATGTCAGTAAATACAGAATGTTTGCAAAAACAACAAAAAACTGTGGATACACGATTTTCCGCTGACTTGTCCAAGTCTTTTTATTTTACACAAATTAACAGACATCTTGAATGTCATTAATTGAAGTTAATTATCATGTCTGCGTCGCAAATTTCCATCTTGGGAATCCATCTACAGGCAACAAACCAGACATCTGTTGGGTTGTAACGAGTGAGTCAGTGGCCAATTTGACCTTAGAGTCACAGTGACAACGACCTAAGAAGTTGCCGTTTCCTTTCATCATCTGAAGAAGTAGAAGTGCATCTTAACGACAAACTGTTTCGTAGGAATAACAAAAAAAAACTCCCTGTCCTAAACTGAATCAATCTGCCAAAACCATCATAATCAACGTTCAAATCATCGAAACGAATTGAATACCCTTCATAAATTGTAACGCATACTCGCAATTATAACATCAAATATTTCTGGCAGCACCCTTTAATCGTTAAATCGTTAACCAACTTCAAAGAGCTGATTACAATGCTCGTAAAATTGAATTGCTGCTATAATTCACGGTTGGTTACATCGCACACAGGTACTCCTAGTCTCGTTCACAAAAAAAAAATGAAAAAAAAGTAACAGAGACGACTCTGCATTCATGTGGGAACACAATATTCGAGTAATATAGTATGCCTAGACCCTCATTCGAATTATCGAATTTCATAAGCTCAGAAAGAAAACGAGAAAAATAAAGCAGTGGGGGATACGAGTAGGTGACCTTTGAGGGTATCTCCTCTTTAACCTTAATAAATTTAACACATATAAATGGTTCTGTTCGACTTTGTTTCTCTTCTTGAAATCACAGCCACATAACCTTACAACACGTCACCAAATGTCAGTATCTTAAACGTCTGACACAAATCAACTTTAAGTGAAATGGTAACAATAGATAGTAAGCAATCTCAAAATTTGTGAGAACAACTTCAACTCCAACCCAAATCCGACAAATTAAGGATAATTTGACTTACGCAATTGTACTCATGCTCGTATGTCAGCAAGGTTATGTTCATAATGTGCGGCGTCAAGGTGTGCAATTACTTTTTGACAAAAACAATAGATGACGCCGACGGTTTTTATAGTACTTTGCACTCAATCAAACAATGGAGGAAAATTTACTCGAACCAATTAACATACGAGTACCTACATTTGCACATGACAATTAAAACAACAATTTTTGTCAATTTTCAACTCGTTGGAGTATGACATTTCGCCGAAACAATAAGTGTTGAGTGGAATGCAAAGTTGATTTTAAGTTTTCGAATTGCGTCATTAAATTGTGAAAATTTCTGCAAGGTTACGAAATGGAGAAACAAAAAATTTACAGATACTCTACCAACCATGACTCAGTGATCTACAATACTACAATATTTTCTACACATTAAAATTTTCTGAATAAACATTAAGCATTGGAGTACGATTTCGATGAGTCATTATGGTACAGATGGTGAAGCTAGCTATAGTCAGCGTATGGCTTACTACAACTACATAACTCATGAGGGGGTTTCCAAGTTATATTTTAATTTATCAAGTTTTTGTTTTAATCGATGGGAGGGTTGCCACTATTTACGGCGTTGAGAGCTTAGATTGATTAAGCAATGTTAGCTAAGCCTTCTCTTTAACATGACCAAAGGGATTGGTGTTCCGAGAAATTTCTCGCCCAGAAAGCTTTTCTAGCAAAGAGCAACAGTTTTGCCTTCTAAGTGGCAAGTAACACCGTGTTTGTTTTGGGAAATGAACATCGCCTACATCCATACCTTGAAATTGAAGCCACAAAAAATCATTGGTCATGGTAATAGATAAGCAATCCATTAACGATAACCGCCACACCCACTTCGTTTTCGAAGTTTTAAGATCGAATTATGCCCCTTGCTAAAAGCCGTTCCAAACAGTAAAATGTTGTGCTTAGATAGATTCCGCGACAATCATTCTTGACAGCGACGGCAACAAAGCACTTGAAAATCGAAAAGTGACACATTAATTTCCTGCATTTCAGACACCCAATTGGCAACACTATAACGCAGCTAATGATCGGCGGGCTAAAGTTTTTGTGTCATTGGAGCCTGATGGGCTTCATGACCCAAGTATACATGGAATATTCAATGAAGTAGTGTTTGTGATATGACCAATATTTGAGATCGAAATAAAATTGAAAAATCTAACGGTATTAGAGGCAAATTTCCTGATTGCTTTTGAGCGACGCACGGTCACGATTTTGGTACTTCACAATAAAAACTTGCGCCAAACGCCTACATTTCTGAACCAATTTATCAATTGCTTAGTGAGATGGTACTCCAACTTTTAACTTGTTGAATTGTAGAGAATCTTACCAATTTCGATTTGCTGTTGAAACGAGTATCGCAAATGGCATAGCTTTTACTTCTCATCTGTCAACAAATGACAGAACATGTTTTTGACAAGTAATAAAAGAGCGATCATTTCCAAACAAAAAATTTAATTGAAAAACTCTGTGGCAGAGTGCTTTTCTTTTGTCATAATTTAGATGGTTGGCTCTTTAAGTGTTTGATAATTTGAATAAACATTTCTGCTTTAATTTGGCATTGTTACTCGTAGAGATAACAGTTTAAATTGCAGTCTGTTTTAATCCGCAAGGGTTCATCGTACACTTCTGTCACTTTACAGTAGAAACACATAAATCAGGAGTCGACAGCAGTTAATGCATGGCTTTTTGACAATTGGCAGTTGACACTTATGTCATCATCTGGAAACGTCAAGTTTTATTGTATTCCCAACGATTGACAGGGCTTATTACCTTTTGTTTAGAGGGATAGAGATCTATTTGTTTATGCAACGCTGTAAGAGACGAAGAGAAGTCTCAATGTCAAGTTTGGTGTTTGGGCGTGATGTCATCCTTGACAGTTCTTTTACATTGCCTTTCAGTATTGTTTGATAAATCATGATGAGTCGCAGACGAGCGCCTTCGTATCAACCAAACTTGTTTGGAAAATCAGTCTTTAAATAGCAAATGGAACCTTAAGGAAGGAAGTAAATGCATGGCACACATCTGTAAACCTTACATTAGTACTACAGAAGAACTGCGTTCAGTAGACAACTCACCATCGATTAGAAAGTGAAGCAAGAGAGACTTTTGTCCTTTTACCATAGCGGTACAGAAGGTAGTCTTCTAATGTTTGATAGTAAATTGAAAGATATAAAGGCAAGATGCGCCCAATTTACTAGGTGGGGTGAAAAGTAACCTCCTTGGGAATGAAAAAAAAAAATTTACTTTATTCAGTCCCCTTTTAGGTTGATACACTTATTCCAGCGATTTTCCAACTTCTTGATCCCGTCCGAAAAGTAATTTTCCGGAAGGTCTGCAAAATACTCCTCCGTGGCGTCAATGATTTCCTCGCGCAAGCTGAATTTTTTATTGATGAGACATCTTTTGAGGTTTGGGAAGAGATAGTCCGAGAAAAGCCAAATCGGGCGAATACGGTGGATGCGACACCAATTGGAGCCGTGAGTCATTGATTTTAGCCGTGGTTGCGATGCTCTTATGCGCCGGCGCATTGTCTTGCAAAAACAAAATTTTTTTTCGCTTCATGTTAGGCCGTCTTGCAGCGATTTCGGCCTTCAATCGCTCCAATAATGCACATTAATACTCGCTGTTGATGGTTTTCCCTTTTTCGAGGTAGTCCACGAAGATTATGCCATGACAATCCCAGAAAACCGACGCCATAACCTTTCCGACCCATTGAGCCTCCCTCTGTCGTTTCGGAGCACTCGTGCCGGCTTCAGTCCATCGCCGGGCACTCATTCTGTTCTCCGGTGTGTAATAGTGGATCCAGGTTTCATCAACAGTTACCAATCGACGCCAAAAGTCCGCCCGATTTCGCATCAGCAAGTCCAAACACTCTTTCGAAGTGCTCTCGCGTTCGTGTTTTTAGTCAGGAGTGAGCATGCGCGGCACCCAGCGGCAGCATAACTTTTTCATATGCAGAATATTGTTCAAAATATGGCGTGTGCGCCAGTACTAATCTTTGTGGTATCTGCTAGCTCGCGCACCTTCACTTTCCGGTCAGCCAACACCATTTCATGTATTTTTTTGACATTGCCATCTGTAATCGCATCGTAGGGCCTGCCGCTGCGGACTTGATCGGTAGTGGAGTTGCGGCCACCATTAAACTCTCGAAACCAATATTTGACGGTATAATCTGACGGAGCATTAGCCCCATAATATTTATCCAACTTTTCTTTTGTTTCCTTCGCCTTTTTGCCTCTCAAGAAATAATGTTTTATGAGAGAACGAACATCGTTTTTATCCATACTCTACATGATGCCCAACACGTCAACAACAATCCGCTGTCCCAACAAAACTAAAGACGATATCGCACTGAAATTTGGCATGTCTGCCTAAATATGAACGGACTTCAAGGCACAATAACCAGTTTTGCAGTAGCAGCGCATTCTGGTGGTCAAGGAGGTTACTTTTCACCCCACCTAGTAAAGAAAACAAAAATATGTTACTGTTACCGTAAGTGATGATATTCAACCTGACATGTTGCAAGACTTCTTGATTGCCGAAATAGATTGGGCCTACAGGACATGACGGTATCACATCTCACACAACTAACAACAAGATATGTGTTTTACAAGTATCTTTTCTCCTTGAACATAAAGAGTCATCCTGTAGAGTGTAATGATATTTGTCTTTCCACGTGATGACATATTTTTCCAGATGTTCGGCAACAGATAATTCACATTATGGGATGCCATTTCAATTTAAAAAAGAAAATGACATATTGTGGTGGAATACGACCTGTGGCTATTGTGGTATCAATTTATAAAAATCGAAGCTTCTTGTCAGATACTGTCCCTTCCACTCGGGAGAATACCTGTACATTCTGCGATTAATTTTTAAATACGACTTCGGGCATATGCTTACCAGAGCTGGATCTGATGAATGTCAATAGAGAGACAAAATGTTTGACCACTTTTTCAAGCATTTGTAACCGTATGTCCTTAATAACACGAATAAGCTTGACCTCCAATGCGTCGATTCTTGTTGGTTTATCCAGAGACTTTACGTTTCCCCAAATAAAATAATCAAGAGGCGTCAAATCCCAAGATCTTGGAGGCCAATTTAAAGGTGCATTACGTGAAATTACGCTTTCATCGAATGTTTCCTTCTGTAAAGCCATCCTGTTGGAACCACATCTCTTGCACATTCAATCAGCGTTCAAAAGAATCATTAATTATGGCTCTCTTGACTTACCTAAGGGCGTTTCGTAAAATTTCATCTGGATTATTTTCGCTCCAAATGTGACAATGTCAATATCCATTGAGCCAAAAATAAACCTCAGCGCTGAACACAATTTTTAGATAAAAAAGCGGATCCAATGCCAGTTGCTTTTGGATCCATTCACCAAAATTTCGATGCAAACAATGGTGCTCTTTTGCACGAGCTGAATCTTGTAAGCCTTCATACCAAGCTCTTTGCGCCACATATTCTCCTGAACGGATATAATATTCTCTGCAGTTAGCACTTTACTATCCGTTCCGGTGCCACTGCATTCTCCAGGGCAAAATGTTGTCTCAGATAGTCGATTATATATGGAGCATGTGCTCTATAAGTTTGGCGCACAGCACCATAATGTTGGAACCAAAGTTGTTACTTTTTGACAACGTTTTTGACGCATGTATGTCGTCTGAATAAAATTGAAAAGACTACTAAATAAAAATGACACTGACAGTTTCAATTTGACAACTGGTTTGACAGATATATAAAAGTGTTAAGTTGGTACTACGTTAAAATTTACTTCTTAGTTGATTCAATATTGTGAAGTACTCAACTGTTTCCACGTAAAAACCGTCATCAACTTAACTATCGAGAGTTTACACAGCTGAAGTGGCTAAATTAAAAGTCGCATATTTGAGACCCAGTGGCTTTGTACAATATTCTATGGAAAGACACAAATGTTTCAAAGTTCTTGAATGGCATCATTAATTCTAGCAAATCAATCTATAGCCAACACGTTGTCTAAAAATATACAGGTATCTCGGGCTGCAAATTTATCCCACGTATTTCCAGAAATAGTTCGTCGCGTATGGGATTAGATAAATTAGTAAGACATTCTACGAATGGCCTCAGCCGTCAACTGAGAGTTTTTCGATGTTTTCCCTTTGCGGGATCTATTTGTTTTTTCCGACTCTGTTTTGAACCTAAGGTGCAACTTGAGTTTTAAGTCTATGAAACGGATTTTCCGTGACAGGTAGGTACATGGGAAAATTGGCTAACACGCACGACTGAAATTCAAGCAGTTCATGAGGCACAAAACACTGCCGTGATTTAACATCATTCCACCCTAGCCACCCCAACGCTGTGTGCAACATAGTCATCCCTATCCCTATCATGTACGACAGACCCTGTTTAAACATCATCTTGCGTTATTCCTAAATTATTTAAACATACCTGGGGAGCTAGTTTACCTGTTGATGGCGGCACCATATTTCGTTCCGAACTCGCCAATCTGCAGTTTCAATAGAAAACCCTGAGTTCCGGTAATTCACGCTGTAAATTGTTCATCGTCTAATTGTTGTAAAGAGCCGCAATAAACTGGAATGCTGTTTAATTAAATTTCGTTGCCCAGAGTCTAGAATCTTCTCGTATCTTTACATAGAATGCCACATCAGCTGCGCGGACCGGTAATTGTTACAGTTTCCTGTGTCACCTCTGCCTTTATATTATGAGACAAAAGGCCCCTTCTTCACTGGCTAAGCATCCGATTTCACAATTGTACAAAAAAAAATCGAATAATTCTGAGAAAAAGGAAACTGTCGAACAGAAACTTTAGCCCGCAAAAGTGTATAGAAAGTCTTGAAAAAGTCACAAATTTAAAGGCAAATTTCAGTTCTAGCTAAAAATGAAATCAAAGTCGACCTTATGCAACGATAAATTGATTTTTGAAGTTTAAGTACTTTTAGAGAATCACAAGCACATTCGTTTCCTAAGGCCAAATGGGAAATGACTACACCCAACTGGAATTGTTTCGTTTCCAAAAAAGTGATGCTTTCAGCCCATTGAACATACATACACCAGTACCTTTCTATTAGACCCCAACGTTGTGCTATATTTTTCATTAGCTGGTTGAAGGACCTGACTCATCGTTAAGATCTTCTTCATAAGATTTTTGAATACTTAGGTTGCATAGAGCTAGCACATGCTCAAAGAGGGTAAAACGTTAAAAATAGATCTGAACCGCGACAGAATAAACTTTATTTGAACGAGACACCGGGATTTATTCTTCAATAAAAAGCCCAAGTGCAACAAGTTCAACTACCGAAGTGGTTAGATTTTTGGGCAGACGGTTCGAAAATGCCGTGGATTTTCCGGTCACCGTAAAACACCTTCTTATCTTACAATGGTCCTATAAATCGAGAATTTCAGGTGATTTAGTCAGTTCAGACCCAGTCAGATTTAACAAAAAAAAAATTGCACTAGGTAATGAGAGCGTTGAGCAGAATACTTGCACATCGATTCGCCATGGTATTTCCTCAATAAATACTTTCACGAAGCAGTTTACATCGCTTACAAGCTTCAGTTGACACAACTTTTGCAGCCAGTAGTGAGCTGATGAACAGCTCACTGGTTCTGGCCTTACAACCTGTCACACAGCGATCGACACAATGGATTTGTTGTAGATGAAGTTTAAAAGGAAAATTAGTGCCCGCCGCCGCTATATGACGTTCTTGATTTTTTGAAAGCAAAGATCTAACATGTGTGTGACAAGATTCGACGTACCATTCATAAAATTGAACCGTCAAATGCCATTCATACATAATTTCTTGATGGATAAATGCTATTAGAACATTTTTAGAACACCAACACCGGTGGCCATATATATTCACGATCTCTCAACTAAACCAATCCAAAGAATGGAAATGATTTGATGGAATTCTGTGCAAATCGTCCTCAATTGAAAGATACCTAAAAATGTGGTAAATGCATTGTCCTTCCCTCGCATACAGTAATCACTGACAATCATTTGGAAATACCTTATAACACGAAGAACGTTTCCATCGGCTGACAAACAGATCTGACAAATGCAAAAGTCGTCCTTGACACCATAATGTTGGAGATTATATCTGATTCAAAACCGAAGTTGAGGCAAGAAATGAACGATAAAAATGAATTGCAACAAACCGCTGGGTTACAAGGTTAGGCATGGTTTGTTGGACGGAATTATCCAGTCAATGGGTATTTCTTGCAGAACCCAAAAGATCTCAGTTCTGAAACAGATGAAAGTCCACAGTCAGTTCAAAGAGATTTTGAAAATCCCTTAATTCCAAGTGAAATGTAGAGGACTACAAATAAAGTTTGCACACATTTTCTGGACTTAATGGTGGAAGAAAGGTTAAGTGTGCCACTGAATGAGCATTTGTTCAAATATTCGTGATATTGGCCAGGTTGTTCGGCAGATTTTCTAAACCGTATGAGATCATATTTTTTGATACAAACATTTTTACCTTTGTCGAAAGATACTGGTCCGACAAATGATATCTTGGAAAATGACATCTTAAATTGTCATATGTTGATACCCGACAAAGATGGTAGGCATCTACATTACGAGTGTTCGTCCAAGGGCTCAGGATTTTCGATTGGCATGACCTTCAGGGATAGATAAACTCCGCAATGCTTTTCATCATATTTGAGATGTGATAGGCACAAATTTTGCACTACTTAACGTAAGGCCAACAACAGGCCAGTGTGTCCCGAAGAAAATTGAGCCGCAGTCACAATGTACTTGTGATCTTTAATGAATGCAAGAACTGTTGTCGTTGGATCTTGACAAACTTTACTGAATAAGCTGTAAGCCAGTTGCATGATGATCTGGAATTTTGTGTTAAAAATTGTTTCGAGCTCGACGGTAACATCAATAAGCAAAATGGTCGTATTTATAGTGAGAACAATCCGCAAGTGTCTTGCTACAACTTTATATTCTCGACATTATTGGCGTTACTGGTTTCAAAAATGTAATTGACATCGATGTGGGTGTTGGGGTAGGCATGTGGTTTCAATAGACGGTTTCATACTAGTACCATGGATTCATTGAAACCAAAGCCTGGTGAGGGAGTCATTTCATGATTGCAACCTTTAAATTGGCCATTGATAAACCCAACAGCAATTGAATCTTTGGAAGACGATTTTCTTATTTTAAAAAAAAAAAACATTGTGGCGCTGGCTGCCCGGTTTGGGCCATGGCCTAGATACTTGACACTAATTTGTGTTGCTCATGTTGTCATTTTTGTCACATCTGAGACGGGCCTACGGTTTATTGCCGAATCCGAACGGCACTCCTTAGAAGCTTTTTCATAGGCAATTTTACTTTCGGGAGTTTGCCATTGTCTGCCGAAAGGGTGATGACGATTCGAAAAATTGTTGGCGATGCCGGGGATCGAACCACGGATACTCTGCGTGATAGTCCAATGAGCTTACCATCGCGCCAACCCACCTTCTTCTTATCCTTTTATTAACCCTTTCCTCGTTATACGAACTTATGCGTAACGAGTTTCCCATTTTTACTGCATCGCTGCTGCTCCACTTATGGGGTTGGCTAATGTCGCAGACCGCAGAACGCGTCTACATAATGCTCGGTCCTGCATCGCTTCAGTGGTTAGCCCCAGGCGTTGTTGCGCATTTGCCATTTGAGAAATCCAGGAATTCTTTTTCCGACCTCGTTTTATTACAGTTGGAGTGACCGTAGTTGATAGTGCCGTGGCAATACCAGCTTATTCTATTCGCCTCAAGCTGTTCGGTTACCGAATTCTTTATATGTAGCCTTTCTCTTATACGCGTAGATCTAATGCAATCGCGTTTAGTGACGCGCCAACGCCACCTTATTTACTCCATAATATGGTACTGCAACCAAACGCCAGACTGTTTACTGTGGTTTTCGTGTCAGTCGCAGCTAATGAAACTCAAAGGCTTCGAGGGTATATGGTCCCAACAGGACGGTGCTATTTGCCACGCTGAAAATTAAGTTCGCCTAGCGTCTTACCGCCAGAATTGACCCTGTTAATTGAGGCCCCGTCATTCAATACATTAGAATCTTTGCTTTGGGGCTACATCAAGTCTCTGGTCTATGCTAACAAAGCGAACATTTCACCGAAATTTCGACGTGAAATAGCTGGAATATCGGCCAAATCATGAGAAGAAGTTATGCAAAATTAGGTCCAACGCAACTTCTTATAGATACAAGCGATTGCTTTAAGGACATTTGAAAACTGTTATAACTAATGTAACGATTATATTATTTTTTAGTAGGTACCTTCCACAAACGACTGAGTTAAGACGAAGTAAGGTGCTTCTTTTAAAAAAAAACTCTGTATTCCTGTATAAAGAAAATTAAGCCAATGCATAATAGTTCATCGAATTCTGTAACATTTTTACTAGGAAAATGCTGTCCTAAGAGTCATCACAGGACACTATTAATATCAATTCAACACAAGAAAAAGAGTAGAACTCAGTTTAAATAAAGGACATCTCTCTCCTGCGCCACTTCTTTTTGAAAGAAGTAGCATACTAACATACTCGTACATACGAGCAGGAATGCATTTATCATCCTGCAACCAGCAGTGGATCATCCAAACACTCTACCAACAATCGGGTGTATGTTTGTTAGTGTCTTGATTCCATCCATCGATATCCTTCTATGCAATGACCTCCATTCCGACAGGGTAAAGGAGAATAACCTCTGACATTTCCTGCACAAAAACACTCTCAACTCCATTTACCCGTAGATATAATTCTTATAGCAGGACTTGTGGCAAAATAAAGCAAAGTAAAGACAAATATTGTGAGTATAAAAAAACCTCCCGCCACATCAACTCTCAACTAAATTCTCATCTAAGAAAGGACATTTATGTATCGTCATCGTCACTTCTCCACCAACCATAAACACTTTCAATGTCTTTTATTCGTAAATCCTCAATCTACAATTCTCTACATTTCCATTTTATCTCTGTATCTATATCCATTATATTCATAAATAGGATATGATAAAAAAAATAAAATAAATATCCTCCTCACACTCAGGATATCACATTCCTTTTTCATCCATCTCCATCCATTCTTATCCTTATCCTTATCCTTATCCACTTGAAAGAAAAATGAAAGAACTTAAATGAAATGAAACTTACCGATAAAAATAAATTTTGAAGTATCCATTGAGTTGAGTTCTTCTTGCCGATCCTTGCCGGAACGGGCTTGGTTGTAGTGATGCAATAAAATTCAGGATACAACAGAAAAATATGGTGAGTAAAATAGGAATCAAATACAAAAGGAGATTCCAATAATGGAAAGCAAAAATATAAAAAAAAAAGAAAAAGAAATCCTTTCTCCTTCGCCTCCTCGTCTAATCCTTACACATACGAGTAAGGTACGTGTATTCGGGTCAATGTATAATGAATCGAAGTACTACCTGACTTTGGCAGGTATCTTAACAGGTTAAGACTTATCAGATGCACTTGTTCGAATTGAGATTGGATTCCCGGGCGGTAACAGTTATTTAGTAACAGTGCAATAGTACGACAATTTCGCGCGTTTTACTCTTATCCTTCTCTTTAATTTTTTTTTTCTTTTTTCTAAGCACAACCTAATTTAGCATCCCGATCGTTGTTCTCTCAGCCAACAGGATCACTTCCTACGAATTTAAAGAGAAAGGAGAATACGAAGAAAAATCTCTCTCTCCTTTCTACTGTTTCTAGGTGAAAAAGAACGCGATTCAGTGCATAAAAAGGATTCGCGATAAATTTACTCAGCAGCGAAAAACTTTATTCGCGATCACTGATCTTTTCTTCTATTCTCTCTTATTCTTCTTTCACTTGATTTTTCTATTTTATTGGAATTTCTTTTACTGCTATTTTCTTACACACACACTTATTCGGATCGAGACTCTGATCTCAAAGCCTCACCTTTTTCTTCACTTGAATTTTTCTTCTCTCTTTTTTCCTTCTTATTTTTCTTGGAACTGGAAGTGATCTACACGAAAGAGCACACTGTAAACGACACAAAGTAAACGAAGTAAAGGTGGAATGAAAAACCGAGGTAAAACGGTGGAAACAAAAACAACTAAAATCTGTTAAAGGTGTAAGACAAAACACCAGGCACACACTCGTAGAATCACAAGTAACGCGAAGGTATGAGCAAAGAGAGTAAGTAAACAGGAACAGAGGAATCAGAAAAAAATCAAAAAACCCGTCTAACAGGTATCAATGTAATTGTATGGTGCAGTAAAAGACAACAACAAAACAAATGACAAGGAGCACGACGAAGCCGTAGAGTAAGAGGAGGATGTTGATGACGGGTTATCCATGATGATGATGCTGATGCTGATGATGTTGTAAGGTGTAAGTCGAAGCCGAGTTTTAAGAATGTTGCACCACAGAGAACAAAATAAAAAAATTAACTATCTTCTTCCACTGTTTCACAACCGCGAGGAAACTCAAAAAGGATTTCGAGAATTTCCTTTCAAAATTTTACTCTGGCGAGGACGAGGACTTGGACTTGGACTCGCAGTCGGAGTCGCTATTGGATTTGATTCCCTTCTCAACTTAGGACTGATTGTTGCCCATTTTCTTTTTCTCAAAAAAAAAAAAAACACAAAACACCAGAACACAACTTAATCGACAGTAAATGTCGTTAACTAGTTTTCGTACTCGTCTTCGTTTTTCGGATTCGAAACGCGAATTTCGTTATTCGGGTTGTTTTGGGATTAATTTGTTTTTTTTTTTTGTGTCTCCACAGTAAGTAGCACGCTTAACACACTCCGACCGTAAACAAAACGACGTAGCTCCGCCGCAACAGAGATCTGTAACCGAACTGATTCTTGCCGTGGTGTTGAAAGTGTTTCCTAGTCGATTGCAACATTTTGCTGGAGTGTATGGATAGGGTTTTGAGTGTGTGAGAGACGCGATTGCTTCTGCAGTATGTTGCGCCGCCGGTGGTTTCCAAATGATTTTATTATAGCAGCATGGATAAGTATGTGTGTGTGTGTGTGTGTGTTTACATTTGATGTCGTTTGTTTTTTTGTAGTGTGGCTGTGCCGTTGCGTACGAACCGGTCAGACTGGTTTAACAGGTTCAGCTGGTGGCAACGAGTTGTATTATGTAGCCGTGTGTATGTGGATTTTGTGAGAGAATGTTGCTGCAGCATGCTGCGATTGATTGAGTTCAGCCTTCAGGTGAGCTTTGAGAGGAAACTATAATAAGTGTTGCTGTGGGCTTGGGAATTTTTTAGTATTTTGTTGCGAAACATAGTACTGTGGGGTATAAAGAAATGCAATACTATGTTCTGATTCGAATATCTTTGGGATGCAGATACATTGCTGAATGGGCATGTTGTTTGGATTGTATTTCTTAACAGAAGTAGAAATCTAGTTATGTACAATAAATGCTAATTTTATGCTAAACTGTTGCTCAGGAGGTTGTGGAAAAATGTTGTTTTTGGTAAGTTGTGCACGATTTAAGGAGAAAAGCTGAGCAAACATGGAATTACTGGAAAAATGTTCTGATATTGTTTTTCAGGAAAAACAACCGGAAAATAGCTTGCAAAGAAAACAAGTTACGCCTTGAAAACCACCAACTAGAAATTACTGTTCCACGCAGACTATTCTACATCATCCAAGTTGTATACAAAGTCCAGACATTTCTGAAGACGACGGATCGGGAATAACTGACTGGACACGCTTCAATAGGATCAACACTTCTTATAAGCAGATCGTGATACATCTATGATATGCCACTGGAGTCCTTGTGGAGGACGGCAACTATAGACTAAACTACTATAATAGTTAATCAAACTTGTGTGGGTCCTTCAGACAGAAATAGGGGCGAACATTGTTTAAAGTGGCACGCTAGCTTATTTCCCCAAACCACCACGATTTTATTCCGAGAAGACAAGAATTTTTAAAGAGACAATGAACTCACTTTGTCTTGTTTCGGTCCCATTTGACAATAGGCTCCTAGGAAATGAGATCGCTGTTGAACTAGCTATGAACTAGCTCAAAGGTAGAATTATCAGGACCCGAATCCGCTTTATGATGCCGTGTGTTCCTCTGTCAGTCCTTCCATCGACGATTAGGTGGGATGACTTTTGTGGTTCCTGGCCAAATGAATGCTTACGAAAGACTCTAAGAGTTCATCGACTTTTCTGCATTTCTTCAGAAAGAAAGGCTGCAAGCAACGCAAAGTCAGACGACGCTTGCTGTTAGAGTGATGGAAACATCAAGGAGTCTAAGATTTCGGCTTACGCACGGCTTAGACTGCAGGTTCTATGTATTGCGACCTATTTCTTTACGATGCTTGTGAGAAAACAGTAGCAAAGCAATATCATTTCTATAGGCATACGAGTACATCATGGAAATTGGTATGGCGCTTTACTTGGTGAATAAAGTACGGTCCTTAGTGTTACAGGAAGGAGCTACAAATTTGAAGGCGATTAATGGTTTCATTTGTTGTCAACAAAGGACATAATACTATCTCACTCAACCTTAACATATCAAATACATAGAAAATTAGAGGCTGTTAGTCCGCTGCCAAATTAGCTTGTAATGGGTATGCCACTGAGTAGAACTGAAAAGCAGGACTAGCAAGACTCCACCCTACACTCTGAAGCTAAAAGTGGAGCAGAGATTACAAAACCAAGCTAATTATTGATAGAAATACCTTGATGTCTGTCTATGCACATGTGGTTCCCTAAAAACACCGAAATAAATTATCAACGCTGGTCGGATTACTCAGAGAATATATTATGCCCTAAGACTGCGCCTAAAGAAGCCTCGGTGATAACTGCAGATTTAAGCGAAGTAGAGGTATGCGTATCATCGCTGGAATTTATCACTCCCATTCACGGAAGAAATGCCCCACTAGTATCTGTTTCGATGTTCATGGATCAAAGCATTCAGCGATTGCTCACGACTTGGTATGTCAAACGCAGATTATACTTTGTCGATTATAAATTGCCATAATATGGTACATTTGCTCCGAGACCACTGCTCCGCTGTGCAGAAGAACTATATTCATATGCGTTGATTTCGACAATGCCGTATTTTCTTCTTCTTTCGAGGTTCATTCCTTCCTACCGTTTTTTATAACCCATTTGTTGTCTTCGGATGTGGAAACCAAGTTCTATATACACACTTCTGATAGTTTCATTGGATAGTGATGCGCCTCATCCTAGGTGTTGAAGTGTTCGATATGATGTACGACAAGAATGGAAACGAGCTGCAGCAATACTTTTTAATCGGCCGATGCACGACTCAAAGCAAGGGATTTGTTAAGAATATCATCTTAATCCAGAACTGACATACGAGTATAATCGCTAAAGTGATATTATTGAACTGAGTTAGAAGCAACCCTGTAAAAAGTCAGCGATCCTCATAGCCCCGAGATAGTCGTAGTTCGATGAGATTTCATTCATTTAACCAGATCAGACAATATTTCCTAAAAATACGAAACAGAAAAATCCAAGGAAATCTGCTGCTATGGCAAAGAGAAAAGCAGGCAAGGATAACGAAATTCGAGGAAACATTCGAACACTAGGTTACTCGTGATTTAATAATCAGCTAAGTTCCTTTCTGGACAAAAGTCATACAATTGAAGGATTCCTCTTAGATTTTTTGAATAGATGGTCTGGTCAATAATGGATTTTTATGTACCAAATTTGCTAATCTGGGGCTCGTATTCATGGTACTGGAACCTCAAAGGTTTATTCGAGCATACACACAAATTTCTTTTACGTTTCGGCAGCACCTTATCCTCCAGGCTGACGGTAAGGCATGTGGTTTGCAGTATTTCGATGTGAACACTGAATTTTTAAGAAGCAACTAACAATCTCGGATTTTGAAGCCTCTGCTCATCAACTTCTATTTTTGCCTCTACATCCTCCACATGGTGAAACAAGGTTCCTCTGCGGAGGAGGAATCTTACTTACGAAGACTCCATCCATGGCTATGCTAAGTTTGAGTCACATCGTGCGCATCCCCTTTTAAAGCTACTACATGGTTGTGTCAAGACCCTCGGATAGATGTGGCACGCCAAGAAACCTAAATAGACAAACGGCTGCTCTCATAACTTCATTGTGTCTACTGGGACTGGACTGTTTTGGCAAGACCCTTTGTCCAGGTTTTATTACGAGCCTGGCCTTCCAGGTTGGGTTTCGCGCTTGGCGGTAACTTCCCCACCGTCTAAAACAGAAATCATTTTAGGTACAACTAACAGCTTCGAATACGGGCGGATATAATGTTGACGATCGCAACAAACATTATAAAAACTTCGAATATCGTCTTTGCTTATTTGGGTGTCTCATAGCCACAACTAGGCCAAATTCATAATTTAAACTTGATTTGCATTCATGCTCCTACAGAAAATATGAATGACAATACCTCTAACGCCAATTCTATGATCTATTTGACCGAACAGTCTTTAGCAAGTCCTCAGACAGAGTGCGTAATACCACTTCCGGCATTAGATTCGGGCTTCTTAAAATTGTAATGAACATAACAATTTAATTCTCAACACGCAGCTCCTAAATTGATGATATTGCGATCGACCCCAGACACTCCACCAGCATTCTAGATGCCAGATAATACTTTGCGAATCGCGTTTCAAAGACCTCGGAGGTTAGAACACCATTGGGAATGTTGTAAAAGAGAATGACGTTCGGAAGTCGTTTGTCTGATAATATACTGATCCAATGGATGAGATGGTATATCTTCAAACCACGAGAAAAAGCGCAGCAAGAATCAAAACAAATTGCGCACACAAATGGAAGAGGATCTTAACAAACTTTAATTGCTGGTCTGGAGGCAGCTGGCGACAAATCAAACTAGCTGGAGAGCGTTTTTGAGAGTTCGATTTATCCGGAACTGCTTCACCGGCAAGTCTACTTACACGTCTTCAATTTTGATCAATTCGATTCAGCTAGTCGCCACATAAGATCGAGTAATTTGTGGATCATCTGTTGTTAGGCAGACGTAACAGCTATGAAAAGAAATGAGTGTGATCCACCAGTACCAAGCTATAAGTCGTTGACTGATATTACCATTAGCAAAAGATTGACACCTTGGGACATATTATTCGCAAGAACAATCTAACATATTGCACCAGATATTGGCGAATGTTATTTTAGACATCATATGGATTCCATGTGTTTCCATTGCCCTCTAGTGACATTGTTGTTGTCATCACGAGGTCTGGCTCTACTAGCATATCGAGGAGACTTGCTGAGTGTTCTTACGGTCTTATTACAGGCCCTCTTGAAAGCTTGCTTATTTGCCGATACGATAGCGGGGGCGGGCAAAATGAAGTTTCCAAAATATTTTCCTAAACTTCGGTTTGCAAGTTGGAACGTCGGATCGATGACCTCAAAAAGCTTAGAATTGGAAGCGATTATGCGTCGCAGAACTCTACAAATCCTGTGCGTACAGGAAACGAAGTGGTGTAATACAGGAAATAAAGCGCGTTTTCTAGATTTAAAAACTAAGGCATTTAAGATGTTCTACCATGGAACGGTCAATGGACGAAACGGTGTTGGAATCGTTGTTGCAGCGGATCTTCTAATCAACATCGTTGGTATCTTGAAAATAAGCGACCGCTTAATGAGTGTTAAACTCGTCATACACAATGAAACGTGGAACATTGTTAGCGCGTACGCTCCACAAAATGGATGCGACCAATCGGAAAAAGATACATTTTGGTCAGAGTTCGGTAATTTGCTTAGAAATATACCTATCGATGAGATGCTCTTCGTAGGCGGAGATTTAAATGGCCACGTCGGAGAAACAAATGTTGATTATGAGGACTGCCACGGCGGTAAAGGCTTTGGAACCAGAAATTCAGCTGGCGAAGACATCCTTGTAGCGTGTAGGGCTTACGGCTTAACCGTCTTAAATACAATGTTTATTAAACATCAACGACATCTTATCACCTATAGCAGCGGAGGCCACGAAACGCAAATAGATTATCACCTCTGCAAAATGTCGATGAGTAACCGTGTTAAGGACTGTAAAGTAATACTTGGAGAATCGCTAGTAAGCCAACACCGTCTGCTCATTACAGAATTTTTCACAGCGGAACCACCGAAAACACGGGCATCGTTTGGAAAGCCAAAAATCCGGTGGTATAATCTATCGAAGGAAAGAAGCGCTAGATTTATCGCGTTGGCTAAAGAAGTACTTCACAATATAAACGGTATCGCAGACTCACTTAGCCCGCAAGAAATGTGGAACAGCATGCACGAGGAATGTATAGCACTCGCAAAGTCCCATCTGGGGACTATATCGAAATACCATCACGTCGGCAAAGAAACATGGTGGTGGAATGACGAAACCAAACGAGCTGTGGCCGACAAGAAGAGTGCATTCCAAGCGTGGACAAAATGCGATCGGAGCGACTATATCGAAAAAGCTCGACTGGCTCTTGAATACGAGCGTCTTAAAAAGATCGCAAAGAAAGTCCTGGCTCGAACTCGAGCGGCAGCAGCGGAAAACCTGTACCAGGAGTTGGAACAAATATCCTCACGATCGGCGGATAGAAGACAAGCTATCCAAGAAGTTCAAACGTCGTACAGTACTAAAATGCCAAATATTTTTAAGCTCGCTGCACAGAGGAGAAAAAATTCAATGGAAATAACCTCGCCGAAATACATCAAAAACGCAGACGGTCGCCTATTAACAAATGAAAAGGAAATTTGTGACCGGTGGCTCGAAAACTGCAAGAAGTTGCTTAACAAACAGTTTCCACGTGTTATCGCGCCGACAGCTGGTCTATTCGAGGAGGAAGTTTCGGACTTTTCAATCGAAGAAATAAGTATAGCAATTGGAAAAATGAAGCGGGGGAAAGCGGCGGGACCAGACAGCATTCCATCAGAGTTTTGGTCGAAGATGGAGGGGATCGGCAGCGTTCGGCTATCGAAACTTTTAAATAAATTAAAATGTGGACAACCTATGCCGAATCAATGGAGAAGTAGCTTCTTGGTTCCATTATACAAAGGAAAAGGCGACACTCGAGAATGCAACAACTACCGTTCAATCAAGCTTATGTCACACACAATGAAAATCGTCGAAAGAGTCTTAAACGAACGTCTTCGGCAAATAATAAAGCTCGATAATAGCCAGTGTGGATTTGTTGAAGGAAGATCGACGGTGGACGCTATCCAAAGCCTACGAATTATAATGGAAAAGCACCGAGATTCGTCTAAGGATTTACACATGGTATTTATCGACCTCGAGAAAGCATTCGATCGAGTGCCTAGGGATCTCATATGGGCCGCGCTGAGGTCTCAAAACGTACCGGAAACGTATGTTAGAATAATACAAGACATGTACGGAAACGTGAAAACTGCGGTTAAAAGCTCTGCTGGACTAACGAGAGAATTTCCAGTTAATGTCGGAGTGCATCAAGGAAGCGTACTTAGCCCTTTCCTCTTTAACGTAGTATTCGACTATCTTTTAAAAGACTGCATGCGCGAAGCAAATGTAACGCCAATTCTCTTCGCTGACGACGCAGTAATACTTAGCGATAACGTCGAAGATTTACAGAATGCCTTAGATTCATGGAGAAATGCGCTAGAGAGAAACGGGTTTAAAATAAGTCGTTCAAAGACGGAGCATTTGACGTGCCCATTTGCGCATCCGTTGCGACCTGTTCCGGATATAATGTTAGACGGAATAGTTCTTCCGAAAAGCACTATCTTTAAGTACTTAGGATCAATCGTTAGCATGGAAGCGAAATGTGACGACGACGTAAACCACAGAGTTAGTGTGGGATGGATGAAATGGCTGGAAAATTCGGAAATATTTTGCGACCGAAAATTTCTACTTAAATTAAAGGGGAAACTCTACACCACGGTTGTTAGACCAGCTCTTATATACGGTTCACAGTGCTGGACAATGTACGAAGCGTTTAAAAACAAAATGACGGCAGCGGAAATGAAAATGTTAAGGATGTCTAGTGGAGTCACTAAACGCGATTGTATTAGATCTACGCGTATAAGAGGAAGTCTACATATAAAGAATTCGGTAAACGAACAGCTTGAGGAGAATAGAATAAGCTGGTATTGCCACGTTCAAAGAAGATCTGCGGAAAATCCGGTTAAAAAGGCACTATCAACAACGGTCACTCCAACTGTAAGAAAACGAGGTCGGAAAAAGAATTTCTGGATTTATCAGATGGCAAATGTGCAACAACGCCTGGGGCTAACCACTGAAGCGATCCAGGACCGAGCATTATGTAGACGCGTTCTGCGGTCTGCGACATTAGCCAACCCCATAAGCGGAGCAGCAGCGATGCAGTAAAAATGGGAAACTCGTTATGCATAAGTTCGTATAACGAGGAAAGGGTTAATAAAAGGATAAGAAGAAGAAGAAGATAGCTTTAACTCTTCCTCACAGTAAAAATCAAGACGCCATAAATGATTGTCTTTCTGGGTTAAGATTGCTTTATTTTATTTTTCTGGCTTTGGGCAAAACGAGGGAGCTTCTTTTACTATTGCAAGGATCTGAAACATAATTTATTTAACTAGTTCATCACTGAAGTTGAGCTGAAGTCACAACTTAACTATAGACCTTCCACTTCCCTAAATCATCATTGCATCGTGACATATCGCGTGAAGTGCTCCAGAGATTAAAGAATCTCTATCGTTGTCCAATTCTTGTTACTCTTACATAACTTGTCGGACGATTTTTTGAAGAATTTGCACTTGTTTGTGTTCAGGTCGTAACTCTTACCAATCTCTGCAGCTAGGCTTGCTTATTAGTGAACAGCTTCTGTTAACGTATTAGCAACAATTGTGTCCTCAACAACCACTAACAATTTACCGAGGAACATTGCAACAAATACCATGTCAACAAATCCACCAGCTAATCCTGAACAAGTTTACCTTTCCCAAATGTCCTTGCGCCTTGTGTACAGCCGCATGGTAGTTTACAGTTCGCCAACATCAACTTTCTCTCTCACTCTCAATCTCTGGCTATCTCTTCAGTTGTCGTTGTCGGGGGTGGTTTTAGTAGGACGGTGGCACGCTTCTGCAACAGTATGGGAATACTGGTTACTGGATTATCCTTGTGTTCTCATTTTCATCTCGAACTACTTTCACAATCAGTGTCACAGGAAACTACCTCCGAGAATGATGATGAGACGATGATACTGCTGTTCGTGCTTCTTCCATTGAAACACTGAAGCATGACCGACGGAGCCAACAACCAGCCAGAACACCAAAACTATTTGACCGACATTTCACAGAGCATATCCTATCCTTCTACCAATGTAAACAACTCGAACAAAAACAACAACAAAATAAAAGGAACTCCAAACAGATCCAGCAGAAGCAAGGAAGCTCAGCCAAAGAATGGCAAAACAAGAAAAAAAAAATCACGTTGCCCCACAAAAGGATATGCTGCTGCGGCCTGCTGATATGTGTATGTCGGGAAGGGCGGCAGAAGGAATTCATATTCTCACATTCATATGTACGAGTATGTGTAGGTTTTCGGGGAAGCCTTTTACAGGCATTTAGTGCGATGTAATGTGGTTTTCGTGTTGCTTGTTCTCGTGATTAGATATTTGCCACGTGGGACTCTTAAAAAGCCGAACCTAACCGAGATGCCCGTTCTTAGTTCTTTGCCTTTACTCAAATACACTCGTACACCCCAAATGTCTGGATGCCGAAAACAGGATACAGAATAATGTATGACAATTTATTGTTTGGCAATGCGACTTCGATTTGGTGCTGGCTTTCTCCGGCTTTGCTGGTAGAGGATTCTCTATGATCCTTGTTCGAGCTTTTCCTTAGCTCATAGGTGTAGTGTCTTCTGCAGTAGATGTTGCTGTTGCTGTTGCTATTGCTTTTGGTGCTTCTCCTTGGTATCCAATTGCCAATGGCGCATGTTAAATATTTTTTTACTTTTTTTTTGTTGTACAACGTGGTATCCTTTATTTTGTTGGTGTTTTTCCTTTTTGAAAAGGATACCCTGAGTAAATAAAATCGAAAATGACAGCACCAAATTGAAAACACAAAGTGCGGCGCCAAGGGGGGAAACTTGAGCGAAACTTTTTGTTGCAATAATAACAGTTTCATTCGAAATAAGGTGTGAAAAGGTATCCACTTTTAAATGGGTTACTTAACGAGAGAGGAAAGGGTTTCTGCGAAAAACCAATTTACGTGGGAAAAGTTTGCATCTCCACGAACGGCGAGGAACTGCGTTTTGTGCCGCTGCTGAGCTGTTAATAGCTTCGATAGCAAGTACAAGGAGGAGTATAAAAGACTTCCAAGCATCAAAATTGATACAAATTTGTGTGACCTTAAAGATATGATCGCATTGTGATATGGTATGGCATCTGTTGTATCCGAGTCCTGCCATCCTGCGCGAATGGTTTACCATTAGGGTTTGTGAATTTTTTAATTAGTTCCCACACAAAGTGTCATTTATCTTTCTTTAGATTGTGAACTGTCAAACCCACCATTGAATAATCTTCCCCACGTGCCTGCTGATTTTAGCTTGCTCTTTCACATATTCTCCATCTCATGCATTATATTATGTATCTTTGGGTAATCAATTTCGTATCGCAGGCTGGATCTTTGGTACAACGCCAGGTCAAACGAATTAAGTTGCACTCTATAAAGGCAAATACGACACGAAAATCTGAAACCATTACCAGAAGAGGTAACTGCTTGAAGATTGCATTCTGTGCGTTCTAAATCAGCACAGTTGCGAAGGAAGTATGGCACGGATCCCTTTACCTTTCTGTCCCTGCATTAATCGCAGAACGTGTCTTTCAATCGGTCGTCTAAGCATCCCGAAGGTTGTGATCTAGTGCTCCCTAGACATCTAGTTGGGGGATCCGCATTTATTGTGTTCGAAGTAAGGTGTCTGATTGCTGCTTGAGGATTGAATTCAGCCTGTTCACTTGGTAACACTTTGGCTCGAAAGTATTTGGGTAGACTGTAGGATAAGTAAAGGTTCCGTAGAAGACCCCTGAACCAATGCCTTCGTAAGAGCCATCTGTAATGATGATTTACTGGAACTGATTTACTGGAAAAGACTTCGCACTGACTCCATCGTTCACTACTGGTACCAGGTGATTGACGTTTTTGTTTTTCAGAGATTAGGATTGGGAGAACCTTCTGTTCAATGTAAATAGACTAACATGTCCTACATCAAGATCTCTCTATTGCTGTGTGTGTCTTGGCATGAGAGTAGAGTTAATTGTAATCTATATGCCAAACATCACATTCTATCTATTGGAAAGTAAGGCGAAGTTTAGAGTGCCCTTCTCGAAAAGGTTCGGAACGCATCCGCGCTGCCTATGAAGGTAAGTCGTTGCCAGGTTGAGGCATAAGTTTCTGTTACTCTTCGAGAAATTAAGCTTAAGTGGGACAATGCAGGGTATCTTGATTTTTATTGAGAAGAGGAAGAGTTCTATCATGGTCGGATGAAACATAAGGCCACAGCTACATGCTCGAATATAAAGTATGTCTAGGCGCACTGAACAATGTAAGAAAGTGTCTGTGGGTATTCACCAGACATATAAAGAACCAGACGTATGCGTGAGGTATCACATCCCGCTTTCTCTAATTTGGTAAGCAATGTTCAATGAGGGCTAGGTCTTAATATGACTGCATTTATGACTTCGAACAATTGATTCGAATATTACCTCCAGGGTCTTTAGGAAGAATAACGATGGATTATAGGACAAGATAAGGTACAAGGGCAAGATTTAAAAAGGAACATAGCCGCAAATTCAGCAAGAAAATCAATTGGTGCTTCGACCTGCCCACCATCTTCTCATCTCATTTTATCTGCCGGTATACCAATGATCTATACTGCCTGGCGCAATCTTGTTCGGCTTCCGAAATATCTTTCTGCACTCTAGAACCAGCCAGACGACGAGTATGGTCTTCGCAATTACCAACTAAGCTAGATCGTGGGTTAGGCGCACTCGTTTCTGATGTATTCGACGAGTTGTATCGAAATAAGATGCTTCCGAGCACTCCATCTCAACAGCGCATCCACTCACATCTTTGCGTTGTACAGCATTATAGGGTTGGGGAACCAACGAAAGCCTCATGAGCCCACCAACATTAGGCATCACACGAGTTCTATGAACCCCCGCAACCGCCATGTTCGCACGGAAGTCCCCCGAATCAGTGTTGCCTTGTAAGAACAATCATATTCGTTTTTTAGGCCACTTGTTCAAAGCCGAAACCCCGCAGACAGGTCACAACGCTCCGTATCCATATCATGGTGTGTATTCGCGTTCTTATCTAATGCGAGTTCATCCTGAATCCTTTCGGAAGTGTCTTGGTGGTGCAAAGTCATAGTCATCTTAGATGCGAATTATGTCTTTTTGTAGTCCTTGGAGGTGAGCAGCGCTACTGCGAGGTATGAAGAGCAAAAAGGGAGACTATGTTCTGAGCTGGCAAGAAAACATGATCTGCATAATCTTTGTTCTGATTTCTATGGAAATATTGTTCTGGATTCCTGGAAAGAGGCGACTTGTTCACCGCTCTCGCTGAGGCGCATGGTAAAGTTTAAAACCACAAGGCTGTCATTGTGATTGGTGAACTGTCCATTCATCTTTTGTTTTGTTTTGTTTGAGCGTAGGAAGGTGGAAACCTTGCTGCATAGGCGCCGATAGCCGTTTTCCATCAGTTCCATCGCGCACCGCAATTCAGTTTTCTTGACCGGAGATCATGTTTGTTACAGTTGGACATTCGCCGAATTTATTCCGCAATATCACTCTTTTATTTTCGCAACGCGGACAGTATACGTGCTCTGAGATATTATCGCATCGAGGGCAGTATGGAATAGTCTCGTGCTTTCGTTGAAAGAGGTACTTCTTATAGCAGCCATGAACCATTAGAAACCGCGTCATCGCCATACTTCCGATCAAACCAGGTGCTGACCCTTGGTATTAGCCGACGTGTCCATCTTCCTTTCTGCGATCCGCCCCGCAGTTGTTCCCAGACCGGTATGCTGTGGTTTCTCTCAGCTGGATGTCCAGTCGACCACGATTGCGATTCCGACTCTTAGGCGCACAGGCGGTGAACGGACTTAATCCCGCGTGTGTACGTCGCTGCATTTGACCATATCTCTGCGCCGTACAACTGTATGGAAGTAGTGACTCGCGCAAGTAGGAGTCTCATATCTCGGTCCTTCGACATCGCTCATGACACTTTACAGTGCACCGACCGCTTTTGGTGACTTTTCACAACCGTATCCTAAATGGTGCTAGTTTGTTTGACGAGAATCAATCACAACCCCGAACTCTAAGACAAATCGTCTCGAGTGCTTTCCGACTGCTGATAAGTAAAACTTCAGTTTTATGATCCGCAAGTTATAATCCGGCCCCGTTACAGAAGAGTTGCATTTCGTCGAGCAGTTTGGTAACGACCACGACTGCGATGTCATCTGCGAAACCGATAATTGGTGGTTCCCGTGGAATTGGTTGACGTAAAATATCGTAGTGCCTTCTTTCCAACGTTTTCCTTCAATTGTAGTTTGGGCTTTACTTGTTACCGCGTTAATAGCGTTTTTTGTTGATCGCGACTTACGAGAACCAGGTCATTTACATAGGCCTCGTCAGAATAACTCACATATCGTTGCAGCCTCTGTAGGTATGCTATTTGGGAAAGGGGTCCAACAATATCGAGTAGATACTGATCGCGTAGCCAAGACAAATGTTGAGAAGATGCTTTTTAACTTAAAAAGTTTTATCAGTGCCTGTGTCGTCGGTGGCAGGGTTGTTTTAAAAATTTAACTGGCGGCCAGATCCTAGTTAGTTTCTTGGATTCCGTGAGAATAAAATTCAGTGAAAGCTGGACTACCGGAAATTTGTATCCATCTGTAAAAAAATCCACGTGAAATTGTGTTTTAAACCTTAAAAGTCCTAACCCTACACTTTTATAAGTATTTCCTTTTACAAATTTTTCTTTCAGTGTCCTTCAGTGTCCATTTTTTGTTCTTTTTTTCGTATGTTTGTCATACAAATAAAATTTAGAAGGATGTTCAATACTTTCTATGGTATCTCATTTTTCCAGATCAATGGAGTACCTTACCAGCGGCGCTCTATACACACAAATACCTTGCAATCCCTCTAGCAATTTTATTTTGCATATTCACAGTTCTATTCTCAAATTTGCATAATCATCCTGTTTACGAGGAAGTTTTGTGTTATTTTTGCCGCATTCAGCAGCATGTTTATGTTAATACAAATTTCTTCGAAAATTTCCAATTGAATGGAGTGAGACGATGTAGATGAGTTCTTAAATAGGAAAGACGTTAGTTAATCTAACTCAGTAAGTTTCAACAATAAAGAAAGAAACATTTACCGTAGACTTAGATGCTTTAGAGAATCCTGAACTCAACGGAGGTTATAGTCTTTTTGAGTTCTTTCAATGTGTGAAATGCACCACCGATTTATTAAAAATTTAAAGATTTATTTAAAAAAAAAAATTTACAAGGATCAACAACGTTTTTCCTTTTTTTTTTAATTCGGGATACATCCAATCTAACCCTCTCCTCAAAAAGAATGTCAAAAACAACAAAGACACCATTCAGCCCTCTAACACAAACTGACCGGCTGGATGGACGCGTACAACGCCTAAAAATTTAAATCAATACTACATTGAGTGTTTACAAATGTAAGCTTTATTGTAGCAAAGATGGCCAGACTGGGAAAGGATTGGGTTTGAGTGACATCCTGCGGGCTTGTTTGGTACAGAAACTGGGTTTTGTTGTAACAAGCGATCTCATTCCTAAAGTATAGATAAGAGCGCTTGGGGTTGTACGGATTACGTTAAGAAGCTAACCCATTTAGAGTTCTCATAAATTTGAATAACTCTTCAGGAATTTCGAAGAAAAAATTCCCGAAGAAGAAAATGGTGGGGAGAGTAGGGCAATCGCGCAGCAGTCGCTATGGCTGCTTGAAGAATCGTTGTAAAGGAAACCAAGTCTATTGGCAAGTAGGCAATGTCTTTCAATGTCGGTACTGACATGTGACCTTTTCGCAACTACTATAAGACAGAGCTTCTTCACTTACCAAGATTTTCGCCTGAAATACCTTCGAAAATTTGAGTTCAGATACTCGAAGCAAGTTACAAATTACAGAATAAACCGCAAGCCATTAGTGAATTCTGCCTTCGGTAAAACACAGATTAGTGGATTTAAGGATAGATGAAGACTTGTACACTTCCAGTAGTAGATCGATGACAGTATAAGCTGCCTTCTGTTTTCTATAGAGACGTCGACAAGTGATGAGTGGAATACATTATCTAGTTCAAATATTGGGTAGATCTTAAATCAGTCTTAAAAAACAAACATGACGATGCTCTTTGTGGGCGGACACAAGTACAATTGGCCTTTTTACTTTAGGATGGCAATCATAAAACATATAAGCGTCTAACTTTCGAAGTAGAAGAGGAACAACAACAGAGATTGTAGTTTCCATTTTTCCCAGGCTTGTTCAGGCTTTTCAGTGATAGCTGAGATGGGGATGTTTTAATTATACATACATGCTATTGTATGCGGAATTATTTCCACTAATTTACCGTTTCAGCATACAGGTCGAGAGCAAGATTGGCTTTATGCTCTGATAAACATGGGAACTTTTATAGGGTTTTCCAACAAGGACTTGACAACATTTTTTTAAAATAAAACGCAAACCATTTGAGCTTAAAGTACAATCAAAACATTTATGAATGGAACTCGACTTCGTTCATATGGCCACCGCGGGCACGTTTGCAGCGGTCGATTCGTTGGACCCAATTTTCAACGACTCGGCCACACATTTCGGCCAAAACGGCCGCTATTTCGCGTTCAATGTTGGCTCTGAGCTCTTTCAACGTCGTCGGCTTGTTGGCATAAACCAATGACTTAACGTAGCCCCACAGAAAATAGTCAAGCAGCGTTAAATCGCACGAATGCTATAATGTGGTCTGAGTGATGCACAATTCTTGAGAACGTCGCGATTTGGATCGTTTGCTATGGACGCCTGAACGGCAGCGATATTTTCGACACTTCGACCAACCCGTTGTTCACTGCAACATCACACAATGAATATGTAGACTCAAATTTTTGTTATTGCCTGTCTACTAGGGCGAGAATTACGACCGAAAATTGGAATCAAGGCTCTTAAAGTTACAGTCAACGACTCCGAATTTAGGTAGAAAATTTTTATAATTTGCAGACGTTGCTCGTTCTTGTACTTTACCATGATGAAAATGTTGAGTTTACTGAATAAATTGACAGTGACAGTTTGATGATTAGTGAAAGAGTGCGTTCACAAATTAAATTCAAAGTTGTCGAGTCCCTATTGGAAAACCCGACACCTAAGACATCTAGCCATAACCTGTAGATGTGCACAATGTCCAGATAACAGTTAAGATTACCACTAGCGAAACTATGTTAAAGGTTTTTCTGCTTCAAATTGGTGAGGCAACAGAAATAAATTAAAACCCGAAGTGAGGCTGTATTTGGCGCAGCATGTAAGAGCACTTCTTGCAATAGTAATCACTTATAGCAGTGGCCCTACTACTACGTTCCTATCCTTGTGCTTGCGAACTCCTGTGTGGATTTTATATGCTATGAATTTTCTTTTCTTCTTCTAAGTGTAATTGTTTCCAAAGGCTAATAACATTCCCACATCCCTTTTTTTACAAATAACTTTTGCTTATCTCTACCCCTGGGCCTTGTATCCATCGTCGTCAAGACTGATACGACTGATGTGGTGTATCTGATGACTTACTAGCAATATCTTGACCGGTCTTCCTTGCTTGAATCTGGAATAATAAAACTTCTTAAGATATTTTTGGAAGAATCGAGGGCCTCTGGCAGTGCTCCTTTAACCTCTGGGTGAGATGCAGATGCAGAGAGAAAAACGAAGTGCGAAGTATTGCCCAGTCAATTTACGCTCTTCAACGCCGTTGTGTAGTATATCCCTTGCTTTTTTCTGTTCCACTGACGTTCTCACCACTCTCGAACGTGCTTTGAAATATCGTAATTATTTTCCAAGCCATACAACTCGTAGCGAGTGTATGAGATTCCGTACCGAAGTTTTTGTTTCCAAGTCAGTACAACCTACAAACTTTCAAAACCAATGAGTCCTTCCCTAGAAACTTTTCTTCATCCGCACTGTGTCCAAATGTCCAAGTATATATTGAGATATTGAGGGTTTTACCAACATGTGAAAAGAACGTATCAAAGCAAGAAAACCCCTAAAGGAAACTGTAGAGATGAAGAAGGAAATTTGTAGGACCGGGTCATCCAATTTATTGTTCCGAAATTAGATTTAGATGCAAAAGATTTGTAATTTTGATTTCGATTAAATTTTTATGTCAATATTTTGCATGGATCTTGCCATTATGAATGAAGAATAACATCATTCAAGGGTCTTCTTCTCGCAGGACTGAATTCTGACAAGGTAATTTTCGACACATATCGGATACTACGAGTAACTCGGCTATAATATGAAGAATATTCGTTTCCAAAAAAATCAAGAATTTGCAGATTGTGTACATCTTTTACAAATTCCCACAAAAAAGAAATTCAACGACTGCAAATCAAACGATCTTGGTAGCCAGCTCACATCACCAGTACGGGAGAAAACTCATTCAGGAAATTTTTCTTGCAAAAAAGTGGAAACGGCTCGTATTGTGTGAGATGTGACACTCTCTTGTTGAAACCACATGTCTTTCACATCGATATCTTGGATTTGAGGCCAACAAAATTCGGTTGACATTTGGTTATAGCGATGAGAATTGACGCTGACGGAAACACCTTCCTCAAATTCGAAATAGTTTGGACGAATGATATCACCAGACACTGGTCTTCCAACAGTTACATATGGATTTTCATTTCTCCATATGCGAATATTTGATTTGTTAACGTATCTATCGAGTGAAAAATGAGCCTCATCGCTGAGGAAAATGTTGTGTTCAAGCACCCAACTGGAGTATGTTTAACACATTTCGCGGCCGACTGGCTTCAATTTTGGAGTGAATTGAACTTTATACGAGTGTTGGAGCAAATCCAAATGCAAAATGTACCATAATGTGCCGCAAGACAAGGTCCAAATCCTGTGCTCACCGTGAAGATTTTGATCTTTTTTAACACTTTCTCTTACTGCAGTCATTTTTTCTGTAGAGCGTGCATTTCGATGATAGATAGGCCTTAATACATCTGTAACAGAGACAGTTCCTTCGATTTTTCAAATTTTTGCCTATAATCCGCTGAGATGGACGATTATGTCGACCAAAATCTGATCGTAATGGGCGAAATGTACCTTCTACTCAATCACTTTTCTTGTATTAAGTTTTCACAATTTTATCACGTACATCGATGGTTTTACGATCCACATGGCATATAGTAGTAACCTAAATACTCGTATATACACTTTCGGATGACAGTTTGGTTTGGCGTATGTGATTTAAACAGAGATACCAAATCCTGACCACGAGTTGGATGACCCTTATACTGAAAATATGGGAAAACTATTTCTGTAGACTGTATAATGGCGAAGAAGACCAAAATCCCGTCGTCTGAATACACTATAGGTATTAAACCTATACGATGCCATCCAAAACTTCCGTTCATCTGACCAAAATGAAGTAAGGGTGGCAATATCCAAGCTAAGCCAAACACAGCTGCCGGATCTGAAGACTTGCTGTCCTTACTGTTGGCAATAACTTTCTAGAGAGCATTCACAAATTCATTTCTTGAATCTAATCAGAAGAGTATATGCCTGATGAATGGAATCTCATATATCTCACAAAAAAGGGGACCGTTTCAACTGTGCAAACTTTAGAGGTATAAATCTCCTCAACATTCCATATAAGATCTTATCTGTCATATTGCGTGGACGTCATAAACCATTGGTCATCAGTGGAATTTTAGACAGGGACCAAACCGACCAAATTAGCACACTCCGTCAGATCCTAGACCTGCGTAAGCCGATGAAATCTACGTAATTGAAAGAGTGTCACCGTGCGTTCACTTGTATTGAGTAGTGAGGTCCTATCCCGAAAAATTAAGGAGACTCTATATACGATTCTGTTTACCTCAGTCCTGCCTTATGGCACTGAAACTTGGGCTCTATCCATAGCGGAGGAAGGAATCCTAAGTTGTTTCGAGACAAATATTCTTCGAAAGATGATCGGTCTCTGTTTGTTTGACGGGCTTTGGAGGAGAACAGTCAGTAACATCGACCGAGTCAGAAAACTGTGCATGAATACAATATTTAGCGAAAATGAAAACTAATGCTCCGATGCACTTATCTACGAATCTAATCCGGAGAGACAAGCCGTCAGAGGAAGATCCCACATCAGCTGGAAGTCACTAGTAAAGCATAAGAACTTGAGCTGCGTAGTTGAAGTTAATTTTTAAAGACCGGGTTAACTCGAAAGCCTTGCCAAATAAAGTTCAAGTTCACCACCAACTGTAGTACAAAAAAAGGAAGCAAGCTAGTTTGCACTCACATTCCTTTTTTTCTATGGAAAACAAAATAGAGTTCAGCAAGGGTGGCTTGTTCTTTAAACTATGTACGTAACGTATACACGAGTTGAATCGTTTTGCCGAGTTAAGCGTGAATATTCTAAGAAGTTACTTTGGTTACTCTGTTGGAACAGACGTGTCTCAGAAAAGAGGCAAATTGTTTGTTTCCTTCGTAGTTTGGAGCTTAAGACTTATAATACAAAACTGTTCAAAGATCTATGTTGGTAGTTCTAAGGCGTCGGCTTAATGAAGCCAGTTAGAAATCTAAGGATTTCCCAATGCTTAATAACTTAGCTTATGCGAGTTTAACCAACACATTCAAATGGAACTCTCAGGGTAGTCAACACTTAAATAGCCAAGCAAGTTTTGACGAACATTTATCGCCTCAAAATCAGGACTTAAAAGATCTTAAGGACAACAAAGCCGACAAGCGCCATCTTCCAGTGGATGTGTTGACGCGTTTTCATACCTAGAATTCTGCACTCGACATTGGCTATCATGCCACTGACCTACATACATACATACCGAATCTCAGATAAACAAAAAGAGTAGCCTTTGTACCGATAATCGAAAAAAAATTATTACAAGGGAGTTTCAGACTTATAAGCCTTACTTCCTTCGTGTTGGAAAGATTGGAGAGAATATTTGAACTTTATGTGAAAACCAACTGCTTTGCAAGTTCATCTTATGTCCAAGATACAACATTCGTACAATCTTGCAAGACTACTCTTCAATATCTGCTGGACAGAATTATAGGCACACTCGACGATATGATTACGGATGATAATTACGGCCAATATGTGTTGGCGGTTAAAAACCAGTCAGCGTGCTATTTTTCTGCTTATCTATGTACCAAGTCAATAATAATGGTACACAACTGAACTCACTCATTTTGAATGCAACACTGGGCGTATCCATTTCGTATTGATTGCGATTTGACAGTTGATATTTATGCTTCAATGTGGCGTAAAAAGTTTTTGACATTAATTGCTTACAATCATGGAATGGGGCGGCATGGAAAATCATATTGTTGTAGTTGGCCTACTTAAATGCAACATGGAAAAAGGCGATATCTCTGGGACGTTGCGACCGCTTGGAATCACTCGCAATTTTGTGTATCGTACTGTGTAGTTGTTTGAGGATATTGTTGGAGTACGAGACCGTCAAAGATCCGGCCATCCGCGCACTGTGAGAACTCCGAAAGCGATCAAAGCCGTGAAGAAACGAGTCGACTGAAAACCGCTGTGAAAACAGAAAATCTTGTCGCGGGAAATGAAAATTTCGCAAAAATCCATGTCTCGCATTAATGAAGAAGATTTAGGACTCAGCGCGTACATGCAACACACTGGATACCAGCTTACGACCGCATTGAAGGGAAAACGCAAGCGAAGATCGAAAGCGTTACTCTGCTCACAGACAAATTCTCTTAACTGACGAGAAAATCTTCACCGTAGGAGAATCTTTCAATAAGCAGATCGATCGTGTGTGTGCTCGATCATCCAGAGAAGCATCCCAACTCATCCCGAGGGTTCAAACAGGCCGCCATCCCGCGTCTGTAATGGTATGGTGGAGAGTGTGCTACGATGGCGTTACCAAGCTCCATTTTTTCGAGAAAGGAGTGAAAACATCGGCCAAAGTATATCAATCGACCGTCTTGGAACCCATTGTAAAGTCTCTCAACCAATCAATATTCAATAACAAGCCATGGACTTCCAGCAAGGCTCTGCTCCAGCTCACAAAGCAAAAACGACTCAACTGTGGCTCAAAAACAACGTTCCGGACTTCATATCATCGGATGATTGGCCAGCTGGTAGTCCAGACCTCAACCCGTTGGATTACAAGTTTTGGTCCGTATTAGAGGGCATGGCTTGCTCTACTCGACACTCAAATATTGAGTCGTTGAAGCGAGCCCTTGTCCGTATGCATGAAGTGCGTCTCGCAATCGAGTGGCCACATCGTCTTAAGTCGTGCTGGAAGGCAAATGGAAGTCATGTCGAATCAGTTGTTCTAAGATTTATAGCCATTAAATAGCCAAATAAAAACAAAGAAAAAAATTGTTCAAATATTAATTCGTTTTCATTTGGCGCTGATTTTTCTGTGTAACAGTATTTATGACTTGACTAGGTACATGTAGAACGACTAACTGCTTAACACTGCTCTAACATCCACACAGTAGCCTCAACCTGGCCGCTGTGATAAAGCTTCATCGTCCCACCCCCACTCTTAACGTCTACGCTCAGGCATATGCGCTTTATATAGCTGTATATCTGTTGGATCATGGTTGAAACTTTCGCTGATGTTTTAGTAGATACTCCTCTTTGTTAGGAAAGCGTACGCCCGTCTTTAAGATTGTGAACAAAGCGGTAGAGTGGAGCACTTGCCTATGTATCGATAGTCAAGTAGAACTTTGAGCATTACCCTTTTCCATATTGCAATAGTTCGAAATCCAGGGCTTCTCTGGGGGGTCTTGCTTAGATCCCAAGTTACAATGAGATCAAGACCCAAACCTGCAATAGGACAATTCCTCAGTATGAACGACAGTGGAGCGTGGGCACTCTGCACCAAAGTGGCACAATATTCTGCTACTTGTGATGTTTTTTTTTTTTTTTTTTTTTTTTTTTTTCCGGCGAGGGCAGGTTAAAATCTTCCATCAGACACTATGAGGATCAGAAGCGCGTGCTCATAGTAGTGTGAGATTCTTACTCACTAAAAACACCTCCCTTCATTGTTGATTTTAATACCGCAACTAAGTAGAACTTATCAAGCAGTTTTTATTTCATAAGTTAGTCACGATTGGTAGGACACTTTCCAATGGAAGACCCTACATATTCCGCTTTCTTAATGCGGTTTCAATTTATCGCGCAAGGTCCAACGGTTTAGTTCGTTGAAGACGGCGTAGTATGTTTCGTTCGTCCAAGACTTCTAGGACTGTATTGTTGATATGGTCGCTTAACCGGACTTTATGTTTTCGTGCGCAGTTCCTGACTTCATCTTCCACGAAAGGAACTCCGAGGTCTCGATGCAGGTCATTATTTCTTATAAACCATGGGGCACGCACAGATTGTCGTAGCACTTTATTTTCAAAAGTTTGTATTATATTTACATTTGATTTCTTAGTACAACCCCAGAGTTCTATACCATAGGTCCACACCGGCTTTAGCACTTGCTTATAAAGAAGCAGCTTGTTTTCTAAGCTTAGCTTGGAATGTTTACCAAGTAGCCAGTACATTTCTCTGTATTTGGCCTCTAGTTCTTTTCGTTTCTTTCTAACATGCGTTTTCCATTTAAGCTTCGCGTCAAGTGTCATTCCCAAATACTTAGCCTCGTTTGCAAAGGGGATACACACCGAGTTTATAGAAATGGGCAAGTGATTTATCTTTCTGTAGGTGAAGTCAACATGTACAGATTTTGTCTCATTAAGGGTAATTCGCCAGATCTTTGTCCACTCGTAGACTTTATTTAAAGCAGTCTGGAGTTTCGCCGTTGAGTCTTCTATTGATTCTCCAACCGCTAAGATAGCGGTGTCGTCAGCAAAAGTAGCGAGAACAGTATCCTCGACGTGTGGTATATCTCTTGTATATAAAAGGTACAAAAGTGGGCCCAGTACGCTTCCCTGCGGTACTCCGGCTAGGATATCTTTAAATTTTGAAACATCATTTCCGTATCGAACGCGAAAAATTCTATTTTCAAAATAGCTTGTCAATATATTATAAAGCTTTAATGGCAAAATTCGTCGCAGTTTGAACTTCAAACCTTCATGCCATACTTTGTCAAAAGCTTGTGAGACGTCAAGAAATACGCTCGAACAAATCTTTTTTTCTTCCAGGGATCTTTCAATTACATCAGTAATTCTATGCACCTGATCAATTGTTGAATGCTTAGTCCGAAATCCAAATTGATGGCTGGGAATAAGATTTTGGTTTTCGATAATTGGGAGAAGACGTTTTAGCAAAATCCTCTCAAAGATTTTCGACAGGATCGGTAGAAGAGAAATGGGTCTGTATGATTTTTTATCGTTTGGAGGTTTTCCTGGTTTTAGTACCATAATGACTTCTGCAACTTTCCACTGGCTTGGCACGTATTCAAGCCTCAGAGCCGCGTTAATAATGTGTAAGAGCTTTATGAGTGCTTTTTGGGGTAGCATTTTCAGAACTTCTCCGGTAATAAGGTCATACCCCGGAGCCTTCTTTGGTTTTAATTTCCTTATTACAGTTTTGATTTCAGCAAGAGTTGCATTTGTCATTACAAAATTACTATATGCTATTTCTAAAGAATTGGTGCCGGGTGCCAGTGTCGGGCCGTCGGAGGGCTTGAAAATTTCTTCAAGATAGTCGGCAAAAACCTCCGCCTTTTCCTTATCCCCCTTAGCCCATACGTTATTGCCGACCTTGATTGGTGGCGCGGGGATTTTGGGCCTTTTTAAGCATTTTAAAGCTTTCCAAAGCGAGTAATTTGTTTCTTTTCCTGCCGTCAGGTTTTGAACATATGTATTTACTTCGGAATTTCTGTAACTTTTAAGAGTCTCCTTGAGCAGATTACAGAGCCTGTTTAAGCGTGTTTTATCCTGCGGCGCTCGAGTTGTTTGCCATCTTTTGCGAGCTTTTCTTTTTTCTCTTATCATATCTTTTACCTCAGGCGGGTAGTTTAAGTTACGTTTAGCCGTGTTTTTTCGTTGACAAGGTGTATTGTTCCACGCAGCACATTGGACTATTTCAACGAAAGAATCCACTTCGATTTCGAGTTCAAGTGCTGCTTTAAGTGAAACGTCTAGTTCTAGGTTATTATTAATCTCATTTCTGAATCCTTCCCAATTAGTATTTCGTCCAGTTAGTCTTAATGGTCCTTGTTTTTTAATAAACGTGTCGTTCATTGTCAGTATGACTGGAGAATGATCGGAGGAAAGATCGAAGCTTTCATCAACGTTTATATCCGAGTTACGAATTCCTTTAACAACGAAGAAATCGACAAGATCGGGTATTTTCGTTGTGTCTGTTGGCCAATAAGTCGGCTTGCCCGTTGAATAGAAGTCACAATTGTGTTCCATACATGCTTTATAGAGTATTTTACCCTTTTGGGAGACACATCTTGATCCCCAAAAAGTGTGTTTGGCATTGAAATCACCGCCAATCATAAAAGCCGATCCAAGAGAATTGAATATATTTTTAAATATATGTTTTGAAGGCGTAAATCGTGGAGGACAGTAGATGGCTGAAATAGTAAAGGAGTTCCGTACCAATTTTACGCGCACCGCAATTAGTTGTACAGACTCGAGCTCTACTTTTATATCTTCGTTGTGCTCAAGAGACTCTTTAATGTATACAGAGGATCCGCCTCTCGCGTTTCCCGAAGGGTGATACGCGTAGTAGTCTTTAAAACCTCTAATTTTTGCAGATGACCCATTTTTCAAGTGGGTTTCGGAAACCAAACAAACGTCAATGTCGTTTTTCCTTAGGAATAACTCAAGTTCATAAAGTTTTTCTAAGATTCCGTTTGCATTCCAGGTGAGTACGTTTAATTTTTCCCTTTTCATTTTCTAGGCGAAGGACGTTTTTTATTGAACCTATTTTCAAACTTCTTTAGCTTATCTAAAATAAGTTCATTGATTTTGTTTTGCTGCTCAAGCTGCGCGAGAATAACGGAAAATACTTGGGAAGCAGGATCTCCGGAATCTTTTGCCTTTAGCTTGGTAGCTTCAGCGTATGTAAGTTTTTCCGATGCTTTCTTTTCAACACTGGAATCAATCACTTTCGCCTTGGCGTTTTTAACGATATTTTGAGCAGATCCCGATGTTTTTTCTTTAGTTTTGGGATTCTCGTTTTGTGGCTTAAACAACTTGTCACGTCTGTTTTGCAACTCCTTTGCTACTTCACAGCCACGGAAATTTGCTACGTGTTTACCCCTGCAGTTGACACAAGTCGGAGGAGTTTGTTTGCTTACGTTGCATTCTTTGGACAGGTGTTTACCTGCGCATTTTACGCACCGAGGCTCTTTTTGGCAGTAAGCTTGCGTATGGTTAAATTCCTGGCATCGCTTACACTGCGGGATCAGTTTCGAGTTTTTGCGTCGAGGCTCAATTTTAACAATAATGTTGAGGATTGACTTAATATCGTATATTTTTTGGGTATGTTCAGTGTTCTCAAAGGTTAGCATAAAGAGGGGAAGGCTACGTTTAACTGTCATATCCTTTCCTTAAATTTTTTGTTTCTCTCGCTTTTCGATGTTGACGACATCAATGATTTTAAAACCCTTGTTTTTTAAATCACTTACGATATCTTCTTTTGGGCAAGACGGATGCAGTCCTCTGGCGACGACACGAATAGGTCTTTCGCACTTGTTCTCGTATGTGAACTATTGGATTTTTTCGACGCTTAACTTGCGAGAAAGAATGCGATAGTTGTCAGCGTCCTTGACGTTGACTTTCCATACATTATTATTGCGCGATGTTACTATATAGTCCGATCTCGGCAGGGTCATCAATATGTTTTGGAGTTTCTTGTAATCTGAAACTCCAGTGACATTGATTGGCGGGGGTGTTCGTTGTTTTTCCGCTTTGATTTTTTCAGGACTCATGTTATTGTTGACATTTTTCTTCGATTCATCTCCCTTTGCTTCACGTTGAGAGACGATTTTGGGAGAAGACGCAGCTTTACGCTTTTTTCCGGGGCGTTTTTGCAAGATCCAGTCGGTTTCTCGACCTAGCTCTTCTTCATCTGTTTCGTAGATATTTTTAACAGATTCAATAGACATAACGTCGCTGTTTGACTTTTCCTTGGTTTTCAGTTTTTCCAGTTCTTTTTTAAGATCTTCGCATGTCGCTTCCATTTTGGTTAGCCTAGTACGAAGTTCGGTATTTTCGTCTTTCAGGCTATTTATTTTCGCTGAGGTCCATTCTTCACAAGACGACGTTTTTGATGTCGTTGGACTTCTGTTGTTATCTTCTTGTTTTGGAGATCTAGGTGGTGGAGATCTCGAAACCCGTGAACTTTTTCCGAACGGGTTGATAAGATGCAATAATTGGCTCGCCCCAGAATCCATCGAGCCGACCTCCGTAGAGGGTGGATTTTCCAGCATAGCTGGTCTGCCACCTGGGGTAATAATTCCATTTGTTTTACTCATTGCATAATTAGTATACACTTCGCGCTCGGTATACGGAGGGTGCATTTTAGTCGCCTCTTACGACAGGCATGCATACCTCGGGTATATTCTAACCCCTACCCGAAGGGGTGCTTGTGATGTGAGTGTGATTCCATCACCGCTGATGTCAACTACGCTCATATCAGTTATTGGTTATTGGTAGTTGCACTGACGATTGGTGCTGGTACTGTATGCACTTAATAACTTGATCTTTCTACGAAATACTGAGAAAAGTTAAAGGAACAAACAGTCGACCAGTTCTACATCTGAGTTCTCTATGTCTATATCAATCCAACAAAAAATTGTATCTACAAGGGGGCGGAAGGAATATGAACAGTCATGGTGCATTCAAAAGTTAACTTACATTTTACGGTGTCGCCCTTTACTCAAATATGTTTTCCAACCTGCCATTTCTAAGATCTTTATATCTACTGCCATCATAACTTGGCTATATGCTTTAACACCCCCCACGGTAGATATCCAATAAGACAATACTCACTCTTCTGTCTTAGTTCCCCACTCTCCTGATCAATTATCCACACATGCTAACCTTTAACCCATCCCTGTGCAGCTATCTTCCAACTTGTCGATTTCAGGTTCACCCCCGAACCTGAAGCTCATTAAAATGTTGCCCACTGAAATTATTGTACCTTATAATGAAAAACCTCCGTGCCAGACAAGATGTTACATTTAATTAACCAAACCCAGTGTTTCTTATGAACTTCGGCACGCACTAAACGCAAACGAATCTCTGATACTCGTATGCACTGTCACAGTGTACAAGTGTTAGAGTGTACGAGCACACACAACAGAAAGCAACATCACCCTTACAACACATCCTCTAGCGCGTGCTTATGAAATCATAAATCGATCTAATCAACGTTATTATCATCGTTATTATCACAACCATCTTTGTCAACCACCTCCCCCCCTCCCCCTCCCCCACCAACGTTATTATCCAACTTTCTCAGCGAATCTGAACATCATGATGCTTATCGTCGGCAGCAGCATCATCATCTATGGTTATGAGCCACTGCCATCGGCACAACGGAGAAGCATCAGCAAGGAACTTTATTGTCATTTCTGTCATTGTTGGCCTCTGGCTCCTGGTCTCCCAAAGTCACTTTCATGAAAAAGTCAACCAAGACCATAACACCCGAACGCCATTCTATACTGCCAGGCATAAGGAAAATCTCTGACAACACCTGCTTATGTTGCCAATTGAAAAACTCCTCACGTTTGTGTCCACAGATCTGATTTTGCTCCTTCCAGTCATCTTTGCCATCATTTTTTTGTTGTTTTTTTTTTTTTGTTTTGTTGTCGACGTCGTTTTCATCGTTGTCGTAGTCGTCCTCGCTCTGACACGTTATAACCACCAAATACAATATTTGGCAGGTTTCAGGAAGACAGGAACGACGAAAAAATAAACGAGACTGTTATCCACCCTCACTCTGTATTAGTTTAGTACACACAATGACTTGGGCTGAGATTTTGAAAATTCCTGAACTTGTCCTGTATGCTGCAAGAATGAGAGTGGAAAAGAGATGTGAACGAACTAAGGAACAAACGCCTATATAGTACAACTATTACAGATGTCACCTCATAAAATGTCCTTCAATTGCTCGTCAGTTCACCTAGCCTACGACCGACGAGCGACGAGTCCTTGTTCATGTACGAGAATTCCGCCTTTCGGCATCGTTGTCCTTTGGACTGATTTCCTTTTGCTAGCTCCTAGATACTGGGTGACTCCTACTGACTGACTTCAATTCCTGTCGTCCTTAATCGTGAGAAGGGGAATCTATACTATGTATATGCTGTATATTCTTTTTTAAGGAGCAAGGCGCGTATGGTATTTACAGGATTTTTATTATTGCAGGCCGCATGCATTTTATGATGGCGATCATTTGGGGCATATACTCGTACCTATAGGAGCACACTCACGCTTCTGGCATAAGGATATTTAATAATGAAAAGATACACGTATGTGCCTGGAGCCGGAGTATGTCCTGGGACAAATGTATACCTTATACGGGTTAAAGGAAGGATGGAAACAATGTAGGATCGGGAGGTAAGAGAACTTGGAAACGTATTGTCACCTGTCGTTAACGAGTCATTTTCATTCTTTGTCGAAATGGAGGAAAGCAGCAGCAGCAGGAGCTTCACATCAAATGGCATTATCCTGGGAAGGCAATGTGTGGAAATAGAAACAAAGGCGCAACCCGTCTCGATGGTGTTTCCTTTAATTCCTTCGTTTTTTGTGCATTGCCTTCTTCGTCTTGTTGCTTGGATGTGCCATCCTGCAAACTCCATTTACTCTGAATGGGTTAAATAATATTTTTTCTTCTTATGTGTGCTCTTCCTTGTTTAATCGTTCGACATGCAAGTACCGTTGGTTGTACGAGCATGAACATACGAATGTACGAGGATACCTATCAGCACAAGTACTCGTATGTGTATACTTTTGAAAACTGTGAGCGGAAAATAGGTACATGACCTTTGCTACAGAATGGTATATTGTGTCAGTAGAAAACAGAATATAGGTTGCCAGTAGCACAGCGCAGCAGAGCAGAGTGTACGCGCTCAAGCTACAAGCACAATCGTCATCTTTAGCGACCTAGAAAACGTATAAACAAAAGGAAGAGCTTTTGAGAGTCCATCCATGTCCTTTTCAAATGGGAGGCTTACTTTTGGGAGATTGTTTCTCATTTGATGATGTTGCGCTCTCTAAAAGGATATTGTTGCTGAAGTTTTTGAGTAATTTGTTGCATAGGACATGCGCGAGTAATGTTTTAAAGTATAGATACTGCGGCAACACTTGTTGAGAAGCATATGTATACCGTTTGATGATCCTAAAGGATGAGAGTCGTAATGCAACATGTGTTGCTATGTCACAGGTCAGGTATAAGAGACAAAATGTTGAAGCGATAATTGTAGGAGTGAAATGTTGCAAAACATCAAACTTGTTATACGAGGTAAGGTCGGTCTTTGACATTGCATTTGTCGACATCACGGTTAAGTATGAGGTCTGCGTTCTATTCCGGGGCGCTCAAAACACAGGATTCGGAGAGCCCATCAGTTGCTTGGCAATTTTTTTTCCAATTTTTGGCATCTTTTCCCGGATTATCAGTCCATGACGAACCATGTGTTAAGAGACACTCCGTTGAAGATAACTGGTATAATGGCCCCGAGTACAAACAACTCACGACGGCCACATCACGTCAGGTGCATTCTACAAAAGGGAAACAACTCTCCTGAATACGAATATTGTAGCACTGGCCAAGGACAGATAGTAGTCCTACACTGCTATGTTTCAGGAAAAAATCAGCATTTACAAGAATCAGGACTGGGCATTCTTCCAGAACAAGAGGCCTTATCTAGTGATAGTCATTCATCAACAGGGTTATGATAAAAGCATGCCATTACCACTGGACTAGAGTGTTATTAAACATCTGACTCTACTTTAGCCGACTTTAACACCCTTGGCCGGCGAAACTGAATGACAATTTGCACAAAGTTTGTCCCACTCGCGAGTCCCACACGAAGTGCACAACACCCAAAGGTAGATTGGAACGAGACGAATTTCGTTAGATAGAAGCCGAATTTTCTGAACCCAGATTTGTTGAAAGGCGCTATATGAGTGGCAGTTGGGCCTAGTAAACCCAGGAACATTGAAGAGCCCTTTTCCATCGCTGTATGCGCATTTCAACAGGGAATAGTACCCAACTGATTGAGAAGATTACTAAATACCTGTAAGATGCAGTTGGTGTAAAGACTACTTTTTGGATAGGTAAAACTGATTATGTCGATCTTCTTACACTGACGTGTAAATGCTGCCAAGTCTGAGGTTGTCTGAATAAGGTAGATCACAGTAAGAGATCGAAAGACAGTCTCAGGCTTTGCAGCATATACGAGTACACTAGGTAAGTTAAGATAAGATTGATTTAGGAGGTGCGACTTTGGTGTGTAGAGTAGAGCTAATCAGGATACCGAAGAATTGTGAAAGCATTACTGGTATTGAATCAGTTCGTATCACCTTTTACTGCTGCCGTGATCACTTCGCCTCAACACCGTTACATAGGTGGCGGGCAACTAGCAAGCCTCTTCAGTTCGCAAGAATCTTAGCTACTTCCTGTAGTTACGTACTGCGGCCTTCCTCCAGCTCTACTGCGATGTACCTACAGTTTAGATTAGAGGCTTTGCGGCCTGGAGCATTGTACTCAATTCGCTCTACATATCTCCCATCAATCTCAGGTGACTTATGAGTAGCTTTCTCAATTTCCTCATCCACAGTACGTCAATGCAAACCGGACAGAAGAAGCTTTCTTTCGGAACGACCAAGGATATCTTCATCCGTTTTTGACAAAGCACCATCAAATAGGACTAGGAGGATGAAGGCATTTTAAAGTTGGGCCTTAATTGCCTTCCTTATCTTAAGACACAGCGATTGGCATAAGTTCTTCTTCGTTTCACTTTTCCGGAGGTGTTATTGACAGAATTGAAGGCAGAGCCATGGTAGAGTTGAAGCCATCGAATGTGACGTTCTGTCGAATTTATGGATCTTGTTTGTTGCTTTTTCTTGACGGCGTATACTTGATTTTTGCTCATTTATGGTTAAACTCATTTTTGCTGCTGTCGTATCAATACTGGCGAACTCCAATCTCTGTCGATATCGTTGGCGTAAAGCTAGTAGTTGGACGTTTTTGACTTTTGAAAAATTGCGCCTACTTTATTAGGTAGTGAGTACCGCATAATTCTTGTGTCGCTTTATTTTTAAACTTTCTTGGTAAAGTCGAAGCGTTGACGAAGCCGCGGGCAATTTCAATTGTTATTCTGCACAGACTGACGAGCTTAACAGCGATGCGAAGACTAAACAAGGCTCTCTTAACAAGCTGTCATATGAGGCCTTAAATCGAGACTTACGAGATTTAGGCTTTGTTGGATTTCAGCCTTGGAATGGGCTATTCTGCCTGACGGCGTGACGTTTTCCTTCGTGTCCATTATACAGTCTGCGGAGAAGGTTTTTCATATGCTTAGTACCTTGTTTCCGTACGTGTGTTGTTGCGTTGACATATTTTTCTTACATTTTGACGAAACTTCTAGCAGCACCGTTATGTTCACTTGTTGTATACTGCTTGTGCTTGCCAACATTCGCCGTCAAACTTGGAATTTCTTGATAGTTGTCGGGTGAAACCCAAGATATCAGATGCAGCGTCAACGATGGCACGTTGCTAGGATTGCCAGTGGTCTTTAGTTCTTGATGGTAGCGGCATAGAAGCTGTAGTGATAATTCGGAATAAGCGTTCGACAGTTCGCTAGTAGTTCTTCTTCTTCACAGTTCTCCTTCTTGGGAGATCCACATTTGTACTTTGGCTGCAAAAGGGTGTCTTGGCTTTCCGGAAGGTTCGAACGTCCAGAATACTGGAAATGTGTCTGTCGCAAGATGATCTATTTGACTAAGCGTTTCATGATCCAGAGACCGCCATGTGCCTTTGTGTATATTGAGATAAGGAAAGCATGTGCTTACTATTGAGATATTTTATCCCGCCGCGAAGTCTACAAGGGTAAGAACGTTGTCAAATGTGTCCCATTTTTCTGTCCTGGAGTCATACTTACGTAACGGCTCATATGACTTGTCGGAATAAATGAATTTCTGGTAGAAACCTTTTGTTGCGACGTTGTCTTTGCTTTCCATCTCGACTATGATTCAGAAGCTCAAGACTGTTTGCCTAAGTCTGCAGCATATTGCAAATCTGAAGCTCCCTGCAGCAATTACCATAGCAGACATCAAACTTGTTTTTCTTCCTTAAACTCAGCCCATTCCATCGCACTTGCTGGGTGGCGGAAATATTTACGTGATAGCAGACAACGATGTCAATGTAGCCTGTTAACGTCGGAGCATTCTACGTGCAGACCCGAAGGTCGTTGCCCTGCAATCGTTTGCCAGAACCCATCCACAGTGGAGCCATTATTGTTTGAGGCAATTAGCTGGCTCATCACAATTTGTTGTTTGCTCTTCGTATGGGTTTATCAGTCTTTTGGCCGCATCAGCAAGTATTATGCTACTGGTGAGGCACAAATTAAAATCCAGACCTTCATTGTCAGTAAAGGACTTAGAGTTTCCATGCAGCTTTTGTGACGCAACTCAAGGCAGCTGTTAAAAGACCGGCTAAAGAGGCATGTTTGATGAGGTCCTGGCTTATCCCGCACTGCAGCGCCGTCTAAGTAAGAAGGAGATTTCGGCTACAGTTAAAACCTTTTGACGCCTCAAAGCAGAGGGAATGTTCCTTAAGTAATTAAAATATTTCCTCCATTCATTGCTATTTTCGTTGTTCCCCGATAGCAGGTGTTTCTGTTATTCTTAAATCAATTCAATCTTTTTCTAGTTCTTTCGTCGCTGTGCCGTTATCTTAAAAATATTAACTCTTTAGCTTCTTGAAGTGCATGCATCGACGTTACACTTTAACTTCTCGCTTGCTTATAGGTTGTGAGACAACTTTTGCTAATTTCCAATACTGCTATCGTGCACTACCTACGGTTTTTGCCAACTTTCCTTAGCAACGCCACCTGTCTTTAAAAGTGGGTACCTGTTGATCCACCCTGGTATTGTAAAGTGAATGAAACTGCCCCGGAATCGTGTCAAATACCGTGAGTATTGGCGAAAAACGGTCGCCAATTGTTAGAAGACGATCCATGAAAGGAGCGCTGTTTTCTTTTTATAACGTTTTGAAAGTTGAATGAATACGGCTTGCTCCACCTCTACAAGCCAATAATGCCTGAGCAACTTAATCAAAACAGATACGACGCTTGCGCCCGGTATTGTACCATACGGGCGACTGGTTCTTGCTTAAAGATAATGCTCCTGCGCATTTGTCGTTGATAGTAACACAGTTTTTGGCCTAAAAATTAGTTTTTGTGACCAATCACCCTCAATACTTGGGCCCGGCTGACTTACCCGAAAACCTTTATTTCAAAGACGTTGAGTCTTTTCAATGAATGATGAGAGGGTGCTGCGACGATTTATCGACAGCCTTCAGCGGATCAAAGACTTTCACAAATTTGTATAGTGAACGCAGGGTTCTATCCGGAAAATTGAATAAAAATGTTTTTAATAAAAACCAGTCCCGGAACTTTTCGAATAACATGTGAGTCACTAGGTATATCCCAAATGTAGAATGCCCCACAGAAGAAGAAGCATTTTTTTTTTAACAAGAGTTGACTATCGTAACCGGGGTATAGGTACATCATGTGGCAAAATAGTGTGCTCAACGGCAGGTGATACCACTCCCAACTCTAAATGCTAAGACGGTTCCCTCACACGTTCACGCTATCCACATGTAGTCATGTTGTTCTTCGCCTGATATTTCTGATTCAGAAATGAATTCACATCACACACCGCACCACAGACACCTCAAACCAATTCATGAGCAACTCCAAATAAGCCATCAACCTGCTGGAAAATTCCTTCATCAGCTACCTGAAGACACTTTCAGGAGCAAGTCACAAACGGAGCGGAAATTTACGAGACCAATATCCAATTTGCATACAATTTCAAATTAAACGCGCGAATAAGGTGTGATTACACAAAAACAAAAGAGAAACACAAACAAAACACCGTAGGTAGTGGAAGAGTGGAAGCTCAAGAAATTACCAACAAAGGTGTTAACAAAAACAGCCACCAGGCAAGACACAGAAACCTCCCGACATACAGTAACAACATCAACAGCAACAGCAACAGCAACAATAACCCCAACCTCAAGCCAAAGTCAAAAGTTAACGCCGAACGTGAGGAAGAGGAAGAAGGAAGAATGAAAAGCAAAATTCAAAAAAGAGAAACGGAACACAGCAGCCAGTGTGGAAATGGAAATGAAAAATGAAAATGATATGAAAGAAGAAGCAAAGATTGATGTGTAAATTTATTTTGATTCCATCCTCCTTCGACCACCCTGTTGATCCCATAACAACCATCGGTCATGCCAACATGTTGCATTCACTCAAAGATGGCTTCACCATTCTTCATTTCACAAGAAAACATCAGCTCCCATTGCATTGCGTCTTTACTGCGATTTTCTTTCTGTTCTTTCTCCTCCTTATCCTCATCCTCTTCATCAGGTTTTTATGCCGTCAATTCTCTTGCATGTTCATGTGATTGTATAGTATACGAGTAGTGTACATAGATGCACCCTGTGGAAGCCACAAATACGAATGCCTTGCTGCATGCATGTTTTATTAAGTTCGGTGGCTTCTTCTCCTGCATAAATGTTGCTGCTACGGTTTTAACCAAAAGAGTGGTGAGGGAAATGCATTTTTAACTGGATGGAGTCAGATAAAAGTCGAAGAAGAAACAAGTTAGGCCCTAATTGCCCCCCTTGATGGACTCTAATAGAATAAGGTGAGACGGAAGAAGATGAAATCGTGTTTCATGTTTGTTGATGTTTTTTTATTATCTTTTTTTTATTTTCTTTGTTCGCGTACTTTCTGGACAGGCAAAGTACTCGTATTATAGGGCTACCCGGGAAGGGACTTGCGTGACCCGTAAGTCTGCCAACGGCTTCCATCGTAAAATGAAATAAAATGCCAACAGCCGCAGCTATTGCTTGGCCGGGGTAGTGAGAATGAGAAGCTGTAAAGTTGGGCTCTACGACGGATTATTGCTAATTTCACACTAAAATTGAGGTTTTCCCTTATTTCTTGGTTGCTCTAGTAGAGGATTGGGAGGTCCTTTAACGAGCCATTATTATGGAGGTAAGGTGGGGTTTAGTACAAGAAAAAAGAGTGGTTAACCGACGGGAATATCCGTAATTGTTGAATTAGCCGTAGCGCGGCTTGTTTCGCAATTTTATGATGTATACAGATGCGAGAAACCACCAACACAGCAGGGGTCTTCAGACTGGATATAGAACTATGAACCTATGACACATTGCATGACTAAGAGCGGCAAGTCATTTTGGAGGAAGTGATTTGCACTAATTTTTACACTTACTGGGTGAGCTGCAATAGAGTGACACATGTGGCAGGAACTATAATTCGATTGCATACAACATGGATCCAGAATGACGTACACGACGTAAATATGTTGTATAAGTATCTATCACCAGTTTATCGTGTATTTTATGAGAAGCAGCATTATTAAAGTAAGGCGATAAATAAGGGGTGTTTGGTCTTAAGAGCCTTAGAGCTTTTCTTTAAACAGTAACGACATGATTATTAGATAGCAGCGACCTCAGCAGTAGATGCAGAACGTCAATACATGGATAGCAGGTGCGTTAGTAGGACCTAAGGAGCTCACTGGTGGTCGGAACTCTAAACAAAATCCAGTGAAGAGTTTAGATGGTAACCTACTAATTTGGGATGAGGACTGGCTCTCTCCTTAAAGAGAGACGATAGCGATTTATTGTCGAGCTCGAATGAGGTTTCCGCAGCAACAAATTCCCGAATACGCACGGGACCTCAGCATAATTGAATTACACAAGGCGGTGGGTATTGATGGCATCCCTTTCGAACGGCTTGAAATACATCGGCAGGTTTAGATAGCATGGGATAGCTAGCACTTTCCACAGGATTGGAAAAGGGGGATGATCAAAAGAGACTTGAGGGAATACGGTAACTGGAGAGGTATATGGGTTCTATCTGCCGTAGAAAAAATAAAGGATTTTTCTAGAACGAATCAAAGAACATTTAGATTCAACTCTCGACGTCTTAAAGTCAAGTTTTCGCTCTGGATCCTCCTATAAATCATAATCGAACGATGCGTTGAGTTAAGGTCTCCTCTAAATCTGTTGTTTATTGACTTCGAGAAGGCTTTCGATACCATGAATCGAGATCCTATCTAATCGGCCTGGCGTAAGAAAGGAATCCAGGAAAGACTTATAGCTATTACCAAGGCTACATACGAAGGCGGTTAGTGTTACGTTTTTCACAATGGTAAGGTTTCGAAGGAATTTGAAGTCAAAAGTGGAGTACGTCAAGGGTGCATACAGTAACCACTACTGTTCTTGGTGGTTATCAACGTTGTACTCTGTGCAGCATTGACGGAAGGTAAGTAGGGAATTCGTTTGACTATGACATCTTACCTTTAACATCTTGCCTACGTTGACGATGTTTGTCTGCCATCGCATCGGATAATGGACCTCCACTAGATGGCCCACAGTCTAGAGAAACTGACGTGTACAAGGTGGGGTTCAGAATAAAAACGAAAGCACTTAGCACTTCTAACACCCGCGGTCAACTTAACATTGCCGGACAAGAAGTCGAAAAGGAACTAGGAAGTGTGGTCTCGGCTAACAGCGCATAATCCCGCTGCGTGCGAAGTGCTATCCATAATCTGGAAAAGTAATGTTACCAGCTTAAGAACGAAGCTGCGACTGTACCGTGCTTCAACGAATCGGTACAGTATTTGGAAGGTAGACACTACTAACACTCGCAAGCTGCAGGTCTTCGTAAATAAGTCTTTAAGAATCAGCTTAATGATCTTCTGAACGAACCGTGTCTCCAACGAACAACTCTATATGAAAACGGGCCAAGAACCTATTTCTTAAACATTACTACGAAGGAGAATGTGGAAATAATTTGTCACACACGACGGCGCAAAGACAACTTCGTTGCAGAGAAGGCCATGCAGTGGAATTCGCTTACCCAGGCAGGCAGAATAGCGGGACGCCCTAGGCAGACATGGCACAGAGTAATCAAATTCTTCAGAAATGAGTTGGAGGCAGCTCAAAGGGGTTGCAGTAATCCGAATAAGATTGGCGCGCAGACGTTGTTGACGCCCTGAGAATTTACGATGCGAATTAAGTTTGAATCAGAGGGAATGATTTATAACATTCACAACATAATGCTTTCAGGTCCATAAGTACTTAAACAAATGGACGCGACCGTACAATGAACGATGGGCAGTACGATACCTCGGTATAGACACTCAGTCAACGATACTATTGGCGCACTGCACCGATACAAAATAAGACTGTTGTCGAGCCTAAAAACCTTATACAAGCAATTAAGCCGGCGATAAAAAACCTCGAAGCATTAATAAAATATAATTATGGAGTATTAAAAAATATGGCAACGAATGCCATCGCCGATGAAAGGGCTTCTTCTCTTCTTAATCCCACAATTGTGTAAAGGAAGAGCTTTACACAATCAGAGAAACACTGAGAAGGTAGAAATTAGTTCCGGATAACCAAGTCAGTTTCAAGGCAGAACATGGTATCTCACACGTAGCACCTAAGCTGGTGTCTGATATTCGGTGAAACAGAGCAAGAAACAATGCACTGCTGCCTGTCCGATCGACTTAGAGGAGTCGTTCGACACATGCATTCTTCTTTAAGTTGAACAGGTTGGGCATAAGTTAGCCACTGCTAAACATTATTTTTTCATACGCTCACCAGCAGACAACTTATTGATGGTACTACTGCTAGAATATTTGATATTCCGGTCTACAACTAGATGCGGCTAATTTACTGATCCTATTCAACATCTACACAAGCTAACTTGGGGTATCACTTTACCATGCCATCGCGCACAGATCGGTCCAAAAATCGTGGATTCAACATTCAAAATACGGAAACAAGTCTCTTCAGAACGCCTTAGTCTGAGGTCTCTTTGGATACTAGAAAAAATTGGTGTCTCTGATTTTAGGACAAAACGGGCAGTCACTTGTTTGTCAAATGTAGTCATATACCTTGGCATCTGACTAGATCAATATCTATATTTTTTTCCCTTGAAAAAGGAAAAACAACCTCCAGGTTGGGGGTTGTGCCGTCCATAAGTCATATCCAGACGAACAACTAGCGGAGCCCCTAGACTGCAGCAAAGAAGATATCACATCATGCGATGAAATGGACTGGACAAAATGTCATACATTTTTGACATTTTTTCGCTGCAGAGAGAAAGATGAAGGCAACAAGGATACCTTTTATGAGCTCTTGAACAAGACCTACGAGCAATGCCCTAGCTATGACATTTAAATTGTACTCTGTGTCAGGCTAATCGACCTGCCGCAAGGACGTAACATTTTCGTAGCTAGCAACCGGTTCCCACATCTCGATATTCACAAGAGAGAAGTCGTTGCGAGGAGCCAACAGCTTCTTGTACCTTGTTATAGCTAAGGTACGGTTGCGGATATCCCACTACTCCATGAGCTCTAGAGGAGAGACGAACATCGGCCTCTTTGGAGGAAAAAAAGAGCATGAGAAGCGCGTGGTCAGGGAAATTGAGAGGTGCTACATCAGGAATGAGATTCGGAAGTTTTAGAAAAAATAAAATAAAACATGCCGTGGGCACCTACCCCGAATCGAAGCATGTAGAGTCGAACAAACGAAACATCGTAGTAGAGTCGCTTTCGATGCCGCGAAATAGGAAAGAGGATTTTTGTAGACTGTATAGCGGCGATGATGAACCAAACACCGCTGTCAGGCAGAATGAATCATTCAACCTGGACGATGTAGATGAACAACTTCATCCACTCGACGTAGATGAAGTGAAGAGAGCCATATCTAGGTTAAAATCCAACAAAGCTGCTGGTGCGGACGGGTTAACTGCCGAGCTCTTCAAAGTCTATGACTGACATACACCAACTCATCTGTAAAACATGATCGGATGAATGTATGTCTAATGGACGGAACTAAATCATTTTTTGTCCGATCTTTAAGAAAGGAGACACTCTGAACTGCGCCAACTACAAAGGCATCAGCCTTCGTAACATCGCGTACTGTGTGAATGCTTGAAGCCATTCGTCAACAACCTGAATAGACCGTATGAGCGTGGCTTCAGATCAAGAAAGTCCACGAACCAAATATTCACACCACGCAGATCTAAGAGAAAAGCCATGAGTTTCAGATCGATACACACCACCATCTCATCGATTTTATAATGGGGTACAGTGGAGTGGATGGGTGAAAGGTGTGTTAATTGATGCCCATGTCCACCCCGAACTTAAGCACCACCTAAGCAAAGGGTAACCAGCTTCAGCTTCTGCCAAAGTTACCAATGCCATCCCCCAGCCTCATCATGCATCATGTCTTACGCTCGCCGAATGTGCGGAAACCGTATATATGTATAAAAATCTCGTGTCACAGTGTTTGTGGTCGCACTCCTCCAAAACAGCTCGACCGATTTTTATGTAATTTTGTGTATATATTTGGTAGGTAAGAGAATAGATCATAAAGTATAATTTATACCGCTAGGTGATTACGGTGTCCCTACCGAGAAACATATATTTGAAAGTATGTGAATAAAGGCACCGATATGGCTGTGTTTCAAATTCAGAATACCGATGTGAATGGTCCTCGATTAAATGACATAATGTGCTTCCATATTGGCCGGTACATCAGCTCAAATAAAGTTGTCTGGCGTATCTTTGGTTTAACAATTCATGAACGTCCATCTAGAAAACGGTCAGCGTATATTTTTCACCAACGAGACAGCAATTGAGCGTGCCATGAATCTACCAAAAACTACGTTCGCCGAATTTTTCGAATTGTGTAATCGTGCGGATACTTTCGGTGCCTTTGCACGAACACTATTCTATTCTGAAGCACCACGCTATTTCACATGGAATCCAATAAATGGATACCAATTGATGCGTGCCTCGGCTTATTCAAATCAAATACTTTGGGCCGAGTATATACAGTCAATCCAAGACAGACTGAGTGCTTCTATCTGCAACTGTTGTTGGTTAATGTCACCGGCCCATTGTCATTTCAAGATATACGCAAAGTACAATATTTATATGCAAACGCATAAAGATGCTTGCCTTGCGCTCGGCTTGCTCGAAGACGACAATCACTGGGTCGATATGCTTGCTGAAGCCGCATTAGGCTGTACAAATTCATCTACTATTCGGTATAGTGTTGACTACATGTTTTCCGGGACGAGCAGACACGTTGTGGGATAAACACAAAAAATTAAATTTTTGACGAAATACTCGTATTGCATTGAATTCGTACACGGTGCAATGATCTAACATTCAGCGACACTTTGTACAATGAAAAATTGATTGCTATCGAGGATCTTTGCGTTGAAACAACGTTTGCCGGGTCAGCTAGTATTTAAATAAATATTTTCGAAATTCCGGCTCAGTTGTGAATACGCAACGTGAATTTCGTCGTGAGGTCGGTCATCGTCATGGCTTCAGTGAGCAGACAACTCGTCGCACTGTGAAAAAGTTTGAGCGTGAGTACACTCTTTTCGATCTTATGCCACCAACCAGACAGAGATTGGTGCAAAATGAAGAAAACATAGCCGCCGTAGCGGCCAGTATCGACGCAGAAATGTCGATATGTCGATTCGGCGCCGATCAGCTGAATTGGGCAACGACGCGTTTATTTTGCGATTAAATTTGGGGCTATATCAGTATAAGACTGTGCTGACGCAAGAATTTAGGCCGAACAACCATAGAAAACGCCGTGGTTCGCTAATTAGACTTTGGAAATGTTGGCCGGAGCTCTGGATTTCGGGCAAAAAATTAACTTCTCGGAGGATGCTCATTCTTGGCTCAGCGGCTATGTCCTTCAGTTGTTATTGGAGTGAACACAATCCACAGGTGTTCGGTCAAGCATCACTGCATCTACAAAGATTGACTGTTTGGTGCAGTTTATGGCATGGCGGAATCAGCGAACCTTATTTCTTTCGAATTGAGGAAGGATACACCGTTTTCGTCAATGGTCTGAGGTATAGAGCGATGTTAATCGACTTTCTGTGGTCGGAGTTCGACAACATCGATGTTTTCGTTATATCCGAGCTGTGGTTCCCACAGCGCTTCATGCCATACAAGCGACTCAACGCTCGAAGTTGTGAAGGTAGAAATTCGGCGACTGAGTCATTTCACGGCGAGCGTTCATTAATTAGCCACCACGAAAGTAGACACCACTCGACTATTTTGTCCAGTGCTACGTCAAGTACTAAGTCTATACTAACAAGCTAACCACTTTGGACGAGCTCGAGGCCAACATTCTACACGCTATTGCCGGAACAAAGCCGCATATATTGAACCGAGTCATCAAAAATTTTACCGACCGCTTGAGGCATTGCCAGCGAAGCCAAGGTGGCCATTTGAATGATGTGCTTTTCCACACATAATGGAAATGGCATGCACGTAGCTTCAAGATAAAGCCAAAATGAATTTCACATCTCACACCGTTGTTGTTTTATTTATTTTTATTTTTTTTATCGTTCTTATCTGGTCACCCATTACTATAGGCAAGTACTATATCTCATGACAGCATGGCAGTTCCCACAAACATGCTTGTACATACATATGTATGTATAGTTCCATTCGATCACGACTTTAGTATTAAAAGCCAGAAGATTCATTATTTTTTGAAGATATCAATGCGGTGTATTCATTCCGAGAAGAGGGCCAACAACTTATTTGGTTTTGAAACAGCAACAATTACCCATGCTACTTACTATTTTCATCCCAACCATTGATTACAATTCCACGTTTGATAGTTGAAACTTTTTTATTTATTAAATTCACTCTTAAAGCTGCCAGATGTCGATGGAGGAAAACAAAAGGAAGACCAATCCATTGTACTGAAATGTCATCCACTGGGAGAAAAATTCGTTAACCGAATTCGAAGCAAACATGCAATTCGAATTCGTGTTCGCATCCGACAAAACCAATTTCTCATCGTCGTTGCCGTGTTTTCAATTAAAACAAAAATTCATCCCCAAAAACCCAGTCGACAAACCCCAATGGAATGGAACACAAAGAACAATTTCTTTGCCTGAAAGCAAAGTTATTCACTTTGGTTACCCAATACCGCATCACACATGTGTGCGCCGCGGCAGCGGTGGAGGCATTGGCATTGGATTTTGTGCTTCTTTAATTACATATAGGTATATGTACATATATGGCTACGTGTGCTTATGCGGATGCCCTTCCCCTGTACACATATCACCGTGCCATACAACCGCAAACTAATTAACATTCTTGTACGCACCCAAAACCTCAGAACCAGGGAACAGCCGTCACTATCACCGACATCGTCACCGTCACAGCCACTGTCGCCTTAGTCGTCGCTGTTGCCAACAATAAAGCCAATGCCACCAATACCTACCACCGCCACACCAGCCATCGCACTCTGCTCTGCTCTGATCAAGTCGCCACCGATTTGATTGCATTGCACAGTGCTACTTCTCCCATGCCACCCCCGATCCTAGTCACTGGTACAAAATCACAGCGTGCAAGGAATTCCATTCGACCAGGGAACTTGACCAGACCATGCCAATGAAAAGCAACATGCTGCGTAAACCTCTGTAAGGCCTCTGCCCATCTCCGTGGCTCCCCATTGTCCGTCGCCTTCACAAACACCAACAGAATGCAGTCGACCATTTCGTAGCTTATTCTAAAGCAGCACTAGCAACAGCAGCGCCGTTGTACTCGTAACACGACGCAAATGCCAGCTGGGATTTAGAATGGAAGCGAGAACAATGTGACTTTGGCATCATGTCCTTCGACACAATCAAATGGGGAGCCTTGAAGATACCCATACCCTTTCAGTCGTTGAAGTCGTTTTCCCTTTTTTCTATGCAATGCAATGGCTTGGGCTAAAAGCCGTGCGGTCTCGTATATAGTAAGTTCCAGTAGCAGCACTGGAAATCCAGTCGGCTATTTACTTCAAGAGGCTGCTCCTCATTCTCTAAACAGCTTTAACTATGGCAGAGCAGAGTGTGCCAATATACATACATAGATGCATGCGTATGTAGTTCGAGATACTTTTTCATTTCATCTCTTCGTGGTTTTACACACAGAGTCAGCCATGCATTGCCAGACAAATTCGCATGCAGCAGCACCAACAAACCACTTTAGTAGACGAAGGCAGCAATAGCAGACGGTACGATGACGAAAACAACTTTTAAAACTTGATATCCCCATGGAGATTGAGATAAAGATGGAGATAAAGAGGAAAACCCAGGAGCAATGGAAAAAATTGAAATTTTCCCCCACAAATACAACTACACGCATACGGATGCGGATACGCGGCCGAGATTCGAGTAATTGTGATTAGGTTTGATTTTTTACAGAGTTGGAATGTGTGTGACATGGCAGGAAATTATCCGTTTTTCTTCCTTAGAAACTCTCTTCAGCTTTTCCTTTCCGAAAATTATATAATTCTTCCGCAGGTAAAAAATAGTTTTAGAAGGTAAAATTGCTCAAAACAACTAGATACCCTTACTACGAAAATTCCAAAAAACGGAGAAAGGGTTTAAAAAATGTTTGTCGGGTTTGTTTTTTGTGGAAACGAAAAAGTTAAAAGTTGGGTTATTCCGGAAAGCGGCGGTATTTGAAAATATGGGAGAATGTGGGTATTTAGGCCCAGATTTGAGTATCTATTTAAAGCTTATCGTACCACACGAGTGTGCAAAAAATTGTACGAGTATTTATTGCGAGATATCTATATACATATATGACACAGAATCAACGCAAAGGGACGTGGGCTTGTTTTTAACTGATTCAGTGGTGTTTGATGGAGAAAAAAATGGTCCTGTCCATGGTGTTTAATCAGAATTGGATGAACCAGAACCGCTGCTGGGATTACAGGCGGTTAGCATGCTATTTTCGTTCTGTCTGCCACCAAAACAATGGAATTCCATGGGCTTCGTCAAGGATTTTGTTAGTCTTTCACCATCACTGATGTCAAACTACACATCGTTGATGCCGATTTAAATCAGCACCTTCGCTTTGGAAACAAGAACAATATAAAGCGGCGACAGAAAATTGGGAAAGTACGACGGATCCGAGACATTCAAACGCGATTGAGCCTCGCTTCGCCGAATGGTGCAAAATTAATCGAGGGCCTGGAGGCGATGTATAGTAGTGAACACCTTATCACCTTCTCGAACAGGGAATTCTGCCAACAAATTATTACTCAATGCACCATCTACATAGTCGAGTCCTAAACAGAGCATACCAATAGATACCACTGAGAATCATATCCAAAGACTGCAGCCTTATACTTTTCGTTTTATTTGAATTCAATGTCAATCAATTTACTTCGAGAACTTGAGCCGTGCTTACTCAGCGATATCCTCATTGCGTCAGACGACGAAGAACTCTATCGAATAACACCTGGGTATCATATTTGATAAACTTTAACAGTTTGTCTTGGTAGTCAACGTGTTCAAGTGCTTCATTGGGCACTCTGACTGAATCCAACCCAAAACTGCTTATAATTAACAAATTAGGAAAATTCCTTGGATCATGGAATTTTTATCGGATCTATATGCCCGATGCTTCAGCAGCCCTAGCTTTACTCATCAATTTAACAATCGGAGCAAAGAAAAGCGATAAATAACGAGAACTATAGACAGCCAAAGGGGTCAGGGAATTCAATGAATGCAAGGCTAAGTTTAGGGATACAGCTCAAGCAGCCCATCCGCTATCCAATGTATCCCTTGTCATATGATGTGACCGATCAGATATTGCAATCGGAGTTGCCCTGGATAATCCCCAGCCACTTGATTGCCTCTCGAAAAATCTTTGTTCCAGAGAATGCAAATTTGGGTATTTGTGTACGAAGTTATCATCCTCTCAGACCACAAGGCGAGGCCGGGCGGAAAAGACCAGATGTTCGATGATGCTTGTTACCGCGCACCACATCAGCTTGGGGAAACTGGCGACTCTCCAAGGAAAGATTTTGTGTGGGGGTGAAACTATGGTCCGTTGTATTTATTTTCGCATTGGCATGCCCAACATGATCGGCTACCCAGATATGGGAACAATATGTGCTCACAAATTCTCATAAGGAAATCTTCAACCACGAGATCTGCCACAATTTTTTCTTGGACAAATATGCTTATCGACATGCTCGTAAGGGGCAGATCATTTTTGTAATGTCAGCGTAAAAGACACATCAAGAATGTCCAACAGCTTATCCCGAAACCGAGCGACAAACCAAAATCAATATGATTCCTCTGCTACAGTCAGTGTGTGTGTTTCTTTTCAATGCCTCGGGTATTAAGAATGGATAAAAAAATATTAGCGGGCTAAAAAGTAACCACTTGTCTGCCTTCGTTCACATCTGCAAATACAGTCCATCTGTTATGCCACTTAGTTAAAAACAGGTGGATCTCTGTCCGGGCCTCTCGGATTATTTAAATTTGTAATACCCTACGAACTAGTGTCATTATTCTTTTCTTATGGCGATGTAGCTTATCAAACTTCAGCACAACGTAACTCCTGTTCAAGATTGCCTGCAGCTCAACTTCATGTGGTTCGAATTCCCTCTCCCAGTGCTGCTTGATTTACACAAGCTGCAAACTGAAATGCGACTCAATATTTAACAAGTTTGATGCGTTGTCTGAATCCTTTTAGAGAATTGTGCTAAAATGTTCTTTCACACTGGCGAAACTAGTCTTTAGGACTCTTTCCGAGCAAATGAAAGACAGCATTCCAGCCCGTCCCTGAAGAAGGCAATCTTTTTTCTCTCTCTTTTCCAATAGACCCATTGCAGTTACATACGTACATTCTTCTTCAGATCAACGGAAACGTTGATAAGCCGTAAGCTCATGAAATATCTCGGAGCATGAAAACTCCTCAAAAACTGGCAGCACGGTTTTCGTAACAACAGGTCCACTAATGATTTGAAGACTCGTCTCACCGAAATGTGGAACCAAAGGGTACACCAATCTTGCAAAAGCATAGTTGCACTTGATATTTCTAAGGTAATTGATGGAGTTGAGCATCAGTATCTTTTTTTCTTGAATAGGATCGATGAATTTCTTTATCAATGTGTTACAAGTCACTTTTCGAACGTTCAATTCAAGTTGTCTTGGATGGTTTCAAGTCTGATGTATACAAAAGAAATGCTGGTGTGCCCCAGGGTTCCGTTCTATCTCCGACTATCAAGAGCCGAATGTCATGATTTGATCAATTCTGTCTGCTTTCATTAAAGCGATAGCCATTATCTATCTATGAATGGTACTTGCACTGTCGAAACCGAAAAACTTTCCACTATGGGTATGAAGGTAGATGACAACTTGCGCTGGAATGAGCATACTTAATATCGCCAAAAATATTGTGAAATATCTAGGTTTCGATGTAAGAAATATTTCACACATTTATGCTCCCAAAATTGAGGTACAATGCCCACATTTTGTCATGTGCTCCTAAGACCTCTTTTTCAATTGACAGATAGGATCCAAAATCGTGCGATACAACTAATGGGACCACCATTGTACATTTATTTGACACAATTAAACAACAAAGTAATGTCGCTTGCCCTACATTGTTCTGCCGCGATTTTTACCAGTAGTACTCCATCGAAATAACATTCCGTAGCACCTGTATCGTTATGAACGCTCATTAGTGTGCCCTCAAGCACACTTTCGGACGTACCATGAATTTTTTCTAAACCAACTTTCTTATAGAATGCGCTGCCAGCTCTGTGTTTCCTAGTCATTATAACCTTCGAACATTTAAAACCATCGTACATCGGTGTCTCTCGATTTTGTCTCACTAAATTTTCTTCGCCCGCGCTATGTGCAAAAATTGCAGGGGTACACAAAATCCCTTGGGCGCGCTGAAACAAAAGTTAGCAATGGAAGGTCTTGCCGAAGATGTAGGCAATCCTATTGAAGACTCAAGACTTGAAAACTCCTTCTATTACCATTTCTTAGTAAGTAAATCACCGATCTCCAAGATAAGGCAAGATTTAACGAATCCATTTTTCCGGCATTTTTTCCGAGAAGAAGGAAGTTCGAACCGATAACAAAATCGATCCCGTCAAGCTCTTGAATAATATCCTTAATGTGCAGAGATCAGAAGAACAATCGGGGGCTCCACCTATTTTTTAGTTGCAGCCTGATTCAGAACTCTTCTATCTAAGATAAGAAAGCTGCGTCAACGGACAAACAAGGTCTGACATCAGGCACATAGCAGCATCAGCATCTACAAAAAATTCCAGTATGTAGACACAGTGCAGTACTTCAATAGAGGAATACTTACTTACTTACTTTAGATGGCGCTACAGTCCAGGGTGGACCTGATGCTCAGTCAACAAGCGTCTCCAGTCAGCTCGATCCTCTGCTTGTTTCCTGCAGTTTCGCACGCTAAGCTGGCTGAGGTCCCCTTCTACTTGCGTGCGCCACCTGATTCTCGGTCTCCCTCTACTGCATTGTCCTTCCGAGGCAGATTCGAAAACAAGAGCACACTCATCCATTTTCGATAATATCCATGCCTCTGGGCCATAGAGCAAGATTGGGATTATTAAGGTCTTATATAGGGTAACTTTTGTTGTTCGAGAGAGGGTTTTGCTGGTCAATTGCCTTCTTAGACCAAAGAAGCAGCGATTGGGAAGAGTTATTTTTCGTTTGATCTCAACGCTGCTGTCATTGTCTAAGTTTATAGCCGAGCCTAGGTAGACAAAGTCCTTAACTATCTCAAAGTTATATCTGTCGAAGGTGACGTCCGTGTTTAGTGTTCTTTTCGCTTGACAGCATATACTTGGTCTTGCTCTCGATGACCCCTAAACCCATTTTCGCCGCTTCCGTCTCAATACTCGCGAAAGCGCCACTGACATCACGCTGCTTTCTCCCGATCATGTCAATATCGTCGGCGTATGCGAATAGTTGGACGGACTTTTGAAAGATAGTGCCTCTTGTGTTTGCTCGTGAGTTTAGCACTATTCTTTCAAGTATGATCGCCCTTTTTTGACATCAAAGGTTTCGGTTAGATCTTTACCGACCTTGACGGAGCATAGTACATTCTCCATCGTCAGCTGCACAGACGCATGAGTTTGGCACGGATGTCAGCTCTGTATAACTTGTCTCTATAGATGCTGTCATACGCGGCCTTAAAATCGATAAATAGTTGATGTACACACATATATCGATTAGAAGCTCATGGATTTTTTCCAATATCCGCCGTAGGGTTAATATTTGGTCGTGCCTGGCCTGAAATCACACTGATATGAGCCTATAAGGTTATTTAAGAACGGCTTCAGGGGTTCACACAATACTGCAGAATAATTCTACAAAAAGAAGTAGCTAGGGGACGAAGAGTAAGAGCCAAAGCCAACAAGACCCAGTAAAACGAACGAACTTGAGGAAATAGTTTTTCACAAAATCGGCCTTTTAAGTAAAGTGTGATGAAATATTAGTATAACGTTAGCGGGTTAAGCCTTAAAGCAGATTGAATGCACTGTCCGCTCAGATTTCCGAAGCTAAACACTTCTGCCTAAGTATTCACCTGAAGGCTATTCTACAGGGTAGCTGACTCGAACTCCAACTTTTGAAAATGCTATAATTTTTTTATTTTTTGATCAATTTTATTGTGCCAAAGCAAAAAATGTTGGAAAATACATCAATTTTTAAATTGTATCAGCAGTTTTCAATGTGCCCATCTTTGGCGCGAATAATGGCCTTGAAACAGCCGAAGAAAGCATCGCACGCTGCACACAAGTGGCTCTGCGGTATTTTGGCCCATTCCCGGCGAAGTGCTTGTTGAGGTGGTCAAAATTTTGGTATTTTTTAGTAGCAACCTTCGCCTTCAAAATGCCCCAGACAGAGAAATCCAACGGATTTGCATCCGGAGAATTCGCAATCCTTCTTCTTCTTCTTATCCTTTTATTAACCCCTTCCTCGTTATACGAACTTATGCGTAACGAGTTTCCCATTTTTACTGCATCGCTGCTGCTCCGCTTATGGGGTTGGCTAATGTCGCAGACCGCAGAACGCGTCTACATAATGCTCGGTCCTGGATCGCTTCAGTGGTAAGCCCCAGGCGTTGTTGCGCATTTGCCATCTGAGAAATCCAGGAATTCTTTTTCCGACCTCGTTTTCTTACAGTTGGAGTGACCGTAGTTGATAGTGCCTTTTAACCGGATTTTCCGCAGATCTTCTTTGAACGTGGCAATACCAGCTTATTCTATTCGCCTCAAGCTGTTCGGTTACCGACTTCTTTATATGTAGACTTCCTCTTATACGAGTAGACCTAATGCAATCGCGTTTAGTGGCTCCACAAGAAATCCAAGATTTTCATTTCCGCTGCCGTCATTTTGTTTTTAAACGCTTCGTACATTGTCCAGCAATGTGAACCGTACATAAGAGCTGGTCTAACAACCGTGGTGTAGAGTTTCCCCTTCAATTTAAGTGGAAATTTTCGGTCGCAAAATATTCCCGAATTCTCTAGCCATTTCATCCACCACACACTCACTCTGTGGTTTACATCATCGTCACATTTCGCTTCCATGTTAACGATTGATCCTAAGTACTTAAAGATAGTGCTTTTCGGAAGAACTATTCCGTCTAACATTATATCCGGAACACGTCGCAACGGATGCGCAAATGGGCACGTCAAATGCTCCGTCTTTAAATAATTTATTTTAAGCCCGTTTCTCTCTAACGCATTTTTCCATGAATCAAAGGCGTTCTGAAAATGTTCGACGTTATCGCTTGGTATAACTGCATCGTCAGCGATGGCGTTACATTTGCTTTGCGCATGCAGTCTTTTAAAAGATAGACGAATACTACGTTAAAAAGGATAGGGCTAATAATGTTTCCTTGGTGCACTCCGACTTTAACTGGAAATTCTCTCGTTAGTCCAGCAGAGCTTTTAACCGCAGTTTTCACGTTTCCGTACATGTCTTGTATCATTCTAACATACGTTTCCGGTACGTTTTAAGAGACCTCACCACGGCCCATATGAGATCCCTAGGCACTCGATCGAATGCTTTCTCGAGGTCGATAAATACCATGTGTAAATCCTTAGACGAATCTCTGTGCTTTTCCATTATTATTCGTAGGCTTTGGATAGCGTCCACCGTCGATCTTCCTTCAACAAATCCACACTGGCTATTATCGAGCTTTATTATTTGCCGAAGACGTTCGTTTAAGACTCTTTCGACGATTTTCATTGTGTGTGACATCAGCCTGATTGAACGGTAGTTGTTGCATTCTCGAGTGTCGCCTTTTCCTTTGTATGATAGAACCAAGCAGCTACTTCTCCATTGATTCGGCATAGGTTGTCCACATTTTAATTTATTTAAAAGTTTATTAAAAAGCTGCCGATTTCCTCCATTTTCGACCAAAACTCTGATGGAATGCTGTCTGGTCCCGCCGCTTTACCCCGCTTCTTTTTCCGATTGCTATACTTATTTCTTCGATTGAAAAGTCCGAAACTTCCTCCTCGAATAGTCCAGCTGTCGGCGCGATAACACGTGGAAACTGTTTGTTAAGCAACTTCTTGCAGTATTCAAGCCACCGGACACAAATTTCCTTTTCATTTGTTAATAAGCGACCGTCTGCATTTTTTATGTATTTCGGCGAGGTTATTTCCATTGAATTTTTTCTCCTCTGTGCAGCGAGCTTAAAAATATTTTGCATTTTAGTACTGTACGACGTTTGAACTTCTTGGATAGCTTGTCTTCTATCCGCCGATCGTGAGGATATTTGTTCCAACTCCTGGTACAGGTTTTCCGCTTCTGCCGCTCGAGTTCGAGCCAGGACTTTCTTTGCGATCTTTTTAAGACGCTCGTATTCAAGAGACCGTCGAGCTTTTTCGATATCGTCGCTCCGATCGCATTTTGTCCCTGCTTGGAATGCACTCTTCTTGTCGGCCACAGCTCGTTTGGTTTCGTCATTCCACCACCATGTTTCTCTGCCGACGTGATGGTATTTCGATATAGTACCCAGATGGGACTTTGCTAGTGTTATGCATTCCTCGTGCATGATGTTCCACATTTCTTGCGGGCTAAGTGAGTCTGCTATACCATTTATATTTTGAAGTACTTCTTTAGCCAGTGCGATAAATCTTGCGCTTCGTTCCTTCGATAGATTATACCACCGGATTTTTGGCTTTCCAAACGATGCCCGTGTTTTCGGTGGTTCCGCTGTGAAAAATTTTGTAATGAGCAGACGGTGTTGGCTTACTAGCGATTCTCCAAGTATTACTTTACAGTCCTTAACACGGTTTCTCATCGACATTGTGCAGAGGTGATAATCTATTTGCGTTTCGTTGCCTCCGCTGCTATATGTGATAAGATGTCGTTGATGTTTAATAAACATTGTATTTAAGATGGTTAAGCCGTAAACCCTACACGCTACAAGGATGTCTTCGCCAGCTGAATTTCTGGTTCCAAAGCCTTTACTGCTGTGGTAGTCCTCATAATCAACACTTGTTTCTCCGACGTGGCCATTTAAATCTCCGCCTACGAAGAGCATCTCATCGATAGGTATATTTCTAAGCAAATTACCGAAGTCTGGCCAAAATTTATCTTTTTCCGAGTGGTCGGACCCATTTTGTGGGGCGTACGTGCTAACAATGTTCCACGTTTCATTGTGTATGATAAGTTTAACACTCATCAAGCGGTCGCTTATTTTCAAGATACCAACGATGTTGTTTAGAAGATCCGCTGCAACAACGATTCCAACACCGTTTCGTCCATTGACCGTTCCATTGTAGAACATCTTAAATGCCTTAGTTTTTAAATCTAGAAAACGCGCTTTATTTCCTGTATTACACCACTTCGTTTCCTGTACGCACAGGATTTGTAGAGTTCTGCGACGCATAATCGCTTTCAGTTCTAAACTTTTTGAGGTCACCGATCCGACGTTCCAACTTGCAAACCGAAGTTTATGAAAATATTTTGGAAACTTCATTTTGACCGCCCCCGGAATCCGTCGGGCTCTGACACAAGCACTTCTGCTTGCTCTGGGATCACCCGAGTGCGTTGCAATCGTGGTGCCCAGCGGGGTAGTGCTATTAATTGCGATCATTTCCATGAAGTTTAAAGTTTGAGTGGTTTGACACTTGTATGCTCATTTCGAATTGATTGACTGTTCTTTTACCCCACCGGTAGTCTCCAGACGTGCGAACCCACTGATTGCATACAAATTTGTGGGAAAGTTTTAAGGTGTTAAAGTGTCACAGGCTCATTTTTGGTGTCATAGTTGCCTCTATATGATTGGTGTCCCATTTAGTCGCCTCTTACGACAAGCTGGGACGCACTGCGGCACTATTCTTTATCCCATGCCGCACGGAAGAATTCGCAATCCATTGTGTCGAAGAAATGAAGTGTGGAACATTGTTTTTTAACCAATCTTGGTTAACGCGCTCTTTGTGAGACGGTGCCGAGTCTTGTTGAAATGTCCACGGTCTTTGACCGAAATGATTGTTTACCCGGCTTCAATACTGCTTTTAAGATGGTTTCACGGTACACGATCGCATTAATTTTGACGCCACGGTCCATACGATAGGGAGCGGAGAGCAACCATCGGTGGTAATGGCGGCCCAAACCATCACCATCGGTGCTGCATGCTTTCTGGTGGCCGTCCGAAGGTGTAAATTTTCGAAGGACCTCTCTGGCAAGTAAACTCGGTCATTTTGTTTGTTGACATATTGCTCGATAACAAATGGCGACTCATCGGAAAAAACCAAATTCTGCAATTCACCATTTTCGTGCAAGCGTCGCAACTTCTTCGCTCTTTCGACTCTAACCTTTTTCTGTTGCGGTGTAAGATCGTGATCCAACGATACGTTGAGCTCAAGAGCCATTTTTCTTCCACTTCGACGCGGATATCGCTCAATTCGAGCCTTCACTTTCCGAACCATTTCTGCTGATGTTGCTGTTTTTTTATGACCATATAGCTACTTGTGGTTTTCCAGCCAAATATAAAGCAAACACACTATCACGTTTGAATTTCATCGCGAATAAAAATTTCCCAACACAACTGAGACGCAAATCGTTTGAAAGACTTGTAAATAATAAAATTATCTGTCATGTGTCAAAATTTGAGCTCACTGTCATGAACGGTTTGGAAATTATAGCAGTCTGAAGTTGGTTGCAGTTCGAGTCAGTCAGGGTGTACATTCAAATAGACGCTGCTTCTGCTCTCTATTCAATAACCGAAGTAATTGTCATAGTTTAAATTCTTCTGCTACCAGAGCCATTTGTTCGAACTTTAAGAATTGCAATGATATCGCCTGTGAGCCCCTGCTTATTGTTCTAATCTTCGACGAAAGCAATTATCCATATAGCTCTGGTCAGGGTTAACTCGACGACACAACCCTCAAACAGAATGGCCAGATCCTTCAGAAGAGAATGCTTTCTATGAGAGTTTTAGCGCCGCCGTTTATTTGGTAGAAACCCCATCTTTAACTTTACTTCTTAGATGAGTAGCTAATGCCGAACAAAACACCATATGACCTGAGTAACTTCATCACTTAACAGTTCTTCTGCAATTCTCACTTGCGGACTTTTTGGCTATGTGCACCGTAGGAGTAGGAGCTTACGTTAGTACTCAACTCCTCATATGACTTTGGTAGTTTTATGGTACCCAGGTGGCTTGGACTTCACCACTTTTCCAGTTACCTTGTTGTCACAATTAAATCTTCAACCGTAAGTCTTTCCAAATAAGCACTCCATGTGCAAAAGACGTACTTACTCCATACCACGAGTATCTTCCTCTGGAGTAACCAACTAATCAAAAATTATTTCAGTGAAAAACGATTTAGCAATTTCGACATAATTTAAGCCGCTTGTTGTTGTAGCGACAGATAATTGACATCCCAGCCAATTTAGTCCTTACCCAGAGCGCACACCTTGAATATGTAATTAAAGTATGTTCCAAGGTTTATCAGCAGCAACAGCTAACGCCTGCCACATAATCAATGAGTTCAAGTCCACTATAGGTGCAAAGGGTCCATGGCATCGGTTTTCATCTTGGCGCATTTATTGTTGATTCTCGTTTTCTTTATTCTTGTCTTCCTCTAATTATTCGTACCACTTCAGCTCAGTTTTTAATGTCCATGTCTGAATGCCCAAGTGTCCAGTGTGGCAGTCCACTATCCATCAAAAGACCACGACTGGCCTTCTTTTGAATTCAGCCAGGTGAAGCTTATCTTCTTTGCCATTTTCCACTTCGCGTTCTTTCTCTTTACCTTACTTGTGATCATCTTGTTGTAGGTTCTCTGTTTCTGAGTGTACCCTCATCATAAGGAGTCTATGTGTATCCACTTATGGCGGGCTGGTCGAGGTGCAGTTTTCTCTGGAGAGATACACTTCTTTCTGTGGTTCTTCATCCTTCTCCTTCCATCATCATACCAAGAACAACGACATCAGAGAGTCATCTTGATTACAGGTTTCGAGAGATGCAATAATGCCTCCTGTTGGATGATGTTACTGCGTTCAAGCCATCATCATCACATCAAGTGCCATGGTGTTGGCAAGAAAGCAGGAGCAGTAAAAGGTGAACCAAGATGAAGAGTCTATCAACCCCGAGATGTTATCTGTTGTTTCATATGACCGCAGGCAACATGTGTTCTTTGCAATATGTAACCAACATCGTGTATTCGTCGTATATGTCAGTCAGTGCCTGTCAGTAAACGAGGAAAATGTCTATGTGTACGAGTATCAGTAGTATTGGTATGCTGGTTGCTATAAAGTCAGATCTTGGAGTGCCCCTCTCAAGTGGTTTCACATTAAAGTCCTGCCTTCCAGTCTCCGGTTGCAATAGTACCGTGCAAATGTTTTGCTCGTACAAAAATGTGTGTTGTATAGTGCTTTTGCTTGAACGCCCTCGCATTACCTTGGAGGAATTTTCTCGATAGGGGCAAGCTATAAAGGACTTAAGAGTGCCAAACAAAAGAAGACCAATCCAGAGGGCACTTCTCTTGGTAAGTCTCAGCTTCAGTGTTTATTCGTATCATCCTAACGTTCCGGTTGGAGATTTTATTTTATTTTTTTCTTTTTTGAAAAGGATTCTCGGTTTTGCCTTTATTTAAAACATTTTTAGGGGTGTACTGCGGTAGCCAGCAAACAACTACAACAACAATAACAACGAAAAAAGGGTTACATTGTTTGAGGAATTTCGAAGGGCTGCATAAGAATGGAAGGAATGAAGTATTTTGGTAGGCTTCTGTTTACAAATTTCGCCTTTCCCGAAAAGGTTGAGAGGATTTCATCTTTTTAATTGAATTCTGCAATAGAGAATATTGGAAGAAGTTTGATGTTAGGCAACCAACCACAGAAAGTGGTTAACTCTTGAAATTGTGATGAAAAGTTTTATAGTTTCTGCAGCTATCAGCATTACGGAAGATAGGTTACCTATTTACTTAGATGGTACTACAGTTCCGACAGAACGTGGGCGTCAATCGATAAATGTCTGTTCAAAGAAATAAGGTCGTATAAGCAGCTAGTCATTCAGTTTACACAATTCGTACGGCATGTGAAGGGTTATATGTAGGGTTCTTCACAAAACACGTTAACATTGTTTTGTAGTAGTATTTATTAAAATATAATAACAACATATATATTAGACTTTTCAATCTATAAGCTACAAATGCAATAGAGTAAGGTTGTATACATATATGGGCCACCAATTTTAGTTTTACCAATAAAACGCGGATAATGTAAGTTTTAACATTGGTATTCCTTTTAAAAAAATAAACTGGACAAGTATAAGACATTTCGGACTATAACAAGTTGCACACAATCTTGAAATCACTGTATCCAACAGACTACAATTAAATGCCGAAAAGATTCAATGGCATACGTATGAAAATAAAGCGGAAAGACCAATATGCTTGGTAACTAGAGGCTTCCACGCCTCTTGCCCTAAAGAAAACATTTTATCTGAACTTAAAAATAAAGTCTTAAAAATAATCGACGCCGTTAACAACTTGCGCAAAAACAGCGCAGTATTGAAGGCGAGAAGACGACCACAAGATGCAGTTTCACCCATTTTAGGCTCAAATTCGATAAAACCGGAAGTCTAGAAAGGATTTATTCTATAAATTTAATTTTGGGAAAAAACTCGAGGCTGATTCCCCAATCTACACGTCGTCAGGTATTCAGACATACTCAGGCCTACTGTCAGAAGGAGCCTCTCTGTGTTAAATGCGCCGTAAAATATCTGACACGAGAGTGCAGTGCCGCGAAAGAGTCCGCAGCGATATGCATCAACTGCAGGGGAAAACATCCAGCCAACTATTGAGGCTGCGAAGTCGTGAAGGAATTGCAAAAACGACGGGATCAATCCAAAACGACGCTTTATTAAAACGCAGGGCCAGCGAGTACGAGAAACCATAACAGCGGTCCAACCCCAAGGTCTTTGAAGAAGGCAAAGATAGTAAACGCCATAATGGCCGCTAAAATCAACAATAACAACGACGTCAAAATAATAGCTCGCAAGTGAAAAGTGGAAAAACGACCAACTGTGAATCAAATGATCCTGCCTCAAATGTTTTCTCAGCAATTCTCGAGAGACTAGAAGAACTGGTTAAAACAAATAAGATAATAGTCGAACGGCTTCTCAACCTCGAAACAGATCTGACATTAATCATGACAAAGAAGCTCAATAGTCTTGCGTTGAATGCTAACGGCCTATGAACTAAATATTTATATTCAAGAAAAAGCACTTGATATATGTTTAATTTCTGAAACTCACCTGACGACACGATCACGCGTGAAACTAAAAGGCTACAGCGACGACGACCACGCTCACCATCCATCGGGAAACGCAAGAGGCGGGTCATCCCTATTTATAAAAGACTGCATTGAACACTCTTTGGAAGCAAAAATTGAACTTGACAAATTTCAAATGACCACGGTTAATGCGAAGCACACCTTTTTGGGATCAAGATGTATCTCACTAAAAGGCAAAGCTATCTACAGTGCTGGCATGGAATTTGGTTGGCAATTTTACTCAACAGGCAGCCGCACGAACTAGCCCTCGGATGTCGCCAAAATACCCGATCTTATAGACTTCTTTATCGGGGAAGTAGTAAACGCTAGTCACGTCAAAGTTGAAGAAAACTTCGATCTCTCCTCCGATCATTCTCCAGTTATCCTTTCATTGTGCTTATCCTTGGTTAAGAAACAAAGACCACCCAGATTGTCCAACAAAATAACTCACTGGGAAGATTTCCGAATAGAGCTTGTTGAAAATACTGAGTTAAAAATACTGCTTAGAACGCCGTATCAACTTGAAAAAAGAAGTTGAACGGTTTGTTGAAGTCATACAGCAGGCGGCCTGGAATAACACTCCACCCGAATCGAACAAAGTTGCCAGTATCGGCACAAGATACCACCAGAAATCAGGGAAATGATGAGGAAAAAATGAAGAGTGCGGAAAAAGTGGCATGAAACTCGGGGTCAACAAGATAAAATGTCCTTTAATAGGCTCTGCAACTTGTTGAAAAAATCGATCAAGGACTTCAATAACCAACGTATCAATAACAACCTAGAAAGCCACACAGTGGCAAAAGATACTAATTGCTCCATATGGAGATCCGTTAAAAGTCTTCGAAAGCCCCAAATACACGTGACGCCAATAAGATGAAACCAGGATGACTGGGTGAAAGAAGATAAACGTTTTCGTCGACCATCTCGCAGAAACGTGCAAACCATTCAACGGGGAAGTACTTCCAGAGAATGTCAATACGCTAGAAGTGACGACGAACCTTCCAATGGAAAGGGTTAGACTTAGGGAACTTAGACAAGTTATAGACAAGTTTAAGCCCAATAAAACCCCCGGATATTACTTAATTACGGGAGAGATACTTAAAGCGCTACTAAAAAAAGGTTTGCTAGAGCTGCTCAATCTTATAAATGCCACCATAAGACTAGAGCATGTACCGCATCAGTGAAAAGTTGCCGAAGTTATTATGGTTCCGAAACCTGACAAACCGCTGACTGAAGTCAAGTCATATAGACCAATATCGCTCCTCCCGATTATATCAAAAGTTCGAGCGAATCTTACTTAATCGTCTTAAACCGATTATTGACACAAATCACCTCTTTCTCAATCATCAATTTGGCTTGAGAAGCCAACACTCTACTGCCGACCAAGTGCATCGAATAACCGATGTATTTGAACGTATCATCGGGTGTAAGCAAGTCTGTTCCTTGACGTTTCGCAAGCCTTTGATAAGGTATTATACGAGGGCCTGAAATATGAATTTGGACAAGTCTTACCCGAGCAATTGTCTCATATTTTAAGGTCATACCACGGAAACGAATATTCCAATGCCAGTTCTACAGTATATGCATTCAGCATCTTCTTTTCCACCAGTGAAAACGGTCTTGAATGGATTAATTTCGTCGTCGGACTCATCATGACAGCTATAATGCTCCAGGTCAGAGCTTGATGATGAGGAGAACTCTCTGTTATTTTTGTTTTGATTTTCCGTAACCCTCCCTCAATTATACAAATAAAGTTAGACAATCGTAGATAAATATCTGAATCAAATAAAATTTATATTTCAATTCGTAGATATATACTCGCATATTTTTGCTTCTCAGCGTATACTCGTATCTCCTGAAGAACTTGCCTCAAAGTGCACGGATTTTTTTTTATCAGCAATTTTTTCAAAGATGATTCCAAAATGTTGATTTTCCAGCTGATGTACCTCGTTTAGTTTTTGCCTTGTGCATCGGGGATGTATCAGCAGGTTACTAAAATATATTTTGGCCTTCTGACTTGCTAATAGTTGCTATTAGCATATCATTAGTTTCAGATTCCTTATTTAGAGGTTGAGCATATACCATCCGGTTCATTTTCAGATACTTCTAGTCGAAATAAATCGTCGTTAGGTCCTAAGAAATCATGATCACGACAGATATCAACTGTTATCTCTCCAGTTTGGACTCGTAGGTAGGGCTTGCCAAATAATTCTGGCATATCATAATGAGTCAACGTTCTGGAATTTGTTTTCAGTCAACTGTGTATTTTTTCAGATAGATACTTCTTAAGTGAACCCATAAATGTTTTGTCGAGCGGCTGAATGAGGAGGAATCGACAATATAGGTATATTTACGTGATTTTCTCTTGCCATATCGAAAAGTTTGAGGTTACGCATGTGGCTTGAATGCCCAACTAAAATTAAAAGAACTGGCATTCAACTGATGGCTTTACATGGCTTCAAACCGAATTGTCAAAATATCGGTCTGATCCAGTCCCGTATCCATAGTACGGCGTGGTACAGCTGCGCGTGTCCAAAGATTAAGTGCGCTTGCCAGGAAAAAATATTCTCGCATGGCCAGATTTTACTGTTTATGGATAATTTTATAGCTTAAAGCTTATCCACAACAAAGAATCATTTCGGAAAATTTTCCTTAAAAGTTTTTTTTTTTTTCAAATGTTTCTTTAGTGTAGACAAGCCTTAAGACCTGACCCTTTTAAATTTCAATACGAATCACACAGTGTCATGTGATCAGGCCTTAGGTGTGAGCAGTAAGCATGGGAATGAAATGTCAAGTGTCAAAATGAGCGAAGTGTCAAGCTGACCGCTATCGCGACAGCAAATGGAATCTATTAGACAGTCAATAAGCAATATTTTTTGTTTCTCGCTCATATGTTTAAAGAGTTGCTACAGATCATTCAATCAGTAGATTCATTGTTGCAATCACTCAAAGTCGGATATGGAGCAGCAATGCCCATGATCAACTCACTGATTGAGGACGTCAAACAATTTCGAAGTAACGAAATATTTAGTCGCATACTGTCGTCGGTAGCAGAGATTCGAAAACATCTTGAATTGACAGAGCCTGAGTGTAGAGGTCGGCCACCAATGGGCAGTCAGCAAGTTTCACAGAGATCTGTTTTCTACAAATGTGTTGACATTGTTGTCAATGAGTCCCTAAGGCTGATCCCAGAGGATGAGCAGGGCCAGATTTGGTCGCGAGGCACAATCTCACGGTGTTAAATTCTAATAATAAAGCTGCATTCAGACTAATTGGCATCAAGGGCTCGGTAATTGACGTGACGTACGCGACTCCACCTAGCATATCTCCTGAAGAGCCCTGAAAAACTACACGGCAAGTGACCACTAGTTCATTGCCTTCGTGGTAGTAAACAATCGCAGTGTGGGACCAAGAAACAACACAACACCGAATGGAATATACGAGTAGCGCGTCCAACCGAGAAGAACTTCATGAATCCGTGGCTCCGCCGTCTCAGTGAATAATGCGATGTTTTTACGTTCTGTAGCCCACCTAGGCTTAGGCCGAGGTTTAGATAGTTGAGCTCCTGGTGGACCCAGAAAATCGCAATCCTGTGCAGAAAATGCCAACATTTTCGACGAATCTCCCAAAGGCGCGGAGATGGGGAGTTAGAAGTGGCGGCTTATAAAGACGCCATTAAAACGATCAAATGGGACTGTTGGCAAGAGATTATTTCCGAAGTAAAAAGGGACACATGGGGCTGGGAATATGGGCTGGCTTCCTTAAGCTCCGGACTTCCAGGCTGATCGAACCCGTTGAACCGCTCTTTATTGAAAAAGTGGTCACCATTCTGTTTCATTACGAAGAGGGAAGGGCAGGCATAACATCTAGAAGATCTTGGAGGAGATACTACGAGCAAAGATATGAGAGTGCTGCAGCCTCTCTGTGTGGGTTCTGGTAGGGCTGTTCGACGTGTACGGCGGTTGTTGTGGTTCTAGGAATCAGGCTTGACACGATGAATTTCGGAATTTAATAAGATAGCGACAAAGGAAGTAGATTATTAGCTCGCTGGCGGAAGGAATGAGATGATGAGGTTGTGGGCAGACAGACAAAGGTGTTCACACCCGTACTAAACCCATGGATGGAGCAAAGTAATGGTGAGGTAAACTTTTATTCTACTAGCTTCTCTCTGAGAACGAGCAGTTCAGATCATATCGGCACCACATAGTATTGAAAGTATCACCAAATGCGACTATTCTCTGAGGTGGAGGATACCGCCGAGCACACTTTCTTCGTTTGCGCAGGGTGGCATCAGTAACGACAGGTGTTACTGACTCAGGACCGGCTGAGTCTGATTATCACGCCCGAAAATATCAGCAGGCGGTGAACGAGCCTGTGTCTCCTCATGAGTAGAATTTGTTCATACAGAGCGTAACTGCTTTGGCTCTGCATACTCGTATCTCTAACTCCTCTGGGTTGCCATCAGCTTGAAACATCAGATTGAACGCGTGGGAGGTCGGAAAGAGACCACGGTATCCCTTGGATTGCTTGCGGTGGGTGTCTTTCCTTTCAGGGGATTTAAAGAACCTGAACGGTGGGTTTTAGGGATAATCAGATTGGTTCAGTCTGGGTCTCTGGGACATATGTCCAAGTCACTAGCTACGAAAAAAGGACGGTATGAAACCCTATTAGTTCCAATAGAAGAATAGACTATCTTAAGTGGACAAATATTCCCTTGGTTGCCTCGAGCGGAAAGTTCTTCAAATAATTTACGTCCACGTTAGCTATTCCAATGAATTATTTGCGGCTTACAGCGTCATTGACCTGGTCAGTAGCGCTAGAAATTATTGGCTTAGATCCCCAAATATGTTTGTAAGGAAAGACCTCACCAGAGGTGTCGCGTTTAAGTGAAAAGAACCTCGGCCAACTTAGTATGCGGAACTGGTGGCACTTAGCGCATTATCGTACTAATTGGAGGGAGCTGCTGGTTGAGGATCATGTCTACCCCAGACTTCGCCACACCAAGTAAAGTTAAAGAGTAAGACCTGAGACCATATACTTTGAAAAGAATCGATAGCTACACTTCCAATGTTCTTATTATTCAGATTTTTTAATTGATTTTAACCCTTTTCTGTGCAGTACATCTTCATGTCCAGTGTAAAGGTATGTGTGTGCATCATTGATATGTACAAGTCCCTGCCTATATGGTCATTTTGATAAGATACAATTACGCTATGGCTCGTGTAGAGTCCACTTCAACACACCACATCCATCGTCCCACCAGCCAACTGAGATCTCATTTATTATCCTCAATGATTGTTTGACCCTAATTATACTAATTTAAGAAATTTCCTCTGTCACATCAACATAGCATTAAACTTCCTTATCACATCCGTGTAGCCTTAGAACAATCATCAAAATCCTTTTCGATTCAATTTTACTTCCGAAACCATGGTCCGATTTCTCCAATCTTCTATTGACTTACAATATATGAGATTCGTAGTCAAACTACACCCAGACAGACAAGTATATATCAGTATCTATATCATGTAATATGCACATGTCCTGGACAAGGAACAAAGTCCAAGTTTGGCCAAACTACAATATTCGTATGAGTACACCAACAAAATGTAGGAAGGCATACGCTGAAAGTTATTGTGGCCACATGCGAAAACTGGCGGCCAATTTTTAGGTTTTTAGGGTCAAGTAAATCCATTAGACAAAGTTGAATCGAATCCATTAGTTACTTTCATTCAAAGCATGAATGCAGGCAAATATTACAAATGCCAAAGGGAGCATTCGACGGGGTACGGATAGAAGTAGAGTGGGAGTTTGTGGGTGGTTATACCAGCTCGTAAAGGGGTTAGTAGTTTCATGAATGCGTTAAACAAAATGGAGCTAGCTAGACTCTTTATCGTATTTTGGTTCCTTTACCAATCACTTGAGTTTTTTACAGTACAAGATGATGACATAGGCCATAAGGGGAATTTTTTGTTGTCTTAAAGTATTTAGTCCTCGAGAAGTGGACTCCATTTTCGGCAGGGGCCTATATTAGCATTGCGATTATAACCGGTGTTGTTGTGATTTTTAGGGCAAGACAAGTGACTTATTTCTGTACCTTCGCCTCCAAAGAGGTCAAGCCATGTCAAGTCCATTCACCGAGAAGGGCCTCTTACGCTCACGTCCTCTTGAATACCAACTATGAAGTGGAAGATTTTGCGTCATAAGTGACAAGACCCATTCGCACCTATATGGATACGTTAACAAACAAAATACGGTTCTGGGGCAAGGAAACTCACAAGATATGCACTTAAGGTCACCTTCTGCCTTCCTTCTGTACGCACATTCCCACGGCCCTTCTTAAATGGTGGTGTTTCTGCTTTAAATAGTCGTGATATCTGCTATATAATCTTCTTCTAGCAGAAGCCCGCACATAATACATCGTTAATTGGATCGAGGACGGTAGCTAATAATGTACAAAGCGTCGAGGCAAGCGCCATCCTCGGTTTTAACTGTATTAATTCTACGCCATACACCATAATTGCCGCAACCTATACCGCTACGCGCATAGCGGCATATAATGTGAATTATACTCCGATATCGGCGCCATGCCCCACGAGTATCGATTGCGCATATACCGCACCGAAGAACGCCCACCTTCCCAATCCGTTGACTAATGTGCTGCTTCATCCATAGTCACTTGTTTAACAACTCATCCTACAATGTTGAGAAATCCAGTAACGGTGCTATTTCAAAACAACCTAAGGAATAAGGAATCACCTTCCATCACATGCTCTAACCACCTGCGCCAAGACTCCTCCATCCAGTCACATTACCACATCATCAACATCCTTCCATCGTTTTCACGAATCAGGCAGTGGCTGTAGCTTCAACAAAAATTGACACCCGCAGAACTGCTATTCCGCGTAGTGCTACCTCAACCGCATCCCAAATCCCCATGACCATTAAGCCGCACGTTGCTGCTAGCGATGTGAACTGGCCTACCACGTGCTAGACCAAGGATTTACCAAGTGAAAATCCCGTCGTCCTCTCCTGCCAGCAGTGACGATCATTAAACTTTTTCTAGAGGGTCTAGAACTAGCATTGAGAGAAGTATTCAGATGGAATTGCAATTATTAAGTGAAGAGCGGGGATTAAAAGAGAGGAGGGACAAGGAATATCTGGAGAAAAAACATCAAATCCTAAGGAAGCCCGCGTGAATGGATAGGAGATAGTTCGCGAAAGGACGTACCACAATCAACAATAACTCATAAAATCTTGGAATCAAACCAAGAACCCAAATCGCAGCCAAATTGCCATAGTTACAATCTTGTAAGTTCCTGGCCAGGACACTTGGGCAAGGATAACGAGATAGCGTCGGGAAGGCAACGTGCTCCAGTCATAAACAAGGAGAGTACCTTCGACATACCAAGCCAACAGTTCCTGCCTCAAGGATCATTTGCGCCTCTTCACGCAGGAATGCCACCCTTTCCATCGTTCTACGCTGATGTGACGGAGCCGCAAGCTCGGAGCTTAAATAAGATAGCAGATAGCCGCACGTCACTTGATGTCCAAGGACCTACGAGGTTTCGATGCAGATCCTGAACAGTGGCCGCTGTTCATATCTAGCTTTGAGAGGAGTACCGAACTTTGCGGTTTCACCAATGAAGAGAACGTGATGAGGCTCAACAAAGCCTTGACCAGAAAAGCGAAGGCTGCGAGTGGATTTACCAACTCGCTAAAGCCACCAATGGGGTTGCTGGTTCCAGGAGATCTCGCATCGTCGATAGAGACCATGGGTGTAGGTCGAAGCCGGGAGCCTAGACAAAGGGCTGGATTTCTTACTTCTCATACACAGGTTGATCAAAATAATAGCGAGTTGCTACAAAGGTGTTGGATTTGCAAGGGCAGTTGTTACTCCGTGGCAGCTTGTAAACAATTTCAAAAGCTGAGCCGAGCTTCGAGATGGGCAGCAGTGAGAGAACACCAGCTTTGCGGAAGATGTTTGAAGAAACACAACGTACGCAATTGCCGTTCAACATCGAAGTGCGCCAAAGACAATTGTACTTTCAAACACCACCCATTATTGCCCAACAACCAAAAGAGCAATCAAGAGAAAACGGTCAAGGACGAGAATCAAAAAAATAAAAGAAGTACCCCAGTCCAAGTAAAGGGCCATTGCAATACTCATCGCAACAGTTGCGTCTCCACCTTGTTTCGGATAGTCCCAGTATAAAAGAAGTACCCCAGTCCAAGTAAAGGGCCATTGCAATACTCATCGCAACAGTTGCGTCTCCACCTTGTTTCGGATAGTCCCAGTATTCCTATACGGCGGAAACGGAGTCAAACTTAAGACCTTCGTATTCCTAGATGATGGCTCGTCCCTAACTCTAATGGATGAGGGACTTGCAGACCAGCTTAATCTGAAAGGAAAGCCACAGCCGCTATGCTTGAAATGGACAGGTAACACTCGCAGATACGAAAAGCAGTCAAAAATACTTGCGTTGCAGATTTCTAGCGCGATACCTGATGCTGAAATTCATCCATTTACGGACGTCCACACTGTGAAGAACCTGTCTCTGCCTCACCAATCAGTAGACTTCAAGCACCTGCAGAACAAATATAAACATCTCCGAGGACTACCCATCGAGTATTACGAGCGGCAATCCCCACGCTTGAAATCGGCCTCAAGCATATCGAATCCAGAAAAGGTCTTGATGCCAACTGAAGACAAGCGTGCATTAGAACAACTAGACGCCCACACCCATAAGAAAAATGGTCGCTTTGAGACAGCGTTGCTCTGGAAGTTCGGCGATTTCACACTGCCGAATAACCTTCCTATGGCGAAAAAGCGATTAACTTGCCTTCATAAGAGAATGAGGAGAGAATCACAGCTGCCCGGACCCTAGACGAGTAGAACGGCGTTTACGAGAGACCTGCTTGATGTTAGAACTAAAGGAGATGTCAGCCCACAGGCGGAACTACCAAGGGGGAGTGTTGACAACTCTGATAACAAACGATGTAATCAGGGGGTCATTATGTAATCGATGTAGGTACCGCCCTAGCGGCTAAACTGGCTGAAGTATCAAATCGGCTAAACGTCTAAGAGCTGCCATGATATTCTGATTGAGCGTGCAAAATTGACATCGGGAAAAGAAAAGGTGAAAATTGCAATTGAAACAAAAAACGTGCAAAGTATAAGAAGTAGAACTGGAAGCTGCCGTTGCTACTACGCATAAAATCTTTTTTTTTTTAAGTCATATACATTGTTACCACCAAACTGTGGTACCACCTGCCTCAGCTGGATCATCTGAATTTGACTTATTACAGCTCCATCAATCCATGTGAAGTCCGGATATCGTTCCATTTTTTCATCTTGCAGGGTCGCCAGCAGTGCAGTCCTTGCGTGGCATTGACATGAAACCCACTTCAGATTCAATTCATTAACCCACCACCACCGCTAAAAGAGATTCTTACAAACGAATTTACTCGTATGTACCTAATTCAATGTCGCTGCCTGTAAATCAATCTAACACTCCACCCGTTCGTGGATAACAAACGGAGAAACTTTTTTTTTTTCAAGTGTTTGCTAATAAGGGCAAAGTTTTTCCATTTCCTCCGAACCGAATAAGGTCCTGTGTAGAGCAAGTCCGGACACACGGACTAAGAAGGATTGTTGATGATAAAATTGTGGCTTTTGTGTTTGTAGTCGGTTGGGAAAGGTTCTTTCTTCTTTTTTTTGTTTTTTGTTATTTCTATGCGAGCGTGTGAGCCGTTTTTATTGGCTATCAAAGCCATCATGCATCTTGAAGTGCAGAAACACACTCTCAAGTGCATCTACAAGTATCTACGAAGTGACTTTGGGAGGGAAACAACTTTTGGATTGTAACATTTTGTTAATGCATTGTACACGCAATGCTACTTATATTGTGGCAGCAGTAAAATGTTTTGTTTCATTTAAAATTCTTCTTTTATTTGTTAACAAGTTGAATATAATAATGAACAAGATCCAGATACTCGTAGATGAAGTGAAATATACTTGCAGTCCCGAGTTCCAAAGAAGTTTTCTAATTTGGAAATCACTTAGTGAAGCTCTTAACCCCGTAAAGGCAGTAGGATCAAGGATGAGAGTTGCTGATTGGAACTAATTGCGTCTGAGGCATGATAATTGTATTCTTCACCATAATGAAACGTGAGCAGTTCAAAAGTTGAAAAAGTCCGAATTTTTAACAAGTTTAATAGGGACATGCCTGAGTCTGGAATCAGACACTGAGTTAGTGGTGGCATATGTTCAGTTTAAAAGTGGAGTAGAACCGGGACGCATGGTAGAGCAGTGACCATGACCTCAATACTTCAACAACTTTAAGCAGATTCGACTGTAACTGGAGAGCGATAACTTCGTCGGCAAAACAAGTGACCATAGGACAAAAAATTTTATATTACTAGAAGACAAGGCATGTTTTGATCGCATGCCTATAATTCTTGAATATTAAGCATTTTTGTGCTGATAGCTTATACTGCTGAAGTTTTCCGGACAGCGAAGCTGATGCGCATCATCTTCTAGATTCGGTGGCAACTTAAACGATTCAAAGCCAGTTGATTCGGGATACAGAATTGCCTGCAAGTCGACTACAATGCTTTTCCTTTCGTGTGAAGTAGAAATCTGACTGATGTGGCTCATTAGGTACCAAAAAGCATCACCATCCGTTACTCCAACGAATCAAAATTTTTGGATGTCATGCTGAACAACAAACTTTTTTATCAACGCTGAAGTAAAATCTCGGAATAAAGCAAATAAGACCTAATCCGGTCTATTCCGACATATTTAGAGCTTAGGCCAATGAGGATTTTCGAGATTTAGTCAGGATGGGCGAAAAGGGATTGTAGGGGATGATTCCTTAGAGGACGAACGGCAGTGCTCACATCCTCGAATGGGTTACTTGCTTTAGTCTTTCCGACGCCTCGTCCTAGGGTTATATATAGGTATAATATATAACCCTAGGACCTCTGCAGGCTGTGCTACAGGGGTAACTGCCAGGCAATGGAAAACAAAAATGAAACTTGCGAAGCAACAACAAGCCTTGGATACGGACCCTTTTCCTGTTGACAACCCTTGCAAATGAAAGCAGGAAAACAAACTTCGGATATACAGGTGGAATGTTAAGTCTTTTAATAAGTCACCTCCAGCCGAACAACTAGTTAAGGCCCTGTACCGCTTCAAACAAGATATGACAGCCACTCATAAAGCGGATGAAAAACTGCGACATCTACTGCGGTGGTTGTTATCGACGGCAAAAAAGCACTTATTTGGATGAGGATTTGTTGCTACAGGCTGACTTGGGTGCGGATGGAAACGATTAGTATTAGGCCTAGTAGAATCACGAGAATGAGCCTCTGCAGCCGAACATTTTGCAGCTCTGCTAATAAGCCCTACTTCAAGCCTCCCTGTGGCGCCATCAGGGAATCTCACTGGAGATTAAGAAGTGAAGGGGGCAAATGGCAAGTTTCCTGCGCCAGAAATCAGGATTAGTGTCGGCACAGCAAAACAAGACCTTATCTGGACAACTCCGACATATGTATTTGGAGCTCAGCCAGGTAAGGATTTCCAAGACTTAGTTAGGGTCTTGGAAAAGAGATGGTGGCGGATGAGCCCTATATGGGCCAACGGCAGCGCTCACATCACGGAACGGGTTACTGGCTTCCGTGTAACTGACCCCTCGTCCTAGGGGCATTCAAAATGGAACTGTTCCTCCAGGTTGGGGGTTGTGCTGCCGGGTTGACTGCCCGGCCATTTAAAACAAACAAAAGTTACGAAGCATCAACAAGTCTCGGATATGGACGGATCTACTGTTAACAACCCATGCAAACAATTAAAGGACAATGAGCTTCGGATATGCACGTGGAGTGTTAGGTCCCTCAATAGACCACGTGCAGCAGAACAACTAGCGGAGGCCCTAGACTGCTGCAAAGCAGACATAACCGCCTTTCAAGAAATGCGATGGGATGGGCCGGACAAAAAGAAGATAAAAACTGCGACATCTACTACGGCAATTGCTATCAACGGCAAAAGCAGCGCTTATTTGGATGTGGATTTGTTGTCGGAGGCAGACTAAGACAAGAAGTCCTGAGCTTCCGGCATGTGAGCGAGCGCCTCGTAGCAATCCGCATCAAGGCTAAATTCGCCAACATTAGCTTTATATGCGCGCGTGCCCCCACAGAGGAGAAAGACGACGACACCAAGGTGCCTTCTATGAGCTCCTTAACAAGACCTACGAGCAATGCCCTAGCTATGACATTAAAATTGATCTCGGTGATTTAAATGCAAAGCTAGGAAGAGAGGGTATCTTTGGTGGAACGATCGGAAAATATAGCCTGCACGATACCACCTCCGATAACGGATTCAGGCTAATCGACTTTGCGGCGATCGGGACTTGGAAAACTCCTGATCAATCAACAGTCAACCAGTTGATCACAATGCGATCGACGCAAGACACTCCTCCAGTATTATGGATGTCCGTACGTTCCGAGGAGCCAACATCGACTCGGACCATTACCTTGTTGAAGCCAAGGTACAGTTGCGGATATCCCAAACTACGCCAAGACAAACTAATGCTGCGAGAACATTCGACGTCAGACGGCTACAATCGCAAGAGATCGCCAAGTCCTTTTCCGATCGAGTGTCTCTTAATCTCTCAAGAGGTCCAACACCGCCAGCATCAAGCATCGAAGACCATTGGAAACACTGCCAAAACGCCATCAGAGATGCCGGTTCTGATGTGCTGGGTTTCACTCGTCCACCACAACGAAACCCCTGGTTCGATGATGAATGCCGGCAAGCACATGCAACTAAGCAAGATGCATATGAGCTCTATAAGCGGAAGAGAAGAGACGAACACCGGCTTCTCAGGAGGAAGAAGAAAGAGCATGAGAAGCGCGCGATCGAGGAAATTGAGAGATGCTACTCCAGTAATGAGATTCGGAAGTTTTACCAAAAGGTAAAAATAACATGCCACGGAAACAAACCTCAAACCGAAGCCTGAAGAGATGAACAAGGGAACATCGATGCTGAGTATTTGGAAAGACCATTTCTGCAAACTGTATTTGGTGATGACGAACCAAATACCGCTGTCAGGTAGAATGAACGTATCAACCTGGACGATGTAGGCCAACAATTTCGTCCACTCGGCCTAGTAAAGACAGCCATAACTAGGCTAAAATCCAACAAAGTTGCTGGAACGGACGGCCTAACTGTCGAGCTCACTTCTGTTTAAAAATCACAAATGCTCTATAGATGGTTCGCTATGTACCGCGCATTATGTCAATGTCGTCTGCGTATGCGAGTAACTGAACAGACTTTAAGAGGATAGTCCGTCCGGTGCCTTGAGTATTTCGCATAGTTATTTCGAAAACGGATTGGAAATCACATGACTTCGAATCGTACTACCTTTCCTTTTTGAAACTGAATGTGCACGGGCAATAGTCATTCCCCATCGTCATGCACTGTCGAATGAGCTGACAGGGATACCAAAATAAGTCCAGGCTCAACATATGTACGACTATGTAGCTTTAAAATCAGTGAGAATCGGTGGTGTGGATTGGTTAGACACTCTCGCATATGCCGTGAAGTGAAAATCTGATCCATGGTGGGCTTTTCCGGCCACAAACGACATGGCAAGGGCCAAGGTATCAAAAACTATAATCTTATTCGAGGAAGTGAAGCCTGATTTCTATTTTACCTATAAACTCAGCCCGAAATTGCCCTCTTTCCAACATAATAAATAGTAATTCCTCCATAAAGATCAACTTGAGTTTTTCCGCCGCAAATAGTACACCAAGGCTTCCAAAAATTAAATGATTCAAGGTCAGGTATGTAAAATAGTGTGTATTCATTCCTAAGCTATTGGAAGCAATTCAATTTCACTACGGAGCATAACCGTAAATTTCCACTCACATGCCCAGTTTATCCAGTTTCCTCTGACCAGGACTCCTCTATGCCGTAATAATTGTATTCAAAAATAAGCTCCTACGGTCAATTGGAAATCTGTTTTTGAAATAACTTTAAGGCGACCAACCGACCTCTCACTGTCTTAGAACTGTTCGACAGAAAAAAGTCCATCTCCACCCTTAACTGGCGGAATTTGAAAATCCCTTCAATAAGTACCCAACCACCAGAGTACTTCCTGGCACATTTCCCGTCGAAATAATATATCGATGCGTGACTTTGAAAATGTTTGCCATTTGTTCGTTTTGCCGCCACGACCGCGCCGCGTTCCATCTAAGCGCGTCTTGCCACATTTCACATAGCTACATCCTCGTTGTGTTCTGTGTTTTTTGTACACTCCATGCTGCCACTTTTTAATTTTATGGTCGTTTTTCGGTCGACTAGGGGGTAGTAAATGCGTTCAGCAAACCCCAATAAATAATAAGACCGACTACAGGTCGTGAGCGAGAGACCAATGGCGGACGGTGGATATAGGGATGAGGTTGAATAAATAGGGCAGCAGGGGTATCGGGTAGTTGAGTTAGATACACTTGGTACTGAAACTGAAATTGAAACCAAAACGGCTGTGTGTCTAGGCATTGGGACTTCGTACTTGTACGATACCCTAGTAAGTGATGGAGGCCAGAAACCAACTCACATTATCGTTAAATTTACGACTCTTTATGGCCCTTCATAATGGGATAAAGGTTCCGGGGGTTAACGGTCGTGCTCCCCTTTATCTAGAAATTGCCAGTGATTATGAGAGCCTTTTAGCTGCCTGTCCTCATTGTGACATATGGATTCGTTCTTGTGGATCTGTGCCTCTGTTTGTCTATGTGTTTGGGTGAAAGATATCTGATTTTGAAAATGAAAAGTTTTTTTTTTCTTTAAAATCCTTATTCGGTTGGGAGGGAGCAGTAGGTGGGTTTGTCGGTCGGTCCATCGTTCGACTTTGTGTTAAAAAAAAAAGGCCAAACTGAACGAAAAGAAAAAGGATTGCCATACCAGTCGTAGTAAGTGATAAAAGTCCTTGAATTACATCGTTTAGCGGTACCGTGAAATGGCTACGGCACGACCCTATTTTTTAACCATTTTCTATCTTCTCTTCTGTTTACCATCCTTTATGCAGCCTCCAAGAGACATCCAGTGGAGATGGCTCAACCTAACTGATGGAAGGAAAGTTAAACGCAGTGTGATTATCCAAGGATTATCGGGATCTTAAAATGAGAGAGAGAAAGAGAGAGACAGAGAAAAAAAAAACATAATAGAAGAAGGATAGTCCTAGTAATACACGGATGGAGATGGTAAAATGGTTAAAAAAAAAAAAATTAATTCGCAAATTACTTCTTGATTATTTTTAAAGGGTTTTCGGGATTCATTTTGAATTGGAGCATAATACGGACCCGGATGGGCTGCTGTTAATGGCTGTGTAATTAATTGCTCTTTGCTTGGATGGACAAGGGTATGAGTACTGGTCAAGTTAAAGTACGCAACATCTGTCCCATTTCATGTGATTGTAATGCGATACTCTGGAGGAGTAGTTAATCAATTTTGCAATTAGCCCCTAGGGGAATGTAGTTAGGAGGCTGAATTATGTTGCAATTAATCTAGGGACCTACATCCGGAAGTAATAAGTATTTAACTACCAGCTACAGTCGTATATATGAATTTCTATAAATCTCTGAGCTACATAAGTAGGGAAATTATTTATCATAATGTGCAATGGAGGGAAGAGGTCAATTAAAATGTTGTTTCCAAAAGGTTTCCTTATAAAAAGTTTCTATTTGAAGACCAAAATTCAAATATTTTTTACTCAAACGTTAATGACCTATTTGAACTCGAAGCTGTCGGTATAAATAGGTCAGCTTGTTTTTTTTCTTTCGGGATAGAGCACTTGGGCTCTTTGCAACAACTAGGTGTAGGCCGAACATTAACAGAGAAAGTGGGCAAGAAAATTGTCATAATTCTCAATGAAGTATCCCATTCTGATGTGTCACTTAAGTGCTTAGTAAAAGCATTGTACTCTGTCACTTAAGCAGCTGCTGAGTTCTTCAAGGTATCCGTTGGCAAAAGTTGGACTACCGTCATCGTAGAAAGATGTAAGACCTGCGGTTATGGTCACATGAGTCACCTAACCGTCAATGAGATGGAACCGTCTAAGAAATTCATCAGCGCTCCTGGGATCCAATGAATATTTAGTAAACTCAGCTTTTCGACTGAGAGCAAAAAGGCCTTGCATCTGGTGAGATGGTTCAGCAAGGCTTTAAACGCTTCTGGATTATCGCTTAGTCCAGTAGTTCTTCAGAATAAATGCCATGACTACCAGAATTGCGTGCATCTTCACTTGGAAGACATACCCAGTAGTCTAATCTTGTCGTTCTTCAGAAAGGCAACTGTGAAGATCCATCTACATTCATTTTATCTTCTGTTCTGGTGTCATTCCATTAGACGCCATATCCTTATGACCAGAGTTAATTGACAGTCGGCTGGCACGGCCACCAAAAATTACTTCTAGTGAAGAAAAGAACTTCGACTCTGAGTTTGACTGAAATCCTCTAGAACATCACTTATCGCTTACGTCTGTAGTTGCACGGGCTTTGGAGCAGACGGCTAGGTAGAATCCATCAGACTGTACAACTCCATCGCCTGGATGTTAAAACCATACAAGGGGGAAGCAGTGAGTTGATGACCATGGAGACAGGGCCTCCTCTGCTTGGAATCATCACATTGGCTGCAATCAGGAAACGCAATAAATGTCCCACTCCCAGCATTGCTTTTATTCAAAAATCCATTGTATCGTCTACGACGAGTTGTCTATCCTAGTTACACAAGTCGTCAATAGTTGTGTTAACTAAAGTGATTTTAGTTCATCGAACCTCGAAGTGCATTCTCGCCTAATCATCCACATCGTTTGGTATGTTTTGAGTATCTTGGACAAGGGGCATTGCGACTACATTGAATCTGCGTCTCAATTGATATAGCATTCATCATAGTTCATGTCACTCTTTAAGGTCCTTCTAGTCTATTGCGCCTGGATGGTATTGATATCTTCCTTATAACAGTCAAGGGCCTTAGCTCTTTTTTTTTTGTAACGAGGGCTCAAAAGCATCGAAAGCCTAAAGGTCAGTGTGGGACTTTAACCGCACTAAAAATATGTCCTCATCGTATTTCGTCAGAACGATTCCCTGAGCAAAGGCTCAAAGCGCTCGTCTAGTCGTCACTGTCAAGTTTGTGGAGAAGTTACACCTCGCTGGAAACGCTCACTCTCTCGACGGCGTTCTATAGTTCTCAGCTCTATCATCAATGTCACGATTGAGCCCTGAGTAGCCTGCCATTTTCGGGGACTGCTTAACATGGTGGGGACCAGGTTTATCACTGAAGCTGGTTCCCCGATCGCTTCGTTGATGGAGCTCCTGATGTTTTCGAATCTCTTGCACGAGAAGAGAACATGCGCCGCATCCTCTATTGTTCTCTCACAGTTTGGGCAGTGAGGATTATCTTTAGTGCAGCCATGTCCACTAAAGGCTTGCGTGAGGTAGTACTTTACCCCTCAATGCCTCCTCTGCAGTCATTCATCGACATTGGGGATTAGGGTATACGTCCATCTACTCTTTTGGAAACGGGTCCATCTACTTTGCCATGCACGAATTGTATAACGCCGGGCGTCCTCTTTTGGCAGGTTCTCCCGTCGGATCACAGAGGTGGTAACCCTTGCTGGCAGTCTTCGCTTACTAGACCGAATGCCCGATGTATTTGCCATTATCTGGGACAGAGCCATCGTGATCCTGTCAGCTTTATCTTTTACTTGTTTAAGATGCTCTTTATAGCAGATCCTTGCGTCTAGAAGGAATCCCAGGTATCGCAGGAAAGGCTTCAATGTGACCGTGAAATCGCCACTCTGAAAGGAAAACACCTCTCTCTTTTCCTTGTGGTCAAGAGGACTGCTGCGGTCTTCTGTGCCGCCAGGCCCAATCCTTTTTTTTGCAGCCAACTGGTCACCCTACCGACCGCCTCCGTGCATCTATCCGTGACCTCTTCAATAGTCTTGGCCACAACCACTACGGCTAGGTCGGCCTGCACACCGACATCCGTTGTGTAATGCAGCCCTCTATCCCCAAAGTAATCGCACACGATTCTCTGGAGGTACTCGTAGTTTGGCACACCAAGGGCCTCCAGAACGTTTGCGATATGGGACCATCTGGCTGAGTTGAAAGCGTTCCTCACGTCCAACGGGACTACAGCAAAGTATTTCTTCGAACCGCCTCTCCATCTTTCTCCAGCCGCAGCGTCTCGAACTATGCTGACGACCATCTCGATCCAGGATCGATCTGTGTTTTCTGAAGCCGAACTGCCGCTCGTTCAGACCGCCGGGGCGTTCCAAGGCTTCATTCAGACGATTCACGATGACGCTTTCGAATGTTTTTCCAAGTTTGTCCAAGAGGCAGATTGGTCGATATCCAAAGGGATCTTGTGGATTCTTCCCTGGCTTGGGAATCAAGACCAAGTTCTGCCTCTTCCATTGCTTTGGGAACGTGCCTTCCTTCAGGCATGTCGTGAATAGCCTTACAAAAAGGGCCATCGACCAATTCTACCTGATGGGTGATTTGAGGGGCTCTTCCAATTGCGAGTGCCATCTGAGTCGCGATATTATTTTACTGCGCTTTTTCTAAAGGTAGAATTGCTGAGATATTTGGCGCATTGAGGTTCTTGGGTTTAGGCGCACACTTTCAGTTACAGCTGCAATATTCTCTGTTGAGTGTACTGGACGAACACTGAATATGGAAGTTTTGTAAGGAAAGTTCGAAATGTTGGTTTGCTAATTGATAACCGAGCAAACCAGTCCACAAAATTGGGTACACCAGCTGCACTTTATGCATTATTCCGATCAAAATTGTTTTCCAAATTTCGCACTGTTTCGGCAACACAACTAGGAACAACATTGTTTAAACGTAAATCGATTGGCATCGTGCCGCAAGAATATAAAACTGAGTTTCTTCAGAATTTGACTTATCGTCAAACTAGGTGCTTCATTGTGGTGGTCGATATTCGATGCTGGCGGTAGAGGATCTTTTCGACATCAGTTTTCCTCACAGTATTAGCTTGTCTTTGTAGTGTTCTTCGGGATATCCGCAATCGCACCGTCGCTACAACTAGGTAATGGCTCGAGTCGATGTTGGCCCCTAGGACGTCCAATTTTTTTGATGGTTGATTGATAAGGAGTTCTCCAAGTGTCGTTATGATTATCGATATATGGCAACTCCGTGCTAGCTTCGAGAATGTTTCTGTTCGCCATAAAGTCAATCTATACTTTTCGACAGAACTACTCTTTTCCTAGCGGTGACTGGTATTTCCTCAAAAGAGCATCCGCGGATACGACCAATGCTGCTCAGTGTCGGGTGATGTTGGAGAGCCTTTTAGGCCTGCAATTCGAAACCGACTCGCAGCATTTAGCGGCTTCCAACTGTCTCATTGAGCATATTTCAGAGGACGAGTTTACGGCAATATGCTGGTAAATATCCTTCACATCAAAGCCAATATTTGCCCTGAAATCCGCAACATAACATACGACAATTTCTGAAAGGTGATGAAAATTGTGGGGAAAGAGCAGGAATGGCTTTACAAATAAGTAAATAAACGTATACTTCACGTATCTTGTAGTATGTTCTAGTTGTTTCAAATGAAATTGTATCGATTCCTTCTCATTTGTAAGTGTGTTCCCTGGATCAACTTTTCATTCCTGTCAAACAAGATTTCAAATAAATTCAATTTAACAACGATACATCAAGATAAATGTCCTTACTCCTAGATTTCATACATGTCCCCTGCTTTTCTTGTATAAGGATCACTTTTCTAATGTTTTCTCGGCCGGTTGGCTCCAATCTAATAAAACACAAAATCCTGTAAATTGATTTCTAATATTATTTTCAACACGTTAGGCACACTTTTCATGAGTAATACCTTAACAGAGGGGGCATGTCCTAGTCATCAATTCACAACCAACTCTGGAGAATCTCAAATGAGAGATTATGTAGATTTAATCCAATCTACCTGAAATAAATTGCTGGACCATACTCGTATAAAGGATCTTTCGAATTGTGGGCTTGTCATTCGACACATCTTGCCTAACCGAGGATACATAAATGTATGTACGAGTAAATGCCTTTCCAAACCATCTTTATCGCATTTAGGTTCTCTAATACTTACAGCTTCATGAGATACGAGTAACTGGTGAACCACATACTTGATGAGAAGTGCCCATTGCGGAAGCCGCTTTCAAATCTCAAGATCGACCACATCAGCTGAACCGCCACTAAATGGAGTCTCCACTGATACTAGCAGCTGTGTTTGGATCTAAATGCATCTCCCACTCTGGTATTTTGCCCCAATTATTTGTACTGTGTGAAAGGTAATCTATTTTGTGGCTACATTGTGGCATCACATGCAACATCAAATCCGCAGCAACACATTGCACACACAATTGTGGCTACAAATCTGGTACCCAATGCGGCTATTTTATGGGTTTCGCTACCCATACGGATTGAGTCCTTACCTTTACAGCCCATCCAACCTTGCACAGGGGTTTAATTAAAATACTTTCCACTTTGGTGTCTCACTCTCTCTTGTATGGCATGCCAGCTGGCACATGACCAATCACAAAATCAACCTTGGAAGTGAAAATGATTCCATAGATACATTTGCCCATTCCCACCATCTATTCGTGCCACCGGAACACCAACGAAACAAACGAAATAATGTGAATTTGAAAATCCCAGTCGGCAAAGTCAAGAAACAACACAATTGTCCGGAGTTGGGAACCCACTGGCCAGACCAAGTGGATTCGGATTTGTAAAATATTAATGAGCTGCTTTTGGGTTGGTGGGAGTTACATCGCTTAGAAGCCATCCGCGTGGTCTATTCGTAGAAGCAAGAGTACCCATATACTCGTACAGAACACCAGACTCAGTCAGTCAGCGGAACTTGCTGCACAAATTGCTTAGCTCTGGTTTGGCAACAAAATTGATTGTGATGATGGTATTCTGGAGCGTCCCTCCGTAGGGAATTCAACAACAACTTGGACGACTGAAGAGACCACCACTATACGTTGGGCTTTGGTTTTACTTAATTTTCTAAACGAGCTCCTGGAGGACCTCGATTGTGATCCTTCTCAGTACTGCAGGCTACACAAATACAAATATTGTAATTGAGGTTGCTCTGTGCTCAATACGAATATGTACTCAAAGCTACATTGCTAATATGTTTGATGCCTTCGAGTCGTCTCGGTCTGGAGCGATTCCAGCATCGAACCATGACCACCATCCCCTGTAGGAGATGATAATGCATTAAGTATGATGACGGCAAATGACGATAATTACATATGCCAGATTGGATGTGGTGATTGTGAATGTTGGTTGATGGAAGGTTGTAGATTTGTATGAACATATAGAAGGGGTGGTTTGGCGCGAAAGGCTCTTGCCAGATTGGACCTTTAAAAGGACAATTTCTCTATCTGTAATCTTTTAAGTTTCAATTACCGTCGATTTGCTTGGCAGGGATTAGATTGCGTGCATCAGATACTAGACCGCTTTAATGGGCTTATCGGGGATAGCAATTCGTTTACAGATCTGTACATGTGTGTGTGTCGATGTACTTTGTTTTTCAACCGTAATAAGGTGGTAATGACGTCGTTAGTGCATTTTAGAAACCAGTGTTTGTTTTTGTTTCCGGGTTGATATGTTCATTTCAAAGTCACATGGGCCTTCTTAGTGAAGTAGTAGTTCTTGTCTTGAATGTTTTCGATTGTTTGTTTGGGAAAAGACTTCTTCGGCTAAAGTATGCATATATATTAGTTACTTATGTGACAGTTCCAGATGAGCCTAGGCTTTAACTAACCAGCCTCTCCAGTCAGCCCGGTCATTAGCTAAATGCCTCCAATTGCACACTTCACGTCGTTTGAGGTCCCCTTCTACTTGTCCGAGCCCCCTTAGGAGAGGTGTGACTCTATTATTCCTCCCTTCCTGTGAACAGCAGCTTCCGTATCAGTACTCGCCAACTGCGTTCTTCCAATGTTATGTTATGTCGATATCATCGACGTCAGCTAGTAGTTGCACAGACTTTTGAAGGAATGTGCCTCCGGTGTCCGCTCTTGCGTTTCGCACAATTCTTTTAAGTCTGATGTTAAAGATGTCAAATGGGAGTGTATCACCTTTCTTAAAACCTTTTTTGACATCAGAAGTCTCGGCTAAGCTGTAGCCGACTTTGACGGACCAGTGAGAGTTTTCAATCCCGCAAAGAAGAACGAGCTTAGCAGGGATGCCAAAACTAGACATGGCTCTATAAATGCTGTCATATGCGGCTTTAAAATCGATGAAAAGATGGTGGGTATCAATGTGGGCTCCTAGAATTTTTTCCAAGATCTGCCAGATTGTAAAGATTTGGTCGATTGTTGATCTTCCTGCTCTGAAACCGCACTGCTAGGGGCTAATCAGGTTGCCGATGAAGGGTTTTAGGCGTTCAACCAATATGGCAGAAGATAAGACCTTGAATGCGATTTTGAGGAGCCTTATACTTCTAAGTTTTGACCATCATCGTATAAGTTTCCAAATTATCAGCGCCGATTGCGGCTCTACTAGAAGATTTCTTTCTCCTTGTGGTGTTGTATTGACACATTATATATAGATTTTGGCGAAACTTCCATACGTAGTTCCAGAAGTAGAACCCACATCTTTCATTGCAATGGCGCTGCGACGCTTTTTGCTTAGACGCAAATGCCTGCAGGCGTTCCTTATCAAAACAAGGATTTCGTGGTACACATTCGGCGAAGAATTTGCCTGTCTTTTTCGATTGCTTTTTTTTCTTCGTTATACCTCTTCATAGACATTCGTTTTTGTTGTGACGCTTGGAAAATTCACATTCGCACCATTGTTGCAGCAGGGTGGTGATCCGAGTCATTGTCAAATTCTTGGACTTTGAGAATACTGGAGGCATGCCTCACGTCTTATGCTTTGTGATTAATTTGATAAAGATAAAGCGTTGCATGATCCAGAGACCGCTCAGCCCACTCTTGAAGAAACCGTGTTTTTGCTATATTTTGTTCCGCCGCAAGGTCAGTAAGCATAGCTCCCTTTCCAGACGTGGTGTCTGTAGTCTATGCTTATCAACTGAAGTTAAAATCGTACTTCAGACATTGCTCATTTGTTTGCCGAGCATCTCGTAGAAACTTTCTTTGATGGCAATCACGCCATCGCTGCGCAGGTTCTCCAAGAAATTATTAATGGAAAAAAATAAAAGTGTCGGAGACGGAACAGAGCCCTGCGGCATACCAGCGTTTTTTTTTGAAAATTTCAGACTTGAAATCAAAGACAACTCGATGCGAAGAAACCTTATGCCTTAAAAAGCCTCAAAAATATTAAGTGCGACTTTCGTCAGGTACATGAACGCTTCGGTAAGACATGACATCAAATCAATATTGGACCTGTTGCTGCAAGAATTCAAATGCATGTCATTGAGATCACTTTATGTTGCGAGATATTTTATGAGCTGATGACTTATTAGCCATGACTTTTGATAGGAGTGATGTAAGTGGAATGGGCCTGTAAGTAGAGAGAAAAGAAAAGACTCGTGTTTCTGGCGATTGACCAAAAGTTGATACTACCTTGGGGACATTGCAGTATTGTTTGCTTCCGTTATTGGTCGCATTGGAATTTTACCCGTTTAAGAGTTGCGTTGCAATCTTTCTTGCTTTCTTTCTTTTTGGATTTCCTTTCTCAATGAGTCGTACCAATGCATTTCTTTTGCTTGTATACTCTACTAACGAAACTTATTCCAAAGAGAATAGTGCCTGGGATTATATCACCAACGCCATCTACTTTGTTATCAGGGAAACATAACGACCAGTTAAAATTCCTGGTGCTGTACAGTCTCGTGTACGAGATATTAGCTCATACGACACATTGGTCCGACGGACCAAGAAGGGAGAGCACATCGACTATGTACTTATCAGGGTGAGAAGTTAGAAACAAGTCTCGAGTGATGGCGGAATGACTATGAACATATGGTAATTGCGTGTTCAAGCTAGGTCAATGACGTTATTTAATAAAAAGCGGGCAAATGAAGGTTGCTTTTAATCGTCCAGTTATAGGCTGTAGCTCATAGGTCCTGTTGAGTGGCAAGACCGCGATAATTTATATCGGGACTTAAAACATGGTACCGTGGGAGTCAGTTGCCCCTCGGTTTTTGGTCCGAATCTGGCTTTTAGAGGTAGGTCCCCTACGCGGTTGCTATTTTAAACCTTAAACGCAGGTAGGGTGAACCTGCTGGTCACATTCGATGTAGAGTTGCAACAAGTACCGGGTGTTGAGACCCTATGATTAATAAGAAGTTTTAGATGGACCTAGACTTTTATTAAGGGTGGAACCTGTGCTCTCAACATGGGTTCGGAATTGGTAGCAAAGAAATTGACGGAGAGCGATGGTGAGGCGTGTCCTGGATGTATGGGCATTCTGTGAAAGTAAGTCACGTAACTCATGAGACATTCTGTCCTTAAGAAATTATTTGTCTAGAAAGTCGAAGCCACCCAGAATTGTGTATATTGAAGTCGCCCTCAAAAGCAATTTCAGTATCAGAATACCGGGGCACAATTTTTTTATTATGGAGTCAGACTTTCTGGTATTGGGCTTCTTAAAATAAAGCAGTAGTGGGTACGGAGATGAAATTAGGGCCACATGAAGATAACTTCGGGATCGGAGCAGAGATTCCTTTGTGATAGAGTTTTGGAAACTGGCATTACTTCGCATGTTGATGATGAAACCGCGTTGTTTGCACTCAGGTAGTTACATACCTGTGTGATTCGACTGGTATTGAATCTACCTGTGTTTCACTAAGTGCTCTTTGACTGTGCAAATGCTACTTTGATAAGTGGAATTGACGACGCGATTGACAAGCAATCTGATGATGACCAATGTCATCGGTTACATTCTCCAGTAAGCAGTTAAGTTCAGTCTTTTATAATTTTCCCTGAAGAATGCAAGAAAAACCTTTTTCGAAGTCAGGAACATGCAGAAATGTGGGCCAAATACAAACCATCGATTGTGGGTGTAATAACTCATCCAAAGTAGACCTCATTGAAACGTTCTACTGATGTTGACCTACATTAGTTGACCTCTCTCCTCATTTTAAAATCCAAAAGGTTGTTGAATATAAAAACCGCTTTTCGATAACCACCCTGACACAAGTGGCGTTGTCCTTTCGCAATACTAAAAAAAAAACAGCAAAATTCTCATTGTAACTCATTTTTTATTGAATCCGATTGCCCTTAGAGTATAGCATCCTACATCAATGGGGAGCAGGAAGGATGCATCCGCATTCCAACCCAGAGTCCTGGTAGCCGCGCACCCAGTTTTACTAAAAGATCCCACCGCAACATCATTGACATGCAATTTGAATATTATTGCTCTGCATTCCCATTAATTGCCCAACAATCAATGGTCAATAGTCGGCAGATACAACTACCAGTACTCCCACCAAAGTTGCGATGTAATACATTTTATACAGCTTCCAACTGTTCACTATTCCCCTAACCACCATAGTCCCTCCGATGGAATGGCAATGCAGAAAAAAAATCTCTGCAACATTTTTTTGTCTACCTTATGCAACAATTGCATTCCAACAATATTTTTTCCACTGATAGGGCAGAAAGACCACCAATTGGGGGACACTATTCAGCTGCCGGATGCAATACCCTTTCGAACAATCGGTGCTTGGGACTTCAGGCTTTCCAAATCTTCAAAATGAATCAAATTTCTACGCGCATTACGTTCACCGCACCATACATACTATTAAAAGCAATTAATTTGTTTCCTTTTTGTTTTCATCCCACCATTACAGGATGTTGTATAGGTAGGACGGGACATCATGGTCCCACCGGAAGTCGGTCGGTCGATCCCATGAATTTTAATCGACGCCGAATAATTGAATCATTTTAATTGTGTTTCCCCGTTCACGTATGCATAATTTGTTTTTCTTTTGTTCCTGTAACAAGGACATTCGACCATTTCTCCTGACATACGGATACGGATAAAGGAGGCAAACTCTACCTAATTAAATTTATCAGGATTTTTTGCTATCGTTATTGGGCTGTGGTGGTGGGTGGTGGTAATTTTTTTTTTCATCCCCGCACAATAATTGACTCATTACGGGTGTCATAGGGTGTCATAGGGTGTCACAGAGTATTGCCAGAGTGCGTCAGAGAATGCGGCGGCGGTGTAGAATGCGACGTTATTCGTATTTCATTTTTATAGACATCGTAATCGATGAAACCATCGACCAACCGACAGATGGACAATTACTGGAATAAAGGATAATTTACTGTGTGAACGCCCGTACTTACCTACAAAAAAAAAAAACCGACGATAAAATAGACTCAACGAGTAGGCAGACGACAGACGAACAGGAAAGCCGCGTCCTGATTTTGTAAACAGGCTGCCAGAATACGACTCGAGTATGATTTAACGTCAGAGGATAAATGAAAAATCATTTAGGGGACAATTATTTGAGGCAATGAACATAATTTTCCTTCCTTCCTTCCATTTATCCTTTTGAGTGGGTGGCGGTAGGTGGTGGGTGGACGTTGGTAAATGGTTGATGTCTGTACTGAGTGCCTGTACGTTAAACGATGCTGCTGTGGTTTTTATTGCTGATTGCTCACGAATGGTTTTGTTTACACTACTGGAGGCAATTTCATCTTTTCTGTTGTCTGTCGGTTAGCTGACTGTCACTTGAGTCTGTGTATGTGATTGCTTTTGCTATATGATGAGCCACTGACAGATGATTGCATGCCCACGGGGCGACAGCGACGGCAGCGAAGGCACCGACGACGCGACGAGTAAAAGGATAATAATTGTTTTCTTTCATTTTATTGCTGGAGTTAATTTTAATTGTTGACATGTATGAGGGCCTGATTAACTGACGGCATTTATTTATTGCAGGTGGATTTTTTCAGGCACTTTTATTGCGCCACTACTGTGTGGGTATTATTTATTAAGTTTCAGCATTTTTTTTTTGTTTATTTTCCAACGCATTTCGCTGACAGAATTCAATCAGTGGGCTCACTCTTTTGGATGGAATTATTCAAGGCAGGGAATAGTAGTTAATTGTTGGTCTGTTCGTGTTGTTGGATGTCCTTTCGACTTGTCAGAGATAATTGTTATTGTTGATATGTATGGAATGGGAATAATTTATTTGTTTACAGCACTTCTGGGGAATGTTGATGTCTGATGGCGTATTGAGAGTTGCATACTGACATTAATATTAATATTTTGATGGGCTTAATGCCGATGTTGGTAGTTCTTCAAGAAGGAGCAATGCAAGTTGGGTTGATGGAGTAAAGAAATTCTCAGCGTTTGTACATGAGAAAATGCCAAAATACTTTGGCTTCATACAGATTTAAAAAAACTGAGCAACGACAAGACCAATGAGCGAGGTTCTGGGTTCGTTTGAGCGAAAAGATTCAGATTTCCCGAATTTATTCAAGTTCTTTCAACTTTGCAGCTGGTGTTTTTGAGGTGCCTCTGAAGGCATATGTATACGTACAATCTTTTTTGACTCAGGCTCTGATTAAAGGTACAGTGAATGTCCGTAGTACACAAATAATTGCAGCAGACTTCATACTTATGCGATCGTCTTAAGCGGCAATCTGTACCGCGGTTGCTAGGCAAACTGCCGAGTTTCTAATATCTCGGATTGGGCTATGAGCGTAAAAATCCAGTTCATGGAATAGTGCTTGATTTATCTCCCAGTTGTGGTCTCCGGAAAAATGGTAAGTGCCAACATACTGAATAAAATGCATTCAATGTTGACGACCCTTACGATTGTTTAAAGGACAAGAACCTTCGGATCTGCATATGAAATGTCTAGACCCTTAACGTGCCACGCAGATATCACCGCTATACAAAAAGTGCGATAGAATGGATCAGATTGTTGCGGTGAAATTTACCACAACAAAACCTACTGTTCCCCTTTCCTCCCGGCCTCACTCATCCACATTCCTTTCCGTTGGTTCTTCAAAATCCTAGAAGGGTAGTGGGCAGCCATGGGTCCATCAGCCACTGGTGCACACTCCTAATATCTTGAAGGATCAACCACAGCACGTAGGACGGACGGTCCGTTGAAATAACTATTTGGAGGAATGCGCGATACCAGCGTCCAACGTTTTAGTGAACAAGAGCCATTCACGAAGTTGCCGGCTCTTGCCCTTGTGTTATGTTGTCTTTCCTATCGGGTAGTTTCCTTAGCCTTAGAAGGCATCTCCATCGGTCTCCCTGCCAGATCCGCTTTTTGCCCCACCCGATCACTTTATGTCGATTGTCTTCTTCGAAAAGTATATAAGCGGGAAGAATTGGTGGGTCCTTTAACTCTGTCTTCTTACTTTTATGCTTCTCGGAGAGGACAACCTATAGGTCCACGAAAAGAAGACATAGAAGTCTTCATGAGAGTGACGGGCGGTCAATTCTACCCAAACCCTTTACGTCTAAAGCCAGATGGATGGTCTGGAGCCCTCTGCGTATAACGAATTTTACCGACGCTTTATTCGGTGACGGACGGTCGCCCAACGAAATGACTTTGTCGTCGCCGCCTATCGGCCTTTATAATTCTTGCCAACCTTCAATAAACGAATGCAATTTATAAAGTATAGAAAAAATAAAAATTGTAGAATAAAGAATTCTGTAAGGACTCGACCCCCTTCTACGTCACCCGCACTACCGACCGAAACTCTAAACAAAAGATTCTTAACAAAAGGATTCACCTTGATGCCGTATAGTTTACATTGAGTAGCGTTCCAAAAGTAAAACTTCTTTCATAATGCCCATCGTATGAGTAGTTCCTCGTTTCGCCCTCAATTCACCCCATCCGACTATTATCAGAAACGGATAATGATCAGGAACGATAAACTCGAGTAGGCCATATATTGTTTGCAAATTATCTTTTCCCTTTTTTTTGTAGATTTTGAGAGGGACTGGTGTTGCATTGGGGCTCAATGCAAGCCCAATGTCTAATCGTGGGAAAATATTTACTCGGGCCAAAGGAAAATCCTAATCTTGGAAAAATTTCCCCAGATGTGTGAAATAAGAATGGGACGTGCATGAGTGTGTGTGAGAGAGGGAAAACAATGGGGGTTCAAGGAACTGTGGCACACCTCAGCAAATTTGAGGAGTGTTGCACACAAAAGCGAAAATTGGCCCGTTGCACCCGTCTGAACGGGGGGTGAATGTGGATGTATGCGTGAGATCTACGGTCCTAGCTAATAGCTATGGGATAGGGTTAACCACTTCTTGGTTGACCATCAAAAAGTTTAGAGCGAATTTTCCAAAAAAAAGCTTAGAAAGCGAAAAAAAACAAGGAAAAAGTGTGATCGGTTTTTTTTTTTTTTAAAAAAAAGGAGGAAACCTAGGAAAAGGAAGAAACAGAGTGAGAAGGAAACAAGGACTCAGGACCAGGAAGGGCAGGACTAGGAGGTAGTTCTACGGATAGGAACTTGATCAAAGAGAGCAAAGATATGTACCCCCTTTTTTACAGATTTCTTGCGATATCGTGTTACCCCGGGGTGAATCCATCCTACAAAAAAAAAAATCGCGCTTTTAGCGCCGAGCTTCGCAATTAGCGGTTTATGCTAGTTTGTGGTACCTTGTTGTTATTCACCTTTTTTCTGGAAATAAATCTTCCTTTGTAACGTATTACAAAAACGGATTCTTTCTGTTTTTCTGTGTCCTTCTTCCTTCGATTTGTTTTACAGCCGATGGTTTTGCACTTCCAATCGTTAAAAAGTGCATGGCACCTAAAATAAATAATTTTAAAGTGAAAGTTTCTAAATGTGTATTTATTTTCCTGATCCCAGCCCAGCTGAGCAGCCACCAGGTTCAGCAAACAATTTGCTGCCATTGCAAATTTCCCCAGGACTTCCATCCCTGATCCCAAGTGACAGATCGTCACACAGATCTTAACAGATTTCTGAGCGGTTCGGGTTTTTCTCTTTGTTTTCGCTATTTGTTTTTGAGTTTTGATTTCTTTGCCGGCAGCCCGGCAATTTGGAAACATTAAAATTTTCTTTTCTATTAAGTCGTGGAAATTTTGCAACTAGATATACGAGGGTGAAAAACTACGGTACAGACATACTATGTTAATTGCTGTAAGAAAAAGAAACAGCGCTTGTTTGGATGCAAGAAGTCTTAAGCTTCTGGAACGTTAACGAACGACTTGTGGCAATCCGCTTCAGGGTTATATTCGCCAACATAAGCCTAAAATTGGCCTGTGCCCAAAGAAAGATAGTGACGGATGTGTCTACGAGTTCTTCGACAAGAAATTTGAGCAATTTCCGAAGAACGATTCCAAGATAGAACATCTTAGGTAGGATAGTTGGTAACGAAACGTGGTATTCGACTATCTTTTAAAAGACTGCATGCGCGTAGCATATGTCACGCCAATTCTCTTCGCTGACAACGCAGCTATACTAAGCGATAACGTCGAAGATTTGCAGAACGCCTTAGATTCATGGAAAAATGCTAGAGAGAAACGGGTTTAAAATAAGTCGTTCAAAGGCGGAGCATTTGACATGCCCATTTGCGCATCCGTTGCGACCTGATCCGGATATAATGTTAGACGGAATAGTTCTTCCGAAAAGCACTATCTTTAAGTACTTAGGATCAATCGTTAACATGGAAGCGAAATGTGACGATGACGTAAACCACAGAGTGAGTGTGGGATGGATGAAATGGCGGGAAAATTCGGGAATCTTTTGCGACCGAAAATTTCCACTTAAATTGAAGGGGAAACTGTACACCACGGTTGTTAGACCAGCTCTTATATACGGTTCACAGTGCTGGACAATGTACGAAGCGTTTAAAAACAAAATGACGGCAGCGGAAATGAAAATGTTAAGGATGTCTAGTGGAGTCACTAAACGCGATTGCATTAGATCTACGCGTATAAGAGGAAGTCTACATATAAAGAATTCAGTAACCGAACAGCTTGAGGTGAATAGAATTGGCTGGTATTGCCACGTTCAAAGAAGATCTGCGGAAAATCCGGTTAAAAAGGCACTATCAACTACGGTCACTCCAACTGTAAGAAAACGAGGTCGGAAAAAGAATTCCTGGATTTCTCAGATGACAAATGCGCAACAACGCCTGAGGCTAACAACTGAAGCGATCCAGGACCGAACAGTATGTAGACATTAACCAACCCCATAAGCGGAGCAGCAGCGATGCAGTAAAAATGGGAAACTCGTTACGCATAAGTTCGTATAATGAGGAAAGGGTTAAATAAAAGGATAGAAAGAAGAAGTTGGTAACGAAAGTGTAGATGACACCACGTCAGGTAACGGACTTTGCGACGGGACGAAATATAGCAACCACAAGGCTTCGTCAAATACAAAGAGGCAAGACGGTCTCCGGATAATGAAACGCTTAATTAAATTGATTACATTGTGATAGACGTAAGCTGTGCCTCCTATATTCTGGGCGTCTAAATGTTCCGGGCAACCAACATAGACCAGCTTGTATTGAGCTAGGTGCGAATGCGGACTTACCAAGTGCCAGAACAAAGAAGGACGGCGACAAAAGTAGAAATACCGCGATTGCAAGATATCGCCATAATATTTGCCTAACGTGTATCACGAAATCTCCTAACAACTCTTATATGGCCAGCTTCGGGTACCGAAAACCAGTCGCCATGCTACCAATTTGCTATTAGAGACGCTACAACTGGGTTTCACCTGACTTCTTGATGAAGAATGCCGGAAACCACATGCATCGAAATAAGAAGCGTCGACGCAGCGTTGCTCGTGAGCTCTACGAGCTGAGTACATGAGATGAGCACCGAATTTTCTAGAAAAAAAAGATAGGTTGAACTCTATGAATAATGAACAAGTTAAAATAAATGATCATAGCGAGAATACCCTCACAGAACTCTGTAGAGATGAAGAAGGAAAGGTTTTGGTTAAGTCACAGTCGATGCTGGGAATATGGAAAGAAATTTTCGGAGGACTGCGTAACGGCAAAGAAGTCTAACATCCTGCCGTAACACCCAGAACTTCTGCCCACCTGGCCAAAATGAGTTAAAGACAGCAATATTTTAGCTTGCTTCCAACAAAGTAGTTAGACCTGATGGCTTACCAGTCGACGTACATAAAGTTGCTAAAAATGATCTGGTTACGGAGTGTATGTCTCATGAATGAAATCTAAGTATCGTTTGACCGCTCCAACTGTGTCAAATATGGAACATTGCATACAAGATCTTAACTGCCATATTGTGTTAAGGTCTAATCTGATTACAGGCCTGCATCTGACACCATTTATAGAGATAATCTTACAAAAACCTGTGCAACTACTTTTAGAGGGCTCACGCTATTGTGCTCGCTAGTATTGACGCAAAAAATGTCTTTATTTTTTTCGAAGAAAGATCCTTTGTCCAAAATGCAATACGAGCTACACGGTGACTTTGACCTTGTCGGAAAAACTGCCATCAATCACCTGAAATAGCTTGGACTTGCAAAGCGAAATGACTCCAATTCTTTGGTCGGCAGAGTAATCGTATCCAATTTGTAGGAGTAAGGAAAGACGTCACCTTACATGGTGATCATAAGACGAAGAGAAACTCAACTGACTTCTACATCGTGGGCAACTGGAGTCAATTACATAAGGATCGGGCTAACTTGAGAGGGTTGTTAGTTGAGGACGAGGTTCGCTCCGAATTGTAGTGCCACCCAAGTAGGACATCTTCTACTACCTGTGTTAGTTTTGAACCTTTTGGGTTTGAAAAATAGACAATTTGTCTATTTGTCTATTTTTGGAAAGCAGACAATTTGGTGTGGCTTCACCCATTTGATGATAAAACCCGTTCGGTCGATAGAGCTTTTGCAAAGTGCCGAACTACCAAAAGTAGTGTCTCAACCAAAAATGTTCTCGAATTCGACAGTAGAGGCAGTCGATCCACAATTTGCTGATGTTTAAGGACTTGCTCGTGTTTTCTGTGCGAAGCTATGTGGCAGCAGCTAGCATCGCCGTTCTTTTGAATTCAAAATTCAGGGAGATCTACTTCTTAGACACATACGAGTATGTACATTGCTTAGATAGTAACTCATCGGTTTGATTTCTTGCCACACCAGCATTTCTATTTGTTTTTTGGGTCTATCATACCTATTGTATGGTGCGTGTTTGAATCATCTGTTAACTACAAAAGTTTACGGCACGAATCTCATAATCTTCATCCTTTTAAGCGCAGCTCCCATGAGATATAGAAGACGTAAATTGAATAGCATCTTCATCTGTTGAAAGCTTCAAAAAGACGGGAATACGATTTGCTATCCAAATTATTCGCGTACTTCACCATCTGATATCATCATAGGGCAAGTGTATCTCATACTCATTATCGATAATCCTCTGATGAACGCTATAAACACATTTGAAGATGTAACACTCACTTACACAGCAGGTTGCATGCCCATAAGATCCAAGAATACCACCCTTCGCGTGCGTTCAAATCCAAAACAGTTTCCCTGGCGGTACATGAACCGAAATTCGATTAAGCCCTCTCAAGTTACCCTTACAAATCGGCAGAATGTCGTCCGATTATCACATTACTGTGTCAGACCGCAATAAATTCTGCCCTGTTTAGTTGGTTGGGTTTCTTATTCCAGAATAGGTTTCAGAACCCAGAACCACGTCAATCTGGGTCTGCAATTACTGCCTCTTTGGATGAGTTAATTGCTTTCTTGTCATTCAGTAGTCCAGCATTCATCGGTCGGCGGTGGCGGCGTCCTCATTGTCGTGGTTGTGGTTCTACTTTGGCAGTTAATCTCATTTGAGGGGAATCAACTTGGACACAGGAAGTGACATCGTTGTTGGCTTGGGTTACTTTCATTTTTTTCTTTTATTATTGTTTTAAGGTTCGTGGAAAAAGATGCGCCAGCAACTAAGGTACATTGTTTAGGGTTACGGTTAGATGCACTCGTTCAAGAGGAGCGGGTGATTCAGAAAGATGATTATCGCGAGGTTTTTTTCTTGAATTCTTCTTTTAATTTGTCCATCACAATGGAGAAAGATCAGGAAGAGAAGAAACCATACCAAAACTGAAGAAAACAGTTTAAAAGAAAGTGAAACCAAATCAAGTCTTCTCTTTGAGAGGGAGCTCGGTAATTACAATTAATTAGAAATTTGTGCACCCGCCAATGAGGGGTTGCAATAGGTGCTCGAGGCGCTTAAGTTGCCTGAGGTACTGAAGTTAATGACCCCTCGACTGGTGGAATGAAATACGTGGGAACTTATTTTATGAGGTGTAATAACTTCTTTGGTGGCCCTTGAGAGGGGTTCGAGGTTTGGTGTTGTATTTAAATGCCATGATCTGATCGTAGTGAATTGCTGAAGCAATGCGCTTGCCATTGGTTTTCTTTACGTGCCTTGCAGATAAGTTTAGATCGATGTCATAGAAGAATTGAATTGTTGTCGTGGAGGAATGAATAAATTGTGGACTGATTGGGAAGTCCCGTGTCGCCTCGATAGTATGTACTCGTATGTTCATAGATGATAAGTGAGGTTAAGAACTGCACTATTGGATAACAAAGGGACGATCACTCTAGCTTAATCCATGCATTGGACATGGTCAAAGCATTATTTTTCTAAAAAGAGTTTCTTCCAAGAAGAAAATGTTGACTGCATAGACACGTGTTGAAATTTTGCTCTTGACACTAAATTTTTGTCGACTCGGAAGTTGATCTTATTTGTGTTGCAGAGACTTGGTTCCAATCAGATGAGTCGGACCTAGAACGAGAAAACATTACAATCAATTGTTTGCATAACATCTCGGGTTATAAAATTGTGCGGCACGATAGGGTCACCAGCACAACTGGTGGTGGAGTGGCAATTTATCACAACGAGTCCCTTAAATGCATAAAAGTGGCTGAATCAAATGACAATGACATCGAGTATCTTCTGTTAGAGATCTCTGACGGTATCACTAAATGTTTTGTTGGCGTCGCTTATAATCCGAACCTCATTTTCTGAATTTCAAGCATGTTGCTCACTCTATGAACACATAAATACAATATCTGGGATGACTTCAACGTCGATCTTTTTAAATCTGACTCCAATGCATGTCAGCGCTTAGACAATATCGCTGCATCTGGACTTGTTGTCATTCCTCTCCGAGTCTCCTTGATCTTTGTCTAGTATCTGATCACGGCCTTATTTTCTGCACTTACCACATTGTCCTGTCAGGGTCTTCTATTTGCTCATCCTTCCAGTTTAGGTACGAGTACTTTGCATCAATTGACAACAAAGCCCGCCAACTAGATGCGCGCAGTTGTTATTACGAGTATTTCTCAGACGTGGATGGTAAAACTAACATTTTCCAATCCTCTATAATCAGCATGTTCCGCTGAAAACTGGTTCACCTCTGAGGTTAAAAATGCCATTAGGGTTCGAAGATATAAGTACTCTAAATGAGAACAACTTTGAATGTAGACAACTTCTGTAGCGCTCATAATGCCTCATCTTTTATTGCGCGAAGAGCCAACAAAAGATACTTTTTGAACAAACTTGCTATACATTAACCCTCCTAAAAGCTTTAGAGTAATTCTCGATTAATTGGCATAGTAAAAAAAGGCGACTTTGAGTGCACACCAAATGTGAATGACCTCAATAATGCTTTTGTCCTTAGAGATATAGTGTCCAGTTTTTGTTCCAAATGGTTATCGCTCCGCAATATGAATTTGAATTTAACTTTCTTTCAAATCTGATGCAGTTGGTGTTGACGGAGTACCACTTCGATTAAGAAAATCAACTTTTTGCATTACGACCTCGACTACCGGACAGTTGGAAGTTGGCTAAGATCATTCCCGTAAAGAAGAAACTAAATCCCATGTCGACCACAGACTCCCATACATCTCAAAGGTTTTCGAAAAGATTATTGAGGGGCAGATATCGAATAACCTTGCTCAACATGAAGTGCTGTGTCCAATGCAGTCGGGTTTTCGAGCCAATCGTAGTTGCTTTACAGTTGCTCTAATGGATGACATAATAACTATATAACTATATAACATATAACTATACTCTGCTTGCTCCATTTTTCGAACGCGTTCGATAGTATAAACCGTGACATCCTTTGTATGAAACTAAGAATGTACTTTGGTTTTAGTGTAAGATCGGTGCGCCTCTTAAGTGCATACAAACGTGGTATTAGTCAAAGGATTATTGCTGATAATATAATTACCTCGCCTTACATCTGAAGTACCTCAGGGTCCAATCTTATTTTGTTTCATTATTAATGACCTTACCACAGAACGTTCAATTGGTTCTTTTCACTTTTACGCCGATGACGGACAAATTAATTTGTTAAGACCGATTGGATTGATTGAAGATCTTATGAAGATCTATCTGTGATATGCAACTGGTCACAGAAAAATGGGCTTATTATTAATGCCATGAAAACCCAACTAATTGTAATATGTAAAAAACATTTTAATACTGAAAAACTACCGCCAATATATCTTAACAATATTCAACTTCAATTTGGGGACATTGTGGCAAATTCAGGATTTAGACTGAACCGTTTACTTTCCCCTGTAGACCATATAAATTACACTGTCGGTCGAATTTTTATGCCGGACTTCGGAAACTCTGCTTGTTTTCCAATTTCACACCAAAAGACACGAGGCTGAGACTCTTCTTCTTATCCTTTTATTAACCCTTTCCTCGTTATACGAACTTATGAATAGCGAGTTTCCCATTTTTAGTGCATCGCTGCTGCTCCGCTTATGGGGTTGGCTAATATCGCAGATCGCAGAACGCGTCTACATACTGTTCGGTCCTGGATCGCTTCAGTTGTTAGCCTCAGGCGTTGTTGCACATTTGCCATCTGAGAAATCCAAGAATTCTTTTTCCGACCTCGTTTTCTTACAGTTGGAGCGACTGTAGTTGATAGTGCCTTTTTAACCGGATTCTCCGCAGATCTTCTTTGAACGTGGCAATACCAGCCAATTCTATTCACCTCAAGCTGTTCGGTTACTGAATTCTTTATATGTAGACTTCCTCTTATACGCGCAGATCTAATACAATCGCGTTTAGTGACTCCACTAGACATCCTTAACATTTTCATTTCCGCTGCCGTCATTTTGTTTTTAAACGCTTCGTACATTGTCCAGCACTGTGAACCGTATATAAGAGCTGGTCTAACAACCGTGGTGTACAGTTTCCCCTTCAATTTAAGTGGAAATTTTCGGTCGCAAAAGATTCCCGAATTCTCTCGCCATTTCATCCACCCCACACTCACTCTGTGGTTTACGTCATCGTCACATTTCGCTTCCATGATAACGATTGATCCTAAGTACTGAAAGATAGTGCTTTTCGGAAGAACTATTCCGTCTGACATTATATCCGGAACAGGTCGCAACGGATGCGCAAATGGGCACGTTAAATGCTCCTTCTTTAAATGATTTATTTTAAGCCCGTTTCTCTCTAACGCATTTTTCCATGAATGCGTTCTGAAAATGTTCGACGTTATCGCTTAGTATAATTGCATCGTCAGCGACGGCGTTACATTTGCTTCGCGCATGCAGTCTTTTAAAAGATAGACGAATACTACGTTAAAAAGGATAGGGCTAACAATGTTTCCTTGGTGCACTCCGACATTAACTGGAAATTCTCTCGTTAGTCCAGCAGAGCTTTTAACCGCAGTTTTTACGTTTCCGTACATGTCTTGTATCATTCTAACATACGTTTCCGGTACGTTTTAAGAGACCTCACCACGGCCCATATGAGATCCCTAGGCACTCAATCGAATGCTTTCTCGAGGTCGATAAATATCATGTGTAAGACCTTAGACGAATCTCGGTGCTTTTCCATTATTTTTCGTAGGCGTTGGATAGCGTCCACCGTCGATCTTCATTCAGCAATTCAGCAAAACACTGGCTATTATCGAGCTTTATTATTTGCCGAAGACGTTCGTTTCGAGTGTCACCTTTTCCTTTGTATAATGGAACCAAGAAGCTACTTCTACATTGATTCGGCATAGTTTTCCCACATTTTAATTTATTTAAAAGTTTCGATAGCAATTCGCTGCCGATTCCCTCCATCTTCGAACAAAACTCTGATGGAATGCTGTCTGGTCCCGCCGCTTTCCACCGCTTCATCTTTCCGGTTGCTATACTTATTTCTTCGATTGAGTAGTCCGAAACTTCCTCATCGAACAGATAAAGTCTCCAAATCGGCAATGAATAAGTGGGTATGTGAAGCATGAAGCAGATGTACAGATTTAGTAGCAGCAGACGGAGAGGGGCACAAATTCACAGTTGCCCCAGGTTATTTTCTATTTAATTCGGTACTACTGTCAGCACCAAAGGCAGTAGTCGCGGTGCAAGCATGCTGGGCTGATAACCTCTTACATTTAAGTGTGACGCGCTTTCTATTCAGAACCATGCCAACATCCTGGTATTGCCATCTGATCTCATGACGACTGACCTGGCAAATTTTTACGGTTTGTTCGGAGTGTCAAAAACCCCATAGCAATGGGTACGCAAAAACGACGCCTCTTATCCTATGGTGGAGGAAAAAAAATCGGACCTACGCGGAAATGTAGAGGACCACGGGCTGAATTCACATTGCACCATTTGTTCCTGAAGAACAATTCCCAGAAAGGTTGAGTTTTTCGCATCGTATAACCCCCTTGCAGCAGATATTTAGCGACAAATAAAGCCAATGGGCCGACCAAATGGTCACGACCACTGATAATACCGGACTTGCTATGCAAATCAGTCATCTTTAATAGCTCCACACAACAGAATATACACAGTGTGGTGAAAAATATCCCGGACACGAGCCTGTTAACAAGTTGGACTACATTTACAGAGCATAATTTGCTGTTTTCATGAACTTCCAGTGCTGCGTTCCTTGCAAAGATCTTAAGAATCCTTTCTGTTTTTCAACACATGACATGTTTAAGCCTCGCTTAAAAGAGTTCCAGTCCGCTGGATAAGTAGACAGTTGTATTGTCTTCAAGAATTGATAAGTATAATCAGTTGCATCTGTTGGATATGATAGAGCTGACTCTATGCTCAGGAACTCCCACATATTACTAGCTCCATGTGTGGAAAATATCTCTTCTTGCGCTCAACATTGTGGTTTCAAATAGCCAGTTATTTTGACAGAAAATTAAGGATGTCAGGTCTTAGAATAAAGTTGTGCGAGCATATCGGACAATTTATCCTCACGCAACTACCCACACGCATCATTTTACACACACGACAGCCTTTCTAGAGAGAAAAAGTAATGAAACGTGCATGCGATTAGTCTCCTCAGAAACAACTCCCACGTACTCATGCACCATGTCCGCAGTTTAAGTGTCCTACCCAAGCAATCTCAGTTCCAATCTTTTATTAATGAGCTGTCATGACTTAAATCGTTTCCAAAAGTCACAGCCAATCGCAGTTAGCTCTATCATATTTCAACACCACGTCCAAGTCCTCTGCAATCAACGGAGAGACGAGTCTCCCGAATATTTCACCTCAAATTCGATTACTGGCATTAGACGTTCTCAGGAGCAGGTATTCCTACTCCTCCCCACATAATCCCAAACCCAGCCATCCGCTTAGACTTCCGTTTGGTCTCAGAGTCTGAGTTTAGATCTAAGTCCGTCTGAATCATTCCATCGAGACATCATAAATTAAGTCTTCTACCAAGTCGTTGGCCTAACATTTTGTTGTGACTGTGGCGACCTCATAAAGAATTTTATGTTCTTTCTGCCGGTCTTCGTATGGAAATAGTAGTGCAGCGGTTCGTTGAAGACGTCTTCCATCATTTTTGGCCGTCATGCTATCGTGATCACAATTATTTCTTCTGCTGACGCATCCAACTTGTAACCGTCTGTCGGCCGATGCATAAGAACAAATTGAAGATACGCGCCAAGTAGTTCAACATTTTCTTATGATCAAGTGCAGGGAAACGAATGAATACCTTCACCTTTGTTTCCAATTTTCCCACCATTATCGACCCTTCGGCCGGACCTCTCTGAATCACCCTCACATGATGTTATGTTGGTGTTTGGTTTCCACCCGTGTCACGTCGCACTATGAATGACCCGCTGTCATAGGAGTACTCGTATGTGCAGTGATGACCCTGTTTTGGTTTTTCCTTGCTTATATGCTTGACGAGCTCGCTTCCCCCATTTACGCGAGAGGGTTGTTGCTACTTTAAGGGCCAGACGGTAAAGGAGAGTCAAGTGTTTGTTTGATATTCGCTTTTTCGATGAGAAGTGTCATTGGGTCGATTGGTGATGTGTGCTTTTGTTAGCTGAAATGGACATTGTGGAGGACAACAACTTGTTGCCAGTTAGAAACTATACTAACAGAATAGGTAGGAATAGAGGGGGATTCTATTCTCGAGGGTAAAAAGCATTTTGTTACAAACGCACATCTACCTACGTACTCTTACTCATAAACATAGTCATCGAACGAGGCCAGAAAACCAATTCAACAGGATACCTGTTGATTTTTCGACAGTCAAACCAGTCATCCAGCCATGGACTGGGTTAGGGTTGGCTGAGTACTGTGGCCGTGCTGATGTTAATGTTGGTGTTATTGCCTGCGGTTATTTCACCTGCTCTTAAATTAGAAAAGGTGTCTAAGGGATGATTTTATGTGAAACAACTGTGATGTCAGTTTATTCAGAAAGAGGTGTAGGTGTTCGATTGCAACATCGTCGCTCTGTTTTGTGGTCTCTGGGAAGAGGGGACGGGACTGGCCTGACTGGGAATGTGGAAAGTTTATCTGCAGAAATTAATCAAGGATAGTTCGGTTGAAATGATCTGATTGATATTAGGGTGGTGTTGTTAGTCAACGTGGCAGGGGTGATCAGAACGGTCGAGATGGTTGTGGTAGTGTGCTTTTTGTACACCCTGGGGAGGTGTTATGATGCCGAAGTAAATTAGAAGCGAACATCGCTTGGGAATAAGTGTTTGCAATGATGGAGATATTGTAATTAATTTATTGCCTTTGGCAGCGTTCATTGCAGTTAAATGTGACTTTTGTTAAACACGAAGTTAGGATTAACGTTTACCCTACTTGAAGGTGTTACAGTCAATTGGTGTGACCAATGTTTCACCCGAGGTATAGGGAAACGAAAACGTGATTTACTTCTCAGTGGTGAGTATGTAGCAGTAACTGAAGGATAGATTTATATGAACGAGTATACGACTGGAAGGCAATCCTCGACTTTCCAAATGTTGATTGCCTTTGGCAGGGACAAATTGATGAAGAATTGGCAAAGTGAGGTTAACAAGCAAGTAGTTAACTGTTTGACAGAATCGGTCTTCTTTATAGCTAATTTTAAGTGGTTGACAGAAGGTTCTCGATAGGGCTGATTCAATGGTGTTTTTGCAGAAGAAGCCTGAAAAATAAACGAAACTCGGTGTAATGGACGACGTGAGTTGAAAAGGATCGACCAAGACGATAAGTATTAACCCTCTCTCTATACGTATGGACATATTAACAGTTATAAGCGGACCTGATCAACCTCTCATCAACCAATATGATTACGGGATGTGAGGATATTAGAAGCGGAGAGGTTGTATTACAGGAAAGTGTCAAGGCCTTAAAATGTTTCTTAAACTTGCTCGACTTTTCCCGAAAGCTGCCACTATGCAGCTTTGATGATAAAATGACGAGTACTCACTTCTCATAAGGACGAAAAAAGAGCAACACAATCAGCATATCGTAGAAACTGATATATGTATGTCATAGCATAGAGGACTTTACAGTACTCAAAAAGATCATATCAGTTAAGCACGGTGCGAATGGATATCTCCAAGGGCTAACAAGGGTATCTAGTGTTCTCAATCAAAACTTCGTTGACAGAATGGATGATGATGGGCAAAAATTCGGTGCATAGAACGTCGATCAAATTAACTTATCCACATCCAACCAAAAGTTTTTTGCTGGTTGGGTTTTCAATATTCTATTCCTGACACCTCACGCGTGATTCGTGACATGTGTCAAAGTCAAACATTCTAAGTTAGCATGGACAGACTTACACCCAAACAACGGTTACTAATTATTGAATTTTATTATTAAAATTCAGCTTTTCGCGCGCTTTGATCATTTAACGGCGGTCATAATCGACCTACTGAGCAAGCAATTCAAGCCAAAGTGGCCAAATTTCGCACCAATTTCAGGCTATACTGCTGCTGTATCCGCCAGTGTTAATGAAGACAGTGATTTGTCCATTCGTTGCCGTTCTCAGTAATTGGGATTGTGCTACTCGACTACATGCAGTTACAGTTCCTGCAAGAATTGACGTCGAACGACCAGCCACAAGGTCAAATTTTTGGTGAGTGGACCTTAGAAAAGCTGGAGGAAGATCCGCTTTTTTATCGAAAAATTGTCTTCAGCAGCAAAGGCTATATCAGGCTGAATAAAAAAAAATTGCCGTATTTGGCCCGGCAAGCAACCTCAGACAATATGAAAGCTGCTAATGCACCCGGAAAAATGCGCTGTTTATGCGGCTTGCGGTCCGGAATTATTTTTTCATAGCTATCCCACTATCGTTCAATGATGTCGAAGATTTTTTGCTGGCCAAAATGTATGAGCTGAACCTAGGCTACCTGAATAACTTGTCCCAGCAAGACGGGGCTAAATGTCACACAGCGCACAAAAAGATGGACAAATTGAGGAATGAGTTCGGTGAGCAAATTATTTCTCGTTTTGGACTGGTGAATTGGCCGGCTAGATTCTGCGATTAGACGCCTTTAGAGAATTTTTATGATGATATGTCAAATCACAGTCTTGGAAGACAACACTACAGTTTTTATAAGTAAGATACCAGCCAATATGCTCGAAAAAGTGACTCCAAATTAGAATCTACTTATTCGTTTCAGAGACTTTGTCTAAGGGAAATATGGTCGATAACTGGAACCACACAAAGGAGACTCTTTAACTTAATCGTCAACAAATGCAAAATTCTATTTTATTGGTATAATCTTACTATTTTCTTACCATAGTTTAGGCACCAGTAAGTGAATAGCTAACTAAGTACTCATATTAAGGCAGATCTTGAAGAAGGTCCAATAAAACCTAAACAGTACTCTTTATAGAATATGATTTCATCTACGAAGATAGAAATGAGCTTGGAGAGCCACATCGAATTTTGGCATTCCCACCAAACTGATATTGTCATATTGTCTTCCCGTACAAAGACGGAAAATGGTTTTCGGGCCAATGAACGGTTGGACCTATCGTATACAACCAGGAAAAAATTTTGAAGGGAGTCTATAGGTACGAATAGAAAGTCTTACCTTCTTCATGGCCAGCAGCATGAAGAATATGGTTGCATTTGAGTACGCAAAATCGCTGTGGGAATACATCATTTGTTTAAAATGCAACATATCTCACAATGTTAAAGATCCTGCTAAACAACTTCTTCTTCTTCTGAAATGGCACTAACAACAAACAACCACTCCAGCTGTCACGGTCTTTCGCCAGCCCCTTCCATCGGTGATGCACTCCAAGTTAGTTGAGGTCCCATTCCACTTGTTCGCACCACCGTAGATTTCTCCGTCCTCTGCTGCGTAGTCCCTAGCAAGATCAATTCTACGTCTAGTCTCCGTGCTGGTATGGTTGTTACTTGTAACTGCGAAGACAAGTTTTTAACTACCTCCAAGTTATAGTCTCATTGGGGTCTCGCTGTCTTCGTCCAATAGCGTCAATGTCATCTGCGTACGCAAGTAACTGGGAGACTTGTATTGACCAGTAAATTTTGCACGTTTCTCTCTAAAGGTATGTTGCAAAAGTCACATGACAACGCGTCGCCTTGCCTTAAACCTTTTTTGACATTGAAAGTCTCGGTTGATTCGTCACCGATCTTAATGGAGTAGCGAATATTCTCCACTGCCATCATGTACAACCTGACCAGGTCATCTTCAGTTGATTTAAATAGTTCAGCTGGAAGCCCATCTGGACCAGCATCTCTATTCGACTTTAGTCTCGATATAGCCATTTCACCTTCACCTGAGTCAGCTGGATGGAATTTTCTGGAAGTCTAAGCATCGAATATTCAGGTTTCGTTGACGGATCTTCCTGCGTCGAACAGGGCTAATACAAGGCTGAATAGTAAATCTGAGAAATTTAAAGTCCACATTGGACTAAGTCAAGAGTGTAAACTGTCACCACTACCCTTCTTGGTGGTACTCCGTGTTGCCGAAGGGAACAAGTGGAACAACAACAACAACAACAAGTGGAATTCCTCGGAGTATGACATCGTACTTTTAACAGTTTAACTACGCTAACTTTCACATCATATAATGAAGCTTCGCTTGATGGCACAAAACTTCGAAGCTGAGCCGAATGGGGCATAGTATAAACACAGCCAAACAAAAGCCCTCAGCACTTTTAACATCCGCGCTCAACTTGACATTGATGGACAGGAAGTCTAGAATGGTGAAAGCTTTCTAAATCTAGCAAGTGTAGTCTCGGCTTACCTTGGTGTCACCTAACTGCATAGAAACGTGAAGGCTAAAGCTGAGTTCGGAATGCTATCCATAAATTGGAAAGTGATGTTATCAACTTAAGAACCAAGCTGCGACTGTTCTGTTTCAACTTGGAATCCATACGAATCCGTGGATATCATTAATACTTGCAAACTTCGAGTCTTTATTTTGTAAGGATCATGCACCAATACATCTATACAGCACTGTATATCTGCCCATAGAAAACGAATATCTGCTTAATTTTGTGACAACTAATACTAAAGCAGAATAAGAGATCTGGAGGTTAACAAGGGCAAAGGAAGTACATTCTTACGACAAGGAAAGACATTGAAGCTAGGTCATTTCGATAGGTATATACATAAGTGTTTCGAGTAAATAAACGTTTGAGTAAAAATCTGTATGAATCGACGAGGGGTAGATGAGTAAATGAAATCAAGAAACTATGGACCGTAAAGCAGCATGGACCTAGCTAAAAGGTCTCTGACAAACTTGGAGCTAAGTTCGGTAAGGGTTTTCCGAGACAAAGTCAGAGTCCTGGAAAAGATATGGTTGCGTATGAGCTTTCAATGGGCTAACGACAGTGCTTATATTGCTGATTGGGTTATTGACTTTGGTCTAACTGACCCCTCGTCGTAGAGGTATCTATGTATATATAAAAAGAACCGCCCAGGCCTACTGAGAAGGAAAAAGTGAAGATACCGTATCTAAAATCCAACAAAGTTGTTGGAGTGGACGACTTAACTACCGCACTCTTGAAAGCAGCAGGAGATGACTTTTAAGGAGCATACATCAACTCGTCTGTAAAATATGGTCGGCCGAAAGTATCAAAGATGAACGAAACCTTAGCCTTGTGTGTTCAATCCTCGAGAAAGGAGACCCTACAGAAATCAGAAAATGACACCAGCGCTGAAATCAAACGAAGAACAACTCTTGCCATCACTGGTTCCTTGGGCTAAGAAGGCAATTGAGTAGGAAAGTCCTTTCTCGAACAACAAAAGTGACCCTTTAACCACAGTCCTGGTCTATGGCGCAGAGGCATGGATTTTATTTAAAAAGGATGAATGTGTTCTCGGCTGCTTTAAGATGAAAATTATTCGAGTGATATTCGGTCCAGCCAAAGACGGTGAGTGGAGGAGGAGATTTAATGACGAACTGTACTGGCTGTACACTGACATCAGTCTATGTACAGAAGAGTGAAGGTCCAACGATTGAGGTGGCTGGGTGGAGTGAATGGAGACGTACATACACACAAAAAAAAAAAAACACTGTGGCGCTGGCAGTCCGGTAAGGGCCATGGCCTAGCTTCTTGATACTCATTTGTGTTGCTCATGTTGTCATTTTTGTCACATCTGAGAGGGGCCTACGGTTTATCGCCGAGTCCGAACGGCACTCCTTAGAAGCTTTTTCGTAGGCAATTTTTTACTTTCGGGAGTTTTCCATTGCCCGCCGAAAGGGTGATGGCGATTTGAAAAATTGTTAGTGACCCAGCCAGGAATTGAACCCAGACTGTTTGTGTGATAGTCCAATGAGCTAACTACCGCGCCATCGCCATAGCCAGACCTACATACACATTGGTCCAAAAAGTCCCCGAATCCGCCTTCGAGGGACAGCAGAGTGGAAGAAGACGCCGACTCAGGTGGTGCACGGATGTGCAAGTGGAATAAAACCAACTTAGCGTGCAAAACTGGAGGCAACCAGCTTAAGATCAGGCTGGCTGAAGGCTGTTGTTGGTTGAGGCCAAGCTGCATCTCGGTCTGAAGCCAATTTAAGTAAGTAATAATAGATGGTGAGGTCTTTACAGGGATTTGGAGGACCTGTTGGGTGATATTCACTGATTAGCTTGATATGTTTACTTATTTTGTTGGGTAAGACTTAGCAGGTGTTTGGTTGGGTAGTTCCTACAAGACGCAGGACCGCCCTTGATTTAGGTGGGAATGAAGTTGACATCGGATATGCCTTCGTCAAGGTATCTATACTCTGAAAATGATTTGGTGCATGTACTCAATCAAGACATTCTCGCCGTAATCGTACGTTTGATTCGAAGTTTGCTAATTTGAAAAACGAGCTTTACGTCTATCAGGGCTAAGTCGGTTTTGTTGGCGGATCGACCAGGGAAGAAACTAAAGTTTCCGGCATCTCGTCCTACCTTATTACTAGCTTCTGTAAATTAAATCAGTTGGACACCGTTTTTTGTTGCCTTCTCGTAAATGCTCTTTCTTTATGAATTTTAGAGTTGAAGAACTGTTGGCACGAAACTTCATAAAAATTATAGGATCTATCCAGGAGGCAATAGAATTCCTGTTTGGAAGGAAAAAGTGGTCAGGAAGAATAAGAAAACGCGTTTTAGAAAGCAACATCTGCCCTGCCGGGGATGAGATGTGATGATATTCCATCGGCAGTGACATACTTGTCGCAAAGCATTCGGAGAAGAGTTAAGGAAATATTTGGTGGAAACAGCACATGATGAGGGAAGTGTTTTTCAAAATGTTACTTTGCTGTAGATCGCCTTAAAAGGTCCTACAACTGTTCGTTGATCAATTAATGGATCGGCTTTATAACGTTTAAGAAGGTACACGGGGGCTGACTTCGATTTGGCCAGTATGCTAAATAATTAATCGTTTGAATAACGAAGATCCATAGAAGCACGTGAATAAATTTAACGCCTTTTAGAGGCACTTGCCAAGTTGACTCTATAAGGTTACAAGCTGCTATAGTTTATCCAAAAAATGTAAAAGCCTTCACTACCTCCTGGTGCTCCTTTGGAAATTTTCTCCACCCATCTCTGACGATCTCTACTAAACTTGTTTTGTGTCTCGTTTGGCCCGGATGAAGATTAGGGCTAATGTATTTAACGTATGCAAAAACAATTTGTTTCTTTTTTATGACTTAGTCGGTTACAGAGGAAACTTGCGGTTGAAATTTGTTAGAATATCCCTAGCTCATCGTTTACCATCTGCTCCTGGTACACGTCCAAACCAAAAGTAACTACGCAGACCAAAATCAATAACACTTTGTCAGCACTTTCAAGTGACAAATCACTTTTTATTACAAAATTTGTCACTAACTTCTACATAGGTAAGGTATGCTGTCGAATGTTAGCAGGGACCTTGACGCATTTGAAAATACAGTGTACGTTAACTCAAATGCTGGCAGTCTGTGGCTATGGCTATGGCTAATGTCAGAACCCAATGAACTCTATTAAATTGAAATTTTTCGCTTCAACAATGTCGTTGTCGTTTGTCGTTTCGCCACAATGTTCTTCATCTGAGGGAGCAACCTTGCCTCAGCAGAGGAAGAAACCTTACTTCAGCTCATTCAGTCCCTATACGAAGTTTTAATCAAAAGCAACTGGCTGAAGTTAACGACATAAATTTCTTTTATTAGCTCAGTTCAAGGATCTCCCTCACACTACTCTTACACACATCATCACCAGCATTATGGTTCCTCAAAGGATAAATAAACAAAATATTGAATTTCCAAAAATGAGGAAAAAAAAAAATTCTTAGGCGGCTGGATGTCTGCGTGCGAACCAATCCTTTTTAATTTGCCTCCGTATCTTTTCATCTTATACATATCACTCTCTCACCACCCTTGTCTCTTGCCATCCTGTACGGTATCACTCCAATTTCATAGACGTGATTTATTTCAACTTTAAGAATGAAGATGAAAAAAAAAATAAATAAAAATAAAATTCGCAAACAGGATGCGGGACTTTGATGCGATTATGGGGCTGGTGTGTGATATGAATAAAATGTTCGCAAATTAAATTCACTTCAAGTTCTGCTACCTTTTCTTTCGTTCGTCGTTCCCATCCAACGACTCTCTGTTATTGCGTCATTAACACTCGAACTCGCAAAATCTTCTTCATCAGTTGCCACTCCACTCCGGGTATTGAGCCATTGCAGGGTCACACTCCCTGCGATTTAGGTTTAAGCCGCAGCCACCGTGACGCTTTCACGGGGAGCCTATCTCAACAGGTTAGGCCTGGACCGGGGGGCTCCTAACTCTCACGGTATCGGTCTACCCCCGCTTCTTATTAGACAACGTCATTGACACGTATCTAGAAAGCCTGACAGCAAAAAGGGAATGGAATTATTCATTCGCTTAGGAAAGCAATAAATGGTACTAAAAGACCTAAAGCCTCGCCGTCACTAATTAGAAAAAATAACTAAGAGTGAGCAGAGAGAGATAAGAAAAAAGCGGAAATCCTTGCTTCTTATCTGGAAGAGCCCTTTATGCTCTTTGACGACCAAACACTTATCCATAATATCAGTGAAACATAAACAGCATCAGACAATCACACGAAAACAATTGCAATGCTTACGGAGCTTAGCACTGAAATAAAGAAATAAAAACCAACGAAATCCTTGGGTTACGACTTAATAACCGGAGAAGTCCTTGAAATGCTGCCTTGAAAAGCATTGCCTGAGCTTCTTTATAAAGTTAACGCCGCACTGATGTTAGAATCCTTTCCGAGTCAGTGGAAAGTTGCTGAGTTCATAATGGTCCTAGGACCCGGAAAACCTTCGAATGACAAGTAGACTTATAGACCGATTTCAATTCTCCCAATTTTATCGAAAATCCTTGAAACGATAATTCTGAGATGTATAATCACCATCTCATTCCAATTGAAGACGAAGAACCCAATTCGAAGAGATCTTAGCTGGCATACCGCAGGGAAGGGTACTCGACCCACATCTGTATCTCCTTTATACTGGGGACATACCACAAGAAGAGGGAACCGGTTTAGCATCATTTACTGATCATACTTCTACATCAGCAGTTGCTAAAACGATTGAAGAAACTCCTGTCAAACTACTAAGCGCTCTCGATAAGGTATATGAATGAACAAGGGCCTTGCGGATAGGTCTTAACGATTTTGTATTCCATTTGAAAACTATTAAACGGACATATTGATGGAACTGCTTGCATTCTCCATCGTCATCCTGCACAGATGGACGAGTTTGGCAGGGATGCCCAAACTAGACATTGCTTTGTATAGCTCGTCTCTATTGATGCTGACGCGGCCTTGAAGTCGATGAATAGGTAGTGTGCATCGATCAGGAGCTTATGAATTTTTTCTACGATCTGCAGGAGTGTGAATGTTTTGTCAATGATGCACTTTCCTGGCCTAAAGTCACACTGCTATGATCTTGATCAATAGACGAACGGCTTCAGGCGTTCACACAATACAGCAAATAGGATCCTGTAGGCAATGTTAAGGAGAACGATCCATCTGTACTTGGCGCAGTTCAGAGAATCTTCTTTTCGGGGATCGAAGAAGCAATACTGAGGTTCCATTCATAGGGCATACTTTCGACCAACCATACTATACAGGGGAGTTGGTATATAAAAATTACCCAGTCATCGCCTGCCACTTTGAAGAGGTCGACAGTCAACTTTGTTGGACCTAGGCTTAGTCATGGCTATCATCACTTCATCCAGGGCGGGTGGACGGATTTGTTGGTCTACATCGTCCAGGTTGAAAGTTTCGTTCTGCCTGACAGCGGTTTTTGGTTCGTCATCGCAATTATATATATTGAACTATACCGAAATGTTCTATCCAAATCCTCAGCACCAATTACGATGTTCCCTTGTTCGTCTTTACAGGCTTCGGTTCGGGGTTTGTGCAGTGGCATGTTTTTTCCGAATCTCATTCCTGAAGTAGCATATTTCATTTTCTTTAACCGCGCGCTTCTCATGCTCTTTACTTTTGTTCCTGAGTAGCCGGTGTTTGACTTTCTTCTCTTGCTCATAGAGCTCGTGAGCAGCTCTAGTCTTTCTATGCAGCGCCGCTTTGTATGCATCTTACTTAGCTGCATGTGCTTGCCGGCATCAAAAGGGATATCTCTGATGCTGGCGACTGGAGATTTCTTAAGAGAGTCGCAAAAGGATTTGGCAATCCCTGGCAATTGTATCCATCTGACGTCGAAATTCCGGCACTGTACCTTGGCTACAAAAAGGTCCGAGTTGATGTTGGCTACTCCGCTCGTTCAGAGATCCATAATACTGGAGGAGTGTCTTGCGTCGACCGCATTGTGGTTAGTCTGGTTGACGGTTGAGTGAATAGGAGTTCTCCAAGTCCTCTTGTGAGTATCAATATGTGGCAACCGCGTGCTAGCTGCGGCTATATCTTCACGCAGTTTTATCGAAGATGCCCTGTTAGCCAAGCTTTGCATTAGATTTATTGCTAGTAGATTTATTCAAGATTTTGTAGAAGCTTTCTTTGGTGGCGTCATTTTTCCCCTCTGTGGGGGCGCACGCGCGTATTAGGCTAATGTTGGCGTATTAGGCGCTCGTTCACATGCTGCAAAGTCAAGACTACTTTTTCCCTATGATTCGTTTTAACCATCACCGAAAACTGTGATTCGATGCACTTGGAATAGGAAGTAGATACAGTTTCCTTAACCGCCTCGTGTATGATTTACTTGTAAAAAAGCCTACACAAGTCTTGAACCATCTCCATCTCATAGAAAAACACAAACCGTTGAGTATTGGCGTAGAAATGTAAAACTGAATGGAAAAATCGGAAATCATCCTTTACAAGGGTCCCCTCCAGAGGCATTGAATATCATGAGTTGGAACAAACTGCCAATAAATTTTCAAGCTTAATATTACCGCCCTGCAGGTGTGACCTGTGCGCTGTTTGGCTTTCGAGTAAAAATTTGCAAGTCTGTCGAAAAAACTCACTGTTTATGCGCGCTCATAACCGCGATCCATAAATTTCCAAATTTATTGACATTCAATTACCTTTCCCACAAAAACCCATTGACTCTGACTACCATTTCCTACAATATAGGCCCTGCACACTCCACCTATAGTTGCTATACTTACGAGTAGATACAAAATTTCACCGCTGTGCTATGGAAATGTTTGCCATCCGATGGTTGTGTCTTTCAGGCTTTAAAATCCATCGTCTAGGTGTGTATGTTCGTGCAACGTACGCGAGTACGAGTAAACCCAGTTCCAACGTCGCGTCGCTAGACCACCTCGTGTAAGTCTCATGCAAAAATCAAAAAATCAACAGATTGCTGCAACAACAGCAATCTCTGGCGCTGTCCTACCCCACCATGGTGTCACCATAAGTGACACTTCTTGGCTTTGTCATTTGCCATTGCCACCTATGTTGTACCATGAATGAATGGATATACTCGTTATACACTCACTCGTACGTATAAATTTGTAGGAACATCGTGCCTTTCAAGTGAAGCCAGTTCCACAATTGGCTGCAATCAATACCAGACGTCGGTGTCGATGATTGAATTCGAGATGCTGGAGAGAGGTCTACTTCATCCATTATTACTAGGGTGTATCTATAGCCCGATTGAATGAATATTCGTATCTATACAGAGATGTGTTAATGTGCAGTGAAATTTGTTTTCAATTGTAGCCCTCACATCCATGATGCTGAAGAAGCGGTTGGCCTAGAAAGTCCAAGATGATGTGTTATTTGAGCTCAAAGTGTGACTTAAAACTAAGCGGCTTGAGAATGGAATACGAAAACGAATAGAAGCAATAGTATGAGTTGGAGTAGGAAAGGAGTTACTATGATGCATCTGAATGGAGGAATTGAGGTCATCACCCCGATTTATGACTAATGGATGCAAATGCTACAGATTCTGAGTGAATTGTTCATTGAGTGATCGTTCCTGACCCTTGTCTTCTGTCCCTTTGTACGGAAATCATGACTTTTGGCAGCTGACCATGGGAATGATAAATGTAGACATTTGTGTCTTGACACGTGAAGGCACCCATATATCTGGAAAAGATGGTAAAGTATATTTGTGCCCTCGGACTGTGAAACAAGAATTATTATCCTTTCCTGGTTTGCAATAGAGTAATTGAACTAACAAAGGAGTCACAACTCTATATGGAAGAGTTTAAAAGAATTGTGACGAACCAACTACTGGCCTCGGATATTAATGTTGGGACACTTAACAGGCCATGTGCATTCAAGCAATTAGAACAGGCCCTTAACAAATATCAAGCATGTCACCGCCTTCCAGCTAGAATGATCCAGATATCAAAACGATGAAAAACTGTGATCAATACTCTGGGTACTGCTATAGGCAAAAGAAACAGCGCTTATTCGGATGCGGTTTTGCCATATGAGGCAGACTTTAGCAAGAAGTCTTAAGCTTCTGACACTTATGCCAGAGTCTTACGACAATACCCATGGCCCCATGCTCCCATGCAAGGCAAGGATGACACTGGCAAAACGGTTTCTATGAGCTCCTCGACAACACATACATATGAGCAATGTCTGAAGTGTGACGTACTTGTACTGGGTGATTTTAACGTGAGAATAGAAAATGAGGATACTCGTATCGTTGGTAGGACAGTTTGTAAACTCAGCTTACGCGACATCACGTGCGCGGATAAAGGACTTGGGAGGTTGTACTTTGGGGATAACATACGGAGGTTTTAAGAAATAGATGGAACCCTTGAAGTAGAGTTACAGTCGGTACTAAAAATATGGAAAACTTCTTCTGCAGACAGTATAATGGTGACGAAGCACAACATCTCGTTGATAATAGCGAACATTTTCGTCTACAGGAACAATGGGATGTATGGATAGCAAAATCTAAGCTGAAATCCAACAAAGGTGCCGGCCGAAGTATTCAAAGGTGCTGGAATCGAATTTGTGGAGACCAAACAGTAAAGCATTTCTCAAATCCGGTCAAAGGAGTGTATGCCTGATGAATGGAATTTCTGTTATATTGTGTGAACGTCGGAAATACTTGGTCAACACCTACTTTAGGACCTATTAGAGTGCAATTCATCCTTCCCGCAGATCCTGGTAAAAACTCAGGAAAAATAAATCGATACCAACCATCTCTTCATCGCCGATGATATCGACATATCTGGGAGAATACGATGGACTGTCAACGGTGGAGTCGCTAGTATTGAAACAGAAGCTGTGAAGTTGGATTTAGCTGCAAATTATAGCAGAACCATGTATATTCTGTCAACAGGACTTGACGAATTGATCTGAACATCGCAATCACCAGCTATTATTTAAAGGTAGTAAGTTGTTTCGAGTGTAACATATTTCTAAAAATATTTTGTCTGCAGTGACGAGCTTTGGAGGAAAAAAATTCAACAAGAAATTATAAGATATAGACATTGAGATAGCGATGGCGCGATAGTAAGCTCAGGGTTCGATTCCTGGCTGGGTCACCAATCATTTTTCAAATCGCCATCACCCTTTCGGCGAGCAATGGCAAACTCCCGAAAGTAAAATTGCCTAAGAAAAAGCTTCTAAGGAGTGCCGTTCGGACTCGGCGATAAACCGTAGGCCCCGCTCAGATGTGACAAAAATGACAACATGAGTAACACAAATGAGTGGCAAGAAGCTAGGCCATGGCCCATACCGGGCTGCCAGCGCCACAGTGTTCTTTTTTTTTTTTGTTTAGACATCGAGATAGACCTAGTCAGAAACCTGTATATCAGTCGACTGTGAAGGCTAGGACTTGTAGGGCGAATTGGTATCTATGTTCTGTTCTAAGACAGAAAGCCAACGCAGTAGAGAAAGAACTCATCTTAGGTGGCGTGCACAACTAGAAGGGGACCTAAATCGACTTGAAGTGCGGAACTGGAGGAGGGTTACTAAAGATCGGGTTAGCTGGTGTCAGCTTCGACGTATGTTATCCCCGAATTGTAGCGCCACGTAAGTATGAATTGTTATCAAAGGAAATACAACCACCTCGGGGTGGGAAGAAAACGTCCAAACGCCCAATAGTTATAACAGAAACCTTCACTATTGTTCAATGAATCACTATAGCGGAGCTTTAGTGCGGCAATATTCAACATTATATTGTAATGCAGCATGTATAATTCGACGTCATTGGTGACCTTCAAAATCCACACAATATGACGAATGAGAATTCGTTCCCAGTTTTGACAGCCTTCTAGTGGCAATCAAAGAGTGATACGTTGAACTAAGCATAGACGTCCAGATTAGTTATTTAATGGACGTTAAATAATTAATTACAGTCGTACTTTTCCTTTCGCAAATCGGAAAAAAATTTTCTGAAACTCACTCCTTCGATAGAGGGAAGTTAAACGCAGCTATCAAACCTTTTGCTGAAAATGAGACCTGCGGTGACTTTACCCGCAAATAATATCCTATGAGGTAAGTATATCTTCATGGAAAAATCCACCCAGAAATTCTCGTAGCAAAGATGAGGAGACCGGCTTAGTTTCTAAGTGTACCACTAAAGCTTAAAAGCTAGAACGTTAAGTATGGCGATACTTTTAAAAACACCTGCCCTAGTTGAAGCCGTGAATGCTCATTCCAGCAGAGGGTTGCGATGTGGTAAAAATAACTCGCAAAGTCTTAAATTGACATTGATTTTAGCAATATGATGGCGCAAATAAACAAAGCCTGCACCTCGCCCTTTAACATCTTCAATATTCTTAACTTCTGCTCTCAGACATAGATATGCAAACGATGTGTGTGTACTCTTTATTGAGTCATGCTTAGCGACTATCTTCTCTAAACTGAATCTGATTTAAGACTAAAGCACTTGAAATAGAGTTTCAGTCGATTATACCAAACTAAGGTTGCTTGCTGTACGAGAAGTAGAAAACTGACTGGCCTGACTCACCTAGTGTTCAAAGGCGTTCCAATTTGATTCTTTTTTTATCTAATCACCCGCGTCGAAATCCTCCACAGCTTGGTCGATTTTCTGACAAAATGGCTTTCATTAAGATGACACCAGGAAAGGTCTCTTGCATCACCAAGATTATACTATGACTGATCATATCCAATATGTCGGTTGTTTGCTGAAACAAGCTTTCACGATATCACAACACAACAGCCTTAACAGAATCCAAAAAACGGGGTGCATCTGTTCCGCTCTTCAATCCATTTTCCTATTAAAAAGAAGCAGCCTTCGGTACAATTAACACTGGGGTGAACCTGGGCCTCAGTCAACAAGCTTCTCCAGCCAGCTCGATCCCTGGCTAGCTGCCTCCAGTTTCGCACGCAAAGTTGGCTGAGGTCCCCTTTCACTTGCATGCGCCAGCTGAGTCTTTGCCTTCCTCTACTGCGCTGTCCCTCGGGAGCGGATTCGAAGAATTTTCAGACCGGAGCATTGGTATCCATATGCTCTACACGATTCAGCCACCTCAGTGTTTGGATCTTCACTCTTCTGGCTAGGTCCGTATCGCTGTATAGTCCATACAGTTCGTCGTTGTATCTCCTTCTCCACTCACCGTCATTGCAGACGGGACCGAAGATCGCCCGAAGAATTTTTCTCTCGAAGCAACCAAGAACACCCTCATCCATTTTTGATAATGTCCATGCCTCTGCGCCATAGAGCAGGACCGGGATTATCAAAGGTCTTATAAAAGGTGACTTTTGTTGTCCGAGAGAAGGCTTTGCTACTCAATTGCCATCTTAGCCCAAAGAAACAGCGGTTGGCAAGAGTTATTCTTCGTTTGATCTCAACGCTGGTGTCGTTGTCTGTATTTATAGCAGAGCCTAGGTGGACAAAGTCCTTAACTACCTCAAAGTTATATCTGTCGAGGGTGACGTTCTGCCCGAGACGTCGGTATTGGTTGTCCTTTTTGTTTGACAGCATATACTTGCTCTTGCCCTTATTGACCGCTAAACCCATTTTTGCCGCTTCCGTCTCAATACTCGCGAAAGCGCCACTGACATCACGCTGCTTTCTCCCGATTATGTTAATATCATCGGCGCATGCGAGTAAATGGATGGACTTTTGACAGATTGTGCCTCTTGTGTTTGCGCGTGAGTTTTGCACCTTGCCTTGTCTAAATTCTTTGTTGACATCAAAGGTTTCGGTGAGATCTTTGCCGACCTTGAAGGAGCAGCGTGCGTTCTCCATCGTCATCCTGCACAGACGGACGAGTTTGGCAGGGATGCCAAAACCAGCCATTGCTCTGTAAAGCTCTGCCGTAGTGTGAATATCTGGTCGATGGTGGACTTTCCTGGCCTGAAGCCACACTGATATGGACCTATCAGGTTGTTGACGAACGGCTTAAGGTGTTCACACAATACGGCAGATAAGATCTTATATGCGATGTTAAGGAGACTGATGCCTCTGTAGTTGGCGCAGTTCAGAGGGTCTCCTTTCTTGAGAATCGCACAAACATTGCTGAGGTTCCATTCATCGGGCATACTTTCGTCCGACCATATTTTACAGATGAGTTGGTGTATGCTCCCTACCAAGTCATCGCCTGCCGCTTTGAAGAGCTCGGCAGTAAGGCCATCCGCTCCAGCAGCTTTGTTGGACTTAAGCTTCGATATGGCTATCTTTACTTCATCCAGGTCGAATGGACGAAATTATTGGTCTACATCGTCTAGGTTGATAGGTTCATTTTGCCTAATAGCGGTATTTGGTCCATCATCGCTGTTATACAGTCTGCAGAAATGGTCTTTCCAAATCCTCAGCATCGACTGCGATTCTACTACGATGTTCCCTTGTTCATCTCTACAGGCTTCGGTTCGGGGTTTGTTTCCGCGGCATGTTATTCTTCTTCTTCTTCTTTTGATCTAGATCACAATGGGATCACGGGACATAAGAATACCGATGACCTTGATGGGAAAGGTTAAGATGGGACTAGGACTACCTCTGTCGGATTAGGGTTTGTATTTTCACTATCTAGGATCCCCAAAAACTAGACCAAATTTTCCCAAAGATCCTTAGAGTCGTGGCACTTTCCTGTTTTACCTCTTAATGATAGACTGTAGATCACCTGTAGATTGATGACCAGTCAGATGATAGTATGTGGTGGAGGAGACAGTCATTATATTGTCTGGTGCGCCACAATACATTCTGAGTTAAATATATGACCAGTCTCATGACTGGCTCCGAGATAACAATGCTTAATGTATCTATGCCCGTAGAGAGCAAAAAGTCCTTCTTGTTTTTACAGCTCGTATTTTCTTTGTCAGAAAAGATTTTGTTTTTAGTCGAGTCTTTCCAAGGGTTGAAGATCTGAAGATCGTGAATCAACGCAGGCGACTTGAAATCCTCAAAAATGCACAAGATTGCATACTACGTCGAAGGTTTCCAATGCAAGATTCCTCACTCTAAAGGCTTGTCGGAGCACAAAGGATATCTACATTGTTTCCACTCCGTATCATCCAGATTGTTGCCATCATTTCCGGATTCAGAGCATTTAACATTCTCCTTTGGAGTTCCATTGACAATATTAGAGCTTCAGCCTTGTTCGAGGCCTTAGTGGGCCAATGAACGACGATCTTTTGGTCTTAGTTCGAAAGAATTTTGCAAATATTTCAACTTCTTTATCAAGGGAGTGTAGCCTTTAAAACAATAGTTTAAGTTTCAGAGGAAAGAATGTACTTCTTCTACATATTATTCAACTTTTGCAATTTTCACGTCGAATCGCCCTTTATCTGTTCTTTTTTTTCGAGCTTAAGTTGATGAATTAAGCTTAATCTAAATAACCGCTTTGTTCATGCTTTATCTTTCATGTATACTTAATGAGGTAGCTGAAATAGGTTGGTTTAAGTCCCCATCACCTGGTACAATCAATATCAATTTCAAATGAATTTCAACCAGAATGCATCGCCCATTATCTGTGGCATATATGTACGTATGTTTAAAGCACCAATGGGCAACTTGTTTGAGTTATCTTAGTCTATGAAGTGAGCAACCATAGAGGAAGCCATCAATTTCGACTGACTGTGTCTCTTTAGGGGCATCACAAACATCTTAAAGTGACCACTAACAGATCATTATCACACCCAATCCAAACCGAAACCTGAACCCAAACCTTGCCCATTCATATCCTCAATCAAATTTGAGAATCTCTTATAGACACACATAGGCCAGGGCATCTCTAACATATATGTAGGTACAACCGTCTACGGCCAAAACCAGTTGCCACAAGTTTCAGCAATACTATGTACCACAGAATACAGCGTCTGGCCGTAACGACACTCAATACACTAATTTCGCCACACGCAGCAAAGCACACAAAAGCGACATGCACACGAACACATCACAAAAGCAACGCTCTGATGAACTTGATTGAAGGCAACATACTGAGAAAGGCTGCAAGCCAAAGGTTGGAAAAAACACGCATTCTAACGAAACGACCTCCTTTATTCCTGCATCACTTCTTCATCGGATGGTGGCTCACGATTCTCTCTCATTGAGTGTAATGCCATCATCGGAGTGTTCGAATACACACTGACACATGGTAGACGAGACACAGCTCGATATTCAGGTTTTTGTCTCGATGATATGAGGTCATGTAACGGCATCATGTTGATGAGATGACCGTAACCACTTAACGACTTGCATCTCACATCTCCACATCGTAGTCATGGCTGTGCAGTCAAAGCCAAAGCCACATCACACTATACCTCACCACATCATACCACACCATGTCATATCCCCGAACCACTGCATTCTGGCCTGGGTGATAAGTGGACTCGCTTTTATGGTCTCATCACACACAGCTTCAGACTTTGACCAAAAGCGTCAATCTACCCCGTTTCTCTAGTTCCTCCAATATTTCGCCTTCGCCTCTCTCCTTCTCCACATTTAACCGGCTTGGCTGCACAGTGGTTACATAAAATTAAAGATTCATCTGCTGCACATAAATTAACGACGCTTCGTGGTGCAGCTTCAGCTTCAACTAACCATTTTTGATTACGCCAAAGTGGTTCATCCGAAGAACCCCAAAAGCGCCAATACTCAGAAATTTCCAGAACCACCACGAAATGGGTGCAAGCCATCGGGACATTGGCTACAAGAGATGCAAATCGTACTTCGGTACAAGAAAAATGCACGCCTCTCTCCAAAAAATTCCACAAAAGACAAGCCGAGAACGAAAGCAGCCAAAGTGGAGCAAAAAATTGAAACAAAATAAAAAAAAAGCGAAAATCGCAATCAAAGGCCAGAGAAGGGAATGCCAATGCGTGAAACAAATTAAAATTGGAGTGCCACTGGTCACACAGTGTCGGCTCAATATTTTACTCCCCTCTCATCTCTTTCAGATGTGTGCTTGCTTCACAGATGCTGAAGTGCTGGAGAGCTGGGGTATCAGAGTAAAGGCCTTGGACTCACAGCCGCTGGATGCGGCTCATAAATCATCGAAGCTATTGCGGTCAGCGTTTGGGCAGAGCTGTGCTGGCTAACTCGAAGGACTCGAAAAGTAAAGGCGTGCAATTAAAACGTTGAGCGAGGCTGTGTGTACGGATACTACTCGTACAGCCTGAATGTGTGGCGATGGCGACTGAAATTTATTGGAAATTGTTAACAAATATCGGGAATCACTGGCCTGTGGGGGATGATATCAGAATGCAGGCGTACATTTAATTGAACAATTTTTGGTGCACGAAAAACATTGATCACAATTTTGCTATTCGAGGTTACCTGTGAGAAGGTGTGCTTGCACGCGATACCTTTGCCAATTTATTATTAATTTTTCGCCAAAATTAGCTGAGGTATGTTAATTGATTGGAGGTCCTTTAAATTGTGCTCTTTAGGATAAATAAATAAACATTGTTAAGGGAACATACAACTATCAGTTGAGGGCTATTTCAAATATGAGACAATGTACTCGTAAATACATTCTTCTGGGATGGCTGGTAGGTATACTACACCGGTACAAAAAATATTGGTTAACAAGAAAATAACGATTGAAAAAATACATTTAAATAAAACAACAAGGGTGTGAGATGTAATATTGATTCTGGCTTTATTTGGAAGCTACATTCATGCCATTATGTATGGAATAGCACACAATTTAAATGGCCACCTCGGCTTCGCTGGCAGTGCCTCAAGCTGTCGGTCCAATTTTCAATGACTCGGTCAATATGTGCGGCGTTATTCCGCCAATAGAGTGTCGAATGTTGGCCTCGAGCTCGTCCAAAGTGGTTGTTAGCGTAGACTAAGGACGCCAAGTGCTTAGTAGCCTCAGAGAAAATAATCAAGTGTCGAGTGTCAAATCGAATGTTCGCGGCAGCCAATTGCCGTGAGATGACCCAATCACCAAATTTCTTCTTTACATCTTTGTCCAAACTAGAGAGCGCTTCGAGTAGAATGGTTCCCCTTTTATTCGTTGGGACGCCTCCCCATTCTACTGCCCATGCGTTAAAATCACAGGCTATAATATTTGGCGTATGATAGTTAGCATCAAGAACTATGCTTTCGACGACTCGTTCGTATTGCTCAATAGTAGGGTTTGGAGGGACATAACAGCTGTATATGTACATATATATATTTGCTCGTATAAAATAGTTTTTCTCGCCGAAAGGTGGTATCTGAAAGGTGGTATTACCAGATGCACATATGGCGGCTTTTTTCGTCGCATCATGCGCCCAGTTACCTGAATTAATGTTGCAATATTGCTCCGAGAGTATTGGAATGTCAACCTTATGCTCATGGACCGTTTGATGCAGTAGATCCTGAGTTAACTTACAATGATTTAAAATAAGTTGCAGAATTTTTATCTTTTCGCGTGTAGGCTCTCAATTGCTTTTTTATAATCTGGGCACCTAACACTACCGGTTATATGCCCAAAGTCAACCGCGTTTGCACTACAGTGCAAGCATTTTAGTTTTGCCTTGCAGTCCTTCAATTTATGCCCGTTTTCTCCGTATCCGGGGCATGCATTCGATCGATCGGTAGGGCTTTTGCACGTTCTTGCCATATGTCCAAACCCGAGGCATCTAAAGCATTTCTTGGCGAAATTTTTTCTCGGATCCTGCAATAGATCCAACCAATGCGTACTTTCTGGCGGTAAGTAATCCGTTACCGATGTCTACAGGCAACCTTATTGGGACCGCCTGAGTCCCACCAAAAGTTTACCTCATTGTCTTTACTGCGGGCGGTAAAAGGAGGTCTTTGCCTGCTGTTTTCCGGATTCGACTTACGTTTTCTCCGACTTCTTTTAGGCTCGTGTCCGATTTTAGTTTTCGCAACAGGTCAGCGTACGTTATTTCACCCGTTCTTTTTATAATAATCGCTTCGGGACATTTCGCCTTTGGTGCATGATTTTTCCGAGCACCTCTTTCGACCTTCACTTGTTCGTTTTTATTTTGGCAACGTTTCTCTCTTTCAGGGGCTCCGGCTGAGAGGAAGTCGACTGTGTATTTATGCGGTCACTTTTTTGGATGCGTTTTTGAGCGCGTGGTTCTTCTGGCGCTATTCCTCGCTTTTTCTTTGGGGATGGAGTCTTAGTACATTTCCAGCGCCCAATTAGCTGACTCACGGGGTTGTCTATGGAGGTCCAGCTTCTATTCTTTCGTAAGCAAGAATCGACGATCGACGCCAAAATGACATTTCTGTCGTTCTAGAGTACCCTCCTGTTAAGTGGCACTTCCTTAAGCACGAGGTGGCAAGAATATCGTTTTTTCGGAAGTCGGATATGAAGAGTTGCTACTGCAGGAACTTAGTTCGGAAGCTTAAGAGACCCAGACCATAACGCACTATCGTTTATTGATTTCGATGCCGCAAAATCGCTTCACGCTTGAGACTCACTTCCGAGGCAATCAGTTACCACAAACGAAACTGTAAGTGAGCGGTTACTCCACTCAACCGGGCGTAGTCTATATCTGTAAACGGTTCTTGTGGCGACTGAGATTATCAAATACGCGTTTACTTCCTTCAGAGAAATTTAATTGGCGTGGAAATGACTCCACGTCCGCCAAGACCTTCAGATCTTTAAGCTTGACTTCCTTAAGAAATTACTTCGGGAAGGCATCCCCTGCCCAAGATGCATCTTGCTTACTAACGCGGAAGGTTCTGCGAGAGTGCGATTTAAAAATTTGGAATAGAGAATTGAAAGCGCACTTGACTAGAAGAAATTTGCGCTGGGCATTTCTATCCACATTGAGAGTGCTTCCAAAAAACACCTTTTGAAGACATGTGTAACGAAGGTGGACAACACGGCGTAGACGAACCATTAATTTTGCGGATAAATGTTTTGTAATATTGGTGAATAGAGAACTGATTGCAGATGCTGACTGCGGGTAATCTCTGATAGGTACAAGCTTTTCCAGCAAGGAAGCCTCCTGTCTCCACTGCTATGGTGCATGTTGGTCTACGCACTGTTTAACGGTCCTAATAGTTCCGACGTCTGTGCTCAACAAAATGCAGACGATGTAGCAGTGCCGTCTTTTGATTCGTGTCTATCGACTATCTGTTCTAAAACGCAGGCAGCCCTAGACGTGATCGATGATTTTTGCACTAAAATGGCCTTTGAGTCCATCGTTTTAAAACTCAGAGAGATCGAGGATTGAGAAGTCCGAATTGTCTAGTATTTGAAAGCATCATAGTCCAATTCTCTGAAGAAGCTTAGTATTTGGGTATCGTCCTGGATAACATACTTTTCTCGAATCAATATGATACATCAAAACCCTTTTAGATGCTACCGTTCTTCTGGCAGTGCAAAAGAGTTGTCACCTAGACATGCGGTCTGCAACTGAGAAACGTACTTGAGACCCACACGGGTAATTATGGATGAATCCTATGCGTCGATTGTCTGAAGAAATATAACGTCTTCGGAGATGAATTTGACAACTGATAATAGATTGACTTTATTTCACGATGTGCCCACACATCCATAAGCTCGAGGATATGTCTGGCCAGTGTTCTCATCATTCCTTTGATAAGAATTCGAATCCGATTTAGAGGCACTTCGTGAGAGTTCAGGCCGATCTAAATTTTCTTTTCCAACAGCATTCAGTACTATTTGCAACTCAACATCGTGTCAATGAACTTGTGGAAGAATTTTCCTGACTGTAAGCCACATTCACACTAAGATGGGACTTTCGCACAAACAGACGAGCTTGAGAGGGATGCCCTCATACGGGTCCATAAAATCGATGTAAAGGTAGTGTGTATGAATCATGAGTTTTTTCCATGATCTGCTGGACTGTGAATATTTTGTCGATGATGCACTTTCCTGCCCTAAAGCCACACCGATATAGACTACAACAATATAGGAACGGCTGCAGGTGTTCACACGACACAGCAGATAGGATCTGATAGGCAAGTGTTAAGGAGCCAGAACCTTCTGTACTTGGCGCAGTTCAGAAGGTATCTTTTCTCGAGGATCGGACAAACAATGCTCAGGTTCCATTTATCGAGAATACCTTTGTCCGATCATATTATGAGATGAGTTGATGTATGATCCTTAGCAAGTCATCGCCTGCCGTTTTGAAGAGCTCGGCAGTCAGGCCGTTCACTTCAAAAGCTTTGTTGGGCCTATGCTTAGATATGGATACAGATGATTAGGTTGAAAGGCTCCTTCTGCCTGACAGCAATATTCAGAAATGTCTTTCCGAATTCTCAGCTTTGGTTACGGTTTTACTTAGATGTTTCCTTGTTCGTCTCTTTAGGCTTTGGCATTTCTCTTTGAAAGCAGAAGTTTCGTTGTGGTGGCCGATTGAAACTCAGCATATCAGAGGCTTAGAGCCATTTAAGAGAAGAAGGGAGCCTCTAACAGGAATGGATTTGTCGATCGCTTGCGATTGTAGCCTTCCGTCATCAAACTTCCTCACAGTATTAGTTTGTCTTTGCAATGATCAGGATATTCACAATCAAACTTTGGGTAAAACTAGGTGCTGGTCTCTTGGAACGTTCTGACATCGATAGTACTAGGGAAGTGCTCTACAAAGATCGGAATGTGGTAATTCCGGTTGGCGCCTGATTATTATTAGTAGTTCTCTCCTTGGGAATATCGACATGTGTGTACGGGCACTAGCTGCAAACATGTTTCGTCCCGACGCGATAAACCTAAATTCATTATGACTGTGCAGATGGATGCAGTCAAAGATGCCCCTAATTTCTAGCATTCGTCAAAATTGCTGAGGACGATTTCGATGTCATAGCTAGGGCACTGCTTGTAGGTCTTATCCGTTAGCTCGTAGAAGCTTCTTTGGTGTCACCATCTCCTTTATGAGGGCGTGCGCTCATAAAAGGCTAATGTTAGCAAATGTAGCTCTTAACCTATGGAACTCAAGACTTCTTGCCTAGGTAAGGCTTTATCAACAAATCTGCATCCAAATAGGCGTTAATTTTGCCGTTGGTTACAATGTCCGGCATTTCTTGGATGGTGGTAATGTCTGTTTTGCAGTAGTCTAGGGCCTGCCCTTGTTGTTTGGATCCACGTTTCCTATTAAGGGACCTAAAATTCCACGTGCATACACGAAGTTCGTTGTCCTTTCTTCGTTTGTAGGGGTTTTTACCAGTAAATCGACCCGTATCTAAAGCATGCAATTAGCCCGGCGAGGACCGCCAACTTAGAGGGCCAATTGCATTTCAGATACCCCTAAAACGAGGGGTCGGTTAGACCGGAGCCAGTAACCCGTTCGCGAATGTAAGCACTATCGTTAGTTCTCCAAGCGCTCATCCACGATCATTTATTTTCCAAGATCCTGATTTAGTCTCAGAAATGCTACCAGCTTGAGCTTCAAATATGTCGGATTAGTAGGGATAAGGTCTCATTTGTGTTATTCCGGAACTTTACTTCACCATTTATTCCTTCTAGGGAATATATTCGCTGTTCCTTTTATAGTGCTGCTATATTTATCTGTTGTTGAGCACTCGGGCTGTTTTGGCAAGAAGAGTCCGAAAGGAGAAATATTGGTGAATCCGAGACCCCAATATTTCTCGGTCTATCGGATATTGACGTGGCCTATCTTTTCACAGCATTTCCTATCCAATAGGAACACATATTTCCGGTTTTTCAGTATCTTTTCTTAACTGTTATGAAGAGTTAATGGGGTTTGCTTCAGATGACACTTTGTTGATCATTTTAAAAACACAACACATGCAACCGTGTCTGATTAAAATATTTCACTTTTAGAAAGCTTTTGGTAACGTCGACTTGAGGCTGATGTGGCAGAGACATTCAAACTCTCATCGCGTATGGAAGGAATTGAAGTTGAGAAAGCCAACCAGCATTAGATCCATTAACAGCAACACCAATTGTACTTCAAAATAGAATCATGCATAAGTGCACTAATTGGCACTTTCAGATAGAAAAGGTCTTCATAAAAGAAAGGCTTACTTTACACTGGTTAGCATCGCATAGTCGTAATTCAAGTTTACCTCTATGTATTCGCACTTGTACTTGTACTCGTACTCGTTTATCGTTCTACTTCACTTCGAATCAGAATCAATGAGTACTGTCCGGCCATCCAATGGATTCGCCCTATTGAACGCGTGTGATAATTAAAACAAACGAGCGAAACACTCGATTGTGTATTGCTCCACTGAACCTTCAATACCATAACCAAGTACCCAATGGTTGGTGCAATTTACTAGGCCAAGGGTTGCGTTATTTTTTTATTTTTAGTTTTTAAGCTTTCTGTTTTTGCTGCCCTTGCCCGTATTACTCCCCAGAGTCTGAGTTTGAGTCTGAGTAAGGGCAAAGGATGTGGTTATCCACGGGATAGCATCAATGGGAACCCTTAACACATACCACCTCCGTACAAACGATTTCAATCAACGGATTCAATAACAGTAAACAATTACGGTCCTGAGCACTGCTGCAAAGTTATAAAACAGTGGCAATCCGCGATTATAATGCAACCCCTTTTTTTTTTTTTTTTTTTCATTTTTTTGATTTTTTCGCTGCAATTACCTCAACGCTTTTCGGATTGCATCCTAGGTTATGGGGCTGGGGTATGACCAGTGACCCATGACTACATCAAGGCGGCTCTTGTGGGTTGGAGGCGAAGTTATTTTTTTTTTCCTGATTGAGGATAGGGATTCGAATATTGGTTCATTCACAATCAGATGATGGCCATAGTTAGAGTGCTGACCTGATTTCTAGCCCTTGCTAAGAGGGGTGGCTGGGATGATTACTCAAGCAATCGATTGCGTGTGTGCGCCGCCGTTCGGTTCTATGAATGAGGAAACAATCATAAATCCGTTGAATTGAATGTGCAATTATTTACGCTTGGATTGGATTGGATTGCTGGACGCTACTGACAGTCTTCAGAGTAATGAGCATTAATTTGAACCATTAGTGTGATTGAATGTGTGAAACTAATTGGGGGAGAGAGTTGATTGGGAAAGCACCACAAATGGGCGGTTTTAATTGCGATTTCGTTAGTAATAAAAAGGGCGACGACAGATGGGTTGATTTCTGTCAGTTCTAGTCGGTCTAGCTGTAGCTGACCAGATGGCATGTTACGGTGTTGGTGGAAACTTGCGTGGTTTGATCTGAAAATTAATTGTTAAGAGCTCTACATGGTTATTATGGCTTTATCTACTTACAAAGCGAACACACGCGACAGTCTACAGGTAACGACAGTAATTTTAGTTCGCAGCGCGTCTCTGTACACAATTCAATCTGAATAGCGATAAACGCTGAAATAATAATTACAGACACTACTTCGAATAACGGGATTAAGGGAGAATTTATCGCATGATCGGAGTTCGGAGTCATGTAAATAGTATCTATGTATGAATATCGAACATGCGACTGTCCTTGCTGAGGTGTTACTTACAGGGACACCTGTAACCAGTGATTTTGTAATCGACGAAATCGACGAACTATCAACACCTTCCTACTGTTTGAGCCGCTGTTCAAACAAAGAGAGGTAAATATACTTACATGCATGTTCCTCGTGGCCTGTGCAGTAAAACAACTACTTAGACGGGTTAGGGATTCAAATTGGGACTCATCAGGAGAAACCTCATTCGATGTCGCGGGTGTCGATATTCAGCCAAATGGCGTTCTTGTAAGGAAGTTTTTTGATAGATTGTGACAATTTGATTCGATTCAGCAAGGTGCAGTTGCAATGCTAATGTCAGTTGTAAAAACTATTCGAGGTCAGTGAAACAGATGTGGTTCGACTAGGTAGCATGCTGATCGCAGAACAAGGACTATCGAAACAAGAGGTGAACTGTTAGAGTCATACGAAATCATAATCGACTGTGTAAACTGCCGTATTTGTGAGCGGAAACTGGAGCCAAATACAATTTAGTCAAGGAGTACAGAAACTGGAGGAAGGAGGGTCACTTAGCCACTTCCACAACGGTGCAATAGCAATGTTTTGGAAAGTTGAGAGGAGTTATACGAGGGCGGGTCAATAAGTCCGTGACTTTTTGAATTTCTGACCTCTTTACTGAAACAGCAACACTGCTCCTGTCAACAGGCATCTGTCAGTTGACTCCTGTCAAAATTTAAACTTGCTGCGTCAGTTAGTTTGTGTTTGACAGCTATTTTTATCAGACTACTCACTAATTTGAGGAGAAAAGCATTATTTCTTGCGAAAAAAAACCATTACCGAGACCAAGGCTAAGCTTGATAAATACTATGGGGACTCTGCACCATCGATTTCAATGGTAAAAAAGTGGTTTACTGAATTTCGTTGTGGCCGTACAAGCACTGAAGATGCCGAACGTCCTGGACGCCCAGTTGAGGTCTCTACACCCGAAACAATCGAAAAATTCACGATATGGTGTTGGCCGACCGAAGATTGAAAGTGCGAGAGATTGTGGAAGCCGTAGGGATCTCGCATGGCTCAGTGGTTTCAATTTTGAATGATCACTTGGGCATGAGAAAGCTTTCCGCAAGATGGGTGCCGCGTTTGCTCACAGTCGACCACAAACGCAATCGTGTAACAACTTCACAGGAAGGTTTGGCGTTGTTTAATCGCAATATGGAGGAGTTTTTGCGCCGTTTTGTAACCGTGGACGAAACATGGATCCATCACAACACACCAGAGAACAAACAACAGTCAAAACAGTGGGTTTCTAAGGGTGAATCGGCGCCAAAGAAGGCCAAGGTGGGTTTGTCAGCCAATAAAGTTATGGCGACTGTTTTTTGGGATGCACGCGAGATAATCCACATTGACTACCTTCAAAAGGGAAGAACAATCAATGGGGAATATTATGCCAACTTATTGGACCGATTCAATGACGATTTGAAAAAAAAAACGACCTCATTTGGCCAAGAAAAAAGTTCTTTTCCACCAAGACAATGCAAGGGTGCATACATGTGCAGTTGCCATGGCAAAAATCCATGAATTGGGCTATAAATTGCTCCCTCATCCACCCTATTCTCTAAATTTGGCTCCGATCGACTACTTCTTGTTCCCAAACCTGAAGAAATGGTTTGGTGGAAAAAGATTTGACTCCAATGATGAAGTCATCTCGCAAACAAAGGCCTATTTTGAGGACCTCGACAAATCATTTTTTTTGGAAGGGATAAAAAAATTGGAGAAGCGTTGGACAAAGTGTATAGAGCTCAAGGGAGACTACGTTGAAAAATAAAATTATTTTTTTATCAAAAAATCTGTGTTTTAATCCAAAAGTCACGGACTTATTGACCCGCCCTCGTATTAATGTGCAACTAACTCATGCGGATTCTTTAAGGACAAGGCAGCAACGACCTTACTCATGATAATATGACCAAAGTAGACCAAGTAGATGCTCTTCGACAAGTATACGTTCATGGTAATGTTGGATATAAGCACCATAGGCAACAACGGATCTATGAAGGCCGTGGTGTTTGCAGCTTTTGCAATATCCAGCATAACAGTCTGTAAAACTCACAAACCCAGCAACTGCGACGAGACAAAGGGATCAAAACGAACTTTATACAGATGACATCCAGCTGTCAAAATATTAAGTAAGATTTGCCATTTCGTCACGCATCGTTTTACGGTTGCTGAACATGCGGAAGTTATTAAAAAATATCGAAATTCCGGCTCAGTTGTAAGTACGCAACGTGAGTTTCGTCGTGAGATCGGTCGTTCCCAAGGCTTCAATGTGCAGGCAATTCGCCGCGCTGTGGAAAAGTTTGAGAGTAAGTATACTCTTTTGGAACTTAAGCCGCCAAAATCAAGAAAACATAGCCGCCGTAGTGGCAAGTATTGAAGAAGTCTCAGAAATGTCGATTTGGTGCCGATCAGCTAAACTGAGCATCGCCAGAGAGTTAACTCTGCTTATTTTGCAGTTGGATTTGAGCCTACATCCATAGAAGATTTTACTGACACAAGAATTGAACGGAGTGGAGTATGGACAACGTCGTGAGCTCACTAATTGGGCCCTGGAAATGTTGGAGAGAAATCCGCATTTTGGCCAAAAAATCATCTTCTCGGAGGAGGCCCATTCTTGACTCAGCGGGTATGTCAATAAGCAAAATTGCCGTTTTTGGAACCAACACAATCCACAAGTGTTCAATGCATCTACAAAGACTGACATTTCCGCACCAAATATGGCATGGCATGGCGGCATCTTCTGACCTTATTTCTTTCGAAATGAGGAAGGAGACACCGTTACCGTCAATGGTCTCAAGTATAGAGCGATGTTAACTGACTTGTCATACAAGCGACGCAGCGTTCGAAGTTGTGAAAAAGAAAAACTGGCTCAATCACATCAACGTATCAGTAAGATCACAACTTCGTGGAAATCTTTCAATGTGCTGCGTGGAACAACACACTTCATCAATGACAAAAAACGGCAAAAATAGCACAAATTACCCGCCAGAGATAAAAGAAATGGTAAGGGAAAAGAGGAAAGCACGCAAGAAATGGCAATTTACTCGAGCTCCCCAGGATAAAAGACGTCTTAATATACTTTGTAGCCTGCTCAAGGAGGCTCTTAAAAACCACAAAAATTGCATAGTAAATACGTATGTCGTAAGCTTAACGGCAGGAAAAGAAACGAATTACTCGCTTTGGAAAGCATTTAAAGGCTTCAAAAGGCCCAAAACCCCAGCGCCACCGATTAAAATGGATAACAACGACTGGGCGAAGGAACATAAGGAGAAAGCGGAGCACTTCGCGGATTATCTAAAAGAAACTTTTAAGCCCTTTGATGAACAAACACTCGTACACCATACTAGTATATCAGAAAGGATGTCTGATAACTTTACAATAGCAAACGCAACTCTTGTTGAATTAAGAAGTATTATAACGAACTTAAAACCGAAAAAAGCTCCCGGATACGATTTGATAACCAGGGAAGTCCTTAAAATGCTGCCCTTAAAAGCACTCACTAAGCTCTAACATATTTTTAACGCGGCATTTAGGCTAGAATACGTTGCGCGCCAATGGAAAGTTGCGGAAGTAATTATGGTGCTAAAACCAGGTAAGCCTCCGACTGATAAAAAATCGTATAGACCGATTTCTCTCCTTCTGCTTAAACGTTTAATGCCAATTATTGAAGACGAACATCTTATCCCCAACCATCAGTATGGATTTCGGATTAAGCATTCGACTATGGACTAGGTACATAGAATTACCGATGTAATTGAAAAAGCTCTGGAAGAGAAAAGGATTTGCTTAGGCGTATTTCTTGATCATTCTCAAGCCTTTGACAAGGTTTGGCACGAAGGCTTAAAGTTTATATTACGGATTAACTGTCTGCGCACTTTTGTGTATGACAGTGACCATTGCGGTTTAAGCACCGAAATCACAGTTCCCAATGAAATTGCGGAATTGGAGGAGTTTGTCCAAAGATACTCTTACAATTACAGTAAGACTCGATGGACACGCTTTTCCGCAACCTTGACAAGAGCACTCTCCTCGAACACGCTCCACCCACCGTCCAATAGGAATTTATCAAACGAGGAGATCGATAAGTACCTTAAACGAATGGACCAGACAATAAGACAAACTATGGACACTACAATACCGCGGTATAAACAAACGACTAACGAAGATCTGTTCCGCAATCCTACTATTGACGTGCAGTCACCGACAGAAAAGTAGACTTCTGACAAGACTTAAAAACTTATACAGACAGTTTACAGACAGACAAGACCAGTCCAGAAATTAGGACACTCAAGTCGTCGATTAAAAATATTCAAATGCTAATCAAAGAGACTTACAGAATTGTTGTAAGTTTGTATTGGAACAACAAGGTTCGGGCTGTAAACACCAGCAACCCGAATATGTTCCCGCAAATAAATAAACTTTTTCGGAGAAAAAATCAAAACGACCTTCAGTGTCTTAAAATAGCCCGGACAACAGACAACGAACGGTTACTAACAATAGCAGGCATTGATACAAATGAGGCCGCTGATGATGACGACTTCTTTGTGATCGAGGATCCACAGGGGAAGGTTGAGGCTATAGGGGCGACTTTCCAGGAAGTATACAAGGCCAGTGATATCATTGGCCCTAATTATGACCTGGACAATCGGGTCTTGGTGCACAACTTCTATATTCGAAATGAAGTAGAGAACTGGCGATCCGAGGGCTCTGGTTTCACCCGGTTCAGCGACGAAAATATGGCAAATAATGTCATTGCCAGAGAAGGTGGCCTACCCCCGTTCATTTCGAAGGAAGAACTCCATGAGATCTTCGACACAATCAGAAGTAAGAAATCAGTGGGGACCGATGGTATTCCGAACATCGTGCTTCGACATCTTCCTCTAGAAGCGGTGGACATTTATACCACCCTGTTTAATAATGCAATGAATAATGCACATTATCCAGCGCATTGGAAAACGGCAGTGGTTCAACCTATCCCGAAAAAGGGAAAGGATATATCCAATCCGGCGAATCTCCGGTCGTAAGTCTCCTTCCGAATATCAGTAAGGTGTTCGAAAAAGTAATCAATAGAGCTCTGACTAGGTGGGTTGAGAACAAACACATAGTTCCGGATAATCAATTCGGTTTTAAGGCAGGACATGCTATCTCACATGCCGCGTCTAAACTGGTGTCCGATATCCAATGGAATAAAGGCAAAAAACAGTGCACTGGTGCCTGCCTAGTTGACTTGGAGAAGGCTTTCGACACTGTATGGTTAGAAGGTCTTTTCTACAAGCTGGCTAGTCTGGGGATCAGTAAACCACTGTTTTACATTCTTTATAATATGCTAACCAACAGATAGTTCATCGTGAAAAATGGTGATGTGACTTCTGTTGGAATATTTCAAATTAAAAATGGTCTTCAGCAAGGCGCGGTCAATTCACCGATCCTATTCAACATTTATACAAGCGACTTGATAGGTTCACTTCCCCATACTATTGCGTACGCAGATGACTTGATAGCCTACAGAACAGGTCCAAAAATCGAGGCCATTAATACTCTCTTACAGCGTGACTTCGATAAGATAAGACGATTTTGCGATGACTGGAAGTTGAACATCAACTTTCAGAAGTCGGAAACCATTCTCTTTAGGACGCCGTTGTCTGGAGCCTCTAGGGATACCAGAAAAAATTGGCGAAAGTTCTCGATCATTGGGATCTGGCTAGATCAGTTTCTGTATTTTAACAAAAATGTAGATGCTGCTCTAGCCACGTCTGGAGACCTCCGGTGGGGTAAAAGAACAGTCAATCAATTCGAAATGAGCATACAAGTGTCAAACCACTCAAACTTTAAACTTCATGGAAATGATCGCAATTAATAGCACTACCCCGCTGGGCACCACGATTGCAACGCACTCGGGTGATCCCAGAGCAAGCAGAAGTGCTTGTGTCAGAGCCCGACGGATTCCGGGGGCGGGCAAAATGAAGTTTCCAAAATATTTTCATAAACTTTGGTTTGCAAGTTGGAACCTCGGATCGATTCAAAAAGTTTAGAACTGGAAGCGATTATGCGTCGCAGAACTCTACAAATCCTGTGCGTACAGGAAACGAAGTGGTGTAATACAGGAAATAAAGCGCGTTTTCTAGATTTAAAAACTAAGGCATTTAAGATGTTCTTCCATGGAACGGTCAATGGACGAAACGGTGTTGGAATCGTTGTTGCAGCGGATCTTCTAAGCAACATCGTTGGTATCTTGAAAATAAGCGACCGCTTGATGAGTGTTAAACTCGTCATACACAATGAAACGTGGAACATTGTTAGCGCGTACGCTCCACAAAATGGATGCGACCAATCGGAAAAAGATACATTTTGGTCAGAGTTCGGTAATTTGCTTAGAAATATACCTATCGATGAGATGCTCTTCGTAGGCGGAGATTTAAATGGCCACGTCGGAGAAACAAATGTTGATTATGAGGACTGCCACGGCGGTAAAGGCTTTGGAACCAGAAATTCAGCTGGCGAAGACATCCTTGTAGCGTGTAGGGCTTACGGCTTAACCGTCTTAAATACAATGTTTATTAAACATCAACGACATCTTATCACCTATAGCAGCGGAGGCCACGAAACGCAAATAGATTATCACCTCTGCAAAATGTCAATGAGAAACCGTGTTAAGGACTGTAAAGTAATACTTGGAGAATCGCTAGTAAGCCAACACCGTCTGCTCATTACAGAATTTTTCACAGCGGAACCACCGAAAACACGGGCATCGTTTGGAAAGCCAAAAATCCGGTGGTATAATCTATCGAAGGAACGAAGCGCAAGATTTATCGCACTGGCTAAAGAAGTACTTCAAAATATAAATGGTATAGCAGACTCACTTAGCCCGCAAGAAATGTGGAACATCATGCACGAGGAATGCATAACACTCGCAAAGTCCCATCTGGGTACTATATCGAAATACGAGTACCATCACGTCGGCAAAGAAACATGGTGGTGGAATGAGGAAACCAAACGAGCTGTGGCCGACAAGAAGAGTGCATTCCAAGCGTGGACAAAATGCGATCGGAGCGACGATATCGAAAAAGCTCGACTGGCTCTTGAATACGAGCGTCTTGAAAAGATTGCAAAGAAAGTCGTGGCTCGAACTCGAGCGGCAGAAGCGGAAAACCTGTACCAGGAGTTGGAACAAATATCCTCACGATCGGCGGATAGAAGACAAGCTATCCAAGAAGTTCAAACGTCGTACAGTACTAAAATGCCAAATATTTTTAAGCTCGCTGCACAGAGGAGAAAAAATTCAATGGAAATAACCTCGCCGAAATACATCAAAAACGCAGACGGTCGCCTATTAACAAATGAAAAGGAAATTTGTGACCGGTGGCTCGAAAACTGCAAGAAGTTGCTTAACAAACAGTTTCCACGTGTTATCGCGCCGACAGCTGGTCTATTCGAGGAGGAAGTTTCGGACTTTTCAATCGAAGAAATAAGTATAGCAATTGGAAAAATGAAGCGGGGGAAAGCGGCGGGACCAGACAGCATTCCATCAGAGTTTTGGTCGAAGATGGAGGGGATCGGCAGCGTTTGGCTATCGAAACTTTTAAATAAATTAAAATGTGGACAACCTATGCCGAATCAATGGAGAAGCAGCTTCTTGGTTCCATTATACAAAGGAAAAGGCGACACTCGAGAATGCAACAACTACCGTTCAATCAAGCTTATGTCACACACAATGAAAATCGTCGAAAGAGTCTTAAACGAACGTCTTCGGCAAATAATAAAGCTCGATAATAGCCAGTGTGGATTTGTTGAAGGAAGATCGACGGTGGACGCTATCCAAAGCTTACGAATAATAATGGAAAAGCACCGAGATTCGTCTAAGGATTTACACATGGTATTTATCGACCTCGAGAAAGCATTCGATCGAGTGCCTAGGGATCTCATATGGGCCGCGCTGAGGTCTCAAAACGAACCGGAAACGTATGTTAGAATAACACAAGACATGTACGGAAACGTGAAAACTGCGGTTAAAAGCTCTGCTGGACTAACGAGAGAATTTCCAGTTAAAGTCGGAGTGCACCAAGGAAACATTATTAGCCCTATCCTTTTTAACGTAGTATTCGTCTATCTTTTAAAAGACTGCATGCGCAAAGCAAATGTAACGCCATCGCTGACGATGCAGTTATACCAAGCGATAACGTCGAACATTTTCAGAACGCCTTTGATTCATGGAGAAATGCGCTAGAGAGAAACGGGTTTAAAATAAGTCGTTCAAAGACGGAGCATTTGACGTGCCCATTTGCGCATCCGTTGCGACCTGTTCCGGATATAATGTTAGACGGGATAGTTCTTCCGAAAAGCACTATCTTTAAGTACTTAGGATCAATCGTTAACATGGAAGCGAAATGTGACGACGACGTAAACCACAGAGTGAGTGTGGGATGGATGAAATGGCGGGAAAATTCGGGAATCTTTTGCGACCGAAAATTTCCACTTAAATTAAAGGGGAAACTCTACACCACGGTTGTTAGACCAGCTCTTATATACGGTTCACAGTACTGGACAATGTACGAAGCGTTTAAAAACAAAATGACGGCAGCGGAAATGAAAATGTTAAGGATGTCTAGTGGAGTCACTAAACGCGATTGCATTAAATCTACGCGTATAAGAGGAAGTCTACATATAAAGAATTCGGTAACCGAACAGCTTGAGGCGAATAGAATAAGTTGGTATTGCCACGTTCAAAGAAGATCTGCGGAAAATCCGGTTAAAAGGCACTATCAACTACGGTCACTCCAACTGTAAGAAAACGAGGTCGGAAAAAGAATTCTTGGATTTCTCAGATGGAAAATGCGCAACAACGTCTGGGGTTAACCACTGAAGCGATCCAGGTCCGAGCATTATGTAGACGCGTTCTGCGGTCTGCGACATTAGCCAACCCCATAAGCGGAGCAGCAGCGATGCAGTAAAAATGGGAAACTCGTTACGCATAAGTTCGTATAACGAGGAAAGGGTTAATAAAAGGATAAGAAGAAGAAGTAGATGCTGCTCTAGCCAGAGCTAAAGGCGCTTTTGCCCTCACAAAGAGACTGTTTTATAGCAGCCAACTCGATGCGAGGGTAAAGATAATCTGCTACATGGCCCTTATCAGGCCACTGCTGGTATTTGGGTGTCCCGTGTGGTTCAATGTACGAGCAAGCTTAATGGAAAAGATTCGGGTGTTTGAGAGGGCTTGCCTTAGGGCTTGTGTTCGCTTGTACAGAACACCAGAGTCGGAGTACAAATTTTTTTTATCCTAACGAGGTCCTTTACAACAGGGCGAACCTAATACGAGTGGACAACTTCGTAATTAAGCTGACTCGAAGGCACATTGCAAGAGCAATGGCCTCGACGAATAACCTGATATCTGGGGCTTACTACCCCAATCACCTTTATCATGAGAGTGTGCGCTCTAATGGCTTCGTTCCACCGGAAGCATTCCTCTACCTTCATCAGATAGGGTCGATCCAGGACAGATCAACGGTCCCGTTAATCTTCCATGTCGCTCGGACAGCTGGGGACAGGCGACTCAACTACAACAGAGACGTCGCACACGGCAGGGTGGGTCGTCTCAGGTTCAGTAGGGCGGTGGGGAATTGCGATAAGAGGGATGTCGTTCGGCAGCACCAGCATTTCTGGTGGTTGAATGATGGGGAAGATGTTTCGTCGTCGTTTCCGTCAATTACGGACCAGCCTCACTAATGAGGCAGAGCTGACCAATCTATTTGCTCTGTAAATAGCGATGGCCAGCTTACATAGGTTTAGGTTAGCATTTAAGAAAGATATGTATATATTAGTATATATAAAGGTATATACTCATGTATGTATATTATTGTGTATAATGGCTATGTGTTTATATGTGTGTATTGTGTATGTAGGTTAGCTAGACTAAGGTTTATTTTAAGTTAGATATTAAGTTTTTATAAAAAATTTTTTTGTTAACAATGTTTTTCTTAGCCTTAAGTATAGAAAAAAAATATCATTAAAAAATGTAAATGAAGTCGAAAGACATAGATATAAGAATTTAGAGTAGCTTAGAGTGCCTGTGTGGGGCCAGTAAGCATTTTTTGTTAGTATGTAAGAGTTATTGATTAATAGAATAAAATGCATTTAAAACTAACTAAATAACTTAAAATTACGGCAAATTTTGCCATCGAAACTTTGCAACATATTGACTAAGTATCTTGAAAATAGAATTTATCGTTTTAGATATGGAAATGGCGTATTGCAGTTTAAAGATATATTGACCGGTATACCGCAGGGAAGTGTGCTCGCTCCACTCCTGTATCTCTTATATACCACATGTCGAGGGGACTGTTCTTGCCACCTTTGCCGACGACACTGCCATTTTAGCTGTCGGAAAAACAATAGAAGAATCAACAGCGAAACTGCAAAGCGCTCTAAGTTAGGTTTATGACTGGACAAAGATCTGGCGGATCGCTCTCAACGAGACCAAATCCGTGCAAGTAAACTTTACTTACAGAAAAATAAGTCACCTGCCCATCCACATAAATTCGGTCTGTATTCCGTTTGCTAATGAGGCTAAATATTTGGGCATGATGTAAAACTCAAATGGAAGACGCACGTGAAAAGACGCGTATAGAACTAGAATTTAAATACAGAGAAATGTACTGGTTACTTGGTAAATATTCCAAGTTTAGTGTAGAAAACAAGCTGCTTTTATATAAGCAGGTGCTTATACCGGTGTGGTTTTATGGTATACAACTCTAGGGCTGTACCATAACAACAAATATTAGTATTTTACAAACTTTTGAAAATAAAGTACATGCACCGTGGCTTATAAGAAATAATGACCTGCATCGTGACCCTGGAGTTACTTCTGTTGAAGATGAAGTAAGAAACTTCGCAAGAAAACATAAGATCCGGTTAAATGGGCATATTAATAATACAGTCCTAAAAATTCTGGACGAACACAATTTTATTGCGCCGTCTTCAAAGAACTAAGCCTCTGGACCTGGCACGATAAATTGAAACCGCGTTAAAAAGCTGAACATGTACAAAACGAGATTATATTATGATGAAAAAGCTGCTTGATGAGTCTTACTTAGTTGCGGTATCAAACATGACTATCGAAGGGAGGTGTTTTGAGTGAGTAAGAATCTCACACTGCTATGAGCACGCGCTCGTGATCCTCATAGTGTTTGATGGAAGATTTTCACCTGCCCTCGCCGGGGAAAAAAAAAAATCTCACAGCGAGCATTCATTAATGGGCCGCCACGATTATGCGATTTGACACAACTCGATTATTTTCTCCTCAGGGGCTACGTCAATTCTTTAGTCTTCGCTAACAAGCCAATTACTTTGGACTAGCTCGAGGCCAACATTTGACACGCTATTGCCGGAATTAGACCGAACGCCTGAAGCACTGCTAGCGAAGCCGAGGCGTCCATTTTAATGTTGTGCTACTCCACACATAATCGCATGAACGTAGATTTCAAATAAAGCCAGAATCAATTTTATAAGAAAACGCCTGCTCGGCTGCCAATCCGGATAAGATAGTAAAGGCGACTGCTAAAGCAATGTCTTTGCTTTGTAGCAATGTTGCAGAAACTTAGAAACTATAAAATTAAGTGATTCATCGTATAGCCCAATATGGCCGATTGATATCCTTGGAAAGATCGTGAAACGTGTCCTATGTATATGGCAAGCTGCTTGCGGGAGCGGAGAAAAATACAGCTCTCTTATATAACTACAGATTTAAAAGTGATAGAATTGTAGATACAATAGCAAATAATTATTGGCCAGCAATTATTACGATTGGCATTAACTGGTTGAATTGGTTGTAGATTAAGAGATGCTTGGAGAGAACGGATGCACCATACTACCTTATCACAAGATGAAGTTCGCCAAGGACGAGGCTATTGCAAGCAAGTTGCGACAGCTCCATGTGTATTCACAAACTACCTACCGTCATCAAGTCATGTGCAACGAGCGCGGAATGGGACTTTATCTACACCCTTAGACGATTTCTTTTACGGACACAATCGGAAATATCTCTACAGATGTGGGCATTATAGTTTGGCCTTGTATCCACAACATTCAAATGAGGAGGAGTATGCAGTGCTTTACTGCAGGCGCTTTTAAGATGACAGGACAAAAACCTGCCATTACCGCAATGACCAGTTTGACGGATTACTGCGTGGAGATCTGCTAACTATAGTGAGTGAACAGAATGAGCTTCAAAGCACTGAGAAGAGCTGCAGAGGTGGCCTTTTTTGAAGCACTCAGTCCTCGATATACCATTACTCTTCAGTCGAAAAGATTTTCAATGTAAAAGCCAACCGAGGTCGACAATAAAGTTCTTATTGTAAACCCTAGGTTAGGTTAGGTAAGGTTTAAGTGGCTGTTGAAAAACCAACCTACTTAGGCCTACTGGCCAATGTGATGCAACGTGGATCGGTGATCCTCCTACTCCAGAAACCCTTTAGAGCTCTTCATAAATCGTAGGAGACTTTTAATATCTTTGTTGCTTAAGTCTTTTAAGTCGTTGTGCAACAAAGCTCCTAGGTGGAGATTTATTAAGTCCCCAAGTGAATCATCTACCATCAGAGCTGACAGCGCCATCGTGATTGCGGATGTTTTAACGTTGTTAAAGGCGCCTTCTATGTCCAAAAAAGCTACCATTGTATATTCTCTATAATGTAAGGATCGTTCGATGTGGCCTGTTAGTGAGTGTAGAACCGTTTCCACCGACTTCTCTTTGCAGTAGACATGTTACGCCGTGGATAGGAGTCTAGGGTTAAAGCTAGATCGTATATGGATATCAATTAGTCGTTCTAGAGTTCTTAGAAGGAAAGATGATAGACTAATAGGTCTTAGGTCCTTTGGGATAACATGAGAACATTAACTGCTTCTGCGAATGAAAACTATATTTACTTCTCTTCATGACAGAGGTATGTGAGATAGTTTAACGCAGTACCTCATCATATTTTCAAGCGATGGCAAGATTATATCCGAAAATCCTTGTAGCTCGGCTGGAATTATACCATCCATCCCAGCAGACTTATGTATATTGTTTGAAGCTATGCAGTGCCCAGAGCAGTTTGTCTCTTGTAATAAGGCCAGTAATATTTGTACGGCTACTAGCCGTGAAAGGGGAGCTACCTGGAAAATGAGTATCCAGTAGCAGGTTGAGTGATTCGTCACTTGAGGTCGTCAATGAGCCGTCATTTTTTTTCAACCAGCTAGGCATCGAGGGACTCGTTGAGAGGATTTTTCTTAGTCGTGATGCCTCAGAGGCTTCAGTGATTTTATCACAAAAAGACCTCCAGGATTCACGCTTTGCCGTCCTCAATTATTTTTTTAAATATTTTGAGGATTCCTTGTATGAGTTTCAATCGGACGCTTCTCTTGAGGTTTTTACTTTGTTGAAAAGTTTCCTACAAGCGTGTCTAAGCCGATTCAATGTGGATGTCCACCAATTTTTTTTCGTGCCTCTAGGCTTAATAAGAGGACAGGAGACGGCCAGTGCTCGGTTGGGAGCCCGTATTAGAGCCTCGACTTTCGAGTCAAGTTCATTGGTGTTGTCCGGGGGGCTTGAAATGTCGGGAAAGATACTTTTAGAAGTGTTTCCATGTATTTGAGCCAGTCAGTTTTCCGATAGTTACGAAATGCTATTTGGCAGAGGGGAGCATTCGTTAAATTGAATTGGATGTATCTATGATCTGGAAAGGAGTATACAGAGGACACCATCCAGTTCGTTATTAACTGATCAATGCGTTCGGAGACAAGAGTGATGTCAAGCACTTCTTGTCGGTTTCTTGTAATGAATGTTGGCTCATTACCGGTCTTATATGCAGTGAGGTAGGTACTATTAATGTATTCAAAAAGTGACTTACCCCTTCCGTTCGTATTGGTGCTGCCCCATATTGTAAACCCTAACAATCTACGAAATATCTAGCCAAAAGTAAGGGTTATCGGAACAAGACGAATTGAGGTTACGAAGAGCAGCTGCTTAAACGAACTCTGAAGTGTACGAACGACCTGCAAAACGATTGACTGACTTAGATCCTAGGACTACAGATGCGATTAACATTGCTGCTCCCAGTGGTTAAACCGGGAAAGACCCCATCCCGACACCCTCGAATTCGACAATTTTAACGTCAAAAATGTTGTCAATGTACTTTGTTAGTTGGGAGGAAAACCTTGTCAATGTGTTCCATGGCAAAAAACGTAGTGTGAAGAACTTATTACCAAGATACCAAGAGTAGCAACACATTCCTTTAAATTAGAAAACAAAAATAACTTTTCGCCTTCTGAAGCATGGCGCGTGCCGGTGTCTTTTAAACCTTCTATCCAACTGAAGCTAATGAATGGAATCCTATTTTTATCAGTGTCCCTCTACCAATGTCATCGACATAATCATAATTAACAAACAACAACAAAAATTACAAAAACTGGAGCAACTTTCTGAATCTGAAACTATTTAGCCAGCGTGATAGACATTTAAATTGCACCGGCTTCCCATACTCGACTCCTGGACTAAAAAGCATCAACGGATTGGGGGTAAAAGTCACTTATCCCCTGCAATAAATAATATAAACCGAAAGCAAACACAAAGGAGTATACCTCCTTCTCACCCATTGCAATCGGTCTCCAATATGGTGGATTTGATGTAGGTATATGTGTATTGTGTACGCTGATCAGGACTATGTATTCTCGCCCCCAGAGTACGGCCCGCTGGTTATCGCAATCAAAAGGAAACACTCAGCGTTCTTTACAAAAACCAATTACGCCAATCGATGGCCCGAATTAACCCAATGTCCTTTCGATAGCGCCAGCTATAGTTGGCTTTCAGTATTTTGTCCTTTGGCTTTATACTCGTACAGAGGTAGGAAATAAAAACGGCAAAATGAAACGTATAAAACGGAATTGTGAGAGAACGAAAGGACGAGAGTACAAAATAAAGTGGCAAGAAGAATGAAGAGAAAATTGTGACAAAAAGAAATGTTGAAAAGGATTCGTTGAATTCAAACGCAAACAATTATCGATGGACATCGTTTCGATGAAATCTATGTGGAGCATATGCACTTGGTGAGGATGTAGCTGGGGTGCACCTGGTGGTTGGTTAAAGTACTGAAGCAAGCCTGCTTCGAATAGAAGAAGGCTATGTATTTAAGTATACCATCATAACTTCAGAATCTTTGACTTCACCCTTGGTTTCAAACCAGCTACATACTCGTATGACTTAAAACAACGGCAGACCTTGGAATCACTTTTAGTTTTCGTTTTTCTCAAAAGAGTTAGTGCCTCAGTCGGAGGTGAATCCATTGAACTGGATCAGCGGTGACGCAATAGTCAGCATGATACATTCCTTCACAGTATTTGGAACCGAAGTAAATTAGGATTTTTGTCAGAACTCGCCTGGGTGATGAAATAGAAATGGCGATGGGTGAACCCCTTAATGAATAAACGATGGCAATCACATCCCTGAGGGTGGTTACTGGCTTCTGAATCTTCGGTTCCTTCATTCAAATGCACTTAAAAAGGATCTTTACCAATTTCGACGTCTATATCCAGTTTGATACTACTATCTCTTGTGACCATTCTCTCCAGATATATGTAGAAAGCTGTTTACTTTTCGACTTGCTCTCTGTCATGAGAAGGAATATCATACTTCGCTACGAACTTAAAAGTGCTCCAACTACTACATTTTGTGAAGCGTTGTAATAGAGACTTGATTTTCTGATAAAGCTTTTTTGAAAGGCTCGCAACATAACATCTCGATTCAAGGAGTTGAAAGCTTTCTTAAAATCGTTAAACAGCAGTCTACTTTTAGTTTGTAGCACTGTTTTGATGAGGCTGCTCTAATCCGTGCATCAAGTTCAATATGTTCATTGATCTGTCTGGGGTTATCTAGTGCTAGCCATAGTGATTCCGGGGTATGTTTGTGTTATACCTGGGTATCCCTAGAAAGTTTAATTGGTTGCGAAGACGTACGTTTAGTGGCTTTGGAAGACGACTCCAATTTTTTTCGATCTTAGCTCTATGTTTGTAATGAATGCAATTTGCGTTGAGAGGTCCTTTGAATCTACATGGCTATCATAAGAGCAACTTAATCCCAGCATCATTTGTCTGGTGGAACAAGCTTTCATGAATATAAGCAAGTCTTACTTTGAGCAAATTTAAAAGAACGATCTGCCTCAGCTCCATTGGCACTTTCTCCTGCGTACCTGACTCATCTCTAGGCGAACTAATGAATCCTTCTACCCTGTACTTTGCTGTACTATGATCTTATGGCCATATCTTTCGATGAAAAGACAATCAAACTGTTGTTGCCGCGAAAGTACCATCTCGAAAAAGATTATCAATATGACGAACCAACTAAAGGCCTCGGATATAACTGAAGCAATAAATCGTTCACGATCCTTGCAAACGTTTAAAGGACGTGGAATATTCAGCAGCTTAATCAGGTGCAGATTTAGCCATACACGGCGGACTTTTACCAATAAGTCTTGAGCGTCCGTGCGCGAGAGAGGCTTAATTTGCTAACATAATCCTTATATGCGCTTATGTCCCTATAGAGCCAAGGACGGCATCACTAAAGAATGTGTCAATATTCAACAGAAGGATGGGAAAGGTAAGGAAGATATAGTAAGTATAGCCTACATGGTACCGCTTCTGCGAATCGACCTAGTCATATTGACAAAAACGGTTTCCTCATCTCAATATACACAAGAGGACATGGCGGTCTCCATGCAATGTCAAACCAAATTGTTCACCTAAGGCAAGACGTAAGGCAAGCTTCCAGTATTCAGGAAGTTCGGAAATTTCGGGTTCCCGACACTTGTTACAGCCAAGGTGCGTATTTTGATCTCTCAAACGCCACAAAAAAGAATTACAACTGTGAGAAGGTTTATCGTAGAAAAGCTGAAATCGCAAGAAACTGTCAGAATCTTCGTCGAACGCGTATCCCCCCGAAATCGCTCAACAACCCCTATGCCACTAGCATCAAGTACCGAAAACTAGTGTCGTTGCAGCCAATGTGCTATCAGAGAAGCCGCAACTTATGTGATTAGCCTCGCCTGACCACCTCCAAGAAATTTCTGGTTTGATGAAAAATATCGGCACGCAACGCAGTCAAACAAGAAGGTGTCAAGGGTATAAGAGATGAAGAAGGATTTCTTGTAGTAGAATCACAATCGGGGCCGTGAGCATGGGAAAAAAAAACTTCTGCAGACTATTCAACAGCGAAGAAACTCAATACCCCGCATTCAGGCAGAATATACCATTCAACGCGGATAACCACACCTGACCAAGAGAGGTAAAGATTGCAACATCTGTGATGAAACAAGCTGACGGCTTACCGGCCGAGGTATTGAAAGCTGCTGAAAGACTTGGTGAAAGACATACACCAGATCATTTCTTAAATATGGTCAAAAGAATGTACTCCTGATGAATGCAAGCCCAGTAACGTGGAACCAGTTGAATTGGTCTTAAAAGGGCAAAAAACCTACACAATCTCCCTGGTAAAACACCCAATTTCCAAAATCCAAGAAGGCCTTTGAAATCCGTGCCATCTATTTCCTTTAGATTTTCAAAAAAGTATTTTCCTAAGAATTTCCTTCGACTAAGCGATATTGCCTCGCATTCGCATAGTGTGTGCAGATCGCCGCAGAATCTATGAATGTCCGAATCTGAGAATTCGAGTTTCATTGCTTGTTTCAGCAGGAGACAATGTCCTGATATTCTTATTATCATCCTAAGCTTATCTCTGTTTAATTTTACCATCGAGAAGTGGCCACAGAGCCTTGGAAACCCTATGTCCTCCAAGATTCGACCACCTGCAGTCAGCAGTCTTTATGGTCTTTTCCTCTATAGTGCCCCTTACTATGCAGAGGGGTGGCTTGATATTGGCAACTTCACTATTATCGAGTAGTCCTACTTATTATCCGCTTGTTCATTTCCCTCTTTTCCGCAGTGTTCTGGCTCCCATTACCGTGTTATCCGGTTCTGAATGCACTATGTTTTGAGCATTGTGCGACAGCCCTTAACTGTATCAGATTTGATGTCGATTACATTGCCTTAAGAGCGGCCTGGCTGTCGATGTAGACAGCGATATCGCTTCCGGATATCTGAGGACAGCCAGAATCTCTGATTGAAAGACACTTCTTGCGTCCGGTAGTCGGACAGACACTCTTAGCTCTGAGTCTTCTGAGAAGATACCCGAACCTGTTCCTTCCTCTGTTTTTAAGCCATCTGTGAAAATTGCCCTGAATACTACATTTTCTTGCCAGTCTTTCCTCTCCGGTTAAATTTTATCATACGGAATGTCGAATTCGATTAAGGAAGTGTTTTCATCCGTTAATTTTGGTTTGCCTGGCAGTAGCTTCGCTTAGATCGTGCTGTGTCTGAAGCTACTGTTCTTGTAGTTCGATAAATTCAAGAACTTTGTTAGCCCAACTGCATCTTTATTCGATTGATCACTGTCAATAGAGACCACTGCCTCTCATCAAGGAAGTTGTTTAGATCATTCTAAATAGCCAGTTCTATTTTGAATATCCCTGACAAGGCAAGAATGGTCACCTTGGAACCGACAGTACAGTCCTCTCAAAACGCACTCAAAACATCAATCAAACATTGTAAAACACCATTTCCGGTATTTCAAAACGTAATTACTTCAACTTCCACTAATTTTAAGAATTTAACATAAACATCGGCGACTTTGTACGTGACACAACAAAATTAGTACTCAGCCCAGGAAATCACCTCATACGAGGACGAGTTCACCTTCCTTCTTCCATATTGAAACAATTGGATAACGTCTGAGGTCACTACCGACCTTCGAGTATTTTAACTTTCGCATTCTTCCTGCTGTGGACAACAATAGACGACATACTACAGTTCAACAGAGCATAGGTAAGGACTTTTGATTGAAAAATGCACTCGTACGTACATGAATCGTTGAGGCGTAATCAATTGAATCCGGAATAGAGAAAGCAAAAAATTGCATTGCGTGTCAGTTTGGTGTGGTGCGCTTTTGTTTCCTCTCTCTATTATTCATTACAAAATTGAACAATACAGGACTCTACTTATTGTTGTGGAACTTGACGTTTAGAATAGGAAATATGTGCCATTTAAGTTCAATTTGCATTCCTTAAAGTGACTCGAGAGGCAAAGAAGGCATAGAGTGATAGAAAATGGAGACAACGTCGGCATTGTAATGTAAAAGAACATCAATTTACATTTTGAGAAAATGGGATTTTTGAATTTTGTACGGTTCTTCCTTCGGCTGAACGGAAAATTTGTTTCAAAATCGCTGATCATGAACAGTGACAGCACTGTTTATTGCCCTCAAAGTATGCATTAGTTTTTCCACAGATCAGGGGTTGGGTTTGCTCGATCATCATATGGTTGGTGCACGGGCTAAATGACATTCACTGGATTGTATAATGTGTTTGGTGCATAATCATAGGGGCAAGACTAAATTTGGCTATTTCGCTTGTTTTTCACGCTTTTCCTGCAGTGTGGCCCATTTTGAATGGATTGAGGTGGCTTTTGTGGAGAAAAAGAGGCAAGTTCGTTCCTAGAAAGAACTGCTTTACTCAATGAAGGTATTGCTTTATGACATACGACCAAACCCTTAAGTTTGCACACCAAAACTTTCTATCCATCCTAACAGGCTCTGTTTACCAGCTCAGCATTATGGTGCCAAGGTATAAAGGAGCCAAATTGACGTCATTAAGGCCTGCCTTCGAATCCTGATAGGAAGACTTGGTAAAAAAGACTAAAATGGACTGGTCCTCAGCAAAAATGGAATCGTATCTCCAGCCTACCGAAAAATTACGAATGGCCAAACTAGGCAAATGGACTTACCACCAAAAGCGTTCAAAAAATCTCACAAGGACTTGCAAAATCACGCGCTATGAAACCCAAAAATGTGGAAACCAAAACTCAGGAGTGGGATTATGTGGGTGGTTGTAGCTGGCTGGGCCCCAAAAATGCTCAAATTCAAAGATTCAAAAGAAACTCCATTGAAAACAGCATTTGGAGATTTTCCTCAGAACTCTGTTCCGCAAACCGTCCCAAAACACCTGGCAGAGACAATGTTGTCAAGAGTCTTTCCATCGGCCTTGCCTTAGTGGCCGAATCCGTTTAATTTGTTCGTGCAAGCATTAGCTTTCGCTCTTAAGGCGTAATGTTATGGCGCTTTCAGAAAGAGGAAGATCGTGGGGTTGCCCTATCGAACTCAGGCTACAGTTCAGAGACTTCCAAGTAAATACATATTTACCCAAACAGCGCGCCAACCATAGGAAACGAATGGAGGAGTGCAGTATGTGCATCTGTAACGATAGCCAGGGTGTGCCTCGGTGGACCCCGCCTAAGGCTAAATTTACTGAGTCACATCTATGTTCCAGGTCATAGTGGAATCGCAACAAATGTCATCGCAGATGGATTTGCATAAATGAATTTTCTAGGCAAGGCTTAGACCAGGATTTCTCAAGATCTGAGCTCGCTTTGGAATCGTCTGCATTTTCGGGTAGTGCGAACATTGACAATAAAATCCTACGAGCACTTCTATAGATGACTAAGCGAATGTTCCGAATGCTACAAGAATTGACTTTTAACACTACGTTATTGTTGTCGTATTTAGATTGATTTCCAAGAAAACTCTGTGATAGAGTTTGTCAGTTCGAGTACTCCTTAATCCCCCTAAGAGGTTAAGATTGATACCACCAGCGTCAATCCCTAAACTTTGTGAAGCTTGCAGACTATCAGGTGAAGCGATGAAAAAAGCCTATAGGAAAATGCTCCATGGAAGGATCAGAGCAACTTGCCAGTTTTTTAAGCAGAAAAATAAGAATGAGCCCCAGTTTCACAAAAAGAAAATCAAAAACCACAAGAAGCTTTTTTTATTGCGACATCGGGGTTCGAAAATTTTATCAGAGGGTCCTGCAACCAACAAGTGAACATAATAGTGGGATCGCAGTGAGTTTTATAGATGTATAGATCATTTCTGCAGACTATACAATAGCAGTCATGCAGAATCTGCGCAGCATGTTAATCTTTTTCGATCAAGGTTAAGGATGGTCACATCAAAACTTAGGGCCCACAAAGATACAGGAGTTGTCGACCAGCCCTCCAAGTCTTATTGAATTTGCAACGAGATGAATTATAACTATAGCCAGCATATCGTTTATACAAGTTGGTATTCATCAAAGGCCTGGCTGTCTTCTGATCAGCAATCCCGTCGACCTAATTGATCATATTGTGAACGACGCAAGGAACTCTTCCAATATTTGACAGTTTCGATCAGTTAACATCGACTTGAACCATTATTCTGTTGCAGCCAAAATACTGTTGTGGATATTTGTAACAGCCCAAGGGCAGCGAGCTATTGTGAAAAAATGTGACTTCGTACGGCTCTAATAGCAGGAGACCGACAGGGGCTTGTCTATGCCATCACTGCCAAAAAAATATAAGACCTCCCTTAGCTGGGATAAACTGAGTTTCAACCTCCCCCAACACAGAAACCCATGGCTCGATGAACTGTGCAGACGGTTAGATCTAGAAAAATAGCCGATGGTCAGAGAGGATCTGCAACAAATGACAAGAGGGGCTCGCGAGCTTTACGTACAGCAAAAAAGAACATAAGTTGCTAAATTAAAAAGCGGCTAATGGGGGGTCTAGTGAGTTGCTACCAGAAGATTGAAGCTCGTAAGTTGTACCATTAATAAAACGAACGAACAGAATCCGCACGGATACAGAAGGAAAACCCATCGCACAATAAAATCGCGGTCGGTGCTTAGAATCCGAAGAATTATTTTCGCAAACTGAGCGATGTTGTTGTGACAAAATACATTTTACTGTTCAATCATTCCACCCGACCAAAGTCAGACAACCCGATTACTTAACCGCCGAGCTGTTTTAAAGGTGATGTTTGGAGACGGAGCATACGTAAATGACTTAGACCTATTGACCGACCTATTGCGGCTCCAAGAAGTGTGGTCTTAGGCCAGGAAAGTTCACCGAAGTTCACAATACTCCATTTACTTCATTTCCAAATCGATACACACCAACTCTTCATCGATTCCAAGCCGCATATGACAGTTATATAGAGCCATGTCTAGTTTTGGCAATTTCTTTCGTATTTGTGGAAAAAGAATTGCGAACATTCGTTGCTCTGTCAAGGTCGGTAAATACGAGCTGTTATGGGTTTAGCAGTCAATAAGGGTAAGTAAAGGCAATTTACACAGTGTGGCAAATAATATAACGGACTGACTCAACCAAACATAATTAAAACACGATTTCTGTTTATTTTTCGGTGTTTTTATTCGAGATATTCTCCTCCCTATTCAATACGCTTGATATAGCGATTCAGTAGTGATTCAACTGGCTGCTCTAGCTCAGTTGCGGAATTGCCTTTAGTGCCAGTGTCGAAACTGCTTGGACGGCATCCTTTTAACTTTAACTTCAATTTCGGGAATAAATAGAAATCGCACGGTGCCAAATCAGATAAATATGGCGGATGATTTAACACACACATTTGATTTCGAGCCCAAAATTTACGAGCAATGAGTGTATAACTTCGTGCATTATTGAGCAACAGAGACCAACGTTTTTGATCGCCATATTCGAGTCGAATGGTTCGAATAGTCTCTTTGTTGATATTTAAGGCCTCTTTTATCATTCCCAGCTATGCACTACGGTCTTCTTCAACAAAATCATGTTCTTTTTGGATCATTTGGCGTCTAAACGGAAATTGGCCTTCCTATGTGTTTGTCATCCTCTACCGTCTCTCTGCCGCGCAAAAAACATTAATTCCAGTCGAAACCAACTATTGTACTCAAACAATCATCACGGTATACTTCTTGCATCAATCCGAATGTTTCTGATGGATTTTTACTAAGTTTTGCCTTGAATTTAATGACCGCTTTTTGTTCCATCCTAAAATTTCAGCAACAAATGAAAAGGCGATCTGGAAAAATAATTTTTTAATTGTTAAATGTCAACCAAATGTCATAAATATTTGACAGAGAGTAAAGAGGCCGCCGGGTAACTGCCCAGCTTTATAAAAAAAATACGTTACGAAGCATCAATAAGCCTCGGATATGGACTGATCTGCTGTTGACAACCCACGCAAACGGTTTAAGGACAATCAGCTTCGGAGATTCACGTGGATTAATAGGTATCTTAATAGACCACTTGCCACCGAACAACAAGCAGAGGCCCTAAGCTGCTGCAAAGCAGACATAGCCGCTATCCAAGAAATGCGATGGGATGGGCCGGACAAAAAGAGGATGAAAACACTACGGCGATTGCTATCGACGGCAATAGCAGCACAACAATGAAACCCCGATGATGAATGCCGGCAAGCACATGCAGCTATGCATATAAAGCGGCACTGCATAAAAGGACCAGAGCTGCTCATGAGCTCTATGAGCGGAAGAGGAGAGACGAACACCGGCTTCTCAAGAGCAAGAAGAAAGAGCATGAGAAGCGCGCGATCGAGGAAACTGAGAAATGCTACTCCAAGAATGAGGTTCGGAAGTTTTACCAAAAGGTAAAAATAACATGCCGCGGAAACAAACCCCGAACCGAAACCTCTAGAAATGAACAAGGGAACATCGTAGTAGAATCGCAGTCGATGCTGAAGATTTGGAAAGACCATTTCTGCAGACTGTATAACGGCAATGACGAACCAAATACCGCTGTCAGGCAGAATCAACCTTGCTGGAGCGGATGGCCTGACTGCCGAGCTCTTCAAAGCGGTAGGCGATGACTTGGTAAGGAGCATACACCAACTCATCTGTAAAATATGGTCAGACGAAAGTATGCCCGATGAATGGAACCTCAGCATTGTTTGTCCGATTCTCAAGGAAGGAGACCCTCTGAACTGCGCCAACAACATAGGCATCAGTCTCCTTAACATCGCATATAAGATCTTATCCGCCGTATTGTGTGAACGCCTGAAGCCGTTCATCAACAACCTGATAGGTCCATATCAGCGTGGCTTCAGGCCAGGAAAGTCTACCATCGACCAAATATTCACACTACGGCAGATCTTGGAGAAGACGCATGAGCTTCAGATCGATACCCACCACCTATTCATCGATTTTAAGGCCGCGTATGACAGCATCTATAGAGACGAGCTATACGTCTGTCTATGCGGGATGACGATAGAGAATGCAGGCTGCTCCATCAAGGTCGGCAAAGATCTCACCGAGACCTTTGATGTCAAAAAAGTATTTAGACAAGGCGATGCGCTGTCATGCGATTTTTTCAACATCGTACTTGAAAGAATAGTGCAAAACTCACGAGCAAACACAAGAGGCACTATCTTTCAAAAGTCCGTCCATTTACTCGCATACACCGATGATATTGACATAATTGGAAGAAAGCAGCATGATGAAGCCTTTACAAGTATTGAGACAGAAGCGGCGAAAATGGGTTTATCGTTCAATAAGGGCAAAATTAAGTATATACCGTGAACCAAAAAGGACTGTGAACACCGATGTCTCGGACAGATCGTCACTTTCGACAGTTAGTTAAGGATTTTGTCTACCTAGACTACCCGCCATGAATTCAGACATCGACACCAGCGCTGAGATCAAGCGAAGAATAACTCTTGCCAACCGCTGTTTCTTTGGGCTAAGAAGGCACTTGAGTAGCAAAGCCCTCTCTCAGACAACAAAAGTCACCCTTTATAAGACCTTAATGATCCCGGTCCTGCTCTATGGCGCAGAGGCATGGACATTATCAAAAATGGATGAGCGTGTTCTTGGTTGCCTCGAGAGAAAAATTCTCCGGGCAATCTACGGTCCCGTCTGCATTGACGGTGAATGGAGGAGGAGATACAACAATGAACTCTACGGACTGTACAGCAACATTGACCTAACCAGAAGAGTGAAGACTAAGATGGCTGGGTTCTGTAGAGCGTATGAACAGCAATGCTCCGGTCCGAAAAGTCTTCAGCCAACTAAGCGTGCGAAACTGGAAGCAGCTAGGCAGGGATCGAACTGGCTGAAGACGCTTGTTAACTGAGGCCCAGGTCCACCCTGGACTGTAGCGCCACTTGAAGAAGAAAAGAAGAAGAAAGAGGCATTCAAGCTTCAAAAGGCATGTTTCGATAAATAGATGGCGCTCTTGGTTGCTCGTGTGTGAGCACTGTGTATATAGAGCTGTGCCTAGTTTTGACATTGGAATTGAGGAGACGCGCTGCTTTGCCAAAGTCGGTGAAGACAAGGTGACTTCTTTAGCATTGTACTCAAAATAAGTGATGGAACTCAAACGTGAACACTGGAGGTACAAAAGTTTATGCAACTGCAAGGGTGCGCCGATGATATTGACATAATTGACAGAACTCATCGGGCTGTCACAGGTGCGTACGTTGGCATTTAGTTGGAAGCTCCCAAAATGGGTTGAACAGTAACTGAGAGCAAAATTAATTATATGCTGTCAACAAGAAGGGACACACAATATCAACGAATTGGTCGTACTGTCACGGCGGTCAGCTATGAGATATTAAGAGACTGTTCGTTCCTTGGCTCTGATATAAATTCTGCTAACAGCACTTCAGAAGAAATAAAATGCAAAGTAATTTCTACAGATCGCTATTTCCTTGGGCTAACTAGGCAATTGTGCAAACTAGCACAGAAGATGAAGAAGATGATACTGACCACAAAATCCTCGCACACTGAAAGAAAACTCAAACAAATTGTTTCGTAAAAACAAAAATTTAAAAACACAAATATTTGTCTTTTGAGAGTAAAATTTGCTGCAGTTTAAGTACATATCACAAACTTGTTCTACGAAATAAAAACACTTCTCCCGTACAAAGGTATGTTACTCTGCAGTTTAGGCGACAAAAGCCTGAAGTCCCACTCTCATCAAATAAGGATATTACTTCTACTACAATGGACAACCAAACAACAGAGGCAACCATAATTTCCTCCTCAAGGACAATGACTTTATTTGTTCTCCGTATTATGTTAGCATGTATTTAGGGATTTGTTTATTATTTTATATTTTTTTTTATATTTTTTTTCTTCGCCCCCAACGACATTGCAGCAGCTGGGTGGATGTGTTTTCTTGAAACACCAAAAATATCCAGTCACTGCCTGATGTCAAAATCGATTCTGTGAAAATCGTAAATTGCTACGACAACCAATACATCATCGTCTGCCAGAGACCATCTAATTGAATTCCAATGATTTGCTACTTTCAATTTTAAGTCAACAGAATCACTCTTGCTACAAGGATATTGGCAGGAAAATAAAAACTTTGCATTGTCACAAATTGATTTCTTGTCAGTCAGTCAGTTAGTCAGTCGTAGTAACCATCATTATCCCCACCGTTGTATCGCCCACTGGGTAGACTGGAAAATCCACTTATTTGTGCTTACGTTGAACTGAAAAATTAGCCCACCTTCTGAAGAGAATAAAATTCATTGAAAACTTGATTGACACTTGTGTCTTCTTTTCGACAAAAATATAACACAGCTCTGACAGGCTCCCGCCAATGCCTATCTCTAAAGATTCACCCTCACGGTCGCACAAGGTCACAAAGGATTGTCCACCCATTGTTGGACTTTTTTTTTTTTTTTTCTTAACACTCACACGCACAATGCCAAGCAATTGTGATTGACAACTTAAGTACATCAGGAGCTAGATCTGCACGTAGGTACTTTGTACGAAATGACTTACCGATATGTAATTTTCTCAAGAAACTTTAAGGATAACAACGTCAAGGCAAAACCAGGAAATGGGGAAAAAAAAAACCAACGAAGCAGGAAGTGCCTTGTAAAATGATTCAACTGTCATGTCGGAGCTAAAATTTCCTCTAACACAATTAATAATAATTTATCTCTCTCAGAGTCCCGGTGTGGCAAAAAATAGTACGTATACGACACTGAACTGGTTGGGTATGGAATCAGGGATCATGGAGGTACGAACCGTACCTTCATTAGAACGAACAGAAAGCAGACCTAACAAGGCGCATAATTAATGGTTCGATGTTCATCAACAGTCAGCATGTTCTCTGCCACACTATAAGCCATGAAATATTATTCACTAACACATTTACACATACTACTCGTATACAGATATAAATAGAAAATTAGATATGTACTCGTACATTCGAGTAAATATGAACTACATGTGACTACAAAAGGGAGCTGTTGTAAAAGCAGCTATGAGTATACGTAAACGTGGAGCGGAACTGCCTGATTTAGCTAACCCTTAAATTCAAGCTGAAACTTCCTTCCGGCCAACATTATGGCAGTATAACATAATTTTTACAACCACCCCTACCGCCTCTACTCACCCCACAGACAAAGGTAAATTAATTTGCATATCTGGCGGTTATTAAAGTAGTGCGCGTGTGATGATGTCTATCTTTTTGGTGTGCGGATAGGAACGATGAGAACGTGTGCAACGTGTCGGTTAGCACTTGTGCCCCCCTGCGGAGCACCAGCCGCTGCTGCATGGAAGTCTGTCGGTATTTTATGTGTTCGCTTTTGGAAGTCTTAGTCCCCATCAGATGTACTGCTGTGCTGACCCAGAATCAATGGGGCGCAAGCTGTTTCGACCCGAGTTAATTTCACCGGCATTAAGCAGTGGAGAATGCTTGACATACAGTTATACGTATGGGTATGTGCGGTATCCCAGGTAGTAGTAATATGTGGCATGTGAATTAATAAAAAAAAAAAAAAAAAACCACAAAATACTGAAAATTTATCGAATTTTTATGAATTCAATAATTCCAATACGAATATTCTGCTGGGGAAGATCAAATTTTAAACGGAATGCTCATATCGACCCGTTTAAGAGATACTTTAGGAAGCTGAGGAGGAGAGAGGTCGGGGCATCTGCCTTTGCCTCACTATTTGTAAGGGCAGGTCAGCAGAAACATTTCAAGTTTAAAATTACAACAAAAAAATGTAAATATAAATTGGAATTGGAATTGGAATTGGAATGGCTTATGGAATAATACCCCAGCCCTCTTGTCGTAAAAGGTAACTCAAAAAGGAAAATCATTTTCAGTAAATTGAGTACTTACTCGTATGATGAGCCTTAGGCGCATTTACTTCTAATAGAACTGGTAGGAGTCTGCATATTTTAATCAGTTTTCCGCGTCGGTAGACTACTGGTAAGGGAAAAGTCGGATATACGTCCTTAGATCTATGAATACATGGTGCCTGAGATTAGTAATTAAAAAAGTGCAACATCATTGAAGTAACATATTTGAATTCATTACTCTGCTGGACAGAGGTAAATCGGGGCCTCAAGCCAGATCCTTGTCTACTACACTGTGTCTCCGGGTTGAAGTTGAACAATTTCCGCTAAAATGGTGTTCATGCACTTAGGCTGTGTTATTCAAGTCCAACTGTGGCGTGACAGCCCGGGTTGGACCTGGGCTTCAGTCAGCAAGCGTCTCCAGGCAGCTTGATCTTTCGCTTGCTGCTGAGGTATTGGCTGAGGTCATTTGCCACTTGAATCACTGTCTTACTCTACTGCGCTGTTCCTCGGGGTCGGATTGGCATACTTTTCAGATCAGAGGGTTTGTGCCCAACCACTCTACTTGACATTATGCACCAACTATTTCAGTCGTTGGACCCTCACTTTTTTGACCTACTCGATGTTGCTCACCCATTTTTTTTTTTTTTAGAAGCACTTCGACCTAAAAAGATCTTTCGTGCTGAAGGAGTCAGAAAGGAAATTAGGCTCATAGGGTTTCTACCTTCCGAATGAAGTTAGCAACTCTACCAGCAGGGGAGTCCCTTATTTCAGAGATGTCGAGTTGTTCTCTGAGGAAGGTGTTCCGCCTAATTCCATTGAGGGCTAGACATTCACATAAAATGTGTTCAGCTGTTTCTTCGTCTTCGATACAGAGTCTACTATACTGAGGTGGTATCTTAGACCGTTTTGTCCTGTAAGGTATCCTACTAAGTTTTTGATATCATGCCGATCTAGATTCAGTTATCTGCTGGCATTTGGCCTGCTTGTTTGGCCTGCCTTAGCCCTGGAGTCTTCTCCCAGTATGCGAGGCATTTCGAGTGCTTCCAGCGCTTAATGACTAAATTTACTGCTGTTTTAGATGTGCAGCAGAAGGGTTCAGGACCGTTGAAGGGGGTTTCCGAAACTTTCCTGGCCAGTTTGTCTGCCTTTTCGTTTCCTTCAATGCCCTCATGCCCAGGAACCCACCATATTTTGGTCTTGTTTCTGGAGCTTAGTTTCTGGAGGGTATTGAAGCAGTGAGTGACTGATTTGCGTGTTAGCTAAGGGCATTTATAGCTGCTTGACTGTCTGTGAATATATTGATATTTGCACCTTTGATAACAGAGTCGAGTATCAGACTGGCGCATTCTTGAATGGCGTGTATTTCAGCTTGGAGTTCACTAGGACTTTTGCCCATGGAAATACATATGTTTGTGTTCGATCCATGTATTTCAGCTCCCGCTTCCATTTTAGGACCATCCGTATACCATTGTATACCATTGTGGCTATTTGGCGGGTGTTTACTAACCAATGCTTCTTTGCTGGGAATCTCCGTGGAGAACCCTTTGTTGAAGCATAAAGTCTTTTGAAGGCGGTCTGTGACCGCGCAGATCATGTCTAGTTCTAGTACATCAAAGAGTATGATCTTCAGGTTCGGATGTACATTGAGATCCAGCTCTATGGCTTGTGCCAGACTAGTTGAGCTGTGTAGAGCCACTTTGCTGATGTGCAAGTGTAGGGGGTTAGTCCTACTATTGCTTCCATGGCCGCTCTTGGGCAGGTCCGGAAGGCTCCAGATATACCCAGGCGTGCTAAACGTTGCACTTTTTTAAGCTTAGCAATGGCGATCTTCTGAGAAGTTTTAGTCCTACTACAGAAGCATATGTTAGAATGGGTCTTACGCTTACCCATATAGTTTGTTATTCAACCTATCGAATCCTTCCAACTTGCTATCGATGCGGTTGACCATTTAACTGGCTTGTCTGACTCTACTGACGATATCCTTATTTCCGGGCGCTTTAATACTTTTTTTTTTGTTTTTGTTTTTTTTTTTGGAATTAACGCGCACAAGGGATTTTGTGTTCCCTTAAAATGATTGCACACAGCGTGGGCGATGGAAAGTTAGGGAGGAAAGAAGGAGAGGTACCGATGTAAGTTGGTCATGAATGTTTGGAGGTTATAATGACAAGGAAATGAAGAGCTGAGCGAGTTGTTCGGCTTAGGAAAGAATCACGATATTTCAGGGTACGTCCGAAAATGTTACGGTTGGAGGTTTTGACGGGCGGAATGCTACTGGCAATTTTTGTGGAGCACTGGTGGTGCACATGGCGATAGAATAGGGTGAGACAGGAGACATTACGTCGGTGATCGAGGGTGTTAATCGACTGTGTGATATTAGCCTCACCTATTAGTTTTATCGCACGGTTTTGAATCCTATCTAGTTGGTGCAAAGAAGTCTTAGGAGCACCTGACTACGTGTGAGCATTGTACCTTATATATTGAAGCCAGATCAGAGGGGGTGAAAAATTTCTTACATCGCTTAAGGAAACCTAGACATTTCGCTGCATTTTTGGCGAATTCGAAAATGTGATCATTCCAACGCAAGTTGTCATTGACACACATACCGAGAATGGAAATTTTTTCGGTTTCGACTATGCAAGTGCTATTCATGGATAATGGCTGGGTATTTGAATTTCGCGCTAACGACAGCAGATAGCATGAGCATAACATACGCTGCCGTTCCCCTTCTACAAGGACGTGAGTACTGTCTTCAGCAAAGGAGTAAATTGGATTAGAAGTAGCAGACAAGAGATCATGAATGAAAATTAAGAAGAGTGTCGGAGACCGAACGGAGCCCTGAGGCACACCAGCATTTATTTTGTGAATATCAGATTTGAAACCATCCAAGACAACTTGAATTGAACGTGCCGAAAGGTAATTTCTTATTCATTGAGAAGAGAGTCATCGATCCCAAAAGCACGCATTTTCGACAGAAGGGCCTGATGCCAAACTCTGTCAAATGCCTTAGAAATATCAAGTGCAACTATCTTTCTTTCGGCAGATTGATGTAAACTTTGGTTCCACTTTCCGGTGAGACATGCCATCAAATCAGCAGTGGACCTGTTGCTACAAAAACTGTACTGCCGGTCATTAAGAAGTTTTCATGTTTCGAGATATTTCATGGGCTGACGATTTATCAGCGTTTCCATGACCTTGGAAAGAAGGGACGTAAGTGCAATGCATCTGTAAGAGGAGAAAAGAAGATTCGTGTTTTTTAGAGACGGGCTGGACATATGCTGTTTTCTATCTGCTCGGAAAGAGTCCTAAAGAGTAGGATTGATGGAAAAGCTTACGCAGTGGTTTTGCTAGGGTAGAAGAACACCTCTTCAGAAGAAGGGGAGACATACCCTCTGGATTAGCGGATTTGTGAATGTTAAGATCTTTATGTACTCTTGCTACTACACGAGTGCAAAAGTAGATTCGTCCCATTGAAGATTCGACGGACTCAAGTGTAGGCGGAGACAAAGCGCAATCCGGAAGCGTTGAGCTGGCGCAAAGTGTGCAGCAAGCACATTTTGTGAATGTCATTGTAAATGAGCGTCGGGATGAAGGATGAGGCAGAATTTCTAATGTTTTTTACGAACGACCCAACATTTTTGCTACATTGTAGTATTTTTTGCCTCAGTTTTTGGTCGTATAGAAATTTCACACGCTTAAGAAAGGCGTTGCAGTCATTTCTGGCTCATTTAAATTTTTTCCGGTTTTCCTCTGTCGGGTTGGTCTTATAGGACCGAAAAAAAGTTTTCTCTCAACCTGACATCCTTCTGACAGCTTGAGTCGTGTCATGTCTTTTCCTTTGATCTGATACTCTTTATCCGGTGAGGGATAAAGGATATCATTCCAAAGAGAATAGTGTCTGTGATCATATCAGCAGCGGCATCCACGTCGTTATCGAGGAAACACGGCACTTAGCTGAGAAATGTGTCTTCTTTGTTAGATTTACAGACTCAAGTCTATGTCAAGTCAGCGACATATCCAACTCTGTCCAGTCCATTTTTCCACAGCTCCCTCACCTTACGACTTTCTCGAAATCAGTGATTATCTCAGCATTTTCCCCTTTAACTTTAAATGATGCTCTATCCGTTTTTTAAAGAGCAATGTTTAGTTCTGTTTCCCTTTTCGGTCCGTTTTAACGCCTTAAAACATCATCAAGTAGTCCTCCCTGGTATAATCGCAAGCTTTGTTTCTTACGTAATAATACCAGCTATCGCGGTACTTATCTTCATTCCATGGTCTTCCTGCCATATTCCCTAAAAACTGTCCCTCTTCTCTTTCCCTTTTCCTTTCAATTCTGGTAATAAAGTCGATGTAATTGCAACCGATTTAAGCAAAGCCTTCGATAAGATTTCCCATCGATTAATACTCTTCAAATTGTCTGCTCTCGGCTTTGAACACAAACAGTACTGCTAAAATGGATATCCTCTTACCTGGAAAATCGTTTTTACAGTGCTCGTTTTAGGTCAGCCCATTCGGCTCCATTTTTGTCCACAGGGCAGCCATCTAGGTGCTCTTTGTCTCATATTAACCATAAACGACCTCTATAGGAACATAAAACACTCGTCCCTTTTCGCCGACGATGTCAAGTTTTTCAAAACCATTTCCTCACTTCATGTCTCCTTCTCCCTTCAACAAGACCTTAATAGTTTTTCGATCTGCTGCCTCAAAAATTTTTCGGAACTTAATCTGTCCAGTCCATCACTTTTTCTCATAAGCGACACCAATCTCCTACCCGACTCATCTTCTCAACAACGAACCTATCTCCTCTGTTCAAACTCTTTGCGACCTCGGCATTTTGTGTGATAGGGAGCTCAACTTCTAGTTACATATGGATGACATAATCCTTAAAGGCAACTCGGTACTAGGTTTTGTAAAACGGTGGTCCAAATAATTCACCAATCCATACGTAACCAGGTCACTTTATATAACCCTTGTTCGCCCCCCCTTGTTAGAGTACGCTAGTCAAGTGTGGTGCCCATATCATCGTGTTCATATTTCGAGAATCAAAACATCCAGCGCCGTTTTCTTCGATTTGCTATTTGAGGTATATCCTGGAATGATCCGTTTATTCTGTTCCACTACCAAAACCGTCTCAATATAAACACCCTTGAAGAGCGCAGAGATGCAATTGACTTTTTCTTCATTCATCGCCTCCCTTCAGATCTCTTCTGAACTCTATTTTCTTTAAACACTGACCCTCGTAATCTACGTACCCCTCGTCTCTGATTTTTACCAACCCACGACACCTCCTATGCCGCGAATGAACCAATCTCCCGTAAATAGGGTCACTTTCTTTGGTAGGCAATTTCCATCTTAACTCGGACTTATTCTTCGATTGATCTAAGCGCTGGTGTTAATAGCCTGAGTTGATAGCGGAGCCCAGATATACAAAGTATTTAACTATCGACGTCCGATACGTCAGTGTTGGGTCTCGTTTCTGGTGGACAGCCTATAAACAGTTGGCCATTTGTTGGTTTTAGAAAAAACTTTTCGAAAACACTGTTCAATATTTTTTACCGATTGTTGCTTTACTGAAGAGAGTAAACCCACCTTAATTATGGAATATTGGCACTTGCTGGATCCATATTTCGCACAAGCCGAAATCCTCAATGGTTGGCTACAAAATATAGATCATCATGCCTCGGGAGCGTTCTTCATTGACTGCGTGTGAATTTCGTGAGCCCCATACATTTACCTAAGTCCAAACAGAGAAACGATAACGAAGTTGGTGAACATTTTGCTTAAATTCCTGAGTCAATTGTACCTTATAAGTGAACTACTCGAGATATTCATATGAAACTAGCGGACCCGGCGAACTCCGTCTCGCCCCAATTTAACGCCTTCAGATAAACTCCAGAGTGATAATAAAACATAGATAGTTAAAATTTCAATGTGATTTACTTGAACGGAATCGAAATTAGTACAGAGCGATATGATAAACAATATTTTTCGATTTGTTTTCCGGCCCAAAAACAAACAACGAAGGCTGTTTGCCAACACGCGAACAGGCAACGTACAGCTGATCGTGCGAAAAACAGGGAAATTCGAGATTAATCCCAGAGACCTCCAACGATTGACCTTGCGATTTATTGATTGTCATCGCAAAAGCCAATCGAACGGGGAACTGAATCCACTTCAATTGGAACGGAAGATCAGTGGGAATAATTGGAATTCGTTGGATAAGGACTTTCCCCCCAGGCACATCAAGCGAGTTCAAAAATTCCGTCAGATAATTGGTCGCTTCATCCTCGTCGGTCACGCTGTTAACAGATTTGTACGAATGCAGTTCTCCATCCCGTCGGGATGACGGGAAGAGTTTGACGAAAATCTCCCGATAGCAATATCATAGCCCCATCAAATCGACTCGAATCACCTCGTAAATCCTTTATTTTTCAGTCAACTGCCTCCAAAGCTCGTTTATGCGTCATCGTGCATTCATCCCAAATGATGATATTGCATTATCACATCAATTTTGCTGTCGCCGAATTCTTGGTCATTGTGCACGTTGACTTGTCAACCGCTGGAAGGTTCATGGGCAGCTTCAAAGCGGAAGCGGAAGGCAGTTCGACCGCCTTCCAAGAATGTGGCAGCAATGCCAGAGGTGCAACAGCCAAAGCAATTTAAAATATTGACCGAATCGTTGCCAGAATCAACCAAATGACGAATGTCTTGCCGGGATCATCGAGAGAGTAAATGCCTCCCGTTTCATCGTCAACAACCTTCATCAGCGAATCGTACACGTTCTTCTGCTCGGCATTCAAAAGCGGCACATTTGTTCGGACTCTTTGATTGATTGAATGCATCGTGTGTCGAACGATTTGGCGCTGGTATTCCCAATGTCGACAGCAGACTGCCGCACATGAGCACGCACATGTCTTTGATCATAACTAATGCTTTGTTGCGCATCTCGTCGTTAATTTTAAGATCGAAATTAGAAATCTTCGTGCGAACTCTGTGCAAAATGTCGTCAGCTATCTAGTCCTTGTACTTATCCCACAACGCGGTCGGATTCGACGGATGACATCTGACTATTATGATCGCAAATAATATACGATTGTTGGCTGGCGCAAAAACAGTTGCATCGGCAAGCGTTGAGTCCCAATGTGTATCGTTTTCGAGCAAATTCAAACGTTGGCAAGCCTCCCGAAAAGTGGCGCACAGCACACGATCCACAGTACGCAGGGAATCGAATATGCGTTTCTTTCACTGAAATATGAATTCGAACTTAGTTGTAGAATAAAAAAGAATTGATGACTTGTAAGCAACCCTGGCTTTGGATTGACCATCTTTATATTGAAGTGATAGCCATCTACGACAGAACATCAACAGGTATTGAAGTGCATCATACGACCGATGAGTCTCGTACACGCGCTGCAATCGTCCACCATCCCGACGCTTTTTCAGGAGAAAAATTTTTGTAATTTTTTTTTTACATATTTTTAATTTTTCGATATGAAATTTCAAGTTCAAGTTCAAATCATTACTATGGAATAGATTAATGATTTTTCACTTTAATTTTTGTATAACATGCCCAATCTTCTTATCCTTTTATTAACCCTTTCCTCGTTATACGAACTTATGCGTAACGAGTTTCCCATTTTTACTGCATCGCTGCTGCTCCGCTTATGGGGTTGGCTAATGTCGCAGACCGCAGAACGCGTCTACATAATGCTCGGTCCTGGATCGCTTCAGTGGTTAACCCCAGACGTTGTTGCGCATTTGCCATCTGAGAAATCCAGGAATTCTTTTTCCGACCTCGTTTTCTTACAGTTGGAGTGGCCGTAGTTGATAGTGCATTTTTAACCGGATTTTCCGCAGATCTTCTTTGAACGTGGCAATACCAACTTATTCTATTCGCCTCAAGCTGTTCGGTTACCGAATTCTTTATATGTAGACTTCCTCTTATACGCGTAGATCTAATGCAATCGCGTTTAGTGACTCCACTAGACATCCTTAACATTTTCATTTCCGCTGCCGTCATTTTGTTTTTAAACGCTTCGTTTGTCCAGCACTGTGAACCGTATATAAGAGCTGGTCTAACAACCGTGGTGTAGAGTTTCCCCTTTAATTTAAGTGGAAATTTTCGGTCGCAAAAGATTCCCGAATTTTCCCGCCATTTCATCCATCCCACACTCACTCTGTGGTTTACGTCGTCGTCACATTTCGCTTCCATGCTAACGATTGATCCTAAGTACTTAAAGATAGTGCTTTTCGGAAGAACTATTCCGTCTAACATTATATCCGGAACAGGTCGCAACGGATGTGCAAATGGGCACGTCAAATGCTCCGTCTTTGAACGACTTAATTTAAACCCGTTTCTCTCTAGCGCATTTCTCCATGAATCTAAGGCGTTCTGTAAATCTTCGACGTTATCGCTAAGTATAACTGCGTCGTCAGCGAAGAGAATTGGCGCTACATTTGCTTCGCGCATGCAGTCTTTTAAAAGATAGTCGAATACTACGTTAAAGAGGAAAGGGCTAAGTACGCTTCCTTGATGCACTCCGACATTAACTGGAAATTCTCTCGTTAGTCCAGCAGAGCTTTTAACCGCAGTTTTCACGTTTCCGTACATGTCTTGTGTTATTCTAACATACGTTTCCGGTACGTTTTGAGACCTCAGCGCGGCCCATATGAGATCCCTAGGCACTCGATCGAATGCTTTCTCGAGGTCGATAAAAACCATGTGTAAATCCTTAGACGAATCTCTGTGCTTTTCCATTATTATTCGTAGGCTTTGGATAGCGTCCACCGTCGATCTTCCTTCAACAAATCCACACTGGCTATTGTCGAGCTTTATTATTTGCCGAAGACGTTCGTTTAAGACTCTTTCGACGATGTTCATTGTGTGTGACATAAGCTTGATTGAACGGTAGTTATTGCATTCTCGAGTGTCGCCTTTTCCTTTGTATAATGGAACCAAGAAGCTACTTCTCCATTGATTCGGCATAGTTTGTCCACGTTTTAATTTGTTTAAAAGTTTCGATAGCCAAACGCTGCCGATCCCCTCCATCTTCAACCAAAACTCTGATGGAATGCTGTCTGGTCCCGCCGCTTTCCCCCGCTTCATTTTTCCAATTGCTATACTTATTCCTTTCCTTTCAACACTCGCATCAATAAAAGTCTTAATTCCACGATCAACAACAACAGCTTCACTTTCTTTCAAAGGTTTATCACAAATGAAACAAACTTCTGACATTTTGTTAAAATTATTTAACAGCACAAATTAAAATTGAAAATATTACCAATAAGCACGTCTACTCACTGCAAAGGAATTTTCAAAACTAACAGTACGAGTATATGCTGAGTTATTTCGTTTACTTCCTTCAAAAATAGGCAGGTATGCGACCCTCCACACTCGAACAATGACGTAGCTAGCAGATGTTACTCAAGGTTACCGACGAAGGGAATTAAGGACTGACAGTATAGTCTTTTATTTTAAAATACTCATTCAATTTATACAAGTTTTATTGTGTAAGTAACACAAACCAATAGTTTCTTATTTTCATTTATTGACGTGTACAGGCTGCATTTTAGTGCATATTATGTAAAATATGAATTTTCTAATGATTAAAACCGCGATATCTCACGAATGATGAGTCGTAAGAGAAAAAGTGACTGGATCATTTTGGTAGAGAATTGTATGATCTACAACTTTTGTTTAACCTATTTTCACGATAAAACTTACCGTTTTCGAGAAAAATGAAAAAAAACTTTTTTTTGCAGAAGTAGGATCGAAGGGGATTTTTGACATTTCATTTATATTGATGTATTTAACGTCTCTGCAAATTTTCAGCTCTATGCGAGTTTTGGCTAAGTCAAATGTCTATTTTGACTGGACTAATTCTCAACATACGGGATACCTCTAATGACCACATCACTAAGTCTCTGCGAGCGCTGAATTTCATCAATTTGTTCTCTGAAGAGCGTGTTGTCTGCCTTCAACGTTGAAAGTTCAATGTTCATTTCCAGAATTTTGTTTTTAAATTCGTTTAAGATAGCATCCATCTTCGAAGTGATTCGATCCTCTGCTTCTTTTAGCAAAATCATCATTTGCCTCGTAATACTCTTTTCCATCGATGCAAGCTCCACAGTCAGTGAGCTGGATGATTTCCCCGCGTTGCGGGTGATGGGCTTGTTGGTAGGGGTATTATTTCCGTTGACGGATATTGTAGGCAAAGAGAGTAAATAACTGCAGCAGGAAAAAATCAATACAAGGTTTGATAAAACTCGCGAAATTAAATTAAGATAACAAGAAGTAACGATTTCGAGAATCAAGTGCACTGACAACCGAGGAAATTTTTTCTTTAACTTTCGAGTACTATCGCGGATAAATATTTCGAAGCAGTAAACCTAATAATCAATTTTTAATTGGAGCGGCAATTTAAATCTACTCACTAGATACCATACTCACACCAAATCTTTTAATCCATTTTGTGCCACGAAAATATAGTACAGAGTTTTGTCACAAGAGCTGTTAGTGTCAAAATGATACCAACAGATAGTCCACCCTTTACTTGGTCTTGCTTTCGTTAACCGTTATCAAGATTCGCAAAAGCGTCACCGACATCATGTTGTCAATATCATCGGTGTATGCGAGTAGTTTTGAAAGATTGTTAAACAAATCGCACGACAGCTCATCGCCTCCCCTAGATCCTTTTGACATTAAGGGTCTCGATGAGATCTTTGCCCACCTTGATGGAGTAGCGTGCATTCACCATCGTCATCCTGCACAGATGAACGAGTTTGGCAGGAATGCCAAAGCTAGACATTACTCTGCATAGCTCGAATGATCTGAGCTAAAACAAAATCCAACACTGGATCATCATTTAAAGTTGCAGCGGGTACCTTCGCGCACATAATTCGCAGCTGCATCACATTATCTAACATGCCTGCCACCTCTGAAGGGGTTTCTTCTACCCATCTAAGTTGTACGTTTTACCATGTTAAAACGACAAAGTAGGAACTCCTGTTGACGTGGCCTTACCGATTTGAGTATTTCGATTTGAGACTTCATTCAATAACATTAGCAATCTTTTGGGATGAGTAAATGAAAAGGATTTCAAGACAAATTTCGTTGCTTATACGAGTTTTTTAGGACAACCATTGCTTTCTAGAACGTATATGCCGGCTGACTCAGTTAGGAGTATGTCTGATATCTAAGTCTCAGATTAAGCAGAGGTTTGTCTTTTGTGACTATCCGACCTTGTCAGTATCCTAAATGTAGTTCCAAAAAAAGGTATCCAACAACAGAACCCAACCGTTATCCCTTATGACCATTTAACCCTCCTAAATCTTATTTTTTATTTGAAGTTACCATCTATTTATCGCCTAATAGAATTATTGAAACAATTTTCTCAGAATAAAACCCGACAATTGATTATTCCTGGCTGCCGTCGCTACCCGGTCTGGACAACAACTGCAGAAAATGGAATTTTATTTCCTCATAAGCCAAATCCACAGAACAGGGTCTCAGACACTTGTTCACCAGCAGTGAGGAAGTCGTGCGTAAGTTTGCCTGGAACTCTATCACCCACAAAAGCAACATACAGTCAAGTAGGCGTAAAACTGAATACTCGTAAGGACCTTCCCTCTAAAATGCAATTTCCCAAAATTAAATTCAATGATACTACGTTTGTCATTCGCAAGTCAACCGTCTATGTGACTAGACCAGAGTGTACGGATAGCGAACCCTTATGCCGAAATCCTCATTGTTACTATGTACAATGTCCTGATTATGTATTTATTCCCCAGGGAGCATTTCAGTATTGAAATCTGTGTGTCCTTCAAGGGTAAATTCTTGGAAACTTGAATGCGTACTTGTCAATTCGAAGGGGAGCAGTGTGTTATAACAGCGAGCGATGGAAGTATCTTTCGAGAAAAGAAAAAATCAAAAAGTCTTAAGTTAATCCTTTCACAGATTATCACACAATCCGTATTCACAACGAATTCTGCAGGGAATTTTGATGAAACAAGAAAAAGAAGTAGAACCCTTGGAACTATTGACGAAGAATATCTAAGTAGAAGAAGCTACGACTACCACGTGTAGTTATGAGATTTCTGAATTTCAAAATGAAAAATTTCCAGGAGTGGCATGATACAGCATAGAAGAGATACAAAAAAACCTTTTGATGCAGTAGATTCCAAAATCGAAATCATAAGAATCAGTATCGGTGCAAGTTACAAACATCCTCCCACACGAACACTCAGCAATTTTGAGAAACTAAAGATGTTTAAGATGTAGGTATGTACATAAAGACACTGGTGGCTGGCACGTGTGCAGTATTTATGAATAAATTTGAAGACATCCTTACAAGATTAACTTCTGGAAATTGGATTTACGTGCGCTGAAATAAAGCGAAATAAAATAAAAATGCAATGGTGCTAAACAAAGTTATAAAAGAACGGTGGATGCAGACAAAATGCGTAAATAGATCGAAATCTTGGGATACACATTCGTAGAGATGACATTTTTAAGGACTGAGGATGAATAATATTAACTTATGCCCCGCTGTTCGATGATCATAAGTTTGGGTGAGCGTGAAAAATTGCTCGCCAAAAGGAAGGGCGGAATATCTTTACAGCTTCAGCTCAAGGTAAATTGGGGACGTTTTTAAGGATTTTTAAGTCTGGGGTGCGACCTTAGGGAGCAAAGCCTCCGAACTGTTCAAATTATTTCACCATAGGGCCTCTGCTCGATGGGTACCTCATCATTTGGTGAGTCATCGACTTGTAGGTACAGCGTATCAAAGAACATTATTTAACATTTAACAACGAAAATGTCCCGGGTTAGTTCTTTGGAGCTTTTTGAGAATGATGCTCAAGCCAATTTATGAGTCGACACTTGGGCCTCTGTCAATCAACTTGAACTATTACTTCTAAGTGATAGACTGCGAAACTAGTACATCTGATTGAATCTAGATATCCTATTACGGGATACCATTCGCGAGCGTTTGATTTCCACTTGAATCAATCGTTTCTGGTTTATCGGCGTAGAAGTGCGCTTTTACATATCCTCAGAGAAAAGAGTCTAATGGCGAGAAATCTTTTGAACGAAGTGGCCACTTAATCATTCCAACAGCACATAAAATGTATCAAAAGGTGACTTTCGGATGTAATGGTGTTTCGACAATGGCTTGTGGACTACCATCGATCCAAATGCGGCAATTCTGATTATTGACATAGCGATTTATTGAAAAGTGTGCTTAACCACTGAACAAAATTTTCAAATGAAATTGTGGATCAATAGCAATGTTTCTTTCGGCCCATTCACCAAATGTATGACGCGGACAATGATCGTGTGGCTTCAAAGTGGAATGGACACAAGTTTAATTGTTGATCAAAATGACGAATTAGCACATTTGGGACATTATCAACACTACGCTGCAGACGATCAATTGCTTGTTGTGTGTGCACTGTCTGACGTGTTACTGGATGTGGATTCTTAGTTTCTCGAATTAATCGCTCCGATGGACGACTAAGAGCAGCATAAGAGTTTCTCGAATTAAACCAAGTTTGCTAAATAAATTTGAACAATTTACAAACGTTGCTTCGCCGTAAGTGTACTTATGATGAATTGCAAAACCAAACTCACCTCAAATCAACAGAGAACTGTCAAATCGGCTGTCGCAAAAAACAGTGTTCCCAATTTAGATTTTTCTGCCTCTAAAAAAACGACGTTTAGTTTTATTTAAAGCTCATAAAAAAAGTATTCAATGACATATCGAGCTAGTGTGAGCTGGGGATCGTATTAATTTCAGATGATCTCCTTCCTTATTTCTGACAGAGAAACGTCAAATACTAAATCGTCGGTCTATCGTTATATGGTTTATCATGTTCAATGTTAACTTGCCTATCAAATGGGTGTTGTTAGTTCGCGGATAGAAATGAGAAACTGTTTACCATATTTATTTCGATCCCCGAAAGCACATAGCCAATTTGAAGTAAACTAAGGTGTCACCATCAGGTGCTAAAATCGCATTTCGCTCTTTAAATTCTGTGTCCCCTTGCTAGTTCCAGGGGACTAGCTTCTTCTACGTGACATCTCGTTTGTTTTCTGTTGATGCATCTCAGTTTGCTTAAGTTTTCCTTAACTGCCTCCTAAACAACGAGTGGAACACGTGGTCTTAAGAGGAGCCTGCGTCTGTTACTTTCACTGTTTCAATTTGAGGCATTTATCAGCCCAAAATTGGAGTACAATGCCTGCGTCTGGTCAATTGGTCTTAAAACATCTGCTAGATTGGATTCAAAACAGGCCGATAAAGCTCATAGGTGATGCTTTTATCCTTCAATCAATTGATACTCTCGATGACTGACGTAATGCTTCCTGTCTGACTCTGTTCTATTGCTATTTTCATCACCAGTGCTTCATCGAGATTGCCAGTAGCATCCTGTCCATTAAAACCTTCAAATGTAACTCTCGTTACGTAAGAATGCTCTTCAAGCCCACTTTTGGACGTACTCTAAAATATCGTGATTTGTTCTTAAGCTGTACAACTCGCTTAGGGAATGCCCTGCCGAACTCTTTGTTTCCTAGCCATTGAAACTCACGAACATTTAAGACCAACGTATGTTGGTATTTCTCTTTCTTTCCTTCTTAACTTTTGGAGCTCTAACTTTCCCGAATTCTATCCTTGCCCGTATACTCATAACAAAGATAAGATGTGTTTCCTATGTGAGTACGGGAAAGGGTGGCATTAAATTATATAAATTGCCGCCCTCTAGGTGATTCAAGTTTCAGCTTCGTTGTTATGTGTAAGGCATGTGGTTCCGCTTTGATAATGACACCTAAACTAATCTAATAGAGTCATGTATTTGGAAAAATGTTAGATCAACTAGGAGGTCTTAGAACCATTCCCATGATTAAAATTTAAGTCGCAAACCTCCAAGATCTCCTGCGCCCAATGGCTCTAGAATATAGCTTCTGACCAACGTTCCGGGAAGTTGTGGACTCTTCAGGACAGAATAGTTGCAGTTCCAGACTGATCGCCTTCTCCCTTCGAAAAATAACAAGTTGGCGAAGTAAGTGCGTCATGATATCAAGTAAACCAATGTTTATTTAGAGATTCAGCCTTTACACAGTCCTTATTAGTCCCTCTACTTTCAGAACGGTGCATCGTATAGACACTTAACTTCTTGCTCTTTTATTCACCGCTCATGTCTTAATTTGATTCAGAAATTGTAAGGCCCTCCCTACTTTGCATGCATTAACCATTCAACGGTAAACTTTTCATTGATGTTCTCGTACTCAAAGTATACAGAGTCCCATACCATTAATCTGTAAAATCAATAACGTCCCCAAACCACTTATGATGTAATCCCACTTGAATAGTAGAAACATTCCCATACCGAGGCATTGGCTCAACCTACATAACATATTCCCACCTGTGCCACAAGAGTCGTTACATTAAATTTAATTTCAAAAGCATAATTAACGTTGAAAGACGACATAACTTTGTCACTCTGTGTGTACGGTACTCCGGGTATGCATGGTATCTCCATCTGTATCGACCTTGCGATCCCCAAAAACTTAGTTTCACTATCACCTTGGGAGTGTCAAGGAGAAAAACTTGAAATCTTATCCCCATCCTCATCCTCATCGTTATGCGATGAGCGCTCCTTTGGAATGTCACTACGTGTAGCCTTAAGATGACAAAATATTCGTTACTTACTCGTATTTTCTCAAAGCAAACTTTAAGATTTCAGATGTCATTCTGAAGATAGATACTCGTTGATACGAATTCTTCTTCGCATCTTATCGTAACAGATGACATTGTGGCGGTTTCGAATCATAGCAAGGGAGACAATTTGAGACGCGAACATTTTTTTGTTGTTGTTGTTTTCTCTGTTTCGTTTTTTTGTCTTGTACTCTTCTTTAGTATTCAACTAGGGAACCTGCGATTTTCAAGTTGTCAGTCACAGAGTGCTTATCCTGTCAACTCCTTAAGGGGGAAGAACATCCCAGCTAACCGAAGGTCCATCAGCAATGTCAATGCGTGATTTGTCGCCAGTCCCACCGCAGTTCGTCTTCTTCTCCCATTTTCGACATCCTATAGATCCAAGAGATAGAGTGTCGTTTCAAGTTGATGTATTTGAATATTCGTCTCGTGGTTGTGGTCGTGGTCTTGGTCTTGGTCGTTGTCGTGATGGAGGCAAGGCGAAGCAAGGCAAGGCCAAACTTTTAACAAGTTCCTGGAGCATATGTACGTGCCGGTCATATTACTTGTTTGGCTGTCAACGGGACACCGACTATGTAGCTGCAGGAGGGAAATCCAGAATAATGGATTTTCTCTTTCAATTTGTAACCAAGGAAGTTGGCTAGGTTACCTAATGATGATAAATGGGAACGAAGGTGCCTCACGTCTGATGATTCTATTTGTGTTTATCAAATTGAAACTTACTCGTAGTTTTGCTTCCTCAAATTGAATGGACAAATTTTTAAAGATCGGTACTGTGTCGTTGGACGAAGCTCAGGGTAACTGTTGTTTAAATAGCCTTAAGGCAGATTTTAAGTGTCACATCACATTTAATGAGAGATTCTGTAGAAAAATCTGGTAACAAGACATCGTATGAAATTACAGGGGAATTTAAGGAAGCAACGGATGTGACTTTTTAGCAAAGTATCTACGCTGTAGCTGATAAAAGTATACGAGTGAGCCAACCTCAGGCCCAAGATTGTTTGCGTGTAAGTTCTTTTCAATTCATATGTCCATAAACATCAGGATCCTTAACTTGGATGAAGTCAATACTGGGCATCTTTAGCATTCCCATTTGCCGACGATTTAAAGGTTGCGTTCTAACCATCAGAAACAGGCTGAGATTTTGGAATAGAAGACATCCACTTGGGTTTGAGATAGGCAAAGCCAGCGATACGTAAGCACAACGTGGAAAAAAAAAACCATGTGTCTATGGAACCGGATAGAGAACGGTTTCTAAATCAAGGTTCAAAATATTGAAGCTTTAGCGGTAGACGGATCGGAAGCTCAGTCCGAGAAAAAACTGTGCAGAGTAATAACATTGATCCTTTAGCCAAACAAGCTAAAAATGCAGAAGACCGATACAACGGTGAGACCTTTTCCAAGGAGATTGCAAAGACAATTCTGCATAGTATGAAGGAGCACCTAAATTTAATTCATGATGTCAAACAAGCAGGATTTTTTGGGGTCTCCCTATGAACTAACGGGCTTAAAACCTCATCGATGGAGGTTAATCAGACATGCTTTACCCAGATGCAATCTTGAAAATGAGTCTACCAGGTCATTTCTTGCTTCTTAAATTGGTAGCAGCATGTCTTTTCCATTTTCTCGGCGCCAATGCTTAAACTTTTATTTTTTTGATCATTTTTATATGTATCTGTTTGGGGTTTTGTAACTTGATAAGCTCTTTTCCGAATCCGTTTTTTGGAGCGATTGTCAAATGTTGTGGCCGGTTTTTTTCTACGATTGTAGCCGTTTGACTTAAAATTTTCTCACAATAGTTCTATGTTGTCGTGGCGTCTAATTGCTTCGAATCTACATTGGCCGTTTGAAGAACTTGGAGATCTATATATAATACCAGAAAGATGCCTTAAGCCCATCTCAACGTGTCCAATTTGATGATGATGAGTCACAGCACTGTGTTAGGTTACAGAGCACTCAGACAAAGAACTAGTCCTCGTCGACTTAGCCAGAAGAGTGAAAATCAATCGACTGAAATTGTTGGGTAAAGTTTGGGTAATGTGGAGTGGATGGGCACCAACGCTTCCGTCCAAATAGTCTTTAAATCCGCCTTCGAGCGCAGTAGAGGAAGACCGCGACTCAGGTGGCGCAACCAAGTGGAAGGGGAACTCAGCTAACTAAGCGTGCGAAATTGGCTCGATTGTAGAGTGGGGCCCAAGTCCATCCCGGACTGTAGCGCCACCCAAATAAGAAAGGAGAAGCTCACTTTATGTATTTATTTTACTGAAATGTTTTAGTCTTTCTTTCTAAGATAAGTAAACACTTAAGTGATCAAGTTCCCTCAGCATAAGCTATCATCACAGCTGATTACAGCCGTGTCTGAAGTGACCATAGACTGTACGTAAACAGAGGTTCACAGAACTCGTCGAGAAGGATGATAGCTCCATTTGTGGGACAGCTTACTTTCTGCTTAATGTCTTTTGAACATTCTTAAGGCAAAGGGCGTCATTAAAGCCTCTCTCCATGTTGTGCGAAGTTTGCAGCGTGTTTGAACTTCCTTTAAGTCATTTGGATCTGGATTTCTCTGCTTTTGGTAAAATTTCCGAATCTCATTCCTGTAGTAGTATATTTCAATTACTTCAATCGAACGCTAATCACGCTCCTTCTTTTTCTCCTAAGGAACCGGTGTTCGTCTCTCCTCTTCTGCTCTAGTCCTTCTATGCAGCGTATTTCGTATACACCTTGATAAGGTGCATGTGCTTGCTGGAACTCGTCGTCAATTCAGAGATTTTATTGTGGCGGTCGAATGAAATTCAGCACTCCAGAGGTGGTATCTGTGATGGCTTTCCACAGTGTTACTCTTGTTCTTCGAGCGGCAGAGGACCTCCTAAGAGATTAATGGAGACTTCATTGAAAAAGGATTTAATGATTTCCTGCGATTGTACTCATTCGACGTCAAACTTCCTCACAGGTTTAGGCTTTCCACATACGGACCAACTATTGGAGCCAACTACAACAAATTAATGTACCGAGTCGATATTGACCAATTTTTGTAGAAGACTTTGGTGTATATATAAGCGCAACTTGGTGCGAATACTTTGCTACAGGAGGCTCACCTAGGCCTTTATGGCCCAATTTACTATTGCCTATTGTGGTTGAGTAATGGTACAAAATTTTCCGGCAATCTACTAAGCTCTTCTCATCAGAGGTGAAGTTGTTTCAATAGATTGAGTCCTTAAATATCAAGGATTTGCCTGTAGGTGACGTTGTCTAATTGATAACATACTTAAAAGCCACTGAAGATTGCTACGATTTTTCTAATTGGATGGCAAGACCACCAGTAGACCATGCCAGGGCTTAAAACACGGTGCCGTGGCAGCAAATCGGACAGATTTTAGTCCGAGACTGACTTGATCAGGTGAAAGAGCGTCACAGTGTCTGTGCTTTAACCTTAAATGCGGCGGAGATGCACTTGCTGGTGTCATCCGATGTAGAGTTGCCAAAAGTACTGGGTGCTGAGTCCCTAATATCAGTAAGATGTTGATCATACCAAAAATGGAACCTGTGCCCTTAATAGAGGTTTGGTATCAAAGGAATTGACTGAGGGCAACCAGCGTCTTGCTGGTCAAAGCAATGTGCCTTGAATAAGCCAACGATTGCCATTCAAGGTCAACAATCCATTCGTCGCTGTTATTTTCCCAAGGAACGTCGTGTTCTCCATTAGGTATGGAATTAGTAGCTTCGATTAGTATGGTACCTAGTCAAGTCATAAATACTGGTACACAGCTGAACTCACTCATTTCGAATGCAACACTGGGCGTATCCATTTCGTATTGATTGCGATTTGACAGTTGATATTTATGCTTCATTGTGACGTAAAAAGTTTTTGACATTAATAGCTTACAATCATGGAATGGGGCGGCATGAAAAATCATATTGTTGTAGTTGGCCTACTTAAATGCAACATGGAAACGGCGATATCTTTAGGACGTTGCGACCGCTTGGAATCACTCGCAATTTTGTGTATCGTGCTGTGTAGTTGTTTGAGGATATTGTTGGAGTACGAGACCGTCAAAGATCCGGCCATCCGCGCACTGTGAGAACTCCGAAAGCGATCAAAGCCGTGAAGAAACGAGTCGACTGAAAACCGCTGTGAAAACAGAAAATCTTGTCGCGGGAAATGAAAATTTCGCAAAACTCCATGTCTCGCATTAACAAAGAAGATTTAGGACTCAGAGCGTACAAGCAACACACTGGATACCAGCTCACGACCGCATTGAAGGGAAAACGCAAGCGAAGATCGAAAGCGTTACTCTGCTCACAGACAAATTCTCTTAACTGACGAGAAAATCTTCACCGTAGAAGAATCTTTTAATAAGCAGATCGATCGTGTGTGTGCTCGATCATCCAGAGAAGCATCCCAACTCATCCCGAGGGTTCAAACAGGCCGCCATCCCGCGTCTGTAATGGTATGGTGGAGAGTGTGCTACGATGGCGTTACCAAGCTCCATTTTTTCGAGAAAGGAGTGAAAACATAAAGTATATCAATCGACCGTCTTGGAACCCATTGTAAAGTCTCTCAACCAATCAATATTCAATAACAAGCCATGGACTTCCAGCAAGGCTCTGCTCCAGCTCACAAAGCAAAAACGACTCATCTGTGGCTCAAAAAAAACATTCCGGACTTCATATCAACGGATGATTAACGAGCTGGTAGTCCAGACCTCAATCCGTTGGATTACAAGTTTTGGTCCGTATTAGAGGGCATGGTTTGCTCCACTCGACACTCAAATATTGAGTCGTTGAAGCGAGCCCTTGTCCGTGCAGTGGACAATTTCCCCATGCATGAAGTGCGTCTTGCAATCGATGAGCGGCCACATCGTCTTAAGTCGTGCTGGAAGGGAAATTGAAGTCGTTTCGAATAAGTTGTTCTAAGATTTGTAGCCAAAAAGAAAACTTTTTAAATATTAATTCGTTTTCATTTGGCGCAGATTTTTCTGTGTACCAGTACTTCTGACTTGACTAGGTATAGATTTGTCAAGGGAAGAACCTTAAACCTTTCTTCATATTCATATCAGTATTGGACAAAGTACTGTCCATTTCCGGGACTAGACCAGAAAGTTGTTGTTTGTTTCGGATGGTTGTAGGCCACGTCTTCATCACCTTCTTTAGCTTACTTCTAGGATATCTAGTTTGTACTGCATGTACCAGTTTGATGTACAAGACATGTCAATTTTACTAAGGGTGAAGGAGGACTAATCAAACGCGAATAGAACACAAACTCTCATGTGTCACTTGCCAAGTAACCAACATCAAAAAAGCAAGTTAATTCCAATTACGTCACAGTTCATGAAGAAACGAATGAAGAAGCTCAAAGGTAAGCAAATTCCAGGAATTGCTCGCTCTAGCTCCCTCTGGTACAGCGACGGACGATTATTTCCATTTGCTCATTATCCGTAGAAGAATTTCAACTTAAGTACTTTTCCACGTAAACTTGCAATTCAGTATCACTCATTTCGATAGTGTCTCCACGTCCATTTCGAGGTAAAAAAAAATAGGGAAGACTTTGTATACTTAAGAAGCCATCATCCCCTAGCCAGACAGAGACAAGAGAGTGCAGAAATGTAAAAGAGCCAGACGAGCGACAAGGACATATACAATACAAAGAAATCGCTTGTCGAACCATTTATTGCCAGTCTCAATAGTTTTTAACCCCTATTCTATGGTAGAGGGGTTCCGGACAGAGGTTTGACGTCCGGTATAAGGCTTAAACATTATCACTTTAAAGTACTTAAGACCCTCACAATGCCAAGCGTTGTTTTCACTATTTTTTCTACTCGTTTCGATTGTGGGGTTCCCCTTCGTCCTTCATCTCTCAATAGCAACCCTCTACCTTTGTGTTGTTACTCGTATCTTCGTTCAGTGCAAACAAAATTCAATTGCAACCAACAGAGCAACAATCAACTGGATTGCGATAAAGACTACAGAAAGTGGAGGGGAAAAAAAAACAATAAAACACGCAATAAAAAAAACAAGCAAAAGCAGTGAAAAAGAAAGGAGGAGGAGAAGAAGAAGAAGAAGAAGAAGAAGAAGAAGAAGAATGCTGTTGTCATGCTTGAAGACACAACATAAATTCCATCATCGTTTAGTTGCAATAGGCCAAAAGGGTTAGGGGTAGGTGGTGGTTGAGAATAGAAAGTGGCAAAACGATGCTAGAACTAGAAGAAGGGGTTGGCATATAGTTGAATCCCAGGCAATGGCAATTAGGTCAAGTGATACCATTGAAATGCACCAGGGCTTCTGCAAGTAGGCTTCCGAGTGTTGTTCTCAATTTAAACCGCATTTAGAGGAAAAAGCTACATTGGCACTGTGTTCGCAGAGCTCTCACTGAATACTGAACATTGCAGAGAACGCAGGTTCTTATACAGTAAGAGTATGAGGCTAAAGGTTGCCACCACCCTTACCCCCTATCCATTGAGGACACAGCAGTTTTTATAGTGCAAGTTGAGTGATTTAGTGTTGTCCTCTTTTAATTCTTTTAATTGCGCACTTTTCATTGTAAACGACAAGTGACTTATGTTTCTCTAGATTGCAACGACAAGTAGGGTGGTTCCATTTCACTGGATTAACTAAGTTGACAGATTAAAGTCAAAAATTCAGTCGGTCAGTTCAGTAAGCCGGACTAAAAAGGGTGAAGGTTTCCAACTGAATTACGTAGAGCAAATGTCTGTCAGATGGAATATAAACTTTATTCCGAAACTGGTTCAGTAAACAAGAAGACTTAAAGTAATGGGGTATGAGGGAGTTGCAGACATGCGGAATTTTAAGTCCCAGACAGCTATCTGTTTCCATGAATTTTGCTAAACTTACTAGTTTTCCGGGACTCAACGCGATTCATAAATTTAATTAAGTGCTTCGTACGTCTTTTTAGTGAGCCTTAGATGATCATCGTAGGCAAACGCTTTACTGGATTCGGTCTTACTTACTTTCCACAGATTTTTCTTATACTGTCATATTACGCGACATACCTTCTGATCAAAAAGTATCCGGAATTTCCCATTCAAACAAACCGCGCTTAAGATATTGTCAAACAACTTTTTCAGGTTGGTACATCTGTTATCTGGCGCCAAATACCTGTTTGAGCGCCATTTGTCGGAGGTTTTGCGTGATAGCTTTGTAAATTAGTCAGCTTTGTTGTGTTCTGTGAATTTCGCAATGTCAAATTTAGTTGAGCGAGGGAGGGCCGTATTGTGGTTGATGACTTACCTCGTTCCGATCGTCCAACCACCAGTAAGACTGACGTAAATATTGAAAAAGGAAAAAAAAAAATTTCCTCGCAGATCGTCGTGTCAGCATCAGCGAGATAAATCGGTACAAGGCGTTAACACAATGTTTTGCATATGAGATGAGTTGATGCGCGGCTTGTGTCGAGAGTGCTGAATTTGTTGTAGAAACAACATCGCATTGATGTCGCTTAAGAAATGCTTTCTTTGGGCCAAAATATTATCGATGGCATCATTGTACGCGACTGTTGGACCGGAAACGGTGTTGATATCGTTCCGCAAGCTCCGAATTCACCTGACATGGCTCCTTGTGACTTTTTCCTATTCCCACGACAAAAGTTACCACTTCGCGGAAAGTGTTTTTTGAACGTGATTCCAAAATCAGCCTATGAAAAGTATTTTGAAGATTGGAGGGAGCGTTAGAATATGTGTATTGCTTGCAATGGAGATGACACTGAAGGAATTAAAATGAATATCGATTAATAATTGGACCATTTTAGTTTTTATTAAAGAATTCCGGGTATTTTTTGAACAGAAGGTAAAGCTGGATACCTTCGGAATTGGGTGACTTCAAATTATCAAATCAATCACCTCTGTAACTAACACGAGTGGTATCTTCCCAACACAGTTGCGGCACTTTTGAGAAATAAAGAAAGCCCAACATAAATCTTGGCCCAGTTTCTGGAATGGCTAACACAGGCTTTGTCCAAAATACTGCACATAAAACCTTTAAATGGTGGCTGAGTTAGTTTTTGCGAAGAATATTCGGATTTGTTTGTGGACACTTATTTCCCTGACTGACGTCTAGCTTTTCTGCCGAGATTGCTGTTGCTGTATTGTCTGCAAAGTTCTCTGTTAAAAGGCTTCCTCTAAGCCCTGTTGATGCATTTCCTCACTTCAATGTGTAGGCCACTGCGCTATATGAGAACTAAGTGTCTTGTTGTGAAACCTGTGTGGTTTGTCGAGAGAGAGCTTAACCACTATGTTGCCTTTTAAGCCAAAGAAGTAGGGATTAGCTAGAGTGATCCTTTATCTACCTTTGTGGAAAATCGTCTGAAACCGCACTATACTCTCTTAAAAATCTTTGAAAATCACTAACAAGGAGTGAGTTAGTTAGTTAGTTCTTACTAGTCCATCAGACATAACTGATGCTCGAGTGAACATGTTAAGGGCTCGGCAAATAGCATAATACTATGGCGATGGCGCGATGATTAGCTCATTGGACTATCAGCCAAAACGTCCGTGGTTCGATCCCCGGCATGGCCAACAGTTTTTCGAATCGTCATCACCCTTTCGGCGGGCAATGGCAAACTCTCGGAAGTAAAATTGCCTAGGAAAAAGCTTCTAATGAGTGCCGTTCGGACTCGGCGATAAACCGTAGGTCTCGCTCAGATGTGACAAAAATGACAACATGAGCAACACAAATGAGTGTCAGGAAGCTAGGCCATGACCTATACCGGGCTGCCAGCGCCACAGTGTTTTTTTTATTCTGTTCTACAAACGGCTGACCAACATATGTGAAAGAGATTAAAAGGAAGTGGCCCTAGAAAAAAATGAGTTCAGTATTAACGACCCTTACCGCCGTAAAGAGGACAACTTCCTGCGGATGTGCGCGAGGAATGTTCAGATGCCTAGCAGGCCACTTGCAGCCGAGCATTTAGCAGAGGCTCTTATCCACTTTTACGCAGTTTTCGCCGCCTTTCAGAAAGTGCTATTGGATAGCCTGGGACATGTATACTATGGTGATTCGAATAAGGGAAAAATCATCGCTTATTCGGATGCTTCCAACATGTTTGCAAAATACTTATGACAATTCACATCAAGGCTAAATATACTAACGTAAGCCTAATATGCGCCTATGCCCCATGGGAAAAAAAGGATGACGCCGCCAAAGAATGTTTGTACGAATGTTTCCGCTACAATATATATGCGCAATGTCCGAAGTATAAAGTTAAAATCGTCAGGATAGGAGGGCAGGATATCTTTGGAAGAAGAGTAAGTAAACCTAGTCTATACGACAGCATAGACTGGCAAAGAACATAGGTTCATTGACTTTGCGGCGGGACGAAATATCACACGGCTTACTCATCTCAATGTAAACAAGGAGGTATCTGGATTAAGGAGCATACCAAGCGGCACATTCAATGCTGAGGAGATGCAAAAACTTTTTCTGCAGACTGTATAATGGCGACGAAAGTCAAAATACCACTTTTGGCAAATTATACAGTTCAAGTTAGACGAATATAACTAGAACTTCCATTCAACTTACTTAAGAAAGTAAGAAATGCAGGATACTTGAGCTTTACACTTAAAAGGCGCTGAACCTGACGGCTTACCGCCGGTGTGCTTAAAGCCCTACTGGAACTGACTCTGTGGAGGATAAACACCAACTGAGCATCGTTAGCCCGATCCTCCTCCTCAACAGCGCCAACTATGGATGTATAAGTTTCTTCAACATGCGTGAATGTATGGAAACGTTTGTCAACAATTTGAGGCTGTATTTGACATATAATGACCATCTCTTTAGGACTATGCCACGTCTAATTTGGTCACCCCTGCCGATCTTGTCTATGTTTGACACTATTTCCTACTTATGCTATAGTCGTCTGGTAATCTTTTCCTTTACGGTGAACTAGAATTATCTGCTTATATAGACATCTTCGGGGCATTGAGAACCACTCTAATATAACAGTTCCCTTTCAAAACCTGCTTTATTTTCTACTTATTAACATATTCGGCATGCAACTTACCAACAACTCCGCTTTTAGACTGAAAGCCAATCTGGACTGAAAAGAACTATATGCGGTGCATATATGTCTGCTCACGCTTCATCATGACTTGCCCCAATTCGATCTTCAGCTTCCGAAATTGACTTCAATTCAAAAAAACGGGCGAATGGAAACAACTTGAATTCGTTCGTCTTCATTTTCACAAGGAAACGTCAACCAATTGACAAGAGCTTCCTTAGGCGAATATAGTCACTGGGCATGAAAAGACCTGAGACACAATTGATTATTCCGAACAATAATTTCTATTTCCAAGTGCCGAAGGTTCACAAAGAACGAAATAGTGGAATCTGTATCGCAATTACAGTGCAACTGTGTCTTATTTTTGCATCACAATACAATCTCTATGCGACTTCCACTTCCGAGATCTAAATGGCTTCTGCTCTAGAAATACCGCCAATTTTTATCCATTTGTGAAGAGAACGCTATATTTTAAGGGTAGCAAGTGCATCACCCTACTACGGTAGCCCGATGGTATCACGATAGGCCTACGCTTAGTCTAAGTGAACCTTAATCCTAATCGAAAGATTTGAAAAGGATCAGAAATGTTTGGTTTGCTTTGCAGTTTTCGAAGATTCACCTTGGCTTGGAGGTCAACTGGTTCTGACAACGATCTCATTCAAAGTTTCCCGACTTAACGTCGATCACGGTCTGAGAAAGGTGAGCCTTGCTAAATTTAAAGAACCTCCAGCTTAAATGCAGGATACCTACAAGTGATAGTTGTGAGAACTAAGTGATTCTAAGCGAGACTCATTCCGCGTACTGCATAGAGGGTAAGATAACTCCCATTCGAAAAATTGGATCCTGAATAGTTGTTGCAGAATATTAAAGTTTACATGAACCTAGCTTAAAGCTCATGAACCTGGGTGTAATGTAAGACCGTTCCCCTTTCATTTCCCTTTCCTATCAATATCTTGAAAATTAAAACTGAAATTCACCCAACTAATGCCAGATATGACTCAACCAGAATATTATTGATAAAATTAAGTTTAGTTGCATCCTTCGGTTCAAAAAATACTTGCTATGAACGGAGAACGGCCAATGAAACCGAAAATGTGGTAGCTTTTCCCCATACAATTCTTGTAACAAAAGCCTTCCTTGGCCAGTGACCTAATAAACCAATTGTATCTGACTCCTATTTGGTTATGTAAATCATTCCACCACCCAAAAGAAAAGTGGGACAAACATTTGTAAATGTCAAGTGAGAACTGTCAAAGCTACAAACACTTCTATTCAATTAGTTACACTGTCAAAGTGCGTGCTGTATTTTTTATAAAATAAAGTCATCACCAACGTCACTCACCGCCGAGCATATTCAGCAGTCAGTCACTCATTTCCAGTGACGCCATTTGGTCACTCCATCGCACACACGATAAATCATTCGTCGCAGTGAAACATATTCACAGCGCCGCTGCACTTGATTACGAGCGACACGTTGATTTCATTTTTTCACTCGATGGCCAGAAGCTTTAATATCACTCAATGCCGGGATAGTGGATAGAGTAGAGGACTTTCCTTTCAGCTCCTAACATTGCCCACCCAGAGTGGCACCTCATTGACAGTAGACATGAACGAATGGCATTTCGGGTGGACGATATTTCCATCCAACAACTTCAACTTCTGCCAACCAAATGTTTCGCGACATGCCACTGTTGAAAGTGTCTCTGGTAGGTGCAATGAGTGAGTAACTTATATAACTCACAACTAAGTGTTGCACAAGGCGTTAATACCTGCTAACCGAGCAATTAAGATAATCCCATCCAAGAGTCTAAGTGCCCCTAGTCTTCAGACTGGGAGCAGTGTAGAAAGAGAATGAACACCTCATGCACCTCCTAATCGGGACAATTATTGAAATTAGCGTTGCGGACTTGGCATGTTCTGCATGTTGACCAGCAACTTCCAGAACGATTTTCAGCCGACTACTACATAATTGAGCCAAATCGGATGGAAGCAAATGTCCTCTTGCATGCTATGCCACTAGTATCCGTATGCGCTGTCCCGTGCATTCGACAATATCGTCGTCGTCCTGTCGTTGGGTTCACAAAAATGGCCGCTAAAGAGAAAATTAAATTACAAATTAGCCAGGCTTAAGGATGGTGGTTGTTGGAGCTGCATGTTTCAAACTAATTTAGCACTAGCAACTTGCAGTCCTACAGCTGGAGGCTCTAGTGAATTAATCAATCTTTTTTTCGTAGTTAGCATAGGTGGGTGGGACGGAAAGTGTAAACATCGAAAGTAAGCCGATGAATGACGGTCATGCGATGCGAACAATTCGGTTAATTGTAGGGGGCACGTAACCTATGCATACAATCGTAATTGTTCAAAGCGCAGCTTGAAGGGTGAATCAATATTTATGACAATCCAACAGTAAGCAAGTCATATCGGCCTAGGTATTGGGGAATTTTCAATGGCACAAATATTCTAATTCAATTTCCGGGAACAAGTTGAGCTTGAAATGAAATTCGAATTGTCACACAAGACACAGACAAATTCTAATGAAAGCGAAAATGCTTATGAAACTTGAGATTCGTGTCAGCAATGAATAATGATCTCATGATAAAATTTCCGTTCACATGGTCTGATTAGAATATGAATGAGATGTACTAGCATCTGTACATAGTTTGTCTGGGGGATTTCGCTTCCAATCACTGAATTTTGTAATAATTCGGGAAGCTCGTGTTGATTTTGGGAAATGACTTTGATATAAATTGAACTTTGCTACGACAAAATGAAGGACACGAGTGGTGGCAGCTCAAATACTGATATTGGTGTGAGCCATAGGTGCAGTGATAACTCCACTTAAATATCTCGAGTTGAAATTGTAGGTGGCTTGGGGTTTTTGGCATCGAAGTTCCAGAAAAAACATTGCCAGTATACTTATAGGGTAGGGCAGCCTTATCTTTTACGAATGTGGTATTGGGAAGGCTTACAATGCTGCGACTGTTAATGCATTAAGCAAACAGAAAAAAGTTGTGTAAAGTTCATTGCAGAGGCTTAGTAGATGAAGTTCTCCAAACATTCTGAAGCCTGTTACACAATACCATTTACTTCCCGGTAGACGATGTGGAAGTAGCAACAAATGACAAGTGATTGGAAGAGCCCAAGCCCACGACGATAGTTAGATATGTCAATAACTACTTATATAAAAAAAAATGTTTTATATTGTATTTCTCAAAGAGGTCTCGTTTGAGCTCAGCATACTTCGTTCATCGTAACTCCAATCGCTGGGTGTCGAGACATAGAGACATTTCAGAGACATTGTAGGACCGACAAACTTGCCAAAAGTGGAACCACTATACCCATCACACCTGAAAAGGAAAACATAGGTATACCTATCGCAAACAAGAAATAAAGCCGGATGTTAATAGAAGAACAAACCATAGATAGACGGTTGGATCGACATGTTTAGCGACCAAACAAATCTGCTGAAAGCTAGATCTGAATCGCTCCATGAGTTTAACTCATCTAAATAGAAAACATCTTAAAGCGCTATTATAGGTGTCATCACTGGACACTGCCTCATAGGTTAACATGCAAGAAGGCTTGGCATGCTTACTAACGACTTTTGCAGAAGCTGCACGGACGAAGAAGAAGAGGAGACAATCTCTCACCTCCTCTGTACATGTCCAGCTCTCTTCCAAAGAAGAAATCTCCACCTAGTGACGTAATTATCTTACGCTTAATTAAGAGTCCAAATGGTTTCTGACGTAGGGGAATCACAGATCCGATACTGTCTTTAGTTTTGTTTTGACAGCTCATTGTTGTTGACGTGTTTGGCATCATGTTGAGTATGGACAAAAATGATTTTCCTTCTCTCATAAAACATTATTTTTTGAGAGGCAAAACGGCGAAGGAAACAAAAGAAAAGTTGGATAAATATTATGGGGCTAGTGTTCCGTCAGATTACACCGTCAAATATTGGTTTCGAGAGTTTCGTGTTGGCCGCAACTCCACTACCGATCAGGCCCTCCGATGCGGCTACAGACGACAATGTCAAAAAAATACGTGAAATGGTTTTGGCTGACTGGAAGGTGAAGGTGCGCGAGCTGGCAGATACCACAAAGATTAGTACTGAGCGCACACGCCATATATTGGGCAATATTCTGCATATGAAAAAGTTATCCTGCCGCGGGTGCCGCGCATGCTCACTCCTGACCAAAACACGAACGCGAGAGCACTCCGAAAGAGTGTTTGGACTTGCTGATGCGGAATCGGGCGGACTGGATCCACTATTACACACCAGATAACAAAATGAGTACCCTGCAATGGACAGAAGCGGGCACGAGTGCGTCGGTATTCTGGGATTCGCTGCAAAACGGCCTTAGCGAAAATCAATGGCTTACGGCTCCAATTGCTGTCGCATCCACCGTATTCGCCCGATTTGGCTCCCTCGGACTATTATCTCTTCCCAAACCTCAACAGATGGCTCTTCAATAAAAAATTCAGCTCATGCGAGGAAATCATCGACGCCACGGAGGACTATTTTGCAGATCTTCCGGAAAATTACTTTTCGGAAGGGACGGGAAGTTAGAAAATCGCTGGAATAAGTACATCAAGTTAAAGGGGGACTATATTGAATAAAATAAAAAAACATTTAAAAATTTCATTCTTCACCTAATATGTCATCTCTATTGGAACTTTTTTGATTTGGGATCAGCCGCAGTGTCAATATTTTTCCAATTGTCGACTTTCAAGGTATATGACCGCACTGACAAAGGTCGCCAATAAGATAGATGACAAGTCGTTTCCCTCAACGTGGCAGACAAAATTTTCTACGCGATACTCTGGAGATTCTGAAGACTATCGTCGTTAGAGTCGACACAGGTAAAAACGTTTCCATTCTTCCACACGATGCTGACATTTTTTTCGTTCGGCCAACGCTTGCAATTAAGTCAGTTTATGATTTCTATTAAGTCCGACAGATAGGCTGGACGGTTTGACACCCGTGTTATGATCAGGTTTAGATTTCACTGCCTTTACTTTACTATGGTCGGGTGGACTAGATCTTACCTTGTATCGTAAAGATTAAATAGCTCGTTTTGGCCAAAAACCGAATCTGAGTCACCGTTTTACAGTCAATAGAAGTGGTTTATCAATCTCCTCATGACCGACTGTGACTTCTATAATAAGAAGCAAATAAAATTTCCTTCTTTATCTTTGCAGGTTTCATCAGAGTTCTTATTATCTTGGAACGTTCATCTTACTTTTTGTAAGAACTTTTAAAGTAAAACTTCCATTTGTCCGCGATCGCTCGCTTCTCATTCTCCCTTATTTTTGTCTAAAGGAGCCGATGTTTTCCCCTCCTCCTTTGCTCGAAAAGCACGTGAGCTATTCTTATTCCTCTATGCAGTGTTGCTTTTCAAACGAGTGAAGAGCCGAGTGATACACATCACATTAGTTCCGGCATCGATAAAGCTTCTGGCTTTTCCTTGCGAACAACGTGCGTCGTTTCACAATAAAACACGTACTTCTGCGTTGTTGTGGAGTTTGAAGTACGAGTAAAGAAGGTGGCGCAAGAAATCTAAATAGGCAAAAATACTAACACCGGACTGTAAAGACGGGCTTATAACAGAACTTGCTGCCGAGCAGCTATCGAAGGTCTTAGATTGCTTTCGAACAGATATTCCGGCAGGAAACGCGGGACATGTACGACATCTACTACGGCGATAGATAGAAAGAAGAAGACCACGCTTACTATATTTAGATGTGAATTTGCTATTCGAGGGAGATTCATACGAAAAGCCTTACGCTCTCAGCGAAAACCTCAAATTAACCTTCATCAAAACCAAATTCGGAAATTAGTTCCAGCCCCTACAAATTGCTTGATCTGCTAAACCGAACATACGAGTATGCTCATTGCCTCAGTTATGACAAGCTGGTAAGGAACAGAGTTTCTCCATTGTTGAACAGAACTTTCTGATCCTTCTGATTCCTCATCGTCGTCATATATATGTTGCAGTTACCGAGAGTACTTATATTTGAGGTGAAGAGGAATGAAAAAGGCTAACATTTTTTGCGTTCTCTAAGGGCAAACTTTTGAGTAGATTCCAGCCTCTGGTTCATGATATACAGCTCAATACTTCGACTATGTTATAAAGGTCACAAAATTCCGATAGACCTTGGTTAGGAGTATGAAAGATCCAATGGTTAGTGTCCCAGTTTTTAAATGAAATACCATCCATGCCGCCAAGGTAATTATCTTCAAACAAATAGAAAGTCCTCCTTCAAATTCAAACATAACTACAAACAGGGAAGATGTAAAAAGAACTTCTCAATTCACCTATTCATGACATTCCGACAAAGATGACTAAGCAAACTACATATTGAGATAACCAGTCAATTCGCATAATGAGCTCTAAGTAGCTCCACATGGTCAGGGTTATATCCATATCCTTCGTTTGCCAGAAAAAGTGGTCTACTCTGTCGCTTCAAGGATAATACACACTTTACAGAGCGTTTTTTACTTCTTCTTTTTTTTCTTCTCTGCTCTGTCGCCTTTTGAAAGGTACTTGTTGACAGTTCACTAGTTCACTATCTTCATGGTGAAATTTTTGTTTATTTTTTTTTTCATTTTTATTTCGCCTTCATGTCGTCGCCTTGGTCTCGTTCTTCAATCTAAAATCACGAATCTGGCCTTTTTGCTGGAGGAGCAGGGTAAAAGAACAACATCAGATACAAAAAGGACAGACGGGAATGTTGTTTTTCTTTTTATTTTATGTTTTGCGTCTTTTGCTTAACTGCCTTCGGGGTATAAACGGGTTAAACCTTCACCCGTCTGCTGGGTCTGCTGGTAAATTCAATTCAGCTTTTAACCTCTTCCACTGCGTGATGCTGTTGTTGAAGTGTTTTGTAAACACGCTATTTGGGGCGTGTATACACACGTGGATGTAGGGGTGTTAGAGACCCTCTGGCCAAGAAACTATTCGGCGTAAATTGACCATTCGAATTGGTTTGTGTGTGTCTTTTGTAGTTCTTCTTCCCTATTTCTCATCTAAAGTGTGTAAACGGTTCTGGGCTCAAAAGCCACCGTAAAAGGGTGAAAAGATGTTTAAGTTTTTAAAAAAAATGAATTTTCCATTCCCCAGGGAATGCTTGAGGAGAGCTTTTTTTAAAGACGTTTTACCTTCTTTTTTTTTGTTGAGAAAAGCGAAGCTAAATGGTTGGTGGAAGGGTCAGCCTTTTAGCGTTATTTCGTATGGTGCGAGTTCCCAATTCATTAATGTACTTGAAAAGGTCTTGACTGTTCTATCTTTGCTAGTCCAGGTAAAGTCGGCCATACAATTCGGAAGATGATAGCCCAGAATGTAATCAATTCGACCTGGATCAGGCATACCTATACTAAATCTGCTATGGTAAGTGGCCTGCAAACAGTAAGATAGCCCATCGTAGACCGAATTTGTCCGCTCTTTACAGATGTTGGCCTTCAATATAGAAAGTGATTTAGGCAAGCTGGTGCACTGTCATGTTAAAAACAGAAAAAAATTGTCATTTTTTCAGTTTATTATCCTTTTAACCCGGTACTACTGCCTCCAGGAAAGGCAGTTCTCGAGCTCATTGACTACTGCAATTCAAAAGGCGAGACTTATCATTTCCTGCGATGTTTATGGGGTACAAAACAATGCAACATGAGAGCTAATCATCTCTTCGATTACACAACGCCATCTGACCTCGTCATCTAAAAAGTCAACACTCAGTCAATACTTGTTCCGAAAGTAAGACGATAAGAAAATTATCGACTGGAAAGTACTTTTAAACGTCTTCATGTCAGATAATAGGTACATCGAAATCAGAATTGGATGCGAGTTCTCCACCCTGTTGAAGAGTTCGAGTCCGTGATAAAACAACCAGACAAGCTGTGACGAGCAGAAAGTCTGTTAATGCTGTACCTAAACATTGAACAAAATACAGGAAACTATTCAGAACATAAACGTTGTTCTCCTCAAGATTTTTGAGATTACATGTAGAGTTAGGAACCAATTGTGCAGATCGCCAATTCCACTGTGAAATGCAAATTAGAAGGGACTACTACAAGGAGGCCCGAAGATGCCTAATCAACCCACTTAAGACTGATTTTGAAAAAGACTGGAATCCTATCAGATTGGCGAGAAAAGAATATAAGAAACAGTCGGCGGTACCAACATCCAAATAGGAACTAGCTCTAGACGCGATCGACGATGGAGGCACTAGAAGTGGATATTCAGTCAATTCTCTTAAAACTGAGGTGGTTCTGATGAGAAGGAGGAAGCTAACAGCTCTGACTCATCTAGTGAACAAGGCGTTACCATCCAATTCCTCAACGAAATACAATAGGTATCACCATGGATAACAAACTTCCTCTTTCAAGGCGCGATGGATCTTGTCAGTGAGGAGAATCTTAATCTAAAAGGCCAACAAAATCGTATGTACCGGTTGTAGAACAAATTTTCCCAAGAACATGTCATTGGAGTGCTTAACAGACTCGAAATAACGTTCTGTCCCGGATACATTAATGCTTTCCCTAGCAAGCCTGGCTCCTTTCTTTATGTACTCCAAGTTCCGTTTAAAAAAAGTTGTCTCCAGTAAAACTCGTGACGACTTTGCGTGCCGACTGTCTTTTGACTCTAGTTTCACAGAATTTCTGTTGTGAATGTGACATTTCAAACACCCAGGAATGGTTTCGGGCAGAGGGTAAATGGTGATCTTGAAAGGCTCTAAGATATGTGCCAAATGTCTTCGGAAGGATGAGATTATCATGTTGCATTCCACGTTAGAAAAATTTGTGACAGTCTTCCAAGCGTAATACCCAATCCTAATGGCAACGAACTTCGTTGACAAATCGGTACCGACAGGCAATCTGCACTTAAAACTTCCCTGAGGCTGAACTTCCAGGCAAGACTTCGCTAAACATAGTTGGATAGGTGAATTCACTGAATGTTGCTTGGAACACAATGCGGTCACGAGAAATGAAATTGCCCATTAATGAGCCAGTGAGGACTTAGAGTAGAGATTTCCAGGACACCAACTTGCACTAGGACTGCCTGCGTCCTGTGTTAGGGCTTCCATTGACAGTTGGCATAACTATAGCTGGCATAGTTTCCCATGTTCCGGGTAGGTCAAAAGAATGCTTCTCATCGTCTCTAAGAAGCCAATTGCCTTCTTAGTGGCCCTGAATAAAAAATCTACAGATTGCAGAATGCTTACTGTCATCGTGACGGCAATACGTGTATCGCCTTCGGTACATGGGCAATAAGGACTATGTTACTTTCTTAAGTTAACTGAAATTATTCTCAAACTACTCGTAAATCAATTTTAACCTTAAAAACGAATTCAGGTAACACGTCATCCCTCTATCCGTACTGCTTCTGTCGTGCAACAAAATGTGGTTTCATCAATTAGTTTAAGGACACCTCACATCATAAAGCGTACGACAATGTTGGCAGTGCCGACTTACACCACTTTAACATTCCTCCAACGTGAGCAATACAATAAAGTGAATCTGGCCATGTTTGTTCGCTTTCAAGCGAGACACTCACCAAATACGTGATTGTGACGTGTCCTATCCCTTAGAGCTGAGAACCCATGGAAACACCTGTAGGGATGTCCTATGCTTTAATGGATCACCGGCACCAGCACAAGCATTTCTCGAACGTCATAAAAACGACAATGTACGTGCAACCTTCATTTGGGGGCGATACTTGAATGTCTTAGGTATTCCATGAGAAAAGGTGTATTTCCGAGGAGTGGTAGAGGGGAGTCCTGAGAAATTTTAAGTGCAAACCTCGTCAGAAGAGTAATGTAAGCGCATTAACCCTTTTTTTATTTGCGAACTAAGTGCGGTTGTATCAGACGTATGTACAAGTACATATGTATATGCGGTTACTTCTTTTATGATATACCTGCCTTGTTATATATGTATGTATGTATGGTACTTATGCGACGTTAATCGACTAAAAAATGTAATATCTTGACAATATGTATATATCTGCGGTGATATATACTCGTATGCCAAAATTGGTTCATACTCCTCGTTATCCAAGTGTCTCAAGTGCAAATTTGGATGGAAGATTGTATCTACTGAGAGTGGTTACCCTGAAAAGTGTCAGTCAGTCACAGTCGCAGTGTAATTGAGCAGTAGTCAAGGCTAAGACGAATTGGTTAGAATTGGGTAAAATGAACGACTATTAGACTGTTGGAGGCTGTTAGATAGGGGTAAGTTATGAATGCTGTGATACGAAGGTCATTAAGATTTAAGGATCATGCTGCTTTCAAGTTCTGTCTGCGGAGATGAATCATATTAAATGGTAGATGACTTTGGATAATAAGATGATTTTGACACAGCAGAGAATAGAAGCAACTGTTTAAGATTCGTTGCTTTCTGTCCCTTTCACTTCTGAGTTCCCAGGGCCAGGCCTAAACTAAACAACAGAATTTCTTTGAAAATTTTAGATTATTGCTGGCCTTATTGTTGACAGACTTTTCTTGACATCGTGGATTTCCACTGCAATAGTTGCGGATTTTCAGACTTTTACACATTTTTACTCGTATCAAGTTGCCACTCTTTATCATATCATGAGACCGGGACGAGAAGAAGCACTAGATATTCCTTTATTGGCCTCGACACTCGTTTTAGGATGTCACGATAACTCTGAGCGGTGAAAGTACTTAGACGACCTGAGAAACCTTATCAAATCTCGTGAAGTGATCTTAAGTGATGGTAGATTGGTGATTGGTCTGATAGATGAATAATGCTTAGAGAATTTGAACATCACGATGAACGTCAGAACTAAGCCATTAGTCCTCAAAAATCTCTTTTACTTCCCACAGCCCCAACGTTCAATGTCAAATCGTATATACAGTACTGTGCAAAACCTAAGCAACCATCTGGAGTCAGCACTTCACAGTAAATCTTTTCAACTTACTACCTCACCAAATAAAAAGTAATGGATATGCAACGATGTGTAATAGAGTGTATTTTGAAATTCACAACTTTTTATAAGAGTAAAAATACTTCAGATTTAAAAAAAAAACGCAAAAACCAACAAAGTAGCCAAATTGAGCTGTGCAAAACTTAAGCAACTTTTTTAATATTTTGTGTAATATCCCGTTTTTTGAATAACAGAGGTTCAACGACGAGGCATAGAAGTAATTTACTTTGAAAGTGTATCCTGGGATATATTTTCCCACTCAACTTTCAAAGCATTGAATGGGTGGGACCTGTTGGAAAAGTTCTGTCCAGCGACGCGGTTTTTAAGAATACCAAACAAGTTTTCGATGGGATTCAAGTCGGGTGATCGGGCCGGTCAATCACGGACTTGAATCCCACAATACGCTAACCACTCCTTTACCAACTTCGATGTGTGTTTCGGATAGTTATCCTGTTGAAACACCCAACGAAGTGGCATTTCCCACTCAGCATGTGGTAGCATTACCGATTCTAGAATGGATTTATATTTAAATCGGTCCATAATTCCATCTATTTCGTAGAATGGACCTATACCTCCTGCCGAAAAACAGGTCCACGCCATCACACTACCCCAACCATGCTTTACAGGGGGTGTGCAGAATCTAGGATTGAGTCGCTCCCCTTTACGACGTCTCACATAACATATCCCGTCAGAATTAATTAAGTTAAATTTTGACTCGTCGCTGAAAATAACTGTTTTCCATTTTTCAGAAGACCAGTGTTGGTATTTTCTTCCAAAATTTAGCCTAATATGAAAAAAGATTTTAGGTTGAATTATGTTTAAAGTATTTAATTGCACTACCTGTTCGTTCGGTTTTTTGCACGACCTATAACTTCAAAGATTATTTTCAATTGCACGTCTTCGCACCGTGCTATCATCAATGTTTAAATCAAGTAATTTTACGACTTCATTCGAACTTATGAACGGTTGTTTTTTAATTACACCACAAATGTTTCTATCTGTTCGACATGTTGTCTTACGCGGCCTACCACCGACATTTTGACTTTCAACGACTCCTGTTGCATTATGTTTTTTTTATTAAACGTGACAGAATCGATTTATTAATATTATAAGGTTTAGCTCATGTTGCCTGAGTATCTCCAGACTTAAATTCGTCAATAATTTTTAGTTTAAGAGAAGAAGAGTAACTTTGTCGTGAAATTATTAAAAAAATATCAATTATGCGACTAACTTAAAAGGAAACTGATCAAAGACAATCACTCAAGATCAAAGACAAAGAGCTTACAACATTTCATGTGTAACCTGTCGGAAAAGTACTGTTAGCTTTTTTTGTTTTACAGTGGGTTACAAAGTTGCTTAGGTTTTGCACAACTCAATTTGGCTACTTTGTTGGTTTTTGCGTTTTTTTTTTTTAAATCTGAAGTATTTTTACTCTTATAAAAAGTTGTGAATTTCAATTACACATCGTTGCATATCCATTTCTTTTTATTTGGTGAGGTAGTAAGTTGAAAAGATTTACTATGAAGTGCTGACTCCAGATGGTTGCTTAGGTTTTGCATAGTACTGTGAATGCAAAGTAATCTGGTATACGACTCCTTGGTTCGTCCTTCTTCTTATCCTTTTATTAGCCCTTTCCTCGTTATACGAACTTATGCGTAACGAATTTCCCATCTTTACTGCATCGCAGACCGCAGAACGCGTCTACATAATGCTCGGTCCTGGATCGCTTCAGTGGTTAGCCCCAGGTGTTGTTGCACATTTGCCATCTGAGAAATCCAGGAATTCTTTTTCCGACCTCGTTTTCTTACAGTTGGAGTGACCGTTGTTGATAGTGCCTTTTTAACCGGATTTTCCGCAGATCTTCTTTGAACGTGGCAATACCAACTTATTCTATTCGCCTCAAGATGTTCTGTTACCGAATTCTTTATATGTAGACTTCCTCTTATACGCGTAGATCTAATACAATCGCGTTTAGTGACTCCACTAGACATCCTTAACATTTTCATTTCCGCTGCCGTCATTTTATTTTTAAACGCTTCGTACATTGTCCAGCACTGTGAGCCGTACATAAGAGCTGGTCTAACAACCGTGGTGTAGAGTTTCCCCTTTAATTTAGGTGGAAATTTTCGGTCGCAAAAGATTCCCGAATTTTCCCGCCATTTCATCCATCCCACACTAACTCTGTGGTTTACGTCGTCGTCACATTTCGCTTCCATGCTAACGATTGATCCTAAGTACTTAAAGATAGTTCTTTTCGGAAGAACTATTCCGTCTAACATTATATCCGGAACAGGTCGCAATGGATTCGCAAATGGGCACGCCAAATGCTCTGTCTTTGAACGACTTCTTTAAACCCGTTTCTCTCTAGCGCATTTCTCCATGAATCTAAGGCGTTCTGTAAATCTTCGACGTTATCGCTCAGTATAACTGCGTCGTCAGCGAAGAGAATTGGCGTTACATTTGCTTCGCGCATGCAGTCTTTTAAAAGATAGTCGAATACTACGTTAAAGAGGAAAGGGCTAAGTACGCTTCCTTGATGCACTCCGACATTAACTGGAAATTCTCTCGTTAGTCCAGCAGAGTTTTTAACCGCTGTTTTCACGTTTCTGTACATGTCTTGTATTTTTCTCACATACGTTTCCGGTACGTTTTAAGAGACCTCACCGCGGCCCATATGAGATCCCTAGGCACTCGATCGAATGCTTTCTCGAGGTCGGTAAATACCATTTGTAAATCCTTAGACGAATCTCGGTGCTTTTTCATTATTATTCGTAGGCTTTGGATAGCGTCTGCCGTCGATCTTCCTTCAACAAATCCACACTGGCTATTATCGAGCTTTATTATTTGCCGAAGACGTTCGTTTAAGACTCTTTCGACGATGTTCATTGTGGGTGACATAAGCTTGATTGAACGGTAGTTGTTGCATTCTCGAGTGTCGCCTTCTCTATTGATTCGGCATAGGTTGTCCACGTTTTAATTTATTTAAAAGTTTCGATAGCCATTCGCTGCCGATTCCCTCCATCTTCGACCAAAACTCTGATGGAATGCTGTCTGGTCCCGCCGCTTTCCCCCGCTTCATTTTTCCAATTGCTATACTTATTTCTTCGATTGAAAAGTCCCAAACTTCCTCCTCGAATAAACTAGCTGTTGGCACGATATCACGTGGAAACTGTTTGTTAAGCAGCTCCTTGCAGTATTCAAGCCACCGGTTACAAATTTCCTTTTCATTTGTTAATAAGCGACCGTCTGCATTTTTTATGTATTTCAGCGACCTTATTTCCATCGAATTTTTTCGCCTCTGTGCAGCGAGCTAAAAAATATTTGGCACTTTAGTATTTTCGATCGTGAGGATATTTGTTCCAACTCCTAGCACAGGTTTTCCGCTGCTGCCGCTCGAGTTCGAGCCACGACTTTCTTTGCGATCTTTTTAAGACGCTCGTATTCAAGAGCCAGTCGAGCTTTTTTGATTTCGTCGCTCCGATCGCATTTTGTCCACGCTTGGAATGCACTCTTCTTGTCGGCCACAGCTCGTTTGGTTTCGTCATTCCACCACCATGATTCTTTGACGACGTGATGGTATTTCGATATAGTACCCAGATGGGACTTTGCGAGTGTTGTGCATTCCTCGTGCATGATGTTCCACATTTCTTGCGGGCTAAGTGAGTCTGCTATACCATTTATATTTTGAAGTACTTCTTTAGCCAGTGCGATAAATCTTGCGCTTCGTTCCTTCGATAGATTATACCACCGGATTTTTGACTTTCCAAACGATGCCCGTATTTTCGGTGGTTCTGTCGTGAAAAATTCTGTAATGAGCAGACGGTGTTGGCTTACTAGCGATTCTCCAAGTATTACTTTACAGTCCTTAACACGGTTTCTCATCGACATTTTGCAGAGGTGATAATCTATTTGCGTTTCGTGGCCTCCGCTGCTATAGGTGATAACATGTCGTTGATGTTTAATAAACATTGTATTTAAGATGGTTAAGCCGTAAGCCCTACACGCTACAAGGATGTCTTCGCCAGCTGAATTTCTGGTTCCAAAGCCTTAACCGCCGTGGCAGTCCTCATAATCAACATTTGTTTCCTCGACGTGGCCATTTAAATCTCCTTACAGAAAGCCAATATTGACATTTGCTTGATTTCTGAAACTCACTTGAGGAAAGGACCTCGTGTAGAACTAAAGGGATACTGTGCTTATCATGCATACCACCCATCAAATAATGCCAGAGGCGGATCCTCATTGTTCATTAAAAATTGTATTGAACACTCTATAAATATGAAGATTGAATGCGATGCAATGCAGTTAAGTTCGGTTCGCGTAAAATATAACCACCTGCACTACAACATTGCATCCATTTATTGTCCCCCGCGATGCAAGCTAGAAAACAATGACTTTAAAGGTATCTTTGATTCACTCGGACCGAATTTTATAATTGGAGGTGACTTTAATTCGAAACATACCTTCTGGGGCTCAAGATGTAATTCAACGAAAGGCAGACAACTCTATGAAGCCGGAATGCAATGTAAAATTGACTTTTTCTCGACAGGAAAAGCAACATATTGGCCTTCGGATATAACAAAGACCCCTGATCTTGTAGACTTCTTTGTCACAAAGGGAGCAGCCAAAATTTGATCTCTCCTCAGATCACTCACCAGTCATTTTGACACTAAGCATACTCTTAATTAAGAAAGAAGTGGCGCCTAGTTTAACTAACAACAAAATTAACTGGGACGGTTTTAGAAATTACTGCAAATGCAACATATTGTTCTAAACGTGTCGCTAAAAACACAAAACGAAATAGAAGACGAAGTTGACAGATTCATCAAAGTCCTGCAGAACGCTGCCTGGAACAACACTCCAACTCCAAAAAGAAAAGAGAAAGCAAGTAATGAAATAAAATATCCGCCAGAAATAAAAGAACTGGTGAGAGAAAAGAGGAGGGCGCGCAAAAGATGGCAACAATCCCGTGCTCCCCAGCATAAAACATACTTAAACCACTTATGCAACAAGTTGAAGGAAGCAATACGAGATTACAAAAATCGGAATATCTCTACATATCTCGAAGGTCTGACTGCCGAAAGAAGTTCAAATTACTCCCTCTGGAAAGCCATGAAGGGAATCAAAAAGCCTCAAATGCAATTTCCTCCCATAAGAAAAAATAATGGCGAATGGGCAAAAGGAGATAAAGAGAAGGCGGATCTATTTGCCGAGCACCTAGAAGAAACGTTTAAGCCTTTTGATGGACAGGCGTTAACAGGAGGTTCTTATTATATAATTACGGCACCGGACAATTTTAGAATAAAAACAGTATCCCTACGAGAACTTAACCAAGCAATTAAAAAATTGAAAAATAACAAAGCCCCTGGTTATGATTTGATAACAGGTCAAATTCTCAAGGAGTTGCCAAAGAAAGCCCTTATCAAACTGCTCCAACTTATAAATGCCGCGCTAAGATTGTTAAACGTTCCAAGCCAATGGAAAGTTGCCGAAGTTATAATGGTCCCGAAACCAGGCAAATCTCTAAATGAAAAAAAGTCCTACAGACCGATATCGCTTCTGCCGATTATATCTAAAATATTTGAAAAACTCCTATTGAAGCGCTTGCAACCGATCATTGAAGAGAGGCGTCTAATTCCTGATCATCAATTCGGTTTTACGAGTAGAACTAAGCACTCCACAATTGACCAGGTCTTTAGAATTACGAATGAAATTGAGAAAGCCCTAGAGGGGAAAAAGATATGTTCTAGCGTGTTTCTTGACGTGTCTCAAGCCTTCGATATGGTATGGCATGAAGGCTTAAATTTTAAGCTAAGTCAGGTTCTTCCGAGAGAGCTGCATACGATTCTGAAATCGTACCTGGAAAACAGAATTTTTCGTGTTAAACATGGCACCGAATACTCCGAATTTAAAGAGATCGCTGCTGGAGTTCCGCAAGGAAGTGTACTTGGTCCGGTATTGTTTTTACTCTATACTCGAGACATACCGGAAGAATCAGGTACCATAGTAGCCACGTTCGCGGACGACACGGCGATACTAGCTACAGATACTTCAGTCGAGTTAACTACTGGAAAGCTACAAACGGCTTTGGATAAAATCTACGTATGGACAAAGATATGGCGAATTGTTCTCAATGAGACCAAATCTACTCATGTTAATTTTACTTACCGAAAAATAAACAACCTTCCCATTTTCATTAACTCGGTACAAATACCATATGCAAATGAAGCAAAGTATCTAGGAATGACACTAGATGTTAAACTGAAATGGAAGCCGCATGTTAAGAAGAAACGTGATGAACTTGAAAATAAATTCAGACAGATGTACTGGCTTCTAGGAAGACATTCCAAGTTAAGCATACATAACAAACTGCTCATCTATAAGCAAGTGCTTAAACCTGTTTGGACGTACGGTATACAACTTTGGGGTTGTACTAAACCAAGCAACCGAAATATTCTCCAAGGCTATCGAAACAAAGTTCTAAGACAAATCGTGAACGCCCCATGGTATATCAGAAACAGTGATATCCACAGAGACTTAGGAATAGTTACCGTCGAGGATGAAATAATGAACTTTGCTCGCAAACTCCATATTCGTCTTCATGGTCATTGTAATAATAAAATACTCCAAATTCTGGATGAGACAAACTTAGTGCGTCGATTACAAAGAATGAGACCATTCAATCTGGCGCGATAAGAACTATCCGCATATAATAGCGGTACTAACAGGTGCTTTTGCTGGAAAGCTACCTGCCCCACGCGAACGTTATTTGAAACGGAAACTACTTGATAAGGTTACTTAGTAGCAGTCGATAAGAAGGGAGGCGTGTTTTTAGTGAGTAAGAATCTCACACTACTATGAGCAACGGGTTCATAGTGTCTATGAAGATTTTCACACCTACCCGCCAAAAAAAAAATCTCCGCCTACGAAGAGCATCTCATCGATAGGTATATTTCTAAGCAAATTACCGAACTCTGACCAAAATTTATCTTTTTCCGATTGGTCGCATCCATTTTGTGGGGCGTAAGCGCTAACAATGTTCCACGTTTCATTGTGTATGACAAGTTTAACACTCATCAAGCGGTCACTTATTTTCAAAATACCAACGATATTGTTTAGAAGATCCGCTGCAACAACGATTCAAACACCGTTTCGTCCATTGACCGTTCCATGGTAGAACATCTTAAATGCCTTAGTTTTTAAATCTAGAAAACGCGCTTTATTTCCTGTATTACAGCACTTCGTTTCCTGTACGCACAGGATTTGTAGAGTTCTGCGACGCATAATCGCTTCCAGTTCTAAACAGTTTTGAGGTCATCGATCGGACGTTCCAACTTGCAAACCGAAGTTTATGAAAATATTTTGGAAACTTCATTTTGCCCGCCCCCGGAATCCGTCGGGCTCTGACACAAGCACTTCTGCTTGCTCTGGGATCACCCGAGTGCGTTGCAATCGTGGTGCCCAGCGGGGTAGTGCTATTAAGTGTATCTAAAGTTTGAGTGGTTTGACACTTGTATGCTCATTTCGAATTGATTGACTGTTCTTTTACCCCACCGGTAGTCTCCAGATGCGGGAACCCACTGATTGCATACAAACTTGTGGGAAAGTTAAAGTGTCACAGGCTCATTTTTGGTGTCATACTCGTAGTTGCCTGTATATGATTGGTGTCCCATTTAGTCGCCTCTTACGACAAGCTGGGATGCACTGCGGCACTATTCTTTATCCGATGCCGCACGGACGTCCAAGCTAAGGGAATCCTACAAATTGTAGGCCGATTTTCAAAACCGAATTGTAAAAAACTAGAGAAGATTTCAACGTTGACTTCCAAGACCTGGAGATGGCTGGTGTAGGCCACAATGCTGTTACTAGTTAAGCAACCCTCTGTCATTTTAGAAAGGATTAACTCATGTCGTTTGGGAATAAATCCCCATAAAACCGATCTTTTCCTCTTCTCTAGGAAATACAAAATTCCGGCCATACAGCCTTCCTCAATCGATAGTCTTCTCCGATACAGCGAAATATCTAATTCTAATTTTCGACAGGAAACTAAGCTAGAAACCTAACATTCAAGAAAGCGTAAGGAAAGCCTCGATAGCTTTATTCTCTTGCAAAAAAGCTATCGGTAACAATCCTCCAACCTCGCATCACACATTGGCTATATATCTCGGTTATAAGACCGATACTCACCTTCGGGGTGGTTGTGTGGTGGACGGCCTTAGGCACAGCAGTGAACTGCAGGAAGTTAAGTAAAGTCCAAAGAAAAGCATGTCTGAACATAAGCGGAGCCGTACGCACTACTCCCTCCGCAGCTCTAGACCCTGTGTTTCTCCTTACACCCCTCGACATTTATAGCAGACAAGCGGCTACTTGCAGCTATTCGCCTTAAAGTGGCTTCACAGTGGACAAATAAACATTTCGGCCACGCAAACATTCTTTACGTTCTAGGAATCCTACCAGTAAACATCGACTACACCACACCCAAACAATGGTTTGACCCTTCAGATCGTTGTGGGAGGAAAATGCCCTACTGGATGACAATTCAGTCCACTTTTACACCGACGGACAGTGGGGTTGGTGGTGGTGTTTTTGCCGATAAACTTAAGGTTAGCCTTTCCCAATCACTGTATCGTGTTCCAGGGAAGCCCTATCCTGGCTGAAGAAAAATGTAACACCTGCAATGGATATCCGCATATTTTCCGATAGTCAGGTCGCTATCAAGTTCCTGGACTCATGCTCTCTAAACTCAAGAACAGTCATGGACTGCCGATCATCTCTAATGGAGACGGCGGAGCAGTTCAACATCCACCTTTGCTGGGTGCCGGGACATAGAGGCATTCCAGGGAATTATAGAGCCGACGATCTTGCCAAAATTGGAACCACTTACCTATCACACCTGAAAGGGAAAACATAGGTGTACCTATCGCTACGTGAAAACAAGAAATAAAGCTGGATGTTAATAGAAGTTTTCAGCAGCCACTTAAACCTAACCTAACCTACTCATGCCGTTACCGGGCACCACCACAAGGAGGCACTTAATTGTTGCGCTGCTGGCCGAATCTAATTTCTAGAATAGTCAACAGTTTCCCTATCAATCACTGAGCAGTTTCCTGTCTTTCGACCAAGCTGCTGGTGTTTTGGATCAGCTGCTGGTTGATTTACTACACGACTGGTTTGAATGACGGCTGATATGAAAAAGAGGCCACTTGTACCTATATAAATAGATGACAAGTAGTAGAAGAAGTGTAAAGTCGAAGGAAGACGCAACCAGCTTATCATTTCCATTTCAAAATTGCGCAAGAGATGCAATCGCCAGAAATGCCAGCTATCAACAAAATTTGCATTAAATGGAAAGAATACATTAATGGCTGTCACGCTGTCTTAGTCAAAGGATACGTATCACAACCACAGCTTCAGACTGTATCAGTTGAGGTAAAGAGATTTTGATTATTCTCCTTAGACGTATCCGGTCATCACGAATCATCGCAGCTGAGAAAACTGAGTAACACTACCCTGTAAGTCGTATTTGGAAGGGCTGTTACTTACTTCAAGTGCCGCTAAAATCCGGGGTGGACCTGTGCCTCAACCACCAAGCATCTCCAGCAAAGTCCATCCCTGGCTAGATGCCTCCGGTTTCGCACGCTTTGTTTGCTGAGGTCCTCTTCCACTTGCGTACGCCACCTGAGTCTTGGCCTTCCTCTACTGCGCTGTCCCTCGGGAGCGGATTCGAAGACTTTTCGGAGCGGAGCAGTGTTGTCCATACGCTGTACATGACCCAGCCATCTCAGTCTTTGGATCTTCACTCTTCTGGTTAGGTCGATGTCGCTGTACAGTTCGTAGAGTTCATTGTTGTATCTTCTCGTCCATTCTCCTTCAATGCAGACGGGACCGAAGATCGCCCGAAGAATTTTTCTCTCGAAGCAACCGAGAACACTCTCATCCATTTTTGATAATGTTCATGCCTCTGCGCCATAGAGCAGGACCGGGATTATTAAGGTCTTATAAAGGGTGACTTTTGTTGTCCGAGAGAGGGCTTCACTACTCAATTGCCTTCTTAACCCAAAGAAACAGCGGTTGGCAAGAGTCGTTCTTCATTTGATCTCAGCGCTGGTGTCGTTGTCTGTATTTATAGCAGAGACTAGGTGGACAAAGTCCTTAACTACCTCAGAGTTATATCTGTCGAAGGTGATGTTCTGCCCGAGACGTCGGTGTTGGTTGTCCTTTTTGCTTGACAGCATATACTTGGTCTTGCCCTCATTGACCACCAAACCCATTTTCGCCGCTTCCGTCTCAATACTCGCGAAAGTGCCACTGACATCACGCTGCTTTCTCCCAATTATGTCAATATCGTCGGCGTATGCGAGTAGTTGGACGGACTTTTCAAAGATAGTGCCTCTTGTGTTTGCTCGTGAGTTTTGCACTATTCTTTCAAGTACGATGTTGAAAAAATCGCATGACAGCGCATCGCCTTGTCTAAATTCTTTGTGGACATCAAAGGTCTCGGTGAGATCTTTACCGACCTTGATGGAGCAGCGTGCATTCTCCATAGCCATCCCGCACAGACGGACGAGTTTGGCAGGGATGCCAAAACTAGACATTGCTCTATAAACGAGTAGCTCGTCTCTATAGATGCTGTCATACGCGGCCTTAAAATCGATCTGAAGCTCATGGGTCTTCTCCAAGATCTGCCGTAGTGTGAATATCTGATCGATGGTGGACTTTCCTGGCCTGAAGCCACACTGATATGGACCTATCAGGTTGTTGACGAACGGCTTCAGGCGTTCACAAATACGGCAGATAAGATCTTATATGCGATGTTAAGGAGACTGATGCCTCTGTAGTTGGCGCAGTTCAGAGGATCTTCTTTCTTGAGAATTGGACAAACGATGCGATGAGGTTCCATTCATCGGGCATACTTTCGTCCGACCATATTTTACAGATGAGTTGGTGTATGCTCCTTACCAAGTCATCGCCTGCCGCTTTGAAGAGCTCGGCAGTCAGGCCATCCGCTCCAGCAGCTTTGTTGGACTTAAGCTTCGATATGGCTATCTTCACTTCATCCAGGTCGGGTGGACGGAATTGTTGGTCATCATTGTCCAAGTTGAAAGGTTGATTCTGCCTGACAGCGGTATTTGGTTCGTCATAGCCGTTATACAGTCTGTATAAATGGTCTTTCCAAATCCTCACTATCGACTGCAATTCTACTACGCTGCTTTGCAGCAGTCTAGGGCCTCCGCTAGTTGCTCGGCTGCACGTGGTCTATTAAGGGATCTAACATTCCACGTTCATATCCGAAGCTCATTGTCCTTAAATCGTGTGCGTGGGTTGTCACTAATAGATCCGTCCATATCCGAAGCTTGTTGATGCTTCGTAACTTCGTTTTTTTTTTTAAATGGCCAAGCAGTTATACTGGCGGCACAACCCCCAACCTGGGGGACCAGTTCCATTTTAATGCTCCTAGGACGAGTGGTCGGTTACACCGAAGCCAGTAACCCCCTCCGGGATGTGAGCGCTGCCGTTGGCCCATATAGGGCTCGTCTCCCAACATCTCTTTTCCAGGGCCTTGACTATGTCCTGGAAATCCTTACCGGCCTGAGATCCAAATATGTCAGAGTAGCCCGCATAATGTCTTGTTTTATTTTTCCGACACTGATTTATGGCGCAGGAAACTCGCCATTTGTTCCCTTCACTTCGCAATCCTGTGAGATTCCCAGATGGCGCCACGGAGAGACGTGAAGTAGGGGTTACTAGCAGACCTGCAAGATGTTCGGCTGCAGAGGCTCATTCTCGTTGTTTAAAGAATCAGCACCTCTCCGAAGATGCTACTTCTACGAGGCCTTATACTAATCGTTGCCAGGCAGGACTGTTACTCATACTTTATTGTCTTATTCATAAGACCGACAGCTGGAGGTACACATGCGAACGAAAAAATAAAAAAAAAAAACACTCTAAGGTTCGAAGTATGCCCAACACTGTCGCCAACTCAACTGGGACTATCAGAATAAATTTTTCTCAAGGAAACACGCGTCAGAAAGGAAGCCATTAGCCAACCACTTATTTACCATAACCACCCACAAAGGACAATTATTTTCAATATCTCACAAGTTTTACCTTCAATAAGTTGTTACACACATCCTTGATTTCCCAGAAAAGACGAAAAAGACGAATTTCTTCTCAGCCACCCCTACTACACCTACATAGATAGATCAGTAGCTTTTTCTCCCCCGGTAGGCATAATTTATCCACGCTGTCAATTTAAATTCCATCAGCAGGTGATCGGGAGAGTTGTGTTTCCGCACCTCTATCCTTCAAACAAATGAGAATAAAAAAAAAAAAAAATCAATAAGGCACAAAAAAGCGAAGGCGAAAACGAGAGAAAGAAAAAAAAGTGTTTCCACAATTTTTCCCCCATCATATTCACCCCTTGTCTGAAGGGGTTGTTAAAGACACCTACATTGACGACTACCGACTGGGCTGATGGTTGGATTTGTACTCGCACACCTCGTCTACCGTGTAAGTATTTTGTAGCAGTTTTACCACCCCATCCTACCTTATTTTCTGGTTGTTTACATACACCCCCATTAGCAGACGTGAGCTTTCATAAGTAAGGGTAGGAATCTGAGAAAAAAAACAAGAAAATGGAATGACAAGTTCCTGTTTACTTGAGCTAAAGGGGGCTGCTATCCCTTCCCACACCACAAATGCGTGAAAGCTCAATATGTCACAGGACGAAGAAGAAACGAATACCACGAATAGAACGAATACAAGTGTCCTAACAAAGTAAATCTGCAGACGGGATACAGTTTTCCTCCAGGTTTGTCAATCTTCTTGTTTTGCTTTTCGTGCAAATCAATAAAAATAGCAAAGTATAATATCATAGCAAGGGTGGTTTGCCCACCTCACACCTCACACTTATCCAGCCCCAGCCACCCTAGTCGGCCGTACACAAATTGAGCCTTTGACGTTTGGCGTATTGAAAAATGCTTTCCAGAGTTTCTTTCTTGTTTTTTTGACTTTTTCGCTCGTTTTATTTTTTTTTTTGTATCTGGCTACGGCTTTAACTCTGGATCTACTCGTAGCTTTGGGTCTATTTGAACTTTTTCTTTGGAAAAAGTGCTTGACTTGGAAGAACATGTCCCACAGGTGTGAATTGTGAATTTTTTTTTGACACATTGTTGTTGTTGTCCTGAGCTACATAGTTCCGAAATGCTGTTGGTGGCTGTTTTCCTCTTGCTTTTTTTTTGGCGGGAAAGCCCGGATAATGGTTATGTAAGTTTCAGAGCATCGATTATGTATTACTCTGGCGTATTGTGTTTTTCATCCGGGTTATGGTGGTAGCTGACAGGCGAATGGAGGGACGACCAGATGATTGGAATGACGAAACGAAATACCTGCTTCATTGTGTTAAACAGGGTAAAGCGTTTTGTTTACTATGCGCTCGCTTTTGGGTGTCTAAATGAGGATTGCCTGGTTGCTAGGAGCTGGCATTGGTGGATAAAAAGGACTGGAACTGAGGTGGGTTGAAACACTTACAGGCTTTCATTTCATTTGGGAATTGAATTGAATTTTGTTTTGGAAACTCAATTCAATGGAATTAAGCATTGATGCCGGCAGGGGTATTACATTAGGATAATAGGTATTCGAAGGCCCCAAAGGGATTTGTTGTTAAATTGATAGGTCAGGTAATTAAGGAATAAATCGATTTCAATTTTCCATAAAACGGTACAAACATGCGGATTGAGGTATGACGTTGACATAATCCTTTTACATTTTACATGGTGTTGTATTAGAGATAGTAGAAGTTTTGAATAGCTTGCACTGTTAAGTTGCTGTTAAATTCACTTAAAGGTGGTTCACTAATATGTTATTTAAGGAAGTCCTTCGTCACTTTGGAAGAGGAACAAGACCAGGACTTGTCAAAGATAGTCAGTATTTGTTTTACCTGGCAGATTTGGTTATTCTCCAGAAGCCTCTATTTCTTATACTCATATCATGAGTGTTGCGTGCAAATCACGCCCCAAAAATCCTCCACTCCCCTTGGTCCTTTGTCGTCTGTTCGCTCCTTTGCCCTCCTGCCTCTTCTTGTGTTGTCCACGTTCTTTTCTTCCCGTCATTGTCTGGATGCCATGGTACAGGTGGGATTCACTGGATCCTTTGGGTCCAGTTCCCTCGCTCTGCCGCTCCAGAGATGACCATCTAGGTACCCCGGATAAAGCCAGGCGGACGACCTGGAGACTCTTGCAGACGGACGGTCTACTCCCCGTAATTGGCCCCCAAAAGTGTCCTGGGTCCGAGGGTGTGATATGGACCCAAGCAGTCACTTGACAGACAAAACAAACACGACAAACTTTACAAAACATCGACTGGTGTGATTGGGTGGTTCCGCAAGGAGAAGCTGTCGGAACTCTGGAAGTGAGTCCCTTTGCTCTGGCAGCTGAAATAGTGGAACTACGTATGAATGTGTGTGTGTGTGCGATGTGTGAGTGGGAACTAGCCGTAATGCGCGGCTAGTGCAATTAATAACTAGCCGTCATGGCGGAGAGTGCAGAACGAGAAAAAAAAAGAAAAAAAAAGAAAAAGAGACCGGACAAACAGCAAAAACAAAAACAACAGAACCAAGACGAAGCCGAACAAGAAAAATTACACAACGCACAAACAGAAAAACCAACAAAACAAAATTCCACAACAACCCGGAGCAGAAAGGACTTCAAGAAACGAAGACACGAATAACTCGACAACCTACCCTCAGCTCCCCTGTGACTGTGGCGGGAAGTATCCAACCCCCTCAACAACCCCAACGTTAGATAGGAGCGACCCCAAGTAGGAAGGAAAAAAAGATAAGTACCCCTTTTGACATTTTCATATAGAGTTCACAGAGTTACATTACTGTGCGACATTCCCCCAGGTTGGGATTTATTCATAATTTTGTGCGCGACCCCGTAATTCTCCTTACCGCCGTACCTTCCTAAACCCCGTAACCCTTTAGCGGTTACTGTTAAAAGTTCGCGACCCCGTTGACCCCAAATGAGTCACCTAAGACATATACTTAGTGATCGTACGGAATCGTGGGCCTTCCTGTGACCGCTGCCTTAGTTATCATACATATTAAATTTGTTGGTGTGAGCAACCCCTTTGGTGCCACAATTACTTTTGCTTTTAGTGGTTTTGCTGGTATACGAGTACATATATTGGGCACGGCTTTGTCATCCCCCTTGGTTAAAGAAAACAATACACTTGTGTGTTTGTTTGATCGTGTTTTCCCAATTTCACTTAAAAATTGGGTGGCGTCCACTTTATTTAGTTTACCATCGCTTTTTTTCGAACCCTACCTGTGCTGAGCAGCCGGTGAGTGCAGCTTGAACCAGCTGCTTGTTGCAATTCCGGTTTTTTTTTTGCGATCCTCTTTTGGGCTCCCATCCTATTTTTCGCATTACTCTTCATTCGCCATCCATCCGTGTGGTTGCGGGTTTTTTTTGCTCTCGCTCTTCTTTGAGTTTGATTTGGTTGCCGTTAGATCGGCACCTTTGTTAATAGAATTTGTTATTTAAATCCGCGGAATTAGCAACATGAAATGAAAACTTAAAGCCAACCTCATTTATCAGAATCTTGATGCCCTGGTGGGGATTTCTGAAGAAGTTTGGCCTAGATCCTCCCATGTTAGAATGCCTGAATGCCTCCCTTCTATAAATCGCACCAAATAAAAACATCCGGGTCGCATACTAAGAGTAGAATCCACTGTTTATGTTCAAATGATTAAGGAAGCGGCTAGAGGTATGGGTCCAAAATAATTTCCTACATTCTAGGGCTGGCAACTGTTCACGGTAAATTGACCATCATGTGGTTTTGTTCAATTGGAAAGTAACGTCTGAGTTCTATTTTTCGGTAGGTGACAGGCTGTAGGTGTTCACGGTCTGTGTGAGTATAATTGGCATTTCTTAATCGCTGGAGCACATATGTTCACTGGCTTCGAATACCCAAGCTAATGTGCTTACTAACGTGGTTAGCGATTCATATCCGGGTGTACCGAGACCATGAACGTCTAGTAATCTTCCTTTACTCTCGAGTAGAATTCGAAGACGCAAAGATGCAAAAAGTATGAGTACGTACACATATCAGTCACCAACCATCAGCCACCAGCCATTAATCTTGACATGCTACCATGCTTTCAACCGACATCCGACAGGCTCTCTGGCAAAGTGCGACAGACTTCCATAGAAAGATGCTGGGTAGCTATCTTCAAGATTGAATGTCCGACACAACAGGGGGGCGAAGAGAGGAGCGGTTGGCGGCAGGACTGGAGCCGGACTAGAACTTGGTTCTAATATCTGAAAACTTGTGATTGACGTGCTCCTGCGCCTAGATATGCCTCTGGGGGCCAGGCTGACTGGCTTTGCGTATGATTTTGCACTGGTCGTGACAGCGAGATCCCGAATAAAATTCTGGCCCCGGAATCTGAACAAGATAGTGACAGGAGAAGTACTATGGCGTACTGCCACAACGACACACCGATTTATACCGGTGCTGATCCCGTGGCTGGGACGAAGCTATGGTGAGGTGTACTGCTTGGTCGAACATACTTTTTGCATTTGCACAAGGTGGCATTAGCAATGATAGGCGGTAGAGGACCGTCTGGGCCTGGTTATCATGCCTGAAAATTTCGTTGAGCTGCGAAAATGCATGGAGGTCTGTCGGTAACTACGCCCAGTCGGGAATAACCGAAAAAAATGAAGGAACAGTCAGTGGACGGGCCTGTGACTCCTTATGCGTAAATTTGGTTCATACGGGACCAAACTGCGTTAGCTGCGCATATTTTTGACTACTCCCGGTTTCCAGCAGAACATCGGAATGAATGAATGGGGAATCTGAAGCGGCACTCCTTGCTGGCTTTCAGCTTGAGCGGCGAGCCTCCTCGCTGCTGTCGTGGGTCTTTAAAAACCCGAACGCTGACTTTACTCTCGAGTAATGTTTTCCAAATAAGACATATTCTTTCCCAACGAATGAGAAGAAATTCCTTATGATTCGAATTCTTTCAGAAAGTATATTAAGAAGCTTACAAGACACAACCGTATACAAGTTTTTGAAACATGTAGAACGAAATGAGGGATACTAACAACATTGGTAGTTTGACTAAGCAAGTAATACATATCAGAGGTAGGACTTTAAAGATATCCTCATCTTATAAAAAAGATTTTTAAAAATTGGAAAAAATATTCATGCCTCACTGGCAGTATTTTCATAGTCTTAAACAAATCCACAGAATGTGTTAATCGATTAACTTTGTACATGTTTGTCACAGCACATTTTTGGAGAACAACTAACTGCTGAAGTTTAGTGCGATAAGCACCACCCCTGCAGCCAATGTTGTACTGCAATTTCGAGTGAAATAGACCGCAGTAACCCATTTTCAATGTATTGATAGAAAATAAATTCTTGAGACGATACAAACAACGAATAGACGATAGATAATGTGATTGGACCAATTGTTATTTTGGTCAATAATAATACCTAGGTGTTTAAAGTCCACTTCTTATCCTTTTATTAACCCTTTCCTCGTTATACGAAATTATGCGTAACGAGTTTCCCATTTTTACTGCATCGCTGCTGCTCCGCTTATGGGGTTGGCTAATGTCGCAGACCGCAGAACGCGTCTACATAATGCTCGGTCCTGGATCGCTTCAGTGGTTAGCCCCAGGCGTTGTTGCACATTTGCCATCTGAGAAATCCAGGAATTCTTTTTCCGACCTCGTTTTCTTACAGTTGGAGTGACCGTTGTTGAAAGTGCCTTTTTAACCGGATTTTCCGCAGATCTTCTTTGAACGTGGCAATACCAGCTTATTCTATTCCCCTCAAGCTGTTCGGTTACCGAATTCTTTATACGTAGACTTCCTCTTATACGCGTAGATCTAATACAATCGCGTTTAGTGACTCCACTAGACATCCTTAACATTTTCATTTCCGCTGCCGTCATTTTGTTTTTAAACGCTTCGTACATTGTCCAGCACTGTGAACCGTATATAAGAGCTGGTCTAACAACCGTGGTGTAGAGTTTCCCCTTTAATTTAAATGGAAATTTTCGGTCGCAAAATATTCCCGAATTTTCCAGCCATTTCATCCATCCCACACTAACTCTGAGGTTTACGTCGTCGTCACATTTCGCTTCCATGCTAACGATTGATCCTAAGTACTTGAAGATAGTGCTTTTCGGAAGAACTATTCCGTCTAACATTATATCCGGAACAGGTCGCAATGGATGCGCAAATGGGCACGCCAAATGCTCCGTCTTTGAACGACTTATTTTAAGCCCGTTTCTCTCTAGCGCATTTTTCCATGAATCTAAGGCGTTTTGTAAATCTTCGACGTTATCGCTAAGTATAACTGCGTCGTCAACGAAGAGAATTGGCGTTCATTTGCTTCGCGCATGCAGTCTTTTAAAAGATAGTCGAATACTACGTTAAAGAGGAAAGGGCTTAGTACGCTTCCTTGATGCACTCCGACATTAACTGGAAATTCTCTCGTTAGTCCAGCAGAGTTTTTAACCGCTGTTTTCACGTTTCCGTACATGTCTTGTATTATTCTAACATACGTTTCCGGTACGTTTTAAGAGACTTCACCGCTGCCCATATGAGATCCCTAGGCACTCGATCGAATGCTTTCTCGAGGTCGGTAAATACCATGTGTAAATCCTTAGACGAATCTCGGTGCTTTTCCATTATTATTCGTAGTATTTAAAGTCCACAACGCTCTCAATTTTAAAACAATCTCCACTACAGCCAACTTCGGAATAGTAGTGTGTAAACCTTTGCTCAAACCACATATCACTAATTAACAAAACCCTATCGCAATCAGGTGCATGAAATATCACATCCAGGTCAGGCGGTACTTGTGTACCTAGGCTAAAGTACATTAATCTAGTATTATTGCTAATCATTAATTTATGTATAGCAAACCTGAGGTACTGGATAAGTGGACATCATTGTTTACGTTTGCAATTATATTCAATAGGCTGGCTGAGGTACAAGCAATTCCAACGTCATCTGCAAATGCTGTGATTTGAAGAAAAAATAAAGAATTAACATAAATTAAAAACAGTATTGGGTCAAGCACAGATCCTTGAGGCACACCTAGATTAGTTACACTGGAATTACTTACACAGTTTCCATTTAAACACAAAACTGCAAAAACCCACTTTAAAAGTTTGTCTAGGAGGATACTGTGGTTTACCATGTAGAAAGCTTTTTTAATATCAACAAAAATCCCGGCACAACTATGGTATGACAAAATACGTATCTTAATTGTTTTCTCAAATGCTTTACAGGTAGAAGATATTAATAATATGGGCCTATAATTCGTTTTGTCACTCCTATTGCCTTTTTGAATAGAGGTATCACTATTGCACATTTTAATTTAGCAGGGAATATCCCAGAAATGGTACTTAAGTTAAATAGATGAGGTAAAATATCTACAATATTTAACCCAGTTCTTTTTAGCACTAAATTGGATACTTCATCGCTGCCACAGGAACCCGAATTCCTTAAGGAGTTTATTATTTTGAGAAGCTCACAGCCCGATATTGTTTCAAAAAAGGAGTTCTCCAGATCCTCGGACTCTGTGCAGGAGGTACAAGAAGAGGAAAAGTAAGTTGGTGGATAAGATGACTGACCAACTGTGGCAAAATAAGAACTACGAGTAAATACATTAGCTACGGCTGCAGCGTGATCGATTTACAGGGATCAAGAGTATTACGACCGGCAATGTTATTAATTAATTGCCATTCTTTATTCCGATTTCCATTCGCCATCCTTATGCTGTTCTGAAAGTAGCCATCACGGCAACTGCGAATTTCTCTGTTAACACTTTTGTTCATATGAACGAGACGAGTTTCTAAGTTTGAATTTAGTGGATTTTTAGCACATTTCTTTTGGAGTTTCTGCCTCGGCCTTATTTTCTTGAGTAGCGAGTAATTCCTTCAAGGTTTAAGTTTTATATTCGATTTTTTGTACACAAGAGTTAATATGGTTTCGGAATTTTCTTAGAAATGCCTCGTACGCATTATCTATACTATAAACTTCAGCCCAATCTTCAAAACGCAGTTTATTATTTAAATCAAGGAAATCGATTTAAGGCACATTAGCAAGTAGAAGAGAAGTACCTTGTTTTTTTGATTGAGATTTCTTTAAAAAGAAGGTCAGTCATGCAATGGTCGGTTATGCCAAGATCAAGGTTAACACCAAAAACATTATTAGAAGGTATAAAATCCTTCTTTCCTTTTCCGATCGAGTGTCTCTTGTTCTCTTAAGAGGTCCAATGCCGCGAGCATCAAGCATCGAAGACCATTGGAAACACTGCCAAAACGCCATCAGAGATGCCGCTTCTGATGTGCTGGGTTTCTCTCGTCCACCACAACGAAACCCCTGGTTAGATGATGAATGCCGGCAAGCACATGCAGCTAAGCAAGATGCCGCAAGACGCGGCGCTGCTTAGAAAGAATGAGAATTCGGAAGTTTTACCAAAAGGTAAAAATAACATGCCACGGAAACAAACCCCGAACCGAAGCCTGTAGAGATGAACAAGTGAACATCGTAGTAGAATCGCAGTCGATGCTGAGGATATAGAAAGACCATGACAATGATGGACCAAATACGGCTGTCAGGCAGAATCAACCTTTTAACTTGGACGATGATGATCAACAATTCCGTCCACCCGACCTGGACGAAGTGAAGATAGCTATATCGAAGCTTAAGTCCAACAAAGCTGCTGGAGCGGATGGCCTGACTGCCGAGCTCTTCAAAGCGGCAGGCGATGACTTGGTAAGGAGCATACACCAACTCATCTGTAAAATATGGTCGGACGAAAGTATGCCCGATGAATGGAACCTCAGAATTGTTTGTCCGATTCTCAAGAAAGAAGACCCTCTGAACTGCGCCAACTACAGAGGCATCAGTCTCCTTAACATCGCATATAAGATCTTATCCGCCGTATTTTGTGAACGCCTGAAGCCGTTCGTCAACAACCTGATAGGTCCATATCAGTGTGGCTTCAGGGCAGGAAAGTCCACCATCGACCAGATATTCACACTACGGTAGATCTTGGAGAAGACCCATGAGCTTCAGATCGATTTTAAGGCCACGTATGACAGCATCTATAGAGACGAGCTATATAGAGCAATGTCTAGTTTTGGCATCCTTGCCAAACTCGTCCGTCTGTGCAGGATGACGATGGAGAATGCACGCTGCTCCATCAAGGTCGGTAAAGATCCCACCGGGACCTTCAATGTTCAGAATGGATTTAGACAGGCGATGCGCTGTCATGCAGTTTTTTCAACATCGTACTTGAAAGAATAGTGCGAAACTCACGAACAAACACAAGAGGCACTATCTTTCAAAAGTCCGTCCAACTACTCGCATACGCCGACGATATTGACATAATCGGGTTTAGCGGTCAATGAGGGCAAGACCAAGTAAATGCTTTCAAGCAAAAAGGACAACCAACATAGACGTCTTGGACAGAACGTCACCCTCGACAGACATAACTTTGAGGTAGTAAAGGACTTTGTCTACCTAGGCTCCGCTATAAATACAGACAATGACACCAGCGCTGAGATCAAGCGAAGAATAACTCTTGCCAACCGCTGTTTCTTTGGGTTAAAAAGGCAATTGAGTAGCAAAGCCCTCTCTCGGACAACAAAAGTCACCCTTTATAAGACTTCAATCAAAATGGATGAGGGTGTTCTTGGTTGCTTCGAGAGAAAAATTCTTCGGGCGATCTTCGGTCCCGTCTGCATTGACGGTGAGTGGAGGAGGAGATACAACAATGAACTCTACGGACTGTACAGCGACATGGACCTAGCCAGAAGAGTGAAGATCCAAAGACTGAGATGGCTAGGTCATATAGAGCGCATGGACACCAATGCTCCGGTCTGAAAAGTCTTTAAATCCGCTCCCGAGGGACAGCACAGTAGAGGAAGGCCAAGACTCAGGTGGCGCACGCAAGTGGAAGAGGACCTCAGCCAACTTATCGTGCGAAACTGGAGGCAGCTAGCCAGGGATGCGGATGTAAGATTTGGTACATAAAAACATTAATTATTACTATTTTAGTCATTTTTATTTAAACAAAAAGAAACTTTTAATACTTAAACATAAACATAGGTGCGTTATATTTAATGAACAGCAACTTGGCTGCATTTTCTGGGTCTAGGCGATTTCGCAAAGGTTCGTAAATCAGTCCTGCATCACTAAACAATTGTTGACTAGGAACACTGGCTGGGGGAGGTGACAAATTTCTTCGTGCTTTTGGAGATAACATTTTTAACTCTTTATTATCTTGCCACCAGATAAGAGGACTTTCCGACAAATTGGTCCTTTTTGTTTTGCTGCGATATGACACTAACTCCTTTTCAAGGTCTGCTCCAGAACTGTCTGATCTTTGCACAAGGTCGTCATCTTCACTTGACTAATCTAGCATCGCTTCCAAATCACTTTTTATACAGGGTGTCCTAGTAGTACCGGACATGCTAGGTTGCTCTGAAGAATGGTCAATCGATTGCACCAAATAAAATGAATCTCCCATTCTCAGTCTTTTAGATTGGTTGTTACAGTGGTTTGGAGAAAATGTGCTGTCATGATCATGAAGATGATTTTTGCGAGTTCTCAGTATTTCGTCTCTCATCTTGTCTTATGTCAACGGTTTGAAAAATTTATGCTTGTATCGTGGGTCTAAATAAGTGGATAAAGTAAATAAATGATTTACGTCCAAGGCCAAGAATTTAGAAATCACTTCCGTTTTCAAAGTGGTAACTGCCGGCCTAATCAGATCAGAATCCTGTGATCTAGTTGAATAGTCATCCAGTTTTTCATAAGCATTTGAGTTATTGGAATTACAGATGATATGAGCGACTCGTGTCGCTTCTTCAAAAGGTTTCAGCAACTGGACGCAGCATTCGGTAATTTTCCAGTCTCCTGGCATAATTGGGTCTATTTCGCTGTCATTCATGTAAAGACTTAATGCGTCTCTTACTTTCAAAAACCGTTCGAACATATAAACGGTACTGTTCCATCTGGGTACGCACTCTTGGAATACTTAGAGATGCGCTAAGTCATTCCTGTACCGACTTGTGCAACACCCGAATCCGCATAAGCTCCGTATTGATTTTTTGTGGATGCTAATGCGAATATTTGCAACACCCCTGGTGTAGTGATACCATTTATAATAGAAATGAGTCCATTCTCTGTAATCATTGCAAGGTAAAAATGTGAAAAAGAAATGGAAACTAGTATATGTAAGTTAAAGTCACCTAGAATGACTAGATTACCCTCTCATTGAATGCGCAGAAAATTAGAAAAATAGAAAATTCATCAATAAATAAGTTTAAAGGTTGAAAATGAAGTCTGTACAGATGTGTCGTGTGTTTTGCGTGAACGTCTGTCGTGTAGACTTAAGCTCACAGGATGCCCATACATCCATAGGAGCAAGCATACGCCTTGCCATCGTTTATTTGCTACTGAACAATATAATACCAATGCGGAAATGTGTTGAGGGCACAAATCCACCCTTGGTATGAGTCGAGGCTTACCTAAAACATCTTACTGATCTTAGGGTCTCAGTACCCAGCACTTATAGGGTATTGAGCCCTAGCAGGGCCACCCTCCCTGCGATTTAGGTATAAACCACAGCCACCGTGACGCTCCCACAAAAGGGCCTTCCTCAACAAGTTGGGCCCGGACCGAAGTCCGGGGGCTCCTAACTTCCACGGTGCTGTGTTTTAAGTCCTGGTATGGACTACCGGTGGTCTTGCCACTCAACAAAACCTATGACCGGCAGCTTGTTACTGGACATATCGTAGCAACCATCATAGGGGAAAGGTCTGATAAGGCCAGTATTTACTCTACCCCCGCTTCTTATTAGACAACGTCATTGATGGACAAAGCCTTGATAATTGGGCGCAGACTACGAATATTCTGATGAACAACAAAAAAAGAAAGTGATTGTTTGAATTACATTGAAAAACTCTACAACAAATGGAAGTAAAGGTTTCAGCAGTGAGGTTGTCATTTGTGATATGAAAACATCATCCATTTTGTTGATCTTAGATTGCTTGAGAGGCCAGCTTGCTCGTTGCTGTCGCGGGTCTTTAAGAAACCCGAACGGTGATTTATGTTATGTTTTCCAAATAAGACAAATTCTTTCCCAACAAACAAATTAATTTTTATTTTTTTGACTTAAAGTAGTTTATTCACTTTTTCAGTGTTTTGTCTTCCTTTGGCCCGGTGACATGTATTAACTCGGGAACGGATGCATATAATGTCGGAACACCACTTTGGGGACAACTTCCTCCCCAAGATGCAACACCAATTAATTTTTTAGTGATAAGATCAACCAGAGGTCCGCCAGATTCACTTTGACACAATTGTCCTTCAAATCTTCCATAGCTCAAGCAAATCATTGTACTGGTGATGACATTGTAGGTATACCAAGCCTTACAGGAATCCGAGTTGATTAAACGAACTGTCACCACTTTCAGAACGTCTGGTAGAAGGTTCGAATTATTGTTTTGAAGTCCCCATCCGGTTATTTTAGCTAAAGTCCCTTCAGGTGGTAGTTGCCCGAACAATTCAATTGGTCTTACACGATCACCGAACGTCAAACGGTCGACTAGAGTCAGTATAGCAATATCGCTATCCAGAATCATCTGATTGAAATTTTGATGATATTTGACGGATTCAACTGCAAATGAGTCGCCTTGAAAGTGAACTGATGATCCAACTCGGATATTTAACCGTGGGACTGCAAGATTGGCAACACAATGAGCCGCAGTTAAGACTTCCTTGTCATTGATGATGGCTCCACTACAGATGTGTTCGTCATTGTAACGGAGTGACACTTGATAGGGATTGTCCCGGATTTTGGCGTCCTTTAATTCTGAAACAAAATCACTTTCGGTATTGGTATAGCTGGGCCTTTTGTTGTTGTTTGGGCGGGGATTTTGGTTTGAATTCAATTTAAGGCTGGGTCTTAGGTTGGACTCTGATTTTAGATTTACACTTGACTGAATGTCTACTTTAGGGCCAAGGCTTAAGCTCGGATTGAAGTTTGAGCTAGGGATTAGTTTTGAGTTTAAATTTTGATTAAGACTTGGATTTACGTTTAGATTGCGAAATGAGTTCGGTTCAGGAGTAAGGTTCACATTCTGACCCTGGTTTAAACTCGAGGCCAGGCTCAGACTTGGGTCAATATTCAAATCGGCCCCGAGGTTTAAACTCGGTTTCAAATTCGAGTTGGAAACCACATTCAGGTTCGAATTTTCATTCGGACATGGATTTAGATTAAAGCTTGCATCTGGGTTTAGGTTTGAATTCAAATGTAAGTTTGAGTTTAGTCCCAGCTTAGAATTCTGATTGAGGTTTGGATTGAAGTTCAAGCGTTGATTCGAGTTCAAGTTGGAGTTTAATCCCACGTCTGAATTTAAGTGCAGGTTCGAATTGGGGTTATAATAAAAGGTGTAGTTGGGACTAGGATTGTGGTTGTAGTTGATGTTAGGATTGATGTTGATGTTTGAGTTTAAGTCAAGTACACTGCCTAGCCCCAGCAGCACGGTTAAGTCCGCAAGGATCGCCATCTTAGCTTGATTTAAAGTAAATAACTGTCGCATTGCTGCTGCATGCAGCTTTTATATCGTTTTAAAGCGCAGCTTAGGGTATGCTGACGTTGCTTTGCAATCTTAAGCTCAGATAAGACATTTTCGTGAAATTAATATTATGCGATAAGGTAGTGCGTTTATTGACTTCGATGTTAATTTTCACCGTCATTTACTTATGTCACAGACAGTCGGAAGTGCAAACGAAATTGATAAGAAAATTAGCTTCCTGAAGACACAAGTTGATAAGAAATTGAATTGACATATCGGACGAAATTGTTTACTTCGGAAATAATTGAGAAAAGTCGTTGAACTCATGGAACTACGAGTATGTTGGCGTTTGTGTAAATGTCAAAGTTGAATGAATGATTTTTGAAAACAGAAATGACAAACAAATTTAATCCTCTGAAGATGTGCCGTAGGGCCATACTCATAATTGTTCGATAGCATTACCAATTAATTGTAACGTGAGCTCAGACGTCAGTTTTTTTTTAAATACAGCTACATGTGTAGGCCAAGATCATTTCGCAATTCGTCATCATATTGAATATACAAAAACCAGAATGTTATGATAGCACCGCAGTGAAAGTGAAAGCACTTACAGCGGCAACAGATAGATCTGCACGCAGGCTTTTGTTCTTTTAGAACGGAGCACTCGAACACAATTAATTAGTCCTTTGTATTGTTCTTCATGCATCTTCCTTTCACTGAAGGCCAGTCACCGTAGGGACGCCAAGGGTCACTTATCAGTGGGCCTTAGTGCAGACTTACCACTCATTCATTCTGATGTTCTGCTGGGAACCTGGAGGATATGCACAGCCAACCCAGCTCGTATTCGTATGAACTAAATCTACGCATTTGGAGACACAGGTCCGTCTATCGCCTGCTCCTCCCGTTGTTCAGCTATTTCCGACTCTGCGTCATTACGCACAGACTTCCATGCATTTTCCCAACTGAACATCGTATGGGGTAAAGCGTACGAAATCATAACAGCGAAGCTCAAAACGCCTCAGAGACCGGCACCAACTTGCCCGCTATTTCTCAGCAGCGAGAAAGCGAGATCGGAGAACTACGTGAACTCATTCCTGCCTTAACAACCGATGAACTCACCGCTGTAATCGAGAGGGTAGAAGATCGGAAAGCCCCTGGTCCAGACGGCATACCAAATAGGGCTTTAAAAATAGCGATGAAGGCCCGCCTAGACGTTTTCGTTAGCATGTATAATACATGCTTAATCGAGGGATTATTTCCGGAACAATAGAAATACCAAAAGGAAGTAAACCACCGGAGAAGCCCTCATCTTATCGGCCGCTTTGTATGCTCGACACTATGGGCAAAATATTAGAGCGAATTATATGCGACAGATAAAAGCCTGTCATTGAAGCAAATGATGGACTCGCGGAATATCAGTACGGCTTTAGAAAGGGCCGATCGACAATCGACTTGATTAGAGTCGTAATAGAAAAAGCCCAATCGGCCATAGAAGGTAGACGATGAAAAGGAGGCAGTAAGAAGTACTGTGCCGTGGTTACACTTGACGTGAAAAATGCTTTTAACTCGGCGAACTGGTCGCGTATTTTACAATGCCTCGAAAGATTAAATGTACCGAAGTACATGGTAAGATTGATCAGGAGCTACTTCATCGATAGGCTACTCCTCTACGATTCCGACGACGGGACGAAGCATACACTTGAAAGAAATCATCGAAAGCGATAGGCGTTCTTTCGAGACTCATGTCGAATATCGGCGGCCCGAAAGAAGGCAAACGATTAATGCTTCGGGACATCCATAAATCAAGCGAAGAAATTCGAAAGAAGCCGCAGTATAGAAGCGTGGCAACAACAATGGAACGAGTCACAAAAAGGGAGATGGACGTACCGACTAATCCCAAGGATTGAAAGTTGGGTAAAACGAAAACACGGCGAACTGAATTACTATCTTACACAGTTCTTGACGGGATGCGGTTGTTTCCGGGAATATCTATTCAAGCGAAACCCTGATTCGAGTCCGTCCTGTCCTCGCTGCGTAAGCGCGGTATAGAACGTAGAGCACGTTTTCTTCGAATGTGCTCGGTATGCAAATGAAAGAGCTATATTGTGAGAAGAATTTGGTGAGCGGTCAACACCAGAAAACACAGTTCAATATATGTTGAAATTCGAAGATGTTTGGGCTGCTGTGAACCATGCAGCAGTACGAATAATGTGCGATCTAAGGAATTTAGAACAGCAGCGGAACGCGAATTCGCTAAGCAGCCCGTGACGAAGCAAAAAGCTCAAATCCGTCCTTCGCGAAGTAATACTTAGCCGTAGTTCCGTGGGGGAAAGATTCCCCGGGAGGTGGTTTTAGTTAGTAAGAATCTGACACTACCAATGGACGACGGACCACCTTGTCACCTGTCACCTTGTGCAAACGAAGAAAGTTTCTTCGGCGGTATACTCCATCTGAGGGCAGTATACGACAGGGCAGTATACGATGTTGATGATTTCACTGCCATGAAGTTCAGATGTGTCCACTTGCCCACAACCTCGTCCTTCCATTCTTGCTGTCAGCACTCCAATGATCTACTTCTCCTGTGTCCTATGCAAGTAACACGACGAGTACGGTTTTCGTGATCACTTTAGCGGCTGCTATAGAGAAAGTTTAGGACACCATGCGTTGTATCGAAGTAATTCGCTTTAGGAGAACTCGTCTCGATAGCACATCCGCCCACAGCTCAGCGCCGTACAGGCTATTATAATTCTCTTAACCTTTCTCGGGCCGCCAGAATTGAGCATAAGCCTGGACAGTGCGGCTGCTATTTTGGGAGCTTTACCAGCCGCCATCCCTATGTGCTTTTCAAAGTTATTCCTTGCATCGATCCATATTCCTAGATAGCAAAGTATCCGGCGCCTACTTCTATACCCGCGACTTTCACCCTTCCTAACCAACGTTGCCTAGTGAGAACAATCATTTCTGTTGTTTGTGTCGCCAGCTCAAATCCATGACCCCACATACAGTAAGCCACACGTCATTTGTCGTGTTGTAACGGATCCTGGCGGTACTCTATCCTGGAGGTAGCTATATAGCATCTTTCTAAGTGGTTGGTCCGCCACACTTTGCCGTGTGGTCGCACTTGAATTGTCAGATGTCGGTCCATGTCTCCGAGCTAAATGCGTAATTAACGTCGAGCGTGACCAAGAAGCCGACACTCTTCGCCTTGGTGGAGGCTTACAAAGCCCGCTTTACAATTCCTAAAACTGCAGCTACCGCCTAAATTGTTGAACGGCCCTAGGCCAATCGGAGATTATCGGAGAGATTGCAGCACTTACTTGTCGTTGCTTGTAGCATCTTCTACAAGATTTTTCTGACGTTCTGTGGTCAGATTAACGACGTAATCCTGGGCGGTGGTTTCCCCTTGTTCATAGAACCAAGAGTTAGAGTTAACAGCGGCTACTGAATGGACCGAGACTTAAGCACGCGTTGAAAAAGTAAGTAGTCAGCATGCTTTCCTTAGCACAACAGCAAAGTTGCAAATCTCTTCGAAAGCATTCGTTTGGTCTGCCGGCATCCTTAACAATTATGTGCACACGAAACCCATCTGTCCATCAAAGCCCTCATTGAGGGCGCCGGTAGTTTTAACACAGATTCGGGTGCTGGGAAACTCTGCTTTGAAAATTGTTTAGACTCAATGATTTCAGCCTTTCGACGGGGTTCGGTGATGTCCGGCATACCACATCCAAGAATTTCCTTGAACATAGTTATAACTTTAAATATCTCAATTCCGTGTTTAATTTAAAAGCAACTGTTGATGCGAATGTGACCGCCAATTAATTCCACCAGGATGAAATATCGCTCACTGTCTAATTCTATGTGCAATCGAATAATGCCAGTTAAACCCGTAGGGGAAAAACGTAGAAATAGCAGACTCAGGTGGTATGGCCACTTCATCACGAGGTCAAAAGATCATATTGTCCGAAAAGTACTGCGAATCGCAACACATCCAAAAGAGGGTAGCCTCAAGCAACATAGTGGTCGAACATCAATAACGAACTCTGGGTAGACCAGGTTCTGGAATTGTAACCTTGTATGTCAATTTTGGGAATGAGGCTGGGAATCTATCCTTTTAAGTCCGCATATTACTTGCCCCTTTGGAGGGACAAGTCTGCTTGTCAGTGGTCGAAGTAAGAACACCCTTCAAGTTCGAATTTAGGACGAATTTTAACGGACTTGCTTAGGTCGTCCTTAACTCATGGTCAGTAAGTTTTTGTCACTGTCATAGTTCTCAGCAGGGTTGGATCCGGGAATCTGTAAATAGTATCGAGTGTTGGTAACTGTGGCGGGAACTGTTGTTCTCTAGACAATATATTCCATGATAGTGTTCAACGTAGGCCTAAGGAGCTTTTCTCTTGGTTGTACGACTTTTCTTCAAATTTCATAAACTGCCGAATACTATTGGTTGTGTCCCCTCAAAGGAAATTCAACACCAGTTACTTCAAATTGCATCTGCTTCTCTAAGTCACCCCCATCATACGCCCATTTGAAGAACCACTTGATCACTGACCAAAGTGTGGAGACGTATACGAGTACTTATATAACTTGTAGAACAAACTGAGTTTTCACATAACACTTCTCCAACCAAAACCTCCTCGAACCACGGAACAATCACCACTCTTAACGCAAACGAAAATCTGTAGCCTCTCTCTACAGATTTCAAAACTCCGAGAAGCCTTAAGGTGTCCACGCCTTTTTGACTCATCATGGAAGCATGATATTCGTATCGCTAATTAAAATTAATTACGTAGCAACAAAGAAAGAACTCAAATCCATTCGTTATGGCACTGCATGTCTACCAAATTCTTGAAATTGAAATGCAAAACGTAGAGAAATTTCTAAGATTCAACGAAAGACCGTGCATCGCTTTAACCTGCCAAAGCTGAGTTGGCCTTGAGAGTTTCATTGCTTAACTCGTCGACTGATTCCGATGGATTTAAAAGTTCAGATGCGTTGGGTGGGAACTTTGTGTATCTACATGTGTGGTTGTGTGCAAGGGAGTTCAAGGATACCATAGTATTGAGGGACGAATATACATAAATCATTTGTCTTGGATTTGCAAGATGTCAAACGCTTAATGGCGATAAATCTCGTTGAAGATGAGTTCCCTCTGGTTCTACTACTTCTCCGACACTCAAACAGGGATATTCTATATGTAAAGTGGGCGCATGAATTTCTTTTATTTTTTTTTCCTCTCTCATCTTCCTATCTGCTTGCTCCCGATTCGTGCGCCGGATGTCATGTCTGCGGAAGTGACATTATTTTTGTTATCCTTGAATGTTGTTATTTTGAGTTTAAATATTAATGTGGATTAGATGGGGATTTGTCTTGTTGTCAGGAGGAATGAAAGAGAAACAAAAAATGGAAAAAAAACAAAGTGGCCGGGTGTGAGAGATAACGGTTGGAATAACAATCTCAAGGTGAAGGCGGTATTGAAGGATGAGAAAAAGATTTCGAGCAACGCAAAAGTTGCGGGAGATATTAAAAATTTGCAATGAAATTGTGGCAGGAAGAAACTCAAAGAACACAAGTAAGGTAATTAATATTTAAGATATGAAGAAACATTTTGATTATCTGATGAATAATGTCGGCCTTAAATCTTAGGTGGGTGCCAAGGTCCAAATGTCCATATTGTATGTATAGAGGTACTCTCTGGGTGAGATTTATATAATCGGCGAGAAGAGGGAAGAACTATCAACGCAAACGGCACCGAATATAAAGGTTTGAAGGATTTTTCTCTCGAAGAACTGATATAATCAAGGACCTCACTACTTAATAACGTTTTTAGCCCAAAGAAACAGCGATTGACAAAGAGTGATTGTGAGATGAAAAGATGGGGTATATCGATTTGGACTTCTTGAGCTTATTCTAGAATCTGCCGGAATCTGAAGCCGCACTTTTAGAGGCACATCGAGTGGTCGATGAAAGGCTTTAGACGTTCACAGAATACTTAAGATAAAATCTTATATGCGATGTTGATGAGAGTTATTTCCAGCAGCTATGAATACTCTGACCGATAAGCCGTCACGTCCAGCTATTTTGTTGAAATATTACGATCCTCCCTTAATTTTGGACAAGTGGGTGAAGGCATTGGCTATCATCGTCGATGTTGAATGGTCTATTCGGTCTTTTAATGGAATTATGGGTTTCATCGAAGTAATGCAGTTGGCAGAGAAAGTTTTTCTAAATTTTTTGCAGCGACTTTTAAGACTCTTTAATCGGGTCTCCTTCTACATGTCAACAGGAATCAGTGTTCCTTTGCCCGTTGGTGAGACTTCGGTTTGTTATTTCCTCAATATCTTCGATCAAGCGCTTCTCGTTTCTTCCTTTTTTGGGGAAGCCGATGTTCATGCCGTTTCTTTTGTTCGTACACCTCACCAGTTACTCCGGTCCTTCGCTGCAGTGCCGCTCGGTGGTGATCCGAGTCAACGTTCGAATGTCCAGAATATTGAAGGCATGCCTTCCCTCTACTTACTTACTTACTTTAGGTGGCGCTACAGTCCGGGGTGGACCTGGCCCTCAGTCAACGAGCTTCTCCAGCAATCTCGATCCCTGGCTAGCTGTCTCCAGTTTTGCACGCTAAGTTGGCTGAGGTCCTCTTCCACTTGCGTGCGCCACCTGAGTCTTGGCCTTCCTCTACTGCGTTGTCCCTCGGGAGCGGATTCGAAGACTTCTCGGACCGGAGCATTGGTGTCCATGCGCTCTACATGACCCAGCCATCTCAGTCTTTGGATCCTCACTCGTCTGGCTAGGTCCATGTCGCTGTACAGTCCATACAGTTCGTCGTTGTATCTCCTCCTCCACTCACCGTCAATGCAGACGGGACCGAAGATCGTCTTATAAAGGGTGACTTTTGTTGTCCGAGAGAGGGCTTTGCTACTCAATTGCCTTCTTAGCCCAAAGAAACAGCGGTTGGCAAGAGTTATTCTTCGCTTAATCTCAGCGCTGGTGTCGTTGTCTGTATTTATAGCAGAGCCTAGGTAGACAAAGTCCTTAACTACCTCGAAGTTATATCTGTCTAAGGTGACGTTCTGTCCGAGACGTCGGTGTTGGTTGTCCTTTTTGCTTGACAGCATATACTTGGTCTTGCCCTCATTGACCGCTAAACCCATTTTCGCCGCTTCCGTCTAAATACTCGCGAAAGCGCATCTGACATCACGCTACTTTCTCCGGATTATGTAAATATCGTCGGCGTATGCGACTAGTTGGACGGACTTTTGAAAGATAGTGCCTCTTGTGTTTGCTCGTGAGTTTTGCACTATTCTTTTAAGTACGATGTTGAAAAAACTGCATGACAGCGCATCGCCTGTCTAAATCCTTTCTGGACATCAAAGGTCTCGGTGAGATCTTTACCGACCTTGATGGAGCAGCGTGCATTCTCCATCGTCATCCTGCACAGACGGACGAGTTTGGCAGGGATGCCAAAACTAGACATTGCTCTATATAGCTCGTCTCTATAAATGCTGTCATACGCGGCCTTAAAATCGATCTGAAGCTCATGGGTCTTCTCCAAGATCTGCCGTAGTGTGAATATCTGGTCGATGGTGGACTTTCCTGGCCTGAAGCCACACTGATATGGACCTATCAGGTTGTTGACGAACGGCTTCAGGCGTTCACACAATAGGGCAGATAAGATCTTATATGCGATGTTAAGGAGACTGATGCCTCTGTAGTTGGCGCAGTCCAGAGGGTCTTCTTTCTTAAGAATCGGACAAACAATTCTGAGGTTCCATTCATCGGGCATACTTTCGTCCGACCATATTTTACAGATGAGTTGGTGTATGCTCCTTACCAAGTCATCGCCTGCCGCTTTGAAGAGCTCGGCAGTCAGGCCATCCGCTCCAGCAGCTTTGTTGGACTTAAGCTTCGACATAGCTACTCGTATTTTCACTTCGTCCAGGTCGGGTGGACGGAATTGTTGATCATCATCGTCCAAGTTGAAAGGTTGATTCTGCCTGACAGCGGTATTTGGTCCGTCATCGCCGTTATACAGTCTGCAGAAATGGTCTTTCTATATCCTCAGCATCGACTGCGATTCTACTACGATGTTCCCTTGTTCATCTCTATAGGCTTCGGTTCGGGGTTTGTTTCCGTGGCATGTTATTTTTACCTTTTGGTAAAACTTCCGAACCTCATGCTCTTTCTTGTTCCTCCTGAGAAGCCGGTGTTCGTCTCTCCTCCTCCGGTCATAGAGCTCATGAGCAGCTCTGGTCTTTCTAAGCAGCGCCGCGTTATATGCATCTTGCTTAGCTTCATGTGCTTGCCGGCATTCATCATCGAACCAGGGGTTTCATGTGGTGGACGGTCTTCGATGCTTGATGCTGGCGGCATTGGACCTCTTAAGAGATTAAGAGACACTCGATCGGAAAAGGACTTGGCGAGCTTTTGCGATTGTAGCCGTCTGACGTCGAATTTTCTCACAGCATTAGTTTGTCTTGGAGTAGTTTGGGATATCCGCAACCGTACCTTGGCTACAACAAGGTAGTGGTCCGAGTCGATGTTGGTTCCTTGCGTCGATCCCATGTCCCATGTCTATCGCAATGTGATCAATCTGGTTGACTGTTGATTGATCAGGAGTTCTCCAAGTCCCCTTGTGTATGTCGAGATGTGGGAACAGCGTGCTAGCCAAGACAATGTTTCGCCCCGCCGCAAAGTCGATTAGCCTGAATCCGTTATCGGAGGTGGTGTTGTGCAGGCTATAATTTCCGATTGTTCCACCAAAGATACCCTCTCTTCCTAGCTTTGCATTAAAATCACCGAGGACAATTTTAATGTCATAGCTAGGGCATTGCTCGTAGGTATTGTTAAGGAGCTCGTAGAAGGCATCCTTGGTATCGTCATCTTTCTCCTCTGTGGAGTCATGCGAGCATATAAGGCTAATGTTGGCGAATTTAGTCTTGATGCGGATTGCTACGAGGCGCTCGCTTACATGCCGGAAGCTGAGGACTTCTTGTCTTAGTCTGCCTTCCCTCTACTGCGATGTGATAATTTTGATTTAGCTTTTGATGATCTTAAGACTGCTATATACCCTTGCCTATAATGAGAAAAGAAGGCCGTATGCTTTCGATAATGATATTTCGGTTCGCTGAGAAGTCAATAAGCCTGGGTCCGTTGACAGGTATGGTGTCATGTAGGCTTTGTTTTAAACATTGCCACATTCTTTACTGATGTCGTTCATGTCTCTTGTAGGGGCGTAAGTGCATGTTGATAGACACTACTGACCGTTGAAAAAAGTCCGGAAAGTACCGACTCAAGTGACGGGTTTTTCTTGGTTGAACTCTCACAGGGCGTTTTTTTCGAGGCCGTGTGTGCCGTGAACAATCCGATTCACCGCAATCACAACATTGACAGAAGGCGTACGAAATTCACTATTATTTGCGCAACGAACTTCAAACTCGGCGATCCGAGAATCACAGTCTTACCGCATTCAGTGAAGAAAACACTGCTAATGTCATCATCGACGATGAGATGATCAAGATGATAAGCGAGCATGACACTTTTTAGGGCGAAGCAATACACTATTCATGCTGCCTTAAAGCTGATCTCCGACATACAATGTAATAAATGTAAGAACCAGTGTACTGGGACATGTCTCGTTGACTTTGAGAAGGCCTTTGTAGCTTTTTTTATGAGTAACCCATGCTTATGGGATAGAAGTTCGTAGTCAAATGTGGCAACGCCTTTGACATTAAAATCGGCTTACAAGAAGGCGCGGTGATTTTTCTGATACTGATTAACAAGTGATCTAGACGGTTCCCTCAATCACGCAATAGCGTACGCAGACGATTTTGTGGCGTAGAGTTCAGGTCCAAATATCGAAGTCATCAATACTCCTCTGCAACATGGTGTTGATCATATTGGGGCGTGTTGCGATACCAGACATAATTGGCGAAATTAAGCCATCATTGGACAGTATAGGCTACCAAAAGCGGTAAGAAGCATATAAGGCATCTGGCTCGTTAAAAATCTGTGTTTTGACAAATATATACATAGATGCTTGTCTTGCTGAGGCCACGAAGGCGTTAGCCCTGACAGGACGCGGCAGTCAACTTATTTTCAGAGTGAAGTTGGCCTTACAGGCCAGTGATACCGTATGGTTGCCGCGTGTGATTTACTCTTAATGTATTACCCTTTCAGATGGACAGGATTTGGGTGTTTGAAGGACAGTGTCTTAGGACCTGTCTGGGATTGTACAGTACACCAGAATCAGAGTTCAAAAAATACCATCCCAACAAAGCTCTTTACGATGGGACTCGTCTGCATAGGATTGACAATTTCCTGATTAAGCTCAAGACGAATTGCCTGATCTTTGGAGATTATTATCCCAATGAAATGTACCATAGGAGCTCTCATCGATCGGGCTTTATCGTGTCGGAGGCTTTTCTTCATATTGATGCTAAGGACTAGGTGCAAGGCAGAGATGGTATTCTGAGAAGGACAAGTGACTCATTTTCGGCGGGTATGTTGCTTATGATCAGGAGCTCCTTCGTTTTAGCACCGGGATTGCAGAAAGAGATCTGGGTGATCCCAAAAAATATCAAAGTACATTGAATTCTGGTGGCTTCAGAAAGTGCAGAGGATAGTCACGGCCTCCTAAGTCGGTAGGTTACTGAGGTAGCATACTTCCCCTAGTTTAAAATTGGATTAAGAATAGCTAGGGGGTTTTTGTGGAAAGGCTGGGCTCACTGTCATAATGCCACGACTCTGGGAAGTGATAAATTAAGTCTCGGAAGTGCTTATGCTCGTTGTTGAGAAATTCCTGGCGTCCGAAATCGTATGGCAAATCCGCTTCTGAATAAGCGCTGTTTCTTTTCCTTAACGCATCCTTGAGATGATTGTCAACTTAACTGAAGACAGAGGAAGGGAAGAAGAAAAAATTGGTGGAGGAGAAGGATTAAACATGTACAAAATCTGCATTTGTCTGAGGGTATTAAAAGCTTAAAGCAAGAGTCCATTGATATGCACCATAGCAGCTGTAGCAACCTCTGCTTACTTCCGAGCAGTGGTCTCAATAATGAGGATTCACATTGTGGATTCCATTCGCTATTCATTCATCTGGCAAGGTACGAGTATATGCCATCAAAAGCTACGTTGTCTCTCAACACGCACTCCTTCTTGTCAAGTGCGCCTTCATTTCTGCCGACGAGATTTTGAAGCGCAATCTCGCAGGATCTTCCTCATTGGTAGGCAAACGTATCCCGTGTCCCAGTCTTGGTCCTGGTTCTTCTTTTTAACAAAGATTTGCAAGCCTCGCGAATGATCCTATTTGTAAATCGTGCTAACATTTAATGTTCATTACATGCATTTTGCTAATCCGCTGTTGGTCTAATTGGGACACCTGGGTCACAAAAACGCCGAGTTATCATCCCCCTTTGTAACTTGAGAAACTATCTAAGGCACATTCAGGGGTGTCCCCCAAAAGCTTAGTAAAGGCGGTACCTACATCATTATCGAAAACCCAGCTAACTGAAAACCCCGGTTTGTGAATCAACAGCCCCATTCACAGTTCGTTTTCGCGGCAGTTGATGGAAAATTACCGTAATTTCAACGTTTTTTAAACGTTTGTTGTTTAAAAATGAACTCACGAAAAGGAAGCAGTCACACAGCTTTAATGAAGAGCTTCCTTAAAATACTGACCCGGCCGTAAATGGTGGTGTGTGCTGTATGGTGTATGTTATGCGGCTGTAGATGAATAGAAGTATGTGTAGGGAGTTCCTATTAATTTGCACAACGTCATCGTTTTCCAATTGAAAACATTCTGCGCCCTCGACTTGGTTTTCCATTTCACGTTTTCAATTCTGCAATTCTCCAATGTTGGCACTGTTGTTGCTGTTGTTGCTGTTGGGTAGTGTTGTGTTATTATGCAGTTTGTCGCGTTGTTCTTACGGAACGACGATGATTATCCATCCATTCATCCGGACATGCACGCGAGTTAAATTTACCTATTATGTAGTTTCAAGAATTCATTTAATTTTTTTTCCCCCATTTTTTGCTGCTGTTGTTGTTGTTGTTGCTTACTCCTTGAAAACATGGAACAGGAGGGCCTGAGTCGTGAGCGTTCATGTGTATGTTTATGAAGAGGAATAATGGTGAAACGATGCTGAGAGCAATGACGATGGCGAAAACGATGACTACGACGACTTCGACAAAACTAAGAGTAGGTACTCACATTGGGATGGGCTGTACCATTTCACGGGTAACCGGGATGGGAAAGGTACGATTCGTCCTGCTTGAATGCACACTGAATTTTTCTTATTTTTATTTTACAAATATGCTGTGTTCCTCTGTGTATGAATGGTTTGAATGGCTTGGATGTGTACGAGTATTTGTCGTCATAATGGCGGGAATATATTTCTTTTGAGCCTTAGGCTTGAATTATCTTTACGATTGGAAAGAGTTGAAGTGATTTTGACACGGAGTCGAGTTTTAATGGCAATAGATGTCGACATTCATACATAGACAGAATGTTAGCCTTGATGGAATTTCATGTTCTCAAAGACAAAGGAATGGATATTGGCCCATGAAGAGTAGAGTATGAGCTGAAGTCCATGAACTTTGACTTAACCGCACGAAATAATTTGTTTTTGGAATTGAATGCTGATATTTACGGCGCCATCCCGTGAAATTTAGTTTTATGTAGATTTATTCTGACACCATGAGGCTCTGAGAGGCAGAAATTAACCGCTTTCTGACTTGATTCCGTCAAGTATGGATCGGGGCTACTTAAACTCCACTGTTGAACTCGGAACTCGGTCGAAGGCCCTTTCTATCTACGATCTCTATTTTTTTACATTATGATCAAAACACGTCCTATGTCCAACTGCCTTCGAAAACGTCCCATTTACTTCAATAATGTTGCGCTGTCGACTGTTTCATGTTTCGCATGTTTCGTACTCTTGCTTTCAAAAGTGAAACAAGAAAGCTCTTTCTCCACTGAGTGGGCATTCGGTCGCCTTTTATTGTTTAATTGAACAAAACTGCGAGCCGCTTGAATGAAGGAATTGTGATTGTCGCCCATACCTCGAAATTGCATATGCCAGGGATGCATCGGGCTTCCTCTACTGCGCTGCTTCTTGTTGGCCGTTTCGAGCCTTTTTGGATCGAAGCGTTGGTTGCTCAGATAGCTCAAAGAAAAAAGAATAATCATAAAACACTTTGATACAATTAAATTTATTTGTGGGCTTTATTTAACACAGGATAACCGCGCTGGTTGATGAACGCAAATGAAGTGAAGGTAAAACGAAATCCTTGTCATCGTATCGGCTCTTTTATGTGCCAAGCTCATCGACACGACATCTCGGTCGCAACCACCGCTATCCAGCGCACTATGGAATGGGGTGTGGTCTTCGGGTAATGCACATACGATATGTACTTGCATGCATGTGATCATCTCTGATGATTTCTATTTTTCGGTCGCAGGTACCGCTAATCTTCAGATGATTGCTCTAAGGAACGAAATCTTGACAATCGTAGACGGCTCTCGTCTGGCTTCTTCTGTATACGGTATCGGGCACCGTTGCCTGGTGATATGATGTGTTGCTCGCCGCCGGCATGGTGCCGTTGTAGATAATGGAAATCCCTTTTGTTGTGAGGGTTCCGAACACTGGTGTCTATCCGCTTTACATGACCCAGTCATTTCAGTAGTTGGATCTTCACTCTTCTGGTTATGTCGATGCCGCTATACAGTCCATACAGTTCGTCGTTGTATCACCTCCTCCACACCATCAATGCAGACGGGACCGAAAATCACGCGATGAATTTTCCTCTTAAAGCAGTCAAAAGTGCCTCCATCTGTTGCACAAACGAACAAGACATTGCTCTGCCTAGCTCGACTATATAGATGGTTTCACACGTGGCCTTAAAATCTATGAATCGGTTGTGTGAATCAATCTGAGGATCCTGTGCTCTTTCCACGATCTGCCGGAGTGTGAACATTTGGTCGATGGTGGACTTTCCTGGCCTAAAGCCACACTGATATGGACCTATTAGGTTACTGAAGACCTGCTGCAGGCGTTCACACAATACGGCAAATAAGATCCTGTAAGCGATGTTACGAAGATTCGTGCCTCTTTAGTGAGCGCAGTTCTGAGGGTCACCCTTCCTGAGTATCGTTCAAACAATACTGAGTATGCCATTCATCGGGCATACTTTCGTCCGAACAATTTTTGGAGATGAGTTAGTGTATGCTCTTTATCAAGTCATCGCCTGCCGCTTTAGATAGCTCTTTAATCAGGCCGTCCGCTCCAGCAGCTTTGATATTGTTATCTTCACTTCATTCAGGTCGGTCGACAGAATTGTTGCTCTACATCGTCCAAGTTGAAAGTTTTATTCTGCCTGACAGCGATATTTGGTTCCTAATTATCGTTGTACGTTCTACAGAAATGCTCTTTCCAAATCCTTAGTATCTACTGCGACACTACTACGATGTTCCCTACAGGTTTCGGTTCGGGGCTTGTTTCCGTGACATGTTTTCTTTACCTTTTGGTAGAACTTCCGAATTCCTGGAGTAGAATCTCTCAATTCCCTCGACCGCGAGCTTCTCGTGCTCTTTCTTTTTCCTCATGAGATGCCGGTATTCGTCTCTCCTCTTCTGCTCATAGAGCTCATGAGCAGCTCTGGTCCTTCTATGCAGCGCCGCTTTATATGTATCTTGTTTGGCTGCATGTGCTTGCCGGCATTCATCATCGAACCAGGGGTTTCGTTGTGGTGGACGAGTGAAACGCAGCACATCAGAAGCGGCGTCTCTGGTGGCTTTTTCGCAGTTTTGCCACTGGTTTTCGATGCTTGATGCTGTCGCCAGTGGACCTCTTCATTTATTTAAGGACAATTATATATTTAAGCACAAAGCCTACTTAAATTTAATTTTCCTATCAAATGCGCCATATATTTTTTTGGAGCCTGTTTGAAGTGATGTCCTTGATTTATGTACTCGTATGTGATGAAGAATTCTCTTTTGTTTTATATGTTAATTATAAAAGTGTTTGGCGAAGTGTACAATAATTAAAAATTGGTTATTTTCACATAAAGTACTGCACACGGGACCGTCGTTTTTGCCGACTTCAAAGGAAATTCCATTTTTCCACCTCGAAAATGCTTTTCTGCTAGGAATGGGTAATTTTTTTTATATTTCTTTGTATGTTACGTGGGTGAATATTGAACGTTGTAAGATGCAGAAATTTGGTTAATCTAATGGTGGCTGCGTAATTTAAATTTAAAAAAAAATTGTCGGAGTGTTTTAAACGTCGATGGCAGGCAGAACAAATGACGCTTTAACTTCACAAACGAATATTTCAATTTTTCAGAAAAATACGGAACGGGAAGAAAAATGTTTGAAGTTTTTTTTAAGACGAAAAAATAACAGGATCTTATTTCAACAGTCAAGTACAACAGTAGTTCCCAGAGGACATCATAAAGGCCGTTGGTATACTTCCAAATCCTCAAAAAAATTTTCAAATTGTTGGTCCAGTATGGCAAAGTTGCGGCAATAGAGTAGTTCCTTTCAAATGCCAAACCTTCTCAACGATTTCATACATGGTTGCCATTTCCGATCGAACGAGTCACGACTGTTGCGTGAAATCTTTTTGCAACCTTGAGAGATCGTCACCAATTTGGCCATCCATAAGTAGCTCCCATTAGAACTTTTCTCTAAGTAATTAGCATATTGAGTTTTGTCAGGTTTGTCGAATATTGCTTCAGCTGGATTGTATCTTGTATTGCGATAGATCAAACAACTGAGGTGGCTAGAGTGAAACAATGTTTTTCTGCACTCATGGCCTTCTGTGGTAACTTCTAGTCGATTGGAAGTTACATCTACTCGCTGTATGGATTCCTGCTAGGCAATCCAACTCAGAATTGTTTGATTTCTGGCTGAACCCCGAACACCGCGAATCTATGCTCTGGCTCGTCTTGTACGTTACTTCCAAGTACAATTGACATGTTTGAAATCGACGGCTTTCCAGCTGTGAGCATTTTAAGTGTAGTTGAAGTCTTTCCTTCCCAATGTTTTAAAGAATTGTGTTTCTTTAGATATTTTGAACAATCTTTTAAGCTACAATTGCTTGCAAGATGCTTACCCTTAAAGCAACTTATGTACATATTGTTGTGCCGTTTTAGGAATTGATGGCATTTATAGAGTGGATGATTGATCTGGCATCTCGCCAGTTGTGGGCTGTGTTATTGACTTGTGGTCTTTCTTTGATTTCTAAGACCCCAAGAGATTGGAAATGGTTTTCGAGGAAGTTTAGAAACAAAAATGCTTAAAGAGCGCTAAAGCCAAATTTTCAGTCTTTGTAATCTCCCCACCCGGCTCGTAATTCGTGACTGAGAAAAAGAAATGCTGAAAATCATGAGCCAACTGTTGACAGGGGTCCAATTCAATTCATTACATGCCGTTCCCAGGAATTGGGTATAGCTCAAGCAAAATTGTGGCGAATTTGTGAAAAAATGGCATCCCATTCCCTTATAAGACAATATTAACTTAAGAACTAAAGCCAGATGACCATTTGAAGTGTCGAGCATTCTCAAATTGTTAACTGGAAATTGTAACACCCATTTCAGGACTTTATTGCAAAATTATCTGGCTAAATGACTTTGTCGAGCTACAAACTCACACGTGGTTGTTGCGATGCCACTACATCCACAAGAATTGAGCCTTGGGTACAGTTTTCATGTCGACAGCGTCATCAGGCCGCATATTCCGTTGGTGATGATGATTGCCATATTGTAGTCAATGGAATCCAAATGTTAGAATGCTGCCTTACGTGCACTAAACATTGGTAAGATGTGGTTTCAAGAAGACGCCGTCATTTGCAATACGAAGGGCCAAACAATCCAGTTATTGAAGTCGATGTTTGCTGCTTTGCTCGTGTTATTTGACACATTTGGACTATGCCAGCAAATTAGTCGTATTGAGAACCAATATTGAACGTGAAATTGGCATTATATCGGCCGGGCCAAGAATCGGCTCCAATGAATCGATCGCTGAAAGCACGCTTGTGATAGACCTATTTACTTACTTGAGGTGAGTCCACAGTCCGTTGTGGATCTGCGCCTTAGCCATCAACAAGTCTTTAACTTTGCCTGAGAGGTTGGTGTTGGGTGTCTTTTCTGGTTGTCAGCATACACCATAAAACCCATTTCAAGAATGATGCTAAAGAAACCGCATTTCAGTGTACCATCCTGTCTAAATCTTTCTTTCTTAAAGCTAGACTGATATTGACCTAAGGGTTCAGGCTTTCACACAATTCGGCATATAAGATCTTGTTGGGGATGTTAAGAAGATTCTTTTGTGGTTTACGCAGTTCAGAGGGTTTCCTTTCTTGAGGATCGGTAAAATAATTCAGACGTTCCATTAGCCAAGCGTACTTTCGTCAATCAAGATCTTGGAGATGACTTAATGTATAGTATACCCCGCATCCAATCACAACTCTTATTGTTTGAAATTGCTATCCTGACCTAGTTAGTTAGTTAGTTTTAAATGCATTTTATTTTACTTATCATTACTTCTTACATTCTAACAGAAAATGCTTAAATGCTAGCTTACATACCTTCGTATATACTAATATATATATATATTACTTAAATGCTAACCTTAACCTATGTAAGCTGGCCATCGCTATTTACAAAGCAAATAGATTGGTCAGCTCTGCCTCATTAGTGAGGCTGGTCCGTAATTGACGGAAACGACGACGAAACATCTTCCCCATCATTCAACCACCAGAAATGCTGGTGCTGCCGAACGACATCCCTTTTATCGCGATTCCCCACCGCCCTACTGAACCTGAGACGATCCACCCTGCCGCGTGCAACGTCTCTGTAGTTGAGTCGCCTGTCCCCAGCTGTCCGAGCGACATGGAAGATTAACGGGACCGCTGATCTATCCTGAATCAACCCTATCTGATCAAGGTAGAGGAATGCTTCCGGTGGAACGAAGCCGTTAGAGCGCACACTCTCATGATAAAGGTGATTGGGGAAGTAAGCCCCAGATATCAGGTTATTCGTCGAGGCCATTGCTCTTGCATTGTGCCTTCGAGTCAGCTTAATTACGAAGTTGTCCACTCGTATTAAGTTCGCCCTGTTGTAAAGGACCTCGTTAGGATAAAATTTTTTGTACTCCGACTCTGATGTTCTGTACAAGCGAACACAAGCACTAAGGCAAGCCCTCTCAAACACCCGAATCTTTTCCATTAAGCTTGCTCGTACATTGAACCACACGGGACACCCAAATACTAGCATGGGCCTGATAAGGGCCATGTAGCAGATTATCTTTACCCTCGCATCGAGTTGGCTGCTATAAAACAGTCTCTTTGTGAGGGCAAAAGCGCCTTTAGCTCTGGCTAGAGCAGCATCTACATTTTTGTTAAAATACAGAAACTGATCTAGCCAGATCCCAAGGTATCTGACTATATTTCAAGGCAAGAGGCTGTCCGTGTTGTCCAATGATCGAGAACTTTCGCCAATTTTTTCTGGTATCCCTAGAGGCTCCAGACAACGGCGTCCTAAAGAGAATGGTTTCCGACTTCTGAAAGTTGATTTTCAACTTCTAGTCATCGCAAAATCGTCTTATCTTATCGAAGTCACGCTGTAAGAGACTATTAATGACCTCGATTTTTGGACCTGTTCTGTACGCTATCAAGTCGTCTGCGTACGCAATAGTATGGGGAAGTGAACCTATCAAGTCGCTTGTATAAATGTTGAATAGGATCGGCGAATTGACCGCGCCTTGCTGAAGACCATTTTTAATTTGAAATATTCCAACAGGAGTCACATCACCATTTTTCACGATGAACTGTCTGTTGGTTAGCATACGAGTATTATAAAGAATGTACAAGAGAGGTTTACTGATCCCCAAACTAGCCAGCTTGTAGAAAAGACCTTCTAACCATACAGTGTCGAAAGCCTTCTCCAAGTCAACTAGGCAGGCACCAGTACACTGTTTTTTGGCTTTATTCCATTGGATATCGGACACCAGTTTAAAGCTATCCTGACCTAATTTTAGTCAGATGGGCGGACATGTTGTCTATCGGACGGTGGGATTTTGTTAGTCACAACCGCTTCGCAGTTTGCAGGAATAATATTTCAAATTCTCATCAGCGACTGTGGTTCCACCAAGTGATTGGTAAAACTTCCGAACTTCATTCATCTGTCTGTTTCTAAGGCCTCGGTTGAGTGCTCTGAGAAGCAAACTAAGGGCCAGAGTCGATGATAGCTGTTCGAAATGTCTGGAACCCCTTAACACTGGAGAAAAGCCTTGCGTCTGTCCCAATATGATTGATTTCGTTGAGAATTTGTTGTGCAGGAGTCAATCAGGTCTATTGATGCATATTAAAGTGTTGACGCGTGTGCTGGCTATGTTAACAATACATGCCGTCGCAAAATCAATATTTCAGCGTTCGTTTTCAGGGGTGGGGTCCTGGAGACGGACGATTTTCACGTGATATCTCGGCATTGCTGGAACGTTTTGTTGATACCATGACAGTGTATCTGCTTGCCGAAATCCACCACAGGTTGGGGATAGTTTGGAGGAACTGTGTCTTATTTAGACATTGCAGTGGGTGTTTTCCAGCATCATGGGCCACAGCTGAATCAGTTTTGTGTCGAATTTGGTCATTGATGTGTAGAGCTGGACGTTGTCATAATACAGGGTGTGGAGTTCTCAGAAATTCGGAAACAAGCAAGGTGGAATGCAGTAGCACACGAGGTAATTTATGCCCTAGGACCCATTACGACATACATCTCGAAAAGGAAATAAAAACGTCATATCTTGTTCCAAACAGACACCACTGAGTGCCAATTGTAACGTCAATGAACAGGTATTACGAAAAAGTGTCCACACAATGAACTTGCCGAATCGCTTAGATTCTCCGTAGTCCACTAAGGTGTTGGGAATTGAATTGTGTAACTATGCGATATAAAGGCAGTTTCTCTCGATCTCTGACTTGGTGTGAAATCCTTCTACGTTTGCGACGGTTTTTCTCGATTCAATTCGTCGAATCCATAACAAAGCTTGCACGGTCTGTCAGACCTAATCTAATCCTAAACAACTTTTCGAGAAAAAAAGAGGATAAATCACGAAAATGGATTGAGGGAACAGTTTTGTATCAAACCCAACTAACCGAACAAGAATAACATAAGACCGAGTACATAGATAACGTCCTGCAAGGAAATCACACATTTACACGTTTGAGATAAACGTCAGGATGAACTTAAGACATTTTGCTTTTAATGCACCCTGATAGCTTGCATTCAGCTGTAGAAGAAGATGATGATGTTGCAGTGTTGCAGTCCACTCTGTGTGTTCACTGTTGTTGCTGTTGGTTGCTTGTTTCTGGTGTACAGTTTACGGAAAGGATTATTATGACAAACTATAGCAGTTGTCTTGGTTAGAAAGGAGTGATTTGTCAAGAGGTTGCTTACATACATATATCCGACAACTCGTATTCCAGCTGCTGCAACTGCTGCTGTTTCATGGTACTGTCGTTTGCTTGGTTTGGTTTAGCTTGTGCTAAGTACTATAAACGTGGCTTGAGTTGACTGGGTGTTCCATCATCATGTTGTTGATATAGACACAGACTGAGGTACAAACAGAGCGACACAGATACTCGGATACTAGATTTTTTAATTTATATTTTTACTTTTCTTGTTCATGGATTGTCCTTTGGACAGAGGAGAAGTACTCCGATAGTGTGTGGAGTTCCATGACTTGAAGAAGGGTGATGGCTTGGGGTTATTTGGAAGACAAACCAAACAGCATTCAACTACTAACAACCGATAACCGGAACGACTACCATCAATCGTGCCAGTAGACAAGAGGGTAAATAGAATAAATCTTCCCATGGACATGCAAGTGTCATGTTTTTTGGTTTATTACAAGCTTACTCCCTATCAAAACGAAAGTTTGTACTGTCAATATATGATATCCTTGCCAATGGATATGGCATGCTTATGGCTATTTCTATGTCTATGGCTTCTACTCTCTGTGTTCAATTGCGTTCACTTGGGCGGTGGAATGGGATAACCATTGCACTTACTGTGACATTTGTAACAGATATACAGAAACATTTTCATATGTATGTACGTGGGTAACAAGAAGTACATATTGTTGCTTGGATGGACACTATGGGTGACAATAATTGTCATCGAATTGGATCAAAGAAATTATCAAGGAATTGACATATGCAAGTAGGTGTAGGCTTACAGGTGTAATTGTTGCATATTGAGGCGATTAATGTGCAATTAGGGAATTTCTTGTGACGTATGTTTTCTCTGTGTCGAAAGGATTTTACTCGTACACGTGTACATGTTCATGGATCGATTTTCTCAATGGTATTTGCTTTAATTGAATTCTAAAATTATATTTGAATTAATTGAGCCAAAACATAACATCGTAATTGCATTGTGATATCCTGTGTCGTCGTTTGCTTTCTTGTTGTACAAACGAGATACGAGTTAAGAATAAGGGGCCGATGACCAATGGTCCTTTGACACTTAACCTCATTAGGATGGACATATTGCCTGTCAATAACAATAATTGGAAATCATATTGAAATGGTTCTATGGCTATAGAATATATATATAGGAGAAAAACCCAGCATTCATAATCGTCCTCAAATTAAAGCTCCAATCAGTGAACTGGAAATGTTGTAAGAAACTGAAGAATCGGTTTGTCTCAAAACTACTAAGGCTACTACTAAGTGGATGCTATAGAGGCAACTATGTTCCGCCTTAGTTCATTTAGTTAATTTATTGAGGAAGTTGTTCAGAACTTGAATCGTGCCTTACCAAAGCCGTTTGTAGTGGATGAACGCATCATCCAGAAAAAGTTCGCTCAAATCGCCTGTTTCGTAGAATGCAGATTTGTATCAATAATATGGCTTATTCATTGCTTAGGGACTATTGCTTTGTGCGAAACCGCCGGGCTAAGCAGAGTCCTCAAAAAGGAGCCCAGCAAAACAGGAGACACTCTGAAAATCTGATGATACTAAGACTGAGTCGAAAGCAGATATTCTCCAGTATTATTCCTTGCGATTCACTTCTCAAGTAGCGTGATCAGAATCGGCTTACAACCAGCTTCTATCATTGAAGTCAGAGGTCAGCTCGGAATCATTACCCTCTGACGTTACTACTTTCATCGGCTGCGATGTCCTACGAGACAGTCTACCTTTCTCTTTGTTTCCTTGTTCAAGTCGTCTGGTATCGACAGTATAGTTTTATACTCGTACAGTTATGCTACAAAAAGGTATAGACTGACTATGAAGAGGGTTTTGACCACTAGCCAGGCACTTTAATAAATATCCAAACCCTACTTTCTACAAAAGTTATAGTAGCTCTCGTACAAAATATCGAGATCATTTCCTCGTCGAGACTTTCAGGCCAATCAGTCAGCCCTGAAAGCATGGGAAAAATAGTTGACTGTTTTACGAATGGGTCCTCTGTCCCAAATTCAGCATGCATACTAACGAGGAAGCACCTACGAGACTGCGTTTCAAGATTCGCTGGACAAAACCAAAGAACAACTCATTTAGTGAGCTTGTGAAGTCACACCTTCGAGCGCGTTCTTACTTTCTCGAACTAGCTTTGAAGTCATGAGAGGACTTAGGTGTAGATGCTTCGCCCCCACCGATTCCTCATACTCATAATATAGTTTATTTGAATCAGGATTGCGTATATCTCCGCTTGAAAGATAAAGAGAAAATTCTTCTAACGAGGAGTGCAATCTCTGTTTGTCTTCTTTCAGAAGACGTCACTGTCGCATTCTAAACCTATTTTTGGGGTCACCCATGAAGACCCAAATACATTCCTTTCCTTTCCCAGGTTGTTCCTGGAACCATTTTGTTGCAACGGGAAAAGTGGATTTCGCGTTGTTCTTTTAGAAACAGGAGTTCTGATGTCATTGTATCAGACGGAATATCTGGATCTGCAGATATCAAAAGATGGTAGGCGCGCAGAGTCGTCAAAATTCCACGGCGTGTTATTCATTGTGTCTTGGGCAGAGGAGGAAGTGCTATAGAAAACGTCCATGGTGACAGACAGACCGGACAGTCTGCGAAGAACCGCAGTGATGAATATTTGCGAATGCTTTTTTTATCAGACCACTGATGCAAATATAATATTCTCTGTAGAAGTGGATGGTGGTGTATTTGTGAGCAAACGATGTCGTCGGTCACGTCTAGGCATGATAGTCAGACGTTGGAACCACTGATAGCGATTACACGTATTAATATGCGACCGACATGTGACCAACATGCACCATTACATTACGAGCAAGTCGCCTATCATGGAGCAAGCTACGTGTGCTGTCGCCATTACTTATTAGCCGTAGTCTCGATCCGATAATAACCGTTCACCTGCAATCGGCGCCTCATATGTTGTTCAGCAAGTTGTAATGCTAACTGTCGCAAAAAATATTCACGAAAATGCTTTGCTGGATTATTAGGGTGCTTAGCATCAATAAACTGGATCATGGAATTAATCCCAGCTTGCTCTATCATACCATAAAAATACCGGAGTGGCCAACGTCTTGTACCTCTGCTGACACTATAACTGTGCATCATTTTGTCAAAGGTGTCAACACTTCCTTTAGTTGCATTATAATCATGAATGATTATTGGTTTTTGATTGTCTTCTATAATGCATAGTAGATAATAATATAACAGACTTATTGCGGTTCGGAGTGAAAGATACAAGTGTCTTTTGTTGATCAAATGCAAATTGAGAAGACAATGCCTTCTTGTTTTTTATAGGTAGAAAAGATTTAGGTATTTCACGTTTATTTTTACGAAGTCTACCAATAGTGGTTTATTTGTAGTCGTTCAACATAGTTTCAGCAAGTGGAATTGAAGTTAGCCAATTGTCATAATTAATATTACGACCAAAACCTCGAATGGATTCATCAAGTTTTTTGACGTAGTCTGCAGCCGTTTTGCACTCTATTCCTTTACCAATGTATGGGATTGCATCCACCATATAAAAGTTCATAGCATCACACATAGCCAGTATTTTAAGTCCATATTTATCTGGCTTTGAAGCTATATATACACGGAAAGGGCACTTTCCACAAAACGCCAACAATTGTACGTCAATTGTCAAGTAAAATCGGGATTGATAAGACTCTCTGCAGCTTTTCATAAATGTGGACCATACTTCTCGAACAGGAGCAAATTTGTCGTCTCTGTCCCTGTTGTCTTTATCATCGAGTCTCAAACAAACCAGTAAAAATCGAAAACGGTTTAAAGACATAATACACTGAAAGGCGACCACATTTCTTGATTGTTTTTCCGATTGTCTTTATTTATTGCGGAAAAAAATAGAAGTCCAATTAAGGCTTCAATTTCAGTGGGGTCAGTCTTATGTATATAACCCTGCTCTTTATACAATGGTGCACGGCGGTCTATTTCTTTATTTGTATATAATGTTGTTAACTCAATTGGCTAACCAAATAAAATTCTGAACGCATCCCTCTCACAATTGATACCCCGAGCATTACCTTTTGCATGTCGCTGTTTAGTGACGATATTTCGTCGTGGTGTCCTGCTTCTTGGCGGTGGTACTGAAAACCAAAACTGTCCATTTTTTCCGCTCAACACATTTCTCTGCAATTGCGCTAACGGAATATCTTCGTCGTCATCAGAGCAATTAGAAATGATATCATCTTGCTGCGAATGCTCGGAGACGTTATCCTCCGTTTCCGAAAACTCCATGTCGGACACACTGCTGTCATCATCAGAACTATTTCCGCAAATCTCTTGCACATACTTTTCTAAAGTTTCAATTGATTGAAAAGCCATTTTGAACTGAAAAAATAAGAAGTTCGAAATAAAACCTAAAAAAATACAGTAACATAAATAGCAACTGCAACAACGTGCCACTCCAGCCATGCCTGTAAAAAGAAAAGTACGACCTACCGCAGCAAACTCTGACCCAGAACTGAAAGCTCAGCTGTCAATTTGAAAATAGCAAAAAACAGAGAGCGATTGTATAGCGGGAATGTGTGAAATGGAGAACTTTTTGTTTCGTTGGGGTGCTGTATCACGCCTGTTGCTATCCTAAGGTTAAGAGTGTTAATTCCAGTTTTCGGTCGTTATTCTCGCCCTAGTAGACAGGCAATAACAAGTTTAGTGCAAAAATTTGAGTCTACATATTCATTGTGTGATGCTGCCGTGTCAGTGAGACAGTGGGTTTGTCGAAGTGTCGAAAATATCGCAGCCGTTCAGGCGTCCGTAGCAAACGATCCAAATTAGTCAATTCCACGGCGTTCTCAAGAATTGGGCATCGCTCAGACCACATTATTGCGTATTTTGCGTAAGCATCTTGGTTTACACCCATACAAGATCAAGCTGACTTAAGAATTGAAGCCGATGGACCATTTGAAGCGACGTACATTCTCCTATTGGGTTCTGGAAAAGATACGCCAAGATGGCGAATTTCACCGCAAAATCGATTGGCTGCCTCATTTGTGCGATTTAACGCCACTTGACTATTTTCTGTGGGGCTACGCCAAGTCATTGGTTTATGCCAACAAGCCGACGACTTTGGAAGAGCTCAGAGCCAACACTGAATGCGAAATAGCGGCCGTTTCGGCCGAAATGTGTGGCCGAGTCATTGAAAATTGGGTCGAACGAATCGACCGCTGCAAACGTGCCCACGGTGGCCATATGAACGAAGTCGAGTTCCATACATAAATGTTTTAATTGTACTTCAAGCCGATAATAAAGTTTTTGAAATATCTGAAATGGTTTGCGTTTCATTTAAAAAAAAAAAGGTGTCAAGTCCTTATTGGAAAACCCATTATCAAAGGTACACCACTACGTAAAGAGCTTGCTTGAGGTTAGATCGAAGTTACTCTTTGTGCACATCCCATAGAAGATGGCTGTCAATAGTTACTTCCAGGCATTTGTAGCTCTCGACTACTATGATTTCTTGGTCTAAAAGGGTTCTTTGGCAGGCCTGTTTTTTAGGGTTTTCTTCTTCGCCGCATTTAAAATCAGCCCATTGTCATGACAACAGTTTACAGCCTTGAATTCGGTCTGCATTACCTGTATACCGGTGACAGGACACCTATGTCTGATGCCTGTCGTTGTATCGTCCGCGACCGCGAATGGGACACCATTTGTGAAGCTATGCATCCTTTGTGAGTATAAATAGCAACGGCCCTAGCTTTGAGGGATGTCAAATGGCGCAGTAATCTTAAAGGCGTTCCTAATTTTAACTTTATTGGTCCTTCCACTTAAAGAGTGTTGTAGCTAGACAGTTAATTTACCTTTGATTCTCATTCGGCTCAACGCTTCTATTAGCTTTGCATGATTTATTGTGTCGAATTCTTTACTAAAGTCTTAAAACATGACAAAACAATGATTTCGGTTAGGGCTTGTGTTTATAGTTGATATTCGTAAATTCACCAAGAAGCTGCCCCGTACGTTTTTTTTTTTTTGAAACCGTGGTTTGTATTGTGGTTGCTAACAAAGTTTAGTACCTAGTTGCTCGACTAACACTTCCTCTAAGCATTTGTCTATCATTGGTAAAACTGAGATCGGTCTATAATTTTGGACTGCATTTTTAGCACCACTCTTATAAATTGGTCTCACAATTGAAGTTTTTAATGTAGTGGGTATGTTGCCTTCGTGTAGGCTCTGGTTAATGAATCATGTGATAAATGGATCAAATATTTCCGTATGCATTTTGATACTTGAAAGTGCTGTCAATTCCTTGTGATTTATTTTGTTCCAACGATTCCAATTCATTTCCGATGATATAAGAACGACCGAAACTTTCTAGTTAAAAGTTAGTGTCGTTTCATTTTGATTGCAACCCCCTGTACCTAATCACATTTCTGTCAGAATTTCAATAAATTATTTGACTTCCCGTATGTAACTAGTGAAGTTGAAATTTTAACATTTTTCCATTACTGTTTGCAATGCTAAATTAGTTTTTTACGTAAAATTTTAATGAGAAAATATATGTATCTGCATTCCATATCGACGTTTAAATAACTGCAGTCCACTGTGCTGTGAGTGATACTCACTCAAAGAACATGTGTTCAACAGTTTCCTACAATACAGTGATTGTTCTTAGTCTCTTAAGACTGTCATCGTGTCAAAATTTGCTTGGAAAAATCATCGATAATTCCGGTGTCACGGATGCATCCATTGAAGATTGCCCATATCAAGTGCTGCTGAAAATTAACAACGAATTTATCTGTGGCGGATCAATCATTTCAAAAACAGAAATACTCACAGCTGCCCATTGTATCCCACGAAAACCATCGGCAAATTTGAAAGTTTTTGTCGGATCATCAAAACTACTCAGTGGCTACCGCTATCGAGTCAAATCGGCTTCAATTCATAAGAAATACAACATCAAGAACTTGGAATACGACATCGCAATTGTAACACTGGCTAAGACTCTTAAATTTGGATCGCGTGTACGATCGATTGAATTGGCAGAGGAGCGATCTCCCGATCAAGCTTTGGCTAATATCACCGGATGGGGAGCCACCAGTAGATTGTTCTCTAAACCATCTTTGCATTTGAAAGTGCTGACAGTTGAAACCATAAATCAGGAAACGTGCAGTGGGTGGTATAAACGATTGACTGATCGAATGATCTGTGCTGGATTTGAAGAGGGCGGAAAGGATGCCTGTTTTGGTGATTCCGGTGGTCCTTTGATTGATGTAGTGACTGGCAAACAAATTGGGATTATATCGAATGGAAATGACTGTGGTAAGCCAAAGAGTCCAACTGTGTACACATCTGTTCCTGATGTCATTAATCCCAAGGATATTTATCATGGATTCACAGAAAAGCAATAAACAAAACTATTCATAAGCTGATGTACCATTTTACATTTTGTTCTTCAATTTCATTTGCTCATTCTATTGAATAGATACAACCCCTTCCAATGATCTATAAAACCTTATGAGCGGTCATTAATTTGCGTTAATCCTTTCTCATTAGATTTTGATTGCATCCTTAACCCCCTCATTTGATGAAAACCTTCTGAATTCTTAAAAAAAAGATACTCATCCCGAGCCTAAATTCTAATAACTTCCCCAACAAAAAGTGAATAGAAAATTATTATTTATTTATTTTTTTTTATTTTTAATTAAAAAAGGACTATGGTGAAGTAATGCCTATCAAGAAGCACGTTCCTACGATTAAGACTTCTTTCTCTCTGGTATTTACGTTCGTCTTCCTTTGATGACTTCATCGGAGGACATCCTGTCAAATTTATTCTCACTGTCAGGGACAACGGAAAGGAAAAAAAGGAAACAGAAAAATTGAAAATAATTATTAATTGACATAGAACGTTGCCAGGCAGATCCAAGGACATTCCAGTTTACAGTGCCCACCCAGTGTATTCATGTGAAATAAATTAATTTCATCCCTTCACTAGGCAAGGGGATGCATTACAAAGCACTAAAATGAGCTGTACCCTCCGAAGGCGCTACTGTGCTTGTAAATGTATCATCTCTGGGCCAAGTGTAGGATTTTTTATTTCATTTTAACTGACATGACAATGCAATGAGTTATGCAAGTCACGAGCCCCGAAAAATTCGAAATAAATTTTCGATTCACTTACAAATCCAAAATCCACACCCTTAGGCTGGGGTAGGAACAAATAGAGAAGGTTCTAAGCTTGACGACGCGTAGCACAGTCATTCGCCACGTGTCCTTTTTTTTTTTTCTTTTTTGATGACAAATAACGAGTGGATTCAAGCAGCAGGATTCATGCCTACAGAAGCAGCAGAGTGTCCAAGAAGAAAAAAAAGGCAAACTAGTCAGAATCAACCCTACTTTATGCGAATAGTCTCGGAGACACAAGCCGCGTTTACATCTTTTTCACCAGAAATTTTTCAGTTGTTCACCCTCCCCATGACAACGAGTAGTCGCAGCCAAAGTCGAAGAATAATTGTTACAATTTATACCGTCGGTCTGACGTTTGTGAGATGCGTAAATAATTAAATCTCAAACTCAAACAGAGTATGTTCGAGCACATTCAAAGGGGGAGGATTGCCGTTTGCCGCCCGGAAGGAAGCACCCCATATGTGTGCTATTCTGTGACTGAAAAAGTCTGCGCTGTAAAGCTACATAGTCCAGGAGTTGGGGTCTATGTTGTTTGATGATCATGACCAGCACCAGACCAGAGCAGACGCTGCAGATTTTATTTTCTGTTCTCCCTTCAATTGCCAGACATTCGCTGTGATTTACTGCTGCGGTTGGGATGTAAACAGTGCTCTTTGCCCGAGGGAAATTGTTTCTGAGGATTTTTGCTATTTCAGTTAGGTTTTGATTAGAAAAAACTGTGAACCGAAAAGAAACAAGGAAGAAGGGCTTCTTGGGAGAGACTCCTAAAGAAAAGATCATTGATTCGTAAATTCCTTAAGGCCAGGTAAGTCAAATGTAGATACATCGGGTTTGGAGGTTAGTTTTCCAGCAGACAAGTGGCTGTTGATAGCGCTTTTCACCTTAAGGTGACTACTTAGAGGTCATATCAAGTTATACGGCCCAACATTGGTAAGCATCCCCTTTAGATCTTTTTGGGACTTGGACGCTTTTATGGACGACAAGTCAACCCTTTTGTTTGTGGATTTACTACTGATCATCTCCCAGGGGCACAGGCAGTAAAAGGGCCGACGATCCCACCAAAATTGAAACTTCTATATCCACCTACTTGAAAAGGATGCCATCGGTATACCAATTGCTAAGTGTAAACTAGCACTAGAGCTGAATGCTGATAGAAACACGAATTTTTGGTCAACATATTAAGCGACCAAACAAATCTGGTCAAAGCTGGATCCGCATCGTATTTCAAAACAGAGAACATCTCTGAGCTATCATACGAGTAGGTGTCATAACTAGACCTTACCTTATAGGGAAGCATCCTAAAAGGCCGGGCTTTTTAACAAACCAGTTGTTCTGGACGAAGAGGAGCCAACCCTCCGCCTAATTCTTACCTGTCTAGCGCATCCCCAAAAAAGAAAACTACTCTTAGGAGCATTCTTCTACAATGACTTAAGCGAACAGAACAATATAGATGTAAAAAGCATCCTTCGCTTTGCCAGAAGTTCAAATTGGTTCCGATAGTCAATAGGCCTAAGTGGGTTGGTTGGTTGGTTTTTTCAATAGGCACTGTTACCTTTCTTAACTAACCTACGATCCAAGGTACCTACACATAAGAGTATCCTTCAATTTTTTCAATTACCTTACAATTTGACGGTTGGGTGCTGTAGAAATACCTAAGCCATGCGCTGAGAGGTGTCAACCTGGCGATGGACAATATTGCAACTGCTTGTGCACATCAATTGCGCTTATTTTACTTCCCAATGGTAACCAACGGGTGGGTACTGGTCGGACTCGACTTGCCCAACTGATAAATGCGAGAACTGACAAGCAGAAAAAAATAGAAGCATCGGGACATTGGATGAATTCCCCAGGTGGAATCAACGATCGAAAAAAATCGCAGAATAAATGAGACCTTACCCGGGCTACTCCGACATATTTCGAGCTCAGGCCGTTGAGGGTTTCCAAGACTAAGTCAGAATATTAGAAAACAGGTGGTGGGGGACAAGCACTTTATGAAGCAAAGGCAACGCTGACATCCCCGAGTCGGTTACTGGCTTCGATCTTACTGAATCTTCGTCCTAAGGGTATTTTAAATTGAACTGGCAAGTGGGGTTGTGGGTTGTGCAGCCGGGTTAACTGCTTGCCCATGGTAACAACAAAAACTACGAAGCAGAAGTACGCCTCTGATACGGAGGGATATGCTGTTAACAACCCCTGCAAACGAAACAAGGATCACAAACTTCGGATATACACCCGGAATATTAGACGCCTTAAAAGGTCTCGTGCAGCTGAACAACTAGCGGGGGTCCTAGACCTAGAAAACAAGACGACCTTTGACCGCCAAATCGATACACATCGCCTACTCGTATTCATCAATTTTAATATAATCTATAGAGACAACTGGATGGCAATGATTAGTATAAGGCCGCGTAGAAGTAGCATCTTCCGACAGGTGCTGGTTCTTTAAATAACGAGAATGAGCTTTGATGTCCAGAAAGGATTTAGACAAGGCGATGAGCTGTCATGCGATTTTTTCAACATCATACTTGAAAGAACAGTAGAAAACAAACGTGTTAACAGAACAGCCACAATCTTTCAAAAGTCCGTCCATCTACTCGCATACGCCGACGATATTGACATAATCGGGAGAAAGCAGCGTGATGTCAGTGGCGCTTTCGCGAGTATTGAGATGGAAGCGGCGAAAATGGGTTTAGCGGTCAATGGGGGCAAGACCAAGTAAATGCTGTCAAGCAAAAAGGACAACCAACACCGACGTCTCGGGCAGAACGTCACCCTCGACAGATATACCTTTGAGGTAGTTAAGGACTTTGTCTACCTAGGCTCTGCTATAAATACAGACAACGACACCAGCGCTGAGATCAAGCGAAGAATAACTCTTGCCAACCGCTGTTTCTTTGGGCTAAGAAGGCAATCGAGTAGCAAAGCCCTCTCTCGGACAACAAAATTCACCCTTTATAAGACCTTAATAATCCCGGTCCTGCTCTATGGCGCAGAGGCATGGACATTATCAAAAACGGATGAGGGTTTTCTTGGTTGCTTCGAGAGAAAAATTCTTCGGGCGATCTTCGGTACCGTCTGCATTGACGGTGAATGGAGGAGGAGATACAACAATGAACTCTACGAACTGTACAGCAACATTGACCTAACCAGTAGAGTGAAGACTGAGATGGCTGGGTTATGTAGAGCGCATGGACACCAATGCTCCGGTCCGAAAAGTCTTCGAATCCGCTCCTGAGGGACAACGCAGTAGAGGAAGGCCAAGACTCAGGTGGCGCACGCAAGTGGAAGAGGACCTCAGCCAACTTAGCGTGCGAAACTGGAGGCAGCTAGCCAGGGACTGTAGCGCTACTCAAAATAAGAAAAGTTATATGTTAATGCTGCTGGGGACTTCCTTCAATGATAGACTTCCTCGGAGCAAAAATGGGTGTAAGGCTCATGAATTGTAAATGTAATCAGCAGGATTGATTGTCTGGATACAGACGGACTTTCGCAGTTTGCTAAACCTACGAAAGAGGATCTTGTCCTACTGAATTTAGATGGGCATTACGCCCAACAACGATTGTATTGTTTCGGCAAGTGTAAACAATTCAACAAAATTGCGTTTACCACCTCAATTTATGCACAAAATACAGCATTTGGATAAGGCAATCGAAGAAATTCAGCGGTGGCTGTTGCATTTCAAACAGCCTGTAAACAACTATGATATTATGAAGCTGTTTGGAAAATGAGAAGAAGAAAAGACTAGTTAGCAGGAGCATGTACCACAGTACATGCGTACAGTGTACAGTGTAACCTCCCAAAGTCTTCAAATGACCCAGTGGCCAGGAGAGGAGTGGTTACAATGCATGTCCGGATACCACTGAAATCTCCTTGGCCCTGAGTCTGCTAATTTTATTTGCGATAATTGCTCTAGAAATTGACTTTTCCACAAACTACATAACCTCCAATTTTTATTCGAGTATTTTCCTAAAAGTCCTTAAAAGTCCTTTATCACCCTAAGTGCTTGAATCTTATTCCTTATGAGGATACGTTGAGAAATTCTTTTAAATGAAAAGCTCGCTTTCATTTTCATTTGTCACACTTTGGCGCCATTTCTATCTGTCAAACTACTCGTATTTGCCTAGCGTGAACATATTTCGCATGTAATTTCGTCATAAAACATCTAAAGTGTAAAACGAGCATTTTCACGAAATAATTCATTCACAGGCAAGCAGTCAACGTCTGGGATCTATTTATCGGTCCTCTAGTCGAACTGTCAACAAGGAGCGAACGCGTTCCCTTACAATTTGCGGAAGTAAAAATTCGTTTCATTTTTTTTTTTGTTTTTACTTTTTTTACGATGTTTATCCGTGAGTGCGATGAGAGAATAAAACGTGCAGCACGCGATGTCATTTATTTGTTTTTTTTTTTTTTTTTTTTTTTAAAGAAGAAAAGCTAACAAAAATAAATAATAAAGAAACTCATAAAAATGAAAATGAAATGTACACGGCCATGTTTACCCTAAAATTAGAAATGAGAAGTTAAAATGTGAAAAGGACACTTAAACGTCTAGGTACCTATAGAGGGCGCATTTAGTGCAAGTGGGCTGGCAAAAATTTTTGACAACAATCATGAAGGACTCACATAAGTTAATTAGGTGGGGACAGTTAAGATTTATGATGGAGGAAAGGATTTTTGTATATGCTACACACCCTATGAAAGGCTCGGTCAAGGGGGTCGGTTAAAAATTAAATAAGTACGATGGCGTGATTGGGGGTTGTAACCGAAATATTCGAACGATCTTTTATTCAAAATATTCGTCAAGGTATACCGTGACGGGATTTAGAATTTAAATGTTAATTTAACTTGACGAATTGACTTCTTTTCGTTGTATGTCAGTGGATTGGTAAACTGATCACTTTCGAGCTATTTATAGTGGCAACAGGTTTTGATTTGGTAATGTGTGTAGGCTTTCATCCTTCATCTTCAAGAAAAGAGAACCTCTAAACAAGTTGGCTTCCAGTAACTATGCGTTAAACATACTACACTCAGCTATTATACGAGGGCGGGTCAATAAGTCCGTGACTTTTGGATTAAAACACAGATTTTTTGATAAAAAAATAATTTTATTTTTCAACGTAGTCTCCCTTGAGCTCTATACACTTTGTCCAACGCTTCTCCAATTTTTTTATCCCTTCCAAAAAAAATGATTTGTCGAGGTCCTCAAAATAGGCCTTTGTTTGCGAGATGACTTCATCATTGGAGTCAAATCTTTTTCCACCAAGCCATTTCTTCAGGTTTGGGAACAAGAAGTAGTCGCTCGGAGCCAAATCTGGAGAATAGGGTGGATGAGGGAGCAATTCATAGCCCAATTCATGGGCTAGCCATGGCAACTGCACATGTGTGCACCCTTGCATTGTCTTGATGGAAAAGAACTTTTTTCTTGGCCAAATGAGGTCGTTTCTTTTTCAAATCGTCATTGAATCGGTCCAATAAGTTGGCATAATATTCCCCATTGATTGTTCTTCCCTTTTGAAGGTAGTCAATGTGGATTATCCCGCGTGCATCCCGAAAAACAGTCGCCATAACTTTATTGGCTGACAAACCCACCTTGGCCTTCTTTGGCGCCGATTCACCCTTAGAAACCCACTGTTTTGACTGTTGTTTGTTCTCTGGTGTGTTGTGATGGATCCATGTTTCATCCACGGTTACAAAACGGCGCAAAAACTCCTCCATATTGCGATTAAACAACGCCAAACCTTTCTGTGAAGTTGTTACACGATTGCGTTTGTGGTCGACTGTGAGCAAACGCGGCACCCATCTTGCGGAAAGCTTTCTCATGCCCAAGTGATCATTCAAAATTGAAACCACTGAGCCATGCGAGATCCCTACGGCACAATCTCTCGCACTTTCAATCTTCGGTCGGCCAACACCATATCGTGAATTTTTCGATTGTTTCGGGTGTAGAGACCTCAACTGGGCGTCCAGGACGTTCGGCATCTTCAGTGCTTGTACGGCCACAACGAAATTCAGTAAACCACTTTTTTACCATTGAAATCGATGGTGCAGAGTCCCCATAGTATTTATCAAGCTTAGCCTTGGTCTCGGTAATGGTTTTTTTTCGCAAGAAATAATGCTTAATAAGCACACGAAATTCACTTTTTTCCATTTTCTCCTCAAATTAGTGAGTAGTCTGATAAAAATAGCTGTCAAACACAAACTAACTGACGCAGCAAGTTTAAATTTTGACAGGAGTCAACTGACAGATGCCTGTTGACAGGAGCAGTGTTGCTGTTTCAGTAAAGAGGTCAGAAATTCAAAAAGTCACGGACTTATTGACCCGCCCTCGTATCATGGATGCATTAGTGGCAATTGAAACAGAAAGATGTTACATATTGCCCTTTGGTTATATCGCTTATGGATAGCAGCTGCTTAGCAAAAACTTTACATAGGAAAGTCGCTACCATCTCAGATTTGTCAGGGAGAACTAAGTTTGCCTGCCGGCATCCTGCGGGTTGTGGGTTCTGAAAGCAAGCTTATTAAAGATCTTATTTCTTATGATCCCATTGTAACCTGGGAGTCAAACAATACTCAGTTTATACAGCCTTCCGATGTGGCATAGACAAGCCTTGCATTTTTGAAATATCTTGGTTGGAAGAGGTGAGTGGGCTCACCAGCCCTTGAATGCATTTGTTCTATTGCGATAAAAAGATAAATATTTTTCTCCTCCACCGATCCTTGCCATCAGAATAAGAGAGACATATGTTTTCCTAATGAGGAGTGAAGTTTGTAGTCATCCTCTAACGCCGCATTCTGGATGGATCTTGGTGCCCTCCGTAAAGGTGCGACTGTATAGTTTTTCTGGCTTGTGTACTGACTGAAACTATTGTTGGGCACGGGTAAGTCGACATCGTACTTTTTCAGCAAAGATTGGTGGTGTCATTGCGTCAGGGGCAATTTACACAAAGAACAGAGTCAACAAAAAGTCATCGGGGAAGCTCAACCAATCCAAACGTTGTTGTATATCAAAGGTCACCTATTTTTGAGTATAAGATGGCGTTGAGAATGCAGACCTATATATGAATATTAAGGGAAAGAATATTTATCGGTGCATATAGGGCGGGTGTGCTAAATAACATGCAGCCTACATGCAGCCGAAGCAGACTATTCCGCGGAATTTGGTGAAAACAGCAGTGAATACATCCGTAAATTGTAACTCGTTTCTAGATATTTTTCCAGTGCGGATTTCATAAGAGATCACGCATGCTTCGTGTCACATAGTTTTGTTTGAGTTTCATCATTAAAAGGCCTTGCCCCGTACTGCGTTTACAATTTATTCAACTTTATTACGAAAATCAGCGTTCTATGAGCAATTTGTTTCGTTAGAGCAATTTATGGTCTACATAATCGGCCTACCGGACGTACAATTCGCTATACCATCGAAACTTTTGAAACCCTTTTTTCATTATTAGATAATACACAATCGGAAAGATCACATCTATCTATCACATAAGGAAGACTATGTAGCTACGGTAGGGAAGAGTGTTCGCTATGACTGTGATGAACCGATCCGACGTCGTTCTGAACAGCTTGGATTGTCGTATCCAACAATTTCGTGTATTTTACGTGAATATTTTGGTCTACAGGCATACAAAATTTGTGAAAAAAATCAAACCGGCCTACTTTCCAAAACGCCTTTCTGTCAGTCGTTGGGTTCTTGAAAACTTCAACAAAATTCACCGATTTCAACCAAAATTTTTTTCAGCAAAGAGGGCCATTTCCAGCCTAATAACTACATCAATAAGCCGATGGTTGCCGAGCAACCCGAAAAGTTTCGAGAGCTGTCATAACATCCAGACGAAACATGGATTTGGTGTGGTTATGATGATTGATACATATTTATTTAAAACTCAATCCGGTGCGCCCGTTATTGATAATATACTATTTGCTGCCTGAAATTGAAGTTCGTAGACTCGATGACATTTGGTTGCACCAAGATCGCCCATATACCAAATATCTTAAAAAATATAAATTTATTGCGAGAACCACTGAATCGTTATCGTTGGTTAGTTAATACCATGCTTCAGGCAAGTAAATTGGCCCTCAAGATTATGTGAAATCACAACTCTAGACTTTTTCCTTTGGGACTACGTATCTTCCAAAGTATACATAGGTAAGCCAGCTGCATTATTCGAGTCATTGGCCAAACACCACTCGCAATGCTCATCTAAAATTAGAATTTCAGAATGGACCATATTAGCCGTAGTTACTGCAAATATTTGAAAGAAATATTCCTAAAAACTAAATGTGAAAAATGGTTCTTTTTTATGATAATGAAGGTTTCCCGATAAAGTTAAAATTTTGAATTGTTTTTTTATTTTTGAAAAAAGTACCTTTTAAAGAATCAGTGTAGAATATATGTATGTACATAAGTAGGTAGGTTATAGACAAAGGAAGCTCCTCGCGGACAAGCTGCAAGATATCCGATAGTGGCTTGGAGGTTTTTCTGCGGACATGATTAATCCAAAGAAGTTTGTTGCCCATGATGGCACTTAATTTTTAGCTTTATTTGAAAGACGAACGCTAATACACTAGATGGGTCAGACCAGTCAGCTTTCTCCCTTTCAGTAAGAGAACATTTTCATCAATTGTTAATCACGTCTAGCTCTACCAGATAGTCGACAATCATCATACAACAGATAGTCATATGCAACATTTCCTGCATACCTTAGCGAAGAACTATATACAGCTTTTTTAAGCAGTGAGTTGTTCAGCATACGCCATTGCAGTGAAGTCAGAGCTCCACCATGCCGGTATGCTTTCTTCAACTCTTCGCCATCACATATTACAGTAGATACAATCAGAATCCTGTTCACCGGCATTGCTCTTATCCAATTGTACTCTGGTTTGCCTGGCTGAGTTACTCATGCTGTCAAAAGTTCTGTTGTCAAAAGCTTTAAAGGCCTTTCTGCTGCATTCATCTTCGTATGACAATATCAATGTTATATGCTAAGTTCCTGATTTTTAGCAAAACGCGGCTGTCAAACGCTTGTTTTCAAGGAATCTAAGGAAAGTAGTCGTCTTAAACTAGTCGGGTTTGTAAAATTCTTACCGACATTTACACGATTCTACCGCTTTGGTTTGGTATTTCTGGAGACTGTAAATATACTGAAGCAGAGGGATAAGGATGTAGGTCTTACTAAGTGCGAAAGCAGATAGGTCTTGTCCGAAGAGTAGAAAAATGGAAGGAATGAGGCAGAACTCAAAATACCACCTTGATCAACAAGTTCCCAGAATAACCGTGTGGCGCTCCCATTATTCCGATTTGAGTTTGCTTTTTTTGTTAAGTTGGTACATCTGTTGTTTAAATTCCCTCTGAATCTTAGCGTCATAGCTTGACATTTGCAAAAGTTACGTAGCCAAGAGTACATCTATCTCTGCGTGTGTTGGCGATTTTTTAAAATTTACAACAACGAACTTGTATTAAATTTTGCGCAAAAAGTGGATTTAATTGTGCGGGAACGTTGGTAATGTTGGAAAAGTGTTTCGGCAACGATTCTCTAAAGAAAATGGTCCTTTAACAGTAGCACGAGCGGCTCAAAAGTGGTCGTGAGTCAATCGAAGATGATGAACGCAGTGGCAGACCATCGACATCGATAACCGATGAAAACATTGATGAAGTAAAAGAAATGTTGGTCAATAACCGCAAGTTAACCATCAGAGAGATAGCGGAGGACTTGAACATTGCCTATGGACCCGTCCAAGACGTGTTGGTTTCCGTTGTGTAGCAGAAAAGTTGGTGCCAAAAGACCTCAACTTCATGCAAAAAAAAGACTGTGTTGATGTTGCAAAAGAGATGATTTGCGAGGCTGAATCCGATCCCACATTCATCAAAAGGATCATTACTGTAGACGAGACGTGGCCTTATGAGTACGACACGCAATCCAGACATCAGGCAAGTGAATGGTTTCAACCAAAGGAGCGGAGATCAAAAAAACCACGTCGTTTTCAGTCAAAAAAGTAGGCAATGCTCACGGTTTTCATGGATTGCAACGGTGAAGTGCATCATGAATTTTTGTCAGAAGGCCAGACAGTACACAAAGAGTATTATTTGGGCGTTATGAGACGTTTGCGTGAAGCGATTCGCCGAAAGAGACCAGAATTGTGTGCACGAAAAAGCCGACTTCCAGGAGGTGTTGATACCCACTTCATGTCACGATCTTTACAGAAATATTCAGTCAGATTCCCAGATATCTCTTCTATATCGTTATTATCACTCCTAATATGATCGTCTGAAATATTCTCGTCCTCCACTTCTGGTTCGTAGTCCTCATTACCACCATCACTATCCTCATCTTCAAAATCTCAGTAAATTTCATCTTCAGCACGGTCTAGAAGCGCAGCAAACTCACTTCCACTCATATGGCGTATCTTTGTACATAATGACCCAAACAGAACAGAAGAGTTAAGACGATAATTGCCATAAAATCTTCGGGTTTTTCCAATTCCGATTTCTGAGGTGCGAAAATGTGTTTCCCTTATACTCCCTAGTTAGCCACTATTTGATTCGATTCGAAGATCGATCACTTGCTTCTTCAAGTGCAATGGAGGGTATAGCAACTATGGCCGCATCCGATTTCTGGCAGTTTGCAGTCAAATGTTACGAAGATGTTTAAAATCGCTTTAGCGAACGGTGTGTTCTTTCGGAGTCATTTATTGAAAAGTGTTTCGCAAAGGCCTCCATCCGTAACGACTTCAATTTAGACCCATGCACAGCCCTCAATGATGTTAAAACTTAACCCTCATAAACTTTGGCAATCTGTGGTGAATTCAGCTTCAGTGTCACGACCAAATCCAATCCACTTTATTCTAGACTGTATTTTAAGATGCTAACACTGAGGAATTTACAAGGCATTTGTCTGTATCTTTCTTACTTCTTCCCAGTGCTGCGAACTTGATGCTGTCACTTAAAGACATCTAGGGCCTTGTTGACGATAGAGTTAGCATAGGCTTTGACTGTAAAGGTCACCTTAACTTTAGGGCTCTATCTGCATCTGCCAGAAACACACTGACAGTGTACTGTTGAAATGAAACCCTCATCCAATCAATCTTTTCTACTTTTATCACCTTTCTAATTGAAATTTTGTAATGACCTCATAAGCAGAAGCATCAAACGATCTCAACTCCATTTAAAGGTAATTAGTCAGTCCTCTAAGCGTTACTTTTTGTTGTTTTTTTTTTTCAAAAATGAGCTCGTTACTTTGTTCAACTCTGGAAGTACTATTTTCATTCTTTTTCACATTTAAACATACCTTCACGGGAATGGTTTAAGGATTCAAATAGCAGCCCCAGTCTCCATTTAGAATTTCTTTTATGTTTTCATTCCAAAAGGCTAACCCTTACCTTGCAATTGCGCTATATTTATCCACAGTCTTGTATGCTCCATTTGGTACTTCGAAATCACGCTTGTTGGCTTGATAATGGGTGCTTTTCGTTTTCCGGTTTTAATGCCTATTACAGAGCTTTATGGAGAATTTTAAAATCCCCTTTAGCATTTTTTAACAATATTCTTAGCCTTGTACTGTCGCGAATGTCTGTGTGTCTAACTGGAGTTTATCACCCCCTTGAAGTCTTAACGCATCCACCGACTTTAACAGCCCACCATACCATTATTGCATAATTAATTCGCCCGAAATTAAGTCCTCGAAATAAGCCGAATAGCAAATATAATAACCAACGGCAATGGTTTCGGTTTTCGTAAAGGCAATGCCAGCATTTGTTGGCAACAGCAGGCTAAAGGAAAACGCACACAGGGTGGCAGTGCAAAGGGAAAAGCAAACCAAGGCAGAGTACCTTCTTCGCATTTCAACTGCAATTTTAATTAAATCGCCAAGTACTCGTACCTACAAGCGAACGGCTTTTCCTAAACAGACAACGCAGACATACAAGCACAGGATATATGATAGTGTATCGTTCATACGAGTTCGAGTGTATGTAGTCGTATGGTTCCCCTGTAGGTATATGGTGTACACACTTTTGTTTCTGTATTTGAATGTCGGTATACTGACTCAGCACATTGTAATTTTGGGTTGCACTTAATGGCAATTAAATTTCAACCCCTACAGCTTTTGGAAAAAGATTTCCCCACAGAACTCTACGAGTCTGCGGCAAGTGTCTGCATAATTGCGTACTAAGAGCATCATAAGTGCCACTCATAGAATTTACCCTCTAAAAATGTTGCTACATACCACCATCATCCCTTTGGTGTCCTGACGTCTGTCCGAATAAGCGATGCGACGAGACTGTGTTACCAATCGACCGTACATCCTCAAGTACTATTACCCGTACTTCAAAGTCGTAATTTTAGTGGCAGTGAAACTTGTGTCTACTCTACAAGTAGTGTTGCCTGGGGGTGTAGTTCAAAATTTCCTTCTGAGAGTGCATGAAAGGACTTTTCTCACGTCAGAGGGAAATAGGATTTATCACCAGGTTCATCAGGAAGTGTTAAATGTTAATTTTAAGATTCATACTAAGAAGACATAGTCCGGTTAGGTCCAATATGAGTATGTTTAGGTGACAAAGCGTCTAGTACAAGCAGCCGCTGCATCAGTGTCGCGTACCTACAACGTGATTTGAGCCTAGGCCGCGCACAAATAATGATGGTGCTTCTTGGTGCAGTCATCCCTCATCATTCGACACACTTCAGTACCTAATCTTTCCTGCCTAAGGATAGGTCCTTCGCATTATAGATATCTGGTCGTGGCAAGTTATGTCACTTACAGGTATGCTAATCCTAGACTTTTCTGTCAATAAAACCACTAGCCAAGTTCTGAAAAACGATTCTCTGAGGCTCAGTGAGTTCACCCTTACGACTGCGGTCTCAGAAGCCTTGGAATCTCAAACAAGCTTCGTAGTGATGTGGGGGATCAGGAAGGCCTTAAGTGAAACTTGGGAATCGCTAAGGACGCTGCACCCTTATCGATTTTTCACAACATGGTTCATTACCATCAGTTAGTCATTCGATTTTGACGGAGGATGGATTTGTAAACTAGTTTTACTCAACTGGACTAACAACGTCACCCTGGGTCGCTACACGAGTCGAAATCCTACTTTTTATCTCGGTCTTCCTTCGGGTAAGATTCGACCATTATTTTTTACATGTACCACCAGTTGGTGGTCTTTACTGCGTTATCATCTCGCGTTGGACTCTATAACTCTGCGGACCGGAGTATTATTGTCCATTCGATTTACATGTCCTAGTTATCTCTGGGGACTGATGAGTAGTAGTATAAATTGATGTTGCTGTACAGCTCCTATAGGTCGCCGTTGAATTTTCTCGCCTCCAAAGTCTGTCAACCCGGACGGGACGAATTTTTTTTCGAAGGATTTTTCTTTCGAATTGACTACCGAAGTTTTGGCTATCATTGGTGGGACGTTTGGCTCCCTTGCCTTTATACAGTCTGGGGAATAAGTTTTTTCATATTCTTAGAACCGACTGTGACTCTGTTACAGGGTTTTCAACTTCATCTCTACAGAATTCTGCACGGGTTTTGCCACCCATTGAAATAATTTCATCAGCTTAAATATACTTAGCAGCAGGATCTAATAATTCGGTAAAACTCTTTTATTATTCGACTACAGGCAGTCATCTTACTGACCGCTTCATGTAATTGCATGTCAAATTTAGGTGGGATCGAAAGAGCAGATCTTAGATGATATAGAGGTTCAATCTGCGGTAAATTTGTCTAGATTTGATAAGAACAAGATCTGCAATGCCTGGTCTCGATATCTTTAAATAAAATTTTCATACAAGCTTTATTATGTATGTCATCACGGGGAATTATTCAAAGGTCAAGCACACTTTTTGATTTGACAGCTCAGACATTTGAGGTCCACTACACTTCATCTAAACTGCTCGACTGGTAGATTGAAAATTGCTTGTGGGATTCATGTGAGACGGCTTGTCTTGGTTTACATTTTTCAACTTTTATGCTGACATACACATTAACCTTATGTACGTTAGAGTTTGCTAGATTCTGGATGCTAAATTCTGTGTTGCTAGTTGTCTCTTGTTCCGCATGCTTAGTTTGTCAAGGTCTGCTTCCACTTGCCCGCACCATCTGAGTAGCGGTCTTCTCCAATGCACTACCTCGGTGTGGATTCGAACCAACGAGCGTTGGTGTCCATCCACTTAAAATGACCCAACCATCTAAGTCGTTGGACCTTCACTCTGCTGGCTAGGTCGATATAGTTATAGTATGGTTCGCCGTCGTGTCTCTTCCACGACTCACCGTCAATGCGGACGGGACCGAACATTACTCGAAGAATTTTCCTCTCAAAGCAGGCAAGAGCACCCTCATCCGTTTCTGATCCCTGCGCAGGACTGAGTCACTTTTGTTTTTCAATAGAGAACTCAATACTTGCAAAAGCGCCACTGACATCACGCTGCTTTCTTTCAATTATATCAATATCGTCGGCGTATGCGACTAATTGGACAGACTTTTGAAAGATTGTGCCTCTTGTGTAGACGCGTGAGTTTCGCACTATTCTTGCTACGAGTAGAATGATATTGAAGAAATCGCCTGGCAGCGCATCGGTTTGTCTAAATCCTGATTTGACATCAAAGCTTTCGACAGGACATTGCTGTGGGCAGCACGTTTCTGTAGATAATGCCATATGCGACCGCACAATCGATAAATAGGTGGTGTGCAGTGCATCGATCTGAAGCTCATGGTTTTCATGAAGATCTGCCATAAATTAAACTTTTGATAGGAGGTTGACGAATGGTTTTGTAGTTGTAGTTGGGGAAGTTAAGAGGGTCTACTTTTTGAGTAACGGGCACACAATGCTGAGGTTCTATTTATCGACCATATTTTTTAGATGAGTTGGTGCATACTCCTTACAAAGTCACCGTCTGCCACAATTTTGGACTTAAGCTTATATATGATATGGGTGGACGCAATTTTTGATATTCATCGTCCAGGTTGAAAGGTTCATTCTGCCCGAAAGCAGAGAGACTGCTTAGCAATTTTAGTATCATTCTCCTAGGCCGCCAACATCAGTTCGGTTTTCGTAAGTCCCGATCAATAATAGATGCTATCAACGGGATAACAAGTAGCAATTGAAGGAAAACGTTGGAGAGGAAGCACTAAAAAATACTGCGCTGTAGTAACGGTGAATGTGCAAAATGCTTTCAATTCGGTGAATTGACAACGTATTATGCATTGTCTCCGTCGAAAACCACTCGAGTTATTTCACAGACACGGTACTTTTCTACGATTCCAACGACGGAATCAAGAAGTTCTTAATACACGGCGGTGTCTTGGGTCCTCTGCTATGGAACGTGATGTACGACGATATCTTACGTCTACCAATCCCACGGGAAGCATCAATCATCGGTTTCGCGGATGACGTCACAGTCTAGGCCGTTGCCAAATTCCTCGAAGAAATAGAACTCTTCTGTAATGAGACCGTAAAAACAATAAAGTGCTGGCTCCTCCTCCTCGGTTCAGGATTGCAACTTGCGGATCATAGAACCGAAGTTTAACTTATCAGCAGTCCGAAGTACGCGAGACGATTAGTCTTAGAATCGGAAAATACGATGTCATTTCACGCCCATGTATTAAATACTTAGGGATGGTGATTTATTCTCGTTTGATATACAAGCACCACTTGAAATACTCTTGTTACAAGTCATAAAAAGCGGCCGGTGCACTGTCAAGGCTCATGAGCAATGTCGGAAGACCAAGGCAAGACAAACTCCAAACAGTTGTACGGCGCCCGGAGATATGGTCAAATGCAGCGAAAGTCTTCCAGGTGCCTGGATAAGAACAGTGGTGGTAGTTAGAGTGCCGTCTTGTTCTTGTTGTTCATGATTCGATGAACTGTTAGTTGTGCTTGCTAGGTAGAATTGCCACAAAGCTGCTGGTGGTGCCACTTTTTGTCATTTTGGTCACACGAGTGTTTGTATTATAAAATAAATCGCCAACTATGTACACTAAGCACCCTTTTCGCGACGATATCGATGGGCATCATAGGATGTAAGTGTTCAAAACCCCTAATAATCTCGCAGAACTATATGTTGATGAAGGCTTTCTTTAACATTTGTCCAGCCCGTCCCTAAAAAAGGCGAATCTTCTTCTCTCTCCTATTACGGACTATCCTATGAAATATCTCGAAACATGAAAACTTCTTAATGACCGGCAGTACGGTTTTTGTAGCAGCAGGTCCACTGCTGATTTGATGGCATGTCTCACCGGAAAATGGAACCAAAGTTTACATCAATCTGCCGAAAGCAAGGTAGTTGCACTTGATATTTCTAAGGCATTTGGCAGAGTTTGACATCAGGCTCTTCTGTCGAAAATGCGTGCTTTTGGGATCGATGACTCTCTTCTCAATGAATAAGAAATTACCTTTCGGAACGTTCAATTCAAGTTGTCTTGGATGCTTTAAAGTCTGATATTCACAAAATAAATGCTGGTGTACCCCAGGGCTCTGTTCTGTCTCCGACACTCTTTTTAATTTTTTTCAGTGATCTCTTGTCTGCTACTTCTAATCCAATATATTCCTTCGCTGATGACAGTACTCTTTGCTTCTCATATTCGTTTTCGAACTCACGGCCCTGCTTTTAATTAAATTCATTAAAACAGCATAACCAATTAGGGAAATACCAACAGAGTGGAATGCTTCTAAAACACAATGCTGTCTGCTGTCGCTAAAGCGAAATTCAAGTACCCTTGCCTTGCGCTTGCATCGTTGAAACCGAATAAATTTCTAGTCTCGGTATGTGTGTCAATGACAACTTACGTTGGAATGATCACATTTTCGAAGTCGCCAAAAAGATTTCAGACCCTCTGATCTGGCTTCAATATATAAGGATAATTAGAGTTCAATGCTCACATCTGGTCAGGTGCTCCCAAGACTTCCTTGCGCCTGCTTGATAGGATTAAAAACCGTGCGATAAAACTAATAAGTGATGCTAATATTACACAGTGGATCCTCGACCACAGACGTAATGTCTCCTGTCTCACCCTGTTCTATCGCTATTTTCACCACCAGCGGTCCTCAGAAATTGCCAGTAGCATTCCGCCCCTTCAAACCTCCAACCGCTATGAATGCTCATCAGTACACCCTCTAGCCCACTTTCGGACGTACCCTGAAATATCGTGATTCTTTCCTAAGCGGAACAACTCGCCCATGGATTGCCCTGCCGAGCTCTTCATTTCCTACTCATTATAACCTCCAAACATTCAAGACCAACGTACATCGTAACCTCTCTTTGTTCCTCCCTAACTTTCCATCGCCCGCGCTGTGTGCAATCATTTTAAGGGTAATAACAACCCCTTGAGCGCGCGCTAATTATATAAAAATAAAAAGTGAAACCACCCAAACAGGAGCAATGTATAGAAGGACTAAGCTGATTACTTTAGATACGAGGATCATGCGGGCGATATTCGAACGTTTTTGTGTTAGACTTTGGGGTCAAAGTTAATCCTGTTAAAAAGTAACACATTTGGGGCTTCTTAAACCTGGTTATTTGGTTAGTGAATCGAAAGGTTAGCCTCGATTTTGTAATCGGATAGGGTCAGGCGAAAAGATCCTACCAAATGCCTAAGTTTCACATTGGCATGTGCTAGGTTACGATGAGCACAACGATGTCGCCAGAGAAGCCAATAACTATCACTCCTTCGGCTGCTGTGGTCAACGGGGATATTCGGCAACTGACCCTTGTGGAACATTGGAGGAGGCAGCGCCATAACCAGTATGATATTTTAGCCTCCTGAAGCTAAAGAATTCTGTGACTTTCTCCGGCAAGCAGAATCGTATAGCCAGCTCGACGCGCCGTTCTGCTGTATAATACTTCTTTACCACCAACTGCAACGTCCCCATGCATTCCTTCAGATCCTGTATCTTCTACCACTTTGATGACATTGCTGGGAGAACACGATTTTCTCAAGCCCTACTGATAGTATGACAGAGTTCCATCAGATGTACGACGCATTCCTTCCTGCTGTACCAGATTACTCGTTAAATCCATTGGGACCAGGTGCTGCCTACCGAATATTGAGATTGTGTTCATATTAACCTGTCGATGATGTGACAGACTTCAGCAGACAATTGTTTCGCAATTGCAAACCTCGAAGGTTCTAAGGTTTAATCTTAAAACAGTCAGGAAGAAGACATGATTTACAGAACCTCAAATATTTAGCAAGACGTCTCGGCGGCATTGTTGCTCCTACACCCCCCCTAACCGGGGTCAAGTAACTTAAGTCGTCACCATCTGAAAGTACAAGTACGAGTAGAATTGAGCTCACAAATGAGGCAGGCAGGGTCATTGTCTGGTTAGATAAAATCCGTTTTCGTCGATAGTCAACTCCTGGTACTTATACTAGCACAGTTAAGACCTAAGCAATATCTATTGAGTGGACGTAATTCAACGAGACACAATGGGTTCAATTCAAAACCATTAAGTCAATAAAACCTAGCAAAATGCAATATTCGTATCTGTCGCATTAAATTTCGCATTCTTCGTCCTAAATATCCGAGTATTGTGCCACTAAGTAGGTACTGAACACAAACAGTGTGGCAATATTGGAAATAGCTAATGAATTTGTATTACCTCTTCAGCACTGATTGTCAAAGCTCGCGCTAAATTCATCGCATTAATGTCAAACACAATGATATCGACGAAAAGATACGACTATAGGTAGGCATTGAACTGATACAGGTATCCATTGTCGTGTCCAGTAACAGAGAATTGAAAACCATTCGATTATCCTTTCAAACAGTATTAATGTGAAATGCATTAGCCTAAGAGAACAAAGCTATAAGGGCTGACAATGACAGCTGGCCTTAGAAACGAGCAATATAAATACGAATACCTGTCTAGATACATACTCGTATGTATGTACGAGTACTGTACTGAAAGCTCAGTGTTCAATGCCGATTACCAATTGTCGTTTGATGATTGTCGAATGCCAATTGCTGTTTGCCTATTGGAAATTTCAAATTCCAATTCTAATGCAAATTGTTTGTTACTCGTATCGTAGACCTGCCAAAGTTTCAACTTTGTACGAGTACTATAGGCATGGTCACATTCCCACATTTTCGTGTGAGTGTCTGTCTACTGCGTGGATTTGGATACTTGTAATTGTAAACGAATGCCATCGCTATCCATTCATTGCCACTTAAACCTCATCCATGTACGCCAACAGATACATTTCAAATGAGAGAGTTCTTATTTGTGGACATATAGTATACCCAGTATCATATACATAGATCGTATCTATAGTTGGATTTGTACATATATCTACTGCTGTAGCTGCTCGATATCAATGTTTGTGCATTTGGATTGATGTAATGAGTGAATAACAAAGCCAACAATGCAAATTTGTATCTCATTACAGAATCTATGCCGACTTAAGCGCATAAATATTTAATTAACCCATTAGCAGACTTGTAATGTGATTTATTTGGACAAGCACGAGCGTTGGCATAGGCTTTCAATGTTCTTGTATCTATGAGAGGAGGAAATAAAATTGCTAACAACATCTACCTGGCACTTGATTGACAGTTCGATTAGTGGCCAACGAATGAACGGAGAGTGTCCTCATGATAAAAATAAAAAATACTCCTTGGCTGGCTATTTTGACACTGTTCTATAAGGTGTACGAGTATCTGCATCTGCTTCTGTTTCTGTTAAAGTTTTTATTTAGATGAATCGGAGGCAAGGCAATTTTTCATCAGCATTCACATTGTTAAAGTCATCATTCATTCAATCAATTTGGTTGGTCATTCTAGGAGGTAATACCTAAAATGACAAATAAATTATTAGCCCAACTAGGTACATGACCAGGACGACAATCTGCAACAGCAGTAGTCCTACATAATTTGGTCAATATTTGCCGGCACAAATACCTTGGGCAAATGTTTGTTGTTGCAGTATTTGATGTTGACCCCGTCAATATGGTTCATTCACTTTACACACAAATGTTGCAGTTGCAGTGTGTGCATTTTTAATAACACATTAAAGCTGCGGTGTACATATGTATGTACAGCCAACTTGGGTTAACCTTTCTAAAATCCCAATTAAAGCTTGCATGTGGGTTTGTTTTCAGGATTGTGGATATCTGTGGGTATTTGTGGCTGCACTCCTAAATCATTGACAATCAAAATAGCATAAGCGTCAGTGTTCCGACTAATGTCAGTCATAGCACGTAGGTGAATTGAATGGGATTGACTTCTACTGGGAGTGGATTATGGGCGGCAAGGAATTAGCCCTGAGAGGTGGTGTTATTTTGATTTCTAGGAACTTATAGGATACCATCCTGGAAGTCATGTCGTTGGGCTTCCGAGTAAATTCGTTTTGCATGCACAGGAGTGTGTTGAGAACGAGTACAAGGACGAGTTAGGAGTACGTGATTAAGTGCACCTTGCAGGACATGCAAATTTAATTGAATGCAAGCGATACTCGGTTGTTATTTGTTTCAAGGCGCTAATTGAGTCGAAATCTACTGTTATAGGCGTGAGTTCCTTCCTTACGATTATGATTGTCAAGGATAGGCAATGTAATCTATTTATTTACAAGCTGCACTTAGACATGTGTATAAAAGTTTGTACATGGAAGTGCACTTAAATGGCTTAGAACATACCATGGTCCCAAATGGAGGTGTAAAAAAAATCAACGGCACAAGTAATGGAATCCAGATAGCCTTACACGGCATAATTTAGTTAGACACTAGAAGCGTTATGTAATAAACGGATATGTACGTGATAACCTTTACCAATTCGGGAGGAAGTATTAAGAGTCAAAGATCTCGCTCTATGTTATGAAGGAACTCAGGTGAGAGGTGGAACTAAGGGCCAGAGACGTCCAAACTAGACTTTACATGGCTAAAAGTGTGGAGTTGAACTCAAAGAATTATACTTCAGATGGTATATGCAATAGTGAGAATCCCCCCTTTGTCTTCTCGATTAATAGCGGGGCATGGATTCCGGAGGACTCAACAAATATACAAAAAAAAAACCCGTTGATTTAGGTTCTGACCCAGTGGCTGCTGGTTGATTTTGATGACTCTAGTGAATTTTTTACGACACATTTGGTAGATTGCGCTGAAATAATTAAAGAGAGTTTGGAATAGAGCCTGCCTGATACCGTTAAACTCCATGGGCATGGACTAGTTTCTGGTCAGATTGATGATTTGACGGCTTGTCTCGGGAAATAGAGAAAGAGGATCGGGCTACAGAGGAAACATGCACTTTCAGTGCTTCAGATTATAATCCTTATGAAGAAAAAATTAAGATTTTGGACAAATGTACGATGCAAACAGATGCAAGTAGTGTGAAAGCCGCGAGTCCCACTAAAGTCCCACTTGGTCCGGGGCAACGGAGTAGAGAAAAAGGTTAGTGGAAGTGATACCCACTGAAGCCGACTAACTTCTCGGAACTGAATCTCCACTCTCTTCCCCTATCCCAAATAGGGTCAAGAGGAAGTAAGTTTCCGGTATTCCCGCTTTCGATGGATCTTTCCATGCAAAACCTCGGCTAAAACGGAGTTTCAGAGGAGAGTAAAACCATGGAGCAGATAAACCCATCAATCACAGGCGGTGATTTTACCCGCACCAGGGTGATGGAACTTGAATATCGCCGGAATACCTGTCGCCAAAGAGAACAAAACCGGTTCACCTATAAGGATATCAAAACCACCTTCCGGTGACCTGGATGACAGACAGGCGATGACAAAAGTCTAAACGATGCTGAGTGCAAAAACTGTGTTGATCAACCTCGGGTGCTAGCAGAGGGCTAGGTTATGAAGTTCTTTGTCTTCTAGGTTCCGGGGCAACTTAGGAGAATTTGGGATATACTAACGCGTCTTAGTACCCAGAATCGCGTGCTTCTTTTCCTTATGATTCGTTATTACTACCACCACCACCACCGGTGTAAGCCGTATCTATAGAAAGTGTGATTCCAGCAAGATGAGGTTTATCATATGCTGCTGTGTTAATGCTAAGAATACTTTCTGGGGGAGTAGCAACTGCAACACGAGGGACTTCATACTATCTGATATGGTTGTCAATAATGCTGGCTTCCAGGCTGTTTTTGTTGCGAGAGCAAACAGCATGTAATCGACTTAACATTATCTAACAGAAGGTATGCTAGTAACTTCAGCATCAGACCATTGGAACATCGAATTAAGAATCGTATGCGAGGTCTTGAGCTTGGAAAAAAGGACAAATCTGTGAAAAACGAAAAGGACGCAATTTAAGGAGAAGCTCAGCAAGACCAACCATTCCTTCTCTTTCTCTGGACATTTTTTCTTCGACATCGAGAGTGGTTTCGACTGCATGTAGAACTCGGCCGGGGTCGTCTAGCGATTGTCTGAACTTCGGCCTCAAACCTTCCATTCTCCAAAAAAGCGAAGTATTTGGGAGTCATCATGGATAAACAAAAACTTTAATGGAGTGAACATGTTACGTCGAAAGACTCTTAGGCGCTGTCGGCGAGACATGGGGTCTGCCACCGAGAATGGTTTCCCGGATGTGCATAGCCAATTATATTCTATGCGTCTGTTGTCTATTGGAATAGGTTGTCACTTTGTCAAAATACTTCATTGCTGCTTTTACCAGATTCCGAAGAGCGGTCGGGCTTAGTTGCATCGGGGGCTATATGCTAGGGAACGCCTAGCAGAATGAAGCCTAGAATGTTCGTTTAAGCAACACACTTTGATGACCATTAGCGCCGTTTGTTTCTCGACTCTGGTCATATGGTCATATCGTCCGATGCAATGACAACTTTCACTGCGGAAATAATACGAAAACGACTTTCCCTGTGCATAGGACTGGTTTTGGCCATAATTTAAGCAAGGAAATTAATGCAGTCGTGTGTACACGGATGGCTCCAGATTCTTCGAATGAGAATGCGGCGTTGGAGTCTTTCTGGAGAACGACAGTGTTATATTAGTTGGAATCCTTTATTGTGAAGAATATTTAAAGGAAACAAGGCATTTGTTTCTGCAGCGAGAGCCCTTAGATCCTTGATAAAGCCTTTTACGACTTTCGACCTAGTTCGATGATGCAGGATTTCACTGAACGCTATTTACTGAGTCTTTAATTGGTCACAGGTCACAATGGGATCACGGCAAATGAAATCGCCGATGAACTTGCTAGATAGGACTCAGATTCAGAACCTGAAACCTGAGTTGGGTGTATCTGCGTCCTCGATTGAGGCTACCATTGGAAACTGAGTTTCATGTAGAGCACAACTACTCGTGGTTGACTCATACAGCGGTCCTCAAGAGGTCAGAAGCTTTCCTGCTGTTGCTGTAGGAAAGACTGCAATCTGCTTTCTGTTGTTGTGACGGGGCACTTCTCATTTGTTAAGCACTTATGGTGCTAGGCACAGGTAATACAACATCCTGTGACACTTTCCGTGAATATGATGATGAAACCACGGAGAACTACCTCTGCTACCAGGCTGCTGCTACTGCAGGCCCTTTATAACTTACGCGCTTACTCATTTTTTCTTTTAAAGGATTTTGCACAGAAAGACGAGGACTTATACAATACCATACAAGAGCTGAAAAGAATGGCGTAACGCATTTGAAAGGAAGCCAGCAAGTACGAATATTGTGTTAATAAATCTGCTGAAAAATTTTTATGGTGGCCAAAAGCTCATGTCAATTACATCTGAACGCCGTCTCCTACTGTGACAACTATTGGTTGGTAAATGACAAGAGAGTGTCTGTGCTACCAAAAGTTTTCCAGCTTTGCTTGTTAGTTTTAGATTAAAAATCTTTGAATTTTCGCTGTGGAACTAAGTGCGATTGTGTTTACTAAAGGCAGTGTCTTGCTCTAATGACAAAGTTAATCAAGGGTCTGTGCTGAGCCATTGCCAATTTTTTGAAATGTTTAACCCATCAATTACTGATCAGGATAGAGTTGTGAACCTCACGTCCCAGGTTCAAACGAAACTTTCTATCTTAGCGCAATCTAGCGGGCAATTATCAAAGAACCAAACTGACCAGAGTCCCGATGTTTCAGAAACTATATTCTTGGTGATCAGAACTAATATAAAAACAATATAACGGGCAGGGCTGTCTAGGTTTCAAAACATACAGTTACTAGGCATCAACATGCAGCCAAATCTTCTGGATAGACATCAGAACTATTGAGAGCGTTAAGCAGTGAGTCGAGAAACGTACACCATAGGAGAAGAGTTTTTGTTTAGCCCCGTCAATACAAGCTGGTAACAATCATCTTGCAATTAGAGTCCTTTTTATCATTGCTGTTCATATCCAGAACAGAGCTCTCAGACTGAACTATACATACCCAAAGTTGAGTTAGGGATTTTTGTTGTCAAATGTGCTCTCAATTTTGGCTATCATATTAAGAATCGCAGTCTTGTAGGTTGTATTTGTTGTATTTTAGACAGATTATGTAAACAGTTTTGCACACATGTAGCTCGATTATTCCTTTAATGCTCTTCAAGGTGAAGGAAGTCGGTCTGATAGACTTAAAGTCTTGGCTAGCGTTCAGTTTTCTTTTTCGATTTTTCGTATAATACCTGTTCGCTAGGTTTTTCGGTACGTACGCCAATACCAGGAGTAAAGATTCTTTTCAGAGTCGTCAGTAGCTGGCCTTTTGATCATTTTGTAACATAACTGAGTATATGTCATCGGTATCAGACTTGGTTTGAAGCCAATTAAGAACGCGGCTGGGAATTTTACGGCCAAGTTCTTCACCAATGAAGGATGTCGACTACGGCATATTTTGTTACTCGGCTCACTTGCAACTTTAATGATAGGTCCGGGCTGTGGGCCAGTTCTGATCAATATTACATGCAAGTGAGTCTTAAATAAGAGCGATAGAATCGTTGTTTTCGACTCAGTGTAGGTGCCTTCGGATGATTTCGGGGACTTTGACTAGCCCGCTTCCTTCATATGGTGATTTCACCGAGTGGTTGGGAATGTCTATATCTAAGGTACTCTTTGATTTCTTCTCTTATTATTGCTTCAGTCTGATGGGTTACAGTCATATTGCAAATTGGTCTCAAATGATATTTTTATAACTTTTACATTCTCTCACGTAATCGTTGTATTTCACTATAGAAAAATGCAATTCATAGGAGTTTTTCTTGGCAGATCGCTTCGCTACAATATCCCCTATATGTTCTAAGTCTAGGCAGATCGTTGAGGTTTCTACCACCTCCAGGTGATTCTCCTCGAATTCGACTTCTTTTAAAAAAGTTCAGTGCTTCGTATCCAATTCTGTAATTGATGAACCTCAAGTCTGACATAGAATTGTCTGACAGTGCATTTTAGCTGATGATATACTCAATTCACACGATACTACTGATTCCATTTCAAAGAGGCTGGATTACATACGTCAATGTGCTGTCATTTCGCTTCGTTATAAGGAAAATTCTTAGAACACTTGGTGCACTTGGTCTAAAACCTAAGAAGAGGAGAATCAGTTATGATTTCCATGATTCCGTTGATCTAGTCAAAAAAAATAAATTTTAGCGCCTCAAATGTCGAGGACACATGGCTATTTTTTCCAAGTCCAACATGATTCCCTTTTTGTTCAACTTCTCGAAATATGCGGCTTCTTTGTCGTCAATTGAAATCTAAAATAAACTAAAAATAAAAAAAAAGTAAAAGAAACCGCCAACTCGCACAATTTTGTTATTGGATTTTGTTTTGTGGACAATGTGCCAAAGGAAGAGAAATTATTTTCAATTAAAAAACTTTCGCCAAGAAGCAAGCTCCGACAGCAATTAAAATGGAAATCCCAACAAGTCCAGCTTGTCGGATAATTTCGTAAATTTTCTAAATTTGAAGAAACTTTATTTTCCCCTAAATGAGCTATGGATTAAACAACCCGAGTTAACACCCAGGATGTCAGTTATAGTCTTCTTGGTTCTACCTTAACCCTTTTTAACTTGGGGATGATGGTTTAGGTTTGAGGGTAAGAGAGTTTATGTGGTTGCAGTTGCTCTGTCACAGACATTCGTATTTTACTTATTGGACACAGTGGTCCTGTCGTGTTTAATGTACTCGTCAAAGTTTCATATACGAGTTAGTTGCGTTGACGGGATAGTTTTTAAAGTGCAGATACTAGTAACGTACTCCTGTTTTGTGAATTTGAATGCTTGCGGACAAGATTTAAATTAGGATTTCAAAATAAGGGAAGTTTTGCTGCTTAATTGTACAGCGTTTATCAACTGAATTGTGGTTTTAATAGAGTGGCATAAATTACATGAAGTGGATCATTATTATTTGCCCTTTACTGTCACTTTAATTTTATCCGATTTCTCAACTTTTTTCCTCATGGGTAATACACTTAACTATTTAAAGGTAGTTCTCTAGCCAACTTAACAGGTAGCATGTCTCAAATAAAGATGAGTGCTGTTTCAATAAGGATTCAACAATTTTCTGTTTAAATCAAACATAGAATATTTGAAGTATCATTCTTATGTAAATTTATTTGATTAGCACGGCCGAAAATAAGAGTAAACCTCTTTAAGTTGCGACCACCGACTCTGAATTCCACTAGTGCTTTTTACGGTGGGTGCTGGATGAATTGGAATTTCAACTGGTCCAATTTTTGTTGGACCAAAGCACACGAATGAGGACGCTCATTGCCGTAAGACAACTGTCAGCATATTGTCCAAAAGCTAATAATGTTCTCCATTAATTGTTTCTCCATTTTGAAGATAATCGATCAGCAGAATTCCCTTCTCTTTTCAGAAAACTGAATTCATCATCTTACCGGTCGATTAAACCGCATTTGCCTTCTTCGGTGCCGGTTTTTCGTGCTTCCTCCTCTCTTTCAATTGAATTTTTCTTTTGGTATTTTATGGTGAGTCCAAGCCCCATCCATAGTCAAGAATCGGCCTATAAAATCCACGCGACCATTCCTGATCAGTTCCAAACTTTCCTCTGATGTTACAACCCATCTTGCGGAGAGCTTTCTCATATCCAATTCTTCATACAGAATTTTGTGTTCTCGTTCAGCTATGGCCTCAGCTATCCCTGACACTTTCAATCGGCGATCTTCTATTACCATATCCTGGACTTTGTTGATGATTTCTCGAACAAATGTTGTTTTTGTCTATCCTTTCATACTTGTTCTCGGTTTGAATTCTGCTGGAGCCCATACAAATATTGTGGATCGCGAAGGGCAATCATCACCCAACACACTAGTCATGTCGGCAAAAATCTCCGTGGGCGGTAGCCCTTTGTATTTTGTCACGTTTCGGTTCTCGATTTTCTCCATTTTCAAAGAACTCATGAGTTGGTCGACTTGAATGGACGCCAAAAAAGCTATTTGACAGATCAACTCGATCTATGTGTGAGTTTTTGAAAAGTGTTCTCGCATTCTTGACAGATATTTTCTTTGAGGACTTCAAGAGTCTAAGCCTTGGTGACTTCAAAAAACCTCACAAAAAGAAGTCAAGTCTGGAACAGATTAATCAGACGATCTTGCCGGCCAGTGCAAATCACCAGAATGAGAGATTAGGCGACTCGGAAATGCAGCCCTCAGAACTTTGACACGCGACATTATCCTCAAGTGACTTGTTAACGGACAGTTTCAACGAATCATGGTATGTATATACAGGGTGAGTTTTTTAACTTGAGACATCCAAATTACTCGAAAAATACGTGATATCGCGAAAAATGTTTCAGACAAAAGTCACAAGGTTCTGAAGGGGACATAAGATGGTGACAACGAGTTTGACCTTGAGACCCATTTTCAAAGTCAAATGATAATTCCTGATGATCATTGCTCAGTCGTATTCCTCAATAGGGTACACGACTTTGTCTCAAAGGTCTTATTCATTCAGTGCTAGATACCACTGCACTGGTACGCCTAAATCATTAATCGGTTTCCAACGTTGTTATGGTGTTAGGGTGTTAGAAGTTCGATATTTGTTTTGAGGAACTGATTATTAATAGTAACGTTTTCCTGATTAATAATTCAGGCTATTTCAATTCAAGAGAAAATTGAAATGATATTGATTTATGGAGAAAGTAGAAGGAACATCGATGGTGGTGTTGCTCTTCACGCCCAACGTTTCCCAGACCAGATACGATCGCGCGCTTCCTTTTATAGGGTCATCCAACAATTCACTGGTGAAGGAAGTGTGCAACCAAATAAAAGGAATCGGTCAGATAGGGTGGCTGTTGAGGACAATGAAATAGCAGTGTTAGCTGCCGTTGCACACGATCCTCACATTAGCACTCGCCAAATAAGTCGTGAATCAGGAATTTCTCAAACGATTGTCTGTAAGATATTACATCGGCATAAATACCATCCTTATCATGTTTCAATGCATCAATAACTTTCTAGTGAGGATTTTTCCTTTTGTCAACGGGCACTACAGCAAATTGAACGAGACCCCCTTTTCTTCACCAAGGTGTTATTCTCTGATGAGTCAACTTTCACCAATCACGGTACGGTCAATCGACATAATATGCATTACTGGGCTACCGAAAACACTTTTTGGGGAATTATTGGGGATAAATTAATAGGTCCGTATTTTATTGATGGCAACTTGAATGGCGAAAAGTATGCAAACTTCTTGCGGGACCATCTTCCAGTATTAATAGAAGAACTGCCATTGGAGTTGCAACAAACAATGTGGTTTCAACATGATGGTTGTCCAGCCCATTATTCCCAAGTATTAAACAATGTTTACCATCAACATCGGACGAGGGGGTCACTTGATTTCTTCTTGTGGGGCTACTTAAAAAGTGAGGTTTACAGAAAAAAGCCAACAACACGTGAGGACATGAAAAAACGAATAACTGAAGCGTGCCGGAAGATTACGCCAGAAATACTTTTGAATTCTGTTGGTTCATTTAGAGCTCGGATAGACAAGTGTATTGAAGTGAATGGTCATATTTTCGAGCATTTTTTGAAATTGTCTCGGGAAATAAACGTCGAAATGGGAAGAATTCAATGATTCAACAGTGGGAGGCAAGCGGACCCACTTTAATCACCCCGAAGGAAACAAAATACTGCTACGTCCACGTCGTTGTTTCTGCGTTATGCTAAACGCAGTATGTAAAAATAATTAACAAGCCTACGAGCAATACGACTGAGCAATGAAAATCAGAAATTACAATTTGAAAAATCAAAAGTGACCTTCGTTTGACCTTGAAAATGTGTCTCAAGGTCAAACTCGTGGTCACCATCTTATGTCCCCTTCAGGACCTTGTGACTTTTGTCTGAAACATTTTTCGTGATATCGCGTATTTTTCGAGTAATTTGGATGTCTCAAGTTATAAATCCGGGTTGCTGGATGCCCACATTCCCACATTCTGCTTTCGTTTATTGAGATAATCCGACCGGACCAAGTCACTTTAATAATTTCCGCCGAAATACCCGATCAAGAAGGCGACTTAGAATGAAGCCGTTACTACGCAGATACCCTATACATGGTCGGAACTAAATGTTGTAAGAAGTATCCACATTCACTTCTGACAGAGACAATCATTGGCAAGTTTTCATTGAAAGCTTATACTATAAATAACAATATTATATAATCATAAAACAATTTAGGCATGAAATAATGCAGTACATTCTGTTGCCAATTCACAAATGACGAATAATAAAAAAATTAAATTCAAAATGTTGATGGGGGAAAAAAACACTGTGAATTGGCTTCAAAGAAGAAGAAAAAAAGTAGAAAATCCAAACAGATGTTACAAATAGGTTAAGTTAATGGTTCAAAAGTTTGTTCAATATCCATGTAATTAAAAGAAAAAAGCCATTTTTTAACATTCACTAAAAATACTGTTTTTACTCTTTCGCATCTAATGTTATCAGGTAGCAAGTTAAAAAGAAACAGAATAAAACTTAAAAAAGTGTGAATTTTTAACTACTGGTACTGTTACAAAATTCCTGGTGTTATTACGCAAGTTATAATTTTCATTTGTTCTAACCTGATAAAAACCAGATTTATCAAAGAAATTCGAGGTTCCTAAAAAGTTCTAAATTGTTGAACACACTCAATATCGAAGCAGGTATCACAACAATTAGTGTAGTGATCAAAACCAATCGAATTCTGCGAACAACAGATTAAAGGAATACGTGTACAATTCGGGCTATGGTAAGATAATGAAAAATCTTGATGGTCCATGCTTCTGATATTAAGAACATAAACTTAGTTTTCATGCTAATTACAAGTTAATGATGACTGAACCATAATTTCAGTAATTCAAGATCGTGGTTTACATCCATAAAAATATTAAAATTATTGTTATGAGAGTAGAAAATAGCTGTATCATCAGCAAACGCAGAAATTATTCCTTTGAAAGGTTGACTAAACAGAATTAAAAATAAAATGGGACCCAGAACCGATCCTTGTGGAACACCTGTATTTATAAATTTCAGCGAGCTAAAAGACTCTTTAATCTTCACCATCTGCCTTCGATTTGCTAGGTAAGAAGCAAACCAGTTAAAAATAAAGCCTCTAAAGCCCGTATTATACAGTTTATTTAATGATAAAGAGTTGTTGCGTGCAAATCACGCCCCAAAAATCCTCCACTCCCTTTGGTCCTTTGTCGTCTGTTCACTCCTTTGCCCTCCTGCCTTTTCTTGTGTTGTCCACGTTCTTCTCTTCCCGTCATTCTCTGGATGCCATGATACAGGTGGGATTCACTGGATCCTTTGGGTCCAGTTCCCTCGCTCTGCCTACCGCTCCAGAGATGACCATCTAGGTACCCCTCGAAGATGAAGGGGACCGGCAGCGTTTGGCTATCGAAACATTTAAATAAATTAAAATGTGGACAACCTATGCCGAATCAATGGAGAAGTAGCTTCTTGGTTCCATTATACAAAGGACAAGGCGACACTCGAGAATGCAATAACTACCGTTCAATCAAGCTTATGTCACACACAATGAACATCGTCGAAAGAGTCTTAAACGAACGTCTTCGGCAAATAATAAAGCTCGACAATAGCCAGTGTGGATTTGTTGAAGGAAGATCGACGGTGGACGCTATCCAAAGCCTAAGAATAATAATGGAAAAGCACAGAGATTCGTCTAAGGATTTACACATGGTATTTATCGACCTCGAGAAAGCATTCGATCGAGTGCCTAGGGATCTCATATGGGCCGCGCTGAGGTCTCAAAACGTACCGGAAACGTATGTAAGAATAATACAAGACATGTACGGAAACGTGAAAACTGCGGTTAAAAGCTCTGCTGGACTTACGAGAGAATTTCCAGTTAATGTCAGAGTGCATCAAGGAAGCGTACTAAGTCCTTTCCTCTTTAACGTAGTATTCGACTATCTTTTAAAAGACTGCATGCGCGAAGCAAATGTAACGCCAATTCTCTTCGCTGACGACGCAGTTATACTTAGCGATAACGTCGAAGATTTACAGAACGCCTTAGATTCATGGAGAAATGCGCTAGAGAGAAACGGGTTTAAAATAAGTCGTTCAAAGACGGACGGAAAAAGAATTCCTGGATTTCTCAGATGGCAAATGCGCAACAACGTCTGGGGTTAACCACTGAAGCGATCCAGGACCGAGCATTATGTAGACGCGTTCTGCGGTCTGCGACATTAGCCAACCCCATAAGCGGAGCAGCAGCGATTCAGTAAAAATGGGAAACTCGTTACGCATAAGTTCGTATAACGAGGAAAGGGTTAATAAAAGGATAAGAAGAAGAAGAAGAAGAAGTAGCCCGGATAAAGCCAGGCGGACGGCCTGGAGACTCTTGTAGACGGACGGTCTACCCCCTTGATGCCCCGGGATGTCGATACCACCAGCAATGGCCGAGAGCCCACCATAAATAATTATATTGTTTGTTTAACGTAAACGTAAATTGTAAAAACGCCAAACACCCCCAAATTGAAAAAAAGATAATTGTAAAGAAAGCCCACAATTCCCTACGATCGTCACCCCTATTTTCTTGTCTGCAAGGAGACTTACGTCCCCCTCCCCTTTAAATACATTTTTGGGAATGTTTTCATCTCTACTTGGTGGTAACTATTGAGCTCCCCTTAATTGTCCCCTTAAAGTGTCCCGGGTCCGAGGGTGTGATATGGACCCAAGCAGTCACTCGACAGACAAAACGAACACGACAAACTTTAAAAAACCATCGACTGGCGTGATTGGGTGGTTCCACAAGGAGAAGCTGTTGGAGCTCTGGAAGTGAGTCCCTTTGCTCTGGCAGCTAAAATAGTGAAACTAGGTATGAATGTGTGTGTGTATGTGAGATGTGTGAGTGGGAACTAGCCGTCATAGCGGAGAGTGCCGAAAAAAAAAGAATAAGAAAAAAAAACGAAAACTGAGGAGACCAAAAAAAATACAAAAAAAAGGAAAAGGAGACCGGACAAACAGCAAAACAAAAGTAAACAGCGAGAAAACAAAATAACGACAGAAACCAGAACTAAGACGAAGCAGAGCAAGAAAAATTACACAACGCACAAAGAGAAAGACCAACAAAACAAAATTTCACAACACCCGGAGCAGGAAAGACTCCAAGAAACGACGAACCCCAAATAACCCGACGACGCAACCTCAACTACCCTGTGACTGTGGCGGGAAGTATCCAACCCCCTCACCAACCCCGACATTAGACAGGAGCGAGGAGTAGGAAGAAAATAAAGATAAGTACCCCTTTTGCCATTTCCATATATAGAGTGATATTACTGTGCGACATTCCCCCGAGTTGGGATTTATTGATAATTTTGTGCGCGACCCCGTAATTCTCCTTACCGCCTTACCTAATTGTTAAACATTCGCGACCCCGTCGACCACAAGTGAGTCATCTAAGAAATCTACTTAGTGATCGTACGGAATCGTGGGCCTTCCCGTGACCGCTGCCTTAGTTATAATACGTATTAAATTTTTTGGTAGCCCGGTAGCCCGGCATCTTTGTTAGTATATTTAGTTATTTAAATTCGCGGAATTAGCAACAGAGTGGTCCACTGTGTTAAATGCCTTAGTTATGTCTACAAATAGAGCTGCACATCTTTCGGACAAATTTATACTATTGTAAATTTCTCCAATGAATTCCTGCAAGGCCGTTTCTGTCGACATACCACTTCTAAGGCCAAATTGACAATTGTTGAAAAAATCCGTCCTACTTAAGAACGAAACAATTCTCGATTTAATACCTTTCTCAGGAATCATTGAAAATACAGATAATAGAGATATAGGCCGATAAATATCTATGGTCTGAGTACCACCTTTTTTGTGGAGGAGAATTACTACCATTTTTAACACTAAGGTTAAAAATGTAGCACAGGACGTCGGAAACAAAAAATGAAATCTGCTTAAGAACAGAGCTGGAAACTGAATCAAAAGAGGATGGATTTGATGATTTAAGTGACATAATTATTTTCTGAATCTCAGCACCTTTAAATTCACAGAAACAAAATACTGCTACGTCCACGTCGTTGTTTCTGGGTTATGCTAAACGCAGTATGTAAAAATAAATAACAAGCCTACGAGCAATACGACTGAGCAATGAAAATAAGAAATTACAATTTGAAAAATCAAAAGTGACCTTCGTTTGACCTTGAAAATGTGTCTCAAGGTCAAACTCGTGGTCACCATCTTATGTCCCCTTCAGGACCTTGTGACTTTTGTCTGAAACATTTTTCGTGATATCGCGTATTTTTCGAGTAATTTGGATGTCTCAAGTTATAAATCCGGGTTGCTGGATGCCCACATTCCCACATTCTGCTTTCGTTTATTGAGATAATCCGACCGGACCAAGTCACTTTAATAATTTCCGCCGAAATACCCGATCAAGAAGGCGACTTAGAATGAAGCCGTTACTACGCAGATACCCTATACATGGTCGGAACTAAATGTTGTAAGAAGTATCCACATTCACTTCTGACAGAGACAATCACTGGCAAGTTTTCATTGAAAGCTTATACTATAAATAACAATATTATATAATCATAAAACAATTTAGGCATGAAATAATGCAGTACATTCTGTTGCCAATTCACAAATGACGAATAATAAAAAAATTAAATTCAAAATGTTGATGGGGGAAAAAAACACTGTGAATTGGCTTCAAAGAAGAAGAAAAAAAGTAGAAAATCCAAACAGATGTTACAAATAGGTTAAGTTAATGGTTCAAAAGTTTGTTCAATATCCATGTAATTAAAAGAAAAAAGCCATTTTTTAACATTCACTAAAAATACTGTTTTTACTCTTTCGCATCTAATGTTATCAGGTAGCAAGTTAAAAAGAAACAGAATAAAACTTAAAAAAGTGTGAATTTTTAACTACTGGTGCTGTTACAAAATTCCTGGTGTTATTACGCAAGTTATAATTTTCATTTGTTCTAACCTGATAAAAACCAGATTTATCAAAGAAATTCGAGGTTCCTAAAAAGTTCTAAATTGTTGAACACACTCAATATCGAAGCAGGTATCACAACAATTAGTGTAGTGATCAAAACCAATCGAATTCTGCGAACAATAGATTAAAGGAAAACGTGTACAATTCGGGCTATGGAAGACAAGATAACGAAAAATCTTGATGGTCCATGCTTCTGATATTAAGAACATAAACTTAGTTTTCATGTTAATTACAAGTTAATGATGACTGAACCCTAATTGCAGTAATTCAAGATCGTGGTTTACATCCATAAAAATATTAAAATTATTGTTATGAGAGTAGAAAATAGCTGTATCATCAGCAAACGCAGAAATTATTCCTTTGAAAAGTTGACTAAACAGAATTAAAAATAAAATGGGACTCAAAACCGATCCTTGTGGAACACCTGTATTTCTAAATTTCAGCGAGCTAAAAGACTCTTTAATCTTCACCATCTGCCTTCGATTTGCTAGGCAAGAAGCAAACCAGTTAAAAATAAAGCCTCTAAAGCCCGTATTATACAGTTTATTTAATAATAAAGAGTTGTTGCGTGCAAATCACGCCCCAAAAATCCTCCACTCCCTTTGGTCCTTTGTCGTCTGTTCACTCCTTTGCCCTCCTGCCTTTTCTTGTGTTGTCCACGTTCTTCTCTTCCCGTCATTCTCTGGATGCCATGGTACAGGTGGGATTCACTGGATCCTTTGGGTCCAGTTCCCTCGCTCTGCCTACCGCTCCAGAGATGACCATCTAGGTACCCCTCGAAGATGAAGGGGACCGGCAGCGTTTGGCTATCGAAACATTTAAATAAATTAAAATGTGGACAACCTATGCCGATTCAATGGAGAAGTAGCTTCTTGGTTCCATTATACAAAGGACAAGGCGACACTCGAGAATGCAATAACTACCGTTCAATCAAGCTTATGTCACACACAACGAACATCGTCGAAAGAGTCTTAAACGAACGTCTTCGGCAAATAATAAAGCTCGACAATAGCCAGTGTGGATTTGTTGAAGGAAGATCGACGGTGGACGCTATCCAAAGCCTAAGAATAATAATGGAAAAGCACAGAGATTCGTCTAAGGATTTACACATGGTATTTATCGACCTCGAGAAAGCATTCGATCGAGTGCCTAGGGATCTCATATGGGCCGCGCTGAGGTCTCAAAACGTATCGGAAACGTATGTTAGAAAAATACAAGACATGTACGGAAACGTGAAAACAGCGGTTAAAAACTCTGCTGGACTAACGAGAGAATTTCCAGTTAATGTCGGAGTGCATCAAGGAAGCGTATTTAGCCCTTTCCTCTTTAACGTAGTATTCGACTATCTTTTAAAAGACTGCATGCGCGAAGCAAATGTAGCGCCAATTCTCTTCGCTGACGACGCAGTTATACTTAGCGATAACGTCGAAGATTTACAGAACGCCTTAGATTCATGGAGAAATGCGCTAGAGAGAAACGGGTTTAAAATAAGTCGTTCAAAGACGGAGCATTTGACGTGCCCATTTGCGCATCCATTGCGACATGTTCCAGATATAATGTTGGGCGGAATAGGTCTTCACAAAAGCACTATCTTTTAGTACTTAGGATCAATCGTTAACATGGAAGCGAAATGTGACGACGACGTAAACCACAGAGTGAGTGTGGGATGGATGAAATGGCGGGAAAATTCGGGAATCTTTTGCGACCGAAAATTTCCACTTAAATTAAAGGGGAAACTCTACACCACGGTTGTTAGACCAGCTCTTATAAACGGTTCACAGTGCTGGACAATGTACGAAGCGTTTAAAAACAAAATGACGGCAGCGGAAATGAAAATGTTAAGGATGTCTAGTGGAGTCACTAAACGCGATTGCATTAGATCTACGCGTATAAGAGGAAGTCTACATATAAAGAATTCGGAAACCGAACAGCTTGAGGCGAATAGAATAAGTTGGTATTGCCACGTTCAAAGAAGATCTGCGGAAAATCCGGTTAAAAAGGCACTATCAACTACGGTCACTCCAACTGTAAGAAAACGAGGTCGGAAAAAGAATTCCTGGATTTCTCAGATGGCAAATGCGCAACAACGCCTGGGGTTAACCACTGAAGCGATCCAGGACCGAGCATTATGTAGACGCGTTCTGCGGTCTGCGACATTAGCCAACCCCATAAGCGGAGTAGCAGCGATGCAGTAAAAATGTGAAACTCGTTACGCATAAGTTCGTATAACGAGGAAAGGGTTAATAAAAGGATAAGAAGAAGAAGAAGAAGAAGTACCCCGGATAAAGCCAGGCGGACGGCCTGGAGACTCTTGTAGACGGACGGTCTGCCCCCTTGATGCCCCGGGATGTCGATACCACCAGCAATGGCCGAGAGCCCACCATAAATAATTATATTGTTTGTTTAACGTAAACGTAAATTGTAAAAACCCCAAACACCCCCAAATTGAAAAAAAGATAATTGTAAAGAAAGCCCACAATTCCCTACGATCGTCACCATTATTTTCTTGTCTGCAAGGAGACTTACGGCCCCCTCCCCTTTAAATGCATTTTTGGGAATGTTTTCCTCTCTACTTGGTGGTAACTATTGAGCTCCCCTTAATTGTCCCCTTAAAGTGTCCCGGGTCCGAGGGTGTGATATGGACCCAAGCAGTCACTCGACAGACAAAACGAACACGACAAACTTTAAAAAACCATCGACTGGCGTGATTGGGTGGTTCCACAAGGAGAAGCTGTTGGAGCTCTGGAAGTGAGTCCCTTTGCTCTGGCAGCTGAAATAGTGGAACTACGTATGAATGTGTGTGTGTATGTGAGATGTGTGAGTGGGAACTAGCCGTCATAGCGGAGAGTGCCGAAAAAAAAAAGAATAAAAAAAAAAAACGAAAACTGAGGAGACCAAAAAAAATACAAAAAAAAGGAAAAGGAGACCGGACAAACAGCAAAACAAAAGTAAACAGCGAGAAAACAAAATAACGACAGAAACCAGAACTAAGACGAAGCAGAGCAAGAAAAATTACACAACGCACAAAGAGAAAGACCAACAAAACAAAATTTCACAACACCCGGAGCAGGAAAGACTCCAAGAAACGACGAACCCCAAATAACCCGACGACGCAACCTCAACTACCCTGTGACTGTGGCGGGAAGTATCCAACCCCCTCACCAACCCCGACACTAGACAGGAGCGAGGAGTAGGAAGAAAATAAAGATAAGTACCCCTTTTGCCATTTCCATATATAGAGTGATATTACTGTGCGACCCCGTAATTCTCCTTACCGCCTTACCTAATTGTTAAACATTCGCGACCCCGTCGACCACAAGTGAGTCATCTAAGAAATCTACTTAGTGATCGTACGGAATCGTGGGCCTTCCCGTGACCGCTGCCTTAGTTATAATACGTATTAAATTTTTTGGTAGCCCGGTAGCCCGGCATCTTTGTTAGTATATTTAGTTATTTAAATTCGCGGAATTAGGAACAGAGTGGTCCACAGTGTTAAATGCCTTAGTTATGTCTACAAATAGAGCTGCACATCTTTCGGACAAATTTATACTATTGTAAATTTCTCCAATGAATTCCTGCAAGGCCGTTTCTGTCGACATACCACTTCTAAGGCCAAATTGACAATTGTTGAAAAAATCCGTCCTACTTAAGAACGAAACAATTCTCGATTTAATACCTTTCTCAAGAATTATTGAAAATACAGATAATAGAGATATAGGCCGATAAATATCTATGGTCTGAGTACCACCTTTTTTGTGGAGGAGAATTACTACCATTTTTAACACTAAGGTTAAAAATGTAGCACAGGACGTCGGAAACAAAAAATGAAATAAGAACAGAGCTGGAAACTGAATCAAAAGAGGATGAATTTGATGATTTAAGTGACATAATTATTTTCTGAATCTCAGCACCTTTAAATTCACAGAAAAAAAATGTCTGCGGTTCCACACCCTCTAAATTAAATGAATGTTCAGAATGAGAAGTAGGGACACTAACATTTAAGAATTCATGCGAGGAAAACAAATTTGTAAAAAAAAAGTCATTGAATAAGTTAGCACTATCTATCGAATGCATTCAATTTGTAGGACAAATACAAGGGACATGGCGACCATATTTTGCATCGAGTTCGAAGAACAACATCGAGTCCTGAACTTAAAATAAAGGATGAGATAAGATCGAAGACATGTGTCTGCTCATGTGCGGCAGTGTGTTGAGTAAATTGGAAATTCCAGCCCCACTCGATGCACGATTCATTTAATCAAGAATCGCAGCGCTGGTTAGATTTCGATAGAAACAATTCGCCCAAATGTCCCACTGCTGAATCCCCGGCAAAAGAACGTGCTCGACGCATTGATGAAGGCGGTTGACCACGGAAATGCCGGCATATTCTTCCTCGATGCGCCTGGTGGAACTGGCAAAACGTTCCTTATTTTGTTGATTTTGACTTCAATTCGGTCAATAACCCATATCGCGCTTTCGGTCGCCTATTCTGGAATAGAGGCCACGTTGTTGGGAGATGGTCGGACGACGAAGCAACATGAAACATTTCAAGAAACAGCTGCAAAATTATGTTTAGCAAACATAAACTACATAGTGCGCATTGGTTTGCGATCTGCCGCATAATTTATAAAGCGAGGCCTGTTTCTGGCTATTCACTCTGTGCCACTTATCCACCAACATGGTTGCAATTTCTATTTCATACTTTTCGATTGTAGATTAGACTTTCGAAAGAGCCTCATTATTCTGTTAGAATAGGGTAATGGCGATGTCAATGAGATACTTGAACATATCAGGGGAAATCGTTTAGTCTATCCCAACTTTCCACATATATACCAGAATATGTTTCAACCAAAACAACGCTTCATATGACTACTATTAGTCAAAGAGAAACGAACTATAAGCCAAGTCTCATCAATCTACCTCTTACATTGTACTTACGGGCATTTCAAGTCCATTAGTTGCTGGTTATACCAGGGAACCTTCAAACACAAAGAAGGCCTGTTACTTTAGAACCTGCCTTTGAAATCAAACTACCAAGAGCACACAGCTTCGTAGGTACTCAAGAGGACAACTTTTCTTATGTCCAGCCTAATCGTTGAAACATTTCCATCGAAAGGACATGTTTCCCTCCAAAGCTAGCCATTGTATATATACTTATTACGAAATGAGACAAAGACACTTTGTGAAATTGTCCATCTAAAATCATTCATCTTACAAGAATCCATCTCCCTTAGCTTCCAAAATGCTTTCATCCCCTGAGTTAAGCCTGAAGGTACAATGGGGACTACGACAAGTAGGCTACATGTAAATTGATTTTTGAAGAAGCCCACTTCTGCCTGGCATCGAGCCTGCTTTTCGATGTTCAAAGAACCTTAATTGTTTTGGTAGTTCCTAATTAATTCCTTCGAGAGGTGTAATTACTTTCGAGACAAGAGTTCGCCACACAACACATGCCGTGAGTGAAACGTCTACAAATTCTCTTCCATCTCCTTCAACTAAAGGTGGATGCATACCATAATTAAATTTTAGCACACAGACATTTGTGCTACCAGTACAAAATTTAACACTGTACTCAGGAGATTTCAAAGGAGCAGGGACGAATATCCAAACACAAACACATACAGATACACTTTAGAAGCTGCTTCGTTTCAAATTCCCAACTTGCGTACGAGAAGGACAGCAAATGAATGAATCTATTTCCAGGTTATGTTGCAATTACCGCAGACACCTTCCTACGTTCATGGTCAGTTGAACTTTTCGACAACGGCATCTGTTGTATGTGGCTGTTTAGTTCATTTTAGGGGCTTCCCCTAGACCAATGTCATGACACCTAGTGGCTTAGGTAAACTCATACGAATTGTTACTGCAGTTGAAGAACTTGAATCTCTCCAAGGTGTAACACATGTTACATCCAAAAAGCCATGTTACATCCAAAAAGCCATGAGAAAATGTCAATTAATAAACGTGTGCCCCATAACTTGTGCATCCTAGACGAAGAGTGAGCGAGAGCGAGAAGGAGACCGAGAAAGCGAAACCTAAAACCTAGTTATGGACAATACATCGGGGGGTAGTACCTATAGATACTGCCGCTTGTTAGGGCAAGGGCTGGACAATAAATTTTGCATGTCTGACGAGTTGTGCTACTTATCGTCGCAATAAATCGCATTAATTTATTGCCCTAGGACAGTTAAATTATTTAGTGCACACCTATATGTTGCCCCGAAGCACACACAGGTTAAATATTATTCAAATGTCCAACTCCGAGTTCTGAATGGCTGAGCTGTATATTTTCTGTGGCATGGTGCATATGTGGAAGAGGCAAAATATTGTAATCGACAGTGTGCTAGACAAGTAATGCAGTGGCACTCGGAGTAAGATAGACACGTTTATTTAATAAGGGCTTAAGCTGTTTCCTCATGCTCAATGTTCGAATGAAAAGCGACTGTCAGAGGACAAGTAAGAGCTCTCAAAATCGTTTGGCGAACGAATTGTAAAGGAAATAGTTCACTAAATGATGCATTTACTTAAGCTTCTACTTGCAAAATGAGTGATTTAGTGCCCTCAATACCAGTATTCATCTTATATCTGAAGCCGATCATTTGCTTGAGAAGTTGAAAGAATATATAGCGAATTCCTATCACTATCGTGTGTCAAAAACAAGTACTTTTCAATCTTCTCTCCTGAGGGATCGGAATTGTGCAGTTGTCTTTTGAAATACTTCTGCAGTTAAATTTGACGGATCTGTACTACATACGAGTACCCTTGCGATTTCAGAGCATGATTAACCTGTTTCAGAGCTTAAACAGCAAATTTAATGGCAACCATTGTGTATTCTGCTCAACATACTTATTGTCTTAATCCTCTAACCGGCCACCACATCCTTCTCTTGCTCCGATCCAAAATATCAGGTATATGACCAATACCATTGTAGTGAACATCAGCAGGTGGAGGGTAATGTGTACTTGGAGAAGCACTATTTTGATATTATTTTGAGTATTGCAAAGCACATCAGCTACTTCAACGCGAAAATCAGACAGCTTCCATAGCCAGCGGCATTGATTTTATACTGAGAATTTGAAATGCTTGTGTTTGTCCAAACCGGGTAAATTCAACTTTGTTCACTTCAGCAATTCGGTGTCGGTCCAATATTTTATTTAAAGGGGAAGGTCATCAGCGCAGGAAAGGTGTTAAAAGAAATGTTGCTATGTATGGTCCTTCTTAGACAGAGCTGCCCCGATCACATCAGAAGAAAGAGTAGTGGGGAAATAATGCTACCTTGTCGTACTCCACTTTAAATTTCTTTAACACTTTATCGTTGAGACATGGCAGTAATGGCCATCTGATGTATTTTGTAATCAAATCTATGCGCTGCTGCTGGGTCCAATGCACCTCAAGTCGTAATGAGTACGTAGATGGCGGAGCAAACCCTGAAGATCCTTGCCGTGAATGTCAATTCGCTGATTAAACTAGAGCGAAGAGCTGCACTTTTTAAGTTGCTTAAGCACCAGGTCCCTGATAAACTTTTGGTAAGCAAAACTAAGCTAACCAAAATACATAAAATGAGGCACAGAAGATTCAAAATAGTGCGAAGGAACCGTCCTAATTCCATACAAGGAGGAAGCGTTGTTATCTTTGTAAGAAAAGGTCTGCGTTTTAGAGAGTACACCCGTCATGTAGTACGAAAGTTTCAGGTACTAGAAGCATGCATTTTATTTATCCAGCTCCGTAGTCCACCATATTTATCTCAGAGCTCGAAACACTTTTTCGATTTCAACGCCAATTGGTGAGGTCAGCACAGTGTGATGTACAGACGCGACCTGAGAGCGACGGATAGTCCGTCGTTTCCTAAACACGGCTTCTATTTACAACTGACAGGCAGGAACCAAGAAACCATAAACTGTCTACGCAATTTTGTGTATGACAGTTACAATTGCAGTGTTAGTACCGACACAGCCGTTCCGAACGAAACTGCAGAATTTGATGAGTATATTCGAAGGCATATTTACAGCTATGGTAGGGTGCATGGTACACACTTCTCCTGGACGTTAACGAAAGCGCTCTCCTAGAATTCGCTCCATAGAAATTAGTCAAACGAGGAGATTGACAGGTATCAAAAACAAATGGACGAGACCATAAAAAGAACGGTAGACTGACAGAACAATATCTTGATATCAGCATACTAAAACCGAAGACATATTCCGCAGTAGAACTATTAACGCATGAACACAAAAGCAGACTACTATCTGGACTAAATAATATCTTGTACAGACAGTTCACTGACAGACATAACTCGGAGATCATGACATTAAAGTCGTCGATCAAAAACCTCTAAACATTAATGAAAGAAAATTACAGGACTTTCGTAAGTTTGTATTGGAACAATAAAATTCAGGCTATAAACACCAGCAACCCAAATATGTTCCCGAAAATATATAAAATACGAGTATTTCGGAGGAAACATCAAAACGATCTTCCATATCTAAAGATCCCTGGAATAAAAGACACTGAACAAATACTGATAACAGCAGATAACAGTAGATCCAGGAAAAGCGATAAATGATGACAACTTCTTTGGAGGAGAAGTTTGATGCGATATGCGATTTGTATATGCAAATGTTGTCACTGGTTCTAACCACGACCTGGAAAATCAGGTTCTTTTGTACAATTCCTTCCGAAATGATATAAAGCACCGGCAATTCGAGAGCTCAGGGTTCACTGACGAAAATGTGGCAAATAATACCATCGCCTATAAAAAGGCAGGAAGTTGGTTTCGAAGGAACTGACTTCGTATCACTGAGAAGTAAGAAAACAGTGGGGACCGATAGAATATCGAAAATTGTGCTTCGACATCTTCCACTAGAAGCAGTGGACACTTATACCAACCTGTTTAATAATGCCTCCTATCCAACGCATTGGAAGACAGCGGTGGTACATCTCATTCCCAAAATGGATAAAGATATGTCCAATCTGGGAATCTTCGGTTGGTAAGTCTCCTTCCGAATATCAGCAAGGTTTTCAAAAATGTGTTCAATAGAGTCCAGACTAAGGGAGTTTAGGACAAAGATGTAGTTAATGAGATTATCAATTCGGTTTTAAGGCAGAATATGGTATATCACATGGCATGACATCCAGTGAAACAAAAGCAAGAAAGAGTGCTTTTAACACCGCGTGGTTAGAAAGCCACATATCCTATTTGCTTTGCTCTTCATGAAGTCTCCGGGTGTCTGCTGTCAGCCACGTGCTTTCAATTTTTTGCTTTCTACCGACCGACAGTAAACCTCCATATGTAAAAAAAAATTTTATCGTACCGTTCCAATTGTCCCTTAACAGTTGGCCGACTTGAGCGTCCTAAGCATGTCAATATTTTTATACCCGGGGCATTGTGGTCTCTTCAAATATTCAAAAGTCGTTTTGTTGCTACCTTCTTTACTCACTTAGGTGGCGCTACAGTTCGCGGTGAATTTTGGCATCAACTAACAAGTCTTTCCAGTTTGCCAGGTCTTTAGCTAGCTGCTATCAGTTGCGCACTTTAGGCAACTAATGTGCAGTTTTCTGGCAAGGAAGATGTACTCATACAGTTCATGTAATTCGCCGGTTTAATCATTATCCGCTTTCGGTATGGTCCATGACTCAGCGTCATAAAGTAGGACTGTGATGATCAAGGTCTTATATAGAGTTTCCTTGGTTTTTTGGAACTGCGTCTAAAGCCTTAAGAAATAGCGATGTGTAAGAGTGATTCTACGTTTTATTTCTGCTGAGATGTTGTTGGCAGTATTTATAGCAACGCCAAGGTAGACGAAGTCTCTTATAGCTGTCAACTGTGACGTTCTGTTTAATACGTCGAGTTGATGGCATAAACACATTTACAGCTAAACTCATTGTGGCAGCTTCTGTTTCAACAGTAGCGAATGCACCGGTGATTCACCGCTGTGTTCTCCCAATTATATCGATACCATCAGTGTATGATAGTAGTTGGACAAACTAGCTTGTAAACTCCGCACAATTCTTTTAAGTATGATGTCATAGAAGTCAAATGACAGCGCGTCACCTTTTTTTAAGTGTTTTTTGACATTAAAAGTATCGGCTAAATCATTTCCAACAGTGACGGAGGAGTGAGTACTCTTAATCGTCATTTTATGTAGACGGATGAGCTAGGCCGGGATGCCAAAACTAAACATGGGTAGATGGAGCTCGCCTATTTTAATGCTTTCATATATAGTTGTTCGTAATCGAACATAGGAAACACAACAGATGACTTCACACCATCTGACCTTTTTTGATACCTTGTACCTACTTTGTTTATTTTAAGCAGCATGGGCGTCCCACGGTCATAAAACTGATGCGTCAGCTGCAATAGCTATAAAATTGTGAACAACATGCACATATGTATATATTTGAATGATAAGATAAGGAAAACTTCAAGGTATAAGAGAATTTGTGTGAAAATCAGAATTAAACCAAGATTTGCACGTGTTTATTCTCATTTTTTGGTCCTTCGATCCTTAGCGATTTTAGTTTCCCCTCACCAGCGATAAGGAACTCAATTTGAAATCGTCAAGGACAAATAAGGAAAAGAATTCAAACTGATAACCTGAGTCAGTTTATTCTCAAAGGCCTTAAAATCGGTGAAAAGGTTAGGACTTCTTGAGTTTTTTCATGATCTGGAAACCTGTGAAAAGTTGAGCGTTTGTGGACTTACCTGTCCTAAAACTGCACATGATAGGGCCAAAACTCAGACTCCATTTATAGGGTGTACTATCGTCTAACTTGATTCGTGAAACGAGTTGGTGTATGTTCTTCACAAACGGCTTTTAGCTGGCTTGAATTCCTCGACCGGCTAGTAGTCAGGTCCAGGTGCTTTGTTGGATTTCAGCTTAGATATTGCTACCCTCCGTTCAAGCGAAGTTTTGGCTATCTTCATCTAAATTGAATGGTCTCTTCTTCCTGATGGACTGATGTTGGACTTCTTTGCCGTCATACAGTCTACAGAAGAAGTTTCTTAATTTGATAACCAACGCCTGTGACTCTACTTTCTTTCTCTAGTTTTTTTTCTTCCATTAAAACGGGTTTTTATGTCTTGGCAGATTCGTTTAACCTTTCGGTGAAACTTCAATTCGTTGTTCCTGGAGTACAGCCTCTAAAGATCTTCGATCCTGGCTGTATTTTATAACCTATTAGCAAAGGGACATTTAGCTATCTTTAGGTGTAATGGGCGACTATCCCATTTTTGCGAGTGGTGTAGAGGAATCTTTTACTCTATTCGAGTGCTGGCTGCCGTTACTCCTAGGATATACAGTGGCAATCGTCGGCATTATTAGCGTACCTTAATCGATTTGTTATCTATGGATCAGACCCTATTGTCGTCAAAATTATATCCATCTGTATCCATAGCGCGTATTGCCGTAAGAAAGCAATGAAATGTTTTACTAAGCATTAGACCATGAAATACCAACCGTCGTCCGGCTTACTGTTCGCATGGTTTGGACCAGCCGGTGTACCATCCCTACATTGCACTAGCCCTTTACTAAACAAACTTAGTATGTGCTCTCAACGTTCCTTTTGTCAGTGAAATCGAAGGAATTGGCCTAGCAAATCCGGGAATAATGAGCTTGATAACCTGTATGCACCGCAACAGGAACATCAATGCATCGCTAGGTAATATCGTATTGGGGATCACTACCTAATCACACCTGTTTTGTGGACCTTAGCTATTAAAGAATTTCTGCTAAATCTAGAAATTGAGTGAATAATCCGTATAGGAAGTGAATAAAAGCTACTGCATACACCGATGATGTGGCTGTTATGAAGACCGGTAGATGTCTCCCACGATTAGTAAAATTCTTAACGTTTCCCTCAGAATTCTAAGTCAATGGTCCAAGCTCTATGGCTGGGAATCAACCCGCAAAACACAGAGCTAGATTGACTTTCCTTCCATAAGAAAACCCTGTGGCTATCAAATAGTGCTTTATATCTAGCTATCTTTGTAGATAGTAAAGTTAGTGGGAAGCTTAATGTCGAAGAACGTATAAGGAAAGCTACGATCGCCTTTAAAGCTTGAGGCAATCTACAATCAAACTAGCATGCATAGACACGACTGATGCCATGAGGGCGATGGCAACGACTTGATTAGAAAATATACATTCAAAAATTGACAATGAAAAGCCCAATAAGATTGATTCAGCTTAATAGGTCGAAACGAAAAGCGAAAGGACACGCCTCGATTCTTACAAGTAAACTGTGCTTATGCTCCAGCAAGGCCTGCATAATACCCCATCATGTCTTTGAATCAGGAACCAAATGGTACAAGACTCGATATCCTCTGTTTATACAAATGGATCAAAGATCAGGACAGAAATTGGCCAGAGATGGGATTTTTCTAAATCAGTGGAACTAACAATGCTCACGACTCCTGCCGGACTACAGTAGTGTCCTTAACGTTGGGATAGTGGCTGTACCAAAACTAGATAGTCTTGTAGCAATGGTGGCAATATCCCATGAGGGTATAACCATATTTCTATGATAGTCAGGCTGGCATAAATGCTATCGAGGCTTGTGAAGCACTTTTGTAACGAGTTTAAGAGTCAGCAAGGGTTTAGATAAGATCATGCTTTGTTGAGTCCCTAGCCACTAGCACGTGGCAGGCAATAAACTGGAAGATGAGTTATTTGAGACAGGATCCTTCACAGAGAAGGGACTGACGGCACATCAACGTATCTTTCCTTCAATTTGCACTGTATTAAAAGTCAAGCGAACGATACAAGTTAAAGTCAATGAAAGGTTGACGAAGCTTCCAGCTTGTGAAACTATCGCCGATTAGTAAAAATGTTAAAAAGCATCCTTACCCCTTCTTGCACTAACCGACTGTATATGAGGAATTGTTGTGACATTTAGTGTAAATTCTTTGCTATCAGCACATACTGCGAACGTACTCGACGACGACCACCGACCGACCAACTCGACGGCTATACTACAACGATGACTTCACCCCAATGTGCAAAAATTTCTATACGATCCTTATCAATTGGACATATTTATTCCAGGACATTAACAATTTATAGCACCTGTGCAATGTAAGTACAAATTCCATTTCGCAGAGGAGACTTTTAACCACTAAACCGAAACTAAAAACAGAAAAAGGAAATCAGGAAGAGCACCCACTTGCCCACTTGCTCACTTCTCCTATGTCTACGATGACCAACACGATTAGAATTGAATCAGTTGAGTCATTGTCCCTATTTCAAGTCATTGTTGTGCAAATACTCCAAAGGACAACAAAAACAGCCGAAATGCGTTTTTCTCCAAGCGATGTCACTTTTAGCCGTACTACTCGTACACTATCGGATTTATTGCACCCTCGTGACAAAGGACAATTTGCTTCACGCAGATTGACAATAATACCACCATCACCATTGCTGTACCACACCCCACCGGAAAGGTGTTCCTTGACAGCTTCTGGCAGAAAATCTCATCAAAATAAATCACCTTTTAATGGATTGATATTGTTTCCCAATTTATGAATCCTTAAATCTCCTTAAAATGAGTCTTGTTCCTGTCTTGTTGTACGAGTACGAGTACGAGTGCAAGTAGTTGGTCCTTGGTGAGCTAGAATTCCAGCTCGGTACGAGCACCCAGGACAAACTCATTGAAAACTTTTTCCTTAGCTTTGGACTAAAAGATGCTCATGCTCGATGGCTTGGCGAGGAGTGAAGTATACGGGAACAGCGAGTGCAAATGCGAGCGAGTCCTTGCAAATCGTACGAATGTCTTGCGAGAAATCAGTTTTGAGAGAATTACCAAAGTTTAACAAGGATTTCGTGGGTGGCTAAAGGATAAATCGCGCCATACGAATACTTGTACTGTGACAAGCAACCGAAACAAGCGGAGGGGATTTTCCAGAAGTTAAGACATTGCCATTTGAGGGGACAAATTAAAATGTCGCATTTGGTTAAATGAGAGCAGATTATTCGGTTCCCTTTCGACGAATATACCCGTACACCGGAGCATGATAAGAAATCCAAAGGATAAACGAGTACGCTTATATACGAGTACGTATAGGGCATGACCGACTGCTGCTGAGATAGATGAAGAAAATTGGAAATGCCACAAAACTTTGCACACCGTTCGTCAAAGTTTTTAGATTTATTTTTTATCGTTGACAAATTGCTTTCTTGAATTTAAGATAGTGAGAAATAGTGTGGAATAAACAGTTGGAAGACGGTCTTCATTGGCTTGATAAAAGTCAAACGTAGATAGGATGAGTTAATTGGATGTCGGTTGTACTCTAACTGAGCAAATTAATGAGAATAAAATTCGAGATGAGGGGAGTTGTGAAATTCTTTTGTTTTTAAATGCTAGTATTTGGCATCCAGGATGTCTGTTATCCGGAGTTGTGGAAAAACATTGTTTCGTTTGGCATAAAAATTGAATAGAACTTTTGCACCATGACTGTTACTAACAGCACAACCGTTTCGAGATGTGCTCCAACGTTCCCTGGATCATCGTACTAGTTGTCATAATCATTCTTCTTCAGAAGGCGTTGAGAAGACACACATTTGTCATGTCATTGGCTCCCCACATGCACACTACCTGACGCTGATCACGATTGAGCCCAGCTTACCTATACGAAGAAAGTCGATAGTTGTGACCCTATGAAATGGTTTACTAACTTCATATTTCTCTCGAGTACTAACTAAGGAGCGTATACCAAATAGGGATATCGATTTTCGCCTTTGAGACTAGACTTGAGTGGCAAGGTACCCACTACTTTAACGTCTGGTAGTTGTAGCCTGATGTAAGCACAAAATTTGAAGATAGTGATAGGAGAAAAAGCCTTAGGCCTTAAGCCTTAAACAGCGGTTACCGTATGCTCAGGCATAATAGCAAGACCGGAAACTTGCCGGACCCTGCTTCCCACGTTCTTTATTTTAGACTGGAATCTTGAGCACGAAAGCAAAATAAATAAACTCATTTTCGAGAAGGTGGTTAAGATCGGAAATAACTGGCACAATAAATGACCTTAAACGAAGATGACAACACCGAAAATAGCTACTACGTGCTCTTGAACAAGACCTATGAGCAATGCCCTGCTATGCAAAATTATAAAGAGAGTTCATCTTAGTAGTACGGTCGGAAAATATAGCCTGCATGACACCACCTTTGATAACGGGCTTATCAACTTTGCGGCGGGACGAAACATTGTCGTAGCTAGCACGCGGTACCCCCATCTCGATATTCACTTGGAGAACTCCTGATCAATCAACAGTCAACCAGATTGACCACATTGCGATCGACGCAAGACACTCCTCCAATATTATGGATATCTGTACGTTCCGAGGAGACAACATAGACTCGGACCATTACGTTGTTGTAGCTAAGGTACGGTTGCGGATATCCCAAACTACGCCAAGACAAACTAATGCTGTGAGAAAATTCGACGTCAGACGGCTACAAGCGCAAGAGATCGCCAAGTCCTTTTCCGATCGAGTGTCTCTTAATCTCTTAAGAGGTCCAATGTCGCCAGCATCAAGCATCGAAGACCACTGGAAACACTGTCAAAACGCCATCAGAGATGCCGCTTCTGATGTGCTGGGTTTCACTCGTCCACCACAATGAAACCCCTGGTTCGATGATGAATGCCGGCAAGCACACGCAGCTAAGCAAGATGCATATAAAGCTCACTGCTGAAGGACCAGAGCTGCTCATGAGCTCTATGAGCAGAAGAGGAGAGACGAACACCGGCTTCTCAGCAAGAAGAAGAAAGAGCATGAGAAGCGCGCGATCGAGGAAATTGAGAGATGCTACTCCAGGAATGAGGTTCGGAAGTTTTACCAAAAGGTAAAAATAACATGCCGCGGAAGCAAACCCCGAACCGAAGCCTGTAGAGATGAACAAGGGAACATCGTAGTAGAATCGCAGTCGATGCTGAGGATATAGAAAGACCATTTCTGCAGACTGTATAACGGCGATGACGGACCAAATACCGCTGTCAGGCAGAATCAACCTTTCAACTTGGATGATGATGATCAACAATTCCGTCCACCCGACCTGGATGAAGTGAAGATAGCTATATCGAAGCTTAAGTCCAACAAAGCTGCTGGAGCGGATGGCCTGACTGCCGAGCTCTTCAAAGCGGCAGGCGATGACTTGGTAAGGAGCATACACCAACTCATCTTTAAAATATGGTCGGACGAAAGTATGCCCGATGAATGGAGCCTCAGCATTGTTTGTCCGATTCTCAAGAAAGAAGACCCTCTGAACTGCGCCAACTACAGAGGCATCAGTCTCCTTAACATCGCATATAAGATCTTATCCGCCGTATTTTGTGAACGCCTGAAGCCGTTCGTCAACAACCTGATAGGTCCATATCAGTGTGGCTTCAGGCCAGGAAAGTCCACCATCGGCCAGATATTCACACTACGGCAGATCTTGGAGAAGACAATGAGCTTCAGATCGATACCCACCACCTATTCATCGATTTTAAGGCCGCGTATGACAGCATCTATAGAGACGAGCTATACAGAGCAATGTCTAGTTTTGGCATCCCTGCATCTGTGCAGGATGACGATGGAGAATGCACGCTGCTCCTTCAAGGTCGGTAAAGATCTCACCGAGACCTTTGATGTCTAGAAAGGATTTAGACAAGGCGATGCTCTGTCATGCGATTTTTTCAACATCGTACTTGAAAGAATAGTGCAAAACTCACGAGCAAACACAAGAGGCACTATCTTTCAAAAGTCCGTCCAACTACTCGCATACGCCGACGATATTGACATAATCGGGAGAAAGCAGCGTGATGTCAGTGGCGCTTTCGCGAGTATTGAGACCGAAGCGGCGAAAATGGGTTTAGCGGTCAATGAGGGCAAGACCAAGTAAATGCTGTCAAGCAAAAAGGACAACCAACATAGACGTCTTGGACAGAACGTCACCCTCGACAGACATAACTTTGAGGTAGTAAAGGACTTTGTCTACCTAGGCTCTGCTATAAATACAGACAATGACACCAGCGCTGAGAGCAAGCGAAGAATAACTCTTGCCAACCGCTGTTTCTTTGGGTTAAAAAGTAGCAAAGCCCTCTCTCGGACAACAAAAGTCACCCTTTATAAGACGATCTTCGGTCCCGTCTGCATTGACGGTGAGTGGAGCAGGAGATACAACGACGAACTGTATGGACTGTACAGAGACATCGACCTGACCAGAAGGGTGAAGATCCAAAGACTAAGATGGCTTCGTCATGAAGAGCGTATGGACACCAATGCTCCGGTCCGAGAAGTCTTCGAATCCGCCCCCTAGGGACAGCGCAATAGAGGAAGACCGAGACTGAGCTGGCGTGCGCAAGTAAAAGGGGAACTCAGGCAATTTAACGTGCGGAACTGAATTCAACTAACACAAGATCGAGACGCTCGGTGATTGAGGCCCAGGTCCACCCCGGACTGTAACACCACCTAAAAAAAAAAAATTAAGGACTTTGTCTACCTAGGCTCAGCCATATACGTTACGAATACTCTCACAACGACATCAACGCTGAAATCAAACGAAAGATAACCCTTGCAAATTACTGCTTCTTTAGGCAAAGAAGGTAATTGACTAGCAAGACCCTCTCTCGAACAACAAAAGTTAGTCCATACCATTTATTCAAAACCTTAAAAATTTCAGTCCTGGTCTATGGCACAGAAGCATGGACATTATCAAAAATGAATGAGGGTGCTTTCAGCTGCTTTGAGAGGAACATTCTTCCAGTGATTTTCGGAGATACTCGTACAACGACGAACTGTACAGTGACATCGACTTAGCCAGAAGATTGAAGGACCAACAGGGTCTGTGTCATATAGAGCGGATTAAAACTTACGCTTCGGTCCGAAGAGTCTATGAGTCTGCTCCGAGGTACAGCGCAGTAAAGGAAGACCGCGACACAGGTGGCGTGCGCAAGTAAAAAGGGAACTTAGCCAATTAAACAATCGGAACTAGAGGCAGCTAGCGAAAGATCAAGCTGGCTGGAGACGACTATTGGCTGGGCCCAGGTCCATTACCCACCGTAGTCCTACCTAATGTAAGTAAAGAAAAACGTGACAGATCCCCGAATTCACTCTCGTAAACTTTAAAATCGTCCTGAATTGTAATCATGTGGCCGAGCCAGTGTAGTCGGACTACATCCACATCTTAATACAGCTCATAGAGTTCGTGGTTATATCTTCTCCTCCATTCGCCTTCCTCACATTTGGGACAAAATATTCGAAGAAGAATTTCTCTTTCAAAAGTGTTCAAAATCAGCTTTGCTTTCCTGCAAATCGTCCAGCACTTAGCACCGTAGAGTAGAACTGGCAGGATCAAATTTTTGTAGAGCATGATTTTCGTCTTTCGTGTTAGGAGGTTTGAACCCAGTTGTTTCACCACACCGAAGTAGCAGCGGTTTCCTAGGGCTAGTTTTCGTTGAATCTCCACAAAGGTGTCATTCGTGGTGTTGATATTTACTCCGAGATGGGTAAACTCCTTAACCACTACGAAGTTGTTGTTGTCAACACTGACGTTTTGTCCTAGGCGGTGGACAGATATTGCCTTTCGTGTTTACACCTGCCTTACGCACTATCTGCTCCAGTACTAGATTGAAGAAGTCACATGATAGCGCATCTCCTTGCCGAGTTTTCTAGCGTAAGGCGACACAATTGGATCAGTTTTGACGGGATCCCGAATTCCACCATCGCATTATTGAGCTCTACACGATGAATGCTATCATATGCGGCTTTGAAGTAGATGGAAAGATGGTGGGTCTCGACTTGAAATTCGTCGGTCTTTCCCTCGATTTGTCTCAGTGTGAAAATTTGGTCTATCGTCGATCTGCAGGGCCGGAAGCCACACTGGTACGTACCGATGAGTGTGTTGCAGAAAGGTTTGAGACGTTCACATATTACGTTGGATAGGATCTTATACGCGACATTTAGCAGGGATATGTCTCTGTAGTTTAAAGAGGACATAGGATCACTTTATTTGTAGATGGGGCATATGGAGCTGATTGTCCAGTCATCGGGCATGCTTTCATCCTCCCATACTTTGTTGATGATTTGGTGCATGCATCCTACCAAAACATCACCACCGTATTTGAAAAGCTCTGCTGGTAATCCATCAGAGCCGGCAGCCTTGTTTTTGTTCAGGTTTTTGATAGCTGCGCCGACCTCTTCTATACTTGGAGGGGGGACCGCATCTTCATTGACTTGATGTGGGTGTTCTTCTTCCTCTCGCACTCTCTCTACATGATGCCCATTTAGCAGCTGCTGGAAGGGCTAGATACTGGTTCCACAGATTATTGACGTTTGTGGGTGGTGAATGCACAGAGGAGAGACTCTCGCTCAGGCGCTCACTGTAGTCTCTGGCTGCTCCATTTGTGCTTAGGCGTCCAACGTGAAACAAGTTTTTTGGTGTTCCAAATTCGTCATAAGGATCACCATTAAAAGCCTTGCCATCACGAACTTGGATTTATTCTTTTTCCTCGAAAAAATCAAAGTACCTCTGCCAAGCTAACAGCTTGACCTTTCTAATTTAAAGAATTAGCTCTAAAAGCTTTCTCCAGACCATAACCAATCATTGGTAGACGAGATTTCCGAAGCAACTTTGAAAACTGCTTACCATTTCAAGGAAGTGTTTCACTTTCGACATCTTTTTCCTCTTTCCGTGAGCCACAGGCGGAACCAATTTAATTCGTCCTTGTCCCAGTTGCATTGCGAATGCCTTGCACTTTACAGAACCCTGAGTGTTCATAGTCCAGAGATCCATTGAACATCGATTTCAATTTCAATTTCAACAAAAAAAAAAGTACGAAAAAGGAAAATTATGAAAGATAAATCAACCGTTGCTGGGTCATCCATTTTCACTCATTTTTTCAGTCTTCCTTTACTCAGATATTGAACTTGAGAGATATCCCATTTATTTCAAAAGCTCTGCTTGGAAGGACGACTGCATAATGTGGGTATAAATACTCCGGAGTACTTCTGGTCCTCCCACACCACTCCAATGAGTATTGCTGTCGACTGCTACTGTTGCGTATTTATTTTCATTCACTCGCACTATTAATATCCTTCCGCGTTTCGTTCGTCCTGTGTTTTTTTTTTTGTTGGGAGGGGAAGGCGAGTGGGAATAAAAGTGCGGAAAAATCATAATTTATGTGAGCTGTTAGCCCCTCGATATATTCAAAGGCAGAGAGGCAAACTGTTCAGGCCCGAAACTAGGTCAATTCATGAAATGAATCGAATGTTAGAGGAGGGGGTCTGTTTTTTTTTCTTTCACATCCTTGGCTGTATTCTCTCGATGGGAGTTGCCATTCCTCTTCTTCACTTCGTTTGGTTTGGTTTATTTCTGCTTCTTCTGTTTCATCTGAGTTCTTGGCATTGGCATAACCCAACTCTAACCCCCTTGCCCCAAATCCTTAGATCAGCCAGGCGCACGTACTCTGCGTCAGCGAAATGGATAATAAAAATGAAATATTTTTTGTTTACGCAATCATTCTAATATGAAGCATTTCGGTTGGAACTGCTAGTGGCCTGGGTGGTGTGGATCTGGTTCAAGGGGTTGCTTTCTCACAACCTTGTAACTGGTAACTGGTAGCTTGGTAACTGGTAAATGTGAGTGCTTCCTATTGCTGCAAAAGAAGGAAGGCGATACACATCACAATGCCAGACAGGACACTACTATGTATTGACTCTGATTCTCGTTGTTACTGGGTACGGTAACTGCTGAAGCTGCTGCTGCTCCAGTTGTTCCCCGCTACTGTCAGTCGGGGCAAAGATGACTATTCCATTGGTGTAATCTCTGCGACATGGATTTATTTCGCCAGAGAGTTGAGACATCCTTAAGGGGCAAAGGATTGTTTGTTAGAATAACTGTGCGTCGACGGTCGTCCTCTTTGTCGGTGTCATGTATACGTTCTGTTTTTGAAGAGATGTATGACCTTCGGTTTTTCAAAACGACAAACAGAACAAAACACAAAAATCCTCCCCAAGATAAGGAATTTCACATGCATGAGTCAAAGAAAGAGTGGGTGGCGGCGCGGAAGCAGGAAGTTGGAAGCTTCGGAACAAAGGGGGGCACCGATTTGTGCCAGCATTCGTGGGTAGAGGTGTTCGTGTGTGAAATCAAGTAATGGAAATGAAATGCTTTGTATTCAGGACGCATTTCCAAGGGTTTTTCTTTCCTTTGTATTTCAGTTTTCTGTTTTCTGTTTTTCTTTTTTTTTTTATTATTTGCTTGCTCATTTTATTGGAAGAGAACCGTTAAAAAGTTATTTCTACACACATAAACATTTAAGGAGTTTAAGGACAATGTATACTTTTACTTTTCCTCGTTGTTCGGCGCTCCTTTTGCCGGTTCTCTCAAACTTTATATCGGTTAGCAGATGTGCATAAAACTGGTATTAGTGAAGCGGTAGGGTGTTAGGGGGTGACAATCTGATAATGAACTATGAAAGTGGAAGTAAGCCATAAAACAGAATGTCAGATAAAGCCTGGCCAAAGAGGGAGCAAACTTATGGTGAGATGAATTAAGATAAGTCGATAAAATATCACCAATGGAGTGTTTGGATCGTAGCTAAAGAGGACCGGCAGTGGTATGGAATAGTTTCTTTTTGTTGTGACGATTTTATGACGACAATGAAGATTTGGGGGCACTTTTGTAGCAACAACGGTGTATCGAGCACTTTCAATAGTCGATCGACTTTGTTTGGGTTTATTTCTTCTGCAGAATGGTAAGTTGGTGTGGCAGTAAACTGTCACTAAAAACTCTGGAACCAGGGAGTGTTTCCATTCCGAAGAAAGCTTCAAGTATTATTTAGCTGTTTGAAATCAAACTTCTTCAACGAGCTCAAGGTGCTGAAGGATGAGATGTACGTCGAATGGAAGTAAGCTTTACTTGAATCGCAGATAATAGGATGGTTCTGAACCTCAACCAATCTATTGTTATAGCCAACTTGATCCCTAGGCTATTGCTATTCAGTTCCGCGCGAATTGGACATGGTTGAGCTCATCTGCAAGGGGCAGCACTTACTAGCCAGTATCCCACTGATATGAATTCAAGGACCCTAGTAGTACACCTGTCAATGTACTGAACATAACCTATTCTGATAACATCCATGTTTCTCTGCTGGCCATAGCATTCTTTATCTTCAACATTCGAATGAACTTGGCAAACTTCATTTGATCGGGTGTTGGGCAGTTTTCCCGATATTCGTCCACGTCGACTGAAGTGTCTTTTCTGTTAACAATATGTTGCGTCTATAGAACTATATCCACATGGTCTATCATGCGGGCTTTGATTCGGTTCAAATGCCTTAAAAGGGCTTTGGAAGATCTTGTGGTTGTCTTATCTTTATTGCTTGTTGGTTTCAATACTCATCGCCGCATGCACTGACGCCTAATAATTCATTCCCATGCTGGGCTGGCATTTATAGTCGAACCATAGGTTTATTGCTAGGATGCACATGTAAGGATGCGGTTATTAATTTGAAGCCTAATATCGATCACTGGCCTGTAATCCGCATCCGAGGCACATTTTACAACATCAGCCTAATATATGCTCCTACCGACGATCCGCATCCGAGGCACATTCTACAACATCAGCCTAATATATGTTCCCACCGACGAAGTAAAGTCTCTATCAAGGAGGAGTTTTATGACTTCCAGGATAGAGCCCACGCAGCCTGTCCGGGGTACGACGTCAAAACCATGCTGGGGACTTGAATGAAAAAATCAGCAAGTCAAACATCTTTGGCGGATTACTTGGTAAACACAGCTTCCACGACATGACAACGGTTTCGAACTAATCGACCTTGCGATATCCAGTAACACGGTGAAAAGAAAGACAAGGTTTCCAAGTTGGCCAAACCGCCAACCCAATCGACCATATGCTAATTGATGCGAGGCCCGCATCTAGAAATTAGCACGTGCACACATTGCAAACGTCGACTTCGACCATTTTCTGGTTTCGGGTAAATTCAGAGCTGTGCTGTCGAACGAAAATCAGCTGTGAACTGCTCAGAAATAGAAAATCAATGTTGGACGCCTTAGCACGACTGAAGTAGCCAGAGTCTACAGAAAGTGCCTGATGAAAGACACTCTACCGTGCAATCGCCACCTAAATACTGTGTACCAGTATCGCAAGACCAGAGTAGGTTATAAGCCATCCCAGAAAAAGAGCCCGTGGTATTATAACAAGTGCGTTAGCCGGAAATTGGCGACAGAGCGTCCACATTTGCAAACGATATGCAACAAAAAACTAGCGCCCGAAAGAAGAATATCGAACCTGAAGAAGGCAACAGTATCGAACCTGAAGAAAAGAAGAGTATCGAACCTGAAGCAGGGAAGAAAAGAAAATCCGGAGTAGGATTAGCTATAGATCCTAAAAAACCGCAGTGAATTTTGAGTCGAGATTTTCCATCTTTTCATCGACTTTAAAGTCGCGTGTGATTGGAGGTGCAATGTGCAATTTGGGAACAACTCTTCCAAACTGAATATCATGTCTTCAATCTTGTTCTGGAGCAGAAACTGCGCAGGGATGGTATCAATAAGAAGGAATTAACTTCAGCAGGTTCATCTAACTACTGGGGTATGGGGACAATATCATCGGCCGCTTCTATCGTGCCGTAATATAGGCTTTCACGGCTATTAGAGAACAGGCCATGGTGATAGGCCGTGGACATGAGGACAAACCGAAGAAACTCACATGGAACACAACAGAAACCCTAACCGTGGACGTAGGCACTCCTAGCGGAGGCTAGAGTCATCAATCATCTGTATTCAAAATAACACCCGAATATTTAGTTTCGTTGGAGAAACGAGTGGCAGTGCATTTAAGCAGTAGATGAGTCAGATGAGACCTACTACGAGACCTTCATAAAGAGACCTACTTTCCATTGGTGTTCATATGGATTGAAAGTGAGTCATTCAGGCGTGTCTTATGCAAGTGGTCTCCTAGCCCACAATGAAAAAGTCCTGCTCTGTGAGAAATGGTATTACACTTTTCAGGGTCGTTTCCAGGTCCTCGGATGGTCTTAATCACTTAAGAATTACGTCATCCTAAAATGTATTAATTAATTATTTGTCAGTCCTCTGCTTGTAAGCTTATATTATCTGCTTTGGTTAGCATCCATAGGGTTAGAACTGAGAGTCGCTCTGACACTTGTAGATTCCAGCTTTTTCCATTCGAAGAGTCAGAGAAGTGATAGCGAAACCTTTTTAGGCGAATTGGTCTCGTTCCTTTTGGCGTTTTTTGTCGAGGTCAACTTTTTTGCGACATCGAAATTCAGTTCCCCTTTCGTTTCGGTCGGAGCATTAATAGCCAACAACAAGGTTGGACTCGCATCCAGCAGAAATCGAATTCGTTAATTGTAGGGTCATATTCATCAGGGTAAAACTACCTCTTCGTCTAATTTCCCCTCAGCTGCAGCACCGGTTTCATTTAGGCGCGAAAATCCTATGAGGAGGGTGTCAGAAGAATTCTGTGTCAGAAAAACTCCTGGTCCTGTGCCAGAAGTACTTTGGGCGCCGCCTAAGACCGACGAAAACGATACAGGTTCATTACCTAAGATTTTAATGGTTTCTACGGGTCTCACTGCTGGCTATCTGTTTCTTTCCTTTGTCGCCGCTGGAGGAGTAAGACTATTAAGACTTGCACTTTCGACAGCACTTCCTAGCTCTGCCTCAAGCCTACTTATCATATTAAGCTATCAAGCACACGACTCTCACAAGGCACTAAGCGACCTTTGGATAAGATTTCGTCATGGCAGGCTGAGCCCTTCCGATATTTTCTCCATTGTTCCAGCCTTAATTACCAAACTTGTCCTAGAAATATTCATTGGAGACTTTGTAACCGAAAGATATGGTCAGCTCGTGTTTGTTGGTTGAATCTTCTTAAATCTGTGCGCTAAGCAGTTGAGAACACTACGGATGTTGTGTCGTAATTTTGATGCCTATTCTGGACATCTTTGATACCTAGTGGACACTTAAATCGGTCCTAGCAACAGAAACGGTAGAAATGCTGCTAGAAAAGCAAAGCAAATTGGTATGGAGCCTTCAACATTCACGGCGTTTGGTGGTAAATCGCAGTTTCAATTTGCTCAATGTCCTGAAACAACTCACCACGTTCTGGACTAGAGATGCCTGAAACAAGACAACACAGTTGGGATAGCAGCTAGAATTGTTATCTTCAGACTCCAAAAAGATTGCCTTGATCCTAACTCAAGTTTTATTTGCTTTAGGAGCAGATGATAGCCATTCACGAATCTATGGCTTGCCAACTTCCAACTCACACTTTTTACCCTAAGCAGTTCAGTTCTCTACAAGGACAGCTCCATAAATAAAGCTTACTATTGGCTATAATCTGTACAAGGTATTCAAAAACATGGACTTCTGCATGTCAGCGTCATGGTTAACAATATTTTTGGCCAAATTTCCGACCGAAATTTTTCCATCAGTCAATAGCACTACAACTGTCACTTCCATAACATTTATATTAGTCCTCACTAAGCCTTGTTGTACGTTTTTTTGTCTATCCTTGTTCAACGGACGAAAAAACCAGTACAAAACACGGATGTCCATATGTAAATTAAATAACTATACCGACACAACCAGTGTAGCTTATCCCGCCATCAATGTCATAATCATCATCATCATTCACCATCTGCGCCACCTGCTGTGCTCACAAAGGACTAATCGGCTGACACACCACTTCATGTGTCAACACATTCAGTGTTATCCTGGTGAACATTCGTCTTCCTCGTTCCATCGTTCCATCGTTCTAAGTTCGCCACGATGACGAGGAAATTGCATTTCATATTCATGACGAGGACTTTATTATGATACCCGGCCATGGCACACATTTCACACGCGATCCACCTCCTTCTACATGAGAGCTCGGATAGAAAGTGCAACAGCAGTTGCATCAGGAATAGTGGCAGAAATAGCTCACTCACAGCTCACTGTTTTAGCCAAAGAAGCTCCTTTTGCTCTATGAATGAATGAAGTTGTGTAGAATTCGTGTGTACAAGTACAACACTCGTCCTTGTCAGAGAGCTGTACAGAATGTTAATCCAAAAAAGGATTCCTAGCGGTGATGATGGTGATGGTGGTTACCCAAGCTAAACCAACCGGGGATAACTGATTGTGACAACAGACTTTCACCCACCATCAGCAGCACTACCACCAAGCAGTACCACCATCACCAATACTCGTAGGCAGCAACAAATCCTCTCCAGCTAACCATTACGATCACCGCCAATGCTCAACCACCTAGAGCAGGAAATGATTGTTTCGTGCAGAATTAACTTGATTGACATGCTCCCAGATATTAGAAAACTTTATTAGCTATTCCTCCGCAACTGTGAGCTTACAATGTACGAATATGCTCCTTCTGGTTCTTATACTGGATCTGGCTGGCATGAACATTGGCATGAGCAAGCTTGCATCAGCGTAATTCTACTTTGTGCGAATAAGACCGAAAGGAGCACCCTGTTCCTGTTCAACGTAGTTCACTTTATTACACCCATCGATATGTAAATTAAGTTGTTAAGGCAACTCGTACACAAATACAATACACACACACAAACGTAACAGCAACAGAATAAAGTCCTTACAAGCTCAAGTCCTAGTGAAGGAGCTTTCCTTATCCGCACGTCCAAAGTGGTTTCCCTTTGAGGATTACTATATTGCTAGAGCCCTTCTCTGTGCCATGTTGCCTCTATGACTATGCTTGTGAGTGCAATTTCCTTTGGCACAAAAAATTATTGCGGCAATTGGCTGAATGATTGACACGTTTATTGCTTGCAATTTTATTGCAACACCAACAGAACAGGACTTAACTTATAGTTATGTAGTGAGTGAGGTCGTAGGCAGTAGGCAGTAAGCAGCACCACTCTAATGGAACTGGTATTTGGTGGTTTAAAAAATTCACTCGTCGATTTGAAGGCGCTTAAGTTCCGGTTCCTTGACTGAAAGTGAATGGGAAACCAAAACGCCTTTTACCAATGAAGTGCTTGAGTTGAGTTTGTATCAAAGGGGATAAGTTTCCAAGTCGTGGAGGGACACAGGTTCCAGGTAAAGCCTTAAACGGCACCCAATTTGTCAAAGCTAAGGCGACAGGTGTTTATTGCAAATGAGATTTGTACCTGTGGATACTCCAGACCGATTTCGAAAAAATAATATATTCCAGTGCAGGCACTAACAAATGTCAAAGTAGTTAGCCACTGACGGGTGGTTCAGTGAACGTGATGAACGAAAGAAGGACTGACTTAAGATGCAAGTTCAATTATTGTCTGAAAGCGATTAGGTAAACACGTTTTCAGAGACATGGCGTAAAGTAATCCAGGCTGACTAATTTAAAATTTCTGATTACAATACATAACTCACTTAGATTGGGGTGAACTTGGGAATCTTTTAACAAGGCTATCTAGTTAGCTCGGTCCTAGGTAACTGCTTCCAGTTGCGCGTTTTAAATCAGTTGAGGTCCCCTTCTACTCGTACTTGTGGTGAGATGTCTTCCTCAACTTCGTTGTATATCCGTGTTAGATTCGAAGACTCTGCTCTACATGTCTGCAGCCATCTCAGCCAGAATTCGTCGTGGAATCTTCTCCAAAACCCGTCAACACAAAGAGGAGCAAATATTTTTTTCGATGGATTTTTCTCTCGAAACGACTGAGGATACGAGTATCTTCATCCATTTTCGATAGTCTATCCTTCAGCACCATAAAGCAGGACTGGAAAAATCAAACTCTTATATAAAGTATTCTGAGTTTTTCGGGATGTATCGGTAACGGAGCACTAAGCTTGATATGCATACTCAAGTCTGGGCGAAATTAGAGATATCTTGTTTCATATGGATGGATGGATCTTAGTGTTGAGTTGGCTTTTAGAAACCTCTAATCGAAATTTAGCTCACTGGCGAGTTATACAGCAAAGTTTTACAGAGTATAGGTTGGCCATAGAAAAAAATATAAAGTGATGGATTGCATTTACGTTACAAGGTTATAGATTGGCATTTGTCTGAGAACTGAGAAACATCTTCTTGAAGAAGGTTAGAGTCATGTCACGAACAAAAAGATTTAAAAAATTTGTGTCGCCAGTATGAAGGGAGAGGAATGAGTGCCAAATAACCCTCTCAAGATCGTTTATAATAAGAAGGAAGAGAATGGGACTAAAACAGCTGCCTTGTGGAACCCCAACAATTTAAATAAAAAGAAGAAAAGAAAGGGAGCAGAGATAACCGTGGGTTTTAGTCTGGTAATTGACAAGTATTAGTTCATTTAAAAAATTTGCAAAAACAAGTTGTTGCGATTCGATAGGTACGGCCGAAAGAATGTAGCAACACAAAATGGACCTACGCGCAAGTGCTATTTTAATTGCCACAAAGTCGACCTTAGAAGAAAACGAAATGACAACGAAAGAGGAGTCAAAGCTGTTTCGAATAGCCAGTAGGACACCTAGACATGGAGAATCAATCATAGGGGACATTTAGTCATCCCGAAAGAAATTTTTTATGTTGGGAATAATATTATTTTCAGTCGGAGCGTAGATATCAAATAGAAGAGCATGAGATTGGTGCAAAACGGCATGAGTTTTAAAACGCAGTCTTATTACGTTCTGGAAATAGAGGAAGAAAAGTTTTGCCAAGTCTTTTAGGTACGAATAAATTTATCTTGGTCTAGTCTACTGCAAGTAGGGAAGGGCCGCAAGATCGTCTGCAAGGTGTTGAAAATTTCGTGATACTTTATATTGTGGTGTACAATAACAGAACGGAGAAGGAAAGACTGCACCAGAAAGGGGACACCAGCTAAGTATTGTGGAAGTAATAATGCAGTGTAGTTTGAAATTCGTTTGTTTTATTGAAAAGTGAAACTCCGGTGGGCCGCGCGTGCGCAATATCTCGAGAAAGGACGAGACACGCGACCCATTCATTCTTTTTCTTTGTGCGTTCGGGACTTTGAAATAGCGGGTCACTCTGTCGACGAGTGTACCGCCACCCGGTAAAATAAATCGTCGTGCTCCGACGAGCTTTTATAAAGTTTAAAAACCCGTTGTTTTTTTACTTCTTTTTCGGTGTTTTCGAGTTTTTTTTGTTCTTAGAGTTCAATGTTTCGTGATTCCTAAAAAAAAATCACGTGGTGCTCAACATTTTTGGTTTTATTGTCCCAGGTTTAGCTGCCCCTTAAAGCGCTGACTGAAGGTTTCTGGAACCCACCACTGGAATCAGTCGAAATTCCAGGAAGTTTTTTTTTGATTCTAGGCAGCTTTGACAGTTGCCGTTGGCGTTAGGGCTTGATTTAGGGAGGAATAGGGTGAGTTTGAGTATGGGGAGAGGCTTCAAAATGTGCGTTTCGAAACTCCAATTGGAGAAGGATTTGAAGAGTCTTGGTGATTTGGATTAACTTGCTAATTTATTTTCTGGCTTTGACTTGATGGACTGCTTAACTTAATTCTGCTTTTTGGTAAAATGTTTCAACTATTTACAGACACTCATTTTTTCAAGTTAGAAATTGGTGCTCGCTGGTCTATGCTATAAACATTCATGTTAAACCGGAAGATCAAGTTTGAAGATGCGATTCCTTCTGCGCTGAGGAACTTGTCTTTCCTACGTTGTCATTCAAAAGGTGACCACGTTTAATTAAAGTGTTTAATACGGAAGTGAAAGCTTTAGGTTGGACCGTCCACAGAAAATGTGAAGTGGAGAGGCCAATTCATTGGTCATCGGCTTCAAATTAGCTATTCATCGAATCTTTCTCGCAATAAAGACGTAGTTTCAAAACTGTGTGGCAAATGTCATCGTCTAGTTAGTGCCAAATGTTGTCGAGTTCACAGGCTTTAATTTCAGATAGCAAGTAGCCTATTTTGAAAATGGCGCGATAAAGAGCTCCATTCACTGTGACGTTCTGGACAGCCTCATTTTTTTAAGAAATATGGATTGGTGATTTCACTAGTCCATAAACCACGCAAAACCGCTGTTATGCCTGGATGAAATGGCAGTTCTTACATTTCTTTGGGTTGCTTAGCATCCCAAATATGGCTATTTTGCGTTTTGATGTAGTCATTAGGCCGGAAATGGACGAAGATGGTCTGGAAGGTCAGCTGGCTTCAGTTCTTGCAAAAATTGGATTTCGTTAGCTTTATACCAAGAACCTCATGTAAAATACGGCAAGTTGTTGCATGCGACAAGTCAAGCTGCTGAGACGGGCACAAAATCTATTCATCATGGTTATCGCGAACACTATTCAAGAATGCCACTTGTCACTATGTGTCGTACGATTGCGAATGACCGGCGAATCAAATACATATGTCGCAGACTAGAGGAGTTTAAGTGGTTTCGGAGGTGAATGTATTTATTGAGGTGACGGTTGAAAAGCTTACAGCATTGCAAAGTTTTGATCGTGCAAGATGGAAGCCAATCATGTCCGATGTTACTGAACGTATGCTTTTGGGGCAATCTCAGGTGAAGCTAGTAAAATCATATAAATACAGACTGTATGCCAGGGACACGTTGAATTCTTGCAGTGGCTGAATGACATCACGGAGACCCACGAGATAATACAGGATCTAGATATCGGAGAGGTGAAAGAGGAAAATTCTCAAGGCCTTGTGAAGCTTATCAATACATATCGAGACCGTTTTGAATGAAATGCGAACCAGTTGAGGGTGTATCGCTTTGGAGAGTGTTCAATTGAACTCACAACGATACCAGTTTGCGTCCAATCATATAAATACAATGGTGATCCTTACGTCTTGTTCTCACTTTTGTGCCCCAGTTACGTTCGTAAAGAAAAAGGACGACGGCGCCGGTTGCTTTTGCCTCGATTACCGGGCATTTAATTGGGTGGCGGAGAATTAGAAGCTCCGTATGCTTCCGGAAATGGTCGAATCTTTGACTGCGAATGAGACAAATACATAAGTGTGGAGAGACGCAGTAATAAATGTACGGCTTTCGCGACGGACGATTTGTTGTTTGAGTTAAATCTGATATATGTACAAGGTGGCCCAAAATTAATCATCCTATCGGAAGATGTTAAAATTTTTGCAAATTGCGTCGTACCTCAATCATATTTGAGATTTGTGAACTAATTAGCTGCAGAATACAAACAGACAAGCAATGGAGCGCTATAGTCTGCTGTCAAGCCATCTTCAATCTCAACAACGAAGAGGATGAGCGACGAGGCGCATTTCCACCTAAGTGGTTACGTCAATAAGCAAAATCTTCGTTTCTGGGGCACTGAAAATCCGCGTGTGATGCACGAAGAGCCATAACATCCACTCAAAGCACTGTGTGGTGCCGCGTTCAAGCGGGAGGAGAGATTCGGCCGTATTTTTTTGAGGACGCCATCGGCAATACGATCACTATTGCTGGCGAACTTTACAGGGCCATGATAAACGATTTCTTACTACCGGAAATGGATGAGCGGGTCTTGGTGAACATGTGGTTTCAACAAAACGGTGCAACAGCACAAACACAACGAGCCACGATGTACTATATATTGTGAAAGAAGCGTTTCCTGGTCGCGTATTCTCCCGTTTTGGCGATTTGGCATAGCCATTAAGATCGCCCGATTCAACCATCACAGACTTTTTTCTTTGGAGCTACTTGAAGTCACGGGTTTATGCCAACAAGCCTTAGACCATCGCAATGCCTTTAGATGCCCATCGGGTTCGTAAGTTATTTGGTCTTACGGAATTCCTCCGCAAATTCCGCAAAGACTTCCGTCAAAACTCAAACACTTGTACAGACAGTTAACTGACAGACAAGACCCAAAAATTAGGACACTGCAATCGTCGATTAAAAATTTTCAAACTGATACCATTGGTCCTAATTATAACCTGGACAATCGCGTCTTGGTGCACAACTTCTACATTCGAAATGAGATAGAGGACTGGCGATCCGAGGGCTCTGGTTTCACCCGGTTCAGTGACGAAAATATGGCAAATAATGTCATTACCAGAGAGGGTGGCCTCCATGAGATCTTCAACACAATCAGAGTTAAGAAAGAAAAGCAGTGGGGACCGATGGTATTCCGAAAGTCGTGCTTCGACATCTTCCTCTAGAAGCGGTAGACATTTACACCACCCTGTTTAATAATGCAATGAATAATGAGCATTGGAAAACGGCAGTGGTTCAATGTATCCCCAAAAAGAGAAAGCATATATCCAATCCGGCGAATCTCCGGTCATTAAATCTCCTTCCGAATATCAGTAAGGTGTTCGAAAAAGTAATCAATAGAGCTCTGACTAGGTGGGTTGAGGACAAACATACTATATAGTTCCGGATAGTGAATTCGGTTTAAAGGCGGGACATGCTATCTCACATGCCGCGTCTAAGCTCGTGTCCGATATCCGATGGAATAAAGGCAAAATGTACTGGTGCCTGCCTTGTTGACTTGGAGAAGGCCTTAGACGCCGTATGGTTAGAGGGTCTGTTCTATAAGCTGACTAGGCTGGGGACTAGTAAACAACTCTTGTACACTCTTTGTAATACGCTAACAAACAGACAGTTCATCGTGAAAAATGATGATGGTCTTCAGCAGGTCGCGGTCAATTCACAATAGGTTCACTTCGCCATACTATTGCGTATGCAGACGACTTGATAGGGTACAGAACAGGTCTAAAAATCGAGGTCATTAATACTCTCTTACAGCGTGACTTCGATAAGATAAGACGATTTTGCGATGACTAGAAGTTTAATATCAGGACCATGCTGCTATTTGGGTGTCCCGTGTGGTTCAATGTACGAGCAAGCTTAATGGAAAAGATTCGGGTATTTGAGAGGGCTTGCGTTCTTCGTTCCACCGGAAGCATTCTTCTACCTAGATCAGATAGGGTTGATGCTGGATAGATCTGCTGTCCCAATAATCTTCCATGTCGCTCGGACAGCTGGGGACAGGCAAAAGGCGATAAAAGCCTCTAATAAATGCAAGTCCAAGTTTTGGAACACTCTCTTATTGTTGACATGGTCATTGGGTTTCTTTTTCAGATCTATGAATGTGCAAAATACGCATGCTATGAGTACAAACGTTAGACTACACTTCCCTTATTTTTGTTTCAATTTCAACAAACACCCCTCCAAATTAAAGCCAATGGCGATCCTTTGAAAATTCAGTAAAAATACTTAAAAACCCACAACCTTTACACCAAAATTCAGTTGCAAAATTTAAATTAAAGTGGCTTAAGGTCACACCTACTATGATACCAACCCAGGAACAACGAAACCTACGTTACCTACGGATACCTTTGAAAACTCCAACATCGAACGCTCCAATGAATATCAAAAATAAAATGAAATCCAATTACCTTGAACCATAAGCCCGGTTAATAACCAAACAGTTATGTTCTGTCTTTCCAACAAAACAATAAAAAAAAAATCCATTTTACTCTATTCCGTGTCAGACGGGTGGCATGTAACCACCCTCTTTCCTAAACTAAATCGAAACACGGAACGATAGACATATCCAAGTTTATCCAGGACTTAGCGAGCCTCATCATTCCAATACTATCCAAGTATAACACGAGAGTATCCGAATATCAGAGTGTCTCAGTATCTCAATATAACCTACTTTGGTGAGGAAAGAAAGAAAAAATAAACCCTCAGCGCTCCCAGGAGTATCCGTGATGGAATCCATATGCAATCTGGTTTGTATCACATTAAGCAGGTAACCACTGGAGTACCCGAAGTAGGAAATGTTCTTCTGGTCCCACCTCAAAAAAAGGCAACCTTCTGAGAAACCCACTGGGTGATTTCAGCCAGCCCGATTATCTGTATGTATGTATGGATGTTATGTACGAGTACTCGTATCTGAAGAGATGAGAAACGAAGAACGAGTTGCTGAATGTCCAGTTGACACGGCGATTGGGGACCATCAACGATGATGTTGAAGTCGTATATTTTCGATGCGGTTTTAGCATTGAATAGACTACATCCTGCCTCTATCCCTCAAAGTCTTAAAAAAAAGAAAACACACTAAAACCGTATTCACCCAAGGATACCTTTTGTTGTGTGCCATCATGTCACTTGACGATGTCTTCCGAATATTTGGGTCTGTTATAGAGCAGGAGCTGTGGTGGAGTTTAAGGCGAATACTAGATCCGAAGGTATGATTGGGGTTATTGGAGGATTGCCGGCATAATATTCGTTTTTACTTGTACCCGGTAGTAGGGATTCTTCACTTCATGTTTGATGTGACCGTATTATCGGTTTGGGGATTCTCATCCAACTACCGATGGCTGGTTCGTTATTAAGGGTCACATTGGCCTCGGCATCAGCATTAGTATCAGTATTAGTATCAGTATCCGTATGGGTATCAGTACTCCAGCCTTCGTCATGATGATGGGATAGTATCTGAAGCATATGAAATAAAGGTGATGCCGAGTGGTTATTTGGGCGATATGGGGATTTGATGGAGTCATCTTGTTAACTTATACGAGTTTGTTACTTGTGTTGGGGGTCGTTTAGTTTTAGGATTGACACTGGACTAGTAGAAGATAATGAGAAGCTCAGTGTTTAATGCCAAATAGATGCATTTTGTTTTGCCTGAAGTAAACCCAGGGGATAGTGTGAGTTGGAGGAGGATTACTGGGGGCAATACCAGTAGCTTTATAATTGTCAAGGGATTTGGCATTACTACGTATTCAATAGAACCATAGACACTGTTTTTAAAAAAGAGGCCAGCACTTTGAAGAGTTGTCATACAAGAAACGAGGTTATTTCAATTGACGATAGAAGTGGGACAAGGCCAAATGAATATGCAAATTTACTGGGTTTTGCCAAGGAAGAGCTATAATGTAACTGCTGCCATTATCCACTTATTTTACTTTCATTCCTTGAGCTATGTTTTAGATTGTACCTAGTTATAGCATGCCCAGGGGTCCAAACCGCATCATCAGTTCTATGTGGTATTTGCTGAATACCTTTACATTAAAGGGTCAACGATGAGCGTGTGATAAGTCTAACTGCGTAACAGCAGAAGAATCCTCCATGGTAGAATCAACATTCAAATACATTATAGCCTTTGATTGGAAAAATGCAGATATTATCGTCCCCGGGGAAAAAATAGATGAAAGGCCATGTCAACGCTCTTATTCGGGTCTGACTTTATTGTATGCGGCAGACAAGACAAGAGAAGACTAGAAGTCTTGTAATTCTAAAAACGTAAGAGTTCGACTTGTGACAATTCGCATCAAAGCTTAAGTCACTAATATCACGCTCATGGTCCCCTGGAAGTCAAAGCCGATGACAACATGACGATATGCTTGGGAACGGTCTTAAGCTTAATAACTTTGCTCGGGGAAAAAATTTTACCTTAGCAAGTACACGGTTTTTTGATCAAATTACTGATTTGGTAATCGACATAAGGTTTGCCTTCAATATTATGGAAATCAGAACTTTTTGTGGTTTGAGATTACTGCCGAGATACGAGTGCGGATTTCCTCTGCCTAGTAAAAAAGAAGAACTGCTCTGAGAAGATATAACGTATGGTAGTGAAGCTGCAAGCTCAAGAAGATGTTGACCGCACATTCCGAAATCCCTCAATAGCTTATCAAATGCCAACAACCAGCGGAAACGATGCAAATAAGTTAAGGGAGACGTCGGCGTTAGGTGAGAGCAGGAAGGTCGCTTACTTTCTACAAGCATTGACAAGTATTCGTTTAGTCGAATGTACTGGCATTTCCCACGAGAAGTCCAAATATGGATGAAAGCCCGTTAGTAATCGAAATATTTGTGTTCCAATGTAACTTGAAGTCCGTGGAGCAGTGGGAATGTGAATGCTTGACTGTCAATAAAAACTATATACTCGTACATTTCGTTCCCACTTACTCTTTATAATACCTACATATGTACATGTGTACCACTTTTTATTAGCACTCCGTATGCCTCTGCTTTAAAAGAGTCCCTACGAGGAGTAAAGTCTAAGGTGTGGAACTCAACGGGGACACCACGTTCTAGACCGGTTTCACAACCATTTATCAAAACTTGACTTCATTTCCGACCTCATTCAGTGGTCGTAGCTACTCCTGAAAAATATCATACTTTCGTAGGAAGCAAAGTCCGGTGCCATTGCTCTAGAAGGCTTATCCAAAGGGCCGTGATCAAATTACATTAAGCATTGAAAATTATCAAAACAATTGTGCCAAAGACTACTTTTATGGCCCAGCTTAAGAATATCAAAGAAAAGATTCATCTGTGCGCTTACATCGGAACCAGGCGAGTTAGAGAAACTACCGTGAATCTGACAATAGTCGTTCCCATATAAGTTCGTGAAAGGTTCTTTCACCAGACAGCCATGGAGGTCCAAAGGCCAATTTTAAGTGATAAGCCCCATGTTCTCAATTCTATGCCAGAAATTCACTTGCGTGCACGACTTGACTCGTGGTCTTCCTCTAATGGTTTGTCCCTCAGGGCGGGTCTGAAGACTTTTCGGGCCGAAGCGTTGGTGTCCATCCGCTTCTTTGTGACCCATCCATATCAGTCGTTGGATCTTCGTTCCTTTGCCTAAGTCCATGTTGCGCTACACTCCGAACAGTTCGTCATTATTCGACTTTTTGGAGAGTGTGCCTCTTGTGTTTGCAGCTGAGTTTTGCACTATTCTTTCGAGTATGATATTGAAGAAATAGCACGACACTGCATCGTCGTGTCAAAATCCTTTCTCAACATTAAAGGTCTCGGTGAGATCGTTACCTTCCTTGATGGAGTTGCGTGCATTCTCCGTCGTCATCCTGCACAGACGGACGAGTTTGGCAGCAATGCCAAAACTAGACACTACTCTGTATAGCTAATCTCTATAGATGCTGTCATACGCGGCTTTAAAAATCGATTAATAGGTGGTGCGTATTGAACTGCCTCTGAACTGAACTCATGGGATCTGCCGTAGTGCGAATATTTGATGGTTGGCTTTCCTAGCTAGAAGCCACACAGATATGGACCAATCAGATTGCTGACGAACGGCTTCAGTCGTTCACATAATATCAAGTCATCGCCTACCGCAGCCTACCGGCAGTTAGGCTCTTTTACAATCCTCAGCAAAAACTGCTAACTTTCTACGAAGTTTCCTTGTTAGTCTCTAGAGGCATTGATTTGAGGTTTGTGCCCGTGGCATGTTTATTTTACCTTTTTTAGAATATCCGAATCCCATTCCTAGCATCTCTCAATTTACTGGACCGAGCGCTTCTCCTGAGAAGCCGGTGTTCGTCTCTTCTCTACTGCTCATAGAGCTCGTGGGCAGCTTTAGTCTTCCTATGCAGTGCCGCTTTGTATGCATCTTGATTAGTTTCCTGTGCTTGCCGACATTCGTCACCAAACCAGGGGTCTCCATGTGGTGGTCGAGTGAAATCTAGTACATCTGATGTCAGTGTTGCCACTGGTCTTCGATACTTGATGCTGGCGGCAGTGGACCTCTTACGAGATTAAGAGAGACTCGATCGGAAAAAAAAATTGGCAATTTCTTAAGATTGTAGCCCTTTGACGTCGAAACTCCCCACAGTATTAGCTTGTCTTGGGACTATTGGCGATATCCGCAACCGCACTTTAGTAGTGGCTTGAGTCGATCTTGGCTCCTCGGAAGGTTCGGAGGAGTGTCTTGCTGGTTGAAGGTTAATGGATCAAGATGTTGGCCTTGTAAATATCGTGTTAACCGCGTGCTAGTTATGACAAAGTCGATTAGTCTGAATCCATTATCAGAGGTGGTGTAGTATAGGCTATATCTTCCGATATACTAAACGCGTTGAACCAAGTCATGCGACGCACAACCTTCTGGATGGATGAGCACTGTCTTAGTTTGGCAACAGAGAAAACTGAGATAGACCTTCTAACGAAGAAGAAAATCCCGACACAAATAGACTTCCAAATTGGCTCTGAAGTCATCAAGAGCAAGGACGCTGTGAGGTATTTGGGATTGAGGCTTGACACAAAACAACACACAAGAGCCTCTAGAGTTACAACATCACTCAGTTGATTAATGGCGAACATAGGTGGTCCAACGCCAAGTAAGCGCAGGTTATTAATGTCGAAAACGCATGCCATTCTCCTATATGGAAGTTAGATCTGGGCAGACGCGCTTCGACAAAAAAAGTACCGGAAGCAGATGGCGGCAGTGCAAGGACCTTGAGCTCTACGCGTGGCTAGCTCTTACCGAACGGTGTCGGAACCAGCCGTCCTTGTAGTCGCAGAAGTGACTCCCATCGATCTCCTCGCAGCACAAAGGAAGTACGTCCACGAAAACAAGGCGGAAATCGGATTGGAAGCGGCAATCGACCAAGCGGAGCAGCAAACGATACGGAAATGGCACGAGCGCTGGATATCGGAAAGTAGAGGAAGGTGGACAGCGAGGCTGATAAGAAATGTGGCTGAGTGGAAAGACCAGAAACACGGTGAGGTCAACTACTTCGTCACCCAATTCCTCACCGAACACGGAAATTTCAAAGCCTTTTTACATAGGATCGACAAAACGGATAGCCCAGCCTGCCAGTACGGCGACTTCCCAGCCGACGACGTACATCACACATTTTTTGCCTGCAGAAGATGGGAAGCCCAACGCACAGCACTGGAAAACAGCATTGGTGCCTTCACCCCAGAAAACATAATGGATAAAATGCTGACGAGTGACCTGAACTAGGGAACAACTTGCCAGTTTGTGGAAGATATTCTCAGAAGAAAGGAAAGAGAAGAAGAACAATACCGGGAAAGCACTTAAACCCGAAAGGGTGTAGGATCGCAGCCTCTTGAAGTAATGCGAAGAGCGCTCCCAGGAGGTTGTGTCAGAAGCCATAGGGTTGGGAGGAGTTTTAGTCCGTATGATCCGATAGCATGCGGAGAGAGCCGGACATAGCGGGATGGTCAACGGCAACAGACCTCCTTATGGTGCGTAAGGCATTTCTCGAAAAAAAAAAAAACCTTCCGACAGTCGAAGATGACCTCTCTGTCTAGTTTTGTATTAAAATCGGACAATGTTAATGTCATAGCTACGAATTGCTCGTAGGTCTTGTTCAAGATCCCATAGAAGCTTTCTTTGTCAACGTCTTTCTCCTCTGTTGGGCGTGCACGCTTATAAGGCTAGTGTTGGTGAATATAGCCTTGATACGGATTGCTACGAGGCGCCCATTCACATGTCGGAAACTCAAGACTTTTGACTTTTGACTTTTGACTTTTGCCTAAGTGTCCCTTAGTGTCAAATAGGTGATGCTTTTGCCTTCGATACCAACCGCAATAATAGATGTCGCAGTTTTCATTCTCCTTTTACCCGGCCCATCTCTTCGCATTTCTTGTATGGCGGTACAGTCTGCTTTGCAGCTGCCAAAGTCTCCGCTAGTTGTTCGGCTGCACCCAACCTTTTAAGGGACCTTAGATTCCACGTGGATGTTCGAAGTTCTCTGTCCTAGATTCGTTTACGTTTCGTATGCCTTGAACTTTGTTGAATTGAATTGGAGTTATTAGGGTAACAGAACCTTTGAAATGAAATTCGTTGGAATTTAAATTCGAGGTACTTCGGAATTGAATGTGCCTGGAGGCAGCTTATTTATTTTCTTCAGCAGAATTATAGTCTTGAACATTTTTTCAAAATATGATAAAAAAAGAGACTTTAACAGAGACCTTTGTTTGGATTTGTATTCGCCCCGACAAATGCACTTGTCGTCTAATCCGCTCCTGTGCAGATTCTTCTTTGAAATACAAATTACCGCTCTTATCAAATTGAATTAAGAAAAACTCGATTTGCATCTTTTACACTTGACACAGATGCAAGTGCGAGTTCAGAACAATTTCCATTCAAACATTCCATACGACGTTCGAATCAAAATAAATTACCCAGGTCCGCCTCTAACCGAAAAACAACCATCGAAAGCCTCCGAGTATCTGTCACTTGACGCGGGAAAACCATAGATAGATAACGTGAACTTCATCTCATTGTGTTGATATCGGGGTTTGTTTATGATGATTAGGCCGTTTGTTTTGAATCTCTCACACAAGCATCCGTTGCTAATCGAATTAGCTTTGATAAGATGCTCTCTGTATTTCAATTGGGATAGATACTTGGAAAAAAATATTCCATACACCAGCATCTATCATCCATCTAATGAAGTGTATTGGACTTGTAGTGGCTTTGAGAGTTGTGTGTATATTTCTGCTCTCAGTTTCTCCCAGATACCCGCTGTGATGGTGATAGTTTTGTTGACAAGTCCATCCATCTATCTATGCGATTATGGACGTACAAACGATGAACTATAGTGTCAGTCTTTGTGAAGATTTTGATTGGGAATCTCCAGTGCGATTTCTAGAGTGGCAATGAAACTAGATACTCGTACTGATTCAATCTGAGGGTGTCTATTTGGTGAGATTTGTGAATATGTGGAAAGTGTTTGTTTTAGCCTTGATCCTTGGTCTTACTAGGACATCGGGTTTAAGTAAGTTTTTGATTTTTTTTTTAAATACCACTGATGATTGGAAACCGCTTGTTTTGTTGTAGAATATGAATGGCTAGTGCGGAATTCTTTACCAGAAACATCAGCTGAAACTCAGCAAGCTGCAGCCGAGGAGGTCATCATGAGATTAATGCCAAAACATGCGCATTTATTTGAAGTGAAAATTGATAAAAATCTGACATTGAGGAGCTTTCAAGTAAGTTTTCTCAATTTCTTTTGAACAATAAATTCATTGTTTTCAATAAAATTTGATGAAAGTGTGAAGCACTCGTAGTTTCCAAGAAAAATCATTTATTTGAGCGCTCGTGTGGAGATAGTTGATTGTAGTAACTAAAATTTCGGCGTAGTAGGTACACAGTCTGCCGAGGAAATGTTGTTTCTATGTTGGAACAGGGCTCTCATTAAAGCAATTGGTTACTAAAACTTCCCAGCCCTTCTTAAAAATATATATAAACTCCACACCACATCGGGGCCTGATAAGTTTCTTTATCCAGTTCTTCTTCCGCGGACTTCTCTTCTTCAACAAAGCCTCAATTAGTACAAAAACTTTCTATTGAATTGAAGCTGCTTATAGCTATCTTATGATTGGCGAACCTTGCAGATATGTAAAGTCTACAGGTCGTAAGACTTCTCTTACTTCTTTTATTCTGTACCTACTCGTAGTCGAGGTGTACTTATCCTTGGTTCTTAGGCAGAGGCAGGCCAGCATTATAAAGGCGATAAACCGGCAGCAGTTGCTATGTTTTTCAAACATCTGCAAGCCTTAACTTAATTTCAGCAAGCTATATACACTTGTCTTACACAATGTTTTCTGCACGAGGTGGGTAAAAATGTAAAGAACTCTGACATATCTCGTGCGCTTGGGACATCATCAAGATCAGTTTGAGCTTCAATTTTTTAACTGATCCTTCGGCAATTTTCGGTAGATCAATACCCTTTCCATGCGCAGGGATATAAGCTCGCGATGCCTTTTGGACAAGAACTTGTGTTAAGCTTTGTTGATATAGTTCGATGGCTTTTTAATGCACGGTGACGCTTCGACTTAGTATCACAACAAAATATCCTTCTGTTGAAACAGAACTTCCTCATCTCGTCGCCATAGGTGATAAGGATAACCATCAGTCACAAGCTCTATAAGCCCTTCTGGACATCTCTGGCAGCTTTGACAAGTCAGTCAAAACTGATGCGAATGCAAAAGGAATTGATCCACAGACTATCAAATGAAAATGCTCGGCACAATAATCCACGCCAAGCTTAGGCAACTTTCGGTCTCCGTGAAAGATACTACCTTGCCGCAAGATCAATAAGAGGGACCGGCATTGCTGGGAGAATGGAAAATGTCCGAAATAGAACAATTAAATTGAGCCAGATGCAAGAGCTTATTGTTAAACCAGCAGAAACCATAATAATGAACTTTTTTGACTTGACGTCTAATCTTCACCACTACGGAATGTGGTAGGGGTCAGCTATGCAAATGGCCTGTCACTGTCTGTATCAGGCCTTGAGACTTTGGTTCTTAAGACACGATATCATCCCTTGTATACCCTTCCTCAGCTCAGATAGTTTTAGGCAGGTTCAGCTAAAAAGTTGGGCAATTCAGTGGAAGTGCTTCTAGAGCATCTTCTTTTTGCTTTTTTCTATCTTTCACCCTTAAAAAACGGGACGTCCTCAGCTACGCTTAAGAAGACGAGTATTTCTGCTCTAGTTACTACAATATCTAAAGATTCATCAGATCACCTTGGCAGTTAGTCGATTTTGACTGAAGTCACGGTACATTTGAATAATATTTTCAATCACTCAAGTTAAACTCATTAAGTGGAAAACCTAGCTAATCTTTTGGTAAATTCTCTGGTCAAGCAACTTGTAGGTCTTTAGTTTAAGAGCGGCCCCTTCCTATAATGTTTTCTGCGTGAGATAGAATTCCATTTATCACAGGGGCACTGGCCTAGCAAGTCACTCCAAACTTTATTAATTGTCCCCCAAGGTGTCCATTGAACCAAATCAAAGTAGATTTGATTTAGAGTGTTAAATGTAGGATCTAGGAGGTTCAAGTGCCGGCCGACTTCTGGTGAACATGTGAATACATGCACTTTTCGTTCCAGGTTCAAGAATGATGGTAGTCAAGTTTCTCGCCTCTTTAAGTGATTGAACGAATGTCAACTTCGTGAGGAAAAAATTGAGGCAAAATCGTACATGAAAGTATATAAACCATTTTTCCTTTGGTAAATCATCGCCCGAAAGTTGTTGCCGAATTTTGGGGTAAGAAACGGCTGCCGACACATCTCTCTTAAATGTGTTCGACTTTTGCCAAAAACGGTAAAAATGGACCTCGTTTTGTAGCGTGTAATCGTGCCACAGCTACAATTTTCCCCAAAAATTTACTCTTCAAATAATGTACCGAAAACTTCCTCCGACATCTACGGTCTCCATAATCGACCTACTGAGGAAGCAATTGTAGAGTGCGTACAGAGGAAAATATTGCTGCTGTGTGGGCCAGTGTTAATGAAGACCGTGATTTGTTCACTCGTCGCCGTTCTCAGCAATTGGGATTGTGTTCCTCGAATATGTGAAAGATTTAAAACAAGGATCTTGATCTAAAATCTTACAAAATACAGCTCGTGCGAAAACTGAAGCTTTACGTGGCGATAAAGTTCTGTGTAGACCTGGCGTCTCCAGTCAGTTCGATACTTTGCGAGGTGGCTCCAGTTTCGCACGCTAAGTTGGCTGAGATCTTCTTCCACTTGGCTGCGCCACTTACGCTGCAGTCTTCCTCTACAACGTTATACCTCTGGGGCCTAAGATTTCAAATCCTTTCAGACCGGACCGTTGGTGTCTTACCGCTTGAAATGAGCCATCTACCTTAGTAGTTGGACCTCCACTCACTGTCTATGCAGACGTGACCGAAAATCACCTGAAGAATTTTTTTTTCAAACCAGCCAAGAGTGCTCTCGTCCATTTCTGCTAAAGTTCATGTCTCCGCTCCATAAAGCAGGACTGGGACTATTAAGGACTTTTGTTATTCATGAGAGCACTATGCTAATTAATTGCCTTTAAAGAAGCAGCGATTGGTAAGAGTTGATCTTCGTTTGATCTCAGCGCTCGTGTAGTTATCTAAATTGATAGCGAAGCATAGTTGGACGAAGTCCTCAGATACCTCAGAGTTAAATCTGTCGAATGTGCCGTTCTGTTCGTGGCGTCGGTGTTGAGTGTCCTTTTTGCTTGACACCATATTCTTCGTCTTGCCCACGTTACAAAAACGCTCCTGACATTACTCGCATATGCGAGGAATTTGACAGACTTTTAAAGGATTTTGAACCTTGTGTTGGCGCGTGGGTTTCTTGTAAGAATGATATTGAAGAAATCACATCACAGCGCATCGCCTTGTCTAAGCCCGTTTTTGACATCTAAGAGCTAGTAAGATCTGTATGGCAGTGATGCTAAAACTAGATATTAGTGTTCAAAGCTTGACTCTATAAACGCTGTTACACGTGGCCTTTAAATCGATGAATAAGTGGTGTGGATCGATCTGAAGCTCATGGGTTTTTTCCAAGATCGGCTGTAATGCGATTACCACACTGATGTGGACCAATAAAGTTGTGGACGAACGGCTTCAGGCATTCACAGAATACGGCAACTAATATCTTGTATGCGATTTTAAGAAGACTTATACCTTTGTAGTTCAGCGGAATCATTGGCCCATATTGACCACGAGATCAATGTTATCGGCACCCGCTATTGTTCAATGATTTCGAACATTCTGTTGCCCAAAATGCACGAACCTGGTCGACATGTGCTTACAGCAAGAATACATGCCACACAGTATGCGAATCGATGGACTTATTAAGAAATGGGTTCAATAAGCCAGCTATCTTTCGTTTTGGACCGGTGAATTGGCCGCCTAGATCGTGCTATTGGACGAGGATATGACAAATCAGTCGTCTATGCCGATAAGACAGCGTCAATTGAAGCCTTGGAAGAAAGCATTACACATGTTATAAGCAAGATACCTTCCAATATGCTCGAAAAGGTGACTTAAAATTGAGCTCTCTATATTGATCATTAAAAACATGACATAACCTATAAAAATAAATAACAAGTCTATTTTAAGGACTTTTTGAACACTCATTTTCACACACGCACTTGGGTGCGCCACCTAAGAAGAGGTTATTCTCCATTGCATTGTCACTCTGGGTTGCTGTCGTAGTCTTTTGGCGCTGAGACGCTTGTTTTTATATGACCTAGCCCGGTAATCTGAGCTTTTCTGACGAGTTCGGCATCGCTGTATAGTTGAAACAGGTCTTCTATCCTCATTTCCTAAACGTGGACAAAAATTTCTCAAAAAACTTGTCTCTCGAAGCGTCTGACGGCATTTAAATCGTCATCTGTCATCGGTTTTCGTCAGTGTTTACGTATCCGTGCCGAAAAATAGGACTGGGATGATCAGTGTCTGGTAAAAAGTCTCTTTCGAGTGTTTTTTAAGTCCGAATTAACAGTGATTAGGAAGATAACTTCAAAGCTGTAGCTCTTTAACGTGAAGTTTTGTCCTGGGAGTCGATTTTGTGTAGCCCTCTTTGACCACAGCATATACTTTATTTTTCCATCGTTGTCTGTTTAATCCATCCTTGCCGCTTCCGCTTCCATAGTCATAATCACTTCATTGACAGATCGCTGTGTTCCTCCCATTATGTCAATATAGTCTGCATATGCGATTAACTGAACAGGCTTTCAAAAGGAAGTGCCTCTGGAGTTGATTTCGGAGTTTCTAATTATTCCTTCAAGAAGGATGTTGAAAAAAACACATTGCCTAGCTTGGTTTGTTTCCTGACGTTGAAGTTCTCAGTATTTTCATAACGAAACTTGCCGGGGCAGCATGCTTTCTATATCGTCAACCTGCATAGTTTTATGAATTTGGTGAGGATGGGAGAACTTAACATGGTTCTGCATGCTTTTCGAGCTCTTCCTTTTATTCTTCTGAGGAGTCAATGATCCAATGCACTACAGGCGGGTCCTCTCCTTGCTCACTGGCAGTGATGTCACTGGTCTTCTACGTTCAATGCTGAATTTAATTAGCATTGGATTCCACGAAAAGTCAAAGGAAACTCAAATGAACAAGGCTCTGGCGGTTTCTTGCGATTGCAGACGAACAACGTTGAACTTACTCACAATTGTTCGAGCTGTTACGATATCCGCATCGGGGTCTTGGCTTCAACAAGGTCTGAGTCGATGTTAATTATTCGCAACGTTAGAACATCCAAAACACCTCATGGTTAATTCTACAAACCTGTGTACGTTTGCGAATGTGTTTGCTTAGGTATTACTTATCGAACCTGCATAGATTGACACTTTCATCGCCAAGGACGGTTATGAGTCATATTTAGGGCATTGCTAGAAAGTCTTGTCAAAGATCTTGTATAAGCAGTCGTTTGTTAAATAGTCCTCTTCTTTGTGGTGGCGAATCGTCATCAAGTGTTCGCTTATATGCCTGACGCGCAGGATTTTCTCTCTTAGTCTTCCTCTGACGGCGAATCCCCGTTCAAAGAACGCTTCGCTAATATTATTGTCACGGGCTCCCCTTCCAATTAACAGGATTTCGCCCTTCAAAAAGGTAGTCTAGTAATGAATGTGGGCAGAGCGAATACTGGTGTTGTCGTAAGCATCTTCAGAATGGCGCCAATGAGGATTGGGACAATTTGACCAGAAACAAACTGCTTGTTATAGGCCCTGTTCAGTGGCAAGACCACCACTACCTCATTAACTCGTCCACATCAGGACACAAGAAACGCTACCGTGGGCATTAGGGCCCGTCGGATTTCGGTCCGAGCCTGACTTGATGGAGGTAGGTTCGTTGAGGATCTTAAGTCCACGATAATCAGATCAAGATTTGTAATAATCTCCCGAAGTAGATATTGTGTGCCAATCCGGTAACTCAGAACGATTTTACTGGCGACAAGAGGACTGTTATGTTAGACACTTGACTCAACTTGACACATGTGACAGTTTTGCTAAATACAAGAGATCGTGGTTCTGTTGTTTGCAAGCGCAAGTTGTCTTTGGTGTCACAACAGAGCATCAAAGCTAAACATCTGGATGTGCGCTGTTCACAAGAGGTTAAGATTGAGATTGTCCGTCTACTGCTACGTGACTTATCGGCCTTACCGAGAAAATAGTGAAAATAGTGACAAATTACTCTTTCAGACATCTCGAAGACTTACTCGCGATCCTTCTTCTACAGGAGTAATCTACGACGATACAACTGCCGAAACCAACCCTTTGATGGTATAAGTGAGCAGCAACTCTCTGTCACGAGATACCCACCCTTCTTAACTACGTATACCAGAGTTTTCATTAAAGTCATTCGCCAAACATTTAGCCCTTTATGGCCCACTGAGGTCTAAGAAAAGATAAGAACATCTTAATTCTCATTTTGACTGGCTTAATTAGGCGATGGCGATCGCGCGATAGTTAGCTCATTGGACTATCACGCACAGAGTCTGGGTTCGATTCCTGGTTGGGTTACCAACAAATTTTCAAATCGGCATCACCCTTTCGGCGGGCAATGGCAAACTCCCGAAAGTAAAAAATTGCATACGAAAAAGCTTCTAAGGAATGCCGTTCGGACTCGGCGGTAAACTGTAGGCCCCGCTCAGATGTGACAAAGATGACAAATTGAGCAACACAAATGAGTGTCAAAAAGCTAGGCCATGGCCCATGCCGGGCTGCCAGCGCCACAGTGCTTTTTACTTAGTAGGTGGCAGTACCTTGCAGGCATGGGTTCCAAAAATATGCGTCTTTCCTGTTGTAGCAATAGTTTTTGTCAATATTAAACCCACTGAAGTCAGAATATGTTGGTCTGTTTGCACATTTTCTAAGCTTTAAATGTTCTTTTTAAAGGTGTCACTTGCATTTGCTTGTAAGTCTTGTTCGATCTTAACTCGCCGTGGTTATTACCCTCTCAATGGCATTGTACACTTGTTAAGTAGTCCCCAAGAGCATGTCCTTGTGCATGTGAAAGACTCTCCATACAGATAATTATAATCCGGAGGCATCAAGACTTTAAATCACCACACCACCAAACAGTAAACACACCACCTACCTGGGTGATAACTAATTCCACTTGATAAACTGTCATAAATTTGACAGAGCTGCCTTGAATTCATCACTTATATGAGTAGATATGTATGTACATCCAAAATCTGCTGATTAAATTTCTAATCCAAGTCGACAGCTGTTTCCTCAGTCCAAACATCTTTATACCAAAGCTTCATAATTGGCCTATGGTCCCGAAATCTCATCGATCTGCACTAAGTGTGAGTGCTCACCTCACATCTACACCATCCAACCTACTTCATGTATTCGTATCTCCACACTTCCATCGAGCTAACATTAATTATTCTTAACCAGGGCAAGAACACTCCCTCATTAGCTCGCCTCTAAGTGTAAACTCCAATTCGCTTCCAATCCAATCAGTTAAATATTCTACCTTATCCATTGACTCCATCCCAATACTATACCAAATCCAATTCCATCTGAACTCACACGTCCCTCTCGTCATCATCTACCGAAAGGATAATTTATCACTGATAGTTTACTTACAGCTTCAGCAAACGCAGACGAATGGCAACATCCGTATCCTAGCTTCGGATGGTATATCCGCTACGAAAGGATTCCATCATTATCTGAAGTACTACCTGCACTCGGACGTATCATGGTCGGGTAATCAATTGGGGCACATTCCATCGGAATTACCTGCCCCAGCATCACCCACTAGCGCATCCCATTCAGAGAGTGCATTCATTTACTATCAAAATGTTTGTACATGGAGCTATAGTTTCGCCTGGTGGTCATGGACAGATTGGAGACGTCACATCGATTGGATGGCTCTAATGGGTATATCGCTTACAATCGCTCCAATACAGGAGCAAATTTGGGCAGAACTCTACAAGGCTTACGGTCTAACTGACGAAGAGATATACGATCATTTTGCTGGTCCAGCATTTCTGGCATGGTGAGTAAAACTTGTTGGGCATAATCTCTATATCATACCTGACTGATGAGTGATTTCTTTAGGCAACGCATGGGTAACATCCGAGGTTGGGGCGGTCCATTAACACCCAACTATCGGCAGATGCAATTCCTTTTACAAAAGGAAATCATCAAAGCTCAACGAAACCTTGGGATAACCGTTGCATTACCCGCATTTGCGGGTCATTTACCTACAGCCATGGCACGAATATTTCCAAACTCAACATTTGCTAAAGTTGAACGATGGAATCGCTTCCCGGATGATTACTGTTGTCCGCTGTTCGCCGATCCAAATGAGCCACTGTTCCGGGAAATTGGTGAACGATTTTTAAACGCCGTCATCAAGGCATACGGCACAGATCACATCTACTTCAGTGACCCGTTTAATGAAATCCAACCAGCCAAGTCGGAAGCGGCATATCTGAATCAGACCGCTGGCAATATTTACCGAGCAATGTCGGAGGTAGATGAGTCTGCAGTGTGGCTCCTTCAAGGTTGGATGTTTGTGAAAAATCCATTTTGGACGGGCGGCCTTATGGAAGCATTTCTGAGGGCAGTACCGCGAGGTAGATTACTCGTTTTAGATCTTCAAAGTGAGCAATTTCCGCAGTATGAAAGGACGAATTCATACTACGGGCAACCGTTTATCTGGTGCATGTTGCATAATTTTGGAGGAACACTAGGAATGCATGGTTCCGCGGGCATAGTAAATACCAGGATTCGGCTAGCTAGGGATATGGAAAATTCCACAATGCTGGGAGTTGGAATAACACCGGAAGGAATCGATCAGAACTATGTTATGTATGCCCTAGCTCTGGAACGAGCCTGGGTGAAAGACGATTTTGATTTGGACGAATGGTTTCGCACATATGTCGCAGTACGATACGGAGTCGAACAGTCCGTTCATCTACAAACGGCATGGGAGTATCTAAGGAAGTCGGTATACTCTTATCGGGGAGTACTTAAAATTCGTGGAAAATATGCAGTTGCCAGAAGGCCAGCAACTAATCTCTCACCATGGGTATGGTACAACACGACTTTGGTGCAACTGGCGTGGGAAGAAATGCTGCAGGTTAATTTATCGTCGAATGCATTGTGGCGACATGACCTCATTGATGTGACACGGCAATTTCTTCAGCTCATGGGTGATAGAACTTACGTCAATCTAATGGAAGCATATCGGAGACGAGATTCGAAACGATTCCGCTGGTTGACTACTTGCATGATTGACATACTCTACGACATGGACAATATTTTAGGGACGCATGAGAAATTCCTACTCGGCAAGTGGTTGGCTAGTGCCAAGCGCCTGGCAGGGAATCCATTGGAGGAGAGTCTTTTGGAGTTAAATGCACGCAATCAAATAACCACGTGGGGACCGAATGCCAGGATTTTGGACTATGCAACGAAGCAGTGGGCCGGAATGATGAGAGATTTCCATTTGCCTAGATGGAAGTTATTTTTGGATACAATGCAGCAGGCTCTGGACGAAGGTAGGAATTTCAATTCGCCCGGATTCAGGAACAAAGTATTTAAAGACATTGAGAGTCCATTCGGGGTAGACCGCAGAGAGTATCCAACTAAGGCGTTGGGCGATACCTATACCATTGCACTGGGAATCTATGATAAATGGAAGGGATTACAAAGGAGTAGACATTGGAAGAAGGACATTCAATGGAGACGTGGCATGAGTGATGACGATTACGATGAAAGTGATGATGATGGCGATGTGGAAGATCTACAGGACGTGCAGATGGTGACAACTTCGTCACCTGAAGTCGTTGCTGTGTAAAAGGAATAAAATTGTTGGTTTACAAATTGTTGTCGGTCATTTCGATGATTACTTCTCTGTGGGCTAGGAGTTGATGGATTTGTTGATTTGGTTTTCGGTTTCAACTTGGGTCTTAGTAATTGGAAATTGGATTCTGGTCAATATTTAGCTTTGGTAAGCAGATTTCGAAGGTTATTCGGGTGGGTGAATTTATTTGCAATTCAATTCTTCACATTTCGTCCGAAAAAGGACAAAATAGTTCATAGGAAATGTTCCACCACCAACACATGAGTCCATTTGGAGCGTAAACGGGATGTATTTTAATTTAAAGTCATTTGAACTTATGATCTAAAGAATCGGTTACTGAGAAGCGAGATAGAATTCTTTGTTTTCCTCAAACGCACTCATATTTTCTGACAAGATCATTATACATCAAGGAGCGAAATTCTTAGGCGAAATTGAGAACTTCAACTCATTCTGAAGATCAAACACAGGTAAGGTTAAGTTAGATTGAAACAGGGGTAGGCTATCACACAAACACTAGGCACCAAAACTGTCCCATCGCGATCCCCGTGGAACCAGTTGAATACATCTATCTTCTTCCTAGATCTTTTACCATCAAGAAGTGGTCATAGAGCCTTGGGTACCTTATGTTAGCAGTCTTCGTATTTTTTTCCTTGATAGTGCCCTTCCTATACAGAGGGGTGGGTTGATTTTGGCAGAGTTAATATTAGTCGATTTCATTGCCTTAAGAGCAGCCTGGCTGTCGATGTAGATAGCGATATCGCTTCCGAGTACCGATCTCATTTGCACCAGCTCAGCGGCCCTGGGTACAGCCAGAAACTCCTATTGGTAGACACTAATTGCGTCCGGTAGTCTTATGAACACTCCTAGTTCAGGGTCTTCTGAGAAGATACCAGACCCTGGTCCATCCTCTGTTGCAATTTCATTTGGCCTAATTAATGCATTTTCTTGCCAGTCGGCCCTCTTTGTAGAAGTCGACCAAGGAAGGAATTTCATCAGTCTAATTGGACTGCCTGGCAGTAGCTTCACTAGGACCGTACCGTCTCCGAAACTACTGCTCCCGAAAGGACCCAAACTAGTGCACATCACACTGTTTTTGATTTGTAGATCAAGTAGTGTTTGGTGCGGAAAGGTGTCCAATGCTGCCGTAGGAGTGGCACAGTAATGGCAATGAAAGCCGTTATTTGAACCGCAGCTAATTTTCCTATGTGCAAGTCCAGACTACTTTATATCGCCACTGTAATGGCTATAACACATCCCCTTATTCTTAGATGGGGCCAAGGCCTAGCCTCAAACAATGCGCTCCCCAGTTAATGCGGTTTCTATCTTACTGCCTCTAATAGAAGACACTATTACACTTGTACGCGACACATAAGGCAAGTTTATTCTCCACTGTGTTGTCCCTTCGGGTTAAAATTGGACTGGAGCGCTGGTATTCACTTGCTATACATACCCTGGCCATCTTAAGTAACTAATATGCATTTTTCTGAGCAGGTTAATGGTCACTGTATAGCTCCGTCTCTCAAAATCTACTTCTCCAAAGACTGTCTACGTAATCAGGACCAAAAATCAGTTAAAAAGTTTCGCGTTCGAAACGGCCAAAGATATTTTCATTCCCTTTCGCTAATGTCCATAATTCTTTACCATAAGGCAGGACCGCGATCATGACGGTCTCCAACCAAGTCTCGTTCCTGTTCCTCGACCAGGCCATTTGAATTTTTTTTTTGAGGCAGAAGAAACAGCGGTTGGCAAGAGTAACTCTTTGGGATATACAAAGTCCCTGTCTCTATTGTGACATTTTGTTCGATTCGTCAACATTGGGTGCCTTCTTGTTGACAGCGTATAGTTAGTTTTGCCCTCATTCACAATTAAACCCGTATTCGGCACGTCTGTACCACAAGTACTTGCAAACGCAGCAGATGCCAAAGCAGTCAATGTCATCAGCGTATGCAAGTAATTCTTATGACTGTTGAAAAATCTGCAGAAGTGGTTTCCCATGTTCTCAAAACTCGGCAGACCTCTGATAAGGTCTTGTTGTGTTGCTACGTTCACCATTCAACTTCGGAATATTGTTCCTGAAGTGACACCGCCTTTGTCGCACGCTTCTTATAAAAGTTCATGAGTCTTTCCCGTTGTTCTATGCAGTGGCGCTTCGTAGGCGAATTGTTTGCTACTCTAGACCAATGGGTCGTCTGCGTACAGAGTCATTTCTTGAAAACGAATACATTATGTAAGGAATGACACGCTATTGGTCAGTCCCCACTCCCCACAAATCTGAACGCCGATCCACCGGAGTAAATAGGGACCCGGGGTAAAGTAGCACATACGCGTATACTTATGTAGCTTTGTTTGGGGCGGTGGTCTAGAGAATGGCTAGACCGGGGTATAATCAAGTTAGGATTAACCCACACAACCTTCCTCCTTCGTCCCAAAACTCCATCGACCTTCGATCATACTTTCTTTCTCCTTCGCGTTTGTTTTGATTTGCAATTTAGTTTAGTGCGATGGGGGAAAAATACCAGGAGATCAGCAATAGGAGAAACATTGATTCTCGCAATTTTCCACTTAGTTCCAATGTCTAGGGTAATAGCTAGGCATAGCTAGTATCCACAAACTCTCATAAACTCGCTCAGCGGAGTTCCCATTTATTACTGGAAGCGGGAGAGAACACAGTGACTGAGGAGTTCAGTATGAGAGGGAACAATTGGAAACTATTGGAATGTATGAGAGGCCTAGTTGGACAAGGAAGCACATACTACCAAAGTTTGGTAGTCGTGTAGCTGGAAACCCCATTATTGGGTCCGCTAGACTCAAATGAATGTGTGTGTGAATGGGTGTGAGAACGCGTGTGAGAGTCCGGCGGGAGTTTGTGGAATGGAAAAGTTCTGGAAGTCACTTTTTGGACGACTAGCACTTAGTGAGGGTCATGTTAGAGAGTTTAACTTGTGCGAAATTTTTGCGTTAAGTTAAAGAGTAGAGTCGATTTTTTTTTTAAATAGAATCGCAAGTTTTCTGGCAGACAGAAGGAGGGAAAGAAGATAAGGAGGAAGGAAGCAGGAAGGATTACAAAGGAATAGCAGGAAGAAGGGAAGACTGTGGCAGAAGAGAAGACAGAACCGCCAGAGTAAAGACAAGTATAGTGAAAAGTGCAGTTCAGTGTAGAAATCGTTTTGGTTAAAGTTGAAAGACAAGACCCTGGTAGGCCGCGCACTCAACTCGTGTTTTATACCAGGTTTAGCTGCCATCAACGAGCTACCTGGCAGTTAAAAGAACCCAGTCACTGGAATTAGTCGGAATTCAAGGAAGTTATTTTTGATTCTAGGCAGCTTTGACAGTTGTCGGAATTGGGTGGCAATTGGGAGTGTAGGAACTTTGTTCTAGTTTACCTTTGGCATTTTCTCCAAAATAATTTCAATTTGAGTTTTTCTGTTCATGTTTTTGTTAATTACTGTTCCTCGGTCTTAGCTTTCAAGTGGCGATCTCACTCTTTCGCTGTATCCCGCACTGAGGCTTTGCTTTTTCAACACACAAGACGCAATTTTGTACACAAATTTCTGACATGTTTGTTTTGCTGCAGCGTCTTTTTGATTTCTTAAAATTTCCTTAATTTGGTCTTTGGGGTATTTTGAGAGTATCTTCATTTGAGATGGTCTACCAAATGCACTATTCTCTGTAACACGCCTTTGTGCACATGCCGCAAATCCATTTCGTCGTTTGTTTGTAATGGTTAGGACTCGGTTTTAGTTGTCCCATTAGTTGGAGTGAGTTTCGGCACGTTATCGAAGCCTAGCTTGAACTCGTCGGAAGGGTGGGATCTTCCACTCTCATTTTACCACACAACGAAATAAATATTAACGTGCCTGTGTTACCACACATGTTCTATTCGTATATGTAGCATTAGATAACGTCGCTACGTGTAGATAGTCCCACTAGCACTTGGCTCCTCACCATGATTACCCTTTGCTACAAATTTGACCAGTAATCCCCTATTTCTAACCGTATTCTTTTAGGATCTACTATAAACACCACTAATTACTTGTTTTCGTCACCTCTCTTCTTCTTACAAATTCATGGAGAACTAACTATATCATTTCCAAAAAGATTTATTTTTATGTTTTAAAAAAACATAAACAAACAAAATCAAAAGCGTATGAATTCATTCAAATTAATAACAAAAAAAAGCAAAGAATCTCGATAATGTAAAAAAAGTATTTTAAAAAAAATAGATTTAACATACCTCTGTCTTCTCAGCAGCTGTTGTGCGCACAATAACTGGAATATGCTGTTTAATTTATTATTAAAAGGCACATTTTCAAGAATTTACATTTTTAGAATGTGGTACCAGAAAGGTTAACATACGTATATACATATACTTTTATAGAAAAATTACAATTAAATTGGTCTGTGATCAACTTCAACATTTCAAACTGTGATACTAGACTGTGATAGCGAATTTATTAACAAGATATGTAATATGAATGTTTACACGTGATATTATCTACATATATATTTTTTTTTTATTTATATTTTTATTTATATAATAAAGCTCGATAATAGCCAGTGTGGATTTGTTGAAGGAAGATCGACGGTGGACGCTATCCAAAGCCTACGAATAATAATGGAAAAGCACCGAGATTCGTCTAAGGATTTACACATGGTATTTACCGACCTCGAGAAAGCATTCGATCGAGTGCCTAGGGATCTCATATGGGCCGTGGTGAGGTCTCTTAAAATGTACCGGAAACGTATGTTAGAATGATACAAGACATGTACGGAAACGTGAAAACTGCGGTTAAAAGCTCTGCTGAACTAACGAGAGAATTTCCAGTTAATGTCGGAGTGCATCAAGGAAGCGTATTTAGCCCTTTCCTCTTTAACGTAGTATTCGACTATCTTTTAAAAGACTGCATGCGCGAAGCAAATGTAGCACCAATTCTCTTCGCTGACGACGCAGTTATACTTAGCGATAACGTCGAAGATTTACAGAACGCCTTAGATTCATGGAGAAATGCGCTAGAGAGAAACGGGTTTAAAATAAGTCGTTCAAAGACGGAGCATTTGACGTGCCCATTTGCACATCCCTTGCGACCTGTTCCGGATATAATGTTAGACGGAATAGTTCTTCCGAAAAGCACTATCTTCAAGTACTTAGGATCAATCGTTAACATGGAAGCGAAATGTGACGGCGACGTAAACCACAGAGTGAGTGTGGGATGGATGAAATGCCGGGAAAATTCGGGAATATTTTGCGACCGAAAATTTCCACTTAAATTAAAGGGGAAACTAACACCACGGTTGTTAGACCAGCTCTTATATACGGTTCACAGTGCTGGACAATGTACGAAGCGTTTAAAAACAAAATGACGGCAGCGGAAATGAAAATGTTAAGGATGTCTAGTGGAGTCACTAAACGCGATTGTATTACTCGTAGATCTACGCGTATAAGAGGAAGTCTACATATAAAGAATTCGGTAACCGAACAGCTTGAGGTGAATAGAATAAGTTGGAATTGCCACGTTCAAAGAAGATCTGCGGAAAATCCGGTTAAAAAGGCACTATCAACTACGGTCACTCCAACTGTAAGAAAACGAGGTCGGAAAAAGAATTCCTGGATTTCTCAGATGGCAAATGCGCAACAACGTCTGGGGTTAACCACTGAAGCGATCCAGGACCGAGCATTATGTAGACGCGTTCTGCGGTCTGCGACATGAGCCAACCCCATAAGCGGAGCAGCAGCGATTCAGTAAAAATGGGAAACTCGTTACGCATAAGTTCGTATAACGAGGAAAGGGTTAATAAAAGGATAAGAAGAAGAAGATATTTTTTTTTATTTATTTTTTTTTTTGTGTCTTTACGTTAGAATAGAATTCAACATTTATAATATATAAAAAATTAGAACAGGTTAAGAAATAATTTCATCTTGCTTAGATTTGTAATACCAATACATAGTACACATGTATACATATATACACCTATTACTATGTAAAATTACATGACATTTTGATGCATTTACATCTGATCTCATTAATAGATTTTGAATTTGATTGTGCGTTTTTTTTATTTTTTTTAATTGCAACCTAATGTGCTCTTGCTCTTCGGAGCCTTTCCAATATGGCCAAAATGTTGTTGGATGTCTTGAAAGTTTTGGTCGTTTTTGGTTGTGATGATGGTGTTAGGGTTGTTGATTATAATGTGCGGGATAATCGTCGCTATTTACGTTCAAGTTTTGATAGAAATTTAACAACATTTAACTTAACTGAAATTAAATGCCCGATAGTTATCATACTCGTTCTATATAATTCAACTTTTAGCAAACGCGATCACAATTGTTATACACAACCTTCGATGTTGGGGGCTCAAAGCGAAAAAGAAAAGCATTCTTCACCGGAAACCTTATATGTTCGCCATGATGCTGCACAGAAACTCATACGGCTTACAGCTGGCAACTATTGTTAAGGTATTTTTAATCTCTGTCATACTTTGGGACACTTATAGGGTGATTTGTCTTTGTTGCCAAAAAAAAAAAAATTTTAATTTTCAATAAATATTTGCGATGGCCACTACATGGCTTAGTTTCAATGTGTCATATCTTGGCAGATTGGTTTTTCTTGGTCAATATTGATTCAAAACGTATGCGTTCGATCGAAATGAGTTTCTTCTGCACTTCAGCCTCCTATTTGTCCTGTTCTGAGTGTTTAGCACCCGGTTGATTACAATATTCATATTTGGTGTTATAGGGTAGAAAATATCAGCGAAAGAAAGACAAAGCCTGGTAAAAAGGGCTAGAATTTATCGGCATCAACGAACATGTAGAATGAATGCTCAAGTGCTCAAGTGGAAGAGCAATACCGCTCCAAATCCAGAGAGCTGTCGCCCAAAAGCAACCCGGCTTATACTGTAGCGAAAAACAAGGCTTACAACATCGAATATCTACTATTGCATGAGACATGTGCCAGTACTTAAAGTTCCAATGACGTTGGTTTATTATCAATTCATATGCTGTAACCAAAGATATGAGGATAACCTTAAAATTACCTTTTAACACTGACTCTGCACTTAAGAACATTCCGACTAGACCCTTTCTTTCTCCGTGACACTTGTCGCAATTGGAAACGACACTCCTTTTGATTTCTTAAAGTAGCTACGTCAGAGACATAAACCAAGGCGTTCAGTAAAAGCTTTTTCTTTGAGGGCATCTACATAACAGATTCGATTTGTCTTTCAAAAATGTCATACAGGGAAATCGTCAAGAATGAATAATATTTCACCAGAACAACCCTTCAACTTTCACTCGTTCGATGATATATCAAAGGAAATCCCTCTCCCCCCACCCAAATGTACTCATACATACTCACATTCCGAGTCGTTGAGGGTAATTGCCCCACAGAATACCCCCGAAAAGTGTCAAGTAAAGTTCGTTCAAACGGATGAAACTTTTTTTCTACTCTCCATCTGCAAAGGTGTGTAGGATTTATGGTACTTTACATTTGCTTGACACTCCAACGGTGACTGCAAATGTTAATGTGTGTAATCCATCAGCACAAATTGAATCGACCATTGACCTCGATCCCAACAATGAAATATATATTTCCCTTTCCCATTATCCTTTTCCCATTTCCCATCCAAAATGTACTACTCAGGAACAATGAGTGCGTTGGTAGAAAAAAAAAAAAAAAAAACGAAAATGAGAAGATGAATCTCATACTAGCAGTTCTTTGAGTGTAATCTCATAAGGATCCTAAGGATCTTCCATCAACGTTAAAGGGTTCATAAATTTTTCCGTTCAACTTCAGAACCTGGCTTGGGTTCCAACCTATGCTCTATTACCGACACCGGCAACGACATAACACAACACGGTGACAGTGTATTTGTGTTAGCATAAGCCTGCTGTTCGTTTTTGAATTTAGAAAATCCTGACACACAAAAGTTATTCATATCACGTAAACGAATTGAAATTGAAGAACGCAATTTCATGACACGGCGTGCGTCCTTAAGAGGAAAAGTACACAGAGCAACATTCACGGCTTTTCAGCTATTCAACCATTCAGCCATTCAGTATTCACCATTCGGAGTCATCACTAGGGACTCGTCCGTCTCATCTGCTATCCAGGGCACAGCACAGTGAGATGAGAGCTGACGTTGTGGGTGGTGAAGGATACTACTGTATATTTTTGGTCCTTTTAGTTATTTTCAATTTTTTTTTTTTTTTTTTTTTTATCTTGGCACACCTTCTTGTATGTGTTTCTCATTTTCATCTTCTTTTTAACCAGTTTGCACTTCAAGTTTGAAGTTTACACAGAGGATAAGGTGGAGGCGAAACCTTGTTTTGTTGATTTCTAAAACGAATAGCACGACGCGACAGCGATGTGTTGTTATGCATTCAGAAGCAAGCGGCGCGAAGATAAATTCACACTTTTACACTTTTTATGAAGCCTCCCATAAAGATGATAAATTTTATTGCCTTCTTTTGAAGACGCATATAAGTCGTAGGAGTCTTGCACCTTTAAGGATGTGCCGGATTGGATTGGATGTGTTGGGTGTCATTGACTCTTTGGTACAGAGGTAGAGGAGCACGAGCACATTTGTTTTATGCTCAACTTGAAAAGTGTCATTTTTTGAATGGCTTACGCAATACAAAGTGTCGGACTATAAACATAAACTTCAAAATGGATAGGGGAACCAAAAATATATAACACTCGTAAGGATATACGTTTCTAAGTGCCATGATAAACTGTATCTTTAGGGTTAATTTTAAAAATGTACCCCCACAAAGTGTAAGTGGGCAATAGGGGAAATGATCCGAGTAGCGTTTAACATAAAATATTTGAGCTGCGTGAAGTACTTGGTCTCGGTAGTACCGCCCAACCTGACCCTGATTTACGATGAAGAATTTGTATTTCTTGCAAATCATGCGAGTGCTTTGGAAAATAGCAAGAATCCCAATGAACTTATGCTTATTGTGGGTCACAGAGCATCCATCCATCCAAATCGATCAATTACCAGAGATTCTTGTTCAGCAAAGGGGCAAGTCAAACAAAGATGCTGAACTTAGACCACCTTAGCCTCATAGATTATGGAAAGTACTCTTTATATCGGGTTTTCCAATAGGGACTTGACAACTTTGAATTTAATTTGTGAACGCACTCTTTCACTAATCATCAAACTGTCACTGTCAATTTATTCAGTACACTCAACATTTTCATCATGGTAAAGTACATGAACGAGCAACTTCTGCAAATTATAAAAATTTTCTACCCAAATTCGGAGTCGGTGACTGCAACTTTAAGAGCGTAGATTCCAATTTTCGGTCGTAATTCTCGCCTTAGTAGACAGACAATATCAAGATAAGTGCAAAAATGTGAGTCTACATATTTGTTGTGTGATGTTGCCGTGTCAGTGAGACAACGGGTTTGTCGAATTGTCTAAAATATCGCTGCCGTTCAGGCGTCCGTAGCAAATGATCCAAATTAGTCAATTCCACGGCGTTCTCAAGAATTGGGCATCGCTCAGATCACATTATTGCGTATTTTGCGTAAAGATTAGAATATATGGACTTGGACGACATACTATTTCAACAGGATGGTGCCACAAGCCACACAGCACACGTTACAATCGATTTATTGAAGAGTAAGTATGGTGAGCGTGTTATCTCAAAAAATAGGCCAGTCGATTGGCCGCCTCGTTCGTGCGATTTAACGCCGCTTGACTATTTTCTGCGGGGCTACGTTAAGTCATTGGTTTATGCCAACAAGCCGACAACGTTGGAAGAGCTCAGAGCCAACATTGAACACGAAATAGCGGCCGTTTCGTTAAAAATTGGGTCCAACGAATCGACCGCTGCAAACGTGCCGCGGTGGCCATATGAACGAAGTCGAGTTCCATTCATAAATGTTTTGATTGTACTTCAAGCCGATAATAAAGTTTTTGAAATATCTCAAATGGTTTGCGTTTTATTTAAAAAAAAGTTGTCAAGTCCTTATTGGAAAACCCTTTACAAGGAAATGCAACGCCTGACAACGTGTATACACGACCCCTATTCCGGTAGTGAGCTTCGACAAATATCTGGTTTAGCCCGATAATGTAGTTCGATCAGCATTGGTGTTCTCTGCAAGTTTTTATCCAGGACAAATGTTTGCATATGCATTCCCAAGCTATTGTGCTGCATCATATTAAACTTGCTATTAAGTGGGCAATGTTATTGTTTTAGCACATTTTAGAAAAGCCTCTATGTGTAGCTCTTTCATTTGCCGGTGTAGCCTGTAAGAATCTTGTGGAACCCTTGGGAGTGCTAGCCAACCGAAGGTTTGAATTATAAAATAATTTATCAGATGATTTCTCTTCTTTTCATGTATACAGAGAACACCTGGCTTGCACACCGCAATTATAACAAGTAGATGGCGCTACTGCCCGGATGGGCAAGCAGAAAGCATGTAGAGTGAGTTTAATTATGAATCGTCTGAGGTGGAGTTTATTCTGTCTGTATATGGTGGCGGCGACCCGCCCAATTATCAAGGCTTCTTCCATCCACGTTATCCAATAAAAAGCGGGGGTAGAGCAAAACTGAACTTATCATAAACTTCAGCAGACCTGTATGCCACCGATGGTTGCTATGATTTGTCCATTTGTAACCTGCCGGTCATAGGTCTTGTTGAGCGGCAAGACCCGCGGTATTTAAATCCACCAGGATTTAAAACACGGTACCTTGGGAGTTAGGAGCCCCCCGGACTTCGGTCTGGGCCTTACTTTGTTGAGGGTGCACCTGCTGGTCTCACTCGATCTACAGTTGCAACAAGTACTGGGTGCCAAGACCCTAAGATCAGTAAGAGTTCTTAGGTAGGTCTCGACTCATACGACGGGTGGAACTGTGCCCTCAACACAGTTCCGCATTGGTATTATCTTAATGTAGGTAAGTGTGGGTAGGGCATATCCTTGCCCCTATGGATATATGGGCATCCCGTGAAATTAAGTCTTCATGACAGGTGTTCACACGATGTTCTGTATATGGTGGTCATTGTAGCATTGCATTCAGACTCTAATCACTGAGGTAAGTCATATGACAGTGCCCTTTTTCTTTCTGTCCATGCATAGGGGACGAATGATTGCCCCCCATTTCTAATCTACCCTCACCAAAGTCGGTTTATCTACACCTAAGAAACGAGTAATTGGAGTATTATGTAAAGAGCCCGTTACCCCAACCGATGAGATATACAAGCAACGAGATGAAGAGTCTCTACTTTCAACTGAGTGTAGGTGGCATCAGATATTCTGAGTGATTCCAGCCTAGTATTCATCGTTTGTATCGTTTCGCAAAAGTTTAAAATTCGAAAAAGGTTCTTATATTCTTTTTGTTTGGTTGTACAAAGACTTCAGGCTTCTTTTACATTAGCCTTAAGGAAATTGTTTAGAAGCTTTCTTATTTCTTTACGAAATCGCTGCAGATATTCTTTGTCCCAAGGAATATACAATGTGCAGGGCGTCTAGCAGATATGTCAGTTGAGGATTGAGGATGTTAATTAGGTTCTAAACAGCATCTTCTAGCCGTTGTTAAGGGGGTGCACTTGAAATCTCCATCTTTAGCAAGGTCGCTTCCCACGTATAAAGCTATGGTTTAACGTTAGACATAATTTTTCAACCGGTAATTTCTAATCATATTTCTTGGATAACATTAAGTTCATTACTTGCTATCTTACCCTAGTAACAAAAGTTGACTAATAGCCAACGTTTTTGATAACCAGGTCAGACGACAGGGTTAATCAAAAGCCGATTGCCTCTAATGTTGCATTTCTATGCATCGTGGGATACAATAGGTCCCACCTACACGAAATCGGAGCATTCAATTAGTTCGACTACCGTCTTCCGTGGTTGTGGAAATGCGGAATAATAGAAAAAATAAATAGACGCAACGACGAATTTGATAGCTGGGTGCTGTAGAAATAGAGCAGGTGCTGCCAGTGTAAACCTGGCGATGCCCAATTTTGCAACTACTTCTACTCGTCCATTGTGCTTATTTAACATCTAAGTGTAAACCGTAAGGTAGTGATCGATTTCCTTTTATGCACATACCCCTCAACAGAGTAGAAGATGACGACGTCAAGGAAAACTTCTACGAGCTTTTGAGCAAAGCCTACAAGCAATGTCCTGGCTATTGAATGCAAAGCCAGGAAGAGAGGGAATCTTTGGTAGTGCTATCAGAAGTTAGAGCCTGCGCGATACCACCTCCGATAACTTATTCAAAATAATCGTGATCTTGGAAAACTACTCATCAATCAACCGTCAACTAGATTGGCCACATTGCGGCTGACGCAAGATATTTCTCCAGTGTTATTGATGTCCGAAAGTTCCGAAGATCCAACATCGACTCGGACATTATCTTGTTGTAGCCAAAGTACAGTTATCCAAATATCCCGAACAGCGCCAAGACAAGCTAATTTTCGACATCAAAGCGCTACAATCCTAAGAGATTGCCAAATCCTTTTCCGATAGAGTCTCTCTGAATCCCTTAAGAGGTCCACTGCCCCTAGCACCAAGTATCGAAGACCAGTGGCAACACTGCTTTAAAGCCACCAGAAATAACGAGTGCTGACAAGCGCCGCCACGCTAAGCCAGATGTACACAAAGCGGCGCAGCTTTCGCAAATATCGAGACGGAAGCAGAGAAAGTGGGCTTAACGCAGACAAGACCACACAGTTGTTCATAGACCTCCGTGAGGAATCAACGTGTTTCGGCTACTCGTAAAAGTAATTAAAAAAAAAAATAGTGATTTTTACATACAAAATTAGAGTCGATACAGACAAGTGTTTCGGTAGCCCAGGTGGTAGTGCCGTCGATCAAGCAAATCAGGAGTCGTGGGTTCGATTCCCGAGAAGTGATAGTAAAGTTTTTTTGTTTTTTAAATTAAAATAGAAAACAGTCAAAAGAATAAGAAAGTGCTATCGGACGATGAGCAAAAAGGAGCGGTCCGCTATTCCAATAGCGGGACCGGCAGATGACGAAATGTCATCTGATGACAAACCGTAATATCGGCCCATCCAGAGGCAATGACCAAACGGAGGAGGAAAGTAAAAACAACTCCTAACCTTGTGAAGCGCCCTTCCCTTTCAACGTCTACCGAAAAGCTGCCCGGTAGAGTGAGGGAAGAGGTGCCAACAAAATCGGCAAGGGCAGCAAAACAAAATCAAAAAAGGGAAGTTGCAGACAATGACGACTTTCCATATGTGTCAGACGGCGGAGAAGGTCACTATATGGGAGGTGACAATACGTTCGCATCGCTCGCAGCCTCGGAGTCAGAAGACGAAGAGGATGAAGTCAATGCTCTCAACAACAGCATTAAAGAGCTGCAGCGAAGAGTTCTTGCCATTAAAGAAAAACAAATGGCAAGAAGGGAGAGAGAAAGCCAGCCTGCCCCACAGCAGCAGCAAGATGTCGAACAGACAAGGCCACGGGAGCAACAACAAAGCCAAAATAAAAAGCAGCAGCCTACGACAGAGCCAAAAAAATATATACAAAAAAATAAAAACCAACAACAACATCAGCAGCAGCAGAAACAACAACAACAGCAGCAAGAGAAACGACAACAGCAACAACAGCAGGAGCAGAAACAACAACAACAGCAACAAAAACCGCAGAAGCAGCAGAAACAAAGGGTTCCACCCATAAATACGTTCAAGATGGAACTCAAAGACACGATCGAGTTATGTAAGTCGGCCATTGGCTCAAACTTTTTTGTTAAGAGACTTTGTGTAGATAGACATGCGATCCACTGTAATACAGTGGAGCGCTATCATAAAATTAAAAACCTGTTAAAGGACTCGACGACGGAGTTCTTCTCCTTCACCCCGAAGGGGGAAAAGCTGCAAACTATGCTACTGAGGGGGTTAGAACCGTCTACTGATCCAGAGGAGCTCTTAAAGCTGCTCAAAGAGAAAGAGTGCGACGGTCTCAAATTCGTGGGGGTTAAGCCGTTCGTCACAGCCAGAGCCAAAAGGGAGAAACGGAAGCTACCGTTCTTCCTGGTGCAGCTCAGTCCCGAAAGCCGTCTGGATAGTCAATGTCCTAGACTACCAGGTGGTTCACTGGGAAAAAGTAAAAAGGCACGAAAACATTTTGCAATGCGTTCGCTGCCAAAGGTTCGAGCACGCCGCGTCGAACTGCGAAATTCAGAATCGATGCGTTAAGTGCGGTAAGAACCACAAGTCTGAAGAATGCGCTCTAGGTAGGGATGGAGCGTCAGAAAAAAACCAACTCTCTTGTGTTTTATGTAAGAACACGGGACACACCGCAAACTATCGGGGTTGTCCTAAGTTCCAATACATAAAAAGAGTAAATCTGGCTCGACAGCAAAAGGTGGAAGTTAAGCGTCCACCTGTTCTGCCACAAACACCAGCCGTTACTCCCCAGGTTACCTACGCCCAAATGGCGGCAGGTAGGGGAAATACGGCACAGCAAGCGAAGGTTGCTTCTCAGGCCCCAGCGCCTAGAGCACCGGAACCGGCAAATGACATGCTAGCTATCTTGCTCTCAAATTACCGAGCAAGCTACGCGGGTAGATCAAATATACGCGCTGCTGCCGAGCCTAACGCACCTTCAGTCGTAATGGGTACGTACATGGCGGAGAAAACCCTGAAGGTCCTTGCAGTGAATGTTAATTCACTGATTAGGATTGAGCGAAGAGCCACACTGTTTAAGTTGCTTAAAGACCAAGTCCCTGATGTGCAGACAGTTTACTGACAGACACAACCCGGAGATTTTGACATTAAAGTCGTCGATCAAAAACCTCCAAACGTTAATAAAAGAAAATTACAGGGCTTCTGTAAGTTTGTATTGGAACAACAAAATTCGGGCTGTAAATACCAGCAACCCGAATATGCTCCCGCAAATAAATAAAATATTTCGGAGGAAAGATCAAGACGACCTTCCATTTCTAAAAATCGCCCGAACGACTGACAACGAACGCATACTCTCAACAGCAGGCATAGATCCAAATGAGGCTGTTGATGATGACAACTTCTTTGTGATCGAAGATCCGCAGGAGAAGGTCGAGGCTATAGGATCGACTTTCCAGGAAGTGTACAAGACAAATGACATAATTGGTCCCAACCACGACCTGGAAAATCGAGTCCTTTTGCACAATTTCTACCTTCGAAATGAAATAGCGAACTGGCGAATCGAGAACTCGGGTTTCACCCAGTTCAGTGACGAGAATATGGCAAATAATGTCATCGCCAATGGAAGAGAGCAACCCCCGTTCATTTCGAAGGAAGAGCTTCAAACGATCTTCGACACAATTAGAAGTAAGAAATCAGTGGGAACCGATGGAATACCGAACATTGTGCTTCGACATCTCCCACTAGAAGTGGTGGACATTTATGCCACCCTGTTTAACAATGCAATGAATAATGCACATTATCCAGCGCATTGGAAAACTGCGGTGGTACATCCCATCCCCAAAAGGGATAAAGACACCTCCAATCCGGCGAATCTCCGGTCGATCAGTCTCCTTCCAAACATCAGTAAGGTTTTCGAAAAAGTCATCAATAGAGTCCTGACTAAGTGGGTTGAGGACATAAATATAGTTCCGGATAATCAATTCGGTTTTAAGGCTGGGCATGATGTTATTCATGCCGCGTCTAAACTGGTTTCTGATGTCCAATGGAACAAAGCCAAGAAACAGTGCACTGGTGCCTGCCTGATTGACTTGGAGAAGGCTTTCGATACCGTATGGTTAGAGGGACTCTTCTACAAGTTGGACAGACTGGGCATTAGTAAACCACTGTTGTATATTCTTATCAATATGCTTACAGATAGACAGTTCATCGTGAAAAATGGCGATGTGACTTCTACTGGTACATTCAACATTAAAAACGGTCTGCAACAAGGTGCGGTCAACTCGCCAATCCTTTTCAACATTTACACAAGCGATCTGATAGGTTCACTTCACCATGCCATAGCGTACGCAGACGACTTAATCGCGTACAGATCCGGTCCAAAGATTGAGGTAATAAACATTCTTTTGCAACGTGACTTCGATACAATTAAACAATATTGCGACGACTGGAAGTTGAAGATCAACTTTCAGAAGTCGGAAACCATTCTGTTTAGGACGCCTTTGTCTGGGGCTTCTGCGGATACCAGAAAGAATTGGCGAAAGTTTCAGATCGTGGGACAACACCGGCAGCCACTTGTTTGTCGAAATGTAGTCAGATACCTTGCGATCTGGCTAGATCAATATCTATATTTTAACAAACATATAGATGTTGCTCTGGCCAGAGCCAAAGGTGCTTTTGCCCTTACAAATAGACTGTTTTATAGCAGGCAACTCGATGCGAGGGTAAAGGTGATCTGCTACATGGCCCTTATTGGCCTATGCTTACATTAAGTTGGTTACACGTAAGAGCAAGTCTTTTGGAAAAGATTCGGGTGTTTGAGAGGGCTTGCCTTAGGGCTTGTCTTCGCTTGTACAGAACACCAGAGTCTGAGTACATAAAATTCTATCCTAATGAGGTATTGTACAATAGGGCGAACCTAATACGGTGGAAAATTTTGTTATTAAGTTGATTCGAAGACACATTGCAAGAGCAATGACCTCGTCGAACAACCTGATCTCTGGGGCTTACTACCCCAATTATATGTATAAGGAGAGAGTTCGCTTTGACGGCTTTATTCCTCCAGAAGCGTTCCTCTACCTCGACAAAATAGGACTGATCCAGGATAGATTAGCGGTGCCGTTAATCTTCCACGTCGCTCGAACAGCTGTGGACAGGCGACTCAACTACGACAGAGACGTCGCACACGGCAGTGCGGAGCGTCTCCGGTTTAGTAGGGCGGTAGGGAGTCGCGACATGAGGGATGTTGCTCAGCAGCACCAACAATTTTGGTGGCTTGCAGAAGAAGGGGAAGCTCCGTTGTCGAATTCCTCCAATCCTTGATAGCTTCGTTAGGGAGCAGAGTGGGTCTGCCTATTTTTAGACATGGCCGGCTTACATAGGTTTAGGTAGGGTTAAGGTAGTTTTAAGAGTAAAAATTATAAAAACTTAAAAAAAAATAAAATAAAAAATAAAAAAAAATAATAAAAAATAAAAACTTAGAGATGGGTACCCTTCCGGTAGTTTTTCTTAAATAAAAAAAAATACTAAATACAATAAGATAGGTTAAGTAGGTTAAGTAGTCTAAGTAGATTATTTAGATTAAGATTTATTTTTGAGTATTTTTTAAGTTTTATCTTAAGATTAAATATAAAAAGAAAAGTCCGTATACTAAGTTTTTTTTTTAATAAAATAAATTTTCTTAGTTTTACCTGTAATTAATGTAAAAATTAAAATATGTATTAAGGATCGTCGAAAGACATTTAGATTAAGAATTATGTTTAACCTAGAGTGCCTGCATGGGGCCAGTAAGTTACAATAAGATAGTTTTAAGTTATTTAAGCTAATTTTTAAGCGTTTTTTGTATAGCTTGTAAGAATTTCTGAATTTCAAAAATAAAAATGCATTTAAAATGAAATAAAAAATTCAGACAAGACCACGTTCATGCTGCAAAACCAGGTAGGACATTCAACACCGACGTCTCGGACAAAACGTCACCTCCGACTGATATAACTTTGAAGTAGTTCAGGGCTTTGAAAACCTAGTCTTCGCTCTGTTTTAAGACAACGACACCAGCGCTGAGATTACACGCAGAACAACTCTTTCCAATCGCTACTTCTTTGGGCTTAGAAGACAATTGACTAGCAAAGCCCTCTTTTGAACAACAAAAGTGATCCTATATAAGACCTTTATAGTCCCAGTCCTGTTCTATGGCGCAGAGGCATGGACATAATCAAATATGGATGAGGGTCCTCTTGGCTGCTTTGAAAGGAAAATTCGTGCGGAGATTTTCGATCCCGTTTCTATAGATGTTGAGTTGAGTGGAGAAGGAATGTATGGATTGTAAAGCAATTAAGACTTAGCCAGAACTAAGACGGCAGGGTCATGTAAAGCCGATGAGTCCGCTTCTGAAGGACAGCATAGTAGAGAAAGACCGTAAACAAAGCGGAAGGGGATTTTAACCAGTTTAGAGTGCGATGGCTCAGGCCCATCCCGGACTGCAGCGATAACTTAGGTAAGTAAGCAACGATTACCCAAGTTTAGATTGAAGTTTCAGAGGACAACACTCGTATATGGCTTTAAATGCTCGAAAAAGTCGTTAAAAAAGCCACCGTTAGGATGGCCTTGCTTTACACAAATACATCCCCATTCTTTGAAGAAAAAAACTACAATACTCGGACAACTCACACTTTTGTTTTGATCGCTAAATGTCGATTGAATTTGGTTTTGTGTCTGACGGAACTCTGGTTATTGTAAGAATACGAAGACAACTCACACTGTACCCAGGACTGATCTTGAGCAGAGTCTAAGCCAAGAAAGGAATGTAGTAGTGTCCTTACGGATGACTTGAAAACGCACCAGGGATACTTCATTGATGGTGTTGCATTCCATTGCTCGCGTTAGAAAGTCTTCCAATTGGAGACAAGCAGCATTCTGACAACTGCTGACATCGAAATTGTGCTTAATGCCTTGCTCTACCATCCTACCACTTCCATGCTAGTTCAAAAAAGAAGGGGCACTAAGAATACTAAAAGATCTTAACATTCAGAAATCCGCTGCTCCAGATGGTATATCTCCCCTTCTTCTGAGGAGGCGTTTTTCTACTCTGGCAAAACTACTGCGTTAGCCTTTTCATCAATCCTACTCTTTAGGAATCTTTCCGAGCAGATGGGAAACAGCATTTGTCCAGCCCGTCCCTAAAAAAGGCGAATCTTCCAAGGTCATGGAAACGCTGATAAGTCGTCAGCCCATGAAATATCTCGAAATACGAAAACTTTTTAATGACCGGTAGTAAGGTTTTCGTAGCTACAGCTTCACCGGTGGCATGTCTCACCGGAAAGTGGAACCAAAGTCTACATCAATCTGGCGAAAGCAAGAAACTTGCACTTGATATTCGAAAGCATTTAACAGAGTTCGGCATCGGGGTCCTTTGTCGAAAATGCGTGCATTTGAGATTTCTTCAGTGGATTAGAAATCACCTTTCGGAACGTTCAATTCAAGTTGCCTTGGATTATTTCAAGTCTGATATTGACAAAATAAATGCTGGTGTGCCCCAGGGTTCCGTTCTGTCTCCGACACTCTTCTTAATGTTCATTAATGATCTCTTGTCTGCAACTTCTAATCGAACATATTCCTTTGCTGACGACAGTACTCTTTGCTTTTCAAATCCATTCTCGGACTCACGTCCCTGCTCCTCTGTTGTAGAACGGGAACTGCAACGTCAGTATGTTAAGCTCATTAAATTTCGATATTAATGGCATAACCAACTGGGAAACTATCAACAGAGTGAAATTTAATGCTTCAAGCTCACTTTCGGACGTACCCTTAAATATCATGATTCTTTCCTAAGCTGAAAAACTCGCTCATGGAATGCCCTGCAGAGCTCTCTATTTCCTAGTCATTATAACCTCCAAACATTCAAAACCAACGTACATCGGTTGCATCTCCCGTGCAATCGTTTTAAGAGTGCTAATAACCTCTTGAGCGCGCGCTAGTTATAGAAAAGGTACCAGTCTTGGTTTAAGCGCACAATTGCATCGCGGAAAATAAAATCGCCAATGGATTTGGTAGACCCTTAGTGAAGGGCTTCTCAGGACATGTTTCGCGAGGGCCTTAAAAGGTAAGCAGATGTTTCTACAAAATAAAGATTGTGGATTACTTAATGGCTTATTGCGTTTTGTTACGCTAGGTTGTTGTGTGAGAATTAACCAGGGATTAAATCAGGGTGCAGGTACTTGGCATGATTTGTGTCCTACTAATGCCATCGTCGCTTTTACTGATCTTTTTAGGAAGGGCTAAGAAATTAAGGTAAAAGGACATAGAAGGAAAATTAAATAAATATTCATTGAATTATCTGTGAAAATTTCCAAGTCTCATTATTAGAGCCAAACGAACTTCATGGATGGACGAATGCACATCTCTAATTTGTACAGCGACCTATCAAATTGAATTGTGGTATAACTACCCAACATCCAAAATCGAAGCACTGACAAATTGTCGAAACGATAACAATCCCCTGAATGCAAATATTGTACATCCTAGGAATCCTTTGGAGGAAAAACAGAATTCGAGAGTGTCTTGCCACAAAAGATGCTTCCAAAATTTGGAACCAAACTATTCACAGTTCCTAAGCAAGCAATGAATGCGTACCCAAGATCCAATTGCAAGATCCATTTCAAAGTTCTAATCGTAAACTGGAGCCCAAGGAACTCCCTCCCAGAGCAGATTTCGGTTTAATTTCATTTACCCGGATACATAAATCCAGCACTACTCAGTCAGCTGTCAAATTGGTAGCAAAATCCAAGCCAAAGCCACTATGACCGCCTACGAAAGCTGTATGCTGTAAACTTTAATTACAAACGGAAGAAAGGTTCTGAGAAACTGAGGAACTTTCTGTCTCCTGAAAGACACCCGCAAACGTATTAACCATCCTTCGATGGATAAAACACAGCCACAGAAATTCATCAATGAAGGAGATGCTTCTCCGCTTCTTTTGTTTTGGAAGCGTTCAGCCACACTCTGACAGATACGAAAATAGATGCAGATACGTACGAAAAATTTGTCAGGGAATTCCTTGCTATGGCTTTGATGGCAGCAACGCTTCATTTGGGGGTGGTGTTGGGGGATGTTTTGCGGTTTTCGGTATATCGGTATCTCAGTATCTCGGTACCTTCGTATCCCGGGTATGGCAAAATGTCTATATTTCGGGACTACCTACAGAGTTGGAAATTAAATATTATTTCTCGTCGCTGATTGAAATTTGGCGGTGGAGGTAGGGATACATAGTAATGAACCAGCAGCGGTTCCTGTGGCATGCCCGGTTAGAATACCAACAAACTGGGTCAGGCCAAATAACCAAAACAAGAGTTTTCTCTTGATTATAAGGCACCTTGTAGTATTGGTAGATTGAAGAGATATTCGTTCGTACGTACCTCCTTGAGATGGCTTAATGAAACCTCGTCCATCAACATTGCAACAACACCACCTCGGACGACGAAATGATTAATGTGAGCACTAAGTCGACGAGCATAGGAAATGATGATGTTCTGTTGTAACCGCACACAAGACAGCACCGCATCCGGTAACGAGCACCAATGGAAGCAGACAAACCATAGCAGGAGATGGAGATGGGAGCAAAGTAGCCAAGGCTAAACACAACCGCACGACCCAAATTAATTCTGACAGATTACGATTGTAATTGAATGAAACATCTTGACTTAATGATTTCAGTGCTACTTCGCGTTAGATACTGGCAAACGACTAAGACGGACGGACAGGATACATGGCTTTAGCCTAAGGGCGGCATCTGGAGGAGGACTACTAATCATGGTTGGAGGCATGATTTTAGCATGATTCTGGTGCTGGCACTAGAACTGGCAGTAGCACGCACGCACGCATTTGCCATCATTTTAAGGGATAACTATGCTAGACACCCCAGACGCACATATAAATACACATACCATATACGTACAATACTCACACAGCTGTACGCATACACACTGGACAGTAATTTGATTTTAATTGTTGCAGACTTAGTTATTGGATAGGGCGCAAACCTCCTTCAGCGACAACAGCGGATGATAGAAGAGAAGAGAACCCTGTCGGGTGGACGGAACTTGAATGCTCCACTCAGTATGGCAGGGGGATTGAAAACAAAAACGTGCTTGGCATGGGGAAGGAAGGATTTATTGGTGTTATACGGGGTAGTTTGGAATAGTAAGCACACGAAAGGGGGAGAGAGCTTTAATTGAAGGGTTAATGTCGTATTGAATAAATTTCCGTCCTCCAAAACAACCTCCTTGCCACGGTAGGAATGGTATGGTGTTGTACAAGTGAGAAATTAATTAGGCTGTTCTGACTGACATTGAAGTTTGTGAAGTGTGGTTTCGGTGGATGATTTCTTATTCTTAGAAATGAAACCCTAAGTTTTGGGGTGTGTTGTTCTCCTTTGTTTGGGTAGTTGAACTATATCCTTTGATTGGGTTCAATGAATGGTGCTGTCGGTTTTTTAAAAAGAAAACGCGATACCATCAGTAAATAAAGTGGCCAACAATTTTATCAGAATTTTCGAAATTGAAATACAATGACAAAACTGTTGATTGAGTTTGGATGGAGTGAGTGAATGGTTCTACGATTATATGGGCCAATTGACAACGGTTTGGCAATCTATACAGAAACAGGACAGTATATTTAAGTAATATATGCAAAACCAACCTTTATCACAGTTGTTCCACATGCAAGTACCACAGCCATACTCGTAAATAAAGCGTCAAGAGATACCTCTTCCCTTTAAAGTTGTGCCACTTTATTTCCACAACTGATATTCGTTTTCCTTTTTGTGAACAGGTAGCGACCTTCTAGTTGTTCTTTTAAGATCACTTCTGAGTTTGGTAGCCACCTTTGTGAGGATTGATGTTTTTTTTTTCTCGTTGCAGATAAAACATACACCTCTATCATGGAATCCGTCGGGACGATCCGCCAATAGTAAACAATTTGCATCGTGCAATCCGCAGACGTGAACCATCCACATGTCGGTAATGTGAATGAGATTCACTGCATCGTGGAAAACGAACGGATCGAATCTCCCCATGCATTTGACATCCGCAGTTTTCTCATTCCGGATCTGATTGTTATTTTGTGAACTGTGCTGCAAAAAGGACGCGAGCCGTGAAAAATTTAGGTATAAATAATGTGTTTGTATTTGGTTTCTTATTTGTATGTTCTTTCTATATTTTAAGGAAAAACACTACGAACAGAGAGCAGTTTAAGACGGGAATTTTGGAGGAAGAAGGAAATTGACACAGAATTTTCTTTTCATCATCTATTACACAAAATGTATTGTTTCAGGTTGAAAAAAAAACTGGCCTCAAATCGAAAAGAATTGAAGGCTGTAGGTGGTGGACCAAATGTAACTTTACCTTTCACTCCCGAGGTTATAAATTTGGTTCAACTGACTGTGTAAGCTGAAGGAGTAGAAGGGGCAAGGAGTTTTGGAGTGCCTACCCAAATAAGTGAGAAGCTTCTTTCTCCGAAACGACTGCGGTTAAGTCAAAATGAGGAGGTTGATGCTATTCGAGTCGATGAATTTGAAATGTTTAAAGAAAATAAAATAAAAAAAACTGCCAGTCAACTCCCACAAGCGGATCTTCTTTCGAAACAAATACCCACACAGGAAAATCTATATAAAGAGGTGGTTAAGGCCTTGGAGAGCCAGAAAGAAAATGCTGTGGATTCCAACATCAGCATCAAACAAATTCATAGATTTCCCTACAGGGAAACAAAGGATCTCAAGATTGAAATTGCAAGGCATAATGCTTAAATGGATGAGATTGCAAAACAAGAATTAATTGTTAAACAAAAAGTGCTGGAGATCCAAAAATTAAATCTTGCACTAGGTGCTAACTAGGAATGTACATACACATATGTACATATCTTAAAAGCGTTATGTATATACTGCACGATGGAGTGTCCGGAGGCCACTTGGGAGTGAATAAGCCGTTAGAAAAGGTGCGAGAACGTTTTTATTAGGTGCACGCCAAGGACGATGTAGAAAATTGGTGCAGAAAGTGTGTCACCTGCGCCGCCAGTAAAGGCCCGATGGTTAAAACTCACGGGAGAATGCAGCAATACAACGTTCGAGCGCCATTCGAGAGAATCGCAGTTGACATCGCAGGACCGTTTCCTGAAACCGAAAAGGGAAATCGCTACATTCTTGTTGTTATGGATTACTTCAGTAAATGGCCTGAGGCTTTTGCTATCCCTTACCAGGAAGCCAAAACCGTGATTGAACAGATCGTTTACAACTGGGTGAGCAGGTTCGGCGTACCGATGGAATTGCACACGGATCAAGGGCGCAACTTCGAATCCAAGATTTTCCAAGGGGTGTGCTAGCTACTGGGTATCAAAAAGACGAGAACAACACCGCTCCACCCACAATCGGACGGGATGGTAGAACGTTTCAACAGAACCTTGAATGAACACCTATCAAAGGTCGTTGGTGACAAGCAATGCGATTGGGATAGGCAAATTCCAATGTTTCTATTAGCCTATAGAAGTGCAGTGCACAACACCACAGGTCACGCTCCATCGGAAATCCTTTTCGGTCGAATGGTCCGGTTACCTAGTGAATTGATGTTTGGATCACCGCCGTCTGAAGAGAACAGAAATGAAGACGACTATATCGCAGACCTCAGACAGATTATTAGGGACGTGCACCAAAGAACCAGGGATAAGATCAAGTTAGCCAGTGACCGCATGAAGACGAGGTATGATGTCAAGGCGACCACAACGGGATTCCAGGAAGGAGATCTAGTGTGGCTATATAACTCTCATAGACGGAAAGGGGGCTATTGTGGTATATACGTGATTAAATCAATTATCCAGTGTTGCATAACTTTAGGATCATACAAACTCTCCACGTTGGAGAATTCAGTTATTACCCCAGTTTCAAACCAGGTACTCGTATAAATACAGGATGAGAAACTGCGGACGATAAGTTGATTTTTGGAAAGCGATGGAAAAGGACCTAAGTCTTACTAAGTGAAAGATAAGAGATTTGAATTGTGAAATAGAAGTGAAATTGTTTGTGAATTAATTGAAAGTTGTATTTAAATAATAATAAATAGAGTGTTTTTAGAAACAGAATAACGTTTTATCATTTCGAACCCTAGCCGAAATATTACAATACTTTGTTTTTACTTTTACTATGTGCGCTATCTTATTTTGAAATGAAAAAACGAAGTGTGATATAATTTCTCATGTTACCATTACAAGTGTACCTTTAAAGATACTTATCTTATTTTCATTATTTATGTTTTAGGTTATGTTATTTTATTTTTAAAACAAACGCAAGAGTGAAGTAAATTTTGAAATACCTACAAAATATAGCGTAATATTTTTCTTTACAGCGTGCACATACTTATATTAGCATGTTTTCTCCAATATTTTGTTAAATAAATATAAAAAAAACAACTCCGAATAAATTAGTTTGAATTTTAATCTCTTACATATTTAAATACATTAATTCCATTATTTCACGTCGTATTTCTGTAGCTTCAATTGTCAACTGCAAATCTCTCATCTCGCCTTCATACTGCAGTTCAGCATTGAGATCTTGTTCCATTTCTTCGCAATGTGCATTGAAGTGTATGCAAATGTTGTGCAAGGCACAACAAACATATATAATTTGCACTGCTTTTTTAGGACTGTAATGCATCGTCCTCGCACCCATTAAGCACATAAGCCGATTTTTCAGGATGCCAATTGTCCTTTCGACCTCTGCCGTGGTGCTTATTAAATCTGCCTTTAGGGGAATTTGGTTGTACCGATCTGAAAGTTGTCATGGTTGCAGAGGATATCCTGCATCACCTACAATACAAATTAATTAAAAATAATTAATTTTAGAAGTTGATTTTACCTGGTATTTCTGTTTCCGTTTTGATACAGGGAATGAAAATACATACTGACATCGGTGTTGTTCCATATGAAAGAATCTTGATTTTATCCTGGATACTTGGCACCAACACATCTTATTAATTGTTTATTGTCACAAATTTGAAAAAAAAAGAAAACCCACCAGCAAGGTGTTTAAACTATTAAATCCTTTTCTGTTATTATTGAGATGAGAATTTTCCGAAGGCTTCTTTATAGCAATGTGTTTTTCATCCACACACATGATCACACCAGGAATCTTGCACTTTTCATAAAAAAAGCTTTTGCTTTCAATTTTTTTAGCTGCAGACATGTTTAAACTGATCCAAATGAGATTTCTCTCCAAAATATCCAATACTTCTACTAACACCTCCGAAAATGTTGATTGTGCTATACAAACATTATAATCCTTTCCTACACCATATTGGTAGGAACCTCCTGCAAAAAAAATCGTAAACACGCCGCTAACTTATGTGTTGGAGAGATTGAGGCAAGGGCCAGCTCTGATGTTAAAACATCTAATACGTGGGAAAATGCTGTTTTATTAAGCTTTAAGTAAAAAAGTAGGAATTAGTTTAAACAGTTCATTGGTATATGAAATCTTGCATTGCTTCTGGTAGTTCCGTAATATTTTCCGCTCTTGCCCTTAACTGAGAACGCCTTTTTCTGTTTAAAGACGATCTCTCATTAAAAAACAATGCAACGCTATCCATTTTCACACAAAATTTATTTTCTTTTCACTGAACTTCCTAATCACCAATATTGGTCGGTAAGGGAGGGTATCCGATGGATCCCACGATAGCATTTTTTCTGTTCACGTGAATCGAATAAGTAAAGTGAATCTCATATCCGACGGATTCCACGATAGGGGTGATATTTAAGGGGGTTAGTACCTGAAAATTAAAAGAGATGTCGCTGCCACCTTAAATCCAACATGTCAAGAAGCATCTTTCAAAAGAACGCGGTCAAGTTTTCAAAGAGATCTGTCAAATACGAGTAGTGTTGCTGTGACAGCCATTAGAAGCAATGGCAAATGAAAACAGATTGCATTTTGTGCGCTCATTTAACACTATTTCTGGCGCAAAAAGACCATCACGCAAGCCAAACAAGAGATTGAAAAGTGTTATTGAGATTCTTCACCATCGATTGCAACCATCCACCACTGGTCTTTCCAATTTCGGTGCAGTCGTACCAGCACAAGTGACACCAAACTTTCTGGTCGCCCAGTTAAGGTCACCACACAAGAAATGGCCGATTAATTACACGATATGAGCTAACTTAAAGGAGTTACAGGCTTATGACTTGGATCAGTGTTATCAAGTTTGCAAAAATATTTGGATACGAAAAACTATACCAAAACGCTACAGGTGCCGTATGCGTTTGCTCACAATTGACAACAAACACGATAGTTCGACAATTTCAAAAGAGTGCTTTTTGATTTTTTATTCGATCAAAACCCGAACGAGTTTCGTAAACATGGATGAAACAAAGATTCATTGCAATACACCAGAGACCAAGGAATCGTCAAGACAGTGAACTTCTCCTGGAGAATCGAAGGCGAAGAAGACCAAAGTGTTATCGTTTACATCGATTACCTTGAAATGGGTAAAATAATTACGGGCGCTAATTGTTGGATCCTTTCGCCCCTGACTTTAAGCAAAAACGATTGCATTTGACGAGGAAAGTAGTTATCTTTCACCAGGACAGCGCATCAGGGTACAAGTCCGTGATCACATAGCAAAATTGCATGAATTCGGGCACGAATTCCCACAGGGGTAAGAGATTTGAGTCAACTGAAGAAATTGATCGATGATGTTGACGCATATTTTGAGTAGGGCATGAAACAATTGGGGAAAAGCTGGACAAAGTGCATCGATCTTAAATGATTTCTTGCTGAAGAGTGTTCCCTATTTACATATTTAGGGATTTCTTGATCCACCCAAGCACATATACCTACATAACGCATCTCCCGAAATTCGCGTCAGAAGTAAGAAGGAGTGGAAAACGGAAATCGCAGCTAAAATGTTCCAATTATTCGCAAATGAACAGTCGGAAACGTGACGAGAGGAGGATCATATTCCTAATCCCTCTAATTTGAGCCAAAGTGTAGTAGGAAATATATAAATTTTATCAATTCTGGATCTAAAATCTCTTTTAGAACATTTCATGGTGGTTTTGCTCGAAGACAACCTGAGGAGTGCGGCAACCGAAGCTGATCTCGATAAAGTATCCGTAGATACCGCAAAAGGGAAAAAGGAAAACTTGTTATTCTTTATTGAAACGCAAAGTGGAGATGCTAAGAGAAAAGACAATATATAGCAATGTTGTCGTTCATATTGCCAGAATACCACCTTGACCGAAAAGATCACCGTGTGGCGTTCCCATTGTTTCGATTTGAGTTCGATGGCACAGTGCCGTCATTATTCGTCCAACATCCAACATCCACCGAATTCATCTGATTTGGCTCCCTGTGACTTCTCTCTGTTCAATCGAATCAAAAAACCACTACGGGGAACGCGTTTCAGCAGCCGAGAGGAAGTAATGGGAAAATGGCCAACACCCACAGAGATAGATGTACTCTTGGCTACGTAACTTTTGCAAATGTCAAGCTATGATGCTAAGATTTAGAGGGAATATCAACAACAGATGTACCAACTTAACAAACTCAAATCGGAACAATGAGAGCACCACACGGTGGTTATTTTGGGAACTTTCTGATCAAGGTAGTATTATACGCACATGATCGGGTCCTCTTCAACCCCAATGTGTCGAGGTGACATCGGTGGTTCCCTTCATGTTTTTCTTCTGTGTCTTGCTATTTGTTAAGCTGGGTGCCATACTTCCCCAGCTTCTTCCAAAATTTTTTCGACTGAAGTATTCTATGTGGTTTTCTGTTTTCCCTTTTCTTTTCCTTCTGATCTTATTTGCCAAATTCTTTTTACTTGTTTATTCTATCCATGCGCACTAAGCGTTCAAACCACCTCAGTTTCTTTTCCTCGAGTATTAGTTTAGCCGATTTGAAATGTAATTGCTTTCTACCTATAATATCTTCGTTTCCAATAACTCTCCTGAGGGTTGCTAATGTATCTTTCCAAACCTTTGTAGCGAATAAAGGGCCTCCGATTTATCGTTAATCTTAGATGCTACTCTTTATTAATATATATATACATATCAGTGCTAATATAAGTATTAATTATCCACTTTCCGACGCGTCCGATGCTGGCGAGATCTAACCAAAAAAAAGGCCGCTGATTCAGAAAAACGAGGTCTCACCAACTGACAGGTGTCTGGTGAGAAACTGTCTTATCAGTGTGGTAACTCACTGCCTTATCAGTGTGGTAACTCTTGTTGTGGCTCTGTTCGCAGATGGGGTTCCAAGTTGTTGAATCGCCACAAACTATTTTGCATATTTTTTTCACTATTTGCAAACAGTAATATGTCCCCTGCTTGTGGAGTATAAAGCTTTTTTCGTGTCTGTATAGCAGCTAAAGATTTCTTTATTTTCCCAACACTTGTTGTACCGTGAAGATGTGGTCTTATATACAATGAACTGGTCGGAAGCCGCTTGTATGTCTGAGGAATGTGTTTCAACTCGTTCCCTTAGCCTAAATGCTAGGATGATCTTCTACACTTTAAGAGCTAGCGTAAGAAGCGTTATCTCTCTGTAGTTACCGCATTCCTTTAAGACACTTGTTTTTTGTAAATAGGTAGGAGAATCCTCTGGAATATTTCCCTTTCTTCAGACTATATTTACTATTTCTAGGAGTTCTATCTATTATCCTTTCTCCAAGATATTAAATAAATTCCGGTGCAATCTCATTAATACCCGGAGCTATTGGTAGTTCGATTTTCCTGAGCGCTTTTTCGAGTTCTTCTCTGGTGATAGGGTTTCCCTTTTATATTTAATATTTCTGTATATCAGACTTGAAACCGTCTAAAACAACTAAGATTGAAGATTTCGAAAGGTGAGGAAGGCATACCATCGAGGTAGGTTACTACAAGAGCCATACTGTCGCTCATTCCGAAAGAAGATTCATCTTTTAAGGGAAGGTAGTCTTGACGTGTTTTTGGATGTGCAACTACACGAGAACAGGAGATTGGTTATACTCGTATTAGTAATTCGACGTACTTAAGTGTAGACGGAGACATATTGCATGACGTGGCGATATTGAACTGCCTGAGAAGTGCGAAAGAAGTGGATTGAGAGGCTGGTATTTTCCTTGTAAGCCAATGTTAAACAACCAACTGACCCCAATCCTTATCACGGATTGTTATCAAAACCATTGAAGGCATAGAAACCTGACAACCCGAATTGGGATAAGGCTGCATGAGCACAATCTAAATCCATCACCAAAACCCATTTCGAACTGATAATTACTTTGAATAACAGTCAGGAAGTATTTCCATGCCTCGGACATGTATTCAATGTTAAACCTCCCACACTCTTGAAATAATCCTTTTCCCTACTGCCAATGCCACAGCCCCCGATCAGTAAGTACTTTGGTAATTTATTCCGCCGGTAAATGAAATAAAAAAAATCACATGAATGTAATCAGGACTTTGATTGAAATTATGGAAACGCATGATGGACACAATAGTCCCGCGGGCATAACAACAACAGCAACAACAACCAACCAACCAATAAAAAAAAAAGATAAAAATTTCAAGAAAAATAGTCATAATAATGAAAACCTTTGGTTCAATTATTCCACTGATTGCTTATGTGTTGCACTCTGTGCATTGTTATTATTTTTAATGCTTAATGCAGATCAACGTGCACCATGCTAATGGAATAATTAGTCCACCAATTTGAATTATCCGGCGAAATTAGTGGTGGGATTTTCTGCGTTTAATACCTTTTGCACAGCAATGCAAATACAGATTTCTGGGCAAAGATATCTGACATCTATCTATATCTGCCATTGCTGACAGACCTGGCATATCTGAGAGATCTGGCATATCAGAGTGCATTATGGCGCATTCATCTGACACAAATTGAAAAGCAAGGTGACGGGGTTCATCAATTCATAATAAGTTTGATTAAATTCGAATGAACTTATAACTGTATTGGGTTGTTGGTTATTTTAAAATTCCCAATTGTGCCAATGATGGAGTCCATGGGATTTGGCTGCACGCAGCGTAGCTATTTAATCTTTTATAATATGTTAGGTGGATTGGTGAGCCTGGAACATGGTTGCAATGCAATTCTATACAAAGTATGGTAACTAAAAACGGATTGATGAAATGTAATTGCATTGATAGTTCCATGAAATAGCCAGAAAAGGTGATTTATAAAAATATGATTCAATGCAGAGAGATAAGCTCGATTCATTTTAGAAGGGTGCGCTTTGTAGAGGTCCGCTATGATACACAACGACAGTGCAATCAAAACATTGACTAAGATAATCAGCCTTTACCTCTTGGTGTCCATTTATTTCGTTTACCTTTAATGCATCTAGAATGAGTAGTTGAAGATGTGCCTCAACTGACAGAATCTATTCCTGCTTAGCTTTGGCAAGGAAAGCCAAAGAGGTTCTGTATCCACTTCTGTCTGCTAAAGTCTCCAACATACTATTGTAACTTTAGGCTAGTTGAGGTGTTATTTTTTTAGACTGTTCTACGGTGCATCGGAGGACCAGCTCTTCGCTCATCCTGGATAAGCTTACATAGCATGTCATACCGTCCAAAGTATGTCAAATGGTATGTCAATGGTGGCTTGGCTATCCGAATAAAAAACCTTATATAATATCCATAGAGGAACCATGGGTGCGGAGTAAACGCATCCTTACGTACGGGTGTCGGGAACTTGTATTTTTGTGACGAATTCACTTTCACTGCCTGAACTGTAGTATTTTTGAACAACCAAAATGTAGTTGCGCTACTTAGTGCATGGAGAATGGCATATGATGATTCAACATACCACCACCAAAAACTGTAGCAGAAATCACTGAATACTGTGATTTCACGAAGATGGGACTTAACGCATGTGAGTCGCGGATGCTAGCCCTCAGAAAACTTTTTGGAGTCACAAACAAAGGCAATGTCAGATGCAATCATCACCTGAATTTGTCACGACTTGGTTGTCGAAAGTAAGTGAGCAAGTAATTGATTGACGCTATCCAAATGGCACAGCATAAAGGCCTTGACCTTGCTGAAGTAAAAAATCCGCGGAACATGAACTGAACATGGTTTGAAGAGTAGCTTGAAAAGCCCATAGTGCTTCCTATATTCAGGACATAACCTAAGCTACCCGAATGGTATCCTCACGTAATCTTTGAATTTGCATGTCCAGCTAGAAACAAACAAACATACATACGTCGCTATAGGATAATTAAGAAAAAGGCTGAAGTCTTAACAGATTGCAGCAAAAGGAATATAAGAAGCTTGTTCGGATTTCGAAGAGTGCCTCTTATAAAGACTTTCGGGAAATATACAAACGATTAAACTCGTAGGCGAGTCAAAGTCCTCAAAAGGGGAAGATCAACTATGCTTTTATCACTCACAAGCAACACGCTCGCCAAGGGTTTAAATCAGACCTATAAAACTAACATCCTTTATGTTTAAGAGCATGGTCGAGATCTATGTGCGCAAAACTGCTTTCAAAAATGCGGCCTCAATTCAATTAAACGTGCTTACCAATGCGGAAAATCCAGCGAAAGTGCCCTACAAAATAGGCAATATAGCGTAGTCACTGGATAAAAGCAATGCTAATGCGACTCACTGAACATGTTGCAACTCAGCTAATAAGATCTACTTCCCGCCTCCTTGTGGCGCCATCTGGGAATCTCACTGGAGATTGCGAAGTGAATGGGACAAATGGCGAGCTTCCTGCGCTCATAAATCAGGATTAGTGTTGGAAAAACAAAGCAATACCTTATCCGGGCTACTCCGACATATTTGGAGCTCAAGCCTGTAAGGATTTCCAATACTTAGTCAGGGTCTTGGAAAAGAGATGGTGGCGGACGAGCCCTATATGGGCCAACGGCAGCGCTTACATCCCGGAACGCATTACTGGCTTCGGTGCAACCGACTCCTCGTCCTAGGAGAATTAAAAATTGAACTGGTCCTCCAGGTTGAGGGTTGTGCGGGTAAAACATTAAGTTACGAAGCATCAATAAGCCTCAGATATGGACGGATCTACTGTTGACAACCCACGCAAACGATTTTAGGACAGTGAGCTTCGGATATACACGTAGAATGTTAGGTCCCTTAATAGACAACGTGCAGCCGAACAACTAGCGAAGGTCCTGAACTGCTGCAAAGCAGAAATAACCGCCATCCCAGGAATACGATGGGATGGACCGGACAAAAAGAGTAAGAAAATTGCGACATCTACTACGGCGATTGTTATCGGCGACAAAATCGGCGCCTATTTGGATGCGCATTTGTTGTTGGAGGCAGACTTAGGCAAGAAGTCTTAAGTTTCTGGCATGTGAACGTAGCAATTCGCATTTTGGACCAAATTTACCAACATTACCCTAATATGCGCGAACGCCCTCGCAAAGGAGAAAAATGACGGCACTACAAGCAATCCCCTAGCTATGACATTAAAATTGTCGTATCTAGTAAGCGTTTCCGACATCTCGACATTCACAAGGGGCCTTGAAGAGCTCCTGATCAATCAACAGTCAATCAGATTGACCACATTTAGACCGACAAAAGACACTTCTCCAGTATTATGGATGTCCGAACGTTCCGAGGAGCCAACATCAACTCGTACCATTTCTTTGTTGTAGCCAAGGTACGGTTGCGGATATCCCAAACTACGCCAAGACAAGCTAATGCTGTGAGGAAATTCGACGTCAGATGGCTGCGATCGCAAGAGATCGCCAAATCCTTTTCCGATCGAGTCTCTCTTAATCTCTTAAGAGGTCCCTTGTCGCCAGCATCAAGCATCGAAGACCAGTGGCAACACTGCTAAAAAGCCACCAGAGTCGCCGCTACTGATATACTGGGTTTCATTCGACTACCAAAATGAAACCCCTGGTTTGATGACGAATGCTGGCAAGCACATGCAGCTAAGTAAGATGTATACAAAGCGGCGCTGCATGGAAGGACTAGAACTGCTCACAAGCTCTATGAGCCGAAGAGGAGAGACGGACACCGGCTTCTCAGGAGGAAAAAGAAAGAGCATGAGAAGCGTGCGTTCGAGGAAATTGAGAGATTCTACTTCAGGAATGAGGTTCGGTAGTCTTACCAAAAGGTAAAAAAAATAAGCCCCGAACCGATGCCTGTAGAGATGAACAAGGGAACTTCGTAGTAGAGTCACAGTCGATGCTGGGGATTTGGAAAGATCATTTCTGTAGACTGTACAACGGCGGTGACGAAACAAATATCGCTGTCAGGCAGAATGAACCTTTCAACCTGAACGATGAAGACCAAACAATTCCGTCCACCCAACCTGGATGAAGTGAAGATAGCAATATCTAAGCTGAGATCCAACCAAGCTGCTGGAGCGGACGGCCTGATTGCCGAGCTCTTCAAGGCGGCAGGCGATGACTTGGTAAGGAGCATACACCAACTCATCTCTAAAATATGGTCGGACGAAAGTATGCCCGATGAATGGAACCTCAGCATTGTTTGTCCGATTCTCAAGAAAGGAGACCCTCTGAACTGCGCTAACTATGGAGGCGTCAGGTTTCTTAACATCGCATACAAGATCTTTACTATCGTATTGTGTCAACGCCTGAAGCCGTAGTCCACAACTTTAGATTTCTATACCAGTGTGGCTCCTGGCTAGGAAAGTCCACCATCGACGAAATATTCACACTACGGCAGATCTAGGAGAAAACCCGTGAGCTTCAGATCGATACACACCACCTATTTATAGATTTTAAGGCCGCGTATGACAGCATCTATAAAGTTGCACGCTGCTCCATCTCACGGAGGCCTTTGATATCAAAAAAAAAATTATTTAAACAAAGCGATGCGCTGTCATGCGATTTCTTCTCAACATCATACTCGAAATCAGCGCAAGCTTTGTTCGAAACTTTTCTATGTCGCTTTCATCTCCACATGGTTTCAGCTGAAAATATTTGTTGGAAATACTGCCAACTATCTGAAACTCTAGGCCTTTTCCAGGCCTTAGTGTCAAAATTTATTCGTTCGTCTGTCACCCGTGGCTGAGGTCACACTGGTACGTTCCGATAAGTGGGTTACAGAAGGGATTGAGACGATAGAGGTATTAAGCCTCTATGGTCCTTATACAACAAAGAAATGAATTCCTTGAGCATGAGGTCTATAAAGTTGATAGTTCAGTCATTAGGCATGTTTTTATCCATTCTAAGCTAAATTTGCATGCGCCCTATCATCACATTATTTCAATGCTCAAAAACCTCAACTTAAGCTTCTTGACATCTCTTCTACGCTGGGAGTTTAAATGACTCTTCATTGACTGGGCACGAGTTTTCTCTTTCACCCATCACTTTTTTTTATCCATTGTGCTTCGGTTTCCTTAACTGTTTTAAAGTGCGCAGGTTAAATTACTTAGCATTCCTTAAAATTATCAGGATGTTGTAGCTATAATGGGACTATGACCTTAAAGATTGAGGGGTCCATTAAGCAGGATACTTTTCTCTTTCCATCTAGCTCGAGACTCTTCTTTCGCTGCTCTTTTTGTGTGCGGTAGATGTGCATTTTTTGTTACTTTTTTTGTCGCGCAAATTCATCACCACACCAACGGCTCCTTTTAGGTAGGGACTATATCTACCTTTTCAATTGTAAATGTACAGCAATCGCCCTCGATGAGATCTGGCTACTCCGGTCGTGCCAAAAACTCCAACGTCAAATTCTTTTTCTTGTGCGGTTTGCAGCTTTTTTTCAATAAATAGTCGAACTCTCAAATTAGCTGAAACATAAAAGTAGTTAGAGCCGATTTGAGGTTCAGAAGAGTTGCCACAGAACAGATGCTTGAAGTTCACTTGTCACACACACCACATGGTCCAGTTTCAGAAATTGAATTCTATATTTCCCATCTCTCCATCCATTATCGCCAGCTCACTGTTAGATACATATTCGGAAAAAAAAATTCAAATCATTTGATTTTTGACGACCGAGAACACAAACTAATTGCATGAAATTAAGAATCTTTGTCCCGAAAGGACCCTTCCAAAAAATTCAATATAAATATGGCGTACTACAAATACAGGAAGTAGTTCAAGTTTAAATAAATGTCGCATTCGAATTGTTTGTTTCCTCCCTCTCTAAAGCCCAATGTCTGGGTTTTTATGTGCACTTCTGGTTTAAGCTGCCTACCCTGCGGGACATCAGTTAGTCCTGATTTTTATTATTCAACGAGCCATTCATTTATCAGGATGCAAACAGGAGTAACCGAAAAAACATCCCAACCATTCGATTCTTTTGTATAGAAATTTTATTTTTATGATCCTGCCTCTAGAAAATGAATGCAGCGCATACGTATAGAATACCGTTGAATGGCACTGAATGTATCCAAATCATGACGTATTAGGAAGTCCTTTGTGTGCGGTTTGTTTGTTATGATTTTTTATTTTAATATCCTTTTTGGGTTTAGCATTTATGTATATTTAATGTCCCAGTTTAGGGGAATGCTTTTGAGATAAATAATTTATAGGTATTTTCGGGCAGCTCGAAAAGTGACGTTTTCGAATATTTAATTAATTTTTTTTCCTTTTTCATTCATCTTGACGAGGATATGAATTTGTGAATCGATTTGTCATTATTCGACAAGGACCCTCAACCAAATTATTGTATTTTGAGGCAACTCGCCAATATTACAAATTTAAATCGCTGGTAGAAGGCAATATTAATCCTCGTTCCCATTTGGCCAAGAGCTTTGGCTTTATCTCACATAAAAGAGGATTTCATTTTATTTGTGAAAAATAGGAAAGGGAAGTCCAAAGATTGGGGTCTTTTGTTATGGCAGTAATTTTTTGATTCTGGTCACTATGACTGGGTAAAAAAAGACAGTGTACGTCAAGGCTCTTATTCTTATCGTTTAGGGATAAGAATTTATGTACTTCGAAATGGTTGGCAGGCACAGAGAGACAAGAGATAAGACACAGACACTAGGTACCAAAACGGGCCAATCGCGATCCTCTGTGGGTCTAGTTAAAACCAACTCCTATTTGCAAAAACCTAAACAGTCTCCCGATTAAATCACCTAATTTCTCTACTAAAGCCTAGAAGGCCTTTGAAATCCGTGCCGTCTATTTCCTCTAAGTTTTCAAAGAAATATTTTCCTAAGAATTTCCTTCGGCTACGCGATATTGCCTCACATTCACACAGTATGTGAGTTTTGTCCTTGTAGATCCCCGCAGAATCTACAAGTGTCTGTATTTCTCAGTTTTAGTCTCTTTGCGTGCTTCAGCGGTAGCCAGTGTCCTGTCAGTATTCCTATTAGCGTCCTTAGCTTATGTTACCGCCGAGAATTGGCCATAGAGCTTTTGATACCCTATGTCCTTCCAGATTCGAACACCTTATGCTGGCGTTCTTTATGGTTTTTTCTTTAATAATCCCCTTACAGTGCAGAGGAGTGGTTTGAAATCAGCAACCTCACTATTGTCGAGAGGCCTTCCTTTTCTTGCAAGCTCGTCTGCTTGTTCATTTCCTTCTATACCGCAGTGTCCTGGCACCCAGCGCAGTCTCACCCTGTTCTGAATGCATAGTGCTTTGAGCATTGTGCGACAACCCCTGACTGTGTCAGAGTTGATGTTGGTTGACTCCATTGCCTTAAGAGCGGCCTGGCTCTCGATGTGGATAGCGATATCTCTACTGGATACCGATCTCATCTGCATCAGCTTAGCCGCCCGACATCATACGGAATGTCGAAATCGATTAAGGAAGGGATTTCATCCGTTTTGATAGTATTGCCTGGTAGTAGCTCCTCCAGGATCGTGCCGTGACCGAAGCTACTGCTTTTGAAAAGACCCAGATTAGTGAGTCGAATCGCACTGTTGCCAGCAAGTTTTTTAATCTGTAAATCAAGCGGTGTTAGGTGCAGAAAGGCGTCCAATGCTGCCGTAGGGGTGGTACGGAGCGCACCTGTAATGGCTATGGAAACCGTTCTTTGAACAGCCACTAATTTTCCGTAGGTCGTTTTCTCAGTTGTTGCTTTCCACGATGCCATATATATATATATAGCCAGTACACCACAGCAGGTTTTAGGCCCCAAATTTTTCCAACAGTTCTTTTGCATATGAAAAGAGCATTATATGCCTTTTGGATTCTTTCCGCTACGTTGAGATTCCAATTCAGTTTCTTATCCAGAATCACGCCAAGGTACTTCGCACTATCCGAGAGGGACAGATCCACCCCGCTGAGTTTTGGCAGTGTGAATTGCGGTAACTTGTGCTTTCTGGTAAAAACAACCAGTTCCGTTTTGGAGGGATTGACATTCATAGAGAACCTGTAACTATTTGTTAAAGATGGCCTGAGACTTCAATTTTTTTAACGATACTGTTCCGCCAAGCTCAGTGAAGCAACTTCAAAGTTTATGCTCTAATTTAATTATTATTGCTCTAATTAATTTGGCTCTATTTAAGGAAGTTTCTATAGCACTTTAATGCTAACGAAGCCCCGGTATATCCGCCCAATATGGTAAACCTGCTTTGCTCTCCAAACTTGTGCTCGTTGAATTTATTGCTGAATAGGGGAATGCTGTAGAAAGGCTCTGATCCAATTTACGGAATGTTGTATACCAAAACAAACAGAGCGTGAAGTCAAATGTGATGGAATGTCAAAAGTTGAGACTACCAGTTGAGCGCTGTGCTGTCAGAAATAAAGACATTTTAGAATCGATTCTCTTTTTTTTAATTTTTCATCTCGAAGATACAGCATAAATTGTTGCGATCAGATCAGTTTGCAGCTTTTCTTAAGAAACAGCAATATATTTTAAGCAGGAATTCGTAAAATCTTTCCTGGAGAGATCATTTAAATACAGTTCAACTGCAACATGCAAAATAATTAAATCTTCATCTGAGAAGATAATGAAGACATTGTGTTGAACAAACATTGTTGAACGGATCTACTACCATCTTCAGCAATGGAACGCATCCATTTTTATTATCTATATCTATCTCTTTTTGTATCTGTCACTTTTGCCTTTTTCAAATTTCCTTCTTCAACGTTTTTTCTGGCGTCTCGCAAAAGGCCGCTGTACAATTCCTTTCATTTTTAATAAAATTACTTTTGCTTGTAAATCTTTTCAATCTATTAATTCAACACATTGGCAAATGAAATGGTATAAGCATATTTACCTATGACTCAGAGATTGGTAATACTTTTGGCGAATGGCAAGGATTTGGAAGACTCAGCAAAAGTAAGGTTACTTACGAAAGTTTTAAAATCACTTCAATTACGGCAGATATGTTAAAATGCCTTTGGCTTGACAAACACTAGTGATTAAGACATTCGAACGAGATTTTTGGCGAAATTGGAACCTGAAAAGGACACTAAGCTAATAGTGCCCATACACTACGCAGACACGTCTGCGCAGACTAAGAAAATTTCAAAACACTTTGTATTTGCTCAGACCGTCGTTGCAAACACGACATGGATACACACTACACATACAGTCAGAACAGACATTTTTGCAACAACAAAATATATATGTCTGCAGCGATATTCTGCGTAGTGTATGGGCCCTATAACTCTCTCAGATTTGGCCAGTGAATGCGAACGAATCCTTATGTTAAAATATGATGTAGCACCTATTGAAGGCCGCACCGTGGACACTGAAGTTAATATGATCCGGCAACAAAACAAATCGAAAAGTTCTGGAGTACCTAAAAGTCCGTGTTGGTTTTGTGAAGGGATGCACTATGCAGATAAGTGCTGGATTTAAAACCATAAATGTGCTAATTGCGGACGATCGGGACACAAGGAGGGTTTTCGTGACAGCCATAAAACCAGTTATAACAAAAAGGGAAGCTATAAACAAAAATAAGAAATTAGAATTAAAAAGTATATTTTTAGTTTCACAAGTTTGCCAGCTTTGTAGCAAATAGTTTTCCCGCGCAGATGCAGATCGATACGGCGTCTGACATCACCATACTATCCGAAGATATTTGGCAACAACTGGGAAGGCCAATTTCAATTTCAATTTCAATTTATTCAATTAAGGATGTACAAATAAGACTTAGTCTTTTATAGTACTTAAAATTATGGATAATATACAGGATTCGGTTTAATATTTATACTTAACAAAGAATAAGCAATACAATTATTAGGAAAGAGAAACAAAAGGAGGGATAGTGTAAAGGAGGGGAATAAAAAATAACAAGAAATAGTCTGCTGTTGCATTTTTATAGAATATGCTGCAAAATAGCATCTTTAAATTGTTTGCCTCCAATTATTTGTTTTAATGTCGTGGGCAGAGAATTCCATAGTCTGGTGGCAAAGACGAAGAACAGGCGCGAGGTGTTCAAATAGTTCGATGAGGGAGTTATAAGGCTGTATGTTCTAGGGGAACGAGCGAACTGAAGTTTTTCAAAAAGGTATGGTGGCGACTTGTTCCGAATAATTTTGTGCATGAAGATATAGCACCTGACTTGCAAGAACTGCTGCAGCTTACAACCAAGGATATTTTTATGATAATTGGATATGTGGTCGTGTCGACGAAGCCCATACACATACTTTACCATATCATTAAATGCCACAGTAAGTTTATGCTGAGATAGGGAATCAAGTTTGCAGTACACTGCTGATGAATATTCAATTTACGGAACAAGTAATGTTTTAACAAGTCTCAGCCTCGTATTAACAGAAGTAAAACTAGAGAGCAGCCAAAGTTTACGTAGACCTCCGTAAATTCGTCCCACAGTGTAATTGATGTGGCTTACACAGGAGATAGAGTGGTTAATCTTAAAACCCAGGTTGGTTACAGTCTCCACGAACTGCAATTGCGTGTCGTTGAGGTGAATGGGTGGCAGTAGTTCAGTATCGTGAAGTTTTTTTTTGATATTAAAATCAGCTGAGACTTTGCTGGGTTGAGGGTCAAACAATTACGTAGTGACCATTGGTAGATTGCGGATAGATCCTCATTCAACCTGCAAGCAAGATCCTCAACTAGACTAATCGGTCTAGATAAGTATATCTGCGCATCATCCGCATAGAAGTGAAGACTAGCGTTATAGAAAACTTTGCGGAGGTCATTTATAAATATGCAAAACAATATTGGACCCAGTATTGAGCCCTGTGGTACTCCTGCATGTATGTTCCTAATACGAGAGGATTTGTCACCAACCACAACCCTTTGACAGCGATTACTTAAGTAATTAGTTATGAGTCTTACAGAACTTTCACTAAAACCAAAATACCTTCTCAGTTTCTGGAGAAATCAAGGAGGCAAAGTATAGTGAGGAAGTCCAAGTCATAGTTCATCCTTATGTCATCGAGAATTTTAACCATAGCTGTAGAAATAGATGACTTAAAAATTTAAGGATTACTTAAATATTTTTGCTTGAATAACCGGTTAAAAACGATTTAATGTCAAGAGCGAATAATAAACACGTCTATACAATTGACATTTTTTTTTTTGCTTTGTTGTCAAAGAGGCCAAGAGTCAAACTAACAACCCATTCCGCTAGGAATGCTAGTGGGCAGCCACTTATTCTGATTGGGGTGAATTAAACTGTCACATGTCGTTGGCGGCAAGCAAATTGAAGGAATCTACTACATAACCTCAATTCCGAACCTCAACATATTTGGCATCGACTGCATGGAAGTTTTTAAACTTTTTGATATTCCTATTAACAACATTTGTTCGAAGACAGGCAGCAGACGAAATAAAGCCAACATATACAGATTTGTTTGACGAATCAGTTAGATTGTGCACTAAAGCTGAAGCGGAGTTACATCCTAAGCCGGGATCTACTCCTTGTTTTAGGCCAAAGCTACCAGTTCCATACTCGTTGATGCCAAGAATAGACGACGAGCTTCAACGCCTAGAACAGCAAGGCATTATTGAGAGGGTCGAGTATGCACCATGGGCAGCTCCATTTATTGTTGTACGGAAGTCGAATGGTCGTCTGCGCATCTGTGAAGATTACTCAACAGGGCTAAACAATTCACTGGAATCAAATAAATTCCCACTTTCATTAACAAATAAATACTTCTCTAAAATCGATTTGTCTGAAGCGTATTTGCAGATCAAGGACAAGGAAGATTTACAACCACTTTTAACGATTAATGCACATCGAGGTCTATTTCAGTACCTACGCTTACCGTTCGGTGTTAAGTTAGCACCTGGGATATTTCAACAAATTATGACAACGATGCTTGCCAAGATAAACGGTGCGGGATGTTATCTTGATAACTTATTCGTGGTGGCAAAAACGATGGAGGAGCACCGACAAAGACTTCATGAAGTGTTGCAGCGCATAAAAAAGTGGGGATTCCATTTGAAGCATGAAAAGTGTTCATTTTTTCAAACAAGTTTAAAACACATGGCTTCATAGTGGATCAAACGGGGCGCAGATCCTAAAAAAACAGAAACAATCGCAAATATGCCGTAACCCAGAAACACCACAGAGGTACGTGCATTTTGGGTATGATCAATTTTTTATTCGCAGTTAATACCAAATATGCGTGAAATTCGTTCCCCATTAGACAAAATTCTTACGAAAGACGTAACATTTTCTTGGAAAGAATAATTCTAGCACACTTTGACCCAACCAAAGACATCATAGTGGCTGGAGATGCTTCAAAAGTTGGTATTAGAGGCGTTATAATGCACAGATTTGCTGATGGTTACATGAAGCCGGTCGCATATGCGTCAAGAGTTTTAACCAAAACTGAGCAAAACTAAATAATAATTCCACTCTCGTTACAAAGACAAGTCCTTGAGTAGCTGCATTCTGGGCACCCAGGAATAGTGCGTATGAAAGCACTTGCATGCAGATAGGTGTATTGGCCAAACATCGACAAGGACATAGAGCAGGTCGTTCGAGAATGTGCTGCGTGTGCAACAGTGGCCCCAGCACCATTAAAGGCGCCATTGGCATCATGGCCCTTATCCACCAAACCGTGGTCATGTATTTACCTTGACTTTGCTGAACCTTTCAAGCAGGAGATGTATTTGATAATAGTCGACTCCTATTTTAAGTGGCCTGGGATTTCCTGTATGCGGTCCACTACATCAGCCGCGACCATCGCAGGCTTAGCAGAGGTGTTTGCAAGATTTGGTCTCCCAGACGTAATAGTATCGGACAACGGTACTCGATTTGCATCAAGCGAATTTTCGGAGTTTTGTTGGAACAGGGGTATTAAGCACATTCGAACTCCACCTTTTCACCCACAATCTAACCGCCAGGCAGAGAAGTTCGTCAACATCTTTAAGAGAGGAATGAGAAACAAGAAGCCGACCCACCAAAATCTTTCTAAAGAAGTCGCTGAACGATACATGGAGTGAACTTAAGGGGTAGATGTTGTACAACAAAACAAACAGAGCGTGAAGTTAAATGTGATGGAATGTCAAAAGTTGGGGCTGTCAGAAATAAAGACGTTTTAAAATGGATTCTCTTTTTTTCATTTTTCATCCCGAAGATACAGCACAAGGATCAATGCCACTTCTTCAGTTTTCTCATTTCCTTCAATACCCTTGTGCTCTTTTTAGGAAATTCTGAAGCATATTGAAGCAGTGTGGCATCGATCTCGAGTCAATCAAGTTTGAGCTTAACCCTTTCAGTGCTGCTCGACTTTTTCAAGAACTGCCACATTTTTGGATGTCATGCAGCTCTAGCTGAAATAGGCTGAGACGTTTTTCCTTCGGATTGTCGGTTTGGGATGACTTTGTCGAGCCTCTATCAAGATCACGTCAAGTTTAATGATCATGAGAGTTTTAATGCCAGCTGTTGGATGGGTTGTTGTTTTGCACCAAGGCAAGTAAGTGCTACAGTATTAGAGTAATTACAAAACCAATAACACAACATTAACGCTGAGTATCTAAAGCATGCTGCTAGTGCATTCACAGAGGTGGTGCTCCACGGTGTCCCATTACTTCATATCAGTCATTGCGGGGTGCTATATATCCCATGTTCAGCCTTTTCTATTGAAGGACAGTAGAAAAGCCGATGACTTCTTACAAATATCGGGAAGCATTGAAGTTGTGTTGAAATATGAAACCCTAACAGAGGACACATGCATACCCAGATTCGGGTCCTGCAAAACATTGCTCTGAGCCTTGCATATTGAGTTCAATGGCCTTCTCATTTCCTGTGTTCCTATTTTGACCTGCGCTTCAAACAAGACTTAGTAAATTCAGCCTTAATTCATTGAAATCTTGCATTCTCGAACTAGCTTGGAAGTCGTAAGAGAATTTAGCAAGCTTGGTTTTTGCTGCAGTTGCAAGTATTTCTCGCTTTGTACCAGATTTTCTCCAATCAGTCATGGACCCAGAAAAAGTTGGTCCCGTATATAAACTGCAGCAAAAGTTCTGGTCTCCTTGCATAAGACCACGTGTGCATAGAACCAGTGTTGTACCAAAGACCATTTCTTTTTAAACGGAAGATGGCTCTGAGTATTCAGCCCAGCTTTAAAGGCTTTCAGCATAACATGATTATTCCAAAGAAGTTTGTTATCCAGGTTGAAATCCAAATACTAACCTTCCTTAGAACATTGGAAGGCGATGCCCTTAAGCACTAGACGGGTCAGAGCAGGCAACTTCCTCCTTCTCGTAACTCCTTAAATAACATCGGGTTTGAGGAGATTAACTGAAAGTCCACTTCTAGTGCACCAATCGTCGATCACGTCTCCGGCTGCGCAACGCTTAAGAGCAGATCATCTCTAGACAAGATACGATCAACAGTACAGCTACATCATCTGATATATGTTCTGAGCACATTTGGCAAAGAATCGAAAGACATGCACCATAGCAGTAGAGGCAGAATGCCGCCTTACGGGCAAGCCCTGTTTACCCCGCCATAACTTATTGGTGGCAGAAAGCATCCACAATAAAGTGATTTTCCAACGTCGCCGTCTCTTCTGACCGATATACGCATACCGTGGGGGTTTTTAATGATCTTTGATTAAGGATCGACGTCAGTGTTTGAGATGATAAATTTTGTCAGGGTGTTGTAGAAATAGGGTAGGCACTGAGAGATGTCAACCTGGCGACTATCTTCTACACATGAATTGTGCCGCCGGGTACTGGTTAATGTCCATCCGAACTGGACCTACTAAACTTATAAGTGCAAGTGCTAACCAGTAGACAAAAATTGCAGCGCTATAAACGGGATAGCGGACGAATTCCCCAGATAGAATCAACGATGGAAACAGTCCCGAAACAAATGAGACCTTAGCCGGACTACTCCGACATATTTGGAGCTCAGGCGGGTAAGGATTTCCGAGACTAAATCAGGGATGGTGGCGGAAAAGCCCTAAATGGGACAACGGGACCACTCACATCCCAGAACGGGTTACTGGCTTTCGAAACAACCGACCCATCGTCCTAGGGGTATCAAAAAATAGAAAATTGGGAGTTGTGCCATCGGGGTAAACGCCCGGCCATGGAAAAAAGGACAAAAGTTACGAAGCAACAACAAGCCTGGCATACGGACGGATCTACTATTGACAACCCATGCATAAATTAAGGCCAACGAACTTCGGATATGCAAGTGGAATGTTAGGTCCCTTAACAGGCCACGAGAAGCCGAAAAATTAGCGGAGGCCTTAGACTGCTGTAAAGCAGGCATAACCGCCATCCAAGAAATGCGATGGAATGGGACGGACAAAAGAGTATGAAAAACTGCGACATCTACTGCAGCGATTGTTATTAATGGCAAAACTAGCGCCTATTTGGATGCGGGATGTTTCCGGGATGTGAACGAGCGCCTCATAGCAATCCGCATCAAGGCTCAATTTACCAACATTAGCCTGATATGCGCGCACGCCCTCACAACGGAGAAAGATGACGGCACTAAAGGTGCCTTTTATGAGCTCTTGAACAGACCTATGAGCAATGATCTAGCTATGACATTAAAATTGTCCTTGTCTTTCTTGTCCTTTCTTTAACATCATACTTGAAAGAATAGTGCGAAACTCACGCGCAAATACGAGAGGCACAATCTTTCAAAATTCCGTTCAATTACTCGCATACGCTGATGATATTGACATAATTGGAACAAAGCAGCGTGATTTCAGTGGCGCCTTGGTAAGTATTGAGACGGAAGAGGCGATAATGGGCTCAGCGGTCAATGAGGGCAAGACTAAGTATATACCGTCAAGCAAAAAGTACACTGAACACCGACGTCTCGGGCAGATCGTCACTTTCGACAGGTAGTTAAGGACTTTGTCTACATAGACTCTGCTATAAATTCAGGCAAATTCAGCGATGAGATCAAGCGATGAATAACTCTTGCTAATCGCTGCTTCTCTGGGCTAAAAAGGCAATTGACTAGCAACGGCCTCTCTCGATCAACTAAAGTTACTCTATAAGACCTTAATAATCCCAGTCCTGCTCTATGGGGCAGAGGCATGGACATTATCAAAAATGGATGCCTGCTTCCAGAGGAAAATTCTTCGAGTGATTTTCGGTGCCGTCGGCATTGACAATTAGTGGATGAGGAGATACAACGACGAGCTGTTTGGACTGCAAAGAGACATCGACCTGGCCAGAAGAGTGAAGCCAGAACGGCTAAGATAGCTGGGTCATGTAAAACGGATGAACAGCAATGCTCCGGCCCGAAAAGTCTTCGAATCCGCCCCCGAGGGACAGCGCAGTACAGGAAGACCGAGACTCAGGTGGCGTGCACAAGTAAAAGGGGAACTCAGGCAATTTAACGTGCGGAACTAAAGGCAACTAACACAAGATCGAGCTAGCTGGAGACGCTTGTTGATTGAGGCCCAGGTCCACCCCGGACTGTAGCGCCACCTTAAGTAAGTATTACGCAGACAATTCGCGAGATTATCGATCCCACAGTACGCAACTAGGCGTAAGAAATGATGCCAATGAAAGATGACAGCATATTCTTCCTTAAGACCCTACTTCTACACCACGGCTAAGTGGACAGTAGTCGTGGTGGAGTGTTTGATGATTGAAATTCAGGTCAACTTCGGACTGTAGCGTCACTTAAAGTCAGCGAATTAGTCCTCGAAGGTTCTGTCAGGATTTTTTCTGCATTATTGTCATTCCTGGGTTTTACAACATCTTGAAAGTTATTTCTTAACATCTTTTCCAATCTTTTAAGCTCTGGCATACAGGAAAAGATATTTCTACTCCTTTCCACATTTTTAGCTTTGCTTTCGGTTAAGAGCATATACAGTGGCTTGGAGTCTCTGTAGTTTGGAGATTCTGATACATTGTCAATATTTGTCTATAAATCCGCGGATTATTTATTACCGTGGCTAAGGAGTCTGTTGAGCAAGTTTAAGTATCTATTCGCCCTTGCTTAGGGCTGACAGGTTTTTGTACCAATCGGGGTAATGAAATTTGGTAATACTTTAACATGATATTTGCCTTCTTTTAAATAGCCCTATGAATGCAGATACAGTCCCTTAATCTTTAAGTTTAAGTCGTTTTTAAGCCTGTCGGTCATTTGACAAGTGATTAGTGGACCCATCATCTTTAAAATCAACGAATCAAACTATTGAGTTAACCAAGGGAAAGATTTTTAAAATGGCAAACATAGATAGATGAGGTCTTCACTCTGAAGTCGACTTAACTAATTTGTATAGAAGAAGAAGGTGAATATGACTCAGCAAGTAGCCCGACATAGTGGGCACACATCACCCTCACTGGGTTCAACGACCTTCTCACCTTTAAATAGTTGACTTATACGAACTCACTTAGCAGTCAGGACCCGTTCCGTACGTACATATGTATGCCTGATATAAATAAAATATAAATTCCATCAATTTAAATGCACCCTTGGGACACACCTCGAAATAATTCAGCTCAACCATGCAGATGGTATATTTTTCAAATAAAAATTATCCTTAATGAGCTGGGAATGAAATTATGCCACGTAATTACTGTATCGTGGAAAAAATAACTGACATCCTGCAGCTATGTACATACACTCAAGCGCATAATATTATAGGAGGACACAGCAAGTACGTTCGTTATTCCACCAAACATTCCGCAACATTACCAGCACATGTGGCGGGCTATCTGTCTGAAAAGTCAAATAAAAAAAATATTGTACTCTATCCTGGAAATCCCTGCATCTGTACAGAGCACAATATGATGCAAATCAGGCTTTGATTCGCGGCCGTTTTCAATGTCAGAATTAAATATTAAACTCCATCATTTAGATGCGAATACCAAGATGAGGACGCATACGAAACGAACCCAGCATACTAGGCTGGGTTTTTGCTGTGTTTTTTTTTGTTATTTCCGGTTTCCGGTAAACAAGGATGCAAGCTACGTGTACGTACCTAACGTATTTCGATATTAAACTCTACGTTTGCATGAGTTGTGTCTGCATAAATATGGATTCGCAATTGAAATCATATGATATGGAGGAGAGGGGAGTCGTAGAAAGCGCATAACGATAATGAAAACAAAACCAAACCGAGAATTTCTTCTTTAGTCCTGGATCTCTCTGGTTGCTGATACAAACACATATCACATATGACGAGGACGAGGAGGAGAATGAGTTCCATAAACGAATCACATTCCACATGGCCTCCATGCTATTCTAGAGTGCACTGAGGAAACTCATTAACTTCCATTTGATTAGTTCTCGCCACATCAGTGTGTATATCCGTACATACAAACTCGTTCAAAGCAAACACACGCAACGGAGAAAACCCCCAAGTTCTTGGTAAATACACTCTCGTGAACTTATTGCATAACAGATATTATTTGAAACATTTTCATTTTCATTTTCATTTTCAAAATGCCGATGAAGGAGGAAAATGAAGGTGATGATGCTGACTACCATTGTCAGGGCCTAAGGGGTTGTTTATTGCATCTAATTAGGTTAAGAAGACATGCAAAGATGTTATGCAAAACATAGAGTTACCCAGGGACTACTCATTGAATCAACGAGGGTTTTCAATGAGCTTTGCTCTTGAGTTCTAGAATTTCAGATTGAATTGCATTGCAGTATGTACATATCTTTGATTTACGGTAATACTTCTGTTGATCGAAGTCCAAAGCATGACGTGATGTAACCAATAAGACACTCGTTCTCGTATGTCTACAACTGCGCTCTCTAAGAATTCTTATCTATGGATCCCAAAGGCCAAGGTTGTTCAAAAATAAATTTTTGGTTTATCATTGTAGGGATCCAAACAGAAAAAAAGCTCACTTCAGATGCTATAAAAACATTCCTGTAAACTCTTACAAGATATATTCGCTCAATTTGACACTGTTGTCCTTTCCATAACCCAAATTGTATAGGAGAGGCATAGTCGAGAAACATGAAGCCTGGCTTCTTTTCAATCAAGACTGCAAAGAACTTGCAACACCCGTGCGTTATGGTATCTCTTGCATAAATCGATTGCTAAGGCCAGATCAGATGAAATCATTTCTATCAATCGACGTCGAAAAATCACTGAATGTCGCCTTGTTTAGAAACTTAGAAGATTATTGTTCTAGTCCAACGGTATAGACGAGTAAGTTCATTAGTCGTACTAGGCACTCAGTTTTTTCAGAACTTCTCTCACAGCCAGCACGAACCTGTCATAATAGAGGAAAGCATCGTTATTCCTATGGGAAGCGGAATGCAAAGTAAAGCTTAATGCCGTCCTAACCATCGCACACCTTGCGTCCGCCTTCCCAACCAGTGCCATCGAATTAAAGGTCCCCAAGTTCTGTGGTGGATAATTCATTCAATAGGGCGTCTTGGAACTTCTCCTCTACGTTTTTTCACCGGTCTATTGTCCGACGACTTCAAGGTTCTAGCTCGTATATCACAGCAAGGCCAGGCTCATCATTCGAGTTACTTTGCTTACGATGCATTGCGACGCCTTCACTTTTTCGTTTGCCTCCGCGATACTGTCGGATATCCCTCTCTTGCTGCTAAAATGCCCTTCCATCTAGAGACGCTAGCCCCTTCTTTTAATTTCGCCACATAGGAGGTAAAGGGCACCTGATCGGCTTCTACTTCCGCTTTTGCAGTGACTGGTACTGGTACACAACTGAACTCACTCATTACGAATGCAACACTGGGCGCTTCCATTTTGTATTGATTGCGGTTTGACAGTTGATATTTATGCTTCATTGTGACCTTAAAAGTTTTTGACATTATTTGCTTACAATCATGGAATTGGGCGACATCGAAAATCGTATTGTTGTAGTTGGCCTACTTTAATGCAACATGGAAAAAGGGGATATCTTTAGGACGTTGCGACCGCTTGGAATTACTCGCAATTTTGTGTATCGTGCTGTGAAGTTGTTTGAGGCTACTGGTGGAGTACGAGACCGTCAAAGATCCGGCCGTCCACGCACTGTGAGAATTCCGAAAGCGATCAAAGCCGTGAAGACACGAATCGACCGAAAACCGCTACGAAAACAGAAAATCTTGTCGCGGGAAATGCAAATTTCGTAAAAATCCATGTCTCGCATTATCAAAGAAGATTTAGGACTCAGCGCGACACACTGGACATCTGCTCACGGTCGCATTGAAGGAAAAACGCAAGCAAAAATCGAAAGCGTTACTCAGCCGGTACGCAAAGAAGGCTCACAGACAAATTCTTTTTACTGACAAGAAAATCTTCACCGAAGAAGAATCGTTCAATAAGCAAAACAAGGGTTCACCATCCTGCGTCTGTAATGGTATGGTGGAGAGTGTGCTACGATGGCGTTATCATGCTCCATTTTTGCGTCTTGGAACCCATTTTGAAGTCTCTCAACCAATCAATATTCAACAACAAGCCATGGACTTTGCAGCAAGACTCTGCTCCAGCTCACAAAGTAAAAACGACTCAACTGTGATGATTGACCAGCTGGTAGTCCAGACCTCAACCCGTTGGATTACAAGTTTAGGTCCGTATTAGAGGGCATAGCTTGCTCTACTCGACACTCAAATATTGAGTCGGTTGAGTCAGTGCGACTCAAGCCTCCGCACCGGTGTCATTGAAGATGACACTCGCTGGAATCTACATTACAATCCGAGCCTGTTCAAACTTCTACATAAAGATCTCTAGATACCAAAGATGGTCTTCACTGATTCTACCATTCATCAATGTACGAAGCACAACAATCTAAGCCAGGGTGTTGGCTGATCCATAGAGCGCTGAGATTGGTCCGAAGAACTTGAAGTTCTGCCCACACTGATTCTTCTTGGATTTCTCTTTTTTACTGCGAGTGGTAGCATTGCTTTAGGTCTACCGAAATAGTGCCTTAAATGGGAATATCAATCTCTCAATACGCTTCTCAAAGTTTTCCGAAACTGGCAGTCACTAAGTTTTCGCTGGCCATTCAAATTCATTATCGAGCACATGGCGCCCAAGTCTATTGTCTCTTACGAGGCTGTTTAAATTTCAATGACTATTTCCATTTTCGAGTGATGATCACTTATAGAAAAAAAAAAAAACACTGTGGCGCTGGTATGGTCCTGAGCGGGGCCTAAGGTTTATCGCCGAGTCCGAACGGCACTCCTTTGAAGCTTTTTCGTAGGCAATTTTACTTTCGGGAATTTGCCATTGCCCGCCGAAAGGGTGATGGCGGTTTGAAAAACTGTTGGTGACCCAGTCAGGAATCGAACCCAGACTCTCTGCGTGATAGTCCAAAGAGCTAACTATCGCGCCATCGCCGTCGTCACATCACTTATAGAGTTGGTGGAATTAACTGCCTTTTTCCAAAGTATCCTGCGATTATGAAGAGGTATGAGGCCATTAAATAATTTGCTGCTACCTTTTAAGGTTTCAGCTAAACAGGGGTATAGATCGGCTGCTGCAAATTTTTTAAAAAAAATGTTTACTCCTTGCATAACACTGGCACCCATACCGAACCTCTAGTGAAGGGAATGTGTAGCCTTTTTAATGAGAATCAGAAGAGGTGATCACAGGCTCACCAAGGCTGGCTTCCTTTATGTTGAAAGCCGTGAAGAGAATAGTTGGGCTTCATATGCACAAAACTGCTTCGGGAATGTGTTCCCTGTTCAAGATTTTAGCAAAACGAAAGATCCTTTGGCACTGTTCAAAAGTGTAGGGGCAGAATTTGAGGCGCACAATAAAGAGTACGTGCCGAGCATTCCCATTGAACGTTGTTTAGACAGTCCAACTTTTGAAGGCATGTGTAATTCCACCAGAGCACACACTATTTTCGAAAATGACCTTTCGCAGGACTCCATCTTGTAATCATTGTTATGGTGCATGTTCTTAAAGTTCCAGCGTCTATGCTCAGGCATATGCAGATAATAGGAAGATCCAGATAGGACTTCCAAATTAACAAACTTCTTTGGATTGGGACTCCAAGTCACGATAGCATGACGGGAGTTAAGATGATGAACTTGCAGGGCACGAACCTGCGTTAAGCCCTGCTTTCTCCTTTGGAATCTGCCCACCTGCTTGAATTGGGCCTCCAACCATTTACCAAAACTACAGCCATCATTGACGAAGTCTAATATTGAACCGGGGGCGTGACTGGTGTTATAGTAATGGCTTTCAGCTTAAGATCACTGAAAGTCGTGGTAGAATATGTGACAAACTATGTGAAAGAGTGCTGACGATACCACTATCTATGTGAGTAGCCGGGCTATGTTCGCATCAGATGTGGTGTATACTGTTACTGAAGCGTTTAACATCTGTCTGGTAAGGACTGAGAAATTCCAGGATAATGAATAGCAAGGGAAAATTGTCTTAGGGCTTTTTAGACTTGTACCAAATAGTACCGAGCCATAGAAGGACTGTAATATAATTGGGCCATGAACAAAGAGGATATAAACATAGTTAAGCACGAAAAACGGTCATTAAAACTACCCCATACTGGTTGTGCCAGTTCAAAATCGAACGATAAGTGTAAAAACCTTAAATGCCCCGGCCTTAAGAGACGCAAATTGAGAGTTTGTTTTCCACATAACTCGAGTGGTAAAGGATATTTAAAAACAAATGTAAACAGACCTGCGAATCTTTCGTAATCGCCTTTGTATGCTCAAAAAAGATCAAGACTCTTAAAGACAAAGCCACATGTCCCATTAGCCCAGCACTAAACACACCAAAACAAATAGGTATCTTTTGGTTTTCCTGAGCAAAAGGATACCCCCGCTGCTTTTCCACTCAAATCTTAACCATACTGTGATGATTCACCTCTATCAACAAGGATGTTGGAATTTTTTTCGCGATCCAATATGTTGATAAATAACTAATTCTACATGATTCCATCAAAATTCCATGAACCCGCCGTATGCTGGCCATGCACAACATATCCCGATCGCATGTCCGATTTCCGAAAAACCACTCAACAACGGTTATAGCACGGCAACACATGCGATCGTTTACGAGTTGGCGCCGTCTTAATCAATAAACCATTTATGAAAACCCAACAGTTTTGGTTTTTTTTTTTATTCTCAAAAATACTCACTACTACGCAACACATTCGCGGAAAATACCGGGGAATACTTTCATTCATTAAATGCATTTCTGAAGTGGGATTATCCAAGAGAAGGATTAACCCATATCACAAATTAAATACAAATAGCGATGCATTCTCTTCTCAAGTGGGTATTCAGAAAGGGAGATGTCCGTAAACTACCTAGGGACAGAGCTGTATAAGTACCTTTCGAGTATGGCTGGGTAAACTTAAACGACATCTCCAGGTATGAGAAGAATCTCTATTCGGATATCCTACTCTCGATTATCTAATATGAATTCATTACGTTTGTAAAAATATTTCAACAAAATGAAAAGGACGGAATCGGAAGTTCAAAACTGAGATTATGATTTCCCCTTAATCGGGACAAGGTGGTTGCAACTGATTTCTTCAAAACCGATCACAGAAGGGTACTCCTTTTAACGATTTTAAATTATCTTTTTCTAAATAATATTTAAGGAGTAATTTACCAAAAGAGATATAAAGGTATAACGGATAGCTGCTACGATAAGGATGCTTTAAACACAAAACGCTATTGCTCGGCGGTTCAGATTCAAGGGTCATCGACCCACGAATGTCGATTGACTTGGAACCAGTGGATCTTTATCTTAGATTCAGACTGTAGCACAAGTTCGAAGCGCAGAATTTAACTTGCCTTTTAGTGGTAGTGAAGCCTTACTCATGCGGACTCAATCAATGACGTATTAGTGGCCCCCGCGGTTAAAATGACCAGAAAGAAATAAAACCAAACGGCTAGGATGGCCAGCCAATGACAAAACGGTATTCACTGTTTACAAACCTGGCAGACGGGAAAACGACAATAATCTTCGGATTTGCACGTAAAATGTTCAAAACCTTATTATACCGTTTGGAGCCGAAAAACAGCCTCAGCTGTTACAAAGCAGATATAATCTCCAAACAAGAAGTGCGATGGGATGGACCGGATGAACGAGGAACGACAGCTCCTTACTATTGTACGAGCGTTGTCTGAAAAGTTTCCGACCGCAACGTAAAGATTGCGGCACTCGTCAATAAAAGCTAGTAAATGCTAGTTGTGCATCTTTTGACAGTTACTTACCGAAGTTTTAGTCATTTTTGAAGCGCAGTTTTTAGTTGACAGTCGTTTGAGTGAGTCGATGTGAGTGTTTTTTGTGAAAATGGAAAAAATTGAGTATCGAGCTGTTGTAAAGTTCTTGGTTTTGAAAGGCAATAATCCTACGTAAAATCAAAAGTGAGTTGGACTCTGTGTATGGGGGCTCTTTACCATCACTTACCACAGTGAAATTTTGGGCAGCTGAATTTAAACGTGGCCGTAAGAGCTTGAGAGATGGTGAACATTCGGGGCGTCCAAAAACTGCAACCACTGACGATAAGATTGCTAAAGTTCACCAAATGGTGTTAGACGATCGCCGATTTGAAGTGAGAGAGATAGTAGAGGTTATGAAAATGTCCGAAGAACGTGTTTTTGTAGCATATTATATCAAGATTTAGGCATGAGAAAGCTGTTCCCGCGTTGGGTGTCGCGTTTTCTTACGATAGACCCAAAACGTGTTCGAATGAGCATTTCCAGCGCTCTGTTGGCCCAGTTTAGGCGCAATAAATCCGAGTTTGGGCGCCGATTAATTACTGTAGATGACACCTGAATACACCATTATACGTCCGAATTCAGTCAAAACAGTGGACTGCAAAGGGCGAGCCGGCTCCAAAAAAAAGCATAAACTGTTTTTTTCGGCTGGGAAAGTGATGGCAACTGTTTTTTGGGATAGTAAACGAGTTACAGGAGCATACTACGCATCATTACTTGCCAAGCTAAACGCAGAAATTGCGGAAAAAGAAGGACAAAGACAAAGCACCATCTCACACCTCAGCGAAAATCCATAAATTACGGTTTGAACTGCCTTATTCACCAGATCTAGCACCAAGTGACTTCTTTTTGTTCCCTCATCTAAAAACTGCGCTCGGAGGACAGAGATTTTCATCAAATGAGGAGGCAATCACCTTCGTGAACAATTATTTTGCAGAGAAAAACACCAAGTACTATTTGGACGGGTTAAAGGGATGGGAGCATCGCTGGGAGTAGTATGTAGAGTTATAAGGAGACTATGTAGAAAAATAAAAAAAAAATTTGAGAAAAAATGTCTTGTATCATTGTTAGGTCGGTAATTTTTCAGACAACCCTCGTAGATAAAGAATGTTACATACAACTTGGGAGAAAAGGACAGTAGTTGTAGCATTTGTTTGGAATTGGATTCGATGTCAGGGGACAAATCTTGAGCTTCCAGCATTCAAGCGAACGCCGAGCAATAAACCATAAAAAGAAAAACTTGTCAAAATAAGTCTCAACACTTACGCAACAGAGAAGAAGGACGATGTTGCCAAAGACATCTCCTACGAGATGCTCTACAAAATCGACGAGTCATGCTCTAAGTATAAGGTAAAAATAATGCCAAGCCAGGCAAGGAGGGTACTGTTGGAAATACAGAAAAGAAATATGGAGACCACGCCATTACCCCTGGACACAGACGAATTCTAAATGATGTAGATTCGCTGTGAGACGTTATCTTACACTACATTACGTAATAATGACGGCAAACGATCAGCAAACCTTCAACCAAATTGATGATTCAATGTCAGGGAAGGATTTACACAAGATGGCACTGTGTCATTCAATTTTTTCAACATCGTTTTTGAAAGAATTATGCGAAACTCAGAAGTCAATTCCAAAGGCACCATGTTTCAAAAGTTTGTTCAGGGACTTATGTACCTATATAAAGGTCAGCAATCGCCATTGAAAGAACACAGCGAGCTAGCAATAATGCGTTTGCGAATATTGAATCAAAAGCAGAAAATATGATCTTTACAGCTATAGTTTAGAAGACAGAGTAGCAAAGTCCTCTCTAGATCAATCAAAAAGACTTTATTCCAGACACTGATTATCCAAGTCTAGCATTACCTTCAAGCTTCGGTAGCTTGGATGTTGACAAAATTGTTTCGAAATACTCTCGGGCACAGTTCTTGGGGTAATTTTCGGGGTAAGCTCTGATTACCCGACTTGAATAGCTAGGTCACCCTGAGTACTTCGGTGCCACCGGAAAGTTTTCTAGTTCAAACCGCCCTTCTCCGGTAAAGGACAGTCTCATCTTAGAAAATGACCGCGCCGTTGCAGTGACATATAAGGTTACGTCTTTCAAACTAAGTTAGTGAGTCTTAAAAAATCTCTCTCCGAGGCAAGGTTCCAGTCATACAGAAAACTTTTAAATCTGACTAACTTCTTCTTATGAGAAGAGGGCATCGGTTTTAAAAAGACTCGCGTCTTAGTTCGAAACACAAGATCGCTCTTTATTGGTCCCTTGCCTTCCTTCTCGTTCATGGAGAGGTATAAAGCTCAGTTGGTATATAAAGTCATAGACCCTTCATATACCTACCTACCTACCCTACCTATAACAATGTCCTGATGGCAAAAAAACGTGGTGTTGTGGAACAACGGTATAAAATATAAAATCTGTAGCAGTAGAAGCTGTTTGAGGTACTTAAAATAAGTTTTCTGGCACCATCTGATACACCGGACTACGATCTTTGCTAGTTGAAGTGACAGTTTCACTTAGAAATTTTGTGGGAGTTAGGACATTAACAGAGCAAGGACTGCCAACAGTTCCACACACGTTTTCATCGAAACGTGAGCCAGCAACTTTTGTCACTTTGGTCTTTTTCGGGACATTAGTGGACGAAGTTGCAAAACCTTCAGTGATTTCGATTGGAGTGCGGCTTGTTAGTCTATTTTAGAAGTAAGACCTCTTGCACCGTACTGCAGCTATTATTTTTCGGAATTTCCAATCCTTTTTATAGGAGCCCCATCGTAAAAAACTTTGTTGGCATATTAATTCTGTACTCTGACTCTGGTATTCTGTACAGGTAGGCATATAGGTTCTGAGTCTTAATCATTTCCCTAAGTCACAGCGTACATTGAGCCAAACGTAATATATAACCTTTCCTTGGCAGAACTAAGGCAACCCTCTAGGTCGTCTAAGTTGATCGATATGACAGGATCAGTGTTGTTGTTCGTACAGCTCTATTATGACATTATGATGTTGTATACGACAGGTATATAGCGTGCTAGCCAGTTTTTGACGAAGCGCATTCTTATTTTAAAATTTGAACCAGTCCTAATAAAATTTGAAGTTCTGTCATAACAATAGTATCGTGTATATTGGCTTCTAAGATCTGAATAGTTTGCAACTCATGCAAAAATGCCATCTTTGGACACAAATCTCTCTCCATCGAACCATTTCTTTGGGCTTGGAGACAGAAAATAGTCGCCTGAGAGAAGAATATGGTAGATGAGGGAGCAATTCGTACCCCGAATGGTTGTCTTGATGGGGTATCCCTTTTTTCGTGATCAAATACTGTCATTTATCCTTTGAAACTTTGCTAAACAGGCCTTGAATAAAAACAGAAAAAAAAACAATGTGGCGCTGGCAGCTCGGTATGGGCCTAGCTTCTTGACACTCATTTGTGTTGGTCATGTTGTCATTTTTGTCACATCTGAGCGGGGCCTACGGTTTACTGCCGAATCCGAACGGAACTCTTTAGAAGCTTTTTCATGAGCAATTTTACTTCCGGGAGTTAGCCATTGCCAGCCGAAATGGGGATGTCGATTCGAAAAATTGTTGGTGATGCCGGGGATCGAACTATGGACCCTCTGCGTGATAGTCCAATGAGCTAACCATCGCGCTATCGCCACCAACAGGCCTTGAACCTTTGGCACAATATTCTCCGCTGATTGTGTCTTTTTATTGAAGGTTGTCAATGTTGATTATGCTGCGTGTATTCCAAAAAAAAAACTGTTACTATAACGTTGTTAACTGACATACCCAGCTTGACATGCCTTGACACCGATTTACTAAGAATTGACTGCTGTCTGGTCTCCAGTGTGTTAATTTTTCATCCACAGTTGAGAAACGACGCTAAAACTCTTCCAGGATAGCCCTAAACATTCCCTCCAAGTTGCCACACGATTGCGTTTGTGGTCAGTAAAGACGAATCGCTGCACCCATCTGGCCGATAGTTTTCTCATACCAAAGTGATCATTCAAAATAGAAGCCACTGGGCTGTGCAATTTGCCTATGGTTTTCAAAATCTGAGGCACTTTCAAACTCTGATCGGTCAATACTTTACTAGACGTAATGATCTTAGTTCGGGGGTCCAATATGTGCGAGGTCAAGTTTAAAAGTTATCCCTATTGGAAGATCTATCAGAAAACAAAAACTAAAAAAATCAATCATTTACCTTCGCTACTGGCCGCACTTTTATGACAGGCTAGGAGTGACAAGGGTTTCTTAGAAAAATCTAAATACTCGATTACCTTCAAAGGCCAAACAGCGATTGACCAGTGTAAAGCTTCACTTGATTGCTGACGCAAGGTTCTAACCGTCTATTGTAACCTTCTTCGTTGTTCAGCGTTTCTTTTCGTTGCATCTGTGAGGCATCAGCACTTGCCATCATGCTTCGGCCTAATCTCCCCATTACAGCTTCTATTACGAGTATATACAGACTTAAAATCGATTAAAAGGTTGTTAATATAGATCTGAACTGCTTGCCTTCTCTCTTAAGCTTCCTGTAGCTGAATATTTGGTGAATTTTGAATTTAACTGACCTAAAACGGAACTGAAATAGGTCTATTATACCATTCGATGGCATAACAAGACATATAAGATCTTGAACTCCGACCAAAGCGAATTGCTGTTCCAAACACTGCTCCTTAAGTGGCACCTCTCTTTCTCCAGACCGCTTGCTGCTAAAGGGTTTTTTAATAGGTACACTCGAACTTCGTTCATCGCGTTTAACAGTGTACATCGCAGAAACTGCAGCTGTCGAATTTGGAAGTTGGGGTAAATAATGTTGATGTTGACAGATTCAAATCGTTCAGTAAACAATCCAACATAAGCAGTACGTCGTCAAAACGCGAGGTCTGCAGAAAACAATACTGCATTGAACGAGAGTGTGCAGGATAACCTAAGGCAATCAATTTCTTCCTTGGCCTTTTGCAGATCTCAACTTGGCGAATTTCGCGTCGGGAACTAGGCCTACGGCCGTACAAATTTCTATTGATCCTGGAACTGAGAGTTGACGACCATAAACAGCGTCTAGGCTTTGCTGATAGGGCTTTAGAGCAGTTGGAAGTGGACTTCGATTTCGGATGAGGCCTATTTTTCGATGAATGATAATATAACAAAGAAGGGGAGTTAACTATTCACATTAGACTTATCAGGGGTAAAGTCACAGTGAAAAAGTCATTGTTCGGTGTGGATTTTGGTTCTGCGGGGCCCATAAACCGTCCCAAATCAAGTTGTCACCGTCATAACTATAGCCGGGCAGAGATAACCAATTTTTTTAAGCCTAAATTGGAAGGTATGGATCTGGTGGACTATTACAACAATACTCCGCTACGTACCACACTAACTTGTGCACCAATGACAATTTCGACGACAGGGCTATCTCTCGTGTCGGCGACGTCAACTGGCCATCGACATCGATGTGTAGTATACTCTTTCAAATAAAAATGAAAATTATTTCATACACAACATAGAATTCTTCTTCTTATTTCTCGAGAACTGATGTCTTGGCCCTAACACATCATTGGAACTCTATACAGCGCCGGTTCAAACAGCAGTTGCTTGCTCCACATCTCTCTTCGAAGTTTTGGAGAAGGCGTCTCAAATCTTCAACACCCGATGCGGATTGGCTAATACTTGTGAATTAGTTAAAGAATACACTATAACATATTTTTGGCGGTTTATTATGGTCGTTGAACCCTTGATACAGTGGTGTTCCACCAGCAATGTCAATAAGCCAAGTCCAATTACAAACGTGATGTCGCATAAGACATTTCTTCCGATTGTACTGCCAAATTGATCCTGTAGGTTTTGTCGAGGAGGTTGTAGAATAATACTCCTCTGTCGGAGCATTTGCACACATGAAGTCTCAAGACTATGGGGCAATTGCGTGCAGGTTTAACACAAAGTTGATTGTCCTGCCAAAATATATTGTCACGCAGGCTTTCAACAGTGCAATAAGGAATATGTTGATCTTCCACAGGAACGGCTGTATCTATGTTTTAATGGATAGATCGAGTGACTTGTTTAGAACTGTAAGAACCTATCCTACGAGTATATACCATCTTCAAAAGCGGACGTGAATTGTTTGTAATGTAAATTCTGCTAAAAAAAGAAATTAGTGCGGTGATCGTTGCCAGCGCATTCCACGTCTGACGCAAAGTAAGTGCTACTTTAATCCCCAGCTCATGTGCTTTTTATATTAGAAACCTTAGTTTAGTACTAAGCCGGTATGCAGAGATACAGCCAGACATCCAAGAAACAGAAAAATGTCAATTTATTCAGTGAAAAAGTAAATTTTCGGAAATTCTGCCAGCATGCGTCTACAAATGCAACTGGATAACAATGTTGCAGGCAAACCGATCCTTATCAGACAAAAATGCTTGGTTTTTGCCACCAAAAGAACCCACTTCAAATCAATGTCAGAACTTCCTACTTGTCGTACTGTGGCAAAAATAATGCATTCGTACATCTGCAGGCCGTGTGTTCCAAACAACCCTTCCCAAAAACCATTTGAACAGAAAAACTTCCCAAAATTAAACATGTAGCATGAATATTTCAAAACATTTTCCCACAATCTGGTTCGCAATCAATTAAGGAAAAATCGGGAAAAATCTCATCATCGATTGTGGTATCTCCAAAACAATCACCCCACCATATGTGTTGTGTTAGACAGGAAATGTCCATAAAGTAAATATTCCCATGACGCAAAATAAATGTACGGCGCCTGCAGCCAAAAACCCAAAAAGGACGTAATTTTACCCCGGCACAAACCCAGCATACATACGAATGTGTATACGAATACAAACACAAGAGCTTAGGTAGTTATACCGCATGCTGTGTCCGGAATTTCCGCCTAAATTGAGTATAAATAGAAGCGCCTTCGAAGGATCAGTATCATTTCACAAAATCACATTGTGCCACAAACATCTCACACAACGGAATAAGATCTTGAAGAAAATGCAGACAATACGAGTATTCATCATCGCCCTTATGGCACTCGTCCAAGGAAGACCTCAAGCGCCACCGAATTTTATGTTGTGGTAAGTTTTGAAAAAATCATATTTTTACAAGTGACAACGTTTCTAACTAAGTATTTCTCTCACTCTCTTTTACAGGAACTATTTTCCGTATTTACAACAGCAACACCAACTATCAATGATGCCACAACAAGGTATGATGCCAATTATTCAGCCGATACCGATGCCACATGCAATGCAATATCCAACATTTGAAATTATTTTTAATGGACCAATTCCAATTGCCGCCAATAATATGCCTATGTTGGGAGAAATCCAGTTCCAAGCACCTGTACAACCATCAGCAATTCCAAGGAACTTGAATATCGCATCGACCACATCGACAACAACCCGCCGACCACGGCCCACGACCCCAACATCATCTACTACCACCACCACCACAACAACAAAAACTTCACCATCAGTGCCTACAAAACGCCTCGCATCTGTCAAGCAATCAACCCCGTCAATCGATGATGCCGTCAAATTTCAAATCTCTAAAGGGATCTTTGAGATGGCACGCACCATTCAAACGGAGATCCTTTCAAAGGATAACAACTGTCAGCAGACGAGTAGTAAATTCAATGTCTTCTCCCCAATCAATATCGCCACAGTTCTATCGCTTCTCGAATTCGGTGCCAGAGGCCAAACCAATCAGGAACTCCAGCACATTCTCGGATTCGATAAGCTCACAATGATGTCGGCGAATCCCCTCGACCGTCACTATGCTCTCGGACAAATGCTTGAATCTATACTCCATCCAGACTCAGCATTAGCGACCGCTGCACCAGCACCAGTTCAAATCAACATGGCAAATGGAGTCTTCCTGCAGACAGGCTGCACCATGCGTTCGGATTATCGTACAACAGTGGAAACAATTTATCAAAGTCAAGTCACAGCTTTGGATTTCCAACAGCGACCGGTATTGGCTACGAAATTCATTAATGACTGGGTGCGGCAGGAAACGAATGGAAAAATCGGCAACATCGTTCCGAATGTCATTGACAGCAGTACCCGTCTGATGGTAGCCAGTGCAATGTATTTCAAAGCCTTGTGGGTGTCTTCATTTAAACCGTCGGCCACATCAAAGCGACCATTCTACCCCAATGGAAGGCAAGGACAAAAGATTCTCGTCGACACCATGGGCAATGGTGGTGTATTCAAGTACTATCAGTCAAAGGATTACGATTGTGGAATTTTGGCACTTCCTTTCAAAGGTGACACCACCACTATGTACATCATCCTGCCAAACAAGTCGAATGTGAGAAAATTGAAAAAACTCCAAGCAACTCTGACATCAGACATCATCGAGGATATGATTTCCAAGATGCAGATGCGTTCGGTGCTGATTACTATGCCGAAAATGCACTTAGTGGATACCTTGGAGTTAAAAGATGTCCTCGCTCAGTTGGAAGTGCATAGCTTTTCTAGTCATTCCTATTCAGACTTGTCGGGAATTTCAGACCAGAGTAAGATGAGTCTGGATGGATTTATGCATAAAATCGACTTGACCATCAATGAGGCTGGTACAGAGGCTGCAGCTGTAACAGCTTCGTATCTATCGAGGCAGGAGCTTGAAGTTGAATTCCGAGTGGATTCGCCGTTCATGTTCTTGCTACAGCATGATGAGAGCAGATTGCCCTTGTTCTATGGAGCAGTCTTTGAGCCAGTAAATGTGTAACATTTGATCGGTACCTGGAGACAGAGCGCTGGAGTTCGTTGTTATTGTTGTTATTTATTTTAATTTATTTGTACAAAAAAAAATTACTGTTATGGCTGTGTCATTGTTTCTGGGAACAAATATATGGATCTTGAAGAAGAAAATGATTTTTTCGTAATTTTTTCTGGCAATGTTGTTGTGTTGTAGTCGTAGTTATTGTCCCGGGAGACAAGGTATTCCTCACGGAAGCCTAGCTATTGCCGATCCTAATCAGTAGCTCGTAAAGCTTTTATTTTTCCTCGCCACCTATGGATTTTCTCGCATTTTCAACACTTTTTTTTAAAAATCTTGAACGCAAAGTGTGGATTTACATCCGATTACCATTTAATGCGGGTTTATTCCATAAAAATCCCGAAACCTAGATGACTATCTCGCTCTTAATGAATAGAAAAGAAAATCCCGCAATTTTAATGAATTCGGTTTTTTTTTCCGAATAGTGGAAATTTCCCAACCGGGTTTTACCTTAATCCCTTATGAGTAGCTTTAATTAGTGTAAAGCATGCACTTGGATACAAATACAGTCTAAGCTAAGACAGTAGTTAATGATGGATGTGCAAGCCCTTCTATATTCGTATCCAGGTAAATGTTGCAAGCAAGAACCGGATTCAAGATTGGATTCAACGGTATTGCCAGCATTTAGCCTATTGAGCTGGTGATTATCTTTCAGGGCTTATTTCACATGTTCGAAGCTCAGGTCTGAGAATGGTTTCGGAACCAGCCACAATGTTTCTTAAGTAGGGATGCTGGCGGAAGAGCTCAAATCGGGTCAATGGAGGTAGTCAGAGTCTTATACGAAGCCAAATAGCCAGCCCTTTATGTCCGTTCTCATTACAAGAAGAAGGGTGCCAGAGACGATTACTATAAAAGTCGGAGAGCATACAATTATTTCCAGCCCATTTATAAAATACCCCGGTGTGATGATTGATGCTCGGCTTAATTTCAAGTATCACCTCAAATACGCTTGCAAGAAATCGTCGAAAGCGAGCGAAATTTCCTTTCAACGTGCTTTTCACGTCACAACGATAGTAAGAGGACATGCCAGGCTCCTGATAAATCTATCAGCGAGCAGATAAATCGCATTGCATGCGACGCAAGGCCAGCTTCCATGCCAACATTACCGAAGATTTCGAGGTGCCAAAATGGACTCGGACCATTACCTTGAAATGGCCAAAATACGAATGTGAAAATCCTTAATGCCACGAAGTAGACGAGATTCATCGGAAGGCTTCAATTGTAGGAAACCATTTGGACTTTTGCCTTCGATCTCGTTCGATTTCCTGCTCTGGGAGTATCTTGTTCCGGAACACAGTTGCATTTACCTCCGATGTGTTAGATCTCGGTGGTGGTTCGACTGTGAACATATGGTGAAAATTGCCGAACTTGCCGAAACACAGAAACTAAAGGCCTCGAAATCAGTTGTGCGCTATATGAGCAAAAGAGGAAGCACTAACGCCAGCATCACAGAAGCGAGAAATAAGAGCATGAGAAGCGCCTAATTGATGGAATTGAGAAATGAAAAGCAAGAAAGACGTTAGGAAATTTTAACATAAAAGGGAAGGGCGGGCTCTTCCTGAGCTCAAAAAGACATTACTCCACCTATATTTTTTGATTGCATTTGGACGGCTGATATGTACTTACGAGTATATGCCTTACTAACTTTGAACCACAGGTTACAACTGTATAGAGGCTCAAATTCGCGAAAACTAAATCTTTCCTGACGTCATATGAGCCTCGTGTTTTTCGAATTCGGTTGTCTATTTTGTTTGGGTACTATACGTGCCATAAATGTACCTAAAGCGGAAATACGTCAGTGAATAAAGACCATGTCTATTATTATAATTAATCTACGTAAAGTATCGTTAAAAAAAAAACACACAGATGTGTGGGTGCTTTAGGCTGATTGTGTGCTATAGAAATCGAATGAAGTCAACCTTTCGATACCCAGGTAGTGGTTTAACTGAGACCTCGTCCTAAGGATACCTAAATCGGAACTGGAGGTTGTGATAGAGGGATAACTACCCCGCAATAGAAAAAAGACGAACGTTAGGCAGCTCGAATAAGGTAAAATCTACGCTGATCCCTGCAAAAGAATCAAGGACAACAATCTTCGGATATGGACGTGGAATGTTAAGTGCTTTTACAGGCCACGTGTAGCCGAACAACTAGGGTTGGCCCTAGGAGATGGGCATACAAAAAGAGAATAGAAAACTGCGATATCTGCTACGGCGATTGCTATCGACGACAAAAGCAGCGCCTATTTGGATGCGGATTTGTTGTTGGAGGCAGAATAAGACAAGAAATCTTGAGCTTAGGGAATGTGATCGACTAAAAGAACGGCTGGTAACAATCCGTATCAAGGCTAAATTTGCCAACATTTACCTTATATCAGGTCTCCCTATCAGAAGAGAAAGATGACGGCACGAAATATAGAATCTACGAGCTCTTGAACAAGACCTACGAGCAGTGCGCTAGCTTAATATCATAGCTCCAAAGGTAGAAAGTGAGGCATCCCTGGTAGTACTGTCGGAAGGTATAGCCTTCACGACACCACCTCAGAAAACGGATTCAGAATAATCGACTTTGCGGTATGGCGAAACATTATCGCAGTTAGCACACGGGACCTGGGAGAACTCCTTATCAATCAACCATCAACCAGATCGACCACATTGCGATCGAAGCAAGACAGTCCTCCAATATTCTGTATGTCCGAACGTTTCAAGAAGTCAACATCAACTCGGACAACTACCTTGTTGTAGTCAAAGTTTGGTTGCGGATATCCTGGTCAGCGCAAAGGCAAGCTAATGCAGTATAGAATTTTTAAGTAAACCGGCTACAATCGCAAGAGATCGTCATACTCTTTCCGATCGAGTCTAATCTAATCTCTATAGGTTAACACCAGCGACAATAGTGCCAAAAACCATCAGAGATACCGCTTGTGATGTGCTGGGTCTTATTCGACCACCACAGTGAAATTCCTGTTTTGACGACGACTGCCGGTAAGCTCATGCAGGTAAGCATGATGCATTTAGAGCAGCGCTTCATAAAAAAACTAGAGCTGCTCACGAGCTCTACGAGTGAAAGAGGAGAGTCAAGCACTTTCGAAATAAAATTAGGAAGTTTTGTCAAAACGCAGAAACAAAAATGCTACGGACACAAACCCACGGATCTTTGGATCGGAGCCTGTAGAGACGATCAAGGGAACTTTGTAGATTCGCAGTCGATGCTGAGGATTTGGAAAGAGCATTTCTGTAGACGATATTGGGCGATATAGATAAACCATTCCGTCTACCCGACGAGTATGTATATCTAAACTTAAATTCAGCAAATCGGACAGATTGACTACCGAGATCTTCAAAGCGGCAGTCAACTTTGATATGGAGCAACTCATAAAAGAGACCCTCTGAACTGCGTCTTCTTAACATCGCATACAAAATCCTGTCTTCTGCATTGTATGAACGGATAAAGCCATAGCGTACTATGGTGACCATTATCATCGATTAACCATTGGTAACCAGAGACGTTAACAGTAGAAATAGAGATTGTTGTGGAGTTTCTTCTAATAAAGCTTATAAGTCAGCTTCTCGAAAAGAGAACCACCAGCGCAATGCTCGGAGGTGTGAGTATATCATATGGGCACACCACATGGTGATGTTCTCTATCCATTACTTTGGAACTAAACATAGAATGGGAACTCTCTCTGGGGACTCTGTGAACATTTTTCTGTCGAACAAAACAAACCATTTTTGCTGGAAGATGGTAGACATGGTCTACGAAGTGAGGATAGCCATATTCACACTTAAGTCCGACAAGGCTCACCGGTATTAGGAAGAATATGATTTTGTGATAATTATACGCCAAAATATTTTTTTAATATGATCACAGAGGAATACTACCTACTTTTTGAATGAAGAAAGGGAACCATCTAGCCTGCGCCAATTACCATATATTCTATATCAGTCAACATCGCCTATAAGGTCTTCTTTGTCAGCCAACTAGTTAAATTATGTCAGTATGGCTTGTAGCCTGAAAGGTCGAGTAGTAATACCCAATTTTTGCAGTCCTACGAAATTCGTTATGCAGGTTGATTATGGAGAAAGTTACTCCGTGAGGAAAGCTATACGCAAACTAAGTTCTAAGTTTCTGATGAAAATGTAACTTTTTTGTGAAAAAATGATTACATAAACCATTCATAGTATTATCCATTGTAAGCTACAACTTTTTCATATCTTTCCAGCAGAGCTCGAATACCGTTTCGGTAAAAGTGTTCATATTTTGAGGCTACCTACGAATCAAGCCATTTTTGATGTCTTCATATGAGCGGAACTGCTGATCAGCCAGACCATGAGCCATCGAACAGAACAATAATCGGACGGCGCAATTTCTGGGGAATATGCCGGGTGGGGTAGGACTTCCCATTTGAGTGTTTCCAGGTAGGTTTAAGTGGGTTTAGCAACGTGAGGCTGAGCGTTGTCATGCTGTAGAATCGTAGTTCACCATAAATAACACCGATCTGGTCCCACCAAATACACAGCATAACCTTCTCAGAGTGAATATTTAGCCTGGCCGACGACGTAGAATCATGACCGGGCAGTGCTCCTCTTCTCTTTAAGTTGGTGTAATGAATCCATTTTTCATCACCCGTCACGATGCGATGACGAAACCCTTCCGTTTTTGCCGGTACGGCAGTTGTTGACCGACAAAATAACGATGCTCAACAAATTAAAAAGAACTCAAGTTCCTTGTTTTTGAATCATTCCTAACGCATGCAATCGTTTGGGTATAGCTAAGCTAGCTCTTGTTGCGTTTGGCAAAGATCCTCATCGAGCAAAGCCTCCAACTTAGCGTCCTCGAAAGACGTTGGCCTTCCTTTACGCAGACGGTCCTCAACATCGAAATCATCGATGAAGCAACATCTCCGTAAACTTTTTGGAGCTCTCGATGCGTTTCAGCCCTAGTTTTCTTCGAATGACAGAAGGAAATCAACACTCCCCGCAAATGACGATTATTTGGCACAAAATCAGACAATTTTACACAACCGAAAGTATATGACGCCAAAACAAAATCACTTATGTGTCAAAACGGTTTGTTTACCATATGTCTAAGCTTGGTTGATGACGTTTTGGATATGTCAAAATCGACCAACCTCACCGCAGGAGCCAGCTATTGCAAACAGCAAGAACTTAGTTGCCGACCTAATAATAATTTCAGCGAAATCTTGGATGTTAAAAAGGCCGCCGACAAGATAACTTTGGGATTATTTGGCTAAACTATCCAAACCCAAGCCTGTGGTCAATATGCACAATTATTGTGTGAGAAGACATTATCGGCAGAACCAGTAAAATTTTGAAATTTTGTAAATCGTTCGCGTCTGTTGAAATATAAGTGCAAAACAGGTCTGCCGATAAACGAGGAAAACTGACGTGCATGCTATCTTCAAGCAATGGCACATAACATCGACCTTTCCAGGAAAGCGTCGCAGTAGAGAGGTGCAACTTCGAGATTATCTAGGACTTTGTCTACTGACGCTCAGCAGTTATACTAATAAAGACAAGTCAGTGTGTTGACAAAACATTGTACATAGTACCGACAGAATGGATTTACAAGTGGATTAATGGATGAACTCCTTCCTTAAGGATCAAGCATGTAATGAGGTTTTTCACTTGTTTGGCATCCTCTTAGCAAAGTCATTTCCTACATCTCATATGCCATGGCAGACTTGTTGGATTTAAGTTTGGATACGGCTTCGTTGATGTCAAGTGAACTTTATTCATCATTGCCCAAGTTGGTTTTGGTTGCAAAAATGGTTCTCCATATCTTGAGCACTAATCAAGCACTAGGTTTCTTCCTGAATTTTCGGAAACTTCTTTTCGTATTTTGTTGATCTGACAACAGGTTTATTTTCTGGTAAAATTTCTGAAAGGATTTCTTGCTTAATTTCCTCAAACTCGCTGTTCTCGTTGTGGTTTTCCTTCCTTCTTATATCCCGGTGGTTTTGCTTCCTATTTTTCGCTCGTAGACCACATGATATGCTTTCAGATTATCTACATACTCGTACACCATCTGGCATTCATGATAAATCCACACTTTTCCCAGTAGCGGTCAAGCGAACGCAATAGAATCCTGAAAGCGCGCCTTACATCGATCATGAGGTGTCCTCGTGCTTCTTGCTTGGTTTTGTGAAAATAGTTGGGTAAAACTCGGCACTTTTGATGGCTTCATTGCCTGTGGATTTGATGCTGCATGTATAGAATTTGTAGATGCAAGGGCACCGTTCAATGTTAGGTTTCTTCATCTCACCATATTTTTCAATTGTTCTGTCTGTATGAGATACAGGTTCATGATTTTCATGAGGCAACTTCTCGGATACCATATTGAGAAGAGAAGAAGCTCTAGGTGCACCTTCTTTTCTTCTGAGGTAAGAAATGTGATTTTTAGGTGCCCTCACCCAAGGGTGAGATTTACTAAAGACGTTGTTCCGAACAAGCCATGACTATTAGAAGAAGGCGATGTGCTCACCGACCTGAACGAAATTTGATGCAAACAAAGTACAAATAATCTGTTGTAGTGAACCAAATAGTGATAGCTTTTGAGCTCATGTAAACTCTTCAAAAAAAAATACATCTCTGCAGTGTTTTACATACGCATTGATTCATTCTTGCAGCGAAACTTTAAGCCGCAGTCTTTGACATAATTTTAAAGGATACAAATTTAGAAACATCCTTCATTCGAGCTTGCTGCTAAACCGTAGCACGTCCTTTTATTTTTAGAATCGGTCCCCTTTTAAAAGAAAACCACACGTGACATCTGTTCCCTAACAAACATTGTCCCTGTACACTTTCAATTTTAAGCTTTGTAAACATCGGCAATATGCTTTGCTCCAAATTTAAGTAACTGTAATCCCTTCCGTCTGCTGGCTAAAGGCATCCTTAATCTCTGCGCGGTTAGAATAAGAATGACAAGCAGTTCTTTTAATCAGGGAAAAGTTGTTCCGCATCCACCCACGCTTACACCATACTTCCACAGTGCCTTGTCGATAAAAATATCCTTCTCCATCTTCATAATAACCGAAGCGGATGCTATTCACGTTGTTCACTTGCATTCGTGGTGTATTGAAAGTTGCCTCACAGTCAAGGCTCGTAAAATACTAACGCACGCGGATATGATGATTCCCAGAATGTGAAAAGTTTCTTTATCAACTCCTTCCGCCCTTCTATCGTTCCTTTGAAGAGAAGAATTTTTCCCTCCTCGCTCGTCTGCGTAGGAGTATTCTTGTAACATAGAGAGAGGAAGAAGGGGCGATCATGCCTTTTAATTTTGCGAACGTCATTGTATGATAATAATTTTTCTCTCCTACGAGTACTACATATACTTCCGTTCAACTAGTATGTACCACTGCAATCACGTTGCAATAAAGTATCAGAAATCCTTTAAAGGGAACAAGCAGCACCGAAAAGAACTTCATTTCAATGAGTTATTCATTATTCCAGAAAATTAGTGCCGTCATCATTGCAGTTTTACAAACTAACAACTATGTGCCATAGGATGATGTACTCGTATCCTGAGAAAATTCTTTCTGGCAAAAGAAAGTGCTTCCTCAAAGTGTTGCCATACGCAATGTGTATTCGTGTATAATATAGATATTTCCGAGTCGAATTTCAACACGAACAGATTTTCGTCCTTTTTGCGGCATCCATTAAGGCAGGGCAAGGAATGATGACAATACAACACAATCACCAACGATACACAGCCATTCATCAAGTCGGGAAGAAAAAATACAGAAATACTTCAGAGGACTAAGAGGCCAAAGGAATAAGGATTCAGGCCACAGGACTAAGTGAAAAGTGAGAAAAGAGGCGAGAAAAGTTGTTCCTCTTGTTTTCAGGACTTTGGAGTTCGCATACTTTCTGTCATGTTTGGGCGGACAACGACTATACTCCTACCAAGTAGATACAACGCGATGTGACACAACCCGACGACAGATTGGATTCGTTCGTAGTCGTACTCGTACTCATGTGTATTATAGTTGGCTCTTATCGTGGGGATGGGCGACACGGACAAAAGCAACAGCAAGGACTTTTTCTTTTCTCTGCTTTCACTTGAAGTTCTATTCTGTTTGGTTTGTTCTCCTTTCTTTTTTTTGGTGGGTAATTCGCGAATACACATCGTAGTGGGATTGTTTATTGCATGTGAACAGTCGTTAATGGGTAACATTAGAATGATTTGTGGCGCATGGAGTTGAAAATTCATCCGAACAAATATTTTAATGGGATGGCTATTAACAAATGCTTATGGCGTGCTGACACTCTTCCTCGGTTCCTTCTGTTCTGGTTCTTAGGTTCATTCCATTAGGATGTAACGGTGGCAACTTGGTTTGTCAGAGAAAAAGTACGATTTGGAATGTCTTCCGGATTATAAGACGAGTTCTATGCATGCCAAGGATTTCGAACTTTTTACACTGGAATGGGCTAATTATACTAATGAAAGGTTGCGTATAAATTTGGCATTTATGCGTGACTAAGGCATTAACCACAACGATTAAAGGTATCACGTGAGCCTACAATTTTGGGAAACAAATTTAATGTCTTCTACTCGGAATCTTGAAGTGACATTATGGGGATGAAATATCATACATTTCGACGTCATGCTATGATATGTAATTGAAAATGTACGGTGGCTAGGTGGCCTCTGATGAGGAGTGTCCTTGAGTGTTCACTTCGAAAGTTCTGGAAAATGTACTTTTTCCTGAATCCAATGGATTTGATCTTGTAATCAGAAGGAAATACGAGGGCGGGTCAATAAGTCCGTGACTTTTTGAATTTCTGACCTCTTTACTGAAACAGCAACACTGCTCCTGTCAGTTGACTCCTGTCAAAATTTAAACTTGCTGCGTCAGTTAGTTTGTGTTTGACAGCTATTTTTATCAGACTACTCACTAATTTGAGGAGAAAATGGAAAAAAGTGAATTTCGTGTGCTTATTAAGCATTATTTCTTGCGAAAAAAAACCATTACCGAGACCAAGGCTAAGCTTGATAAATACTATGGGGACTCTGCACCATCGATTTCAATGGTAAAAAAGTGGTTTACTGAATTTCGTTGTGGCCGTACAAGAACTGAAGATGCCGAACGTCCTGGACACCCAGTTGAGGTCTCTACACCCGAAACAATCGAAAAAATTCACGATATGGTGTTGGCCGACCGAAGATTGAAAGTGCGAGAGATTGTGGAAGCCGTAGGGATCTCACATGGCTCAGTGGTTTCAATTTTGAATGATCACTTGGGCATGAGAAAGCTTTCCGCAAGATGGGTGCCGCGTTTGCTCACAGTCGACCACAAACACATGTGCAGTTGCCATGGCAAAAATCCATGAATTGGGCTATGAATTGCTCCCTCATCCACCCTATTCTCCAGATTTGGCTCCGAGCGACTACTTCTTGTTCCCAAACCTGAAGAAATGGCTTGGTGGAAAAAGATTTGACTCCAATGATGAAGCCATCTCTCAAACAAAGGCCTATTTTGAGGACCTCGACAAATCATTTTTTTTGAAAGGGATAAAAAAATTGGAGAAGCGTTGGACAAAGTGTATAGAGCTCAAGGGAGACTACGTTGAAAAATAAAATTATTTTTTTATCAAAAAATCTGTGTTTTAATCCAAAAGTCACGGACTTATTGACCCGCCCTCGTACCTACTTCAAAATTGGATTTCTTCTGAATTTCTTTCTCAGGAAATTGTGGACCAATGTTGAGTTACGATAGCTGTTTGCCCTTATTCTTTAAGCCCTTTAGGAATTTACATATTCCATACGGTGCCCATAGAAAATCAGTGAATTCTCATAAAGCTTTGTTTTCGTGCAGAGGCATGGGCTTCATCTAAAATTTGGATAAAGGTGGTCTTGGCTGCTTTTCGATTGTTCGATTGATTTTAAGACACCAATTCTCCGTCACGGAAACTTTTCGAATCGAGCGATTTTTGAGAAGCCGTAAAAGATTGTTTATATTTAGATTTATTTATCCGAGGCATCTATTAATTTGCAAATTTTCCCAATTGCCGGGCTGCCTGCTAAACCAAACACTAATTCAAAAAACAACGAAAAAGAAGAAAATAAACCGAACCACACAAATGGTGGTAAGGACCCGTGAGGCGATCTCTCACTTGGGATCAGGGATGGAGAAAAAAAATACCCTGGGGAAATTTGCAATGGCAGCAAATTATTTGCCCACAATGTGTAACTACCTCGGCGTAATGTCATTATGTCGATGTGGCATAATTTTTGCATTGCTCAGTATTCAAGTCGTGTGGTAGTGTGGTTATGAAGTAAGCATACGTTTTTGAATATCCATTTGAAATGTCATTTCGCACTTGTTTAGTGGAGCGGGAGCCCGAGGCAAGTGCACGTGAATATGGAAAAATTATTTCTATTGAGGCAGTGAGAGCAAAGGATATACTGCGGAATTTGGCAAGTCCACATTTAAAAAATGTAAGAAGAAAGATGCTGAGGTGGGAAAAAGTAGCCAAGGAAGTTGGTGCTTCTGGTAAGTATTAATTAAAATAAATTTCGTTGTTCCTAAAATTTATATTGACAGCTGACACTTCCAAGAGAATATGGAAAACACTGCGAGACAGTTTATGAAGAGTTTGTCGGGTCAAGCAGCAGAAGATATGGATGTCCCATGGAAATATTCTGGTCACATGGAGTTGTTGAGAAAGCATTTGATGGCTCGACCGTAAGAAAATTCGTTTTGCTACATTGTGAAGTGATGGTTTAATGCATTTTATCAATATTCAGGTCAATCTGCAACTACTCATCTTAGGAGAAATGCTTGTTCGACGTGACCACTACTTAAGTCTCAATCGAGGTAGAAGGTTCTCCCGTCTACCTCCACTTTTGTTCTTTTCTTCGTGTTAATCACCGGTGTGCCTACTGATCCCAGCACCTCAGGTTCGTTTGAAACTTCTTCTCGGAGAAATCTAAGGAAGAGGGTAAGTTCCCCTGCTTGAAATGACAAAAATTCTTCAGAAAAATTCAAAATTTGAGCAATTTAGTAACAACAACATTTGTTTTGCGTCAGAACAAACACTGCTAAATTCGGAAAAAATTTTGCCTTACTACTTCGTTGCTGATAGTGCCTCTCCTCTTCGTGAAATTTTAATGCGACCATGTTCCTGTGTTTTGCTTGATGGGCCAAAAGATACTGTTAGTTCAAGACTTTCAAGAGCTTGACGTATTATTAGAAACTCATTAGGGAATTTAGTGAGTCGGTGACGCATTCTCAGAAAGTGGTAAATTGCGCCGACAAAGCAGTTCTGGCTGTACGATTTTGCACAGTTTTATACAAAACAAAAGATAAACTTTACATCTACGAGTATAAATGATATATGTAAATTCCACACCCACTACCTACGACTGTTTTGTTTTGGCACGAGGCACTGAAGGTAAGAGTAGCAAAAAATAGCATTAACCACCAATTGGGAAGCCCGATATTAAAATCGCTAATCATTACAAGTTAAAAAAATGATTCACCCGATTAACACGACACCTGAAACCTACTTTTTTAAGTCAAAATGAGTGCTTACCTTTGTTTTGCTTAAATCAAGTTCCTTATCCGTAGAACTTCCTACCCAGTGAGTCAGACCTGAATTTGCCTTGTTTCCCCCTCACTGTTTTTCTAAATTTCAGTCTCCTTCCTTCCGCTTCATAAAATTGCTCGCACTTTTTCCCTTTTTTTCATTTATTTTTATTGCCTTTGTTTTGATTTTTTTTCCTCAATTTGAATTAAACTTCTTGATGGTTAACCAAGGACTGATTACAAATCTCTCATCCACACCACCGTTCGGACGGGTGCAACGGGTAAATGCGTTCCTTGGACTCACACACCCCAATACATGTGGCCGGATCTAATATTTAATTTTTGCGTGAAATTCATTATACGTAGATGGAACCCTCTACAGACCGTCTGTCTGGCTCTAGACGTAAAGTGTTCAGTGACTGCCCGTCACTCTCTCACAGAGACTCCTATCACTGCCTACTTGCGGTTGTCCTCACCAATTCTTCCCGCTAATACAATTCTTGAAAGAGACAACGCACAGAAAATAAAAGCATAGGGCAAAGCAACGGATCGGGCAGTTGAGATTGGGGTGGAGCAGAGAAGTCTTCTAAGGCTGAGGAGCCTACCTGATAAAAGAGACAATACCACAAAAAAGCCAAGAGCCGACAACTTTGTCAAAGGCTCTTGTGAACCAAATTTTTAGACGCTGGTCTCGCGCCTTCTTCTTTCAAGGTTTTATAACGAACCGTCCGTCCTACCAGCGGTGGATGATCCTTGACTGATGGCCCGTGACCCATGGCTGATAACCTTCTCAGATTTTGAAGAATCGACGGAAAAGAATATGGACGAGTAAAGCCCGAAAGGAAAGGAAAAGAGTAGAACTTGTGGTCATTTCTACCTCAACACTATTTGTGCATCAAAGTCATCTTAGTAGCTTATGCAAAATTTTCGTCAAGATCCTATGTCATGCAAGAGACTTGTGATTTGTAAGCCAGATGCTATTGTCTTAACTGCATCTTCTTTTTAAATTAAAAAACAAAACTTCCAAATTGACTATTTGAGTTTTGTATGGAATCTGTTGCACATTTTGTGGCATCTAAAAGATAATTTCGTAAATGTTGAAGCTCTTTATCGATTTTCGTCGACGCACTTTCTGAAATTATATTGCACAGTTCTCGTCTTAAATATGTAAACAAGATCATTTGTAGATGATGCTATATGAAAATGAAATGACTCATGATAGGGAGCTTCAAAATCAGGACTCTCTTTTTAGAAAAGCTGTTTTAACACAAAAAAAAGCAAAGTCCTCAGCTATCCATTCGGAACAATCTGCCGAATTTGGCATGCTTCACAAAAGCAAACATGAATCCATATAAATAGCCCCCGTAGATGATCACATACGTCGATCTGAACTTCCTGTGTTCACTACGGGAACTTCATTTGATCAGAAGGCACAAAGCCAAGGTCTTGACTGAACAATTCAGGGGCTTCAGGCGGATAGACGTGCTTAACGCGATGCACTAGTTCCAGCTAAAATACTGGTTTCTCGGTATTAACGCATTACGCTTTCAGCGTAAATATAACTTTTCTAGAGGTTCAAGACACAGGACCGGTAAAGGTTTTCGTGTTTGTTTGTTTTATTTGCATGATCGCACATTAACCTAATGTTGACGAATTTAGGATTAAGGCGGTTTGTAAAATAGCATTCACCCATGTTCCTTGAGAGTGCTTAGGTAAATTTCCCGCCTACAACAAATCCGCATTTTATTTCATATTTCCTCTCTTATCAGATGCTGTCACCGGGGTATATGTCAGAGTTTTTAATCCTGCTTTTCCTAATTTTTCTGACTTTACCTCAATTCCGAAAACGTAAAAGTAGTTTTTTCTTTTTTTTCCTTTGGGAACAGAGTGCTCTGAGAAAGAACTAGTCCATTGTGCTCCTGGTAAGTTTTTTCTAATGGATGTCGAATTTCTTAGTTTCTGAACGACTTTATAAAGCACCTACAGTAGCAGCAGCCGTAAGCCGAACATTCACAGGAGTAGCGCTCCGCCACGTAGTCATCACTTTCACAACAAGCATTGCAGAATGTTGTATCACTTATGACCAATATAACAAAAGCGTGTTGCCCCATCATGACCTCAGTCTTTTCTACTGATGGACAGCAGGACGGCCGCTGACCCCTTAGAGAAGTCGATCGGGAGTCATTCGTTTGATCTGCTGACAACCTGGAGAATCATGTCAACTGTTGTGTTTATATGAATCACAATTGTCAATGGAAGCCCTAATCGAGGAAGCAGGCGGACCTAATGTAGGATTGGGTCCTGAAAAACTCTCTTTTACACCTTGCCTAGCAAATTCATCGGCACTTCCGTCTTAGACACAGGGGGAAATGAATTTGAATCTTTTCCGCAGGGGGGATTATGGTTTTATTGCATAAGACGGCATGTCTACAAAATCGAAATCATAAGAAGGTCGACATGCAAGATTCTGTTTTTGACTTCCTCGTTTGAAGTAGCGTCTTAAAACTTTTGTAGAGACCGGAACAAATAATAATCAGAAGGTGCCAGATCTTTAGTGTATGGTGGATGTGGCAGTACTATAGGTCCCATTTCAGGCTTTGAAATCGCCCTAAACAAATAGCAACACCTTTGTCTGATGAATATCGCCTTTCGAAGTGCCTTGGGCCAGTTCATCTTTTTTACTCCATGATCTCGTGTATTGTTGTAGACAACTCATTTCTCGTCCCCATTGATGATGGGCTTCAAAAATGGATCATTTTCTTGACATTTGAGAAGCAAATCACAGACATCAACTCGACGTCCCTATTATCCACCTTGAGATTAGACCTAGGCGTTGCAAATTATAATGAACGGTCGATTATGAATTTTATCTCTCAGCTATCTCACGAGTTGGTATTCGCCGGTTTCCATCAATTAATCCGTTTAATGTATTTTTATCAGCTTCAACTGACCTTCCAGAGTGCGGTGCATTTTTAACATCAAACTAGTGGGATCGAAATTTTTCAATGGCTGGTCATTCTCATGCTAAATAGCAGGGGCATTTGCCAAAAGGTGTTTCAGCAGAGGTTTGTCTCAAGGCGGTATGCTCTTACCCTTTCTCTGGAACCTAGTGGTAAGCGGACTGCTGATATTCCTGTAATCGGCTGGTAGCAGGGAAGTTACCTATGTGGATGACGTTCATATAGCCATCACAAGAAAGCATTTTAGAGCACAAGCTCATTTGATTAACACGTTGGCAAGATCGCTGTCGATTGGTAATAAATCTCCAAAAACTAATCTAGTCCTCTTTTCTAGGAAATACAAAATTCCGATGATAGGCCCTCCCTCAATCAACGGTACCAGCTAAGTCTTCCCTGACACAGCGAAATATTTTGGTCTAATTTTCGACAGGAAACTAAACTGGAAACCTCTTATTGAAGAAAGAGTAAGGAAGTCATCGGAAAATAATGGAGCCTCCAACCTTGCATTACCCATTGGCTATTTGTCTTGATTATAAGACCGATATTTACCTACGGGGTGCTTTAGACAAAGCAGTCAACTGCAGCAAACTAAGCAATGTCCAGAGGGTAGCATGTCTGAGAATCAGCGGATTACGCACTACTGCCTTCGCGGCACTTGATGTTCTGCTTCCTTCGACATCCGTGGATATTTTTACCAGACAAGTAGCTGCTATTGGAACTAAGAGCAACTAGACAGTGGACAAGAAAACATTTAGCCCCGCTAATGTTCTTAACGAACTAGGTATCCTTCCAGAGAATATCGACTACAAAAGGCCCCAACATAAGTTTGGCAAAGACTTTTATGTTAGTATCCCCTTATGAACGACAAGTTAATTCCTTTCTATAGGGATGGATCCAAGATTGACAGCGGGGTTGGCGACGGAGCTTAACATCAGTCATTCCTTCCGTCTTGCAAATCAGTGTATTTCCAGCAAAAAATGTTGTCCTGTCTGAAGAAAATCGTGATATCTGCAAAGGATATCCGCTGTTAGATCCCTGAATTAATTCCAACTAAGCTATAAAAAATTCCTAGACTACCTAGACTGACTGTTGGGTCAACATGTCTAGCGACCAAACAAATTTGGCCAAAGCTGGATCTGAATCGCTCTAAAAGTTTCATCTTTCAAAACAGAAAATATCTCAGCTCTATAATAGGCGACATCACTGGATACTGTCTCATAGGTAAGCATACAAGAAGGCTTGGCATGTATACAAACGACTTCTGCACAAGTTGATTGAACCTATTTTGTACAGCTTTCTCCCAAAGCAGAAAACTACACTTGAGAGCCTTCTCTGGTCTTTCTCCAACTGCCACTTCAACTTAACTTAACCTGATTTGCTAGCTGGTAGCAATGATCTAGCATTCGGTTGTTTGCACCGGGACTGCCAAGAACATTGTTTTATCTTTATTTATATACAGGAGCTGTTAAATTTCGCATGTATTTCGTAGCACAGTAGAAATGTAGGTATCTCTCCAATGATCCTGCATAATTTAAATGAAAGGACAGTCGAAAGTTGATTTACGAAATCATCATTTGTCAAAAAATCGTCATAAATCTCTAATCCTTTAAGAACTCGAAAACATTCCCTCCAGAGCTAAACAACCAACCAACCCCGCCGCTGCCTAAATTAAATCAAATTTCAAACGCATGTCGATAGCGCTCTCAATGGAATTTATCAATACACATGAATCCATGTGATTATACTTGCGGTACATGAAATAATTTTCCCATAAAATCAACTTAAATTAACGGTTAATTATTCCATTACTGGATTATGCATGGATGACAAGGATTCTGCTCTCAAAACACACATTATCGTAACCCTATGCAGAGCTGCCCGAAATAGATGCACCAAACTTCGACCGATACCCATTGTGCGGGTTGGTATTTAACGATTTTTTTTTTTTGGTGGCATAACCTTAGAAGCACGCACACCGACCTACAAACAAAAGCACACCATAAATATGATAGTGTGGTTAGGCGACGTAATCCTTTAATCAGAAAATCACACCATTACCAGGACGAAAATTCAATAAAACGGATCAAATAATTAATTTAGTATTTTTCCGCGAAATTAATTTGTGCGGTTTTTCAGAGTGAATCACTGACAAGTGTACCAGAGGATGATTTTAAATGAAACCCAGTCCTAGTCTTAGTGCTGGTCCTAGTCGCCCAGTACCATTGACAGTTTTTACTTCCGTTTCAGTTCAAGTGTTTAAGGACGAAAGCACAAAAATGCCATTCGCTGGTAGAGAATAGGATTTTCCACCGCAATAAGTGTGTTTAAGTGTCGTGAATTAATCGTAGACGAATGGGAAGCAGGATCCTCTTTAGCTTACCACAATCTGTGGCAGAATTCAATGGCCAGTCAAAGGAGGAACTATCTGGAATGAAGATAAAGCTGATGAAGATTTCGTCTTAAACAACTATTCGTATTCGTATTCGTACTCGTATTTCTATCGTTCAACTTAACTCAAATGTTTTTGTCCTTGAGATTGTTACTCTAGTCGCATTGTGGCATGCGGGTTTTCCAGTTTGCAGACTCCGAACAGCTTTCCTGAATAATGTCCTTAATCCTTTTTAGATTGAATTTTTCTTATTTCGCCCATTCGGTGGGTGTTCGCATTTGTGCTTGAATGGAAGATATTGTCCTTGACAATGGGCCTGCGGATGTTGAGATGTTCAATGGATTGGGGCATTGTTGTTGGCCGGAAATCGTGAATTTAGGCGAAGCATTAAGTTGATCCGGTCCTTATGCCATTTAGACCATTGGTTCTAAGATTATGAAAGCCGGATAAGCGATGGGCGAGTGCGTCATTTTAAAGTGTTTTTTTTTTCTGTGTGGCCAGTGACTGGTTTCGTTAAAGACGTCAATATAGATGGTCATCTTGGGAGGACTGATGGTCAAATTATTCTATGGCCACGAGGCTTAAATTGGAAGTTAGATGTTTTGTGAAATGTTTTTCCAAGTCAGTGAAATTGAATTTTAACTGTTCATAATGAAGATTTGGCTTAGGGACTTAGTTTGAGGAGAGTTTAAAGGAAGCACCTCAAAAATAACTTAAAGCGTGTGAAGACTACAAGGCCATGATTGACACTAATTCGTGTATCTTCACACCTTCTATTGGTTTGATAGAATAGCCATAAAGGCTTTCTTAGCCCTGTTCAATTGGTCATAATACAAGAAACCATTGTTCTACTGAAGAAAGTCATCAATGCAGACTAAAATTGAAGCCGAAACTCAATCGGGAGACTCAGCGGGAGAAACATTGCAGATCAGATCAATAAAGTTGCTTGAGGTGAGACCATTGACCGGGGTTACTTTGATATATTTAAATCGCATTGGGTCAACGGCAGCACTCGTACTATATACTCGTATTGGGCCCTGCCAGGATGAAACCTTGCTTCTTATGTTTAAAGGATGCCACAATAGTCCTGTCCCTACAAATTAATGGTTATCCATCAATGTAACTCTATGGCTACGAAATTACCACGAGCATTGATATAAATGACACTTTGACATAGGTACTTACTTTAGGTGGCGCTCCAGTCCGGGTGGATCAGTCCCTCAGTCAACAAGCATCGTCAGCTAGCTCGATCTTTCGCTAACTGCGTCCAATTTCGCACGCTAAGTTGGCTGAGGTCCCCTTCCGCTTGCGTGTGCCACCTGAGTCTCGGTCTACCTCCACTACGGTGTACCTCGGGGGCGGATTCGAAAATTTTTCTGATCGGAGCTTTGGTGTCCATCCGCTTTGCATGACCCAGCCATCTCAATCGTTGGATCTTCACCCTTTTGGCTAGGTTAGTGTCGATGTACATTCCGTATAGTTCGTCGTTGTATCTGCTCCTCTACTCACCCTCAATAAATTTTCCTCTCAAAGCAGTCAAGAGCAAGAGCAAAACAGCCCAGAGTGCCACTGACACCACGCTACTTTCTTCCGATTATGCCAATATCGTCGGCGTAAGTGAGTAATTGGACGGACTTTTAAAAGAAATTGGAAATTGTGGCTGTTCTGTTAACACGTTTGTTTTCTACTGTTCTTTCAAGTATGATGTTGAATAAATCCCATGACAGCGCATCGCCATGTCTAAATCTTTCTTTGACATCATAGATCAATGACTTCAGGCGTTCACACAATACGACAGATAACATCTTGTAGGTGATATTAGGAAGACGTTCTTAAGCAACTGGTAAACATTGTAGAGGTTCTGTTCATCGGGCTAACGTTCGTCCGACCATGCATCCGACAGATGCGTTGGTGTATGCTTATATGCTCGGCAATAAGGCCGTCTGCCCAAGGAGCTTTATTGGACTTTAGACTTTAAATATTTGTATCCTCACTTCATCGGGTGGATAGTATTGATGGGCTAAATCATCCAGGCGGAAAAGTGCATTCCACTTGACACTGGTATTTGATTCGTGATCGCCTTTCTAGAGTGTACAGAAGCTGTTTCCAAATCTTCAGCACAGATTGCGGCTCTTCTACGATGTTCCTTTGTTCGTCTCTACAGGGTTTGCGGGATGTTTTAGGTTACCTTTTGATAAGACTTCTGAGTCTCATTCCTGAAGTAGCATCTCTTAATTTCTTCGACCGCGCGCTTCTTATGCTCTTTCATTTTCCTCCTGAGAAGCCGGCAGCGCTGCTTTGAATGCATCTTCCTTACCTGCATATACTTGTCGGCATTCGTCATCATCAGGGGTTTCGTTGTGGTGGTCGAATGAAACCCAGTACATCAGAAGCGACGTCTCTGATGAATTTTTGGCTGTGTTGGCACTGGTCTTCGATGCTTGATGCTGCCGGAAAGGGACCTCTTAAGAGGTTAAGAGGCACTCGATCAGAAAAGGTTTTGGCAATCTCTCGGATTGTAGCCATCTGACGTCGAAATTCCTGACAGCATTAGCTTGTCTTTGCGCTGTTCAAGCTCCTCAGTTGGCTCCTCAGAACGTTCGAACAGTGTCTTGCGTCGATCGCAATGTGGGCAATCTGGTTCTCCAAATTCCTTTCTGAATTTGGAAATGTAGGAACCGTGTGAGTTACACAAATGCAAGTCAGCAAACTTGCTGACGGCACATTTATGTTGCTTCGCAACGAATAACAAAAGTGTCAATTACATTCCGGTGTCAATGGTGCTGTCAGAAGGCCATTGGAAACGGAATGCGTTGACCTTATCTATGTTTATTTAGTTTTATGATATGACATGAAGTAATATGTTCACATAAAGAAAATAAATAGTCTTAATCGAGACGACGCCAAAAGCAGTGTAGTTTTCATTTCTCCATTCGTTAATAAATGTAATTCGTGTTAGTTACGACAACGTTTCGCCCCGCCGGAAAGTCGATTGGCTTAAATCCATTATCGGAGGTGGTGCTACCAAAGATGCCCTCTCCTCCTAGCCTTGCATTGAAATCACTGAGAACGATCTTAGTGTCATAGACATAGCATTGCTGGTAGGTCTTGTTCAAGAGCTCATGAAAGCTATCCTTAGTGTCGTCCTCTTAATCCTCTGTGGAGATGTGCGCACATATAAGGCTAATGTTGGCAAATTTAGCCTTAACATGGATTGCTTCAAGGCGCTCGCTTACATACCGAAAACTCAGGGTCCATATCTCTATTGTCTCTATCAAATCGCTTATCACTTGAGCCTTGTCACATACTCCCCTGCTTCTAAAAATACAGAAGAATCAGACTCTTTAGGGCTACATATGTATATATACTCAGTATTGAAATAAATATTCAGTTCATTCGGGAGAATTCTGGTTGTTACTTAGTTTCTGTTGTTGGCGTTATTTTCAAAGTATCTCATTGACTTAAGTTTGTTTTGCTGGTAGATGGCCGAAAAAATTAGAACGGAAAAGGGTTATAGGCTGCTTAACAGCGTTACTATATATTCATCAATAATTTGGCTCATTGCGATCGTCATCTTTCGATTCATTATATTTCATTAGACAAGCAAGCCCAAGATCTATTCCTTACAGAGTCCAATTGCCTAGGGATGGCCATTTGTCCCAAAACCAAGCTCAGGATCTGAGTTTTTACTAAGCAGAAACGTACCCTTAATCAGAATCGCAGCTAAAACCAAAAAGAATAGTTAAGAGTACTGCATCCACACCGGTTCTGGTGACTGAGTTACAACGGCGAGTTCATTTCCCTTTTGGCTACAGTGCTCAGGCATGCAGGAAAGTCTTAAGCAGTTCCGTGTGCACATGCCTTGAGTATTGTGCGGCAGCTGTAAATCAGTTGTAACCCAATTATGTATGACTGTGTCGTGTAGCAGGGCTAAATCATCCAAAGTAGTCTCATGTAATACCCCCCAACATTTACAATGGCTTTTAACTATAATTTAGGTGTGCAAGTAAGTTCTCACTGTTTGTCAATAGATGGCTCTAGCAGTAATTGCTGGTCGATTTTGACATATCCATAACGTCATGAACCAAGCTTAGACATTATGGTAAACAAACCGTTTTGACACATTAGCGATTTTGATTTGGCGTCATATACTTTTGGTTGATTTACTTCTTTCATTCGAAGAACACGGCGGCTGAAGCGCATCGAGAGCTCCAAAAGATTACGGAGATGTTGCTTCAAAGACGATGCTTTCGATGTGATGATTGTCCGCGTGAAGGAAGGCCAAAAACCTTCGATGACGCTGAATTCTTTTCAAAGAGAAGAAAGTCATGAGGACCTCCCGGTCATGCTTCTACGTCGTCGGCTAGCCCGAATACTCACACTGCGAAGGATATGTTGTGCGGCTTTATTTATTATGAACTGTTGAAACCAAACGAAATCATCACTGGGAAACGGTATCGACTTCAGTTGATGCGTTTGGGCCGAGCACTGCGCGAAAAACGGCCACAATACCAGCAGAGGCACGAATCGACCTCACGTTGCCAAGCCCGTTAAAATCTACCCTGAAATGCTCAAATGGGAAGTCCTACCCCACCCGCCATATATATACCCCCAGATATTGCGCCGTCTGATTATTGCTTGTTCTGTTCCATGGCTCATGGTCTGTCTGATCAATATTTCCGCTCATATATAGACATCAAAAAATATCGTAATTCGTGGATAGCCAAAAGTTGAACACTTTTACCTTAACGGTGTTCGAGCTCTGCCAGAAAGATGGGAAAAAGTTGTAGCTAGCGATGGGGAATACTTTGAATGATTCATTTGTAACCATTTTTCCACAATAAAGTTGCATTTTCATCAAAAAGCGTTAGGTTTTTCAACTTAGTTGCGCACCAATACATCTTGAACAATTAACAGGCAAACAGAGCTATCGATGTACGGCACTCCTCCTCCTCCTTGTCCTCCTCCTCCTCCTATGTTATATGTTCCATAATAGCTGAAGTCTCGACTTTCGGACGCGATCCTTCAACCACTGTCAACCCGATCAATAACATCGACAAAGAGTTTAAGTCTGTGGATGACGACTTCGCCTTTGCTAAAGCTCACGAGTGGAAAGAGACCTCAGCCAAATTGCGCGCTTACTTGATAGGTTTATCGCTTATAGCCCAACTTCCAGCTGAGCAGAAAAGAAAGTTAAAAAAGTAAATCGTCAGTAAATCAGTCCGTAATGGGCCAATGCCTTGTCATTTCCACTTCTTTACATTGTATTTCTACCACTGGCTCACAGAATATCTTTTTAGCTTTAATAGCTGGCGACTCCACTAGACCCTGTAAATCCTTTACCAACAATTACCAATCGTTACCGGTATCCGTACCGTATATTTAATTACCGTAAATCTCTCTTTTAAATTGTCATTTCACCTCAACGATTCACAATTCATTTCTTGCAATCAAATCGAAAATGTCCGAATCCATTAGCGTTCAGCCGCAATGTTCAAAGGATAATCCAGTTTCGGTTGCATACGAATATACGAGTATGTATGATGATGGCGTTGGTGGTGGTGCTGCTGGTGGTGGTAATGGCGGTCATTGTGGTGGTAAATTTCATCGACACCGATAAATGCGATAGTTGCAACAAGATATCGAGTCGAGTACGACTACTGAGCAGAAGTAGAAACAAGCTCATCGTAAAGACCAACAACTTCCAGACATGACTACAGATACTCGTACTCGTACTCGTACTCGTACTCGTACTCGTACTCGTACCACTACAGAAAGGCAACGACAACATTTACACCAATTCCAGGATCAACAACAACGTCAGCAGAATCATTGTCCAATTCGTTGAAATGTTGTCCTCTCTTCTATCTTGTCCTGTACTTCTGTGCTACATCGTCATCGTCATTATTGGCAACCGGACTTTTGGTCGGCATCGGATTGAAGGAGGTCTACAATAATTTGCCATCATCAAATGCAAACAACTTTGATAGTAACCACATGGAATGGTCTTCTCTGGCTTGGCCAACTCTAGCCTGCTCTTGTCTGCTGTGGTCTGTGCTAGTTTGGTTTGGTTTGGACTGCTCCCGGCAGTTCTACCAACAAATTCGTATGCCATTGGTGCTGTTTTTTTTTTTTTTTTGTCCAATTGGAAACGGGTGGTGAGCGGTAACGGCTCTAGTAGAACATAGTACATAGTAGCAATGATAATGGACATGGTAACAACATTGAGTTGTAGGGATGATGCTAGCACTCGTATGTCATCTGTAGCTGGAGTGCTATTAAGGGATGATTCTGCTGCATTGGCTCACCAAAATCAGGCATGAGTGGGTGGGTGGTTGGTGGTTCTATAGTGGGCAACTAGCAATTTGATAAATCCAATGTCATTATCCTGAGATACGGATGATTGTAGTTGTACTCGGTCATTGGGAATATCGGTTTGTCGTTGCCCCATAGCCTGAATCTATCCTGAATGGGTAAATCCGTAAATGGTCGATTGGTGTTGATGATATACAAGTGCACTCACTGTGTTGTTATTCCCAAAGTGTGTGCATAGGCACCCAGTTGAGTAGGGATTGGGATCTCGTACTGAAACTGGAACAGAAGCCCATCGGCTAGATGAGTGAACAACACAACAATTTTGAGAAAATGTTTTTTTTTTTGTTGTTTTTGCCTTGGATCTGAAAGCGTATTATCGACAATTTGCACCAATGAGGATTCCAAATACATTGTTGTTGCGAATATCCTGATGCTTCTATGTTATATTAAGTATTGTAGGCAACTACTTGTATAGCAGAGATACGAGTATGAAGAAATGTAGACAAGCACAAGTGGGTCAATCTCACTTTTCAGTCGAGCGTTGAAAATCCCTAAAAGTTTTGAAACTAGGCTTTCAACTCAGAACTAGTTATCAAAATGTTTTGATAAATGAACTTTCCCCAGTTTTTCCAACAACATGTGGAGAAAACCAAGTTATTTTGAGATACATGTTACAGTAAGTACTTCAGTTCAGGGATGTAGTAAGAAAGGGGTCAGATAATGACTTAAATCGAATGTGAATGCGACATGTTGTAGTTTTAATCCTGTGCAGCAGGTTTGAGGTTTTTGCTGAGCATTCATTGAAATATGCAACAATCGCTATCTAATGCTACATATTTCTTCCACACAACTTCACTGCTATCTGTGTACTGTGGGGAATGTAAGGATAAACTGACCCGACAAAGATACGAGTAACAGTCGCGGAAAGCAAGACTAAAGCAACAAGTCATTAGGTTAAGGCATATGAACAAAGCCTACCTTTGACTCGCTTAAAGAATGAATTCGACCATTAATCTCAAAAATGCCTCATCCTCATAACCATCGACCTTAATCTCGGGCGAAAAAAGTATGGCCCACGAGTGGAACCTCAGCATTGTTTGCCCGATTCTAAAGCACAGAAATCTGCCGAACAGCGCCAATCAGAGTAGACGAAGACCTATTCTAAACAGTCTGAGCAAACTCTATCAGAGTGGTTTTAGGCCAGGAAGCCTACGATAGATCAGATTAAGAATGCACACTGCTATGTGGGAATTGGAAACGATGTGGCCGGACCTTTAATGACTGAAAAAGGAGTCAAACGAGTTCATTTTTGAAAGAATCGTGCGGAGCTCACCAGCCAACTTTAGAGTCACCATTTGCACAAACAACATTGACATAATAGGAAAAACACACCGGGTAGTCATCTATCAGAAGCGTTTGACGGTGTTGAAGTAGAGGGACACACAACATCGATGCCAATGACAAAACAACACCGCGTATAACTTCTACTCTGATACTAACTCCAACAAAGACACCAGCGCGAAAGTGCTCTTGAGACCTCTCCAAACTACAAAAACGAGATTATACAATGTTTTTGGGCGCTTCGAGAGTAAAGTTCTTCTTTCTTCAAGGGAAAATGGTATAGACATAACCCGACTTAAATAGCTAGGAAACTTTAAGCACATAGATATCAGCCTTAAAACTTCCCATCCACTATTATCCAAATAGTTCTTAACCGGAATAGCAACGTGGGGCCGAGAGTTGTCATGATGGAAAATTATTGCCTGGTGTCTGGTTGTATACTCCGGGCGTTTTTCGGCTACTGCTCTCTTCAAACGGATTAATTGTGTTCGGTAGCGTTGTCCATTGATGGTTTTACCCGGTTTTAGCACCATGGATATTCGGCTTTGCCGTTGATTTGGCTGGTTGGCCGGGTTTCACATATGATTTTTTGCGCTTGGGGTTTTCGCAATGGATCCATTTTTCATCACCATTAACAATCCGATGCAAAAATGACTTCCTTTTGTGGCGTTCCAGCAGCATTTCGGACATGCAAAACCGCCTTTCGACGTCTCTCGGCTTGAGTTCATGTGGAACCCAATTTCCTTGCTTTTGCATATATCCAGCTACTTTTAAACGTTTTGGAATGGCTGTTTGAGTGACACCCAACGATTCTGCGAGCTCTTCTTGTGTTTGGCAACAATCTTGATAGAGTAATGCTTCCAGTTCTTCATCTTAAAACTTTTTTGGCTGTCCAGAACATTCATCGTCTTCCAAGCCAAAATCACCACTTTTAAATTGTACAAACCACTTCTGACACGTTCGCTCAGCTAGCGCATGTTCACCATAAACTTCCACCAAAATACGATGACTTTCGGCAGCAGTTTTCTTCATATTAAAGTAATGAAGAAGAACTCCCCGCAAAAACACTTATTCAGGCACAAAGTTCGACATATTTGAGCGAAAAAAAATATTGTTGTTTACGCTTCAAATGAATGAACAAGACAGTAGCTTTCCAACGCATGTTCAAATGGAATAATCACAATACAAGTTTCGCCATCTCTTAGCAAACCGCACGAATGCGGTTATAGACCCAATAGTTCCTAAACTCCTCTTACGTTGTTGGCTTGAAAACCAATGACTCGATCATTTCTCGAGATTACACGAGTACCGAACATTCCCTTCCATAGATGAGTTCTTTGAGCAGCTGTATGGCATGTGGCATCATCTTATTGAAACCATATATCACTGATGTCAAGTCCATCAAATTCTGGCCAAAAATAGTCCTCCTCACCTCACGGCTACTTTTTGTGGACGCAATTGAAACGCTTGAAGCACGTGTGGGTTTGTTGCTGTCCATAAACCTATATTTTGCTTATTGACGCAGCGATTAAGCCAAAAAGAAGCTTCATCGCTGAAGATGATTTTTCGATGAAATTTAGAAATTTCTTAAAACTTTTGTAGAACCCAATCGGAGAAGTTTCGGCGCTTCAAATGATCAGAAGGCGTCAATTTTTGAGTTGATTTGATCTTGTAAGAGGGTAGGCCGATGTCTTTATGCAAAATTCGCCACATTGTGGAATGTGAGATTCCCAATTACTGTGTGGTGTGTGGGATTGACTGTTTTGGCTGATTTTGCACTAAGCACTGACGGCTGCGATATTTTCACTACTTTGACCGGTGTGTTATCTCACTGGCATAGGAACATTCAATAGTGGTTATGATCCGAATTTATTCACTATTTGGTGGGACAATTATTACGACGGAAAATTGAAGCAAACGAAAGACCGTTTACAAAGGGCTCTTTAGAGTGCAAATGAATTGGTAAAGGACTGGCCGACTGCGCTCAATGAAACCAAATCTCTTCAAGTAATCATTACTTCACTCCGTCTGGATGGTTGTATGCATCTGGTTCTCAAGCATTCTGCTGGTTCCAAGCCAGGGACAATAAGGAGCCCATGGGGGACAAGAGAAGTAAATCTTATAAAAAAAATCCCTAATCCAATGGTGGATGGCTAAGAAGTAGCTTAGCCCCTAGTTTGCGAACTTCTGATACCAGGCAACCTCTGACTTAAAGACAGCCTTCCTGTGGTTATATGGGGAGACAATGGACAACCAATCATCCCATCTATTCGTGGGAATTCAAAACAAAATAATGATGCCTCTACAATCGCATCATCAAGTATGAATACCCTGTCGATACCGACATGACATCTGCCAATCGGGCAGAGTCATTAAGGACTGACAAAGAGATAGAGGACCTTGAAAAAGAACTTGTCTCTACTTAGCGACTCCGTCTCGGAAACCAGCACTTTGTGCAACAATCCAGATGAAATGCAGCCCGATACGATAGACGTATCCGAGACCTCTAGCAAAGTGGCGAAGTCTGAGTCTTAGTACGTCATTTTCACGCCAAAAGAACAACGAAGGTTCAAGCGTGCGCTAAAGAACGGCTGCAACTACGAGCAAGCTCGAATTTATGGCAGAAAGAAGTCCCGGGGTGAAGAGTATGCGATCCTAGGACAACACCTCTCCCCAATTCAAAGCGAAACGACTTCGTACCGGGAACACTACCGTCGACAATGCCTCATATAGCATTATAGTAGCCATGTCGGACTGGGAGTTATAACTGTCGATCTCGATCGTAGGCTTCTCAAAAATGAATAAATGGTTCAGATACAAGAGAGAATTCTCGACATCACGATCGAACTACGTGATGAGGAGACAAAGCCAGCCTCCCGCGACGCAACTTTCAAATCTGGCTGGCTTTTGATCATCTGCACTGTAGGGTGGAAGAGGAACATCTTTTCTGCGTTTAAAAATCAATCTTGTGGGCAGAGTTGAAGGCACACTTAAAAAAAAACGACGCGTTCGACATTTTCAACGATATTGAGGACGCCTTCTACATCGACGGTATCGGCGACATATGTAATTCGGTCAGACACCACTGCATTCCCTTTTGGCATTCCATCTTCACTACTTAGTAGCCTTATGACTGTTTCGATATACCTTTCGCGCTACAAAATCGACATTACCTGTTCTCAGGACTTGCTTCGTTCAGAATTCGAGACTGGAAAGCAATGTAAACACGTTGTGGAGCTGAAACTTTTTTAAGGATGACAACTTTGGATAGTATATGCTTCTATAGGGCCAGCTAAGCTTCACTGGATGCCTTATTGAAACTCAACAACACCTTTTAGTTCTAACAATCGAAAGCCGAATTCATTAAGAACGATCTAAGTCTCAGGTCACTATAGCATCGGCCGAATGAGATCGTCTATGCATTTGGTAGAAAAGATCGAGAAGATCTGTTCAGAACAATAATGAGTTTCTTGTACGTAAGACGCTTTAAGATTGATTGCTGATGTTTCTTAAAGGTTGACGACTCTCCTGTTGAGCGTCGGTAAGAAATGCTGCGGTCAACGCATTGTAGGGCATATAGAACTTTTGCTAATCACTGCAGTGTGCTTCACATAAATGAAATAAAATCCTCTGCCGCTTTCTATGAGAATGATAAATGATGATGAAAGTGAAATGTGAATATCTATGTCACTTACGCTTGCAATAGGCTGTTCGCACTTGATGTTGACGTGGCAAATGCTGGCGCTGTGCGCATGGTATCAAATAATCAAATTATTTCTCGAAAGACAAGAATTTTCGTAGCACAACCGACTAGTTCACTAGTTAGGTGCCCTTTTCTGCATCAAAAAGAAAGTAGAATAGTTAACTGACTTTCAGGATGAATACTCGGCTTTCTCTAGTTCTTTCTCCTTGTCTATAAGTTTTTGATTTCTATGGAACGAAGAAGAGAGGTATTTTGCTTTCTCAAGATTCCAAGGCATGACATGAAGTAAGTTGCAAAAAGTCTCCCACCTCCACATTGCGATCCTCCGTCAATAAGAAAATTTTATATCGCCAAGACAAGACCAGCGTTCAAGCCGTTACTTACGAGCCCCACTCAAATTTAGGTGAAACGGTCATCCAAAAAGTTGCCAAATCCACCACCTCTGACAGTGGAGAGTGATATCGCAATGGTTCGCACTCGAATACCTTTCGTACAGCTCAGAAAATAAAACACTTAAACTTTAAATAAAATAAAATAAAAAATTATTTATTAGCAGAGAATTTCATACCAATCTGCCACTGCAATGCTCCACAGTGCTATAGTCAAAATTATGAATTTATTCGTTTATTTAGAACCAGGATACACAGTAACTCCTTCCGATGAGATGGTCCTTCAATGGTGGGTGATTATGTTGGTGGTAAGTGCCGCATGATAAAAGGATAGACAGACAACAGCCAGCTATCGATGTTTTGTAATTGTCGGCCAATTAATTCATGGAAGGAAACAACAGGACAACTAAGGTGGATCTTAATGGCCGGCAATGCTGGATTGATGGGCGCTTCATTACGTGCGGTGCAGTATTGGCAAATTGGCAAATTGGCATTCTCATCTCGTTAAGGGACAAATGAAAGCTTAGCAACTAAAGTGTGTACATCGACAATTATTGCGAGTTATGTACGAGTATAGATATCTTGGTACTGCTGCTGTTGAGGCTGCTGTTGATGTAGTTGTAGTTGTTGTTGTTGCTGTTGCTGGTACTGATGCTGCTGTGCCAGCATTTCACTAATATTCCTCCATCTCTGTCGTCCTCGGCCAGTGCCGGTACTAGTCCCGGATTCAGTGGCGATGTTGACATTTTTAACATTCGGTTTAGTTGAATAATTAACATTTTCAACATTTTCAACAGCCGGCTCCCCGTGGTAAGTGGTCGTGGTGGAGCCAATCATCGTGGTCGCAGGTCTATTCAAGCTCGGTTCAAAGTTGCCATTGGCATTGACATTTCCACAATTTGTTGTGATGTCAAATGGGAGCTGTGCCCGATGCATTTCCAGCTGCTGACGAATCAATTGCTCCACGGGTAAATGAGATGCTAATATTGAATTTTGAGTGGAAAAATCTTTCTCGATTATGATTTCAGCTAACCTGACTCTGGAACGAAGAACATCAGACCGATGCCGCCGCCATGACCGCCTGGCCAATTGACAGATTGAAATTGAGGAGTTAATGGTGGCTGGTAAGGACTGCTTTGGACTGGTATAAGATTACTTCGCTGTGGAACTCCACCCAATGGTTGCTGAACTTGTGGAGGATGGTGGCAATCAACGTTGTTGAATTGAATCGCTGTTGCAGCACCATCGCAATTAACCTGCGTCATTTTGGAATGTTTGTGAATGCTTCTGACAAATATCCGACTTAATGAATAATTATTTGTTAACTTACCGAAGATGGCCGCTGCTGCTGGGGCTGATGTGCCGCTGAAACTGGACGTTGAGGATCGATATTAGGTGTCACGAGAAAATCATTTGGAAGGTTTAACTGCTCCTGAGAGAAACGACGAGTGAATAGTGGATGACCAAATCCACTTGCTTGTGGACGTTCTTGATTTGATATATCTGGAGTAGGAATACTCTGTTGGTAAGTCGATTGTACATGAATTGTAGGTGGAATCTTCCATATGTATGTGTCAGCCACATTGGGAACGTAATTATTATTATAGGGCTGCACTAAATTCGCAAGTTGAACGCTTGAATTTGAGGTCGTTGATTATTTGCAAATAAACTCACAGATAAGCTGGCTATTATAGCCGACAGCAGGCCATACAACGAAGATATAGATGATGACTGTAGGTCTGCTCATGACTGAATGTTTAATTGTTTCTGAGCAGTATTTCTCAAGCTGATGCCTTGTGTAGAAGAGTAATTTTGTTTTAGTTTTTGTTTTTTTTTTTAAATAAAAACACAAATATCGCAAACCTAAAAATAGTGAGCCCTAAATACGACACCCTATACCACGAGATTGTGATTCCTTCTGATGAGCCCATGAGGTTGATTCATTGTATACTTTCAAAGGTCATTCACGACCTCCGAAACGACACTTTATCCGAAGAAGCTAAAAGACGCCTTGGGAAACAACCACTTTTTCAAGCTTTCCTTTACGTCCGATGTCTTCAAAAGAATATTTCTTTTCTGCAACAATACCCTATAAGAGATACAATACAAACAAATACCGAAAAACAACAGATAAGATGAATACGAATAACCTCTCGGGTTGACCCTTGATAAGGAAAATGTTGTATATGCTGCGAGTGAATGAGTTCCAGGCTAGATGCAAAGATGCGTCCATTTGTTTACAAAATTTTTTGTTTTACAGTCTATTTAACAAGTAGGGGGTCAAAGCAGGATTTTTCAGTCAGTTTCACATACATACGGGTTCGGTTTTAGGCCGAAATCCCTTATATTTGAGCATGCTAACATCTGATCCTTTTCTGCTGCGTCGCCCGTTTTACATGAACTCATAGATTCAACATAAGCATCAGCTTGATCGATTGCTAGTTGTCTTAGTTTAATAACCAGTGTTGCCTGTGATCCGTTTGTACTCGACAATATTTTTTTGCCAAGCCGGAGCTTACTTGGCTGTTGACTAGAAAATCACTGCTCATGAGAAGAAGCATTTGTGGTTTTTGTGGCAATGCTGTAACTGGTTTTCATAATTTGCTGCTGGTAACCTAAGACTCTTAAGAAATTAAAAGACTTTTAATTGGGAAAAGCTCTTATGAGTTCTTGCAGTCATAGCCGCCCAATGGCAAGAATGTCACAGTATTCTCTTATCTTTGGGACGTTTGGGACAGCTGCGTTACGAAAAAATAGTGTTCCAAGTAAGTGGCCATCTATCGGAATCCATCGTTCGGTTATCCCTTAATCTAGAAAAGTACTCTTGTACTCGATCTACCTCGAAGATATAATTGCTAATCATCACGTTCTGGCAAAGCTTTCAGTGGTGCGCCATCTCGTAGCATGTACGAGTATGTATGTCATATACTCGTTAACAGTCAGACTCATTTCGACCGCTACCACATTTTTAAGGGATTTGTTCCTCTGAAGTTCACATAGTCAAAATGATCTCATTTTCTGCGAACGGCAAGAGATGCTCAGATTCCATGTGTTGGGCATGCTTCCCTCTGATAGTACAGAGCTGGTACATGTTCGTCTTCGTCTCGGATAAATAGTTCGATATGCTCGATGACAGTATTTCTACCATCAACGTCATTGTGAAATATACAGATGTTGTCGTCCCATATTCTCAACACCGAGTGCGACTTTAATATTAGTCGTTCATGCCGTTCTTTGTAGGTTTCATTTCTGGCGTGTAAGCCTCCGCATGTTACTCTCTAGTAAACCGTTCGAACGCCATTCCTGCACTATACTTCCCTCTATACCCTTGAACGTGTGCTTCTGGTGTTTTTCTTTTTTTTTTGACAAGCCTGTGATTTCCCCGTCTTTTCATATGAGCACCTCTGGCCCTTGGATGCAAAAAGCTTTATAAATATAGGATGAGCCAACAGATGGCGTGGATGTTGGCTGTCAATTACTCTCATTTACCTTATTCAATATAGTTGATCTTTTTGACAGATGTCATGCAATCTTTGAAATTTAAGTCATGGAATCGTTTACAACGCAACAATGCGGTTTTGTTGTTGAATCTCAGAACGAAAATGGATGATCTGTCAAAGTAACATATCGTACGATACGTGAATTTGTCGCCTAAGTGAGTCCGTAATTCATGCAAAGCTGAAACATTTTGAAGAATCTCCAAAACATAACCTCTGTGGACGAAAATGTTAAAAACCAGCCATTTACCGAAGTCAACAATTGGGCCTCACTTATGGCGCTTTTCGGCAAATTTTACAAATTGATCTTCATTTGCACTCCTATAAAATCAAAAGTACACAACAATTGAAGTCTTTCTACGACGACGCTTATCCAGTTATCCAGTTAACAAGGATGTTAGATCGTCAAGACAATTTGTCGTCGAATTTTAACTCTTCCGATGAAGCCCATTTTTGGATGGATGGGTACGTAAATATACAAAATTGTCGTTCCTGGGCTCCGAACCCAAACGAAAAACCAATGCATCTCGAAAAAGTCACTGTATGGTGCGGACTATGGGTTGGCGGCATCATTGGCCCGTGCTTTTTTGCGGATGAGAACGTTACCGCAACCTGTTGACCGGCTATTTTTTTTCCAAAATTGAATGAATTGGATCTGGACGACCCCTGGTTTTAACAGGATGGTGCTACCATCACGCAGGCTATCAATCAACGAATTTATTGTGAACGAAATTTGAAGATCGCATTGTTTCGGTTAGAGGAGAAGTTGATCGGCCTCCAAGGTCATGCGTTTTGACACCTTTAGGTTTAGGCTAACATCCACACCTGTGGGGTAATTTGAAGAGTAAAGTCTATGCCCTAAAACCCAGCGGCAATTCAGAATCTCTAAGATAACATCCAAACTGAAATTGTCGCCATTGGCCCACTTATTCCTCAAAAAGTCATCGATAATTTTCGTCGATGGTCGTTTACAACGGAGATCGTGTAGTCATATGAACAATATTAAACTTTATCCACAATTGCCAAGGACCGAACTATAATTATCGGAATACTTCTACATTAATTTCATGACAAATGTGAGTTTGATTTAATGAAAACTTCCACACTAGCTGTTGGCTCACACTTTATCTTTTTAGGCTCCACGTAACTGCGATTCATCGTTGAACCAGAGTTTTCTTCATGGCAGTCTTTTAAAATTGAAAATACTTTGAAAGCAGCTACTCCGGTGCTTCGTCGACAACATTCTATCTGTATGAGAAAAACTTTGAAAATCCTGAAGGAAATTTGTTCGACCTTCGAGCATGGACCTTGTCAGAAGTAGATGAAGGAGCGTTTAACCATTTCCGAGAGAAAGATACTGCATATTTTTGTTGACCCCATTTGTATAGAGTGGCATGGTAGCTAGATACCACAGCTGAAGCATGTCATGTCTTTGTTTCTTCACCTGAACACCGGCGCAGCAGACCTACAGATGCATTCGCATTTAAGATGGATACGGAAATGTGAAAGAATCTTTTAAAACTTGTACTGTGGCACTGCAGAGGCTTGTTGGTTGGGGAAGACCCTAAGGGTTTTCTCATCCCACGATATCACAACTTTGTTTGTTAGTTTTCGTTCTCGTCCATTCTAGATCGCTTGTCTCTTCACTCCAGCATCCGTTTACTGAGCGAAATGGTGACGTTTTGCCCAATAACTTCAGTGGATTTTTAAGTTTTGGTCGAAATAAATTATCCATCGCGCATGCTATGCAGAAAGTTTGTTAGACAGGTTTGCTTGCGGACGAGAGTGTGCGAATCAATCCAAGAACGTCGACTTATCACTGAACTCAGCTACTAAACATTTTGCACAAAGAGCTTAAATTATTCGGTAGCAAAGTCCACTTGACTCAGTAATTCAAGGCAAACGACTATCAGTTTTGGCTTTTCTGCGGGTCGAATTTTCCGCCGGGGTAACTGCCCGGCCATGGGAAGAAGATAAAAGTTACAAAGTAGAAACAAGCCTCTGATACGGATAGATCTACTGTTGACAACCAATGCAAACGAATTAAGGACAACAAACGTGGAGTGTTAGGTCGCTTTATAGGCCACGTGCAGTCGAACAACTAGCAGAGGCCATAGACCGCTGCGAAGCAGACATTGCATAACATGGCGTGCGCCGGACAAGAAGTGGATGAAAAACTGCATCTAATAAAGCGATTATTGTTGTAGCCAAGGTACGGATACAGGAATCCCGAAAAGCGAAAAGGCAAGCTTCCATCCTTCGCAGATCGAGGATCAATCTCCTAAGGGATCGACAGCATCAAGCATCGAAAACCAGTCGCAACACTATCAAAAAGCCTTCATATGCTGCTACTCGAAACCCCTTGCTCACGCAACTAAGCAAGATGCTTACATATCGGCTCTGCATAGAAGGATTAGAACTCTATGAGCAGACGAGGAGACAAGAACACGTGGTTTTCAGGAGGAAAAAGAAAGAGCATAACAAGCGTGCGGTCGAGCATATTAAGAAGAGCTATTCCAGGAATGATATTCGGAAGCCTTACCAAAAGATAAAGAAAACATGCCACGAAGTCTGTAGAGACAAACAAAGACACATTGAAGTAGAGTCGCAGTCGATGGACCGTGCTGTAGAGTACGACCGAGACTCAGATGCCGTACGCGAGTGGAAGGGGACCTCAGCCTTGTTAACTGAGGCCCAGCTCGACATCGGACTGTAGCGTCAGCTAAAGTAAGTAAGTAAGCAGAGCGAATTCAACGTCGAATCTAGGCGAAAAATCCTTTTTTTTGACGAGGCACGTTTTTATCTTGGCCGATATGTTAACAAACAAAATTGCTCTTGGAAATCGCAAAACCCGCAAACTGTTTGTCGGGAAGCTATTGCATCCGCAGAGAGTAACAGTTTGGTGTAGATTTTGGAGTAAGTCGGAATAACGACTCAACGGCGCCTTGAGGCTAGCAAGTGTCTGCGGAAATAATGTTGACCTCGGAAAATGATTTTTTCTGTTGTTAGGTGTACTGTCTAGGTACCGAACTCAGACCCTAGATGTAGAAGTTATAGTCGACCAAATGGTGGTATTCATCATGCTAGATGAGATACTTGAGGAAATATGGACAATAAGTTTCGGGATACATAAACTATGTTAACGGTGACCATCCAAGGTGCAAACAACCAGATCTACAAGAAGAAATTCTACCACAACCAACATGATGCGAACATCCGTGCAAAAAGCAAGCAATAACGCAGATTCGAAGATTTGCTCACAGTTCATGCTTGACGCAATGGGGAAAGTGTCTGAAAATATAATGCTCACAAGACTAGAGCTAAACACAGAACGACACTTAGGACTTTCAAGTCGATAATTTGAATTTAGATATAAAGGACGTATCATAGGGGCACTAAGGGCAATGAACCACTCTCGCGAAGTAATGATATTTGAATGGAGGAAACAGTAGGTACTTTTTCATCTTTACATTCGAACTCGACGTCAAAAATGTATGCATCTCAGCCAGCTGGAGCAAGATAATATTAACGAATGCGTAATCACTGAAGAGGTTTCCTAGGGCTTAGTGACTATTCTATAGAATTTCATGTTAGATAATTTGAGTAGCTGAGTAGAATATACATCGTTTTTTCTTAAACGCAGTCGTGACATTGCCGTATTCGGGGCACGTAGTCATAGAGATAAAGTCGCTGTTAGAGTTTCCTGATACAGTTTCTATCGGTACGTGTACTCCTAGTGATACATGCACGGAAATGAGATGGATTGTTCGCACTCCACAATAGAAAACTTGCTCTAATGAAATGCCGACTCTCAAACATTTTTTAGAGAAAGGGTTGAAAGTCTCCAAGGGCATCAACAAAAATTCATACGACCGATGAGCGGAGCCTGTAGCAGAGTCATTAAGAGAATGATAAAGGAACTATTAGATGATCAATACGCCAGAAACAGGAAACCTACAAGCTTAGCTATGTCAGAAGTTAACAGGACAAGATTTTTGTTGGGATATCTCCCTCTTTGGATCACAATCCTGTGTTTAAAATCGTCCTGCCAGCAGAATGGATGAATTCGATACCAAACTGAGCTCTTGGATGTGAAAATTTTGGCGGAGAAAGCGCAAAAACTTATGAAAATGTTAGCACTGGCTCATGATCATACATATCACTAAAAACTAATCAGAGTAGAAAGTGTTGGTGGAGGCCAAATCCTCAAGCTTCAACTAGTTTATCTAACGAACTCAAAGTTCTAATTGTAGCAACATTGTCATCATAACTCTGAAGTTGGAACAACTGAATGCAATCAAAACCCTATGACCTCAGCACGAAAAATGAAAAAAAAAACCTTAAAAAGGGGTTGGCCAAAAAAGCAAAAAACCCACATAATTATTGAAGCCACGGAATATCCCTCGTTTTGTCTCTCTTAAAATAGCACAAACACTGCAAAGAGCACTCAATGTTTCCCAGAAACGCAGAAAGCCCAAGAAAACTCAAAACTAAACAACTTCCACAATCTTCTCCATCCAGTAGAATTCAAAGTACACAATACAATAAAATTCCCATTTCTCAAGAGCGGAAAAATTTCCTTTCAGTTACGCACATCAATTGCCATTTCAATCATCGCGTCAATTAAATAGCTAGAGTCTCAGCACCGAGCTGTATCCATCAAGTCTGTATTACTTCAAAACATATCTCAAGGTTACCCGACAAAGCATTCAGAACCAAACCAACATGACCAACAACAACAAGAGCAACTAACAAGTGTACAGATGTGAACCTGAAAATTAATTTAAAATCGAAAGCCACTGACACAACAGCGAGATACAAATAACAAGTGAGAGGATGCAAGACTAAGTAACATTTTCAAACTCAGCCCATCCCTAATTAATATGCAACGGTGCAGTGCACAAATCACAGACTACAGACACTCAGGGAATAGGCAGCAGAACTCAAGACATGGTCCAATTACAGGGACAAAGAGACACTGTTTCTCCATGTGACAGTCCATCCTATTTATAGCTATCCCGTCTACCGACACTGGCCGATTCAGTTTAAAGTGCTCCGCTTAAATTAGTTCAGAGATTAATGAATGTATCTTTGAAGTTGACATTACTCCTGACACCCCTCTTTTCACTGCAGCAACAGCTTCATAACAAAATGAAATAAAAATTCGCTGCGTCAATTTGGAATTTAAAGGTGAGTAACTCCCATCATGGGATTTCCACGAGGCAGCACTTCAACTGAAATTTTCAAACACGAAGAGATGAATAGCACAATGCTACGATGTTAAATAAATAAAATTATCGCGCAATTCTCAAGCCGTACTCGAATAACTAGATCAATTAGTTTTTGCTGTTGTTTTTGATGATGGTGTCGGTAGAACTTGGAGATTGTGGAATAACAAGCTCCTGACAGAGCTACAGATACATGAAGCTATTGACATTCACAGAACATCGCAGAATTTTTATTCTGACATTTTTTTTTTTTTTCATCAAGACCTAAAAATTTCTTGTCTAGCTATCATTGTCCGATGACATGGCAGCGCAAGTAAAGTGCTGTGACAGACGCTAATGAGTTTTTATATCAGGTATCTTGAAATTGAACCGATACTGTGGGGGAAATCAGTGGTTAAATTGTTCGTATTTATTGGCCGACTCACAATTGAGCGGCTGACAGTGACAACAACTTAATGGCACATGCAGATGATTTAGCTGTGCTGTTGTAAAGTGTAGACAACAGGGAAAGCAACTGAGTGGTTTGACTCACTTAGTGTCTAAAGTAGTTAAAGCGATTCATCCTGAATGACAAACTTCCTTCCATGTTGTGTTAAAAATGTTAAAACTTCCTACGGATCTTAGGGTCTCGGCCCGAGTACTTATTGCAGCTCTACATCTGTTAAAATCAGCAGGTGCACCCTTTCTGCGTTTAAGGATTAAACTTCACCCAACGTGACGCTCTCACAAGGGGACCTACCTCTTCAAGTCATGCCCAAACCTTGGGGCTCCTAAATCCCACAGTACCGTTTTTTAACGTGTTCTTAGCAACTTGTCACTGGTCAAGTCGTACCAACCTGAAGAAAACGTGTAGTGAAGATCGACTCAAAACTTGGCTAAGGGAGTAGATTCATAAGGCGCCTTATAAGGTGGCAACTGCTCTATCTAGTCTGATGCCTAATGTTCGCAGCCTGCGAGAATTCTAAAAAAGTTTATCCGGAACGGTTACCAACTTATAGTGAGTGCTGTATGGTGTCATTGTGTGGGCAGATGCGCTGTCAAGATGGGGCTCAAAAAAGTTTCTCACTGATGGAACTAGGTGAAAAGAACATTGAGAACATCACGCCCGTGGCTGAAGTGAAACGTTGAGGCAAATTAATATCCCACCCATTTCTTTCCAGACACGGGCATTTCAACGCATATCTCCTCTGCATGACGGCGAAAAATCGCGACTATTGTCTTGGGGTTAATTAACTGCTCACCTCACGTATATTTAATGCGCCAGATGGGTCTAACAGCAACAGTTGTAAGGCGATCGGCTGGACCTGGTCTTCCCGGATGAAAAAATCATCATCGCTAAGTCGAGAGGACTCTGAAAAACCGATGTGTAAGCCCAGTTGATGAGAAAAGAAAAGAAAAGGGTGGGACACCGCGTTGACGGGCATAGCTGTAGTGGCCTACTTAAGTACCGAGCTCAAAATCTACGCTCCAAAAATTAATAGTTAAAGTGAGATTTTCGCTGACATCTCCGAGTTATCAGCAGGGTGAAGCACCAAGTTTCCGAACAAGTAAACGTAACATAAGCCTACCAAGAAGACACCATGGTAAACTTCGGTCTTCTTCAGTTTAGACTGACTGACAGACGAGCTTGTTCTTTACTGTCGCACGGCTGTAAGAACTTCAACATTGGCTCTAATCTGATCCCAACCATTGCACGAGTTTCACAATTGGTGTATGTCTCTACAGTGTCAGTAAATATGATTTCATCTGCCTATGAAAATCTGAGGAATTCAAAGAAAAGAAACAAACAAATAGTTCAACCGACTAGTTCCTTGTGAATGTGCTCTGCTCTTACTAAAAAAGGACTGCTTCGATTCGACTCGGGACACCTCTGGCAAGCCCACCAAGCCTACATGTACATATGTGTGCCCAAGGTGTAGAAGGCTTCATTTGAATTTGAATTATGTTATACATTGCAACTAAAAGAGAACATTACGACATTTTGCGAAGCTTAAGAAGGAGCACTTCTAGCTACTGTTCACATCTGGAAGAAGATGTAATACTTAAGTAAGGCAAAAAAAAAATTAAAACCAACTCGAAGAAAACTAACATTTAGTCAATCCACTGACAGACTCCACTGTAAAATGTCACTTCAACTTCCGAATTCTTCCCCTTCTGACGGTAAATACTAATATTCAAGTCATAATGACTAATGACGACATCGGCGTATCGTCACACCAACAAACGTTACAAAATGAACGAATACCCCCAAACTCATTACCAAAAGAGAATTACATTAAGCCGGACTCTCCGATATACAGTCCGAGTCAGATTCAAAGTCTTCACCAGAGGCAAAAGCAAAACACCATTTCCACTTCCACTGACCAACGGCTGAACGCTTTAACGCACACCACAACACGGCAAGTTGATTTTGCCCGACGCGAATTTCCACACTTTAGTCTAAGTCGAACCGCATTCGGTGTCAAAACGCAACCGCGCGCATTTTATTCGATTTCTTAGCTGAGTCGCAGCAAAGTCGGTAGTTTTCGCCAATCAAACGTTTCGCCGTTTTGAATTTATTGTTCTTGCAACACATCTAATATTTCAGTGACATTTCACGAGTAGCGCATTGATTGTATATGTATTTGTGAAGAATTTATCGAAAAAAAAAAAAATTTAAAAAACAATTTAAAAAAAAACCTGTCGCCCCCCATTAGTTTGTCAAATTTATATGACACCTCTGAGAGTCTGTGGTTTAAAATAGCAACCCGTCGAATTTTTCGCATTTTTTCAATCGAACATCTCGTAAGATTGTCCCAAGATTGTTCATCGTTAGATCGTTTTCAAAATCCGAATCTGATTCCGGTATACATTTCACTTATTTAGGTTCAGAGAAACCTTTAATTTTGGTTATCAACTCGCGTCGCTTGACCTTTTGAACGAAGGCAGTGTTACGAGTTCCAGCAGAGGCATCTACATCTGCCAGCTGTATTTGTATTTTTATTCAATTTGGGTAAGTATCATATTTTATCTTGTCGCTGCAATTTTATCTTGTGGCTCTTGTTGTCATTGTCAGTGAATTTCGTTCTTGAAATACCCGTTCTTGGGTGAAACCCACTTTAGAGGATAGATCTGAGGGGGCTGAAAAGCACAGGGCTAATAACATGCAATAGTCGTAAGTCGTCATTAGAATGGAGAATATTTTACATAACCGGCGGTAATAAGTGAATGAATTAAAAAAGCTTTAATCGCGTTGACAGCTAGTTGTTGGCGACACTGATGGGTTAGCCAGATATCAGCTAGCCAACTAGCCAGCTAGCAGCTAAGCAGTGCCTTAAATTAATCGGATTGGATTAGTGAGATTTCTTAATGCGCGCTCAAAAGATTAGCGCGAGCAGCAGGCGTGAGTGGTTCTCTGATTGGTGTTTTGATTGATTTAAATATTTTTTTTTATTTTTTTTTTATTTGTTTGCTTAGTTAAAGCATGCACCGTTTGAGTGACAAGACCAACACTGAATAATAAAGTTTAAGTTGATGAGCAAGTATCTGAGGTGGATTGCTCGGTTGGTGCTTAGATATTTGGATTAACGTATGAAAACGAGTACTACTTTGGACTCACTTGCAATATCAGTGAGTGTGTCCTTGGAGGGTTCTTGACTTAATTAGAGATTTTTACGAGCTAATTGCTTAATTTGATTGAAGATTATTCAAACCAGAAAGAGTATATGAATGATGATCTTGAAATGATCACGCACGGCATTAGGTCAGGGATTGTACAAGTAGATAACATTTCCTCATGAGCTCACAATCCGGGGCAAACACTATGTAAACATTATGAGGCAAGCAATGTTATAAAAGTGATAATTGAAGTTTATGAGGTAGAAATCGAGAACACTTTTGCTTAAGCTCATCAAAATTTTGATAAAAACATTTCGAGGCTAATACATGAGATAATGGGCCCAAAATACGAGTTGTTTTTGTGCCCAATGATTCATCACATTGATACTTTGTTGTTTTCATAACACACTACAGCTCGGGGGTGAATCTGGTCCTCAACTAACAAACCTACAGTGACTCACTTTAAGATGGTTGTGATCAACTTCTACTTCAGCGCGCAACATATGGTATAGCGAAGTCTTCTTCTTCTGCGTTGTCACTTTGGTGTAGATTTGAAGACTCTGCAGGCCAGAACATACGTTTTATATGTCCTAGTCATCTCGGGGAATTGTAGCGCATTTTACTTTCAATGTCGAAGTACAGCTCGTATAGGGCAGCGTCAAATATCCTCCTTTAAGTCCCATTTACGAAAACCGGGCGCATGGCACACTTCTAATGTTATATAGTCCGAAAGTATCTTCCTTTCTATCTGAAAGTCGCTAAAGAACAGATTCCAATCTTCCGATATGAACCAGTATTCAATTACTGAACATGCATTTCCATATGAAGTTTTACTCCCGTAGAAGTCGCCTTAGCAACTTGCATCTAGAATGCTGCAATCGTATGCGTCCCAGAGATCAAGAAAAGTTCCACCTTTATCGTCGTAAACTTTATCGTTAGATGCTCGTTCTACGTAATCGCTCACAAAATTATTTTGCTACAGTCCTAGTCGGCGATTAAAACTATCAAAATTGGCAATGCCCGTCATTTAAATAAACAGGGACTATAAACAAGGCGGGTGAGTTCATAATCGCAGTATTACCGCAGTGCTGCATTGTAAAGCGTTCTTAATTGCAAACATGTGGCAATGATGCGATGCATCGCGTTCTAAAATGTAACATGAAAGCAACCGCTGCGCAAAAAAAAGTGACCAGCGCATCATAGATTTTCTGGATGCGATGAAATTTGACATTTCATAATATATCTTCATTTCATATATGTTCGCGCCAAAAAATGGAGGCTTCACCGAATTCGTGAGCTACATATGGTATTATATCAAATTTAATTCATTTATTTATTGTTTTTTTATAAAAGCAAAACAATCGGCATACAAAACAACAAGCCGTTCAAGAACGTCAACAAAATTAAAGCATCGCAACATCAAAAAATCATTACATCGCATTACCAAAAGCAGTAATGCTTACGCGATGCGCATTTTTTTGACGTTTACGAACTCAGCCGGCGCTGATATTTCAATTTCAATTTATTTAAAGCGCAAAAGTTTACACAAGCAGTTTCTGACTTTTCCCCTTTTTTTCAAATCTTAAAGAGATAAACTAAGTACGTCTCTTGAATATGTGGAAAGTATTTCGCGTGGTTCGTGTGAGTGTTAAAGTAGCAGTTAACCATAGCCTACGAAGGCGTTCGTAAGTATGGCAAGCCCTTCGGATTGCAGATTATTGAAAAGGCAAGGCTTGATACTGTTTCCAAAGATTTAAGCTTGGTATTGTAAGGCCAAATGTTAGAAAGTTGAGATCTAAGGATCCGTTGAAAAGTATAGACCAATTACTACTGTCCAACTATGTACTCGAGTCAGAGCCTTATTCAGACGAAAAGATGTAGGTCTTTAAGAAAAGTCGTTTATAACTAGGTAGAAGAAAATTGGTCCTAAAGTTGATTCCTAAGGCATCCCTGATAGAAAAGTTTTAAGTGCTGCAGTCTGCAGATATGACTCTTTAGAAAACTCCCTAGAGAAATTTGGGAATCAGTTTTACAGCCCTTTTACAAAATAAGTGATTGGTTCCATAATCAATCGCCATTTCTTCTATGGGACAGACTTTGAAGAGCAACAAGGTCAATAGAGGAAGAATTCCTAAATGAAAAATACAGGGCGACAGTAGAGTCCGCGAATTGGATGTCAAAAAATTAGAATCATGATTAAAAATAAGATCCAACGAGAGTTGGTCAAAAATCAAAATGCACCAGTGGCCGATCCGAAACAATAGCAAAGTTCAGAAGCCTAAAGGTGTGTTCATTAGCAAAGCATATAGGAAGACTTGTATTTACATATAAATTATTTATTCACTTAAAATGAACCTCTCAATAATTAAAGCCCCTGGGAAATAGATATAACCATCCACTAACACATTTAAGATTTCGACTAAATAGTTATTTCAATTAATTAAACATCGCTCCAATATCTTCCAAAAGAGTTCTTGGAGAACTTGATTTTGCCAAGGTAATTTTGATGACTTTTCGACCCATATCGGGCAATAACTTGGTAATAACTTGAAGAATATGCGTTTTCAAAGAGTCCCAAGTTTGTTGATATGTTCATAAATACGATTCTTTGCATAGCCCCGCAATAGATTCACTCGATCTTGGTGGCCAGTTCATATCACCAAAACTCGAAATAACTCGTCCAGGAAACTTTTCTCTCAATAAAGTCAAAACGGATCATGATTTGTGAGATGTGGCACTGCCTTGTAGAAACCACATCTATATCATTTGCTCATAGTAGGCTCAAATGAACGATTATGTCGACCGTAATCTGCCCGTATGTGTGCCTATTACTGAATTACTATTTTTACACTAAGTTTTCACAATTTTACCACGTTCAGGTATTGTTAAAATATCCATATTACAAAATGGAAAACCTTAAACTAAATATAAGTATGACAGTTCACTTTGAAGTATATATATGGCTGATTTAGCTGTATTTACTAATACAAAATTGGCCAAAAGTAATGTCATATTGTGAATGTGCCATAATGTTGACGTTAAATGTTATTGTGTTTTGACATTTCCGATTTAGACAGATCGAGAAAAAGATGACAACAAGCAATGGAGCGATGCGCACCTGAAATTCCCAGTCTGTTGTAAAAACGCAGCTTGCTTTTCGTTTCCCAGATCGCCAAATCGGGCCTTTTCCTTTGTAGCTTTGCAAACGTGGTAAATCTTGAAAGCCAGCATCAAAGAAGAAATCACCAATTTAGAGACAAATTCTTGGCGAGCTATAATTCAAAGTGGCGTAACACTGCACAAATTTCTTCAGAAAACAAAGCCCACATTTTTCTTTTCTAACAAAATGGCGATCAATTCATATTATGACAATACTTTTGGCTCACAGACATGGGTCTCAAATAAAATAAAAATATCAACATTGACATAACTAAAGAAATTATAAAATAGTATTGTAATTCGTCTTTTAAGCCAGCAAAGTTACAACTCCCAATGCAAAGCACAACACGACTCATGCCTTATGTGAGCATGTACTTGTGTGTCCACCCAAATAATATCATTGACATTTTGCGATGTACTTGACGTTTCAAAAGCAGTAATATTGTTGTTTACAAGTGGATTTATAAAGACTAGTCGCCATCTATAGGATAGGATTGCCAGTTCATTCTAAATTTGTACGTTTAAAACCACTTGCGGTGCAATTATGGAAACTTTACGTCCACCCGACTCTAGTTTTCAATCACAATGGCTATAAAAATAAAGTTATTGTTTGCACGAAACCACAATCGTTAAGGAAAGGTTATGGTTCACTTATCTCTCGGCAATTTCTTTAGTTAATTTATAAATCGTGAGCTATTTATACAAAATATTGTAGGATACAACTTAAATTTCTCTCTCTCTCTCTCTCTCTCTCTCTGTATCTTGTTTTTCTTCAGCACTTAATTGCATGGTAATTGAATGGAATAATTTTTCTGAATTGCTTATGAAATAAAAAATGAATATGAGAAATATTTATAATTAACGACCGTCAATAATTGCTACAGGTTTTACTCTGAATCGTTGCCTTTCATTGAAGAGGCAGTACTGACTACTCAGATGGATGTATTCTTATTATTATTAGGAAAGGTCAACAACTTACTCACTGACATTATTGTTATATCATCAGTGGTACTTCCTTAAAATGTTTAATTAACGTGATTAATATAAAGAACATTGAATGACGGGATCCAAGCACTTGCAGTCATCGATTCTTTGTTGATAATTTTCGACCACTCTTAAACACAATTCGGCCGCAATTCCACCAATTTCACCATTCAGAATTAGCCCTGAGCATGGCTAACATCTCTGGTTTGTTAGACGCCTGGAGATGTCAAATAGCACGAGTGAGACGGCCAATTGACTGGTTCATTTCTTAAAACATAATGCTCACAAAACTTTGATTTCAATAGCTCGATTGTTTGGTCCCGTATATGGTGTCTTGTTGCAATTCGTCTTGTTAAAGCCACATCTCACGAAAACACATGTGGGCTTGTAGCCGTCCAATGCCGCTTATTTTACTTGTTGACAAAGCCATTTGCCAGAAACGAGATTCATCGCTAAAGATGATTTTGCAATGAAATTCCGCGACGGTTGTAACCATTTTCAAAGACCGATTAAGAAAGTCTAGCTGTAGTTCTTTAGTCAGTTTGATCTTATAAGAGTGTAGCCCGAGATCCTCCGCAAAACTCCTCACTATGTTGTTTGAACGATGCCAAATTCCAGCAAACTGGGTGGAATGAATTGATTTTAGTTGCTTTCAATAGATGCAGTAACTCCCTCAATATTTTCAGCACTCCATGCATTTCCTTTTCACACTGACACTAAATCATGAATCAGCGAAAACGTAGACTTCAATTTTTGCACTAAATTACAAATTGCGAGTCGAATGAGGCGATTCAAGTGACCGAAAATTACGAGTACCATTAACGCTCTTAAAGTTGAAGCCATCGACTCCAAATTTTGGGAATAAATTTTAATTATTTATAAACGCCGTTCACTCGAGTACTGAACCATGACTAAATGGTATACATTGACAAGCAAAATAGCAGTGACAGTTCACAAAAAAAATCTTACGGGTGCGTTTACATTTAAAAAAAAAACAATATGCATTGTTATAGTTTTTAGTCTCAAACTTTTCTATGCCATCAAATTTTTTTTACTGAATAAAATGTCCTTTTCAAAGGAGAGAATTCTGAAGACAACCAAATGGAAACGCTTGACAAATCTACTATATTACAAACAGCTTCTAACGCTGGAATTTCAAGTGCAAACAAAGTATCGTACGCTGAAGAGTCCTTTTATGATTTCCAGTTGCCTGGTACCAAAAACAAATAAAGATCAACTATTGTCAATCTCGAAAGAATCTTCACTTACTTGGCACTGACCTCTATAATGAAACCTTGCAACGGTGTGAGTAGTTTTCATACCGAAGCTTAGAGGGTCTTAAGATCTCAAGAATCAGTCTGACTTTCTTCATTCCATAGAGACTATAGAGAGATGGCTCGACCTTCATACGTTTTAATGCAAATTTAACTTATGAATGCGCCCTCTATCGAAGATGCAAGGTATGAGTACCTACCAGTGCTAGACATCCTAAGGGAGAACACACCCAAAATCTGGTGGGCTGAATAAAAGGTGCTCTCGACAAAAAGAGTACGTGCTGAAAATTTCCATTGACATAGCGGGAACCTTCAACAACGCAACTTTTGACGTCATGTACTCGGACAGACAACATGACTTAGACGAATCTCTACTTGTGTGGATAAGAATAATGCTGGTGAATAGAACCTTTCTGCAGCCGATATGTGATGTCAGGTGTAAACAAGGGTTGCCCGAAGATCAATGGTTCTGCCGTCTACTTTCAGCTATATGTCGATGCTCTATCCGTTTTCATTACACAAATATTGGCACTCAGTTCTCTCAAAACCGTGGTTGTTCTTTTAACAAGAAGGATGAACTTGACTGATCTGACTCATGACTAGATCCCTCAGTTTTTTTAAAGAATTATGTGGGTATCAACTTTAATAACAAACTTCCTCGCATGGAAATGCTCCAAGTCGCTGTTGACTCTGTAGTAAAGTGAAAAATATGGGTCTTATCAGTCCTTTCAATCTTTACGGCTTTGATTGACAAACTATATCGATACATCTGTTGTTTTGGTGAAGCACCATGTCACGTTCTGAAACAGCTTGTTTTTTTTTAATGAAACCCCAGTTGATACGCACGACTGAGCAAACACAGAATCTAATCATATCTTCGCCAACTAGGATGTGGCGCTGGCATCTTTGTGAACGACGATAACCTAAGCTTCTAAGCTTGGATTGTCTGTAATCGGATAGGCAATAAACTTGAAAGGCAAAAAGTTTCAAGCTAATTTCATCCTCGGTAAGGACTTTCACAGACAGTCAAATACGAGTATTTTGTGATGGACCCTGATGAAACTAAAACTTATGCTTTCCTATATCTAAGTTATCAGCTGTCTGCTTATTGGCATCTTAATTGTGCTCTGTACTTTGGCTAGGCTCTAAGTTAATATTCATTTGTTTTGGTGCAATATGGTGGTTCAAGCTAGCTAGGGATCCGTGAACAAGCTAACGCATTTCTCATATTTGACGTTAGTTTGAGAACGCAACCTTATCTGGCCTTATTTGCGGAGTTCAGTCTGGGTTCCAAGTCTCTTAAAACGTAAAGATCAGAGGAAAAATTCTCAGAACCTTAACCCGCATTAAGACCACCTGTCTTCTCGTTTTAGTCCTCTACTTTTAATTGGATTTCTATTTAAAACAACCTTAAGTGAGTTGCAGATAGACTAAATTCTATTTTACCGACTAACAGGAAAGACTCAAATGTATTTTTCTTCTAAGGTGGCGCTACAGTGCGGGGTGGACGTAGGCCTCAAACAATATCCCTCTCCAGTTAGCCCGGACTTTAGCTGACTGCCTCCATCCACTTATGTGCGCCGCCCAAGGAAAGGTCTTCCTCTACTGCGTTGTCAAGGCTCTGCGGGCCGGAGCGTCGGTGTCTATTCGCTCTACATGTCCTAGCCACCTTAGACGTCCAATGCAAAGCCTCCTGACTAGGCCTCTGCTGCTGTTCAGCTCGTATAATTCTTTGTTGAATCTTCTCCTCCAAAGTCCGTCAACGCAAACGGGATCGAAAATCTTACGAAGGACTTTTCTCCCGAATCGACCAAGGATGTCTTCGTCCGAGTTTTATAAGGTCCCTGCTTCCGCTCCATAAAGCAGGACTGGGACGATAAGTGTATTATAGGGTGTCTCCTTTAACGCTCTGGAGAGGGCTTTACTTCTCAATTGCCTTCCAAGCTCAAAGAAACAGCAATTGGCAAGATTAATCCTTCGTTTGATCTTCGGTAAGATGTTGTTATCAGAGCTAATAGCAGAGCCGAGGTAGGCAAAGTCCCTTACCACCTCAAAGTTATAGGTGTCTGGTTTTGCCCTCGTTTATCGCCAGACCGTTTCTATACCCGCAAAACAACCCGTGACAGCTCGCTGTGTTCTTCCAATTATGTCTACGTCGTCTGCATATGCGAGTAGTTGAACGAATTTCTGAAAGATCGTACCTCTTATGTTGGTTATGGAGTTTCGCACGATTTTTTCAAGAAAGAAGAAGACTCGAATGCATTAGTGGTGTGTTAAAGGAGTACAGATGGCATGATCATAAATGAAGCCACGTTCGCCACTTCTTTGGCGAACAATCTGCTTACGCTTACACAAGCTTACAGATACTACTCACTGATGTCGTGGGTACTGAACAATTCCACTAAAGAGACCAGAAAAGCAGTATCTACAAAGGACTAGTTTTTTGTTTGACATTTGTGGATCCAAAGGAAGAAAAAGACTTTTAATTCACTGAAGTTTGTCGATGTGCTTTGCTTAGTCAGATTAAGCAGTTGTTCTTCCCCTCCCTTCTCAACTTATCTTTTGACATTAGTTCACAGAACTAACATATTTTTCACATGTCAATAAAAAAAAGAACCGTCTACCGGAAAATCCACTTCACCAATCGAAAAACTGTGACTTGACTCGTGGTGACTAATATCAAAACTATTGTAAAGTAGTTCCCAAATTTGGAATTCAATGCAACAAACATCCTCAAACGTGCTACTATGTCTGATTTCCTATAAACCCCCTCAAGTAGAATATTCCAAAGAAACTAAAGAAAAAAATTTTTCGAAACAATAAAAATGGTGCGTATACGCCCCGAGAAAACTGCCCGGTTTTAATCTGAATTTGATTTGTATCTTCCTCTCTGCACTATCACACGCTGTTTATTGAAATCTCTCTCGAAAACAATCTGTTAAATAAAATCTGCTCCAATCAATTAATTGAACCAATCGAGCCTAACCGAATCGAATCGAATCGAAATCATCTGGTCAAAGTTAATTTATTTATGTTTGATTATTTTCCATTTGTTTTGCTTATTTTTTATGCAAAGGAATCACTAAAAGATACATCTGTACCTCTGGATCTGCTCTTAATTAAGACATAGTCCTCTATTATCGCCACACTTTCGATCGATGAAATTTGCACAATTTACTCACACCTCAAGTTGATTGCACTACAATTAAACATTTATGCTTTTAATTAGTTTCGGAAAATTTTCAAATAAAATAAAAATAGGAATCGGGGAAAAAATCAGTGAAAAAATGGTGGGAAAACCCGGGAAAAAATCGTCGACATAACAAGTATTAATCAATTAACAATCGTACAATTCAAATATGAGTACAACCGTTTCGATTCAATCTATCCCTGGAGGCTAGTCCTGGTAAATCGACAGGAGTAGTGGGAAGAGAATAGAGGAGCGAGCAATTAATAATCCGGGACAGCTTAAATCGATGCTTTGAATTGATTACGCGATTACCCTGTTACCCACAATACTCGTACAGTTTCATTGGGCTTCTGTATCTACTGGCATTGCTACTCTACGAGTATCTACGAGTATTCGTGTGTGCATTTGTGTATTGTAATTACAACAAAACCAACAAACTTATGATATTTACATTGATTTTGGATTCAACCAAATTAATGGACGAGTAATTAGGTGGCTGACGTGTTAGTGTGAAATATGACAGCGACAGAAATTTGAATTTAAATTTTAAATTCTGATCTCTTTATATGAAATTTTTTTTCAATAAATAATTTTTAAAAACATGAGAACTGATTAAAAAGTAACAATGTTTCCAATATTTATTATTTGCATATGCCGGGACGGCAAATATTGTATCTGTATCTATTTGCCAGTGAGTAAAGGGAGTGATTTTAATTTCAAAATTTTTTATTTTGTGTTTAAAAATAAAAATAATTAGGCAGCCACTGGAATGAAAATGTGCGATTGGTTAAGCATTTAATAGAGTAATTACTTAAATTGATTTCCGGTCTACATACTCGTATGTACGAGTATATCACACGCCAGTCGTAGTTGTGTGCTTGTGTTTGACAAATTGGCGGTCAGAATAACAGTGACCTGTCGCAATTAGAAATATTAATTTAATTTGAATTGCAAATGTTTGTCTTTACGTGTTTAATTTAATTCTATCAATCCTTTTACGAATCGGAAATAATATTTCTCTTTAGATAGTAACGAATAAACTATTGAATTGTGGAAACGTGTTGTTCATAACTGGATTAGGTATTATCTCATTGACTGGCACGCACGCACTAGCATCATAATAATTTTATCCAAGTTACTGACTTATTTAAACGAAACTATGCCTGGACTTATAAATACTTCTAGTTAGCACGTCATTTTGCCGCACATCAATGGTGCGGTAATGCCTTCCTCTAGTTAGACGACCTTCTTCGTTTAATTACAGTGGAGTACGTTAGACACACTTCTCCAGGACATTGATGAGAGCACTCTACTCTTATTCGATCCACCGATCGCCATATAATAGAAATATTCCAAACGAAGAGGTTGATGGGGGCGAGAACATAAATCGAATAATGGATAACACGATACCTCGGTAGTCGGTATTAATACACAGACCGAGAAGACAAACCCCGCAGTAGGTTTAAGTCTCCGGTCAAAAATCTCCAAACATTAACAAAAGAGAACTACCAAGCTTTTATAAGTTTGAACAATATTCAGGCTATAAGTAGCAGCAATCCCAGATAATGAAGAAGATGCACTATTAACAGAAGAGATAGATCCAAAATGACTTACGTTGCGATCGATCGCGAAGCTGTTGACTTTCCTATAACATGGCTTGGGCCAGCAGCGCAACAATCGAGTTGGTAGTGAAATGCTTACCTTACCTACATACAGGCTAAAATTCCAAGAGCATACTCGGTTGTCATCAATATACTGACTTACGGCGCCATAGGGCTTACAACTCTATTCGGAGGTGATAACAAAGATGAGACGAACCATCCAATAGTTTCGTACATAAAAACAATCATTGTTAACGATCCTTGCAAATGATTAAAGGACAACCAACTTCACATCTGCAAGTGAGATGTTCGGAATCTTTTCAGGCTACATGCAGCCAAACACCTAGTAAACGAATACATTTGTGATTTCGATTTCAAATAAATTTTTATTTCAATATATTGTCAAGTTGGTAACATTATAATGGGAGCTTAAAATTATATAAATCTCTTCCACGGGAGTTCTTGCAGTACTCGATTCTATTTAGGTATTTTTCGATGACTTTTCGACCCATATCGGGCAATAACTCGACAATAATTAGGCATTTTCGAAGCGTCAAGAGTTTGTTGATTATGTTCATAAATCTTTTGCAAAGCCTCACACAAGAAACCTTACGATCCTGGTGACCACTTCACAATACCGAAACTCGAAATAACTCGTCCAGTAAATGTTTCTTGCAATTAAGTCTAAACGTGTCATGTTGTGTGAGATGTAGCAAAGTCTTGTTAAAACCACATGCCTTTCACATTCATATCTTTGATTTGAGGCCAAAAAACGTTGATTTACAATTGGCTATAGCAGTGAGAATTGACAGTGACGGTTACACCTTCCTCTTTTTCTAAGAAGTATGGATCAATGAAACCACCAGACCGAGTTGCACAATACACAACACAGTGACTTTTTATGGATACAATGGTCTTTCGACAGTTACAAGTATACATATGTGGATTTTAACATCCCATTCCGCGCAAATTTTGTGTGTTTACGTATCCATCGACTGAAAAATAAGCCTAATCGCTGAAGAAACTGTTGGGTGAAAATTTATCATCCAAACGCCGACATTCAAGGACCCAATTGGCGTATATTCACGTATTTAGTGGTCAGCTTGTTTCAATTCTTGAGTAAGTTGAACTTTATAAGGTTGTAGATGCATATCCAAATGCAGAATTCGCCATAATGTACCGTGAGACAAGCCCAAATGCTGTGCTCGCCGTGAAATCCATCGATTTGGGTCTTCTTCAACACTTTCATTAACAGCACCCATATTTCCTGTAGAGCGTGCGCTTCGGTAATAGATAGACCATAAGACATTTCTAATAGAGCCAGCCTCCTCAAATTTTTGTACAATTTTGCCTATAGTACGATTAGGCCGACAGTAATTTGCTCGTATTGCGTGAAACGTACGTATCAACTTTCACAAATTTTACACATTCAGCGATTGCTAAACGATCCAAATTCTAAAATCCCAAATCTTAAGCTAAACATATACTGTCTCAGATGATAGTTCAGTTTAACGTCTGTGATTGAAGCAACGATGACCCTATACTGTGGTGATTGCTAAAGGAAAAAGAAACAGAGCTTATTCGGGTGCCGATTTGCTATATGTGGTAGACCTAGACAAGTTGTCTTGAGGTTCAGACCCGTAAAAAGGGCTTCTTATGACAATCAGTTTCTAGATTTAATTTGCTAAGCCTTATATGCCTCTAGGGAAGGTAAGGACGACGCCAGCGTGGAAATCCTATTACATGGTTTTTAAGCCAAAACAGGAAAGGAGGACATCTGCGATATGACAGTTAATAAGCATAGCCTTCACAAAAAAACACGTCTGCCAAAGGACTAAGGCTTATTCACTTTGCATCGGAACAAAGTATCACTATAGAAAGCAAACTGTTTCCTCATCTCAGCAAGGGCACATGTCGGTCTCCGGATCACGAAACGCGAAATCTATTTGATAAATTTGTAGATGTGTGGCATGCCTCCAATATTATGTTCCGTGCAGCAATGTTGCAACCAAGGTGCGAACGCAGATTTCCCAAGAGTCACAATAAGAAGAGCAACTGTGGGAAGATACAGTCTGTGTGATAACATCGTTGCTTGAAGTCTTCGAGGCATGCTCTCTACTAATCTTATAGCATAATCCTGAGACAAAGATCTTCATAAAACTCGTATTTTTCGTGATAATTGTTTGACCGTCGAGTTCTTCTTTCCTTGGAGATTTAGCTTCATTAATGCCTAAACATTTTCAATGGGATTTGCATCCGGCGACTGTGTTGGCCAATCTAAAACATCGACGTCATTTTCTTGTTTCTACGCACTGCACAAACGACTGCGATGTTTCGGGTCATTATCTTCTTGCAGTAACCAATTCTCATTCCTTCTTTTAAATTTTGACCATGTAGGGTGCGTTTAAGTTATTTGTAAACATGAACATATTGTCAAATCCTTGTTTTGAGAAGCATTCCCAAACGTGCACCTTTGCCGGGTGTTTGACTGTCCGCTGGATTAATTTATTGGATTGTGTACACCAGGTATGAGTGATAGGAGACCATGCCCAGAAAGAAGCTTTATCCAAAAAATAACGTTGTTCCAATCTCTGTCCAAATTCTCATTGGCCCAACTGAGTCGTTTTTCTACGTGTTTTTTTAATTGTAGTGGTTTCTTTATTCTGTTTCAAAATTTTACATTATTGCAGTAAACGTCTTCGTGTCGTATCACAACACACATTTAGACCCCTTTTACGTAAAATCCCTTGTCCTCCACGTAATGATAGAAGAAGATTTTTTCAAACACGCGTAGAATCATTTTGTATTGCTTTTTTGTTGTTTTTGGCGTAGACCCGCGATCCGGCAAATCATTCACACTTTTAACTTGGGAATAACGGTGCACCCACTTTCTAACAAATGCTTTTGACTTTTTCATGTATTTAGCAGCTGTTCCGTATGACATTTTCGGTTGTTTTGGATGCGTGCACAAGAATACTGCTTCATAACGTGATGCAAATGCGACACTCATTTTAAAATACTTCCGTCTCTGACAAAAATTGAACACTCTTTAAATTTTTTTATTCAAAGCATCTTAGCAGAAGTATTTTTTTATCTGCTAATGCAAATTCCACTTCCAAACCGGTTTTCATAAACGAGTTTTGCCGTATACGATCTTATCAAACGGACTGTATAATGTAGAAAAGCTGCAAGGTGGAGTTACATCACTAAATTTCCCAGATCGCCCGCTGTAAATGCGTTTTCTCTGATTTCTTTGAAGCTATACATCTTTCTAACCCTTTTAGTCGCTTTCATTTAAACAGCTATTCAGTTTGGGTAGTCGCCTGAAACCCAAAACATCAGATAGTTTTCTGATAATGCTTATGCTGAGATATATTAAAAGATTCTTGAAATCTCCTTCCATTGTACACTTTCACTTTCCTAACTTTGTCGGTATCTAGTGGACGAGATATAACCCTCGAAGTATAAGGATAACTAAACTTCTTCAGCTTTGCAGGGGACCAATTAATTGCTCCTTTTTTTTATAACGCCATTGTTTAATCACGTACATAAATACCACTCTTAATGGTAAGTCATATCCGAAGGTGGATTATAGTCTTCTACTTTCATTTGCGAGTTTTATAAGTTAAATCCGAATGGACGCTGTGATTACCACGAAGAAGAAAAGTAACCATAGTTGATGCCTAGTCAATCTTAAAGCACCGGATTTTGACAAATTGAAGCAATTTAGCGCCAACCCTTATTATAGAATAACTACAGACCTGAGAAACAGTAAAAGCTTGGAAATGGGTCAATGGCATGACTTGACTTCCTTCATTAGAAACCGTCTAATTTATTAAATTAGTTAATTCATCTTTGGTCGAGAACTTCTCAGTTTCATGGTCTGACAGGTGTTTCTTTCCATACTTCACGGCTCGACCACTCTGTTAAATCAAGCCCGCCATCCGCGATCGATTGAATGTTCAACAACAAAAGCCCTATTGGGTGTTTCTCATTCGCTCAATGTGGCCGAAGTTTGCCTTACAATCTTAACATCGTAATGATGTACAAGGCGCCAATACAGATAGTAATAAATGCTATACGATAAGGTAGAAGGGAAACTGTTAAACACGAGCTGCGCTCAAATACATTTCACATCGAGGTGTGAATTCACATCCATCTTATCATCCACAGCAACTGTCTTATCTAGGGTCAAGCTAGCCGTCATATCTTTTATCTCGACGCTCAGAAACATTTTTAAATTCTTTGAATGTATATGTATATATATTGTTAGAATGTAAACCGGTTTCTAAGCCATCTATCTATGGTCAATGTTGGGAAAACACAGTTCGCAAATTAAATTGATTTAAGTTTCGCTGTGGACTTACTATTAGAGGTTTACAAAATTGCCTTTAATCACATTTCTCACTTGGTTTCGACAGTTCAGCGATCTTTACAATTGTTTTCAATTTAATTGGACATTAATTAAGAATTGTTAGTAATCTAATTTCGACTAAGTTTGGCGTACAAGTCAACAAGTATCATATATTTGAGTATCGAATCTACGATCTTACGTATGTATGTATGAATAAAAAGCAAATAATTATTTTTGTGTAAAAAATTACACACCAAATCAAATTTGCATTTTTAAATAATTTCTTCTGATCAAAAAGGACCAGGAATTCTTCAATAAAACGAAAACGGTTCCATTATTCATCAATATTCATTTTATTCCCTTCAAAGTAATCTCAATTGAAAAATACACCATATTCCAAGGTTTTCTTTAATCTTCAAAACACTTCTCATAGGCCAATTTTGGAATCACCTTTAGCTCGTTTTGCGAATTCTCCTTTTCTGACTCAAAACGCTTTCCGCGAAGTAGTAACCTGTTTCGTGGGAATAGGAAGAAGTCACAAGGAGCCATATCAGGTGAACGCGGAGCTTGTGTACAAGATGAGATTTTTGACCTCTTGCAACTACCATTTTTCTTCAAACGCTCTAATACTCTTTATTTACTGTCTGGCCCGGCAGAAGAAATTCAGCGTGGACCACACCAAGGCAATTAAAGAAAACGGTCCACAAAGTCTTGATTTTAGATCGGCTCTGTTTTTTGAGTTTTGGCTCGTCTGAGATGCGGCAATGTCATATTCATAGACCTATATCTTGTCACCGTTATCTTATGATGCATCGATAAAATGTTTGTCCTAAAAAAACATTTCTTTAGCGACATCAATGCGATGCTGTTTCTGCAAAAAAATCAGCACTCTCGGCACAAGAACCGCTTCAACTCATCTCATGCCCAAAACATGCTGCATTATGCTCTTTACCGCTCCGAATAAGACACCAAGATCGGCTACTTTCTGCCTGATGCTCACACGACGATCTGCCAAGACAATTTTCTTAATTTTTTTTTATATTTACGTCAGTCATACTGGCGGATGGACGACCGAAACGAGACTAATCATCAACTAAAGTACGGTCCATTTTAAACGCTTTGTGACAATCGTACGGTTGTGTTTTTGACATAATCGAGTCGTCTTAGGGTATCGTTAACATTTTCTACGCTTCCGCACATGATATTTTATTAGATAAACACAATATTTCGGGCAAACTCGTTACTCAACTAAATTTGACACTGCGAAATTTCCATAACAACACAATCACTGACTTGTTTACAAAGCTACTATGTAAAAACTATCGACAAATGGTGCTCAAACAAATATTTTAACGCCAGATGACAGATGAACCAACTTAAACAAAAAACAGCTCAACAGACAATACTCAAGCGCGGTTTGTTCGAATGGGAGATTGCGTGTACTTGAATACGGACAAACTTATTTCTTCGGGGGTATCTAACTCCACGGCTAGGGATAACAATTTTTGTGCAATCCGTGGCAAACTTAGGGATTTATTGACAAGATTGGCTACTTTCACTGAATTCGAATGTGCCTCGTGGTCAAATCAGTTCTTCTCTCAGTACTACATGAAAGGAATCAGTGTGCAATCTATGTAAAGCGAACAAACCCTGTGGTATCTCCACAAGAGTCCGTTAACCACCTTGTTAACCCAAGCCAACGATTGCCTTCTCAAAATTCATATAGAACCTTTTTCGGGAAGCTGTTAAAATTTGCTAGCATTCCGCGACATGTTTAAAAGTTCGGTGCATAATAAACCGAATAAATCACCAATCCGAAAGTTTTAATTTCTTCGCTCTTATCTGCATGGTGTGAAGCCTTAAATCGGCTTACCCACATTCCTATGTCCAAGGCTACTTCTGAGCAGCTATGCGAAAGGTTAAAAGGAAGATATAAGAGGCCACAGTAGATAATCAACAGATTATTGAAAACTTTTGGGCAGCTTCCATTTATAGACCGTTGTACATTGGTTTTGAATATTTGCAATTTATAATGACTAGGAAACTGATAGCTCGGCAGGCCATTTCAATAGCGAGTTGTACTGTTTAAGAAAGAAATAAGTTGCCGCTATAAAGTGGTGATGACATATCCTTCAAATAATAATAATGGAAACACCGATGTCAGTAAACCATTTTGGGGATGTAAGCGCTGCTATAGACCCATTAAGGTCTCATCCGCCCGTATCTATTTTGCAGGAACCCAACTTATTCTTAGGAATCCTTACCGAATGTCGAAGTAACTCAGATAAGATGTGTTTTTCTACTTCTGTTTGGCACTATTACTTGGATTGTATTAAGGAAATTCGTCATTGTATTTTAAGAGCTTCCCCTTTTGCCATTTATAGGTTACACAGGTTGAATACGGGCTAAAACCAAGCACGATTGATGTAATTAACTCAAGGCATTTCTACGGCATTCTGCCATCTTCATATGATTGATGACCTACTTAGCAACCTAGGATACAATAATGATGAGCGAAAGATGATAAACCGATATTAAAACGAATGTTTGTAAAAAGTTTTGAACTCCATCTCAGACTGGAATGGCAAAGGGAATTCGTGAAAAAAGCAAACAAATTTATTTAAATGTTAGTTGCTCTACGTGAGAACGTACTCGTATCTAAACCATCTAGACCATATGAAGAATGTAACATTTATGAGTAATGGCAGTACGTAGTCAAAATTTCCCAAATCTCATTGCACATCTTCTTCTTCTTCTTATCCTTTTATTAACCCTTTCCTCGTTATACGAAATTATGCGTAACGAGTTTCCCATTTTTACTGCATCGCTGCTGCTCCGCTTATGGGGTTGGCTAATGTCGCAGACCGCAGAACGCGTCTACATAATGCTCGGTCCTGGATCGCTTCAGTGGTAAGCCCCAGGCGTTGTTGCGCATTTGCCATCTGAGAAATCCAGGAATTTTTTTTCCAACCTCGTTTTCTTACAGTTGGAGTGACCGTAGTTGATAGTGCCTTTTAACCGGATTTTCCGCAGATCTTCTTTGAACGTGGCAATACCAACTTATTCTATTCGCCTCAAGCTGTTCGGTTACCGAATTCTTTATATGTAGACTTCCTCTTATACGCTAGATCTACGCGTAATACAATCGCGTTTAGTGACTCCACTAGACATCCTTAACATTTTCATTTCCGCTGCCGTCATTTTGTTTTTAAACGCTTCGTACATTGTCCAGCACTGTGAACCGTATATAAGAGCTGGTCTAACAACCGTGGTGTAGAGTTTCCCCTTTAATTTAAGTGGAAATTTTCGGTCGCAAAAGATTCCCGAATTTTCCCGCCATTTCATCCATCCCACACTCACTCTGTGGTTTACGTCGTCGTCACATTTCGCTTCCATGTTAACGATTGATCCTAAGTACTTAAAGATAGTGCTTTTCGGAAGAACTATTCCGTCTAACATTATATCCGGAACAGGTCGCAATGGATGCACAAATGGGCACGTCAAATGCTCCGTCTTTGAACGACTTATTTTAAACCCGTTTCTCTCTAGCGCATTTCTCCATGAATCTAAGGCGTTCTGTAAATCTTCGACGTTATCGCTAAGTATTACTGCGTCGTCAGCGAAGAGAATTGGCGTTACATTTGCTTCGCGCATGCAGTCTTTTAAAAGATAGTCGAATACTACGTTAAAGAGGAAAGGGCTAAGTACGCTTCCTTGATGCACTCCGACATTAACTGGAAATTCTCTCGTTAGTCCGGCAGAGCTTTTAACCGCAGTTTTCACGTTTCCGTACGTGTCTTGTATTATTCTAACATACGTTTCCGGTACGTTTTGAGACCTCAGCGCGGCCCATATGAGATCCCTAGGCACTCACTCCACACTGGCTATTATCGAGCTTTATTATTTGCCGAAGACGTTCGTTTAATACTCTTTCGACGATTTTCATTGTGTGTGACATAAGCTTGATTGAACAGTAGTTGTTGCATTCTCGAGTGTCGCCTTTTCCTTTGTATGATGGAACCAAGAAGCTACTTCTCCATTGATTCGGCATAGGTTGTCCACATTTTAATTTATTTAAAAGTTTCGATAGCCAAACGCTGCCGATCCCCTCCATCTTCGACCAAAACTCTGATGGAATGCTGTCTGGTCCCGCCGCTTTCCCCCGCTTCATTTTTCCAATTGCTATACTTATTTCTTCGATTGAAAAGTCCGAAACTTCCTCCTCGAATAGTCCATCTGTCGGCGCGATAACACGTGGAAACTGTTTGTTAAGCAACTTCTTGCAGTATTCAAGCCACCGGTAACAAATTTCCTTTTCATTTGTTAATAAGCGACCGTCTGCATTTTTTATGTACTTCGGCGAGGTTATTTCCATTGAATTTTTTCTCCTCTGTGCAGCGAGCTTAAAAATATTTGGCATTTTAGTACTGTACGACGTTTGAACTTCTTGGATAGCTTGTCTTCTATCCGCCGATCGTGAGGATATTTGTTCCAACTCCTGGTACAGGTTTTCCGCTTCTGCCGCTCGAGTTCGAGCCACGACTTTCTTTGCAATCTTTTCAAGACGCTCGTATTCAAGAGCCAGTCGAGCTTTTTCGATATCGTCGCTCCGATCGCATTTTGTCCACGCTTGGAATGCACTCTTCTTGTCGGCCACAGCTCGTTTGGTTTCGTCATTCTACCACCATGTTTCTTTGCCGACGTAATGGTATTTCGATATAGTCCCCAGATGGGACTTTGCGAGTGTTATACATTCCTCGTGCATGCTGTTCCACATTTCTTGCGGGCTAAGTGAGTCTGCGATACCGTTTATATTTTGAAGTACTTCTTTAGCCAGTGCGATAAATCTTGCGCTTCTTTCCTTCGATAGATTATACCACCGGATTTTTGGCTTTCCAAACGATGCCCGTGTTTTCGGTGGTTCCGCGGTGAAAAATTCTGTAATGAGCAGACGGTGTTGGCTTACTAGCGATTCTCCAAGTATTACTTTACAGTCCTTAACACGGTTTCTCATCGACATTTTGCAGAGGTGATAATCTATTTGCGTTTCGTGGCCTCCGCTGCTATAGGTGATAAGATGTCGTTGATGTTTAATAAACATTGTATTTAAGACGGTTAAGCCGTAAGCCCTACACGCTACAAGGATATCTTCGCCAGCTGAATTTCTGGTTCCTGGTTCTGGTTCTGGTTCTGGTTCCAAAGTGGCAGTCCTCATAATCAACATTTGTTTCTCCGACGTGGCCATTTAAATCTCCGCCTACGAAGAGCATCTCATCGATAGGTATATTTCTAAGCAAATTACCGAACTCTGACCAAAATGTATCTTTTTCCGATTGGTCGCATCCATTTTGTGGAGCGTACGCGCTAACAATGTTCCACGTTTCATAGTGTATGACGAGTTTAACACTCATCAAGCGGTCGCTTATTTTCAAGATACCAACGATGTTGCTTAGAAGATCCGCTGCAATAACGATTCCAACACCGTTTCGTCCATTGACCGTTCCATGGTAGAACATCTTAAATGCCTTAGTTTTTAAATCTAGAAAACGCGCTTTATTTCCTGTATTACACCACTTTGTTTCCTGTACGCACAGGATTTGTAGAGTTCTGCGACGCATAATCGCTTCCAGTTCTAAACTTTTTGAGGTCATCGATCCCACGTTCCAACTTGCAAGCCGAAGTTTAGGAAAATATTTTGGAAACTTCATTTTGCCCGCCCCCGGAATCCGTCGGGCTCTGACACAAGCACTTCTGCTTGCTCTGGGATCACCCGAGTGCGTTGCAATCGTGGTGCCCAGCGGGGTAGTGCTATTAATTGCGATCATTTCCATGAAGTTTAAAGTTTGAGTGGTTTGACACTTGTATGCTCATTTCGAATTGATTGACTGTTCTCATTGCACATGAAATGGAAAAAATTAATATTAAACCCAACGGACCAGTGGTTTACATAACTCATTGCCACAGTTCTTTATTGAGATATCTGAAGGAGAAATCGTTGAAATTCCCGACATGTTCAGTTTGTTTTGCTGTTTCCATAATTTTTTTTTTTTGCAACATTTTCTACTCACGTTCTTCCTGAACAGTAAAAAGATACAAAAACAAAACCGTCTCATATGCATACAAACATGGATTCCCTTAAACCCATTCGGAGTTCCGTCAGCTCTCTTTATTATATTATTGTCATCCTAAAGTGTAGCGCAACAAAGGTAACTACTCGTAGCGAAGCCAGCTGGGATTTTTATTTATTTTCAATTCTGAGTCATAAGGCACAGCCTCATATCACATTGTATCTGATATTGTCGGTTGTTAAGTCTAGTCAGAATCTTCGATTTATTTTGATACCATGATAGAGGCAAAACAATGTAGTGAACAACTTACCGGACGAAGGATGAATCAGAATTTGATGAGCAGTCGTTCTTCACTTTCATCAGAAGAGCATCCATTGTTCTGATACAATGTTTAGATTCCTCTCGAGAGTCTTTGAAAATAAACCTGGAGATGAAAACCACTGAAATATCTCGACTCCAAGCAGTTTTCTGAGCTCGAGCGTTGCAAAGTCTCTCACTTCTCTAAGGGATTATCATAAATACCTTCGTTCTTATTCCTCTTCTTATTACTCTCAATCTCAGCCTACATAACGCCGAATCCGTAGCGAAACTTAATCTCTTAGAAGCCATCACGCTGTTCCCACATCTCAACATCCGTAAATGGACTTGGCTGTTACCTGACCAACCAGATTGACCAATCTTCCATAGGTTCTGTTTTCTATGAACCTATTTCGACAACAAATTTTGTTACAACCAGAGTTCGAATGCGGATACACAGGCACAACGACGTCAAATAAGTTCATCAAAGTTCGAGGTTAAAAAGCTAAAATCACAAGAGAGAGAGAGAGAGCACTCGAATCGTTGCCGATCGCGTTTCCGTCAAGATCTTTCAAATTTCAGCCCTTATCCACAAACCATAGAACACTAATGGAATGTCGTCAACCGTCTCTCTGACACGAGCAGCTCCTCTAACTGCTTCTGACGAAAATCTCTAGAGAAATCTCTAGGCTTGACGATGAATTCAACCAAACAAGAAGCATATAATGATACCCTGCATCGAAGGACAACAGCTGCTCTTGAGCTCTACGAGCAGAAAAAAGAAGGAAGAGCACAGGGTTCTCAAAAAGAAACAAAAAGTCGCGAGAAGCGCTCGATTTTATGGAGAAGAAGATGCCATGGCTATAAAGGCACAATGGGAACCTGCGAAGACGAGTATGGACAACTAGTATTAGACTCATAATCGATGCTGAGAACATGAAAGGATTCGTCTGCACATTCGAGTATAACAGCGATTATGGTAAAAATACTGCTTTCCGGCAGATTGAACTATTCATCACTGACGAGTGGACAGAGAATTCTGTCCCTCTGACCTAGACGAAGTTAAGATAGCAATATCGGGGCTAATGTCTTACAAACCTGCTGGCGCGGATGGTCCGCCTTCTGAGCAATTTAAACTAGTTGGGGAAACCCTTGTTCGAAACGACCTCATCTGCAAGATAAATTTAGGAGAAGGTCTTGGAAAATACCCGGAAATTTCAGATCGATACTCATTATCTGTTTGTCGACTTTAAAAACGCATATTACAGCGCACGTAGGGACGATTTATAAAACCCTGTGCCTTCTTTTGAAATTCCTGTCCAACTCGACAAGCTGTATAGGATGATTATGAAGAAGAACTCTCTGCTTAATCCAGTTTATTAAAGAGTTGACCGAGACCGAGACTTTTTTAATATAGCCCTAGCCAGGAAATCACTGGCCAAAAAAAGAAATTCAGATTCATCCGGAACTTTTGCACCACCTAGATAAGCTAGTCTTAGAATAGTCGACCAGAAGAGTAATTATGGTGAACATTCCGACATTAAGCATTAAGATCTTAAAGACCTCGGGAAGCATTCGTTTGGTTTAGTAGTAACTTAGAGATCCGTTCCATTTACAATTATGCTCATAAGAAGCCCAACTATCAATGGAACTGACGAAACAGGTGGTCCAAAAAACTCTCTGCACCTTGTCTACCAAAATTATAGGTGATTTCAATTCGGCGATCCCATTGTATCCTGGGACATGGGTCACAAGACTCACTTACTACAGCCGAATCACGTTCAATAGAGTCTTGCAGTCTTGAACTACCTTGGCGAGGTGCGCATCTATTGCCATTAGAATTGCATATACGAGTTTCTCGGCTTGGAAAGCGGATGCATGTTTTCCTAGCGAGAAGTGAAATTTAACGTTGCCGCTGCCACCGCTGCATCCCAAATCGGTAATCAGACCCATCCATAGACATCGCATTAATTTCCTGGCTCAGATTCTTTCCATTTTTTAGGAAAGTCGACTCTATTATCAACCCTTTCAAGTGTACGCTTTAAAAAACACAGTTGCTTGACGGTGAGCAATGTGTCAACCTACGGCGTAGTGGATGGAAGACGCTGGTTGGTGCTAACCTCTGTTAACACCCGCCATCACATATTGGGTGCAGTCAACATCCGCAGGGTCCCATACACCAGCAATGCTCTTACCCACGGAAGTAGTAAAACGCCATGCTTCTTGTCGAAAGATCTTATCGAGTGTACTTTGAATTCTGCCTACCGGATTTCGAAATGGAGTTTTGTAAGGCCTTTTGCGTTTAGGCACATGTTGCATGTTATGTAACATAACTGGTTATACGCAATCGATGCCAAGCGACTAGCAGCTTCGTTATCAGGAGCAAGTTATGAGGTGGTTTTGCCTTGATTACCTGGGAAGTCTCTCCGTTCGGCTCAGTGAAGATGCCATCAGATTTTTCAGAGTGATTATACGCTAAATGGCTCTACCCTTTTTAACTTTTAACTTTTAAATTCATTTTTATTACTTCTTTCAATATTAGCTTATATTCTAGACAAAAATGCTTAAATCTAATTTCACAATGACTGTTACTTATTCTAGCTTACTGGCTCTTACCGAACTCTCTAAACTTAACAATGTCAATATATTTTGCCTTTCGGCCTTAAAACTATCTTACGACTAATGGTCTTATCTATCAATACAATCGAAATATTTCTAAGAAAAGTTCTGGAAAAAACTTAGATACTATATCATTTTTTTAATTTTTGTATAAAACTTAAAGCTATGCCCTATTCTACTTAACCTACCTAAGCTACTTAGTATAACCTTAATATAATCGGGGTGGTGAGCACTCGTAGACTCTCACTCCGGGTGGTCACCATCTCGATTGCGATTTCGGGCGCCTGGCAGTCCTTAACATCGTGCACAAGCACCGCCCAGACTTAACTGATTCCATGAAGCATCAGTCACTTCTTAGAAGTGCCGCCCCATGTTAACGAGCCCGGCCTTTCCACGAGATCCCCCTAACTATCCTAAATCTAACTTAAAACTAGGAGAAGTGTGTTACCTCAATAACGTACCGACCTAGGAAAGCATGACTACCCTCCCTACTTCTTTAAGCCACCAGAATTCGGTGAACTGTTTTTCGGCATCGACCCGATCCCTTTCCGCAATCGCGGGACTAAAACGGAGGAGCTCCTGAGCATTAGCGACATACCCGTCGTAGATGAGCCGCTTGTCCTTCGCTCCGCGGTGGCGGTGGTATATTACCGGGATACCATCCCTACTTTGCACTAAACCTTTAGCATCTATATGAAGAAAAGCCTCCGGCGGGATGAAGCCCGATAGAAATGAGCTCTCGTGGTACATTTCATTGGGGTAATAAGCCCCAAAGATCAGGCTGTTGTCGCTGGTCATTGCCCTTGCAACGTGCCTTCGAATCACCTTAATCAGGAAATTGTCAATCCTATTCAGATGAGCCCCATCGTAAAGGGCTTTGTTGGGATAGTATTTCTTGTACTCTGATTCTGGTGTTCTATACAAACCAAGACAGGTCCTAAGACACTGCCTTTCAAACACCCGAATTTTTTCCATCTGAGACGGCGCTACGTTAAACCACACAGGGCAACCATACGCGATGACTGGCCTGATTAGGGCCACATAGCATATGACCTTCACCCTGGATACAAGTTGACTGCTGCGAAACAGCCTTCTTGTCAGGGCTAAGGCCTTCTTGGCCCCAGCGAGACACACATCTATATGTTTGTCAAAATACAGATATTTATCGAGCCAGATACCAAGGTATCTAACTACGCTTCTCACCGCTAATGGCATCCCGTGTTGTCCAATGATGGCCAAATTTCGCCAGTTATGTCTGGTATCCCTAGAAGCCCATCGCAATGGAGTCCTAAACAAGATTGTTTCTGACTTTTGGAAATTGATTTTCAATTTCCAATCATCGCAATACGCCTTAATATGATCGAAATCACGCTGCAGAAGAGCATTGATGACTTCGATTTTTGGACCTGATCTGTACGCCACTAAATCGTCTGCGTACGCTATAGAGTGATTGAGGGAACCTACTAGATCACTTGTGTAAATGTTAAACAGGATCGGAGAAATCACCGCCCCCTGTTGTAAGCCGTTTTTAATATCAAAGGTTTTGCTCGAAGTGACGTTGCCACATTTGACAACGAACTTCTTTCCCATAAGCATGTTATAAATCATATACAGCAGAGGTTTCGGCATACCCCTCCTTGTCAACTTATAGAAAAGCCCCTCTAGCCATACGGTGTCGAAAGCCTTCTCAAAATCAACCAAGCAGGCACCCGTACACTGGTTCTTACACTTATTCCATTGTATGTCGGAGATCAGCTTTGACGCAGCATGAATAGTGTCATGCCTCGCCCTAAAACCAAACTGATTTTCCGGAATTATATTATTTTCCTCAACCCACCTTAACAGCGCTCTATTAACCACTTTCTCGAATACCTTGCTTATATTCGGAAGTAAACTGATTGACCGAAAATTAGCCGGGTTTGTTCTAACTTTATCCCTTTTCGGGACAGGATGTACCACTGCTATTTTCCAATGTGTCGGATAATGTGCATTATTCAGCGCATTGTTAAATAGCGTAGTGAAAATATCCACTGCTTCCAAGGGTAGGTGTCTTAATACGACGTTTGGAATACCGTCTACTCCCGACGACTTTTTGTTTTTCAGAGACTCGAAGATGCACAGGAGTTCATCTTTTCGCACGAACAAATTCGAGGAAGCTCGCTCATTGGCGACGATGACATTTGCAGCGTTTTCTTCACTGAATACGGTAAAACCGTGATTCTGGGATCGCCAATTTTGAAGCTCGTTGCGTAAATAATAGTGACTTACGTAGGCCCTGTTATCAATGTCGTGATTACGGTGAACCGGATTGTTCACCGTATACACGGCTTCGAAAAAAAGCGCCCAGCAAATCCACTTTCTCCTGTGGGTCTTCGACCACGAAAAAACCATCGCCTGAGTCGGCACTTTCTGGACTTATACCAACCGTTAGTAGTGTCTGTCTGTTCTCTGTCGTCTGTGGAATTCGAACACATTGAATGTTGTTGTGATCTTTCCGCCTGAACAATTTATTTATCTGCGGGAACATATTCGGACTACTAGATTTTATAGCCCGAATCTTATTGCCCCAGTACAGACTTACAGCTTTACTGTAATTTTGTTTTATTAATTGTTTAAGGTTTTTGATCACTGACTTCAATGTTCTTATTTCCGGGTTTTGTCTGTCAGTAAACTGTCTGTACAGTTCCTTCAGTCTCGTGAGCAGTCTACTTTTGTATGCGTACAGTGCGTTTATTGTTGGAGTTCTGTACTTTTTGGTCTGGTCTTCGTCGGAGCATTCTACCCGAGGAATAGTCTGCTCCATTGTGCGTTTAATAATGTCTTGCATAGTCAGTAAATCAAAATCGATTTCGTCGTTGGTCAAGTTTCTGTTAGTCGGAGGATCAATTCCATTCAAATGCAAATTCCGCTTTAAGATTCGGGAAAAGCGCGACCATCGTACCCTACGGTAATCGTATGAGTACAATTGATCGTACTGCTCCAGAAGCGTTTGTTCATTTGGGATCCGTATTGTGGCTGCTAGTCCGTAGTGATCACTATCGTACTCGAACGCTCGCAAACAGTTCCGTGTGTTCAGATCCACGTCTGTCAGTTCTAGTCTATTGTCTATAAGAGCCAAGTCCAAAAAGGAACCAGCTGATGGAAAGGATGGAATATTCGTCGCGTACAACTCAAGTTTGTACTCAATCATATATTGACTCCACCAGTAGTGTAACTGGTTACCCCTAGTGTTCGGCGGATTATTTCCCCATGCCGCATGTCTAGCGTTCAGATCTCCGGCCAGACAGTAATAATTTTCTTCCGATTGAAGCTGAAGGCATCGAAAAAGTATTTCGAGCTCAGTTATAAATTGAATGGGATTTGGTACTTCAGGTGCGTAAAGCGACACCACATACAGTCGCCTTCGACTATGAAGAGGAATGCATATGATGCAGGCTTCCAACACCCGGAACCTCAGTAAATCTCCGCTGTATATGACCCTATGGCGTATGCCCTTGCGTAATAAGATACCAACTCCACCCCCTTGTAAGGAGTGAGGTCGGTCCCTTCTATATGTATTGTAGCCACTGTAGCCAATTTTGTGATTCTGGTTAAGCTTTGTTTCGCTTACCAAAAGCACATCTGGCCGTTCACTTAACAACAGGTTTTGCAGATTAGTTCTCCTTTCGTTTCTGATTAGTGAGTTAACATTTAACGCAAGGATCTTTAAGTTGACCTCATTCAACGTAGCAGACATTATATTGGCATGCCAGACTTGTCGAACAGTGTCGAATAGATGACGTCAATTCGAGCCGCTTGTTCATTTAATTGTTTTTGGAAGTGATCGATTTTTCCGTGTAGGGACAGAAGGATCGCTTTCAAATCCAAATCTGTTTCCGGCGCCTTTTCGGCTACCTTTGGCATATTTTTTGCTGTTTTTGTGGCTTTACCCGATCCAGATACCATTTGGGCAAAGGATACACTGGGTGCCACAAAATTAGAAAAAGCACGACTCTTTTGACGCTTCTCTTCTTCGATGAGCTGTTTTCGAGCCTGGACTTTCTTTTTCAGCTCCTGCAATTGCAATTAGCTGCGGCGTGCCCGAACCTCTGGCAGCGCATACATTGCAGTACACGATCTGCTCTCTTTAATTTTTCCCAACTTACAGCATGATAGTACAGGAATTTGATTTTTCGCAGACTATCGATTTTGCTATTGGGGGTTAATTGCACTAAGAAGAATGGTAATTTGCGGTTACCATCCCTTGCCGCGGCCGTGGTAAACGGCTTGACACCTACGAACTTTAGGTCGTCGCTTTCAAACCTTTTGAGCTCTTCTTCGAGCTCTTCCGTTTTTACTGCGGGATCGATGCCTTTTAACAGCACCGTCTGAAGTTTTTCACCCTTAGGGGTATACGTATAATACTCCGTGTCCGCTTTTCCCAGGGCGTTACGTACTTTCTTATACTCTTCCATATTACTACACATAATAATGTGCTTATTTGCACTTAATCTTTTCACATAGAAATTCTTAGTTACTAACTTACATAATCTAATACTATCATGAATTTCGAAATTACTTACATTAATTGGGGGCACTTTTTCTCTCCCCTTGTTGCCAGGATGTTGTTTTTGTTGCTGCTGCTGTTGATTTTGTTGCTGCTGTTGTTGTTGTTGCTGTGGCTGCTGTTGCTGCTGCTTAATTTGTTGTTGTTTTTGTAACTGCTGCGGTAACTGTTGTTGTTGTTGTGATTGTCTTTGACCTCTTTGCGTTTGTTTCTTTTGTTGTAATCGTTGTTCTTGTTGCTGTTGTAGTTGCTGCTGATGATTTTGTCTTGTCGGCGATTTTTGTTTTTTCTCCATCGGCAACTCTTTCATTGTTTGTATTTGCTGCTGCTGTTGTTTATGTTGTTGCTTTTGCCGACGCAACTTTTCTCTTTTTTCCAGAAGCTCCTTTATAAGCTTGTCAAGCTGAATGGCTCTACCCTTTTCAGGACTTAATCAAAGCTACCCGGCAGTTCCCATCAGTTGATGAGGGTACTTTTGAGGTTCTGAACAACTTCTTTAAGCTTTTGTTTTTATCTGAATGAAGGCGGAGACTATCGGGCTTGACGAGCTTGACGAGCTCCCCCTTAAATCGTGCCAAGTTAGTTTTCCCTGGATTACTCCCCTTCAACAAGGTCGAGATTCTGAATTCGATGTACCTACAGTCAGACATGGAGACCTGCCCCAAAAAGTGTTCTGAACATTAGCACCGCAGCATAAGTCCCATCTTCCTGAATTCTCCACCGCTTTGGTTGTGAAAATAGCGAATCATTTGGAGAATAAGCAAACGTAAAGACAATCACATTTTTTGTTGCAAAATTAAATTCGGCACAAAACAAAATAAGTTCTCGGTTTTTCCAATCGGTTGTCAATTAATGGGGTGAAAACCCTTAAACTTTTAAAACCACAGATGCATTTATTTCTCACCCGTGGTAACTGTGTGGATATTAATGAGGTTTTGTATTGAACGTCGAAAGGGTACTGCATAGGGATGGTAACAAAAAATAGAAGAACTGGTGACCCATCCAAGATTAAAATAGGGACGTGAGTCAGATTTTATAGTCTCCCGACTCTTTCTCTCCATATAAGGGTATATTTTCCACCTTTCATTGTCGAGTTCTGAGTATAAAGTCGCATCAGCACCGGAAACCAGAACAGGGCGCGTGAGGATGGGTTGGTTCGGCTCGGACTTCTTCAACGATACTAGTGTGAACTAAGAATTCCGTTTTCCATATTGTGATCCTTGGATTGAATGTAAACATTTTCTGCTTTAACAACAGTTGAGCGACACAGCCAGTACGCGATCCAAGTTTTTCCGCTAAAAATGCAACTTATGCTAGGTGCAGCACTAGTTTCGTCCGGATTTTATGCGAGGGGAAAAACACCACCAGAGTAATTTCTTAGCGTGGATTTCACCCTTTTAAACGACTTCCGTCAACCTGTTCTTTGACCAATGTTAGTTGTACCACTGGTCTTACCCAGACATGAGCAAACAAAACCATCGCTGACTTTGTTTCTGTCAATGGGCATCGCCAAGTTGACCTGCACGACCATTCTTGTTGGTGGATATAGCACAACCAAATGGGTACGCATTGCTTATATTTATATAATCGCTCATAGGTTAGCCATGTCTCTAGCAGTTCTGTTGACCAAACGCACCTTTTGATACAAATTTAAATTATCATTTTTGACAGCTGTCATAATCAGAATAAGAAATTTTGACAATTTTGCATAAATGTGCTGGTTTCTTCCAAAATTTCAACAAAGACCTGTTTCATTCTTAAATTTAGTGCAAATCTTTAAAATCGCTTATTTTACGCCAGAACTAACAGAGCACAGTGACGACTTCTATCAATTTGGAAAAATATTTCTTGCCGATGTGGAAACAAAATATTAGCGCCTCAGTCAATGTCTGTTTACCTCAAATAACAACAACCTTCTGAATATCCCAAACAAAGTCTCCAACCAGCAAATCTGTGATTTTTTTCGGGTTTTTTTTTCTCTTTAGCAACGATTGCTTACTAACTTGTGAAACTACCCAAGAGTGATTAGCGTCACCATTATGACAGGTTCTTGTCATAATCTTCTGGGTTATTTGAATGATTTTAGAGAATTCGCTCAACGGTTCTACCAGGAATTTTACGTTAAAAGTTGTTACGGTATTTTTTAACAATGTCAAGCTTATATTGGTTTAGTATGCGGGTGTAGTTTACTCTTACCCGAATAGGGGCACATTGTCTGACAGCTGCTGATAGCTGACAGCAATCTGAATAAAAAAAAATAACTATAACATGCTAATTGAATGCCAAATGAGGGAATTAATGCAAAAGGGTTGTAAACATCATCCATCTCTTTGCCAGTAATTGTTTTTTTTTTTTTTGTTTTGTCTTTTCAGTGAATTTCACTGCTCCTGGATAGAGGAGGGCAATTTCCATAAATTCAATAAACTGACAGATGAAATTTAGTTGTTGTTAAAGAGTTAAGCAAACAAGAAGAACATTGACAAACTTTTAAAAAAATAAACTTAAACAAACAAATTTGGACATATCGTGCTTATTTTCAATAAATATTTAATTTAGCAACAAATAACTATCTGAGGGGTGAGTGGCTTCTTGTTTTTTTGCTCATATCAATTTAAAATTAATTTAATTTTGTTTACCGGTTTTTTTCTGGATAAGTTTTTATGTCGTTTTTAATGAGATAATTTATGGAATTTCTAAAGCAACAAAAATGCAGTTTAACATTGGAGAGTTCAAAAATATATATCGGATAACAGTTGCAATCTAATAAAAAATCTTTTGTGTTTTTAATAATGTTAATTTTTTTGAACAAGTTCGTCAATAGCTTTAAACTCAAAAATTTAGAGACTTTGTCTTTTTTTAGCGAGCACTAAATTTAAAACTGAGATGATGAAAATTCGTTCAAAATCGAATTGTTTGTATTCAATCGAGAGAATACATCTTTTAATTAATCTTCAAGTGCAACCCTGGACATGTGCTCACCACGGATAGATCTGATAAATGTCATTAGAGAGACGAAGTTTTTGGTAACGTTTTCAAGTTATTTGCTTCCAGTGCGCCGATTTTTCTAAGTTTGTCAGCATAGACTAGCGTTTTTACGTATCCCCAAAGAAAATAATCACAAGGGCGTAAAATCCCAAGATCTTGGAGGCCAATTTACAGGTAAATTTCTCAAATTGTGAAGAACATAAAAAATTAATTGTTTCGTATACTGTTGGAACCACATATCTTCCACTTTCATGCCATTTAATCGGAAAACGAAAAATTCATTATTCAAGGCTCTATAGCAAATACCCTTGACCGCAACAAGCTGTTTAGCTTCATGTTTGAAAAAAAAAAAATTCACTTTTGTGCAATTTCGGGACATAACGGCATTTCGATAATCTCATGTGAATTATCTTCCCTCCAAAGGTGACAATTTTCGTCTTATTGACACACCCATAGAGCTACAAATGAGCCCCATTGCTAACCACAATTTTTCGATTAAGAAGCGGATCCAATGCCAGTTAATTTTAGCCTTCAAACCAAAGTATTTGCTTAAAATTGTCCATAAAGTGAACGCACAAAGGCCCAGCTATTGTGAATGAACGACGAATCGATAAATTTGGATCTTCTTCAAAATTCTACTGAATGGATGTAATATTCTCTTCAGTACGCATTCTACTTATGCGTTTCGGTGCCACTGCATGTTCCAAAGAAAATATTGCACGAAAACGCTCAGCAATATGTGCGAAAAGAGTGCACATAAGGTCGACTTATTTACTCACTTTAGGTGGCGCTACATTCCGAGGCCTCAGGAAACAAGCGTCTCCAGCTAGCTCGATATTTTGCTAGCTGCTACCAGTTTCCCACGCTAAGTTGGCTGGGGTCTCCTTCCACTCCTTGCGCTGTCCTTCGGGGGTCGATTCGAAGACTTTTCGGACCGGAGCGTTTGTATCCATCCGCTCTACATAACCCAGTCGTCTCAGTCCTTGGATCTTAACTCTTACGGCTAGCTCTATGTCGCTGTACAGTCTGTACAATTCGTCGTCAATGCAGACGGGACCGAAGATCACTCGAAGAATGGCGGGCTCCTCCGTTACCATCGCTTTTCCAAGACCCTGACCTAGTCTCGGAAATCCTTATCGGACTGAGCTCCAAATATGTCGGAGTAACCCCGATAACGTCACATTTGTTTCGGAATTGTTCTCACCGTTGATTCTGTCTGGGGAATTCATCCACTGTTCCGTATATAGGCTATTTTTGTCTGTTAGCCTTATAAGTTTAGCAGGTCCAGTCCAGACCAGTACCCGACGGTTACCACGTGGGGGATTATAAGCACAATTGATGTGTAGAAGATAGTTGCAACACTGAATATCGCCAGGTTGATATCTCTCAGTGCCTACCCTATTTCTACAGCACCCAACGGTCACGTTGGTCGTCTATGCTAGGTATAATATGGTGCAACCGCGCAGAAAGTTTTGCGCTCAGAAACATAGTTTTGGTATATTTAATCACGATCAAATTGCAAAGCTACTGAATAAAAATTACGATGACAGTTGGAAATGCCAAATCTGAAAATTGATTTAACAGATAAAAATGTCTGCAGTTGGTACTGGGTTAGAAAAATATTATTTCGAGTTTTATAAAACATAAAGTCATAAATTAAATTTCCCATATTTGTAATTGGAACACAAGCGGATATCCTTAATCAGAACAGCCATTCGAACACATTTGCTTGACATTTCTTACTCAAACGTTGCGTTATAGCCAAGTGTTCAAATTTATATTACAGTAGACAACGTTGCCACATTAACCGTATTTTTTTGTCATCAATATCGGCTAGTGAAACAGTTTTATTTACTTACTTATATATCGCTACAATACCCTGCGAATATGGGCCTCAGGGTCTTTGGGTTACTGCCTCCAGTTGCACACCTCTTGTTAGTTGCGGTTCCATTACAAATGCGCGCGCCACTAAGGGCGAGGTATTCTTCTACATCGTTGTACCGGGGTACGATTCGGGTTGGAATCAAAGGCTCTTCGGTCTTCAGGTATGCGGTGAACTGTCATAAATAATTTTTTAAACGTTATTCTTGAAAAAATTGTGCCAAAGTTGCATCATCATCTTTAAAAAGTCTGTTCAATTTGGCATAATACGAGGAACACCAGCCTGTCAATAAAGCGTTTGCGACTTACATACATGACTGGTATAGGGAACACGCAACATCGATACCTAGGGAAAATCATCAAGGTAGACAACTACAACTTTGATGTAGTAAAGGACTTTATCTACCTTGACTCCGGTTTAAAATTCAACAACGAATCCAGCGCGAAAGTCATGCGAAGAATCGCTCTTTGGGCTTTGAAGGCAATTGAGCAATAAGGCCCTCTTTCGAGCAAAAGATGTCGCACAAGACACCCAGTCCTACTTTAAATAAATACTTCGGACTCTTTGAGTTTTTGGTTCCTTTTGCATTTATGGAAAATAGAGGAGACGTTTCAACAGAGAACTGTACCAACATGCCGGCCTCGTCAGATCAGCTCGGATAACACGGCATGACACTAGGTAACTTCTAGCGCATGTCAACCAACTTCCCGGCCCTATAAACTTTCGACTCTAACCCAAAGGGATAACACAGTAGAGGAAGAACTTATTTACTCGCCCGACAGATGGTTGAAGCCATGGTTGACGCCTGCCTAATTATGAAGGCTATACCCACCAATGAAATATTCTTATAATAAACGAAGCAGAGCATCGTCCAGATCTGACCTTAAATGGGTAGGCACTATGGTAGCTGTAAGCTAGCTTACTGTCATAATTCCTTTATTTTCAGTTCGCAAAGCTAAAGCTTTTACAAAGAAACTATTTTCACATTAAAAACATCTGGTTGATGTCTGTCAAAATCGACGCACTCAAGTAATCTATCATACGATTTACATTCTGACTTTTGAAATGTCAAATTTTATATCGTGGGTTTTCATTATTTAATTAAGTTCCCTTCCTGTCTTTATTTACATTGATTAAGACTTAACCTTCCCTGCAATTTTTTGATTTAAACACACCCTTTTTACTAAATAAAATAAAACAAATTATTTCAATCCCTGACCTAGCGTGACTAAAATTATTTTCTGCCACTTTGCTCTTGAACTAAACAGCGACCTCCAACCATTCGAATACTCAGAATACCGTCGCCATTAGGATGAGCTGCCAAAAGCCAGCCAGCAAAAAATAAATAATGTCTCGCATAATTTATGAACAAACTCGTACGAGTACACCGACACTCGTACACATTCGAAAAACGGGAAAAAACAAAAGAAAAACAAACAGCACACGCACTTAATCAGTATGCATATTTGATGTGTTAATTTACCCACTTGGATATTCTGTGTCTGTCATTGTTCAGGTTATCGGATATCTGACCAAGGTTCCACCCAATTGTTCCATTCCGTTGCATGAAATCAAATCCATGCGCAATAATGACAAACGTCAAACGCAGACACACGAATGGGATCTGTAATGAATGTCAGGAAACTAATTTTCATATGAGTAAATACGTTTTTATTTTTTTGTCTACTTTTGTTTTGTTTTGTTGGCATGTGTGCGAGCGTGTTCAGAAATCACATTGTTTACGCAGCGAATGTGACAGGATATCATCACGATGCGGGCAGTCAAATGTTTGTTTACCTTTCTTCGTCAAAGGATACAATTTGAATGCGGTTGTGGAGCGAGTTCTTTGTCCAAAGTGGAAGTTAATTTCGAATTAATTATATTGACTTATGTCACACATATGACAGCTCTGATGACAAGTTTCTAAGATCATAAATATTTCGATTTTTGTATTCTCATACAAAGAAAAGCAATCTGAACTTAGTTGTGAGTGGTATTTAAAAGTGAACACTCCGTTCAGTGACTGTCGCAAGGTTCTGTTTCAATTTTCATCGGCTTAAGTTCACGGCTTAGAGGTATGGATTTCTACTGCTTTTTAGTTGCAAATACCTTTTAGAAAAATTGTTATTCATGCAAAAAATACGTAAACGTTATATTTGTGACATTTTCGACTTACATTTAACTGTACATCGAACGTGAATTTTTTTTTGTAATTTCAAAAAGATCATAAAAACAGATGCTAACGTCACAGTTTTGCAGAGTTTTCATTTTCCAATTTGTTTTTTTTATAATTATACGGCCATAACTTGACATAGTATATAGTCCAAAGTTTGACATTGTCCTCACTAGGATTACCTACACCTATGTATTTTATTATCAGCATCACGTCAAAGGCAACAAAAAGGTACTTGGCCTGATGGCATTCCAAACAGATCGCAGACATTCAATAGGAGATAGACATGCAAGAGTAGAAAAAGTTTTTGTCGGAAGAAAGCACTTAGACCAATGACTACCTGGTTGTGCCCCTTTAACTAAATTTCCAACGTCTTTTGAAGACAGATATGACTTCAGTGATAAATTCAGCAACAGAATATCTGGTGTGATTCCATCAGGCGGCATGTCCATAAGACGTCAGAGGACAGTCGGCACTAAGGCCAGTGCCCGGTGTATCCAAGAACTTCTTCTAAGTGAAATTGGGTGCGCTGCTTATTATCAAGTGGAAGGAGATTCATCAATGCAGAGCCAGACTAGCTAAAAAAAACCAAGCCACCTTAAACAACAGATCTCACAGTGTTCTTTAGTACTTTCCTGAAACTGTACTCCACCAGACAACCGACGCATGAGGTAGTATTAGCCTTATAAGAGGAGTGTAGATCTCAAAGCTTTGTCTATGGCAAGACTTATGCCTTGCTGAAAGCTCCTTTACACTACCAGAAGGCTGAGAAACTTACAAAGCCTTAAATGAGAATGGTGATGCCCTGAATCACTAGATGATTCACAGCAGTCAATCTCCTTCTCGCAAAGAAAACAGCCCCAGTTTTGATAGGCTTGCCTGAAAGCCTATTTCTGGTGGACCAGTCTTCGATCTCGTTTACGGCTGTCTCCGATCTAAATAAGGCAGTCGCTAGACATGACCCAACAATCATTTATTTGCTTATGCTTGATGACGGAACTATTGAACCTTTTAGTAGTGAGCCGAACAACGAAAATGTCCGTCGAATGTAGTAGTGCCAATGAAAACATTTGGAATGTTTTACTTTTAGCAAATTTGACCACTCGCCAGAAGATAGTGTATATTCTAGCAGAAGACATTAGCAAACCACTCAAATAAGAATTGGGAAAGGTCCGAAACAAAAATATTATTATACATTTTTAAGACGCAATACCGCAAGTATCTGTACCGGGGCCCCCCTAATTGAACAACATGTACCAAGACAATCCACGATAAACGAACGTATAAATTTGGCACGAGGAGAAACTGTTTTTAATCCATATTTCCGTTTTTAACATGATAAAACTCATTTCAAAAATTTAAACTTGATATTGGATTACAATGTAAAGCTAATTTATTTACTTTTTCTACTCCAAATTTTAACATCTATTGGTCCTTGCCCATGTGATCCAAGTCAAATATTTTATATGACTGCAGCCACGTCATCAGCTTAGGCAAGATATTTAGGATAAGCTGCCATAATTCATCTTAGCTTAAAGAATGCATATGTCCTCCAAGTGGCCGAGGGTAGTAATGTGCTTCGACTTTTTCACCTCCTTCGACAGTAGTATCTGCCAGAGCTGTAAAAGAATGTAATCATTTTATAGTTTAACTCATTTGACTTCAAGTGGATTTGTTTCAATTCAATGATTTCAATAATGACTTCAACTTAAAAAAAAATAATCAGCATTCATTTTGAAGTCATGATTTAGCAATCATTTTTTACAATCATAATTTTGAAGTCAAAATGAATGCAAATACGAGTATTTTGAATGCTCTCCATTCATTGAAGTCACCTTGAAGTCACTAGCATTCATTGCATTCATTTGAAGTCAGTGAAGTCTTTGAAGTCTTTGAAATCACTTGAAGTCAGTGAAGCCTTTGAAGTGGTTCAAGATATTGAATTTGTTTTTTACTGTCGCCTATCAGAAGAATAAATAAATATAAATAATGACTAATAAACAACTAGTACATAAATTACAAAAAAATGTATGCACAACTTTGTCTAAAAGCAATACATAATAAAGTTTAAACATAAACACAACAAACATAATGTAAATCAATACGTATATTTGATTTAGACTTAAGAATTTAATTAAGCAGTATTACTAACACTGCTAGTCTAGCAGTACTTATTATGAAAATGTTTGTTCTTTTTTATGTTCATTCATTATTATTTTCAATTGATGAATTAAAAGATTTCAAAGACTTCACTGACTTCAAGTGACTTCAAAGACTTCAAAGACTTCACTGACTTCAAGTGAATGCAATGAATGCTAGTGACTTCAAGGTGGCTTCAATGAATGGAGAGCATTCAAAATATTTGCATTCATTTTGACTTCAAAATTATGATTGCAAAAAATGATTGCTAAATCATGATTTCAAAATGAATGCTGATTAATTTTTTTTAAGTTGAAGTCATTATTGAAGTCATTGAATTGAAACAAATCCATGTGAATTCTTAAGGCGACTTCAATGAATGCATTCCGCAATGGTTGCATTCTTTTACAGCCCTGGTATCTGCCATGATGTCGATGCTTTTAAGAGCGAATTTATTGCATTTATTGAGGCATTGGGAGATACCAGCCTCTGTAGGTGTTATCCCTGGCTATCCTTAGCAAGTTGCATCGGTTACTGTTCATGTGAGATGTAAAGTTGCTTACTATTGGATGATTGTCGTTCTGCATTCCGATATTAGCTTCTAAAGCCTTGGCCAACAGTAAAGTGGTACTGTGTCAATCAAACAGGCTGCGTTAATGGTTTCTTAATAAACAAATTTCTTATATTTATTTTGACACTAAGTATTGGCGCTTTTACTTACGCTATTACTGAGTCGCTATCAACGACTTTTACAGTGAAAAAAAATCATTGCACAATGAGAGTAAAGAAATTGCGTGTTGTGAAAGAAATTTCCTGGTCGGGGACTCTGACACGTTCAAAGAGGGTCGTGAAGTTGTTAAATACTGGCCTCATCCGACACGACCTGCAACTGCAGTTACTGAATAACCACATCGACTTAGTGAAGAAAATGTTTCAGAATAATCACTAGTTTAAGGCAGCTATCACAAAAATTATCCATCTCTCACGAATCAGTTCGCCACATTTGTCCATGAGAAGCATCGCAGCCTGGCTTTTTCCAAAAGTGCCGAAATTTCTTCAAATGAATCATCGCAAGAGAATTGCTGCAGACATGTTAGAATGAGTCAATTCGGACTTCACAAATATGGATACAGCATTGCAGGTGACGAGACATGGGTTTACGAGTATGACATGCAAACAAGTATGTGAACCAACACCGAAAAAACCACATCAAAGTCGTTCAAAAGTCAAGGTTTTGCTCACCTTTTTTTCGGTATTCGTGGTGTTGTTTACTCGGAATTTCTGTCGGTGAATCAGTGAGCAAACAATATTATTTTAGCATTAAAGAAGAGTAGCGTAGATCCAAGTCTCATTTCCCGTAATAATGCGCTTATAAACCGCCTGCTAGTCAGAGAGCATTGTCTCACACATATCAACACGACGCTGTTTTTCAAGAAAATTCAGCATTTTTGGTATCAATCGAGACTTGACACGTTTGAGGCCCAAAACATCTTTCAAAATGGTATTAATTGATCCTTCGAGGAGGAAGTTTCGGACTTTTCAATCGAAGAAATAAGTATAGCAATTGGAAAAATGAAGCGGGGGAAAGCGGCGGGACCAGACAGCATTCCATCAGAGTTTTGGTCGAAGATGGAGGGGATCGGCAGCGTTTGGCTATCGAAACTTTTAAATAAATTAAAATGTGGACAACCTATGCCGAATCAATGGAGAAGTAGCTTCTTGGTTCCATCATACAAAGGAAAAGGCGACACTCGAGAATGCAACAACTACTGTTCAATCAAACTTATGTCACACACAATGAAAATCGTCGAAAGAGTATTAAACGAACGTCTTCGGCAAATAATAAAGCTCGATAATAGCCAGTGTGGATTTGTTGAAGGAAGATCGACGGTGGACGCTATCCAAAGCCTACGAATAATAATGGAAAAGCACCGAGATTCGTCTAAGGATTTACACATGGTATTTATCGACCTCGAGAAAGCATTCGATCGAGTGCCTAGGGATCTCATATGGGCCGCGGTGAGGTCTCTTAAAACGTACCGGAAACGTATGTTAGAATAATACAAGACATGTACGGAAACGTGGCAACAGCGGTTAAAAGCTCTGCTGGACTAACGAGAGAATTTCCAGTTAATTTAGGAGTGCATCAAGAAAGCGTACTTAGCCCTTTCCTCTTTAACGTAGTATTCGACTATCTTTTAAAAGACTGCATGCGCGAAGCAAATGTAACGCCAATTCTCTTCGCTGACAACGCAGTTATACTTAGCGATAACGTCGAAGATTTACAGAACGCCTTAGATTCATGGAGAAATGCGCTAGAGAGAAACGGGTTTAAAATAAGTCGTTCAAAGACGGAGCATTTGACGTGCCCATTTGCGCATCCGTTGCGACCTGTTCCGGATATAATGTTAGACGGAATAGCTCTTCCGAAAAGCACTATCTCTAAGTACTTAGGATCAATCGTTAACATGGAAGCGAAATGTGACGACGACGTAAACCACAGAGTGAGTGTGGGATGGATGAAATGGCGGGAAAATTCGGGAATCTTTTGCGACCGAAAATTTCCACTTAAATTAAAGGGGAAACTCTACACCACGGTTGTTAGACCAGCTCTTATATACGGTTCACAGTGCTGGACAATGTACGAAGCGTTTAAAAACAAAATGACGGCAGCGGAAATGAAAATGTTAAGGATGTCTAGTGGAGTCACTAAACGCGATTGCATTAGATCTACGCGTATAAGAGGAAGTCTACATATAAAGAATTCGGTAACCGAACAGCTTGAGGCGAATAGAATAAGTTGGTATTGCCACGTTCAAAGAAGATCTGCGGAAAATCCGGTTAAAAAGGCACTATCAACTACGGTCACTCCAACTGTAAGGAAACGAGGTCGGAAAAAGAATTCCTGGATTTCTCAGATGGCAAATGCGCAACAACGTCTGGGGTTAACCACGGAAGCGATCCAAGACCGAGCATTATGTAGACGCGTTCTGCGGTCTGCGACATTAGCCAACCCCATAAGCGGAGCAGCAGCGATGCAGTAAAAATGGGAAACTCGTTACGCATAAGTTCGTATAACGAGGAAAGGGTTAATAAAAGGATAAGAAGAAGATTAATTGATCCTTTTGATACGCCAATTTCATCAGCAATGTCTCTTATAGTTAATCGACGGTTTGCAAGCACTAATTCTTTTAGTTTTTGGATGTAAGCATCGTCAGTTGAGGTCGATGGTCGACCAGGGCGCTCTTCATATTCAACGCGTTCTCTACCTTCTTTGAACAATTTATACCAATCATATGTTGTTGATTTTGGTAGAACTCGGTAAGCCTTCTTCAACATTTTCAACGTTTCTGCAGCATTTATGCCATTCAGGAAACAAAATTTGATCGCACTTCTTTGTTGAAAAATTTCAGACGTTGTAAAACTCTCCAAATTTACTTTTTGTGTTGCACAAAAACAAGCGTAACTCAAACACTAATGAATATTTTGACATATATTTTGGCATGGAAGTCAGTAACAGTTGTACGAACTTAAAGAAAATACTTACCCGCGTAATTTAAATCGAAGTTTTTGGACACAATATATTTTGACGGATCCAGTTGAGTATTTATCGTCGAACTTTGTGCCACTGATGACGAGGCAGCTGACGTTGTAGCAGCGATTGTAGCTAAGATTATGTGATTTTTACAAGACGATAAACCCACAACGCGTCAATATAACGTGCGTACAGAAGACAAAACTGTGTGTTGAAGCATGACAATACATCCGGAATCATAAAATCAACGTCTTTCCAAGCTGTTTGACTCTATATCTGTCAACTATGTGAAAGATTTCTATACCTGCAAAAGATCTAGCTGGTGTAGAAATCTAAAGCCCGGCACCGTAACTTCAGACGTTAGTTCGTAGATTGGGCCCTTGAAAAGCCTGAAACTGACCCTTGTTTTTGGCGATTTTATTTTGTGAAAGTCCTCACAATTAAATGAATGGGTTTGTATGAGAGCCGTTTCTTAAATGAGGCAAATCCAAAAGAAACTCATGGAAAAATGATCCGTTTGTCGTGCTCTTCACACTTGTGGCAGTGGCAGCCTGTCCTTATTTTTTACGCATTATGCCAGAAAATGATACCCACGCGCATTACGCACGTACAGTAATTGTTTTTTAATATCTTTTTAACTGTTTATGATTTTTTTAACAAACTTAGAAACACTGTCAATTCATCTACCATCTACCCTATAAATCTTGCATGATTCAGACCGACAATCCTAAAGCAAACCAGCTAACGCCAACGGATTACGACCAATTATTGCAAGTGAGAGGTGATAAATCAAAAGCGGACCGCTTTGGATTTTTTTTTTTTTTTTTTTGATTTTGATCTGAATAAAGAGCTAGACCAGATGCTGAATAGAGTTTCGCAGTTGTACGATTTTGCACTGCGTAGGGGCTAGTAAGGAGTTGTGGAATGGTAGGCAGGACAGTGTCCATTCAAGTTGCCACATTCAATGCAGGAAACCAGTTCATTCTCGATTTGCATTTTTGTTTTCCCTTCCATTTCCGTTCGTCCGTTTCAGTTCGATTTTAATCCGATGCGTCAGCGGCTGGCGATGGCGGGTCAGGTTGGCACAAAACAATTGCTTTGGTATACGTTTTGGCTAAATGTCATTATCTGGCGTTGAAACTAAATCGAACACCACACCTACGTACCTACATCTACAACTGATTCCTACATCAACTGCATCGAAACGGTTAAAGTGCCAATGAGGCCTGACTCCACGAGTCCGTGAGTCAATGAATCTGAGTCTAAGTCTGATTCTGATTGATGTTACATTAGCTATGCCAGCTGTGTGTTATTGGCGCTGTTAACAAGTCTAGTCACGAGTAAAAGTGAACAAAAGTGCATTCAGAACCGCCTGAATGGGTACTACCAATCGACCTAAACCACTACAATTTAAATGAACGAGTACAGGCCATTAAAAGTGACTAGTGGATGAGAGTGCTAAAGCATAGATACCGTACCTGGATTAAATCGAAATGGACAGTCAGACAGACAGTTCGTGGTGCTAAGGACTGAACACAGAGGACTATGAACGGAGGATGATGTTTTGGTTGGTAGCTATTTTGTAACAATAAGTGCTGAGTAAATAGAGAGAGATATTCGCAAAATGAAGCGAATGGTAATTGCTGACTCAAAGGAAATGGAAACACCAATTTATTCATTTTCTACTTGACTAATTGATCGGGGTTGGTCGATTGGTGTAACAGTCACAGCATTGTTCGTTGCAGGAATTCAAAGTGACAATCTGTCACCTCTCAGACAGTCGATGGAGAACAAAAGAGACGTAAATCGCTTTGGCAGTGAAACACTGAGTCGATGATTTGGAGTGGACTTAGTGTTATCTAAAGGTTTTGTAAAGTTTTTGAGATGTGGGGAGGAAAGAATCTAAAAAATCGAATTCAGTCGTTGCTTTCAGTTATTAAATTGTTAAGTGAATTGGATAACTTAATGCTTCCCCAGATGAGTTCTTGAATGCTTAGACTTACATTATTTTCTTTTTTTTGACAAAGCAATTCAATATTTCATCTGACGGTATTGTGTTAAATTTTTATTTGAATATTGAGGTTACAAGCTAAGCATTCTAATTAGGGAATATAGCCTCAAAGGCCAGTGCTGTTCCACTGCCGTCTTACCACTTACGGGCTTAAGTTGAAATAAACTACCCACTTGCCGTGCATGATTTTATGACCTTTACATATCCTCACCAGTGACATTGTGAAAGATAATAATAGATAGAATCCAGCGGATGAAAATAAGCTATTTATAAGGTTGAATTGCTAGAGTTTTATTAAAAGACATATTGAACCACTTTTGATGTCGATAATTAACACTTCGATTATCGGCTTGACATTTTAAAATTCCAAACATGTGGATTATGTTTCTCCTGCTGATGGCAGTTTTTCCGTTTCTTTCCGTTGGTCTGATCAGTCAAGATGCTAAACATCTCTTCATAATCCCACAACTTGTTTGTCCTATACTTTCGTGAAATGTTGGCACCTGTGTCAGAATCGTGGTTTCGTTTTTTCTCATACATCCGATCGCACTCCCTGGATGGCATTAAAATCTGCTTTATAGCAGTCGGCGGTATCTTCTAATTGTTTGTGAGTAAGTGGTCTATCAAGGGTCTGAACATCCAACGTGCAGATATAAAAAAACGTTCTCCTTCAATCGTTTGCAAGGTTCGCTAATAGTAAATCAGGTATTATCCGAGATTATAAGGCGATTCGTCGCATTTCGATATATCTATCACTAGTATAGTGCGACTGATCCAGCACAAACTTATCACTTAAGCCTGCACGAGTAAAGATTCTTTAGGCTTAAGTTGTGATATTCGCTCAACATCTGAGGCGTCAGATACGTGGACGCCTTATTGATATGTGATTGGTCCCGTCTCATCCATTCTCCTCTAAAACAAACTAGACCGAATTTTCACATAAAGCATCTTTTTCTCTAAAAACGCCAGAGTGCTTTTAATCAGTTTTCGACAAGGTTCAAACTTCTGCGCAATAAAACAGAACTGGTACGATAAGGACCTCTATCTTACGATAGAGGGCTCTGCTACTTCCCAAACGAACGGCGATCGAAGAGAATTATTCTTTATATGCTGCTTATAATAGCGGAGCACAGGTAGAAAAAATTCTTAACTATGTCGGTTTTATAACTACCAATTTTAACGTTCTCTGTATCCGATATAAGCATGTACTTTGTTTTATCCTTGTTTACTTTAAGATTTATTTTTCCGGTTCCGCCTTAATTTCGACAGCTTCAATGTTGTGTTTGTCTAATCTCTTCTGCAGACCCAAGTAATTGTGTGGACTCAAGAATGTTCCTGCCTCTTTTGCTGTCCAGTGATTCTTTCAAGAGCGATGTTACAAAATTCATATGACAGCACGTCGTCTAAACTTGATAAGTTTGACAGAATTGTCAAACCAAAGCATGGCGCTGTATAACTCTTCCCTATGTAAGCTGTCACATGTGGCTTTAAAGTGGACAAGTAGATGAAGGGTTTCAGTCTAAAATTCCTTGGTCTTTTCCAAGGGAATATTTGATCAAAGATGGAGTCTCCTCGCCTAAAATCGCAGTGGTATGGACCAACCCAATTCAACCAATGCAATTCAGTTGAAAACATTTTAAAGACGACGTGTAGGAGCCCTATTCCTTGGTAGTTGGCCCAGTCAAAAGGGTTTCTTTTCTTCTGGAATAAACAAACACTGCTGAGATTCCATGTCTCGGTAGATAAGCTGTTGAACGTTCCCAATTAGGCCATCCTAGCTACTTTAAATATGCCACTAAACAATCCATTTTCGACAGCATCTTTATTAGACTTGAACTTCGATATTGCTATCAAACTTTTGTTTAATTTAGCGGACGTATATCTCTGTTATCTTATCCAAGATTAATAGCTCATTCTGCCTGAAATTAGGACTTTTCCCATCATCACTGTTAATCACTTTGCAGGAGTAATCTTTTCTTATTATCATTATCGGCGGCTACTTTATTATTAGTTATCCATGTTCTTCTTTGTAGGATTTTGCAGAATTTTCGAGCGGCACACCTGCAGTAACATAACTCCATTCCCTTTCGTCAGGTTTTTTCTTTTTCATTCCGAAAAGGCTCTCTTTTCTTCCTTAATGCTCACGGACAGTTGCGATGCAGCACAGCTTTGTGCCCAAAACACATGTGCAAAAAATCTACTTGCAGTACTGCTTTCAGCTCTGCCCGTGAAACAGATGTGCAGATATTTTTTGAAGTCAATCGCATCGGTTGCTGTCATTTTAAAGCTACTGTCACTTATGTGTGACACTGTCGATTGCAGCGAATTTAGAAATAGAGATGTGTTGCAGAACAGCGCTGCGTGCAGCATTTACGAGTATATGTAGCTTCGCGCACTAAAACATGCGTATTCTAATTTCACTGCACAAAAAATTCTGCTCATGTGTTTTGGGCATATGTGCTGCTTGTTTGCGTGCATATACATATGTATACTTGTTACATTTGTCGTCAAACTGTAGATTTACTTATAGCCGCGCATCGGAAGCAATTTTTCTGATTGTTGACAACCTTTCTATGTTTCCATGGTTGGTGTACGCCGGCTTTGAGATCACCGACCGCGATCTACAAGGAATCCAAAGCTATCTTGTGATTGCAATTCTTAAACATCGAACTTCGATTTTCTTATTTGTCCCCATTCTGCCTTCGTTATCCAAACTCGGGGCTGGCCGGAGGGGTAGTACTTGGGGTCGATAGCCTTGTGAGCAATCTGAAGATGTAGAAATTGTTCATCCTAACTTTTTTGATTGCGTTTGGCAGCACTTGCTCTTTCAAGAGTTCTTACATCACTTGTGCAAAGCCGAAATTCATTGTCCTCATTAAGTTTGCTGTATCCGAGGCTGTTGGCTGGACAGTTCTGTTTTTATTTTTCTTTACACATAAGAAGCTTAGCATCGCTAACGTTAAGAGAGCCGTCATTGGCCTATTCAAGGTTTTTCAGCCGCAATCTCAATTTATTTAGAACTGTGCGCGAAATATCTCGAAATAGCTCTAACAGGAGATGTGCATCAAATAGTTAAAGGCTCCCATGTTTCGCTACTTGCCGGTGGCAGTAGGAACTGGGGGGCAGAAGCTAAAACGTCCTTTTTATGAATACATTCCAAATTTATATTACCCTTACAATGACTTAGCTTTCCATACACCTCCGTTCGATGTAATTATGTAAAATGATTTAAAAAAGATGAAAAGTAGTAGCCTCACAGAGCATCTAATAAAGATGAATCAAATATGTTTTCCCTCAACTAAGATACGAGTGGCATTGAACCCAGAGCTACTCGGCTAGCTGGTTTCATAAGAATTCCAAAAAAGAGGTACACGAAAGATACTTTTTCATTTGAACACTTCATCTGGTTTTAATGTTTTATCTGTTCTTTTTTGTGTTTCTTATAGTGCAAAAGGGGGAAAACAAACATCAATTCCGGTGAACGTAGGATTGCAATACTTGTTCACCATTTGTATGTGACCAAAAGGGATAGTCGGTCGACCACGTTTCCGTATCTGGTCCATTTTTTGAGTGCAGATGATTAATTGACACCTGGATGTCAGTTTTCATCGTAATTAAAATAATTGAAAAAAATAAAAGAAAACATTTTCACTTGGTTAAGTGATGGCACCACTAAAAAGGTTCAAAGGCGGGACAACAGTACCTTTTAGCAGAGGCGTCAAAGCATAGAGGCGTGCAATGGCTTTGGATGTTTTTGTTTTTGGAAATCAATTTATTCTCGTATGTCGGAAATTAATAACAAAGTCCAGTGAATTTTTCATACATTTTTTTTGGGGGGAAAACTATTGTACTCGCATATACATATGTTTACCGCTTTTTTAAATTGACTGAATAATAATGGAAAGGAAAAAAACGTAATTGTGATGCAACGAGGTGAAACCGAAAGCAATAGTATAAAACGATTCACACGGTTTTATGTGTTATGATTATGTTTCAATTTATTTTGTATTTTTTTATTCGAAAGTCAGAAGGTGTAACGTACAGAATTCGAAACACTGAATTGAGATATCTGACGCATTTGAATTATGAAATAGTAATGACGAACTGGTATACACGGTTTTTGAAAAAAATTCTACATCGGTGCTCGTATTTGAATGAGATGTACTATTGTTTCTCATTCATTGTGTATATAGGGAAGTGAGACCTACAGTCTCTTGTTAAGTCAACAACTTGTGTCACCTCTCACATTTAGAAATGTCACTTAATACTGGCTCCATCACCTGACAAATACCCGTGACCAAATCGAATCACCAACTGCCTTATAGCTGGATAATATTTTGAGACTGAATGGCGTTGTCTTGACGATGCCCAAGACTGTAACTATAACTATTTATGAATTGTTTTTATTTAGCATTTGGGTACAAGTTTGTGTCCACTTGGACTCTATACAAATAGCCACCTATAAGCACTTCAGAGAAGGAAATCCCATGACAGCTTGAAAACTTTTTCAACCGATTCAACCCCTTATCTGAGGGCTTTAGCATGTTCAAATCTCCAGTCGATAAGGACCTCCAAAACTTTGTCAGAGTCTTGGACCAGAACTCGAACCCAAATGAGAACGGAAAATTGAAGATATGACTCAAAATGTTCTTCGTTGCCCAGAAACTTGGACTTAGCTAACTTTATTGGCAATGATGCTGGGTCTCAGGCAACATTTGCGACGAAAAAGCGCAAGTAATCGTCTTAACACTGTCCAACAACTGCGCTAAGGACATTAAATTCAGAAACGTGTGCAAGGGCTCAGTATATCTGATGAGGCAAAAACCAACCAGACGAGCTTAAAGGAGAATGTAAAGTAACTCAATCAAAATCTGAACGGTGACTCACCAAATGCTTTTAATCAACTTTCCGACTTCCGATCTTTTGCAAATCGCCCCTTCTATAGTGAAACACAGATTTCAAGCTCCTTACGCGGAAGAGTGATTCCGTTATACTAGTTAGCGCAAAAGTCATCGCTCTATCGGAAGATGCTATAAGCTTTGTTCAGTGAGGAAAAACTAGAACAGAACCGCACAAATTTGAATTTGTGAAAAACGTCAAATCAAATGAGAACATTAAAGTACAGCCCATATGAGAGTTGTCAAAAGTTAATCCATTTGTAATTTAAAATTTCACTTGATTTAGCAAATAACCGCCAACAAATAATACAATTTACAATCACAGCTGATTTTGACACTTTTTACAATCGTGTTCTACTTCGAGAGTAGGTGCAAGATTTTCTGCTCCGAATAGATTGGAACAACCTCACTGAACACAAAGTAGAACAGATTCGGACAGAAATTTTTCTCACTGAACAGAAAAGTACAAGCGAGCAGTTTGGAACAACCTCACTGAACAAAGCTATAATTTATGCAAATGGTGGCAAGTGTCAACTCTACTTTGTCATTTGTGAAGTAAACAGATACAAAATGCACGTCAACAAGACATAAATTGCTATACTCCTAAAGAACGCGGAATAATTATTACGATTTTTTTTGCGATTTCGTCTGTGGTGTTGACGCAGCCTAAATTTCGGCGCAGATATCCCAGTTGTCCGACACCAGCTGGGTAAAGACTACGACGTTTAGCCGGTTGTCTATAAGAGTATGGAACGACATGGGATACTGCCAGGTTTGGGCGGCCCGGAGCCGATCTGCTGAGAATATAGCAGCTGTGGTTGAAGATGTCGCCGACTAGAGTTTTGGAGTATCGACCAGATGACGTGCCACGCAATTGAACATCACTCGGTCTTTATAGAATTTTGATGAAAGACTTTCAGATGTTTCCTTACAAAGTGCAGACAGTGCATCAGCTCTCTGACCGCCAACGGCGTTTAACCTACGCTCAAGTCATCCTTGATGAAGCCCATTTCCATCACTGCGGATAGGTGAATAACCAGGAAACTTACTTCTGGGGCACCGGAAATCCGAGTACAACCCATAAAGGGCCATTACATCCGCTCAAAGTAACTGCATGGCGAGCACAGTACGCCTAAGTTGGTATTTTTTATCGATTGTGCAGAAAAATTAGCCTTCTTCTGATGACCTGAAGTCACTTGGCACCGATGGCATATTCGTATACCAGATATGCCATAAAAAGGTATCGACCGGGTGTTTGCAACTTTGAAGAAAATCTTTATTTCCAGCCTGACACTGGCATAGATACCAAACAGATGATGAAGTAAGAAATAACATTTGAAACTCAAGAGCTTCAAGCCCACCTGTTTGACTTCTGTTATGTTGAAACCAACGCGGAAGGTCTTACAAGACCTTTCTTCAATATTTTGGGAGCAAAATTAAAGGTATACGCACTAGGCATTTCCATAATCTTTGAAAAGGATTTCGACACAGTGTGGCACGTGTTTTGTGGATAGTAGCAACGCTGGTGAATAGGACCCTGATTGCGGCAGATATACGATGATGGAGGTATACACGGGTTGCCCTTAAACGACGTCCTGTGTTATTATTAAGCATGCTAGTCGACTCACTTCTTAACGTTCCATTCAAATGATTCAAATTTTTCCACTCAGGAATATGTAAATGATTTAGCTTCTAAAGCGTAAGTGCACCTAAGTGTGATCGGCGACTGGTAAAAAAGAAAGTCCTTTCAGTCAATTTTCTCAAATTTACGGCCGTTCTGTTTACAAGCAGCAGGAAGCTAAATGGTCTGCCTCGTCGTGTACCTAACGACATCACCATCTGTTTTTCGAACGAACCATTGCTATAACTCTTGGTAACGAAACTAATTTCAACTTAACATGTGACGTCGAAAACCTGCAAGGAGCTGTAGGCTTTCTGGAAGTATAGAGTAGCATTTGGTCAGGTTATGTGGTTTATTCACGAGAGGGGGCTTTCGAATCTGCAAGTATACGGCTACGATAAGACCAATTATTCTCTAAGCCTCGGTTTTCTGGTAGAGCAAACTTTTTCAAAAATATACCACTGGTGCTTTTACCAGACGCCAAGGAATGGTCTTATGGTTACTTGTATATAATCTAAACTTATTTTTCGTTTTTGATACAACTCGCACTCGACTTCCAATGATCTATCGCATCGACTGCCGTTTGACTATGATTTTCGTAACACGTTATTTGGTGCAATAAGATTCGATTTTCCATAATTGACTTACGCCAGAGTCTGAATTAAGAGTGTTAAATCTTTACGAACGCCTTCAAGATCAGTTAATGATGTGTCGTTGGCGCCTCCTAGGAATATGATTATTCTTGAATTTATTCTTTGTTAGAAAAACATGTAGTTGTTTTCCGAGCATGCTATTTGGGTATGTTACGGAATCGAAGCAGCTTCTTGAATTCGAGGCAAGGCCTCACCGACCCTTCGGCCGTATGGACGTAAATTCACTTAATTCCAGATTAAAATGGGATGGCAATGTGTGAGATCTGACAAAAACTGCCAGAGCGTGAAGATTTGGTCGGTTGTGGACTTTCCTGGTCTGAAACCGCAATCAGTTTGATGACAAAAGGTTTTAGACTTTCACACAATATAGGATCTTCTATGCGAGACTGAGGACTTATACCTTGAGAAAGCCTTCTTTTTTGTGGACCGTGCAAACGATACCCACATTCCATTTATCAAAGAAATGAGTTGGTGTATGCTCTCCAAAAAGTTACTTTAAGCTGCTTTAAACTCCCGACCGGTAACCCTTCCAGTCCAGCTGCTTTATTTGATTTAGCTCAGATATTGCCATCTTTGCTTCATTTTGGTCAGGTGGATAAAAGTTTTGGCTATCATTGACAAAGAGGAATGGTCTGTTCAGCCTGATGGTAGATGTTGGGATTCTTCACCGTAATGCAATCTGCAGAAATTGTTTTTCCATATTGTTAGTACCGACTGTGATTCAATTACAAGGTTTCCTTGTTCATTTCTACAGGTAAGGTTTTTTTTGCTTCGGTATGTCTTGCTGAAATGCAACCTCTCAATATCTTCAATCGCTCCCCTTTGGTGATAGCGAATTACTATCGGAGTTAGTTCTATTAGAAAGTGGCATTGCCTGGCTCTATGGCATGATCTGTAAGAGATCTTTAAAGATGTACTATACACGCTCTTGGTGTTTGAGTAATACGACGTGGTATTACTTTCAAAATCAGGAAAGCCTTATATTTGAGTAAGGCTTGCATTTTCGCAGGTGTCGAAGATGTTTGTGATGCAGTAAATTGTTCTTGTAGGGTTCCCACTAAATATTAGATACCGACTAAGGGCTAAAGTCTGATTCTCAAAAATGCGAATGATGCTTTTGCTGAGCCTGGTACGTTAGTGGGCGTCCAGTACCCTTAAACTAATACAACTGATAGAAAAACACAAAAACAAAAGTTGAAGGCCAAAGATTATCTTAAGAAAAGCGGTTTAAAAAGTTCGGGCCTATTTGATGACTTGCGAAAGTTTAAACAATTCGCAATTTTTGGTCACCTTGGCAATATTTTAGGGCTGTTGTCTCAGCTCGCAATACCTATTGAAAGATAATCAAAGACTCTCCTTTTCTTTTAATATTATTTAATCCTAGCTTTTATGAGTACTTAATCTTTTATTTTTATTGCAGATTTTTCAAAATGGGAACATTTTCGCTTATAGTAGCAACTTGCTTGCTATGCATAGTCGGAGCTCAATCCATCCCAGCTAACGAGTAAGTCCCACCGGCTTCCAACTCGAAATGATTTTCTAAATTCCTATTTCATTTCAGCGATGAACTTTTTCGATTTGCTAGTCCAACCAACCAGTCACCAATTACTACTCAGCCAAGGCGAAACGAAGATATTTTTCGAATTCCACCAATAACCAGAGATGAACGTTATGATCAAGTCGTTGCCGAAATGGTATCTCAAAGCATCATGAACTTTACTTATAACTTAGCGATTGCCCTCGATGAGGGTAACTACCCCAATGCTCAAATATTCTCACCATTGAGTGTCATGTCGGCTTTGTCTCTCATCCAAATGGGTTCCAATGGCAATAGCTACAATCAGCTTACGAAATTGTTTAGCTTTTTAGCTCCCGATGCTGCACAGAACACATGGAAAATTCACGAGGAATTCGGTTGGTTGCTAGAGGATCTATTAATGAATCAAATCAATCTAAAAAGACCAAGAAAGGAATCTGAATGGAGAAAGACACCCGCTAATCCAGATAGTGTTGGAAGGGGAGGTTTGAAAACTCCAAATGATCATATTATTCGCTTAGCCAATGGCCTTTTTGTCCAGGAGGGATTTAATCTGAACCCAGATTATGTGGAAGCGGCACAGTCTGTCTATAAAGCTGAAGTGAAACCGCTTAATTTTAGGAGTAATAAAGACTATGCCAAGCATTATATCAATAGCTGGGTAAATCAGAATACTTTGGGGAAGATTCCAGCTATAATAACCGATGAGCTAAGCACGGATACAAATTTGATCATTGCGAGCGCTCTATATTTTAAAGGTTTCTGGGAGCAACCGTTTTTGGGAACTGGAACATCTGAGTGAGTTAAAAAAAAAATCTCAAAACGATGCATTATTTCGAAATGATTGTTTTTGTTTTCTATGTTTTACTTTTTAGGGCCGACTTTTTCCCCGACGGACCTAAAAGTTCACCAGTCAAGGTTCAAATGATGGGAACTGGTGGCGTATTCCCATATTATTATTCAGAGGAATATGGTAAGTGGTCACATTAGCATTCATTCTTATGATATTTGCATTAACCCTTAAATCAGGTTAACACTAGCATAGTAGTTCATCTGTTTTAAAGTTTGGTAGCCTTGTCAAATCAAGGCCCTCCTGGTAACTTCTATTTCTTACTTGTCATTCAGACATATATTTTCAAACTGTTGTAGCTGCTCTTATGCAGATGCTTGCGAATAGAGCATATCAGAGCCCTATATAGGATTACTTAATTGATAGCTGCTAGTCCGTTTTTGTCGTTCTCCTAAAGCCATGACAATCGAAAACGCAATCAAAACGGTTCAGAATCGTTTAACTTTTCGTCTCTATGCCCCTATTTGAAAGTTCTACTTATGTAGGCCTGTACATTTGTTGCTACGAACCTGTTAACATTTTCTGGATTTAACATCTACGCCGGCGTGCCGCAGTGGTTTAATAAATTTACTACAACGGCATAGGTTTTAGGTTCAAATCATAGAGAATTTTATTTTCTGACGCCAATAGGCACATAGCAAGCCTCCGACAGTGAAGTCTTTTTGCTCAATAGAGCCATGAAACATCGAGTGGTTGGCAGAAATCTCTAGTCTTTCTTGACTCAATGACTGGATCTATTGCTATGAATCATTCTAACCATTCAACCAAGACGAAGACAGCCAACATTTTCGTCCACTCGATCAAGATGAAGTCAGGACAGAAATTTCCGACCTTCAATCCATAAAAGCTGCTAAACCCGATGGACGGAGAATCTATCTCCTTGGTCAATGCAGGTAGAAAGAACACAGCAAGCTGTCAACGCAACTATCTGAGGAGAAGCGGCAAAGATGAGTTTCACAATTAGTAAAAAAAAAAAAAAACATAGAGATACCTGGATAGGCATGTACAACTTTGAGTGACTACCTGCCGTAGATCCTGTGTCATCCCCAACGAAGACACCAGCGCGGAAATTCTGCGAAAAAATACTCTTCTAACCGCGACTTCTTTGGACTTTGAAGGCAATAGAGCGGAACCTTAAAGACTTCATACAGGATTTGGTATCATGCCAGTCATGCTTTACGGCCCAAAAGCCTAGAAGTTGACGAAAACCGCTTTGAAAGAAAATTTATTTAGTTAATTTTCATTTCGCATTAGATATTTAGAATAAACAGAGTCTGTAAGGGCTGTTTAGCGATGCGGATCTTGCCAGAAAAGTTTTGGATAGGCCGGCTTAGATGGCTAGATCACCTTGAGAGCATGGACACTGACGCCTGAGCTACAAAATTTTCGACTCAAGCGCATCGAATTCCAGTTTTCTATAAGTTTAATCTACGATCTGTCATCGTAGGCTAACTCGGCCCAAAACCGGACTGGAATAGGCCAATTCGATTGACGCCAGAGTTCCTGAAGTAGCAACTATTAATTTCTTTCTTATGCGCAGAAACCTACATTCTTCTTGGAGAGCTAGATAAGTTGCTTAGCGTCATAACATATGCTTGTTCGTACTGTTAATTAAATCATGTGTTTTTTGGGGCGTGAACCACTGACCGATGAAAACCAGCACATTTGTTGTCTTCCTCTACTGCGCTGTTCCTCGACGGAGGATACGAAAATTTTCCGGAGCGATTCGTTAGTTTTTGTCCGCTCTTCATGATCTAGCCTTCTCAGTTTTTGGACCTTCACTCTTCCGGCTAAGTCGATATCGCTGTAAAGTCCGTACAATTTGTCGTTATATCTCCCCCTCCACTCATCGCCAATGCAGACGGGGCCGAAATTCACCCAAAACAAATTGCTTTCAAAGCAGCAAAGAGCAAGAGCAAAGCAACCAACTGACTTTGATGAAGCAAAGTGCATTCTCCATCGTCATCCGGCATAGACGGACGAGTTTGGTAGGGATGCCAATCAGGCCACATGCTCAAGCAACTTCGGTGGACTTAAGCTCTAACATCGGCCAGGTTGAAAGATTTATTCTGTCTGACAGCTCCATTTGGTTCGTCATCGCCGTTATAGAGTCAACAGATATGATCTTTACAAATTCTCTGCAGCGACTGGGGCATGTTTTTTTTTTAACCTTCTGGGTCTCATTCCTGGAATAGCATCTCGCAATTTCCTCGACCACACGCGTCTCATGCTCTTTCTTTTTTCTCCGGAGAAACTGGTATTCATCTTTTCTCTTTTTAACGATGGCACTCGTCGTCAAAGCAGCATATCAGACGACTTCTTTGCAGTGTTGCCACTTTTCTTCGGTACTGCAGAAGACTTCTTAAGATATTTAGGGAAAATCGATCGGGAAAGGATTTGAGGATATTTTGCGATTACAGCCGTTTGAAATCCAAAACAGCAGTAACTTACCTTTGTAATGTTCGGGATATCCGCAACCGTACCTGGGCTACAACAAGCTAATGGTCCGTCTCGAAGTTGGCTCCTCCTAGAAAGGTTTGAGCTTCCATAAAATTGGAATAATGTCTTGTGTCAATCACAATGTGAACAATTTGGTTGACTGTTGATTGTCTAGGTGTTCTATAACTCCCCTTGTGAGTATCTTTCCGCCCGCCCCAAAGTCGATTATCGGAGGTGGTTTCGTCTCTTCTTAGTTTTGTATTAAATTAGCTAAGAACGATTTTGATAGTATAGCTGTTCGAAGGTCTTATTTAAGAGCTAGTAAAAGCTATCTTTGGCGTTGCCATCTTTCTCCTCTATAGGGAAATGTGCGCATATCCGGCTAATGTTAGAAAAATTAGCCTTTATATGAATTGAACTCAAGAATTCTTGCCTAAGTCTGCCTCTAACAACAAATCCACAGTCAAATACCCGCTGCATTTGCCGCCCATAACAATCGCCGCAGGAAATGTTGCAGTTCTTCATTCTCTTTTTGGCTCATCCTATTGCTTTTCTTGGATGGCGGTAATATCTGCTTTGCAGCAGACTAGTTATGGACAAGTAAGGTTCAGATATTAAAAATTCAAGAGAACTCATCTATAACTCTCTGTCGGTCTGACATCCTGTCATAATCGTCCAGATTCTGTTTACACCCCTATCCATCCGGCAGTCACATAAATATCATTGATGCTCTTTATGTTAAATCACATCTTAACCTATTTACGACCTGATCTTAAAAATAATATTCCTTTCTTTCTCTTGCTTATTATCTTTCAGGTTGCCGAGTTATTGGCCTACCCTACAAAGGCAACCACAGCACCATGTACATCATTCAGCCACATGACTCAACTCGCCGCAGTTTATCCCAACTACAACGCATACTAACCGGCGATCGAATCAATGAAATCATTTCGAAAATGGAGAGAAAAACCGCCGTTTTAGCTTTCCCAAAACTCCACATCACCAACACCATGCACCTTAAGACCCCACTTCAGAAGTTAGGCATCAACGAAATCTTTGAAAATACCCTAAGTGATCTTTCCCTCATCACCCATAACGGAAAGGCAGTAGAAACTCTGCCACCATTATCATTACTTCAAGGCGAATCGTTTGTTCAGAAAAATGTGCTACAATCACCAATTACCAATTTACCAGCTCAAGCACTCGGAGCCAGAAGACCCGCAAACTCCGCCAATTCCCCAATAAGACCTTCCGAAGCCGACTACCAAGTATCCGATCAAGATGTACAAAATGCTGGAGTTTATGATCGATACAATGAAACCCCGTTGATATTCTCACGTTTTGATGAGGTCAACTCTACAAATTTGACAGAACAACGCAAAAACATGGAATGGACTCAACAGGGCGACCTCATAACTGGTAAAGTAACCCGGCCCAAACGGACTGTCACCTACAAAGTCGAGAGTGAATTTATGCGAAGCAATCTTCCACTTCGTCTTAAAGACTTGATTCTTAGCAAACGGATAACAAAGTCAAATCCCGGAAAGAAAATTTCGCGTAGTCGCCGTCAGGTTCCAATCCCCCAATCAGCTCTAAGTCTTCAAAATTTAGACCGAAATCGATTCACACCTGAACTGCGAAAGCCCCCTCTATATGTCGATGAAATTCTTCACAAGGTCGACTTTGTTGTTACAGAACAGGGTACGGAAGCAGCTGCTGCCACTGTAGTCTATCTAAGAAGATCTGGAACAGATGTTGCCTTTAGATGTGATTCACCATTTTTGTTACTAGTCCGACACGATACGACACAATTGCCATTGTTCTATGGAAAGATTAACATAGCGCAGTCATAAGGACCATCAAGCTGATAAGAATGCATTTCTTTACTCTAACCTCAATTTTCCAGCTGTGTTAAGAAAATACAATAAGTGATGGACGGAAGCCGAAAAACAAACAGAAACAGTTATTTTATACTTTGTGCTGTTTATTATTTATATCCTTACTTGCACACCACCAACCAACAGTGGGTGCGTGTTTGTAGTTTTGTATGCAAAATATTTTATACTTAAGATAGGTAGAGTTAAAGTTATATTAACCGTTAAATTACAAGAAATAGATATGTTCAATGAGAAACAAAATATAGAAACGTACTGAAAGTGAAACATTTGACTTTTTTCTGTTGGCACGTTCAGTGCGTTCAGACAATTATTGGTCTACTTCGGGCTGCAGTGTTGACATCTATTCCCTCTATATCTCCTAGGCATATCAGATGGGAACTTTTGTAACCAAATCTATGATGCTGTATAGCTGGAAGTGTTTGCTGATTCATATTCTTTCCAAATCCCAACAACTCAAATGAGTTCAGAAAATACCCGAAGGATCCCGAACTCAAATCTAAAAGTATCCCCATTCACGAAAGTTCATGAATCTTTGTATAGTCTTGCTTAGTAAAGCCTTCAGAGTACGCCAAGACACAACATTGAAGTCTTTATTTTGCCTCTGTATAATGTCACAAACGGTTTAAATTAAAGTCTCATTCGGTCTTAATCCGCATTGTTTATAAGCTGTTAACTTTTACCGCCTTTTAATAATTATTAAGAGTTGCTTGAAGGGCTGTCACGTGATTGCCTATAATTGCACTGTCGTCGAGGAAAGGCAGCGGACTTGTTCCGGACATGTTGATGTGCTGCTTCAACTGCTTCCAAAGAAAATCTTGCACGGCATTGTACACTGCTTTGTTGTACTCCAAGTTTAACATTGAAATTTCTGGTTTCGCTGTACATTTGGCTTTCATCTTAACATCATCGTATATTAAGCGCATCATTCTTAAAAACGTCTTGGATGTATTTTGAGGTCAAATCTCTGGAAACTTTTCAAAGTCGATGAAGACGATATGCAGATCCTTCGAAACTCCGCGATGTTTCTCTAGCAAGCCGTGTTGGCAGCTACGGAGCTTAGCTGTCAGCGTTGTGTTTGAGGACTAGTGGTATAAAACTGGCCTATGCCGTCACAGGGCTCAAAGGCATATACGGAAGTGGTAAAAAGAATTTGACGGACCAGCTAATAGCCTCTGATAATAACGAATCCACCGGTGACGACTCTGGTAAACGATTAAAGTAAAGTAAAGGATCTGCACGTGATACGCACAGACCCTTAACAGGCAACGTACAGCCGAGCAATTAGCACATAACCCTAATATGCGCCGATGGCGCCATGGAAGACAATCACAATGACCCCAAAGTTATACAAGCAATGCCCGAAGTAGGAAGGAGATAGCAAAAGAGGACTTCTTTCGGAGGACAGTTGGTAAGCATAGCTTACACGCCACTGCGTCTGGCAGATTTAGGCCTATTGGCTTATCACTATACCAAGTATACGGTTTCCTCATCTCAATAAACACGAATGTACGTGGCAGCATCTGAATCATGAAACGCTGAATCAAATTTATTATATTGGAATAGACGTAAGATATGCCTCCAGTATTCTAGGAGTCCGAACGTTGCGTGCACCCAACATTAACTCGGTAAACTAGTGGCAACACTGTCTACGTGCCATTAGAAATGCCGCAGCAGAAATCGCTGGCTTAGCAAGCATATGCAGTTGAATTGGAAGCGTCTAAAGCGGCCCTGCAGCGAAGGACGAGAGCCGCTTGTGAGCCCAGCGAACAGAAGAGACAGGAAGAACTTCGGCATCTCAAGAAAAAGAACACGAGACGCACGCGATAAAAGATATTGTGAAGATGTATTCCAGAAAAAACATACGGAGTTTTAAAAAACAAGTAAAGAGAACGTGCTAAGGCAGAAATTCGTAGAGATGAGTAAAGAAAACTTATCTCACTTTCGTTTGCCTGGTCAATAAAAAAAGGAGACCACCTCAACTGTGCCAACTTTATATAAGTCTCCTCAACATCGGATACAAGATCGTATCTGCCTAGTTGTGTGAAAGTCCTTCGTCAATAACGTAATTCTCGCCTATCAGTGCGGTTTCAGGTCAGCAAAATACACAATCCACCAAATATTCACACTCCACCAGAATTGAAGAGTACGTCATAGTCGACAGTTACGAGGGTAAGGTGAAAAGTTCTCTGCCTGACAATGAGAGACTTCGATTTTCAGTTAAAAAATGTTTTTATATTTCCACATAATCTTCAATGACTTCAAAACATTTGGTCTAGTGTGTCCCTAACATCGACATTCCTTCCCGGAAGTGAGAGTCCAGTATATTCATCTTCGGACCTCTCAAATTGTTCATTGGATGCAAAGCCCTTCCCAGAAACAAATCATGGTCATGACCTTCCCGGCATATGCGATCGACTTAGCTTTGGCGCTGAACCACTGGCTTCCACCAACTGCTTTATCTGCTGTTTTGTTTCTGGCGTTTAGTGGTGGATCCATGTCTCATCCATGGTGAGAAATCGCGGCACAAAATCGTTCGGATCTCTATTAAATCTTGAACAGAGCCTTGGCATCCCTAAGTTTTTGTCCAAGATGTTACGCACCCTTTCATACGATATCGCCACATCCTCAGCTAACTCACTCACCTTCACTACAACGTAATGGTTTCGTGTGTGTCACTTTTCCCATGGTTTCGGGTGTGGTTGCGTCCTTCACGTGTGTCATCTTCGAGGAATGTGCAACCACCTTAAAAGTGAACTGCTCACTTTTTAACTGTTGATATGGAAGGAACAGAGCCCCCGTACGCTTTTATCAACTTTGGAGGAATTTTTTTTAGAGGTTAATCCATCTAAACGAAGAATTCTATGACTGCACGATATTCAAGTTTATCCATTTTAACGAAAAACACGCAAGACGTCTACTTCGAAAATTCGTGTATACAAACTATTTACTAAAACAACTTCAAACTTGTCATACGAACTACTCGTAATTACACGCATGCAGGACCCATAAATTTTTGCTGATTGGAATGCTATCTCTGCGCCAGGCCGAGATCTTTCCACCTTACCTTTCTATAACTTCAGGGTAGTCAAATAATTTTTTTTTACAAGGACGTTGGGACAGCGCCTGTGCATCAAGTGGCCCTTATGAAGCAGCCTATTCACCCCGGGACCGCTTTTGCATTACTTCAGGGTGATAGCTTTCCTTGTTCTATACTCCGCCGTCTGTCATATTGTACATCCCCCTTCCTCGTTTGAGCTTAGCAGTTCCGATACATGTTTTTATCCTGTTCGTAGTCCTTTAAGATATATCTTTTGGCGATATGAAAAACTCAGCTCATGAGTTTTCGTGTTCTTCTATGAGGGCGTGCTCAGGCTTTCTTCTCTCTTCTTGGTTTTCAGCAAGGTTTCGATAAAGGATGATACTCGATTCCAGCTATATTCACTTGAGATCATCTTCGATATAATATTTTTGGCGTACCCTATCAAGTAGGTGTCGTTAGGCATTTCGGTGCGGAGGATCCCGGCCAGAGGCCGGGTTCCAGGATTGAGGCCTGCGCTGCTCCTGCTGTGATTTGTTTAACACGAGGCCCTTCTTTGGTGGCGTAAATTAATTTTCGTTCGCTGAGGTAGTCTTGGATAATAGGGAGTAGGATACCGCATGTAAACCTCCTCGAGCGTTTTCGCCATGTGGATAAACATGGCTGTGTTAAAGGCGTTTCTCACATCTAGGGTAGCCAGAACGGTAATCTTTTTCGGCGATGGCTTCCTCGATTGCTCCAATTGTTGAGTATCCTTTTCTTAATCCGTGTTGTCTTTCGGATGGGTCTTCCTGCTCTTTGGATTGCATTGGTTACCCCCGGTTTCAGGAGATTCTCTGCCGTATCCAACATGCAAAGCGGTATATAGGCTACAGGGGAATTAGGGTCGCCTTTTCCTTTGCTAATTAACGCTAGACGTTGTACTTTCCAGTCCTTAAAGAAAATCCCGTATTTTAGACAGATGTTGTACACATTCAAAAGTGGTGGCGGGCAGGTCCGAGCGATGGCTTTAAGCACTTCCGCTGGTATGCCGTCAGGTCCTGGAGCCTTCTTATTTTGCAGTGTATTCTTTGCTAGCATCAACCCCTCTTCCGTGAACATCGGGATCTCTTGTTCTACGGGAGAGGTGTCTTGTCGCCTAGTGGGATGGATTAGAAAGAGGGTTTCCACTATCAAGTAATAAAGTACTTTGTCTGCCTTGGCTAGGTTATCAATTCTGTTAACACCTCAGTCAAAATAAAATGAAGGATCGATCACTCTTGCCAATCGCTGTTTTGGGCTAAAAAAGCAAATGAGTAGCAAAGCCCTTTTAACCCCGCGGGGTGGGCAACTGTTGGCTGAAATTTGCTAAGGATTGGGCTTCCTAAAGAAGCTTGTTAGTTGTGACACAGGTCCATACCGGGCTGCAGTGTCTTCTAAGTAAGTAAATAAGCAAGTTACCTTTTCCTGATCTTTGCTCCCTTGGTCCATTGACAGCATAATATCAATTTTGCGTTGTGTTTAACGTTTTCTACTTCGAAACTTTTTTCTGTCATTGTACCGACGTTAAACAGTACAGAAACTGTACAGCTCTAAGAGGAATATTAATATTAGCGCTGGGATCTATCCTTTGGGGTACTCCAGTTCTCAGCGGGATATTGTAGTGGCCGGGAATGACGTACTTTGGTAATATTCTCCATTCATCGGCGTGGCTCTGATGTGGTTAACCAAGAGCCGGCCAGGTAAAAGTTACAGACTTCGTTAAGTCTCATTAGAGTTAGAGCGCCTAGGGCTCATCTTTGGAGCTTAGGAGTCTGGATACGATTTTTTCCACATTTGATCGCGGAATTTGTTCCCCCGTTTGAAATGAGGGACGAACTGCCGCAACGTGGCCTCAAATACAGAGAAAAATAATAAAAAATTTCCAAGCAGTGAGGAAGACTAAACACTTGCACAGGATAACGTACAACATATGGAATATCGATGCATTGATGCGCCGTTAATATCACTTTAACAGGGGAACTCACTTAATTTAATACTTTAAGCACATCTTCGGAGAATACCATATGTCATCCTCAAGCACCCCCGTCAAACGATGTTACCTTCAAACAGCACAACACTTCCACTTTATTTTGAAAATAAGAAAATACAAATGAAAACACATTTCTCCACACAGTTCTAACGAGTAAGTCCAGTTAAATTCTTTATTCTTTTAATCGGTCAACAAATGGTTGCCTCAAACGTTCGCTCAGCAAACGTTTTTCATGGAAATCTCCAATTCTTTTTTCCAAGTAACACTCTTCATTTTCTACTTCGATGGCACATTGCCATCAACTACCTTTTTACTCTGCTGATCATTGGGAATTGGCTTAATGGAAGCTTCACATTTTTCAAGCACCTTGATAAACTCATCTAGCTTATCAGTGTTCATTTGAAAGTGCACCAAACTCTTCTCTCCGCTTGGTTCTAAGCAATTCAATGTAACTGTCGTCAATTGTCGACGTTGTGTCAGTAAACTACTATCACCCATAACAAACCGAACATCCCAATCGAAGGATTCGACTAATTTATCCTTTCTGGAATTGTGTTCACGCAAGAGGAACTCAACAATTTCAGGTTGCCTAGACTTAAAGACTTCTAGAATTGACTGCTGAAGATCTGGATTCATGTGAGCGAAATTCGAAAGCAATTCAGTCTCAGTGATTGCCTTGAGGCAGTAGCATTTGTAGGCGTAAGCGATTGTCTGTAATGCTGAATGGAAATCATCAGGATCCGAGAATCCATACTTATGGGAGGATTTGTTTATTGTGGAGATATCGTCACAGTTTCCAATGAGATAATCGATGGATAGATGGAGAATCTTAAATGAAACACGAAAGTGAGTGTTTTCGTTAGCTGTGTGGTTGATTGGACACTTACTTCAATTAGAATTTCCTTGTTGTCAATATTGAGTAGGAATTCGTGCATGTTTTTGATAAATGTATTTGTAAATAAAAACAGCGATTATCTTCTTGACAGTTTAACAATTATCAACAAAACTGACAGCTGACAGTAAATCGAAGTTGGAAACAAGTGTGGATTGTGGGATGTATTCAGCTGGCGACATCTAGGTATTGGCTGTAGAAACTTTGGACAGAAATTGAAAACGTTGTGCGGTTACTCTATTAATTACATTTGAATTTGAAGTTCCTGTAACTTTGTCTCCAGTTTACTGACCAAAATGAAACGTAGAACTTGAGCTCAACCAAAGAAAGTGACGAATACATTTCGCAATTAAAGCCATATATGATGGCAACTTTCTACGTCCACAAACATCTTCGTCAGGGTACCTTCAGATGATTTTACGGATTTGGATAACACTTCAATGGAGTGCACTTTCCGATCATCGTTTGATTTTCAGACTCTGTAGGAGACTTATGCCCAAAACACATGTGCAGAAAATATACTTGCAGTACTGATGGCAGCTCTGCCCGTGAAACAGATGTGCAGATATTTTTTGAAGTCATTCGCATCGGTTGCTGTCATTTTAAAGCTACTGTCACTTATGTGTACACTGTCGATTGCAGCGAATTTAGTAATAGAGATGTGTTGCAGAACAGCGCTGCGTGCAGCATTTATATGTATCTTCGCGAATTAAAATATGTGTATTCTAATTTCACTGCACACAAAATTCTGCTCATGTGTTTTGGGCATTAGCATCTTTAGAACTAAAGAGGAGCTACACCATTTGTAATGCCAAAGTGTTGAATATTTGAGCTTGTTGAGAAACTGGTCTGCATTACCTGCTGTTTCTTAATAACTTTCCTCGAACTTTCAGTCATTGATAGTTGCAAATGAAAGAGCCGAGGAGGTTTTATCAAAATAGCTTCACTCTTTTGGAAACATTTGCCAAGGAAAACCATCGCCCACTAGGATTCGAAAAGTGAACAATTTTCTTGGATTTGACCTCTCAAACAGATTCAAGGTTAATAAATCTCATAAACTGTGTCATGCATGCGTGCAATAGATGCACGTAAAAACCCTCGAACAAAACTCGAACTCACGTTACCTACTAATGGATGTTAAGACGAGCTCTGACCATGAGGCAGACTTATAACCAACCTTGTTTCACTTTCTTTGCGGTCATTCAACACTTTCCAAAAATAGACATCACGCAGAAGGCAAACCATTGTTTGATTTACTTACCGTGATCTGAGGGGTTAGATTAACGATTCCGTCAACGAAATAGACTTGAGCTTGGCTCCCGCTTTTTATAAATTTTATAAATTTTGTGATAAAGATTCCAAACTCTAACTTCTATAGGAAGCCTACATACGAGGGCGGGTCAATAAGTCCGTGACTTTTGGATTAAAACACAGATTTTTTGATAAAAAAATAATTTTATTTTTCAACGTAGTCTCCCTTGAGCTCTATACACTTTGTCCAACGCTTCTCCAATTTTTTTATCCCTTTCAAAAAAAATGATTTGTCGAGGTCCTCAAAATAGGCCTTTGTTTGAGAGATGGCTTCATCATTGGAGTCAAATCTTTTTCCACCAAGCCATTTCTTCCATTGGGAACAAGAAGTAGTCGCTCGGAGCCAAATCTGGAGAATAGGGTGGATGAGGGAGCAATTCATAGCCCAATTCATGGATTTTTGCCATGGCAACTGCACATGTGTTTGTGGTCGACTGTGAGCAAACGCGGCACCCATCTTGCGGAAAGCTTTCTCATGCCCAAGTGATCATTCAAAATTGAAACCACTAAGCCATGCGAGATCCCTACGGCTTCCACAATCTCTCGCACTTTCAATCTTCGGTCGGCCAACACCATATCGTGAATTTTTTCGATTGTTTCGGGTGTAGAGACCTCAACTGGGCATCCAGGACGTTCGGCATCTTCAGTGCTTGTACGGCCACAACGAAATTCAGTAAACCCCTTTTTTACCATTGAAATCAATGGTGCAGAGTCCCCATAGTATTTATCAAGCTTAGCCTTGGTCTCGGTAATGGTTTTTTTTCGCAAGAAATAATGCTTAATAAGCACACGAAATTCACTTTTTTCCATTTTCTCCTCAAATTAGTGAGTAGTCTGATAAAAATAGCTGTCAAACACAAACTAACTGACGCAGCAAGTTTAAATTTTGACAGGAGTCAACTGACAGATGCCTGTTGACAGGAGCAGTGTTGCTGTTTCAGTAAAGAGGTCAGAAATTCAAAAAGTCACGGACTTATTGACCCGCCCTCGTATATAATTAAGAAAGACTTGCGGGCAGTTCTACTCTGAATTTGTTCAGCAGTTTTATACCAATCGAGATAATCCAGGATGCATCGTATTGTTGATTAAGGTAGCATCAAGAAATTAAAATAAAACTTGTCTGCAAAGACTAAATGTCGTTTAATTTCAGAAGTTCCATAATACAAGGAACGACAATTTGGAAGGGGGCAGAACTACGAGTGGTAACTCTGCAGTAATCAATTTAACTTACACTCGTCCCGGAAAACCTGAGGCCACCCCTCGAAGAAGGGAATCCTAATTCTAATTCTTCAAGTTGCAACTCAACTCAAAAGCGAACTAGGAGATCTTCAGAAGCGTCATGGGCATTTCTACAACTAAAGCGATAGACATTACAGTCGATGCATTTATCGATTCTCTATCCTATACCTTCGGCAAAGGAAGACAAGAAACGCCCCTCAGTGAGAATTCGAAAATCGAGAAACTTTTAGGCAGCTCAAAAGCAACGTGGAACATTGTCGAAGAGAAGCCAACAGGGCGATCAACCTACAAAGAGGGTACTAAGCAAATGAAGAAAAAGACAAGATTAATTAAGAGGAACTCCTGGGGAGTCCTCCGAGCTCATCGAATCAACCAACAAAATTTCTCATCTAACTATTCTGACTATAACGGACAATCAGGTCCTTTATAGTCAGAATGGTTAACACTAAGCATGTGATGTTTCAAAAGTCTAGGAAAATTGTTATTAGAAGGCTTAGGCAAGTCTAAAATTCCACATGGAGTTTTTCATCAAGACCACGACAATATTAAATTATAATCGTTTTTAGTCAGGCAATTCTGGTATTCAGCAGTTGCCCCCAATTAACAGCGAAAGGCTCAACGAAGCTCTAAAAATAGTAAGATATTCTGTCCAATGTAGAGCGTTATAAAGTTATAGATATAAACCTTCTTCGGCAAGATCCCAAAATTCCAGACAGGAATAAGTGGCGTAGTAATGAACAAACTGTTCACCGACAAGAGATAGCAGGCATTCTATATCAACGGCTCTGAGATGGTTTTCACCATGGAGGCAGAGCCCCTCTGCAGAACCTTACGAGTTCAAAGCTTGTTCAGAATTAAGAAGATTATCACAATCGCAGTCTCTTCCAACCCAAACAATTTTGGTCCCCATAGTAACGTTATTAATGATTCTAGGAACCGATATCGAAAAACAACATTTCTTAAGTTTTCGTATATTTTCGCTCGAAATCCAGTCACATGCGTCAGGCATACATAAGTTAAACTATACATTACATCTGTTCAGTCGGTTGTGTTTTTGGCTTGAAGTTCTTTATAAAATAATCCAAAGGGCTATGCGGACAAGAAAACATAAACCGTCTGGCACAGTTTACATTCTTTTCAAGAGCCATTTGAACAAATTCATCTTCCGTATCGTCATGATCCGTTGGAACACTGTTAAAAAACAACACTTTCAGTTAGGTTCTAAATTAAAAAGATTTCTACATCAGATAAGTCTTACGTAAAAATTATTCGAGCAACATCATTTATGAATGATTCTCCTTCCGGTAGTAGATCCTCTTGCATCTCACATATGGCACGTAGAATGCATTTTCTTATTTTTTTCCCTAACCTGCAAGTCGGACATATAAAAAATAGAGTCTTTGAAAAGTATACAGTATAAAGTATAAGAACCTACGCCTTTCCAAAAGCATCGAGCTGTTCGTAGATATCTCTCCGTTCGCGGTATTCCCTATGATTTTGCCATGATGGTGTTTTATTGCTGTTGTGATTCCTAGGGCTTTGCGACGACGGCAAGGGTCGATAAGGCTTGGTGTAGGTATTTTGCTGCGGTCGTCGATAAGGTGAGAAGTTTCTATTTTGACTGCGGTATGGGACGTAGTTTCTCCTCTGATCATTTTGGTAGTAATAATGTGATGGTTTACGGTAGTAGGGCCGTCTGAAAAAGCAAATAAAAAGTCAGTTGAACTTCTGTGGTTTTAACATTTTAGTTTTTTTTTTTTATAATATAGTAAGTAGAAGAAATCTAACTTAAAAAGTCCATATTGTTTTGTATAAATTCAAGTCTCGGCTTCTCGAATAAGAAACACCTTTAAAACGATACGATGGAGTCTGCTGAGGACAGAGGACAATATCAAAAAAATACATGAAATGGTGTTGGCTGACCGGAAAGTGAAGGTGCGCGAGCTAGCAGCAGCGCCATATTTTGGGCAATATTCTGTTTGTGAAAAAGTTATCCTGCCGCTGGGTGCCGCGCATGCTCACTCCTGACCAAAAACACGAACGCCAGAGCACTTCGAAAGAGTGTTTGGATTTGCTGATGCCGAATCGGGCGGACTTTTGGCGTCGATTGGTAACTATTGATGAAACCTGGATTCACTATTACACACCAGAGAACAGAATGAGTGCCCGACAATGGACTGAAGCCGGCACGAGTGCTCCGAAGCGGCCGAGGGAGGTTCAGTGGGTCGGGAAGGTTATGGCGTCGGTTTTCTGGGATTGTCATGGCATACTCTTCGTGGACTACCTCAAAAAAGGAAAAACCATCAACAGCGAGTATTACTGTGCATTATTGGAGCGATTGAAGGCCGAAATCGCTCCAAAACGGCCTCACATGAAGCGAAAAAAAATTTGTTTTTGCAAGACAATGCGCCGGCGCATAAGAGCATCGCAACCACGGCTTAAATCAATGACTTACGGCTTCAATTGCTGTCGCATCCACCGTATTCGCCCGATTTGGCTCCCTCGGACTATTATCTCTCCCCAAACCTCAAAAGATGATTCATCAATAAAAAGTTCAACACGGAGAAGTATTTTGCCTTCCAGAAAATTACTTTTCGGACGGGATCAAGAAGTTGGAAAATCGCTGGAATAAGTTTATCAAGCTAAAAGGGGACTATATTGAATGAAATAAGAAAACATTTTAAAAAAAAAAATTTTTTATTCCCAAGGAGGTTACTTTTCACCCCACCTAGTATGTACAAGCATTCAAGAAACGTACTTTATTAATAATTTGTCAATAATGACTTAGAACTTGTTAGATTCAAATACCAAACATTTGGCGCCACAGTTCAAAGTAAACCAAGGACCCTAACTGTAAGTCTCTTTAGCACAAAACAACATATATATGTTCATAATTTGGACTCCAGTTTTACACTCCAAGTTGTGTCCTTTATTTTTTTCAGTTCGTTGAAGCACGTCTTTCACTTTTGTGTTGCTTACCCAGACTGGAATCAAGGGCAGATAACATATTTTTTCTTTTGAGCCTCATGGTTTTACCACCCCACTGATGCGCTGTCTGTTGTCTAGGCCCATGTGACTACACTGCTCGCTTTTCAATCCTGTTCAGCATGTTCCGTGTTTTAGAGCGCATCTAAGAGGGAATATTTGAACGACGACGGTAGATTTTCTTTTCTTCTCCCACGTTGTCCTTTCATTCGGTCTATATTTTGTTTCAATCCCAGGTAACTAGTTCACACTTATCTGGCCGGTTTATATCGCTATACAGCCCGCAGAGTTCGCTGTTATATCTCTCTTTCAAAGCCCGCAAATGCAAGTGGGATCAAGACGCTTGCTTTTAAAATAACTTCACATCCTTCTGAGTCATCGAAGAAAACTATGATGATTAGGAAAAGTCTTTAAAGTGGTGTTTGGCAAGGCCTTTTTAGGCCATGGATAAACTGATTGAGCCTTGTAATTTTAACGCTAAGCCGAATAATACATAATCCTTGAGAATTACTGGATATAACGAGGTGCTGAAACTTTGACACTGTAAAAATAATTCGTATACAGATAGAGCTACAGCTGTCAAATTTAAAGGGTATAGCAATCATCATCGGAGTTAAGCAACGCGTACACATTTTTAAACTTTACAAGCAAAAAGAGTGCTCACTTCAAGCTACCTATGTTCCGCACGCTACTTGATTTTTTTGGAACACGTAATTGTCCTTTTGTGTCGACTATTCGACGTCCGATGGACAAATTTGGATCAGTCCAGTAATTAATCAAGTAAAACCCGTAAATTATTGTTTGTGAGGGTTTTCATTCGGGCGGGGTTATTAGTCTGTACCTTGTCCAAAATGAAACTGATACCGCCATAACTGTCACCGACGACGAGAGATACAGGTCGATGATTACCTATTGCATGATATGGATCTGGATGTGGTTCCAATAAGATGACGAAACAGTGTATGTAGCAATGGAACTTCTGCTCGAAAAATTTCACGGAATAATTATTTTGCGTTTCGTTGACGTCCACTGGCGTGCGAATAAGTCGCTCTTCTTAAATACGACCCGCCCAGCGAAGCCGCAGCGCCCAATTGACCGATATCATATTCCATACAAGATATAATCAAATACTCAATCAAATACTAAGAAATAGTTATATCATACACAATTTGTTTAATTTTTATTTTAGTGTTAGAACTCCCTTAGTGGAAGTATTTTTTTTTTGAGTTTTGATTTGGCAACACATTTCCTAATGACATCAAATTTGACAGCTAACAGCAAATATGTGATGGATTGTCATTTAATTACTAAAAAAATGATGTTGACCAAAATGATACCGTCTATGCGGGAAGAATAGATCTCCTTTTTTCGTTCGCCAATTAGATGACATTGATGTGAAACAGCTGTGGTTTGTCGTTTGAATAAGATGCGCGCCGTGCCACATAGCGTGCTACCAATAATTTATTCAAATAAATATTTGATGAGGGGCTATTTTGGCAATGGGCTCGAAGATTATGTGAAGAAGGTGTCAAAACTTTTGTTTTCTATCTGAATATAATAAGTCGGTAATCGTGAACAAACCAGTACTTGCAAACACAACACTGACAGGCTGCTGCGCCGTTTTTTAAGCCATTTCTGACGACAAAGGGTTCATTTAAATTACATACATTAGGTATCTTACGGTGCACGAGCGTTCTCAATCGTCATTCTGCGCAATGTGACGAGTTTAGTTATAGAGGGCAGTTAGATTTTTCGACAAGAATTTGTACCGTATATTAATCAGATAGATGCGCATAATGTCTGGCTTGTAGATGGTTGGATGGTCAGTTGGCCGCTTTTACGAAGATGAAGGCAGAGAAACTACGCGGCTGTGATAATATTCCCCAACGCAGCAAAATCATTTAACTAATGTATTTTCAATTTCGAAATTAATTACGTTTTGAATACATGAAACTCCATTCGGTTGTTGGTTTTCCAACTAGTTGTGTCCAAAAAAAAAAAGTTTTCCAACACAAAAGAAAGTTCGCAAACGTATATAGAAATTAAAAAGAGCGTCAAAAACAGATCGGAGGCCTGACGCACCATACTATTTATTTTATTATACTTCAGTTGGTGCTCGCAATAGCTATGTCCCACTTGCTGTCGAGGCACGGTTTCCAGAAGCTCCAACCAATATACTTTAAAAAAAAAATTAACTTGGAGGTTGGTAGATTTTTCGACTCCGATTAGTCCATCGGGTCACGTTCGACACGTTCGAAGGTTATGTTGGGACGATGGAGAAAATACCGGTTAAGGTTCTCTATCAGATTATCAGACAGATGGTTTGTCAGAGGTTCTGTTTTTAACGTCTTGTCGAAAGGGTTTTACAACAGAACGAGTACCGTCTGAGGATCAATTGAAGGGAATAGAGGACGCGAGTTGAAGGTCGCAATTCTAAAATTAAATTTGTCAGTAGTGGCAGAGAAGAGACGTAGATCGGCGGAAATCGTCGTCAAAAACAAAAGCAGCGGCAGCTTTGCCCATGTTTGGATGTATGGATGGAAACCGCGGCTAACCCAAGCAAAGAGCGCAGTGTTAGCTGACAAAAATTGATTGATACGGTCAAACCTACGCTGAAAAAACATCCCAGGTGATGACGTTCGATGGCGATACCACGGAACACTTTCTCTGTGATTGTCTGATCTACACTTGCATCATGCTGCAGGTACAAGGAACAAACTTAATGAAATTAACTGTTACGACGGAAAAAACGAGAAAGGGTAGGTTACGACTTGTCGAAATTTTGAAGCGTTAAGCGCCTTGTAAACGCTAAGACATGGTACTAGAAAACATGGTACCACTAAAACCCGCAGACGCTGATACCAATTCACTCCAACATAATTGAACACATCTCTCCATTTGTCAAAAGCTGTAGAGTTATTCATTCCAAACATCAGCATTTGGAATGTTCGCCATTTTTTCCCGACTATTTTGTGTATTCACACGAAGAAATTCACTGATAAAATGGCTTGCCCTAGTAAATGTTGACAGATGAAAGCGCAGCCACTTAAACATAGTATCAGCAATTCCGCCCATAACATCGACAAAAATCAAACCAGTTTTGATTTTAGTGAGACCAAATTCTGATGTTGGAGAGGCCAAAAAATTGGTACGCGTACCAGCCCGCAGACGGTCAACATCAGCTAAAACTTGGTTTGTTTTACATGTTTACTGGTACCATGTTTAAGCGCTTACAGGACGCTTCAAGTTAGCTGCGTTACGCAAGGCCAGCAATTTTGTCATGTCTAAAGTGCCGAAAAATGCTGAAAGAGCTTACGGGTAGAGGATGAGGTTGAGTTTCTTAATTTTTTGACTTTCAATTGCCTCCTCTGTCGAAAGGGGTCTTGTTAGAACAAAAAGTAAACACTTTTCTTGCTCTAACAGGCTTTTTACAGCTCATATCATAAGCGCATGTGAACTTTTACAACGCTTCTAAATATGACTGTAGAGAAGATACCAAATGTATTCAATTTCCAGCGGGCGTTAGTTTTACCCGAAGGTTAGTATTTGTGACGAAAAATATTTTTTGAAACTTCTGTCAAAACTCACCTATTTTCGACATGAAAATTCCTTCGATTCGATTTTGAAATGTTATATTCATTATTTTTATATTTCACAGGAAGTTTTCCCCTCCAAAATGGTATGACAGGATGCATTTGTACTTTATTGTATTTATCTAATGGAATGGCACTCGCGTTAACAACACCGATATTTTTAAGTTTCTCATCTTCTCTATTCACTACATTATCGATTCGCATCTGTGCTTGCATTTCATTTATGTAATTATTAATTGGCTCCCGCCATCCTTTAACCAATAGCGGTAGATCATAAAACAAATCAATTTCAATTGTTTCAAGGACACCCCGTGGTGCCGCACTTAAAATATGCTTTGTCACCACATCAGTCAATACGACAACAGAGCCTTTAACAAACACAAATCCTCGCTTTTTACGCATCAGAACGTTTCGAAATGATTTTTCATATATGGTGCAATTGAAACAGGCTTTTTCGAAATCCGAATGACCAATGTAGGAGGGACATGTAGTTTCTTCAGGACAACCCCGATAAAACGACACGACATTGATAAATTGTACTATGCTCGTTGCAAAAAGGAAATTGAACCGCATTTTTTGGCGGAAAACACTACGTCAGCCCTCAACTTTTCGTCTTACACCTTTCAATTGTTTGATCACTTTTTTATTTCAAAAAACTTAGTGTTTCTACTTTGAGTAATGTATGTAGAACTTTGTGACCTCAATCATCGGGTTATTACATTCGAAATGACAAAAATGTCACATGGTTCTGGAGTAAGTACTCATTGTTGCAGAACAAGTTACCCAAGCTACTCGTACATATCGTATTTGCTAATTAGGACGATGAACTTAATAAAATTATGAATGTACTCGTATCTACAGAATGTCTCTGATAGTATATTGGTGCTAATTGAATCGATTAGAACTTGATACATATCTCTGCATTGGCATAAGTTTATATTTACAATTATTACGAGACAAAAAGTTTGACAAAACTAGCACGACAACTGTTATTCAAATAATAGAATTTCAGGTAGATTTTGTCGGTGACATTTTTCGATTCTTTTATAAATAGAAGCGAATTTGAATAACTAGAAAGTTGAAGTAAGTTAACTCCAAATGTGAAACTTCACAATTTTGAAAATTCAAATTTGGGAGTCGAAATTTAAGTCAAATATATTGATTTACAGAACACCCTGCATAAAGCATATTAATATAGGAGAGCGTGTGGTATGTAGGTATAAAAAAACGGCATTTTGAATTGCCGTTATTGCCACCCCAGCTTGTTGGCATAAATGTCACTTTGACATGACGCAGCTGTTGTTTGTTTTATGGACTTTTTGTATACCAGTGAATAGGTCGGGCCATCAGAAAATATTTTATCGCTAGACCCCGTTGAGTTAATTCGAATAATGTATGAAAAAAGAAAACTATAATAGAGAACAAAAAGTTACACCTTTGCAACGTAATGCTGGACGAGTTGAAACTGAAACAAAAAACATTCAGAGCGTTTATTCAGGTCGTGCGCTTGCTCAAAGCACTGTTGAAAAATGGTTTTGTATATTTCGGAACTCTGATATGACTTTGGACGAACTCAATGACGACATATTGCGAGCCTTAGCGAAAAATAACCCAAAGATTTGAACTAATGAGATTGCTGTGTTTGCTTAATATTGACCATTCGTCAGCATTTTGCCATTTGAAAAAACTTGGATATACTTGCAGGTTCGACACGTGGCTACCGCATTGTTTGACTGAAATAAAAAATTAAATAAACTGAATCTCGTCTCCGTGGCTATATCTCTGCTTACAAGCCATTAAAATGAACCTTTTTCGGATCGAGTCGTAACAAGTGACGAGAAGTGTACTCTGTATACAACGTGGAATGAAAAAGGATCTGAAAAAAGAGGTTAAGGTGCAGAACCCTTAGCAAAAGCTGGCGAAACAATCACTGGGAATAAGTACTGAGTAATCTCCACCGAAAAGTGGAACCAAAGCGTACATCAATCTGATGAAAACAAGATTGTTGCACTTAATATTTCTAAGACATTCGACAGAATTCGCCAAAAAAGTGGTGGTATGCCGCAGGACTCCGTTTTTTCTCCGATTTTCCTCTTAATCTTCGTTAATGAACTCTTATCTGCTACTTCTAATCGAACATATTCCTTTGCTGACGAGAGTACACTCTGCTTTTCATTTTCGTTCTTGGAATCACATCCCTGCTCGTCAGCTGAAGAACGAGAAGGGCAGCGTACATTAAGCTCATTAAAATCCGATATTAACACGATAACCAATGGACTGGAATTTAATATTTCCAAAAAACATTGTTTACAGTCGCTAAATCAAAATTTAAGTACCCAGAAATTATCCATGAATGGCACTTGCATCGTCGAAACCGAAAAACTTTATATTTTTGGTTTGAGTGTCAATGACAACTTACATTGGGGAGACCACATATTCAGAGTCGCCAAAAATGCTGCAAAATGTCTAGGTTTCCTCAAGCGATGTTAGAAATATATCGCTTCCTCTGATCTGTCCTTTATACAAACTGGCGCAAAATTAATCATCCAATTTTGTTTTTGAATTATTTTTTTACTAAAAAAAAAAATTATTTTGACGGATGGAAATCATTATTTGTACCTTTACAATTTTTTCTGTTAACTGGAAAGATAATACCCGCTGCCGCCTGTGTTGATACACATTTGTTCCCGTTTTATAGCATTTTCCATGACTTTCCGCATGATTTCCGGTGATAACTGTTCGCATTCCTGTCGAAAATTCTCCTTATGGGGTGACGATTGTCTGAGGCTTGTTGGCATAAGCCCGCGACTTCAAGTAGCCCAAAGAAAGAAGTCTGTGATGGTTAAATCGGGCGATCTGCTGGCTATTCTAAATCGTCACAACGGGAGATTAGGATTAGGAAGTCTGGAACAGGAAACGCTTTCTTCATAATATCAATTGCGGCTCGTGCTGTGTGTGCAGTCGCACCATCTTGATGAAACCAAATGTTCACCAAGCCCCGCTCATCCAATTCCGGCAGTGAGAAGTCGTTCATCATAGCCCTGTAGCATTCGCCAGTAACAGTGACCGTATTGCCGATACCATCCTCAAACAAACACGGCCCAATCACTCCGCCCGCTTGAAAGCAGCACCAATGGAAATGCGCCTAGTCGCTCATTATGATTTTCGACACAAAATCGTTCTCTTTGTTGTTGAGATTGAGGATGACTCAAAAATAATTCACACGCGACTGGCGGTCAGGAGGCATTAACTGATGCACTGTTTGCACTTTGTACGGGAACATGTGTAAGTCATTCACTAACATTCTGGCAATGCCCAATTGCGCGGCCCGTCGTCTATTTGATGTTTCTTCGACATTAGCAGCCGCAGCCGCGATATTCTCGACCGAACGACCGGTGGCGGCCACACCCTGCATGATCTTCTGTGGTTCCTCCTCGAGTCAAGTAGCTAAGCTAAGGAATGTCTGCCACGTTGACATGACACGATTAGAAAATCGACGTTGAAATTCATGCTGGAGCTAACACCATCGACCGATTATTGCTTAAAAAAAACGACACAAATTTTCTGCGGAGTATAGCGCTCCATTGCTTATCTGTTTGTATACCGCAGCTGTCTAGTTCACAAATGTCAAATATGATGGACTCACGACGCCATTTGCTAAAATTATAACATCTTCCAATAGGATGATTAATTTTGCGCCGCTTTATATATAAAGCATTAATCCGCCCAAAATTGGAGTTAAATGGTTATGGGTGATGCCAATATAACACAGTTGATTGACACCAACAAACATAGGCGTAGTGTCTCTTGCCTCACCTTTTTCCATCGCATGGGCGATGGCGATGGGGCGATAGTAAGCTCATTGGACTACCACCCAGAGAGTCTGGGTTCGATTCCAGGCTGGGTCACCAACAATTTTTCAAAAATCGCCATAACCCTTTCGGCGAGCAATGGCAAACTCCCGAAAGTAAATTTGCCAACGAAAAAGATTCTAAGGAGTGCCGTTCGGATTCGGCGATAAACCGTAGGCCCCGCTCAGATGTGACTAAAATGACAACATAAGCAACACAAATGAGACTCGGGCAGAGAGTCTGGGTTCGATTCCTGGCTGGGGGTCACCAACAATTTTTCAAATCGCCATCACCCTTTTGTCGGGCAATGGCAAACTCCCGAAAGTAAAATTGCGTACGAAAAAGCTTCTAAGAAGTGCTGTTCGGACTTGGCGATAAACCGTAGGCCCCACTTAGATGTTACAAAAATGACAAACATGAGCAACACAAATAACTTGACACTCATTTGTCAAGGCCATGGCCCATACCGGCCTGCCAGCGCCACAGTGTTTTTTTTTTTTTCGGCCGGCCTGAACAAAATTCTGCCCGAAAACTAAAACGGGGAAGATTCGGAGGTCAACCGACTTCGGTTTTTGCACGAATTGAATTGTGTATGCTTTAAAACTAAGATCCTCACGTTAAATACGTCAAGTTGGTGTATCCCGATTCTAAATTCATCAGCATAAGTTTTAATAAATGCCAACGCTCTCCAGGATTTTAGATGCCTGACCGTTTCAACCAGCTTAAATCGACTAGGACCAGTACCTTGTGCCTTGTGCTAGCCAAAATGCAGATCCTTAATAGGCCAATGTCAGCGAACAATTGTGAGAAAGTTTGATGGCGAGCGGCTATAATAAGAAAAGGCTGCCAGGGGTTTTTCTGATTCAGCTTCTTTTAACTCTCAACGAGTCCACTGCCGCCTTCAATGCATTGGATCTAAGCATTCAAACAGAAAAAATCTTAATTAGATGACGAACGCAGCCAGGGAAATCTAAAAAAACCGCGGATCTACAGAGCGGCTGGGCAGGAAAAGTCATGAAGAAAGACTTTGCCAGCTCTATGAGCAAAAAAAAAAACCGAGAACATAGAATCTTTAGAAGAGTAAAGAAAAATTTGATCGAGGCCTTAGAGAGGGGCAGCTAGAAGAATGAAAATATTTTACATTCTTAGGTGTTCATCTCTAAAACCTGGATCCACGAAAGTATAAGCGATGAATGGAACCTTAAAAATGTTCGTCCGATCCTAAAAACAGGAGATCCCATTAACTGCGCCAACTGCTGGAGAATAAGTCGACATCGCATACTTAATCATTAAACCTTATTATATAAACACCTAAGACTCTTCATCAACAGTCTAACTGCCTCTTATCGGTGTGGCTTAGATCGGGAAAGTCCAACATATACCAAGCTTCCGAATCGATACATACCACCTCTGCAATTGATTTAAAGCCACATACATATGTCAGCATCTTTAGAGACTAAGTATACAAACCCTACAGTACAGCAGGATTAAGATTGCCAATGAAGACATCCCCGGTAAGCCTGGTAATGAGAAAATCGAGACCTTCAAAGTCAGCAAAGGAGTTAAGTGGTCAACAAAGGGAACAAAAACAAAGAGGGACACTTGGCATCGACACCTAGAAGAAGACGAAGTTGCCTATTGAGCTACAACTTTGAGGTTAGTTAAGAAGCAGAAACTAGGCCACTGACGAAAGAAGATGAAAATGACCCCAGTAAATGAAGGCAAACAACAACATTCCGTCACGCACGTAGAAATTTCAGAACCTTAAAGGTCCACTTGAAGCCAACGAATTAGTAAAGGCCCAACATCGCTACAAAATGGAGATGACTGCTATTCCAGAAGTGAGATTGAATAGGCCTGGCTAAAGAAATTGACATCTGTTATTTTGAGAAACAAGAAGCAGTGCCAATTCAGAACTTTGTTTTTCATCAGAGAAAGACTTGGGCAAAAAGTTTTGAGATCTGGCGAGTTTGATAACGATTCGCATAAGCCTTAATTCGATAATATTAACCTGATATGCACTCTCGCCACAGAGCAACTATTGCCAACTATTAAGACTGATGTGTTCTGTTAAACGGATCCGTGTTGGAGTACCGCAAGGATCTGCGCTTGAACCAATTCGTTTCATTACAATGTCGCAAAATACTACATAACTAACGCTGTTTCTGTTATACTTGAGTAAGTGGCTTGTATGGGCACTTCTACCTCAAATGGAAGATAAAAATCTTTAAAACGTAAGTAATCTTCTTCTACACTTTCTCAAGGCAGATACGGACTAATGTAAATATATCACAGTCAAACCGTCCGATAACAGCAAGCCCTACAAATGATACAGATATAGGACATCAGCTATAAATGTGAGCAGCATGAAGTAATGTCATCCATCTCGAAGTCGTCAGATTGTACAGAACAACGACGGAAACGCTCGCCGGTAAGTAGGTTCGAAAAACATCTCACCAAGACCTTTAGTGTCGAAAAAGTTTTAGGCAAGATGATGACCTGTCACTTTTATTTTGTAACATCATAGTGTAAGATTTCAGTATTGGAACTTGGCCTGTATTATAAGAAGTTAGAGATTTGTAAACTTTGAGCTGCTGTTAACTCCGAGAATTATACTTGAATGAGTAAACTTTAAAAACTTTCCAATCGCTGTTTTATTGACATAAAAAGGCTATTAATATATAATATTAATATTTTGCCAAGAAATACTAAAGACACTCCACATCCTAGACTTGGCTAATGGCGAACATGCATAGCTTCAGCAAATGCCGATGCATAGCTTCAGCAAAGGCCGATGAAAACATCCTGCAATATACTTGGTACGATTTTTAGTCAGTTCATATTGACGGGTTCTGGAAAACTTTAAGTGCTGTAGAGCGACATCAATTTGGTAAGAGAAGTCCAGATTAATTAGCTATTTTGTCTAAAATATGTAGAGAAACGTTTCCAATCAAAAAGGCCCTAATATTAAAGACCCCGCCTTGCCTGCGACATTTACAAATAAAGGTGACTTGGAACTTGGAACTTGGAACTTGATACAGTTGACCAAAAACAGTGCTGTTTAAAGAGGTTATTTGGTTATGGCCCAAGTCAACTGCGGACTATGGTCATCAAAGTAGTTAGCAAAAACTTTGCGCAAGCTTTCTATCTACATTTTCCTCTTCGATCCGGGGGTGCACATCATTTATTCGTACACAATCCATCAAATAAAAAAACCCAATTTCCTCTAGACTTTTTTGGACTTGCTATACTACTGGGCAACATTACATAAATGATGACCTAATACATCCTTGTTTACCAAACTAAAATCACAGTCCTGCAAAGCACGAACCTACCTGTATTTTTCCTGATAGTTTTGTTGATTTAACTCCCACGTTTCCTTGATATTGTTTTGGAAATTCAATGGATTCTTTCCCAAAGGTGGTTTGACATATTTAACTTTATTATATTCATCTAGTGGGATCGCACTCGCATTAACAACGCCGATATCTTTAACTTTGGCATCCTCCTCTTCTTCCAGATTATCCATCCTAGTTTTCGCCTTCATACCTTTAATGTAGTCGTCAAACGGTTGACGCCATCCATCGACTCCCAACGGGACATCGAAGAAAAGATCTATCTCATTGGAATGAAGTACACCGCGAGGGTAAGGCGATACAATTTGTTTTGCAACTACATAGGTCATGACTACGATTGATCCTTTGTAAAATACAAATCCACGTTTTTTTCGGGTAAGAACCTTCGAAAAAGAGTTCCCATAAACTGTGCAATTCGAACAGACCCTATTTTTTCGTAAACTTCCGAAGGATGAAGCCCGTGTAGAATTTGCAGCATAGTCCCGAAGAGAATACACGATATTAATGAGTTGAAGCACAATTAGAAATGAAATATTTAACTCCATTGTATCTCAAGATCGCACTATATTTAAATTTTTTTTTTCTAAAAATAAATTCCGTTCACAGTTGTTAATCGACCGACTTTGACACAATGAATGCCTTTGTTAGATACATAATTCCAATCTATGCAACAGATACATTTAAAAGAACAAAAGACATTTAAAGTTTTCCCACTATTATCGTTTACATAGATCACAAAATATAACATCGCCACAGATGTGTCAGACTTGGATATTAGCACTTTCACGCCTGGATGTTTTGTAAGAACAACATGCTACAATATAAAAGTCAAAGTCGCATATGCCACAGACATTCCCTTTGAAGAATTAGAACAACGAACGGAATTATTAAGAAGTAAATCAACAGAAACTCTAACAATAGATTTGATCTTTAGATTATGTGTAGACTTAAACATCGGATATGGCAATCAAAGACAAAAAAAAAGGGAAATTGGAGAAGCACTCGGCACTCCTGATTTAGTTTGTACTTTTGTCTAAGTTCGCACTTTATATGTCAGTTCTAAGCCTTCCTATGTTCAACAAATCAATTTACATAAAAAAATGATCATGGCTAGTTCTTTTAAAATGGAGAATTCAATTGATTTAGATGAAATTAAAAATAAGATCACCATTCACTGATCTCACAACTCAGTTCTTAAAATAAATGGGAAGGGTTTTTTAAGCGTTGAATGCCAAACCACTAGATCCACAGCTCTCAATTGAAAAGCGGACCGTTGGCAAATATTGGCAGGACTTCCTCAGGGAGGCAGTATTGGACCTATTCTATTTTATTTAACGACTCATTTCCTTCAATGACACTCTATAGAGCCAATTAAGAGAAATACAATGGAATCGTCAATGGCAAATTGGCTGCACATCGAAGCGAGCTTGAACGATCATCAACGTTTTTTCCTCCTACAATCATGCATTTACTTTATTCTGTGCTACATGACGACAGAGGGTAAGCAATGACAGTAGTAGAGCAAAGACCTCCAGAAACTTCGCTGCAAAGTTTATAAGGCCTTAAGCTCTGCTTAATCATTTTGATCAGAACAAGACTAGGAAATTACAACAAAGAAAGGCCCTACGTAGGACCAGACTTAGTTTGAACAAATGCTAATGATTCTTAACTCTGTTTATAAATGCTATCGTTTGGATAAGGAAGTGAGAAGTGGTAGCGGTGTTGCCGTGGATATAAAATGCTCGCTCCACCATCTAGTAGAAATAGGAATCCTTTTACATACATAAGATTTATTTATAACAAACATGCCTAACCTTTTTACCTCGCCCATAACCCTTAATAAACTAACTTCCGATCATTTTCCTATTAAGTGTAGTATATTAACTTCTCCAGTGCAATTTTCAAATCAAGTCTAGGCCTTCAAAATTAGAAACTGGAACTTATTTAGAAGCCTAACGCAAGTAAATATAGAAAATGCTTTCGTTCCAATTTTGAAACCTAGCAAAGCTCCTAATTTTCCTTGTAGTTACAGTTCAATTAGCTTGCTAAGCTCTCTAAGTAGGTAAGTGCCTGGAAAAAATCACAAAGCATAGAATTGAGTATTTCGTACAATTTTCCATTGTACCTTATTAGAATTATTCAGTTTTTCCAATCTTTCCGAAATTTTATGTCTCCATCAATCAGGGGCTCTTAAACAATCAATCGAATTATGCAGGAGTTCCACAAGGATCTCTTCTTGGTCCAGTACTCTTTAATATTAATATTTCTGATTTCCCCAAATTAATAAACTGTAACATTGCTCTTTTAACTGACATTACTTGTATTTACTCTTCAGTTACAATTGGCTTCAACATAGAAACTAATCTACAATCTGTCAAAGAGTATTGTTTATATTGAAAAATCAACATAAATGCTTCTAAGTCTCATGCTATCTTTTTCATTCGAAAAAGAAAAGCTTGCTTACTTTCAAGTTACAACCTTCTTATCAGCGATAGTCAAATTGAGTGGAAATCGAATGCAAAGTATCTTGATCGAAAATTATTCAGAAAATTGAAAATACAGGTTTATTCATCTAAATCTAAATTGTCCCCTTCAAAGTAATCCCCATCGACCGCAAAACACTTATGCCAGCGCTTGATCCAATCCTCGAAACATGTTTTATATTCGGTTTTCGGTATGTCCATCAGTGGTTCCTGCGATTATTCCATTACTTCCTCTCGGTTGCTGAAACGCGTTCCCCGTAGTGGTTTTTTTTAACTCGATTGAACAGACAGAAGTCACAGAGAGCCAAATCAGGTGAATTCGGTAGTTGTTGAATGGTATTTGTTGCATTTTTCGTCAAAAAATTACGCCCAAATAAAACTCTTTGTTGACAGTCTGGCCTTCTGACACAAATTCATGATGCACTACACCGTTGTAATCCATGAAAACCGTGAGAATTGCCTTCTTTTTTGACTGAAAACGACGTGGTTTTTTTGGTCTCGGCCATTCACTTGCCTGATGTCTGGATTGCCGGTCGTACTCATAATCCCACGTCTCGTCTCCAGTAATGATCCTTTTGATGAATGTGGGATCGGATTCAGCCTCGCAAATCATCTCTTTTGCGACATCAACACTGTCTCTAATTAACCAAAATGTCTTGGAGGGATCCATAGGCAATGTTCAAGTCCTCCGCTATCTCTCTGATGGTTAATTTGAGGTTATTGACCAACATTTCTTTTACTTCATCACTTTTGAGCAGCTCGTGCCACTGGTAAACGACCGTTTTCTGTAGAGAATTGTTGCCGAAACACTTTTCCAACATTTCCAACGTTCGCGCACCATCAAATCCATTTTTTACGCAATTTTTAATACAAGTTCGTTGTTGCAATACACACAGAGATAGACGTACTCTACGTAACTTTTACAAAGGTCAAGCTATGATGCTAAGATTTAGAGGGAATATCAACAACAGATGTACCAACTTAACAAAAAAAAACAGAACTCAAATCGGAACAATGGGAGCGCCACACGGTGGTTATTTTATTAAAGTGGTATACTTGAATAAACGCTTAACATTCAATCTTCATATTCAAGAAATTATCAAAAAAGTTAAGTTCACAATAAGGGTTCTATACCAATTTATATGCAGGAGTTCAAAGTTAAACGACACCAACAAGTTATTTATTTTTAAAGGTATTTTCCAATGAATATCCTGTCTGAAAGAAATCATCTACGGGAACTTTAAATAATGCAAAACAAATTGTTAAAAAAGATGCTTAATCTGATCTGTTTTTTTTAATTGAGAAACTACACAAAATACTCGTAGCTGACATTGAAATGGTTACAACTAGAATTGAAGAACTATAGTATACCATCAACATAACATCTCTTGCTTATCTTCCGACAATGACTTGATTTCTAACTTCGCTTCACAAGAGTACAATACCTTCTCCTCACGTTTCTGTATTAACATTTCGACTTATTTATTTACTATACTGAAATCTTCTTCATTTATTGAAATCGTTTTGAATACACTTTTTTTTTTCCTCCAGCTAAATATGGTATTTTATATTTTTAGTGGCTTTTCCTTCAAACTTTTAATAAATTCTGTGATATAATATTTAAGAAATTGTATATACTATACAGTGGCTCTACTTTTTGACCACATGTTCAGAGCAAAGCATAATTTTTAGTTGTAACTCTTCAAGTTTAACAGTTAGAGTAACTAAATTTTCACTCAAAATAAATAAAGTGATTATGAATCAGCACAGCAAAAGCAAACGAAAATACGCTGTTATTTTGTGAGAATTTGCAAAAGTTCTTAAGGTCCATTCACAGCCAGCGAACTCCGACCTGCGAATCGATCCAGCTTTCGTCAATTTGACGTTTCTTTCACAGCCGCATTTTTTTGGTCGTAGAAGTGTGCAACTGTCGATTGCAGCTGATTGAGAAATAAACAAACGAATTGAAGTTAAATACGCGCGACCTGTTTGGAACGTGAATAAATCTTGACAAGTCGTACCAAAATTCAACTGGTCGCGGGTAAATTTTAAGAATGTGATTTGACGATGACGGTCGCAAGTTCGCTGGCTGTGAATGGACCTTTAGGCAACGCATTATGATCAATTTGTTGACACTGTCGCAGTTGCACATTGTGAGTACAAAATTGGGCCAAGTGTAGAGTTTTCTCTGTGTTTTTTGTTAACAATAAAATTTTTTAAAGCAGGGATCGAAAATACCAGGTATTTTAATTTTTTTTTTGCAAAAAAGGCCAGTTTTAGTTAAGGTTGTAAACTAAAAAGAAGTACATCTGGTTGATGCTGATGATGCTGCCTGTCGATTCCTGTTATGCCTTTAAGAACGTAACCCATTTTGAAAATGGGCCAAATAAAATTAGTATTTTTGGCCACATAACATAAGTGGCCAAGCGAACCAGTTATTTCAACCTTTTATATTTATTGAGCAGATGGAAACTGGTTGCGTTAAACATTTATTTTTCTAGCCGAATGAAAAAAGTTCACTTTACCCAATATTATTTCTTTGGGCATTAAAAATAGATCGTAGAGAAAAAAAAACACTTTGCACCACTAATTAAATTGGGCTGTAAGTACCTGTTTCATCAGCCTTTTTCAAAAAATAGGCCAATTGGGTTCGGTCCCTGATTTAAAGTATTAAAATAAGAATCCTACCTAAGTTAAATTTAAATTTCAGTTTAAACAGGCATTTTAATTGTTTTAAATTTGATGTTAGATGAAAGAACTTGGTATCTCCTAAAGGAAGTAGAAGGGCTAATTGTTTCCAAAACAACTCATCGAGAAATATCTCGAAAACTTGGAGCTTCTGTGGGAGTTGTATCAAAAATACGTAAAAATTTTAAGTGTGACGCTAAAAAGAATAAATCTGGAAGGAAACCGATTTTAAACCGATCACGTTCGAGACAGAGGAGAGATGAGAATTATGATCGGATGAGGAACAAAATAAGGCGCAATCTTGGTAACGATTATGTTACTATACAAAAAAGAAAATTTGTACCATCACCTAAGTTGTGGCCATCATGCAGTAGTAGGACAAAATGCAGAGAGAAGCTTAATGGTACTCATGACGGTATTTTTAAACAATTTTTGGATATGGGATCCTACGATCTACAGAATAGCTACCTGTTTGCCTGTGTTCATGTGGGGAGAAAGAAAAGATGTTACCACTAAACATGGAAACTAAAAGAGTCCATATGTAATTTCTCGGCTCGTTATACAGTTCATATAGATGGTGAGGATGTGCAAGTTTGTAAAGTTTGGTTTCTAAGCTTGCATGGACTTCAGAATGTCAAAATAAAATGAAACGGAGCAATTACACCTGCAAAGGATGGTAGAATTAAACATGTAAACCGACCAAATCAACTTAATGCTGAAAGGAAGGAATCGGTTAGAAATCACATTAACAAGTTACCAAAACATCAAAGCCACTACAGAAGAACTAATAATATGGGAAAAGCGTTCCTAAGTTACGATATGATTGATATGATTGCTAGAATGCACAGAGGGTACTATGTACCTTGGCATTGATCCTGTAAACGAAAGCGCCTATCGAAAAATATTTCGCACGGAGTATAATATTGGCTTCAAATTACCAAAATCTGATACATGCAAAACTTGTGATGAAACAACTATAAAGCTCGATACTGCAAGACTGAATAGGAATGAACAAGAACTATAAAGGCTAACATCATTTTTAGATCAACATATGGATACAGCTAAGGCAGTGCAGGATTTGCTCAAATCTGAGACTGAATGTTCAAAATCTAACAGAACGAAGAAATGTGTCATACCCTTTGATTTGCAACAAGCTATGCCAATCCCGAAACTAACAACTTATTCCGTTCTTTATTACAGACAAATTTGGCTGGATAGGGGTAACATCTATACATGGACAGAAAACCAAGCCAAACGGGGATCAGATGAAGTTGCGTCCGTGTTACTTAAATTTCTCAACAATATTACTGATGTTGAAGATCTGGTTATTTTTACCCGATAACTGTCCAGGGCAAAATAAAAATTGGCTCTTCATGTCTTTTAAGCTGCATCTAACAAAAGAGAAGCGGTTTAAATTAATCACATATCATTTCCTGTTGAGTGGTCATACGCATTTGCCATCCGACAGGGACTTCCCTTTAATAGAGAAGAGGCACAGAAGATATGCTACGGAAATTTATTCCCCAGAAGGTTGGCATAAAGTAATAAAAGAAGCAAATTAAAATACCCCATTTGTAATGACAGTCATGGAACACGTCAATTTCTTTAGTTTTCAACATATTTTGACAGATATAAATTAAAACCCACGTACTTCACATAAGAAAATTTTTGATTTCGCAGGCATATGCACCTTCCAATTTAAAGAAGCAAACACAAAATCTTTCTTTGAAAAACATAACATTAATGAGAAAGGAGTACAAAGAAGTAAAAATTTTGAAAAAGTGACGACCTATATCCACACATTTAAGTGAATTGAAGCGAAAGTATACAAAGCAGGTGAGAATTGCAAGGAACGAAATGCTCAATGTACAGTCCCTACTTTCATACATTCCGCCGATACATCATTATTTCTACAATAGCCTAACATGTATAGACACCGACAATCAAGATAAAGAAATCATTGGCTTAGTGCTTTTATTTTTCATTTTCCGGGCTTCAAGCCAGGCCAGACCAAATATTCACACTACGACAGATCTTGGAGAAGACCCATCGATTTGAAGGCCGCATATGACAGCATCTATAGAGACGAGCTAGTCAGAGCAATGTCTAGTTTCGACATCCCTACCAAATTCGTTTGTCTGTGCAAGATGATGATGCAGAATGCACGCTGCTCCATCAAGGTCGGTAAAGATCTCACCGAGACCTTTGATGTCCAGAAAGGATTTAGACAAGGCGATGCGCTGTCATGCGATTTTTTCAACATCGTACTTAAAAGAATAGTGCAAAACTCACGAGCAAACACAAGAGGCACAATCTTTCAAAAGTCCGTCCAGCTACTCGCATACGCCGATGATATTGACATAATCGGGAGAAAGCAGCGTGATGTCAGTGGCGCTTTCGCGAGTATTGAGACGGAAGCGGCAAAAATGGGTTTAGCGGTCAATGAGGACAAGACCAAGTATATGCTGTCAAGCAAAAAGAATAACCAACACTGACGTCTCGGGCAGAACGTCACCCTCGACAGATATAACTTTGAGGTAGTTAAGGACTTTGTCTACCTAGGCTCAGCTATAAATACAGACAACGACACCAGCGCTGAGATCAAGCGAAGAATAACTCTTGCCAACCGCTGTTTCTTTGGGTTAAGAAGGCAATTGAGTAGCAAAGCCCTCTCTCGGACAACAAGTCACCCTTTATAAGATCTTAATAATCCCGTTCCTGCTCTTTGGCGCAGAGGCACGGACATTATCAAAAATGGATGAGGGTGTTCTTGGTTGCTTCGAGAGAAAAATTCTTCGGGCGAACTTCGGTCCCGTCTTCATTGACGGTGAGTGGGTGGAGGAGGAGATACAACAATGAACTCTACGAACTGTACGGCGACATCGACCTAACCAGACGAGTGAAGATCCAAAGACTAAGATGGCTGGGTCATGTAGAGCGTATGGTCACCAATGCTCCGGTCCGAAAAGTCTTCGAATCCGATCCCGAGGGACAGCGAAGTAGAGAAAGGCCAAGACTCAAGTGGCGCACGCAAGTGGAAGGGGACCTCAGCTACTTAGCGTGCGAAACTGGAGGCAGCTAGCCAGGGATCGAGCTGGCTGGAGACGATTGTTGACTGAGGCCCAGGTCCACCCCGGGCTGTAGCGCCACCTAAAGTAAGTAAGTAAGTGATATGAGTTACAAAAAACTTTTTTAAGAACACATTTCGTTGTTTTGGTAAATTGGTTTGAAATTTGGTAAATTATCAACACATAGCAGTTATTAAAGATAGTTAGAAGTTCAAATGTTTGTTAGTATATTTTTTAGATTTATTTATATGTATCTTTGAAACCCATTTTCTCAACATAATATTTTGTTTTTGTAGTTTTTCATGTTATTGCAATAAACCCTTCAAATGTACTGTGCTTAGTCTTAAAAATTAATTATTCAATGTTACCAAATTATTAAAAACCAATTCCTGAGAGATGTGGGAGAATCCCAACCTTATCAATTAAGAAACAGAGGGGATTTCAGGTTACCACATTATGTTAGTAGTCTAACACAAAATAGTTTAGTCAACGAAGGTTATCACTTATTTAATTAACTTCCAAGCTACATAAAAACTGACGCAAGACTTTCAAATATTTAAAAGAAATGTAATTATTGCATTCATACAATTTAAGTACCCTCATAATTGAAATTAAAATGTTGTACAATATATTTGTTTTTGTTTGGTCTTACTTCTAGTTAGTTAAAAGGTTAGCATTTCAGAAAAAAATATCTGAACACAACGTCAGAACTTATGGTTCTCCACTTGAGGGTATACATACATTCCCAGCAACTGGCTCTGGCTTGACCTGTTTTCGTTTACTTGACCAAACTGCACTTGGATTTTGGTTACCTACTGCTTTAGCAAAAAATTTAAACTTCGCCCTTTATTCAGTTCAAATTTCAGGCAACATCACAAATAATAAATGATCTAATACTTTCTCTATTACTAAACAAAAGTCCTACAAAGTATGAACCTACCTGTATTTTTCCTGATTGTTTTGTTGATTTACGTTCCACGTTTCCTTCATATTATTTTGGAAATTCAATGGATTTTTTCCCCAAGATGGTTTGACATATTTCATTTTATTATATTCATCTAGTGGGATCGCACTCGCATTAACAACGCCGATATCTTTAACTTTGGCATCCTCCTCTTCTTCCAGTTTATCCATTCGAATTTTCGCCTTCATACCTTTTACGTAATCGGTAAATGGTTGACGCCATCCTTCAACTGCCAGTGGGACATCGAAGAAAATGTCTACCTCATTGGATTGAATTAGGCCGCGAGGGTAAGGTGCTATAATCGCCTTTGCAGCTACATCGGTGATTACCACGACGGTTCCTTTATAAAACACAAATCCACGTTTTTTGCGTGTAAGAACCTTCGAAAAAGAGTTCCCATAAACTGTGCAATTCGAACAGACTATATTTTTTCGTAAACTTCCGAAAGGTGAAGCCGATGTAGAATTTGCAGCATAGTCCCGAAGAGAATACACGATATTAATGAGTTGAAGCAGAATTAGAAATGAAATATTTAACTTCATTGTATCTCAAGATCGCACTACTCGTATATTTCAATTTTTTTCTAGAAATATTGTAAATTCCGTTTTCAGTTGTTAATGGAACGACTTTGACGCAATGAATGCCTTTGTGAGATACATAATTCGAACCAATGCAGCAGATAAAAATCAAAGAACAAAAGACATTTAAAAGTTTTCCCACTACCACCATTTACAAAGATCAGAAAAGACAACATCGGCAGAGATGTGTCAGAATTAAGTATTTAGCACTTTCATGCCTAGATGTGTTGTTAAAATAACATTCTACCATGTAAGAGTGGCATATACCACAGAGCTTCACCATGAGGAATTAGAACAACGAACGGAATGATTAAGAAGTCAATCAACAAATATTCTGACACTAGATTAGTTCTTTAGATTATATGAAGACGTAAACATTGGATACGGCAAACCAAAATAATAAAATGGGGGAATTGGAGTAGCACTCCCAAATTTGGTCTAATTTAGTTTATAATTTTATTTAAGTTGTTACAATTCACACTTAATGTGTCAGTTCTATGCCCTTCTATGTTCAACGATTAGCATTGAAAAATGTAAATTGTAACATCATGGCTTGCACTTTTGAGACGGGGAGTTCAATTTAAAAGAAGTTCACTGATCTCACAATTTAATTCTTGAAAATTCGGAATCTAGTGTTTTGAATGCCAAATCACCAGATTCACAGTTTTTAGTTGAAAAGCGGACCGTTGGAAAATATCGACAGGAATTCCCCACAGACGTAGTATTGGACCTATTCTATTTTATTCAACGACTAATTTTTTTCCAAGGGCATTCCCTAGAGCTAACTGTGAGAAACACAATAGAATCGTTCATCGGATACTGGCTAAGGCCACAAATCCATTCGCAGCAATGATCCTTTTTACATTTAAATGCTCAGGACAAAAACAAGTTCTGTCCGAACCCCCATGAGGTTTTACCGTACTTAAGCTCCCACATGTCACTTATAAAACAAAAATCCTTTGATCTGTTCATAAAAGTTCATTTCGTTTGTAGATCTTCAGCAGTCCACATCACAAATGTTTTTTAATATATAGAAAAAAAAATTTTAATCGATCCCAAAGAAGAGAAAACTCCAATCTCACAGATATTACTACTGCGCTGGGTATAAACTCGAAGATTCTTTAGGATGAAATTATGGAATGCATTCATTCAACATGGGCCAGTCATCTCAGAAGTTGGATAGACTAGACTAGACAAATGGGATCGAAAATAACCCACAGTAGCTTTCTCTCGAAGTGGCAAAGTGCTTCTTCAAGCATCTATGTCTTGAACCAGTACCAGGATGATGAGTTTTACACCTAAATAAAATAGTTATGAGGGACGCTCCAGCCTTAAATAGAAATGGATCTTCTCTTATAAAATCAGATCTCGGATCGCACTTTGACCTGCGAGCATTTACTTGAGACGTACACACAAACTTAACTTCACGCGCTACTCAAAAATTAGAAGCAGCTCTCAAGCGTCATAGATAGATTTAGTTATACACATTTAAGAACGACTGTTTACTTATAAACGCTGCCAGCCCTAAAAGTGGTCGACGATTGGTGCACCAGAAAATTTTAGTCAGTCCTCTAAGAACTGAGGTCTCCTGAGGTTTTACGAATAGGAGCAACCTGACTGGTCTGACTCATATAGTGCTTAAAGGCTTCACCATTTAATTATCCAAAGAAACTTAGTAAAATATTTTGATGTCATTATACTCGTAGTTAGCAAACTTCTACGCACTAAAAAATGTTACGTGCGGGCGCGATGACTTTCTTTTAAGTTAGTTCTACTGGACATACTGTTTGATGCAATGGCACTTGAACTTTTGCCACGCAAAAAATACGAAGTCTACTGTCTCTACAAGGAATGTAACGGGTTCTTCATGCATGACTGGATGCGGTGGTTATTTTACATATGTCTTGTAAGCGTAGATATGCGCACTCCTGCTGGCAACGAACTATTTTGTGCAAAAAAGGTGAAAGAGGTATCTGAAGCAACCAAGCTGTTTTTAAAACCCTCTTATGACTTTAAGGTAGTTCGATAGCGCAAGACATCACTGGATGCAGTCGGAAGGCTTAATTCACTCAGTTTTAAATAAAGTGGCGCAAAATTAATCATCTAATTTTGTTTCTGAATTACTTTTTTTCTAAAATGCAAAGTTTGAGTGATGGAAATCTGAAGTCAATTTTTTCTGTTAAGTGGAAAAGATGACATCCGCCAAATGACTGCCACAAGTGTTGATACACATTTGTGCCCATTTTATCGCATTTTCCATGACGTTCCGCAAAATTTCCGGTGATAACTGCTTGCATTCCTGTCGAATATTCTCTTTAAGGGCTGAGATTTTCAGGCTTATTGGCATAAATCCGGGACTTCAAGAAGCCTCAAAGAAAGAGGTTTGTGATAGTTAAATGCTGGCCATGCCAAATCGCCAAAACGGGAGATTAGGTACGCGACCAGGAAACGCTTTCTTCAGAATATCCATTGTGGCCCACGCTGTGTGTGCGGTTACAACGTCTTGTTGAAACCACATGTTCGCCATCCCCGCTCATCCAATTCCGACAGTAAGAAGTCGTTTATCATAGCCCTGTTGTATTCGCCAATAACAGTGACCGTATTGCCGATGGCCTCCTCAAAAAAATACGGCCCAATCACTCTTCCGCATGAACGCCGCACCACACAGTGGCTTTGAGTGGATATAAAAGCTCTTCGTGCATCACTCGCAGATTTTCAGTGCCCCAGAAATGAAGATTTTGCTTATTGACGTAAACGCTTAAATGGAAATGCGCCACTTTCGACACAAAATCAGGACGCATTAACTTTAACAATAACATTAACGATTGCGTGGCCCGTCGTCTGGTTAATGTTTCTTTGTTCTCAGCGACATCGGCAACCACAGTCACGATATTCTCGGCCAAACGACCGGTCCAGTGGCGGCCACGCCCTGCATGGTCTCCTGTGGTTCCAGTCTATTCGAGTCAAGTAGCTAAGCGACGGAATGTTTGCCCAGTTGGCGCGACACGATTAAGAAATCGACGTCGAAATTCACGCTGCGCTAACACCACCGACCGATTATTTGTCAAAAATATCGACACAATTATTGCACGCTCTTGCGGAGTATGGCGTTCCATTGCTTATCTGTTCGTATACTGCAGCTGTCTACTTCACAATTTTCAAATATGATTGACGTACAACACCATTTGCAAAACTTATAACATCTTCCGATAGGATGATTATTTTGCGCCACCTTGTAGTAGCAACGAAAATGACCAGCAACACAAAACAAGCTATTATAATTGTAAGCACTCCTTCTGTAGCAAGTCTAATTCGGTACGCCAATAAAGGGAATCTTCGCTTTACTTGTTTAAATATAAGTTCAATAATTACTCTTTCCCGAGAATGTACTATAATTGAATACGAGGGCGGGTCAATAAGTCCGTGACTTTTGGATTAAAACACAGATTTTTTGATAAAAAAAATAATTTTATTTTTCAACGTAGTCTCCCTTGAGCTCTATACACTTTGTCCAACGCTTCTCCAATTTTTTTATCCCTTCCAAAAAAAAATGATTTGTCGAGGTCCTCAAAATAGACCTTTGTTTGCGAGATGACTTCATCATTGGAGTCAAATCTTTTTCCACCAAGCCATTTCTTCAGGTTTGGGAACAAGAAGTAGTCGCTCGGAGCCAAATCTGGAGAATAGGGTGGATGAGGGAGCAATTCATAGCCCAATTCATGGATTTTTGCCATGGCAACTGCACATGTGTTTGTGGTCGACTGTGAGCAATCGCGGCACCCATCTTGCGGAAAGCTTTCTCATGCCCAAGTGATCATTCAAAATTGAAACCACTGAGCCATGCGAGATCCCTACGGCTTCCACAATCTCTCGCACTTTCAATCTTCGGTCGGCCAACACCATATCGTGAATTTTTTCGATTGTTTCGGGTGTAGAGACCTTAACTGGGCGTCCAGGACGTTCGGCATCTTCAGTGCTTGTACGGCCACAACGAAATTCAGTAAACCACTTTTTTACCATTGAAATCGATGGTGCAGAGTCCCCATAGTATTTATCAAGCTTAGCCTTGGTCTCGGTAATGGTTTTTTTTCGCAAGAAATAATGCTTAATAAGCACACGAAATTCACTTTTTTCCATTTTCTCCTCAAATTAGTGAGTAGTCTGATAAAAATAGCTGTCAAACACAAACTAACTGACGCAGCAAGTTTAAATTTTGACAGGTGCCTGTTGACAGGAGCAGTGTTGCTGTTTCAGTAAAGAGGTCAGAAATTCAAAAAGTCACGGACTTATTGACCCGCCCTCGTATATCGAAAAAGTTTGTTGATCGGGCTATAAAACGTTTTAATGAACTTTCAGAAGTAGAGAACAGACCAAGAAGTGGTCGTTAATGCGTCGCTCGAACGAGTGCGAAAGTTAAAGCTGTGCGTGAACGAATTTGCAGAAATCCTCTTCGGAAACAAAAGATAATGTCCAGAGAATTGGATATATCCGCTAGATCCATGTCAAGGCTTATTCGAGATGATCAGCATATGAAAGCCTATTGTCGAGCAACGCGACATCTCTTAACTCCCAACCTGAAAAAAATAAGACTCGAAAGAAGCAAAAAATTGTTACAGTGGCCCACGGTTAATGGGCATTCAAATATTTTATTTACTGATGAAACATTTTTTACCACAGAAGAAGTTTATAACAAACAGATTGGCAAAGTTTATGCAACGTCATGTAAGGAAGCAAAAAAAGTTGTTCCGACCGTTCAGCGCGGACATTATCCCGCTTCTGTAATGGTTTGGTAGGGGGTATCGCATCAAGGTGTCACATCACTGCATTTTTGCAGAAAAGTTGTGAAAACAGAGGCAAAAGTGTACAAGAAGAATGTTCAAGAAGGTGTTGTCAAGGACTTAACAATTACCCTTTTCAACGGGGAAAGATGGGTCTCCCAACAAGTTTCTGCTCCTTCACACAAAGCCAAAACGCCACAGAGTGGCTTAGATGCAATATTCCGAATTTTATCGCTGCTGCAGACTGGCCATCAGGAAGTCCAGGTCTAAGTCCGCTGTACTACAGTTTGTGGCCAGAGCTGGAGAGCATGACCTGTAAGACGCCCCATCGAAATTTGGACAGCCTTAAGGCAGCTTTAATAACAGCAGCGTCGTCGATTGCCATCGAGACATTGCGTGCCGCTATAGAACAATGTCCACAACGTTTAAAAGCCTGCGTCAAGTAACAGAACTTATGGCTGAACTAGGTACGTTTTTGTGTCACTAAGGCGCACATTCAGCGAAAAATAATCCTTGCGATTCATCGCCATGTAAATGAGGCTTTAATATCTCAATATAAGTAAACTAGGAAAATGCTGGGAAACTTGGATTGCCATTCTTGTTTAGATTTTCTTATCTTCTCTACCGATGACGGAAATTTTCTATTGCAACTATAGCACAACACATTTGAAAAACTCTTTTCGATACAGTGGATCTATGGAATCCTATATCCTTATCTTAGGAATAGTTTTCATCTTCTCAACTCTTGATATTGCAACACCACGGGTTTCTTCAGCAATATCGGAAAAGAATTGATTGCTTCACCATTCTACATTATGAAACTCGAATCTATATATTGTCATCAACATGACAATTGTTGATAATTATTTATTCGATCACTTTTGATCGTAAACCACAGACAACTTGAAAAATACATTTGACAGTTCTCCACTTAAGTTTTCAAACTTCAATTTAAGGGGAAGAATCTACTTAGAGGGGATTTTTTGTTCACACTAAATTGAGTGTTCTCTTTAATGAAAACACTTCACGCATGAGGGTTCGCTAGGAGTGTTCCCTTAGTTTTTATTCACACCACCCAATACCTGCTTAAAAAACTCGCACGTGATTTCAACTTTACCATAAATCGATTGCACTATCTAACAAACTCTAAGGTATAAAAATGGGCGATGTTTGCTTCTCAGAATACACGTTACGTGTTATACAATTTACCCAACCATTGCTTTGTTTATGAAAAAAAATCAAAATTGACTGCTGAAATCGTGCGATTTAACGCATTAAAACTTTTTTTGAACAGATTTTTAACTCACCTGTAGTTCCCCTCATTATTACTTTGTTCGAAATTCCATGTATCCTTTCTGTTGGTCTGATAATATGGCGAATTGCGATACCACGACGGTCCGAGATATGGAATTTTATTGTACTCCTTGACTGGAATGGCACTTGCGTTAACAACACCGATATTTTTAAGTTCTGCATCCTTATCTTCTTCTAGTTTATCCGTCCTAATTTTCGCCTTCATACCTTTAACGTAATCGTTAAATGGTTGACGCCATCCTTCAACTGCCAATGGGACATCGAAGAAAATATCTACCTCATTGGATTGAATTATGCCGCGAGGGTAAGGTGCTATAATCGCCTTTGCAGCTACATCGGTGATTACCACGACTGTACCTTTGTAAAACACAAATCCGCGCTTCTTACGATTAAGGACTTTTGAAAAGGAATTCTCATAAACAGTACAATTGTGACAGATTCTACTTCCGAAGGGTACAACTGGCGTGGAACTCGTAGGGTAGTCCCGAAAAGAATACACTATATGTAAGACTTGCAGCAGAGCTAGAAATACAATTTTGAGCTGCATTCTACCTTAATGATGCACAATATACAGTCAAATTTAATTTTGCAAAAATATTTCCTGTTTACTGTTCTACACCGAAAGACGACTTTATGAGAATGACCGGTTTGATATACGAGTATAATTGCGAGGATTGGCGATTTTTTCTAATCACTTTTATTAGAATTTAAATATTTAGCACATTCACGCCCAGATTATGTCTTAATGAAATAACCTGCTTCCATGGAAGTTTACTTTACAAAAAATTAGAACAACAAACGGACTAGTAAAAAGCATTTATTAGGACAAACAACAAACATTTAATTTAGTCATTAGCTATGATTAACCGAGTTTGAAATGTAGTACACCAACGGTTAAGTTTGGGGTAGGGAATAGGATATTATGGCCGGAAGTGACCCTAAGCGCTTAAATGTTGACAGCGTGTGTGACAATATCGGTCGTAGGTAATTGTTCGAGATAGTTTTAATGATTAGAAGACTTCTTATAAACAAATCTATATAATAAAATCATTTTTACATTATCTGATTTTTTTATTTTACAAGGCGAGCCCCCTAACTGATATTAGGAATACAATGGGATGAGCCCAACAAAGTGACTATGAAATCTTCGACATCTACTACGGCGTTGGTATTGACAGCAACTCATCACCTATTTTGATGCGTATTTCATGTTGGACTTAGGCAAGAAGTCTTGAGTTTTCGGTATATGAACAAGCCCCTCGTAACAGTCCGTATTAGGGCTAAATTTTGTAACATTAGGCTGATATGCGCGCACTCCCCCATAGAGGAGAAATGTGACAATACCAAAGATAGCTTTTACATCAAAATTGTTCTCAGGCGATTTTAATGCAAAATTAAGAAGAGAAGACGTCTTTGGTAGCACTGTTGGGAGATATAGCCTGTACGACAACACCCTCGATTCACGGACTCAGGCTAATCAACTATATGATAGTGCAAAACATTGTTATAATTAGCGATCGACGCAAGACTCTCCCCCAATACCATGGATGTCTGAGTGCTCCAAGCAGCGAAACTTGTTATAGTCAAGATATGGTTGCAGATATCCCGAACAGCGCAAAGGCAAGCTGATGAGGTGAAGAATATTACGTCGGACGGCTACAGGCCGTCGATGGTGATTGCGTGATAATTAGCTCATTGGACTATCACGCAGAGGGTCCGTGGTTTGATCCCCGGCATCGCCAACAATTTTCCGAAGCGTCATCACCCTTTCAGCGGGCAATTGCAAACCCCCAAAGTAAAATTGCCTATGAAAAAGCTTCTAAGGAGTGCCGTTCGGATTCGCCAATAAACCGTATGTCCCGCTCAGATGTCACAAAAATGACAGCATGAGGAACACAAATGAGTGTCAATAAGCTAAGCCCTGGCTCATACCGGGCTGCCAGCGCCACAGTGTTTGTGGTTTTTGCTGTGGCTACAGGTCGCCAAATCTTTTTTTGATCTAAATCTCTTAAAAGGTCCTCCTCCACCAGCGTTAAGTATCGAAAACCAGTGATAACACTGCTAAAAAGCCATCAGAGATTTTGCCTCAGATGTGCAGGGTTTCACTCGGCTACCACAACGAAACCCCTGGTTTTAGACAACTGCCTTCAAGCACATGCAACTAAGCAAGGTGCGTACAAAACGGCACTGCATAGAATGACTAATGGACCTCGCGAGCTATACGAGTAACTGATATGAAAATATAGTCACACCAAAGTATGTCCGATTAATGTTTGTCCAACTACAGAAATATCAGACTTCTTAACATCCATTCGTCAACAACCTAGTTAGTCCATGTCAGTGCAGTTTCAGAACAGGAAAGACCAATCGACCCAATCTTCGCACTACGGTCCAAATCGATACACATCACATTCTCCTAAATTTTAAGGCCGCATATAACTGCATTTTTAGGAACAAGCTTTATAGAGCAATGTCTAGTTTTGGCAATCCTGCCAAGCTCGTTCGTCTGTGCAGAATGACAATGGAGAGTGCACGCTGATGCATCAAGATCGGTTGCTGATCGTTGTTGCTTTGGGCTAATAAGGTTATTGAATAGCAATACTTTATCTCGAAAAACTCAAGAGACTGTACATAAGAACTTGATCTTCCAAGTCTTACTTTATGGCTCTAAATTATGAACTCTATGGAAAGTGAGTGAAGTCATTTCAAAAAGAAAATCATTCGAAAAGTAATCGGTCCCGCTTGCGTTGACGGGCTTTGGAGAAGACAATTCAATGACGAACTCGACGTCCGAAGACTGCGCATTATTCCCCTGATTTACTTATGACATGTAAATCGCATAGATACCAATGCTCCGGCCCGCAGAGTCTTCGAATCCAACCCTTATTCACTCCGCAGTAGGAGAAGACCTCATTTTATATGGCGCGCACAAGAACAAGGTGACCTAAACCAGCTTCAAGGCAGTTATACAAAAACCGGGCTTAATAAAGAGGCTTGTTAGATGAGAGGGACCCATAGTTAACCCGAACTGTAGCGGCATCTAAGTATGTAAGTAATTGAGTTTGTTTCCAAAATAAAGGTATGCCTTGTCGCTATAATCAAATCGTCAAAAATCGCGTATAGTTATTCCGTGTGGCATGTGACTCGGCTATATAGACCAAGAGATACATAGTACACGTCAATTATAACCCGATCATTATGTCTGTGTTCAAGGGTGTGAATTGGCATCACCTTAAATTTTTGTTTGCACGATTCCAAATTCTTTTCAGTGCAGAGAGGTATTAAGGGCATCCGACCGGATGTGACCATGGTATTCCAATTTTGAGCAAATAAAACGCTTATATATTTAGGTCAGTTATGAGGGCTAAAAGTATTTCTTGAGGAAACCGGAGCATTTTTGTCGACACCGAATGTATAGTCCTTCGAAATTGTATTACGAAAGTTATCTGGTTTCGGTAATGAAAGAGCCTTTCTTCATAAATGTCTGGGTCTTTAAATGTTGGTTTAAGGATAGCAGACAGGTTTGTGTTTGGGAAGTATTTAAGTAATTATACAGCAAAAGAGCAGGATCTTTGTCAGGGAACGAATATGAAAAGCAGAGAGTACTGTCGTCAGCAAAGGATAAGAAGAGACAAACGGCAAATCGTTAACTAAAATAAATAAGAGTGTCGGTAAATGAACGGTGCCTTGAGAACATCAGCATTGAATTTGTGGATTTCAGGCTCTCAAACAAATTTGTACATTCCGAAGGGTAATTTCTTATCCATAAGAGAAAAGACTATTATCGACTGTCAACTGCCGCTTGACTTATTTTCACCAAATTGATGTGGACATGGTTCCACTTTTCGGTAAAACCTCTCGCCAATAGATCTCGAAATATTTATTTTATGAGCCTTTCCGTGTCCTAGGAAAGAACGTTAGCGCAATGGATCTAGGAAGATCTCTCAACGATCGGGATACACTTACTATATTCTGCTCGGTATGACTCCTAATGAGTATGATTGATGAAAAAGCTTACTCAAAAACACCTCTTCATAGAAAAGGAACCAGATGGAGCAGCGAATTTGTGTATATCAAAATTTCTACGCGTCGGCTTGGGCTTGTAAAACCAAAAAAATGTTTTCTAAACACGATAGGCTATCAGAAACTCTACTCGCAGTGCAGACTTCCATTAAAAGTATTTCAGCCTGTTAAACAGTAGTATTCTCATCCAATGTTATGAAGACAAAGTGATCGCTTTCAACGCTTTGACCAAAATAGTTTCATTGTAAAGTCACGAAATATATTCCACTTAAGAGCGTCAAATAGTCTAAATTTACTGAACTTATATGGAAGAAGAGCCGATATTTGAAGCAGAGGCATATACTATACTCCTACTTTGGCCTACTCTACACCAGCTTGGTTGAAAAACGGACATTTCGGGCCGTGATTTCAGTCTGAATCTTGTTGAATTGCTCTTTCATTTCAATGATATACAAAAGACAGCCGCAAGTGTCCTCATGGGAAAACAAAAAACACGATTCCAAGAATTTTATGGATTGAAGCACTAGTCAGGCTTTGGCTTTCTTAATCCCCCTGATTAGGGGGAAGTAGAACGAGATGCTCAGATTAAAGCGTTTAGTGAAACTAATGCAAACTACCACTTTAATGCAAATGCGAAACCCTACCACAAATGGTACGAATAAGGTTACAAGTCCTAAAGTTGCAATTAATTCTAAATTCTGGCGGTTAAAATCAGGTGTTTTCCCAACACAATAAATTCAATAATGAATTAGTAATATTTTACTTAGATTATGGCAAAGAAGCGCTGAGATGGATGATAGACGTACCTATTAGCAGATCTATATTCCTACGTATTAATTGATAGGTAAAGCTCTCCAAGAGCTGGTTACTAGATGACCACACCGTATATCCCCCAAAGGAACCGATAGTCTGACTATCCCTGGTTCAGAGCAGTGCTGATTAATAAAATGGCCTGAACTTACCTTCACATTGTTGCAGGCAATATAGGAATACGGTTTCAAGGGATATAAAGCACCACATAAGTATTGTAACAAGGTTTGACGGCGGTCTGTAGTCTACAAAAGCAAAAGACTGTGAGAGGTTTTCTGGCCACGCTAGTCACCACGAGCGATCTCAAAAGCGAGACCCATAGTTCAACGATGAATAAGGCTGGGCAATTACAAAAGCAACACTGCCTGTGAGGGCAATAGCGTAAAATAAAACTCCTACAACAATTTGAAAAACTCAAAGTCAACGAAATCCAAAAATGCTACTATAGATGCCACCCAGCTAGTTTAAAGTTCAGACAGCAATAACTGAAGTAAAATACATCCAATCCGTATAAGATGATAAGTTTAGTGTCTGATCTTTCCAACATGGAAGAAAAGACATGTTGAGGGACATGTAAAATCTGTATCATCTCTCCTGTCGTATAGACAAACGGCTTTACAGTCAGTGCAAACTTCAGGATTATAAGCCGGTTGGAAACGATTTTAACATCTTGATAAGTACTTGACAAATTCACATCAGTTCAGTCCAAAATTAACCAAAAATGTACTCTGAGCTAGATCTTGGGAAAACCCCAGGAATATCAAATCGATACCCATTACCTTTTCGTCGATTTTAAGGTTGATTTTGCAAACATCTATAGATGTTTGTTTGTTAGGGAGAAGAAGAAGGAGAAATCTAGAGTGTTGGTGATTATTACAGTCTTCCTCTATTGGGCAAATACTTAAAACTTGCCTCCATATGTATGCTGCCTTAAACTAATTAATCTTTAGCTATTGACTGGCTCTTTCTTTATCAGCTGCTAATACACCTATTGACTGTCCGGTACTGATCAAAATAATCTTCATTAGCATAAACCCATTTGATCTTAACTTATGCCACAAACTGCTTAATATGTGGATTTTAAAATTCACAAGGCGAATCCTCCAAACATCCCTTCTTTATTTCAATACTTCTCCCGACCACCCTTCGCACAGAGCTCTGTTCTATTACGAGTATTACGGCGTTCAGAATTTAATCAACAAGCCTTTCCAGGATGGAACCAATTGCAATAATCAATTAATTAAAATAAATTGCTTAATCCTTAGTTAATGTATAAAATTTTAATTACTTAATTTATTAATTTTTAGATTCTATTTGCAATTTATTTATTTTCCATATAAAGAATTTACCTAAAACTTATTAAACCAATAAAATTAATTTCAGCTTACATGTAAGGGTCCTTATAATTTTTCCGGTTGGAGTCGAGTATCCATGTATCCTTTCTATTGGTCTGATAATACGGAGAATTATGATACCAAGAAGGGCTGAGATATGGAATTTTATTGTACTCCTTGACTGGAATGGCACTTGCGTTAACAACACCGATATTTTTAAGTTCTGCATCCTCATCTTCTTCTAGTTTATCCGTCCTAATTTTCGCCTTCATACCTTTTACGTAATCGTTAAATGGTTGACGCCATCCATCAACTGCCAACGGGACATCGAAAAAAATATCTATCTCATTGGATTGAATCAGACCCCGAGGGTAAGGTGATATAAGATGCTTTGCAGCTACATCGGTGATTACCACGACTGTACCTTTGTAAAACACAAAACCGCGCTTCTTACGAGTAAGGACTTTCGAAAAGGAATTATCATAAACAGTGCAATTATGACAGATTCTACTTTTCGTTAAACTATCAAAGGTTGAAGCTAGCGTTGAACTCGCAGGATAGTCCCGGAAGGAGCAAACAATTTTTAAGACTTGTAAGATAACTAGGAATGAGATATAAAACTGCATTGCATAACACTGAATGTTATCCTTTTTCTCACAAATTGATCGTCTTTACTGTTCTTGACCGAAGAAACCTTGCCGGAATGACGGACTAGACTAGATTGACTTCTCTGAGCCCCCGCAAATTTTAATATCGAGGATAGCAAGCAATTCCATTTTTTTTTTTTTTTTATTGAACTCAGTATTTAGCACATTTACGCCCAGATTTCGAGACAACATCACCTGCTTGCATAGAAATTCGTCATGGAAATTAAGAACAATGAACGATTAGTGGATTGAGAATGAAACAATCATTATGGGAAATCTGACAACGCCCTGCGCGAATAGATTTTAGCATTGTGTGAAGTAAGCCGATAATAAAGGTGACCAGCCTGGGGATATTCTTGCGCAAGCATCGTAAAATCGTTCATAATAATATGATCTGCCATATTCATATAATCGTGTGTTCTTATATACGAGTATCTTCTTGAAAAGGTATTTTGGCAATCATGGATGCATGTAATTTGTTACAGATTAATTTGGTTGACAAACAGGAATAATGAGTCGAAAATGAGTCTCTGCCTTAGAGAATAGTAAAATTTTAAAAAATTCAAAAATTGAATACATTTCTAAAATCTGATTTTATTCAATTGCTTCAGTTTTTTTTTGACAAGTAAACTTATTTTTAAAATTATTGCATTTTCCGGTCTTTTGCCCCATCGAATCGTCATAATATGATCATTTAATCTACACTTCGTATTTCATTAGACTCAAACGTTAGAAATGTTAAGTCTCGCAATCGCTAGTTGTTCCAACTCGTAACAAAAACGAAAACGAAGCTTCGTTCACGGCTGTGCTGCAGTCAATAGTTTCAACGGCCTCAAACATTTGGTACACTAGTGGAAAAGCCATTTAGCTTCCTGCTTTTGTCTGTCGAGATATGATTTCACTGAAGAAACTTTATATTCTTCCGATAACTTAATTATTTTGGAAAGAGGTTGCAAGTACTTAAAATCCATTTCCTGAACACATGAGGCGGCGATTAAGATATCGCTGTTTTCTGTGAAGTGCTCCGTCAACTCATTGACAACAACGTCAACACATTTGTAGAATACAGATCTCAGTGAATCTTGCTGACTTTTAAGAAATATTTTCCGTAATGATTCTTTGGTGTGGATAAGCTTTAAGCTATAAATTTATCTTTCGGCTTTCCAATAGGGACTTGACAACTTTGAATTTAATTCATGGTAAAGTACACGAACGAGCAACGTCTGCAAATTATAAAAATTTTCTACCGAAATTCGGAGTCGGTGACTGCAACTTTAAGATCGCTAATTCCAATTTTCGGTCGTTGGGTTCGTTCGCTCAATGGGTTCGTCAATAAGCAAAATATGCGTTATTGGTCGGGTGAAAATCCACATGTGCTTCATGAATCACCACTTCATCCACAAAAAATAACTGTTTGGTGCGGTGTGCATGCCGGCGGCGTTATTGGGCCATATTTTTTCGTCGACGATAACGATCGTCACGTTACTTTGAATGGTCAGCGTTATCGCGCCATGATCACCGATTATTTTTGGCCCGAATTGGAAGATATGGACTTGGACGACATGTGGTTTCAACAGGATGGTGCCACAAGCCAAACAGCACACGTTACAACTATCTATTGAAGAGTAAGTATGGTGAGCGTGTTATCTGAAGAAATGGGCCAGTCGATTGGCCGCCTCGTTCGTGCGATTTAACGCCGCTTGACTATTTTCTGTGGGGCTACGTTAAGTCATTGGTTTATGCAAACAAGCCGACAACGTTGGAAGAGCTCAGAGCCAACATTAAAAGCGAAATAGCGGCCGTTTCGGCCGAAATGTGCGGCCGAGTCGTTGAAAATTGGGTCCAACGAATCGACCGCTGCAAAAGTGCCCGCGGTGGCCATATGAACGAAGTCGAATTCCATTCATAAATGTTTTGATTGTATTTCAAGATGATAATAAAGTTTTTTAAATATCTCAAATGGTTTGCGTTTTATTTTAAAAAAAAGTTGGCAAGTCCTTATTGGAAAACCCTTTATAATACAGTCAAATCTGGACATGCGAGAATATTTTTTTCCTAGACATGCGCAATTGATCTTTGGACATGCGTAGCTGCATAACGCCGTACTTTGGATACGAGGCTGGTATCCAGCAATTGGCAATTTTTTTTTCACATTTTTCCTACATTGTTCATTGAAGCGGTTTTACATGTCAATGAAATTTCGGAGACATCTTCTTAAACTTAAGGCCCAAATGGGTTATTTCCTTATGTCAGTTGTGCTAGTTAATTTTCTAGCCTGATGCCTGTTTTCGTCGTTTCTTCTTTTTTACCAATAGAAAGTCTGTCAGCAGACTTCGGTGCTATCTTACTAGTGATTCAGCTAGTAAAAATTATTTATAACATTGAACAAGTGTCAGTTGGACAAATTATAACTAAGTGGAGGAAATTCAAAGTGCTGTAAAAGTCGACCGCATTCGCATCGACATAGTATGTCGGTCTACGTAGAACCCTGTTATTCTCAGCCTACGATATGTTAAAATTTCAATTCATCCCATAATATTTCCGCAGTCTCCTTGATAACTTTAGCAAAAGTTTTTTCCATCCGGAAACTAGATCCTATTCGTCTGAACGACAACCTTTAGATATCTTTAACAAAAATTTGAATTAATGAAGTTTTTCTGATGAAGCTGCTAATGAAGCTTCCAGTCCAGTGTCATTCAGTGATACCAGTACCTTGTTCTGTTGGCATCCTCCAGATCGGGCACAAACTCCTATACCAGCATTCAGTCCAGTCAGTATCGCAAATTAATACCACTGTGTTGTATTCGGTTTTTTCTCCATCAACGTGGTTTAATTTTTAAGGTTATACCATCAGCCGTGGAAAAACCGCAAAGCAGTTCCCCCTGTGAAAACTCCATGATCGCGACTCAAGAAGAAACCGGTAGCATCTTCGCGGTGTTCAATATGACCATCACCTGCTAGAATCACCCTGGATCTAATTAATGGCGTGAATCCCGCCCGAAGAGCTGGTAAGCGAGAAAGTAGAAGCTGACTCTAATAATGGCACATCAACAGAAATTAAATTTAAAGTTACACTTGGCAATCTGTGTTTCTTTTGCCTAAGAAGACAAATAGCACAAGAGACACTTTACAAACAACCTCGAAGTTCTGCTTGCACAGATGCATAGAATTTGCGAAGGTGGGTGAGGTTTTCCTTGGTCTTTTTGGTTCCGTTTGCGCTGTACAGCTATCAGATTAGAAATATGCTCCTCAGTTGCCTAACATGGATAGTAAGATGAATTCTAGCACTCCGACGGCAAGGGTATTTGATTCCCATTTGAAGAGGCAACGAAGATTCCACAGTAGTTGATATCCACGTGTGTAAAAATGGGTATACTGTCTTCTAGTGCACATATGGATACAGTTTCCTAGAAATTGATCAAAAGAAGCAAACGGCTACAAGAAAACATTTGTTTTTCATCATTAGATGAATTTTAGTTTTTATTAGTTTTTTTTTTAAATTTTATCTTTTAAAAAATATTCATCATAATTATAATGTAATTCATTCAAATATAATTTTCATATACATAGATTTTTTTTTATTTTTCTTTTTATCATATAAAGTAATTAATTAATAATAATCATAATAATAATAATAATAATAATAATAATAATTGATGAAGGTTTAGTGATGTCGAAACAATGTATATATATATATATATATATTTGTTTTCTTACATTTTAATAATAATGGAAATATTTCATTTTTGTTTGCTTATATCGTTTATGTTTTGTTTTAATTTTATTTTAATAACTTATAGTTAGAAATTGTTATACAATGCAATTCATCAAGGCGACGAATTAATACTAGATATTTTTACTTACATAAATGTAAAATATACGCTTTTACGACATTTAATTCGGAAGAGAGTTTGGCCATCTAACGCACAAATAGTCGCACGTACATATTTGAATCTGACCCTCTATCTATAGTTTTGCCAAGCAATATGGAATAATGATTTGAATATAACAATTATTATAAGTTTGCAAAATAAAACAAAATACATATTATAATTACTAAAAAATATTTGTCCTCATTTTTATTTTTATTTTTTTATTTTTAAATAGGCTACACAAAACCAATAGTGAATGATGCATTCCTTTTACAAAAAACAGAGCCAAAAAAAAGGAAATCTAATGAATATCATTGCAAAAAAAGAAATCAAAGTTTTACAATTAATATTTTATTTATATATATTGAGAAATTATTAAAAAATATAATATATATATATTTCATACTTAATGTGGCTTAAATTTGTTTCTTAATTCACATCTAATTAGCAATGTAGTATACCTAGTTTTGTAAAACATGTTTCATTTTCGATTGAGTTTTTAACTCGATATATACTATATACCTATTTAATTTGTTTTTACACTTAAAATTTTTTATTCGAATATTATGAGTTACATTTTTTTTTCTTGTTTGAGTTGGTAAACCTATTTTATTTTTTTCATTAGTAAAATTAATTTTTTTAATTAAATATTTAAAAAATTGTGTTAATTCATTTGGATCGTGAAAAACATCTACACACAGAAATTGGGGTTTTTCGTTGCTGATTTATATTTTTATTAAATTTTAATTGGCGTACTATTTTAAATTTAAACAACATTTCTAATGTTATTCAATTATAATATATTAATTATTATAATAACTTTTTTCATTTTTTTTTTGTATTTTTCTATTCTAGTAGGAAGAAAGGAACACTCACATAGATTTGAAGTCAATTTTAACTCACGGATTTTGATTTGAAGTCCGATTTAAAAAAAGTACCAGGAAGAGGTTTGTAAAATTCAATATCAAATTATTGTAAATACGAAGAACGTAATTGTCTTTTTTGACGCAGGGTATTGATGAATTGTATAAATTTTCACAGGCTTCAAGGCATACTCTGATGACTTATAATCTTGTAATTTAGCACGGACTAGAAATTGACTGATAAATATTGATCAGCTATTGAAGATATAAATAGGAAGAATATGCACTAAGTGTGACAGCTAGTCCTGACATAAGTGTTGTTACACAATTGTCAGCTGTTTTGTTTCAGTTAGTATATTACTAACATGGAGTGCTGCGTTAGAAGCATCGAATAGCCTTGCAAAAGAGCGGACAGAATGCCTGCCAAATTTTTGATTTGTCAATGTCACTAGAAACATCGAAAACGTTTGTTCATCTGGCTATAGGTCGCTTCGTTAAATAAAATTAAAGGTGGTCGTCAACTTGTTGCCAGGTAATTGGTCAATTTCGATAGCTCAAATACTTTGTCTAAGCTTACGACTTATACCTGTTCTGTTGTCTTCTAAAACTACCAAACCACAGAATGTGTACACTACATAGAAGAAAAGAGCCTACGAGCAAAAAATAAAAAGAGAACAGAAGCCTTTAAAGATGAATAAGCAAATTTATAAGTCGGGACTAAGAGTATGAAAAATCCACTTCTGCGGCGACGAAACTTCAAATTCCGCTCTCTGGCAGCATGAACCATCCAACCTGAACTGTGTAAGTCAAGAGATCCATTTATCCGGCTGAAATGAATTGAGCAAATGTCGACCGGACGACATACCTTAGCCAAGAGGATGCATCAATCGAAGTACACTTTGCCTGATCAACAAGAAAAGACCCTCTTAACTACACCTTTTATATAATATATTTATATAGAAGCATTAGTCTCCTGAACATTACATATAAGATCGTATCTACCATTTTGTGTAAGCACCCAAAGATTTTAAGCTGTCATTAAGAAGGGACAAACATCGATGAATCAAACAGAACGTCTTTCAGGGTATTCAGTAATTTAATCTGTTAATGATATCTCATCAGAAATCAAACAAAGCCTGCTCTTGCTAATCGCTGTTTCTTCGACCTAAACAGGCAAATAAATGATAAAACTTTGTCCGACAGACAGCTCCATATCTTCCCAATCTTGCTTAATGGTGCACAAGCATGGAGGTTAGCGAAAGCGGATGGCCGTTTTTAATTGCAAAATTATTGGAGGGATTTTTGCTCCTGTTTGCTTTCACTGGGTTTAACGGCGAACTTTATGGGCTATACTATGACACTGAGCTGGTCAGAAAAGTGCACACTACACGCCTTATATGGCTAGAACATGCAGAACAAATGAGCACCTACAGAGTCTTCGACTGCAAACTGCGGATATAGGGTTGTAGAGGAATAACTCGCCTTGGCTAGGCGCATACCATTTGAAGGGAACCTAAACTAACTTGGAACGCACAACTGGAGTCAGTAACTTAGAGATTGGGCTAACTGGCAAGGCCTATAAATTGAGGCTCAGGTCTACCTCGGACTAAAGCGACATCTTTTCGAGAAAAGGTGGCAAATTCATAGTTAGTCAAAGCAGGATAGCAGAATACGTGGACGCCGGCATATTGCTAGAAACCATAAACGATTGGACGAAGTGAGGGCACTGAGAATTACAGGCAGATGCAGGATATAGGTAAAGTTCGATAACTTGGAAGAGGGGGATGAGGAAAAATATGCTTATGACTCCTATAATCAACCCAATAGCTGTATAATTTTAATCTGAGTTTTAAAATTCCCCTCAATCCATACAGAGTGTCTTTCATATGAAAATTATTTTCATTTTCTTCTAATGAATTCCATTTACGTAATTAATTTTTATTTGTTTGTTTTTTGTTTTTTGTTTTTTTTAATTATTTAGCTCTACGCTTTTTGTTTTGGAATGATAAATGCAACAGTATCTGATCATCACTATCGTTACACTTAATTTTAATTACAAGTTATTTCATTTGTTTTACCATCTAACATTTATAATAATAAATTTGTTTTTATTCGATTTTGTCTTAAATTTAAATTTAAGCGAATACAAATGTTTGTTTTTTGTTTTGCTTTGTTTTGTCTTCTACTACAAAATTAATTTTCTCTTTTATATCAATTTCTTAGAATAGAATTTTAATTTCAATTAAAATACTCATTCTTTTGGCTTTGTTATAAATTTGATATTCGATTTCAGTAATATTTTATCTGTTTTAATTTTTCTTTTTATTTTTTCTAATTTAAATCTGTCCTTTTTTTTGAAAATCCGTTTTTTTTTTGCTTGTATAAAAATCTATACTCCTAAGATGTTGGTTTTGTAAAAATGGTAAAAATAAATAATCTAAATGATTTAGAAAAGTTTTAAAAAATTACACAAAAGGTTCTTCTTTTTTTGTTTAATTTATCTTAAATTTGGTATTTCCTGTGTTAAATATTTAATGTATATTTCTAATTTAAAAAACATCACACTTTAAATATTCATAAATATCTGTTAAAACAAAACCGTTTTTTTTGTTTTGTTTTTCTTCTCACGTGATCTTTACTAAGTTGGTCTTGTAAAAAAGTCTACATTTTGACTGCTATTTGTTTGTTTTTTTTTTTCTAAATTTGTTTTTTTATTTCTTTTTTTTTTTAAATAGTATTCGTCGGCAGTTTTCGTTACAATTAATTTTAAAATACTCGTATAAGTATTGGTGGAATTTGAATGGATTGAGAACTGTAAACAGTTTAATCATTTTTATTTATTTATTTTATTTAAATACTGGGAATGTACCCTACTTACTTTTTTTTATTTTTTATTTTTGCTTTGTTTTACAAAAGTTAAACAGTTTTGTGCAAACGGTGTTTTACCCTGAATACGTTTCGTTTGTGATTTCAAAAAAAAATCGTGTATGAGTTTATGAATCTATGGAAAATGAACAAAACAGGAATGCCTACACCTACGGTGCAGTAGGACACATTGTAATAAAAACAACCTCAGAGATATCAAATAATTTGCGTGATATTTATCAGAGTTCTAAAAACAATGAAACCAATTCAATGAAGAATTAAGGGCATTTGCTTGGACTCGAAATTTTTTAAATCCTGAATTCACTTAAAGGTCAACATTCATTTTAAATTCGATTATTTTGTATTAATTTAATTGAAGTCAAAGATTGCATTCAGTTGATTGTCTGTTGAATTTTTGGAATGCAGTGAAGTGTTTGAAATCTTTTGAAAGTCATAAAACCAAATGAACTCATCTTGAAGTCTTTAAAGTCATCGCAAAGTCTCTACGACACCACTGAGTTTTGATGTAATTCAAAACACACGCGGACACCTTTAATTAGTTTATTAAAGATTCTTTCAAAAACTGTAACTCTTCATAATAGTTGAATACTCTTTTACATGCTTATGATGTTTTAACATGTGATTTGAAATACAACAACATTCAGGACCTCAACACGACTTCAAAGACTTCGAAATGAATCCAATGACTTCAAAATGACTGCAATAGATTCAATAGACTCCAAAAATTTCACTGAATTCCCTAAAGATTGCATTCACTTGGCTGCAATCTTTGACGTCAAAATGTATGATGATTTCACATTTTGCAGTTGAAGTGAACATTGAATTCAATTGAATGAAAACAATATAACGAAATAATTTGTATTCCGTGAATGCATTCAAAAGTAATTACATTCGTTTACAACTCTGATACCTACATACGTAAATCATCATATTTTAAAATTGTAAAAATCGGAGAACATCGATCCTAAACAAATCTCTTAGTTCTGTTTTGACACACTTAAAGGCTGATGTGCTGTTAACACCCAACTATAAATCTTGCTGATAGATAAAACGACAAAATAGAAATTATAGAAATTAAGAACGAAGTCCTATTCAGATATAGAATCCAAGCATTTGAGATTTCAATTAGCAAACTACACATACTTTAAACTATCGAGAAGGTTTGTTAAGCATTAAGGTTTGAACAACACGCGGAATAAGCAGTTGATAGAAGTTTGGCGCATCTTGTTAATTCGCAGAAGTTTTATTATGCCAGAAAGTCCCGCACATATAACAAGGCAATCTGAGTAAAAATGGTGAGGCACCATTTTAGTTGAAATTAAATTGCAACAGAAGACGTCCTCTGGCCTCTGCTGTACCAAGCGGTAGGTTTAACTCGATTAAGATTACTCACAATAATTACCTTGGCGTATCACTTCCATCGATTTTAGGTCTATTTCTTTAAGTGGAAGTTAAGTGAAAACTATGTCAGTCTACATGTTGCCTATTCCATTACTAGTTATAGATTGTAGTAGTCGTAATGAAAAAGATGTATGTATTTGGTTTAACACTTAGGATTACAGAGGACTGTTGAAAGTTGTGAGATCAACACAAATCCTGCAGTTGCTCACAATATTTTTACAAAAAAACCTTTAAAGCCAGCCATCGCTGACTTCTAGAGTTATAACTTAGGTGGCCTTGATTGTAGTTTATCAACTAAATAGCTCATAGCTAGTTCGCTCAGCAACGTAATCATCGTGTGTCTATTTTAACAGAAACGATTTGGTATTTGTCACAATGAATTTTCATACAAATTTTGTGATGAGAACATTATCCTATTTACGTTAAGAAGTCAACAGTAAGAGTTAATGAGAGTGGTGAAAAGTTCTTAATCAAAGAAGCAATGCAATTATTGGGCTAATATTCCTTTAAAGAGGTAAACGGGGCAAAGAAAACCATTACTTATGGAGCCGTACAATTTAAATCAATAAAGAGCTTAAAATGCTATTACCAGACAGTCATTGCAATAATTTTAACTTATTTCCACACAAAGTTCAAATAACAAACAAACTTAACCCAACCGACCTGTCGATTTGCTTCGAGTTTGTTAGAAAATCTTTCAAATGATGGAAGAGCGGGTAACTGCTGACCGCCTAAAACATGGATTGGACCAAGTAATGGGACGTTTAAAACTTGTATTAAATTCACTCAATTACAAATAGACAAACGCTTTCTGAAGCAGCCGAACAATTCGCAGAAGCCGTAGACTGCTATATATCAGATCCAACCGCAACTGTTGAAATGTGCTGGTAGACGAGAAAAAACTGCGACATATACTTCGATGATTGCTAACTACAAGACAAGAAGTGACTATTGAGATACAGTCAGGCCTAGGCAATGGGTCTGAAGGTTCAGGGATGTGAACGACCATCTCATGTCATGCATCAAGTCTTATTTAGCAATAAACACAAAATTAGAAAAGAAAAACATATTTTGTACAACAGTCGGTAAATATAGACTGCACGACATCACCTCCAACAACACTTTTATGCTTATTGACTGCGTTGCGGTGCGAAATGTTATCAAGGCAAGGAAATTGTAACTCCTCCCGATCAATCTATCAACAATCAAATTGATCACCCACGGACGACGGCTCCATTCTATTCTAAAAGGGAAGCTATGAATACTAAACTTGACTGACCCCGCAAAATGACCATAGAGAACTCGCTTAGCAAATATTAATTTTACCGCGACTGAATGTAAAAAAAAAAGAGGATTCCGACTAGGAGATCCACTTTAATGTGATTTCTTCAACATATAAATTGAAAGTATTGTGCAAAACTCGCAAGGCGACACCAGAAGTAAAACCTTTCAAAAGTCTGTACAACTAACTACTTGTCTATCCGAATTGGTAGAAAACCGCGAGGTGTTTGTGAGGCGTTTTCAGGTATAAAAGCAAAAGTGATGAAGATTTCTCGAAGTCCAAAAAAAAAAAACAAACTACATCGACCACTCATATAAAACCTCATAATACCTTGAAAGACTTAAGTTCAAAGTAGTCGAGGACGTTGTCTAGCTATGCTTCGCGGTTCAAGTACACGATGACACCACTTTTTGTGCTGTTTTTTTATGGATCAGAAGGCAATTGAGTAGCAGAGACTTCTCTCGAACAACGTGCATCCAATCCTGCTTAACGGCGCAGAAGAATGGATTTTACCAAGATAGAATCCGATACTTGTTCGTTTCAAAACAAAAGTGTTTCGAATGGGCACCGACACTGTCTGCATCAAATAGAGAAGGATTTTTAACCAAGATCTGTACGGACGGGTTATAGCGATATGAACAGAGCTTACATAGTAAGAATTCACGAATAGACACACAACTCATAAGGATTATTTTATGTGTTTTCATTTATGATAAACAAAATTGAATGCAATGTTAAATTAAGCCGTAGAGTGACTGAAGTTTGTTCTGTACCCTACTTCATGACCGTTGATCACCGTAGGACTGGATAATTAAAAGAAAAGAAAAGTGGAAAAATAAATCAAATGAAATGATTAAAAAGAACAAAAATAAATAAAAATAACTAAAAACGAAAATTACAAAAAAATGTTTATTTATTTATTATTATTATATAGTATGTATAATATATTTACTCGTACTTAAAATAAAAATAAAAAGAATCGTGAAATATTTATTGATTTTTTGTTTTCCTTTTTTGTGTTGTTTTACATTTCAAAGTTATTTTAATTTTGTTTTTGTTTTTGTTTTTTATCTTTTTAAATGTATTCCTTGCAACGGTAAGTTAAGATTTAAATTAAAATTTCTTTTTCATTTTTCTTTTTTGTTTAAATAAAAATAAAAATAAAAATTAAAAATCTTATTTTCATATCGTATCAAAAGTTTAATGTTTTTTTTTGGGGGGTTTTTTTTTGTATTCTTTTTTCTTTTTATGTTGCAACCAATAACAATGTACACAAACTAGTTTTAAATTTTTATTTATTTTTTTAAACAAACTTCATAGTGTTTTTTATTTGTTTTTATTAATTTTGTTTTGTTTTTTTTTTTTGTTTAACCGAATTTATAAAATAATTGAAAATGTTTCAAAGAAATGTGAAAAATCTTTTGTTTTTGTTTTTGTTTTTTTTTTTAAGAGAGAGAGAGAGAGTTGATTTCATGCGAATTCTTAAGTTTCTGTTTGTTTCTTTTTTACAATTTTCTTTTAAACGTTCATTACAAATTCTCTCAACCCATTGATTTGTTGTTTTTCTTCTTTTTCTTCTCCTACCAAAAATTTTAAAAAAGATCAATTAAAAACAAAACTTATAGAAATACAAGAAAAAAAAAAAAACTTTTCTTTCCCTTTTATTTTTTTTTTATTTAAATCTTTATACGCATATATATATATATTTATAAAAGAACGTGTATGTGTATGTATAAAACAAAATAATCAGTTTGTTTTTTTTTTTCTAAAATTATAATTTTTTTTTATAAATTCCTTTTTTTTTCTCTCTATATTGGGTATGTAAAGTGATTTATTTGTTTTTTATGAATGTGTACAAATTTTGAAGTCCATTAATTTTTGTTTTCTTGCAGACTTTTATTTTCCTACAATTACTTAGCGTTTAGATGTGAATATCCCTTAGTTCATACATACATTTATATATATATTCATATTTTGTTTTATTTATTTTTTACTTTTTTAATAAATTCTCATTTGATTCGCTTTTAACTGTTGCACGATTTTATTTGCTTATTTTGTTTTTATGTAGAAGATTTTGAATTTTAATATGCACACACAGTTAATTTATTATTTTATTTTATTTTAAATATGTATATTTGTTGATTTTGTAACGGTTTTCAGCATGAGTTGGTGGCTTGTGTAATGTATTGATTTAGTTTTTGTTCTGGTTTTGGGGGTAATTTTGTGGGAAACTGTGATTGGATTTGTTTTGTTTTTAACTGATTCTTGTTGGTTGTGTTTTTTTTTGTTTTTTTTTTTTGTTATTAAAAGAGAAACTAATAATATTTATATAATATATAATATTCATAAAATTATTCGGCCACAACGGCTGCTTCTTGCGTTACCACGTCGTTCGATACTTTTTCAATTTGATTCTCAGCCTTCATTTCCTGTAACAAATAAAAAAGGAAAACATTACTATTTGGGAGGAAAACGATTTTATGATTGAAAGAGAAACTTTTTGTTAAAATTTATAATAACTATTGTTAAACAAATCATCAGGCAAAGACTAACACCGTCCTTCAATCTACGAAATGTAAAAAAAAATACGTGACTGTTGGTCCTCATAACTCATAATTGACCAATTAAGCTTGGTACTCATCGTTTTCTGTATAAATTTGGTACCACATACCCTTGTACATACAGAAAAAAAAACAGCACCCGTTGTCAGTGCGAAAGATTGGGAGTTCTCAGTTCAACATGGATCGCAACAGTTTGGCCATTTTGTCCTTTAACTATGTGCTAGACTTTGCGAAAAGGTACAACATTCGCTTTCTGCAAGAACACAAGTCATAAAAGACAACAACACAATTTACAACTCGTAAATTTAGCTCTTTTAAGTCGGCATGAACATTTATCGAAAAATCGCGTTTAACTCACTTTTGGTTCCAGATGTGTATGAGAACCATACCGCTTGTGAAGGGGGGCAAATGCAGAAAAGACTCATGACTCAGACTCATTTACACCCCCGCAAAAGTGCAGTTTTGTGTGGTTTTAACGCTGTTGTCACCATCAGCATTATTTTTCAAAAAATCCGGTCAGAGCTCACTGATCACTCTTGATTTCTCCGAAAATATCGACGATTTTTATCCGGATGATAGATGGTTTTAACAGAATAACTCCATGCGCCGCACTGCCCCCCTGAAGATCACTAAGAAATCGATTTAACGACAAAATCATATCCCAAAACTTTCTGGACCTTGGAAGCCAATATTCAGCTGGAGATAGAGTCCTTAATGCTCAAAAGGGAGCTCCAGAGTTAGACCGATAGGATGCTAAGTAGGGGCCTAAGCAGTATTCAAAACATAATGCCATTAATTTCTCTTATAAAAATCTTAAAAACGATTTTTCATTCAAACTCAATACCCATATTCAAAAAAGTGAACTAAGGTTATATAAGAGGATTTAGTGACTGGAGAAGTTCCAAGAACAGGGCTTGACGAAACCAAAGCGATGTTAGCTGTCCTCATGATGTATCATATGTGGGTACGGAAGTTAAGCTCACTGTCACAGATAACATGTGAATGGCATATTTCTGTCATTATGAAACAGATCCCTTATAAATAAAATATTCAAGTCAGAGGTTTAATTGTAAGACGTCTTTAAAAGTACATTTTTCCGGTACTAAGTGGACAAATTGTTAATCTTCTCGCAGCCAGAACGGTAAGAGATAGACACATAAACGATTCACAAATGTTGTTGACGACAACAGTCATTGTGGGACGAATAAGGGAGGACAGATTTATCGTCTCTGGTAAATACCCGAGGGGTTGATGTTCTGCTTCACCAATCTGAGTGCAAGGTCGCGAATCTGTAGGAACTAAGCAAAAGCAGGCCACCAGCAAAGCAAATATGTTGCATTAGAAGATAGCAAGAATGACATCATTTGAGAAATTTAAGAATGTCAGTGAAAGAACAGAACCACATCTTTATTTTCTTAGTATAAGACTTGAAATGGGTTAAATGTATCCTTCTGAGGGGTGATTTCCCATCCATATTTATTAATCGATCTCAAGTGCTCACATTTATACCTAACATCCTCAATGGATGGCCTGTTCGCCAGTAAGAAGTTGGTCGTGTCACAAGATATTTTGTAGGCTGAACGTTATTAGCGTTTTTATATGACGGCAATGAAAGCAAATTAGTCCCTGGGCATGGAGTACCGCGGAGTTGGTGTGAGGCTTTAATTTATCCTACACAAAACTAATATCCTGGGTATAAGCATATCGCCTTCTTAATAAGCAAAGCTTCCAACCTACTCGAGTTAATCTTTTGTTGAAAGTAGGTCATAAAATACCCGATATCCCACAAGGAAAAATGAACAACTTTATATGATGAGGAAAAAAAGATCGTTTGTACGAGATCGGATAAGAAATGCCAAGACCGAGGGCCAAGAATACACACAGATCATATCATGGCAAATCGAACTATCTTAAGAATGCAAAGTATTTTACTCATTGCAAAATAAGAACACTATAAGTATTTTGAATCAATAAAAAAAAAAAGAGGCAATGTGATAAATGCATACAAAGAATAAATTGTTGTACATGTACAAGAGGATCATAGCTATTTTTGGAACAACAATCTAAAACTTATCGCTGCAAATTTTTGATATTTCCAATGATGCATTTTTGGCAACGATGCATAAGTTCATTGTTTATAATTGGTTCTTATTATGTATCAATACATATACACACACCTGCCACAGAATCACAGAATTGAGGTCAAGGCCATCAGAACAAATACAGCACCCAAATTTTAAATATTTTCTTATAAATTTCATATGATACTGAACGTATGTCAGAGTTTAGAAGAATTGTTGAACAATAAACTATTATTAATGAACTCACACTTTCATTAGGAGTCCCGCTCAGCTGCTGTAAGCTGCAACAAAAAGTTCGATTTTTTTTTTGCTATGTCATATGTAAAAGTAGGGGACATCAGGGATAATAATTTGGACATAAATTAACCTTCTTAATACTTATCAGATACCAAGTCCCATTCGTAAACTTTTGATAGAAGCTGAAGTAAATTTACCAATTTAATGTCATGATATCCCTGTTTTCGACAAAGTACTCGGTTTTGGGTAAGAAATGACTTGTACTTGATAGCTGTGCATCTAAACAGGATTTGTTAAAGATGCGTTTCCTTTATTGGTTTAAACGGGTAAAGGAGCATCGTAAAGATGATCAACCACACAGAAAAGAAACAGTCTTTTCCATTTGTTCATTTCTATACAACATAAATTGCAGCACAACATATAATTTAAATATTTTTTTAGTTTGTACTCAACGTTTAATATTTCCTTAATGAATCTAAATTGAAACATTATACATCTTTTGCAGCTCAAGACATTTCTAGCATATGAGGACATAGTAGTGGTAAACAAACTCATGTTTCGTTTCAAAGATTTCAGCAGGCCCAACGAAATTGATGCAATTCCTCGATAAGCGAGTATCCCATAAACTGAAATAGTCATTTAAACTACGACGGCTAGAAATCTGTGCACCGTTTACCCCAAAACACCAAAGTGATTCGTTTTTACATCGGATAATCTACGATGACAAGTGGATTCTGGATGATAGCCCTACAAATTCGGGATGGTTGTTGGGCTCGGCTACTATGGCAAGACCAAGACCAAGACCAAGACCAAGACAAATCCATATCTCCCGCGGAACAGTGAAATTAAAATATCTTCCAGGTCCACCGGAAGAACAACTTTCAAAATCAAGTGAAATGTCCAAAAAATTCAGGACTTTGTCGATCGCTGTCTTCTATCACTTTTTCCTTCGATCTTTCCTTGTAAAATGTTTCTCATAATATGACCTTGGTACTTTTTTTGTTTTATTTTAAAAACATAATTATCTTTTTATTCATTATCGTCTTATGACTTCATCCTTTGTGATTGTGACAACCCAAACAATTTGTAGGATTCTTCCGTATACACACATTTTGACCGCTTCTATTCTCCCTATCGCTGCGTTGAGTGCCCATCTTTCTGCTCCATATAACAGAGCCTACCAGACGTTGCATTTGGCCAACTTATTTTGAGGTTATGATTTATTTCTCTGCTTATAAATGATCTTTTCGATTGACAGAACGCTGCTCTCGTTTGTTGAGGTTTGCGTTTATTTATTATTGTTCCCAGATATTCAATAGTGTTTACACTTTCCACTGCAATGTTTTTGATGATTTAAGTTCATAATTTCGATTTTGTTTGCTTTTGTCGAACACGATGAATTTTACTTGAAAATCTGCAATCAAAATATTTTAAATCATTTTGGCGAATCACTTGCCAAAACATTGCGAATTTCGAAAAGCAATTTCGCTCAATATAATGCACCAACTGCAGCGAGTTCCCATGTTTGTCCTGTGCCGTTCAGCAACTGAACATCAGTCGAACTACCCTGAAGAGAATTTTGCATAAAAATCTCGGATTATTCAGTTTCAAGGTCCAATCGACTCAGCGATTGAAGATTGAAGCAAAATGATAACCCGTAACGTTATCGTTTCTCGGTTTGGGATTTAGAGCAGATTGAATTTGACGACTATTTTGCTTAAAAAAATTATCTTTTCTGTTGCGGCGCATTTCCAGTTCGGCGGTCACGTTAACAAGCAAAATTTCACAATTTTTCAAATCTGTCGTTGAAATCAAATTGAGTTAATTATGTCCTGTTCGAACCCATTATTGATCATTTTAGGTATATTTTTCAGGAATAACTTTAGCGTGTACCTCATTAAGCCTATTATCCTTTTCGGTAATCAGAACAGATCAAAACAATTTGTACCTTTACAGAGCTTTTTCGACTTCTTCTTTTGTTACTTCATTTGCTTTGGGCCAATTTCTTGAGCCTAGTTGACCTTTTTCGTCACGGACATACTGATATGCAGGAAAATATCTTTAATGTTCAGTAATAAACAATTATATTTACCATATACATATGTATATTGGATGGAAACCCAAATGTCGCGTATTTTTTATTTAAATTAATCGAAACATCTTTTGGTTAACCCAAAATAATTGAAAAAAAAAAACGTTAAAACATTATAAAGCGTAAAAACAAGTAAATATTAAAATAAAATGTCATAGTAAAGGGAAAGGGGAGAAAGACAAATCATGGTCAGAGACGAATCCTGCAATCAAACACAGGATTTCGGAAGAGATCAAGCACCGGATGATCAGACAGATGTCTAAATATAAAATTAAACATGTCGCAACAATAGGCTGCCATCAAACAAATTTATTTTCTTCTACTTATTCTCAATAATTCTAAACATATCTCTATTTTTACGTATTATATAAATATTTGTTAAGTAATCCTCATGTTAATGTACGAATAAATATTGAGTAATTTTGATGTCGAGTGCAATAAGTTTCCACTTATTTTGGTTAACGTGTTTTAATCCAAAGAATTTTAACATGAAAACTACGCTTATACTGTTGTGGCTAGTAAATTGACAATCATACAAATTATTGAACTAAATTCAAATTCAAAGAATAGAATTAAGTCAAACTTACCTCAATAGTCTTGTGTTCAACTCCACCATTCAGGCTCTCTGTCGCAGATGTTTCGGCTGGTTGGTCATGATTTTCGCCAATACCATTCTCCTATAAGAATCATTTTATCAAAATTTAATATACTAGTGACACAGATTTATTACAAAGAATTATTTTTGTAAATATTCAGGCATTCAAAACAGACCAAACAAAAACAAAAATAACATTTCATTTCATTTGATTTAATTTCAAAACAAAAAGAAAATTATCAATCGCCAAAACAAGTATGATAATGGTAAATGATTTTTATGGCCTTCCAACAGACGCACACACATACATACACAACAAATGAGAAATTTGCTGAAAAGGATTTTCGTGTTCAAAAATAAAAACAAATAAAAAAAATTTTTTGAATTTTGAAAAACAAATAAATTCACCGATAAAAACAAAAACCTCTCTACTGCGCTTCTCAAGATAAAAGGAAATTTCTCATCATCGTGCAGGTAGGTGTACAAAAACCACTCATAAAAATTCAAAAATTATTATTTTGTAAAATAAAATGAAATGTGCAAGGAGTAAATAGTCTCTCTCTCTCCCCCTCTTGCTAAATGAAAGTTAAATTTAAATTTAAATTGAAAATGATATTAAAAATTTAAAATTAAAATCAAAATCAAGATCAAGATCATTAAAGTCATCAAAAAACAAAAAACAAAAAAAAAAGGGAAAACAAAATATGACCCTTGTAAAACATTATTAGTAAAACAAAAAAAAACAAAAAAGCGCACAAAGAGAGGAGCAACTCTTTAATGATTCATACACACGAGTACGAGGTACACGAAAACAGAAATTAAAATTTTCAATTCAAAATTAAATAAAAACAAATTAGTCATAAGGTGTGCAGCAATATACATACATATATGTATTTTTTTTTTTCATCAGGAAAAAATGAGGAGGCTTTATGGGGAAAAGTAGTACACAGGAAGTAGAGGAAACAACAAAAAGAAAAATTTATTTATCACATTTATAAAAAGTTCTATGAGTGAGAAAGTTTTGGTTTTTTTTTGGTTTTTTCAATAAATTTCTTTCTTTTCGTGAGAGATGAGGTTTGATTTTAAGGATGGTTGATGGTTCGTTATAAGTATATATATATATTTTTTTATGTTTTGCTGTAACTCCAACTAACGACATTAAATGCACAACAATACGATTACGAGTATATGGTAGAGGTAGAGATGTTTTAAATGCAGTAGTAGGTGGTAGTGGTAGTAGAATTAGCAGTAGTAGTAATTAACATTAGGATACAATGAGCGAGCCGGATATGTTTTGTTTTTTTTTTCTTATAATATTTGATTTCATTACATTCTATGGATGTGGGAGAAAATACGAATATACGAATATATTTCTGCTATAAGGATAAATAAATAAAAAAAAAACCAAAAAACAAATTTGAAAACAATTTCCAAAAGCCATAAAAATGATTGAAAACAAAAATCATTTCTTTAAAAATAAAAGAAACATAAAATTTGTTATAGAAAGCCACTGGATACACATTATACAATAGATACAAATCCTAGTTTATTTAAATACAAAGTGTTGGTGTTTAGACAGAAGAAATAAGTCTCGTACAAACGAAAATGAACTATAGCAATTTTGTGCGGAGGTTGGTTTTTACGATTTTGCACTAATGCAAAATAACATTTCATTTAAAAGTCATTGCTGCTGATGGTTTATAAAACCTTTTCAAATTTAATGAGATACCATTCACAGCTTCGACCCGGAAAAGGTAGACACACTTATAAATAATACATTTCAGTACGTTCCTTGTGCGTCATTAGAATAGGTTATTTTTTAAGGTGTACTTAGTGCTTGCGCACCCTTTTTTTCTCTTTTTTTCTTTTTTGTGCGAATCGTTCGGTCAAATGGCATATTAAAAAAGTTTTTTAAATAATTGGAAAATAAACGCAAGGAAGAGTAGGCAGTGGGATCCGTGTCAGTGAATAAATGTGAAAATGTCCTTGGCCTCAGCAGCTCTCTGGAGGTATTTTAATAATGTTGATGAGGGTGAGGTGAGTCAATTGGTATGATACCTATGAATAAACAAAACGATTACTTTGGAATGAAATGAGCAAAAGCAATTTGTAACTCCTCAGAAATCATCACTTTTACTTGGAATGGTGTTTAGAAAGTGTGATATGAGGATTCCGAACTAAGATAACAAAGCAAAAACAACAGCAGCAATGAAGCTATAAGTGATGCGAAACATTTGGCTGTTTTTATGTAAGTAATAAGAATATTAGCCTTGACGTGCGTAAAAATTGGCCATATGTAGATTTTGGCTATAGACTATAAATAATGGGAGCGATTTGTACTCATTCTGTTTAGTCGTTTTACCTTTTGGGCAGATTTATTCCGTAAATCGTGGTTTAATTTACAAATCCTACGTCGATTTTACATGCGACATAATCGTCGATTTGAACGACTTGTTGAAAAAACGCTATGCAAACTCTAACTCAGTACACATCAGCAGAGACGTGCGTCGTACAGTGCATATATGCTACCGTAGAGGCTAATATGAAGAAGAACCAGAATGCGGGACTTTGCACACCGCAATTGGAGCTGTGCCCATACATTTTATGAAAGATTTTGATTCATGAGCTTACAAATTCTAGATCGCGTAAGAATTTAAACCACTTGACTATATCATTTGGTAAATAGACCGTATTCGAAATTCCTCTTGATTCTATTTTTATTACCACAAAATTTGTTGCACGATTAGACCTATTTTTGGGTCAATATCAATGCCAACAAGCGAAATCGCCCCATTTGAAAGAAAACAAAAACCATAAGCCCTGATTGACAAGTCGAAGCATTTACAAAATGTTACTGTTTAGTATGGTTTATGGGCTGATAGTCTACAATATATTCCTTTAAGATGATACCAGCCAGAGAGAAAACAGCCAACGGAGATGGATATACGGGTGTATTTACGTTTATTGATTTCTTCGTTTCCCTTCTTAATGTGAAAGAGTTGTGGTTTTAACAACATGCCACTCACCGTTCCGATTTATCGATTTCTTTAAAGACACTTTCGATAGCACACGAATTCAGGTAATGGAGCCTATGATTTGGCTATGAAAATCTGGTTTACCACTTTTGAATAATTTTCTACGTGGTTATGTGAACCATATCGATTCCGATAAATTAAAAACTATGGACGACTTGGAAGACACATCATCCGAAGACAACATCCATACAGCCCTAGATGATTGAAAAACTGTTCGAAAATTGGCAGTTTTTTCTACAACATTGATGGTTAAGTAGTATAGGCCAAATTTTGGGCCTATATGTAACCTAGGTAGAGGCTCGATCAAAGATACTTTAACACAGAAGTGCAACGCGGATGAGGCCCATTAAATGATCAGCACGTAAGAGTCCAAATAGGAGCGTTGAGTCAACAGCAAGAATGTTGGTCTTGTCCACCGACAACTTAAATTTTAACAACTTTGGATTTTAAGTACTTTTACCCAAAATTTTGCCCGTATTGGTATTAGAATTTCATGCTATCTGCCTTTTATCTCTCGTTTTAATCGATTTAAAGTCATTCACTTCACTAGCAAATATAAGAAATGAAGAAAAACAAATTCTGTAATTGAATCAATAGCAACGATGGCAAATCGGAACTTATTCAAAGTTGAATGGGTTAGAAAATGATTCAATCCTTTCACCATTACAAAGATTTATCTTTTCTGATAAAAATCGTAACTTTGTTTTACATAAGAGATTATTGATTTAACCCGTCGTTACCTTGCTTATAAAACAAAAGTTGATTACCCTTGTCACGAAATTCGTAATTGCAATAAAAACTTTATTCAATTTTCGCTTTGTAATCTGCAATTAAAAAAGACACTGAGCCACTGAAAAGACAGCCGTAAATACAAAAATTTATTTGTAAAAACCTTTTAAACCCGATTTTTTTCGCACCTGAATGTTTTGTCGTGAACTTTAGTTCATGCATGAGTAAACTACTAAAATGTACGATGATAAGTAAGTCATGCAACCGTGTATGATAATGACGATGCAATCGAGGATCTTTCCTTCATTTAGGCGTAAACAAAGTTTTTCACGCAAACGAAACAGAGTCAAACATCACAGAGTTGAAAGTTGGTTAGTCATGTTATACATAAGGAATTTAACTGTATTGACCGCCAACTCATGCAATAGTTCTCATTGGTTCAACAAGGGTAAATACAAGAAGGTAACAATATTACATGTAGTAGGATTGTCCAACATCGAAGATGATGGTGCATAGATATGGTAGATGACTGAGCATTATCAGATACAAAACTCTTGAGTCATAAATTTAACAACAAAAAATAATTCAAAAAGCATCACAAACCAGAGATGAACATAAGGGAGACCTGCATTAGAGGTTGAAATGGGTCCGCGGTGAAATCTTATTATTGGAGCGGATCGTCTGTAACTTGTTCTATTTTTTCGCTGGCGGTTTATGCAACTCTCGTAAAGAGTCAGTCATATATAGGAAGATACTCGAGTTACTTCTGGACAAAAAAAAATTCTGTTAAACGATCAACTTTAGTCTAAATCTTGTCTCGTGAGAGGCTGCTTAAGCAATAAAACTGTGACAGCACTACTTCATTACACATTTTTTAAGGCTCGCCACAGCAACTGTTGCTAAATAATTTGTCAGACAATATGACAGATTAGATGCGTCGTAATTATATAGAAAAAATTGAAGTGGTTACGTGTAAAATAGAGCAAAAATCATGAAAATAAAGCCTTTATAAGTCCATAAATTGAAAAACTTTGTCCACTAAACCATGGAATATCATGCGTATTATTGTCTGCTTTCGTAGTTTTGCATTGTCGGGAGACAGAAAAAAGTAATGAAAATCTGTGGAAATTTATTTCTCCTTGAGCAACAATTTGAGCAAGAGCAATATTGTTTGTAACAAATTTTAGAAAATTGCTAACGGAAGCGTAGGATAGCTGGAGCATACACAGAAGCCGAAAAAGTCTGTAGTATTTGGACTTTTAATTAAATAATCGATAAATAGCCTTCAAGCTACGGTAGAGAATCACAAGCAAATGGACCAAATTGATTAATATTGCGGCTCAATAGTACAGTACAATATAGTACAAACGCGTTATGAGTTTTCGTAATTTTATGGAATATGAAGTCAATGAAGCTGTGAAAAAGATGGTCCGAGGACTGGCTATTACTTTCCCATATTTTTTTTTCCAAAAGGGATTCCATGATCTCGAGAGCACCATCTTTTAACAGATGTTACATTTCCATTCCAGATGGTTTACTATTTGGCCATGCCTTCATTCATATTGGATCCGAGATCACAATCAACTTACTCCGCACCGTATTCAAGAGTTGTGCATCCCTTGAAAATCCCAAGAAATAGCCACAACATCAAACTTTAGGTGATTGAACAAAGATGATGCCGGCAAATGGATTGCTTAATAAAGACCGCCATCGTCCCATATTTACCCATTTTTTGAGGTTAAAATGGAACTGAGATGCTTGAGGGATATAAAGTTGCCAGTTGCCTGCCACACAGTGCGTGTCACAATTTACATATTGAAGGCAAAATTTGGTGATTTTCCTGATATAGCGTATTCAAGTTGCCCCGCTCGTGCAATTGAATTTTTAGACTCTTCTTTTGAGCCTCTGGTCTGTCGTAATAACTTCAAAACTGGAAGGTTTGGAGGCGTACATTCTAGATAGTATCCACTAATACAGTGGCCCACCCAGTATACTCGTATTAAAAAAGGATATTCTTGTGGACTTTCGAAAAAATACGTGTGATTAAAGGCCTACAAGAGAGCTAAGCTCGGTTGTAAGGAATATTCAGTTTTAAGCTTCGCCACAACTTTGAAACATTTAGGATGGAATTGGCGAAAGTAGTAGCTGTCACATAACCTAGACCTACAATACACATGTACGCATGTATGTGCTCGGGAACAGGATCAAAGATTCCTACTTAAAAACACCAACAAATTGTATTGAAAAAACTGTAAAAATTAAATGGTTAGTCATAAATAGAAATACATAAACAACAAAATAAATATTAATAACAAAATAATAGTAAAGATACATCTATTACCAAACGACAATTAATTTAGTTAACATTTTTTTTCTTAAAAAAACAAAAGAAAACAAAAACAATAAACATTTAGTAGTTTTGTTTTTAAAGAAAGAAAAAAAAAAAACAAACAAAGAAAGACTATTCTAGGAGGAGTAATTGTTTCCAACACAACACAACAAACAACAAAGAAAAGAAAGCAACTCTCCAACATTAGTAATTGTTATAATCAATCTATAGCTCGCTCTATCGCATTTCTATGTTTCTATGTTTATGCGGCTTATTCTTAAGCGTTCCCCTGTTAATAGAGAGAGGTTTTTATATGCTTTCAGAAACTCGCTCTCGCTCGCTCTCTGTTCTTTGTGATTTAAATTATTATTTATTTATAATTTTTTTTTTTGTAATTTTTAATTTTTTTCTAAACAAATGCTTTCATTCCTAAAAATGTATTCCGAATCGCTATTCACCTTGGTTGCTGAAGAGATTGGTTGCGATTCCATTTTATCACCATTTGTTGTACCAGAAGCTGTTGCTGTGGTAGTTGTAGTTGTTTTTGTTGAAGTAACATTAGATTCATTTCCATTGTTAAGAGTGGATTCAGGAATAACAGGAACCAATGGAGCTTGTGATGTCTCATCTTCTATTCGGTTAGTTTCGGGTTCTACTTTTGAATTTAGTGATGTGGTATCGGTTTTAGTATTAATATGTTCATCAGAGGAATCGGATGCGGATGCAACAATTGATTGAGGAGGAATTAATTCGGATAAATCGGATTTAATTTGTTCGGACGCTGATAATGGTGGTGATGGTAGTGGCAAATCCTCTTCAGCAGTTGGTGGTGAATTGCATTGAGTTTCTGATATTGATTTCTCGATTGTCTCCTCTACAACAGTACCAGCCTGAATTTGGGATGATTCTTCGTTTTGTTCTGGTTGGTGCAAATCTAATTCCTGAGCAGCATCGTTTTGGCTTTGCTCAATGAATGAAGCTGCCTCCTGGGTAACTTCATCAATGAGGGCTATAGTTTGAGCTGTAATAATATCTTGAGCAATGGTCTTTTCAATTTCACAGACGCTGGCTGGAATCTCTGCACTCTCACTCTTTGCTTCCTCTTCGATATCAGCTAATTGTGCTGGTAGCGATGTCGGAAGAACTTCTTCAAATGTTACTCCATCCGTAGGACTAATAATCGTATTTTCAGTCTGTTGTGGTACGGTTTCAGTTTCAGTTTGTGTTTCAGTTACTTCAATTTGTTCCTCATTTACTTGTGCTTCCTCCTTTTGTGTTGCTTCTTTGATCTCAGGTGCTTCGGGAATCTCTGGAGTTGATGGTGTAATATTTACCTCAGTTGGTGGATTCTCTGGTGTTGCTGGTGTTATTTTCACTTCAGTTGGCTCCGGTGTAGCCGGAATAACTTTTACCTCAGTTGTGGTTAAATTTTCTGGTTTAGCTGGGGTAATCAGAACCTCTGTTGCGGGCTCGGGTGTAGCTGGTGCTGCAATTGGTGCTGGTGTAATTATCTCTGGAACTTCCTTTGTCAATACCTCATCTTGTTGCTGTTGTTGTTCTTGTTGTGACTGTTGATTTACATCTACTTCAGAGAGAGCTACCATTGGTTGAGCGATATCAATTGGAGTTACTGCTACCTCATTCTTTAATATTTCTGTTTCGGTTTTTAGTTCGGTTTCTGTCGAGTTAGTAGCAATTTGAGAAGTTTCCTCATCACTTAATGCAAACACCATCACCTGTGAAGGGGGAGGGGAACAAGGAAGAGGAGGTGGGGGACTATTTTGTGCAATAGATTCATAAGTTTCACCACCGCTATTATTATTATCTTTCAAAGTAAGATCGGTTATAACTTGTTGCTCTTGTGGTTGTTCAATGCTTGTTTTCTGAACATCACCACCAGCAGTATCTGAGATTTGTGATTCCACTGTTGGAACCACAATCGAACTGATGGTGGCGGCGGCAGTAGTAGTATTTCTATTTTTATCATCGTTTTCAGTTTTTACCTCAATTTTTGGCGATTCAGCGGCTGTGCCGTTTAGCGCTTTTGCAACTTCCACTGTCTCGTTAGTTTCAGATTTTTCAACTGTACCATTGGTGGTTGGTACTGCTACTACTTCGGCAACTGCTTCTGGGATCTTTGCTTCTTCAGCGACAATAGATGGTGGCTCTGGGGTTGATTCAACAGCAGCAGCAACTTTTTCAGCTAGTGCAGCATCACCATTTGTAACGGATGGTGTCGCTGATTCAACGGCAGCTGAAATTTTCTCTTCAACGGCAGCAATGGTGGGTGCAGCTGTAGCGGCAACAGCTTCAGTTGCAGGTTTTATTTCTTCTTCTATGACGGCAGCAGCAGCAGCAGCAGCAGCATCAGTGGTGACGGCAGTTGGTGTTGTTGGGGCGGCTACAGCAGCTGTAGTAGTTTCTTCAGCTTTTGTCTCGGTAGGTTTATCAGCGGCATCAACAGGGGTAGTAGCAGCAGCAACGACGGCAGGTTCTTCAGTTGTCTGTGAAGGGGTTAAGAGAAATAGGAAATGGAAAATAATCAGATTTGTTTGTTATTTTACAAAGGTGGAAATTTTAGTTAAAAAAAAAATAAAATATTGACAAATACGAGTACTCTTACTATTACATATTGTTAGAGGATGTGCGAATGGGAATTATATATATATATATTTTTTTTAAGTGAAAAGACAAATATGTATATATGCATGTATATTTTTTTTCGTTATATAGAGTTCCATGCAAAGTTGAATAATGACAGCCAAAACCTCACAATTTTTACAATAGACGACGATGTTCTGTTAGTTATAAACCATACTTACTCGTATAGTTCAGACATTTCCTTGGAATGAACCAGTCAAAGTATAAAGATTTGGCAAGCAGTACATTAGACATTTTTTAAACACATGGACAGCACAAATGTTTTGCCGACTGACTACAAGATCTTATACAGACATAGTTTGGCACTAACATTAAAAAAAAAATGAATGAACAATTCAGTAGCATGTTCAACACAACAAATGGAGTGCTAAAAGGTTGGGTATTGTTGCCAAATTTCTACAGAGTTTCTGAAATAGTTCTCGCATTTTTGAATAACTCTGAAAAGTCAAAATAGAGCCTCGTTTACCGATTTTGGATCAAACCCTCTAAAGCAACACAACCACCAATTTTCGGAAAACCTGAAGTCCAGCTTCGATATTGATAAGTAAACGTTATATATGCTGCGTACTTCGTGGCCTGTTATGCATAAAATCCTTATAATAATAATAATAATAATAATAAGCTATAAAAAGTCTCTTGAGCTTTATGACAGAGATTAGCAGCAGCAACACAATAGCCTCAAACTCTCTACTGTTTCATTGAATTATTGTCCTCTTCCACACTTATCGAGTTAATCTTTACGATAAATATTTAACTGAAAGAGAAAACCAGTTTTGAGTCAGTTATTTCATTTATTATTGACCATTTTATCGCGAATCTGTTTTTAGAAATTGAATGAGGACCAACATTCATACATTGATAGTTGTGAATTAAACGTATAAACTCAGAATTAAGCATAGTGTCAGTCAGCAGCAGCAGAAATGATGTCTTCAAGGATCCTACATTTAAAAGAATTCCTTGTACAACGTTTAGATGCCAACATTTTCAATCCAAATGAAGGTGGATTAAGACGAGGTGGGCTGAGAACGATGTCTTGCCAACATTATTTTAACTTGAACGGGGTGTTACCATATGGAACAAACCACCAAATTGATGAATGCACTATAACGCTTTGCGCACTTTGGATTTCTAAAGTAGAGTTGCAGTTACCCAAAAGCATTCAAAAACAAACTTTCAGAAAAACAGAATCGAGAAGTAAATATGTGGCTTGTAGGAAAATAATGAAGAGATGTGCTCTTCCGCCAGGAAACAAATAGGAAAAAAGTGTTTCGTGCTGGAACTTAATGCTGACACGAGCAGAAGAATTATAGATAGCCAGAATATTCAAATTTCCTTGGGAATCATCGTGAGTTTAGCAGAAGGTATAAAATAATTTAAAATATAGGAATTATGACGAAGAAACTTCAAAATGACAATGCGCAAGACCTGCATGTTGCCTTCGATAGATTTCACCGAGATCACTAAGATCAGATAGCAATGCTAGCTATATCATAAATACCTACGCAACAGCTCTTCAGAGTACGCTTAGTAAGAGAATAAAAGGCATTTGAAGATATTTGTTTAGGAATTATTCGTACGAACGATTTAAATATTTTGACAGACTGCTTTGAGGATATCACACATTTAAAACAAGTGCAAACTTTTGCGACAACAATTTCCAAGTTTAAATCTAACAAAGCTGCTGGAGACAATGGCTTAACGGTCGAGCTGTTTAAAACAGCAAATGATGATTAAATACGCAATAGAAAACTCAGAGAGTAAAGTAGCACTTGGTATCAAAGCTTTCGAGAAGGCATAACAATTTGTATACGACATTAAATTGGATGTAACATATGTTAGACGACATCAGAAGAGTAACTGGGAACTGGATCCATGCAGCCTAAAACCGAAACGTATGGAATAGTTTAGAAGAGGCCTACGTTCAACACCAAAATAGTTAATTGAACGTGTGTGCTTGCTTTGCGAATGCACTTTAACAACAGACAAACTAACCAGGTGGAAGAGAGATACTTCCTTTAATATTTATGAACCCAAAACTAGTTTGTGGGATACCATTTGGCTTTATTAAAACCTCAAATAATAGATTACTGTCAGAAAGGTAAGGCTTTTTACCAACTCCTTCGACCAAAAAGAAACAAACTTCTAAATCAAAGTTAAAAAAAAAAAAAAAATCTCATCTCCCTGGGAACAGCGGTTAGAGACGTTTTAAAAAAAAATCATTGGGAACGCAGATTAGTGGATGAGGCAATTTTCATAAAAAATTACGTCAGCTGCACTTGAAGCCTTTTTGCTAGATGATGTTGCAGAAGCTTCGGATACTGTGACAGTTAAAAAAGAGCAAAGATCCTTTGCTAAAATTAAAACTTTACGGGGCAAATAGATAAGCAGAGAACACCAAATAAACTATAGTTTAGTTAGCTGCTCACTTGAAAGAATGAGGAATGACCCACAACCTTGAAGTTTTTCTTCATGAAGACCGTCGAGCAATGTTTTCCGCACTTTAAAACATGATTTGCAGAAAAAAAACTTACTGTTTGTCTAATGAACAAAAGCAAAAACGAGAGTCTGGTCATCGCAATATTATAGAAAAAAAAAAATAGGGCGTGGGCCTACCAGACTACAATTTATTCTCAAAGATCAATACGTGGGCTGTGTTTTTCCAGTCGAATCTTATAACCCGGCACACTCGAATGTTGAACAGAAGTGGTGACTGGCAGTGACTGAGACCGTAAACGTGACTACTTTGAATGATCGTTAAGTAATATTCCATAAAACAAATTGTAAATTTGTATATTTTGAATGTGCAACGAAAACGAAGAAACAGATTATTATAACCTTTTCCAACGCAACAGCCTTAGATTTCTCAATAAAAATTATCCATATGAAAATAGGTATGAGTACAATGTCTAAACCAGTTTTCGAAAGGCTTATCCTCATAGAATCATGAAGCCAGCATTTTTTTTCCAGCCATTCTCTCAAATTCTTAGAGTCACTAAAGAAAATTGTTAATGCTTGACAAAATAGTGTGGCAATCCTACCAAAAATCAAGTAAGCTATCAGTAACGACTGCATTATTATATTTATTAAAGGTTAAAGAAAAAACACGTAAAATGTTCTTATGAAAATAAAATTAATGCAACCCGCACAAAGAAAAAGAAAGCCCCGAAAGTGTGCATGTAACAGAAATTTTGAAACTTGATTTAAAGAAAAAGGGCAGACTTGGAACAAAAGTAAACTCCACATAACCCACAGCAAAATCCAATATGTACCTTCTTCTCCATTATAACACTTCAAATACGATGTTCCTGCTTGTTGTAATTTTAAATTAAAAATACTTGATCAAAATATTGGTAACAACAATCAAAATAACACAAATTAAAAAACAAACGCACGAAAATCAAAACACGAATCGAATAACGAATTACAACAATAGAGATCCTCTCACAAGATCGCGCAGTAGACTACTTAATTTTCCGAATTAAGACTGAGACATTATCCTTAGTCGATCTGATTTTATACGCAAATGACCAGCGCACTCACATTCATTTGTAAACTTATTTTCTTGTGCAGAAAATGATGACCAACACAGGCAATACAAATATATGAGCAAAATGGGCAAAAAAAAAAACTTAATCAAAATTTACGATCGAATGAAAAATGACCAGTACCAGTAGCACACCGTCGAACGTCAGAGAGACGTCCATAAACAGGCAGCCAACCAGCCACCAGATTTTCATCTCAGGCCACCAAAAGAAAAGAAAAACAAGCAGACAATTTCAAGTGGAGACAAGAACAAACGAAAACATCAGCAACATCGCACCGACACCAACACATTTGACTTGGGTACATCCAATTTTGATTAATCTGCGCTAATGCCTCAGAATAAATTAAATAATATAAACACGATTTGTGGCTAAAGAGGCAGCGAACTTATCCCACAAAACCTTAAATCAGCAATTGCGCGCATCCCTGCCGCGCCGGCCAAGGTCATCTTGCGCACAACAAACAAAAAAAAACATCTCCTTTTCCTTACAGCAAAGATAAATGAGTTTTAATACAATTCTTGACATGGAAAGTACAAGTCGTAGCTGTATCAAAGCCAGAGATCGACGTCGATTTAATAAGCGATGACATCGAATGCGACAGCAAAGACTTACCACAACGATACAAACAAAAATTCACATACTCGTACAAACGTTCGGATGATTTTTTGAAATTTTCATTTTCCGTTTGTTCGATCTCCGACGCATTAATGCCGTGTCGATGGTATTGCGACGCGGCTCTCTGATTACACGCCAAAAATGCTTTAAAATGTATTGAAAGCAGCGGCCTAAGGCAGGCAGGCAGTTAAATTCTTAAATATTCTCAAATATTTTCGAAATTTCTGTATCATAATGCGCAATGCCAAAATATGCCAAAGAAGCGTTCAATTTGAAAACTTATATCCGTTCAGGGGTTTTTTGTGTTCGCCTCAATTAGATTTCAATTAGAAAAATATATATATGTATGTATGTAAAAACATATTGCACTGGGGTAGACGTAATTGAAAATATAACTCGAGGTTTTTGAGTAGGAGGCGTGTGTTTCTAGTTTTCTTGGGGGACAACTACAAGCATATCGATTTGGCCCAAAAGACACACGAGGATATCCATAAAATTCAAAAACGTCTTGGTCGGACATGACGCAAAATCATAAAAACGATTAATTTTGAATTACATTTCGAAAATACACATTGCTCACAATTGTTGCTATTGAAGAATAGATGTGGCATAAGATTATTGCAAGGATATTGTTTTATATATTGGTGGGCAGTGGATTGTATCTCTTAATGATGACGAACAACCAACAAGTGGTCGGGGTATTGGATACTTTATTAAAAATAGCCTTTCGTTTGCGTTTACTGTTAACTGACAGAGGAATGCAAATTTTGGCAGATTTTCAAACGAAAAACATCATGACGCAGCGCCTAATACTGGAATGCGGATGCTGTTGTGTCAAAGTAAACAAAAATAATTTAAATAAAAATACATCAAGTCTCAACATATAGCCACAACAGATTCATTCATCAAAATATTTGTTTTCCTTCATATGGCGTGAAAAAAATATTTATTTTCTAAGTGAGATGCATAAACATTCCAGAAGAGCAGATAATGCAAATCAAATCGGCAATCATTGCGAATATAGACTGTTAAAACTTAATCCCATCAATAAAGAATTCATACACTCAAACATATCAACGGAATTGAACTATCTACGACTACACTGTACGAACACTTCAATGTTCTCAAATTAAGCTGCCGAACCCCAAATCACTTATAACTATTATTTCATGCGATTGGTATAGCATCGTCATTTTAGGTAGATGAAATATTCAACATTGATTTAGGACAAAAGTGATTTGAGCCGATCTTAAGCCCGGTTGGGTAAAAAAGGCGGCTTTCCTCCATGTCCAATAAACAACTTCAGTGTACTCGCATGTAAAAGCTTCAGACAAGGCGTAATGTGGATGTTTTGTCAGAGCAATTCCCTTAAAGACAACGTTAAAGACCGATTCATCAGTAAACTCCTTCGAGATGTTTGAAATTACATTGAAATCGGTTTTGAGATCGGGATGTCCATGTCCATGTGAGAGAGCCTGTACATATAAGATAGACGCACAAATATCATCTGAAAAAAGCTTACAACAAAGATGGAGAATATTGAATCGTAAATGGATTTCAAGTGAAAAAGATGCATCGCACTGGAGATATAGAGAACTGTCTTCCAATGGAAACCAATGTGCATATCATAAAAGGTTGGCCATTATGTATGACAGTAATTTCCTAGAATAGAAAAAAAATATAAATGCATTTTTCTTAAATAATTAATTCAACTCTTTCTATGGCATTTTCCATGGTCTTCATTAGAACTCCGGCCGATAAGTTCTCCACTTCTTGACGGATATTCTCCTCGAGGGCTGTCAGAGTTTGTGGATTATTCACATAAACCTGTGATTTTTAATAATAAAAAGAAATCTCGGCTGGCAAAATCGGGTGATCTAGCAGTCCAGTGTAAATCGCCAAAATACGATATCAGACGACTGGGAAACACCTGCTTTAGAATGTGGGTTGTGGGTCGTGCAGTATGTGCTATTGCTCCGTCCTCCTGCAACCATATGACCTCCAGTCCAAATTCATTGATCATCGCTCAGTAGTGTTAAAAAAAATAGTTCAATGATTTTCCAGCGTAAATAGCACACCATGCATTAGCGGATTTTCAGTGCCCCAGAACTGCAAATTTTGTTTGCCTCATGACTCATGATTATTTTTGACGTAAAATCATCCACTTCGTTGTTGAAACTCAGCCGAACTGGAGGTACGAGGCCTTCAGGGGCTTGCTCGGTCTGTCTCTCAGCAGGAAACGCACGTTGCATCAGGAGTTTCCGGTGTGATACCTGGTGCTAAATAGTAATCAACAAAATACGTTAGATCCAAGAATTCTCTGCGTAATTGAACCATAGAGTAACAGTTGATAGGAGGCGAGGAAAGCGATTAATAATGCAAAATACTTTAATCTTTCCTCTAATTGATGCAAAGTAAGACAGAGGAACTCAAATAGCGTAGAATGTAGCAATAAAAGGCATTATTGAGAACACGGACGTTATCCAAAACTTCCTGAACAATATCGAAGCCATAAAAAACCCTAAAATACTAAGAGAAGTCTACCTACAATACCATCAAGGGCGCGAATCCTGATAGCATACGAAAATATAAGAAATTTAGCTTTAGAGCTCTGTGTCACTTGTTCGAAACTTACTTTTTCTGGCGTTCGCTAAGCATATAGATAGTGACTCGATAGGCAAAATGAAATAAAACAAAAATTAATCAACTATGCTATCATTTGAAGCCAATCATATTTCAAACGTTAAGGCATAGTGTGATACAGTTCCTTAAAAGACTTCAGTTATAGTCTTGAATAAGGGTATGACGAAATCTTGAAAAGAAGTGGAAGAAGTCTTCATTCTCAAAGTGGATTAGCATAGTCACAGTAATACAAAACACTTCAAATCCACAAGCCCGACAGAGTTTACTCTAAAAACGCAGAGTAATAAGAAACTGTCCTTTTAACAAACAAATTCCAAAATTTGATTGACTAATTATCTAAAAATACTCGCACAAAAATCTTAATACTAAAGAAAGTTCAAAGAGATTAATCTCCTCGTTTAATGACAGGCTCAGATTTAGGAGAAGATGGGGGTTTAATCTGGTCCTTAGTATTTATAACAAAAATTATGATGTGTGATACTTTGTACATCTGGCGATATAAGAACAGCGACTGTCACAGGACTAGAGATTATCATTAATTTATGATATTACTCTGAGATCTCAACATGCAAGAATCTGTAACCTGTCAGCTCTGTCAGCTCAACAGATTCAAGTCATACCTTTGACGGCTCGAATTTATCGAATAAACTGCAAAGCTGCAATACGGACTACGCACTACTCCATAGTACTTTCAAAAAACCACACTTTTGTGTCTTTTCATGCAGAATTGGGCGTTGGCAGAAATTAATGGAGTCAGAAATATATATCTACAATCCGCATTCTGCCTTCCAACCCATATTGGAGTCTTTTAATCAAAGAATATTGGCTAGCAGAGACGCCGAATCTATGATGAATATCCTATGACGGCATTGATATATTCTAAAAACAAATAAATAAATAACTTAAAACTCAAGAGGGTATGACTACTCTTTAAATGCCGGAGCACGTGTTATGTTTTTCGGAAAATAGGAAAGAGAGAGAAAGATCTTTAGGGTTAGTAGTTATTTCGCTGGGTGGCGTCCAATATTTATTGGTGAGACCAATTATTAGTCCTTGTTATATTTTGGGCAACCATTCTTCTAACGTAATTTAGTATTCTTGAAAAATGTATGCCCTTCGGGCGCAGTTGGGATTCAATAAAGGTCATCTCTGCAGTCGAAAGAAATTAAAGAATGCGAAGTTCTTGTGAAGAATTTAACGCTAACACTCAATGTCCACAAACGTTCATTTACCTACCTAGAGTTGATAGATAAATATACACAAACCATCCCTCAGTAATCAAAGATTGTAAGTAGAGCTTTGAAAACCCAAAAGCGTGCATGACACATTGAGGCAGAGAATCTTATAAAAATATTACTTTTACCACCTCGTAGAGTTGACTGCTGCTTTATTAACTTATCTTTTCAAACACCAACATAAGACAATGTTTCCATGGAGCTAAGTGCGAAGAGGCACCACGAAGCTTTACGGCGACGAATGCTCATCAACCCACATATCTGTTCAACCTCATCTCATTTGAGTTACTTCGATTTAGAGTGTGGCGTTATCTGACCGCTCAAATTGGAGGCTTAACAAATATGATTTTCATCAGTTTACAAAAGGGTGCCGGCAGAAGACTCAGCAAAACAAAACTGTGCAAATTAAAAAGAACAATGGGAACCCTTGCAAAACGCGGCGCACATGAATCTGTACGGAAAGGTTCTTATTTGTCGGCTTTAAAGGAGTGTCGAGCGAATTGATACCAACGCTTCGTTACAGCAAAACTTCGAAACAACACGGGAAAGACCTTAACTTAAAGCACCTACACACAAGGTGATTTCGGACACAATTTCTGATAACAACTTGCAACCAGAAAGAAAATTGCATTGTGTGGAGGACAACTGGCCTTCTATCAAACCAATATGGCAGATTGCCTCGAGCAATAATAGAATTTTTGTTCTCATCTCCATAACTGCCTAAAAATTTTAATTTGATCTTCAATATTCATTGAATAACGAATTGTTCCAGGTACATGTTGTAGTGTTTTTGAAAACGAAAAAAAAATGTAGACGCAGGTAATTTCAATTTTTAATTCTTCGATAAAAGCGACATGGGAATCTACTCAAATGAAATCCTACATTCTAGATCGTGAATTGGGATGTGTGTACAGTAGCACACAATTTATCCCCACTCAAATGTTCTATAAATTGTGTGTAGCCATACGTGTAGGCGCTTTTAGGTAGTATACTAAGGTAGACAGATACAGGACAGTTTGACATCGAAATTATTCAAAAAAAAAAAAAAAAACATCAAAATCTTAGTGAAACTTTTATCGATTGAGTGAAGTAAATGCAGCGAAAAACCGGAGGGCAAACCTCCACCTACAAATTTAAATAGCTGGAGCAAATGTCTAAATGAGACCCAAATTCTTACAGAATTGCTGAAAAACAAATACATATCATATGTATATATTCTGAAAATGGTCTCACCAGTAGTACACTCATCACCTTATCAAAATCTTTGTCTGTCAGGAAAGAGGGAGGAAAATTGTGAAAATAAAACCCCCTCCATTCGAGTTCATTGTTCTATTCCTTTGTTTTCTAAAAATCATTTGAATTTTCACGCCTCCACCTATTTGTGTAAACAAATGCTGAACAAAGTCAAATATTTTCCGTTTTCTTTCTTATTCAAACATCTTTAAGGAACTTTTGATGCAATTTTGTAAGCAATTAAATTGATCTCGTAGTACTAAGAAATTACATTGTCCCCCACCTTTCATCAACAAAAACATCATCATCAACGTTGTCTACAGCATTTTCATAAAACAACACAGCACACCAACAACATGATTTACTAACTAGCCCATCATCTTTGCGAGCTAGCAAATTAATGTTTGTTGGCACCACACATGTCAGAGCTGCCAGGCTCAATGTTTAACCAATGTGGCTCTGCTTCGTATGGCATTTTTATTATAACTGTTGGATCTGTGCCAAATAGATGATGCATACGCGACCTCAGCGTCCCTTGATTTTTTTTTTTTTTTTTTTTTTTTTTTTTTTTTTTTTTGAAAATGAAATATGCATCATTGAGCGTATCAAGATCAAGATCATGAGATGGCGCGTCTTTTCTATGATGGATACAGCACCAAATGCTGCACTTCATCTTGCATCACTGTTGCTTTGGCTATTTGCTGTGCAAATGGAGATTTCATGCATGAACACCTCATTAATAAGGTAATTTGCAAAATCGCACATCTGAGATACAAGTACGTGTGTCCTAGAGAAATGTTTCATTCTTCTTTTTTTTTTTTTGTAGGAAAAATCAGTGGCCTGTCGCAGGCCTTGGAATAGAATAGCAGAAGGTCAATAAATTCGTTGCTGCCTTGACATTTTATTAACCCACACGTACTCATGTGTTTATAATAGAAAGGAAAGCAAAGGAAGGCCAACAAATTGGATGGACACATTTGGTATGGATTACAGGGTGAAACTTGAAACTCTCACGCACAACTGTACTTCCGAGGAACCACAAAAATTTAATGTAAGCCTAAACCTTCCTCGAAATATTTTTATGGCTTCCTTCCATTGTGGATAGCTTTCGTTTTTTGTGTTTTATTTTTTTTGGAATGGGTTTTGGCAATGGATTGCAATTTTCTTCAAACATTATTCCGTTCTCAAAGTCACCATGTAACTCACCTCTTCAGGAACTTTTTCACATTCTCCATTGGTGGCAGTTGTTGCAGCAGTGGCTGCACTGGCAGCAGTTCCCTCCTCCTTTTTAGATGGCTTTTGTTTGTCCTTCTTGCCGAATGAAATGCTTCGGAATGACCATTTCTTTTTGACTTTCTCTTTCTTTGATTTTTTACTGCTTTCACCACTTTCAGAAGCAGCAGTTGTATCGGCAGCAGCGGAAGCAGCAGTAGCATCGGCAGCAGCACCATCAGATTTGCTTTCATTTAATTCGGTTTTCTCAGCGGTAGCACCTTCGGCGGTTGGTGAAGCGGCACCAGCACCAGAATCACCACTTGCTCCGGCTTCTGTGGTTGGAGATTCGGGTGTAGCGGCGGTTGATGCAGCATTTTTCTGTTCCTTTTCGGTGGATAAATCTTTTTCATTTTCAGTTCCTTCAGTATCTGCTGTTGTCTTCTCCTGTAATCAAAATTAAAAGGTTGTCATTAGTTTCAAATGGAGAAAGTGTTACCTCTTAAGACTAAAACTAATGGCAAAGACCAACTTTAATTGCATTTTGTTCAAATGGTGACGATGGTTTACTAGAAATAAACACCTGCTTGGAATGGTTAAGTTAAATTACATCGATAATGGATAAGACAAGTCGGTTTTGAGTCATGAACAAAGCATGCCATCGAGTTGGAGATATGTTTTCAATGATTAAAGGTGGAAACTTCAACAAGATTAATGATGCGCATGCAATTGAATGGCCTCAGAGCTCATCACTTAGACGTGCTGACATTTAAAACCATCGATGCATCTTGAACTAAATGTCATTCAAATCTGCACAGTGAGCATATAACATAGATAAATGTGGTATTGGAATAGGCGCAGAAAGACGATTGAAACCTGAACCAACAAAAGTTGAACGTGTTCGAACTGTGAAGAAGGACTTTGTGAAAAAATGTCTGTATTATTTCCCATGTCAATCGTGACGAATGTAAATTGTATTTATTCACAAAAATTAAGACGGAATGGAATTTTAAGACAATACACCAACTCATAATTTTTTAAGGTGCAATATTAATTATCTTTAACCAATTCATCAGTGATTCCAGTTTTAGAAAGATTACATAAAGATTTTCCGTTTTTTTTTTTAAATGTTGAGAAGGAGATGGGAGGTTGATATGAAACCCCATTGTCTAGGCAAGAAAATTTCCCATATAAGGCATAAACACTACCAATCACCTTTAGAAAAATTAGGCACGTAATGTACAAAAGTAGCAAATATGATGTGCAAAACCAGCACAGAAGGAAATAAACACGTGTGACAGATATTTTTCAATCAAAATCCTTGTTTCCCAAGTTTTAGCCACCATTATCAACTATCGATCTGAAAACATCAATCTACATCAACTACCTTGCTAATCTATGGAAACCGAACAGAGTGGGAGACTTCGCAACCAAATGATGTGTATTTGTGAGCATTGAAGCCGCATCATGTAACTTTGTTTCGACTTGAAGGCGTAACAATTTTAGAAGTAGTTTCAAAATCAAATCGGTATTATGTAACATCTTCAACTTTCGACGCCAGCGCCATCTGACACCCAATAAGGTAAATTACATGGACTGTCTGTTACATGACGCCGATTTCGAAAATGATCGAAAATTTCTGGTCATTTCAAAATACGTTTTCACTTGCATATTTTCCAAATTCTTAGTATCTTACCCCAGTAAGTCTCCTACAAATTGTGTCTTCCCAATACCGTTTTTAATAATTCAGATAATCCCATTACTTAAAGACCTCCAACTAAGCATCAGATAGCACTTAACGCTCACTTCCTAGTCAATGAAAGTGAAGTACACAATACATACTCGTATACAATAAATTCCAGAAGAAGAATTCTTGACAAATGATAAGTTATGTTGATCAGATGAAAACGACAATTAGTATTCATTGGATGCATGTTTAGAGAAACGTGCTGGTATTCCATATCAAAGAACCTTCAAAACATGAAATATTCCATGCACAAGTCATGCTAGAACTATTGTACATCAGAAAATTAATAAGACGCAAAAACGAGTTCTTTATTAACCACGGATAGAAGTGTGACGCATTTTAAAATGTGTAAATTGTAAGCTTTTGCCGAATTTGTTTGGAATTGGAATTGGAATTGAAATTCCGAGTATCGATGAGTCGGTGTAATGAAACTGAACGGAAGAAACACGTTACACTTGCAAAAAACCATCGTGACTAAGTCGATAAATCAAAAGAGGACTAAATAGATAATTAAGTGCGGTTGTTTTAAATGAACAATTTTGCAGAGCTATGGCTGTGATATACATAAAGAGCATTGTACTGACGGGTCAATACTGTCGGAAGGAATCTGCATAGAATTTCAAATTTAGCCATCCGAATACGTTTGTTATATTTAGTCTTGCAGGTCAAGCAACAATTCATATGCGAACAGCATCCACTGGTGCCTTTCATCTCTAACGATCAAGCCTGATTGGGCACAGCTACTATACAACCACGAGTAAATGATTTAACTATTTGTCACTATAGCATCACTATCGAAGTAGAGGGGTTTTCAATATGGACATTACAATTTTGTATTTCTATAGAAACGCACGCTTATACTTTTATGATCTGTCTATGTTAAAACGTCAGTCAAGGTTTACATTTTTATCATGGTAAGGTTTACGAACCAGCAACGTTTTGAGTCGTTGGTCACAACTTTAAGAGCGCTTACTCCAAATTGTTGGTCGCAATAGTCGTCCCACTAGACGGGCTGTGTGTACTATGGTGGATAAATTCGCGTATTCACATTTTCACTATTGAATGTTCTCGTCTATTCCATGCGGTATACAGGAGTTGGGAATCTCTCAAGTCACATTGTGACGAATTTTGTGTAAAGATCAAATTAACTCAAGAACAGAAGACTCCTGATCATTTGAAGCGCGGAAACTTATCCGATTGGGCGCTGCAAACGTTTCGAAGAAAATCCTGAGTTTCATCGGACAGTAACAAACATGTGCGTCAAAAGACTCCATTGTATCCGTAAATAGTGACCGTATGGTCACGTAGGTGTGTGATTCGGCTGTATTTTTTCGCCGATGAAAATATTTCCCATGTTACGGGCAATGGAGTTCGCTATCGTGTCATGTTGAAAGACTATTTTTGGCCGGAATTGAATGAATTTGACATCATTGATATGTGGCTCGAACAAGATGATGCCACAGACCACACAGCTGGTCTAACAATTGATTTATTAAAGGATTAGTTCGGTAATCGTATAATCTAGAGAAATAGTGCAGTCGAATAGCTACATCGATCATACGATTTTACACCGCTAAATTTATTTTTACGGGGTTACGTTAAGTCATTGGTTTATGTCGACAAGCCAAGAATGTTAAAGGAGCTCAGGAATAATACCGAACTCCAGCAATATGTGTGGACCAGTGTACAATACCTGAAATAAATCTCAGCCCGATATCTAAATCAATCTGTGTTTTATTTAAGAAAAAAACTGTTATGTCCTTGTAAAAATAAAGCCACAATCGAATGAACAATGAAACATTGGACAAAAGTGCCCAGAATCAACAAAATTAAAAGACGTTATGACATTCAATTTACTACAAACGCATGTTTCAACCATTACCGCAGTGGTATACAGCAAAACTTGTTATAAGTTGTCGAGATGTAAATAAGGAATAGAGGAGTCTGGACAACATAGGTATGTAGCATTGTAAAAATGCTAAAAGGCCTTATTTGGTTTCCCCAAGTCAAGTGGTCCTTTTCTTTTCGAGTAGGTATATCACAAATAACAAACAGAATATCCAAGTCAGCAATAAATTCTGGTTTATCCGCCTTCACATGCCACCAAGGAAAATATGCGAGGGATATCAGTTAAACTGCATAATCTCGAATGTTAATTTACAAGCAGATCCATTTCGCGAAATCACCTTCTCGTCAAATCGCAGTTGAGGGAGTTGACTTTAAACCGATCTTGAGCCCAATCAGCGAACAAACTATGTATTCTTTGGTCATGCACCAAATTAATCTTATATGAATGCAGGAGAGATCTGGTTTTGTTGGTTGTCATTAAATATTAGTTTTTGAAAGCCAATATGCCTATGAAGATAAAAGGGGACTCTATTTGGACCATCATTTCCCATCGTACATTTCAACTTGGGTAAAATACCAACACTTAAAGGCTGCAACCACTGACGCAGGGACGTCGCTAAAGTTCACCAAATGGTTCAAGACAATAGTTGCATTGAAAGTAAAGAGATATCAGACATTTCCAAAGAACTTGTTTGTCACATACTGAATCAAGATTTAGGCCTGAGAAAGCCGACCGCACGTTGGGCGACGCGTTTGATCACATCGGATCAAAAACGTGTTGGAATAAACATTTCGAACGTTTTGTAAGCGCAGTTTAGGCAGAATACAGTTTTGCCATAAACAACTGTAGATGAAAATAGGATACACCACTTTATTCCATAAACAAAAACACAGTCAAGAGTGGCCTGCGAATGCTCCAATAAAAAATTGACAAAAGATGTTGCTTGGTCTAGAAAAATGATAGCGACCTTTTTACTGGGATAATCATGAAGTCTTAGTGTTGAAAAACTGTAACAGAAGCATATTACGCATTATTGTTTGAAAAGCTGAAGAGAAGACGAAAAACTGTCACTTACATGTTTTTTTTTTTTGTTTTTTTCATCAAGATATGCGCCGTCTCAGACTTCAACGGATGCCATGGCAATAATCTACGATTACTAAAAAACTTAAACGTGTTGAAAAAATAGGAGCATGTCATGAAGAAGGGTATTTCCAAAAATAAAAATAAATTCGAAGAAACAACCGGCATGTACTTCTTTAGTTCGGAAACTTTTCAGATATCTCTTGTAAGTCTAGACTTTAATTTATCGATGCTTCGCCATTGGTGCTAAGATAGTCGAGCAGTCTTTTCAAAATAAGAACGAAACACCCTATAGGTTTGCCAAACATAACTCGAATTTTGGAAATATATTTCCCCAGCTTGGTAGCGCTGTTGATGGGTTCGACAGATTCTCCCAAAGTGGGAAAAAAAGAACCCTATAACAACATTCTGAATTTAAGTTGCTGCTTATCCGGTGCACTCTTTATTATCCATCGTTAAAGTGAAAAGCTCAACGGTAACATAAATTAAATTTTGTTCGCCAAAGTTTCAACCCTATGAACTTAGAACTCAACAAATCCCGCTGGTTTTATAGAAAATCAGTGCGGTTATAGCTACTTATAGTCTTTTACTCAAACAGAAGCATGGTTTTGCAATTTATAATCTTCTTAAGTCATAGTAGTAACCTCTTAAAAAGAAAAGGTTACGACTTTTATAGAATCAATTTCTACCGAAAATATTAAAACGACTTTTTCAACTTTTCCCTGGCATGGCGCTCATTCAATTTCCTACTCCTTCTGCTCTGTATCCTCATCGTTATTGTTGATGCCATTGTTTTATGGCGAATAAAAGCCAAAGTATCTGCTGCACTTAAATATGCGCTACTGTTTATAACTTTAGATGTACGAGTACGACTACGAATACGAGTACTTCATGACTTCAACATTCTGTTCCTTTCTGGTCATATAGTACGTGAGCGAGCGTGTACATGTATTTTATTTTCTCTGTGTGAAGATATTTATAGAATACCATCACAACGAGTGGAATAAACTTCAAACAATGCCCTAGTGTTGACTAAATCAGGAGGAGAAGAACGTCCACTTTTTAACAAAAGGAACACCAGAACAATGCTATCATAAATTAGGTTCCCTTCTTAGTTTCTTCTGTTTTTGCAATTTCTCTTCTTGTTTTTCTGTTTTCCCTATTTTTTTTTTTCTTTAAGTTTTTGTTTTCTTCATTAAATGAATCAGCTTAAAGAATGAAATGAAATGAAATGAAATGAATGAAAACTGATAGCCAAAGTTTGATTAATTAGCTCAAGTCGCACTGAATTATAAGAAGGGATGGATATCAAATCAAATTGTCTTGGGTGTGAAAAATTCACCAATTTACGAGTATAAGATACTTTGTCCGACTTCTTGTCAATTGGACAAAAAACGAAGAAGCGCAACTTAAAATCATTTCAAGCTTTGAGTATGAGGCACCACCGATAAAAAGAGCAGTGAAGAGAAATCATTTAATCACAATAAATGCGCGTATTGTTGTCCTCGATTAAAATTAATCAACCAACCAACCAGAGCTCGGCCATGGTTTTGGATTTTTTTTTTGTCATTTTGTCGCCTCAAGGAAAACGACCACAAAGAATTTTCTTTTAAGATACTCTAAACTTCGAGTACACAATCTCTCTGAAAAAAAAAAGGAAAGAAGAAAGACAGATAAAAATGGGACGATCACAGATCAGACTCGATGGACGATGGACGACGGAGTACCATCTCATAATTGAGAAGAAGGAATGCATTCATGAAATTGACCAAGAGTCACTTATGTACATACACATGGTCCAGATCGACTTGTCTCCATTTGTACACGCAGAAAGGGAGTAGATACTTTAATTTAGTCAATGTTGAGCGTCATTGTTATTAAAATTTAACTACATAATCGACTGATGAAATTTATTTCTTAGTAAAGGTACAGATACTTAATTTTGTTTATTAAATTGAATAACAATGGTGACGTTGTTGGATTCTTAAGAATTACAAATTCGTCTCAAGGGTGTGATGCTGATTATGATGATGGCGGATTCATACAGAACAGCAATGGCCCTGGGAATTATCTTTTGATTGTGGATTGTATGAGTAAGTGGAATTTGTACAATGCACAAGTAAGATTAAACTTGAAAAAATCTCGATTTGAAGAGAGAATTCTTTATTAGAAGAAACTTGAGACCTAAACGTACTTCGTTTAAAACGATGCACAGTCTTTTTATTCTGTTGCTTGGGGGTACAAAGAACTTTTGATATGAACACACTTAAAAAAACGAATGAGGCTCTTTTTGGTGACCTAATCGACTTTCGCCTTTCAGAAGTTTAGTGAAATTTCTTCGATAAGAAGGCATTCTACGGAGAGCTTGCCCTTGTAGAATTTAAGGTGACACATGAATGGATCTTCTTTGATGTACTTAGAGAATCTCGAGAATTTTTGTTGAATCAAAGTTTTTGTAGAGAGAAATGGAGGCGGATAAGCAATAAATACAAACGAGTAAGTACGAGTAGATGTGTCAGAATAACTTCCATAGCTCCTCAATATCAACATCGTATTCGGGATCCCCAATGCCAAAATCGTCCACAAAGAGAAAATTCGACTAGGAACTCATACAGAACACTTATTCCGCTCTCTTTTTAAAGCTTTGAATGTGAGTTAGATAGATAGTCTATCTTGGAGTTAAATAGTCACTTCTGTGCCTACAGTACGAGTATCCTCAACACCGACACTTAATATCTGCATCCTTAAGCAAGTTTAGACCGGATACTCACTAAATAAGGCACTCTGAAGTATTGTCACCACTCCCACATCGGACATTGCAGGAGGTGCTAGGAAAACCGTTTGCAGTGGTTTTTGTATGGTCTGCCTGTATCCTGGAAAGGATAGTAAATTTATAAATCGGTTGCGTTTAGGGAAGCCCTCATTTCGTTTCTCCATGCTTGGAAAGTAGATGATCGCTGAAAGACATGGTTTCATGGAAAATGTGGTGAGTGGCGCCGTGCGTCGTGTTGGGAATAAATGTCGTCGAGACCACGGGCTTTTACCGATGATTTCATTCCTTAAACCACACCAAACCGTTGTTTTATATGGATGTAATAGGATCTATTGAAGCTTTTCGGATTGCTCCGCACCCCAAATATGGCTATTGTGGTCGAAAACAGTGGATCTTATTAAACGAAGACATTTTGGAAGGAGGCCAGCTCCATTTCACGGACGAATTAAATTTTGTATGCTTTTAAACCAATATTCTTAGGTCAACTACTCCAAATTGTTGCATACCACTAGCTGTTTAGAACGGCGCTGAACTGATTCATTACGGTCATCACGTAGAGAACGTCTCTTGATTTTCGTGAACTCCTGTCGTGTAGACTTAATTTCACGGGTTGTCCATATATCCATGGGAGGAAGGATACACGTTGCCAGAGCTCTCCGTTAATTCCTTTGATACCAATTCGGAACTGAGTTGGGGAAGAGTTCCACCGTTGGTATGAGTCCAGCCCCATCTAAAACCTCTTACTGATCTTAGGGACTCAGCACCCAGTACTTATTTCAACTCTACATTGGGTATGACCGGCAGGTGCACGCTTCCTGCGTTTTAGATTTAAACCATAGCCACCATGACGCTCCCACAAGGGGGCCTACCTTAACAAGCTATGCCCGGACCGAAGTTCGGGTGGCTTCTAACTCCCACGGTACCGTGTTTTACGACCGGTGGTCTTTCCACTCAACAAGACCTATGACCGGCAACTTGTAACTGGACAAATCATAGCATCCATAAATGGGGTAAAGGTCTGATGACGTTATTGATGAATTCAGTTTTGTTCTACACCCGTTTTTTTACGAGTATTAAGCAACGTTGTTAATGGAAGAAGCCTTGATAATTGGGTGGGGGCCCGGTCATCGCGTACAATATGAATTTTCTGCACTACGTGCTGGATGTGATCTAATTAGGGTTCAAACTTTTCGATGGTGCATCGCTTTGTACATTCAAAAGGCCGATTATGTGGACTAAAGGTTGTTCTAAGCGCACGAAACACATTCCACGTACAACGCTGATTTTCATAATATATCTGAATAATTTGTAGACGCTGTGCCGAGCTAAATCTTCAATGATGAAATACCAAGCAAAAATTTAAACAAAAATGCCATATCAGTGTGAAACGACGCATAAATCATCTCTCATAAAACCCAACTGAAGAAAGAACTTCTAAAAGAATCAATTTTTATGAAGATTAAGGCGAAACGAGAAGTTGTAACAACTAGTGATCGGTGAAGCTTCTCGTAGTGTTGCATCTATGAAATCTAGGCCGAAAGTCCGCATATAGCTCTCATAAATTTCAAAAACAATTCGATAAAGCTCCAAGCAATTTCATGTGGAATTATATAAAATCTCAAAATATATCTTGAAAGAAGCTCATCGATAAGTCCGTGATAAATTCTCTTGTTCTGGCCGCACGTGGTACTATATGAGCAGCGCTGCAGACGACTCTTAATAATTAGATTAAGGCAGTAAAAAAACAGACGGGGTACGTATCACACTATCTAGACCAGGAACATATCAGTATCAGTATAGTTCAGTGAACTCAAAAACAATTGATGAAGATATATCGCCGGTAGAGTGAGCGTTAAGTTGCTAAAACAAAAATAAAGTAGAAATAATTGCCTAAACTTAAAGGTTTGTTCTACACGACAGCTATAATGTAAGCATCAGCGACGGAAAGGAAAGTTAATAAGCTGGGTTTTCCAACTGGTCAAAAAAGCAACAAAAACTCAAGATCCAAGAAAAGTTCAAAAAAAAAGAGACTCAAAGAAAAATAATTAGATAAGTCAAATAAAAAAATAAAACATCATAGAATTTGTTCGAGTGAAGAAATCTCACATTTTTGTCACTTTTGCAAAAGTAAATCATTTGATATTGATATAAGGCCTTCAAAAAACAAAAGCCTATCAAAAAAATACATCGAGTAAGAGGTACCACCCGGAAGGCTCTATAACAACGCTTAATAGTGTGGTACGAGTATGTACGCGTGCCATCTTATTCCCATAAAAAGCAACCATTTTCAAATTCATTTTAACGACATTGTCGTTGGTTGCTTCTGATGTTGTTTTTGTCCCTCAGCGTTCATTACTTAATTGCATACCAATTTTCAATTCTCAAAGTTTTCCCTAAGCCCTAGAGTAAAAGTAGAAGTAGAAGTAAAAGTAGAAGTAGAAGAAGAACATCAAATTCAAAGGCAATGGGAGTAAACGCAAACAGGAAAAGGGTGTGCTACTGTTTGCTGTCGCCTACGCTGACTGCAAACTACCAAGTACCGACTACCAAGTACTGACTACCAACCAACTCCACTCCTAACTAATTAATTAATATTATTCTGCATTGCCATTGCTTTTAATTGAGTCTGATTAAGAGGAAAAAAAATAATGAAATTTCCCTAGACAGTGGCACACAGATACAAAAGATAAAGTCTATGACCATTGGTTACTTTTATACTTACAGTCGCTTCAGTCTCCGAATGATTTGTATCTCCATTAACTTGTGGCTTCAATTGATCGGCATCTTCGATTTTCTCCAGCTTGCCGGTACCCTCCTCGGCGATGCCATCTTTTTTCGGTTCTGTGGTTATATCAACAGATCGTTTACTTTGTGTTTTACCCATTTTCTATTCCTTTTTACTTCCTTTCTGATTCTTTGTTATGTTTTCGTCTTTCTTGGTTTTTATAAAATTATCTTTTTGGGTAATTAAGCAAGGGACTACTTTTATTTTTTGTTGTCGTTAGCGTTTGCTTCTTCTATCTGAAAATGGAAATGAAGAAAAGTTAAATTAGAAAAATTAAAGGAAAATCAAATTTTATATTCGATATGATTGATTATATGTAACGGAAAGAAAGTAAACATCATTAAAATTGAAAGGGAGAACGCCAGAGTTAAATAAAAATTGGAGAGGGAGTAACCAGAATTCGAGAAAATCTGTAATTTCGTTACGCCCCAAAAGCACAGAAGCTACCATGTTTGAATAAGTTTCCTAAGTTTTCTGAATAACTAAGCACAGTAAATGGCATGCCAAGAAAATGGGGAGTTACACTCCAAAAGGAATTCTTACATTTTTAATTAATGATTTGTTGATGAAGTGTGATGTGGAAAATTAGCAACACCTGGCTGAACATTAAGTTAATTTCATTGTTTAACAATGAATGGCAAATTTAATAACACAAAACGATTAAATTTTAAAAAGATTTTGAAAAACATAGAACATAAACAATCTGAGTTGGTGAGAGTTTTCCCATTGAAGCATTCGAAGTTGATAAGTCAGCCAAAGACTCGTAGGAACATTTTCCCCAAGAATCTGCCAATCAAGAAACTCTGTTATTCTGCTTATGTAGTATTAAAAAAGAAATCCACTTTCAATGCAATGATCTGAACTCTTACAACATAAAATTACGGATTAGAAGTTCCACAAGAGACTACTTTTGGACCCTTATGCTTAAAATTTTAGATTTTGTTGATCTTAAGAGGTCTTTCTTCTTTGGAATCATTGGATAGGTTTAAGACAAATCAAAAATACTCGTTTCCTCAAAAATTAACCATTGAAATATGTGCATATGTTACGCATATAATTTACTAATGCTTACATATTTCTCACACGTAACTGAATTGCTTTTGTGATTGGCTAAAATTATGGAACTTAGAACCATTTTGCAGGACGTTAAGTTTTGTATCACTTCGTTTATGATACCAGGATTGTGATCATGATTCTTGGATTAATATGATCCAATTATTATTATTATTTTTTAATTTTTTAATTTTTTTTTCTGCAAAAGCCAGAGCTGAATCGCTACTGTACTGGTTCATGAAAGACCGCTTTAGAAATCGTTTGACGTTATTCTAACAACGACAGTTGTTCCACCACAGTTGGAATCATATAATCAATTGTCGCTCTTGATCAATAAGCAGCGTATTTCATATAATAAGTCTGTGCAATTTGCATCAGTTTAGTATATCTGACCCTCTGGGCTGCTCATTACGAGACTGTTTACCCTATAGTCTCCGTCCCAGTTCCATTTCCCGATGTATCTGTTTAAACCAGCACCGATGAGAGCATTTACTCTTTTGATGTTCTACAATATTTGAAAGCACATCGAAGACGCGCCAAAACATTTATGATTTGATTGCATACTGCCTACTCGTCTTTCAAAGCGATTTCCAAAGGAGGTTTCATTTCGATTTATCAAGAAATTTCATTTTTAAAGTCATAGATGGTGACTTTGAGAGCTTCAATTTACTCAAAAGAAACAAGTCATATGGTGTTGAAACGCTGATGGCGATGGCTAAATTGAATCTCCATTTCGAGATTACTCGGCCGGGAATTTTGTTTGCAAAAGATCAAAAGTTTTCCTACTTGGGTGTCACGTAGCGACGTCTTGTTTGGAAATAAACATAGACATTATCTATATCTTCAAGTTTCTGCCATAAAGAGTGCCATATTGGATTGTGTACAAAAAAAAAAGCTTCTCCACAGGCATTTTCGGGTATGCCTCAATGGCAATCATTTTTAAATGGGAATATACCTAATCGTTGAAAATAATTTTCGCGTTGATTCTCGATCGAATATTTTATATTTTTCTTGTTATCTGGCAGATGGCAGTACTATGATAATACTTCTCTATAAAAATGGCACAATCAAAAGATTTGAGTTTTTAAGGTTAGACAGGAAACTACTTTTGAACCCATATTCTTGGCACTCTAAATAATCATTTCAAATACAAAACAGCGCAAGTAAAAAACAAGCTAAGCAATCCCGCGTAAAATGTATATATTGTTAATAAATTTAAGAATGCGTAAAGAAAAGAAGCATGTTAACATGACTATTTATGGAAACCCATTAAAGTTATGGGCCGCTTTTTTTGTCGCTGTTGGGAAGCTGGTGGTCAGCCCATTTAAGGTAAACGTATTCAAATGAACTTTTCAAATTGGCACTTTGATTATCAGAAAAACAAAGTTTTCCAATACTTTAAGGACAATCAAAAGGAAACACCTGCAGATACATGTACTATAAACAGCGTCCTTTATTTGTGTTCTGGGCTAATAAAAATGGATGACGATTAAGAAATATTAATGCTCCAAAATCAGAATTACCAATAGGATTTTTTAAACTATTTAAAAAAAAAAAGAAAGAAAAAAAACTTTAAGCTAAAGATGGTTTTTTCCCGATTATAATAATGTATTGTGGAGATGATGGTAGGAGTCTTCTCAATTGCTTACTCCCGCCCGAACGAGCCACGGACCTAAGATTTTGACTTAGGTGGCTATAGATTTGTAAGGTAAAAGAAATCACTTCGACGACCACAACGCTAGAAGTGGTAATTTTTCTAATGTGCATGAAATTCCATCAGAAATACTAAAGACCTAAGTAGGGTGGAAGTAAGTATCTTACAATAAGTTTATAGTGTCGTTAAGGTGGAACCACCTGCTTTTAAGAATCTGAAATGATTGCCGTCATTTTTACTAAGAGAAATCAAAATCATTTCAGGTATTTAATAAAAAGAGGCATCTAAAAAAAATGGAAGCCCTTATGAGTGAAAGGAGGCTGTGATCATGAAAAAATTAAGAATGAGTCCTCGTATAGTAAACTTGCATATCTTAATCTTCAAAATGCGCCAACTGTTTTTTTTTTGGATTTGAAGTCCTAAACGAACGACTTTTTAACTCAGTTGGCTGTCAGTTATCATTTAAGAGACCTAAATAGCTAGAAACTGTTTATTATAACTCATATAACTTTCGTTCTAGTAACTAAAGTGTTGAATTTAAAGTGGTATATGTCGGCATAAAAAAGTCTTAATCGTTTAGAAAACGACTTTATTTTCTTACGTAAGATCTACAACTTTTTTATGTATAATTTTGCATTATCTTTTTGAATAGTCCTTGTACAATTCTTAGACCGAATCTGATAACTAATTTTTTTAAACAACCATCGACTTTGCCTTTTTTTAAACTCGAAGCTTGACAATTCACTAAGTTCAAAAGCATTGTTATGTGTATTCAAATTAATATGTACATACATACGTATACTTTTAAATTTTTCAAGCAAATATTAATCCGTCCTTTGTTTCAGTCTGTCCGCTGACGGTTTGTTTAACCAAAAACTCTGTGTATATAAGTAAAAGGTGGGCTATCTGTTAGTTTCGTTTTGAATCATATGTTATTTTGACACTGACAGCCCTTGTGAGGCCAAAGAAAATACAAAAACTCGGGTTTTTTTATTTCACAGTACGAAATGAATCGTTTTGAGCTTAAACAACGTTGGGAAATATTGCAAACTATTGTAACTTCCAAAGCAGATGCTGTGTCGCCGAAACAGTGCGAATTTTATAAAGAAATTTCGACGCAAGCTTGTGAAGAAACTTCGTAGGACTGGTTTGCTGATTGGAAATCGAACATATTCATATATTTGACATATGCCGAAAGTGTGCGCCTAAGCCCCAGAACGTCAATGCGCCAAAGATCTCAGCAACCGAACAAAAGCTCTAGCCTGAGGAGAACTTTGCATAAAGGTCTCAGATTATTCGCGTACAACGCCCAATTGACTCAGAAATTAAAACAACATGGCAATTACTTTTAGATGGGGTTCATTTCCATCTTTGCGGCTACGTAAACATGCAATTTTGCAACATTTGGGGTCCGAAAAATACCAACATACCATAGTCATAAAGAAGCTGAGACACCCTGAACGTGTGACTGTTTTCGTGTTATCTTTGGGGTGGCGGCATTACTTGCCCATTTTTCTTAAAAGACGATAATGGAAGAAAAGTTACAGTCAATGGAGAGTACTGCCGAGGCACGAAAATCGATTTTTTATAGCCAGAAATTGGAGATTTGGGCTTGAGGGAGCTCTGGTCCCCGCAAGATGGAAATACATACGTACCACACAAGTCATTCAAGAATCGATTTATTGCAAACTAAGTTCAATAACAATGTGATCAATTTTTAGTGTTGTTGCTGGGCCGCCACGGAGCTGCGATTTGACGCCGTTGGACTTAAGGATCGATCCAATGAGAATAATACACAAACGATTCAGTCAATATTGGTCAAGCTATCGGTGAAATAGGGACACAAATCATCCCTATTAATTGAATTAATAAGTTGATAATGTTGATGGCCTACTGCCAAACCAGCCCAGGCAGTCATTTGAATGAAATAACATGCCATACTTGGTCGGAAGGTTTACTCTTTTCAATAAAGCAACAATCAGTACAAAAAGTTTTTTTTTTTTTTTATGTTTACAGATGGCCCACCGTTAAATTAAAAAAAAAATCCTTATCTCTTCTATTCTCGCTTCACTAGATTTGGATTCTTCATGTTGTCTTATATTCTAAACAAATTTGCGCACATTGGAGCGATAGTCCGGCCAATTCACAACAACTTGTAGGTGTAGGAAACACCAAAGTAATCTTTTGATTATTTTTTTTAACGTATCTCTAATAATCAGTATCTCATGTACAATTCTAGCGTCAGCCAACCCGATTTATTACACAACGTATCTAACTCATTAATTGGCTTTTATTTACTCAAAATGGTAAAAGTTATGTTTACACTCTCCTACCCAACGTCCATGTGTGTAAGTTTACAAGATTTAATTTTCCTTTGTCAACATCTATAATCAACGAATGGGTACATTCTTCGAAGATAGATAGATAGTGAGCCCTTTAATCATTGGGCGCCCTTCTATCTCAAGACTCGCCAAATAAACAACAATTATTTAATGCGTTGATGTCCTCCTTCAATGCATCAAGAGCTTTTCCCTATATTTTTTTTTTTTTGTCTACACAACTATGTATTTCACTGTCCAATAATCGTAAATCGAAAGCAATTATCTCGGTATATCCAATTTTCCAAGTCTAGTCACTATGAGAGTGTTTTCAGTGTTTATCCCGGGCAAACAGAATGTCATATTTCAATCAACCCCTCGTAAAATGTCTCCCTCCCAATCTAAACCAATAGTTGTTCAATTTATTGACATTCAGACAATTACAGTGCATTAACCCGTCCCTCAGCGCTTTTGTCAAATCACACTCTCTATACACGGCGGCGTGTAGATACATATTACAACAAAGGACTGTTGAAAGTAGAGATGGGGCTGATGACAAATCGTATACACATACTGATACTCAATAAACGCGGCTAGACTAGAACAGGACAGGTTAAGAACTTTCGATGAAAACAAAAGTATCTTTAGAACCTTCTCAATTGAGTCAACTAGGTGTTAAACTAAATTTAAATTGTCAACCTCAACTCGCGTGAAAATTGGTCTAACGAGATGGAATCTGTGCCACTAAAGAACATGAGATTTGTTGCCAAATTATTTTATTTGCGCACTACGAGTAATAGTCTGAGTATCTTATATCTAAATATCTAATGGCGACGCACTTTTCTTTCCTTTGATGCGGAAGTGCATAGTTGTGCGGCACCCATACCCATTACCACATTACTATATGTACTCGTATCTCGCTAGGCAAAAGTTGACGAGTCAATTTAAATCTCGTTTCAAATAAAATTAAAAAATAAAAAATTATTCACTACAACACACACCCTCTCTATCGGCTAGCTGACTGGAGATGGGTGGAAATATTTATTATGCGCGTTTCTCTAAAAATATAACAACCGCCACCACTGTTACTGTCGCCACCATTGTCAACGGCGACTGGAGAAGATATAGAGCGCCGCCGCTATTACTACTGCACCCCTTCTCAAGTCGCATCTTGAGTCGAATCGACAATTTGCGTCAATACCTACATATCACTAGTATACCACATAGCATCTATCTGCGAAAAGACGTTGTCTCTCTATTTGCAATTCTTATCAGAGCCATTCTCTCCTCTGTTGTGTACGAGTATGTGGGATTCATGTTAAAATTCAAGACATGCCCCATCAGGGGTGTCTGGAGGAAATGCCGGCGCTAGCAAGCCTGTTTCAAATCACCGATGTTTTGAAATTTGATCGACAGTATTCAATAAAATTATTTTCCAATTGATTTGAAAAAAAAAAAAAATAGTATTCAGCGCATAGATTAAATAGATTAAAAAGCGCACCTAGTTTGTTTTTTTTATCGCCTCCTTAGAACCGTCGCCCGCTTTGGTATTGTATACACAAGTACTCGTATTTAAATCTGTCCGTATCCGTATCTACTTGTATCAGTGGAAGATATGTACTTGCTTTCCAAGTATCCGACAAATCGGATTCTCGTCATTCGCTTGGCGTATTGTATGGTTATTTTCATTATGCTGTCGGTGTTACGAATCGCTAGCGCACATGAATGGACATTATTTGACGACGACTACGACGGATAAAGTGGCATTCTCGCGCAATTCTACACATGCTAGATTCGAACAGAAATAGAAAATAATACGAAAACAACTATAAAACAAAAAGAAAATAATAATAAAAAAAAAACAAAAGAACATCTAAAAGTATCTATGGGGCTTTGTTAAGTTCGAACGAACTACGCACTTCTGATGAGCTTGAGGATAAAGATGAATGTACGCGTTGAGCATTCCAATTGCAATCGACAAGATTATTTTTAGTAAAACCAAATGAATTTTGTATGCTTTTGATAAGAGCGATTCTCGTCGTTAATAACTTCCAAGTGTTTGTTTACAAATTCTGTTAAAAGATGTCTTCGACTGACGTAAACCTTGGTCTTTAGAGGTAGTATTTGAATTTTGGTAAATAATACGGTGTATGTGCCTTGAACGTTAATGCTCACGTTGTTAGACACGTGCTACATTTATGGATTCACTCCTTTTTTTAGGTTGTTTGCGTAGTTTAGATATCCGGCATAATTTAATACGTAAGTGTGGTTAGTTCTCATAGTAAAGGAGCTAGCATTCATAACTAGGGATTGCCAATGCCAAAACTCGAGATCCAGCAAAAGCAGATATCATCAGTCGCTCTCTCATGTCAATAGGAACAAGTGAAATGAGAATAAAGTCCAATACTTGGGTCAGGAAACAAGAAAAAAAACCTCTAGGTTAGAAACGATTATATCCCAGGCTAATGCTATCGGAAGACAGGGTGCGAAACATCTTGCTCAGAAACTTAGGGTTGCGAAAGCTCTGCGCAAGATGGGTGTCGAGTTTGCTGAATGGGAGCGATTCAATATTTTGTGTGCCGATTTCCCGATTCTCAAGAAAGGAGACCCTCTGAACCTCGCATATAAGATCTTATCTGCCATATTGTGTGAACGCCTGAAGCCGGTTGTCAACAACCTGTCCATATTAGTGTGGCTTCAGGCCAGAAAAGTCCACCATCGGCCAAAAGATCTTGGAGAAGACCTATGAGTTTCAGATCGATACACACCACCTATTCATCGATTTTAAGGCCGCGTATGACAGAATCAAGGTCGGTAAAGATCTCACCGAGACCTTTGATGTCCAGAAAGGCGGGGCGCTCTCATGCGATTTTTCCAACATCGTACTTGAAAGAATAGTGCAAAACCCACGAGCAAACACAAGAGGCAATATCATTCAAAAGTCCGTCAAACTACTCGCATAGCAGCGTGATGTCAATGGCGCTTTCGCGAGTATTAAGACGGAAGCGGCGAAAATGGGTTTAGCGGTCAATGAGGGCCAGACCAAGTATATGCTGTCAAGCAAAAGGGACAACAAACACCGACGTCTCGGGCAGAACGTCACCCCCGACAGATATAATTAAGGACTTTGTCTACCTAGGCTCTGCTATAAATACAGACAACGACACCAGCGCTGAGATCAAGCGAAGAATAACTCTTGCCAACCGCTGTTTCTTTGGGCTAAGAAGGCAACTGAGTAGCAAAGCCCTCTCTCGGACAACAAAAGTCACTCTTTATAAGAGCTTAATAATCCCGGTCCTGCTCTATGGCGCAGAGGCATGGACATTATTAAAAATGGATGAGGGTGTTCTCGGTTGCTCTGAGATAAAAATTTTTCGGGCGATCTTCGGTCCCGTCTGCATTGACGGTGAGTGGAGGAGGAGATACAACAATTAACTCTACGAACTGTACAGCGACATCGACCTAACCAGAAGAGTGAAGATCCAAAGACTGAGATGGCTGGGTCATGTACAGCGTATGGACACCAATGCTCCGGTCCGAAAAGTCTTCGAATCCGCTCCCGAGGGACAGCACAGTAGAGGAAGGCCAAGACTAGGTGGCGCACACAAGTGGAAAGAGACCTCAGCCAACTTAGCGTGCGAAACTGGAGGCAGTTAGCTAGGGATCGAGCTGGCTGGAGAAGCTTGTTGACTGAGGCTCAGGTCCACCCCGGACTGCAGCGCCACTTAAAGTAAGTAAGATTTCTCACCATGGATGAGACATGGGTCCACCACCATACACCTGAAACGAAGCAGTGGGTGGAAGCCATAGAAGCCAAAGAAAGCGAAGTCGATCGCATCTGCCAGAAAAATCATGGCTAGCGTACTTTGGAATGCGAAAGGGATTCTGTTAATTGATTACCTTAAAAAGGGCAGAACTATTACAGGCGAATATTACTCCAACCTTCTTGACCAGCTAGATGCCAAAATTCGCGAAAAGAGGCCTGGCTTAAAAAAGAAAAACATCATCTTTCACAAGGACAATGCACCTATACACAAGGGTGTCTAGAGTAGGATTCACCCGGCCATCCCTCCTATGCTCCGGCATTTGGCATTCTCAAACTTCCATCTGTTTCCAAACTAAAAGAAATTTGTTTCTGGGAAGCGCTTCGCATCCAATAAACAAGTTAAGAAAGCAGTAGATGAATGAATATTTTCACAACCTTCTAGACTCTCACTTCCGGGAAGAAATACTGATGCTAGAGAAACACTGGACCAAATGTGTTGAAGTCAAGGGAGATTACGTACAAAAATAAAATCATTTTTTAACTGAAAATCGTAGCCTTTGATGGTCACGCCGAGAACATTTCACCTTACTGTCCTTAGTTCACATCTTTGTCACTTTCAGCAACAGCTAAAATTGACGAATGCAAAACAAAAGCTATAAACAAAGCCACTCTGAGCGGGAACTAATCCATCCTGTCGGTAACAGAAGCTGTAAGTTTTTGAGGAGTCACTGGTTACGAATTTTCCTCACAGAGATTTCTCGAACGTAATAGGGCATTTTCACCTCGTCAAGCTTTTGATTTCTGGTCAATTTGTCACAAAATTCCAACTAATTCCAAGTTGCATTTGTGGAGACAAACTGCAACAACAGGATTCTTGAGGTCGGCACATTTCTTGATTGTATAAAACCAAAGCAAACAAACAAAATGTTGTATAAGTGTCACATTTCAAATAGCGGTTAACATGAAATGGAGGCATCCAATAATTAATACGAAATGAATGCGCTTAATCGTGTACTTCCGCGATCAATTTGGTGTTGCCCATAAGGTAATGCTGTGGCAGGCCTTGTGGTCAAACTAGAATCTCCCATAATTATGCGGTTTGTATTGCAGAAATTGACGTAATTATCATCAAGAAATCTAAACAAAACTCTTCCTTGAATTGATACGTTTATTGTATAGACAATTTCCCGATTTGGTTACCCCATCTTGACGACAGAATCACGATATTCAATGTTTATGAAGCTTCCTCCTTTGTGAAATCGAATACGAGTAAAATATTGTAAAAAACTAGCTAAATATAAATCGCCGACAATGAAATCCTAAAACCCTTAAATAATACTATCCCCCGTCGTCATGGGAACATCAGAGCATAATTGAGTTGTAGTATGAACATTAATTTTAATTACACAATTACAATATTAGAATCTAGTCAATGCTGCTTCATAGTGTATCCCATTTGCTTGATTAACATTCAGCAGTCAACGCAGCAATCATTCAACGACATCCATCAAACCAAAGTGTTGTGCACCCATTCGTTTAAAAACCCTTGGTGGTCCTACCATTCAGCCCTCTAAATTCTACTGTATCCAACCAACAGTCACCGCGGTGGTCCCAGTTCTACTCCAATCGAATTAAGTAATAAAAAAAAAACTCATCGCGGATTTCTCGATTGATTTGCATTTTATTACATGGTAACCAGAAACTATCATGATGAACAACAGAATCGCAAATAAAATCAATTGATGGGCAGAAAGGGAGTGCTCCAAATATGGTGCACATTCCATTTTATAGTATGGCTCGTATATCCTTCTCCTCTTATTTCTCTCCCCTTCGTCATTGACACAAACATTCCTTATCTGGTAGAACCGAAAAAAAAAAATAATTCTTAAGCAATTTTTAACTACTTGTATCTATTCGAATTTTATTGTCCCATTTCGACGTCAAACCTCAACTGAACCAACGCCAACTGACAGTGGGTGCTGTCAATTTTATTCGATTTTGTAATTGCGCACATTTCATCTGTCAAATATGTCAAACCAAAATCAGAATCACAGAAAAAAAGTCGTTTAAATGTGTAAAATACAAAAGAGAAGGAGCAACATATGGAAGGAAGAAAGGCAAATTAATATTCCGGATATATGGTGATCCTAAATGGGTGATTTATTCAAACCGAATGAGAAATAATAAAAAAAAAAAAACATATGTGTTGTTGACGCATGACTTAACGAATGAACTATGCCTACAAGAGCTCACTGTAAGTGACAGTCACAACACAACACGAAACCAATTGTGAATCATAATCGAAATTTACATTTAAAGTATCTGCGTATCTTATTGGTTGCTTTAAGTAGTCAATTATTGAAAATTGTACACGGAATTACAATGCGTAATGTGTGACAGGTATGGTGGTGGTGGGTACCTGCTTTTGCTTCTACTGCCGCTGCTATTCAAATCACAAGACGGTTGGTGACGCTTTCCAACAAGCACACAAGCACAACAGTACTCCTAACATTTGACAGAAGTTTCATGTTCGAAATTTCGAACATCCGCTGCTATGTTGTGTGAACCGTTTGAATTTGATGACACTGACACTTGTGTCCGATGCGGTTGGTGTACCTGTCCACAAATTGTTGTCAACCGGTGTGTGGTACGGATAGATGAAGCTTAAGTGACAGCTGTGCGGCAAGTGGTAACGGATACACACAGAGATACTCGTAGCCTAAATGGACTCCCCATTCGCATGATGTCTACACTTCCGGAGTTGTGGGATTTAAATTTGAAATTTGAATTTTACCCTTCGTGGCTCATTAGAGAAGCTTAGAATCGGTAATCAACGGCAAGTGGGTTCATTCCATGTGCAAGCTTCGTGAATACAGGTCAACGACACATCATACAAGTACATGGGTGCTGGGCGAGTTTCGATTCGCATGAATATTTTATTTCATAGATGCCGATACTTGTGTACGGTACGACTACGAGCACGAGTATTTCTTTTGTCTAACCGACAATGACATGCTGTGAATGGGCCGACCGGTTTTGGCAAAAGTTATTTCTGACCAATTTCTATGATCAAGCACGATTACAGCGATCATGACAATCAAAGTGTGAGCGAGAATTATTTCACATTTAACAAAGTGGACATTAATTTTGCCATCGAAATGATGTGATAATGGAGGAGAGTGCTTGGATTTGTATCGAGGGTATCTAATTATAGTCAAAACTTCGTTTAAAATATCTCTCTTTTGGGGCCAATTCAATGATGAGTGAATGTAGAGAGGTTCGCGTATTTTTGCAGACCACTTAAGAGGGCGCTTAAACTTGTTTGTTTGTTTCAAAGGGGAATCGACAGGTTAAGTATGAAAATTAGAATTATACGAGCAGTAGGTTTGTCGGGTTGTGAATTGATTACAATTTTATTCATTCAAAGATTTGAGGAAATTGATAGGTTCCAAAGGCATTTATACTAATATATCTCCGTAAAAAGTCTGTTAGTCATGCGTTAGTCACTTTGACTTTTGCCACACATTTAACTGTAGAAGAGATTTTAAATTTAATTCTGATTAATAGTATAAAATATTGATGAGGCTTTTAACTGCAAATAAACTTGTTTACTGACTGGAAACCGTTTTACGAATATGACTGATCTATATACATATATGCATATTTTTTGTGATGTATCTACAATAGAAGGTATTTAAAGTAGAAACTCCATCGTAAGAGATCTGGTATTTAATCAGGAATTCTCTCCTTTGTAATCTGGCAAGTAAATCGCTGAAACACTTCTGTGCAAGTTTAATGCAGTTTTGTCAAACCATATTTAAACATACACATGTTGACAAGTAATATCCCGGACACAAGCCATATATTAGCTACCAAGAGCGCCAATTATTTATCCGAACACGCATTTTAAAGCTTGAATCTTTCTCTATTATCTGCCTAATTTCATGATCATGACATGACCTTTGACAATTATAAAAGTTATTTTTCCAGATCAGCGTTTATGGTCATTAAACTCAATGCACAACTTAGTAAAAATGCATCAGAAACATTTAAATTTCTGCAAAAAGTGTACAAAAGTGTAACAGTTGTTTCCGAGTCGCCTAGACGTTTTTTGGGCACCAGAGACACTGGAGGATGACAAACCCACAGGAAGGCCAATTTTAGTTTGGAGGGGATTTGGAAAAACAAAGTTGGTCTATCGGAGTCACGCAGCACTCATCGTTCATCAATTTTTAGCTCCAAATAAAATGTGTGTTAAATCATCCGCTGTATGTGTGACTGACTGACTGAGTTTTTCCATCAAATTGAAGTTGAAAGGATGCCTTCTTGATGAAATTCAGATCTCGTAAGTAGCTTTAACATGGGCACTGAAGGCAATTACGTAAAATGAGCTAGAGCATACATTTGAATCAATATTGAATCCCTGTAACCAGTGTATTAATTAGGGAGGTAAATATTTTGAATAAAAATAAACAAAAATCGTGGGTTAATTATGGCAGTAATAGAGGCAGTCCGGGATATTATTTGCCACACTGTATACATAAGGTGCATACGGAGAATACGTTCCGCACAAACACAACATCGGCCATATGCCTATCACAGCTTGACCTGATGAATATCATCGGAGAGACAAAGTTTTCGAACTCCTTTCCAAGCATTTGTGGCTATATGTCCTCAATAACATGAATAATGTTGGCTTCCAGTACGTCAATTATTGTTGGTTTGTCAGCGTATACTAGCGACTTTACGTATCTCCAAAGAAAATAATTAAGAGGCGTCAAATCACAAGATTTTAGAAACCAATTTACAGGTCCATTACGTGGAATTATGCTTTCATCTAATATTTCCGTATATAAAAGGATTGTTTTATTTGCTGTATGGCATGTAGCGCCATCAAGTTGGAGCCACATCTCTTCCACATTCGATGAGGGAAAGAAAAAGACATCAAAATCATGGTTCTGAAATAAAACGTTGATTAGCTTCATTTTTGCAAAAAAAAAAAAAAACATTGGTCCGATGACTCCACCAGCCCACCGACTGAACCAAACTGTGCATCTTTCGAGACATAAAAGCGTTTCAAATATCTCATGTGGATTATCCTAGCAAGTAATCGATAAAACAGCGAATTGCAAAGCCAGTTAGTTTTGGACCCAATTACCAAAATTCATGGCTTCAATTCTTACACGAGCTTTCAAAACCCAAGTCTTTGCATACATTTTTCCATAAAGTGGACCGACAAAGACCAAGATGTTGTGGACGACGTCGAATCGATAAATTTGGATCTTCTTCAACCATTCCATGAACGGATGCAATATTCTCTTCAGTACGCACTCTTCTTATACGTTTTAGTGCTACTGCATCTTCCAAAGAAAATGCGCGAAAACGGTCTACAAGTCAGCGAACACCAACCTCAGATGGTGCAATATGGTACATAATGTTTAAACCAAATTCCTAAAACTTGGTAACGTTGTTAAAAAAGCGTGTTTGCCATCAGAATAAAAATGTAACGTCTACTGGAAAAAAAAATTACACTGACAGTTTCCATCTGATAATTGGTTTGACAGACAGAAAGGTCTGAAGTTTCATATTTTAAATCATTTTTTGTTCTAAATCAAATGATCTTACTTGTCCTTTAAAGGCAAACTTATGTGAGATTATTTGCTCTTTTTGCATTCATAAACAGAAGTTCCGCAGCAAAAGCTATGGGCCCTATCGTAAGCAATAAGCGTCGGTTTTGATCCACATAGCCTATGTCGGCTAAAAGGAAAAAGGTATTTTTAAAGCAGCGTTGCGTATACAAAGCTCCGCACACTCCCATTCTTTTTTTTTTAGCAAAAAATAAGTCAGACCAAAAACAGGTTAGGGTTTGGTAGATATGTGTAAGCAGCAGCTAGTCTATACAAATTTGCAGTATTATCGAATATACTCGTATGTATATATTCTCATTCAGTACCATGCGATGTTAAGTTTTCAGTGCCTTGCGTCGGTGTATTATATGGCCTCATAAACTAAAACCAATCCAAGACAACAACTAAGACGGGTGGTGCTACTAAGCTCTTTAAAGGAGCTATAAGAATTTAAAAAAAAATATATAACAAACGAATTGTTTCTTACTCAACCAATTGAAGTGTACTACTACGTTTTTTTTAGCATACCTGTAACGAAAAAGATAAGCAAAAACTATTAATTAAGGTAGATATATTTACACAAGAAAAATAAATAAATCTTCATTGTGACTATGATTGGTTTAATAGAAAGTAAGACAATTACTCGTGTATCGATTAAAATCGAAGTTCCTCAAGAATGCATACACTGGCCAGTTTTATTTACAATTTAATTGAACATACTTGGGCGTTCAATCATATTTATTTCCTCTCAAGTGTTGGCTTGATTGCCAAAGAATACATTTATAGAAAAAAATTTAATGAATTTAATCGTGACAGAAAAGCAGACCAAATAACTGCCTCAAAATGTATGCCTCCTGAACTTCACTGAATACTTTGACCAGGCGGCTTCCCTGATTTCCTTTTTTCCAAAACCTAAAAAAGGTGCCAGTCTGTTACTTTCCTGTCTTTCTCTATTCATTAGATTAATTTATGAAGATTAAGCATACAAGGAAAAATTTATTTTCTCAAATCCTTTTCAAAGATACAATGTTGGAATATCCCTATTCCATCAAATTGCAGATTGTAACCAGTTACCCATAAAACAATGAAACGCTGATTATTACAATAACGCAAACATTCTTATTTGTACAAAGCTACGATTATTTTCAGAGGGTTCACCACTTCCTTGTCACCTTTTGTTACAAGTAAGTAGGATACAAAACTTTCTCGTCTCTAGTGTCGTGTGTCTCTTCAGGTTCAGCTTCATTAGAGATTTAAATTGACCAGCAATCCATGAAGAAGAAAAGACGTACGGATATCTCTAATCTAGTGGAAGATGATGATCGAGGAGACCGTAGAAAAAACACGTTTCTTTACTTCATTGGTTTTTTTATTTTATTTTTTTTAATTGCCTTCCATTAGTTAGCCGCACGCTGTCTTATTCTTGCAATGCAACCATTCATTCTATCCACTCGACACTTAGTATGAACAAACGACAATCATTCCCCATCTAACAATTTCCAGCTATTCAGTCAGAAACAGATTTTTTCTTCTTTGTTTGTGTAAATTTTCTTCAGAAAAGTAACTCTCATAAAAAAAACGACAACCCAATTTTGCTGTCTATTCCAATCCCGGTGTCTTGGTCTTGGCCTCGGTTCCGTCTCATCTTATCCACCCAGGCACAGCCAACGTTCCATTTAAACAAAGAGGGGGGAAAAAATCGTCGTAACTCAAATTTTGTATTTTTATTGTTCTTCGTAAATGAGTTTTTATTTCCTCCTTTCTTTGTTTCCCCCATCTCGATTTTTCGTATCTCCACGTGTCGCTTGAATGTATCTTCTGATGCCTTACTCCATGGTTTGGGCTCGATAAAGGTTTAGTATACTCGTACCTCTCCGCCCCCTGTTTGTGAGAGAAAGATTGATTCGTTCGGTGGAGCTGATTAATGAGGAAATAAACAGCAAATCAGATAGTATAACGGTTTTTTCGTTGTTTTTTTCTTTTTTTTCTTAAACAAAACAAAACTCATCAATGAGAGTTGGAAACATTTTTTTCTTTCTACCCAATTCCATTAGACTAGGTTCAACCGAGCTCCGTCAAGTCTAAAAGGCGTATTAGAACCTTCAGAAGATATAAAAAAGGTCTCATTATTGGAGGTCAAGAAAAATAGTTACACAGGTATGGGGGTGTATATTCTCTTGAAGTCTAAGCTCCACAACCAAGTTGTTAAGAAATCGAACACGACTTTGGGACAAAAGAACAGAAATGTGGCTATAAAAGCTCTGTATCGTGACGTGGATAGAAACGAAAACGGGAAATCATTCACATGTCAAGGTGTTGAATAAAAACGTGATAAAAATCCATCCGTCCATCCATCCAACCACTTGGCATTCATGACCTATGTGGAGGAGATTTTGCTTTATGATCTTTCTGGCTAAGTACAGTTGACTGTCAGAAGTAACGAATTAAATGCCACTAGGCTTGGTTGTGTCATAAAAAAAACAAAATGACAGCTGACAAAGCTGTCAAACTAACAAAAAAAAATGTCAAAAGAATCGTAAACTTATGGTTGGTTTCGGGAGGTTAAATACAATATTTTTTAATTGTCATAAACTCTTAAGCGACTGGCATTTTTTTTAAGACCGCTCTTGAAGAGATGAAGAAACAGAGAAGGATTTTTAGAAATACGTGACCACCGGCCGGTGGTGGTGGTTTATTGAAGATTTTGTTGTCACGTCGGTCGGTACTAAAATAGGTCTTCAAATTTAAATGCACTTTACCTAAATACGAGATGAGTTTAAACCAGTTGATTTCATGTCAATGCAGACTTGTTGAGATTTACGATGAATTTCATGTCACGTAACTCGGAAACTTGATTAACTTGTAGTGCCACGCATGACATCTTGTGCCCTTTTCCTAAATATCAAAGTAGAGAGTATACATTATCAGTTTGAAATTATCTTTTTCCATTTTTTTTACAATTCAAATTAATTTTTAATTGTATGCCAGGTCGCTTGCTAGCTCATGAAGTCAGTAAATGCCTCGCATTGGCTCACTTAAAAAGCAAACCCAAAATAGCAGAGGGAAATTCCTTAAAGTTGGGAAAAGTGTGGTAATTCCTAAGCCTGAGAGAGACAAGAGAGCCTAAGAGACAAGAGTTATCACAAGGAAAGGGTTGTTTTGCCATTTGAAGTTGTCAGACTTTTTTTTTTAAATAAAATTAGCACGCCATCCATGAGCTATGTATTACACATTTAAAATGATTGCCAGCACAGGTACCGATATTCATTGGTTTTGAATGTTTGCAGGTTACAATGACTACAAAATAAACAGTTTGGCGGCAGGGCATCCCATTTGATATGTATTATGTTTGACTTATAAAAGAACACGATATTTTAGTGTATGTCCGAAATTTGGGGAGGGTTACAGTTGAAGGTTAAACACGACGGAATACTACTGGCAATTTCAGTGGAGCACTACCGATGAAAAAGTGATATGATGGTTGATAACCGAACACATTTTCGTGTTGTTCATTCTGCGCGCTCAACAGGGAGTATTGCAACTGGCAACGAAAATGTGAACCTAAACCCAAGAACCTAAGCAATACTGAGTCACTGAACATCAGTATAATTAGCCTGAGGGGAATCGTGCATAAAGATCTCAGATTGTTTGCTTGCAAGGGCCAATCGACTTCGATGAGGCTAATTCCATGTCGACGGCCTCATAAACAAGCAAAATTGCCCTATCCACTCTATACCACAGGTAGTAATAGAGAAACCAACGTGGTGTGATTTTTATAGTTCCGGCATTATTCGCTAATTTTTCTTCCAAGACGACAATGAAAGAAATGTTAAAGTCAATGGAAAGCGATACCAAGATATGATAGTAGATATGTCATGGCCAGAAATTGACGGTGTCAGCAAGATAGTGCTGCGATTTATTATACACTAAGTTCAATGATCGTGCAATCAGTCGCTTTGATAATGTTGCGGAATGACGCCGTTGAGGGTCTCATTAAAGATCGATGATAGGCGAACAATCCAGAGACGATTTCTGAAATAGTTGCCGAAAACATCGCAAATATATCAAAACATTTGGCTGACTGCTAGGCCAGGTGAGACAGTTGAATGAAATAATATTCCATATTTAAGGCATGTGATTTACTGTTTTCAATAAAGCAACAATCGTTGAAAAATATTGGACACTACCTATTTTTATAGCATTTTTTAAAAGACACCAACAGATGCCCCACGGTTTACGTAAGGTATAACGTCTCAGTAGTGGTGGCATCTGAGGACTAGAAAGTAACCTTTTCCGATCAACTACAACTTATACGGGCACAAGCAAATATTCGTTTTATCAGACTGCAAAGTCATGTTATTTATTAAAATTAGATGATCGACAAGCCCATGGATTAACCTACTGCTCTGGTTCGAAATGTGTGCTCATTCCTACATATTTTAAAGAAGCGTGAAAAACTAGAGGGCCTTCTTGATTCGAAAGAACTAGCGACTAGAAAGGATCACTTCTGTTCTTAACTAAACATTCAGTAAAGCATGTATTTCAGTCCTAACTTCATCTGCTCTTCATTGAAATTATTAAATTACTTTAATAGTTTGCACTAATTATAGTTCTTATTATAGTTTCCAATGATAGCATACATGTCTGCTTGAAAAGACCTAATAGTAGTCGTTCAACCTAAAGAGCAATATTTTGTCAACATCAATCAATATACACCCTGACTGACTCGAACTGCAATTGCTATAATTTCCAAACCGTTCATGACAGTGAGCTCAAATTTTGACACATGACAGATAGTTTCATTATTTACAAGCCTTTTAAACGATTTGCGTCTCAGTGGTGTCGAAAAATTTTTATCCGCGATGGAATTCAAACGTGATAGTGTGATTGCTTTATATTTGACTGGAAAACCACAAGTAGCTATCGTTAGCACCTCAACGTGAATAAATCATTTGTGTCTCGAACCATAGCTTGTTACCGTGATACTGGCAGCGTTGCAAAACGCCAAGGAGGTGGTCATAAAAAAACAGCAACATCGGCAGAAATGGTGCGGAAAGTGAAGGCTCGAATTGAGAGAAATCCGCGTCGAAGTGGAAGAAAAATGGCTCGTGAGCTCAACATGTCGTTGGAACGGATGCAACACATACTGAAAAATGAACTTGGGCGAAGGAGTTGTTGCCGAATTTGGTTTTTTCCGATGAGTCGCCATTTGTTATCGAGCAATATGCCAACATACAAATTGACCGAATATACTTGCCAGAGAGGTCCTTCGAAAATTTACACCTTCGGACAGCCACCAGAAAGCAGGCAGCACCGATGGTGTTGGTTTGAGCCGCCATAACCGCCGATGGTCGCTCTCCGCTCGTATTCTTGGACCGTGGCGTCAAAATAAATGCGATCGTATACCGTGAAACTGTCTTAGAGGCAGTATTTAAGCCTTGGGCAAACAATCATGTTGGTCGGAGACCGTTGACATTTCAACAAGACTCGGCACCGTCTCACAAAGCGCGCGTCAACTAAGATTGGTTGAAAAACAATGTTCCGCACTTCATTTCTTCGACACAATGGATTGCAAATTCTCCGGATGCAAATCCGTTGGATTTCTCTCTCTGGGGTATTTTGAAGGCGATGGTTGGCACTAAAAAATACCAAAGTTTGGACCACCTCAAACAAGCACTTCGCCGGGAATGGGACAAAATACCGCAGAGCCACTTGCATGCAGCGTGCGATGCTTTCTTCGGCCGTCTCAAGGCCATTATTCGGGCCAAAGGTGGACATATTGAAAACTACTGATACAATTTGAAAATTGATGCATTTTCCAAAATTTTTTCCTTTGGCACAATAAAATTTATCAAAAAATAAAAAAATTATAGCATTATAAAAAGTTGGAGTTCGAGTCAGCCACCGTACTGTATTAGACGGACCTGTTGTACTCAGCCTTTTCTTCATCCTTCTTGGGAATATCTATTTCCGTTTACTGTGTCCAAGTAATTGTTCGTCCTCTTAAAATCAGTTTTACTAAGAAGTCAAAGGAAATAGTAGTGATGATAGTTTGTTCCCTTGTGGGACACCACAAAAACCATTCGATAACCTTTGTATTGTAGACTTTATAACTTTCTTTAAAATCAAGAAAATTTCAACGAAAACATATGTAACAATAACTAAAGAAAGGACCTCGAAGAGATCTCAAACGGAAAATATTCGAACACTGAATTATTCTTGATGTACTTTAAAAAAAAAAAAAAAATGAAAAGACCGCAGGCCTTGACAGGGACATATCGATCGTCATTAAAACATTTTGCCTTTCCAATTGACTCAGAGTTTATAGCTTACTTATCATCATTTGTTTTGTGTACACCAATTGCGATCTATCAATTAATCTTCGTCGTCATGGTGGCGGAACGCAGAAATTTGTCACATGCTAAAGACAAGACAATCCAATATCGTTTTTATTCAAACTCATTTTGTGTTAAGCCCTGGTTCGTATTTATCAAAATAAACGATGAACTCACAAGTATCCAAAAATTGCGATTGCATCACATTGTCGCCCTCTTATTGCCAATGCGGTTTGGATCTATGGATTTTAATATATTCTTTTTTTTATTTTAGAAAACTTTTTATGATAAACATTTTTTTCGGTCTTTATATTATAATTATCTATAAAGTGATAACACAACTGACATTTAATAATTAGTTTTTTTTATTTTTTTTATTTTATTGATTGGCGCACATTGTTGAGATTACATTCGCAAATCAATCAGAAAAGTTCATTTATTTACATAAGTCGTCGGGGTAAATAATCGTACTTATCTCTGCACTTAAAAATTATCAATTTGTGAGACATTGACTCAGAATGAAAATATTTTCAAAATTCAAAATATTTAAAATAATTTAAATTACATTACGTGTACCCAACCAACTCAAGGGCATTGAATCAATTTTAAAGATAAACATACAACTTTGGGAGTTCCCAAAGGTGATTGCGAAGCTTTGAAAAAATAAAATATAAGAAATAAGATTGCGCATCACGAGTAGAAAGAAAATTATTATCATGAAAACGCTTAAAGAAAATCTTGGCACTAAACGTCCAAAACAACAATGTTATTTGAAAAAAATGTCTATTACGGCGGAATGCCAAAAGGCTGTATGATTAGACCCATATCATTAAAATTCGAGTAATGAACAATAAAAATTGTTTATTTGATATCGGCACACTTACATGGCCGTTTCATTAGACCCAACAAAGTTGCCAGAAACCAGTTCTATCTATTCTGAGTCGCTTACCTTTTTCGTTATCCCCCTGAAAGATATCAGAACAATACATTTACTTCGCACTGTGTACCGGAACCAGGTACCGAATTCCGAAAGAATGAGTCTTTCGCCCGTGTACGAGTACACTCAAGGACATTGAATCCATCTCATACACGCGGGCCGTGTACACCAATTCGAATGCGTGCAATTCCTCAAAACTATGTGAGTTGAGAGTGCAGAATTTATGGCATACTTTTTTATCAGCAGGGTGACCTGAATTTACAGTAGTTTTCATTCTCTTTGAACGTAAAAATAAGCTCTGAATATAACAACATAATACAGTCTGTTTGATAACATCGTACACGATAAAAATTAAAGAACAACTTATAATAATAAAAAAAAAATCAATTGTACTGGTTTACTTTGTTTATTTACTTGAATGCTTTTCAATTAATATGTTGTCCACCCTCCTCCATTATCAATAATTGCTTGAAGTCTTCGAGGCATGCTCTCTACTAATCTTATAGCATAATCCTGAGACAAAGATCTCCATAAAACTCGTATTTTTCGTGATAATTGTTTGACCGTCGAGATCTTCTTTCCTTGGAGCTTTAGCTTCATGAATGCCCAAACATTTTCAATGAGATTTACATCCGGCGACTGTGATGGCCAATTTACAACATAGACGTCATTTTCTTGTTTCCACGCACTGCACAAACGACTGCGATGTTTCGGGTCATTATCTTCTTGCAGTAACCAATTCTCATTCCTTCTTTTAAAGCACCTTTGGGCAGATGGTAATAAAGCCTTCTTATAATTTTATATTATGCCAACATGGTCAAAGTTTAAGTTTTTTGTAAACATGAACAAATTGCCAAATCCTCGTTTTGAGAAGCATCCCCACCTTTGCCGGGTGTTTGACGGTCCGCTGGATCAATTTATTGGATTGTGTACACCAGGTATGAGTGATAGGAGACCATGCCCAAAAAGAAGCTTCATCCGAAAAAATAACGTTGTTCCAATCTCTGTCCAAATTCTCCTTGGCCCATCTGAGTCGTTTTTCTACGTGTTTTTTTTTGACAGTAGTGGTTTTTGTATTGTGCTTCGAAATTTTACATTATTGGCTAGTAAACGTCTTCGTATCATATCACAACACACATTTAGACCCCTTTTATGTAAAATCCCTTGTCCTCCACGTAACGATAGAAGAGGATTTTTTTTAAACACGCGTAGAATCATATTGTCTTGCTTTTTTGTTGTTTTTGGCGTAGACCCACGATCCGGCAAATCATCCACATTTTTAACTTGGGAATAACGGTGCACCCACTTGCTAGCAAATGCTTTTGACTTTTTCATGTATTTAGCAGCTGCTCCGTATGACATTTTCGGTTGTTTTGGATGCGTGCACAAGAATACTGCTTCATAACGTGATGCAAACGCGACACTCATTTTAAAATACTTCCGTCTCTGACAAAAATTGAACACTTTTTGAATTTGTTTATTCAAAGCATCTTAGCAGAAGTATTTTTTTATCTGCTAATGCAAATGCCACTTCCAAGCCGGTTTTCATAATCGAGTTTTGCCGTATACGCTCTTATCAAACGGACTGTATAAGAAGATACATATATGTATTAGTCGATAAAATCGGTAAATAAAATGATTTAATAGAACTTGTTTATTGTATTATTGTGCGTTTTATTTTGACAGGAGGAAATTGATCAGGTTTTTAGGACGGGCTGGACAAATTCGGTTTCTCTTCTACTCAGGAAGAGCTCCACAAAATTTTTTTTCTAATCGTGTGCCCAGTGTACTCATACTTGAAATTAACTGATATGACAAGCCCATTCCTCGGGTATAATGAAAAATATACCATTTATACTCACATTGTAAATTTTAAGAAATGCTCTACAAGTTTCGCGAACAGAGATAAGATTTTGGCGTCAAACTCTTCATGATAAAATCATTAATTATACTGAAAATAAATCAAGTTTCGCTCAGCCGAATGTGACAGTTGATATGACATATTATCCGAAAACATGTTAAAGTCGCCTACTGCCATAGGAGGGTCCGATAAGGATGCATTCTTAATATTATTCGACGAAACATGTTTACAAAGATGGAGTGTGATAAGTGATAACTTATCCGTTCGCACTACGGCCCACAGATAAAGCTGTTTAATTTAGGACTCAACTACGATCCCAGATCTAGTAAAAAAAAAAACTAATTACGATATTTATTAGCATTAGCTACTATCGATTTTTTTTTTGTAAAGAGTCTTCAAATAGGGAGTTCCGAACTTTCACAGTTGATAGCGGCCATATTGTTGACGCTACATCTGTCAAATTAGCTGTCATTTATTCAGTCTGTTTTGCCAAATCACCATGGATGGATAAAGTGCTCAACAACACGTGTTCTATTCCGGCATCGTTCCGCGCGATTCGCCCATTTTACGGTCGCCATAATCGTCCTACCGAGAGAACTATTCACAGTGTGGTGTATAAATTTGAGTCCACTGGTTCAGTAAACGATAAACCAACACCCGTACGTCGACGAAACGCAAGATCAGCCGAAAACATTTCCGCTGTCCGTGAGAGCGTGCAGGACAATCAGATGCATCGGTCACAAGAACTCAGCCTTTCGCAGACCACAACTTGGCGAATTTTGCGTCGTGACTTGGACCTACACCCGTGCAAAATTCAACTAACCTAGAAGCTAAAGGTAAACGACCATAGACAACGACATGTGTTCGCTGAATGGGCTCTGGAGCAGTTGGAAACTGACCCTAATTTTCATCATGGTGAACTCGCCACTGAGATCGTGCAACTTGACCCCGCTAGACTTTTTCTTGTCGGGCTTTCTGAAATCGCAGATCAATGCGAAATAGTCACAAACCACAGCAGCCCTTAAAGCCAACATAACCGATGCCATCGGTCAAATTCAGCCTGATTTGTTCGCCCCAGTCATGGAAAATTGGACATTTCGGATGCGCGCCACGCAGAGAAACCGCGGCGGACATTTGAACGATGTTATATTCCATACATAATGTCATCGATAGGCCTTTCAAACGAATGATTCGATGATATCTCAAACACACTTTGTTTTATTTAAATTTAAATATAGGAAGCGCTTAATGAAAGACCCTTTACTTCGTCGTAGGGGCTACGTTAGAAACTATCCGTAACAAAACCATGTAGAGAGACATACCGAATATAGTCTGAACTGTTGTCATACTCGATTGCTATAGTCAGTAGCTTCGGGCTTTTATTTTCAGGCATTCTCTAATGCACATCGTTTACTGACAAATCCATCTCGATATTTTGTTTGAGATCGGAAATATATTAGGAAATACATATGTATGTAGGTATCCGTTTGTAATTAATCTGCATACGTCAAGAGTCTTGTCCGTTTGCATGTTAAACTGAGTCAGTTCAGGTCCTGCTAAACTCTCCTATGAGGTAATTCATCGGTGATGTTTTTTAAATTTCTCGTGATTCCATTGTGCCCCGGGACCTCAAAGCATATTCAGTGAATTAATCTTTTCTAGTAAATCCAGAAAAACCATCGTCAGACAAGCAGTAAAGATTCTCTTGGAAGCAGCTGATCTATTCTTTTTTGTAGCATATCTCGATGTATATACGAGTATACCCTTCCCAATGATACCAGACAATTTTGTATTTGATAGTCTCATTTGTCACCACAAACGAAGAGACTCGAAAGCTCACGACTACGTATAGATGTTGTCGGATCTTGTGTGTGCTCCCAATCTCCCAGATTTGCCATTTTTGTGCACGTTGATCAGCCTGCTGTTTGTACATAGTAAATGTATCGATCTACTCCCAATTCGAATTAGCTTCTTACATTCTCTTTGCTAAGATCTATAGAGATTGCAGTCGTTCTCCAAATTAGTGTTGTAATTTCTTTTAAAGTTGTTCGATTTCCTTATGTAGTCGCTGCAAATCTGCGTTACACCATTAAATGGCGATCTGAAGTAGTTTTTTTTCCAGCTGGACACATCAAATCAAATCAATTGTCGAAGTTCTAATAAGGTTTTCGACAGCTTCCTCCACTTTCTGTTTAGATAGTAAGATTCAATTCGGCAAACGTAAGGTTGTTTCAAGGAGAAATAGTTGGACAAAGCCCACATCTCTCCTTGTATAAGCATTAATTTGTCATATCAAACAAGGACTCAGACCTTCAGGTATTTTTGAAGTAAATTTATGGTGCGCAGTTTGTTGTTGCAACTGAATTTTAAAGTCTATAATTGCTGGGTTCGGACGGTTCAGCGATCATATTCAACCGCGGCCGAAAAACATCAGACAACTAAAATCACTGAAGATGAGTAATTGTTAAATGCTGCCTCTGCGCCCGAACATCTATCCTGTGGTCGAAAACTAACAACTTTATACACGCGCTCATGCACATTAAGTGTTGTCATACCCACCCAACCCACTAAGAACTAAGAATAAGTGTAAACTCTAACAATAGTTTGAACACGGTTTCCTTGGGTTTTTCGATAGTTGCATTTAACCCCTCAAATGGGTCGAATAAGACTATACTAGTCAGGTAACAAGGGCAGGATTCTTCAGTCTAAGAAAAAAGACATGAACATCTGCTTAAAACCACTCTCACAAATATTCGGATCACTAGAGAAATAATCACTAAATCAACTAAAACTAATGACTACCTATCTATCTTTACAACAGAGCTGTCGGAGACAGATTAAAACACTCAAAGTAGATCGTTCTTGGGAAAGATAATTAATTTTTAACTTAATCAACAACGAAAAAGGAATAGCTTGAAACATTCTCTCACATCCTAGATACATTTAATTTCTCAATAGAATCCTCAGCCTCGCGATGCAATCAATAGATTGTACTGCATCAATAGAGTAAGCTAAAAAACATTACAAAAAAAGATATCTCATTCATATCGAATTAATTTCACACCAAGAGACAAAAGTATAGGTGAAAGTACACACTCCTATGGAACTCGAATTTATTTCATGGATTAATCAGTTTCGAGCACTGTTTCCGAATTATATCCAGTTAACTGCTGTCCCATTCGCCGAAGTGACTTTATTTAGACACAGTTGAAGGTACAAACAAAAAACCGCCCTTTTAAATGTATCTACGATTATCCGAACTAGTGGTAGTCTCCAATTTGAGTGTTAAAACTTTCCAATTTCGTTGTCCCTGCAAGCAATTCCTATTGATTTCTGATTGTGAGAATTCGACAGCTCACAAATGGAAAACTCCCCCTCGCCATCATTCAATTATATGCAATGTGCGCTCAGGTTTGTTTGTTTTTTTTTTGCTTTTTAATTTTTTGTTCCATTGCTTCTACCTACTGGAACACGATTGTTGATTCTATAGTATGTTACAAAATGAGTGAGAGAAGAAAGGTGAGTAGGAGCCACTCACATGGATTTCAGTTACCAACAAACAAGGCAGCCATCACCAATCGCCAATCGCCAATCGCCAACCGCCTACTCTTGAACTTTTAATCAACAACTCCTGCAGCTATTTATATCTTTCATTCACCTCTGTTGTTCCTAGCTCTCTTAACTGCTAGTCGGGATAGTGGTGGATATGACTACATTTGCTCATCTCGAGCGATCCCAGAAATTGCAATTTTATCCTCTTTGTATTACGATGATAGCTTGGCCATTTGATCACACAAAGTATATGCAGAGTCAAACAAGGACCGAACGTTGGAACCAGCAGAAGGATGAGGTGACAGCGCAGTGTGGATCAAAAATAAAAGAAAAACACGTTTCGTTTCGGCCCAATGCATCCACATCCATTGCAACTACATCGCTTTCTATTCCGTGGATACTTTGAAAAAATGTTGACTTTTTTTGTTAATGTTTGGACGAGTATGTGTTCAGGAGCAGCGCGAGGTACTGCCTTGAGTATGTGTAGATGTGGTTGGTAAAGGTTAGCACGATGGTACAACATGATATTATAGTACTTCGTATCATAGCTAAAGCAGTTGGCGTGCTACAAACGGATACATTCAACGTCTACTATTCGGATAATCCGCCTCACACAGTTAGACACCGGATTAAGCTTTAGAGCATTAGAAATACGAAAAGACTTGGCAATGGCGATGGTAATGTAGATGGCGACTGGTAAAACAACAGCACCAGAAGCAATGATTCGAGGTTCCATCAGGAGGCAGCAACTACAAGCAGCAGCATTCGGAAACTTTCTTGGATCTTGGTTGGTGAGACGGTAGAGAGATTAAAAGTGGAGTGCAGAGCAGTCGACATACATACTAAAAAATCAACCGGATGGATACCATCGGGATGAAAGGCAAATTTAATATGCAATCTCCTTCCTGTTGTGCTCTGGCATACATGTATATGTATAACGACGAAGGGTACTACTCTGTATCTTATGTTGCTGGTTGTTTGCTATTTGGTCTCTGTTTGGTTGCTATTTGGATGGTGTGTTTAGCAAGGAGCTGAATATACAATTTAATTGTTTATCGGGGCCGTAATGGACACGGATTTAGAAATTACTTGGCAGGAAAAAGCTGTTTATCCTAAGTGGGCTTATATGATTTAAGGTTTTCGTTTTATGTTGACCTATGTCTTTAATTTTATGTTTTCTCTTCTCTCTCCTCCGTCTTGGTAATGAATGCACCCCCTAAATAAATGAATTGAATTGAAAATTCATTTAAGCAATATGTACAGATAGTTAGTTATGATTATGATATACATGAAGACGCGACATTGGGATTTTTAGAAAACGCTTCACATAAAGATACTCATATTAATGGGGGTTTTAAGTGTAACGATAATATCTTTCGGGTTTGAGCTACCTCATCTGGGATGAAGGCATTATGAGAGATAAGCCCAAACAAGTTGTTTTGGGCTTATGGCATTTCATAAATCACAATTATGGCGATTTATGAAAAAACAACATAAGCAGAGTTCTAATCAAATATAAGGCCGTGAATTTTCCTCCTAAACTACGTCAACTACGAGACTGAAAGGCTTTGAGAGTAGCAACCTTTTGTTTTGCAGGCATAGAGCACCACTTGATTGGGTGTTGAGCGCTGACAAACTAACAGACATTGTCAGACCATGGCTGTTTGAGAGCAGGAGGGCTATCAACAAAAGCTGGGGTCTACTACCCAAAGTTATGCACTGGGTTTAAACTTTAGTTTTAACCGAAATCCCCACTTATAGCATAGGGTATATCCGTAAACTGACTGAAATGGAGATCAGCATAGACTTCAATCACCCGATTTTGGGGAAAAGACAAAAACAACACTATAAAGCAAGACCGGTGTTTTCTCTGATAACCTTTGTATACACCAACCGTAGCATCCTTCAGATGGACCATCGGAGTAACTCTGATAAATCTATATTTCGATGGATATAGTCAATCGAAACGATCACGATTGACATCAAACAGCTTAATCACAGGACAATGTGCTATTAGGTGGCATTGACAGTCGTCCTCAATGGTCAGGTATCAAATCCACTGAAAAAATGGATCACAACGCTCGCAAAAAATGGCAGGCAAGAAGTGACTTTTGAACCTGTTTACCCATGGGCCTGACACTGTACTTAATGTTCCAAGTAGCGACTGATACTATGGACTACTTTCGAATAACAAAAGTTAAGGAGTCACTAACCAGATCTTAATTGTTTCGTTTCCATGAGTTGAGCAGTCGTGGTTCGGCATAGTTATGACAATCAAGCCATTAAAAGCATATATGTACTGTGCAAGCATTTAAATTATGTTATTGTTGTGGTATGGTGGTGATGCAATCGTGGAAACAACAAATGTCAAGTGCAAAATCAATTATGTACATGAATGGCGATGGTACGATTCATTTAAAGCGTCGTCTGGCTTTTAAACAAAAATACCGGTCATCTGACAGCGAATAAAACAATAATCACTCTTTTGTAAAAGCAAAAATATTTGTGTTTACTTCCCCAACAACTGCAGCTAATTAGGACATATCCCCAACCATAATTATTTTTAAGTCAGTTAATTGTTGCTAATGTAGACTTTGATCACCACATTCCGTTATCCAATCTTTGCATTGGACTCGTTTGCCATAGACATGGTTTGTTGATATTCTTTCAAAATTCCATTGGTACATCAGATGTTTTATTTTTTCGCAGACGGATCAATGTCATAGATTAGTAATCAACAATCCAAAAATGAATGTATATTCAAAATTTCCAACGCCGCTCGACAGCTTTAGATAAATGAACAAAAACAGATGACCGAAGGCATACCACAGGGTTCCCTGTTGGGGCCAGCATTTTATATTTTGTATAATGTATTTAAAAGGCCCGAATATTAACTTCTGACTATCTGTGATCGATCACCAAATACAAGTACGATGAAGAGATGCATGTGTATCGTGCCTGATAGAAACGAATATCAGATGGGAATTGGGGTTTTTTCCCGTTTTTAGAAAATAGGTTTTTTTTCTGTAATTATTGCTATCAGGAGAGCGTAGTGTGATCGAGTTAAAAGTCACATCGAGTTGCCCTTCATTTTCTTAAGTGAACTATGTAAGAATAACCTTCGAATATGGAACTACCCCAGCCTTATAGTTAGACTTGGCTTTCAATTGCACTTGTAAATTGTAACTACAAAGAAAGGAAATATACCAAACACTTATCAGACGTACTATGTATGAAGAATTTTTTAAATTCGCATTAGTCATGAACATTGTTGTTCTGCATAGCTTAACTAAATTGAAGAAATAAAGAAAAACAAATTTATTAAAAGGCTCAAAATGTAAACACCGAAAGGAAAAACCAAGAAAGCGATATAATCAAATTAATTGTTGAGTCAACAAAAAAAACAAAAAAAAAACACCGAGATACTATGATCTTTGGACATTTTTGTTTTTGTTTTATTAGAAACTGACAGTGTTTAATTTTTTTCTTTTGAAATCAACTGCCAATTTCGCCAGAAATATATTTTCGTCATTGGTTTATCCGATTTGCAAGAGTTCCTGTGTTAGGTCAAAGAAATCGAAGAGCTTCACAATAATTCGTAACTTTGCGTGCGATTGTAGAAAATGTTCAATAAAGAAACGAAAAGACCTACACGTCCTTTCTCGAGATTACTCGTTGGTTTAGCGCATCTTTTACATTGCTTTTGATGGTACTTATATTAAAATTCCATGTGAAAATTGATGTCATTCAGCCACAATCCAAAAGAAGTCTTTTACAAAAACAAAAATTATTTTAAATAAAAATTAAAGGTCCAATAATGCTTCCTTGTGGAACAACATATATTTTTTTTCTTTCAGGACAGAATTGTAGTCTTTTGATGCTATTTACTAAGGTAGGAAAGGCCAATGTCAATGAGTTTGTCTGATTTGTTTACTTCCTAAGTATGAAACAGCTTGCAGGAATAATTGGAGATTTTCCGTGGAAGGTAGATGAAGCGAAATAGTGATTTCTCAATCAAATAGAGTCTTTGTTGTACCTCGATAAACTCCTGAAGATAACCTTAATTTGGATGAATTGAGTAGATTTCAAATTCTAGATTTCTAAATACATATACGAGATTTATAGACTAACAACTTTATTATTGGCTATCAGCGACCTCAACATCACATAAAAGATCCATAACAATAAAACACGGGCCGACAAATCGTGACTATCATTTGCCTTAGTTGAGTCGTGATTTTTTTTTCTAATTTATACTTTAAAAAGGTGAAAATCTACTTGTCGTCGCTGAATAGAAAAAGATAAAGATAAAGATCTTGTTCAGCACAAGCAGTTAGTTTGTGGCTTTAAACTTCTTTAATAGCCCCAGGTGGGACCTTAAAAAATGATTAAATAAGTCTGTCTGTTTGCTATGAACAACTTATGACTATCAAAAATAGCGAAGCAGAGGTAGACAAAATTCTTAACTTGCTCAAAGTTATAGCTGTCTATTCCAACGTGCTGTCCCATACCGAAGAACGATGTCAAGGAAATCAAACGACAACCCCTGTCTTAAACTCTTGCTTAAACTTTTTTTTTTATCATTGAATATTTGGGTGAGAATTGCTTTGTAGCTTAATAAAAAAAAGTGAACGTTCTTCGTCGTCGCCTTACACAAGTTGACCACTTTAGTAGGGATGACACGACATATTAAACATGTCTCTAAAGAATTCTTTACTACAAATGCTTCCATATGCGCGGTCAAAATCAATAAAGAGATAGCGGGTATCGTGTGTAAATATTCAAATGATACAACAGACAAGATCATGAAACCTGTGTTAACAAGATTGGTGTCTTGTTGCTTGTGGATCGCCCAAATTGAAAAGATGTTCAAGACAACTTGAACAAAGTTGTTTTTATTTTTATTCCTACTTAAAAGACCTGTGATCATTTAAAAAAAAAAAAAATTTATTTTAAAGCTATTGAGCTATTTATCTGAGAACAAAAGTTCAGGACCTAAAATGGACCCCTGAGGTACCCAATTAAAACGAATGAAAGCTTTAATTTGGGGTAGTATGAGACGAAATTAAAGTCGTTAAAAAAAAGGCTGCAGCAACTGTCAATTTTAGGCAATCAATTCTTACATTCGCGTTTCTTGCTTTACTGCATTCCATTGTTGTTTTGTTTTTTTTTTTTTTTAATTCTGCAGAAAAAACAAAGAACCCAAACCCAAAACTTCTTTTTAAGGGGAAATTTTGTTTGAAAAAAGCAAACATCAAATGCCAAAATGGACTTTTCTTCTTTTTTTTTTCTTTTTTTGAAAAAAGCAAAGAAATGTAAATCATTTCTAAAAATAGCTGGACACCATTCTCCGTACAAATGGTAGCTGTTTTGTGGATCGTGGTATGCACTAGTGCTGGAATTGGTGCTGTTGCTGATACTGGTACTGGTGCTATTGCTGTTTTTTTTTTTTTTTTTTTTTTTTGTGACTGCCGATGGCGATGGTAATGGTGCCTCTAAACAGCAGCATATGGTGGTAGCTCACGCTTGCAATCCTTTTAAAGTCATTTACCTTTCTGCGTGCACTAACATTGCTTCTCTTCTCGGCAGACCAGTTCTTCCTCTTTTTTTTTCTTCTTTGTGTCTTTTTTTTTTTTTGCTTGTAGTCTTTATCTGCTTCTTTGTGTCACTATTGGAACAAAAAAAGAGCGGAAAAACACGACTCTCTAGTAATTTGTTATGTGTGCAGTGCTGAAGTACGTCTCGCATTTCGCATATTTGTGTCAGTAATGTGCACTGAACCAGAGTTTAGTAAATATATAAAAACAAGACTCAACCGAAAACCAACCGTCAGAGTTTGTTGACAATTTGCTTTTGAAACTCTTTCCAATGGGCACATTTGAACAGATAATGTGCTTTCTTACTGTACAAAACAAAATGAAAGTTCACTCAATAGTGGCGCGGACATTTCCGTGTTTTTAGCCCTCATTGACTCCCACCCACCCATTCAAATGATATAAAATGAAATTTTCTTTTGAAATTAAAGATACCAGTGTTGTCAGTGTTTAACAAAAAAAAAAAAAAAACACAAATAGAAGACAATCCGACAGATTCCAATGACAGCTGCGTGTAAGTTTACTCTGGAGCAAGTAAACAAAATGCAAGTGAACTACCTTCCATATCACTTTTGTCTGGTTGACTTGGATGATTCAGTAATTTAGTGAAGTAACATTGTTTTTTCAACTTTACTTGTAGTACGTTCTCCTCTCTCAATGTCAAATATACATATGTTTATAAATAAAATAACATTTGCGATAAGCCCGCATGTTTTTGTCACAAACTTGTAGTGATGAATCACTTACAGAAATTCTAAATCTGTTGATGTCAATTGTGATGTTGATTGCATTTTTTTTTTTTTAATTGGAAAAGTATGATTCAGTTGAAAGAACTTAGTTTACTAGAACGGGATATCTACTGGTTTTGGTGAAATTGATTGCAGTTTCCAAGAAAATTACCCATTTCCGTGTAGTGGAGGTATCAAGTGATTATTTTTGCACTTAAAATAATTTCTTGTCTGAAAGCTATCAGTTAACAAAAGCCATCGCTCTTTTCCTAGATTTTTTTTTAACAAATTTTATTCGTGCGGTTTGATATTCGGCTTGATTCATTCTTGGCTGCCAAGCCGGCGCAGTTCTTTTGAGATGGAATCCAAAAATTGCCAGAAAGATGGGAAAAAGTCATAGCTTCAGATGGGCAATACTTTGAATAATACTACTGTGCATGTTTTTCTTAAATAAACGTTAAAATTTTGAAAAAAAAAAAAAAAAAAAAAAACAATCACGACCAAAAGGCACAACCCTGTGGAACGTCACCCTCTGTACTGGAAGGTGATTTTTTTTTTTTTTTTTTTTTGTGAACATGGGTCCTTATCGCACAAAAGGGTGCTATGAGGCTTTTTGCCAATCATTGGATTTATCCTTATTTCATAAGACCCTAAAGAACAGACTGCCAAACATGATCAGTCGTAGCAAATTGAGTCGCAAATTCTTGTAGCAAGTACTTAATTTAAAAGACCGACCAGAAGTCCATAATATCTTAGGGTCGGCTTTTTTGCAGACTTTGACTGAAAATAAATACTGCACAGTCTACGATTTGACGTGATAAATGTCCCAACAAAGGAATATATGTTTGGAATATAAGGTGAGCTGGAATAAAGTTGCTCACTTTTTAGGCAGCTTGACATGTCTCTATAAAAAAAACATTTTTCCCTTCGAAAATTCAAGAATAAAAATTTCTTATGCGTTTTCACTAAGACTCAGTTAGCATATGAGATACGAATATCCTCAAACACACACTACCTGCAGGCGACCGAACTGGTAAGGATATCTCTAGTTGCAAGATAAGGTTCCCTAGCCCAGTAAGACTGTGGCTTTTTAAGCAGTCCCGCTTCGAAAATTGCGAAACCCGTTCCCCTATAATATTTAATCCGTCTGTACTGACCAGTAATGATATTCTTTTTGAGCTATTTCTTACTCTTTGACTATTCAACTAAAATACAAAAAGTAAGGCAAAATCAAACCCAAGTAGAATGTCGTAGAAATATTTGATGCGGTCATAATGAAACAAAGTCTTATTTGGTTTGTCTTAAAAGACCCATACGCTCAACTGCTGTTTAGTTTCTTTAGTTTCGGGGTCGAGCTATATAGTACATAGATCCATGATTCGTCGTCTATGTAATCGCGACGGATCAAACAACCTGAACCTTTTTAAGAGATTTTCAAATTATACGATGTCCGATGTTGTATGCGAGTGGAACTATTGCCCAAAAAGGCCTCAATTTCATGGTAAGTCATATAATAACCACTTACCGAACATTTTAACGTTTTAATTAAATGTTTGGTTAGATGAATTTCTCAAACGCAAAGAGGTGACTTGTATGATAAAACGTTCTGAGTACGTGCACGATTAAAAACATCAAACTTTACCATGCTGATAGCAGATTTGACGTAACCTCACCGTTATTGCCATATCTCAACTCTTATTAAACAACTCTTAGGCATTGAGCATTTTTGAATATTCAAATGTGATAGTTAAACCTTGATCTATTTTTAAACCTTCCAAGGCATTTCTGATAGCCCTGCTTTTCTGCTTTTAATGTTATCAAGGACCACTCCGCGTCCTTATTATCCTTTCATGTTATGTGAAACTGCTTAAAGTAGACCTAACTGCTGCAAGTCGTTGATTTGTCTTTACTTGATTCTAATCTATAACTTCTATGGTGTAAGATCTAGATTAAAATCGAAGGGACTCTGATAGAAACATTACCCGCTACTAACTAATTCACCTGCCTTAGCTAAAAACTACACTTATAACCTAGCTTAGGAGAGTACATATGTATGTACAATATATCCCTGTTAGTCTATACAAAACGATTAAAATTAGCAAATGGTTTATCCAATTATCCGCTGACGAAATTTTTTTTTTTTAATTTCCCGACTAAGATTTCCATAAAGATGGTTGGACAAGTGTAATTCTAAAAATTACGATATAATACTCGTAAAGTCCCTCTGAATGAACTTGAACTTATTATTATAGGTTCCCACTCGTATTTTCTTTTTCTTACTCCCTATCTCTCCGTTCCACTATTGAAACCATTCTTTAAGGGTAAGGGTAACACTGGGATCTGGCCTCCATATACTTTTATCTACTAAATTAGACTGAATACAAGATGTGCAAATAATCAAAAATACAAGGTGCCCTAAACGAAATCTCAACTGTGAAAGAAACTACAGGAAACTATAAACTCGTAACAGTTGGTTTTTAGGAAAACGTTGGTTAGTTGGTTATAATAACCAGAATCGTAACACTGGCGATCCAGTAAAGGTACATCTGTAAAGACATTATATAAATCTGTATCTCGCGGAAGTTCCTCATTAATTCAGGATCGAAACTCTTTAGCTTTGTCACTTACAAGATGACATTGAAGAAAGAGACATTTCCACTCATATTTAGCAAGAAATGGTAGTGCCTTTTAAAAAATGTCATTTCTGGTGGCTGATCTTGCCATTATATCTTTCAAATTAATTCACTTAGAATCTATTTTACTTGATGAGTTGATCAGAACTATCGGAAACATGAGAAATTTTCTCAAGACAAAGGTTTGTCTTGCAATGAGCTTTTCCATTTCGCACTATTCTTAGGCTTCAGCTTGAAGAAAAGAAGAAATCTTCGCCTTTGAAATGCCAATTCTAGTGTTCCAAAGTCTAAAACAAAGGAAAATTAAGTAGCAGGAATAGTTTATCCTTCTGTTTGAAAACGATCTTTTTATCTGTTTCGAAATAGATATGTCCCTTGTGCGGATTTCATAAATTTTTACCATTAAGCGCATCGATTCAAAATTCCCATGCGGCATGTGCCATGGAATCACAAATTTCATTGTGGAATGGGTCGACCACAACAATCGCATTATTGCAATCGGACTTCATGATTTGTTAGTCGTTATCTTATGGTATTGTACTGTGAAGTTGTTCGAAGATGCAGGATGACCCAGATGTCCCCTCACGAATTCAGAAAGCTAGCAAATCTGAATCAGTCAAAAACCGTTGCGAAAAAAAGAAGAAAATACATATCGGCAAATTTTGTTTCAGTGACAAATAAATCGTATGATGATCACGTGGACGCTGGGTCACCAACAAAAGCACAAGGGCACATTTTGAGTGTCAAACGTGACCATCATTTCGCATATGTAATGGTATGGTGTACCTTGAACACTTTCGAAATATCCTATGAGCCTCCTCCAGCATAAAATGTTCTTCTACAAGCTGTGGTCATTTTAAAACTATTTTAATCCGGCTCAATAAGAAAACCTTTGAATGGTCAAAAAGATAGTAGTCACAAGGTGATAAGACTGGACTGTAGGGTAGACCTTCTTTCCCGATCAGAAAAAGACTGCTGCCATTAACTTTTTGAAAGAAAAAGACGTATCTGATTTCAAAAATCCCCTTTTTGGCAATTTTTCTCCATTCCATACTCGTCTATTTCGTCTCGAGTGTGTAGTAGTCCACCCAATTTTGGTCGATTTAAAAAGGTTTCACCGTCTTGGTGAAATTGATTGAAGAGTCAATGCAATGTCGCTTGTGTTCTACCGATAACAGGAATCTACGAGGGCGGGTCAATAAGTCCGTGACTTTTGGATTAAAACACAGATTTTTTGATAAAAAAAATAATTTTATTTTTCAACGTAGTCTCCCTTGAGCTCTATACACTTTGTCCAACGCTTCTCCAATTTTTTTATCCCTTCCAAAAAAAAAATGATTTGTCGATGTCCTCAAAATAGGCCTTTGTTTGCGAGATGACTTCATCATTGGAGTCAAATCTTTTTCCACCAAGCCATTTCTTCAGGTTTGGGAACAAGAAGTAGTCGCTCGGAGCCAAATCTGGAGAATAGGGTGGATGAGGGAGCAATTCATAGCCCAATTCATGGATTTTTGCCATGGCAACTGCACATGTGTTTGTGGTCGACTGTGAGCAAACGCGGCACCCATCTTGCGGAAAGCTTTCTCATGCCCAAGTGATCATTTAAAATTGAAACCACTGAGCCATGCGAGATCCCTACGGCTTCCACAATCTCTCGCACTTTCAATCTTCGGTCGGCCAACACCATATCGTGAATTTTTTCGATTGTTTCGGGTGTAGAGACCTCAACTGGGCGTCCAGGACGTTCGGCATCTTCAGTGCTTGTACGGCCACAACGAAATTCAGTAAACCACTTTTTTACCATTGAAATCGATGGTGCAGAGTCCCCATAGTATTTATCAAGCTTAGCCTTGGTCTCGGTAATGGTTTTTTTTCGCAAGAAATAATGCTTAATAAGCACACGAAATTCACTTTTTTCCATTTTCTCCTCAAATTAGTGAGTATTCTGATAAAAATAGCTGTCAAACACAAACTAACTGACGCAGCAAGTTTAAATTTTGACAGGAGTCAACTGACAGATGCCTGTTGACAGGAGCAGTGTTGCTGTTTCAGTAAAGAGGTCAGAAATTCAAAAAGTCACGGACTTATTGACCCGCCCTCGTATCTAGCGGACACTTACGGAACGAGGGTATATCAAATGGATTCGCTTTCAATATAGCAACTAGAAAGGTTCTAATTTTGTCAGTCCCTTTTTTTAAATTTCAGTACATACGAAAGTTTATTTGGTAGCGCCATCTGTTAGCAATAGACAAGACGTAGTCATAATAATGTAATGGGAATGATTACTTTTTTGTTTCTGTTTGCTTCCTACTACCCCAAGAGTCTTCAAAACAAACTGCGTACCATCATAACATGAACTGACTCAGCCCATTCGTTTAAAATATTAAAAATATCACTTCACGCCATAACTCAATTGTTTACGCTTGGTAATTTCCATCCCTATCGTTTTTATAATTGAAAGTGAGGCGGCTTCTATTTTTTTTTTTTTTTTTTTTTTTTTCACTACATATCTAATTTTCAAAAAACCATTTCCAAAACAAATTTATTTAGAACCATCATTTCCCATCACACCCTTGACTCTCTCGTTGCCCATCATTAAACTCAGACATCAACGAGCAAAGTTTGCGCTTGGATATCTAGATATGGTTTACAGATGGATAGGCGGTTGGTTGGTAGTCATCTTAATTGTTGCTCCCTTCAACTTTTTTCAACTCTTAATTGCTTCATGTAGATATTTAAAAGTGGCGCCCATTCCCCATGTCAAATGGCTAAATAACTATTTATTTAGGGCAAGGCATCATTCCGCCAAGAACAAAAATCCTATTAATAAGCAAACGCGCGCGTCCCCATTTATTTCTAAAAAAACCAAAACACAACAAAAAAAAATCCTTCTCATCATGTCAAGACCATGGGCCCATGTCATTGCAAAGCCAAGGGTCTCTTAAGCGAGTGAAAATTCAAATGTGTCGGATTACTAAAGATACTTTTGATAGTCAAGCTACCAGATACATCAAGAAAAAGTACTTTTGATACTTGATTTTTGCTTGGGGTCAATGTTTTTATGTCTCTGTTGTCGGTTTGTCTTTTTGGCGGTTTAATGTTTCCGCTGTCATTTCGAAAAAATACACAATCACCACTACAACTCGAACTCAAACTCAAACTCTGAATCAGACACCCTCTGTTGCTATTTTAATTGATTCCTTAATGGATTTTATCGGTTCGTCTCCTCGTTCTTGGTTGCTCAGAGCTCAAACTTAACAGTCAGCTATGAATTCAAGACATTCAATACGACTCGATAGAACAGTGTAATTGAAGTACACTATACGAATACTACGCTTTGCCATGGGGGGTAAAACATACAAAATAAAACGCTTCAGCGGTTTAGTTTTTTTTTCCCCCCTTTTACTGACGCTCAACATTGTCGAGTCGGCGGCATAGCCAAGATTGATATATTGAGAGTTTTATTGACGTCGTAAAAATAATTTCGTTTGGTGACAACTGACACAACTTAAAATGCCATAAAAACCACTCGCTGAAGAATGCTCTATCACATATTTGAAGAAGTGAAGAATTCATATTGAGTCATTCTACGGATTAACGGCTGGTGGTTTGAAATTTGAAATTTGAAATGAAACCTAGGAATGCTCAGACAATGGGTACGCATGGCTGTCAATTTGCCGGTCCTCTGAAAAAATTATATAAAAAAAAAAACCAATAAAACTCAGGGGAACCGATTAGTGGAAGAAATTAAATGAAATTCGTTGCCATCATGTGTTTACACCTTAGAATAATTGCCTGTAGTTCTTTTGGTATTGACGGTAATTAAACGCACAGGTGTCTTATACGCACACGTGAGGGTATAAAAAATGTTTCAATTGAATACATAAAATTAAATTTTCGATTACATTTGCGTATAGACGAAGTATACCAACTATTTTGATTACAAATACATACTCGTACATATGTATCTTTTTCTCCTGGTTTATGGATAAATCAAATATAATGTTGGCACACAATGAAATCATTTGTGATCTATTGAAGGGGAAAAACTTGGAAAACGACAAAAACCAGCTGTGCCTCGACCATAAACTAGAAACTATTAAACAAATCGGATTTTTCTTTTTTTTTTCCGGCATTTCTTTACATAGCAGTAACAGTGGCAGATAGTTGCTAGCACGATCAATTAACAATTCATGATTTAAAGATTTTGAGAGAAATAACAAGAGAAACTACGGATTAAGGAAACAATCGCAACGTTAATTTAACGTGCACATGGTTCTGGCCAGAATGCCAGTTTGTTTCTCTGAAGCAGACAACATGATGTAACATCTAGATCGAACTATAATATTTAAAACATTTCCATTTATGTGTGAGGCAATCTGCCTCCCTCAGCATACAAAAACATACAGACACCATCACTTTTCCTATCCAACTATTGTAGCTTGCGACTTTGAATTTCTTCGAGTTTGGTTGTTACCCTCTCACCAAAGTACATTTTAATGTCTTCACTAAATACGAGTATGTGATGTGACCAAATTCTGCAATAAAGATACAGTTGCTGCAGATATAAACTACAAACCGAACAGGGTTTTTCTTTTATCCCGGTAGCCTGTTTTTTCGAAAATTCAATGTCACGTTTATTGAATACTGTGATTCAGACAGAACGATAGAACATCTTATATCCTACGATGCTTCACTCAGAATTTTTGGATCATTAGCACATTGCTACCTGAGAATCCATCGTCTTACTTTATATTATCGTCTAATTTGGTCATCAAATTTGTTGGCTCTCAGTCAACATTTTTTATAATACGAATGTAAGTCAGAAGAAGCTCATCGACATAATGCTATCCAACAGATGCACTAACGAAATTACTAGCTGGAAAAGTATTTACGGAGGTGTTCCATGTAAGACCATAGGTACATCGAAATTACAACTAGATGCGAGGTCTCTACATTGTTGAAGAGGATGAAATTCAGAAAAACTATCCAGACAAGCTTTAAATAGCTCGTCAATAATTCCCTTAAACTCTTTAAGCAAGATAGTGTAGAAGTTATTTACAACTCGTACATAAAACCTCTCCAAACATTTTAAACTTGTGCTCCAGATCGCGCTTTTTATTATCGAAAGCAAATTTGCAACGGCTATGTTGCTTCTGAACAAGTCACTTAAGACCAATTTGGAAGAAGACTGAAATCTTCATAGATCGAAGCAAAAATAATATTAAAAGCGTTAAAGGATTTCGGAGTACGCCTCTTAAAAAGACTTTTGTGAAAAGATCGAAACACTCGCTGGTCAAAGTCCTGAAAACGGCGAAATTATCAAACCTGTAAACACTCAGAAAATCAGATGGCATCGAAGGTATCTGTTATTGGTTCGTATAATTGTTAAATGTCATGTGCGCAATACGGCTTAGATAATGCAATATCTGTTCAAGACAAAAAGCATGCATACACTCCATAAGGATTACGCACTGGACTGGGCATCTTAAACGACATTGAGGTTGCTTTCGACAACACGACTGTGTGACTCAGTCTCGTAACATGGCCTGGACAACCTTAATGAATAAGATTCTAATTGCGAATGCTGACCGGAGCCAATATAAAGTGTCTGAGGTAGATAGATGTTGCCGTAAAAAAAAAAAAAAAAAAAACTGTCAATCGTTCTAACGCCAACGCTCAGGCATTATCGTGCTCTAAATCATAGGCATCTCTTAACGTTTGGTGCACGTAGCGCAAGAAGCGCTACTCATATAGAGGTTCGAGGCATCAGCTTTCGATGATGCTGATGCTGGCAGAGTAAACCAACACACGAATATTTCCCAGCGTCTCTAAAAGGTTAACTATTTTCTTGCTATCTTTTCATCCATTTGGAGAGTTCGCTGTAAAAATTCTAATAAGTGTTCGACAAATGGCTTGCACCTATAAAGTGCCACACTAAATCGTCTAGGGGCCTTCGCAAATCGACAATCGATTAAGAAACAAAATACTATGGAGTCGTCAATGTACAGGCCGATTTTAAAAAATTTGTATTTCAAAATAAATACTTGTCGTCGTACACGGTTCTAAAGAAGTCCATCCAAGCAATAACTCTAACCAAAGATGCTTGATTTTGCTGCCGGACTATAATGGATGCTTCCCTTCTAATTGACTAATTCAAAACAGAATATAAGCTGGCGACAAAAATTACAATATGTTTCAGTACCAAATGTCGAAATGTTTAAGCCCTGAGTTTGTTAAGTAGTAGTCAACTTCAATATGTGGAAACCGGCTATGAAAAATCCTGACACTTTAGTTTGCTCACAAGTATACTCAAAGATAGAAAGATAGCCCAAAGTTCTGACCCTGTAGGTTCTTTTCTTTTAAATGGCAAATCATTTACTGGTCCAGATTCAGAAGAGCAGTACGTGATCCAATATTTACTCCTTTTTTTTATGAGAATATAAGGTGGGCGAAGGGAAGAGCTAAGCGACTACTTAGCAGGTGAACATTGAGCCGGCAGATAGCAACGCTACAGCCCAGGGCCGTCGAATCCCAGTGCTCAGGTTCATGAGAACTAAAAACCAATCTACCCATCTGTGAGGACAATAATCAACCAATAGACAGTAATGATTTTAGTTTTATATGCCCCATCTCTAGGAATTTTCTTTTCAGTCCTTGTAGAAATTATCATGTCAAATCTCTGCTAAACTTAGCACTTAATGCCCAGATTTCACCTTAACGATATCCCTGATTTGATGCAGGATGCCAATAAACGATATTCAACGAAATAGAAGGCGTACAAAGGATGGCTGCAATTGTGTAGTTTTAATACTCGTACCTACTATTAAGGGCTCCTGAAATGTACGTTAACAAACTGATTGGATGCTATTTTCGACCAGAAGAATAAACCGATTGTCATCTCTTTTTTGATTCAGAAGCGACGAGATAGCTAAAAATGATGCTTCCTCTGAAATAGCAAATCGCAACATCCTTGTGCTCAGAGAGCAGCTGCAGAACGAAGCCCTATCGCGGAAAAACCTAGATTAGTCGATCTTGACCGTAGCTTTCCCATCCCGAAAAAAAGATTAAGACCCCTTTATCACTTCTAAAAACTTTTCTCAACAGATTATCACTTCCCTTTGTAGTCATTAGTTCTGTAGCAAGTAAATTGAATCATAAACTATGGTGTGGCTCATGCCGGAGTTGTTGTTTGAGCGTTTTTTTTCAAAAACCATTTTTTTTTTAAGAATAAATTTAAACTGAAAAGCCTGAAGGATATGTGGTTTTTACAGGACGGCGTCTGAGGCGCCCAAGGCTTGCTGTTTTACGCCTTACTACACATATGTTCGTATGTATCTACTAGAGATGCCACGAAAAGTGATTTAGTCCAATACCGAATACTAAATATTTGGCGCTTCGGCCTAGAGCGTCGCCGAAAGAAATTTTTTTATAGGAAATACAAGTATGTATGTACGTACTACGTTACAAGGTACAACCTAGCTCATTGCTGTGCATGCGTGCCGACAATTCGGCAGTCTTTTGTTTCATTTGAAAGTGGATTCCATCGCGACAAGCATTATTTGCTCATTATTCATTGATTACATCACATTGTATTACCAAAGTGGTAAGTTAGCATTTCCAAACAAGGATTTCTGGTTTTGTTATACATTTATCAGTGCCTATACAGCGAGAGACTGTTTTCGGGAGCTGGCATTATTTATGAGGAGAAGCGCAATCGTTTGCTACCAACAAATGCTGAAAAAGTTGTTTTCATTCACCACAATTTACAGTTGATTGATTTAAAGTATTAAAATAAAAAATGTTATGGATATAATGAATAGCACAGCTGACAGGTTGGTTTTGACAGATGTGACATATGAAATCGTTCAAAAATTTACTGTCATTGGGTCCAAAAGTTTGTAATAGCTCTTATTTCATCGATTAGCACTTGTGTAACCAATAAAAATTGTTGCATTTGAAGTGCCGAAAATTCATTTGTATTTCATGAGGGAACGTATTCCGATGGGTCACTATTAGTATTGGATTTGGAGAGAAGGCATCAATGGATCGTTTTTTTGTTTTTGTTTTTATTCGAAGACGCTGCAGTAAAAGGCTGTCTTTCTTTCCACGCATGTTTGCGATTCACAAAAAAAAAAAAAAAAAAATCTGCTTAAGAGTTCAGACATGTCTCTGACGTTTAGTGGTTCTTCATCTGTCAGTTGATGAACAAATATAATTTGTTTTGAAAAAAAATTGCAGACGAATATTTGACATGTCTAAAAACTCATTGGAAAAATTTATCCAATACGAACAAAAAAATATTTGGAAGCACTGTTTTAAATTCGCTTAATAAAAAGCGTATATAAATTGGTTTTGTCTACATCAATATGTTATTGTTGTTATTATAACACGCAAATTTTTTTGGCTTCTGCAAGTCGATGCCAGTTGCCATATAAAAATTCCCTGACCATGTCCTGTTAAGACGACCAGAATTGTTCCACCTAGATAGATAGATTTGGACTGCTTTTTTATTGTTCATTGAAAGACCTTAGCTTGGTAGTTTTGATGCACCTATCGCCTATTTCTGACATGGAACTGTCAGATTATTATTTGATCCGATCTCTATAAAACTCTCCTACTGTCGTCCTGCTTTAAAAGGGGCGAGTTAAAATCATATGACTCTTAACAAGATATCCCAAAAATTCTACACTGTTCAATCTACAATGGTTCAAAACAAAAATAGACTGTATTTGGTTCAAAAAAAAAAAAAAAAAAAAAAAAAAAAACTAGCTATTATCCAGAATTTTAATTATTAGCTCTTGTTGAGACACCCCTTAAGATAAATTAGCCAATTTACGATATTTATGTCAAAATATCTGTCAAATCATATACCCCATGACATCACTGACAGTTCAAAGTATTTTTGTGTAAAATTGGAAATCGATCTGAAATATGGTCTCGAAGTTTATCGCAGTCAAACAAACAAAATGACACTTTGCATAAAGGCTTTAACACAGGAATGAGGATGCATCTTGATTTTTTTTTTTGATAAGCTCTTTTAAATTATCTTTGAAATTTTATTGTTTTCAGTCTAGCCACTCCTACACTAAAACGAAAACGAAAACGAAAACGAATTCGTCATCCTAGTCGAACATCTCTAAATCCAAGGACTTGTATTTGTATATAAAATTTGTAAATTCAAGTTCATAAGTGTTGGACTTACCTTTAAATAGAAATTAACTTGCTTATTATATCCCAGGGGAGAATACTTATCCACACAAATGTCAGGCAAAACAGAATTTGCAAGTAATTAAAATCGTTTTTCCTAGTACACAAAAGACAAGACGGATAACGCTCTTGTTTCACGCACTTTACTAATTTGCTCGTACTTCTCTTTTTCTTCTACTTTTTTATTTCTAATTAGGGAAATTTAATTCTGTTTTTTTTTTACACAAAAAAGATACAATAAAGCACACACAGGTACAAATAGAAATGAAAAAAAAAAAAAAAACAAAAGAATAAGAGAAGTTAATATGGAGAGAAAGAAAAAATAAAAAATTCACAATTTGTAAACAAACAAAAATAAAAAATTCACTTTCATCCAACAGGACAAACAATTAAGGACCAAAAAAAAAACTCTAAAATACGAGATGGTATATGCATGTGTGTATGTATAAATATATTCTCACTGCATGTGCGTGGATATATGTATGAATGCACGTAATAACTGCGCGCAGGCACAAGACACAAGGCACAAAGAACAAACACAAAACTCAATTTCAAACTCAAACGACGAGTACAACTCCAACTCAAACTCGAAATTCGGATTCCTTTCTGTCACTGTGTGAGTGAAGCAGGCAATTTCTTTTCCGTTTTTCTTCTTTTTTTTATTTGTTAATCCTTTTTGTTGCTGCTTTACGTTCCTTAAAGGATTTGCTTTTTTTTTTTTTTTGAACAAATCTTTACTCTTGAAAAAAAAAACAGAAAAGAAAAGAAAGATCCCTTTTCAGCTTCACACTCTTTTTTTTTTTTAACTTCGTTTAAACTTAACAAGGATTCTAAATTAATTTTCCACACAGAGAAACCAGAAAAATAAAAAATCTTCTCACAAATATATCTCACAGGAACACTCCCTTTTCGATAAAAAAATAAAAAAAAACAAAACAAAACTCTTAAAAAAAGGAAAAGTGCATTTAAAGATATACACAAGAACAACAACACAGAAGAGGAGAGAAAAAATTTAAAGTCAATCCGCACCCTTGAACGTCCAAATTCAAACTTAATGCAGTCGAACTAGGTTTGAGCAGTCGAACGTTGAATGTATCTTCGTCCTCGTACTCGTACATTCGTTTTCGTATCTTCAACTCAGAACTCAAAATCACACTCACGCAAACAAATGTGTGTAATTTCAATCTATCCACAAAATTAATAAAAAAAAAAAAACCAAAAAACCATGCAAGCACAAAAGAACGGCGACGAAAAAAAGAACACACAACGAACGAAGCAACAAAGAAGGGACACGCAAACGCCCGAAGCGGCTACAAACCAAAATCAAAAGCAAAGCCGAGTGTATAGTAGCCGGCATTCGGCATAACGTTGTGTTAATAGATTGGCGCACACACACTACTATTGCATTCTGCCATATTATATGCACACAGTTATGGAAACATCATATACACTACACACAACACAATCCACATGGAGCATAAAGTACAGTAGAGTATCTGAAATCTACAAACAGCACTGCTACTATCCATTGTCGATTGGGGTTGGATTAAAACATTTAACATAAAAGAAACAAAACCAACGACAAAAGAAAACGAACATACGAAGAACCAACAAGGCAAACTGAAGAGAAGATATTGAGTTTTTGACTGTGGAACGTAACTGCCTTGTTGGAGTTTTTTCTTTCACACAGTTTTCGTAGTGAGGCTGTTGAGTGAGTTTTTGTTCAAAGTCCACTCAATTTTATTCAATTCACTCTGGGTTTGGGTGTGTTCGTTGGAACAAAGGCAAGGCGAAGGAAACTTTTTTTTCTCTTGTTTTTTTTTTGTTATTCTTTAATTTTCTTTTCTCCTTTGGTGGAGTTTTTGATTCGAGATAGGTACTTGTTTTTTTTTGTGAAATAAGTTGGGTTTGGCGTTAGCGTTGCCGTTGTCTGATTCGTTACCTTTGACTATGTACTGACGCTGTTTTCCTTTTTTATTTCCTGCCGTTACATCATTTGAGAACTTCCAGAGAACCACGTCACCCAAGCCTAAAAGAATAAAATAAAAAGGGCGCCCTCGAAGGACAGGTTCAGAATTTTGATACTAGCGTGCCCTTTCAGCCAAGAAGGATGTATAGATATCTATTTCTTGATCTGTCTTCTTTTATATACATGTATATTGCATATAAAAGCAATCCCCGAATATTTAGAAGGACGGATTTGACTTCCTAGGTATTGTCAATGCAATAACAGACGGACAAAGTATATCGATCTACTGTTGGAAACTTTCACCCTGCAGATACTGCGGGTTAATGAGGAGTTAATAAATAGGTACCCTCTATACCGATACTAAATGTATACCTTACATTTTTTTAAAAAAGGAGAAAGGAATCAACTGAAAATCGCCTGGAAAACAAGAAAAGCAATGCACATGACGATTCATATCAAAGCATATCACCTTCATCTGTGCTCATAGAACATAAACGTTAAAACGCAATTATGGCGAAATGTCGAAAACATGGCCCGTTTTTTGCGAAATGGTAAAAAATAAAAACGGTGTTGCCATCTCCTTTAAAGCCCATGAACATATCAAAATTGCAATAACGTCTCATTGCAACAAAACTGATAACTAACAACGAGAATTGGAATTATATAAGCGTCAACGCACTACAAGTAAGCAGAAAGCTTTAAAATGAATTTTGTGTTTCATCAACGCAGAATAACAATGAGAACCACCTCAGACAGGTAACCATCTAATTTCGAATAATCTTGAGGGAACCATTATCAAAAATCGAGAAAAAGGGACACAATCTCAAACAAGAACCAGCTGGGTGTGTTAAATTGTCGGGATACAAAATACTAAAAAGGGAAAACTGCCCACCCAAAGTTAGTGCGAACATTTCGATGAAAATTAAGAGTCGGGTAGCGTTTTTGTTCAATTAGGGTGTAAAGACAAAGCTTGAATGTTGCTTTCAAATGTCTAGCATTATTTTCTATTCTATTTTCTATTTCGTTTATATTATATTTCATTTTCAAAATTTGGATTGAAAAAAAAAAACGCCAGTATATTAATATGCAGGTTACAAATCAGTCCTGCCTTCCAGTTTTTCCGAAATTTTCAACACAGCTGATGATGGAAGGAAAATTTTATGCTTACCGAATTTGTGATGAAGATATCACAAAAAGAGTTTTAGCTGACATTGAGACAAAAAAATTATCGCTTCAACTTAAAGATAGTGGAGAAACGAAACCCGAAAAAAATCAGCTGGTTTTACCATGATTAACAAAGGTCGCCTGAATATCCAGCCTAAAGACAAATAAAGCTGAAGTTAAAGTTTTGAGTTCAAAAGGAAAAAAAATCAGCAGATTCTGGTAGATCGCCCTGTAGAATGATCCTGAGTTTTGCCAATTTATTCAAACCCTATCAGTGCCGCCGCAACGTGGGAAGAAATATGTAACATTAGATTAATTATAAGCTTAACAAAACGTGCTCATACTAAAACCCTTTAAGATTGAAAATCTCAACATAACCCCCGTCATAGATCCGTAGGCCCAAGAAGCTAAGTTCTACAAGTCTGATGCCTTCCAAGGATTCATGTGCCAGAATCACACATCTACAAGGCACGGTCCGATGAAAGCATGTCTAATGATTGATTGAAATCAAAAGAACAAGTGGCACCTACTGAAAGTCTCGTTTTGGACTTCGTGTGTACACAATGTTTGCGGTGGTCGCTCCTAAGATTCCCGGCTTATGGGTGTTCCTTCTGAAATAATGACAGCAGTGCTCTGTTTATGTCGTAACTACAATATCGTCCTGATGCTAGTTTAAAAATGGTCCTGACAAAGTTCTAAGCATTAAAAGTGGATGTTTTCGAAAGCTATAAAACCCCTCAAGCCACTTATCATCAGACAACATTTCATAATAGGGACGGGTTTGGAATTACAGATCGGCCCTTAATTGTCTTTTGTCGATTTAAAACTTACCTATTTAAAATTGAAGATCTTTCTTGTGCTGCCGTTACTTCAAAACTAACTCAAGCACTTATCTAAAGTGATTATCCCTCGCAGAAGCCATCATTGAAACTTAAAACCGGATAAGGTTCAACTGCAATCATCGGCGCTAAAATTGCATGTTCGATCAAATCTGTTTTCTGTGATTTTTATTTTTTTTTTATATACGAAAAGATTTAACTACAAAGATGAACATTTCTGAACCTATTATAGCGCAAAAACAGTGGAAATTTATACAAGAAATTATCGTTTATCAACAATTTGATGCACTGGTAGGAAATTCAAGATAAAGACCGCAAACCAAACAACATGAGGGGGGTATAAGCTTTTTATCTGGGATATAAGTCAGTTCTATTCAAAAAAAAAAAAAATACTCAGAAGTTTTAAGATGTTGCATGTTGAAAGGAATCCGTAAATACATGGACACCAAAATGAAAAACAAACAAAAAAACTGATATTTTTCTTAATGGACTAGGAAATAAAGGTTCAGGTGAAATCTTCCATTATTAAGATTTCTGTGATTGACTTTCCGAGAGCATAACATTTTCATTTTAATAACTGAACTGCCCAACTGCTTCAAAAGTAACTAAAGGAGAAATTACTTTAAAAAAAAAGCTTCAAAAAACACAAGCTTACTAATTATCAGGTCATAGATATAAAAAGTCTCCACGGTTTTTTGGTACATTTTTGAAAAAAAAATTTCTTCATCCAAAATTAATGACCTTTTGCAATTTTTCGGGTAGCTTCAGAATTCCATCGGTGTAGAACTTCTGTGGCCAAGTGATTTTCAGCGGCTCTTCGGTCGGCCAAGTTTTTTACCATCAAGAGAGTTTTGCAAACACCGAAACAAATGGTAATCAGAGGGTGCAAGGTCCGGGCTATATGGTGGATGCATCAAAACTTCCCAACCAGGCTCCGCCAATTTGTTCCGGGCCATCAAAGATGCGTGTGGCCCAGCATTGTCAAGATGGAAAATAACTCCCTTTCTGTCGGCCAATTCTGGTCGCTCTTTCTTGATAGCTTCATTCAAACGGTCGAGTTGTGCACAGTAGAGGATCTAATTGATCGTTTCGCCACGTTCTAGCAGCTCATAATAGACAATTACCTTCCAGTCCCACCAAATACTCAACATAACCTTGTTTGCCGTCAATCCAGGCTTTGAAGTCATTTGTGGTCGGTCACCGGCCTTCAACCATGATCGCTTGCATTGGATGTTCTCGTATTTAATCCATTTTTCATCCCCCATAATGAATAGCTTCAAAAATGGTCACTGATGGTTATTCGCTGAATTGAGTCATAAAGTTGATGTTCAGTACCTTCGCTATTTCCAGACAGCTTCCGTGCCGGTCTTGCTCCAAAATTTGATAAACTTTTTCAGCGACAGGCCGACCAGTGCGAGATGCATCTTTTACATCGAAGTTTCCGGAAGGGAATCGAAAAAACCACTCCTGGGCCAGCGTTCACTCACAGCATTCTCATCGTAAACTGTACAATTTTTTCGGCATGTTTCTGCAGTGTTTTTCCCTTTTTTTATAGTAAAAAAAGCATCACATAGTTTATTTCTTCAGATATCTCACTCATGTTCAAATCAGTATAACTTTTAACACGAGCAACGAATTACACAGCTGTCTTCACAAAAAATTTAGCCTGACATGTCACCTTTCAAACACGTGTTCGTTTGAAACATTGTGTTTCCAGATAAATGGACACCAACACCATCTAACGACAAAGACAAACGACAAACCGAAGACTTTTTATATGACCCAACATATTATTACTTTCAATAGAAAAATATATTTAAAAGTCTTTAACTCTATTGTCATTGAAATTCGGCAAAAATTTATTGTACTCTCTTATCTGTGTGCAAAATGATTAAGTAAACAATATAGTGAGAAAAGATAATGTTCCGTTATCAGAGCCATAAATTTGTTTATTTATTTAAATTTCGGATGCGTTAAGAGTTTGTCTCAAAATACTGCATGTTCTTCGGTTCCATGAATTTTGCCGATAATTCGGTAGACAGACAGCGGTGGAATCTACTTAGCCTAAGAGCTAAGATCGAAAGTTCCTTTTTGTGAATGCAGTCGATGTACACAAGCCAAATTTTCGTTATACGAGTATCTACATGTACATAGATCTGAATACAACTCACAATTTTAATTAGTTTTTCCATTTCGAAAATATCCGACAAAGTATTTTCTTCTCATTGTCAGAGCGAGAGTGCAGTTGGATTTGTCAGTGTATTAGTCGGTGAATCATCTTTGGTTACAAAAATTTCTTTGTCAGCAGTCAACACCAACCACATCACGCACAAGTGAAAGTACCTGCAGTTTCACGTTGGTAGTACTTTGCGATTTTTTCATCACTTCCATAGTATTCACAGAAAGTAGTGTCACAAAACCCTACCCAGTAAAGTGATAAACAAAAGCATAGTTTGTAGTGTTTAACCTGTGGAGAATGCCGCTGTCTTTTAAGAGATCTTCGATTGATCTGTCTGACAGCTGGGAGTAACCCTTGTCTTACAAGAAACTCAACTGTCAGTGGAAAATGTAGTCAACCAATCAAACACCCCCTACTGCGGATTAAAATTCTATAGGGTTCATAGCAAGGTCGTCGAGGATCTTATTTCCCATGGTGACCTGAGACCCGGACAAAACTCAGTGTATTCGGCCCCCCGACAGTGTTAGGAGAAGCATTACCTTCCCAAAATAGATTCCAAATTTCAAAGGGGTTAGCAAGGTCTTGAGCGCAGCAGTCTAACGATAAAAACGCTCCATCTAATATTTAAAACCAAGATCAATGCCATTACGTACGAAAAAGTTAAAAGTTATTATTGAAAATATTTTCAAATAAAAATATTTCAGAAATTTTCATAAGTGAGCGTCTAATGCAGAACCAGACGTCCTGGAGAAGCCAAGAAAGGTCGTATTTCTGATAAGTGCAGCAGTGACGTATTAACAGGAACAATTATTTAAAAAAAAATATAATTGATACAAGGGATACAATTGGTCTAATCATAGCCACGGTGATCTTTTCACTATTACTTTTCCACTGTTGTGTATTCATTACTTGGCAGACCAGGGCTTTTGATTATACATCTCGTGTTTGCTTCAGCGGCGCAACAATTTGTGCCTTACGAGCCTCCAACAGACTTTCATTTTGGCTTTATAACAGCCCATCAGTTGCTTGTTGTATCTAATTTTCTGTCGCGTTGCGAATACTCCGACATGTGGACTTTTTAGTCTTCTAAACCGATGTTTTTAATTACGAGTATTGAACTTATTTTTCATTGCAGCATTTCGTTCTACTTGTATATACACATACATATATATTAAACACATACTGCATAGTAGGGAATTTTTCTGATATTCCAGATGCAGCAAACTGGAATGCGCCTTCTAGACTCCGGGTCTATTCCTCTTTTATTTAAAATAGAACTTAGATAGTGCAACCCGACATTCAAACCAAATTTTACCTCTCCATTTAACCATCTCGTATCGAGCTTGGATGAATCATCAGTGACTTTTTTTCTGTTCAAGTGCCACTTTATATATTTACCCAGCGGCAACTCTGAAACTACTAATCCTAAAGGTTATATCTAACGTCTGAGTGTAATTTTTTTTTTTTTGATTTTCATGTACTTGTTGAAAATTCGTTTGAATTTCTTGACAATTAGAAAGGACAGAAAGTCATAGACAGAGGCAAAGAAGTTGAAAAAAGGAATAGAGAGTGGAACGTTATAATACTATAACGCCATTGGCAATGGTGATATATACACATGAATACGAACGGGTACATTGGAACACTATGACTATGTGACAGGAAGTTCCACTGATTGATATTTGGCAATGAAAGTACACCACCAAGGCTATGGACGGAAAAATGTGACAAAATAATTAATGGAAATTCGTCAGTGGTAAAGAGGAAGTCTGAACAAAGCGTACAACGATGGAAAAAATAAAGGAAGAAAATTTGTATATGTATACAGAGACAGATAATAATTTGAGGAACAGATATTCTCCGAAAAGGAAAGGAAGTGTCAATGGACATTTGTATTGTTGAGAAATTATGATTAATTTTGGCTTCGTTATTGGTTATGTGGAATTCTAATGAGATTCCATCTAGTTTCTCCCAGGGGAGGATGGAACAGAAAAGAGAGACCTTTTGGGGAAGGTTAATGGGAAAACTATTGTGTTAATTGAAGAAATCGTGATAGATATGTTGTAATACTTAAGTAATGTGAAGCTAAAGCGATTATGAACGTATTGCTTTCACTTGATATTTGTGGTTTATGTTCTTAAATCCTTACTATCCCACTGAAAATGGTTACTTCGATAAAACCTTTGGAATTGATCAGCTTTTCTGGACTTATTTTCAAAACTTTATGAATGCTAGTAAAATTCGCGATTTATATTTTTCTTACAAAACTCAAACCTATAAGTTTAGCATAAGAAAACTGCTTGCCCGATGGATGACGCAATTGCCAACAGTGGAAGCGAGGCGGATTTGGCTGTCAACTTTGAAACAATGTTTGCAGCTCTAAAGCGAAATCCAAAGAAGTCTTCACTTTAAGTTGCCACTCTTGATGAAAACTGAATCTATTACTACCCGCCTGAGACCAAGCGAAAAAAAATAAACACTGTGGCGCTGGCAGCCCGGTATGGGCCATGGCCTAGATTCTTGACACTCAAAAATGTTGTCATTTTTGTCACATCTGAGCGGGGACTACTTTATCGCCGAATCCGAACGGCACTCCTTAGAAGCTTTTTCATAGGCAATTTTACTTTCGGGAATTTACCATTTCCCGCCGAAAGGGTGATGCCGGGGATCGAACCACGAACCCTCTGGGTGATAGTCACGTGAGCTTACCATCGTGTCATCGCCACCACGAAGATCAAGTCGCAATCTATAGATTTTTCTCGGCGAAACTGCTCCAAAAAAAAAAAAAACAAAGCAGTCCTCGTTCGGATGGAAAGGTTATGGCGAACTTTTTGCGTGATTCGGAGGAATTAATCCCTATCGACTTTTTGAAGAAAGGCAACACGATCACGTGACAGTACTACAGTGAATTATTGGACCGAGGGCTTATTTCGCCAAAATATAAAATACGACAATGCCCCAAATCCCTTATCCAGAATCGCTGTGGCCAGATTGCATGAATTAGGGTACGAATTGCTGTGGAGGATCCACTGTACACGAACTCAACATGAAAACGCCATGCCCCACGCGCAGGCAAAAAATTGTGAAATACATTTCAGACGTAACACAAATACAGTATTGTGCAAAACACATATCCAATGTTCTTAGTTTAATTTCTCCAATTGGAGTAGAATAGTTGTTTTTGGCATAAACTTTTTTTGGGCGGCAGAAAGACACTTGAGTATGACAAACACACAGGAAACCCAATTTCAGTTCGGACTCCTGAAATGATCTAAAAAGTACGACCTTAAACATCAGCAAAGAGACTATTCGAACCACTCCTCACGAGGATTTGCACAAAACAAAATTGGTCTCCTGCACACAAACAAAGGGGACCGAGTCACACATCACTCATTGTTTGTAAATTTTTAGTTCGAAATCGAGTGTGTAAAATCATCCGGCGTAATCAACTGATTTGCCATCGTGCGTGAAACTTTTCTTTGTTTCCGAAATTGGAATTCATGTTGAAAGGATGCCTTTTTGACGACATTCCGACCATTCATCAAGCAGCTTCGACACGGGCATTGGAGACAATTCCGCAAAATGAGCTACAGCAGACATTTGAATCACTATTTAATCGCTGTAACAAGTGTATTGAATCCAAAAAATATTTCAAATATAAAAATGTTTTTTAACGCCACAAAAAGTGTTTTTTTAAAGACGAGAACTGTCGTTTTTTTTTTATTTAACTAATTTACAGGTTTTCTACAGTAAAGCATTGTTGTGGTGTAGTGGTTTGAAACTCAAGTTTATTTGGTTTCGATATTGACTCTCCAGGGGTGGGAGTCCGAAAAGGACGGAGAGTTTTTCTTCACTCGGTATGACTCAGGTTATCAATTTTAACGGTTGTTTTGTGCTTGAAACTCTACAACAGCCAAATCTACATGCCAGTGTTATGCCTTCACAATCTAAAGCATTAATTCCTTTTTCCTTTAAGAACTCTTTCACATTTTCCGAAGTGTGTTTTGGGTCGTTTTAATGTTAAAACCTAAACAACTGCGCCAGCTCTTTCTCAGCATAAGTAAATATAACCGTTTCTAAAATACTTGTTTGTTAAAATTACTTAATTGTTATATACATATGCCCTCGAATTTGCTCCTTTGGCACGTCTGCGTAGAATGCTAGGGTGTATACGAGTAAAACGGATCCTTCCGGACAAAATTCATACGATGATCCTTATTTCGTCAACGACCACCAGAATGCACAATTTCCATCGGCAAATTATTGCTATACTTCGAAATAAGTCTAGAAACTGTCGACACTTGGGTAATGTTTCGCAATATCCCTTTGATAAACGCCATTCTTGTATGATTGTTACATTTATTTGCAGCCGTGTCAGTGACAAAGTGCTTATGACGTCAGCTCAGATAACTTAATGATGAATCATACATTCTAGGAGGTACCGCCATCACTTTCGCAGCAGTTGTATTCATTATGCCCAGTACACTTGGGTGCTTTACAGTAGTGTAATGCCCCGTCACGACGCCAGGAAGCAGCCTTCAGTGTTTCCTACCGAGGGACAGCCGGAAAACCGCTGACGTTGAGAAGTATTTGTTTGGTGTTCCGATGCAATCTTTGGTGCAATCTGAAGTTATGCTCATATGTAACATGCAAGCCATAACCAGGACAAAGGTTTATAAGCTTGAAAAGCGTGCACCATTGGTGGCTGCAGCAACAACAATACCACCACCAAATGGTTAGCACTCTTGGTCACCACCGAACAGTAAGTCATTTTAATTCGGCACTGCGTCCGAGTTCGGATCGAGTCGAGACTTGAGGTCCGAAACGGGTCTCTTTTTAAGAAGATCGAATGATACATTTTCGTTAAGAATGCCCCAATAAGACAAACTATTTCGAAACAATTAAATAAACCTTGATCAGCATTTAAAAGAGATCATGTATCTTTTACACATTAAGTCAAGATGTCAACCCAAAGTAACAATTAGCAAGTAACATTATTGTTCGTTTGGCTTTCCAAAAGTCATCGTAGTCCAACTAAAGATATGCATAACCAAGTTTCTGATTTAATGAGTCATCACAAAATACATCCCATCTTCGATCGATAGGTTTACGTCGTTCATTAGGTTTGAATCTGCATACATTTGCTGAATTGTGGCCAAACTATAGTCAATTATCAAGAACTAATGACTTCCTAAAAGGCATAAATAAACAATCTGTTCCACAGAATCTTACACAATTCGATATTTTTTCAATGATTTCTCCGGAATCAAATCGATGTTTGTTTACTTTCCTGGGACAGTAAGTGATAGAAGCATACCTGCAAAGAAAAAAAGAAGGGAAAAACCCATATTAACAAAATAAATTCTGATAAAACAAGTACTATAAACTAGTAATAGATACAAAGCGCAAATTTATCATAAGTGATTTTGCGAAATCGTATTTACGACTTGCTAGTTAGTTTTTATTATTTATTGCGGTTGACCGGAATGTGACAACGAGCCATTGCGTCAATATTTGAAATGCGGTTGCAGACACACACTCTTTTCAATTCAATAAATTGTATTTGTTCTCGTTTTTTTTTCACAATATTTTGCACATAAATTTACCGACATGCAATATGCATAGAACGTAATTAGAGACCACAGATGCGGAGCGAATGAATGAGAAGAAAAAAAATAAAACAGAAAACCAAATGAGAACAGCAGTAATGCAATTAATCTGAATTAATCATATTATCACACCGCATATAAGTACATACTCGTATGTATGCATCATTATACAATCAAAGAGGACGCAGTCGTTAAAAGACCTTGAAAACTAGAACAAGGGAATGATTTCAGCAAACAAAAATGAAATCAAAATGTTAAGTACGAGTCTGGAGATTAAGAGTTATGACTGATGGAATTCATTGAAAAAAACAAAAACCCGACAAACACTAGGACGTAGACAAGGTCTTCGCAGATCGCAACGCATTTAGAATAACAACAGAGCTCTACACATCTACCAGATCAAGAACATATTTCAATCGGCATTGCGGAATCAATTTATATCCAAGCATCGAAACAATATACAAATTATATGCGCACATGTATAATAATTCACGACTAAATATGAAATACCTCATGGTTCTGTATTGACCCCCTTATTCATTTAAAGAAATTCGATATTAGTTTTTATCTATGAAAATTTCTTCATTTTGTTCTTAGAAAGTTTTTAGATGACGCTTCTCGGACTCTAAGTAAGAATGCTATTGTTGAAGGATGCCATTTGGCCTTAAGAATGCATCTACCGTGTTTCAGAGATTTATCTATAAAGTCCTTCGAAAGTTTATTGTGGAAAATTTAATTGTGGTATATATGGATGATATCGTTATTGGAAGTACCAGTGCTCATGATGATCTTCTTCTGTTAGAACGCGTTCTCCATTGTTCAGCTGAACATGGGTTAGAACTTTAGCTATCCAAGTGTTATTTTGGGTGTGCTACTATCTATCTACTATATCTCGGCTACAGACGGACTGAACATTTAAAAACTGTGTAAACGCCTTTGAGTGCTTACGGGATTTGTTGGTTCGATCTGGCGATCTATAATCCAAAAAGAAAAACTTAGCTACATTGTGATGCTAGCTCACTTGGTTATGGTGACGTATTATTGCAGAGACAAGATGACAAGAGCACGACTCCTCAGAAGTCAAGATACCACAGCTTCGAACTTGAGACGCTTGCTATCGTTTTGGCTTTAAGACGCTTCCGTGTTTACTTAGAATGAATTCCTTTCACTATAGTCACTGACTGCAGCTCGCTTAATAAGAAAACTGTAAGCCCACGTATAACAAGATGTGTACTTAGGTTAGAGAACTTTAACTATAAAGTTGTGCACCGTAGCGGGGCTAATATGGGTCATGCAGATGCATTAAGTAGGTGCTTTATGGTTTCTGTTATGAGCTCAGAATGTATTGACTTTCAGCTAAGGGTAGCCTAAAGTCGGGATCGTGTAGTCTCTTCATTGGGGGACAAGTTGGAGAATGAAGAGTCTACATAGTCCATATATCCTTCAGGACGGTATTATTTACAGAAATCACTTGTTTTATGTTCCCGCTGAGATGGAGGACAGCTTAATCACACATGTTCACGAAAGCGTAGGCCATTTAGGGATTACCAAGCGCTACGAACAACTTCGGATAATCTATTGGTTATCGGATATGTTAAAAAAGGTAGTGAGTTTTATAAAAAACTGTATCCAATGTATCATGTATTGGTCGCCTGTCGAGTCAATATAGAGAAATTTGTTCAGTATCCCAAAAGAACCGGTACCTTTTCATACACTTCACCTCGACCACTTCGGACCCCTTCCCAATATTCAGTCGAAAAGGAAACATATTCTGTTAGTCGTCGACGTCTTTCCTAAATATGTCCATCTTTATCGTGTGTATCGTGTGTGCTTCACTGAAAAATATTTTTTCTGTTATAGTAGACCTTCTAGGGTGATTAGATATAAAGGCACCTGCTTTACCCCTCGGGAATACAGCTTATTTCTTTTAGATAAGAATACAACTCATGTAAAGGTGGCGGTCCGATCGCAGCAGGCGAATGGCCAAGTTGAGAGGGTTAACCGGGTGTTAACAGGTATAATCGGGCAACTTAGTGAATCCGTGCAACATGATGATTGGGTACAGAAGCTATCGCAAGTGGAATATAGTTTAAATAATACCGTGCAAAGATCCATTGGCACCCCTCCAAGCAGAATACTTTTTGGAGTTGATCAGAAGGGGCCTGAATTTCTTCATAATAAGGATTCGTGTTCTCCTAATAGAGATCTAGTCGAAAGTAGAAATCGAGCTTCTAAGTCGATAGAAAAGGTTCAGAGTTACAACTTGCGAACATTCGAAGAGCATTATCGTCCAGCGCCATTGTATAATGAGGGAGATTCTGTTGTTATAAGAAATATTGACATTTCTGCTGGCGTTAATAAAAAAATAATACCCAAATATAAGGGTTCGTTTTTAATTCAAAAATCCCTACCGCACGATAGATACGTTATTAGGGTTATCGAAAACTGGCAAATTACACAGTTACCCTACAACGGAGTATTGGAGGCTAAGAACATTCGTCTTTGGAACCATTGGAAAAGGGACACTGATCATTCAGGTTTAGGGCTTTGGTCAAAAGCGCCTACCACTGTATATTCAAGTTAATTTTAACTGAGCCATTTTTGTAAATGTAAGATCGTGGCCGGTCTATTTGTCAGATTGATCGAGTTTAGAAATGTTTTCCTCCGTACTGCACAGGAAAGTTCCGTCATTGTCTCATTTTCTTTAACAAGACGTCACTTTTTTGGCGATCCTCGCGGAGTAGGTAAGTGTTTTAAGAAAAAAAAACAATTAATTTAAATATAATAAATACGAGGGCGGGTCAATAAGTCCGTGACTTTTGGATTATAACACAGATTTTTTGATAAAAAAATAATTTTATTTTTCAACGTAGTCTCCCTTGAGCTCTATACACTTTGTCCAACGCTTCTCCAATTTTTTATCCCTTCCAAAAAAAATGATTTGTCGAGGTCCTCAAAATAGGCCTTTGTTTGCGAGATGACTTCATCATTGGAGTCAAATCTTTTTCCACCAAGCCATTTCTTCAGGTTTGGGAACAAGAAGTAGTCGCTCGGAGCCAAATTTGGAGAATAGGGTGGATGAAGGAGCAATTCATAGCCCAATTCATGGATTTTTGTGAAGTTGTTACACGATTGCGTTTGTGGTCGACTGTGAGCAAACGCGGCACCCATCTTGCGGAAAGCTTTCTCATGCCCAAGTGATCATTCAAAATTGAAACCACTGAGCCATGCGAGATCCCTACGGCTTCCACAATCTCTCGCACTTTCAATCTTCGGTCGGCCAACACCATATCGTGAATTTTTTCGATTGTTTCGGGTGTAGAGACCTCAACTGGGCGTCCAGGACGTTCGGCATCTTCAGTGCTTGTACGTCCACAACGAAATTCAGTAAACCACTTTTTTACCATTGAAATCGATGGTGCAGAGTCCCCATAGTATTTATCAAGCTTAGCCTTGGTCTCGGTAATGGTTTTTTTTCGCAAGAAATAATGCTTAATAAGCACACGAAATTCACTTTTTTCCATTTTCTCCTCAAATTAGTGAGTAGTCTGATAAAAATAGCTGTCAAACACAAACTAACTGACGCAGCAAGTTTAAATTTTGACAGGAGTCAACTGACAGATGCCTGTTGACAGGAGCAGTGTTGCTGTTTCAGTAAAGAGGTCAGAAATTCAAAAAGTCACGGACTTATTGACCCGCCCTCGTAAGTATACTATTAACTTTTTAAAGATGCCATTCACGTTTCTATTGAAAAAGACCTAATTTCCTGTGAAATTTTCTTAGAATCAAAGCCCTGTTGAGCCATAAAAATGTTAATCGGCTTCCGCTCTTAAGATGTCCTGTACCTGTTAGCAAATTTCATATTAATACAAATTTTTCATCCGATCAAGCAACACACAGACGCCACTCTCCACACTCTAATATGCAAAACAATTTATTACTTGACTCTTGGTTTGATTTACTGCGTGCATGTGATTGAAGTTGCACGCACAAAACCACAGGGTCCAGATCCAGTATACGCTTGTACGAGTACTTAGATACCGATATTTTTTATACGCCTTAGGGTAACTTAATCATGCGTCTATACCCACAAGCACCTGCAATAGAAATCAAGAAAGGAAAAAAAAAAAAACGAAAACAAAAAGAAACACAAGAGCAAAACTAATAAGCAGGTGACGACGACGATTCCAAGTTTTATAGAAGAAGAACGATGAACAGGAATAACAAGTTCCCTAATCGGGGATACAGATAGTCGCAACATCACATGGTACTTGCCACAGGTGTTTTGACATATAATAATTTCGTGGCATTAGATCTTTGTCTCATGTAAATTCGTGCATGCGCAAAGGCGTCATAAAATTGGAGTTCATCTTAAACCTGCTGCGATTCCATTTGTCACGGAATTTGGCTACAGACTTTGGGATAATGTTCCCGGATGTGAGTTGAATTGATCTCAAAGCAACTTGTAAGTTTATGATTTTTATTCAAAAAAGATCAAAAAGAGGGACACCAAGAGGCGATGTTGTTTTTTTATATTTGCGCTGTAGGCTGAATAATTAGCTTTTGACCAACAAGCGTTGTTATAACTAATACCAAAAAATTTCAATAGAATACATTTTAGTGAGATTCATTTTAACAAACCAATGGCATTTTACCACATGTTTGTAGTTTTAAGTCGCAGGAACGTCAATGCTTTAGAACTTTAGAGCGAAGTCATAGATTTCATAGTAAAGAACGCTTCGAAGTAAGCTCAAAGCTCAAAGACATTGCAGACTACTAATAAGACGAGGACCTCTTAAAGTAGCGTTTTCATGAGAAATCAAAAGGCAGAACTCGTATAGTTGTGAATACTCAAAGATCTAAACATACACTAATACGATAGTACATCTCCTATTCTTCTGAAGAGGTTTTCTTCCACACTGACAAAACCTCTGCGTAAGCTTTTCCATTAGACTCACTGTACGTCCTTTCTTCGCCAGGTCACAACTCATAAAATATTTGGAAACACGAAAACCTCTCACTTACCGGCAGTACGGTTTTCGTAGCAACAAGATAAAAGCAAAATAGTTGCTCTTGATATTTTTAAGGCATTTGACAGAGAACCGCATCAGGCCCTTCTGTCAAAAACACGTGCGCATTTATGGTCGAAGACTAAATAAATAAAAAAATAAAAATAATTCAAGTTGTCTTGGATGGTTTCTAGTCTGATATTCACGAAATAGATGTTGGTATGCCACAAGATCCCGTTCTGGCTTCGATACTCTTTTTAATCTCTTATCTGCTACTTCTAATCCAATATACTCGTATTCTTTCGCTGACGAGAGTACCCTCTGGCTCTCGTATTCGTTTCCGGACTCATGTCGCTGCTCTTCGGTTGAAGAACAGGAACGGCAGCGTATGATAAGGTCATTAAATGCCGATATTAAAAGAAAAATTAATTGGGGAACTATCAACAGAGTGGAATTTAGTACTTCCAAATGACAGTGCTGTCGGTTGTCCTTAAAGAAATCTAATCAACCAGTATCAAAGAATGACGCTTGCACCGTCGAAACTGAAAACCTCTTCATTATCGGTATGTGTTTCAGAGAAAACATATGTTGCAATGACCACTTGTTTAATGTCACCAAAAATACATCCCCTCTGACATGACCTCAATGTATAAGGTCCCAATGGGCCCAAAATGAGATTACAATGTCTAAATCTGGTCAGGTGCTTCTTAGAGCTTTTAGCAGTTGATAGATAGGATTCGAATTCGTGCGATAAATCTCGTAAGTTGTACCAATATTACACAGTCGATTAACAAAAGCGTCTCAACCTGTTTTATAGTTCTTTTCACCACCAGCGCTCCACAAAAATAGTAGCATTCCGCCCCTTCAAACCTTTAACTGTAAAACCCATTTTGCTATTAATTCTCATAAGTACACCATCAAGCCCACTTTCGGACGTTATCGGAAAAGTCGTGATTCCTTCCAAAGCCGCACAACTAGCTTATGGTATGCCCTATCAAGCCCTTTACATCCTAGTCGTTATAAATTGAAAACATTTAAGAACCATTAGGCCAAATATGAGCTTCCTCGCTGAAAACTATTCATCTAATAATAAAAACTGGGTTTCAAACTTTTCGATAGTATAGCGTTCCTAGGCCGTTTATGTAGACCATAACGACAGTTTTAAACCGTTTTTGGAAGAAAAAAAATGTTGGACCACTAAAGCACGATTAGAAATGGTAAAAAGAATCTGCTCCGTTGAAAGGCACCGCTGGCTTGCTAAATTAAAACACGATCCTACAGATACAAGTGATGTTAAACGCTCAAATGAGGCTGTTACGGCCGAGGACACACAAAAAAATCCACAAAATCTTTTGAAACAACCATAAAGAGAGAGTGCATGAGGGAGCTAACATCATAAAGTATTTGCAATGGCTCTGTTCGAAGTGGGTATCGCGTTTTCTCACAAGTTTCAGAGTGCGGAGATTCGGGAGGTACATTCGTGAAAATAGATGAAATATAAATCCTACTACCTGTTCGCGTACCTCTAACAATGCTTCCCGGAAGGAGATATGGCTTTAATAATGAGGTGATAGCCTAAACTAAAGCATATTTTAGTGGATTGAACAAATCGTTCTAAAAAAAAGGCGTAGAAATGTTAGAACCGAGTGGGAATGTATGTATCACACTCTAGAAGAAGACTATTTTGACGATATGTTAGTCTTGGGACTTTTCGAAAAACCTGTAAGTTTTCCAGATAAAGAGAATAGCAGTCAGATAAAGTGTCCAAAGACGTAAAACAAATTATGATCTGTAGCTACAAACAGCCTTGAACATAGTAAGCAAAACAAGTGGAATGTCGATCAGTTATGCAAGTGGAAAAGAAGGACTTGGAACAGGCTGCGCTCCAACTCTGTACCGAAAACGAACACAGTCTAATTGATTAATCCCAAAAAGCACGGAAGACCAACCACAAACTTATTCACTACGTTACAACCATCAGAAGTCAAACTTTAAATATTTGTGTGAATGAAGTGAGTAAGAAATTTGTATTGCAATCGCAGGAGACTGCTAGCTTAACAGCTTCCGGATGAGTTTCTCAAGACTTTCGAGAAATTTTATGCAGAGTATATATAAGGCAACATACACACCATAACGATAATTCTGGTGTGAAACTAAGTGCCAACAAGACCTTTTATTGCGCCGATCACACATTGGAGGCATATTTTAAAAAAAAAACGAGTTGAACCTAATATCATCTAGATATTTTCTCATAGCCAGTGAATATCAAACGCCGAAGATTTTGCAGCAGCCTTTTCGAGGTCTAAAACGGGCAGGGATTGGAACTACACTACCATCTTATGGTAGCTCAAGTATGTTTCCGTTCTGCATCCGACAGACATCGAGATTCCACAGAGTACCAACAATTCAGGGCCTATCACAGCTTAGGATTGAACACCCACTAAGAATGGTTGAGAATATCAGAAGAATATTGGCAAGGGAATCGAGGAAGATGGATCGAGAAGCATTTCAAAGAGGAGTTCAAATCTGCCTCAGAAAAAGCAAAATCTGACCTTAAACTGCAGCAATATGATGAAAATATAGAAGCAAAAATTAGACGTGGAAAGAGAAATCACATCAAAGATTTTAATTCCCAGGTCAAAAACGCACAAAATCGAAGCAAGATTTCACAAAGATTTCTAAGCAAGCAATTAGTAAATACGTTTCCTCTAGTTAAATAGAGATCGAAACGCCATGCCATTGCGTCAGAACTATCTCGACTCATCGTAACTCGTTAAAATAAGGTGCAGCTCTGTTGCTCGAATGAGTTAGTAGTTCATATAGGTGTAGCGTTTGGAAAGTAACACGGAAACTGCAGGCCTTCCTACATGGATGTCTACAGATCAGTTTGAGTTTTGTTTTTTAGTCTAATTGCATTTCAGCAAATTGGTCTCTGTCTAGGGAGTGAAGGTAATTTCCTTGTCAAGTACATCTTTCAGCAAATGAACATTGTAAACCTTAAGCGCCTTAGAGTAGAGTCAAATCAAAAAATAAAGATATAGCAGTCCATCAGCAACAAATGGCAAAATCCTCTGAAACATTCCAATCATAACCTAACCAGCCACACAAATCCAACTAACTTTCATCGATAAAAATCCCAATTTTCCACCTAATCCCATTTATCTACTCGTAACAAGGAAACAAACCATTAATCTGTAATTATGTGAATCCATTTCCAATTTCATTTATGCACAATCTAAGCTAATGCATTCCCAGTCAAATGCATGCTATTACGAGTATGCGAGTATGCGTGCTCATCCAATAAAAATGTAATTAACGCTAAACTCATAATTTGTCCGTTGAAATTGATAATGTGCCCACATAATGGGCGCTGATGTACTCTCTATCCCCTCAAATTTAAGTAAGCCAACGGCAAAGAGCTACAGTGTGACAACTGACGAACATGTCATGAATGAATAAGCCCCGGAGTACTTTCACATGTCACAACTCTGACAATGAGTAATTACCTCCAATTGTATCGCGAATAATGAAATTAAAAAAAAAAAAAAACAAATTATAATAATAAAACGACCATGAAAGGCGGAAGCAAGATACGAATTCCCGTATAAAAATGCCGCACTGGCAATGACTTTCAGACTTTGGACATCTAGACACTTCCTTTTGGAGATGACAGCTTCATCTTAGGTCCAAAAATAGAACTGCACCCGAAATTCAGTTTCACTTAATCAGACATGTTTAGAGCAGCCTACTCGTACTCTGTTGAGACGCGCACGTACTCCGTCAATTTCTTCTTGTCGTTTGTGCACTTGAACTTCCTGTTTGTTGTTCAATTGTAATCGAGAACGAAGTATACATTCCCGAAATAAGATAGAATAACCGCCCAAAACCATTCCATACAACAATGCAACAGCAAAAGATACTTTTTATCTTTACTCGTACTTGTACTCGTACTCACACCGAACGCAACAAGCAATCCACTTGAGATTGTTATTCTTTTCTTCGAATTCTGACTCCAATGTGAATGAATTGATTAAGAAAAGAATCTATCCACGCAGCCTGTGATAAAAATGGAGTGAGGAATCACTTATATTAATATTGTGCCCTTCCAGAATAGACTGACTTATCCAATTCCCCTTCCATGATTCCGAACAATCTCAAACAGTGAGCAGCTAATTTTTATTTCCATTCTTAATGCATTCGGTAGGCAAAGTGTCAGTTGATATTGTCAATCTTTTGTTATCGAATAGCTAGGGCCCGCACTAGTACGAGTAACAAGTTTTAGGCCGACCCAGCTATGTTTTGTGTGTTTGTTTCTGTCTGTGGACACTTTCGGGATGACAATGTTTCCATTTACCATAGATTGGTTGACAATCAATTTTGGTTTGGGGTGACGGCTATTGCTGTTTTTATGTGTTGTTTAGAGGGTTCAATAAGCTGATGGTGGTGGATTGAATCAATTTGTAATGCTGGACATTAGAGAAACGCCAGCACCAAATGTGCTGGTTTTCCTTATCGTTGTTGGTTTAGTAGGCTGCTGCTATCACTTGTTAATTGAAAATCAATTCGGAGATGGTATTTTGTGGAGGGATTGCTTTCGTTCTCATACAGATGTTACAAATTGCTTTATGAAATGCCTAAACCAAAATTGAACACTGTTAGATGCGACTAATTAACATAACGATTCCACAAATACTGGCATTTGGAACCAGGGATTATCGAAAATGTCCAAGAGGCTAATGTTTGAAGAAGCCAGATGGTAGTTTACACAAATACTGGGGTTCCATATTAGCGGCTGGCTAACCTTTGTATTACAATTGGCTTTTGTTAACCAAATACACAATGTTGATACCCCAAGACGAATTCAGACTCTCCGCAAACTTTGCTCATAAGCGTTGTGAACAATTTGAGGTGAAGAAATTACACGGCAGCGAGTCACTTTACTGAGATGATTTTTGACTTCAAACGTCTCTGATATGGGGCAACGATCATTCTCCTTGGTTATTCCGTCTAAGCCGTGGATGTTCTGTATAGATCCATTCTATGGATATGGTCATATGAAGCTAGTCTAATCTAACGCTAGTCCTATTCATTAAGAATGTTCTCGTTGTACCGAAAAACAACAAAGACTTTTACTTTGGGGCAGAAATATGGAAAAGATAAATGTGGCATACATATAAGCACTTACCCTAGCTTACCTGTAAGACAACGCACGCAGTATAGGTGAACTCTACTCTGACGCAAGAAAAAAGTCAATCTGATGCGGAAAACTAAAAGCACCAGGGGGTTATAAGCTAAACTGGTCTGGAAAACTTACGCTGGTCAACTCGCAGCTGAATCTTTAAAAATAGTATTGTAATAAAAGACGTTTGATGATCAATGAGTTTTTGATTAGGGATATTGAAACTCTTCAAAGACCACTACAAAGCCAGCTTAACTTCCAGTAAACGAAGTTCTTTTTGAGGTCAATTTGGCACAATGCTACTAAAGAGCTTCCTTATACAAGCTTCATAGTTAACTAGTTATGAAAAAATTGTGAAGATCATGGCACATATCTTAACTTGCCAAATCAGCCGTCCTGTTATTATTTCAAAGTGACTTCAACGTCACCTTCAACCAAAGTCCCCAGCAAGTTCATTTCCATTTTCATTGACCCTAATAAAAGGTGTTGTTTTAGCTGCATGAGAAGTTTCGATGGTTGTTGTGTATGGTTTGACAGCTGTCAATGTCAAACTATGTTGACATTTCTATTTAGTAAGGTAATTCATTCAATTGGCAATTCATCATGAATCGTTTAACGCCAGAACAACGCTTCCAAATTGTGGAAATTTACTTTGAAACAAATAAATCTGTTCGTGAAGTTCATAGAGCACTTCGTCAATTTTACGGTCAACATAATCGGCCTAGTGAGCAAGCAATTCATGCAGTTATTGATCGTTTTCGCACTAATTTTACTCTTCTTGATTCAAAACCATCAACAAGCTGTTAACGAATCACCATAACATCCATTAAAATCGACTGCTTGATGCGGTTTACACGCTGGCGGCATCATCGGTCCTTATTTCTTTCGAAATGAGAAAGGAGCTGCCGTTACAGTGACTGACGAGCGCTATCGAGCCATGCTGACTGATTTTTTGTTTCCAAAAATTAATCAGCTAAACATCGACAACTTTTGGTTCCAAAAAGACGGCGCAACTTGCCATACAGCGCTCTTAACCACCAATTTATTGCAAAATCAATTTAGTGTCAACTTTATTTCCAGAAGTTAACTGTTAACTGTTAACTGGCCCCCCTCGTTCGTGCGACTTAACGCCTCTCGATTACTTTTTATGGGGCTACGTTAAGTCATTGATTTATTCCGACAAACCAGCAACTCTTGAAGCATAGGAAGCTAATATTCAAGCCATCATTGACGCCTTACGGCCAGATTTATTGGAAAAAGTAGTGAAAAATTGGACTGATCGAATGGACCATATAACTCGTAGCCACGGCGAGCATTTACCGGATATCATATTTAAATAATAAATGCCATGAAATTATCTACCAGACTATAATAATAAAAAATTCATTCCAACAATATTTCTGTCTTGTATTATTATTTAAAGTTCTAAAGCTCTTAAAAAAACACCCTTTATAATACAGCTGAAGAGGTTGAATCAGGTGATTTCCCTAAGGAACTATGCATATGAAAATATTTCAGCCGACCTACATACCGTGCTATTTTCAAAGGTGAAGTCTCAGGTTATTCATTATCCCGTGTTTGCCTTAGCCCGAATCTAGTTTATATTGTACATCCGCATCGGATATTCCAATATACGAGTACATAGACAAGCAGCCATTAATCAGATCCCATGCTTCGAACAACAATAGGTATTGAAAGTGATAGGGGCTGCCGTTCATCTTTCAACAAGATCGAACATTGATACTTCAACGTAATATGCACACAGAAAAAACTGCAATCGCTGTGCGTGAAAGTGCGGGGGAAGATCCGGTATTTCCGAATTTTCGTTCGTTTGTGGAAAACTTAAAGAAAATACCTCGGCTTACATACGCGACGAGAGATTGAGAAACGGGCTCCCCAGTAGCTTTAAGCTGGGCCTTATATTTTATGAAGAACCATGTTTAGTGAGACATGGGGCTCAAGAAAATACTCTAGGAGACTTGCGGTAAATAGCCAATCTTACCGGACAATAATTAGTACTGATTGGTCCGAGAATATAAAAAAAAAACACTGTGGCGCTGGCAGTCTGGTATGGGCCACGGCCTAGCTTCTTGACACTAATTTGTGTTGCTCATGTTGTCATTTTTGTCATATCTGAGTGGGGCCTACGGTTTATCGCGGAATCCGAACGGAACTCCTCAGAAGCTTTTTTATAGGCAATTTTACTTTCGAGAGTTTGCCATTGCCCCCCGAAAGGGTGATGACGATTCGAAAAATTGTTGGCGATGCCGGGGATCGAACCATGGACCCTCTGAGTGAAAGTCCAATGAGCTTACCATCGCGCCATCGCCATCACCGAGAATATTGATGACATTAATCCAGACGAAACGAAGTTCTTGAAGACGAGATCTGGTACGAAAAATACTGCCAAGAACGCCATGCAGCTCAAATCATGTATAAACATTACGCCATGAATTATTTCAAAAAAAAAATTTCCATATCTCCTGCCTTTTGCTTTTTCATGGACTGATTCAATGTAGGTTCCTTCAATGAAGTTTCTTTTGTAAGGTGCCCCTTTCTACATAAGCCTCTTCAGATATATTAAGTCTAATCGTTATGATTTGTCTAAGATTACACCGTGTTTGGAAATCGACCCCTGATGGAACATCTAACGGGCAGTTATCTATTGATTACTCTGATACGTTAGAAACCTTTTAATGGCATACGGACTTATTTTAAGTAAAAATTCGAAATAATGTCCAAGCTATAAGCTTCCCTCTTCGCGGTGAGGTCTATCTAACTCCTTCGTCAATCTAAGGCTCATAGCCCCTGGTATTTTGCCACTCCATACCACACCAAACCAAAAATCGAAAGACTCTTCAAAAAAAAAATTTGTTTTCATGTTTTAAAATGTTTCAAAAAATTTTTTATAGATTTTTTTTATGTGATTTAAGAGCACTAGAATTTTTGTAAAAAACCGCAAAACACTACGGCGGGCTTGATTGCAGCTCTTTGGAACATCTCAAAAAAAAAAAATAAAAAGAAGAGGTTTTAATCAGCATCGAAGCCGCCATGGAATGAACTACAAGAAACAATTTTGGTCGAAAAATAACAAAATGGCGGCACTTTTTCGAAAATGGTCAATTTTTGGGTCGAAAATCGTATCAAAAATCAAAAACTCTAATACCGATCTTTCTGCCCGTAGTTCAATCCATGCATTAATATGTGCATTGTGCACATACATATTAAAATTTTAGAAAGATTAGTCAAGTAGTTTATTTTATCACGCCCGCCAACTCGAAAAACGTGGTTAAACGCGTCTACAATTTGTTAACTATAACTATACGGCTTTTACGCGATGTACCTAAAACGCTCGTTATATATTTTAGAATCCGAATTTGAGGTTTATATTATTAAAAACGTATTTTTCAACATTTTATAAAAAAAAATTTGATTTTTTGAAAATTTGAACGTGTCATATCCCCTTAACTCACTGGGCATCAAGATGCTTCCACAAGGAGAACGACAAGACAGGCTGGAACCGAAGTTGCATTAACTCATAAGTTTCATGGTGTTATATAGTAATATCGCCTCTGGCATCAAAAATTGCCTGGTAATTACATTGATCAACTAACATTGATCTTTCCCCGACCGGTTCACACCATTGAAAAGTCTCAACCTCAAATTAAAGTGCAAGACTTAAGAATCAATCTTAGGAGGATACTTTGTAATTCCTTAATATTCAGATTCCTGATGTACGTGAGCAGTTTTTCATTACGTCTCTTCTAAGGTTAAGAGATACTTTCTGCTCCCAGCAATTAGTCCTCTCAACTTTTTTTCGTTGAATTTATTACTAAATTTGGGATGCCGCATAAAGGCTCCATGGGACTGAACGAATCAGCTGAATCTTTTCAAGTCAATTCATCCGATTTTTTAACACATTCAACACTTTGTAGATACCCACCGATCGTCAAACAAGTTTGAGCCTTACGCGTTCAGTGTTGCTTAATTTTCTATGAGTATGTGGATTAGGGTATCTTTTCATCCTTAAAGACGCTGCAACTTTTTCACATTTTCGAAGATTGTTTTTGTGTTCATTTTCGATTTACCCGAATACCACTTGTTACCTTTCAGGTGTGAAGTAGGGTTTCGAAGTTCCCATGTTTGTTGATTTCGAGTAGCCCCATATCTTACCAAACATTTGTAACGTCTATGGTTGGCTTGTTTATTATATGTAAGTTGCAATTGAGATTCCTGTCTACTACTACTCCTAGATAATGAAGTTCATTCGAGAACTCAATAATTGTACCATTAAGAGAGATCTGATCAGGACTTTGCTTTCACGTACAACTAAATGCGTAAGCATACGCTTTTCTGGGTCGATTGATTGGTTTTCTCTAACTCACCAGTTAGACACTACATTTACTTGTATTTTGTGGCGAATTTGCTTATGGTGTTTACTTTCATAATGATGACCAAGGCATCGGCATAGCTCACCTATCTTTTTTTATGTTTGATCAGCAAACCATAGTAGCGCTACTTGTAATGAGTGTTCCAAAAATTACTGGCTGAATATCTTTGATACCGCGACCAATCTGGTCCTTCCAGGGCTTGTTGGTCCCACCATTGACTTCAAATAAATAAGAAGGAAGTCTACCGGTGCTAAATCGGATGAACTTGGTGTCCGATTCTGATCACAAAAGGAGGAAATTACACTACTACGAATTGACTCTTACAATGTAGATGCCATACCGTCGTGTTGGAACCACATATCATTTACATCAATATCTTGCAATTTAGGCCCTAAAACTCATGTCGCGAAAGCGAGCACGGTTAACGGTTATTGCCGTACAAGACGCATTTTCAAAATCAAATTGTTGTAGAGATATATTTGTTTTTTAAAATTTAATTAAAATTTTAAGTGAGTCTTGGTACACCTTTACCTTCGGGCATATATGTTGTTGTAATATATCCTATTGGCATAAGCGAAGAGACGCAACATCTCAGAAGAATCAGTAACGAAAAATCTTACATTAACAAATTAAAAGACCGCCTTCACATTTCACAACCCGAAAGCAGTAAAAGACTTGCCAAACATAAGTTAAAGCGCAGGACAAGTGATTTCAGAATCACAAATCAACGCAATGTGAAGAACTTTACAACATGCAACAAATCCAACCTGTGTGTCAACCTTAAAACGACACTTTGAACTCTTTAGAAAAGAAACTTTAAAAGCCAAACAAAAACACAACGAATGACATAAAAACTCGATCCCAAGTCGTTCAAAAACTACTTCCAGCAATTCGTCGATCCATAAGATTGTCCATAACACATCCGGACTGTTTGAAACTTCATCAATTGTTTGTGCAAGACTGCTCCCCTGAAGCACTTGACTAATACCCTGTTGCAACTTATTTATGTTCTTTATCACATCACCTCACCGCAGGGGTGCTTCCTCTTTCCAAAACCCATTCCATAGATTCGATTTGGGCTATAAATCTCAATCTTGATCTCGGTATCTTTTGTTAGAAGCGCGTCATAAAATTTCAGAAGACCATTACCACCTCATTTATTCCCCCTCCCCGGTGTACCGGTACGCTACGATTGTGTGTCAACTCAGCTATTTATGCCTAAATCTGTTGGTGGCAATAAAAATTCTGAAAATGGATAGCGAACAAAAAAAAAATGTAACTCAACCCAGCATAAACTAATTGTGTACGAGAGTATCCGTAAGTTTTAGGGTAAAGTTCAAAACCATCACCCTCGCGCCCAAATAATAAAAGTATACGCACACCTGTAATAAATAACGGTCTCACCCCGGTCATTAATTGTTATGACCCCATTCTGCCTTCCTCTGTGTATATCTATTCGCCAAAGGTGTGCATTATCATAAAGTTGAGCTTCGTTGCGGGTATTACCCCTGACAAACGCGCATATCTTTCTCTCTCTCACACACAGACACACTGAAAGAACCGAAATACACTGTAGATTCTCTTCAGAAAACCACAAGATTTCAAAAATTCAAAAAATCGGACCTCCCCCAAAGACTTGTGATTCCAAATGTCTCCCTAATTCCGGAGACGGAAACAGAGTCTTTCAAGAGTGGCTATGAAAAATTCAAGAATGAGTCGAAAAACTAGAACGAAATGCGAGATATGAATACGAGATACTTTTTCGTACTCGTACAAGCTACCCCTATCCGTTTTGCATGAGGTGTTTCACATAAATTATCATTCTTTTAAGACACATAACCTCAAACGAAAATAAATTCACCGCAATCGGACAACGACGACGACGATGATGACGATGACGAAGAGGACAACTAGTATGCACTACGAGCTACTCGTACAATCTACGGACTACAGCGGACGGATGACGACGGGATTTTTTGACACCAGCGTCGTCATGGTTCCAATCTAACCCCAGTTGGATTTTTGTTTAAGAGCTCACCTTGCACAATACATATACGAGTACTTGTACACCAACAGAGAGAGCACCAGGCAAAGCAAAACTACCAAACCACGGTCTGGTCCGATTTTTTATTTTATTTTTTTTTTTTAAATGTTTTTCCTCAACTTTTTGATTCTTTTTACGACCGCAACTCTTCTCTGTCCCTGCGCTGCTCACCTTGTAGGTTGCCGTGTTTTGAAACTTTTTAATACCACGAATGCACGAGCATCACGAATGCGGCCATACCATTGTGCCAGTACTCGTACTACATCTAAGTGGAACTGCAAGGTTTTATGGTTTTACAGATGTATAGGAGGGCAGAGATCCTCCGAGCGCGGATCAAGTTTCCCCCCTGCAGCAGGCACACGATGACAGCTATGCCATGGAAAATGACAGAATTTTTTTATTTTTTTTTATAAATTTTGCTGCTTAAATTGAATTTTTATTGTGCTGCGGTTTTGCAGAGGCCACATCTTCTCCAAAAGATACGAGTTCGGGTCTATAGATACACCACTGCCACCGAGTTTCTATATTCTTCTACTCTAGTCTATATAGTACTTTGTACTCTGTTTGTGGTTCCTCTAGGCGCCATGGTTTCTTTGTGTAGGTAATTCAATTAAACTTCTTTGGCGTTGGCTTATAATTTTTTAATGGCCTTACACTGTGCGGATATACGAGGATAATCCAAAACGAGTATCAAAAGAGATTGCTCTAACAAATTCAGTTGGCTGCAGCTTTAGTGAGTGAAATAGCTGCTCGTTGCCCTTCATCAGGTTGGTCATTAACTTCTATTAATCTCCATCTTAATCTGCAGGTAAAATCGCCCCATTCCGAAGCTATTTTGTGGGTAATTCTCGACTATTTATGAGACAGATTACCGCCAGATGCATTGGGGATAGATGGTAAGTGATTGGTGGTTCTGAATGGCTGCTGTGCTTGGTGTGCCAAGTGTCAGTAGCAAGAGGAGCAGCAGGCAGATGAGTTCGGTGGATAAATATTCTTAGTGCTAGTAATTCAGCCAACCATACTCGTACACATCTTATTCTAGCTTCTAGGTTTTGTTTGTTTATTTAATAACTTTTTGCATGCCTACGAATCGGATTACTATGTGGGGGTAGAGCGATTACTGGTAGTGGGAGTAGGATTAAGTCTCTAGGTGATGTGCGAATAAATTGGTTTATTTTTGGACGACTCATGATTTTTACCATGGAATGCCGGGGGCGACGAAGCACATGGCTTTTGAATTCGTAAATTGTAGAAACTATTGGAAATGTATAAACGTGCTGCGTAAGTGTGTTTTCACCTGAGTAAAATCTGAAATTATGATGTTTTATGAGATACATATAAACAAAACGTGCAGCCCCAGCTGTATTTTAATGGAATTAATCGTATAAATAGAGAGGTAGGTCATGTTTTGCATATGGGACACAAGGCATTTGCGTATCTTTAAGCTGGAAACTTGTACAGATTTATGTTAGGAGGGTGACGCTCATCCAACTACCGTACGAGGGTTGCTACTTTAGTTTTGAGATATGGCAACACCAGTGTGAAAATGTCAAATCTGACATTGGCATCGTAAAGTTTGCCATTTTTAATGGAATCGCAATCAGCATGTTTTATCATACGAGTGCTACTTGTGTTGTGTACAGGTACTTGAAACATTCATCTTGGTCAAAAAATGGAATTAAATCGTAAACATTTTCGTGCGAAGATTTTCTGACTTTCATCTTAGATTAAACCAACAACAGTCTACTGATCAATTCGCTTCGACTTTTAACAATGAAGCACCATCTCGAGCCACCGTGTTTCGCCGGATTCCCGAATTTCATCGTGGTCCCACTTGGCAACAGTACAAATTCCCTGAAGGTTGTACAAAATCAGTCGTTGTGCCAGAAAAAATCGTTGCTGTGCGTGAACTGATGTTGCAGAAGTGTTCGGGGAAACCAATCGCATAAGACGAATCATTCTCCACCACCACAATGCAAGCTCTCATACATTTTTGAGCATTCAAAACATCGAACTAATGGGTCAGTCCGGATTTGGCACCCAATGAAAAAAGTGAGGTCAACGTTTTTCGACGCCGGAAAAAGCGGTTGATGCGTTCAAATTACATGTTTTGAAGGCACCACAATCGGAGTGGAAAGTGATTCGAAAATTGGTTCAAACGCTTGCAAACGTATATTGATCTCTATAGAGAATATTTTGAAAAACAATAAAGCTATCTCAAAACTTAAATAGCAACCTTCGCACTCCCCATCACAACCTCGAACAATCTACCTAGAGTAAGGTACGTATAAATTGACCAAAATGATATTGTTGTCCGATATTGGATGCTGTAAGAATTAGGTAGACTCTAGAGAGTGGTAGCACTAGAGTACAGCTAAAGTTGTAAGCGCATGTTTTGAAGAACAAGAGACAAAAGTTGCAGCATTTTCCTTAACGAAATCAACAGTGGAGTCACGGGTTCAAATAGACACATCAAATAAACTCTATCTCGGCTAGTTTAACAAAAATGACATAATCGATGCCTAGGATGATAAGGGTATTCAAGAACACATGGTCCTTGGCATAATGAGTGGATACGATGAAAACAAAAGCACCGAAGGAAGAGTATCAAGACAGAGGAAGATGCTAAAAGTAAAGGAAATATGCTTGTCTCCATCACAAGAACAATACCTGGATGTCCTTTAAAAAAAGCTTAGCAACTGAAAGCTGGCTTTAAGTTCGAAAGAGAATCGGGTTCCAGTTTATGAAAAAGTCATCCCCGCTCGCAGTATGGAAAAGATTAGCTCAGCTATCAAGAAGCTAAAGAACTACGAGTACATAATTGCCTAGCAGCAGAGCTTTTGAAACATGGCGGTGATGTTTTGGAAGAACGCATGCCCCGAATGATTCACCAGGTTTTGGTGGATGAAAGCATGTCTTATGACTGAACTTTGGTCTCGGATGTGGGGAATGGAGAAAGATACAATTGTGAATCTTCGAATCACAACACCCAACTTCGAGACGACAAAGAGCAACGAACCAAAGTTTTGAGGATCAAACTACATATAGCGAATTCTGAAGCGGTCGGTGTGGACAATTGAAAACAGCAGGCTTGCTGTGAAAGCGCGCGAATGAAAGGTTGCCGCCAGTGTCACTTCACGAGTCGGGAGCCTGTTAAGTAAACAAACAAAATATCTATGTAGTTGTACCCACAAAGAAACAAATACGAGATAGCTATCCAACCAATCAATGATTCTGGGGTTTGCTTGTTCACAAATTACATAGGTAGAAATTTTAAACCTCGAAATGCCATTGCAACTATACGAGTACTATGCAAACGCTTGAAACAGAGAAAACTTCTCTAAATAAAGTAACCGGCGATCAGTTAAGGCAGCTATTCTCCTAATAGATTTCAAAATTTAGCCAGAGGTGTTTACTTTTACCTATTCATACTACGATACGAGTGCCTGACGTTACGTTATAGATAGATAATAGTCACTAGGTACCAAGGCCGAGCTATAGAAATGAACTCCGGACCAGTTTTGTAAACAAGTGCTGTGCAAACCCGTTCGTGGTGATGAAAAAAACAATACACCTCTCGTCAGTTTCACTCGCCTTTTTTCGAAAACTATTTCTATCAAATTACAAAAGCCCTTCCTATTAATGTACACCCTGGGGAAACAGATAATTAGTCGAATGCTTCTCAAATCGCAAATAAAAAAAATAAAAAAACAAAAAAACCCAGTGGCGCTAGCAGCCAAATATGGGCCATGGCCTAGCTTCTTGACACTCATTTCTGTTGCTCATGTTGTCATTTTTGTCACATCTGAGCGGAGCCTACGGTTTATCGCCGAGTCCGAACGGCACTCCTTAGAACCATTTTCGTAGGCAATTTTTACTTTCGGGAGTTTGCCGTTGCCCGCCGAAAGGGTGATGGCGATATAAAAAATTGTTCCAGCCAGGAATCGAACCCTGACTCTCTGGGTGATAGTCCAATGAGCTAACTATAGATATCAATAGGCTCGAAATATCTTTAGTAGATCTTTAGTAGCTTACCAAATTTTTAGATTTTTCCGTACCTGAAAGAGAAAAAACATTGATCAAATACAGTTTATTTTCAAATAGTTATTTTGTAGGTAAATGTGGTTGAAAAAAGAAAAGCTAAGTCCCTCCCTGGTTTGTTCTTGTTGTCCAAGAAATTGGATGAAAAATTTTTTGATAAAATAGATGAATACGGCGACAAGCACTCAAAGAAAACTGCGTTTAGTGAATAGGTTAGCATTACATCCTCACAAGATTGGATTCCTGAACCAAGAAAAACATTGTGCTGAATATTGGAACGATTCAGAAATAAAATTTATGATTAACAAAGTTCATCTACCAATGTCTTGTGAAAAAAAAAAAAAAAAAAAAACCAACATCGTCACTAGGAACACCACCTTTTTTCAAGTACAGTGGACATCATTACGACCGCTTTAGTCGATCTTAGTGAGGTGTGGGCAAGAGCTTAACTATTAAATGCCCCTCCTGAGACATATGATACAAAGGATCGTTCGATCGTACCTTGAAATAACGATCTGCGACTGTAAGCTTCTTTAAAATCTCTGGGCCCCAAACTGTGATACGTGCAGCCGATAGAAAGAACATGATCATTAGTTGTTTCATCTACAAGACTTCTTCTTGGCAGCCGTATCTATTCCTTTACTCTGAAAGAAAATCCTGAAATTGTTTCGCAAACTTTGCCTTTGAAGATATACTATGAAGAATGATTTACAAAAAACAAAAACGGGAAGATTAGGTACACTTTGAAGTTGTCTTCCTTCCACACCATTCTTCAAAAAACACTTTAACTAACGTGAAGACGGTAGACAAGGCACCTTCAAAAGATCTAGATGCCACCATGATTGAATTATCTTTACCACTATGTCGCGGAGCAAAATATGGTACATTTGGCCCCATTAACCCAGAATCAACGCAACAAACATCACCAGTTTCCTCACAAAGAGCAGTGGGCACTTCTCCTATACCCAAGAGCCATGGCTCGTTATTTCCGGGGAAAGGATATAGCAGGTCAAGAGAAGAAGGTTTACCCCTAAATATGTCATAGACAATTTCGCAGTAACACTGCTTACCTCCAACAAAAGCAAAAAGACAAGGTACCTTCCATCTTCTTCTTCTTATCCTTTTATTAACCCTTTCCTCGTTATACGAACTTATGCGTAACGAGTTTCCCATTTTTACTGCATCGCTGCTGCTCCGCTTATGGGGTTGGCTAATGTCGCAGACCGCAGAACGCGTCTACATAATGCTCGGTCCTGGATCGCTTCAGTGGTAAGCCCCAGGCGTTGTTGCGCATTTGCCATCTGAGAAATCCAGGAATTCTTTTTCCGAACTCGTTTTCTTACAGTTGGAGTGACCGTAGTTGATAGTGCCTTTTTAACCGGATTTTCCGCAGATCTTCTTTGAACGTGGCAATACCAACTTATTCTATTCGCCTCAAGCTGTTCGGTTACCGAATTCTTTATATGTAGAATTCCTCTTATACGCGTAGATCTAATGCAATCGCGTTTAGTGACTCCACTAGACATCCTTAACATTTTCATTTCCGCTGCCGTCATTTTGTTTTTAAACGCTTCGTACATTGTCCAGCACTGTGAACCGTATATAAGAGCTGGTCTTACAACCGTGGTGTAGAGTTTCCCCTTTAATTTAAGTGGAAATTTTCGGTCGCAAAAGATTCCCGAATTTTCCCGCCATTTCATCCATCCCACACTAACTCTGTGGTCTACGTCGTCGTCACATTTCGCTTCCATGTTAACGATTGATCCTAAGTACTTAAAGATAGTGCTTTTCGGAAGAACTATTCCGTCTAACATTATATCCGGAACAGGTCGCAACGGATGTGCAAATGGGCACGTCAAATGCTCCGTCTTTGAACGACTTATTTTAAACCCGTTTCTCTCTAGCGCATTTCTCCATGAATCTAAGGCGTTCTGTAAATCTTCGACGTTATCGCTAAGTATAACTGCGTCGTCAGCGAAGAGAATTGGCGTTACATTTGCTTCGCGCATGCAGTCTTTTAAAAGATAGTCGAATACTACGTTAAAGAGGAAAGGGCTAAATACGCTTCCTTAATGCACTCCGACATTAACTGGAAATTCTCTCGTTAGTCCAGCAGAGCTTTTAACCGCAGTTTTCACGTTTCCGTACATGTCTTGTATTATTCTAAGAAGGTACCTTCCATATGATGACCATCAACCTCGACTACCCACCCAGACACTTCAAGAAGTTGGTTGATGACATCGCCTCCAATCGGGAAGGCTGTGGTGCTGGCAGCCCAGTATGGGCCATGGCCAAACTTCTTGACACTCATTTGTGGTGCTCATGTTGTCATTTTTGTCACATCTGAGCGGGGCCTACGGTTTATCGCCGAGTCCGAACGGCACTCCTTAGAAGCTTTTTCCTAGGCAATTTTTACTTTCGGGAGTTTGCCAATGCCCGCCGTTGCGTTGTGTTTTGAAACATCGAGCAGTTTATGCACTACTCTCACATTTTTCTTCTTAGTTGCTCCTCTTGGTTTTTGGCATTTTGAAGCCATTCTCAGAAACTTAACGCAACAGCAGGGTTCCCTTTTTACCTGCTTTACCTGCGACGGTTTATTTTCTCGAGTTATGCCAGACATACTGCCAATGTCGTGGTAACTTGAAGGACATTTATCCTAAGTATTATAATTGAAGCTGGCTGAAGTCACTCAAGCTTTAAAGATAAGCTATTTTTAATGTTCGTGAAAAGCTCACCCCTTGGTGGTGTGAGCAGTTTTAAACACATCTTCTTGTCAATCTTAAACAAAAAAAATATTTTGACAACACTTCGTTACTTGAATCACAAAAATCAGTAGTCACCAAGTAAATGATTCTTAGAATCAAAAAATCAAGTGCGCAATCAAACCTCTTACAAACTCAAGACGACATCTTCTTGGTTATTCAGAAATCCAATTGACAATCCACCAGACAACTTGACATAAAAGTCATCTTCCAAAGTTTGCTACAACCAACCAGAATCAGGCCACAAGTAGCATTCTAAAGGCGTACCCACATGGAATATCTCTTGTAACTTCTCCTCACATGACAATGCAATCCTCTTTCCATACAAATGTATTGCAAATCCAAAAACATTTTGAATGACTGCTGAATGGCATACAACAAAATAAAAACGTTGAATCCTATTTGTTACAACAGGAACAGGAATGAATGCTTACTTGCTGGGATGCATCTTCTTCACTTGAGCAGAAGAAAAGATTCATTGTGACCAAAAAATTGAAATAAAAAATCAAAACGAGTAAATCAAAACGACATCTCTGGCATGACCGAATCAGAGATTTTGAACACACGAAAGGAGAATGTAAAAAGGCGCGCTGCCTGATTGGATTGAAGCAGCTGAGAAGACAACATTTCAAAAATAAAATTTGAGGATGTCCATAGTAACGAAAACCATGTACGTACGGGTGCAAAACTAATTGAACGCGAAGAATGAATGTGGGATTTTCTTACGAAAAAAATATATTAAAGTGAAGGTGTTTAAGAGTATTCGTTTGTGGCGCAGAGTACAGGGTGGAGCATATGAAACTGCGAGTACTTGTTTTGATTAAATTTTCAGTACAAATAAATGTCCGACTAAAGTTCTGTGACTTGTTTGAAGTGCATGTTTCCAAAAATATGATTCTATATTATACTTCTATTGTAATAGAAACGATGACAATCTGCTGAGTTTAACCAATTAGCATAGACCTTCAAAAATTATGTCAGCTGTTGGCCCTTGTGAGTTCAACACAATTCTCTCAAGCATAATGTTGGATTGTTCGAAAAGAAATTTCGTTTTTTTTATGAAAATGAAAGACCATTTGCTTATAGTGAATAAATATTTTATTGAATTATACATTGTCCCCTAACTCGTCAGCGTTAATTTGAGAAATGATTCTTGGGTATTACCTACTTACTTTAGGTGGCGCTACAGTCCGGACTTCGGTCTCAGTGAACAAGCGTCTCCAGCCAACTCGATCTTTTGCTAGATGGCTACAGTTTCGCAATATAAATTGGCTGAGGTCCCCTTCCACTTGCGTGCACCACACAAGTCTAGGTCTTCCTCTACTGCGCTGTCCTTGGAGGCGGATTTGAAGACTTTTCAGACCGGGGCGTTGCTATCCATCCGCTCTTCATGATTCTTCTATCTCAGTCGTTAGATTTACACTCTTCTGGTTAAGTCGATGTCACTGACAGTCCATACAGTTCGTCATTCTATCTCCTCCTCCATTGACCGTCAATGCAGATGGGACCGACTATCACTCGAACAATTTTCGTCCAATGGCAGCCAAGAACACCCTCATCCATTTTTGATAATGTTCATGCCTCCGCCCCCTAGAGCAGGACAGGGATAAGAAAAGTCTTCTGTACATAGGGTAACTTTTGTTATTCGAGTGAGGGTTTTGCTACTCAATTGACTTCCTAGACCAAAGAAACGGCGGTTGGCAAGAGTTATTATTCGTTCGATCTCAGCGTTGTTGGTGTCGTTGTCTGTATTTATAGCGGAGCCTAGGTAGACATGGTCATTAACTACCTCAAATTTATATCTGTCGAGGGTGACGTTCTGCTCGAGACGTCGGTGTTGGTTGTCCTTTTTTCTTGACAGCACATACTTGGTCTTGCCCTCATTGACCATTTTCGCCGCTTCCGTCTCAATACTTGTAAAAGCGACACAGACATCACGCTGCTTTCTTCCTATTATGTCAATATCATCGGCGAACACGAAAAATTGGACGGACTTTTGAAAAATTGTCATTCGCGGGCTTAAAATCGATAAATAGGTGGTGTGTATCGATCATAGGTTTTCTCCAAGATCTGCCGTTGTGTAAATATTTGGTCGATTGTGGACATTCCTAGCCTGAAGCCTTACTTGAGGATCGGACAAACAATGCTGAGGTTCCATTCATCGGGCGTACTTTCATCCAACCATATTTTAGAGATGAGGTGGTGTATGCTCCTTATAGAGTCGTCGCCTGCCGCTTTGAAGAGCTCGGCAGTTAGGCCGCTGCTCCAGCAGCTTTTTCGGATTTCAGCTCGTCCAGGTTGAAAGGTACATTCTGCCTGACATCATCAGCGTTATACAGCATACAGAAATGATCTTTCCATATCCTCAGCATCGACTGCGACTATACTACGATGTTAACTTGTTTGTCTCAACAGGTTTTGATTCGGGACTTGTGTCAATGGCATGTTTTTGTTTTAGCTTTTGGTAAAACTTCCGGATCTCATTCCTGGAGTAGCATTCCTCAATATCCTCTACTGGATATCTGACTTAAACAAGATATCAACTTTATTCAAACGTAACAAAGGCTAGTACCTATTTCTTTTAGAAATATAGTCCTAAATGAAGACTGTACCATTAGTATAAATAGAGCAATTTCCGGTAACATGGGGCAGATAGACTTTTAATTTCGAACGATATTCTTCTTAGAATATACCCATGATTCAATTCTCAAATTATCGCTGACGAATAAAGGGACACCTTGTATATTGCCCATTCTGGTCCAATACCTTTTGCCATCTTTCTGGCAGTAGCATGATTGCACGATCATACAATTTTTGGCCTTTGCTTGCAAAAAACTGATCCACCGATTGTAAAGGTTTTACAATCTAAAAAGTTTTGTAGAGACCGAAAGAAATAATATTCAGAAGGCGCCAGATCTGTAGAAATCCAAGTCGTAAAAGTAATTGGCGAGCTACCAAACTTGTACGAGTTGTCGCATTATCTTGGTGGAACACTGCACCTTCTATTCGATCAATTCTGGCCTTTTCTGTTTGATGTGTGTCATTTGATTATCATGAACGGAACGATCGAATTCAATAAATTTAATCCCCCAGCGATCTTTACGAGATGACTTTTTTGTCATCAGCTTCAAACGGCCTTCCAGAACGTGATGCATATTCAACATCAAAATTGCCGGAACGAAACTTTACAACCAGTTTTGGCACTGGCGTTCTGTCAATACAGCTTCCCCATACACACCGGAAAGTTCGAAAATGCGGCTTTTCACTTCCCATATTTGAAAGGGCGGCAACCAAAAACTACTGCGTAGAATCAATCTAAATTTTTCGCCAGCAAACCTTTCTATGTCAGCTGTTAAAATGTAGTAGGTTAAATATGAAGTTGGCTGTGATTCTATTTTGAAAAAACGAAATAATTTTCTGAACAACCCAATAATTTCAGTTGCTCAAGCGCTTCATCTGCCCAAAAGATCAGAGTTTAAGGTTATACGAAGAATGGTTACACATGTACAATTTAAACGTTCCAAAATAATGAAATTACGGATAAAAATTCAGGAATTCAGAGCTTTTACGACGGTTTGTAATGTGTTTTTAGAAATTCATCATCTGAATTAAACAATTTATACCTTCACTACTTAGTAGCACAAAAGTTTCACTTTATCTCGCTTGAGAAATTCATAAATTTGATTAGATCATTCTTCATTAACCCGATTAAGACATGATGAAGACCTTGAACTTATCCCCAAATACTAAGCCAAACTAAAATTCCAAACGCCAGATATAAATATACATAGTAGCAGATTTTGCTCTACATTTAGTCATTTTAGTATTTGCAAACAATGTCATCCGTCATGTCTATGGAATGATTGTCAACTCGGCGACGGCCCTGAATATGCCATAAATCTTTTTCTACCTCTCCTCCCCCTCCTCCTTCTCTACTTTATCAGCGCCAATTTAAAACAAAAAAAGGCTGACTGGTAAGAAATAAAAAAATTATTTTCACAAGGAATCTTCTCCTCCTAACAGTAAATTTCTTTCAACATGACATTCATCGCTTAATTCTTTACACCCATACGAATACCTACCTACTCATAGACGCACTGAGATACTTTTAGTTTACCACACAAAGGTCGCTCCTCTACCACTACTACACCACTACCAAACAGGCAATCACTAGAGCGATTTTCATTAAAAATTCGTTTTCATCGCGCTCGCATTGACGCCAGGCATTGCTCCAATAAATTGCACATCTTTCAGTAACGAAGATCGAGTAAAGAGAAGAGTCCAACTGAAGAAGACAGCCTTCAGGAAGATGGCTCCGACGAGGGAACTGGGATAAGAATTCTTTGGACCATCAGCTAACGCCTGACTTTATTTCCTTCGCCTTGGTGACTCTTGCTCCGTTGTGTGCATACACTCAATGAGCAATTTATTTTCTGTCATCCTTAGTGCTTTAAGAGCTCTCCGACCAAACCAGTTTAAGAATGTAAATCGGCCAAAAACAAACTTAAAAGGGGAAAAAAAAACACCAATCAAGTGGAAGGGAGTGAAGTTGAGGGTAACCTCGTTATACTCATTTCATAAGATCACGTTGGCCCGCCTGTAGCCAACACCATCGAGCCAGAACATATGAAGTTCTTCTCGTCATCGTTGGAAATGAGATTGGAGGTGGAATACATGAAACAGGAGACAGAGAAGACACCCAACATAATGGGCTTGAGCTTTGACTTTTATTTCATCGTCCTCGTCATCGTTGTTGTCGTTGTAAAACTTACTCTCTCTAAGTGATACACACCAGCAGTCTTACTGACTAGAAATCTTGTTTTCGTGTTTTTTTTTTTTCGTAAATTACTAGCACTGTGCCACACACAAAAGAGCAGTTGTCTGCTATTGCTCTTACTTTTTGCTCTTGCTAAAGTAGGGGGACATTGTAAAAAATAATGGGCAATCCCTCGGCTTGACTTTATCTCTGTATGTGCGTTCTTCCTTCTGCTTTATTAATAAGCTTCATGGCCATCACCATCATCATCATTATCCGTAGCAACAGCATCATCATCATCATCAGGAATATCATCGTCATAATCATTACCATTGTCGTTGTGATTGTTGTCATCAGAGACAGATTTGTTGTTGTTGTTGTTATTATCGCCCACTTTAGTGCTCCGGCACACACACTACTCATCGTCTATAATGTTTTGAGGCTCTGATAATTGCAAGTACAATATTTACTATAATAGCTTCCACTTCATCTTCTTTCACATATTTTGCAAAATGCAAAAGCAAAACAAAAACACACAGGGTGACGAATGAGATCTCATTTTGACACTAAATGCGGTTTGGAAATTTTACTTTGACTGCCAAAGTCATATGTTCTATTTAAAGAGTGATGAGTGACATGATGTCATGTGTCTTTTATAAATTCGCAGAATTTTTACAATTTAAATTGCCACACTCAATAAATCATGTGTTCTACTGTGGGGTCCCACAGGGAAGTATCTTTCAGTCGATACAGTTTTCTTAAAGCTTAAGCCGAACGTTTACTGCACGGTCATAAGCATGGAGCATGGAGCTTTACAGCGTTACAGTTGCTAACTCGACTGATTTATCTATTGTTTATACGGCCGTATCGTCCGCGAACATAGGTAAAAAAAGCATCTTCTTCTAGCGGTATATCTCGAGTGTAAAGTGAGAACAAGACCGGGCCAAGAACACTTCCTTGTGGTACTCCGGCAGCGATCACCTTAAATTCAGAGTATCCAGATTCGAGTTAAGCACGGAAAATTCTTTGCGCAATGTAAGATTCTAAAATCTTATAAAATTGTTTTGGAAGAATCTGTAATAGCTTAAATTTCAGGCTTTCGTCCCATTCCTTGTCGAAGGACTGAGAGATATCAATAAAAGCGGTAGAACATATCTTTCTCTCCTCTAAGGCTTTCTCTACTTCATTTGTTATTCTATAAACCTGGTGAATTTTGGAATGCTTTGTTGTGAAGCCGAATTGGTGGTCAGGAATCAAAAGTCTTTCCAATACCTTAGATGCTATCGGCAAGATACGATTTCTTTTCATTTTGACGTTTTCCTGGTTTCGGAACCATTATAACCTCGGCGACTTTTCATAGCCTTGGAAAGTATAATAATCTAAGCGCGCGGGTAATTAAATTGTAATAGGCTCACCCGTCGCCGAAATTCGACGATTCACAAAGGAACAGTTGTCGTGTACACAACAAAAGTGCCGTCACTCGTCACTATGTTTCTCTTTTTTTCATTTTGTTTAGTCTCCATCCCACTTATAAGTCAAGGCAGTCAAAAACGATTCGACTATACGTTTATCCCTAGCATCTTTCCTTTTCTTTACTAATGACTTTCAAGGGTAAGCAGACTTAAAAATGTGTTTTTTTTTTTCTCAGTAAAGCTGGCCATACACGACGAACATGTTCGTGCGATCTGTTCGTGTTCATGATCTTGTTCGACGTTTGTGGTGCTCTTGACGAACCGATTCAATGTTTATTAAAAATATTCAAAATTTGTGGATTTGTTCGCGAGCATGTTTGCCGTTTGTGGCGTTGTTTGAAAACATTTTCTTTTTTAAATAAATTTTGTTGCGTGCACATGAGCGGAAGATAAAAAATGGCAAATTTTAGCAAAATGTTTCTTTTGGAATTTATCGAAATTTTTAGAAATATTAAAACTTTAATTCCTCGAAACTTTGTCCAGTTGCGAGGATTCTTAAATTTGCTGACAGTCTCTCGTTTGCTGTAATTGCTTCTCGCATTCCTGTGTTTTGTTTTCAATAACTGGACCGATCGAACTCAGCAATATGAGTTTCTGAATCCATTCTAAGAAATTTTTAAAAATCTTCTAATGCAGACATTTCTAATTTTCCCAACAATTTAGAATGAGTGCAATCGTTTCTACCATGCAGCCACTCTTTCATCCCCTCTCGCCTTTTTTGTTTATTAGTTTTTTCTTGCTTTCGCTTTTTGTATATATACATTGTTAATTATGCAATTGCATCATCCGCGTGTGCGTTCTCCATATTTTCTTGTTGAAAGTTACAGCAAAAGTGATGTTCCGCAAATCGGTTAGCCATGTGTGGCCAAATGTCAACGAACAAATCGCACGAACATATTCGTCTTGTATGGCCAGCTTAAGCTACATAAAATTGTAAATATTGTAAAATTTCGGCTAGGGTTCGAAATCATAAAACGTTATTCTGTTTCAAAACACTTAATTTATTATTATTTAAAATAACTTCCACTGAAGCGATCCAGGACCGAGCATTATGTAGACGCGTTCTGCGGTCTGCGACATTAGCCAACCCCATAAGCGGAGCAGCAGCGATGCAGTAAAAATGGGAAACTCGTTACGCATAAGTTCGTATAACGAGGAAAGGGTTAATAAAAGGATAAGAAGAAGAAGAACTTCCAAGTAATTCACAACCGATTTTACTATCTCACAATTCAAATTTCTTATCGTTCACTATTAAGGCTTAAGGGCTGAACAGAATGTGAATCTGTATCTGTATCTCGAAGTTGGGTGTTATTCAACTACGAGATTCAGATTATCCATGTATTGAACTTTTGAAAGTTCGATATCAGATACAGATTCAAGTTTCAGATTCACATTATGTTCAGCCCTTAAGCTCCTTTTCTGTCGCTTTCCAAAAATCAACTTAACTCACGCTTTGTTGTTTCAGAACACATGATGAACACTGATCAGAGAATAATACTAGTCAGTTTGGTTTCAGTTTGCAAACTGTTTTTCTTGTCAGAAATGGAGAACATGGCCTACAAGACTCCCCACAGAAATTTGGAAAGCCTTAAAACAGCATTATGGCAGGACTAGGTACAAGGGCTTTGTTATTTTTAAAATTGTTTATTGTTTCGCAAAGTTCGACCAACGACACGCTCTTTATTTTAAAGTCGTCAGGTGTCGTTATCATACCACCAAAGTCTGCTGTTAGCGATTGTCCGTCAAATTGCTTAAAGGCTTCTTCTAGGTGCTCGGCAACAAGTCCGCCTTCTCCTTGTCTTTTTTTGCCCACTCGTCTTTTTTTTTTTATCGGTAGCGACTGCATTTGAGGTTTTTTAATACCTCTCATAGCGTTCCATAGTGAATAATTTGAATTTTTTGGGCAGTCAAGACTTCAAGATACGTAGAGATCTCTCTTTTTTTGAAATCTTTGATTGGTTTCTTAAGCTCATTACACAGATGGTTTAATAAAGTTTTATGCTTGGGAGCTTAGGATTGTTGCCATCTTTTGCGTGCTTTCCCCTTTTGACGAATCAGTTCTCTTATCTCCGGCGGATACTTAGCTTCGCTGTATACGATTTCTTTCCTTCTAACGGGAGTGTTGTTCCACGCTGCTTTCTTTTTTTTTTTTTAAACAACTTAGCACTCAAGTGGATATGACTACACTTAAAGTGCTTGAGCACGGGTTAAATTGGGAGAGAGAAAGAAAGATGTTTGGGCTCAGTGAATATTTCGCTCCATGGGTGGCATTCAACATTTAATGGGGAGACAGAATTACTGGTGTAATTGGACTTGTTGCTGTAATTCAAGGCAGCCACTTAACGTGGTCTTACTTGCCTTAAAAAAAAAAAGAGTGTCTGTCGGGCGCGGCTGGGACTGAACACTGAACCGTCCAATTTGAATGTCAATACACTACCACTTGAGCCACGGCCACCCGTGTTTGATTCGACAAATCTGCCGTCTTCATCATCTATTTCATACGGTGTTTTAAGCGACACATCCAGAACAATATTTTTTAAAGCCGACCTTAGTTAATGTAGCGGCTCCATTTTTTTTATTAGACGCTCGCTTATTGTCAAGTTTACTGGTAATTTTATGACTCTACTGTTGATAGTACTGGATCTGTCTGCAGATTCGTATAAATAACTCTTATACCTCTTGTATAAAATCTAGGTTTAACTGCTGCTTTCACAAACAAGACTAAGGGCCGACTTTAAGAATATTGCCAGAATATATTAGCGAAAAAATAAAATAAAATTGCAGCTACAAGAGTTTCCCTCTGTTTTCCATTTCTAATCAAAACAACGGTTTTCTTTCAGAATCTTACAAGCTGCGTGCCAAATTAAAGTTCTAACATTTCTGCTTACTAAGAAAATTTTCTGGAAGAACGAATTCTTCACGCTCCATCGAATTTGCAACACTACACCTTCTGTGCTTCATTCTCCATAACCTACAATATTAGCAAAGTACTGGTAATTTTCCCGTTTGTGTCATTTTCTCTTCTTTGTATTTCATTTACTCGTATAGTTGGTAGCCGTTGCCATTGCCATTGCCTATGTCAATACCGATAACTGGTTGCGCCGGTAAAGTATTTTAACTTCATTAGCTCCAAAGAACGTAACAAAGAAACATAAACACCTACCTACCCACAAATTACATTTTGCAGCACGTTCCACCGTCCAGCTAACCCCACAGATTTCGTACCAAGAGTACTATCCTTTCTTTACGACAGAAACTCTTTTAATTTTCTTTCCCTCACAGCACTACCTTATAGTATCAACTCTATTAATTACTCATTACTGCTTTCCCATTATTCCCGATTCTTTATTAGGGACGTCAAAGAACCAGGCCGTTTCGTTATCGTCATTTGGTTCGTTAGCTTGCTTAGTTACAAGAAGTAGTAGTGTTAGATACACTGTAACCCTTGTCAACTACCAACTACCAACTACATACTACCACCTACCGGCTACTTTGTCTTCCTGTTTTTTTTATGACTCAATTTCTCAAAGTATCTATCGGGTTGCAAATGGCTTATGGTGTTAAGGTTGGAAGAATATTTGCACTTATCTAGCCTCTGTGTTCAGAACTGCGGTAAATTTTGTTGGCATTAGCGCGCAAAGAAAAAATGGAGAAAAAAGTTTCCTTTAATGTTGTTCGGATAGTACGTGACCGAAATTTGATAACACCTCGCATGCAAAGTCGAGAATCTATGCTCAGTTACTTTTATAAGTGGAAGATACAAATTTTGCAAGTTTTTCCTTATCAGTTAACAAATATTTTCTCTGAACATTTACGGATAGGAAGCCATAGATTACGAATTCCTATGTCATGGACGAAGAAATTCGCAAAAAAAACGTTGATGACAGTTTGTGCAAAAATTACAAACGAAAAGAGAAGCGCGCATGTTCCGATAGACATACGAAAATAGATTTAGTAACTGCGAAGTAAATAGAGATAACAAAAAAAAAATCTATTTGCAAACAGAAGATTGTTGTCTTCTTAACCGAATAAACCCTAAATACTTTCTCGAAAGAGAACCCAGATAAAATTGCTGGGCACAGGTACAATCTTTATAACAGCTAATGGAACAATTGGGCTTATAATTATCTATGAGCCCCTATACGTACATATGTATTCCAAGCACGTTGGACACAATCAAAATTTAAGAGAAATAAGTGCAATACATAATGGTTTGGTGTTGCAGATATAAGGTGCTATGCGCGAGTGCTGACGAAGACAAAAATAGTAGTACTACAAACGGAACAGCAAATGAATTCCCCAGATGAAATCAACGGGGAAGTAAAATCCAGGAAAAACACAAATGAGACCTAAACCGGGCTACTTTGATATATTTGGAGCTCAGGCCGGTAAGGACTTTCGAGTCTAAGTCAGGGTCGCGGAAGGGGTTACTGGCTTTGGTCTAATCGACCCCTACTACTATCTAGTAGGCGCAAAGATGTCTTGCGGGCACTTGCCTAGATGTGAGCATTGTACTCCATTTTTGGGCGACTGAAAGCCTTATATATTAAAGCCAGATCAGAGGGTGTGAAATATTTCTTACATTGCTTGAAGAAACCTAGACCTTTCGCAGCATTTTTGGCGACTTCGGTGGTCATTCCAACGTAGTTGTCGTTGACACACATGACGAGAATGGACAGTTTTTCGGTTTTGACGACGCAAGTGCCATTCATGGATCATGGCTGGGTATTTGAATTTCGCCTTATCGATAGCAGACAGCATTGTGTTTTGGAAGCATTAAATTCCACTCTGTTGGTAGTTCCCCAATTGGTTATGCTGTTAATATCGGATTTTAACGAGCTTAACATATGCTGCCGTTCCCGTTCTACAGCCGAAGAGTAGGGCAGGAGTTCGGAAACGAATATGAGAAGCAAAGAGTGCTGTCGTCAGCGAAGGAATATATTGGATTAGAAGTAGCAGACAAGGGATCATTGATAAAAATTAAAAAGAGTGTCGGAGACAGAACAGAGCCCTGGGGCACACCAGAATTTATTTTGTAAATACCAGACTTGAAAGCATACATTCAAAAAAACTTGAACTAAACGTTCCGAAAGGTTATTTCTAATCCATTGAAGAATAGAGTCATTGATCCCAAATGCACGCATTTTCGACAAAAAAGCCTGATGCCTTAGAAATGTCAAGTGCAACTATCTTGCTCTCGCCAGATTGATGTAAACTTTGGTTCCACTTTCCGATGAGACATGCCATCAAATCACCAGTTACTACAAAACAGTACCATTTTCATGTTTCGAGATATTTCATGAGCTGACGATTTATCAACGTTTCAATGACCTTGGAAAGAAGGGACGTAAGTGCAATGTGTCTATAAGAGAAGAGAGAGAAGAAGATTTGCCTTTTTTAGGGACGGGCTGGACAAATGCTGTTTTCCATCTGCTGGAACCGTACCGTTTTCGTGTTTCGAGATATTTCATGAGCTGACGATTTATGAGCGTTTCCATGACCTTGGAAAAAAGGGACGTAAGTGCAATGGGTCTATAAAAGAAGAGAGAGGAGAAGATTTGCCTTTTATAGGGACGGCTCGGAAAGAGTCCTTAAGCTTACGCAGTGGTTTTGCCAGCACAGAAGAACACTTCTTCGGAAAAACGGGAGATATAACATCTGGACCAGCTGATTTGTGAATGTTAAGATCTTTAAGTACTCTTGCTACTTCACAAGTGCGAAAGTGGATTCATCACATTGAAGATTCGACGCACTCAAGTGTAAGCGGAGACACAGCACAATCCGGAAGCGTTGAGCTGACTGCAAAGTGTAGGGTTTTCGCTATTAAGGGACCTTTCATTTCACATGCCTGCAGTAAAAAGAGTGAAGATCCAACGACTGAGATAGCTGGGTCATTAAGAGCGGATGGACACCAAAGTTTCGGTCCAACAAGTACCACCGCCAAGAAACAGTGCTGGTAAGGTAGACCGAGACTCAGCTGGCGCACGCAAGTGAAAGAGGCAGCTAGCGATGGGACGAATTGATGCTCATCAACTACGGACATAAAGTAAGTAAGTTGTCTACATTGGAACTGGCTATTTTTTTATATTGATAGAAAGTATGGATTTAGATTTAGCCTAAGGGACTGTAAGTCACTTGCGAAGCTAACTTCTTAAATTCCTGTCATCGTTTTGCATCTTCCGTGATTTAAAGTTCACCAATCTTTACGTGATTCTAGAAATTTGGTTAACAAAACACTATGTATGAAATTGTTTGTTTGTTTCTACTGCTCCTACTCAAATCAGCTTAAGTTCCTTAAGTTAAAGATTTCGAATCTTAAATTCCATGACCTTAGGTTCGCCACTGCAATGAAAGGCCCTTTGGGCTGAGTGTCAGTTTAACAACTCAGCTTAAAGCCATTTCAGAAAAAAGGTTTCATTAGACACCAAACGATGTTTTGCCAATCTGAATACCCAAATTAAACTGCCAACTGACTGATTTCAAAATCAAAGTAACATCTGTCACCACTAAAACAAAACCCATGTAGGTAGGTTTTGTCTAAAATTAACTATTTCCTCCCTCTACCTATGCTCGTACCAAATTCCACTGAGACTCAACGACATGGCCCCAACAAAGCTGTCTACACATCAATATGAAATCAGTTTCCATAAAACAGGCATGTTTGTAAGATCTTGTAAACCACATAATCCTCTCGGCATCTGCTGCATACACAAGTCTACAACCTAAGAAACCGACAAAAATCGGTCTTTCCACCTTAAACTTCGAATCGATACTTCAATTACTTTCCAGTGATACTTTAACCCGCCTCATAAAACTTTCTAACTTATGGGTAAAAAGGATTAAAAACAGTTTTCCCCAGAATAAATGAAAACAAAATGCGAGATTTTCTCGAACGTGAACAGGGACAGGAACAGAAAAAAAAATCAATACCACCTTCCGTTGCAATTTCCCACCGACTTTTTATCATCATCAGAAAAAAGGGGTGAACTTTAGCAACTAGAAAAAATATGGCGCACGGAAGGGTACGCTGAAAAAAATAAAAAGTAAATCCTTCATTCTTCACACTCACTCACTTACTCAGTCAGTCAGTCAGTCAGTCGTATGGCATGTGGCATTGTGCCGTATGTTACTTTAACAATGACTCACCGTAACCGTCGTCGTCGCCAACTCGTATGCTTTAGTTCTTTTCCTTCCGGTCTTTCGTCGATTGTTTTGTTGTCTTTTTTACGCTTTTTTCCATATTTTTTCTGCTCATTCTGTTCTTTGGGAATGAAATGATATTTTTTTAATTTCAAGCTCATCACATATCCCGAGGGATTGTGGAGAAACTCGAAGGAAACTCGAAAGAAACTTAAAAGAAACTCAAAAGAAACTCTGGTTATTATCGATATAATAATTGACAATTTGAAAGTTCTGTTTTTCTTTTTATAGAGTTCTGTTGTTGGATCTCCTGGAGAAATAGACGATAGACTTCATATGTGTTTCTTCCCCTTTCTTCGTTCGTCTTTTTCCTCTTTTGTAATACAACACAGTTTGCTAACAGCAACGGTACGTGACTCATTGAGAATTTTAATTGGCGATAAAGTAGGGTATGGCATCGCATAGCAATATGTTTGTCATAACCATGTAATACTTACTCCTACTATAATATACTTCTTAAAAGAGAAACAGATGGTTTTGGCCTTCCTGCCGCTACCATTGCCAGTAAGTAGACCTCCCTCCACCATCATCGTCGGTTTTGTTTTGTTGTTTCGCACAGAAGAGGAAGAGCTCATCATTTCACTTTGGGCAAAAGATGAGTCGAAGTTTTGCAGTCGCATGAAGTGGAGTCTCTGGGTAGTCATTTCGTTGGATGTTTCATAGTAATCATGTGGGTGGTTCTCATTTCAATTCGTGTGGTGATTCTATGTCGTATCTTTAAAGTGTCGTCTTTACTGTTGTTCTCCCAGATTCGTATGTCTTCATGTCTTCTTGTCTGCCAAGTCTTCTGGATCTTACATGTATCTTGGGTGAAAAATAAATTGCGAATATACCGCACCATCATTGTGTAATTATGAAAGATAATTGCGATGTGTGTAATTGCAGTGTCTACGTGCTCATTAAAGCCAAAAACGTTGACATGGTTTTTAGGCATTTCTTTATATATTTTTTTCGGATGGAACTGGGAGAGGAACTTTAGAAAGACTTTTGTGAGATATATGGCAAACTGAGATTTATTATGTTTGAATTTTATTTTTGCCAAACTTCTCGCAACTCTTTTGGGAAATGTTGGCTTGTTCTCCAAAAATGGAATGGAATTCGATGCGATTCATCTACTTCAAGGCTTTAGTATAAAACGATTATTGTTGGTTCTTTGATTCGCTACTAAATTATTCATCAATTGCAACTGATACAACGCATGATGAGTAAGCGTGTTCAATCAATAATGAATAAATAAAAACAAAGGTAGGAGTGGATGGAATGCGTAATGTGGTACCTCTCCCAACCGATTTATGTGCATGCAGTCCAAATAAAATATTAAGCGAGACCTTGAATGTTTATTGCTCTATTTCACTGCGGTCGAGTTGTCTTCACTTTTACGAGCATGTGCTTGTTTTGATATCAGTTGATGGAATAATCCGAAACATCTAGACTGGATCTAGAATGGATGGTTTTCTTTCTTGGTATATAAGTGAGCCAGTGAACCCACTTATAACTGCCGCGAGTACTCGTATGTTAACAAAATAAATCCGAATAATCATTTAACACCTTGCTTCATACATTTGATTCTGCAATGTTTGCTCTTTACGTATGAATTGCTTCTTCGTCGTTTGAAATTATTTTGGATTTCTGCTTAGGTGAAGCCGATAGTTTGCTGATGTTTCTCCATTTGTTTGACACAAAAATTTCTACTGATTTCGGACTGAATTTTCCGAAGACTCACGCTAAAATAAGCAAACTCTGCTTGAGATTTGTACACCATTGTTCTCGTTATTTGGGCACATCTTATTAGTTCAAAATTTGTCACATTCTCATTTTAGATATTTTCGTCATCGCTATAACTTTACCTTTATACTCGTACATGTCGTACCTCGTCTTAAATGTAGGCGGAATTAAGTGAGTTTTGGCGCAATTTAAGTCATTTCACTGCTTCACTTCAAATTCTAGTTAGTACCTGCTAGGCGTTTAGCCCTAGCTTACATTAAAATTGTGTAGGTCTGTTTCGTATACCATACGTCTCGGATTAATCCTGAGGTTTTACTCGCCGTCTAGTGTCTACTGTTTGAAAAGTTCTCGGCCTAACCTAGATTGGAATCTACCTAGTCAAGTCATAAACACTGATACACAGAAAAATCAGCGCCAAATGAAAATTAATTGATATTTAAACAGTTTTTGTTTTGTTTTTATTGGGTTACTCAATGGCTACAAATCTTAGAACAACTTATTCGAAATGACTTCTACTTGCCTTCCAGCACGACTTAAGACGAGACGCACTTCATGCATGGGGAAATTGTTCACTGCATGGACATGGGCTCGCTTCAATAACTCAATATTTGAGTGTCGAGTAGAGCAAGCCATGCCCTCTAATACGGACTAAAACTTGTAATCCAACGGGTTGAGCTTTGGACTACCAGCTGGCCAATCATCCGTTGATATGAAGCCCGTAACGTTGTTTTTGAGCCACAGTTGGAGCCGTTTTTGCTTTGTGAGCTGGAGCAGAGTCTTGCTGGAAAGTCCATGGCTTGTTGTTGAATATTGATTGGTTGAGAGACTTCAAAATGGGTTCCAAGACGCAAAAATGGAGCATGGTAACGCCATCGTAGCACACTCTCCACCATACCATTACAGACGCGGGATGGTGAACCCTCGTTTTGCTTATTGAACGATTCTTCTTCGGTGAAGATTTTCTTGTCAGTAAAAAGAATTTGTCTGTGAGCCTTCTTTGCGTACCGGCTGAGTAACGCTTTCGATTTTTGCTTGCGTTTTTCCTTCAATGCGACCGTGAGCAGATGTCCAGTGTGTCGCTTGTACCCGCTGAGTCCTAAATCTTCTTTGATAATACGAAACATGGATTTTTGCGAAATTTGCATTTCCCACGACAAGATTTTCAGTTTTCGCAGCGGTTTTCGGTGGATTCGTTTCTTCACGGCTTTGATCGATCGCTTTCGGAGTTCTCACATTGCGCGGACGGCCGGATCTTTGACGGTCTCGTACTCCGCCAGTATCCTCAAGCAACTTCACAGCACGATACACAAAATTGCGAGTGATTCCAAGCGGTTGCAACGTCCTAGAGATATCGCCAATGTTGCATTTAAGTAGGCCAACTACAACAATACGATTTTCGATGTCGCCCCATTCCATGATAGCAAGCAATTAATGTCAAAAACTTTTTACGTCACAATGAAGCATTAATATCAACTGTCAAATCGCAATCAATACGAAATGGATGCGCCCAGTGTTGCATTCGTAATGAGTGAGTTCAGTTGTGTACCAGTATTTATGACTTGACTTGGTATATTCGTTCAATTACTGAATATTTAAGTTAGTTCCATTCACCACTTCAGAAAACATCGGTAAAATCCATAAAATGGTTTTAGAAGATCGAAGATTAAAAGTGCGGCAAATAAGAAATACTATAGAGACCTCAACTGCATCGGCAGGAATAATGATGGCGTCAGTGTTATGGGTCCCTAAAGGACAAACAGGTCAGTATCATGCTTATATGTTAGATAAGCTGAAAAAATTCGCGAGAGACCGTGTTTGGTCAAAAAGAAAATTATTTTTCACCAGGATAACGCACAAGTAAGTTGTTAACATGGCTAAGCTCCATGATTTGGCACCATCAGACCTGTTCCCTAATTTAAAAATGCACTAGGCTGGATGAGCATTTTCAACGAATGACGAGGTGATAGCTGAGGCAGAGTTGTTTTTAGAGGAGTTGGGGAATCGGCTTACAAAAAAGGAAGTAGTTAATGTGAAGTCGGCATCACTTCGAAAATGAAACTTGTGCTTCATTTTTCACTGCTGCAAACGGGACCGATGGTGAAGCGCCTGAGAGTATCTTCCTGTAAGAATCTTCAGAAAAGGAAGGATTAAATAAGTAAAGAGAAATGTTCACCCTTTTATTATTAATTTATATAATTTTATAATATTGCGAGCGTTAACTTAGGATGGCAACCCTAGTTTTATCGAATCCAACAGCACTGCCACCACTTCTGTTTTCCTCATACGCAGAGAAAAAAAAGAAGTAGTACGTGAACAGTATGAGAATTGAACGTGTACGGACATTCAGGGCATACATGCGTATTTAACAAGGACGTGTGTTAAAAAGAAATGCGTTTCGTATCCGTAGCCCTGCGTTCACTCTACGAAACACACCAAAATGGGGTGAGTTTGATGGTAATGTGAACTGGTAAAGTGTGGCAAAGTAAAGTGAAGTGATGTGCCATGTTCCTATTTTTGTATCAAGTATTGTAGAAATGTGGAAAATCCATTGACAAAACAAACACAATAAGTTCCGTTTCTGCGTCGCGCGTCTGTGAGGTGCTGTCGCATAAATTTCTTCTCTCATTCTTGTCAATGGCTATCTACATACGAGTACATGTCTCCGCTGCTTTTCTTTCGTTTGATTTAAAAGGGTTTTTCCAATGTTTATTTATGGAAAGGAAAAAGGAATCAGGAACAATAACAAAAAATAAAATGAGAACATAGTCCTTCGTATACTGACTCCCGAGTTTTTATTTGTGGATTTATAGGTCGGTCGGACGCAATTTGTATCTTTTCTTCGTATTTTTCCACTTATTTTCGTTGACGTTGGGTGTCGTTTGTCATTTATCGTTATCGTTGTTGTTGACGTCGTAAAGCGTTTCACTTTCTATTGGCGTTGAATGTCATTTAAGCTATTTAAAAAAAAAAAAAAGAAGGAAAACAGAAAACCCAAACCGACATTCCAATAGGCAATCCATATATTATATACTCGTATATACATACTTAAGTCGTGGCAGGATATTTTTACAATCAAAACGGTTCAACACGAGTTCCTTCCTGATTTATTGCAAGGCAAAAGGACAGTTTAAGAGCTCATACTAAGGAAAAATTTAAAAAGTGAAAAATAGAATATCGGAAGAAAGAAACTGGTAATGGAGGATGTCAAGCCCTATATTTTGACGAGTTGCCTGAAGAGATTCCATATGTAAAGAAAGCGCGTCGAAAGAAGCCTACACTTGTCTTAGAAATAGCTGTGGTAAGGTATTCTCAGCAATTACAAGCTGTCATAGAACATTCATACCATTGAAGTGATAAGCTCTCGGATAAGGTTGAAATTCAGCGAGAAATTCGGATTTAGGTCTTTGAAACCGAGGTGACCATTGAAAATGAGCAAGGAAATTTTGCAGTAGAGCTAAACTCGATACTGAGGATATGGGAAAACAATTTCTTCAGACTGTAAACCAGTAGAAACGACTCTGAATCCGCTCTCGGGAGAATGAACTATTCAACCTGGGCTGATGAAAAAATGACTCAAGCATAACAAAGTTGGCGGACCGGGGGATCCTTCCTCCCGAGCTATATAAAAAAAGCAGGACATGACTTAGTTGGAAGCATACACAAACTCAGGATTGGGTGGGAGGCAAATGTGCAAATGATTGAAACTTTGTCATGGTTTCCCCACCCGATTTACAAGAAATGAATGAGACCCTGCAAACCGCGTTAATTATAAAGACATCAATCTGCTTAGCATGGTATTAAAGATCTTTTGTAAATGTTCAAATACGTTTGTTAGTTCTCTGATTATTTCCCAAAATGACCAGATGATCAAATATATATTAACACTACGGCAAACAAATCTATAGTCAACACCGATTGCAATGACGCGTATGATGACATAAATAGAGACGACTTGTACTTGTCAGAGCTTGATGAAAGCTCGAAGCAGTCTGATAGATACGTATGATGTATAAAAAAGACTTTAGATAAGGCGCTGCGCTTACGCATAAATTGCTTTGCAAGTATTCAAGCAAGTGCGACAAAACTGGGTTTGCCTGTGAAAGAGGACGAAATCTTTTACTCGTATATCCTGCCCACAAGAAGAGACGACACCAGAATAGCCAACAAAATTTTTGAGTGAATAGGTGATTTATTTTTTCTGTTGCAACAGAGCACTAAAACAAAGAACTAGTCCATCGTATGTACATAAGTTTTTTTATTTGAAATTGTTCACTCTTTTGAACAAAGTACTTCATTAATACAATGTATATAGCACCAACACGCACAAGCTCGGTGCCAAGTATCTGCAGCCTGGTGCCAACGTAAGCCGGACATTCACAGCGGTAGTGATTAGCGATGTCATCTTTTCACAAAACGTAGCAAGATGTTGCTTCGCCAATGGCCAGCGAATTGAAGTTCTTAGCAAAAGTGTAGTGTTTCATCATGAAACGGGAGTAAGCAGCCTGCAGTCTTCCCAGCTGAGGGACCCTATGAATGGCGCTGTCCTCGTTCGGTCTGCCGGCAATCTGGAGAGCAAAACTGTCAATGGAATCCTTAACTTATCACGCACCTAACGTAGGTTCGGGTCCTGAAAAACTCGCCTCTGAATCTTGCCTTGTTTATGGGCGATTTCATTTTGCGTGATACCATTGTAGTCTGTGACCCAGACGATTCAGTGAATTAGGGCTGTAATGTCTTGAATTCTTGAATTTTCTTGGAAGTCATAACAGGGTTCAGGATGTTGTAACAGGCTCTTAGCAGGGCTTGGCTGTTCCTTAGATCGTATACCAAGAGTAACATTTGCCAATCGTTTTTCTTTGAGTTAAGAATACAGTTAAGTAATAAAGCTTGTCAAGAAGCACAAAGGAGACTCTACTTAAGGGGCGCATTAGTTCGATTTTGCTCCATGACTCGAAGCATGGATGTTTAAGTAATGAAAACATAATTGGTTGTTTAATTCTTTGAGCGATTTTCATTTCCATTTGCGTTGCGGGCTTAGGTGACTACCCCTTCAGTCCGAAGAATCCAAGGATTCTTCCCGAGAAACAACATAGTAGACGCAAACAAAGCCTTAGGTTACGCACACTTATAATAGCAAACCTAACCCATTTTAAAGTGCGTGACTTTAACCAGGCAGCTGGCTTAACCCGCTCACGACTATAAGACTTTAGGGGCTTATGCAATCACCTTAGCTGTTTGAAATGACTCATTGGGCGTCTAGAAAATAGGTTTCGACAGAACAGAGCAATAAATTCAGTGGTTTTGTAGAAATGAAGGGGACAAATGTGTCCCTATGGTCGCTAAGAGCTAATTTTTGCTCAACTTTGGTCTACCAATGATGACAGTATTTTTGTGTAAAAAATGCGCTTTTATATTCTTTATTTTATTTATTCATGAAAAATATTAGATAAACACTATTTTATTTTATTTATAGTAGTTATGGTACACAGCGAAGCAATTCCTGTCATTAGTGTAGCAAGGGTGAACTTTAGGTATAACACAAGTGTTATTTGTCCGGTTTTCCTTCTTGTTCTTTGCACAGCTTACGCACCTCTTCCTAATATTTGATTTCTCCATAAGGAGGTAAAGGTTATTGTCGTTTCACAGATGTGCATACTGTACTTGTTTTTGTAGTGGGAATGCCTCGTTGCCTGACGGTAAGACCATTTGTCAAACTCCGAGCTACGACTTGTGTGAACTGCAAGTTGGAGAGGACATGTCCTTCCATTTGTTTTTGATCATGCAGCTTAGTGTAAACGGTATACGCGTTATTCACTAATATATCAAATAGATCAAAAAATAGTCGGAGATAGTACTTTATTTTTGATCTCCGATCTACTTCGTAGCACAACTTACGTTGGCCCATAAGATCTACTCCTCCCATATTTTTATTATAATCTGATGCAACTCTAGGGCATTTCACATCAAATTTTGCTGCTGAACCAGCTTTGCGGCATTCACGGTATCTTTTTCGATAGGGGACTAAAAGTTGGTCAACAATTGCACCGCTTTGTTATCCATCCATTTCATATAACTTATGACTTTGAAACTTGTGGTGTAAATGTCTTCACGCTTCATTTTTTTATCAACTGATGCAGTTTTCGGAAGATGTTTTCTGTTAGTTCGAACAGTTCCATACAACTTGGTATTCTGATCAATCAGTTTATGTTTACGAAACATAATCTGCAGCAACATGAATACAAAAATGAAGGCATTTGATAAAATCGTTAGTAGTACTAAGTAAAGTTTTCTTCATAAATAGTATCTCTCACCGGCCACAGGGACGCCGATGTCCCTTTGTGTTTACAATGGCATATCTTTGTAAGCGACTTGAACATTGATTCCATAACTATACACAATAAAAATGTACTTACCAGGCAACGAATATGCCACACTTTGAAAAGTTGAAAACCGCTTTTACACTACTAAATATTTTTTCTAAATTCGATCTGTTCCTGAACCTTGGTACTGTCACTTTCAAATAAACATAGACAACTAACGGTGTTACTTATGTGGTGTTACCAGCTAAAAAAATGAAAATGCAAGGTTAGAAAATAATAAATAACAAAATCACTTACATCGGCTTCGTAATTATTCAGTTTTTAGTAGATTTTAGCTTGGGACGTATTTGTCCCCGTGGTCGTCAAAGGATTAAGACCTCGCTGATTGAAGTGGTTTATTGGTGGCAGGTCTAACTTCGATTGTGGTGCCTTGGCAGTAAGTAAATACAAGTAACTGTCCTCTCTACAGGGGAGCAGTGAAAGCAAAACCCTTTATGACTGAAAGTATATTCACCCAAGTGGTATATCGATGGAGTGAAAATGTCTTAAGGCGTAGCAGCAGGATTGGTAGGACCTCGAACCCACATCTCATTAGAGAGTAGAGATGCCATTCTCTTTCAGACCGAAGTAACTGCCTTATTGGGCATTAAATGCATTCTTCTAAGTTAACGACACAAAAGAGTCAAAATAACTTTTATCGGTACCCAAGCACTAAATATACATCAAAGACCCTCCTAGATTGCTATAAAGCACCCAATAACTTCGGCAATTTAAGCAAAGTCTCTCTAGTATGAGTGCCATTGCATAAGAGTCACGTTGGCAATGAAAATGACCCGAATAAACCCTTCCCGTTGATGGGACACAAATAAGAGTAATGGGTCACTTTTATAACAAACAAAAAATCTCCACTAGCTCACGTAACATAGATTTTACTTTGAAACTGAGTAGTCCATCAAATACTTAGTCACCAACTTTTCGGTACTCACTTGAAGACGAGAGACATTTTTTAACTAATATATTCTTAATAAAGCAGATCTAAAAGTGATCTCGCAATAAGAGCTGATCCAATTCCTGGAAATATTAAACAACTGATCGAAAACAATGCCAAAATAGATCAATCTGACCGCATATATCATACCATACACACTGCGTGGTCCATGAACGCAAAATGAGTTGATACTCGCGTGATAGAGTGATCCGACCAGTCCGGACAGGAGACCACATTAACAATGTGAGCCTTATGTAGTTCTTAGGGAAATGGGTTAGAAACAAGTCCATGATATTGGCCCTGCGACCTGCGAAGCATAGTACTCTTGTGGATTCAATTACTAGCAGAGTTAGTTGATTACTGTGTTGGTCGGGTCCTATCTATCCATTGTTTTAAAGTCAACATATGACATAAGGACACAATCCTTTGCATGAAACCAGCCATATAAAGCCCGGTGTACCCCACCAATCATCGCACAAAAGTCACCGGCAGGCACCGTCGACAGGCACGCTCAATTTTTAAACGTTTTAAAATGTCTGTGTAATAAATAAACTTAGACCACTAAGCTATTTCTAATAACAAACATGGCAACACTGCTCACGATGACTGTACTCGTACATTTTGCTATAAATTATAGGACGAGGGTAGTTGCTTTGACTCTAACTTTGCCTGACATGGTCGTTTGTAGACGATTTCTGTACACTAGCTTGTATCTGGCCGATGATGAATTACAATTTCAAAATACGAGTATCTCTACCCTTATTCCCTCGAAAGCCCACATGACGATTCGCCACCCTCTCCCCATGAGTCATCAGTAGTCAATCAAAAGCGAGAAAAAAAAAGGAAGAAACTGTACCGTGCTTTCAAGACAACCCCTGTTTATATGTTTTTTTCTGCTTTCGCTTTTCCTCATGTAATTTTAGGTTGGTTGTTGTCCCTTCTTGAAATTTCTACGATTCACCAACATCGACAACGCACCGATGACGACACGTTACCTATTCATGTTAAGATTTATCTTCTCTCTCTCTTAGAGATATCCCAAAAGATCGAATTATACTTTCAGATGACACAGATTAGGAGGATAAACCTTACTCACGCTGACACATCCACCCTCAATGGGAAATATGAAGTTGAAGTTGGACTTGGACTTGCAATTTCAAGGATATGAATTGCTAAATCGTTTTATGACTTTTTCCGCTCTCATACACAATTACAATTGAGATATTGCGAACTTTCCCTTCGGTTCGGTTCGGGTCGGTTAGGGTTTTCGAATTGGGTACAACTAGGGTCGTCCCCTTTTCCTTTTTTTTTCTTCTTCGTTTTCAACTCGACCCTGTGGGAGGTTTTAATCGTCGACCTAAATCTTGATTTTTATGGATTGCAGGCACCATTGCCTAATAAAATTGTTTTTAGGTTTTTTTCTTGTTGTTTTTTTTTTCCTTTCTTTTAATATTACTCTGGGGCTCGTGTTGTTTTATGTAGTTGTTGTCGTCATTCTATTTGTAAATGTATTCGTCGTGTGTACGTCCTTATTGGTTAAGGACAAATGCATGTTTATTTTTAGGTCTCCGGAAACAACTACTAGACCAATTGTTCTAATTGGGTTAAGACGATATTGGTTGTGCTTAGTCAAAAAGCCGGTTTCTGTCGAACCATGAATAAAGGTGCTTTCGGCGTTTCTTTGGCGCCAAAAAAAGGACATTGAACAGGGATTTTGTGAGTTTTTAGGTAGTTGTTGTTTTATGTTTTCATGTATTAGTCGATTTTTATTTGAGGGGGAGAAGAGGTTTGAAAGAAGCAAGGTAATGGTTCAGTGAGTCAGCAAAGGTTAGGAACGAGGAAGTAACCGTGGATACTACAAAGTTGATTGGATAGGTTTTTTGTTTGCAAAAAAAAAAGGTCGATTTCGGAACAAATCAGTCGTAAAAAATATTGGAAATTTAATCTTGGAATTTAGTTGGATAGCACATGCCTTCCTGTAGATTGTGTGGCCGCCGAGCTCTTGTTACATAAATTGATGTTGAAGTGGCTTACTCATGTCTAATGTATTATTGGTAAACGTGTATCTCATAAGCCAGGTCGATATCTGGAACAATCTTTGCCGTATCATTCGTGTATTTTAATTGAAAAAGACCAGAAAGAGATGTGTAATTCTTCTCCAATTAACTGTTCTATACAACACACACAATATGGTACTCGTAAAACCTCATAAATTCAATGTAGAATGCGGATTATGAGTAGTGATAATGGAGTAATTAGTAATAATAAACTTCTTACGCTGAATACATATCTTCAGCCGGTCTATGTATTTACAAATTTTGGATAGGCTGGGGATCTCCATTTAAAACCATGTCCCATTTGAGCCCAGATAGCTTAATTAGAAAGCTGTACTACTGACTTCAGATTCTTAGGGTGGAGTACTCCTGATCTTTGGTTTGGCAATAATTCTAGTTACTGAAGAGATTCCTTAATACTATTAGTCTGGTCCTGACAAGTTTCTTTTTGAGATTCATCATGTCTGCTTGCATTGTCGAAATATATCATCGTTTATTGAAATTTTATAGTCTGAGTGTATGACCTGTGGTAGCATCTACAATTCAAGCAATTTTTAAGCCTCGATTTGCTCAGAACCACTGAGGTTTTAGGTAGTCATTTCTTTGCCCAATCTTTCGAGATTTTGTTAGCTTATGCCAAACGATATTGGTTAGCTTGAGGAACAAGTGTTGGGCGGTCTAACTGGGGAATATTGATTGTTTCTACTTACTTACTTACTTTAGGTGGCGCTACAGTCCGGGGTGGACCTGGGCCTCAGTCAACAAGCTTCTCCAGCCAGCTCGATCCCTGGCTAACTGCCTCCAGTTTCGCACGCTAAGTTGGCTGAGGTCCTCTTCCACTTGCGTGCGCCACCTGAGTCTTGGCCTTCCTCTACTGCGCTGTCCCTCGGGGGCGGATTCGAAGACTTTTCGGACCGGAGCATTGGTGTCCATGCGCTCTACATGGCCCAGCCATCTCAGTCTTTGGATCTTCACTCTTCTGGCTAGGTCCATGTCGCTGTACAGTCCATACAGTTCGTCGTTGTATCTCCTCCTCCACTCACCGTCAATGCAGACTGGACCGAAGATCGCCCGAAGAATTTTTCTCTCGAAGCAACCAAGAACACCCTCATCCATTTTTGATAATGTCCATGCCTCTGCGCCATAGAGCAGGACCGGGATTATTAAAGTTTTATAAAGGGTGACTTTTGTTGTCCGAGAGAGGGCTTTGCTACTCAATTGCCTTCTTAACCCAAAGAAACAGCGGTTGGCAAGAGTTATTCTTTGCTTGATCTCAGCGCTGGTGTCATTGTCAATTGTTTCTAATAGGAAAGTGTTTAAGCAGACCCACAAAGTTATTCTAACTGGAACCATGACGATTGTAGCTCTGAATTTATAGTTTTTGATGCTTTCTGTCTTTATTTGTAGACTGTGTTTTGGTAGATTTATTAAGAAACAAACCTCTTATTTGCAAAGGAAGGCTTTGACATACTCCACAAAGTAGATACCTGCATTCCTCTGTCAATGGACTATCCGTATAAACTGCCATATTGTAGCATATGATCAAATTTTCGCCTTTCCATTCGTATCGTTGCAAATTTCGTTGCAAAATTCCCAAATGGAGCTTTTACAAAAGTAAGACAGAAATAGTAGGTGTGATCAGTCGAAAATTTTACCAAATTGACGCCAAAACGTGTTTGTTTCCGTATGACCGCCTGGCCCAACAACATGGCTCTGTGGTCGGATTGACCTGCATATCGTGATAATTAGAATAAAGCAACCGTTGGTAACAACCACATTGCGTCAATGGATGTAATATTTCATATTCACAGCGGCCCACCAGACGATGTATATTTTGGGATTACTTTCTTTGACCGTCGTCAATTTTAGTTTCCAATTCAATAAAGTGCTCTCGCTACATAGCCCTTGAAGCCCTTTAAGTATAGGCTCTTACACCGCCCGATATGGTGAATCCACAAGTCTCTGATGGAGTTCTCAGGGGTTATTGACAGTCCAGCAGCGCGTAATTTTTATTGACATATCTAGAAAAGTTAAAATGAACCTGATCACCTAAAAAAAATATGCGCGCCTTAGGGTAACGTGTTCAAGAAGTTATTACACGAATTTCATCGAGCATTAAAGTCGCGTTCGGATGCATGTTTGCGAGCCCAACGCAGAGGGTATCGCAAAACAGCAATCCTTACTGTTTCGATGTTCTCGGTGTTCTGATTGGACGTGCATCTCCAATTCTTCTTTTTTGCACAGAAGCAGTTTCCTTGAGCGTTGTGATCCACAAAACAACAAAGCGATGTCGTAAAGCGCACTGAACGGGCGTACAAAAATTGCCCGCTACGACAAATACACCCTGCTCATTACTCCAATGCATTATGATGGCTACATCACAAGTTTACAAAACTTTAGGTTCCCCTCTCTCGAACGAGATCACGCATTTTTCTTGACATACTCCGCAAAAAAGACAGCATTAGGGACCGAAAGCTCTGCAACAGAAGTGGCTGATGATCTAGTATCTTTTCGAACAATTATTCGACGGTAAGGAGATCAAAATATGAAACTTTTTAACTTTAACTCAAATAGCTACTCCCCGACCAACGTATCAATGCAGTACCAAAGTGCGCAAAATGTTTTGAGTTTCCGCATGTAAGCGAACATCTTGTGACAATCCGTAGAAGGGCTATACTCGCTAATATTAACCTGATATACGCCTACTATGATCGTACTATGATATTACTTGCGCTAGTTGGATAAAAACCATTATACCTAGCATATATGTAGTTCTTTTCTGCTCGTAACGCTTAGGATCAGCTCTCGCAGTTTTCGATGCAGCGCAGCTTTATACGTTTTTTGTTTGGGAGTTTGCATGGCTCCATTAATCGTCGCACCAGAGATTACAATGTGGAGACGAACTGGAGTCAACCATATCAGAAGAAGTTTCTCTGATGGCTCGTTGACAAAAATTCCCACTGTTGTTCTGTGGTTTACGTATGAGAGCTTAAAATTTGAAGGAGCTTAAAGGTAACGCAATCGGCAAGGATTCTATCGCGGTTTTTTGCAATTTCAGCTTTTCGTTGTCGTCAGTGGTATGACGGGACCCTGTTGTCCGCATTCGTACAATGGTTGCAACAACTGATGTTGGCATCTCAGAAAGTTCGAACATCTAGAATGCTAAAGGGCAATATGATCTGACTGATGGTTAATTGATCAGAGGATAGCCAAGTCTCTTACGATAAGACGATTCTAAAAGGCGACGCCCCGTCGCAAGTTCTATAAACAAACATAAATCCATTGTGAGACGTGGTGTCATGCAGGCAGTATTTTGCAATGATTAGAAGAAAGTGAATTCAACCATTTTAAAGTGTCCAAATACAAGTGTTCAGTTTCAATTTACTTGCTAAAACTCCGCAACTAAAATGCGTCCGGTAATGTTGTATTTGCATTGAAGATGGTTTACATACATCTTCAGACACATCACACATTCAACACCTCATGCACTGGCTTGCACAGATCCTGATTGCTGTTTTCTACTCAAGAGGCTCAATTATCTTAACCGCTCTTAGATTCTTCATTATCCTGAAAGAGGTTTTGGAATCTATTGACTTTTTTGAATCCAAAAATTCAATTTCCTGACTGATACGGCTGAACTTTGGTGGAGTCTCTCATTGACACTGATTGATTTACTCCCTCTTTTGTTCATAAAAAGTAAAACAAACTATTTTACCATGCTCCAGCAACGAATCGCATCGGTGAAACTTCTGTTATTCTAACAGCGGAAACACCAGCTAGACAATCAAATGGATGGCTGCCTGTCTGATCTACACTTTTCCATCTCCAGCTATGACAAGCTCATAACAAACCCCACATGCAAACAAAAAATACAAAAAAAAGCCGACACAATAGAGAAATAAAAATAACTTTGCTGACCTCTTGTCCCACACAGCCATAGATACCTATACAAACAATAGCAAGCAAACTACTATCCACTGACAGTTCTGAGTGTACTGACAGTACCGACATCTACAACTGACCCAAGAAGAGGTCATGACTTTTCATTTCGGTTCTATGCTGTAGAACTTTTGAAAACTCACGCGTAACTAGATATTTATGACGCGCGATGTTATTTTATATGCTTGGCGGCTCAATTTTCATGTTCCACCACCATACGACCCACAAAATTAAATTGAAAAAAAAGAAACAAAAAAAAATGTAATCGTTAATCACAACAATGGAATGCGCGCGACATTGTATCTGCGGGAGTGCGTCTACTCTGGATAGAGAACGAGTATCAGACAGATTCTGGCGGGGATTGTTACAGAGCAATTCAGTACAGTTCTAGGGGGTCGATGTACCTTCTGTTGGCACTGAGTAGTGTTAAACAGTAACACAACGACACTAAACACTAAATGAATTTAATAAAACATTTTTCCTACTATACTCGTAGAGAGAAGGAGAATCGAGGTGGAGTAAAAGGAAGAGGCAAGCGGAAAAGCGTCACTGCAGTGTTTTGTATACTTTGTCGTTATAGGTACCACTCCGCTCTGGCTGGTTGGCTGGAGAACTCGAATTTTTTAGAGCTTAACGAAATATAACGACAATGTAGTATCCGCGCGATGCATCCGCGTTATAATTTTGAAGTCTTTAGATGTATCAAAGCGTTGTTATCAAGTAAGATGTGAAAGATCTAAGTACGGCGTTAATTGCAGCAACACCCGCGACAACAGCAGTGACAACGACAAAAGTTTCATTCGTGTAACTTACGGATATGTGGGAGAAGATTTTTTTTTTTTTTTTTTTTTTTTGAAACCACTTGGCGGACGGACGTATTACAATCAACGGACATCGGACCCGACGTAGATAATCCGCTGAAGAGCTCAGAAGATTGAGGCGAAACTCATCTGGCATTGTGTGACGAAAGAATGCATCTTGTTGCTTTTGCGTAGGTGCAATGTGAGTGGCCAGTGATTGATTGAATTGAAGAATGCAACAGTCGTATGGTGCGGCGGTTTAAATGATGAAGCATCCATCCATCCATCCTCTCATCTGGTTGAGATGAGAGTTTATTTGTAGGGATCATGTGAAGTGTATAATCCGATGGAGTATGGGATTCACCTATCGTTGTCTATGTCTGACAGTTGATTGACTTGAAGATGTTTGATTATTACGGGTCAGAGTGTAATGGTGAGTAAAGCCGATGAAAGGGGAAGCTGATGATGTCGGAAAATTTTCTTTTCCAAGCTAATTCTTATAGAAGTAGCTTTGCTACGAAAAACATTTGATATCACAAAATTAATATCTTTCATGCTGGTTATCTTTTACTTCTGAAGAACAGGGCTAGTAGAAAAGTGTCTTCCGAAAAGTATTGATAGTATGTCGGGCTCGGAGTTCAAAACTGATAAACTTATCCGTGAATACTGTGGTACTCTGCACAGTTGGACAACATTGATCCCACTTCTGTGAACGTCGTGGTCACATAAGGAAACATTGATTAAAAAAAAAAAAAAAACTAAAAAATCGAACCCAATGGCAAGAGGAAATTGATTTTTTTAGGACGATTTATTGAAACTTTGACTATTAAGGAAATGGATGTCAGTTTTGGAGCAAATAGGAATGTCTGCTGCGGCAGAAACAGTTTTCTTTTACCGCCTGCGTTTCGACCAAATGAAGTATTAAGCATATGAGGCGCGCGAAACTTTTGTATAAACTCAGAACCTTCTCGCGAAAAGACTTCCAAAAGTTGAAATATACCATTAAAACGAAGACTCAACTAAGTGCTCTGAATGTTAGTTAAAGGTAGCAGTGCAATGCCACTGATTAGACACTCCTTTCCATAGGGTCCAGTCCATTAGTTTTTTTTGCGATATGAAATTTGAAATTCTTTCAGCTCAAAATCCAAAATCAATAAGTTGCTAGTGATAACATGTAATGGAATGGTAAACACAATTCACCATCTGAAGGCCAACGATAGGTATCATTTCGTTAATTGAGTGGAAACTGATGCACTTAGGGTGGTGAAGCTGTTGAATAGCTCGGAACTTTGTCAATGAAACCCTTGACTTCTTCGCTCAAAAGCGAAACCTCACAAAATCAGCTTCCCAGGGTAAGAAGCGTTTTTTCGCGGGATCAGGTCCGAAATAAGTATAGACAACGACAATGACTCCCAAAAGCGGAGTGATGTTAAAAAACAAAAATTGTTTTCTATGTCTTGGGGATGGCGGAAGTTTGAACCGCGGCTCCGTCGCGAAGTAATCGACGAACATAACTAATACATCACTCTTCTTTTGTCTGCCCGAATAAGATGAACAAATTTCATCTATGATAGAAAAACAATTTGTTGGAGGAGCATTGCCAGTAGCAGCAATATAAATCTATTTGGACTTAGAGCAGGTACTTCACTGCTTCTCATCTGAGCTCTGAACTTTATAAAGAATTCCTCCGTTAATTGCTAAACATACCTGCAAAGATAAAACAAAAAAAAAATTGCTAATGATATCGAACAAAATTATGAATTATTAATAATAATCATTTTATATAAAATGTGGCGCAAAATTAATCATCCTATCGAGATGTGTTATAATTTTTGCAAATGGCGTCGTACGTCAATTATATTTGACATTTGTGAACAGCTGCAGAATACAAATAGACAAGCAATGGATCGCTTTACTCAGCTTTAAGCCGTCCTCAATCTCAACAACGAAGAGGAGGATTTTGTGTCGAAAATCATCATGAGCGATGAGGCGCATTTCACGTGTAATGCACGAAGCCATTACATCCACTCAAAAACATTGTGTGGTGCGACGTTCACGCGGGAGGAGTGATTGGGCCGTATTTTTTTGAGGACGCCATCAGCAATATGGTCACTGTAACTGGCGAACGCTACGGTGCCATGATAAACGACTTCTTACTGCTGAAATTGGATGAGCGGACTTGGTGAACTTGTGGTTTCAACAAGACGGTGCAACCGCACACACAGCACGAGCCACAATGGATATTGTGAAGGAAGTGTTTCCTGGTCGCGAGTTAACCATCCCAGACTTCTTTCTTTGGGCCTAGTTGAAGTCGCAGGTTTATGCCAACAGGCCTTCAATCAATCGCAGCCCTTTAGGAGAATATTCGACGGAAATGCGAACAGTTATCACCGGAAATCTTGCGGAAAGTCATGGAAAATGCGATAAAACGAGCACAAATGTGTATCAACACTAGCGGCAGCCACTTGGTGGATATCATATTTTCCACACGCTGATTTTGAGCTTTACTTTCATTCTCTAGAAACGTTTTAGCTCTCCTTACTACTTCAATTCGGAGCTCAATTGCGTGCTATGAGGGCGGAGGACCTGCGATTTAATCAAAGAAGTCGACGAGATCACCTCCAGGGATACTATTATTATATCCATTGTCATTGTAATATCTTTAACAAATTGGTCCATCTTCTGAGATAGTAAAACGAAAGTGGCATTATAGATCGATCTTAGTTTAATAGTTTTTTTTACGCCTAATAGGTAACAGCTAACAATCCAAATTAGAACAATTGAAAACAACTTGGGCGGAGTGAAAAAAGATGTTAGGCTTTCCAAAAGAAATTCTGCTCAAAAATGACCGAATCCACACAACTTGTCATATGCAGGAGGCCATTTAAAGTTGACCCATTTGTTACTGAGTAAAAACATTAAAAAAGACATTTTTTTTTTTTGTCCATTTTGAAAAATAATTTATTTTGGTCCAAGGAGATTTGTTCTGGCCAATTTTTAAAAATGATATCACGTAAATGGGCACCTTTAGCTCTGACAGCGAAATGCACTTTTTTTTTTTGGCATTTCCCATGACTTTGGTCAATATTTCGGGCGATATGGCGGCTATTTCACATCGAATGTTGGCTTTCAGTTGAGCTACGGTTTTGGCTTATTAGCGTATTCATTGGATTTCAAATAACCCCACAAATAAAAGTCTGGTAGCGTCAAATCTGCTGATCTCGGTGGCCAGTCAAAATCACCACTTTTCGATATCAATATAGGGCATCACAAATTCCGTTCGATAACGATTCGATTCGATAACGCTCACCATTGACGATTATCGTGGCCCCATCATCGTACTCGAAAAAATACGGTTTTCGCGCAAACACCGCACAAAACGTAACTTTTTGGTCGAAAAGAGGCTGTTCTTCCATTAACTGAGGATTTTCGGTGGCATAAAATCGACAATTTTGCTTGTTTACGTCCCATTCAACGAGAAATGTGCCTTGTCTGACATGATGATTTTTTAATGCAAAGCTGAACAATTTCAGCGCATTCTTTTGAAATGTACTGTCCCATGGTATAAATTGCCTTTAAATGACGCTTCGATCTGTCAGCGCTCTCAAAAGTTACAGAGTTGCCAGATCAGTCAACTTTAAATGGCCTACCCTGTAAAAGAAGTGACACAACCCAAATCATGAGTGCAATTTCCTAAAAAAAAATTAAGACTTAGGAACACAATGCCTGGTGGCTCTGTCTAGATTCCTAGACCTTGCATTATCAGAGTAACTAGTGCTGTAGTTGTAGCCGTAGAACTTATAAGTGTAAAAATGGACAAACTTAGCTGATTTACGAGTAAAAAAATCAGATTTGACTTGTATAATCGCGCATTAGCTTACAGTTTCCGATGTTCGGATGACATTTAATAGTACGAGTCCAAATATTCAGTTCTATGGCACTCCTTTTGTTCGGTCTGTGAATGTTAAGGGCTTTCACTTTCAATCCGCTCTTGCACCTATTCGCACCCAAAATTTTCTAAAAATTAATAAACAATTCAGCAACATTCTTTTTATTCATCATTCATTGATTATTTCATTTCAAAAGTTTGTTGTCAGACTCTGAATAAAAGAGCAGTCCCAAATGAGCTAAACAGAATAGTTTTTTGCTTAATTTTTTACCATAATCGCCTTTCGTAAGGCCATCTAATTCCAGACTAGATTTACAAATTTACTGCCGTACATGCACAGTCGCATAAAACATTAGAAAGGCTCATTAAATATGGGAAAAAATAAATAAAATAGGAACCAGGGCAATAGCCGTTTGTCATATCACCCGAGATATTGTTTCTTTGTCATTGGATGGGAACCGGTTCGCTTTGATTTAGAACTCTTAACTAGACCAGACTAGATTTTTTTTTTCATATTTCTATGCCACTTGCAGAATTCCTTCACTCAAAGCCTCTTGGTGGGCATCCCCTTAGCTCCGTCGAAAGTGTCTCCATGCCTCCATGTCTCTACCATCAACAAACACGATAACCAGAATCTTTGGAAATATATTCATTCGCACGTTTAATTTAACGTTCCACATTTGAAATTCATTTCATTCAAATAGATTCTCATTTGTTGCATGAATAAGAGCTAGAGTCAATAGCAACAAACGACAAGAGAGTGTTAATATAAACACGAGACAGTTAAACGCAAAGTGGCTCAACATCTCAATTGTTATAGAAAAATGGAGGAAAACAAAAAAAAAAAAAAAAGATCAGAGATTACAGATCCAAGATTTGCCATTTAAGACCAAATAACACACCACACTACACAGCGATTAGTGAAAAGAAAAATAAAGAAAAAAAAACTAGTTTGCGAAAGTCTGGGGCAATTTGCAAATCGCGCCAAGTCACCTCTATGGATACCCAGCATCGTCGTCGTCGTAGTCCGTTCTCTGGTAAACTTCTCAACTCTGCTCATTGTTATTGCTGTACCTTTCAATTGAAGTAAAATGACTTAATACTCGAGTATGTACAAGTATGAATACGAGCACTCGTATCTGTAGATGGTTTTTCGCACCCGACACGAGAGTGCACAACAATAGGCGAAAAGTCAACGCGCAAGTAGGTACGCTTAGCTGGAGCAGCGCAAAGAAGGCTTTTATCTATACAGATGCTGATGTTGAGATGCTGGTGTGCCAAATGTGAAGTCGTGCCTTTGAACGGAGCGACAACGAAGCGGCAACCTAACCAGACACCATCTCTTATTCAGTTAAAGCAGCCAATGGATTTCTCCATTTTTATGTAGGTATGTACCATCGTTCATATAAATCCATAGATACGGAACAGTACGAGTACTCGTACGTCAAGTCTCAAACAAAAGGAAGAGAAGTTCCAATGAACCTTAACTTTTTCGACTTCCCAGGCTGATTGTGTGCTTGTATCCCCAGCATGTGCGCGATTTGCTAAATCTAAATCGTTAGCCGAATCGCTTGGTTGGTAAATGGCAGGCTTAAGTCGTTAGTTTCTTAGGATACAACAGATACAGAGATGGAGAAGCAGGAGGTAATATATACAGGCTTTCGTAGATAGATTTATGTAGATATACATGCAAATCGTAAATCGAAAATAATAGTTGTGAATTGTCGAGGTTAGGGCAGTGTATGATGTATGGAAAGGAACCGGCTTTTCGGTTGTTCTTGTAATGATCATGCATGAAAAGGCGACCCTATCCGCCCACCTAATGAACTTGAGTTATTGCCGATTTCGAAAGAGGGATTGGTTCTTTTTATTTATTTTTTTACATTTTCAATTAAAATTGAACACTTGGGGGGTGCTAATGTAGTTGGAAAAATTCCCAAGCACAAAAACTGGATATTTTATCGAAATTGAATTCTTTCAAAGATACCGTGGCAGTGATTGCTTTTTGTTCTGTACAAATGTTCTCAAACTGAAAGAGGTTCTTTTTGTTATTGACTATGTCGTCAGTCGGTCGGTCGATTATAATGTAACCGAGTACTTCCAAACGCCTCCGGTTGATTTCTTTTCTGGTTGTGTTGACGGTCCATTGGCGATGGCGATGGCGCGATAGTTAGCTCATTGGACTATCACGCTGACAGTCTGGGTTCGATTCCTGGCTGGGTCACTAACAATTTTTCAAATCGCCATCACCCTTTCGGCGGGCAATGGCAAACTCCCGAAAGTAAAACTGCCTACGAAAAAGCTTCTAAGGAGTGCCGTTCGGACTCGACGATAAACCGTAGGCCTCGCTCAGATGTGACTAAAATGACAACATGAGCAACACAAATGAGTGTTTTTTTTTTATAAGGTTACGACAAGTCGTCGGTTTATATCAACGACGTTAGGGGAGTTCAGCAATAAGACCGCGAAATTACCAATGTTCCGGCCGATATGCTACAAACGTGCTCACGGTAGTTTAGATATTATTTCTTCGAAGTATTTACCTACTGCTAATGTAATAGTGTGATAAAAAAAATCCCAATTAAAAAGACCCTCTCTTTAAGCGGTATATCACTAGAATACCATTAAGGAGGTAAAGAGCGGAATGAGATAACTTCCTCAAGGATTTGCCGGTTAAAATTTCTTTAAATTGCGGAAGTGAAAGACAAAGATGGCTCTGCACGGCCATCAACATCAACTGATGAACAACACGTCGTCTTTTGTCAATTAATTACCTCGTTGATACTGTTAACATTTCCTCTGGATCAGTCCAAACCATTTTAAAAGATGTCCTGTGCCAGAAAAAAGTCAAATCTCGTTTGGTTCCAAAAACACTAATGTTTTGATTAAAAGAGCTAAATTTTCCGGCAAAAATTTAACTCATATCGTTCCACAACCAACATATTCGCTTGATGTAGCAATATAACTTCTGGCTTTTCCCGTGCGAGACATCGTTTCGACACGATCGAGAGATAATAACCGAATCGCTGGGCTCTTTGAAGACCATTCCAGAAACCGGCGAAGGCGATGAAATAGATTTAGAAGTATAAATAGAGATTTCCAAAGTAATAAACAATTTTACTTTATTTTTTGATCACAGTAGTATTATATAGGCTTAAACTGGAAAGATCTGCTGTTATTTGAATACCAAGCCTTCATGTTTATATTATAATTAGAAGAAGTGGTCTACAGGTCTTCTCGTCCGTGGTTTCCCTGACTTTGGTATCATTTTCAATTCAGCAACTTTCCAATGATTCGAAACTGATTTGAGTTCATAGGAAATCCTCAGTGAAGCGCTCAATTCTAAGTTTTCTTAAATTTCTTTCTTAAAGACTTTTCAATTACTATTAAAGAATAGACTTCTTGACTTTCAATTTACGAATTGTGTTCTGTGGAATAATGAAACGGACTTCTGGTTAACTGGCACAATAATCTCTTAATATTTCAGTATCTGAATATCTTTTACCTTAACTATTGAGTTCACATATGTATAGTATGTATGTCTCACAGACAGGAGCTACATATGTTTTCTTCAGCTAGCCTAAGGTCCGCTCTTGCGTTCAATGTAAGAAGTCAATACCAACCATGGAATTTGGGACATTCACAATTTGGTGTCCTGAACTAACGAATAAAAGCCCTTAGGCAAATTCTCAAACACCTGAATATTGTCCAACAAAGATGCATCCAGATTAGAACTATGCAGCAGTTTAAGTACATCAGCCAGTGGCTGTTCTTGTTGTCTTACAATTATTTGTAAGACAAAGACAAAGCCAATTAAACAAGCGCCCATAGGTTCATTCTATTTTTTGTTTTTGAAGATGATAGACCGTAAATGACCTCCATGCTCATCCGCGCATATGCGACACCTGATCAGAAAATTATTCATTGCGGCCTGAAGGATTGAAGTCGGAATCGCCTCAATTATTGTTTTTAAGGACTGCTTCAATTCAGTCAAATTCCTTGGTTTCGTTTTGTACACCTCTTGATTGACATAACCCCATAAAATAAGTCTGGTGCAGTCGGGTCTGGTGACCTTGGGGGCCAGCGGCAAATGGAGTTTCTGAATATTAATTTGTTTGGGAATTTTCGGTGAGCTCCGCCATAAATGGTCTGGCTGTATGTGCAGTTGCTCCATATTGCTGGAACCAAATGCCGTTGAAACGGATACGTCTTTGGCGCAGTACTGTATAAAAAAAACCTCCTTCAACATCTTTAAATAAGTTACTGTTACACCGTTTTCATCAAAGAAGTATGGCCCCCACAATGCACTTTGATGAAACTGCGCACCCCACAGTGACTCAGTTCTGAATAAAGTTCCGTCTCATGGAGTATTTCTGGATTAGATTCACTCAATATACGGCAATTTTGCTTGTTTTCATTGCCGTTTAGATCAAAATGGCCTTCATCAGACATAAACAAGCAATTTATCAAGCTGTTGTCTTCTTCGGTCATTTCAATCATTTTTTGGCACTATTCCAGGCGAATGGGCAAATCCACAGGATTTAACTTGCTTGTAATTTAGACTATGTACGGAAACAAGTACATACGATGAAATGACTGTTAACTCCAATTTGCGCTAATTTTCGATTTTCGAGTCGGAACGCTTGGATTTGCATGAATTGACGATTCCACAGCCACGATCGTGTCTTGAAACCGAACATAGGGATCTCGATTGTACTGTTTTCGTGCGATGCTTCCAGATTCGGCAAACATGTTTACCAGCCTCATAATGGTCCATCTACTCGGGGCAGTGCCGCCAAACTCCCGCATAAATTCGCTTTGGACGGAAATGAAGGAATGCAAAGCATGGTACCGCTGCACTATCCAAATCCTCTTTTCGGTATCCCAAACATTCATTTTAATAAATCTAAATAGTAATCTGCCAAATAAAAAAAAATAAGCCGATTACTCACACAGAAAAAAAGTTATTACGTTTTGTTTTCGTAGCTCGATTCGTGCGCCACCCTATTAAGTAATGGAGAGTTTCGATTATATGTTGAAGTTGCTTCCATTTTAATAAAGCTATCAGTTCCCAGAACATTCACCAATATTTAAAGTTTTCTTTAAGCTGGATGTACGAGTACGTTAACGTACGACTTATGCCATAGACAACCTCGTTTATGAGGCAGAACTCTGATTCCCGAAATGATGCCTTAAGAGACGACCGCCTTCTGCACGTCTATTAAGCCCTACTACAACATCACCACATCGTAAATTGCAAAACTTAAACGCGTCGTTATAAGACAGCTTAAGTATTGTTTGGTCTATGGCCTACCAACCCGAAACCTTAAAATATTCCATTACTCCAAAATGGAACACACAGATAGATACTTTGACAACTATTGACTGCCTATCAGCGAAAACGATAAGCACCTTCTTCACGACGAAAAATAAAATCCCAAAAATTCTATATTCCTATAACCATTGTGTACAATTCAAAACTGGTAAAACCTTTCTGGTATACTCAAAGAAACCTATAAAGATAAGCGTCGAACATGGGATTTGACCCTTACTTCATCCTAAAGCTAGATACAGCATTACCATATTACCATATCAAAAAGTTCCCGGAATAACCACCGTGTGGCGCTCATATTGGTTCCGATTTGAGTTCTGTTTTTTTTGTTAAGTTGGTACTCGTACATCTGTTGTTGATATTCCCACTAAATCGTAGCGTCATAGCTTGACATTTGCAAAAGTTACGTAGCCAAGAGTACATCTATCTCTGTGTGTGTTGGCGAATTTTTACAATTTACAACAACGAACTTGTATTACATTTTGCGTAAAAAAATGGATTTAATGGTGCGCGAACGTTGGAAATGTTGGGAAAAGTGTTTCGGCAACGATTCTCTAAAGAAAACGGTCGTTTACCAGTGGCACGAGCGGTTCAAAAGTGGCTTTGAATTCACCTGATTTGGCTCCCTGTGTCTTCTTTCTGTTCAATCGATTTAAAAAACCACTACAGGATACGCGTTTCAGCAGCCGAGAGGAAGTAATGGAAAAATCGCAGGAAGCACCGATGGACATGCCGAAAACCGAATATAAAAAATGTTTCGAGGATTAGATCAAGCGCTGGCATAAGTGTGTTGCAGTCGATGGGGGTTACTTTAAAGAGGACAATATAGATTTAGATAAACAAACTTGTATTTTTAATTTTCCGAATAAATTCCGGAAACTTCTTGATCGAGGCTTAAGGGTAAAGTTAGGAACACAACCTTAATGCTCCACAAAACTTTGCGGATGCCGATGACAAACACGATTTCTATAGCGTATTAGGCACAGACTCAGTATCTAACGAAAATATCTTAGGCAACGCAAACGTTAATCTACGTACAAACATTTGATGAGACCACACATTAAAGGCAACGGAAAAAGATTTGTTGACTCTTGCAATATCAACCGGCTGGTTTGAAGGGACACTGTTTGACCACAAAGACTTTCACAAGATCAGCCAAGTCTCGACTAATCGGCAACATAAGATCGATCATTTTACCATTAGTCAACGAATAAGAAATTTCATCTATGACGTTCGTAACAAATGTGGTGCTGGTGTAGAGAGGAACTACCACCGGGATGGCCAAGAGATCAAGAGAACCCAAATCAAGTAGCGCAAAATGTACTACGACACAGCCTCAGAGACGTAATTCTCGAACGATGGAAAGTAAAAGAAAAGAGTTTACAATGAGAAACACCCTCTGAGACGGTTTTATGAAGACAATATTTAATATTGCAAACAAAAACACATCTTGAAAAAGTAATCCGCTTGATTATCTCATCAAATTTAAAACAGAGCAAAATTTAATAAAAATGAAAAATAAAGGATTCTCCCTACCTCCAGGTCGATGGAGTTATATTTAATTCACTATCTCACGTTTGAAGTAGAGTATTCGCATGCGGGTGTTCTTCAAACCCCTCTCAAATTGGAAACACCATTCATTTTCGCACGGTTCAACAACCCAAATCCAAGCAACAAAAAACTGAGTTGACGACTACCCTATACCCTATACAACCAGCAGTATACCTTTCCTTCCTCTCTACTGAAACTCTGATGGTCAACAGCTGTTGTAGGTACAGAGGTTTTGACTTCCTCCATCCTACTGCGGATTATGCGAATCGATAATTTTGTCCAGTAAATGCATGCTTCGTGTAAGATCTACGTCACCAGGGGTATTAATGTCTTTCAGATGCTTTACGCTCAGTTGACTTTTGAACAAAACGGGTGATCGCTCAGCTTGACTGACCGTCCAGCGGTAGTTTCCGCAGAGACAAAGTCGAATTGGATTCGAGAAATCGAGAAGAGAAGGAAACCAGGCAATGGGGTACCCCAAATCGCTTATCGAAACAACTTTAATGCACATTGAAACAAAAATATCGAAAAAAGAAATATGTGTAAGTACATTCTGTGTACACAGGGTGCTCACAATGAAGGTATCATTTGCACTAAAGATGATAATGTTCAGCACACTATTGCCATCGCCTTCGCCTTCATTGTGGGCACCGCTGTTGGGTTGATTATCTCTATCAGAGGACATACACCGCGATGGAGTACGAATACGTTCGTTAGTGTGTAATTGCAACACACACCGTGCTACAAGAAAAGTTATTGCACTGCACTAAGAGCGGAATACTTCGTAGAGTACTTGTATCCATGCCAACGTACACTATATATGTATACCACTATACCATGCTATGCACCAGCGCCTAGATACTCTGCATTATGACATATGAGGCATGGATACGAGGAGCACTCTGATGATTTGTAGCGGGAAACACAATTCATTTGTCGGTTGAAGTTATTTCTTTTTAGGTTTTTGTGGGTAACGGCACCAGCCAGAGGAAACTTTAAAATGTGAGCTTTACCGGTAGAGAGTAGGTTGATAGGTTTGGCCTGAAACTTAAAGTACCCATGTACATATACTCATATATTTACACACATCATTTGGAATCTCCTATAATGGTTTTCGTTTTGTTTATTTTTATCGGAGATCTCAATGCAATTCATCTATGAAATGAAGTAGACATGATTTTAATCCGATTAGGGGGTAGAGTAAACAGATGAAATCATGCAGTAGGGACGGGACCATAAGTATGGCAAACGAAGAAGTAATTGATTTGAAACATCTTTGCGAATGACAGGAGATTATAGTGGACGATTGAGGATGTTAGATGGCCATCTGATGGATTTCTATTTTTGGTATCCATGTGGCACTCTATATCGTACACTGTCTCATTGTACGTATACATATGGTTGTGATTTTCTGATGAGGAATTGAATTGATCCACCATTGGATGAAAGGAAGGTTAAATGTGCTTATCATTGCACACTAAGAATATTTTAGGATAATGCATTAAGAGCATGAATTGAAATATCCTGGGTTTAAGAGGTCGTTGCTCCAGATTGCTCATTCAACTGGATGTGATGACACCTAACACCGGCATCCTCAAGCAAACCAACACTTACACTGAATTTTTGGGAAGCGTGTATTGATAGTATGGAACTTACTACCAACATCAAGTAATAGAACTCCAAAGGACACGTTTTGCATTGTTAGTGACCAATTCCTCCGAGAGCAAGTCCATAAGGATTAACAAGGATCTCTAAAAATATTACAGCAATCGTATTGCGGACAGCGTCTTTTGAACGACTGAAACACAGCCGGCCGTCTTGTGTCGAAAAACTATGATATAAACTGATCCAGATTTGACTTGTCCCTGTGGAACTATTTTTCTTCCAGTCTATTCCAAGCCAAAGACCAGATGAACGTAATAACAATACTTGAACAAAAATCACAGCGAAATCACCCGAGTCGGTGGTCAATGTTATGCAAAATGGCAGAAGGAGCCCAATTTTGGAGCAGCAATGAAGGATGCCAATTAATCGGTACTATGTTCATAAAATAGCTCACAACAATTGTGAAGGAGTGGACTAAATAAAGAATTGCGTGACGAAATCTATTCTGTTCTAAAGTTGCTAAACATTTCTGCACCAAAACTCTAGATGACGCACCCTGTACTTCAGCTCTTCAGATGCCTACTCATTGGAGATCATTTGTTGAAGCTTTTACTGTTGTCAGAGCGCGGGCGGAAAGATAGAAGGAGGAGAAAGAAAAGCATTGTTGTGATGGAGTGGTTTGAAACTCAGGTAAATTTGATTTCGATATTAACTCTCCAGGGGTGGGAGTCCGAATAGGACTGAGAGTTTTTCTTCACTCGGAATGATTCAGGTTATAAATTTTAACGGTTGTTTTGTGCTTGAAACTCTACAACAGCCAAATCTACATGCCAGTGTTATGCCTTCACACACAGATTTGTCTGACTGAGTTCCAATTACACAAATGAAAAACTTGTCATGAGTAGGATTCGAACCTTGACCCTCCGAGTGAGGAGATGGCTAGTACCACTACACCACGGCCACCCGTTAAAACAAGTTAAAACAAAAAAATTATCAGAATGCCCAGGTGCAAGGATTTGAAGGAAATGATAGTGTCGCTGCACAATAATGGGATAAGAGAAATACAGATTACACTTGATTTGAATATATGAAGAGGGACAATTTCAAAGATCGTAAAAAACTTCCACCAGCGAGGGACAGTAGAGTGTGCATCCAAATCAGACAGGCCGAGAAAAACCACAACCACCACCGATCGCATAGTTCAGAGAATATCGAACAAAAATCCAGAAAAAACCGCAACTGAAATCAACGTCGAATCAAAGAAAAGAGGTTTTGCGAAAGTAACATGGTGGAGGTTCGGTCATGGTCTGGGCATGTTTTTCATGATCTGGAGTTGGACCCATTGTTCGCATAGATGGAATAATGGATCGCATCATAACTTGAAAATATTAAAAACCATTATGCCTATGCATACTCTGAAGAAGAAATGCCAAATAGGTGGATTTTTCAGCAAGACAACGATCCGAAGCATTCGTCTAGGTTACTAAAAGATTGGTTCCAACAGGAAAAAGTGAATGTTTCGGAATGGCCGTCTCAATCCCGGGATCTTAATTCAATAGAGTATTGTGGGAATACGTAAAAAGACAAATTCGTACCAAAAAAAAATCTAACAAGAATGCGCTCTATGGGGAAATTGTATATGAATTGCAGTACATCCCAGTTTCATATTGTAAGGAGTTGGTGGATTCTATGGAAAGAAGATGCAAAGCAGTTGTCAAAGCAAAAGGGGGAAACATTAAATATTAACAAAAACACTTGTTATTATTGACAAATATACAATACTTTCATGAAAAGCTACATGTTTCCATACTTTTATGCGTAAGTTCTACAAGGTGTTGTCTCAATTCTTGGTAAATATTTTTTTCCAGTTGCCGTACACCAATGTTCTTTTAAAATTTAGAAAAGAATATTAAAATGCATCTTTATGCCAAGTTTGATCAATGTAAGTATAAACGATTTTATGTTAGAACTGAGATTGTGAATACCCAGACTATGTTTCCAAACTTTTTTTCCGACACCGTATAATAATTGCTGACTATAGCGGGCAGTCCGATGTAACAATTTGCCGAATGCGTACTACGAAATCATTCAAAAACAAACAACAACTGTTTGTGTTTGTGGTCAAGTTCGTCGGTTATAACACCACAAGTTCTGAGTCCGATTTCTAGACATTACACCGAAAACAAAGAATTTCTGAATAACAATGAACGCTCAATAACCATTGTGAGTGTGACTTGAACACAATCATGAATATCAGTTGTTCCTACTCGTATTTAAGAAAATCACCATCGACTCCTAAACCAAGCCTGAATCTTTGGGAGTCAGACATAGAGAAAAATTAAAGGGTGTACTGTTCATGCCCAATTTTCTACAAAATTAAATACAATTTTTAGGGAAATTTTGTCCTATTTAAACTTGATGACCTGCTGAACAACGTACAAGTATGAGTGGGCCTTAGACAGCATCACGACCTGGCATTCTTATACGAAATTTTCTGTAATTCTCGATCGCCTACCTTTAACTGGTGAAAGTGAAAAAGTGACAAAGCCATGGTTTTGTAAAGCATCATTTTGGTCTCTTGTGATAGGTTTGCCTAGTGGTTTTGATATTCATTAATTGGGTGGCTTAACTGCTTCAACAGGATGCAACTGAGTTCTTGCTTGTCGAGAGCCATTTTTTCCGTATTCCTGTGTCTCTACAGACTACACCTTCAGTGATGTGAAACACTTAATAATCCACTTTGTGTAAGACCGCTGAGGTCGACGTGCATGACATAATAGTTGGGCGGATTTCCTAAGGACATTGTCTATATGATGATCGTATTATACTACTACGGGCAGCTCTAAATCTGTAACACACCTATTTCTTGCTTTGCCTAAAATTTCTGGAAGTATAAAGTGCCAATAGCCGATTTTCCAGAAATACCTTGATATTTCCCATTTGATAGATTGGTCTCTTTTTATAGCTTATTCCTTGAAGAAACACGATTGCCTTTCTTGTGAATTAGAAAACAAGCGCAAATTTTATAGTCATCAATCGTCCATTCATTCTCCAATAGTCGACTGATGATACCTCAGTTCTGAATAGAATAAGTGCGTTGTGCCTAACAAATTTGTCGTTTTCTAATCTTTCAATTTTTGTACCAAAATCCTCTCGCCATGTCAGAAGTACCCCCTTAATTTTCTTCACTATATCAACACTTTTTATCTCGTGTTTAATAAGAAACTGACATCTGTCAAAAGATGGTTCTGAGGATCCCTATTGGACACTTAGATTTTATTGAGCTTTGGCCTCTGCAAGGCCACTATTTTTATTATTATTATTTTTCGTTTAATTTTCTTCTCGTCGATAATCACGATAATCTTTCTCCGCTTTTCTACTTTTCTCTTGCAGTAGTGACAGTTGCATAATCAGCTGTTCACGGCAGCGTTTAGTGATTCTTTTCGAAGCGCGCTGAGGGGTACATTGCCTATGTCGCAGTGTCCTGTCGAAGGTGGATTTTCTTGAGAGAAATCCTAGTGTTACACTGTTTTACTAAGCCCGAATTTCGGTACCTAGAAGCTATCATCTGCTATGGTTCATTTTTTGTACATCCTTTTTTTTTGTAACAAAGACCCAATGAGTATGTTAAAAAAAAATCCGTTTTTATTGATTTATTTTCCCAGAGCAACCAATACAATTTTCTACGTTTATTGTTAAGTTTTTTAATTCAATTCTACCAATTTTTCTATCGATCGGATAAAGGTGCCATCGGCAAACGTAGCTAAGACGACGGCAGCTGAAACTTGTTTGAATTGCAATTATTCATTTCCTTCTCTGATACAAGAGAGCCTATTCCTGAGTAAATTATCATATAAAGTTCCTTCGAAGGACGAAAGCTTCTCGCGAGCTCTACCAGCTGAAAAAAAAGGAAAGACGACATGCTTATCAAAAAGAAAGAAGCACACCACCTCAGAAATGGAGATGCTGTTGGAAGAATGACGTTTGAAAGTTCTACCAGAGAATAAAATGAACATGCCATGGTTACAAAGCCATAATGAAAGCCTGCGGAGATAGACAACTTGTAGAAGAGTCGTAGTCGGTATTAAGAATATGTAAAGCCTACTTCTGCAGATTGTATACCTGCGATGATGATGAAAAACAACTGTAACGCAGCAAGAACCTTTTACCCTGGGAGAAATCCACAGAGTATTGTGCCTATTGACCAAGACGAAGTTAATGAAGCAATGTAAAAAAAAGTGCAGAGTGCCTGCTTAGGTGGTTTAGACAGTTATAGAAAATCTGGTTGGGGACTTCACCACTTCTTCTGTACGATGTGGTCAGAAGAAAAAAATGCTTGAAGCATGAAATCTAAGCTTCCTGTGGCCCATCCATGAGAATGGGGACCCTTTTGACAGAACGAAATCCAAAGGAATAATTCTCCTAACGCAGCCTATAAAATCTTTTCTGGCGTATTATGTTATCGCCGGAAACCATTAATGAACAACCTAGTTGGTCCACCCACACCAGTGCACTTTCAGATCAAGAAAGCAGACAGGCGAGAGTTGACCTCGCATGGAGAGGGTTGCGTATGGTGATTCCCATTTTATTAAACAAATTATATTGCTTTGGATTTGTTGAAAGAAGAATAATAAAATATATTATTTATACATTCTTTTTGAGCTTAACTTTAAAACATATGAAAAGGTGGTTAAAAAAGAAATTCGTCATACTAAATATTTTTCCAGCATTTTTATTTTTGAGGAGACTTTTTAAAGAATAAATTAGTTTTCTCGAAACACTCAGTAATCATACACAAAAGAATGGCAATCATTTAAACGCAGTTACTCATAGTGAATAATCTCCGGATTGCATCCCATCACGAATGCATAAAAAAAAGGGGAAAAACCAGTCTGTTTCCACTTTGCTCGTAAACATTCTACAAGCTTTTGCACTATGGAGAGGGCGAAAAATTACTCACAAAAATTCCTGGATCGCAAGTAATTCTCCATAAGAAAATTATTATTTTATCTATTTTCTTTAATAACTTCGAAACTATATATTTTAAAATTATTATAAAAATATGTCACACGGTACAGTTTGCAAAACCACTTTTTTTTATTTTTATATTTTAATTAATTTATTTCTGTCGTGTTTTCGTGTTTGGGTCACAGAAATACGTATGTGTACCAAATTTCAACTTAATTGGGCCAGTAGATTCGGAGCAAATTGGCTGTGACAGGCGGACATATAGACACACGAGTGATCCTTTAAAGGGTTCCGATTTCATTCAGACGTACGGAGCCCTGAAAAGACCATCAGTTACCTTGGCTCATGACGCAATTGAGTTAGAGAGACAACTTTCATAAGATTAAACTGGTTTTATAGAAGATTCTATAGCAAAGGCTTTGACATTGTCGAAAGCGGACGAAAGTTTCGAGTGAAAGATACAGCATGTTGTGTTCGGTCCGGTTGGTATTAATTGGAAATGGAGATGAGATTTAACCACAAGCTGTACCAACGTCTGAGATGGCAGGAACATGGAGAGCGAATGGACATCAAAGGTCCAGCTTAAAGATCCTTCGAGGTACAGAGGGTCATCGTAGCAGAGGATGACAGCATCTTAAGTAGCGGGCGCAAGTTAAAGAGGATCTTAACCAACGTGGAATGCGGCACTGGAGGCAGCTGTTCGAAGACAGTGATAGATGGAGGCCTCTCTTGTTGCTTAAAATGAAAATAAGTTAATTAATAACTATATTAGTACAGACAAAACCCTTCACATTACACCTTATCAAACATTTGAGCGAATCCTATTTTCTTCAAGAGCTATACGAGACTTGTGTTTCTCGGTTATATACGTTTTAACGGTGGAGTTGTCACTACAAAGGTTTTAAATGTGCCAGCACGAGGCGCCTTGAGGCTTAAGTCGGTTACAAATTCAAAAAATAGAAGAACTTAAAATCATCTCAACTACTTGTACATACGAGTTGTCCTAAGTTATCACATGCCACCAAATGAAATAATTACAACAATCGAATCCAAAACGAGCATAAAATTTAAAATGAAATTACTCCCAGAGGGGTAAATTGCTTTTTTTTTAATTATGTTGTGGTTACAAAACAGAATCTCTTTGTGAAAAAAATCATAAAAACCCATCCAGCTGGTACTTTGTGTTCAATTATTGCTTGACCTTACTTTCATTGAACCCCAAGTGGTCATCAAAGAGCTCGTTTCAGAAGAAAAAAATAAATAAAAAAAACAGTGGTTTACAGGCTTTGTCGTTGAAATGACCATTAATTTGTTTGTGGTTGGCAACTTTAAATAGTAAACTTACAACCGACCTTCTAGAGGCACTTCTGATTGAACAATTACATGTGATCATCAACTCAATAAGATATCCAAAAATTCTTTTTGTAACCACAAAATTTAAAATTCATTTCAGTGCCCCCTCTCATAAGCTTGTTAAAGCTTGTTCCCCTCTTCAAGTAGACTCAAAATCCATTATTTGGTCGTAAATTGTATATTTTAACCATAAGCCACTTATGTCAACAATAAATCAATTCCCTCAAGATTCCCTTGAAATAAGAAGCTTCAAATGCCTCCTTGCCTCTTGGATTCATTGTCTCCATCTCGAAGTATGTTACATAATCGCCTTCGCCACCCACTTTGTGCAAAGAGATAGATAATAATAAAGTTTCAAATTGTTTTCATATTTTCTTCTTCAATACAAATTGGAGTTATCGAATTACTCAAACAACAACGACAATGATGATATCGATGTGGATATACGACCCAATCTAGAAGTTTGTTTGGTTGTTTAAGTCTTAATTCCCAAAGCGATAAGAACCGGAAGACGAAGAAAGCAAGAGCTCCCAATCAGATAGATAGACCAACGGAAAGTCATTTAGCAAAACATGTAATCGATTTCCTGATGACAATGCATACTTTACGAGTAGATACTCCGATACTATCAAGATATAAATTTTCTATTGAGTCCGACATATTTGCTGATCAATTCGATACACTAACTAGCCCCTTGGCAATGGAGTTGGTTTTCCTCTTCCGTTCCAACACCTCATTCCAATGGATTTCGTTGGATTCTTCTAACCCATAGAACATCCATCCCTATGGCAGTAGAACTGATGGGATAAAACGGATTGTTATTATCGATAAACAAAAAGTGGCAACGTATGGGAAAAAAAATTTATTCTTTTTAAGTCTGTTGAATTCCTCTGAAACCGTCACTGACGGTTTATTGTTTATCTTTGGATCGTTTTTAATCAAAAATAGGCGACAAATACGGGCTCGGAATAGATTCAAAATGTCGGTTTGACGATTCTTCCGTTGGTCGTTTCGATTTACTCGTAGATTTCAAGCGAATTTACGAGTAATTGTCGCGCTTTCTTCGGGTACGAGTTTTAGTTGAGCACAAATTGATGCGTCAATTTATGTAGAGATACGAGGCGTATGCTTACAGCATTACTTCCGCTGTTTTTTCTTCTTTTATTCTTTTTTCTTGTTGTTGGTATCGCATAGTTCTGAGTAAATTTGGATAGCGTCATGTTAAGTACTACTTTTGCGACAAGTGCAACTAAACACTTAGTACTTGTACAGACGACACAGATACAGTCGCAGTCAGAGTCAAATAGTCTCAGGCAGACAAATGTTGCCTCGTAATCTAGTGCGGCATCATGAAATTAATGGGAAAAAAATGTTGGCGTAAAATTCCACATTGTGCGAGTACAAGTTACCCGAAGTGGAAGTATCCTCTGCCGGTTTTAAGTCGTGGGAATATTCCATTTGCAATACATTGACCCATATTGCTACTGCCGCACTTGGGTAGTATTCGTAATAATGACCCATGATGGTGTCGCTGGAATGCAATGTGAACAAAATTCTCATTTTTTTTCTTCTTTTTTCATGGAGTCTACTTAATGGCACACCCGCTCGAAGAATGTTGCTGTTTTATTGACAGAATTCGTTATCGATATTAGGGAACATTTCGAACGTGTCGATAAAACGATGACGAATTGGGAAGTTCGAAATGATAATGGAATTCTTTTGAAGTACAAGATTCAGGTGGGTCTTAGTTGAGGAGCATTGCTCTGATTTAGTCGAAATATGGATTAGTTGATTCATGCCGGTTCCTGGAGAGTGCAGTATTTTTATTTCACAATATCTAAAATGTTAGACAGTACTCGCAGGTTAAAAAATCAAGTAGGGATTGATGTTTTTTCTATTGACAACCATCTCTAATTCGAGATTTATCCGTTTCATCTGTTTCTGCATACTGAAAGGAATTTATAACGTCGATGTCGGTATCCTTTCAAAATGTCTCAACATAGGTATGCAATGAGCATAGACTACTAATGCATGTTTTCAAGTCATAGGTAGCGAAAATTCCGGGTCGTAATCGAATAAAGGCGGAGGTTCATACCTGAAGCTTGCATTTCTCTTCGTTTTATTAAAAGATGAACCTGGATTCATCCATCCTATACGAGTCCGTTTATCACAAATATTTCTTCTTTTATGCATCAGACTAATACGGTTTATGTGTAGCCTTAATTGACTTTTACTTAGGCGCTCAGTTCGTGATGAACTTGGACCTCAACTACCAGCACTTGATTGAGGAGAATCATGGTAACAAGTTGATTTCAACTTAGGAAGGGCATCTAAAGAGATGTCTTCTTTTAACACTCTCAGCTTTTTCTAGCCATCAAACCAGAATTCTGTTCGTCGTTCAAAAGGACATGTTCATTCAATTTTGAAAGTCTATGTTCCTGATCCAGAGGGGTTGATTTTCAAGTTGCTACGTAGTCCAAAGAAACAGGGAGATTCTGTGCTTGATCTGATCTAATCCAAACAGCTTTCGTTCCTTAGCTGCAACAATTAAAAAAATATTTACGTCTCGCACCATAAGGCGTTTCACCGATACTGGAAGCATTGAAAAAAATTAAAGTGGTGGTCGGAAAAGAAATGCAACTGAGCCCACAACGATGCAAAATTGAAAAAGTGTTGACTTTTACGAATAAAACCCAATTTTTGTTGTCTTAATATGTACCAGTGATAATCGGAAGGGGCAATGTCTATGTTATGACCAGCGCCACAACATGTGGACGAGCATTATCATGTAGGAGAAAAATTTGTTCGTATTTGGATATTAGTGGACGCGTTTTCCTTTAGTGCTTGCCTCTACTTCACAAATTGCGTGCGGTAGAGAACACAACATAAGTTATTTCCCTGAATATTCGGCATGATCCTCATGATTTATTCTTTTTTGGGATATTGTAGTGAATCCATTTTTCTTCATTAGTGACTAGATGATGCAAAAACCATTTCGTTTATGCCTGGCCAGCAGAATTTCACATTTGCAAAATCGGCGTTCTACGTTTCTGGGCTCCAGTTCATATGGAGCCCAATTTCGTTGCAATCGATGCGCATCAGCTGCAGATTCCTGTAAATTAAAGACTTCTTGGGACGCACAACCTCGTCAGGACTGACTGTGTTCCCTTCTAAATCTTATGAACACAACAGGTGGAGGGCTTGCAAATTTTTTTACTACTGACTTATCAATGACGTTGTCTAATAAAAAAGCAGGAGTAAAGCAAAACTGAACTTATCTATAACATCATCAGACCTTTACGCCACTGAAGTTTGCTATGATTTGCCCAGTTACAAGCTGCCGGCCATAGGTCTTGTTGAGTGGCAAGACCACCGGCAGTCATTACAGAATTTAAAACACAGTACCGTGGAAATCAGGAGCCGCTCAGATTTCATTCCGAAGATGAAGGCCTTCTTGTGGAAGAGTCAGAGTGGCTGTGGTTCAAACCTAAAACGCAGGAAGGGTGCTCTTGTTGGTGTCACCCGATGTAGAATTACAACTATTCCTGGTCCTTGGTGTTAAGACCCTACGATCAGTAATATGGTTTAGATCGACCCCGACTCATATAAGGGTGAAACCTGTGCCTTCAACACGGGTTCCAAACTGATATCAAAAAAATTTACCGTGAGCGGCAGCAAGGTATCCTTGCTCACGAATGTAATGGAATTCAGAGAAGTTAAGCCCTAACGCGGCACTACATTTTTCTAAGCACCTGAACGACGTCGACATAAGCGACGGAATTTGTTATGACGCTTCCTCTGAGTCTAATGACGACACCGCGAAACCCTTCTTTAGTCACTCACATTTAGTCCCTGACGTGGTGGACGCTGGAGCTTTTGGAGTTTTATCACTGAGGCGCGTATGTATATGTACATATATCTATCTTTGAAACACTTAACTTTACATTTACTCAAGAGAAATGAATTCTAAAAGAAATCAAGAGCGACATGACATTAAATAGGTACCTAACTAACCTTAAATTCTGATCTTGATTTCGATGTTCATCCCCCACAGCTGTTCCACTCCAAATTTACACCTAGACGGATTACCTACCTTCATCTTCATCACTTTCAAGGATATTCATCAATTTGACATATGTATGCCTGCTTATTTATCTAGGTAATATGTATCCCAAGAGATACATTTACTTTATTGGCGCCTGTCCTTTAAAGAGCAGACAGTCACCTCCATCCAATGCCACATTAAACAATTTTATTTCCCCAAAAGGTATACGAGATTCGAATAAATAATTGAAAACTCATAACACCAGACCGTATCTCCACTAAATAAATAAAAACGAAACATTCTGTTTGACTTGTTATCTAAGTTAAGCAGTGGAAATAACCTCAAAAGCGCACCCTCCTCCATTCACTAAACAATAAAACAAAACAAAAACAAAATCTTTGCACGAGGAGGCAGGTATAACTAAAAATAAAATCATAATTACAACTCTCCTACCCAGCGCCAACACCCACTCAGTATACCTATAAAAGTAGAAGACAAAAGATTCGCGCGTGAAATTATGAATCATAAACGCAATCCACCAATTCAGCCAGCCGAAGTTCTAAAACCAACTGCCTCAATGTCTCCCTTGCCACCCAACAGATCCCACGCGAGCACACGCTTTAATTATCTCAATTTTACCTAAATTACTGTAATTCTTTGAACTTAATCAACAACAGGCAAACATAAAACAGACGAAAATAATATGATGATAAGAACAAAAAAAAAAAAACGTAAGGCAATCTCTGTGACAACTACAGCAACAAATCCTACCGTGATACTCAACAATTATAGTACACAACTCACGGTAGTTAACCAGCAATTTATGAAAAACCGGTGCCAAACTGACGGACGGGAGCAAATAAAAAAAAAGGAGAAAAACATAAAAACTACAAATTACCTGCCCTACCACCGCCCAACCCTCACGCACTTTCCAACAAGAGCACAAACAACAATGAAAAGGTTATAAAAACGAGGGTAAGCCAAGTACGACATGTAGTACGTACGCATATGTTGTACTTGTAATACATTGCACCACAGCAACACCGCACTCCTACTAATCAATAAAACGAAATTGGCTAAATCCTCTTTCACCCTTATCCTTCGATTACACTGATGAAAAACCGATTGGAAAAACGCATACAAAACGACAAGGCATTAAACACAAAAATAAAATAAAAAAAAAACACATGTACGACCTACACACATTCTTTTCGCATTCAACCCAGAATTATCTGGTTGTTTCTTTACTTCTCTCGCTCGCTCTATCTCTCTTTCTCTTTAATGGTACTAATTTTTTTGTCTCATTTTATGGCAATAACCTGGCACTTTGCACATTTGTTCACCATTTTCATAGGAAACAGTGCCGGCAATAACTATCCTCTGGCTTCCTGCTTGCCCTTTTCTTTTAAAACGAAAATAGCACCAAATCCTTTAAAAAAAATCAACCGAAACAAGGATAAATGAGCATGTGCTGCAAAATGAGACAACATTTCCACATAGGAAGCATGTTGAAAATCCGGTTTTTTTCCTTTATTCCTTTTAAGGGCAACGAAGAAAAATTAACCAAAGAATGCAAAAACAAAAATACAAGAAAAAAAAGAAGACACCATAACCTATCTTCCGGGATAAAAACTTTGAGACAAACGAAAGATACAGAATTCGACAGTTTTTGATTTTTGCCAGGCTGATGAAACTTTCTAAAACAGAATGTAAATGTCATTCACTCATTGACTTTGACATTTTGCAGAAGACAAGTCGTCATGTGAATGACATTTCTCCGATTCTATTTACCATTGTGACAGATTGAAGAGAAAATTGCCACAGATACCGACAAGCATTTGTCAATTAATAAGTCTGTTCAAGCAGTTTGGACTGAAATAAATCGCTTGAACCCTATTCAAATACTTATAAGATTACTTACTTACTTAGATGGCGCTTTACCACGATCTTTTACCAGCTACATACGTCTAGTTGCCTACACAAAGTTGGCTAAAGTCCCCCTTCCACTCATGCCCGACACCTAAAATGAATTCGTCCTCTACTGCGTACCCCACCCCCTCTAGATTGAAATCGAAAACTTCTGTGCTGTGTTCGTGATTATGCACTGTCTCGTGCAAATTATATTTTGGATCCTCGATAGCTGAATATGGTGACTATGACTTCACTATTGCTTTAATAGTCGCAAACGCAATGCTGACAGCTCTTTACGTTCTTTCCCATTATGCCAGTGATGTTTCTGAAGGACGACGTTAAAAAATATCACATGACAGCGCATTGCCTTGCTTAAATTCTTTTCTGACATTAAAGGTCTGAGTTTTGTTCTTACCAACCTTGACGCAGCGTGCATTCTCCATCGTCATCCTGCATAGACGAATGAGCTTGGCATGGATAACAAAACTAGACTATGTGGCCGATTTTCAAAGTTGCTGCTATATGCGCCTTTCCATTACCGAATAGTACGTATCGATTTGGAACTCCAGTTGTTTTTTTAAGATCCTTAACGATGTTCAGGTGACTTATTCTCCAGTAGTTAACGCAGTTTAGGAGATGTCTCTTCTTTACGATAAAGACCACTGAAGTTCCATTCGTCGGCATGCTTTCGTCGATCCAAATTTTGGAGAAGAGTTTGTGCATGCTCCGTATCACGCCTACTGCTTTAAACAAAGCGGCAGCTGAGCCATCGGGTCCAGTAGCTGGTCGCGTAGACATAGAAAGGTTGTCCGTCTTCGCCTAAGTTGACTGGTTCAATATACCGGAAAATGGGATGTTGTTCTTTACCATCGGTTGAGAGTCCGCAGAAATTATCTTTTAAATTTTCAGTGACTGTGATGGTTTCCTGATGTTACCTTGGTAAGTTAAGCCAAACTCGATCAGAAAAGGTCTGACAGTCTCTTGCAATTAGAGCCGTTTGAAGTTCAACTTCCTCACAACGGTTCAATTTTAGCTACGACAAGGTTATGGTCCGAGTCGATGTCAGCTGCTCGGAACGCTCGAACATTTAAAACACTGGAGGACTGCCTTACGCCGATCACATATGATTTGTTGATAAGAAGTCGGCCAGATTCTTTAATAGATATCAAGGTGTAGTAACCGTGCGCTAGCTATGGTAACATAACGTCCTTTCACAAAATTAATAAGCCTGGGTCCGTTTTCGGAGGTGATATTCTTCCCCACTGTATTACTACATAGCCTCTTTGAATAGCCTGGTATTCAAATCGCGAAGCACCATTTTCAAATCATATGAAGGTTTCGTCGAGGAGGACGAACAAGAAGCCTTTTGTAAATTTCCTACCGTATAGCACATATCACCGTTTTTCTTATAGTCTTTTTGTCCAGTCAATCCCATTGCACTTCTTAAATGCGGTTTATGTCTACTCGAACATTCCACGTGCGGATTTGATTATCTTACTCTTTTCACAGTTTACAAAGATCGTCAACAGTTAATACGTTGTTATCCAGGCTGGTTCGATTTTTGTTAAATTAACTTCTTACAGGGTTGTAAAGTCTATGACAGTGTAGGCCAGTAGTCGGCAAGCCTTTGCCAGTTAAGCCTGCTTTACTTCCAATTCATAACAACGACGAGGATTTACAAAGATGATTATTATCGCCGACATATACAGATTACTTGACCTCACAAAAACAGAGTATCCAAACTGTCGATCAAAATCAGCGGTAATCGGGTGCCATTTGTCGATAGACCAGTATTTAAAACATCAAAACCATTAAAAGACTCTCGGAAGCTTTGGGAGATCCTTTATTGTCTAATAATATCATATCCGTTGGTTGACCAATTTCATGGGCAAAAAAATGGAAGAACAATCAAGCTTTGTTAAGGGCAGCAATAAAATCGAATGACCCCTCACGGGGTAACAATTAATTCCATTCTCCTATTAAGTGTATTCTCGCTTGAAAACCTTCCAATATTTACACAACTAGACCGGTGAGTTACGCTAGGTGGCGGTTTAGCATGAATCGAAGTAGCATTAAAATGTGGCTTTTTGCTACCATGACTCGGGTGATCTGATAGATGATATGTGTTGTTGAAGATTTGAGACGGTCGACATCTAGATCCAGAAAACGAATAAGAAAGGGTAAAAGACCGAGATGTCGTTAAGGTTTTCGAAGAATAGTCAGTTAAGTCACGAAGTTCAGCGCTAGCTAGCGCGTGGCATTTCCAGAGTGAATGAGAGCGTCTTCTTTTCATTTCATTTTCGTAACTGCGGCAGTGGAGTTGTGTGGAATACGAGTATTTAGTTTAACTGTCTTTTTGCACCGTGATTATAGCCTCGATTTAGGCAATATCTGTGTAAGTGGATGAACGATCTGACCATTGCCGCTAATGGTCCTCGCAGATCTGAACACTTCCCCACCAGTTCATCTTCACGCTCGTTTCGTTTTACATCACTGTGCCCTGAAGCCCAGAGCAGTGTGTCTCTAAAGCTTTCACCCAGGATAAGCTCGTCCCGGAACTCCTCCACCAGTTTGGCGAATATGGTAACCCAGGATCTTGTCCTGTTTGTTCGTTGTGTCACACCCGAATTTCGTGCAAACTTTTACTGTCAGTAGTTCCGCCTGAAAAAATCCCGCAAGCGGTAAGATATTGATATTTTCAGTGAATCTGAGTAAATGCTGGTCATCACACAACAGTCAATTTTTGCTCCGTGGGTCGGTTTAAATGACCGTCTAAAAGTGCTTTAGTACTTCGTCTTCCACTTCCACTTTTCTTCCACTTTTATTGATGTTTAGTTTGGGTATTATGTGCCTGCACTGCATAGTGGGAGAGGAGCGCAGCAAGAGCATCCGTTGATGTTGTAACCTTTGCTCATCGTTGGGCACCATACTTTGGTTGAATTCCCCACTTATTTCCAAAAGTTTTTAGTGGAGGTATAGAAGGCGACGCACGACTTCCTTGCCCTGTGTTCGATGTTTTGTTTCCAGCTAACAAATGGGACCAGGATGATAAGTACGAGTACGTACATAGCGCCAAAGGAAACTCTGAGGGCTTGACCATTAAAACAGGGAGGTACGAGTTTATAAACGGATATTTTGGCCTTGGTAGTGAATAGCATCAATTCAGTTGTGTTTAAGTCAAAACCAAGGTCCCAACTAGCGGCCCAGGTATTTAAACCAATCTCCATGATTTCACTTATCACGAAAGCATACGCGGCTATGTTGACACTTTCTTTATCTAGTCTTGCAAGGGCTTTGTTCAATATCATTACCATTATCCAGAGTAGAGGACATATAACGCCACCCGGCGAAGTTCCTCTATGGGCGAATATTTCTCGTTCTGGCATGGAGACTATCATTGAATAATAAATTCCTCTACTCCCAGCCTGATAAGAGATTTGAGAAAAGCTTCAGAGTGTGCATAAGTAAAGTAGTGTATGGAATTTCCAATTTTACACACTACCACGTAAAAAGCCGTTTTCCTGGATCTTTCCTAGAGTAAGGCGTGATGTTATCTGGATAGCGATGATTCTTTTAGAATGCTTTGTATGTGGATGTCTAAGACACTCTTATCGGTTTTAATCTAATTGACCTGAAATCCTTTGAGGACTCCATTGCGTTTTGTTACATACCTTCAGTATAAACCCCACTGAGGCGCTTTACCGAGAGTAGGATATGTAATTCAATAGTAAACAGTTTCTGAACATTGATGCTATTTTGGGATTCTTGTCAAACTTGTCCGTCTGTGAGGAATGACGAATGAGAAAGCTCACTGCTCCGTCAAGCTCGGCAACGACTTCTTCCAGACCTTTGACTTCCTTAAAATCATTCAAGAATTATGGCACAATCTTCCAAAAGTCTGTTATAGTAACTAAATTGGCAAATCTCAGAGAACTAGTATTACAATAGAAGTTAGCAAAATGGGTTTAGTAATAAATGCGGACAAAATCAAATACGAGTAGGTATATGCTGTCAACGAGAAAGGACATACAAATTCGGCGAATTGGCAAGAATGTCACAGCTGACAGCTCAAAAACGTATCTTTCGAGAAGATCAGTCTACGCATTACAAAGCAGTAGACTGTGTCAAGGTCCATGTTTAGGAAGAAACAACAGCATAGGCACTCATTCAATTACTTTGAAGTTGACAACTTTCTTTAGCTGTACAAGTTCAAGAAATGGCCTACTCCTACGTCCGGTTTGGCATGAGACTAATCATACTCGTATATATTGAAGTTTGACTCCAAAAGCCAATCGAACGCCATCGATATGAATAATCCAATCGTAAGCATCAGTAGCTATTAAATAACCTAACGATGAATCTGAGTCTTATCAGCTGCAGTCATTTGACACATGATACGGCGACAGCTTCACCTAGAAAATCATATATTTCTCGCAATTCGCTAAGCCTCATTAGGCACTACTCAGAAAAACTATTTAAAAAAAAAATTGGGAAATTACTCATTTAGAATTACTAATGCTACACCCATTTGGCAGGACTTTATGTCAAAATCATACGTCTCGAGAGATTTTTTATTTTTTTATTTTTTTGTAATAAAAATACTTAAAGACTGAACTCACTCATCGCAACCTCAAAGCGTCGGCCTTAGTAATCTGCCAATTCAAGGATTCTCCCACGTTTTGCAATTATTCACTATCTGCCTCTCCCTCTCCCCCGATTGCAATTATAATCGATAGCACGATACCAATAGATATAGCTATAGTCATTGCAGCAACAAGGGCTGGGTCCAGCAGATTAAGATAAAAAAAAAAATTAAAAACCTGAAACCACAATGCCATGGGACACACATGAATCAAAATGTAAGAAGGTAGTTGTGGAAAATTTGGAAAATGCTCCCTTCCTTCCGGGAATTCATCAACAATTCTTCATCCAATTTGTTTTCAATTTCGATGAAATTTTCATGCCATTTCTAACGGCAGGCGGAGCAGAAGCCATTATCTTTTTACGAAGAAGACAGCCCGATGCAGGCAACTGTAAGGAGTAAAAAGGACATCCAATAGTACACGCAACTTCACTTGTGTGTACGCGTGTGTTGGGCGACTTTAAATCCACCACCTACATGCAATTTTCTTTTTTTGTTTTAACAATTTCCATTAAACAAATTCCCTTTGATCCTTTCCACTCAATAAGGAAAGAAAATGATGAAATTTTCAAATTTCAAATTTCAAATTTCAAATCCAGCTGAAAGACTCGAATTTTTCGCAATCCACACACAATCCACAATTACAAGACAGCCGGCGCGCCCCACCTAAACAACGGCCTACTTGTCTGTGTCCCAGACCAGAAAACCAGCCCACAAACAGACAACAAAAACCGGTAAAAAGTTGTTGTATGCGAATGAGTAAAATGAGTAAAATGAGCAATAAAACATGTTCTTTGTTTTATCATTTCGCACCCTCTTTTCGCAAATTTGCAACCGAAAATATATACATATGTATAGTATGTGGAACCAATTTTTTTGCAACTTACCTTATTTTGTGGATCCTATTCGATCAAGGCGGGGGTAATCCTCAGTGGTAGGCGAAAAGTGAAAATTTCGGCAAAGGAAAAACGCGTTTTACTCACTTTTTTCTAATCGGCTCTTTCAACGCACACACGAAAACACACAATAAAACGGTGAAATTTGTTTTTTCCGTTTATTTTCAAAGGAATTTTTGAAATTTTTATTTTTGAGATTTTCTTGTGAAAATTAAAAAAAAAACTCGCTGTACACACGCTTAATAATGTTTCACTGCACACGACTTAAACTCTCGGACATGCTAACGGCAACAAAAGAACACCATACGGACACGGACAAGAGATGGCGATGGCGATGGTGAATATGGAACGCACACGGTGTGAAGTAGAGACAAAAATTGCACACAGGAGAGTAATAGAGTCAGTGGAAAACGAACACATGAATACACGAGCAAAAGTGAAGGAAAAAAATGCGGCTACTACAATACGATAGGAGATTTGCATGAATTGAGTGGAATAATCGAGTTGAGTGGGTTTTGGTGGTTTTGCTTGGTTATTTGTGTAAGGAGAGTGGAGTGCATAATTGCAGAAAGTACAAGTGAAACAGGTATAGAGTTGAGTTGGGATATTGTGTAATGAGAGAACGCGAAAAGTTGTTTCCTATAAGCGCTATAAACAAAAAAAAGGAGTGAGTGATTGTGTGTGAAAGAAAATCGAAAAAGGAGATGGAAGGTTAGGCAGGAATTGCAGAAGGACAATGATGCCAAATCTATCATGAGTTCACTTGTTCTTTTAAAAAATTATTTAAGTCTGGCTTTCGCAATTTAATGCGAGAAATTATTACTAGGCACTAGTTGGTATTTGTATTCAAATGTTACCATATACTCGTACATAGTAATACACAAAAAAGTCATTCTGGGTATTACTGAGAAAATGGAATATCTCACTACACATTGGAATGGTGAGTCACAGCCGGGGAAACTTAAAAAAAAAAAAATACGAAAAAGAGAGAAAAATCGGTTCTATTCGCATGGACAGTTTGTTCAAACCGGTTGTTCAATCATTGCTGCCATCAAGTCTTCTTCTGGGCACCGCAGTGGTAGTAGCGATCAAATTTGATGGACATCGCAAGGAATTGAGGCCGCTTAAATATCCAGGATCTCAAGCTACGATGATGACTTGAAGTAGCACAAAAATCTCATTTAGAATGAATGAATGCAGGACGCAAATTGTCAAAATCCGATAATATCACAAATGTGGGTATGGTTACTCAAACATATTTAGAAAACCAGTTAAAGCATTTCTGGGAGCTCGAACAAATACCTAGATGTACTGATGTAACGCAGTTACAACAGTTACAACAACTACTCATTATCGATAGAAGAAAGGTCGATATACAGTTTACATTCCGTTTTACCAATAACACTTACGAAAATACAGCTTGGGTTCTTTACGAGATAGAACTATCAATCAACAAATACTATATGCCACACCATGCCGTTTGGAAAGCAACTATAAGTATTAGGCCACATCTGCCGACAGATGCTGGTTCACTAAATAACAACAAAGAGTCGCTGCAGCCGAACACATTGCAGCTCTCCTAATAAGACCCCCTTCACGCCTCCTCTTGGCGCTATCTGGAAGTCTTATGCACATTGCGAAGCGAACGAACAAGACATTTTAGCCCGAGTGATCAAAGAAAAGCAAGTTGAAGGGGTCCTGATCAGCGAACTTTATAAATCTCTAAACAAATTTATCTGGGTAAGCGATTACAAAATTAAAATGGGCAATATGGGCCTTTCATAAAACTAACAAATCGGCGGAAGGCTTCGCCAGCTCCAACATCAACAGCATCCACTTCTACAGCTGCTAAGCTCCGCCAAGCCTGTCCCCGGAACAATACCAAAATTTTATGGATGATCTTGTAACGAATGCGAAAGGAAAAAGACCAGTAGTCTCGAGACATTCGCAGCACTAGGCATAGTTCACGAAAAATACTTTTCAAATGGTGGGCAGGGGTCTATTATATGAAACGAAGGAGTTTTGTGCAGTGGTCACAGAAATTCGGTTAACTGAACGTTTGAAATGAATGCTCTCGCTACAATAGACGAACCAAACTATATCCTCAGAATCATTTCTAGCTACTTCAGAGGGTACCAAGCAGGTGTACGACAAGGATCCGTCCTTGGCCCCTTTCTGTGGAATATCATATCGGGACCATTGAATATGTAGATAAACGCGTAGGAGATCAGGCAATGAAACCAAAGGGTGTATTAAAATATTTAGACCTAATATAAATAGGCCGTTGTCGGTCTAGAAGCCAACAACATGATGTTTTACTAGAGCTCCACTAACCAGCCCATGATTACTAGCCAAAGGCTACCCGTCTGCCCCACTGATAATGTTTCTTTTCGTAGTTGAGGTTTAGTAAGTATGAGACTGGCACTTTCACGGTGTGTGGACATGCAGCTTCCCCTCCGAACTGCTGAATAGTCGAGTTTTTTTACCTAAGCAAACATAAAACTGTCACTTTTTTAAGGTGGAACACTTCTGAATTACAAACCAGCCTAACTGCGCTAAAAATCAATATCCTGTCTATAGACACTCAACACAAAAATTAGGCAAAATTATATGGAAGTTCGTTGTTTTGTTTCTGGTCGTTATATCCTGATTATAGGCGAAAGACGTGTCGCCACTTGAAAGTAAAACGCAGATTTGTCTTAGAGAATATCATGGCCACACAATTTTCGTCCTCCACTAAAACACGTCCAACGCATCCTTTTTAATTTTAAGCCTTCCGTGTAAGACTACATTTCTTTTCAGGACAAATTCAATCTGACCTCTTGCACGTTGTGAGTAGGTATTGAGAGGCGTTAATCTGGCGACGCTCAGTTGTGTAAATCAGTTATCATATCGTTCTCGTTAGAACCGATAGTTGATTACCATTTGGGATCCTTTTATGGCATTTTCCATGGTTTTCTTGAAAACTTTTGGCAGTTCCTGATGGATGGAATACTAGAATTTGTAGTTTCTATATACAAACTCGTGACTCTAAATAACCCCAAAAAACTAGGTCTAATTCGATCAAAACTGCTGATCTTGCGAGAGAGTGCAAACCGCCAAAATGTGATATCAGAAGACCGGGAAACGTCTGCCTTAGAATGTCGGTAGTATCTTGTGTTGTATGCGCCATTCAATCCAACTGAGGAATGAAAATTTTATTGATTATGGCTCTGTAGCGCTTAGCATCCACAAAGACCATTTGATCAATTACTCTTCCGACGTGCATTACTCGCGGATTTTCAGTGCCCCAGAACTGAAAATATTGTATGTTGACATATCCACATAGGTGGAAATGAGCCTCTTCACCCATGATTATTTCTGATGAAAAATTGTCCACTTCGTTGTTTAGATTTATGGTAGATTATGCGCTTTTCATGGCAACGTCCTTCAGATGGAGTGTCTGCACTTTCTAAAGAAACATTATCAAGCTTTTCAGCAAAATACGCAGACACGTGCGTGAAATGACCAATTAATTGAGTGGCATGTCGTCTGGTCTAGTCGACGGAGCCTATTCGACATCTTCAGTCATGGCAACAATATTCCCGGTCGAACAAGAACAAAGGGGCCTTGCAGGAGTTGCTCTGTTCCGTGCTGTTTCAATCCATATGAATCGTGCGATTAAACGCCGCATGGAACGACCAATGGAAGCGGGCTGGCCTGGATAACAGGCACCGCTGCCCCTTGCCTAGAAATCACAAAATGTTCATCACAAACCCTGTCACGACTGTTTTGCGTTCTTCAGAATAGCATGCTATTGCTTATTCACACAAATTCTAATTATGTTTGCTCCACAATTGTCAAAACAGAATTTACATTCTACGCCATTTCTAAAATCGATGGCACTTTCCGATAGAGTCAACAGTCAATGGTCGAACTTGTCCTATCATAATTGATTTACTATCAGAAGAAGCACGTACACACAATCACGATGTGATAAGTATAGACTATAGAGTGAATATCAATAGCCCTGACGTTGTCTTGCAGAAAATTGACACGTTTGGCTGGTTACTTCTTTTTTTCCTCATCATCCAGTAATTCATAAAATGTATCGCATTAGCAAAAGGAACTTAAAGCCCCTTTCCGATCAAAAAAAAACTTTGAAACTATTTTTCCGGCTTACAACTGTGCTCGTTCACTGCTCTTTTACAAGCCAAAAACTTGATGTTGATAATCAATTGAATATCATTGTTCCTTTATCGCTCTGATTCACACAAAGGCATATTACAATGCCGATTCTGTGGGACTCTTGTGTATTTTCATAGTATAGTATGCAGATCAACAAAACTCTGCTTCCACTTGATCTAATCCCCTCTTTTCACTTGGTCTTGGAAAATCGCGGGTCATTTAAGTCGAAGATTTCCGATTTCATTCTGTCTGTGCATCTCAAGATAGTTCTTTTAACGGCTTCGCAGGTTTTGACTTCCATGAAAAAAGCTGTTCCCCCTTCGTCCGTGACAGTCGTTGTTCCTCGTTGACAAGTGTCTCCGCTCCCCTTCCTGAGCTTGAGCATTGCGCTTTTTACGAGTATATAGTTCGTCGCCTGTTTATCAGTAGTGAGGATATATCTTCTAAGTCCCAGTACACGTATGTTCCCCTCTGATGTTCTTCTTATAGGCTCATGGATATCGAGCTTATATACATGGATATATATTTTAATGCTCATTGCGTAGGCCTACGGTATTTTAAGTTTTATTTCAATTATCAGTTCTATTGCCAATAATCGTTCGTAAGATTTTGATACCCGTAAACATATAACCTATCCGCCAATGCAGACTTTAAATGTCTCGCCATAAGGTGAACTACATTAAGCTTCTTTCCCTTACCCATCTATGGACTGCAAGGGATGACGTATTTTCAAATTAAGGCGCATAGGGGATATACATGAGAGTAATAACCATGTTGCTCTGTTAATAACAGTATTATCTAAGAACAAATCAAATATCTGTGAAACTTTGTGCAATTACCCTATCGACATTTGTTATAAGTTATCCAAGTGACGAACCATTGTGTATAACACTTATCCACCAAAACGACCTACACTCAAGTAGCACAATGCTCAGCTGTTCCTCAAAACAACACTCAACTGTCAAAATCTTGTGCGAAAACGAAATTGGTTGGTAATTTTATCAAACCGCAGTCGTTTGTCGGTAGATTTAGTGGCTTTACTATATTCTTTCCTAATTTAATATTTCTTCTGACTAGTGTAGTTTCAAATAATGACGACGCTCGGGCTGTAACAATTACTCGTAACTCTCGCAATGTCGTCTAATCTAATTGAGTACCTCAAAGGCCCAGAGCTGGTGCTGAAATTTCAAGAGTTCTTTGGTGTTCGTTATACTTATGATAATGATAACACAACCGGGAAGCCATCCGAACAAAGAAATGGAACTCTAAAGACATCCAAAGAAGTGCTTCAACCACATACTACAGATGAATCTGAAGAATCTCACAAATCATCCAAAAAGGATCTCCCCTACGTAGTGGACAACAAATTTTGGTATTATCTATTTTTAATTGGCACTGAACTGGGCGACGAGCTCTTCTATGCTACCTTTATTCCATTTTGGTTTTGGAATGTTGACAGCGCCGTGGGAAGAAGAGTCATTTTCCTCTGGTCAATCGTCATGTACGTAGGTAAGACAAACAGTCAAAGTTCATTCAGAATATAAATTACAAATCACATGTTATTGATTATAGGGCAGAGTTTAAAAGATATAATCCGATGGCCGAGACCTGGTCGACCAGTGTGTCAATTACAACAGAAATGGTCCATTGAATACGGTATGCCATCGACACATGCCATGGTTGCTGTGTCGATACCCTTTTCTGTGTTTATTTTTACACAGCAAAGGTAAATTTTTAGATAGAGATAAAAGTCCACTGACCCAGTTTGATAGAATGAATTTGTATCATTTTGCAGGTATGTCTATCCGATGCACGTGGGACTGATCATATCGATTCTTTGGTGTACGCTCGTGTGTTTGAGCCGAATCTATCTGGGCATGCATAGTGTGTTGGTGAGTAATGTTTATGTTTACGATTTAATGAATGGTTTAAGGGTATCGATAACATTGATTGTCGTTTTAATTGCACAATTTGAACACTTGGACGATAACGCAATCATTTCGATTCGATTCGATAACCGAAACACGCAAGTTCTCGTGTGTCACCGAGTTTATTTTTGCGATGTAGCGTGGTATCTTCGTTTCCTGACTGCGATAAGCAATTCAGATTGCGATTATTTAAATGCGAAAAAGATATACAAAAAGTTTTTTTTAGTAGAATATCGCCACATTGGCAGGTACAATTTTATCAATATTGGGTATTTGTAGCCGATTTGGATATGAGCAATTCCGCGTGAGTATGAAGAATGTTATTTTGAAAAGTGTTTTGAGGGATTCTTGGAAATGGGATGGTTTAATTGGGTGATTCCTCATTGATAAGCACAATTACGGAGAGTTGACTAACTTGTCATTGCTGATTTGGGTCTAAAATAGAGATAATAGTCGTATTTAGCTATAGCGATGATGATCCATATAGATCGGCGGGCAATGTCAAACTCTCGAAAGTAAAATTGCCTTCTAAGGAGTGCCGTTCGGATTCGGCGATAAACCGTAGGCCCTGCTCAGATGTGAGAAAAATGACAACATGAGCAACACAAATGAGTGTCAAGAAGCTAGGCCATAGCCCATACCGGGCTGCCAGCGCCACAGTGTTTTTTTTTTTTGTTTTTTTTTTCCATGCATATACGAGTAGATCATTGATTTGTGCGCAACACAACAACAACACGGGATCTTACTTTGGATCAGTTCGTTAAAATTAATTCGTGCTATTTCTCACTAGGTTACATTTTCATTCGCAAAAGTTGGTATAACTGTCGACGATTGTCAAGCGCCGATGTTGCCACATTAGAATATGAAATATTTTTTTTTTATTAATTAATTCTTCCAGAATCGGCCTGCAAAATTTGGCCATAACAGGATATGTATATCAAAGGTTACAATTTATATTTAGTTTTGTTTTATAACACTTGTCGTCTTTTTAACCGGGTGATAGGCCGCTCGTCTGCTAGAGTCCTTGCCAGTCTGCTCATGTGTGAATGAAGTCTGTTACTATATTTGCTACAGTGCCGATTTATAAGAAGTTTCACGGGCTCCAAGTTAAGGTCACGATTAAGAGTCGAACCTCGAACGTACCATTCGCAATCAGTTATGATCCTTAAGACTCTGTTCTGAAGCGTCTGGATCCGTTTTCTGTTCGACATTGCAGCTATTCCCCAAATCTGGACTTCGTAGCTCTAAGTCGGTACAATGATGGCCTCATATACCTTCCTTTTACATCGCAGGGGCAGTTTTGAATCGCGACATAGCATTCAGTTAAACCGCGTCAGCTTGAACCTGCAATTTGAAAGAGTTGCCATAATATGCGATTTGAAGATCAGTTGCTTGTCTAGGATAACGCCCAGATATTTAGCTTCTTGATCTAGCTGCAGCGACATATTATTGATCCGGACTGGAGGCATCTGCCCTTTGCGTAAGGTGTAGCAGACGTTCTTGCATTTGTTAGGATTCAGCTTAATGTTCCACCTGCGAGCCCAGTTCTCAAGCAGATTGAGATACGTCTGTACACCATCAGTTGCCCGATTCTCGCATGGCGCCGAATAAAAAAAGCAGATGTCATCTGCGTATGATGCTAGTAGTGCCTTTTTTCCAGGGATGGTCGTGATGGCTTCTCCTGGAATTGGACCGTCAGCCGTAAATAAGTAGTAAACGAATGGTCCAAGTACGCCTCCTTGTCGCACACCAGCTTTTATTGTATAGGTAGTTGAGATGGAACCTCTCACTTTTACTTGAAACTGGCGCTTGTTTAAATATGAACAGAAAAGGAGATAGAAGGGGGCGGGTAGACTTATTTTGATTTTAACTAATAGACCCTTGTGTCAGGCCCGGTCAAATGCCTGTTGGACGTCAAAAAATACGCCGTCGCAGTACTCCTTATCGTCATACGCCTTGAGGATGTGATTTACCACTCTGTGGACTTGTTCAATGGTGCCATGCCCTTCCCGAATCCAAATTGGTGATCCGGCAAAACATTTTTTGATCTACAACCATGGACAGCCTCTCAAAGACCTTTGAGAGCGAAGGGAGGAGGCTAATTGGACGATATGCCCCCGGGTCATCCACTGGCTTGCCAGGTTTATGAATCATGTGGATCATCGCCAGTTTCCAGCTAGACGGATAGAATATGAAATATTATTTGAAAATATTTTTTATAATCGAATAAATTAATAAATTGCCTACGTACATACATACATGTAGTTTGCAATATAATCGTGAAATATGAGCTACAAAATATTATTTTTATTTAATAGCTGTTGATGATAAATATATTAATTTGCTCCTTAAAGAAAGTGAGAGTGTTCTTGCATGAGCATGAAAATAACAAATATATACAGTCGATTGCAAATCACAATGAAATGAATTATTACCAGTTGATAGCAATGCTTATCTGCTTCGCATTTTATTTTTTATTTTATAAAAGAGGATAGGTACAAATAAAATTAAATATATTTGCAGTTTTTTTTTTTTTAAAGAAATACCCGGTTGAAAAACCTAAACTCAGTTGTGCAATCGCAATGGACAAGAAAATAAGTGCCAAACTATTACCACAACACAGAACTTGAATTTTTTATTGATCAACTGTTTTTTTTTTTTTTTCCATGCATTTTTATTTAAATTCATTTGTTAATACTTAAGTGCTAAACAAAAAAACGCTTAAAAACTAGCTTAGTTTACTTCAATTCTTCTTATTTTTACTTACTGGCCCTATAAGAGCGCTCTAAGCTAAACAGAAAACTTAACTATGTCTTTCGACGTAACCTAACTGTTTTTTTTTATATATATTTCTTTTATTTCATGTACATTATACTTAGAACTAAGAAAATATAAATTGTTTTAGCAAAAACTTAGTGAAAGGACATTTCGTTTACATAAAACTTAAAACTACTTACAAAATAATTCTTAGACTACTTAGATTATCTTAAACTACGATACGTAATTAAATACGTACTTTTTTTTTGTTTTTTATGCTACCCATCTCTTTTTTTTTTCTTTTAAATTTTTTTTTTCTTTTTAAAAATTATCTTAACACTTCATTAACCTACCTAAACTATGTAAGCCGGCCATGACTTAAAATTTAAGTAAACCGACTTTGCGTCTTATCGACGCTACCTCGAATTAGAAGGAAACGACGAAAGAGCTCCCTCTCTTTCAATAAGCCACCAATATTCTTGGTGCTGCCGAGCAACGTCTCTCTAATCGCGACTCCCTACCGCCCTACTGAACCGGAGACGCTCCGCACTGCCGTGTGCGACGTCTCTGTCGTAGTTGAGTCGCCTGTCTGCAGCTGTTCGAGCAACGTGGAAGATTACAGGCACCGCTAATTTGTCCTGGATCAGCCCTTTTTTATCAAAATAGAGGAACGCTTCTGGGGGAATAAAGCCGCTAAAGCGCACACTCTCGTGATATAGATAGTTAGGGCCCCCCCCGTTTGTTAAAATATAGATATTGATCTAGCCAAATCCCAAGGTATCTGACTACATTTCGACAAGCAAGTGGTTGCCCGCGTTGTCCCTCGATCGAAAACTTTCGCCAGTTCTTTCTGGTATCCGCAGAGGCCCCAGACAAAGGTGTCCTTAAAAGAATGGTTTCCGACTTCTGAAAGTTGATCTTCAACTTCCAGTCATCGCAATATCGTTTAATCTTATCGAAGTCACTTTGCAAGAGCATATTAATGGCCTCGATTTTTGGACCTGATCTGTACGCTATCAAGTCGTCTGCGTACGCTATGGCATGGTGAAGTGAACTCACAAGATCGCTTGTGTAAATGTTAAAAAGGATCGGTGAATTAACCGCACCTTGTTGCAGACCATTTTTAATGTTAAACGTTCTAGCAGAAGTCGCATCGCCATTCTTCACGATGAACTTTCTACCGGAGAGCATATCAAAGAGAATATACAGCAGTGGTTTACATATGCCCAGCCTGTTCAACTTGAAAAAAAGGCCTTCTAGCCATACGGTGTCAAAAGCCTTCTCCAAGTCAATCAAGCAGGCGCCTGTGCACTGTTTCTTGCTATTGTTCCACTGGATATCGGATACCAGTTTAGACGCGGCATGTGATATATCATGTCCCGCCTTAAAACCGAACTGATTATCTGGAACTATATTTTTGTCCTCAACCCACTTAGTCAGGACTCTATTGATCACTTTTTCGAAAACTTTGCTGATATTCGGAAGGAGACTTATCGACCGAAGATTCGCCGGATTGGACATGTCTTTATCCCTTTTGGGAATGGGATGCACCATCGCTGTTTTCCAATGCATTGGATAAAAAGCATTATTCAAAGCATTATTAAACAGGATGGTATAAATGTCCACCACTTCTGGTGGGAGATGTCGAAGCACAATGTTCGGTATTCCATCTGTTCCCACTGATTTCTTACTTCTTAATGATACGAAGATAGTTTGGAGCTCTTCCTTCGAAATGAACGGGGGAAGATCCCTTTCGTCGGCGATGGCCATATTTGCCATATTTTCGTCATTGAACTCAGTGAACCCTGAGCTCTCGAATCGCCAGTGCTCTATATCATTTCGAAGGTAGGAATTGTACAAAAGAACCTGATTTTCCAGGTCGTGGTTACAACCAATGACAACATTTGCCTTGTATACTTCCTGGAAAATCGCTCCTATGGTCTCAATCTTCTCCTGCGGATCTTCGACCACGAAGAAGTTGTCGTCGTCTACCGCTTCTCCTGGATCTACGCCTGCAGTTATCAGTATTTGTTCATTGTCTGTTGTTCGAGGGATCTTTAGACATGGAAGATCGTTTTGATCTTTCCTCCGAAATATTTTATTTATTTGCGGAAACATATTCGGGTTGCTAGTGTTTACAGCTCGAATTTTATTGTTCCAATACAAACTTACAGACGCCCTGTAATTTTCTTTTATTAATGTTTGGAGGGTTTTGATCAACGACTTCAGTGTCATGATTTCGGGGTTATGTCTGTCAGTAAACTGTCTATACAAGTTTTTTAGTCTAGATAGTAGTCTGCTTTTGTGTTCGTGCAGTGCGTTAATAGTTGCATTGCGGAATGTGTCTTCGTTTTCGGAATGTTGATACCGAGGTATCGTACTGTCCATTGTTCGTTTTATGGTCTCGTCCATTTGTTTTAGGTACTTGTCAATCTCCTCATTTGACAAATTCCTATTGGACGGCGGGTGTAGCGAGTTCGAGGATTTCCGCAATTCCGCAATTTCGTTTGGAACAGTTATTTCGGTACTAAGACCGCAATGGTCACTGTCATATACGAACGTGCGTAGACAGTTTATAGTATGTTGAGTCGTGCCGGTCAGTTGTATACGTGTGTCGAATAGCAGCAGATCCAGATAGGAGCCGTGCCTGGGAAACGACGGACTATCCGTCGCCTTAAGACCGAGTCGGTACATTACACTGTGCTGACCCCACCAATTAAGTAGCAGGTTCCCTCTAGTGTTTGGAGTATTATTTCCCCAATCTCTATGTTTGGCGTTGAAATCTCCACCGATTATGAAGTAATTCTCCTCGGATTCCAGCCTGAGGAATCGAAAAAGTGTCTCGAGTTCTGAGATAAATAAACTGGATTGAGTAGCTTCAGGTGCATAGACGGAGACCATGTACAACCGTTTTCCACTACGGAGCGGGATGTACACAATGCACGCCTCAAGCACCTGGAACCTACGCACTACACGGCTGTACACTCTTTTAAATCGCAAACTTTTTCTAATGAAGATTGCAACACCACCTCCTTGCGTAGAGTTGGGTCGGTTTCTTCTTAATATTCTATATCGTTTGTGCCTCATTTTGTGTTTTTTGGTTAGCTTAGTTTCGCTTAAACAGTGCGGCTCTTCGTTCGATCCTTATCAAAGAATTTACATTCAAAGCAAGGACCTTTAGGGTTCGCTCCGTCATGTTCGTACACATTACGACTGGAGGTGCGTTAGGGCCGGCAGCAACGCGTAGATTTGGTCTACACGCGTGGTCTGTTCCGTTATCTGACGTTGAAGCTGAGCGATCTGCCCCTGAATAGAGAGCAAGATAACTAGCATATCAGAAGTTGATTCAGGTGCTCTAGGCGCAGGGGCCTGAGAAACAACCTTCGCTTGTTGTGCCGTACTACCTCTACCTGCCGCCATTTGGGCGTAGGTAATTTGAGGAGTGACGGCTGGTGTTTTAATATGTACGGGTGGACGTTTAACCTCCACTTTTTGCTGCCGGGCTAAATTTATTGTCTTTATGTATTGAAACTTAGGAAAACCCCGATAGTTTGCGGTGTGTCCCGCGTTCTTGCATAAAGCACACGAGAGCTGACTTCTTTCTGTCGTACCATCTCTACCCAGTGAGCATTCCTCTGATTTGTGGTCCTTTCCACACTTCACACATCGAGGCTGCATCTCGCAGTTCGACGCGGCGTGCCCGAACCTTTGACAGCGAACGCATTGCAAAATGCTATCGCTCCTTTTTACTTTTTCCCATTTTATAGACTGATAGTTTAGGAATTTAATGCTCCTTAAACTATCAAGTTTACTATTGGGGGTGAGCTGAACAAGGAAGAGCGGTAGTTTCCGTTTCTCCCTTTTGGCTCTAGCCGTGACGAACGGCTTAACCCCTACGAATTTGAGCTCGTCGCACTCTTTCTCTTTCAACAGTGCGAGGAGCTCCTCCGGATCAGCCGGCGGTTCTAGCAGCATCGTTTGCAGCTTATCACATTTAGGGGTGAAGGAGAAGAACTCCGTCGTCGTATCCTTTAGTAAAGCTTTTATTTTGTTATAGCGTTCCACTGTATTACAGTGAATCGCATGTTTGTCTATACTTAAACGCTTAGTAAAAAAATTATTGCCTATGGCTGACTTACATAGATCAATGGTATCTCTTAACTCCATTTTATAAGTGTTGATTGGTGGCACTCTTATTTTGCTTGATTTTTGCTGTAGCTGTTGTTGTTGATTTTTCTGCTGCTGTTGTTGTGTTTGTTGTTGTTTTTTCTGCTGCTGGTTTTGTGGTTGTACTTGTTGTTGTTGCTTTTTTTGCTGCTGTTGCATTTCTGACTGTTGCTGCTTTTGTTGTTTTTGTTTAGACTGTTGTTGCTGAGTTAGCTTCAACTGTTGTTGTTGGTTCTCTTGTGCCTGCTGTGCTTGTGGTTGGAGTAGGCCGAACTGGAGATCTTGCCTCTCCTTTTCTCTTCTCGCACTTTGCTTAGCCTTAATCGCCAGCACTCTTTTCTGTAGCTCAACTATGCTGCTTTTAAGAGCTTCAACTTCCTCTTCTTCGTCTTCAGACTCTGAGGCTGCGAGATACGCAAAGCTATTCGTATCTCCCGTATAACGCCCTTCTCCACCGTCGGAGACATATGGGTATTCGTCGCAATCTACTTCGTCACGACGTATTCTGACTGCTGCTGCTGACGTAGAAGCTCCCTCCCTTGCTCCACCTTGCAGCTTTTCAGTTGGAGCTGATAGAGACAGGCGCTTGACTACATTTGGAGTTGGTTTATTTTTCCTTCTCCGTTTTACTGTCATCTCCATAATTGTTTTGGCTTCTTCGTCTGCTTGTAGCTTGACCAGCCCATCCGCTTGTCCCGCTATGGGGAGAGCGGACTGCTCTTTGTCATCCATCGCCTGATGAACGTCCCGTTGCTTATATTTTTGTTAATGTTAAAAACACGATAGAGTTTTTTTTTTTTTTTATTTAAAAAAGTCACTATCTGCCTGCTGGGATTGAACCCGCAACACTACTTTTGCTAATCAGGTGCTACTACCACTAGGCCAATTCGGCTTTACTGATACTAAGTATATAAATCGTACTTTTATTGCGCACAAGAGAAAACAGAAACACGTCCGTTTACCACGGCGGCCTACGAACGAATGATCTGAACTGTTTTATTTTAATTGTGTGATCTACATACAGTCCGTTTGATAAGATCGTATACGGCAAAACTTAAAGAACAACTTATAATAAAAAAAAAAAATCAATTGTACTGGTTTATTTTGTTTATTTACTTGAATGCTTTTCAATTAATATGTTGTCGACGCTCCTCCATTATCAATAATTGCTTGGAGTCTTCGAGGCATGCTTTCTACTAATCTCATAGCATAATCTTGAGGCAAAGATCTCCATAAAACTTGTATTTTTCGTGATAATTGTTTGACCGTCGGGATCTTCTTAGCTTGGAGCTTTAGCTTCATGAATGCCCAAACATTTTCAATGGGATTTGCATCCGGCGACAGTGATGGCCAATCTAAAATATCGATGTCATTTCCTTGTTTCCACGCACTGCACAAACGACTGCGATGTTTCGGGTGTACACCAGGTATGAGTGATAGGAGACCATGCCCAAAAATAAGCTTCATCCGAAAAAATAACGTTGTTCCAATCTCTGTTCAAATTCTCCTTGGCCCAACTGAGTCGTTTTTCTACGTGTTTTTTTGACAGTAGTGGTTTCTTTATTGTGCTTCGAAATTTTACATTATTGGCTAGTAAACGTCTTCGTATCGTATCACAAAACACATTTAGAGCCCTTTTACGTAAAATCCCTTGTCCTCCACGTAACGATAGAAGAGGATTTTTTTTAAACACGCGTAGAATCATTTTGTCCTGCTTTTTTGTTGTTTTTGGCGTAGACTCACGATCCGGCAAATCATCCACATTTTTAACTTGGGAATAACGGTGCACCCACTTGCTAACAAATGCTTTTGACTTTTTCATGTATTTAGCAGCTGCTCCGTATGACATTTTCGGTCCTTTTGGATGCGTGCACAAGAATACTGCTTCATAACGTGATGCAAACGCGACACTCATTTTAAAATACTTCCGTCTCTGACGAAAATTGAACACTCTTTAAATTTGTTTATTCAAAGCATCTTAGCAGAAGTATTTTTTTATCTGCTAATGCAAATGCCACTTCAAAGCCGGTTTTCATAAACGAGTTTTGCCGTATACGATCTTATCAAACGGACTGTAGATCATAAGTCATAATAAAACACAGCTAATGTGTGATTTTGTATGCAAAGCACATACACTGCTGTGCAAAATAATAATAACAGCGTTGTACTATAATTGGATTTTAAATTTAAGAAAAACACAAGTTTTAATTAAATTCAGAAATTGATTTGTACAGTAAGCGAAATTCATTTATACGCGCCCTTTTTTCTGATTTTTTACATAAAATTGTTTTGGCAATGGCGATGGCGATGGCGCGATAGTTAGCTCATTGGACTATCACGCAGACGGTCTGGGTTCGATTCCTGGCTGGGTCACCAACAATTTTTCAAATCGCCATCACCTTTTCGGCGGGCAATGGCAAACTCCCGAAAGTAAAATTGTCTACGAAAAAGCTTCTAAGGAGTGCCGTTCGGACTCGGCGATAAACCGTAGGCCCCGCTCAGATGTGACAAAAATGACAACATGAGCAACACAGATGAGTGTCAAGAAGCTAGGCCATGGCCCATACAGGGCTGCCAGTGCCACAGTGTTTTTTTTTTGTTTTTGAAAAGTGCATATACTAATTTTGTATTTCTAATAAAAAACCATCATAATCAATCAAATCTATTAAACACTATTTATTTAAGCAAAATCATTTTTTTCGCTACGAAGTTCATTTATACGCATTTTAAGAAACTAGTAAAAAATATAATATATATAAATATATATATTTATAATTTAATTTAAAAAAAAAAAAGCATGTCAGTATTTTGTGTGTCCTCCATTTTGTTGGATAACGACAAATATCCTATCCGCTTAATTTCTTCCTTAAGAGCCCGGATGTTTTCAAACTCATGACCGTTTTTATAAACCTCGCGTGCCATTATACCCCATAGATTTTCTATGGGGTTAAGGTCAGGACTGCATGCCGGCCAACGCATAACTGGGATGTTTCGCTGTCTTAACCATTCTTGAGAGTATTTGGAAGCGCGAACAGCTGCGTTGTCCTGTTGAAAAATAAAGGCATGGTCATCAACATTGTCGTCTAAAAACGGAATAAGCGCTGTGTCCAACATTTCACAATATGTTTGCGAGTTCATTTTAGTTGGATCAAAACACAATTGCGCTTTTCCGACGGAAGAAAAAGCTCCCCAAATCATTACACTGCCTCCATGGTAGTTCCTGCTCATTCTTGGAGGATTGTTGTGACGTAAGTCATGCCAATAACAACTGAAACCATCTGGCCCATCAAGGTTAAACTTCTTTTCGCCAGAGAATATAACTGTATTCCATTTTTTGTCCCAAGTCATAAGCTCTCTGGCAAATGCTAATCGAGCTGTTTTATGATGGATTTTCAGAAGTGGCTTTTTTACCTGTTTTTTGTAAACCATTTTCGGAGTACTCGATAAAATTTGTTGAACTCGACGCGTTGTTATTGGCAAATCGAGATGATCAACAATTTGGCCAGCATTCATCTTGTTTTCGGTAGCTTCAATTCGATTGAAAATTCGATTCCGTTCTCTTCGAGTTATTTAACTCCAGCCTTTTCGACCACCATTCTTTCCATACGAATCGCCTTTTTTAAGGAAATTTCTGATGAGCCCTTCAGAACGATTGATTTCACGTGCAATTGCCCTATTTGAAATGCCAAGCTCTATTAAGACCGTAATCTTAATCTTTTCTTCCGCTGTTAAATATTTTCCTTTTCCCATTGTGGATTTAAATATTTATTTTTCTGAAAATCAGTTCTAAGATATTATTTTTTTATTTAAAAAAATGTGATCTTTAACCTTTTTTAACTTTCACTTCAATTTTTCTGCAGAAGTCAATAAATTTGACTGAAATACTAAGTGCGTATAAATGAATTTCGTGCTTCAAACAGCTGCCAATATTTTCTTTGCCTTATCTTTATCACAAAAAGATGCCGTTATCAAAACTGGTTCTTAAATATACACCATCGCCTAAAAACTAACGATCGTGCAAATATATATATTTTTAAAACCCTTAAATGACAGCAATTCTGCAATTATTTGATGCAGTGTCGGGTGCGTATAAACTAATTTCGTCCACTGTATTATTTTTAGTAAATAAAGGTTTACAACTTAATAAATAAACACTGATTTCGACAAGCATCAATAAAAGAAAAAAAAACAAAAGTTCTTTAATCTGCTGTGCAAAAAAATTAGAACACTAAAGAAAAACAATTTTTTTTTTAAATTTAAATTTTAAAAACAATAATGAATGAAACGATACTATTGAAAATGACTTAAAAATTAATATTTTGTTGTGTTACCCTTGTCCACAAGTTTTTGGCAAAGTTGTGGTGGAATCTCGTACCAAATTTTTTTTTAACATTTTCCCACAGCTCCATCTTGTTTTTTAGTTTTGACGTCTTACTAAGTTGACTCTTAAGGTGACCCCAAAGATTTTCGATAGGATAAGGGTCTGGGGATTGCGCTGGCCATTCAAGAAGCTGGACCTTTTTTTTTCAGAAAACCATTTGTTTGTTACCTTGGCTGTGTGTTTAGGATCGTTGTCCTGTTAAAATAGCGAAAGTAACGGCAAATTATCATCTGCAAAGGGATACATAAATGTATTCAAGATCTCTATGTTAGAGTCTCCTGTATCCAATGAATTGGTCCAAGGCCATAATAAGAAAAGCAGCCCCAGACCATAATATTACCACCATCGTGTTTCACTGTCTTTACGGTATATTTTGGATCGAATTCTTTTCCTGTCGGCCTTCTTACGTTCTGGTTTATTGTGTCTGGTCCAAATAAATTAATTTTAGTTTCATCAGACCAAAGTATGTTACGCCATTTCTCAGTTGGCTTTTTCAGGTGACGTTCGGCGAAATTTAATCGGTCGTTTATGTTCTTTTTTGATAAGAGAGGACTTTTCTTTGGGTGGCAAGCTTTAAGATTGTTTTCTATAAGTCTTCTTCTTATCAGAAAACTGTCTACTTCAAGATTTAAATCGATTTTGGTTTCAGCCGTAGTTATAAACGGGTCTTTTTTGTGCATCGAACAATCAGTGTGGGATTATGTTTTGCATTTTCGACCATGTGTTTCTTTTTTTTTTTTCTTTTAGAGCATCCACGACCATTCCCAAGGAGCAAGAAAGAATTTTGGCGATTGCTCTTAGAGATTTCTTCTCCTTATTTAAACCTTGAATAATGCTTCGAAGCTCTGCAGAACAATGTTTATTACGACCCATTTTATCTCTAAAATAATCGAAACTTTTTTTGAATCTCATCACAAATACTAATTTTTAATGCTTACCACTAAAAATAATAAAAAATTAATATCGCCTAAACAAATAGTAACCCGACTTTATTGCTGTTCTTATTATCAAAAATGATCTTCTTCCTTGCAAAGTATCTGCGCTAATGCTATCAACACAATTGAAGCAACAAAAACAACAATAATTTACCGCTATCCCAAAGTAGAGTAAAAAAAACGACAACAACAAATTGTAAACGAATCAATAACTGTAAATATTTAAGAAATCTTTTCTGCAATAGCTGTTCTTATTATTTTGCACAGCAGTGTACATCATCAAGTACATTTGATGAGAAGGCTGTCACGCTTTTCATTGACATCAAGGAAGCTTTCAACAACCTTGACATCTTATCGACCCAAAAAGATAAATGACTCTGTTGGGAGCATCTTCCACTCAACACTGGAGTCATAAATGGAACATTTGGTCACAGTTTTTCAAAAGATAAGTCAGATAAGGGAACACCCCAGGGGAATGTACTCTTTTTTCTACTATCGACCATAGTAGACTAATGGCCCTCTTAGTAAATAAAAAGTCAGGGAATGGGATGTGGTGTTTTAGGCAAAAAATGTCGCTCTTCATTTGTAGGGGGAAAAACTACAGACAGTCTATAACTTCTCCACTGCGAAACGAAGTCCTTCATAGGCTGCTTACTAAAGCAGAGATTGCGAGATGCGGTATGGTTTCTTATACAGAGGATGTCACTCTTTATGCATCAGATACCACACATCCTCAAGCAAGCTGGTACTTCACAAACTGTTTTTGTGCAGGCAAAAGCATTAACGTAGAGGTCTACTCTGAAAACTTTTGTATACACCCATCTGTGAATTTACGTGCACACTATATTGTCTCTTACACCGAAGTCTCAGCTATTCATTAAGCCACCCCTTGGCCCAGTCTGAATCCAATACCCACGTCGAACAAATATACAAAGACAGTTAAGGCTATCAGATCTCAAACGTCAAGCTCCATTAATCCGAGAGTGATTAGATTTAGCGCTCGTATATTTGAACGAAAAAGTTGAGTAGGACAAGATAACAACATTCCAGACAACTGCGTCGCTAAAGTACTTTAATTACCAACTTTAGGTGGCGGTACAGACCGGGGTGGACCTGGGCCTCAGTCAACAAGCGTCACCAGCAAGCTCTTTCGCTAGCTGCTTGCAGTTTCGCACGCTTGGTTGCGGTCCCCTTCAACTTTAATGCGCCAGCTGAGTCTCGGTCTTCCTCAACTGCGCTGTCCCTTGGGGCGGATTTGAAGACTTTTCGGACCGGAGCGTTTGTTTCCATCCGCTTTACATGACCCAGCCATCTCAGTCGTTGGATCTCCACTCTTATGGTTAGGTCGATGTCGTTGTAAAGTCCGTAGAGTTCGTCGTTGTATCTCCTATTCCACTCAGGGTCAATGCAGATGTGACCGAAGATCACTTAAAGAATTTTTCTCCTAAAGCATTCAAGAGCACCCTCATTCGTTTTTGATAATGTCCATGCCTCTGCGCCATAGAGCAGGACTGGGATCATTAAGGTCTTATATAGGGTAACTTTAGTTGTTCGAGAGAGGGCTTTGCTAGACAATTGCCTTTTTAGCCCAAAGAAGCAGCGATCATCTTCCAAAATCAAAAAAGTTTAGCCATAGATATGCCATAATGGAACACGAGTTCGTATAACTTTTCTCATAGGAAGCCTTAAAATGTTCAAATAAATGGTGAATGTCAATTTGGAATTCGAGGGTTTCTTCCAACACCAAATCTAGTCGATGGTGGACGTTCCAGGCCTAAAACCAGACTGAATGAAGAATAAATCAGTTAGATGACAAATGCGTTAAGTTAATTACATAGTATAGGAGAGAGGAGCTAGAGCGCTAACTAGCGGATCTTCTTTGTTCAGATTATTCCATCCCTCTGGTATGCTTTGGTTTTAGTTTTTGGCGCCTTAAACAGCTCTGCAATAAGACCATCAGTAATGGCACCGTTGTTGCAATTAAGTTTGAATATGGCTTCTCTCATTTCGTTGAGGGCGGATGGATTCAAATGTTGGTCATCATCATTCAAGTTAAATGATATGTTCTCGTCCTTGTCGACCTGGGATGCCCTTTTTACCTTCTGGTAAAATTTTCCACTGCCTTTCTTGCTGTAATATCTCTCAGTGTCTTCGATCTTTTTCCCTTCACACCTGTTTTTTTCTCTGAGGAGTTGGGCCTCGTCTCTTCTTTTTTGCTTATACAGCTAGCAGGCCTCAGCGGTCTTCTTCTGAAGCGCGGCTATATACGCTTTTTGTTTCTCTGCTTGTGGGTACTCATCATAGTATTCACAGCGTCAAGAATGCTAAAGCCTTGGGCTAGCACGTCTTCCATAAGGTCTCCTTTAGTGCACGATGAGGGAAGTTCCCTAACGAAGACTCGCAGCGGCTTTTCGAACGTATTTTCGTAAGTATACCATCGGATTTTCTCGGTATTCTCGGTATTTATTCTAAGACAGAGCTCGTTCCACTCCTGTTGCAGGCAAAGTTATATTGTACTCCGTAGTTCGTAATTCAGACGACGCACGTTTATTTTGGTAAACGTGATTTCGCTTGGACTTTTGCCTCGTTTGAAAAATGTTCTTTCAGTTTTAAGAGTTCGGGTAAAGAACCGGTCTTATGGTTTTCTTTATGTCTTCTTTGAGAGTTCGGATTGGTTTCGCGTGAAACTATATAAAATATTCGCTTGCTCGACTAAGGCTAAGGCTACCCAAACTCTTTGAAAGTATTTTGTATGAAGCTTTAGGCTTCCAATGCAAATCCTTATTCTCCTGGACAACATGGCTTCCTGAAGGGAAGGTCAACCACCACAAATCTCTTTGAATTCGTATCTTTTGCCTTTTCAGCCTTAGAGAATGGTAATGAAGTCGATGTAATTGGAAGCGATTTTAGCAAGGCCTTCGATAAAATCTCCCATTGATTAGTACGCTTTAAATTATCTGCTCTCGTTTTTACAAGGTTCGTTTTAGGCCAGCCCATTTGGCTTTATTTTTGGCCACCTCCGGTGTTCCACAAGGCAGCCATCTAGGTCTGTTTTCATATAAAAACCATAAACGATCTCGATAGGATCATCAAACACTCATCTATATCCCTTTACGCCGACGATACCAAATTTTTCAGAACCAATTCCTCACCCTATTACTCCTTCTCAAAAATTGTTTAGAACTTAATATCGCCAAATGCTAATCCATCACCTTTTCACAGGAGCGGCACCAATCTCCTCCCCGACTCTACTTTTTCAACAACCAACTTATCTACTCCGTTCATTCCCTTCGCGAGCTCAACTCCCGCTTACATATGGATGAGATAATCCTTAAAGCCATCTCGGTACTAGGTTTTGTAAAACGGTGGTCCAGAGAATTCATCAACCCATACGTAACCAGGTCCCTCTATATTATCTTTGTTCGCCCCTTCTTAGAGTACGCCAGTTAAATGTGGTCCCCATATCATCATTCTTGAAAATCAAAAGCATCCAGCGCTGTTGTCTTCGATTTGCTCTAAGATGCATGTCCTGGAAGGATCCGTTTGTTCTGCCCTCCTATCAAAACCCGTCTCAACCCTATTAACTTAAACACCGTTGAGGAACTCAGAGATGCAACCGAGTTTCTCTTCATTCACCAACTCCTTTCGGGTCACGTTGATTGCGTGTTCCATCTCAACTCCATCTTTCTCAAGACCTCGTTACAAGCCCACAAGCCTGGTCGTCTTCGGCTTTAATCGCACCACTCCCTGCCTCAAATCCGATCTTCTTCACCACTCTAACCAATCTTAGTTTTTAGTTTTAGTTTAGTTTTAGTTAGTTTATAGCTTGTATTAAGCCGAATAAATGGGGTCTTTTGCCGCCACCAAAATTATGCATAAGGTGGTGTCTTCGTCACTTTTATGGTCTGTCGCAAATGACATAAACGAATATGGAGTGCCTCCATACCTCACTTTTAAGCCTTTTATTTATATTTTTAATTTTAACAAGAATCTTCTTTTGATGTCAGTAAAATCAGTTGACTAAAGACCGTCATAAATGTATGATTTTTTTTTTCTATTTTCAGGATGTCATCGTTGGCGTGTTACTGACGTTCAGTATTATGGTTATCCTCGTCCCACTAGTCGATTACTTGGACTATTACATCGTCATTAATTCCTATTCACCTCTATTTGTTTTATTCATTTCAATTCTATTGATTTACTGCTATCCACAATCGAAAGAAAAATGGACTCCAACTAGGTTTGTTATCCCAACACGAAAATCATTCAATACAATATCTTTTGTTTCTTTTAGAGGCGACACAACAATGACAATATCTGTTTGCGCGGGCCTTCAAATTGGCGCTTGGCTTAATTATCAACTCGGTGATTTGAAAGGAATGCCACCATCAGAGCCACACGTAATCATTTGGCCGACATATCAAATGTGGGGCCATTTAATGCTGCGCACTGTATTTGGTTTGTGTTGTATTGTAGCTACACGAGCCGTTGGCAAATCCATATCATATGCAGTGGTGTGTGCAATTCTTGGAAGGGATCAAAAGGAAGTACGTAATTCACCCAGCAGTTTGCAGAATAAAATCAAAACTACCGTCGAACTTAGTTATAAGTATTTTACGTACGGCATGATTGGGTTTAATACACATTATTTGCTCCCAAATGTATTCAAACTGATAGGGATCGGCCGACCCGACTTCTATACGGAAATTTAAATTTAAGACTCGAATACGAAAATAACCTAAGCTTCCTAGTACCATATATCATATACCTACCAGTCATTCCATATCAATTTACTATATCTCATTACGTAACCTATGCAAAAAGAGGAAAGCAATAAGTACAAGTTATAAATTGAAGGAGGTCGCACAAAAGGGAGAGCTTATAACGTAGTTCTACGATGCGTTTAGGGGAACAAAATATCTTGTGAATAGTTTAATAAAAAGAAACTACTCTTCTCATTCAGAGTTTTAAATATTTATTGACTTATGTCTAACATTTATGGACCAAAACACAAGAATAATGTTAACAACACGCACAAGTATGTATTTGCATTCGTAGACACAATTTCGGATCGCCTCCAGAGGGCTCTGAACCTAGTTGCTGAATGGTGCACTAATGTTGGCCTTAAAGTAATTCCCCAAAAATGCTCGGGGAAACAATAGAGTTCTTAACGGAAGACAAATATCTAGGAATTACACTGGATGAAAAATTTAAGTGGAACACTCATCTCTCTAACACTATCGACATGAAAATAACACTGTGGATGCATACGGCAAAAACGAGACTAATTATCACGTATGCTGCCGTCGTCAGGTGGCATAAAGCTACGCAGAGTTCAACGCAGGCTAAACTCAACAAAATACAGAGACTTGCCTGTGTTTGTGTAACTGGTGCAATAAATACCGCACCAACAGCTGCACTGGAGATCATCCCAAACATTCCACAACTTCATCTAGAACTCACGAAAAAAAACAATGTTTAATGACTACACGCTCACCACAGAAGATGAATCAAATTCTAAATTAGTTCATACTGCAATCTCACAAAAATTCAGGAAAAACGAACTATATTCGTGGAATACACTTAATAGACAAATGTCTACCACGATATAACTTTCGGCACAACTTCATGGCTACATTTCCAGACCGCCTTAACTGGGAAAAGAAGAAACCAACATTTGCCAAGGATTCACATGTATGGTACATAGATGGATCCAAAACAAATGAACGAGTTGGAGCCGGTTCACGCACAAAAACATCCATACACGCCAGTATGGATATAAGCCGCTCCGTATTACAGGCAAAAATTCACATAATAGAGCTTTGCATTCAAGAGAATCTAAACAGGAATCTAAAAAAACCGGAACATTTACATTCTCTCCGTTGGCAAATACAGCTATACTTGCAATTAACGTCTTTGAAATAAAATCCTAATTGCTCTGGGACTGCCTTTAACTCATACAAGAACTGGCCACCACAAACAAAGCTCATCTTATTTGGGTGCCAGGTCATATTGGATACGAAGGCAATAAAAAAGCAGACGAACTAGCCAGAAAAGGGTCCGCAGGTCAATTCATGATGTCAAGACCATTCTGTTGGCTATCGATAAAGATCATAATAGGTAGTATCAAAATCTGGCTAGAGGAAAAGATGCTACATTTCTGGAGGGAAAGCGAAGGAAACAGACAAGCCAAGAACTTTATGCCAGACATCTGTCACAAAAAAACCTCACAGGGCACTTCCGCACAGGCTGTGCAACGAGGATGTGGAAACAGTAGAACACATACTATGTGACTGCAATAGTTTAATGAAAGCAGGTCAACGTTTCCTAGGTAAATTCTACCTCAAAGCGGCGGTAATAACTGTCAGCTCACCTGAAAACTTAGCCGGCTTTCTCACGAGCGGGGCATCACAATAGGCCCATCTGGGGTCGCAGTGATCTGGGATGTTTTATACCACCTCCCTTAGTAATCTTATCTAATTTAATGTATTTGCTTAAATATAGATGGATAAACTTTCACATTTTTAGGTTATTTTAAGACATAATGTCGTTGAATCATGTCATCAGTAATTTAATGGTTTCATAGAACGTGGCGGCTTGCTCCTGGAACCACCTATTATCGGGTTAAATGTTTCCCATTTTTCGAAGAAATTACCACTGGTCATTGACCATTAACTCTAATACGAGCTCCGGCCTCGAAATGAAGACCGATGTTTCCACCCTCACACCAAACGCTTTAGTAATTGTAATCACATTTCAAAAGTTAGTATTAAGTCGCTCGAGAACCCAACCCGAAATCCCATTGCAGGGTATAGTCTAGGCCCTAGGGGCTTTAGTTCCTGTACGGGTGTAGGTTGAGATATTTTTGCAGAATTTTTCATAAGGAGGACGGACAAAGGGCAAACTGTTGCAATCGAAGTTTAATCAACAATTCCAATATTTGGCCATACTTTTACTTACAGAGGTTTCAGTGTTTTCTGTGCGCACATTATGTTCACGAGTTCTTAGCTCTGAGTCTTGTATAGTGTTTGAGGCACGATAACTGGTAGAACACCTAAAATCATTTTTCCTACGGTCGAGCTTATCAGTGTGATATAAAGCCCGCCAAAATTGTTCGTAAGCAGATCATGTGGAATCCCCATCTAGATGCTGATGATGACAGAAGAACTTCAACGACGTATGTCTAATTTTGACATTCTAGCCAAGCTTCTGCAGTATGACTAAGGAAAATGCTCGCAAGCAATCTCACCTAGACTTTGGTTTTTGCAAAAGGAATTAAGCTGCGCTATCATGCGACTTCCTTACGATCATACTTGAACAACTTGTGCGGAAATCACACGACAATTCTGGAGGCACGGCTATAGCTTTGAAGTAGCAAAGGATATTGTTTACCACACCGCATCGGAAAAATTACCGTTTCCGTGTAACAAAGCCTTCTCGACAAACACTAAAAGGACTCTATATGTACAACATAAGACTAATTGTTTGCTATAAGGCCCAGAAGTATAGCCGTAAGCTTAGGTTAATGAAGATATCCTTGTCCGTTTTGAATGCAAGATTTTTCGAGTTATTGGTGCCATTTGCGTTGACATAATTAGGAAGATAGGCAACAGCAAACTCTACGAACTTTACAGCGACATTAACCAGGTTAGGAAATTGCCTATTAAACTCATCAGTTGGCTACTAGGGCGTGTAAAGCGAATAGATCCCCAAAGAATCGACGACGAATAATATAGTAGATGAGAGCCATCTCGAAGTGCACGATGGTGGTTGTTTAGCAAGTTGAGAGGTTTCTTATCGAACCCCACGTCCACTACAGACCGTACGTCATCTTAGTAAGCAAGTAGAATTGCTTATATTAAACTATCTGATGGAAAATTAAATTTTTTTTAACGTAAAACTAAGAACCACTCAAAACCATAAATCTTCTATTGACAGTGCCGCGTTCGGATTTAACTTAAAGAGAATGCTCGCTCAATACCATTGAAATGGTTAACTTAATTTCGTTCCCCTGACAAAATAATTATAGGGAATAGGGTGCTTTTTTGCATGTCTTTGATCTCAGTCTTATATCTAACCAATATTGGCTCTGCATTGCTTTAACAGGCATTTTTTGTATTTTTTTAGCTTTCGAGAAAATTACACGACGATCTACGAGGACAATTTTCTTAACTTTTTTGATGTTTACGTCAGTCATACTGGTGGATGAAGGACTAGAACGAGGCAAATCATCAATCACAATGAGGGCCACTTTAAACTCTTTATACCACGTCTGCTTGTGTTTTCGACATTGTGAAGTCCCCCTAGGCTACCGTCTCAATGGTTCCACACATGATGTTTTTTTTTAAATTTCCGTGCCAATTGAAAGTTGAAGAAGTAATTTTGGTGCTAAAACCAGGTAAACCTCCGATTGATAAAAAATCATATAGACCGATTTCTCTCTTTCCAATCCTGTCAAAAATTGTTGAGAGGATCCTGCTTGGATTTTGGATTAAGCATTCGACTATTGACCAGGTGACTAGAATTACCGATGTAATTGAAAAAGCTCTGGAAGAGAAAAAGATTTACACAAGCGTATTTCTTGACGTCTCTCATACCTTTCACAAGGTTTGGCACGAAGGTTTAAAGTTAAAATTACGACAAATTTTGCCATCGAAACTTTGCAACACATTGACCAAGTATCTTGAAAAAAGAATTTTTCGTGTAAGTTACGGAAATGACGTATTGCAGTTTAAATATATGTATATTGGCCGGTGTACCGCAGGGAAGTGTGCTCGGTCCACTCCTGTTTCTCTTATATACAAGAGATATACCACAAGTCGAGGAGTCTGTTCTTGCTACCTTTACCGACGACACTGCCATTTTAGCTGAAGAATAGAAGAATAGAAGTATCCACGGCGAAACTGCAAAGCGCTCTAAATAAGGTATATGACTGGACAAAGATCTGGCGAATCGCTCTCAACGAGACCAAATCTGTGCAAGTAAACTTTACTTACAGAAAAATAAGTCACCTGCCCATCCACATAAATTCGGTCTGTATTCCGTTTGCAAATGAGGCTCGATTTTTCTTTGTTTGTCAAGGCAGACCAGCGTCTTTATGTATCCCTAAAGAAAATAATGAAGAGGCATCAAATCACAAGATCTTGGAGGCAAATTTACAGCTACACTATGTACAATTATATGCTCATCTAATGTTTCCTTCAATAAGTTGATTATTTCATTTGTTGTATGGCAAGTGGGGCCATCCTGCTGTAACTATATCTTATTCAAATTCTTGCATTCAATCCGGAAACGAAAAAGTAAGTAATCATGGCTCTATAGCAAATGCATTTGACCGTAACACACTGTTTAGCTCTATTCATCTGGTCCAATCACTACACCCGCCCACAGACCGCGTCAAACTGTGTATTTTTCGGTATTTAACGACGTTTTGACAATCTCATGAGCATTATTTTCGCTTATTGACATACACATTTAGTCAAAAATTAGCCTCATCGCTGAACACAATTTTTCAGTAAATCAGCGGATTCAATGAAAGTATTCGTAGATTTTGTGCTCATTCACCGAAATTTCGACGCAAACGATGGTTATTCGGCTTCCGTTTTCGCACGAGCTTGATCTTGTAAGCCCTCAAACCAAGATCTTTGCCTACCATAAAGTAAACGGACAAAGACCAAGCTGGTGTGATTTGGATCTTCTTCAACACCACCATTGCCATTGCATCTTCTCAAAAATATGTTGTGCGAAACCGGCCAATAATTCAACGCAAAACCGCCTCAGATGGTCAATTATGCCGAGTGTTGTATAGCGTAAGCTGTACATAATTTTCGCGCACAGAATGATCATTTTAGAGCCCAATTTCTGAAATTATGTTGAAGCGTGTATGTCTTCACGACAAAGACTACTGAACAAAAGCGATACTGATAGTTTGCAATCTGACAATTGATTTGAGAGATATACTCGTAAATGTCTGAAGTAAGTACTGGGTTGAAAAACAGCCTTTAGTTGGTAACGCCGATTGCTTAATATAGAATATATATATATAAAGAGTCTGTTAACCGATCTAAGAAGAGACATTTCTTTGTATATGGAGGCTAGAGGCGGTGAAAACGTTTCATGTGCCTATCTAAAGCTTCAATCTTTATTTGTTGATAGATCTATTACACGTAAATTCACTGGGATGGCTCTGAGCGAGCCAGGAAGTTCGCAGTTATTTCGATTTCGAGTGGATGACAAATAAGGAACCAGATATTCGCAAATGTATCAGTTCTCAGCCCTGCTTCAAATGGACAAAATTACCAGTATTATGAATATCTGAGTCAATTTATTTTTTCTTCCAAGCTGCATCAAAGGGTTAAATAACAAGGCACCGCATTTGGGGAAACTTTGTATTCAAGTCTTTACCTTTGGATTGCTTTAATGGTATTAATTGCTCTTGTCCACTCCATATAGAGGCAATAGTTACCAGTTAATCTCCCTATAAGCTTTGTCCACAAACACCGACTAATCGATTGATAACTACCTATAATAACCCTCTTCAAAAAAGTTAACTACTTATAGTACCTTGGGATTATAATTCGCACTAATTATGGTGTCATTACGAAAGATAAGATTGCTTATTAAATGTATAATATATTAAATAAAAATGCTTTTTTGTTTTAATCTTTGATATTTCTCTTCCTACAATATATTAATTTAGTTTCCTTGGCCAAATGGAGAAGCTTTATTCGTGTCCAAATAGTATACACCCTTTGCAGCGCTTGAGTTGCTTGGATCACCCATGCGAATTCCGCCAGAGTACAATTTACAGGCTCCATCTTTGACATCGGTAAATTGATTGCAACCCACAGTATTAAATCCATTATTGTCATTGCGACTTAAAGCCTCTGCCAGGTAGTCAACGACTCTTTCATGAGAACAAGAGCCATCTAAATCTATTCCACATCCGGGCTGAGATTTTCCACCGTTTGGATAGAAAGCGGCCTGTCCAATTGGGTTATAGAAGCCCTTAAGTCCACCATTTGTATGTATAGATTCCACGTATCTTGCATCTGTGTCGGCTAAACGACTTTCTGGTTTATCGTGACTAAATAGAGGCATAGCTGTGTCCAAACCAATGATGGTATCAATTTTCCCTCTCTTTACATTTTTTCCAGCAAAACCGACCACATGTGCACCTAACTATGTCCGTATAACGCTAGTGTATTGAATGAAAGACCTCCAGCGCTGTTGAGCCAGTCAATGAATTCTGCAACAATCTCTCCAGCTTTCGAGCAGCTAGCTTGAGCCGAAATATAATTGGCTGTCTCTCCGTAAACACTCCAGTCGACGGCAATGAAGTTAAAGTCTCTGTCTTCGCCTTTCAATAGGAGACTTTCACGTATCTTTCGGTTTTTCCCACCTAGATATCCACCATTCCAACCATGAATAAAGAATCTATAAATAAAAAAAGCAGTTAGTTAGAAAGATCCACCCAAAAACCCTTGAGAATTTTTTACTAACCTAGTTGGATTATTTTTGTCGAAAGGTGAATTTGACAAAGTGCTTGGATTAGCCATATCGATTTCGTAGGGACTAGTTGGATTTGATTTAGTATACAAAAAGAAGCGTATCTTATCTAATTTCCTTGGGCTGGCGAGGGAAAATGGCTCTGTTATGACAGCCTCTATGTATGCAGCTCGTGCGCTCATCCAACGAATAGATCCATCCCGTTGGGGGATTGGCCACATTTCCCCCTCCTTTTCATTAAGATGTGCTGGCAATGAATTTGCTGAAAACAAAATTTAATTAGGCTCCAAGGTATTCTTCACTTTTTGACTCAAAGTAAACTCGCACCACAAACGAAAATCACCAAAAGTGCGAAAAGCGAAACGTATCCGTTCATTGTTCAAAACTAACTGAAACGACTAAGCCTAAGCGAACTAGCTTTTAATAGCGTAAACTTGTCGAAAACTTATCACCAAATTGTTGCAAATAATAAATTAAAAAAAAATTAGCAAGTACACGTAATCACTTAATTAGGGGCATGATTCGATATTATCGGAGACTTACAAAACGTTCCGGCTAAAAGGGTAGTACATAATGAAGTGTTAACTTAACGAGATTAAGTACTTGCATCTATATGATCGTAAATTAAAGAACACCATAAAACATTTTGGAATAACCAGTCGCAGATAAGTTAAAAGAGACTTTACAAATTCAATCAATTTGACGTGATTTTCAGACCCTAAGCTGGGACATTTGGAGAGTTTATGACTACTAAAGTTGTGACACCTCAAATTTCTTGTGAATAAGATACGAAAATCTCCTTCCTTGTGGTCTTTTTTCAGACCACAAGATGGAGATTTACAATTCATATTTGGGGGCCTGATTTGGTAAAATCAGATAATCAATGGTTCTTAAGTCCGACCCGTGCAAGCTGCGACTGAAAGATGTTTTTCCATCTGAGCCTCAACTAAAATCCTCTCCAGTAAGCCTAATTCCTAAAAGATGCGCACTCCCCTTTTTGTGTGCACTTGTACGCACCAACTAAAGTGAGGTCTTCTTCTACTCCGTTGTCAATGTCGCCGTACAGCTGAAACTTTCAGCAGCCATTAAAGCAAACGGGAGTGAGTATATTTCGAAAGATTTCTCTTCCGAAACGACTGAGGGTATCTTCGTCCGCTTCCAGTAGATTCCACGCTCCAGGGCCAAAAAGTAGGTCTCTGATAGTGAGGGTCTCCTTATTTTTTTCGGGATAGGGCCTCAGATGCTGTCTTATGCCTAAAAAACAGCGATTTCCAAGAGTTATTCTTCGTTTTATTTTTACTGAGGTGTTCTTGGCGGAACTCATAACAGAGCCAAAGTAAGCACAGTCCCTTACTGCCTCATAACTAAAGATGTCGACTGTGACGTTCTGTCATAATCGTCAATATTGTATGCATTTTCCTGTGAACAACATTTAGTTGGTTTACTATTACACCCATTTTGGCAACTTTCGCTTCAATACTAGCGAATGCACTGGTGACAGACTGTTGAGTTCTGCCAATTACGAGTATGTCAATGTAAACGGCGTATGCCAGTTGTTGCACACTTTTTCAATGGTTGTTATTTCAGTGTTCGTTTGTGAATTTCTGCTTCCAAGTGTATTGTTAAAGAAGTACCATGACAGCACGTGATTTTGCCTAAAACTTTTTTTACATCAAATGTCGGGGCTAAGTCGTTACTGATTTTGACGGAACAGCGACTGTTCTTCATCGTACAGACGGAAGAGACTGGCTGATATGCTAAAACTAGGCATAGCTCTATAGAGCTCGTCTGGAGATAAAAAGGTTGTGTGGAAATTATTGCACTTTTAAAGCTTGCTGGAACGCTGGCAACAATTCTATAAAATTCATTTGTAAAAGTGATAAATTCAGTAGATATACTATATTTTTGTATAGGTCGAAAGGTATCCGATCATCACCTGGAGCCTTCCGCATATAAGTTGCATAGACTGCTCTTTTAATTTTGAAAAGAGTTAATTGTGCATCTAAACGTTCATCGGTGAGGGCAGCATATTGCGATAACAGTTAAAACTGTGAAGTACTAAGCAAATTTTTTATGGACTTCTTCAGCTTTGACTCTCGTAAGTTCGACAAAATCATATTAGGTCTTATAGTTACAATTGTGGTCGCTTTCCAAAAATCTGCCGATGATCTTGAAGTGTTCTTTTGAAAATGTTGAAATAAAAAAGAAATTTATTTATTGTATTTGAATTACATTTGGCATCACTTATGTATATGTAAAAAGAATGTTCAGAATTTTGTAATGAAATGTTATTTTATTCTCCGTTAGTTCTTTGAAAAAACCGCTCGCATTTCTTTGTTCTTTCAAAAAGGTTCCCGAGGTTTCTTTGAAATCAAAAAAGCATTTTCAGCTCCAAAAATTTCATCAGAACAGATAGGTTGTAGATATGTGGAGCAGTATAATGTTCACTTAGACTCGAAAGCTATATGTTCGAATTATTTGTTACTCTAGGATGCAGGAATGGAATCCTGCTGAAATTGCCTTCGAGGTAATGCTGCTAATGCTTTCGTCCCCTTAAAACCGGCAGGCGTTTAAGAACGCTGAATGAATTGCGGATAAATGCAAAGCCCCACCTCCAAAATTGTGAAAGTTCATAGAATTTGATCGGAAAAAGAGCAGGAAACAGCACACCATGCAGTAACTTTGAGCGAGTGTAATGGCTCTTCGTGGGTTATACGCAGATTTTCAGTTCCTTTGAAGCAATTGTTTTGCATATTCACATATCCACACAGATGGAAATAGGCCTGGTCGCTCATGATGATATTCGATGAAAAGTTGTCTCCCTGGTGGTCGAGATTCAGGTTAGCTTGAGCGTAGGTTGCACGCCCTTGGAGGTCTACAACTAACAGCTGATGCACTGCATGCACTTTGTAAGGAAACATCTTACAGCCTTTTACCCAAATTCTCTATAAGGACCGCCGATTTATGTCCAATTGTGTGGCACGTCGTCTGGTCAATTCTCCGGGGTGCTCTCCGACATCTTCAACCAGGGCCACGATATTCTCAGCTGAACGGCTGCTCCGGGCCCGGCCAGACCTGGCATCATCTCGTGCTGTTCTATACTCTTCTAGGCGAGCGGCTAAACGTTGTAGTGTTTGCTCAGTTAGTGGCGGATGATAGGCAAATACATATGTGCCGCTGCGTCAACATCACCGACGAATTACTCCAAAACAGTCGTAACAATAATTTTGCGTTCTTTAGGAGTACAGCGATTCATGTCTTATTGACGTGTATTTTGTATCTGTTCACTTCACAATGTCAAACTAGAATTGACATTTGCTGTATTCTTCTTCTTATCCTTTTATTAACCCTTTCCTCGTAATACGAACTTATGCGTAACGGGTTTTCCATTTTTACTGCATCGCTGCTGCGCCGCTCATGGGATTAGCTAATGTCGCAGACCGCAGAACGCATCTACATACTGCTCGGTCCTTGATCGCTTCAGTGGTTAGTCCAAGGCGTTGTTGCGTATTAGCCATCTGAGAAATCCAGGAATTCTTTTTCCGATCCGGAACAGGTCGCAACGGATGCGCAAATGGGCACATTAAATGCTCCGTCTCTGAACGACTTTGAACCATGAATCTAAGGCGTCCTGCAAATCTTCGACGTTATCGCTTACTATAATTCCGTCGTCAGCGAAGAGAATTGGCGTTACATTTGCTTCGCGCATGCAATCTTTTCAAATATAGTCGAATACTACGTTAAAGAGGAAAGGGCTAAGTACGCTTCCTTGGTCCACTCCGACATTAACTGGTAATTCTCTCGTTAGTCCAGCAGAGCTTCGGTATATTATACAAATTATGTTCATTTGAACATGTCAATGAGTTCAGCCTTCATTTCGTTATATGAAACAAGCCCTAAGTTGGAGACATACTATTTAAATGTCCCTTCTTAACACCAGCAAACTGCCTGACATTTTTCTTTCGCGGAATACTCACAAGTACTAGTGGCATCCTCGAATTGCACAAACCATTTGGTGATATCATAATGGCCTTATTTATTTCGGAATTCGTATGCTTTCTACCTTCGAGGTACTTTCTAGGAGAATGAGTTCAGATTAAAAGCCTTTCGCAATGTCGCTTACTTTGACAACATATGATATGATATGAACAATGAAAGGCCTAATATCTCCCTCCGATCGAAAGTAGAAATGGTTTTCATAATTGGTTCCTTTGCGCCTTAAAGCTTCTGTGGCGTTCTTCATTAGACCTCCTTCTTGTCCCTCCATTTTAGAGTGACTGTGTGGTTCTCTTATACAAGTGTATTTACTTGTTTACCATAGCTAACAAGTTGGAACTGCCAATCAAGTTGGGCTCCAGATGAAAACTATTCTTTTTACGAGCAAGAATCTTGCTCAAGATAAGGACCGGGTCACCTATGTAACATTTGCCAGTACCTACAATCTGTCAATTTGCCGTTTAGATCGTTGGCCTGGCCTAACTATTAAGGCGTGGCCCATTCACAAACAAACTTATCTATTATACAAAGTCAAGTAGTCGAATGCGTAAAAATAAATGGCCAAAACAACTTAATTACTACCATCATAGTTCGACCACAGGCATCGATTTCTTCATAAATCAAATAACGTTGTTAACATCAGTAAGCTTCAAAATAAATGTTCGCAGATAAGATTTAATCAACACCGTGCAATAATGAAGTAGTAAATGTTTTATATAAATTATGTGTATTCATTGATAAGATATTGCATATTATTCAAAATATAGGGAAGCCTACGCAAATGTGGAGATTACTGCTGGAATTGAAGATATAAAAGCTGAAACTTTACCACCAGCGGCTTCAATAGTCAATCAAATAAAATGCAAACATACTCGTATTTCGCATTAGTAGCACTTCTAGGAATCCTGGGAGGTGGTAAGTGGCTTTTTTGAGTTCTTCTCTTAATAGGTTTCAAACTACAATAGACATACTTTCAGGTTACAGCCTTCCTAGCAAGACCGATGAATCGGCGAACAAGGTTTGGCCAATTCCCCAAAGAGATGGTTCTATTCGTTGGATGACTCGTCAAGAAGCAATTATCGAAGCTATGCTTACGGAACCAGAGGCTATAATCAGCCCAACAAAACTCGATAAAGTGCGCTTCTTCCTTTATACTCAGTCGAATCCCACAGAACCCATTGAACTCGATATGGATGAATCGGAATCATTGGCACAATCAAGTTTTGACTTTAGAAATCCCACAAGGTAAGGGCCTACAAGTAGAGTATTCATCCCAAAAATTTAACCTGGAATCTGTTTTTTTTTTCTTTTTTTAAGATTTATGGTTCATGGTTGGAATGGAGGATGGGAAGGCGAAGAGAATAGTTTGATTCGCGATGCGCTCCTGCTGAGCAACTCGAAGAATCAATATAATCTTATTGTTGTGGATTGGAGCGTTTATGGGGAATCCATTAACTACATCCTGGCACAAAGTCGCTGTTCAAAAGCTGGAAAAGTTGTAGCCGAATTTATTGATTGGCTGCATGATAAAGCAAAACTTTCATTTGACACGTTGGCATTGTATGGACATAGTTTGGGGGCACATGTAGTCGGATTTGCTGGTAAAAGTGTCCAGCGTGGTCAAATTCATACAATTATTGGTTTGGATCCAGCTATGCCACTATTCAGTTATAGCAATCCAGAAAGTCGTCTTTCAGAAAACGATGGCTATTACGTCGAGTCCATTCAAACGAATGGTGAAATGCTAGGATTCTATAATCCCATTGGGAAGGCTGCATTTTATCCAAATGGTGGAAAGTCACAACCTGGATGTGGTGTTGATATTGCTGGTGGTTGTGCACATGGGAGATCAGTTGAATATCTCGCAGAAGCATTAAAACTATCTGAAGGGAATGGATTCTATTCGGTTGCTTGTAGAGATTTTACAAATGTTAAGGATGCTTCCTGTAATCTTTATGCAGGTGGAGTTCGTTTAGGGTATCCAAATAATGCTGACAAGGCTTTGGGTATTTATTATTTAGAAACGAACAGTGAATCGCCGTATGGAATTGGAGTCGAGTTGGAGTTGTATAATTTGTATGAAAATAAAGAATCTTTAGCGTTAATTTGAACAGAAATTTGCATTTATTCATTTTCAATTCAAATTGTTTTGTGAGAACATAGAATGAGCAGTGAGAAAACTATTAATACTTATGTATGTTGCTGGAATCCAAAGAACTATTTCCTAGGAATGCTCTGGTGAGTTTTTCAAAATTTTAACTCCTAATGACAAGACTTTGCAGTCGGTAAGCTTGAAGAAAGTCATGGCCTTCTTCGCGTCTCCCAAGAGAACATGTAAACACTGACCCGTTGAGTACGGTAGGCACTGTGATCTAAAAGAGCTATTGTGGCACAAGATGAGTTTAAGATGCAACTTTCTTAGTAAGTTCGTCAGTCTTAAAGATTTCTCTGAGAAAATAATGTCTTGCCACGGTAATTCACATTCGACTAGTATAGTGGATTCGCCATCTCCGATACAAAAGCAACATTCAGTTTCCTGGCTAATGTTGAGTTCAAGTGTGTGATATCAAAGCTGTCCCATTCAAAAGGTGACCCTCTTCTGATATCAACTACAGAATAGACATATTTGTGCATCCAACTGTCAAAGAACAGCTCTAAACTACTTTAGCCAGTTTAAAAACTTTTAACTAGTATCTGGTACCCACGCGACTCTGTTTCTTTTAAAAAATTCCTGAGGACTATTAAAGTAGTCAAGCACCTGTTTCAAGTAAATCTAATACTTGTACATCCTAAGATGGAATGAAGCTCAGCTTGAAAGAAGCTGGGACTTGTTACATTACGCTTTCAACTTTTTTTGTTTGGATACCTCCTCCTTTTCCAAAGTAGAGCTCTCTATTTCTTGCTAGTCATACCACCATTGTCCAAGGAAAACTCTGTTGTCTCAGGCATAAGAGCCTTAGAAAAAACTTGCATTGTTAAGCATTCAAATATACAGAGAGACGAAGTCGCAGTAAATTGTAAAAGACCAGAACACCAGAATAAACCTAGTCCTTATAGGTGGGAACCTTTCCGCTGTAGAATAGGCATAAAATATCTGTTTTTTGGATCCAAGTCAGCCAAAAATAAGAAAAAAAAATTGGCTAGCTTACAAGTTCACTTGACAATGTAAATGGTTGGTCGAAGCACCTCCAAATTCGAGTATGGAACCTTCAAGTAGTATTCAATTTGAATTTGCATTACAATGCATTTTCGGTACCAAAGAACCATTGATTTGAGTCCAGATGCACTGAGTGTACCGACTTTGTTTTGATCGCTTCTGTTCCTCTTACAACAGTAGTATTGAAAAGCATTCAAGCCAAGCCCCTTATCGCTTTGATTATTTCAATCGTTTTATGTAGCTCATTATCGTAATAAAAATCCTTCGATAAGCCCCGCATAATAAATAATCGTAATTGTTTGCGTATTCAAAGTACAAAATAACTGCCCCCAACGGTTCTAGAAGTAGTAAACTTTTATTGCTCGGTATGTTAGGAAAGGTATTTATATTTCTTCGTGTTTTTCTGACAATTGATAAGGGTGTTTCCTTTTATGTTATGTATATGCGGTGTAAGGAAAATTGCAGAACTTAATTTTTGTCCTCAGCGACCTCAGCTTATTCACTGACAAAGAATGATTATGCAAGCCTCCAGTCGAATTTGACATATATGGTACGATCAACAAACAACCAGGTTTTTGAACAATGGCATCTGTCATCTTTTATTTGTTTCTATATTTATCTCTAGGTAGATTTGTGATTCATGGCTGGAAGGCGGTCAAGTTATCACACCAACCAAGCATTGGTCAGCACACGCGCCGACAAAGCTGAAACATCAAGATAGCTAAGTCAGCACACGCGCTAGCAACCTGTGAACTGCAGCGGATACGGTTCGAATATCCGACTGCAACATATTTGCTTAGTCATTATAAATTCCATAACCCATTCCCACAAATTTGTTATACATTTTTCCACCATAAATTCAATAAATAGAACCAAATGTTAAAATTGTAATTAGATTTAAGTTGGCAATAAAGCGAGACACTTGTCTCAGAAATAAATTTTTTTATTTAATTTATTAAAAGAATTTATAACTGTCACATGTCGCTACAGGGTGCCAAGATCCTCGATGCAGGTTTCAATGGTTCCACCAGAAAACCTATTAACTTGTTTGTAGTCGATTGGAGATCCTACTGAGAGCGAATTTACTACCTTTCAGCTCAGAAAAAGCTGGTGTAATTCTCACTGAATTTATTCATTGGCTACATGACAGTGCGAAGTTATCATCAGTTGAAAATCTAACCTTGATGTGTCATAATTTGGGTGCTCATGTAGTTGGTTTTGCTGAAAAGAACCTTCAACGAGGCAGAATTCATACGACTACCTACCGAAATAAAGGCCTATGCCTTTATTTAGCTACAGTAATCCAAAGACACGACATGCCTGGATTACTGATGCTGAATATGTAAAGGCAATTACAACTTATGTTGAGAAAGTCGTCGTTGCATCTGTTAAATGTCCGTGGGATTCTATTCCGTGGTTGTTCTTCAACAGAGAACTAATGTGTTACAATTTTCTGCTAGGTTTATTATGAAAACAACGACGTTATTGCGAAGCCCTCTCCCATGATGGATGTTGGTAATATAGGGACATCGTTGCTGTAATCGCTAAAGACCGCTGAAATCATTACCGCACGTGTATTCCGAAATCTCAAAATAACTCCTATGCCGACGCATCAAATTCCGAAAACAAGGGGCAACGATGACAGCATCAGAGTTTCCGCAATGATGTGCTGGGTTTCCCTTGTTTCATAAAGAATGCTGGCAAGCACATGCAAATGCACATGCAGAAGAGACGAAAAGAACATCGACATTGAAGAAAAAGGATAAAAAGCCCCAGAAAAAGAACATGTCAAGTAGAGAAAACAGAAGAACCGCATGAAAGCCTGTAGAGATATATAAGGAAACCTTGTAATACAATCACTATTATAAACCATCCAACTTAGGCGATAGATGATGATAGCCCATAGTTATTCGGCTTACAAAAACTTCAAATTCCTGTAGATCTTAGAAAAAACTCAAGGAGTCTAAATCGATACGATTGATATAATGGATTTACCAGTAAATTAGGGAAAAACTATGTAGGCATAATTCAGCAAGAATAAAACGAAGAACCGCTCCTGCCAATCGCTGTTTCTTTAGACTAAAAAGGCAATAGACGCGTTAATTGCTGGAGCTGGCTAGGACATGTACTCGTATAGCAAATGGACACCAATGCTCTCGTGTCCGTATATTGCGATTCCACGTTGATTTCAGAAATAGGGTAAATTTTTATATTGAAAGCTTGGTTGACAAGCAGAAATGCCGCATTTGGGGATTACAAATTCCCAAGAACAGCTGCCAGAAAGCTTCTCTTTTGGTGCGGTTTTTTCGAAAATGAAGGCGAAATAGTTGTTATCCTGAATGGATACTACAAGTGGCGAAACCCATTTTTTTGCGAGAAAAGTTTTCTGGAAGGTTATTTTCAGAAATTCTGATCAAAATAGCCGCCGAGATCTTGCTATTTACTACTGTGTGAGATTCTAGCCAATATTATGCCAAATCTTCCTTGGGGACCATATGAATGAGGAGGATTGAGCCAATGTTTACCAGTCAATTAAAGCGATCCATCCGATGTAATCGGTAAAATTGAGCAGAAAATAAATAATTGAAATGAAAGGAGTCTGTGAGTTACTCAGCTCACTTGCAGCTTTGGTGATAAAAACTTGTGTTGATCGGACTAACTTAAAAATAAGTCACATGCATGAGACTCTCTGCTTTCGATTGTGTTTAAAGGCCATCAGATCTCCTAGGTTATCTACTATTTCTCTTTTGGCTGTTTTGTCGCGTTTGAAGACTTTTATCTTCGTCCCGGTTTAACTGAATGTTTTGATATCAAAATCCGAATAAGCTTCGTATATTTTTTGTTTTCGTTTCAATCTGTATAGAATCCTCAAAATTAGTCTTAAGTAGTTAACTACGCCTTGTTCTTAGTTCGGACAGATTTTTGATGGACTTGTCAAGTTGCTTTTTGAAGCATGAGGTGAAGAACTTGTGCCCTATTTTGAATTCAAAGGCTTTCATGTTAGACTATAGGTATAGTTGTTGGATAGCACTTAATCGATTAATTGTTATGTTAATTTCGTGACTAGTGTCGGCAAAGCATTTATATTGCTAAGACTCAAGTTAGTACGTAGTCCAGATGGTAGCTTATGACAGTGACATTCGGCACAAGGAAAGACTATTTTTCGGTTTTTTCTATCGCTTATCATACGAGTGTTGTAGTGAAAAATTACACAGTTTCTGTGTGACTATTATTTTATTTTTGTTCAATACGGAAAGTCCTAAGGTAGCAAACTTTGAAGGTTAATCTGAGTAAGTATCATAGATTAGCACTAATTTTCGAATGGCAGTCCTCTTTCGTGCAGGTAAATTCACCACTGATTTAGTTTTGGTCAGTGGGCTTGAGGGCTTCGTCTGATTTCCCTTGCCTCTGTTTAAGACAGAAAAAAGTATGCACTTTCATGTCCTAAAACTTGATCGGTTTCAATGGATTTCATTTCCACGGATATGTTTCTCTTCTCTATCGCCGCTGGAAGAAGTAAACAGCACCCGCCGTCTTTTGGACAATGCTTTAACTTCACGTCTTCCTCCCCTTTTCAACCATTCCTTAAACGGTAGTATTCATATTATGTCTTTTGCTATGAGTCCGACATCTCATCTGGGTTCTTTTCAGAACCTAAGGATTCTTTGACTTCTCGGTCTTTTTGCTCCGACAAGGCAACCAGAGTTGAAATAAAGCTATTTGAAAAATTTTTTAAAATTCCTAAAAACTTTTCTGACAGTTTCTTGTGTGTAATCTCGCTCACCACTGAGCACTACGCATAATCATGTGAATCGGTTGATTAATTCTTCCACTCAAAATTGAGTGCAAATCCACAATCGTATCTGTCAGATATATTTTTTATTTTGTTTTTTATTTTTACTCGACAAAACAAAACAATTTCATTTCTGGAGCAAGTAGTTTTATATTTATCGCAATTTAGATTCGCTGTATGATAATTGTATTTACATAAAGATAAACTTTATTTCGAGCAAAGTTCTTCAGCAAATAGAAGTGATTTTCCATTTTTAATTCATTGTGGACTTGATCGAGTAGATTCTAAAAATTGAGAAGAAAAAATGGCCCAACCAGCTGTTGAAATCGTTTCCACCCCCGTCCAAGATGTAAAGGAAGAAAGTTTGCAAAAGAAACTAATCGTCGTGACTGGATTCGGACCATTTATTGGACATGAAGAAGTGAACGCTAGTTGGGAAGCAGTCAAAATTCTTCCAGACAATTTGACCTCCAGCAAAGGTGTTGAGTACGAAATCGAAAAGAAACTTGTGTCTGTGGTGTATGATGATGTCAACGTTGCCGTGGATGAAATTTGGGCAAAACAACCCGAGGTTAGTAGCATAATGCTTTATGGATTTGAGTCTATTTTTATTTATGAATGTGATCATAATGGGAGACGGAAACGTCGATGAAATTGTTCTCGTTTCTGTGATGTCATCGAGTTATGAATTTATTCAAATATGTATGCACAAAAGGTCATGAACAATTGGGAGAACAGGCCTTTTGTAGATTTGATTTTGATTTTGCCTCTCTAAAATAATAAGCAGAAACTTGAGGATTGTTAAAAATTTAATTTTTAATTTTGCTAATCGCTGCTTCTTTGGGCTAAGAAGGCAATTGACTAGCAAATCCCTATTTCGAATAATAAAAGTTACCCTATGTACATAAAAGACCTTTCTTATCCCAGTTCTGCTCTATGGCGAAGGCATGGTCATTATAAAAAATGGATGAGGGTGCTCTAAAACATTTCAACTTGTCTGCCTTTTCTACTTGAGGTGACTTTCACAAAGACAACTTGTATATTATTTGGCATTATTTTACTATCGTCAATCCAGAAGTCGTTATGGTCTTAAGTTGGTTGTAAATGTTGGGAGGAGGCATGTCCTTATTTGATAAGATTAGGATTTAAGACTTTTATCGCCGAAATCTGCAGAGAATTATCTTTGCAGCGCAGGCGTGCGTGAATATATTAATTATTTACACTGCGCAACAACAATGCCAAGTTGAAGAACCAAGAGATTTCACGCATCCTAAGAAAGTCTGCCTTAATGCGGGGCACTCGACCTTCTGAAATGTAATCTAGCACCCTGTTCAGCAAGTCTCTTTTGGTTCTGTTCTCTGCTCAAAGTCTCTGAGTTTTCTCAAAGAATACAATCACTAACCATTTTCACCTAGGTAAGATTTTGGAATTGATGAATATCGAAAATATACTGCCTTGTTCAATGTCCAATAGAATCTTTAATGCACAACCGATTATGTTTTTGCGTAAATAGCGACGACTCTGAGACCACAACCAGATTTGTACCAGCGTGTGTAAAAGGTGATGAGTGGTTTAGTTGAAGTAAACGGTACTTTTCCAACGGTGAGTTTTTCTTCATTGCTTCTTGACAAGCCTATCGCGTACAATTTTTCTCGGTTGCAAAAGAGCAACTAAATATATAGTGACTCCAATTTTATCGTCTTATATATTTTGTTATAACATTTCTCATTCTCCTATGCTCCGTAGGTGGTGGTATTGATTATGCTCCTTAAACTTACTTTAACAAGCATCCTCAGTTAGCTCGATCTTTTACTAGCTGCCTCCAGTTTTGCACGCTATTTTGGCTGAGGTGCCTCCGTGCGCCACGTGAGTCTCAGTCTTCCTCTGCTGCGCTGTCCCTGGTGGGGTGGATTCGAAAACTTTTCGAGCCGGAGCATTGATGTCTATTCGCTCTACATGACCCAGCTATCCCAGTTGTTGAATTTTCACTCTTCTGGCTTTGCTTGTCAATTGCCTTTTTAGCCCAAACAAACAGAGATTGGCAAGAGTTATTCTCCGTTTGATCTCAGCGGAGAATGTCTGAATTGATAGCGGAGCCTAGGTAGACAAAGTCCTTAGGTACTTCAAAGTTATATCTGTCGAGGGTGGCGTCCGTCCGAGACGTCGGTGTTGTCACCGGTGACTGCTGAAATCATTTTCGCCGCTTCGTCTCACTCAATACCCGCGCCACTAATATCACCCTCCTTTCATCCGATTTTGTCTATATTATCGGCGAATGTTAAGAACTATTCTTTAAAGACTGATGATGAACAAATCCCATCACAGCGCATCTCCATCTTTCCTTATTTGACATCAAAGGTTTCGGTGAGATTTTTCCCATCGTCATCCTAAACAGACGGACGAGTTTGGCGGGGATGCCAAAATTAGTCATTGCTCTGTATAGCTCGTCTCTATAGATGCTGTCATACGCAGACTTTAAATTGATGAATCGGTAGTGTGTATCGATCTGAAGCTCATAGGTTTTCTCAGTGAATGGTAGATAGAACTAGTAGCCACTACATAGATAATAGTTGCTTTCTTGTTCTTTATTTCTATTTTTAAAAAAATAAAACACAATTTTTACTTTCAGCTAGTCGTCCACTGTGGCGTTCATGGTGGTTCAAACTGCATTCGTGTCGAAGAACTCGCTTACAATCATAAATTCAATCGAAGAGACTATTCCGGCAAGAGAATTTCCGGTGGAAGTGCTTGCTTAGCAAAGAATGGTACCTCATGCGAACGTATTCGCACCAAATTAGATGTTAAAAAAATTGTTGAAAACACCGCTCCACAACTCGGTTGTGACGAGGGGATGCTCTGTTCCGATGATGTAGGCAATTATCTTTGCGGCTACATTTACCTAAAATCTCTTGATCAAGACTGTGCAAGAAGCCTTTTTGTCCATGTGCCTCCAATTGATAAACCATTTACCAGTGAAGAATCCAGTGACATTATATACAAAATTATTGCTGAAAGTATTCGTCAATTAGAGCAAGGAGAAAAATGCAAAAATGAATGAACAAATTTCTGAAATTACACATCCATTTGCGCCTTATCCACACATACAACTCACACATATACAATTTGTATCTGCCATCTTTACATATAAGAACTAAGCAATTTACATCTCGCCTTCCGTAGCTGCTACAAGCCACAATCACACGAAAAAAAAACTAAAACCATTTTATCTGATGAATGCATCAATGAAAAATTGTCTTTTCTTATTTTTAATCATTTACCAGGAATTGTATTACTATATTAAACACTTTAGAGTCTAGACTATAGATAAATATATATTTACATAATAAAATATATATTTACAAAGGAACCTAGCTGTTCTCTTGAATCGCTTGCATTATTTTTATTTCGATTAAATTCACTCGTTCTTTTGGTGCAGCTCTTAATTTTTTGGCAATCAATTTGCCGAAGAGATCAAATTCATCCACTTGTTCGGATTGATTGAAAGCTGATGAGGTGGGTGAATGCCTAATGGCTGTATTATCAAAGGTACTTTGGACAATTTCTATTGTGTTTCTCATAGCAGGGTTAGGGTTACTACTGCTGACTGTGCAATTGCTGTCCTGAACTATTTCCTCGGTGATGTAGTTCTGTTGATGCTGATCGAATTCGTCAACTGAGTAAGTCGGCAGGTTATCTTGTTGTTCCATCATAAAATTGGAGAAATTTAGGTCTTCAGTTCGAACTGAAAAATTGAGAGATTTTTATGTGAAATGAGAAAATTGATTCGATGACTGAAGTCGTTACATTTCTTTTCAGGTGGCTCGTCTAAGGAATTTTCGGAGCTTTGGTCGCTGGAAGAAGAAAAATATTTTCAAATAAATCAATGTGTATAAGTAGAATGAATATGAGATATAAGTTTCTATATATTCTAAGTTTCTATAGATCTAAGCCTAAAGAACCCGCAGTTAATTTGAGATTATTACTCTGATAAAAGCACCCAAAAACAGTAGGACTAGATTATATCATCGCGAAGCTGTTGTGAACAGCGCCAACAACAGAAATGGAGCCTGTTCATAATTTTGCGAAAAACAAATAGCTAAAGAAAAAAATGAGTGGATAAAAAAAAAACTTGTACGTCGACTACGATCTTCATTGAACGATCTCTAATTTACCTGTTCTTGACTGGCCTCGAAAAGCTGTTCTACAGTTTGCAAGCACGCCTCACGTTAAAGAGATATTCCAGATAAATCAGTAGCATGCCACGTGTACCATTGAGGAAGGCTGTCTGATGAAATCAAGACACAAAGCGGGATTAGACAGAGCTGCATACTGTTTGCTTGGTGGGGTGAAAAGTAACCTCCTTGACCGTCAGAATGCGCTGCTACTGCAAAAAAGGTCATGGTGCCTTGAAGTCCGTTCATATTTAGGCAGACTACCAAATTTCAGTGTGATACTGTCTTTAGTTTTGTTTTGACAGCTGAGTGTTGTTGACGTGTTTGGCATCATGTTGAGTATGGATAAAAACGATTTTCTTTCAATCATAAAACATTATTTTTTGAGAGGCAAAACGGCGAAGGAAACAAAAGAAAAGTTGGATAAATATTATGGGGCTAATGCTCCGTCAGATTAAACCGTTAAATATTGGTTTCGAGAGTTTCGTGGTGGCCGCAATTCAACTACCGATCAAGTCCGCAGACAGAGGACAATGTCAAAAAAATACATGAAATGGTGTTGGCTGACCTTCCGGTCAGTGAAGGTGCGCGAGCCAGCAGATACCTCAAAGATTAGTATTGAGCGCACACGCCATATTTTGGGCAATATTCTGCATATGAAAAAGTTATCCTGCCGCTGGGTGCCGCGCATGCTCGCTCCTGACCAAAAACACGAACGCGAGAGCACTTCGAAAGAGTGTTTGGACTTGCTGATGCGTAATCGGGCGGACTTTTGGCGTCGATTGGTAACTTTTGATGAAACCTGGATCCCCTATTACACACCAGAGAACAGAATGAGTGCCCGGCAATGGACTGAAGCCGGCACGAGTGCTCCGAAGCGGCGGAGGGAGGCTCAATGGGTCGGAAAGGTTATGGCGTCGGTTTTCTGGGATTGTCATGGCATACTCTTCGTGGACTACCTCGAAAAAGGAAAAACCATCAAAAGCGAGTATTACTGTGCATTATTGGAGCGATTGAAGGCCGAAATCGCTGCAAAATGGCCTCACATGAAGCGAAAAAAAATTTGTTTTTGCAAGACAATGCGCCGGCGCATAAGAGCATCGCAACCACGGCTAAAATCAATGACTTACGGCTCCAATTGCTGTCGCAATAAGTGTATCAACCTAAAAGGGGACTATATTGAATAAAATAAAAAAAAATTTTTTTTTCATTCCCAAGGAGGTTACTTTTCACCCCACCTAGTATAGCTCTTATTTGCGATATGATCTTTTCTAACGATAAAAGGGATTCGTTTGACTTAACATATTATCCCAACTACACTAATTGACTTTCATGAAATCCCAAAATCCCATTAAGTTTAGAGAAAACGACAAGATTCGCCCTCAAAGACGCCTTCGGAACTGCCTCAACCGTTTCTGGTTTGTTTTGCTAGTCAACCAGTGCAAGTGAAAGAGAGCTTATAGAACCGTTGTGTAGTGGGTAGTTAAAAGGTATATACGAAAATTTTTTTATGGATTTTAAATCTTTAACGAACATTGTTGCCAGAGAAGAGGTCTTCCATCGACTACCTGTCAGCCAAATCATCCAATGCTGGAGTTGACAGTGGATAGCCGAAATGGCAATTTTAAACCAGTGAATGATTACTGCTACACATTTTAACATGTATGCTACATATTCTACACCGTATACTTTGGTGCGTGGGTACCTGCATGGGAACAATGTTAACAGCAGGACTGGAGACAACATGCAAGAAATTCCAGCTCAAACATCTATAAAACCCAATCTGCACAACCAATTTGGACCTTAGGCTTACATTAATCTTAACGAATGAACTGGGCAAAGGTTCCAAATACTTCTGCAATCAACTGATCGTTTTCGTAAATTCCAGTCTCGGACTATACTCGAACAGATGCAAAACAAATATAATGATCTGCGAAACTTACAGGTATTTATGGCCGGAGTTCAATAAATCCAAATCTATTAAGTTTCCCTTAATCGTAAGCAATAACACTGCCGCTGATAGTCGGGTTACTAAAAGCCCATCATTTTGTTTAAGAACTCCATAGGCTCTGAAGATATGAAGAGCCACGAGGGGACAAGCTTCGGTCCTAACAATCTAATTCAGAGAATCTTAAGAAAAAAATACTTCTTTGACCTCACAAAGCTATTTCATGAGCTGATTTTCCAGATAAGCGAATATTAGAGGAATCAACAACAACGGCATATGGGTCTACATAGACTGGGTTAAGGAGTAAATTTATTCATCGGAGTGTACAATGTGTATGTCAAGGTATTCCCTGTTTTGCAACCTAAACTGTATATTCAAAGTAAAGTAGTAATGCACTAATAAATTATGAACCCATTTCTGATCGGGCGGTTAGTGGAGCTTTACACGGAACCTTAAAGTTGCCCAATTGACCCTTTTTTGTTTTTTTTACAGCGTGGCACTGATGGTTGATTATATTAGGAGTAAACTTTAGGGTTTAAGAGAGGAAGCATGCGATAAAATTCTTGATAGCAATGTTGCCACTTCAGTTGCCTACTGACGTCATTATATTTGGACATGAATATATACATCAATCCAATCCAACCAAGAATGGATAGCTTTAACTACGTTCAGTGTCTGAATTACTAGGCTATGTCTCGTCCGAAATACCTGCGTTTGATCAATCATCATTTTTAGATAGACAGAGATGATGTAATGTAATCCAAATCATTACACATAGATAAACGATTGCAAATATTTCAGTTAAAGGGAGCTTTGTGTAACATTTTTCGTCATGTGGCGTCTACACAACAAAACACGCAACAGAATGAATAGTTTATACAGAACTTAATCTGATATGGAACAGCCACAATTTCTTTAAAATCAGACAAAAAAGACAAAAGGCATTAAATAGGTGCGGAAGCAGGAACGTCTACATTATGAGAAAGGAATTCGTTGGTGCTCATAACTTCAAACAAAATTTAGTAAAAGGAGAAACAGCTTGCCAGGTGGCTTGAGCATTATTTTGCTTTACTTAACCTCTTAGGTAACAGCGATTTAAACTCAATGTAATTTCCGTCTCTAACAAGAAACAATGCATGCACTTGTAGCTCTCCCACCCTCCCATTTACGCGAGGCCCGATAGTAAACAAGAGAGTTGGGATAGAAGATAGAACAAAAATCTTTCAAGCCACGCCAAAGACTTCAGTTAGTAGTTTAAGCTAAGAATGTTTATGAAATAATTTGAAAATGATTTGTCTCGAAGGAGGTGGTGCTAGGAACACTTTAAACATTTAAACGGAAGTGGAGCGGGTTCAATTTTACTCACAACGTCGAACAAGCATCCAGAAACTTCAGTTGATTGTAGTATTTGTACTTCTTGGAGCAGTCACTTAAACCGTTCTTTTCAGCATTACGTAGTCTTTTATACCGCTCCCGTATATTTTTCCATATTTTTTGAATACGATCAACTTGAATAATCTCCCCCAGTGCGTCATAGACCTCGCCCCACATCATCTCTCTATTTGCCCTCATAGATGACGAGTTATTCGACAGCATTTCATAAAGAGCAGGTCGCTTCGAAACTTCTTCGATGATTATTAAACCAATATCTAGAAAGAGAAACTGTCATTTAGCTATTCAAGCATAAAATAACGCTACCTTACCTTTAAAAACCGGACCAGACGGGCTTGATTCTAATTTAACGATAGTATCTCCATTTTGGAGATCTTCTTCCATCGGTCTTTCAACGATCTCCTCCACCTGGAAACCAGTTTCTTCTTCAAAATCATCAGTCTTTATAACAATTTGTTCTGTATCGTCCACATCGACAGCCGATAGCTGGTCATCAATTGAATTAGCTTCCTGAATATTGTCCCCCTCCACTTCACCATCTTCATCGAAATCATATACTTCGTATTTAGTTGGCGGAGTGGCAAACATTTTTTCTGTTGGGATCTCGATGTTATGCTTTCGACTTAGGTGTTTCCACAAATTTGAAGAGGATGTCTTGCTTTTGTAAACGTGTACTCGTCCCTTGGAGTAGCACAACATACAAAGGATCCGGTCATCCGGCAGTTCATCTGAATTCACTGATGCCGAGTTGTCTTTGGTTGCTAAAGCAAAATACTTCCAAACTTCACTGGGAGTTTTATGTCTGTTAGTTTGACGTGCCTCATAGTACACAATCTTATATTCGCTAGTAGATTTACTGTTGACGGTGTGAAGGCTTTTGTCTCCAGATCCGCGATCAACGTGAATGATTTTAAAAGATCCCAATTCCTCGGCACTACTTTTGTTTGGTTTTAATGGTGGTAACGGATTTATTGGCTCCATGAGAAGAAGGGCCAATGAAATTTGAAAAACAAAAACAATTTTCAAAACAAAGCGAAGATTCTTTAGCCGATGCAATAACAAGTTTTTAGTCGATTCGATAAGCCAAAGCGTAGCTCTGGCTAAATAGATATGTATGTGAATACAATTGTAGGTATGAATTTAGCTATAGCTGACAAACGGTAAATCGGCTTGGGTCTGTTTGTTTTTATTTTGCGTGCGTTCAAAGGGTATTACGTCAAATATTGCCGATGAATAATGATGATGAAAAGTGATATGGCAGCAGAAAGCAATATCGTCACATTGATATCTCTAAAGGGGTCTGAAGAAATTTCTGTTAAGATTGGAAACCAAAAAGAATACATTGGTAATAGCATGGGTATGCAATTTGATCTTCAGATAACCAAACTGCAATTGAAAGAAAATCCTGATATGGAAATATAAGGCCATTCCTCGGATGTGTGAATATACTTTTGAAACTTCATTAGATACTAAGTAGACATCTTAAAAACATCTGACGCACACCGTTTATAAATGCATCAATCTCTTGCCTCGGTATCGTCATTATAATTGAAACACATACACCTTCTGAAAATGTAACACTGTAGAGAAGACATATCCGAAGAGGGGTTAGTATTGACAATTAGATTACGCTCGAACCGATTTCTTAACAATTTCTCAATCAATAAGATTTTCCCAAATGAGAACTAGGAACGGTAGTGGACGATGAGCAATAAAACTTGTAATAAATGGAGAAATTATATAAGAAATTCCCGCAAAACTATTCACTCGGCTATCAATGACGAAAAGAAACGGCCGATTGCTATTGCGGCATCAAAAAGCATCGACGATCATAGGAAATTTTGAACTAAAGGCGGTCTTCTGTATTTAGACTGTTAAGGCAATAACGACCAACATCTTTACTCATTCTCAGCCCTCCAAGTGGTTAAGCAGGCATTTTGTGGATTGGGGGCTGAGATAAATGAACTGTGTTGTAGCGACAGCTTCACTCAAATATATACTGAGACCTCATCTCATATCCAAGATTGTATAAGAATGAATCCAGTCAGTAGATAAAAGTCACTAAATTTGATAGTCAATGCTTATAGGAGAGTCTTTCAGGACTGAAAACTGCGTTAGGAATGTGCACATCCCCAATTAGAGCTTGCATTGACAATTGGGATTCTTATGAACAAAAAGAAATATAGCATAGGTCTCCATGATAACCCGAAAGAGTTTTATTCCTGACGCCTTCAAGATACTATAGCCTACCCTGCTATTAGATAGTAAGGAAGAGTATAGTCATGATTCTTTTTGACAGTTCTGTTTTTTCGCTCTCTTAACAAAAGTTTTGAATTTTTCTCCGATTCCTTTGACCAAAAAATTTCTTCGGTTTTTTTTTGCGAACCACCCTTCATGAAGAACGAATAGAAATAAAGCAATATGGAACAATAACGAACAAGGGGAGAAGAAAAGTCAAAAAGAGTAATTGAAACATTGCCCGACGACTCACAAGGTTGGTGATTTTCTATCTCATCTTCTTTCTCTTTGCACTTGTGTGAGTCGTGACTCAAAAGTCACCGTGTAATACCGGACTTACTTGCGTTTTTGTGGGGCACTACGCTGGTTTTACTCAGCTATGTGTACAGAACACAAGTAATACAAGGATACTGAGGCGCTTGATGTAATTCTTACCTGATTCTGTGAGTTTTTGTAAATAACTAGAGGTGGACTCCTGATGAGATGAGATATGAGAGATAACCTGGATTGGAATTTTACATGGTGGATCTGAACCTTATTATTAAATTCATAAAGAGGTGATCCTACGCAATTCCTTTTCAGAAGACCTCTAGTTATTAACTTTACAGACAGATGAAGCATATAGCTATCAATAATTCACAGTTGGATGGCTAGACAGTAGATTTGATGAGCAGAATACGATCGTTTGCCTGTCTTTTAATGACATTTTCGTACATGTGTTTGCTGTTTTGGGGGTATTAAATGAGCGAAAATATGAAAAAGGAAGGAAAGCATCGATTTTATCACATTTCAAATTTGCACCTGGTATTTACAATAATATTGACTTTAAAATCAAATCTTTCTTCTTCAGCATTGCTTAAACAAACAGGTCTGTTTCCAGCTGATCATTTTTATATGAAAGAGTTTACGGCTAACAATTTGACAGCTGTCAGCAATCCGTGTGCTCGTCGATTTATTTTCGTCGAAGTAATCGCAAAATTTTCTTTTCAAAATGTTGCGGCAAATTACAAAATTATCGGCCACTAGGTAAATTAAAACATAAACCCCTGTTGGATACCTAACTTATACTTACTATAATCTTCTTCAGGCTTCCATCAATCGTCGCTGTGCAAAACATGTCAGTGTATCCACCTTCATACATCGACCCAGTGTTTCGAAAGGAAAAGCAGGAAATCTTAAGACAAAGTGGAGAAACCATTAAGATGGCTCATTTGCCAATCAAACCAGCACGGAGCAATGATAGTTCTTCTGTCTTTCATGATGACATCCTCAGTAAATTCACAAATTACGTAATGCGCAAGGGTAAAAAGGTCCTGGCGCGTGATTTGATCGAAAAGAGTTTCGAAAACATTAAGCGAATTCAACTGGAACGTTACAATTTGGCTGACAGTCCTGAGGAGAAAGCGATGATCGAAACAAATCCTGTAAACGTCCTACACAATGCCATCGAAAATTGCCGACCGTTGCTCCAATTGACTCCAATTAAGAGAGGTGGCGTCACTTACCAGGTGCCAGTACCTGTAACCATCAAAAGGTCATATTTTCTCGCAATGAAATGGCTCATTGAATCAGCCAAGGAGAAGGAAAGAAAAGTTCACTTTCCGGAGAAAATGGCGTGGGAGTTGCTTGACGCCGCATCGGGTCAGGGACGTGTGGTGAAAAAGAAGCAGGATCTGCACAGGCAGGCTGAAGCAAATCGTGCCTATGCTCACTACAGATGGAGTTAAACATAGTCTTTGATTTGTTTTCACTTTAATAACTTAAAATAAAAATGTTTTGAACAAAGCAACACTAGTAGTCATCTCCGAAAAGAGATACGTATCGCTGTGGATGTGTTATGACACCGTAGCGGTTAAGGAGTTTGTAGGATTTCGATTCATCTTCTCGACTCTTTACGGGTTGGTAAACATTTATTTTTCTAGAGGGTAGTTCCCATGGCGTCAGGATATCATTGACATCCAGAATTTGATTCTGTCGCCGGCCCCAGAAGTCTACGTAGCCCACCTTGATTTTATCCTCGTTATCGTTCATGTAGACGAATCCAATTAAATTGCGAACTGGTATACTACACAGTGTTAATGTTAAGATGCCAGTCACACCTAGAAATATGATTGCACAAGTTGCCTAAGGATTTATATAGAATTAGAAGAATTCTTACCCAAACTAGCAAAGATCACACCAAAGTTGGGATCCAATTGACCAGCCTGTTCTAGGGCAAATGTTGCCGGTGTGCCCATTGCTGTTATTAAGGTTTGATATACTTTTAGTCTGTTGAATGCTGCGGCCATGCGAATCAGAGGAAGTCTGTAGATTTCTGACCAGTTTTCCTGGTCAACCTTTGGTGCGGCAGGTCTATCTGTGGTGGCATTTCTAACAAACGATGTAGTGATCGATTGTCTGAGATTGTGGTTTTTGTGTAGATGGTGACACAGCTTTAAAGAATTTATTTTTTGAATCATTTTGATATTTTAATAAAAAAGATTTTAAAATAGTAAATGGACCCCGGCTTAGGGAAGGTTCAGGCGAATATTTTTGAAATGTCAGATTGGATAATAACAAACAGTGCCGGCAACATTCAGCCCAAAATCGCTAAGAATGAGTGCTTCCACTTTCATTTAACAAAAACATTTTCGAAATTAAATAGGAATGAGTGCATGTATTTCAAACTCCACATGTTTTATAGGGGAGTGAACCCGGAATTTGGTTCTATCACAAAGTGTTCTGAGCACTAGAAACAAGCAAGTCTCGAGAACAGACACAAGTATGTGAGGCTCGTGGGCCTTCTCTAGGATCGGACGGACCCCCAATATATTTATTTAATTATGTTTACAGGAATTCACACACTTTGGCAGGCAAAATATAATATACGATACTTATATAGAGTCTTTTTTATTGTACGGACAGACGATGCTGAAATATTATTCAACCTACATACATATATTCGTCCGTCTAAATGTTGGATATAAGTTAATGTGATCTACGATAGACATTTAGACTTTCTAACTATAATCGTTGCTTATACTTTGCTGAGCGAATTCTCTTTTATTTGAATTTGAATAGTTATTATTATTATATTAAAAGACTATGTCAACTTTAACCTTACCGAATAAATTTAAATAAAAAAGTGGAAGAACTACCTGTTCTCTGTTCTCATCCATGTCGGTATTGTAGGTTTGTTTATCGCCGCAACAAACTGTCATTTCATTGGGAAGAGCAGCAACACGTGCTGTACTGTAAGCAATTTTCGTAGCAAAACATCGCGGAAATTATTGAATAAATCACATTAAATTATCAAAATTAAATGGCAACTAATATAAAACTCAAAGAGGCGTAAGTTTTTTCACACCCACATAAATTTGTTGTTAATTTTTTAAATTTTTCTACCAGTTTCGAAGCTGAATCACAATTCGGTGCATTCTACACTGGAGGCATCGTCTCCTGGACATCGGATGGTGAAGAGTTCCTATGCCAAGATGTTGGGAAAATCAACGTTATCAATGTGAATACTGGTAATGTGGTTAACACAATTGGGGATGTTGTAACTGCGGATATAGACGAGGATGTCGTCTACACTTTTGCTCTAAGTGCCGATGATGAACATGTTTTGACCGCCCACAAGAGTGGATTGCTTAAAATGTGGGAGAAGCAAACTGGCACAATGAAAAAAATGTGGAAAAGTGCGCACAAAGGACCAGTGGCACGTCTGGCATTTCGGGAACGTGGTGGTGTAGTTGCATCTGGTGGATCTGATTCTTCAATTCGCATTTGGGACTATGAGAGGAAGACGTGCTTGTGTGCGCTTAAAGAGAGTCAAGGAGTTGTTGCTTTGGTTGTTTTTTATCCTGACATTGAAAAGACGTTAGTGTTTGGCTCTGGAGATGACAACAAAATTAACTGCTGGGACTACTCCAGCAAAGATATGAAGAAAACCTATTCCGGGCATTTCTCGAAAGTCACTGCTGTGTCATTTGATATAAATTCCAATGTCATGGTTTCAGTAAGCAGAGATAAAGTTCTGATCCTTTGGAACTTGGACACAGGTGCACAATTGAAGGTACTTCCACTCTACGAGGGGCTAGAGGGAGTTTGTATCCTGCCAAAGACCATGCAGTTGCCAAACGGATTTGACTTGTCGGCTTCGGATAACAAAGAGAAGATTTTCGCAGCCGTAGCGGGTGAACTAGGGCATATTCGTGTGTGGAATTGTACAGATGCAAAGATTGTGTATACACAGACGAACAGTTCGGTGTCGAAGGCATCGGAAGATGGTGGCTTGGCGATCACTCAGTTGCTTCATTGTAATAAAACCAACCAACTAGCCATGGTTACCGCGGATCACAACATAATGGTCCATAACATCTCGACATTTCACTGTGCCAAACAATTAATTGGATTTAGCGATGAGATCTTGGATGTGTGTTTTATTGGAAAGAATTCTCGTTACTTAGCGGTTGCTACCAACAGCAACGACATCAAGTTCTACGACACAACGAACATGAACTGCACAATCCTTAAAGGTCACAGTGATATCGTTCTGGCATTGTCTTCGTATAAAAACTTCCTGTTGTCATCCTCGAAAGACAAATCCATTCGAGTTTGGGAACTGGATCCCGGGACATTTAGTGTTCGCTGCAAAGCGAAGGGCACTAAACATACTTCAAGCGTCGGTTCAGTGGCATTTGGAAAAGTTTCACATACAATTTGTGCATCTGTGAGCCAGGATACGTGTCTCAAAGTCTGGGAAGTGCCAAAAAGCTTTGAGAGCTCCGTCTCTGAGGATGAAGCAGATCTGCATTCGTTGGTGTGCACGAACACAGCGTTAGCACACGATAAAGATGTAAATTGCGTTGCTATTTCGCCGAATGATCGAATTCTGGCCACTGCTTCACAGGACAAGACCGCCAAACTATGGGACAGTAGTACTCTCTCCCTCCTTGGAGTTCTTCGAGGTCACCGCCGCGGTGTTTGGTGTGTGCGTTTCTCTCCCGTTGATCAAGTCCTCCTAACCACATCGGCAGATTGCAGTTTACGTATATGGTCGCTCACAGACATGACATGCCTTAAGACCATCGAAGGTCACGAAAGTTCCGTTCTCCGAGCGGAATTCATTTCCAAGGGTATGCAGGTGGTCTCCGCTGGTGGGGATGGACTAATTAAACTCTGGAACATCAAGACAAGTGAATGTACACTGACTTTGGACAAACATGAAGCTCGCATTTGGACTCTTGCTGTTGCCCACGCTGAGACACACTTTTTCAGTGGCGGTGCCGATTCGAAACTTATCCGATGGAAAGATGTTACTGAGGAGAAGAAATTGTTAGAGATTGAGAAGCGTCAAGAACTAGCTGCCCAGGAACAAGAGCTAAACAACTTGATGGCACAAAAGAAAATGTTAAAAGCTCTGCGGTTGGCTCTGAGGCTGGAGAAGCCACATTTGACGTTAAAAATCATCAACACAGTCATCAAGAACAAAGAATCCGGCTTAGACGAGACTATTGCCTCTCTTAATGAGTTGCACAAGGAACAGTTGATGCGACATGCTATTACGTGGAACACAAACAGTAAAAACTGCCGACCAGCGCAATTGGTGTTAAATATTATGATCAACGAAGTTCTGGCGAATCGATTTAGACCCTCCGGATTGGGTAAGATGGTGGAGGAGACACTGCCGTACACAGAGAGACATTTAAAGAGAATGACAGAGTATTTGAAGGACTTGAAGTTTATTGAGTTCACACTGAAATGCATGCAGCCGCATGCCAGCATGGATGTGGATGATGTACAAAAATAAATAAATTTAAGACTTGATCAGACATGTTTTAGTTTCTTTAGAGCCTGTGTACTTCCTCGCTGTAGGGTCATAGTGGGTATATGAAAATTTAAGTAATTAGGTCGTAGTCATCTTGTAATTACGATGCGTTATTCCAAATGATAGGGATCTTGCATATCCTTTTCTTTGTTTTTCCGGATATTTTTGTTTTAGAAATATATCTTCCGATGTAATATGAACACTAAACAGCAAGTTGTCAGATTTTACGATATGATCAGATATACCCGACCGTAGGAGGTTGCGTTTATAGGAAAACTTTGGTATCCCTGCCTGGCCAGTCCGACTCCTTAGTCCGGGTGAGACCTCCGATATCAAAAAAGAATTAGAGCAAGACTACGCGCTGTTATGTGATTTTACACAGTTTTTTTTTTTTTTTTTTTTTTAAATGGTTAGTCATGCCAATACCGAGCATTATGTAGACGCGTTCTGCGGTCTGCGACATTAGCCAACCCCATAAGCGGAGCAGCAGCGATGCAGTAAAAATGGGAAACTCGTTACGCATAAGTTCGTATAACGAGGAAAGGGTTAATAAAAGGATAAGAAGAAGAAGAAGGTTAGTCATGCCAATACAAATACAGCTTAAGTTGACGAGTTGATGAAGTATGTAAAGCCGAGTCCATTCTATACCTTATCACACTTAGGTCTGTGTAGACCCATTTTGATACACGGGTGGTGGAATTGAAAGGGGATGGGGAGTTGATTTGCAGATCTTCCTCTCACGGGTTGGTTGTCGTTCTGCTCCTGAGCGGGTCTAAGCTAACAGAGATTTAAGGGAAGCAGCAGACAGTTCTCTTAAACAAATAACTGAGACTGGGACAATGACTCAAAAAGTGGAGGATATCCTCGCGTTGTCAACCTCAGCAGGGGTTGTCGTCGGTAAGAAGGAGTTTTTTGCGTGAGCTCCAAGAAGATTACGTGAGTCATTCAACAAGCCTAGACTCTTTAGCTTTGGTTTTAAGAGAATCTTACTTGTTTTGAATCTACTTAGTTTAGGCCATAATTGTCTTAAGTTCTCCCAGGTTTTTCCACATTTCATTGTCTTGTATTCTCAGAACGCAGAGTGAAGGTTTGATACGATGTTTTGTCTTGGCTACTCTCTTCACCGCGTGCTCGATCAGAACATGGAGCTAGGTTACTAATTTGTAATAATTTTTTCCAACACGACCCTTATTTTCGGCTATTATGTAGCTCAATTGTTGCGTTAATTTAATTAAATTTGTTAACTTGCTTAATTTCGCCGGAGAAGGCAAAGTCTCACAATTAACAGTGCCAACTCTTAGCAGTCAAACACTCTTTCTACCACGATTCTGTTTTATGTAAGCATAACAAATGCCGATCGCCCTTTTTTAAAACTTAGGCGGCAAATCAGTGCTAATGCCTTAAAGAATAAGAAGACTTTGTTTCAAATTCTTTTGCTCAATCGAAATAAGATGACCTTATCTCGAGACAAAGATAATTGATTCTGGTCGCGTTGAAAGGCTTTAGAGAATAGCATTCAAAACTATATGAGTTATTCATTGAATAAGTGAAATTACGTTTTCGACCCTAATCCTCCCGAGTGCGCAATTTAAAAAGACTTCGATTTAAGTATATATATGGGATCATTCCAAAAGTTTGTGACCGATTTGAAAATGAGACACAAGCGATTACACTTTTAAAAAACATATTATATCATCCAGATAATTTTCTACAACTGTTTCCCAACGTTTTATAAGCTTATGGATTCCGTTATCATAGAAATTGCTTGGTTTTCCTTCAATAAAGATTGTCGTCGTCGACAGCTTTGTCGGAACCAAATTTCTCTGCATTCAAACCCTTCTGAACGAACCGAAACAGATGAAAATCTGAAGGAGCAAGATGTGGGGAATTTCCCATTTGAACTCCTTCAGTTGTGGCTTGGCGTTATCAGAATGGGAGATGACGCCTTTTGGGTTAGCTAAGACCGGATTTTCTTGAACTCTTGCATATAGCTTAGAGAGTTGCTCACAGCACTTATTCACCGTGATTGTTTCACCAGGTGAAAGAAGCTTGACAGAAACTATACCCCTGGAATCCCACTAGATAACAGTACCTTCATTGGATGCAATCCAGCTTTTACGATGGATTCTGCACCTTTACCTGTTTGTTTCCTGCTCCTTTCTGTTACACGTTGTTGTCCAGAATTCACTTCTCGTCTGAGAAGATACATTGTTTGCCATATCTATAGCACGAAAAATGCTCACTTAGGAAAAAAGTAAGGAACATTTAAAAAAAACTGTTTATATTTTCCTAGTCATAAAATATTACTCTTTGATTTACAGTTACTCACTTAACCTAAATCTTATCCAATTTTTAATAAAATAAAATAATTAAAAATCCATTGAAAAATAATTGGACAAAACTAAAGCACATGCACCCTGTTATTGCCTTCAGTCAGCAAATTTTACCGTTTACTTATAATATGCATGAATGATTACTGTTTTTCTTTTCAAAAACATTCTAAACAATGGAAAAAAAATTATTTGTGTGTGATCGGCGGCGTTTTAAATCAGAAGCTTAAATTGTGACAAAAAGGTGATAAAATGGCTCGTAATAAGTATTCTGACGAAATAAAAGAAGAAATAGTTTCCGATTTTGAAAGCGGTAAATCAGTAGCATTTATTGCAAAAAAATTTGGTATAAGCCATTCGGTGATTTCGCGAGTAATACTCGTAGCTCGATTTCGTGCTCGGAGAAATGTGCAAACGGTGCACAGTGGGGGTAGACCCCGAAAAACGAACAGTTGCGAGGATAAAAGAATTATAAGGCTTAATAAAAAGAACTACTTTATATCCTCAAAATGTCTACAAAAAGAACTGGGGCTTGAGATCTTAAGTAGGACAATCCGGCGAAGAGTGCATGATAGTGGCTTAAAATCATAAAAAGAAACACTGTGGCTCTGGCAGCCCGGTATGGGCCATGGCCTAGCTTCTTGTCTGACACTCATTTGTGTTGCGCATGTTGTCATTTTTTGTCACATCTGAGCGAGGCCTACGGCTTATCGCCGAGTCCGAACGGCGCTCCTTAGAAGCTTTTTCGAAGGCAGTTTTACTTTAGGGAATTTGCCATTACCCACCGAAAGGGTGATGGCGATTTGAAAAACCAATCCAAATTCAATTTAAACGGATCTTATGGATTTCATTCGGTCCGGAGGCCGAAAGGCGAAGGCCTAAATCCACGATTCACCAAGGGAATAGTGAAACACGGTGGTGGCAGTATTATTGTGTGGGGATGTTTTTCCGGTCATGGAGTCGGGCAGATTCATAGGATTAATGATATAATGGATCGTTTCGTGTACCGGGATATCCTTGAAAACGTCATGTTTCCTTATGCTGAGGAGAATATGCCGTTGCGATGGATTTTCCAACATGACAACGATCCTAAACATACCGCTAAACTTGTGAAGGATTGGCTTAACGAAAGTGTAATAACTGTAATGAAGTGGCCAGCGCAATCCCTTGATCTCAACTTCATACAGAATCTATGGGGAATTGTAGATCAAAGGATTGATCGCACGAAATGAAATAATTTGGACTCACTGCTACGACATGCACAAATTGCCTGGAATAACATCCCAATGCATATTATTGACAATCTAATTGCCTCAATGCCTCGTCGATGTGATGCGGTGTTAAAAATAATGGATATGCCACTAAGTATTAGTTTCAAAAACTTTTTTTGTGTTATTTGTTTACAAATTCGAAAATGTGCTTTAGTTTTGTCCACTTATTTTTCAATGGATTTTTAATTATTTTATTTTATTAAAAATTAGATAAGATTTAAGTTAAGTGAGTAACTGTAAATCAAAGAGTAATATTTTGTGAAAACGAAAATATAAATGTTTTTAAGCTCTCATAAGCTTTTTTAATCTTCTTTATTTTTTTCCTATACAACCATTTTTCGTGCTATAGTTTTGGCCAACACTGTATATGGTTACGGAGACGCGGTCCAACTTTTTTTTTCCCGTCAAACAATGCAGCACCTACGTTTCGGGCTTTATATGACGTAATGCTGACAAATGGTCAATATTAACCGTGCCTCTCAGCATCTCTTCAATTGTAATTTTCGTGTTATTTTCCCCTACCAAACCAATTTTTGAAGGAATTTAAAGCAGGAGTACGATCCGAATAAACGCTTTGAATGGTTTTTATTGCAGTTCCAAAACTCATTCCGATTTGAAGCTCGTACAGCATAACATGGCGAATGTGTAACTTTTCGTTCTCCATTTAAAATTGTTTATTTCACACACAATTTGACTAACGGAATCTAGCGTTAAATGACTTCTGATACCACGACCTATCCAGTGGAACACAACAAGTCCATAAAACAAACAAAAGTTGAGTCATACAGCCAACCTTTCGCCACGCATGAAAATCGGGCACGAACTTGTGCATATAATAAAAACGTATATACTCGTAGATAAAAAGTGACCTCAAGCTCAACCAACATACGAGTTGGCTCTTAAGCAGGGCAATAGCCTGCAATTGAGTTCGCCGTTATTTGTGTTGTAGATACATTTCTTACCACTTACACTCTATATGAAACAAACCCAACGACCCGTCAACGCAGCCACAAGACTTTCACTGCTCAAGACAGTTCAAACCTCGTTTTTATCGAAAAATCGTGGTTGTTGAGGGGATTCAGAAAATGCCGTTTTTGGGAACAGTAAAATCCGGAAAAGATCCAACTGTACTAAAAAGATGTTCTTATTGGTGTGCCTGTGCACTTCCTAATTTTTTAAAAATATTGTCGAAGCTCGCATAAGTGTCAATAGGCATCACTACCAGCCACTATGTGGGTCTGTATATATGTAGCGAGGTGGCACTAACTGACACTCTGTCCGTTTCAACAACTGTATTAGTATATCAGGAAAGGAAGCAGTGAACTGGCCACCTTTATTGTGCAATCTTACGCTACTCGATTATTTATTTGTAGTCTTTGGTGTATGCTGATAATAAACAATTCAGGCATTCAAATGAATGAATGACCAAATCACAGTGAAGAGAATATAATAGTGGAGCATGCAACAATCATTTCCCAGCGTAGGAAACTTACTTTAAATTACATCACTCCGTTAAACGAAAGAATATTTTGGTCTGTCTTCTGATTTCGTGAACCCCCCAAGTTTACTTATAAGACGACACATTTATATCTATTTTATCTTGGAAAAGCGGTTGAACTTATTTGTTTTAGGGGATTAATCTCATCAGTTGGTTTGATTAATTGGTTCTATTTACGTCATAGCTTTTGAAAATAAACTAAATCGTAATGTGTTTTTGTCGGTAAACCCGTCTAGAATAAGTAAATGATGGAATTTATAAATAGTTTTGAATTTATTATACAAACATGCCTGTCATGACTTAACGATATTTTAATCAGATACGTATGCTGGTATACCTAGAAGTCTTTTTATTTCTGCTAGACTTTAGGTTCGAAGTTCGGTCTACGTACTATTTAGCTTGTCTTATTGTGTCGAATCCACAAGCTCTGCAACCAGCTCCAGTCAATCTTAAAATAAATTCGGTCAATCATCGACTAAGTCCAATCTAGCACAGTAAGGAGATCACCAGCTAAAAAGTATGACACCACGAGACGTTTCCAAGTTAAACCATGGCTACATTCAATTCTGTAATAATCGTGTTAAAGAGAAGGAGTCAAAGAAAATTGAACTTAACACGTTTTTCTTATTTTTGTTCATTTTTATTATTTTAGTTAATGGGTGTTGTAGAAATGGGGTAGACGCTGAGAGGTGCCGATCTGGCGATATTCAGTGTTGCATTTGTTTCTGCATATATATTGTGATTACTTTACGTCTACGTGGTAACCGTCGTGTATTGGTGGGTGTCTATCCGGACTCGACTTGCTAAGCAATTCAACCAAAGCAGCGGATGAATTACACTGATGGAATCAATGGTGAAATACAATCCCGGAACAAATGAGGCCTTATCCGGGTTATTTCGACTTATTTGGAGCTCAGGCCGGTAAGGATTTCCGAGACTAAGACAGATAGAAAATATATAATGTCGGATGAGCCCTTTGTGAACCAACAGTAGTGCTTACATCCTCGAACGAGGGCAGTTAGCAAGGCTTCTGCCTAATCGAACCCTCGTTTTAGGGCAATCTAAAATAGAACTGGCCCTACAGGTTCGGCGTAGTTCCGCCGTTGTAACTGCCCGGCCAGGACAACGAACTTTGGATATACACGTGGAATGTTAGGTCCCTTAACAGGCCACGTGCAGACGAACAACTAGCCAATGCCCTAGACTGCTGCAAAGCAGATATTATCACCATCCAAGAAAAGCGATGGGATGGGCCAGAAAAAAGGGGGCCTCGTAGCAATCCGCATCAAGGCTAAATTTGCCAACATTAGCCTTATATGTGCGCACGCTCCTACAGAGGATAAAAATAATGACAGAAAAGATACCTTCTATGGGCTCTTGAACAAGACCTACAAGCAATGCACTAGCTATGCCATTAAAATTGTCCTCGGCGATTTTAATGCAAAGCTAGGAAGAGAAGGCATCTTTGGTAGCACTATCGGAAGATATAGCCTGCGCGACACAGCCTCAGATAACTGATTCAGGCTTATCGACTTTGTGGCCTTTCGAAACATTGTCGTAGCTAGCACGCGGTTCCCTCATCTCGATATTCACAAGGGGACTTGAAGAGCTGCTGATCAATCAACCGTCAACCAGATTGACCACATTGCGAACGACGCAAGACACTCCTTCAGTATGATGGATGTCCTAACGTTCCGAGGAGCCAACATAGACTCGGACCAAGGGACGGTTGTGGATATCCCGAACAACGCCAAGACTAGCTAATATTGTGAGGGATTTTGACGTCAGACGGCTACAATCGCAAGAGATCGCCAAGTCCTTTTCCGATCGAGTCTTTTTTAATCTCAAGATGTCCCTTGCCGCCGGCATCAAGCTTTGAATATTGCCAAAAAGCCACCAGAGATGTCGTTACTGATGTGCTGGGTTTCACTCGACCACCACAAACAAACCCACGGTTTGATGACGAATGCCGGCAAGCATATACAGCTAAGCAAGATGCTTACAGAGCGGCGGTGCATAGGAGGACTAGAGCTGCTCATGATCTCTATGAGCAGAAGGGGAGAGACGAACACCGGTTTCTCAGAAGGAAAAAGAAAGAGCATGTGAAGCGCGCGGTCGAGGAAATTAAGAGATACTACTCCAGGAATGAGATTCGCAAGTTTAACCAAAAGGTAAAAAAAACATGTCACGGATACAAGCTCCGAACCGTTCCCGAACAAGGGAACATCGTAGTAGAGTCGCAGTCGATGCTGAGGATTTGGAAAGACCATTTCTGCAGACTGTATAATGGGGATGACGAAACAAATACCGCTTTCAGGCAGAATCAACCTTTCAACCTGGACAATGTAGACCAACAAAGTTGCTGGAGTAGACGGCCTAACTGCCGAGCTCTTCACAGCGGCAGGGGAAGATTTGGTAAGGAGCAAAAAATAAAAATAAAGTATGGTCGGATGAAAGTATGCCCGATGAATGGGACCTCAGCATTGTTTGTCCGATTCTCAAGAAAGGAGACCCTCTGAACTACACCAACTACAGAGGCATCAGTCTTCTTAACATCGCATAAAAGATCTTATCTGCCGATATTGTGTGAACCCCTGAAGCCGTTCGTCAACAACCTTCAAGGTCCATATCAGTGTGGTTTTAATCCGGAAAAGTCCACCATCGATCAAATATTCACACTACGGCAGATGTTGGAAAAAACCCATGAGCTTCAGATCGATACATACCGCCTATTCATCGATTTTAAGGCCGCGTATGACAGCTATACATAGCAATGTCTTGAAAATTAGCAAAGTAAGTATAAGTGATCTGTAGGAGAAAAGAAAAGAACATTCGGACAGACTGGAGGACTGTTTTTTTCTCAGAAAGAGTTACACAGTAGTTTTGTCTGCGTGGGAGAATACCTTTTCAAAAGAAAATGGATATATGTCATCTGAACCAGCGGATTTGTGTATGTTAAAATTTTTAAGAACTCTTGCTACTACACGAGTGTGAAAACCGACTTGTCCCATTGATTATTCAATGCTCGCAAGTTTAGGTGAAAATAAAACATAATCTGGAAGTTTTGAGCTGGCCATAAAGTGTGCATCAAGGAGAGTTGACATTGTTATATTTTTTGCCTCAGTTTTTGGTCGTACTGATATTTGCAAGCTTTAAAAATACGTTACGGTCATTCCTGGTTTGTTTGAATTTGTTTTTCTATTTTTCTGTCCGCTTGATCTTTCAGGACAGAAAAAACATTTTTTTAAACCTGACAGCTTTTTACAACTCGAGTCAAACCACGCATTTTCCTTCAGATATATGAGGGATGAGTGAAAAAGGATCTCATATATAAGAGAATAATGTCTGTGATAACATCAGCAGCGGCATCCTCGCATCGCCAAAGGAAGGTCTCAACTTACCATCGTTCGGGGGTTGTCTGCCAAAAATTTCGAATCCTTTGAGAATTTTGTATATTGAAATTGTCTGGGTTAACTAGTCCAGCATGAGGATACACGGATTCAATTCTTTGTATGGAGTCAGACAGCGCCTCAAACTTGTTAATGATCGAATTGGTATCCAATTCAGGGCTTCCGGAAGTAAAGCAGAAGTGCATAATTTTCTAAGAGAGATAGAAATTGAACTCCGGATTGGAACAGGGATAACATTGTGGTGGAGTTAAATTGGCTACATCAGTATGCACGTAAATAGCGGACGGCGGTGAGAAAATAATAACGGCTCAATTTCGTAGCCAAGTAGCTTCAGATCGAATTGATCTGTGGGGTGTGGGGGTGGATCTACCCCATGATTCTTTCTAGGAAATTGTTAAAAAAGTCACATGATAGCGCATCGCCTTGTCTTAAACCTTTCTTGACATTGAAAGTATCTCTTAATTCATTATTTACTTTGAAAGAGCATTACCTGACGAGTTTGGTAGGGTCTATACTAACTCTTGTCGACAAATACCTATTTGTGTCCATCTAAAATTCCAAGAAAACGTCCCAGATCATCTGACGTGTAAAATTTTTGATCGATGGTGGACTTCCCTGGCTTAAAATCGTACTGCTTTAAAACAAAAAGATTGTCCATGAATGGTTGCCGACGCTCAAAAAACAAGGTCTTACAGACGATATATAGGGATTCATTGGCGCGATTTTAGCTTCGATATTGCTACATCCACTTCTAGGTCGGGTGGACGGGTTTCTCTGTAGTCTTTGTTGGGGTGGATTATCCATTCTGCCTGAAAGCAGCATTTTGACCATCATCGCCGTTATACAGTTTGGAAAAAAAAGACTAGTGTTTTTAAGACGATTTCTTCAACGTTCGTTGGGTTCTTTTCCTCATTATGATGAATAAGTCATAAGTAAGACATTTTTGTCAAGTTTATTTGGATGAGCAGATGATATATGTCCGGCGAGTTTCTGTATCGTCCTTAGTTGCGCCCTATAAAATTATTTTTTTCGTACACATGCAATTTTTTTTCTTCATTCGCATGTCACAATTATCTTAATCCCTCGATATGAAACTTTATGACTACCTATATATGTATGTATATGTTTTGTGATTTCCTACACCTTCTTTTGCAATCGTTAATCCATATGAGATCGATTACCGCTTGACAAATTTGAATCTTCTTTATTCAGCGTTATCAGAATATCTCATTGCATCTCCTTTTGTTACTTGTATTGTAGATTCGCAATCATCGGAGCATAGAGTAGAAAGGACTAAGACAATTTTCATCTTTTAAAAAACTGTTCTGAGAGGTACTATTGGGCAAAATGAATTTCTCACTAGATTTGAATGATGTCGTCACTTAAATTGATTGATGAATCGAGATGTAAAAAGTTACTTCACAGGAAGAAGTGGGATATACAGTGCAATGATCCGGGCAATTCGAAGGACTTCGATGCCTTTATTCATTCAGAGCTAGACCTATTGGCTTTCGAAATTCTCTTAATTTTGAGTTGTATTATTGACATCTGTGATGTTGTTTATCGCCATTAACTCTTTTAATCGTTTACGGCTCAGGGTTGCTATATGTATTTTTAATTTTTTCTCAACGGCTTTATTTCATTCTTGTCACTACTTTCTTGTTTCCAGAGAACTCAAAGATTGCATCAAGAAAAGATGTGACCTCAGAGTAGAGTTAATGATCTTGTTAACCATCCTGAATGTAGATTTTCCATAAGAAAAAGCGAGTTGCAGTGCACTCACCTATCTGAAAGTAAAAGTGAGAAATGCATTTCTCATTCATTCCATGTTCTTCAAAATCAATCTTGGAATTTCTTCGACCTTTACAACGATTTAATCGTTCAACATTCGAAAATACAAAGTCCAGACATTAGATAAATCATATTATAAATTTTATTTCTAAGAAACGAAGCCTTGCAGCCCTACTCTCAGGCCCCTATAATCAGTTTGACAAAATACAAATTCAAATTAAATTATTTTGTACAGAGTTATATAGTAGAGTGTAAGTTTTTAAAAGCTAGACTCGATTATAATGGTGACTAAACATTTACTTTACAAGCTACATGACGACCCTCCTTAGTCGGTGGGTACTAACTTTTTATCAAATCCATCAAAGTACGGGTGTTCCAGCACGGCTCTTGCTGAAATGCGATGAACTGGATCGTAGACGAGCATTTTTTTGATTAAATCAAGACCAGCTGGGTTGAGAGTTTTAACTTGATTGGCTAATTGATTTGTTGACCAATATGGGAATGTTGTCTTATAATCGGGTAGAGAAGTCACGCCAGGCCAAATTTCCTCCGTTGGTGTACGTAGAATACGAAACATCCTAAAGAGTTGATCAATTTCCGAATCACCTTGAAATAATGGTTTCCTGGTTGACATTTCAGCAAAAATACATCCAATCGACCAGACATCAACGGGACATGAATACCGGGGTGAACCCAGCAATACCTCTGGAGCCCTATACCAAAGTGTGACAATTTCATGAGTATAAATACGTACGGGAATTCCAAAGGAACGGCCCAACCCAAAGTCGGCAACTTTGATGACACCATTTTTGTTGATTAACAAGTTCTGTGGCTTCAAATCTCTGTGGAGTACTCTTCGACGATGGCAGAAGAGAATTGCATTAGTAATTTGATATAAATAACTGCGAACTAATTCAGGATCCATCATTTTGTCCACTGGTAACAAATCCATATATTTCTTGAGATCCATTGATAAGAATTCAAAAATTAAATACAAACGATTCTCCTCCATCAGAACATCCTCCAGACAAACAACATTTGGATGTTTTAGCTCTTTGAGCAGCGAAATTTCCCGAATTGCAGTCGATGGTATGCCTTCATCTTCGGATTCCAAGCGAATCTTTTTCATGGCGACAATTTGTCCTGTCACTTTATTGCGGCCTTTGTAGACGACGCCGTAGGTTCCTTCGCCAATTTTCTCAATCTTCTGAAAGTCGTCCATTTCAGCTATGTTTTTTTCTATTCAAATTGGAGATTTTCGTCGGAATTGCTGCACAATTTATTTTATTAATTGAGCATAAAATTGCGGGAGCCACGCTGCTAACGTCGAAATTTTTCAAATATACAAAAAATCGCGCTTGACAGACAAATGCAGCCAACTTAAGGGTGAGAAAGTTAAACAAAGTTTAAATGACAGCTGGCGATCAGTGAACTAATGATTGATTCGTTCAGGTGTTTAGACAATTGATCAGATCAAACTGATTTTTATTCGTTTATTACGTATATACATTTATATATATTAAATATGTGCGGTATGAGAAATACCTCATTACTCTTATTTCATTTTATTCTAAAGAAAAACCAAATATTGTTGTTTTTATAACGCACCAACCACGGTATACATTTTTAACTCATGAAATGAGCAAAAGATGAGGTAGCTATACAATATGTATCTGGGCTCAAAGACTTATCTATTTCAGATCGGATGACGTATTTCAGTATTCATTAAGTGCTTACGCAGGTAAAAGCAGAATAGTTAATCTGATTATTGCAATATCGATAAACGTGGATAAATTTTCGTATATTTATAATATAATAGACTGATCATGCTTACACCCTGTGTGCAAATAGTAGCCATCCCAACACGGTGCACAAACTCTCCCATGATACCGCTACTTTAGGGGTGTCTTAAATAAATTACGGAACATCAATTAAGTTAATATAGATGAAGAATTAAATTTTCAAGTGTCGTAAGGAGAAAACAAGAAACACAACTCAGTTTTAAGGTATACGAGTATATCTTATGGTACTCGAATCAGAGGGCAAAAATCTAACAAGCCTTTGGTGTCAAAATTATTGCAACTGCATTCGACTAAAATGTTTTTTTGAGAAAAATCTTCGATCTTATCTTTTTGGATTGCACAAAGTCGCTAAGATTGCCCGGGTTGATTACCCAAAAAGTTTTCTTTTATCTGTTTTTGGAAATACAATTTGGGGCAAGGTAGATTAACTCCTAAACCGCCTTAATATCACCGCTCTTGACAGAAAGATTATGTCCGAAAGCTTGTGTGTAGTAAGCGTTTTGGTCGATCTTGTATGTGTATACAATTGTATTCAGACTTTTTTTAAAGAAGTAATGGCTTTAATTATGGATTGCTGGAAATGATCAACATCACCAGTATGTGTCAATAGCTGAACTGATTTGGAGAAAATAATCCACGTCGTAGGACAGTGCAGTTTTTCTTTGCAAAAACTTCCTACGGGTCTAGTAAAACATGTAGATTTTGCTCTCAAGTTTCACAGTGCTGTCGTATGTTAAGTGTTACGCGACAAAATCATGTTAGTTTCTAGGGATGATGAAGTCTTGCATAGATCTTGGCCGGTAAGATGTTAAATTCAAAAGATTTGTTGGATTTCAGCTAAGATACTGGTGTTCTTGGTTTTGATCAGGTACATAGAAGTTTTGGCTATTTTCGTTTCAATTAAATGATTTTTTTATAAAAAAAGAAAAATGTATGTTTCTTGTTAAGATTTCTTGGTAATGATTGTGTGAAGCCCAGTAAGCCAGACACGGGGTTTCTAGTGGCACGTTTGGAGTGTCTTTCTTAGTTTATGCTGCCGGCATAGGAGTTGTTAAAAGATTTCGGGATACGCGTTCAGCAAAGATTCTGGCGACCTCTTGGGATCGAAGCATTTCTTCGTTATATCTTTTGACAGCAGTTAATTTTTTTGATGGCTCTTGCGAAATCCGCGTTCGCATCTTGTCTCTAACAAGATAGAAATCCGAGCCAATGTAGGCTGTCCGGAATGTTCTGACATCCAGAATACTGAAGGCATGCCTTACACCTATCGAAATTTGATTTCAGTTTTTCTCTACTGCGCTGCCCGAAGACTTTTTAGACCGGAGCGTTGGTGTCCATCCGCCCTACAGTCATCTCAGTCGTTCGACCTTCACTGTTTTAGCTAAGTTTATTTTTCTGTACAGTCTGTACAAATCGTCTTTATATCTACTCCAGACTCTGCCTTGTAGAGCAGAACTGGGATTGATAACGTCTTATAAAGGTCACTTTTGCTGTTCGAAAAGGGGCCATGCTAGTCAATTGTCTTCTAAGACTAATTTATCTCAGCGCTGGTATCGTTCTCTGAACTAATAGCGAAGCCAAGGCAGACTTTAACTTTCTTAAAGTTATATCTGCCGAGGCTAAGGTTCTGTCCTATTGTGTGTCTTTTCTGGTTGACACCATGTACTTGATCTTGCCCTCGTTGGTCCTTAAGCCCTTCTTCGTATGCACATTTATATCACATTCTTTTATCGTCTTTATGCCCGGCCCGTCCCATCATGCTTCCTTGGTGGCGGTGATATCTGCATAATAGCAATCATTGGATTCTGCTAATTGCTCGGTTGTACGTGGTCTGTTAAGAGTACGAACATATCACGTGTAGAAGAGAAGATAGTCCATTTTACATTTGCAAGGGTTGTCAACAGTGAATTCATATATGTCCGAAGCTAGTAGTATAGGATTGTGAGCCTTATGAAGACGCTTGGCATCTCTGTCATCGTATCACAGTGTGAACGACTTTGTCGTTGACCATTAAGATAAGGCGATGTTGCTCCAAGATTCCGTAATATTTTGTGGCAGAAAAATGAAATTTACTTAGAGTTACTGCTTTGCTCTTGACGATTTACGAAAAGTCTTAAAGAAAATGGCATACGTATGTGTAAGGAATGAGAATGGTGCGAATTAAAATGAATAAACTTAAAATTAATAAGGGAATTTGCTGAAGAAGCCGATAGTGGCAGACAAAATCAGCCTGTTTTGCTTTGCTCAAATCAAGGTTGTTGGGAAATATGGTCCAAAAGGCAATACTGATATTCCAGTTGAAGTTCGAAAGAAATATCAAGAGAAAAATAATTGGATCACTTTAAAGTAAACCAAAATAAATTTGAAATGTTAATACTTATTTCCTTTTGGAATAACTCACCCCTTCGATTTATTTTAGCCACCGTAATCCCTCAATTTATTTAACTGTTTCAGCTATTGTTCGATGTCGGAAAATTGTTTAACTGTTTTTTTTTTATTTCTTCTAATGACAGACTGTCGTCGGTAACCAGCGAAAATAGCAAATTTACGCGGAAACATCAAACAAAGTGTACACTTGTTTTGATATATGAGTAGAAGGGGGTAAATATTTTTTCCTTAAATAAACAAATTGAACAAATGGTCTCGGTAATAGGAAATTTGCACGTTTTAATTTACTAGACTGTTCAAGACGTGATGTAGGTTTTTTTTTTTTTAAATATAAACACACAGGTCAGTTGAATAGAGACATTTATATTTTAAAAGTTACTCTTACCTTAGTAATCTTTTCTAAAACAAAATTAATTAATGCATTTTTAAACCTACTAGTAAAAAATGACTTAATGCGAACATTGATTTCATTCTCTTCTATTCACTGAATTATTTGTTGGTCTTTTTTTTTTAACACACGAGTCATCCTTAGCTATGGTCCAAATAGACTATTCAGCGGAAAAACTGTGGATGATCTTCCTTTTCTTAGCTAAGCATGCTTTGCGAAGATCAAGAAATTCAAGAACTCGCCGCATTGGTGGACTAAAAAACGACAATGTATTAGGAAAGAGGCAAAGGAATTTTTCAATGCAGCCAAAAGCTCAAACTATTGTTTCTATTGGGGTAAATATAAGGCCCATCTGAGGAAATTCAAGAGTGCAAACAGCAGTGTTAAAAAAAAGTCATGAAGAAAGATTTGCCCCAATATTGAAAGCTCAACAGAGTGTGCGAGGTGGTGGTGGTGATCTAAAATTTCCAGGTGATAGCTATACAAAATCTAACACTGTAGATAATACAGACACATTCTTCCCTAGCTAATATGAAATCCCAACAGGAATACTAGAACAAAAGAAAATAAACTGGACTGGAGTGAATAGAATGATACCAATCGTGCTCCAAAATAAAAACCAGGCTGTGATTCCGTTCCTAAAAAGACTATTCAGCAATAGCATCAGGTATGGATATGTACCAAAATGCTGGAGGGCAGTAAAGGTAGTTTTGACTTTTAAGGCAGGTCAACCCAGGGTCCAATAGACCTAAACCCAGCATCACATATTTTAAAAACTTTAGAAAAACTGCTTCACACTCATATTGGAAGTAATCTGCACGCAGAAGACTAAGTATTAACCCGCCATGCCGATACAAAAGGCAAAGGCATGGAAACGGAGCTACATGAAGTTGACACTACCCCAAGGGGCACATCTCAAGGTGGAGTGATATCACCAGTTCTGTAGTTTTTATCTGAATGCATAAAGGCAAGGAAGCTTAATACCGAAGGACGAGTAAAGAAAGCAAAAATAACCACCTAAGCTTGCAGCCGTATGTTTAGGAGAAAAAAGGGACCTACCCCAAGATTATTCTATGAATGTATACGGCTATGGTCAGACCTATTTAACCCACGCAGCTTAGTATAGTGGTAGTCCACAAACAAAACTAGCAAACTTAGGTTAGTAACAAAAGTACAGAGGATTGCATGTGTAGGCACAACTGATGATGTTCTTTACCTCCTGCCCCTAGATCTGAACATGCATGCAAGAATCTATAGCAGTGTTAGCTTAAGGGGTAGAAACCAAACCCGAAAGCCCACTATTCGATCCTTATAAGTTAACTGGGCTAATGCTCCAATTCGGACTACATCACACCATTGGCCTGCATTTTTCCAAGCAGAAAGGAATGGGACAGGAACCAAATGCTATCAGACTCGACATCTTTTTTTATGGATGGGTCGATGGACCGAGAAATGAACTAGTGCCGGGGTGTTTTCCGATTTATTGCCCTTACGATGCTCATGACGCCTACCGGACTGCAGGCGAGATATTGGCTGTAACATAAGCAGACAAACTTGCGGCAGTAAAGCCAATATCCCACGAAGATATTACTATATATTGGTTGACCGCCAGGCTGCCATCAAGACCATCGCGGCTTGTGAGCGCTGTCGTGAAGAGCTTAAGACCCTTTGCGTTCAGCATAAGGTTACGCTATGCTAGGTCCCTGGCCACAAAGGAGTGGCAGGCAATGAGTATGCAGATGAGATAGCTCAAAACGGATGCTCTCTAAAAAGGGAACAGCCTTTGTGATTTTCGGCAAGTAGTTATTACTTCCATGACTTACTTACCTGCTTCCATAATGCTAAAACGTAGAGCGTAAAATAAGGAACCGCAATCAAATCCCAATCCTCTTTCAATTCCTTCACTCGGGCATCACAATGAACCTACACAGACCTAATTGTAATCAGGTATGGTATGGGCCCCAAATACGTCATCTATCTCTGCATTAGGACATGAGAACTCTTCTGAAACACTTGAAATCCAAATGATGTAATTCTCAACTTCTGTCCAATAAATTGGTTGTTAATGGGACAATTTACACCAAATTACAACACCTAGATGCAATAATTAATTGTGAAAACACGTAATTTTTTTTATAAAACGATGCAAAACTAATTGAAAAAATTGTTTTTTAAACCGTTAAATTGAGAAGTGGAATATTAAAAATACTTCAGCTACCACCTTTGTGAGTTAGTTCAAAAGCAATCGTTATATTTGAAAGTGTTGAAATGGCTTTAAAGTTTATGAATGAAATAATGAAATCATATATATGTACGAGTACTTATAAGATTCTGGTTGAGTCTTCTCGATTCCGAGAACCCAGCCCCTAGTTCAGGCAAAACACAATACATCTGATTCAGCAGAGTTTTTTTTCTAAAATTTAACGCCAACGGTGACACTTAGCTAAGTCGATTTGAGGTTTTTTTCGGCATCTAGCCAGCGAATACCACTCTAACACGCCTTGTGCACTATTCTTCAAATAGGACGTCAACTATGCAAAAAGGAGTGTAAAACATACTCGTATTTGTTGTCAGTGGAATAATAAAAAACAAATCCTGAGCGAGCGATTGATTATAATCAGCACAGCAAGGCTTAATTCGCAAACCCTAGGCGTGACATCCACTTAATCTGCAGAGAGGCGCAGTATGACTTTGCTCTTCATCTTTATCACGGCATCATCATATTTGTTAATTTTTGAACGCGATATTCGTAAACTGAAAAGATCTTTGACTTCCACGTCGAAACCGATTCATGCTTACTGTTAAGCATGAATCGCAAAAGATGCTTAAGTTTTTTTTATCGATCTCAAGAGATCCTATGGTGTCAGCATCAATAGTTGAAGAATAAGATAACACGTCCAGCAAGTCAGAGACTCCACACTGAAACAAGAGGTATACAAAATGATGTCCAAGGGAGGCCATGGAGAGTTCCCACTGCAAGACGTACAAAACAGTAGTTTGGCAGGATGCAGGTACAGGGATGAAAATGAAAAGGTAATATACATATAGGTAGATGCAAAGTTGGAAGTAAACATTTTGAAGGATTACTTTTGCAGATTGATTGTCGGCGAAGACCATCGATACTCTAGTGTCAGGCACATTAAACCATTTGAAGTAGACGATGACAATATCAACTTCATCCATCTGACCAAGAAAAGATATCTCGACTTAAGACCAATAAGTCTGTCTAAGAAAGTTGATTTGCAAGGGGCATAGGTGTTTACCAATTCATCTGCAAAATATGATCGAATAAAAGTAGGGGTTCTAGTTAATACGAGTATGTATAAAATAAATATATAGAAACCATTTTGCTTAACATTGCGTCCATGACTTAACTCCGCAGTGTATTCGATTTTGCGAACAATGAAGAATGAACTGTATAAGGTTTCTGTCGCCTCTCTCTTTTTTTCATGTTTTTCGGTTCTGTTCGAATAAATTTAAATAATTAGATACTAGAACAATGGCTTTTTAGAAGGTTTAAAATGCTTGAAAATTTGTCGAACAGACCGGAAACTATTGGATTCCATCCATGACATCGGCTTAGGCTGCAAGCTCAAGAGTGGAATTCATAGTGCACAATTGCAGACGACTAGCGAAAAATCACATTTATAGAGAGGGGTGTTGCTTGAGCTCAAGTTGGCGCTACAACTAGTTAAGCATACAGTATGTCACATCGGATCCTTGAGCGGTCTCGGCATGTTCTTCGATCTTAACAGCTATCCTATATAAAAGCTGTCTCAGTGCGTTTTGTTGTCAAAATACGATGCTTTTTCCACTGGATCAATTAAATTTGATTAAGTCGTATATTAAGTTTGAAATGTCTTCGAATCCGCCCCCGAGGGACAGCGCAGTAGAGGAAGGCCAAGACTCAGGTGGCGCACGCAAGTGGAAGAGGACCTCAGCCAACTTAGCGTGCGAAACTGGAGGCAGCTAGCCAGGGATCGAGCTGGCTGGAGAAGCTTGTTGACTGAGGCCCAGGTCCACCCCGGACTGTAGCGCCACCTAAAGTAAGTAAGTAAGTCGTATAGTTATAAAGTAAATAACACTTTTTTATTCGCCATCTTTTACACAGAGGAAATAATAATCATCAGAATTCAGGTGACGCGCTAGATGGCAACCTATATTTCTGCTGTTTATTACTGTCATCTCACCCTTTACTAATTGAGAGGTACCAAATCCTGAGCTTCGTAGAGAAAACATACTCTTAAATGTGGCTTCTGGCAGTTTCAGTTTTCAGATTCTTTCCTAATTTCCCCGAATTCCATTCGATTGTTCTGTCAAAGGTAAGCATGTTTTATTGATGCGATACAATAGCTTTGTTCAGTGAGGAAAAACTAGAACAGAACCGCACAAATATGTGAAAAACGTCAAATCAGATGAGAACAGAAAAGTACAGCCCATATGAGAGTCGTCAAACGTTAGTCCATTTGTGATTTCAAATTTCACGTGATTTAGGAAATTAGCGCCAAAAAATAATACAATTTAAAATCACAGCTGATTTTGACACTTTTCACAATTGTGTTCTACTTCGAGAGTAGGTGCTAGATTTTTGTTTCGAACAGATTGGAACAATCTCACTGAACAAAGCTAATACGAGTATATTTCACAATACTTCTTACTGTGGTAGCTATAGTATTCTCGATCTCTAATGTATGTGGAATACTCTACTTTCTTTATGTCAAATGTCTCTCGGTAAAGTAGCAAAACATGCTCCTGATGTATGACCCTACATTTAGAGCATTTTACGAATTTCTTGATTTCCCGTTGACAAAGCTTAAAATATATATGGTGGTGATTTTCGTAAGTTTTTCTGCGATAGTTCTTCCCTGATTGATTTAGGCCCGCCGCAAAGTGTTTGTGAGACCAACAGGTGTTATCTGGAGCAGAGACTTTATTTTATTCAGAGTCAGGAATGCGTTTGAAGCTGCAATTTCATTTAGTCGCAAGTAATTTTAGCTTTACTCGTATTTGGTAATGTCCAAAGGGATTGATGTGAATACCTTTAAACACCTCAATGGTTTTGTATATGTTGAACTTCTTGAAAGGTTGCTGTACTTGGTTGCATGCCACCTGCAAACTGATGAGTAGGTACCCTTGTTAACAAGAAAAGATTTTATAAAACAAAAACTCGTATGTGGATTATTCAAAGTCAACTTCCGTTTTCAGGTAGCTACGTGATATAATGCTTTCATTTTAATAATTTTTCATAATCGCATTATTAATAGAATTTCCGTTGCACACAATACTCGAATAACAAAGCATCAAGGCAAGGCAGATAATCATCCTCCGTTCCACATGCTGTAGTCCAGCCTTCAAGCCAAAACCAGTTCTTCTTCCTTTTCGAGTGGCCATCGTCATCGGGTTTGCTTCCCTTAAAAGCAACACGTACCACATTAAAATATAATTACACCGTTTAATTCTTATTTAGAGCACATTGGTAAATTTTTGGCATGAAAATGTGCACCGTATGGATGATGTACATATCAGAATGACAGCTATTCTACAAACAAATATCACAATGACTTGTTGTGCCGCGTAAGGTAATAAACTTTAAAAGGTCGCGTCTGGGTAAACAAATTGAATGACTGATTTCTCAACAAAGCTTAAATGTGAAAGAAAATTAAATAAATATAAAAAATGCTATTTAATAATTGTCACACGCGAACAAAATTTTTATGTGACATTAATCATAACTCGTATTGTAAGTCTCAAAATATGGCAAACTACTGCAATGACAGATATTATCCAATTTTCATTATAAATATACCAAAAATGGCCAACTGAGGCGCGGAAATACGATGCCAAAGGAATTAATTTGAAAAAATATTCTTATACTCGTATTGTAATGCAATTGATAACGAATACGTGCGTATGACTGAAGACAATTTCAAAAGTCAATTGCCTTGACGCGACATGACAGTGAAGTTGAGGTTCAAGTGCAATGCGCTTTGCCTATGGGGCTTTAGAACAGACAAAATGTTGGGGAAGTGATAGTACAAGTAGTCTTATCAGAGAGCCTTGGATACTTGGAGTATTTAATGACTATTTTCGGGTGTATTTGGCTGGCTAATGATATATTTATCGCACGTATCTTCAAGTGTTTGGTTAGGTTAGTTATGACACACTTTGTAAAGTTGTTTTACAAGATTGTTAGGACAGAACAGCAATTGCAGTGAGCACATATGAGATAAAGTCAAATATTTACAGAAAATTAATGAATTGCAGCTGCAATGTATCATGTATACTTGTACCTCTGTATGCATAATAAGTGAGAGTTATACTCTGGATAGATGCAGCAGAAAATTATATTAGACGCTACAAGATTAGTTAGCAAATATTAAAAAAAACACTCAACCAGAAAGTTTTTTTTTTTTTAACTGAAATTTCGAGAATGATGGTTATGTGGATGCTGTATGATTCGGGTAGATAAAGTCCAATATTGAAATTATGACTACATATTAATCTTCTCGTGGTAACTACTGGATACTAGTTTCATCCAACCGGACTTGAATTGTTGAAATTTTTATAAGGATAAAATGGCAACACCTTAATACCTTGTGGGAAGAAGGAGTAACTTCTTCATGAAATTGAATCAATGGTGGCGTCAAAAGGCAACATGACAGATAATTTATATGAGGTCTTCAATGTATTTCGAACTGCATGGAATATGGATTTTCAGGACTGATTACAGCTTTTATACGACTTTATATACACTAACATACGAAAAAAAAGTGACGCTTAAGACATGAAATCTATGTGAAGTCAAAAGATATCGTGCAAAGGCCAGAAGAAAAGCAAAGAAAGAAGAAAACCGCGAAAATCTGCCATACTTCAACATATTTCCGCAACAATCTGAATCAATTTTATTTTTTTAATATGATACTTTAAGGAGAATTGGGCTAAGATAAATGACAGTTAAAACGATAAGAAATACATCAAATTTACGTCATCCAACAGTGCGGTGTGAATGGAAACCATAGAAGCATGCCAACCACTTCACAAGCTACCGATCCAATGAATGTATCTGCAATAAATTCTACAAACTTTAAGCCTTCAAGGCTTCCGTCATGCAGCTTCGAGTTTGTCACACCAAGCCTTCTGGCATCCGATGTTCTTTAATGATCTTTCTTCCTTCACATCCTTCATACAGGCCATAAATTTCTCAGATCGTCATATGAACTTTGTAAAGTGTTATTCCAGACTTTAGCGTTAGGAGTTTGAAATCCAATTGCCTTGCCCAACTTAAAGACACAATTGAAGTAGAAAATGCTAATTTAAGACTAAGTTGTTCATATTAATGTGATGCAATATGACATAGTGACTTCAATAAGAATAAGACCAGTTCATTGCGAAAAAATATTGTAGTTGAAGCCAAAATAAGTGAAGTCGCTATTTTTTAGTAAGAGTCTTTGGATTCTGTCTGTGCGTTCACAACTTTAAAATCTTTGCAAAGGATCCGGACCTAATTCGTTTGGTGCGACAAATGAAGGCGATCATGGATCATGGCATGACCCAAAACTAACTATAAGATGATCTGAAATTGTATGGCAAAACCGAGTTTAGCAACGAGACTCATTTTTGATAGGTCGCCTATGTTTATGTCCATAAGGAAAGTTTCCCTAATTGGGGAGTAAAAAATCTGCATGTGATTCTTCAGACTTTTATGTATGTATGTACGGTATGTCCACAAAAATGTATTGTATGTTGGGGCAGGATTTATCTATACAGAAAGATGATCTACGAATATTTATTTCTTAATCTACGTAACATCGATGTGTACGATATGCGGTTCCAGGAGGATCAATATTTTAAAGTTTAGCGACAGAATGATTTCGACCTGTAAATTAGCCACCAAGGTCTTGATCAAAACTCGCTTGATTATTTTTTCTATGAAGATACATCTAATCCCTTGCTAGCGTGGATAAATTAAGAACGATTGAATCTTTGTGAGAAAATATAAGGTAAGTAATTTTTACGGCTAAAGAAGCTCAAAAATTTGCCAAAAATCCTCAATTCGTTGCTCACACGCTGAATTCAAATTTAAATGATAAGGAATTGTCTTCCTAATAATAGCACTTTCTGAAATAAGATGATTTTGAGCTGTTTTCCAGATTCTTACCAAAGCACACCAAATAAATGAAGCTCATAACTGGCGTGCAATAACTTCCATCAGCATAGTTTATTGGAATTATATACTTTGAGAGCAAAAATGACAATTTGCATATCTATTTCGGTTCCATCATGGCTATCGAGTTAGTAAGAAACAGCGGCCATGTTGCTTGGAATCAAAATGCAACATATGTAAAAGCGGGTTCCAATAACAATTTAATGTTTTATTGACGAAACTTACTGCTTTAAATATGATTATATAACACTGTACATCATAAGAATAGAGGCAACATCGCCTAAAAGCAGGAATGATCAACGAAGCAATAAAGAACTAGATTCCTCACTTAAACTGCAATTTTAATAAAATACGACAAATATAAAACGAAAATATTTTCACGTCTTCAACTCTGTTATCTTTTATGGTCAACACGTCACCATATTCTGCTATTCAGTGCTTCCGAGGTCCACTACTCATTCACACCTTCGACGCGTAATCAAAATGAATGGATCTACAGCGTTTCCAGTAAAAGAAAAAAAAAAAAAAACGCCTGTCAGGTAAAAGTTAAAATAAAAGAAAAACTTCAATGAAGTATTTTGTGTTGGGAACTCGATTGCAAATGACTCTAAAACGCTAGTAACCTTCTATTTACCGCTAACCAATGCATAGCACGTGCATAGCGTAGCCAAGTTCAAGTTTAACTAAGTCAATAGATGCGCCGCCATACCAACTTTTTCCCTTAATCAGATACGTGAACTAATAAATTGGCAAAACTATTATTTGAATAATTATCTGCAATCCGCATTTCAATTTATGTAAAACCAAAAAAAAAAAATTGGCAATTTGAATGAGCAAACGTTTAACTTCATATTCGAGGTACAGAGATAGAGATTCGTTGGTTAAATACAGCCCAATTTAGTGTGGCGGTTCCTTTATTGTAACGCCATCTATTTGCATCTGACTTAAGCATTTACGTAATGCAGCCTGTGCTCGACTTTAAGTTCGATTTTCGCGTAATTTTTCTGTCAATATTGGAGTTTTCGAAAATAAACCCACCAGTCATGTGGCTTGGAATATTTGGTTTTTTTGAAATCGTGTTCGTAATTAAAATTTTAAATCTAATTAAACAAATTTGAGTAAACAGATAGGTGGCGGCAACAATGTACTTATTCAAAGTCCTTGAGGGTCATCCGTATGCGGTCTTGAACTAGTCGCTTTTCGCTAATTGTCGTGAACGAAGGTAGGCCGTTTGTTTGGCAATTCGGTATTTGGTTTTATTTGTTAGCATACCGAGTGTTTTAAGAATGTCATGTGAGGCTAATTGTCATTCGTTTTGGTCGCATGGGTAATTAAGGTTATTTTTTGAGCGGAAGAATGTGTTAAGAATATTTACGTAGAGATCTGTGCAAATGAATATGAGTATTTGTTTGGATAACGTGGTGCAATACAATTAATGACTTCTGATAATGACTGCAAATCTTTCGGTTGATAACATATTGTGTTTTTCAGTCGACTAAAATAGGTTGCGTTTGGTTTTTCTAAAAATAGATTTAGAAAGGAATATCAATACGAACACAGTTTTAGGGTGAGGTCAGAGCATATTTCTAAATAACCAAATTTACAAAGAAGCCACCGCTCATAAAAGATATAATTGATAATTATAGTCTCGCTGAGATATAACAGAATTAACAGATCAATGAAATGGCCTGTACTTCAAAACATTTTTAATTGGCAAAAGGATCGCATGGGTTTCCGCTTTAAATTCATACTCAAACAATTGGCTTGTCGTACCAAAAACTACAGCTTATTGACCGAAAATGGTTGGGAAGCGACGTGAAATGTCATTTCGCCAGAGCAGACGCTGGCGTGACGGAGAAAACTCGTTTGTAATTGAGAAAAACTGCATGGATTCTAAATAAGCCAGTATTAATGCTAGTAGGTGAAAGCGTGTTTCACAAACAAAGCCTTTCCTCAGTAATATGACAAAGGGAGATGACGGCCACCTGATCAATAAATCGTCAGTTAAAATGATCATATTGCCATCGATGCAAGACAGTATTATAGATGTCCAGTATTATATAATAAAAGTCCGAACTTTCCCACTTGAACCACCATCTCTTTGCAGTCAAGATACGTGTGCGTATATCTCAAACACGACAACACAGAAGAATTACTGTGAGGAGACGCATGGTTTCAGCACCTCAGCACTCTAAAAAACTTATATCGATTTCTAGATCATCTTACTGTCAAAGAGGAATAGCACGTTGCAATTGACGTAGGGCCCACGAAAAAATTCTTGGATTGGCGAGCAAATACAGTAACAAGAGAGAAGATAGCAAAACATGAGCATCTTCACAAGAAAAAAAAGGAACAGGCGATTCAACCCTAACAGAAGTTTGTGAGGCAGCTAAGAAAACCTAGCAGCGGACTACTGTATGTACAGATAATTGAAAAGCAACACCTTTTAAGAATGCTTATTGACTTACTCTCGTTGGGAAGTAGAATAACCCAGCTATAAGCTATAAGGGATGGCAGCAAATACTTTCGATTACTAGACCGACACGAAGCAGCACCTGATATGGACCTGAAAAGTTTTGTCCGGTTTATATGTATGTTCCCATTGGGCTTAATTTTAGTACCTATTATTAAAAAATGAAACGCTAGTTGTAGGGGCATCAGTTAAGTTCTTTATCGACCGAATTTTTGCTTTGCGACAAACCTTAGACAGGATTCATGTGCCTCACATCTCACCACCATAGATAGAGGTAAGCTATAAATCAAAAGAAGAATTTTTCGGTTGCAAAGTCAATTGCAATTGTGATTTAAGGGATTTTATATAAGATCCTTACCATGCTGGTCCTGTTTACGGTATAAATACATGGGCTCTTAGCCAAGCGAATGAAAGTATCCTTGGTTGGTTCGAATGAAAAGTTCTCCGTATGATATAGAGATCTTATTTGTCGCGTCATAGATGGCTTGAACAATGACCCAGAGGGATCACAAAATAGCAAGCCATCGCACAAAGGTGAATAGTTGAAAAGAAACCTTAAACAACTCGGTTACTATTGAACGAGTTCTAAAAAAATTTCTAGATATGAAAACTAGTTCAAGAGAAGTTTTAGAAAATCTTCCTTGGACCACTTCTGTAGAGCCACAATCCTATTCGTAATTCGATGTACCTATGATTTGACAAAAGCATTTTCAAATTTTCAACTTGTTTGATCCTGAATACTGTGATTTTTTAAAGTAGGATAAACGACGGACCGAGGATTGTCTTCAAGTGATTCCCTTCATTTATATACAACAATAATGAGGTTAATTTCCACTTGCAAAGCGAGCTGGCTTCAGTACTTATTTTTACTCGTAGGTTGTTTGCTGTGCGAATAAAGTCCCCGGATAGCTTTAATCTTTCTTTGCAGCGCCATTTTGTATGAATTTTGTTTTGCTACACGCGCTTGCTGTTCAATTCATTAGACCAGGGGGTCTTGTTTTTGGGGGGTTCAATAATGTCATCAAAAAAGTATCTATATCGTAGTTTCTTGGGATTGTAAGGCTTCGTTATCAAACTTTATCACATAGGTATACGTTAACATATTTTGGCTACAGCAATCCGAAAAGGAGCTACGTCATTGGCAATAAATACATATTCATAAGTATGAAGACATTTGTCTGCGCAGCAAAGCCGGTTGTATTGATTTGTGTTCAAAACTGTTGTTGTGCAGGCTTTTTCCAACTTTGAAGTAGAAAATACTCTCCATTTCCCGATTTGCCGTTAAAAAATACGAAAGGTTATACTTCCGTCTTACATAAGGCATGTCAGATGGAGAGACTTCAACCTTGACGAAGTCGTTTTTCCGTTTTGAAGAGTGTGGGCATACCTATAACTGAAGCTCAAAAGTTTTACTTTAAATAGGAATGATATCAGATTTGTAGCGTTCTATGGCCTTTGCTAGGTTCGGCCATCATTTCATTACATTTCCGGTTTGTCATTTCGCAACATGTTGCATTTTATGTGTTCAGGCTATTAACCCTTTAACACAACCTCCAACCATGTGGACGAGATCGCCCGGTGGATAGTGGCCGCATTTCTGGAGTATGACCACTATCGTTCACTGGATGTCCCCTGTAGGTTTCAAAGAATCTTTCAATGACGTGAATTCACATACGACAACGCTGTTGACTCTATTTTGGAAATATATATACCAAAATGTCTGCGTTATGCATTTAGTTTGGGATATCTGATGAATGGGACTTCACTAGACAAATTTTCACTGATTGATGAGTCATTCCGTGTTCTGAAAAAAATATCATTTATGAAAAGTTCTTTTTGAAGTATTGGTTTGACACATATTTTTGACGTGATAAGCTCCCACAGATCTTTTAATTGGACACCCTCTTATCAATCTTTAGTTTAAAGCCGATTTTTTGTTTCTAACTTAGCTAAACGTTCAACCAAGGTGATTTTCGTCCATTATTTATTATTCTGCATCAGCTTCCTTCTAATATGTTTGCATATCTAAGAAGAACTGGTTTCAATGTTGGGCAAGTTGCACTTCAATCTGAAAACATCTATGCTCTCGTATTTATTAAAATACTAAAATTCATTCTACGACATGAGTATTCATAAAAGAGACAAAAATATATTTTTAAGACCACATTGGTTGAAAAAGATAACAAAAGTTACCCAAACCAGTTAACGACTCATTATTCATAAAACTAAATCAAGGCGAATCCAACGTTGTTAGCAAAATTCAAATATTTATGATCAGTCAGTTGTACTTAGTCGGACATTCTTCGGAAATCACTTGGAAGCCGATAAGCCCCTAGGGATCCAAAATAACATATCCGTTCAAAATATTTCACAATTTTAAAACCCGATCAAATCAAGTGGCGTCTATCAAAATCGACGATGATAAATCACTTCCTAGAGCTGCTTTGACTTTTAAAGGCGCAAAGTTACGATAAAAAAAGAATAAATGGATCTTCGCGTGCCTACAATGCCAATGTCGATTTTATTTTTTCGAAATATGCCACCGATTAGATAAATTAATTTCGAAGAAGGTGAGTCAATTGTACAATTAAATTACGGTTCACCTATGGTGGGTTTTGTGAAAGTGTTCGGAGATCGGAGGAACATAAGCTTACAGCAGATATTAATTTTTTGATTTATAAAAGTGAAAACATCTCAGCATGAGATAATAGTAATGAAACAAGTTAAGCTCCTAATCAAAAACGAAACGTGACTCAGTTCTTAAGTAAATGAGCGAAAATAAGCACGCAGACATGACTCTCATAGAGTCAGCCAGTCAACCAGAGATTAGTCTCATTTAAATCAGATTTGTTTACCAGGATTGCGGCATTTGTCAAACTTCAATGAATCACCATCAAGATAACCTGCGGGAGAATCCCACATTTATCATGGATTTTTTTTTTTATTACATTTTAAATATTTATTTTGAAAGTACACACACATATGTAAGTTTATGTAAATACAAAAGAAAAATACGTTAATGGCTTTGATAGCATTTTATGACCGCATTTCGACTCTCTACTGAACAACACAAGCACTTTTGATTTTTTCAAAAAAAAAGTACTAAACTACCTCATCAGTTAAATCGGATATACAGAAATCGTCGGAAAAGTACACACGTAGGTGGTTAGATGATGATGGACCTTGTTAAGATGCAAGTAAAAAGTCTGGAATTCCGCCGAGGGATAGAGAACTTCTTAAAGATGTACGAAAGCATTTTTTGGTGAACCTAGAGAGTTATGCTGTCAATGGTTATGGCCATGAGGAACTTTTATTCAATGCCAGACTTAACAGGAAAAATAGACAGTTTCTCCTCTGAACCTTATTCAGTAGGTTCTTAAGCAAGATTCAGTTCAAAGAAGGTTTACATTTTCAAAATTGTTGAAGTAGTGAGACGGTGTAGTAAATCTTTTAGCGTAGCTGTCACTAACTTCTTCCAGGACTACGTACATCTACTTTCATACATCTTCTCTTGAGCCTGAAAAACAGAATAACGAGTAATTAAGACTTAGGCTGACAAAAACCATAGCTCCGCGTGCTAGATAGGGTGAATCGAATCATTGGCTGATTCAGATCCTGGCCCAAGCTAGTTCCAAGTGCAGGTAAAAATATGAACTTATTCCTTCAGCAACTGCAAATTCAGTGTCGTCTGAGTCGACCAATTGTTTTTTTTTAATGATATATGGCCGTGAAGGTTCAGCGCATGTCTTGAATACCATGGAGAGGGAGACATGACATACTATAGATCAGAGCCAGGTGTGTTGAGAAAATTTGCTAAACAGCAAGGGCGACACGTTCGGTGAAGTCTCCTAAAAGTAATTATAATGTACTCGTATTTACCAATCAACAGAACGTTATAGGATATTTGTTACTCATAGCCGTGTCGGTCCAGAGGTTCCATGTCTTACTGAAAGTTCCCTGTGTCAAAAGGCCGACAACACAAAGTTTCTTGGACAGTTAGACTATCCAAGGTGACATTTAGATACTTAGTTTATTATGAGAAACTCATAATGATCCAATTAATGATTTAAGTCAGACAGATTCATCTTTTTTGTGAGAAGCACCTCAGTACATTCCTAGTTCACAAGTCATTGTTTAGTTCTAAGGCCGCTTGCGTTTCACAGTAGATATTAAATGATTGCTGTGATTATCTAGATATGGCTGATTGTGTAACATGAACAACGTGCATCCGTAAATTTTTGGTATAAAAACTATTTTTACTGGTGACAGTGCCAAGCTAGCAAAGTGAAGTTGTTCTATACCTTTTTCTCAACTAGGAATTGGCCGAAAATTCATCGAAGGGCTTATCTTTGTATTTAACAGCCTCATTCGCCACTAAACCCATTGCCTGATACCATTATTTTTTTTTGTATTATTTTTCTTACTGGTACTTCCGGTGTTAGCAATTGAGGGGGATCCTGTTTTGATCTGGTTGCGGGGAAATGAGATTCGAGTATGAGACTGAGAGTCTCTTCTTCCGACTAAGTGTAGCCATTATCGGATTTTCCGAGCCAGGCTGATTTGCCGATTTTGGGTTCTCTGATCATCTGTTTCATCTAATGCTTTAAATTGTTCCCAAACTTTTTACAATTTGTTTGTCCATTTTAGTGCAGACGATTTGGCGACAGATTCATAGATTTGCATAAATTTTCCCTTAGAGAACACGCCAGTGCAAAACGTTTGGTGAAAACGACGTTCAGATTTTGAAAGGTTTTTTCTACATTTTGTCCCTTTTAAGTTTAGGCAGGGATAAGTCAAGTTTACCCTACAAGTTGGGTCCAGTTGGTTTTCTTTCCTTCGTCTTCGGAAAGCCCGAGATTTTCCACCCGATTATTAAATCGTTGTACTTAACATATGTATGTGTATCTTCATGGAAAGCTACATATCTTTTAATCTTTTCATCGAACCTGTTACTTGGCTTCCTTTCGCAGAAGAAATTTCACTTCACCTTACGAGTTTCCATATCAGAAGCCTTCGCTTAAATGCAAATATTTTCTGCTTGAGCTACGAGAAGAGTCCACAATTGACTTCCGCAGTGTAGACTTAAAGGTTACGATCATAGTCTTTCTGAAGTACGGGGGAATTTTTAAAACTTGTAGCTCGCCGAATTACTTTCATCAGATTCTTGAAGTTTTTATAGGAAGAGAGGAAATATATATTGAGTTCAGAGAATTTTTTGTAGCCTTAGGAAAGCTAAAACATCTTTTTCTTTTATAGGACTTAAATGACAAACGAGACGCCATTTCGAGCTGCCAGGCTTTATTCATTGATATTTGATAGAACCATAACAATAATCATATTAGAGCTATTTCATCATGGAAGGATTGAGGACAGAACAACAATTTTATTTACAAAATCGGAGCTCTGTTTGCGACACTTATAGAGCACTTCGTGAAATTAACGGAAGACATCATTGGCCATGTTTATCAAATTGTTGAGCAGCGTACCTGAAAGCTAGTGGTGAAGAGGACTCAATTTAACGATATTTCGTCCTCGATCGATATGTCGTCCACATGTGCAACTTACATATCTTGCAACTTGGGTACAAAAAACTGGATTATAGTGTTGCAAAAGCGAGCACCATTAACTCTTATTACCTGACCAGTCGCAATTTTAAAGTACAATGGTCCTATGAAGCCTCCAGCCCAAAATTCAAACCAAAGAAGTACATGTTGTGGATGCATTTGTTTCTCAACAAACACTCGTGGATTTTCTGAACCACAAATTCGACAATTGTTGCGATTAACATAAACATCAAAATAAGTCTGAAGATCGCCGAAGATGATTTTGTTCGAAGAAACATCATCTGCTTGTTATTGTTTCTTAATCCGTTTCATGAACTCTTTTCGCTGCACGTGGACTTCCCGAAAAATCCAATTCTTACCCATGCTGCCGAATTGATGCTCCTAGACTTCTTGCCACACTCTCATGAACTGCTTCCGTATTTTATGTTGAAAGACTTATTGCAGAAAGGCCAGGGAGGCTAAAGATCACATATTTGATTATATTTGAATAAAAAAGTAACGTATACGCCATAGTTGCTTTGCAAACAATTGTCTGCAAATGGTCAGATAATATTTTAGAAGTAGATATAGAATAGATATGACCTAATCTGTTAGAGAATAAATGTAAGTAATCAGTCTTATCTGAACTGAAACAAATAATAATAATAAGCTGAGCACACACTAGTCTTACTCTTTAGCTAAAAATATATCTTCTTTAACAGCTTTTTCAAAAATATAGCCAAAGTATGTGTCACAAATCTCAAACAATATTATGTGTGCACTCTTTATTTAGAGCATTTATTTATCTATTTGAATGTTATTTGTCAACAGAAATAAATTTATTTGGTTTTACTTAACAAGTTCGAGATCGTGATGGGCTCAGGTATGCTGCTTCTAATTGATCAGAATATCAATAGTACTGATTTGCTAGACTGGATATCAAACTGTCCGATTAGTGCTAACTCAATTTATAAGTCTCCAGACTATGGCGATAACAAATTTAAAATCAAAAGCAAATACTCGTATGACTAATCGTAAAGACACATGCGCAACAGCTTTGGATACTGAACAACAATCTATTGACGAACTTGGGAGCATCTTAAACCTGTAGAATACGACTGAGAGATGTTAAATGTCAAAGTGGGTGACAACAACCCCTTTTGGGATGGGTGCTCGAAAATGAGAATCATTATAGAGAATTATTATGTGAAATATATATAGGGAAGAAACTGACCTTCAAAGATCAGACTGCAAGGAACCATGTTACTCAGTTGTATGTCGGCCATTTAAATACTTTCTTCATTGCTATAAATGCAACGATGGATAATACTACCCTTGATATTCAAATCAAATCATAGCTGCCAAAGTAATCACCGTGAAATAAAATTAGGAGAAATGAGCGAAAGTATCTGGGTTTTAAGTGTCTTTAAGATCGTGTTCCTCAAGTCACGACAATCATACAAAGTTGCCTTGGTGAAAGGCCACCTTAACCAAAGATTTAAGCTAGGACCAAGATCATACCTTTTAAGTCACTAACAAAGAACAGTTGACGATGTCAACACCCCTGAAACCCGGAGTGCATCACCGCTTTCTGTGTTGGAATCCGGGAATACTACCGACAGATATTCCAAAGCAATAAATTCGACAGAGTTCAGGGTCCGTCGCTCCAGGAAAAACCATATGTCATTTGATTTCCTGAAGGCCACAAAGTAAATCTTTACAATTTGCGGGAAATATTGCAGAAAGGAATGATATGTCGTACCTCCCATTAAACTTCCCAATAATCCCATACACTGAAATCGGCAGTGAAGTGCTCCTGGGCGTTCTTAAGATTACCATTGAACTGAATGGCTACGAGCTCATCGAGAAGGAGGAGGCTAAGATTGGTGTGAAATGCTACTGGAAACTACATTAGAGCAATGGTAATGAACATGACAATAGCATAAGGTAAGACAAGATAGTCTATGGCGGTGTTTAAGGGTGTTAATTGACCCTGCAGTATTAGGAGCACGTATAAGGTTTTGAATCAAATTTAGTAGGTGCAGAGAGGTCCTTGGACCACCTGACAAGAGGTGGGCATTATAATTTAATTTTGGGCCTATGAATTCTTTATGTGTACTTATATATTGAAGTTAGCAGATTCAGGCTTTAGAACACACACGTCGAACTGTGCAGTCTTTGACTGACAATTGAATAAATCATTGGATCAGTTGTCAAAGGCGATCAACTATGCAGTCGGTGCTCTTACCGGTTCTATTTTTCATGGCTTCAACAGAGAGAGTACTGTTCGCAGTCGTCTGACTCTTCGCCGGTTCAAAATCGGGGTAAAATCATGCTGAAACTAATAAAACTATAGAATAGTCTTTTTAAAAAGATTGTGTTAAACAGCTTAAGAAAAAAATACGATCCGACAAGAGGAACAAAAGATATTGTGGATTCATTGAATCATCCAGCAAAATGTTTCGTCTTCAGAATATTCTTGCTTAGATGCTATAGCCAACAAAGAAAATGCGATGGTCTTCAAAAGCTGTTATTCTAATATTCAAGCAAGTTAATCTCGGATGCATAGGTTGGGTAATGTCTTCAGATCTTGATGGAAATCGTGCGTATATTTTTTTTTGTTAAAGCATGGATAACAAGCCACATGATTGTCTTGTAGGCTTGCAGTTTTTTCTACAAAAGATTTTAGGCAAATTTCTTTCAGCTCTTAAGGAAAGGCTAACCCTCCACAGGGCTTGAGTTCAAACGTTTCCAGTTTGTTTTCTTGGGGATTGGGGGATCTGAACTTAGATCCGTAAGATTTTTGAACGTGGTTTTGAAAAGAGATATTAGGCATCCCGTTCTAGGTGGAGCGCACCGCCAAGATTCATACCTTACAAAAATCAAGTGGAGAGCCCGAATTGGAACGTTGCTTACCCCTTTAGCGCAATTGTTGGATTCAGAAAAGAAAACGGCCTGACAAAATTCTAACAATGCCATTCCTTCACAGGAGAAATAGTAAAATCACCGCCATAAACGAACCGGCTTTCTACACCCATGATCAACTGCGAAAGGGTAGAAGTCCATAGCTCTTTTAAAATAAAATATGGATATACTTAGAGGTCGATTGAGGTATTCCATGCTAATGGCCTGAACTCCACAATATTCACATCAAATGTCTAACAGTGGCACTATGCTAGGTACCACGGGGCACATGTGTATCCTAGAGAGAGCTTATGAGTTGAAGAAATAGAGGTTGGCGAAGGAAATTCACTTGCTACCTCCTCCGTTTAAATAGCGACTATATGCATACGCCTTTGTATTTCTCGTATAATAAAGGGTTTCCTAATAAGGACTTGACAACTTTTTTTTAAAATAAAACGCAAGACATTTGAGATATTTCAAAAACTTTATTATCGGCTTGAAGTACAATCAAAACATTTATGCATGGAACTCGACTTCTCGGAACTCGTTCTTATGGTCACAGCGGGCACGTTTGCAGCGGTCGATTCGTTGGACCCAATTTTCAACGACTCAGCCACACATTTCGGCCGAAACGGCTGCTATTTCGCGTTCAATGTTGGCTCTGAGCTCTTCCAACGTCGTCGGCTTGTTGGAATAAACCAATGACTTAACGTAGCCCCAGTCAAGCGGCGTTAAATTGCACGAACGAGGCGGCCAATCGACTGGCCCATTTCTTGAGATAACACGCTCGCAATACTTACTCTTCGATTGTAACGTGTGCTGTGTGGCTTGTGGCACCATTCTGTTGAAACCACATGTTGTTTAAGTCCATATCTTCACATTCAAGCCAAAAATAATCGGTGATCATGGCGCGATAACGCTGACCATTCACAGTAACGTGACGATCGTTATCGTTGACGAAAATATGGCCCAATAACGCCGCCGGCATGCAAACCGCACCAAACAGTTATTTTTTGTGGATGAAGTGGTGATTCATGAAGCACATGTGGATTTTCACTCGACCAATAACGCATATTTTGCTTATTGACGAACTCATTGAGCCAAAAATGAGCTTCGTCACTGAAGATGATTTTGCGATTAAATTCATCATCTCGGCGCATCTTCTCCAGAACCCAATCGGAGAACGTACGTCGCTTCAAATGGTCCATCGGCTTCAATTCTTGAGTCAGCTTGATCTTGTATGGGTGTAAATCAAGATCCTTACGCAAAATACGCCATAATGTGGTCTGAGCGATGCCCAATTCTTGAGAACGCCGTGGAATTGACTGATTTGGATCGTTTGCTACGGACGCCTGAACGGCAGCGATATTTTCGACACTTCGACCAACCCGTTTTCTCACTGACACGGCAACATCACACAACGAATATGTAGACTCAAATTTTTGCACTAAACTTGTTATTGCCTGTCTGCTAGGGCGAGAGTTACGACCGAAAATTGGAATTAACGCCCTTAAAGTTGTACTCACCGACTCCGAATTTCGGTAGAAAATTTTTATAATTTGCAGACGTTGCTCGGTCCTGTACTTTACCATGATGAAAATGTTGAGTTTACTGAATAAATTGACAGTGACAGCTTGATGATTAGTGAAAGAGTGCGTTCACAAATTAAATTCAAAGTTATCAAGTCCCTATTGGAAAACCCGATATATATAATATAAGAACTTTTCGTCGTTCGTCGTACACAAAAAGGTAGTAAGAAAGATTGAACACTGCTCTCTTGTGTCTTAACGGGCTTAAGTTTTTGATATGACCCGTCTCCTGTGGCGCTTCTTTCAAGAATAAGAGCAGTGATACCATAGTTAGAAAGGTGAGGCCAACATCAATTTATTAAATGTGAGGCTAGAGCGGATACTAAGTAAATCTAAAATGTGACTGATATGAAAGAATTAAGTCCTTTTAAGAATTAAGAGTCTTTTATGAGAACTCAGGCGGAAAGATAAAGTTTTCATTCAAACGGATGATGTCAAAGAAAATTCATTTTCTATTAATAACTTTGTAAGTGTTTATTTAACAATTAACCCAACACTTATCAGAAACTACTACAATACGGCACTTTCTAATTAACTAATTGCCAATGTTTGGAAAAAAAATTTCATAGATTACATAGTGCTGACTCGAATTTATTCTTCAAATAGAACCACTCCGTTCAAGAGTTTGTGATTTTATGACCCTTATCATGAACTACCAACTGAACACCTACCTCAATGCTCTACAAATAAGAACGAATTTCATTAGTGAAATTTTTTTTTTCCAAAAATTCGGAAGTTTAAACCAACACAATTCTACCCAAAGAAAAATATAGGATGACTTAAATCCAGCAGACAACTTAAAGTACGATCGTAGATATTATTCCATTACACTTTGTCCGACACTCCGACACCCCGGTACTTAGAAGTTGTATCTTAAAGCTGATAACGCCACCGCCACCGCCACCGCATGGTAGCGTCATAAGAGATTTACATTTCGATTTCTTTGGATTTATTTTCCTTTCATTCGTACTTTAGTATTCTCTGTCTTGTTTAACACTGCTTGGTATTACTGTGTTATTAATTGTTCTTGTTGTTGCTTCTGTATTTTGCATGTGTGTACTGGAATTTTTATTTTTACTCGAACTCTCTTTCTCACACAGACGTTGTCTAGTTTTCGTAGATGTAGCGATCGTGTGGCTTTTAAGTTTTCCACTTTACCTGTAGTACACCAGTTTCCACCTGTTGCTTGTACGGCTTGAACGCAGTTTTTCCGGGCTCCACAAAATATCTAGATTCAGTAACTGCAAATAGAAAGGATTTTTTTGTTGTTTTTTTCATTTAATATTCAACACCGACTTCCTTTTTGAATATTTGAATTTAAGGGTTCTTACGGATTTAATAAACGGAATCGGAATAAAGAAAACGGTCGAAGGACCGCTTTAAGCGGGTTCACCCTTTAAGCGTTTTGGACTCTAAGTCGAAATTTTGTGTTAAGTGAAATATTTTACATTATAATCATGGCTAGGCTAGTTTTACTTACGGCATTTGTAGTTGTTTTAATACAAATCACACCGATCAGTGGTACAACGACGGTAACAATTCAAAAGATAGGTGATAGTGTACAACCGCCGGCGCAACATTTCATTAAAACAACTAATGGAACCGAATTTCCATTACAAGTTACCGAAGATCCTTTCCCTGAATCAACAACATTACTTGATGACTTTACAACAACACTACTCGATGACTTAACAACAATACCAGAGGACTATACCACACTACCGGGCGACACTCTAGTTTCTGAGTCGATAGTTTTGGGCAAAACTCCAGCAAATGATGTGCAGAATACAAGTGGTAAAGATGCCACTCCGGCAGTGGCTACCCCAAAGGCTCAAGCAGCAAATTCATCTACAACGGAGACTTCAGCCGCACCGTCAGGTTCGACAGTTTTAATCAGTGTTGCAACAGATGAATCGACGGCAACGACTTCAAGTGATGACTATGGACAGGATTCACACGGACTTATACCGAATGCCAACATTAATGCTAGCATTCATTTGACCAGACCAACAGGGAACGAAATCATATTCAGGTTAGTGATTGCATTCAATTTGTTTATACAGAACATATGTATTCCCTTCCAAAATGTCACTATCATTCGTTTGACACCTGTTACATGATATGTACTCGTACATAACATAATACCCATAGGTGCATTGATTATATTGTAAATCAACTCGATTCTACCGTTGCCAAATACAAGTCCAAGCATACTATGGATATGTTTAATTGCGTTTAACCCCCACTTTACATTAAAATCGCATTCTTTGAGATTGAAATACGACGTAATCGTATCACGAGGTTGATGACATTCATTCAACGACAACGATGAAAAGTAAAATGACCAATTCTCCGTATCTTGTGATTTTTTTTTGCACGCATAAATGAATGAAATTTCTGTCAGTACGTGTTTTTAAGTACGAGTATCTGCCAGAAAACTTGTTGATTTACTCATATTTTAAATTGAAATACGAAATATGCGTTAACAAATTTATTATAATGCTTTTCTATGGATAAAGTACATTTTTTCATATCTTATTCGCTATTGGCAGCTGCAGTTTGCAAAAGCCCGTTTTGTAACTCAATCGAAATTTCGAGCATAGCAGTTTCCTAATTTTTTGAGAACATGTTAGACACCATTTTGGATTTTTGTTATCTTTTCGTTGTTGCTTGTGGTGGCCATACATAAATTAAAATCTTTCAGAAAAACTATTCATTTCAGTATCAAATCGAACAGTCGGTTTTGAGCGCCTTTGACAATTAGTTGGAGTTATATCCTTTTTTTCAGTATTTTAGAAAATTCATATTTAATGATTGATATTCGTTTGGCAAATGTTCCGCAAGACTAGTGAATTTTACGAAATGATCGCCTTTTGTGAGGAATCACGAGTATCTAACGAATATAAGACATTGACCTATTTCAAGCATCAGAATAGAATTCTGTTGGAAAATTTGAATAATATGTATACGGCACACTAGGAAGAAACTATTAACTTTTGTGCAAAACAAATCAATGAGAATTTGTAAATAAATTTCTTCACCACATTTTTTAGAGTGGTACTGTCGCGTACGTACTTTCATACGTAGAAATGCGCTGATTGCTCAGAACAACAGTGTCGGGTGATCTGTTTCGTTTTCTTTATCTTCCTCCTATTTTTATTAACCGTTGAAAATTGTTTAGAAAGCGCATAACTTAATTCAGTGTTTTGAGGTTGTATCGCATGAAGTATAAAAGTTTTGAGTAAGAATTTAAAGTCACATTTAATTTGCTTATATATTTTTATTTTGTCAAAATATGCTCCTTTCCAAAGTGATTAACGGTCAAATACTGATTTTTTTTTTGTAGAAGAACTGCCTTTTTGACACGATCAATTCCTTAAAAGCTTCTTTGGCCTCTGGTCGGTCTCTAAAATTAGTTGGTTGGAAAAAGACTGCGGAATAGGTGAAAGTTGGGTAAAGATCAGGTGCACGATAATCAGGGAAGGACGACGGGGAAAATTTTCAAATCTCAACTACTTAGTATGGCACCTATCATTATCACTTACTTGAATTGAGCCATGCCTTTTCTGGGTGAATACAGGGAGTGGAGATGTGTTTTGCGTTTTCGTCTGCATCTATCCCAGGGATTTTACTGTACAAAAACTGCTCACCTTGGAATTTTAGCTGAGCTGTACACAGATTTCTAGCCTTTTGAATCCATTTAGTTTATGGTGTACCCACTTTTTTTTTTACGTTTCCTATGAGAGAGAGAGAGGTGTCGACTTATTATCCTATGATCTTTGCAATGAGTTTTCATCCATTCCCAAGACATCGTGGTCGATTTCTTGCGGTTCATTTCGGACGCAATGGAACTTTTTAAGCCAACGTTGAATGGTGTGCTCGTTTATCGCTACATCCTCAAATGTGTCATTGCCATAGATGAATAATGTCTCAGTCTTAGTTCCAAAAGTAAAATAGTGAATCAGAATTTGAGCCACAAGCTGAATGGTCACCTATTCATCTAAACAGAATAAATGTGCTTGTAACGAACCCTATAAATCAAAAACATGTGCCACTTTATCTTTAAAAAAAAAGGAAATTGTGTATTTTGACATATATTCCCAAGATATGTGCACTGTGTATAGGGTTTGCTAAACCTGTTGTCATATTTCTAGTGAGGTCAACATTTTGCTTACATTTTTGCTATTTACGATCTAATAATTTTTCTTTGGGCTTCTTCATCAAACCAAGGCTAAAACTTAAACTTTTATTGCCTTTTGGTATAGAGTTATTGAGTACTCTTGCTAGTCATGGCAAAACCAGTTGATTTGCTCAGTTCAAAGTTTGCCCACTATCGACTTTATAATGTGGTGACTCCTGCGAATCACGTTTAATTCTTTTAAGAACGTCTTTTGTTGCGAGGGCTGAAATTCATGATATTTTTGTTTCTTTCCAACAACATTGCGATAAAATACATGTCAATGCTAACCAAACGACTATTAAGTGCAAATATAAGCGACATTTTCCTTTCATAAAATATGTCGTTTATTTAAGGAATTTCATGTTCCCACCAAGAGCGATATCGTCATATTATGCCCAAAACACATGAGCAGAATTTTGGGTGCAGTGAGATTAGAATACATATGTTTTTATTCGCGAAGCTACACATAAATGCTGCACGCAGCGCTGTTCTGCAACACATCTCTATTTCTAAATTCGCTGCAATCGACAGTGTCACACATAAGTGACAGTAGTTGTAAAATGACAGCAACCTATGCGATTGACTTCAAAAAATATCTGCACATCTGTTTCACGGGCAGAACTGCCAGCAGTACCGCAAGTAGATTTTCTGTACATGTGTTTTGGGCATCAAACTGATGGGTCGTAAACAACAGGGTATAAATATTTAAATTATTCGTGCTGCACTACCTCTATGTAGACGTAAAGTTCAGAACAACGGCAATACACTCGCAGATATTCATTGTAACTATGGGTAAGTAGTTAGTTTGTCTTTAGCTAACTGCCTCCACTTAAGGTGAGAACTTCTTCTGCTGCGTTGTTCGTCCGGCTTAGGTTCAAACACCCTGCAGCCCAGATCGCTGATTTCTATTCGCTCCATTGATGCACAGTTTTTTTGACAAGGTCATTGAATCTTCTGCTCCAAAGTCCGATAACGCAAGCGGGACCGAATATATTTCGAAGGTTTTTTTTTTCGACACGATTGATGATATCTTCATCGCCATAAAGCAGGACTGATATGACCGAGGTCTTATTTTTTCGGGATAGGGCCTTATAAATCAATTGCCTTTTTAGCTTTAAGAAACAGCGATTAGCAAATGAAATTCTTCGTTTTGCTTCTGTTGAGGTGCTGTTGGCAGAATTAATAGCACAGCCAAGGTAGATAAAGACCCTTACTACCTTAAAATTATAGGTGTTGACTCTAATGATCTATCCAATTTATCGATCTTGTATGTCTCTTTTTGTTGACAGCATACTTAGTTTTGCCCTCATTTATCCTAAAACCCATTATGGTAGTTTCTGTTACAATACTAGCGAACTCACAGGTGACAGCCCATCGCTGTACGGTAATATAACAGTTCCACATAATTTTGAAAGAATGTGACTCCCGTATTCGCTTGTGAGTCCCGCGCACCACCTTATCTAAAACCTACTCTGGCATTTTTAAGTCTGGCTTAAGTTGTTACCGACTTTGATGGAGCAGCGAGTACTATCCATCGTCTCCATCGTGATTCTTCACAGAGATGGAGCTCGTCTCTCTAAATACTGTCATATGCATTTGGGTATCGATTTGGATTTCTTGAGTTTTTTCTCCGATCTGCTGGAGTGTAAAGATCTGGTCGATTACGGGTTTTTTTGGTCTGTAGCCGCACTGATATGGATCAATCAGGTTGTTGACGAAAGTTTTAAGACATTCACATAATATAGTAGATAACATCTTGTAAAAAATGTTGTGAATAACCCTAATAACCCTAAACGTGGCCCAGTTGAGGGAGCGCCTTTTCTGTGGACCGGTGAAACGATACTGAGATTCTGTTTTCCAGGTATTCACTCTTTTGAGTGTCATTTCCATTCGAATACCACGGCTGGAAAATCGTTAGGTCCAGCTGCTTTCTTTGATTTCAGCTTGAATGTTATCGTCACTTCATTTCGGTCATGTGGATGGAAGTTTTGGCTTTTCTTTATTATACTGTCATTTTAAATTTATTTGGTTGGTTGCTTTTCTTGTTGGTAAGGGTTACACTTCTTCACTCGTTAGTGTCTGCATATAATCATATTATTATTCTAATTTAGTCTCTTCTATTACTTTTTCAATTATTCTAGTTAACGCCTTTTCTGTCATTTTCACATTTCGTTTGCAAGTTCTGACATTTCAACACTTGGTTTCTTGGATACACGTCATAACGAATTTATGATCGCAACACGTTTTCTAGTTAAAAACTTTTGTTCAGGGGTACGAGTATGATATGTACTTAATATAGTTCTTACTGATCTAAAACATTTTTTTTAAATTTTTTTTAATTATTAAATTGTTTTCGTATTAGCTTAACAGGAAAAGGAACTCCCAGCATTGATCACCAGTTGATTGACATGAATTTCCTTATTATAAAAATCAGCTTTTTTTTTTAACTATTAAGGAAGTGCTTTAGGCGCTTGAGTGTATCTTAACGTGTGAACTGAATAAATTTATAAATATAATATTTCAAAAATTGTGAAAAATTTTATTGATTTCAAAATAAAACGATTCACAAGAGAAAAGAGTAAATAAAATTTATGACTAAGATTCAAATCAATAATATCTGTCTCCTAACTTTCGTCACGACATCAACATGTGAGAGGTGTATAGAACGAATATGCTTGAAAAAATACGCACTTTTTACCTTGAGCACTATGAATACACCGCTAAATTTAACAGGCGTTGCATTTCAGTTCACAAAGTGTTCATTTGCATACAAGTGTTTGACTACCCAGTGGGTGTGTGATGTCCATAACTACACTATTAGCGACAGTTTGATGCAAACACCAAACACCCCTTATTCCGAGATTGCTTCGAATCTGAATATATTCGTATATTACGTTCAAATTGATTTTAAGGTTTCGTCATTACTTTTAAAAAGCATGAAACAGCAAATTCGATGAAATTTATTGCATAGGTACGAGTATATGATGTGCTTTGTTTTGTGTTGCAAGTACAACCAACTGTCACTAATGATGAATAAAATTTGTCTTGCGATCTTGGCCTTATTCTTCCCTTTTTTTCAAGGCAAAAATCGCCGTTTTCTATGCGAATCCCAGCTTATGTGTTGAATACGATGAGACCAATTGCAAGATTTCTAAAGAGTGCTGCCACTTCAAGAATACTAGATATTCGTAAAATAATATTGCTTTCGGCTTTTAAGCATGTACTCATAATTTACAATCACTGCCTAGATGGCGATCCTTTGATCTGGTTATTTAATTTGTAGGGAGCTCAAACTTATTATTTTGATCTCCGTTCTAAGATCCATCTTCGAATTAAGTTAATAGAAGTACGATTCACTACGACCGACAGTACTACTTGCCGTATATTGGATGTTTATGGTCAAACGATTTTTTTTTCCAACAGATGCAAGGTCTCTGAGTTTTTTAAGAGGGGAAATATGATAAAATACCCTCAAGAGGAGGTCAGAAAATCCGTCAAAACTTCGCTTTAGCTCAGAATCAGAAAAGGGAAGAGAAAGCTGTCCAATACCCAAATCAACGGAAGGGTTCCTGCAGACTGACTGTCATGGTGCAAAGCAGATTTGTATCGTAGGATTGAAATCTGTTCAGATGAAAGGATTTATGAAAAATATGCGAAAAGATTGAAATGCTTGTTGAAACCAGCTGAATGATGAAAGTCCTCAAAAAAGTAAAAACGTTACATACACTTCTGCGTTCTTAGATAGCTTCGAGTTTCCTAGAATCGATAGCATAAACGTATAGGTCTACTGGCGGCAGCTTTAAAGGGATTTTTTACTGTTTACTTGGCATTGATTTGCATACCAAACCACTGCGAAACGTTGGAGTTTATTTTATTCTGAAAATCTGTAAATATGACGGCTCAGACTCACTCGCTAAAAGCTATGGTGTATGTTGGTCGAACATTTGCTAAGCGCCTTCATAGTTTTTTGAAGTAATTTTGTCGACTGTTTTCTCTAAACATACTATATGGCAGAAAGCCGTAAACGTAATCGACGATTGGTGGACTTTTATTCAGTCTTTTTAAAACTGATGGTAATATGCGCACTAGAAGGAGAATCTGGATGTTATTCTAGATAGAACAACTCTTTCGATTAAGCATGTTAATTTCAACATCTACTAAACATCTAAGACATTTCAAAGTCTCTTGAATGTATACAGATTTGCAAAGATCAATTCTGTCCTACAGTTATTGAGTTGAATCAGTTTTCTCTCTAATGGGTCACTGTACCTTTGACAAGGCTCCTAAAAGCTGATATCTATAGCAGATATCCATTGATATTCATATCATGAGCTACACTTTCAAGGTCATCTTTTGGTTAAACAGAAAACCCGCAATGAAGTTTCAGTGATCTTGACTCTCATTTAAGCTCCGGTTGTTGTGGAATACGACTTTAGTTGTTCCTAGAACAGGGCACGGATAGTCTTGAGGAGTCTTCGATCCGTCTTTCTTTACTATTAAACAAAGCATTTTCCTCCTGAAAGGATTTGGAAGTAAGGTTGCTTACAAATACATTTTTATTGAACTGTAGTTTGTGCAGCCAATCTTTTCTGGACAGATCGTTTTTGTTTTTAAATTACGAGTGACACTGTTGCTTTACTGATCCGCTGTGAGTTACATTCATCAAGCTGCGCTTTCTATTAGCTTGTAATGATTTACAAAACAATCACCTCGTACTTAAGAATCGATATTTTGACAGAAACGAATATCAGTCACTTAAGTTGTTATGTTTAGAGCTTAGCATTCTGTTTAAAAACATGCAAATGCTAAGGTTTTTCAGAAAATGTTATGCACTGTTAGCTACTATTTATGAACTTTTTGTTCTATAAAATAGGACAGGCTAAGTTTTGTTGGAGTTAGCACCTTAATCACATCGATATGCCCATCGACAGTTTCTTTAAGGGGTATTTTCTTGAGACGGGCATTTTTCAAAGCCCGTTCTATATCTGAAAAGGCTGGTTTTGAATGTAGTCTCTTTGTGGCAAGGCAAGTGCTCGATAGCAGGGGTTGGTATTCGATTTCCATCGAGAAATTTCGTAATAATGTTGGTGTGTAGATTACGATCGATTCGTAGCTCTAGATCTTTGGTAAAAGTGGTGATGGACCATGTGTCTAAAATTGTTCAGATAATTTTATATCAGGATATTGACCAGAAGAATGAAGATCTAACGACTGAGATGGCTGGGTCATGTAGAGCGGATAGACACCAACGCTTTGATCCGAAAAGTCTTCGAATCAGCCCCCGAGGGACAGCTTAGTAGAGGAAGACCGAGATTCAGGTGGCGCACGTAAGTGGAAGAGGACCTCAGCCAACTTAGCGTACGAAACTGGAGTCAGCTGGCAAAGGATCGCGCTAGCTGGAGACGCTTGTTGACCGGGGCCCAGGTCCACCCGGACTATTGTCCGCCCTTTAAGTTTAATATTCTCAATCACTTGGAAGCTTTGCAGGAAATGAATACTACTATTTGGGCGATTCGCCGCTATAAGTCGTCCAGGAGGTATTGCTATTGATGGGATTTTTCTACTCTTCGAAGACAAGTGTTTCCAGGGTAGTGTTCTGAGCGTGGGGATTCCTCACTATGGTACACTCAGCATTATAGAAGCTATGTTTGAGCAAATGGTATCAAATTTGTAATTCAACCTTACCGTGGGACTCGATTAGAGGGTGAGTCAAGGATAAAGCCCAAAAAGTATAGAACTCTGCCAGTACTGACCCATTTACTATAAATAGATAGAACAATATATGAAGGGCTGAAATGACATTTCTCTTTATCCTCTGTTAAGGTTATGGTACCGAAAAGTAATAATTTAAAAATGCCGAGGAAATACGATTCCTATGGGATGTACGATCATATGCAAAGAGAGACATGTATTTTTTTTTTATGAAACGATTTTTTTATTTGATTCTGTGGCCATTAGATACTAGCTAAGAGTAAAAAATACACCTCACTTTGGGTTGTGTATACAAAAAATTCAGTAAAGTAATTGGTAATCGCGCGGTGTGTGACATATCAGCAACATTTACGCCTTTCAATCGGGGCACATAAAAGTTAGTATTCATGTCTCTGTACCACTCATTGTCTTCCAATCACGAGTACCTGAAAGAGCTCAATCGTACTTAAAATGTCAAATGGTTATAAGATTATTATCCATGTATCTTATTTCTACCAGCGCAATTCGTTAAACTACTCGTTTTGATGATGTTTTGATTGGTAGGATAATATATTAAAAATAATTACGTATCACGTGCACACCTTCTCGAAATACGATTTCATGGTACTTATTTTAATTTGAACTGAATATTTAATTAGTAAATGATTTTGTCTCCACTTTGACGATTAGAATAAGGTATTAACTTTTTCTTGTTTATCATCAGTGCAATGTTTTTATGTCATTGTAAAATTTGTGTAGTCACGGAGACCCGTTGAATTGATAATTTGCTTCGTACGATTATCACTGAAGAGGTAGTTATAAAAACCTTTTTTAAAGGACAATTAAATATAAAATAATCTATATACGAGTATGTACATGCCTGTCGGATGATTACGAAAAAGGGCAATCCCAAAAATGAGTTATTTGAAGGAATATAATGTTATTGAATGTTGTAAGTTAGTTAAATTAAGTGTTAAACTACGATGGGGAGCCGAACAAGGGGATCGCAATTTGCAAGCAAGCTCCTTAGGTTAGTTATTATTGTAAAAAGGAAAGAATAAATATAGAAACACCCAGAGGAAAAATATTCTCCGCTTGACTCTCTCGTCAAACTCGCATTTAAATTTGCATGATGATCCTTAGATTCTTTTCTAATCAACACCGACCTGACACAATGACATTAGAAGTCTTCTTGTTTCAAAAATGAAGTTGAAGTTGACTTCCCTGAACTTATAACTTGGAACTTAATACTACTCCCGTTATAGAATTATTAGGTTTTTTTTTATCAATTAAAACGCAGGCACTGAACCCCCTGCTGCATTCTCACGTTTTGAGGTATCAGATTATCACAGGTTGATTATCAAACTCTTGGATTACGTTAAATTAATTTAATTGGGTGACGGGACAGGAATTTCATATTTTTTTTTAGATGAAATATTATTTGTTTTTTAAATGAGACTAAGATATCAATGAAATTGTTATTTTGAGTTCAATTTAATTGATAATATTAGTTATCAAATATGACATCTGACTCCACTGACTTTTTCCATAATTCGGCGAATTATTTAGCAATTTCACATTGAATTTTTGCCTCTAAGTCGTCTGAGGTTTTTGGTTTATTGATATAAACCAAAGATGTGATGAAATCTCAAAGAAAAGATTCTATAAGTACGAGTATTAAGAGAGGCAAGGTCATAAGGCGATCACCGAAGTTCGTCTTCAATACTTCATTTGTGGCACGCGCTATAGTGATATGGTCTTGATGAAATAACATATCCTCGGTCAACATGGAGAGACAAAAGTCCCCATGGACTGTAACCAATTAGCCGGCAGAAAGAAAGTAATATGGTCCAGACAGTCAATTGTTGGTGACAATTTTGCTTATTAAAAAGGAAATTTAATAAAAAATATGAATAAAATATATGAAATATTATTTTGGCAAATGCTTTTGTTTCGCCAGATAATTCTTCGAAGTATTGAAAGTTGGCCTGACCAAAAATCTGCTAATTTATTTTGTGTTTGCGTGATTAAAATATTTTTTATTTCCTTTTCTTCGTACCTTGGTTCAAATTTGATCCTCTAATGCTTTTTGGACCGGGTTTTTTTATAACTTCCGTGGAGCATGGCGAGACCAGTTTACTTTCTAAGTTTCTTAGTGTAGAATCTTTAGCGAATCTTGCCCATTTTTTCCTTACTATTCTGATACATAAAGCTGAATGAGCGACTGTCGTGAATAGCGGAACTTATATACTTAAGCGACATTTTTCTGCTAAAAATAGTGTGGAGCTTAAGCCATCCCAGGCTAACTCAATGTGCATCATTTGTCTTCGCAATATCCTTAGTGCTTTACGACAGAGGAGTGCAACTGATTACGTCTGCTTGATGGATTTTGAGCGTTAGGTTTGCGGAATGAATAGTGCTAAATCGGTGAACAAGATTTGCAGATTTTGTTGTTTTTTTCTATTTCCACTAAACTATACTATCAGGTAGCACCTATCTGTTACAAATTCGCTTTGAGTTATATGATTCTGCCTTATCGACTGCATAGAACTCTATCCACTTTTATACATTAGATTCATCGATCAGTTGTTGAAACTTCTTCTGTCGCCATGGCCTTTTTTCAGTGGAAAATGATGACTCATTCTGTACTAGTTAGGTGTAAGTTCGACTCTCTCATCTTTTTTTGAAAATAGCCTTTCAATTGGCGTCTATACTTCGAAAATTTTGTGATTTAGTTTGACTGAATGACCCCAATGCTTATCTGACTTCGGCTTCCGTAAGATCCACAGCTGGAAATTTAAGAACTCTTCATTAAGTAAAGCATTAAAGTTCTTTATCCATTTAGTGCAAATTTCATTGTTCCTCGTTAAGGGGATGGCCGTGGTGTAGTGGTATTAGGCATCGCTTCTCACTCGGACATTCAAGTTTCGAATCCTACTCATGACAAGTTTATCATTGCGTACTTGGAACCTAGTCAGAAAAATCTGCGTGTGAAGGTATAACACTGACATGTAGATTTGGCTGTTGTAGAGTTTCAAGCACAAAACAACCGTTAAAATTCACAACCTGAATCATTCCGAGTGAAGAAAAACTCTAGGTCCTATTCAGACTCTCCCACCCCTGGAAAGTCAATATCGAAACCAAAACACACCTGAGTTTCAAACCACTACATCACAACAACTTTCCTTTCTCCTCCTTCTATCTTTCCGCCCGCGCCCTGGCGACAGTAAAAGGGTATCATAAAACCCCTTGAGGCGCGCGTAAATTATGAAAAGAAAAAGCAAGCGTCATTTCCTGTCTTTCATACATTTCGTCGATTGAATCTCTTGAATGTTTTTTTTTTCATTCTGCCGCAGTCGTACATAGATTAGCTATTTTGCTTGTTTATCGAACGTCCGGTACATCTTCTAAGCTCTGACGCATGTAACAGCTAACATAAGATCTCTAGCTACCGCTTTCTTCGCTTCTTTTTTACATCGTTGGTCTAACTTCAGGATTCACTTTATAGCTCAAGTTTTCGTGATTTACTTAGACCACAGCTTATCACAGCTTACTTTTCACATCTAAAGGCCATTTCCGGTTTTTTGGTTCAAATCTGAGCTCTCCTCAAAAACCTTTTATCGAAGATGTTCCACATACCTTGTATGAGCTTAGTTCTTTATCTAGATTCAAAAACGCTTGAATTCGTCATCCAACGCTCTTTAATATTTATATACTTTAAAGTCTGTATTCACTGAAAAGAAAAGAAGAAGAAAAACAACAAAGATGTATCGAAGATGTTTCCTTTCACATTTTATTTATTGATCATTAGAGTAAGCATTCGATATTTAATTACTCGAAATTTGCATTCTTATATCACAAATGTGTTGAAAAAATTCATATTATTAATTAACATTGTATTCTTGGTGTATTGTTGTTTACATAAAATTGAAAATTGTATAAATGTCATCATCGGCATTTCAGTATCATGAATTAAGGCAAAGACACCGATGCCACCGCAAAGATAATAATTCATCTTCGACTGTATTAGAAGTTTTTTTAGTAAACGACTTCATTAGCAGATGACTTGTTAATAGTAAGGGCTAAGATTGCTGCTTGTATGATGTCGGCATTACTTTGAAATCATATTTTTTCATAAGATAATTGATGAAGGAGGCTTCCATACATTGCATATTTTTTAAATATAGACGGCGCTATGATATTTATTATATTGACAGCACAATCCACTAACTTTTCTGATTATTCTCAAGTCAATTCCATAAGAAATTGCAAACAGAGTGGTTTCAATCTACAAATTGTATATTATTCGTAGTAGTAGTCTTGTTCCTTGGTTTTTTTTATTTATTTGATTTCCGTTAGATGGAGACATAGTCCGGGTAAGTCAGGGTTTCTCCAAATCACTTGATCACAACCTTGTTGCCATGAGTTTTGTAAGCTTAGTTGATTGAGGTGCCCTCTTACTTTCAATCGTTCTACATCCTTCATGTATTGTATTTGTTGATCATTGACGCTCTGCTGACGGGAAGATAGCATAAACTATTCTCGAGAAAGTTCATGCTTGTGTGCCATAGAGTCGGTCTATATTGATTATGGTCTTTTATCTTAAATATTTCGAGAGAGGGTATTTCCTAGCTGCCTTCTTAGATTCTTCAATTTCTCTCTTATGACAAACGTCATACGCATAAACATTTACATCAGAAGAAATAGACGATGGTACCAAAAAATGTCTTTACGAGTTTCTTGACCTACTTCTATGACCAACGCGTTACTTATGAATATGAAGTTAAAATAGTTAAAAAGTAATTGATTAAACTGTGCGAGAAATATCACTGTCGTTAGCACACAATTTCCTCCGCTCAATATTTACAACGGCCAATGATGGTCAACTGACCATGTTGCAATCAGTGTAAGGTTTCCTTTAATATTATTATTGATGTCGGAACGTTCGGATCTATTAATATAAACTCGGAGCAGTAGTGTGAAGAGATTATACGTTGAACTTCTGCAAAGTTCGACCTTTCCACAAGTCTTGTGCAATTTGCATCAAATACTGAGTACCAGGTGGTTTTATGGGTTCAAAACTCGGCGAACACCAAAAAGCAGGAAAAGTAGTCTATTATACATATTTTTTTCACGTCAGTACCCGCTTGGCATGCAATAGTAAGCTTATAAAGAAATCTTTCACTCTCCTATAGTTTAAAATTGTTAAAAAAGCCCAGGCCCCTTGTTACTGTGCACAGAATGACAAAAAAAGAAGATATAGGTACATAGTGTGTGAAGGGCTAGGTCTTGATGCTATATTTATTGAAGAGTTAAGGCGTGTTAAGGCGACAATACAGAATAAATTAATAAGCAAAATGATGAAACCCAAAAAGAAATCTGATTGGTCCTATCAATGCGGTTTTCAATCTGACACCTCAACAATTGACCAAATACTCATACTACGATAGATGGCAGAGCAAACCACAGAAGATCTTCATAAAGTCTTTATCGATTTTAGGCCAACAAAACTCTATATCAAAAAACACGTTCAGCTCGGAACTCCCGCAAATTGGTTTGCACAATTAGCTATGAAGAACGCTCACTACTTAGTAAAGGTCGGATGATTTCACTGATACCAGTTCCAGGCCCAATCTATGCAAGTATTCAACTAATCGGACTATTGATCACTGGGGTTTTTGCTGACGCAGAAGTCTCATCTTTGTCGTTTATATAAATTTCTTGATCGAAAGAAGGCCAATTTTGTTATTGTCACAAACCTGTCCATTACTTTTGTCAACACAATGTCCTATTCTGACTCTGTTGCCTGAAATTTACGACTTTAAAGTGCCGCCTAAAGCCAGTAATCAATAAAAATATAAAAAAACAAGAAAGAAAAAATCAGAATTAAGTAGAAAACAATAATTATTTGAAATACCAATTAACCGTATCCGAAATCTACTCATCAATCGAGGACTTATATTTCGCCTTAAAAAAAATATGACAAATAACTTATCTCATTTTTTTTTATACGGGCCCATCGAAATGGTCGTGGTCAAGACATCCCCCTACTTATCTGTCAACACGCTTTTACAATTTGTACAGACTTAAAAACATTTGATTTCATTTGATTTTTATTAACTGTATTATTTTAATCTCAAATCATAAGTCTATTGGCAATCCAAAAAAAATAATCGTTGGTTTTTAAATTTGCAAAAATCAGATTCGGATTAAAGTAAGTGGTCATACTTTTTAATACATAATACTCGTACAAGTATTTACGGTCATATGGCAGAATTATTTATAGACAGCTTACTTCAAAATGATATCGATAAGATCGTCTTGATAGTTAGAGAGTGTTGGGTTCCTTTGAAGTACGAGTATTTATAGGAATTGAATCGATAGTAGACCTGGGAGTGGAGGCATTTAGATTAATCGCAATCGTCATGGATTTTCTAAGAAGGAATTCCATGAGAATTTCACTTTGGTTACGCATATGCAAATCGAGTAGTATCTGGATAATGTCAGTTAATATTAAAATTTTGATTAACCTTCATTTCTCCGCTGGTGGATGTGTACTTTGGACTTTGAGTTGACTTTAATTATTTTCAAATGAATTTTTAATCGAAAGTACTCGTATGTACTTGGTTAAATTCGAACAAAAGGAGTAGAAATACGTGCCTACTGAATAGCGAATAGTTAGAGGCTTTGATTTATGTGTTAGGAGCGGCTTTCGAAGCTTTACGTCAGTTAAGATGATAAGTACATTGTGTTTATTTCTCACAGAAGAAGGGCTGTATTTCTCAGCGTCCCATTCCCAATTTCAAAGACTAGGTCTATTTTCATGTTTCCAAAATAAAAGAAGCTTTAGTGATGATGATTCTAAATAGTAGTCACTCTCGCCAAAAGCCTGATACAAACTCAATAGCCCTGATCTTCATAGGAGGGGCTATTTGGGTGGAGGCTTTTCGTTCTTCATTCGTCTTACTACTTACTTATGTTTTTTTCCTAAAAATAAAATCCTTTTCACCTTTGGAAACAGCTTCAAGGCTGCCGCTCGTTCCAAATAACATTGCCAATCGAGATCTTTTAAAATAATATTTTCCCTGAATCAATTTCGTTGGTTCTGTTCGAGAAAACAGCCTCTTTGTAGAGTGGTTACATAGGAGCTAAGATTGGTGAGTAGAAAGTTGACAATGGATCAAAGCAATGCAACCACCCAACAATAGCATCTTCTAATCACTTTTAAAATAATTTACAAAATACAATCCGTTGCGGCCTTCACCTTTTAATTTCGTTAAATAAGCTGTCAAAATTCGAGCCCCGAAAGTAATTTTGCGCATTTTCCCAGAAATAGAGTGCAGTCAACAATCAGGGCACATTATTTTCCTTTTTATCTAAATGAGTTTTAACATCACACAGGAGTTTCCTGGATTTTGTAGAATTCAACAATTGATACGGGTTTTTTTTAACATCTCGGAGATCGGAATCCTTTGGGAGAAAAGGAAATCGCCTTTGTTTAGGTCCACTAAGGACCTTCAGGTTGTTCTTCTTTGAAAACAGTGTGCGATACGTCAAGGTGATGAAAGGGGGTTTTATGATACTAGATTTATTTGTATTAATGACGTTTCCGCCTTTTTAATAACATTGACATTTGGATCTTGCTCGACCAGAGTCATTGGCGTAAAGACGTGTTTGATAGAGGTAAACACTTTGACAGTTCTCTATGAATCTTTCCAGCATTTTAAATGAGTGAAAAATGTAGTGCTGTGATGTCTGATAGATTGATGTGATCTCTTAGTGAATTGGAGTTATTGTACTACCATACAACTGTTCCCTTTTTCTGTCATCCAACCAAAGAATAATAATCAGTTGTTCTGCGCCCACCACAGTGGGCCTGCTTTCTACTCTTTTTGACACTTTTAAAGGGAGTTTCATCGTGCGTCAGTTCCTGAAACCAGCCAACGAAACTTTAACTCAATGTAAGCAGCAAAACTTAATCTGCCAGAGTAAATTGTGGAGTCCTAAAAATTCTGAAAACGGCCATTATCTACTGAACAAAACATCCAAGTCGTTTTTTTTTCAAGAAACGAAGGATGATCGAATTAATGTTTCTCATTGGTGTCTCATTGTGATCGTGTGCGTCAACTTTTTAAATTGACAAGGCGATGGAATAAACTACGCCGTGATACTGTCATCAATTTCTTACTTTATTTTTTTTCTCAGAAGATGACAAAGTATTGCAGATGAATGAGATTTTTCAATACGGGAATGAGTTCATCAACGAGTTTGACGAGGTTTGCAATGAGCTCAACCCGAGCACGTTAAATTTTCTAGCGCATTGTGTTGCTCAACGCCGGTAGTTAAATTTACCACCCATTTCCAGAGAAACAACGCACACATGTACGAGTATGCACTTATAAATAGATCATATATTGTAACAATAACCATATCAATGGCTCCTTTCACTAGCTCATTCATCGCCCACTTGTTGATCAATGTGCTTGGTACATCTTTAAGACGTTCGTTAAACAAAATTTAAAGCCTTAATCATAACACTTAATTGCTTTGCATCTTAAATTGATGCATTGCGTACGTAAGGATCTCTCCATGCACTTGCCCCAAGGAACTCTGTACTTAAATTCTCATATACACTTCTTTTGAATTAACATAGGAGATGGCAATTTAACTTATATACTATAAAGACTGCTGAAACAGGATAACAATTGTTCTACCCTTACGACTTAAAGAGGTAATTTTAAAATAACCTAATCGTCAATCACATCAAATGACAATTTTGTTGCCACTCCTGCTTACCTTATCACTTGAACGTCATTTCACCATTCCAATTAAGATTGTCATTCCAGGAATTTTGGCACAACACTCCATTTTGAATTCTAAATTAAGTTTATTGATTTATTTTGGAATTTTATCAACAGTAAATTTCACTTTAGTTCATCTTTAATTTCTCCACGTACATCTAGATACCAACATTTTCTTTTGATGTCAAAGAATATCATAATCGATATTTACACAAAATGGCGTCAAAGAATACCGCTAATAAAACCTCAATCGCGATATTATTGTCAGGGTAATTAGGTATTCCCAAATTTGTGCATATTTCCATCGACCAGACACTAGATTTCAATTATTTTAATGTTAGCAAAGCTGTTCAAACCGAAAAAGAAACAATTGATTGATCACGTATAAATTTCATGCAAACTGTCAAACTCTGACGTGTGACAGTTGTGTTTTTTCTATTTTGTTCAATCGTTTTCAAACTCTTCCAGATGAACAGAAATAAATAAACAAAAATAAATCAAGACAAAATTTGTATCCAAGTTGGAAGCCGTTCAAAGGTTCTTATATCGGTCTTTGGGATCGTTCAAACTGATAAATTAGTTTTATCATTCGAAAAAAGAAAAATGTCTTTCATGTCTTCCGACAGTTTGGTAGCAACAGCATTTGACGAAAACAAAGATTGCTATACGTATAATGACGGAGAATGATAAAGTCTAATGGAATTTTACGCCTATTCGTTCATGAGAGGTGAATCGAAAAAAGGTATCAAGAAACTTTGGAAAATACTACTAACTCATCTTAATAGCTATTTAAGCCTTCTATTCCTTTCTAAATGAAAACCTCTCTCTCTTGAAGGGGACATTGGCAAATCTTTTTAGATCAGGCCTTCGGGTGACTCAATTTCTTCATTTTTGAAAACAGAAAATTGATCCAGAGGGGGCTAAATCTGAAGAAGATGCTGAGTAAGGAAGCAATTTCTAACCTGAATTATGGTGCGTTGTTCTGGAGAAAGAAGAGAACTTTTTCTCTCCCAAAATTGGCGTCGAATTGATTCAACAGCCCTGCATAATATATATATAATATCATATATCGATGTAAATGACTCCGCGTGCGCCCGACAAAATTGGCGCCATTACCTTTTTACCCGACAGGCGCAACTTGCTCTTCTTCTGCTTCAATTGACCATGAGAGTGTTGCGATGAATCCATGTTTCGTTCACGGTTACGAAATGGCACAAAAAATTGTCCTGATTGTGATTGAACATCGCTAAAGACTCCTTTGAAGATGTCAAACAATGATGGTTATTGCCAATTGTAAGCGAACACGGCACCCATCTGACGGATAGTCTTTTCATATCCAACAAATTATATAAAACTGAAATCACTGATCTAAGTGACAAGCCTGAAACCTCAAAAGTTCACAAACCTTAACTTGCTCATCACCCAATATCATATCGTGGATTTTATCCACCATTTCTGGTGTGGTGAGCTCAATTGGGTGTCCAGAATGCACTGTCGAATGTTGTGTCACATATCCCTAACACACTATGGTGTTGGAAAAAGAGTAGTGCCTTATTAAAATGTCAGACTGCAGAATTCTGTAGAACATGTTGGCTGAGAAACTTCAACCTGAGCCTCGTTTATTAAGTTAATTGGCGATCTCATTGCCCATGATTCAATTGTGGCATCGGACCCCAACAAGCCTTAGATGTTTCAGACACTCGACTGCGTATTGAGTACCCTTATATTCTCGAACTAGCTTAAAAGTAGTAACAGCACCTAGTAAGACTTTAAGTGAAGCAGTCTCAGGTAATTCATACTTTCATCAAAGAAATACTGTTGGGCACACCAATTTTGTTTATGTTTTTAGCACTTTTCTCTCGCATAATAGTGCAGAGTTTTCGTGGCACTTAATTACCTATTGTAATTCTTTGTGCGATCAATTTCCTTGATAGTTAACTAGGTTTTGACCTTTTGGACTATAATTACTTCTAAACAAACATCAGAAGTTGATTTTGTGATTTCATAAAACAACAATACAAGTACGAGTATTTGTACGAGTACCATTGATTTATTCGTTGTTTTCAGACGTCTTAGACCGAAAATAGACCGTGACAAAATAAGGACTCAGTGGAAAACACAGCATCATTGAAAGAGCACTTCAAATGAAAATATTCGAGTTATATTTCATAGAGCACTTGTGTAATATGGACGTAGGGCAACGCCTTGTCGCAAAAATGTCAACTTAAGCAGGACTATCCACGAGCAGGTTACAGTAACGGATGAATATTCTTTTGATATTTGAATAGATCGTATTCTTGCATTTCCAGTTTTTTGGGTACTGGTGTAGTAGGCAGCCAAGTCATCGATTTAATGCAATATTGAGATCACGAAAGTATTATTCGAACAGATTATAATTTAGACTTGTTCAAGAGGGCTTGCTGTACTATACCGATTATAAATGTCAAAAAATGTTGTCAAAACAACCATCCCGTTTGACAACCAATCCAGTCATAAGGTCTGTCAAAGTAAACAAATATCTAATTTCCTTATTAATTTTGACATTATAGGGAAATCGATTCCAGGACAAACGATGTTATAATATGATATCAGAACCCGTAACCTAGGGCACATCCAACGTAACATATGTCGTTTTTCTAACTAAATGGTTATGATAATGTATTAAGATCATGATTTCGAATTGTCTTTCTATAAACGTAAAGTATGACGCCGTAAAATTCTTCGATTCAGTTTATCAACTTATTAAAAAGTTCTACGAACTCTTGATGGTTAAAGTTGTTTGCCTCCATTGCAATTTTACAATATTGGTTCTTAGGTCATAAACTTGTTGAACAGGTTTTTTTTTAGAATAAGATACATAAAAAAACAAATTTTGAATTTTAAACTTGTTGTACTGGATAATTTTGGTCAAAACTTGTAAATTAAATTGAATCAGATTGGCAGAAGTTTATACAGTTCTTAGTTGTTTCTTCGAAATTGTCGGTTTTCTATGGTTGCTGAGACTTGTATTGCATAAATTAATGGCATTAAAACTAATAATTGCAGCTGCCATCTAATCACGGGAAAATATTTAATTTTACGATCTTGTCAAAGTGATTCCAATATAAAAGTTCTTAAATTATTTGAAATAGATACAATATTCGTGGTGTGAAGTGAGAAATCAGTGATGTATTGCAAAATATTTACTCGCATTCGTACAGCCGGTCTGGAAACTTAATCAGTACAATCTGTCTTTGCAAATAATTAAATGTGTCTTCATCTGTTACTACTACATTATAAAGATTTAACAAAACCTGAGTATGATGTTAGGAAGATAAATTCATCGTTTCATAGAGTAGAATAGACCAAGTACGGAATACCAAAGACTTGTGCAACGTTTTCTGAGGTCAATCGACATATTATATGGTGCCGCTTATAGTAGGCGCAGTCAGAGAATCCTCTTACTATAGTTCCATAACGACGATGCTGGGTTTCCAATTATCGGACGTTACTTCGACTAGTTTTTAGGTATGAGCTGACGCTAACTCTCCACTAAACAATTTCCTCCTGTTTTAAACAGATCGGCATCTGTAATTGAATTAGACGAACTTTTTAGATTAATTTGCAGATATTGCTTGTCCTACACTTAATTTTTACTTTTGTTGAATCTCATCCTTCTTTGAAAACAATAACTTATAGGTTGACATCGATATACAATTTTTGTATTTGACGTATTTTACTCATTTGATGTCACTGAAATTCGCGATGAGTAAGAATTTTCGCCCCCTGTAGAGGCATTTATCACTAGAAACTTTAATAAATCAATGACCTTGTATCTCAATGAGTCTAAAGTGTGGGACTGAAGTGTCAACCATTGACAGATCGTACTTATCACCTCGTCTAAAAACGAGTAAGTTCTATGACCTTAAGTCTAAAATTAGATTTTTAATGCGTACTATCTATCTGCTGATCCTTTTGTCTATCAAACAATCTGCTTATCTACAAGCCCTTTCATTGATGTGAAAGCACGTCTGAATGCGCAATCATGGTGGCCGAAGGGGTCCCAAAAGTGTGGCAACCCCTCTCCTTAAAATTCTAAATGTCAAATGATTATCGCATGCGACAAGATGGTGCTTCCCCACTGAGGTGAGCTGTATTCGTCCAAATCAAAGAGGTTTCTAATCTCTCTAACGTCACATATCAAATGCTCATGTGACGTCACTTGTTAAATAAAAAAGCCTTCTTAACTTTTCCTCCTCATCTTCACCACACATGCCTACACAACAATATTTGCTGCTACTTGTTTTACTCTACCTTTGCACTGTCTTTCAATTTTATTTCACACGATCACTTTTAGACCGAGATAACAGACACAACAATCAACGCTAATGATAGTGATCACAAAATAAAAAAACATTAAAGATAAATATATATACTCGAACATACATATGCATATATATATATATATATATATATATATATATATTTATTTTTTACCCTTTCACGATTTTTGTCAACTTTTCATTCCAACTGAGAGTTAGTTTCCTTAAATATTTGCCCGTAGAAAAAAATACCCAAACACATATACAAAAATTGTAATACGAATATGGAGTTCCACTACATTAGAAGAGCGCTGATTAACAGACAAACATAACGGAGCAATTAACTTTTATCACCATCGTTCGCAAAGACAATGCTCAAACGTCTACCGACTTTACTCCGCAACTGACGTGAAATAAAAGAAAGAAATAGCGATCCTTCAGGATCCGTTTTCTTTTCTTAAAAAAAAAAGTGTTTTCGTATTTTTATTTAACTGATCACTCGTAAATGTTTTTAATATTTAAGTCAACGTAAATTTCTACGAATAATAAGAAACAATAGCACGGCTATGTCTCCACCGGAACTGAAACAACAATTTTTATCTTTAGAAAATAGAAGATACACTTTGGTATAAATAAATTAAACTGTTGTCGTGAAAGACAATCAATTTTTAAGTGATATTTTAGAAATTTTCTATTAAAAAAAAAGATTACAATCTTGATCGATATTCCTAATAAAAAATTTTAACAAATAAACCATTTACCGCGTGTGCAAAATAAAAATCCTGCTTCAGGAAGAACAATAAGATTTCAAATTTCAAAAATGGCGAACTTATATTTTGAAGCCGTGATACGGTTATTTATAGTGACGGCAGTTTACTTAGCAGCGACGCATATATCATTTGTAACGTAAGTGATTTTTATTTTTAATTTTAAAATCAATTGTCTTATATAATGATAGTGTAAAAAATAAATAAATACATTTCAAGAAGATTTTTGGTTAAGGGTGCTAGGAGTGTTTCGTCTTTTAAAAATCAAATGATGTCGCCCATGCCATTTTAGAAAGCAAAGAGAAAGCAACATCCGTTGCGCATGACTTTTTCTATCGCACTTCCATCCTAAACCATAAGTTAGACTTTTCCGATGCAACCTTTTCAAGTAACTCTATAAATTTAACAAAATGGGCCCAGCATTGCAGCATTCTTTTAAAAAGCTTTTATATATTTAATTTATAACATAAGGATGCATATAATTATCGCTTCCGAAAGACAATTTTAGATCATTCGAGTTCTACAACACTAATAGAATATCTCTAAAGGTCTCTTTTAGACCGTATACCGATATTTACTTGTTTCACTATAGACAGCCCTACAGTCAAGTGGATTTATGCCTTAAATATTTCCAGTAAGCTCGGTGTTCACAACCACTCGCAGTTGTCTTTTCCAAGAAAGAAGGATCGCATTTATTGACTGAATCTTGCTACTCAATTGCCATCAGCGATTTTCATTTATAATTTTTCTTTTGTGTTCTCATGAGTTGTTACTATTAGAGTGAATAGCAGATCTGAGGTAAACGAGGTTCATAATTACCTCAAAGCTAGAGCTTTCATTTGTGATTTCCTTTAGATTTGCCATGCTGTGCACGAGTACATTTTCGTATTTGGTTTTATCCTTATTGACCACTATCAGCACCTTTAGCAAATGCAAACAAATTGTGACTTTTGTGTTGGATTGCGTGTTTATCAACCAACTACCGCATTTCAACTCTTTTTTGGCTCCAAAGATTTCGGCAAGGTTGCTTCCAAACTTTACTAAGCAGAGATCGTTTTCTATTTCCAATCTGAAGAATATGGCAAATTTGGCAAAGATGCTAAAATAATGTATGGTCTGTAGGTATCTTAAAATCGATTTTATAAATAAGTTGTGAACGTTGACGACGATTTCTTGGATTTTTTTTATTATCTGCCGCATGAATATTTGATCTGATATGCATTAACCGGGCCTAAAAACGCTATCGCCGGTTCCAATCTGGCACACGATTCCCGATGTTCAAGATCTTAGGGATCTTACGGATCGGAGGTTCTGTTCGCCAGGCATTATTTTATTGTGGAAGAGAGTTGCTGATCCTAATTTTCTGTTGCTTTAAATAGGTCAACAAAAACGCCATACAGAGTGGCAGTCTTATTATTTGTGGCGTACGCCATTAAATAGTCTTCAGAAGAGGTTTTTCCATATCTTTAGCTCTGACTGCTGCTTTAATTTCTTTTACAGCATGTGTCTGGCTGCACTTTTTTTTAAAACCATGCTGATGGACACGTAAAGGACAACACATCAATTCCGACACCTCTCAACACTGTTTGACATCGATGTCACTGAGCCTCGTACTATTTTAAAGTCAAACTGAAATTGCTCGTTCGTCAAGCTGCTCATAGAGACATTCATAGACGATGCTACTGTTTCTCTTTGATGCGGATTTATATCATTTTAAAATAGTTCAAAAAGCTAGCTTATCCTCCCGCACATCTGTCTTGGACTTTGCCACACTTCAATTTATTTCACTTGCGTACGTTCTATAAACTGAAACCAAAATGAAAACTTTTATTTGACGAGTATTTCGTGTCCCCGGCATTGCTCATCAGCCTTGAAAATACAATTATAATTTTTGATAACTTTTATAATGCTTGCTTTTGCTGATGTATGAAAGTTAGATAAAAGTTCTTATTCGTACTTTATACTCGTAATATCGGTTATAAAACCACTTGTTACCATTGGTTCAATATTCTTCTTAAAATAACGACAGTTTCGGTTTTATGGACGGCGAATTTAAAACAGGCGCTAGGTAGGAGGATCAACGACATACAGTTTAGTTGCTGTTCAAAATATGCAGAGTTCAAAATATGGTATTCTATAGCATTGGACAAACGACAAAAACTTTTGGAACGTCGTCAGTTCATTCGTAAATCATTTTCTCGCTATTTTATGACATAGCGACGTATCTATAGCCTTCTACAGAGCACCGAGCTCTTGAGTTACTACAATATCTCAAAGAATTGAATTTTTCACGATTGTGTTGGTATTCCAGAAGTACATATGCTGCGGTTTTATTTCCTCGACAACGTTGATTCTTATTTAATATTGGTTTAAACCGAAAAAACAAAGAGTATGATGGAATGAGTGGTAGTTTAACATTTCGACAACCAAGTCGGGCAACAATTCTAGAGGAAAATAATTTTGAATTAAATGCGGCGGTAGTTTCTCTCTATCGCGTATAGATATGGGCACGCTCTGCTTAATGCTCGTTAGTTTATTAGCGAACGTCAAAGAAAAGCTCCCCAACTTTCTATCGCAATAATACCACATGATTTGGCATAATGGGAATTCTCAGAATCTTTGTGAGCTTTTTTTTTGGGTCATCACCAATATGCTCGCAGTAAGGGTCCTTGCGCCAAGCAAAGACGCTTGCTAAAGTTAAATAGAGTTAAAAGCTACGAAGATAGTTTTTTTTTATGATTTCCACTTTATAATCTAAAATTTCACAATCGCATTGAACCAACCACAGATTACAGTTCAATCGGCCACATAGACTGCTAGGTGCGTCTAACGCAGCTTGATTTCGATAGTTAAGTGCAAACTGACGCATTCAGCGCATCAAATTTGGTAAATACTTTGGTATCAGTGACAAATTAATCTAAGTTAAATGATTTTTGAAAATACCATGTAAAAGTAAGATAAGTCTCTTGTCTAGACTTATAAGTATCTCTTCTCTTGGCCCACAAGTTTTCTTAAAAATCAAGGGCTACTCGTACTTTTGGCAAGGCTTTCAACTCCATTAAATGCCCTTTTCCAATTTTCTGTAATAAATGCTACTTCAAAAAGTGTGCATTTAACATTTTACCGGAAATGTCAGGTAATCGAATTATTTTGAGAAATCTGTTACATTTTATAAACCCCTTCAAATTGTCATAAAAGTCTTAGCTACGTCGCAACTATTTTTGGAAATGTCATCTAAACGATAATCGTATCGTTTTGTAGAAATTTGTTCACAGGAAGTAACAGATATGACTTGTATTCATAATTATTTTATAACCGTTATTACCACTATAACTCCTGTGTGTTCGTGAAGTATGGTCTCTTATGTAATAGATTTTTCAAGTGTTTACATTGATTTTGTCAGGAAAATGACAATAATTGCAGGTTTTAGACAGTTGATAACTTTGGACTTAATGGCGGCGTTTCTATCTCTGACAGATTAATACAAAATGCAGAAGAAAGTTTTGATTTATTTCAAATGGGATTAAGAAAATAAAAGCAAGAACATTGATAAGATAACCTTCTTACTGTGATAGGTGAGACGTCTTCAAATATGATGACAGAACTGGTGACGTAGAAGAAGTTGTATTCACTGGATGGACCTTGTGTTGATTTTTATACACTTGTATCTTTTCTGGTTTCTTTTATCGAATTTTACGCTGAGACATCATGCCAAAAAGATAGACTGATGTGTTTACTTTTTTTTTTCTGATCTTGTTTTTACTTTGGGGTTTTTTTTCTTTCGCAATATGAATCATTATATGGGAAGTGCTATAAAAGTACTAAAAAAGTATCTTTGCACATCAATATATGTATATGGATGTGGAAACAACAGTATCTTTTTAAGGTTTGTCAACATCCGGTGGTTGATTATGAAGTAAGGGTTTTGTTTAAAAGGCATGGAATTCCTTTGACATTTTGACATTAGTTTCTAAAGAAAATGAAATATGTTTTCTTTATTTAAGCTTCTTTATATTAAGTGTGCCACCTTGCATCAATGAAATCGCCAAAATATTTCGATTGCACTGGCTCCACCACCCTCAAGCAAATGGACAAAAATTATTAAGTAGAGAAAATATTTGAATCCATGACAGTAAATGTCTAGAGACCGCAAAGAAGCGTACTCTGTATCGAAAGATATTGAAGTCTGCTGTGTTTCAGGTTGACATTATAAATGTGGTCAGGAGCCAAAAGGTATTGTAAATGAAAAGGGCACTCGTTTTCATATCTCTATTATGCGGCACCACCTTATAAACTTGCAACATCTTTTTTCCAGACAGTTCGGTCCGAAGATGTCTTCCTTACCTTTTCTGGCATTAAAATCTTACTTTGGAAAGCTACGATGTCGAACGAAAGATAGGTATACCACAAACTTCAAATGCCGAAAAGTAGTGACTAAGATACCACCAACAAAGATAAATGGTTGCTATGGGGATAAAAATGAAAAAAATCAGTAGCATGCAAGAAAACGATTTTAGCCAGAGTGGCATAAGTCATTCATATTATTTCTAAAAGAGACAAGTTCTTAAGGCACTTATTTTCTTCCAATTGCCTTGTATTATTATGGTTAGATCATAAACAATATCATGCAAGATAAACTCGATACTATTATAATTGTATCCGTTAGTGCAAAAACCTTTTATTTGATCTTCCTTCATTTTCGCTTCTTGTCTTAACTGTTTAAATGCACGTGTTTAAATATTTAGACAATTGTTCATATTCCAGACGTCTCCACAGCTAACAACTATGATCTCATTGTAGATAAATTGCATAGCTTTAACCTTGCAATTAATAAGTCTACAAATACAAAACCAAATTCGTTGACATATTCTGTAGATAAAACTTCATGTTTATAGAATCTGACAAGGTAGGGTGGGTAATCATGTTGAAGAGCTTCTGAAGTACTAGTCAATGATTGTAAAATATATATCTTTACATTAAGCAATTCAGTTTCTGTATCCTCATTTGGTTTTGTTGAATTAATAAATTAATTGGGAAATCTTTATTATTATCAATTTGTTAATTATTTTATTGCAGTACAGACAACCTGAAATTTAATGATTTAATGGAAGTACAATTTAATCGTAAGGTTAATAGTCGGTATTTTATATTCAAGAATACATATGTCTCACAGATTTGCCTACACAAATTTGCAACCGTTAAGGAGATTTGTAACTTCAAAGTTTCAACATCCCTGGTTCCCAATGCAAGCGAGTCAGTGGCAAGAAAACTTGACTAAACCGCTCAAAACAACATTCTGTTCATTAGCAGCAGAAACATCTTTTCTCAACGTAGATGTCTTTTGCTCTTATCTCCGGACCGTAAGAGATATATCTGCAAAGTAAAACTTTCAATGGGTTTTCGGTTTCTTCGGGTACAATATACTCTATACATGGACATTGATTGTAATGGAGGTTGAGTACTCGTAGTTTAACGTCAGTAAACTGATGATCATTTTTGTGTGTCTTTTCGCATAGACTTACACCACATTATACTCTACATACATAAATTCGCTGTCGGCCACAAGGAAAGGTCACTTATTGAAGTGTAATTTTAATTCTGGCCCAAAGTTACTATAACAAACCTCTTTACAAAAACCCAATCCCACTCTTACTAAGAAGTTGAGTGGTATAGGACCAGAATCTAATACTAGCCTCTGTCGAATCTCTGAAGCCGCAGAGAGTTTCCACATGTTGGATGACTATGTTCATCAAGAGCATCCTGTAATCATTTCTAAATTCGCTCGTCATTGTGGACTTTTGATACCTATTAGTCTGAGCATTCTAAATAGAGACCCTATCCCGCACAACTAGGAGAGAAGAATTTTATTATTAAAATATTCTGTCATGTTTGCATTGACGGGCTTTGGGGCGATGGATCAATGACGAAGTATGCGAGCTGTACAGTGACATTGATTTAATCAGAAAACTGCCTATCAGTTGCCTAAGATGTCTATGATATGCATTAAGAGCGAATTGTTCGTAGTGACTGCGTAGATTAAGATTTCACCTTAGGTGGCACGCAAGGCGAAAATCGATCCCAAACCTAATTAGAGTGCGCAACTAGACACAGTTAGGTAAGCATCGGGCAAATTGGAGAGACTTGTTAGTTGCGGCAATGGTTTACTGTGAACTGTAGCGCCACCTAAGTACGTACCTCAGAACATTGTTTGCTCAATTTCTGATTTTCGTTTTACACACAGAAAATAGCGATTTTCACCGTATTTGCGTCATTCATACTGCAGCACTGCCAACCTTCAGATTATTTATGATAGGTTGTGACTCGCAGCAACTACGATCTTTAACAGCGAATACAGAGACCAAACGACGGAAAAGACACACATATCCAGCATTCATATGACAAGAAGTGGAGTTCACGATAATTACACATGGATGGATTGGAAGGAATGTGTGCCGATTTCTCCATATGAAAATATAAAAATGAAAAATGCGCTCATTCGAAAACATAGCGAAGCGATGTACAGGGGATGATGTTGAGAATCATAAAAGGGCCATTAAGTCGGAACAGATGCCTGTCGTAACATATATAAAAAAAAACCAATAGCGGTTGCAATTGGAATTGCTCTCTTCCTTATTAAACACAGGAATGCCATTTCCAAACTTAGGAACAACAAGACTGCAAGAGCTAGCGGGCCGTGCATCGTGCTATTCGAAGCAGCATGTGGTTATCTAACTAATACATCAAATGCATAAACTTATCTGGAATATTGGTGGGATGAAAGATGCACTATGAGCGGAATTTTTTCGTATCATTTGCCAATCTGAGAAAGCTCAGAGTGTATCAGTCCTCTGAAAATCCTGCCTTTTTATCTTCTCAAATAGGTGTTCGCAATACACAATACCAGATTGATACCTTGCCTATATGCGGCCAAATCAAGATTCGGAATCCGTGTCGCACAATGTCGCCCGAAAAACTGAAGTTTGATAACTTTGATGGATTGATGATTCTCAGGCTCCGTGCTCATCCATTCATTCATCATTCTGGTCCTATAGAATTTGTTAATAAGAATAATATCTAGCAGTATATATAGCTAACTCGACTCTGCTATTCAGAAGCAGCAGACCTTATTTCGAAGAGTCTTGCAGCTACTTTCCACAAATTAGGGATCAGAGCTGTTTCTGATGAAGAATTTCATCGATCTCTTCTAAATTCCACTGATCTTAATAAAACTTTTAACAATGCATCTTCCAACCGAACCTCAAACGAGTTAGTTCTGATAATGAAGACTCAAAAGAGTATTTGCAAAGATCAACAAAACCCGGAAATCATATGTGTATTCAATTATTAATGTCACCATTATAGAGTTGTCGCAAAATTTGATCAATACGGAATGCCGACTACTAAAACCCTCATCAAAGTGGAGAACAGGAATCTTCTACAATATTTTAAACTAAGCAATATTTTACTTCCTTTTCTTTAAATTTTCGTTCTTTCTTCCCTTCCCTTGTTTCTAATTTGAATAATAATTTGCCCCACTTTAACATTATCTTAACTTTTTATTCACTAAAGATTTCCTTTTTTTTATTATAGATCCGATGATGATTGTCCAACACTGGTTGATGCAGACAGTTTATCACAAACACAGCTTATCCAGAGGTTAACGGCACCCTGTCGCTATGATCGTCTCGAAAGACCAATTAGTAAGTATTTACTTTAAATATATTTGCAAACTTTAAACATACATAATAAGCCGATGAACACATTCTGATACGTTAATGAATTCAGTGCACACACCAGTGACAATAAAAGTGACGGTTATCCAACTGACATCAATGTACATCACGTGACAAATGTGCTGTCATTAAGAGATGTTTTCTCGCTGGTCTAACCAATGTCATCGCCTAATTAATATTTCACCTTTTGTTTGTGCATGTGTCGTTTTTTGATACGCTGATTAGAAACACTAAAACTGTTTAAATACACAGAGTTAACTTTGATGCAATACCGTTGTTTACATTGAGTGTAACGAACGACAGTGTTTAATGTGAACAGGTGTTTTGCATAAGAAATGACATATTTTTGATTTAAAAAATGTTGTCATGTTATAAAATTAAGTCCGATATAAAGTCCGAAACGCACGATTTGTTTATCAGATGCACGTTGTAGTTTAATTTAAGATATGTTCACACTTATGATTGCAAGTGACATTTGCATTTTGCGATTTAGACGTGACGTTTAGGAAACTATGCCAACAGTTTTTTGTATTGTAATAATTTTTGTTCTCTATACTTTCAGCCTTCAATCAAAAAGGAGAACGTCTTCCAGTTGATGTATTCGCTCGTGCTTATGTTTACTTTATGCAAAATCTAGAAGCCCATGATTTGCAATTCAAAATGCACGCATTACTACAATTGAGATTCGTTGATCCGAGATTAGTTTTCAAAGAAGTTGCTCCAAAAAGGAAACAACCAATTTTGGGTGAAAAATCACTGAGAGATACACTCTGGGTGCCACATATTTTCTTTGCCAATGAAAGGGATTCAAGTATATTGGGAACAGCAGAGAAGGATATCTTAACTTCAATCTCACCAGATGGTACTGTGATAATCTCAACACGGATTCAGGCGACACTCTATTGCTGGATGAATCTACAAAAATTTCCATTCGATGAGCAGTATTGCTCAACTATACTGGAGAGCTGTAAGTTTGTGGGGAAAAAGGGCCTTCTCCAATTATTTATGACATGCCTGCTCTTTTTATTTATTTCAGGGATGTACAACACGTCAGAATTAATTTTACATTGGGAAGATAAATCTCCACTGACATTTGACCCAGATCTACATTTGACGGAATATGTTTTGTTGAGTGCCTGGTCTAATGAAACAGTGGTTAATGCTGACTTAAATGATCTAAGACACGGTGCTTTCGGTAAGTTTTATTTAAATTCGAATATTATGAGAAGGTATTGTAGTTTGACATTTAGCCTCTAACATTGACATTAAAAAAACTTGATCAATTGGCGAAGACGTCTGTTTGTTTTCAAATGTTCTGTCCTTTTTCGTTGAAAAAAAAAAATATTATTTTAATAAGAACTGGCTGAAAGTTATATTGAAAAAGCCAACGACGATTTCTAAAGAGATGAAAGTACCAAAATCGATAAAACTCAGCATTCCAAATGCTATCGAAGGTACAACGTCGAGGTTTATTTTTGTCACAATTCATAGAAGTCACCGCATCAAGGCTTACAGCGCTTCGCAGTAAAATAAATCCACTAAATTAGGCAGAAGTCTATCCCATAAGTTAGAATGAACTGAAATGTATTTTGGAAATTCGAGGGTAATAAAAAGCAAACGTCTAGTCTCGCTAAAAATAGTGGTAAGGTCTGAATTATAACTAACTAAAGCATCTTCAGCACAAAATATAGTTTCCAGCTCTTGTATGATTAGAAAGAGAATCATTGATGGCAAGTACTGTACAGTCGCTGTTCCGAATCGACGAAAGCAGATCACTCTATCAAAAGCAAATCAGCATCTTGCGACTTGAATATTTGAGAAACCGCCGACTTTTAGAACAAAGTGAACCCTACAACCCTGATTTTGAGTGTAATTCCTGTGGTCACACAAGATGCTGCTAGAACGAGACTATTCAATATTTGAATGTTAGCAGCATACTAAGAATCAAGTTGAATATTGTAAGGTACAGCAAAAGCGCCTTTGTGAGCTTAACAACGTTTACGTTTTAGTTTTGTGGCAACGATACTAAATCTATTAGAGAATATCCCATGCATGGACAGATATAGTAAGGACAAAAAAAATCACTGTGGCGCTGGCAGCCTCCCAGTATGGGCCATGGCACTCATTTGTGTTACTCGTGTTGTCATTTTTGTCACATCGGAGCGGGGCCAACGGTTTATCGCTGAGTTCGAACAGCACTCTTTAGAAGCTTTTTCGAAGGCAATTTTACTTTCGGGAGTTTGCCATTGCCCGCCGAGAGGTTGGTGGCAATTTGAAAAATTGTTGGTGAACCAGCCAGGAATCGAACCCAGACTCTCTGCGTGATAGTCCAATGAGCTAACTATCGCGCCCTCGCCAATAAGGACCCAAAGGAAAAAAAACTCAAATATTTCATAATCTTTTATCTGCAATCTTCTCATCTTCGATGAGTCCACGTCAGTGCAAATACTTTTGATTGACATCGTTTGTCAATTGTTATCATGCAAGAAAACTTTTTTGATTGACAATTTCTTTAAACTGTCCAAATTATACGTCGACAAATGATAATTTTTTCCCATTGTGGAATGCATCAAAATGATAAAAGGTTTCCTGTTGAACGCCAGAATTATTTGAAAACTGTCAAAAGTTTGACATACAGTGAATTTTCTTAACGTCATTTAGAAGAATGCGAATATAGATTGTACTGCCATAAACAATATATGTTGCTTATCATAGCCCTGCCAGTACTCGTATCTTCTACCACATCTAAAACTAAAAGTCTAGAGTTGGGCAAACTGGCAATTGATTGCAAAGATCCATTCGTCGATTTCAAATTCCGTCTAAATTCTTTTAATAATCCAAAGCACCCGTCTATAAATTTAGCATTGTTAAATTATGTGAGCCAAAAATAGATCCACTGAAGTGTAGGTTTGTAAAAATGGCTCATGATATGTTCAATTTTAATTCATCGGGGTTCAACTACAATAATTCTTATTCAATTAACCATTAAGCTAGATAAAATTTGAGTTTGTTTTAAGCGATCACCTATACACCGATCGATCATTACCTTTTACGTAGGCTTCTGTTAAATCTAGATAATGTCAAGGTATAGAATTAATTTGTATTAGGCCTTTGTCCGAATAAACCATAACAAAAAAAATTGATCACATAAGACTAAATAAATTGTTATTGTTGGCTGTCATTGGCACGAGTATATCTGAAAACTTATAATAAAGTGCCGAGACTTGATCTAAAATTAGCAATGGTTTTATTTACTAAACGAAAACTTTTTGCTTTTATTTACAGCTGGCAACTATAGCTCTTTGAGCTTCACGGTACATCTTACGCGTGAGGTTGGATTTTATCTTATGGATTACTTTCTGCCATCAATGATGATTGTGGCGATTTCCTGGGTTTCATTTTGGTTGCAGGCCGATCAGTCAGCACCGCGTATTATGTTAGGTAAGAAGGTGTTTTAAGAACTGTCATATGTTCTAGTATTTCCCTATCTCATGATTTCTTTTTGTTTTCTTTTTAGGAACAAGCACTATGTTAACGTTTATTACATTAGCTTCGGCACAAGGAAAAACACTGCCCAAAGTCAGTTATATTAAAGTATCTGAAGTTTGGTTCTTAGGCTGTACGCTGTTTATCTTTGGAAGCTTAGTCGAATTTGCTTTCGTCAATACAATTTGGCGACGGAAGAAAAATGTCGAATTAAAGAAAATTAATAGTAAATATATTTTGAAGTCAACTTTAACTCCACGGCTGGCCCGTAAAGATATTGGATTGCAAAAATCAAGATCTTGTTCAAGTTTGGATGGAACATCAGAAAATAGTAATAGAGGATCGAATACTTATAACAACTATTTGACTGTTCATGTAAGTTATATTTGTCTGATATTTCAAAAACAATAATTTCTTCCTTTTTTTTGCATAAATATTCCATTGGAACTTATTGATACGGTTTCTCACTAGCTGAATCTTGAAAGTCTCTTGAACTTGCCTTCGAAATTCTTTGCTTTTTCAAAGATGTGGCTTTTGTTAACAGATTGCCAACAAAATTCAAAAATCTACCCAATTCCGTATAAAAAGTTGGCATTTTTTTTGCTTTCCATGTTTCCTAATGTTAATACATTACAAAACAAACAAGAAGAACGTCAAAATAATATATGCATAGTTTTGACAAAAATTAAAAAACTAGTGGCCCTACGGGTGTAAATATGTTTCCTATTTTCCTGGTTCCTATTAAAATTAATTTTGGAAATGTGGGAAACGTTAAGAATCGTCCAACTGAATTGGACATTCGTCGTGTAAAAATTTCATAACTCTTACGTTGTAAGATACATGATGCAAAGTCAACCATGCGTTTAAGTGCATACAGAAAAAACTCTAGCAGCTATGTGAAAATGTGGCTGTAGATCCGAAGATGATAATTCGACGTCAATCGTAACAGTATTTGGGTCCAATTGTGTAATATTATAGCTGATTGGGAAACAAAAGACACGAACCTATTGCTTGCGGCGGTAGTTTACATAATGCATTCTTCAGTACTTTTGAAGTTGATCCTTTTTCTATCAGAAAATCTTATTCAATGAAGGGACTCACTTTTGGCTCAGTAGATTTTTGAACAAATAAAATTCCCATCCCTGTGGTGGGATGAATCCAAATTGAATTCATTAGATCTTTCTCCTCGCAAATGTGCACTTTTGTTGGTCCTAACGTTAGTGGGACACATTTTTTCAAAAATTAAGCCGGACTTTGCCTTACAGTCAGGGCCAATATTAAAGGTTCAGTGACCTTTTTTTCGAAAATATCGACGAAATTGACCTGGACGATATTTGGTTCCATATATCCCGAAATCGATTAGTGAATTGACCATCAATATTGTACAATTTGACTCAACTCTTATCACAGTATTTGGTGTACTGTGCTGATTGCAAACTGTTTATTTGCCAGAAGCCAATATTCAGCACGTTGTGAAATAGAAAACAGGAAACTTCTCGCGCAATAAAGCGCGTGTTCGTGCTGTGTGGCTTGTTGGAACCACATATCGACCAAGTTATGATCTTCAATCGCCAGCCAAAAAGATCGGTTATCATTCGACCATATCGCTCCGAATTGACTGTAACCGTCCGCCCATTGGCATCTTCGAAGAAATACGGACCAATGACACCTTTCGGCCACCAAACAGTCACTTTGTCTCGATGCAACGGCACCTCTTCGATCACGTGTGGGTTTTCTGAGCCCCGGCAATTTTGTTTCTTTTTATACCCACCGAGTGAGAAATGTGCCTCATTACTGAAGAAAATGTTGGAAAAATCGGTGTTTACTGTCTGTTGTTCCAACAATCAAGAAGCGTATCTACGGCGTTGTGAATGGTCAGCAGGCTTCAATTGAACTTTATAAGGTTGGAGATGCAAACCCAAATGCAAAATACGCCATAGTAAGGTGTACGATACGTTCAATTGCTGCGAACGCCGTGAAATCTATAAATTCGGATCATCAGCAACACTTGCACTTACAGCAGCAATATTTTCGACTGAGCGTGCATAACGATGATGCAAAGGCCTGACGACATTAGTAATGCTACCACTCTCTTCAAATTTAATCACAATTTCACCGATTACTTGCGTAGTCGGTCGATTATGACGACCATAATCTTCGCGTAATGCGCGAAAAGTGGCTACGCATGAATCACCACTTTTGTAGTAAGTTTTAGTAATTTTAACGCATTGTTCGATTTGTAAGCGATCCATTATTGTAAATGCCAAACATTCAACTTATGACACTTCAAATGACAGTTGAGTTTGGCAGGTGACAAATGCCAGCGTTGCCAACTTGAAACTACGAAATCAATGACCCTGTGTAATGTCATGAACCATTCGACTCAATCTTAATTTCTGTTATTACTATTGCTTTTAAATAACACTTCTAAATTTGTTTGTATGTTTTTTTTTATTTGCAGACTCTTCCAATTATCACAACTCAATGCGATGACGATTTCGTCTCTGGCAATGGCAACCTTAACATGGATGTTGAAAAGGGCTCAAACAACAACATGTCCAAGTGTGCCTCCATAAGCATGGATGACAACTTTGCTGGCTCAAATTCGAATAAAAACAATGGCAATTCCAATCATCATGGTTGGACAACAATGACGCCTCAAGAGATCTCCATTTGGATTGATAGACGGGCTCGATTCATCTTCCCTCTGGCATTTATCGTCTTCAATGCACTCTTCTGGACTTTTGTTTATTGTTTGTAAAGAAGAAATTGCGTCGACCAAAGAAAAGGCGTCTCTTGAAAAAAATATATATACATACATAAGTATAAGTCTACTGCTACTTCTGATAGGCTTCGCCTCCTCACCAAACTAGTTGTTTGTTTAATCTCTTTCTTATTGAAACAAAAAAACACAAGCCATGAATTCAGTCGCCATCTCTTTTTTACCTCTTTTTGAATAATTCGTTCCATTATTTTTATCATTTATTTTTTTATTATTTTGTATTTTTTACTTTTCTCTATTTATTTATATTTAAGTTTTAAATTAGTGAAAGAAGAAGAAGAAGAAAAAACATTCTTTTTTGTATCTAAAAAGTGTTCCTAGAACGGCCGATGTTTTTCCTACTTAAGTGTTTATTGTCGTTTTTATCATTTATCTTACGGTTTTTCTTTTTGTCTTTATAATATAAATACCTAAAAAAACAAAGAAAACCAATTTTAATGTGATCAAACTGAAACAGTGTATTATTATGCATAAGATCTACAAAATGTATCTCAAAGGACACCAAGAAACGAGAAAAAAAAATTATCAAAACTTTTTGTTTTCGTTTATTTCTGTTTTAAATTTTATCTTTCAAAATACATGTACTATAGATTTAGGATAAGAAATTATTTAATTTAGCAATTTATTGGAAGAATATTTTAATCAGAAAACAAAAATCATTTATGTTGTTCAGAGTTTTGTAATTTATGTTAACCTTATGATTGAAGTCCTTGTAACATTTTTATTAATAGAAAGAAAAAGTGAACATTTAGTTCTATTTTGTATTTATAATACGTGACATTAAATATTTAAATGTGTATATAGTTTTAAAATATTTGTTTTCCATTATTTTAAATTGGTCTTGTGCAGTCTATAAAATTAGTACTCAACAGAGAAATGAAGATCAGGCCAGCCTTGTTAGCCAGCAATACTGCTCATGTGGAAGTTTTTTTTCTACCAAAACATACTAAAATATAGTCGATTCAGGAACAATTGAAATTATAAAATCAATGGTGGTTTCCACAATTTAATTTGGAACGTAATTGAAGGACAAGTTCACTGTTCAAGAGCCAAGGTAAACCAAGTCCTATACTACCTTTAATTATAGCAGACGACTGTGATGTTCTGAACAATTCGTCGATGTTATATACCTCTCTCGCTGACTGCATATTCAGTTTTGCCCTAATTTATCATGAAGCCCATTTAGGCAGCTTTTGTTCCAATACCACAGAAACCATCATTGAGAGACGGTTGTGTCCTCCCAATTATATCTAAATGAAAGATTGTGTCGCCGCCGGTGTTGACTTTAAAGTCCCATACAATTGTTCAAGTGCGAGGATGATGTCTAATTATCTTGTCTAAATCCTTGTTTTTTTTTTTTTTATATAATTTACGCGCGCCTCAAGGGGTTTTTATGATACCCTTTTACTATCGCCAGGGCGCGGGCGGAAAGATAGAAGGAGAAGAAAGGAAAGTTGTTGTGATGCAGTGGTTTGAAACTCAGGTGTGTTTGGTTTCGATATTAACTCTCCAGAGGTAGGAGTCCGATAATAGGACAGAGAGGTTTTCTTCACTCGGAATGATTCAGGTTGTGAATTTTAACGGTTGTTTTGTGCTTAAAACTTTACAACAGCCAAATCTACATGTCAGTGTTATGCCTTCACACGCAGATTTTTCTGACTAGGTTCCAAGTACACAATGAAAAACTTGTCATGAGCAGGAGGATTCAAACCTTGACCGTCCGAGAGAGAAGCGATGGCTAGTACCACTACACCACGGCCACCCCGAAGGTCTCGGAGAAGTGAGCGTTCTCAATCGGCAGGAATGACAAAACTGAGCATGGCTCTTATAATTTACCACCAGATAAACGAACGACTTTAGATGTTCACACAATACGGCAAATGTTAAGAAGAAATGTTAAGATCTATGAAGGCTTTTTGGCAGTAGTGTCACTGGTCTTTGATGCTTGATGCTGGAGGCAGTGGACCTCCTTAAGGGATTAAGGTCGCCTCGATCAGAAAAGGATTTGGCGATCTCTTGTGATTATAGCCGTCTCACGTATCGTGCAGGCTATATCTTCCGAAAGTACTACCAAAGAAGCCCTGTCTTCCTTCATAGCTGGGGCATTGCTCGAAGGTCTTTTTCAAGAGCTCGTGCTAACTTTAGTGTCGTTGTCTTTTGACACTATATACTATATAAGGCTAATGTTGGCAAATTTAGCCTTGAAATGGATTGCTATGCGACGCTCGTTCACATGCCGGAAGCTCAAGACTTTATCCCTAAGTCTGCCCCCAACAACAAATCCGCATCCAAATATGCGCTGCTTTTGCCGTAGATAATAATTGCCGTAGTAGATGTCGCTGCTTTTCATCCTCGCATTTTTTAAACGGCGGTAATGTCTGCTTTGCAGCAGTCTAGGTCCTTCAACAGTTGTTCGGCTGTACGTGGGACCTAACATTTCACGTTCATATCCGAAACTCCGTTGTTCAACAGTAGATCCGTCTGTACGAGTATATGAGACTTGTTGTTGCTTCGTAACTTTTATTTTTTTTTCCTATGGCCGGGCCGGTTGGCCTCCCAACCTGGAGAGCCCGTTCCATTTTTAATACCTATAGGACGAGAGGTCGGTTAAACCGAAGCCAGTATCCCGTTCGATAATGGGAGTGCTGACGTTGGTCCATAAAGACCTCATCCCCCACCATCTCTTTTCAAGACCCGAACTTAGTTTCGAAAATTCTTTCCGACCTGAGCTCCAAATATTTCGGAGTAGCCCGGCTAATGTCTCATTTGTTTCGCAATTTTTTAGAAAGACGGCTAAGGATTTGGCTGGTAATTATGTTCGCTGCTTCGAGGTAGAATTTATCTATGTAACATTGGCGTGTTTTGATTAAACAACTACAATCACATCGTATGTATTCTGCTGTTTCTACGTCCTCATTGCAAAATCTGCAGGTATTGTCTTGTGCTATATCCATGATCATTTTTGACACACCGGTGTTCTGTAGAAAACCTGTGATCAGTCGAATCTGACGTCCACTTAATTGTAGTAGTTGTTTTGTTTTTTTGTGGGAACTGTTTGGCATAAAGCTTTTGTCTGATTTTCTGTTTCCGCCAAGAAATGAAGGTTCTTTTCCTCTAGCCAGGTTTTGATACTTCTTTTTAAAGTGTTAATTGGTAGCCCACAGAATGGTCTTGGCAACATGAATTGAGATGCGGATCCTCTTTTGGCTAGCTCATCTGATTTTTCATTACGTTCATATCAACGATGGCGATGGCGCGATAGTTAGCTCATTGGACTATCACGTTCGATTCCTGGCTAGGTCACCAACAATTTTTCAAATCGCCATCACCCTTTCGGCGGGCAATGGCAAACTCCCGAAAGTAAAAAGTTGCCTACGAAAAAGCTTCTAAGGAGTGCCGTTCGGACTCGGCGATAAACCGTAGGCCCCGCTCAGATGTGATAAAAATGAAAACATGAACAACACAAATGAGTGTCAAGAAGCTAGGCCATGACCCATACCGGGCTGCCAGCGGCACAGAGTTTTTTTTTCCCCCCATATCAACCGTGTCCAGGACTTTGTTTGCAGTGGCCAGTAGTTGTAGGAATTGAAGGCAATCCCAAACCAGTTTTTATGTTATTTCAAGACGTTAATTGCAAGTATGGTTGGCCTCCTTTCGGAAAGAATGTAAATGTTTTGTTTGTTATAGATCTGTTTAGATTCTCTCGAATGGGAAGGCCTATTGCATGAATTTCAGCCTGACGTAGCTGCTTGTATCCATACTAGGGTACAGAGATGTTTTAGTGCGACGATTGTATACTCTGGCTGCAACTCCTTGGTAAATGTTGTTTGTTCCCAATTTAGACGGTTTCGAAATGTAACCTTAAAGTTGTGTCGGAATTTAATTCTTAATTCCCAGCTCCATATTCAAATAATTTTGATTTCCAAATCCACATCTAGGTGTCGCCATCAGACACATAAAAGAACTACCTGTCGTCATTTATTTGCACCACCTCTCTTTGTTTATATTTTGTTGTTGTTTAAACGTCAAAAATCAATTTGTTTAATAACTTCAACAGGGAATCAACAAACAGCAAAATACGACGATAAGATGGTTGAAACACAATTTGCTTAGCCAGTGTTGATTGAAAATAACATAACTCATTGAATTTAAATGGGTCAGGTGAACTCCACATCTCGCGAATGACTGACTCTTGAGCTGCTCCATGGCGACAGTTTTCGGTCGTAAAAAATTCAAGGTGCATAATGATAACACCACCCAAAAAATTAGAAGGGAAACGCCGAGGAAGCGATAGTACTGATAAATATTTTTCGCAAACTCATTAGGAACTATGCCGAGAAACGTGCTCACTTTCACTAGCCTCTGTCTCACTTGTTGATATTCATTAGGGAGACATTTTGAGGAAATTTGTTCAGCGCTCTGCTGATTTTGTTTATTGTTGATGGACACTGAATTGGAATTTCCACTCGGTTGGTATTGGGATAAGACAAAACGATGTGCACCAATCAGTTCAGATGATCAAAATCTCTGCAAGAAATGCGCCGTTTAGCTGGGCAAGCTGATTCAGGAGCGAAAGTTAAAAGCCCACGATGGCTGGCCAAATGGCCAGATTACAGAGAAAGATTTTGTAAATAAACCTTTCCTGGGAGTTCCTTTTACCAAAAAGGACAGCACTTTCGTCAAGTTAAAGCTTATGACTCTTGGATTGGTATCTCGGAGAAATGAGAGGGCTCCTGCCGATGCAGAGTGTGTGCGACTGTGTGCGACTGATGAAGGAGGCTAGAGCGATAATTATCGCCACATCAAATGTCCCTGAGGTGAATAAATGGATTGAGAGTCGTAATTCTCTGATTGGCCAAACGAACAACCCATACGACACGAAGCGTTCAGCGGGTGGGTCATCCAGAGGCTACTTTAATTTCTGCTTGTGCCACTGGTCTTGAATTGGGTGAGAATATTTTCGAAAACCGTATTGCAGTTACCGACATTGGTTCTAGTTCGCATTCCCGCCTTCAATTGCGGAGCTTTTGGACACATAGCTAACCCCATGTCACGTTATGCAACTGATTTGCAGCTTATCTTGCAAGTAATTGTGGAGCCTAAACATCTTTAGAGATTGCATGATACTCGGCCGGCAAAAGCTCTGAAAATATCCTATTACTATTATATAAACTTTTAAAGTCAAAACCTTAAAAGGGGAGAGCAAATTAAAAAACGAAGAGATCCTACAAATATAAATGTAAACAGTGTAGCTATCAAGGATGATGGCAATGTAGCATTTTAATGTGGAGATGGACTATCTTCACAAAAACTAAGAAATGAAATGGTAACAAAATTTAAAAATCAATCTAAATTACAAACCAAATGTTTGTATTATGAATCTAGAAAAAAAAGAACTATGAATACTGAATTAAATAAACAAACAAAATACCGAATTAAGCGACTATGATCATTTCGCTAATATATTAATATAGGAAAAAAAAGCAATACAGAAACTCAAGTGCAGTTTTCGAAGTAGACAGTGATAACTTTAGCAAAATAATTTATTTAGAAAGGATAAAGGTAGGATAGGGTAAATACATAGTCAGGCATTATTTCAGCTTAAAGCGCTGCTACATGTTTTCAATGGCATCATTACCGTAACGAGACATGGGTCTATAAATATGACATCGAAACTAACCAAAAATCATCGGAATGGTGCTTCTCAGACGAGCCAAAACCCCAAAAAGTACAGTACAGAGTCGATCCAAAATCAAGACTTTGTTGACTGTTTTCTTTGATTGCCCTGGTGTGGTCCGCTTTGAATTTCTTTCGCCAGGGCGACAGTCAATAAAGAGTACTACAGGAGTGTATTAAAACATTTGATGGTAAATGTTCGTCGCAAGAGGCCAGAATTGCGGGAAAACAACTCGTCGTTTGTTCACCATGACAACTTAACGGCTCACACATTTCACCTTGTACGCGACTATTTGATCAAAAACAACGTTCATACGGATCCGCGAGCCACGTATTCACCTAACATGGATCCTTGTGACTTTTTCTTATTCGCACGAATCAAGTAACCATTTTGTGGAAAACTTTTACAGACGATAAGGGAGAAGGAGAAGGAGAAGGCGTTTCCAAAATCGGCATATGAAAAGTGTTTTAAAGATTGGAGGAAGCGTTGGAATATGTGAATTACTTGCAATGTAAATTACTTTGAAGGGAATAAATTCTGTGGCCACAAGCAAAAATAGCCTAAGTCACTTTTTCCAATTTTCCAGGAGAGCATTTTGAATGTTTTTTGTGCGATCGCAAAAAACGATAGAACTTATGGAAAAGGTGTGTGTGCAAACTGGATAGCAAATTACTTTATTGTTTTTCTATGTTCTATAATTCAAAAACCATAAGAGATAAAAATATAGCAAAAAAGAATCGAATATTGCGCATCCGGTGGTGTAAAAAACGCAATTTCGACATAAGTCGACTTAGGCTATTTTTGCTTGTGACCACAGAATTGAATATCGATGAATAATTGAACTGTTTTCATTTTATTTAAGAACTCAGGGTATTTTTTGACCAGAAGGTAAATGAGCTAGGAAATATATGCAAGGTATTGAATTTGAATATCGTGCTTGATTTTTTCGATATAATTGGACCAATAATACTATAAATAATTCTATTATCAAAATATTAAAAGGAATCTACAATTATTACCATACCTAAAGAGAATGACACAAAAAATAGTGAACAATTTAGATCTACAAATACGGTGCAATTGTTAGAAAAAATTATTGAAAAGTGGGCATACGAACAGTTTTATAAATATATGGTACATGTAGTGCTAAACTATAAAGAGACAATTAATTTTGACAAAGCTACCCTAATGCAGCTTCTCTAAAATGACTGATTATAACATTGAAAGTGAGTGGTCTTGCACTTTCAAAGAGGATTCGATCATATTAATCATAGCATACTCCTCGAATAACTATTGGAATATAGTGTTGAAGTCACGGAACTTAGGTGATTTTAATAATATTTTACTAATAAAATCCAAAAGACGTGTGTTAAGACTCGTAGTTCAACTTCAAATGGAATTAAATCATGTTTTGATGTCCCACAGGGAGCTATACTTGTCCCCACCTGTTTCTTTTTTACATATATAAACGATATGCTTTAAGTGTTAATAATATGTAAAATATCAATGTTTGCCGATGATTCTCTCATGTGGTAAAATTGTAAGTGAAGGCACTGAATATATCAAAGAAGACCTTGAAAATCCCCAGTCTTTTCTTCGGAATTCTGCTGTCAAGGGCTGGTGCTAGTTCCAGGAATCAGACGGAACGTTATTGTTAATCTGATCCTTCTTTGGTCCTGATCCATTTGGCCATTCAGCAAGCTGCTTTTCTGCGAGGCCTTTCATAGATGTGGAAATTCAATTCCAATTACGACAAGTCATTGCTGATCGAAGGGGTCCCAGAATTGTGACAGTCCCCCTCTCATAGATATTCTAAATGTCCAAAGATTACCTATCACTTGCGACAAGATGGTAGTTCCCCACTGAGCCAAGCTGTCTTCGCCCAAATTAAAGAAGTTTCTAATCTCTTTAACGTCACTTGTTAAATAAAAAGCCTTCTTAACCTTTCTTCCCCTCCTCTACTCCACCGCTTTCTTCACATGCCTTGCCTTGCCATAACAACATTTGCGGCTACTTGTTTTACTTTACCTTTGCACTACCTTTCAAATTTATTTCACACGATCACTTTTAGACCGAGATAATAGACACGACAATCAACGCTAATGATAGTGATCAGCAAGCAAAAAAAAATTAAAGATAAATTACACCACCACTAATTAACAGACAAACATAACGTTTTAGCTTTTATCACCATCGTTCGTAAAGGCAATGCTCAAACATTTACCGACTTTACTCCGCAACTGACGCGAAATAAAAGAAAGAAATAGCGATCCTTCAGGATCCGTTTTCTTTTTTTTTTTTTTCAAAGAAAGTGTTTTCGTATTTTTATTTAACTGATCACTCGTAAATGTTTTTAATATTTAAGTCAACGTAAATTTCTACGAATAATAAGAAACAATAGCACGGCTATGTCTCCACCGGAACTGAAACAACAATTTTTATCTTTAGAAAATAGAAGATACACTTTGGTATAAATAAATTAAACTGTTGTCGTGAAAGACAATCAATTTTTAAGTGATATTTTAGAAATTTCTATTAAAAAAAAAGATTACAATCTTGATCGATATTCCTAATAAAAAATTTTAACAAATAAACCATTTACCGCGTGTGCAAAATAAAAATCCTGCTTCAGGAAGAACAATAAGATTTCAAATTTCAAAAATGGCGAACTTATATTTTGAAGCCGTGATACGGTTATTTATAGTGACGGCAGTTTACTTAGCAGCGACGCATATATCATTTGTAACGTAAGTGATTTTTATTTTTAATTTTAAAATCAATTGTCTTATATAATGATAGTGTAAAAAATAAATAAATACATTTCAAGAAGATTTTTGGTTAAGGGTGCTAGGAGTGTTTCGTCTTTTAAAAATCAAATGATGTCGCCCATGCCATTTTAGAAAGCAAAGAGAAAGCAACATCCGTTGCGCATGACTTTTTCTATCGCACTTCCATCCTAAACCAGTAGTTAGACTTTTCCGATGCAACCTTTTCAAGTAACTCTATAAATTTAACAAAATGGGCCCAGCATTGCAGCATTCTTTTAAAAGGGTTTTATATATTTAATTTATAACATAAGGATGCATATAATTATCGCTTCCGAAAGACAATTTTAGATCATTCGAGTTCTACAACACTAATAGAATATCTCTAAAGGTCTCTTTTAGACCGTATACCGATATTTACTTGTTTCACTATAGACAGCCCTACAGTCAAGTGGATTTATGCCTTAAATATTTCCAGTAAGCTCGGTGTTCACAACCACTCGCAGTTGTCTTTTCCAAGAAAGAAGGATCGCATTTATTGACTGAATCTTGCTACTCAATTGCCATCAGCGATTTTCATTTATAATTTTTCTTTTGTGTTCTCATGAGTTGTTACTACTAGAGTGAATAGCAGATCTGAGGTAAACGAGGTTCATAATTACCTCAAAGCTAGAGCTTTCATTTGTGATTTTCTTTAGATTTGCCATGCTGTGCACGAGTACATTTTCGTATTTGGTTTTACCCTTATTGACCACTTTCAGCACCTTTAGCAAATGCAAACAAATTGTAACTTGTGTTGGATTGCGAGTTTGACAGCCAACTACCGCATCTAAACTCTTTTTGGCTCCAAAGATTTCGGCAAGGTTGCTTCCAAACTTTACGAAACAGAGATCGTTTTCTACTTCCAATCTGAATAATTGGGAAGGGTGCTAAAGTAAAGTACGGTCTATAGATGTGTTAAAATCGATCGATATGTTGTGAACAATAACGTCAATTTTTTGGATATTTTTAAATATCTACAGCAATATGAATATTTGATCTGATAAACGGGCCTAAAAACGCTATAAAAAGTTCCAATCAGGCGCACGATTCCCGGTGTTCAATACACACATACAAGATCTTAGGGATCTTACGGATCGGAGGTTCTGTTTGTCAGGCATTATTTTATTGTGCCCAAATCGTGGAAGGGAGTTGCTGTTTCTAATTTCTTGTTGCTTAAAATAGGTCGACAAAAAAGTCATACAGAGTGGGAGTCTTTTTATGGGTCGCCTACGCCGTTAAATAGTCTCCAGAAGAGGTTTCTCCATATCTTCAGCTCTGACTGCTGCTTTGATCTGTTTTACACGATGTGTCTGCCTACACTTTTTTTAAACCGTGCTGGTGGACACGTAAAGGACGACTCAAAAATTGCGATACTTCTCACCACTGCCTGCCATCGTTGTCCTTAAACTTCGTACTATTTTAAATTCAAACTGACGACATTGCTCGTAGAATTCGTCAAGCTGCTCGTAGAGACATTCATAGGTACCATCGTCTTTTTCTCTTTGAAGCGAATTGCTACAAGGCGTTCGCTACATGCCAAAATAATTAATCAGCTGTTTATAGTGAATCCGTCCTTTCCAAAGATCTTCTTGCTTCGTAATAGTAAGACCCTTATGTGCTTTCACAGCTTACCGAACGCACAACAAGAAAACCAACTTCATATAATTCTAATTCGCTCCATAATTCGCTTCAATGATTATTTTATTCCATATTTCAATCATTGGTATGAATATATAAGTCCATATTTTTTATGAGGATATGGCTAATATGGTGAAAATATTTTTGCACAGTCTCACCAGCTGTTTTAAAGAGGCTCGCTCTTACATTTTCATTTTTTTTTTAATTACGTATTTTTACAGTAGCATTTAAGATACAACAGGCTTACTTTCCCGCATGTCTGTCATGAACTTTGTCAAATTTCACTTTATTTCACTTGCATATGTTCTGTAAACTGTCACCAAAATGAAACCTTTTATTTGACAATATTTCAGGCCTCCGGCATTGCTCATCAGCCTTGAAAATACAATTATAGTTTTTGATAACTTTTGTAATTCTTGCTTTTGCTGATGTATGGAAGTAAGATAAAAGTGCTTATTCCTACTTTATAATTTCGGTTATGGAACCACTTGTTACCATTGGTTCAATATTCTTTTTAAAATAACTACAGTTTTGGTGTTATGAACGGCAAATTCCAAACAGGCGCTAGGTAGGAGGATCAAGGACAGAAAGTTTAGTTGGAGTTGGAGTTCAAAAATATGATATTTACAGCATTGAACAAATGACAACAATGTTTTGAACGCCGTCAGTTCGTACACCTTTTTCTCGCCATTTAAAGATGCTAAAAACGTAGCTATAACCTTCTATAGATGTCAGAGCTCTTGTGATATTATCCCGTTGATTGAATCTTCTATGGGTTGTGTTAGTATTCCAGAAGTATGCTGCGGTTTGTTTCTTCGACAACTATGATTCTTATTTAATTTTGGATTAAACCGAAAAAAAAAGAGTGTGATGGAATGAATGGTAGTTTAACATTTCGACAACCAAGTCGGTTAACAACTCAAGAGGAAAATAATGTTGAATAACATGCGGCGATAGTTTCTCTCTATCGCCTATAGATATTGGCACGATCTGCTTAATGCTCGTTAGTTTATTAGCGAAGGTCAAAGCAAAGTCTCTCAACTTTCTGTCGCAATAATACCAGATGATTTGGCATAATGAGAATTCTCAGCATCTTGGTAAGCTTTATCTTATGCTCATCAGAGACCCCTAAAGCAAGGACGCTTGCTAAAAGTGAGTGGAGTTAAAAAGTACAAAGAAGATTTTTTATGATTTCTACTTTACTACCTCAAATTTCACAATCTCCTTAAGCCAACCGCACATTACAGATATTGAACTGCATCTAACCCAGCCGAATTCGATAGTTAAGTGCAAACTGACGCATTCAGCGCATCAAATTTGGTAAATACTTTGGTATCCGTGACAAATTAATCTAAGTTAAATGATTTTTGAAAATACCATGTAAAAGTAAGATAAGTCTCTTGTCTAGACTTATAAGTATCTCTTCTCTTGGCCCACAAGTTTTCTTAAAAATCAAGGGCTACTCGTACTTTTGGCAAGGCTTTCAACTCCATTAAATGCTCTTTTCCAATTTTCTGTAATAAATGCTACTTCGGAAAGTGTGCATTTAACATTTTACCGGATATGTCAGGTAATCGAATTATTTTCAGAAATCTATTTCATTTTATAAACCTCTTCAAATTGTCATAAAAGTCTTAGCTACGTCGCAACTATTTTTGGAAATGTCATCTAAACGATAATCGTATCGTTCTGTAGAAATTTGTCCACAGGAAGTAACAGATATGACTTGCATTCGTAATTATTTTATAACCATTGTTACCACTATAACTCCTGTGTGTTCGTGAAGTGTGATCTCTTAAGTAATAAATTTTACAAGTGTTTACAATGATTTTGTCAGAAAAATGACAATAATTGCAGGTTATAGAATGTTGATAACATTGGACTTGATTTCGGCGCTTCTATCTCTGACAGATTAATATAAAATGCAGAAGAAAGTTTTGATTTATTTCAAATGGGATTAAGAAAATAAAAGCAAAAACATTGATAAGATAACCTTCTTACTGTGATAGGTGAGACTTCTTCAAATATGATGACAGTGACGTTGTATGGACGAGGCTCTGACTCCGTGTTCTAACAGTACTAAAATAAGAAGTAGGAAAGAAAGCGTCTCATCATTGTACAATAGTTCTTTTGAATTTCTTAATAAGAATCATGCTTTCCAGTATATACTCAATAGCCAGCTCGACTCTGCTATTCAAAAGCAGCAAACTTGATTTCGAAAAGTCTTGCAACTACTTTCCACAATTAACAGAGCTGCTTCTGATGAAGTATTTCATCGGCTTCATCTTTCTTCTACCGATCTTAACAAAATCTTTAAAAATGCAACTTCGATCGAACATCGAAAGAGTTGGCTCTGACAAAGACGGATCAAAAGAGTTTTTACACAGCTCAACAAAACCCGGAAATCATATGTGTATTAAATTATTAACGACAGAATTTTTGGTTTATTTAGAGGTCAAGCTGAATAATTGTATCCTATTCACCATTATAGAGTTGTCGATAATAAAAACCTCATCAAAGTCAAAGACAGGAAACTTTTATAATATTTGAATTCACGGTTCATTTACCAAAGCACCATTTCACTTCCTTTTCTTCGAATTTTAGTTCTTTTTTCACTTTCCTTCTTTTAATTTTAAAAATTAGCGCCATTTAAAAACTTCCTCAACTATCTATTCATTTAGAATTCCTTTTTTTTCAGATCCGATGAATATTGTCCAACACTGGTTGATGCAGACAGTTTATCACAAACACAGCTTATCCAGGGGCTAACGGCACCCTGTCGCTATGATCGGCTCGAAAGACCAGTTAGTAAGTACATACTTTAAATATATTTGCAAACTTTAAACAAATATAATAAGCCGATGAAATATTCCGACAACAATTACAACCCAATTGGTAGATACGTTAATAAATGCAGTGCACTCAATAGTGACAAAATGTGATGGTTATCCAGTTGACATCATGTGACAAATGTGCTGTCATTAAGAGATGTTTTCTCGCTAGTCTTAACAATTACTTCGCATATTTCCATTATTTTGTGCATGTAAAATACATGGTACTCTGATTAAAAACGTAAAAACTCTTTTAAAATACAAATTCAACTTTGATGCAATACAGTTGCCCACACTGAGATTAACGCACGACAGTGAGCGCCTTCCATATTCTGGCAAGAGTTAGTCAAACGATTCTGATAGGTTGACGGCCTAAAAATTTACTGCGAATGTAGGTGAAATTTCTTGAGGTAGTAGACTGGTTTTTAAGATAAAAATTTTCTCCCTGAAATTTCAGTCAGATGGAGGAACACCAAAAATCAACTGATTTGTTGGTTGTGATGTGATGTGATGTAATTTTTGTTTTCTTTAAAATAAAAATATTGTTGGCCGTTAATTTTGATAGATTGAACTATAAATTGGATGAATGAAAGGAAATCATTCAGCAGTGTTTTTATTATTTACTTGTTTTTGTAAATCAAATAAATTGAGTTTTTTACTCGAAAAATATGTAAAAAAAATTAAATACAAATACAATCGTCTGGATTGGAGCCCTTCCAATCCATATTCTCTTCCTTAAATATGTGATTGCATAATACTGAGTAACCCACTGCCTCGATATATTTACATAAAGCCACGAAATCTTTCTTTCAGCAACACAAATTTTGTGAAACAGAAGAATTTCTTGAAACAAAAATGATAACTTAACTTTCAAGGTAAGTAAACTTACTTTCGTAGCATAGATGTTCATATAATATTGCCTATTCTACTCGTACTATGCTTCAGGCATTTTATCATCTTTTCATTGACAAGTTCAAAGTAAGAATTGAAAGTAAATATTCAATTATTACGTATGTGACATATGGAAATGTCATCTGCATTTCCAAGCAAATTTGCCGTTCCGTTTGATTAAAAATTTTATGTCTAGAATTTGGAACGAGCGCAGTGCTTAATGTGAGCAGGTGTCTTACATATGAAATGCGACATTTTTATTTTAAAAACTATTGTCATGTCAGAAAATGAAGTCCATTATAATATCTATAATTTTACTTTCAGCCTTCAATCAGAAAGGAGAAACTCTCCCAGTTGATGTATATGCCCTTGCTTATATTTACTTTATGCAAAATCTAGAAGCAAATGACCTGCAATTCAAAATACACGCACTACTACAATTGAGATTCGTTGATCCACGATTAGCTTTTAAAGAAGTTGCTCCAAACAGAAACCAACCAATTTTGGGTGGAAAATCGCTTAAAGATACACTCTGGGTGCCACATATTTTCTTTGCCAATGAAAGGGATTCAAGTATTTTGGGAACAGCAGAGAAGGATATATTGACATCAATATCACCAAATGGTACTGTGATAGTCTCAACAAGGATTCAGGCGACACTCAACTGTTGGATGAATCTACAAAAATTTCCATTCGATCAGCAGTATTGCGTAACTATACTGGAGAGCTGTAAGTTTTTCTGGAAAAAAGGGCCATCTTAAACTATATGGGACATGCCTGCGCTTTTTATTTATTTCAGGGATGTACAATACGTCAGAGTTAGTTTTACATTGGGAGGATAAATCTCCACTGACATTTGATCCAGATCTACATTTGACGGAATATGTTTTGTTGGGTGCCTGGACTAATGAGACAGTGGTTAATGCTGACTTGAATGATCTAAGACACGGTGCTTTTGGTAAGTTTTATTTGAATTCTAATATAATGAGAAATAAGTTTGACATTTAACCTTTGACATTGACTTTGGAAGCTGAGCATCTGTGATTAGTTAGACAGAACCAAAATGCGTTTCAAAAAGGAAAGATGAAAAGTCTGAAAAATAATTTACTAACGAATCTCAAGTAGATGGATTGTTTTCGGCTCTTCTCTGATTAGAAAGAAGAAACTAATTGATAGGAACTACTGAACAAAAATTCGCTTTTCAGGATCGACGAAAGAATATCATTCTGTCAAAAAGCAAATACGCATCTTGCGCCTTGATTATTTGATAAACCCCCGACTTTTAGAATATAGTGAACCCTACAAAAAGTGATTGCTGATAGGGTCACACACGATGCTGCTAAAACATTGTTGTTATTGCTATCAGCAGATTAACAATCAAGTTGAATTTTGCAATATTAGTTTTGTAGATTTTTAACACTATGACCATGTACAAATGTTTAAATATGACACAAAGAAAAAAATCTCAAATATTTCATAATCTTTTATCTGTAATCTTCTCAACTTCGATGATTCTACTTCAGCGCAAATACCTATGATTGATATCGCTTGTCAATTGATATAACATGCAAAAAACTTAAGTGATTGACCATTTTTTTTTAAACTGTCCAAATTATACGTCGACAATTGATAATTTTTTTTCCATTTCAAAATGCATGCAAATGATAAAAGGTTTCCTGTCGAATGCCAGAAACTTCAAGTTCAAAACTGTCAAAATTTTGACATGTTTCTAAACGTCATATTGAAGAATGCGAATATCGATTGTACCGACATGAACACACCTCTTTCCAAGAATTTGTTGCTTATCAAACCCCTGCCAGTACTCGTATCTTCTACCACATCAACCAACGAAAAGTCTATAGTGGAGAAAACTGGCAATTGATTGCAAAGATCTATTCGTCGATTTTAAATTCTATCTAAATTCCTTTAGTAATCCAAAGCACCCGTCTATAAATTTAGCATTGTATCGAACCTTTCTATTAAGTGAGCCAAAAATAGATCTAATTAAGCGTAGGTTTGTGAAAATGGTTCAAGATAAGTTCAATTTTAATTCATCGAGGTTCAACTTCAATAATTTTTATTCAATTTACCATTAAGCTAGATAAAATTTGAGTTTGTTTTAAACGATCACCTATAGACCGATCGATCACTTCCTTTTACGCAGGCTTCTGTTAAATCTAGATAATGTCAAGGTATGGAATTAATACCTCCTTAATAAATGCCTTTGTCCGATATACAATATCAAACAGAATTGATCATATAAGACTAAATCAATTGTTTTTTTTGGCCGTCATTGGCACGAGTATACCTAACACCCTAGATTAAAGTGCTAAAACTAGATCTAAAATTATCGATGATTTTATATACGAGTACTAATCGAATACTTTTTGGTTTTTTATTAACAGCTGGCAACTATAGCTCTTTGAGCTTCACGGTACATCTTACGCGTGAGGCTGGATTTTATATTATGGATTACTTTCTGCCATCAATTATGATTGTGGCAGTTTCCTGGATTACGTTTTGGTTGCAGGCCGATCAGGGGGCCCCACGTGCTATGTTAGGTAAGGGGAAGCTCTTAAGAACTATCTTACGTTGTGGAGTTTTCATATCTTATGATTTATTTTGGTTTATCTATTTTTAGGAACAAACACTATGTTAACGTTTATTACATTAGCTTCGTCACAAGGAAAATCACTGCCCAAAGTTAATAATATAAAAGTATCTGAAGTTTGGTTCTTTGGCTGTACGCTGTTTATCTTTGCAAGCTTAGTCGAATTTGCTTTCGTCAATACAATTTGGCGACGAACGAAAAATGTCGAAATAAAGAAAATTAATAGTAAATATATTTTGAAGTCTACTTATACTGGACGGCTGTCCCGTAAAGATATTGGAGTTAAAAAATCAAGATCCTGTTCAAGTTTGGATAGAACATCAGAAAAAAGTAACAAAGAATCGAATACTTTTAACAACTGTTTGACTGTTCAAGTAAGTTATATTTGACAGATTTTTCTTATTTTTCGATAGAAATATTTCATTGGCACTTAGTGGTAAGGATTCTCTGAAGCTGATTCTTGAAAGTTCCTTGAATCTTTCTCCGAAATATTGTACTTTGCCAGTTTTTACGCTCTTCAAACCGATTTTCAGCTTTTTCAAGGATGTTATGAGTATTTCCGGGAAACCTCTGCTGTAAAAAAAATATTAAATAAAATCTTCGCTAGCGCTGTTGAATGTTTCTGCGATTAAAACGATGATCATACGATTTGTAAAATATAGATGTCGGTGACAAGGAAGGATTTTCCTTAATCGAGGCCGGAAATTGACCCCAGGTGTATATTAATACGTTCCAGAATTATTATAGATTATTGTTTCCCACACTGATTTAATGTCGATGTATTGAAGGCCGCCTAAACTTTTTGAAGGTTTATTAATGCACTTTTGTTGGTTTTAACCCCAGTGACATCATAGAGACTCTTTTTATTAAAGATCAGGCCAGAGCTCGCGTTACAGTTAATGTTAATATTACCGGACAATAATCAGTAGAAGGTCTTTTTTTCGAAAATTTTTACGACATTGATCCACACGATATTTGGTTTCAGCAAAATGACGCCATTTGCTAACTGCGCACGAAAGCATACATCGCGGAATGGACCATCATCGAAATCTTGCGAGTTGACGCCACTCGATTACGTGTTGTTGGGCTTCGATAAAATCTTTAGTGCTGATAAACTACAAATAAAAGCTAATATTTAGTATGTTGAATGAGCTATTGGAATAACATGATGCATTCTCTAAATACAATATCATGAACCATTCTTCACCATTCTTCATAAGGATTTTCAACTCAAATTAAATTTCAGTTGCAACTGTTGCTCTTAAATAACATTTTTTTTACAGACTCTTCCAATTATAACAAATCAGTGCGATGATGATCTCGTCTCCGCCATTGACAACCCAAACATGGATCATGAAAAGGACTCGAACAACAACATGACCATATGTGCTTCCATAAGCATGGATGACAACACTACTGATTCAAATTCGAACAAAAACAGTGACAATTCTAATCATCATGGTTGGACGACTATGACGCCTCACGAGATCTCCAATTGGATTGATCGACGGTCTCGATCGATTTTCCCTCTGGCGTTTATCATTTTCAATGCAGCCTTTTGGACTTTTGTTTATTGTATGTAAAGAAAAAATTGCTTCTAACAAAGAAAAGATGTCTTTTCAAAAAAACTTATATATAAATATAAATCCAATTCTACTTTTGCTAGGCATCGCATCCTTATAAAATCAGCTGTTTGTTTCATATTTTTATTATTGAATAAATAAAACACAACCCATTAATTCAGTCGCCATCTTTTTAAATACATCGTTCTATCATTTTTTATCATTTATTTTTTTTACTTTTCTCTATTTATTTATATTTAAGTTTAAAAAAAATATATTTTCGTATCTAAAAAGTGGTCGCAGAGCGGCCGGTGTTTTTCCTACATAAGTGTTTATTGTCGTTTTTATCATTTATTTTACGGTTTTTCTTTTTGTCTTTACAATATAAATACCTAAAAAAACAGAAAACCAATCTTAGTGTGATCAAACTGAAACAGTGTATTATAATACATAAAATTTACAAATTGTATAATTTTTTTTAATAAATCTTAACTTTCAAAACAAAATATATGCATGTAGATTTAGGATAAGAAATTATTAAATAATGGAAAGACATTTATTTTGTTCAGAGTTTTGTTAATTATATTAACCTAATGATTAAAGTATGTACTTGTAACATTTTTATTAATAGATGCACGAAGTGAACATTTAGTTCTATTGTATTAAACGTAACATTAAATATTTATATGTGTAACCCATATGGTTGTAAAAGGTTTGTTGTCCTTTATTTCAAAATGGTGCATTGCTTCGATAAATATTTTTATGGCAACTTGGCCAGACTATGAAAGTAGTCTTCAATTTGATTTGAACGTAATGATTCAAAAGACTATTTCAGTATACTTATTTGTTTAAGTGTAGTGAACTGGGGCCTTAACTAACCAGCCCCTTTCGATAGTATCCATACTTCAGCGCCATAAAGTAACACTGGAAATATCAATACATATAGAGCCACCTTTGCTGTTAGAGAGGACGTTGCTGCTCAATTGACTTCTTAGCCCAAATAAATAGCGAAGTTTCCTTTTGCCGGTTTTTTTTTCATAAGTAGTCTATATCATCAGCGTATGAGAGTACAATAGCTGTACGGACCTGTGAAAAATTGTAACGCCAGTAAGAGTTCTTTACAATTCTTTCATATTTAGAGCATCACTTTGTCTAAAAAAAATTTTGAAGTCTCGGAGTAGCGAACGTTTTCAATTGTCGATTTGCTCAGACAGAGGAGCTGGGCATGTGTGTCCAAACTAGGCATGGCTGTTATAGAACGTCCTTGTTAATGCAGTCATATGCAGTTTTAAGATCGGTGTAAAACAGAGGACATCGATTTAGATTCCTTGAGATTTTGCTCCGATGTGAAGATTTGGTCGATAAGGGCCGCTCCTGATCTGAAATCTCATTGATATAGACCAGTCAGGTTGTTGACGAAGGGTTTTAGACGTAATCCTGTATACAATGTTGAAGAGACTTAAACGTCCAATCATAATGTACTTTAGTGAGCTTAAGTAAACTTAATAAAATATCTCATTACATGTTGCTATTCATGACCATGGCGAACAAACTAAAGAAACAATGCGATGCCAGAGGAATTTTTCTTTTCAATTTTAGTGCAAGATGCAATAATTTTTCCATTTCTAATATAGATTTCATTTACTTTTTCACATTGTGAAATCCATCCAAATGTATTCAGTTTGACAAATGATTAAGTTTGTTCAAGTGTATTATGGGTAACTTGAACGTTTGACTGAACTTAAGTGGGATTTTCGTTCGATTTCGACATAATACTAATCCTACTGAAGTCTTTTATGGTTAAATCTGCAGGTTAAACAGTAATTCGCTTAAGTGAACCTAAGCATATTTTGACCAATCCAAGAAGCCCAAACTGATGTGATGCTCCGCATAGTTGTGATGTTGTAGTAGCAGATCCCTATTTCCATATAGGCGCATGCCAAAAATGTTTTTTTGTGTACAGGTGGAACATCATTTGACCATCGAAATCTCTGTATATTATACCAATTTCCGATATCCCGTTGGAAACAGCCATAAACACACGGTTAACACACAAAGTTGTAGTCACTCTGTTTCTGAGAGCTTATAGCGCCAATAGACAGTCTGAAAATTTTCCTATTAAAGGACAGCGAAAAAGTCGCTAAGCTTTTAAAAATATCGAAAATCATTTATTTGTTCCATTAACATTCTAGATATCCTACTGTCGACCATCAAACAGAAAGTTCCTGTTTACGACTGAGTTTATGCGATATCAACTTCAAAGTTCCCATTCTGGCTGATTTGCGTTTCGTTTGTTTAGTTCAGACACAGCATTGTCGGACTTGCCGAGCTGCAGTTTATGATGGGAATATAGAAGGACTATCTCTGCATACTGTAAACGGGGAATGATGGTTAAAATCCCGCTATTACGCGACCTATACGAAGCTAAGGTTGCAATAATCATCTCGTGTTTTTTCCAATAGATTGATTTACCCGCGTTTATTTGTATCTGCGCATGTCACATACATGTGTCAAAAGTTAAGGCGCGTTTTCTTATTGAAACCTAAAACGTAAAAACAAAATAAGATTGGCGCGATTCGTTCTTGTTTTATACTTAGGACTTCCAAAATCGACGAAGATAAAAACAAAGCATTAGTGCAAGTAAATAAGCTTTCAAGGTCGTCTAAAAGTGTCCATTGGAAGCGTTCATGTCCATTTGAAATCGCTTGGCTTCGTTAAGAGGCTCGATATTTGTATATTTTATGAGTTGAATGAAATTCATCCGAAGAAGCGCAAGAGCGCCTGCGATGAACTCAACAAATGCATAGAAAAATAGATTGTCTACAATATGTTAGCCGAAAAAACCTTGAAGTAGGTGAGATGAAGCATCTTAAGAGAGAGAAAAGTGGTTAGGTTAGGTTAGGTTTAACAGGGGTGTGTCCTGGCACCCAGGCAATCAACTCGGTTCTGGATGCATAATGCTTTGAGCTTTGTGCGACAGCCCCTAACTAATACTAATATTCCTAATACTGATTGTATTAGAGTTGTTTTTAGTTGATTTCATTGCCTTAAGAGCGGGCCGGCTGTCGATGTAGACATCGATATCTCTACCGGATACTGATTTCATCTGCACTAGTTCGGACGCGTTGAGTACAGCCAGAACTTCTGGTTAGAAGAAACCACTTGTGCCCGGTAGTCTTATAGACACTCTTCTGAGTCTGGGTCTTCTGAGAAGATACCAGAACCTGTCCCTTCTACTGATTTCGAGTCATCTGTTAAAATTGCATTTTCTTTCCAATCCTCCCTCTCCGGATACATTATACCAAACGGAATGTGGGAATCGATCAAGTAAGGAATTTGATCCTAAATTTGGACTGCCTGGCAGTAGTTCCGCTACGATCGTGCCGTATCCGAAGCTACTGCTCTTGAAGTGACCCAAGAGAAAAGTGGTGTCATCGCACAGAAACGTCTCGAAGTAGAGTGTGGGTGTTGTATTTTACTACGCCAATGCGAGACCACGCACAAATTTAGTCACTTGGCGAAAATTGTTGCAGCCCAAATCTTGCGCCATAAGATTTCCACTTATTTCGCTACTTGCAAAACTACTTGAACGGTAGAGCAATTGTTTCTTCAGGCCTCATAATATAGCTCCTTGCAGTGATACATAAGATAGGATTGAATAACACAGCCTTCTCTCGCTACACCAATCTGGTCTTATATAAAACTATGTAATATCCCGATCCCTCCCTTTAGCGCAGAGCCTTGTCGATTTTGTCGATAGAGGATAAAGAAGCACTTGGCCGAGAGAAAGAGTGATGCGTATGATTTTCCGACCTGTTTGAATTGAGAAGAAATGGCGGAGGAGACTCAATCACTAACTGTATGAGCTGAACAGCGACATCGATCTCGTTAGGCGTCTACTGATTTAACACGTAAGATGGTAACAGAGGTTACGTTAAAGATCTAGCCCAAGGTAAAAGAGGACCTAACTGACTCAAAATGCGACAATGGGAGTAGTTGACGAGAGATAGTGCTAGGTGCAGAAGCTAGTAGGTTACGACCCAAGTCCACACCGATCTGTAGCGCCAGCGAATTAACTAAGTATTTAAGTACTTGCTATTAGTCGTAACAAAGCTGTCCGAGAATTACTCGAGCCTTAATCAATAATTCTCTTTGATTCTCCAACATCGTCAGTTTTTTAACAAGTCTCTAGCAATTCCCAGCTCCATATTCAAACAATTTTGATTTTCCAAATCCAAAACTAGGTGTCGCCAGAAGACACATAAAAGAACTACCTGCCTTCATTTATTTGCCCCACCCCTCTTTATTCAAATTTTGTTGTTTAAATGTCAAAATAGCAATTTGTTTAACAACTTTCTCTGCGGAAGCTAAAGCAAAACCAAATCTAAAGAAGGGGAAATCAACAAACAGCAAAATACAACAACAAAACAAATAAAACACATTTGCTTAGCCAGTCTATTAAACTTGATTGAAAATTATCCAACTCATTGAATTTTAATGAGTCAGGTGAACTCCACATCAAACGAATGATTGGATTTGAACCTGAATGTAGAGCCGCTCCATACATTGACGACAGTCAGCAGTTTTCGTCCGTAAAAAATCACTTGTTATCGAATTGAGGTGGTGTACAGCAGAACAAAAATAAAGAAGTGCATAATGAGCGTAATTGAAGATAACACCACCCAAGAATCGGAAGGGGAACGCGGAGGAAGCGGTAGTCATCGACACAAGCACCGTCGATCCCACCATGGCCACAGTAGTAAGCGAGAACATCGCAGCGATAGGGAACGTGAGCGTGATTCGCAGTCTGATAGAAGTATTAGTAGAAAGGTGAGTTTGACTTCTAAGGAATGTGTCTATAGAGTCCAAAGGCTACTTTGGGAGAAATCTACGCGAACCAATGCATATTTCTGCTTGATTCGATCGAGATTTTTTTTATAGATTGGTGATAAGTAGAGTATATTACATCACAGTGCATTTTATTGCAAATCTCAGCATTTGTAATGAAGAGCCGGCATACGCTTTACAGGTTCTTCGAACCAGTGATTAATACTTTTCCCAAACTCATTAGGAATTATTACGTGTAACGTGCTCACTTTCACTGCCATTCGCATCTAGCAAATAATTTTTTCTTGTGATTTATACCTATGTATTACAGAGACATCGACGCAGTAGAACTTCATCGAAAATGGGCGGCTTTTGGGGTAATTTACTCAGCGCTCTGCTGGTTTTGTTCCACATGGTAATGGACAATGCATTGGAGTTTGCACTTGGCTGGTATTGGGGTGAGAGAAAACGATGTCCACCAATTAGTTCAGATGATCAAAATCTCTGCAAGAAAAGCGCCGTTGAGCTGGCCAAGCTGATTCGGGAGCGAAAGTTAAAAGCCCACGATGTGGTCAAGGCATACATCGATCGAATGAAGGAAGTGAATCCGGTGCTAAATGCAGTTGTTGACGGACCATTCCTCGAGGCACTCGGTGAGGCCAGGGAAATTGATGAAGCAATTGCTGGTGGCCAAATTACGGAGAAAGATTTTGTAAATAAACCTTTCCTGGGAGTTCCTTTTACCACAAAGGACAGCACTTCGGTCAAGGGAAAGCTTATGACTCTTGGATTGGTATCTCGGAGGAATGAGAGGGCTCCTGCCGATGCAGAGTGTGTGCGACTGATGAAGGAGGCTGGAGCGATAATTATAGCCACATCAAATGTCCCTGAGGTGAATAAATGGATTGAGAGTCGTAACTCTCTGATTGGCCAAACCAACAACCCATACGACACGAGGCGTTCAGCTGGTGGATCATCCGGAGGAGAAGCGACTTTAATTTCAGCTTGTGCCACTGGTTTTGGATTGGGTAAGAATGTTGTCGAAAATTGTGAGTCTTTTGTAATAAAAATATTTCACAGGTACCGACATTGGTGGTTCTATTCGCATTCCCGCCTTCAATTGCGGAGTTTTTGGACACAAGCCATCAGCTGGAACGGTTAATACGAAGGGATGTACCTTCAGAACTGGAAAGGAGAAAGAAACAATGGTTATAGCTGGTCCCATGTCACGCTATGCAACCGATTTGAAGCCCATCTTTCAGGTTATTGTGGAACCTGAAATGGCTGACGATTTAAAACTCGACAAAAAGGTCGACATTACAAAGCTGCGATACTTTTATATTCCCAACAACGGCATGCCAATGTGCAATCCAATAAATCGTGAGACCCAGTCTCTGATGTTCAAGTGAGTTTTTTTTTTTTACCAAATCGGCCGACGATTCCACAATACTATGCAGCTCTTCAACTTTAAATTTTTTCTATTTAGAGTAACTCGGCATTTCTCCGACCTTACAGGGGATGAAGTGAAACTATGCTCATTACCTGGTACGGAAATATCAGGTAAACTCTGGCGCTATTGGATGACACGTGAACCAGCCAATTTTAATAAGCTACTTGGTAACGGAGCAACTTTAAATCCATTTGTTGAATTATTCAAGAAAATTATTGGCCACAGTGAGTTTACAATGGCAGCCATCTATTCTCTCATCGATGGAGTACTGCCCGCTGAGAAGGCTCAGCTAATGGAAGAGGCTACAACAAAGTGCAATAAAGCTCTAGAAGATCTTCTCGGTGAAGATGGGGTTTTATTCTTTCATAGTTCTCCCCGAACTGCACCATTCCACTACTACCCATTGATCAAAATCATGGACTTTAGTTATTTTAGCATTTTCAATGTGCTAAATGTTCCAGCGACACAGGTAAAGACTGTTGAAAATTTCTTAGAAGACGAAGTGAATAGTGAATTTGTTTTCTTGGTTTTAGGTTCCAATGGGGTTAGACTCGAAGGGCATTCCTCTTGGCATACAGGTTGTGGCTGCTAAGAATTGTGATAGACTGTGTTTGGCTGTAGCTGAGGAATTAGAAAAGGAGTTTGGTGGATGGGTTCCACCATTTAACAACTAAAATCAAAAAGTGATTTGCTTTAGAGTATTAAGCTGCTCGTATTCCACTGTTTTTACTTAATCTCTCTTTGTCTATTTTTGTCCATTTCTGCAGGTGAAAGGAATTAATCTGTGAATTAAGTTTTTTTTTTCTCTTTAGAAAAGATCTAATAAAATTGATTGTTTATTTTTTCAATTTAAAATTTGGTTTTGTTTAAATGAGGCCGGGAGATCTCGATTATTGAATTAGCTCTTAAACATCGGCAGCATTTCTCCTTCAGGTTGAACGTAAGCTTATGCAAATGAAGATAACATAAACTTAGTTGCGTGCTTTAACTGTTAAGTGAATCCTTATGGCAAAACCTGTCTGGCTCAATCTGCGTCCATATCATTGGCATCTAAACATTCGTCCGATATTAACGGCTAGATTTCAGAGCAGCGTATGAAAAGTCATTGGCGATGGCGATGGCGATGGCGCGATAGTTAGCTCATTGGACTATCACGCAGACCGTCTGGGTTCGATTCCTGACCAACAATTTTTCAAATCGCCATCACCCTTTCGGCGGGCAATGGCAAACTTCCGAAAGTAAAATTTCCTACGAAAAAGCTTCTAAGGACTCGGCGATAAACCGAAGGCCCCGCTCAGATGTGACAAAAATGACACAGCGCCACAGTGTTTTTTTTTTGTATGAAAAGTCACTTTTATACAATGATATGCTATGTCATCGAGAAGTTCTGACATTAGGCCACTTCTTTTTTGTTTACAAAAGCACCTAATCGGACGTCAATTACTTTAAAATCGTTATCACAAGCGACATCAAAGGACACAATTTGTTATAGTCTTCAATCTTCGCAGAAAAAGCAATTCATGTGGTCCTACATGAAAAGAAAACAAGAAAAATCTCAAACGAGCCAAGAATAGATGTTACTCCTTTTTCATCAGTCATATTCCTTTGAATTCTTTTAGGTCCCTAAAAAGGTGATTTTTCATGTCTCTTTTCCTATAGAACAAACGCGCTTGCGCCCCTTCCTTCCAAGATCATACTCTCATGATCTTTTGCTTTTCGCATTCGTTCACAGATTCACGTTCCTCATCAAATTAGGTATTTGTTTACCCTAAATTTAAGTTCGTGGGGAATCAGGTCCAAATCGAACGACAAAACATATATTTCAATACTATGGGAGTCCAATTCGGCCAGTTGGACTCCTTCCATCCCCGAAGTAATACCCTTTACTTAAAAGATTGGTAGTAGTACCCTTCGAATGTACTCTGAAACACTGTGATTTTTATCTAAGGTCTACAACTTGCTTTTATTTCCTTGTAATTGCAAACATTCTAAACCAACATACATCGATATCTCTTTCCTGAATCCCAAATTACCTTACACCCTATACGTACGTAACAGGATACAAGCTCCTAAATCGGTGAAGAAATAGAGATCATGAACAAGTTTGCACAGTATGTTGTTCCAACAGTGCGCCAAAATGATCTAGAAGCTTAATGAAATTGATATTCCACCGGCTGCTTTCACAGAAAATATATTACTTGGAGATTTAGGAGCTAATAACAGGACTAAAATTGATTTAATAACTTGAACTCGTATTTCTACCTAAAATGCAGTGGCATCATCAGGCAGACGGTAAAATTTTGTAATAGTCAGTTCAGCTCTCAAGACACAGGAGCCTGCAACATACTTCGTATTGAATTGAAACCCTGTTGACGGCCTCGAGTAGCCGTTGATTTAGCTAAAGTTTTAGACCCCTACAAAGCTGTTCTTCGTTTCTGCACTAATACGACACCACACTTTAGTGAGGCCACGAGTTTGTTGATATTTTTGCATTTGCGTGATCAAGTAATTTTTGTTTGCGTCTTCTTCGAATTTCGGATGGAATTTGACCCTCTATTGGTTTTTCAACGAACTTCGATGAGGAAAGAAAACTGACGCGAATGTGCAAACTTATAAGATCTTGATATTTGCAACATTTCCGTTATCGACGCTGCCATTTTCAATTTAATTTGTTGTCCATCGTCTAACAACAGCAATATATGCACGACCAACTGTCCAATATAAAAAGCCCACATACCTTATGCGTTTAGTTCGTCTTCTTAGCCATTGGCACTTTGGAGCCATTCTCGAAAATTTAAAGCTCAGAACTGGGGCGGTTGACGGTTTATTTTTTCTAGTGATGTCGGTTTTTGTTGGTTGTTCTCTGGGTGTTCACAAAAAATTCTGTCAACAAAAGTTAGTACTGATGAGCTAGAGGTCGCCTAAGACCCCGTTTAAACCTTTTGCTTCCCGCTTCGCGCTATTCTGGTAATTTCATAGTTATCTATCTGCGTTTTGTATTTACCTCTCTTGCATGTAATCAAAAGCTGTTCTTGGTTGGTAATAGGCGTATTTATTGTAGTATGGTAAGTACGATGCGTTAATCGTCCCGTTGTAGTCCGGCTTTCTGACGTGCCCATTTGAATTTCTACCAAACAAAAACATTTTCTCTCTTGATATTCTATTTAATATATATCTTTCTGATTGCTTACTGCCTACTTGAGAAATAGACGCTAACCATCAGTTTCATAGCCACAATTCGGTCGCCAATTTACGTCAAATGCGTTTACGATTTTATTAAGTAACTCTCATGTCAAGATGATGGCAACTCCATTCTTATTTTGCTTCGTTCCATAACAAAACATTTCGAAAGCTTTCCTTTTCAAGTTCAAGTAGAAAGCCTTGTTTTCGACATATCGCCACTTGCTTTCCTGAAAGTGTATATTGTGTAGATTTTGCGTTGTTTTGATACATTTTCTAGGTTAACATTTTTGCCCGTCACTGTACCGATGTTTGAGCATGTCATTATTTATTTATTTGTAAAAAACACATCACGTTTTTCACTCCCGGGGAGCAGATTTTAAAAAATCTCCTAAAATGCTATGAACCTCGGGCACCTAAAATTAGGTGCTAAAGTGTCTGATTATAATTTTTTCCCCATTTAATGACTTAAAACCGATTTAAGCATATTATCATTCTTCGAGAGTTTCAAGCTCGATTAACTCAACCTCTTTCCGTTGAGTTACAAAATCATGTTAAGAAACGAACGAATTAAATTCCAAACTAAACTCACCAAGACACACTTTTTATTGGCACAAAATCCCAACAAGTGTCATCTCTGTTACCGGCTGTCATTCAGTCACCTAGCGGCGACAAAACTTACTACAAATCACTTTAAAAATAAGTTTTCTTTCAACTTAAAAGCAGCAGGAGAACCAAAATCGACTTTTCATCACAGTTTTTTTTGGGCGATCGTTCGCATCGGTTGTTCGTTATCTCATCCGTCTTGACTTAATCCGAGAGCACCTCTCTCTCGCGGCTAATTCTCTAGAAATCCTACTTCTGCAGTAAGAAATTGTTTCAAAATTTCACAAACTAAACCCGACAAAACAGACTGAAACGTTTTACCCTATGTCCTAGTGCGGTGGACATATTTTCAAAGGAATCCAACCACAGAACCCAACACCGGAGAAAGGCTGAAAGCACTTTTCTCTTTTGTTTTTCTTTTTTTTCTTCTATCCCCTTCAAGTTTCCCTTTTTTTTCATTTGCCTCGTCGTTGCTCGTGAAGTTGTGTGGAAAACAAGGAGTGGGCCTTTTCTGATTATTTCGACATTTTTCATAAAAGATTAATATTTTCCCTGTGATCAGCTTCAAAGGCTTGGAACTGCAAACAAAACAAATAAGACTGACTGCTTACTATTTTGTGAAATAGTAGAAAAATAATTTTTGAAAAAATTCGTGCAAACGAAGCAAGGACAATTGCGTACAATCCGGGCAAGACCTAAAACCTGACCAAATGGCGGCGAACGAAGTAATAAATAACAACTCGATGCACTACTTTGAGGGTGTGGAGAAATTGCTGGAGATATGGTTCGCACCAAATGCGGATAATAAGAATGCCGACTTGAGGAAGATTCGCAGGTAAGTGGAAAATTTCCAAATTTTTTGATGAAGAAGAATTTAACTCGTACTTTACACGCATTTTCCGCGGGGGGTCAAGACAAGACTTCCACCATCGGCTCCGATTTAAAGTCTAGTACATTCTATTGATTTTCCCCCAGCACCAGTGGTACTGGTAATCTGGTGGGTACCCTGCGCCTTGTTCCAAACGAAAGACCGGTGGATTTTGATCAAAAGCTTTTCTGTAATGCGTGTGTTCCTGTCAAATCCTTGTGGTAGGTTCACATTTTGTGGACGGTTTTATGGACATTTACGTTACATTTTCAATTTCATTTTCATGTAGGTATCATTTAAATTGTTTTTGTTGCAGTTGCATTGTTTTGTGAGATACAATTGATATTCTTGACCATTTTTGGGGTTATGTTGCCGGGGAATTAGCACACTCTATGCGGTAACAACTTATAACGCCGCTTATTCGATCCCATTGTGTTGGAAGAAACGAGATGGGAAACGATTTCTTGCCTGTATACAAAACAACTCGCACGCAGAACGACAAGTACAAGTACACATGGAATCAGCTGGCGGGAGTGGTATCGGTGGAATTTGTATACCGACAAGCAAACTTACAGAACTATATGTGGTGTGTTGTGTTTTTTGTGTAGTGCAGCTTTGAAGTGAAGTAACTTCGTTTGTTTGCTCTGGCATGGCTCAGTCGTCTGGCAATTCTTCGTTTTATGTAATCGCAGGGTACGACGAATAATGTTACCAAGGGGAAGTGATAGTTTATTTCTTTTTGGTGTGGTGAAAAAGTTTGAGCGTTTCTTAGTGCTTCCACATTGATTTGTCGGCAGAAAGCCTACTTGTATATGGAAATAGCTTTGAAAAAGAGTAATCGAGGTACAATACATAGTGGCGGCGTCTACTTGTACGCAACTGTCTTTGGATAGCTCTGTCCTTTGTGTGACCTGTCGAAAGACTGACGCTTGCTTACAGATTGATCTACGCTTTGTTGGAGCAGTTTACTTTAACATTCTCGTTGTTTTGGTTTAATAATTTCAATACCTTGAAAAATTTTGATAAATTGCGTTAATTCCACGCCTATCACCGCATTTACGAATCTCGCTCCCCTTGATATTCATATTCAAATCTATCTTATATTAAAAAAGAGGCTGTCTTTGCCACAACATGCATTAGGGCTTTGATAAAATAGTGCGCCGACTGAACATGATTCTGGTCTTATGCACATGTTTTCGGCTAGAATCTGAGCAAGGAAAGGAACAAAGTCGAATCGTTACGCATGGCTCCAAAACCGGTTTAAGATGCGGTGCTGGTGTTTCCGGATGACGGCGACATTCAATTTTACTTGCGTCTGTCTTACAAGGGGAGATATACGCAATCCTAATGGCAAATAACTATATTGTGAAGAATGAGTAGAGAGGGAAAGGTAAATTTATTTGTGTTTATATCAGAACGATCTTTAAGCTTGTTTGTGAATGAACGACTTCTCTGAACGCAGTCGGAAGTTTAGCTTTACGGATTCTTGTCAGGGTTCTAGGTCACAATGGGATTACAGGAAATAAAATCGCCGATGAACTTGCTAGGCACGAAGATGAAACTATTTAAGGGGTCTAACCTACGTTAGGAACTGCCCCGCGTCCGCGGCTAGTTTTTCCATTGACAGTTTGACTTCATATGATGATAACTGCATATGCCATGACTGAGTTTGTTGCTGGTCTAGCAAATCAAATAATTTCCCACGTCTGCCTCTCAATAGGAAAGACTGTAGGCTGCTTACTGCCTCGCGGCCTGTCCTTAAACAATTAAATACGCTGAACGTAAGTATACAACATCCGGCGATGTTTGCTATAAATGTGATGACGAGGGAGATCTCCCCTTGCGAATGTTTGGCTTACTCTCGCATAAGATTGTAGGTTCGATTCGGGTGCTGGTGATGTAGGCACTTTATTACAGAAGCACCTACCTATTTCATTTCAAAAGGACTATGAAATTGCACTAAAATGAACTCACAACCAAAACTATGGATTAGTTCTTTGTCTAAGTGCTCGACAGAAAAGGAGTACTGTGGCTTAATATTTTTTGCAATTTCGATAATCTCGGAAAAACAATTTCAATGTTTGGTGTATGTTCTCCAACCAGGGATGGTATGCCTAGCCTCCTACTAAGCCTTAAATAACTTAGTAGATCATTAGGTCCAGTGTTGTTGCTATACTTAAGCTTGGAGACAAGGCTATTTATACTGCATTTTGTTTGAGTGGATGGAAATCATGGCTTTCATCGCCCAATTTGAATGGATCGTTATGCTTGTCGCTTTAGAGTTTTGACTTCAAATGAAATATGAAGGTCGATAACGTCATCCTTTCTTCATATTACGCGACGAGATTTGTTACTAGCTAAAGTACAATCGAATTTGATGTTATATTTTTGTACAGAAAGTTCACAATTTCATACTATCGCTATCAAATTCTGGTGAAAGGCTAAAGGTGAAGAAGTGGACGATTTTCAGATGCTATTTATTATCATTTACCTATCAGCAAATGTAGCTTGTTTTCTACTCTATTTATGTTATTTGATGTCCATACAATTTGTGTAGGTCTTGTGGGGGTTGTGGCCTTTTCTTGTTTTGTATTTTTTTTATGCCTTTTTTGATAAACTTGTATCTCTTCAGTTAGTGCGGTTTATAGCTAACTATTTCCAATTGCTTTTATCATTTTATTTATTTAGTTTTTGTTCATTACTTAAGCTATAATAATCTTTCAGTATAATTAAATTTTGTTGCGAGATAATTGGGCCTTTTGCAACAGTAAGCCAATAAATACGAATTCATTCCAATGGTGTTTCTTATCAGCTAAATTAGTGCTGTTTTATTTAAAAAGTGAGACTTGATTATGTTACTGACGGTCTGCTATCAAAATGTATGCTTCTTTCACACTAAGTTTTATTGATTTTGGTTTTCTGGATTTTTATATCAGTTCATTGACACAAACATCAAAATGGTTTGAGGTTAAAGCGTTTTTAATCTAATTTATGTCTTTGCTCATTGAAAGTTAGCCTCAAAATTGGGGTGCTCCTTATCGTAATTCCACAAATTGGTAATTTTTTTCATTGACTATTTGCAGTTGTATATCTCATGTTTATGCTTATCGTATAAAAACTTGCATGTATGCACGAGTACATATAAAATCGAAAACGAATACATTAAGCACTTAAATTATACATTTTTCCATTTTTCACCCGTGACCAAATATCGCTTATCGCTTGGACAATATTTACACTCATGATATTGTGGCTTCGTTATATGTATATGTACTGCCGGGAAATGCAACTAAGTAGACACCCCTTATGTCTACATATTATGTGATATGCATGCCACGAAAACCATTTTTTTTTTTTTTTTTTTTTGAACGAAAGTAGTTTATAGTAGACAACGAATATACACTACACATTTGTACTTGTGACATTTGTGCAGAATACATATTGTATCATAATCAGTTTGTTAATAGCTCTTTATGGTTAGAGTGGCCTTGACCCGTTCCTGCTGAAGCTACAATCAGATTTTTTTGCTAAGGAAATTCATGAGCTACATCTTGAAGCTTGTGGTAATGCCTCAAGGCTTTGAGATTTGCTATAGATCAAAGTGAGTACACATAATGGAAACCAACCGACAAACAGTTGTCAAAGTATATTTCTTGTGTCCCATTTCAAAATTCATATAAATCAATTGTTGGGTCTGGGTACCTGTTTTTGTGATTTGAATTTCAATAAAGTTATTTTTTTACAGTCTGTTTGATAACATCGTACACAAAAAAAATTAAAGAAGAACTTATAATAACAATAAAAAAAAAAATCAATTGTACTGGTTTATTTTGTTTATTTACTTGAATTCTTTTCAATCAATATGTTGTCCACTCTCCTCCATTATCAATAATTGCTTGGAGTCTTCGAGGCATCCTTTCTACTAATCTTATAGCATATTCTTGAGACAAAGAATCTTCGAGATCTTCTTTCCTTGGAGCTTTAGCTTCATGAATGCCCAAACATTTTCAATGGGATTTGCATCCGGCGACTGTGATGGCCAATGTAAAACATCGACGTCATTTTCTTGTTTCCACGCACTGCACAAACGACTGCGATGTTTCGGATCATTATCTTCTTGCAATAGAAAATTCTCTTTCCTTCTTTTAAACCACTTTTGGGCAGATGGTAATAAAGCCTTCTTAAAAATGTTGACCATGTTGGGTGCGTTTAAGTTATTTGTAAACATGAACAAATTGCCAAATCCTTGTTTTGAGAAGCATATTTTTATCTGTTAATGCAAATGCCACTTCCAAACCGGTTTTCATAAACGAGTTTTGCCGTATACGATCTTATCAAACGGACTGTAGGTATTTAAAATTGGTAAGTTGCGTAGCATAAGCATGTTTTATGAGAGTTAACGAGAAGACCTCCTGATAAGATGTTACTTTAAAATAGAAATAAACGACTGAACGTCTGAAATTGATGGCATTCTCTAAAAAGCTTAACGGAGTTCAGAGATTTGCTATACTAAACTCGAAAGTTGGTAAAATATTTCCTTACCACTTGCCTTCCTAACTCTCCAATAGCACCTTTTAGATCGGGCAATACAGGTGAATTGAGTTAATCTACCAGTTGTATATGACCCACCTTAGATTAAATTTAGTCTGCCTGCATTGCTCTCAGCTTTGAAAAGCCTGCTAACGAAATGTTGGTTTTTATAGGCAATACAAAAAGTGCCCGATTTTTATCGAAGTTTTTGAAATACCATGCTTTTGTGTCATAATTAAGTCCCCTACACAAGTTGAAAAATAACGGCACATGGTTTTTTAAAAAGTGAATTAAAGTTCTTCCCACATATGATAGAAGACGTCTTATCGGATCTGTCTATCTTTTGCGAGGAACTTACTTAAGAATAATGTTTTAATAATGTGAATGAGCACATCATGCCTTACTGGCGTTTCAACAACCTTAGAGTCTGGTATCTCGCTAGTAACACGTGTAATGTTGATTTCCAAGGCTGGAATTGACGCTGGCTTATCGTTAAAGACGATTGATTTAACGTTTCTCCATAAAAAATAGTCTAAAGGCGTCAAATCGCACCATTTTATTGATTCAAAACGAAAGATAAATTGCCCACCGAACTCATTTCCAAATCAATGAAAAATAGCGGGCGCCATTGACGGTAACGTTGTTTTGACGGTCAACTATGAAAAAATACGGACCAATGATTACGGCGGCCAGTAGACCTGACCGAACAGTGCATTTTGCCGGGTGCATTGGCAGCTCAAAAGCACTTTTTGAATCTAGCAACAGGTTCTCTAGTGTTTTGATAGTATGCCTCACCGAAAAATTGAACCCAAAGTTCATCAAACCTTTGTTACATTTCGGATTGTTGGTGTGCCCCAAGTGTCTGTTTTGCCGCCGACATCTTTTTTTTTAATTTTCTAATATGTATGAGTATCAAGTATATTATATTTCTTTGCTAGCAACAGTATTCCTTGTCTTTCATATTCGACCCAACACTCACGTCCCTGCCCCTCAACTCCACAAAGGCAATGCCACACTATCATTCGAAAACTGTGAACAGTCTACACGGATTTAGCCCAAACCCATTCTAAGCGATCAGTAGAGCCAATCAAACTCAGATGAAGACACTTATTCAAACCAGCAAACCAACGATTTCTCCAGTAGCTGCAGATTCGAAGAGCAAGAGATATAAGTGAGGCAGTTTCTCTACAACTGCACTGTCTTGTCAGGCATCTTTACCACTCCCGAATTTAGAGGGATCTCCGCTGTAAAAAATCACCGACTGACAAATTTATCGAAATCTCTATGGTTCCAGGAGTATTTAGGGCATCGTTCTCCCACGATTTCGTGGTGGTATCACAATGGACCTTCGCTGAAACCAATCTCACTAAGTCGTCCGGCTTTTTAGTCTTGGAAGGATTTTAGTGATTCAGATTTTGTTAGAGTGCGGCTTCCTAGATTTATTAAGGTTATTTAGTCATCTAGATTTGATTGGTTGATTGAAAGGTTAAAAAGAAACATTTGCTAACTATATTATGCTTCCGCTTACTACTCTTTTTCAACAAAAAACCCGGGCTTGCGTTGACCGTATTATCGTATGAACTTAACTTTCGCTCCCACAAAAACTAGTGAACAAAAAACTAGGCGATACCTCTTTTGGAAACGAGCTTTACCTAGGCTAGAGGTTTTGATGTCGAACTGTTGGAGATACTGATATTGCGAAACAACAAGGCGATAATTGGCAAATGCTCATTATTTGAAAGAAATTGGTAAACATAAAAGGTCGAGTAAATCTGCTCCAAAGAATTGAAGAAACCGCACGGGGTATGTCGATTTGAAGATTATATTCCTTCGTTAGCTTGAAATGATAGCGAGCGATAAAAATTTAATCCTCGATAATGATTTTTAAAGACCATCGCAGATGTGTGAGACCGAAGTTAAGTGCATGAAGCTGTGAACACTAAACACATGTGTCTCTTCCGTTTGAGTTTTAAAAAAATGCAACAGTGCAACAGTGCATTTTGAATTGTGTTTCCTACTATTACCGAACTAATGATATAATCTTTTTGCGGACGAAAAGCGAGTTCTAGGAAAATATTTCTCATTAACTGCCATTAGCTAGTTGTTCATAAAACGTTCACGCCTTAATTTCTCTGGAATCGAACCTTTCGATTCGAAACAATTTTACGAGTAAAACAAAAACACCTCGTTCTCGTAGATAGCATCTCAGCAATTGAATAGGTTGCAGCATTTATTACAATATAAACGATGTAAACTATGGTTGAACACGATTTTTAACACGAATGTTTAGGTGATAAATTAACGTGATTCATTTACGTTAGTATGTGCTAGTAAGGTATAGTTAATCGACGCTATAAACAATGTACGATGTGCTGACTGTTTTTGTTTTTTGTGTCTTTGAATAACAATTTCTAAGGTCGAAAGCTATTGTTCTTGCGGCAAGAAGATTCCTGAACTTAATCCTCTCTAAATTCGCAAAAAACATAAGAAGCTCACCAGCTACTTCTTAAACAAATAATCTGAGTATTATCGTGGATAACCAATTTTCTGGACAATTGTTGATTTTAGCGACGAATTGAGGTGCCTGTCTGGCTTTGAACACTTTCGTTCACATAGGTGATGTTTTGGCGTGTACGTGCGGCCGAGCATGAAAACATGGAGTTTGACCCGATACCGAACCAGTTTCGTCAAAACGTTTCACCATTTGGACACACTAGAACGACAGAAAAATCGTCCATTTTCGTAATAAGATTTAATAATAATAATGCATTGTTGCGTGGTAAATGATTCCATGACTAAAAACGAGAGTAATTGAAATCCAACTTCCACACCATCTGTTGGTCATCCTTTATAATAATAAGAGGCACGAGCGACTTGCCAAAAAGACACAGATTTGTCAGGTAAGATAGCACCTCACTCAGGTGTGAGAATTATTTGCATTCGTTCCGGGCAAACAATATGGTTTGTTTTGAAATTGCGCCAAAATACATCATACGTACCCAGGGATCAGCTAAAAGTATCAGCTTACTCTCTACGATTTGATTACTTAACCTGTTCGCTTAACATTGACGGTTTAAATGTCTAAGGCCGCTGAGTGTGTGTGTCTCTATAGTTCGCTTTCGTCGTTTCGAGGAATGGATGTACGAAATGTTATTGTCACCACTTAGGGCTATTTCCACAGTTTCTTACTGTGGACAATGAAAAAACTCTTGCTTCGCGTTCTCAAGACAGTTTTAGATGTCTTCCTGTTTGCGTTTAAACAGACACTCTCTGAAATAACCATGGCTCGGTTAAAACTGAGTCCGATAGAAGTTTGTTTTGCCATGAATCCCTTTAATGTACGCAGTACTGATATCAGATTATGTGTCCACCTTCTGTTATAGGATAAGTTCTTGTTGAGCTCAACTTAAGGTGCTACGGCTCCTTCCGTATTTTCTTTGTTCGTGTTTCACTTGGCCATACGCTTTTGGGTCTTGCCAGTTTTTCATCAAGTTCATCGAGAGTAGGCACTGAAGATATGAAGACAGTGGCATCATGGGATGCACTTCGAAACGCAACTGCGGCCATTGGCTATATTTCCGCTATGTACCTATACATAAGTGAAGAACTCACATCTTCAGCAGGAAGGGGTCTTTTATTCTGTTTTGGGCTTTTGATCATCAGTTTTGTAATTCCTTTTCGATTTCTCGCATATAGTATCTGCTCTAATGATGTTTAAGCCAATAATAACCCCAAGATACTTAAGAAAAGGTTTAGAAATAATTGTATGCCCTCTTACTCTAACCCTTACTTAACCAGTGATGTACGGTTGCAATTCCTTCGTTGCTGTAAAGCTAAAATTAAGGCATTTTCGCCACAACCACAAGAGCAATGTCATCAGCAAATCTGATAAAGATAGGGGACCAAAAGCTGAGCCTTGTAGCGCACCACTAATAACTTAATACACTTTATCTTCATTGTCAGTAATACTTGAGAAAAAGTTCGCAAACGTGTTTAATAGGTTTTCCGGTATTTCAATCCGATAAAGACAGTTCATAATCCGTTCCCGATTCCTCGAATTAAAAGCATTCTTCACGTCCAGGTTGGTTTCTCCTTTCGAGTACCTGCCCAGTATATTGTCTCGAACTCTGATAAAATTAATATGATGAACATGATTTTCGAAAACCGTTCTTAAAGAAGAAAACTTGGGTTATAACATAAGTCTATCTGAGACTGCAGTCAAGCGCATAAGTATAGTTTGGCGCAGAAAATTTTTTTTCCACCGAATGGCCAATAGGATATTTTTTTTTTTGCAGATCAAAAAATCTTACAGCCGATGGTGCTCGAATATCCAAAGAAGAAAATTAATACCAAATTCTACGTAAATCATTGAATCGTTTCCACTCAACACATAACTTAATCCTTAATCAACTGTCCGTAGCGTTGTTCAAGTTCATAACAAAGACACGTGTACAGCCATGAGATGGTGACACTAAATAACCTCGGCATTTGTATAAAAACTCTAATCAAATGTACTATTATGCGTATTGCATAATGCCTTATTATAACATCTTAAAGAATCATTTAACCTACGCATGGTTGTGATAACCTTGGCTCATTTTAAATGCGTAAATGACTCTTTTTCGTAAGAACATAATGCCAGACCACCAGTATACTGATCATAGTTCTGGTCTTAATCTGGACTCATATCAGAGTCGTGTGTCTGCTATCAGGGTCGTTTTGAAGTATGTGTACATCGAGAATCCTCATTCTCAGTGGTTAACCCAACTAAAATGACGTGAGCCGGAACCACAAAGTAGTAGTAAGAACCGATTCGCGTCGAACTGTCTCTTATCAGACTCATCCTCTCAAAAAAATGAATTCCTTTGTTGCCATGACAAATATAAAACAAATTATTTTAATTGCTGCCACTAAATATTCGGATTCCGATTGAGTTCCGGACTTGATACTTTGATTAGTTTTGATACACTCCGCATATGTTATCTACATGTGAACGGTAGACATCGGTTTTTAGATATTGTTGGATTGAACTAGAAAGTTCTCTGAGTAGAAATAGCTTCCGTGTGATTGGCAACAATCAGTTGGACGTTGACGAGATAATGAGTTTGTTTTGCCCAAATATTTCGGGCACAACCGGGAAAAATACTATTTATCTACACTCGTCGGAGAGATCTATGCGCGTGCCTTCAAATAATCCAGATTTTCGTGGCATTGGGCAAAACTGATTATCTTGAACAAACAGAATTACCTGGATAAACCCAAGTATTTACTATGACAATCATACTTAAGTGAAATCACTTACAGTGTTTCTTTGTTAAGTCAATAGCCACAATCTGTTCGAGAAATTCGAAAAGTGGATCCTTGAGGACACAAGGATTCTGTTTTTGCTTTTTTTTATACAAATTTTGTCAAAATCTGGGATTCAAAGAGCCAATGAAGTCTTTATATTTGAGCTTTTCGGACTTTATCAACAGAGAACGTGCAGGATCTGACTGTTGTAATCTTTTACTGATAGACACTAAAGGTATATTTTGAGCTCACATCTACTCTTAGGTAGGAAGGTGAATTCCTTAAATATTTCGCAGTAAAAATTGTCGTCAGGCAATGAAGTTTTGCAATATAACACTAGCCCAGCGGGTGGACGGACTTTGTGAGCATGTGCCAGCAAGAAAAAACCGCACTGGTGGACATCAGCACTGGCAAAGAAAGGTTTGCAGTTTGCATAAACAACTTCAATAATAGATACCAAGTACTTTATCCGAATCTGTATGGATTTCAAAAAAATAAAAATGCTGGAAAACTATTGAGAGAATTTACGAATACGAACAATTCTGGGCTAAAAAAAACCACCATGTTCTTGTTCTGTTTATTGACTTTAGCAAAGCCCTTGATACCTTTACTCTTTACAAAATCGTTGAAAGCTTAAACAGAATCGGCGTGAGAGGACTATTATCAAACTGACTACAAAATTACCTAACTGACAGAAATATTAGGGTGAATATATCAAATGCTCTTAGTAAAGAAAAGCCCAGTATATTTGGTGTTCCACAGGGTTCAAAACTGCGACCAATTTTGTTCATTCTATATACAAACGAACTCTTACGTCTATTTAAAAATAGTACTACATATGCGGATGACATAGCAATCGTAGTTAGGCACAAAAGTTTTAGTTCGGCTGTGGAAATAATTCAAGAGGAATTCAACACTGTCTCCAAATGGTGCCACGATCATGGAGTGGTAATTTATGCGGTCAAGACAAAGGTGATGCATATTTGAACCCCATCCAAGCAAGCGGAAGCTTTCAGCTTATATCACAGAAACGATAAACGTATTGAAGTAGTCACAAAATATAAGTACCTCTCAGTAACCATCGACGAACACCTTCTTTCGCGAGATCACACAAATATTTTGCTCCATCAACTCAAGAGCACTCTTTTTGCTATGGTTTATCTTAAAAGATACTCCAATTATGAGGTTCGGAAGCAAGTATATGACTCCCCAGCAGAATTGCGCATCAAATATGAGATTCTTGCCTGGGGAAATGCGACGAAAACACATTTGGATAAGATTATAAACCTCCAGCTTCGCTTAAAAAAAAATTTTCCTTGTAATTCATCTCTTAGATTTTTAGATGTGATTGCAATTTTTCAGAAGTCATTACTAACTGAGAATATGAATGAACAGAGGTTTCTGCAGCCTATACGCCATAACTAAAATACCAGAAGACGAGCCCAGGGGATGCTAGAGGTTCCTCAAACTTTTAACACATATGGAAAACGAAAACTGCGACAAGTTATTCCAAAGACAGATAAGCATTTTGCTTTGTGGGTAATCATTTGAAAATGTATAAGTACTATGTAATAAAGACAGATATAAAAAAAAGATAAAAAGTTAGCGCCCTATTCAAGGCCAGCAAAACCCTTAGTTGCCCCGACTAAAATCCATGGTCTGTTTACAAGAGACAAGTTACTCTGGGCTTTGCATAGCTTAAAACCATACAAGTTTGCTGCGCCGAACAGTTTAATACATGTTAACCTACAAAGATCTTCAGATATCAACCTGCAGGTGTTAGAGTATATCATGAGGAGCTGCGTTCATATGGTTCGCATTCCCGTGTCAAGAGGGGAAATAAATGTAGTTTTCATTCCTTAAGGACCGCAGACCTATAAGTCTTCATCTTTCCTTCTCAAAACGACTGTTTGATATCCATCTCCGATCTAGAATTGATAAACGATCTTTGTTTTTGGCTCAACATGCTTTATTGTAGAGGAAAGTTCGTGGAAACGGCTCAACATTTACTTAATAGCCAAATTGAATATCACGACTGCTGGAGGTAGATAACTCACTTAGGAGATGATCAGTCTTATGCTAAATAGCAGGATAATAAACTGCACTGGGTTGGGCTTCTGCTAAAATGTATCAGTGTACTTTCACCCCTTCTCTGGAACCCGTTGGTGATCAATGAATTGCTGATATATCTGGAAGCGAGTAGTTGCATATGCAAATGACATTGCTAAAGTCGTATCAGGGAAGCATCTCAAGATCATTAAAGAACTCTTCCGTTAAAATCTTAACAAATGAACCCGTTTGGCTGTTGACTTCCAAAAGGCTGATTTTCTCCTTTTTTCCGCCCTAAAACAATAGTACCAGCTTAGTCTCTTCTGATGCAGTTCAACATCTGAGTCTTACTTAGTTACAGCAAGAAACCAAACTGAACACCGAATATTCAAGAAAGAAATCTACGGAAGCTTAATTCTGTTGCAAAATAGCCATTGCGAACAAATGGAGACCTCAACCACGCATTACCTACTGGCTATAGGTCTCGGTTATAAGACTGATACTCAACTACGAGATGATTGTCGAGTAAATGGATTAGGCAATGTAACCGACTGCAGCAAACTAAGCAGAGGTCATAGCATGTCTATATAAGCACAACATTAGCCACTCAACGACTGATGGCACTGAATATTCTGTTTCATCTGACACCGCTTGATATTTTCAGCAGACAAGTGGCTGCCAACTCAGCTATTTGGCTCAAAATGTGTAGTCGTTGTGTACATATAAACTATTTAATTTGATCACGGTAACAGTCTTAATACATTAGGAATACTTCCAAAGAACAAATAAATCCATTTCTGCACAGATGCATCCAACATTAAAAGCGGGGTTGATGGCGGAGTGATCTTTGATAAGCTTAACCCAAGCCTCTTCTTCCTCCTTCCAAATTACTGTTACATCTTTCAGGCGGAAATTTTTGGTGATTAAAAAAGTCCTGTCCCGGCTGAAGAAAAACGTGATATCCGCAAAGGATATCTGCATCTTTTCGAATAGTCAGGCTATCAAATCCCTGGATTCAGTCTCATGTAATTCGAAAACCGCCCTTGATTGCCGATCATCTCTCATTGTTCGGATCCTCTTGGCCTGACGGCTCATATGGGAAATGTTTATTTGAACACAGTTCAGAAAAAGAAAACCGGTACTCAACCCGTGGTCAGTTTTCTCATACCTTAATCTCGATTCCATATGTGACAAATGCTTTCTTTGGACATGTTCAAAGCCTATGCTATCTAGTTTGACTAGAACCATTGAGTTAACTTGAGCGATGTTATCATCAGTAGTAGCAGTTTTTAACCGTCGCAAACGTTTATCGTCATCTAAGCTGGTACGGCCCCTTAAAAATCAGCTGCCCAAAGTTTAATGGTGTTAAATGATGCTGTAGATTCGCCCTATATACAAACAAATATTTAATAACAGCCTGACACAAAAAGACTTACATCGACTCACTAAAACGATTGTCAAGTAACAAAAGCTTAGATTTTGGTAAATACCTGTCAAACCATGCGTAAATACATTCCTCAATTTTTGTTGACGAGTACTACCATCTTCATGTTCAGCTTAGAAACTTTTCAGACATTATTTTTTGGCCTTGATGTAGACTTCGAAAGGTTAACATTTCTTGCCCAAGCCCACACCCAAATAAACGCTTCTACTGTTCTCTGAAACAGTCGATGTCACATTTTTTTCCCTCTCTCTGTCCGACTCATTCCATCGCATTTCCTGGATGATGTGAATATCTGGGGCTTCTGGTAGTTGTGCGGCTGCTCATTGCCAGTCCAAGGTCTGAACATTCTACCTATGTGGAGAGCGGAATGTCACTCTTTTGATTTTGTTTTCCACCCGTTGAAGGGCGAATATGTTGAGAGCGGTTCACTGGAAAGGGCATGACTGAGGTTGGTATTTTAACTACCAAGAAGGGATAAGTACTGCCCAAGCTTATGCACGACCAAGAAACTTGGTGGGCAGAAGTATTTTTATCGTTGTATGACATTATGGTCGTTCTCGGTACAAATAATTTTTTTTGTTAAATAAACATGTTTGCAAATTACCCGATTGAGTACGCAACTAAAACTAACGCATTTACCTTGCACAGAACTATAATCAACGGCTTATCCCGTATTCCGTTTCGAGCTCTTTCTCTCTCTCCATCAGGGATTCCCTACAAAAGCTATTATGTAAAAAAAAAAAAAAAAAACCACCCCCACCCCTGAACCTCAGAAAAAGCATTACGTACTCAATCTGTGCCCCCCACATTTGTCGACTATCTTGACATTGACCGCCGTCATCAACTGAACCGATAGAAAGAAGGAAACAACAATTGAAAAGAAGAAAGAAAAATAAAACAGAAAGACCAAAACAATAATTGTTTAGTTGAGGGGGTGTGGAAACTACTCAACTACCCTCATTTCCTCTTAATTTTCTTCTAGATTTTAATTTGAAATTCTCTGCCTCACGGACGTGGGTGTTTTTTTTTCTTTTTTTTTCCAACTTATCCACACTATTCCGGATGAGTTTTTGAAAAAAATAAAAAAAATGAAAAAAAGCTGAGAAAATAAATGAAAAGGAAGGCAAACGTTGAAAAGAGTGAAACACGACAAAAAGTGCACATAAGCAATGTTTTCAGATCGCTATTTAAACTTGTAAGTGTGTATAGATGGCTCTAAAATTCTGCAAATGACCTTAAGTCATGAGATTTGGTACAATGACGGCTCTAAGTGCATTAGATGTGTGCCCCGGCTGGTTTGGAAGGATTGGACTTGCAATGTTCTGTGGAGGTAGTCGAATGGAATGTGAGCTTCGTTGGGGTTTATCTAGACTTTGGGGGTTAATGGGTGGTGGCAGGTAGACTAGGGCAAATGAAAATCTTCACAAGTTCATCAGCGAAAGTGGAAACGACTTGAGCTTTATTTACCAAGGGGCGTTAAAACTTATATAATGTAATATGTTGCAACACAAATTGAAAAAGATACTTTGCAAAACTTTTCGGTAAACACAATGTTTGTAATTATTCGCAATGCACTTTTGAATTGCTCTTCTGGAACCAGAAAATCTCAAATGAGTGTAACACTTAGGGGAGGGGGTTTTTCTGTTCTTACTCTGTTGTCCTTTGTTTTATTTGCAATCTACGAAGTGGGGAAACTTGAAGATAATTACGTAAATGGATAAGCTGAAGATGCGGTTGGATATTTCAAAACATGATGAAATGGTGATATCTAAACGATGTTGTTGACAACTCCATTTTTATCTCGTTGAAGGTTTTCAAATAATTATAGGAATTTTAAAAAAAATTTCTTTTTACCGAGTCTTGGAAAGATTTGTTTAATGTATGCGTATTTCGGGACTAGTCCTGTTTTCTGTGATAGATTTGCTCACTTTTAGATGGAAAACGACTCGAAAGATGTGGTTGAAGAGGTAAACATAGCTTCCCTCAAAGTTCAATGCTTTGAATTGTTTGTGGAAGTTTGTTAGGAAAAACGGCCAGATTTGGGGCAGACAACAGCAATCCGCCCAAATTTCTCGTACGCGACTTTTTGACCATAACCTCTATCACCTGATTTAACATTGTGTGATTTCTTCTCATCCCCGAAGCTCAAATTGCCCTCCAATAAAATGCTTTTGAGTCCATGGATATGATAACTACAAGATGTTTACAGGAGTGTTTTTCATGATCGACACAAGTGTATTGCCGCAGATGGGAACTACTTTAAACGTTTGATTGATAGACTTCTTAATCTATCGAATATTTGATGACAAAATCCAAAAAATAAAAATAAATACAAAGGCCTACCATGGCTAGATGTCATCCTTTTTTTGGTTAACATTCCCAAGTTATGGGAAGCCACCTTTCCTACGTACTAGCAAATAAAAATTCCACTATGATATATCAACAACATCGCATATAACATCGTTGTTTATCACCACAAATAAAGGCGGCGATCGCTTTGTGCATTCACACATTTTAGACAGCTTATTTTCCTGTAGAACTAAACATCCTTCTTCTTTATAAGGGGTCTTGGCAATAGTAATGGTTTAATTAAGATCTTGACTTCATGGGAACACCCGATTTTTCATGCTATCACAGACTTGTAGAAGTCAATAAAAATAAAAAAGAGCCAAGATCTACAAAAGAGGCATTGCTTTTTAATATTGGGTATATAACTTAATTCGTGCGGTTTTTTTTTTCTTCAAAATTTGAACGTTTATTTAAGAAAAACATGTACAATAGTATTATTCAAAGTATTGCCCATCTGAAGCTATGACTTTTTCCCATCTTTCTGGCAATTTGTGGATCCCATCCCAAAAGATCTGCGCCGGCTTGGCAGCCAAGAATAAATCAAGCCAATTTTTGATATTCTGCTCTGATGTGAACAGTATTTCAGTGGGGGCGTTCTGCATCGACCGGAACAAGTGGTAGTCAGAAGGGGCAAGGTCTGGGCTATAAGGCGGGTGGGGTAAGACTTCCCATCCACTGTTTTCCAAATAGTTCTTAACCGGAATAGCAACGTGGGGCCGAGCGTTGTCATGATGGAAAATTATTGCATCATATCTGGTCGCATATTCCGGGCGTTTTTCGGCTACTGCTCTCTTCAAACGGATTAATTGTGTTCGGTAGCGTTATCCATTAATGGTTTTACCCGGTTTTAGCAGCTCATAATACAGCACACCCATCTGATCCCACCAAATACAGAGCATTATCTTCGCGCCATGGATATTCGGCTTTGCCGTTGATTTGGCTAGTTGGCCGGGTTTCACATATGATTTTTTACGCTTGGGGTTGTCGTAATGGATCCATTTTTCATCACCAGTAACAATCCGATGCAAAAATGACTTCCTTTTGTAGCGTTCCAGCAGCATTTCGGACATGCAAAACCGCCTTTCGACGTCTCTCGGCTTGAGTTCATGTGGAACCCAATTTCCTTGCTTTTGAATATATCCAGCTGCTTTTAAACGTTTTGAAATGGCTGCTTGAGTGACACCCAAAGATTCTGCGAGCTCTTCTTGTGTTTGGCAACAATCTTCATAGAGTAATGCTTCCAGTTCTTCATCTTCAAACTTTTGTGGCTGCCCAAGACGTTCATCGTCTTCCAAGCCAAAATCACCACTTTTAAATCGTGCAAACCACTTTTGGCACGTTCGCTCAGTTAGCACATGTTCACCATAAACTTCCACCAAAATACAATGACTTTCGACAGCAGTTTTCTTCATATTAAAGTAATGAAGAAGAACTCCCCGCAAAAACACTTTTTCAGGCACAAAGTTCGACATATTTGATTGAAAAAAAAATATTGTTGTTTACGCTTCAAATAACATATACTGAAATGACGTACAATGCCAGCAGCTTTCCAACGCATGTTCCAATGGAATAATACCAGTTACGCCACCTTTTAGCAAATCGCACGAATTAAGTTATAGACCCAAAAATTCGCAAGCCGTTTATGATACTTCTCCGAAATGAGGAATTGAATCAAGTTGTTTCTTGGTCATGTCAAAAAAATTGGTCACACCTATTTTAATAACAACAACCGGTTGAACGTATGTATATACCCCGACAACTTCCGTGATCCATCAACCTATGTGATGAATCTTCCGCAAATTAACGAAAATTCCTTCATTCCACTCCTCCGTGGAATATTAATTCATTTCCTAATAGGTTAGCCATTAAAATCTCATAAAGCAATATCTGAAGAATCGGCTTAGAGCAATGTACTCGTAATCTCTCTGTTTCGATGTTCACTGCCTATGGGATGAGATTCAGGTAACTTGTGAAAACTCTTGTGTATAAGCATGTGCCTCTGGCACTGCGGACATCGTTGAATCGTTCAGGGCTGTGTTTGAGCTCGATGCTGTCGCTTCTTAACTTGACTAGTTAGGGTGATGATGTCACCGTTTGGCGTAAGATAGAGAGCAACTTCAGTTGATCGCAGAAGTTCTAGTATTAGACGAGTGGCAGTGCACTGAATTCCAAATCAGATGGTTCGGTGTTCGAATCCCTTGGCCGAAAAACTTGAATTTTTTCAGTCACAGAAAAATCAAGTAAGATGTGTAATTGATTAGAAAATGACCACAAGCTAGCTCTCACTAACAATTAAATCTCCCAATGGAGCAGAATTACCACTGGGCTCAAACATCTTTCTTGTCTCTCTGTCCAATTTTCCAAAAAACTCAACACATGTTGAGGGATTATAAGTGTATTCATATTCACTTGAGTGTTAAGTTCTTTTTTAAAAAAAAATGTCTGGTCTTACGATATATATATGTTATCCTTCTGATATAAACACTAGCCATACGCCCTAGGAACACATGCTTCCAGCATCTGATCATCTTATTTCCCTAAGTCCAAAAGTATCTACCTTGTATTGAACGAATTTTCTGTAGAATGGTTGAAAATCCTGACATTTCAAATTCAGTTCATTGCCCGTATAAAATAGCCAAAGGTTATCAGCAAATTATTCACCCACATCTGAGATGTTTTATTGCGTTTGTTTTTTTGTATCAAATGCTGATAGGACAACGTTTTCGAAACTAAAGTTTTCAGTTCTCTTCTCACCTGTTGTACAGCACTGTTAAAATTTTGTGTGGAGTTAAAAAGGCTTGGAGGCTTTCGTCTTGGCCTATTTGCACTTCCAAAAATTGTACATCCTACGAGTACTCGTACGTAGATATGTACATGATTCAGTTCAGATAAGAAAATATCGTCAATGTCAGTTGTTTTACGTCCATTGTCAATATTTGACTCGCCTTAAATCTGCCAATTTTGTCATTCATTCAGTATTAAAGTAGAAGTCGTTTTATTGGTTTCAGCAACTACCTTTTTAAATATGCTGTAATATCTTGACTGCAAAAATTAGTATTCTTTAAATGCAAAAAGCTGAAGTGTTTATCACAAGTGCAGTTTCTGTTAGCCGCCTTGAGAACGCTGTTTGCAGTTGCAGTCATGATGGTAATAATATAACAGATTTTCAAGAATGTATTATTTGGTCTACTTAAATTCTATATAGTCACGCGACTTACAATTTTCGTTTAAAGTCCTAACATAGCGCCAATGCAATCCGAATACAGGCATAGATTTTAAGAAGTACTCATATATTGTGCCATTGAGATCCAGAACGAAAAAAACTGAAATCTGCCTTCCAAGTTTATTTAAGTCAAATTCAAAATGTATTGTTAATTCGTCAAATACGAGGGCGGGGCCGTTCGATAAGTTAATGACTTTAAAATGAAATATGTACGAGGGCGGGTCAATAAGTCCGTGACTTTGGGATTAAAACACAGATTTTTTGATAAAAAAATAATTTTATTTTTCAACGTAGTCTCCCTTGAGCTCTATACACTTTGTCCAACGCTTCTCCAATTTTTTTATCCCTTCCAAAAAAAATGATTTGTCGAGGTCCTCAAAATAGGCCTTTGTTTGCGAGATGACTTCATCATTGGAGTCAAATCTTTTTCCACCAAGCCATTTCTTCAGGTTTGGGAACAAGAAGTAGTCGCTCGGAGCCAAATCTGGAGAATAGGGTTGATGAGGGAGCAATTCATAGCCCAATTCATGAATTTTTGCCATGGCAACTGCACATGCGTTTGTGGTCGACTGTGAGCAAACGCGGCACCCATCTTGCGGAAAGCTTTCTCATGCCCAAGTGATCATTCAAAATTGAAACCACTGAGCCATGCGAGATCCCTACGGCTTCCACAATCTCTCGCACTTTCAATCTTCGGTCGGCCAACACCATATCGTGAATTTTTTCGATTGTTTCGGGTGTAGAGACCTCAACTGGGCGTCCAGGACGTTCGGCATCTTCAGTGCTTGTACGGCCACAACGAAATTCAGTAAACCACTTTTTTACCATTGAAATCGATGGTGCAGAGTCCCCATAGTATTGGTCTCGGTAATGGTTTTTTTTCGCAAGAAATAATGCTTAATAAGCACACGAAATTCACTTTTTTCCATTTTCTCCTCAAATTAGTGAGTAGTCTGATAAAAATAGCTGTCAAACACAAACTAACTGACGCAGCAAGTTTAAATTTTGACAGGAGTCAACTGACAGATGCCTGTTGACAGGAGCAGTGTTGCTGTTTCAGTAAAGAGGTCAGAAATTCAAAAAGTTACGGACTTATTGACCCGGCCTCGTATTTGTTTATTTTTTCTCAAAATTAAATTTATTTTTAAAAAAAATCTTCCAGCGCTAGACAAATTTTTTCCAACAATATTTCAACTCTTCCAAAAAATATGATTTCTCAAATTCTGAAAAATAAAAAAAAACTTTTTCCAACAATCCATTTCTTCATATTATTGCAGAAAACAAGAAATAATCGCACGGAGCCAAATCTGGAGAAAAGGGTGGTTGAGAAAACAGTTCATATCGCAGCTATTTTTGCTGTTGCTACTTCAGACGAATGAGCCGGTACATTTTCGTAATTTTATTCTTCTTTAAATGGGGTCGTTTGTTCATCAATTCCGCTTTAAATACGAGTATATCTAATAAATTGGCAAAGTACTGTCCGGTTATTGTTATTCCCTTTTTCAAATAGTCAATGATGATTATGCCGACCGTTTTTTTATGCACACTCGCCTGCAAAAGTCCACTGTTTTGATTGTTCTTTTATTTCTAGCGTGTAGTGGTGTATACAGAATGAACTGTTACGAAATGCAGTAAAAATTCACTTAAACTGTTCTCGAAGAGTTCCAAATTCTGTTTTTAAAATCTTATTGTCGATAACTGTTTCGTGCGCATGGCGGTATCATTTGAAATTACTACAATCTCACGAACATTAGCCCGGCGATCATCCAACACGTTATCGTGAATTGTTGATTGTTTCTTACGTTGCGACGTCATTTGGACGTCCTGGACGCTCAGCGTCTTTTGTTCTCGTACGTGCGCAACAAAATTCAGTAAAACACTTGTGTACCATTCCATGCGATGCAGCATAATATTTTTCCGTCCGTCTTCGGTTTCTCTAATGGTTTTATTGCGCAATAAGTAGGGCTTTATTAAAACAAGAAGCTAAATTTTTCCATTTTAGCCAAATCTCACAAAACAAAGTTCCTTCGATCACTATAAAGAGCCAATTGTTTGACAGACCTTTTTTTTTGTATCTGTTCCGAGATAAAAACAAAGATGTCAGAAAAAAAAATCTGAGCGCCATCTTCCAACAAAGTCACTTACTTATCAAACACCCCTCGTATTTGTCTAAACCGCACAGAAAAAGTTCTTTGAACTAAATTAACGAAAAGGAAAGAAACATGACTTTCTTCCCTTTGAATCAAGGATTTATTAAAGATCCAACATATAAGCTTATCAGACAGCAGGAGTATAGGTTGACAAAATCAAAAGACATTTTATTAATCACTTACCTAGTCAAGTCGTAAATACTGGTATACAACTGAACTCACTCATTACGAATGCAACACTGGGCGCATCCATTTCGTATTGATTGCGATTTGACAGTTGATATTTATGCTTCATTGTGACGTTAAAAGTTTTTGATATTAATTGCTTACAATCATGGAATGGGGTGACATCGAAAATCGTATTTTTGTAGTTGCCCTACTTAAATGCAACATGGAAAAAGGCGATATGTTTAGGACGTTGCGACCGCTTGGAATCACTCGCAATTTTGTGTATCGTGCTGTGAAGTTGTTTGGAGATACTGGTCGAGTACGATCCGGCCGTCCGCGCACTGTGACAACTCCGAAAGCGATCAAAGCCGTGAAGAAACGAATCGACCGAAAACCGCTGCGAAAACAGAAAATCTTGTCGCGGGAAATGCAAATTTCGCAAAAATCCGTGTCTCGCATTATCAAAGAAGATTTAGGACTCAGCGCGTACAAGCGACACACTGGACACCTGCTCACGGCCGCATTGAAGGAAAAACGCAAGCGAAGATCGAAAGCGTTACTCAGCCGGTACACGAAGAACGCTCACAGATAAATTCTGTTTACCAAAGAGAAAATCTTCACCGTAGAAGAATCGTTCAATAAGCAGAACGATCCTGTATATGCTCGGTCATCCAGAGAAGCATCCCAACTCATCCCGAGGATTCAAAGAGGCCACCATCCCGCGTCTGTAATAGTATGGTGGGGAGTGTGCTATGATGGCGTTACCAAGCTCCATTTTTGCGAAAAAGGAGTGAAAACATCGGCCAAAGCATAACAATCGACCGTCTTGGAACCCATTGTGAAGTCTCTCAACCAATCAATATTCAACAACAAGCCATGGACTTTCCAGCAAAACTCTGCTCCAGCTCACAAAGCAAAAACGACTCAAAAAATTTTTTTTTTTAAATATTAATTCGTTTTCATTTGGCGCTTGACTAGGTACAATCATTTTCGTAAGATCTCATCATTTAGTCACTTTAAAGTTCGAGAATGGATTTCTTTTCTTGTTAAATGCCTCAATTACAAGTAGACTTCATAAACACTGTCGAAACCTATGCAAACAATTAAAGTTGGTCAATAAGACGAAGTACCTGGCGGGCATTTTAACCTCATTAAAGTAAATGCCAGCAAATTCAGGAAGTACCCAAGATTGTGCGCATTCAGACTGAAAGGAAGGCCTTCAAAATTTACTCAGATATTTTTTTTTTTATTTACGCTCGCACCAAGTAAATTTCTCGTTTCTCTGGCAAAATATCAAAACGATGAGTTTCATAAATAAACACTAAAACTTGCTCGTTCAAGAGCCCCTCGCAAGATGCAACAACCTCAGTCTAAAAATTAGGCGGCAAAAGATGTTTTTTTTTTATTTTCGAAATATGCATCCAAACTTTTGTCGCATTTTAATTATTCATGTTCATCATAAAACAACAATCTCCGATAACAAAGGAGACACAAGTGTTGTACGAATATGTAAAAATATTTGCTTGTCGTCCTGCCACTACCCACTCCTAATTTCGGGCTTAGTGTTGTCATGTTTTTCACCGGAGAGCTGGGAACTTTTTTTGTTTTGTTTTTTAATCCTATTTGCATGCAAATTTTCTATTCCCTCCCACTAGATTGAGGTTTTTGCGTTTTAACCCCTATCCTAGCTAGGGAACGTCATTGAAAAATCGATAAATCGTGTGTGTATCTCGATGAAGCTGGGTTGCTGCTGCATTTGGTACTGAAAGTTGGAAAGTATTTAACAGAATTCATCTGGAAAGGGATGTGAATTCATACAGGCTATTTTTGGATTGTCAGATACGCCCCATTTCATAGAGAAAACAAGTATTTTAATTTAACTTTATTGACAATCTAGTTACGAGTATATAGTACTGGGTGGAATGCAATTTAAAATCAATCTGTTGCAGTTGTTTGTTTGTGTAGTTTTCGATTAAATTCTGAGATTTCAAAAAAAAAAACAAAACATAAACTCATTTTCAGAGTCAATTAGGGAAAATTTTTATTTGGTGCTGACATAAACACAAGCAACGAACTAATGAATTTGGAAAATCAAAATTGATTGATGAGAATGTTTCAAGAATGATGCCACTACTGAATGATAAAGTTTCTTTGGTCGATAAATAAAAATATTTAGGTAATGTTGCAATATCAGGAAACGCTTCTGACTATAAAGCATTTTCAACCAACGCCTAATGGTATCCAATTTTGTTTTTTCGTGATCGAGTATCATAATAACGATCCGGTCCTAGATATGCCGCTGGCGCAGTTCCAAGTGAAAAGCACTCCACCATCAATAAAGGAACCGTGGGTGTGAAACAAATGCGTCTGTGGTTAGGATTTTTTTTTTCTGTGATTTAACACCACCGTATGACAATCTCAAAGGGCGAAAACTTGTGTAATACACTGCCAGCACCTATTCTGTCAGATTAGCTCTGCTACAAGACAAATGAAGAATGGTAAAGATTCGTCGTTGACTACCCTACTTCACTTAAGATTCAGCATTACCGCCACCATCAAATCAAAAATCAAACTCATTGAACATCGTGATGATAAAACAATGAAATTTTTCTTACGTTATGATGGCTGAGTCTAACCCGTCCCTGAGTAGTAATTATATCATAACAAGTTACTTTGAACATAATCCGAGAAATATCTTCATTAACCTTTCACAGAAAAATCTAAGACTAATTTGGAGGACGAATGGATTCTTTACGGATCAAAGCGAAACGAATGCAAAAGTCAAATTCGTAGTATGTAGGCTCCCTACTAAAAGGGCTTTCGCAAAAGATCGATACATTCGGTAAATCTAAAAAAAACTTGGAAAAGTCCCAAAAAAAAACAAAGAAACAAACCAGGTTGGAAACCCGAAAATCTGTTCAGGTGTAGAGGCTCTTAATCATATGGAAGTAACCCAAGTTATCACACCAGAACCGGTTCAAAACCAACTTACATCACTGAAACTCGAAACTATCAAAGCTGGTATCTGTCGTCCAATATGGTGAAGAATGAAGCTATTTTGTTTTCGAATTCGCTGTTGTATCTGATGGCCTAAGGTCGGCTGGCACGGGTGAAATACGAGTACATCAAGTTATCCTGCAAAAATGTATAGATCCGTTGCCGCAAATTGAAAGGAGAGTTTTCACTGCTAGCATTAGCTTTTAAATCCCTACCGAACAGTGCGAGTAAATTTTACACCGAATATCATTTTTGCAAGCGCAAATTTGACGGATGTGAATAATTTACACTTCGTCTATTTCGGTTTGTTATTTATTCCCGATGCGTTGCACTGCTGTTCTCTGGTGTGTAATAGTGGATCCAGGTTTCATCAACAGCTACCAATTGACGCCAAAAGTCCACCCGATTCCGCATCAGCAAGTCCAAACACTCTTTCGACGTGCTCTCGCGTTTGTTGTTTTTGGCCAGGAGTGAGAATGCGCGGCACGCACCGGCAGGATACCTTTTTCTTTTGCAGAATATTGCCCAAAATATGGGCATCTTTATGGTATCTGCTAGCTCGCGCACCTTCACTTTCCGGGCAGCCAACACCATTTCATGTATTTTATTGACATTGTCCTCTGTAACAGTATCGGAGGGCCTGCCGCTGCGGACTTGATCAGTAGTGGAGTTGCGGCCACTACGAAACTCTCGAGACCAATATTTGACGGTGTAATCTGACGGAGCATTAGCTCCTTAATATTTATCCAACTTTTCTTTTGTTTCCTTCGCGGTTTTGCCTCTCAAAAAATAATGTTTTATGATTGAACGAAAATCGTTTTTGTCCATATTCAACATGATGCCAAACACGTCAACAACAATCAGTTGTCAAAACAAAACTAAAGACAGTATCACACTGAAATTTGGCATGTCTGCCTAAATATGAACGGACTTCAAGGCACCATAACCTTTTTTGCAGTAGCAGCGCATTCAGGCGGTCATGGAGGTTACTTTTCACCCCACCTAGTACCTCTAGATCCATGCTAAATTGATTTTGGTCAGGTAGCCAATATATATATTGACTCCAAGTTGAATGTTCGTTCTATCTAACAAAAAAGTTTTGTTTTGCTGCATCAATCCAGGAGGTTTGCGAGGGTTTTTGAATGACTGAGCACATCAGTTTTGCTGTTTTTCATGGCTACTTGACATTGGTGCTACTGAGTTTCAGCACTTAAAGCAGTTTGTAAGGGCGATGATGAGAGGTTGAAGACCAACTCACTGTCACAGATTCCACCGATTTATTGTGATAGTATCAGTTCAACACAAGAGCTCTTCACTGTTTTCCCCGCTTCTGTGGCGCCTGATATATCGGTAGACGTATTTTGGTTGCAACGAGGAAGTGGTCCAATTCTCTATTAAATAAAATATGTATTAAATTAAATATGCTGACACCTATAATAATGAAGGAATACCTTGCGGCGACTAGAACAGGGTTAGTCTGGTTGCCGTATTTCTTGGCGAATATTGAAATGAAGAAATCGCACCAATTAGCTTAGATTGTAGATGTAGTGTCATGAGACTATGCTTTGCGATTGTTGTGCCTAAAAGTCTTTGTTAATTTTTTTGGCGATGAAATCACAAAAACCATATCAACGTCATACTTAGGGTTTAGTATAGGTATACGTTTTGCCAGTTTTTGGTGGTAGCACCTGTATGTCAACAATCTTTTTGACCAAGGCATAATACCTATAGTGTTGTTGTTTTCTCCCTTTCAACATTCTCGTTTATAAGCTTGGCAAATATGCCAGACTGGAACTGAGACACCACTGGAGATTGACAAGTTAACTCTGTTGAGTGGCCTTAATCGTCTAACACCTAGCCACCAAGAGGGTATCATAATGATTAATATCCACAGATAGTTCTTGTCGGGTTCTAATTCTAAATCACTGCTGGTGAAGAGTATGACGACTATTCTAAGGATTTTTCGAAAAGTCGCGTTAATGTTGTACCTAAAGATGTGTTCTATTCGACTGCATTAAATTTGATGAAAAATCTGAAAAATGAGGTGATAAATACTAAATTTTAATTTATGCAGTAATTGATCGATTTTTAAAGAACTCGTGTACTTAAAATTGCTTAAATAAATTTGAATACATTTTAGATATTTCACAAGCGTGTACTCCCTTGTGTCAAAATATATCTGTCTTTGTCCGAATGAAGCGAATGTGATTTTCATTTCAATTTCCGTTTTTTTTTTGTTTTAATATTTCTCTTGGCACTTTGCCGACACAAATACAATAATTACATATGCCACACTACCCATCTCAGAGCAGACGACAATTGGCATTTTGTCATGTTCCTTCTTTTGCCAACCGTCAAATCCTTAGAGAATTTGACAATATAAATGAGAAGCTTATGAAGGGAAACGTCACAATAAAAATGCTTGCATCACAAGTCAACGAATCGCAAATAGATTTCTAATGTTATATTATAGCACCTAACACCTTAACCCAAAGGAATGGAGGAACAATCAATGGAGAGCTGAGATAAAATAAACAAGATTCAATAAATGACTTACAGTCTGTTTGATAACATCGTACACGACAAAAATTAAAGAACTTATAACTATAAAAAAAAAATCAATTGTACTGGTTTATTTTGTTTATTTACTTGAATGCTTTTCAATTAATATGTTGTCCACTCTCCTCCATTATCAATAATTGCTTGGAGTCTTCAAGGCATCCTTTCTACTAATCTTATAGCATAATCTTGAGACAAAGATCTCCATAAAACTCGTATTTTTCGTGATAATTGTTTGACCGTCGAGGTCTTCTTTCTTCTTAGAGCTTTAGCTTCATGAATGCCCAAACATTTTCAATGGGATTTGCATCCGGCGACTGTGATGGCCAATCTAAAACATCGACGTCATTTTCTTGTTTCCACGGACTGCACAAACGACTGCGATGTTTCGGATCATTATCTTCTTGCAGTAGAAAATTCTCATTCCTTCTTTTAAACCACCTTTGGGCAGATGGTAATAAAGCCTTCTTAAAAATGTTGACCATGTTGGGTGCGTTTAAGTTATTTGTAAACATGAACAAATTGCCAAATCCTTGTTTGGAGAAGCATCCCCAAAAGTGCACCTTTGCCGGGTGTTTGACGGTCCGCTGGATTAATTTATTTGATTGTGTACACCAGGTATGAGTGATAAGAGACCACGCCCAAAAAGAAGCTTCATCCGGAAAAAACGTTGTTCCAATCTCTGTCCAAATTCTCCTTGGCCCAACTGAGTCGTTTTTCTACGTGTTTTTTGACAGTAGTGGTTTCTTTATTGTGCTTCAAAATTTTACATTGTTGGCTAGTAAACGTCTTCTTATCGTATCACAACACACATTTAGACCCCTTTTACGTAAAATCCCTTGTCCTCCACGTAACGATAGAAGAGGATTTTTTTTTCAAACACGCGTAGAATCATATTGTCCTGCTTTTTTGTTGTTTTTGGCGTAGACCCACGATCCGGCAAATCATCTACATTTTTAACTTTTGAATAACGGTGCACCCACTTGCTAACAAATGCTTTGGACTTTTTCATGTATTTAGCAGCTGCTCCGTATAACATTTTCGTTACTTTTGGATGCGTGCACAAGAATACTGCTTCATAACGTGATGCAAACGCGACACTCATTTTAAAATACTTCTGTCTCTGACAAAAATTGAAAACTCTTTAAATTGTTTTATTCAAAGCATCTTGGCAGAAGTATTTTTTTTTATCTGCTAATGCAAATGCCACTTCCAAACCGGTTTTCATAAACGAGTTTTGCCGTATACAATCTTATCAAACGGACTGTAGTTATTTTCGCGACAGCTCAGAGTAGAATGTGTTGTCTTCTCATAAGCAGAATCTTCCACTTTTATCACTATAAGGTTTATCATTGTCTGACAAATGGATGGCGACGTTTGAAACAGCCGGCAAATTTTTCGTCTTTTTTATGCTTCACACGCATCTACCCCTTGCTTAGTCGTAGTCGGTAAACATACCCACTGCACAATCTACCACAATAAATTCGATTTATTTCTTGTTTATTTACATATTTGTACACACTATCAGCCAATATGCAGCATTGATGTGCAAACTTTTGTATTGTTATTAAGACAATACGTCCTCTTATGATGTGTCCTTTACACTCACGTGTCCTTTAAGCGAAAGTCCAACACGTTTTCATCAAGAAAATTTTCAGAGGGATTACGTACGCCCATTTGAAAACCGAATGGGTGTACTTGATGACTACTCGTATCTCAGTTTGCAGTCATGCTGTCATGTTTCTTATAAATAATTTGTTTAATTAACATTTCTTTTTCACCGAAAGAAAGTATTTGGTCCTGACTATACTATCGATTGAAAAGTATCTACTGGATTACAACCTAACGTATTACCAAATTAACTGAGCAGAAAAGATAATTGAATGAAGGAATGAGTTTGAAAGATTGGAAAAGCAAGGCAGGTGGTGTTGTTCTTCAAGGAATGGATAAAACAACCTAGCAGTCCATGATTAAATACATCGTTTTGTAAGGTGTACTATATAGTAGGTCCACTCCAGAATACTCTAAACCCTAGGACTATCCCGAGTCTGCGAGTAATTTAAAATTTAACTCTTCCAATACGAATTCGAAATTTCATCAAATAATGCAAAACCGGCCGGGCCATTCAAAGTGCTTCAATTCATGAAATCAAATTTCAATTTTTATTTATTTTTGAAAAGTTTTTTCTTAACAGCGTACGTATGTTGTAAAATTGGAAAATTTCCCGCTGTGTGCATCGAAAAAATTGAAAATAAGGGAAAAAGGTGTGCGGAAAATCAATATAGTAGAATAAAGCTATTGTACTCGTATGTATTTATATTTTTATTATATCCGTTCAAAACAATCTTACCGTCTATTAGGAGTTCAGAGAAGGCAAAACAAAAAATGAAATATACAAACTAAAAACTAACACACCAGCAGTAGTCTTATGTAAGATCAATAAGTGAATGAATCGAAGTTGGAAGAATGCCATAGAAATTAAAACGCTTTCGAATAGCTGTGATGGGAAAATACTCGTATACTCGTACATTGTGACGAAGCAATATCACCTTGTGTTCTCTATTTTGTCAATATTTAGTCTCTTATCGAACTGTTGTCTTACAATCAGTCCCTTTGTGACATCAGTTGGAGCATTGTTCGCTGTAGCATATTCGATACAGTCTGAGCCCGTAATTTATGTGGAAGATTCTTTGGTGTTTTGAATATTAAAAATTTTCCTGAATTTCGGTACTCATATAGAGCTGAAGGTTTTATACACAGCGTAGTAAGACACTATCTACATACGAGTATATTCGTTCTCATCTACATTACGTAGTAGTTGAATTGTGAGAAACTCAGACTGTTTGTGGGTATCAGGGTTGCAGACGTTCTTCCAATCTTTTGAAAGCTACGTTGCAGTTGAAAAGTCTCCAAACAGCGCAACTGTCTGTCCTTACATCAAAAAAGAAAATTGGCTAAAATATTTACTACATTCTTACCTTCTTCTATTTTCTTAATGTGACTTCATAGATACAGACAAGATCAGAAAGTGCATGATAAACACGTATATTGAAGGCAGCCTCAAAAAGAAATCAAGAGCAATTTATTGGTATTTTTGAAACAACTCATGCCTAAGTATCTCTTCTCACCTACCAAACTATTTAAATGTATTTCACACGGAAACGAAAATAAAATGCCATACGTTTCTGAACTCCGTTCTGGCAAGTTTATTACTTCTTAGCGAGATTGCTAAACAGTTCAAAATCCACATTAACTAGCAGATGAACTTGTGAAAATAACACAATTCTGTATCTATTCTTTTTTTAAAACTCTTAAGCATCCTATTAGTATGTGTACGTAACGTCATGCTCAAATTAGATGCGATAGACAACACGGATGGATGAAACTGGATCAGAAACACAAAATAGTGTTTTATCGGCAAAAAGCTCAGACATCTTAGTGGGTATTACAGGTCGTGGCGTGGTAAGTAGACATTGGCCGATAGATTCTTAAAACAGTTTTTGGAAGAACTACAGAGATCAAGAGGAATTCGCTCTGCCTTACTAATATCAGTAAAAAAAATCAGCTTCATGCAGATCATAGTGATCTTCTAATCTCTTCCATAAAACATTGAAATCTTGCGGCATCACAATAAATAGACTTCTCCTGGCTAAGTTATGCGGATCGAGTCGATGAAAGCTATTCTTGTAACTTAATTCAATCTAACCATACCTAATCTAACTCTTCAACAATTGGAACGGAGTTCTAGGCAATCTCTTAATCTTCTATATTCAGTGACATTCCGTGGAATTTTAGCTCTCAATACAAATGCGTTTTACGTTGCAGGTCGATTTTGTTTGGCAATAATTTTAGTTTGCCTTTTATCTGTGAGTTTATACCTGACAATAGGGAGAACAGTTGATAACAATTAATTATGAAGTATTGTATTTTGCCATTTGTAGTAAAAAATACACAACTTTTTTTTTTGATAGGGTACCCTGTCTTCCACGCTCGGTATGTGACCGCGTCGCGTTGACGAAAAGCGCCCGCAAGCCGAGCACCGCGCCAGGGAGAATTGCGCGAACAAACAAAGAACAATTGAATTTTTTAGAAAAGAATTCGTTGTGAACAATATTTTAAATGTGGCTTACTTCGTTAATTGTAGCGCTACAGTTATAAATGAGGTGTTGTTGTAAGGTGCATTTAATAAAAAATCAAGAAATTCTAAGAGGCATGCATAAAAAATCGAAGCAAATAAAGCTAAAAATAAAGAAACGGCTAAGAGGCGTCGATTAAGTCAAATATTATTGCAATCGGCTTATGAGAACCCAGCCAACCAGGCCCCCGAAGTTTCTTTCCGTGAAGAAAATTAAGAACCGCAACTCAGTACAAGTGGAGTAACGACTTCCGTTCAAACCGTAACTCAACCCGAGAAACTAGCTAACGCCGACGAGTGCAAATTATATAAAAAATTATAAGGGTTCCCTGTTTAAAATTGAGGCACGACCCGATCGTTCATCCGTATTTAAACGTTTTTATTTAAAATTATTTTATTGAACCAAACTTTGAAATTTGTTCATTTTATTCGACCACCTTTTGCCATTTTTCGATTAAAACTATTTATTCCATAAGTGGAACATATTTGGGGTTGCTTGTTGAACCTCTGAGTCGCATGGCTTTCACACACCTTCTTTGAAGCCAATCTTACGCCAGCAAGAGAGTGGTGCAAGGATTAGAACAAATGATAATTTGATAATCAAACATGTGTGTGGTACGGCTTTGTTTTGTTGATCAAAACTTGACTCCTTAATTCTTAATTCATTGGTTCAATTATTTGACCAGACTTTAGTAGCTCAATCTTATCAAACACACAGCATCACCTTTCTTGGCTTAAATCCTTACCTTCCTGTCATTTGTTGAGCTCCATCTACTCTTTTTGACCGAGACCGCCTTCGCACAACATTATCGTATTTCGTTGCGTTTCAACAGCGATTGGCTAATTTTTGTAACTAGCTGGTTTCAAATTGATTGAAACTATTTTAGTGGCGATCTAAAGTTCCTTACCGATGCCATGACTGCATGCTACAAGGTGGCTGACTCGAACTCAAACTTTTTAAAATGCTATAATTTTTTTATTTTTTGATAAATTTTATTGTTCGAAAGCAAAAAATGTTGGAAAATACATAAATTTTCAAATTGTATCAGTAATTTTCAATATGTCCACCTTTGGCGCGAATAATGGCCTTTAGACGGCCGAAGAAAGCATCGCACGCTGCACGCAATTGGCTCTGCGGTATTTTGACCCATTCCCGGCGAAGTGCTTGTTTGAGGTGGTCCAAACTGTATTTTTTAGTGCCAACCTTCGCCTTTAAATACCCCAGACAGAGAAATCCAACGGATTTGCATCCGAATAATTTGCGATCCATTTTGTCGAAGAAATTAAGCGGAGAGTGACCATCGGCGGTTATGGCGGCCCAAACCATCACCATCGGTGCTGCCTGCTTTCTGGTGGCCGTCCGAAGTTGTAAATTTTCGAAGGACCTCTCTAGCAAGTAAACTCAGTCATTTTGTTTGTTGACATATTGCTCGATAACATATGGCGACTCATCGGAAAAAACCAAATTCGGCAACTCACCACTTTCGTGCAAGCGTAGCAACTCCTTCACTCTTTCGACTCTAACTTTTTTCTGTTGCGGTGTAAGATCGTGTGCTTTTTGGAACTTAAATGGCTTGAGCCCACGCTCATTTTTCAGTATGTGTTGCATCCGTTCTAACGATATGTTGAGCTCACGAGCCATTTTTCTTCCACTTCGACGCGGATTTCGCTCAATTCGAGCCTTCACTTTCCGAACCATTTCTGCCGATGTTGCTGTTTTCTTATGACCACCTCTATGGCGTTTTGCAACGCTGCCAGTATCACGGTAACGAGCTATGGTTCGAGACACAAATGATTTATTCACGTTGAGGTGCTGGAGGGCTCTAACGATAGCTACTTGTGGGTTTCCAGCCACATATAAAGCAGTTTGATCACTATCACGTTTGAATTCCATCGCGGATAAAAATTTGTCAACACAACTGAGACGCAAAACGTTTAAAAGGCTTGTAAATAATAAAATTATCTGTCATGTGTCAAAATTTGAGCTCACTGTCATGAACGGTTTGGAAATTATAGCAGTCTGAAGTTGGTTGCAGTTCGAGTCAGTCAGGGTGTATATTCACACTGCGGCAAAACTTAGTATCGCTGTTAAACTCGTCAGACTGTGCAGAATGTCAATGGAGCCGCTTACTTTTAAGGTCAAAAGCGATCTCGCTGAGGCCTTTTTAGGTAAAAAAAAAGGATTTAGACGAAATGATAAGCTATCAGCTATCATGAGATTTCGTTAGAATGTTGTACAAATCTGTAAACCACTCGTACATTGATTGCTTGCATTTGCAGGCACATGTGGTAAGTGAGAGAAAAATTAAGTATATCATTTTCTCTCAGCAGGAAGGGACTGAATGTTCATATAAAAAACTATAAGTTTGAAGTAGGTAGAGATTTTCTTTACCTCGTCGTTTCTATTAAGTTCGGTAATGACAATGACAATTAGAAATCAAACAAAGACTTACACCAAACCGTGTTTATTTTGCGTAAGAAAACAATTAAGTTACGAGTATAAGGAATTTGCGAGAAACCCTAAAAAGACAACATTGAACCCTGATCACGAAAGGCGGTTGGAGATATCCGACGGGCTTTGGAAAATCTCTCTCTTTCTACAAGCCTACCAGTGACATATGGTATATCTGGTAGTTTCGAACTTAAGACAACATCTAAGCAAGTAGGTAACACGGGGTATTTTGTTACTTGAATTTTGCTGCTCCTATATTTAAATTAGAATGAGTAAAATGCTTTTGGTCTAACCAAAACATGAATCTGATTACCCTACCCCTTTTCGCTAAATTTTACAAACCTACAGCGAGCTTTCGGATTTCCTGATTCATCATTATTCATTTTCTACTTCCTATAACTTTTTTAGAATTATTGCTACACATAATAGATAGAGTTAGGTAACAAAGTGAAAATGTTTATAAAATAAATTCTTAGTGCATATTGTAGTTCCTATGTGAAAGCAGATTACGGATACGTGTACTCTACATCAATCAATACAGACACATGGATGGAAATATAGTCGTACATGTTTAAATAGAATTATTATACATATCACACTATTTTGCGATTGTAGTATAATTTAGTTATAGTCCAAAGGTACACTGCAGGCAAAGATTAGACATTAAAAATCTCAAATGTGCCCGAAGGCCATTCAATCTGTTTAATTTGTAGCAAAGAAGGGGGAACGAAAAGCCTTAGGAAAATTACTTTAAATAATGCCATTCGGTAATCTCATCGTGAATTGTTATTTACTTGTGTAATTTACATATTTTAAACTTTCCAAACGATTTGACTGCTTATTGTTTCCGTTAATGACGTGGTGACTTTTTTTTTAGTTATCAACGGCAAGGAAGAGAAATTTACATTTGCTATAATTTTGTTTGTGTGTATAAAACTCTTGTAATACGGGCTGCCTATTGTACTCTTTAAGTAATAGATCATCGTTATGACGAATTTGATTTGAGTTTTAAGAAATCTGAGGTCTTGATATTGGCTTGACTGCCTGAAAATTGGAGCAGCCTCCTATTCCAGATATCAATGTTACAAAAGTCGTCATAATTTATTATTGGAGGATTAGTTTCAACTGCATTAGCGAAATAGAGGCCTGTTAAAGTACAGGGTGCACTTTTATGTCCGTATGTACGAGTAAACATTGAATAACTTTGACATTTATCAACCGATTGACTGGAGTAGAGACATGAATCGCTTCACACCGAAAAAGTGATGCTGTACATTGAAAATAGTCGTTCAGTTGTGTTAACTCAACGTAAATACGAGGGCGGGTCAATAAGTCCGTGACTTTTTGAATTTCTGACCTCTTTACTGAAACAGCAACACTGCTCCTGTCAACAGGCATCTGTCAGTTGACTCCTGTCAAAATTTAAACTTGCTGCGTCAGTTAGTTTGTGTTTGACAGCTATTTTTATCAGACTACTCACTAATTTGAGGAGAAAATGGAAAAAAGTGAATTTCGTGTGCTTATTAAGCATTATTTCTTGCGAAAAAAAACCATTACCGAGACCAAGGCTAAGCTTGATAAATACTATGGGGACTCTGCACCATCGATTTCAATGGTAAAAAAGTGGTTTACTGAATTTCGTTGTGGCCGTACAAGCACTGAAGATGCCGAACGTCCTGGACGCCCAGTTGAGGTCTCTACACCCGAAACAATCGAAAAAATTCACGATATGGTGTTGGCCGACCGAAGATTGAAAGTGCGAGAGATTGTGGAAGCCGTAGGGATCTCGCATGGCTCAGTGGTTTCAATTTTGAATGATCACTTGGGCATGAGAAAGCTTTCCGCAAGATGGGTGCCGCGTTTGCTCACAGTCGACCACAAACGCAATCGTGTAACAACTTCACAGGAAGGTTTGGCGTTGTTTAATCGCAATATGGAGGAGTTTTTGCGCCGTTTTGTAACCGTGGACGAAACATGGATCCATCACAACACACCAGAGAACAAACAACAGTCAAAACAGTGGGTTTCTAAGGGTGAATCGGCGCCAAAGAAGGCCAAGGTGGGTTTGTCAGCCAATAAAGTTATGGCGACTGTTTTTTGGGATGCACGCGGGATAATCCACATTGACTACCTTCAAAAGGGAAGAACAATCAATGGGGAATATTATGCCAACTTATTGGACCGATTCAATGACGATTTGAAAAAAAAACGACCTATCCATCGTTTGGTGTCGAATTTTGTTGAGCACCGACATGCAGTTCTTCAACGCCCAAAACGTTCCAATGAACTAGTTGAAGCGGTAAGAGAGAGTGTTCTCGAGGACCCACATGTGTTGTATCGTCACCGCGCTCATTACGGCGTCAGTGGAACCACCCTGCGGCGCATTTTGAAGAATGATTTGCATTTGTTCCCATATAAAGTGCAATTCACTCAAACAATATTGCCGGCAGACCGTCCACGTTGCTTGAAATATGGCCAAACAGTCGCACAATGGATTTTTGGGATCAAATTTTGAAGACCAATTTCACTCTCTCTGGCGCCGTTAACAAGCAAAATTGCCGCATTGGGGAACGGAAAATCCACACGAGACCCAGGAAACACCATTGCATGATCAGAGAAGGCGAAGCAGTCCAAGGGAATCGATATCGGTACCCCCATAGAAAGAAGTCTGGGATGGTTAAATCGGGCGATCTTGCTGGCCATGCCAAATCGCCAAAACGGGAGATAACGCGATCAGGACAAGCTTTTTTCACAATATCCATTGTCATCCAATTCCGGCAATAAGAAGTCGTTTATCATGGCCCTGTAGCGTCCACCAGTAACAGTGACCGTATTGTCGATGGTGGAATATTGGGTATTATCTAAGATCTGCCGTATTTTAAATTCTGATATACGCCGGATATTTCTGATCTTGAATTGTCCAAGATGTTTTAGCAGCTCATACATTTCCAACGAAAAGTAGTTTGTAAAGGCTCTAATAAGAAGAATTGGTCCAGTTTGAAAAGATAACTTTCTTCATTTGGGGATGATAAAGATCCATTCATCGGGTAGACTTGTTTTCAACTGGATTTTACAAGTTTTACTTCTTTACGAAGTCGTTTATGGCTACTTTAAATAGTTCAAATAGTCAATCCGAGCAGACTTTTTTGATTCTATAGGTATTATGATGATTTGACCTTCGGTGTCTGGTGTATGACTTATTATCAGTTTTTCTATTCTCTCCGACAGTGGTCAATTTTATTATTCATCCAAGCCTCCGTTTATTTCTAAAAAAAAAAAAAAACATCTTTCTATATTTCCACGATTTAGAACCTGGCTTTCCTCGTATGTCTTTTACTTTAAGACATCCCGACTCGTCCCTAATTTTTTCAACAGCACCACCCGGTATACTTCCCTATTGGTTGGTACTTCTTACCGAAGTCCATCAGCAAATGTTCCATTGTGAAGGTTAAAAAAAAATCATCAGATCTGGCAATTCTCTTAATAAGGCCCTGATGGAATATGCTGTTTGATTTGGCTCTGACGATTTTTGCTTTCCATATGTTTCAAACATGCAAAGTACTGAGTAATAAGGTCAAAGATTTATAAGTTCCCAATCAATTTTGTGTGTCTATTAGTCTTAATTCGTTCCCCGAGGTAATATTTCTAAAGCTGCTTTCAGACTGTGATCCCTAAGGCGCTCTCACTTTTCACTTAAAGTCATTGACTTCTGTCAATGTAAGACATTCTTATTGTTGAACAACCTATGGAAACTATAGTAGATATTAGCTAGAGATCACATTAGAGATATATTCTTCACTTCAGTTACATTACTCCTCTCTTATGTGTAGAGAAGCGATGTCTACAGTTGTCATCTTCCAGAAAACTACTACTGGCATATTTTTGTCTGGCTTTGGAGCCAATTTTTTTTTTTGTACATTTCTTTATAAATTCAGACCATGGCCATACTCAAACAATCGCAAGAACCCTGTAACGATGCGTTTAACCTAGGCGATGAAAGCTAAGTCCTTCGCTCATCGTAAATAAAGCCCGATGCTCCGTAAAGGTCGGAAGCAATCTCACTGAGGCATTTAATGTCAAACAAGAGCCTAGACATGTTGAAGCTTTATAGTGTGATTTTTAGAGAATTATGCGAAACTCGCAAGCCCACACCAGAGGCACAATGTTCTTAAAGTCTCTACAACTACATACTTGGATACCCGTACGCTATGACATTGATACAAGTACAGCGAGCTGTAACTGGCTTTAAGTGAATTTTGGTCATTGACGGAGAAAAGATTAAATGGTTATCAGCGAATGGATGTTCTGTGAAAAAGTCTTCCAATACTAACAGTAGGGGAACTCCTCGGTTTATGTGAAGCAGATTAGTTGTCCAATGGTCATTATTCGCTTGAGACTATGGTGCAATCTAAGTTCGTACATAAGTATGCATCAGCCTGATAAGATAAAGCCATAGAAATATATTTTTTAAGATACGAAGCCTTGTTATTGCAAAACTACAAATTGTTCTATAATGATTTCGACAAGCGACTTTTTGAATTTAAATCTGAAAAAACCCCAAGGCATGCTTGACATGACAAAATTGATTCATTTTCTAAAAATTATCAATTGCTCGTAGTTGCGAAATGCAAAATTTATTATTCATTTGACAAATTTCAAACAGAACGTTAATTTGAAATTTTTTCTTGTCTCTGTTTCTTTTCAGACCAATGTGGGATGCACTCTTAAAATCCGTGCGGTGTGAAATCATCAGCTTCTCTCGTAATGATCACATTGACGCTTATGTACTTAGGTAAGTACTCTCATCCATAACTGTCATCGTATTTCCTTGTAGAGAAAAATGAAAATCGAATATCGAAAACCAACAGCCGAAATCCGAAGAGAAAATCAAGAAAAATCTCAAAATCTAAATTTAATCCTCAACAAAAAAATAAATAAATAAATACTCCACACATCTGTTTAGAAAATTTCGCACGTAACATAGTTTGGCTGAGGTTTTGGGATTATTTTTAAACCATTGACGAATGTTTATAACCTTTTCGAATCCCCAAAGTGTTTAAATTTAACCACGCCGCAGAGAGTAGCATTTCAGCAGACAATGGCTATTTGGAGTCCGCGCACTTTTTGGCATCACAACATTATATCGCTCTGGGGCTGGTGTTTTGTGTTTTTTGGTGTTTTAGGACTGTCGCTTGTATTCGTGTCGTAAGAATACGGTGTCATTGGCACCGAAAACTGCTGATTTTTGCTACAAACATACGATTAAGAGTAGATGCTTGTCGGTAGTGATTTGCTGCCCAATCGCTTCGAAGTAAATAAAAATTGGTATGTGAGCGGCAGACTTACCCTAGTTCTGAGATGATGGACGAAACAGAAATTTTGTTTGACGTCCTTCTACCGGATCAAGAGGAGGCGAAAGTATTTGTTATTATTTTTATTTTCTTCTTCAAGTTTTGGCGTTTTTTGGGATATGTATGTATGCGTGAATTTATTGCTCGTCTTACGCATTTTTTTCTTGTTCCGACAGAATTTTTGTTTATTTAGAACATTTCGACTGTTTTCTGTTTTATTTCACTTTTGCCTTCTCTTTCGGCATGACGAATGACGAACACAAGTGATGGGATGAGCAGATAAGATGCTTACTTCTGTACGATGGATATCCCAAGATCTTCGTTTGAAACACTTACGAGTACTCGTAGCTTTGATTAAAGAGAGTTGTATTATTTCGAAGGATTTTGCTTATTCCTTTGGTATAAGCCCTCACTTTGGGTTGGCATATCTTATTACATGGTAGACATGGTAATGTTTTTGACCTTCGTCGGAAGGGAAAAGCCCTTGCTGATTTCGAATTACATACTTGGAATTTGAATTCTCTAATGGAGATTGATTTCCTTTGAGAATCGTATTTCCTTTTGAGAAAGAAATGAGATTTCTCTTTAGTATCTGTTATAGGCAAGTTTGTTGTTTTTTTTCTCATCATCATGTTCGTTTATTTCATTTAAACTATCAATGCGATTTCACTATCGACATAAATTTACCTTATTCATTTCTCCGGCTACTTCAGTTACGCGTCTCTTGTTGCCTGAGATCCCTCGTCGATTGCGTTAGGCTTTCCAATATTGCGTGGCCCCACTGAGGTGCAATTGCAGTTCCCCTGGACTAGAGCACTGGTGTCCTTGCGCTCTATATGACCTAGCCATCTTAATCGCTTTAAGCGAAGCCTTCGAAACAAATCAACATCATTGTACGGCCGTTATACCTCCCGCACACTCCGTCAATGCGAACGCATGAACCAAATATCACACGAATTTTTCACTCTAAGCACTTATGTAGATAGATCTTATCTGCTCTCAAAAGTCCATGCCTCTGATCTTTATAACAACCCAGGTATGATATGGCTATTGTTTATTGTTTTATTCGTTGCTAGTCAATATTGAAACCAAGGAATGCCAGACGTTAAAAATACTGGTTGCGTTTATTCCGTCTATTACAATGTGACCAAACTGACTTATCGTATTTTGGTCAGGAGTCTATCAGCAAAGTTCGTCTCTGGATTTGATGTAGTGCAGGCGCTGTATGTCCACTGTACTATCTAAGACTCGCTCCTTTTATATTTTGGCTAAAAAGTCACCGAGTCAAATTTGTTGTTCGTTCTTAGGACACTGCTCGAAGGTTCTCGCTACGAACTCGTAAAAACGTTCCTTTGTATCGTCGACTTATTTTTCCGTTGGGTTATTCGCGCATACGAGTATAAGGCTAATGGTAGGAAATTTAGCTCTGGTACGAACTGATACAAGTTCCTCTTTTATAAAGTGTATCCCATGAAATCGCCTATTTTGGATTTTGAACCATTTCGTTTTTATGTCGGTCTTACAGCGTTATTGTTTGATAGCTGTCATGTGTGAAGGCTTAGTCATCAAGATTTACGCGGACGCACAACAAATAAAAATTGTGAAAATCCACTATCGAAATGTTCACCATAAGAGGCACCTTCTAGTGGTACATTGGTCTAATTAATCAAGAAATACCGTCCTCAGCAATTGAGACTTACACGAAGCAGTTTACAGCGAATTTTTACTAAAAATTTGCAATTGCCTTCATGATTCAGTTGGTACAACGTTCGCAGAACACTACTTCGCACACTGGATCTTACAGCACCAACAAGTGAATTGTAATTTTTCGAAGAAAATTATGATTAAGCTTCCACACTCCAGATGCTTCTTTATGTTTTCAGGAGTACTGGCGTTGTTTTTCCGAAAACCTGCTGATTGTTACATTCAAAAAGAGTAAATGCAAAAGTACGGGACTAAAAGGATCCACTACTACCTCCCGCCAATGGGCTTCTCAAAGTGACAACAGGCCTGAAAGATAGGGCTATTGCTGCTGAAATATCTTAGATTTACCTACGTAAAAAATGCCAGAAATAAAGAGATTTTGTCCGGTTGTATGAGAGTACCTTTAAATAGTTCAGTCCCGGTTGTATTTTGAAACAAGAATGCATGATTGTATAGATCCATGATCATCGGCAAGCCGAACTGTCTCCGATTGAGGTCTGCTGAAGATGGAAAATGCTTCGGATATTCACCGAATTCGATCAAATGATCTACACAGACGGTCTATGTGGCTTCAACAAGACCATGCCATTAACTACACAGTGGTGCTTACAGTAGACATTTTAAAGAAGAAATTCATTGATCGTATTATCGCCAGAAATGTACTCGTGCAAAAACGATCCATATACTCGAATGTTGCCCCCTAGGCAAAAGGCTTCTCTGTTGTTACATATCTGTTGCTTTATTTCAGACTTAACAATTTAAGGTTCTCTGTAAGCTAAATGCATACCAAAATGATTGTTGTTATTATTTATAATTTCAAGAAGACGTTGTTGAATGTTTTAAATAGGATCTAGGTGACTTCTAAAAGCAGTTCATTAAGCTAGTACTCCATATCGCATCCGGGACTCAACCACACCAACTAATATAAATTCTTCTCCACTTCAATTGACATTTTCTTAGTAATGTATGTCATTGCGTATACTGCAATCTTCAATTGTATTTGAAGTGCTAGGTAAAATGGCCATATATGACGATTTATAATTGTCGGTCGTCAACCTTCGTTTCTCTCGAATACTTCTAATACCGTTGATGGTTGCTGTGGAGCTCTATTGCTTATCATTTTCTCGCCAGTTGTCGTGGCTCCAACTTGCAGTTTATGCTTCTATGGTTCACCACATTTCATTTGTGAAATGTGAGAATAAATAAAATGGGTCTTAGTGTAGAAACTTGTGGGACACCTTGCTTTGCTTCTCACTGCTGATCTTTAAAGTTTCAGGAGCATCAGAGACTTTGCTGAAGTCTACAAACTCATGTGAAGTACGTTTCCAAATTCGCTTGATAGTATTCCAGTCCAGTCTTTCATTTGGAAGCCAAAATGATTTGGATGAAGAATTTTGTACGTTTTTACCAAATCAGTATGGCGCTTGACAACAACTTCTTTTAAGAATTTCTCCATAACCTGCAATACGAGTGTTTCTCTATATTAAGGCGAACCATCACTTTTTAGTTCGCCTTCGATTCTTGAAACATTTCTTTGCTTAGGACTCTTGTTAATGATTGTTCGAATTACTCGTATTGGTGCGAAAGCGTTTATTTGTAGATCTATTGATGTAATTGTGTCTATTCCATAGAATACATTCTCCAGGTTCTGAAAGATCTTACGGCATTTTACAATCCTTTTTTTATATGCCATTCGATTCCGCAATTAAGTCTCGCGGGAAAGCTATATCTTATTAAACGCGTTAGTGTGGATTTAACTTTTTAACTGGGCTGACAAGGACTTCCATCTTAGGTAGGACTGAGTATGTTAGCTTTTATGAAAATTGTGAGCATCAAGAGTTCTCCATTAAAGAAGGAAAGTCAGCTTTGCAAGTAAGATAACCTTTCGATTACCTTAAGAATCGTGAAGACATAGCGCCCAATTCTGGGAATTTCTGCTACGCAAAATTTCTGATTAAAAAACTGAATATCTAGGCATCCGCTAGCTGTAATATGTAAGAAAAATAGTCTGGAATCGCAATACATGGCATAAAATGCTCATTTAATTTATATTTTTGTAAATCAACTAATAACACGTTTAAGGTGTTGAAATAATTCCTAACTTGAATATGCGACTTAGTTTTTGTCAATTCAAGAGTCCAGCTTCTGCTGATGACAACTACTCAGTATTTTTGAAACACGATTGCACTTTATAAGAACCCAGTCGAACTTCTAACCAAAGTAATACGAGTCTACGGAATGTAAAAAAAAAATATGTGCATACGAAAACAACTGGATAAGTAACCAGAAACAATGTTTGTTTGAGGCTTTGTGTTCAAAGAGTTACGAACGAATTCACATCGCAGAACTTGATAAATAGAAAAAAAGTCATGAGTAAATGCAAAATAAACGTTCAAATCAACATTTTCCGGTGTATGTGTACTCGTATGTAATGCTAAGTTGCATTCTTTGATGATTTTTGTTTTGTGCGGATGTTGTATACAAAATGACATTGCGAAACTAAACGTGGAACAGAAATACGGATATCAAGTATTTTTTTTAATTTTTGATATGAATAAGTATTTAAACAGAAATTAAAAATTTGCACAATGTCGGTATTACGGTCTGTTTGATAACATCGTACACGACAAAAATTAAAGAAGAACTTATAATAATAAAAAAAAATCAATTGTACTGGTTTATTTTGTTTATTTATTTGAATGCTTTTCAATTAATATGTTGTCCACTCTCCTCCATTGTCAATAATTGCTTGGAGTCTTCGAGGCATACTTTCTACTAATCTTATAGCATAATCTTGAGACAAAGATCTCCATAAAACTCGTATTTTTCGTGATAATTGTTTGACCGTCGAGATCTTCTTTCCTTGGAGCTTTAGCTTCATGAATGCCCAAACATTTTCAATGGGATTTGCATCCGGCGACTGTGATGGCCAATCTAAAACATCGACGTCATTTTCTTGTTTCCACGCACTGCACAAACGACTGCGATGTTTCGGGTCATTATCTTCTTGCAGTAACCAATTCTCATTCCTTCTTTTAAACCACCTTTGGGCAGATGGTAATAAAGCCTTCTTAAAAATGTTGACCATGTTGGGTGCGTTTAAGTTATTTGTAAACATGAACAAATTGCCAAATCCTTGTTTGGAGAAGCATCCCCAAAAGTGCACCTTTGCCGGGGGTTTGACGGTCCGCTGGATTAATTTATTTGATTGTATACACCAGGTATGAGTGATAGGAGACCACGCCCAAAAAGAAGCTTCATCCGGAAAAATAACGTTGTTCCAATCTCTGTCCAAATTCTCCTTGGCCCAACTGAGTCGTTTTTCTACGTGTTTTTTTGACAGTAGTGGTTTCTTTATTGTGCTTCGAAATTTAACATTATTGGCTAGTAAACGTCTTCGTATCGTATCACAACACACATTTAGACCTCTTTTACGTAAAATCCCTTGTCCTTCACGTAACGATAGAAGAGGATTTTTTTCAAACACGCGTAGAATCATCTTGTTTTTGGCGTAGACCCACGATCCGGCAAATCATCCACATTTGTAATTTGGGAATAACGGTGCACCCACTTGCTAACGAATGCTTTTGACTTTTTCATGTATTTAGCAGCTGCTCCGTATGACGAATGACGAGTTTTGCCGTATACGAACTTATCAAACGGACTGTATTTTTTGGCACGTTTATGCTAATGCTTCTGGGTGTTCTCGAAAGATTTCATGCGAGCGGTGTAAATTAATGATTAATTGCGTTTCTGGTTACTTTTTTGAATTCATGTTTTTTTTTTGTTTAGTACAAGAAAGCAAAAAAAAAACAAGAAAGCAATCTGAATGAGTTCAGTCAGCAGATCAGCGCTCGTTTTTCATTATGACACCATAATTAGGAGTGGATTTGATATGATGACGATGGAAGTAATATTTAATTCGATGAGTTGGTTATAATTGGTTTTTTGGAACACTTAAACAAAAGAGAGACCTGGGAATGACTCAATATAACCATTTTATGGTGACCGTCTCCTCCGTATATTGGTTTTAACTGATTCCGAAACAGTATTAGCATATCTTAACACAATATTAGGTAGTTATGTCGGGTTTTCCAGGGATCGGTTTGTTAGAGCCAATTTTCGAATACTCTTTCACATATTTTGTCCGATATTTCAGGAACTTCGCGCTTAACACTAGCCCTAAGTACGTCTAACATCTGGTTTGTTGTGATAGGTCTAAGACTTGATGTAGCCCCAGATGTGTTAAACCGCACAAGCGAGGCGGCTAATTGACTAGTTCATTTTTTAAGATAACACGCTCATCAAACCTTGACTTCAATATCTATTTTCTTTGGCCCGCTGTGTGACAAGTGGCGCCACCCTGCTGTAACAATATCTCACTAATCTTGAGTGCACGCAGTTGCGGCCAAAAGAAACTTTCTAACATATCCGGTTAGCGATTTCCGTTTAGTGTGTAGTGGCGTCTTATCAAGCACATGTGGGTTTGTAGCTACATAGCCGAAAGCTCATATTTTGCTACTTGATAAAGCTATGCAGAAATGACCTTCATCACTGAAATTTCTAATCGATTTCAACCATTTCCAGAGACTTATTTGAGGAAGTTCGACGTTTCAAATGGTCACGGGGCTTTGGTTTTTGAGTCAATTTGGTCTCTTACGGGTAAAGGCCGACATCATTTCCCAAAATTCGCCACAATGTTGTTTGAGCGGTGGCTGATTCCTGTGACCGGCGTTGAATGGATTGATATGGGTCGCTGTTTACAGATGCACAATTCTCTCAATAACAATGGAACTTTAAACGGCAAAAATGTAGATTCACATTTTTGGACCAAATTTCGAATTGCGAATGTAGTGGGGGACTAAAACGGCCAAAGACCGCGTTAGCGGTCTTAAAGTTAAGGCCAGCGACTCTTTATTTGACTCGTACATGTAATTCAGTCTATATATCGGCAATAACGCGTCGAATATTGGCTTCTGAGCCCTCAATTGCTTCTGGTTTATCGGCGTAGATATGCAACTTTACATATCTCCAGAGAAAATGATCTAACGGCATCAAATCGGACGAACTAGGTGTCCAGATAACAGGTCCATTGCGTAAAATTAATCGTTCGTCAAATGTTTCTTTCAGGGAATTTATTGCTGAAACCACATGTCTGCAACATGAATACCTTCCAATTGAGGCACGAAAAAGTAAGTAATCATGTCTCTCTTCCGTTCACCGTTGACTAACATTCTGCTCATAATCATTTTGTAAGACAAGTGGATGTATAGTGTTTCGGACAATGCCTTCTGGATTACCATCGCTCCAAATGCGGCAATTATATTAATTGGCAAAGCCATTTACCTAAAAATGTGCTTTATCACTGAATAAAATTCTCGAATGAATTCGTGGATCAATAGCAATGTTTTCTTCGACTCATTCGTAAATCGATTGCCAGTGTTGAAAATTGTAAGTTGACCGCCTCTAAAAAATAATACCTTTTATATATTGTATGCCATGCGCAGCGAACTCAAAAATAAGAAAGGCAGCGTCTGTAGAACTAATTGATCTGTTCTATTGTTGAAACCAACTGGCATGTGTGTGTCCCTGAAGAATAGAAACTTCATGCGAGGAAACCTTATTAGTGCGGCTTTCGTGAATGGGAAAAAGCTTAGATAAATGGAAATACTATATGTACTCGTATGAGCTTAAAACTAAGTAAAAGGTGTTAGTTGCATTAAAAAGTATCACTCACTGATAATCGAAAGATTTTTACTTTCCGTGCTCTTCCTTATTTTCGGAAAGCAAAGGTCCTTCTTTAAATAAGAAAATATGTAATAGTCATGGTGAGCAACCTTGTTAAAACACACGACCTTAGCGGTCGATTTTGTTTTTAGATTTCTTGCGTAAGATACTTTATTTTGATTCCATCCGATGTTCCATTTGTGTTATACATTCACTCCGAGGAAGGGTCTTTTAACCTGTTTAGATGGTCTAAATTAAGTTTACTGTTTTTCGATGAACCGGCGCTAACCATTGCGCCTCAACATCAATGTACTCATAAATTTACTAATTTTGATACTCGTATTAATCTTCGTACCTTTTAATGCCGTACTCGGAGAAGATCCTTACTGCTAAACCGAATTACAAAATCTTACAGAATATATACGTAACTCTCTGCCATCTCCTCATTTTAGACCCTTATAGTGTAGGTTTTTTGAGGAATATTGTTTGATGGATATATAGTATAGCGTTCTCTATTTCATTTAAGTTTTATCAGAACTCCATAAGAGGCTTGCGTCTAAAGTTCAGGACTTAAGTTCAGAATGACTTCCAAAAGTCATGATCCTATAGAGTCTGTTAAGGTATGCTAGTCTCTGAACTTTTTCTAAGCTTTTTCTTCGACGTTTCTTGTTTGCATCTAATTGTCAAGACTGCTGCTTTATATCTAATTCTGATCTAAACGTCTAAACCGCCCATTTTCCACGAAAGAATGTAGTGTCTTAAGGGCTAAAGTTTTTCTTTTGTAAGCAAAGGTTTCAAAATATTGTAATACGTAGCACCCCAACAAAATATACTGATTCAAAACTCTTTATTCATTGCATTTTGTTTTGAGCACTCCTTCAGACATGTGAATTACTCACCATATCATGCTGCCGATCAAATTCTGCTTTATCTCATCAACAATGTGCTGATTATTGACTTCCAAGGCCTGAATGATTTGAGGCTTATCTGGCCCCATAAAAAGTAATCTATTAGCGTCAATTCTCACGATTTAAGTAGCCAAATCACAAATCTAATTAGGTCAATGGATGCATGTAGCAAAATACAAAACGTTTGAATCAATAACCTTGTAAGGTGAGATCCAACTTAATTTTTGAAAAAAAAATGGATCAATGATACCACGAACGCGAAGACCACGGCAAACAACGCACTTTTGAGGGGTGTCTCTACTTGATTTTTCTCAATAACAGGAACGTTAATTATGGCTGTTAACCATCCCATTAAGCTACATGTGAGAACCTTTACTAAAAACGATCTGTAAGCTGCTCAAGAACCCAATCCGCGAACATCTATCGCACGCATTTGTCTCGTGAGTTTAGCTACTGCACATCTTTTCGTAAAGTTTTCGACATAGTGGACCGACAAAAACCTTACGATACCATAAAAACTAACTTCTGTAGCTCGAAGTGTGGCCGAAACCCATGTTTGTCGATTCCACGTCACTCCACCGAGTTTTGCCTAAGAACTTGAGTCATGAACTCTATAAAGTTCAACTGACGCAAAAATTTAAAGTTTCCGACCATAAGCCGCGTAATTATTTTGCCAATTAAGTTTGGGAAATGTATCAAGAATGTAACTGAAAATCATCATGAGCCAAGAGGCACATTTCCAACTCCAAGGCTTTGTTTATGTGCAGAATGGCCACCTGAATAAATGTTTCTCTATCTATTAACTGTTTTGTAAGATTTTCGGGATTGATACATAATTTGGCCTTATTCCGGCCTGCAACATATTAGCGATAAGGCAGATAGAATATTTCCCACGAAACAACAAAGTCTGCGCTATCCAATTTCCATTTTTAACTTCGCTGTACTTTATATACTGCAACGCCGCAGTTGTAATTTGGTATCCTATCCTATCCTATAAGTTAAAATATCCTCTTTTTCGCCTGAAAGTAAAATGATATGAATAAATGAACCACAAATGCAAGATGAGTTGATGAAAACCTATCAAAATTTGATCTCATGTTACGTACTCGTATATGTATTTTGATCTAGGAAATGTTGCCTGGTTTGACTTCAACTTGTTTGTAAAAAAAAAAACACCAACGACTCACACATTTGTTCAAATATATATATGTTCATTTTGTAATTACAGCGAGAGCAGCATGTTTGTTTCTAAGCGTCGTTGGATATTGAAGACATGTGGTACTACTACTCCTTTGCAATGCTTGGAGCCATTACTGGAGATGGCTGAGGAGATTGGTTATACCGACGTTGAAGATCTTTTCTATTCGAGGAAGAATTTTAAACGTCCTGATTTGCAGGTTAGTCAACGATAAAAGAGAATTCTTTGAATTCGTTTTTATAATTTTTTTTTAAATTTATTTTTATTAGATATCTCCCCATCGTGGCTTTGATGAGGAAGTAGCACTCTTGGATTCAATTTTCGATGATGGGCGAGCCTATTGCTTGGGTTCGGTCAATCGTGATTGTTGGTATTTGTATACATTGAGCCGCGGGGGAGGGGAACGAATTCCCAGATGCATTCAGGATGCTCAAAATATGCCGGATCCAGATCAAACAATTGAAATTTTGATGACGGAATTGGATCCACAAGTTATGGCGATTTTCTCGAAAGGTGAATGCTCAAATGGAATTGAGGCTACTGAGGTTAGTTAATGAATTCAAACGTACATATTTATTGTATTTGTAAATAATATTCGATAAGAATCTCATTTCCAAAATTAAAACATCCACAAAGTAATTAGTGCTAGACATTTTTGAAAGGGTTGGGAAGAAATTGGTTGGAACTGTTGATGCAATTAACTAAGAAGCTTATGAGGTAAAAATTTTACACGAATTTCAGAGAACTCTGTGAAGCCCTTAGACTGGTAATTTTCAATCAACACGGAACACAAGAATAGTTCTACGAATAGTTCAAAGAACATCCTGTATCGACTGCTTTGCAGCCTTTTTCAACACGGCTGGCTCTGCTTTCGATACACTGACAAATGTCACTTCCCTAGATTTCCATACCATATCATAGGCGGCTGCACTCGTAAAGTCATCTTCCGTTTAAATAGAAATTGTCTTTAATATGCCCTTGTCACACACTTCCCTGACATTGTAGTCCGATTCTCATTCTACCCCGAAATGCTGTCTGACGCATTGAAATTAAAACAAGTCAATTTCTCTAAACTAATCCCTGCCTTTGAAGGGAAAACGTAGGCAATCCTGATGGCATTAAACTAAATAGTGAGAAACAACTTGAGAGGGAGAATTATCTCGTTTGTGGAAGTAAAAATTGTTAACCAGCTCTAAACAAGTTTGAGAACAGAAGGCCCCTTTGAACATTATTGGAAAGCTGAATTTATTCAGTCTTGTCTGAGTCCCAAGTCACAATCACATTTTCATTCCCAATTTCATATCTACCTATATAAATGTAGGTGGAAAGACTGCAAATTATAGACTTACGAAACTAACACTCTAAAGAGTCAACAGGTTTTGGTCTGTCAGTCGGTAGGAAAAGCTGCAGAATGCTTAGTGACGCTTAACTGTGCTGTGAGAATAGAAGTTATACCACAGAGTATCTCTACCGTGAATGCCCGTACTATAGTACGTCCGCATTAGACCCTGATGGTCGTCGAATCGATTACTTATTTTTTTTAAAGAATGAGTACAATGTACTAGTTCTTTGTCAAATAAGTTTTTGTAAAGGAAAAACCTCTGTCCTCGTACTATCACTGTTGATTGGCTCCTTTCGCTTTTAATCTCTAGAACATGTAGGTTTTTGCAGGCCTCCTGCATATAATCTGCCAGATCTTTTCTTAAGTATTACCGTCGATACAGTCGGTTTGTTTGTGCTAAAAAAAAATAATCCTTCCCAATATGAACCATGGCAGTGAATTGATCAAATAATTTCAATTTATCTGACAGACGATGGGGTGCATACTCTTATGTTTTATTGCGTCGGAAAATTAAAAGAACAACACCAGGTTTCTTCGCCTATTTTTGGCATCTATTTTTTCCACGGACATGAACGCAAATGGGGCTTATTATCTATATCACTTACTCACTTGCGTCATTGTGATTCAAAAATTCTGCCTGGGTCTACCTCTTACCGCGAAGCTATATCACATAACTTGTTGCTGCTATCTATGCTAACATGTTCCGTGGCAAATACATGCCAGCATTTTTTTTTTCTACAAATCCTTTCCATTAATAGTTCTTCAAAGACAAATGCGAATGCTGTAGCCGCCGATCGTTTATGTTTATACGAGGCTTGTTGGGATTTCCCTTTATCGAAGAAGAATGCTTACGTATCGTGTTCACAGTATTAATAAATAATCCGTCAATAATTGCAAAGAGAGTCTTTAGTTACTTTTGTTGCTGATTCACCATGCTTTTCCATTCCCAGTCTGATCTGATCTAAGCTATCGATGTAAGCGTCAGTTTTGTTGATACAAATATCGATTTTCTCATTCTGAAACAGATGCCTTAAAACATAAAAACTGTTAGGATAGCAAAATAATACACTTTAAAAGCTTCTTATTCTTATCCTTTTATAAGCCCTTTCCTCGTTATACGAACTTATGCGTAACGAGTTTCCCATTTTTACTGCATCGCTGCTGCTCCGCTTATGGGGTTGGCTAATGTCGCAGACCGCAGTACGCGTCTACATAATGCTCGGTCCTGGATCGCTTCAGTGGATAGCCTCAGGCGTTGTTGCGCATTTGCCATCTGAGTAATCCATGAATTCTTTTTCCGACCTCGTTTTCTTACAGTTGGAGTGACCGTAGTTGATAGTGCCTTTTTAACCGGATTTTCCGCAGATCTTCTTTGAACGTGGCAATACCAACTTATTCTATTCGCCTCAAGCTGTTCGGTTACCGAATTCTTTATATGTAAACTTCCTCTTATACGCGTAGACCTAATGCAATCGCGTTTAGTGACTCCACTAGACATCCTCAACATTTTCATTTCCGCTGCCGTCATTTTGTTTTTAAACGCTTCGTACATTGTCCAGCACTGTCAACCGTACATAAGAGCTGATCTAACAACCGTGGTGTAGAGTTTCCCCTTTAATTTAAGTGGAAATTTTCGGTCGCAAAAGATTCCCGAATTTTCCCGCCATTTCATCCATCCCACACTCGCTCTGTGGTTTACGTCGTCGTCACATTTCGCTTCCATGTTAACGATTGATCCTAAGTACTTAAAGATAGTGCTTTTCGGAAGAACTATTCCGTCTAACATTATATCCGGAACAGTTCGCAACGGATGCGCAAATGGGCACGTCAAATGCTCCGTCTTTGAACGACTTATTTTAAACCCGTTTCTCTCTAGCGCATTTCTCCATGAATCTAAGGCGTTCTGTAAATCTTCGACGTTATTTCTTAGTATAACTGCGTCGTCAGCGAAGAGAATTGGCGTTACATTTGCTTCGCGCATGCAGTCTTTTAAAAGATAGTCGAATACTACGTTAAAGAGGAAAGGGCTAAGTACGCTTCCTTGATGCACTCCGACATTAACTGGAAATTCTCTCGTTAGTCCAGCAGAGCTTTTAACCGCAGTTTTCACGTTTCCGTACATGTCTTGTATTATTCTAACATACGTTTCCGGTACGTTTTGAGACCTCAGCGCGGCCCATATGGGATCCCTAGGCACTCGATCGAATGCTTTCTCGAGGTCGATAAATACCATGTGTAAATCCTTAGACGAATCTCGGTGCTTTTCCATTATTATTCGTAGGCTTTGGATAGCGTCCACCGTCGAGTTTCCTTCAACAAATCCACACCAAAGACAAACACTTAAAACAATTTCATTTCTTATTTTCAGCGTGCTGGCATTCACAAGCTAATTCCAGGAATGATTATCGACGACTATCTATTCGATCCATGTGGTTATTCAATGAATGGAATAGCTAAAAATGTAAGTACATACCTTTTTTCTTTTCCAATGAGTTTGGGTTTTTAATTTCTTTTTCTCTACTTACGTGCAAAACAAAAAAAGATCTCCGGAAATTATCCTCAAGTAAGTGGACTCCAAAGAGGAATTTTCAGTTGAATGCACGTTAATTTCCATATGAATATATTAAATTACTACCACAATATGAAGCAACACTAATGGGGTAAATTTTACTTTTTAGGGATGCTACATGACAATTCATATTACTCCGGAGCCAGATTTCTCTTACGTTAGCTTTGAAAGCAACGTTGCATCATCCAACTATACTGATTTGATTTCACGTGTCATAAATACATTCCAGCCGGGCAAATTTGTTGTGACTATTTTCGCCAATAAGGTAAGTTCAGTATTTTGTTTTTCAATAGTATTCGTATACGGGTACTTTTATTAAAAAAAAATATGTCAGGTAGCATATAGTAGGGGTATGGTATGGTAATACAAAGGCAAAGTCTCTGCAGATTCCAGAAGTTAGATCAGACATCTCTGCGAGATCACTTTCAATTCATCGAGAATATATTTGTTTAGAAATGTTGTCCGTCTACGAGCCAGTACCGGATAGTTGGTGACTTAGTGTTGCATAGAGTCCTCGGTCTCACAGTTACATCTCTTTATGGTAGTGGAGATGATTTTCAATCTTTTAAGATGTTTATTCCTGAGTAGATGACGCGTTAGTACTCTTCACTGTACTTTTATTTATTTTTTAAATGGTAAGACAATTGAGATCATTTCGCTGAAGCCAAATCTCAAACAGGATCCGATAAATGGACTTGCTACGTCTATCTTCACCTATTGGTCCCTCTACCCGTACTAGCGAGACCTTATCCAACATGACGAAATTGTTAAACACTTTATGGCACTCACGGAGAGACTTTGGTGTGCACGAGTAATTATTTAGTGCAACGAGTACCGATCGACTATCATTGCATTGTTTTTTTTAACTCTTTCATGTAGTTTACCTAGTAGTGTTAATACAGATTTCAATTAGGCAGTTAGTTTTAGTTCTACGTGATTATCTTGAAAACTAGACAACTCATTGGTTTATACATCATAATCAATTTAATTACTTAGATGACAGTCCAGAGTAGACCTCTGTCGCAACTAACAAAAAACATCTCTAATTTGCGCGGTCTTTGGATTACTGTCAGTTACGACCTACAAGACAATTGGGATTAGCTTGCAATTGTGTTACCTACGATGAAGTGTGAACTTGTCCTTCAAGCCAAAAAGTTAATATTCATTCGGTCTATCAAATCACCATCTCAGACGACCGCTTTGTTTTTTTGTGGCCATCCCGTTGTGTTGTCTATTATATTTTCCCCCGCCTTCATTAATACCCATGCTTAGCGATAGAAGAGCATTGTCCATTTGATCCGCTTCTATTTCACACTCGCAGGCGCAGCTCTGATAGTCCGCTGCGTTCCTCCAATGATATCAATCTCAGGTCTTGTAAGTGGTTGCACAGCCTTCTTGCACTGCTCAAGAAAAAGAGCAGCGGACGTAATAGTCTCTTCAGTTAGTGCCGTTTAGAAGGTCAATTTCCTTCGGATCGACAAAACTACACTGAGGATAAGGATTAATTCATTAGTTAAACTTTCCTCTGCCCAAATCTTAAAAACGAGTTAATGTATGCTTTCTAGTCAGTCACCTCCTGCTACCCTGAATATCTTTACAGAATTTTAAGAATTCCGCTTACACAGCCTTGCTATGCTTAAATGGTTTGTTCTGCTTGTCAGCAGAGTTTGTGTGGTCACTGTTAGTTGATAGTCTGCAAGTGTTTTTTTTTATAACCTCAGCACCGGTTGTGTCTCCACCACTAAATTTGCTTACTCACCTCAACAAGTCAGGTATTGTTGACTTCTTACGTCCATTTTATCTTTTGAGAAAGTTCTCGTTCTCTTACGGTGCGCTGCTTGGAAGGTGATGTGTTTGCATTTACTCTTCATAAAAACAAGTGATTCATGTGAATGATCGGGTGAAACTGAGTGTGCAGTATGTCTGAGGGTTTTTTGTCGTCGATGCCACTGATGATGGCTACTTAATGCAGGACGTAACTCTCTGCACTGTTTTCCCCGTTGTGGCGTTTGGGATCTTTTTTGGCAGATCGTTATATTTATGTACTTTTCTTTTTGCTCTACTCTCCAACTGTTCTACATACATCTTTGCCTAGTTGACGGAAACGATCTTTACATCATGGTTAGGAATTTCTAGTAATTTTGTCTCCATGCACGCTTAGGAGGTGGCAATGAATACGACAACGATGACAACCGTTCTATCATACCATCGATATTAACGACTAAGGAACACATCGGTAAAATCACATTTTTACTAACCGCAAAGTGACCATCGGACAGTAAACTGAGTTGACCAACATCGTGATTTGGTCCATTCAGGCCATTTTAATTAAAGATCAATTAATTGAGAACTGGTGCCGAAAGACGTCTGCAAAAATATACGTCGAAATTGCAAAAGACATTAAACGTATCAATTACACCGAAGATATCGGTCTTTTCAATAAAGAAAACTGCAATGTTGACTATTTTTAAGGAGCCCGATGGTGTTTTGTGTCATGAGCTTATTTCTAAAGGCACTATACCGTCAATAGAAGTGTTATGTTGACTTAATGAGACACAAGGAATTCAAAACAAGCCCTTGATTGTGTACTAGATAATTCGTGGATTATAAACGCGATCAATACATTACAACAACGCCACATTTCACAGCGCATTGATTGTGCGTGAAAATATATAAACAAAATTGAACCCACCCCCTGATCTAGCACCAAGTGACTTTCTTTTTCGGTCGAGTTAAAATCGCGCTTTAGGTAACCGATTGCCATCAAGAAGAGAAAACGGGAACATTGCTGAGCGCACTGGGCTTCATACCGAACATCAGGGGCCAGCGATGTTCCAAAGCCTGCATCAAACGCTGGCACAGGTGCATCGGAGTCATTGGGAATTAATTTGAAAGACATAATTTCGATTCAATAGAAAAAACTTGTATTTATCATTTTAAAAGTAAATTCCGGGAACTTTTTGAACTGTTGAAATTGATGGGCGCTGTTTTTACTCTCTTTGCAATCATCATAGTACGAATAAGTCCTTTTTCGCGACCCATCCCATTGCGCTCCCTGGATGTCAGTGATATTCAGTGTTTGAGTGTCTAGGGCCACTGCCAATTGTTCGTCTGCAATAGCGTAAAAGGAACTCGTTGACTGTGGCCGTTGTTAGTAGAATTGTTCATATGCAAGACTGCCTTTCGCTTGTGATAGAATATAGAGATCAGCCAGCCATTATTATTCAAAATATTAATTCACTAAACATTTTTAATTAATTCTAATCGGAATTTTTTCTTTGTATTTGCAGACATCTCCAGCATACACCGCTTTTCGTGACATAGACCATGCATCCAACTTGGCCGAATGGAAACGTCGTGACATTCAATATTGCCGCTTCCCAACATACGATCTGACCTATGCTCACTACTGCAAATTCCCCAGCTGAGGGTTACAGGTTAAACCCTGCCTTGAGGGCGGGGTTAAAACCAATCACCCACCATCATCATCATCTCCAGCATCATCTATCAAAGTCTGTTCTCTCCCAACATCCGTTTTCTCTACACCATTCTCAACACCAAAACACTGTGCGATTCCAAATAAATTCAGCAATTTGCTACTCAGCGCATCTCTGGCCGATGAAAGCACAAAAATCCTTCAATCTTTACCAACATCAGCAACATCATCATTGTCAACATCAACATCAACATCGGTTTTGGCGCCATCACGGATTGATTCATTGAAACGCATCGATAGTCTACTTATTGGAACACTCTTGCTACTACAAATATGCTCATGGATATTCTATATCGATTTAGATGAATACTCTCCGTTGGTTCTTTTCTCATGGTGGCGTAATAAGATTTCTTGAAATTTTCTAAAGCAACTACAACGTTTGATCATCATTTAATAATTATTGTGTATTTTAATTGCATTGCAACTGCAGTACTGCACTAAAACCAACAACAACAACAACAACAACAAATTCTACAACATCATCAGCAACTCTTTCTCTTATAAAGTTTATCCATCAACAATATCGGCACCATCAAAATACATCTTAAACTTGTACAACTTTAACAAAATTCATAACTTCGACAACAATTGGCTATGTTTGATGATCGTACTCGTATCTCGAAATTCGAATGTTAAACGACTTTGCGGTGAAGTTTATCTCAAAATGTTGAGGTTTATGTTATTACAAAAACAAATTCATTTAAATTTACTTTATAAGTGTAAGAGATTGAGATAGCGAAAGTGTCCTTGCGCCCGTTAATGTGTTTTATTCTTTGCTTTCTTAAAAAAAAAACAATTTGTCTGGTACACGTTGTATTAACAATCAAGCGTTTCTTCTTTTTTTTTTACTTTTTTTTTACTTTTTTTCTTTTGTTCAAATCCTTTACTTATCTTTATCCTTTTTCATTTATTTAATTTTGCTTTGCAATACTTTCTGTTGCTGCTGGAGATATGCTTAAAGCAGACAGACTCACTCCTTAGATGGAAAACATTTTCCTTTTTTTCTATTTCGTTTTGTATTGAATTTTTATTTTTTTTATTTTTACAAATTATTGTATGTAATTACATTGTTTTTATTAAATTTTGTAAATTTGATTTCATTGGAATAATAATAAAAAATAAATAAAATAACCAAACTCAAATTTGGTGGATTCGATTCGATTCATCAAATTTGGGCGGAAAAAAATTATTTTGTTTTATTTTGCAGTGAATGTTTGGTTTTTTGTTTGCCTTTTATTCAGTTTTTAGGTTTTAACTTTTGTTTCATGCTGGCAAAGGGGGCGCAAGGGATATTAAATATTTGTGTAAAAAGCTTAAGAGACAAATTCTATGGGTGAATGTAAGTTAGAGTTGTGCACGCGGTTGGAATGATAGTTTTCTTTTTTAAATTTGAATATTTCGAACGGAAGGATGTGTTTTGATTTGGTTTTACTTTCTTTTTCTTTTTTTATATAAATTGCGCACAGATATTTTATATACACACATACTATATATTTATACTCATGAGATATTTGTTTAATAATTAGATTGTTAAATTGCTAAATATGTATATTCGATTTAGTTATGTAGTGTGTTGTTAAATAAATTTTAAATGGCATCGGAATGCAGCATTAATGAGCAAATTAGTTAGAAAGTATGTATCTGTATCGATGACGGTTTTTCTTCTCTTATAAATGGCATTTAAAATTTTACGCCGATTATTTTCCTATGACACTTTTTTATATTTTTTTCTTTTGTTTTTGAGCGGAATATGTAGTTTTTTTGTCACGACTTTGTTCCATGAGTTGCCGCTTTGTTCAATTAATTATACTTAGATTGAGCGTTGCCTATTTTTAAATTAATTCGAATTCTTAAAGATGGTATCTCCACATAATCGTAAACCTAAGAAAATTCGAAAACGCAAAAATAATTGCTCTTCTTTGATTAATTTTTGAAATACGTATGTGTACAGCGCGGATAATCAAATTGAATGTTACATATTTTCGTAAGTTGGCGTTCCTTGGAATCATTCCACGTTTTATGCCGATTTATTTTTGTCGCCTCATTAGAGGTCAAGTGTTTGCATTTAAGTGAATCAATTATTTTTCTTTTCATTTCTTTGAAACCCAATTGAAACTTGAGCTTGTAGTACTTTTTGAACAGGATATTCCTTGATCTTCGTTGGCATGGCAAAATCAGATGGTTTGCTTTGGCATGGAAGCACGTAATCCTTATATGGACACGTATTTTTCCACTCGGTTAAAATCGTGTTACATTTTCATTTTCATGTCATGCAAGAGTTAGAGCTGGATAAACGACTGACGTACATAACAATCCCTTAAGTTGAAACCGAATCTTTCTGTTACAAAATTCAACTGCGTACTGCAAGATAATGACTCCTTTTACATAGATGTTGGAAATCGGGTTTGTTTTAGTACAACTGATTTGTAACCCCGTTATCACCTTGCTATTTTTATTTAATGAAGAGATACCTGAAATACTGACACATCATTGCTTTTGATAGCTCTATCATCGGCAAAGAGATCAGGAGGTGTTTTGGGCTCGTCGATATGCTTCTTAAATAGAAGAACTTGCACGTCATTAACTTTCACCTGGAATTCTCCGGTTATTCCGGTTGTGCATTAAACTTTCGTTTTGATGTCATCCTACAAATCCCCTAACATTACTTCATACGACTCGAGTTCATTTCAAGGTTTCAACGTCATCCATATTCGATATCTGGGAGTTTTCTCAAACACTTTTTCCATATCGATGGAGTTAATACACAAATCGAAATGTTTCTTCACTATTTGACCTACCTACCACAAAGCTGCATTTATTACCACGGAGTTTAATAACATTGTTTCGTCGACTGTTTTTCATGGGTTTTCAAAATATGCGACATTAGTTTCACCGTTGAGAAGTTGTTGAAATGTCTCGAGTTCCCTATGCCTTTTAACAGTATTTAAGGATCCAATCCGATACATTAAACAAGATCTCAAGCTATTCAAATCCGATTATAGCCCATATTTCAAATACAATGTGATCCGGATAGACTTTAAACCGAGCATTCTTTTTACTGCTTCGCTACCTTCAGTTTGCGTATGAGTTTTTTCTTCGTCTCGCCGACATCGTAAAGAAAATAAGTTTCTTTGACTACGAAGACTGTACTTCTCCTATTTGTTGGTTATTAGAGCATCATTTCTAATTCCCGATACATATTGTATTAAGTATAGATAGAACGTGCGATTTACATGAATTAGGTACATGTATGTAACTGTTCCTGCTAATTTTCTCGTTCTGCAACCTCTTCTTTATTGCAGTGTCTGTATTCGTAATTCGATTCTCTAGTGTCCGTTAAAATCTGCGCCCATGAAGGGACCTTCTCCCTTGAACTGCCATTTTAAAAGCCATTTTTCGGATTGGTAACTTGGCCCCAAAAATATTCAAAGTGTCGTGCTCAACTATTACTTTTATTGCCATTAGTCGGTCTGTAATTTTCAATAACCTTACGACCTTATCAAAGAGTTCAGCTGTCAAATTGTTGACAACGCCGTTCTTCGTTATTTGTTTCGTGATAACACATTTTGTACGCTAATGTTTGCAGGTTCAAGTAGCGCGTCCTGTTTCCGACATTTGATTTCCTGAACATACATATTTCAATTGCACATTGGCGCGATACCTGTTCTTGTTCGAAACTTTTGCCCATTATTTGGCCGACGTTGCAGATAACAATATGAAAATACTTCTTAAAAGAATTATATTTATCGAGTCCAAAAACTGAAGAGTCGATAAATGCCCAACGTGGCAGTACAACACATCCATACGTTGACTTTCATGATGCTATACTTTCGTAGAATTTTTCTTTCATCCATGTCGCTAATATGCACGAATGTGTATCCGATTTTTATTTGGCCCAGCTGTAGGCTCCAGAGGTAAGAATTTAACTATGAATACAAACAGGTCGTAGGGTGTTTCCAATAACAACATTCTCAAAATAAAGAACTTCATTGCGGAACTATTGCTACTTAGCCAAACATAGTTTTATGTTTTTTTGAATAGGAAAGATGTAAGAACTAGGAAAACAATTGATTGAAAAATACTTTTTTTTTACGCTGGCAATGACGATCGTACATAAGTATGCGCAGTGATTGCATCCCGTTGGATGTTAAATGTGTGCCGGGCTTATGTCCGACACCAGGTTTTGTGATGGCTTGCTGGTTTGCTGGCATTGTTTCCACTAATCATTCACACTTGATGCTGGCGGAAAATAAATTCCACACAGTTGACAATCGTTTCTTAAAAGCAAAAGCAATCTAATGCAACTATAGTTTCTCAACAGCAAAATTCGTCACAGTATTAATTTTGATTGGCAATGAAGAAGGTATTCTTATGTTCATACATCATCTCAATGAGGTCTTTCGTTAAGCCCGGTTACCTAGCTAGCGTCCATTGCAATGCATTCAATTTGATTTTCACGCATGTAGATACATAAGTCCTCTTTTGAATATTGAGTTTTAAAAAAACGCACGGTGGCTACAACTTGATTATATCCCGTCGCAGAGTTGATTGTCGAAATCCATTACCTCTTTTAACCGTTGTCTATCAATGTAGCTTCGGCTGAGTTCATAATTGTCAAAGTTGCTGCTGTAAATATGCTGCAGCACTTTCAGAAAACCTTTATGAACGCAGATTCAATGGCACTATTGCAGTAATCAAGCAGCGCTAACATTGTCGTTCATAAATGTAGAGAATTCTTTTTGACGTAAGTTTTTTAATTCGTTTGTAGGACACCATTAAGTTCAAAATTTTTTTTTTGTAATATCTGCTTTATTGTGAGGGAAAATCGGGGAAATTTTAAAAATATCCGCCAAAACTTTTCCCCACAGAACAGATTTCTTCTTTTTTCCCGCCATAAAACCTGACTTCATAGACAGCCGAATCGTCACAAACAGTTTGGTGTCGTCGCTTGCCCAATTTTTCGATTCGCAAGTTCCCTAAACATTTATAAGAATAATTAACAAATCGTTTGTAACTACATTACATTTTATTTGATTAAATAAGGAAATGTTAGTAAATTGTAGATTTTTTTCTGCAGTTTTTCAGCAGCTAAAAAAAAAAAACTGACTGACTTCCACGACTTTGACAGAACATATGCTGTCATTTTACACTTATTAACACATAGCGCTGCCAAACTTATGCATTAATAATGCAGTTCTGCGGTAAATTTACAATTATGAACTCAGCCCTCTTTTTCCTTACTCAACCCTTATCTGGAGCATTGCTTGTGCGAATGTCTTTTATAAGAGTTATCGTTGAAGTTATAATCATTTTCATCTGTTCAGAGGAGCCTTGATGTGGATCGTCATAAGGCGTCGGTTAGCATTTTCAAAGACTACGACTTTTTCCCACAATATTCAGAAATATCTTACATTTGCTGCCTACGAGAGTCGCATAATTAAAGTTTTCCACCTTGTTTGCTGTTAATTAAAGTCCCCTGAGTAGATTTAGAAATTGTCCATCTTTTTTTTGTCAGTCCTTCCAACCTCACGTCCGAAATAACAGTAATATCTCTATTAATTTTTGTTGGATACAGCTCTGTCAATGAATTTAAGTTTTTGCGCAAAGAACCATAACCCGCTAAAGATGCTCCTTCCCTATCCAAGGCCTCGATTGCTTAGATTGCGGGTGTCCCGGTTCAAGTAACCCAATTGCCTTTGATCTAAAAGGATTAATTATTTCAACACCCTGAGCCGGAAGATCTTTATTGACCTTAACTCCAATGAGTTCGTAGTATCTGCTATGCTGAGCAGATCCGGCATACGTCCTCCACCCAAAATTCAGTTGATTTCTGATGAAATACTACAATTTTGCAATATTTCTCCTATTCAACACCCGTTTTAGTGAGATAGGTGCAGAGCATAGCTTAAATCGAGGTCCAAATTGTTTAAGGTTGTTCATTGTCAATCATGTTATTCTCCACTTTCATAAGAATGGCTCAAAAGCCATTAAATTCGTATTAAAATGCTACTTAATCCTACTGCATTTTCCACCAAAATACTGCAATCTATTTATGGACTCAAAACGTTATACTCACCGTCATTTTTATCCACAAAAACTTGTTCGTTTTAACATTCGTAAAAAAAATTTCGAAAGTTTTTTAAACTGTAACTGCCATTAAAACTGCTATTTCTCTCCTTATTTTACACAAAACGATGTATTTATTTTGCAAGAATTTTTTTACCATTTTTTGCAACTTTCTTTCGGTCTTTGTTACACCTCTGAGTATTTAAATTCGATAATGACAAGCTTTAGTATGAATTTATAAAAATCAGTCACCGATGTATACTCCATAAAAGACAAAAGAAAAACCTTTATGTATGAAAACAATTAACCCTTACTCATAACATTCTCACAAATAATTCGGAAAGAATTAATTAACATATATTTGCATGTATCATATAAATTAATACAATACATGATACGTCGAAACTGTCAAATTGCATAGATTAAGAAACAAAATGTCGAATCGTTACTTGCAAGTAAATATAAGAAGACAAAACAAGTACCCAGTGTACTAAAATACATATACGTTAAATGTCAATAGAGTCCTGTCCTAAGAAATACAAAACAAATCCATATTCGTACACAACAAGCAAATATGAAGAAAAAAAATGTAGTTTTACTACAAAAAAATCTATTTGTCTCAACAATTAAATAAGTGTTAAATAAAATACTATATAAAATCCATATATTAATAATATTAACAGATCCAATGACAAGAAAACATTTTCCCATTATATGTATAAGTGTCACCTAGCCTAAGATTAAGATTTACGATTAAATCAAAGCCAAAACAAATAAAAAGAAAATACATAATTAAAATATGTTGATTTACTATCTATTACAATTGTTTAGAGATTTATTGAGCAATTAACTTTAAATTTAAGAAAATTAAAATTTGCTTTAAAAGAAAGATGTATTGTACATTTATAGTGTATGTATAAGCACACATCCATACAAACAATTATTATATACATATACGAAAAACAAAAAATCAGGACAACTAACATTTTACAATTTTACTAAGAACTGAGCGGCGGAAAAACAAAATTCTGGTGATAGAGTTTAGAATGTAATGATAGCCTTTATTTACATTATTCTATAATTTTTCTTTCTTTTCGAAAAAAGAGAAACAATTTTGAATATGTATTACCTAACTATTCGAGAAATGACGTTATCTTATTGATTTAAAACATAGATTTTATTATTTAACAATGATAATTGTAATCTTACAAATTACTATAATACTAATAAATGTTGTAATAATAAATATATTATATCAATAAAATTACAAATCAAATCAGTTTAAATGGACGTTTTTTTTCGCGCGCTAAGTGCGTTTGTGTCCATCGGCTCAACATGTCCCAGCCACCTAAGTCGTTTAACCTTGACTTATTCGCTTTATAGTCCGTACAGTTCGTCGTTGTATCTCCTCCTTCACTCACAGCCTATGCAGTCGTTCAGCCGTTGAATTTTCCTCTCAAAGCAGCCAAAGGCACCATTTTTGATTATGTTCATGCCTCTGCATCATAGAGAAGGACTGGGATTATTATTGTCTTATATAGCGCCAACATTAGCCTGATGTGCGCGCACGCCCCCACAGGGGAAAAAGATGACGACACCAAAGATGCTTTCTATGAGCTCTTGAACAAGACCTACGAGCAATGTCCTAGCTATGACATTAAAATTGTCCTCGGCGATTTTAATGCAAAGCTAGGAAGAGAAGGCATCTTTAGTAGCACTGTAGAAAGACAGGACACCATCTCCGATAACGGATTCAGGCTTATCGACTTTGCGTCGGTACGCAACATTGTCGTAGCAAGCCAACATCGACGAGATCGCCAAGTCATTTTCCGATCGAGTCTCCCTTAATCTCTTTAGAGGTTCCTTCCCGAGAGCATCAAGCACCGAAGACCAGTGGCAACACTGCCAGAAGGCCATCCGAATGCCGCTTCTGATGTGCTGGGCACGGAATGCGGTACTGCAAAAAAAAGACTAGAGCTGCTCACGAGCTCTGTAAGCAGAAGAGGAGAGACGAACACCGGCATCTCAAGAGGAAAAAGAAAGAGCATGAGAAGCGCGGAGATGCCACGGACACAAACCCCGAAGCGAAACCTGTAGCGACGAACAAGGGAACATCCTAGTAGAGTCGCATTTGATGCTGAGAATTTGGAAAAATTACTTTTGTAGACTTTATAACAGCGACGACGAAACAAATAACGCTGTCAGGCAGAATCAACCGAATCAACCTTTCAAGCAGGACAATGATGACCAACGATTCCGTCCACCCGACTTGGATGAAGTGAAAATAGCAAGCTGAAGTCCAACAAAGCTGCTGGACCGGACGGCCTGATCGCCGAGCTCTTCAAAGCGGCAGGCGATAACTTGGTAAGGAGCATACACCAACTCATCTCTAAAATATGGTCGGACGAAAGTATGCCCGATGAATGGAACCTCAGCATTGTTTGTCCGATCCTCAATAAGGGCGACCCTCTGAACTACGCCAACTACAGAGGCATATGTCTCCTTAACATCGCATAAAAGATCTTATCTGCCGTATTATGTGAACGCCTGAAGCCGTTCGTCAATAACCTGATAGGTCCGTATCAGTGTGGATTCAGGCCAGAAAAGTCCACCATCGACCAAATATTCACAATCACAACGAGCTATACAGAGCAATTTCTAGTTTCGGCATCCCTGCCAAACTCGTCCGTCTGTGCAGGATGACGATGGAGAATGCACGCTGCTCCATCAAGGTCGGTAAAAATCTCACCGCGACCTTTGATGTCCAGAAAGGATTTAGACAAGGGGATGCGCTGTCATGCGATTTTTTCAACATCGTACTTGAAAGAATAGTGCAAAACTCACGAGCAAACACAAGAGGCACTATCTTTCAAAAGTCCGTCCAACTACTCGCATACGCCGATGATATTGACATAATTTGAGTATTGAGACGAAAGTGGCGAAAATGGATTTAGCGGTCAATGAGGGCAAGACCAAGCATATGCTGTCAAGCAAAAAGGACAACCAACACCGACGTCTTGGGCAGAACGTCACCCTCGACAGATATAAATTAAGTTAAGGACTCTGTCTACCTAGGCTCTGCTATAAATACAGACAACGACACCAGCGCTGAGATCAAGCGAAGAATAACTCTTGCCAACCGCTGTTTCTTTGGGTTAAAAGTCGGACAACAAAAATCACCCTTTATAAGAGCTTAATAATCCCGGTCCTGCTCTATGACGCAGAGGCATGGACATTATCAAAAATGGATGAGGGTGTTCTTGATTGCTTCGAGAGAAAAATTCTTCGGACGATCTTCGGTCCCGTCTGCATTGACGGTGAGTGGAGGAGGAGATACAACGACGAACTGTATGGACTGTACAGCGACATGGACCTAGCCAGAAGAGTGATGATCCAAAGACTGAGATGGCTGGGTCATGTAGAGCGCATGGACACCAGTGCCCGGTCCGAAAAGTCTTCGAATCCGCTCCCGAGGGACAGCGCAGTAGAGGAAGGCCAAGACTCAGGTGGCGCATTCAAGTGGAGGAGGACCTCAGCCAACTTATGAGTGTAGGTACTACGGCATTGACAAGAAACACTAAGAGGAATCTATAGAAGACCCATGTCATCAAATTCCTGCGTCATGGTGAAGAAGGATGGTTGTAGGCCAAAATGGGTGAAGATATCCCTGGATGTTTTAAGAGTAAAATTTTTCAAATTCCTTCTTGGTTCCGCGACGTTAACTTACCACATCGCGGTAAGCATCCCCGATAACTAAATTTGAAAATGATATTTTAGATCACTACCAAATTGTATACGCTGCTCTATTACCAAGTAGTAACTATATCAAAACTGCAACAACCAGAAGAACCTACACGTATATTAAGATGATATTCACAAATCTATGGAAAAATTGCAGTCGAATATTAAGATGTCAATACACTATCAATCCAACAGAAAAAGATTCGCCCAGGGTATTTCCAATACATTCGGCGGATAAGTTTTATGAGGTCGCTGAAAAAAAACTGCGATACAATTTTCGGCATACAATGAAATCATCTATTCATAAAATGTAAAATAAAAAAATCAGATCATCAAGCTTTTAGGAAGATTGAAGAAAGATTTGAATATTATGCGTAATTTAACCATGTATAATATTCCGATATTTTGTTTTGGCGTCATACGAGTATACTATACTTTTGGTTGTGTAAAAATTTCTGATTTTGTGCCAAATAATCGTCATTTGCGGGAAGTGTTGATTTTCTTCTTTCATTCGAAAAAAAACAGTAGCTGAAGCGCATCGGGAGCACCAAAAAGTACACGGAAATGTTGCTCTAAGTGAAACAATGTGCTGTGATTAGTTCCGTCGCTTCAAAGACGGTGATTTCGATGTTGACGACCGTCCGAATGAAGGAAGGCCAAAATCCTTCAAAACCGCTGAATTGGAGGCATTGCTCAATGAAGATCCGTGCCAAATGCAAAAAGAGCTTGCTTCAGCATTAGGAGTTACCCTCCAATACGATTGCATGCATTGGGAATTTAGTTGCGCACCTAATACATTTTCGAATTGCTGTGGTTTCCTCATCAATGTTTATGAAAGTGCTCTGCTTGCTAAAGAATCAATAATTTTTGCACGAAATAAGAGCCAGTGTAAACAAAAAAATATTCTCACGATAAAAAAATAAACTAAATTTAAAAATAATGAAAATCCTCTGCCAACCCTGGGTTAACTGTTTGTTTTGAATGCACCGGCATGCGCAAAAACAAAACATAAAAAAAAATTTGTTTGGCATATACTGACAGATCGTTGGTAAGAAGAGCACAACTACATTTCATGGGGTACAGTAAAATTTTCTTTTTGGCGTACCTTTTATTGCGTATGTGGCTCTCCGTTTTACTTTAATTTTCCACCAGAATTCCGCACCAAATTTTTCAAAAATTGCCCAGTTACTGCATTCAAAGAAACATACGGCCAACTTCGTGTTCTTTGGTGGACGAAAAATCACAAATGGGGCGCGAAATCGTTGAATGAAATCTTGTCAGTGAATATTGTTTGTGCAGAGTGTCATTGTCCATTTCTTCATCTTTCATTTCCGCTATATTGTGTTTCTCCTTACACCAATCGAGTCTAACGTTATTTTGAAAGTTGATTGTTGGTCTGTTCTTGCAGATAGTTTACCCATACTGACGTTACAGTGACGCACAAAACGAGTTATTGTTATTACCGTCTGTTGATTGTGAACAAAAGTTTGAAGTGACTACGAAAGGGACCCCATACCGCAGGAAATCCATTGAAATGGAGTCTCAACGAGAAGTGCACAGTGTGAGTGCGGTTTCAGCAAGTTCCACAACCGCCCCACCAGAGGGTACCCGACAAAACAGTCTCCAACGCATCCAACAGCGGAAGCAGAAAGTCTTCAATTTACCGATTTCCCAGCAACTAGCCAAACTGTCAATGTATTCAGCTTGTCAAGCGGACTCCTGTAGATGCACAGGATGGAAAACGCCACAGGAGAACCGACACCGTGATGTAGAAAGTTCCTATTGTCCGGAGTTTTCCGAGGAGTGTCGAAACACCATTTGTAAACATCCCCTCCAGGATCATATCTCCCATTTGGATGGAATTTCAAGTGAACAAATGAATGAGTTACTCGGTGCCATTATTGACATGGAAAACTTATTCATGAGCATGCAACGTGTAGAGGATGAGGACACTAAAAAAGTGTATCTCTACCTCTTTCGATTGTTGAGGCAGTGTGTGATAACGCGACAGCAAGCAGTAATACGTGGCCCTCTCGGTGATCCCCCATTTGAGGCGCCGTGTATCACCAAAGCAATTTCCAGTTTCGTTTTCTACAAGTATAACCATCTTAGTCAATCGGAGCTAAGCACCATGACCGAAGTTGCCAAGACATTCTTAAACTTTCTCAACCACTATAACTTTGAACCACCCTCAGTACGAAAAGCTGATCTCACACATGAGGATGCCTCCACATACAAAATTAACTATACCCGATGGTTGGTTTTCTGTCATGTACCGGCGTTCTGTAATTCCTTGAGGCATTTCGACACTTCGCTGGTGTTTGGACGAACTCTCCTTAAAACCGTTTTCTTGTGTATGGCGCAGCAATTAAAGAAGAAGTGCATCACTGAACGAGATCGCTTTCCAGCTGATAAGAGAGCAATCATCACACAAATGCCAAAGTTTTTGGAATCTCTGAAGGCCGAAATTTTGAAGGATGACTCGCCCATTTGGGATCAATCTTATCGTCCACCAAATACATTCCTTTCACAACAAAGGAAACGACAACAGGAGGCTGCAGCTGGTGCTTTGAAACGACCAACAGAACCGGCGTACAAGCGTCCGAAGAAGGAAGCCGAACGTTTGTCTGACAATGAAGATTTGTCAGATGATACAGTGACGCGAGCTATGAAGACGATTTCTGAATCGAAAGCATCAGCTAAGACAGAGGTGCTGTTTCCAGTTAACGTCTCTCGTGATGAAATTGTTAAGGCGGAGGAGAATCAAGGCGAAATTCAGTTTCACATTGTGGGCAATTCGTTGTCACAGCCCGTGGAGAAGCAAACGATGCTATGGCTTTTGGGTAAGAGATTTGGTTTTATCATTCATTTAATCTTCGAGTTGGTTGGATATGGCTGCATTAGAAAAAAAAATAGTAGGACCCGGTCTTAAAAGCAAGGTGTTTGGTTTGTTCTTTTTTTTTTTTGATACATTTGCAATTTGATTGTATATGTAGCCCTATAGATGTTCTTATGAGTAAACCAGGGTACACCATGAAGTTGCTTTGTCTTGTCAGTAGGATCACCATGTGTAGATTACTTGATTGAGGATGATTCCTTTTTTCGCCATTGCTTGACGTTTAGTTTCACCAATTTTCCTCCATGAAAAGTCGATTAAAATGACACACTGCTACGTCCTGTGTAGTGGCGTTACTTTTTTAAAGCGCGTGTTTCCAACCGCTCTAGCCTTTTATTCGAAAATATGAAACCATCTCCGTAGTTTACCAAAATCCTTTCTGTTTCTTGTACTTCTGCCTCCAATGTGATGATGTCGTTAATATTATCATCTACGACATCATACGCTCTATTTCCTTCTATTCGGCATAGCGCTCTATCTTCCCTATAGCTGGGCCTTCTACTATTTCAGTCCTTTGAGGCTTTGCCTTCTTGATGGATGTCCAGTAGTTTTCAGATGGCAGCCTGATGGCAATATGCACCGTTTCAGTAGTGAAAACCATTTTTGGTGCACTTCGGTGTTCTGAAGAATATTAGCATGGTAATTGGATATTCGAACGGCTTGGTTATCGCCAATTGATTGATTTTATTTCCTATTTGCCCGTAAGATAAACTCACATTATTTAAGGCGGGCCTTGTGTTGGCAATCCAACTGACTTAACAGAAAGGGGCAAACCTGAGTCATTATCATTTCACAGAACCTTGCCTTGTTATCTTAGTTGTCTACGCCTACTTAGACAGAAATATCTGCAGTCGGTGTTCGCATTGTTTAGTCTGAAAGAGAGCTTGATCCACCAAGATGCTGCCATAACATAAACCGGCGATACAGACCAATTATTCATGGTTGCTAATGAGAGTCTCCCCCATTCGAGTTGGGTAGTGTTATTAACTTTATTATTCACTCCAAGATACTGCAGCAGTAAGAAGTGGGCCTGAAGCAGAAATCCTTTGTTCTCCACTGCGTTGTAACTGGGTATTGACCTGGAGATTCGCTGGATCCGAGCACTGGTGTTCATCTACTGCACATGTCTTAACCAATGTCGTTATATTCGGATTTGTTTGACCAAAAATATAGCAATCGGAGTTAACGCAGGTGTGACTAAAGACTGCATGGAATCTATTCCATTCGAGACGACTGAGGGTATCCTGATGCGTTTTTCCAGAAGTCCATGTATTTACACCAAAGAATAGGCTTGCGGTGGACAGGGTCTTACAAAACTTTGCACCTTATTCTCAGACTATCTTTAAGTTATATATGACCACTGTTCCATTTAATCCAATACCTCGGTTGTTTTCGTTTGCAACATATTTTCCTCACAGGATTTGAATCGAAGGAACAATGTTTAAAAATGTCGCCTTGTTGGAATTTATTTTTAAGTAAGTAACTTCGTTAAACTAAAACCAAAATCAGATATGGATGTGTATAGCTCGTCTCTATAAACGCTGTCTTAAACGGTTTAAAGTGGATGGAAGTTGACAATGTGATAATCTGGTCTTCAAGTGGCCCAAAATCACATTGATATGGGCCTATCAAGATGGTAGACAGAATATTTTGAACGATGCAGAGAAGACTGATTTTTCTGTAATGAGTGGTGTTACATTGGGTATCCTTTCTAAAAAGGATGGCTAACGACGATGATGCTAAATTCGTTAGGCACGCTTTCTTCTTATCATGTCTTGCAATAAGTGTGGTACATGCACCTTACCAACTCGCCTTAGGCAGCCTTAAATAATTCGTCTTTAGAGGCGTCAGCTTATAAAATTTAAACCTTGCTTAGCTTTGTCAAGATCGGGTAAAAGAAAATCTTCCCCATCGTGCGTTGAATAATGCATTTTACCCAAAAGCGTCCTCAATGTTATCATCGCCGTTTAACAGTCTCTAGAAGTGGTATTTAAAACCGACTACAATTCTACTACTAGCCTCACTTTATCGTCTTTGCAGGTTTCGGTTCGGGCTTGCCATGTTGCACTCTGTTGCCTCATTGGATTGCATATCAGGAAAGGTTCTTTTCTATTCGTAGAGCTGATGAACATCTCTTATATTTTGTTGAAGTACCGCTTTATCTGCCTCGGATATGTGCTTGCCTGCATTCACCATCATGTACTGATGAAATTTAGCACATATGGCTAGCTTTTCTTGTGGCTTTTTGGCATTTTTGTTACTGGTCTTTGACACTTGATTTTGGCTGCAAGGGAATGACAATGTTTGTTTTCAGTTTGGAAAGACCCAGTTTTGATGGATGCTTTTTGACTGGACCAATTTGGTGCAACATCTAATGCCTGTCCACTTCAACCTCTTTTGTAGTGCAAAAAGCTTCGTGTCTTTTTTAAATATATTACAAAACGAGCAAACTAAGACCCTGCGACAATGTCGGTTTTAGTAGGTGTGACTTCTGATCTATGTCTTTGTCACCGCCGCTTGAAGGCCTAATCAGTTATCCAAATTCAGTAGTTGAAAGCATTGCCCTGATGTATCATAACATGTTAAGTCTCAACAAGGCTCTCTCCATAGCTTCGGCTCAATCTCAATGTGAATTGATTTAATATTTGGCTCAGGCCTTAAGCCAGCTATTGATTGTCTTAGTATGTTGAGGCTTGCAGAATCCTTATGCCGGCCTCAGTTCACTAATTAAAGAAATGTGGATTACAATAATTTCTTTGCATAGTCTCTCGTAAGATTGCTCTGTTTTGTTGCATTTTGTGCGCAATAGGCCGTCATTTATATTTTCATTAATCGATTGGCATCAAGTAAACTCACATCCAGAGTTTGTTAATGTTAACTGCTTTAGTTTGTTCTTCTTCATTTAAGAGAAGAGCTGTTACATCGGCTTTAAAGGAGTTGAAAGGTAGTCATCAAACGCTTCCAATCAAAGCATTTCCATCTGATGCTAGGGCGCCGCAGAGCACTATCTACATATTCCCCGAAGTACTTTTATTCTGTTTTATCACCACTAATTCATACAATTTGTCGGTTTATTAATTTATTTTTTATTTTTGTTCTGTTGCAGGTCTCCATAGTGTGTTTGCCCATCACCTGATTGAGATGCCTCGTGAATACATAAGCCAACTAGTCTTTGACACAAAGCACAAGACCCTTGCTCTCATCAAGGAGAACCAACCGATAGGAGGTATTTGCTTTAGGCCATTCCCTACTCAAGGTTTTACAGAAATTGTTTTCTGTGCCGTAACAATGAGTGAGCAGGAAAAAGGCTATGGATCTCATTTAATGAATCATTTAAAGGATTACAGTATTCGACGTGGTCTTCGTCATTTCCTTACCTACGCCGATGAGCACGCAATTGGCTACTTCAAAAAGCAAGGCTTCTCCAAGGATATCAAGCTGGCTCGTCCCGTTTATGCTGGATTCATCAAAGAGTACGATGGAGCTACTCTAATGCATTGTGAACTCCACCCCAGTATTGTGTACATACAATTCATTTCCGTAATTCAGAAGCAAAGAGAGATTCTCAAAGAACTTATCGCGCAGCGGCACAAAGAAGTGCAAAAAATTCGCACCGGACTTACTTGTTTTAAAGAAGGTGTTCGTGCCATTCCTGTCGAATCGATTCCTGGTCTTCGTGAAATTGGATGGAAACCACAGATGCGAGCACAGCGTACTTCCCGTCCTTTAGAAGAATCATCCGATCCGGAGAAGCTAGCCACCCCATTCGCTACAGTTCTACAGGCTGTGAGACAACATGCATCGGCGTGGCCATTCTTAAAGCCTGTCAATGTGGCAGAAGTACCAGATTACTATGACCACATAAAGTATCCAATGGACTTGAAGACAATGGGGGATCGTTTAAAGAAGGGTTACTATGTAACTCGTCGTTTATTTATGGCAGACATGGCGAGGATATTTTCGAATTGTCGGTTTTATAATCAGCCAGACACGGAATATTATAGATGTGCCAATTCAGTGGAGCGGTATTTTCAAACTAAGATGCGCGAGCTTGGTTTATGGGATAAATGAGATTAGGTTTACCATTAGGTGTTACAATTTTTTTTTATTTTTTAGATGACAATTTAGCAAATAAGATGAATTAATGTTTCCATATGTAATAAATTTATCCAAAACATTTACTTGTACTGGATGTGTTTGGAATTGCCTTCTTGAAGTTCAGCATCGAGTACATGTGAACGATAGGATTTATCGGAAATAATTTAGGCTTTCAGCGGCAACTAAGTGGCATCAAGGTATTCGTATGTTTAGTAAAAGCTTAGGAGCATTCTACAAAAGAAATTCTGTTGCAAATTGCAGAGTACCAATGTCAGGAAGTCATTACGGTAATTACACAATTTAGTCTCGGATGTCAGGGAGCCATTTATCCGATGAGTTATTAGCACCAAGCGATTAAGGGTTTGTTCTAACTGGGTGGGCACTAAAATGCGAAAAATTTGCGATGGCCGGTATGTTATAAGCTCGAGCACGAGTCTTGATAATAATCCTCTGTGGGGACATACAAGGCTAAGGATGGCAACTTGAGCATTTAAACGGATTGCAACGAGGCGCGCAGTCATATGCCGGAAACTTATTGCCTAAGTCTGCCTACAATAAACAATTTCACATCCAAATAGGCGCTGTTTTTGCCATAGATAACAGTGGCTTTAGTAGACGTCGCAATTTTTCGTTCTTTTTTATCCGGCCCATCCCATCGCATTTCTTGGATGACGGCAATATCTGCTTTGCAGCAGTCAAGGGTCTTCGCTAGGTTTTCAACTGCGTTTGGCTTATTACGGGACCAAACACTCCACGTACATATTCGAAGTTCGTTGTCCTCGATTCGTTTTGTTGCTGCTTCGTTACTTTCTTCTTTTTTCCAGCGGCACAATCCACAACCTAGATGGCCAGTTTCATTAGTGATACTCCTAGGTTAGACCGAAGTTGGTCCATTAAAGGCTTCTCAGTCACCATTTCTTTTTTTAAGGCGCTGACCGAGCGTCGGAGATCCTTATTGGCCTGAGTTTCAAATATGTCGGAGCTCAGTCTTCCCACTCAACGAAAAGAGGGAACGAAGGGAGAAGAACAAGGAAGAGGGTAAACCTTGTTGCGGGAAAATTTACCGCAACAACCTCAATGGTCACTGTTATGCACGAGCGTGTTTACAGAGTTCAAAGTATGTTGGCTTGTGCCTGTCAGTTCATATCGATTTATTGACCACCCGAAGATATAGGTAGGTGCCGCGTTCTACAAAAGAGGCTAAACGTCACATAAAGATCAAACATAAAACCCCACCAAATAAGTATTAGGTCCCCTCTATCGTTTAGCGTATTTGCGAGGTCAGTACACCAAAACGCGATATGAATATATCTTAAACAAAAAAACAACTCAAAGCACAACTATGTAGGTCTGCATCATCGAAAGAGACAATCACGCGTAGGCGAAGAGAATTCTCTTATACCTGTGTACTCCGGAATGAGCCGGAAGACAAGCTTGAAAGAGTAAACTGTCGTGAATGTGAGATTGTGTGGACTTAAAATCCAGCATTCTTTAGATCAAAAAGGACAAAAAAAAACAGCCTTTACTCAAGGCCATAAAAAGAAATACGCCAGATTGTTGGAAGACAAAGCGGCAGCATTGATTGCCAGGAGGTACACGTTGGGCTTAAGCCTTTCTAATATTTTACTCAATCTGTCTTAAAATTAATCCAAGCCCATATCGATTACAAATCACACACCATCTTTAAAAAAAAGCTCACATCTTTATTTTGTACTCAAGAGTTTTGTGTTAAAATTATAAATTCGTTCCAGGTACAAAGTTCCGAAATTAAAAGCATTCCATGCGCATCCACCTGGGATTAACCTCGCGATAGAACTCCAAGAATTCATCAAAAACATCAATCTCATCTGGACCATGTATAATCTCAATTTTTGGTTCTGGAATTACATGTTTCATTGGTGGTAGCGGATCAAGGAAATCTCCCAGATCTGGCGTAGGAACTCTTTGTTTAGATTTAATGTATTTCTTGCGAAGTGATGATTTTTTCTTCGGCAGCAAATTGCAGTCGTTGACGTTGACATTTATCGGAATGAGATCACGAAAGACAATCTTGTCTGGGGGAAAGTTAAGTTTTGCTGAGATCTACAAAGGAACCAAATGAATTGTACACTTTTGCTCGCAATATCAAACTTACCTTTGGCATAACGATAGCCTTTGTTCGTGGGGATAAGTCATCTGTGTGGGCGATACGCTTCGGTGGTTTGGCGAGTTGCATCTCCTGCATTTGCCGGCTTAATGCAAGAATTGTGTTTAAAACAGGCTGATCGTAGTTTCCATCGTTTTCTTTGTTAGCATTTTTAAGGATCTCCTCGGCCTTTTCATCGCCCAAATCGACAGCAACTAGAGGATGTCGGATGACTGTGCAGGGATATGATTTTACTGGGAGTGTGCTCGCACGATGGTATTCTGCGTGGACCTGGGGAGCGGTTTTTTCGCCATCTGTGGAATGTTTCTTAATATACATCTTGTTGATTTGTTTGGAATGGATTAAGTATAATTTAATAGAAATAAATAGATAAAAACTGGGACAGAAGTTTTGATAGAGATTTTAAGTTAATGGGGGGCGACAGTTGTTTTGCGCGCTCCGTTGATTTTTAACTTTTTTTTTTGTTATTTTTCTTCTTTTTTTTGTTTTCGCAATGTCAGAAGCAGCTGTCCATTAGAAAAAGCAGATGCACAAACAAAAAAATAGTAGTGACATCTATGTTTAAAGTTGATATTTGAATTTGAACGGTAGTTTTTGCTGAAAAGGATGGAAATTCGTTTTACTTGGATTATTAGAAAATGTTCAACTTTTTAGCAGTTTAAATACTAACTAAGGCAGACTTAACTGGATGTATCTGAGAACTCTTTTGCAGAACTGGTTTAACAATTTCCATCAATAGAAGGAGTATCAGGCTCCTTAAAAGTCGATGAAACATCCGCTGAAACACTTGTCATCAAAATGTGTCTAGTGCTCGCACACTACTAGCAAAGCAAAACGAAATCATTATTTGCTGTTTCGAGACCTAAAATTCGAGCTATTTTTACCGATGGTAAATGAAGTAAGTGAGGCAGTTAAGGACTTTGTCTACCTAGGCTCCGCTATTAATTCAAACAACGACACCAGCGCTGAGATCCGACGAAGAATAACTTTTACCAATCGCTGCTTCTTGAGCTAAGAAGGCAATTGACTAGCAAAGCCTTCTCTCGAACGACTAAAGTTACTCTATGTAAGACCTTAATAATTCCAATACTGCTCTATGGGGCAGAGGCATGAACATTATCAAAAATGGATGAGGGTGTTCCTGGTTGTTTCGAGACCTCAGTCAACTTAGTGTGCGAAACTGGAGGCAGCTAGCAAAAGATCGAGCTAGCTGAACACGTTTGTTGACTGAGGCCCAGTTCCACCCCGGACTGTAGCGCCAATAAACAATACTTCACACGCAAAGAAGTTGTTTTATTTAAAAGCAATTTCCAGTCCAAAGTGCATAGTAACATAACCTTGGAAGATTTCGTAGCTTTCAATTGAGTTAATATCTGCTCTATGTTTTCGGCACGGGTTCTAACATTCCACCTGAAAAGCCAACAATAGTTGCCCTTAAAGCATGGGTACCGGTGATGTTCAAGTAAATAATTGCAGCAAAGCTCTAGTCTTAGTTGCTTTTGTAGTAAATTTTATGCTATTTCCCTTTACCAAGAATAGATCGGATATGAAACACTTGTGTTTACATTGTTGGCTCAACTACTGGGCTCAAAATTTGGAAGGCATTCTTCTAATAATGGGTGACCAGAAAAGAACGATACGAAACAAAAGTTCAAATAATTTATTCTGGCTTTATTTTGAAGCTACGTTCATGCTATTATGTGTGCTATTCCACATCATTCAAATGGTTGCCTCGTCTTCGCTGGCAGTGCTTCAAGCAGTCGGTCCAATATGTACGGCGTTATTCCGGGAATAGCGTGTCATATGTTGGGTTGGAGCGTGTCCAAAGTAGTTGGCTTGTTAGCGTAGACCACGGACTTGACGTAGCCTCAGAGAAAATGATCGAGTGGTGCCAAATCGCATAATTTCGTCGGCCAATTGATTAACGCTCTCAGTCAGATGAACCAGTTGCCAAATTTCTAATTTACAACTTTGAGCGTTCCGGCGAAAGTCGGTCACTATCGCTCTCTACCTGATACCATTGAAAATAACGGTGTCTCCTTCCTCATTTCGAACGAAATAAGGTCCGATGATGCCGACATGAAACCCCACCAAACAGGCAATCTTTGTGGATGCATTGATGATTGGTCGAACACTTTCGGATTGGATTGTGTTCGCAATTCTGCTTGTTGACATTGCCGTTCAAAACGCTTGCGTATTAACAACTGAGTCAGAATTTCGGGAAATTTTTTTTAATCATTTCCGCAAGTTCGGCAAGTGTAAAACGATGCATGACAACATGGCAAACCTTATTGAATCCTTTGACAGCTGGGTGTCATTGGTAACTTTGACAGCTGCTGAAACACAACAATTAGAAACTCTGTCATTCCTATCCGGTCACCCTTCAATATATACATATGCGGCTGGGGCGTATAAACCGATGTCCTTGCAGATGTTTGCAGGACATTTTTGTATTTTTGTAGATTTCGTAATGTTCGACAACACCTGAACAGATGTAAAAACACAAATGTCAAACTTAAACTCTTTTAATTTTCGAACTAGTTTCTCACATCGCCCCACGGTTAAAAAGATTGTCAATCCCTGACGGAAGCCGAAGCAACGTTGTCAGATTTCACAATTATTCTGTAAACAGCTGTTTGATCAAAGCCACGTTTCGCAATCCACTTGACTATACTCATGCTCGTATATCGCCTTCTCTTGCAGTGTGTGTGAGAATAACTCCCTGAGTATATACCCGCGTGCACGATCGCTTGGTGTAGTGAATCTTTTGTATATATTTATTTTTTTCTCTGTGTTGTACTATCTCGATCGCTAGTGTGTTAAGCACTTTTGCTTTGTTTTTGTTATTCTTTTCTTGTCGTCTGCTCAAATCGGCCGTCTGCTTTCAACGTTCTTTCGTCGGTTCCTACTCGGCATACTCTAGAAGTGTTTTCATTCCTCCGTTCCAACTCAAAGTGTCAAAAAAGAAGAAAAAAATTGCCTTTTTTGTTTTATTTTATCTTGAGTGCATCTTTTTTCATATAAGGAAAAACAAAACAAACCCTCCTCTGTAGTCGTCATCGACGTCGGTATTCGTAAATAATTAAAAAAAAAAAATCAAATAATTTCGCGAGCTTAAATTGGAAAACCAAAGCCAATTCGACCTCATTCCTACGGGAACACTTCTTGGAAAATATAATACTAGAGACTAGAAGCACCTCGTTCATCAAATCGCTCAAAAAGCAGCATTCAGTTCATTTAAATTCAATTAAGACCACCTTCGACCTAGTTTTTCGATTTTTCCTTTAAGTTTTCAACTTGTCGGTGTTTTTTCGAGAATGGAAATTGAATTTTAAATAAAAAGTGCTGTGTAGTTTTGAATTAATTTTTACATAACGAACGGTGACAAGTGTATAATTTATTATTTTTTTGTTTTCAACACGATCAGAGAGATCGTTTGTTAGATTTTTGGGGGGATTTTTGTAATTTTCTTTTGATTTGAAATTTTTGTGCGATTTTCTGCGCAAAGTGTAACAATCGACGTAAAACGCATTAAGCTGGCTAAAAAAGAATCTTTCTGTTTGAAAAACACCTGTGATTGTAACCGAAAACATTTGGTCCTTCACTTGAATGGGGGTAGAAGCCGATCTATACGTCTATTACATGGAATGAGGAAGGATCTCCAAACCCAAATACGTCACACTAGTTCTGATCATTTTTCTGAACAGATTTCGGCCAAATTTATTGGCAACAAAGTGATAATTTGATTGTGAATCGTAAGAAAAGAAAGTTTACACCTGACCCAAGAGACATTGCTCAGAGTTGTTGAAACTACTATTTTTGTTGCCATAAATTGTACCTTTCGTGTTAAGTGTTACTAAAAAATCTTGTCTTGGATTTTTTTTTTTATAAAAGTGCCTTCTTTGGAGAGTAAAAGTATCTCAAATCGCGACTGTGATTTTATTAGAGATAGAATTTGCTTTGAAATTTGTGTAGTTTTTACTTTTGAATTTAAATTTTGATTTTCGAAAAAAAGTAATTCTTTTGGAAATGGCTCCAATTGCTGTTTATGGAAAAGTGAATAACGTCGAGGAGGAGAGCATCAGCAAGAACATGGTTCCAGAACCCTCCTGTGCAAGCAGCAATGGTAAGTTTGCAGTTTATGATAAGTTTTCATCAGAAATTTCGAAGATTTTTAACGGGTCCGGTGCCGGTATCCGTTGTTGGTTTGCCACCTGCAGCTATACCCCCACGGGACCCAACCTTCCATAACAGAGAACACAAGCAGTTCTAAAATAGGTTCAGGTTTTGAGAAATTTTCCTTTGAGACTTGCCTAGCTAGTTTCTTTTTAATTTCATCTCTTGCGATTCCAAAGTGACCTTGGAACTTAACAAGACATACTGTTTTCAGCTTTGCGACTGCGTTCAGAAAAGCCTTATTCTTCCGAAGTAGATTCAAGTGCAAGCAGCTTGGCATCTGCACAATATATTGTAGTTAATGCCCGTATATGCCCGCTTAAAAATCAGACGTAATTTTCAACGATGAATGAAACAAAATGTTTTCGTCCTCTAAAAAGATAACAGCGTCGCGTTAAAGATGTATTTTGGAGCCATCCGAGGGGACCCAACACAATTCCTTCCTATCTCAGATTTTTCCTGAAAATATTTCATCGGACCAGAGTCAAACGGAAGCAAGATCATCGAATCTCCAGTGCCTTTAGTGCAGAACTAGGCGTGTCGGGTAGTTTTCAATCGTTCCTTGTATATATTCTTGTATGTGAAAATTTATTCTTTCAAACAACAACACGTGGGACATAATGATATTATCATCAACGTATGTATCTAAAGTTATCTTCTCGGTGTCAAACCCATATCCTGAGCCTCGGAGGGTGGTTTTCGACAGCGTATATTCAGTCCGTTTGTTATCTAGGATGACATAAATATTTGACTTCGTTAAGAAAGGGATTGTGATGCCTATAAACAATTAATGATCACATCGAGGGCTGTCCACGCTTTAGGACAAACAGTCGCCAGACAGTCATCAGTGTTAGCCCGAGGGTAAGCCTTCGAACTATTAAAAGCGTCAATCTGAGAGTCGAGCATACATCATAGTAGTATTGCTCTTATTCACAAAACTAGTCTGTTATCTATATCGTGTTTTCCGGCGATAGCAACCTTAATGTGGATGAAAATGAACGTTGAGTCCGTTTTGAAGATTAGCCCCTTCTGGATCGGCAGAAAATGCATTCAAATGCAAAATTGTTTTATGTACAGTGCAACGCTAGTTGTGACAATTCTTTTCAAAATTGCTAGTAGATAGTCATGTTGATTGGTATGATGAACAGCGATAATACAGAGGAAAGAAGTAGATCCTACGCCAACGTTGGAGAGAGTTAATTAGTTGTGTTTTGTTAGTGCTTTTGATAATAAGTTTTATAAGCCGTTGCAGTAAGGTCTGCAGGGCCAGCTGATTAGATTGGATTGCTAGAGTCAATAAAATTGCTTATAAGCTTATAAGAGGTCAGAAATTGTAACATTTTTGTTTTTATTTTCATAGAAGCAAAGTAAACAACATTACGTCGGATTTATTATAACATTGAATTGATTATATTGGTTTCGTTTACTTAGTTTCATTGATGCTGAGATCATGTTAGAGGAAGCCGATTGATAATCTGCCTATTAAGACTCTTTGAGTTGATTTTATGGAGTAGAAAATAAGATTATCTGCTATGCTCTCTGTTGCATGATCTGTTTTTTCAATCCTGCTTTGTCAGGACTACACCTAGAAATTCTTAAAAACAAAATACCAGCTTGGAAGCACCTGGGTTCTCCTTATAATTCTTCCAGCTCTGTGAAGAAGTTACTCGGCAAAGTCCTCATTCTTTTCTTGGACAAAATGACAAACATGACACGACGGACAGACCCGATATTTTGCTTGTCCCTGCGGCCTAGACAGAAGTCGTTGTGATGAATCTAACCACATGGAACGATATATGGCTCCTAGCTGTTGCGCACGTGTTCAGATTAACAAGAAATTTACAATTGCAAGAGTCAACAATAAATCATAACCTTTCGTCCATAAAATATGGAAGACCGATTACACCCATAACAAATTGGGTTGGTAATAACCAATGTATCAAAACTAAAAGCATGCCTAACGGTCCTTTACAAGAAAATGACTGCAGCTCACGAGCTTCAAATCTAAAACTAAAAACACCGGCTTGCAGTTCTACAAAAAAGGTTCTATAGCCGAAATGATTAAGAAGTTTTACCAACAGATAACCTGAAAATTTCAGGGTTACGCCAGAATACTTCTAAATCAGGAAGCTGATTTGCAGATTGCTTGTTGACGAAGACTCCCTTCAGTAAAATGGCCTACTTAACGAAGACGATGGAATAATTTTTTCCACCTAACCAAGGGCAGTTGAGAATAGCCATATCCATATTAAAACGCAATATTATTCCTAGGACTGAGGTTCTACCCGCTGAGTTACTTAAAGATTCAGTTGGTATCCATAGCAATGCGGGGTAAACGGTTCCTTTTTACATAATGACAGCGAAGTACACGATGCTCTGCATTGGAATAAAGGGTAAGGACACGTGAAGTGCAGGACATGCCGATAATTCAAACTCTTTCGAAGTTTATTTGAATCCATAAAATTCATCAAATTTTTGGGTAGCTATCGATAGTTAGCTCATTGGACTATCACGCAAACAGTCTGGGTCCGATTCCCGGCTGGGTCACCAACAATTTTTCAAATCGCCATCACCCTTTCGGCGGGCAATGGCAAACTCCCGAAAGTAAAATTGCCTACGAAAAAGCTTCTAAGGAGTGCCGTTCAGACTCGGCGATAAACCGTAGGCCCCGCTCAGATGTGACAAAAATGACAACATGAGCAACACAAATGAGTGTCAAGAAGCTAGGCCATGGCCCATACCGGGCTGCCAGCGCCACAGTGTTTTTTTTTGTTTGTTGTCTTAGAATCAACCTAGTTTAAGAGGTTAATTGGTTAAGGCCCATACCTATCTCGGTCTGTATCATTATTAAAAACAAAAGTAGGGGTATGAGCGACTGGATAGCCTACAAAGAGAACGCCGCTTGCCAATTAACCTTCGTGATGGAGTTGCAGTAGTGAAAAGTTTGCTGGCATTTGAAGTAGAACGCCTTCCAAAAAGCAGATACAGATCAAGTACCTTGCGATCAACTATGCAACTTTGTATTGGTGTTTGATCAACATCTCGTTCGATTATGGGACCAGTCAGCTGACACACTCTGTCGGTAGTCCCCCAATTGGTTATGCTGTAAATATCGGAATTTAATGAGCTTAACATACGCTGCCGTTCCCGTTCTACAGCCGAAGAGCAGGGACGTTAGTTCGGGAACGAATATGAAAAGCAGAGAGTACTGTCGTCATGAGATCATAAATGAAAATTGAAAAGAGTGTCGGAGACAGAACGGAGCCCTGGGGCACACCAGCATTTATTTTATGAATATCAGACTTGAAACCATCCAAGACAACTTGAATTGAACGTTCCGAAAGGTGATTTCTAATCCATTGAAGAAGAGAGTCGTCGATCCCAAATGCACGCATTTTCGACAAAAGAGCCTGATGCCGAACTCTGTCAAATGCCTTAGATTGGTTGAGGGTAGTGTTTATCCTGAACTGCATCATCACTTAAGGCCATCGAGTTGAATGTTATGCTTGTATTGTGTTCGTATAGATAGGTCGCCATCTCTTTCAGAGACTAAGTAAAACAACTTGTGTTTCCCACGTCAATCATATTTTCTTTGAATTATATTCTAAAGTCTATAGATAGTTGTGCTGCAGCTGCACGTCGATTGTGCAAACGAAACATCAAACAGACGTGCTTAAGATTTTTTTTTATAGATTCCTATTTATAAGTACATATTTGTATGCAAGTCAAAAACCAATTCGAATTTTAATTGCGATGATTGAGCAGTTGTATCTATTTATAAAAACGATGTTTAAAAAATTACATATAATTTTCTAAAAATATTTTAAACTCGTAGATACCTGACATTATCATTTGAAAGTGCTAATTGTTTTAATTGACATGGTAACAGGATGCTAACTTATGTCTTGTTGGTATTTTCATTTACACTTGTTTTAATCTAGGTCAGGCACAGATACATATTTACTCTACACTTCGATAAGCTGATAAGTTATGTATGTTATCATTTGAACACGTTGTCTATAAATTACATTCAAATAGGCACTACAATCCTAAACAAAAAATGATAAAAAAACGTAAGCACGCCCTACATTTCGAAGATAAAAATAATTTGCTCATACAATAGTGTAACAAAAGGGTATCTTAAAAGAATTCGGTCGGACGTCAGAATACCAAAAGGCATCCCATCAAAAGCTAAGTAATAAATAGAACTTGGTCACAAGATTAAAGCATTTGTGGAACTAAGGTCCAACTGCTTCTCACTCTGCTGCAATCTCTTTAATTTCACTCCTTGAACTTCATCATGCAAAATGCACCTCCAAATTATTTATGAGATATCTTTTTTACAGGAAAGTAAAATTGTTTTATTGGAATTTAATCTGTCATTCGAGTGGCGTTAAATAACAATAATTTGGTTACGAGGTCAAAATTGAACTTGGTCTCGATTATTTCACGGTTATGAATATTCTTATCAATTCTTGACTTGAGTATTTCATTTCTGCTGCTCCTAATCTATGTACTATATATTATATTTTCTATTTAAAACTGTTTTCCTTAAAATAAAATTTAATTCTATTAGATTGATGGAAACTTTTTCTAAAAATTCTAATGACCTACATAGGAGGTCTGCGGAATGTTTTGCAATTTAATCAGAAAATTAGTGTTGATGAATTTTTATAATTAGTAATTAATCAGAATAAAGAAATTAAATTCAAGGGATTTAGTCTTGGTTTGAAAAAATTTTTAGGATTGATAGCAATTCTATTTCTGAATGAATCTCTGTCTTGAGACAACAAAAAACTTTAAACTTACAGCTGGAAAAATCGAAAGCCAGTGCAGATTTAACAAACCACAGTCAGAGTTTATTACGTTAACAGGGAACTTCTCATATGCCATCGAAACGGAGTACCTTCGGCAATGAAAGCCTAATTGTTTGCTCATCCTCCCAAAAGAAAGTAAGAATGACAATATCTTGACTTAGGAGAAATGAGCAACATTTTTCTGAAATTTAATCGAAGGAAAGTTAACTTAATGAAACCCCAAAATTGTGCACCAAATTTACCAGGAATAAGATCATCTTAACTCGGCCAACTACTCGTATGGAGCCATCAATCTGCCTAACGCCGTGTAAAAGATCTTGCATTTCGCATTGTTTGAACGTCTTAAACTATTTATCGATCTGATTCGCCCGTATAAGTGCGCCTTCAGTCCGCATCAGTCCAAACTTCACCAAGTTCTATACTACTACAGAACTTCGAACCTAGAAGCTAATATCTATACCTAGTCAAGTCATAAATACTGGTACACAGAAAATCAGCGCCAAATGAAAACAAATTAATATTTAAACAATTTTGTTTTTGTTTTTATTGGGTTTTTCAATGGCTACAATCTTTGCACAACTTATTTGAAATGACTTCCATTAGCCTTCCAGCACGACTTAAGACGAGACGCACTACTTCATGCATGGGGAAATTGTTCACTGCACGGACATGGGCTCGCTTCAATGACTCAATATTTGAGTGTCGAGTAGAGCAAGCCATGCCCTCTAATACGGACTAAAACTTTTAATCCAACGGGTTGAGGTTTGGACTACCAGCTGGCCAATCATCCGTTGATATGAAGCCCGTAACGTTGTTTTTGAGCCACAGTTGGAGCCGTTTTTGCTTTGTGAGCTGGAGCAGAGTCTTGCTGGAAAGTCTATAGCTTGTTGCCCAATATTGATTGGTTGAGGGACTTCAAAATGGGTTCCAAGACGGTCGATTGTTATACTTTGGCCGATGTTTTCACTCCTTTCTTGCAAAAATGGAGCTTGGTAACGCCATCGTAGCACACTCCCCACCATACCATTACAGACGCGGGATGGTGGCCTCTTTGAACACTCGGGATGAGTTGGGATGCTTCTCTGGATGACCGAGCATACACACGATCGTTCTGCTTATTGAACGATTCTTCTACGGTGAAGATTTTCTCTTTAGTAAACAGAATTTGTCTGTGAGCGTTCTTCGCGAACCGGCTGAGTAACGCTTTCGATCTTCGCTTGCGTTTTTCCTTCAATGCGGCCCGTGAGCAGGTGTCCAGTGTGTCGCTTGTACGCGCTGAGTCCTAAATCTTCTTTGATAATGCTAGAAATGGATTTTTGCGAAATTTGCATTTCCCGCGACAAGATTTTCTGTTTTTGCAGCGGTTTTCGGTCGATTCGTTTCTTCACGGCTTTGATCGCTTTCGGAGTTCTCATAGTGCGCGGACGGCCGGATCTTTGACGGTCTCGTACTCCACCAGTATCCTCAAACAACCTCACAGCACGATACACAAAATTGCGAGTGATTCTAAGCGGTCGCAACGTCCTAAAGATATCGCCTTTTTCCATGTTGCATTTCAGTAGGCCAACTACAACAATACGATTTTCGATGTTGCCCCATTCCATGATTGTAAGCAATTAATGTCAACAACTTTTTACGTCACAATGAAGCATAAATATCAACTGTCAAATCGCAATCAATACGAAATGAATGCGCTCAGTGTTGCATTTGTAATGAGTGAATTCAGTTGTGTACCAGTATTTATGACTTGACTAGGTACACACCACCTTATTATCGATTTTAAGTTCGCGTATGATAGCATCTTATGAAACGAGTTTGACAGAGTCGTGCCTATTGTTGGCATCTTAGCCAAACTCGGCAAGTTGTGAAGATGATGGAAAACGCTCGTTGCTTCCCAAAGGTCGCAGGCAATCTCCCTGAGTGCTCCATACAAAAAGTATGTGAAACAACATAGAACATTTTTTCTAAAAGTCACAACGCAGCAAGTTGTCAATGCCACTTTTGCAAGTTTTGTAACAGAAAGGACAGGAATGAATTATTAATTTATACACAATTTTCAGGTGATTGAGTTATTAGTCTTGTCAAGAACCACTAAGTAGGCTATATCTAGAAGCTTGATCATCCTAGTCAGACTTCATGGCGTAAAATCATGGAGGTTAGCTAAGGCGGTTGAAGATTGTGTATCCTCGATTATATTGAAGCCTTGATTTTTGGAAAAATTGTTGATACCCTTTCCCATTTACGGGCCTTAGAGATGGAAACACAGCAATGCACTCTACAAACTGTAAATCGATATTGACCTGACCGTAACAATACTTATCAGTCGCCAAAGATGACTAGAACATGTAGACCAAATAGATATCCATGTTCAGATCCGAAAAGGCTTAAATTTGATTCAGTTCCGAAAGACAGTGATTTTCTGTGGAGTAAGCGTACGATCTCGGAGATCATCTTGAAGTATGCCACTGCAGTTGATCAAGAGCCGCCCCAATGGAAGCGGCTAATGTCTTAAAAGTCTTTTAGAAATTCTTCAACCGACACAGAATTGAAACATTTCTGAACACTGACCTTTAACAACATCAAGCCGAAAACTAAACGACGCGCTTATTATTATTCATTAAAGCAAGAATAATAATGCTAAGTCCAATACATTGGACTGTAGATTTCATTTCAGTGACAACTTATGTATTCGAACACTTTTCTGTGAAATTAGCTTTTCGCCTCACCGAAAATTGTGCTCCACAGTTGGCATTTTTCGACTCGATTCATAGACGACTGACTAAAAGCTCATTTAAAGCAAAACAATCGTTGATTATGTCAGGCTACTACTAGCTTCACTTTAAAGTAAATGTAAATGTTTTATCGCACATGACATTTTAGAGAAGCCGACAAACATTCTTTTCGGGAGAATCTGGGCTTACATTTGACGCAAAAACCGAGGACGCAGGCTGTTCTATCGTAGGTTCATAGTAAGACAGGTGTTACGGTTGGAGGTTTGGCCAGGCAAACTGGTGGTAAAAAATAGTGATAGAACAGGATGTAGGAAGGGACACAACCTCAGTTTTTGGGTTGCAAATTCACAGAGAAATATTGGCTTTATTTAGAACTTTATCGCACGACTTTGAGTTCTATCTTACAAATCCAATGATATGAGCAATACATTAAAATAAAGTAAAAAGCCCAAGTTTGGTAAACGAGCCATTTTTTTTTTAATCATTAGATATAAAAATGATTTTGGCCACATGGTTGCCAAGGCTAGAATCGTTGTTGGCTTTCTCGCATAGATCAACGACTTCAAATACCCTTGGAAAATAGATCGTCCAAATCAGGCCAGGTGTTCATTTCTGGAGATTCTTTCAATAATTCAGATGTTTTGCCAAAAATATAGCATTTGGGACCATCTTATTGAAACTAAATGTCCTGCAGATTATGGGAATGCATTTTTCTAAACAAAAAATCGTTGATTATGGGTCTGTAGCGGGCGTCATTGTTTGTGACACTTCCATTTTCTTCATTTTTGGAGAAGCATGGCCCGATGATGTCACCAGTCCAAAACCAAACAATGCATATTTCTGGGAGCATCGGTAGCTGATATTGTAGTAAACTATTGAATTGTCCTCACTCTAAATTCAACAGTGTTTATTAACAAAGCCACCGAGATAGAAGTAAGCTTAATTACTGAACAAAATTTGTCAGTAAAAAAAAGTCAATCGAGTTTCAACTGTTCAAGCCCGCAATTAGTGAGGCCACGAAGCAAGCAATAATCGTCCGAATCTTGTAAGTGTCTAGATTAAGGTCACAAATTCGATGGATACATTCCAAGCTTTTGTGCGCAATGACAAATCGATGAATCAGGATCTTCCCAAATACTGATGTTAACGGCGCGGATATTTATATTTCAAAAGAGTAATTGGATTGCGAAATTATTCAATTTTGTTGCGAATAGCCGATCCAGTTGGTTGATTATGTTGATCTCAAATGGTGCGCATTGTTAGCTTCTACCTGACGTGCTCTTCTTGGAGCATTTCCCATTACTCTTGTTACAATTTCGGGTCCAAACGTCCTCACTTCTTCTCGCATATTGCTCATAATCTGTTGCAAGGCTGTTAGCGTATTTGAATAGAATTAACCCTAAAGGTAGCCGCAAAGAATCAAGCGGTGGCCAGTTGTAATTTGAAAATTACGGTATTATTCGATCGCCAAAAGTTTCCCTCAGGAAGATCCTCGTTTGACGGGCTGTGTGAGCTATGGCTCCATCTTGTTCGAACCACAATGCCGGAATAATCGAATGCTGCCTCTCAAAATAAATTTGAACAACTTTTGTTCTTTTCTCTGTGGCAATATACTTCAATTAAAATATTATTCAATGGTCAAACCATAACGATCAATTTCTGCAGGATTGTCATTTTTGTTATAAAATTTTCCATTGCTTCAGTTTTTTTTAAAAAAATTTAAGATCATCTAACTGGTTTTGAGCCGATTCAGTAAAGGTTTGACGCATGTTTTTCAACTTAACTTTCCAAGGAATAAGGCTAAGTTCCTTTCGGTGTGGATGGACAAAACTTAAGCTCTTGCTTACGGTTGCAAACTGACTGAATTTCTGCTATCATAAATTGCAGCTTTAATTTCTTTAGAAAGTATCGCTCTCCATTATGACAAGTGCCAAATCGATCCACAAAACGACAAATAGAAGATGGACGATTATTCGGTCCAAATATGCTATAACTTGGCGTAACTGAACATTAATTTCGGAAATAGTATTCCACGATTTGACAACGTTCCTGATGTGCTGTTAAATTTGCGGAAAAAAAAACGCATTGACACTTCAAGCAATGACAGCTAATTTGACAGTTATGCCCTTCACTGCCCGTAAGTTTTAAAACATCAGCAGTGTCATGGACCATTCTTCCCTCTGTTGTATCGGATAAAATGTATGCTGTTACAGCAATAATAACAGATGCAACCAGTCACAGGCCATGAGTCAAAGTTATGATTTTACGGGTAAAATCTGAGATCTGAGTATAACTGCAAAATCTTTAGCTTAAGTCACTCTTCACTCTATCGAAATCCTGTGGTTTTAATACTGTCATGGCTTTTCTCCATCATTATCTACTCGTATATGCATTTTCTAAGAAGTATATTCGTTTACCCTTTCTACCTACTAACCACTTATTTATATGTTTCAGGATGCATCACCCATTTGTTTTAAATTTTCCCAAACATGACGGCTTTGTTTATCCATAATTTATTGTACAAGTATTTGTTTTCTGTCAAAGTGACAGGAAGTGTTGTCATTTAAAATGTTTTAATTCAGGAAAATTAAACTGTTGAATTGGACATCATCAGATTACTGACACTTGTTAAATGTCAATGTGACATTGTACAAACCGACATTGCAATCTAATGTTGATTGTCAATCAGATTTTCCGCTGATAATCTAAAAACTTGTCATTTTCAACAATATATCCTATCTTGATATAAAGAAACCCGCCGAGATATACTCGAGATAGATGAACAATTTGAGTTTTTAGTTGTCAACAGACGAAACTATTTCGATATCGCTAATTTTCAGGAAATTCTTAGCACGATTTTTATCTTTTGTGGAACCTTCGAAGAAAGCATGCGAAATCAAATTAGTGATTGCGTGAGACATTTCAATTCAATGTGGGCGTATTCCAAAATAATCTTTTGTCACGGGACAGGCTCAAATGTTTTCAAATTTGTGTTTATCTGTTCGTATTCCAAATTAATTCGAAATAAAACATCGCCTCTGAGGCTGCAAACTTAGCAATCAATGTTACAACAATGATGAACTTTGGAATTTTTCCTCATTTAAATTTAAATATGGTATGTAAAAATAAAAATGAAATAATAAAATGACCTCCCCCATTTGTGGTGTTCTCATTGAAGTTTACCAACCTCTGTCAGACGCTGCAATAGCAGCAATTTTCCTCATCGTCATGGATAATTTTTAATTTTTATTGTCCAATGGAACACACTGTGCGGGTGCTGTACGGCATATTTATGTTACCCCTCTGTGTAAGCTCATTGTTCGTCCCACCAACGACGCAAAATGCGCGCGCTAAATGTTATAAATTTACACGATGCTACGTGTAATGTGCGTTTATGGAAGTAAGCTCTGCCGCAAGTATTTCCGTGAGCGTTGATAATTAAAATTGATACAGATAGCCCGAGTGATAGTATTAAAGCTGAGAGAAGTTCAATAACACTGGGCGTGGTTATTTACCAGACCTCTTATTTGTATTCGAACAGAGTGTATGAAGGCAAATACGGTCTTGAGATTGCTTTGCCTCTCTGACCTTGACTTGGAGATCTGATTTATTGATTTAAATGCGAGTAAGTATATGCACAAAAGCTTGGTTCCACTTGAGAATGTAGAGACCCTGAAGTTCAATAACAAAAGATGCGACGTCAGCGCATGCTTTGATTTCCATTTCCTTGGTTTTGTTTGAAGAGTGCTTTACTACGGATAAACGAATCGCATTTTGCCGATGACAGCTTCAGCTTAAGATTATAGAAGCAGTGATTGCGTCAAAGGAGCAGTTTTAAAATATATAAACTTCAAAAATGTATGTAAAGTTTATGGTTCTACAAATCAACAAGGTTTATCGCATTGACACATTACTTAAGACTTCTTATTCTTCATTTATTAACTGTTGGGATATGAAATGCATACAAATTGCACTTAAACAAAGAAGAAGTCGATTGCACTCCTTGTGTATTACTGTCTCCGAGTCAGTATTTTCAGAGCAAAGGCCAGCCACCCACGGATGTAGTGCTGCATGATGTTGTCATTATTTTCAAAGTCAACATCCCAGAATGTTTTGACACTTATGCCTCCTACACCTAATTGCTTTCAACGCTTCCTTACGACGCAATAAGCAGTCTAAGTTGATTAATGTAGAAGTGTTTGATTGGTCTATTGCCAACCTAAGGAATTATGCCAGAAATGCTCGCATGGAATTCAACTATTGATGGAAGCTTTCTCGAATTAACTTGAAAGTGGTGATAGGGTTCAGCTAAGTACTAATAGCAGATAACCTGTTTCTGCAAGGATAGGTATTTTGCCTATTCCATCGATTCTTTGCAATGTATTTCATTGCCATCGTGATCGCTTGTAACTCTCCTTGAAGAAAAGCAAGTGTTCCTAGTACGATTGCCTTCGAACCTTGCCGTCTTCGAAAAAAATGCCAGCATCCTCAATCGCTTTTGTAACCATCTGTAAAGACCTAACTTCATTTGTTCCCTGTCTCAGATTCTGTCCGAAAACATTCCTGGGCACAGGTAAAGACAATCTCATCAGTTTTGGCGTTATGACATCAGACGGCAAGTGCATAAGATCAGCGCCAAAGGCGGTTCAGATCTTAGAGCGTGGTAAAAGCAGTAGTGACGACAAACACCTGATGCACAGGATATAATTGGCCTTGGTCTTATCACAGCCGTAAAGTACCTTGCTTTGCCGAAAACTTCTTTAAAATAGGAGAAAGCTGGGAGTGTCTTGAAGATTTTCAACTGAATATCCAAAAAGGGTTGCTATATTGTATGACTTTAAATACTCTTAAAGGCAGTATAGTATTTGAATTATACCAGTCAGCTGCCTCCTTCTTGTAAATAGAACAAATGACTAAAGACGCATTTCTTGTGCACCAACTGTTGACCAGGTCAAGAGCAGACAGTCTTTTAGGCATGATCGATCCAACGACAGTACAGCCACATCATTTGTTTGAACCTAAGCATAGGCATTAGAACCATTGAGAGCATGTACTATAGAAAGCCGCTTGGAAGATACTCCCGTTTACCTACGCTATCTCATATTGGCTGCACTCAGCATCTGCAACGACGGACCTATTCGAGTTGCACATGGTGCGTTGTACTAATGACCTTCAATAAAATGCTAAGGACGTATTCTTTCATGTCGAATAGGCCTTCGATTCTGCCCACCAGATCTTTATTCTTATTTTAGCAACCTGGAGCTGGATGTTAGAATGTATGTGTATATCTCACTTTTCTTTTAGTTCATCGGTAGTCTCTGGATGTTTGAAACTGATCACATATACAGGCCTTGGGTATATTCTCGTTAGATGTTTATATATCCTCATCTTTTATGTCACCGAGACTTTATATGTCATCGAGACCTTATTTACCACCGTGACCTTTTAGACTTTAGGTGCCTCGCACAAGTAGAAGGGAACCTTAATAGACTTGGAGTGCGCAACTAGTGGCATTCAGCTAAAGACAGGAATAACTGGAGAGGCTTGTGAGTAGTGGCCCAGATTAACCCCGAACTTTAGCGCCATCTAAGTAAGTAAAAGTAAGCAAAAGCCCAGGGTTTTTGCATTTGCTAATACCTTGTTGTGACAGGAGCATTAGCTTTGGGACATAGACAGTGTGGCAAAAAATATCCTGGACTGGCTCCAGAAATCATAATTTAAACGCAATATCTGTTTATTTTTCGGTGTTTTTATTCAAAATATTCTTCTCCAGATTCAGTACACTTTTTACAGAATGTCGTCAAAGAAGCATAACCTCAATTTTAATTCCGGGTTAAATACGATGGATTCTGGCCAAAATCACGTACTTTTTGGTTCATTTCAGCCGTTCGAACTGTAATCGGACTTTCTGTATGTTTTCCATCCTCCAGCATCTCTCTGTTGCCCAAAAAACGCTTGTGTCACTGTTCTACTCAGGCATTCATCACGGTACACTTGTTGCATCAATCAGAATGTTTCTGATGTATTTTTACCAGGTTTTGTTCCATGTTAAAATTTAAGCATCAAATGAAAAGGGGAAAATAATTTTTATAATTGTTAAATACTCGTATCAACCAAATACCATGAAGTTCTGAGCGATAGTGGAGAAAGACTCAAGAATGCTTTAAAACGCGTATTCGGCCAAATAGGTGGCGCTTCTGATTTCTGACATATGGCTCGTGTTCGGGATATTATTTTCCACACTGTTTATGACCAAATGTCACCTCTTTGGTTTCACATCACTCAACAGTACTCCGTTCGCTATATAGATTATTTTATCATCTAAACCAAAGGACACAGAACAGTTAAGAGATTGAAAGAAATTTTGATGCAATAACGCAACCATTACGAATAGCAGATCGCTCAGCATATAGAATGTAAAAGCTCGTAGTTAAAGTAATCTCCAAAACAAAAGGTGTGATTTTATCTTGCCCATGGTCCCGAATGACTCTTAAGTGGACGTTAATGTTTGCTAACTTTCTCAAACTCGGCTGGTTAAACAAATGACGCGGTACAGCCAATTTAATCGGAAGATCTATGTATATGTAGTCTGAGCACTCTGCTTCCTTTTGCTTCAGTGACAGAACTGCTATCATTTCGAATGCTGGCTGCTTAGTAGAAGCTTTAATAGTACGTTTACACTGACTCGAAATTCAGCAGTTCGGACAAATTCAAAATTTCCAGCATTTCGAAATTTTGAATTTCAGCGAAATGCTGCATTTCGTCTCTGCATTTAGAAGGTTGTCAAATCGAACAAACCTTTTTAATTATTCCGCACGTCATTCAGCGCACTTCATAGCGCCTACAAAAACAACTTTGAAAGAAGTCAGCTGTTCCAACATTTACAATCATTACCGACTATTTGCCTCAACGAAAAAGAGTATAAAAAAAGGAGGAAGTGGGAAAACAGCAGCTGTCATATAAATGTTTTGCGTTCGGTGTAAATGGTGAAATGAAATTCTGAAATTTCATTTCGAAATGTTGCATTTCGAGTCGGTGTAAACGTACTATAAGATTCATTTAAAATAACTACTTGCCTTTCTCCGAAACTCCCAGGATTTTGCACTATCAATGACTTATAGGCAAGGAAGAGGACAATACTTCTGGGCGCAATTGTTTAAATAAATTAATGATGATTGCAGAGGTTAGTTCGTTGACGCACAACTCGCCCTGGAAATAATTTAAATTTGTAAACAATTTCATTAAGTCATTTAGTTAGTGGTTTATCTAATCTTTTATTATTTAAGAATATTAAATATTTTTGCAATAATATCTTTTTACTTAAACAAATGCATGACAACTCTATTAAATTGATTTTCTAAAAAATACTCGAATCGTTGCCGATGTTATCTTTCGAATATTAACAGAAGATTTAAAATTTATACTTTTCAAGTGCATAGCTACAAAAGTAATTTTTTGACGACCTAATCTTCACTTTAATGATTTTTTGAATTATAAAATCCCTGAAATGCAAAATCATTAAATCCAAATTACGAGTACACTATCTGAAGGTTTCGCTTAATTGACTTATCGTTCAGACTAAGTTGTTAGCCTTGCTGAATTGATTTCAAGGAATTTTAATTTAATAATAATTCGAAGGGATTATTTGTAAAAGAAATAATAAATCTTATACTTAGTGAAACGATCTTTGCTGCCTTAAATGGGGTTAAAAATATAATCGTTCATGAATAAGGGGTATTTCTCATTTAAACGATGAGAATATTCTAAAGACTATAAATATTTGCATAATTGTTTGCTATTGTATTTAATTTAAAATCGACCGCGCAGCACGTGTTTAATCAATTTTGTATTCAAATTCGTGATTCATCGAGCGCCGGACTGCTAAGTACTTTGATTGTACAACTATTAATGACTTTTCAGATTAAATTGAAGGAACGTGACTTAAACCTGATGGAATTCAGAATTCGAATTCCAATCGTTCTTCGTTCAAAAATAAAATTAAAAATTGATATGTGTTGAAGTATGGATGCAAATTTAAGGACACAAGACAACGTTACGAAACTCAAGAATTAAAAATATTGTTACAAGGCTATAAGATTACAAGGTAGATATTTTTTTTAGAATATAAGAAGATCTTCTCTTTGAAAAGAAGTGAATATTTTGGGCGAAGTACAATATTATAGATTTGCCATGTGATCTTTAGGTGAGTGGAAACAATGGGATAAGCTAGGCAAAATACGCCATAACCGAGACTGAACAGATGAGCAGTCGGTGCAAGTGTGAGACGATTATGTGAAAAAAACCATCCAGGAATGATAAAAAAAAATCAAGCAATGTATAATACGAGTACGTTGAATCTAAAACACGCCAAGGGCAGATCTCAAACCCTTATTAAACAAAGCGATTGCGAGCGCCATCGAAAAAAATCGTTTTCTGTCCATCTGGATTGAAATCGAAGTCTTTGGTTCGGAGTGTTAATATGTGCTAGCAATGTGAGGCGACTGATGCGCACTTTTTTGATCAATGTCGATGGTCGCACGCCTCGTAGAGATTGCTCTTCTTTCTGCTTTTTCTAAGAAAGTCAATGCAAGTGCAAAGATACCCAAAAAATTGTACGTTCATAACGATCAAGGATCTCTACATATATTAAATCGTTTTATGGTTTCAGACAATTGTAAAATAAGGAAGACGGGATCTTGTACAATGTAACAAGGCTGATGCCCCTTCAGTTGAGAGTTGTGTTTAGCGTCGAGGCCACTAGTCTTCAGCACTAAATACAGGTTGTATAATATAACACATGTCGAAGGTTAAGAAATATCTAATCAGCAAGGGTTCTCTTGGCTACTTTAATGTTATATACGTACTTCGTTACAGTATTTCTTCGTTGTTGCGGCATCTGAGATATCCATAGACTGAGTAGTAGTCGTCTGGGTCTATATTAGATGCTTGCTTTAATAGACGTCGCTTCTGTTCTCTGTTGTTATATTATTATTTATTATAATTTTTAGTTCTCCTTACACCCGGCCTTTTTAAGGGAGCCTTGTGAACTGCAAGATTAAGGCTATTTTCTCCTCACTTAACTCTTGCGCTTATAAGTGTAAATTGTCACTTTCAGTCGAGCGAAGTAAAATCTTTTCTCCAGGACGCTGGTAACCAGACTTCAAGACATCTCTAAAAGTCAGTGGCTTTGCCAACAAGGGGACATATCGGTCTTCTTAAGTATAATGAAACGACGAACCAAACTAATCAATTTGCAATCCAGGTACGTAACGGTTCCAGTATTCCGGCCTTTTCGACCTTCCGAGCATCCAACATTGGCCCGGATCACTATTTTACTGCAGCCAAGATACGAATGGCGTTTTCCCAAGCGCCACAGCAAAAAATAACTACTGTCATAAGATTACATTGCATGCTATGAGGTAGAAAAGCTAAAATCGTAACAGACTGCCAGAAACTTGGACGAATGCGAATCCTGAAATCTATCGCCGTAACTAGTGTGGTGGGTACCCACTATAACTAGGAAGTCCTTAGTTTGATAAAGAATGCTGGCAAGCACATAGAGCATAATAAGAGGTGTACAAATCGGTGCTGCAACCAAGGAAGTGAGCTGCTAGTGAGCTCTACGATCTAAAGAGACGGATATAACATCGGCTTTTCCAGAAGAAGAAAAAAAATCGTAAGACGCATGCGATCAAAGATATTGAGAGCTTGTACTTCAGGAACAACGTACGAAAACTTTACCAAGAGACAAAAAGAATAAGTCAATGCAACAAGATCTGTATAGAAATCAATAGAGATTGAAAAGGAAACCTTGTAGTAGCGTCTACACAATGGATGGTATTGCTTACAGAATCTTATCAGCCATATTGTGAAAACGTCTGAAATCCTTCGTCACCAACCTGAGTGGCCCCTATAAGCATGGTGTGAGCCCAGGAAAGTCCACAACCGACCAAATCCTCATATCCCTCGGAAAAACTTAAGTCCAAATAGAAATGAGCTATATAGAGCCATTTTTGTTCTTGACATAATTGGAAGAACACAGCTGGCGTTTGCTAATATTACAACAGAAGCTACCAAAACGGGTTTAGCGGTAAATGAGGGCCAAACTAAGTACATTTATGCTGTCAACAAGAAGAGACATACAACATCGACGATTTGGACATAACATCACAGGGGACAGCTATAATTTCGAGGTAGTAAGGAATTTTATCTAATTAAGTAGTGAGGACCTATTCGGAAGAACTCGAACCTTGATCACTCCTGTTTCACTATATGGCGCCGAAGCGGATGAAGATATCCTCAGTCGTGTAGAAAGCAAAATCTTTGAAAAATGTTGGGTCCTGTTTGCGTTGATGGGCTTTGGAGGAGGAGATTCAGCGACGAACTAAATACACGAGCTGTACATCGACTTCGACATCGACATACTCAGAAAACAGCACATCAATCCCCTAAGATAACTAGGACATGTAGAGTCCACAGTCTTTGAATCTAACCAGGAAGGACAACGCAGCAGAGGAACCCCACACCTTAGGTGGAGCGCAAAGGTAGAAGGGGGCCTTAACCAACCTAGAGTACGCAACTGGAGGGAGTCATCTAAGAATCGGGCAAACTTAAGAGGCTTTTTACTTGAAGCCGAGTCTCACCGAGGCTAAGTCATTCTGCATAAATAGAGTTTAAGACCACCTGATCATTAACGTACCTAAAACGTTCCGCTCACTCTGCGGTTTGTCAGGAACGTGTAAAAGATATAGAAGCGGACCGAGCACCCTTCTCTACGGTAGGCCGACTATTTCAAATTTCTTTGAATTGCGAGGAATTGCTTCCATGTCTCGCACGAACAGTCAAGATAGGCTGCAGTATACTATTGTACAATATATAGCCTTTAAGCAAGATCTGCTATATGAGTAATTTTTAGACCTACCAACCTAGTCAAGTAGGCATCGTCATAGTAGGCATCAAGAAATGCGCTTCAGTTAATATATCCTTCTTTAAAAGTTTTCTCAGTTGCGTTGGTTATTGTATGCGCCTGGTCAATAATTGAATCTTTGCTTTCGAACTCAAACTGAGATCAAAGTTTGTCTGCCAATAACCCGTCGTGTATACTTTAGTGAAAAATATAAGATTTTTTGTCAGTTTTTGGTTTCCCTGGATATGATACCCCTATGGTTGTAGTTACCCTTCACTGACTACTCGGAACGTATTCAAATCTAGCTATTTATAGATAAGCTAAGTTGAATCTTTCCTATGCAACATCAAAGCATGCCTACAAGTGATATATTCATATTAAGAAATAATTTTTCAGAAAATACTAGATATTCCACAAGGCTTTGCACTAAGGCCATTACTTTTTAATAAAATTAGAAAAGTAGTCCCTTGCATTAAAAAACACGACTTAATTAACTCAAATTGTATTTTTTTTCCTTAAAAAGAATCGTTCACTAGAAAGAATATTGCAAACATCTCCTATCTAGTGGATAGAGTAAGAATGTAGCTCTATCATTCTGATACTATGTCCTACGGTTGTTTACTGATAATTCGTTTGTCTCTTTTAAGATTCGAACACTTGATTGTCGCAGAGGTTCGTTCCGATTAGAAATTATTTATACGTTTGTACGGATAGGTTGCACTTTCAATTTCATTAGAAACATTTAGAAATCCCCAAAGAAATGCATACAAATTTACTTACTCGTATTGTAAGTTCACTTTCGCTTGTTTGTTCTAATTGTTCTCAATTGTCCATATAATTGAATCTGAGATACTTGAAAGCAACCGAGAAATGCCGCATTGCTAATGCGCGAGTTTCAACGATACGTCGAAAATAGAATGTTCTATCACAAAGCGTTTAACAAATTTAGAATTGTTAAAAATTATATTCGGCCGATGGGAAAAATATCTCTCTAATTAAGTGGTTCACTTGTTTGTGAAAATTGTCACATTTTCGAGGTGAAAATATACAATAAAAAAATAGAGAGGTGGTGGAAAAAGGTCAGTGAGTAGAATTTGTAAACAACTCTATTAAAACGATTTATTTAGAACAGATATCTTACTAACTGATGTTTAGTTGTTACAAATTTTCCATCAATAGATCTGATGGACGCTAATTGAATTGTTTGTTTACATTTTAATTATTTTATTTGGACTATACAAGTCCAGTTGTTAAATTCAGATCGAAAATTAATAAATTGATGTGATGTAGATAAATAATTTATAAGAATGAAAAAGGCCCAGTAAAGAAGGGAAAACGCAAACTTTAGTCTAAATTTCCATTCCTTCTAATATCGTTATGCCCGACTGAATGAATTTCAAGTTCAAGAGTACTTAAGTTCTCTAACATTTGTTGTTGCTTGGCTAATGAAACGAGCGCTTTGAAAAAATTCAGTACTTGCTTTGCTTTCTTATGTGTTGCCGAATAGATTCGGACAACTTAGAAGTTTTCAATTAAACAAAAATCAAAGAGATTATCTAAAGGACCTTCTTAAGTTTGTGTTTAAACTGGTGGGTAAATAAAAGTGAAGTGTCACGCTTATCCCACCAGCGGCAATAATCCCAGACCAGCTATTAAAATCGACAAAACGGTGAACAAAATTGGAATCATCATCAACAGGATTCGTCAGAACATCACCATCGACATCTTCGAGTTTTTGGAAATGCTCGTAAGATACCTCGTTTCCTACTCATCGGAAATTTAAGAGGAAAATTCAGTCACTGTTATGTCTTGAGGCCAATAGTTGAGCCAGTTTCCTTAACATAAAGTCGGATGGTTTTCGCGGCGATGATCCGCTTTTAACACGTTCTATTTGCTGCGCTTAAACACATTGACTAAGGAGTGCCATCGAGAAAATTTACCCACCGAAAATTAATGAGAAATACAGTAAAAATAGAACTTAAAAAACTAAGAAAAAAATTAAAAGTACTTACGAGTATTTCATGTCTCCAAATCTGTAGAAATTAACAAAAACAATTAATCCTTATTTTTGACAAATTTTTTCAGGTACTTCCACTCAAGGGGTTGTTGATACCCTTAAAATCATCGCACATAGCACGGGCGATGGACAGTTAGGGAGAAAAGAAAGGTAGGAACCGATGTACGTTGGTCTTGAATGTTTGGAGGTTATAATGAATAGGAAATAAAGAGCTCGGCAGGGCATTCCATGAGCGAGTTGTTCGACTTAGGAAAGAATCACGATATTTCAGGGTACGTCCGAAAGTGTGCTTGAGGGTGTACCGATCAGCATTCATAGCGAAAGTGTGCTTGAGGGTGTACTGATGAGCATTCATAGCGAGACGGGTGTTACGGTTGGAAGTTTGAAAGGGCGGAATGCAACTGGCAATTTCTGAGGAGTACTGAAGAGCACCTTCCATCATTGCTTTTACGGTCCCATCTGTCACCTTTTTAGAGCTATTTTTCCAGTATTTTTTGAATTCTTCCAGGGTAATGACAGCTTTTTTGGTGGCCCCTTACTCTTTTTTGACCAGGGCCCAATATCTTTCAATTGGCCTAAGTTCTAGCGAATTCGGAGGATTGGCCTCTCTGGGCACCACCGAAACGTTTTTAGCTCATACCAATCCATTGCCCTCTTTCCATAGTGACATACGCAAGATCAGGCCAAAATAAGGGGAGTTCTCGATGATTGTTGTAAAAAGGCATTCACCGCTTCTGCAGGCACTCATTTACATAAATTTCGCCATTTATTGAGCCAGTCGTGATGAAAGTTTGACTTCTGATCCCGCAAAGAACAAATTGCCTGCCAAACAAGGAATTTTTTTGGAAATGTCGTTTTAGGTTGGGTTCGAAACTTTGCTTCAACATTTCCTCTACCTTTGGCGGTATATAATGCCTGCCCCGGAAGCTGGTTGAAATCAGCAAAAACATACGATTCATCGTCCATTGCAATGCATGAAAATTTGGTCAACAAATTTAAAAAAAAAAAACATAACAATCGGTCCAGTTTTTGTATTTTTTTATTGCTAAAAAACCATGTGTATAATTACCGTGATATTTTGCTTAATTTTGGGGATTTCGATATGGTGGTCAGATGAGACCTGTTAGATGCGGTGTCCGATGGATTGCCAATTCTATTACCATTGACTTTCTGCGCCTGATGCTGACCGGTGAAATTTCACTTCATTTCGAGATAGTCAATTGAAAAAGACTTTAATCTACGTGATCAATCTGGTTGATTGGTGTTTGTAGGATTCTAAACGGACTGGAGAAATACCTGCTCGTTATGATCACTTACTTCGGGCTGTAATCAGTCTTTTGTCACGTGCCTGAAGTTGAAGACGTTTAGCCTTAGCTTCCTTTGATAGTATGGCGAGGTGTTTACTGTAATCCTTCAACACGACACCCATTTAGTAAGCAAATGACATATTAGCAAAGTCCTTACTTCACATGCACGTCGTGTTCCAAAATAGAATGGCTGATAGTGTAGGCAAGTTTGAGAAAAAGCGGCACAGTAGAAATGTAGTTATGTGGGTGAAATAAATATGTTGCATTAGAGGTAATTGTAACCTAGAGCCTACGATTTAACACGTGTATCTGTCAGACACGTTTACTCGAAATCCGTGTAGTTAGTACAACTCAAATTTCGTGTTTTTAAAATACGTGTAATTATTTACTCATCAAAAAGGGCCCTATTGGAAGCGGTACATTGTTTCCAACAAATCCAATCCAGGCATATTCTGGGATAGGCGATCCCAGCAATCTCAGGTCTCTCATCACATCTTCTTCCATGTCTTGACTCGACCTGAAACGGGTCTCAAAATTAGAAAAAGTTACAGGGTGCCACATATGGGGAATACGGTGCTTGGACGATCATATTGGTAGCGTTTTTGGTCAAAAAGTCGCTCGCAGGAATAAATTTGTGAAGGAGTGCATGATCGTGTGGCAAAATCCAACAGTTGTTTGGCCACAATTCCAGTCTTTTACGGCGTTTCGGCTGATACTCTTCCTCAAACGCTTCATAATGCTTAAATAATATTGTTTATTTACTGTTTGACTTACCGAATGAAGCAAAACTACGAATTCTGAAATAAAAACAGTGAGCAAAACCGTCTCTGAACTTGCCTCAGTTTGCAACAACTTTACGACCCTATTTAAACGCGCTATACAAGTCAAGAGCTTTTGTTCTCGATATTACAGAGTCTCCGTAGGCTTTCTTTAACATTTTTGAACGATTTTGGGCAAAACATTTCCATTCGCAATTCAAAATTTCGAATAAACTGTTTTCTCAATATTTTTTTCCGTACACGGGTAGAGCTCTATTATAAACGTTCGAGAAGAAGAATAAGAAAAAATGTACTGGTACTACTACTAAACCTTGTGGCTAAACTGCTTTACGTTGAATGTATGTATGTGATGACGTTACTTTAAAGTACTGAAAGTACTGTTCCACCCAACCTCATACTCGTGAATATACAATTCATTAAACAAAAATTGTATAATCTACCACAAAGTCGTATTTGAATTCTCCCTTCTAATTGAACAATACAAGTACCTTTAAATGAAATAATTGCGGTGACTTAGTAAATAATTTCACTGACTTTATTATCATGAAAAGCAAATATCTGAATGAAACATTCTAATGGAGATATTGTGGTGAACCTTAAAATTCCTAGTACTGTGTTGTATAATTACTTTTTTTTTATCATTCGTTTTTGATTTATTGAATGAACAGTTCAATTGCGCTATCTAGGAAATGAAAAATTTCATTTTTAAGTGGGCGCTTTAATCAGGCAGTTTTAAAAAAAGGCGTTTTGTTTTTTAATTAAAAAAGAGATCGAAATTACTCGTAAAATATGTCATTAGAAAAAAAAAGAAGATAAGCACTCTGCTTTCTGTTGTCTCTACAATTTTATTTTTCCCATATGACGCAAAATGAAAGGCCAAATGTGAAAAGAACCCCATAATTCCGGAATTACGAAGAAATATCCACTTTTCCATTAACCTAAATGCATTTATAAGTATTTACTCAATATTAAGTACCAACATTATGAAGAAAAAAATAAAATAAAAAAATTACTTGTCATCTTATGACAGTTGATACAGATACTCAATTCGATAACAAATGCTGCCATAACTACTTTACATATTTCGAGTACTTTTTCAAATAACAACATCCACTTAAACTGCATCTGTAACCGATTATCCATTGAAATACTTAAAATTCCAGTTAAAAAGAGAACAAATCTCGTCATCTCAAAATGTACTCGGATTGAGCAATCGAACAGGCTCAACCCAGATGCGTTTATTGCGTTTCTTCCACTTAATTTCCAGAAATTTCTTCCAAAGCAGTTTATCTGTGTCCGTCCTCGTTCTGACAGTGCGATGACGTTTCAGACAATGCACCATCAGTCAATTGATCTGGACTTTGTACCGCAATTAAATAGTCAGTCAACCAGTCGGTTAACTATATAATTCTCGCCACTAATGCATTTCCATGCATGCATGAAACGAAGAGTGTTTTCGTTGTACGAACACGCGTATACTCGTACGTACCAAATGCGTCGTTCCGTCTAAATGTGTTGGTCAGAAATTGAGTGATGGAAAAAACTGGTTTGACCTGACCGTGGATCCCCTGACAATGTTGTCGTTTGTTTGTCTGCTAACTCACAGAAAATTAAATTAATTAAGTTAGCAGCGAAAATGACGGTCTAATGAATTTTTAATTGAACGTTTGAATAATTGACTGCTGACTAAGTAATCGCAATTGTCTAGGAGTATCTAAAGGGCTTATCTGTTCCGAGCCTAGAAATTGTTATCGATCATCTCACAGTTCCTAATTGGAGAAAGAAAAGAACTATTTATGAAATGATATCGATGAAGAGTTTCTATCAGTATTTAAATAATGATATTGAAATTATAATATCAAAAACTATCTCACATTGTCAAATATTCGTTAGAACCATACTCGTGACAGTTGCAGATATATTTTTATTATCAATTTTGACTTTATTCATCTTTTACTGCCAAACCAAGCCCAGATAGTGTCTGCTTTTGGCTCCGTAGTTCTTTATATGCCTTGGAGATCGTATCTGAACCATTCTACGTTAAGGTATTGTGGGCTTTTAGTGAACCGAAATATTGCCACTGCTTCGGCATAAAAAATTGACAATTACCCACAAAGGTTCGTGTTCAGGAATGATTGCAATCACAGGCTCTATGGTTCGATGTATGTTAATTTTGAGATGAAGTTGGATGGGTGTTTTACGATTTTCGATGAATGGCGTCATCATGCGTATGCCCATAATCCACATCAACTTTTTGAACATCTACTTGTTAGCCACCTGATACTGTCCTTGTCGAGTCAGATTTGATAAGTCAAACTTATAAGTAAGATTGCTAAACCACTTGAGAAGGCCCTTGAAACAAATATGTGGCATTGCTATCCAGGAAGTGTGATAAAATCGGCGAAACTATAGAGGGCTGAAAATATGATGTACGTACTGTACGCGCGTTCTAACTAGCAAATATGTTCTCAGACCCATAGCTAATACCTTATTGAATATCAATATTGAAAAATCGCTATAGTTCCAAGAAACCCTTAAAACTTTTGCCTCTAAAAAAGTTCTATGCACGAAGTGAAAAAGACCAGTGGCATTGATGATAAGAAGCTTTTAAACTTTTAGAATGCGGCAATTGTGCTGAGTTCCACCAAGAAGTCATGCACTCAAAACAGTATAACCCGCTTAGAAGAGCGGCTCCGTGCTCCACGAACAATATAAGAGGGACTGCTCTGCAGAAAAAAGAAGGAGTTTGAGAAGGCTCCGATTAAAGAACTTGAAAGCTGCTACTCCCGGAGTAGCACCTAGACATGAACTAAAGTCTGTAGTGATTAAATTAAGAAATGGGTTCCAGTGATAAGGAAAAAACACTCCTACAGACAGGTCATAAATTCAGACGATGGATGCCAACATTTTTCGATCTACTGACCAAAATGAAATCTAGGTGCTAGCTTCACAGAACCATGTCTAGTTTTGTCAATTTTGCAGAACGACAATGAAGACCGGTCATCGCCTCATAAAAATGGGAAACAATCTCTCCGGGACCTTTGATTCCTAGAAAAGGTTTCAGACTAGGTTGTCATGTGACTTCTAAAGTATTTTCAATGAAAAAGTTGTGTGAAACTCGCAAGCTAACACAAGAGGCACAATTTACAAAAAGACTGTGCAACTACCACATGCAAGTGTGCTGATGACATTAATATCACTGTAGAAAAGCACCGAGCTTCTGCATTTGCAAGTATTGAAACAACGTTGCAATAAATTTGTTGAGCTTAGGTCAGAATTTAGCATATGCTGTAAAAGAAAAGAGATGCGTGGATGTCCATCGACAAATCGGATGGAAAGGAGTCCATTGCCTAATCTAGTTTCTGATATTTACTGTGAGTAATCTATATTTAAAATCAAACGGAGAGTTACTCGTACACTTGCGAATTCTTATTTCTTTAGCTGAAAAACGTCAAGAAAGTCCTAATCAATTTTGCTCAATGGAGCAAAAATATGAACGTTCGCGGATGATGTCCTTGACGGTATCTTGCGGCTGAAGCCATTCGAAGTTGTTCTGTTACTTAGGACAACTACAGGAGGCAGGGCAAACATTACTCTACGAAGTTGATTGTTACGCTGCTGCCCTAATTCAATTTATAAGACAGTCAACAGTTTCGTGATAAATCGACGCGTATATCCGCTGATCCGCAATATGTATTTACGATGGCGTTAAAATGAAATATACTTGTAAATCCAAAAAGTGAATAATCGGAAAATTAGAAGCTATAGTTGGAGTACACCAAGGCTGTGTACAAGGTCCGCTGCTTGTTAGGGTTTGATACGGTTTCTTTCAACAGAATAATCTGTATATGTATGTATATATGTATAGCCGTAAGCGCCAACACAATGCGTATCTGTGTGAATCTGTTTCTTGACTCTGTATCTCGAATTTGGGTGCTATTCAAGATACGAGATTCTGATTCACATTCTGGTGGATCTATGGATCTAAAGGGCTTTAAAAGGGAGCAAATATTGCAATAAATTTTTCGTATTATGTTTTTTTCATAAAAAAGCCACTTGTATGTATCTATTTCTGTTATATGGGAGGAAAAAGTTACATCGCCCCCGGGTGGGCTCGAACCACCAACCTTTCGGTTAACAGCCGAACGCGCTAGCCAATTGCGCCACGGAGGCACTTGCTCCAGTGAGACCAGAGTTCTATGTTCTAGATACTCCCCTTCGATTTATATTCTGTTTGAGTTCGCGTGTATAAATTTACTATAGGTAGATTCGGGGTTCGTTTATGAATCTTATTGATCGGCTTGTCATTTCAATGACAAGCAGTATTATGGTTTTGTAAAAAAAAAAACTTGTCAAACTAGTTGTTGAGTCAAGTTGATTTGTTGTAGATACTTGATTTGTTTGCGACAGCCCACAATCAGTTATGGACGAGACTTGAAATGATAATTTATTTTTGTCAAATCAAAATCCATTCAGTTGAATGTTCGCAAATGACTCTTTCTCTGAATGTCAATTGCCATAACTGGAACTTAATCAAGTTGATAAAAACGAATCAAAGTATTTGAAGTCTTTATTTATGAACAGCACGAGATTTATTTTTAAATAAAATTTATAAACTTATGAAATTGTTCGATTAAATTTCAAGGTTTGCAAGATGTTACCCAATTACCAATTAATTCGGGTTGCAAATTCATAAGGAACCAAAACTTCTACCATCCGAAAAGAGCTCACAGCTATCAATTTATATTTTATTTGTATATTTGTCAATCAAATAGTTCAGAACGATTAAACTTTGTTTGCAAATTTAACCGGGAAATTCTCTCTACAAAAATCTGTGGACTGCAGATGCCTTCTGACATCTGAAAATCCCAAAGAATGACGAATCTGTATTGCCTTTGTAGTTCTGTCGAATTGCGCAATGAGAACGATTTTCACGGCTATTTAGAGCAGTTTTACTTCTTCTTTTCTGTGCCAAAAACAAAATTAAACTATAAACAAAATTAAGTGCATTTGTTGGACTTTGAACCAAAGGCGTATGTGCTCTTAGTTCTAAAAAAAAAATAAATTTAATTTTGAAAAGTGATAATACGTACCTGTATGAAACAAAAACAAACAAAACGTTCACAATTAGGCATGGATAGATCTTAAGGAAGTCATCAAATTTAAAAATAATTTACGCAGCCTGCCACTTAAGTTTTAATGAACTTAAATACCATTTTAATTTTTTTTTGCTGAAAACATTCTTTAAACACTCAAACAAACCACTTGGTTGAAATATGCTGTGGAACGTACCTAATTAAGTGAATATTTTGTGAAATGTGAAGTCCAATGATGATGGAGTAAATCAGACCGGCCACGTGTACGAGATAAAAACTCTCAAGCATTCATTGAAATACATGAAATGGTGTTGGCTTACCGGAAAGTGAAGGTGCGCTAGTCGTATAGTTTAAAGCTATTTCACTCCTAAGTTGTCGAAAAATGTCCAAAATACGCAACCGAAGTATTATGAAAATGGTGATTCACTATAACATACAATATAAAAAAAATTAAAAAATTAAACAGACAAGGGTAATCAGTTAATGAAAAGTCCACAATCTGAAGAGCTGCGAATAATATTGAAATCATCGTCATCCTATATGAAAGTGCCATGGAAACGATCTGGGCTGAATGTATTAATAGAAAAAACATGCCGATGTTTTGGATTAAACACAAACAGTTTGTTTCAAATGACATTATCACAACCTAGCACAACCTAGCACAACCTAGCACAACCTAGCATTATCTTACAGAGTGTTATTTAGAGAAATACACGTTGCTTCAGAAACACTTATGAGGCCGAGATAATACTGATAAAACATTTAAGTTTTCCGGCTATTATGCCCGGACAAAGATTCTACTATCGATTAACGTCCAAACCCCAGCAATAGAGTTTCAAATAAGTCGGTGTACGAGTACTCTTAAATTTTATAGGATCAAAAATTCAGACTAAAAGATCATATAGTGATCCAAAATTAGTAAAGATTTTTAGTTAAGCGTTGAAGAAGGAACAGGTTCTGGTATCTTCTTAGAAGACCCATAACTAAGAGTGTCTATAAGACTACCGGAAACAAGTATTGTCTTCCAATCCGAGGTTCTGGCTGTCCTCAGGGCGACTGAGCTAATGCAGATGAGATCGGTATCTGGAAGAGATATCGACAGCTAGGCCGCTCTTAAGGTAATGGAATCGAGTAACATCAACTCTAATACAATCAGGGGCTATCGCACATAAAGAGGAACGAACAAGCGGATGAGCTTGCAAAAAGAAGAGGGCTACTCGATAATAATGAGGTTCCCAACATCAAACCACCTTTCTGCATAGTAAGAGCCACTATCGTGGAAAAAACCATAAAGACAACCTAAGGTTGTCGAGTCTTAAAGGACATAGGGTATCCAAGGCTCTATGGCTAGTTATTGACAGTAAAAGATCTAGGGAGTTCATACAATGAAACAGGACAATAATAGGAATCCTGACGGGACACTGTCTCCTGCTGAAACACGCATAGAGACTCAAATAGTCAGAAACGGACATTTGTAAATTATGCGACGATCTGCAAGCGGTTGAGGAAATAACACCCATACTGTGCGAATATGAGGCAATATCGCGTAGCCAAGGAAATTCTTTTGAAATCTTAGATGAAACGGTCCGCACGGATTTCAAAGGTCTTCTTAGTTTTTGCAAAGAAATTGAGTGTTATATTGTGGAGATTGTTTGGTTTCGCAGGGATCGCGATGGGCCCGTTTTGGTGTCTAGTGTTTGTGTGGTAACACACCACTGTTTTAACCTAGTTATACGGTTGAAATCTATACTATGCTAATAAATCATCAACTCATGATTTAATGTACCTCGAGACACGAATGACCAACAGCATGGTTTTCGTAGCCATCACTGATAATTTGATGGCGTATCTCACAATTTCGTTCAAAAGCATTTGGCAGAGTTTGGTATTAGGCTTTTTTCAAACCAATGAATCTCTTCTTCTGTCTCCAACAGTCTTTTAAATTTTCATTAATCGCTTCTCGTATACTAGTTATAATCCGGCACTTTTTTTTTCAAGATAGGATCACTTATCGAAGAAACACCAACAGTGTGAAATTTAATTTTTTCATAAAATAAGATTGTCATGGCATACTCTTCGTGGCCTAACTCGAAAAAGGAAAAACCATTAACAGCGAGTATTATTGTGCAAAATGGCCTCACATGAAGCGAAAAAAAATTTTGTTTTCGCAAGACAATGCGCCGGCGCTTAAGAGCATCGCAACCGCGGCTAAAATCAATGACTCCCGGCTCCAATTGCTGTCGTATCCACCGTATTCGCCCGATTTGGCTCCCTCGGACTATTATCTTTTCCCAAACCTCAAAAGATGGCTCATCAATAAAAAAAAGCACACGCGAGGAAATCATCGACGCCACGAAGGAGTATTTTGCAGACCTTCGGGAAAATTACTTTTCGGAAGGGATCAAGAAGTTGGAAAATCGCTGGAATATTTCAAAGCACTTGATATTTCAAAGGCAAACTCTGTCATGGCATCAGGCCCTCAATTCAAGTTATCTTGGACGGTTTCAAGTCTGATATGCATAAAATAAATTGTGGTGTGTCCCAGGGTTCCGTTCTATCTCCGAATCTTCATTAATCCCTTGTCTGCTACTTCTAATCCAATAAATTCCTTTGCTGACGACACTACTCTCTACTTTTCCTATTCGTTTCCGGACTCACGTCCCTGCTTTTAGGCCGTACAATGCGAACGGCGGCGTAAGCTAAACTCATTTAATTCCGACATTAACAGCATAAGTAATTGGGGAACCATCAACAGAGTGGAGTTTAATGCATCCATGAAGAGCATCGTTGAAGCCGAAATTTTCATTTCATTCTCGGTATGGGTATCAATGACAAATTAAGTTAGACTGACCACATCGGTTTCGCCAAAAATGCTGCGAAATGTAGGCTTCCAAAAATTATGTAAGAAATATTTTTTCTCCTCACCTGATTAGGCCTCAATATACTTGTTTAATGTTTTTTTCCGCCAAAATTGGAATACAATGTTTACATCTAGTCAATGAACCTTGTAACACTGGAGCTTGGTCGCCTGGAAAGCGCTGTTTAAGGCTACAAAAATTGAAGCTCACGAAGTGCGTAGTCCCAAAAAATTATGAGCCAAACAGCGAAAGAATTTCTTTGAATGCGAATTCCAACTGAAATTTCTCGCCTGCATCGTTGACATCCATTTCCAATCAAGATGTAACAAATAGCCATACCAGTATAGGAGAGGTTTTTGTCTTTTAATCGTGTTATCCTAGTGAAAAAGTTCCGATTACGACCTAGCTCTATTCCTATCAAGCGCATTTTTAAGACGAAAAAAAAATCAAATCGAATTCTCGGACCTTGATCCAAGATTTTCTAAGAAATGACGAATCCGTCATCCGGCGCAATCTGAATTGTGTTAAAAAAAACTTATTTGATTAGATAATAATTAAAAGTACGCTCTAATCAGCTTTATTAGGAATCTACATACTCGTAAAATCCCCACTGTTTGCAGCTGTTATACGATACTAACTATTGTCCACCTATCTATTTTGTATCTTAAAAGCAAAAAATCACCCACCATTACGTTCTAGAATTGATGTCATACATGTATAATTGTTAGCACAATTTGGTAATTGTTATTCGAATATGTACAACTGGTTTCAAGGCTGGCAAGTTCAAGGAGAAACCCATACCGTCACACGAACACCATTAGAAACTAGATAACGCAAACGTAATCAATGGAAACAAGTTCTCCAAATATCTTTTTTAAAACGAAGAGAAAAAAAAAGCATAAAAAAAATTCGCAAAGATTTTTATAATTTTATAATTTTTATTTTAATTTTTTACTTAAAATTCCAGTAGCTACTCGTAGATACTCAGTAATAAAAACACATTCTCTAAGTTTCTTAAAAATTTTGTGAAGGCTCGTCCAAGCTGATAAGTTTTTTTTTTTTTTTTTGTGCTTTAGTACTCGCGAGTTGTAGTCGTGAGTTTATTTTGTTCATTTCCAAAACAGCTATGGGAACAAGCCTTCCCCATTTTGTAAACAGATAAATAAAAATAACATAAAAAATTGTATCTATATCGGTAGATAGCGACACTCGAAATGCCTCCTCTGTTGACAACGAGGTGCAAATAAAAACGTGCCTCTTCGACTTTCCGACTTTTTGACTTTTTGATTCTTAATTGTTGACTTCTTCTTTATGTGTCCGGGACTTGTTTATGTATTTGTTGTTAAATTTTGTTTTGCCGGATTGCGGCTTTTTTCTTCACTGTTTATTTCGCATCTGCTGAATATTTTGTTACTCTGTTTCTTTTTTTTTATTTATTTTTTTTATTAATTTCGTAGGAATATGAGAATGTGTGCATGTAAAGTTTATCTTGTTTGAGTATGTGATATGATATTTTTCTTTATAAAAATCGCATTGTGACGTTAATTGTTTAAACTGTACTGATATTTATTTCTTAATTTTTATTTTGGTTTTGTAAAAAAGACACAAATGATCCAAAAAAAATGCTGGTTGTGTAGGTGTGCCACCCAAAATATCAACAGACATGTGGTTGTCAATGTCAGAATTGTATCTGCTGTTCTCAATTGGTCAGTTTTTTTTTTTAATGTTTTTTGTCCATCTAAAAGATACTCGCTTACACACGATGCTTAAAGAATAAAAAAAAAAACGTAAAAATAAGCCTTGAGCGAAATTAATTGGACTGAGGTCATTTGAATGTGAATTTACGAGAGCTTGATAGATGCAACATAGCCATGTAGTGTGTGGCGAAGTTCTTAAACGAAATTAATTTGCGAACCGATAAAACAATCATCACGCTTCAATTGAACTTATGTGGTTGAGGTCTATTAGTCAGAACACAGATACTAGAGTTGACGTCTTTGAGAGGCTCGACAAGTATTGAAGCTGGTGTGAGGGAGTTCTCTGGGAGAAAAAAGAAATTGAAATGAGTTTTTAATTTTCATTCATTCAGAATGGTTTGGTCTCAAATTATATTTACGACAGTGACGTTGATAATAAAAAAAAAACGTGCAGAACCTTCTCACCCAGCATTTGTTAAATTTGTTAAGAAATTTGTGAGCATGTGAGGAACAGAAATTGTGCTCGTCACCCAAGAACAACAACAAGAACTACTGGATTTGTAGCTCGGGGTGTGGCGGATAACACAGATTTGTTTATAACAAACGAAACTGCGTCGAATTTTTCATAAATACTTGGGTCACAAAGGCAATAAAGTTGAATAGTTGAATTCGGATTTTTAACGATTATATAAGGAAACTCGATGATTTAAAAATAAGTCAGATGGGACCACCTTGAAGAGGGCTGAAAACTGCAAACAAGCTATACAAAAAGTACCTATATATGGGAAACTTATTCGGACTACAAAGAGTGCCTGCTTTAAAAACTTTTGGAAAATTATCGCAGACCTCGGTGAAATCAGAAGGCTGTTCAAAGTCCTTAAATGAGGCAAATAAGCCCGGTAAGAAGCAGTTTCAAGATCTGATGCCGCTTATACTGAGTCGAAAGCAGGCACTGACTTGCCAGATAACCTGATGAAAGTTAGTTCACAGTTAGTTGGCTGAGTAACGCTTTACGCCATAGCTAGTATCTGTCATAGGTCATGGTGATGGTTGAACTGATCAAATACATTGTTGCTGGCTTGTTTGGTCTTAAGTCTCTTGTTATTGATTACATATACTGAGCTATGCTGCACAAATGTGTATACCAATTGCTAAGAAGTCTGAAGAGGATCTACATTGCTAGCCTGGCACTGAAATACTCGTAATATATGTAGGTACATACCGAATCTAAGGAAAACAGTAGTAGCCTTTATACCGAAAATCAAAAAAGGATGACTAGACGCTCGCCAAACGTCCTTTATATTGAAGAAAATGCGGAAGATGGTTAAACTTTTGACGAATGTATCCTCTGTCTAGTCATCTTGAGCTTTTGATGAGTAGAAATTACGATGGACAAGACATGGGCTAGGTCCTGAGCAATTTCATTAATTTTGTGCGGGTTTCGACAACGCAAATTATGATACGTACGTGTAATTGGGGCGCGACAACACGTTTTTGTGGATAAAGGCTATGATAATCGATAGGGCCCTGATGCTTACTACGGCTAATATGCGATAGCCACAAAGAGCATACAAAACGACGCTCTAACAAATGACGAGAGGCGCTTGTGAACTCTACAAGAACACCGGCTTTTCCAGAAAAAGATAATAACTCACGTTTGAAGATATTGAGGGTTTGTACTCCAGGAACAATGTACAAAAGTATCAGGGCAAGAAGACTCGTACCTGTAGAGGTGAAAACGGAAACCTTGCAGTAGGCTCACCGCCGATTCAGATAATATTGAGACATTTTTTCTGGAGACTGAATAACAGCGAAGAAGCCCAATATCGCGTCGTCAGGTAGAATAGACCATTTATCCTATACGATGATAACAAAAACTTTCGTCCACCTGGCCAAAATGAAGTAAAGATAGCAATATTCGAGCTGACAAAATCAAGCAGATGGACCTGGCAATTTACCGGACGATATTTAAACCTGCTGGAAATGACTTAGTGGAGAGGATACAATAGCTCATTTCTCAATTATGGCTTACCCGGTCAACTGCGTTAACTAACGTTAACAATCGTCGATTTTATTGTGTGAATGTCTGAATGTTTGCATTGAAGGACTTCAAAGAAGAATATTCAACGACGAAGCATACGAACTACAGAGCGACATTTACCTAGTCAGAGAACTGAGATGGTTTTGAAATGTAAACCGAATGGACGCCGGTCCGGAAAGTCTTCAAAAGAGAAGGGGCCCTCAACCGACTTGGTGTTGGCAACTGGAGGCAGTTGGTTAAGTATCAGGCTAACTGGAGAGGCTTGTTAGTTGATGCTCAGGCTTATTCTGAATAGTGGAGCATATTAAATACTCGTAGGTAATTTAAGGGAAAAATTCATCGTGCAATCTTCGTTCACGTTAGCATAGAAGGTGAATACTCGTAGAACTAACGATACAAGGGTCAATTATATGGGTTACGCAGCCACATCGCCTTAGTGCCTAGAGTGCGCACACAACTACTACGATAGTTTGGGCATAGAGGTCGAAAATCTAAGAATCCACCAGCGTGAATTGCCGCTGTAGGGGTAAATATCGACTCAGGTGTTACGTGCTAATAAAAAAGGACTTGACTCGAATCGACCAACTCCACTTACCAAACTAGTCGTCGAAAGAAACAGAAGCTAAAATATTTTTGATTGCTACAGTTTCTGCTGTTCATAATTTGTTCCTGCTTTCGCTTAACCGGGCAGGTGCAGATACTTCCGATGTGGAAGTAAATTTAATTATACCTCTTTCTATTATCGATCATCAATAAAAATCCGTTAAATAGAAGTTAAACCGCCACAGTGTCATATTATAAAATTGAATATCCATCATCACCTTGTATTATAGACAAAGTTATGAATTTATTAATAATTTTCTAGGCTTAAATTCAATATCTATTGTATGTATGTACACATGCATTTAAAAATGTATAAATTTTCGTCAATACTTAAAACCCTGTCTCTCTTAGCACGTTTTATTGTCGTGTCATATGGTCTGTTGAGTGACAGCATGAAGCAAGCGTGCATAGTAATTAATGTCGTGTCTGTATCTACAACATGTTCATATTAACTTTTATGCTTTTGCTATGGAAATACATAAATACAAATAGTTATTGGTCTTATTTTGCAACAGGTTTCACAATTTGTATTTATTTCTGTAAGAGAACGGGTAAGAGAATACAATGAACCTATCATATCATATCCATTCCAGAACGAATTTTTATTCTGTATTTATTTTTTTTATTATGGTAAAATTTGTAAACAGTTTAATTAAAACTCTTGTTTTGTTTTCTTTCATTTTCAGGTATGTATCCATATCTTAAATGAATTTTGCCATAAAACGTATGTAAGTATTCGAACAGCGCAATTTACTTGTGCATGCATGCAAATAAATATATGAAAACAAATTTGATTTAGCTGCAGATAGTGAATAACATTTCGAACTGGTTGGAGTACCATCCAATGGATATTTTTAAAAGTAAGTATTAACATCAGGTTTGCTTGGGTTTTTACATAAAAAAAGAAGAAATAGACAGAAAAAGCAAAAGGCGGCTACTACGTCTGAGGTATAGTGGTTGGTTCCAAATTAATTAAACACACACAGGGGTACCTAACCAATTAAATGTATGCCACTTGTATGAATTAAATGACTTACCAACGTACGTCTCCTGTCTCACCATGTTTTTAGTTTCACCACCACCACTGCTCCACCGGAATTGCGAGTAGCATTCCGCCCTTTTAAACCTTCAACCGTAACACCCGTCCGCTTCCAGACGCATTCTGAATTATCATAATTCTTTTTTTCTCACCTATGGAATGCCCTGCCGAGTTCTTTATTTTCTAGCCATTATAACCTGCAAACATTCAAAACCAATGTTCATCGGTGCCTTTATTTTCTTTTCTACTTAACTTTCCTTCACCTTCCAAAAAAAAACTTTACTTCACCTAAAAGTGGTAGCATCTAGTAAACATTCGGGCGGAAGCATAGTTGGAAATAAGAATGTTCTTCAAGGACAGTTTGCTACGGTTGTAGCTGAAGAGAAGCGGAATATCGTTAACTTCACGAAGCATTCTAGACATCGGCTTAAGGTGTCCGTAATTGAATTGGAAGAGTGGCACAGTCATAAGATTACGTAGGATGGTGTAAAACGATATAAGATGCAGCAAGGCTCAATCAATATTACCAACTAAGATCTGTTGAATAAAGAGAATGTTGGCAACTTTTCGACGTACAGAAAGTGGTTGTTAGTTTAAAGGTGGTAGCCGATCAGTGTATTTGGTAAGTTTTGCCTATCATCCCAGCGGAAAGCAAATTCCAAAAACCTGAAATTCACATCCTCTAGGATGTGAGTATTGTAGTAGGGTTTGCATATTCAAGAAGAGGCCTAGCAAAAATTAGATTAGAAAACTCCTTAGACCATCGGCTGTTGGAGCCAAAGCAGAATTGGCTTTTTTTTAAACGAGTTATCAATTTGAGAACGGACATTGAGTTCCTTATTACAGATAACATCTATATCACGATTTATTGACGTTAAGCTCAATTGCGTTTTTCTGACTCCAATTACAAAATCGGTCGAGATCTTCCTGCAGTGGTAGAAAGCCTTAGAGATATTATAAGGCATAAATCGATAAGTATGAACTTTCAATGATGCCATCAATATTTTTAATAACCAGAATTATTAATAAGGGCTAGCTTGAGGGCTACCGGAGAAGACTTTTATTGTAGAACGTAACCATGGGATTTTGTCTTGTCGGATTGAACAAAGGCTTTGCTTGCTCATAACCAGAAATCTATATTTTTCCTCAACTGTCCTATATTTGCGAATCCTGACGTCTACATCCATATTGAAGCTATTCGTTTATACACAGAAAGCTGCTTTATAAACCTTTAGTCCGGCATTATGGAATTGAGTGCCGCTTGTAAATTTAATTCCTAGGGAACGCTGTTTTAGCTACATATATATATTTGACCACTTTTTTCTTCGCTTCTGACTAAAAGTTTTACGACATTTGAGACAGTATATTATGTAAGAATAGTCAAACTTACTTAATATTGTTAGTCAATATGTTTTAGAATTGCCCATTGAAAGCCTATGTTTCCTCCAGTTAGAGCTGTCTGAACCGCATCACTGATTGCTATAAACAATAGCACTCGGAAAGGATGGAAATTTGTCGTGATCCGCTGCTAACTTAAAATTCCTCTCACGTCTTACCGTTGTCTAAGACTTGACAATAACCGCCATCACTAGCCTTTATAATAGCTATGTTACTAGTTTTTCTGGTGTACCTCTCTTGCACAAGGCAAGTCGATAAACAACGGATGAAATTTAGATTTTTAATCGACGTATTGCTTAATGATGGTCCACAAGGTGTTGTTATAGTCGATGCAAGAAAATACAGGTCTTCGATGTTGAGTATTAAATCAAAATTTTCCCTACCTCGGTCTGGAATTATTCCAGCTATTAATTTAGCCACAACAATAAGAATGCTCATATATATCTCACTGTCTTCGAATATTCGGGGAAGGCTATAACGTACCAGGATGGCGTCTATTTTGTTTTCTTCAGGGCCCTATCGCCGACTTTGTTTTACGATAACGGTTGAACACTATGATAAAATGTTTCCATCATCTAACTTGTTGTTCGTCATCCGAGGTTATCTGAATTCCGTCTAGTCCATTAATAGATGTAGTTTAGAACTTGAACCACCAGAAAGTTCCTGCGTGATACTATAGATGCTAAAGCTGCCGCAACAATTTGCTCATAGTTATGCTTGTTTCGCGTTACACTAAGTTGAACTTCTAGTTTCTCGTCGACTATTAACTTTACTTGACAGATTGATCTCTCCAAACATTCAAAACCAACCACAATCGGTACACCAGCAGTAAACAAATTTCACGACCACATACACAGGTATTATTTAAAGGCAATCAATAGATGTATGGCAATATATAGATGTATTCATTAGAGAAGGTTGAATCAAAGACTGAAGAAACGAAGATAGTGGTTCTCTGGACTAAAGCGGGTAACCCTGACAAGTAAGCCCTATAAAATGGTGAAATGTTAAAATTTATTGGCACAATCTATCTGAAGAATCACCGAATGTATTGATAAAAATTGAGACATCTCTGTAATGAAGGAATGAATATCATAATAAAGCGAACTGATCGTGGAAAGAAATCACATCGGTATCCATCTCCAGAAGGTATAGTAACTACGAAACAACTCCGATGGCTTTAGAATTAGCAATAGTGAGATATTCGTACTGAACAATTGCACAGAGTCTAGAAAATCAAAAAGTGGTGAGGCGAAAAGTAATAACATAGGCCCATCTGAAAATTTGAAGAAATTTCTACGCCACTTAGCAATGCAGGTCCATTTTCTTCCGACAAAGGAAATCAATGAGCTGATTTTCCGAATTAAATGAAGGACTTCGAAGATGATAGAAATCCTAGGTCTCTAGACAACAGTTTTCGGCTTTGGCGACCTTGCAGAGGAAAATTCCCAAGAAGTTTTTTCGGCTGATCATAACTGTGATGAATGCTCATAGCAATTCCGATGAATCCTTTGCAACCAGTTGAGTTTTTGTTTTTTTTTGGGAGTCCTGTTCAACTAAGTAAATGTGCAAATACCGAACGGCTTTGCTTTATGCAGCTCGCGGCTGGGTCTACTTCTCTACTGTCCCTGTTAACAGTGAAAATCACCCGAGCCCTCGTTTTGAAAATCTTGCTCTTGATCTTTCAGATTTGGTTTTGCATTGGGAAGGAAATACAATTTTAAGCGACAATTTCTCTTTTGTCCTTCTACAGCAAGTCACACTTCTTTAAGGCTTCAAAACAGTTTTTACCTAAAACGCTTTGTAAAGGTTATCAAAACACTTTAAGATCAGACAGTCATTAACCCCTTCTGAGACCCACAGACCACCGTTTCAGTAGCGTTTGATCTTGAAATTGTTAATTAAGAGAAATTAAATACGAATTATGAAATGATCAAAGTCTGCCTTAGAAATGTCTGGCGACCCAAAGTTTGCAAAGTTCGTCACGTGAAGGTTGAGCGAACGAAATAATTCGTAACAATTCGCAAACGACTTTTGTGAAAGCGTGCTGTGACTTGTTATCTTTTAACTTTAATAGAAAATCGCGTGATTTGTTTAAAAAAAAAAAAAACCAAGTCATTCATGTGTGAATTTTTGGCTATCAATTTAAATTCATCCGTCACTCACTGTGACCTTCAACCTTTAAGCATTGAAAACAATATGCCATTGTCATGAAATATTTTTACTTACACTCGCATCTACTCGTAAATTTTTTCTGATTTTCTTTTTTTTTGTTTTACTGATTTCCGTTACTTTGCATTCATAAGTCATCGCTCGCTCTGTCAAGTTTTCTTCTTCTTTTTTTTTTAAATTGCAATCAAACGTCACAGTCATTTCGTACGTGATCACAACCCAAGTTGAACTTTGTATTTATGTTTTGAACGATTTGTTGTTGTTTGTTTAGAATTTTACTGATGATGACATCAATTTTTGTAAGTTCAGACGTAAAATTTGGTTTCAGCTTACAACATGCAAGTCTGGGAATGTTTCCATACAATTTCATAAACAAATGACAGTCCATATGACACATCGAAAAACAAAGTTTGACATGCCATATTCGAATTCATTCGAACTCATTTCGTAAAAACTAAAAATTGTTAACTAAAAACAAAAGGCCGGTGTTCATCAAGCCTTCACGTGATTACGTGACACTAGTTCTGACTTTGAAATCGTTATCAGCTGTGCAAAACGTGAAATCAATTTGTAGTAAAAAAAAAACAAAAATTGTGATCTTTCTTTAGATTGATAGATTATTGGGGGAGTATTTTCAAAGTGCCAAAGTCTAAGAGTAGTTTCGTAATTTAAACGCAAACAAGACAAGAGTACGTGCTTGAATTTTCATTTATAATAGTTTATTGCGAAGAATATATAATTAAATATAAAATATTAGATAGTTTATAGTAATGATAGGTTTGTTTACATTCATCAAGCTACGAGTAGGTATTACAGGAGAATGCAATTTTCATTTATTTTGTGAAATTTGTTATTTACAAGGGAGTGAGTCAAACAATCAACATAAAAGGTTTAAGATCGGAAATCATAGATCAGCGATTGTTGCTCAAACCAATAATTTAGCTAACAAAAAGGCCCTTCGATCATGGGTCGAAGATCACGAATCGCATTTAAGTGGTCAATAATAGCTGTTCAAATTAGTAGTAGATCGATCGTTGGTTTTAGCTATCAATTAGAAAACTCAGGTTTCATCAAGTATATCAAACAGAAATGATTGCGGATATATGTAAGTAAAAGATCAAAAGTTTCCACAATAATGAATCCAGTACTTAAATAAGGGTATACCCAAAAAGTCTCTCCTCTGGCACGGACGGGTAATATATTGGCTTCATATGTAGAGAACGATCGGATTCTGGATCGTGAAATCTCTACACGACTTTTGTAAAGAAAGTTCTTTTTATAGAAATATTGGCAGAATTTATGCAAAATAAGACCGACCTTTTCGGGTAAAGCGAAACAAGATATTTGTTTGCTCACTGTCCTAGCCTACTCTGGCAAAACAACTGGAAGCGTATGTGTTGACGTTAGTCCAGCGTAGAGTTTTTTTTTCAATTAGAAGCAAGAAAAAACCTGATGGAAACTATCAGCGGATGTTGACCGCGTGATTTTAGAACAGAGTAATGCCCAAAATACATGAGCAGTGAAATTAGAATACACATGTTTTAATTCTCGAAGCTACATATACATAAATGCTGCACGCAGCGCTGTTTTGTAACACATCTCTATTTCTATATTCGCTGCAATCGATAGTGTCACACATTAGTGACAGTAGCTGTTAAATGACAGCAACCGATGCGATTGACTTCAAAAAATATCTGCACATCTGTTTCACGGGCAGAGCTGCCAGCAGTACTGCGAGTAGATTTTCTGCACTTGTGTGCAGGATCAACATTATGCACGTATACGAACCAACAAAAGCCTCAACTAAACGACGTAAGATCGAATTTTTCTACGTTAATCAGATACAAATGTGCTCAAATACACGTACGTGATAACGCAAGCCCTCGGGCACCGATGAGTACCGCGTAGTAATCGGATGAAGAATATTTGAACAACAAAAATAATAACGTCACATGAATGAATGCTAACAATAAGGAAGCTGCCTTTTTCGATGTCCTAAACGAGCGAAAAGTTAGTGTCGGACCTGGTCATCGTTTAATGCGGTTTTTGGAAAAATTTCAGCGATTTCATACTCCGAGATGTGTAGCATGTGTTTTCAGATGCACGCGGCACTTAAGGCGAAACTTTCCTCCATTCGAAGGGCTGGAGCATTTTTTGATCAGGCCGATGTCGCAATGATTTTGTTAAGTTCGCTGTTAAATTTTTCGTTTGATTTGAAATAAGGTGTTGTAATCAAATCCTTGATAAACACAAAGTAATGGGTGTCTACTGTTGTTCTCTGTTCTATTTGTCGATGTTGGTGGTTGCACAGCGTATATCTTACGTAAACACATGCAGTGACTGCTCGTAAAACTCTGCCAATAATGTCAATATCATCAGCGTATGCAAATATGTACAAGAGCTGCATAGGCTATTGTGAAATTGTGCCTTTGGTACTGGCTTGTGAATTTCATACAATTTTCTTTAGTATAAGTCACATGACAGCATCTCACCTCGTCCAAATTATTTGTTGACATCAAAGTTTTCGGTGAAGCTGCTTTCAACCTCTATGGAGCCAATCATATTGTCGGCAGATAGCTTAAGGTATTCATGTCATGTGGTAGACGAGATCTCATAGTAGGTGAAACTTCTTAGTAAACGATTTTGAGGCATTTCGATAAACTCCTGAAAATTAGTTGCCCTTTGCTCTCTATCAAGGCATATTCCCCTGCCTTAATTAATTCGGAGGGCCGACCGTACGAAGTTTTCATACATGAATTTTCGTACCAAGGCTAAGTTTTCAAACATCATTCTATTACGATGACATGTGGTATTCTTAGAGCTACTGTCTTAAAAGTATGATCGGCATTAACTCAAAGGGATATAGAATACTCATAAAGGCATATAGAAGATCATCGATCATCATCATCCAACTTACATGTTGGAACTTTCCAAGGATAGAGTTTCGGATAGTCCAACTTTTAATAACGGATAGTCCAACTTTTAATAACGGATAGTCCAACTTTTAATAACGGATAGTTACAATCACAAGAAACAGCCAGTATATTTTCCTTGTCCCTTAATTTTTAAAAATATCCCATGGCGTCAGTATGAAGTACTAAAAGCCAGAACCAGTGCTGCAGCAAAACAAGAACCGTACTTGTGAACTTTACTAAGAGAGGGGAAAGGATGAACAACGGCTTTCAGAAGGCAAAAGAAGAAGGGCATGAACGGGGGAATAAAGAAATGCTATTGCAGAAGTGAGGAAATTTTTTGGTAAGGACCAGATACACAAAATATGTCCAAACCTTAATACGCCATTTAAATGGAAGCTTAGAACTGTTTGCTAAATCAACAAGAAATGAGACCTTCTCTATAACTTTAAGGGAAAATTCTTGTCAGGCGTATTTGAATCCCTGCCCGTCAAATGATGATCAAGAATTGGTTCTATATATCTATTCGAGGATAGTAAAGGCCTCATCCTTTTAGTTCTTTCTTCAAAGAAGTTCTTGAGAAACTTGGACAAAACTCTCACACTAACACCAGCATTATATCAGTAACGGATTCGCGAGTACCGCTTCTATAAACAATACGTCCGGGACATCTTCAGAAAGACATACCTTTGAGATTAGAAGAGACTTTGCATATCTAGCCTAAGATCAAGTGAATTATACCTTTTGCCAGATGTTTAGGAGATGTCGACTCTATGGCACAGAATCATGGTCTTTCTCCAGAATACCGAGGCCCAACTAAACACAGAAACTATCTTCGGTCTTAGCGAAAAACCATAGTAATACCTCGCAGGGTCTAAATACAACAACTGCAATGGCTGAAGTATGGTTCCAGCGTTTAAAGATTCTTTGAATCCAACTTAGATCCACGGCGCACTAGAGGAAGTCCTTGGTTTAGGTATAATGCTCAAGTGGAAAGGGTCTCAACCAATTTGGCACGTGTTACTGGACTGGTCTTATCCACCTTGGAGCTCAGGGGGATAAGGATTTCAGAGACCAAATCAGTGTCTTGGAAAAGAGAAAGTAGCGAGCCCTTTATAGTACAACAGTAGTGGTCACATACCAAAATGGATTGCTGGTTTCTGTCTAATCGACCTCTCGTCCTAGGTGTATCTGTAATTGAACTGGCATTCCAGGTTGGGCGTTGTGTCGCCATGGTAACTGTCAATACATGGAGGAAAAATTAAACTTATGAAGCAGCAGCATGTGTTGGACACGGACGTATCAATTGTTAATAATCCGTGGAAACGAATCAAGGACAACCAAGTTTGGAGCTGCACATGGAATGATAGGTTCCTCAATAGGCCACGTGCAACCGAACAACTAGCGGAGGAGCTAGACTGCTACTGAAAAGCGGTCTCCTAGTTATCAAAAATTAAATTGTCCTCGGAACGAAAAAAAGAAGCATGAGATGAGATTTGAAAGTCTTGCCAAAAAGTAAGAAAAACATGCTAGGGATACGAAACCAAACTGAACCTTGTAAAGACGAACAAAGCAATATAGTAGTAGAACTGGGAACTTGGGAAGCACATTTCTATAGACCGTATAACGACGAACGGCGTCTGCTACTCTCAGTCATATTCGTTTCACCCGATCCTGATGAATTAAAGATGGCCATATCTAAGCTTAAGTCTACCAAAGCTGCTAAAGCGGGTAGTATGACTGCCAAGGTCTTCGGAGCGGCAGCGATGAAGGTGATAACACCAGCTTGTATGTATTATAAAATATAGACGCATGAAAGTATGCCCTATGAGTAGAACTTTGGTAATGTTTGTCTGATCCTCAAGAAAGAAGACCCTCTGAACTGCGCCAACTACAGAAGCATTAGTCTTCTTAATATCGCCTACAAGATCTTATCTGCTATATTATATGTGACGAGGAAAGTACATCATCGACCAATTACTCACGCATCGGCTGATCTTGGAGAAAACCACAATTATCAAACCGATACAACCTCGTCCGTTTCTAAAGGATGATGATGGAGTATGCACCTTGCTACTTTAAAGTCGGTAAAGATTCCGCCGAAAGATGATGTCAAGACAGGATTTAGACAAGGCGATACGTTGTCATGCTATTTCTTTAAAAAAAATAATGCAAAACTCACGCGCTAACACAATAGATACAATCCGTCCGCAAGCATACGTCGATGATATTGAAATAGTCAGAAGAGAGCAGCGTGATGTCAGTTGCATTTTCGCAGGTATTGAAGCAAATTGAATCGGCGGAAAGGGGCTTAACTGTCAACCAGAAACATCTAACATGATCGTCTCGGACAGGACGTCACCCCCGGCAGATATGTATTTGAGCTACTTAAGTACTTTGCCCACCTAAGCTCCGCTATTAAATCAGATAGCGACACTAGCTAAGTATAAGATCAAATGAAGAATAACTCTTGCCAATCGCTACTCATGAAATTTATTAGAAATGGACGAGGGTGCTCTTGGTTGCTTCGAGAGAAAAACTGTTGAGATGTTTTCCGGTCCCGTCTGCATAGACGATGAGTTAAAGAGGAAAAACACTGACGAACAACGCTGGTTAGTTGAGGCCCGGTCCAGGTCCACCACGAACTGTAGCACTACCTTTAGTAACTAAAGATTTCCAAATAACTCGTAAACGGTAATTGCTGACACTTGCTTCGAAAGATTATTGCTTGGCTATGATGCAAATGTTTGTAAACATTTCTATTATAAAAGTGCTCTATCATTCGACCTTGTGGATTCCAAGCAAGTGAGATTAAAGAAATACAAATACACCTCCTCGTAATGTGTTGTAAATTTCCTAAGCTTGTTATTTTCGAACGTCATTTGAGTAAACAAAGTTCACCAAGAGTCATAAGCCCTACAATGCAATTAGACTTCAATCAGCGCAGTATTTTACATTTTATAGGTATAAATCGATTGCTATGCAAAGCCTTATCTGTAGTCAAATCATGGAAAACACCGCCTAGATACGACTACCTCATCTAAAAACAACAGACTTTAGAACTATTCCACCGAATACCACTTCGAATAAAGAAAAATAACGACTTTAACTTAGAATACAATAATAGGTTCTTCTTTATTTTTTGTTGTTGTTTTCGTTGTTGCTTAAAATAATAGTTAAATTACCAAAAAAAAAAAAAAACATCTACACAGATAGATCGAAAGATAGTAAGCTAGAGAAAGACAAAGATGAGTGGTGGAAGTGGTTTTCTAATCTGCTTTACAGCAGTCTTGTCTTATTTCACATGGAAATATGAAAGCGGATTATAAGGTGTTCTCGTGTATCGTTCTGGTTGTACATCAGCTCGCAGGATAACCACACCGGAAGGATTAACTTTGACCTTGATTTTAGTTTGTGGGCTAAGTACACCGTAGTCTACATCCTCATAGAGATCCTGGAAAAGAAAAAAAAAACAGAAAATTATTAAAAAAATTATCCTACTCCGAAGAATACATACTTCAACTCTGTAACCAGTTGGTGACGTGAGACCAAGTTCTCTGAGTGTCACAGCAACATCTGATGGAGTACCGTCTGTACGACGATTTACAAATGCAACAGCGTAGGAGTAATACGTTTGGTAAATAGGAACGATTGGTCGAGACCAAATTTCGATGCCTTTATGTTTGTAGATTCGGCGTCCTTGAATGCCAAGTGGATCTTGATCCACACCGATGATCTTTTTGTTTTGTAGAATAGCCTTGAATTCAGGACGAATGGTTCTCAAATCCACAGACATGAGAAGGGGAGCAGCTAGAATGGCCCAAATGGCGAATTGTGTCTTCGATTGTTCATAACTTAGACCAAAGTTTCCAATAATCAACTGTTGGAAGAGGATTGTTAGTTTTTATTTTAGAAACCGTAGAATTTCGTTATTTACCATATCTGGATCATTCCAGTGTCCGGGACCAGCATTTGGTGCAATCACATCCTGATTGTTGCCATAGTAGTCCATAATACTTTCAACTGAAGCCCACGAGTCCTGGATATCATCGAAATTCCTCCACAAATTACAATGCTCAATGATTGAGGAGAAGTTTGGACTCATTCCCGCGTAAATCTGGTAGACTGGCCAACTACATGAGTAGACCATAGCGCGTCCAGTTCTATTTAAATGTCTTCCAAAATCAGGATAACCAATATCCATGTCCAATGGAAGAGAATAACATCCATCGAGTTTTACATAATCCACATTCCAATCGGCGAATAATTGAGCATCAAGGTGCTGATAACCGATGATTCCGGGATATCCAGCGCAGGTATAGTTTCCAAAATCCTCATAGATTCCGAACTTTAAGCCTCGGGCATGGATCTAAGTAGGAAAAAAAATTTGATTTGAAATGGAAAGTAAACCTTGTTGAATGACTTACGTAATCAGAGAGTGATTTCATGCCACTGGGGAATCGTCTACGATCTGGTACTAATTGTCCTTGTGGTCCACGGGATTTCTCCAACCAACAATCGTCCACGTTTATGTAATCGTAACCAACGCGTGCATATCCTTCGGAGATCACTAGGTCAGTCATTGTCCGGAAAAGGTTTTCACTGCAATCAAGAGAAAGTAATTTTTTTTATAAGAATGGATGGGCTTCGATGAAACAAGTTTAAATTTTGACTTAAATTCCTCGATTCTCGGTGAAGAAGTTCGACAAAAAATTAATAAATGCTCGATAAACGTGAGAAAAGTTTGAAGCGCACTGGACCTTCGGAGTGCGCCTAAATATATGCAACGTTTTTCACTGCATTTGGGTTTTTGTTTTTTTTTACCTACAATGGGGAGCTTGATGAGGAAATCATTTTAAGTCTGGAGTGGTTCATGGTTTACCAACAAGAGGGTGCATTTTGATTTATCAAGAAAATGCGTAGTTTTTTGCGAAATAAGACTTGATTTACATACTAATCGGTAAAAGAATGGTTATCATTATTAATGTAATCAATATAAATCAAATTCTCCTCGTTAAAATAAATTTTACTGTATGTTAAATTCATGATCTATTTCAAAATTTTGTTCTCCAAATCGAAAACTTTTTCCAACAGTTCAAATTTAAGAATTGTTGAACGAGAATATTCTTTATGTCGAATTTTTTAGATGAATTTTCACCATTTTTGTGGTGAAATTGAACATTTTCTTTGAATTCGAATCCGTGTAGCGTTTTAGTTGTCATTTTTGAAAATAAAGTGCTGTGTTGCCAACTCTGTAAAAATTTTCGCTTGAAAACAACATTGCAACAATCTGTCAATAAATTAGTGAAAACCATTGAAATGGGGAAAAGTGCATGCGTTTGACAATTTTGAAGAACTGTTTGGCGTTGTTCAACTGCAGTCCCGTTTGTGGCGTTTCATAAACTTGATTCTTAATCCTGTAGTCGAAACATATGTAAGACTGAACATTTTTCATTTTTGACATATGTATTTGGAATTCATTTATGTAAATGACACATAACTGCAGCTAAAGAAACTTGTCGAGGAGACAATATACTTGACTAACCGTTTTCTACTAAGTAAAGCAAACATCTCCTGCATTATCTATAAGTTGGCCCCTGATTAAAATTTCAACTTTAAATTTAATATAGAAAACCCCAGCAGAATTGCTGAAAGAGCGCACATTGATACCGAAAAATACAACAAGAACAACTCAATCTACTAGGTGAGGTGAAAAGTAACCTCCTTGACCGCCAGAATGCGCTGCTACTGAAGTCCGTTCATATTTAGGCAGACATGCCAAATTTCAGTGCGATACTGTCTTTAGTTTTCTTTTGACAGCTGATTGTTGTTGACGTGTTCGGCATCATGTTGAGTATGGACAAAAACGATTTTCGTTCTCTCATAAAACAGTATTTTTTGAAAGGCAAAACGGCAAAGGAAACAAGAGAAAAGTTGGATAAATATTATGGGGCTAATGCTCCGTCAGATTACACCGTCAAATATTGGTTTCGAGAGTTTCGTGGTGGCCGCTACTCCACTACCCGATCCGATGCGGGTCCAGAGGACAATGTCAAAAAATACATGAAATGGTGTTGGCTGACCGGAAAGGAAGGTGCGCGAGATAGCAGATACCACAAAGATTAGTACTGAGCGCCCACGCCATATTTTGGGCAATATTCTGCATATGAAAAAGTTATCCTGCCGCTGGATGCCGCGCATGCGCACTCCTGATCAAAAACACGAACGCGAGAGCACTTCGAAACAGGGTTTGGACTTGATGCGGAATCGGGCGAACTTTTGGCGTCGATTGGTAACTGTTGATAAAACCTGGTACCATTATTACACACCACAGAACAGAATGAGTGCTCGGCAATGGACTGAAGCCGGCACGAGTGCTCCGAAGCGGCCGAGGGAGGCTCAATGGGTCGGAAAGGTTATGGCGTCGGTTTTCTGGGATTGTCATGGCATACTCTTCGTGGACTACCTCGAAAAAGGAAAAACCATCAACAGCGAGTATAACTGTGCATTATTTGTTTTTGCAAGACAATGCGCCGGCACATAAGAGCATCGCAACCACGGCTAAAATCAATGACTTACGGCTCCAATTGCTGTCGCATCCACCGTATTCGCCCGATTTGGCTCCCTCGGACTATTATCTCTTCCCAAACCTCAAAAGATGGCTCGTCAATAAAAAATTCAGCTCACGCGAGGAAATCATCGACGCCACGGAGGAGTATTTTGCAGACCTTTCGGAAAATTACTTTTCGGACGGGATAAAGAAGTTGGAAAATTGCTGGACTAAGTGTATCAAGCTAAAAGGGGACTATATTGAATAAAATAAAAAAACATTTAAAAAAAAAAAATTTTTTCATTCCTAAGGCGGTTACTTTTCACCCCACCTAGTAGTTATAAAAACCGAAATTATTTTTTGCCAAACCAACACTTTGCAGTGTAGCTAGTTTCAAGCCATGAGGTGCAATATCCCGGATTGACTCTAGAAAACACAATTAAAACACGATCTCTATTTATTTTTCAGTGTTTTTTCATTCAAATGCCTGCCCCAGCTCATTTTGCGGAATCGCCTCGTGCCCGTGTCGAATGTCGTCAAAAAAAAACCCTTTTACCAATTTTGTGTGGAATTCAATGACCACTCTTTGTTCCAAGTTAAAATGTCAACACCAAATGAAAAATAATTTTTAGAACTGTTAAATGTCAACCAAATGGCACGAAATTTTGACAGCAGAGAAAGATTGTTCGGACAAATAGATGGTGCTTTTGGTTGCTGAGGTATGGCTCATGTCAGGGATATTATTTTCTACACTATGTATCCATTGATACTTGCACCTTGATGGTAAAGTCCAAGGCTCTCAAAACGTTCTCTGTTTGAGCTGATTAACTAGAGTCATCTGGATCGCAAGGATCGTCAAACTATTCCATTCTGCTTACAAATCATTGTGAAACCATCATAAATTTCTACCAATGTATATATTTCGCGGCTCCTAGAAAAGTTTCAGAGGAGGGCAATGAGTAAATTCTAATTTCTGTCAAAACATCTAATAAAAGCTTCTGTCTCTGAAATTGTAGAAATTGCGTTACGTATATAGGAATTAGTCGCTTCGACTTGCTTTCTAGAGTCAGCGAATACATCCTTGTTAGTTAAATAATTTAACACTGTTTGCATTATGTGTTCCTTCCATATGTTGAGTTCTTCATTGGGTGTCAGAAGAGTGGTGACAAGTCCTTTAACGGAATGCTGTTTAGAATCCCAACCATCAGAACGTTTTCTAATGATAAGGTAGACGGATCTGTGGTCACTAGTTATTATTAATTTTCCAGGGACTTCGAGGTCGTTTTAGTGGTGTTTCATCCTTTGTCAAATGTATCAATACAAATACGTTTCCTCACTTTTCTCGATATTTTAGATTTTTATCACGTGTTTCTCTTCTAATACAATTTGGACCTTTGGGATGGCGTCCTACAAATCGGCGAATAGAGAGTGTACGTCAAGATTGGGTTGATTGGGTTGGCAAATTCTCAAATCGTCCTACTAATGGATTGGTAAGATCAAATTAAGCTCTTACCGGGGGACATTCTATGTTTTATCCATAGTTTGAAAACCATCTAATGCATGCAACGTATTAGCTTTTTCCGCCTTTGGCTTTAATTAATCAACAACGAGTCTCGCAGCTTTATTCTTTTAAAATTCTGCTATTGTTCTTCTTTCTTCATCATATTTTGGTGGTAGAGTGGCTATTCCATCATCAGCAACTGGCGTTTAGTGACTGTCAGCTCGTAGGACGTCTTAAGAGAATTTATTCCTCTGTGTGCTCTGTTTATTTTTTTTTTTAATTAACTATTCATAATTGTGTCGGCCACCACCTCCGGTATTTCGTATTCATATCGTTCCGCCAACCCCTTCGGACATTTTAAGAAGGCTCCCGCTTCTCCCCTTTTTTCACGTTTTCGATCCACCCAGTCCGTGATGCCATCGCCCGCAGTATTGCTTTGGTTGTGGCAATTGTACACTTTTGCAGGTATGTACATATATTGTGAAACTAAATAGTCCTCCAAGCGGGATTTGAAAAATTCAGTCTCTGGTTATTTCTTTTAACCTCAGCTTTTCGATGAGAACCAATCTTCCGGACAACAGCTCAATGGTGATCAATGGTGAGAGCCTGCTGACTTTGTGTTTTCCTCGATGTTAAAATCTAATAGTTTTGTCCAGTAGATGTTTCATCGTGGATGCTGAATTTTCCGGTGATAGGGTCTCAAGCTTCTTCCTCGCTCGTCCTGACATTAGTGTAACCGAACATTAACTTTATATGGTAGCGCAGTCACTGTCAAACGTTTGCCCGAGGTACGAGTATGCATAGAATCGTCCCTCACTTCAATTTACTTGTATACGGAGTATAGCTAGGTTGTGGTTGGGTGTGGACAAAGTGTTACAATCTCTTCCTTACGACAAATCTCATAGCTGATTTGGCAGCTACAGAAGTTAACGAAAGTTGCTTTTTAGGGCATCTTCCCTTAACTTTGACATCCAAACTAAAATACTTCAACTAGATAAAAAAAAAAATTCCAACAGAAATCGTATAAGAGGCAAAAATTTTGTCACTGATCCCGTTTACTATTTTCAGCAAACACTTCCTATATGCGCTTGCGTCATCTGAAAGCACCTCGATGACTTTTGGTAATCCCCAATAAAACAATATATAATAACAAAAAGTGACTTAAAAACTGACTCATGACAATAATGTCTTATAAAAGGAACTAAATATTACTATTTTACATATTCTCGAAAATTTTAAATGTCAGTTTGTTCATAGATGGAAGACAGCAGCCACAGATAAAAGCCAGGAAGAATTTTGCCATTATTCAATTTTGCATATTCATATTTAACACGTTTTAAAAAGTCTATAAAAAAAATCAACGAATCCTACTTCCTGAATAAAACATTTTTTCCCGGCTATCGAGTCTTAAATATTGAAAGTTTCTAAACTTAGAATAATCAAATTTATGTTGAAAATGAGCCATTCACCTATGCCGGCATCATCAAGAATTCACTTTCGAAAAATTGTCATGAATGACCTTCAGAAAAATTTTAAATTTCATTCGAGTTTATTGTCTTTATGAGAAAAGCCACAAAACCACAAAATGGCTTAGTTCAAACTCAAATTAATCGTAAAGAACTGATTTAATATTTTGCATAACCAAAGACCTTCTCTAATTCATCAAAATTAGATATTGAAGCCAAAGCTTTTAAATCGGAGCGGTCTTGAATCATTGGTTCTTAAATCATCAGATTGAAAGATCCCAAAACCTCTCTAGGCAGTCTAGACAACTTTTGGTTTTTACAATCAACACGTTTCATAAACTGAATCGACATCTTCCTCCATATTTGAAATACGTTTACGTAACGCTCGTAAAATCATCTTTGGCAAAAGCAAAAAAAAAAAACAAAATGAAACCCCGAAACATCCCGCAGCAATTTTTACAAAAATCATCAAAGTCATTGTTCTCCGTAGTTTAACGTGTTTTACCAGTTCAACTTAATTAAGTCATCTGAGCGAATCTTGGCACTATTTATTTTTGGCATTTAGTTTCAATTTCGTCACTCATAAAAAGTCCATTTACCAAACAATTATCTTTTGTTGATACAGATATATAGTATACCTAACGACTTATTTAAAGCATCCCCAATCTGACATTTATCATTTAAGCTGTCACATAAGACACCAGCGAAGAATGACTGCATTGAAATGTCGGATTTTCAACGGTCATTTCACAATTGTCAATAGTAGTCATTCAACAGTGTTTAGCACAAGAAAAAAATGGCTGGTTATTGAAGCAGAGCAATTTTCCCATATGCTCAATAACTCTGCATCCGCTACCAATCCATAATCTTTATCATTGAAAGCGAAAGTTTGATGTTTGCATATTAATTAAGTTTATCCATAGTCATTCGTATTTGTGTACTCAACGGTAGCAAATGTCATCGTACTATTATACTTCATCACCAGACAGACGTCAGTTTTTTCTAATTTTTTTTTTTTGTTTAAGCCGGAGGCTAGACTAACCGAACTAGTTTGGAGAGAAAAGAATGTCATGAAATGTCATTTGACCAGAACGACCTTCAACTTGGTCTCTACAAATTTTGACTTAAGAGTGGGCATGGGCTATACTATTTTTATTATGAGTAAAATATTTGCATAATTTATGGGTTTTCCGTCGATTCCGGAGTCGTATTCATTTGACACTATCTATTGTACGAATATGTCTGTGTCAATTCAATTTGTCATAATTAATTTAATCGAATCATTTGGTTGAAAGCTAAAATGGGCATTCAGTGGATATGTTAATAAATTGGTTTTAGTGAATTTGCCGTTGTTTTGTTAATAAATTTCTTAAATTGACTTTTCTAATAAATTGCAGTTCAATTTTGGGATTAAGTATTCAGTCATGACATAGGTTAGAGCTGTCATGTTAGAAATACGATTTCTTAAAGGAGTGGATGAGAGAGTGTGTTGATGTTGATGCATTCAAGAATGTTTTTTGTCTGATCGGAAAATACGCAGTTTTGTTTTTAACAGCCCAGCACGAGTGTGGGGTCGTTGAACGTGCCTGAAAATTGCAATTCAAGGTTGCACGACGGAAGCAGAATGCCATTTTATTACTACGCGCAAAAGAATTGCCAAAGTGTTTATTTGTGATTAGACAAATCGTGTTGGAAATTAAAAATCAGAAAATCTTTAAAAGAAAAAAAAAACAAATCTTAAGAGGAGTGTGTTTGTACGCTCTTGACATTTATTGACTAAACGGTAACGGTTATTTTTAATTAGTAAGTTCGGACTAAATGTCACTGGTTTTCTATTGCTTATAAATTGTTAATATGCTTTTTGACAAGTTTTGCAAATGATTCACATTAGATCGGTTCTTTTGTTGTTGTGGAATAAATTGATAGAAGACTAATTAAGTAAAAAGTAAAAGTTATGAATTCAATGCAAATTGAAATACCGATTAAGTTTAATACAAACCTCGTGCTCCGATTTTCTCAGCTGATTTTAAATTTATGATCAAGGAAGAAGCCATCATAGCTAAATTTGATGCTTTGATGGAGTTGCTTGACAACTATTTCTTGACTTTGATTAAAATTGGAGCGAACTGAACAGCTTCTTTAGAAATTAGCTTTGTGTTTGTTCGATAATGATGTAGATTCCCCTGGTTATATCACCACAAATACTTTTATCTTGGAAATTAGATCCTTTCTCTCTCATCGGGTAAATTGTATTAAAACTAAAGAAAAGGCGTGGTATGACTCAAGACGTAAATAGGCTGTCAGATTTAGATAACTGTTTTTTTTTTCAGCTTTATAATATCAAACGTCAGAGGAAATCTCAAAAATGTCAATCGAGCCAGAAATGACTGAAATGCCCTTCTTAAACGTGTGAAGCAACAAACGAGTCTAAAGTGTCCCAAAGCAATTTGTAGAAATTGTTGGTTATTTGCCAAAATCACAGTCTTATCCTCCATTTCAACACTCATGCACAAAAAAATGCTAGATCTAAGCACTTTGTACTTTCGTTTGTATCATGTCTCTGCCTAAACTCGAGTGCATTTAAATATTTCATATATTTCGATTTAGAATGTTTCTCATATCAACTCCAATATTAACAGCATAACACGACAATATGAGAGGTTAAGCCTAGAGATCGTGAACAGCGCACAGCAATCGATTTTTGTTCGAAGGACATTTTCTATAATTGTGAGACACATTTTTGCTTTTTTTTTTTTAAAGAGTTTTCGCAGACTTAAGGGTGATGAATCCCCTAAAATGATTGCACATACCGAGGCCGAAGGAAAGTTAAGGAAAGTAAGAAGTAAATAGAGATACCAATGTACGTTGGTTTTGAATGTTCGAAGGTTATAATGACTAAAACATGAAGAGTCCGACAGACCATATTATAAGCGATATTTCAGAGTACACTCAAAGGTACAGGGTTAAGGGTAACATGATGGGAATCCATAGCGTGGCAGGTGTTATGGTTATACATTTGAAGGGGCAGAATGTTGTTGGAGCGCTGGTGGTGAAAATTGGAATAAAACATAACGAGGCAAGAAACATTATGCCGGTGTTGAATAATGTGGTTTGACTTGCTCTTCAATTTTGAAGGAGTAAAGGTCTGGTGGTGGCGATGGCGCGACTGTTAGGTTAGCTCAAGCAGAGGGTTCGTGGTGTTATCCCCGGCATCATCAACAATTTTTCGAATCGTCATCACCTTTCGACGGTCAATGGCAAACTCCCGAAAATAAAATTGCCTATGGAAAAGCTTCTAAGGAATACCGTTCGGATTCGGCGACAAACCGTAGGCCCCGGTCAGATGTGACAAAAATTACAACATGAGCAACACAAATGAGTGTCAAGAAGCTATGCCATGGCCCAAACCGGGCTGCCAGCGCCACAGTGTTTTTGTTTTTTTTTTTTGTTTTAAAGGTCTTCTGCATATTGATGCCAAATTGGACAATGTAACGTATTTCTAATATTTCTTAACGTAACTTAGATATTTTTTTTCATTTTTGCCTGTGTCACAACATCTATTCTGTGAATATCCTGCCTACAAACCTCCAAGATTACTTGAAATAAAAATGTCTGCAGAGACTCTGTAAAGCGTCATTAAAATATCAAATGCAGCTAAAGTGCTTTCGCCAGATCGATGGTGATATAATTCTATTATCACTGAGGAAGAAGCCATTATACGATTTATAAGCATGTCCACGATATAGGACATAAGCGTTGTGAATCTGAGAACAGAGAAGAACTTTAATATTTTTTAAAGGCGATCTAGACATATGAGTGTTTTCCATTTACTTGAAAAGAGTCCTCTAGATCAAATGACGGAAACATAACGCAGTGGCCTGTAAGACTCAAAAGAAAAATCTAACAAAAAATGCCACTTGAGTTTCAGCATTTATGGGGCTAACGCCTAACCAACAATTACAAAAAGAAAATCGAGCAATGCGAAGGACAACATTTGAGTGCTTTTGTATTTTATACGATTAAATGTTTAAATGTTTCTTTTGAAACAAACCATCCATGAAAGGTGTTTTAAAGGTGGTTATTCTGATTGAGCCACCATCATTTGAAATAACCACTTAAACCAACCAATAAATTAATATGATAACAGCTTTCGTAATGCTCGTCTCCTTTTACTTTTTCCCATGCCTGACCTAGCGCACTTTTCTGAGAAATAAATAGCGCATTAAAAATCCAACTAAATGCCCTAAAACACGCTAATCGACGACTCTAAGAAATGAACTATGAAGTTTACTTGATGTAAGCCAATTAGCGTGCCTCAAGTATACACCACCTATTAAACCGCAACCAATATAAATTGACCTTTTGTGGTTTGCTTCGTAATAACACCGTGAAAAATATTCATTGTTATGTAAATCGAAACTAGATTATCTCCCGCCAAAAAGAAAAGAAAATCTTGATCAAAGGGAGCACAAAACAAAAGCAAAACAAAGCTAAAACAAAATAAGAAACCAATTAAAACAGGGAAAATTATTTCAGTAAAAATATTCGTGTCGTACGCGTTGAACGCGCCCTCGTTACACTTTTATGCTAATTCACAGTGATTAATAACAATGTTAGCGCGGACGAGCTGCCCAAACAATACTATAATTGTGAAGTTTTTCTTTTACGAAATATTGTAATATTGTGTGCATAGATGTAATTAAAGAGCTTCTTTGTGTGCACTACTTCTTGATTTTATTGGGCGGAGTATGAAAAGAAACTAAAATCCATTTGGGATTTTCAGCACCGTGCATGCCAAACAATATTTTCGCCTTAACCTAGATCAGTTTAAAATTTGCTGTCAAAGTTGACAGATCTTCGCCAAACTGGACTTTAACGTCAGCAAGTGCGGCCGTTGTTTTGTATTCGAATGATTTGCACTTTGGCCGCTTTTTTTATTTTAGTACAGTCTTCTGGCAAGGCCAAGATGAATTGCCTGACGGTGGTAAAGTTGTGGAACAAAATTCAATGCAAATCCATCAAGAAGGCAAGTAGATTTCGCTTTAAATGCCCCCTTAACCGCAACAGTAATTTGCAAGGTACTTAAGTCGGTTGTTTGGTTGATTTCTATTTTGCCGGCATTCTTCTTTCGTTGTAAGAAGGGACCAATCAAGCGAAACCACTTTGGTGTTTTTTTTGTTCTTTTTTCTGTTGTTGTTTCTATTTTGCTTTCAGTTTGTATTTTCGACCTAATTATGAGGCAACTTAATTTGAGGTGTTTTCGTTAAGATCGAATTATTGGAGGGAATGTACGAGGGCGGGTCAATAAGTCCGTGACTTTTGGATTAAAACACAGATTTTTTGATAAAAAAATAATTTTATTTTTCAACGTAGTCTCCCTTGAGCTCTATACACTTCTATACGCTTCTCCAATTTTTTTATCCCTTCCAAAAAAAATGATTTGTCGAGGTCGTCAAAATAGGCCTTTGTTTGCGAGATGACTTCATCATTGGAGTCAAATCTTTTTCCACCAAACCATTTCTTCAGGTTTGGGAAAAAGAAGTAGTCGCTCGGAGCCAAATCTGGAGAATAGGGTGGATGAGGGAGCAATTCATGGATTTTCGCCATGGCAACTGCACATGTGTGCACCCTTGCATTGTCTTGGTGGAAAAGAACTTTTTTCTTGGCCAAATGAGGTCGTTTTTTTTTCAAATCGTCATTGAATCGGTCCAATAAGTTGGCATAATATTCCCCATTGATTGTTCTTCCCTTTTGAAGGTAGTCAATGTGGATTATCCCGCGTGCATCCCAAAAAACAGTCGCCATAACTTTATTGGCTGACAAACCCACCTTGGCCTTCTTTGGCGCCGATTCACCCTTAGAAACCCACTGTTTTGACTGTTGTTTGTTCTCTGGTGTGTTGTGATGGATCCAAGTTTCGTCCACGGTTACAAAACGGCGCAAAAACTCCTCCATATTGCGATTAAACAACGCCAAACCTTCCTGTGAAGTTGTTACACGATTGCGTTTGTGGTCGACTGTGAGCAAACGCGGCACCCATCTTGCGGAAAGCTTTCTCATGCCCAAGTGATCATTCAAAATTGAAACCACTGAGCCATGCGAGATCCCTACGGCTTCCACAATCTCTCGCACTTTCAATCTTCGGTCGGCCAACACCATATCGTGAATTTTTTCGATTGTTTCGGGTGTAGAGACCTCAACTGGGCGTCCAGGACGTTCGGCATCTTCAGTGCTTGTACGGCCACAACGAAATTCAGTAAACCACTTTTTTACCATTGAAATCGATGGTGCAGAGTCCCCATAGTATTTATCAAGCTTAGCCTTGGTCTCGGTAATGGTTTTTTTTCGCAAGAAATAATGCTTAATAAGCACACGAAATTCACTTTTTTCCATTTTCTCCTCAAATTAGTGAGTAGTCTGATAAAAATAGCTGTCAAACACAAACTAACTGACGCAGCAAGTTTAAATTTTGACAGGAGTCAACTGACAGATGCCTGTTGACAGGAGCAGTGTTGCTGTTTCAGTAAAGAGGTCAGAAATTCAAAAAGTCACGGACTTATTGACCCGCCCTCGTAGATTACCTGGAGTTCCGGGAGAAAACCGAAAATTCGTTTCGGATCCGATGGTGATCGTGCTATTTATGTATTGTAGGTTCGATTGAGTTATCTTTTTGAAATCTGTTTTATGGAGAAAATGTGGTTGCATCGTGGTATGCATCAAATCAAGTTAACATTAATGAAATTACCAGTTTCATGAGGAATTTTATTCATTTCTAATACGGATATGTTATTACTTCCTTAACTAAACCAAAAAAAAAACACCGTGTAAAGTACCTTCTCCTGTTTGTTTCGATTCTATAAGGTGACCCTGTTGTCGTTTCATAATAAAAAACCATCACGGCGTAGCCCCAAGAAAAAGTAGTGGCGAAAGTGTTCAGCCCTGTGGTACTCCTACGGAATTCGATACGTCATGTTAAGATACAGGATCTTAATAGGTTTGCTTTCTACGCCCTAAAATAGTTTTACCAAAGATTCAATGTATTCATGAAGGATTTTGCGGTTAGCGAATTTTGACGGCGACACGACGTGTTGAATATCAATAAGCATTTCCATTCAACGAATTCCCGCAATAAGACATGCTCTTCTTTGCATTTTAGGAGTTACAACCGCAGCAAGCTGCGCCAAGATCAATGATAAAGTTAACGCATTGTGGTTAAAGATTTTTTGGAATTGGGGATTGTTAACTTTGCAAAGAAGGCAAGCTCTCGAACTGTAAAAACTGGTGACATATAGTATATCTTATGTACAAGGTGAAGCGAAAATTGATGACATTCAGTTGAAGAAATTAAGATGTCAAAATTTGCATCGTTGTCCGAGCTATTTGACCGGTTGCTCCGTGCTGCTGAAACCAACAATGCTCGGACGTCAGCCGTGATATTCTCGGTTTCTCTCTCGAGAAACACATCTTAAGTGAACCTAGTTGTACGCAATGCTCTCCCAAAAGCTTAAATGTTCGCGCACATGGTACAGGACGACCCGAAAAAAGTCGACGAAATTCACACTGCGTTAAAACAACCATGCCGGAAATTGGCCAAATAAGCAGTAACAATAATTCCACGTACTTCAGGTGTGTATCATTGTTAAAGTGATCTACCATATTGTCTGAAAGATATTTTAAAAAATACAACAATCAGCTGGAGTACCTTTGACAAGGGGAGTACCCAGATGAGACCAAGATGTTTTTGCCATCAAAGAAAATTATTAGGTGCGCAACTAAGTTCTCAATAGATGGCTCCAGCAGTAAATGGTGATCGATTTTGTTATATCCAAAATGTCATGAACCAAGCTTAGGCATAAACAATGCGTTTTAACACATTAGGTTGTGTCTGATTTTGTGCCAAATAATAGTTATTTACGGGAAGTGGTGATTTTCTTCTTTCATTCGAAGAAAACGGTGGCCATCGAGAGCTCCAAAAAGTTTTCTGAGATGGTGCTCTTAGTGAAACAACGTGCTGGGATTGGTTCCGTCGCGTGAAGGAAGGCCAAAATCCTTCTACATTCCTCGAAGAGGATCCGTGCCAAACGCAAGAAGAGTTTGCATCAGGATTAGGAGTTACCCGGGTAGCCATTTCCAAGCGATTGCATGCGTTGGAAATGGTTCAAAAAGAAAGAACTTGGGTTCCTTATGATTTGAAGCCAAGGGACGTTGAGAGTCGTTTTTTCGCCTCTGAACAACTCCTCCATCGGCAAAACAGGAACGGTTTTCTTCATCGCATCGTGACAGAGGATGAAAAATGGATTCATTGCAGCAACTCAAAGTCAAGGGGACTGTCCAGTCATGGTTCTACGTTGTCGACTCGGCCGAATATTCACGCTGCGAAGGTTGGTGTTATTTTTTATGAACTGTTGAAACCCAACGAAACCATCACTGGAGAACAGTATCGATTTCAATTGATGCGATTGAGCCGAGTTCTGTGCGAAAAATGGCCACAATAAGAGCGGAGGCACGAAAACGTGATTCTACAGCATGACAACGCTCGCCCTCACGTTGCCAAAGCCGTTGACCTACGCTCAAATGGGAAGTTCTACCCCACCCGGTATATTCATCATATATTACGCCGTCCGATTACTACTTGTTCTGTTCGACGACATATGGTCTGTCTGATCAGCAGTTCCGCTCATATGAAGACATAAAAAAATGGCTTAATTCGTGGATAGCCTCAAGAGATGAACACTTTTACCGTAACGGTATTCGAGCTCTATCAGAAAGATGAGAAAAAGTTGTACCTAGCAATGAACAGCAAGAACTTAGTAGCGACCCTAATAGTTTATTTAAAATTATGTTAAAGTACTGTTCCAATTGAGCCAGTGGTTTTTAAAAATTCGCAATGACGACCCGTCATCGGTTTAATCTACTTTAATAACCGATTTCCTTTAAAGCCAAACCGTTTCTAATAAAAAAGATTGTTCTCTTAATGATTCCCCGATTTCCGCAAGATCAATTCTTTTTTATTCACGCCACTTAGAAATAATTTAGCAATAAACAATTTTAACCAATCATCCAGTCGGTAATTGGAAGAACCTTGACGTTATTAACTTCAATCTCTATTAAAATTATCTTCCATTTACCATTTACCACTAACAAAGTTTATTAATAAATTTTTTTTTTCATAATTTTTCTCTCCTTCTATTTCAGGTCAAAATGGCTTAAAAACCGGTAAGAAGAATCTTTAAACTTTTAAAATTAACCAACCAATCACTGTTAGAAGTTCATTCATTGAGAATGTGTATACAGATAAATTTTGTAAAGAGAGAATTAATTGAAATTGTCTCACTTACCTTATGCAATTGTCTGGATCACCTTCACAATCTGTATTGCAACGAAATCGTTCCCACGACAACCATCCCATGGGTGGTGTTTTGGCGAGGCCATTGTCTAAACCATCAATTCGATGGATTATATTGCATCCAAGCAGGAGAAAGAAAGAAACTATAAATTTATGTATCACAGTGGATTGCAGCGGCAGGCGGCAAGATCTTTGAGTTACAGACATCGTTACGTAAACAATGTGGGTTTGTCCCCACTTAAAAAAAAAAAAATGCAAATGCTTTTAACTAGTTAGGTTCTCTTTTGGCTAAAGATTATTCCTTTTTAATGGCTAATTGATTGATGATGTCTGATGAATCTGAAAAAGAATATAAAAAAAAAGAAACTCAAGTTAGATTTAAAAATATTAAAAAGAATATAAATATTTACGAGTATATAACAATTGTGACTTATGTATATCATGAGCCAGTTGTTAATTGTTAATTCAAATATCAATTCACAATAAACAAATAGCAATCTAGTCAGTTTTTGCTTTGCATCTTCGTGATCGACTTGCACTTTTAGATTCGTGACCTCATATGTTGCACATTCATTTCCATCGCTTCGTTTAAATTTGCATTTTTTAAATGTGCATGCAACATAGAAACCGAAAGCATCAGGCTGAAACAACAATATCTAATGGAGTAACAAAAAAAATGGAAAATCGAAAACAAAACTGAAGCTCATTGGTTACTCTTCGTGCTACTGACACATTTCCTGCATCACAAAGACCTGAACGTGACGTACGAAAATTGCTTTTTACTGGGTAAAGATTGATGCAATTCAAAAGTTGAAATTAGGATGAGAAAATATTCAATGGAATGAGTAATACTTGATATTGTGAATAGGAATCTAGTGGGACTGTTCACAAGAAAAAATTGAGAAAACACTTTACTCTTCAGGTGTTGGAAAGGATTTTCCCGGAACATCTGCGGTTTTCGGTTTAACTAAAGCCTTGTATACACTTGATGCGAAAATTTAATTGTACTTTGGATGTAATACATTTTATAAGATTGACTGTTGTTGCTTTGCCACTTGAGTTTTGAACAACTGATTAAGGCCCCGACTCATAGAATGCCTCAATACGTTGTTCCGTTGCTTCATTGATAGCGGTATCGTATTGCTGGAAAATCACAGTCCCAGTCCGTTACATCCCGATGACGTTTTGTTATTGCTGAGACAGTTTCTCTTCATTCTCTCAATGTTTCCACCAATGAAAGAGTTTACTTTCGATTTGTGAATGCGTGAACTTCAATATGTGATTGTGTGAACTGCGAACAGATCGACGGATTGAAAAAGTAGAAAATAAACCTACTTTATCCATCGTATCCGTTAAATCCGTTACTTATGGACCTCCATCCATATGAACGCGTATATAGGTATTCTATCTAGCTGTCAGTTGAATACGTCGACGCAACGGTTGCAATGGATTCTATGGGACTGGGTCTTTATATAATTTTTCTTTCTCATTTCACAATGTAGCCGTAAAGCAAACCGAACGTGTCGAAGCAACAGGATTTAATCAGAAACCTCTGGAAAAGTCAATACAATTTCGTAATAGATTAACAATTAGTCTTGAGGATAAGGAAAAATATTTTTGTAAACGGATACTATCAGAAATCAAAGGAAGATTTAAAATTAGGTATTTATATAGATAATTTTGTAACAAGGCCTTCTAAGTGGGTAAGGTTAGATATAAGTGACTGTTGGGGAAAAACCGAACCACTTAGGCCTGTTTCCCCATTGTGACACCACGTGGATTTATGATTGTCCTACTCTTGGAACCATTTTTGAACCTCTGACGAAGCGTAAAAACTCTTCACGTATATTGTTTAGATCGCTTAAGTCACTGTAGAAGAAGCCTCCTAAGTCCGCTAAAACACGGTGACTTTTGAGACATGACCCTTTTTGACAGCTCTCTTTTTTTTCGCTTTAAACACGAATGTTTTGCTCTTTAAACAAAAGTTTTGAATTTTTTTCTGGTTCTTTGTCAAAAAAATTTCTCCTGGTTTTTTTTATTCCGAACCGTCCGTCATGGGAAACGAATGGAAATAAAGTGATATAGGAAAATTACGAACAAGGAGAGAAGAAACGTAAAAGAGTCATCGAAATTTTGCCGGACGACTCACAGGGTTGCTGATTTTCTACCTCATCTTCTTCTCTTTTGCGCTTGTGCGAGTCGTGACTCAAAAGTCACCGTGGACTCCTCTGCTCCTCTTCCTCACCCGTGCAGCTACAGAAGTCTTTTTTAGGCTTGCCCATAAGACAGTGCCCAGTGATGACACCTTTTAGAGGGGTTTGGATCCAGCTTTGGCCAAAATTATTCAGTCGCCAGACATGTTGACCCAACAATTGACCTAAAGTTTGCTTTTCTGTTAGAATCCTGCCTTATTTTATTTGTTTACACTACCGCTACGGTGGGTATAATGATAATGCCTTTTTTATAGATAGGATAGGTACCAATTTTGGCGAGTTTGCCGCCTTTAGAGTTCTCTGGAATATTGCTATGCCCAGTACCTAACATAGGTTAAACTGCTCTGTCATTTCCACGAGAAACAATCGGCAGTCTAGTACGGTTTTTGTGAATTCTTTCATTTGGTCTGATTCCTCCGACGGGGTGGTACTTGATGAGAGGTGTCCTGTCACTTTTCTGCATCTTAGCTTGTTTCGCAAAGGGCGCTCCAAGCAGTCAAGTTTCCCAATGTTACTTTGCTTTTTATTTCATTCCGTGCAATTCATCTCGATGGCCTCAAGGCAGTCACTCTGGACACATCTTTCGCCCACTGATATTGATATTGTCTCAAAGTTGTTCCAACAGCCTTGTTCTTTTTCGAACGGACTGCGTTCTCTCTCCGCCTTTGATAGGAAACTGCATATTGGATTCTTCCATAAAAGTTGACACCTGCCTTGAACATTTTTAGCCCCACACAACTTTTACATTATTACGTTCCGGATACTCCTCGCTTTGGTGATAATATGAAACGGTAAACACCAAATATTGTATTGTATTGTATTGACAACTTTCATTTAGAAATCTTCAAGAATGACAAAAAAGACTCACGTTCGGAACCTTACTTACTCGAGCAAAAATCTATACTTTTGTGATAAAACTCGTTTTGAAAATTCGTTTAAAATTGAATTAAAAAAGCCAAGACCCAAAAGTTGAGCAGCCCATAGACAGCGCACCAAAAGCTTATCTGATCGCACAAGACATGCGGATACTCCTGAATGTGTCACAACTATTCAGTCAAACTGCTGCACCGCCAAATCATCTATATCGTGGAATACATCTCTCTAACACTATAGTTTCAAATGAAATCTCATATTTTCTTATCACAAACTGTTCTAAAAAGCTAATTGCGAAGCTTGATTCTACTGTCATATCATGAATTTTCTCAATTTTTATAACATAGGTATCCAACAAGGCTGCGGTGTGTCCCCCATACTGTTTTTCATAGAAATTTTGAAATGATTTAGGGGAAAACATTTTGCACATCTCAGATCGACAGTTGTGACAGAAACGTTGTTTTCTTGCGAACAGAACTCTCGTAAAAATACAGATGAAGAAGGAAAACGATTTTTCTGTTGATATACTGTTAAAAAAAGCCATGAGACCTAGTTGGTCGCTCGTGTTTTTGACGCAACGTAAAACACTAATTTCATTCTTCCCAGCCTGCACAATAGTTAAAGTAAAACATCGGTCTGGTTACCTATAATTTGATAGTTTTCTTTTCCGAGGATCTAACACCCCTTATTGCGTAGAACGACAAAAATTACAACCATTTGCTATGAAAGACCTAATTTTGTTCCATTCTAAAAATCACATCCACGATGCGACTATCTTAAAAGGGAAACCACATAACGTTGATGAAAAATGACAGCGTAAAGTAAACAGATCTATGCAAATTTATACCTTACTTAAGGTCAAAGTATTATCATAAAACGTGCTAAAAAAAAACAGGGTCAAAGACTCATCCCTGTGGTATTCTAGCGTTGGCGTTCGCTATCAATTTATTTTGCAACATTTTATTTGTTTCACTTTTCGGGTTTTACTTCTTTTTCAACAGTTACTTCTCATTTAAGTTTTAACCTGTTTCTAATTTTCTCTTCAGTTAAATTTTTATTTTGAAAGCTTGCACAAATTTTTATGGCCAATTAGGCTAGCTAGCGATACAAGTAAATGTACGTGATGTTGTTGTTTTGTAGATTCTAGTATTGGACCAAAGAAGAGATTAGCAATTCTATCATAAATCAAAAATGAGTAACGGATACCCCAATAGAAATTTGAGCTATTTTTTATGATTTATTATATTTCGAGTATCTTTAGTTTGCATGTATAGAAACTGTGCTAATTGGCAAAGTTAACAACTCTTAATTGTCAATTGTACCAACGTAGCTAACTAACCACCCTTAGGCTTTCAAATGACAACCTATTTTTTTGATGCCGTGCATTTTGTTTTTTTTTAACTAATTCAGTAAATTTCTTAAGTGAATCTACGAAGTTAGACTCGTGAGGTTTATAGCATTACACCTATAGATTCACTCACGAATGCCCTCGGTTTATGGGATGTACCGAAGCTGAAGTTGAAAGATCAACAGGATTTGGATTTGAAAACTGGTTGGTGCCTAATGATCATAGTGATCATAGTGATAGTGTGACTGCAAGTACGAATGAATAAAGTCGCCGACATTATGAAACAAATAAAAAACAAAGATCAATTGATCTGGATGCGCGGTTATGCAATGTCAGGCAAATGTAATTTATTTGCTGATGTAGGCGGAGGTGTAGAATGCTAAACTGGAATACTTTATTGAGTAAAATCGATTTGATACGATATACGTTAAGAGCTCTTCTCAGACTAAAGTGTGAGAATTGAAAGCAAACTTGTATAAATGTCAAAAGTATATGCTCATATTTTCATGGTTCAAAATGATAATCCAAGTGGGGAACTTATTTTTCTTCGTATGGGAAAGGCGTATATTGTTTGAAATTTACCTTCTTTGATCAACTATTGACACTTCAAACTGTCATTCAATGTAATTTTCTTGACAAAAACTTTATTCGAGTTATTGTTCCAAATAGTTGTCTTACTTGTATCACCCTACCTGTCATTGAGAAACTGTAAACTATCATCATAATTTGTCTGTAGTTTAACACAATGTAGTTTAACTCCATAAAATGTCATCGAGTTTTTGACAAATCTGACCCACTTCACATGGGAATCATCTCAAGTGTTTTTCATTCACTGTTCTCATGTTACAAAATTGCAATGTCATTGCATAATTTATGACAATCCATGACAAATTGATTGAATCGTCAAACGTCAGGTACATAATTAAAATTCTTAAATCTTGTGTTGGGCAATTGCCACTAACTTCAGAGTCTTATGAAACACCAAAGTAGATCTAATACCGTAACGTAAAACGTAATTTTAATACCTTAATTAGCAAAACATTGTCAGCATTGTATGTGTGCGCATAAGATACATATACCTTGAATGGTAAACCATTTTAGGTAACGATTACAATTAAGTTATACGTGTTCACAATGTTAAACTAGCTTCGAATCCATTCAAAGCATTCAATTGTTAAATAGCGCATTTCAACAATGCCGCTGCTGATGTTGGCCGAGTTCAACCACAAAATGCCGCCACTGACATTTTTGCTGTGTGTCACCACCGCAAAATATGATCTCGATTTTCACCCAACATACGAGTACATAATGAACAAGCAAACGAGTAAGAGAAGCAAAGAGATGCTCCAATTGAAATGTCATCGGCATAATACGAATATTTCGCTTTTGATGACGATGTTGGTGACGGTGACGGTGATGATGATGGTGATCCACTTAAACTTACAATGGAAACAACGGATTAGATATCAATCGGTACGATAAGTATCAAGAGCACTTGTTCGTTTGTTCGTACTCATCGTTATCCCACTAATTAGACGAGTATCTGCGGTGGAAAACATAATAGTAAACTGTCATTGCTGACAAGATACTCATACGGATAATCCGTTTCATACTGATCGAAAGTAAAGTTTGACTGGACGCGACACAAGAGGTAGCCTTGTCGCCATGACATAATTGTTGCGTAATCGGAAATCGTTATGCTGTTAACGAGTACACATAGCACAGCAAATGTGGGATGAAGATTTACTTTTTCATCTTCTATTCTGGATTAGACTTTGAAGTAGTAAATGTCGAAGAGCGTGTAACCGTGGGGTAAATTGATTTTAATGTCATCCGGTTTAGAATGGCTTGGAGTCTACTTGACTTTCTGGTGTGTTGCCAATCGATCTGTTTTTTTTTTCTTTTTATTTGTTACGTTAAAAGGCACTTCACTGACTTGAGAATTAAAGTCAGTGATTGGTGGTCTTGAGATGAAGATCACTTTCAAAAAATTTATTGCTGAAGAAATATACAAAAAAATTCACATTGTGAAGAAGTTGAGTTGACTTTTTGCCAATTGGTACTCCTGAGACTTTGAGATTTTGTTCAGTTATTGAAGATAAATACACTTGTGCTAAGGAACCTTTCGTAATGGGTATTGGGGCATTTCAAGCATTTGTTGGATTGTAAGTATTCGCCGATAGTTTTTCTGTTGGGCTTAAAACAAACAAAGAAAGACAGTACGATTCAAGCAGTCATCTCGATTGTGGATTGAGGGGTAATATGTAGGAAAGTGATCTGCTTTTTGGCCACTTAGCACGATCGTACCCTTAATTGTAGATAAGTACATTCTTTATAAACTATTGTAATAAAATATTTCGATCATTGATCCATGTCACAAAAACTAGCGTTAAAATTTGTTAAGCTGGCGATCTTTGCTGATACTGTTCGGGTAAGAGTAAAATTAAATATAAAAAGAACAACAGAGTGTGGTAAACTTCGAACATTCCTACCACAGAAACTTTTATTAGCACTCACTCAAATTAATCCAGCAATGAATTAATCTCTTGCTTATAACTCACTTTAACTGATGCTTCCAAATTCCAGTGTCATTATGGATAGTGGTTATAGTCTCCTTAATCAACGAGAAATACTCTCTTCCTACAAATCCCCTGTATAAGATGGCGTTAGAAGTATGTACTACAGGGCGCAATAACCCTAGGATTTACGTAGGTTCTAGATAGGCCTCACCCTTTAACAAAGGAGAAGTCGTGCCTTCACAATGGCCTGAAATTAGAATTGTTATCGAAACAGTGCGAATTTTGAAAGAAATTTCGGCCGAAATAATGCACAAACCTGGTGTACGCAAGTTTGTGAAGAATGTTTGTACAAATATTTTGCTGATTGATAATGGAAGTTAATTCAGTGTTCGTCTGTTGCACTCAAATAATATTGCAGCGAAAATGCGTGCCTAAACCCGAGGTCCACAACGCTCTAAAGACCTCAGCAACTGAACAACAGTCTAGCACTAGCCTGAGGAGAAATGTGCATAAAAACCTCGAAATATTCGCGTACAAGGTCCGATTCACTCAGAACTTGAAGCAAAATGATTGGGCTTTAGAGCAACTGGAAATTGACGACAAGTTTGCTCGAAAAATCATATTTTCAGATAATGCGCATTTCCATTCCATTAGGCGGCTACATAAACAAATAGAATTGCCTTACTTCAGACTCGGAATATCCACAGGTAGTCATGGTGAAACCAATGAATCCTTAATGTGTGACATTTTGATGTGGTTTTTTGAGAGGCGGGATTATTGGCTCATTTTTTCCTTGGCGACAATGGAAGAAACGTTACAATCAATTGAGATCGTTACCGAGGTATAATAACCGATTTTTGTGGCCAGAAATTGAGAATTTAGACTTTGGCGAGCTACAGTTCCTGAAAGATGGAGCGACGTGCTATCCAAGCCGCCCAGCAATCGATTAATTGCTCACAAAGTTTGGACTTTTTTCGTTAAGTGCCATCAAAGACCGATGCTATATGATTGATTCATCAACCTTGGTCAAGTTTTTCGTGAAATAGAAGCCGAAGCCATCGAAAATGTCTAAAAAAAACGTAGGTAGCCAGCTGAAGCAGTCATTTGAATGACACAGTATTCCGTAATCAGTCGGAAGATTTACTCTTTTCATACAGCAACAATTATTGAGAGATATTAACCAGTGTTTTTTTATAACCATTTTTAAAAGATACCAACAGATTGCCCTCCCTCTAAAAGTAGTGTTATCCAAGACTGTCGAAAGGTACAGGTCTTCGACGCTAGCGCCAAACGATTCAAAAAACAATCAGCTGACATGATGACAATGATGTCGTAATATCATGATTTCATCTATACGATAGCCTTTCGATAAGCACGATGGCATGCCATTCATGATCACAATCAAGTTTCCAAACGACAATTGCGAGCTGATGTATAACTTTAATCATAAAGTACGGAATCCTCCACCTGTCACTAAGTGACATGTTTATCAGATAGGAGCCAATTCATACTTGATAGATTTAAATTACTTAACATATCAATACTAATGCAAGATGAATAAGTTGGCAAATTATTGGTAAGCAGTTCATACGAACTGTCACGTCATTCAAACCCGTTTTTACCCACTTATCCAGTGTCACACGTCGTACTGCACGAATTCCTTATTTTACACACTCGATAATTGTGCTCAGTATGCAAATAACTCGACGATTACGACCACGCGTGATAAAAATTGTTCATGAACTTTCTTCTGACGTTTGGAAGATAATTTGCATTGGAAAACTAGTTCAAGGATTCAATAGCACTGAACTTAAGAATTACGAAAATAAACCAGACACACTTTTTGACACAAGGACCGCCAATTTAAGCAAACTGACAGTTGAAGTGTACGTATGATTACAAATGCAAATTCCGTTAAATGCCAAGTTCACGAACTGTCATGTCATTTAGCTATGTTTATTTTATGGTAAAATATAGGTACTACGTTTTACTTCTGAGATTTCGAAGGAGTACGGGAAAACTCTTAATTGACTTGGATGCGGACTTAAAAGGCCAAAAGTCGTACCTATCACTTGCATCTGTACCTACACTTTGTAAATGCAAGACGCGCATAATCGTATGTGCATAATTATTCACATCTGTTAAATCAACTGAAAATAAAGCGATTGTAGAAGGAAAATTGCATGTGCGCAGCATGGCTGAAGTAACAAACAGTATGGTCAGATTGTAGTGGCTCGATTAGAGAGGAACCTAAGATGTTGGATTCACATGAAAACAGGCATATGTATAGGTATGTGCCGACATCAGGAGGCGCAGAAAATGTTGAAATGCTAAGAGTACCTAACTCGCATCTTTGGGTAAAGTTGACGGCACATTCTCAGTGAATGGCTTAATAGCGATGAACTGGTTCGTTCCGTTGATAACTTGGCGAACTTGTAGTCCCACACATTTCGGTGATGTTGTTGTTTTAGTTTTGTATTCCATTTTATGATGTTGCTGTAAAATGTCAGTTGCAATCGTTAAAGTGGCAATGTGGAGAGCAGAAATAATCAAAACTTGTCTTATTTGATAGTAATATATTTATGAACATGCGGAATGGAATGGAGAATCGTTTGGGAACCTTTCGAATTGCGTTTGACATCAAAGAGAGTTGAGAGGCTTTCGGTGTTAAGTAGTGAAAGGTACTAAATTTGAGAAAAGTTCAGATAGGAATTCTTATGTGACCCAATTCTGAATTAAATGCGATTGTCATCGTGAAATATGTTGTGAGTTTTTCGATGAAATTGGCAAGAGAACTGTCAACGGAGATAAAGAAAAATTATCACTGTAGTAAGGGCAACTGTCACTAGACGTCATAAATTAATGAGAGCTATGAAAATTTTTCCAATCGACTTAAAGTTGTTTTCATCGGCATGTCGGCTAACTTTGTAAACGCTAGCTAGAGTCTCTAGGAGCATAAAGAAATCATTGTGAATTATGTAGCAATTGTGGTGGTAGCTTGCACGAAACATTAGTCAAAATAATCAAAAGCAATAAAAGGAGGGTATAACGATGCATCAAAAAGTGCTAAAATATGAAGGCCTGTACTCATCTGTGTTTACGAGTATGAACAAAGGATAAACAGGTCTACAATTTTTTTTTACCTTATGTTGGAAGAGCTTAATAAAACCTTAGGGCCGACAGACGGTAGTAGAGCAGTAAGCGAAACGAATAGCGCTGGAAACACCCATCAGTAGTTGAAGCAATCATCAGTTTGAGACTCTGAAATATTTAAAAAAAAATTAAAAGGAATGCGGACAGAGACGTGTTCATCCCTGGAGTGCGTAACCTTGTTCTGCAGGTTCAGTTCTGAACTTGAGTAGTGCCTGAAATTACTAAGCTAATCCTTGAACAACGTTAAATATAGATACTATCAGGCAGAGACCACCCAAATTTTCCCGTTTTGCTGTTCATTTGGCAAAATACTGCAAAAATTTCTATAAAAGCAAACTTTCCTATCCACGTGATGGAAACAGAAATGAGACGGACTAGTAATCAAGCAATAATTGGTTGAGTTTGAACAGAAAACGTCATCTCATACCTAAATGGCAATTTTCAAAAGCAGCGTAAGGTTAATTCTACTGTTTGGCAGCAAAGCCTATCAGGCGACGGATAATCTATCTAGAAAACTACCCACATATCGATCCGCATTAGTAAGCTGCTTGCAAATCAATATCCATAACATAAACAAAACATCATCACTAATACATGTTGCAAACCATCATTGCAGTAGAATCCTCAAGATAGCAGAAAGACGCAGAACAAAGCAACCGTGATACAGTCAGTGGATACAGAAAATGACTTGACAGGAATGATGAGGCAACAAATTAAAATAGTGGCGCAGGATTGTGAGAATGGATAGTTAACTCATTGCTGCCCCTATAAGCTTCATGAAGGGCAACATCAACATTTATAGGTGATTTCGATGCCAAGAAGGAATCTTGCCTGAAAGTATTTCTCTCGCGATCTTTACGAGAAAAGGACTCATGATCCGATAGGCACCATCAGTAAGAGATAGCAGCAAGTCAGGCACATGCTTTGTAAAAGCCGAAGATGAGTCGCAGGCTTATCAAACGTGTATAAGTTAGATTCCAAGAAAATACTTCTGGAGTCAAAACAGATGTGAACATTGTACTCCAATTTTGAGTGATGAGTGCTTTATATATTGAGGCCTGATCAGAGGGTATGAAATATGTCTAACATAGTTTAAGGAAACCTAGACATTTCACAACACTTTTGGCGAGATCGAAAATTTGGTCATTCCAACTTTTGTTGTCATTGACACACATATCGACAATGAAAGGTGTTTTGGTTGCGTCGATGCAAGTGCCATTTATTGAGAACAGCTAGTTATTTAAATTTTACTTTCACGACAGCATAAAATCTCACTGTCGTGAAGAAAGAAATATATTGGATTGGAACTAGCAGATATAATGAAGCTCTGGAATACAACAGCTTGTAAATATCACACTTGAAGCCATCGAATACAACTTGAATTTAATGTTCCGAAAGTAATGATGAGTCAAATGTGAAACTTTGGCAAATGCTTAAAAAATATCAAGTGCAACTATGTTGCATTCGCTGGATTGATGTACGCTTTGGTTCCAGTTTACGATTAGACATGCCATTAAACCACCAGTGGACCTTTTGCTTCGAAAACGTACTGTAGGTCATTGACAAGTTTTCGTTTTTCGAGATATTTCATGAGATGTTTCATTGCCTTTGATGTCCTGAACGTGTAAAGCATAAATTCTTTGGCCAGCAGAATCTTCCATTTTAACCTATAGGGTTGACGTGGAACAACAAGGATTTTTTTTTTTAATGGCCTGCAGTGGTATCAAGTAGTCTATTCCTGAGTACCTTAGCTTACCAAAAGAAACCGAGTAGTCAACCTTAAATGCTAAACTACTACAGACTATTGCTAAACATGCTATAAAAATGCGATAAATGTGATGTACATTAAAATCACAATGGGTCAATATGCCTGCGTGCTTTGGCTTTTTTAACAGCCACTCTTATCTATGATATTACTCGTATATTATATAATAATAAGTCTCCCATAATTTCCTCACTAAAAACTTGAAACTCCACACATCAAAGCTTCAGTGGCTTGCCATATCCTGCTACCACATAACAAGGCCCCGACCTCTGTGTTCCGCTTATGTGCGAAATAAGAAGAAATAATGCTCATAATCACCAAAAAGCCAATAGACGTCTTAATTAATATCAGCACAAATTCCCATCATCGTTTCTCCACTCAAATAGTTCGATCCCATCTGTCAAAACAGCAAACCCGCTTCTGTAAACACCCATTCACAATCACTCCCATTGATATAAAAATAATCTCTTTCTCAGGCTTTCTTCTTTCTTGTGTTTTACGTTTTGTTGTTCCCCCATTTCAACCAAAGTTAAATCGATTTTGCATTTCAAAGTCCAGATTAATATCTTAAATGTCTACTCATTCACTATGGGTCAGTAAGTCATTTTTCTCATAAAAGTCTGACAGCTACACCAGTTATTTCACACATTTCTCAGTGAAGGTGAGCAAAACTGATGAAGGAAATTTCCTGTTTTATAAATTAACCAAAACTTTAATGTGATTTTCAGATAAAAGTCGTTAAATTAGATTGAAAAATAAAAATCACATCTGAACTAAAACTTTAAAACAAAAGAAGCCATTGTGAAGCAGCCTTCACCGCTGCATGCGGTCTGTTGGGTTTGTTCAGTTTGTTTGGGTTTTGGTCTTTGGTTTCTCCTTGGCCTGTTCTACTCTAAATTTCATAACACCCTCACTTAAGTCACTTTAAAATTGAAACTTTAAGTTCTCAAGACAAAAATATTCTTTTTCAAAGAATACAAAAACAATATAGGTATACGAGTACTCTTGCGCGCGAAAGAAACAATTTCAAAATGACTTGTGACTCGAATGTCATTCGTTCTACGCGCTTTCATGTCACTCACCTGTAGTCACTGTCATATGATATCTCACGCTGCAATCGTGCAATAAACTATCTCATTAAAACGTCGTCGTCGTTATTGTTGCTGTTGTCCCTTGAGCTTATGCCTTTGTAGCACTAGATAGTTTTACTGAATACGTAGGGTACCAAATGCCTCGTCTACATGTGTACCTAAGTATGTGACAACGGATAGTGGTGCAAGATTACGAAAATTTTGCACTCAACTAGTACAACGGGGGTGTAACACAGTTTCCCAGAATTGTTTTCATTCTCATATTTCTTGCTGCAACAAGAGTTGTTGCTGCAGACTTGTCGTCGGAGTAACTTTTTCAGTTTCGGATGAAACTTCAGAGCGCTAGGCATTTTTTTTTCATTTTTGTCCAACCTGTTGCAAAGGCAGTCGAGTTACGTCATTGTGATGTACCTCCATATGTTTGCAGCATTGTCCAGAGTTTATTTATACTTTTGGATCAATGCTATAGTTGTTGAGGGAGTGGTGAGACGAATTTGTTGATGTCTACTTGTTAAGTTGATGCTTCAAGGTGTGCTATTGCGTGAGTGGGAAACAAACAACTGAGTCATACGAATTGTTCTTTCAATGAAAAACGAATTCGATTCACAGTTTCGTGGTTAATTGTGGACAAGTACCAGCATTGTTAACTATTAATTGTGATCGTGTAACTTATGCTTTGGATGATTGGATGCTGGGAAACACCAAGCAGATGGTAGATCTTAAGATAATTGTCAGTTGAAAGCTGTAATTCACGTTAATCATGTAACAGAGATGACAGGAATGAGTAGCGCGTAAGAAATATGAAATTCCATGGCTTTTTAGACAATTGTACCTAGAGTTGAGTATGAGCTAGCGAGAGGGTGTTGCGAAATCTTAGGTTAAGCGATGGTAATTGAGATATAATTAGAATCGCTTTTTGTTTAGAGTACTTGTTGCATAAAGACGAAGACAATTGAAGAAGTTTTTATGAATAAGAGAATTGAAATAGTTGTCTTGTTGGATGTCTTAATCAATTCGGTTGAAGCTACCTATAGAATAAGTGGCATCCAGGTGTTATACTGAAGAAAAAAACATTTTAGCACTCGCTGAAGCCGATGCATTGCACAATATACAAGTTAAAACGATTTTTCGTGCCCTTATCAGCTAATAAAGCTTCTAGTCAACATTGGTGGACCTTGGTACACTTAACACTCGTTAGCCTATTTTACGTCGCTCATCCCAAGTAAAAGGTTCCTCCCAAAAGTTACTATATTTCTTCGTTCTCCTGTTTAACTCTCTGCAATAACGTACGAGTACTCAAAGGCAAGTCAATCGACTTTTAATATTATGCGATACAATAACTCTCGACAGTTTATGCTCTTTTTAACTGTGGTGTTAGTGATTTCTTAAAGTATGGGAATTTGAATGCACAGGAATGTAAGCATATTTCAGAGTTTCTTTTATAGTAGTATCCCCTATAAATAATGACAGAATTCGCACTGTAAATGCTTACGAAAACGAGCATAGAAAAACTAAATGTTACGAAGAACTGAGAGCTCCTTTTCCCAAACTGACTTGAATTAAATAAGAGGACTATTAGGAAAGTTGTTTATTTAGCATCCTCACAGCTGCAAGGAGTTAGTTTAAAATTTCTGTCAAAGAATTATTTGTTATTTTGTTCTTTAAAAAGTAGTGTTCTTTAGTTAAAAGTCTGAAAATGATATAAGCCATCAACTAATCTGTTATGCTCTCATTTTTATCCTCTAAAGTATCATATCAATAAAACCACTTAAAAGATACTGTTGTTAACTCTTATAACGGGACAATTACTAAACAACCAAACTCACCTTGACCAACAAATCCCTTTAATCGTTAATTATCTTTGTTCTTTAATCGGTTAATTGATCTCAATTAAATATTTAATTCCGTTGGCACTGTATTAATCTACAAAGCAGTAGCTTATGTAGTACAAAATGTTGCATTTATGAGTTAAAATATGAAAATAAATGCAACATAATGAAATCATCGTTGTATGATTGTATGCAGAAAAGCCAATTACTGTTAATACACTTTGAACTCAATCGATTTATTATTTTTATTTTTTTTTAATATTACCGGTGGTTGGAGTCATTTATCAGGTAGATTTCGGAGAGAAACCTCCGGGACAGTTCCTCCTCACTTAATAAATCCGAGAAGTTCCTCAAGAGACAATTCTTGGCCCAATATTATTCTGCATGTTTATTAACGATCTCCCATCAGTTTTTTCACACACCTCAGTGCGTCTTTATGCTAATGACGTTCAACTTACTTCAGTCAAACCCCTTGACAAAATCGATGAGCCCACTCTTTTCGGATCTCAGCAGATTTTTAGCTTGGTCCGTGACTAATGGGTTAACCCAAATAAATTTCAGGTAATACCCATATATAACCGGACATAACTGAATTCACTGTTAACGATCCTTGCAAACGTTTAAAGGACAACGACCTTCAAATCTGCACGTAGAAGTGTCGAACTCTTAACAGGGTTCAACTATCAAGCAGTTATCACTGTGATCCGGAAATGCGATAAGACGGGCCCGGGCATAAGGAGTGTAAAAAAAAAGTGATATATATTGTTCTATAGTGATTTCTAGCGAAAGAAACAGCGCTTATTAGGATGCGGATTTGCCACATGCAGTATTGAGCGTAACATCTCAGGTTATCATCACACTAATGCAATTATTGGTCATACGAGTATCTACGGCTTCCTTCGTAATTTGTGGTATTTGTATCTTTGTATCTTACCCCTAAAAAACGTAGTCGTAAGCTAGTACTAACATTTAGGTATATTGTCCGTCATTACTTATTCCGAGGTTGTCGAACGCCCTAGATTCATTTTCCCAAGGAAAAAAGTGCAGTACTCCTTTACTTTTCCCTCTCAACAACCCACCTCTTAACTCCAATACATACCTCCTGTTAATATAGCAATCTATTCTTAGTTCTAAGAGTTTTTGTTATCTTTTTACACAAAATCTCAAAAGCTTATTGTACACTTCATTCCTATGCAGCAATAAATTAAAAATGAGATAACATTTTGTTGTTTCTTCAGCAGTATGGCACTTTTTCAAAAAAATCAAAAATCAAAAATGGCGAAAATAATTTGTTTACGATTTTAATTTCAAATACAAAGGAAATAAATAATCTTTTAGAATAAAAATAGAAACCACATGCAGTAGATAATAAAAAAACATCCGAAGCGTTTCATTGTATACAAGCATTCGCCTTGTGGAGGGCGTCAGCCGTTCTTGCACTGTCATCCCAGTGTCCCGCTATTTTTAAATGTTTATTTTTTTATCTTATTTAGTTTTTTTTTTGTTTTTTGTTGGTTTATTTTTACATCAGAAAAAGATATGAAAGTTTACAGCTGACGGTTATAAATTGTAATATTGTTAAAAAGTCGAAATCGCTTTAGAAGGGATTATTTGTTTTTGGGAACGATCCTTGCTTTGACATAAATAATGCTTCACAACACATTCATTGTGTTTTGAGTGTTGAGTGTGTCCATATTTGATATGCGACATTTATACAACATTGCCGAGTTGCGTACGAATTGTTTGACTTCAGTTAGGACTATATCGGGTATCGCTTCATTGAATATAGTTGAATTTTACAAATGACAAATGACATAAGCAAACAAATGACATCTAGCGGATATTGGGGTCGCTCTAAATCTATTGGAATTTTGTGTATCGTAAAATCTAGTTGTTCATAAACACAGGAGGAGTTCAAGACCTGTGAACAACCTAGTCGTGTGCAATCTTGAACAAACAAAAAGGCGAAATATGAAATTTTGTCGCGGACAATGAAAATTTAGGCAAGTTCAATGTCTCGCATTATCATCCGATGTAGATTTGGCATTCTGAGCATCCACAAGACACACTACATACATATTCACTGTCGCATTGAAGCAAAAGTCGAAAGCTCCGCGCAGCCTGTGCGCAAAAATGAGACAGTCTTCACTACGAAATACCATCCTGCATCAGTAATGACATAATGATACGGTGGAGTGACTTAGCTTACATCATTTTTGCAAGAAAGGAGCCAACACTTCTGTTAAAATTTATCAAACAACTGTATAAGAAGACATTGTAGAGTTCTTCAACCAAAGAATGTTCACCAACAAGCTGTTGATATTCCAACAAGATTCTGTTCCAACCCAAGCGAACACCAGAGAACAGTTTCTAAAAAATAACTAAGGAATAGTAACTAGTTCTCATTTAGCATAAACTTTTCGTTGACCCAATTTTTATGACTACAAAGTGCTTTATGAAAACTGCGGAATCTAATATGTGTCGACTCCTTTTTTGTACTATGAAATAATTTTTCTATTAGTACAGAGGATGTCTTTAACAAATTACGAGTACCATGTTTTATGAGTTAGACTCTTCGAGCCATCTTCTGTTAAAAATGACGTACAACGCTTAGTCGAGTTTTAATAATTTACACGACATAATTTTGGTGTTATGACTGCAAAGTTATATATGAAGTATGCGTGGCATGTGCTCAAGAATGATCACTATTGGTCAAAAGGCCTTCGTTGGCTTACACACCTTAAATCTGTCTTATATAGTTATTGTGTTTCAACAAGTGTAGGATAGAAGGAGTAAAGATCTAAAGAACTTTCGTTGGCGGCATCACCGGCTGACAATGCCCTGGCACAAGATTTACTATCGAGGATACAAACTAGGTAATAACATTTCGATAGATCTATTAGTTTGACTCAATAGTGCTCCTGAGCAGACAGTGCCCTATCACACTGTAGTGACATAATCTATGATATTATGCCTGAACGCATTGTGCGCCCACGTAACGCCGGGAAACTTAATCAAAAAGTAGACAAAAATGCATTTTAGCAGTAAGGAAGTCAGACTACAGACTGAGGCAAGTAAACTTAAGTTTATTGCATATAAGCGAAAACCTTGTAGAAATCTTCTAAGAATTAATCAGTTTCGCATCGGATTTGTACTTTATATTTACATTGTATAAAGTTAAAAGGCGCTTGGAGATTTTCGGCCCATCAACGGTATATCTATTGACGAACGATACTTCTCCTTTTAACTGAATGTCCGAATCCAAACATACTGAAAATCATCGACTTGATATGGAAAAAGTTTGCACGATTTTCTAAGACCTTAATCCTTATAGATCGCTTTATAATCGAGTTTTTAGTTCCCTCAACTGCCCACACAGCTACCCGCTTGTCGCTAAAGATCTGCTGGGTTTAGAACTTCTACCACTTCAACATGACTTATGCTTAAAGATAAGGGTATATGCGTATTACTCCAGATAGACATTTTCAAATTATTGTGAGTACAGATATTAGAGAAAGTACAGATATTCCAAGTATTATACTATATATTGTGCTCTAAAATTCAATGAGTAGACGGAACTCTTCTAATAGATTCGCGCAGTAAACATATGGTTAAATGTGTCGGTCTTACCTGTCAGGCCGGTAGTGGCTTCTAACTAAATTTATATATATTTTCCTCTTACTCAGGTTATAAAACACATTGTAAATAAGAATATTGTCGACGAGGTTGTTACTGTCTACTCAGATCTAATTGATCAGTCAAAAAATGAAAAATAAAAACATCAATAAAGCTTAGTCCTAAAGAAGCAGGTTTCGGTTCTGGCATTATCTATGAAGATTTTAAATATCTTTTATCCGCTTGCAAGGTTTTTTTTTCTGAAATTCTTCTTCAAGAAGTCAACATGAATAAGAAAAACCATTTCCGCAAATAATAAACAAAAAAAAAAAACAAAATTAAACAATCATGGTATCGCTTGAGTAAGCGAGTACATCCGCATAAATACTAGTACAACGGTTTGACCCATAAGCTAAGTCTATTGACCGTTTCCGTATCTCAAGACAAGCCCCCAACAAATATTTGCATTTGAAATAAACAGAAATTCTCTTGCCTTCCTTTGTTGTATGAACTGAGTAGCGCTATCTTTTCCAAGCACATGTTTGCACGGATGCTCAATCGAAGAAAATTTTTCACACAAATTTTCGAGGGCGTTTTATTTTTTTCCCAAAAAACACAATCAGAATATGTACAAACTACAAATATCTCGTACTCATAGTCGCATTCGTCTATGGTATTCGTATAGCTTAACATCTCTTATCGAATTAGGGTAATCTAATCAAAGCAAATCAACAAGAGAAACCATTAGTGAAAAAAATGAGAAATTGAGAAACAAGTTTAGGACAACTATTTTCGGAAATGACAATTCTGCATTCGCCCGATTGGTTTCGTCGCGAATGTCACGTCGCTTACAAGCGCGCGCGTCCGTCAAAATTGTTTTACCCAATAAAAATCAACTTCCTTCAATTTTTTTTTTTTTTTTTTTTAAAAGAGGTGGTGGGTTTTTTGCTCTAACTTTGGCTTAAAGGCCGAACGCACTGTTTTTGTTTTTACATAAATATGTGTGTTGTACACACAAATTTAATCGTCTTGTCCACTTTATTCGTAAAATTTTAAAATTGAAACAAAAAGTTGAACCAAATTTTCTCGCGAGCAGTATAATAACATCTAAGTACCTGACAGTTGGATTTGCGCATTATTCGTAGTTATATTTTACTTAGCAATTTCGCGTGTGGGATTGTTGCTTTGTACTCGTATTCAAATAACGTGCGTGTTTCACACTTCATTATGAAGATATTAAGTAAGTTCATCTGCTTATTTGCTAGTGACGGCTTATGAATAAGAAAAAAGATTTTTTTGTTTTGTTTTGGTATCATTTGAATTTTTTTTTTTCTAAATACAAAGTACTATACACACTTACTACAAAAATTATTGCGGAACAATTGTACAAAAAAAGAAAAAAAAACAATTGTGGCATCAGCTTAACGAATAGCACTCAACCTTCAACTCACAATCGACGACAGTTAGCGAGCGTATTGACTCTTGTTTGAAGACTAAAAACATAAAAATCGAGCGACTTTGACAAGAAATGGATTCTATTTTCCGCTTGGAAATACGTATCCATGAATATGAGTTGTGATAAAGTTTTTTTCATTTCATTTTGAACTTTAGTTGTTTAAATTGCTTGCAATTACGAGTATCATGCTTATCTATCATTTCTCATAAATGCACACACACATAAATACATGTGTACGAGTATAGCGGTATTTTATGAGATTTGCCACTGTCAATTACAAGGGCTGTTATTTCAACACGTTCGTACTCGTACATTGAAAAACGTGCAAGCGATAAGATGGCAAATTGTCGTGCATTTATCAGTTGATAGTTTTATATAACCATATGCACTGTGGGTGTGTAATGACTGATTACAAACCCTACAGACAGATAAGTCAATTTTTTATTGTTATGGGATTGAGCAAATATTTATTTTCAATTGATTGAAACTGCGAACAACAATATAATAGGGGATAAAGTTCAAATGATTTTGTTTTGGGTATTTATTATAATGAGAACAAAAATCGGCTGTCATCACTTGTCAACTCCAAGATTTGACACAATAGACCCGACTTGTCAAAGCTGGAATCTAAACCTGACATTTAAAAAATTGGTCCACTCACATCAAGCTAGGTTTCATTCACTGAGCTGTCGTTCTATGCCTCAATGTTTCCTAAGATCTGCTCCAATGCCTATATTTCTGCTGACAGTAAAAACATGATCCCTCTTTCTTTCTGTTCATGGAATAGCCGAGATGTTCATAATTGGTTAGCCTGGAAACCAGTAGTACTTAATTTTAGTCATTCAGTAAGTCGGTTATTTTTCTGCAATCTATTTTATTTTCTTAGACTTAACATCTACATGCCTTATGACGGAAGATTAATTGATGCAAAAAGTGTTTTCTTTCTTTAAAATTAGAATAGCGTTGTCCGCTGTTAAGCTTAGTGCGTCCAGTGTGCACTAAAAACGCACTTTTATCAGTCATTGTTGCACGCAAAATGCACTAAAAGACCTGTTTGTTACTTGTTTCAATGTATAACAATTATAAGGGCAAATATTGTGTTCTTTTACGTTCATTTTAAATTAAAGCAATAAACTACAAGTTGATAGCAACTACGAGTATCATACACTCTTGAAGCAGATATTAAAGTAAAAAATTTAATTTAACAAATTAATATGTCCAAAGGTGACAAATCGCACGAGCGAGGTGAGCAATTGACTTGTTCATTTCTTGAGATATTACGCTCACCAAACTCTGACTTCAAAAGCTCTATTGTTTTGGCTGCACCAACAAAAGAATATGGCCCAATGAAACCACCGGCATGAAACCACACCAAACATTCGATTTTTGTAGATGTAGTGGCGTCTCATGAAGCACGTATGGGTTTAGATGATTTTGTGATAAAACTCCGAATCGGAACTTATCCGTTTCCAGAGACCAATTTGAGAAGGTTTGACTCTTCGAATGTTCATCTGGTTTAAGTTCTTGAGTCAATTTGATCTTATGCAGGTGTAAGCCGAAATCCTTTCACAAGATTCAACACAATGTTGTTTGAGCGATGGTGTGGAATGGTTTGACTTGAATCGCTGTCAACATTGCATTTATTTCTCTCACTACCGCCGGAACTTTAAGTAGCGAAAATGCAGGCTCGCATTTTTGTGCCAAATTTCGAATTGCGAGTCGGATGGGGTGATTGTAACGACTAGAAATTGGCGTTAGCGCTCCTAAAATTGGGTCTTTCTTCTCCGAATTTTAGTAATAAGTTTTATTCATTTTTTTTTTTTGTTTAAATAGTGAACCATGACTAGATGGTGGTGGATGGTGGAATGCCCACCATTCACGAAAGAATATTAAGGCTGTGGGAAAACCCTGTATCATGTATTTTATTCTTTCGTAAAATAACGATCACTTCAATGGCAGTTCCCACATGCCCTGACCCCCAAACCGACCTTACACTCCATAGGACTGTGCCTTACATAATCTGTAGAAATTTACGCATTTATCTCGATCTATGACGTAAAGATATTACAAAATCAAATACGTCAACGCCTTTGGACATTATTTCAAAAGGCAAGTTCAACAAGACCTCCACACGGCTGCCAATGCTAATAAGTGCAATAAGCTTGTTCTTTAGTTCAAAGCAACAAATCTTGGATGCACCAGTGTGCATCAACATTAAATAGTCTTTTCTTTCAAAAGAAGAATCAGTGTTGGTCTTGAAAAAAAGTACGACTAAGTTAGGTGCAAGTGTTCTATAGGGTCTCTATCTCTGCCCCCATGTTCTTTCCGTAAGTTATATACTCGTACCATGAGCTCCATTTTTAAGTGTCAATACGAGAGAAAACCAATATTTTTCTTCCCAGTACTAAGACCTCGGAGGTCACTACAGTATCAAGACATATGTATATGATGCAAAAGATGGTGGACCTACTTGTCGGTTTTTCGATTTTTACCAATCTTTACAAGCTATTCAGTGCACAGGCTGTTTCTTATGATTAATAAGTCAAATTTAAAGATAATTACGGATTTTATCTGGCCTTTTACATACATTAATACCAATAAAACAGCTGATGTCAATTCCTCGGACATAATATTATAAAACGATTTTTTAATTGTTAATTATGCAAATATATAAATTCGTTTGTAAATTACATAGACATTAGAATCGGCCTTTAACTACATGTGAATATGAACATATGTTTCAACAACCTAGAAATAGGTTACTTGCGATGGGAAAACAAATTAATAAGAAGGAAATTTACGAGTTATATCGCCTGTGAAATACTCATAAGTGACAAATCGTTATGATACTCGCATAAGGGTGAAGGCAATGCAATATCGAAGATAAGAGAATAGGAATGAAGCAAAGAAATGATTCCATTCATACAACCATGAGAATTTGATTCAAACATACTCGCAGGTCCTATGATAAATTTGTTTCACATACTTGTACAGATCACTTTTCTGTTCTAGAGACTGTTCCCAACCAATTATCACGTGGAAATGAAAGTCAAAAAAGTTTTGTAAGCTTAATAACACGCTCTTTTAAAAATCATGACAAGCTCATCAAATTCTTTGTTGGCAAAGCAGTCATCTACTAAGAATTCATTCCGCTTAATTAAACAATTACTGGTTCGTATATTTTTAACGTTTAGAAGCATTTGGTAGCCAGAAGCCATTGAATCTGACGAAAAGTTATTTAAAACAGGAGAAGAATTTTTCAATAAATAGCTTAACATTCTTGCAATCTCCTATTTAAGATACGTTTTTCAGCATTAGGACCCTATCAGTTCATGCTTCATGAATGCTGTACAACTATTCAGGATTTCTTTAAAAATCGTTCGTCGATCAGAGCAATTTTAAGACAGGTACTGAATTTTATAACGCATATCTGGGTGGGATACCCCTAGCAACATCAAACCATATATAAGTAGAAACATTTTTACAAAAGAGAATATCACTAGATCACCTAAATTTGAAAATGTAAGTGAAATATCCAAATTTATCGATTCGCCGTCACAGCTATTGCGATTCTTTCCCTATACTACTTTGTTTATTTGGCAACTTCTTGCAAAAACTAGAGCTACTAGTGCTGACATGATACACGGTACAACTCGAAAAAGTGTCAAATAACAATGGGGCGGTGTAAAAAATTTTTCCAATAAGAGGTTTAATTTTTATTTATTAAAAAAATATGGTTTTTTTTTGTTAAATAAGATTTAAATCTTATATTAATCGGTAGAGTAAGGCCTCACATTAACCACAGAAAATTTTTCACAAAATCGCAATGATTTTGCCCTATGTACAGCACGTAGCGCCGTCTTGTCGACCGTGCCATTAAACTTGTTGCCATAAAAATTCATTCATCACGTTTCCAAAACGTAATCATTCACAGTAACAGATACTTTTACATCCTCTTTATATTCGGAGAAATAAGGGGCCAAGAAACCAACTGACTAGACTTGCCTCAGATCTAATTCTTGGGTCAATTGAACCTTGTAGGTTTTATGACCCAAGTCCTTATGCAAAATTCATTGGATTTTTGTTTGTGATACTCGTATGTCCAATTTCTGAAATCGCCACACTACAGCTATAGAAGTAATAATCGCAACTATCCTTGCGCGATAGCAATAGCTCCGCACCACGTCGACTGAGTAAATGTTTACTTTTCGAACTGTTTTATTGAAGCGTTCACCATTTCATTTTCTTTTTTGACGTAGCTTTTACTTGTCATGCAGGTGAAAACCCTTGAAAATTTCGAGTAATACGTAGGTTTTCCTATTTTAATGGGACTATTTTATCTAATCATAATTCTTTTTATTCGTTTTTAGGTAAGGAAACTAAATATAATCTAAGTGAGTAATTTTCTTATAACTTTCAACTATATTTATTTTTAATATAAACTTACATTATTTGATGAAAAGAAATTGAAGTCTGAAATTGAAGAGAACCAAATTAATAAATAAAAATATTTTTAAGAAATTCTTTTAAATTAAAAATTGTTTTGAAAAAAGATTAGTCACAAAGATAAATAGATTTAAGCTTTTTTAAATTAACAAGCTAGACATCCGGCAGCATATTTTGTGGTCTGGTTAATTTTACTGGAATTGTTCAAATGCTTTTACGTATGCGCACCTTGGTCTGCTATGTCTCAAATCATTTATAGTCTAATGGCAAGGACGTTAAGATGTCGCCTCCCGATGTAATCTCCTTCTGTGTCCCTTTTGGAGTATTTTTGAATTAATCCCTACTCTTTATGATCGCAAAGAAATAGAGAATACGAACCAAAAGGGACAACTTCAGTTTTATATGTATAATTTTAGGTAACTAGGAGCTAAAGCTCTACTACCAGATATTATTATTCGAAAGCAAAAGATAGTGTCTAACATCAGACAATTTTGTCAAAGATTTTTAATGCATTTGTAATGAATTTATCTCTTTTTGAATGGATCAGAAAAACGCTTAAAATAAGGTGTGTTAAACGGCTAGAATCTGAAATTTAAAACATAAACTAGAGTGTCGCTCAGGGTTCGATTCTACTCGTATCTTCGACAAAATATATTTTGATTCTCAGTTGTTGAAGTTTGCTGAATTGTCCACATGCTTGTTTTTGTCATATATTCGATCTATTCCTTCACAGTATTGACGATAACAGCAGATTTGTTCGGCATAGCAAACAACCTAAACATCACGATGGAAAAGTTATAGATGTGCAGTACAAAACGTCTTAATAGACTGTTGCCGAAGCAAAATATTTTAAAATGTTTTTACTATTTCTAAAAATAGTTTAAAAATGGTGAATATATTGCCATTTAGTAGTCATGTGGCCTAAACATCGATTCCTAATGTACTGATATCACGTTCACTGTCATCGCACATCAATTTACTTGAAACAACATAAATCCAAATGACAGGAACCTGATTATTTTGTGTTGGGTAAAATCATATTCCTTAGGGCTAGCATTAGTTTTTCATTTCTCCATCTATTCCTTTTTTTCTATGATTTTTTCTATGATGGGCCGCGAGAGGAGCAAGTTAATGTACTACACACCAGAAAATGGAGATGTCCTAAATGTTCTTTTAGCCAACTGACTGTTACTATTGCACCCCCATTCATCATCGTCATCTTTACAGCAATTGTCCCCAACTCCCTATTTTGATCTGTTTTCTAAGTTTAACTTTTGGCTACCACCGTCCTTATTTTCGAGTCATTCATTTTTTTTTTCTTTAAAACAAATATACCAGCATTCAATTATCTTTAAAATCCAACAGAGTGCAATATGCCATTACCGATTTCCAGAATTTCGAAAGTCAAAATCTATCTACATATATTGGAAAGCTTTCGACTCTCGCTCTCGTCGACAAGAAGGCATAAGTTCCAAATATATTTGTAAAGTACTTCAAGAAGAAATTTAAAGCTTTGGTTAGGTTGATGGGCTGTCGTCAATATTATTTAGAACCTGATTGGCATGAAAACTCCTTTTAAGAATCCGATAGTCAAAATTGTGGGAGATGAAGAAAAAGGAGTGAGTGCATGAACCCTTATTTGATCTGTTGTAAAAGTCGTTATTTATACTCATTCCGTCATGTTCACTATTTGCTGCAATGTTACCGCTTACAGTTCCGCTAGATCTGAAACATGATCGTTTCCTAAATGAATCATGCGTTGTTTGCAGTGGCAGTGGAAGCAACCTCTACAGACATGCGATGAGCTCGTAAGTCTTGCAAAGTATTAACCTAAAAAGCTGTTGCATGTGCTACATCGCTTTTTTAACGCGGTAAAGGCTCCGTTAATCTTAGGTCATAGTTGTGTTCTGTTATTCGTAATGAAATATTTGATAGTGAAATACCAATACTTGGTACTGGGTGAAGGGCGATTTATGCAACATTAGTTCTAAAAATCATCATGATCATCATGCCTTAGGATTAATTGCGAAGTGTGGAATGCCCGCTTCTAGCTAGTGCTGCCCAAAAACAGCTAAGAAACCCAAGTTGCTTTGGGCTTCGCCTTGCGTAAAGTATTTTTCTTTCTTTAGTGAGCGGAAACTTGTTCAAGATGCTTACTAAATAAATCTAACAACTCTCCTTATGCCTTCACAAACACAAATTAAAATGCATTCACAAACACACAACTGGTTTTTCTATCTGTCACTGTGACTGAATTTCCTAAAATGTCAACGTCAAGTTTAAGTTGGCGCCTTGAATCTTATTTCCTATTTGTCACTCAAAGTCACAAATACTGCGCCAAAGTATCGCAAGAAATTAAAAGACATCTGTCAGAAAACTGCCTTCCGAACCAGCATGTGGACTCCATATTTTTTGCACAAATTTTGTCTTCATATTGTTTTGCACTTATTTATGGAGCGTCTGCGGGGTGAACAAAAAAACATACATTTATAAACAAACATGTGACATAAGCTCAGGAATTAACATTCAAAGTCAAAAAAAACTGCAGGTCTTACTTATGTATCTCTGCTTAGAAGATCTGTAAACATAAACGCATAAGTCATTGAAGACGTTCTCAAATCTTACTACGAATAACTTTTTTTGACATCTTAAATGAATCCAAGTCTTATGAACAAGAAATTTGCTACAAATTATTGGCCGATTTTTTTATACCAAGTCTTCCCTGACTCAGAATGAATTACTACATACTGACAATGAATCAAAAGAATTTGCTATGACATTTGATCGTGTCATAACAGAACTATTTTTAAGGGCGTATAACCATAGAATTGAATGCACGTAATACTGCTACATGTATTATACAAAAATAATCACCTAGACACATTTTGAATGTTCAATTATTGTCAATGAAATGAATGGTTACAAATCGAATTTCATTTCGTATTCAGCACTTCCTCTTTGGCAGTGCACGCCATTCTGTTACATAAGACTATTTGAGTGAATCTACTGGGAAATCTTGGCTACAGTATTTCATAGCCCTAGGGAGCCAAAAAAACAAGGTTTGTCTTTTTTTCTTTTCATTTGTCGTTTTCAAATGGCGCGAGCAGCAGAACTTACCAGAAAATCGTGCATGCAACTTAAAGTAAAAGAAATGAATTTTTTCTTTCCGTCTGCCATTTAGTTTAGACCATGCACCATATAAACCCAGCAACTTGACGTTTCACTTTAAAGAAAACGACAATTTTGAACCAATTTCTTTGAGACCATCATCAGCGTCATCGTCGTAAAGTCAATAGATACGTTGTTGACTAGTCGTCGCTGCGCCAGAGATTTATTTTGTAATCGAAGCGAATCATGTTGGACTTCTTTATGCTTGCTTCGAATAAAGCAATGCAGATTTATTGTTATTACAAATGTGCAATGTACCTATATACCGCGGTATTTGTTAATATTTTGACGTAAAGAAGAAGCACCGAGCATGAGAGTAGAGATTTTCATACACGTTAGTGCCGCATGTAATTTTCTGGTAATTGAGAACTGGTACGAGGTACAGGCGCTTTCATCTGCTGTGTTGATCCATCATTTGTTGAATGTATTGTACGAGTAATATAAATGGTAACCAACAGAATGTGAAGATGGCCGAACATGTATTGTTTCGGCATCAATTCACTTGTACAATCAAATAAAATACATTTGGGAAACAACAATGGAATTTCCTGGAGACATTTATTGATCTGTCACCAATCTGTCATGTGCAATGACAGATGTTATTTTCAATGGATAATGTCGTTTCATAAACAAGCTCAGATAACTGAATGCAAAGAACTTTTAAAGAACATTAACCGGCTGTCTTAAATTCTCGAATGTCAATATGTTTTGCAAAAATATTATCTGACATCTATAATCAGCGGATAAAGCATTTGATTACGGGAAACTTTTTATTTTTGGTAAAATTCACCGTGTCCCTGTCAAAATTCTCATACCAATGGTAAACCATGCTGAGAAGAAACAATAAACCACTATTTTTACGTAACCATTACACATTTTATTCTTTGTTTTATAGAGGTGTGGTTTTGATATGGGTGCACTAAAATAAAAACAATTCTTTATGACTAATAAATGTTATTGTGAATTTGGGGAAAATGGAAAAAATAAAATCTGATAAAGATTGTTGCCGTTCGGGTAATGATTTACGTCTGCGTCACAATGGGGTAATAAAGTGCTCAAGTACAATAAAATTAAAGTCTTCCCATACAGATACCTGCGAAATCGTTTTTTTTTTTTTTCTTCTGTTTTTGTGAAATAGACGAAAGAGAGATACGGAAAACAGATGTTTGACATAAACTGTTTTGGATCTCAGTTTCCAGCCGGGGGCTAAATCTGCTGAGCATAGAGTCATAATGCAAGCAGCTCAACTAGTCAAACTTAGGACATTCTACAAAGAATGACTGTATTACACATATTTTTATTGAAATGTCTCAATTTTTTCGAAAAAAAAATGAACAAAGGCTTTAGTGATGAAATACCTTAAGTATCAGCATCATTGAAAAATTCCTGCAGCCTGATGTGAGCAAGGAATGGACTCTCACAGAAATAGAGCATCACAGTGTAGTCATCTTCCTTACAACAAACATCGCAGGATGTGGTGTCACTTATGCCTTATCCAATGAGATTTTAAGCAAAATATAGTGCTCCGTCGAGAAGACAGGAAGCAGTCTAAAGTCTTTCCTAGTAAGGGACAGCAGCAAAATCGCTGGCGTCTTATAGAAATCGAGAAGCATTTTCTAAAGTCATGCCTTCTGCAGTCAGTTTAACCATTCTAACCCATCTTTGAATGGAGGGCCCAAACCAGACAGTTGTATTGCACGTCCGAGTCTAAAAATCACTCCTCTTTGAGCCTTACCTAGTTTATCGACGATTTCACTTCCCGTGGTCTTATGCGCCCTGGAAGTCAAACAAGTCTCCCAGAATTCAGTTTTCTGAGTACGTTCAAAGCATCTTTGCACTTTCATTGACGCATTGACGCAAATACTTTGCCGTCTCTTAGGTTTTTTTCGCAATATCTCCCATTGCTATAAGAATCATGTAGATGTATCTCCGCTTTGAAAACGGGCGCAAGTATTCCTAATGAAAAAAAACTGATTGGGTATTCCTGATCGTACCCAAATACTAAGCATCTTTTGATGCACAGGTGACGATGCCTATAAGCAGTAAGGGAGACAGACCAGCCAGATAGTACAGCTACATAACTACATAAAGTTTCTCTTCAAAGTTGCCAGCACCGCACATCAAAAAGATGCAACAGCCTCGTCCATTACGACAGTCGATGACAAATACATATCAGTTCTGCGGTCTCGTGTTACTCAGCTTACCTGTAGCTTCCGTAATAAAAGTTGGCTCTTATCATTTTGGAAATGGGTCTCAAGCATGATATAGGCGGTCTCTGCTTTGGACTTAGTGTTGATGCCACTAGATCCTTAGGGTGTTTCCAATATAACTGAGTTGACCGCAAAATACTTTGTAAGAAGTACACTTCAAAATCCTACCAAGTTTCTTCTAATCTTTATGCTACAATCAATAAAAGTCCCAGGCTTGCTCCAAACTAGTCTAAAAAAATTGCTGTTTAGAAGCTTGCTGGATTCCCTATATTCTCGCTTGAGATTGATCGTCGTACGTATACAGGTTTAACGCCCCTGAAAACACGTATACGATTTTTCTACACCCATGATTCCTGTGCAGAAATAATGTGTGACAAACTCATTGACAGCTGCTAACTAACAAAATCTTCAAATGGCAAATATTGAACAAAGTTATTCTGAAAGGCTACAGTTTCAACCACAACAATGTTACTTAATTTGTTTGCAGTCATTTCTCACTCATAAACAAACCGTCTTCTCAAACGACATACTCGTATTTGCATAGAGGAGGAAAACAATCAACGTTTGCACGATTCTCGGTTACTTCCGCGTCATCGTTCGTGCAATGTTCTTTCTTTCAACTGAGTTACACAATGGAATTCTCTTATCTTTAATCTCGTGCCTACGAGGTTGATGACGCAAATTTCTGTATATAGTTATCTTTTCCAACCGGCTTCTTGTCAGCTTTATCCATGATAATACAATTTGTTAATTGAAATTTATTTGCATTATGGGTACAATCGATGCTTAAACGTTGCTTCAATCTTTTCAATTGCTGATGTCTTATGGTACTCGTATACCGCATCGGCATAATCTAATCAGCATTTCCATTTTTGGATAGCTTAACAGCCAATTTGCCAAATTACAACATCAATAAATGTGTACGTTACCACTCGTGTTCGCTACACAGATAAATTTCGTGACGTGGGTAAGAGGATGTCTTCTTTATCTTATGCGCATAGATATTGAAATAAACGATGTAAATTCAGGAACAAAGGATACGTACGCTCTGATGTAAACGAGAAATTGGACCCCTATGAAAGAAATATGAAGGAGATTACAATTCTGATGTAGACTTTGTCTTTATAAAGATAATTGTAGATGGACACAGTCAAGGTTACAACTAAGGGCCCCAACTACCATATTAACAAAAAATGTTTGAAGTAAATTCCTAATAATAATTATAGGCAGTGAAATTTTAAGTAAAATTATTGAGACAATAAACTTGAGATAAGGCGGTGTTTTCTGAAACGTGATTAATTTGGGTAACCAACTGTTTTGGTTCTTTGTTTTTGTAAAAGAGACAAATTGCTCTTCGGACAAGTTAAGTAGTGTAAAGTTACGCGAAGCATGAAAGGTAAATTATTGCCAGTGCTTGATGTCAAATCAATTTGTTGCTAGTTCTCTAGAAAGGCCACAATTATGTGAAAGGTAAAAGGGCCAAAGTTACGTGACTGAAAGATGAATTTAAAGTTTGCATCATGTAAAAGAGAAAGAAGTGATGTTGCTACTGCTTTGTCACGTAATACAGAATTTGCAAGCTTAGTGAAGTTACATGAAATAATTCCGCTATATATCTTTCTCCAGCAAAATTATTAGTACTCCTACACTTTTGGGCATCGCATTGACTTTTGAAGTACTTTTTTCTCTGGACAGATGTATATAATTGATTGGATAACTTCTACCAGAAATTCCTCTCTGAACACCAATACGGTTTTTGTAAGTTATGACCCGTGACGATACTATGTGCAGTTAGTAATTCATTTTGGTATTTTTGTTTGGTATTTGTTTTATGATCTCTTCAATGAAGAGCTGGCGATGTGCAAAGTGTCATACAGGAGGCAGCATACTTCGAAGCCCGGTGATAGTATTTCCCCCCCAAAAAAAAAAGACAATAACACAAACAAAACTTCTTACAGCAGCTCACAAAGCGTTCTTAAAATTCAGTAATCCTGATTTCCCTGAGACTAATAGAGTGTCCGAATGTTCACCGCAAATCTTTTTCTTTGTTTATCCTTCTAAAAAAAAACTAATATCCGATAATGTATGTATTTTTATCGCAGGTGCCTATCTAGCCTGTTTTTTTTAAACCTTCCACTAGCCTGCGCCACTATAAGACTAAAAGGATGAGGGTTAAGATTTCCTATGTTCACAGTCCAGCAGCTGAATATATTATGAAGACAGCGCTTCTGTGTGAAATTCCTTTCCGCAAACTACGCGATCTCGCAGTTTAGATTAAATAAATCACGATCTTTCCCCCTAAAATGCCGGTTTAAAACAAATCAGACAGAAATTACTTTCTTAAACTTCAAAGAATAATGCACATTTGTCCGTTAGAGCTTAAACAAAGTCTTTCATTGCTTTATTTGCTCTCCATCTAATCTAAGAAGCAAAAATAAACTATAGCTTTCACCAGGATTTATGGTATTCTGAAAACCTAATCTACGCTTCATCAACTTGTTTTAATTCTAACGCTATATCATAATGAACATCGTTCTCAATGATCGGCTCATCTTTTCGGGCAGAATACTCAAAAAAAATTTCCTGATATTCTATATCACTGGTTCTAAAAACGTGAGAAGTGCTAAATTTATTCCAACTTGTTCATAATAAACCCAATAGCCCACATCGCTTCCTTGAGGATATATTCATCTTGACTTTCTACATCGGGCTTTTGCGCACTTAACACACATTGTTGAATGCAAACAAAAAACTGCGTTAGATTGAAGCTATGTGTACTAAGAGGGCTTTCTACTTTTTACTAACTGTCTCATAATGTCGAAACTTGTCATGGTATTTCGGTAACAGAGGCACTAAGCAAAGCATCATATAGCGAAAAGTTTAAGTCACCTAATTCCTCATAGTTAATCAAGTAAGTCCGGGTGTACTAATTCACATCAGTCTTTTCAAAATCAGATATGTAGAACACGACTTATAAATTGGCGGTTTTCAATTGTTTTATACGTACACATTCTTATATAATGCTTTGGTCAATGGGCGCCAACTCCGTCTCTACATGTCTGCAATATTTAAGAACACTTTCCTTTGATGTCATCGTAACCAAAAATTCTTCATACATACGCGTACATATTTTATTATTCCAAAAACTCAAGTAGACTCTCGCATAACTTCATCCTTCATATCTGGTCCAAAATCTTGATTAATTTAGATGGTCAATATCAGGAGACTATCTATTTATTATTGTCTTCAGATGAGACCAGGTATTATATTTTGACTAATCGAAATGGTAGTCTCTACCTTTTATAATTCAAAAATGACAAATGTTGCAGTATGCTACACAGATTCCTCTTGAGTTTATTTGCAAGTGCGACTATTCTTGCGAAACGGAAGCATGTACTCTGCTAAAAACAAATAACAACAAAATAGTCAGCACCAATTGGCAGCTTAAAATCGTTTGACATTCACTTTAACAACAGAAACCATGCATCATTTCTTCTACATTTACGACTTTATGTACGAATTCTCTGGAAAATACCTATTCCACCTTGGATATGCACAAAACTGCTTACTGTAAAATAATTCTGTTCCGCATATCACAGATGCGCAATGGTTCGTCAAGCTCGAATTCTTCTTTCAAAATGTACTCGTAATCCAAAAATAAATGAAACAATGCGCACGTAGACAAACCGATGTTTCAGAGGGAGGGCCATCACTTACAACTTACCCCAACCACGTCATCGCTATTATAAAATAAAACTACGCAATTTCCCAAAATAACAACAAATGTCTCTTAATTCTTTGATGTTTTTGCGAAAAAATAACATCAAAACAACAGACTTACTTACGAAGCAAGAAAAAAAATAATAATTTTCGCCCTCTGAATCATCCCTGGTGGCTGCAAATTGCTTGATAACAACACAAAAACATTTCAAATCAACATGAGAAAGAGACCACACTACTGTACCAAATCAGCTGAAATCACAATCACCCTCGTGTCTGGCTGTCAAAAACTGTCTCCATCAAGCAGTACTTATTTTTCTTCACAATCGAGTGGTGGTCAAGCACAATTCTCTCTCAAAATTGGTCAATTTTGTTACGAAAAAACCACAGAAAAGTGTAATCAAAACAAATATTAGCCTCTCCTAACAGTAAATATAATTTTTTTTAGTTTCCTTTCGCATGATTAGCCTGTTAAATATCGAAAATCGAGGAAAGAAAATCAAAAAAAATTATTCATCATCATCTGATAAATTCACCATTTCATGCCATGTATGGCTGTACTCCTCCCTCATGTGAAATAACTCCACAGTGACCGACAGAAAAGGAAAAAAACGACAAAAACAAAAACAATCACTATTTGTTTTGATTTGCACAAGTGAATGTAAACAAACATCGATTGGGAGTTTTAGTTTGAAAATGGATTCGCAAAGAGATACGAGCTCGGTAGCACCGTCATCCTCATCGGCAGCACCTCCACCGGAGAGTGCTCGTCAAAATAGCCTGCAACGCATTCAGCAAAGGAAGCAGAAAGTCTTCAATTTGCCACTAAAGCAACAGCTGGCGAAACTATCTATGTACTCAACGTGTCAGGTGGAGAACTGCAAGTGCAGCGGATGGAAGACACCTCAGGAGAATCGTCATCGCGATGTAGAGAGCTCATATTGTCCGGAATTCACGGAGGAATGCAGGAATGTGGCGTGCTCTCATCCGTTGCAGAGTCACATCTCACATTTGAAGGGAATTTCCAGTCAGCAGATGAACGAACTACTTGGCGCCATCATAGACACGGAAAATTTGTTTATGAGTATGCAACGCATTGAGGACGAGGATACAAAGAAGGTGTACATGTACCTGTTCAGATTGTTGAGGCAATGTGTGGCTAGCCGGCAGCAACCAGTGATTCGAGGGCCGCTGGGCGATCCTCCGTTTGAAGCACCGTGTATCTCGAAAGCTGTGTCGAATTTGGTGTTTTACAAGTACAGCCACCTGAGTCAGACGGAATTGGGTGTCATGACCGAAGTAGCTAAGACGTTCTTGAATTTCCTCAACCACTACAATTTCGAACCTCCCTCGACTGGAAGTGGTGAAATAACAAACGAGGATTCGTCGAATTATAAAATCAACTACACCAGATGGCTGGTGTTTTGCCATGTGCCTGCATTTTGCAATTCTCTGCGGCATTTTGAGACGTCATTAGTGTTTGGTAGGAATTTGCTACGCACAGTGTTCCAAGGAATGGCGCAACAATTGAAGAAGAAGTGTATCACTGAGAAGGATCGATTTCCAGCTGATAAAAAGGCCATCATAATGCAGATGCCAAAGTTTTTGGAATCCCTTAAAGTAGAGCTTTTGAGGGATGAATCGCCAATCTGGGATCCAACTTATCGCCCTCCAAACACATTTATCACTCAACAACGAAAAAGACAACAGGAAGCAGCATCGGGAAGCTCCAAGCGCTCTGGGGACCCACCGTACAAACGGCCGAAAAAAGAGCCCGAAAAGGTTCCAGACAATGAGGATCTAACAGATGATTCTGTTTTCCGTGCCATGAAAGCCATATCCGAGACCAAAGCAGCCAGCAAAACGGAAGTCCTCTTTCCCGAAAATGTATCACGTGATGCGATAGTCAAAGCTGAAGAATCAAAAGGAGACATCCAGTTCCATGTGGTTGAAAACTCACTGTCTCGTCCAGTGGAAAAACAAACCATGCTATGGATGCTGGGTCTACACAGTGTCTTTGCTCATCAGCTGCCAGAAATGCCTCGCGAGTACATTAGTCAACTGGTTTTCGATACGAAACACAAAACCTTGGCTCTCATCAAAGACAATCAACCAATTGGTGGAATCTGTTTTAGGCCCTTTCCGACACAAGGTTTCACCGAAATCGTTTTTCTGGCTGTGATTATGAGTGAACAGGAGAAGGGCTATGGGTCGCATTTAATGAATCATCTAAAAGACTACAGCATCCAGAAGGGAATTCGACATTTCCTCACCTATGCCGATGAGCATGCTATTGGTTATTTTAAGAAGCAGGGATTCTCAAAAGACATCAAATTGGCACGGCCTGTTTACGCTGGTTTCATCAAGGAATACGATGGAGCAACCCTAATGCACTGTGAGCTCCATCCAAGCATTGTGTACACGCAATTCATTTCCATCATTCAAAAGCAGAGAGAAATCCTAAAAGAACTAATAGCTCAGCGACACGGCGATGTACAGAAAGTCCGTCCTGGCTTGACCTGTTTCAAAGAAGGTGTTCGCTCTATCCCCGTAGAGTCGATTCCTGGTCTCCGAGAAATCGGTTGGAAGATACAAATGCGGGCGCAACGAACCTCTCGACCACTAGAAGAGTCGACTGATCCGGAGAAACTCGCCTCATCATTCTCCACCGTCCTACAAGCTGTGCGACAACACACTGCCGCCTGGCCTTTTTTAAAACCTGTCAATGCGACCGATGTCCCCGATTACTATCACCATATCAAGTACCCCATGGACTTGAAGACCATGGGCGATCGTCTGAAGAAAGGATATTACGTAACCCGTCGTCTCTTCATGGCCGACATGGCCAGGATATTCTCCAACTGCCGATTCTACAACCAACCCGACACGGAATACTTTCGCTGTGCAAATTCATTGGAAAGATATTTTCAAACCAAAATGAGGGAACTCGGCTTGTGGGACAAATGAGCGTGTGTACTTTTGTAAATGTTTCATTATCTAATAAATTGTTCAAAATCGACTGAAATGAAATCGCCAGGCTGAACTGTTGCGTTTTATTTTAAATTGAGATGTCGTAAGCAAGCTCTCAAGCTCTCTGTTGCGTTTGATTAGGTGGTGATGTCTGTAAAAGGCTTTGCTCAATCCGATGGCTAAGTTAGTTGGCTTTTGTGTATGTGTTTTGTTTTGTTTTTGGTTAAGGAGGAAATTGTTTTATGGATGAGATGTGGAAAACTGGATCAAACTTGGACGAGAAGTCAAAAGTAGGCAAATCATTTGCCGATTGCATAAGTGGTTTAGGCATGCGCATTTGATTGCAGTTTTTTTTTCACAGTTTGTCTGAGGTAGGTGCTCCCCCAGTTGAAAATATAATTGATCGGACTCAACGGAGTTAAGGAGGGCTGACCAAGAACAAATTAACTTGGGTATAATGCATAACTCATACTCATACCCTAGATGACAGGGTTAGGTGATTAATTGCAATTATTTCTTGGTTATGCAATTTTATCTGCGAATGTTGGGAAAACTTAGATGCGAGCAAAAAATAAGAAAACGAAACAGAAATTATCCAATCTTATGGGAAACTCACGATACTTTCACCTTGGCTAGGTAGCTAACGATTGAATGGTTATTGCTTAATTGAAGAGGAATTTTCGTATTTTTTTTTTTTTCATTCGTTTTACACTCAAAGCGCAGTGCAGTAGAGGATACGTACGTTGCCAGTGTGTTGGAAATTGATTCTTCGTCCATTGCTGGTCGGTCGATCAGGTTTTAGTCATAGCAAACCAGAACGTCTTAAGATAATTGTAATGATACAAAAAAAAAACAGAAACTGACGGAAGACAAGTGCTCGTACAATTGCTGATATGTTGCAGTATCTACTCGATACTTGTGAATCAACTGTATATCGTGTAACTCATAAAATTATTCTCCCTTCGAAACGTCGTAAAATTGGCTCATTTTTCTTATTTCTGTGCACCCTTTATACTGAAAAGATACTGATTTCGTCCAAATTTTCTTGACATCTAAAGTTGCTAAATATGTACAGGAGCTGGACAGTGACTGAATATCAGAAAAAGAAGCTGGCTGATGAATTTTGTTAATTAAATAAACTGTGGTTTCAACAGGCAGCACGGCAGACTTTATATATTAGCTTTTTCAACGTATTTCGAGCACCTTTAAGGACTTTTGTTGAAAAGTAAGATAGCTGAAATAGAGGTTGTTGCCTGATGAACCAAGCGTACTTGGAGCTGAAACAGGGTACTGGCTCTGCGTTATCCGGCCTCTTTTGCCCTGGCAATGCAAGTTGGAAATAGTACACGGTGGTTGCTATTGCCAGCCAACCAAGAGCATCAGAAAAGAACGATACCATGGTTGACGACCATGCAAAACTAACAACAATCTGGGATCGTTATAGGTATTGAGGAATGATAGGAACAGCTTATACCGCACCATATCTGTAAGCGAATGTCTTGCGTGGCGAAATGTCCTTTTAGTTAGCGATCGATCGAATACCTTCACCCTAATATTCCGAAAAATTACTCAATCGTAGAACAACCAACTGAATAGATTTGTAGCGACCGAAGAACGAAGAACATCGGCAATAATTCAACTTAGGGATAAGACAAATGATGGCTGACTTACGAGCTATTAAATGACTCGGTGAAAAGCAGAAATCAATTTATTTCGAAGACTTTGTTGGAGCAAAGTATTCTCGATGAATGGAGCCTCGATTCTCAAGAAAGCTGATCATCTTAACTATGCCAATTATAGCGCTATTTATCTACTTAAAAAATCGCGCGGGATCTTGTCTGTTGTAGATGCTAGCGAGTCAAGTCGGAAGCAATCTTACCGAGACAAGATGACATGCTCGCATTCCATTTTTTTTTAGCACCCAAGTTGAGAAAACTGCAATTGTTCGTATTGTCAGAACTATAACTTTGAAGGGTTAAGGCATTTTATCTACCTCAGTACCGCAATAAACTCTGAAATCGAAAGAAGCGTCACACTTGCCAATTGGTGTTTGGAGTTTATTCTAAGCAGGCCATAAAATTGCAAAACCTACCCTTATCATCCAAGTTCCAAGGCGCAAAAGGATGGACTTCAGCAAAGATCGATGGTTAGTTTGTAATGCAAAATTCTTTGGCATTCAACAAAAAAACTGTACGACATCTATCTGGTGAGAATAGTACGCATTAGTCCCCTGAGATGGGTATGACAAGTAGAACGAATGTCTATTAATACTTTACATTCTTGCCTTGAGGGACAACGAAAAACAACAGTGCTAAGTGGTGCATAAATGAAAGGAAATTTCATCCAGCTTTGAGTATACAACTGCAAGCAGTTGGCCCGATCTTTACCAGCTAAATATGTTTCTAAAGGCTGCCTTGATTGTCTCTAAAAGTTTCGTTTCCATTACCTCAGTTTTTTTAAGATTTGCAAGGTTCTATGGGCTCTTTTCTTTATTCACTTTCGTGACTTATTTTCATTGGATGTGTTCTTCTTTTCCAGAGAAATGTGCATACCCTGCAAAGAGATAAGCTGTTGTTTATCTATTAAAGTTATCCATTGCCTCTTTACCTATATCCATCAGAGACTTATTGTATTTTTGTTAATTTATTTAAAAACTCTGTGAAGGCTTTTTCTGGCAAGCTTAGAGGTAATGACAGAGGCGTCGAGTGCCGTGATCACTGGTTATCTATCTGGAATTATTTGCTTATTCCAATTTCTATAATCTATTAAATATTGATCCAAACAAATCTGTCTGTGGAACATATTCCGGCCTGAAGGATCTATTCGCCTTTAGATTCATCAGTATATGCTGAATTTCTTAACCGAGTTAACCAAGTAATGCTTCATATTCATTTTTTCCTTCCAATTGTTTACAATCCATAACCGTGACGAGTAAAGGAATCAACTCCAAGATCACCTTCATGCCTGCGGTTGATCATATCCGCATTGCTCCGATAATGCACGTTGAAGTCGGTACTTGCACAAAGTATCTTTCTTGTATCCACCACAAAAAAAAGGTGATTCTAAGCTTAGAAGTTTCAAACTTGAGGTTCATTAATTAACCACTGATCATGAAAAACAATCGCTAGGGCACTTGACCTACCTAATCGACCCCCAGTATTCAATGAATCCTTTGGTAGAGAGTTATAAACATTTAAGCGAACGCCACCTGTCTTTTGGTAGACAAAATCAATTGAGAGTCTCTTGTGAATTATAAAGTTTATTATTACCGCTGCTCATCGAACTTATAGTATATTGTAATCGAACATCAGATCCAACTTTGGATATTAAAGGACGAAATAAAAAATAGCAGACAAAGGGGAAAATGTTGCATCTCAAAGTCAATCTATTATAATGGTTATTAAGAGTAAAGAGATATTTTTGTGTTTCTGTTCTGAGTTGGGAAAAGTCCTACACATTCTTGTGTTTAAGGCGATAAAATGCCACCTACGCCGCGTATTTAATCGTCTTTATTCCATCGTGCACCATTGTAGTACAAAGTTAAACGATAAGACTTTGAACACCAAAGAATGCAAAATAAACAACACCACCAGTCGTCACCATAAAACAGGTGTGCGTCCGCTTCTTTTTATAGTCTTCAACATCCCCGCCATAATTTTCGCCATAAAAATCGAAAGCACACCATTTGCAAACACTTGATCATTTCATCTTATTTTCTTTATAGATCTGCAATACCTTACCACCGATCGTAATGGGCTATGTCCGTTAAACAATTAAAACCAATTGCATACGCATAAAAACAAATTAAACATTTGTAACAACTAGTTAGATATACCGTTATGCAGTTACCTTACGCCACAAATCTGAAATGCAAAAATTGCCAACCGGAAATTAAAAAGCCGGTAATATTCGTACAAAAGTCATTACAACGAGCGTGCTCCATCTAGTATCCCGTCGCTGCCTTGTTCCGAAGCAAAGATCATTCATAGATGGTTGTACCAAGAAATATTGACCAGTTCACTTGGTCAGCTCTTTCTTGCCTACCGTCCTCTTCGTTGATGTCAGTTGGCTGGATCAATCTGGTTTCTTATTCTCCCCCAAGTCCTCACTTCTGAACAATCACACAATCCATGAAACTAGTTGCTGAAAGATTTGATCAGATATTTTTTGTACGAGTACGTATCTTACGAGTATCTCTCGACACTTGTGTCGAACATAGCTAAATTTGAACATGTAACCGTCACATCAGTCACAAGTGAATACATGAATGCATGCCATTATGACAATCATCTGTGATCTGTTTGTTTGATAGATAAACGAAAAACAAAAACATGAGAATAGTTTTTATGAAATGAATAGCAGTAATCACTTAATAACATTTGAATGCGAAGAATTGTTGGGTTTTTCCATTGCTTTCTTCCATGATGTTTTTGAACTTTCTTATGCGAAAAGTTTTCTCTAAATGGCGAGCGAAAAGTGACCAACTCCGGTCCTCCAGAGAAGGTAATTGCACTTTACTTGCGTTTGTATTTGTATTAAGGTACACACATATGGCTTGGTGGGACCTTAACGTTGAGAGTTATGGTTATGAATAATGCGCATGATCTGTAGTGTCCTGTCTTTTTCAATCTCCCGGTCTTTGGGCGCCTCTACGTAAATAGCCGGTGTTGGGATTTTTTTTGTTCTGTTTTGAGGAAGAGGTTTTCTTTGCACAAAAAAGTACTGCAAACAGCTTGCTGTATTCCTTTTGTGGATATGAACATGTATTCCGCGCGACATACTCGTACTCGTACTGGTACAATCGCATGATGGTGCGTATTGTACTAGTCTAACAGTTTTTGTCTTCTTCTTTTTTTGACTAACTTCGCACACAAATCATTCCTGGCTATCCATGGGACTCCATGTATCGTATTAGAAATACGAGTAGAGAGATACGAGACAAGAGCTGAGTGGAAAAGAAAAGAAAGTATTGCGCAACACTTCCTTCATGTTAAACGTCAAACGTTGCATTGTGTCAGTTTGTTTGCTAGTTAGCTAGCGTGTCTGTTAGCTATTTATAATTTAAGACTTGTCATCATTTTCAGGTAAAGAATGTTAAATGTATGCCAGAAGATTAACAACCATGGAGAAATAGGTTTTATTATTGTTTTTTCTTTTTTTTATTAGCGAAAATAATGTTTAATGGCAAATTGTTTATTTGTAAAAATGTCTAAAAGAGGGCGCCATGGTTTATTGTTATGATGGGAATTGGTACAGATATTTTGTTTTTTCATTTTTATTTTCCTTTCACAATTAACTTAAGACGTTTTTGATCACATCCAGACTGTAACTGATGCAAATAATTGAAATTATTGCAAGATGGGCAAAAGTTATGAACGAAAGATGAACAATTGGAACAGAGTCGTAATATTGAATGGATTGGGGAAAAAAGAAATGGAGAAACCATTAAATAATTTTGCAAACCAAATAGACTTTTGTAAGTTAAGTGAAATGTAAATAAACAGTTGGAAAAGAAATTGGTTCAAGAATTTTGCAATTGTTGCCATTGCAGCTTTTATTTGTTGCAGGAGAGGGTGAGATAAGTTAAAGATGTGAGCAATTTAGTTGTTGATTGGGTGCTTTGAAACATTGTTGATTTTGTTTGTTTTCACTATTTCATTTGCATCGAATTTTGAAAATGTTTCGAACGACTTTTTACAGACGAGTTTAAGCACTTAATATGGTACGAGCTTTGTAAGGCGGTCAGATTGCTAACTTGCCTTAGTTTTTTTCTGAGTTTATTCGCTTTACGTTAGCTCAGTATATGATGAATATTAGGTAGCTATGTTATTTAATAAGATTCAACTCTCAGAATTCCAAGATACGACTGGTAGCAACTCGAGGCAAATTTAATCCCTGAACATACTTAGGACCTTTATTAGGCCAATATTAAGCTCTTTATTCCATTTTGGTCCTTATAAATTATTTATTAATTTTGTCATTTTATTTTCAATTTTGGCCAGAGGCAAACCAGACGTTGGTTTTGTGCAGTAGGGTTCAAAACTAAACGCCATCTGCAGCCCATGTACTTGACCAACTACACTTTTTAAACTCAAAGGCGACCAGCAAATCAGGTTGTATTTCGATAATTCTGTTTATTGGCAAGGCCATTTAAAATGTTTCCTTTGGCTCATTCGCCAAATAAAGGGTACGAACGATGATCGTGTGGCTTCAATTCCTGTACAAGTTGAATATTGTAAGCACGTTAAGCCAGATCTTTGCTCAATTTTTTCTTAAAGAGGATGGACACAAGTTTAATTGTTGACCACAATGACAAATTGACAGATTTGAATCATCATTAACACTACGCTGCACACCATCAATCGCTTGTTGCGTGCTCACTGTACGACGTCTCACGGGATGCGTCTTATCGTTTAGAGTAATCGTATTGCGAAAACGAGCCATAAATTCTCGAATTCATCACTCTGATGTACCCCTGGCAGCACCATAAAATGCACGTAATGCCCGAGAACTGTCAAATCATCTGTCACAAAAAAACAGTGTTGTCAATTTAAAGTTCTTCGCCTCTAAAAAAAAAAACACCTTTTACTTTGTCAGAAGCTTTATTTTAGTATTGTACTATGGGGCTTAAGAGATCCTGGAACTACTATTCTAGCCTAACCTGTGAAGGTAGGAGAGAGTGTCGTGACGGATATACATAAACTAACATGAACGAAAAAATGGAATTGATCGGTGTCTTATTTAATTTCATGCGAGATATCGCAACGTGGGCTTCAGACTTCTTAGCCTTGTAAAACACAAGGCCATCCCGTTTGCTTGCATAAAGATTTGCAATGATAGAGAAGGATATTTAAAATGTTAAAATAAAATACGAGTAGGATATCTTAACTTCCCTAACCATAGGAAACACTGCTTCAGTTTTATGATCGTAGAGTTTAGGACCAAGGTTCGCAAGGTATTGCACAGTTATGATTGTTTTGTTATAGTGTATTTTAGCCATTTCTCTTGCGGTCGTTAGCTAAAACTCGACAAGATGATAATTTCGTTATAGGTACCTAACACGGTCTTTTATATTATTGTATTATCCTCAGAGCGGCCAACCACACCGAAACTTATTGTAGGTTTTAGGTCAAAACGACGTACCATCTTTACTGTGCCCTGTGTAACAACCAATAGAGTCGTAGCGCATGGTTTCGTGGAAAGTATTAATATAACTTCTATTATCCGCTGCAGGCTCAACCTGTTCAACTCGAGTAGCATGTACGTTTCGAGCTTAAGGATATTCAGTCCTAAATATTCATTATTCATATTGGTAGCTTGGTACCCCATGCTGCCTATTTCTACTACATCATTGTTTGAATACTAAATAGCAGCAAAGGCGAAAGTATCATGAATAATTAGAACAAACCCAACTACCTCACAATCAACAATTGAAAAAGCAAATAAGCCGATGAATCCAACTTAACATAGATACAATCGCCAATCGGTTGTGGTGACAAATGAGACAGATATGTTAAATGATCTGCGGCAGAATATTCCGATGATCTTATTATACCTGTTGGATTTTTATGAATTTCATTCACTGTTTTTTCTTTCTTTAAAGTTGTGTAAGTTGAGAAAAGGAGTATGTTCCCTGATCTGACTTAAATAGCCCTGAAAACTATCATCATCAGGTTTCTAAACAAGCCAGGTTTGGCCCAAGAGGGATCTAAACTTTCTCAAAGAAATCTTAGTGACCAATGAACTTCAAGGTATCACCACCAGAGTGGTCCTCAAATTGTTTAATAAAAATGAGGCTCAACTGGCATTTAAAACTAACCTTGTGGCATAATAGATATATTAAATCGCAGGGCCCACAGGTATTCCCCGTTCAATACCCAAAAGAAAAAACCAAAGGCAATGTCTTTAGTAGACATCGACTCCGCCTATTCTGTTCAAGCCTAGGTGTTATCCTGTAAGGAAAACTTTTTTGGACTAAGCATGGTACGTCGAAAGCTACAAAGTCCCTATTGGTCCTTTGGCAGCATTATTTAGGTTTTACCAAGATATGTGTTCGTTTTCGTGAAGTAATCTTCGAATCTGCAGACTTTCAAAGCGGGCACATATTGTATAGAATCGGTGAAGTATATATATAAGTAAAGACTTAGCCAGGTCTTCAATCTTACATCTGAAGTCACTATGCTTAGCGCGGATCAATGTGATCGCGGAATATTAGGTAATCGAGGCGAACAAATTTTCCGTACCTAAATCGGTATTGGTACTACCGGTCTTATCGTTCAAAGTTCTCAGTGGTGGCTTAATACGTTTCTCGTGAGTACAAGCTTAGATTTCTTAGCTCTCGAAGATGTTGGGAGTTTTTTGATCCTTCGAGTCGGATTGTATATGCCAATATGTCTTTAATTTTAGAATGTTGTCAGATAAAGCTAATACAACCTTTCATAAGTGACGCTTTTTGTGATCGATCAATTCCTTCTTATTACTTATTCAAAACTACTTAAAATTAGTAACGAATTTCTGAAAATTTGCTACTGTTCCATAACAACTGTAAATCTACTTTCCCTTTTAGTAATACTCGTACACTCTGTTTGCATTTTTATTTAAATATTTGTAAAAATAATAAACACCGGTCTTTCGTCGTAATGTCGACAAGATTTCAATGAATTCTCTCTCCATCATTAAGACAGGCTTGAAGTGGACTTGAAATAAGCAGAATTCAATTTCATTTCCTCACCTTTCACTCAGTTATAATTGCATCTCAATCAGCCGAGATGAGCAAACTTAATAATGTGTGCTCTGTCAACAGATACATTTTGACTTTATAAGACGATATTAATTTGCGTATTCACTCTTCTCAGATACAAAGAAACATTGGACGCTTTTAAACTGCGAACCACAACATTGTGGTCAAAACAAGTATTTCGCCAAAAATTTAAAAAAAAAAAACAAAAAAAACAATGAATCGCCATCCAACATCTGAGTAACAATTATGGGAACTGATTGTTCTACTCGTACCATCATCTTGTACAAAACTTTCTATTTAACAAAAAAACACCTTCAAATCCACCAAAAAAATACTGTATCTCAAGTGTTCTTGAGGGGAAAAAATTTTGAAACAAAATTCTAGCAGAAGATATGAATTTAGCGCACTGGGAGCTAGCCAGCTGCCACTATTATTTTGGCGACTACTATCACCAGTGCTGGTTAATTTGTGTGCGCTGCGGCTGCTTCTGCCTCTACTCGTATATGTATCTGCCGCTAGTTCAATGACACTTTTATGGATTTCCATTTGAACGCGCGCTGAAACAGAGCAGTCTAACTTGGTTTAGTGATCTAAGATACATGGTGATCGCTTGTCCGACTCACGGAACGAAATGATGAAAATTAATCAGAAAAAAAGACGCAGATCAGCTATGGATTGAAGCGTTGTCTGAATGTCTAAACTGACCATTTAGCAGGTCGTTCTAGTAGTCGTGCTCGGTCACTTGATTTTAATTGAATTAAATTGAATACGATTGTTGGAAGTCATCTTTGTTAGCGTCGTGGTGCCCGTTGCGAGTTTTGACGGTTATTTTGTGGATTTTTAAGGTAACAAACAAAATAAAAAAAAGGGACGATGATCTTTTTTCTGGGTGATGCCCGAGGAAATGGGCCGAAGAATTGTTTTTTTTTCTTTTTTTTTTCTTTGTTTCCCTCCCCATTTCGCAGTCCATTTACGTTCGCATACGTTTTACCAATTTTATGACACAGTTTTCGGTTTTGCGAATTCGATGGTTTTTTATTTTTTATTTTTTGAATTGAGGAATGTGGAACAGTCGCAAGTTGTTTTGATCACTTGAGTATGTAGTTTTCACATACAGGAGTCACAGAGACTACTGCTTTCACTAGTTTCAAAGTTTAAGTAGGACCACTTGAGGTTCCATGTGGTATTCTGCAGTTTAAAGCAATTTATGATGGGTGTTGAATTTGAGCAGCGAGTTTTTTTTTATCTTGCAACGAGATTGCTTCTTTTGACATACATTATGTCTACAGGGCTGACTGTTAATCATGAACCCGGACATTGGGTTTCTCGTGTACAATCTACGGATCATGTTGAAGTATTCCTAAAAAAACTTGGACTTTTGGTTGGATTAGGCGAAGTGGGAGATTGCAGAAAAATCCCAGTATGCGGACATCTTAAATTAGAGATTAGAATGTCATGGAAATCTGCAAATATCAGATTTTATCTATTGAAACAAGACACTTAGATACCAAGCTAGTCCTTTGTACTGAGTGTGATACCAATGCAGACAACAGGGGTGATAAAGACAAGTTTTTGAGCTGCTCACATTCTAAGTATTAACCTGGCTCAATTCTGTTTCAGTTTAGTAATATATGAACATATATAAAAATTGCTTAGAGGTTAAATAATCTGATTTGTGATTTTTGCAAGATGTGGCTTCACCTTTTTCCCCATTTCTTATCTTGCTTGTGGAGCAAACGTTAAATGGAAGGTCAAGTGTATTAGAATACGTGCAAATTATTCTGCAGCCTCCAATACTATAATATCCACTAAGATGCCGATATGTGACATTTTTCACCGATAAGGAATCTGTATGGCTCTGATCCAGCTTTGGTAAGGCCTGCAATTGGTCTCATTTATTGCATCTAGTTATAGGTACTTTGGTGTTGAAATACCCATCTAGTGTGGATTTCGAACTGTTTGGCCATGTCGTTAAGAGACAATCGTCAATGTTTAACTAAAATCACTTGGCAAACGCAGCCAAGAATGAGCCTCTTCAATTCCCAAAATGTCCATCCAAAATACACTGCTGTGTGACGAAAAATGAAACTCAGTTGGATTTGTTCGCGCCGCTCATCCTCGATTCGTCTTTTAGTCATTGGTGTATTCGCATATCTGAGCGGATTCTGTTCACTGCAAAGCACTACCAACTTAGTTTTCCACACTAAGGATTGTCTTAAATCGACAGTTTTTTCATACTATAAATTTCTTTTGATTTAAGGAAAGACGGACGAGCAATACATGTCGACATCTGCTCCCCTAGAGGTAGGAGCTGAAAAAGTATATCTGCAGTGCAGTAGTTAAGGTAGATCTCAAAACACAGCGAATGTACAAGCAGGCCGATCTTGGAGCCACTTTTGTATATCTCACTGCTGCACCATAATTCAAACAGCTGAAGTTTAAAGTCAACTAGTAATCTGAGGTTTGACTTCCCATTTTCTCCTTAAAGCTTTTATGCAACTGAATAGAGTCATTTAGGCTCTGCTTACGTATTGCTGGATATTTAGATTCTAATTAAATTTATCGTCCAAATTATTTGCCACAATTTTCTCACGTGATAAAATATAGTTGGGAGAAGTGTAGTAAGATTCCGGATAAATGAGACAAATTCAGTGAATCGGTGGTTTATGTTACACCAAATTCACACTTTGCTTTGTGGTCTGAGTCTGTGAGGGTTTGCCGGAAACACTTATTCGAATGCCATCTGCATTAGCGAATACCCTACAGTCGTCTGCTTCTAAATGTCTCAGTACTTTATTGACTACAATGTTTCAAAGAAAGTGTAAGGAAAGTCCACCTTGCGGCATGCCTCGACTGACTTAACTTTTAACTGGTTTACTATGCTGAGGAGATATGCATATGTTAGCTTATTACTTGATACTGAACGCACTTTCAGTTAGGCATGCACTTCCATCTATAAAGCAGAGCGGTTTCTATTGATATTCGCTCCGGTATACGTAACATATTCGTTGCGATTTCGAGAGCAGGGTTAGATTAATGCTCTAACAAAGGCGGGTGTCAATTAATCTCCTCAAGATTTTTTAAAAGGACATTGCAAACTCATTTACCTGGAAATAGAACCTAGTTTAGTCTAACTCCGTCCAGCCCGATGCACGGTGCTTAGGAAACAATGCCTATCAGGTACCTTTATCATATATCTTACAGAAATGTTAGCCTTTAGGCTTTTCTAAAAGCCAAGAAAATGAAGTTCATATCACAAACACTAAACTCGTCACATTTGGAAACCGATTTACATACATACACACATTTATCACTTTCATTCAGTCAAAGAACTTGTCTAAAAGTCTAATGACATCAATAAAATTAAATAAACAGAAGTGTCAATCTCATGTCTTGATCCCATAACTTTTGAGGTTTTACTTTCTTTCTCTACTCATCGTAAGTCAAATAGGAATATGTTCTTCCAAGCGAATAAGAATGAAAGCGACATGATTACTACTCATATTTGTATAAACATTTTGACATAGACAGGCAATAAAAGAACGCGCAATCAAGAAAACTGTACAACTCTCAAAAGGCTGTGATAGTTTTGTATTTTTTTTTGAGGTTAAAGTGGTGACAGATGTCATTTTCAGTTAAACAAAAATGTTAAGCAGACACCTTTGTTTTGTTTTGAATTTTTTTGCGCCTTTTTTTGTGACAAGATATCTAAATAAATGAATGACATTTCCACGAATGAATATTTTATATTTAGTATTTTTATATATTTAGTATTTTGTCCAACAAATCAGTCACAATGTCTCTGTGTCAAAGAGAGACGACGTAGACAGGGGGTTAATAAACTTTACCCTTCTTTCGTGCATACCCAGAGGTCGGCCAGAATTGACTTAAATCGTTATTTTGCTCTTGCCAAAATAAGAATGTAACATCTGTGTTTGCAGAAAGCCTTTCGTGAAATGCTGTTGTAAAGCTGGACGAAACAGCATTCACAATTTTAAGTGTTGAAACCAGATGGAATTTCGCCAAACAGCACGGAATAGATGAAACGTTGTTCTCAAACAAATGCCCTGAACACAGTCGTTTTAGGCAACAACAGTAAGTAGTCGGGTGGTTTCCCCTGTCAGGTTGCATTTTGAAAAATTCCTTGCTCATCAATCTTAACATATCTGGTATCTATGTACATTCAAGCCATTTTTTAAGAAGTTGTAAATTCTTTTGGCTCACGCTAGAGTCAAGCATGACCTGTAATTGAGACACTGACTGCATTATCTCAACCAGTGTTAACAAAAAAAGGTTATGCTTCTGTGTCGTGATTTCCCTCTTGTTTATATGCCTTTTCTCTCTATGATGTCGGAACTTCACTTGTCGTATGATAAAAATTTTGCCTTTTCGCTGGTTCTGACCAGACTTTGGGCTGGAAATGTCATCGAATCCTCACGAATAGGTTTAGAGAGGAGAGGACCCCGGACCCTAGCTAATTATCTCGTTGTGATCTATAAGAATAAAGAGATGGAGAGAAATTAAATAAAATTGGACCAAAACTTGTGTCTTGTACTCCAGGGAATATTGAAAACTTTAAAAAAAACACATACACATGCGGATATCTGAAGTACTCTGAAAATTAAAATGTGCGTCCTATATTCTAAAACCTTTCAGCGAATGCAATTGCATCAGATCTTACTTAAAATAGTGCTAAAGATACTATCAGAAAGAATCTAATGACAAGAACCACAAAGAGCACTGTTTAAAAAAAAACATGGTCACCCAAGACAATTAAAAAAAACTGTTTTTTTTTTTCGAAAGCCCATCAAGAGCACATCTTGGAAACAAATGCTTCATAGGCCACTCTCAAAATGAGGCAAAACTTGTGATGGAATCACAATAAGTATCTAGAGCATTGTAAAAGCTTTGTGGATCATATCATGCTTCGATCTTTGAAGATAAGCATTTTGCTGAAGGAAAATCAAGATATTATCTTAATTCATGATCAGTTTGTATAAATTTTAATAAAAATTGTCTACCCACTATCTCAGTTTAACAGTACTATAAAACACCAAAAAGCAATCACAGATTTTTCGAGTTTACAAGACACTTTTCCGAAAGGCTCTGTATAAATCATCCGGTATCCCAACTCCACTCTATGCCACACACCATCGATATCCTAAAATATTCCGATGGAAAGAAAAGATTTTAGTAATGTCAGCAAATGTATGTAAATGCGGATTTCTAGCTAGAAAAGCCGACTTTTCTCGAGTTCTGCTATGTCTGAAAATTCTGGAGTAATAGTTTTAATAACTAAGAAACTAGATAAGCTGTATAACAACAGTTTATGAATAGAACTATAGAGCTGATGGATATAATGGTTTCGGATCGAAGGACCTCAAATCTCAATTAACTTGGAGTTCGATACTGCAAACACATGCTTGTTCTTAACGACCATCTCAGGAAGAAATAACGTTGACTCTGATTAGTTTTGTGAGTTTAAAAAATTTGAACACAGCTTTATAGCAGTAATTTTCAATTAAGAAAAAATGGTTAATTAACCGTTTTCTGTTAATTAAAAGTTTCGACAAAATGTTTTTTTAGAACACGCCTTGAAGTTAAAAATACAGATGGTGAACAGTTGTAGTCCTTTTAATTTAATGTTTGTCTATACCTATCTAGATATAAGTTTTTTAAATCACACTGGTTGATTTGGCGCAATTTAGTTCAAAAAGCTCATCAAAATTGCCCGATTGTATCTTGTTAATAGTTAAATAAATTGTTTAAAGGTCTAAATTCCCATTTATGTCAATTTAAATCGTAAATCCTTAAAATAAAATAAAAACGCTATAAGCTCATTCAAAAAAAAAAAAAAAAAAAAAATGCCCCCATAAAATTAATCTGAACAAATTAAACGTTCTCTCCACTTCAAAAAACGAAAAGAAAATCTACTCGAAATAAACTCTGAAACCATGCCCACTTAATTTCCCAAATTAGGAATACTCGTTTTCTTCTTGAAAAAAAAAAATCCATCTCAAACTTGACTTGAATTTTAATTCAATTTAATTAATTCTCTATTGTTATAAAATAATATTTGTTACCCCCATTAGTATCAAATAAATTAAATTACCGATCGTGAATAAATTTGCATAATTACAAGTTTTTGTAAATTTTTTATGCAAAGCCGACAAGAAACAGATGCGAGAATGGAATAAGTACTCGTATAAATGCTCGTACTCTCTTTTGTAAGACAACAAACTCATTATTTACGAGGCAAAGAAATTGCAAGGAAAATTTTAATATCAATATTAGTATCTACAACAATATTTTAGTTTTCTTTTTCATTCACTTTCACCTTCGTTTATGAGTAAGAATCCCCATTCATCTGCATAGAGATTTATCAAAAAAGTGCACATAGCATTTAAGTTCAAAAATAAAAAAATTAAAGAAAATTAAAGTAAAACAACTATATAATGATCGGTTGCAACTTTTTACCTTTTTTCTTAAGAAAAATAATCTTTTTTTAATTGTAATAAATTCTTGGAACACACTAACTCATCCGTGACTGCATAATTATTATTCAAAATAAATTGCCTGTGCTTTGTGGGTATAACCGATTTTCTTTGAAATAATTTTTTTTTTCTTCAAACACTTGTATCTATAAGATGAAAATGGATGCAGGATAGCCTGAATTGTAATAAAATTCAACAAAATCGATTTAATACACGATCTGGGCTATTTTAACTTTAAGATACTCGTACACTGGATTGTTTTTTTATTTTTCTTATTTTTAAGTAATTTTAAAATGAACACGAATAAATTAATCGACACAGAGTTTTATACAGAAAAAAACAACATATAATTGTTTTTAGGGCGAATTCGCGCGTATGTACTCGTTACTACAAGTTTGGAACTCCGAAAGAGATATTTCAAACTAAATGCGACCGCCAGCGAGACTGTCTTAACTCTGTCTGAGGACTTGATGTTGGCTTAAAGCGCAGCTGAGGTACCCTACTGGTCTCCTCAGTGTGTCGCTGGTCTGAGTATCTTTTCGATGTTTTTGTATTCATTTAACTCATAGAGAAAAACAGAAGACAAACGCGTGTGGAGTGGATTTGTTTTAGCCTCTTTTTTCTACAATAGTTGCTTTTTTTAGTCGGTCGTTACATTTTGATTCATCTTCGGCTTTGGCGGTTGGGTTTGGATTTTTGCGCGGCTTATAGAAGGTCTCTTCGTGTCTTCGTTGCGATCACCTCGATCAATTTGTGATCTGTTTTTTTTTTTTCGATTTATTAATATCACTATGTGTTGTGGATATCGTGGTTATGGTTATGCACATTTTGCTCGGTTGCAGTTCCACTCAAAACTGAGTGAGTTTGGCTTAAGCTTACGTTTTTGTTTTTGTCGTAACTAAAATCGTCATTAGAGCTAGTTTCGACTTTTTGTTTTATTTTGAAGTTTGTTATTGGTTTTAAACTACTCTTGTGAGTTGAAGTTCCCAGTACTCCTGCCTAGGAGATCGTTTTTTGAAGCTTTTTTCCAACCTGTAATGTTCTTTTTGTCTGTTGAAGTAAATTTGTAGATTCGTACGTACTCGTACTCGCTCGCATTGCACTGCAATTGTTACAATTAAATATCTGTATTAGTCTTATTTTTTTTGTAATTCAATTTCAAATGCAAAAAGGTCAAGTGAAACAGAAACCAAAAACGATGTTTAATAGTTGTGCAGTTCAAATTAAGAAAAATATATCTTTTGTCGAAATTTTAAGATAATTTTATCTTAAAGTGGTAAGAGCTTAAGGTGAAATAGATAAAAAAAAGTTATAAATGGATTAAAATATGCAGAATTGTAGAGAAACAGGTAAATTTTTTTGAAAACTTCTTTTTACACAATTTTTTGAATTATGTTAATATTTTGGTTGGGCTAAGTATAATGAAGTAATTTATATACGCTCTATATGCATATTAGGGTTAATTATGGTAATTCTTTCCACATAGTGTCATTAATGTACGGAAAATCATTTATTTTTTATATAAAAGATTTTATTTCTTGTTCTTGGGTTTTGCTTCTTTTTTTTTGTTTCTTTTTTGTGATGTAACCTTAAGGAAGTGTGTGACATAACTCATAAGGTTTCGGTTATTTAACTTCTGTTCCGGTTTTAGTTTTATTTTTTGATTACAAAAAAGTAGTCAAATTCCATTTGACATTAATTTTATTTCATGACAAATGCTACCAATAAAATGCAATTATCCCTATGGTTCGCTTATTATTTATTGAAGATTTGAATCTATAACGATTATATATTTTAATTAGATCAAGTTTCTTAATTATTTTGTATTTTTTTAAAACCAAAATGCTAATATTCGTACTAAGAACAAATCGATAAATTTGCTTTTCACTAATTTAAATGCCGTAGTTGTGAATATTAATAGACGTCAAGCAGGTCAGCAAACCAGACACAATAGGTAGTCAGTTATTTGTTTTAAATATTCAAGAATCGAAATTTATATTTGAATAAGATCATTGGCACATGTGCTCTGTGCTAAACACAGTCAAAGATCGCCATTGAGAAATTTTAGAGGTACATAGCTTAGACGAGAAATGCTGACATATAAAGGTTCATACCTGAAATCCGTAGACACACGTGTCTTGAGTATACTCGTATCTCATTTTTTGTGGTGACGTATGAAACCATCAAACATGATATTGCTTTCTTTAAATAGAATCTTCGCTGCTAGCCTGATACTGGGATAATTACTAAAACATTGGCGAACAGTGAGAGTATCCTTTATACTGAAAGTAGAAAAAGCAGACTACAAGTTCCCCAGGAATTTCATATCTATTATTCTGACTTTGTCTATGTTGAAGGGCGAATGGTCAAGATCTATGTGCTGTGCTTTTCGAATGTATTGTCTGTCTAAAATGCAACATGCTTACCGATAAGGAAGGTCACTCAAGAGTACGTTTAGAACCTGGTTAGCAGGATTTAAGGTGCACTTGACAATAAAAAATACGCCCTGGCAATTTTCATCGTCATTGAGAGTGCTTTCATCAACACAACTCTTGACGGCATGTCTAACTCGGCCAGACGAATCACAGTTTTTGCGGATAAAAGCAATATTGGTAAATAGGGCCTGATTGATGATGCTGAATGGCGACCTTTTTTCTCCAATGTTATGTTGCATATTGGAGATTCACTGCCTGACACTCTTGATGGTTCTGACGTCTATGGTCAGGCATATGCGGATGATGTAGCCATACCATCTGTTGAATCGTGTCTAACGACTTTCTTTTTTTTTTTTTTTTCTCTCAAACGTGAAGTTGTTCTCTTTACAAGAAGGAGGACATCTGACATCTCTGAACTCACCTAGTGCTTAAAAACATGACCGTCCAATTCTGCAAAGAAGCTTTGTATTTCGGATTCATTCTGAAAAACTACTTTGTCTGGACTGAACATGTAAAGGCAAAAGCCTCTATCCGCTGTCGGCAGTGTAGTCCAGATTCCAACAAGTAATGGAACCTGTCACCGCGAAGGGTACTTCAGATCTAAACGGCTATAATATAACCAACCAAACCCTATGCGTTGATTGTCTAGCAGAACAAACTCTAACTAAAATATATCGCTGAGGCTTTAATAACCCTGCGATTGTTTTAAACCCTGGTCTTATAGATATGTCATTTAATGCAATGACACCAGAACTTCTGCTACACGAAAAATGCCAAATCGACTTTTCCGGTTCCCAAGACTGGTTTCGGCCAGAATCTGAACCAGCAAATGTATGTAGTCGGATCTTCACAGGTGGCTCCAAAATTAATTTGGAATCCGGCGGTGTCTTCCAAGCGGAAATATACGCAATCCTTACGGCAACATACTATATCATCAACGGATGGGGCGAAGAATATCACGTGGTGATAGGTAAGCTGCACTTAGAGCTGTACCGAACTCTCTGACGACTTCATCATCAAGTCTATGTATAAAATTGTGTGTCTTTGACCTTTTGTCTGTTTCGGTTGGCTTAAACTTTAACTCTATTGATGCCTGAGTAGGAAATAAATATTTAAACAATATGATAGTCCCATGGACGTTCGTTTTAGTTAAATATTTATATTATTGAGTATGATTATCAAAGAAAATATCAACAAAAACACTTAATTTCTTTTTTAAGTTTAAATTTTATATAACACAAGTATTCATGAAAAGATTTATTATAAGAAAAACATAAAATTTATAAAATTCAATCAAAACTATTGTTAGAGACATAGTTAATATTGTTTTCGTTTTTTTTTAGGTAAGTTCGCTACAATTGAAAGAAGCCTAAAATATTTAAGCTGAGTATACCATATTTAAACTTTACTTATTAGCAACTTTTGAATGAACTAAAAATTCATACAAATTCATATCTGCCGACCCTTGGTATAGAGTGAAAATCAATTAAATTAATGATCTGTTACGATGGCGAAAAAAACCTTTGTCAATAGCTTTTTTTTTTTAAAAAATAACTTTTATTTCATGAATATACATATGAATTTAAATAAACAAATCCGAGAGAAGCTAGCTTGTCAAAAAAAACACGTTTTTTCTCTTCGACGTTCGTAGCTGCAGTGCAGTCAGTGTGACAGCTAACGTTTACGTTCAGCGGGTTACTGGTACGTCCACAGGTGTGTGACAGTGGACACGTTCAGCGGTATTACAAAGTACGTTCACGGGGTTAAAGAAGAATAAATGCTCTCCTGCAGTAATAAGTTTTCAATCATAAACGTAAAACTATGTTTTCAGAATGCAGTCTGGGATGGAAATCTTCCAAAAATCTCTTGCAATGTAGCTCAAAATAGCGCTTCGCCTTCAAGTAATATATTTTTTGAATTGGTAAGTCAGTGTTGTCGATTACATTTGTATGCCAACACTTTAACTCATGAACAAACTCGTGGTCTTTAACAATTTCATTCACTGTGGTAAAAACTAAAATAACTTTCAAAAACTCTCCCAGTTTTTGTGCCATTGCTTGCGTACCTTGTAGGGAAAAGTACAAATCTTGCATCATACTCCTATGTGCGCTGACTATATTTCCTTCGAAATAAGGTTATCGGATCAGGTATCTCCGTTCTATAATGATTGTATACCTACCAACAAATTACCAAAAATAAAATAAAAACCTGACAATTTGACCTACCAAAACCCATCGAGATCCCCAACAGGTTGATACGATCTTTCAACATTTCCGCAATATTTCAAGTTCCAAAAAGGAGAAGGGGATGGAGAAGTCGAAAAAAAATCATCTCAGCGAATTTACGTGACATTAAACTAATTAGAGAATCCACTTAAGCTCACAGGAGATCTGATAACAATTTTATTGCACCCTGAATTACATTCTTCAAAGCAGTTAACTGGCTACTCTGTCAGAATCACTGCCGCCAGCCATCCACCTCATCTTGTTAACCCACTTTTGATGATTCCTTTCACCAAGAACTACAAAATCCAGTGACGATCAAAATGTGACCTTAAATGGTTACTTCTCTTAAAACAGAAAGAAGCAATAATAAAAAAAAAAACAAAAAGCAATCTTCCGGATTAAAAGTGAATTTCAAAAGCAGTGTCACTGATCGCGCACGGAATAGAAACTGAAATTAAAATTCGAATCTTCAATTCGATATTTTGGTTCTAAAAAGTGTAAATTCAAATGAAATGGTTTCTTTGAAGGTCAGCAATCAGGATATAACATCTACTAACTTCTATAAAATACACAAACATTTGCAGATACAATTTTGTTGCTTTAGATTTATGCAATTGTTGTGTGTGTCGCTCCTGAATGTCGTGTGACGACCTCGACAATCTCGAAACAAATGCTTTTCAATTGAAATAAATTGTTCACGCGTTTCGTGTGAAACATTTCAACGGCTAAGTAGTGTTTCTTAGCTCGAAGCTCATTTAGGGCGTCATTCGAAAAATTACTTAGTGTGAATGCGGTTTTTTTTTTGTTTTTTTTTTGTAATTTTATTTTTCATTTTTATATTTCGTGCTCGGCCCCAGAGATTGCGGTCTATAAGTATCTGAGACGTGGTCTTTGGGAAAATGTATAACAATTATTGTTATTATGATGGATACAAATACTAAATCGTGATTGTGGCATGTTATGTGAGATGTTTAGTTAATTACAATGAGATCTAAGGTAATTTATGATCTCTTCAGTGATTGTGAAATCCCAAGGACAGGAACTGTTTTTGTTTTGTTTGTTTTTTTTTTCAGATCACTTTGATTAGACTTAAAGTGATACGATTATATTTGAGGGATATATACCATATTAATGTGTGATTTTTTGGATATATCTGGGCCAAGGCGGGGTCGTTTTGTGGACTTGATCAGTTGTTCCGTATTTTTCAAATCTTCCAAATTTATCGTAGAATTTTTACTCACGGAACTGGTGTATGTCTTTGGGTTGTAGAGGTCTGTTCTTTTTTTCAATGGCAAGGCCTCACAATCCATGAAACTAACAAGCAGCCATGAGCTTAGAACCATTTACATTTTCCGAAAATGAAGTATGTGCTCCGATCTCTGGTTTTGTTACAATACAACGAATCGTTGTGTTGAATTGCTGCAATATCTGACCCTACTGCTTATCTGTCAACTTACTGCATTCCGTTAGAGTCTCAGCCAAGCCACCACACTTGCCGTGTTTATCAATATGTCATTCATTGAGATCTAACATACCTATACCACCTCCTAAACCACATTCAAGTTAGTTGGGTTGGTATTTCTCTAGGAGCAAGCTACTTGAACCTTCTTCCTTATAATGTTCTTCGTTGAGAACGCATCAACATAAACGGGGCCAAACATTTTCCGTAAAAGAAAAATAGAACAGCCGGAGCCTATCTCGCCCTGCTTTGTAAATTTCCTATCAACCTCTAAGTTGTAAGTGTCGATTGAAGCCCTCTGGCCACAGTACAATAGTGGTTTCTTGTTGAAAGCATACGCTGGATTTTGTCTGTGTTCATCGCTTTAGCTAGCTTTGGTCACTTACATACCTTCAAACGTATTAAAAAAAAAAACTTTTACACTCAAGAATCGTAATTCGTCGTCTTCACAATGTCAGTCCCTAGGCAGACTCTTGCCTGAAACCAATGAGATATCAGTGCGGCAGCAAACATTTACTTTAATCATCCGGAATGTAAGTTTATCGGAGGATACCAAATCTTGACATTGTTCAGTAGGTCTCCCCTTTTCAGGTGATAGGTTAGATTAGAGCGGACCTTATATTACAACAATTGTTTATTGTAACACCACTAGGACAGCGGTGAAGGGCGATTAGCTGGATACTGTTGGAATCATAGAAACACATACATATGTATATCTTTAAATTTTGAAAGTGATAATTGCCAAAGGATTTCAATCTAGTGCACGAAGTTGGAAACAAACTATGCCATAGATAAAATTTTCTCTTCTCTCTCCAACTCTACTAGAGATAATTATGAGGAATGTTTAATCCATGCGCGTGTATTCGAAGAGCACAGCGTCCTATGTTAATTAATTTATTGGAATGAATCATCTGTTGGGCAGTTCCAGCAATTTATCAACGACGTAGTTCTCTGCTACATTCAAGTGTCATGGAACCTAACAGAAAGTTATTCTGTGGTATTTTGCTACTGCATTGAGGATACTCTGCAGTCCTTAACAACCCTCGATTTGATGGTGCTCGAAGTGAGGAATCTGATCAGTGCTTGGCTATCTGTGTATTTTGCAGCTGCTAAGCGCTACCTGTCAAATACAAAGCCAAAGGTTTGAAGACGCTACAGTGTACAGGTAAACCGAAGGATTGGTGTATGCCCCATGGTGTTTTCAGTCTTTTTTTTCTAGATCAGTAAGTTAAGTTGGTTCAATAAACAAGATCGAAATGCATCGTGAATAAAATATCATGCCCCACATTGAACTATTTCCGTTGGTAAGTGTCATGCATCTATATGAAGACAAAGTTTGTAGGATGCCTTTTCTCCAGCATATGGATCAGAGTTATGAGCTAAAGTAGGCAGCCTGTCCCTTTTTCCATGTCACTTGATATAAGTGAGAATTGTTTTAACGAAACTCTGGTTTGTAAATCACAATTAGAAATCAGGGCTTTCTAGCACAAATTGCGGGGCAACTAGAGATTTTTGTTGTGTTCTGCAAAATTTTCGTTCCCCTCATCTTGCTATCAAAAACAAGACCTAGCTACTTATTACTCTTTGAAAGAGTCAAGATGCTGTTTGACCAGGATTGGATAGTACCGTTTAAGTGAGTTGACATCAGTGCATCAATTGTAGAATAGCGAGTCCTTATATTCATATGCAACGATTTCTCTTCAGATTTATACCAGGTGTCATCTATGCGCCGGAATAAACTCGTACACGGTATTTGTTGTAGTAATCTCATGAATAAGTTCAGAGGAACGAACAAGCATAACTTCAAAATTAGAGCAAAAGGATCTTCCGAATCGTAAGATGTGAACGATTAAAGATTTTTGTGGCATAAAACTACAAAAGGCTTGTTAAAAAAAGGTTCTATGTGTGTTTAGAAAGTGGAAAGTGGGATTAAGTATGCAGTGCTCAGGTCATCTTTCTTGTTGTGGTAATATTTTATCCATTTCCAGCTGCTTCAGTATCTATGACCTGGTTACAGTTGCTTGGACCTTTCTATCTATCTTAACTTTGTTTTAGTCGGATCGACTATAATTTTACCTATGCATTTCCTTCCTTCCCTATTATCCTTCTACAGATAGGCCAACAATTTATTGATGGTATTTCATTTAAGGGATCGAATTATTTTTCACCATCTTTGAACCTTGGCGGACTTGTGTATTGTATTGTCCTATCTATCAAGAACTCTCTCATATACGTACTCGTACATATTTTGATAGTATGTGACACGATAGTTTTTGCAACTCCTCGTGTCGCTTTCCCTCCACTGACTATCCCTCTCATAATTTTACTGAGCAAAATCACAAACAATTTAAATCTTACAGTTTGTATCGTAGCCCATATTTCGTTTCGGAAGGTATGTGATCTGGCACGATTCGCTTACTTCGCCAGCGATAAATGGAAACATTTTTAGTCAACTAAAAATCCCTTGAGCTCACGTAGATTTTAAAAAAGTTCCCGCTTAATATGTCGTCTCCTTTTCAAAGGAATTATTGCACATATTGTTGTTCCCTGCTTGTCTTCAATATATTTTGGCATTTGAATTTTTTCTACATTTTTTCTTCGTTGCTCCGCAATCTGAAAAATGTTAGCTCCTTTGCCTATTCTTCAACCACGCTTGCTTATGCTCTTAGGTTGTGAGTGTACCTATTTTTATTCCCTACTGCTCGATTTGTAGGGTCGATTATGCAGGAATTCAGTTGTATATCACAAATAACGTCCAATTTCCGCATTGATGCGTCTGTAGCTACAGCTTGACTTGACTTGACAACTTTGAATTTAATTTGTGAACGCACTCTTTAACTAATCATCAAACTGTCACTGTCAATTTATTCAGTAAGCTCAACATTTTCATCATGGTAAAGTACACGAACGAGCAACGTCTGTAAATTATAAAAATTTTGAGTCTACATATTCGTTGTGTGATGTTGCCGTGTCAGTGAGAAAACGGGTTGGTCAAAGTGTCGAAAATATCGCTGCCGTTCAGGCGTCCGTAGCAAACGATCCAAATCATTCAATTCCACGGCGTTCTCAAGAATTGGGCATCGATCAGACCACATTATGGCATATTTTGCGTAAGGAACTTGGTTTACACCCATATAAGATCAAGCTGACTCAAGAATTGAAGCCGATGGACCATTTGAAGCGACGTACGTTCTCCGATTGGGTTCTGGAGAAGATGCGCCAGGATGGTGAATTTCATCTCAAGAAATGGGCCAGTCGATTAGCCGCCTCGTTCGTGCGATTTAACGCCGCTTGACTATTTTCTGTGGGGCTACGTTAAGTCATTGGTTTATGCCAACAAGCCGACGACGTTGGAAGAGCTCAGAGCCAACATTGAACGCGAAATAGCGGCGTGTGGCGGAGTCGTTGAAAATTGGGTCCAACAAATCGACCACTGCAAACGTGCCCGCGGTGGCCATAAGAACGAAGTCGGGTTCCACTCATAAATGTTTTGATTTTACTTCAAGCCGATAATAAAGTTTTCGAAATATCTTAAATGGTTTGCGTTTTATTTTAAAAAAAAGTTGTTAAGTCCTTATTGGAAAACCCTTCATAAAAGGTTCAGTTAGGAAGTGTAAAACGCTTCTGGGAGTATTAAAAAAAACTATTAAAACCACCTTGTATGGGTTGAGTGTCAGGAAAATTGCCAGATAGGCAGCCATGTGAGAGTTCTTTATAATATTTACGGCACTACAGCGACTACAGTTTTTTCCGTATGCACATTATATTGCCGCATAAGTGTTTGATACACGATTGTTGTACAACACGAAAAATATCGAATTCAATTGACTGATTATGAGAACTGAAACAATCACGAATCTTCAAAATGTTTTGCAAACTGAAAATCTATTTTTAAAATAAATTTGAAAGATACGGAAGCGCTCTTGATAATTTCTCAAATAATAGAAAACACATTGTCAAGGCACTCTCAGATATGGCATCACAGTTTGAAAGGTTGAACATCTTTAATAATTAAGTGACACATTACTGGTCTTACAATTTCCGAAAGTTCATGCAATGGTTCAATGGAATGGTGCATATAATTGAGCAGCAAACTATGTTAATTATTTGACGGTCACTCTAAAATAGAATCCTGATTGTTCCGTGTTGGATGATATTGTAAGTGAAATCTTTGAAAACAGTATCTTTACAAGGCTTTATTCGTAAAGCCAACAAAGGTATACTATATTTTGTCATGAGTAACTGAATAATATGACAAATGCGGAATTTTGATTTAAAATCTTTTGGTCTTGAATGTGGGTATGACATTAAGTGTGATTCGATTACAACTCTCAATTATAAGCATGCGAATTTTTCGTTGTCACGCGATCAAGCCAACCGCGCCAAACAATTAATCTTATCCGCCAATATTCATTGCTGTTTGTGTTTTCAACACATTTTATGGCAGGGATAATAAAATCTGCTAACGAAGCCATAAATGAAATGTACAAAGGTGGGAATGTGGGAAGAATTTTTCACTCCAACCACCAAAACAATAATTAGATTTTATTACCTAAACCATAAGAATCTGAATCATAGTATCTCGTACTTTTGTTGGGTGCAACTTGACACCTCTACGGTAACTCTGACATCGATGAACGTCAAAAATGGCCAAATTATTCGGCTTGACACCCTTCAAGTACTATGGTAAAATTCTTATGCAAAACTGAACTTTTCTCATTGGTTAAGGCATAACAAGATTGTTCCCAAATAAATTCGCCTTATCACCAGCTACCATTGAATAATTTTCATGGAATTTTCCTTTCAATAAAAACGCATTTTGGCCGTTAAATTTTGAAATGAATGACCACCTCATTGCTTCCGATTTCACAACGAGTTAAGCAGCCTCCACATGTCACAACTAATTAAGTTCATTCATCAAATCCATATCGTGAATCTGTATCCTCACTTGAAACTCCCACTTTTTATTTATATTTATTTATTTTTGTCTAAACCGACTCTTTTCAGTATTTTTCTTCATGTTTTCTTTAGCTTTGTTTTTATCGCATATTCTCAGAAGTAAGAGCAAATAGAGGAGAGCCACATAAATGCAAGCCCGACGCACCAAAGTAAAGAAATCAAAGTGTCAAGTGAAAAAAAGAATACGAGTATCTACCACCCGTGTCCGTTGAGTGAATGTGAAGGGGAAAGTTGTCCACCGATATGGTACTCAGGTTCAAATCGTTTTTAACACTTTTTCAGTTGTTTTGAATTTGAATCTCCCACTGTATTAAAGGTGCAGAGCAGAGATATCCACCAGTCAACACATAAGATAGAAAAACAACTCGAATAATTTTTAATACAAATCCAGGTGATCACTCATGACGTGCATAACTACATGTATTCGTATAGAAATGACTTTGTGCAGCATCAATGTGTGGGCAAATGCATTCGTGTAGTTGAAGTCTTAGTGTATCTCTTTATTACCCCAACGAACTATCCATATGCAGCTCAGCGCCCAATAAGCCGGCTTTTAGGTGACAAGAAATATATATTCCATTTGAATATATTGTGGTGTATTGTCATCGTTGTATGGAGATTTCGAATATCTCTATAACCTTTCACACAATAGTCTCTATCGGATTCAATGGTACAAAGACCAGCTGAATAAACACAGAAACATTGGTACGACGAGGTTCAGATACAATAGCAGAATGGAAATTAATTTCATTTCCCCGAATCCAAATTGATTATGTCCGGTGCTTGAGATTGAGATTGGTGGTCTTCTTTCTTATTTTGATTGAAAGTAAAAGTACATACGTTCCATTCGACAAAGATTCGGATTAACGAAATTAATTTGTTGTTTACGCCACAATCAAAAGAATGTCCAGACTATGTGCTGGAAATGATGAAAACGTTACAAAAAATGTCTCATTGAAAAATGGAGAAACCCTCATTCCTATTTGTGAAAAAAGTTTGAATATTCTGTATCCATGGTCTGAACAACACGCAATTTATTGTACAGCTCCATGACTTCCTGTTCAACATAGTTCCAAAAGAGGTACAATTTTGTATGAGTTTAAAAAATCCCTCCAACCAATTCATATGATGTTGGAAAATATGGTGTGTACTGCGTAGTTTGAAAGCTGGTCGAAAGAACTATATGCCAAAAATTTCTCGTGCAGAAGATACACACGCACATTCCGTACCTTTAAACCTTCAACTGTACTCCCTGAAGCCGACTGAAATTTCGCGATTCTTTTGTGAGCCGAAAAAACCGCTTATGGAATGCTATGCTGAACTAATTATTTCCTAGTTTAAAAGTAGAGCAGTTACTGAACACTTGCACATGCATATGCGAAGGGGACAATGGTTCTTGATTTGTTCTCAATCTGATCTGTACGTTGAAGATGCGTTTCGGCCAGAAAATCCTTAAGAAGTTACGTAAATATCTATTTACGAAAGTTTGCAGCTTTCAATTGACAATGTTGGTAACCTTCCAAGTTATACACACACATGCATAGTAGTACTGATTTTTTTAATTAGTGGTGCCCGAAGTATTGTACATCGCTGGTGACTACCAGGAATAATAACGATGGAAGTATCCAGCCCTGACGTACTATGAAGTTCAAAGTCCTTTGACAACTTACTATTGTGCAGAATGTGACACTTACCACCATCGCGAATAGCCTTAATAATATATAATGTTTTTCGGGAAACCTCTCCTACGCAAGGCTTTCCAGATAACATCTCTGTCGAAAACCTTTTCGAAGTCAAGGAACAGTAGATGAGACGAAGATCTGAACTCGATGCTTTGCTCAATAATGATTTTTAATGTGTTAACGTAATCTACGCAAGAGTATTCACTTTAAAATCCCTCCGGTTGGGGATCGAACTTTGAGTCTAGATGCTCTCTTATCCGCTCTAGACTATCTTAGTTTCTATCATTTTTACTTCCGGGAGAACGTATATTCCTCTCCAGTTCCCGCTTTTCACTTCATTTTCCCACACTCTAAAAATGAGCGGTTTGAGTAACCCTATCGACACCGCTTGAAAAAATTATTTTGCTGGATCTGGAAGTGGATGTGTTGCTGGTTCGAATGCGGTGAGCCCGTAGGAGTTTGGGACTGTCGGTATTGCCCATCCTCTCTCGATCAATTTTCACAGTTTTGGGGTTGACGGATGCAGTACGAAGGCTTATAGTGGCTAAAATGAAATGATGGTGGCGAGACATTCCTATATCAGCTTCAGATTCGTTTCGAACGTTAAGAACCCAATTTGTGAAACGTTGACTTATCACCAACTGGTCGATTTTGTTCGACCCCCCATTTTGTATCAGCCCTCGTGTTCGGACAAAATTTTTCTAATGACTAGCCGGTTAATATTGAAGAACGCTATGAACCGTTTCCTATTATTATTTTTTTTTTTTTTAAAGAACTTAACACTTAAGTGGGTATGAATGCACTTGTAATGCCTCAGCATGTGCTAAGTTTTTTGAAACTTGGACAGAGAGTGAAGAAAGATGTTGGGCTCAATGGTTATTTTGCTCCATGGATGGCATTCAACATTTAATGGGGAGACAAAATTGTTAGTGATAGCTGGCTTGTTATTGTATTCTTGTCAACTACACATCTTACTTGATTTTTGTTGACTGAAAAAATGCAAGTCTTTCGGGCACGGCTGGGATTAGAACACTGAACCTTCCGATTTGAAAGCCAGTTTACTACCACCTGAGCCACAGTCACCCATATTGCCGTGAACTCCCATCACGTGCCTGAACGCTGTTGAAATCTCCCATTACGATTACCATGTCCCCATAAGGAGTATAGTTGTGAGCGGCATCGAATTGGCTCGGCCACAACGTTCAGAAGGACAACAAACCAAGAGTAGCTTTGAATTTATCCCCCAGATCCGACAAAGACCACAACTGGAAGTTGGAAAAACAGTCCGACCGACATTAGCTTTAAAGAGGAACCCAGGTTAGTTGAATTCGAAGTGGGGCAAAATGCCATCATAGTTTACCATCTCTCAGCTTGCACAAAGAAATCCTACGGTACTCTGACCAAAAAATTCGTCATTCGGATTGTGATCGGGGCGACGAACAGCTCAGGCATTCCAAATATCCGCCATCTTCGCGGAGCCAACATGTGTTTGAATCAGAATAGTGATCCTTAAGCCAAACTGAGAATAAAGCAAAGAGGGCCAGTGGCGCATTGGTAGTTACCTTATCAGAGATGTTGTCTTAGAAAGGATTGCATATGGTTAACGCCTCTCAGTATCAATGAAATAATGTCCTCGATTTAAATACTCATGTTAAACAAAGTGTTAGAAATCAATGGCTCCTCGCAGAATCCTACGACGCTTCGCCCATATTTACGGCAGGCATACTATTTCCATTAAAAATAAGTCCTGGAATAGTGAAACTTTCCTTAAAGCCAATGAAAACTTAACAATCATTAAGTATCATACAAAAAAAGTCAGGGTGGACCTAACGCAACATAGCGTCGTTCAAGTTTTTTTGAGTCTTGTTCAAATAGAGGCTCAAGTTCAAGTTAAGGTTCCAAAAGGAAGTCGGTAGAAAAATAATTGCGTTACTCAAATTCACTTACGGGAAGATTCGAAAGAGAGTGGTCTGTAGTGTAGAATTGTTTTAGTTTGCAGATACGTGGGAGATAATTTTATACACGTTTCAATTGTTGAAATAAAACAAGATTCGAATAAACATAAAATTTCTTCCGTATTCCATAATTTTAGAACTAATCAAAAGCCAACGTAAAATAAAAAAATATTAAAAAAAAAAAAAACTGGCAATGCCGGAGAAATGCTACTCACTCCGCCTAATGTTATACTACAAAAATTCACTCACATATCATTCAGCAGGGCGTTGTTATTATTTTTGTTCATTTCCTTCTTTCCACTGTTCGTTGTTAAATACATGTAAATGGGCAATTGTGCCTATCTTTCCGTTATTCAAATAAATTTCATTACTTTATTGTCTCTACCGGAATTCGCAAACAGGAAAGCTTTTGCACCGAATTACGTCTCACAGCTAAATATAAAGGACAACGCAAAAGCAAGTCTCATTCTCCAGGATTTCTGGCTGCCATCTTTAGCGCACACTCGGGAAAAGTTCAAAAAACGATTTGTTTTCCCCTCCCTCTTTGGACACACTATTGGCAGCGATTACATATTCACCCACTCGCTTATCTCATTCATCATCACTCTCATTTTCCACAGCAAAACAAAGTGAAATGAAAAGTTTATTCACTCGCTAGCAGACTGAGTCTCACGTAGTCACGTTCACATTCACGTATTCGTATGCACCTCAAAAGTAAACATAGATAATTTGTGTGTTATTTTACCGTTACCCAATTGTGGAAGCGTCTCTGCAATTTGATTTGGAGCCAAGTCTTTTAGCCGGCCTATGTGCGCGTCTATACGTATCCGAGTATACCTACCTGCCAAACGAGAGAGAGTCAAGAGCTTTTCTTTAATTGTTCTGTTGGCCTCTTTTCTAAACGCCAACGAACGCATGAGTACGACTGTACGAGAATTACCAAACGTCGGACGCCAGAAGAAACGCCTGAGCAGAGTCGCTGTGTAGCCGTCGTCGTCGCAACTCATTGACGTTTCTGTTGTTTCTGTCGTTTGTTTGGAGTTTTTCCCGTTGTGCATGGAACAGCCAAATCAAAACAAAGAAAATTTCAATTCCTTGTGCAGGAGTAAGCATAAACAAAGAAAACGATCTATCGGGGTGTTTAATATTTAGAAAATATTATGTAAACGTCAAAAAATCACGCAAAAACCATAAATCTTCACAATGACAGGCGTTCTTGACAGTAGTCCCCAAATAGCTACACACTGTGCAAGTGTAAAGTGGCGTGCATTTTCCGCTGTTGACTGATTTAACTGATTTGACTGTTTGAACCGAATCCGGAACAAGGAACGCGTGGAGACGTTGAATTTCATCAATATCAGACTCAGACTTCAGTGCTTTGGAAAACGAAGGACACTCATATTTTGGTGTTTCTGTTTTTAAATGGCGTGGCCTTGACGATTTTGTTTTTCTTCCTTTTTTTTCTCTTGTTTTATTGACAAACAATCGCGCGCCTCGAGCATTGTGCATTCGAATTTCGTGGTAGTGGTGGTGGTGTGGATTTTTGAAATTCTTCTTTTGCTTTTGGAGAAAGAAGATTCTGTCGGAAAAAATGTCGGACAGTGCGCCAGGAAGCAGTACTCATTCGCCGGTAGAGAAAAAAGAGAAAATATTCGATTCATCGGACGAAGAAACAATAATCAACAAGAATGGCAAGAAAATTGGTAAAAAAAAAAAATTGAATTTTGTCCAGAATTTGTCGTATTTATTTGTTTTTCTCCAAAACGAAAAGAAAAAATCGAGAAAATCTACTCTCTGAAAGAAATGGATTCGAAATGGATTTGAAATGGATAAGCAGGCGCGGGTGGCAGCGGGAGGGTAGAGGACATCTGAAGGGTATTCATGGCATTGGGGGTTAGGTGTTTCATACGTTGCCCTCATTTGTTTGTTTATTTTACGTATTGCCTTACTACGAACTTGACGTGGGTTACCGATGAAGCAGTTCATTGTTTGGGTTTGTTATGGCGTCGACAGTTGATTTTTTTTTTGTGTCTGAATCTCAAACTGAAAGTGCGTGAAAACACTATATATGCAGTGACTCATGGAATTGATTACATTTTTTTTCGAAATTAAAATATTTTCTTATGAAGTACAAATTTCATGACTGCATATTTCGACAGATATTCCAGGAATTTCACGTCAAAAAAGGGCATCCAAGTTGTTGTTATTGGCTTGTTGGTATAGACTAGAGACTTCATAGAGTCCGAGACCGAACTTCATCTTGGATTAGTCGATTGTTGGATGCCCTAAATCGCATTTCTTCTTAGCCTTCCAGTCTCAATTTATCATAAAAAAAAAGGTTAACATGTGGCGATGTTCATTGTCTGACAGCTCCACACTTACTTAAGCTGAAAACACACCGGATACTACACGACGTCAATTGTTGGGGAATCAGACGACAATCCATTGATTCTTATGAGTTAGCACACACCAAAGCTGACGAGGCAAAAAGACATGTTCCGTGAAAATAAAAATCGTCTTTTTGCCTTTGAAAAGCAAGACGCCTTGTCCAATTTGGTTTGTTTTCAGCCTTAGGTGACGCTACAGTTTGGTGTGGACCTCAGCCTAACTAACTCCCTGGAGTAATGCACTTCAAGTCGGTTGAACTTGTGAGACCACCTAAAGCGGACTGGTTTCCATTAACTCTACATGTCTCAACGATTTCAGGGGGTCCATGCGCAGATCAATGATCGTCGTCGCCGTCGAGCTCATATAGTTTCTCATTAAATCTTCTCATTCAAATCCTGTCACTTCGAACAGGACAAAAATATTCTACACAGAATTTTTCCTTTTATTTTTTACGGGCAGCAAGACTGGGATGATCAAGCTTTTGTGTATACACAGTGTAGCAAATAATATGTTGTACTGGTTCTAAAAAAACATAATTAAAACATGATTTTCGTTTATTTTTTTGTGTTTTGATTTGAAATATTCTCCACTCAGTTCATTACACTTATTACAGCGATTCAATAGTGATCCAAATGCCTGCTTTATCTAATTTTGTGGAATCGCCTCCAGTGCTCGTGGCGAAACTGGTTGAATGGTAGGAATGTCAAAAAAATAATCTTTCAATTTCGGGAACAAAGAGAAATCGCACAGTACCAAATCAGGTGAGTACGGCGAATGACTTAATTTCGAGCCAACAATTTACAAACAATGGGTGCTGTGTGACGCTGCATTTTCAACCCAACTTTGTTTTACCCAAATCCTAGCGAAGAAGGGTTCAAATAGTATCTTTGCTGATGTTGAAGCCCTCTTCCATCATTCTCCGTGAAACATGGAGGTCTTCTGTAACAAAATCACGTATCATTACATGCGCCCGAACTGAAATTAGCCTTCCTGTGTGTTTTTTATCCTTCAGCGTCTCACTGCCGCCCAAAAAACGTTTATGCTACTCGAAAACAACTATTATATTCAAACCATCATCACGGTACATTTGTTGCATCAAACGGAATGCTTCTGATGCATTTTTACCAAGTTTTGGTGGAAATTTAATAACCGCTCTTTGATCCATGTTAAAATTTCAACATCAAGTAAAAAGGCGGCTCTGGAAAAGACAATTTTTATAAAAGTTAAATGTCAAAGAAATCGGTGAGAGCCCACTAAAGTCTGCCAAGGACAATAGTTGTACAGACTTTTGAAATATTGTGTCTTTGAAAGATTTTGACCGCATCGAGTCAACCGCCATTTAGCTAGAAATGATTAGGAATTGAGAAATTAGGAATTAACTACCTTTTTGCGGAGACTTATGACTTATCCGAAATTCAAACCAAGGAAAATTAGAGAACATTTCGAAAATAGTAGGTTGGACTCATTAGGGTGTGGTATCTCGCCTGAGCACTATGTTCATAACAACTTAGAAATTGTACTCAAAAAACAAGAACGAAAATTGCCTTAATTTTTCGCCTAATTTAAAAACAAGAAGGCACCGAAAGCTGATCTGCTCGAGATGGATCAACTTGGTAGCTTTTGTTTGCTTAAGCTGGTGTGCAATTGTCCAACCCTTTATCTATTCAGAATCGGACCGAGGCTTCGAAATTTTAATTGATATGAGCTTAAAAAAGTTAAAATGGGTCGGTGTGGGGGATTATTAATGGACGCAAACATTTTTTTTCTTTAAACGTGCCCTTTCTGAAGAACTATTTCCGGGTTCTAACCATTGTCCTTTTCACATTGAAGCAGACATTGTCTTGTTGTTTTGAATTGCCTCAACGTGACCATTATTTCTGCATCCAAATGATTTTGATTTGTTTCTTTTTTACTGCCGACTACAGAGATAAGATCCGAAACAAGCATACAGCTATCTTTGGCTTTCGTTGAATGGTGACAGTTTCGGTTATTCTGTAGTCCTGGACTTCTCGATTCTTTCATTCTTCCAGAAGTCTTCATAAAGCAGGATGCTATGTGTACTTTGCTCACTTGCGTCATGTGGTGGTTATATTTTTTTAAACAATTTTACAAGTAGAAGATCTGATAACACCTATAGTGAGTTAAAAGCAGAGACTCTCTGGCTTATACTGACTCAAGACAACAGACACTTCACTGTTAAACTTAGCACTGAAGTTGTAGTGAGATGAGTATAAAAAAAAAACCCATCGCTAGTAACTGTCATCGGTTGTGGTGACGGAATAGGCATCAATTCGTGGAAGAGCGAATAATCTGCATCTATAGCGATGGCCATTACGCATTTAAGGCCTTTCTAAATCCACTTAGCATTTATAAGCTGGTGAGAATGCAATGCTTCTTTGAACGGAGTCGAAGAAGTGACTCTTTGTTTGGTTGTCAGGTCATGATGAAATTACAATACACTTGTTAGGCAAAATTCAGAAGATAATTTAAAAGCTTTGAAGCTGTGTTAATACTGCCTTGACTGTTGGGTTTCGTGTAAACATAACAGTAGATACCAAAACTGTGTAGGATGCTGCAAGACAATGCAAACCCTCTGCAAATGTCTCTAACAGGTTTCTCAGTATACTGCTTACTGGCATTCCTATAAGAAACTTTTGCTAGGCATAAGTGACATGACGTCCTGCGATGCATGCTGTCGGTGGTCTAAATGCTCTGTTCCGACAGCAAAAGGTGGCTATCAAATGAGTTTCTCACGTCATTCAAATTTCACCATGGATGGATGTCCTTTCGTCAACATTTTTATATTACATCTTATCAACTAAAGTTGTTTAACTACGATGTTTGACGTATTTATACGATTGATTGTTAGTTACATAAATTCTTGCGGTTGATGTTGATAAGAGCTGTTTAAGTCTGTGAGTTTTATTTGCTAGTTTGCAAGCAATACGTACGCACAACATTGTATTGAATCTCAGATAAAGTCGTTGTGGGCGTGTGGTTGCATAATCTTGTTCATGTTTATGTGACTCAGACAGTTAATCTTATGTGCAAAGCAGTCGTCATAGGTACGAATGTGGTTATATCAGCACAGTAGCTATCAACACAACAGTTATCAGCATAATAATTCATCAGATGGAGCCCTAATTTCTATACAAATGGAGCGCTGACTGCTAGTCCAATTGATGATATCTTTTACGGCAGAAGTTAGAGTCCTCCTCTGAGCACCTGAATCAAGTCACCGACTAAAATAACATGCCGAGATAATAGACTCACGAATAACTACACATAATATCTTCTTCAGTAACTCAGATAACCTACTAAAAAGAGAGCGCGTATACCATGTGCCGAATACAAAATGAATTGGCCAGTACCAGTTGTAATATCAAATTTATTTCCATTACGCTATCCAGATACTTGATTGCATTCTAATACGAACAAACGAATATTCATTTCATACAATTTTTAATGATACTCATCTTTAATGTTTTAATGTTTTCTATTTTGTGTTTTTATTTCCAGACCTTGGGGTTGGCAGTTTCGCAAAAACCGTGACACCATGTCCATTACGTGCGCCACTGGTTGTAACCATCGTTGGATTGCCATGTCGCGGAAAATCATTTGCTGCCCACAAAATTGCTCGTCATCTCAGCTGGAAGGGCGAATTGGCTAAAGGTATGTTCGAAATATGTAAACCTAATTTCTAAAAAGCAAAGAAAAAAAAAAAAGTTTAAGTAGGGGACACCCGGGTTTGAACCGGGGACCTCTCGATCTGCAGTCGAATGCTCTACCACTGAGCTATATCCCCACTTATCGTGACCTTGGTAATATTGTAATCAGAACTATTGATATTCTTATAAGTTTAATTGGCTTGCCGTAATGTAATAAAGAGTGATGCCATCAAAGTTTTTTTTTTTGTAAGAAAATTAAGTATCTGTTATATAAAAAAAAGTAGGAAATCCACCATTTTTTATGTCCATGGAAATGGATCAAGAACTTCCTAAAAAAGGAAACTTTTAGTATTCTCCAATTGTTTTGGATACGTAATATCCCATTAAAATAAAGGAAACCTATTACCCAGTTCGACCGTTTAGTTGTGGGACTTTCCATGTAATGGGTGATTTTTCAAGCGTTTGGTTTTTATTTGTCAAAAAAAAACACAAGAAAATAGCAGGAGTGTATGCAAATTATATTTGAGTTCCTAAATCAATACTTACCATTTACTATTTAAATATCATACCATGTAATTTTTGGAGACGACAACGTTTTACGTAGTCCATACGAAGTCCAATTTTGAGTCACTTTTTCGAGCGTATTGACTGGTATCTCGCTAATAACACTTGTAATGTTTTCTTCTAATGCTGCAATAAATGCTGGCTTCTCGGCATAGACGAGTGATTTGTCTTGTTTGCATAAAAGGCATCAAATAGCAGGATCTAGCCGGCCAATTTACCGGTCCAAAAATACAGATAAATTGTTGGGAAATAAGTTCCTCAATCGGTCCATCGATGCGCATACTGCGTAGCATGTAGCGCCGTCTGAAGGTATGTTGGAAAAATACGATTCCGCCGGACGATAAACCTCACCGAAGAGTGCATTTTTCCGGGTGTTTTGGCAGATATTGTATTGCCTGAAGTTGCTCATCGGACCGAATACGGCAGTTTTGTTTATTAACATAACCATTCAACTAGAACAGAGCTTCGTCGCTAAAGACACCTTTTCAATGAAAGAGCGAATCTTCCATCAACTTTTCTAAATCCACTCGCCGGAAATTCGACGCTGTGGCAGGTAGTTCGGTTTCGATTCCTGTACAAGCTGTATTTTGTAAGGTTTTAGACCAAGATCCTTGTGTAAAATCTTCAGAAATGGACAAATCTCTGTTTTCATTAACATTGGCGGACACAGCAGTTTATTTTCCTCTGTACGTACTCTACGTATACGGGTAAGTGGCTTTGTCTCCAATAGAATATGGCTTGAATTGCTTGCTCGGTAGGTCGATTGTGACCACTGTTTAATGGTCAAAGTGCGCGAAAACATTTTTTACCTAGCATAAATTTTAATAACAAAATCACTTGTGAGCTGTGGAAAATAGAATACTGAAAAACCAACAACCTTCGAAAGCAGGTTGTCTGATTTAGAAAAAAAAAAAAGATATTGCACGTACGAATTTGGGCTCGACAGCGGCACGGATGTTACGGTTGGAGGTTTGAAGGGGCGGAATGCCACTGGCGATTTCGGTGGAGCACTGTTGCTGAAAATAGCGATAGCGATAGAAAAGAACCGGTCTAGCAACTCATCGCTTGCAGTATGCACCTTATGGATTAGACAATTTTTTCAAGCGCTTCAAAGGCTCAATATTTGGATATCGGATAGTGCAAAACATAGTTTCCATGTCGGATCACAGTTTGTAGTTCCATGGATTGAGGTCTAGCTACGAGTTGGCCAATCATACCTGAAATGAACTTTGGAACTTGGATTTTGAGCCATGTATGGACCATTTTTCTTCTATGGAACAGAGACTTGCTGTGAAATGTCCACGGTTTATTTGTTGAATTGCTCCACAACTTTCTCTAAAACGTACGTTTGATATACTTCCACCAAGTTTTAACACTTTTCTAGAAGAAATGAAGCTCGGTGACTCCATCGTAGGCGACTCCTCACCAAACACAGAATGTGGGCGGTAGCCACGTTGAACTCTTAAACCGAGTTCAGATAAATGGCGTGATGACAGAGTATACGCCATGTCGCTCTGTTTTTTCCAAAATTCTTCAACGGTGAAAATTTTCTAGTTAGTAAAATGAATTTCTCTCTGAATGAATGCTCGTATGAGAGTAAGACGCCGCTGTGTCTCTGTATGCGTTAAGATCACGGTTTAAGATGCGGGACATGCTGGTCTTGCTGATATCCATCTCCCGAGGCATGATTTTTTGGTTGCGCAGCGGATTTAGATGACTTCGATTTTCCACGGTCTTGGTGACTTGTGTTCGCACAGTGCGCGAATGACCAGATTATGGTCGATTATTCCACCAATATTGTCAAATAACTTCACGATACGATGCACAAAGTTTCAAAATCGGAAAGATTTCGCCTTTTCGTGTAAACAACTGACGTCAAAAACTTATTACCCGGAAACTAGGCATAAATGCCACGTGTCAAGGATCGGTTAAGTTTAAGTGAATACACTCATTTGTTCTTAGGAATGAATTTATGTATTTCAGGTATTAAAACATTTGCTAGCACTAAGTTTGTTATTCTCTCTCGGTATATCCAAATCCTCAACTCTTGCTCCCTCTCATTTTTATAATTGATTTCCGACTTTTATGTCCTATTATTTGGACAGGTTGTTCCCATGTGAGTCATGGTTTGCCTCTAGATGTTGGGCCGGCTCGATTCCGTAAAAAGCTATTGGAATGATTTTGCTGTTTTAGTGTTGCGCTGATTTGAAAGTATTGCAACATTGATATTTCGGTGCGATTTGACACTTCTCGCCGGTATCTACCGTCATTTGAGATTATGTCACCTAGACATTTAAAGGCTGAATACTTTTTAGATGTTGCTTTCGTTACTGATGATATTTGGGAGGTCTTTTTGATGTGTAAGCATCTTAGCTCTCGGTATGGGCTTCACAAGTTTCTTGCCGTCACGTGTAACCAAACTAAGTATCAGTGTATTTACACAGACCCAGAGTAATAGCATTAACATTGCAAATGTCAACATTCCCTTCATACGTTTGACTGAAATATTCTATGTATGTACACAGCGTTGTTGTTGTAATCAATGTAAATTAAAACTTAAATTTTACCTATTTTGTAAGCGCTCGCCGTTCGCCCACACTGTACATATACACCGAAATATATTTCATTCTTCTCTCCACATACAAGTTTCGTACGGTAGCACTACAGACTGAGCACCGGGCACACAGACGTGTTAGCACTTATAAGGACTGAGACGTCAACAAACGGCGATTTTGTTTTTTTTTACCTTTTTTAATTGAATCGTCTAAGGCTTTGCCGAGTCGTATGCGCAGATATTTACACATCAAATTCACGAGTACCTGCTACACACGCCTTTTTTTTCGATACTCAGATTACTTTGCTTCTGTTAGCATCCCGAAAGTCGTGTTCACACGCGCAATGTAGTCGAACTAACCTCGAGTTTTGATAAAATTTATATTAGTTTGTTGAAGTTGTTGCAACGCATGCCTTTCAATATGGAACACTATAATGACATCTGTCAAAAAATGATGTTAACTTCAGAGAATGCCTATTGGAATAATTGGAAGCGACTGAGAAAAACCAGTAAAGTACTAAACTCTCAAAGTTCGCAAGTTGGTTGATTGACATCCTACCGCTCTTAAAAAAGAAAAACTAAAATTCATCTTATAGGAGCTCGTTTTCAAAAAGAGTATTATTTTGTTTGCATTTAAGTAATGGCAACGCTGGTATTTGCATGTTCTTCCTTCTTAATCTTCTTCAAGCAACTACAAAAGTATTGCTGGGATGAATGAAATTATGGGTATTCTGTTGTACTAACTTTGCCAAGAAAAAAATGCAAGGGGATATAGCTCAGTGGTAGAGCATTCGACTGCAGATCGAGAGGTCCCCGGTTCAAACCCGGGTGTCCCCTTTGTAGACACTTTTTGCTGTTGTACTATTCCAAAATAATTTTTTTTTGTTATTCACTAATACTTAGACAGCTGGTTTAGGTTTTTCACATAAAATCCAACGACATAACCTAAGCGACACCCGTATTTTACTAATAAACGATTCATCAGATATAATTCCGAAGCGTGAGTGGATTGTCTTGTTCGCGTATCTACGCGTATCATTTGCTATTTTTTATTTACATGCCTACCCCATCGCACGCAGAATGCGTGATTGTATGTAATTATTTGGGATGGTCTAGGAGGAACAGTTTATTAGACAATTTTCTCGGAGCTATATTTAGAATTTTATATGAATGAATTGCTAGGAATTGACAATAGATGTACCCCACTCTATGGTGCGTGGTTGGGGTTTGGACACATACGTACAAAATATTTAAGATTAAAGGTGAAACGTTTTCCTGCCATCGATGGGGCATAAGTTGATTTAGGATATCAAATGTCAACGAGGGAAAGGCAATCGGACAGACGTGATATTTTAAGGTCACAAAGAGGTCGACTTGTTTACTGTTATGGAACGAGGACGATTGATTGACAAGAAGAGAGTGTATCATTAGATTTATTGTGTTTGGATAAAGACGGTACTATTAGAAATATTTTTGTATCTGATAGGTCCTATTAGTTGGATGAACTTCAGGGGCTCTCGATGTCTGATTATGGGTAATTGATGGTAAATAAAGTCTTTAATTGAATTTGTATCAAAGCATCATTAATAGATTACGATAACTTTGGTAAAACTGTTTAATTGGTTTGCTCGTTAATTAGTTACTTTTGTTTAGGAACTTTCCAGTTCTGTTGTAATTTGTTGCTTGACATTTGTTGACGTCCAATTAGATGTTCAAACACTTTAATTATTCAATGAATATCAAAAGGAATCGATACTTACTTTTGTAATTATAGGCAGACAATCGTATAAGGTAGCTTATGTTGTTTTTCATTTCTGAAAATTCTATAGACTAGACTCCAGTCGACTACATCAAAATTCCATTTACATTTTCTGTAATCTTATGTTAAGAATTTTTATTTCGAAGGACTACAAATTCTGGTTTTAGGACACCGAGTCGGCAGTGAAACGGAGAAAGCAGGCTTGGTCTTTTTTCCAACAGATCCGCTATTTGAAAAGCTGTGGACGACGCAATAGTTCGCCTTTCACATCACATGCCCACTGTCAACACTACCAATTCCTAAGTCTCTTTTCAGATCAGTCAATCAAGTATATTTTCAGCATGAGTATTGGTTGGTTTGACTCCTAGTGAGCTGCAAATACGGGATGTTGACTATACTGAAACCGGCACCGGAACCGATTTAAAGGATGTTTTTTAAGAGCTTGAGAACTTTAAATAATAATACAAGACAGAAATATTGTTGGAATGAATTTCTGGTAGATAATTTCATTTCGTTTATTTATGATATGATTTCTGGCATATGCCCGCCGCGGTTACGAATTACATGGTCCATTCGATCAGTCCAATTTTTCACTACTTTTTCCAATAAATCTGGCCGTATGGCGTCTATGGTGGCTTGAGTATTGGCTTCCAATGCTTCAACATAGCCCAATAAAAAGTAATCGAGAGGCGTTAAGTCGCACGGATGAAAGGCCAATTAACAGGACCAATTCTGGAAATAAAGCTGACACCAAATTGATTTTTCAATGAATTGATGGTTAAGAACCAAATGTCATCGATGTTTAGCTGATTAATTTTTGGAAACAAAAATAGCTGGATAGCGCTCGCTATTCACCGTAACGGCGACGAATCGACATTTCGGCGTCTTCTTCAACATTTCGCGCTACAGCAGCAATATTCTCTTCGGTACGCACATTTTTTTGTCTTGTTGATGGTTTTGAATCGAGAAGAGTAAAATAAGAGCGAAAACGATCAATAACTGCACGAATTGCTTGCTCACTTGGCCGATTATGGTATGTTGACTGTAAAATTGAAGAATCGCTCTATGAACTTCGAAACAGATTTATTTTTTTTCAACGTAAATTTCCGTCAAACCTTACTGAAAAGAAATGTCAACACACTTTGAACTTGACAGTTGTCAAACCATAGACAACAACCATCGAAACTTCTCATGCAGCTTAAAAAACAAAACACCTTTTATAAGGCCGTCCTTCTTCTACTCGCTCTGGAAAGCGGCTGGAAACATCGTTTATGTTAAATTTTAGAATCGGACAGTCATTTTAAACACATCTTGTTAAAGTTGATCGATAAGTCAATGCATAAAAACCGTGATCCTAGATAATAAAAACATATCCGGGGACGCTATCATAGTGCACATAATCTGACATACATACTGATATCGTGTATTAAAATAAAAATAATCTCCAAAAACCTGTGCAAAATTACTTCTTAAACGGGGTAAGCTTCTATGAGGCTTAAGCCGTTTTTTTATTATAAAACAACAACAAGTATTCTTAACTTCTTATTTAATAACTAGTTCAAAATGTCATTTTACCAGTTAAAACTTTTTACCAGCGTTTTGATAGCTTGTGTGTTGAAAATGTTGCCCTCACTTTCTCAAGCAAAAACCATTACACTCACACTCGTTTCCATCAAAAAAAATTTGTAGAGCTCTGCAGTCTTACGTTGTCGTGGTGAAAGAATACCAGCCTTTCTGGTGGCGAAATATGGATATTTGCGCTGTTTCCTAAATTTGTGTGGTACCCTACACAGAGTTTTGACAAAACCCAAGTCCTTGATGCGAACCAGCTTAGTTGCCCAATGAAGTCTAAGCGTGACGACCATATCTACGGAATTTAATCCCGGATTAGACCTATTCATATTGCAGAACACTCTGTCTACAATATCTGATGATCTCTCTGAAACACTTTCACTTTTATTTTTAAAAGATACAATTTTGAAAATGACTCCTGGTATGCTCGAAGAGTTACTGCAACCTCTCTGAAATGCTCTACAAAATATATAACCGCACCGCGTTACTGACAAGCCAGTTTTATTAACGTCGACCTATGATATTTACTAAGGGCCGACAATGCATAGAAGTTCATATGATAAAAAACGAACGAACTTTTCCCTACAATTAAAATATATTGGTTAAAGAGCGAAACCATCCCAGCAACATCAGCAATTTATATCGACGCCTTTGCGCGAAATTATCGTATGTAGCAAAAACCAAATTTTACAGGAGAGCGTTTTATCTACTTTTCTATGCTTTAGCTTGCATTATCAAAACCAAATTTTACATACAATAATTTCGCCAACAACGTTTCGTAAGTCTGCTTGTAAAAAATGGCACAAAATTGCAAGTAAATTGAAACACACAATTATTGGTGATCTAAAATCTTTGTGAAAACAAGGTTTTGTTCCATTTCTTTTTTAATTATCTTAAATATATATTTTGATCGAAAACAATTTTTTAAACATAGATTTTGCAAACCATTAAATTTATACATAAAGGCTTAGGTATAAAATTGTTAGCTTAGAAGTAAAATTAAAGTTGTTTATAGTTTTTTTAGTGGAATTTTCAAAATATATATCTATCAATGAGTTCAATTGACTTTGATTTTTTTTCGAATGAAGCTATGAAGCTTATTTGAGTTTAATTTAATTTTGTTCCGTAGTAACAAATCTGCAAACGACTTCCAGTTTTTAACCTCGATGTGGTCTATTTCAATATAGTCGTATTCCGATGGGTTAGTTCGTCCATTGCGAATAATTGTGGGCCATTCACTGGGCGCCAAAATGGTACGATTTCGTAGAAAAGATTCAATTGTGCTATGCACAGAATAAACTGGCATCATTGTTTGGCCGGCAAATAGATATGTAATTATAATTTTTTCAATGAAGTTTGAAAACTTTAAAATATATGCCAGTGTAGCTAAAACAGCCTTGTTGAAGTTTTGGCGAGCGCAACTGTTGCAATATAGACCTATTTCATTAGCTGTCTGTCTTTAGTCTACGATTATTAGATATTTATAAACGGCTGTGCAAATTTCACTGCAGCCTCCTTACCATCACGCTCACCCAACAAAAAAACAAAAGCCATTTCCAGTGGCATTTTCATAAACGCCAAAATTATAAAAGGCGTACTTGGCATGTTAAGAAAGCTTATTATAAAGCGAGTAATCCGCTTCACATTCTTCTTCTAATTTAAAAAAGATATAGTCAATATAACAACAACTGCTATGTAAAAAATATTTTTTTATGGCACATACAATAATTACGCCTACAAGAAAAAAATGCATTTTAACATACGATGCACAGTAAATTTTTCGCATAAATATATGGATTTCAGCTACAATATTTTACCAGGCGATGCGTTCTTGGGCGTACAACAAATTTGCATTAAAAAGTAATTTTCGAAAAAAAGGGCACATACGATAATTTCGCGCAAAAGAGTCGATATATATACATAGATGCTACGAGTCCCGTATTCACATAAAGAATAAAAATCTGCATCCTTATGCCAGATATGAGAAGACGAATTAAAACCAATTCCATAAATTCGAGGATGAAAGAAGCAACAAGAAGGTGCAAGAGCAGAATCTTCTACAGGGCGGCTTAGTTAAAGAGGTTTCAGATCAATTCAAGGTAATAAATGAAGGGGGCACTTCGAGACCACTTGGCTAGCGATGGTTTGAATCCTTTATAAAGCAACTTTAGATAGTTAGAAATACACTCCTGCCGAGCTTATTTCAACTGCCGAATGAATTGGTGGTGGGCCTAAGATGATGGTGTACAACTGGACTGTATTTCAATCACTCCATCAGAGCCCAGGATCAAAAATCTTTAACAGAAACTTTAATTCTAATTGCATCGAAGATACCTTAATCCGTTTTCAATAAAAAAAAAAGCCAGAATATATAGCTTGCTGGATGTCTTGAAAAAGCAGATATTCCGTATCGTCATTCTGGCCGTTCTTGTCAGGTGGGCAGAAGTGTTTGTTATCATAGTCTAAATTTAATGATTCACAAAGACTGACACTGTTACTTTAGTCTTCATCGTCACTACGCTGACTTTACTACGAGATTTCATTGGTTATATCCACTGGTATCTGTGCAACAATCTTGGTAAACCGTTTCTTTTAACATCCATCTCAGGCTTCTTCGTCTTTCTGAGAAATCTACATATTTTTTGTCGTTTTTGATATTAAGGATCCGTCGTTCTTTTTTGCTGTGCTGTTACGTTGGTATTCTTGATCGAAACAGGCATCCTTTGGTAATGGTCGGCTGAAACAAAGCACAATAGTTGTTCTGTGTTTACTTACATCTTGGTATCACACTGCATTTACTGTAAAAGAATTAAGGATTTTGAAATACGCAATTGGCATAGTTTCTAGCGTCCTCCCGCGATTACAGCTTTTCGTTGTTACACGTTGGTACAGCATTATGTAGTTGTTAAGGTGATTTAGGTATCCGTTAGGCTGGAGTTGACGCCGGCGTGTGTTGAACCGAATGCTTCTTACATATCCCGTCGCACTTCCTTCATGGCTGTGGTATCTGTTTCAAAACCAGGGCTTCCTGTCGTTCGTTTACCTGCGCTTCAAAGTTAAATGCACTATATCACACAATTTAGACTGAGCAACCGCTAAGTCCCCTGTTCACATTTACAATTATTTATTTCATTAGTCCTTAAGCCATCTATCTTTGAAAAAAAAAATCTACAATTCAAAGTATTTACAATGCACAAGTTTTCATTCAAACGTTCAATGGATGTACAGGTCTAATAGCTAACACTTTTTTTTTCGGTATTTTGCAGTTTTCTCAGTGGAACAAAATGCTACCTCAGAAACCTTAAATGAAGTCTTAAACTGGTTCCTCGATGGCAACAATGTGGCCGTAAGTACTCGTATCAAGATACATTTCCCCTTTACTCCGGATCTTTTTAAACTTAAAAACTCGTATTTTAGATCATCGATGGCATGCATTTGAGCCGTCAATCTCGCCAATTCGTTTCAACTTTTTGTACTGAACATATTTACCATCATTTAATAGTTGAGATCGATTGTGACGAAAAGAGTCTCGAATCGAATATCAAGGAAATGGTGCGTTACTTCGAGAGAACAAGTAACCCCAATGCAGACTGGAGGAAGATATTCGTTGAAAAGGTAAGTAATCCGTGTATATTTATGTTTAACTTTGCTCTTAAATAAATTTTTGTTTTCTTCTTCCACAGCTCCGTGAATGTACGCCGAAGTTAGAAAAGTGCACTCCACCTGAAAGCCCCATGATCACTGTTAACAACTCGGAGAATCCCTTCCTCCATTCAGTGTTGGCTCGTGGTGTTCAAGGAGCCTTGCAAACTTCTATTTTAGGCGTACTTTCACACCCAGTTATTAGGGAACAACTGTTCTACTTCAGTAGAGTAAGTAGTAAAATGGAATATTCCATGATCAGGATTTATGTATTAGAAAACCTCTTCCTCCAACAGCATGGTGAATCAGATTATAATGTGGTTGGTAGAATTGGAGGCAATGCTGATTTGTCGTCACGTGGTTGGAGCTATGCCGAACGTTTGACACGCTTGTTCAAGGAGAATCAATCAACTTTGCCGGGTCCACAATTGGTAAATTAACAACAAATAGGTTCCTAAGAAGTACACTAACAAATTTCACTTTTAGATTTGGACATCCGAATTCCAGCGAACAATTCACACTGCTAAGGATATTCCTGGAGCAAGAGCTGCCATTAACGATCTAAATGAGATCAATGCTGTAAGTAACTTTAAATACTATAAATCTTAGTCTTGTCTTCAATAATGATTCAATCGGTTGTTGTTTTTTTGTGTTTAAGGGTATTTGTGAAGGACTTACGTATGAGGAGATTCAAGAGAAGTTTCCTCAGGAGTTCGCATGGCGTGATCAGGATAAATTTAAATATCGCTATCCTCATGGTGAATCGTATTTAGATTTGTTGCAACGCGTGGATAGTGTTATTCAAGGTCTACTTACTAAAACACAAGTCTTGGTTGTATCTCATCAGGCTGTATTGAGATGCGTAATGGCTTACTACTACGGCACCAGGCCAGGTAAGATAATGCAAAAAAATTTTTAATATCAATACGTTTGTTTTAATAAGGTCGCAAGCTGATGTTAGTCGCTTAAGTCCTGAAAAGCTTAATTTCTATTGCCATCGTATTGCCACTTCATTTCCCTCAATGTTAACTCAGTTACTACTTATTTAACGTATATTCTTACTGGGGCCCTGCATGCGCGTAAGGCAACTAAAATTAATGCGCACTATTGCTCCATTTTTAACACCCGAGAGAGCTACTCCAATTCATCCAAAATTTACTTGCTTTCTTCTTTCGACACTCTGGAAAACGGGTTTCGTTGCAAATCATATTTCAAATTTTCCCTTCACTATTCTGCGGTCACATTAAGTTTGCTGCTGCCATCGGCTGTGATGATGATTTTAGCGTAAAAAAGATAACTATCGATATTCCCAAACTGCTGTCCAGTATTAGATATATCAAATCGTGGGCCAAATTTGACACCCCTATTTCAATCATGTACATCAAAACAAACTGTCATCCGGGAGTGTATATGTTTAGTTCATCTCAGCACACTATAATCAAAACTGGCTCTGTTACAGCTGTGTTAAGGCACGCTTTACAGAAACTGAAAGTGTTGAAGAAGATCCAAACCTATCGATTTCACGGCGAGGACATATTTGGGCTTGTCTTACGGTACACTATGGTGTATTTTGTATTTGGATTTGCATCTAAACCCTTTTAAAGCTCACTGTAGAATTAAGGCCACCTGACCACGGAATGCGTAGAATATAGGCCAAATGTGTGCCTAAACATCAGCATTTGTATGACGAATTTTCACACAACTTTCTTCAGGGATGAGGCTCATTTTTCTCGCTGTGGATACGTAAACAAAAAAAATTGTTGTATATGCGTGTGTTGTAACTATCGAAACACCATTGCATCCACAAAAATCACTGTATGGTGCAATTTGGTTTGGTACACCACAAATTACAATTGGTCTATTCTTCTTCGAAAATGAGAAAGATGTAACCGTCACCGTCACAGTCAATCTTCATCGCTATAGCCCAAGTTAACGGCCACAAATCACGATCCGTTTGGACTTTATTTCAAGGAAAAATTGACTGGTCGCGCTTTGCTGATGTGAAGTGGCCACCAAGATACTATACTGTGATTTGTAGTCGTTGGATTTCTTTTTGTTTACGAACACAATCAGCAAGCTCTTGTCGAATATTCGTTAAGCTATGGTTGGTCCCGATATGTGCCGAAAAGTCATCAAAAATTGCCTTGTCAGAATCAAGTCAGTTAGAACACTATTGATTCAGATTTCTTCTGAAAAGAGCAAATACACATAGAAAGAACCATCAGGCTAAGCATAACTTTGAGTTTGATGGCTATAAAGGAGCGACTGATGACAAGCTATTGAAAAGGATACCTATGCCAGTAAAAGATGCAGTTCAATGCCTTCTGACTCCCATTGCTTGCAAGACGATTTAAATAAGTTTTCGGTATTGTGCAAGCAAAATTTTTTGGAGCTTAATGTCAGCAAATGCCAAGCGGACGTCACCCTCCCCCTTCAAGAAACTACATCTGCAATGAGCCTATTCCCTTCACTACCGAATTAAGGGATTTAGGAATAATATGTGACAGAGAATTGAATTTCGATTCACATATTGACAGCATTATAAATAAAGCTAACTCTGCACTTGGCTTTATCAAACGCTGGTCAAAAGAATTCTCCAACCCTTACAAGGTCTCTGTACATTACTTTTGTAAGGCATCTTCTGGAATATCGCAGCCAAGTTTTCTCTCCCTATAAACAAGTCCATATTCAAAGAATCGAAGCAGTCCAGTGCAGGTTTATCCGATTTACACTTCGTGGTCTACCTTGGCCCTATGAAAACAGGCTAAAACTAATGCATCCCCTAAAAAAACGTCGTGAAGTCGCTGATACACCAGTTATTGACTGGAAACATCGACTGGCCGAGGATAACACAACATATTTTATTCACTCCTAATCCCGTAATCTAAGATCTGTCCCACTTCTCCTTATCCAAACTCACCGCATCAATTACGGCCACTTCGAACCATTATCAAGAATGTTGCCTATAACAAACAACTACGCCGAAGTCTTCGACCTAAATAGCAGCAAACATGAAATCAGAAAAGCCCTGCTCAAGCCTAGGTTTGAGTTTTTGTTTGTTAATAAACTAAGTAAAGTTGTCCGGGGCAGACCCGGGCCAATAATAATAATAATAATAAATCACAAGAGGAAGATTTCAGGTAAACCTATTTTATCATAAATGCACCGTGGGTTTTGGGATGGACTCCAAATTCTTATACAAATCAAGAATTTTCCAGCAGAAATATTGAATTTTTAAATTAAATGGAAAATTATTCAAAAAACACATCTGGAAGCAACTACTCGTATCTTAATGAATGCTGTTGAAAATAGATTTGAACTTTTACCCATAATGAGCACTTGTCGCTGTTTTCCACTAGTCAACGAGTATGTCAAGCTGTAATACGAGTAGAAGAAAAGAGGACTCTATTTTTGGAAAATATGCGTGCACGAGGGTAAGCGGTTCTCGCTGCATGAGAGCTAAATGCAAAAATATCTCATGTTTTTTTTTTTTTAATTGAACAATTACATCAACGTGGAGAATGGTTTGATGTTCTCGAGGAAATGGTTCGATTATTCTATTTTTAGTTAATGCAAATATCGGCGAGTGATATTTTTTAATAGATTAAATTAAGTAAAACGTCAACAGTGTGATATTTACTTTTCACGTTATAAAAGTTTGTTTTTTAAGCCAGCACTAAATTTGAAAATTCTTGAAATAGCCATTTTTTATGTTCAACACTTTGGGCATATGCCCACCGCTGCTCGATCTGATCCGAAAGACACAGTTCTCGACCACTTTTCCAAGCATATGCGGCCGTATGTCCTCAAAAACGCGAATAATGTTGAGTTTCAATGCGATTGTTGTTAGTTTGTTAGCGTTGACAAGCGACTTTATGTATCCCCAAAGAAAATGCTCAAGAGGTGTCAAATCACAATATCTTGGAGGACAATTTACAGTTAGAATGTTTCCTTCAATAGTTAATTGATTTGCCATACAGCAAGGCACGTAGAGATATTCCTGCTGGAACCACATCTCCTCCGCATTCATGGGATTCAATCGGGGAACGAAAAAGTTATTAGTCATGGCTATAACACGAATACTCTTGACCGCAACATGCTGATATTTAAAAAAAAAAAAAAGTGGTCCGGAGACTACCAGCCTACATTCACACCAAACTGTGCATTTTTTGGGATGTAACGGCGTTTCGATAATCATAGTTGGTTATGTTCACTCCAATGAGACAATTTCGCTTACCCATTAAGTCAAAAATGAGCCTGATCGTTGAACACAATTTTTTCGATAAAACAGCGAATCCAATGCCAATTGATTTTGGGTCTATTCGACGCAAATAATGGACATTCGCCTTCAATTCTTGCACAAGCTGGAACTTGTAAGCCCCTTCGTTGCACTGTATTTTCCAAAGAAAATGTTGTGCGAAAGCGGTCAACAATACGGCGTATAGCGGTCTCCGATGGTCGATTTTATCGGGTTTAATATGGAGCGAGTGCTCTAGTCTATAATTTTGCCACACGGAACCATAATTTTGGAACCAAATTTCTAAAATTTGGTAACGTTATCGAAGCGTGTTTTTCATCACGATAGAATTACAAGACTACTGAATAAAAATTAAATGACAGATATGAATGTCTGAAGTTAGTACTGAGTTAAAAAAAAAAAAACACCATTTAGAAGGGAAGGACAAGGAATTCAAAAGCCGTGAGAGTTTCTCTGAATACTCCTTTGCCACTGAAATGTGGGCTTAGTTTGGACAAGACACTGGTGGCACCCCTTTTGCTTTTTTGGATGGATTTTCCGACGACTTTCGTTGAACATCGGTATACCAGTTCAGTTCTCGTAGATCGTCCAACATTGCGATGTGTATCTTAAAGCTACAAAAACGAATACCATGTATAACAAACAAGTCCATACGACATTTTTCTGTGAGAAAATACCTCTGAGTTTTCACTTCATTAAAGCTCCTCATCTTTAACCTAAATATTTGAATGTTTCCTATGTTGTTGGGTTTGCTGGCAGTAATACGGTCGGCTAATGCATAATCCTTTATTTTCTGACACCCTTATGTAATTATCAATAATTGTCTTAAGAGCTGGCACGTGCGTCGGTCGTTCCTTGTGATGGAGATTTTATCAGCGAAAATAAAAACAAAAAACCGTTATGGGGTCATTATTGTGCTGCATTAGCCTGCGTTTATGGCTACGCGTATTCGAGTATTTGTTTTTGTTGTGATCACAAGCGGTTGATTGTTAATACAGGGTGGTTTCACCGGATTTCATTCGTGTTTTGATACTAATAAATTGAGGACTATCTGCCGAAACGCTTTAAGAAAGCATTTATGAACGGCATAATATATACACCAAAAATAAAGAAGGCATTTCAAACGCACCAAATCAATGAAAAAATCATCTTTGAAACGACATTCTTGCAGATTAAATACAAATGTGATTCAAAATATTTTGATTGTAGTTTTTGAGACTAAAGAACCGTCCATATGCGATGTTCAAAACCCTTTCGGAGACTCTTTCTAAATTGATGAAAACGATTTGCAAATCTTTCAAAGCGTCCTGATGTTTTCCCAACATTATCCGCAAACTTCTGGTTTTTTTATCCTGCACGAATTGTTGCGAATTCCCGTGTCGCTTTTGCCTTTATACAGTGAAACAAAAAGCTCTTCGTCTACTTCCCGATTGCGGAAAATGCGATTAAACAGGCACAAATGTGTATCAACACTGGCGGCATCCTCTTGGCGAATATCATCTTTTCCACTTAACAGAAAAAATTGTTAAGGTCCAAATAAAGATTTCCATCACTCAAAATAATTTTTTTTATTTAGTAAAAAAGTAATTCAAAAACAAAATTGGATGATTAATTTTGCATCACCTTATACATAAATGATTCGGTCCGACTGGATAACTTCGGCGCATTCTCCTAGATGGTTTGCTAACTTCAAGCTGCGTAAAAGCTTCCGCTATCTCCGTTTGCCCGTTCATATGCTATTGCTTGTTGCCTGATTATAGGTTGTAAGGGAATCTCTTATTCACCACATGCACAAGCGGTGCAAGCTGCCGCTTCCATCGTTTCCTCTTTGCAAAGTTGATAGTATAATTCGAAGACCTTACTTATTGATTAGAATGTTTCAGCTCTACTTAGTCAAATCTTGTTTCTCTCGTTCTACAATACTTTCTCTTGTGCGAAGGAAATATTTGCCTTTTATCCATAAGGCTGAACGTATGAGTTTTCTTTCGACCCATGAATTGATTCCAGACGTGAAAGCAGACGACGCCAACAGGCTTCGGGAAGCATTCAACTGCTTTAATATTATTTTACAGCTCTTTACCTGCAGCACATATAGTATGAACATGCTAAGGGATCTACTGTTAAATGCCTTTTCTTTTCTCATTTATCATTTGTTTATATTTTTACTTCTAGATCAAGTTCCCTACATCAATGTTCCATTGCATACATTGTTGGTCGTGCGTACTAATGGTTTCAACTTTGAAGTCGAGAAAATCCCTCTTCAAGTGGAATGTGTTGACACCTATCGTGTGAAGCCTAAGGTTAGTCAATTTCTAAATCATAATCAAAATTGAAATTTCTTATAAACGAGTATATTTATACGTGTTTTTTATTTTAATGTTTTAGAACTGCGACGTAGAACGCACTAGCTCCGATGCCTTAGGTACAGTACCCGCTCATTTTGATGCACCTCTGCCAAAAGTTGTTCAGGGTCTCACCAGCCGTTAAGCAATTTGTAATTTACAAGCAAAAACAGACTCTATAACCACATCAGCACAACCATGCAACAAGCAGGATTACAAAATTGTCGACATATTTTTCAATCAACAACAAAAAGGAAGAAAAAAAAATACAAAATTAACTTGTCGCTTAATTTTCTCTGTTCAAACTTAATTTTATTTATTCACAAATCAAAGAAAACAACAAGAAATATATGTTTAGTGCTTTTTTATACACATATCCTATGTTAAGCGTTCAGTTAAGGGCCAACAGTAGACTCTTGAAATAATGAATCTTATAGAAAATGATGTCTTCTTTGCTGAATTTAATTATTTCAATTTATTTTTCTTATCGTTTTGTTTTTTAAGCTTCTGACGGTTTATTTAATGTATGACAATGAGGTACATGTACGAAAATGTATTTGTTTAAGAAAAAATTAAATCGTATGTAAGGTTTGCCAGTTAAATTCAAGGGTCCACAGTTTGGCTATCAAATTAGCAATTGGAAAATTTCGAAAACACAAAAAAAAATATGAAAATAAAAAATATACAAATTTGAAAGCAAATAAATAAAGTCGATAAGTCGTCGATAAATTAGTGTCTAAAATACTAAAGTAATGTCAATTTTCTACATCTTTGCTTAGTAATTTTATAAAAACAAAAAAAAAACAACACAACAACAAAAAAAATCAAATAACTGAAAAAAAAACTCAAGACAAGATAATGCATTTTTTTTTATTATTATTTAGCGTAAATATACTTATAAAATACTTGAAAGCAAGTTGGAAGAGAATTTCTACGTATGTTAAGAGAGTTTATAAAAAATTTTATTAACACAAAACGTTAAATGAAATTGTTAATTTGTAAGTTTCCCGTAGTGGTATTACTAACAAGAAAAGAAACAAAAAAAAAACAATTATTATAATAAATTGTGGTAACTCTGTATTTCGTATGCTTGCAATGTTCACAAAATGCTGTTTTTAGGAAAATTTTTAATTTACAAAATATAAAACAAAAACCTTGTAACGAAATAAAAAGCAAAAAAAACAAAAATATTGTATACTATATGTTAGTGTTATTGTTATACTAAAACAAAAAAAAAAGAAGGAGAAAACACAGAGAGAAAAACTAAATTTATTAAAAAGAAATCTATACAATGAAATTCTTTTTCTATAATACAAGGGAAAATACATTTTTGACAGATATGACAGCTTTTTTTTAAAAACATGTCAATAGATTTATACGAGTATAAACTAACAAAAATTAAAAATATAAAATACGAAAAGAAACAGAATAGATGGTATGTATTTGTAGTAAGCTAATTAGGATGATAATAATAATTGTAATCGTATAAATTGTAAGGAAGTGACAAATGTTTTCCAAAATAATAAAAGTTATATATTTTATTAAAAAAACAGTCCGTTCTTGTTGTTGGATTTCTCAATCTTTTTCATTGACAAACATATTTCAACTTATCTGCATTCGACCGGATTTTCGAAATAGTGATAGTAGTGGAGGAATTTCAAGTGAAACATAAGGGCCAAGAAACCGTGATTCTAGTACTGCACAATCAGTAGACTAATGGAACACCGACCGCGACATAATGCCTCCTGTCTTACCTTGTTATATTGCTTTTTTTACCACCAATAGCAGTAACGCCAGTAATAGTAACAATGACTGTAACACCCTCTTCATTTGAATGGTCGTCAGATAATTCTCCCTTACAATTTTATACGTACTCTAAATTACCGTCATTCTTTCCTTAGCTCAGAGTATACTCTTCACACAAGGGACATCGTGAAATATCGTGATTCTTTCCTAAAACGAGCAATTCGAATGCCCTGCCGAGCATTCTTTATTTTATAATTTGCAAACATTCAAGACCGATGTAGATCGGTACCAGGGCTTGAAATAAATGAGGGAAATAATTTTGATTTTAATGCACGAGGAATGCATCACATCGGCAAAGAAACATGGTGGTGGAATGACGAAACCAAACGAGCTGTGGCCGACAAGAAGAGTGCATTCCAAGCGTGGACAAAATGCGATCGGAGCGACGATATCGAAAAAGCTCGACTGGCTCTTGAATACGAGCGTCTTAAAAAGATCGCAAAGAAAGTCCTGGCTCGAACTCGAGCGTTATAAGCGGAAAACCTGTACCAGGAGTTGGAACAAATATCCACAGGACCGGCATATAGAAGACAAGCTATACAAGAAGTTCAAACGTCGTACAATACTAAAGTGCCAAATATTTTTAAGCTCGATGCACAGAGGCGAAAAAATTCGATGGAAATAGCCTCGCCGAAATACATCAAAAATGCAGACGGTCGCTTATTAACAAATGAAAAGGAAATTTGTGACCGGTGGCTTGAATACTGCAAGGAGTTTCTTAACAAACAGTTTCCACGTGATATCGTGCCGACAGCTGGTCTATTCGAGGAGGAAGTTTCGGACTTTTCAATCGAAGAAATAAGTATAGCAATTGGAAAAATGAATCGGGGGAAAGCGGGGGAAAGCGGCGGGACCAGACAGCATTCCATCAGAGTTTTGGTCGAAGATGGAGGGGATCGGCAGCGTTTGGCTATCGAAACTTTTAAATAAATTAAAATGTGGACAACCTATGCCGAATCAATGGAGAAGTAGCTTCTTGGTTCCATTATACAAAGGAAAAGGCGACACTCGAGAATGCAACAACTACCGTTCAATCAAGCTTATGTCACACACAATGAAAATTGTCGAAAGAGTCTTAAACGAACGTCTTGGCCAAATAATAAAGCTCGATAATAGCCAGTGTGGATTTTTTGAAGGAAGATCGACGGTGGACGCAATCCAAAGCCTACGAATAATAATGGAAAAGCACCGAGATTCGTCTAGGGATTTACACATGGCATTTATCGATCTCGAGAAAGCATTCGATCGAGTGCCTAGGGATCTCATATGGGCCGCGCTGAGGTCTCAAAACGTACCGGAAACGTATGTTAGAATAAAATAATATAATAGACATGTACGGAAACGTGAAAACTGCGGTTAAAAGCTCTGCCGGACTAACAAGAGAATTTCCAGTTAATGTCGGAGTGCATCAAGGAAGCATACTTAGCCCTTTCCTCTTTAACGTAGTATTCGACTATCTTTTAAAAGACTGCATGCGCGAAGCAAATGTAACGCCAATTCTCTTCGCTGACGACGCAGTTATACTAAGCGATAACGTCGAAGATTTACAGAACGCCTTAGATTCATGGAGAAATGCGCTAGAGAGAAACGGGTTTAAAATAAGTCGTTCAAAGACGGAGCATTTGACTTGCCCATTTGCGCATCCGTTGCGACCTGTTCCGGATATAATGTTAGACGGAATAGTTCTTCCGAAAAGCACTATCTTTAAGTACTTAGGATCAATCGTTAACATGGAAGCGAAATGTGACGACGACGTAAACCACAGAGTGAGTGTGGGATGGATGAAATGGCGGGAAAATTCGGGAATCTTTTGCGACCGAAAATTTCCACTTAAATTAAAGGGGAAACTCTACACCACGGTTGTTAGACCAGCTCTTATATACGGTTCACAGTGCTGGACAATGAACGAAGCGTTTAAAAACAAAATGACGGCAGCGGAAATGAAAATGTTGAGGATGTCTAGTGGAGTAACTAAACGCGATTGTATTAGATCTACGCGTATAAGAGGAAGTCTACATATAAAGAATTCGGTAACCGAACAGCTTGAGGCGAATAGAATAAGCTGGTATTGCCACGTTCAAAGAAGATCTGCGGAAAATCCGGTTAAAAAGGCACTATCAACTACGGTCACTCCAACTGAAAGAAAACGAGGTCGGAAAAAGAATTCCTGGATTTCTCAGATGGCAATGGGAAACTCGTTACGCATAAGTTCGTATAACGAGGAAAGGGTTAATAAAAGGATAAGAAGAATTTTGATCCTAATAATTTCTATCGTTTTGTATATTTATCCGAACGAAGCAATTCATTTACTTCGAGTAAGAAGAAATATTTCTCGGATTTTTCATTCCTTTTCTTAATTAGCAATTTTTTGTACGAAATTGAGCTACTGATGGAAACATAGGCCACCAAGCTTGATCTAAAATAGTAAAAAAAATTTATTCAACTTATCAGAAATTATAAAACAACGTTAAATTCTATCTGCAACAATTGGTATGAATCAGAAATGAAAACAGAGTACATGTTATTCAATACATTATAACAAAAAGAACTATATTGGTGCTGCAGCTCGGCGCAAACCAGGGTCTAGCTTCACGCACCCATTTGAGCTGCTCGCGTTATTATTTTTCACTCTTGTGCACGGTCTTTAGTTTTTTGCTGAATTCAATTCAAACGGCTGAGAGGGTTTTTCACAGGCAAAAATTAATCTGAATTTTAAGGTCATCAAACAATTTTTTTTATTAGTAAATTTATTTCTGGACAAATTATAAAATAGTAAAATATCAATATTAGCGATACAGGTATACTAAGAGTTCAGAAGTTCAGTTTACTTCATTTCTATTTACGAGTAGAGTTGTAGTTGTAGTTGCAGCTCGGCGCAAACCAGGGTCTAGCTTCACGCACCCATTTGAGCTGCTCGCGTTATTATTTTTCACTCTTGTGCACGGTCTTTAGTTTTTTGCTGAATTCAATTCAAACGGCTGAGAGGGTTTTTCACAGGCAAAAATTAATCTGAATTTTAAGGTCATCAAACAATTTTTTTTATTAGTAAATTTATTTCTGGACAAATTATAAAATAGTAAAATATCAATATTAGCGATACAGGTATACTAAGAGTTCAGAAGTTCAGTTTACTTCATTTCTATTTACGAGTAGAGTTGTAGTTGTAGTTGCAGCTCGGCGCAAACCAGGGTCTAGCTTCACGCACCCATTTGAGCTGCTCGCGTTATTATTTTTCACTCTTGTGCACGGTCTTTAGTTTTTTGCTGAATTCAATTCAAACGGCTGAGAGGGTTTTTCACAGGCAAAAATTAATCTGAATTTTAAGGTCATCAAACAATTTTTTTTATTAGTAAATTTATTTCTGGACAAATTATAAAATAGTAAAATATCAATATTAGCGATACAGGTATACTAAGAGTTCAGAAGTTCAGTTTACTTCATTTCTATTTACGAGTAGAGTTGTAGTTGTAGTTGCAGCTCGGCGCAAACCAGGGTCTAGCTTCACGCACCCATTTGAGCTGCTCGCGTTATTATTTTTCACTCTTGTGCACGGTCTTTAGTTTTTTGCTGAATTCAATTCAAACGGCTGAGAGGGTTTTTCACAGGCAAAAATTAATCTGAATTTTAAGGTCATCAAACAATTTTTTTTATTAGTAAATTTATTTCTGGACAAATTATAAAATAGTAAAATATCAATATTAGCGATACAGGTATACTAAGAGTTCAGAAGTTCAGTTTACTTCATTTCTATTTACGAGTAGAGTTGTAGATACTGACTTCTTTTTAATCGCAAAAAATTTTTCAATATCAAAATCAACATTTTTTTTCTCCGAATCGGATCAATTAACAAAGATAAAAAAAATATTCATCCTAGGGATTTACTCCGATCGGAACTTTTCATAAAAGATAATTAAATTTTTGTTACTAAAATTTTTTGCGCTTGTTTCTTTTTTCCCTAACTTTTCATCGTCCGTACTGTGTGCAAACATTTTAATGGTGCTAATAACCCCTTTAAATCGCTAAATAAATCGCCTGCTGAGCTTTTTATTTCCTTTTCATTATAATCTGCAAACATTCAAAACCAACGAACAGCGGTATCTTTCTTTCAGACCTAATTTTATTTCTATCTGTCTGTAGTACTGTCAGCCTTCTGGCAGCATACCCTCTAATCAAAAAGTACCCGTAATTCTTAAACAAAATGAAAACGATTCAATCATTAATCGATATTCGTTTTATTCCCTTCAAACTAATCTCCATTGCAGCCAATACTCGTACACAATCGAACGCTTCCTCTAATCTTCGAAACACTTTTCACAGGCCGAGTCTGGAATCGCCTTTAGAAAGAGCTAATTCGCCTTCATCACCTCAATCGTCTCAAAATACTTTCCACTTATTGGTAACTTGAGTCGTGGGAATAGAAAAAAATCATAAAAACCCATGTCAGGTGAATACGGAGCTTGCGGAACTATATGAAGATTGTCTTTGATCAAATAGTCGCGTACAAGATGAGGTGTGTGAGCTGGTGCGTTGTATTGATGAAGGAAATCACGAGTTTTTTCTCCACAATTTTGGCCTCTCTTACCCCGCTGCGCTTCAACTAGTCTCATGCCCAAAATATCCTGCATAACACTCTATACCAATCCAAACAAGACAGCAAGATTGGCTGGTATCTGCTTAATGCTCACAGGACGATGATCTGCAAGGACAGTTTTATTAACTTTTTCTATGTTTACGTCAGTCATACGACTGGAACTTTTTTGTACACTTCGTGAGCATGTGTTTTCGACATTGTCGAGTTCTCATAATTTACTGTTAACATTTTCGACGCTTCCGCACATGGTACTCGTATTTCGGTAGTAACATACAATTTCAGGAAAACTATTTGCCCAACTAAATTTGACTTTGCGAAAATCGCAGAACACAACACATACCGTCTTGTTTACAAAGCTATCACCCAAAAACTACCGACAAATGGAGCTCAAATATCTATTTGTAAATGCACCAACCTACAAAAAAACAAAGCTTTTGTAAAATTGCAAGCAGGGTTTGTTTGAAAGGGAAATTGAGGGTACTTTTTGATCAGCAAGCAAGTATTGATAATTAATGAAAAATTTTTGTTGTAAATGCTTCATTATAGACTAGACAACTCTTAAGCCAATCTTCCAGCAACTTCTTTATGGAGTCACTAAAAAACTTGTTTGGCCTTGACGAAAAAAAATACCCCGAGGGCTTCTTGGACATAATCCAGAGAATTGAATTTTTTCAACTAAGAAATTTTCGCAGCCTTTGGTAATATTCAGTTACAGTCTGGTTACGAGGCAACAGCTCAAAACGGACTATTATCATCTCAAAATACAGACAGTATTGGACAGTTGAAGTCTGTGCATGGGTTATATTGCTGGTTGGTCTCTTCGACTAAGCGGTTGGTTATTAAAAATATCCCGTTTTTTATCTCCAGTAGTAACGTTCCAGTTCAAAAACAGCTCTTCATTGTAACGCCACAGAAGCTTTGATTCTTCGCTGAAGATTATTTTGCTGGAGGTGGTATTGGGCCCATCTTTCCAACCATATGACTTCTCTTATTTTGGTTACATGTTGATGGATAGTAATATTTTTATTTTTTTTTAAAGAACTTAACACTCAAGTGGGTATGAATACTAGAGATGCCGCGAACAGTGATTTAGCCGAATACCGAATATTCGGCGACGCTCCAGGCCGAAGCGGCGGCCGAATGTTCGAGAAAAAATATAATAAAACATACGAGTATATATATGTACGTGCTACGTTACAAATTGCAACCTGTGCATGCGTGCCGACAATTCTGCAATCTTTTGTGTCATTTACGATTGGATCCCGTCGCGACAAGCATTATTTGCTTGTTATTCATTGATTGCATCAAACCGTATTACCTAAGTGGTAAGTTAGCACTCCCAACCAAGGAGTTTAGTTTAGTTATACATTTATCAGTGTTTAACCAGTGAGAGACTGTTTTCGGAAGCTGGCATTATTTATGAGGAGAAGCGCAATCGTTTGCTACCAACAAATGCTAAAAATGTTGTATTCATTCACCACAATTTACCGTTGATAAATTTTAAGTATTAAAATAACAATTTTTGTAACTATAATGGATATATTTTGGAGTTACACATGCGTCGTTTTGTTCATGAATTGATATTCTGTATTCGGCCGAATACTGGGTACTATTATTAAATATTGAAATAAGTGCCGAATAGGTCGAACACCGAATAGCAGCCGAATATTCGTGGCATCTCTAATGAATACACTTAAAATGCCTCAGCATGTGTTAAGTTTTTTGGAAAATTGTACAAAGAGAGAAGAAAGATTTTGGGCTCAGTGGTTATTTTGCTCCATGGGTGGCATCCAACATTTAATAGGGAGACTAAATTGTTAGTGATATACACATCGTACCTGATTTTTGTTGACTGAAAAAATGCAAGTCTTCGGGCACGGCTGGGATTCGAACACCAAACCTTCCGATTCGGAAGCCAATTCAATACCACTTGAGCAACACCCACCCACATTGGCTTACGTTGAGTTTACTTGCGTGTTCTCTTACCGTAATAGTGGATCCTTAAGGTCAAAATTGCGTTTTCTAAATTTTAACTTGCTGAAAAACCCTCTCCATACACATGAGTAACATTTCCATAATGCAAGCCACTACTTTGAATCCCGACTGAAACTTAAGATTTTATCGCTTTTTGTTGTCAAGACTTATACGTTTTGCCCAAAGTTTACAATCTTTAATATACCCATAGTTTGTTATTAGATAAATCAGAGTGCTGTACGCATGATTTATTGATTTTTAAATTCCTTGAAAGTCATGGGTTTCATTTTGTCGCTTTGCTCGTTTCGAAAAGTTCTATATGTCTTGCCTCTGGGACCAGTTTTAGAGGCGTGAAGTGGCCACCTGTCTTGTACGTATTTTACAACATCTCGCGTATCTATTGTATTTGTTTCGTCCTATAAAAAAATTCTGTTTCTACCAGTTTCTGGTGCCATAATAAATTAATTTGCAGTTAATCCTGGATTATAAGATCATATCAAATAAAATTCTTTGCAGCTTGCTCGGAGCGGATTGGAAGGTTTTGTTTTGATATATCTAGGGCCCTTTTTTTTTAGTCTGTGGAAATAGTTTTGCTGAGAGGACGTATCAACAATTGCCTTCGACTCATAAGCCACAGCTTAACCGCTTTTCAAAGCATCTCAATGCTCCCGTGTCCTTTGCACTACCAGAAGGTCAACCGCCACCTAAAAACTTCGAGGTGACATGCTTATTCGAAAGATACGGATCTTCGCTTTTGTAGAACCTTTTTTTTCTTCCTTATATTGTTTCCATGTGTTGAAATACTGCATTTGGTACGGCGGTGCAATTAATCGAAGCTGAAATAAATTGTGGTCGAATACGACAAACTTTCCACAATAACCATTCGTTTTGGACTTTATTAGCTATAGCAACTAGATCCACTAGCAATTACAGACTACTTAATTCTTTTTTTCACATTGTAGTGCCAAGACTTAGCTGATTCCCTCCCTTAGGAACATTTTAAATAATAATAACCGAAAATGAGCCGAATCGGCTCAATGTGTTTTGGATGTTAAAATTAAGAAGCCTATTCTTATGTTAAATTTAAATTGATGCCAACGTGTCTATCTGCCAACTATTAAACTGACAAACGTTTACAACCCCCCAGATACGTACGAGTATGTAGGTATTTCATAAATACAGTCTACAATTGCAAAATGAATTCGCATAGGTATAGTCAAAAATTGTGTCACGAGTGATTCATGACGTATTCTAACAAACTAGTGAAAGTTGCAAGGTGACACACAAACCCAACCACATCATCTGGTGCTTCTGTGAAATTACTTTGACCTTGTCGAAATGTCCTCTGCTGTTTTCCGTGAGTGGTGTTGTTTGTTCATCCCCAATTGTTCGAATCTATTCCGTTTACCCTCTAATAGTAAGCACGCATTTTCCTTGCCTCTCATGCCCCTTAGATTATAACATACTTTTCATAGACTCACTCTTGCGTGGGTTTTTTGAACTATCGGATCACCCGGTTCTCTATCTCGCTTCTTATTGCGTAGCTAAATAGCAGATGTGTTTTCAAAGTCAACGAAAGAAATTTAGAAAGCTTTCTTTGGATTGGTTATACCGAAAATGGTGTAGGGCAATCGATTTGTCCCTTTCTTAGGCTTTTTAGGGGGAACGTTTTTAAATCGAAATAAAGGAACACGGCCACATTTTGGGTGGACAAAAAAGTGCTGCTTTGAAAAGTAAATTATGACGTCGGGAAAGTAACATGTTTTTGAAAAATCGTTTTTGTGTTGATTATTTAAAGTGATCTGAAATCTGAGAACTATATCTAACACCTATGACAACTACAAATCTCATATTCTTCATAGGAATCGGAATAATCATTTCAGTATCGAGCAGAATTTGTATTCTGTTTTCCAAAATTCCGGAACTGAAACTTTGACTTCAACAATAAAATATTAAACGCGACATACCTACTACCATCTTTGATTAAAAACGTCGATGTCGTCGAAATGAGTACACCATACCAAAGTGGTGTACTCAAAGTTGATAAAGACAATATCTATTCTCGTATGAATGACCTTAAAGTGAAAGCGCATGAGATAATCATATAGGAGGCATCTCAGATGTATGGAATATCGTAAACGAACGTTTTGCACGTAATCTGAAGTTTTAGAAAAATCGTACGATTTTGAATGAAATGTATCGTACTGAAAGAAAACTACGGTGTCAACACTACTTTAAATAAAATTTTAAAAATCTTGTCGTTGAGATAAAAGGCCAATAGCTGACCTCGTTCCGCGGATATACCTTTCTTTTTAGCACTGTAGTATGTTCTCTTCTTTATTTCTACATAAACTTGACACAACTTACAATCAATATACGAAGTATGACGTGATTTTAACGCCAAAAGGCAAGACATTTTTGGGTGATCAGTCAGTAGCACTACGTGCACGATACGACGTCTAGAAACGGACTAAAGCTAACAATAGCTTTTATACGGTTTCCCCACCACTTTCACTATGAAGAATGTAGGCATGCACACGTAGGGATAAAACTCGCGTAGGAGGCGCTATTGGTCCGGGAGCTCTACGAGCAAAAGAGGAAGAAAGAACATCGGCTTCACCGAAGGAAAAAAGAAAATTATAGAGATGAGGACTAAAACATAGAGTCGTTACTGAGAATATGAAAAACAACTTCTGCTGACTATTAAACAAAAAAGACAACTCAAATTTAATTTTTTGGTAGAGTGAACCCTTTAAAATTATTGTGGGTAGCCACCACCTCACTTAAATAAAGTGATGAGACCAATATTCAAGTGTTAAATCAACAAGCCTGGACCAGACTGCCTTTCGGCTGGGCTTAAGAGGACAACGGGAGATGGCTTCATAGAGATCTACTCTTTCCTAGATTACATCGGTAAAAACCATTCCTGAAGAATGTAATTTTGGTACCTTTTGCCTGACTTTATTAATCAAAGAAACATCATAATCCATCGCATGTAAGATTTCACCTGCCGTCTTGACTGAACGTCTGAAGCCATTTATCAATGATCTGTTTCCCCCTATCAGTGCGGTTCCAAAAACCGATAAATTCTTTAACGACCTAACATTCAGGCTTTGACAGACACTATGCAACACCTCTTTATCGATTTTAGAGCCAAACTATACCAACTACGTAGAATGGCTATAATACACGTTGTTCCGTAAAACTCGGAAACAATCTCTCCGAGACCTTTGATGTCAAAAAAGGATCTGAGCAATATAATGGCTGTCATACAATTTGAGACTTTTGTGCGAAATTTGCAAGCCATGAGCCATTGGATGTCATTGGCAGAAACAATACTCTTGTCAAAAGGGGAAATAATTGATAAAACTTTGTCAAAAAAAACACTCAGGGGATTGTACACGTACAAAACCTTCAGCAATCCAAACTGCCTTATTGTGCAGAGCCATGAACGTCATTGGAGATAACACCAAATAATTCCACTAATTTTTGATTTCACTTGCTTTGACGGGTTTCGGAGGAATAGATTTAACGGCGAACTGTGTAAAACATACTCGTAACATAGAACTGGTCACATACCGCACACATTTACTCGTATTTTTATTTTAGAAAAAGACAATTCTTTTCTGACCTGATAAAATTTGTATCCAGTTGTTAAGGAGGCAACTTTCACACAGTTGGATACCATCTGCATACATGAGGACATGTGAAGACGACAATTGGAATGAAATTGTGAAACCCAATTTGTTTTATATAGAAAGTCGAATGATTGATGACCCACTGCAAGTGTCTGTCTTCTAAATTTAAAATAAGATGTTATTAGAACAACCGCAGACATAGGGAACCCAAGAAGAGTTAATGTGTGTTAAAAGCTTTTGAAAAATTTAAAAGAACTGAAGAGGTTGTTTTATTTTGATCTTACCTTATACGAGTATCATCTGCAATCTGCAATATTAATAATTCCGATTCTATACGAGTAGCCGTCATGTTCTTTAAATCCGGATTGCAATGATGAAAGTAAATTAGTAAAGTTAATAAAGGTATACGTTTTTGGCTTCGAAGTACCTCTCAAACATCTTAGGCAAGTGAGTATCGACGATAATTGAATGAAAAGTGTGCAGTATGGCAGTATAACAACGTACAATTGAAGCTTAAAATAGCTAGAACAAGAAGAACAAATGAATACCGATTCCTCATCCCGAAGAGTCTTTGATTTCAACACAGTCAGTGGGGCTTCCCCTCATTTAAGGTGACGGGCGAAAGTTGACGTTGAAGGGAACTTTCAACAACTTGGAGCTAGAGCCAGTTGCCTAGAGACTTCGCTGGCTAAAGGGGTCTATTGGTTTGGGGCTCGGGTCTCATGAACTAGCAAGACTAATTACTCTGCCTAATGGGCCCTTAATAGAGATAGAAACACACATAATTTTAAGTAAGAGTGGACAATACTTTGTAACCCTTTTACAAATTATGTATTTTATTTGAATTATTTCTCTTCTTCATTTCAAATCTAAATTGGTTGTTTCTATATTTTAACTCTTGATAATGTAAACTTAAGGGTTTAAGGGCTTAGAATAGCCTGTCTCAACTCCACTCCATGAGTTTCTATGCTATGTGCTACCTCCCAATCTCCCACTGCCCATTGAACTTGTTAAACTTTCACTATCAATTGAAAAACGGAACACATTCAAATCGAAATCGAAACAGGGTCGGTTAGAGTGAGAAAAAGCACTGAACGCCTAAAACGAAAGGAATGGGAATATACACACCTCCCTGTGTGGATTTCGTTAAAAGCTCTCCGCCAGAAAATAAGATCAAAAATTTGCCCTTGATTTGACACTCGTCGTCTGATAGTCGTGGAGTGAAGTTGTGTATCTTGTCGGTTCTCTTTACCTTAGTAAATTTGGTAAGTATCTATTAAATACATATTGACTTCTTTTTCTTCTTTTTTTTTTTTATCAAAATATTCATACCTATGAACTGTTTTTCAATTCTTCTCTTTAATCATTTGTTTATCGACGGTTTTTGTTTCGTCATTTATTCGTAATCAGAACTGATAAGTGATTTTTAATTTATTTTTCTGTATTTCCACCCTCATACAGCCGCTTCTTTTGTATTTGGTTTTATGCAACGCAATCAAGTTTGCAATTTCCTTTCAAAATACAGTTAAATCGGTTGCATACGGTTACAGTTATCTCTCAAAAACACTTCTACTAACTGATTTATTGTAAGAATTGCGCTTTAACTTGCCAGCAATATCAGTTTGTTCTTTTTTCTTCTTTACTATGACCTTCAATGACCTTCTCGCAAAGGCAAAGTTATTTCTCAAGTTTTCAAATAAAATACGATTCTCATTCAATTAAGGTAGAGATTCTGAAATTTCAGTCAATTTAACTGAGTACTACATATCTAAAGATTTGAATTTTGTTAATTTTCGGTACTTTTCGAGCATATAGGGCTTTCTACCGGCAAATTGTTTTGGCACTTTGCTTTGCCTTTTATTTCTATCTCTGGTTTTGCAATCTCCATTGCATGGTGAAACTCTACACTAAAGTCGAAAACTTTCCACTATTCGTGGTTTCATTTCTCATCGAATTCCCATTGGTGTACGAGTTGGTGTGGAAACAATTCAAAGATACAGGGTGCAGAGGTTATATTTAGAATTTCTTTTTTACTTGTAAAATCCAATGCAGTTGGTAAAAAACAGAAAGAAAGAAAAAATGAGGCCTGGTTGATGTGAAGTTGGAGGTGTTTTAGTTTAAAATAGATGACACGCCTTCTTTTCAAATACAAATAAATACATGCAGAGTTCTATTTTAAAATAAAAAATCACCTTATCAACTATCTACATGTGTTTTGTTAAATATAAAGGCATTTACTAATCTTTGGAATGATATCGTATTAATTCCTTCCAAGGGTAAAAGTCAAGTCAATGATACTGCGCTATTATCTCTTAAAGTACCAATTATTTGGATTTGTAGGAACTTTGTTGTTTTCCTTCATTAAAAGATACATATTTTTGAAGCGAAAGTATTTTGTTAACTTAATCTTGAGGTGATTTAGAAGAGGTGACCCACGTCTATGACCTTGTTGTCACTTTGACGTGATAAACCAAAGTCATTCAGCTAGGTTTTGTTTCAATCCTGCAACGCATTAAAGACGTATACTAAAAATGAAATAGATTTGATTTCCGCTCTTCATTTCTTTCAGTTCGCTTAACTTGCTGCCTATTTATGCACTTATACCTGCCTCCTATTTTCAAGTAGGGTTTTTTTTTAAATCATCTTTCATTTTGCTTTGTCGATAGCGAAATGTATGATGTCTGCCTGACTTGTCGTTGCTTTAACCTTTTCGACAAATTTTATACATACATACGAGTATAGTAGAATTTTTTTTGGGGGGGGGGGGGTAGAAACATTATATATGAAGTGAGTATAGCATTAAGCTGGGGGGTAGTTTCTACTCGTTGCTTTTACTTTCGTTATAAGCTTTATTTTTTATGTATATAAAATTACTCCCTTAAAAGTAAAAGTGTTGAAGCTTTTCATTACTTTCCATTTTCCTCAAAAGCTAACGAAATTTGCGACGTCACTGTTTTCCATGTACCTACCTTCATACGAATACATACTCTTTAACTCAAGACAGTCTTCCTGGTTTAGTTTCTTTCCGAACATTTTGAATTAGCGAGCCGTTTTAAGTGCATTATTTTTATGGCCTCGCATACAGTCAGCTTAAATTGGCTTTATTTAGACATTGCCTATTCTTTAAGGTAACGCCTTGGAATCTTGCATTTTCTCTGAGCTTTCTTTCTAGCTTTCTAGGAGGAAAAGGTATATTTTTTTATTTTCCGCCGAAATGTTCTGCTTGGAATGAGAGCCAAAAAAGGTTCATTAAGCTGTGACGTAGTATGTTTAAATTGTCTATAATTTAAAAAGCTCTGAGGCATTGTATAAATCGTGCCGGTGGGTCAAGGAAATCTTGTTTAAGGTTGCACGCAAGGGCAGCCTTGCAAAGATGTGATTTGAAGTAAAATATGTACATATATGAAGATATTTCATTTGCGCTTAAATTATTTCCTTTCATTTTCAATGCACTGTACAGATTAAGTCTTGGATGCTAGTAGAGTAGCTGGGTTAACAAACCATTCACTATACATGTCTGATTTACCAACTAAATTGCTGGATAGAATTGAAATGAGTTTTCTTAAAAAGGTTTGGTTTAGTTTGTGTTCAATCTTTTGTATGTCAGGGGGAGAAGAGTAACTTATCATTGACCTAAAGTTGGCTCCCAGTCAGATTATCTAAATATTACAAATTGCAGGTGTGTTTTCGGATGTTTTAATAACATAGTTCTTTGAAGTGTTAAGTGATTGCTTAAGCTTGCAGTTGAAACACAATTCTCTGCATAAAGTTTCAGATTAGAAAAAATTTTTGATTCGTGTGCCGAGCGCAAGAGGCCAAAAAGCCTTTTCTGTGGATGAATGATTTAAATATCATGTTTTTTTCTTTCCACATTTTGACGATGAGGCTTTGTAATTATTATAAGGTGCAACCAAAGATTTGATAGTGAATTAATTCACCTATTCAAGTGGGACGTGGGAAAGTCACTTTATCTTTTGAGAGCCCTTGTGTACACACGCATGAGTTACGATTTTCTACCGAAGATTAGAAGTATCTTCAAAGACAGGATTTTACAGCCAGAGATTTTCCATACACTGTCTACTCAAAGCATTATGATTTCTAAGACGCGGGCTCACAGTCAACACATCTGGCACAGTAGCTAACGATATAGAGAGGTCTTAAGTATGATATTTTCCACATTTCCACATTATTGGTTTTCTAAATGATGATTCGTATAAGGTTTTTTATTTTTCTCATAATCAACCTCTGATTGTGATGCTGGAGTTAAATTCTATTGATCCCCCTATGGACATCACTGTGATGCATTCGCATACGCAGAAACCAAATCGCTACACAGCCACATGCCCTGTTTATAGAAGAAGTTATATATATTCTTTACTCCTCTCAATGGATATGATAACCCCAGAGGCCCCATAAAAACGTTAGATTATTTCCGATCTTCTTTTAGAAACATTTATGATTTTATTCTTGATGAAGACCTCTAACTTAGAAGGTCAAATTTAACGCGTCAGTGCCCCGGGTACTGTGTTGCAATTCATGTACTACAGATAATTTTGTTTTTTATTTCTGCTTATGACGCAATCGGAGATAATCGTAGACTTCCTCTTTATGTGCTTAAACGTTGTGATACAAACATGACTCAGTCAGAAGTTACTCGATGCATACGTGCACAACGGAAAGTACAGAATTTTATTAGATCTTACGCCGCCAAATATAATCTCTTGAATAGATATTTTATCACTTAAGTTTAAAAAAAAAAACAAAACAATGCAAGATCTTTTTTAATAAATACTATTTTTACCCTTGTTATTTATAGTTTACAAAAAGCCATCATGTCGAAAATTGGTATTAACGGATTCGGACGTATTGGACGCTTGGTCCTCCGTGCCGCCATCTTGAAAGGTGCCACCGTTGTAGCTGTCAACGATCCCTTCATCAATGTCGAATACATGGTTTACTTGTTCAAATACGATTCTACCCACGGTCGTTTCAAGGGAACCGTCACCAGCGAAGGTGGATTCTTGGTTGTCAATGGACAAAAGATCACCGTCTTCAGTGAACGCGATCCCACCAATATTAAATGGGCAAGCGCTGGTGCTGAATACATTGTTGAATCAACTGGTGTCTTCACCACCGTTGAAAAGGCATCAACCCATTTAGCCGGTGGTGCTAAGAAGGTCATCATTTCTGCCCCATCAGCTGATGCACCAATGTTCGTTTGCGGTGTCAACTTGGAAGCCTACGATCCATCAATGAAAATTGTTTCCAATGCCAGTTGCACCACCAATTGCTTGGCTCCATTGGCTAAAGTTATCAACGATAACTTTGAAATCATTGAAGGTTTAATGACCACTGTACACGCTACCACCGCCACTCAAAAGACTGTCGATGGTCCATCTGGTAAATTGTGGCGTGATGGACGTGGTGCTGCACAAAACATCATCCCAGCTAGCACTGGTGCCGCCAAGGCTGTCGGCAAAGTCATTCCAGCTTTGAACGGTAAACTTACCGGTATGGCCTTCCGTGTCCCAACCGCCAATGTGTCCGTTGTTGATTTAACTGTCCGTTTGGGTAAGCCAGCCAGTTATGAAGCCATCAAGCAAAAGGTTAAGGCTGCCGCTGAAGGTCCACTCAAGGGAATTCTCGATTACACCGAAGAGGAGGTCGTCTCATCTGATTTCATCAGTGACAATCATTCATCGATCTTTGACGCCAAGGCCGGTATCTCATTGAATGATAACTTTGTCAAACTCATCTCATGGTACGATAACGAGTTCGGTTACTCCAACCGTGTCATCGACTTGATCAAATACATGCAATCCAAGGATTAAGCAGCTACTCTATATTGTTAGATTCTTAAAACAAAAAAACAAAACAACATACTAAAAAGCTATAAGACACTGCGAGAGTTGCACACAAAACAATGCCACCATCATTTACCATTGCGCTCGCATATGTACAACAAAAAAGAAACTTTAAAAAAATAAATTAAACAAAAAAAAGAAAAAAAAATCAAAACATTCATTCACTTGAGCATTGTTCTGTTACTGCGAAGAAAAAAAAAGATGAATACGCATTCGTTAGTTGTTTTTTTTGTTTTTAAAAAAAAATTGCTTAGGCAGAACAAGTTGTTGATTAAAAATTATTAATATTACTCTATTATTATAAAATTAACGTACTACCACCAACACAAATACAAACATTCAAAACATCAAACAAACAAAAATTGTAAGAACAACATACTTGTAGAAGATACGTTTAAGTTTCTGAGCATTATCGGAAATAGATTATGTGTCGTAAGGTAAAGTGTTTTTCTTCTTATTTTTTTTTTAATCAGACGGATGACGGACGTTCATATCATTGTTGTCTGCGCTCCTTGAACTTTGCGATTATTTTGTTAAAGTCTACGCCAACCACGCCTTCGTACAGAAAGTAAACGGCTTTAATAGCTGTTGACGATTTAAATAAGGTTAAAGGTGATCACATGCTTATCGCCACATTGTTACTACGGGTGTTATTATAGCACACTAAAAGCTCTTAAGCTAACTGGAAAAGTGCCAAATTTTTGCGATTTATTAAATCGTATTTTTAGATTGCTGAACTTGAAATTGTATAATCCGAACAGATGCCGAACAAGAATTATACAATTTGCCTTATTGTTGCTACTTCTGAATTTTAGTCTAAAGATAAGCAAGTTCTTTTCTCTTGATGGAGCTACCTTAATAGTGATAGCAGATACTTATACTAACTCACTTACGTGGCTCTTCAGTGTCTCAACCAATAACACTCTTCAGCTAGTACGATATCTCACTAGCTACCTGGGTGCCGCACTCCAAGTTGGTTGAGATCGTTTTCAGCACAGATGAAATCACCCTTTGGTCCTCATTCGCCCAATATCCTAGATGTTGGACCAATAGACGCGTAGCTAGACTGATATCGCTGAATAGGCCGTACAAGTGGTTGGATCTCCTTCAATCAAAACTGAAAATCACACGCTGTATGTTTTCTTGAAACGGCTAGTTGATTCTTCATCCGCTTTCGACAAGGTCCAATAATGCGCCTAAGAGCAGGACCGGTATAATAAAAGTCTTGTCCAGTTTGGTCTTACGAGCGAATCCTCTGCTGAGCCAATTTATTGGTGCTTGTCACCCTTATTTCGAACACCAATTATCAATCAATTGACTATTGACAAATTTATCAATTAAAATTGATATCGACATCAGTGGAATGCGTCCGTCAGCACTATCTCGCGGCGTGTTCATCTAATCACTCGAACGCTTCATTGATAGTTCGTTGTGTTCGTCCAATCACATCAATGTTATCAGCGAACGCAAGTTTTGCAGGCTTAAAGAAAGTCACATACCTCTTTTGTTGACTAAGATTTGCATGAATTTTCGAGAACGATGTTACATGATAGTGCGTCGCCTTGTCTAAAACCTTTCTTCACATGGAGGCTCTCGGTTAATTCATTGCGATATTACAACCTGACGAGAGTGGCCCGTCACCCGTTGTCATATGCAACTTTGGAGTCAATAAAAAAAATGGTAAATGTCGATCTGAGATACCTGTGTCCTTACCAAGATCTGCCGTCGTGTAAATATTTGACCGATGATGGACGTTCTCGGCCCGAAACGGCGCTGGTATATACCACCAATATTTTTCAAGAATAATTTTAGGCGCAAAATACAGCAGAAATTTTATAAGTGATATTTGGGATATTAATTCTCTTTAGTTTGCGATGTTAAAAGGGTATCCTCTTGTGGATCGAACAAACTATGCTTCAAGCATGCTTTCCTATGATAATATCGTATATTATAGATATTCTGATGCATGCTTCCAATCAGGTCAATTCCAAATACGATAATTCAACAAGCAGTCCGTCTGCGGCAGAAGATTTATTAGAATTTTGCTTCGATATTGCTACCTTGCTACGTAGTCAAGGCAACTTATCTTTCGGTAACCTTCGGCCAGAGTGAAAAATTTATTTTTAAATTTTCGACCTTATTCATTCTGCAGATGTAGTTTTCATTTTTGGACCGGAACTTATGCCAATTAATTTGTTCTTCGGGTGAAACTCAACACATTAGTTGGGAAAATTTTAAAAACTTCTGGGGATGGATGCCTGTAAAGATGTATTGGGGTGCGCAATAGGCAATATATCTGTAGACGTTCTACGGCTGATCTTATTTTATTTGTGCGTTTTGGCATCTAAGATATTCGTAAACGAATCTTGGCTGCAACTATGGTATCTAGTGATCCGAGTCTATATGGGCTACTAGAAATGAGCGTAGATCTATTACACTACACTGGAAAAATACCTTGCGTCGATCGCCACATAATCAACTTAGATTTGTGGTCACGTGATATTCCTTTCCTTCTCGGCTTAAAACCACCTTAAAGGATTTTAATGTCACTTTTAAGACATTGCTTGTTAAAGGCATCAAAGTGAAAAATAGGAATATTTCTTTTCTTTTGCGTAGGCGTGAGCTCATATTAGGCATGGTACGGATTAAAATAAAGAGTTTGCTTACCTGACGAAAACTCAAGACTGGTCTGGTTCCTATCCCAAAAATCTCATATTTGCTTTACTGCAGTCTCGGGCTTCTACTGATAGTGTGTAGGACCTGGGCTAAAGACCTTAAAGTTCACAGTCCACCGTTTATTCATACTGGGAAAAATACAGTGCCAAAATCTGACGTCTCAAACCTTTTGTATAATTATTAAACATTCATCTTAGTTGCAAATAAAGTATTAGGAAATGAACAATCAGCTTACATATACGATACAGTCCGGGATGGTACTATGCTTCAACCAATTAATTCCTTCCGTTAGCGAAGAATTTAACCAACTTCTTTCAGAGGTATTTAAGTACCTTTAAAATGTTTCCCCACAGTCCATGCTTTAAGATGGTCAAGATGCCCTTCTACTTATTTGCACCTTTGAAATAAGTTGAAAATTGCAAATGATGATGAGTGTTGGAGTCAAAGTAACGTATATGAAAGGTATTCACAAATTAAAAGTGGTCGCTAGTCATTTGAAGACGTTCCTAGAAGGGGGCGCACTTTGTTCTTCAATTTTAGGCGAGAATGTTGGCGAAGAAAGGATTCATGCGAAATTTCTTCCTGACACTCTCACAAAAGACCAAAAACAACTGCGTGTGGTACTCACTAAAATTTCTTTCAATTAGTTGGTCAAGACGAAAATATAAAACAAAAAAGTATGACGAGCTACAAATCGTGACGTTTACAGTACCTACTATCCTTGCACAAAGCGTCAAATCGCATGATTTCATTTTTCTACAAAATCTCCCTTGACTTCAACACACTTTCTCTAACATCGGTAGTCCTTCCCGGAGGTGAAAGTCTGGAAGGCTGTGAAAATATTGATCTGCGGACCTCATTGGATGCGAAGCGCTTCCCAGAAACAAATTTCTTCCAGTTTGGAAACAGATTGAAGTCTGAGGATGCCAAATTAGGAAAGTAGTGGGGGGGGGGGACGGCCAAGCAAATCGTACCCAAAATCCGGCAGTTTTCCCATCGACAACGCACCCTTGTGTATAGGGTGTACTGTCCTGATGAAGGCGATTTTTTTTTTCTTCAAGTCCGGCCTCTTCCCCAGCTTCCACCCACTGCTTCGTCTCCTGTTTAGTTTTTCGCGTGTGGTGGTGGATTCAACTCATGTCTCATCCATGGTGGGAAATCACCGCACAAAATCAGTTGTACCCATATATTCAATGTAGGGCGCAAACATTGCTGCGAAAATCGTTTGCGCGTTTGCTTTTGATCGGCATTCAACAAATGCGGCACCCATTTGATGCTGATAACTTTCGCATCCCTAAGTTTTCGTGCAAGATGTTTCGCACCCTTTCTTCCGATATCCCTATAGCCTCAGCTATCTCACTTACCTTCACTCGCCTATCGTCCAACACGATAGCTTTGTTCAGTGAGAAAAAACTAGAACAGAACCGCACAAATTTGTGGAAAACGTCAAATCAAATGAGAACGGAAAAGTACAGCCCATATAAGAGGTGTCAAAAGTTAATCCATTTGTAATTCAAAATTTCACTTGATTTAGCAAATAACCGCCAAAAAATAATACATTTTAAAATCACAGCTGATTTTGACACTTTTCACAATTGTGTTCTAGTTCGAGAGTAGGTGCAAGATTTTCTGTTCCGAACAGATTGGAACAATCTCACTGAACACAAAGTAGAACAGATTCGGACAGAAATTTTTCTCACTGAACAGAAAAGCTTGTATTTTTCTGTTTGGTTTGGAACAACCACACTGAGCAAAGCTGATATCATGCACTTTTTTTTCGAGTGTGATTGCGGTTTTTGGCAGGGACGTGCGACCACATTTGAATTCAGCTGCTTGACATGGAAGAACGAAGAATTTTATGACCGCACGATATTCAAGTTTATCCATTTTAACGAAAAACCCGCAAGAGGTCTACTCAAAATACTTGAGAGAACAAGTTGAAACTTTTCATACGAACTAATGACACGTACGGCCCGCGCTGCGTCAGTCCGAAAACTTTTCACCGTGTCCTCTTTAATGGCTTCAACATAAAAGTATTATATATATACATAACACCGTCCTATTATCGGAAACTGGAGATATGGAGCAAATAATGGTCCACAAACTACACCTCTATGGCACCGCATGAAATCTAAAAATTAACACCTGCGAGTTCAAAATAATGATCTTCCTCAATGGAACAGGGCCTTATGCTTTACTTTCTCACTTTAGGTGGCGCTACAGTCAGGGATGGAACTAGGCCTTAGTCAACAAGCGTCTCCAGCTAACTCGATCTTTTGCTAGCTGCCTTCCACTGGCGTGCGCCACCTGAGCCTCGGTTTTCCTCTTTTGCGCTATCGCTCGGGGGCGGATTCGAAGACTTTTCGGACCGGAGCATTGGTGTTCATCCGCTCCATTACCCAGCTATCTCAGTCCTTGGATCTTCACTAGGCTAGGTCAATGTCGCTGTACAGTCCGGACAATTCCTCGTTGTATCCCCTCCTCCACTCACCGTCAATGCAGATGGCACCGAAATCACTCGAAGAATTTGTCTCTCAAAGCAACCAGGAGCACCCTCATCCGTTTTTGATAATGTCCATGTCATAGCGGAGCCTAGGTAGACAAAGTCCTTAACTCCTCTGCTCATCGAGCTCGTGAGCAGCTCTAGTCTTTCTTTGCAGCACTGCATCGCGGTCGTTTTGCTTAGCTGCATTGGCATGCCGGCATTCGCCAACAAACCAGGGGTTTTGTTATCATGGTCGAGTGAAAACTAGTACATCAAATGCGGCATCTCTGAAGTCCTTTTGGCAGTGTTGCTACTGGATATCCGCAACCGTACCTTGGCTACAACAAGGTAGTGTTCCGAGTCGATGTTGGCTCTTCGGAACGTCCGGACATCCATAATACTGGAGGAATGTCAGGCGTCGATCAGCAATGTGTTTAACAGGGCCTTGTGCAAGATGGGAAAATGCTATTTCGGACTAAATTCCAGAAAACATTCACCGCAGAAAAGGTATCTTAGGACATCACCTCAAGTATAAGTTACAAACTTTTCGAAACGGAGGCAAGGGATGTTTTCGAAAACGTTACTTGACCATCATTGCAGCATTTAAGGGTTGCGAACGTTAAACTACAAACGTTGGCCGTTTTCGAAAACGTCATATGAATCAAAATGCTTTGGCAAAATGGTCTTAAACGCAAGCTGCGAAAGTCATTTGTGTGAAAGCGACAAGTAGGGCGGATGTTCATAAACGTTATATGCGCTAGAATTTGCGCTAGAGGATAACATGAATTCAAAAATAACTAAATTGGATTACTCGGAGGAATCTCGTGAACAGTAAGCATACATTTTCGAAGATCTGCCCTACAAATACTACATTATCAAACATACTGCAAAAGCATTGTGATTTATAATATCGTTTTGGAACAAATGACTTTAGCAGCTTGAGTTTATAAACATTTTGAAAAAGCAGTTTGATGCAGATGACATTTTCGAAAATGGCCTTCGATTGTTTTCAGCTACATGGCATTTCCAAATTAGATACATACCATTTTTACTATTTTTAAGGTGAGAGGTGAGTTTGTTCACTTGAGTTATACGTCACCATCATCATGAGAAATGTACGTTTTGCAACCAAAGGACGAGGGAGGATACTTCGTATTTCCTAGAAACAAGTCCAATTTTAAGCCTATTATCGGAGCTTATTGGGGAATAGACTGATTATCGCTTAATGAAATGTAAGGCAAACTGAGTGGTTAAAATTTGTTCGTACTGATTAGCTATATTAAAACTGTAAAAGAATCACATCTTCTGAAAAATAAAATGTATACATACTAGATGGGGTGAAAAGTAACCTCCTTGACCGCCAGAATGCGCTGCTACTGCAAATAAGGTTATGGTGCCTTGAAGTCGGTTCATATTTAGGCAGACATGCCAAATTTCAGTGCGATACTGTCTTTAGTTTTGTTTTGACAGCTGATTGTTGTTGACGTGTTTGGCATCATGTTGAGTATGGACAAAAACGATTTTCGTTCTCTCATAAAACAGTATTTTTTGAAAGGCAAAACGGCGAAGGAAACAAAAGAAAAGTTGGATAAATATTAAGGGGCTAATGCTCCGTCAGATTACACAGTCAAATATTGGTTTCGAGAGTTTCGTGGTGGCCGCAACTCCACTACCGATCAAGTCCGCAGCGGCAGGCCCTCCGATGCGGGTCCAGAGGACAATGTCATAAAATACATGAAATGGCTTTTGGTCAAGTGAAGGTGCGCGAGCTAGCAGATACCACAAAGATTAGTACTGACAGCACACGCCATATTTTGGACAATATTCTGCATATGAAAAAGTTATCCTGCCGCTGGGTAGCGCGCATGCTCACTCCTGATCAAAAACACGAACGCGAGAGCACTTCAAAAGAGTGTTTGGACTTGCTGATGCGGAATCGGGCGGACTTTTGGCGTTGATTGGTAACTGTTGATGAAACCTGGATCCACTATTACACACCAGAGAACAGAATGAGTGCCCGGCAATGGACTGAAGCCGGCACGAGTGCTCCGAAGCGGCCGAGGGAGGCTAAATGGGTCGGAAAGGTTATGGCGTCGGTTTTCTGGGATTGTCATGGCATACTCTTCGTCGACTACCTCGAAAACCGCCTCACATGAAGCGAAAAAAAATTTGTTTTTGCAAGACAATGCGCCGGCGCATAAGAGCATCGCAACCATGGCTAAAATCAATGACTTCCGGCTCCAATTGCTGTCGCATCCACCGTATTTGCCCGATTTGACTCCCTCGAACTATTATCTCTTTCCAAACCTCAAAAGATGGCTCATCAATAAAAAATTCAGCTCACGCGAGGAAATCACCGACGCCACGGAGGAGTATTTTGCAGACCTTCCGGAAAATTACTTTTCGGACGGGATCAAGAAGTTGGAAAATCGCTGGAATAAGTGTATCAAGCTAAAAGAGGACTATATTGAATAAAATAAAAAAAAACATTTAAAAAAAAGTTTTTTTCACCCCAAGGAGGTTACTTTTCACCCCACCTAGTACTGAATACTGGTATTCACACAATCCAGTCGATGATTTGTTTGAAATAGAATTCAATCACATACGAGTATGAAATCGAAAACACAACAAATTATAGGCAATCAATGGACTTTCGAAAAATATTTTATTAAAGCACTTAACTTCCCTAAATTTTATTCAATAACTATTGAAATAACCTAAATTCTATCGAAATTCAAAACTTAAAAATTTAAACGAAAACAACATCTAACCATCTACGCACACTTTTCCTCTTGTTTTTTATTGTTTTTTTATTTTTTTTTGTAAGTGGTCTATCCTTAATTAAATTCTAAAATATTTTTCGTGCATTTAAGAGGGAAATTCTGAAAATTGTTCAACAGTTAATAGTTTTGCAAAATTGTTTCTTATTTAAAAAAAACACTACCGCAAAAATATCAGAGTTAATGTCTTAATATAACTAAGTGATCATCAGATATTTTTAGGAAAATATTATAATATACTCGTAACTGTCTAGGGTTTGCTGAGAAGATTTTAATTTAAGACAATCCACGGTGTAGGAGTACTCATTGATGACTCCACAAAAAAATGGTTTACGCTTTGGCATAAGTCTCAACTTAAGCGTCTTTTGTGCAGTTGATCATATTCTTATTTTATCTAATAATAATAAATGAAATTTAACAAACTGGTGGTAATGGTTTACTTGATATACTCATACTATAACTCTTATTGAACAACAGACGAAAATTTGTATTCCTTATATTCTAAGATGATCTTTGATACTTGTAAGTGTACTGCGGAAGTTATTCAACCGCACTAGTCAAAATTAATCGAGTTCAATACGACTGTCGACAAATATACTGCCAGTGTGCATTTTAGATTCTTTCAATTTATCATATGATTTCATCATGTCTTCCATTGATATCGCAAGCATTTCACTGGGTGTAGACGATTGTAGATCTTCGGATGTGCTAGCTGCGTTAAGAGCATTCTCGTTTGTCCGCATAAATTGACGCATCCGATAGACAGATGCATTGCGACACATTTCCCGAAGATCGGAACCTGAGAATCCATTTGTTAGTTTTGACAAACGATTAAAGTCCACAGAATCGCTAATGTTTTCAGTGCCGAGAATAAGTTTTAAGATTTGTAAACGCTGTTGCTCTGATGGAAGACCAATATGAAATTGAGCAGGCATACGGCGAATGATGGCTTTGTCGAGATCCTGAGGGCGATTCGTAGCACCCATAACAATGACAGTAGAACCAGCTCGGGTACTTAAACCATCCCAAAGCATCATAAATTGTGTCTTCATCATCGCGGTGGCCTCATGATCGTTGGAACTTCGGCTGCGAAGAAATGAATCGATTTCATCGATGAAGATTATACAGGGCTGCAGTTTGATAGCCAGCGAAAAGACTGCTGAAGCGAGTTTTTGTGATTCACCGTACCTAAAAGAAGGGTTACTGATTAGTATCAAAGGATAGATAGAAATGTCTTAAAGATATATAAAGGTTTGACAGTACTTAAGGGTAATGAACTAAAATACAAACTTATGAAATCTCTCAAATTTCCAACAAGTTGCACACACAGCTACCTAAATTTTGGCGAAAACAAAGAAATGTGTGCTACTTCTAAATAAGTATTCAGCGTTGGCCACCCGCAATCCGGACGAGTTCCTGTGCCGTTTTATGACCGTGGATGTAACGATTATTCACCGCAAACACACGTGTAGTCGGAACAGTGTGTTTCTACGACCAAGATTGTGCCGAAGGAATCCTAGGTAGCTCACATTTCATTTCGTCCTTCGAGTTAGGAGTTTTAAACCCAATTGTTCAGCTAAGGTGTGGAGTTCATGTTTACTCCGAGGTAGGTGAACTCCCTAACTGCCTCGAAATTTTTGCTATCAACAGTGATGTTTTGTGCTAGGCGAATGACCGATGACAGATGCTTGATTGTTTGTTAATAGCATGTACTTAGTCTTGTGATCATTTACTTCAAGGCTAACGGATTTCGCCTGTTGTTCAACTGCCGAGAACGCTGGTATCACGGCACGCTGGGAGCGACCGATGATGTCAATATTGTCCGCATACCGCAGCAGCTGAACGGACCTGTTGAAGATAGTGCCTTTCGTGTTGCCACCTGCCCTGCGCACTATCTGTTCCAGTACAAGATTGAAGAAGTCGCATAATAGCGCATCTACTTTCCGAAATCCGGTGTATGTTTCAAAAAGTTCGGAGGAAATACTTCCAAACTGCATGTTGCAGCGCGTGTTTCCCAGCGTCACGCGACACAGCTAAATCAGTTTTGCCGGGATTTCGAATTCGGCCATCGCCATATAGAGCTCCTGACGATGTATGCTATCATACGCGGCTTTGAAGTGAAGAAGAACACGGTGGTGTGTTTCGACTTGAAATTCGTTGGTCTTTTCCAGGATTTGCCCCAGTGTGAAAATTTGGTCTATTGTCGATCTGACGGGCCGCAAGCCACACTGATGCGTGCCGATTAGTCTGTTGCAGAAGAGTTTAAGACGTTAACACAGTACGTTGGATAGGATCTTATATGCGGCATTAAGCAGGGATATGCCTCGATAGTTCTTGTAAGACATAGGATCGCCTTTTTTGTAGATGGGGCATATGGAGCTGATAGTCCAGTCATCGGGCTTGTTTTCCTCCACCCATACTTGGTGGATGATTCGGTGCATGCTCCCTACCAAAACATCACCGCCGTATTTAAAGAGCTCCGCTGGTAAACTCTTTCGGATGCACAATGCGTAATTCCCATCGTTTACTTTCAAAAGAAAAAAAATCATAGACGCCATTATGGAAACTGTTCACCGACGATTTTAAATAAAAATGACAATATTTGGCCAAAAAGAAAGCGCATTTTTATCAATTTAATGTATGTGCAAAGTACGTAGTCGCCATGGGAAAATTTCTTTGATTTGTCTACGCATTGCCGAATGATAACTTCCAATTACCAAACCTGAAGAAATCGCTCGACGAAAAGAGATATGGACTCAATGATGAAATCGTCGCTCAAAGAGCGGCTTATTTTGATAGGTCTAGAACTTAATGATTAACCCTAAAGGGTTAGTATCAATCCTATATCTCTCCTACAAGTATGAATCAACAAAACGATTTCCTTTCCGCTAGAAAAATAGTGTAAATTCTCGGTAAATGATTGTAAGAAAATACCAATGCCATGATGGGCCCACAAAACAAGTGTAGTACTGAAATCAGGGTCTCGGTAAAGGTAAAAAACATGTTTTTTTCCTGTGAAAATGGAAAAAAAATACCTTTTTCCACTTTTAACTGGGTCTGCTCTGTTGGGGGGAGATCAATTCATTCATATCTATGAGGATAAAAGTAACATTGCACTCTACAGTTGACACATAGAAAACAAATGTGTTTTCTTGTCTTAACTCAATGAGAAAACAGCACTTAAATGGAGCTATTCGGAGCGCACCTAATATAGATGACCACGATTATTTCTGGTAAAATAAAGAAGAAAAGTTCAAGGCTTACGACTACGAAACCTGGATCTTTCACCTACACTGTTAAAATGATTTACATTTTTGGAATCCACAAATGGGTTCTCCTACCAACATCATTAGGAATGCTATTCAATCGGTGAAGAAGAAAGAGAGACTGTAAGTCAGTGTGTAAACGCTAAGTCTTCTCCATTAGAAATAATACAATAAAGAAATCTGCATGTGTAATATTGAAGCTTATTAATTTGCGAACCAAAATTTATCATACCAAATGGCATATACACGAAGAAATTGAACTAGGGCTACAGATGGTGTAGAAAATAAAGTTGGGGTGGAGACTCTTGCCCCTGGGTGGTAGGTAGTATATTGGCTTACTTTGTATTTGGGAATGTGACCAATTTTTGAAGCACCCACTGCAGCTATTAAATATGAAATAAAAAATAAAATAAACGGTCACTAGGCCTCTCATGGGCGATGCAATCAAATAGAATGGAGCCAATACATCTCAGTAATAAGATTGATTTTACTATATACATATTTAGACTAATGATACAAATTCCAATCTTACGCCAATAAAAAAATTTCGAAGACCGACGTATCTCTACATCAAACGTCAAACAAGAATTTCTCCAAAGCCGTATTACCAAACAAATGTATACCAGTTCATCACTATGATTTAAGGAAGTCTAGCAATAGAAAGAAAAGACCTCTGGTCTTACCAACTTTCCTGAATATAGCAGCAACTTTTCATCAGACTGTCTTGCTACCGAACATGATTTCAATGAAGGCGCTTTTAATGGTTAGTACCGGTCGGATCGATGCATATAACGCGGCGCTGCTTAGAAAGACTAGAGCTGCTCATGAGCTCTATGAGCGGAAGAGGGGAGACGAGCACCGGCTTCTCAGGAGGAAGAAGAAAGAGCATGAGAAGCGCGCGATCGAGGAAATTGAGAGATGCTACTCGTACTCCAGGAATGAGGTTCGGAAGTTTTACCAAAAGGTAAAAATAACATGCCGCGGAAACAAACCCCGAACCGAAGCCTGTAGAGATGAACAAGGGAACATCGTAGTAGAATCGCAGTCGATGCTGAGGATTTGGAAAGATCATTTCTACAGACTGTATAACGGCGATGACGGACCAAATACCGCTGTCAGGCAGAATCAACCTTTCAACCTGGACGATGATGACCAACAATTCCGTCCACCCGACCTGGATGAAGTGAAGATAGCCATATCGAAGCTTAAGTCCAACAAAGCTGCTGGAACGGATGGCCTGACTGCCGAGCTCTTCAAAGCGGCAGGCGATGACTTGGTAAGGAGCATACACCAGCTCATCTGTATAATATGGTCGGACGAAAGTATGCCCGATGAATGGGCATCAGCATTGTTTGTCAAATTCTCAAGAAGGGAGACCCTCTGAACTGCGCCAACTACAGAGGCATCAGTCTCCTTAACATCGCATATAATATCCTATCCGTCGTATTGTGTGAACGCCTGAAGCCGTTCGTCAACAACCTGATAGGTCCATATCAGTGTGGCTTCAGGCCAGGAAAGTCCACCATCGACCAGATATTCACACTACAGCAGATCTTGGAGAAGACCCATGAGCTTCAGATCGATACCCACCACCTATTCATCGATTTTAAGGCCGCGTATGACAGCATCTATAGAGACGAGCTATATAGAGCAATGTCTAGTTTTGGCATCCCTGCCAAACTCGTCTGTCTGTGCAGGATGAGGATGGAGAATGCACGCTGCTCCATCAAGGTCGGTAAAGATCTCAGCGAGACCTTTGATGTCCAGAAAGGATTTAGACAAGGCGATGCGCTGTCATGCGATTTTTTCAACATCGTACTTGAAAGAATAGTGCAAAACTCACGAGCAAACACAAGAGGCACTATCTTTCAAAAGTCCGTCCAACTACTCGCATACACCGACGATATTGACATAATCGGGAGAAAGCAGCGTGATGTCAGTGGCGCTTTCGCGAGTATTGAGACGGAAGCGGCGAAAATGGGTTTAGCGGTCAATGAGGGCAAGACCAAGTATATGCTGTCAAGCAAAAAGGACAACCAACACCGACGTCTCGGACAGAACGTCACCCTCGACAGATATAACTTTGAGGTAGTTAACGACTTTGTCTACCTAGGCTCCGCTACAAATACAGACAACGACACCAGCGCTGAGATCAAGCGAAGAATAACTCTTCCCAACCGCTGTTTCTTTGGGTTAAGAATTGAGTAGCAAAGCCCTCTCTCGGACAACAAAAGTCACCCTTTATAGGACTTTAATAATCCCGGTCCTGCTCTATGGATGAGGGTGTTCTTGGTTGCTTCGAGAGAAAAATTCTTCGGGCGATCTTCGGTCCCGTCTGCATTGACGGTGAGTGGAGGAGGAGATACAACGACGAACTGTATGGACTGTACAGCGACATGGACCCAGCCAGAAGAGTGAAGATCCAAAGACTGAGATGGCTGGGTCATGTAGAGCGCATGGACACCAATGCTCCGGTCCGAAAAGTCTTCGAATCCGCCCCCGAGGGACAGCGCAGTAGAGGAAGGCCAAGACTCAGGTGGCACACGCAAGTGGAAGAGGACCTCAGCCAACTTAGCGTGCGAAACTGGAGGCAGCTAGCCAGGGATCGAGCTGGCTGGAGAAGCTTGTTGACTGAGGCCCAGGTCCACCCCGGACTGTAGCGCCACCTAAACAAACAACAACAAACCGGTCGGATCGGAATGGATACTAAGCGATGTTACAAATGACTGCTGCCTTTTCATCGAATTTCGATCTTTATATCTCTCATTTCGTTGCCATTGGACAGGGCATTGTATAATATCATTGTGTGCGTTTAAACATTCATTTATCAGCTGTCCCTTAAGGGACTTAGGGCAATGAAAAGCTACCGCGTACCATTTGTTTTTGCTACGTACCTGATGATAGATGTCATCACAGTAAACACAAGTTATTTTAAAAACACGGCACATTTGGTCAATGCACTTACGGAAAAAAATAAAAGAAAATTCCGATGTGAGTTGGTTTTGAATGTTTGCAAGATATTATAACTAGAAAATAATGGGGTTGGTAGAGCATTTCATAAGCAGGTTGTACGGCTTAAGAAGGCCAGCATTTCAGCGTACGTTCAAAAATCAGATTGCGGGTAAACTCATAGGCATTCATAGCGAGATGGTTCTTACAGTTAAAGGTTAAAAGGGGCGGCACGCTATGACAATTTTAGTGGAGGAGTGATGGTGAAAATAGCGACAGAATTAAGTACGAGTAAATTCAGAAACAATTTTTCAAGTTTTGAATCCTATTTAGGAAGTGCAGAGATGTCTAAGAAGTACTTAATCAAATGCTAGCATTTTACTTCAAAAATGGACAATTGATGTCCAAAACGTAGCCAGCAAGAATGTCATCATAAATGAACGTTGGAATAAGAGAAGCGGATGAGCCAGGGTTTCTAATGTTTTTGACAAACGCCCAAAAGTTTTTAATACATTTGAGAGATTTCTTCATCTTATTAAAATCGCAGGCGATTTCAAAATACCATCTGTGTAAAAAGTATCTGGAATTTATCATTTAAAAAACGTGCGTAAAGATATTACCAGAATTTATATTCTGGAAATTGGTAGCACTGTATTTAGTGACTACACGAGATTTGAGCTGGATTTGGTACTTTGTTTGTCGACTAATGAGTCCGCTTCGATTTTTACAATAGAAAAAATAGTTGATCAAACAGTTTGCCTTCGATTTTCTGTTTCAAATTGACCTACGGTGAATTGTGTATGTCAAAAACGCAGGCATATGAATGAATTGTAGTTGATTTGCCTCAATCTGGTCGACCATTTAAGTCTACGAACGACGAAAACATCAACAGAATCTCGAACTGCTCGATAGTTGTCGTATGAGTCGTAGAGAGTTGGTTTAATAGGTGAACATATCTTTTAATATTTTGGCCACAAAATGCATCGCCGCACGACTAGTTCGAAAAGAGCTCAATTTTGATTAAGAAAAACATCGAAAGCAGGTTGTTTTTAGTGAAACACTCGACAAATGTCATCGATTAAACACAATGCTTACCTGATATGATTCCGCTTGACTTTTTCAGTTTCCGGAACAAAAATTACAATTTTGAGGAAGACGTTGTGAGTCGATTGAAGTCATAAAAAAATCGTTAAAGGACATATCTAGCTCAATCGGCCTACGAAAAATGTAGGCCGTAGTAATTTTTTATTTTATAAAACATTTCCGGATACTTAATATATCCAATCCAATCCGAGGGCCTGGGTGTCCTCAGGTCGGCTGAGTTGATGCAGAAGAGATCGGTATCCAATAGAGATATCGCTATCTAAATCGACAGCCAGGCCGGTCTTAAGGCAATGGAATCAACCGACATAAGCTCTGATACAGTCAGGAGCTGTCGCACAATGCTCAAAGCATTATCCATTCAGAACCGGGTGAGACTGTACTGCGTGCCAAGAGGGAAATGAACAAGCGGACGAGCTTGCAAGGAGAGGAGGGCTGCTCGAAAATAGTGAGGTGGCTAACATTAAGCCACCCCCCTGCACAGTAAGAGGCACTATCGAGGAAAAGACAATAAAGACTGCCAGTATTAGATAGCCGAATCTGAAAGGACACAGGGTATCCAAGGCTCTATGGCCACTTCTCGTTGGTAAAAGATCTAGAATCCTGACAGGACACTATCCCCTGCTGAAACACGCAAAGGGACTCAAAATGACAGATACAGACATTCTGAGGCGATCTACAAGCGGTCGAGGACATAACACACATACTGTAAGAATGTTGTGAGGCAATATCGCATAGCCGAAGGCGAAGGAAATTCTTAGGAAAATATTTCCTTGAAAACTTAGAAATGCCTTCTTGGCTTTTGTAAAGTAATCGGATTTTTTACCAGAGAGATTGTTTAGGTTTTTGCCACTTGAAGTTAAATTCAATTGGTTCCACAGGGATAGCGATGGGGCCGTTTTGGTGCCTAGTCATGTGTCTTATGACACACCCTGTTTAACCTAACCTAACCTAACCTAACCTAATACAATGTGTATACCTGACTCGTTTAATTTTTTTTTTCAGGTTTCCTTCGTCATATTGGTCTTGTAAGACATAATCTTTACAGTTCGTGACGTATCACAATATTTTTCTTTGATACTGTTCATCCGTTGACCGAGGAGACACAACGGTCATTTAAAACTCCCAAAGAAGATAATCAACCTCGCTCTAGTTGGCTTAGTCATTCTATTAGGAAATTGTTCACACAGTGTCCGCCGATATATCACAATGTTCCGAGGTGCGTTGAGAGAGCATTACCACGGCATACTCATCAGGGTGAAAAGTTAAAACAGATATTCACGTTGTCTCATTTCCATGCTGCGTAAGTTGTTTTCTTTTTCGAAGAAACTATACATTGTCGTTTAGCTGTTATCTGCCCACAATGTCGAAGCCACCCAGAAGGATTTCAGTTTGAGGATACAGGAATAGAACTCTGTGTGAGTTCGGACATCGCATCAAACCTATAAAAAGAAATCGAATACCTATTCAATTTGTGTTGTTATACAGCAAATGCAGAGACTAACATAAGGTCTGACAATGCTTTCTTTTCTTTTTATGATAAACTGCTAATTTTTTTTAAGAAACATACGAGTACGCGAAGCAGGTTACGCGCGAACTGGTAATTTTTTTTTTTTTTTTTTATAATTCACGCGCGCCTCAAGGGGTTTATGATACCCTTATACTGTTGCCAGGGCGCGGGCGGAAAGATAGAAGGAGAAGAAAGGAAAGCATTGTTGTGATGTAGTGGTTTGAAACTCAGATATATTTGGTTTCGATATTGACTCTCCAGGGGTGCGAGTCCGAATAGGACGGAGATGATTTCTATGATTTGTAAACTTCATAGGTTACCTACCTATAAAGTGTGTTTTTTTTTAGACGTATACAATTTTACAATGAAATAAAATGCCATGGCAATGGAAAGATAATTTAATGACATTTGAGATGAAATAAAGTGTAAAGTGTCCCCACCACTTTTTCGATCATTTGGATACATGCAATCGCCAATTCTACACTGTCCGTTGTCTCGGTGGATGTGTATTATCAATAAGAGTATCTGTGGCTTGGAAACTATCCATGTTAATTATGTCAAAGGTCGGCTTTTACAGTTCTGGCTTCTAGCTATTGGTTTTGAAATCTGCGCAAAAAATCACTTTTGCTTTTGCTTCTCGTTCGTCACACAATGAAAACAAAGGAACATGTTGCCCTCAAATAACTTGAAGTACTCAGTAATGGTTAAAGTGTAGGGTAGCCAGGACTTGTATTATCTAAGAATGATGTGGATATGTAGATCGGTTAAAGTATTTTTGAATTATTTCACAAGAGACATGTTTCGAAATTTTTTTCAGACAAAAATGCTCTACCGATTGCATAGATCTGAGTGCAAACAAAAATTGGAAAAAGAGTATTACAAAGGCGTTTCATCAACAAGATAAACAAAATACCATCGCCGATGCATTAATTACGCTCCACTTTCTGTACCTTATGACTAATAATTTAAACTGTTGTTGCGCGAGAACTTTTAGAAGCAAAACATTTTTTATGCTCATTCTTAATTGCACCTTATCTTATCTGCTTGCAAATCTTTGTTCATTTCTACTAATCCAGCAATCGATTCTGATTTCGATATTTGATTTTCGGTTAATTTTACAATTATTGAACTTTTATGTGTATGATTTACCCTATTCTTGTTTTTTCTTAGAATGAGGACACGGCTTCCCAGCTCGGTCTCGCGCATTACTTTAATAATTTTGGATCGTTTCAATAGTTTAACTCACTACAGAACACTAAATATGTCATTGGAAAACCAAAATAAAATTTGCAATTTGTACTTCCGCAAACACCAAACATTAAATTATATAACCTCTTTGTTGGTGTTACCACTTACCATTTGTCGGTGAGTATAGCTACGTCGAGATTGATAAATCTCATGCCAGCCTCCTTAGCTGTTGCTTTAGCAATTAATGTTTTCCCACATCCAGGTGGTCCATGCAACAGAACACCCTTTGGAGCTTCCCACAACTTGGACTGATTGAATAAGTCCCTATGTCTCACTGGTAGTACAACCGACTCCCTCAATTCTTGAATAACATTGTCCAAACCGGCAATGTCCTTCCAGCTGACTGGTATATCATCGGGCACCACTAAATGTGATGCAATCATCAACTCATAATCGTTAAGATTCTGAGTGTTGATCTTGAATCCTTCTCCTTCTCCAAGTCTGCAAAAGCATAAGTGCGCATTGAAAAATATACATAAATAGTTAATTTTTCCTTTGTAATAATACAAACCTTCTCAATTGCTCTTCGGCGCGTACTTTAGCCTTCCTTTTATTCTTGCTAGTGGGATCCAATTGGTTCATCATCCACTTGACCGAGTAAAAGGTAACAACCGATGCAAACGACACACGAAGGATCAGTTGAAGAATTTCATTTCGACTTAACTGGGAGCTACCTAAGCTTAAGTTATTCATTTTAACAATTAAAACAATTTGATGACAAAAATTGGCAAGAATTCTTTAAAGAAAATCGTTTAATGAGAGACAAATTGTAATCCTCAAACAAATATTCACATGTTCAGTTTCGCAAATTGGACAAAAGAGGAATGTCAAAAATAATGACAGCTTAAATGTCAGTATTTTATTGAGGTTTGTTTTGTTTAGTATTTTCTTTTTTTCAAAGAAAATTCTTGTAAATTGTAAAAAGCTAATAAAGCTTCATGGCATAGTTTCAAGAAGAAAATACACATATGTATAGTATTTATATTGAGCAGGCATTGAGAGTGCAGCCTAACTAATTAGTGTTATTTGTGACAAATATATATATGAGATTTTTGGTCAGAGCAATTTTTGAAATCATCATGGCGGAGCTGAGCTTCAAATAAAAGCGCCGGATTGGAGCTATGCTACAAAGTTGCACAGGATATTCAAGTAACGTAAACATTATCAGTGTTTTATTATTCCTCATGATCTATATGGATCACATAAAGAAAATAAAACAGTCCAGATCATTGAAAAATGTAATGGCGTTTTCCATTGGTTTCACTCCAAAATTAGCACTCCATCGAATTGAATGGAATTCGACAGCACTCTAATTTTTCAAATTTGAAAATTCAAAATGTTTGTATGTATATTAGTTTGATTGCTTATGTAAAATTTCATTATTCTGATAAGTGCTTACCAAAATAGAGCAAACTTTGTTGTGGTACAAGTTTGACATTTTCATCTGTCAGTATCTGACATTTAGAAAAGAAAAATATAAAAAAATGGAAAAGGCTGCGATTGAGGTAAATATATTTGCTTTTATTAGTTTATTTTGGTAATATTTAATTATATTATAGTGGTTATTTGAGAACGAGGACGATAGCGTCGAGAGTGATTCATCACTTTTTTCTTGCCTTGTTGAAGAAAGCATGGACTCTTCCTCCGATGCTGAAAATATTCCTACAAACCATAAACAAATTAAAAACTTTAAGGAAATTATCAAAAGTTACAGTAAAGTAGACTATAAAAGACATTTTAGACTACATCGTTCGACTGCCCAAATCATTATAGGTCAGTATACCTAGCTAGTTATGTGTAGAAATTGAATGTATATTTTGCAACTACTTCTAGATCGTTATAAGCATTCGGAGCGCTTCACAACCAAAATGAAAAGATTGGTCTCTATCAAGATGCTTATCAAGACATGGACCGATTTTTTCCAAATAATACCTTTTTGCTCGGTGATTCCGCTTATCGATGCTTAGACTGGTTGATTCCACCCTTCAAAGACAACGGAACAATGACAAACGCTCGGAGAATATTTAATGTGCTCCGTTATTCTGGACGGGTCATAGTGGAACATACATTCGGTCTATTGAAAACTCATTTTCGAAGCCTACTACATTTCACTGAACAAACAAACATTAATTTTGTGGTTAACTTGGTGGTCTGTGGGTGTATATTGTACAGTATATGCAGTGACAACAACGACGATATAGAGCAAGAACACGGATCTAACGACTTTCCAGTACCTGAAGTAAGCGAAGGAAAAGCAAGTACGAGTAGCACTAGACGACAGCGCTTACTGGACGATTTAATTAATAGAAGCTTCATAAATGTGTGAATTCAATTTATATTATTGAAAACCTAATGACTTCATGACTTATAAATTAATGGAACACATCAGAAACGCAAAAAAAATAACAAAAATTCATAGTTGCACATGTCACTTTTTAAACAATTCCTTTAATAACCGCTCTTTTCTTTGGTATCTGTCCTCTTTCCCTTTTTCTGATTGCTCGATTTTTTTAATTTGGATTGCAGCATATTCGGCCAAAATCCTATTTTTATCGGCTGCAATTTTTTTCCTCAGCTCCATCTTTTTTTTAAATATTTCTCCCTACACGACACATATTTTTATTTATTTACATTGCGGAACTGACCAGCTTCGCTGTTTGAGGAAACAGATGGAGTATCCGACGCAGTTTCTAATTGATTTGTAAGATAATATGGATTTTAGTAAAATACTATGTAAACTTGACAACGCTTACCCGAAGAGCTCGTTCCTGGTTCAATATTTTCGACGTTAGTTATACACATAGGCAACGAATCTATACTTTTTCCTGATATATTCAAAGTGTGCCTTTTTCTGATCTCGGTTTTGCAACCAAAACGGCCCTGGCGGAGTTGTGTAATCATTACCGGTTATAATCGACTTGCTGCAATAATTTTATAAATCGCCGATAAGCGTTGAAGCTTACGACTTATTGAAATAAGCAGCATTATTTACCAACAGATGAAGGCAGCCAGCCCTCAAAAAGCGCCAAATTTCTTGGTCTAATCTTTGAGAATAAACTAAATTGAACATTGATATTGAATAGGGTTCAAGCAAGCATCTATGGTTGTACCCTTTGGTTGACATCTTTAAACAGCTCTAAGAAGATAAAACAAATTACCAAGATGAAAGGAACAAGAAGTTGCTTCTTAAGCGGCCTGTACACAATACACTTGTGTGCGCACTGGTGTCGGTGGACTAAGAAAGTGTCCTGTGTATGGACTGGTGTATGCACATGCTGCAAGTAAAATCAAAATTGTTTGATATTTGGTGTTACGTGTGTGGTGGAAGGCCACATCGGTGTCACGACACTGGTACGCGCACAAGGGTGGTATGTATGGACACACACCATGCTACCAACAAGAAGGGACACAAGGTGTCGACAATTTGGTCGGAACATCACAGTCTACAGCTTTAATTTAGAGGTAGTAAGAAACATTGTCTACTTCGTTTCAGCTATAGGTTCTGCCAACAACACTTTACCAGAAATAGAATAAAGAAGCAATTTTGCCAATCGCTGTTACTTTGGGTTAAAAAGGTAATTGAGTAGTAAGGTCATGTTCTGAAAAGCCAAGGAGACTCTATTTAAGACCATCATTTAAGATCATCTGAGTCCTGCTTTATGACACTGAGAAATGGACTGTATTCAAAGCGAATGAGGATGTCCTCAGCCGTTTCGAGAGAAAAAATCCTTCGAAAAATATTTGATCTAATTTGCGTTGACGTGCTTTGAAGAAGATATATAGCTAGGATATGTATAGCGCCTGGACACAAATGGTCTGACCCGCATAGTTTTCGAATCTTACCCGGAGAGTCAACGCAGTAGAGGAAAACTTAACATTTTAACATTTCTAAGATTAGTAAACGAAGTTCTTTTTTGTTCTGGTTTTGGCCCCCGATTCGAAGCCTGCCAATAATTTCTTTAAATAATTTGCGAGATAGTTCTCATGTGGTTTTCTCGTAGAATCCGTTAAACCTTTTAGTCTCCATCAGTATGAAACCTTTCTTCTGTTAATAATGTCACTCGCCAACATTACAAACTCCCTTTAATTCTGAGAATGTGCCAGCAAATGCTGTTGCTTCATAAATCGAACAAACTTTGATAACTGTCAAATGTTTTTTGTTTTTTTTGTTTTGCTTCTCCATTCGTAAAACGTAGAATCCAATCGGCATACCATTGCCCATGAACTAAGTTTATTCTATTGTTTTATTTGATACACATGAATCGAGTTTCGTCCTCATTTCGACATGAATAATTTCAGTTTTGGAAACACTCAATTTACTCGTGGTGATGTTATCCAGTTTTTTATTCGAGTGTCACTGGCTTCTGTTGTCACATATTTCTCCGTAAGATGGATGATGAAACAAATGGATCCGACAAGCAAAAACAAGAAAAAGGCTAAATCTCGTGCTGAATACCAACTAAAAAGGTCTAAGCTCATAGAATTTCAAATGTTTCATATCTGTAATTTGTCTCTGCGTTTAGACTTGTTTCTGGTTCTTCGGAGGGTTTCAAAGTCGCTGTACAAGAACTCAATGACTACGAGTTAATGATTGCATCACATTTAGTGGTGCCGGCTGATATTCCTGTAAGCTGGAATGATATTGCTGGTTTGGAAAGCGTAATACAGGAATTAAGGGAATCGGTTGTTTTGCCGGTCAAGCATCGAAATTTATTCAGTCAATCGAAATTGTGGGAAGCCCCAAAGGGTGTATTGCTGCATGGGCCACCTGGATGTGGAAAGACTTTGATAGCTAAAGCCACAGCGAAGGAGGCTGGAATGAGATTCATCAATCTCGACGTGGCAATTCTCACTGATAAATGGTAAGTTGATATCAAATTTAATTCAGAGTACTAATAAGTTTGGTTTATTTAATTGAATTTATCATAAGTAAGCTTTTATGTTTATTAATGACTTAAAAGGGTTGTTAGTTTACTTGGTTTCGCATAATGCTGTCTACTATACGATGCAGTTCGAGTATGCATACTAATTTAATGTAACCGAAGTAAGTGGATACAAAATTTGAAAATTATTTCCAGTGATAAGCCTTTAACGAATGCATATACGGTGTAAGAGTATAAACAATCACGTCCTTGTTGTCCGCTTATGATATTAACTGCTTCATCTACAACCTGTCATAATGATATGCGTAAATACTACGCTTGGTAGTAATAAAAACTTTACCACTTTTTGATCATCGTACAATGTAAAAGTGCGGCGGGTTATTGAAATATGTAATTTCTGCTTTGAGCTGTGAGCTATGTATTTCACCAGACAAGGTGAAATACCACACTTAGCTTCTACTTCATATTTAGGTTTGCCGATATCAGGCCGATGTCTCGGACAATTTCTTACCGTTTCATCTTGTAATGGAGATAATGACTGCCACCACCTCGACTTCGCCAAGGTAACAATTAAATTTCAGCGGTTACAATATGCGCCGAGTCTGTTCACCATAATCTGTATGAAACATTGAAAGTTATATTTTTGTGAGTTAAAATCTTTCGATGGTAAAATAATTGACAGCCAGGGCCAAAGAAGGTTTCCCGAAATCCTGCCTGGAACTTTAGGAAAATTTGATGACTTCTAGCCCACTTTGTAAGTCTCTTGAAGATCCAAGCCACGAACAATTTTGTTGAAGTGATTCGTAGGATCGCGATGTCTATTTTGTTTTTTTGTGCATCGGAAACATTTATAATAAATAAATAAATGTTGTATGTTTCTCAACCTAAAACAAAAGTGTACTTTTAAAGGCACGTGTTAGGTTTTTGAGATAACTTGTTATATTATATTTTTAGAGTTTTACTTTTTACAATAGTAATCTACCCACAAAGAATAATCCAAGGGAATTAGATCCGGACTTCGCTGCGTTAAATTTTCTGCTGCTGTAAATTTCTTAATCGATCTCGAGCCACTTCTATTTTAATACTGGGTACTGGTACCGATTTCAATTGGGATATCTATTATTCTCTATTCAAACGGGCACTGATCAAGCTCTTTAGAACACCCTGTAGCACATCTTTCTGGCAAGTTTTGACACCCGCTTCGTTCGCCAAAATGATGTAATATGTAGGACTTCGTGATGGAAAAGTTATGATGGCCATATTAAACTCTTAAACTTTTTTTTCGCTTCTTTGAGAGACATTATATCAACATGTTTTCTTTGATGCTGATCTGAAGCAAAATGTTTTCATTGCTATATTCTCAGCCTTATTTTGTTTCATTTGAAGAGATAAAATATGACCCGTTGACCGATAATAGCTTTTCATGAAGCAACCATTCCGAATCAGACTACATACATCTGGCTTATATACCCAATTCCTTGGACATGCTTTTTTGATGCTGAATAGAAATTCCGCGGATTCGTAAACGCAAAACTTAAGCTAACGCAGATAACCAACAATTCTTGTCATCACTGTTCCTTTAACTAGTTTGTCAAAATGAATAAAGAATCTCGATAGTTTTTTTTTTAAAGTCTGTCAGGGTTATATTTCGCATTTCGAAATGTCTCACAAGAACAACCGGACAAAAGAAAACTGGAAAACGTTTAAACGAGTCAAAACTGATTGCAACTCCTTCCTTAAGCGTATGGTATTCCAATATGACCAACAACACAAAAAATATTACAATGAGCGAAGGGGAGGCGTTTGTATAATTAAAATAAACATTATAAATTCTGTCTTCTCCATCACAACGTTTGTTGAATCGACATTCCAGATCTTCTGAACAAAGCAAATCTGCTTGTTTTACATTTTCCAATCAGTTCAACGCTTCCTGATTTTACCATTTCTCCATTACACTTGAGGGCTCCTAACATTCTGTGGGACTAATCCACTTTCGGCAAATGTGTGTTCTCAATATACACATATCTAGTATTCGAAATGATATATCTCTTCTTCTTGTATAAGTGTTCTTCGATGCTGGCAAAACCACTGCTAAGCTTTTCAATCAATTCTACTCTTTGGGACTCTCTCCGAATAAATGGAAACAATATTTGTCGAACTCGACGTTGTAAAAGCAAGTCGGATCTCTGCTTCTATAGATCCATGGGACTCTCACCTTCAATGTTTCGAAAGTCACAAAAACTCATACATATTGACAGTCAGCTTATGAAATATGTCGAGACATGAAGACTGCAGTGGAAGTAGTGCTTGCTTGGACACTTACTTACGGCTTCAACCGAGAAGCTGAAATGTGAAAAAGGAAGGTGCATCAATATCAGCAGCAGTAGTAAAAATACTTCGCAATAAGAACAACATAATAAGGCACATCTGCAATAGCTCTGCCAAAGTAACAAAAACGTTAACAGCAGGATAAGGAACACAGCAGCAGCAACACAAACGGCATCAGGATAATCAGCAACAACAGCAAAATATTAAGCAAATTGTGCCACCAATCAACAACTTTAAAATGAATTCTTCTTTTTTACCCTGAAGACGGAGATGCTGCAAACAATCCTGCTGAGGGGGATAAGATCATCTATTAATCCGTCGAAGACACTTGCATTGCTTAAAGAGGAGAATGATATAAGCACTTTTGTAGCAGTTAATCCATTTACCACGGCTAGAGCAAGCAAATCTTAACAGCAAACTGAGTATATAAGTCTTAGACACTCAATTTATACATTGGGAAAAAATAAAGAGGAGCCAAAACGTTTTGCATTGTGTTTGCTGCCATAAATTCCGTAACACTACTTCAAATTGCCAAATGCGACCTCGATGCGTCCGATGCGGAATGTCTGACATAAGCCATCTTTCGTGCGTCTTATGAAAGACCGCGGGACACACTGCAAACTATCGGGGTTGTCCTATATTATAGTACATAAGAAGGGTAAATTTGGATCGTTAGCAAAAAGTGGGGAATACACGTTCACTAGTACAGATCCAAACACTAGACGGTCACCCCTCAAATTACCTACGGCGAAATGCCTGCAAGTAGAGAAAGTAAGATACAACAAACGAAGGTGGTGTATTAGGTCTTAGCGCCTAAAGCCCCTGAAGCTTCATCGCTATCTTGATTTCTATTTAGGGCGGAACAAGCTACGCGTGTGGATGATGTCTAATGCACCTTCAGTCGTAATGTGTACAAAGATGGTGGAACGACCTCTTGAGGTCCTTGTGCTGAATTGTAAACCACTTTTAAGGATCGAACGAAGAGCCGGACTGTACAAATTGTTCAAAGATCAAACCGTTGATTTGCAGTTTAGTTTTTGGTTGGCAAAACTAAGCTAACTAAAAAACACACGAATTATTAAAAGAAGAAGAAACCGATCCAACTCCGTTCAAGGAGGTGTACAGCCGTGTAGTTCATTGATTCCAGGTATTTGAGGCATTCGTGGTGTACATTCCCATCTGTAGTGGAAAGCGGTTATATCTGTCTATGAAGTTGAAGCTGCTCAATCCACCTTATTTACTCGTAGCTCAAAAATCGAGACACTTTCTTTTTTGTTCCTAAGGCTGGAATCTGAATAGTATTAGTGTTATTTTATTATAACATTTGGGTTTGTTGTTCGACACACAGATACAAATGACAGGCACGAACAAACATATCATAAACCGAGTTAAAACGAATTATTCCCGTTCATTTCGAAAGAAGAATTCCAAACAATCTATGAATCACTGAGAAATTAGAAATCAGTATTTAATATTTTCATAGCCATAATCTAGTTCTGCTCTATGCCAAAGACTTATGGGTTTTTTTTAAGAATCGTGTGTATTAGATTGCCTCGAGTGAAAAGTTCTTTACGTAAAAAATCGGTTTGGGAGCTTATCAGAAGGGCCAGAATCTATCAGCTAAAGTAGTTAAAACATGTTGAGACCAGTCACGCCCCAGTCTTCTAATCGATCCAAGGGACTTCAGCTCACTCAACTGGAGGCAACAAGCCAAAAATAAGGCTAAATGGAGAAAGCTCATAAGTTTAGCAAAGTCCAGACTTACTTACTTTAGGTGACGCTACAGTCCGGGGGTTGGACCTGGGTCTCAATCAACAAGCGTCTCCAGTTAGCTCGATCTTGTACTAGCTGCCTCCAGTTTTGCACGCAAAGTTGGCTGAGGTCCCCTTCCACGTGCGTGCGCCACCTGAGTGTCGGTCTTCCTCTACTGCGCTCTCCCTCGGGGGTGGATTCAGACTTTTCGGACCAGAGCATCCGCTCTACGTGACCCAGCCATCTTAGTCGTTGGATCTTCTGGCTAGGTCGATGTCGCTGTACAATCCATACAGTTCGTCGTTGTATCTCCTTCTCCAGACACCGTCAATGCGACGAGACCGAAAATCACTCGAAGAATTTTCCTATCGAAGGAGCCAAGAGCATCCTCATCAATTTTTGATAATGTCCCTGCCTCTGCGCCATAGCGCAGGACTGGGATTATTTAGGTCTTATATAGGGTAACTTTAGTTGTTCGAGGGAGGGCTTTACTACGAGTAGTCAATTGCCTTCTTAGCCCAAAGAAGCAGCGATTGGCAAGTGCTATTCTCGTGTAAATTGACTGAAAAATTAAAAGTGATTGCATTCCATTTATTCCTATTTGATTCACGATCTAGGAGCTTATGTCATAACAATCTTATATATATTTTTTATTATTTTTTATTTTTTCAGGTATGGTGAAACACAAAAACTTGCCTCAGCTGTCTTTTCCTTAGCTGTTAAATTACAACCATGCATCATTTTCATTGATGAAATCGACTCATTCCTACGTAGTCGCAGTTGTTTAGATCATGAAGCAACTGCCATGATGAAAACTCAATTCATGATGCTTTGGGATGGCTTAAGTACCCGAGCTGGTTCGACTGTAATTGTAATGGGAGCAACAAATCGACCACAGGATTTAGACAAAGCAATTATTCGTCGAATGCCAGCTCAATTTCACATTGGTCTACCAACAGATGCACAACGTCTTGAAATACTAAAACTTATTCTAGCTTCAGAAAACGTTAGCGATACTATTAACTTTACACAACTTTCAAAGCTGACAAAAGATTTCTCTGGCTCTGACCTACGCGAGATGTGTCGCAATGCATCTGTCTACCGAATGCGCGAATTTATGCGTACAAATGAAAGAGCTCTTGATTCTGCTAGCACATCTGAACAATTGTATGCTGTGACACCTAATGAAATGTTAGCAATCTCAATGGACGATATGGTAAAGTCTTATCAAAAGATAAAAGAATCTAAAATGCACACAGGAAATCTACCTGCTGAAAATCGTATTGAACTTGATTAAATTGAAAAAGGAACATGTATGTAACTTAAAAAGGCTGATGGAACTGGAACTGGAACTGGAACTGATTGTTATTATCTTAACCTTACTAAGGTTTGGTTAAAAATGGGATGAGTATTAAGAAGATCTCTATCATATGCATTGAGTTGGTTACCTATGATTTGAAATCATCAGGTTGACCAGTTACAAATGGCTGTTTCTTTCCTTTTTTTTTTAATTTGTAGACGTAGGATTTCTAAATTAGTTGCATGTGTTACATACTTAAACAATGAAATAAAAATGCATCCTTTTGTAAAAGTAAATGATTCCAGTGCATATGAACGCTCATATGTTACAAGCGATACGCATATATTTGTTAAGCATAATTTTTAAACCACTCCTTAACATATTTGGTATACTATAAAAAAATATAATAAACTGTTAGGTTAAATTGTTTTTTTTTTCGTTTTACATAGTTTATGAGCACTTCCGCAAGCATTTAAACCTAGGCTATAAGACTCTGTTTATTATTGTAATGCAAAATACTATATATGCGTTGGAGATCGCATTTAATATTATAAGAGACAACATGCCGTAAAAAGGGTGAACATTTCTGTTAGTTGGTAAACCAACCTATTGGCTTTATTCGTGGGATAACACTTCTAATGTCATTGATTTGATTAAGAAGGTTTACTACAAATTTTAGCTCTAATCACTCTCCAATCAACATTGGAGTGGTTATGTGAATGTAAAAAGTTAGAACATATTTCTCACAAATTTAAGCACAGATTGGAATTATTTATTAAGGATTTCCGAGACTAAGTCAGGGTCTTGGAAAAGATGTGGTGACGAACTGCGGATATGCGCGTGGAATGTTAAGTCACGTGCTCTAGACTGCTGCAAAAGAGGATGAAAAACTACAACATCGGCTACGGCGATCGTTGTCGTCGGGAAAAGCAGAACCTATTTGGATGCGGATTTGTTGTTGATAGCAGACTTAAGCAAGAAGTCTTGGGTTTCCGGCATGTGAACGAGCGCTTCGTAACAATCCGTTTCAAGGCTAGTCCTTCCAAAGTTAACCTTAGATTCGCGAGCACCCCCACAGAGGTGAAAGATGACACCAAAGATAACTTCTACGAGCTCTGGCATAGTACCTACGAGTGGTGCCCTAACTTGACACTAAAGTTTTTCTCTGGGGTTTGAATGCAAAGCTAGGAAGAGAGGGCTACTAAAGGATTCTACCTCCGATAATGGACTCAGGCTAATCGACTTTGCGCAGGAGCGGAACATTGTCGTAGGTGGTTACGACATTTGGGTATTCAGAAAGGAATTTGAAGATGTCTTGATCAATCAACCTTTAACCGAATTGACCACATTGCAATCGACTTTAGAGATTCTTCCATTATAATGGATGTCGGATCGTTCCGATGAGCCAAATCGACACGAACCATTATCTCGAAGCGGATATCCCGAGCAGAACAAAGGCAAGCTAATGCTGTGAGGAATTTCGACGTCGGACGACTACAAACGCAAAAGATCGCCAAATCCTTTTCCAACCAATTCTCTCATAATCTCTTAAGAGGTCTACTACCTCCAGCTTCGAAAATCTAAGTCCCATGGCAACACTTCTAATGACATTAGTTTTATTAACATCTCCTACAGTACGGCAGATTGTGTGAATTTCTGAAGCCGTCCTTTACAACCTGTTTGTCTATATCAGTGGGCCCCCGCCAAATTATCAAGGCTTCGTCCATCAATGACGTTGTCTAACATGAATTGAAGGTAGAGTAAAACTAGACTTATCATAAACATCATCAGACCTTTACCCTCTGATGGTTGCTATGATTTGTGCAGTTACAAGATGCCGGTCATAGGTCTTGTTGAGTGGCAAGACCACTGGTAGGCCATACCGGGACTTAAAACATGGTACCGTGGCAGTTAGGAGCCCCCCGGACTTCGGTCACGGTGGCTGTGGTTTAAAACTTAAACGCATGGAGGATGGCGCTGCTCAATACCCGCAGTGGAGTTGCTGAAAATGCTGGGTACTGAGACCCTAAGACCAGTAAGAGGTTTTATGTAGGCCTCGACTCATACCAAGGGTGAAGCTGTGCCCTCAACACAGCTCCGTATTGGTATTGTTTGTGACAAATAAGCGATGGCAAGGCGTATCTTTGCTCCCATTGGATGTATGCGCATTCCGTGAACTTAAGTCTTCACAACAGGTGTTCACGATAAACACAAGACATATCTGTCTATATCATTGTGGCTTCAGGCCACTATCTATGTTCTACCAAATGAGTACACCCCAATCCCTCGGGCATCGACTTAATAGCTCCGTTGTGGCTTCAGGCCACTATCTATGTTCTACCAAATGAGTACACCCCAATCCCTCGGGCATCGACTTAATAGCTCCGTCGATCAAAGCTTCCAACTGCCCAGCTTCGGCGATATCTCGCGAATAGCGGGACTGTTGGCTCGAGAAGTTCCACACTCGTGATTTTAAATCCGGGACGATTCCCGATAGTGCCCAAAAATCTGCACCAAGGATCACGGTGTGTGGTATCGCTGGGATAACGAGATATTCTATTAAAACGGACCGACTTTGTACTACTATTGGTAGAGACACAACCCCCACTACTTCTATGCACTTTCCGTCTGCTAAAGCGACGGACCTCACCTAAACTAAGCCCTAAATCTTTAATAATTGTCCACCCTTCATTCCCTATAACAGTGCGAGAAGCGCCACTATCCAAAAGACCTAACAACCCTATATATCAGTATCGCTTTCGGGAGTATTGAGACGGAAATTACGAAAATGGGCCTATGACGTACTTAAGGACTTTGTCTACTTGGGCTCCGCTATTAATGCAGACAACGACACCAGCAGCGCTAAGGTCAAACGAAGAAATGTACATCTGAAATATTTATTTCCTTTTTAATACGTAGTATATACGTTCATGATTTTCTTTTGAAGAAACACATTAAAGAGTCCAGAATGACTTTCCTTCTCTCTGCCGATAATAGCACCATGAACTGGCTATCGTTCAGACAACTCTCAAAAATGTGATAAAGCCGCTGAAATACAACGAGTTAGGAATCAGTGGTACTTAAAACTTTCGCAATTCAATCTTCCGAAAACTATTAAGGGGTGTTAAGAATTTAAATGTTTACGCTCTGTGTTTAACCACAAAGAAAATTGCGTTGTCGTACATAGAGTAAGCAAGTTTTTGGCTCAAACCTACAGATACAATCTTTCTGCTCCGATCAGAACAGGAAAACAATGAAGACCATTGGAGCAACTGTCTTTTTGCAGGCCATTTCTAATGCCAAATATTTTAATAGAAGTGACTTCGTTGTAAGAATAAGAATATCAAACAACAAATTTACAGCTTATTTGGCTTGAAAAATAATCCGCCTAATCATACGGGATCAAATGCATTCTTCATGTACATAATTGTACAATATATCAGATCCCAGCTTAGACGCGGGATGTGCACACTTATATACCATTCCACTTTTAAAACTTATTGGCTATGTTTTTGAACTATGTTTTTGTAGATTTTGGACCTTACGTTGCCCCAAAAGAAAACGTCTAGAGCTGTGATATCACGTGATATAGGCGGCAAATTCACGGGCCCAAAGCATGAAATTAACTGTTTACCAATTTACCGGTTATGTGTCAAATAAATCAATTTCAATTGTGTTGAAATATGTTTTGTTCGTCCCACACCTTTTCTTCAATTTATTCTCTGTCACAACTGTGCTCGGTAAAGGCTATTCCAAAACGAGCCTCGGCAGATGAGTCGCAATTACAGAATTAGGCAAGGTTGGCTTAGTACCCCAATAAACTGCGGGATTGCTTCAAATGATTTGTCCTTCAATGGAGCAGTTAGTTTTAAACTGCGAAGGTCGTGTCAGTGCGAAGGACACTGACAGATTGCATTCTGACAATTACTTTAACAGATATAAATGTCTGAAGTTAGTACTTGGTTACACAAAAAATATCCTTCACATATTAAACAGCAAATTGCTGCTATCTGTAGCAATGGTTTAGGCTAGAAGTCGTTTAAAGATTTACGATTAAAGCTGCTTAAGGAAGTGCGAAATGTAGTGTAATGTGTAAGCAGCTTTAAAGTTAAGGAATTTCATTAAAGTATATTTACGACATACTCGTATATATTTGTTAAGTTGACAGCCTTGTTTTATTTTCATGTATATATCCTGAAAAATAACGTTTCAGTATAAGATATTCCAAATTTTAGGGACTTGGTAAGTAAGTAAGTTGAAGACTGCCATAAACCGAGAGCGCGTTGATAAAATGGAGGCTGCGAAGTATTCGACGGCCTTTCAGGACCTCAATAACTAGTCAAAAAAGTATCCTAACTCGTTTTTATTTTCTTACAATAAAAAAACGGTATCAAAATGGCTGAATAAGCTGTAAATAAAATAGCAACATTGTTCTGGTGTCAAGGTAGGCCTGCATAATGGACACCTATGTTACGGAGAAAGACCTTACTTAAGGTTAGTTCAACGCTAACTGAAAAGGGTTACAGGTTGAGGCCCAAGTTCAGAATGTAGCGTCATCTAAATAAATAAGTAAAATGAGATGTCGAAGGTGTCATAGCAACGGATGGAATATTTGCATATTAAAGATTTGGCGTAAGCTATAATAAAAGTCAAACTTTACTTACTTTAGGTGGCGCTACAGTCCGGGGTGGACCTGGGCCTCAGTCAACAAGCTTCTCCAGCCAGCTCGATCCCTGGCTAGCTGTCTCCAGTCTCGCACGCTAAGTTGGCTGAGGTCCTCTTCCACTTGCGTGCGCCACCTGAGTCTTGGCCTTCCTCTACTGCGCTGTCCCTCGGGGGCGGATTCGAAGACTTTTCGGACCGGAGTATTGGTGTCCATGCGCTCGACATGACCCAGCCATCTCAGTCTTTGGATCCTCACCCTTCTGGCTAGGTCCATGCCGCTGTACAGTCCGTACAGTTCGTCGTTGTATCTCCTCCTCCACTCACCGTCAATGCAGACGGGACCGAAGATCGCCCGAAGAATTTTTCTCTCGAAGCAACCAAGAACACCCTCATCCATAGAGCAGGACCGGGATTATTAAAGTCCTATAAAGGGTGACTTTTGTTGTCCGAGAGAGGGCTTTGCTACTCAATTCTTAACCCAAAGAAACAGCGGTTGGGAAGAGTTATTCTTCTCTTGATCTCAGCGCTGGTGTCGTTGTCTGTATTTATAGCGGAGCCTAGGTAGACAAAGTCCTTAACTACCTCAAAGTTATATCTGTCGAGGGTGACGTTCTGTCCGAGACGTCGGTGTTGGTTGTCCTTTTTGCTTGACAGCATATACTTGGTCTTGCCCTCATTGACCGCTAAACCCATTTTCGCCGCTTCCGTCTCAATACTCGCGAAAGCGCCACTGACATCACGCTGCTTTCTCCCGATCATGTCAATATCGTCGGTGTATGCGAGTAGTTGGACGGACTTTTGAAAGATAGTGCCTCTTGTGTTTGCTCGTGAGTTTTGCACTATTCTTTCAAGTACGATGTTGAAAAAATCGCATGACAGCGCATCGCCATGTCGCCTTGTCTAAATCCTTTCTGGATATCAAAGGTCTCGCTGAGATCTTTACCGACCTTGATGGAGCAGCGTGCATTCTCCATCCTCATCCTGCACAGACAGACGAGTTTGGCAGGAATGCCAAAACTAGACATTGCTTTATATAGCTCGTCTCTATAGATGCTGTCATACGCGGCCTTAAAATCGATGAATAGGTGGTGGGTATCAATCTGAAGCTCATGGGTCTTCTCCAAGATCTGCCGTAGTGTGAATATCTGGTCGATGGTGGATTTTCCTGGCCTGAAGCCACACTGATATGGACCTATCAGGTTGTTGACAAACGGCTTCAGGCGTTCACACAATACGGCGGACAAGATCTTATATGCGATGTTAAGGAGACTGATGCCTCTGTAGTTGGCGCAGTTCAGAGGGTCTCCTTTCTTGAGAATTGGACAAACAATGCTGAGGTTCCATTCATCGGGCATACTTTCGTCCGACCATATTTTACAGATGAGTTGGTGTATGCTCCTTACCAAGTCATCGCCTGCCGCTTTGAAGAGTTCGGCAGTCAGGCCATCCGCTCCAGCAGCTTTGTTGGACTTAAGCTATATCGAAAAGCTATCTTCACTTCATCCAGGTCGGGTGGACGGAATTGTTGGTCATCATCGTCCAAGTTGAAAGGTTGATTCTGCCTGACAGCGGTATTTGGTCCGTCATCGCCGTTATACAGTCTGCAGAAATGATCTTTCCAAATCCTCAGCATCGACTGCGATTCTACTACGGTGTTCCCTTGTTCATCTCTACAGGCTTCGGTTCGGGGTTTGTTTCCGCGGCATGTTATTTTTACCTTTTGGTAAAATATCCGAACCTCATTCCTGGAGTAGCATCTCTCAATTTTCTCGATCGCGCGCTTCTCATGCTCTTTCTTCTTCCTCCTGAGAAGCCGGTGTTCGTCTCTCCTTTTCTGCTCATAGAGCTCATGAGCAGCTCTGGTCCTTCTAAGCAGTGCCGCTTTATATGCATCTTGCTTAGCTGCATGTGCTTGCCGGCATTCGTCATCGAACCAGGGGTTTCGTTGTGGTGGACGAGTGAAACCCAGCACATCAGAAGCGGCATCTCTGATGGCGTTTTGGCAGTGTTTCGATGCTTGATGCTGGCGGCATTGGACCTCTTAAGAGATTAAGAGACACTCGATCGGAAAAGGACTTGTTGATCTCTTGCGATTGTAGCCGTCTAACGTCGAATTTTCTCACAGCATTAGTTTGTTTTGGTGTGGTTTGGGATATCCGCAACCGTACCTTGGCTACAACAAGGTAGTGGTCCGAGTCGATGTTGGCTCCTCGGAACGTACAGACATCCATAATACTGGAGGAGTGTCTTGCGTCCATCGCAATGTGATCAATCTGGTTGACTGTTGATTGATCAGGAGTTCTCCAAGTCCCCTTGGTTTTTGTCGAGATGTCGTGCTAGCCACGACAATGTTTCGCCCCGCCGCAAAGTCGATTAGCCTGAATCCGTTATCGGATGTGGTGTTTTGCAGGCTGTATTTTCCGATTGTTCCACCAAAGATAGCCTCTCTTCCTAGCTTTGCATTAAAATCACCGAGGACAATTTTAATGTCATAGCTAGGGCATTGCTCGTAGGTCTTGTTAAGGAGCTCGTAGAAGGCATCCTTGGTGTCGTCATCTTTCTCCTCTGTGGGGGCATGCGCGCATATAAGGCTAATGTTGGCGAATTTAGCCTTGATGCAGATTGCTACGAGGCGCTCGCTTACATGCCTGAAACTGAGGACTTCTTGTCTCAGTCTGCCTCCGACAACAAATCCGCATCCAAATAAGCGCTGCTTTTGCCGTCGATAGCAATTGCCGTAGTAGATATCGCCGTTTTTCATCTTCTTTTTGTCCGGCCCATCCCATCGCATTTCTTGAATGGCGGTTATGTCTGCTTTGCAGCAGTCTAGGGCCTCCGCTAGTTGCTCGGCTGCACGTGGTCTATTAAGGGATCTAACATTCCACGTGCATATCCGAAGGTCATTGTCCTTAAATCGTTTGCGTGGCTTGTTGATGCTTTGAAAAAAAGTCAAACATCCAAATTATAAAACTTCCCGAAAGATGGCATTGTCTTATAAGCAACAAGGGTTGGCAGATATTATTGGAAGCTACATCGACGAAGGGAAGAAAAAGGCTATCCTTCAACTTCTCTCATGGCCTAAATGCCAAAAAAAAAACTCCATCTGGTATCATTTTAACAAAACGATAAAGATGATTTCACTGGTACTCGTACAGTTTACTGTTACTCAAGCATCGAAAACAAAATTTATACGAGAAGAGAGAAGTTTTCTTCTAGATCTACACGGTACCACAGCGGACCTTGATCTTGAACGTGTCCGTTGTGTCGGCCAATAAAAAATCATATTGATACGTCGTTACTTTGTCCAAAGAAGGCATAAAGATGTTCAAGTAATTTTAAACTGTTGTCTGACTTTCCATTTGACATATAAACCAACTGTCAATAATGTATACCAAATCGATAGGATTTGGCATGACCATAAAAATTGTCTTCTACGGATGACAGTACCAAAGAAGAATCCACGAAAAAAAGCAATGAAAAAAAAAACGTTGGTCAAATGCGTTTGGGAGAACAACTACAGCAACTACAGGCAAATAGCAGCAGAGCAGCGCTACTAGCAGCTAAACTCAAATCCAAGCCACAGTAATGTGTGTGTAGTGTGTACCAGCCGTGTCCCAGAGATCTTTGGTGGTGCCATTGGAAATGACGGACGCCATTCGTGTGTAGAGTGTTCGCAGTACTTGGAGTGTGTTTTAATTTTTTTTCTATAATTTCCTTCCCCATTGGAAATTCTTACAATTTCCTCGACCAAATCAGTTTAATAAAGTAAATCACGTTTTCGTGCATCTAATCCGAAATGTCATGTGCTCATTTTATTACAAATAGAAATAAAAAATAAAAACGAGAACTCAACAAAAAAAAAAAGAAGAAAAAACTCGATTCCGATTAGTATAGGCTCTATTTTGTGTAATTGTATGTGTGTTTGCGCGTGTTGAGAGTGTGTTATGTTTGACTGAAGAATCGCAGACAAAAAGTTCCTTCATTTGTATCAAATTTAACAAAAAAAAACAAGAATACAAAAAACCTTAAAGAAACAGAAAAAAGAAAAAAAAATGGAAAAGACTGGTCAAAAAGCAGACGTAAAAGACGGTCGGTGAATGGGTGAATATACACCACCAACCCCATTGGAGAAAAATCAAACCAAAAGCATATGTACAGTGTAGAGTAGGAGAGTGAGCAACACACAAACGATAGAGTGGCACAGATATATGATTTTCATCAAAATCGAAAAAAAAGAAGAAAAAACGAAACCAAAAGATACTCGCGAAAGACAACTTAAAAAAGAACTCGATCACCAAAAGAGAAAAGAAAGTCTCCGATAAATACGTATACACATAGAACAAAAAAAAAAAAAAAAAGGTTTTGTTCGTTTTTTTTTATGCTCTCGCTCGGTTTTCCCTTCTTTTCGTTCTTATGTCCAGTGTGTATTGCCTCCGTTTTTCATAGTCTCATCTGGAAAGTTTAGTGTCTAAAATAAGCGCTCTAACTTCAATAGCTATTGCTCCATACGCTCCACATTATGGTCCTGCTCCAGTGACATGGATGTAGTTGCGGTGTGCCTTCGACGTTCTCATACGTCAGCGCGAGTGTTTTTTTCTTTTTAAGGAACACACATACCCCATAGCCATTTGAATATTAGAAAATCCGAAATCCTGTCAAAAAGAAAAACGATTTTTCTTTTCCTTAGTGGTGAAACGAAAAAAAAAAAAGAAAAAAAAATGGAGAAAATCGGTGGCCATCATTGTGCTGTGTAGAGTTTTTTTTGTTGGTCATTTTTGATTTTCATTTTTAAATTCGCTAAGTGTGACATGTGAAATGTGCGTTTAGTTACCGAAATGAAGTAATTACCAGGCGACAAGCAAGAGGAAGAAGAAGAAGAAGAAGAAAAAAAATAGAGATAGACATTAGGCACGGTGAGAAAAAGTATTAAGTAAAAATAAATAACGAAAAAGAAGAGACGACACATAACCTAACAAAATACACATACAACAAAGGGTGTAGAGAATTTTTTGACATTTTGCGCAAAGAATGAATCCACCGATATGTCATCCGTCAGTTAGTGACAGTCAGCCAGAATGAGATGGTTACCCTCTGGCAACTTAGCTAATTGCAATAGTGTGGGAGAAAAACGAATAAGAAGGAAAGAGGAAAAAAAAAAAGACCAACCATCTTGTACATGTGAATATCGCAGCACCATCGTCAACGAAAACGCGAAGTCTTGAAGAGAGAACAACTTTTTTTTTTATTTCTTTCGTTGTTTCTTCATAAAATCGTTCTCTGCCTCTGTGTTTAATTTATTAATATTTCTTTTTTTTTTTTTTTTTTCATCAATATAATTCCATTCTGCTTCCCTCTTGATTCCTTTTGTTCTTTGTGGCTGATCGAAATTCGGCAAAAAAAAAAAAAAGGGAACAAAATAATTTGAAAGCAAAAAAGAAATGAAGAGAATATTTAATGTTAAAGTGTATAGTGTATGAAATGGGAAAAGAAGAAGAAAAAGAAAAAATTCAAAATTCAAATGTGAATACGGAAGAGACTGTGATGTGATATTGAATTGAATATATACATACTTATACATATGCACGTATAGGAAGCAAGAAATACATAGAGAAAGAGTGAGAGCCGTCAACTTGTACGACACTACGAAAACGAGTAGATCTTCAGTTTTTTTTATTTTTTTATTTTTTTTTTTTGTGTAATTCCAATTCGGTAGTAACAGCAGCTCAACACAGCAAATATAATCAGCAACACTAGAGTGCGACAAGAGGAACGAACACCAGAAACATTAGACAGACACGGCAATCAACCAACCAACAAGCCCAGGAGGACAGCAACCAACAGAAATGGTATGCAATTTGTGTGTGATGTGATTTTTATTTCCTTGACATTATATTCCTTCTTCAATTTGTCGCCGTTTTCTTGATTTTCAGTTCTCAGTTCTCAGTTCTAAGTTTTCGGTACTCAGTCTTACCCCCGTTTCCATGAAATACATGATCTTCCCCACAGTCAGTGGAGAGTACTCGACACTGTCTTCTTTTTCTAATATTTTTCCAATTTGTTCTCTTTTTTTTTTTTTCTTTTTTCTTAATTTTTCCCATTTTTTGCTTATTGAAATTTTGGTTGGGTAATTAGTAGAGTTTTGGGGGCGCATGTTAGTAGAGATTACATTTTCCTTTTTTTCATTTTTTTTTTGGTTTTTTTGTTTTTTTGTTGTTGCCAAAGTGTGGAGAGTAGATCTGGGGAGCTCCAAGCACCAAGAGCCATACTCAAAAAAAAAAAAGAAGAAAAATCCGTGTATCCAGGCAAAAAGTCTTTGGGCTCTATTTTCGCTATGTCTGTCTTGCTTACACTCTTACACCTATCGTTTATGCACTCCCTTCTGTCTGTATATGTGAACACATACCCCACAGTCTGTGGTGAAACGATGACACCTAGGGGAGATTTTTTTTTCTCTTTAAAATTTTTCTTAAAATTAGGTTTTTATAATTTGTTTTTTTTTTCGGAAAATTTATTCTTATAATTAAAATTGTCTTCAATTTTAAACAAGTGCAATTGTGTAAATTGAATGAACAAGTCAGTTTGACAGCAGGTTAATTTCTATTGACATCTGTCAAAAGATTTATGTGATAGAGAAGAATTACTTCTGAGAGTATAGAGAAATGGAGAGTTGGTTTTTTTTTTGTTTTTTTTTTTTTGTGGTTGTTTTAAACAATTACATACAAGCTTCCCGGCAGTTATCAGGAAGTAAAGTTAAGACCTTTTACGTCAACTGTATGATATCTTAGTTAGTAAACTAAGTAAACGTAATCTGGAAAGCTATATAGGTACTCGTATGCCATGCCGAGACATTAAGGCACCAAGTCATACGCTGATATCTGTCACGTAGATTAGGTTACATTTTTAAATTTGCACATTTAATTGGGACTTGGTGCTATTCGAAACTGAACTCATTTGGAGGGGGGGTTTACAGTTTTTTCACTGCTGTTTAGAGAAATTTTTGGGGGGTGCATAGAATAATTTCGTGACTTTCTCAGGAGCGTCCTTGAAAAATGGAAATAAAAATCGAAAAAAAAAATTTCTTACCGTCTTCATGTCAGTGATATGTTATAGGAAAAGGATAATTAAGCTCTAATTCGCAGCACACTCCAAATGATCAAAAAACTGGATTGCTTAGGCATAACGAATATAACTGCATCCGTCGGACTCATATACTGGCTGTAGCCCTACTATATTCAGGTCAACTAGAGCTTTATCTTTTATGCAATTAAAGAAGTGTTTAGTTAGACAGCCACTTAAATAGAACATGATTCCATCTTCAACTGCAGCATCCACCTTTAACTTACTTTAGGCAACTCTTGAAGGTTGTCTGTCTGTAGAGAATGCATAAAAAAAAAAATTTTCGAAGATCACACACCTGTATTAGGCAATATGATTGGCAAAATATTGCCGAATCCTCGAAGTTTTAGTCCTACAATTTCCAAGATCATACAAGTACACATTTGCTTCCTCTCACATAGAGGCATCCCTGCTGACGATGACGTTCATCATAAAATCGAGTCTACCTGCTAACCAGATAACGATTGAGCTAAATAAACCATTGAACACCTCGTAGGTTCATTTTATTGGAATCTTTTAGGCGATTCGGTGGTGGGAATGGCGCGATGGTTAGCTCATTGGATTATCACGTAGAAGGTCCGTGGTTCGATCCCCGACATCGCCAATAGGAAAATTGCCCATGAAAAATCTTCTATGGAGTGCCGTTCGGATACGGCGAAAAACCGTAAGCCCCGCTCAGATGTGACAACATGAGCAGCACAAATTAGTGTCAAGAAGCTACGCCATTGTCCATACCGGGCTACCAGCGCCAGTATACAGTACACCATTCACCACGTCAATGCCGACTAACTGCAGCCTAAAGCGAGTGTAAGGCGTAAATTCACAGAGGTAGTGGCCCGTGGTGTCGCCTCTTTTATAGCAAGTGCGTCGTAGAATTTTGTGTCACTTGCTACCGTCACATGTAAGTGCTTAGCAAAAGTGTTTTGGCCCGCCATAACGGAAATTGGCAACATGAAGTTTGATTGGTAGCTGAGTTTTTAGTGTCATGTCATCTGCAGTTATGCTCATATGAAAGCCAGTGGTAAATGGAATGGATTTCATTTTCTGTAATTTTTATTTTGACCTGGGATCAAGATAAGACGTAGTGAATACAGGCTTCTGCCTGCGTTCAGTGATCTGTTGCATTCTCGAACTTGCTTGGAAGCTGTTAGAGGATTCAGCAAAATTCTAAGCGCAGCTTATCTGTCTCTACAGATGCAAATGCTTCACCCCAACCCACGGTTCTTAACAATATAGTTTGTTGCCATCAGGATTGCGTATATCTTGGCTTGAAAGACAGACTCATTTTTGTTTTTTAACAAGATACTCGTAAGAAATCTAGACTTGGGGTTTTCCCCTACTATATTCACCTGCCCTATCGCCAACCTGACCAGCACCTTTTGGAACACTGCATTACTTTTTGGTGGAAAAATGATTCAATAATGAAGAGGGCTTCGAAATCGCTTTCAAAAAATTCTTTCAATCCGGAAATCTGGATTTCTACTTAAGATTGAAGTCAGTCATAAAAACTCTATTTTACATGAACTCCGGACTGGATTTGCCCAAACTTTGAAGTAGGAGAAGAATAAATTCGAGTCTTTATGGAGATCCCTAAAACCATCGAATTAAATCGTGCAAACTTTTCATAGGTGGTGACAATTTAAGAGCTAATCATAGCTCATTAGATAATTTTTGTATTGACGTCATGAGCTGTAATCAGTAAGCAGATTCTACTACTCGTATTTGCAATTCATTTACAAAAATTGTTAATATAAAATATACATAGGTACTCATACCTCATACATATGCCATTAAAATTAAGATTAATTGTTATCTGGAAAATTACATCACAACGTATGTACGAGTATAGGTAGTTAATGACTTGTCTTTTAAAGAGGATAAATTTATTTTTAATTTTAATTTTTAATAACTTATGGCTAATTTGTGGAAAAACTGGCATTTTATGTAAACAGTACTATGTATTCTGATTCAAACCGGCTTAATAATTTCATAATCGAAAAGCGTCTTTGTTTTTTAATCCGTAAGGTTTATTAAATATATTTTTAGGTACGAGTACGAGTACATATGCAAAAGATTAAGTTTAATTTTGAAAGTAAAACAAAGTTTTTAACATTGTTTGTTGTGCATTTAACCACTTTAATTTATTTAACATTCATACTATTGATGTATAGCTATCTGTTGCAGTTGAAAATTGTTCTCATATACCTATGTTTTGTTCCATATTTAAAAAAAAAAAATATATATATATATACCTAGTCAAGTCATAAATACTGGTACACAACTGAACTCCCTTATTACGAATGCAACACTGGGCGCATCCATTGTTTCTGGATACTGGTGGAGTACGAGACCGTCAAAGATCCGAACTCCGAAAGCGACCAAAGCCGTGAAGAAACGAATCGACCGAAAGCCGCTGCGAGAACAGAAAATCTTGCCGCGGTTAATGCAAATTTCGCAAAAATTCATGTCTCGCATTATCAAAGAAGATTTAGGACTCAGCGCGTACAAGCAACACACTGGGCATTCAAGGAAAAACGTAAGCGAAGATCGAAAGCGTTACTCAGCCGGCACGCGAAGAACGCTCACAGACAAATTCTGTTTACTAACGAGAAAATCTTCACCACAGAAGAATCGTTCAATAAGCAGAACGATCATGTGTATGCTCGGTCATCTAGAGAAGCATCCCAACTCATTCCGAGGGTTCAAAGAGGCCACCATCCCGCGTCTGTAATGGTATGGTGGGGAGTGTGCTACGATGGCATTACCAAGATCCATTTTTGCGAGAAAGGAGTGACAACATCGGCCAAAGTATACCAATCGACCGTCTTGGAACCCATTGTGAAGAGTCTCAACCAATCAATATTCGACTTTCCAGCAAGACTCTGCTCAAGCTCATAAAGCAAAAACGACTCAACTGTGGCTCAAAAACAACGTTCCGGACTTCATATTGGCCAGCTGATAGTCCAGACCTCAACCCGTTGGATTACAAGTTTTGGTCCGTATTAGAGGGCATGGCTTGCTCTACTCGACACTGAAATATTGAGTCGTTGAAGCGAGCCCTTGTCCGTGAAGTGGACAATTGCCCCATGCATGAAGTGCGTCTCGCAATCGATGAGTGGGCACATCGTCTTAAGTCGTGCTGAAAGGCAAATGGAAGTCATTTCGAATAAGTTTTTCTAAGATTTGTAGTTTGTTCAAATATTAATTCGTTTTCATTTGGCGCTGATTTTTCTGTGTACCAGTATTAATGACTTGACTAGGTAGGTATATCTTTTTAGCAATTTTATTGATTATAATGAAGTGGCTGTTTAATAGGTATGTGATTCGCGTCTATGATTACACCTAACTTGTTTTATTGTCTCATTATCTCTAATAACATAATTACTTTTGAATAAAATCTAATACATTTATTAATATTTAATTTTATAATAATTTATTACATTTTAACCAGTTACTAATCTAAAGCAAGTCCTCTTGAAGTATGTTTACGCATTCGTCGATTAATTTTCAGTTTATAAGGGGTGGGTCATCTAAAAAAAAATACTTCAATAAATTCGACGATTTTATTGGAAAAGAAAGGATAAAATTGGCGGATAATTATGGAAAATTCGTTTTATTCAAGTGTCTGCCTCGGCTGGCTTGGCAGTTTGCCATTCTTTTAATCCAATTTGTCAATACATTTTCGGTGGTTTAGGTCACTTAAACATTAAATACACTATTGACTGATAATAAAAAAATTGAACTGAGTGTGTGCAATAAATCGATTTTCGAACAGTTTGTGTGACACGTAGTCCCATCTTGCTAAAACCATATCTCGTCCAAGTCAAAATCCTTAATTGCTGGCCATATCTTTATCGGTTATCGTGCCTGCGTAGCGCTCTTCATTGAATGTACGTTTCTCCCATTGTCTTCTTGGAAGACAAATGGTCAAATAATGCCGCCACTTCAAACTACATCAAATTGTCACACGTTCAGGATACATTAGCTTCTTTATGACTACGTGCTGATTTTCCAAGCCTCAAACACTGCAATTTTGCTTGATTACGAAGCGCCCGAGATGGAAATTCACGTCTTTCTGAAAAGATAATTTTTTTGAGTAAAATTGTCATTAATTTCGAGGTGCGCTGAAGCTCAAACAAGGAAGTGATAACAATGTGTATGGTCATTTTGCTTGAATTTCTGAGTTAATTCGACTTTATAAGCGAGTAATACTCTATGCAAAACTCTCCTGAAGCTGGTGCGACTAATGCTCAGTTGCTGAGATCCTTGCGCCTTGAGGTTCTCGGTTTTCAGTGTACGCTTTAGGCACCAGTTGAAATATTCTATGTTGAGGGCACAGGACGAACACGGGAAAATGGTGGGATATCAATCAGCAAACCAGTCATACGAACTTTCTTCCAACAATTTGCGTACACCAGCTGTATCTGGTGCATTATTTCGCCCGAAATTTATTCTTACAAATTCTCACTGTGTCGACAACACAGCATCCACATTGGAAATTACTTTGCAATATTTCCCAACATTTTTCAAGAGCAATTCTATCCATTTCTATCCGTGAAAATTTATACTGAGCTTCTGTCAATTTTTTTTTGAGCACATAAGAGCTGTCAATATTAAAATAAAATTTGATTCTAAAAGATACCAATAGATGGCCTAACCTTCATACAATAAACAACGAAAATCGAAAAAAAAAAAACCGCAAGTTGGATATGTTTAATTACATTTTTCATATGTCGTTTCATACATTTCTTTCCGGCGAGCCATTTCTTTAGGTTTGGAAAGACACAAACACTCAACAAAAAAACAAAACACTGTGGCGCTGGCAGCCCGGTATGAGCCATGGCCTAGCTTCTTGACACTCATTTGTGTTGCTCATGTTTGCATTTTTATCACATCTGAGCGGGGCCTACGGTTTATCGCCGAGTCCGTAGGCAATTTTTTACTTTCGAGAGTTTGCCGAAAGGGTGATGGCGATTTGAAAAATTGTTGGTGACCCAGCCAGGAATCGAACTCAGACTCTCTGCGTGATAGTCCAATGAGCAAACTATCGCGCCATCGCCGACAAAAACACTCACTGATGGTTAAATCCGAAAAATATGACTTGGGTTGGGGCGGGTTGAAACCCATTACCCCAGACTCATTGGACTGAAAAGAATGTGACGGTCTCTTGCTGTTGTACCTCTTTGACATTGTGAACTTCCTCACAATGGTTTGTTGGCTTTTGACTCTTATAGCTACAACAAGAGAATGGTCCGAGTCGATGTTAGCTGCGCAGAATGTTGCGATATGATCAATTTCGTTAACGGTTTGTTGATCAGGAGGAAAGCATGTTCCTTTATACATACCAAGGCGTGTAAACCGTTTGTTAGGTGTAGAAAAAATTAGGTCTTAGTGTTAAATCATTAAGCTAGTGTCCGTTCCTGGAGGTGTTGGCGTGAAGCGTGTACGTAAACTTTCCCATATTATTACTACAGATTTCCTCTTTACCTAGCTTGGCATTAAATTCGCCAAAGACGATTTGCAAAACATATAGCTTTGTCTAGGAGCTCATGGAAGCAGTCTAAGGTAAGTTCGTCCTTCTCATCTGTCGGGAATGGGTGTCTATAAGGCTTTACTTGAATGAAGATTTATGCGCCTACATATGCGGTCCGTTAAGAGTTCGTTGTCGTTAAATCGTTGCAAGAGTCGTCATAAAAATAAGTAAGCATAAAAATTAGGCAATATATATTGATGGTGCTATAGTTAGGAGTATACCTGTAGCAAGATTTACCTAGTCTCTCCACTACCACTTGAAAATCGGTTTATAATTTGCGAAAGTTACTGGAGATTGTGTAATATTTTTGGTCTTTACAATTGACTAACGTCCAAATCGCTACTCGTTGTATTTTTGTTCAATTTCAAACCAAAACATTCCAGACGAAAAAGGCTTCAACTTCTTAACGTGTGTAGTATAGACAGGGGAAAGATCCGAAAACAATCGCTTCAGTTTGACGATTGTTTTACTCCCGTATAAAATCCAGCTGGAGCAGGAAACGGGCTATGGCTTGTGATGAAAATATGCGAATTAGGCTCAGTCTTATCGTCGTTGTTTGTGACGACTGTTAGTTCAATACAATAGGCTTGTAAACAAGGTGAAATTGCCGTTTCAAGAGTGAACTATTATTCTGCGCGTTATTGGTGAGTTAGAGCCCGAAATGCTCAAATGGGCCGACGAAAAAAAACAACAGTCGAGTGCCAGATATGTATCAATTGTTGGTTTCAAGTGATCATTTAATATTTAAATAAAATTTTATATTCAATTTCCGAACCAGCTTTACACACCGTTTTGGCAATAAATTGTAGAACACTTAACCTACAAAACGTATTTGTCTTGTGGCATCAAGGTGATTTGTGATAAACTACAATATATCGAGCCGAAAGCCATAAACCGTTTACACATTTAAAACCTTTTAAAGTGAGCACCAGTGCGAACCGAAAAAATCCTGTCTTTCATATCAAAAATATTGCTCGGAAGATTGGTTTATCAAAATGATACGAACTGGTGATTTAAAAAAAGAAGAGGTGTGTCTACAGGTGCATAGCGCCCCACACTTTTGCACCTTGATTAGTCTTTTTAAGAATAAGTATTCGAAGTGACTGAATTAATAGAAACATTGAACCGCTTTTTAAGAATCGTGCCACATGTGTGCATTGCGCTTATCAATTTTAAGAACTGCCACAATTTTTCTTGGTAACAAGTTTTGGCAAAAAAAAATCAAATAATCGAATGTGCATGCGAAGTCCATGTGAGTGTGTGGTTAATCTTATCGACCACATTCAGCGTTATGCAAGCCGATAAACTTGCGCCAAATTTCATTTAGTTATTAGTACGAGTATATTCAATTTTGTGATAAATCAATAAATACTCGAACTTGTTTAAAATTTTTTTAAGTGCTGTAGTGTACTCGTATTCTGTTTCTTTAAAGAGCTGGAAGATTAGTTTTTATTTAAACTTCTTTACAATATGGAGTCTTATAATAGACAAATCTACTAGTGATAACTGAAATGCAATTAAGATTGTAGTGTATGGGCTCATTATCCGTCCCAAAATCATTTGATGACTGTGGCATCAACAAAAGTAATCGAACGCTAATCTACCGAGTGTTCAGTTGACGTTTCATGTCCGGTTTTTCATTTTAAGTTAAAGTTTCAGTGATAAAGTGCCTACAATAACAATACCTACTACATCTAGCGCAGATGAGCGCATTAGATTACAGGTGCAGAGCAGTTAAAGAACAAGTTCTTATCATTCACCATTCTTCTCAAAGCAAACGTGTTTAGCAAAAGCGTAGTGACCTGTCGTGACGCCAGTAAGCAGCCCGCTGTCTTTCTAACTGAGATATATCTGGAAAGGCGCTAAACTGTTAGGAATTTCTTGAGGCTTACGCCTTTTCAGCCTTTCTACTGCATTCAGAGGATTAAGCAAGACTTTAAGTGCAGAATGACTTTAGTAAAGCCTGGTGGGTTCCTGGGCATGTATGTATTAATGACAAGGCCGACGAACATTTCAGAAATGTTCACAAACACCCTCAACGGACTTAAACCATTTTGCTGTACCTCTAAGACAGCAGTAAATCTAGCCATAAAATGCTGAAAGCACTCAAAACGCATCTCGTATTGGGAGGAGACTCCATAGATCTGGAAAGGCGCTAAACTGTTATGGATTTCTTGAGGCTTGCGCCTTTTCAGCCTTTCTACTGCATTCAGAAAAGATTTGTACTTTCGAAGTATCTTGAAAGTCGTGAGAGGATTAAGCAGGACTTTAAGTGCAGAATGACTTTAGTAAAGCCTGGTGAGTTCCTGGGCATGTAGGTATTAATGGTAATGACAGGGCCGACGAACATGTCAGAAATGTTCAAAAGCACCCACCCTAAACCATTTTGCTGCACCTCTAAGACAGCTGTAAATCTAGCCATAAAATGCTGAAACCACTCAAAATGCATCTCGTATTGGGAGGAGACTCCAGGTCTGATACAGACTAAACGAGCGATCCTTCCCTTCAATAAAAATGCCAACAGATGTATGAATCTAAGCCGGAACGATATTAAAAATATGGTGGGGCACCTTACAGGCCATCACGGTTTAAAATATTATCTAAACAAAATAGGACTAGTCAACTCTCCGGAGTGCCGACTTTGTCTTGACGAAGACGAAACAGCTGAACACAAGTTGTGTAAATGCCCAGCCCTTAATGGAGTCAGACAGAATACTTTCTTCAGGGAACTACTCAACATCGCTGAACTAAGGGATTTCCTTGTTGGCAGAGTTACTAACTTCGTTCGGAAGGTAGAAAATCTACTAGCCTTATCGGTACAAAAAAATCAGAAATCCAAATCAGTGCTGCTAACAGTTCAAATCTGTTCTTTTACATTCATAATTGACTTTTGTGCGGGTTAGTGACTAAGTTCGTCGATGAATCTTTCTGGTACAAATGGCTAGAACTTCTCAACTTTTTATGTGAAACCTTAAAGCCAAAGACATGACTTGTTTTGAATCAAACGATCTCAGATCTCCGTGTAATTGATCGAAGAGATCTGGTTGTCTCGAAATAATATATGAATGACTTAGCTTCGACATTTTTCTAGTTAAATTAGAACAACTTTTATTTCTTTCTCTAGATATTAAGTTTTCTAAATTTTTCGAAGGGTATTTCTGTGGAAGGATAGACTTTGATTCAAATGTTTTTTTTTTTTTTTGTACAAAAAGGATGCGGGACTGTTTCTGAATATTTGTAAAGGCATATCCGGTTTGAAAGTAGGTATCAGAAAACATAACAAGAGCGGGTAGTTTGTGTATAATTGGCATCTTCTTGTGAATTCCGCAAGTGCTGCTTAGCCCAACGAATGTCCTTATTATAAACGAAACTGACTTCCTAACCTTGCGGAGTTGCTAAATGAATAGGAAAACATTATTTCGACATTTACAAATATAGATAGATAGATTTTTAGTTTGCCCTACAGATAACGAAGATACATACATCCTCGGCTATTGTTTGGTTATTCACAAACGTGTAAGGATCATACACCTACGTTGTGTGTGTTTAATGAATGTTATACCTCTGTTTTTCTTCTTGATGACAATTAGATGCCACCCTTATCATGAATCCGTACTATTTTTGTATCTAGTCTTACGTCTTATTGCTGTTTGCTAGTCGCTGATATCGCTTTTTCGTAATAATTTAAGGGTATAAGGGAAATCACTATGTAGGTGGTAATTTTTAGCGGTTTGGAGTTTAAGTGTTCTATTTTTGACAGCACACGTGATTCGTGACATGTGTCAAAGTCAAACATGTTCAGTAAATTTTGCCATTTCATCATTGGAAAACTAGCACGCGGACAACGCTCGTAACAGGTGACGAAAAGTGGATTCTGTACAACAACGTGCGACGAAAAAGGAGCTGGAAACAAGCAGGTGTAGGTGCAAAACAGGCAACAAAAGCTGGATTGCACCCAAAGAAGGTACTGTTATCTGTTCTGTGGAATTCCAGGGGAAACACTTTCCGGCTTCTTTCAAATGGCGAACAAGTACTGTGAGCCACTCTTTAAGCTTTATGAGAAAATTCATGAAAATAGTCTGGTTTTGGCTAATCGAAAAGGCGTGTCATCTTCCATTAAGTCGTCTCATGTCGCCCGTAAAAAGGTTGCAAAAACTGAAGAATTGGAAATCTGTTTTTCAGAATGGTTTTAATGGAAAGAAATTACCACCAGAATATCCTTTGAGCTTTCTTAGATTAGTTTTGAATTGTTGTAAAAATGTCGTAAAAAGCAGACTTACGGTGGTAGAGCCTTATATGAAATATTATTACGACAATAAGGGGATTTTATCATTCCTATGGAAATTTAAGGCTTTGTTGAGAACCTCATCCCAAAGGCGAACACTTATACGACACCTTGGGAACACTTAGAGGGAACGCACAAAGTCAGTGCAAAGTAAAAAATTATGGTACATCGGTAAACAGATGTGTTTTGTGAAGATTAGGCTAAATAAACCAGAGCCGAAACAGTCGTGAACAGAGTAGGAATTCTGATACCTGAAACATTTAACTCATAACCAAGTTGGTCTTGGGCGCAGGTCGTACAAAACCTTAATTCGGCAGAAAATTGGGTGGAGAGGAGTAATTTAGAAGTTGACTCATTGTAGAGGTTGTGCTACGGCGGCAGGAACCGCGCAGAGGTAATGATGCGTTCTTGTTTTCTATTTAAAGTTTAAGGTTGAATTTATCTCGAATTTAAGTTTATAGCTTCTATTGTTCGAACGTCGTACAATACTAAAGTGCCGAATATTTTTAAGCTCGCTGCACAGAGGCGAAAAAATTCGATGCAAATAACCTCGCCTAAATACATAAAAAATGCAGACGGTCGCTGAAAATGAAATTTGTGACCGGTGGCTTGAATACTACAAGGAGTTGCTTAACAAACAGTTTCCACGTGATATCGTGCCGACAGTTGGTATATTTGAGGAGGAAGTTTCGGACTTTTCAATCGAAGAAATAAGTATAGCAATCGGAAAATTGACGCGGGGGAAAGCGGCGGAACCAGACAGCATTCCATCAGAGTTTTGGTCGAAGATGTAGGGAATCGGCAGCGAATGGCTATCGGAACTTTTAAATTAATTAAAATGTGGACAATGTGGACAATGTGGAGTTTTAAACGAACGTCTTCGGCAAATAGTAAAGCTCGATAATAGCAAGTGTGGATTTGTTGAAGGAAGTTCGACGGTGGACGCTATCCAAAGCCTACGAATAATAATGGAAAAGCACCGAGATTCGTCTAAGGATTTACACATGGTTTTTATCGACCTCGAAAAAGCATTCGATCGAGTGCCTAGGGATCTCATATGGGCCGCGCTGAGGTCTCAAAACGTACCGGAAACGTATGTTAGAATAATACAAGACATGTACGGAAACGTGAAAACTGCGGTTAAAAGCTCTTCTGGACTAACAAGAGAATTTCCAGTTAATGTCGGAGTGCACCAAGGAAGCGTCCTTTGGGCTTTCCTCTTTAACGTAGTATTCGACTATCTTTTGAAAGATTGCATGCGCGAACTAAATGTAACGCCAATTCTCTTCGCTGATGACGCAGTTATTCTTAGCGATAACGCCGAAGATTTACAGAACGCCTTAGATTCATGGAAAAATGCGCTAGAGAGAAACGGGTTTAAATAAGTCGCTCAAAGACGGAGCATTTGACTTGCCCATTTGCGCATCCATTGCGACCTGTTCCGGATAAAATGTTACACGGAATAGTTCTTAAGAAAAGCATTATCTTTAAGTACCTAGGATCAATTTAACAATTGGCATGGAAGCGAAAAGTGACGACGACGTAAACCACAGAATAAGTGTGGGATGGATGAAATGGCAAGAAAATTCGGGAATCTTTTGCGACCGAAAGTTTCCACTTAAATTAAAGGGGAAACTCTACACCACGGTTGTTAGACAAGCTCTTATATAGGGTTCATAGTGCTGGACAATGTACGAAGCATTTATCTATCAACTACGGTCACTCTAATTGTAAGAATACGAGGTCAGAAAAATAATTCCAGGATTTCTCAGATGGCAAATGCGCAATAACGCCTGGGGCTAACCACTGAAATGATTCAGGACCGAGCACTTTGTAGAAGCGTTCTGCCAACATTGGCCAACCCCATAAGCGGAGCAGCAGCGATGCAGTAAAAATGGGAAACTTGTTACGCATAAGTTCGTATAACGAGGAAAGAGTTAATAAAAAGATAAGAAGAAGAACCTTCTATTGTTAAGGCTTGCCAAATTTGGATCACCAGAACGTCTCAGTACTTAAAATAACAACAGACTGAGCACGTACCCTTGGGGAACTTTGCAAATAATTTTTACACTTTGATTTCTGTTTTGTGTCATCATAAATTTTTTATTTAATGATTGATGACATATTCGATGTTCGCCTTTATGAGCTTATTCCTTTGTTTTAATCTACTAAAATTTACTAACTGTATTAAATCTTTGTTCATTTAAGTTTATTGAAATAAGTTAACGATTTGTGAAATTCGAAAACTAAGTACTGATGTCATTAGCAACAAAGAAATGATAACAACACCAATTTTGGGTCAAAAGACAGCTCATAACCATAGGAAATTTCAAAGTATTCTCCCTCCGACAGTCTGAATTTTTTATCTTCAATCTTTTTCTTTACACAAAAAAAAAAAAATCGTAATAAAATTTATTTACAATCTGATTTGAATCACCACTCGTCCTATCGGTCAATGGATAATTAAGTCGGTTTATATCGTTAGGCCTTGAACTTATTTAAATTAATAAAAAAAAAAATAAAAAAAAAATCGACATGGTAGAGGGTTTGATAAGAAATTTTGAAGTACTCATATCTATGACTACGTGAATTTGTGTTAGGAGCTTCATTAGAATAATTTTAAATTAAGTTGAATTTGTTGAATACTGTCTGCTTAGAGAGGCTCTGTGTAAATGCCCTCAATATCTCAGCCGTGCCCTTTGGCTTAGAAAAGAGAGACGTTAACGAAGGTAAATGGACATATTCTTGGTGATTTTGAACGCAAAATTATCTAGATTTGACAGGGAAACGTATAACCCGTATAGCGATATCACGATCCGATAAGGAAAATGCTCATCAGTCGTTTAAGATGGGTGGGGCATGTAGAGAGAATGGCTCAAATGCTGCACAATTCTCCGTAATCTGTTAAAAATTATCTTTTCCAGATGCGCAATCGAAATGGTTTTTCATTATTTGCTAACATTACCGGGCACCCATTTTGCTGATTTGAAGAGAGGAGAGGAAGTTACTAACTTCCCATTCACATTTTTGGAGAATCATAAAATTGTAAGGCCCTCTCAGCTCTCATTATATCAGATTGGGAAAGTATGATCCGGCCACTTTATAGTAAACAGAGTCAGATTATATTTTGCTTTTCATATTCACAGTTTTTTTTTCCATTGACCCAAATATTTGCTTCCCCCTCACGGTGACTGTGACTGCAATTGGATGTAGAGTTGCAAAATAATTGGATGCGCAGACCCTGTGATCGGTAAAATGTTTGAGGTCGGCATCGACTCATGTCAAGGGTGGAGCTTGTGACTTCAGCGAATATTAATATTAAAGGAATGACGGAGAACGTCGGACGTATCCTGACTTTCATGGATGTACTACTGTGATGAAAAAAAAAGGTGAAATTTTAATTTTGAAATGCACGCTCTCTTGGATTCTGGCAAATATTTATTTTTTAGGTTGGTAATATTGTCACTGACATCTGCGTCAAATTTCATGTCAAAATCTCCATTTGTTCAATAGTTACGCACATGTTTTGTGAACAACGAAAAGTGAATTTAGTGATTTTTACAGTGTCTGAGTTTATTGGGCAACGAAGTTGCATTCAATTGCAATTCAATGTTTGGGTACACGTTGGAGATGTTGTAAATAGAAGGCCTTCAGTGATCACGCTTTGTCACAAAAAAATGTTCACAAATTGTACAAACAATTCAAAGAAGTCAATTCTTAGTTTTTAATCCACGATACTGCGCCATTTCATACTCATTGGTTCTTCGAGACCATTTCGCCACAAAATTTAACTCATATCGTTCCACAACCATCGTATTTGTCGGGAGTTTATAGTAGATATAGACTTAGAAGAATAAATAATGATTTTAAAAGTTATAGACAATTCCATCGTATTTTTTGAACACAGTAGTGTGGGCATACGCCAGCGAAAGAGACTTTGTAAAGATCGGAGCAAATGAAAATCTGACGGTGCAATGCCAGAACTGTAGGGTGAATGCACCAAAACTTTCCAACAAAGGTCTCAAATTTGTGCCAAGTATCAACATGTGTGTTGTCTAGCGTTGTCATCGTGAAACACAACACCTTTCGTGTTTACCAATTCCAGCCTATTTTTTTCAATTATTTAGCTCAACCGCTTTAATTGCTGGTAGTTGTCAATTAAATCGTTTGGGTAATTCGGTAGTAGCTTATGATGGATGATACTCTTCTAATTTCACCAAACACGCAGCATCACCTTCTATGACATCAAACTTGGACTTGCTATTATTTCATCATCTGTTACCATTTGCTTTAGAAATGGCTCGACTCGTTTTGTTTCAACAGCGATTCGAATATGGAAATCTGCATAGTGAGCTTCTATTTGTAAACAGCCCGCTCCAAATGATTTAACATTGTTTTGTAGGCTTCTGTATTTAATATTCACCTATGTTCTGGTTTAAAAGCCTCAAAACATTTTAAGTAGGACTAAGCATGCTGGCAAGGCTTTCCTGGAATCCTGTTAAAATTAAAATGTCGGTTCGTTGAGCTTCTACCGGAGCAAACTAAAATGCTATTACCTCAACCTAAAGATATAGAATCATTCTTCAGAACTGACGCGAAATTACCATATCAAGACAAATTATATAAATTAATTCGGGAGAAATTTCTAGGTACAGAGTTTACTTCTTAAAGGAAAACTTAATGAACTGTGACTGGCAAACAGAATTGTTATACAATTTAAAACGCTCCACCAATCCAGTCCTGTACTAGTATTTGTTAGCTTGCAAGGATTTCCATAATCTTTTTCAGAAGTAGTCTTCTACTGTAGCTAGAAGTATCAACGAAGATGGTTCTACTGTTCGGGTTAGCCCTGTGCATCTATCAATAAAGCTTTTCAGTCAGGGGGGGCTTTTGGCTAACTTATTCCAGTTCTGAATTTCGAGATGGTTCAGGTTCAGGCTTTCTTTAGATTCTACGGACCGAGTCGTTAATATCCATTCGCTCTACATGTCGTCTTAGTTGAAATTCGCTGTTATACCAATTTGTTGAAAAATATTCGCAATTTATTTTTAAAATGAAAAATGCCACTACCTCATGTCGCCTGTTAAAACGCGTTCCCTGAACCGGTGTTTTTCATTTCCGTCGACCGGCAGAATCGCCCGGAAGAAATTTATCAAGCCCAACACCAAAGTAAACTAACTTGGCACCGGTACTGGATACGTTTGATAAATCTTTGGTCTGATCAGCCTAAGAAAGTGTTGTCTACACGTTGCTATTTTGCACTCAAAAAGAGACTGGTGTTCTTATGCGGAGTATACGACAATTAAATCTTTTATTTAATCGATGTGTTCCACGATTGTTTATAGTCGGAGGTCTGCCAGAATAGTCGACGGGTTTGCAATCACTTCTGAATCGAGCATGTCAATCGTAAACATCATGGCGGAAATAACTTTTCGATTCTTCGAATTTCACTCTCGAAACGAAATCGAATGCAAAATCGTTGCTCAATTTTTGTATCTATGCTAAGAATTCGATGTAAGCCTTTCACAAATATCATGTTATGATGATAAATTTGATGAAAATGTAAGAAATAGTTGTACCAACATAACGAAAACCAAACTTTTGATCTAGGTAGTATTTTCTCATCTAAAACACGTCAACTGAACCTTACGAGTATGAAGTCGGACATAATTAACAAATAAAACTTACGTTACGGCATTTGTCAGTTTACAAACTCTGCCGTATGCGGCTTTAACATCTAGTTGACAGATAGGTAAATTTCGGCTCATTTTGACTTAATTCTGACATTTCGTTACGTTGCGGAATCAATGAAAATCGCCGTCAAACATTCCTGCAGTTATATGGCATAAATGGTTTTAACCAAATGACATTTGATAAACATATGAGCCACGGGATTTAAAGTTTACTTAACGGTGGTGTAAAACATACGAAAAAATAAAGAACAATATTTTGCCAAAACCATACTTCAAATTGGGTTTCGGAAACTCCCTTTTCCAACCAAAAACTTGCCTCTTTTCAATGACTTACTCGGAAAAACAGATTCCAGTTGGTTTTTCATTTTCTAACAAGTGTCATTTTCTTTCATGCGCATAGTGTATTCTCAGCAAAATGAGAAGAGAATTAAGACAAGAAATGAATTTGAAAAAAAGAAAAAACAAAAAAAAAACCTGAACACACGTTTGTGCAAAAGAGATGTCAATAGTTCTGTACGTGTTCCCCATTTTACACTTTTGGTTATAACCTAACAAAATTTGTGGAAGTTCATCTCGTCTTGAAAAGGGGTTAAAAAGAGGAGAAAAATGCCAAGGTTCATTATTGGTCCTTGCCCTCCTTGTCTCAACGCAGGAAAGTGTGCACTTATAACTCCCATTACTCCATACACTCATTCAATGTGTAAATCTGAACATAAAGAAGCGGAAACCAACAAAACGAACGAACGAACGAATGAGAGAGCGCAAAAGAAAGATAAAGTAAAACACGATGAAGGCGAAAACATGTGCGCACCATGATTGCGAAATGTTTGTAGACTTTGGGAAACATTATAGGGTCTCTCTTAACATACACAAATGCAAATTCTACACTGAAATTCTCCTCAAAGGAAAAACTCCAATAGAACAAAAGACGAATGAACTGCCAAAGACGGAATTGTCAAATAAAAATTTATGTACAACTTTACGAAGAGAGTGGGATAGGAATGGATTGGTTGCGAGAAACACGAAAAGGCAAAGAGAGAGAGAGAGAGAGAGCGAGAGAGTAAAATGAGGGGAAACCGAAAAGAGCCAAAAATGTGACAGTTCGTGTTTGACAAGTGAAAATTTTTACCTCCCCTACACAGAAGGGATTCAAAAGAGGTTCTTTAGCTTATTTCTTATCGTTTTTTGTTTTACTTGGCGTGTTTTCTTATCCGTGTGCCAGTTTCCTTTTGTTCACACTAAACACCGGTTCCTTTTTCCTTCGATTTTCCTTTTTTCTTTTTGTTGATTCGTTGGATCTTGGCTTTGTTGTTTTTTTTCCTGTGCTAACTCGGTACCTACCTTTTTGCCTAGTTATTTTTTTTTTTTTTTTTTTTTTGTTCCGTGCGTAATTTGAACCAATTTTGTAGTTTTACGTGGGGATCCAAAAAAGAAAAAAAAAGTTATTTAAGATGGGAATGAGAAATTGAATTTTTTCTTCTAGTTTCATTTTGTTTCGTTTTTCGGTGTTTCGGCTTACGGTTTTGTTGGTAGGAAAGAAAAGATTGAGAACATCTTTCCTTTAAAATTCTGAAGTGTTTGAGTTTTTCTTGTTAGTTTTCGCATCGATTTCGTTTGATTAAGTTCGTGAATTAACAGCTTTTAGTTTTCCCTAAATTTTTAACACATCTTAAGTATTTTTTTAAAACAGTATTTTCAACTAAAAGGTGTTTTATGAAGATCTCCTTTAATTTTTTATTAATTTTTACCGGTGTATCGTATTTTTTGTGGAGTTTTCTTTTTGATTTTTGTAAGTATCCTTCCTATTGGATAAAGTTTTTTTTCAACTAAAAGGTGTTTTATGAAGATCTCCTTTAATTTTTTATTAATTTTTACCGGTGTATCGTATTTTTTGTGGAGTTTTCTTTTTGATTTTTGTAAGTATCCTTCCTATTGGAAAAAATTTTTTTTTTTTTTATTTTTTTTTTTTTTTTTTTTTTTTTTTTTTTTTTTTTTTTTTTTTTTTTTTTTTTTTTTTTTTTTTTTTTTTTGACAGTAGGTACCCAGACCAGTGAATTTCAGCTGATTTATACGAGTAAAACTTGTAACTTGTAACTTGTAACTTTATTTATTGAGACTTTTTCCTTTTTTTTTTCTTTTACATATAATGATAAGTTAAAATTAGAATAATAGGATGCCGACTTGGGATTGGTCTGGCAATAACAATAATTTCAATTATTAAGACATTTTTGTGTAATAACATATTAAGATTTAACTACTTAAATGAAATGAATTCATACGATAAGTGTTCGCTCAAAAGAAACACTGACATTAATGTGGTGAATTTAGAAAATGAGAGAAGGAATTGAAAACAGTGAGGCCACTTATTTGCGACGTGCTAGTTGCCAATTCCGACCCTTTACAGCTGGGGTACATATTGTTTTATACTATAGTAATACAAATTAAAATATTAATTATACGTCTAGTTAATAATGGTAACGTAGTAACAAAACAATGTTTAGTACTATGCAGTATTAAAAAATTGAGTAAAAAAATTTAAGGCAGGATTATCACATCGTTTTGTATATAGATATAGTGTATATTGTATAAAATCCTGAAGGGATGATTCACATGAGATTATTTGTACATCAGGTTGCTTAAAAATAAAAATACTTTGGTTCATTTCGTAAAACCTTAATGTAACAAAAGTGTTCATTGGTTTTATAGTGTAAAAATATCTTAATATAAGGAGTTATTTACATAATTCAGTCTTGTGCTTAGGTCTATAGTAATAAATTTACAGCTATTTACATTTGGGATGAGTCTTAAAGTCTCGGTGGGGACAAGGTATTATCCTCTATAATTAGAGGGATACGCTCTTCTATAGAAAACTGGCAGAAGTGAGTTGTCAGGTGCTAAGGTCAATTGGGGAGTCGATTCCTCGTTTATAATGCTTACTGGCGAGATGTAATATCTTTCAGTAATGTTAAAGTCGCAATTTTCTAAAAAGATGTTCCTTAGGATTGGATTCTCGTGGCTGTTAAGTAATTTCAAGCGCTTCTTGGACAGTAAAATTAAATATTCTAGCAGAGGTGAAATTTGCGCAGTGGTGTAGATTGTCTCGTTTCTAAACCATTTTCCGGACATTCTTCTGTGCTTGGAAAGACACTTTCTGAGCACGCTTCTTTCGAATCTTTGCATTTCTTCTGCGACATTTGGGGAGATATGAAACCAGGCTGTGAAACCATAAGAGAGTACTGGGCGGACTGTTATTCACTGCTTTTGAGTTCAAAAGTGACTTAAGCCTTGCGGCGGCAGCTTTAGCCAGCTTAACAGCGTTCCTGGCTTGTGGATTCATTTTTAGTCGTTCGTGAAGGATGACACCCAGATATTTTATATTTGTTTTCACAGGAATATTTCTCCCCTCGATAGATAGCGTAAGTTGTTTGCTCTCTCTGACGGCTAGATGGTGACCTCTTGATGAGGCATTTCGGAAACAAATAAGCTCGCACTTGTTATGATTCAGGCTTATTCCCCAGTCCTTGTAGTACTTGAGGATGTTGTTTAAGTGAGACTGGATTCCCCCAAGCGCTACATGGGGCCTTTCGTGAGAGTCAATTACAATGGTATCATCTGCATAAAGAATGGAGTTGCTGGAATTATGTTGAGACGGGAAATCGCTAAGGAAAATATTGAAGAGGAGAGGACCAAGGATAGAACCTTGAGGGACTCCCGCGTTTACAGGTACTGTCCCTGAAAGTTGGTTGTTCAGTTTTATTCTTAAGATTCGGTCGGTTAAAAAGCTGGAAATCATTTTGCAGAAGTGGGTGGGAAAGCCTATTGATATGATCTTAGAGAGTAGACCGTCGTGCCAAACTGAATCGAAGGCCTGACGCAGATCAAGTGAGCATGCGAGGGTACATTTTTGCTGTCTTAAATTGTTGAGGATAATGTTTTCTAAGTGCAGTAGGGCATGTTCTGTTGAGTGATTGTTTTTTAAACCAAATTGATTGTTGGGGATTAAATTACGATCTTCTAAAAGTGGTCTGATTTTATTGTAAAGGACTTTTTCTAAAATTTTTCCTAGGTTAGATAACAGTGAAATAGGCCTGAAATTGTCTATATTACTTGTATTGTGTTTTTTTTTAATGGGAATGAGGGTGGCACTTTTCCAGGAAAGGGGGAAATAAGAATTGTTAATACAATTGTTTATTATCACTGTAAGAGGATGGGAAATTGTTTTAATACATTTTTTAATTACGAAGTTGGAAATTTCGTCTGGGCCTGAGGATTTTTTGTTGTTTGTATTGCTTATAATGAGGGATATTGAGCTTTCGGAGGTGAACTGCTCACCATTGGGGCAGCTAGCCAAGTTTTCGGCCGAGAAATTCGATGTTCTTTGTTCCCGGTTCCAGGCAAGAAAAGCACTTACCAGAGTGCGTACTCCGGCGGTGTTAGGTTCGTTCGCCGTAGGCGTGACACGTTCGTAGATCCTAGTATAATGGCTTTGAAAGGCTAATAGTTTGGCTTCCGTGTCGTGAAGGACGCTATTACCTACTGTTAGCGGGGCTTGTTCGGAGAATCCGTTTATTTTTTTTCTGCCAGTAAGCTGATCGATTACTTTAAATACTGTTGGCGACGGTTTAAGGTTCACAAGTTTTTCCCTAAGACGTTCATTTAGCTCATTACGAACGGCGTCTTTGATGATTTTCGAGAGACAGGCTATTTGTGAGGAGAGGCACTTATACTCATCGTTTATTCTGTTACTAGAGCGATGAAAGATTCTTTTCAATTGCCTTTTCCAGATTTTCCTAGTTTTGAATAAGTTTAATGTGTCAGAGGAGATGTTTAAGTAGTATTTTTTAATGATTACGGGCTTAGAATGGGAATGAATACAACTTTGGAGTGAGGTTGAAAGTTGGTCAACGTGGGTATCTATTTCACTGTTAGAGAGGTTGCGATTAAGAGGAATAGGATTATTTGAGATTAATTGTGAGAGTTCAAAGTTGAACAGATCCCAATCGGTGTTTTTTAGAGTGACTGGGAAGGGCTCTGAGAGAAATGGTACAAACGAGATTTCCATTTTGATGGAGAGTAGTAGGGTAAAGTGGTCGGAAATAGCATCTAGAGTTACGCAGGAAAAGTTTTGGTCTAAATTTGGGGGGGATAAAGTGTTGTTGGAAATTAAGAAGAAATCAAGATGGGATGCTGCAGCTGGCCGCGTCGGGCCCTCCGGCGCGACTATGTTTAGATTTAAAAAGTGACTAGATTGAAACCAATTAAATAACAACTGTCCGTTGTGGTTACTGGTCGTATCTCCCCAGTATTGATGTCTAGCGTTGAAGTCGCCTCCCAATATGAAGTGCTCGTTCGTTCCCGCTAAATTAAGTAGATCATTCAATGCTGGCGTTAGTTCAGAGCCAGCGTTACAAGGTACGTAGATTGAGGCTAATGAGCATTTTGAATTTCTGGAGTGGTCTAATGTGATAGAGATTATGGTGGCCGAAATGACATGGTTAACAAAGCGGGTCTCAGAATATTTTATATTGTTTTTAATTAAAATGCCTGTGCCTCTACCTGCGGGGTTTGGGATAAACTGATATCCGTCGAAATATCTTTTGTGATTTTTGGTCAAACATGTTTCTTGGAGGAGAAGGGCTACTGGTGAAAAATCAGTGAGCAGTCGGCTTACCTCGATCATTTTGTCTAAAGCAACAAGCGAATTGACGTTTGAAGACAGTATATTTATCATGGTGAAAGAGAAGCAATGAAGCCTAGGTAGGCACCAGGTTTATCAGGATCACTTAGTTTTGAATATGTCGGCCAAAATTCACGGACTTTTTTTTATCAAAGAGGAGATAGATATACCGAATAATTTCTCGGATTCTTTTAAGAAGTTGGAGAAGATGTTAGCTCCAAAATTGTCGTTTGAGGGCTGGTTATGGTGCGAGGTCCCACGGGTCACATCAGCGTAGGAAACTGAGCTTAAGTAGCTAGTTGGGGGGATACTTTGGTTGGGAAGCCTGTTACTAGAAATTGGGTGATTGATTTTTTCTCTGCGTTGTAGGAACTCAACCCGCTTAGGGCAGCCCTTAAAGTTTGCCGGGTGTCTAACTTGTTTGCAGTTTACACATGCGACTTCTTCAGATTTTTCTTTTAGGATGCACTTGCCTTCATCATGCGCATTATTGCACTTTACACACCTTGCCCTAAAAGCGCAGTAGGAACTAGTGTGCCCGAAGCGTTGGCACCTGAAACATTGTACGGGACCATTTCTTTTAAAGGAATCCCACCAGATTTTGTGCTGCAGAACAAATTTGATACCTTTAAGCCGGGCAAGATGTTCCATGTCCTGGACCGAGCACGAGAAAAATCCTAGGTCAATACCTACTTCTTTCGACCATTTTGTACCGAAGGGCTTTACCTCGATCTTCAACGAGGGATCTAGTCTCTCCAGTTCTTCCCTAACTTCCTGACAAGAAAACCCATCAGATAATCCCTTTAGTAAGACGGAAGGTCTTCTTAGTTGCTTAGGCATGAACGAATAAGCTTCAACTGCACAGTCTTTGAAATGTTTCATAAAGGTGTCGTGAAGCCCTAAATCCCTAACCGAGACTTTGAATCTTCCAAAACCTTTACTTTGGAACTTAATATTTTTAATTGAGTTGCTATGATATGTTTTTACATAGTCCAATAGTGATTTTGATTTGATGCCCTTAACAAAAATTGGTGGACACCATACCTCATTGGGCTTGTCTTCGTTGGGTGGAGAAACATTAGAACTATTTGTCCCACGCCGACTTGTTGATGGTAGCTGCTCAGTTGAAGGGTCATCTAAAATATCATCTAATATCGCAAACCGATTTTGCGAGTCTTTTACCTGTTGTGTAATAATTTTTTTTTTGGGGTTTGTGGTATTGTCCAGTCCTGATGCTCTTTTTCTTCTTTCCACTACTAGCTTAAACGATTTTTGGTCGTTCACTAATAAATTGTTAAGAGTTCTTAAATTGGTGTTGACGTGTAAGGATGGCATCACTGTATCGATTGTGTCGCTGTGGTGAATTCCATCCATTGCGACATGTTGATCATTTGTGTTGGTAGTGGTGCTAATGTTATCATTCGCCCAGCTGCTTACAGATTTGTTTATAGCTTGAATATCTTCGCTACTTAGTAATTCAGATGGTAGCACTAGTTGATTTTTAATTTTATTACAAATTGGAGTGCTTGCGATTTGGGCACTAAATGAGTTTGAATTTCGCACTGATTGTTTAGAGGTTTGGTCAGGAGGTTTCGGAGGGAGCCTTCCTATTTTACCGGGTAACATTGCTTTGAATACTTTTCAGCAATCACTTAATTAGTTTAATAAACACTTGTATCACTCAAAAATTTGTGTCACTTACAACACTAATGTATTTTTCGTTGTTGTATACAGATTCGGAACTGCACACTTTTTAAGGGTTGTAACTGATTAACACAGGCAGACAAATTCACCACACGTCCGAGCACTTCAAATGCCTGAGCGCAACTCCATACGAGTAAAAGCAGCGTTGTCCTTTTGACATTTGAAAGTGTACACCGGTTGTATAAGTACTAAAAAGGGAACAAACCTAAACTTGCAAGAGCTACATAAATTTTCAAATTTGTTTTCGATAGGAAAAGGAATGTAGCAAATGCAAGAGGTTGCATCAAGGGCACGAGCTGAAAACGACAATTAGAAATTCGAAAAGATATGAACAAGATTCATTCATTTCATTCATTCATTCACGGCTTATCTCAGTTCAGTCATATCTAGCCTCCACGGTTTGAGTCATTCAGAACTTGGTATTTGTTGAAGTACGTATCTAAATATTTTACGAACTTTGCCGGCTGTCGGCCACAATGAAAGCTGACTTATTTGTAAAGGGTGGGTGATCTGTTAGTCTATCAAAAAGTCTATGAAAAATGTTCAATATTTTGCAACGGTTGTTGATTTATTAAAAAGAGAGTTAACCTTATTATGGGAAATAATTTATTCACGAATTATATTAATTTCACGAATAGCTTGACCAATATTGTTCTGCTTCTGTGCCTGAATCTGAATTGTTCGCATAGCATCGAACTTTAATAGCTTCCTACAAAAAAAAAAAAAAAAAAAAAAATCATATCGCAGCTCCGTGGCGGCCAACTGATTACAGTATAATTGAATTTAGTGTGCAATAAATCGATTGTTGGACTTGGCTTGCGTGGCACATAGCTCAGGAAAGTCTAAATATCTAATTTTTGGCTATAAAAAATGGGTTATGATACCTTGAAAAGGTTTCTTTGGAGAAAAATGCGTCAATGATGCTGCCTTCTTTAAAAAAAAAAGAAAACTACATTAAACAATCACACGTTGACGATACGAGTAGATTGGCTCCCTTTCCGAGCTTTAAATACGGCAATTTTGCTTGTGTACTATGTGGGGTGAAAAGTAACCTCCTTGACCGCCAGAATGCGCTGCTACTGCAAAAAAGGTTATGGTGCCTTGAAGTCCGTTCATGTTTAGGCAGACATGCCAAATTTCAGTGCGATACTGTCTTTAGTTTTCTTTTGACAGCTGATTGTTGTTGACGTGTTCGGCATCATGTTGAGTATGGACAAAAGCGAGTTTCGTTCTCTCATAAAATATTATTTTTTGAGAGGCGAAACGGCAAAGGAAACAAGAGAAAAGTTGGATAAATATTATGGGGCTAATGCTCCGTCAGATTACACCGTCAAATATTGATTTCGAGAGTTTCGTGGTGGCCGCAACTCCACTACCGATCAAGTCCGCAGAGGCAGCCCCTTCGATGACAATGTCAAAAAAATACATGAAATGGTGTTGGCTGGCCGGAAAGTGAAGGTGCGCGAGCTAGCAGATACCACAAAAATTAATACTGGCGCACACGCCATATTTTGGGCAATATTCTGCATATGAAAGAGTTATCCTGCCGCTGGGTGCCGCGCATGCTCACTCCTGATCAAAAACCCGAACGCGAGAGCACTTCGAAAGAGTGTTTGAAACCTGGAACCACTATTACACACCATAGAACAGAATGAGTGCCCGGCAATAGACTGAAGCTGGCACGAGTGCTCCGAAGCGGCCGAGGGAGGCTCAATGTGTCGGAAAGGTTATGACATCGGTTTTCCGGGATTGTCATGGCATACTCTTCGTGGACTACCTCGAAAAAGGAAAAACCATTAACAGCGAGTATTACTGTGCATTATTGGAGCGATTGAAGGCCGAAGTCGCTGCAAAACGACCTCACATGAAGCGAAAAAAATTTTGTTTTTGAGAGACAATGCGCCGGCTAAAATCAATGACTTACGGCTACAATTGCTGTCACATCCATCGTATTCGCCCGATTTGTCTCCTTCGGACTATTAACTCTTCCCAAACCTCAGAAGGTGGTGGCTCATCAATAAAAAAAATTCAGCTCACGCGAAAAATCATCGACGCCACGGAGGAGTATTTTGCAGACCTTCCGGAAAATTACTTTTCGGACGGGATCAAGAAGTTGGAAAATCGCTGGAATAAGTGTATCAAGCTAAAAGGGGACTATATTGAATAAAATAAAAAAAACATTTTTCTTTATTCCCAAAGTTACTTTTTTTTTTTTTTAAACAAAATTGGCAATTTCGAGCTGCTGTAAAGCCCAAACAATGAACCGATAACAAGGCCTCAATTCCTGACTCAATAGGATCTTGTAAGCGAACAATCCGAGTTAAAATGATTATAATGTGTTCGACAACACAGCAATCAGTTTGGAAGTAACTAAAATTGATTCATTTGGTAGGTACCACGAAAATATAATATTGAGTTTCTGTCAGTGTCAAAATTGCGTGATTTAAAATGAAATCAACATATGTATGGACCCATCCTTCCGGTAGCACCTCTCTATGGCGTTGATCGAGCGCTTCTCGTGCTCTGTTTTTTTTCCTTTGAGAAGCCTGTGTTCCGTGGATTCAAAGATGCCCTCCATGCCTTTCTTGAAATTAAAATCGCATAGAACGAATTTTACGTTATATAATATTTACTGCATTACTCAAGGGCAGTTTTAAGGTCGTCCCTCGTCTCAGTGGGGGTGTGACTTTTATAAGATTTATAGTATGTTGGGAAATTAATTTAATGGTCATCAGGGGTAGCATCACGGATTTTTATCTTCTTTTTATTCCTCCCATCGCACTTTATAGGAGTCGGGTATTTTTGCAAGTTGTTCGATTGCACGTAGGCTGTTAAGGATTCGAAAATTCCACGAGCAGATCTGAGGCTATAAGCTGTCAGAATTTTTCAATCTACTTCATATAGGTTTGTAAGCTCTAGATCGGCTTAATCCAATATTATGCTGCTGTTCGAGCATGCCCATGTACCACCATAGGTTAAGGACATTTGACAGTTTCCCGATCAATTGGTGCACTGGTTTCGTTCAGTCGAAACTATGCATGAAATAGGCTTCATATATTTGTTGTACATCGTGCAGATATAATTCAAAAAAAAAAATGAAAAAATAAATAAAACTCACGCCGTCCCGTCGACGCCATACTGGCGGATAATAGTCGGTGCCATGCTGTCGATTAAACAGTACTCGTATTGTTGCAAAGAACGATGGTGTTCGACGAGCTGTTTTTTTTTTTTGGAATTTCTCATTTGTTTCTAAGAAATGCAAACTCTTACACATATTGCATACACTGCCGCAGGCACAAACGAAAATGGTAAGCCGGGGCAAAGTATCCTCTGACGTTGCGGTCAATCGAAGGTTACTTACTCACGCTGGGAATAGACAGTAGTGAATTGCTCTTTTACGCCCCATCGTAACACTTTAACCTCATTTGTAAGTAGTACAAAACCTTTAAAGCGCATTTGCAGTGTGCGGTGTGCTGCGCAGTGTGTCTTTGTACTGTGGGGGAATTGCTGATTACTCGGTTTCTCTAGCAAACTTATCCTTTATCACACTTGTGTCGTTATCAGTTTGGTCGATGATGCCACCAATGGGAGAGTCACTCCAGTATCGGTGGCTATGGCCTTGGACACTGTAGTACGATTGCACCAAAATTCGAAAAGTTTTGGTTGATTTACTCGTATGTATGTGAACGCAGCGCCTATTGAATGGCTGGTTGACTTGTGGTGTCCGTGTCTTAATTTCTATCATTTTGTGCGGGAAGTCAGATGAAAAAATAGCTGGTGAATAATTTTTATAGGTACGAGGGCGGGTCAATAAGTCCGTGACTTTTGGATTAAAACACAGATTTTTTGATAAAAAAAATAATTTTATTTTTCAACGTAGTCTCCCTGGAGCTCTATACACTTTGTCCAACGCTTCTCCAATTTTTTTATCCCTTCCAAAAAAAATGATTTGTCGAGGTCCTCAAAATAGGCCTTTGTTTGCGAGATGACTTCATCATTGGAGTCAAATCTTTTTCCACCAAGCCATTTCTTCAGGTTTGGGAACAGGAAGTAGTCGCTCGGAGCCAAATCTGGAGAATAGGGTGGATGAGGGAGCAATTCATAGCCCAATTCATGGATTTTTGCCATGGCAACTGCACATGTGTTTGTGGTCGACTGTGAGCAAACGCGGCACCCATCTTGCGGAAAGCTTTCTCATGCCCAAGTGATCATTCAAAATTGAAACCACTGAGCCATGCGAGATCCCTACGGCTTCCACAATCTCTCGCACTTTCAATCTTCGGTCGGCCAACACCATATCGTGAATTTTTTCGATTGTTTCGGGTGTAGAGACCTCAACTGGGCGTCCAGGACGTTCGGCATCTTCAGTGCTTGTACGGCCACAACGAAATTCAGTAAACCACTTTTTTACCATTGAAATCGATGGTGCAGAGTCCTCATAGTATTTATCAAGCTTAGCCTTGGTCTCGGTAATGGTTTTTTTTCGCAAGAAATAATGCTTAATAAGCACATGAAATTCTCTTTTTTCCATTTTCTCCTCAAATTAGTGAGTAGTCTGATAAAAATATCTGTCAAACACAAACTAACTGACGCAGCAAGTTTAAATTTTAACAGGAGTCAACTGACAGATGCCTGTTGACAGGAGCAGTGTTGCTGTTTCAGTAAAGAGGTCAGAAATTCAAAAAGTCACGGACTTATTGACCCGCCCTCGTACTTACATAACAGCAATAACTCATTTCTTTTTTTTGTTGCTTCTGTACCGATTGTAGCGCGCGACTTTTCGTCATCCATAGGCAAACGCAGTGTTTTCAGAGGTGTTCACACTGTTCAGTTTTCGGCTTACTACTGCTGCTTGTTCTGCTTATTATTGGTTTCTTACGGCTTAGAGCTTAGTTAGTATGCTCTTATCTCTATTCTCTACGACTATTCAGAGAGGTGGATGGTGTGACAAGGTTCAAGAAGGTCGAGGGGGGCTTATACGTGCCAAGAAAGCGTGGGTGGTTAAATGTGATCTCGGAATGAAGAAGGTGTCAGCTAGTAGTTCTAATAGTGGTGACGGCCAACGGCAGTGTTGGTTATGGGGGGCGGCATCGACATCGCGCGGGGTTTGTAATGACAATTAATGAGTAATTTGCAATTATGATCATTTCACAATTTTCGCCGCAACCGCTGCCATTTGAAATCGGTTAAGGAGTTGGTTAGTGTTCTTTGTGCGCTTGAAATCAATTAATTAACGTCTGCTATCTGTGCGGAGATTGCATGCGAATTGGCTTCACTGTAGTGGTTAACAGCTCACAGTTATATCTACGTACCTACATATATTTGTACATACATACATGCATGGAAACCGATGTTAATAAATAAATAAATAATAATAATAATAATAAAAAAAGAAAAAGAAAAAAAAAAGTACAACAAATGCAATGCGCTGCTGTTATAGGGGAAGCGGCAAAAGCTTAGGTAATCGACGATAGGGTTGACGGGGGCAGTTGAGCAAAACTTCGGGTGAAGAAAGAGAAAGAGAGGAGGGGCAGTGTAAGAAATGGAGAACAAATGATTGATGAGAATGCTTAGCGCATTTGAAGTGGCCTTCAAATCGGCGGTTGTTGTTAGTGTTGCAGCGGGGGAATACTTGTGCGCTTAGAAACAGTGCACTGGAATTAGGTGTTCTTTTTTTCTGCTTTTTGTATTCGTATTTTTTTGATGGAATCTGTTAGAGATTCTTTATTCTAGTGATGACGCGTTGCGCGTGCGACGCGATGAAGACATGGAGTCACCTGCGCCATTAATAGATAGATCGATCGATTTTGAAAGTCTTTTTATTTGATGTTTTTTTTTCTTTTTTCGTTTTAATCTTGTCTGTGGAGATTATTGTTATTTTTTTTTTTTGTAGAGAATATTTTTGGTTTGAAGTGTTTGATAATGGTGATGCACTTGTTGAATTTATTTGCCATATTTGGGTAACGAAGCTGTCGGTACGATGACAATGGCTGCCAAAGCAAACTAATGAATTTTTTTTCTGTTGGAAAAGTGCACTCAGCCAAAGATCTTGTGCAGCTTTAAATGAAATTACTCAGAGAGATGAGTAACCTTAAAGTAACCATATAGATTAGTCTGTGCATGTAGTTGAAATAGACTTTGGAGCCTTTAAAAGCGGCATGATATAGTTATGTGAAAAATTAAACCGTCAGGCAAACGACACATGGAATGTATGATAGTTGCTATTTTCTTAACAGCATAGATCCATGGAACTTCCATCGGTGATGAATCCCATGTCTATCCGAAAGAGTTTTACACTGCTAAAGGGCTAACTGCGTCTTGTAAATTTTGACGTAACAAGTTCAGCCAAAAGAAGTTTTTTTTTTTTTTACTAAGGTTGACAGTCAAACACTTCGCTTCGTTGAACAAATGGATCAATAGAGTAACCGGACCGCCCACTTTCCTACATTTCGTAAAGAGAACCACCTTAATTGTGATGGCATTGTTTATTATATCTAGGGCTGTCTGCGCTTTAATGCAGATAATCGCTAGACATGATTCAACAGACTGTACAGATACATCATCTCCATATACCTCTGGATATGTACGAAAATATTGAACGAAAATTTAAGGCGAAATAATTTTTGATTTTTGATTTTTAATGACAACCCTTGCCAAGTTGTATAAGAAAAAAATGTAATAATGAACGTCTTATTTTCCCATAAGAGGAACACCAGAGAATGCAATTAAAGAAAGGTTGAGCGCAATGAAGGCCATACCGAGCTTCGGCTGGAGTGTCATACTATTAAGCTCTTGCTATCGAAATTCATTGATCTCGACTCGATAACCTAATTCTTTTTCGGGAACACATGCAAACCAATGATGATGATGATTCGTGTGCGACGATTTTTACTCAGAATAATTTTTTGGTTGAATTTTTGATAAATTGTTTTGCATTGCCAAAGAGTTGAGGAATGTTACGACACTGCTAACGATCCGAAGGCTTAAGTTCTTGAAGGCTTGGTTAAAGTCCTTAGAATGTATTTGTATACTGGTACACGACTAAACACATTTACTGTGTGTGAAGTATGTGCGTACCTATAAAGAATGAATTCAATAATCAAAGTACATATTGGGCAACCTTAGCTATGACTTTTCTCATTTTTCTTGCAATTGATGGATTCATCGCCAATACCACTAGTCGTATTTTGAGGCGAATATTTAATCAAAGCAATTTTTCACTTCTTCGTAAGAATGAATGTGCTGTTCCAAAAGTCCGTGCTGCATCGATCGAAATAACTATGTACTAATCACAAGGGCACAAACCTGGTGAATACGGCGGTTGGGATAGAACTTCCCAGTCAATGTTTGCCAAAATAGTTTTTTTTACCTTGTTTGCGGCATGTGAACAAGCATTGTCACGATGAAAAATAACTGATGCGTGGCTTTGGATATTTTCTGGTCATTTTTGCTTCACTGCTCGATTCGATGCTATCAGCTGTTGACGGTAGCGATCCTCAGTAATCTTTTCACCAGGTTTAAGCAGTTCAAAGTACGCCATTCCCTTCTGTTCCCACCAAATACACAGCATAGTATTCTTTCCGTGAATATTGCGTACTGTTTGCGATGTTGATGATTGGCCTGGGTGTATTCATAATTTTTATTACGATTAGAATTGTCGAAATCGATTTACTTTTCTTCATGCATCAGTATAATTCGATGCAAAATACCTTTTCGATGTGTCTTTCATTAATTGATATGAAACCCATTTGCCTTCTTTTTTTTGGCTTTTCAACGTTTGGAAACGGTTAACTGTCAATGCTTTTGTGAACTGTTTTTTATGTCGAGTCTTCAACTTATAATATCTAAAATTCTGCATCTTCGAGTTTATTCTCCGGTCTTTTACGTTTGTCGGTTACGGTTGTCAATGCCAAGATCACCACTTTTAAAATGAACAAACCAACGTTCACAGCTCCTATAAATTGGAGCGTGTTCACCATAACCTTGCATAAACAATCGAAAACTTTCAGCAGTGGTTTTATTGAAATAAAATTGAATATAATAAAACTGGCCCGCAAATAACATATTCGACATTTTCAATGTGACAAAAGAAGTGTTGTTTGTTCAATTACAACCTATGGCATACTGGATTTTATTGACAGATGTTTTATCTCCAAAATACCATATTTGTCATCTTTGACACAAACCATATGTACAATAGTTAAGCCATCTGTTAGTATCGAGGATACTAAAAGGGACCGACTATAAAGATTCTGAGTTCCATTAAAGCCTTGCAAGTCCTAATTGGAAAACTGGAGTGAAAACATAAAATATTGTCGTGGGAGTTAAACTTGGCCATAATCCTAAAAAAAAAAACAAAGTTATGGTCCAATCGTCTCTTAAATATTGTTGAGTTTTTAAAGCGAACTCTTCTCGAAACATATAATTTTCCCATGCATTTGCTGTGATTGATGATCGATCGGTTCTCCAGAGCGCCGCCGGTGGTGTTGAAAGGTGAATGGCGGCTATTTCAAATAATAATATGTTGCACGGTATGTAGCAATAAATATGATCGAATAGAATTAATTAAAAAATACTAACTAGATCTCAATTTGGATTATTTAAGCCCAGACTATGTGAGTAACAAAAAAGTGCTGGTGAAGGCATCATCGTCAGGGAACCACCTTCCAGAGATGCGATGGCAGCATGTTTGATTTACACAATCAGACACAAGACAAGCCCCACAACTTCAAAAGCCTATATGCAAATTTAACAGTAAATGGGATTACCTCATGGGAATAACTACAGACGTGTATCTGTAAAAATTGTCACGATGTTCAAATTGCCTTCACAAAACTTGGTTCGGGTTTTCAAGCTGCAGAAATCTCCAAGATAGTGTCATCTCACTTCGTCTCCGGTTCCTTGTGGTGGTTCAAATCTTAGTAAATATTGAAGAACACTGACTTCAACTCAATGCTCTGGTATCTGGTGAATTCAACTCAATTCTAATATTAAGACACGAAATTGGCACTTCTTTTAGCGAAAAAGTGGTTCGTTTTAGATCACTGAGTGTTAATCCCTCTGAAGACAGAAATGAATTCTCAACTTTAAAGCCCAAAGATTTGAAGAAATGACTTTAAACTAGGCCAACCTGATTTCTATGTGTGATATAAGATTCTGAATGAAAATGGAAGGGGGACATAAAAGGTCGTATCAACAATCAGGTGCACTTCTCTGCTCCTGCATACGGCTTATTATTGTTGTGGAAGCTCAGCCAGTTTTCAGACGTTACCAAAATTAGCCTGAATCGGGATTTCTGAATCAATTAAGACATCCATTGAAGTTGGAAATCCTGTTCTCATTGCGTTGAATTTATTGATACAGCCGCTCTTAAGCCGTGGAGAAAGCACCTATAATCACTGGCAGTCCCCTCAATTTCCTACCAGAGTTTTTGATTGCAGTAGTAGAGGGAGAAACAAAAAAAATCTTGAAATGGCACAGGAGCTGTGGTTCACTGCAAAACCTTAGAGATTAAACCGGAATAACTACCATTATCAGGGCAGCAACAACTTTTATTGAAGATGTATTTTTTTATTTTTATTTTGAGGTTTTGGACTCCATGGTATTCAGTTAAAGGATTGTTGTTATGACTACTGGAATATGTTGAATCTGTTTTAAAACGAGAAATCGAGTACTAATCTAATAATAGGAGGCTAAAAGCTAATACAAATCGGCGCGTTTCATTAAGTTTGATAAAACAAATTGTGTAGTAGCTGAAACCTTTCAGAGCCAACATACAACTAGAAAAGATTACACACTGTAGTTATGCTTACCACAGGGCATTTCGAAATTATTCGTTCGGAGTCCAATTGTCCCTGAACCCAACAGAGGGTGATCTTTTGCTGTTTATCATTTCGTTGTAGAAATGCTTAGCGGTCACTAACCACTCCTGAATTTATGGTGTGACTGTCTATTTGCTCCTATATTGCAATATCTGAAACGAGTATTGGATTCAGGCAGAGCAAGATGGTATAGTTTATGGATATTCTAAAGGATTTGGGTATACAAACTTTGGCACTCAGAGAAGATGAAGACCGAAGATTCCCTCAAGGTTCATAAGCAAAAGGCATGACAAACCGATATGTCTGAAGTCCTTTATATTTTATACTAACATATATAAAATCTTTTGCTAGAAGTCGATGACAACTAGAGTCAAGTTTTAATGCCTTGTAAGCTTTACTTCATTAATTAATAATTATTCTTTGTTCACTTTAGATATGGGGGAAAGTTCTCTCGAAGCATGTTTTATGTGGGTTAGCAGGTCTAAGGAGTACCTACGCTAAGTACGTTTAGAATATATGGTTTTTTGAAAATAAGATGTAGTAGTCTCGAGTAATTATCTGTGATGGGGTTCCTTTTGAAGAAGATATGCGCAGACTTACGTTGTCTTGTTTTGTTGGTTAGTAGTTAATCTTTAATGATTTATGCTTCCCAGTGGCGCTCTGACTTAGTTTAGTTGTTTTGCCCTTCTTCACTACAGGCCATTAGTCTTCTTTACTTTAGGAAAACTTAAGGTAAATGGTAGTGTATTGTTTCAGACTTTAATTCTATTTCACACCAAAAGATAGTTAAGCTTTTGTAACCCTTAAGTCAGAATCGGTTACACTAAAATAATGTTCGTTTTTGAAATCGACTGTAAGCAATTCGATAGCGCTTAGAAACCTGATGAGGTCTATGCATGTGAAATAAGGAAGCTAGAAATATTAAAATCTATCAGGATTGTGTCCGACGTAATTCAAGTAATAATCATAGGGAGTGGCAGCTTGAGCTCAACTTTTGGTAGTTTTTACGCAATGTTCGTGTTGCCCAATCTTGGCAGATAAATCACGTGCTGCCAGTGGAGTAGATCCATTTGGTAGCCCCTGGGTTAAAATCGTTGGCACAGCTTCGATGAGTTGAAAGAACTTATTGCTGTCAAAGGTGCTAGGTATGAAACAAAACAAAAACACTGTGGAACTGGCAGCCCGGCATGGACCATGGCCTAGCTTCTTGACACTCATTTGTGTTGCTCATGTTGTTATTTTTTGTAACATCTGAGCGGGTCCTACGGTTTATCGTCGAGTCCGAACGCCACTCATTAGAATCTTTTTCGTAGGCAATTTTACTTTCGAGAGTTTGCCACGAATTTGCCCGAATGCTAGGTATGTACTTTCAAAAAAAAGGCATAGAGATGTATTTCCTTCGTTTACAGGGTTGCTTTTAATCTACATGCCCAATAGCTTATCGGGACAAGCTTATGACATGCATCCAAGAACATCCATAATTGCTTTCTTAACTTTAAAGAACGCCGTAGTAGGATTGAACAGCTCATTCAAATCCATAGACCATTAGACCATTAGACTATGGTTATTGTTTATGCCGTAGATTTCTCTCCATCCATCTTAGAGATTATAGTTAGATCTAAAAACAAACTCTATTGATTCAGTGTAAATGGCGTTAATGTGCTTATAAAAGGACATGGAAAATTTCAACGCCCGCCACTAAGAAATTTGAAGAGTTTTGGTGTCAATATGATAAATATTTCATTTTTATTCTTTTTTTTCTATGTGAACCCCACCCAAGCTACTCATCTATCTTTATTGTAATCGATGTGGCAAAACTTTTGTTGCTTTGTCTTATTTCCGGGACGAGGCCAGAAAACGTCGACCAACACTTGAAGGTATGTCGAGGAGCCCAGCTACTCCATGAAAACCCTCCATCTTATTCTAACTTATATTATGTATAGGGAATGTATAACCTTCGCTAAAACACTAAAATGCAGTACATTGTTTTCCAGCATCGATCCCATTCCTATTCGCAATCGCGGAAGAGCTCATGAGCGGCGGTATAATACCGGAAAGCCGTCCGTTCTTTTGCACAACTTGTTGGCATAAAAAAAAATACGGCAATGGTAAATTTCTTTTTGATAATAATCACTTTAATCGTCAGTCTGATGTAGTCGGGAATTAGCTTTGATTGACTTTTGTTTTATAAGTTATCAATATCTAAAGTGTCAAAAAAATAAAGCTTTTAGGAGTAATATTAGCGTTTGTAGTGTTTTTTTTTTTGTGTTTAACTCTTAATGGTAGAAGGAGGATCGTCAAATCCTTGCAAAACTTTACTTATTCCACAGTCATTTGTGTTGTCAATACTACTCATGACAAGTTTATTATCGTCCTAAGCATTGTCTTGCGCATTTTCTCCTAAAATTTTGCTTTTAAACTATTTTGTTCTTTTCTTTTTCTCATTTCTAAAATATTATATAATAAAATAAATTTTTGTTTTTGTTTCAGAAACTCAAAGAACACGACAACCAAGGCATTTGTAGATAGCAGCATAATTTTTGCTTTAACAATTTTGAAATCATTTGAAAATCACAAAGATTACACATCGGCGATGATATTGAATCGATTTTTTGGATTTATCAATCGATAATGACAAAGAAAACCATTTCAACAACTAGAGATCATCTTGTCGAACATCAATAGTTTTTGAAGTAATAAATGTTTAAAGCGTCATTACCAAGTGCAACCACGTTGTTGTCGTCGTCGTCGTCGTCGTATTCGGTGTTGTTGCCAACGTTCGCATCATTGTTGTCGTTTCTTGAATTATCACTAGCAGCAGCAGCCTTAGCTGAAGTAGCTGAAGAAGCAACAGTAACAACATCAGCCGCAACAACAACAACAACAACAACAACAACAACAACAACAACATTAGCAGCAAAAAGAACAGTATCATTAGCACAAGTAGTAAAAACCGAAACAGAAAAACTATTTTCTATGTCACGATTTTCAATATTGTCAGCGTGGTTGTTACCAGCGTCATCATCGTTGTCGTTATTGTCGTCGTCATTGTCGCTGTCGTCGTGTTCGTCATCGTCGTCAACGTCGTTATCGTCTTTGTTGTCGCTGTCATCGTTTTCATTAAAAAATAGAACAAATGAGTTCCTTCCAAAACGTTAAAACAATTTCTACAACAATAATTAAACAATTCTTCAATAGAAGAACAATTTTTGTACTTGAATCATACCAGAAGCAAGAGCAACAGCAACAGCAGCAGCAGGAGCAGCAACATCAGCCGAAGCAGCAGCAACAGCAGCAACAAAAACAAAAACAAAAACAAATAAAACCACAGGAAATCAATCAAAACTCAACAATTGTGATTAAATCAAAGGATAGACAGAGAAAAAGAAGAACTAGCAGCAGAATAAGAAGAGAAATAGAAAGAGAACGCCTAAAGTGTAAAGTAGAAGCAATAAGCATCTGCAGCATAGGTAGATTTAGAAAAGTTAAAAAAAGCGATAAGGACAAGAGGAGGAGGAGGTGGTGTGGAGGAAGTAAATGAAATTAATCTAGATTTCGAAAAGTTCCTCGCGATAATCCCTGTATATTCCTCGCAATACACAAATATTTTGAAAGCAAAGCAAAGCAAAAGCGCCTCCTTTACACAAAGGGGTTGCAATTTTTACAAGGAAGATAATACAGAAACAAAAAAAAAAAAAATTAAATAAGGAGTAGTGTGTGCACCTGTGTATAAGCGTACGCACCTATTTAAAACGAAAAGAAAAATCCACCGTCCTCTGTCCGAAAGAGAGAGAGAGAGAAAGAGAGATAATACAAAACAAAATATTGAAAAAAAAAAACAACAAACTATCGTATATAATATATATGTATATTTTTTTATAATCTAAGGAGAATCACACACACAAGCAAGACGGAGAGGAACGGAGGAAACGTATTTTTAATTTTTTATAAAATGGCAAATACCTTATCAACCATGATACGAAGCGTTGTCAGCAAAAAGCGCCGTCGGTTTACTGAGGATGGCTATGACTTGGACTTAGCCTGTAAGTTAAATTTTCATTTAACAATTTCATTCTAGATGTAATGGTCTTTCGACAACGGTTTTTCCCCACAATCATATCGGCCTACTATATGCCCAACACAGGTTTTACTTATTCTTCCTCCTGACAGAAATCTACACCTACAAATCTACCTTCTCAACAATGGGCACTTAAGATTCTGTCGATTTTGTAGCTGATACAAGCTGCTGTCTTTTGTCTGGCAGTTAATAGTAACGTCACTACTTACATTTAAATGTCTTTTACTCGTTGATAAATTAACTTTTACATGGTCTTTCAGGTGTGACTTCGTCTTTAAAGTTCTAATAGATCAGTGGCTTAAAGCTCTAGGCAGGTCCAAGTAGGATATGATCTTGAGATTCTCCGTACAAGATCATACAAATCAGACCCTGAATAATAATCTGTATAGGCTGGAGACTTACGATTTTGGAATTGGTTAAATGTCAATGCACGTTATATCAAGTGCATCTTGACTGTCAACGCAGACGCAATTTAAAGCCATTAAACTTGTCTAAATCTCCAAATGGAAATGAAGTCTAATGATGTCATTTGCCGGCTCTTATTGATCTTGGGGTTACCTATCCATAATGACTGATTCTCTATCCCAAACTTGTACGGTTCATAATTACAAAAAAGCTGAATCTCGAACACCAAACGCTTCTTCATGCAGATCGGAATAATTTGAATCTCTTGCTGCAAACATTTGGAGGAGGAATGCTCTACGGAATATGTCTAGGGCAGCACTAGACTTGTTAAAGAAATAAAAACATGTAGAAGAAAGCTTTCTTTACCAGGGAAAGGGTCTTTGTACCTCATAACTTACGAGTTCGAAATGTTTTCTATAAAATAAAACGGCAGTCCGGTCTGGACTAAGACCAAATCCTCTTCATTACTATGCCTTTCCCGTTGTCATTTTACTCGTATGAGCAGTTAGTCTTACAATTTTTTCTTTTTCGCCTTCGAACAGATGCCGATAAATGAATTACTTTTTGGTTTTGTCTGAGTTTAGAAACCAGGACCTCTACGCAATTAGTCGGCTAGTGTATCAACAAAAAACGTATTATATGGAGTGTTTTTTTAAAGCTTGTTTTAACGTTGATTTTTAAACACAACTTCGGGCATATACCCACCACGGCTGGATCGATGGATGCCATCTGGGAGACAAAGTTTTCGATCGCTTTTTCAATCAATTGTGACTCAATAACACAAATAATGTTGGCGTCCAATGTTGGTTTGTCAGCGTAGACTATCGACTTTACGTATCCGCAATGAAAATAATAAAGAGGCGTCAAATCACAATTTGCTTGGCCAATTGGCAGGTCCATTAAGCGAAATAATGCGTCCGTCGAATGTTCTCTGCAATAAGTTGATTGTTTCCCTTTTCGTATGGCACGTATAGGTATAGCGTCATCCTGCTGGGACCACCTCTCTTCCACATTCATACAATCGGGCAACAAAAGTCATTAATCCTCGCTCTATACAGAATACCCTTCATCGTAACAAACTGACAAGCTTCATTTTTTTTTTGTTTTTTAAATATGGCTCGATGTTACGACGTTTCTATAATCTCATATGGATTGTCTTCGCTCGAAATGAAAACATTTTGTTTATTCACATTTAATGAATTTTATCGCTGAACAGAATTTTTCAATAAAACAGCGCATCCGAGTTGATTTTGGGCCCATTCACCGAAATTCCGACACAAACGATGGTCATTTGGCTTTAATTCTTGCACGAGATGGATGTTGTAGTCCTTCAAATTAAGATCTTTGCATGAAATTTTCCATAAAGTGGACGGACATAGACCAAGCTGTTGTTGTTAAAGCGTGTTACTCATCACGATTAAATTGCAAAGGTTACTTGCAATTTGACAGGCATAAATGCGTCCATACCCATTTTGTTGAACAGAGGTGCTTTTCGTATACCGGTCAATCAACCGGTTTCGTATTCGTGGTCAATAATCAGTTGGACTTCTTTTCCCTTATTGATTGTTAGAAATTAAGTTAGATGGATCGTCAGGCCGAATTTTCATGATTTTAACCACGTGTCAATACTATCATACTTGCGCTACAATTCGCGGTAAATCGGGGCTTCAACTGTCTTCTGCTGACTGCACGTAGTTAGACGTAGTTAACTCTTTTTGCGTTACACTCACAGCCAACCGGATAACCGATATCGGTTATCATGTCCTTCCATCGGTTTTAATTTTTGGCCCGTGTCATACAGTTTTGGATCATTAGCGAGTTAGACTTCATCGAATCTCCACTGGGGTGTAACTCGTTGAGTTGATGAGGTAGGTAAACTTCTTAACTTTAAAGCTATTATTGTCAACGGTGACGTTTAGACTTGTGGTCCATAGTTCTTGTTTTTGTCCTCACTCTAACGGCGCCCTATGAGTGAAGATAGTGCTTACCGTACCAACATGGAAGAAACCGAAAGTCAGTGCATCTCCTGGTCAAAATGCGAATTACGTTTGGAATTGTTCAAATAACCTATATTGAAATTAAAAATTGTATTTTTTGTTTGTTTAATATCTAACTGTTATCCATTAGCTGCAGGAGTCCTGGTTAAATACATCTACTATTTGCTGCGCTTCGGTAACAAGGTTTCCTTTACTATTTCAAAAAATCTGCGTTCCGGACTTGAAGCCTGCGTTCAGTAAGACTTGAGCTGGGAAATTGCAAAGAGCTCTCTTCTATCCATAGTCTTGTTTTCGTGCCGCTTTCCCTCGAAGTAGCTGCAGAGCTTATCGTTGTTCGAAGGGTTCTGGTAGCCAAGTTCTCGAAGTTTATCGTAATTAAAATTTAATGTTTGCGTTCGTAATCTCACGTGATGGTTAGAAAGGCTACTTCCGCACCTACAACAAGATGAAGTGTGGCACCTATATTCGTTTCTTTAATAGATTATTAACGTTGTTATACTCATACGCTATATTTTCCATTTTGTTTTAGTTGTCTTTATCATAAGTGATGTTAAATTTAAATTTCTATTTTTTTTTTCGTTTAAGATATTTGTCCCAATATAATCGCAATGGGATATCCCGGAGAAAATTTACAAAGTGTATTCCGAAATCCAATGAACCATGTTTGTCATTTTTTCGAACTAAGACATAAGGATCACTATAAAATTTACAATTTACGTTCGGAGAAAGCCTACGATGTGAATAAATTTCATGGTGTAAGTTTATATTTTTTTTTTGCTGTTTTTAATTGGAGATTTTCATTTACATGAATTTGTCTAATTATACATTTCCTCTTTGTTTTTGTAGAGAGTTTCAGTGTACGCATTCGAGGATCATAATCCGCCAACAATAGAGCTAATAGATAAATTTTGTCACGACGTAGATCATTGGCTGAAAGCACATAAGGAGAACGTTGCAGCTATCCATTGTAAGGCAGGAAAAGGACGAACTGGTTAGTGTACAGTTTTCTCTTTTGATTTAAAAATCTTTATTTTTTTTTTCTAATTTTAAAAAGGAACAATGATTTGTTGTTATTTGCTGTACAGTGGATTGAAAACGACAGCTGAAGATGCACTCGCCTACTATGGTGAAAAACGAACGAAAAACCAAAAGGGTGTTACGATACCATCTCAGAGGCGGTATGTCCAATACTACGCGAGACTGATACGATCGAAACTAAAATATGAGAAGCGAACGTTTCAGGTGAGTCTTGAACAAACGTTTATTTGTTTTATTTTAAAATGCTTAGGTTTTGAAACAACCACAATTATACAAAAATAAAAACAATTCTATTTTGTACTGTTTTGGATAAGATAAAAATGTGAATTTATTGATAAAGATATTATTGGCCGACAATACCTAATGGTCTGCACGAACTTTGTGGATATTTTGTGCCAAAAGTGCATCGAATTTCATTGTGGATGCGCTCGGCTTAACAAGTGGAAGTTGATTTTACTGAAAAATAAATAAAAATTAAAAAAAAAAGAGTAGGATGGTAACAACTTTGCGGAAGAAGAGAAAGCCGACGCCATTTATGGCTATTTGTCACCTTTGAAGGTACGTAATGATTTATTCAGTTGCCCGATGGTTAAATTCGTTGATTGTTCAATTGTTCAATTGTTTACAACTCGTAGAAATGATTTTGTCGGTTAACTTTTTAATCAAATGTCCTGTTAGCTTCCTTAGGTTGAAAGCTTTAATCTCCTGGACAAATTTTGTTCTAAAGCTCTTGGGCATAGATTCTTCTCCGTTCAATTATGTAAACACTAATAAATTAATATAAAAAAAATTCAATACCTTTTCATCTGCAAGGTTTACGTACATCAGTACAGTGTACAGTGAGTTTGGTGATGTTTTATGCATTAGTTTCTCTCCGACCGACTTGAGTTTTAATAATTTTCCCGACTGGATTTTCCGGATAATCTTCGTCAGTGGATGATTATAAATTATCGGGATTCGCGTGCTTCTAATTAGATTACGTTTTGATACAACACCCAGTTTAGATTTATCTATATACTTATAAATCGTCGTTTCGGAGTAATCGATGTGTTATGCACAGTTCTGCTCCGTAACAACTATAATTTTAAATTTTACGACTAATTAACGGTGCAATTCACTTTTGATTAAGAGTTATCGAATTTATCATTCTTACATATGTACGTGAGTGATGCTGAAATTTTAGCATTAACGATCTCGGGACACAGACGATGTTTCCCAGATCGGCGGAGATCATGTACAGATCTTCCACTGTTTTCTATCGATATCTTTAAGCTTTGCATATCCTCTTCGTATGTAGACCTACTGCCGACAAAGTTGTTGGTTTTTTTTTTTTTTTAAATGCGATTTCCATTTTAGCTAAGCAACCAACTCACTTTTTGTTTGTAGAATTTACATGAAGCAATTTGGTCTCATTGAGAGCTATCCAGTAGGCCTTGGTCCATTTACATACTACATCGAAAGCGTTTTGCAGTTTTACTGCGGTTTCTTCAATCGTTTTACCTACTGCGAAAATAACCGTGTCATCCGCAAATGCACCTAGAATGGTCACCTCTTCTTGGGGTATTCTTGATTATATAGAATATACAAAAGTGGACCGAGAACACTTTCCTGCGGTATGCCGGTTAAGATCTCTTTGCTGCATTGCGATACTTCGTTTCCGAGTGTGACACGAAAAATTCTATGCTTGAAATACTTTGTCAGTTTAATTTTAATCCTCAATGCCGTACCTTATCAAATGCTTGCCAGACATCGAGGAGTGCGATTGAGAAAATCTCTTTTTCTTTCAAAGCTTTCTTAATTACGTCGGTTATTCTATGCACATATTCAAATGGAATGCTTGCTCCTGAACCCAAACTGGTGATTAGCTATGCTATAAGATTTTTGGTAAAATTGGGAGAGTTAAAATCGGTCTATAAGACTTCTTGTCATTCAGAGGTTTTCTTGGGTTTAGGACTATTGTTACCTTAGCAACTTTCCACTGACCCGAAAGGTATTCTTATATCAGTGGTTTAGACAGCATTTTTAGGACTTCTCTGTTTATTAAGTCCCAAGCCGGAGCTATCTTTGGCTTCAATTTCTTTATTTTAATGCTAATTTTCGTTGGCGTTGCATTTGAAGTCGTGTGATTGTCTGACGCTCTTTCCGATTCCCTTGTATTGTGGGTAAGTGCTGAACCATCGAAGGCCATAAAGGTCTCTTCCAGGTGAGAAGCGAAGATTTTCGCTTTCTCCTTATCTTCCTTCGCTCGTTTGTTGTTATTTTTTCTAATTGATGGCGCCGAGGCTTTGGTCTTTCAGTATCTTTAAATGCTTTCCAAAGCGAATAATATGATTCCCTTTTTGCTGTCAGACTTTCTGGATACGTTTTTAATTGTTTCTCTCAGCATGTTACACAGGTTTTTCTTTTTTTTTTCGGGACTTGTTGTGCCACGCGGTACATTGAACGATTTTAACGAAGTGAACAACCCCGACTTCTAGTTTATATTGTGACTTAAGCCTTCCCAATATGTATTTCTGCTAGTTAGCCTTGCTTTTATTGTTAAAATAACTGGAGAATGATCAGAGGAAAGATCAAAGCTTTCATCATTTTTTGTGAAATTGTTAGTTATTCCTTTTGAAACGAAGAAATCGACAAGATCGGTTTCGGATCGGATTTTTGAGGTATCATGCGGCCAGTATCTCGGTTTGCACATTAAATAGAAGTGACAATTGTGCTCAATATCAGCTCATAGAGCATTTTAATTTCTGTGATATGCATCTTGGCCCTAGAAGTGTGTTTTGCATTAAAATCACAGCCAATAATAAACGTCGATGCCAGTCTTTTCGAGCGCGGATCTCGGTGGGCAGTACATGGCTAAATTGGTATGGAAATTACGTGTACTCATAATTTACTGTGATTACTTGCACGGATTTAAGCTCTATTTTAAGGTCTTCAGTATGTTCGATAAACTTTAATAATATAATGAGAATCGGCCTCTCGCCTTTTCAGATGGATGTTAAAGTCCGTTAGCATTCCAAGTAAGTATTTTCAGTGCTCGTTGCGTATTGATGTGTCCAATTTAGTTCGATTATTGTGCCAGTTATTTTCGATCTTAGCTAATATTTTTGAAAATAAGTTTGTAAATTCTGCTTTGCTCCTCTAGATGCTCAAGAATAAAAGAGGAAACATTGTTAGGAGCGTCTGCCGAGTTTTCGGTCATGTTATTATGTAACATATATTAGTTTGCCCGGTAGCCGCCGCCTCAGGCTTAATGGTCACGTTTTGTGTTATGTTTTTGTGACTAGAAACGGATGGATTTTCTTCAGCTATTTTTAATTTGGCGGGCTTAGGCTTTTCCATGCTTGCCACTAACTTGCCTTTTTTGTAACTATCACACTATCCTTGCTATTATTCCTTGAAGATTCCAAATACCTAGCGAGCTTAACTCTTCGATTTACTCTATGGCATCTAGAATCATTGTGTCGTAAAACTTCCGCCCGTATCAGTTTATTGGTTTCTGGGTGAGGTTCGCTTTTAAAGAAAATTTGTGCTAACTCGTTAGTGGTCTGCGTAAGATTTCTCAATAATTTGTGCAGTAGTCGACTACCGCTCTGCACTTTGTGTGCGCAAAAAAACTTTTAATATCGCGTTTTCTTTCATCACATATCTAATCAAGCCCCTACCGATGAGGAGCATTAAAGGTTCTATTTAATAGAACATGCGGCCATGATCTAAACTTGCTAAACTTCCAACTCTGCTTAAATTGGTCGTCGTGTCCCGTGTATTTTCTATCTGCTAGGTAATACAGCTGTGGATTTTCAAATATAAAGGAAAATCGTTCTGCATATTCTAACTTCTGTGAGACTTTATTTTCACTTTATCCACTCTAACTATCTACATCAAAGAAATTTGCTGGAATTCCAGCAACCAAAATTTCATTCCACACAATTATCTAAGTAAATTTAAATATTTTTATTTTTAAAGCTATGCGAAATTCGATTTACATCTGCGCCCGCTCTTCAAAACCAGGGCTCTGTGCAATGTTTAATATCCACAATGGAAGAGATTGATTGCTCAGAATCTGGAACATACAAAGCCAACGATAGCGACTGTGCGGGAACTTCGACAAAAGTCACAGTGAAGGTAAATTACATTCGATTAAATGTGTTTGTAAATGTTTAATTGTTTTTATTTATTTTTATTTTTTTTTCCAATAGGAACTGATAAAGTTTCCAATCGATTTCCGCAAGACATTCAATTTGCTATTGGAAAATCAATTGGTGTTAGTTACTGGTGATGTTAAGGTTGAACTTAAAAAGTTTTTTCACTTTTGGTTTAACTCGTATTTTGTTTGTGATACTGCCGGTATGGATTTTGTTTGAATTTGAATTTGAACAAATTCTTATTAATTTGTATTTTTTATTAATTATATTTTCTTGTTGTATTTGATAGAAAAAGAAGGCGAAGGAGAGGACATGAAACTGATTTATACGCTTCCCAAGTGGGATTTGGATGATGCTCACAAGGATAAGGAACATAAACAGTTTCGTGAAGATTTTAAGGTGAGAAAACAAAAGCGACAATATGAATAGCTTTACTTTTATGAAAATAGAAAATTGAAAATTTATTTGCATCTCTAACTATAAGAAAAAGATGTAAGTTACAAGGGTTTGTGGCATTTAATTATGTGTAGGCTGCTATTGTTTAAAAATACTTAAATGCTGTTTAAAAGTTTGACATCAGTAAAAAGGTTTTAGGCTGAGAGTAACTCAACATCAATATTTGAATTTTTTCTAAAATTTCTGATACGCAGATTTGGATGATTTAGATTTGACATAATCTGCTGTTGCAAGAAACTTTTTTTTGTTGTCGTCTATTGTAGGACTTTCAAGACTACAAACAATGATCTATTCTAAAAATGTCATCTGCCTGAGAAAAATATCCGTCTGCTACGAATACAACTTTTGGAAGTTCTATTGGAGTTGAGTAAAACATACCTAAGCATAATTCCGGAACAAGTTGCCGTTAACGTCTTCCACGAGAGATCCTACAGAAGAACCACTAGAGATCCCTACGAATCTGTTTTAATCCTGAGCATAGACGGAGCTTAACCCTGAAATCAAAGTCATTACCATATGGATAAAATTGTTCGCCCTTTGATTTGTTTTCTATAGGTATCTTGTAAAGAAGGTTCTACGATAGTCAAAGTTGTTCTTTCGAAGTTGCATATACCTCAACTACATAGGAATTCAATTAAATTTGACCACATTTGTTCCAAAAATACACTCGCAAACACGCGTTTTTTTTTCTAAAGAGCCACACTTTTCAAATTTGATACGTATGAGTTCGACAAAAATATCATCGAAGAAATCGCTAATGCAGAAGTTATTTTTATTCTGTCTAAAGTTGCATGTGTTCCCTTCAATGGATAGTGAACTAGAAATCTGCCTTAGCTTAGCGTCTGAAAGCAAATTACAAGCATGTCGTTTGCATGAGTAAACTTTGTCTTATACGTTTATTACATCTGTTTGACAAAAGATAGACCCAATAGTAAAGGTAAGTCATACCGTACGGATGGACATTTGTCAACACCATAACCTTAATGTATTAGCGATTTTGTATCACCATCATAAACAATTTTTCCTACAAAATTGTCGAGTTTTGAGCCGACCGGTGTGTTTGTCGTTGAAGACAAAGAACGTAACGGAAGAACGGAATTGGACGCATTATTGGAGGAAGATTTGGGTCAAACGCAAGAAGAATTTGCACTTAGTACTCAGCAAGCAATTGCGAATTGCTTTAAATTGTTAAGAATTGTTCAAAAGCGTGGAAATTGGGTTCCATATGAACTAAAGCCGAGAAACATTGAACGGGGATTTTGCCCATTTGAAATGCTGTTTGCCAGGCATAAACGAAAGGGATTTTTGCATCATATATCTACTGGTGATGAAAAATAGGTCCATTTTGATTATCCAAAGAAGAGGAAATCATAGGGAATATGTGGCTATACTTCAACATCGACAGCCAAACTTAATATACATGGAAAAAAAACTCATGTTGTGTATTTGGTTGGGCCAGCTTGGTGTCGCGTATTATGAGTTGCTAGTACCGATCGAAATCATTACTGGGACTATCTATCAAACACAATTAATCAGATTGAGCAGAGCACTCAAGAAAAAGCGCGTGCACTACAAGCCGGACACGACAAATTAATTCTCCATATGTTACTGCGCCAGTCAAAACTTACTTGGAAATACTCAACTGGGAAGGCCTACCCCACCCGCCGTATTCATCAGACTTCCCCCTTCCAATTATCACTTGTTCTGATTGATGCCACGTGGCCTCTCTGAACAGGATTTCAGATCATATGAAGATACCAAATTGGGTCGATCGGTGAATAGCCTTAAAAAATAAATCGTTTTTCCCGATGCGGTATTCGTATGCTGTCAGAAAGAAGGGAAAAAGGAGTGGCTAGTGAAGTACAATACTTCCAATAAAACATAATATGACGTTATTTCACATTAAATGCCAAATTTTTGATAAAAAAAACGGCGAAAACTTATTTACACTCTTATAGACTTCAAAGAACGTTCGGAAGTGATGAAAAGTTTGCCATGCGAACATGCTTAATAGAACCTTTAGCCGGCGAAATTCTATGATTACAGTTAATCTCTTGGAATATTAAAACCCAATGGCTTCTAATCGGTTAGGTTGAATCCGGGCTTGATCTTAATAAACCACATTTAATCCGATAGAAAACTGCCTCAATACAGAAATAACCAGTATTGATATTCCGCGACAACTTTTATATGCTGTTGTGCCGAATCTCCAGAAGTAATAGCAATATAAAGAGCATATAATACCATCCATTGGAAAGCAAGCGATTCTATCCTCTGAATTGATTTTTTTTTTTTTTTGACTTGAAATAGTTGAAGGGAGCGAGGAAGCCAATTAAGAAACCAGGCGGTATCTACTTATGTATACGGTAGTCACATAGACATCGAGAGTTGATCTTTTGGAAAAATTAAAGGAATTTAAAAAATTTAAGAAATAAAACACTAATGCTCTACAGCGTTGCGTTCATTCTGATAAGACATAAATAAGTACTACTTATTTTGCGCATCTACTTTTTGGTGCCTCCTTGAGAAGTATATGAGTGACTCAACTAGAAATATAGTATAAGAGGCAAATCTAAAAAAATCTCCGAATGCAGATTGATTTTTTCAGATTTTTGGTTATTTGAATTTTGACTTGCAAAACTTACTATCGTTAAGGTCAACTACATTCTTCGCCCTGTATACTATATGCCTGTTGTTATCAGTAGTTGTTAATTTTCAGTTGTTTAAGTCATCTTTTATGATAGAAGGCCGTGTCTTTCCTCTGAAACATTTTATTTATTGTATTAGAGTACACCAGCTACTCAGACCTCAGACAGACCTAATTTACCTTCATTAAGATTTGCAGGTTTTTAACCGATATGCCTACGAAAATTGCCTATTCAAGCTTTTTTGTGGGTCCTAAATTTGAGTGTGTTACACAAGTGGCCATAACGACCTGTGAATTTAGAAAGGTGCTGCTCATCCCAATTATGTTGACATGATTAGTGGCCTACTCTTAACCCTAGTGCAGTTAAAGGAATAAAAAAGGCTTGATTTAAGGCCTTGTGTTCGTGTAAAATGGGCAACGAATAAGCAAATTACGAGGCTTAAAAGTAATAACCTTGTACTTCGAAGAAAAAGCTGAAAAGGGTGTAAGTTGGATCATTTTTAACATCATCCAAAAGCTGTCAATGCTTCAAACAACACAAAGTGATTATTTAAGATTGATCATGCCTTATTTGAAACCTGAGGTGAACTCAGGATATGATACAAAATTTCCACATCGGTTTAAAACCATAAAACATATTATAAGATAGTACGAGCACTCTTTGAATAACCTCAGTATGTACACGAATGGAAATCGCAATGAATTTTTTTATGCGGCAGTCTCATGGATTAAGGTAACATGTTGTGTCCTACGAAAATATATCAAGAAAAGTCTCTTATACTTCTGCCTTTTCTCGACTTCAAGAATAAACAGAGTTTCGTGTGATGAACCTCAATAAATGGGGTAGTTCTGAGCAAAATTTTTGAAGTATGACCTAAGCCTCCATAGAAGGCTTTAAAAAAGGTTGTAACGGAGTACCAAAAGGCTTTATACTTTTGCCACTACTATTTCTTGTAACCATCGATGATGTTATCTATGCAGCGCTAACAGAAGAAATATAAATGCGCGAAATCAATACCATAACATCTTAAACCAGTTGATAATTCTAACCCGGAGTGAACAATGATCACCGCGAAAGATGCTGCTATTTTGTTTAAGTGAAAGAAGCAACAACGTATCTGTATTAGGAACGGTAATAGATCTTAAACCAAAAAGGTGAATTAGCAATCTTGCTCATTAACAATGCGTTTAGCGGGGCATTCAAATCGAAATCTATGATACTAGGTGGGGTGAAAAGTAAACTCCTTGACCGCCAGAATGCGCTGCTACTGCAAAAAAGGTTATGGTACCTTGAAATCAGTTCATATTTAGGCAGACATGCCAAATTTCGACAACTGATTGTTGTTGACGTGTTTGGCATCATGTTGAGTATGGACAAAAACGATTTTCGTTCTCTCATAAAACATTATTTTTTGAGAGGCAAAACTGCGAAGGAAACAAAAGAAAAGTTGGATAAATATTATGGGGCTAATGCTCCGTCAGATTACACCGTCAAATATTGATTTCGAGAGTTTCGTGGTGGCCGCAACTCCACTACCGATCAAGTCCGCAGAGGCAGGCCCTCCGATGACAATGTCAAAAAAATACATGAAATGGTGTTGGCTGGCCGGAAAGTGAAGGTGCGCGAGCTAGCAGATACCACAAAAATTAATACTGGCGCACACGCCATATTTTGGACAATATTCTGCATATGAAAAAGTTATCCTGCCGCTAGGTGCCGCGCATGCTCACTCCTGACCAAAAACACGAACGCGAAAGCACTTCAAAAGAGTATTTGGACTTGCTGATGCGGAATCGGGCGGACTTTTGTCGTCGATTGGTAACTGTTGATGAAACCTGGATCCACTATTACACACCATAGAACAGAATGAGTGACCGGCAATAGACTGAAGCTGGCACGAGTGCTCCGAAGCGGCCGAGGAAGGCTCAATGGGTCGGAAAACTTATGGCGTCGGTTTTCCGGGATTGTCATGGAATACTCTTCGTGGACTACCTCGAAAAAGGTAAAACCATCAACAGCGAGTATTACTGTGCATTATTGGAGCGATTGAAGGCCGAAGTCGCAGCAAAACGGCCTCACATGAAGCAAAAAAAAATTTTGCTCCCTCGGACTATTATTTCTTCCCAAACCTCAAAAGATGGCTGATCAATAAAAAATTCAGCTCACGCGAGAAAATCATCGTCGCCACGGAGGAGTATTTTGTAGACCTTCCGGAAAATTACTTTTCGGACGGGATTAAGAAGTTGGAAAATCGCTGAAATAAGTGTATCAAGCTAAAAGGGGACTATATTGAATAAAATAAAAAAACATTTAAAAATTTTTTTTTTTTTCATTCCCAAGGAGGTTACTTTTCACCCCACCTAGTACCTGCCGTGATATCTATCATTGCATTGAATTTCGTTCAACAAGTTTACTAATCTTTCCAGAAGACGGTACCTTAAAAAACGATTCAACTGCAAACTATCCAAATTCAAACCAACGTTTCTGCTGTATGTCATTTGACTTTGAGTTCGGTTCTGTTCGGCTAAAATCTGTCAATTTTAAGGCGGAAGTATTGCTTATTGGTGGTGAAAATTCCTAAAGGATTTAAGTTTGTATTGATGTACTGCCCAATAAAATTAAGTGAAGTACACAATCTAAGCTATTATTTTAGGGGTGCATTGTCAGCATTTACGTTGTTTCATTCTAATAAACTTTAGTTAGGGAGGATGCGTTTAAAACAAAGGAGTATTCATACCGGAAACTAGTATTTTTAAATGTTACGTTCTAGCGAATTACGCGTGCCGGGCATCTATGAATTTGCAGAAATCGCCTTCAGATATAGGATAATAGTTGATCCATCCGGGTTCGCTCGCGGGCATAAACTATTTGCAAGCTGCAAATTCTTAATCGTGTACATTTATATTTTAAAAGTTTCTTAATTTTATGTGCAATTAATTTATTTCATTCGATTTCAAATTGAAATTATTTTGCAAGGTTAATTTGCGAATTCTCAGATTTAACATAATTTTTATAAACCATGTAAGAATTTACGAATTCGTACTGATGAAGCTGACAATTTTAGGGCTAACAAAAATGCACCACGAGGAAGTAAGTCAGCATAGCATTCCACACCCCTAATGCCAATACGTTGCTTTATTTGTGCAACACCTCTTTGTAAACTATGTTTGCCGTTTTTCCCTCAGGCTGTAGAATGGACAGATTGCGAGATGAGCTAACTCTCGAACATGCCACATATAGTTGGCCATGAGAAAAGCAGTCTGCCCTTAAATCAACCCCGGCCTTCTTTAAGGACTGACCCTGAGCCTTATTTATAGTCACGGCAAAACAGACTTTAATTGCGAATCGCAGTCGTTTTAAACAAAACGGGTAATCAGATGGAATAAGCGGGATGCGAGGAATGAACACAGTTTCTCCTTAGCCGCATCCTATAAGGATTATCGCCACTATCAAATTTGTTTGCTGTGCTTTTATCTGCAATCTGGTCCCATTGCACTTTTTTTTGGAGGGTTTAAATTTTATAAGAGTATAAGAGGTGCGCCTACTGTTAATAACAATTTGTGTGAAGGAATGCGTAGGGGATTAAGAGTGTGTGTTCTGCATGTACATACTATTGAATCAATAGGCTTGTATTCAATTTCAGGAACGTTAACTTAAGTAAGAGGTAAGCATTGATTTTATTAGCCGCATCAACATTTGGTGTTAATATAACCATATAATTGGTTTCGCACTGATGTGTTTTAAATCGGAATAAACATTTTCAATGAGCGTCTTTATGTCGCTCACGATGTGGCACAAACTATGCAGAATTTCTATTTGTTGCGCAAACTCTTCTCCTCACACGTCATTTCCCAAATGTACTCTCATATTTTAAGGTGTAAGTCCTTTGTTTTTGGCCACAAGTAGGATGATTTGAGGCAAGCTTTTATTTCATCAGCACGTGAAATGTCTGAATAATACTCCAACACATTTGCCAATAATGCATTAATCGACAAATTTGTACCCCAACAATTTCTGTTGCTAGGCACAATTTAACGGAAAGCTGTAGAACTGTAAACACTTTTGAAAACTTCATTTGTGATTTTTTTTTTTTTCTATTTTTTACTGAAGAGATCACACACTTAACATCAAACCAATCAGGCTGTAGCGCGCCCATACACAACTTTTAGTGTCAGTGTCCTACATCTAGCAGTTTTTGAGAAACCGTGATGGCAAGGATAAATGAACTTGCTTTTGTAGTATTTAAAGATATCAAACTGATCCATGTCTGTTTCATTATCCCACAAATCCGCGTGTTGTGTATTTTTTTTGTTGTCCTCCAAAAAAAAAAGATCGGAATAATAGTGCAGTCATTTCGCACAAAGCTACAATACAATAGAAAATTAAAAGAAATAGAACAATACATTTACAAAATTGAATTAAAATTTTATTGAACGAATACAAATTACAATTACAAATACAAATAGGTACCTTACTAATAAGACTACAATAAAAGAAGTCGAAAATCACAAAATTGATAAAACTATACTACGATACGATAAAATTAAAAGTATAAAATTTAAGATTTGTACTGGTATATCATTACAGTACATATATGAATGATATATGTATAAGTAAATCAAGTAGTCCTTTGGGACTTTAACTGGAAACACTCACTGGTCTCCATTTATAAATTTCAATTTTTTTGTTTGCCTTTATAGTTTTACATAAATTCAGTTTGATTTTGTTGTCCTAGCTGAGCAATAAGCTTCTTCAATTTCTCCTCACGTCCCTTGACCAATTTACACTCGTCGGCACATTTAGTAGTGATAGCCATGCGAACTTCCTTTGCGGTTGTATTCATTTTTCTAGTAATAATGAAAATTATGTCGGCAACTTTGTATGTGTTTAGTGGTAGCTTTTCAGGTTTATTAAGATTTTTAAAGGCTGGCGATGGTCTGCCGGAAAGACTGTGAGTTGCTAAAGTTGCACGACCGAAAACTGCCATCAGAATTCGTCTGGTTACATTTGGTGTGGAAAGAGACCAGTTAATGTTATCATAATCAGATTTAAGCATTTCTGTATTGTTCGGTCCAATGATAATTTTTTCCTGACAATTTGGCGATTGTATTGGGTAGTAGTTGTTCTCGTTTTCAGTTCCGCAATAATTTCCGAAATGATAGTATGGTGTCCGGAATTCAGCAGGGGTGTTAAAATCTTGTTCATCGTAGAAACTACTTGACATATATGTGGAATTATAATATTCTTCAAAGTTTCTTGATCTAAGCATATTGGATTGTTGTAATGGGGTTGGGGTATCGATAATGTTTGGGTTATTTTCGTAGTAATTTTCCTCGCTCGCTGGTGGCGATGGCGATGCAAATAGTTGAGGTTGGGTAATTTCTTCACAAACCACGTCGTTCTTTGTGAAAAACTCATAATCATTGTTGGAATATTTTCCATTGCCAAGGACCTCGTAAATACGAATTCTCTGAATTAGTTTCTGAGTGTTATTTTTCAATGAATCGAATTGTTTTGAAGCGTCCGGTAAAGGCATATTTTGATGTTGGGTTGCTTCAATGCGAGCGCACAGTTCATTAATCAAAGATGTGTTCTGAAATAATGAATTTATATGGGGAAAAGTTGCATAAAGAGTTTGTAAAATACTGTTTGTCTGCATTGGCTGAGCGTGTAAATTCTCCTTGAGTTGATTAATCTTTTCTAATAGAATTGTCGATGGTTTTGGCTCGGCTATTGGAGCGTGTGTTTTCGGTTCTTCAAAAGAAGCTTCCAGTCGTTGTTTGAATTTATCTATGGCATCCAACATTGCAATGGATTTAGGTGTTAAAACAAGGGCTTCGTTTATATAATTCTCTGCGTCGGGTGATATAACTAAGGTTTTGTTTTGTTCTTCGATTTGAATTTCGGGCTCCCATTCTTTAGTTGGGGAATTCGATGAGATACTTGTGTTGTCTGTATGGACTGAAGATGGTGGTGAGAGTTGATTTTCCATTTCGAATAAAGTAAGTCCCATCTCATTTTGATATTCTCGAAGTAAGCGCTTACGAAAATGCTGTTGAAAAGACGGATAAATGGTTTACATTTTTACTTTAGTTTTCAATTTAGCTTAACTTACCATTTTAGAATTCATATTTGTAATTTTGTTAAACCAGTATTAACAATTTATTCAATATGAAATTATTAACAAGGGAGTGGAGTAGTTAGGTTTAATTTTGATAGACGTCTTAACTTACTGACCGAACCATGTCGAGTAATTTTGGCAAGCACTCAGATTAGCCTTTAAAATGCTATCCAATGTCTATTGGGATTAGAAATCGCACGTAAACGAAAAGTATATCCAATATTGCGCTAAATTGTACATTTATAACTCTAACTTGAGAAAAGGACACAATCTATTGTAAAATCGATGTACCTGGGTACAATTTGTGCCTCCTTTTCGGAAAGTTGGTACTAATTGATCAATTCTACGTACTTGTTGGCTAAAGGTATTTCCTTTTTGGTGGGCGGGACCTGTCCGTTCTATTTGACTTTGCACGAATAGTATTTTTCGCTGATTAATAAATTAGCGATGAGTTTTGTTTGTAGTGTGTTGTTATGTTATTGTCTTTATTTTGTGAGTGAATCCTGCAGGAAAAGAGACATACTATACATAATTTGTTTGTTTTGTGATGTTACTTCTTACTTTGGCATTCAGGGACGTTGCTGTCTTACACTTTGATTTACATAAAGTTGTTCTTTCTGTTCTGGTATCTGCCAAAGACAAGAAAACGTTTTAATTACATTTTTTTAAAAGGAGATAATTTTGGTATTTGAGTTTAGATAGTAAATTAAGCTTTATTTGGAAAATAAAATAAGTAACAAAGAAATTCGATTATGGGGACAGTGTTGGGCCAATAAAGCGATGATTGGTAAGTTGGATTGGCTTTCCATCGTCATACTTTGCTATAGAGTACTATTTTAGTGTACATTGGTTTCATGATTAATTTTATGTTATGTTTTCGAAGCGGGTTATGCCTGCAAAACTCCAGAATACCTTAATACCTGGTATTACAGAGTAAGTTTTGTTTTAAATTTCTTGAAAAAGAGCCGATAAAACCCATCCATGCTGCACTTAATTCTTCTACAAACCAGTGGATTTTGTAACTGAAAATATTCTGGACTAAGAGCTAAATCATTCGAACGCTCTTTTTATTTTCTGTCAAGGTTCAACGTCAAACTATAGCCTTTGTAGCTTGATAAGAGTGTAAGCCAGATAAGACATACGCCATATTCAAGTTTCCAGCAAGACCAAAGTCATTTGTTTAAAACCCAGTGACTCGTTTTAAAGTTTTTTTTTTTTTCCTTTGAAAGAGCTATACGTTGTACAGTTCTTGCTCATAAGAAACTCAGTTATCAGCAAGAACCCTGAGCTAGGACGATTACGGGTTCAGTTTTATAAACTGAAAAAACAAAAGAAATTCCTACATAATGCAGACTTATGATTGACATCATAACATTTTGCCAGTAGTTAAAGGGTTGCTACAAAAGTAGCTTCCATTTGTTATTCACAATTTAATTAATTGGAGAAAAGAGGGAAATGTTTGTCTAACGAAGCTCTTTACGTCGTCCACGAAAGCGCCAGAGTTAAACCTTTAATTCGTTATTCAAGTCCTCTGGGAACGCTTGGTTAGGTTTTTACTTAAAAACAATTAATTCGACTAAGCTATTATAGTTTTTTGGAAGGTTTTCAGTATTTGTTGAGTCGGGGTCTGATCAATCGGTTTCTATATTTTTGCAAAGAGCACAAAATTCAACTTTAAAAGCATAAATTAAAGACGCTTTTCACAGTCATCAAAATGCTGGCTTTTTACAACCACCCACTAATAAATTCCCACTTATTTGATCTACGAGTATACTTGCTTAGGCCTTTTTCCATTATATATTACAACTATAACTTCGTGAGGTTCTTCTCAAATAACAGGTCTGGATTGATACGAATGGTCAATGGTAATACCAAACAATTAATAGAAATGCTTCGAGGAAGAGTACAACTTATATTTAATCGTATTCTATACATAATGGCCGCCATGATATCCACAAACAAGTTATGTCTTTGTGCGTATTTGTCCATATTCCGTTCTAGACCGAGAATGAATAAACTAAGCAGTTTTTCTGCTCATTCTCATTCATCTTCTCATTCATTAATGCCATCATTTTTTTTCAGGATATATATAAAACTTAAAGGCATCGGCTAATAATCGAACAACATAGCTAACCTTAATACATATTTTCAGCTTGTTAGAATGGGTTATGATTAGTCCTAAGAACTAAGAGTTGCCTTAATCACAAAGATTAATGTCTTGCAAACGACAGGTGCATGGCACGTTTTCCAATATTTTGTCTTTTCCTTATTAAAGTATCTTCTTTAATTTTAGCATTGAAAGTTATATTATATTTCCTACTTTTGGTTTCTTTAGATTCTTAAATTGTATCTCTCGTATTCAAGTTGATTTCCTGGTACTTTTCCGCTACATCCACACGAAAGGTGGACAATAGAAAATGTAATTATGTATTCGATTCTCGCTTTACAAAAATAAATGGCAAATTACATAAGCTCCCTATTTATTTTCGCGATATATGAACTTCAGTGTAGAATTAGTTGCACATGTGGTAAATATTCTAGACAGATTTGTAATTCTGGTCAGACTGCTGCGGATCCCTTTGAGGTAAATATTTTCTTAGCATCTGCTGGCAAATGAGCAGAACCGATATAAAATTTGAGCATGTTTTATGGCGTTTTCTTTTCCTTTAATTGCTGTTGCAAGTAATAAAATTTACAAATTTTATTTATTTCTGTTCAATAGAAATATGTGTGTATTGTGACGTTATTTGTAGGTTTTATGGCATGTAAACCTGGTCGGATTTTCTGTTTTCTAGGAAATGTGATTAGTGAGGTGATTTTTATCATTTGTTTCTTGTCGACTGTATGGAAATTTGGCGTTTTTTGCTTGTCAGAAATTCAGAAATCTTACTTAGGTAAACCTCTAGTCAGAATAATATGTAATTGCCAAGCTGATTATAGTTAGAGGTCTCACTGAGGAAATAAATAAGAAATGAGGTGTCTGTCGTAGTGGAATATTTTAGGCTAGTAAATTAGTAATTGTTATGTATAACAGAAAAAATTTTAATACCTGTAGATACGCATGACTTGTCGTAAAAGGTACATTTTTCGACTTGAATTTGATGCAAAAGTACAAGTACAAAGTCCCTGTTGCACTGGTTTCCTCTTACGATTTCGACTAAAGACAGATTAACAGGTTAGTCTAGAAAATATCATTTAGATTTTAAATGATACGAGGGCGGGTCAATAAGTCCGTGACTTTTTGAATTTCTGACCTCTTTACTGAAACAGCAACACTGCTCCTGTCAACAGGCATCTGTCAGTTGACTCCTGTCAAAATTTAAACTTGCTGCGTCAGTTAGTTTGTGTTTGACAGCTATTTTTATCAGACTACTCACTAATTTGAGGAGAAAATGGAAAAAAGTGAATTTCGTGTGCTTATTAAGCATTATTTCTTGCGAAAAAAACCATTACCGAGACCAAGGCTAAGCTTGATAAATACTATGGGGACTCTGCACCATCGATTTCAATGGTAAAAAAGTGGTTTACTGAATTTCGTTGTGGCCGTACAAGCACTGAAGATGCCGAACGTCCTGGACGCCCAGTTGAGGTCTCTACACCCGAAACAATCGAAAAAATTCACGATATGGTGTTGGCCGACCGAAGATTGAAAGTGCGAGAGATTGTGGAAGCCGTAGGGATCTCGCATGGCTCAGTGGTTTCAATTTTGAATGATCACTTGGGCATGAGAAAGCTTTCCGCAAGATGGGTGCCGCGTTTGCTCACAGTCGAACACAAACGCAATCGTGTAACAACTGGCAAAAATCCATGAATTGGGCTATGAATTGCTCCCTCATCCACCCTATTCTCCAGATTTGGCTCCGAGCGACTACTTCCTGTTCCCAAACCTGAAGAAATGGCTTGGTGGAAAAAGATTTGACTCCAATGATGAAGTCATCTCGCAAACAAAGGCCTATTTTGAGGACCTCGACAAATCATTTTTTTTGGAAGGGATAAAAAAATTGGAGAAGCGTTGGACAAAGTGTATAGAGCTCAAGGGAGACTACGTTGAAAAATAAAATTATTTTTTTTATCAAAAAATCTGTGTTTTAATCCAAAAGTCACGGACTTATTGACCCGCCCTCGTAGCTTATATGCGATGATAAAAAAGAAAACGAAAACCATTTTTCAACTAAATAAAATAGCCAAAGCCTTAGTCTTGAAATACCCCTATTACTCGTATCTCCGGGGTATACATAATTAAAACCATGATTATAATTCAATTTTTACAATTACGTCTGTGACGCTTGTAAAAATCAGTGTTTTTTTTATTATAGATGTACATATGTTTATTTTTATGTTTTTACCTAACAAATGGCAAGTCCGTAAAAGGAATACCTTGCCTTAACGCCGCCTTAGGAAGAGACTTTTATTATGTCCTTACTACTTCTCGCTTAAAGGAATGACAGTTCGGAATCCTAAAGTTTTAGCTACTTTGGATGGTAATACTAAAATCGAGCTACGAAAAGATTTAAGAACCATAAACTCTTTGAAGGCAGAAAGCACGCTTCACTTGTGTCTAAATCTAAATGCTTGACTTGTAAATATCTTGTTAGTGAGCAAAAGTGTGCCTTTTGATTATATATTGCAGGTGGTAGACACAAAGTGCGGACATAATTTGATCGGTGATCAATAATGTTTTTTTTTTTCGCAATCGATAAATAAATGGCATGGTCTCTAAAGGAATGAATTCTTAAAATAAAAGCAAACTCTCCAGCGGTCTTCGTCTAAGATGGATGAGGACCCCATTCGCTCTGCGGGCCTTATAAAGCAAAATCTTTCTACAGAGTTTCGGTTGCCCCTCCGGTTAGGTATAAAAGAACCTTAAGGTCAGAGAGGTTATATTCACTTACAGTGCAGTATCCTTAGTGCTTTTTGCCAATAACTTATTACAACTTTGACCATTTAGGCTAAGGAGACAACGATTACCATTGGTACGTGCAACATCTTATAATTTCAGATTTCTTGTTATTATCGAAGTAAAAAGCCGAGTTAAAAGTTGAAGTCATCTATTGTGACGTGTTGTGTGACTCTAGCATATACTTACAACATTAACGATAACCATTCATTAATAAGGGTAATTTTACTATGAAAGAGTGCAATCTGTAGTTTTGCCTTCACGACAATCAATGAGGCCTTATGAACAAACACATATTCTGTGAGGTTTCGTGATTACGGAGAGGCATTGTGTCGGTTTGGTAGGCATACAACCTACTTCAATGCATTCATAAATATCTTTTGTAAATATCTACCGTCGCTGCTTCAAATAGCATTAACAAAAAGTAAAAGTTGAACTGAAACACTTAATACTCTTTCAAAGATATTAAACAATCGAAGGACAATCAGAAGTACTCATATCCTTGAATGCAACAACATTTTCTTACTTAGAAAGCCTTGACACTAGTTAATGCTGAATTAACTGTCATAAGCATGTTATACTATATTATAGAAAATTGGAAGTTAAAATCTATTGTTACGCTCTGAACTTATCTATGGACATGAAACCTACTTAGTTGCTTCTAACTTTTAAGATTTACATCGAATGCGTCATGATAAAACCAGAAAATAGACAAATGAATAAAAGACCACATACAACTATAAGTAAAGAATCGTTCAAATAGATACCTTCCAAGCATTTCAAAAGGAAATTTCGTCGAGCTTAATTCTATTGTGGGAAATTTGAGATGAGGGTCAGAAAAGCTTTGCATATATTATCTGTTGAACAACATATTTCGAATTCGTTTCATTACTATGCATTTGTAAACGAATAACAATTTATTTGTACAACAATAACTGACGACAATTTGATGTTTTCCGTTTTTGTTGAATTCTTCAGAGGAAACTTCTGGCAGGTAAAGTGAATCATAATCTTGATTTTAGAAAATCATGATGTCACACTCTTGTTTAGATAAGGCAGTTTTAATTGGAGAGGATTATCAGTAATGAGGCATTGAACTCTACACCAAATTCCATAAAATATTTCAGACAAAGGTTTATCCAGGTTAGCTTCAACAATTCCTTAATGTTTGCAAGATTTACTCTTATAAGAGAATTACCTAATAGACAAAATAATAGCAATTAAAATAAATTTTTCTAAATTGGAATTGTGTAAATAAACTCTACAAAGGAATCAATAATTAATTATATAAATTTAATTTTTTTTTTATTTTTAGGTACAACTAGTCCTTAAACCCTTTAAACCATCGCCTCCCTACGCCCGAAAAAATGTTGATGGTGGTGAAATGCCACAAATGCGACAGCACAATAATCACAACAATCACGTGAATAGCTTGATGCATAATTCACTTAACAATACCAATATGTTGCTGACACATGAGGCAACATCTAGTAAAAGTGGAGACTCGACTATCGACTATCATAATTATATTCCACATCAAGCGGAACGGAGTAAAAAGCCCATAAGTTTGCCACCATTTTCACCACTTGCCAGTGGAGGCGGTATTGCCGGTGGAAGTAATCATTTGCAAAATTTAACGCAGCGACAACATCAGCAGCAACAACAACAGCTAAAGCGTAGTAGTGAACCAACACCGTCCGTTTATCCCGAATCCATAAATCGATCAAACAACATTTATCACAACAATAGAGGTCATCACCACCCCCACCAACAGCAATCACAACAACAGCAGCAGCAGCCGCAGCAACAACAGCCGCAACTGCAACCGCAATCGCAACAACATACCCACCACTTTCACTATCAGCGTACAAGGGTGCATGATACCCAACAGCAGAATCAAAATCAAAATCAAAATCAGCAACTGCAGCTACAGTCACAATTACAAAATAACAGTACGAGCAGTAGTAACATCCACAATGTGAGCAGTAACAGTAATAGCAGCAGCAGTAGCAGCATAAGTAGCCAATCATCATCGTCGTCGTCAGCTGGTGTCGGTGGCGGTGGTGGCGACGGCGGCGTTGAGGAGGACTGGGAATCCGGTGAGTCTTCCACAACTACTACTACTACTTCTACTACTACTACTACTCCTACCACTACTTCATATTTTCCATTCAAACGTATAATTAGTAGTCAGAATGATGATGATGATGATAATTCAAATAAAAACGTTCAAAACGATGATGACGATGACGATGTTAACGACGATAATGTTGTTCTACCAATAAGCTCTGTTGGCATCACTAAACTTCCAACAACCACCACCACTACTATCATTTGTTCGAAACCTTCTAACATCACTCCTACCACCATCACCACCACTCTAATCACAACCCCAACAATTGCTATCAACAACGATAGCAAAAGTAAAACATCACCAATTAATGTTGATTTAGTTGCCCCTGGACGAATCAAAAATCGTCCAGCACCTTTAAATCTATCATCAGTTATATCTCGAGCGTCCGGTGGTATTGGTTCATTTTCAGTTCCCACACCTTGTCATATTCCCCTTCCCCTGCATTCACCATCGACTGTTACGAATTTTTTCCATAGAAAATGTTACGAAACAACCATTGGCAGGGATGGAAGCAATGATAAATCACTGGCCATCCAGCAAAAATGTACGACAGCGGGTAGTAAATTTCTCAAATTATTGCATAGTCAAAAGTTTAAGGCGAAAACTATTAGCCCGTCGATGGGTTCATCACCTACACTGAATAGCATTGCTAGTGGTACTCCATCTGCGGTGGCACAGAATCAAATGCTTAAGAAGAAAAAGGCGAAAAGTAAAAAAATTCCCCCCTCGAAAACATTTCAATGGCTGCAAAATTATTTTCGCACAGATCCAGACTTTCATGAGAATTTATCACAACAGACCACCATACCAATGGGACGACGGAACAGTGCTGGCAGTATTTCCAGTCGTAATCATTTAAATTCCATTGGCAGCATTAGTGGCATTGAAAGAGCTGGTTCTGTCGAAAAAGGCTTTCGTGTTGGTAGTCTAGATTCGAATCATATACCAGCGCCTTGTGATTTATCTGATGACGACGAAGATTGTCATTTTGTAGCAATCCGTGATCGTGTTGGCTCTAAAATGAAACCTTTAACCGATAATTCAGTTTTGAGAGAGTATCGAATCGCAGTGCCTAATAATAATACGAGTATCTATGAACATGAAACCGGAGATGAAAATGAACACAAAATTGAAAATCATAATTTAATTGCCATTGAGAATTCCCAAATTAAGCGTAAATCTAATTTTACGATAGAAAACAATCCGGGCTTGCATAAATACCAACAACATATTCTTAGTCATGGTGCATCCCCAATTGACAAAACTCTACATAGTATAACAAATGTTGAACCGGAATTAAGCTTAATAATTGAGAAGAAGAAGGGATTTCAAAGTGATCTCGATCACTCTCTGAGTCAGTCGAATGCGGCGGCCTTACTTACTGTTAGGAACAATTTTAAACCGACATTAATGGGTAACTCAAATTGTGATGATAAATCTCCAGATGTTGCGGCCAGTCTTCCACGTGTTGCACTTGGTAAATTTATTTCATCTCCGTCGAATGAACGAACCATATCGATTGGTAGCAGTAATAATTCCAATTCAATGGATCATTTATGTGTACCATATTCAAATATGTTTATACAGCCAAATTCGACTTTAGATGATAATACCATCGATACGGATGCTTATCATGATCATGATCATGATCACGATCACGATCACGATCATGAAGACTTCTACTCATCCATATGTGATAATCAATTGAGTTTTAATAACTCACCATGCAAAAGTCCACGTTCCCTCTCGGACATAATCGATCTCAAGCCGGCCATAACACATCGAATTTTACCGCGTCAAGCAGAGAATTCGTCATCAAAGTTAAAGGCGTCAGTGAATGCAGGAGAAGAAGCAGCAGCAGTATTATCGGCTGTTGCAAGCAACTGCAACCCTGTCGTTAGTAGTAGAAAATATGCAATCAGCAGTGATGGAATTGTGATTGCTAAACCAGTTGATTCTCATTCGATAGGATTCAATGTAAGGCCGAATACGAATACGAATATACGTAGTAGCCCTTCTCAAGCTCCTCAAGCTTCTCATACCACCGAAAAGTACAATGTTAGTAGTGATTGCAATGCTGATGATGGTGATAATTCTGATGATGATGATGATGATGATGATAGTGATGATGTAGCAATAGATTCTTCGGCGTTAAGTATCAATGTCAAATCAATTCCCAATGCGAACACTAAGCGAAAATCTCCTACTGATTCCAATCTTAATCTGATCATCATTAAATCTGAACAATTTTCTCAATCTTCTCAATCATCTCAATCATCTCAACCCACTCAATCATCATCTCAACTATCAGCAACATCAGTAGTTTCGACTCGTTCTGTTATCGATGTCGATGGTAATGCACACCAACATCAAGGTGATGAAATCGATAGCAATCCGGATGATATTATCCCAAATAATCCGAAAACCAGTGGCAGCACTAGCAGTAGTAGTGGCTATTGCTGTAACAGCGATGGAAGTCAAAGTGTAAGCTTAACCAGCAGTGGTGTGGTTGATGCCATCAACAGCAGTGGTACTACATTTAGTTCAGATGCTTGCAGCAGCAGTAGCAGCACCAATGTGGCGGCTATTGTTGACTCAAAGAAAAAGTACTCTCTACCAACACCAGAAATTGAGGCCACTGAAATTGCTATGACGACAAATCGAAGCAGTAGCGTTAGCAGTAACACGAACCATTGTAATATTAGTTTTTAGTTTTGTCATTCGTTTTATCGTTCGTTGCCGTCGTTCATCGTCGTCTTCATCGAGTGTGGTAGTTCGATCGGTAATAATGATAAATATTTTTGTAGTTGGTACTCTTTTGATTACGTTATAATTTTTTTTTTGTTTCTTTATTTTTTTTTATATATATATATAAATATATAGAAATATTTAATATAAGAGAATCTATCCACTCTCTTTCATCCCATTTTTTTCCTCACACTTTTCTTCTACTCTTCTTCTTCTTCTTCTTCAAAAAAAAAAAAAAAAAACACACAATATCAAATTATGAAAAAGAAAACGAAACACGTTACGTACGTTATATCATTTTTATTTGTTTTAAGTTTCTCTACTTAAAATTATAAAAATTATTTGTTTATTCTTCTCAATCGACCAAACAAAGTGGTGATTTCTTCTCCACTCACTGTATCTTTCTCGTTTTTTCCTTTTTTTTTTGCAATTAAAAATATATCTTTAAATAAAAGAAAGATTTTTGTTTTTGAAAAAAGAAAAAAAGAAAAGAAAACACACACAAGAACTTATGAAACCGAAAGAAGAAATAAATCTGAAAAACATGTTTTTTTTTTAATCAATAGAAATAGTAATTTTTAATTAATTAATCTATTATTAATATATAACTTTTTTTTTTTTTATTAATTTAATGAAACAAACAATTTATATAACCTATTATTAATATGTGTATAATATATGTTTAAATCTAAAATGTATTCTTTGTAAAAACAAAAACAAAACAAAAATCGATAAAGAAGGCAACAACTCTATATAAATTTAGTTATTTTCTTTTTTAATTTTTAATTTAAGCAGATTTAATTAGAACGAAAATAAATTGTAAAAAAAATAATATATTATATAATACTTTCTTATGAACAGTGGCAGATAATAATGATAAGGAAAGAATGCAGTTGAAATACGTAAACAAAGAAACAAAAAACAAAACAGAAAATATATAAATATGTTACTACAATACTAAGCAAAATTAATTATGAAAAGAAATTTTATTTTATTTTTCATTTAATAAGATGAACATTGAAAATTAATTACAAAATTAGTAAATCTGTTCTATTCTTAGCTGAGTATATTTGGAAAACGGGATGGGATTGGTTTTTTTCATTTGTTTAAGCCAGACTACGTAATGTCTTTGTTATGGTTTTGATCGAGTAAAACTTCAATTCGAATGGGTAATACGTCCCTTCAACTTTAATAGCTGATGCTGGTTACCTATAATTTTTGCCGACTTCTGTAAGTTGCTAATGGCTTTTCAATTTCGACAGCTTTGTTTTTTTTAGAGCTATCTACAATAATAGCAGGATTATATTTTACTAAGTAGGTCCAGTTGGAATGCTATTCATTTTTTTTATTACTCCTAAACGATATGTATGATTGATCGTCATTCCTAAACTCATACCAAGAAGGTAATACGACGCTCAGTAGATTTTGGTCATTCTACCATCTAAACGGAACTAAAAATTAATGTTGAAGTTCGCTCCTATATATTTTTAGGTTGAAAGTAAAACTATGCGCCTTTTTTCAACTTTTGATAAGAGTGTCCGAGAACCCAAAAATAAAAGATAAATTTACACGGATTGATTATTTTAATTGTTCTGTAGTGGTTTTAAAACATAAAGTCTTCATATAAATATGAACCTAATATAAACTGCGTTTGCTCAGGACTGATATTGTAAATAAGATTCAGCTCTGCTCGGTATCTTTTCAAGAACTTGTATTTCTTCTTCGATGATACCTTGATCATATGGGCAACGGTCGCTGTTAGCCTCCATAAAAAGATCGAAAACAAAGTTATTTCTTAGAGCTAGTTATAATTATAAATTTTGTAATAATAATATTATTTAAAATATTTTGCCCAATACATTTATGTTCTGTGTAAAAATAATTTAGTCTACTCCAATCAATTAAACTGATTAACAATTTTTACAATACATCTACACATACATCTTTGTGAATATGAAATGTTTTCGCTTTTAACTTTTTAAAGAATAACGGAGAATTTCTCCAGATTTGGATACCTTTTGCTTACATACAAACTGAACCTATCGTAATATACTTCTGCCTATGGCTTCATTTTCTATTTTCTTATTCGGATTATGGGTTAAGCAAATCAGAAAAAGCCACCTCCCTATATCATGTATTGAATTGAAACACCGTCAAAAATATTTTCTACATTGTTTAGGCAATCTCAAATTTATTGAAACAAAATTAAATGGTTTCAATGGTCAATCCACTAACAATGTAAAATGTGATACGTTCTGCGAACAAGTTTGGGTTTGATCTTGCTTTATTGAACGCAATTAATGTAGTTCTTGACGTTTTTAAAAACATTCATACCTTGCTAGTATCAATATTTTGAATTTTTACTTTTGTGGACATTTTAATTAAAAAAAATAATAACGTTGTGGGTGTTAGATGAATTTATTTGAAAATATATAATAAGTCTACTCATGCACCTTAATTTCAATTGATTGATGTCTAAACTGAGTAGAGTGTCAGAGTTCTGTAACTTCTATGATAACCGACGAATTAAAAAGGCGTATTTTTGCGGATAGAGAAAAACACATATTGCTTTGAATCTGACTTGTTCAAATACCTTAATCATTGCGGGAGAACTCACTTCATGAATACTCAGTCGAGCTATTTACTTTCTAGTCATTGCAAACATTCAAACAGACGTACATCGATACCTTTTTTCCTTGCTCCCTAACTTTCCATTGTACAAGATTTTTAAGCCTGCTAATAATACCGTGACCGCGGGCTAGTTATCAAAAAAAAAACTAGAAATGAGAACTTAATGGGGTGAAACACAGACAGTCTGATGTGATTGGATATTAAACGAATTATCAATTTATTCAAGATAAATTGCCAATTCAGTTGTCATCTGTGAAAATTCTTAAAGCGTCGAAGTTGCTATGAAACCTTATTCACTTCACAAGCAACAAAAATTTATTCCGCTAACCGAGAAATTCTCTCAGCCAATAAAAAAGTCTCCCCCTACGATATGAAAGAAAATTTAGTAATCTGTAGGTATCACTCAAGCGTGTACAAATTCAAGCCGTAGGGTTGATGAAGCTGTTATTGAAATTGTTAAAAATAAATGTTTTATTGTACCTTAAATGCAGTAGACTTGCTTTGGGAATTGGATCTCTCTAATATAGCACCCAGCCAGTTGGTACAGAAAAGACTGACCCAAGGCAAATATTTCCGTACATGACTGAAAATCATTTTTCAAACATTATGGCAAAAAAATGAATTAAGACTGTTTTTTGCATGGTCGAATTAAAACGAAGTTTTCACCAGATCACAAGTAAAAGTCCAACTTTGCTTATCGTCTGTGTTTCGTTGGAAGGACATTCATCAAAATTATCCTCTAAAAAATTGCTATCGTGATTTTTTTTTGTTTTTAACTTGAAGGATTGTAACTAACATGCGGGGATCGATCTACTGTAAATGATAAGAGAAATAGAAATGAATTCACTAATGTGGAAGGGCATCGTACTTGTATCGTTACAGATACAAAAATACTTTTTTTTACTTGAAATATCGTGAAACCAACAAAATTTCCCAGTGTTGTTTTGACTGTTCTGCTAATAAAAAGAAGTCTAAACTTGTTGGCATTTTTCTCATAAACCCAAACTATTCTACACCGTACAACGATGTTGTTCTTTAAAGCAATTCCCTCACCAATAACCACATATTCCCACTAAGAAGAGATTTTATGGTAAATATTTTTGGAAAATCAATTAAAAATCAACTCCTTTCGCAGAGTTGATAAACAAAATTTTAGTAAAACAAAAATGAAAACAAAATTCATATAGTTAATCACATTTATATATATATAAAGAAGAAAAAACAAAACCCTAAAATTATATGTACATATACGTAAATAATAATAATTATAATGTAAAAGAAAAAAAACAAAACAAAATAGTGATTACAAAAAACAAATTTCTAATTTTTAAACAAAACATTTTTATTACAATTTAAATAAAAGTAGTTATTTAGATATAATTGTTGTTTATTAATAATTCTTAATCTTTATCTACATTATATATATAAACACTATTTTTTTTTTTTTTTTGTTCATTTAACAACAAAACTTAAGTGAATTTCTTAGAATTTCCTTTTCTTCACTCCTTTCGGAAGCAAAAACAAAACGAAAAATGTCTCCATTGAGGCCATTGCCTATTATTTTCTGTTCGTCTCTTTTATTTTATTTTTTTATTAATACATATGTATAATCGAAAATTATAATGAATATTTTATTTGTACATTGTTTTTTTATTTTTATTTTTATTTCTATTTTATATATCTTTTTTGTTTTTGTATTTTACTCTATAATGTTTTTCTCTTTTTAATTTTTTTTTTGTTTCCTTATTAATTTATTTAATTTAAACTAATGAAAGTCATATGAATTAAATGTAAAGCGAATAATTTTAGTTCTTTTTGTATTAAAAAAAAAAAAAACAAAAACAAAAACATAAAAATATGTCTACAAACATAAAAAGTAAGAAAATCAAAAAACAAAAAAAAACAACATAACGAACCTGAAATTTTTGAAAGTCGATTAATTTTTTTTTATATCTCTTCCTCTGTTTTCTTCTAAAGATAGAAATGTAATTTCTGTTTTGTATTTAATTTTATTTTTGCGAAAACTTAGGATTAAAATCTTTTTAGTTTTTCTTTTATTATTATTATTTTTATTTTTTATTTTTTTGTTGAAAAAATTTGTTATTAAGTTTTTATTATTATTATTATTTTTTTTTTTAAATCAATTTATTTTGATTCCATGCATAAAGAAAACAAAAAAGTTTAAGAAAAAAAAAAATGCAAAGAAGCCGGTAGAACGCAAATCATGTTTTGTTCAGCTTTTGTTGTAATATGATCAAATAAATTCATGGTCGGAAAATTTACAAAAAAATACAAAAAAAAAACAACTTTTCTTTTTACTGTCTTTTTTCTAAAAAGAACGAAGAGTTATAGAGGGAAGGCTTTTGGAGTAAAAAAAGAAAATTTGAATAGAATAGGTCGAATAGTTGGAATAGATTATTTTCTTTTAGAGAGACTTCATATTGTGGTTAAGGTGCATCTGGTTTAAATCTTTCAAATATATTTAACTTTAGTGTTATTGTCCAGCCATTAATATGTAAGGAATATGTGGTATTACCTATGATTTTAAGATAGAAAAAAAAAATTCCTCCAGCATTAATTAACAGACCACTGGCGACCACTTCGATACCATTAGAAAGAGAATTAATTTTTGTTAAAATATTAAATTTAAACTAAAAAGGTTTATGACATTTTGAACACTACTTCAAATAATTTAGGAAGGTATCGGTGCAGTGAAGCTCTGTCCCACTAAATATCAATTCAATTTTGGCTTCTCTTAAGGAACCTATAGTCAAATTTGCAATTTATTAGTATACACCAAGGACTTAACTTGGCCTCACAAAAAGTAATCGAGTGGCCTTAAACATCATGATCTCTGTGACGAATCCACTGGTCCATTTCGAAATATAATGTTGTCGCTAAATTTAAAACTCATGGCCAGTGTGACACGTATTGCATATTCGAATATATAGGCTGAGTTCGTAAAAGCTAACAAATTTGCAGTAAATATGCAGCAGCAGTTTTGGTAAGTTTTTATGAACGCGAAACTTACTCCATTGTTGCAGCGCCTATGCAGTCATGAAATCGTCGTTCATAAATGTATGTAACGCATTTGACAGAGAAGTGATAAATGAGTTTAGAATGTGTCGAAGTTTTTCTGATTTAAAAAAAAATTACTGGAAGCCGTATGATTACTTACGTGCATTAGCCGCAACTTGAATTGCAAAATTGTGAAAAAATGGAAGAGTATTGCTAGCAGTTAGTAATTGCAAAAAGGTTCAAAGAAGTATTCCGAAAAGTATTACTTTTCTTCATTCTATTAACAAATACCCTGACAATGTTTTTAGAAGTCATTTTCGCATGAAAAGCTACATTTTTCACGTGTACACTTTGTTCGGCAACTTTCTGCAACAAAATGAAATCTGTTGCAAACCTGCAAAACATTGTTTGCATACTGACTGTCAATTAACTTTTATGAACGCTGAGATAATACATACACGCAGCATTTGCAAAGTTGCGGGTTTTTTTTTTTTTTTGTAAAAATGAACTCAGCCATATTCTCTGCTCCTTGATCCTTGCTTCCCGTTGACTGCAAGTCGAACTTTCGCCTCAATTGAAAATAAAATAATTAATTATACTGAAAACCACACCAAACAAACAGTGCTCTGTTTTTTGTTTTATAAAATTAAGACTCGACTTCAAGTTATTCAAGTCATGATTTTGTGGCTTTAGTTTAGTTAGTGCTAGTTGGATGCAGGTCAAAGCCTTTTCAGAAAATCTTAGGCATAGAGGACAGCCAACCTGTAGCGATCACTTTCACACACCGACAGCAGGTTCTTCTTTACGCACGTTGTCTTTGTGTCAGGCAGAGTAAATTCGAAGTTGATTATGAGTTTCAAAGAGTCGTGTAATCCTTTATACGTTTCGCCGATTTAATACCAATTTCCAAAGTAATGGCAATGAAGTTGTAGACTCTGTTTACGGCACAACTTTTGCACGGGTTATTTTGCTTTTTTACCTGTTTTGCAAAGAATTTTAAACAATTTGCAAGGCATGTCATAATAATTCAACTACCGACACCATTTCCCTTATACCAAAGGTATATTGAATGTTTACATTTGTTTGGCTCTATAATTCGTGGAGCCTGAAGATTTGCGACGAATGAATTATTTTTCTACAATATATACGATTACATATTAGCTTCGAAACGTTCGCTTGGTGTAAATTTTTTTTGTCAAGCAGCTTCCTTCTCAAACCACTAAACACGTAAACTCAAATAGAGATGAGGCTTCGATTTTTCAATTCAATCAATAATATAACAAGAAACAAACATAAGTTGAGGGAGAATTGTTTGTTCCTTTCTTTGTCAGCCTTTTTAATATGATTTTTGACCTCATATTCCTCGACTTCATGTGATATCTTTTTAAACATTCATCTTGTTTTTATTTTTTGAAATTGAAATTGTATATTTAACTTTGTTCGTCGTGGGCGTAAAGTTCAAACTTAAGATATGGTTTCAAAATAATCACAATCCCCCCCTTTAGTATTGTCACTCGACTAATAGGAATAGGTTTTTCGATAAATGTTTGCTTATAAGATGTTGCATGATATAATAAATAAATAAATCAACTTTGAGTGCAAGATGGTCTCTGGGTGGGTTATAGGTTTTTTCCCAAAAGGATCGCATATATAAAGCTGGACAGGTGTAAAAAAATAAATCAAATAAATCAATTCTATGTCGTTTCTTTTTCATATCTCTTTTAATTTCGATCAAGAATAAACTTACTAGGTTTTGGGGATGACAGGATTTACGTCTGTTGGATGTGTTAAATAAAAAAGATATTTGGTAGTGGGCAATCAATTTTACAAATTACAACTCATTGCGTGTGTGACTCATAAGCTTATCTGTCAGAATTTTTCTAATAAGCAGTATTAGGTGATATGTTCAATTAGGCTTAACAATTTTGATTTTTCTTTGTACAAAACTAGAGAATCAGTTGTGAATTTTTGTTGACCAAGTCAGTATCCTGGACTGAATATTTAGCCGAAATTTGCTCTTATACCGCTATCTTTCATTCAGAATCCCTTTCTAGGCAAGAATAATTCATTGTCTCTGTTTTTTCAAAAACACATATGCAATTAATTAACAGAATTAAATGTTTGTCGCTTTGGGAATAAGTGGGATAAATAGTATATACGCGTCGTTCGCTGTTGTCCAGATTTAGTGAATTGATTTGTAAGGCGTACTAACTAAAAAAAAAAAAACTTTAATGTTATTTAGTTTGGAATACTCCCACAAATTAAGAGCTGTTTAAAATAGACGCATCAGTAGCTTCACAGAATAAAATTAAGCCTACATTCTTAGTACTCTTGTGTTATTTGTTTTGGATAGATTACGATATTATTTCTATTTGATTGAGTTCAATTGTTTTCAGTTTCTTTGTGATAATTTTTTGGTTCACATATTCTTTCTCCTTCCTCGGCAATTGTTATGACTGATTTTGATTTTGTTCAAAAAAAAAAAAAAAAAAAACAATTAAATTAGTTACACGTACTTTGATAGGCAAGGATGTAACTTAAAAATTCATACTCTCTTCCGAATTTCTAATGAATTTCTTATAGAAAATCATCAATCAAAAGAAATTCTCATCAATAATACACCGACAATTGTATCAGCTAAAGCAGCAACAACCCCAACAGGTAAGACCTCATCAATAACAACTTCATCATCATTATCATCATCTCAACCAACAACATCTAATACATTTTCAACAACAACCAATTTTCTACTAGCAAATCATCATAATTTCAATTCAACAAATCCCTTTCATTTGAATGAACTATTTTTTAATAAAAAAAAACCAAACGACAAAGACAGCAATAATGGTGGAATAAGTTTTAAAAAAAGAAATTGCACCACAACTGCCACAACACCAGTTAAAAATGATAAATTCTCTACAGCACTAACCACAACCCCAAATACAACAGCTACTGATGGAAATGGATTAGTTTATAGACAGGATACAAACTTACCATTAAGTGCAGCATTAAAATCAATGTTGTCGAAAAATTTTAAAACTCGTCCAAGACGAGAATCAACCTAAACAAAACTTCTCAACAACTAAACAATTAATTAAATATATTTTCCTTTTTGTACTAAATCTGTATTTTTCATATAGAATAGGAACATGTGTCAATGTTTTTTATTTTTTATTTATTTATTTATTTTTATTTTTTGTAATTTAGAATGGGAAAACGATGAATAAGAATGTAGTTTTGCAAGAAATATTTAACAAAGAGAAAATAACAAAATGTGTGTGTTTTGATTGTGTTTAGAAAGGAAAGAACAATATTAAAAAAAAATTGATAAAAAGAAAATATAAACAATGAAAGAATATAAAAAATAGAAACAACTAATTGACAAAATAATTAAATATTTTGTATTTGTAGGATTAAAAGCAAGAAAAAAAACAAAACAAAACAAAACAAACAAATTGAATAAACACTTTTTCTTATCTTCAAATTGAATAAAAATAAAAAATAAAAATAAATTTAAACAGTAAACAATTTAATGTAATATGAAATGAAGAAACTAGTGATTAAGTAAATTTTTCTGTGGTAAAATTAAAAAAAGAATTAACAAAAGAATAGGCTTAGAAGAAATGTTGGAACGCAAACCGTCTATAAAGAATTAATTAAAAAAAACAAAACAAAAAATTGAAGAGAAATGAATCATAAATTCTACAAGAGAGTTTACTCGTACATAAAAGAGAACAAACAATATTCAAATATTTTTTTTTCTGTTGTACTTATTTATTTAGAGGGAAATAATTGTTTAACTTTGTGGTTTACTCCTGGCGGTGATTATTTGTGTTGTCGTTTGCATGCAGCTGTTAGCGATGCCTGTGCTTTTTTTGTTGTTTACATTCCTTCTTTTTCAATGTTAAGAGTTTTGATTTTGTTTTGAGTTTCTCTTCCTAAGTGAGATACATTTAAAAAGGATTCTTTAAAAAAGCCCAAACTATTTGTTTTTTTTTGTCTGATTTTATCCAGTTAAATAATTTGTTTCCTTTCGAAAATTGATGACGATTACATACATACTATTCACTAGTCTACAAATCTTGAGATAGGATAATTATTTGTGAACCCATCGCATGCCTTTTTGTCTAGAATGTCTTTCTAGAGCGTCAGATTTCATGTCTTAAAATGTTAATAGAAGGTATTTTTTTTGCTCCAAAACGAGCAGAAACAGATTCTCTATTGATCTCCCACTCAGCCACTTTACCTTCCATAATCTATTTTCAAAATATTTATACCAAAATGACGCGCCAAGCAGAATCAGGTTTTCAGAAAATAATGACTTAAAACGTCTACACACGGGCCAATTCGAGCACAATTTCCAATTGTAACTTGCAACCAGCAGGAAAATTGGGCCGTGTGACCAATTTGTCCCATCAAATCAAATTTCACAATTTCTGTTCTCTCCTCCGTAAATTCCTAAAACAAAATTGGATTTAGGTACTCGTAATTCATATTTTTCTGTATTTCGATTACTGCGACATGACTAAATGACTCCTAAATCCTAGAAATCCTAGATTGGACTGGCAAATTGGGATGTGTGAAGAGTCACATACACTTTATCCCCACTCAAATGTCTCAAATGGTGTGGACAAATTGCCCCGTGTGTAGGCGCTTTTTCTATGTCAACAAACAAATAAAAGGGAAAGGATTGTTTGCTTATCAAATCAATTGGAAATGAAGTTCTTGTTTATGACGAGAAAAACTGTTTTATTGCTATCTGTCCACTTTCAAAGTTGAAATATTCATTTCTATTCTATCTTTTCTTGCGATCCAACACGATTGTCTGATGAACGTCAAGCTGAAGGAAGTCAGTTCAGTGTTCGATTGGTTTACAGTGCTTAAAATTTCTTTCAGAAGCCTTCTTGATCGGAGCTCATTTTTCAAAAAAGAATCTCCCCGGTTGGATTTCGAAAACTACCTGCCTTTCGAGCTGTTACTGCTTGTGCACCGCGTTATTGCCTTTTTGGAAATCAGGGAGTATACAATATCTTAAGTGTTTTCTTTCTTCACTTTCATAAGCTTTAAATAAATTATTAAGTGTGTAAGTTCACCTACTCAAACCGCTTTTATGAACGTCAGACTATTTACTAATGGTACTCACACAGTGAAGATATTATAAAAAATTCAGCAATTTGAAATTTGAGGTAAAACTTGGTGTATGGCGCATTAAATGTCTGTAGTTCTATAGTCGAACTTTACACAGTCTGACCTTGCAAAAATGCTATTCACTCATCATGTTTATCCTCGGCCATTCGCCTTATATTGATTTTACTTCGTTTTGGTGATGAGTTAATCTTTATCTTAAACTTTGTGGACATTTTTCTTAACTCCAATGGCCTCTTGAGGAACATACGAGTACATATGGATCTCTTGATGATTCCTGAAGTGCTGGTGCACTACGAGATTCCGACATTTGTCGATATTGTACGAACATCGTCAGGGCTACTAATCACTGATCCAGAAACAGGTTTTAATCCTTCTTATTGTTTTTGGGATATTTTAGAATGCTATTGTTAATCCATTTTTGTGTTTGCCACGTGACTTTTAAAGCATCCATTAAAAAAATTGGTACACAATGTGTAGTTTCTTATTTCCGACTCTGAGATCAGGTAAATGTTGATTTGTTGAAATGTAGAAGTTAATCCTTCCACAAAATTCGATGGGAATGTGTGATAATATTTACATCATCTGTGTTATTTGTTGGTCTTGTTTTTGACTGACTATCGCATTCAGAATAAAATTGAAGAACGATAAGAAATTAACATGTTTACGTCTGTTGAGTCACTAACATATGCTTATAGAACTGACAACTATGTCGACTAAGATCTCCGTAGTATAGACAATTGTACTCGTAATAATGCAAGTTATTCCTATCTTGATGGCGTAAGTTTCATTTTCAAAAAAGATAAGGTGACAGAATTAATTTTTTTTAGCGAACTTGTTTAATCTAGTTAGCCGTTAAGCATTACATCAGAGAGAAATAATGTTCGACAAATGAAGAGAGTTTTTTTTACACATTGTTTGATTGCATTTATCATGAATTGTACTTGTTCACGTTAGGGATACCTGTTAACATCTTATTGATCCGATTTAAAGCTATTCGTCACTGAACCAGAGGCAAAACTTTGAAATGACTGTCAATTTTGTTTTATGCTTTTTCTTCTATTTAAAATTATTTCAACGGGCTCTTAGAGATAAATAGGACTTAAGCTCTAAATGGAAATCCATTTCTTTTTATTGGGATTAATATTTTCTTGTACAGAACTACCTCTAGTAAATCACATTGTTGCACCATACTAAAAGTGAAAACTTTATTTTATCCATATAACTTAACAAATTTACTAAAGAAAAAGAACAACATAGGAAAAATACAATATTAGGAATATATAAATAAATAAATAAACAAATGAAAAAATAAAAAAAAAACTAAACAGTTGCATGACAAAGTATCAATTAAGTTTTTTCTTCTATTTGTTAAGCTTATAGTTTTGTTTTTTGTTTGTTATGTTTTTTCCTTTAAATAAATGTATAAGTTATTTAATAGACTTTAACAATTATGTTAACATATATATATGTTGTATGAATAGAAAACAAAAATATGTTATTTATATGTAGTGGCAATGTTCTGTTGTTTAATAGATCATCATCATCAAAAAAGAAATAATTTTAATAGAATAACAAAACAATGCTCTCATCTTAGACTAACAAAAATCATTTTCATCTTTTCGTGCACTAATAACGCAACAAATTAATTTTGGTGGTAGTTTGATGGTAAAACAAAATAACTGCGAAAGTATTTTATATTTAATTGTAATTACATATTCGAATCGAATCAGAATATAACCAAGAAAACAAGGCAGGGCCTCACAATTATTTAGCGAAATGTGAAATGAAATGTTTCTAGTCCTTGTCTTGCATTGACTATTTAAGACTTATGTGTTCTGTACGGTGTTCTTTTTCTTTGTGGCTTCTTAATATGCCTTACCCCACTCTGTAGTCTATGAGAAAATTAGCGTATACTTGAGGGATGACTCAGGGCTAAAACTTGGTATTTTCGATACAAACGCCATCCATAAACATAATTTTGCACCGTTTTTCAAGCAGTCTGATTTATTCCAACGAAATCTTGCCTGAGGGAACAGAGAAGTTTTCATTCTGCTTATCTAAGACGTCCTATATTTGTGGTCCATAAGGTCATAATTCCGTTCCGATCAGAGGTACCCAGTTGTTTAATTTTACTTAAGAGTACTTCGTGTGCTGCAACTTCTGCGGTTTCGTTCAGATGTTCAAATGCACTTTCTACCATTATTGTCATATCTTATTTGAGCAACAATAACAAAACTATTAGCCGGTTCGTCTGTGCAAAAGATTTCTGTAGGTCGTGTTTGTGAGTGGTATATTAACCGGTCTTCATGCCGTTTTAACGGAGGTTCTTCTTTGCAGACAAAGTTAGGTAAAGAATACAGTGCTTGAAGAGACTAGGCCTTAGCCAAAGCTTATTCTTTTAAAAGTCAAGAAACACTTCAAAACCTTGCAAAATTAAAATTATGTGCAATATGCACTCGATTTTTGAAAAAACGACATCTTATTGATGAAGAACCATAATTTAAAAGTATGAATGTCCACCATGATTCATATTAATCACACTATGACAATGACTTTATGCTTAAGGCATTTTTGGAAGCAGAGGACAAGAAGAGACTGGTGATGTTTTTGCATTAGAGTTATAGGCTCTGCCTTAAATCTCATCTGCCACCTTTGTTAAATATGACAAAATCAGCTAATCTAAACTGCTCTTTCCAAATATATTTGTTCCCAGTAAGCAAATGTCCATGCTCATCTTCAATATATTTTGGCTATTGAGTATCTTGCGAGTTTTGCTTTGTTGTGCCACATTCTTAAATAAGTGTTAGATCGCCTGCTTGTGCTTTAACGTTGCACCTTTTCTACATTTTGTCTTATTTTTTCTATATATATTCAGCCCTATCGAGGTAACTGTTCGGAACGGAAACCTTTCCGATTTCATACGATTCGGAGCATTGTATGACTATATTTTTTTTTGGGAAAGTTAATTTATTTTACCATTGTTCCTTAACATTATTCTCTTTTCCTGATTGCATGTCCTTAATTCTCTAGCCTCAGTCTCGAAAAATAAAGCCAGACCATCCATTTTTTTTTTTAAATTCTTCTTTATTTGAAATTTCAAGTGTCAAACTCATGCGTTGTTACGCTTTATTTACTACTTTCCGAAAGCAGATATCTAGCACATAATTTATTTTTCCGATAGAGAATGCGTGGCGGAAAAGTTTTCGTTCCGAACGGTTACCTCGCTAGGGCAGATTGTTGTTCTTCTCCTCGAGATAGTGCTCAACCATTTCAACGTCTCTTAAAACAATGGCTACTGCCTATTAAAACTCCTATCATAGGTTTTGCACTACTCTTAAATTTTTCATCGAAATTGTTGGACATAGCTTGACCGTTAAAGTTCTTTTGGAGCCATTACTGTAAATTAAGAGCTCAGAGCTTGGATCTTTTCTTGTTTAAGTTGTGTGAGTTTAATAACTCGACTTATGCCGGTTTTCGTCGTTTCGTTGGTTTTACAGCAAAAGTCGATTTTTAACTTGTTGATGGTTCATCCAAGATCACTTTAAAATCGTTTACTCACCGTCCGAGTTTGGTATTCACCACTCTTGTTTAATAAATAGCGTATAAAATACATAACAGTTAGACCGTATGATTTGCATTAGCTTTGTACGAGTATATCTTCTCCTGCCAATGTTTTCGTTTTAAAAATGTTTCCTGGAATTTTTGTTATTCGCAATTTGTATACCTCTGAAGTCTGTTCAGCACCGAGAAGAGCATTTGCCCTTGATATTCCATTTAGAAGGTCATCAAAGATGCTTCAAAATATTACGTTGTCTATTTGAGGTGAGTAGGCGCTAACAATATTCCACGTTCCTTGTTCAAATATCGGCATGACAGGCAAATTTCGGTTGCTAAATTTTGAAATGTTTACGTTCACCTATCGAGTTGACAACAATTCCGTTCTGTTATAATGTATATGCGATAAATATAATATTTTTATTATGTTTTAAGTAACTAATGATACAAGTAAAGGAATACAAAATTTCAAGATTACAATTCAAAGATACAACTCTACATTTTACATTAACAGACTGAGGTAACAATTTACGATTGACGATTCGCCGTTCTCCAGGCCCGAAAAAAACTCATCTTCTATTCCACCATCAGCTTGCTTTTATTGTCATCCGCTCGATCGATATCCCATCAATCCAGCCAGTTCTAAACACCAATCGAATTCAACAACTTATGCCACGTCCACAGTTTTAGGGCTAACCTAAACAAAACCCATCCGCTGCCTATCCCAATAAGAATGACTATTGCCCTCAGTGGAGTCATTGTAGTATGAAGACAATACTCATATCACTTTGGTTTTTATGCTTTTCCAAAGTAGGTCAGCACAAAATCAATTCATGACAAATCAAATGTTCTTCTCGTAATTCAACGAGAGTAAACAAACTTCGATCGTCTGGGTCAATAAACGAGCGGGTGACAACTCATACTACTGTAACATTATTCAGCATAACTGGTGGTCGTCAATCGCAAATTGTTGATTGTCTATAATAATAAAGAAATTAATCGAAATGAAAAGTCAGCATTTCCATATATATTTTGTATGTTTTCTTTTGAAAATTGAAGAGATTTTGCCACTTTATTTCGCGAACGCATACTATGTCGATTTAAGGTTGTCGTAACATGTTTTCTGATTCGAAACGTTTGCAATTCACTAGTCCAATGTGCTTGGTTACAATTTTTTTTTAAGCCATTTAATTGCCTCTTTATGGAAATTAAAAGCTAGTATTGGATCATACTCATACAGATATTTGTTTATTCCAAACTGTTTGCAGTTGTTAACCATCAAACAATCATCAAATGATACTCATTTAACTGTAAGACTTGAAAAGAAAAATATTTTGTTGTCATTTTCAATATCAACTAACCAAAATGCAAGCTCTAGTTCTTATAATTTGAAAAATAAGACAGAGCTTATGTAAGTGACAATCTTGTAATTTTATTTTTGTTTTGTCCATTGCTATTTTCCTTCCCCTATACCATCTAATATTCGAATTTGATTTAACTCCATAACTTAACAAAACAAATATATATATACGTTTATATATAATAATAACTATAGCTGATATGTATTTTAAAGAATTTTAATTTAATTTTTATTTTCAATATATTTTCTTTGTTTAATTTCATGCTGCCGATATATTTTTAAACAAAATATATAATATACTCCTCGTACTCGTTTCCGTACTATAAAACGATTCTAAACCAAAACCAAAAAAAAAAAAAAAACTATATCCAAATAAAAAACCAAATAACCACCCACAAATGTATGTATTATCAAAAAATTTTCCTTTAAAAAAAAAAACAAAACTTTACAAAACATCAAAACGTAAATTATTAAAAAAAAAACTACATTTGCTTTCATTTATTTGCTTGGGTTCAATTAATGAAAAAATAAATAAATATATATTTATATAATATAATTTAACTTTGTTTTTCAAAAAATAACATTATCAAAATTTAATCATTTATATTTTGAAAAATAAGAACAATTGTCATCGCCGAATAGTTGCTTGACGTTGAATCGATATCGATTACTTTCGGAAAATGATTTTAGTGAAATCTCTGACATTACATCGATTTGATAAATTTTTGTAATACAAAAGCAAGTAAAAAGCTAATAAATTGTTTAACAAAACAAAAAAAAAAAATAATAGGAAATCAACAGAGTGAATGACATTTGTTTATAAAAAAAAACAGGAATTACGGATCTGTTTGCGAGGGTTTTTGATAGCAATAATTTAAAAAAGAATATATCCATTAGCCAGTTGCACATTCATTTTAAAAAATTCTCAAAACCAAATTTAAACAAAGGTTAAATCGTGTTCTATTCAACATAATATTTTCCAGCACCCTTCAACCAACAAACTTTTTTTCAAGCTCTTTCTCTCGAAACGGCTAAGTGCTTCTACATTCAATTTCGACAAGGTCCAAGCTTTTGCGCTATTTTAGTATAAAGCCAGTTTAGTCTCACGAAAGAGGGCTGTTTTACTTAATTGCATCCTGAGGAATAAATACACATCGATGGTGGCAAGATAATTTCTCTGTCTGATGTCGTAACTGCTACCTCGAAGTTATAACTATAAGCCAATAATGAAGTTCTGGGCAAGTCTTCGGCGGTGGTCTACGTCCTTTTATGATGACAGCATGACCATATTTTGTTTTGTCCTCATTTATCGTCAGACTCGTTTAGATCGCTTCCGCCTTAGTACTCATTGTTAATGCCATCCGCAAACGGAAGTAATTGTGAGTGATTTTAAAAATAAACATGCCTATTTTATTGGCCAGTGAGCTTTGTACGATAATTTGTAGAAGGATGTTAAGAAAGTGACATGACAGCAGATAGACGTACTTAAGCAATTCTTGACATTGAACATCTCGATTTTTTCATCGAAGATTCTCCATAGTCGTCCTGCACAACCTGATGAGTTTGGTAAGGGTATCAAAACTAGACATGGTAAATGCTCGTTCCTGTGTACGCTGTTATACCCGGCAATCCTGTTAGAACCACAATTATGTACAATATAATTTTGCACAAATGCTTTTTTTTTTGAACATTGTTCGATATTGGCTGCATTCCTGGGATCTGCGGCATTTGCTTAATTTTTAAAGAACTGCAGATTTTCTTGTGAAACAAGCCATTAAATCGAAAATAAGCTTTAGCGCTCATTATCAAATATCTTGTGCGTAAGATTCGAATTTTATTCTGTATTTGGCTGCGGCAAACGAAACAGCATTATCAATACATTTCTGGTTGCCTACCGGCTTGAATTTAAGCACAAGTTGGACTATATAAGAACTTGTGGCAGAATTTATTTAACGGATAACCCGAATTGAGCCGATTTATTCTTTATTAATGCCTCTGAGCCAACAGGTACACACGCTCTTTATGAAACTATTTTTATCCATTTACATTGTAACCAAACAATTTGTTCTTGAAATTAAAATATCGAAGATATTTACGTTAATTCGATGTGTAGTTAGCAGTTACTTTTCAAAAATTTCATAATTTTTGTTTCTGTTGTGTACCGTTCCATTTAATACTCAATATGCTTTCTATGAACATTTTGATTATGAGGCGATCAGTGGGCTCGTTTTGATCAGCACAAAGAGGTTTTGCTTGTAGCTTGTAATTTAAATTTTTCTCTAACTAACTCTCTGAGAGCAGAATGCCTAATTCGATTTTATTTCCTCTTTTTTTTCTTGTTAATGTCTCCCCGAATATCACCACATCACGGGCTTCTTCCTGCAAATAGTACTTAAAATGTAGAGTTCAAACTAAATTTGGAATAATTGTCGAAGTTGTCTCAGTTAGTTTTTCAATAAACGTAATACAGCATCTGATTTTTGTTTATGACTTCACAATCATCAAAACATTTTTCTAAGAATTAATGCGATTCTCAGGAAATAATCTTTAAGCCATTGCGTCCATTTTAGTATTTTAAGAATACCTTTGTGCAATTTTATTAGCAGTTGAGTTGGAGTATTAAAGGCAATTTATAATCGAATGTTCACTTGTTACTTGCCACTCTATCAGAACTAGACAGAACGGGTTCCAACCAAGTTGCAATTGTCATATACACACACAGGGTCTAGTGGTAATTGGCTTGAAGTTGGAATAAAAGGCATGCAGATACTAGATAAAAATGGTTTTGTAACCGAACTGAATTACAATAATCATGCTGAATACAACTAACAATTCTTTTACTCCAAAGAAAAAGGACTTTTTTGAATCCTATGAACATATAGGGCCAACCGCTACTGTGGAAGTTTTGATTAAATTAAAGACACATTTATTGTGAATTATTGATTGATTATTGATTAATAAGGTTGGGTCTGTGACAATTAAAAATGGAACTCGACATTCTGTTGCAAGCAATCATTCGAAGGTCAAACATATCGATGACTTTGAATGCTATGTTTGAGATCGTCAATTGTCGCTGGATTATTGGCATAGACCTAACTCTTCAAATAACCACAAAGGAATACGTCTAAAGGTGTCAAATCACATCACCTTGGAGGCCAATCTACTTCTCCTCTAACCGAAAAATGCGATTTTCAAATTTCGTACGCAATAAGTTGATTTATTGATGACTTGCGGTGGCGGTAGCACCATCCTGTTGCAACCAAAGATCGCCCAGACTCAATTCATTCAGTTTGGAAAAAAAAGAAAAATGCGCTACCGATCTAAGCCAAATTACTTTTAATCGATCACTGTTATTACTTATTTCCTAGTATTTAAATTTAACATAAATCTAACTAATTACAAGTGTACACATGAAATTGGGGCTCCAACTTGCAATAACTGTGAATGAATGTATTGTCTTTTTAATAGTCAATTTTACAGTCGTTGCAATTTAACTGTAAACTACACTGAAGAAGAAACAAATGAAGCACTTAAAATTCAACTGGGTTTTGTGGAAGCCATAAATAACACAGTTCTGTGACTTGAAATTTTGTTTAGTTACAATTTAAACACTTTTATTACCATTTATAAAATTAAAAGTAGAATATCAATTAACAACGTAAACAGATCTCAAAAATTCACGAAACATAAATAAAATATAATGAATTTTTTTTTTTGGAAAATTTTCTTAGATGCATGCAAAAATTTCTCTTTTAATTCCTTTAAATTCCCTTTTTCCCTTTATTCATACTTTAATCGCCTGCTTGCTACACGCGTTTCATTGGTCTTGATTCATTTGAATGTAAAAAAATTTCATTAGTTCATATTAACTACTTTTATTATTAATTTTTTTTTTTCAGAATTTAAATCATCCTCATCATTGCATAGTTAAAAAATAAAAATATTTCAGTGGTAGTTATGGGATAGTTTCAGAGAAAATTTGTTCAATTCTATTCAAGTTCTTCCCTTTAGAAGGCGAATTTATGTATCGTTGTACAATATGTACAATTTATGTATCTTAGGAAAACAATCTTTGAATTATCTTACAACACAAGACTGTTTTTACTGATCGAATTTGAACTCGAATTTTGAAACTTGTATTTTTGTTTCATGTTTCATTTCAGCAGTTGCTTGTAGGGTAAATAATTATTTACTGCGATTCCTTGATCACTGATCATGTCTTCCGATAAAACTTAAGTTAATGTCGTGCTTGCGAGTTCGGAAAAAACTTTATTTTGTCTAAGTATGACTGATTCGAAAGCAGTTATCTTCTAACCTTGATCAAATTATTAAGCATTATCTAAAGGGCATCTGCGTTGTTTCTTCTGGAGGTGCTTTTATCATTAAAGTAAAAGAATAATCAATAATCTGTTTAAATAGAAAATCAGATATTGAAAGCAATAAACTTTGTACACTGCCTTTGTGTCTCCAACTTTAAATTCGAATTTTCCGTTTATTTCCGGAGTATGCATTTTATTGTCATTTTAACGTAATCAACTCATTTCATTTCATTTTGATGTCATCACGTAGCATCCTACAGAGAAATATGAACAGGTACACAAAGTTAAGAATTTTTTTTAACATAATCTCCTATTAGGCAATTTGTCAAACTCCGAGGAGGTCATCTCGTTCGAGTTTAATTTTTCTTCTGCGAGCCACGTTTCATATTGAAAGGAAAAAAGTTTCATGGAGTTGGGTTGAGCAAGTGCGGTGGATGCTGCAGCAATTCGTACCGTAATTCATATAGTTAGTCCACAGCAATTTCAAATGAATAATCAGATCGGTCCAATATCCTTTAAAAATTCAATTAGGTTTATTGCCTACGAATGCCAAAAAATCGTAGCTATGACCTATCCAGTAGAGTTGCGCAAAAGAGTTCCAACGACCATGGAACGATTCTTTTCTCTATCGGAACTAGTTCCAGATACTATGAACTCGGAACTATAAATTTGTGCACCAAAACTGTTCGAGCTTATCGACACATCTATGTACATGTATGTATTTATTCACATTTTGTTTTTGGTTTTCTTTGAAAACTATGGGGTATGAGACATGATCGGTTGCATTTTTTTTTCGTTTTGTCTGTGATGAGTTGCAAGGTTGAATGGACCTATGGACATGTTTTCGTTCAGATTGTAGAATGAAATGAATGTTTTCGATTGAGGACATATTGTAGTTCCTTGAACTATACATGTCCGGAATACCCAACTCTATTTCAACTGACATGTCCGTACATATAATGTTTCTTTTCATTCATACATATCTCTGCGAACCGGGAACTATTAAGATGAAATGGACATGTTCAGTCGAAGTATCCGGTCCATTGGATCATTCTATCTTCCTCGGAAACTCTCTAGGTCTCTGGTGTGTGGTGTCATCATCGATGACGTTTCGACGTAAAAACTGGTGGACTTCCAAAAACTGCTTTAAAGTTGATACACGTATTTGCTTGTCTACTATGAGCAATCGCTTTCTCATGCTTAATCATTTAAAATGTGGATTGCCGTTCCGCACGATATGTCTACGGCCTTTGTCACTTTTGTTCAGAAATCAGCAAGGATCTAATCATGGTTCTTTTCAACGTTGTGTTTTTAGTCATCACGTCATGATCAAAAACAGATGTACAGTCATATGTTGAACCAATTCCAATGTCCATCAACGGTGGTTATCAGATATAAAATTTTTCAATTATCTAGGAAATAATTGTTGCTACTATTTTGGAGCCTGACCGATTTACATGTCGTGGTCCTACATTGGAAATATCGCGCATCGATTTTTACTTGAAAGATCTTTATATTTAAAGACAAGATAAACTTGAAGTACATGCAGTATTTTGAAGTTTTATTAATCTTCAGATTAATTTAAAATAAATAAAATTAGAAATTGTATTAAAAACTGAACATTCATCGGGGCGTAGTTTTTAAGACATACTTAAGCCGCTCATGTTTTTGAAAAAAGATACTTGAACCGGATGAACACCGCAAAACTGAATCAAAATTCTTCACTGAATCTCTGGAAAATTGTAATCACAAAAAATAATAACCCTGAACTGCACTCTGAAACTATCCCAAGTATAACGTGTAGATTTTGTTTATTTATTTATCTATTTTTTCTTTAACATTAAATTTTTTTAACTTAAGTGTATATAATTTATATGATTTTATTTGTTTGTTATGTCCTTTCAGGTGAATCCACTTATCTTTAAAATTAAAAAAAAAAAAAAATCAAATCAAATTTGAATAATTATTTAAAAAACAAAAAAAAAACCAACCAACTCTCATCTACTCATAAATGTAAATAAAACAAATTTACAATAAAACAAATTCACATTCTTAAAACAAAAATATATATATATATATATTATAACTGTATATATTTTGTATTTTTACTATTTAAATATTTGATTGATTCATTCGTATATATGTTATTTTTATACCTACAATAATTATTTACTATTGTTTGTTCGTTATATTATATTGTATAAATATATATAAAATTTTTTTTCTATAAAACAGCTAAATCATCTCTATAGAAAGAAGAATTAGAAAAAAAGATACTTTAACATTTTTTTGCAAATTCTTTGTTTGCTTTAAGAAATCCTACTTCCTTTTTTTTTTTTTAATTTTACTTACTTTAACAATTAAAGAAAAAAGTGTTTAAGGACACATTGAAAAGATTTATAGAAGTTCATTTTTAAAAAAATAATTAAAAAACTACTTAACATCAATATTTTTGCTCTCTTTTATAAAAAGTTTCTACTTTTTTTTTTTAAATCGAATTTTGCACTTATTTTTTCGTTAAAAGTACAAGTGTGAAGTTTATGTATAAAAACTAAGTATTTCTGATTTTTTTTTCTTCCTGTTAAATTTGTTAAAATACAATTTATAGTATGTTCTTTTTTTTTTGTCTTATACTTAATAATTGAAATTTTTCTCCCTCCAGATAGGAATTGAAATAGATATCCGCAGGATAGTTTTCAACTTTTATGAAAAAACAAAACGGTGTAGGTAAAAAATTAAGATTTTGTATAGTTTTTTGTTTTTTTTTTTTTCTTCCACATAATATTTTTTGTTAATCATAGTTGTTAACTTGATTTATTTTTTCGTTGATTTGGCGAGGTTGTGGATGATACAAGTTTGTTTCTGGTCCATCTATTTATTTTTTTTTACTAATCTGATGGATTCATGAGACAACGATGTGGTTTTTAAAATTCAGAGACTGCTAAAGTCACCGTATAGATCACGGTTTATGTACAGTAATCTCAGAATCCATATGTATTATGTGCAAGTATGTGTATTGTGCAAGTCACCCACTTGTTAATTTGCCTATATTCTCAAGATCATTGTTCATGTTCTGTATTAAGTCACGGAAAGGACTCTCAACTTTGAGTCTTTAATGCTGCTTGTCCGGACTTTTTTAACATTTTTCCAAAGACATTTGTTTTTCTTTGCTTTTATGATCATTGTCACCGAAATGACTTAGACTTTGGATTCCTGATAGTTCTAGTATTGTGTATGACTCCGGTGGGTTGCTTAAACGTAGCTGCTTTAGTTCGCAGTAGTAAATACACAAATATTAAATGTTTGGTGTTATTGGAACTAATTTAAAGTTATTTGGGCGTTCTCATCCTCATAAGGTTTGTGTATTCTATAATACAACAATTTTCATCACATTATTAGAAAATATAACCCAGTTAATTCAGATTCAATTTTTGACCTGGGCTTGATCTTGAATGTTTTCCCCTTTTTACCTTGTTCAATTTTACTTTTATGGATTTCTTGTTTTCGTTAGGTCTGCTGAATATGAATACAAACCAACTTGTCGATAAAATTCTATCTCTAGTTAAACTCATTGAATGAGAGTTTACCTTTTAATGGAGCTAATTAGAAGAAAGGCAATCTAGACTATCGCTTACTTAAACCAACATAGTGCATTCCTCAGAACTCATTTACATCTGTCATCTTTCATTATTGTCACACCATTTGTTGCAAATAGACTTCAAGATTGATAAATAAGTATGTTACTCAAATTTGAACTATCATAGTTTCCTGCGAACCAAAGCAGGATTTTGTCTTATCTCACTATTCTTTATGCTATCCATCCGTAAAATTATATAGCTCCGTGCAAACCAACCTGTTTGCAATTGCACGTCACACAAGGCGTTATTTTCTAAAAGGACATAATAGAGTTTGCGCCGAAGCCACACAGGTGTGGTCCTCTCCTTCTCCATTTGAAATGAGCTGATGATTTTCGTTATAAGTCAATTTTATATTGCTTCTGTTGGAGATTTTCGAATCACTGAATGACTTTGGTTGCATAATCAAAGAAAGACCATAGTTGGTTTGGCATTTTCCGAATTATTTCATTCAAGTGAATTCTATTTTTCATTAACTAAAAATGATCATCAGCAAAACTCCTAACAAAGTTGCTTCCAATTTACAATTTTTAACGCTGAGCTTTTTAAAAATTATAAAAAGAAAAATTAATGAGTAGAACAGCTTGTAGTGTGTTCCTATATTGCTGTTTACGAGTAAGTTCCAAAAAAGTGAATTCTATGTCCAATATAGAATTGTCGTTTTGACTACTGCTTGGAAGAAACATCAGTAATTCGTCCTTTAATCGTATTAAAATGTATTCCTTCTTCTCTAGAAAGATTCAACTATGTAAAATCTGTACCAATACCATCTCGATCAAAAGTAAAAGCCCCCTGAAAGACACAACTTGAAAAATTAACGGGAAGAAAAGTACGGATTTACTTTCTGAATTTTGTTAAACTAACTGCTACTTTCACGTTTGTCATAAACCTCACAAGTCTGCGGCACATGTGCTTCGGTATTTTCCTCGACTTGCCGTTTGTAAATTTAGTTTGACTAAGCCTTCTCAGGAAAGTGTTGGTTGGTTTTTCCTCGGCTAACAAACTTTAAGCTTCTCTAATCCTGATTCTGTAGTTGGGTTTTTTTTTTTTTTCGTCACCTTGCAATATTTAAACCCAAGTACTCTAACCCTTCTTAAGAAATTTGTTAGTATTTTTGGGTGTAGGGTGCCATGCCAGGGAACCATTCCTTTACGATTCAGGTGAAATACACTTCACTTAAGTAGTTTTAAAGGCATTTTAAACCGCAAACATATCACTGTTTTTGATATTTCGCTTTGGTTCTCGCTTGTTCATATACAAATTGGATTTTCAACTTTTGCCATAGACTGATCGCGCTTTCTTCAGTTTTTAGGAAGATGGGTATTGCTAACATTTGGTTAATTAAGTCATTTAGCAATCATACACTGATAAACATAGCATCTTAAAACATTAAACTAAGTCCTGGCCTGTCTATAACTTTCAGTTAACAATTATTCTGTGATAACCTATTGTAAATTGAACGTCAATATAGCAAAAAATATTTTCAGTCGTTATTAGGTTTTCAGATTTGAAACCCTCTTTTATAACTTCATTAGGATGACCCAATATCCAGTAAAAAAAGGCAAACATTTAACAGAAAAATATAAAAAATGTCAGACACTCAGTGCACAAAAGCAATAAGGTCCTCGATTAAATAAAACCCGTCTACCAATCTCAAATTGGGTGCTTTGTAAGAACCCAAAAATGAAGAACAATTACTCCTCCCTCGTCAAATCAATCACTTGCTATCTTCCAATCCATCAGGACATCTTTATATTTTTTCTTTAGTGCTGTGCTGTTTAAAAATAAGTATGATCAAACAAATAGTAAAAAAAATCGCCCAATTATTTTGGTTCCAGCATATTACAATATAACAAGATTTGTTTTTTTTTTCTAAACATTGTTCATTATTTATATATTATCAATTTTTTTTTTAAATATATGAAAGAAAAATATATTTGTTACTTGTACATTATATACATATATTTTCTTTTTAAATTAATATTTAAACATCAATAATTGTAATTATTTTTATTTTCTATTTACTTAAGAATAAAACAAAAAAAATCTATATATATATATACATAAATATATATGCATCCATATACATATATATTTTAGGATTTACGAATTGCAGAAATGAAAATATAAAAATATTGAAAAAAAAAACCCAATTTGTGATATAATAAGTTAATGGAATATGAAAATGTTTAATAAGGATTTTTTATATACATATAAAAAAAACTACTCACAATATAAGAAAGAAAATTAAAAACAAAAAAAAGAAAACCGAAAAAAAAACAGAATAACAAATTTAATTATATTTTAGATAGAGTTTAAAAAAAAAGGCTATAAAAGTGGATATAATGGTAAGAAAAACAAAGAAAATATTAAACATAAAAAGAAAAAATAAATATAGAAACCTAATATGAAGACAAAACAAAAGGCAAGCTATTTATCAATAAATGTGTATATAAAAATATACGAAAAAAAAATCAGACCCTTAAGATATTGTATATGAAAGTAAAAACACATAAATAATTGAGAGATGTGAAATGAAGTAATTATGTATCTTTTTTGCAACAATTTGAAGAAAATTTTTTTTGGCAGATTTTTAAAACTGGAGTAGTCTACTGCATAGGATTTAAGCTGAGTTAAAATACTTAAATATTTTGTTTTTTTGGTTTTGTTATTTATTTAACCTTTTCGTTGTTTAGATATTTATTGTAAACAGAAAATTGACAGTAACTTAACATTGCGACATTTTTGCACCATTCGTCCAAAGCAACAAAAATATCTATAGGCCTCATTTTAAACAATCCGTGGAATATCACGGCATATCCTATAATTTGTGGATAGATGCTATAAAATATAGGTCAAGTTCTTTTTGTCTTTTTGGCATAACCTTTTTGTTTCAATACTACTTAACATAACTTTGACACTTAGCTCCTCCCTTTACTTTTTTGAAAAGCTCGTCAAATTAGGGATATTTTAAGTATTGACAAGTTTCCTAACATCGCCCCACAAATGCTGGATTAGATTCAGGTCTTCGGTAAGAACAATTCGTAATTTGTTTCAGGCTTTTTTTATTTAAAAAAAAAAAACAACGGGTAAATTATATTCTGCCCACGTTAACATTACACTTTGTAGATCTTCGACACATTTTTCTTTTGTTAGTAAACCTTTTATTTGTTGAATTAATCCGATGATTACCCAGAAAAAGATTCACCGTACATTTACAAGTGCGAACACGAGTAAATTACAACTGGCGAAACGTACTTTTTGATTATTTTTGGATTGGCAATCTATGAACCGCTGTATTTTTCGAGTTATACTCGATCAAATTCTTTGCTAAATACTTGCAATAATTCGGGTTTTTAGAGAATAATCCTTGCAATGACGGTTCCCATCATTATCAATCGGTAAAAACTGTGTAATCTCCACTCATTTGATATTCTACAACTCCCATAATTTATCCCTTCCTTGTGACAATAACTCAGTATTTGAACATCTTTTGTCAGAAAAGATCAGATGATGTGTCCTTAAACTTTGCTTCTCTCTTCTCCAGGTGTTTATTAAATTTTGTCACATTTCATCGATTAGAGTTCCAATAATCCAGTAGATGAGAAGATACAAAGCAGAAAATTACATCTGGCAAATATGTATATTAATTGTTTCGTTCGTACAAAAGGCCGCATCCCCCCCTTTTTTTTTGATGCCGGGAGTTCAGTTTTTGGTACATTTTTTAAAGTTTCGGGAAGCTAAAACAAGCGTCAGTCACTCTTTGGCTGTTTTGAAGCCGGATTTTGTGCTTTCGCCTTAGATATATAGCTAAATGCTCTTCCTGATAATCGCTTCCAACATAAATTCGAGTTATCAACGCTTTAAACCTAGATTGGGATATAACCTCCTGTTTCCATAATTTCCTAGAGTTTCTGTGGAAAACTAACTGGCGGTTTAATATCGCCGATTGCAGCTTACCTCTTTAAATTAGTAATTGGAAGCTTATACATTTTTTTAAAAATTTTTCGAACCATCCGCGACTCGCTCTAAAATTAATACCATCCATAAGTGTGTAGCATGAAATAAAAACTGACGATTGATGGTAAAAATGAATTGAATTTTTTCATGGATTTTGTAGAAATGGCGGAGCATGATGGGCTTCACAGACGAAGTTAATAGTAGAATTTTATCATCGTATTAGTTTTTTTTTTTTTTTTGTTTTGAGGTATGTGTATGTAGATCAAAACCCCTTTCTCTTGGAATATTTTAGTTGTTGTTTCATTCATTTTATGTCCGCTCCCAAAGCAGATAAATTCAACAATGAAAAGGAAAAATTGAGAAAATATTCGAAAAAATGCATTTCCTGGAGTGATAGTGTGTAGCCCGAAATGAGGTGATAAGAACTGACAGTCTGGAAATGTCATTTGAAAAATGATACTCTGTACCATACCTAAAATATGCTCAAATCGTTCAAATTCTGTATTCAAGTTACTAAAACCTTTTCCATTTTCTTTATACAATAACAGTAAGTCGGAGCTTAGTTGCAAATAGTGCCTGAGGTAGATACTCTAGTTTTAACACTTCCATGAAACTTATCTCCACAGTACGGAGAGTTGATTGAGGAAGTCTCATAGACCGTACTACATGTATGAAGTGCGTTCACTCTTTCCAAACGGTTTATCCAGTTTAGAGTTTATTTCTAACGCGTTTATAGCTTCTTTTTTTCAAAAGAACTGTGGTGACTCAAGTGTACACTTTATAGTAAAATCAGCTACAAGAAGATAAGTGCATGTACGCGTGTTTTTTTTTGTTTTTTTTAAATACCTTTGTTAAGTTTAAGAGTTATTCGTTTCATTACCACAAAGAATAAGTATCCAAACATATTCTAGTCGGTTTTGTCCTTGTTATTTAGTTACCAATTATTCACAATTTTGCGTTGAATACTCCTTTGCTTTCTGTTTTGAGATCCTTTCCGGATAGCTCGACAATATTTCGATCAGCTTGAATTTTAGTTTTGCGCGGTATTTTACTTTCTAAGCAACAGCAACATCAGCATACAGTTGTAAATGCATCAAGAATTTTCCTTTTGATTACTTATTTCATTATAAGACAGCCAGTTCTCTTTAATTAAAAAAAATAGCTTTATGATCGGATTAGAGTGCTGCCATTATTACTTATTAAATTTACTTACACAGATTTTATTATTGGAAAAGGTACTTTTCGAAATATTGACCGTAATTCTGTATAGCTACTCCTTGCAGTTATAGACTTTATCTTAGTTTAATTAATTTACTCGCTGTAAGCACTTGGGTTAATCAGCAAATCACTCTAGAAATTAACAGCTGAGTAATACTCATAAATAGCCAAAAATCAGTGTTGTGGGGAACAATAACAACGTTTCTCTGTTTGAGAGCATATTTAGAGCTCCTCGGGTATGTTTATCAGAATAAGGGGTTCTCGAAATTGTATTGTATTTTTTAAGTGCCTTTTTATTTTTGTTTTGATCGTTTTCGTAAGTTATTCTATATTAGAAATAAAAAATCTCCTATTCCCGATCATACCACTTTAAAACTTATGCAGTAGTCTTCTGAGGAAAATGAATTAATTTTATTTCGTTTTTGCCTATCCCAAATTTGACAAAATTCAAAATTCATATTTTCGTTGTTGATTCTTCTTTTGTTTTTGAAATATTTACAAAAAAAAATTGGAAAAAGTAAAGAAAAACACTGTAATGCGATCTTAAATGCACAATGTTATAAGAAAAGAAAATTACAGAAGAAACTAAATGTACTTAAATATAAATAAATGTGCTTAGATATATTTTCTTTATTATAAAGCTCTTTTAATTTATAAACATTTAAACAAAAAATAAAAAACAATTAATTAGTGAAACAAACAAAAATCAAATGTTGTTGTAAAAATGTCATTCTGCCTTTTCATAATTTTCTTTTATTTTATGTATCTACGATATATAAAATCTTAAACAAAAGTTAAAAAAAAAAAAGAAAAAACTAAAACAATCCCTAAACAAATAACGAAAACCATAATTATCCACAAAAAAAAAATCTCTATACAATATCCGATAAATAAAAAAACAAAAACAAAACAAATTTGTAGTACTGAAAAACAAAAATTCATATTAAAGTAAGAAAAAAAAAACATTAAAAAAGAAAAGTATTAACTTGAAGAAAAACAGAAATTAAAAATGAACAAAACCATCGCAACAATGTTTTTAACAAAATTAAATATAATATAAAATGTAAAACAAAACACACATCCACGTACATGCATTCATACTCGTATATACATTTGTTAAATAAGAAAAATCGTAACTAAAAAACGAACAATGAATGTACTGTCTTTTTAAAAACAAAACAAAACAAATAAAAAAAAAATACAACAAATGGATATAAAGTAAAGAAGATAAAATAATATGATTTACCTATAGAGTACAAATCAAAACTCAAAAAAAAAAAAGAAAATACAAACTTAAATATTTAATTAACAATTATAAAAATGAAAAACAAATAAAAAAACAAAAAACAAAACTAAAAAAAAAACAAAAGAAACAAATTGATATAGAAGACAAACGTGAAAAAAAGTCAATAAAAAAATAAAAAAAAAACAAAATAAAAATAAAAATTATATAAATATAATCAAACTGTGTTTCAATTTTGCATATACTATCGGGTTTTCCAATAGGGACTTGACAACTTTGAATTTAATTTGTGAACGCACTCTTTCACTAATCATCAAACTGTCACTGTCAATTTATTCAGTAAACTCAAGATTTTCATCATGGTAAAGTACACGAACGAGCAATTCTGCAGATTATAAAAATTTTCTACCGAAATTCGGAGTCGATGACTACAACTCTTAAGAGCGTTAATTTCAATTTTTGGTCGTAATTATCACCCTAGTAGAGAGGCAACAATAAGTTTAGTGCACAAATTTGAGTCTACATATTCGTTGTGTGATGTTGCCGTGTCAGTGAGACAGCGGGTTGGTCGATGTGTCGAAAATATCGCTGCCGTTCAGGCGTCCGTAGCAAACGATCCAAATCAATCAATTCCACAGCGTTCTCAAAACTTGGGCATCGCTCAGACCACATTATGGCGTATTTTGCGTAAGGATCTTGGTTCACACCCATACAAGATCAAGCTGACTCAAGAATTGAAGCCGATGGACCATTTGAAGCGACGTACGTTCTCCGATTGGATTCTGGAGAAGATGCGCCAAGATGGTGAATTTCATCGCAAAATCATCTTCAGTCGATTGGCCGCCTCGTTCTTGCGATTTAACGCCGCTTGACTATTTTCTGTGAGGCTACGTTAAGTCATTGGTTTATGCTAACAAGCCGACGACGTTGGAAGAGCTCAGAGCCAACATTGAACCCAAAATAGCGGCAATTTCGGCCGAAATGTGTGGCCGAGTCGTTGAAAATTGGGTCTAACGAATCGACCGCTACAAACGTGCCGCGGTGGCCATATGAATGAAGTCGAGTTCTATTCATAAATGTTTTGATTCTACTTCAAGCCGATAATAAAGTTGAAATATCTAAAATGGTTTGTGTTTTATTTAAAAAAAAAGTTGTCCAGTCCTTATTGGAAAATCCTTTACATAATAGAGGTCCGCACGAATGCACTCATTTGCCCTTTTTTAACGGGTACAATACTTCAGTGTACTCATTTCATTTCATTATATGAGTAAATTTACCGTACAAATGAGTTCTTTGATTAAAAGGAACAGCTACTGTATTGTACACCACTTGATTACTTGATACCAAAATGCGTACACTGCTTGGTTTCATATACGCAAGTGAGTGGTTGCTTTGAACTAGATGTCTGCATGAATGCATTCATTTACTTCTCTCAATGGGTACAGTAGTTCAGTGTATTTTATTCACTGCAGTGATATATACTCGTATACTCTAAAAATGTTCAAGAGACAAACACTGCACAATATTCCACCACAAGATAACGAATCGAATGCACTACTTGATTTCTCTTTTGCGAGTGGGTGCTTTATTCAAACAAACCGAGTGCATGTTTAACTGTTCATCTACACCGAGTACACCGTTTCGAGTTTCGAATAACTCGAATGCAGTGAGTGGGTAGTGCATCCTTCACATTATAGGGGCATGGCTTCAAAACCTTAAAAATTTTTAAAATACTTCAAGAACAGTGGTTTACACACGTAAGTTGTATTTTTATACCACAGACGGACTAACGAGCATATAAAAACAAGAATTAAACAAAAAATCCGACATGTTACATGAACGTGCCTTCCATCGATTGGATATCACGATATTTTTTTTTTGTTTGTTATTTACCTATATATGCTTGGAAATAGGTCCTCGTTTCCGAAATCCGTCGCGTCTTTTATTTATTCAATTGTTTAAAGTTGTGATCATTGTATGACGGCAATTGTTTGTTTAAAATAATTTTGTTTAGATTCCTATTAATGAAAATAAACGTGAATATTTGATAGCTATGCAGCCTGTATGCAAAGACAAGTGCACAGCGAGTATTCGGTGTACTCTATGAAGTGTACCCGTTTGATATGAATGCACTGAACTAAATGTTTTGTTATCAATGGGTGAAGTACTCACTCGCTAATCGAATATCAAGTGATTTATTTATTTGATTTTTCAAGATATGAATATAATGAATAAGGTACCATAAAAAATTGAATGCCTTGAAAATTGCGTAGCTAATTTTATTGATTTAACAAAATGGAAGTCAATAATGTAAGTTAATTTTTGTTCCGAAATAATAACATACTTATATTCACTCATATTTAATTTCTGACAAGGATTCAACAAATGATTCAAATTTTTCCATGGCAAGCAATATCAGCTTGCTGAATAGTTCAGCAATTAAAGACAAAATTGTGCGCGGTGATCTCAGAATTATCAATAAAAGAGGCAGAAGCAAAGTGTGGGATATATGGTCAAAATGTGGATGTTGATAAGCTGTTACCACACCCTACGACAATTTCACGAAATGTTCAAAATTTAAGCGACAAATGTTTCAAAATTATAAAACATGAAATAAATTCAATAAAAAATATTGGCTTTGGATTAACATCAGACATTTGGGTGGACAACTATATGAAGACTTCATACATTTCATTGACAATCTATTGTATTATATAAAAGGAAAATTAATTCAAGACTCTTAGGTCTAAAATCCATGAAGGGCGAATCGTGTTCAGGGAACAGGAAATTTTGAAGGAAATTTCCAAGTCACTCCTTTTCATGCTAACGAATATTTTCGTTAAATTTTCAGGTAAAAATATTAACTCAAAGGTTAGTAATATTTTGAGCGAATTCGAATTTGAATTGAATAAGAAGGCCATTTTAGTGATGGACAGGGGGTAAATATGGTTGCTGGCTTTCGTTCACCCAACCACGTTTTCTGCATAAACCAACTTCTAAATAACACTATAGAAAAAGCAATCAAAGAAATTTATGAAATAGCTGAGTTATGTATCATGTGCTCCAAACTCGTAAAATTCTTTAAGAAATCAGACATTAACTCTAGTTTGAAAACTTCTCTAAAAAGTTACTCTTGCACACGGTGGAACACAATTTTTTATTTATTTGAATCCATAGAAAAAAATTGGGAGGAAATTACTAGTATATCAAATGAAAAAAACCTACATACATATTTTTTGAAAAATGAACAAATAAAATTAATAAAATAGAAGAAGTAATACATTTTTAACAAAATATGAAACTGCGTTTGAATTTATTTATAAGAACAACACAATTTTTCAATGCCGTAGTCCTACAAAATTACTTCAAATCATTTCCCCAACAATCGTAAATATAGTACTGAGTGGATTCATTCAAAATGAGTGGACTCAATGTATTCGGTGTACCCATTCTATGTGAGTACACTGAACTAAATGGAACTAGTTTCAAGCATTCGTTGCAGGTGCCTAATACATAAGAAATATTTGGTTGTCGGAAGAGTCATCCTCCGAACAGACGGTGTTGTTTTATTTTTTGAATTTATAGATTAATCGCGTCAATATTGCTTATGGCATTTGGCGGTTCAAGTTGCATTCTAAAAAAGAACTCGTGTTATGTAGAATTTGAAATAGATAAAAGATCACCAAGATTTACCACTTCATAGGGATGAACAATTTTGTATTTTAATACAATCATAAGTGTGACCAATTTAGCATTTTTCCTGCTAAATTTACCAGGAATATTTTGTTCTTAGCCCCTTTTTTCCTCAAATCATGCAAGCATATTTTTTAGCATAATTCCAAGATTTAGCAGGATTTTTGTTTAGTCAAAGTATAAATTTAAATAATAAAATAGGCGAATGGGAAAGGTGTCATGACGGCTGCTTTTATACGAGTAAGAACACAATAAAAACGAAGAAATTAATGTTTTTATCTGAAATAATTTCAAGAGCAAAATATTTTTTTCCAGTCGTTTTACCGAAATCAAAACATTATTAATTCGATGTGCATATACATATAGCATTAAACGTAAATATTGTCAAAAAGCAAATATACCGTTGGCTATAAATCCTGCTTATACAAATTGGTTGCCGATTGAAAGTAATGTCATAATGTGTGTGGGAATTTTGTTGGTGTACTGTTTCGTATTGCTATAAGAGCATAACACCTACAGCAATTCGAAACCAATGACAAACAATTTTCGACCTATAAAGAGACTGTTAGGTTGAAAGAAATGTTTCTTCGGTCCTATAAGACGAACCCGACAGACTAAATCCGGAAAAAAATTCAGACGAGCCAGGACTGACTGCAACGCCTTTCTTAAGTGTATGAAATTTCTATACGACCAAAAACTGAGACCAAAAATGGCCCAAAGTTAGTAAAAAATTTAGGTTGTTTGTCAAAAACATTAGAAATTCTGCCTTATCCTCCATCCCAACGCTCATATAAAATGACATTCCAGCAGTCAGCTCTTTGGACAAAGCCAATCTGCTTGCAGCCCACTTAGCAGTTCAACGCTTCCAGATTGTACTTTCTCTCAACATTCACAAATCCGCTGGTCCAGACGGTATATATCCCCTTCTTCTGAAGAGGTGTTCTTCTACGATGGCGATGCCTAATTTTTCCATCAATCCTACTCTTAAGGACTTTTCTTTTTCCTCTTACAGACCCATTTCACTTACGTCCCTTCTTTCGAAGGTCATGGAAACGCTCATAAATCGTCAGCGCGTGAAATATCTCGAAACACGAAAACTTCTTAATGACCGGCAGTACGGTTTTCGTAGCAACAGGTCCACTGGTGATTTGATAGCATGTCTCACCGAAAAGTGAAACCAAAGTTTACATCAATCTGGCGAAATCGAGATAGTTGCACTTAAGGCATTTGACAAAGTTTAGCATCAGGCTCTTTTGTCGAAAATGCGTGCATTTGGGATCGACGACTCTCTTCTTCAATAGATTGGAGATCACCTTTCGGATCGTTCTATTCAAGTTGTCTTGGATGGTTTCAAGTCTGATATTCATAAAATAAATGCTGGTGTGCCTCAGGATTCCGTTCTGTCTCCGACATTCTGTTGAATCTTCATAAATGATCTATTGTCTGCTACTTCTAATCCAGTATATTCATTTGCTGACGCCAGTACTCTGCTTTTCATATTCGTTCCCGGACTCACGTCCCTGCTCTTCGGCTGTAGAATGGGAACAGCAGGGTATGATAAGCTCATTAAATTTCGATATTAATAACATAATCAATCTGGGGAAAATTCAATACTTCCAAAACACATTGCTGTCTGCTGTCCTAAAGCGAAATTCAAATAATCAGCCATTATCAATGGATGGCACTTGGGTCGTCGACAACGAAAAAATTTTCATTCTCGATATATGTGTCAATGACAACTTACGTTGGATGAGCACATGTTCGTAATCGCCAAAAATGATTTCGCAGCATCTAGGTTTTTTCAAGTGATGTAAGAAATATTTCATCCCCTCTGATCTGGCTTCAATATATAAGGCTTTCATTAGCCCAAGATTGAAGTACAATGCTCACATCTGGTAAGGTGTCCCCAAGACATATTTGCGTCTACTAGATAGGATTCTAAACTGTGCGATAAAACTTATAAGTGATGCTAATATTACAAAGTCGATTGACACCCTCGTAATCGTAATATATCCTGCCTCACCTTGTTGTTTTGCTATTTTCACCAGCAGTGCTCCGCTGAAATCGCCAGTAGCATTGCGTACCTTCAAACCTTTTACCTTAACACCCGTCTCGCTATGAATGCTCAACAGTGCACCCTCAAGTCCAACGTACCCTGAAATATCGTTTCCTAAGTCTAACAACTCGCTTATGGAAGGGCATATCGAGCTCTTTATTCCCTAGTCATTATAACCTCCAAACATTCAAGACCAACGTACATACGTACCTCCCTTTCTATCATCCCTAATTTTCCATCGCCCGCACCATCATTTTAAGGATGCTAATAACCCCTTGAGCGAGCGCCAATTATTAAAAAAAATAAGGCGAATTGTCTTCCATTTTTTTTTGAAGCTTTAAATGTAACATATGTTAAGATGGCGTTAAGTTGAAAAAATGATATCGTCAAATGACCACCTACTGAGTTGATGCACATTTCATTTTACGTTGTATTGAATTGTTGCTCGTAAAACATCTGGCTCCAAATTGATGATTCCCTCTTTGACATTGGCTATCTGTCTATAACATTAATGTCAAGACACAATGAAATTTAACACAATTTCCGAAAATTATGGCACATTCACGTTATGACATTACTTTTTCCGACCTTGTATTTCAAAGCCAACACTTTTTGTTGGCTTTTTATCTGTCATTCATTGCAATTGCCAGTTCTGCAGCTTCTTTATTAAGTGTTCCCAAAAGCATCGAGTTTCTTTTTAACGAATCCTGGAATCGGTTAGCTTTATCCTAGCACAGGCAATATGCATATCGCAAGCTGTATAGTCTTATCAGTGAATATCAACTCGCTGGCTTTTAATTGAGGTTGCAGTTTTAAGAATTTCTGGTCAGTATCTAAACTGTAAACTAATTTTTAACCTCGTGACCTTAATGATAGTAAAGTACGAGTAAATTTTGTTTAATTTCTATTTTTAAGATCTATTTTGAAATAAATTTTAATGGTCAACAAAGTCTTTGAAAGTAATAAAGCTGATTTGCTGATTTTATAAACGTTTTCAAAGATTTATTTTGTTTTATTTTTCCTTGTTTTTTCTAAATTAATTTTGAAAAGAACTGTCAAAATTTCATTATAAGGCTTATTAAAGAGCTGCAGGTAAGGGCAGTAACAAATCCTAGAATTTTAAAATAAATTAACCTTCTTTCGGTAAAGAAAAATTCTTGAGAATACTCGTACATAAACATCAGTTAACAGATTTTTTTAAAGAAGAAAAAGAATGAACGTAAAACGTAAAATTCTTTTAATCAGAGATAATTTGTCAGTTCTATCATTCCTTAACAAAATCGTTAGCAGGATCGTTGATTAAGCAGGATTTCAAATATTGGATTGGCCACACTGACAATCACACTCTTTAACTAATTTTATGATCTTTCAACATCAAAACATCAGTCAAGCCTTGCGTTTTTACCATGGTAAAGTTCACGAACGAGCGACGTTTGAAAATTCGTCGTAGTAATCGACCCAGATAGGTTATGCGTGCTAAGGGGGAACTGGCAAATTCCTATGCCAGTGAGACAACGCACCGGTCGAAGCACCGAACATATCGTAGCCGAAAGTGCTTTAGTTCAAAGTGATATAAATTAGTCGATTCCACGCAACTCTCAATTGGAAACCTCTCAGTCCATATTTTGACGAATTTTGCTTAAAGATCATGCCTTACACCCTTTCAAGATCGAATTGACTTAAGAACTGAAGTCTCTTACGCATTTGAAGTTTCGAAATTTCGGAATTTTATCGAAAAATCATTTTCAGCGATGAAGATGAATACTTGCGAGTTTGTATACAAACAAGTTTGAGTAAGCTTGATTGTTTGCAAACATTTGACTCGTTGGCGAGTATATGCATAAGTATTTTTGTTAGCAGGGGAATCTTGATTGCTATAAAACTGTAGGTTTCGTGCTTTGCGCACGCATCACGTGGAAATTACTGAATGGATTATAGGGAGTGCTTTAGGAAATGTCAGTCATTGCCACGTTTATTTTTAGTGGCGTTTCTCTTCCGGACTTTTATTTCTTTAACTTGCCATTACCTTCATACATCTTTATTTATACAACACAAGGTGCATTTTATGACCCAAATTGCTGAAATTGTATTAACATAATCAGATTTTCTTTCTCTCTTCACATTGTTGTCTATCACAGAATCCATCGTACTCGGAATTTTGCTACGAACCCCGGAGAATTCGTCGTAGTGGACATTTTTGCTACGAATTTCGAAATTCGTAGAAAGTGGTATCACCGAATCCGAATGAATCGGAATTTTGATATTTAAATCTACGATCTATTTGATTTTTCGTGGTGCGCAGGTAAAAAGGATTCAAAATGCAAAACCCGATAGTTTGTTTGTTACATTATGGAAAAATAATAATTGTTTGTTCATTAAAAGTAGAAAATTTTAACAAATAAACTGCAGTACCAGAGAATGGTGGAGCTGCTTTTTACAAAGGGGTCAAAACAAGAAGTAAACGCTTTCTGGGAACATCTCAAGACTGATCTTAACAGCCTCGGACCACCTTCAAGGGACACCAGTAGTTGAAAAAAAGTATGTTAGAGAATGGGTGTTCTGTATTGGGGTTTCAAGATCGCAAGTATCGTCGAAAAGCAGATATTTCACCAAAACGATATGGATTTTAAATAATTTCATTCCATTATACACTTAGGTTTGGTTGGATTGAAAAGCTTCAAAACTCATCAACAATTATAGACCATATAGAAGACCCTTGGCTGGGTGAAATCTCAGAGGAAGCGGAAGTTCCAATCGAGGGCATACTATGCGGCGGAGTTCCTCTTCAACCACCCAGCGAATAGATACTGCCTTTGCGTCTAACATTTTCCTCCTCACTAGCAACAATTGCAAATGCAACATTTCTAACCATTTTTTTTTGTTCAAAACACACAAAACAACGATTGTAATTTATTTATTTCTCCAATTTTACTTTACTTAGACGTTAAACAGCTGATTTCAAAATTTGAAATATGATTTTTAAGTGCGGCAATGCTTTTTGCGGTTACATTCGGATTCCATGATACACATTTTTTCGTATTCGTATCGTAGATCGGAATTCGTAACTTTATTACGAGGGATTCTGTGATAGAGCTGAATATCTATTTTTTCCGTGTACTTAAATTCAATATGTGTACTACACCTGAAATAAATTTCAGCACGATATCTGAATTATTCGGTGTTTTATTTAAATAAAATATTGTTATGTCTTTATTGAAAAATCCTTTACTTTTATAAAGGGAAGAATGCCAGTCAAGCTTGTGAAAAGTTGCGGAACGTTTTCGGTGACGATGTTCTACAGAAACGTCAGCGTCAATGATGATTCCAAAAATTCGACGTTGGCGATTTTAATCCCAATGACGCACTCCAGTCAGAAAGGTCCACCGAGGTTGATGACAACATAAAGACATTGATCGAGTCAAACCCATACTACACGGCACGAGAGATTGCAGAAATATTTAACATCCGTTTTTCAAGCATTTATAATCACCTGAAGAGACCGGGATACATAAGCAAGCTCGATAATACCATGTCTGAAAACTTAGGCTTATTGATTTTGCAGCGGATCCCGAAATGTCTCAACAACTCAAAGCCCAGTGATAATACTGTCAACGTGCCATTAGAGATGCGGTAACTGTTGTGCCATGTCCAAAAAATTCTTGGCCTAATGAAGAATGCCGCCGAGGAGGCGCTCGTGAGCTCTATAGGCGGAAGGGACGGGAAGAACATTGGCTTCTCCAAAAGAAAAACAAATTAAACGAGGAGTGTGCAATCGGAGTTATTGAGATGTTTCTTCTCCGGAAATAACATACAAAAGTCTTGCTAACAGGTAAAAAGAACGTGTCAAAGCAAGAAAACCCGTACAGAAGCCTGAAGAGATGAAGAAGGAAACCTTGTAGTAGAACAACGGCATAACATTTTTGAACGCAAAACAAATGACGATCGTACTTAAATATGTATTTCTGCGTAATAAAATGCGCTCAAAAAGGCTCTGTGATTTTAAATAAAGGCACCAGAAGATGACATCTAGTTTTACCAAGACCATCATTTAAAAAAGCAATAGAGTCTAAAAGTCAGAAAGAAATATGTTGAAGCACCAACAGCAAGTTCATGGCCTCAGCAGAGTGTCCTGTAGGATGGTCCTAAGGTTCACAAATCCATGAGAAGCGGCGTAGTGGCAACACTTGTTTCAAATTGGTGTTCCATAAAAGCAAGATCATTGGTATGCCTACTCATATTAGCATTGATAGACAGCAGATCAAAAAATTTGGACATAATGTTTTGCTGTTTTAGATATGGGGAACCAGTGCAATCGCAGCAAAGTAGACATACAGAACTTCGAAAAGGATCGCTGACGTTATAAGTAGGCTGGAAGCTTTTGGAAATCCATGTGTAATAAATATCCACCGATTTAACTGCCCAACTCGTATCTTTAACGAAAGACTTTAGGAGGGAATAGACTAGGAACGGACAAACGTTACGAGTATTGTACAAACATTTAAGTGATAGAAGCGCTTCTACGTTTAAATCCATTCACTCAACAAGAATGAATGCAGGAAGGTCCTTGTTTGATGTGGCGCCGAGCGGTCGAAAAGGAATCTCAGAAAGAGATAAATGGAAACCAAAATTTCCATCTCCTTGTTTTTTTAACGCTTGTAAGAGTTTTGATGATTTCTACGACATCCATTGTCGTATGAGTGCACCTTCTGACCGCTATCAACCATCATTTCCTGTCCTCAGAACCAGGTTTAATGAGAGTAACGGGTAGGTTAGAATGTAGAAGAACCTACGTTGATGTTTCGGAATCCTATGAAACTAGGGCTTGACTCCGCGTTAGGAAAATACGAGTAAATATATATTTTCCCAGCGGAGACATTCCAAATGCTAATATTTTGAAGAATAGCCTTTGGATTCGCGTAGATCATGCGATATAATAAAAAAGTCGGAAGAAGAGCTAAACAGTTAAAGACTTTCTAAGCAAAGGCTTAAACAGTCATGATCTTTTCTAGAACAAACCTATCGTAGGGTAAGTCAAATAAAAAACAGTATCTTTTGAGCCTAAATGGCTACATTTTTCTCCAACCTCGTTATCTTTATTTTTTTTTTTCTAATTACAGGTTATGAAGTAGTCACATTATTAGGGAGTCACAGTGAAGGTAAACTGTCATGCCTCTTTATTCTCCTTGCTTCCAAATATTTTTTTCATGATCTTCCATCGGTGTGATCTGGATTCATCGCAGCATTTTTTCGCTATAGCACTGCGCACATCACTTTTAGAAGCATGCGTCCTTCCAGTGATCAAGTAGATTATATCTTCAATTTTACTAGGATCAAGACGTCCTTTTATTTGCTTACTATCTGATGTTGATGGTTTGCCCGTAAGATTATAATGAGCTAATATATCACGACCAAAAACGATGGTTAGAATTTTCCTGGTAATGGCAGCAATAGAGCGGTTCCAATCGATAATCGCCCAAGCTATTTGGGGTATTTCGGTTCCATTAGGACCAATGACTATGGTGCTTTTGTCCTTTGCTAAGGTGAGTGTAAGTTTTCCAAACTTCTCCGTCTTTGTAGACTTTTTGAACAGATTAGGTTTGCTAATCCATAGCTCTCGACGAAATGTATCAGCAAATCCCGGCAGACGATACAAACCATCTTGGTTTTGAGAATTCTGAAGTTGATTGATTAATTTTCGACATCTTAGCTTCATTTGTGTTTGGGATAACTTTTTTTTGGCTGGCGATGGTAATGGTGAATCAATTCGAGTGTTTGAGGTGGTCGTTTTAGGATTTCGAGGATAAAGTTCATCAGAGTCCGAATTTTCATGGTGTTCAGTCGATGTTGTTCTTTTAGAGTCCAAGGACGATGTTGATGAGATGTTCTCTTTTTCAAACTTAGTAACATCACTCAGAGATGTGGCACGTTCGTATTCTAAAAGAATTCGCTTACGAAAATGCTACAATAAGAAGAAAAGAGGATAAGTTTGAAAATGGTTTTAAACTGTTAAAAGGACAATTTCCACTTACCATCACAGTACTCATTTCGAAGGGTTTGTGGGTGTCTTGATTTTTAAAAGATGTTGTGGACTTTAATAAAAAAATTCTTCCAAAATGAGAGAATTATATAGTAAGGACGGAGAATGATAGCAGGTGTGTGTGACCTTTGTCTTTTCCGGAAAAACGTCCCTGCAATTTGTGAAAGCTTAGTTTTATTGGTTTCACTAAATATTGCGGCTGTTGATCTAATTTATTTTGTGAGGTAAGCTTGTTAGATTATAGAAAAGGATTTGTAGAGAAAATCGTTGACAGTTAGTCAGCGCAGCGAGCATCATCGGCCAGTGTTGTGCTTAACATGACGCCATTAATGGTGGTGCCCTTTTTCTGTTATAATGACAATATATCAATTATGTAGGTGTTAAGGACAGCGTCTTATTCCTTTTAGCCAAGTGTCCCTGAAAGTTCGAACGAGTGCTTAAGAATGTGACAGATGTGAATCAAATAGAACCTTCGGATAAAGACGAACTCAATTCCGCAACAAGGCTACTTTCGCCTACATCAGCCTGGTGTGCGCTGACTTTTCATAAAGAAAAAAATACTTCCAAATGCTGCTTCTTCAAGACCTTTGATAGAATAGCGGACATAGATTTTTCCAGAACTGAATAGTATCAAATTGTTAAAGCAAATTGTTCTGAGCAGCTAATGTAGATTTGGAATACTACCAAGTAGCAGCCAAGATACGACTACGGATGTCTAAGAAAGGGTTTTCCAATAAGGACTTGACAACTTTGTTTTTAAATAAAACGCAAATCATTTCAGATATTTCCAAAACTTTATTATCGGCTTGAAGTACAATGAAAACATTTATGAATGGAACTCGACTTCGTTCATATGGTCACCGCGGGCACGCTTGCAACGGTCGGTTCGTTGAACCCAATTTTCAATGACTCGACCACACATTTCGGCCAAAACGGCCGCTATTTCGCGTTCAATGTTGGCTCTGAGCTCTTGCAACGTCGTCGGCTTGTTGGCATAAATCAATGATCAACGTAGCCCCACAGAAAATAGTCAAGCGGCGTTACCATCTTGGCGCATCTTCTCCAGAATCCAATCGGAGAACGTACGTCGCTTCAATTGGTCCATCGACTTCTATTCTTGAGTCAGCTTGATCTTGTATGGGTGTAAACCAAGATCCTTACGAAATATACGCCATAATGTGGTCTGAGCGATGCCCAATTCTTAAGAACGCCGTGGAACTGACTGATTTGGATCGTTTGCTACGGACGCCTGAACGGCAGCGATGTTTTCGACCAACACGTTGTCTCACTGACACTGCAACATCACACAACGAATATGTAGACTCAAATTTTTGCACTAAACTTGTTATTGCCTGTCTAACAGGGCGAGAATTACGACCGAAAATTGAAATTAACGCTCTTAAAGTTGCAGTCACCGACTCCGAATTTCGGTAGAAAATTCTTATAATTTGCAGACGTTGCTCGTTCGTGTACTTTACCATGATGAAAATGTTGAGCTTACTGAATAAATTTACAGTGACAGTTTGATGATTAGTGAAAGAGTGCGTTCACAAATTAAATTCAAAGTTGTCAAGTCCCGTAGTAATCGCAACAAATCACCGTTTCTGCAGACCCCATATCTCACATTCCCTTGTCAACGCCCTTATTCCTTATGGAATGGCCCAGGCAAGCAGAATCGAAGTGTGTATGTCATTATGACAAAATTGTAAAGACAACTGAATAAAAATGATACTGACAGTTTGCAATCTGTCAAGTGATTTGACAAATATAAATGTCTGAAGTACGAGTATGTAATGGGTTAATAACAACACTCTTAATATTACTCTCCAGCTAAAAGTGGGGCTTACTACACAAATTATGTGTCCAATAATAGTATTTTCCAGCTATTTATCGCTAGAATATTTACAAAATAACTATGGAAGCTAACAATGTTCAGTGACCATGAGTTCGCAAAACAATTTATAAAAAACGTCTGCACTTAAAATTTCGCGTCTCAATAAAACAGTTGTGTCGCTGGAAACTTTTCCAACTTTTTAACTTTTTACATCGTAATGGGCAGGACAGAGCAACGAACAACAAATAAAACAATATCCTTCGACGAAATAGGTTCTATTCTAACCAAATTGATTCGAATCTATAAATTAAATGTGAGGACTCCACCTATCCTGGAGGGTAAACAAACATCATCAACTTAATAAAGGACACCCTAATGATTCGGTGTAGCCTAGCTTAACAATTTTCAATATTTCTTTGAATTGTGTTCAAATATTCGAAATCTAAGCCAAAAATCCTGTGGTATAATCTATCGAAGGAACGAAGCGCAAGATTTATCGCACTGGCTAAAGAAGTGCTTCAAAAAATAAATGGTATAGCAGACTCACTTAGCCCGCAAGAAATGTGGAACAGCATGCACGAGGAATGCATAACACTCGCAAAGTCCCATCTGGGGACTATATCGAAATACCATCATGTCGGCAAAGAAACATGGTGCTGGAATGACGAAACCAAACGAGCTGTGGCCGACAAGAAGAGTGCATTCCAAGCGTGGACAAAATGCGATCGGAGTGACGATATCGAAAAAGCTCGACTGGCTCTTGAATACGAGCGTCTTAAAAAGATCGCAAAGAAAGTCCTGGCTCGAACTCGAGCGGCAGAAGCGGAAAACCTGTACCAGGAGTTGGAACAAATATCCTCACGAGCGGCAGATAGAAGACAAGCTATACAAGAAGTTCAAACGTCGTACAATACTAAAGTGCCAAATATTTTTAAGCTCGATGCACAGAGGCGAAAAAATTCGATGGAAATAGCCTCGCCGAAATACATCAAAAATGCAGACGGTCGCTTATTAACAAATGAAAAGGAAATTTGTGACCGGTGGCTTGAATACAGCAAGGAGTTGCTTAACAAACAGTTTCCACGTGATATCGTGCCGACAACTGGTCTATTCGAGGAGGAAGTTTCGGACTTTTCAATCGAAGAAATAAGTATAGCAATCGGAAAAATGAAGTGGGGAAAAGCGGCGGGACCAGACAGCATTCCATCAGAGTTGTGGTCGAAGATGGAGGGAATCGGCAGCGAATGGCTATCGAAACGTTTAAATTAATTAAAATGTGGACAATGTGGACAATGTGGAGTTTTAAACGAACGTCTTCGGCAAATAGTAAAGCTCGATAATAGCAAGTGTGGATTTGTTGAAGGAAGTTCGACGGTGGACGCTATCCAAAGCCTACGAATAATAATGGAAAAGCACCGAGATTCGTCTAAGGATTTACACATGGTTTTTATCGACCTCGAAAAAGCATTCGATCGAGTGCCTAGGGATCTCATATGGGCCGCGCTGAGGTCTCAAAACGTACCGGAAACGTATGTTAGAATAAAATAATATAATAGACATGTACGGAAACGTGAAAACTGCGGTTAAAAGCTCTGCTGTACTAACAAGAGAATTTCCAGTTAATGTCGGAGTGCATCAAGAAAGCGTACTTAGCCCTTTCCTCTTTAACGTAGTATTCGACTATCTTTTAAAAGACTGCATGCGCGAAGCAAATGTAACGCCAATTCTCTTCGCTGACGACGCAGTTATACTTAGCGATAACGTCGAAGATTTACAGAACGCCTTAGATTCATGGAGAAATGCGCTAGAGAGAAACGGGTTTAAAATAAGTCGTTCAAAGACGGAGCATTTGACGTGCCCATTTGCGCATCCGTTGCGACCTGTTCCGGATATAATGTTAGACGGAATAGTTCTTCCGAAAAGCACTATCTTTAAGTACTTAGGATCAATCGTTAACATGGAAGCGAAATGTGACGACGACGTAAACCACAGAGTGAGTGTGGGATGGATGAAATGGCGGGAAAATTCGGGAATCTTTTGCGACCGAAAATTTCCACTTAAATTAAAGGGAAACTCTACACCACGGTTGTTAGACCAGCTCTTATATACGGTTCACAGTGCTGGACAATGTACGAAGCGTTTAAAAACAAAATGACGGCAGCGGAAATGAAAATGTTAAGGATGTCTAGTGGAGTCACTAAACGCGATTGCATTAGATCTACGCGTATAAGAGGAAGTCTACATATAAAGAATTCGGTAACCGAACAGCTTGAGGCGAATAGAATAAGTTGGTATTGCCACGTTCAAAGAAGATCTGCGGAAAATCCAGTTAAAAGGGCACTATCAACTACGGTCACTCCAACTGTAAGAAAACGAGGTCGGAAAAAGAATTCCTGGATTTCTCAGATGGCAAATGCGCAACAACGTCTGGGGTTAACCACTGAAGCGATCCAGGACCGAGCATTATGTAGACGCGTTCTGCGGTCAGCGACATTAGCCAACCCCATAAGCGGAGCAGCAGCGATGCAATAAAAATGGGAAATTCGTTACGCATAAGTTTGTATAACGAGGAAAGGGTTAATAAAAAGGATAAGAAGAAGAAGATTCGAAATCTAAGATCTCAGAGTACCTACATAGAATTTCATAGAGAAGTGCAACCGAACACTGTGAATCTGTGAATCAAGATGTAGATGAGTTAAAAAAAAAGATTCGACTTGTGATCAAGTCTAACAAAAGGTCCCCTTAATTCTTATAAAGCCCACTATATTGAGGAAGTGATTCGAATTCTATGCAATTAGATCAACAATCCCGATTTGAAGTTAATAACAGTAAAACTGAGTTTCCGCAAATTTAATTTAACTGGTTTTCCACTAGTTTTCATTATGAATGGTTTTTAAAACAAAACTACCTACCTGTCCTTCCTTTCCTTATAATTTCATCAACCGAGTTCTCGTGTGTAAATCCTTAACACTAGAAAGGTACTTCTTAATGCTTACTTTATAGGTAAGTTGCAGTTTTAGAAGTAATATCGGACCAACATTGAAAAAGAGTAAAGAAATGATTCGTCTGCTCTACTTTGGATATCTTTATGATTGCATTCAACGCCACTGTAATGTATAATAAAATTCACCAGGTAGTTCGCTCCAGCTTCCTCCACAAACTTGAATCGAACAGATTTTCTGCTACGGAATCATCTGTGTCATCTCTGCTGTTTTTTTAAGTAAAGTAGCCACCTGGAATAATCTTTTTTAAAATAATTTTTGCGTCGTTGAAAAGTTCGTCCAAGTCACGGTCAAATCTTCCCCTTTTTTCCGCTACATCCGTTGAATAGTGGCTTCCATTTGCTAAATATATGCACAAAGTCAACTAAGAATTAACGTGTAGCAAGCTCAGCAACACATATTTGAACGCACGTATCTGTCGTAGTCCATTTGGGTCAACTTTATAGTTTATATACCGAATGAGGCTACGCGATTTCGATATTTTTTCGAGTGCCTACGTGAGTCTCTTAATGTCAGCCCTAAACTATAACATAGTGTGTGAGAGGATATAGATTGCTCCTATTCATAACAAATCAGGAAAACCGGCGGACGATCTATAATTTGTTTCAATATGACGAATTATGCATGAGCTATAAATGCTCAAAAAAAATACTTGGGTTGATGCTCATAAGAGAAATCTCAGCGACCGATCAAGGGTTACCATAGGATAAAGGTCACATCACCTTTATCGACAGAAAGTTGAAAAAGTAGCCAAGGATTGTATTTACGAGTATCTATCAATAATCTTTGATAAATTCAATTAAGGACTAAAGACCAACACAAACTTGCTTCTAGCCCTACCAAAATGTACGTAAATCCGTTGCAAAAAAAAACCAATAAAAGTACCCTTTTGTAGTTTTCAACAACAGAACAGCTTTAACTATAAAAGTTGACTGCCTTACAGGAAAGCTGTCTGTTTTAAGGAATAGAGTAGATTTTGCTAAAGCACCGTTTTCCATTGAAAAACTGTTTTTTTTTAAAGCAATCATTTATTCTTTAGATTCTCTAAAATAACAAAAACAAAAAGGGGATAACCCTGGAGTTGCTTAGGGTCAACCTTTGGGATTTTTATGAGAATTTCGACAAAGATGCCAAATCAAGGAATCAAGAATAAAATAATGGATGGAGCAGCCAAGAAATTTGCACAACTTGTAGACAAACAAAATGACTTACCTGCAGTGATTTTTAAACATGAAATCTTCTGCTATTGCTTTATATACTCGTAGTAACGTTTAACTATCTTTCGTTGATTTGAAATTATTTTCTGCGGATTAAGGATTAACCGCGTCGTAATTCGGCAAACAGTCACTTGTCACTTTTGAAAATTGGATCACAGAAAATACACAAAAAAATTAACAATAACTAAGACGACCACGGAAGAGCAACTGAACAAATGAATTTAGAGATAATCTTGGGACAAGTTCACTGACACGAAACAGTGGAACGAATAGCAGAATGTAAAAACCCAAACGCTAGATGTCCTGTTATTCTTTAGTTCTGTTGTTTGTTGTTTTTATGTGTGGCGAAGCAAACAACAGTCCGTTAACTTTTTAATTAGAAAATTCATGTCTCAACTTTACGCAGTTAAATTCTAAAATATGTGCATCGAAGACTTTGTTTGATAAATGTTGCGCTATTGAGTGATTTTCCCTGAAAATCGGTAGAAAATTGAAATGGTAGGCAAAAGAATGTTGTTGGAGGCAGACTTAGGCAAGATGTCTTGAGTTTCCAACTGTATTAAGGCTTAATTTTCTTATATTGCTCGTAGCCTGCTCGTAGAGGGCATCGTTAATAGTACAGTCGGAAGTTGTAGCCTGTTTGATACCATGTCCGATAAAGGACTCAGGGTAATCGACTTTGTGGCGGGGCGCAACATTGTCGTAGTTAGCAAATAGTTCCCACAACTCGATATTCATAGGCGGACTCCTGATGAAACAACCGCCAAACAGATCGACCACATCTCGATTGATGTAGGACATTTCTCCTGTATTATGGTTGACTGCACGTTCGTTGGGCCAACAATGAAATGGACCATTACACTCTTGTAGCCAAAATAAGGTGGCCGATATCTCTAACATTGAAAAGACAGAAATTGTAACAAAGTTTTGATGTTGGACGTCTGGAATTGCAACAGTTTCCGATCGAGTTTCCCTAAATCAACATCAAATTTTGAAGACAAGTGACCGCAAAAAAGACTGTTCTGATGTGCTGGGTTTCACACGACCACCACAACGAAGCCCTTGGTTTGATGACGAGTGCCGGGAAGCTCATACATCTAAGCAAGATGTATACAAAGCGGCGGCGTTGCACAAGGGGAGTGTAAAGATGCTCTACGAGCAGAAGAGGAGAGACGAACACCATCTTCTCAAGAGGAAAAAGGAGAAACATGACAATAGCGCGGTTGGGGAAATTGATCAATGGTACTCAAAGAATGAGATTTAGAAGTTTTACTTAAATAAAAAAATAAAACATGCCACGGATACAAATTCCGAACCAAAGTGTTGAAAGAAGAACAATGAAATATCGTAATTGAGTCTCAGTCGATGCCGAGGATTTGAAAAGAGTATTTCTGTAGACTATAGAACGACGATGATGAACCAAAAACCGCTCTCTGCTACAAACTTGTACAAAGTAGACCAAAATTTGTTTCCACCCGACTTGGATAAAGCGGATGGCCCGACTATTGTTCAAGCTCAGACGGTGACTTGGTAAGGGGCATATACGAATTCATCTATAAAATATCTGCTGTATTGTGTGAACGCCTGTAGCCGTTTATTGACAACCTGATTGATCCATATCAGAGTGCCTTAAGGCCAGAAAAGTCAAATATTCACACTTCAGCAAGTCTTGGAGAAAACCAAATGCGTTAAATCAATACCTATTCATCGATTTTAAGGCCGCAAAATACACGCGTCAACACAAGAGGCACAATCTCTCAAAAGTCTATTCAAAAACTCGCATAAGCCGATGATATTGACATAATCGAAAAAAAGCATCGAGATGTCTTTCTTTCAGAGTGTTGAAACGGCAGAGGGGAAATTGGTTTAACGGTCGACGGGAACTAGACCAAGTATATAGTATGCTGTGAATCAGAAATAACACCCAACACCGACGTTTCGGACAGAAAATTATCGCTAGTTAAAGACTTTGCCTACCTAGACAGCGCAATCAATTCATACAACGAACAATACCTCCTGTCAATCACTGCTTGTTTGGGCAATTGACTGGCAAAGCCCTTTTTGAACAAAGGTGACTTTATCTAAGACCTTAATAATTCAAATCCTGCTCTATTGCGTAGAGCCATGGACTTTATTAAAAATGGATGAGGGTGATCTTGGCTGCTCTGAAAGGAAAATTCTTCATGTAATTTTAAATCTTCGAATCCGCCCCTAGGGAACAGCGCAGTAGAAGAAGACCGCGACTCAAGTGGCCCACGCAAGTAAACCTCAAATGACCTCAGCCTACTAAGCGTGCGAAAATGGTGCCAGCTTACGAAGACCGAGCTGGGTGGTACGCTTGTTGGCTGGGGTCCACGGACTACAGCACCACATTAAGTAAGTTACTAAGAGCACTTCCGGGCATTCTTTCTTACTCACTTTTACTTCACCTGTTATTCAATCAAATTAACTCCCTAAATGCCATTTTAAAAAATAGAAAAGGCTCATTTACTCGGTTAATTATGGGAAGTCAATTTGCAGAAATTATTGGACACTCGAAGATTTCATTGATTCAGTTTCGTAAGCGCTTAACCTACCAGAGTATCGGCTTATTACCAAATCGCAGACACTCAATTACACATAAGTTTGTATTTCACTACCCAACAGTAAAGATTATTTCTTTTGCCTGGTTAACATAGAATTGTCGCCTCTCTTTTCTTTTCACATTTGTGTGTGTCCCTTTATATTCAGCTTTCCTAGCAATTTATATCCAGCCATCAAAAGAATTTTCGCAAGATCATAAAACAGAAAAATCCCTAGGTTAGCAAAGACCACAATAAAACAATAAAGACACCTGGTCTTAGTCGCTATCGGTGTTTTAATAAAAGTGCGCATAGTCATAAACCAGCAACGAATACTTAAAGATTTGCCAATGCAACGATCTCATAAACTGACTTACTCATATGTGAACAAGGATACGTCAGATCTTAATACGGGTATTGACATAAATTCCGTATAAGGAAAGAATACTTTGAACTTAGGTCTAAAATTGGTTGAATTACTTTTGATTTACCTGCCACTTTGCGACATTTATGACCATCATCCAAAGCACTCGTGTACCTGTATAACATTTATACTTTTGCTGCACTTTTACGTTTTCCCATCCCTTCGCTAGGAGTGTAAATTTTTATATATTTTTTTACGTATAAATATGTTTCCGTCATTACTGTGTTTTCGGGGAATGTCCTGGCACTCTGCGCCGCGTATAGATCCGCCCTCCCTCAGTGAACTAAGCGGATTATAGATTCCCTACTCCATTGGCCTTAACAAATCGCAACACAGTCAGTCATACCATCTTACTCAGACTCCGATTTCCCTCTCTCCTTATTTTTCTTTACACTGTTACAACAGCAGTATAAAAGATTAGTGACTATAAGTTATTCTTACAGTTTTTCGAAACCTTTTCTAGAATTGAGCCACTAGTCGTACCAAAATGCTGAAAGCAGAACAAAGTCCAGCTGGATCATCACGTCAACTCCAGTGGTATCTCATAGAACTGGCGAACGAATCAGGCGTGGAATACCTAGACGTTCATTCAAGAAATTTATTAGGAAATTTAAACAACATCTACATTAGTCGGAAAGTACAATTCATCCACAACCAGACCACATGTGACGGGACCATTCTTATGGCTTCAGATAACTTTGACACCGTTAACGCTGAAAAGGAACGACTTACAAAAGAAAGACTAGAACTCTACCAAGCGGAGAACTTAAATAAGTTGGACTTATGGTGTCTTGTACGGGATGACGTCGATTGTACAAAAGTTCATCTGACAATTGTCAGCAGCAAGAAACTGACAAGTGTCAATAACCCCATAAAAATAGCAAAACAATTCCTAATGGCAAAGGGTGAAAACCACGTTCCGGTTCATATGATTAACATAATCGAGTCGGAGCAGCTATTGTTTAAGCAAATTGAGTTTTTAAAAGGCAGTTTCATGCAGAATTTATCGGTGAGTGTACCTCTATACTCGTACGTCAAACTTTTCCAAAAAAACTATTTTATCACTTGATTTACCCATTCAGGATGATGAAAAGGATCAAGAAGTCGAGAAAAATGGTCTGGATAGATCATACTTCCTAGTTCAATACTACGAGGATAATAATAACATTATTTACACAGTCATCAAATACTCCGACACCGTTTGGAAGGAGGAGAATAAATATCCAAATGTGGTTGCGTATATAGTCGGGGGAGGGATATTCTATCAATGTGTTATTATTCGAAAGTCCTACGAACTAGCCGAATTAGTGGAGATTTTATCCCGAATAAAGAACACTTTCGATAAATTGGATTATAAACTTTTACAATCTCAGCTTCAGGTAATTTAGTTTTATTGAGCCAATTATGAAAATTGATTGTTTTAAAGTAATGTTCGTCCTTAGAAACAAGACCAGCCAACTGGAGGAAATGAAGCAAGCTGATTAATTAAAATGCTTTGAGGACTGCTTTCGCAGTAAAGGTAAAGATATACGTACCTTTTCCTTAGAGTCAGGTGTAAATAGACGTTAAATAGTGCAGAGGTGCAGGTACGTGCCGGCCGCGTCGAGGACTTCATGGAGTACTAGGAAGGTAACAAAATTAATCAGTTTTTTTTTCTTTAACTATTGTATATAATAGATAATAAATAAATGTAGCACTAATTATAACAATTGTTTTCTTTGCACATTATGGTCTCACTGAATCAAAATTGACAATGCAAACCAAACCCCAATAACATGGTAACACCGATGATATTACATGCCATCTGTCATCTCTCATGTAACTTTAATTGTACATGCTCAAACAAATTAATTTAAGTTCCTCGTATTCGGCTCCTATAGCCACACTGTGATCAGCAAATAAGAAAAAGCTTATAATAGTAAACTGCAGTGCCAGTTGCAGTTCTTTTCATTTCTCTGAAGATGTGGTCTTTATTTGTTTGCTAATATGTTGGCAGCTTATGTAAGGTGGCGCAAGAGTTGTCACTTGATGTTCTTTGGGTGTAATTTTTTTTTGGCTCTGTTTTGGATTATGTTTATTTGATGTTTTACATTTTTTTTAAAGTGACGTTGCTCCATCCTTTTAGATCCACATGTTCTCGAGTCCCGATTCATCCAACTGAGGAAACAGAAAGTCGTTGAGCATACGTGCGTAGTGCTCGCCGTGTAAATAAGGCCCGATGATGCCTCCAGAGTAAACAGCACACCATGCAGTAATAGTACCTACGTTTACAACGACCCGAAATTCAGCATTTCGGACAAATTCAATATTTCAGCCGAAATGCATTTGGGAGGTTGTCAAATCGATCAAAGCTTTAAAATTATTCCGCACGTCATTCAGCGCACGTTATAGCGCTTACAAAAACAACATTGAAAGAAGTCAGCTGTCCCAATATTTACATTCACTAACACATAGCCTCAACCAAAAAGTGTATAAAACAAGGAGGAAGTGGGAAGACAGCAGCTGTTATATAAATGTTTTGGGTTCAATGTAAACGGTGAAATGAAGTTCCGGAATTTCATTTCGAAATGTTGAATTTTAGGTCGGTGTAAACGTACTATAACTTTGAGCGGGTGTATATATATAAAGGGTTTTCCAAAAAGGACTTGACAACTTTTTTTTTAAAATAAAACGCAAACCATTTGAGATATTTCAAAAACTTTATTATCGGCTTAAAGTACGTACAATCAAAACAATTATGAATGGAACTCGACCTCGTTCATATGGCCACCGCGGGCATGTTTGCAGCGGTCGATTCGTTGGACCCAATTTTCAACGACTCGACCACACATTTCGGCCGAAACGGCCGCTGTTTCGCGTTCAATGTTGGCTCTGAGCTCTTGCAACGTCGTCGGCTTGTTGGCATAAACCAATGATTAACGTAGCCCCACAGAAAATAGTCAAGCGGCGCTACCATCTTGGCGCATCTTCTCCAGAATCCAATCGGAGAACGTACGTCACTTCAATTGGTCCATCGACTTCTATTCTTGAGTCAGCTTGATCTTGTATGGGTGTAAACCAAGATCCTTACACAATATACGCCATAATGTGGTCTGAGCGATGCCCAATTCTTAAGAACGCCTTGAAGGTGACTGATTTGGATCGTTTGCTACGGACGCATGAACGGCAGCGATATGTTGACTCAAATTTTTACACTAAACTTGTTATTGCCTGTCTAACAGGGCGAGAATTACGACCGAAAATTGAAATTAACGCTCTTAAAGTTGCAGTCACCGACTCCGAATTTCGGTAGAAAATGTTTACAATTTGCAGACGTTGCTCGTTCATGTACTTAACCATGATGAAAATGTTGAGTTTACTGAATAAATTGACAGTGACAGTTTGATGATTAGTGAAAGAGTGCGTTCACAAATTAAATTCAAAGTTGTCAAGTCCCAATTGGAAAACCCGATGTATTTTTATATATACTCTGTCGGTGCCCCAAAAGCGATATTTTTCATTATTCATATTTCCACAGAGATGGAAATGGGTCTCGTCGCATCGATGATTTTCGACTAAAAGTTGTCCCCCTCGTGGTCGAGATTCAGGATTCAACAGTTAACAGCTGATGCACTGTCTGCACTTTAAAAGTGAACATCTTACAATATTTCACCAAAATTCTCTGTAAAGAATCGTCGTCTGGTCGATACTGCGGGGTCCTCTGCTACATCTTCAACCACAGTTGCGACATTCTCAGCAGTGTCCCATACTCGTCTAGGCAAGCGAATAAACGTCGTAGTGTTTGCCCAGTTGTATCGGACAAACGAGAAATTTGTGCCGAAATTCATACTGCGCCTACACCACTGACGAATTATTTCGCGTTCGATAGGAGTATAGCGATTTATGTCTTGTTAACGTGGTTTTGTATCTGTTTTCTTAACAAATGACAAAGTAGAATTGGCATTTGCCTCCATTTGCAAAAATTATAGCATCTTCTGATAGGGTGATGACTTCTGTGCCACCTAGGACAATCCTTTGAAAAGAAGACCTGGTTTTGACACCGAAAACTCGTTTCCATCGAAAAAGTTTAATAGAGGTGGGGGCGGGATAGGAGGTGATTAGATCATGTCTTATCAGCAGAAATTTGTAGTTCGGCCAACATTTTTTGAACCAACCAAATTTTTACGGTCCAACATACAAACCTAACGGATCTCCGATTTTTTCTTTTAGGCTCGAAGTAGGTATCTCAACAGATTTTTTTAGTGGTAAAGGAGGTCTCCGCTTGCTGTTTTCCGGATCCGACTTACGTTTTCTTCGACTTCCTTTAAACTCGCGTCCGATTTCAATTTCCGCAACAATTCATCATACGTAAGTTCGCACGTTCTTTTTATAATAATTGCGTCGGGACGTTTCCCCTTTGATGTATGAGTTTCCGAGCACCGCTTTCGACCGTCGTTCACTCGTTCGTTTTCATTTTGGCAACATTTCTGTCTTTAAGAGGCTCCGGCTTAGAGGAAGTCGACTGTGAATTTCTGCGGTCGCTTCTTTGAACGCGTTTTTCCCTTTCCCTTTCCCTAACCCTCTTTGCAGGACGGTCGAGTTTAATTTTTGGGCTGAGCGATTTGTCAACTCTATGCGCTAAGTTGTTTTCTGGCAACGAGGCCATTGGTACTCGGCGTCTCCCAAGACAAAGATTGATGATTTGCACTTCTCGTTTGAGTTGAGAAACTTTTCAACGCAGGTTAGATGCCTCGACTTTGGACTCTCGAGGCCATGGTGGCCACCGCCGTAGGAAATATTGAAGACGTTTCTCTATTAGTGCAGTCATTGTATCTGGACGACTTTGAGCCTGCTTTTGCACTCTCCGCCGCCGGTACTGGCGATCCGACTCCCTGAGCCGTAACTTTATTTTTTTTCGTTTCACTATACATCGTTGAATTTATAGTGAGAGTTGTTCCGCTCTTGCCAGTTTTTTGGTCCGCGGGTGGTATTTGATATTTCCACAAACCCTGTATATGTATAGGTTAATGCCCTATCAACACACATGAGCCCCTTGTCCACCACCTGGGCACGCGCCCGATGAGAGAACTGGCTAAACTCCACACGGAAAAATCTGACAAAGGTAACATTCTGTCCGAGACGTCGGTGTTGAGTGTCTTTTTTGCTTGACAGCATATCGTTGACCGCTAAGTACTCGCGAAAGCGCCACTGTCATCACGCTGCTTGCTTCCGATTATGTCGATATCGTCCGCGTATGCGAGTAATTGGACGGACTTTTGAAAGATTTTGCCTCGTGTGTTTGCTCGTGAGTTTTGCACTATTCTTTTTGCACTTGAAGAAATCGCATGGCAGCGCATTGCGTTCACACAATACGGCAGATAACATCTTGTATGCGATGTTAAGAAGACTGATGCCGCTGTAATTGGCGCAGTTCAGAGGGTCTCCTCACCTGAAGTAAGGGAACTGCTGGTTTTGGGCCGTCAAAGTGGATTAACATTCCATAAACTTGCAGAAAAATATGGACTATCAATCTCTGGAGCAAGGAAGATCTGCCTTAACTTTGAACAATGATCAACAGTTGCCAGTTTTAAAAGTTCTTGCGGAAGGAAGCGGAAGACTACTGCAACTGTTGACCGGAGAATTAAAATTGAGGCCAGGAAAACCCCGTTATCTTCGGTCAGGAGTATCAATGAAGACCTGGAATTGAATATCACACCAAGGACGGTACAAAGGCGACTCCAGGAAAGCGGCTTAAAAAACTTTTTTGTGAAGAAAAAGCCTATGCTTTGTTTTATTAACATCCAAAAATGCCTCGTCTTCGCCAGAAAGTTTTACTGAAGCCGCCAACGTTCTGGTAAAATGTAATTTGATCCGACCATTCCAAATTTGAATTGAAAAACCCTAAAACAAGAAAGCGAGTTTAGTGCAGACAACCTGAAAGGCTAAGCCAAAGGTGCATTCAAAAAACCGTGAAACACGGAGGAGGGTCGGTAATGGTCTGGGGATGTTTCTCCTTTAGCAGCGTTGGAAATCTTGTCAAAATCGATACCAAAACGACAGGTCGAACGTACGTCAACATTATTAGGGAAAATTTAGCTTCTACTGCTTCTAAAATGTCTTTGGAAAGTTATATTTTCCAACGTGATAACGACCCAAAGCATACGAGCAAAGCCGCTAAGGAGTTCTTTTACCCAAAATAATGTAGACGTATTGGAATGGCCACCTCAGTCCCCAGACCTGAATCCAATTGGGCACATTTGGCCCATTTTGGATGACAGAATTCCACTGGATAAACGTCGGAATCTAACATCTTTTTGGGAGAGTCTTCAAAATGAATGGGAGAAAACTCCAGGGGACATGTTAAAGAATCTGGTGTCCAAAATAAAGGAGGAGCCACTAGTTATTAAGTTTTGAAGCTGAATTTTGAGAATCTGATTTATTTTTGTTACTTTCTTTTTTGACTATGCACTTTATTTTGTCCTCTTACATGAATTTTCTTTTTTTAAAAAATTGTTATGTCTTTTATTTTTCAAATGAATTTTGTAAAAAATTTAAATAGTTCAACAGTTAATAATACGAGTAACAAAGTTTTGACAGAAAAAATAAAATAAAAAAAATCAGCATTGTAACGATTTTACAACTAAGAAATGTTACTGAGTTTGCTTTTGTACTTTATTTTGCCCGACAGTGTAAGCCCCGGGGCAACTCAACATTCATATTGTGAATATCAGATTTGAAATTATCAAAGACAACGTGAATTGAACATCCAAAAAGGTAATTTCTAATCCATTGAAGAAGAGAGAAGTTGATCCCAACTGCACGTTTTTTCAAAAACAAAGGACGTCAAACCAGTCAAATGTTTTCGAAATATCGAGTGCAACTTTCTCGCTTTTGCCAGATTGATGTACACTTTGATTTCGCTTTTCGGCGGGACTCATCTTCAATTCCTACGAAAACTGTACTGCCAGTTATTTCATATTTCGAAATGTTTCATGCCCTGATGGTTTATTACCGTTTCCATGGCCTTGGAAAGAAGGGATGTAGGAATCAGATGACATTGTCATTATGGGAAGAGTATGGCGAGCTGTCAACGAAGCGTTTGGTACTATTGAAGGAGAAACGGCAAGGATGGGTTTATCTGTTTAAAAACAAAGTACCTATATGCTATTCAAAAAAGAGGGGCACACAAGGTTGACACATAGAAGAAAACGTAGCGATATGCATGCACATCTTTGAGGTAGTAAAAGATTCTACCTATGTGCTCGGTTCCGCCGTTAATATCGTCAACGGCACCACCGCAGAAATTATTGCACTTATAACATAATTGAATAGGAAGGTCCTTTCTTAAGCAATTAAAAGAACTTGATACAGGATTTCGGTCATCCTTGCCCCACTATCAGACTGAAGATTAGACACTCACAAAAGGGAATGAAAAGTTCTTCGGGCACTTTCCCGCGTTTGCATCAAGGTAGAATGGAAGAGGCTATGGCCTCGCTTCTTGACACTCATTTATGTTGCTCATGTTGTCATTTTTGTCACATATGAGCGGGGCCTACGGTTTACCGCCGAGTCCGAACTGCACTCTTCAGAAGCTTTTTCGTAGGCAATTTTTACTTTCGGGAGTTTGCCATTGCCCGCCGAAAGAGGAACAACACGTTAGAGGACGACGTCATCTTAGGTGCCACATGCAAAGTGAACCTCAACAAACTTCGTGTGGTCAAATAGAGGCCAACCAACCTCATTAGCTGGAGAGGAATGATGATTGAGGGCCTGGTTCTCCCCGGAATATAGCATTAGCTCTGTAAGGAAGGAAAATATCACTGACAAATAATTTCAGGCATCCACAAAACACCATCAACTAAATGTTATACTCAATGATCTAACATAGACTGATTGCTTTATACGAGTAGATAGTGAAGTTTCCAAAGTCTCTTTTGTGCAGATCGGAAAAACTAGGTTATTTCATTAGCTCTACTTTCCTCCGACGAATTCGTAGAAATGAGTTGATGTATGGCTTAAACCATGTCATCCTTTTCTTTGTTAAACATCTTGGCAGCAGTCCAGTTCAGCAGCTTTGTTGTGGTTAAGTTAAGGTATTGCTATGGCTGGCTAGGCGGAAATCCTGCCTTTCCCCATTAAAGTTAAATGCTTCATTCTGCCTGAAAGCAGCGTTTGGGTCGAAGTTATCTCTAGAGTAGCACCTCTCTGGGCTTTCAAATTTTCTTATAAAAATGTCACATGGGTCAGCACATAACTCGTACATCGATAATTTGTATGGATTTCTCACTCCTCCATTCAATTTAAAATTTAATAGTAAAATCAAATTACAAGTAGCTAACACTCCTTTTTATCTCATTTTTTCACATTGTACAAGAAAAAAACAAAACCTCATCAAACAGATGGAAAGGAAAATTCAATTAACTCCTCCGTGATCCTTGTTCCCATTTAGACAGTACCTACTACATTTTGATGCTGTGCGAAGCCAAACTGTCACTCGATTTTAAAAGTTCAATCACGTGCCAAGCATCCCTTCGTGCACCGTTTTATCCACAAAATGAAATGAATGAATGAGAGGCGATACGGTGAAGTTGTAAGATACACTCCCACAAAACGCAAGAACGACAAGAAAATTGGAAAACTTTATCAAAGTTTCTTCAATCTGTAGGTACTTCTATGCAACACATACGAGTACGAGTATTCGAATTCAACGAACGTCATTCGATATGCCAAGTACTGGAGTATAGGTACAAGTATGTACATACATAATGTACTCCAGTGTAGTATGTTTCAAGGATAATTATGATTTCCTTGTTCGTAAGTTCCTTTCCAAAAGCTGTTTTACCATTCTCAATTCATGTTCAACAAATTGCTTGTCATGTTTGTTATTTCGATTTTTGTTTTGGGGAAATCATGTGCATGCGAGTACACAATGTTGTCAACATAAATGTGCCTTTCGATGCATTGCCATAGTCAGAGGGGTAATTTACATAATAACCAACACTATTAAGCAAGGATAGCATGCTCAGGACAATACGGGTAGTGTCTTCATTTGAGCTAATCACACTTTAACTCTTAGGACTCCACTTGTATCTACGAGTATAGTAGTACAAGAACTTGCATCTATGACTTCATAAAATGCACTTGGTCCATGTCCATCAAGAATCTTAAATGTAAGGAATATCCTTATCTCTGTAAGGAACAACCAAATCCTTAGCTCTCCTTTACTTCTTAGTTTGAAGGGCTTTGAAATAAACAATTAAATTAAGTTGTATTTTAGAATGCTTCGAAGTTCTTTGAATGGAGTATGCACAATGGTTTTCTTTTGTACCGTGTGGTAGACCAAATGCAGCACCACTAGAAGACAAGCAAACGAGTCCTTTTGCGAACACATTCTTGATTGTTTAGTTCCTTTGAAATTGAAGTTTTATTTCGTTTTTGTTTTTTTGCTCTTTGTCTTGTGGTCTATGCTTCAGAAGGATTTTCTGCTATAGTTCCTTAATTACTGTAGAATAAAACCAAAAATGATAGGGAGTACTAGGTACTCGGTATTCAGCACTCGTATTGCATGTCATTGGTAGAATACCAGAGAATTTGAGATTCAATTCGTTTTCTTTTTATTTGTGTATCTGTGGCAGAGTTGCCATTTTTATTTCGACTAAAGTGACGTAGGGAAAAAAATCTTCTGCAGTGTAGGCATATCCTAAACTGGATATTTGAGAGAAGATTTAAGTAATCAATGTTTCCTAAGGGTCTGTATTGTGTTATAAAAAATACATTAATCGAAAATCAACTACGAAATCAATTTCGGCTCATTTTAAGGCGGACTGTCTGGCGGCTATTTATCGAACTATTGTGAATAATTCCGGATAAAATGATAATGGAACTCGTGACGCATGCGTTGTATCTAATTCCATAATGCTTATATACATAGATTGCACTTTAGTCTATGGTGAACCCGGGCCTCAGGCATTTAGTCTCTCCAGCTAGCACTATCTCCCACAATCTGCTGTACTAGGTGGGGTGAAAAGTAACCTCCTTGGGAATGGAGGGAAAAATTAAAATTTAAATATTTTTTATTTTATACAATATAATCCCCTTTTAGCTTGATACACTCATTCCAGCGATTTTCCAACTTCTTGATCCTATCCGAAAAGTAATTTTCCGCAAGGTCTGCAAAATACTCCTCCGTGGCGTCGATGATTTCCTCGCGTGAGCTGAATTTTTTATTGATGAGCCATCTCTTGAGGTTTGGGAAGAGATAATAGTCCGAGGGAGCCAAATCGGGCGAATACGGTGGATGCGACAGCAATTGGAGCCTTAAGTCATTGATTTTAGCCGTGGTTTCGATGCTCTTATGCGCCGGCGCATTGTCTTGCAAAAACAAAATTTTTTTTCGCTTCATGTGAGACCGTTTTGCAGCGATTTCGGCCTTCAATCGCTCCAATAATGCACAGTAATACTCGCTGTTGATGGTTTTTCATTTTGCGAGGTAATCAACGAAGAGTATGCCATGACAATCCCAGAAAACCGACGCCATAACTTTCCGACCCATTGAGCCTCCCTCGGCCTCTTCGGAGCACTCGTGCCGGCTTTAGTCCATTGCCGGGCACTCATTCTGTTCTCTGGTGTGTAATTGTGGATCCAGGTTTCATCAACAGTTACCAATCGACTCCAAAAGTCCAAACACTCTTTCGAAGTGCTTTCGCGTTCGTGTTTTTGGTCAGGAGTAAACATGCGCGGCACCTAGCGGCAGGAAAACTTTTTCATATGCAGAATATTGCCCAAAATATGGCGTGGGCGCTCAGTACTAATCTTTGTGGTATCTGCTAGCTCGCGCACCTTCACTTTCCGGTCAGCCAACACCATTTCATGTATTTTTTTGACATTGCCCTCTGTAACCGCATCGGAGGGCCTGCCGCTGCGGACTTGATCGGTAGTGGAGTTGCGGCCACCACTAAACTCTCGAAACCAATATTTGACGGTGTAATCTGACGGAGCATTAGCCCCATAATATTTATCCAACTTTTCCTTTGCCGTTTTGCCTCTCAAAAAATAATATTTTATGAGAGAACGAAAATCGTTTTTGTCCATACTCAACATGATGCTAAACACGTCAACAACAATCAGCTGTCAAAACAAAACTAAAGTCAGTATCGCACTGAAATTTGGTATGTCTGCCTAAATATGAACGGACTTCAAGGCACCATTAGCAGCGCATTCTGGCGGTCAAGGAGGTTAGTAAGTGCCGCATTCTAAGTTGGTTAAGGTAGCCGTCCATTTGCTTGAGTAATATTATATGCACCATGCCGATTAGAGCTGCAGTGTCCAATCGCTCAACACGGTCCAGCCACATAATTTGTGGTCGAACATCCCCCCACCAATCCCTGTCAATACAAATAAGACTGGAAAACACACTCAGTATCGTATTTTTCGGCCAAATACTTCTTAATCCGCTTTTGAGAAGGTTCAAAGTATAAAAGACGTCTTGTCGATAGCCAGTTCGGTCTTACTAAGTTGTCTCCTGAGTTCAAAGTGACAGCGCTGATGTTGTCCCAAGAAATGACTCATAAAAGTCCGTTCTGACATATTCGCCTGGTCCACAGATCGTCAAAGTATGATTCCCCCTAATTCAGCTTAATTTTCAGCATTTTTAAAACATTATGGTTGAGCTCCTAGCAACACTGGAACATGTACGAGTACATATTCCCATGTAAGCCTGCTTAAATGTATTTCTGTCTAGATCGACTGCCATTTATAGAATCAAATCAGGAGTTTGATCCATATCAAGATCACCTGTAAGATCGCTGCTAATGTTGGCTTCAAGATATAGGCCAAGATCGCTGTCTGATTGGTATTAGGATCGCGGATCGCTTTCACGATTGTTATTAAAATTGGATGCATATACGAGTACTCGTATTTTAGCCTAATTAGATGTCATTATACAGTTCGTATAATCTGAATAAACCGAATTTCAAGTCTAGACTCACCATCTCTTGGGGAGCCCAAAGAATTTGATTCAGGTGTGCCTCCCAACGCTGGTAAAAACGTGGTGCATTGTGATTTCTTCAATTTAATATTGGGACAGACATTGCGCAGGGTAGGTGCTAACACAGAAAGCACAGCACTATTTTCAACAAACTTTTCCATCTACTGAATTACTATTCAGATATTTTTGGTCGTTCCAATCAAGAACCGGCGACACATGTTTGCCTTGAAATTTATCAGGACAAAACCAAGTGTACTCGTATGTTGTCAATATACAAAGAAGCATTTGTCCGGAGTGGGCAGCAACTTCACGAACGACACTCTAGTAAAGATTTGGCGAAGACCTACTCTTGGTAACCGTTGCTAATTCGGTTTGCCGAGAACAAATTGGTTCAAAACTCTAAACATTAAATGTATGAGTGCAAAATATTGATCCTGCCGATTCATCTACAGAAAGCCAAGTTCTGGACTACAAGCAGAAAAGCAGAGTTTTGTGTTAGGAACTGTCGAGTTATAACTTCTTCGTCGAATATTTGGGCCTGTTTGCGCAGAGCAATGTCAAGATGTTGATGTGGTCCAGAAAGCCAAGGCTAGTCGACTACAATGTCTCGGTCCGATTGAGCAAATGGGCAACCATGCCCCATAGATGATATCATAACTCCCAGCTTCAAGTCGATAAGGTAGATCGAATTTCCGTTTGAAGGATCATGTACGGGTAATTGTCGATGCGAAAAACTGCGCTAAACAACTGGAAATAGAGTATTTGGAATTAAAAGGACTGAAAGCATACATATTTCCGACAGATACTCTTCTTGAGTTGAGAGCCATTTAGTGAGAAGTTTGATACCGTCAACGCGAATGGAATGCTTCAAGACTGTATTTTTTGACCACCATTATTTTTGTTGGTGGGTTAGAATGTGCTCGGCAGCTCTATGAGTAAAAAAGAAGGGTTCCTTAGAAGACGTGATGGTCAGATGGTCACATTGAGCGCGTTCCAACTTGAGAATTTTCGACTCCAACTAAGAAAACAGCCTTTTCTTTCGTGTACATCTTGCAAAAAAAATGGTACTAACTGGAGAGACATTGAAATAAAAAGGGCTCAAAACTGTTTAGTTGACTTAGATGGCTTAGAAGTAGAAAATAAATATTCCACTTCTCGAATCTATGACACTGTTGGTGCTACACATGCCAAATTCAATACCTAGTCCGTAGTATAGGTTCAAGTTGTAATCGATTGTGAACCGAATTTGAAATATGTGTATTGACTCTGATTTTATTTTTAAGCTATGTGCATGCCATTATGTGTGAAATAGCATATAATTTAAATGGCTGCCTCAGCTTTGCTGGGAGTGATTCAAGGCGTGGGTCCAATTTCTGATCACACTTTTTGATATGTGCGGCGTTATTCCGACAATAGCGTGTCGACTGATGGCCTCGAGCTCGTCCAAAGTGGTTAGCTTGTAAGCGTAGAATAAATACTTAACTTAGCCCCAGAGAAAATAATCAAGTGGTGTCAAATCGCATGATTACGGCGGCCAGTTGATAAACGCTCGCCATGAGATGACACTGTCGCCAAATTTCTCTTTCACAATTTTGAACGTTGTGTCGCTTGTATGGCGTGTAGCGCTATTTTGTTGGAACCACAGGTCGGAAATATTGATGTTATCGTGCTCCTATCACAGAAAACTGTAAACATTGCTCTATAGTGGAGGCCGTTGGCGGGAAAGGTGTTTCATTCCGAATTTCGAAAGAATTATGGTCCGAAGATGTCACTATACCTAAAATCGCACTAAACAGTCAATCTTTGTGGATGTATTGATGCTTGGCCGAGCATTTGTGGATTATGTTCGCTCCAATAATGGCAATTTTGCTTGTTAACATAGATGCAGAGCCAAAAATGGGCCTCGTCCGGGAAGATGATTTGTTGGCCAAAAGCCGGATCTCCGGCGAACATTTCCAGCGCCCAATTAGCGAACTCACTGTGTTCTCTATAGTCATCCGGCTGTGCTTCAGCACAATCTTATACGAATGTTTTGCCAAATAAAACCGCAAAATAAGCCGATTAGCTGCCCAGTTCAGCTAATCGGCGCCGAATCCTCTTCGATACTGGTCCCTACGGCGGCTATGTTTTCTTCTTTTCGCACCAATCTCTGTCTGGTTGATGGCTTATGATCCAAAAAAATGTACTTACGCTAAAATTTTTCCACAGTGCCACGAATTGCCTGCACACTGAAGCCATGATGATAACTGAATTGAGATTTCAAAAATATTTTTTAATACTCGTAATTACCGCACGTTCGGCAAGCGTAAAACGATGCACGATGAAATCTTAGTGAATTTTTTGACATCTGGATGTCATTGGCAACTTTGACAGCTGCTAAAACGGAATAATTGGGAAATTATCATTTCTGTCTGGTCACCCTGAATTATTAAATGTCTCTAGTCGCACCATTAAATAAGCGACTATTAAGAAACACGTCAATTGGAGACGTCGAGACAGCCAATGTTTATTAGTACCTCTGTGCGGAAACAGTTTGAAGCTTAGAAAATGGCCCTAGTTCATCCCCTTGCTTTGTTGTTGAAATAGAAAAAATTCATACGCATGCACTTTAAAGCTTGAGATAAAGCTTAGGAGGAGACTTTACACATACGCAGTGAGCATTCAGAAAAAAAATATTTTAGAGCAATTTTGATGAGGTCCAATCCGAAGTTTCTCTTCAATTCTCTGTTTTGTACGTTTCGTCTTCAAGTATGTCATTCAACACCGCTTTATTTATAGATGCTTCATGCTGTTTAAATGATCCACAATTGAATGCAATGTCTTTGTTAAGCGCGTCCAATCTAAATACGAGCAGAAATTGAAGCAAACTTCAGCTCTCTCTCCGTATTTGACAATTTCAATGATCGCTTCTTTGCCGACAACAGTTGATTTTTCGAATTCCTGCGGTATTTGTCGCCAAGTTATTTTAAAATGCCGTTTAAGCCATCTAGTTGTCCTATGAGTACTTTTTGAATCGATCCTTCATAAGTTCTAAACATTTTCAATCGGGTTAGAATCTGGTTAGACACTGACGTAATGTTTGTCTATGATTTGTGTACAAATTTTGCAAGTCCCTCTGTAATGTTAGAACCATACACATATTTATCCTTTCACCAGTTGATAACTTTACCATGCGCGGTCCACTGCATCTCAGTCCATATCTTTGTAACGATGAGCCCACTCAAGGTTTTCTTTCAATCCACAAAATCCTGAAAACAGCAAATAATTTCCTGAATATTAAAGATTTTCAGAGATACTTTGCTGAAGCTGTAATGGATAATTTTGGTCGCCATATTTGATACATATTTATTCATGAATCTTATATAGACGAAGCTAGAAACTCAAAATCTACCAAAGACATACAAATGTACATACTCGTACACCTTTGTGCACGACATATTATCTAAGAGTACGATGACGCAAAAACGCACCGATCAAAGCAACCTTATGTTGGCATACCACAAGGCAGGGTACAGGGTTCGTTGCTTTTTAATATCGTGCTAAATTTTGTATTCAAGTAGCGGATTATTGAGTCCGGAACGACTTTCTTCTTTTCGCCAATGATAGCGCAACGACGAGACAGGTTTTTAAGCGATTTTTTTGAACTGTGCGGGCGTTAGAAGTCAAGGTGCTTGGAATCATTGGAACTAAGACAAAATGTCTGCACTGGTGTTTTCTAAGCTACATCTTACTCCTAGAAACTATCATATTTTGAAAGACTCATCGTAGCGTCGCAGTGGCCTATATGGGGTGAAAACTCTGCAAATATTTTGAAAATTACACGCTGCTATGTCGAAAGATTTCAGGATAATTACGAAAAATTTGCGAAGTGTTGAAGTGGAAGTACTCATATAGCCCCACCGGTAGAGCGTAATCCCTCGGCCTTAAAACATTTACTGCGTTAAAAGGCATAAGTTACGTATGAGGGCAGATCAAGTTAAAAGAAATAATTGTAAAGTTAACTGAAAGAAACTGTTTGAGCCTTGTCGTCTTGTGAAAAGGATTTCTATCTTCCAAAGCAATAAACTAAAACTAAGTGCAGATCTCACATATTATCCAAATTCTACTACTCAAATGTCAAAGCTTCTTCTGGAGTGCTCTCTGGATTTGAGTAACATGGCAAACTTTCTTCAAATCTGGCAACTCTAATCGGAATATCTGCTGCAAAGACTAACGAAAGGGTGCAATTAGAATTTTTGCTGATTTAAATTGTCTCGGATTTTATGGTTTTGCAAAAAGGATCTGGCTGTCAAGGAGAAGAGTAGAAGAGTAGAAAGGAGAACACCAACCAACTGGACAAGGCTATGAACAATTAAATTGTAAATTATGCAATAGGGAGTAAAGTTTGTATTGTATCTCTCCATGTCCAAGTACAAAATGGCAACAGTTAAAGGACTAACTGATGTAGGGGTAAAGTACAAACGACAATTTTGGTAAATTTTAGATAAAGACCAAGAAATTGCTTTCCTCAAATGGTTATAGGCAAAGAACATATTTGTCAAATGTGTAAAGCTCTTTGTTGTGGTCGAGATAGTTTCTATTCGCTTGATGTCGGTTACGGTTTAAAGGAGAGACACACAGTTAAAGTCAAAAAGGGGACTTTATGAGATTATTCAATGGGTTAAATGGTTTTCGTTGCATTATTTATGGTATATCAGTAATTGTGGAGCCCTTATCAGGGATCTGAGTAATCTTGGTCTAATCTTGGCAATGGAATGCAGGAAATTCTCTCTATTGCGGCTGTGATGAATAGAAGTTCTATAGATATGCCGAAACTAAAGGAAGTTTGTTCAAATTACCTCTGATACATAAGGCTATCCAGATTATTTCAGCTAAGATGTTGAGATGAATTATGGATTTAAATGGGTTCTATGAAGTCAGCACAACCCTGAGGAAAAGATCTGTTCTCACTCGATTTGTTAATTGTTGAAGCGAAGAGAGTGATGCAACCCCAACGCTCTAGAATCGTAAGCAATTGTTTAACACAACAACAATATTATCAAGATGCCATCTGAGAATTCATTGGTGTGGACTTCAATTTAATTTTATACAATTAGTCGCAGGCAACTGGTGTTAGCTCAATGGACTACCACGCAGAGGGTCCGTGGTTCGATCCCCGGCAGCAACAATAATTTTTCGAATCGTCATCACCCTTTCGGCGGGCAATGGCAAACTCCCGAAAGTAAAATTGCCTATGAAAAAGCTTCTAAGGACTGCCGTTCGGATTCGGCGATAAACCGTAGACTCCCAGCTCAGATGTGACAAAAATGACAACATGAGCAACACAAATGAGTGTCAAGAAGCTAGGCCATGGCCCATACCGAGCTGCCAGCGCCGCAGTGTTTTTTTTTTTTTTTGTAGTTACAGGCAACTATTATTGTTCTTACTTACTTACTTAGGTGTCGCAATAGTTCGGTGTGAACCTGGACCTTATTTATCCGGACAGATAACCAGTTTCATGACGGCATACGTCTGTCTGTTGTCTCAAGCAATACTATATACTTTTTTCGTTGTCATTGGGTTTATTGGTTCTATGACACAGACGTTTGGACCTTATCGAAAGTGGACGAGAAGCATTTAAGCATCTCGAGTGAAGAGAATCGCGTGTTTGTTTTGATGTGGAATGAGGTAGGAGACTCAATCACGAACATAAATATTAATCTAGCCAAACCATGACGATAGACGTCACAGTTCCGGTTCAAATAGACTTAGAATCTAATCCCGATGGGCGGCGCAGCAGAGAACTACCTTCTGATCAAAAAGTACCCAGAATTCAAAGTAATCTCCATTACAAGCAATACATATATTCTAACGTTTCCTCCAATCTTCAAAGCACATTTCGTAGGCTAATTAAGCATTGGCTCCTTCTTCGAATTTTTCTTTATAGCCTCAGTCGTCTCAAAACGCTTCCCTCGAAGTGGTAACTTGAGTCGTGGGAAAAGGAAAGAGTCACAAGGAGACATGTCAGGTGAATACGGAGCTTGCGAAATGGTATGAACGTTGTATTTGGTCAAATAGTCGCGTACAAGATAAGTTGTGATAGCCAGTGCGTTGTGAAGAAACCACGAGTTATTTTTACAGAATTCTGACCTCTTGCGATGGACATTTTCCTTCAAATGCTTACATACGCTCACTTAATACTCCTTATTCACTGTCTTACCTGGCGGAAGAAATTCGGAGGGGACCAAAAAATAGCAATCAAAGAAAATAGGCAGCAAAGCTCTAAATTGGATCGATTCTATCGTAGTTTTTAGGGTTTTGGCTCGTCTGAGAAGTGGCATTCCGATGATTGTTGGTTAATTTCGATGTCATATTCATAGATCCATGTCTCGTCACCGGTAATAATTGATGCCATCGATAATATTTTGGTCACAAGAAAACATTTCTTCAGCGACATGTGTCGCTTGTGTGTGTTCCTGTTTCTGCAATAAATTCAGCAATTTCGGCACAAGTGGCGCTTCAACTCGTCTCATGCCCAAAACATCTTGCATTAGGCTCTGTTCCGATCTAAATGAGATACCAAGATCGGCTGCTTTATCCCTGATGCTCACGCGATGATCTGCCAGGACAATTTTCTTAGCTTTTTTGATGCTTACGTCAGTTATTCTGGTGGATGGAGGAACGAGGCAACCACACTACGGTTCACTTTAAACTTTTTGTACCACTCGTACGTTTATGGTTTTTACCTTGTCGAGTAATCGTAGACTACTGTTAACATTTTCAACGCTTCCTCAGATGATAGTTTGTTAGAAACACAAAATCTTAGGCAAACTCTTTGCTCAACTAAATTTGCAAAATTCGCAGAACACAACAAATACTGAGTTGTTTACAAATGGCGGTCAAAGAAATATTTGAGCGCCAAATGACAGATGTACCAACACCAACCTAAAAAAAATAAGCTTTGGGCAACATCACTAGCGCGGTTTGTTTGATTAGAAAATTCCGGGTTCTGTTTGATGTGTGGATTTTCTCAAATAAGTTAATTGATGGGCCATTTGTATCCATTTTTAGTATCTTTTTGAATCATATGTTATTTTGACATTATTTTGACACAGCTCTAACGCGCTTAAAAGGTTGACAAAAATGCAGTGTTATAATTTCCCGGTACTAAATTGGAAAATATTGCAAAGTTACTTCTAAAGTAGATGCTATGTTGCCGGAACAGTGGGAATTTCGGAAATATACAGGTGGGGTGAAAAGTAACCTCCTTGACCGCCAGAATGCGCTGCTTCTGCAAAAAAGGTTATGGTGCCTTGAAGTCCGTTCATATTTAGGCAGACATGCCAAATTTCAGTGAGATACTGTCTTGAGTTTTGTTTTGAAAGCTGATTGTTTGTTGACGTGTTTGGCATCATGTTGAGTATGGACAAAAAAAAAACTCATAAAACCTTATTTTTTGAGAGGCAAAACGGCGAAGGAAACAAGAGAAAAGTTGGATAAATATTAAGGGGCTAATGCTCCGTCAGATTATACCGTCAAATATTGGTTTTGAGAGTTTCGTGGTGGCCGCAACTCCACTACCGATCAAGTCCGTAGCGGCAGGCTCTCCGATGCGGTTACAAAGGACAATGTCAAAGAAATACATGAAATGGTGTTAGCTGACCGGAAAGTGTAGGTGCGCGAGCGAGCAGATACCACACAGATTAGTACTGATTAGTACGTGCAGTATTTTGGGCAATATTCTGCATATGAAAGAGTTATCCTGCCGCTAGGTGCTGCGCATGCTTACTCTTGACCAAAAACATGACCGCGAGAGCACTTCGAAAGAGTGTTTGGACTTGCTGATGCGGAATCGGGCGGACTTTTGGCGTCGATTAGCAACTGTTGATGAAACCTGGTTCCACTATTACACACCAGAGAACAGAATGAGTGCCCGGCAATGGACTGAAGCCCGTAAGAGTGCTCAGAAGCGGTCGAGGGAGGCTCAATGGGTCGGAAAGGTTATGGCATCGGTTTTCTGGGATTGTTATGGCATACTCTTCGTGGACTACCTCGAAAAATGAAAAACGATCAACAGGGAGTATTACTGTGCATTATTAGAGCGATTGAAGGCCGAAATCGATGCAAAACGGCCTCACATGAAGCGAAAAAAAATTTTGTTTTTAAAAGGCAATGCGCCGGCGCATAAGAGCATCGAAACCACGGCTAAAATCAATGACTTAAGGCTCCAATTGCTGTCGCATCCACCGTATTCGCCCGATTTGGCTCCCTCGGACTATTATCTCTTCCCAAACCTCAAAAGATAGCTCATCAATAAAAAAATTCAGCTCACGAGAGGAAATCATCGGTGCCACGGAGGAGTATTTTGCAAAATCAAGAAGTTGGAAAATCGTTGGAATAAGTGTATCAAGCTAAAAGGGGACTATATTGAATAAAATAAAAAAACATTTAAAAAAACAAGGAGGTTACCTAGTATTTCGATCGAATTAATGTACCAACTGCCGCTATGTACCCATATTCGTCTAGTGCGCACAACAAAGAATACTGCGGCTGTTGCCGAAAGTGTGCGCCTAAACGCGAGAGCTTCAACGCTTCAAAGGAACATCAGCCACCCGAGACTGAGGAGAGTTTTCCATAAAGTTATCGGATTATTCGCTAACAAGGTGCAAGTGATTCATGAATTGAACTAAAATGAACACCTTCTCATTATAGCTTCTCCATTTGGGCGTTAGCGTCCCTAGAAATTGCTGACAATTTTGCTTAAAAAGTCATCTTTCCAGACGAAGGGCATGTCAATATCGGTCTCTTACGTAAACAAGCAAAATTTACGTCGGAAAATCCTCACGTGGTCATAGTGCATGAAAGTGCGACTGTTTCGCGTGGTGTTTGGTCTGGTAGCATTATTGGCCCATTTTTCTTCCAAGACGAAAATGGCGAAAACGTTACAATCAATGGAGAGCGCTGACAAGCCATAGCAATCGATTTTTTATGGCCAGAAAATTACGATTTGAATTTGGACGAGCTATGGTTCCAGCAATATGGGGCTACGTATCATACAAGCCGTCCAAAAATTGTTTTATTGCACAATAAGTTCAATAATCGTGTGTTAAAGCGTTTTTGCGATGTTGTTTTGTCGCCACGGCGCGGAACTACGATTTGGCTCAGTGGGCCTTTCTCCATAAAGCAACAATTGTTACAAAATATTCAAAACCAAGTATTGAAAATGCAATTCAAATTTGTAAGCACAGCCACTAAGGTTTCAAAATATAAAAGCAATAAAATGTATATTTTTAACATTTAATTAATTTGGTTTGATTGGCCATCAAAGATAATCAATATATGTTGTGTTTCGGGATACCATGTCAACAGCCAAATAATTATTTCAATTGTCAAAACAATGTTTGGAAATTTAACATATGATTACAGTAATTATAGTTGTGGCAATCATACGAAAGGATGTGTAATTAAATTTGTAAAATTGCACATGTTGACTCTGTGCAGACATGCATTACAAATTATATCTACTCGTATCATAAACTTGCAATCGTGCACAATAGAAATGTAAGCTTCTATTATGTAGAGTCTGATGCTCATGAAAAGTTAATTGCACCACGAAATTAACAAAAAATAAGGCTATTTCAGTAGGAATGAGAATGTGGACATACTCATTCGAAATGGTTTTATGCACCTTTACACTCTTGAATTTCGCGTTTAAATTTATTTTCGGAGCTTTGGTTATCAAATGACTTCACTGATGACTTGCAAATGACATGAAGAAGCTATTACACGTGTCCTCATATGTTCAGAAGAATGGCAGCCTTCCGCCAGCATTCCCTGTAACTGTCTCTCCAGCCTCATCTTTGAAACAGTTCGGGCAAATAATGCCGCCAACCCATAATCAGCATCATACAGTGACTTTTTTGGGATGCATTTTTTTTCCGTGAATCTCGTATGGGTTCTCCGGTCTCTAGAAACGACAATCTCGTTTGTTTAAGAGTACGAACCCATCCATCCAAAAATGGGTTTCATCGGCGACGTGTGTCGTAGATGCTCTAAGGGCTTCAATTGTTGTGTAATTTTGGCGTGCAAATGAAGATCAGCTTTTAAATTTCGCCGTAAAGTGCCATAAGTGAGGGCCAATTGTTAACTTCGGGGACAAATTGATGTGCCTGGCTGGTTTTTGGGGCTTACTTAACTACTTTGATGGCGGTACAGACCGGCTTCAACCCACAAGACTCTTCAGCTAGCATGACAACAGCCTCCAATGCTAAGGTCCCTCTGCTTTAGAGTTCGAAACCTTCCGGACTGGAGCGCTGGTGTTAATGCGATCAAATTGACTTAACCATCTCATTGTGCGAGCTTTTCTTACGAGGTCATCATTGCTGTAAAGTTCGATGATGAAAATTCTTGAAAATTCTCCGAGGAACATTTGTCCGAGAGTATTTCCATTGACTAACTATCCAAAAGCTGCAACTGCCTAATGTGTGTTTTATTGACAGATAAACCCATCTTTCCCACTTCTGCTTCAATAGTCGAAAATGCTTCAACGACAGCTAACTCGATGTCAATGTCATCAGCATCCTTTTCTGATATTGTTGTTTATCTCCTTCTAAGTTGAATTCGTTATCGCTGTTTAACATTCTGTAGAAATCTCTTTTCAGCTTCTAAAACGCCTCGTTCTGTTTTGTTTTGTACAATCGTTATTTTTCCAGATTTGCTGATTCTCTGATTACACGTTACAAAATATAGAAAATACTTGATGTCTATTGACCGGGAGTCAGCCAAGGCATTTTATGGAGATCAAGGTGCGGAAACGATGTGCGGGCTTTTGTTACATGGCGTCTCGTCGCAAAATCAGTAAGCCTGTATCCTTTTCCGGAGGTGATAGCTTGGATGATGTATATGGCCACAGTATAACCTCATCCTCAGGATATTGCTCGAAGATAAGTCTTTAGTGATCTGTTTAAAATTTGTATGGTTCCTGACAAAATCGATTCAGTTTTGCGTTCCACGGAGGAATGGACGATGTGCAAAATTGCTTTCTAGCTGTACATCCCACTTCAAATCTCTTGGTGAGGGTACTGTTTAGGCTCACGGAGTAAGCTTCCTCTTACTTTTGTTTTGTGCCCAGCTCAGAGGGAATATTGTCGGACTTGCCGAAATCCTCCTTAAATCGTGTCGAGTTGCTTTTCTCTGGATTCTTCTTCTTTAACAAGATTGAGACTTTGCATCCGATTCTGAATTCTATGTATCTATGGTCTGACATGAAGATCTTCGAATGTACTTTTCAACCGACAATCAGAATTCAATAAGTTCGGCTACCACCTTCTGTGGTGCTGGCACCTAAACATAAGGAAAGCCAGCTGACACGACGTCGAATTTGTACAATTTTACGTTCGTTTCGTAGCTTAAGCTTAATTATGAGAGCGAGTTCGGCATATAGCGACCAGTTCTGGATCTTTCCGATCCTCTTATGAAACCTTTTTAACATTCGAAACCATAGATGCGTAATTTCATATCCACGGTTTCCATTTGGATATCAACTGAAGTTTTGTATTAAACACGGAAAGCCTTCACTTAGCGATGCAGTAGTAGACTTGGAATGCTGAAGGTTGATCTGTATAAATAAAATAAAGTAGTGGGAAGTTGGTCGCTTCTTATCTGTGCTCATTTGGAAACAAAAAAGTCCGTAATATTTGGCCATGTACGGAGACGAGTTACTGTGATGTTTCTCTTGTGGAATCTTATCTTTTTTCCAACTTCTTCGTACCGATTTTGTATGTTGTCGTTCACCATTGACGCGAACTTTAGTCAATGAGCAGCGGAAGTGCTGCCTGATTTTTGTGTTCGACGACGGTGGAAGGATTCTGACCGGCCAAGATCTTAAAAAGAATGGGGCAGAGAAGAAAACGACACCAATTGCAATGTTGATCATTGCAAAGGAAACATCGCATATTAGAATAACTTTGTCCACTTCGCCCTGCATGGGTTTCTGCTGTTCTTAATCGGGAAATTGAAAAGTTTGAAGCAGTGGTCATCTGGACACAATTCCTTCAAGTGTCCCCAGACCACAACCTCGCCCCCAAAATTACGCCTACTTTAATTAGGCGCCGATATGAGTGAACTGAGTCAACGAAATTTCGGAACATACACCGTATGGCCGGTGTAGAAGTCATGCGTTCCTCCAAGCTCTGTAGGCTGCTACCAAAGTTGAAATGATACAAATAAGTTCGTAAAGGCTTCTCTTTGGTAAGATACCGGACTTACTTATACCACCTTCTCCTCTTTTATATTAATCTGACCCAATTTCCATCACACGATCGCTATAAATTTATGGTTGCTTAGCAACTTACTTCGCTGCTCCTCTGTGCAATCTATTCCCTCCTCATCCAAAACAATGCAGTTGTTTGACTCTTTGGAAAGCAACAAAAGGTATTCGGAGTGCAGGACAATTTTCTCTATTTTCTTGACGTGCATTGGCATGCGTAATAATCAGCGGCCCCACCTCACCCAACAACATTTTCAAGTAAAGCCCTTTTGTTTCATTTAGGTCGTTACTAAGATACGATAAGATAAGAGTTCAGTATTCCAACCCCTTTTGACTACTTCATAATGTTATTAAATTGACAATGCAAAGGCTCTGGAAAGGTATTTCAAACACCTGTCACCCGCATAGATCTACAATCCATATCTAAGATGTGATTCAACTGCACGCATGGAATTTCAAATTCAATCGAACTTACCTGCTCCCAAAAGTGTTTACACTTTGCTTTCGACCCTAAAAGCCTCACCAGATATACGTGGTATGTATGTATTGTAGATTGCATACCGCAGCCCCTTAACCTTCAATCGGTCATTTTCCAATTGAACTACTGCCAATATGTTATGTTACTTTGCCAATTTTCAATCAAATAAATTACCCCTAGGCATTCCAAGCATAAATGTAACTACGAGTACGAGTATCTGTACTTCATGTTTATATGCAACTATAATCATCAGGCAGGAGCATAACTTCACCGAAGAAAATGTTGATGTAGTCACCCCATTTGACCCTTATGTTGTTCGGAATGTCCCTACACCATTCAGAATCGATTTAAATTCAAAGAAAATGCATATGATCCTTTTGCCAGGACACAAGTACACACTTGGCTTTCCACTTGTCTGCCATTGAAGCTTTTACTTAATGGTCGGATTCCATCACAAGGAATCCTCTCCATAGAACTCAGCCTGCAATGCCATTGTGTGTATGTCACTTCAAAATGCATTAAGACACCTCTATGAGTGTTTACCCATCACACTACTACAAATACTCGTAGGATTGAAATCGAAAAAAATTCTGAAGAACCAACTTGTCCTGGTGGTTCTGTAAGAAGTGTGTAAATAAATTTGAGTCTTCACTTAAATTGGCATGAAATGCCATCACAATTCCAATGGCACTGCCAGTGGCAGTTCAAATTCCTGTCGCTCGGCCCAGTTCCTATCCCCATTTGTGGCCTATTTAAATTTCGAAAATTCCCAACTAAATTGTTACAAGATTTTCCAATAAGCTGGCCGAGATTTCAATGGAAATGCCTCAAAGCCCAGGAGATAAATACGAGTGTTGTATAGTGCGTAGGCTTCATGGAGGGTTGCCAAGTATAACAAGGACCGCAGCGTAACCAATTGCCAATTCAGGTCTAATGATCCGCGTGCTCGCTAAACAGAATTCTCTGTGTCTCCCACTCTGTGATGAAGATATTTTCGTCTCATTGAGTATCCCATGAATTAATAACGGTATTTGTACGATTTAAGCGGATTGATAACTCCCAGTGGTAAGGAACTATTCCATAGAACCCAATCTAGGCCATTCAAATTCAAAATCGTACTCGCCACATACCATATATGTTACATATGTTGGGTAAGGAGTGTAGGATGTCTCTCGTGCGTTTCTGTGGAACCCAAAAGCGTAACCCAATTGAAGCTGCCAATAAAATATCTAATGGGGGACTCTGTGGCCATAAAGGATGCATCGAGATCAAGGGTTGTTAAATGTTGCGAGTTGGGAGTTGGCATTGGATTGCATCACATTAAGGATTCGCTTTAGCGGTGAATCGATTTCTATTCAGATTCTGAGTCAGATTTAGATACTGATTCTGATTGCAGTGGCGCCTAGGCGGCTTCCAGCTTGCAGGTTCCATTTTTTTCCGTTTCCTTTGGGACCAGAAAACAAAGTCCGTCCTTCGATGTATTGCGCTCGAAGTGGTGGTGTTCATGAGAGAGGCCTTCCAAAAGTTAACTTTTGTTTAGTGGATGCTGTATGTATAGGTTCTGGTATTTGTACGCTGGTTGCACATTTAGAAAGCGATTTAGTGATACAGTGGTGGAGAGCGGAAGAAGTAGGAAGTAGTATTTACATACTGGCACACAATTTTATTGTGTTACTGCGCCTCTGTGCTGTGATGCTGTCCAAGAGTGTGGTGGTGCCTTGAATTATCGAAATGTTGGAAATGTTTTAGGTGCACTCGTGCTTAAATTGTTTTTATTCTGTTAACGTTTTATTTGCGGCAGCTACTCGTGCACCATCCAGATGGATTCGAGGAAGTGGAATTAATCGTATCAAAGGAAACATATCCTGATTGAGAGTGGAAAGTTGAAAGCTTATTGGAATTTAGGTAAAGTACACATACGAGAATGGATACCTGTACAAAGGTACGAAAACTCGAAAACTCATACAACAAATGCTTAAAGCGCTTAGGCAGATTTGTAACCGGAATGATGGAGGGATTTTGTAGTGCGCCTCCAAGGGGTTGAATTTTAATTTTCATTAAAAAGCGGAATTGAATTTTGTTGAATGACTGTAGTACAAATAAACAACAGGATTGCGGTTGGCAGGGGGATTTCTAGGGGATGATTTATAAATTTAATACCGCGTATTTCGCTAACTTTGCACAGCTAATGAGTCTAGTAATGTGGTTTAGGGATTTATGGGATGAACGGCATAAATAAGGAGCACAAAATTAGCAAACATTTCAACGGTAAAGGCGTTTAGTTCACCACATGGTAAATGGGCAATTTTAAAAATAGTACGTCCAACTGAGCCCCTATCCTTGCCTTAATTTTTCAAAGAGCTTCATTTTGGAATGAGCCATCGACTTGATAGGTAAGACACTTTTGGCAGCATATATGATATCCAAGTGAACTGTCAGTAGTCGCGTATGGCGACTTAACTCCATTCTTTCTTTGGCTTAGCCTGTGACAGAAATCATTCATGGGCAAAGCCGATATCGATACTTTCGTCGCGAAGGGAATTCTGGTGTCGTTCCTTCTCACGATTTGCCCATAAGCCCAGGAACAAAAGAGAACGGGAGTCAGAGCCTATGATATAAATATCAAGGGAAAACAGATTTATCCAGAGCAGGTGAGACGAGGTGAGTTTGAGAAGCCACCGTGCCGCCGAGAGATATCGTAGTACAACGTATCTTACCTCCCGAACGAGGCGACAACCTCTGATGACATAGGCTTTTCGGAACTGCTTCCTTACAGACGTCATCTCAACTACGTTAAATATTTTGAAATATGTGCTTTTAGTACCAGGTTATATGTCTCCCCAATGTGCATATTGTATTCAACTTGCTGTCAACTTAGCATATCAATGTGCGTAGTCCTTCTCCCAGGCTGATGCATAATTTCGTAGTCGAACTCATGTAGATTGAGCCATTAATCCATTTAGATCTAATTCTGGTTGCAACTAAAGCCTTACGTATACTCTGAATCTGTTCAAGTTGTCCACTATCAGGACTTCAAGTCATATGAGTGATACATCTTTTTACCTGTCGACAACTTACAGAACTCCGACGAAACCGGAAAACGAGGGATCAGTGTGGACTTCATACACGCGCATCGGATCGAATAACGCAGGAACAGGTGGTTTGACTAGCATATTTTCATTTGCGGAAAAATACCGGAGGACTAAGAAACTGCCACACCTTATGCACATCTTTAGGCCTTACAAAAAAAAACAATAACAACTGTGCAGCCTCCGAAAACCATGTTAATTTTCAGAAAAGTGCACAAATTTACGTTAAAGATCAGCCCTAATTCCTATAAAACTTTTACGAATCTTTACAACTTCTCCAAACCATTTTTGACTGATTTGCTGACGATCACCATAGAAATATTGCTCTTCGCAAGCGTTCATGCTTGAAATTCTGCTGCGTCAATCCAAATGACAGGCGATTAAACTCTTATACTGCGTTCCTCCACATATGCATATTTTATGATAACCAGAAGCAAGGTCTAGCGTCGTGACGACCTCATTCCCAGAGAGAGATTCTACAGTTTCTTTTTATATTTCTCTCCTCTAACGAAAGGTATTTGATATGGCTGGACGAACACTGGTGTCTTCTTCGTAGGTTTGATTGAGCAGCACTCTCCTAAGAGATACATTAACAACTCTTCCGACTTTTGTGCAAAGCAGTCTCGATATGCATTGATAAGCTTTACAAGCATTTGCTTGGTCCTCGTTTAGAAGCTCATTGTTTCTTGAGTACTTTATGCATCGTGCTAGCTAATGCTAGAATTCGACCTTTCCCAGCCATACAGTTTGTGATTGACATGGATTTATCCCTGTGACAAGGACGATGCTTTGGAAGCTACAAAGTTGAAGCCAAGTTCATCCTTAGCAAACTTATTTGATGCCCTTGATGATGGCAGACGGAGACTTGTGCGCAATTATATTGCCCTGTTGTCTTTCCTCTTCATATGCAAATTCTCCATGTCAATAGAATCTAGTCCATTTGAAAAAGTGCTCAAAATAAAAACTGTGAAGAAAGTGAAGTGGGACAGCAGGACACTCTGAGTATTGCCGGAGCCATGGCTGCAGGAAGCAGTAGTGTTCGTTATCTATGAAAGAAAGCGAACAAATTCCGTCAAGAATTTAGGAATTGAAATCCTTTCAATGTCGCACTTTAGGTCGTAAGGCCAACGTATGTATTTCCCAAAAAAAAAAAAAATCACTGATATCAGAAGAAAGCCGACAAGCACAACAAACAGCCTCGATGAGTCGTATTATCCTGCTTCTCACTTCGTCTCGCAGTCGCGTTTGACTAATAGTCTTTGAATTCTCGACAGTGGTATTTTAGTGCCGATAAAGCTTTCTTCCGGTCTATGGTTAGTTTGACGAGATCGAGCGTGGTAAGTACCGTCAGCAGCATCAGCTGAAGTTAAAAGAAAAGGTTTTGTTCATGTGGCATTTGCGATTGACTGTGGTCATTGAAAGAAAAAGTATATGAGATACGGAAATACAAATTGCACATTTGAAGAGACACGAAAGATTGGATTATTTGAACAGCAAAAATTTAGTACGAGAAAGCTTTGTTCGAATCAGTGTTTTACCTGGATGAATGGAAGGTCTGCTTAGAAGAAAAAGTCGAGTAGCATGTTAGGTTACCACCCCCTGACGAAATGGAGTCGAGAAGGGAATAGACCGCCCTCTCTTCGATAAGGTGTTTGTTGCTGTAAACTGACCAAAAAGCGTATTTTTTTTCAGATGCTTGTTGATCAAAGTTTGTCCAACAAGCAGTTAAAATGGTAAAATTCTTCATGAGGTGCGGACTAATGATTGCAAAAAGATCTGCCGAAAGAGTTATCGTTAAATATCCCAGGGATAGGAAGATATGTCGAATATGAATTCCAAACAAAGATTGAGCAGCTGCGAAACGAAGCACTCGCTTCATGTATCATAGTTCCTGAAAATGTAATATATGTGATGTGATTTCGAGCCAAAGGATGAAGTTTCGCTGGAGTTACAGGAATTAGGACGCAGCATATAAAAAGTAATCCATGTGACCAGTAATAGGATGCAATTGAGGCTGAGGTGAAGAATTTTGTTAAAACCGATTTTTGGCAGATTGGTGGCAAAGACCCTGTTGGATGCCATTGGGTGCTTACCAGCACTTCTAAGCACTGATCTGATGGTAAAGGCTCGATTTGTAGTCGAAAAGTAAGGTTAAAAAAAGGCAAAGCTTGAGACAGTACGTTTATTGCTGCCTCCTTCTATTTCGTTTGGATTGAAGGTGTACAAGTTCAATCTCCGGCCAGATGAATCTTGGAATATATATGGAGTGAAAACATAAAACAGAAAGGTCCACATTTTAGTGAGACTGAGCCTGAGCTTGACCATGAGCCTGAGCATGAGCCTGAGCATGAGCCTGAGCATGAGCCTGAGCATGAGCCTTAGCATGAGCCTGAGCATGAGCCTGAGCATGAGCCTGAGCCTGAGCCTGAGCCTGAGCCTGAGCCTGAGCCTGAGCCTGAGCCTGAGCCTGAGCCTGAGCCTGCGCGCTACTGGAGGAAGTTGACCAAAAGCTGCTCTACTTGAAGGGGTATATTGCTTGAATCCTACGTTCATCCCAGAAAAATAGGGTAAAGGTAAAAGGACTCTTGTTAAAGAAGCATATTAATGTTCTGAACTGTTCACCTTAACCTAAAGGTCGAAAGCCTTCTAAACAGGAAAGGAAAAGGAGCAAAGTATTAAGGCTACAATCATAGTGCACGCTGAGACGAAGCTGAAGATGAAGACGAAGCTGAGGATGATTTGCTTGCGTTTAAATTAATTTTAATAAACTCCAATTATACCTGCTGAAAGTCTAATTGTGACATTGAGGTAATGAAATATCTAAAATATTTTAAATTCGTTCTTTTATTTATTTTTTTTTCATTTACTTATATGTCAGTTATTATAATACTGTGGAAAAGAGTAAAAAGTAACATTTCCTGATGGAACGTATTGGCCTATTTCCTATGGTGATGAAGCACTGTCTGAGAATTGGGTTGATGAGGAGTCAATTAAGTTCGGTGACGGTACAGATATACCACCTTGATCAAAAAATTCCCGTTCAGTTCAGAAAATTAAAAATACAAGTTTACTTATCTAAATCTTTATTGTCCCCTTCAAAGTAATCCCCATCGACTGCAACACACTTATGCCTAGTATGGTATTTATTGCATTTTTCGTCAAAAAATTACGAATAGTAATGGTACTGTGCGACAGTGCGTTATCATGGTGAAGAATCCACGAGTTTTCTGCCCACAATTCTGGTCTCTTAACTCATAACGCCCAAAAAATACTCTTTGTTTACTTTCTGGCCTTCTGGCCTTCTGGCAAACATTCATGATTCACTACACCGTTGTAATCCATGAAAACCGTGAGTATTGCTTTCTTTTTTGACTGAAAACTTTTGAACCGCTCGTGCCACTGATAAACGACCGTTTTCTTTAGAGAATCGTTGCCGAAACACTTTTTTAACATTTCCAACGTTCGCGCACCATTAAATCCGTTTTTTACGTATTTAAATTCATTCCTAAAATTGTAAAAAAATCGCCAACACACACAGAGATAGATATACTCTTGGCTACGTAACTTTAGCAAATGTCAAGCTAAGACGCTAAGCTTTAGAGGGAATTTTTTTTTTTTTTTTTTGGTGGGTAGGTGTGAAAATCTTCATAGACACTATGAACCCGTTGCTCATAGTAGTGTGAGATTCTTACTCACTAAAAACACGCCTCCCTTCTTATCGACTACTACTCAGTAACCTTATCAAGTAGTTTCCGTTTCAAATAACGTTCGCGTGGGGCAGGTAGCTTTCCAGCAAAAGCACCTGTTAGTACCGCTATTATATGCGGATAGTTCTTATCGCGCCAGATCGAATGGTCTCATTCTTTGTAATCGACGCACTAAGTTTGTCTCGTCCAGAATTTGGAGTATTTTATTATTACAATGACCATGAAGACGAATATGGAGTTTGCGAGCAAAGTTCATTATTTCGTCCTCGACGGTAACTATTCCTAAGTCTCTGTGGATATCACTGTTTCTGATATACCATGGGGCGTTCACGATTTGTCTTAGAACTTTGTTTTGATAGCCTTGGAGAATATTTCGGTTGCTTGGTTTAATACAACCCCAAAGTTGTATACCGTACGTCCAAACAGGTTTAAGCACTTGCTTATAGATGAGCAGTTTGTTATGTATGCTTAACTTGGAATGTCTTCCTAGTAGCCAGTACATTTGTCTGAATTTATTTTCAAGTTCATCACGTTTCTTCTTAACATGCGGCTTCCATTTCATGTCTCGAGTATAGAGTAAAAACAATACCGGACCAAGTACACTTCCTTGCGGAACTCCAGCAGCGATCTCTTTAAATTCCGAGTATTCGGTGCCATGTTTAACACGAAAAATTCTGTTTTCCAGGTACGATTTCAGAATCGTATGCAGCTCTCTCGGAAGAACCTGACTTAGCTTAAAATTTAAGCCTTCATGCCATACCTTATCGAAGGCTTGAGACACGTCAAGAAATACGCTAGAACATATCTTTTTCCCCTCTAGGGCTTTCTCAATTTCATTCGTAATTCTAAAGACCTGGTCAATTGTGGAGGGCTTAGTTCTAAAACCGAATTGATGATCAGGAGTTAGACGCCTCTCTTCAATGATCGGTTGCAAGCGCTTCAATAGGAGTTTTTCAAATATTTTAGATATTATCGGCAGAAGCGATATCGGTCTGTAGGACTTTTTTTCATTTAGAGATTTGCCTGGTTTCGGGACCATTATAACTTCGGCAACTTTCCATTGACTTGGGACGTTTAATAATCTTAGCGCGCGGCATTTATAAGTTGGAGCAGTTTGATAAGGGCTTTCTTTGGCAACTCCTTGAGAATTTGACCTGTTAACAAATCATAACCAGGGGCTTTGTTATTTTTCAATTTTTTAATTGCTTGGTTAAGTTCTCGTAGGGATACTGTTTTTATTATAAAATTGTCCGGTGCCGTAATTATATAATTAAAACCTCCTGTTAACGCCTGTCCATCAAAAGGCTTAAACGTTTCTTCTAGGTGCTCGGCAAATAGATCCGCCTTCTCTTTATCTCCTTTTGCCCATTCGCCATTATTTTTTCTTATAGGAGGAAATTGCATTTGAGGCTTTTTGATTCCCTTCATGGCTTTCCAGAGGGAGTAATTTGAACTTCTTTCGGCAGTCAGACCTTCGAGATATGTAGAGATATTCCGATTTTTGTAATCTCGTATTGCTTCCTTCAACTTGTTGCATAAGTGGTTTAAGTATGTTTTATGCTGGGGAGCACGGGATTGTTGCCATCTTTTGCGCGCTCTCCTCTTTTCTCTCACCAGTTCTTTTATTTCTGGCGGATATTTTATTTCATTACTTGCTTTCTCTCTTCTTTTTGGAGTTGGAGTGTTGTTCCAGACAGCGTTCTGCAGGACTTTGATGAATCTGTCGACTTCGTCTTCTATTTCGTTTTGTGTTTTTAGCGACACGTTTAGAACAATATGTTCATTGCAGTAATTTCTAAAACCATCCCAGTTAGTTTTGTTGTTAGTTAATCTAGGCGCCACTTCTTTCTTAATTAAGAGTATGCTTAGTGTCAAAATGACTGGTGAGTGATCTGAGGAGAGATCATAACTTTCCTCGATGTTTGTAGAAATTTTGGCTGCTCCCTTTGTGACAAAGAAGTCTACAAGATCAGGGGTCTTTGTTATATCCGAAGGCCAATATGTTGGTTTTCCTGTCGAGAAAAAGTCAACTTTACATTGCATTCCGGCTTCATAGAGTTGTCTGCCTTTCGTTGAATTACATCTTGAGCCCCAGAAGGTATGTTTCGAATTAAAGTCACCACCAATTATAAAATTCGGTCCGAGTGAATCAAAGATACCTTTAAAGTCATTGTTTTCTAGCTTGCATCGCGGGGGACAATAAATGACAATAAATAAATTTAGAGGGAATATCAACAACAGATGTACCAACTTAACAAAAAAAAAACAGAACTCAAATCGGAACAATGAGAGCGCCACACGGTGGAAATTTTTGATCAAGGTGGTATATGTATTTCGGCTCTGAACATTTTGAGTTTGAAATGCGCGCTTCATATTGTATGCATGATTGTATACCGATCTTTGAATTTCCTTCTTCCTCTTCTTATCCTTTTATTAACCCTTTCCTCGTTATACGAACTTATGCGTAACGAGTTTCCCATTTTTACTGCATCGCTGCTGCTCCGCTTATGGGGTTGGCTAATGTCGCAGACCGCAGAACGCGTCTACATAATGCTCGGTCCTGGATCGCTTCAGTGGTTAACCCCAGACGTTGTTGCGCATTTGCCATCTGAGAAATCCAGGAATTCTTTTTCCGACCTCGTTTTCTTACAGTTGGAGTGACCGTAGTTGATAGTGCCTTTTTAACCGGATTTTACGCAGATCTTCTTTGAACGTGGCAATACCAACTTATTCTATTCGCCTCAAGCTGTTCGGTTACCGAATTCTTTATATGTAGACTTCCTCTTATACGCGTAGATCTAATGCAATCGCGTTTAGTGACTCCACTAGACATCCTTAACATTTTCATTTCCGCTGCCGTCATTTTGTTTTTAAACGCTTCGTACATTGTCCAGCACTGTGAACCGTATATAAGAGCTGGTCTAACAACCGTGGTGTAGAGTTTCCCCTTTAATTTAAGTGGAAATTTTCGGTCGCAAAAGATTCCCGAATTTTCCCGCCATTTCATCCATCCCACACTCACTCTGTGGTTTACGTCGTCGTCACATTTCGCTTCCATGTTAACGATTGATCCTAAGTACTTAAAGATAGTGCTTTTCGGAAGAACTATTCCGTCTAACATTATATCCGGAACAGGTCGCAACGGATGCGCAAATGGGCACGTCAAATGCTCCGTCTTTGAATGACTTATTTTAAACCCGCTTCTCTCTAGCGCATTTCTCCATGAATCTAAGGCGTTCTGTAAATCTTCGACGTTATCGCTAAGTATAACTGCGTCGTCAGCGAAGAGAATTGGCGTTACATTTGCTTCGCGCATGCAGTCTTTTAAAAGATAGTCGAATACTACGTTAAAGAGGAAAGGGCTAAGTACGCTTCCTTGATGCACTCCGACATTAACTGGAAATTCTCTCGTTAGTCCAGCAGAGCTTTTAACCGCAGTTTTCACGTTTCCGTACATGTCTTGTATTATTCTAACATACGTTTCCGGTACATTTTGAGACCTCAGCGCGGCCCATATGAGATCCCTAGGCACTGGATCGAATGCTTTCTCGAGGTCGATAAATACCATGTGTAAATCCTTAGACGAATCTCGGTGCTTTTCCATTATTATTCGTAGGCTTTGGATAGCGTCCACTGTCGATCTTCCTTCAACAAATCCACACTGGCTATTATCGAGCTTTATTATTTGCCGAAGACGTTCGTTTAAGACTCTTTCGACGATTTTCATTGTGTGTGACATAAGCTTGATTGAACGGTAGTTGTTGCATTCTCGAGTGTCGCCTTTTCCTTTGTATAATGGAACCAAGAAGCTACTTCTCCATTGATTCGGCATAGGTTGTCCACATTCTAATTTATTTAAAAGTTTCGATAGCCAAACGCTGCCGATCCCCTCCATCTTCGACCAAAACTCTGATGGAATGCTGTCTGGTCCCGCCGCTTTCCCCCGCGTCAATTTTCCGATTGCTATACTTATTTCTTCGATTGAAAAGTCCGAAACTTCCTCCTCGAATAGACCAGCTGTCGGCACGATATCACGTGGAAACTGTTTGTTAAGCAACTCCTTGCAGTATTCAAGCCACCGGTCACAAATTTCCTTTTCATTTGTTAGTAAACGACCGTCTGCGTTTTTGATGTATTTCGGCGAGGTTATTTCCATTGAATTTTTTCTCCTCTGTGCAGCGAGCTTAAAAATATTTGGCATTTTAGTACTGTACGACGTTTGAACTTCTTGGATAGCTTGTCTTCTATCCGCCGATCGTGAGGATATTTGTTCCAACTCCTGGTACAGGTTTTCCGCTTCTGCCGCTCGAGTTCGAGCCAGGACTTTCTTTGCGATCTTTTTAAGACGCTCGTATTCAAGAGCCAGTCGAGCTTTTTCGATATCGTCGCTCCGATCGCGTTTTGTCCACGCTTGGAATGCACTCTTCTTGTCGGCCACAGCTCGTTTGGTTTCGTCATTCCACCACCATGTTTCTTTGCCGACATGATGGTATTTCGATATAGTCCCCAGATGGGACTTTGCGAGTGTTATGCATTCCTCGTGCATGCTGTTCCACATTTCTTGCGGGCTAAGTGAGTCTGCTATACCATTTATATTTTGAAGTACTTCTTTAGCCAGTGCGATAAATCTTGCGCTTCGTTCCTTCGATAGATTATACCACCGGATTTTTGGCTTTCCAAACGATGCCCGTGTTTTCGGTGGTTCCGCTGTGAAAAATTCTGTAACGAGCAGACGGTGTTGGCTTACTAGCGATACCCCAAGTATTACTTTACAGTCCTTAACACGGTTTCTCATCGACATTTTGCAGAGGTGATAATCTATTTGCGTTTCGTGGCCTCCGCTGCTATAGGTGATGAGATGTCGTTGATGTTTAATAAACATTGTATTTAAGACGGTTAAGCCGTACGCCCTACACCCTACAAGGATGTCTTCGCCAGCTGAATTTCTTTTTCCAAAGCCTTTACCGATCTTTGAATTTCCATTCTCCATAAAAGCTTTGTCTGCGAATCAATTTTTTTGACGTGTGGCAATAAAAGCCATATCTTCATCGTCGCTTTGAATTCTATTTTTTGATTTTTACACCAACAGTTCGAGTTTCTTTTTTTTTTCGCCGTTTGAGATTTTTACGAGGTTTTGTGGGGTAAAAGTTTCCACTTTAAACGTACTTATGCCGCTTTCTTCTTTATTTTCATATTGTGACACCCCCATATCAATACTGTTGCAATCTTCGTCAACATTTAAGTTAATATTTTGGACACAGATTCGTTTTTGCCTACTTAAATTGCCTGAAGATTGGCGGAGTTTTATCTGGTCCATTACGAAAGATCTTAACAATCTGTGATGTGATGTGATGTGAAGGCGAAAAATTTATAAAAAAATGAACAAATTATCAGAGACACCTTTCGCAGTTATGTTTGCAGTCATAGAAATGGTAATAGCATTTAAAATTTTCTATTTCCTACATTTGATTTTCAAGCAAAAACAATATTTAATAAATTACTTACCATGCTGATTTAATTCGTTTGCAATATCATTCCAATTTTAATCCACAATATGCCTGCGCTTTGCCAGAACCGCTGCAATGAATTCCTCATTATCAACAGGCATTTTCAATACACGTGTCTGTCCACCAGAAAACAAATCAAAACTTAAAAATTACGAAGGTTAATGGCAGACAAAATAAAAGGAAAACAAAAACAGCAACCCTAAACAGCAAGCGATTCAGCTTCAAAATCAGTACCGCACGGTTTGAAGCTGACAGCGCCTTTTTCGTCTTCGGCTTCGCCTCTACTATGAACGGTTTCGTGCGAATTCATATGTTTGCTTCTGCACGGTTTTTCGTCCTCAACTTCGTTTTCGTCTTCAGCTTCGTCTCAGCATGCACTATGATTGTAGCCTTAGCAGTGCTTGCTACAATTTTTATGTAAAGCCAAATTAAAAATCAACTGACGAAAATTGCTATTGCCTTTGCCATTGTAGACAGTCAGGAGTTGATACGAGTAATTCTTAGCCACGATGATTTTGAACAATTAGCTCCATCAAGAAACCAATCATTTATTCACTATAAGTAGTTGTGCAGTAGCACCCGGTTCAGAGTGTTACCCTTGTTGAACAATATCAATTTGAATTTCTATAATCCATGTTACGCTAAATTTTGCCCCATATCCAGCTTGAGATTAAATTACTCGTTAAGCAACAGCAGCAGGTACGTCTACAATTCTATATGCAAATGCATCCATTGGATAAAACGTCCATAAACCTAAGCTCCTACATAGCACTCGCACTAAGCCCTACTAATTAAAACAATAAATTTTGCATGCTTCATTGCACTTAATCAACCGCACCGCACCGCACCCATAAACCGTTTGTGGTCGGGAAATAATATCTAATAAATCATAACAGTTACATTAAGCCGACCGTTAATAGATTCCACCCATTAGCAAATTCAATTCCAATGACTCAGTATATCTATGGCGGATACTTCATGTTTAGATGAGATGGAGGCGCTTGGCGGGTCGTTATTTTTCATACTTGCACAGGATTACAATTTAAAAATTAAAATTAGTTGACCACAAATATGAACATAACCGTTTGACTGATATCCTCGTCAATTACCTAGTTCTCATTTCAGTTGAAATTGAAAATAATTTGACCAAAACTGCACTGACATGAGTTGATTCCGGCGATTGAGGTGCCGGATTAAATACTAAATTAATTTTCAATTTGAGTTAGGCACTTCCGACTTCCGCTTCAGAGTGGAGAAAGAGAAATAAAATTGCAGGGGAAGAACGTGCAACTCGATTGGGATCTGTTCAAGTAACGCATATTGGCGCAACAGGTTGGTGTTGGTTCCATTAGAAAACCGTTAAAGGGGTCGTTAAAACGTTTATTGCCCATAAAACCAACGACAATAACCGTGGAATTCAGGTGACAATTTGCAATTTCCAGACTGTTGCGTTTAGAATTTTCGTCCTTCGAATTAAAAGAAGAGCAGATGAAGAGGGATATGAGTACCCATTAAATTTAAACACAAAACGCGAGTGAAAGGATAATTAGGAAGGACACGAAGTAATATGTCGATGCACGTTATAGTTCGTTGTTAAATATTCTCATCCACTCACCATCTATGCAGGCGGAACCCAAAATCAATCGAAGAATTTTCCTTTCAAAACAGCCAAGAGCAAGTCTATGCCTTTGCGCCATAGAGGAGAACTGGGATCATTGAGGTCTGATATATGGTAACTTTTATTGTTCGATGGACGGTCTTGCTATTTAATTGCCTTTTTAGTCTACAGAAGCGGAGATTGACAAGAGTTATCTCGAGTGTGATATCAGCGCTGATGTCGATCTCTGAATGAATATCGGAGTCTTGGTAGACAAAGATACCACTAAGGGGAACGCGTTTCAGCAGTCGAGAGGAAGTAATGGATCAAGGTAGTATACTGGTTCTTGCTATCGTTGACCGTTTAACCCATCTTCGCTGCTCTCGCCAGGAAAAAGCGCCACTGACATCACGCTGCTTTCTTCCAAGTACGTCAATATCATCGGCGTGTGCGTGTAATTGGACGGATTTTTCAAAATTGTGCAACATGCGGTGCGCGTGAGTTTTACCTTGATGGAGCATTTTCCATTTTTCATCTTCATCCCGCACAGATGGACGAGATTAGAAAGGATACCAAAACTCGACATTGCTTTGTATAGCTCGTCTCTATAGATGCTGTTATACGCGGCCTTAAAATCGATGAATAGGTGGTGTGTATCGATCTGAAGCTCATGGGTTTTCTCCAAGATCTGCCGTAGTGTGAATATTTGGTCGATTGTGGTCTTTCCTCGCCTGAAGCCACACTGAATGGCTACAATCCGGCAGATAAGATCTTGTATGCGATGTTAAAGAGACTGATGCCTCTGTAGTTGGCGCAGTTCAGAGGGTCTCCTTTTTTGAGGATCGGACAAACAATGCTGAGGTTCCATTCATCGGAAATGCTCGTCCGACCAAATATTTTACAAATGAGTTGGTATATGCTCCTTCGCCTCTTTGTAAGCTTCTTATCCTTAGTATACTGGTGGACTCCCGAAATCGCGGAACGCGAAGATTCTGTCGGCGTTCCCGGTACACAGATGACCAGCGATTGCAAGTCTTACGCAATGCATATCGAGAAGTGAGAACTCGATTAAAAAAAGCGATTAAGTCTAGCAAGTGTCTTTGCTTTAGAGATCTCTACGAACAACTCAATAACAACGTCTGGGGTAAAGCTTAGAAAATTGTATCTGCGAGGCTAAAAGGTCCACGTGTGCAGTCGCTAACGAGCCCGGTATTGCTTTGAAGAATAGTAGTTGGGACCCTATTTCCTCGCCAAGAAAGTAAGTCAGCGCATTCACGGGAGCACGTCCATACCTTTGATAACACGCGAAGAATTGTTCGAAGCATGTACAAAGGTACGCGATAGAAAGGCCCCGGAACTGGATGGTATCCCAAATAAAGTCTTGAAAGTCGCTATCAAAATACGACCCGAACTGTTTGTCGTAATGTTCAATGCTTCTTTTCAAGAAGGCCTTTTTCCGAAGCCCTGTAAACGCCAAAGATTAGATCTCCTGTCGAAAGGAAAGGGGAATCCAAACAAACCTTCGTTCTACCGCCCTCTTTGTCTGCTTGCCAGGGTCGGTAAAGTCCTTGAGCGGATAATCTACAATAGACATCTACCAGCTATTGAAACAGCAGGAGGGCCCTCAGAACACCAATACGGCTTCCGTAAGTCACGCTTTACGGTAGATGCGTGGTAGTAACGAGAGCCCGAACCACTATAGAAGGCAAGTGCTGGAAAGGAGAAACCAAAAAATACTGTGCGATTATAACCCTCGACGTGAAGAACGCATTTAATTCGGCATTTAATTGGGAACGAATCATGAGCTGCTTGTATCGAATCTAGGTACCGGGCTACCTCCTTAAAACTTCGCAAATAGAGTCCTACTCTATGCTTTCGATGAAAAAACTATGTCGTACGAGGTAACGAGGCTTGGTCCTGGGCCCCCTGCTGTGGAGCGTTATGTATGATCAATTTCTGCGCATACCGATTCTAAGGGAGGCGTCAATTATCGGCTTTGCGGACGACATCGCCATTGTAGTTTAGGCAAAAAACGATAGAAGAAGTTGAACTGTACTGTAACGAGGCAGTTATCGATGGATAACTAGCGCTGGATTAGAACTCGCCGACCACAAAACCGAAACAGTGCTTATCACAAGTAGAAAAGTCCGTGAAATGATAAAGTTAAGAGTTGGAGAGCAAGAAGTAGTGTCTCATCGGTTTATTAAGTACCTCGGAGTGATTATTGACCCTAGTCTAAATTTCAAACAGCATCTTGAGCACGCATACAGAAAGTCATCGCAAACTATTAGTGCACTCTCAAGGCTGATAAGTAATATAGGTAGCCCGAAACAGAATAAAAGACTTCTTCTCTCAGAAGCTGCCAGTTCCATTTACATGCACGGAGCAGAAATATGGTTAAGTGCCGCGAAGGTGAAACCTTACGTACGTGCAAATCGGTACACGGCCTTAGCGCATTAAGGGTCACCAGCGCGTTTCGAACTGTTTCGAACAATGCTATACTCGTCGTATTTTTAAAATAGAAAAACTTAAACGCAGGCGAGTACAAAATGGCCGGGTAGACAACGAGAAAAGAAAATATGAAACAAATCAGAGTATTGCATCCTGGCAACAACAATGGGACGAATCCCTAAAGGAAAGATGGACGCACCGTCTCATACCAGTGGTCGATGTATGGATTAAACGGAACCACGACGAAATCAATTTCTACCTGACCATGTTCTTAACGGGGTACTGGTGTCTCAGAGAATATTCTTTTAAACACAGACTCGAAACCAATCCAAACTGTCCGCATTGTGAAACAGCTTCGGAAAACGAGGAACACGCGTGTTTTCATTGCCCACAATACAAAACTGAAAGAATTGCTCTACGGGACCAATTTGGGGAATGGCCTATTCTCGATAATATCGTTAGTTATGTGCTCGAAAACGGGACCGTCATTAGTAATGCGGCGGTTCGCATTCTCAACGATCTAAGGGGACTAGAACCCCAACGTAATGCGAAGAATGCGAACAATAGAGTACGCCTAGCCCTTATTCCGAACCCCGTAAAGGAATGCCTAGCGGTAGTCCCGCGGAGAAAAAAAATCGGCCTGTTCAGTAATGGTGTTGGTTTTAACCGATAAGAATCCGGCACTACCAATGGGCGTCTGACCATTGGTGAATCATGCAAGGTTTCCACCCACCATCACAAAAAAGAAAAGAAAAAAAAGGGGGCCTACCTCAACAAGTAAGTTTCGGACCTAAATCCGGTTGCTCCTGATTCCCATGGTAGCCTGTTCTAAGTCTTGGTATGGAATTCCGGTGGTCTTGCCACTCAACAAGACATATGACCGGCAGCCTGTAACTAGTCAAATCATAGCAACCATCAGTGGCGAAAAGTTCTGATGATGTTATAGAGAAGTTCAGTTTTGCTCTATTCCGGCTTTTTATTAGACAACGTCATTGATGGAAGAAGCCTTGATAATTTGGCGGGGGCTCCATTGGTACTTACACTCATATTTTCCTCTATTTCCTTTCGTCTTGCATTGCGATTATGCTTGTGGAAACTATTTTATTATTTATATTAATGCAGCAATAGTGCCAATACCAGTTCCGGCCTAGTGCCGGAAAACTATCACTTTGAAATTGAATAAATGGGAAGCACCAGCTGGTGAGCATAAGTGTTGGAATTGTGACAATTGTGGCACTGGATTCAATTTTATAATTTAACATTTAACATATTTAACAGAACACATTCGGTTTCAAAACACTTTGATTGGGTGTATAATAGTGTGGGTCAACATTTTGTTTTCGTTTTTTAAAACGGCTCAGTGCTAAAAAGCTGCCAAATAGTGTGATTAAATTATTTACAAAGTCTTATAAAATAAATTTTAGTTTTATTGCCTCCGGATTGCAAAAGAAGTTTCAAAACAGGTGTTCATTTTGTAATACTTTTTCCGAGTCATTAATTTAAATTTCCGTGCTTTTTATTTTTTTTAGTTACGATTCATTATTTAATCATTCAATGTCGCGTTGCATAATAGAAAACAGTCATTTACTTCAGCAATCAAAGCAATAGAACGCACTCGAAATAGTTGGAAATGTCCATTATTTGCTGAGTTAAGTGACTTAAAAGATAACATATTGTTGACCTATGAACTTATGATGAAATTTTATGAGTGGACCCGCCACAGGTTAAAATACTAGAAGGAAACTAAAAAAGAGCCAACATATAAAGAAAAAGAAGCTATTGTAGTTGCGAAATTAATGGAAATATGGGCGAAATCTTCTATTCTCACAGTAGAACCAAAACGAATGAAGGTAATGTTACAAACATATCATTTAAAGTGCCAACAACAACAGCTATTCCAACAACAGTTCCACACGCGTCGAGTTCACAGGTAATAGATAAAAATAAGCTGCGCCGAGAACGAAAGAAAACAAGCGAAAATATAACTTTACAGCAAAATATATTACACAAACCTGCATTGTACTTCCATAGAAGAAAAGATCAAACTTTGATTAACTCTGAAAAACATGGAAAAGGTTATAGGCGATGCGTACTTGAGGGGTATATTATAGTTCTTTGATAAAAGAACCTGACTGCAAATTGTATAGAACAACAAATATTTAACTTCTTCTTGAATGGGGATATATCAATGGATTATTTGATTACAATCAGATGTGACGGAACTAATGTAAATGTTGGCAAATGTGGAGGAATCATACGGATGCTAGAAAAAAGATCGGATAGACTCTTACAATGGGTTATCTGTTTATTGCATATGAATGAACTGCCATTTAGACATCTATTTCAACACATTAGTGGCAGTACGTCCGGACCACATACATTTTCAGTGACAATTTGCTGAAGATATTAGTACAGACCAGAAATACTTGTATAGAATAGTTCAAGCAGTTTCAACGGGTATATTTCCTAGCGATTAAGCATACAAATCACCAGGGAAAATGTCCCATGCCCGATGGCCAACTCGTGCAAATAGGATTCTCCGTCTGTATGTTTCAACTGAGACTGCCTCTGCAAATCTAATCACTCTTGCAATGTATATTGTCAAGGTTTACGCTCCGGTAGGGTTTTCCATAAAAACTCACCCCAGCTGTAAAGATGAGTCGCGACACTTTTTTAAACTCAGTAATTCAAAGACATGGCGATAGCGATGGCGATGGCGCGATAGTTAGCTCATTGGACTATCATGCAGAGAGTCTAGGTTCGATTCCTGGCTGGGTCACCAACAATTTTTCAAATCACCATCACCCTTTCGGCGGGCAATGGCAAACTCCCGAAAGTAAAATTGCCTACGAAAAAGCTACTAAGGAGTGCCGTTCGGATTCGGCGATAAACCGTAGGCCCCGCGCAGATGTGACTAAAATGAGAACATGAGCAACACAAATGAGTGCCAAGAAGCTAGGCCATGGCCCATACAGGGCTGCCAGCGCCACAGTGTTTGTATTTTAATTCAAAGAAATAGCTATTTTGCACATACGGAAAACTTATTGCTTGCAATTTTGACAGATTCTCAGCCCCACATTCGTGAATAAGCTGCCCGTCGAATTTTGAAAGCTAGATCAGCAACATCTAACAAATTTCGTCTTTTTTAGTTACTAAAGGTAAACTTAAATACACCAACATATTATGACCTTTTGAACTGGGAAGAAAATATTACTATGTCACCTACCTTAAATCAGTAACTGAAGAAAATCTTCGATTATTTGCTCAGCAAAAACGAGAAGAAGGAGTATATTTTTCTACAAACTAAACCCTTCAATACAATAACTTTATTAAATTTTTTTTCAATTCTCTTAAATAAAAATGAAATACTATTGATTTACGTTTTTTATTTATAAATAATGTTGATTGGTGTAAATTTGTAAGCCACATCGCTGAGCCTTTTTTAACCACACTTTTGGCGATTTGCATGTTAAACCGGAGGCAGAAGAATAATTCTGATTACTACCACATTATTACTGTTGTTTTTTTTTTTCTCCATATATGAGTGACCCACCCTAGTGTGTAAGGCTCTGGATGCAGTTCTTAGCCAGTTTGCCTCTCATTTCCGCCTTTCAGAATATTCAGTTAGTTCCAGTTAATTACTTTTCTATCTATTACTTCCGTGAAGAAACTGATAAGCCCAAAAGCGCAAGGTAGTAAGGAGGACAGACCTAGAAGGTACGTCATTAATAGGTTGTCAACGAGAACCTTGATCATTTTTCGAAACACTGGGCACCAACAATTTGTAATATAACAATTTGTAATATAACATTAATTATGCGCATATCCTTCTGCTCGGCCTTGAGCAAGAATCCAGTTTAACCTTAGATGTCTGATACTTTTCATGAGAACTAGTCTCACTTGTGTAAGCAAATTGTGAAAAAAAAATTCCCGGTAGAACCTCGCGGTTCCTAGCGAAAAAGTAAAACAAAATTCAATTAAAGTCACATAAGGGAACACCCCTAGTGGCGTTGCCGCTCAAGCCCACCTAATTACTTCATGACAAGGAAGAAATTCCAGCAATAATGTGTTTCTGTTTGAAGCTTCATTTCACACGTCCTTTGTGAATAATTAACAAAGCAACATTCAAAGGATTCCACTATTTTCCATCCGATCTCTTTGATAAGTGAGCACATTCCTTGCAGCTATAGTTTAATCTTGTATCCTTTCCACATAATCTATGGCGCATTCTCTCAAAGGACAATTAAATTCAAATTCACTCCTCACTCCCACTTTTGTAAGAATTCATTCGGCCCTTAACCAAACACAAAACAAAACAGAAAAAATAAAGAAAACTATGTAACTCCCTCTGGAGTCGTTCTCCTTTCTGCTGGTGCATTTCTATTACTTCATTTAGAACCGGGACACCGGACACAGCCACAAATTAAAAGAAAAGAGAGAATTTTCGAAGCGAAAAAACATCAGAGTGCATGTACACGCATATTAAAATGGAACCGCACAAATGTTACTAATTTGCATTCCATTATGCGCATATCCTTCCAACTGGCAAAGGGATAACAAAAATTCCCAGATCCTGGGAGAGTGAGTAGAAAGGTACTTATACCAGTGCGAGTAAGAGTAACATACATAGTCGTTCTGTTCCAAGTGGGAGGAATAAAAATCGTATTATGAACCAGAGAATTATCAGCTTCTCTTGGTCCATCTCAGTGGGCAATTTGGTCGTTTTTGAAATGCATTTTGGTCCTGACCAGTGAAATTATAAAACAGGCCCCAATCCCAATCCCAGTCCTCCAACATGGATACAATTGCCTGTTGGCTAAACTATCAACTAGGGCACTGGTACTGGTCCAGAGTAACTAAGTCCTCAGTCGGGACAACAGCAACAACTCTCCGACAGCAGGACTGTGTGGGGCAATTATGTATTTCCCTCTGACATATCAAGTGAATAACAAATTTAATTAAAATTAATTATCCTTGCATAGTCGAGGAGTCAAAGAATGTTTTCTTTCAATTGCAGCGCGCATTTACAAGCTGCAGTGGCAAATGATTGCAAAGGAATTTCCATTATAAGTCTTGTCCTGGTTCCAGCTAGTGCCTGATTTTTTGCAACCTAGAGTTACTCAGCAACTCGAGGAATCACTCTATGGTGGTGGTAGGAAGAAGTAAAAGTTTTCCTTTTGACAGAATACTTGTACTCATTTCAATCTGTTCCGCGTGTCATTTCTTTTTTTTTGCATTTTGTTTTGGCTTTTTCCAAGGGGCATAGATTGTTTTCCTTTTTCGCCGTGTTTGCATTTCAATTGAAGACGAACAAGGGTGTGAGATGGAGGCCGAACCATTCAAAGATGAATGCAACCGACCAAGCCCTTGGCTTTGATTTTCTATTTTCTTTCTGTTTCATTTTTTAACTAGGAAACCTAACCCCATACTCGTCCTTTAGTCCTTTTTGAAGCATCGCTGCCAACCCATAGTTCAACCTCTACTGATGGTTGAATTTCATTTGACACACTTTCCGGTTTAATTGAAAGGAAGGTAAACTTCGAATGAAAAGACTGCAGCCATTGATGAGGGTGAAATGCTAAATCAAAACGGTAAATGCAAATAGGGGTAACTAGGGCAAATTGAAATAATCGGTTTGTTTGAGTTTCAGTTTTCTTTTTTTTCCTCTTTTTCTAGTTAAAGATACAAGTTACATCCTGTGGCCAATTATACTGGCATTTGTAAAAGCTCTATTGATGGGAATAGAAGTAGGAGCTGTTGTATATTTCAAGTAGATAATGAGCTAAACAGACATTCATACGGTTACGGATGAACCGGTCCTTGGATTGCATTTCTTAGAAAGTCATGGATAGAAGTCCTTCTGTTTCTATTCTCAATAAACCCTGGGCCTGCCTGTCTCAGATGAGAATTTCTCTTTCGCTTGTTCGCTATGATTCCATCACATCTTATTATGATGTTCTTTAAGTGATGCTAGTTTGATAGCCTTATTTGTACTTATTTACTTACTTTGGTTATTCAAAAATTCTTAGGAGTCTGGGGCTCAACTAATAAGCCGGTTAGCTAACCCGGTCCTTACCTAACTGGCCATTTAAGTCGGCTTAATTCCGGTGCTATCCCTCCGGGTTCGATACGAAGACTCTGCAGGTCGGAGCACTGGTGTCCATTTGTTCGTACATTCCCAGCCATCTCAGGCGACTCATGCGGAGTATTCTGACTAGATCGATGCTGCTGTACAGTTTGTGTAGTTGTTTGTTAAATTTTCACTCCAAACCCGTCAACACAAACGGGACCGAACATTTTTCGAAGGATTTTCCTCTCACAACAAATGATGACGTCTTCATCCGCTTTCGATAGGTTTCATGCTTCAGCGACGTGAAGTAGAACAGGGATGACTAGGGTCTTATACAGAGTCTCCTTAGTATTTCAGGATGAGGGCTTACTACACCATTGCCTTCTTGTGACAAAGAAACAGCGATTGGCAAGACTGATTCTTCATTTTATTTCTGCTGAGGTGTTGTTGGCAGAAATTATATAACAACAGAATTTGAGTATTCAAAGTCCGTCCCTTACTACCTTGAAACTTTAGCTGTTGACTGTGAAGGTCGTTTAAGTCATCGATTACGTATGTCCCTTTTTATTGACAGCATATAATTAGTTACCGACTTTGACTCTGTAGCGAGAGAAGAGTTTGGTAGTTTTTTCAAACTAGACATGCTTCGTCTCCATAAATGCTGTCATATGCGGCCCTTAACTCGATGATGATTTGAAGGTCTTGAGTTCTTTCCAGAATTTGAGGGAGTGTGAAGATTTGGTCGATTGTGGTCTGTGACCCCACTGATAAAGGCCAATCAGGTTGTTGACGAAGGCTTTCAGATGTCCACACAATATGGTAGATACGATGTTGAGGAATTTTATACCTCTAAAGTTGGCGCAGCTAAGGGGATCTACTTTTTTATGAACCGGGCAAACGATACTGAGATTCAATCCATTAGGCATATACTCTTCTGACCAGATTTGATACATGTGGTGTATGCTCTCTACAAAGGTATTTCCAGCAGCTTTGAGTACCTCGGCGGGTAGGCTGCCTTGTGCAGCTGCTTTATTTGATTTCAGATATTCCTATTTTTACTTCATTTTGGTCAGGTGGACACAAGTTTGGCTATTATCGTCTTGATTGAATGGTCTGTTTTGCCTTATGGCGGGAAGTTGGACTTCTTCATGGTTGAATAGCCTGCTCTCTTGGTAAGCTCGTGTGTTTTCCGGCATTCCTTATCAAATCAAGGATTTCTGGGATGTGACCAGGTAAAGCATAAAAGTTGCTGCGTCTCTGATGATACGTTGGCAGCAATGCCACTGGTCTCTGGTACTTAATACAAAAAAAACGCTGTGGCACTGGCAGCCCGTGGTATGGGCCATGGCCTAGTTTCTTGACACCCATTTGTGTTGCTCATGTTGTCATTTTTGTCACATCTGAGCGGGGCCTTCGGTTTATTGCCGAGTCCGAACGGCACTCCTAAGAAGCTTTTTCGTGGGCAATTTTTTACCTTCGGGAGTTTGTCATTGCCCGCCGAAAGGGTCATGGCAATTTAAAAAATTGTTGGTGACACAGCTAGGAATCGAACCCAGACTCTCTGCGTGATAGTCCAATGAGTTAACTATCGCGCCATCGCCATCGGCATTGCCATCGCCATCGCCATCTGGTACTTGATACTGGCGAGAAAAGAGTTGTTGAAAGACTCTGGGATACTCATTCATACGTGGTGTCGTGTAGGATATGCTTACCAACTTTCCCACTAGAAATATCCTTCTTTACTAAAATCGCGAAGTACGAGGGCTTGGTAACAATTTTTTTTGGTAGCGTCGCCCTTTTCTCTCGTAAAGCCATGGGGGAATATTAGGCTTATTAGGTTAGGTTAGCGGACTGTCATAAGACGCCCAATTAGGTGCCAGAAGCTCAAGACTTTTTGGCTAATTCTGTCTCACATGGCAAATCGGCGTTCGAATAAATGCTTGTTTCTTTTCTCTGTAGCAATCACAATAGTATTAGGTGATTCTTTTAAAGGAATGAGTACTTCCCTCAGAAGTACTGTTATTTTGAATATAATGGCAGCTCAAACGTCTTCGAGAGCCCCGCACCTCAAAAACATTATTAACAAAGCGATGAGGCCAGAATAGCATGCTGTACAAAATATTGGTCCAAAACAAGTGACATAAGGACAATTCGGAAGACCGAACGGCTTCAATAACTGCACAAATTAAATTTTGTATGCTTTTAAACCTAAATTGTCACGTTGTTGGTCCCGTATTATTCGATAATGAAAATTGGGTTTCAAACTTATCGATGGTATAGTGAATTGTGCGTCCGGTAAGCCAATTATGTAGGCCAAAAGTTTCTCGAGGCGTATTCCTCTAAGGAAGTTGATTTTTCGTAATTCGTAGGCGCTGCACAGTGCCAAGTCTTTTAATGAAAAGATGTTAAACATTGCCGAACAAAAGTTCAGTCGATAGTCGCAACCTTAAGAGTGCTCACCCCAATTCTCGGTCGCAATAATTGTCCCAGACAGGTAATGCATGCTATAGTGGATAAATTCGAGTCAGCACATTAATTATTCAATAATCCGGTCGAAGTATCGAAAACATTGCAGCCTTAAATGCTTAAATGCTGTTCACGGGAATCTCTAATCTCTAAGAGCACATTGTGGCTAAAAATCTAGACCCACACCCTTATAAGATCAAATTAACCACGGAACTGAAGACACTTGATCATTTGAAGTGCCGACACTTCTCTAATTGGCCTCTGCAAAAGTTAAGGAAAATCCCGAATTTCCACGAAAAATCATCTCCAGCGATGAAACTAAATTTTTGCTTCATGGCTTGGTCAATAAATAAAATATGGATCATAAGGCAGCAACAAATTTACATGGGCATCAAAAAACATCCATTGCATCTACAAAAGTAACCGTGTTGTGTGAATTTCATGCCGGAAGTGTGATTGGACTCTATTTTTTCACTGTTTTCTATTTGATCACTGTTTTACGGTCAAAGAAGTTCGCTACCGTGGCATATTGGAAGGCTATTTTTGGCCAGAATTCGATGGACTTTATATCAGTGATAAGTGGTTCTATCAGAATTGTGGAACATTCTGGTCCAACAATTGATCTCTTGAAGGGAAAGTTTGATAATCGTGCAATCTCGAAAAATGGTCTGGTCGCATGCATGGCCGTTTCAGTCATGTTCAGTCACTTTTTTATGGGTCTACGTTATGTTGTTGGTTTTAGACAACAAGTCAACAACGTTAGAAGATTTCAGGGAATTGCCAGGGTTCCGGCCCAAATGTATGGAAGAGTGGCAGGAAATAAGCTCCGAAGAATCGATCATTGTAAAAGTCGTTTTTGTTTTAAATTTCTGACCCGCCAATTGCAATAATAAGGCACTTCGACCTAGAAGATCTTTTGTACCTTTTTGTCAAGACAAAGTCGGCTCTCCGGAGAGTCGAATATTCCTATTTTGTTGAGCTAATATCTTTAATCGTGATGAGCTGGTTTTTAGTATCGTGCCAGCTTAAATTCATATATCTGTTGACATTTTAATTGAAGGGCAGGATGGTTCGTATGGTCTGTCTTAGACCTGGTGTCTCCTCCCAATACGAGATGCATTTTGAGTGCTCTCAGCATTTTATGGCTACATTCACTGCTCGCAGCAAAAGGGTTCAGGTCCATTGAAGGGTGTTTCGGAACCTTTTCTGGCCAGTTCGTCGGCCTTGTCATTGCCATCCATAATTTGGTCTTGTTCCTTGAGCTTAGATGTTGGAGGGTTTTGAGGCAGGACATAATTGATTTGGAGTCAATGATGTGCGAGCTAAGGGCATATATACCTGCTTGACTATCCGTGAATATGTGGATGTTTGAGCCTTTGATACCAGAGTTGTAGCATCCATCCTTACGCTACTTTATGCCGGCTTTTTGTTGGGTTATTGCTGACCCATGCTTCTTTCCTGGGCATCTCCGTCGAGAATCTTTTGTGGAAGTTTAATGTCTTTTAAGGGCGGTCTGGCAAAGGTAAGTAGGAATATTATGTCCGGGTGGTCCCAAAGATCTAATTCTTTGGCTTGTACCAAACTCGCCTAGCTGCTGAAAGCCAAGCCACTTTGCTGATAAGCAAGTGTAGGAGCGTTAGTCCTATTATTGCTTCTGAAGCTGGTGCTGGGCAGATCCGAAAGGTTCCAAAAATGCCTCGACATGCAAGACGTTGCACTCTTTTGATCTTTTAAATGGCGGTATTTTGTGTGATTTTAGTCCACCATACTACTGAAGCATTTGTTAAGATGGCCCGCCCATCATTGTATAGATCCAGTGAGTGAGCCTGTACCCCTATGTACTTCAATCGAGATATTCTCTCCGGTGCACCAGTCTAGGACTATCTTGAGGGCATTTTGCAAGTGTGCAGTGATTTTTTTTGCTTCTCTGCCCTTATAATAATGACTGGGTCATCGGAATACTTAAATTTAACATGCATACTACACCTGGAATGAATTTCAGCACAATTTCTACCGAACCAGGTGGAAATTCCCTGACATTTGTCAGGTGCTCCTATAAATGTTTGTCCTCTTCTTTTGGGTCGCCAATTCATTTCCCATCAAATGTTTTTTTAGCGAGGGATCCTGCGCTTGAGGTCTCCTTGAATATTTGGTAGCCTTCCAAAGGGAGTAGTCTGTCACTTTGTAAGCGGTTAAGTTACTGAGATATTTGCTAAGGGATCTGTTTTTAAAGCCACCGATCCTTTTGTTAAGCTTGTTGTTTAGTCTATTAAATGTAGCTTTATCCCCTGGCACTGCCAGAGGCAGCCGGAGCTTATAATCTTTGTTCCCTGTTCAAAGTAGGTTTCGGAGAAAATATCAATCTTCATTGCATAGAAATACTTCATATATAAAAATAATATTAAAAGTGAAAATAAAACTCGTTTTGTAAGTTTTTGACGATTTTTTATTTGATCTGATTTCATGAAGCGGAGGAGGTACAGTATATTATAATGTTTTTTGTTTTGTCTGTTATTCCCTATTATACATTTAATACATTTTTTCAACATTGTTTTCTTTTGCGTTTTCCAATTAAATCGAAAATTCCTTACCTTTCTGGCATCTGTGTGTTTATTTTATTTTTGTTTTCAATGATTTCGTTTCTATTCAACTACAATATGGCAAGACATTCCGTCAATATAGAACTATTTCCATTTATATTTCAGTTCTCAATTTCTTATTTATATAATTTACTTCATTTTGTTGTGAAATTTTAATTTTACATTTATGTATGTTCTAGGCTTAAACGTTTGCATTCTAAGTATCTCTTTGTATTTTTTTTATTTTTACTTTTTTTGTTTATCGTTTTATTTAAAAATTTGGCTAATATAAAAACATTTCTTGTTTTGAATGAACACCCTGTAAAAAATTGATTTTTATGTTTTTCTTTTTAATTTAATTCTCTAAATTTTACAAATATTTTACATATTTAACCATACACCGTTCTATATATGTAGATATAAATAGGTTTTGTCTTGATTTTTGTTTTTTTTTTTATTTAAAAGAAGTTTGCAGTTAATTTTGTTTTGAATTATATTTTTGTATATGCTTATGTGGTATGTATAGATGGTAGATACATTAAGAAAATCTAGATATTTAGAATAGATGAAACTAATTTATTTTTTCAACTCTGTATATCAATTCTATTTTTTTAACTTTTTTTTTTCTTGGCAACATTTATAAAAACTTTTATTTTATTACAATATTTTGTGGAAACAATGTTTTCTTTTTACGGTTTTTTTTATTCATTTTTGATTTTGGTAAAAATTATTGTTTTTTGGATTTAGTAGGACGTATGTAGGTATATTTTTTCAATTTTTCAATTTTGTGGTTCTAGCAATTATGATTTTTGTATTTCAGTAGAGAATCTTGTAGAACTTAAAACAAGGTTTGTTAGATGTATTGCACTTCCGAAAAACGGAATACGAGTACTAATAAGGAAGACATTTCTGTAACTTTAACGAAGATCCTGTTTATAAATAAATCAGCCACGCAAACTGCAGCGAGGCAGTCTATAATTGCCAATTTAGAAACCAAAGTTTGTTTTCGGCTGAAAGAAAGTTATCGTGAAATAGTTGTTGCGTGTTTGCGGTTGACCTTTTGACCCGCGTGAATGCGAATCTGCTCTTAGCAAAGGAAATCAGGAAGCTAATGACTTCAGTAGTCAACAACTGAAGTTAGCCCGTTGGATTTTGTTTTCACTATCTGCTCTGGGTAGCTGTGCAAAGGATTGAAGAATTGTTCTTGAGATCGAAGGATTATAGGGAAGCTTTCACTATTTGGGGGACAAAGGTTAGTCATTTTCTTTCCAGATGGACGAGAGATCAATATGATGAATAGACCAGTGATGAAAATGAATGAAGAAAAAGCTGCCAGGCAAAATTAAGCTACTGAGGCAGATGAGCTACAACGTCTCCTAGAAGAATTGCTGCGGTTAAGGAAGCAAAACGTGAACAGGAGTATGGCGATAAGCTGCGAGGAGTCCAAACCAGGCGAGTTTGAAGAAACAAGTATCAGGCCAAATGAAGCTATTGAGGAAGGTGAACTTTAACTTCTTCGCGATGAATTACTGCTGTAAATTGGGGAACTGAACTAAACTGTCTCTGTGGCTCATTTCATAACTATTGTAGGAAGCCATCAATTAACGGACGAGGAAGAAGTAGTTAATGTTAATGAACCATAGCCTCTGCAGGGAGAACTTCAATCGGTAGCTGGCTCTGGGGCTAGAAATTTTCGCAAACGGTATGCGAATTGCAGAGATGATACCGATTTTTGACGCGCAGGTGTATGGCGTGCTCTCATCTGCTGCATGGAAAAAGAAAGGTATTGATACTAAAGGAGCATGTGCGCTCTACTATATGAGAAGCTAGTTCTGATAGTTGCACCAACGAAACTTTGACGGTACAATTGCTGTAGGAATTCTTTGTTGTGCTTTTCTGTAACTTTCCGACATTGAAGGTAAATTGCAAAAGGCAACATTCTGTGAGGATAAAGAAGAATACGTCTTTGAAATAAAGGTAATTGCATCTTAATGGTGCAAACAGGACAGCACTCTAGTCAAATACATCAGCCGGGGAAATACGAAAGCCCAATGTCGAGAAGCCTTTCGTGCAGTGAGGTCCACCTCAATGGTTGACATATTGCACAGATTCTGCTGGTTGTTAGGCTAAAAGGGCGGTGTTGTCGAGTAGTAAAAAGGCCTCAATTGAGCGTAAGCTTTTGAACCAACTCCACCTGAATCTGTCAAAATCATATAGTTCCATCTCGATCACATACTAATTCTAGCAGTAACTAGTAGGATGCTTAGAGTACTTAAGAAACAATGTAATTCTAAAAGAGGATCTAGATATCGGGAGCGAAGGGAGATAAGCAGATGCTTGTAAAGCTTACCAATGCTCATCGAGACTGCTTTGAACAAAATGCGGATGAGTTGCTAATATAACGCTTAAAAGAGTACCTAATCAAACCTACGAAGATGACACCAGTTTTCATCCAGCCATATGAAATACCTTTCGTTAGAAGAAAGAAATATAAAAAGAGGCAGTTTCTCGGCCTCACGGGATTTCTCCGAAAATTTGTAAACAACTTTTCATATTGGATGACTGCATTGACAGACCTCACAAAAGCAGAACATCTCTTCGAATGGGCAGAAAAGTATTCCTGAAACTAGAGAATTTGCTCGTGAACCATTTGTTATTCGATCCGGTGTGCGTGCATGAAGTCCACACCGATCCCTCGTCTTCCGGTTTCGTCGGAATTCTGTAAGCTGTCCACAGATAAAAAGAAGTATCACTCATATGACTTGAAGTCCTGCCATTAGTAGTCACCCTGGACAGGTTCAGAGTATACGTAAGACTATTGTTGCAACCAGTATTAAAACGAAATGTACTGGTGGTTCGGTATAAGTATTTCGTTACACTAAGTCGACAACCAATTGAAGATAATAGGTTTATGGAGGAGATGTGTACTCTTATACTAAATGTACATATCTTTCGAAATACAATGGAAAGACCAGAAGTTTTTAAGATCATTGAGATGAAGTCTGTAAGGAAGCAGATCCAAAAGCTTCTGTCATCAAAAGGTGTTGCCTCTTTCGTGAGGTAACAGAAGACAACGTCGTACTACGGCTTTGGTTTGATATTCTTTGTTTGGTGTGAAATAAATAGTTTTACTGCCTTGGAATGGTTTGTAGAATATTCCTGAAATTTTCCTCCTATTTTCATTACTCGGGGAAAAATCATATTCAGGCCCTGTTACTCCTTAAATGAGTATGAGCCGCATTAACATCTGCCGAAGTCTGTATATGAGACCAGGTATCTTCACATTGAGACATAAACCCTTCCATGCATGCAAGCGCATGCATGAAAATGGATGAAATGAAAATAATACCAAAGTACGGTAAGTGAACGTACTCAAATGCAGCACTACACCGCGCCGGGCACATCTTCCGAGACGAGTTGGGATTATCAGAGCTCGTCGGTTTTCGGGGTACAAGCAATATCATACTCTTCAGAAATAACCTACATCGGCACACTAGAGTGTATAATCAGGTAGAACAATGCCAAAAATGCGGCGGCCAACTCCTTAAATTTGTACCTAAAACCTTTCAAAATGCATTACCATCGAACGTCACAAAATAAGAACAGGGTTGCCATCATCTTGAGTTTGGTTATTAAATTTGGAAACTTGTTAAAGCCTAAGTATCTCAAATATGCAGGGATAAGTCAGAAAGAAATCTTAGTATGCAATGTAACTGTGAATTAAAAAAAACAATAAAGAAACGTGTTCGGAACAAGAAGGCCAGACCTGGGCGCTGAATTCACGAGAATGGCTACAAAATGTCATAAATCAAGAAAAAAAAATAAGCCGCACAAGGTGGCTATATACATGTGAACAGCCTTCAAGCGTTTTGGCAAGGAGTAAAAGACAAGCCTTTCAAGCGTCCATCACTAATACCGATACCGATGGAAAGCATCGTATGCAGCCTATGGACGTTGCAAGAATGGGCCGAAAAATGTGCTACCCAGAGCATCTGCGATAACGTGTACTCGTGCATCATAAAAAGGCGACAAACAGCAGAAGAACTAAAACATTGCAGCATGGATAAAAGAGATAATATTTTTAAGATAGCTGCACTACGTAAAAAATTCCCAAGGTAGGGAAGTCCACTAATGGAAAAATGGAAAATTTATTATTCTTCAACTCTTAACTGAATGAAGTATTACTGCGTAGTGCCGATTCTTCAGCTATTGCTCATAAAGAGGAGACGCTTAACTTCATGGCAGCCGAAGTTAATCTAAGAATTACAAAGAATGAAACGTTGGTGTCAATCGAACTTGATGGCACACCATCTTGCTTAATGTCTTGAAATTTTGTTCAGTCATATTATGAAAAGCGATCGAAATGGCAAACCTGTGCAGAAGAGCTTTCTCGTTTCACTCTATAAAGGCACGCGCGACACGAGAGACTGTAACAACTACGGACCGCTGAAACTAATGTCGTATCCTACGGAAATATGGAAGAGATCATGGACAGATATAATTAACCTCCATTATAGTTAGTTTATGTGGCCTTGGGGGAGGCAGGTCAACAACTGATATTTGAGAATCTTCGTGACGTTTCGAAGGATAAGAAGAAGAAGGATTTTGGAAAGAGCGCTTTACAGAGTTCTCAGAAACCTTACCTTGAAGTTGTCTGAACTCTTAGGATGTACATCCCGATTGATGCGTGGTATATACGATGGTGTTTAAACAAAAGTAAGATACTCTGGGACTCACTAAAGTGGGACTCAGAGTACTCTAGGGTGGCAAACAAAATCCAATGCTTTGAACTGTGATCACAGCGAAATCATCATGACAGGCCTTCAGGCAACTCTTAACTATTCAATAAACGTAATGGGATGAAAAGGGTTACGGGTTCCATTTAAATTGAAAGGTAAATACGTGGGAGAAGTGTGCCGCATTTGATGTAATTCATAGACTCTTGAAAAGTTGTTCCAATTGTCTGTGATGTCGTGCATTTTTCTAGGATGGAGCACCAACAATTATTTAAATAACTGAATTCGTTCTCCCCAGGCTAAGAAATATATTAAGTCTTACCTATGTATTCATTTTTTTTTTAGCTTAAAAACTTGGAGAAATTCGATTTAATAAAAAAAAAAAAAACAGATTACACTCCTTCTTAAGAATTATAAAAAAAAAAACTTTCAAGCTTAACACCAGCAATCACATCTTAACATAAAAACAATCCATATCCACAGTGTCCTCGATAGTTTATCGTTGGTTTTCTTATCTAATAAAATATCTATTTATAGAATTTTTTTATTTTTGTTTAATACTTACACCTAAACGTTAGATATATCGTATTTAATATTTAACTTAAAATAAAATATATATATATATATATATATATATATATAATTTTATTTTTATATATACATCATCTCTCTAGTTATTCATTCGTCTGTCTGTCTGTCTGTTTAGCTGTCCTTGTTTGGCTATAAATTAAACCTAACCTAGAAAAATAAGTATTTCACAAAATGGTACGTAACTTTCCGAATGACATACGAGTAAATGAACATTTTTTCCAAATAAAAAAAAAAAATCTATAAAAACGTGTAAGGAATTCAATCGGACACTTAATTTTTGAGAGACATCTGCATGAAGTGATTTTTTTTTTTAACTTATCCTTATGTATACTTTCGTATGTAATAATGTTTTTTTTTAATTACTTCATTTTTTTTTTTTTTTTGGTTTTTCTTCGATACTCGAACTTAAGACTGCGTTTGTAAAGGCATAAAATTAATAAAAAAAAGCATCGTGGGAAAATTCACCACAGGAATGTTGACTTTGGTTGTCTACTTCTAAGTCTACCACAGCAGATACCTCACAATCCATTGTAGGATTGTTTTGTTAGATGCCCTCTAGCGTTGGATTGTCGAATGAAATTATTACTTACAATGAGGACACCAAGGGAGAAGAGTAAAATTGGTATGACTTGCAGAATGTTGACACTTCGTCCAGCACCACTGGGTGGTTCATTCGAGAGAGTGGTGAATTTTTCAACTCGGGTCCAATCACTCAACCCTGCGAGATTTTTAGATGCAGCTCGCATGAGGTAAGTTGTATTGTGTTCCAAGTTTCCGATTAGAAAAGTTGCTCCTGCAAAAGGCATCACAATAAAGCAACAGACAAGTTAGTCATGCGCCAATTTTGAACAATAGACGAGAGACGAGGATGATGGGAATCTCAGTACTTACCATCTTCGAAGGGAAAATCCTTTCGCTTGGCATGGCTCCAATTACCAGCAACGGACTTGAATTCATGGTCGGTCATGTACTCAATTCGGAAACCATTTACATCCATCAAATTTCGCACTGGTGAACTTCGTATTGAGCCAACGTCTACGTCGAAGGTATTCGAATTAAAGCCGCGAAGTTGCAAATGGGCAGGTGGTGGTGGTTTCGTTCCTTTTTCCAGTTGTGTAGCACGTTCAATGGAACCCTGGTTATTCGACGCTTTGCATTTGTATGTATCGTAAACAGTTTCGTCCTTGATGTCAAGAACTAGAGTTGACACATACGGCTCAATGTAAATAGTATGCTTATCAGAGTGGAGACGTTTTTTGTTGCGATACCAGGTGAAATTTGCCGGGGGTTCTGCGATTGCTTCACATGTAATACTAGCCCGACCACCAACGTATCCATATTGCTGACTGAGGTGATGTTTGTGTGTCCAAAATGGTTTATCTGTGAAAGAGGAAGGAAACACATACTAGTACATAGTCATTTACGGGCAATTAAGTTTCAGTTGCACTACAATGTGTATAGTCAGCCACTGACTGCCTACATATAAAGATGCTTATACTCGTACTTTGTGGAGTTTTTGGTATCCGAAGGATTTTCCAAATGCCGAATGGGCTAGAAAGTTTATCTGTGGAATAGTTGAGATGCAGAAGGGTAGAATGTCTTTTGAATTAGAGAGGAAATGGCCACAGGCATGAAGAGATACCACAATTCTGCATGTGTGGACAAAGAGAACGACACAGAAAGTTGGAGTTATGTAACAAATCTCTGTGTATTCCGGGGGTAATTTTCCATGGCATCCTTCTGTGTGCTACGGAATAGAGCTATAATACCCAGAATGTACAACAGTAGTTTTCGTCGTTATTGTGAAAATTGAAATTTCATTGTAAATGCAGTTGCTGCATGAAGTAATCGCGCGGTTAATAGTATTTTTGAAATAAATTTTATCATCATCGTGAAAGTTGAAATAGAACGTTTAAGCGCTTAAAAGTAATGTGGCTTCCAGGTAATAGTAAATTGAAAATGCTCAAGCATGCAATTAGCTAATTAGAAACGGAAGCCAGTGGCTTAACACTGCACTTTGGCGGTGGTCTGGTAAACTAATCGGTGAGTCTTGGGAAGAAAATTTAGAAGATTAAGACGGTATATGGCGGAATGGTTCGCTGATAATTAGAGAACAATTAGGTGAAACTTATGCCCTTGTTCTTACATTGTATGGGTAAGTTGGCCATGCGAATTTAAATGATAAGGAAGTTTGAAGTTTCTGCTTTAATAAGTGCGAACTGTTAACATGGGAAAACTTTGGAAGGATTATTTTCAGTTTCCAAATCACTTAATCTTTTCTAATTGGGCTTTCTAAATACTTTGTAAGGCATGGTTGGTTTCACCACGAAAGGAGATACATAATCTCGTTAAAATATTTTGCAGAGCACAAGGAACATGGGAGAAAAGTTTGAAGATGATAAATGCTCTGAGAGTAGATGTGAAAGAAAATAATATCCCATTTACGCAGCTTCAAGCACTGGAAGTGAATTTTGTGGAGTAAGTGTTAGGTCGTAGATGCTTAGTACTATTCTGCCACATTCGCCGGAAATAACAAATTATAAAGACGGTTAAAGGGTTCCTAAAAGGCTCATTTGTCAATTGATTCATGACTATAAATCGGAGATGTTTCCATTGGGATCCAGTAACAACCCTACGCAACTAAGCTTTAAGAATCTCATACAAATCGAAAACTGGGTGCCATAGCATCGGGACTCATGAGAGACAGCTTGAGTAAGTGGCCTTTGTAGTAAAAGCCTATCGTAAGAGTCAGCTTCAATCCATTCAAAGAAGCTCAGTCCTAGTTTTAGTATGAGCAATTCAATCGAAAGCAGAAAAGTATTAGTTTGTTGGGGGAAAATTTTGAAGAGACTTAAGCCCAATAGTTGATTCCCTAGCTCCGCGTCTAAATTGATGCTTTTGGTGGCGCTACCGGCGGGTGTGAAGCCATAGCTGAAGGTACGGAAAATAATCCTGAAAACAAATCACAGTAGGATATGGTACGTGGAGCTTATTCACTTGGTAGTTGCAATGAGATAAGGTGTACACATATACGATGCGAACAAGGAGCCGCAAAAATTTTTTTTTGGCATTACTGATATTAAGGCCGAGTCCAGTAAGGTCGAAATTAATTAGTGAACGGGATTACACAGGAGTGAGACCATTCTGAATAAGTTCTTAAGTAGCCAGATAGCTAATGATGACCCAAATGGCGTCCGGTTTGATCCAAAGTTTGGATGAAACACCAATGAGTCAAATGAAGGCTGCCCTCCTGAGGATTCAAAAGGTTCCCTATTAACCAGTGGATGCAAGAGATTAGAGCAAAGAGATCAAATTACTACAGGAGCTGTCAACGATACTCAGAAAGAGCAGAGAAGATATGAATACATTTTCAAAGCATCTTAAAGACGGTCAATAAACTATGGTCAGATGGTTCTCTGATGTTTCTGTTAATCAAAGTTCTTATTTTTTCGAAGGCGGATGAGAAAAACGCTTTAGTGACAGTCAAGTACTTTTAATCAGTAAATTAGAGAAGTCAAATTTTGGGTTAAACACGGTATTGACAAAAAGGGTGCTCTGTGTTATCGTCAACATTTTTTACAATAATCGCCCAAGGATTGAATGAAATTTGTACGTCAATAAGCAGCCGATGGGCTTTCATACTAGGAGTTGTCAGGAACGCTGCAAGTTTGTAAGAGGCGTCCAGAAGTACTTGTTTCGTCTGCCTTTTTGGTCATATCAGATTCAACTTCTAATGAAATGCCAAACCAAGGACGCAGTCAGTCACAACGTCATCGGCAGTCATCCTCATTATTGCTTGTCACATTGTAAGCTAGGTCTGAGATAAGACTTCGTGTATTCAAATTCCTTCCAACTGCATCTGAAAATGCCAGGGATAATAGTGTCTCGTGTTTTGCGTGAACGCTTGTCGAGCAGACTTAAGTTCAAGGGATGCCCATACATCCATGGGAGCAAGGATACGCTTTGCCACGCACCGCTCTCCGTCAATTCCTTTGATACCAATTCGGAACTCTGTTGAGGGCACGGTTCCACTCTAGGTATGAGTCAAGGCCTACCCAAAACCTCTTATTGTTCTTGGGGACACAGCACTGAGTATCTTGCAACTATACATTCGGGGGGCTTCCAACTCCCACGGTATCGTGTTTTAAGTCCTGGTATGGTAAACCGGAGGTCTTACCACTTAACGAGACCTATGACCGGCAGCTTGTAACTAGTCAAATCATAGCCACCATCAGTGGCGAGAAGTTCTGATGATGTTATAGAGAAGTTCAGTTTTGCTCTATCCCGGCTTTTTATTGGACATCGTCATTGATGGAAGAAGCTTTGATAATTTTGCGTGGGCCCGCCTGAGATTATAGTAAAATTTAGAGAGGGCAGCTTGAATCTCGCGTAAAACGCAGACACTTTGTCTCATTCAAGTGTTGTCAACATTATGTTTTATACATGATAAACGTTTCGTAAAACCTGGAGAAAGCAGCAGTGACGTATTTGCGGTAAAGTCTATTACAGCAAAACGCAAAGGGTTGAATTGCATTGAGCATTGCCGATTAATTCAGGCGACCTAATCCAGTGAACCACCAGGCATGTCAGCTTTGTGAGGCATTTAACAGAGTCATGATTAACATTCACAATAGTGGTGATCGCAGTCAGAACCCTCACTGAAAATCCCGCATATCTTGCTAATAGCGGCCTCAATTATGCCCAATAGCCTTTGAAGTAGTATATTGCAAATTCTCAAAAGGCACAATACTAATTATCTGGGTTTGTATTACTACGAGCATTTATAGTAACAGCAGGTAAATCAAATAGTTATGACCAGGTTACTGGAAAAGTGAGTTAAGCAGATTAAACGGAGGTTCCCTACTTGTAAGTCAGTGTAGCTACCTACTGAGTACTTTGAGAAGCTGGATGGGTTCGCGGGGTACTTAGAGTTTTCGCAAAAGTCTTCACTTCAACAACTTTACGTTCTCCTTGCCCCAAAATACACAAGTGGACAAAGCGATCTAAGGATAATGAAAGACTTATTCAAAATCATGATTTTACAAACGTCTAAAGCATGCTTTCAGTATTCTGTACTCCCGAACTTTTGGGGCAGTCGCGTTAGGTCTTTTCAACGGAAGGTAGAGCAAAGCATGCACTTATACGAGTATAAAAGAATATCAGATTGGAATGACTGAGGGATAAAGCATTTGACCAGCGACTTTATTTTAATGCCAAACGGTCAGTCGTCACAATAGATCTGTAGGGGTCTCACTGACAACCCGACATAAGCTTAATTCTATACCATGGAGCTCCGAAAATTTCGGTTTCAGTTTGACTTATAGACCTAGGCCTCCTTATGGATGTATCATGGTGGCTATGGTTTAAATTTAAAGTCGCATGGAGGTTTCCCCCACTGTCTTTGAAAAACATAAAACATTTCAGAGCCCCATGACTCTAAGATTGGCGGAGATATTAGGTAGGCTTCATTCTTGACCAAAGGGGAGGACTAGCCTACCCGATCGCATTTATACTGGTCTAACTGAGGTGTCTTTTCTCCATGATGAACGAGTAGGTCGAGAATGAATATTATTTTCCATCGTAGATCAGGGTGGTGATTGAAGCCTTATAACTGGCGATATGAGCGTAGGCGTTACGTGGAATAAGGCTACACGGAAGGTACCAAAATCCTAGAGGCGTTTTTTCGGGCACTACCTTTTGCAACCAAGGCATGAATGCGGATCGGATCTACCAAGCGCCACAGCAAGAAAGAACTACTGTTATAACGTAGAAAGCTGTAATCTTAAGAGGCCGCCGGAGCTTTGCAGAACGAGTATCCAGAAATTTATTGACACATACTCGTACTATGTCGCAAACATCAAGTACCAGCCAGTGGGAACCCTGGCAATGTACCATCAGAGACAGCGTACCTCAAGTGACGTGCTGCGTTTCACCGCCACCAAGGTTTAATAAAGGACGGAAAGCACAAGCAGCAAAGCTTTCAAAGTGGATCTGTAACGAGAAATCAGGGACATCGGCTTCTCCAGAAGAAGAAAAAAGAGTCCGTGATCGGTGCTATTGGATGTTCGCGCTCCAAAAACGAGTGGAACAGATTATTAATAATTCGCACATCGGATTTTGGGGTGCAGCATCCTTCATGTATTAGCAACAACGGTGAGGCTTCAATAAACGAATCGACGACGAATTTAAGAAACCTTTTTGGTTCTGTAGATGCAGATATTGGCTACCGAAAATTTTCGCTAATAGGAGCTTAGAAAGTCCGATCCCTGTATAGCGCAGGGAAGTATGATCAGGTCGCACGTGAAATGATCAACATTCTGGGTATAAGTGAAACAAAGTGGAGACCAACAAATGAATACATTTCACGCTCAGGGCAAACAGCAATGGTGTATTCAGACAAGGAAGAGAGAGATCGAGGTCAACGATTGAATGGTGTTAGGATCATGCTAACCAGAGAAGCGAGACACAGTCTCATCTCTTGGAACGGCGAGATTCCACTGCCATGATTATCACGCCACGCTTGTTTTGCGCGGAACTTTATTTCCTCACAAAACGTGTCAGAAAATCTCTTCGGTCTCCCCTATCCGGTTTGAGAGCCAACTAGACCACGTCATTATACAACAAAGAAGGAGGAAATGTCTCAGAAACAAGAGAAATGCGAACGCAAGTAGCACTTATTACTTTCAAGGAATAAGATACGCACAGCAGCCATCAAGCGGCGAAATAAAAATGCAACCCCAACACATGCTGAAATTTTATCAACACACTTAACGGCAAAGCATCGAGTTCAATTGAATTGCGATATGGGGCAAAGTAAAAAGCGCGTTCATCGAGGCCGGCTCCGAAACTGTGCCCAAAATATCGAGAGCTAGAGACCCTAGGATATCCCAAAACACCTGGGACAAAATCGAGTAAAGTAGATCGTTGAAAATTAAGGCAAACGCCGAAACCTATGTTCAACTTAAAATAGATTTAAGTGAAGAATACCGAGTAGCTCATACAGACAGTACAGTGCTGTGTGTGGCGTGACAGAAGAAGAATTATGGACGAAGTTTGGAAAAAGGCCGAAAAAGCAGCACCAATCATCCTGTTTTGGATGTGGACGGCACGCAATTGGAAGCTATTGAAGAGTCAGTAATGAGATGGAGGGACCATTTTTGTGCCCTACTAAATGAGTACTCCCAGGCACTAGAAATTCGGCGATCTACAGCTGCAGAAATCAAAACCACGATCAACTTTCTAAAAGTCAACAAAGCAGCTGGACTTGATGGCATACCACCTGACACAACGCCCTGTATGCTGCTTCCACTAATACAGGCTGTATGGGAAAACGAAAAACCCCAAAGATGGAGTTATTGTTAAGATGCCAAAGAAGGGAAGCCTTGAATACTGCAATAATTGGCGTGGTATAATCATTTTGTCTGTTTTCCAAAAATAATTGCAACAACGAGTACAATATCATTCGCGAACGGACGAAGGACAGAATCGAAATTACGCTCAAGAGGCATCAAGCGGGCTTTCGTAGTGGTCGGTCTTGTGTCGATCACATCAACACCCTGTGTATTATTCTCGAACAGATATTCGAATTTACGTCACCGTTCTACATTATGTTCGTAGACTTTGAGAAGGCCTTTGAACGAGTCAACCGCGAATGGATCTGGAAATCTTTAGATAGAAGAGGGATTCACCCGAAGATTGTTACTGTTATAAAAGAGTCCTATCACCCCGAAAGATGTCTCGTTCTTCTAATGGACAATTTTCCAACTCTTTCAAAGTGCGATGAGGAGTGAGGCAAGGAGATATTCTGTCGCCGATCCTCTTTTTACTGGCGATAGACGATGTACTGACTGCCACTCTAGGTACCTCTGAGAGACATGGTATCCAATTGAGACCGTTTGAGAGGCTAAGCCACCTGGATTATGCCGACGATATCTGTTTACTGGCTAGTACCAACAGCGGGATGAACGAGATGTGTCAATCGCTGCTAGTGAATGGAGAAATGGCTGGTTTTAGAATCAATTGCAACAAGACAAAAATAATGCATACTGGTCGCTCAGCACATCAGCGCATTTTTCTCAGATTGACGCTCATTGAGGAGGTCAAGCAATTTGACTGTCCAGGCAGCTTTGTATCGTACGATAGAGGAACAGATCTAGATGTTAATAGCTGAATAAGTAGAGCCCCCAGCGCTTTTGGAATGTTGTCCTTTGGAAGAAATTGCCGCCTAATGTCCACCCCGGGGTTGAAGGATTCGAAAATATCGAAAATTAACATGTCAAAATCGAGTCATGCAAGAACTTTCTTGGATGATATTTGAATTATGTTATATTCCATTAAAAATGGCAATGGCAGTACTGAAATAAAAATTTGAAATTTATTTTAGTTTACTTTCGGAAGCACAAAATTGATGACCCAGTACAATGTACACACCCACCCTATTCCCGTATTTTAGGTACAATTTTCATCCGAAACAGTTATAGAACATTCCTTCACTGTTATATCAGGTTACTTAGCATCATAATGAATGAAATCGTGTATGTCATAGCACTTGTAGGGTGTACCTTCCACCTTAATCAAAACTGAATATTTTTAGACACGTCAGGATACAGATGCAGAAAAATTGATTAATTTCTGTCAGTTGTAAAATAATACAAACTCTTGATACTCTTGTCATAGTATCTGATTAGAGTTTGTTTCCACACACCACAAAAAAAAAGGTAAACAAAAGTTGGCTGCTCCCCAAGCACAGTTTCCTTGGCAATTTCATGATATCTGACACTCTAACTTTCTCCGCTTCAATTAATTAATCTTGAAAGAACAGTTCCCAGGACGTACTTTTCTCCTTGGAAATCATAAGATAAGACCCAACTAACCTTCACAAACACAGAAAGAAGTTTAACAATCGTGAAAGATGCCCACGCGCGGATACAATCCTAAATTCATGACTGTTATCTGTTTCTGTATTAACCGCTTAAAGCTGTCAGGATTCTCTCCAGCGTGAAATCATTAATTCCCAGATAATCTCCAAAGATACTACTCAAGCGCAATTAGGATACCAAAAATTAAAAAAAAAAAAATTTCAAATTTCCTCCGCAGCCAAAAATTAATCCAACCCCGAGTACAGTTCTACTGGTAATATGCAAATTTTGCATATCCCACAGATAACTGAAAGATGTGATAAATGAGTTGGTGATCCTAGGTGCCTCTCCAGGTTCGTATTTAAGCGATTTTTGTTCTATCACCAGAGGGGCAAGGACTTGTGGTTAGATGAAATGAAATTTTCTGCCATATCTGGCTCGGGCATTACGAATACCCTACTTCTGCACGGCTTCTATGCGAATTCATAGGAAAGTTTTCATATTCCAAAAAATCCACAGATACGAGTATGAGAACTGATACATTCTACATAGAATCACTAACGGCAAGAACGTCCTCATCCATTTTTCAAAAATGAAGAAAAAAATAAATAAATTTGAAAAAGTAGAATGATACTCACGTTCAATTTTCATCAGGACAGTTCGCTCCTGTACATCGGAGATATCCGGTGTAAATTGATACGCTTTGCACGTATACTCTCCGGTATCATTCTGTGTCACCTTGTGGATCAGTAATCCATCAGCCAGTTTCCGAAACTTGGACGTAGCAGCTGCAAAAGACAACAAAAAAAAAAAAACGAGTTATGCAATCCTTCAGCAAAAAAAAAAAAAAAAAACAGAAACAGGAGGACGAAATGAAATCCCATCAGTATTCCATGGAAACGAAACTATACTCGGATCCACAAGTATTAAACTCGTATACGAGTATATATTCGTGTCGGTGGGACAAAAGCCCTTCCCGCCCTGATAGGATTCAATTTTAATTTTTCCCATCAATGCAACAGGATACGTAGGATTAAAAAATGATATAAGATTGGATGGATGGGGTGTGGTAAAACTTTAAAGAGGATCCTTCAAAAGAGCACACACATTCTATAGGAATACGTACAAAATTCAATAGGTTGACCATTCAGTTGCCAGGATACGGTTGGCTCTGGATCGCCCTTAACCTCGCACAGGATTGTCGCATTCCGGCCTTCTTTAACCGTCTGTATTGTGGCATTCTCTGTGAAAGAGATTTTTTCTATACGAAAAAAAAAAAGAAAAAAAAAGACAAATAAAAGAGGAAATATGATTTTCAATCGAAGAGTCCTTTAGTTAAGTTCACTTACGATAAACGATAAGGTTAAAGGTTTTGTTAACAGCTGCCGTTCCAGCGACATCTTCACAAGACCAATTGCCCTTGTCGGTAAGTGCGATGTGTACAAAGACGAGAGCCAATTGACCTGTTATTGTTGTTTAGATACCATACAAACACATACAGTCAAACATATTAGATGAAAGCTCCACAGGACTTGTGGATTGGATATTGAATATAGAGAACACATACCTGGTTTTCGCTCCTCGATGTGAATTCGTCCTTTGACATCTTCCATGATCTCACCCTTGGGAGACTTCCAATGGACTTTCATGTCCTCGGGTGAATTGCAGGAAACAATGTGGGATTCGTTGGTGAAGCGGACAACTTTATCAGTGGATGGACTTAGTGTAAGGACATCTTCCTGCCCAGCAACAGTATAAGCTAAGGGGATAGAAAAAGTTGAAGAAAGTTTTAACAAAATTTCACTAAGCGGTCAAGGGTAACTATTAAATTATTGGAAACTTTATACGAAAAATAGTTTTACCAATGTTTAGTTCCTGAAATATTTTAAAGCACTTCCTACATTACGTGGGTATATTAGAGAAATTCACTCAGCGTGTTGGTGGGGAAACACGCACATCGAATAACAACAATTTGTAATATAAATCAAAATCTTATTTGGAGTATTAACTCTCTTTTGTGAATCATAGTAGAAGTGCGGCTGGTGTAATTCAAAAGTTGAAAGAACTTATTTGAAAATACTGTGCATCAATTGTGAAGATTACTTCCATGGTCAATGCGCGAACCTGCAACTCAGAGAAATTGAGTTTTATGAGAAAGCTAAAGAAGGTTTCAAGTTTTTTGTCAACAGAAGTTGAGGGAAACCAAACACGTTGTTCGGTACTTTAAAACTTACTTTATCAATACGAAAATGAACACCATCGATATAAATTGGCACATCGATTGTGCTTAGGTACTTCACCTCCAAGTGGTAACCATCGGGAACTGATTGATGTCAATCTGGACTTAGCTCTCCTTATAATCGCGATTGCTGTATAGCAGACAAAAATATTAGCACTATAAACGGGACAGGGGATTCCCCAGAAGGAATCATAGGTCAATTAAAATTCCGGAATAAAACAAATATGTATAAGACAGTATGTGGACAACTCCGCCATATTTAGAGCTCGGTCCGGTAAGGATTTTCAAGACTAAATCAGGGTCTTGGAAAGAGATGGTGACGGATGAGCCCTCAATGGACTAATGGCGATACTCACATCCCTGAACTGGTTACTGGCTTCCGTCTCACAGACCACTCGTTTTGAGGTAACTACGATGGAACCGGCCTTCAAGATTGGGGCTGTGCAACCGGGTCATTAAAGTTGCAAGGCAACAACAAGCTCAGATATGGTCGGATCAACAACTCCTGCTAACAAAGGAAGTACAACAAACTTTAGGTGGAATGTGAGGTCCCTTAATGGACCACGTATATCCTAACAACCAGCGTAGGCCGTGGAATGCTGCAAAGCAGATGTTACCGCAGTTCAAAAGATGCGATGCGATGGCCGGATTAAAAGAAATTGAAAAACTATGACGATTTCAATAGACGACAAAAGCAGCGCCTATTGGGATACGGATGGAGACAGACTTAGGCAAGAAGTCTTGATTTTTCGGCATGTGAATGAGCACCTCGTAACAATTCGTATCAGTGCTAAATCTGCCAACATTTTCCTCATTTGTGCCCAGGCCCGGTGAGGAGAAAGATGACGACACCAAAGATAGCTTCTACGATCTCTTGAACGAAACCTACCAGCGATGCCCTAGCTTTGACATTAGAATTGACTTTGGGAAGAGATGGCATCCTTGGTAGAATTGTCGGAAGGTATAGCTTACACGACGACACCTCCGATAACGGATTCAAGCTTATCATTGTCGAAACATTGTCGTAGCTGGTACGCGGTTGATTCCCACATCTCGACATTCACAATGGGACTTGGAAAACTCCAGAACAATCAACCATCAACCAGATTGACCACATTGCGATCAACGCAAGACATTCCTTCGAAAGTTTCGAGGAGCTAACATCGATCATTACCTAGTTATAGCTGAGATGCGTTTGCTGATATCCCAAATATGACAAAGGCAAACCAATATTATGAGAAACTATCACGTCGAACGGCTTCAATCGCCAAATCCTTTCCGATCAAGTCCCCCTTAATTTCTTTAGAGGTCCGCTGCCGCTAGCATCAAGTATCAAATGCCTCTGATCTGCTGAGTTTTACTCGGCCACTACAACGAAACGGGACAAGACGTAGTTGGTATCTATCATGAGTTGTGGCACTTAAGAAAAGGAAACACGCTATTGCTTCATTTTATGGCCTGCCACCGAAGGCATACATCAATTCTACAAAAAAGTATAGACAAGCGCCTGGCAACTGCGAAGAGAATATTTATTGCAAACTTGGCACTGATTTATGTACAGAAGCTCTTGCCAACAATGAAAGTAACCCTTATACCGAAAATTGGGAAAGAGAACTATGATGCTAGCCTAGAGCTTTAGAAGTGTAAGGCTGATTCCCTTAATGTTGAAAAGTATGAAAATATTGGTTGAGACCCATGTTCACAAGACTCTCTCATCAGAATTGAATGCGCAATCGAGAAGAAGGAATATGCACTGGCAGACAATATGTTCAAGACAAATTACTAGTTTTATGGATGGAAGCTGTCCTGATGCTGTTAAGGCCCTGCCCTGTTTCAACGGCTATGGTGCTTATTAGTCAACTTTCAATTGATCAAAATTCTCCAAGCAGGCATACGCAGATAATGAAGATCACTGATACTGTCTGTAAGATCATGTTTAGCGACAATATGTGTATGCTTTAAAACGTATACCGCACTAGATATGATTGACAATTGGTGTACTATAAATGGGCTTCCAGTCGATCGTTCAAAACAGTGGTTGTTCTTTTTACATGAAGGAGGAAGCTAATTAGTCTAGCCTATCTAATACTTAAAGGAATCACCATTAGTTTCTCCATTGAAACCTAGTATCTGAGTGTAATTCCGCGTAGTAAACTTCATTATCCTAAACATGTGGCGGCGGAAGCCTCCAAGTCTCCGTGGATAGTCCTCTGATAAAGCCAATTTTCGATAAAACTTCAATACTGCTTTTGGCAGATTTCCTAGCACGTCTTCTTTGGCTCAAGATGCGCGTCGACTATCTTTTGACTCTGTACATGTCATCTGATGCATTGACACCATAACTCCATCTGCGGAAAATATGAAATCGACTTTTTCTGTCCCCAGGTACGGTTAAGGTCAGAATACGAGCCAAAAATAGGAATGTCTTCTTCTTCTTATCCTTTTATTAACACTTTCCTCGTTATACGAACTTATGCGTAACGAGTTTCCCATTTTTACTGCATCGCTGCTGCTCCGCTCATGGGGTTGGCTGATGTCGCAGACCGCAGAACGCGTCTACATAATGCTCGGTCCTGGATCGCTTCAGTGGTTAGCCCCAGGCGTTGTTGCGCATTTGCCATCTGAGAAATCCAGGAATTCTTTTTCCAACCTCGTTTTCTTACAGTTGGAGTGACCGTAGTTGATAGTGCCTTTTTAACCGGATTTTCCGCAGATCTTCTTTGAACGTGGCAATACCAGCTTATTCTATTCGCCTCAAGCTGTTCGGCTACCGAATTCTTTATATGTAGACTTCCTCTTATACGCGTAGATCTAATGCAATCGCGTTTAGTGACTCCACTAGACATCCTTAACATTTTCATTTCCGCTGCCGTCATTTTGATTTTAAACGCTTCGTACATTGTCCAGCACTGTGAACCGTATATAAGAGCTAAAAATAGGAATGTATTCAAATGAATGGCTCCAAAATCAATTTGGGATGCGTAAGGAGTCTGGGAGGCTTCGGAAGTATCTTTGATGCAGGAGTAGACGGCAGATCCCTTAGAATGGCGCACAACGTGGGGTCATTCATTTTATTTCAGGTGGAATGCATGCGTCCTCAATTAAGGCTTCTACTGACAGTTAAGTTTTATGTGAGCATAACTGAAGATGACAAGATTCCGTACGTAGTCTCAAAATCTCCAACAGAACAGCGATTTTCCTGCTGTCACTATTGTGAAAGGTGTGGCAGAAGTGACAGAACATTCTCTCACATCAAAACTCTGCACTAATTGGTTGGGTGCTGGTACCATAGACACTTAATCAATAGACCACTTTCTCATCTTTTCACAAAGGATTCAGAAATTCCAGTAAAGGAAATTGGCAGCAACTGTAAAGGACTAAAAAGTCCTCTCTTAGCTGCTACGAAGTGGTGTGGAAGTGACGGTATAACTACACTCACTTCTCAGCGACATAGATCTTTTAAAAAGGGTGATTCCAAAGAAAGATAGAAGTATTGCTCATTTGAAAGTTCATGAACACCAGATCAGTTCTAATATTAAGGACGAGCTTGCGTAACATCTTCTACCTGAAGTGGTGCACTTAATTGTAAGACGACTTCAGGCGAATCAGCGTGTCGAACTAGAGCCACCTAGCTAAAGGTTGAGGTATCTGTTACTTCACGTTGGCTAAGCCCTAGGAACGCATCGTCCTGTTAGCTGCAATCATAAGTTAAAATCAGAATAAGTGGACCTTTCGGTCTTAGGTCAACTGTTTCTACAAAAAACCAAACCTACATTAGGTGTAGACGAGTGAGTGTTACAGATATCAAAGTTTAGATCCAGTAAAAATAGGTAGAACAATCTCAAAAAAAAAACAAAAAAACAATGGTGATGGATTTCCAAAAGTCTACCAAAAGGCTAACCCCCTTACGTATGTATATTTCCAACAACGTAGTCGATTCTGTTTACATTCTGTTTACATCAACTACACTGTCCACAAAATTCTTTAATCAACTTACCTAGACAATGAATAAATTCCAACATCCTTCAAACACTGATGGCCTATTTCGAGAGTGGTCAGTCATTTTACGAACAATTGTTCCACTCTTTCTACCCTCACTTTGATTTCCATATCATGTTACATCTGTAAACTGTCATCAGCCCTTCATTTGTCCACTACACTCTGTGATATCAATAAACGTTCTCATTCATCAACCGACCACAAGAGCTTACAATGCAACCAAAGCGATTGCACATCGCTTTGTTTCTAGTCCAACTGTCAGCCGCACTGAAATTAATTGAAACCGCTCTAGATCGTCACAGTGACAATGATGTCCGGGGTGTGCTACTAGCACGACCCCTTAATCGAGTGCTGTTGGGGCAACGTGCGATTCACCTCAACTTAGCAACCATACACGTCCATTGGAATCAACTGCAGCATTTTACAATAAAAATCATCACCAAGACCGCAATGACATCTACATTCCCGACAGATAGTCAGACATACAATAGAATTGAAAATGCAAAAAAGCAAAAAATAACAAAAAAACAAAACCAAACGCCACTCTGTCCTACTTTCATTCGCTATGACCACAGCAAATACCGTCAGTTACATGGGCGTTGTAAAATTTGAAATTGTACCCCAACGCGGCATCGTTTAAATCATAAACTCGTTAAAGGGTTGAACGAAACAGGAGACGAACGCAAAAAAAAAAAATCTTTCGAATCATCGCATTGACTGCAAAGCGTCTATCTATACTAACCGTGCTACTGGGGTGTCAATTATGAAGCTTCGCCTATAAAAAAAAATTGACATGCAATATCAAACCGCATCAAGCATCCACTAGAGCTCACAAGTGCTCTTTAGCACCCTTTGGCATTTACTACCACCCACTTTCACCCCCTGCCTAACCACGTATACCCCTCATAGAGGTATTTACCTGGACAATAAAATTTTATGGGCTTTGCCACGACATGTGTAGTTAATGACCGGTACTACCAGCAAACGCCGTTGCCACTTGTGGAAAGAGACGTAAGGTTCAGGTTTCAATGTAAGGGATGGACCATAACTGAAATTGGAGCGTAAAGTACATTTAACCACAGACTACTCGAACTGGTAAAAATTCAACCCTTTTATACAACTTACAACCCCGAAGCGAAGCCATAAAATTGCAAATTTATCAGGTTACACGTACAGGGTTTGGGTTGAAGTAACAAATACCATACACCCACTTGTACAGGGGGTAGGGTGTCAACCTTCGTGTTGGTGTACGTATGTTACAAATCGCCACCATGAGGAGAGGTGGAAATGTTTGAGGATGCTGGAAGCCACGATATTGGCCTCGGCACCTCCTGTCGATGGTGTTAGTGGCGCTGCAATGACGGTGCTGTTATTGCAACCATACGTTGAGGTTAAAAACTGTTCCGCTCTCTGTTCGCGAATTTCTTACATTCAAAGGAAAAACTGTGGTTTGCACCGCTGGAAACCAAAACCATATTCAAATAAACGTTTGTAGAAGTCCATAAATTGCTGCGCTAAACGAGAAACAGTTGGCAAGTTGGATTGTGAATCGAGGTTACAAGGACCCGAAAAAAGGAAGAAACACTGTGGGGAAAACTAAAAAAAAAAAAAAAAAATTAAAAGCAGTATAGGGATATGGCAATTTATAGTGAGAAAGCGTAAAAAGTTATGTGATGGCGATCAAAATGTCAAAGAAGGGCATTTTTGTGATTTCGGCTTTCGAGGGTGGTCCAGCCTCGATTGCTTTATGGCAAATGGCTTTCGCATCACTTAAATTTGAATGAGAAAACCTTTTGGATTTTGTTTTTAATCGAGTTTTGCAAACTGATGACCCCAGCGACACAAGGAGATTAAAAGCTTTCAAGCAATACCTTTAGGGAGTGGCAAATAGTTCCAGCACTTCTGAACAACGCATTACATAATTGTCAAATAGAAATACATCCCTGTCTAAGAGATACTGCTTTTACTGATGATCAAAGCGTTAGCAATATAAGGGACCGGTCCTTAACTCACATATATAACAAAAAGGGACTTAAAGATACAATACCTGATCAGAGATTGAGGCTTGCCAAAGGATTGAATGGCTTTGTTCAAGGCTCTTCACAGCTTTAAAGCCTAATGTTCACGCTAATGCTATCTTATTTAATTACTTACGTACTTAGGAGGCGCTACAGTTCAGTGTGAACCTGGACTTTAGCCAACAAGACTCTTCAAACAGTAGGAACTGGCTCCAGTTTTTCTCGAACGAACAGACCTGCAGCTTCCATTTGTTTGTCATGGCCCAGCCATACAAGACGATGGATAAGTAGACATCTAGCTATGAAAATGTCGCTGTACAGCGAGTATCATTTGTGGTTGAATCGTCAATACTAACGAGCAGTATTTTCCTCTCGAAACGGATAAGCCAATCGGTCTAACGAGAAAGGATTCTGTTCCTCCTTTACCTCTGAGCCCAGAGAAAGAGTGATTCTGCGTTGATTTTGTTCCTTCTTATAACTGTGGAACTAAGGTCGCAAAGTCCTAAACTAGCTCGAAGTTATAACTACTCGTATTAATGATGATGCTCTGGTGAAGTTGTTGGCGGTGTGCCTCCAAGTCACTCGATAGTGCTTCACCTTTTCTAAAACCTTTCTTGACAATGTACTCGTAGGTATTGGTTAATTCATTCCCGACCTCGATGGAGTAGCTACAAATTCTCCATAAATATCTCGCATAACCTGATGAGTTTGGCCGGGACGTCAAAGCTAGACATGATACTGTATCGTCGCTCGCTGTCATATGAGGCTTTGAAGTCAGCATATAGCTGGTGCATTGCTCTGAAATTCCGAACTGAAGTAATTTGACTATTTGGCCGACTGTGGACTTTCTTGACCAGAAGGAACACTAATATAGACCAATCAAGTTGTTGACCAACGATTTAAGGAGTTCACACAATACCGCAGATAAGATCTTGTTCAAAAAGTCTCTTTTCTTGAGAATCGAGAAGACAATGCTGAGGTTTCATTCGTCGGGCACTCTATCATCCAACCACATTTTACAGATGAGCTGTTCCTTGCTAAATCATCGCCTACTGCTTTGAAGAACCTGGCAGTCAGACTATCCGCTGCAGCAGCTTTATTGGATTGAAGTAAAGCTATGGCTATCTTCACTTCACCCAGGTCGCATGGAATCATTAGTATACATCATTCAGCTTTAAAGGTTCATTCTGCCTGATCGCCATCATCGCCGTTATACCCAGTCAAGTCATAAATACCGGTACACAGAAAAATCAGTGCCAAATGAAAACAAATTAATATTTAAACAATTTTGTTTTTGTTTTTATCGGGTTATTCAATGGCTACAAATCTTAGAACAACTTATTCGAAATGACTTTCATTTGCCTTCCAGCACGACTTAAGACGATGTGGCAACTCATTGATTGTGAGATGCACTTCATGCATGGGGAAATTGTCCACTGCACGGACAAGGGCTCGCTTCAACGACTACAGTGTCGAGTAGAGCAAGCTATGCCCTCTAATATGGACCAAAACTTGTAATCCAACGGGTTGAGGTCTGGACTACCAGCTGGCCAATCATCCGTTAATATGAAGTCCGGAACGTTGTTTTTGAGCCACAGTTGAGTCGTTTTTGCTTTGTGAGCTGGAGCAGAGTCTTGCTGGAAAGTCCATGGCTTGTTGTCGAATATTGATTGGTTGAGACTCTTCACAATAGGTTCCAAGACGGTCGATTGGTATACTTTGGCCGCTCGCTTTCGGAGTTCTCACAGTGCGCGGACGGCCGGATCTTTGACAGTCTCGTACTCCACCAGTATCCTCAAACAACTTCAAAGCACGATACACAAAATTGCGAGTGATTCTAAGTGGTCGCAACGTCCTAAGGATATTGCCTTTTCCATGTTACATTTAAGTAGGCCAACTACAACAATACGATTTTCGATTTCGCCCCATTCCATGATGAAGCACAAATAATAAATATCAACTGTCAAATCGCAATCAATACGAAATGAATGCGCCCAGTGTTGCATTCGTAGTGAGTGAGTTCATTTGTGTACCAGTATTTATGACTTGACTAGGTACTGTCTAAAGAAATGTACAAAAATGAACTACGATGTTCCCTTGTTCGTCTCTACAGGCTTTTGTTCGTGGTTTGTGTCCGTGGCATGTTTGTTTTACCTTTTTGGTAAAACTTCAGAATCTCATTCCTGGAGTAGCATCTCTCAATTTCCTCAACAGCGCGCTTCTCATGCTCTTTCTTTTCCTCCTGAGAAGCCGGTTTTCGTCTCTGCTCTTCTGCTTATAGAGCTCGTGAGCAGCTCCAGTCTTTCTTTTCAGCACCACTTGGTGTGGGTCTTTCTTAGTTGCATGTGCTTGCCGGCATTCGTCATCAAACCAGGGATTTCGTTGTGGTGGTCGTGCGAAACCCAGCACATCAGAAGCGGCATCTCTGATTGCTTTTTGGCAATGTTGCCACTGGTCTTCGATGCTTAATGCTGTCAACATATGATGTTTTAAGAGTTAAGAGAGACTCGATCGGAAAAGGACTTGTCGATCGATATAACCTTGTCTTGGCGTTGTTCGGGATATCCGCAACCGTAATTTGGCTCGACAATGTAATGGTCCGACTCGATGTTGGCTCTTCGGAACGTCCGAACATCCATAATATTGGACGAGTGTCTTGCGTCGATCGCAATGTGGTCAAACTGGTTGACGGTTGATTGAACAGGAGTTCCTTGTGAATATGGGCCTGAATCCGTTATCGGAGATGGTATCGTGCAGGCTATTTTTTCCGACAGTGCTTCCTAGTTTTTCATTAAAATCGCCAAGGACAATTTTAATGTACTAGCAAGGACATTGCTCGTCGGTCTTGTCCAAGAGCTTGTAGAAGTTATTTTTGGTGTCGTCATCTTTCTTAGTTTTGTGAGCGATCGCGCAAATTGGGATAATGCTGGTAAATTTAGCCTTGATACGGCGCGTTTACATGCCGGAAACTCAAGACTTCTTGCCAAACTTTGCTGCCTTCAACAACAAAACAGCATCCATTCGGGGATGAGAGCTTTGCGATTGATCTATTAAGGGCTTTTCCGCCACAATACCTTTTCCAAGACTCTGACTTAGTCTCGAAAATACTAAAAACAATAAAATTCGGTCCAAGAGACCGCAAAAGACTTATAAAGCCGGTCTTTTCTAGTTTGTATCACGGAGGTCAATTAATGAACGCGATGTTGTTGTACAAGTGCTTATTTCTTACGCGAACTGTACGTACTTGCATCGCATCGGTCTCAATAATTATATTTAAAGAATGTTCAATACTTTCTTTTATGAATGGGGAAGATCCGCCTCTACCCGTTTCGGGTGGATGGTAAGATAAGCGCAAGTTGATTTTATTTTCACACTAGATTCACGCAAGTGTTTTGTGTTACGTTATTTGATTTTGCTAAGAAAGAAAGTTGCATTAAAATTTATTTGCGCAATGACATTTCTGCTGCAGAAAATGTTGCAGAAGCTCTTCCGTGACCAATCTGTGTCAAAACTCGCTCTGGACGTCCATCAATATCAACTGAATATGTCAAGGAAATTAAACAGTTGGTGCACGAAAATCGTCGATTAACAATAAGAGACCTCGCTGAAAGATGTTTTGTACCTGTACCTGAAAAAAGTCAGATCTCGTTTGATTGCAAAAACACACAAGTTTTTGAAAGAAGAGCGTCTGATTGGGATCTGCCAATCAATACTTCTGACTATCAATCGGCTATGAAATAGGTTTAATTGCAGGAAATGAGACTTGAGTCTACGCATACGATCTAAAAACAATCGAAAAATGAAGCAAATATCGTTTGGTGAATCAAGACCAAAAGATGGAGCCAAAGCCGTTCAAAAATCAAGGCTTCTCGTATGTTAACAGTTTTCTTCGATTATCGTAGTGTGTTATTCATTATGAATTCCTGCCGCTGGGCAGAACTGTTAACAAGGAATATTGTTTGAGCATTATCGGTCGTTTACGTGAAGTTATTCGAAAAAACAGGCCAGAATTATGGGCAGATATATCTTAGTTTTTGCAAAATGATAATTTCTCGTCTCACACTACCTTGGTTCTTTGAAACCATTTCGCCAAAAATTTAACTCATATTGTTCCATAACCAAAGTGTTCGACTGATTTTGACTCGTTTAAATTCCGCCCATTCCCAAAGCTCAAGAGACTGCTCCGGTGACAACTTTCCAACACGATTGAGGGGATAAATACCAAATCGCTGCGTGCTTTGGATCCCGTTCGGGAATCCGATGTTATCACTTGTTTCACGGATTGGAAAAACCGGTGGCATAATTGTATTGTATCGAGAAAGGAGTACTTTGAAGGCGATGAAATAGATTTAGAATTCGGTTACCTCTAGTTCGTCTATCTTTACTCCGTTTGTGTTCCATGTTAATACCTTGAGCAACTATTTAATATTCTTACTTGAGTTCCTGTTTTACGAGTTTTATGCTTGAGATTGCTCAGTTTTTTAAATATGAGCTTATTTCTGTAATTACGGAGAAACCTTGTGAGATTGCCCCTGGAGTAATACAAGGTGGTGCAAAATTAATTATCCAATCGGAATATGTTATAATTTTTGCAAATGGCGTTGTACGTCAATCATATTTGCTGTCAAGTGTCAATTTCAACAAAGAAGAGAACGATTTTGTGTCGAAAATCATCATGAGCGACGAGGCGCATTTCCACTTAAGCGGTTACATCAATAAGCAAAATCTTCGTTTCCGGGGCACTGAAAATCCGCGTTATTGACTGCACGAAGAACTATTACATCCACTGAAGGCCATTGTGTGATGCGACGTTCACGCGGGAGTCAAGACGGTCACTTCCTGGTGACCGCTACAGGACCATGATAAACGATTTCTTATTGCCGGAATTGGAAAATTTATTATTGCAACCGCACACACAGCACGAGCCACAGTTGATATTGTGAAGGAAGGGTTTCCTGGTCGCGTAATCTCCCGTTTTGGCGATTCGGCATGTCCAGTAAGATCGCTCGTTTTAAATATCCCAGACTTCTTTCTTTGGGCCTACTTGAAGTCGCGGGTTTATGGCAATAAGCCTCAGACAATCGCAGCCTTTAAGGAGAATATTCGACTGGACTGCGAACAGTTATCACCGGAAATCTTGCGGAAAGTCATGAAAAATCAATGTGGTCCAAATAAGGATTTCCACCAAAATCATTTGTTTTTTATTTAGTAAAAAAGTAATTCAAAAACAAAATTGGATGATAAATTTTGCGCCACCTTGTACTACTTTCTTTATTTTCTTGCGACACGACTTGTGGATAAGTTTTTTCCCAGGAAAGTTCCTTTCGAACTTTTTCTGGCACAACTTTCGTCTTTTTTTTGACAAGTTTTCTTTCTGACGCTGCTTTCGCCACAGAAACTTTGGATTTTTCCTGGAAATTCTTGTTTGGACGTAGAATTGTGTTGCGCTTTTTTAAGAGCTCTTTGGCTACTTTGCTGTCCCTATTGTTCGCTGGGTGCTTCCCTTTAAAGTTTTTACAAGTCGCTGGGGCCTGTTTATCTAAGCTGCACCTTCCCAACAGATATTTACGCATCATGATTCGTTTTGACTGTAAGTCTGTGTATGACTGAAGCCTTGACAAAGCCTACGCCCGATTGTCCCGATTTTAGTTACGATGTTTAGTACACTTTTAATATTGTCTACATTTTGGTTCTTGTCAAAAGTAGCCATAATCAGCTGGAGTCCACGCTTAACTAAGTGTTCTTCCTGTTGTTCCAATCCAACTTTCATTATACAAACAGCAAGGAACCGAAATAATGATGTGTTTATGCAGCATTAAGAAGCAATAAAGCCCTCAGCGACTCCAAATCTGTTAAGTACTTCATCGAAAGTAGTTCTCACACTTCACAACAACATCAAAGAAGAAGAACAACTCCAGCTGTTTACTGGAACTACAACGAAGTACGGATGAACCCAAAAACTTTTCAAAAATTGTGACTATTCCAAGACTTTGACGGAGAACTTTATACAGAAATCTCCATTCCACTGCAATGCACATACACATTCGAGTACTTGAAAATGGGGGGTGCGAAACTGTCTTTTCTTTTATTTCGAAACGAGCGAGTAATTTCATGGATAAGGGTTATATGACTTTCTAAAAAGGACCAACAAAAACCAGAAAAGAAAAAAAAACATTTGGAAACTTTATTAAGAATATTTTTCTTCGCAATTTCTCGGCGCAATTTTATTTTAAGCTACGTACGAGGGTTGGAGAAAATGGAGAATGTTCTATGCACGATGTAACGTTGTCCTTGGATCCTCATATGGGGGTTTTGTTTTTTTTTTTGAAAGAAAATTTACATGCAGTTGAACTTTTTCCATTTCAACATCAAAATGAAATTAAAATGAAAAGGAACTCAACTCGAAAACACATGAGAAGTGGAAGCTTACATTTCTTACATTTCTTCCTTCATCGGCATGTTGTCGTGTCGTTTCGTGTCGCCTAAGTCCTCGGTTTGGTTCTATTTTTCGGTTCTGAAAAAGCGGAAAACTGCTTCTTTCTGCGGGCTTCTACTACAACTTCATTGGTTACAAATAAAATGCATTTCCTTTGCAGGCAAATTGCAACCCTTTCCAAAGTTTTTTTTTTGGGGGTGGGGGGGGGGGGGGACATATACATGTGTGTATGTGGTTGAGAGGTATGTTACAAATGATATATGAAAAGTTTCTTTGAGAAGTGTTTTTTACGAGTTTTTTTTTACTTTTTATGGAGTAAGTTTGGGAAAGAGGATCAATACTTGGTACTTTGGTATGATGAAGTAAGTGGATTCCAACTGTTCCCTTAAATTTCGGAGGCCAACATGATGCCAGCATTATGCTTGCGAAAGCACCTCTTAACCAAAGGATTGGAAAAACAAATTGAGGCCATACCAAAAGGAATAGGAGAATACAAGTTGTAAAATCTTCAACAACCAACTTTTGAAATCATTACGAAATACTACGCTGGTATTTGGCCTTAAGGACCTTAAATTCGTTTGACAAAGGGTAACCTCAGTTTGAAAAGATTTAATAATTTGGACTATGCTCCAGATACATACATATTTCTTCATAATTTGTATTACTTTCAATCTTAATCTGTAGGAGTTGGGGTTTTTCTTATATCAAATAAGGCAGCTTTCTTATAAGCCAGGGAAGTTTGGTATTCATGGTATGGTATCGTATGAAAAGAATCGGCTTGCTTCGTTTAAGTCATTTATAGGAATCGTGCTCGGAAGTCATTTCTGCAATAAGCGTTGCCGAATGCTGTTTCATATATGGCCTACACATGGTGGTGCTTACGAGGTCAATAAGCAGTCCACAGTCTTCTCTATTGAAATGTAGCAGGAAAAGTGCTCTTCAAGACATCACGGAGGCGTCCGTCAGGTCGGCTGCCATCTTGATGTTACATGCCATCTACAGTTATGCTCCCAGGAAACCCAACTGTGAATGGAATTCCTAACCATGTTCACAGCAGCTCTAATGCAGTTTCAGGTATTACGAAACTCTCCCCAAAGCCTTGCCAAGATCATCAGCTACGTCATTTTCCAAACTCGCATTGCGACCCGAGACACAAGTTGCAGTGAACTCAGTATTTTCTAAAGACCTGAATTTAATGCATTCTTTCCTCAGAAGCCATCCTTCGGTACGAGTCGATTTAGTACTTTCGCAGCAACGTCAGAAATTTTGTTGTCATTTCATCGGGCGTCAATAAGGTGAGAGTCGAAAGACAGTTGACACGCAAGGTGATTATAATGAGGATATTTGGTCATGCCAGCGATCGTTTCTCTTTAACCAGAAAATGGCTTTCATGATTGGTCTGGAGCATAGCCAGACGTTTTAGGGAAAGTGATGATGATGGAAAGTGATCCGTGATGACAAGTGATTTATATGATATGATCGGCCTTATTATAGCCATACAGATCCCACTGTCTTTCCTCAGTGATAAGCCCCGAGTTTTGGCGAAAGCCCCTTTTCATTGCTAGAAGGCCGCGGCGCCTTGGAAGTTTCGACGTCACATGTTTAGTCTAAAGAAGTTTGTTATCGAGAGTGACACTTGAATAATAAGCTTTTTGGAAAATTTGATAATGACGTCTTACGTACTATGGCGATGGCGATGGCCCGATAGTTAGCTCATTGGACTATAACGCAGAGAGTCTGTGTTCGATTCCTGGCTGGGTCACCAGCAATTTTTCAAATCGCCATTGCAATTTCGGCGGGCAATGGTAAACTCTCGAAAGTAAAAATTGCCCATAAAAAAGCTCGGCAATAAACCGTAGGCCGCGCTCAGATGTGACCAAATATGACAACATGAGCAACACAAATGAGTATCAAGAAGCTAGGCCATGGCCCATACCCGACAATTGTTCAAAAATTGCCTGTACTTTATGAAGTCCAGTTACCTAATCTACATATGGCTAAGTGTAGACGATAGAAACATTGAGAGCGATAAACACGGAGTCAAACAATGGGAATTATGGGAGTAGAAAGAGGACCGCTTTTACTACTTTTTGACTGCAGTCTGCAAGCGCAATCAGAGTACTACTCTCTCGCATTGTTCTTATTTACAACACTAGTGAACATTCAACATGGTGGTGCTTCGCGGCCAAAAGTCGGGAGCTTAACTCAATACTAAAAAAGAATGCGGCAGATTTAAAAGTGCATTTTCGTAGGATCTTCCGCGTTGATAGGCATGTGCTTAGCCGACGCTATTACTTTATTTATTATTGTATCTGATAAACAGTAAAAAGATAGGTCCACAATGCTATCCTCCAGTATTATGGATTACCGAATGTTCCTAGTATCCGAAATAAACTCGGAACACTACCATGTTGTAGCCAAGGTGCGGTTGCATCAATTTGACCGCTGTCCCTACCATCAAATACATATGAAATAGAATAGTAGAAATAGTACCAAAAAGCCATCAGCTATCAGCCGCCGCTGTTATGCTGCTGTCATTTGACTACCATGACGGCGTTGTGTAGCAGGACTAGAGCTGCGGACGAGCTCTACGAGCAGGAGAAGAGGGACGAACACCGACGATAGGGCAAATTAAGATATGCTACTCCAGGAATGAGTTTCGGAAGTAAAAAATTCTTTCTGTAGACCGTATTATGGCGATGACAAACCAAATGCTGTTGTTAGGCAGAATGAATGGGCGATATGGACCAACAATTTTATCCACCCAACCTAGATAAAGTGAAGACCTCCATATCTTAGCTTAAGTTCAATACATCCGCTGGAGCGGTCGATCTGATTTTCGAGGAAAGAAGCAGGCGATACTAACTGTAAGATATGGTCGGACAAAAGTATGCCCGATGAATGGAATTTTAGGTTTTTCTGTCAGATCCTCAAGAAAAAATATCCTTAACTGCGTCAACAACAGAGGCATCAGTCTTCTTAACATCCTCTACAAGAATTAATCTGACGTATTCTGCGAACACTTGAATCCGTTCGTCAAAGACCGGATTGGTCCATATCAGCCAAAGAAAAGCCCGTTATCGACCAAATATACACAATACGGCAGATCTTGGAGAAGACCCATGAGCTTCAGATCGATACACACCACCTATTCATCGATTTTAAGGCCGCGTATGACGGCATCTATAGAGACGAGCTATACAGAGCAATATCTAGTTTTAGCATCCCTGCCAAACTCGTCCGTCTGTGCAGGATGACGATGGACAATGCACGCTGCTCCATCAAGGTCGGTAAAGATCTCACCGAGACCTTTGATGTTCAGAAAGGATTTAGACAGGGTGATGCGCTGTCATGCGATTTTTCAACATCATTCTTGAAAAAATGGTGCAAAACTCGCGTTCCTACATAAGAGCCACAATCTTTTAAAAGTTCTTCTAATTTACCACACACGCTGATAATATTTACATTAGCGGCGAAAGAGAGTTTAACGGTCAACGTGGATAAGAGCAAGTACAGGCAGTCAATCAGAAAGGACATCCAATGCCGTCACCCTCGACAGATATAATTTTGAGGTAAATGAGGACTTTGTCTACTTAGGCTCCGCTATCATTTCAGGCAACGGCAGAAGCGCTGAGATCAAACGAAGAATAACTCTTGCCAATCACTGCTTCTTTGGACTAAAAAGGCAATCGATTACCAAAGCCCTCTCTCGACCTCAATAATCCCAGCCCTGCTCTATGGCGCAGAGGCGTGGACATCATCAAAAAATGGATGAGGGTGCTCTTGGCTGCTTCGAGAGGAAAATTCTTCAAGTGATTTTTGGTCCCGTCTGCATTGATGGAGAGTGGAGGAGAAGATAAAATGACGAACTGTATGGAGTGACATCGACCTAGCCTTGTCTTGTAGACCGGAGGGACACCGATACCATGTCGTAGAACTTAATAATTTAACACCGACTGTAACTTACCTCTTACCTTGCTGTCTTTCATTTCTGCATTTTTTTGTTCAGAATTTGTGTCCGTGGCACACATTAGTAGAACTTCCGAATGTCGTCCTGCAGGAGCACATCTCCTTGGCCCCGATTGAGTGCATCATTTTCTTTCGAAGATTAAGTCCTTGCTTAGTAAGTTTAGTGGATTTACAATTCCCTGGAAAGGCTCAATGTTTCTGAATTTTACTGCAAATAAGCTGTCTAAGCGGATACCACGTTACGTTGAAGCTTTACTTTCCAGACCAGTTCTACGGATAGAGTTGTCTGAAGTACTCAGCTAACAAAAAAAAACATACAGAACGTTGGGTTTCGCCTTGTTTGTCGCAATTCATCGCTTCGTCAAGGCGGTTCACCACATTTATCATGAGGGGGGCTTTCCCAAAATCCAATGCCAAATTGATCTGCAATGGCATACCTTCACTTGCAAGTATATAATGTAAGTAAGCTGCCATGTGAAGAACAGGAGAAATTATCAAATTACAACAGCAACAACAGCTCAGCTGTCCGAAGGTCAAAAGACTGAATGCCCATAGTTTTGTCAGAGCTATCTACAGCGCCCAGTGAGATTGCGGGAATCAAAGGTGATGGTTTCCGAGTTCCAATCTATGACTCTACCTGTGTACTACTTATGTTGGAAATGCAAATAATGCCTGGATTTGCCGTGGTTGAAACTGTAGGTGATAAAACGCGGCAAGTGACACCATCACTGATATCTTTTCAAGGCAATATGCTTGCAGTTTGAGGCTGAACCTCACTTATGCGATTTTTTTTGATAACAATCTACAAACATGGGTATATAGCTTTGACAACTAAATGTCAAAGTTGCATATTCTCTTGAAGATCTGAGTAAAAGCTTTTAACTTTCACTGTTTCTTACTATGTATTTCTGCCCACGAACGTGAGTGGACAATTGACGAAGGTCACGAATCATTCTGAAACACTCACCAAGTGCTTCATTAATTTCACTCCTATTTATCCCCAAATTGTGTTAAGTCCATTCTATTCTTACCTGTCCCTGATGAATTCATTAAAACAATGCTCCGTCCTTCAGTAACAACACAAAAACACAAAAAAACCAACAGCAACCCCTTTCGAAATAAAAACACTCGTACCTCAAATTAAAACAATAATCACCAGCTTTTTCCGGCTATTCAACCCTTTTTATCCGGCCAAGTGAAGTAAAAGTTAATGAAGGCTCCAAGCCCAGTCTAAGTCCATCCAAGTCAACCCTCTCTCGCCCATTAACCCACATTAATCATGCTTCCAACAAAAGACCAAAGTCTTGAATGGAGCAGCAATTTATTGGCACATTAATCCCCTTGGAGGCACAATGAATGCCGTACTGCCATTCTACCGTGCTGTCGTTTTGCCGTGCTGATTTACAAATGGACATGCCATTTCCAACTTTCCCCTTGCATCCGACATCCGCATTAGCACCGAATTAACCTCATCTCGCGTCCATCCCCGAAAATGAATACATAAACAAAAAACTGAACCGAAAAGTGGACTTAAACAAAAACACAAAAAAAAGAAAAAAAAGCCAAAAATAAAAGAAGGGACGTGAGAATTGCTCTTTAATGTTTCATTTCGTCCCTTTTTCTGTTGATTTAGATTGAGGGGTCACCCCTAGATGAGAACTGGGAAAATGGAGAAATAACGGATTAAGGACTACAGGACAAAGGTAAATATTTTCTACTTTTTATCACTCGGTGAACGTTTCGGTCTCTGGTCTGTAATAATTCCGTCATTACGATAAATGCCAGAAAAATGGACTCTGGAGGAATTTCTGTTTCACAAGTTTTGCCAGTTTTCCATTCCGTGACATAATTCGTACTTTGTCCTTTTGTTTGGAATTGAAATGGAAATGAAAGGCAAGGATTTCACGTGCAATTCTTGCCAAGTGGATACAAGTCAGTCAGGAACAATTAAAAGTTTTACCTTTGCGAATTTTCCGCAAGGAAATGCGTGGCTTGTAGCTTAACCATGCACCGGAAGTCTTTATAATGGTTGCTTGCAAAAAAAGGACACAGAGGAATTGTAACTGCACTGCATTTGTATGTGGTTGAACTGTAGAAGTTTTGAGATCCTTATGTGCAACGGGGATGATGGAGATGGATGGAGTTGTTGCAGAGGTGGAGTTTACTCGTATCTCCACCCTTTATTCACTTTACATCCAAATTGGCATTCAAATTGCCTACTTTCTGCCTTTTATTGCATATATGTAGGTCTTGAGGCTTTCGACAAATCCAGGAACTTAAACTTCATCTGGAACCACCATTGAAATGGAAACGCTGAAGTATTGTAATAGGTATAACCTGAGCTAATTTTTGTATGCACCTTTGGGCGTGCTTGATAGCTTTGCTTTTGTAAATGAAAAAAGTCTCAGCCGTGCGTCGTTAGTTTACATTTAAAAAAAAAAAATTGAAACAGCTTAGTTTTACTGTTAGTGACAGTAGCCTTATAGCAGACTAATAGGGATGTGAAGGAGTCGTTTAAAAATGCACAAACGAAGCATAATTAGAAGCTGACAGTTCACTGTCTCAAATCCATTCCATCTTAAAGTCTACGTAAATTAGGAAAAAGTTCTAGTAAATCTTCCCTGGGTATCAGCAATTAAAGAACTCAAGATTCGATAGAAAGGGACTAAAGATTGTACTCACATAGAAGACACTTTCAGTAATATTGAACAAAAGGCACTCCTCGATTCTAGGCGAGGATCCTATAGGTCAGACGGCAATTGCTGTTGAGCTTTATGACATCCATTTCCGTCAAAGACTAATAACATGATGCTGGTGGCGATATGAGGGTATATTCACAACAGAGCTTTTAATAGTGTCTTCTGGCAGTGAAAACGTCTATGTTGTTGATGGCCTTTTCTCGTTTTCTTTTCCATCTTCCTTGGAATCGAACCTGCAATTTTAAATGCCGTCAGAGTTCAGGGTGAATCTAGGCCTTAATCAATTTAGACTTTCTAGTTAGTGTAGTCTTTATCCGACTAAGTAATCAGGCTTCCTTTCATAGGTGGCTTTTGTGTGAGGTCGTTCTGTACAAAGTTGTCTCTTGTTGTAGAAATCGTAGACTTTTCAAGACAGGGCATTACTACTCATTCTTTTGGTAAAGTAAAGCTAGTCCAGCGATTGATGCTAACTTTTTGAACTATGTACTTTTAGAAAACAACGAGAAATTCGGCACAATCTGAACAGTTTAACCACGATGGTCCTGTATATTACATGCGCACACACGTCATCAAATGCAGCCTTAAAATAATAGAGAGGTAGTAAATGCCAATATGGAGTTTATGAATTTTCTGTATGTTATTCCGTAATTTTGTTTGTGTTATTGTGTCTGTATAGTTTGTGTAGTTTAGAGGGTTATCTGTTAAACGATGCTGAGATACCATTCGTCTAGCTTACTTTCCTAGCGATCAAATCTTATATGCATATGACTAGTTCCATGCTCATTTACAAATCATTTCCTGCTGACCTTTTCCGGTAGCTTTATTACGTGTCATACTTCAATTTGGTTGGGGTATAAGCCTTCATCGCCAAGGTTGAGCGGTTGCTGTTGATGTTGGCAAAAGACTTGCGGATATTTGACGACGAGCTAATGGTGCTTACTGACCTGGGTTTCTTCAAAAATTGGTGCCTGGATGGATTCGTTAATGTAGTTAAAGATGTACTATGTCTCTTGTGTTTTTCGTGAACATCTTTCTTTTTCACGTGCTGACTATATATCCATGGGAGCAAGAACACGCCTTGTCATCGGTTTCCATCAATTCCTAGGACACCAATTTGTAACCCGTGTTGAGGACCCTCCCGGTGTGAATCAAGAGCCATTTAAAATCTTTTACTGATCATAGGGTCTCAGCGGCCAGTACTTATTGCAACTGTACATCGGGTGAGACTTGCAGATGTACCCTAAGATTTGAACCAAAGCCACCGTGACGCCACCTCTTCAATTAAAGCCCGGACCTAAATTCGGGGGGCTCAATACTCCGACGGTACGGTGCTTTTCCTAGTATGGACTGCCGGTGGTCTTGCCATTTGCCAAGACGTAAGACCGGCAGCTGGTAACTGGAAAAATCGTAGCAACTTTGTGCTTTGAAGAGGATGAGTTCAGTTTTGCTCTGTACCCGGGTGAAGTTTTAGTAGAAGTTTATCGGACTACTCCATGGGCTCATGAACGACGGGCCCCTGCACCAAGAAATGCCTGAGGGGGCCAAGCTGACTGGCCTTGCAGATAATATCGCACTGGTCATGACGGTGAGATCCCGTAAGGAAGCCGGGCGCAGAGTACGGCGTACGCGCTGCAGGGTTACGGGCTTGAGCTGGCGGCCCCAAAAAACGGAGACAACGAACGCTGTGAACGCTGCAGATGCAGAAGTTCGCGCGAGCACGGTCGATGCAAGACCTACCTTTGGGAAACACATTAGGAGGGCTGCTGATAACGCCAGCAAGGTAGCAGCCGTACTGTCTAGACTGATGTCCATTGTTGGCTGCCAGAAGAGGTCAAAGGAAGGGTCAAACTTCGGTCATCAACTCTTTACTTCTGTATAGCACTGAGATGTGCGCTGTCGATATATATATTCGACTTAGCTCGGTAAAACACGTGGGGTCCCGTTGTGCCACGCGTGGTTGCCGCTGTGTCTTCCCAGCAGCCGTAATGGTGATTACGAGAACCGTACCGTCGTGTTGCTTGCACAAGAACGCAAAGATAAATTTCTGTCACTGGAGGTAAACTATTGTATTATCTTATCTAGCTTCTCTCTGGACACGGATAGTTTAATGCGTATCTGCACTGTAAGCGCATCACCCAAACGCGCGTTTACGCAAGGTGGCATCAGCAACGTCAGGTGTTAAAGGACCGTTTACATCGGTTACACTGTGTTGTTTACAATCTGCGAGAATGCATAGAGGACCGTGGGCCTGAGGCTTATCAGGCTTAGATTTGGTTCAAACGGAGACAAGCTGTGTCGGTTGTGCATATCTTTGTCTGCTCCGGAATGAAAGAATGGTAAACCTGAATAGGGCCCACCGATAAGAGACCATGGTGTCCCTTGGGCGGTTTGCGGTGAGACCTTTTAGACTAACAGGCGAGCTTTCCGAATATTCAACAGGCAGTCACTCATTTTCCATATAAGATGCTAGTCATAGGGGGGTTTGAACGAGTTATTTCTTTCGAGGAATGTGAGTGTCTTAGAGGTACCATACAGAATTTTGAAGGAAAATGAATGAAAAAATGAAAGTAAAAGACTATGATCATCTTCAGAAGTCAGTCCATATCAGTGAACATTTAGGTAAAACCATCGACAAGCTCGATCGCGGTATACTACCTAAACGAATACGAGTACACGCAGGCCGGGATAAATGTGACGCACCAATATATTGCTTCCTAGTATCGTATCAAGATTGAGTACGCTAAAAAAAAATCGGCTCTTTTTTGTTGATAACGTGTAGTCGGTTCTGTTAGTGTCACTAGTGTTCTACAGAAATGTTTACTGTACTTTTCTGTACAACATGTTAGGAAAAAGAATCTGGAAGAGTTCTGCGATGCAAAATTCGTCCATTGCGTTGTGGAGTTATGGAAATGAATGTTAAATGTTGTCAGAAGTAGTTGACTGCTAGAAATTCGTAAAATTGACTTTATCAATTTAAGTAGAACCATGAGCCGTATTTTCTCTTTTCTCTTTTGGATAGCTGAAGCTTTAAATTGGCAACACTGTTTTCTGTGAAAGCCGATTTGACAGTTCTCGGTGAGTTTGATTTAGAAATTCATCATGAATAGACTCAAGAAAAGTTTGCAAATTTTTGAATTTTATTTTGAAGAAAATAGTTCAATTCGAGAAACTCATCGAGCATAACGTGCATTTTATGATGCTCATAATCGTCCATTAGAGCAATTAATTCCAAAAGATGTGCATCGTTTTCGCAATTCGTTTGCTCTACACGATAATACGAATCCAGTAAGATGTCGAATAGAGCGCATAACAATTGATTAGTGGAGTGCAACATAGTGTTGATGGCAATTCGTCATCTTTGTCAATAAGATGTGTCCATTCACTTGATGGAAAATTTTGATTTACTTGCTTGTACGTGCTCTAGATGTACAGAGGCCGCCCGATCATCGTTCTTGCCGTACATTTGGTGAATGGACCAAAGGAAACATTACTATTGATCCACAATTTCATACGAAAATTTTGTGGTAAAAATGGACCTCCAGAGTATGCCATGTACGAATGAACTGCGGCGACCACGTGTCCAAAATCGTATTCAAACAACAATGACATAAAATTATTTATTAAATAATCGACATAAAGTATTTGGGTGTTGGTTAAGAGAATTAACGTAATTTCATCGTCTTTGCCTTAAACCAGGTCTCAGGTTTAGTAAAGGACGGGCTCGGTCGTATAACTCTAAATGTAATGTAGAGCTCAAGGGAAACAATTATCACTTAGTCCAGAGGATTCAAACCATCAAACATTACTTTTAAGGGTAAGTAGGGGTAGATTTGTAGACCTAATAGTTTCGAGGGAACCGTGAAGATCTCAATTACCTCGTATCTACTGTTTCATCGAATCCAAAAGCCTTTAATTCAATATGTTTTTGCTGCTTTATAGAATTCAGTGTTTCTGGCCACAACAAACCACACTTTGATTACTAGTTACAGGTGCATAGATTTAATACCTTGTCCGTAAAGGTCATGTTTTATGATGTATTGTGAGGTGAGCTGGTGCTTCCTGAAGATGTCAAACAAAATTCGATAATCGGCGTAGTAATTCTTTCTTTCAAATATTTAACTCACATATGTCCACATCATAAGGCAGGACTTTTATTGACATTTTCTAAAACAATCCTTATTTAAAGTGGTCACTTCTAAAACACCCTCAATAAACCAAAGTACTTTAAGTTCTTTTGCGACCCTTAGTAATGGTAATTTAGTTTATATTGACAGTGATTCTCTGTACAAGTATTCGTCAATAGATGTGTACTAAAAGAGCTTCATAAAAGTTCCAAAACACAGAAAATTTCAATGTGAAGGCCGGCTTTTGATTCATTATTTGTCCTTGAACCTACTTCTTATAGTTAACATTAATCAATAAAAATAGAAAAGGACGACTTAGAAGGACAAAAGAAATTTATTTTTATTCTCTGTCATTCCTCATTGGAGCAGTTTTCCCCAAAATCTAAGAGCTCGTAAAAGAAGCTCATAAAAGTGGATTTATTGCGGCAACTTTCTATGTAGTGTTGATTTATGGGTGGGAAAAAATGTTAGCTTAGATGGTCTAGTTAAACATAAAAAGGATTTTTGTGGCCGTGATTCCTTCGGCACACATCCATCGTGTTTCATAGCTTCCATCATTATGCTCGTAATGAATGAATACATTATGTGAATAGATGGATTCTTGTAATTTATTTTTTAATTGTTTGGGGGAAAGAGATTAGTTTGATGACCAACATAACACAACTGCAGTAACAACGCCTTCAACAAATTTCAACCATCCAAACAATCCAAGGTGTTGATTTGTGCCTTAAACTCTCCACTGATATAATACTTTGTAGTCTGATTGAATTGAATTGCGCTACATCCAAAGCCAATACAACGTCAAAACGGATACGACTGACTGCCTAATGCTCAAACTGAAGTCATATGAATCAATACCCAACTTCATCACCCGAATATATGACACAACACTTCAGCTTTTGAAAACCAAAATACTTATGCCCCCCTCCAAATTTCAACAACGACCATTTATTCAAATATGGCTTTAGGCCTACCCTCTATCAATTGTAGCAACTAGTAAACCCTTAGAGAACTTTGAAATTGCATGGAGCCGCCCCTCTTAACGTCAGTCGAGCAGCAGAAGTAGGTACAGTCCAAGTAAGAGTGTACTAAGTTTCTTCCTCAGTTTTCGAGTCGAGAAAAACTAGGATTCAAGAGTCTTTTGAATACCTAAATAGAGATTATAGCGGACGAACAACGACAGTTTTTAAATTCGCCAATGTAGTTACTGGTTCCAAAAAGTTCAGCTCCCTTGCCTGTCCCTCCCAGCGTTGGGATGCGTGTGTTTATAAATCAAGTCACCGCTGTTTACGTTCGAATGTGAACAAATGATGTATCGACTTTGAATAGGTAACACTCAAATTACAAGCTGTAACTAGAGAAAGTCATGGACTGCTACAAAGCAGATATCACCGCCGTACAAAAAGTAGGATGGCAACTGTGACATGACAACTGTCACGTACCCATAAATTTCTTTTATGATCTGCCAATATCAAGACGTCAGTCAAAACTTTTATTTATATCGTGGTGAAGTTTTATGAATGAGCAACGTTTGGAAATTATTAAAATAATTCTAAGTCGGTGGCCGTAACTTTAAGAGCGCTTGCTTCAATTTTGGATAATAATAATCGTTCTACCAGACAGGCTGTGGTGAATTAAATTGAGTCAACATATTTACTATTGAATATTCCTGTGCAAGTGCAACGCAACAGTGGAAGTACCGAAAATACATATCGCAGCCGTAAGTGCTTCATTACAGAGATTACAAAATGGGCCAAATCAGTCGATTCCGCGCCGTTCACAAGAATCGGGAATCTCATAGGGCACATTGTCCTGAACTTTGGGTAAAAATCTTGACCCTAACCCAACAAGATCAAGTTTACTTAGGAACTGCAGCCTCTTGATCATTTGAAGCGCCGACACCTCTCTGATTGGGCTCTGCAAAAGTTTGAAAAAAAATCCTCAATTTCATCAAATATCATCTTCGGCGGTGAAACTCAATTTTGGCTTAATGGCTTTGTCAATAAGCAAAATATGCGTTATTGGACAACAAGAAAGTCACGCCTGTTGGAAGATTATTTTTGGACTTGACATCAGTGATTAGTGCCACTCTCTGGCCAATCTCGAGAAATGTCCAAGCCGATTGGCCACGTCCCCGATGCGATTTAACCCCGTTGGATTTATTTTCATGAAGCTACGTCAAGTCTTTGGCTTATGCCAACAAGCCAACAACGTTAGAGTAACTAAGGAACTTTATTGAACGTGAAATTGCTGACATTCCGGCTAGTGAAGAAGAGTGATAGCTTCGAGGGATCGAAATAAATGTCAGGCCTTTGTCTCATTTATTCAGTTGTTTGTGTAAATAAAAAAAATTGTAACGTCCTTATAAAAAAAACCCCTTTACTATGATGACTGCTATAGAGCACAAAACAGCCTCTATTTCAGTTCTTGTTGTTAGCGGCAGGCTGAGGCATTATAATAGTTAAATTATGCATTCATGGTCAGTATAGCGCTCAAAATGAGAAAATAAAAAATTGTTGGCAGTAGAATCGGGAAGAAGGGACCTGAATGCCCTTCGAAGTGCCATGATAATACTGTAAGTAGGACATGACAGTGGGTAAGCTGAGTTTAAATCTCGGCAAGTACTGAGAAGTAGAAAAGTAGAATGAGTGTAAAAAAGTCTCCCACCCTCTCACCGGTGCAAGTCGGTAAAAATCCTTTAGGTCCCCTCCCACTGCTCACAAAATAACAATGAAAAGCTGAAGATCATTCACGTCAATGCAAGATGTCGTTAGAAATGCTGCGACTTATAAACTAGATGAAGATACATGGTTCACCCATGAAGCGATGCTACGTACGGATAGTACGTTAAGAGCTCGTACACTCGTAAGCAGAAAGGTAAAGACGATTATGTGAGGTGTGTGCTTTGGAAAAATTTTAAATCAGACTTGAAAGGACATGTCAATGCAACAAGATCCGAACAGAAGGACGTTCAGCAACAAAATGAGGTAGTAAAGCTTCAATTGAGGCAGTGGACTTAAAAATGCCATCAAAAAATGGCGAGGATGATCGGAATTCATGCAGAATTAACTGTCAATCCTGGGTCATGAAAGACTAAATTTATGACTTCCTATAAATAAAAAAATAAATGAATATAGTGAAACATTTAAGTATAAGCCGTCCGGTAATGTCGATCTATATAACGATAGCATCCTCGCTTACAAAGCTTGATCGGAGTATAGTATGTCTGACGAAAGCAAAAACCCTGGAAACTGCCTCAACTACAGAGGTATCAGGACTCGCGACAGTGCGTGTGATGTCTTGTGAACGTGAACGTCTGATTCGAAATAAATCCAGAGTGATAAATAAATTTTTCGTCTTCAATGCTGCCTTAAGATGCAAGCTTTACAAAGTTTGCTGTGTCATACTTGTCACCAAAAAGGTCACACAAAAGGACTGAGATATTCGGAGTCCTGTATTTGGTCTTACTACTCAATGGAATACTAACCCCACGGATGCAGCGATTGGCAAGACTGCTGTTTTTTTTTTTGCATAACATCCACGCTGGTGATAAAAAAGGAGTCTATAGTGGGGCCGAGATTAATATATTTTAGTCCCTCGCTTCCTCAATGTTGTTGCTGCCTTTCGTAACGTTTTGTTTTAGGCACAGATATTGTGGGCCCCTTTATGTTGACAGCATAGTTTTACAAACTTTGTTTTAACCTCGTTTTCTAGTTAACATATCCTGCATTGTCATTTTGCATAGTTGAGTGAGTTTAGACTGCATTCCAAAATGTTGTATGACGTCGTTAAGTCCTCATGATGGTGTAGAATGTAAAATAATTCGAACTTTCGAATTTTCTATCCTCAAATATCCCGATCGAGTATTTCTCATGCTCTTTCTATTTTGCTTTTGAGAAGTCCATATTCTTCCCTTTTTCCTTTGAGTCTCTCTGGGATTTTTCTACAGCATCGCTCAGTACGTCCGCTGTTTTTATAAGTTTGCCTGATTGCATTCATCATTGAATCAGGGATGTGTTTGTTGGTGTGGATTGAGCCCCAGTACATCAGTGGCTCATTGCTCCTTAGCAGTTATGCGGTCTTAGGCGATTGTAGCTATTCGCATCAGAATATCCACACAACCGTTCAGTTTGGCCTGTATTCACATTCGATTCCGGGTAACAACAACATAAAACACGGAGTCGAGGTTAGGTCCACGGAACACTGCAGTAGGACTTTGCGTTGATCACAAATTAATTTCCTAGACGGATCTGTTGATTTGCTAGGCCCGTTTGTACAAGTTGGCGTAAAAGTCGTCACCCTATCGGAAGATGGTAAAATTTTTGCATATGGCAGCAAATGTCAATACTACTTTGAGTACGCTGATACAAAATACACGTCAACAAGACATGAATCGCTACACCTCTAAAGAACGCGGACAAATTTGATACGATTTTGTTGCGGAGTATTTCGTCGGTGGTAGTAGCGCAGCGTGAATTTCGCGCAGATTTCCCGTTTCTCCGATACCAATTAGGCAAACACTACGACGTTAAACAGCTCGCCTAGAAGGGTATGGGACAACACGAGTTGCTGCCAGGTCTGGCCGGCCCCGGGGCAGCCGTTCTGCTAAGAATATCGCAGCTGTGGTTGAAAATATTGCCCGAAGTATCGACCGGACGACGTGCCACGCCGGGGCCAACCGACTACTGTGAACGGCGAGTGCTACGATGACTTCTTCCTTCTTCAATTGAATGAATTGTAACATTTGGTTCTAGCAGGATGCACATCCGTAACACCTAATCTCTCATTTTGGCGCTTTGCAGCGGTTGGCAAAATCGCCTGATTTAACATTTCCAGACTTATTTTTGTTGGTTTTTGTTTTGAAGTCGCGAGTCTATGTCAACAAGCCTCAGACTCTTGAAGCCCTCTGAAGAGAGAATACTCGTCAAGAATGGGAGGACCAATCGCTGGAGGTTCTGGCAAGAGTGATAGAAAATGCCATAAATCGGGTTCGAATAGTCATCAATTCTGGCGGCGGCCATTTAGCCGAAATCATTGTTTCGACTTAAAAGTTACAGCCAAAGAACATCGAATGACAACCTTTGTGCCACCTTATAGCTATTAAGGTATGGAAACCGTGTGCTAGATTTAGTTACAAGCCTGTATCAATTTCTGCTTCCGAGGCTGTACTTTCTGGTTATACTATAATGACAGGGAACCATTCTTGCCTAGCTTAGTTTTATAATTGTAAATGATGTCATCCCCTTAGTCAGCCCGGGAATTCCGCCAGTTGTTCGGCTGCATATGGTCTGTGAAGGACATAACATTTTACTTACATCATAAGTCGTGCTATTTCCCCCACTCGAGGTTTTCGATTCTATCGCATCTATATACAATTTTGTTTGTACATTTGCGGAGTGCCGAGTCAAAGAACAATAGAAAAACGAGGGCTAGATCTTTTGTGGCACTCCTTGTACATAAAGGGTAAGCTTCATCGGTGCCTGTATTTCAGAATCTGCTTTAGAGAGAGTTTTACGAAGTTAAAAGACTGTATGCAGGTAACTTCGTTTTCCAACATTGACTCAGCTGACAGCAAAAACATAAAAAATTACAAATCTGTGGGAGCTTGGTGTCTCCCTTGATATTAGTTGACATTGATTCGGTCTCGTATTATCCTGTTTTTCCTCGATAACACCTAAATTGTCTCTTTATCCCCAGAAACATTGAGACTCAATCACGAGATTCCGGAAATTCTTGTATCTCTAGCCGTTCACTTATAACCATGACACTCAATCAAGGATTATAAATATAAATCTCCCATGTCCACATTTATAGGTAAATTGGTAAGCTGTTGTAGTTTATTGCGCAACTGAGTCCAATTGATTGCCCCATACATACTCACAATGTTTTTCAAAATTCCACCTGACAAAGACAATCCCTTTTCGTGTGCTTTCAATCATCTACGAAGAACGTTTTCATTCATTCACAAATGGAACTTGCAACAAACGTCTATTTTTGGCAAAACAAATAAAAATACTACCCACTCGCCATATGGAATCAGGAAGCATTAAAAGCCAAGCGTAGGCGAAAGGGTATTACAAACACGAGGACAAATCTCGATCAGATTATGACTGATGACAAATAGCAAAAGTCACCAAAAGAATCAGCAACAACTCCAGAGAGGCCTCCAGCTTTGTTCACAGAATTGACATGAATTGAATGTTTCCTTTCTGGCTGGTTGCTACGTTCTTCATATGCCATTTCCAAAATAAACCCATGACAAATTAATACAACGCAGATTCTGAGAAAGGGACTTCACTCCAGAGGGCACTGTAAAAACAATATATTTTTTTGTAGCCTCAATTTGCTGTGCATCGGCTGTCATCGCTTTCACATAATAAATTGCTTCCGTAAGGCGCAGGAGCAAGCAACCCACAAGAACAACAGTAATCAAAACAAGAGAATGCCAACAAGCATCATACATCTTGTTGCATCCAGATACTTATCCTTGTTGTGGTTTCTGGGCACGTTTATGTTGTTCCCTAGTTAACTTAAGGCTCCCGTAGACCTTCGTTGTTTTGGAATTTACTCTCATCATCATGAAAGCTCTCTAGGTATCCTGGGGCTAGGGATATTGAGCCCCCCTTATCTGATAGATAGTTGTTGCCTCGTTGCAGACAAATACGCTCCAATAAACAGATCTAAAATAGGGTGCGAGGCAACGAGAACCAGAATCTTGCAGGAGTAATGCACTACAGGGATGCCTTTGGGGAGATGATTTGAGCTTTTGGTTATTTGCTGTGACTGTCGCTACCATCAACTGGCTCCTGTGAGCCGGGGTGCGTTGGTAAATTTAAATACAGATTGGAAATGTTGAATACATTTTTCCACCTCGGCAGAGAGATACGATAATGGGATTGGAGTCAGGGTACATGACAGCGAATAAAATTGAATTGGAAATTTTATTGAAATGTGCAATAGGTGAGCGTTCTAATACAGAAACGGACACGCAAGTGCTTTGAAATCGTTGGAAGTAGCGCCAGATAGGATGACGAGAGCATCAATGTGTGAAGGGCATTAAAAGTTATGCTAATAGCTAGGAAAGAGGCTATGATTTCGTTCACGGTTTGTCATAACGACCAGTTTGAATAGGACTTCCATATTGTAGATTTGAGAAATGCCAAACGTATATCAATTGAACTGAGCAAATTTTTACCTGCCACGGGGGTATCTATGGTATATGATTGTCATACAAATATTTAAATTTCGCCGGATTCCAAGCGTCCCGGACTACATTTCGACAAGCGACCGAAGGTTTTTATTAATTCTTTCTGATATCCGTTAAGGTTTCCACCTCCTGTTGATTTTCAACTTTTATTAGAAGCAATAAGACTTAACCTCGGGGAGATATATAGTTAGACAATCGTTGTGATATCGACCTGGCTCTCAAGTAATCAAGTTATCTCTGTACGTTGTAGCAAGGTAGAGTGAACTTCAAAGATCACAGGTACAAATATTGAAGTAGATTGGTGAATTCACCACGTCTTTGTAGTAGAAGAAGTTTCAGTATAGTATAAGAAAATGAATAAGCAAGGGCGCGAACAGACAATAGCCGATGGATTCCCCAGATGGGGTCAATGATGGCGCCTACATTTCCAGTTAGGCAGTCTGAGCTGCTTCAACATATTCAAATCACCAATCTATAGGGAGGGATCTACAATACTGAGTCGGGGTGTTCGAAAAGAGAAGGTGGCGGTTTAATCCGTGATGGGTTAACGGTAGCGCTCACATTCCCGCAGTGGATTACTGGCACCACGTCTAGGGGAAATCTTGGAACTAGCCCTGCGGGTGGGGATTGTGCCGTCGGGGTAACTTCCCTGCCACGTTACCTGGAACGTACAAGCATTTCACAGTCCCAGCTCAAGGATATCAAAGAATCTCGCGATCAAAAAACTTCCGGATGTTTTACAACAAAGTTGAGCAACTGGAGACTGGCTTCTAGCCCGGAACACAGGCTCTTCGGAGTACCAATGGAAATAGAGTAACCGAAACGCAGAGAATGAAAGCAGTATTTAAGCAGCATTTCCAGCAGATGCTAAATGGACAGCAGTTGCTATATGCCCCTTATACAAACAAGGCGATGCAATGTTCTGCAAGAATTATCGAGGCATATCCCTGGTTAATGTCGTACAGAAGATCCTATCCAATCTACGAGTACTATGTTAACATCAGATGACGTTCTGCAACACACTAACCGGCACGTACCAATATGTGGCTTCCCACCCGGCGGATCGACAATAGATGAAATTTTCACACTGAGGCAAACAAAATGAATTTCAAGTCGAGACTCACCACCTTTTCATCGACTTTAAGCCCGCATATGATAGCATTTATCGTCAGGAGCTGCACATGACGATTGTTATGTGATTTCTTCAATCTTGTTCTGTAGCAGAAGGTACACAGGGCAGATGTTAATACGGAAGGCACTACCAATATTCAACAAAATTGTCCAATTACTGAGGTAAGCGGAAGATATCATTGGCCTATCTCAGCGTGCCGTAATAGAGTGAGTGATTACAAGACGAAATACATACTATCAAGAAAAGGACAAAGCGCCACTGTTAGTAGCAACAAGAAGAATAACCCTGAAAAACTGCTACTACGAGTATGTCGCAATGGCTTAACAAATAGGTTCAAAATTCCTATCTCGTAAGACCAAGTGAAAGCTATTTAAAAGATCGATCCTGCCAGTTCTGCTGTACGGCGCCGAGTGCTGTAAGATAAGCAGGAAAGGAGAGCAGATACTAAACTCTTCGATTCACAGCCCCCGGGCTCGGGATAGCAAAGAAAGGCCAAACCATCGAGGATGCAAAAGCGCTTGATCCGGACAATTGGAAGTACAGTCCCCGGATCGCGGAGGCAAAGTCTCTTCAAGGGTCGGAAGTCTGTAAAGTCTAAAGTCTAGGGTAAAGCCAGGTGACCTTAAATAATCTCCCATGTAGCTCAAATAGAATGTTCCTTAGAGACAGAGCAAACGGATGGATATGCCTTTTAGTCCTTAATGAGTCACATCAGTCAGCTTTCCCTTCTCGCAAAGAGAACAACCTCAGTTTTGAGACGACTAACCGAAAGCCCCTTTCTAGTGCAGCAATGGTCGATTACGTGTACAACCTGCGCTTTAGAGAAAGACAAAATATGATTCAACAGATAATACAACTACATCATCTGCATGTGGTCCTGGAATGCTATGTCAACGTCCTTTCGATACTGCACGAAAGTCTAAGAAGACATAATCCCCAACTGAGGTTGTGAATCGGGCTTGAAATCCAACATGTTTTCAGAGAATACCTCGAGAGATCCTCGTATTACTATAAGTTCTTGATTGCTGATGACAAGGAAATTGTATGCTCCGGTACTCAGTATGCTTCATATATTCGCTGTATTAAAATAGATGTGGCGGATACTAAAGGGCAACGGACTACCAAGGCAAGCTTCTCACGATATTTAAATCTAGCTAACCGATTTCAAACGCCATAAAGGACACGAAAGGACTACGACAATGAAATGAAGTGAAAGCATTCCCAGGATTATGCTGAAAAATACAGCAAATTCCAGCATCTTGGAATATCTAGGCAGATCGATCATGATCGTGACTATTTAGTGACAAGGATATGCGTACGATTTGAAGTGTAAATATAGATTCGGACAACTTACTTGTGTGCAGCAAATTGCAAAAAATCCTATGGAATCCGACGAACTCAAATCTGAACGTTGAAAGGCTGTACCAAAACGGACATTTTAAAACTTTGTCATTCGGCTCTCACTTTTAGTTGCACAAAGCCCTTCTTAAGTCACCGGTATATCGCCATATACGGCACATATCTGCTGTTGTAGAGATCGCATTGAAAAAGTGAGTAGGAGGACTAAGACTTTTGGAAGAGTACTAAGACAGGTTAAAATTAAGCAGACGATGGCGTTGATCCAACAAAGTCTTGTAGGCGTTTGCCAGATTAAACAGCTAAACCGCCGCCACGAATGACCTAAAGCACATGCATATGTTCTAAGCCCAAATATTGTCCCGTGGATTCGTCAAGCACTCTGCCCAATTGACTAGAAAGGCTTCTTCAAACTGAGAGATCCAAGAAAAATAGTTCGACACCAACCATCTATTTTTCGACTTAATTCGACAAGATATTGCTGGTATTCCACTGTGCCAAGATTTGGTTCTACCCAAAATGGTTCCTTTTTGCCGATATCCCTTATTGAAATCGATATTAAAGAAAAGTATCCGGAGAACCTAACAACCAACAAGACAGATGAATCTTTTGGGGCTCCAGATGCCGGAGTTTAAGTTATGTAGAATCCCTCCATAATGCACGAGAACTAGCATTTGTCGTACCTTACTTGGATTTGCGGTCCTTCTCGGACTTGTCACATTAATGGTGCATGATCCAGCTTGTATCTTTGACAGAGAACCCATTGGAGACTTTTTTTTAAAATTGTTCTCATGACCTAGTAACTTTGGTCTTCGATATTCCTTGTGCTGTGCAGTTTTAGAAGTAAGCTGAACGTCAATTTTTATTTCATTCTTTTGGCTTTATCTGTAGGGAGAGGCTTGAGACTGGAAACCCGTAGACTCTCTTCAGAATCTGTAGATTGTTCGATACTCTCCAACGGCATTATATTCGTCGCCGTTAAATTCATCTTTTTGCTTCATATTTTGTGAATGGCTTGGTTTCAACGAATTAAGAGGGTTATACCCTCTTTTTCTGATTAGTCTAGTCTCCTGCCCGGCATTCTCTACTCCGTCGTTTTGTTTCTGTTTTTTTTGGTTTTGTGATGGTTCACTGTTGTTATTGCTGTTGTTGCAGCCATTTCTGTTGTTGATTGCTGTAGTTACTATTTCTTTTTGTCTTTTGTTTGCTGTCATTCTGGTTGCCAATGTTTTTCTTTTAGCTGTTCTTTTGCCTGCAGTTATCTCTGTTGTTATTGTTGCTGCAGTTTTAATTGAATTTGCTGTTAGTATCGCGCGAAATGATGCAGACATTTTTGATTTTTCCTTCTCATCTTGGCAATATGGTAAGCGACATGCCCTAATGGTGCAAGTTGTTGAATGCTGCTAAGGGTTGTTATTTTTCATCTTTACCTTTATATGACGCCGCCAGGCATGTGAATCTGTTGCTAAAATGCCTTTATCTTCATCAAAAATATTTCTTATTGCTTTCTCCTTATAAAGTTGTTGCTCTGAACTTCAGATTGGGGCCTTCGTTGGCTCGTCTGTTTGGTTATCCATTTAACATAGATTCGTTAGCTACTTTTGTTGGTTACTACTTAGGCAAATGATGTTGTTATACTATCTGCTTTTTGGTTCTGAAAAATCATTTTTGCGCTTCAATCAACCAGGCTATTTCCAATGTCAATGTTTCTTATATCCGATTTGACCTTACATTTGTATGGGAATCATCAACTATTACCTGCAGTTGAAATGTAATGACAGTATTATTGTGTAACCCCCTCCCCATACACTCTCGACAAGGATTCCGCAATATTTTTATCCTCATGCAGCCATTACTCACCCGATTACGACCTCTGGCACTCTGATGCATTTCATTTCGGTACTATGCTTACAGACTTGCATCATCCAAACCACTGCTAAACCCCCTCTCATGTAACACAGTTCTATTACACATTTCAGTGGTAACTGAGTAAGTAGGGCACGAAGTAATTAAGATTATTAGCCCGTTTTCAACCTCGAACTCACCACAATACTCTAGCTCCCATAATGCACTACTCAATTATTCGAAACCATTATCAGAAGGCCTTAAGGTGTTTGTCTAACCTACTCTCTAGCCGACCCCATTAATCTCGCATTACACACAAACTCTCCAGGGAATGTATTTCATCAAAATTACCGATAATCACGTGCAAATTAAGGACTCTCTCATATCTGAGATTATGTATCTACCACGCAATTTGTAATCGAAATGCAGTTTGCAAATTGCGAAATGTTCTGAAAGCCCTCGCCGTCGTCGTCGACCATACCCAGTGATCAGTCTCGGAGGTGACAAATATTTAAATTAAACTTTAAACCACGACTCTTTAAAACACTCCAGGCATTTCAGGACTACGTACGATTTCCCTAGAATCGGAAAACTTTTTAAATATCAATTCATCTCTCCTAATAGATTCTTGCTTTTCTCCAACCTTTTGTCACTGTCTCAAACCTTGCCCAAGTACTGCGAAGGGTAAGTACGTTCTATTTTCGGCGGCAATCTCTAATGGCAGCTCGTTTTGGAGCAAATATTTTCAATGACATTTTTCGGGACAATTTCCAGTCGTACTTTAGCAATTTCGTACAGTTTATTGCGTCCAAGATAAAGTAGAAGACATTTCGCTACTCATATAGTGTTCGTTTTCTTATACTTTTCTACTCGAACAATGGAAACGAAGAAGAAAACTTCCACCTCACCTCTTCGGAAATGTTTTTCAAAGCGTTTTCAACCGTTTTTTTTTTGCGGGGCGATAACAAATTCTTCCTTTTGTTTTAGAATGTTGGTCATGGGTGCTTCGGTTTCAAGACGATGTGCAAAGCCAATTTAGAAGTGTTCTTGAGTTTTCCAAAAATTGTTGGTTTTCGAGGGAAATTTAATTTTGTTTTCGAAAACAGATTTCCATTGGGATTATGTGTGCAGGATATGTTGTAGACAAGAGTAAGAAAGTTGAAATTGTTTTTGGGGAGTTATTTGATTGACTGGCAGACGTTTATACTCGTATGAAAGGATTATGAGAAAAGTTAAATGTAATTTCAGTCTTTGGGAGATAATAACATAAATTTGATTTAGATTTTGAGTAAGATGGACAAATAGGATTGCAATTGGAGTTTCAAAGATTGCAGTCTTGTTCAGTTAGTGAACGAGCATCTTGACTTCTTTTTCATTTTACTTCAAGAGCAGTTCATTTATGACATGATTCAATACTATTGAAAGAAAGTTTAAGTGTGTTTGATAGTAAATCCAAGAATGCTTTTGGATGGATAAATACATGGATTTAAAGTGATAAGAACTAAGTGGCATTTCTTTTTTGTGACATGTCAACCGTCGGTATGTGGCTTACAAATTTTACTCACACAGTTTCATTAAATTGTCATTGCATCTCGCAACCAAGTACTGATACCGTAGGCGCATATTCTGTTAATGAGTCCGAACTCTATACGAATCCCACCTGACTGTCCTTAATAGAACTTACAATTGGGAGGAGCATGTACAAACTTAAAATATTGCGTCATCTTTCTTCCCTACCCGAAGCCACAAGAACTCCTTGTATTGTATTTAAGTATCGATTCGTTACCTGACTGCAATCGCAACCGTCGTAGAATTTCACTAACTCTTTAGAATGACTATGGATTCTCTTGCGGAAAATATAGGCACATGACATTGACTTTGGAGACAGGTAGCCCGCCGTAAAACAGCTTTTTTGTCATGTCTAAAGCCTTCTCGATCTCAGCAAGACAAACCGTTAATAAGCTTGTTAATATACAGACGCTTACAAAAGCCAGATTATCAAGGTATATAACAGCGCTTCTCACTACCAATGGTAGTTTGTGGTGACCAACTATTGGTACACCATATTACGCGACCAGGAAACTTCTCACGCAATAAAGCCATAATTGGTCGTGTTGTGTGACTTATTGCCCCGTCTTGTTCGAACCACATATCGTCTAAATCATGATCTTCAATCGCCGCCTAAAAAAATCAGTTACCATTCGACCATATCTCCCCGAATTGACTATAACCATCCGCCCATGGGCATCTTCGAAGAAATACGGACCAATGACACCTTTCGACCTTTCGACACCAAACAGTCACTTTATCTGGAACCTCTTCGATCACTTGTGGGTTTCCTGAGCCCCATATGCGGAAAAATCTGTGTTTATTGTCTTTTGTTCCAACACCCAAGAAGCGTATCAACGGCTTTGTGAATGGTCAGCAGGCTTCAATTGTTGCGCGAGTTGAATTTTATAAGGATGGAGATGCAAATCTAAATGCAAAATACGCCTGAAATGTGTGCGCAATTTAACCGATAGTAAGTTTTAATAATTTTAACGCATTGTTCGATTTGTAAGCGATCTTTTATTGTATATGGCAGACGTTCAACTAATATTGTGACACTTAAAATGACAGCTGAGTTTGGCAGGTGTGAAATGCCAGCGTTACCAACTTAAAACTACAAAATGAATGACCCTGTATTTCCCAAATGAATTGTCAAATTGAAAACTGTCAGTGTTATTTTTATTTTTTGGTGATGACATACACGCAGAGTTATGTTTCTGTGCGCCAAACTTATACACCATATTATTATTATTGGCCCGGGTCTACCCCGGACAACTTTATTTAGCTTATTAAGAAGCAAAAACTTAAACCTAAACTTAAAAACTAACAAAAACATTCTTAACCTAATGGGGCGAGGGAAAATATTGGTCAGGGGAGATGTTAAGGGCGTGACATATTCAGCAGGGCTTTTTTGATTTTATGTTTGCTGCTATTTGGGTCAAAGACATCGGCGTAGTTGTTTGTTATATGCAACATTCTTGATATTGGTTCAAAGTGACCGTAATTGGTGCGGTGAGTTCGGATAAGGAGAAATGGGACAGATCTTATATTACGGGGATTGGAAGTGATTGAAATATTTTGTGTTATCCTCGGGCAGTCGATGTTTCCAGTCAATAACTGGTGTATGAGAAGAAAGAAATCAGCGACTTCATCACATTTTTTTATGGTAAGCATGCCAATTAGTTTTAACCTATTTTCAAAGGGAGGAAATCCATTTGGATCGGCCCAAGGTAGACCACAAAGGGCAAAACTGACAAACCTGTGTTGTACTGCTTCGATTCTTTGAACGTGGACTTGTTTATAGGGTGACCAAACTTGGCTTGAATATTCAAGAAGATGCCTGACAAAAGTAATGTACAGAGACCTTGTAACGTAAAGGTTGGAGAATTATTTTGATCAGCGTTTTATAAAGCCAGGTGCAGAGCTAGCTTTTTTTATAATGCTGTCAATGTTTGAGTCGAAATTCAATTCTCTGTCATAAATTATTCCAGATCTCTTACTTCGGTAGTGGAGGGAATAGGCAGATAAAGTGGTTTCTAAGAGGTGGAGGAAGACGTTTGCGAGAATATGTTATCGCTTGGCATTTGTTAACATAAGGCTCCAAAAAACATTGCTTACACCTTAAACTTATTTAAGTCATCTTGCAAGCAATGGGAGTCAGAAGGCATTGAAATGATTAGAAAGATTAGAATCGTTAAAACGTGATTTATGTCGTTAATCGTAAGGATAAAGATGATTGGTCCAAGGTGACTACCCTGAGGGACACCAGATCTTGCTTTAATGGGGTCGGATATTGAAGATCTGAAGATGATTTTGTATTCTCGGTCTTCTAAATAGGATTTGATCTATTCCACAAACGGGGGAACCCAAGTTTTTTTTAGTTTGAAAATGATAAAATGATGGGAAATTTAAACGAACGCCTTGCTGAAATCTGTGGAAATTGAAAATCGACTTCATCACCATCTTCTAAGGCACAAAGCGTCCTAGAGACGAACGCAGTTAGGTTGATTAACCTTTCATGAAACCGTGCTGGTTTGTGCAGATAGATGGCCCAGAGTAGAGAAGCAATTGTTGATAGATTATACTTTCGAAAAGTTTGGGTATGGACGAAACATATTGTTATATTTACCGAAATGGATGACGTGTCTGGATCGTTTCTCATATAGCTTAAGTAACTAGGACCGGGTTCGGTTGTTTGCATAGAAAAGAATTTGTTAAAATAACAGGCAAGGAAGTTTGGAATGGCTCTTGAAGATTCACTTAGAAATTTGGGGGTAGATGGGTAGCCGTCTGACTTTCTTTTGGTATAAACAAACTGGTAAAAGAGTTTGCGGTTCGAGAATAAGTTAATTTGCATACGGTAGAGGTACCCAATATAAAAAGACTCACAAGGTTCAGAAAAACGATTGCTGTTACTCAAGTCAGAATCAGATCGAGTTCTTAAGAATTTGTGTCACAGCTTGTTTCTGTTATTAAGGAGAGAGCGCAATACCTTGTTATACCAAGGAGGAGCTGACATGCAGTCCTTTCGGAAGGAAAATGGAATCGAATGGGCAAATTAGGCGAAAATTAACGAATAGAAAGTTGATAGGGCAAGATGAACGATAATTATCTCAGCAATAAAATCAAAGTTTATGTTGCTGATAAGGCTTTTACTCGATCTTATCGACTATCCAACACCGCTATTCGCCGTATTGTTGAGCATTTTCACACAACATTTTCCTTGAAGGATGTAGGGGCACCAAGATGCATTAGAAGCAGAGATTAGCTCAGGAGAAAAAGATCCAAACCTATCTAGTCGACGCCGTTCATAACAGTTTGGTCCTTGTTCGACACGGAAAGTTTGTTCGGATATGAAGACAATGCTTATATCATCACATTCTTCGATAGTAAAGGAATTATCCAGAAAAAATTCATTCCAACTGGTAAAATAGTTACTGCTGCATGTTATTTTAAGGTTTTGAAGAGTTTGATGGTCAGAAGGCAAGAATTCATTTTATTCGACATAAATATCGCAATCCAAGAAGTTGTTTCAACTATGTTTACTAGCGTTAGTTCAGGATACGAGGGCGGGTCAATAAGTCCGTGACTTTTGGATTAAAACACAGATTTTTTGATAAAAAAATAATTTTATTTTTCAACGTAGTCTCCCTTGAGCTCTATACACTTTGTCCAACGCTTCTCCAATTTTTTTATCCCTTCCAAAAAAAATGATTTGTCGAGGTCCTCAAAATAGGCCTTTGTTTGCGAGATGACTTCATCATTGGAGTCAAATCTTTTTCCACCAAGCCATTTCTTCAGGTTTGGGAACAAGAAGTAGTCGCTCGGAGCCAAATCTGGAGAATAGGGTGGATGAGGGAGCAATTCATAGCCCAATTCATGGATTTTTGCAATGGCAACTGCACATGTGTTTGTGGTCGATTGTGAGCAAACGCGGCACCCATCTTGCGGAAAGCTTTCTCATGCCCAAGTAATCATTCAAAATTGAAACCACTGAGCCATGCGAGATCCCTACGGCTTCCACAATCTCTCGCACTTTCAATCTTCGGTCGTCCAACACCATATCGTGAATTTTTTCGATTGTTTCGGGTGTAGAGACCTCAACTGGGCGTCCAGGACGTTCGGCATCTGCAGTGCTTGTACGGCCACAACGAAATTCAGTAAACCACTTTTTTACCATTGAAATCGATGGTGCAGAGTCCCCATAGTATTTATCAAGCTTAGCCGTGGTCTCGGTAATGATTTTTTTTCGCAAGAAATAATGCTTAATAAGCACACGAAATTCACTTTTTTCCATTTTCTCCTCAAATTAGTGAGCAGTCTGATAAAAATAGCTGTCAAACACAAACTAACTGGCGCAGCAAGTTTAAATTTTGACAGAAGTCAACTGACAGATGCCTGTTGACAGGAGCAGTGTTGCTGTTTCAGTAAAGAGGTCAGAAATTCAAAAAGTCACGGACTTATTGACCCGCCCTCGTATTATTTGCCACATTGTGCGTTCAAAAACATAAGACGGTTACACTGCATGCCAGTGACAGATCATCACCATGCAAAACTACCAGTGTGGTAGCAAAATACACGAAACCAACGGTGTGTTGGTCGTTAGTTGTATCGCGGCGCGATAAGCCATCATTAATCCTAAATGTGTGTAGAGCCAGCACACATGACACCACACACAGAGCAACCCAATCGCAAGGGATATAACCAGCACAACGACTGGCAAGCCAGAATACCGCTGTACGAGTCGCAACGAAGAGCACACAAAGAAGAATAGCCAAAAACGTTCGACAAATCTTCCAGCACTCGTGAATGCACATCGGACGAGACAATGACAACGGGACCTGCGACCAAGATCCGTGCAATTTTCTGTGGATTGGTGCAAAACGTCGTGCAAGGAGAGCTACGACCAGGGCGGTTGAGTTACTCGTAATTATTCCCACCACAGCGGTGGGGCATCTTTCACTTCGTATCAGTATGCGAACTAGACCAGTCGTGCAAAAATACAGTCCACAGAGAAAGAAATAATTACAAAATAGAAGTGCATTTTGTTTTTTTTTTAACTTTTGACTTATTGAATAATGTGTATGTGTAGATTTTTCTCTTGTTATAGTTATGCTTAGATCAATGGCAAGGGTTTTAGCACCCTGATTGAAATATTACTCTTATATATCTACGAGGAGCTTGTAGAAGCCATCTTTGGCAAAGTCGTCCTGGGGCATAGTGGATAGATATAGTAGATCTCATTTTTGATGGAACGTTGAAGGCGCTATTGCAATTTTACATTGATGACTCGTCGATCTTTGTCGAAAATTTTTTTATTCAAGGCGCCTCATTGAGTACTTTTGCTTTTAAGTCTGTTACACAGAGCTTCATATTGGTACTGGTACAGACTCAATATGGTTTATCGTTTATTCTAGAAAAACTTGTGGCCTATTTCCATGCGCCATTTGTTTTGTTATATGGATCATAATGTGAGTCAAAAAATAAGAGTACCCGATTAAACGGCAGTACTATTCGGAAGCTTCATAATCTGGGCTTAATGATCGGCTCTATTACAGATGCCCTTACACATACATGATGCGTAAATATCAAAGATATGATATTATTCTGAAGTAGCTCCTTTATATGTGCTTTATTGATTCATCTCATTATTTTCGGCAGTCTGAATCTTCACTGTAGAAGATTGCGAATGAAGAAGCAATTTTGCATTTGTTTACCTTGGCGGAAACAAACTCTAGAAGTACAATTTTCATTTAATTGATTCGGCTCAAAATAAGTGTATCACTCCACTGAATTCCTCAAGTACCTAACTCTGATTCCTAAAATTCCAAAATAGAAATACCTCTAATTAGTTCCAGAAGCCTGGATATGCATTTGCACCCTTCACAACTACGATTTTCGTGAATATCTCCATTAATTCTCCACGAAACGAGAGGGAGACTTCAAATTTTGCTTGCACATGCAAATTAAATGCTAATGAGCTTCATTTCTCGCATACGCAAATTAGAGAAAATTCAAAAGTCACACACTCAAGATCTCATTACAGAAGGCAATGATTTGGAACTGGGAAGTCCCAATTCCTTCCACCAGAAGTCGACGTCGACTATATTAAAATGGAACCCAGCCCAGAGGAGCACATACGAATATCTATGTATAAAGCTTAACTGTGCCACAAAGTTTGCTATGATTTTAAAGGCACATATGACGGTGATAGGAAGGGGAGGGGTGGAACGAAAAAGCAAAGACCATATCCATTATCGGTGAGCCTCCTTGGAGCATCATCATTACCATCCCACGTGTTTAGGTGGTGGAATGAATAGAAGAACGCACGCCATATGCCGTGCAGAAAACGAAGAATGCTTTTTCAAAAGATTTATGTGTTCCCAAACCAAAAGTGATATTTTCCTAATGGACCACTCTACAGCACACACTCATATACATAGATGTGCTCGTGTGTAAAACTTGTGTCCTCCTTTTATCTCATAATCACCATAACCATCACTATGATGTCCTCTTACCCAACCTCAAAAGTCATCATCCTGACTGCAGCTATCCTACTATGTACCTGCATGTGAATTGCATAATAGCCTCACTTTTGTGGCAAGGGTGACGATGTTGCAAAGGTTATTGCCTCTAGGGGGACGGGGAAAAGAAATGTGATTTTGGTTGGACCTTTAAACATAAATCTTCTTCCCTTTTAGAAAGTTGGCTTCCCAAATAGATGGCCTTCTACAGATATTGTGAGTGCTCCATGAAATTATGTTTTATGGGGAAGTTTTCTAAAGAAAATTAGCCCCGAGGGTTGCATCCCTAAGAAGGCAAACGCTATGGCGTATGCCATGTTAAACGAGATCTGCATAAAGTACGGACGGCATCAGCTTAAAGAGATGTTCCTTAAAGTTTCCTCTTGAAACAAAAACATCGAGTTAGGTGCTATTCAAAAAAGAAACTGCAAGGAGGAAACCCTGCTTTCAGGTTCTTGGCGTTAATTTGACATGCGAGTGATTGATGATGACTTTGTATTCTCCGACAATTCCAAGGTATCGTCGTGCTACGTCAAAGACGACAACGGATGCTGAAATGGACGTTTTGAAATAAATAGAGAAAATATATTTAATCCTTTGGTTGCGTGTCTTTGAATAGTAGAGCCAAAACAAGGACATTATAAGAACTCTGAAGTTGAAACTTGACACTTTCCATTTAAAAATGTTTCCACATCCTTTAGTTCTGTTATAATTAAAAAATTACTGACTTTATGTTCAACTATCGCTGAGAGGTTTGACAAGTTGACGAGGCCAAATGTTTTCAAGTTGTTTCATTGCAGTCCTCTTTTAGGAACAAACAAGCCAGCATTACCGAGAGAATTCATAGGATAATGGTGAAAATCTTATGATTTTTGTGCAAGAATTCATAGTCATCGGCTTGCAGTAGTAAAAAAGGTTAAAGTGATGTGGAAGGCTCTGAGCTGTGATAACTACGGTTACACATCATTTGTGCTTTCTTAACTGAACGAAAGTGCTGCTAACTCCAGAAAATTGAACCACGATTGTCCAAGGGGTTGGCTGGGAATATTCTATCCACGTAGGCGTCACTTTAGCGATACAACCAATAATGACGGATTCATAATTGACGATCCTGCACGGGTTGGTTTGAGTACTGATTTGTTGTAAGCGGTAGACTAAGGCAAGAAGGCTTGAGCTTCTGGAATGTAAGCGAATACAAATGTTAATGGAATTTTGTCTTATTGTGGTGCACATTCAAATCCTGCTATGTGATCCTACTTTTAGAACAGCTGGGATTGTTTATCGGCAATGTTGAAGCGGATGCAAATTTCGAGCCATCTATTGTCTCTGGATTATTGAGTGATAGTGATAGTGATATTTTGTTTATGAAATAGCGTCTCGATAATAGCTGGTAGATTTTCTTTACCAAATTTGACAATTTCTCTTGTCTCTGTAGCCTCTCGAAACTGTGCCAAGTTAGGAAATACGGACATCCTTCGCCAGAACAGTTGGAGAAGATAGCCTACTCGACGTCATATCTGAAGACAGACATTGCAGTAGTATCACTATTGCTTTTGCATATACACAAAATGACGGTCACATAATCATGAATGCGTAATCCAAATACTTGATGCTATGATCGGCGCACGGCACTCCTTCGATATTACGGATGTAGGAATATAATGATCGACCAAAATAGACTGGGGCCACTAGCTAGTTGTAATCAAGGCACTTCTATGAACAGCTCAGACATTACAACAATTGAGTGATACTGTGACAAATTTAATGCTGGACGATTGGAGTCACAACAAACGATGAGCACCTTAGCCGATTGCGTGGTCCTCTTCCTATCGTAAACACTTTTATAACCTGCGCTCAGAAGTTTTACCAAAGTTTTATGAAGGTATCAAGCAAACAATGATAAACAGAGTTTGGTGGTACAATGACAGAATTTCAAACGGCTCGAATGACGCAGACTTCGTTGTCAGACAGAACGATCAATCAACCTGAGCGATATAAGTCTCGATCTATGCTTACAAGTAAAGTAAGGCTTCCATACAAACTTCATATTTGTCGAGCTATTTCAAGCAGCTAAAAATGCCTGAGCCCATTTCATTTCCTCCATTTCCAAATCATTTCATCCTTCCTGCCAGAGGTTGGATGAGCAAAGTATATATGATGAATGGATCTTTGGCATTGCATCAACTATAATAAGAAAGTATAAGTCTCTTTGTGGTGCTGTCAAACATCATGTCTGCCGTGTTGCCCGAATGGCTGAAACCATTGGCACCTTTCGGGGCATCTTAAGACCGGGTAAGTCAAGAATTGGCAACAATAACCATTATGGATTTGAGCTATATAGATCCATATCTAGTTTTGCAAAAAAACGGAAGCAATCTGACTCAGATTTTAGATGTTGACAAGGATGTGGAGAAGCTTGTGTGCTGCTTATATAAGTCAATAAAAAAACGACTGAGAATATGTGCAATATTCTGCGCTCCAGGCTTCTGATTTCGAACTATTTTATATTTTAAGAAGCATTTTAGCAGAGGACTGCTTAAGGAATCATCGGAACAACCAGCTTTATGGCTTAAAGTACTCGTAAGAGAAAACATCAATTGGTTTAACCAACACCGGAAAGATACTGATTTATTTGAATAGATGTGTCTGCAAAAGATGCTCTTTATCTGTAATGAGTAAATTTGACGAACAATTTGGTAAGAAAAAGAACCCGAAAATGAGGTGTGCAGATGGATCAAAAACTAACAAATTTGCAGCCCAATGCGAGCGTAAGAAGGAGCCATAAATCTCACTGAAATACCACAGGAAGTGGTAATATTTATGCTTGTCAATACCAAGGTGCCACTTTATGATGGCAGGATTTAAACTGCAGACCTGCCGTGGGATATCAGAAAGGATACTGACCTTAAAGAGACGATTGTTTGGTCTGCCTGTAAGCTGGAAATTCATGTCTCGTACGAAATCTTTGTCTAAGAAGTTTATGACCTGGAATCCAGACATAACCTGGCAAGGATTTGTCATTTGTCCACCTACATTTAAAGGAAATTTGCATTCTCGAATCAGCTCAAAGCCGCTTAGTTAGCCCTTAGTTGACAATACAAACGAAAATTATCGCTTTCGTCACCCGTTAGATTAGATTAGATTGGTCAGGGAGATAGTATAATGAATACCACAAATCGGTCTATTGTGATATCCTCCATTTGAAGATCGTTTATGATGCCAAGATATATTAGAGGCGGCTAACTCTTAGGCTGAGCTGCTGCTTCGAAGTAGCATTTACGAGTACCTAGGTAACGTTGATGTGTTTTGATTAAACAACTGCAGTCACATATTATGAGCTCTGTTGTGTCTATGTCCTCGTTGCACAATCTACAGGCATTGTTTTGTGCTATACCCATGGTCATCAGGCGTTTTTGGACACGGCAGTGACCTAAGAAAAAACCTGTGATCAGTCGAATCTGACCTCTACTTAATTGTAGTAGTTATTTCGTTCTTTTGTGGTTTCTTTTCAGAAATTGAGTTTCTTCCCTCTAGCCGGGTTTTGAAATTTCTTTTTATAGTGTTTATTGATAGTCCCCACAATGGTTTTGGCAGCATGAATTGAGATTTGTATTCTTTTCTGACTAGTTCGTCTTCTTTTTCATATCTACTATGTCCTGGCACTCAAATCAGATGGATTTTGTTTGTAGTGGCCAGTAGTCGTAGGAGTTAAAGGCGATCCCAGATCAGTTTTCAATCGGCCCGTGATGTCGTCAAAGCTCTAATGCTTGTTATATTAAAAACCATTTATCTTTGAACGCACGATGGATTTGAGAGTGCAGCCGATGGTATGAATATCAAGAGAATGAATCTAGAGCAGAGCCAGGTATTCTAAGGAAAGCCACCATGCAGCCCTCAAAGCAGCCATGACGAATTTTCGTGAGATTTTTTTTTATCACAAAATTAACGCATAGGATGGAAATGGCTTTATCAAAGCCGCGTATATCCTGGCGCTCCAGAATTGCCAGAATCCTGACATTGCAATAGAGGCGACGTAGTATGTATGGTCCACAGAAGTTTATCATCCAGAATGTCACGCAAATACTTAGCTTCTTGGAAAATTGAAACCTTTACGCACTAGGTCAGTCAGACCAGCTGGTTTCCTTCTTCAAGTGAGGAGATCAACCTCAGTCTTTAGAAGATTACTGAAGGTCATCAACCGACGATCACGTCGGCGTTAGTCGTAGGAGATGATTTAATAGACAGTACTGCCACATAATCCGCGTATGCTTATTCATTGACTTCAAACTATTCAGTAGAGACCGAACGCCGTCTCGAGGGCTCCCCTCCTCACCCCTGCCATAACAGACTGCTCAGAGTCAGCATTCCCGATGATCAGTATTCAATTCTTCAGCATTGCTTAAATCCACGAGACTGGTGTTGAACGAGTTGCATTTTTCGTCAAAAGTTGAGTCGAGGAAGTCATTCTTATGGATCAGAAGTTTGATGGTAGTCTATCCCGCTTTTTCGATATTCGGTTTAAAGGCCACTTTTTCTGTTTGCCAGGATTTCATTAGGTATACCTATGGCAGGCTAGCAGTGAAGATTCTATTCAGAATTACCATCGTCTAATCCACACCGTTATTTTGTAACATAACTGGGTATATGCCATCGATGCCAGACGACTTGGAATCAACAGCGTATTTGGTGGCTTCATCCATAATAAGAACCCATGAGCTGCGGCGTGTTGTGTAATTCGGGGAGAGTCTCTCAGTGTAGGTGCCGTCCGATTTTCTTTTACCAGTCTACTGGGTTTCAGCAACAGTTTCGACCTTTTTGTAAAAGTCTAACCAAGAAGCGCTCTTCGAAATTCGTTTTGAATCGTTCTATAAAGACTCTAGTCCTCCTCCAAATTTGTCTTACGTGACTTGTTGTTATGATCTGTGTTCCACCAGCCTCTATGCACTACGCAGTTATAATCGATCAACTTGTAATGGAGGAAGTCTGATCAATTTCATTAATAGTGACAAGAAGGAAGTCATAAAGTCATTATTTTCACCTTTCAGTTTATGAAGAAGGAGGTTTTCTGTTAACTACGGAAGAATCTCCCAGAAGCACTATGTTTCCCAAGGATTCACTGCAGATATAGGTCTGATATTTAGCGAAGTGTATATTTATTCTCAAAAGCAGACAACATATATGAAATGCGAAAATATAACAAGGACACATCTTTCTAAACTCAAAATCTACCACAAATCCTCTAAGCATCAACTTTGCAACAACTTAGAATGTACAACAGCAAACTTTTCCAAATGCCACCATTTAGTCATTGATGCCGCTAATGCTTGTACCACTTCTTCAGAAGTCGGGTAAGGAAAATCCTTCCGGGGTTGGTACGACTAACTCAGTCATAATATAGACAATAAGCCGTCTGCATACTCCTCGGCATTTCATATCCGTAATGGGAAGTGTCAACCCTTGCGACAATAGAGTGTGACTTGAGAATCTGGGAATCTGCTAACATGTTAACACAAGGACACAACCCCCAAGTTATCTAACAAGTGGTTGTCGCAGCCCTTAGCGTTAAAGAGGTAGGATAACGACATTTTCGAAAAACAGGAAACGGATGGCTCAACACTCAATATGGCCGGTTGTTTTGGGTGAACCGTGCTAAAGCGACAGAATTATCCAAGAAGTTTTGTTTGTCTCCGCTGAAGCGCAAACAGACAGTAGAACCTTCATACATACGACATATCTACTTCTTGGGGTGGAGAGGCTAAAACTTTTGTTCAAATTAGCAGTCTGTGCAAATGTCAGTTGTAGACACAGACACGTATCCTCTTACCCTCCTGAGGTGGCGCACACAGTCCTGTGGTGTCATTTGAGTAATTGTGTAATTATTTAGGAAATGTGCTTGAAACGCGTCCTGGATAAGTTAATTTGCTGCTTTGATGATGGATGACTGGTCGATTTACGATACAGATGCAAACAAAAGCTCCACAAAATGTTCAGGTCAGTGCACTGTACTGGAGGAAAAATCCTCATACCCCTGCTCTGCCTTTTGTGCAGGCTAATCACTCAGTGTACGTAACACTGGCTCGTAATTTTAACGGCTAAACTTTGAGTAATATATCATTTGTCTTTTTTATATACGAGTAAGTATCTATATACTGAAAATTTACTAACTAATCCTTGGACTTGAATTACACTCCAGATGGCTGAGATTATAATGGACAAGCCTCGACACTAATTAGGATTTAAAGGGACATTAACCGTGAATTTATTGGATTTACGGTCCATGAAGCAGCGAGGGAAATTGCTTTTGCTTTGCATCCGACCAGCAAAAGATGTTTCCACCATACAAGGTTCTGTTTGCAGCATCAGGATTTATCCGCTGGTGAGTAACAGAAAGTAATTAGACGGTATATTGAGTGGAAGAGATTTCGGAATGAGTACAAGTAAGAGGTGTAGAAAATTGCGTACTTTACGATTTTCTATTAATGTATTACGAGTATATCATCAGCGTTAACTGGTGCCGTGGATTTTTTTTTTTTAAACTGATTAAAACATTTCGTCTGCAAATTAGGCCATAACCGGGTGCGCATAGTAAAATCCCAACCATCATTGCTCGCTCAGTATTTTTTGTGTAATGTGGGATGTGAAAGGTTTTATTGTGGCGAATTTATAACTAAATGTGAAAAACTCGAAACATAGTTGCCTTGCAACTGTATTATATAAGGAGTGGGGATCTGTTACTTACTTACCTACTTTAGGTAGCGCTATAGTCAGGGATGGACCTGAGCCTCAGTTTACAAACGTCTGTAGCCAGCTCGATTTTCTGCTAACTTCCTCCAAATTTGCTTACTTCCACTTCGGAGGCAGATTCGAAGACATCTGGGACCGGAAAGTTCATGTGCATCTGATGCTCATGCCCCAGCTCAGCTCTCAGTTGTTAGATTTGTACTCTTCTGTCTAAGTAGATGTCGCTGTACAGTCCACATAGTTCGTCTTTAAATCTTCTTCTCTACTTACCATCTATGCTGACAGGATCGAAAATTAAGCAAAGAATTTTCTTCTCAAAACAGCCAAGAGCAAGCTTATCTATTTCTTATAAAATTAATGCCTCTGCGTCATAGAGCAGGACTGGTATTGTTAAGGTCTGATGTAGGGTCACTTTTGTTGTTCGAGAGAGGGCTTTGCTAGACAATTGCCTTCTTTGCCGAAAGGCAAAACTTATTCTTCGTTCGATCTCAGCTGGTGTCATTGCTAGCGGAGACTAGGTTAAAAGTCTTTAACTACCTCAAAGTTATATCTGTCAAATGTAACATTCTGTCCGAGCAGTCGGCGTTAAGTATCCTCTTTGCAAGGCAGTATTTACTTGGTTGACCATTTTAGCCGCCACCATCCCAATACTCGCGAAAGCGCTGCTGACACCTCGCTGCTTTTTCCCGATTATGTCGATATCATCGACTTTTGAAAGATTGTGCCTCTTCCTTTATTGACATCAAATGCCTCCGTGGGATTTTGACCGAATTTGACGTAGCAGTGTGCAGTCTCCAATATATCCTTTACAAACGAACAAGAAGCTGTTAAACGCCGCCTTAAAACCGATGATTGGATGGTGTGTATCGATCTGAAGCTCATGGGTTTTCTCCAAGATCTGTCGTAGTGTAAATATTTGGTCGATGGCAGACTTTTCTAGCCTAAAGCCACACTTAAAGGACCTACCAGGTTGTTGACGAAAGGCTTCTGGCATTCAGACAACAGATATGCTATTGTTATTGGAGCAGTTGGGAGGATCTTCTTTTCTGAGGATCGGGAAACATATATTGACGGTTCATTAAACAGGCATACTTTCGTCCGACCATATATTTCGACCTTTGAAGAGCTCGGCAATAAGGCCATCCGCTTTAGTAGCTTTGTTGAATTTTCTGTAGCTTAGATATGCTATCTTCACTTAGTCCAGGTCGAGTGGACGAAATTGTTGGTCTACGTAGTCCAGGTTTAAGGATTCATTCCGCCTAATAACTGCATTTGGTTCGTCATCGCCATTATTTGATCTCCAAAATTGCTCTTTCCAAATCCTCAGCATCGACTAAGACTCTGATACGATGTTTCCTTGTTCGTCTCTACAAGCTCCGGTTCTGGGTTTGTTTCCGCGGCATGTTATTTTTACCTTTTGGTAAAACTTCCGAACCTCATTCCTGGAGTAGCAACTCTCAATTTCCTCGATCGCGCGCTTCTCATGCTCTTTCTTTTTCTTCCTGAGAAGCCGGTGTTCGTCTCTCTTCTTCTGCTCATAGAGTTCGTGAGCAGCTCGTCCTTTTTGCAGCGTCACTTGGTGTGCACCTTTCTTAACTGCATGTACTTGCCAACATTGGTCATCAAACCAGCGGTCCGTTGTGGTGGTAGAGTGAATCCCAGCACATCAGAGGCAGCATCTCTGACGGCTTTTTGGTGGTGTTGTCACTGGTCTTCGATGCTTATTACTGGCCGCAAGGGACCTCTTAAGAGATTAAGAGGGACTCGATCGAAAAAGGACTTGGCGAGCGATATAAGCTTGCCTTGGCGTTGTTTCGGATATCCGCAACCGTACTTTGGCTACAACAAGCTAAAGGTCCGAATCGATGTTGGCTCCTCGGAACGTACGGACATCCATAATACCGGCGGGGTGTCTTGCGTCGATCGCAATGTGGTCAATTTGGTTGACGGTTGATTGGTCAGGAGTTCTGCAAGTCCCCTTGTGAATATCTAGATGGGGGAACCGCGTGCTAGCTACGACAATGCTTCGTCCCGCCGAAAAGTCGATTAGCCTGTATCAGTTATCAGAGGTGGTGTCGTTCAGGCTATATCTTCCGACAGTGCCATCAAAGATGCCCGCTCTTCCTTGCTTTGCATTAAAATCGCCAAGGACAATTTTAATGTCATAGCTAGGGCATTGCTCGTAGGTCTTGTTCAAAAGCTCATACTCGTAGAAGGCATATTTGGTGTCATCATCTTTCTCCTCTGTGGGGTCGTGCGTGCATATCAGGCTAATGTTGGCGAATTTACCCTTGATGCGGATTGCTACGAGGCGCCTGTTCACATGCCGCAAACCCAAGACTTCTTGCCTAAGTCTGCCTCCAACAACAAATCCGCATCCAATTAGGCGCTGCCTTTACCGTCGATAACGATGCAGTAGTCTAGGGCCTCCGCCAGCTGTTCGGCTTCAAGAGGCCTATTGAGGGACCTAACATTCCACGTGCATATCCGAAGTTCGTTGTCCTTAAATGGTTTTCATGGGTTGTCAACACTAGATCCATCCGAGGCCAGTAACCCGTTCTTGGATGTGAGTGCTGCCGTTGGTCTATTAAGGACTCTTCCGCCACCATTTCTTCTCCAAGACGCCGACTTAGTCTCGGAAATCATAACCGGCCCGGACTAGGTGTTGTTTGTTGATTTGCAGCCGAAATATTTTGATTGTTGGACTTCGTAACGGCGCTTAGGAGGCAATGGTGCCTAATGCTTTCGATTTTGTTAAAAAAGGTTCTGCGCTTCAAAAGAAACTATTAGGCTGCTGCCTTTAAGTCATTTTTGTTCATATCATCGCACAGTTCTTGTGTTAAATGTCCTCAAAATCTAATCTGAACATATCACTTTCTGAAAATTGCTAACACTGCCAGATTTAAGACCAATTCTACAACAAAACAGCCACCAAATAGGGTGCATCCCACAGCCCCTAGCAATGATACTTTCCTTTCACTTCCTCGACATAAAAAAATCTCGGTCAAAGTTGATTAACACCACCATTAACGACAACCATTGTATTTGTATCCTGGAAAATCTCATCCTCAACAAATAATTCTCTTTTCTCTTCAAAAAAAAAAAAGAAGTCATTCCTTTCAGGACACGTCAACAAAACACCTCCCACGGTCTTCTATCGTCCTTTTTGGCCATTTTTTTGTTCTTCCTTGCCTCACTGTTGGAGGTTTTTGTCAGCCACCAATTGTGGATCGAAAATAAATTGTTCACAAAAATTTGTCATCGTTGTTTTGTTGGAGGTAGAGGAAGTGTGGTTCTTTTATCCTGCCAGAAGCCGCGAACGCTTGTAACACTAGTACAATGCTCACATGTTCGCAAACTCATATACAGATACATATATAGGGATATATGTATGTATGCTCCAAAGGGAAGCCATAAATCTCCAAAGGAACGAGATTTCTATTGAAGTTTTTCTGTTCTCTGGTTGTCCTTGCAGAGCTTTCTCTCCACCGTTCCCAAGAGGATGCGATAGAGTGCAAATGAACAAATCTGTTGGAAATCCACTTTCAACATAGAAATACCAAAACACTAAGGCAGTACAGTGAACAGTGAACAGTAAAAGGATACAATAACAGCGGGTGGGTATAGTTTGTATCCTGCCAAAGAACAATTCAACGGAGAAGAGTCAGATTCAGAGGAAGAGGAAACGGATTGATTTCGATACATATCGTCAAACTCATGGTGCAAACAGGACTGCATGGATGTAGAAGATGCACAGGATGTGATGTGCCATCATAGATATATACGTGCATCTATGTACGAGTATGCCTGTATGCTAGGAGACGTGCTATTGTTTCTTATCCTGCTTCCTAGTTAAGGACTTAAATTTCATTTCGTTTCTGGTATTTTTTTTTTTTGTTTTATTAACGTTGTTTGGTAGTTTCTATGGATGACTCTGTTGTGGCCAATGGTAAACGAAAAAACTGTAATCCCCTTTGGTGACACTAACTTTTGAAAGGACAACACCAGAAGGCAACACGATAGCAAAGCTGATGGTGATTTTTGGGTAGAGTAGGTGCAACATAGTTCCGTAAGTGGTTCTCGTATTCAGGGGACTTTGCTGATTGTGGTACAGGACGCGAAATATTTCCAATTATTTTCATGTTACTCCATTTTCACAATCAAAAAAAGCGCAAGATTGTATTTATGTGTTTAAGGAAGCTCGTTTGTTACGTGGTTGCATTATTTATGGCCCAAAAAACTCTATCTCTGGTCCGAAAAATGATTCTCATTAACGTGGATCGATAGTGTGAGGGTGGTACGAACTTCTTTCTACTCCTCTTCCTCGTTCTATGCTTTACCTCTATGTAGCCGGATTTATTTAATTAACACGATTGACACCCAACTGGAGGGATGGTTTTAGTTTTCATGATACTTCATGCAACATAGATAGACACCGACATAGAGAGTTGTTAATGCTAGTCACGGAAATGTGACTCTAAAAACCATATCCAATCCACAAACCTGCTGGAACAAAAAGGACACTGCAGATAATGTTGACATTTATTTAGGTGAACACTGTCAGGGAATGGAAGATTTTAAATCAAAAATTCTTTTCTAATTTAATTTGTAAAAGTTATTTTCGAATTGAGTGATGTTTTGGGATATTTTGAGAAACTTTTACTGGTCCATAGATTTGGGCAAATAGGGAATGTATTTGGTTATCCGTAAACTGACAGAGCGGTGTTAGATAAACTGGGACTGATGACGTTGCCTTTATTTCATTTACAATTCGAGGAATTTCAAAAGTCATTTCAAGGTTGTTCCGAAGCTGTCTATCTTCATTGGAATTACAAATCATGTACAAAAATAGATGAGGGTAGTGCTAAAAATGTGAAATGAAAGGGCGGTCTGAGCTGCGATGAGTTTTGAAAGAGTATTTCTATTTGCAATAGCCACATATAGGTTCTTGAAGAAAGCAACGAAGCTTGGGGTCAGAACCGCAGTTGCGAAGATGAGCAAATTCTTTTGGATACTGACTTAATGGAGAATGCCATGAGGACAATGATAAGGAAATGTTGCCAATTGACCCTTTCATTGAAGAAAAGAGTTGATCAGAAAACGTAAGAAAACTCGCCCTAATGACTTGAAAGCCCACACAATAGTCCACAAATAGAGTACTCAATGAAGGTAAAAAATCATCGAGGATGGAAGTGCACAAGGATCCAATTTCTAAAAAAAGTGACCCAAAATGGAGCTACGTGGACTTCAGAAATTTTTAATAGGATCTATCAATAAACCTTGAGACGAAACTAATGATTGAAGGCCCATATTCGTATGTATCCAAAATTAGCATATTTCGGCAACTACTGGTGGGCTAACATGATTGGCAAGCTAACTTAAACACAAATATTGGCATCTATCATGTACAGTATGGAATCGCTTAAGCCATTTGTAACAAAAATAGTTACTGAACAGCAAGACATCAAGTCACCTTTGGCTAGACTGTGAAGCTTACAATCAAGAATTGAGCAGTTAGTACTAAGCATAGCCCTTGCGATCCATGTAAGACTCAGTAGTCTAATAGACTCTCAAGATGTAGACACAAGAAAGTCGGCAAACTGGGTATATTATAAAGATCAAGGTGGCGCAAAAGTTGCCACCTGATGTTTTTTGGCTGTTATTTTTTTTATAAATGAAAAACTTTGGATCCGCTTTTGAGTTATGTTTATCTGATGTCTTAAATTTTTTTCCATTAAGTCGAGAAAATAATATTGGCTACGTGGCCGCCGCCAGAATTGATGACTATTCGGGCCTGATTTATGGCATTTTCCGTTCTCTTCTTGAGAGATATTTTCTTTGAGGGCTTCAAGAGTCTGAAGCTTACTGACATAGACTCGTGACTTCGAAAAACCCCAGAAAAAGAAGTCTGGAACGGTTAAATCAGCCAATCTGCCGGACAGTGCAAATCGCCAAAATGAGAGATTAGGCGACCCAGAAATGCAGCCCTCAGAATTTCGGTTGGGGCTCGGGCCGTATAAGCGCGTTGCTCCATCTTGTTAAGACCACATATTCTCCCATCCCAACACCAATTGAGGAAGAAGAAAGTCATAGAGCATAGCTTTATAGCGCTCGCCGTCCACAGTAGTAGTTTGGCCGCAGCGTTCTCGAAAAAAAGCCCGATGACGATGAGTAACTTTGAGCGAGTGTAATGGCTTTTCGTGGTTTATATGCGGATTTTCGGTGTCCCAGTAGCAATTATTTGGATTATTCACATATCCACAGAGATGGAAATGGGCCTCGTCGCTCGTGATGATTTTCGATGAAAAGTTCTCTCAGTCGTGGTCGAGATTCAGAATGGCTTGAGCGTAGATAAATCGGGCTTGGCGGTCAACAGCTAACAGTCGATGCACTGTCAGCACTTTGTGAGTGAACATCTTACAGTCGTTCTCTGTAAAGATCGCCGAACGATCCCGTCATAGTGTTCGTACAGTTGGTGTCTGACGACCGGAAAATCGTAACAATTATTCCGCGTTCTTTAGGAGTATAGCGATTCATGTCTTGTTGACAAGTACGAGGGCGGGTCAATAAGTCCGTGACTTTTTGAATTTCTGACCTCTTTACTGAAACAGCAACACTGCTCCTGTCAACAGGCATCTGTCAGTTGACTCCTGTCAAAATTTAAACTTGCTGCGTCAGTTAGTTTGTGTTTGACAGCTATTTTTATCAGACTACTCACTAATTTGAGGAGAAAATGGAAAAAAGTGAATTTCGTGTGCTTATTAAGTATTATTTCTTGCGAAAAAAACCATTACCGAGACCAAGGCTAAGCTTGATAAATACTATGGGGACTCTGCACCATCGATTTCAATGGTAAAAAAGTGGTTTACTGAATTTCGTTGTGACCGTACAAGCACTGAAGATGCCGAACGTCCTGGACGCCCAGTTGAGGTCTCTACACCCGAAACAATCGAAAAAATTCACGATATGGTGTTGGCCGACCGAAGATTGAAAGTGCGAGAGATTGTGGAAGCCGTAGGGATCTCGCATGGCTCAGTGGTTTCAATTTTGAATGATCACTTGGGCATGAGAAAGCTTTCCGCAAGATGGGTGCCGCGTTTGCTCACAGTCGACCACAAACGCAATCGTGTAACAACTTCACAGGAAGGTTTGGCGTTGTTTAATCGCAATATGGAGGAGTTTTTGCGCCGTTTTGTAACCGTGGACGAAACATGGATCCATCACAACACACCAGAGAACAAACAACAGTCAAAACAGTGGGTTTCTAAGGGTGAATCGGCGCCAAAGAAGGCCAAGGTGGGTTTGTCAGCCAATAAAGTTATGGCGACTGTTTTTGGGATGCACGCGGGATAATCCACATTGACTACCTTCAAAAGGGAAGAACAATCAATGGGGAATATTATGCCAACTTATTGGACCGATTCAATGACGATTTGAAAAAAAAAACGACTTCATTTGGCCAAGAAAAAAGTTCTTTTCCACCAAGACAATGCAAGGGTGCACACATGTGCAGTTGCCATGGCAAAAATCCATGAATTGGGCTATGAATTGCTCCCTCATCCACCCTATTCTCCAGATTTGGCTCCGAGCGACTACTTCTTGTTCCCAAACCTGAAGAAATGGCTTGGTGGAAAAAGAACAAAGGCCTATTTTGAGGACCTCGACAAATCATTTTTTTTGGAAGGGATAAAAAAATTGGAGAAGCGTTGGACAAAGTGTATAGAGCTCAAGGGAGACTACGTTGAAAAATAAAATTATTTTTTTATCAAAAAATCTGTGTTTTAATCCAAAAGTCACGGACTTATTGACCCGCCCTCGTATGTCATGTCTGTTTACTTCACGAATGTCAACCGATAGGGTGATGACTTTGGCGACACCTTTCCATCCCAATAAACCAAGGCAGCAATCATCTAAATACCCCATATTAGGAAAAAAGACATTTGCGAACTGTGAGACATAAGAATAAGACATTCTTTAAGATAAGATTTGAACGCCTCCAGGAGGATTTTCATTGTTCATTTTAAATGAACATCCACCTTTGGCAGCACACTCTCCAGGCCATTCGATGAGTAGTGAGTTCATCTGGGGGAACGTTTTAAAAGTTAAATTGAAAGTGATACTAAATTAACAGCTGAGATAGTTGAGCAATATTTAAAGTGTGGTGAATCGTTGGTTCGTGGACGTTTCGCGTTTTGCACTTTCTTCAATACTTGGCAAGTAAGTGAAGGGGCGAGCATTCATCTTCTCGTTTAGTTTAAACAAGAAACGAAGATGGTTAACTAAAATTCTCCGGTACCATCAACGTCAGCAGCGATTTCAAAACATGTGGCTTAAGTCCAACGCGAATTTATGCGCAATCTGCTTAAATCGATAAGGAAGATTGCGGCTAGTATTTGAATAAATAACTATACCCCTGGTACCTGAAGCACAAAAAAAACCGATAAATAGATTCTGACACCGAAATCCAGTTAAACTCAAGGAGTTGAGTCTAGGACTTTGTTTTAAAATTTCTCGAGACTCCACTGGTGCTTTCCTGTTTATTTCGTTCTATTTGAACAATTTCATGCCATCGTGATTGAGGCTAGTTGCTTTGGCTATTTGCCGTTTAAAAGGGTTGGAGTAGACCAGTGCTCGAGATGAAAAGAGAATTTTGTGTCAATTTTATCGGTAGTGATAAGATTTGGGGAAGTTATTGGCTGGTAAGAATTTCATCCAGCATTGAGGTATTTCGAATTGGGAGTGTATAGCCGCAAGGTAAAGCATCGAGTTTACTTCGATTGTGCTGGCGACTGCAGTCTTTTAATGACGAAATGATCAGTTGAACTGTTCCTTCGCGATCATTTAATTTTTTAACATTTCTGGGAGCTGATTTAATAAAACTCTGGTTTATATTTATAATTTTAGATACTTGAACACTAAAACAGAAGAAAGAGGAGAGAATTCAGGTTTTCACCGGCAGAATTATTGTCTACCATAAATTCATTAATTTTATGCGCATTTTTACCATGCGCAGATGATTCTACGAACTTTATACCCAATTCTGCATTAGAGTGATTAAAACTAGTTCTTGCAACTCATAGAAGTTTTTGTAACTATTTGGATCTTAGTTCGGCGACAGAATCAGCTAAATAGATAAGTTGCCGATTTCCAGAAGAAGTTCCAGAAGATGATATTGTACTCCTGCAGATACATTTTAGCATTCCGACTCAGTTCAATGTATATGGGATGAAACGACTTATCGCATATATTCCTTTGCATACGATCATTTCAGTTGCATTGTCTATGATTGTGCAATTTGTTCACCCACAGACAGACATGGTTCACAACAATTAAACAAAAAATAACAAATAAAGTTAAATAATGAAATCGATGACAGTAACGCGGCTTACAAAAGTCAAATATGATTAGGGTCACTAGTTGATTGATTTTTAATTTTAAAAGAAAAGCGTGAAAAATTATTACGGAGCAGAATTTAAAGAACGTCTAGACTTTACTGAGTTGTATGTAACCACCACGACTGGATCTGATGAATGCCAACTGAGAAGGAAAATTGTTGATCACTTGTAAAAGCATACATATGTGGGTGTTTGTCTCAATAACCAAAATCATGTTGCCTTTAAAGCCTTCAAACCTAAATCTTTGCGTACAATTTTCCATAAAGTGGACGGAGAAACCCCAGGCTGTTGTGAGCGAACTCGAGCTACAAAATTTGAATCTACTGCAACACATTCCTGAATAGATGCAATATTCTCTTCAGTACGCACTCTTCTTATGCGACTGCACATAACGGTCTTAGGTGGTCGATATATCGGATGGCTCTTAGAAAAATTAAGAATAAACCGCCTCAACGCTGCAGTTTTAGAAAAAAAACATTTTGTTGCGCGGGGAAAGAAATCTACACAATTAAATGGTACCTTCTGTGCAGATACTATGGGTGCTGTCGAAATAGTGTACGCACTGGGAGGTTTTAATCTGGCGATACCCTGCGTTAGTTACGAAACAAGAACAAGTCTCGGATACGGATGGATCTATGGATCTGTTATGTCCCTGTCATCCCTCTTTGACTTAATACAAAATTATTCGTTGTTATACTTGCGAACTATTGTGTGTGGTGATTTTAATTTTAATATTCTCGAATATATGAGATCGTCATCTTTTATTGAATCCATTAAAATGCTTGGCCTCGATGTTGGAAGTTCGACCATTCCAACGCACTTTACTGCACAACAGCACACTCTTGGACATTTTTATCACGCAGGTTTAAGATCCTGTTTTTTCTAGACATGACCTCATTTCAGCCACTTTTAATCTAGTCACCAGTCCCAAACCATCGGTTTATACATTCAGGGACTTTGAGAATCTAAATATGGAGCAACTTGAACAAGACCTTTTTTGCCTTGATTGGCATGGCGTATTTTTTGAAACATCGGTCGATGCCCGAGTTGAATCTCTCCATTACGTAGTTTTACAGCTCTTCGATAAATATGTTCCTCTAAAAAGGAAAGCTGTCAAATATACTAACATCAAGTTGTTTACCTGTGAATTCAAAAAATGGAAACGATTTCGGATTCCCAAATACTATGACAGTTATCGGTTGTTACGTAAGCTAGTTAACTCGAGGATTAAATAAGCCAAACGTCGCTATTATGCTAAACACTTCGATCAAAAACTTTCAACCAAAACACTTTGAACAAACTTACGAGAATTAGGTGTAGGAAGTAACTAAAAGTCCATGGTAGACCAGGTCGATTCTAGCGAACTAAAACAAAGAAATAGCAAAAGTCCAGCGATGTTGCGCCTAAATGCTAACAATATCCAAACGCCACACGCTGGCTCATTTGATTTTGGCCGAGTGGAACATCCACCTAACTTTTATTAAATTAGTATTATCCTATATACTTCCAGAATTAGCATATACTTTGAATAATATAATAACAAGATCCATTTTTCTATGTGCTTGGAAGCAAGCTTACTCGCCAACTGAATATAGACCTATCGCTATACTTCCATATTTGTCAAAAATATTTGAAAAAGTTACGAGTATACACCATAAAATATCAAGTTCTGTGCATCAAGAATAAGTTCTTTGCGCCTACCAGTCTGGTTTTCGGAAACGCCACAGCTGAACATCAGCTCTTCTAAAAGTATCCGACGACATTAGAGTTGCAATAGACATTAAACAAATCACCCTAATCGCTCTCCTAAATTTTTCTAAGGCCTTTGACACCGTTAATCATGAGCTACTTGTATCAAAACTGATAAGCTTCTATAATTTCTCTACATCAGCCGCTAACCTTATACGGTCCTATTTGGCTGAGAGAAAACAAGCAGTTATTGTAAGCAATGCTCTGTCAGATTAAATTGCAATTTTAGTAGGTGTTCCACAAGGATCCATTTTAGGTGCCCTACTTTTCACAATTTTTATTAACGATCTTCCTAAAAGCATTAAAAGTTAAAATTTTCACATGCCTCATTCCTCTGATTACGTATGGCTGCGCAATTTTTTGTTGCACCAGCGCCTTTGCCAGACGTAAGCTCAACGTTGCTTTTAACAATGTTGTGCGATACGTATACGGCCTAAATCGTTTCGCTCATGTGTCGGCTTATGACAAAAATATTCTAGGTTGCACACATGACCGATATTTTGACTACTGCACAATCAAATATTTACATTCGATGGATGTATAAGGCGCGGCATTAATGACTTCCGCTGGGATGCGGTCTTTTCAGAGTTAATGAGTGGAAGTGCGGAAATAAGTAATCAAGGGAAGTTCAACTGAACTTGAGTTAAAATCGAGCTCTGGCAAGCTGTTCCTTACCCAAAGTCACTTGATTTCTGGTCCTTGGAGTAGATGTAGTGAATGAAGTTGAACTCCTTAGTTGGAACCAGCAGTGAATGACAAGGTGTTTTAAGGCGCGAAGATAGAACTTTTGAGCAGGAGATGAATCTTGCAATTGCCCTGTGCTAGTACTACACCTCATAAAAAAGACTCTGTAGTACAAAGGACCAGAAAGTGTTGGACAAGAATGACAGTTAATATCCACAAAAAAAAAGATTGCTTCGAAGCTTGTCATTCATAAGAACCTCTCCCACCACCTTATTCCATTCATCCTCTTTTGAAATAAAAACAGGGAAGAGAAGAAGATTTCTCATAACAAAACACTAAAACAAATGTTGCTTCCAACTAGCAATTTAAAAGCATTTTTATATGACCCTAGTTGGCAAACAAATACGCGCAACGAGAAAAGATTTCAACAAAATTTACATTACAAAAGTTGCCACGCAAAGTACGAGTAGTTTTTTTTTCAAAAGAGATGAAAGAATAATTGCACAGTGAAGGAGAACAAAAAAAATAAAAAAATAAAAAAAAGAAGCACAACACGGAGATAGTAAATGTTCTTCGTGGAACAAATGCTTAGACACGCAACAGTGAGTTTGCCTTTGCCATTTTAACTTTCTTTCATTTTTAAGCTGCAAATTAAAAAGTTGTGTGAACAAATTTTTCAAGTTTTTCAACTATGAAATCAGAAATTGCATCCTTACGATAGGCTTCGAGACGTTGTTTTTGAATCTACGCCAACGTAACTATAATATTATGAGTGATTCTGAAACAAGAGGGTAGTAAGAAAAGATAGCTCCATAGATGTCCCTAAAATTTTTCAAATTCACGCCCCAGATAGGTCTACAAAAACATATGAATTTCCACCATCGGGCATTTTTCTTTTCGGAACAATAAGGAACAAACTTATCACATTGAGTCGATGACCCAAGTTTATCTGTCACCTTCTCGACTTATATACATATACAAAGCCATTTCAATGACCAAAGTTGAAATATCCTTCAGCAGAAGTCTAATGACGTGGATGAGACTCAGGAGAACAAAAATCGCTTGCCAACTGACGGAAGTATCCGAACATGGGTATGTACAATACATATTTGCTTAGGTCCCATTCTATCTATGGACGTATGTACATAGTTACCGTTTTGTTTTTTTTTATTTCTGTTTTCGAGTATCTTCAACAAAAACGGCACTATATGCTCAAGTATCCGCACGTTTATTTGTGTACCATTTGCTATGCCGGTAACGTTGAATGTCACATAAGCAGGTGATTAGGATCGGTCGTCCTTGTACTGAAGAGCTTCCATCAGTCGTCGTCGGAATTGCTTTCTTTCGATTGTGCTTAGTATGGAATGGATACAAGTGTGTCGACATGAACAACAATTGGGAATTGTTTATTATTTGTTCATTCGGTTTTTTGTGTATTTGGCAACTTTTGCGCGCTAAACGTGCCCATTATTTGGCAATACATGTGGATGACAAAAACAACATGAGTCTATGGATACATCACATGCAAAACAATACACGTACCCCACTTGTCCTTGTTTTAAATGGTTTTTCGTTTTTTGATAAAGAAAACAGAATACAAATCCAGCAGAGATTCGGTTGAATTATTTGTGAAAGCAACAAAGATATCAGAGACAATTGCCATTCAGTCTGACGAAGGAATTTACTACATATTTTCTTGCCTTAACATGGTGTAGGAGCAAGGCCAGCATCCAGTTAGGCAACATGTGACCTGGCGTCATCATGATAAGACGCCTTTTCGATTAGTCAAAACTGGACGTTTTTTTGAACTTTCTCAAGCTCTAAGAGCTGCTCACAGTATTTGTTTGCCAGGTGAACGAAGATAACACTACTTTCATTGGATGCAAGACAGTTTTTGCCATGGGTTCTGCATCTCTACCTGCCTGTTTACAGCACGTTGCTGTACCTATTACGACTCGATCAAAAAGAGGTTGGTTTTCAAGGGGTCTAAGCAGAGATATGGCCACATACAGGCCATGTCACCATTCCAAAATCTATCAAATAACTTTTTAATGGTACTGGGAGTAAGAAAATGACCCCAATAGATACTCTGAATATTTTTAGCTGCAGTTCCAACACTGACTTCTTTTGGAAACTCGTACAGCATTAGGTACTCGTATGAACAGCAATGACTTGAGTAGTTGTGCCTTCTAATTCCTCACTCGGTTCGGTTATCCATGTAGACTTTGGACTTACGTAGCCCCAAAGGTCTAGGCGGCCAATTCACCAGTCTAAAGCGTGAAATTACCTTTTCATCGAATCGTTCTCGGAAAAAAAAGTCATGATTTCATGGGCTATTTGACAAGTGGCGAGACCACGGGTTTCATTTTTAAGTAGAAAAAAAGTTCGTTATCATGCAAGATAACAGGCGCCATTCACATCTGCTTTCCGGACTGCCTTAGTTTTTTTTAGAAATATTTACCGATAATTCCACCAGCCCATAAATGTAAAAGCAGCTCAAGAACCTCTTCGTGTTGCTCCGCACCCCAAATATGGCTATTTTGCTTATTGACGTAGCCGTCAAGCCAGAAATGGGCTTCATCGATGATATACATCAAAAATCCAACGACTGAAATGCAGACGATTCGGAAGTTCTTAAGTCAAAATTCTCACATAAAATACGCCAAGTTATTAAGAACGGCGTCAAACCGAATCGGCACGGTCATCGCGAACCGCTGCTATATTTTCTTCACTACGTGCTAGGTGTGGTCTATTTGGTTGCGTATTATCTAATAATGAAAATTGGGTTTTGAGCTTTTCGACGGTATAGCGAGTTGTGCGTCCCGTAGGCAGATTATGTGGATCAAAAGAACGATGATTTTCGTAATAAAACGAATGATTTGAAGGCGCTGTGCCGGGCTAAGTCTTTCCATAATGAAAAGTCAATACTTTTCAAGAACTTCAGAGCTTTCTTCATGTGGAGACTGGGCGCGATCCATGTGAACAAAAGCAATATGCTTACCAACACAAAAAATATTGCGAAAGTGGGCTTCAAAAACTGGTAGGCAGATTTGGAAGAGCACTCGAAGAAAACGAATACGACTTGGCCATTTCCATCGACATTAAGAGTGCTTTCGACAGCACAACTTTTGACGGCATGTGTAACTTGGCCAGACAACACGGCGTAGACGAATCAGTGGATCTTTGGAACTGAAAAGGAGGAAATTGTCTGGTTTGCTGGTCATCTTAGGCAACAAACTTCTGTGGACTTAACAGTAACGTCGAAAGCCTCAAAGGCACAGTCGTGTTTCTGGCAGTGGAAAGGAGCTGTCGACAAGATATTGGGCCTCTCACTGACAGGGGTCCTCTCTGCATGAAATCCTATGCATCGGTTTTCTGGTGAAATAGACTCTCACAAGGATACGTCACCGTTACTTCTACCGGACTTTGAAGAGCGGATTTGGTTGCATGTCGTCTTTCCCTAGCACGATTGACTTCGCTCTAGAAGCATTGATGAATCTCCGTCGCCTTTATAATTATTTCATGGCCTGCACTCTTTAATGTATCTTCCGTTCAAAAAGATGTGGCCTTTGGTACAACACGCATGTTCTTAAGGACATGCCATCTGATGCAATAACAATAGAACTCCTGCTGCAGCCAGGTCACGGATGGCTCCAAAACCGATATATAATGCGACGCTTATATCTATTTGGAAGACGACAACATTTGGTTTCACTCTTAGTCAGGAAAACTTGTGTCTGTCTTCGAAGCGGACGTATACGTCATCTCTTCTGAGGTAGAAATGGTTTCTGAGGAATCCTTTACTGATTCATTTACATCTGTAACGACAGCCAAACTGTGCTTAAAGACTTCCTGAACTCTCTTACGACTTCTAGGCTAGTTCGAGAATTCACTAAATCTGGTCTGAATCCAAAGACACAATGAGATCAAGGGAAATAGAATCGCCGATAAACTTGAGAGGCAAGACTCATAAAAATGTTTTACGTTTTCGGCTAAGGCTTCCATTGAAGGCTCATTGGGTTTCATATGAGCACAACTATAGAAGGCCTAATTGCGTTGGTTGCAGGTAAACCAAGCGAATGCTTTCCGATGTTTTTAAGAAGTCAGCGGCTTTCTTGCTATCCCGTAGCAGGAAAAACTGCAGTTTGCTTACTGATGACGTCGTTACTGGGTACTAAACTTTTGCTAAGCTTTTAAATGAGGTTAGCACAAGTGATACAACATATTGCGACACTTGTATTGAATGAGATGACGATACCGCGAAGCACTTCGTCTGTAAATGTCCAGCTTACGCTCTCATTATGATGCAGATAATCGATGTTGCCGTGGCACTTTATACATTTTATCAGTGACAGAAACAGGACTCGATTAATTTGAAATGGTTTAGCAAGGCTTAGGCACTTCATGACTGTATCTCGAGACCGAGACTAAATATTCAAATCTAGTGCCCAATAAGACACCAGCGCGGCATCCTTGAAGGTATCTGTGAAAACACGACATTCCTCTGTCCAGATTCTGACCGAAACTGCTTCAAAGGACAAAGGAGACGACTTCAAACTTTCGCAGTAGCAGTGCTTCTCGTATCGCTACATTAGATGGCATGAAAATGAGGCTGGAGTCAAAAGATTGTCGGCGCATAACTCCAGTGTACCATATGTTGTACGAAAATCGTATTCTTTTTAAATTGGAATATGGCTTTGAGATTGCCGCCAATAATAAGAATATTACGGGATGGAAGGCTTAATATTGCGTCAACATCACAGCCAGGCATAGTTAAGAAAGCATTAAGGCAGCAGAACTAAACCGTTTAAGATGAATTATTGTTTGGCTCTTACAAAGCCATCTATTTTGTTTAACACGACTTCAAGCTTTTTGAATTCCACCGCACGTAGCTAAAGCCTTAAATGTTCTCATCAACTTTCAAATAGTAGTAGGGATGCGAGTGCGACGGCTTTGAAAAGTTAAATTCATTCAACGACCAACTTTGTGGAGCATTAGCATTAAACAAGCGTAATCTGGCCTCACCCCTAAGTGCATATTTTATGATGGAAACACCCCCGAGGCTTTCAACCTCATAATTAAATTATTTCACTCCAAGTATGCACTCGAAAATGCATTCAAAAACTTCACCTGTCCATCTCTCAGATGACAGATTTTGTTTTCAAATTTGAATGAACTTTCGGCAAAACTTATGACAAAAGAACGGAAGACAGAACGCCTGGGTGCACAAGAAATACTCATAGGCCAATTGTATTTGGAAGTTACGAGGTAAACACAAAATAATGCCATCCTCCCGCCCAAAAAGGAAATTTTGTCCGTATAGTTGTGTTTTCATGCCTTTTAAAAGTTTTCTCCTTTTGAATACACACACACATACCATGTCGTCAGAGTTGAGAGAGAATTTCATTTGCCTCCGGTGCTGTCATGATGTCGTCTCGTCATCATCGTCGTCGTTGTCGTCGTTGTCGTCGTTGTCGTCGTAGAAGCGATACAAGTTTTCGTAAGGATGCATTTATCATCGGGAACTATGTGATTTGTCTCAGTCAGAAAAGTCTTACCAAACGGATTGTATGATGAGTACTCGTACGAGTATATACCGGAGTTGAATACAGTGTAGGAGTCCTTCGAAATTGGTAACTCATGTATGTATATTCAATGATTTGATTCGAGCACGTCCTTATGTCATCGATTTCGTAGAGAATATGCAAAAGCCCGATTAGCTCTATCCCCTTTCATCCATAGCAACTTCAAAATCACCACAAAACTTGACAAAAAAAATCCATTTTACCCACTTTTCACCCTCGGGACAGTTGAAAACTCAACATATTCGGAGATCTCAAACATTGCCAATACCGATTTCTTCCATGGTTAATCATAGATGGCCACGTATATGGCAATAGCCAGTAATACTCGTAAGCAAGGAAGCCACTACAAACGAGCCAATGTCCTGATCTCTGGCTATCCTTGGTTTGCTGTAGCATAACTGGCCTTGCGATTCTCATAAAAGTTATTCTAAAACTGCCTTGGGAACGAGCAGACATATCAACGAGTACATATGGTACACCATGCTTCAGCAGTTGTTCGGTCCATTTAGTTTACCAATCGAGAATTCGTGGTTTGGGATGTTTTTCTCGTTTAAATGTTCGATTTCGATTCCAAGTGAATGGTTAACGTTCTTCCGAAACATAAAGGTCCTATTTTGCGGTGGCTCCCTTTTGAATTCGAGTAGCCATGGCTAACCTTTCATAGTGCCCATCTAAAGCGGGTACCCATTGTCATTACATGTGAGTCTTGAAGTTCAATGAAAGCTGGAGACTATAAAAACCTTTCCTGCGAAATTTTCAAACCAGCGACAGTCCAGCATTCAGTAGGATGCATCCGGAAGGAGGTGAAGTTTTTTTTTTTTTGGATAATTTGACTGAAGTGTGCCACATGCACTATGCTCAGTGCACACACCAAAAGGGGCTAGTCGACTATAGGTCACATTCCGTTTTATATTTTAGTCGGTGTAGGTGCACAAATGTATGTGTATCTTAATAAAAACATTTAGATACGCTGTTTAGGTTGTCTATTAGGAATTAGCAGTTTTTAGAATGTTTTACAGTCTGCAACCACTGTAGTTATATTGGTAGACAAAGGCGCGATTTCGCCGCCTCGCTGTGGAAATAAGCTACTTCGTTTTGGCGGCCTATTGGTGAACGTGTATCAAGCATGGCTAAAACCCTACACCGAACTGTTCTTACTGGCGAAAGAGAATCCTTTAGTTCTGTACACTAAAACCCTTTTACAGACCGCTCCTATTCGGTTCATCTCGTTATTGGGAATAAGGTTTCGTTATTGTTTCTGCATTTTCCAACTTGTATATGTAGCTGATCGAGCGACTGGTACTTTCGAGTTTTTCGCAATCATCAAATCCTGCTGTACACCCCGTTCATGATTTTTACTGTCTTGCTAACATCGGCTTCCATTGAATGTCCCCTGTTGTCTCTTTTATATTTCGGCAATAAAATTTCTTGAGAGTTATTCCCTCGCGGTGACACAATCCAACATAAGCGCTATTAGATATTGCTTGTCGTCTGCTTATGGTGTATTTCTTCTGGGTTCACATACAAAAAGCGTATCAATTACTTCACCTAGCTTCCTTCGCTTCCTTTCCGACTGCAGATTCACTTTTTTACAACAATTTTGCTATTTCCGCGTGGTGGCGATGGCGCGATGGTTAGCTCATTGGACTATCACGCAGAGGGTCCGTGGTTCGATCATCGGCATAACCCTTTCGGCGGGAAATGGAAAATTGCCTACGAAAAAGCTTCTAAGGAGTGCCGTTCAGACTCGGCGATAAACCGTAGGCCCCGCTCAGATGTGACAAAAATGACAACATGAGCAACACAAATGAGTGTCAAGAAGCTAGGCCATGGCCCATACCGGGCTACAGCGACACAGTGTGTTTTTTTGTTTTTTGCGCTATTTCCGCTGTACTAAGAGTTGGAAAGCTGGCACTTTTGTTTCTTTATTTATGAGGAGCAGGTTCATTTTGATTTTACAAAATATTCTGTCTGTAAAAGTCGGGACTTAGTGGCGCTACAGACTGGGGTGAATCCAGACGTCCTCTAGAAAGCCTCTAGAAAGCTACTTCGAGTTGGTTAAAGGCTCCCTTCCACCTGCTTTCGATACCTCAAATTCTGTTGTCCTCAATTCCCCCATTCTTCGGGGTTAGAATTGAAAGTTGTGGTGTGGTTTCGTACAAAACGCTCCAACAACCTTAACTTTGGAATCAATCTGGTCCTATGACAACGATTAGTAAGCTCGAATTTGTGTCTGATTTCTGCACTGACCTTATTGGTGCTTGCAACTGCGAAGCACGGACAGACAAAGTTCTTTACTTTCTCGAAGTTTTAACTGCTAATGGTGTCGTTTTAGTCAACTGCCAGACCCATCACATCACATTTAAATGTGTACATTGCTACTAAAATTTCATCCAGGAAAAGGGGACAGAAATCTCGCCGTTGTAGAGTCTGCAGGTGTGGTCTTTTCAAATTCGCAGAGCCGCACCTATTACTAGTTAATTGCTTTAAAGTTCCCACCCTATTTTTGTAAGTAAGCTCTAACAGTGTTATATATTTCCTGTTCGGATGTACTGTGCATTTTAGAAGTAACAACAAGAGGATTTGGGATGAACAGTCAGCAATTGACGCCCCTGTTTAAACATAACGAGGACAACGACGTTCGGGAATGTACTTGGAATGCGTGGATTCTGATCAGATAAAGTGGCCCCAAACGCCCCCCTTGTGTTGCTTCTATCCACAGCCATTGTCTATGGTCCTAAGCCTTATAAAATTTGGTGGAAATCTGTTGAATCGAACTTTTGATTTTCCAAGTTTTATTTTTTCACATTTACGGTTCATTCAGAGACTCAGTTTAAATTTATGGGATTCAGATATGGTACGTGACCAAATCAACAACGATTTTTGTAGTCGGAACCTCATTTGGGAGAGTTTGCAAAGAACGAAGTGACCAAAATTCAGATTTTTAATAATTGCCTGGCTGGCAAAAGCATTGGAATAGCACAGCTTTACGAGAGCCAACATTTTAAGGTGCTTTTCATGTTAATTTTTGTCGCCAGTAAAGTCATATGCTAGGTTCCACCGATGTGTAGCTTCTCAAATTTCTACTTAATTTTCCTTTATTTCTCTATTTATCAGGAACGTTTTCATTTAATAACAACGTGCAAACGAGCACAAATTACGGCACACAATGTTGTAAAGGAAATGTACTCGTATATCACCATTAGAATGCTTGTGGACTACCTGACGAGCGAATTTGCCCTACAAGTCCTTTTACAGTCCTTGTAAACTACATCCAATCATTTAAGGAAATATTAACTCACATTACTCTAAGTCGCACCCCTATTTTCCTAAGGTTGCTCCAATATTTGTATTCAACCGTAGCTACAAAGTAACTAGTAGAAAACTTATTTGTCCATGTTGCCTTGTCGTGAAAAATGCTAAACAACTCCTCAGTAGGTCCTTGTTGTACGATATACTCGTAGAACCAGGATACTCACTTGCTACTCCCAAAGAACAAACAAACACGAGAATACCCATTGCAACTGTAATTACAATTATCATGCCAACACCTGGTCCAGAGGAAAAGGCACAAAACAAGACCAGTTGTAGCCGGTTGTATAAAACACCGAAATTTCCTTGTCCCGCCTGAAGGAATTCATCCTCTTTAACACAAGGAATACAAGGAACACTAACAGATGCATATTTTACTTGGTGCCAACCAACCACCAGAATGAATGCGGAAAACCTCTCTGAACTCAGGCTTCTGGGTCAATTACTTGTTCACGGGAGTGTATGGTGAACAGGACCCCGGCAGTATCCAAGTGAAGTTGTTGGGAGTAATGAGGTTCATATGTAGGGTGAACAGGCCAGATGGAACATGGACTTATGAGTGGGTTAAGAATCTGTTTTTTTTTTGGTAAATACTTGTACTTGTGTGTTATCCTTATCGTTTGTATCTGTATGTTGATGTTAAGGGTGCGGAACAGTGTAAGCAAACAGGAAAAATGGGATTTAAAAAAAAACATGAGCAGAGGACTTGAGTCGTCCTGTTTTTGTGTGTTTTTGAAGAGAAACATGTTTACTCGAGGAAGTGAGGTTAAAAATGTGGTTATACGTTGTTAACTGTTGGCAGATGATAATAAATTGGGGAAGGAGGTGGTTTTAGAGGCATATGAAAGCGGTGGGCATATGCATACACCAGATTTTGAATGTTTTTTCTGAAGGTATAGTCGTATACGCAAGAATGATGTATATTTAGGAGTGTAGAGGTTCGTTCCTTTCATATAACCTGATTTATAGTGTTGATGAGTTGAAGCTATAATAATTCATCGACAGGAATAACGAATAACGGACGCTATAAAGATGAAGATATTTAATACTCGTAGATATTCAGGGTAATATAGTTCTCCGCACAAAAAACAAAGGACATGGGAAGCGACCAATTGGAATCGATTAATACCTCTTGATCGTTTTCTTCAATAAAACGAACACGGTTAAATTATTCATTTCATTCCCTTCAAAGTAATCTCTATTGCAAACAAAACACATATTCCAACGCTTCCCCCAATCTTTGAAACACTTTTCCTATGCCGGCTTTGGAATCGCTTTCGGCTCCTTATGCAACACACACCACGCCAATCAAAGAAAATGATCAACAAAGCCTCTATTTTGGATTTTTGTGTTTTAGCTCGCCTGAGAAACGCCATTCCGATGATGGTTGGTTTATTTCGATGTCATATTTATAGACCCATGGCTTGTCACCGGTATTGATGCCATCGATAGCATTTTGGCCCAAAGAAAGCGACATAGCGACATCATTGCGATGCAATTTCTGCAACAAATTCAGCACCCCCGATACAAGCTCCACTTCAACTCGTTTCAAGCCCAAAACATCGTGCATAACGATTTGTACCGATCCCAACGAGAATCTGGCTGCTAATAGAAGGTTTACACCGACCCGAAATTCAGCATTTTGGACAAACTCAAACTTTCAGCCGAAATGCTCCACACAATTTCCAGCATTTCGAAATGTTGAATTTCAGCGAAATGCTGCATTTCGTTTCTGCATTTAGAAGGTTGTCAAATCGATCAAAGCTTTCTAATTATTCCGCACGTCATTCAGCGCACTTCATAGCGCTTACAAAAACAACTTTGAAAGAAGTCAGCCGTTCCAATATTTACAACCACTAACGACTATGTGCCTCAACCAAAAAAATGATAAAAAAAAGGAGGAAGTGGGAAGATAGCAGCTGTCATATAAATGCTTTGCGTTCAATGTAAACGGTGAAATGAAATTCCGAAAAATTCATTTCGAAATGTTGAATTTCGGGTCGGTGTACACGTACTATAACTCTCTGATTCTCACGCAATGCTCCGCGAGGACAATTTTCTTACTTTTTCGATATTTACGTCAGTCATACTGGTAGATGGACGACCGGAACGGCAAATCATCGAACACAGTACGGCGCGCGCTTTAAACTCTTTGTACCACCCGTACGCTTGTTTTTTGGACATCACCGACACTACCGTTGCCATTTTCAACGCTTCCGCACATGATATTTTGTTAAAAACACCAAATTTGCTCAACTAAATTTCACATGACGAAATGCGCAGAACACGACAAACATTGATATGTTTACATAGCTATCATGTAAAACTCTGGACAAATGGCGCTCAAACAAGCATTTGAGTGCCAAATGACAGAAGTACCAAGCTTTTGACAGTATCACAAGCGCGGTTTGTTTGAATGGGAAATTCCAGGTACTTTTTGATCAGAACGTAAGAAGTGAGCCATCAAATGTTGAATCAAATGTTATGCGCTCAAAAAATTGACAGGAACTCAGTTTTATTTTTCGCTTAAACAATGAAACATTGCAAACTTACTTCCAAAGTGGAGGGAAAGAAATTCCTATGATAGGTTCACTGATTGGTAACCAAATATATTTCTGTGTTCCGTGTTCATTATACGTTCAAGGGATAAAGCAGTGGTTGCCGAGAGTGTGCGCCTTAACGTTAAAAGCTCATCGTAACAATGATCTCAGCAACAACAGCCAAGCATAAAGGACACTCAACACCGGCGTCTCGAACAGAACGTCACGTTAAGGACTTTGTCTACCAAGGCTCCGCTATAAACTCAGATAAAGACACCAGCGCAGAGATCAAACAAAGAATAACTCTTGCCAATCCATGCTTCTTTGGGCTAAAAAGGCAATTGACCCCTCTTTCGAACAACAAAACGGTGAGTGGATGAGGAGACTTATCGGGCTGTAAAGTGACATTGACTTAGCCAAAACAGTGAAGATCCAACGACTGAGATGGCTGGGTCATGTAGATGGACACCAACGCTCCGGTCCGAAGAGGAAGAGCGAAACTCCGGTGGCGCACGTAAGTGGAATGGGTATTAAGTGAAGTGGTATTTTAGAAATTAGTCGGAAGGTACACTTTCTTTTATAAAGTAACAATCGTTAACGAAATTAAAACAGTGTTTTTCTTAGAGCCTTTTAAAAAAGATATCATTCGATGGCCATCCTGTACTTATGAAGGCCTGTGGCTAACGCATTCTGGTGCTAACCACAGTTCATTCGAAGTACTCGTTTTGCAGAGTAAATGTAGCAGTACGGAGAGGCGTAATACTCGTAGCTTGATTCCTGTTTAGTACATTGTTTTTTCTAACATTCAAAGGTATTTCGAAGAAAACGAGAATTGACACGAAGTATCCCTGGCACACTAAGCTTTGGACTGAAGAACCCTCCAACACTTTACCATTGTGCACTCCTTATATGGAGCTTCCCTATGAACCTTGCCTTTCTTGATAAAGGCTGACGAAGTAGAATCTCACCGACAATATAGCAAAATCTAGCAAAAGTGTCTTTCTGTGACCAATTTAGAAGGATCCAGTGCCCAACCCTACCTACCCTGACCCTGCTCGTTATCTATAGTTTAACTTTGTTGTTTGCAGTAATATGACTCTAACTATTGTCTTAGTTATGGATGAATGTTATGTTCTCTCCATCATGTGTTTAAGAATAAAGTTTTCACTTCATACTTTGGCGTTGAAATCCCCTATCACAATAATGGTGTTGTCATGTGGCCTTGGTGTCGTCTTCTAAGTGGTTCGTCTTAGATCAGAGAAAAGCCCTATTTGATGGTGATTTTTCTTAATCTGCCCTGGAATCGTGCAGTTAGTATCCGATCACTGTGAGGCTTCCAGGATATGGAACTGCTTCGTGATGCTGAAGTAAGCATCAGCCTAACTTAAAATCTCTAAGTTCTTTCAACTGGTCTATCGAATAAGGGCAGTAAAGTGTTTTTGGCTGTCGAGTGATATTCCCGACTATCCAGCTACTTCATGTCACTCATCATCAGGATGTTTCCCGAACATCATGTGAACTCATGCTCCTGGAGTGAGTCGATATGCAGCTTGGTTCAGAGATTTACCATTGTTCTCGTTCAAGGCACTGCTTTCCGTTTTGGAGTGAAAAGGTTGCGGTTGTCTCTACCTCGAGATCACACAACATTCGAAACTTTAGCCGAGTTGCTAGATTTGCATCTTCAGTGACTCTTTCTATCAGGTGATTGTGTTTCAGTGCAGACGGATTCAGATCAAAAATAATATTCCCTTCGAACTGTCCCGATAGGCGAAAATGAAAACAAATGGATAAAGAGTTGACGTCTTGAGTAGCGTTCTATTGTATAATTTTACAAACTTTCTGCCCTCAAGTATGAGTGATTGCATCCTTTCTTTGAACGTGATGTTCCTACGCTGTACTAAATGTGCTTTCATTACCACGCTTCCTTTTCTATTCTCGCCCACATGCACTTTCTCATAAGACGTTCAGTATTCGTATCTCTACTTCAAAGGAGAAAATTATGAAACAACACAAACATTCGAAACACCTCCCAAAGGCATAACAATCCACCCCCCCGAGCAATGAAAAATCCTTACATGAAATTTAAACGGTTAATTAAATTTCGGTTTAACATCAAGACTCGTAAATTTTAATTTAATTATCCAAATATGAAAAGCAGAAGATCTGCAAAGCATGCCTGGTGAAGATGCATGAGGAAGACTTGCTAAAATCTTTCAACAACTGTCTTGTGCCATGTTTTAGTACCCTGGGTACTTGAAAAATAATTAAATTGATCGTCTGGTTTATTTTGTTTCCTTGTTATCACCCTTAAGGCTCTTCTTCTAAGTATAAACATACATTTCGAAATGTATTCGTATCTCTGGTTTTCCTCTTTCCTAGAACTGTCATTTCATTATAACAATTGGTTGCAAATACACGACGAAACATGGTATACTCGTACATGTGGAATACACCCACATGTACTCGTATGTTTGCAAAAGATACTTTTAGCTCTATGAAAAACCAACAAATTTTTAACGATTTTTTTCTGCTTCGAGGCTGTTAAGCCTGTCGGGAATCAGATGATAGCATATTTAAACATATGTACATACATAGTAAAGGAAAGTATATGTCGCTGGGTGTATTGCAGCTTCACCAACAAATAGGGATGCAGAATAAATTGCCATCTGGTAGGCAAAAGCAGTTGTATTTAGAGGCAGAGCCTTGTTTGCCATTCCCATTTCGAGATTTGAATCAACATCATGGTGGAGCATTTAATTCAAAAGAAGAGAGACCAGCTACAACATCTGTGAGGTATACTCAAAGCTGAAGCAAACCAATCTATTGAAATCAAAAATTTGGTGAATGATATTTTAAAGGGTAAATAGATGCCTACACGAAGTGAATTCGTGGTACCAGTGCTTCTGCCCAAACCAAAATAAGGGCCGGAGTTTTAGAGGTTATCCATCATCAGGTTGCTCTTCGTCGGTTTTTTTTTTTTTTATACTTGGGTGTAGGTAGTTCCAGAAATGGGGTAGTCGATGAGAGGTGTCAACCTGGCGATATCTAGTGTTGCAACTGCTTCTTCACATCAATTGCTTACCAGCAGACGAAATAAGCAGCACTATAAACAGAAGAGCAGATGAATTCCTCCAATGGAATCATCGGTGAAGTAAAATCTCGAAGCAAATAAGATCTTTCCAGGGCTACTCCTACATATCTAGAGCACAGGTTGAAAAGAATTTCCGAGACTAACTAAGTCAGGGTCTAGGAAACGAGAAGGTGGCTGACAAATCCTTTACCCACCAATGGCAGAGCTTACATTCCTAAGCGAGTTATTGGTTTGAGACTAACCAGCCCCTAGCCAGAGGTATTAATAGTGGAACTGGTCGTGAAGATTGGGGGTCGTGCAGTCGGGTGGTTACAGTTACGAAGCAACAACAAGCGTCGAATATGGTCGGGTCTACTGGTTACAACGCTGTCAACGAAAGAAGGACAGTTGCGGATCTTCACGTGGAATGGTAGGCTTATAAATAGACCATGTGCATCCGAACAACCATCCTGCAAAGCAGACTTTACCGCCGCCAAGAGATACGATGGGACGACGGGATAAACAGAAGATGAAAAACTGCGACATTTACTTCGGCGATTGGCGACATCAGCACCTATTTGGAAGTGGATCTATTAATGAAGGCAGACTTAGGCAAAAGTCTTGAGTTGCTGACATGTGAAGGATCATTTGCCAACAATACCCATATATGCGTGCACGCCTCCACAGTGGAGAAAGATAACAACACCAAAGAAAGCTTCTACAAGCTCTTGATCAAGACGTACGAGCAAGGTCGAAAGAAAGAGCATATGTGTAGACTCTACAGCGACGGTGACGAACTAAGTGCCACTGTCAAGCAAAATGATACTACGGCAGATTTCGAGGAAAACCCATTAGCTTCAGATCGATACACACCACCCATTCATCGATTTTAAGACTGCGTATGAGAGCATCTATAGAGACGAGCTATACAGAGCAATGCATAGTTTTGGCATTGTTGCCAAACTCGTCCATCTGTGTAGTATGACGACGGAGAATGCAGTCTGCTCCATCAAGGTCGGTAAAGATTCATCATTCTTAAGAGAATAGTGCAAAACTCAGTCAGTCCGTCCGCGGCACTTTCGCGAGTATTGGTATGGAGGCGGCTAAAATGAGTTTAGTGGTCAACCAAGTAAATGCTGCCTTGCAAAGAGGATACCCAACGCCGACGCCTCGGACAGAACATTACGTTTTATAGGTATAACATTGAGGTAATTAAGGACTTTGTTTCCCTAGAAACTAGAAATGCAATTGATTAGCAAAGCCCTCTCGAACAACAAAAGTTAGCATGTATGAGACCTTAAGACCCCAGTCTTCCTTCATTTCCCAGAGGCATGGACATTATCAGAAGTGAACGAGGGTGCACTGGGCCGCTTTGGGAGGGAAATTTGTCTCTCTATAGAAGGTGAGTAGAAAAACAGAAACAACGATGAACTGTACTATAGAAGAGTATAGACTATACAGCGACGTCGACTTAGCCAGAAGAGTGATGGTCCAACGACTAAGATAATTGAGTCATGTAGAGCGGAAGGCTTAAGGCCCCGGTCCGAAAAAACTGCGAATCCGGCCCCGAAGAATAGTTGAGTTGAGGAAGACCGTGATTCAGATGGCGCACTCATGTGGAAGTGCGTGCGAAACTGGAGGCAGCAAGGGATAAATCGAGCTGACTGCAGATGTTTGTTGACTGAGGCCCAGGTCCACCCTGGACTATAGCGCCACCTTAAGTGAAGTAATTAAGAATTCGTACCATTTTTGAAAAAAAGAAAATAATTGCATCTGAGAAAAACCTCGGAAATATGTACGATATCGCTTCAGGCCGTATCTAGTACATTTGTCAAGTGACTAAAGAGATTCATTACATCTCAACAGTTCTAAATCTATTCTTCTTCTTATCGGGCTCCCGACCCGTGTAGAGTCTCTGCCTGAGACACTGCAGCCTTCCATCCCCTACGATCGCGGGCACGCTGCTTCCAGTTGTCCAGACCAAGCGCTCTGGCATCCGCGATGCCTTGGTCTTTGAAACGGAGGTTCGGTCTTCCTTGTCTTCTCGAGCCTGGGGGCTGGGATTCGAAGATTTTCTTAGCTGGAGCATTATTGTCCAATCGCTTGATGTGGTCGAGCCAATGTAGTCGACGTGTTTTGGCATTTTGGACTACATCCACATCTTGGTACAGCTCATAGAGTTCGCGGTTGTATCTTCTACTCCATTCGCCTTCATCGCACACAGGACGAAAAATCCGCCGAAGTATTTTTCTTTCGATGGAACCCAATATCAGCTCTCCCTTCCCGCCAGCACTCGGCGCCATAAAGCAGAACTTGCGGGATAAGGGTTTTGTAGAGCACACATTTCGTCCTTCGAGTTAGGAGTTTTAAACCCAATTGTTTGGCCAAGCCGAAGTGGCAACGGTTTCCTAGGGTAATTCTTCGCCGGGTCTCCACGAAGTTCATGTTTACTCCGAGGTAGGTGAACTCCTTAACTACCTCGAAATTGTTGCTATCAATAGTGACGTTTTGTCCTAGGCGGTGGAAAGATGCTTGCTTGTTTGTTGATAGCATGTACTTAGTCTTGTCCTCATTTACTTTAAGGTCAATGGATTTCGCTTGTTCTTCAATCGCCGTGAACGCTTCTATCACGGCACGCTGGGAGCGACCGATGATGTTAATATCGTCCGCATACCCCAGCAGCTGAACGGACCTGTTGAAGATAGTGCCTTCCGTATTGACACCTGCCCTGCACACTATCTGCTCCAGTACAAGATTGGATAAGTCGCACGATAGCGCATCACCTTGCCTAAATCCGGTGCATTTTTGAAATAGTTCAAAGGAAATACTTCCAAACTGCATGTTGCAGCGCGTGTTTTCCAGCGTCACGAGACACAGATGAATCAGTTTTGCCGGGATTCCGAATTCGGCCATCGCCATATAGAGCTCCTGACGATGTATGCTATCATACGAGGCTTTGAAGTGAAGAAGAACACGGTGGTGTGTTTCGACTTGAAATTCGTTGGTCTTTTCCAGGATTAACTCAGTGTGAAAATTTGGTTCGGTGTGTGCCGATTAGTGTGTTGCAGAAGAGTTTAAGACGTTAACACAGTACGTTTGATAGAGTCTTATATGCGACATTAAGCAGGGATATGCCCCGATAGTTCTTGTAAGACATAGGATCGCCGTTTTTGTAGATGGAGGCTATGGAGCTGATAGTCCAGTAATCAGGCATATTTTCTTCCACCCATACTTGATGGATGATTCGGTGCATGCTCCCTACCAAAACATCACCACTGTATTTAAAGAGCTCCGCTGGTAAACCATCAGAGTGTGCTGTCTTGTTGTTCTTCTGGCAGCTTCTGGAAATGCTGCTTAAACACATCTACTATTTCCTGCGCTTCGGTGACTAGGTCTCCTTCGCTGCCTCGAAGAGCCTGCGTTCCAATTTTGTAGCCAGTATTTAGTTGCTTGGCTTTTTTATAAAACCTCCGGATGTTATTACGATCGCCCGGCTCTTCGATCTCCTTGAGCTGGGAAGCTGCGTAAGCCCTCTTCTTTCTACGCAGGATCTTCTTTTCCTCCCTTCGCCTGACTCGATATTGTTCTCTCGTTGCCCTTGTTTTGCGTTGCAGCGCTTTCTTGTGTGCATCTTCTGTCACCTTTTGCCTGTACACGCATTCATCACAATACCACGGAGTCTTTCTCTGGGATGGCTAGCACCCTACAGTGGTTTCGACTACCTCCTTGATGATGTCGCGATACTAGCACCACTGATTGTTGGCGTTTGTGGTAGGTGAGTGCACAGAAAAGAGAGTCTCATAGTCAGGCGCTCCCTATAGGCTCTGGCTACTCCAAGTGTGCTAAGGCATCCAACGTCGAATTTCTTCATCTGGAGACAAGAAATTGGTCAGAGTCGACGTTTGCCCCTCGGAATGTGTGCACGTTGATCATGTTGGATGCGTGCCTCGTATCGATTAGCACATGGTCGATTTGGTTTGCGGTTCGACCGTCAATCTATAGGTTATGATTAAGTCGGTACTGTTTAGCGTTTGAAAGTGAGTGAGATCCCTCTTTTTACTTAAAGATATCACAATACAATTAGTACAACATTCGGTTTTTTTTAAACAAAAGTGTTAAATCCAGAAATGCCTTTTCATCTGCTTCTGCAATTCGGAGTCTTCACTTTTGTGGATTATTACTCTCACCGTATGTCGATAGTAAATTCCACTTTTTTTTAATAAAGCCGAAATCACTTAAAATAAATTTGAATACGTAACTATCCTTAACCTCTTCGAAATTGGTTTAACAAATCTGTTCACTAAAAATCAATTTTTCAAAGCTCGATTTGAAGTCGATTAAATTCAATTTAAAATCAGTACAAAAGAGAACGAATAAAGCCGAGGATAAAGTAGAACTGAAAATGTCTGCAAATGTTGTCCTTTACACAGTTTCTAGCAGCTAAGGGAGGATAACGATGAAGAATAGCTGGACTAAATGGGTGAATAAAAACGTTGATAATCTTTTTCGTTTCCTGTTTAAGTTTTCCCTCGGTAATTTCTTTCTGAATAGTTTTTCAGAATTTTTTTTTCAACATTCTTATTCGCTAATAATTGAGGGGGTATTTGTAGTAGAAATGAAGTTCCTATTTCTGTCCTGAATCCCAATCAATGACGAACTTCAACTTCTGTTAGTGTCGTAGAATACATGTACTCGTACTCGTATTCTGATCAATTTTATCTCTTCCATTCTAAAGGGATGCTGGGTTAAATTTAAATACCTAATGAATACTAAACGAGCACTGGCAAGGATGACTACACATGTGGTCGTGACTGTCAGGAATTTCGAGAAGCAAAAATGTGGAATGAGGCCAAAGAAATAAAACAACTGCCATACCTAGATATCTGCTGTGTGTAAACAAGAACTCTGGGGTATAAAACTTTCGATTCGAGATAGCAAAATATGATGTGATTGCAATGGCACACTAATAAATTGACAGGGCAGGACAAATACTCAGTCACAGAACGAACTGCTACATAGAGGCATTCGATAACTGGGACTTCTACGCCTACATCCATAACAAGTCTCGGTTTATACTCTGGTGACTACACTTCTAGGTGGACTTGGACGCCAAGCTATATTACCCTCCAGCTGCATCCGATTTCGTACGTCAACTTAGTTGAGGTGGATGCTCCTTCATTTACTGCCGCCAAATGAAGTAGGGGGCTTTTCTGCTGCATTTTTCCTCGGTGATTGCAATAAGGACTTCCTGAACTGAAAAGGTGTTCACTAGAGTCATGGAATTCTGACTCTTGAAGCTTATGTCGCTGCAGTTCTTTGTTAATGGTCTTCTTTTACTTTTCATGGTTGCAGAAACAGCCGTGTATAACTTGAAGCGTTTTTCTCTCAAAACAACCAGGCGCCTCCTATTACCTTTGGTTATAAAGTCTAGGCTTCTACTCCTCAGAGGAAGGCTGGTGCAATCAGTAATTTTAGTTATCCGAGAGGGAACTCTGCCTTTCAATTGCTTTTTGGCCTAATTCCAGGGTGGTGTCATTTTTTTTACCAAAACTGCGGAACCGAGGTAGACAAAGCCTTTGACCTTATCTAAATCATTGTGATATTTCATTCGACTTGTCAATGTTGTGTGGCCTTTCTCAATTAACAGAAACAATTTCAGCTCGTTTGTCATCGGACAGAGTTTCGATAGAGTATTCCACTGGTGTTGGCTTGCGGCTATTGAATTATACTGTACCCTCAAGTACGACACAGCGCCTTGTCGGAAACATTTTTTGACATCAAAATTCTTGGTAAATTATAACCGATTCTCATTGAGATCTAAGTCTTCTCCAAAGTCATCCTGCGAAACCGGAAAAGTTATTCAGAGGTACCAAAACCGGACATTTCTTAAGCTGCAATCAGTGGCCATAATATCGACAATAAGGTAGTGGGTGTCGATGTAGAATAAGAAGATCTTTGAGAGGAGTACCGGCACCTCCGTTGGCTTTAAGTTTGGTTCTGACTTTCCTCAATTCATCGAGTTGGGGTTAGTTCATCAATATTCAATTATTTTACAACTAAAAAGAAATTAAAAGATAATAGAAATAATAGATATAAATATATAAAAAGGTAAATTAGTTGTGATTAATGGCCATATGTGTAAGGAGTTGTTTTTTGAAGTGCTTTGCGTTTTTTATTCCTCTCAGTTCCATCGGAAGGGAGTTCCATAGGCGAGTAGCATGAACTAAGAACTGGCGTTCTGATATTAAACAGCAGTACGTTGGTTGGATTAGTACAAAGGTTCACTGCGATACAGGAAACCTCGGCCTACTGTAAAGATAGTCTGGTTGTTGTGTTTAAATAATGTCGTAAATACAAGTCAATGAGAAGTATTGCAGTACATTTTCAAAGGAACATCCGAATATTGTTTTGGCATTCGACGAAACATGGTCGTATCTACGCAGATTATATGTATATGTATCGTGCAATATTATTGAGTTCACCAAATAATTCGCAATAGTTTAATAGTATTGGCAGTAGCAGAGTTTTTGCTAGAAGCATTTTCGTTTTTGTTGGTATACTAGGTGGGGTGAAAAGTAACCTCCTTGGGAATGAAAAATTCGCTGTTGTTGGTTCTCCCTTTTTTGAGGTAGTCCACGAAGAGTATGCCATGACAATCTCAGAAAACCGACGCCATAACCTTTCCGACCCATTGAGCCTCCCTCGACCGCTTCGGAGCACTCGTGCCGGCCTCAGTCTCCGGTGTATAATAGTGGATCCAGGTTTCATCAACAGTTACCAATCGACGCCAAAAGTCCGCCCGATTGCGTACCAGCAAGTCCAAACACTATTTCGAAGTGCTCTCGCGCTCGTGTTTTTGGTCAGGAGTGAGCATGCGCGGCACCCAGCGGCAGGATAACTTTTTCATATGCAGAATATTGCCCAAAATATGGCGTCTGTGCTCAGTACTAATCTTTGTGGTATCTACTAGCTCGCGCACCTTCACTTTCCGGTCAACTAACACCATTTCAAGTATTTTTTTATGGCATTGTCCTCTGTAACCGCATTGGAGGGTCTGCCGCTGCGGACTTGATCGGTAGTGGAGTTGCGGCCACCACCAAACTTTCGAAACCAATATTTGACGGTGTAATCTGACGGAGCATTAGCCCCATAATATTTATCCAACTTTTCCCTCGTTTCCTTTGCCGTTTTGCCTCTCAAAAAATAATATTTTATGAGAAAACGAAAATCGTTTTTGTCCATACTCAACATGATGCCAAACACGTCAACAACAATCAGCTGTCAAAACGAAACTAAAGACAGTATCGCACTGAAATTTTGCATGTCTGCCTAAATATGAACGGACTTCAAGGCACCATAGGTCAAGGAGGTTACTTTTCACCCCACTTAGTATAGGAACAGGAAGCCCAGAGAAGACGGAAATATCCATAAACTTTACCAGTAGGACTTTGAATAAATAGTTGCACATCGTCAGCATACATATGGACGCTGCAGTGTTGTACAACAATACGCAGCTCGTTCGCATATATTGAAAAAAGAATTGGGCCGAGTATAGACCCTTGCGGTACACCAGTTGTCATCGATAACATTTCAGATGCTCAATCTCCAACGACTACGGATTGTTGTTTACCCGTTAGGTATGAATATACCAATTTTGCCGATAGGGTAGAGAAATTAAAATGGCTTATAAGTTAAGAGCACAAGAGTGCGTGGTTTACCGTATCGAAAGCTTTTGAGAAATCGAGAAGGTTTCAAATGGTAAGCTCATTTCGATCGAGACCATTTCGAATCTCATCAGTGATAAATAAGAGAGCAGCTTCGCTTTCTTCGAAAACCCGATTGACACGAGCTAAGCTGATGTTTTGTGAGGTGTTGGATTAATTGCGCAAGTAGAGCTTTCTCAAATATCTTAGAAAGGTAAGTCAGAAATGCGATTGGTATGTATTCATAAAAGTTGCTATTGGCCTTTTTTGGTATGGGCACGATCTTGGCTTTTTCCGTTCTTTGGTATACACAGAGGAAGTTAAAATGGTTTTGAAAATGTGTGTTATATATGGAAGAATGACTTGCAACGATAGTTTAATAAATTAAGGGTGTATCCCATCTAGCCCAGTTGCATTTGACTTCACTGACAATACCGAATCCACGACATCAAGATCTGAGACCCTGAGAAAAGAAAAAACTTTCTGAGTTTCTGCTGCCATCAATGGATTCCTCAAACGTCAAACTTACATCAGAAGAGTCGGACGAAGGGCTTGATGTAAATATTCAGTTGAGTGCGTTGCAATCCAAGTTATCTGAAAGCTTATGCTTTTGATTGCCAACTCCTCTTTGTCGCAGATTTTTCCCTGCGGTAGATGGATAAAGTTTCTGTTTTTAAAAACGTATTTTTGCCGTTCGTACTACAGAGACCACCTTATTTCGAAGTCGTCGATACATATCGTGTAGTCTCACCAGTTTGTATCGCTTCCAATGGTAATAGGCGAAATCTCTATTCTCCATTAGCTTTGAAATAGTACAGGTCATCCAAGATGGGGAATTAAATTTTAACTTTTTGATTTTGATTTTGACGTGAATGTCAAAGAGCCTATTCAAAACTCCTTGAAAAAAAAACTACTTGGTCGTTTACAGAAGACGTGTTGAAGATTTCGTTCAAGTTAGAACTCCGCAGATTTTGCAGGAGACGAATGCAATCAATATTGTCCCTTTACTGGTAGGTAACAGTATGAGAGCGTTTAGGGAAATCTAGAGTTAGATACAGTGGTTCATACTTTAAAAACCCGGGGAAGGAGGAGTGTTTTGTCAAAGTCGCTAGTGAAGAAGAGATTAAGCAGTGTACTGGGATTGTTTAAATGATGAGTGGGTAAGGTATTATTCATCGCGAAGAGATTTAGCGACACCGTGAAGTCAGATAGGTCAGCAGATTTGGAAGCGTCTTGTTCGTGACTGCAGGGTTTTGTTCGTATTTGTTGCCATGCCCTACTTACTTTTTGCCAACAATTCTGATTGTCTTTCCTGAATTGAAATCGTAAAGATCTCCGGCGACACACTCCCTTTTTTTTGTCCTTCTGAGAAGCCCGTGTAAGTCCTTCCTCTTTATTTGTTGAGCTTGTGAGTTCACGAGTTGGAATGCCACTCCATATGCTTTATGTTTCTTTGCATAACAAGATACAAACACGACATCATGTTTGAGCATACGACTTTTCGAGGAGCTCATAAACCGAATTCTTGCCGTCGTATTTGTTCTCCGGTGGAGCGTAAGCGCTTATATGGCAGATTTCTCTAATGCATAGCGGCCTTTGTATTTTCGTTATTTTGCATTTATCTTGCAACCGGTCATCTCATCTCATTTCTTAGACAGCGATTAGATGTTTTCTTTTTTACAGCAGTCTAGGGTATCCATGAGTTGTTCATATGCAGAGGGTATGTTGGAAGGGCTAAAGTTCCACGTGAAATACCGAGAATTGCTCGGACATTTGCATGCTTTCCATAAATCTGGTTAACACCGCCGGGTATTTATAGCATACGAGGCCGGCTTTACCGATGCCCGAAGATGTCAGGTCTGAAGTGCTGACATCATCGCCGCTTATTTCCTGCGCTGCGGTTAATATGTTGTTTCAAAAGGATCACGCTGCTTGCCACAGTTTGCCAAAAATGTGATTTCACAGAATGGAACTACCAATTAAGCTGCGGAACGACTTTTTTAGTTGGATTTTGGCATAAGCTACTCCATAAAGGTCGAACAAGACTATATAAGAGTGAAGTCGACGTATAGATAAGCCAACAAGGACAATTGTTAAGCTTTGCGTTGGAACCAAAAGTGAGTCCGTTGTTTTCCCAGACTTCATCTGGCTTTTCAGTGGAACATTCTGGTCTGGCATCTTCGTCATAGTTACAGTTTGTCAGAACATGGAACCATAGTATCCATCTCTTTATGATGGATGACGCCGATATTACAACCTTTGTGAGCTTTTATCGGTCATAAAACTTTCTATGTAGAGCCATAGGTGTGAAATGAACATATCTGCCGTATCGGATGTTGAAAGGGCTTCGCATAGCTATATCATTCCAAAGACTTTTCAGATACCTAGAAGATGGTAGGAAGGCAATTCTGTACGGATCGAAGCAGAAAGAGTAGCAGTATAACGAGTTTGTACAGATTTCTTACAAAGGATTTTGCGAAACTTCAAAACACTCATTGAAACAAGCAAGATAGCCAAATCATCGAAAGGGAGAAACACTGGGCTAATGTTCATGCTTAATTTGATACTTCTAGGTAACCGATCCGGCCCATGAGCAGCTTCTATTAACCAAGCTACAACTAAGGTATCGTCGCTGGTGTTTACTTAGTGCCCATAAGTCGCGGGACAGCGATAAAATATACCGAGTCACGTCTTTAAAAATTATAGATCTGTTGCTGACGCCTCTGAAAAGTATCTTGACTGCTCAGCCTGGTTTGGCATAAATACCAAAATCTAAATGACAACTGAGGGTAGTCCTTATACCGAAAGTGGGAAAGATAACAACGGTTTCTCCAAGAGCTTTAGGGTGAAGCTAATTGTCTTCATTTTGAAGAGCATAGGGGAACTTCATAATTACGAAATTGCTTTGCGACCTTGAAAATCCTGCAAGACTGTGCTTTAAAATTTGGTCGTTGGAATACAAAGGGGTATGCCGGTATCACGATCAAATTCTACTAATAACAAATGAATTTGGGTATCATGCTGGATAACAACTTCTGTGGAGTGAACCTCTCAATCATTATACTGATACTCACCTCCGAGGTGGTTATCTGCTGGACGGCGTTAGACAAAGCATTCAACTGCAGCAAATTAAGTTATGTCCAAAAGTCTGGACAGAAGTAGAGCCTTTCGCACCAAACGTTCTCCTTCACTTGACACCCCTCGGAATTTTCAGCAAGCAAGTAGCTGCTAACTGAGCAATAAGGTAGGTTATAAATAGGCTATCTGGCCACAGTAATATTCTCTATGATCTAGAGAACATCGACTACACTACGCCCCAACACTAGTTTGACAAAAACTTTCATTTTAGCATTCCCTCCAGATCGTTTAAGGAGAAGGATGCCTTTATGGACGACAAGTCAGTCAGTCTTTGTACAGGTCCAGCTCTCCCCCAAACAAGAAAACTACACTTCGGAGCCGTCTTCTACAATGACTTAAGCAATTTAAATAATTTAGACTGTAACAGTCTTCTACTTTTCTTAAGAAGCTCAAAATGGTTCCAAGAGTAGAAGGATCACAGTTCCACTTGACATCACAACGGACTAATAGGTCTTAGTGAGTTGGTGTTTTTCAATGGCCACTCTAACCTAATTAGCCTATGGAGTGAACGTGTAACATCAAAATACCCCAAGACGTTGTCGGCCTTCTAGCAAAGTGAGGCCAATTTTATTCTCACGAAGATACGTCAATGCTGCTTTTACCAGACTACAATGCAATTTTTACCTGAACCAGACAGTCGGTCGCTGTAACTTAGATGGCATAACACTCCAGGATGCCAGCAAACCAATGTTTCCAGTCCTCTCTAAAAGGTCAATGATTTGCCCGCCATTTCTCGGTAGGAAAGATTATAGAGTGCTTATTTACATCGTGACGAGGAACTGATCTTTGATCTGGGATGTGATGGTATAAAGACAACACCGCGGAGCACTACCTCTGTGAAAATCTAAACCGCGTTTGCATCTGCCTCTAGGCACTCAACCATCGAAGGACAGAGAAATTCCTGCAAAAGGAACATAAAATGAGTAAAAGACTCTAGTTCTCTGTGTGAGAGTATTGTTTTGACAAAAACCATTTAAACCTACTCCCTTCTAAACACCTAACTTTGATACCATTCCCCGCTTCTATTTTGAAATAAATTATCTAAGATGTTGCTCGGTTTCCATTGCATTATAAATGTATGTATAATCCCACCCCATCATTACGCGCCACCATGTCGCCAACGCAAACACTACCCCCTTTGCTTTCATTAACGAAATGAATGAAATGAAATTGAAACGAAACTTCCTTGCAACTTAAATCATTTGAGGCGCCATAAGTTTTCCACTAAATCAGGTCAACAAAAGAAAAACCAGCATCTCTCCATGATTCAGAATATCCCCAATAACGTTGTTTGCAACCTCAGACTGCAGGCGGAATTCAATTATCATAGATTTCGCCTTGCAACGAATGAAATACGACGAAACACGAGCTGCTAAAGTGGATGTAGAAAACGCAGTACTTCTTCCTTCCATTGGGAGAAAAACGAAATTGAAGAAAAAGAAAAGCATCCTCTCATCCTTATGCGGAAGAAAGAAGTTCCTTACTCATAAAATTAGGTCACCAAGTCATGTTAGATAACAAGGGGGAATATCTGCCAACAGGATCTGTCAGCTGCAGTGGCTTGTTTTTGGAAGGGGCACTGTACAAACATTGGTCCTTGATCCAACAACGAGTCAAATCGATACATCTTCCAACAACATCCACTCCCGGAATCCCAGGGTCAATTTAGAGATAGTGGTGGCTATCCTATGAACTCGCTCGTTTAGTTGTCTTCTTCTCAGCCCACAAAGCACTTACTAGTATCCCCATACCATTTGTGGCGCAACATAATAATGCTGGCGCATAAAAACACGAACAAACACTCACAGACTTTATATATACCAGTATGTAGTAACTCGTTTCTTGGATTAAATGTGCAAATATGTACATCGCCACTGTTGCCAGGATGTTTGCCAGTAGCCTGACTCTTATGCTCTTACGAGTTTTCCTACTCGTATTTGCCCATTTCCGGCATGGTATTCCTGTCGGGATACTATTTTTAAGGCCATAATCTTCGACCTATATTCATCAAATGCGTTCCTTCTTTGAGAATTTCCTCCTGTCCCAGCATGGTAGTGCCATACATGAGGAATTGAGATTTGGATCATCCCCTAAACTTGCCGTCCAGACGGCGCCAAAAAGTTATTTCCAAAAAGGGGGAGAAAAATTTTGTCATTTACACAGGAAATACGTAAAGTTGGTGGTGTTCCAAAGCAGCATTTCAAGCCCCAAAGGAGGTTGATGGGCTGTTACATCATGTCAAAATAAAACGACGACGGTCCTTTCCTATGGGGAGCTAACGTCGCTGTGTCGCTTTGGGTGGGTTATGCGGCTTGAGGATGTTTGGCGAGTAAGGGCCGCATGTAGGAAAGCAGCCTCAATGACTTCTGATTGATGAGAGTGCAATTTATTTAAATTGCGCGCCGTAGATATAATTTGATGTGATCCGAGTACCCAGGAACGTTGTAAATTTGTGACGGATTCCTTAGTTACTTGGTTATCTGTGAGTTGTGTTGCGGTGAGTTTGAATGACATGCCACGAGGACAAACTTTGTGAAGCGTTCAATTCATGTCAAGTTTAATGTTTATTGATGAATACGAAAATATTGGTTTGTTGTGTTCTCCTATACTGTGTGACTTGTGGTTTTTTCTTCTTCTTTGTTTTTTTTTTGCAAAGTAAAGATGAAAAATGGGATTCAATCAGTTGGATGACAAAACCAAAATACTTTTCGCATGGTTTGTTAATGGAAGGTCTTGACTTTGAGGTTGACTTTTGGAACTCTTGGTCGTTGTCATTAAGCAGGACGAGAAGTATTTGGAAATTTGCTCACAGATGATTGGATTCACCGGACGTTATATACAAGTCAAGCAGATCCATATTGGAAAAACAATTTAAGTTGTGCATGGAAGCACTTCTTCTCATAAGTCAATCACGTCCAGACCTTCTAAATTCGTTTTAGGCTGCAAAAACTAACAAGCATAAGGTTCCACGGCAGAGAATTTTCTTACCTGAGGGGCTAAGATCAGATGCTCGAACCAATAAATAAATCAACGAAAGACCTGCCACACAATAAAGTGAATATGGGAGCCTCAGACTGTCCAAATGCAAACTTTTTCCTTCCAATCCAAAGGGGTATGAAAGAAATAAAAACATTATAGGCGGCGCTCCATATTTTTCGCAAAAGCTAGACCTTAAAGCCAAAGATTGAGCATAGATTTCTCCGTGCCGCATTCCCATAAAGCAAAGAAAAATAAAGAATCTGGGAAGAGGATACTAGCAGGGGCGTTAATGAAGAAGATGCAAAAAAAAAAATGGAGGCGTCACGAAAGAATACTGAACAAAAAGTCCACAAGCTTTGTTTTGAACTATTCCTTTCTTACTTAGGTTTCGCTGAAGTATGGGGTGAACTTCGGCCCGATCTAATAAGCCTCTCCAGTTTGACCGGTCTTAAGCAGACTACCTCCATTTGCGCAATGCAAGGGACCTATCCCTTTCTACTGGTGAGTACCAGCTAAGGTGAGGGCTTCTTCTACTGTACTGTTCCTCCGAGTAAGATTCAAAGGCTCTGCCGGCCGGGGCATAAGTGTCCATTTGATCTTCATATCCTATACATGGTACATCTTTTCGAAGCGCAGCTCGTACAGTTCACGTTTAATCTCTCCCTTCCAAGCCACTTGGTGCAAATGGGACCGTATATATTTTGAAGGAATTTTCTTTCGAAAAGACTGATATCCTCAGTCATACATTTTCGATAAAGTCCATTCTTCAGCATTATAAGGTAGAAGTGTGACGATCAAGGTCATAGTTTCACGGAATAGGGTCTCACTATTCAATTGCCTACTAAGCCTAAAGAAACAGCGATTGACAAGAGTGATTTTTCGTTTTACTTGTCTGCCAAGCTAGACAAAGTCCCTTACAACCTCGACTGTCCAATTCGTCAATGTCATGTGTCTCTTCTTGTTGACAGAATGTACTTAGTTTCACCCTCATTTACTGCTAAAACCACTTTGGTAGGTTCCAGTTTAACACTAGCGAATGTACTGGTGACAGCCAGTATTGCTTTTCCAATTATGTCGGAATTATTGGCGTAAGCTAGAAGTTCCACAGAAGTTGCACATAGGTTTCGCGCAATTTTTTCAAGTATGACGTTAAAGCAATCACACGGTCGCGCATCACCTCGTCTAAAATCTTTGTTGACATTGAAGGTCTCGGTTAAGTTAAGTTACCGACTTTAACCGAAAAACGAGTGTTTTCAACCGTCATTCTGCACAGACGGATAAGCTTCCAAGAAATGCAGGCTTCTGTGAGGGTCTTGACATGCTCTTGTATATTATTCCTGGGGGTCAACCTTTTGATAACCCCGATCGCTGGTCTTCTTGCTCTTTTTTCTTGTCCCAGACTATTACGTGTGACGAGTAGGTAAGGTAAGTACTTCGCTACGAACTTGAATCTTATGTTAACGGCCCAACCCAAGTAATAGAGGGGTCAACAGTTTTCTGATCGCAGCGGTTGGTCCCCGAATGCAGTTCCTCTGCCTTTGGTAATTAGATCGGTAGTCATATCAGTGACGGAAGTAGCTTAGCACACAGCATCAACACCTAGCGTCTATAGTCTGATATGAGCATTTTCCGCAGATTCATGGGAGAAATCCAGTTTATGTGCGATCACTTTTATCTCGATCGATTTTGAATTCGATCAGAAACTTAATGTGGTACTCGTATGATGAAGCTTGGCCATTTCATCCCTTTTTCACAAAAAAATATTGGAATGTTTTCGTTCTGAAGTGAAACGAAGATTTATCTAAGGAAGAGCGGGTTCTTAGGCTGTCGTCCTTCACGAAGGTACAAGCGACGTAATTAGATAAATTTTCAAGCTGTAAATGAAGTTGTGAATATGTTTCCCTTGACATAAGTTATTTCTGCGAAACGTTAAGAACGTATGAGAGCATCAGAGAGAAAGTACGACGCCCTGCGGAAGCCCCTGTTCATCCCTGTTATGATATTATGACCACTAGACCATGGACAACTAGGTATTTGTTCAAAAGAGCAAGAGTTTTATTTGCATTCATCTACATTTTCACCTGGTCTTGTAACGCATTCCGTTGTTCCACGTCGATAAAAATGACCAGACCATACTCATGTTTGCATGTACGTATATGTTATATTGTATCCGTACATGACCTCTTAACAGACCAACAGGATATTTAGTCTTTGTATGCAGTGCATCTAACCAAAGGACGCATACAAAGTTGATATTTTCACCCTATACTCTTCAGGAGAAAGGAAGTCAGGTTGGTAGGCTTGGGGATCTTACCTAGAAAGTAGGCATCTTAGCCGGTTATCCGTTCATGTCTCGCCAAGATTTTTCTGATTTTTTTATAATAAGCGCGCGCAAAAGCGCTTATAACCACACTTAAAATATTTGCAAAGGGTGCTGGCGAAGGAAAAAATAGAGAGGTACCGATGTGCGTTGGTCTTAAATGTTTGCAAGCTACAATGACTAAGAAATAAAGAGCTAATCACGTCATTCCATAAGTCAGTTGTACGACTTAGGATACAATCACAAGTTCAGAGTTCGCTCGTTTTTGGGATTGAGAGTACCTGATGAGGATGCACAGCGAGACTGGTATTACCTATGAAGCGGTGGATTGCTAATGGCACTTCATATTGAGCACTGGTAGCGAAAAGAATTATCACACATGTGATTTAGAGTGTTAATGGAGTTTATTATATAAACTCCACCAGTGGTTCTAATCGCACAGTTTTGCATCCTATTCAGCAAATGCAGATAGGGCTTTGGGGTTCCTAACCAGGCATTGAATCCAATTCTGGCTGAGCAAATCCCTAATACTCGTATATTGAGAACAAATCAGAGTGGGAAAAATATTTCATTCATTCGGAGTATTTTTGTGGCCATACCAAAGAAGATTGTCATTGATCCAAATAGCAAAATTGGAACGTTTTTCGGTTTCAACGATGAGAAGATCAAAATGAAAAAAAAGAGTGTTGGAGATAAAACGGAGCCCTGGGGCACACTATCATTTATTTTGAGGATTTCACACTTCTTATCTATTGAAGAGAAGGTACGTCGTTCCCAAATGTGTCTCATTATTTGACAAAAGAGACTGATGATAGGCTCAGCAATGACATATTTCATGATCTCGCGGTTTATCAGCATTTCCATATTGAAGATTCGACGTACTCAAGTGTAGGTGTGACATGCCACAATCTGGAGAAGTTAAACTGGCTACGAGGAAACAGCGAACAGATGAGCCTTTTTCAGAGGACTGATAGCTGAGATATCTTTAGAAATGAGCATTGGGATGAAGGATAACCCAGTCTTTAGTTAGCTGTTGAGAGGTTGTATCGTTTCTGTATCAGTTCTATATTAATATACACTAACCGGCTATCTCTTGGCATCCTATTCGATTTAGTTAAATTTTCTCGAATGCGACCACTTCCATAAAGCCTTGATTTTATCATTGGAATTAAATAAAAGTCAAAATGCTAAAGACTCAGTAAAGCTAACAAAACTTTTTTGAAATCAATAGGCGTTGAAAATTACTGTTACGATTTGCCTCTTGTCGAAAGTATCCCATATCTATTGATCGATAAACACTTCTTTCAAAACCAAAACGAACTGAATTAATAGATAGTTCATTCGCATTCAGTGAATGCAAACACATGCCACTTGTCCTACGATTTCAATGGGCTTCATTACTGCGCAAAAAACTTTCATCTGAATAGAATGTTGGGCTTGACATTGACAGTTTTTGTACTTATTTCCACTCAATCATACACCCACTCACTCGTTAGTACACTCATTTAACCATTCGATAAACAAAGAAAAGTATTCAACAGTGATGTGTGAGTACAAAGTCCTTGTGCAGCAAGGATACGATTATTTCAAACTCATACTTGTTTCAAGGAAAACTGAATTCAAATCCTCTGTATGGTTGGAAATCCATACAAAAAAAATGAAAAAAAAAAAAACAAAAAAACTGGGGCACTTCATACGAATATGAAGCACACATCCACTCATAACACATGAGTAGTTGCATTCCACGTCATTCGTAAATTTCATCCTGATGACTGCCGTAGGAAATGCATACGTTTTGTCAAGGATCTTCCACATGGATGGTAGTTTTGTTCCTTTTCATTTTGCTGGTCCTAATATAACTCGATTGCTCTTGGCCAGTTTTACATTTCAGTGGGTGCGTTCAATCAAGTTTTAAGGACATCGAACATATTGTAATCAGAGAAATGACTCCTTCATTTGGTTTTGTGTGTGTCTCTGACAAAAGAAAAGTTTCATTAGAAGTCGTATATTGAACACCACAGGATCATATCGGTGGCCCTGTTTACAGTCAACAAAATGTAAATGGAGAACTGCCGGCACTTGTGTCATTTGGTGTTTCTCCTTCTCAACGTTATTGACAATCTTGATGTTCAGAACGGTGTTAAATGTACATTGAATGTAGTATGTATCTACTTACGAGTATATGTACTTGACGATGTTGATGCTCCTTTAGTATTCATTAGATATTAAAATTTAAACAAGCAACTCCTAAGAGCCGGAGGGATGTACTCTTACGTGGCTTCCACAGAAGCAGTCGGTGAAGTTTTAGATTGATTGCGATGAATATTTAAATTTTTTTTATCGTAGGAAAATTGTGGGAGAAAGTTAAAAATAAAATACTGTAGAAAGGAACACAATACGAGTAGATAAATCTAGAGAACCCCTTCTTGTCGCTGATACTGTTTTGTTTGTTTCAAAATGAAATTTATCGTTGGAAAATTGTTTTTCATTTTCAAATATATGCTGATTAAATTCACGTCATAAGGAAGTAGCAAATCAAGGACATTACACGTACTTATATGTTCGTATATGTGCGTTACGCTGGAGAAATTCACAAAACGATGAACGGAAAGAATTTGCGTTTCACTTGTAAGACTCCACGACTGCACCCTGGTAGTCAAAGATCAGTTTTAAATGAAGTAGATACTATGCTTCCAAAATCATGAGGGGGACATATTTCGAAGCACTAATAGAGAGCCCTAGTGATGGCCGACTTATGGCCTTTTTATTAGCATATAGCGCTGAAGAAAGGATGTTTAAAATCGAGAGATACATATGGTTATTGGTTTTGATTGCTTGGTCAATGCCAAATGACTAGAAAAGACACAGCTCGGCAGGTCATCTACTCGTAATAAGCGTTTGCAAAGTCTGACTTGCTTCAAGTTGAGGAGCAGAATGGTCGAGGTCGAGGTCTTTGCCATTGCAGCCCTTGTCTGAGATGTAACATTCTTACCAACGCGAAAGATCTTACGTACGAAGTGTGTTACAAAATCAGATAGGAGGAATTGATAGCGATCCCGAAAAGAAAGAACACGTGTTGTTCATTTTCATCGTCAATTGGGGCTCGTTCATCAATACATCTTTTGACGGCATGTGGAACTGGGGCAGGTAACGTAAACGAATCGGTACTTTCGTGGATAAAAGCTTTGCTGCTAAAAAGAACACTGATCGTAATTTCAGACTGTGGCCAATATGTGATGGCGGAATTAAGATGCAGATGATGGGTGGACTGTCTGTCGAATCATGTCTGGCGACATGCAGCGCAGGCACGCTAGACGTGATCGACGATTGGTGGACCAGAAGTAGGTTTTCAGGTAGGCTTCTTCACAGGAAGAAGGAAGCTGACTGGTCTGACTTCTTAAAAGTTTAAAGGCATCACTTTATAACAAACTTCTATGAACTAATGTTATGTCAAAAGTCTATGAGGCGACGTCGTCTTTCTGGCAGTGCGAAGAGCTGTCGGCAAGACATAGGGCCTGTCACCGTGGAGGCTACTTTAGATCTACACTGCTACAGTTGTACCCTATGCGTTGGTTGTCTGGTTGAACCAGCTCTTACGAAAATATGTTACTGCTGCTTTAACCTGACTCCTTTCTAGACGCACTAAAGTCTTCCTTTCCTCGATATTCATCTCATGGGCTGCATTCTCTAAGCCATATTCCTCCTGGTACAACACAGACTGGAGCTTTCATGACTTTACCCGTTGCCTGTCTCAAGTCTCTGATTTTATGGAAATGCCGGCTGATGCAACGACACCAGAACTGGTGGTGAGGAAATATACGCAATCGACTTTTGATGCACTCAGGAATGGTTTCGGCCAAAGAGAACGAAGTCAGCTACTAAAGAAGAAGAAAAGAAGAAGCCACTAGGAGAATGAAATCGGGTTTTCACGGGTGGCTCCAAGTCCGATCTATAATGTGGCGCTTCTAGAGAACGGCAAAGTTAGGTTTTTCTGATCATTAGGAAACTCGTGTCTATTTTCCAAGCGGAGATACTAGGTGGGGTAAAAAGTAACCTCCTTGACCGCCAGAATGCGCTGCTACTGCCCAAAAGGTTATGATGCCTTAAAGTCCATTCATGTTTAGGCAGACATTGCAAATTTCAGTGCGATACTGTCTTTAGTTTTATTTTGACAGCTGATTGTTGCTGACATGATGCGGACGTGTCATTTTGAGTGTGGACAAAAACGATTTTCGTTCTCTCATTAAACATTATTTTTTGAGAGGCAAAACGGCGAAGGAAACAATAGAAAAGTTGGATAAATATTATTGGGCTGATGCTCCGTCAGATTACACCGTCATATATTGGTTTCGAGAGTTTCGTGGTGGCCGCAACTCCACTACCGATCAAGTCCGCAGCGGCAGGCCCTCCGATGCGGTTACAGAGGACAATGTCAAAAAAATACATGAAATGGTGTTGGCTTACCGGAAAGTGAAGGTGCGCGAGCTAGCAGATACCACAAAGATAAGTACTGAGCGCACACTATCCACTATTACACACCAAAGAACAGAATGAGTGCCCGGCAATGGACTGAAGCCGGCACGAGTGCTCCGTAGCGGCCGAGGGAGGCTCAATAGGTCGGAAAGGTAATGGCGTCGGTTTTCTGGGATAGTCATGGCATACTCTTCGTGGACTACCTCGAAAAATGGAAAACCATCAACAGCGAGTATTACTGTGCATTATTGGAGCGATTGAAGGCCGAAATCGCTGCAAAACGGCCTCACATGAAGCGAAAAAAAATTTTGTTTTTGCAAGACAATGCGCCGGCGCATAAGAGCATCGCAACCACGCCAAAATCAATGACTTACGGCTCCAATTACGCATCCACCGTATTCGCCCGATTTGGCTCCCTCGGACTATTATCTCTTCCCAAACCTCAAAAGATGGCTCATCAATAAAAAATTCAGCTCACGCGAGGAAATCATCGACGCCACGGAGGAGTATTTTGCAGACCTTTCGAAAAATAGAACTATATTGTGAAAAATCAGTGAAGAGGGTGACGCATTTGCATTTGCAGCGACAGCCAAGTTACGCATAGAGATTTTCTGGAATCTCTTACGACCTCTAGGCTCGATCGAGAATGGAAAACTTCACTGAGCGCGTACGGAAAGCTAATTTCACTGAGCCCAGGAAAAAGTGGGATAACGCGATATGAATTAGAATTTTTCAGGACACACGCCTACGTCAGGTCTGATTGCGTCCTCGGTTGATGATTTCATTGACATTTGGGTTTAATTTGAGCATTACTGCAGGCGGCATCACATTCTAGGTCGCTGGCAGACCAAAAGAATGATGCGCAACTACTGAAGGTGATCAGTGGCCCTCCTGCTGTCTCTCAATAGGAAAAATTGCAGTCCATGTCCTTGCCTCAGTACGAGCCACTTCATTTAAATGTACTGGGCATAAGTAATACAACATTCTACAACGCTTACTATGAAATTGATAACGACACCGCCAAGTACTAGCTTTATGAATGCTGGGCTTACGCTCAGATCAGGCAGTGGGTGACGTGATGGGTAGGCAATTTATCATGAAGTGCCTTCGCGTCTTCTTCCATAGACTGAAAAAGTTCTTTAGAGGAACTTACAGAGCGTGCAATGAGCTAGTTTGTGTTAGTACTCTATTTCGAAAAGCGGGCCTCTACTTCGTCAGGGGTATACTATACACATTTCGGCCGAAACTGCCGCTATTTTGCGTTCAATGTTGCCTCTGAGCGTCGTCGGCTTGTTGGCATAAACCAATGACCTAACGTAGCCCCACAGAAAATAGTCAAGCGGCGTTTAATCGCAAGAACGAGGCGGCCAATCGACTGGCCCATTTCTTGAAATAACACGCTCACCATACTTACTCTTCAATAAATCGATTGTAACGTGTGCTGTGTGGCTTGTGGCACCATCCTGTGCTTCAATTCTTGAGTCAACTTCATCTTGTATGGGTATAAACCAAGATCCTTAAGCAAAATACGCCATAATTTGGTCTGAGCGATGCCCAATTCTTGAGAACGCCGTGGAATTGACCGATTTGGATCATTTGCTATGGACGCCTGAACTCTCACTATCACTGCAACATCACACAACGAATATGTAGACTCAAATTTTTAAATTTAAAGTTGCAGTCACCGACTCCGGATTTCGGTAGAAAATTTTTATAATTTGCAGACGTTGCTCGTTTGTGCACTCTACTATGATGAAAAAGTTGAGTTTACTGAATAAATTGACAGTGACAGTTTGATGATAAGTGAAAGAGTGCGTTCACAAATTAAATTCAAAGTTGTCAAGTCCCTATTGGAAAAATCGATATATGCGCTAACGAACATAATTTGTGAAGAGTCCGAGCCACTATCATGGAGTGGATGGTTCGCTAAAACTTTTCTAAGAGCAAATACCAAAAACATTGGAATCAGTACATTGTTACTTACTTACTTAAGGTAGCGTTTCAGTCCGGGGTTCACCGGGCCTCAGCCAATAACTGTCTCCTGCCAACCCGATCTTTCGCTAGCTGACTCCAGTTTCGCGCGCTGAGATGGATAAGGTCCTTACTCTATTTGCGTGCGTTACATCCATTGCGGTCTTCCTCTACTTGTCTGCACCTCGGAGACAGATTTCAAGAATCGGAAATCCGGAAATCCGGAACCGAAAATCACCCGGAGAATTTCCCTCTTAAAGCCATCGAGAGTATCACAGAGCAGAACTAGGTTGTTAAGGTCTTATATATGGTCACTCCCTAGCCAAAAGGACCAACAATTGGAAAGATTTATTATCCGTTTTCATCGGGATATTATCCTCTATTTTTCGTGTTAACCTCAATTTATTTTTTTTGATGACGACTTAATGACAATAAGACAAAATGATGGAGACTTACAACTGACATCTTCCTTGTTCTAATATTGGCCATTGGCCCGACATGACTAAGCTCATTTCTGTGGCGTCATACAACTCGTATGAGCACAGAAATAGCCCAAGCGTTACCAAATCATTAAAAGGACAATCTCACCATCTCTCCATTCGTACATAGTTTTGAGGCATAATAAAAATCCCAATTAAGATCACCCCAGTAGTGAGTGAAATTTCAGATGACGTCAGTTATGAGTAGAACAACAGCAGCAACTATTATACAACCAAGTGATTTAAAAATACAATGCAATCCGAAATAGTTGCCTGTCATGGCTGTAAGGACATTATACAGCAGTGTTTGGGGTTTTTATTATTTTTTTATTCATTTCAACACAAGGCCATTTACCATAGAGAACAACGACAATAACGAGGACAATGACGACAGCGAGAATGAAATCTGCAAGGATACAGAAGGAACAAAAAAAGTATACAATTCTCAGCGCAAGGATACAACCCCAAGACATTCCATTAATGTAGAATGGCATAGCTGCTGTGCTATGAGATGTACGAGTATTTGTACGACAAGCATACTTTCATTCCACCGCATTGTCTTTGAATGCTATTCCCGCGAAAAGACTTTTGGTCCTTAACACCCTTCACTCTGGCAAATCCCGCATAGACCGCATTCCTGTTATACGAGTAGAAGTGAAAATTGGTTTGGTTGGCATCATCAATGGCGTCGTCTTTAAGGTGCCAGGAAGCCGGATGGAAGAAAAGTCTCCTTCTTCTCTATGGCCTTTCCTATGACCCAAGAGCAAACGCTATCTTGATCCTGAGACATTCGAGTTTATAGCATTGGTGGCAATGCCAAAGGGTGAATTCGAAACTGATTAGGGTAACTCAGTACAATTGTTTGACAACAACACAACAACACAAAAACGAGGAAACCAGCACCAGTGGGCTTATTATTGGAAATTGTATTTTGGTTTGGGGGTTATCCTTGGAATCCAGGGAATTTCATGAATAGACGCCAATTACACTGTGTTGTTATCATTGACTTTTGAACGACAGAATACCACTGTTTGGTGAAAAAGGCTGAAAAACAATTTAATTGCCGATTGGATGGCTATGCGTGAAATTGTTTTCTGATTTAGAGCTGCCGTTTAGTTAAGTCTTTTGTTTAAGAGATTTAAAGCCGTGAAACTAAGGCACTTGAGAGGAGGGAGAATAGAAATTATTTTGTCTTAATTGGGGGTTTTCACTTTAATTTAATAATTAATCCGTAAATTCTTGGGAAAGTGGGCTTTCATTGTTTATAGCAATTATTTTCGTTGGATTAAGGGCAGTGTAGGGGGACGATAAAGAGTTATTTTCTTGATTTTAGTGAGTTCTGTTACTGGAATTTATGTGGGAGCTGTTTGTTAGCTTTGAAATTGTCTGATACTGATATTTCAACTGCAAGCTGCACAATTTTAAAAACGAGCAAAGGTATCTACAGAGAACTGAGAGTACGTTGCATGGCAGTTGGGTCATTACTTATAAGGATAACAGCCACTCCGAATGCTGTTGGCTTCTATAAAGAAAATCGTCCAGGCACTGAAACCAATAGAAGAAGCAGTACCTGCTATAAGATCAGCTGGCCTTTGCCTAAGTCCCCACACATTTTTGCCGGATTGACGAGATTGTAAATCTTGCTTCTGATATAATTTATGCCGATAACTGTATGTGCTCAAATCACCAGAAAAATTGGCCTTTATATCTTTGCGACTCTTGTGCCAATATTAGTTAAGGTATGGCTATCGGTCCTTCATCCAAGTCAAGTGGACGAATATGTTCGTTAACTTTGTCCAAATTCGACAGCTCATTCTCCCTGAAAGTGAAATTTTGATCACCGTCCCTGTTAAGCAGTGGCGATTCTACTATGCAGTGCGGTTCTTTATTTACCTTTGGAGGCTTCGGCTTATGCTTGGTGGACTTGAAATATTTTCTTCAGGTAAAATTTAATTCCGGCAAAATCTTCTCTATTTTGCGAGCTGCTGTCTTCTCATGCTCATTATTTTCCGCTCTAAGAAGGCATCACGTCTCGTTTGCTTACACACCTCGCGAGAAACTCTGTGCAGTACCTTTCTGTACCTTCTGTAGGCTTCTCGTTTTGCTGCACATACTCGCAGCAAGCTACCCCAAATAAGGTGTTCTCATGTTTATGGCCGACTGAGGCAGCAAAGAGGCTTCCTTTTTATTTCTTTTTTTTAGTAAAGCCTTTTACACTAACTTAAGTGAGTATATAATAATTCAGGTTAAATTTGGATCTTAAGTTACAAATTTCTTTTGAAAGCCGGAACCTTAGTGAACTACTCTAGTTGCGCACTCCAATTTGATTGAGATGCCTTTCTACCTTCGGGTTGTATTCGAAGACTATGCGGGCCAGAACATTGGACACTATCACTCTAGATGTCCTCTCCATCTAGGCGATTGATGAGAAGTTTTCTGACTATCGCTGTACACTTAAGATTGTCATAAGTATTTTTTGTGTTTAGGTTTGTGACGATATTCCTTGCTCTGACGTTGGTCGCAATGTAATCAAACTGGTGAATGTTAATTGACCGGAAGTTTTCCATATTCCCCTAGGAATACTTAGGTACTAGGAATGAGATAGTTATATCTATACATCGCAATAGTTTGGGGTCTGCACTAATTGCTCAGCTGTATTCGGTCCTTATAAAAAGAACCTGCAATTCCATGTGAGGATATGTAGGTCGTTGCTCTTACTTAGGTTTGCATTGCTGGCCAATATAAAATTCGTTCTTTTATAATATATGCTTGGTTTGTTAGCCCCGCTCCCAACCGCAATTTCTTCTGTAAACGTTTAGTAAAAGAAGCGGAACATTTCGCAGTCAGTTACCTTCTTCCACGACATTACAACTGCCGAAATAGCCAGTGTATTTACGCTACATCGTGGCCTCCTCCAAATTTTTTTTAGCAATTTTTTATATCCCTATAGACGGCTCTTAGATAGACGGTGGCGTTATTGCTTGGCTCTTCTCGGAAGACCTCTGCATAAACAAATCTTTCGGTCCAAAAACACAGCAGCGATGAAAACTGAAAACTGCTTTGAACGTCATAAATACGAGAGTGGTTTAAGACCCTCTCGCAACTCTCAGCGAGATATCTAGGTTGAACAAGATCTACTTCTGTCGAGTATAGGAAACTACATTTCTGTAGGATAACATCTACATCTAAACAAATAACACATTTTGAAACGCTCACTAAGGTCAGTAGAGGGTAGTCTCTTCGAAACAACTGTGCGAAATTTAGACTCATATGATCCATACTCGATTCTTAAGCACCAAGAAGAGATCTTCTGCTCACAAACATAATCACAGATTAAACATTGGATGTTGTACCCGAAAGCTTGATGACCTGAAGACATGGCTCTTTATATGTTTTCTTTTTAATTCAATGCATCTTCACTTACTTTCCTTTGGATCGCGTTGGGCCTAAGCCAATAGCTCTTTCCAATAGCAATTAGTCATCTTCACCTAATCGGGAACAATGTAATTTGTTTATATATTTTTGTTTAAATGAAGTAAGATCCAATGTCAACTATGATTGTGTTTTGAAGAGATTCAGGACCAGGTATACTTTTTTTTTAAAGTCTTGACCTTATGATGCAGGTAATGAAACTCTATAATGTGGTCTTTTACACGGTACGAGACGACTCGGTCCGATTCTGAAATGTCACAGAAAGGGGGTGAAGAAGAAGAGAAGGTAGCCCCACACGGATGGGAAAGCATAATCGGACCGATTTGTGCGTGTTCTCTTTTATCTTGTTTCGTAATTGCATTAATTTGTTTTATTCTTGTTTTCTCCCCGTTAAGTTCGTGTCGCGCGGAAGAATTATTAAAGTGAGTGTGTTCAGTGTGTGTTATCAGTTTTTAATGATAGAAAATTTTGAATGGACTCGGGATTTGATTGAACATTTTATAATGCATTTTCAAATGCATGACAATTTTTTAAAATATCAGTCATCTCGACTATGTATGTAAATAGAATAAAACGGGAAGAGTCCGTGCAGGGAATATTCGACGACAACGATTTCTAATATTAAATTTTTCCTTACCATATACCTAGTTCTAATATTTTATGAATACAATAATATGTTTACTTAATTTTAAATATTTTGCTTTTAATTTTTTATATATAGCTCCACACACTTCCGGTACTGGTTTATCAGAAAAGATGTGGATAGGCTTATCTGATAATTACTGCTCGTTGCCAAATCCTAAATGTTGTAGAGTTTTTCCGCAGGAGTTATTGCATCCCTCATTAAAGAATTTCTTCAACCAAGGATAGTAGCATTTTTAACTTTGTATTCATCAATCTCAAATCGATCTCATTGATCATTAATTAGTAAAAGAATATGAACCTTTTCTGTTCCTTTCTTCCCTTCAAGGCTTTATCTACAATCTTTTCTTCCTTTTCCTAGACAAAGCTACTGATTTTTCGCAGCTTTCAGGTAAAGCCAGGAGTATTTGTTGATCATTGGTTTCATCTACATCCATAATTTCAATAAAACCTTTAACACACTCCACCAAATATTCAAAATTTCAAATATTTTCCACATCCGTCATCATCGTGTTGATCCGTTTTGTGTTTATAAAATCTGAGACAGCAATTACCTCTGAACGCAGCAAATTACGAATGAAGGGAGAGACGGAAAAAATAAATATCGACTCTGGGCAATCGTAACGCGGTGTAGAAGTTCGGCACGAGCCCAAAAGAGAATAACGAAAATCGGGCCGAGTCGTCTCGTACCGTGTAGAAGACGACAATGTGATTTTAGGATGCCGAGAATCAGCACTATTGCAGCGGTCGATTCTTTTGGGCTTACAGTTGCTCCAACGTTGTTTTCTTTTTTGGCATAAAATTAATTCCAACGACGTTAAATCGCATGAGCGACGCAACGTGACCAATCGACCGAGCCATCTCTCGAGATTGCATGATTACCGAACTTCCTCTTCAATAGATTAATTCTTTAACCAGTTGTAGGGCATGTGGCAACATCTTGTTGAAACCTCATATTACCGATGCTAAATGCATCCAATTCTGGCCAAAAATAGTCTTTAAACATGCCATAATGGCAAAGTCCATTAGCGGTCCAATTACACCTCCGGCATGAGGCCCAAGCCGCACGGGCACTTTGAAAATCAAAGTGTGTGTCTTATAGCACATGTGGCTTTGTTGGTGTCCAATAACCAATATTTTACTTATTGACAAAGCCATTGAGCTATAAATGAACCTTATCGCTGAAGATTGTTTTTCGAGGAAGTTTTGGATTTTCTTCAAACTTTTGCAAAGGTCAATTGGTCGGCACTTGATTAGGAGGCTTCAGTTCTTGAGTTAATTTGATCTTCTGAGGGATGAGGTCAAGATCCTTATGCAAAATTAGGCCACTATATGGACTGAGAGGTTCCTAATTTTTGTGAATTGCATGAAAGTGACTGATTTGGCTCATTTTGAACTGAGCCGTTACGGCTGCGATGTTTTCGACCGGTGTATTGTCTCACTGGCATAGGAATATTTAATAGTGAATACGTTGACTCGAATTTATCCAATACATCACGCACAGCCTGTCTGGTGGGAGGATTATTCCGAGCGAAAATTGGAGTAAGCGCTCGTAAAGTTGTGACAACCGATCAGAATTTCGGTAGAAATGTTTCATGAGAAAATATAAACTTTGACTGTCGTTTTGACATTGACATATCATTTGCACTGTTTCTCGGTGCCCGCTTGAACGTCCCTTATTTCGCTGCGTCGGCTTGCCTTTGTCAAACCAGATATTTCGTGTTGGTGTTCATTTGAAACACCTCTTTCGCACATTTCGGGCGGTATCTCGGCCATAGCTTGAGTAATGTTGGTTTTAAATGCGTCCAGAGTTCGGGGATTACTCGCGTAAGCATGGTCTTTTACATAGCACCATAGAAAAGAAATCGAATGGTGTCAAATCGCATGATCTTGACGTCGCCGAAACGTGAAATTACGCGACCAGGAAACTTCTGACGCAATAAAGCCATAATTGGCCGTGTTGTGTGGCTTGTTGCCCCGTCTTTTTGGAGCCACATATCGTCCAAGTCATGACATTCAATCAACGGTTACAATTCGACCATATCGTTCCGAATTGACTGTAACCGACCGCCCGTTGGCATCTTCGAAGAAATACGGAGCAATGACACCTTTCGACTATAGAGCACACCAAACAGTCACTTTGTCTGGATGCAACGACCCCTATTCGATCACTTGGGTTTTCTGAGCCCCATATGCGGCAATTCCGTTTGTTTACATACCCACTGAGTAAAAATGTGCCTCATCACTGAAGAAAATGTTGTTCGAAAAATCGGTGTTTATTGTCTGTTGTTCCAACACCCAAAAAGCGTATCTACGGCGTTGTGAATGGTCAGCAGGCTTCAACTGTTGCGTAAGTTGAACTTTATAAGGATGGAGATGTAAATCCAAAAGCAAAATGCGCCATAGTGAGGTCTACGACACGTTCAATTGCGGTGAACGCCGGGAACTCGATAAATTCGGATCATCAGCAACACTTGCACTTACAGCAGCAATATTTTCGACTGAGCGTGCATTACGATGATGCACAGGCCTCACGACATCAGTAACGCTTCCACTCTCTTCAAATTTCTTCACAATTCTACCGATTACTTCCGTAGTCGGTCGATTATGACGACCATAATCATCGCGTAATGCGCGAAAAGTGGCTATGCTTGAGTCACCACTTTTGTAGTAAGTTTTAATAATTTTAACGCATTGTTCGATTTGTAAGCGATCCATTATTGTAAATGACAATCATTCAACTAATATTATGACACTTAAAACGACAGCTGAGTTTGACAGGTGTCGAATGCCAGCGTTACCAACTTGAAACTACGAAATGAATGACTCTGTACAGCATCAATACACTTTACGATAACTCAGCTGTCTCTCATACGTGAAATTGGAGTAGATCTGTGGTTAAGTAGTACGATTAGAAAAAGTACTGCCCATCAAGGAATTTAGAGTTAACAAGCGTAAGCACGAACGAATCGACGATGATAGGGGGAAAGTGAAGCGCAAGAACTCATTTCAAGAATTGCGCTGTCTGAACTGTCGCACGTCCTCTGTTTTGAGAGATTTAAAGGGCCCCAAAAACCAGAAATAGAAAAATAACAGGGTACACTTTGCTTGTTCAACTACCTATGCTTGGCGATATCATCGTTTAAACAAAGCTTTATGCAACATCTGAAGACAGCTTTGAATGTGTAGTGTATGTCATATCCTTTGAGCAAAGGAACATGTGGGACTGAATATGGGCATCGTTCATGTCAGCGTTCATTGTCTTAACTTCACATTTATCATTCATCCACAACCCGTTTTGAAAGTTTCGCAACCTTTCTGCATTTAGTGCTATTCAGCTATTGCAAGGCAAATAAACATTCTTGTAACCGCAGTATTCCAGTCACGATTCCTTTCAACGACCCCACTGTTTAAAATGAGGAAAAACTTCTTCTCCAAAGCTGGAGAGGAATGCATTTATATTTGTATTGCATGCTAACGACCAAGTATTTGGATATACACCAACATACAACGGAAAAATATTGCGAATCCGATGGTTATTGGTACTCGACATTAATGTCAATGTCCTTGTTTCTGCCTTCAGTCATCGCACAACCCACATGACGTGGCTATTGTGCAATCATTGTACCATAAACTCGCACCGTCAGCGATGAAACTGGAATAACCTCCGCGATAGCCTATCCTCTAAGGACTACTTACTGAGAACCACTCTGTAAGGACTTACCCTCTAAAGTGTGAAGTTCTTGCCGCTGCAATTGACTTATCAAGGAGTCCTGCCAACTCCACTTAACCATCTTTAGTAGGACAAATGGAAACGACTAAGAACTAAAAGCACTACTCGTATCTACGTAGTACTCGCATCTACTGCATTTCTTTAATGAAAAGCATCTGATAGTGCCAAAGGAAGCTAAAGTCGGAAGCCCTCTACTCCGCGAATGAGTTTCTTTTCTTCTTTTCCGCCTTCATGAAGTGATTTCACTTAAGCGTTTAAGTAGATAATCCTCAAGGATATTGCAGTTTCTTTGTTTTCATTTTTTTTCTCTTCTCCCTCCCAAGTCACATCGGGTTGAAGTGGGAACCGTCTAGTGGGCCTGTCTTGTAGCAAAGGAAATTGATTTGATGGATGATAACAGGGTAAGTACGAATAAGATTAAAAAGCAATCTAAAGTGTGTGTTTGCTGTAATCCAACAGAAAGGAAGAAGACATTCTCCGAAACACCTTGGAATCCAGTGAAATTGTACAAAAGTTGAATTGTTTTATAATTCTTTGCAACAGCGAAAGATAAAAATGATTTCATTTAGAGACAAAACTAGGAAGAGGGGAACTTGGAGCGATTGATACAATTAGTGGTGTTGTATGATTCAGTGTAAAATATGATTATTTTTTAGGATCACGTGTGAATGAATAAATGAAGGATTGAAAGGCTCTGAGACATTAAACTACAATATACTACAGGAATATACAAAGCTACCTATTGCACTACAGTTCGAGATGAACGTTGACAGCAAGTAGCAAGCCTTTCCGCAGTACAAGTTGGTTTAGAACGTCTTCTACTTGTGTACGTCTTCCTCTATTGCATTAGCGCTTGGAGTTGCGAGTAAACTCGAATATTCTCGATAATGAGATGTCGGTATACAGATCGTATTGTTCGCCGTTGAATCATCACCTCCAAACCCTTTCAGCACAAATAGGACCAAGCATTTTTCAAAGGCCTTTTCTTCGATGGAGGCCATGCTGTAGCGCCATAAGGCAGAACTAGGATAATCAAGGGGTCACGTTAGATATTCAGGATAGGGCCTTACTACTCAATTGCCTTTATAGCTAAAAACAAAAAAAAACAGCGTTTGGCAATAGTGATTCCACGTTTTATTTCTGTTGGTAGAACGGATAGTAGAAGCAAGGTAGACAAAGTGCCTTACCACCTAAATGAGGTAGCACACGGCTGTGACTTCTTTTTGACACCATATATTCGGTTTGTCCCTCATATACTGCTGAAAAACTTGTCTTTAACCTTTTGTGACATCAAATGTGGATGTTATTCCAGTACAAGGCTTAGCTCTGCATCTTTAAAGGTTTGTGTACGGATTGTGTTGCGTTGACAACCTCTCAATATTTTCGATCGCAAGATTCTCATGTTTTTTGATCTTCTTCTGGAAACCCGACAAAAATTCTGGCGATCTGATATAATCTTCTCTACGTCATATTTGCTTACAGTAGTTGTTACTTTGAAAAATCCGCATTCGTACCTGAAACAAGGTGTCCGAGCCAATGTCGGCTGTCCGTCAAAATTCTGTAGGTATTCCCTATTTCGATCGCAAAATGATCTACTGATCGATCAAAATTTGCAGTCAATGCTGAAAATCGGGAACGAGTACTTTGTTCGATCGTTTAATGTGAAGACCACCAATATTCCACTGTCAGATAGGGACAACAACTCCGTCCACCTGACCAAGAAGAGGCCTGAGATAAGAGATCTGGATTAATAGACCCCGCAGAAATATCTTAAGGCTCGGTAAGATACATGCACCAATTATGTAGAATATCTGTAAATTATTGTTGGATAGCCGAACAATTGAGTTACACGAAAAGAGACCCTTTACTCTCCGTCAATTTAACCATGTATACTTAAAACTGGCATACAATACCAGTATGCAACTGAATTCAATTCAAAAATTGACTAAGGCTAATCTGGTTGCTTTACACATTGTAACTGGTTCCGATGGTTTATCTCCATTCTTTTGAAAAAGTGTTTTTAGCGGCCTTGTGTTATAGTTTCGTACAAACTATACGTCAATTTGAGATATACATTTTCCGCGATGTTAGCATCCTGCCGAAGATAGGAATACTCGCTCTATTCACTTTTGCACTTAGTAATGACCATACACTTAAAGCATAATCAACCCATACAAAGGCCGTCCACCACATGTTCCCACACGGCCTTAGCTTTTTAGGCTTTTTCATCAATCTTACTCTGTAGGATTTTCTCCAAGTAGATGAACAACAGCATTCGTTCCACTGATTAACCATCAGCTCATGATATATAACGAAACACGAAACCGGCAGGACTTTTTTGTAGCAATAGGTCGAACTAAGGTCTGCACCAACCTGGCCCAAAAAAATTCTAAATCTTTAGTGATTTACAAAAAAGAATTTGGCCTGAACTATTTTAATTGAATACTGTATATACAGGCACAACAATAGAATACACCGACTAAGCTTACAACTTCGGAATACGTTTTGATACCTCGCTAAGCTGAGACTATCACGTCCATCTGACAAATGGCAATATCTGTGGTTGTCTACGAAACCTATTACTATCCAAACGTGCCCGAAGTATGACTTAAAATCGTACTAGGTAGTTCCAGGATAGAAGAACAGCTGGTAAGCATAGCCTACATGACACCACGTCTGGCAAGAGACTTATTCTTATTGATATTGATAAAATAGGCAAAAGGACATGCCGGTCTCTAGATTATGACACGAAATTGAATCGGATCACTAATAAGGATTTGCCAAGAGGCACAACAAAGAAGAAGATCTGTGATAAGATATAATGTAGAAAAGGTTCAATTGCATGGCAACAGCAGAATCTTTCCCGAACGCGTATTCTGAAATATCTCAACAACTCCTATGCTACCAGCATCACATATCGATGAACAGTGGCATCGCTGCCAACGATTTCATCAGAGACACCGCAACTGATGTGCTGGGTTACCAATAAATCCCTGCAGCCAAGGAAGAAGCTTAGAAAGCGGCGCTGCCGCGAAGGTCGAGAGCCACTTGTGGCAGGAGAGACCGTTCGTGATTGGTTTCGAGCCAAGAGAGTCAACAATTGACCATATCTTCACACCACGGCAGAAAAAATTCAAGCGGTCCAAAAGATACCCATTACCTTTTGATCGATTAAAAGGCCGCACATGACCTTTGTGCAGAATGACGATAGAGAAGTTTTGTTCTGAGTCAAAGTCTGTTCAAAGTCTGTACCGACTTCAAAAAATGTTTTACAATAGGTTACGCCCTGTCAAGTGGCCTCTTTAACGACATACTTGAGAGAATTGTATGCAGCTCATAAGTTAACTTCGGAGGCAAGATCTTTCAAAAGTTTAGCGTAAGCTGATGAAGAACATAGCAGAAGCTGCCAACATGAGTTCAGCGGCAAATGAAGGCAAAACTAAGTATATGTTGGCAACAAGAAGGTACATATATCAACGAATTGGGCAGAACGCCATAGTCGACAGCTGTAAGAGTAAGGAACTTTTTCTATTATAAATTCTGCCTACAACACCTCAGCTGAAATAACACCAAGAACCATTCTTGGCAATCGCTGTTGAATGAAGAACGCAATTGGTTAGTCGGCCCACATTCCGAAAAAACTAAGGAGACTCTTTGTAAGACCTTGATCATGCCTGGCCTATTTATGGCGCTGAAGCATTACCTCTATCAAAAATGGATGAACATGTCCTCGGTCGAGAGAAAAATTGCTTATTCGGTCCCGTTGGTGTCTACGGGGTTTGGAGGCACCTGAAATGGCTAGGACATGTAGAGCGAATGTACACCAGGATGAATCTAACCTGGAGGTACAATGCAGTAGATTTCATTTTAGTTGGTGCACACAAGTGTAAGGTAACCTTAGCCTGTTTGGAGTGAGCCACTGGAGGCAGCTTTTGCTATAGACCGGACCAACTGGAAAGGCTTATTAGTTGTTTCTCGTCTTAAACTAGTTAGTTGATGGCACTTTTATTTAATATAAAAAGAAAAAAAACAATTCATTTAGTTAGATACTTAGTCTAGTCTTGTCTATGGAATGGCTGTAGGTTGTCTACCAGATTGACAAATTTATGTTATGGTTTCTGTTTTTTGTTCAATGTATTGAAATAAAGGTCAAATAATAAAGGTACATTTTTGAAAAAAAGTTTTCTTTATTCAAAATCAATTTCAATCAAGTACATATTGGCCATTATTATCTATGACCTTGGTGGAGAACTTCTGTGGTTTATCAGCGAAAAACTTGGCCAAGCGATTTTCAGCGGCTCTTCGGTCGGGACCAAAACAAATGGTAATCAGAGGGTGCAATGTCCGGGCTATACGGTGGATGCATCAAAACTTCCCAACCAAGCTCCGTCAATTTGCTCCGGGTCATGGAACAATTAGAAGACAACTCCCGTTCTGTTGGCCAATTCTTTCTTGATAGCTTCATTCAAACGGTCGAGTTGTGCACAGTAGAGGAGCGAATTGACCGTTTGACCACATTGTAGCATCTCATAATAGACAATTCCACCAAACACTCATCATAACTTTGTTTGCCGTCAATCCAGGCTTTGAAGTCGTTTGTGGTCGATCACCGGCCTTAGACCATGATCGTTTGCATTAGATATTCTCGTATTTAACCCTTTATTTATCGCCCGTAATGAATCGCTTCAAAAATGGTTCCATTTCGTTAAGTTTCAGCAGCGTTTCACTGATGGTTATTTCGTCAATTAAATTTCTTTTCGTTAATTCATGTGGCACCCGAACATCGAGCTTCTTTGAGTAGCCTGCTTATTTTAGATGATTCCAAACTGTCATACAGTTGATGTTTAGTGCCTCCGCTATCTCCAGACACCGTCTGTGCCGGTCTTGCTCCATCAGTTGCAAAATTTCATCGACTTTTGCAGTGACACGCCGATCAGTGGGAGGTGCATCTTTTATATCGAAATTTCAGGTACGAAATCGAACAAATCACTCTTGGGTTCGGCGTTCATTCACAGCATTCTCGCCGTTAACTGCACAAATTTTTCGGCATGTTTTTGCATCGTTTTTCCCTTTTTTATAGTAAAAAAGCATCACATAGCGCATTTCTTCAGATATTTCACGCCTATTCAAATCAGTATAACTTTTAACACCAGCAACGAATTACACAGTTGTCTTCACAAAAAATGTAGCCTGACATGTCATTTTTCAAACACATGTTCGTTTGACATAATCAGATAAGTGTTTTCAGATAAATGGACACCAACACCATCTAGTGACAAAAAACCGCGGAGATTTTTTATCCTGCGCTCAGAATAATTTAGATCGAAACTCCTTTAAGATGGGACACCGCACTGAAGTGATACACATCTTCCCGTTCTCTGAGATTGCGAAGGATACACAAAATTTGGAGAGCCGGACGAAATGAAACAAAAATTAATCTAATTAATCTTATTTTAAAGATACTGCTCAGTTTATCTGTTGAAATCAAAATCAATTAACTATAATTGTGGCGACATAGTGATGACTGAGCCTCATTAACATATTCGTCGCAGATTTTATGATCTGTCTTCTCCAGAAAGGTGTTGAATTTTCGTTTTAGCAAAGTTGGGTGTAACTTGTAGGTTAAAATCAGAATCAGACCCACATTTTCCCCCATACTGCAAGATTTGGGAAAGCCCTATCTTAGGTATCCTTTCTTGTTTCATCTCCATTACTCGTATTATATAATCCAATCGAAGCTTTAGAGTTTCCAGGAAAAGAGGCCCAACTCCTGTCTCAAGGTGCATCATGTATAATAATTTGGAGAACTGTTGAGAAATCTGAAAACTGGCCTGCCGAGGAAACGCAGGATCTTCCTTACGTTTTCGAAGGAGCTGTAGCCCCAAACCTGTTTTGCATACAAAAGGATGAAGGTCGCAGTAGCTTGGAATATTTTTTGCTCCGTGCTATCTGATATACTCGTATGTTTGTTGTTTACACAACTACCCCAAACTACTCCTATTGCATGATTTGCTTCCCCTTATTTGGTTTGTAGATGTTTTATCAAACTTAAGTTTGAAGTAATCAATACTCCGAGATATTTATACCCTCGCATAATCTCGATCTGCTCACCCAGTAATTCCACTTTTCACTCCGAGAGTATCTACCTTCGCCGTCTCTGAATATCATTATCTATGACTTTGATAGGTTTACAATTAAATTCCAAGTTTTACAATACTTGTCAAGTCCATTAATCGTTAACTGTATAGTATCTACAGCATCTGCTAGAGGACAATAATATCCGCAAACATAAAGCTGGTATTTTTGTCGGTCCTAATTATCCGTTATATCACTTATGTATAGGATGAATAATAGCGTGCTTAAGACACACCCCTGATTCACGTCCATCGATGTCTTCTTCTTCTTATCCTTTTATTAACCCTTTCCTCTTTATACGAACTTATGCGTAACGAGTTTCCCATTTTTACTGCATCGCTGCTGCTCCGCTTATGGGGTTGGCTAATGTCGCAGACCGCAGAACGAGTCTACATAATGCTCGGTCCTGGATCGCTTCAGTGGTTAACCCCAGACGTTGTTGCGCATTTGCCATCTGAGAAATCCAGGAATTCTTTTTCCGACCTCGTTTTCTTACAGTTGGAGTGACCGTAGTTGCTAGTGCCTTTTAAGCCGGATTTTCCGCCTCAAGCTGTTCGGTTACCGAATTTTTTATATGTAGACTTCCTCTTATACGCGTAGATCTAATGCAATCGCGTTTAGTGACTCCACTAGACATCCTTAACATTTTCATTTCCGCTGCCGTCATTTTGTTTTTAAACGCTTCGTACATTGTCCAGCACTGTGAACCGTATATAAGAGCTGGTCTAACAACCGTGGTGTAGAGTTTCCCCTTTAATTTAAGTGGAAATTTTCGTTCGCAAAAGATTCCCAAATTTTCCCGCCATTTCATCCATCCCACACTCACTCTGTGGTTTACGTCGTCGTCACATTTCGCTTCCATGTTAACGATTGATCCTAAGTACTTAAAGATAGTGCGTTTCGGAAGAACTATTCCGTCTAACATTATATCCGGAACAGTTCGCAACGGATGCGCAAATGGGCACGTCAAATGCTCCGTCTTTGAACGACTTATTTTAAACCCGTTTCTCTCTAGCGCATTTCTCCATGAATCTAAGGCGTTCTGTAAATCTTCGACGTTATCGCTAAGTATAACTGCGTCGTCAGCGAAGAGAATTGGCGTAACATTTGCTTCGCGCATGCAGTCTTTTAAAAGTTAGTCGAATACTACGTTAAAGAGGAAAGGGCTAAGTACGCTTCCTTGATGCACTCCGACATTAACTGGAAATTCTCTTGTTAGTCCAGAAGAGCTTTTAACCGCAGTTTTCACGTTTCCGTACGTGTCTTGTATTACTCTAACATACGTTTCCGGTACGTTTTGAGACCTCAGCGCGGCCCATATGAGATCCCTAGGCACTCGATCGAATCCTCTCTCTAGGTCGATAAATACCATGTGTAAATCCTTAAACGAATCTCGGTGCATTTCCATTATTATTAGTAGGCTTTTGATAGCGTCCACCATCGAAGACGTTCGATAGCTTTATTATTATTTGCCGAAGACGTTCGTTTAAAACGAACGAAAAACTCGACGATTTTCATCATGTGTGACAACAGCTTGATTGAACGGTAGTTGTTGCATTCTCGAGTGTCGCCTTTTCCTTTGTATAATGGAACCAAGAAGCTACTTCTCCATTGATTCGGCATAGGTTGTCCACATTTTAATTTATTTAAAAGTTTCGATAGCCAAACGCTGCCGATCCCCTCCATCTTCGACCAAAACTCTGATGGAATGCTGTCTGGTCCCACGGCTTTCCCCGGCTTCATTTTTCCAATTGCTATACTTATTTCTTCGATTGAAAAGTCCGAAACTTCCTCCTCGAATAGACCAGCTGTCGGCACGATATCACGTGGAAACTGTTTGTTAAGCAACTCCTTGCAGTATTCAAGCCACCGGTCACAAATTTCCTTTTCATTTGTTAATAGGCGACCGTCTGCGTTTTTGATGTATTTCGGCGAGGTTATTTCCATTGAATTTTTTCTCCTCTGTGCAGCGAGCTTAAAAATATTTGGCATTTTAGTACTGTACGACGTTTGAACTTCTTGGATAGCTTGTCTTCTATCCGCCGATCGTGAGGATATTTGTACCAACTCCTGGTACAGGTTTTCCGCTTCTGCCGCTTGAGTTCGAGCCAGGACTTTCTTTGCGATCTTTTTAAGACGCTCGTATTCAAGAGCCAGTCGAGCTTTTTCGATATCGTCGCTCCGATCGCATTACATCGATGTATTACAATAAATTCGTCCAAAACCTTATTTCCGTCCCAGATACACACCTTCTTAGTGTGGTACATAGATCAAAATACATTTACGACTTTAGATGACAGTGCATATCCGCAGAGTAAAATAGGGCATCACGTGCGTGATACACTGTCAAAGGCCGCTCGAAAATTTTTAAAGAAGGCAAATTCCTTTTTGCGACTCGTCTTGTAAATCTCTGCGATGTTAGTAAGTAAGAATAGTTGGTCGATAGTTAAATAACTACATCCAAAACCGACCTGAAATTCTGACAGGATCTTCTTGGTTTCCACCCACTGGGTAATTCGGCTGAATATCACTCCGACGAATAGCATGGTAGATGTATTCGGAAAAGATTTGCCTTCGTAATTTTCCGGGTTATCATAGTCTGATTTCTTGTATAGTGGATGATCCCTGAAGGACAAGGATATCCGCAATTTCAAAAGTTGTTAAAAATGTCGGTGGGCAATTTTTATAATATTTGAACGGAATACGGTCTTTCCCTAGAGTTTTGCTCATCTTCGAATCGTCGATGACTACCTTCAATTAGGCTTCAGTAATCGGTGCGTCCAGAACTTCATCTCCAATTATAGGTTACGCAAATTGGAAAGAAGACGATACTTGCTCTACGTTTAAAAGAGTCCTGATGCGATAATGTTACTCTTTCCTCTGATACGTTTGGCAGCTCGTCTTAATTTGGCTCTAAGGTCACTTAAGACAATCACTATATAGCATATTGTTCTTATAGTTATAGATATGTGTGTTGACATGTATCCTCTACTTTGTGGGCGCGTTAACAATTTTAATCGCTGATACCAGTTGTAAGTAGGCTTTTGATCATATTTGACCAGATAAAGCTGAACGCTTCTTGACCAAGCCAATGGCTAATCACCAAATAAAATCAATAAAAGCTAGTGAATGCTAGTTGTGCATCTTCTGACAGTTACTTACCGAAGTTTCAGTCATTTTGGTTGCGCAGTTTTTAGTTGACAATCGTTTGAGTGAGTCGTTGTGAGTGTTTTTTGTGAAAATGAAAAAAATCGAATATCGAGCTCTTATTAAAGTTTTGTTTTCGAAAGGCAATACGCCTACGCAAATCAAAAATGAGTTGGATTCTGTGTATGGGGACTCTGCATTTCCCAATTGTATTGGGACTGACGGTGGTTTCTTTTGGAACAATTTAGCAGGAGAATAGCACATTTTATGCAAAAGTATACAGCAAGATGCCAGATAAGGAAAATGTCGGCCTTTAAAAGAATCTTGTTACTTGGAAGAGAAATTTTTAGACAATTTGCTATTTTAAAGTCGAAAAGCATCGACATGTCAACATATGCATCGGTAGTTAAGAGGAACAATCACTGCACAAGCTTCCTTAAAGACAACTTCATTGATTTAAGCTTCTTTGATTCTTGATTACGATAAATAAGGTTTATTGTCTCTCCCAAGACAAATGAAAATATTTTTTTATGAAAACAATCTCTTGGGGATATTATGTTTCCTACGTTCCGAAGGGATTTTCACTAAATAAATAAAATTTGAATTTCACTACATTCCCATGTTGTTCTTAAACTCCTTCGTCTTAGGAGTATGTGTACGACTCCCCAGGAAGGATAGCTTCGAACAAAACTCCCTATCTGATCTGATACCATCCTCCATTACCTTCTTCTTGAGAAGGAACATTCATGTCAAAGGGAGGTTGTGTAATAACATTAAGTAAATATTTTTCGCATCCTTTAGATACTTTTCCAAGGATAAATTGGAAACATTTCAAAATATGTGACAAGGGGTATACCATACGATGGGAAAAAAAAAATAAAACGAAAATTCCACGTACGCTGCCGAGATTAAAATGTCGACTTCCGGTGGAGATACATATTCCCTTGGGGACACCTCCAAAACTGTGTAACTAATTGAAAATTTAACAACAACAGGATTATTTAAATGCAATCTAGTGCACCCTGTAGATTTCATTAAAAAAAAAAAAAACAAAAACAAAAAAGAACAAACGCATCCTCCGTCAGGGACACAGATTGTAAATTATAACGCTGTCTGTCGCTTGTCATCAATTCTGCAACAAAACGGCGGATAAAACTGAAACAAAACTATATCCCCTATCTGCACTGGGTCTCTTTATCCCCTCAGCCCTCCGGCTCCAGCCATGATAATGCCAAGTAGTTGCTCCATTTATCTCAACGGTTGTAGATTTGCAGCGCGTAGGGGGTGATGCAGTAAATCTCTTCAACTACAACAGCGATACACTCGCGTTATCTTTTTGCATTTAGCCCCAATCCCAGAGGAGTGAAGACAGCAGCAATGCACAATAAAATGCAAACTAAATGCCGCATAAAACAAAACCCCCTTAGCGGATATGAAAAGGGATGTAGCAGAGGCCCACCGTCCCAGAGTCCCTGCGTACGAAGAGCACCCGCCTTCATGTCATGCTCCAACGAGCCAACTGTGTTCAGTGAATTGTTCGTTGAAATTTAATTTGCCAGTAAGAGCGCATGAAACGAAACATTCAACCGTTAGAACAGTACCATTGGCGGTGGAGGAAAAGACGAATTCGTCAGCTAGTAGTAGCTGAAGGACGAAGTTACTAAGTTTATTGCCACCTAGTTTGCTGAAAATTGAATAAGCAAAAAGAACACTCCTTGAAGATGCTACAAAAAGGACGACTCTGATAAATAACAACTTGGATAGAGGGGCAAATTGAATTCTTTGGCATCGTTATCTTGTCAGGAATTACTCCTACATCAGGGTTGATTCTGGTTTAAAGGAGCTTCGAGTACACAACCTGTTAGCTGACTATGCTAGAGATGACGATGGTCCTGGAGTTGATAGCTGGTACTGGTGCTTTGTTACAAGGGAAGCAATGCGCCGTTTATCTGTTCTTCAATTGATTCAATAGAACATTCAAGACATTTACCTCATTAGGTTTATCTTACCCTTGTATAACTGGAAGTGATTATTATTCCTTCACGGGAGATTGAAGGACTATTTCATGTCAGTAAGAGTTTGGATTCCATTGAACTCACAGGGTAGCACTTACAATTGTTTAACTTATAGTACTTGTTCACAGTGGATTCGTTTATTACTTACTCTAAGAGGAGCTGTTGATCAATCCTCAACATTCAGTTTCTATTCTTCTATAAGATGTTGGATGTAATTACCTGGAAAGAGAATGAAAAAGAAGAAAATCAGTGGACTATGCAGAAAAAAAACTAACAAAATTGTATCGTAATCTTAAAGAATTTCAATTTTATAACCCTCGGTACTTCCTTATGTTATTGGTCCAAAAGTTAGATGAACGAGGATCTAAATGAAAAAGTTAAATTCTGGTTGAAAACAAAAATTGGGTTGAGACCAAGATAGTTCAACTTCGATGCCTAGTGTCATTGGGTCCAACCGGAGTCAACGGAGACCAACAAAATTCCAGTGATTGTTAACTATACAAAAGAAGTCGCTTTAATCGTATGATGGATTCGACAGGTAACTCAGGTGCGTACAGTCACTAATTCTGTGGTAAATGATACATGTAATAGGCTCTCCATGTGTGTCCCATCACCAGAAGATTATGCATCTTGAATGGAAATTGAGGAAGTCTTAAAAAGTCTGCGATTGGCAGTTTATAAAATGATTGACTTTGGTTTTCCCTTGTATTTAGTCAAAACTATAAGAATATTCCTGATTAACAGGCGTTTTAGAGTGCTAATGGCAAAGCATTATCTCTATTCGCCTTTTAAGCAGGAGTACCCCAGGGCTCCGTTCTTGGCCCACACCTTTACAATATTTTCACCTCTGACTTTCAAAGACTTCCTGCATGTGAAACATAAATAGCTGCATACCGATGATAGAGGCATATTCTAATCACATGAGTTTAGTCTCAATATTGAGACTAATCTGCAAAATGCGACTGGAATATCTGTAAATTATTTCAATAAGTAGAAAATAAAAATCAATCCCGAAAAAGTGCAATCAATCTTTTTTAATCGAAAAAGAAAGAATTGATATCTTCCTAACAATCCGCTTAAAGTGTCTGGAATAAGCGTAGCCTGGAAACCAAATGTAAAGTATCTGGGTATTCATCTAGATCAAAAACTTACATGTAAAGAACATATTTCAAACATCAAAAAAGTAAACATTGCCATCAAGATGCTTTGCTCTTTTATAAGCAGAAAATCAATGCTTTGCAGCTCTAACAAAATCATCATCCAAAAAGTAGTATTTAAATCAATACTACTATATACGAGGGCGGGTCAATAAGTCCGTGACTTTTTGAATTTCTGACCTCTTTACTGAAACAGCAACACTGCTCCTGTCAACAGGCATCTGTCAGTTGACTCCTGTCAAAATTTAAACTTGCTGCGTCAGTTAGTTTGTGTTTGACAGCTATTTTTATCAGACTACTCACTAATTTGAGGAGAAAATGGAAAAAAGTGAATTTCGTGTGCTTATTAAGCATTATTTCTTGCGAAAAAAAACCATTACCGAGACCAAGGCTAAGCTTGATAAATACTATGGGGACTCTGCACCATCGATTTCAATGGTAAAAAAGTGGTTTACTGAATTTCGTTGTGGCCGTACAAGCACTGAAGATGCCGAACGTCCTGGACGCCCAGTTGAGGTCTCTACACCCGAAACAATCGAAAAAATTCACGATATGGTGTTGGCCGACCGAAGATTGAAAGTGCGAGAGATTGTGGAAGCCGTAGGGATCTCGCATGGCTCAGTGGTTTCAATTTTGAATGATCACTTGGGCATGAGAAAGCTTTCCGCAAGATGGGTGCCGCGTTTGCTCACAGTCGACCACAAACACATGTGCAGTTGCCATGGCAAAAATCCATGAATTGGGCTATGATTTGCTACCTCATCCACCCTATTCTCCAGATTTGGCTCCGAGCGACTACTTCTTGTTCTCAAACCTGAAGAAATGGCTTGGTGGAAAAATATTTGACTCCAATGATGAAGTCATCGCCTATTTTGAGGACCTCGACAAATCATTTTTTTTGGAAGGGATAAAAAAATTGGAGAAGCGTTGGACAAAGTGTATAGAGCTCAAGGGAGACTACGTTGAAGAATAAAATTATTTTTTTATCAAAAAATCTGTGTTTTAATCCAAAAGTCACGGACTTATTGACCCGCCCTCGTACATCCATATGGATGCCAAGTATGGGGAAATTGTCCAACATGTAATAAAAAAGAAAATTGCAAGTATCGCAAAATAAACTGTTGAAAATGATGCTTAGCTTAACTAGATATCATTCTACCTCAGATCTTCAACTCCAATAGAATGTTGAATTGATCTCCGACAGAATCATTGCAATTTTTTGCAAAACTGTGTTTTTTCAGATAACCCTCTTACTACCTTCATCAGAAAATACCATCCAACAGCCACCGAATTCACCTGATTTGGCTCCCTGTGACTTCTTTCTGTTCAATCGAGTTAAAAAACCACTACGGGGAACGCGCTTCAGCAGCCGAGAGGAAGTAATGGAAAAATCGCCAACACGCACAGAGATAGATGTACTCTTGGCTACGTAGCTTATGCAAATGTCAAGCTATGACGCTAAGCTTTAGAGAGAATATCAACAACAGATGTACCAACTTAACAAAAAAAAAAAAAAAAACAGAACTCAAATCGGAACAATGGGAGCGCCACACGGTGCTTATAAATATATTAATCTATTTGTTTATTTATTTAATCTCTGTGTGTTATTTATTAACTCATTTAGTTATTTATTATAACTATTAATCGTATTATTGTTACTTATTTATTTATTTATTTTATCTTTATGATTTTTTTTATTTTTTTATGTTTTTATTATGTTTTTGTAGTTTCCTTTAGAGTCATTAATTCCTTCTATCTCTTTAGTTTAAAGTTTGAAAAGATAATGTTTCAGTTGAAAGATATAAAGTTAGTAATCGAATCTCGTTAGTATGTAAATTGTGTGGCAACCTTACTATAAATTTATATACGAAATAAAATATCTATCTACTTCGAAATGACTGCATTGCCAAATCATATTTTCGTTGGTTGTATGAAATGGAGCACCATCCTGTTTCAACCATAATCCTTCCCCATTGATGTCTTACAAATTTAAGGACAAATTATCGTTGATCATCGCATTGTACTGGTTTGTGTTGATTGTAACTTGTGCTTTGGTCTCATTCTTGGAGAAATAAGCACCGATAATTTTACTGGCGTATGAACCGCATCATAAGATACATTTCTGGATGCAACGGTTTATGGAAATTATGCTTGTTTGTGCACTCGTTTAACCAGAAATGGGTCTGCCAAATGAAGAAAATTTTATTGTACTGGTTGATTTGTTTGCTGTTTGGTGTGTCAGTGTTCTATTTTTCACAGCTAACGCGTGATTCGTGGCATTGCCATTTCATTATGGATAGACTTACATACCAACAACGCTTACAAATTACAATTTATTAAATTTCATTATCAAAATCCGTGCTCTGTGGAAAACTTTTTTCGCACACTTGGACCAGTTTAGGGCCGTCATAATCGATCTACTGAGCAAGCAATTCAAACCATAGTGTCCAAATTTCATACACCCGAATGCGTAAAGAGGAAAATATTGCTGCTGTATCGCCAGTATTAATGAAGACCGTGGTTTGTCCATTTGTCGCTGTTCGCAGTAATTTGGATTCTAACTCAACTACGTGGAAGGTTTTGCGAAAGGACCTTGGTCTAAAATCTATCAAAATACGAGTATAACACCGTTCGTGCCGTTTTATAGTAAAACACAAAATTTTTGCAAAATTCAACTTTATTTATCAATATAGTGGCCTTCGATGGCGATACACTGATTGAAACGATTTTTCAATCTTTCGATACCAGTTTTGTAATACGATTTCGGCTTAACCTCAAAAAAGGTCTTAAATCTCTTTCCGGCGAGCATTCTTTTGAGGTCTGCGAACAGGAAATAGTCGCTGGGGGCCAAATCTGGAGAATACGGTGGGTCGGGAAGCAATTCGTAGCCGAATTCATTCAATGTTGCCATCGTTTTCATCGACTTGTGACACGGTGTATTGTCTTGATGAAACAGCACTTTCTTTTTCTTCAAATGCGGCCGTTTTTCTGCCATTTCGTCCTTCAAACGCTCCAACAACGCAATGTAATAATCGCTGTTGATAGTCTGCCCCTTTTGGAGATAGTCGATGAAAATTACTCCATGTGCATCCCAAAATACGGATGTCATAACCTTGCCAGCCGACTGTTGAGTTTTTGGTCGTTTTGGACGAGGTTCGTCGCCTGCTCGCCACTCAGCTGACTGCCGACTTGACTCTGGTGTGAAGTGATGGAGCCAAGTTTTATCCATTGTCGCATACCGACGCCAAAATTCGGCTTTATTGCGGTTGAACAGCTTTAAGCACTCCTTTGAATCATCAACACGTTGTTGTTTTTGGTCGACTGTGAGCAAACGCGGAACCCACATTGAACAGAGCTTTCGCATGTCCAAATATTCGTGTATGATATATCCAACACATTCTTTTGATATCTTCAGAGCCTCAGCTATCTCGAACAACTTCACTTTACGGTCATTCGTAATCATTTTGTGGACTTTTTTGATGTTTTCATCTGAAACAGCCTCTTTTGGACGTCCACTGCGTGCATCATCTTCGGTGCTTGTATGACCACTTTTAAATTTTTGAATCCACTTGCGAATGGTTCATTCGGCTGGTGCAGAGTCCGGGTAACACTTATCAAGCCATTTCTTTGCATCGGCTGCATTTTTTCCCATCAAAAAGCAATGATAAATCAACGCACGAAATTGCTTTGAATCCATTTTTTTTTCACAATAACAAAAGTTGCTTCACACACAACGCTATATCTCGAGAACTAGTCGTCCGATAGCTGTCAAATTTATACACGTATCTTTTGAAGGTTGGTACTACCTGAAAATGGTATGGATTTAATTCAAGTGGTGGCCTCTTTTAGAAACGGCACGGACTTTTCAGCCCATGTGTTAGGTACAGCCCGTGCGTCGAATTTTCGGTGAGTGGGTCTTGGGATGCTAGAGGAAGGCCCGCTTTTTTATCGAAAAATTGTCCCTAGCGACGAAGCTTATTTCTGGTTGAATGGGTATTTCAAAAAACAAAAGTCTAATGAGCAACCTCAGGCGGAATTGTTTGCCTGTACTTTTTCAAAGAAGATCGTGAGAACAACGTTACCAATGCACCCCCTATCGTTGAATGATTTCGAACTTTTTTGCCCAAAATGCAGGAGCTGAAACTGGTCGACATATTATTCTATCAACTCGGCACTACATGCCACACAGCACGTGAATTGATGGACCTATTGGGAAATTAGTTGGGTGAACAATCTAGCTCTTGTTTTGGCCGGCTAGATCGTGCAATTAGAGTCCTTTAGAGTATTTTTTTAATGGAGTTATGTCAAATCACTCGTCTATGCCGATAAGCCAGCGTCAATTCCAGCCTTGGAAGACAATATTACACTTATTATTAGCGAGATAGCAGCCAATATGCCGAAAAGCGACTCAAAATTGGACTATGTGTATAGATAACAAGTCATTCCTTGCAAGTCTTTTCTAAAGCATTCGATACAGTTAGCCAGAAAATTATTTGTTGGAAACTGAAAAACTCCTTCGGTCTAAACTAATGCAAAGTTTTCTAATAGAAATCATTGTTCTCTAAAAGCAATTTTACAGGCAGTGCCACAGAGGTCCATCCTGGGGCCAATATTATTTTATATTTTTGGTAAATGATCTTCTGGCTATATCTAAGCATATTTCAGTTCACCTTTATGCAGATGACGTTCAATTAAATGTTGTTACTTACATACATGAGTTTGAGCGTGTTGTCAATGAGGACCTTCAGAAAATAAGGAAGGGGTCAATGGCAAATGGGTTACAATTAAGCCCTAAGAAGTCCATGTAATTCCTAAATCCCACAAACGACTTGTCTTGAGCATCTTACTTGATATTTGGCTTGCAGGAAATATAAATAGAATTTGTGGACTTTTACTAGTTTCGGATTTGTAATGAAGGTTGAGACATATGTTGGTAGCTTTTTGAATTATTATTTATTTTGACACTGACAGCTCTCATGTACAAAAGATAAAAAATTAACAGAAGCTCAGTATTTAATGTTCGCTGTATAAAATAGATACGCTTGGACAACGTTGGACGAAAGAGTACGAATTTTGGAAAGAAAATTTGCTCGAATTAATGCATTAACATCAGCTGGTGTAAGCAAGTTTGAGAAAAAAGTTCGTAAACCTGATATGATTATTGTTAACCGAATATATTTCTGTTGCAACTGTTGCCGAAAGTTTGCGAGAACATCAATGTGCCAAAGATCTCAGCAACTGAACATCAGTTCAATTAGCTTGAGGACAATTTTGCATAAAGATCTCGGATTATTCGCTCATAAAGTTCTATTGAGTTAGTAATTGAAGCAAAGAGACTAATCGCTTCAATATCGCTTCTCTGTTTGGGCTTTTTAGCAGCTCGAACTTGACGACAACTTTGCTCAGAAAAATATTTTGTTTAGATGAGGGGCATTCCCATTTCAGCGGTTATGTAAACAAACAAAATTGCAGTATTTGGAGTTCAGAAAAAAATACGCAGGCATAGAGAAGCCAATTTATCCTAAACGTGTGACTTTTTAGTGCGACTTTTGAAATGGCGGCATTATTGACACATTCTTCTTCCAACAGAAAAAAAACATCACAATCATCAATGGAGAGCTCTCCCAATGCATGATAACCGATTTTTAATGGCCAAAACTTGTAGATAAGGACTTGGGTAAGCAATGGTTCTGGTAAAATGGGGCTTCCTGCTGCACTCACAATCAATTTATTGAACACTTATTGCTTAGTCAGCACGGATCTGTGATTTGATGTCGTTGGACTTTTTGTCGTGGGGTGCTATTAAAGATCGATGCTCTGTAAACAATCCAGAGACGATTTAGGCATTCAACAACAATATTAATGAAGCTATTCGTGAAAAAGAGCCCGAAACCATAGAAAATGTATTGACAAATTTATATGTCGGGAAGGCCTACTGCCAATCCAGCCAAAGCAGCCATTTGAATGAATGGAATAATATTTCATAGACAGTGTGTAGGTTTATTCTTTTCAATAAAGCAACAATCATCTTAAAATATTTAACAGCGTTTTTTTTTTAAAAAGATACCAATAGATGGGCATTTTGGATCGGTACTTGCCTAGTTACAATTACTTAAATGCAGCCATTATTCGTCTACTGCACTCTCGACTCCCTATTTCAACGTTAATTACAAGTCGCGTTTAATGATTCAGTGCGGAACCTGTGTGTGTAATGAAACGAAGACACTTAGGCATAATATTTCAGATAGTAAATAGACAAAGGAACAAGTTGCTACAATCGATGACGAATCGATAATTGGAAGAAAGTGAATATCCAATAGAGAGAAAAAGGTTCCAACATTTTCTATAGTTCGATAACTATAGAACAAACTAGAGATTCGTTTAGGCCGTGTTGTCTGGTCTAATAACACATGTTATCAATTTTTGGTTTGTCGTAAACAACATGAATGTCAATGAAAGTGCTAGGCGGAGAGGAGGCCTCGTTGCCAAATATGCCTTCATTTCTGCCCATTGATCTTGAAATGCATTTCAGCAGGATCTTGCCACTTGGAAGGGATGTTGCATCTGGAAAGAGAGTGTTTGAATAGTTTGAAATTTTAAGCGACGTGCGGTTTAACTTAGCTCGTTTACAGCTTCGTTGAACGGAATGGGTTGAAAGCAGGTTTTGACTAGGTTACATGGCATGACTTTAGTGTGGTATATGTGGTTGGGTTTACCTTCTTGCTGCTTCTGGGATGAACTTTAAAAAGCTGAATTTTAGTTGACTGCAACATACTCAACATACATAGGAAAAGACAGCAAAAGGCTGAGATGAACTGATATTTTCTTAGGTTCTACAGCGAATCTTCTTGGTGGGCAAAGAACACTAGAAACTACAGAACAACAGGGAAGCACAGTCTACCCGCCATCGACGTAGACACAATTTTCCGAGAGACCCTAGTTTTAGTTTTCATTTCAATAATCGCCGAGTAGAAAAAAATCGATAACGACAACGTTGTACTTTTCATAAAGCCGGACAGGCTTTGACGACAATATTTAGTGGAGTTGTAAGTAAAATCGAATTAAAATGGAGCAACCGAACGCGCCTTAAATTGGTAATCCCGGATAATTTATGGACAAGGTAGAGATAGTGAATATATCACCATAACCCCACTATTATCTATGATCTCCACCACAATCTTGACAGTAAAGTTACTGTAATCCCCAGAGAGGCCACCGTCGAACACGTCTAGGAACCAATCGATCTGAATCTAATCCGCCTAAAGTCAGCTAGACCCAGAGGGTCTTCATGTACACAAATGTGGCCAGCATATGTACTAGTACATGTTGCCAATGGCGTGCAAAAAAATTATTAGTTCAGCCCTGATGGCACCTTTTGTTTTTTAGTGCTAGCGGTTTCCATTTAACAACAAACAATAGCCACAAAAACGTATAAAAAAATGCAATCAAACAGCGATGCCCGGTTGCCGGTTGTAAAGAAAAAAACAGCAACACTGACCACTGAACAATTTCAATCTATTGTTAGTGTTACCACTCAAAATTGGCCACCACAACAGCGTACGCTATGTAGTTTTTCTCGACAATAAGCCTCCCCAAGTGCACTTGTATGTGTGTTTGAATTTTTCACCATTGGAATCCTTATTGCGGCATCAAATGACAAACAAAACCACAGCAACATCGCTATTTACGAGTACCACCAGCACCAGTCGACGCGTAAAAATCTGTGAAATTTAGCTTTTGTGTGGCCCCACTTAACTTCTATGTCAGCTACCAGAGCTGCCACTATTACTCTCTACTGATTATTTCCATAATTCACTGTAATTTAGGGCTAAGAATTTTTATGCTCCCCAAAGGGCTGCACCATGTATCCCTGAGGTGCACACGTTCCGTCATTTGCACAAAGGACGAGCACCAGTTTTTTGATCTGTCACTGCTTTCGGTGTGCAATTGTCATCCGGTTGATGGCGCATAGTGTACAAGTAGAATTTGAAAGTCCTAACACCTTTTTTTTTGGTTCTTTTGTGTTATGATTTCATGGTAAAAGAGTTTACAAAAACAAAACGGGAACGAATGGTGTCATCTGAAGGAGTCAGTGAAGAAAGGTAGCTGGAGGGTTGCACACATTTCACATAGAGCTGCAGAGCCGTTCATCATTCTTGACAAAAGGCTTTCGAAGCAAACCAAAGACCGCTCACTTATTGTTTACACGAAGTTTTCTGTTTTCTGTTTTTTTTTTTTTGTTAATTTTTGAAAGCCTTTCGGATTTGGTAGATAGGTCTGTTGCCTTTGTATTCAGAGTACTCAGCTCGTAACCTACATTAAGAGTGCACTTCTCGGAAAAGCAAACAAAAATGCGGAACTTTAGGTGGCGCATCCTTGTAGTTTCACTACTCCCTTACAGATACTTTCACTACCACTAATAATTGCAAGAAATAGGGGGGAAACCCCTTGGGGCAAACCGAAAAAAAAAATAAAAAAAACCTCTCGATGCTGGCATGTTTTATTGTTTCCTCTTGTCACGGAATACGTGTGAGACGTGGATTTATGTGAACGAATGCCTGTGTGAACGGAATAACAAAGGAGCCCTGGAAAGATATATGAGGAGGAGGACGATTTAGGGATGTGTTGTCATATGCTTGGGTGGACAGGTTTTTCATGACACCGAAGAAGAGCAACACTGCCCGTAAGCTATTAGATATGAGTACTGTCAATGGAGTGAAGGTTCGCTTCGATGAATGTAAGCAATCGAATCGATTTGATAATGTTGGAATCAGGATTTTCAGGATATGACACCAATATTGATTGGTTGCCGAGGAACTTTTGGATGAGATAAATGTTGGACACGTTTTTGTGTAACCCAGTACCCAGATGAATAAGAAAAAGATTCGTTTATTTGTTATAGAAGATTTCATGGAGATTTGCGATTTGTTTATGTCAGATGGCATCCTTGATGCTTTTGTTAGTATGCGAATGCCATGTAGGATTAGAGATTTGAATTTCTGGGTATTTGAGTGGAAAGTTTTTTGTAATTTATTGGAGTCGATGAATTTGAATGGGGGACAGGAAAGTGGACATATATGTAGATATCGGTTTATGGTGAATTTATCTTGTCCTATAGCTTCCAACTGAAATTAATCTTTTATTTGATAGCTTGGGATAAAATTCTTAAGTGAGTGCTTTATATAGGACTTTTCTTTAAATGCATATTTCTCTACTGACTTTGTGTCCCTTTTTTGCCAAGAAGAATATTTGTCACAGTCCACTCTAAGGAGGTATATTGTTCCCATTTGCACAGTTTGTTTAGTCGGTGATCCCAGCTATTGTCGAAGAGCAGTTTTGCTTTCACTGGAGCTAGATGTGGTCTCCAAATTTCGATTTAAAAAATAAGGAGAGCACCCGCAGAAATATCATTACAACAGAATTGACTACCCGAATGTAATTAAATACCTCAACCTGGCATTAAGCGGATGCGTTAGCGGAGGAAATCATTTAATGGAGCCAATGGCGGCACAATGAACGCAGAGAATAAGCTCAAACTTTGACCACAAACTTATGAATATGCGAACAGAAACTAAGCTCCTACGAGTATTATTCAAAATATCGAGCCTATGGAGGTCGAAGACTAGGCGTTACTCTACGTCTACAGTAACAGCTTGGCAAAGAGTAATATTTGACATTATTTAGATTCATTCTGTGTCCCAGATTCTGTTGGGCTCAGATCTGTCAGGTCAACGTACAACTGTACCATTTGGTCCCCTTCAACTAATCTTGTTTCCAGTTCTGTCCGTATGAATGTTTCCCTGATTATGATTTGAGCGCTTAGATCATGATCTTCAGCTTCTTTATCTAGTCCCTGTCTCCGTCGTTTTAATCCGGCCAAAGTTTTCCATCAGGGTGCAGTTGCAAGACCAATATGGTTGACCCTAATAACATCCCGTGTCACAAAAGGTTAGAGATTGTCTAATAAAATCGTAAGCATCTTCAGAATGACACCACCGAAGTTTGCTACTATTTGGCCAGTAACAAGGTAGCGGGCACCGGTTTGTAAAATAGAAGGACCACCGGTAGTCCACAGCAGGACTTAATTGTTTGCTTCTACCTAAACATTTTTTGAATTCTATATATAGTGTCGGCTGGACAACTATTTTTATTCTCTTTTGGAATGCTTAACTCTAACTTTGGCATGAATTGTACTTGTAAGTGTACCGAAGTGCCGCAGCTTGAAGGATGTGATACTTTACTGAGGTCTTGATACACTATTAATTTGGTGCTGCTTGAACCAGGTTTATTGCCAATAACCCTAACAGCCTAGGGATAAGTTAAGGGAGTGAGCGGCTAGTTTAATTTCAGGGTGATGGATGGAGATCTAGAGACGAAAGGCACCATAGTACCTCATCGAATTTAGGTACGTGTAAGGTCATTGTCTGCCGGGTGATCGATGCAATTTTGATTGCAGTTGCTGGTCGGAGTTTCCACTTCCGTTCCGTGTTGGTTGACAGTAAATAGCTCTGACAGGTTATGAAAGTGGTAACTTCTGTAAGTTACATGGAACAGTTGCATAGATAGTGGGGGTATCGTTCTGTAAGTCCACGTCCCCACAGACTCTGAAGGCAAGGTGCAACTTCATTGCGTACGCCTCCAGGAGAAAATCGACTGTGAATAATAATTCAGCTTTTTCTTTTGGTTTCATCATAGCTGCGTTTATCAGTAGACAAGTTTAGGAGTTAGTTCCTTAACTTTACCCACACAAAAAAATGCAAGTTGTTACCGCGATCATTGCACGGCTTTAAATGTTTAGTTTCCGGTTCAGTTAACTATCTGGACTTATTTATGCGTATTTATCACTGTTGGATAGCGTGAAAGCTCTGGGGTTTAAAAGTTGCCCAGAGCAAAGTCTAATAGCCGAGGATTCTTTGGGGTTGGTTCAGAATTTCAGTGATTGCGGGAAGAATAAGATACGCAGTGATTTTTGTACTTTCCCGTCTTTTTTTCAGAAGTAGAAGTTTATACAAGAGGGTTGATATCACTCCTAAATGAGGTGTCTCTCTTAAGGTTGCAGTATTAAAATGGAAAGCATTATCCAACTGCTGGAAACTTAACTGAAACTGCAAAGAGCAATTCTACTTAGCTATTAACTTGAACCTGCTGAAAGGGGACTACGTTTGATTGGTATAAGCAGGTAGCAATCGAATGAAATGTTGAGGAATTTGGGCACGCAAGGGCTTAAAAATCTGAACCAACGATTGATAAAGTTTGGAGATGAGTTGGCTTAAATAATTATCTTATCAATATGTGAACGGAAACAGAGCTGCCTTTCCAGTACGCCTTTTTTAGAAGCGGGCAAGTATGTTTTCAAATGCTTTCGACAAGATCCAAGCACTTGCGCCATAGAGTGGAATGGATAAATGGCGCAGTCAACAGATTTTCATTTTTTGTGAATCGAACAAACGATGCTGAGATTCTGGCCTTAGGCATGCTTTTTTCTCATCGTATCTCAAACATGATTTGGTACATGTTCTTAGCCTCAGATGCCTTAAACAACTTAGGAGGCGCAGCGGCAACAGCTTTTTATTAGGCTTAAGCTTCAATATGGCTACTTCGCCTAAGTGAGGGAAACAAAACATGTAGTTACGTACTAGATGAGAGCACTTCAGTCAAACTCATATGATGGGCCCGATATAGCTGAATTTTGTTGAACTTTGAAGATAGATTGCGGTTTACTTGCATATTAGTGGCAAGTCATTAATAAAAGCCGAGAATAAAATAGGCCCGAGAACATATCCCTGAGGCACACCTAAACTCATTATTTTGAACTATTGAAAACTTTAGACAAATCTAAGTTGCAAAGGAACGTCACATATTGTCAAATTTTGTCAAGCCTTATATTTGTGAAACAACTGCAGTAAAGAATATAAATCTCACAAGTCAAAAGCCAGGAAATGACGGTCGGGAATGCCAATTAGGGAGAGTTGGTCAAGGAAAAAAAACCAATCAAGGATCAGAGACAATAATAGGAACAAGCTTGATGGGTAACAAATGATTCGGGCTCCAAGAAGAAACGCAAAACCTTTGATTTTGAAAGCAAAAGATTTATTTTCAAATAGGGCATTTATGTCGCCTGTTATGATCGCAAGTTAATAAAGTACGAACAACTTAAAAAAAGGTCTAAAAACAGGGTGAGACAAGTATTTTTTATTTGAGTTTTAAGTGCAGGATACTAAGCAATTAGTAAAGGATTCAGAAACATTTACTATCAACTACTTAATGCCGGACGCATCGAGGATTCCGCACTTGCTATAAAATCTGGTAGTAGGAATTGAAGGCACACTTTAGATTGAGGGGCTGTCGGCAAGACATAGGCTTGACACTGATGAAAATTAGTTGGATCCACACGCCTAATGATATCCTATGCATATATGGGCATAACTGGAGGTGCTATGACTCTTTAGGTTCCCATCAAATCAATAGACAGTTGCTCTGCTGTCCCTTAGTAGGGGTTTTCCATCAATGACGTTGTTTAATTAGAAGCGGGGCAAAGATAAGCTCGACTTATAAATAACATACTCCCTTGATCGAAAAGTTCCCGGAATAACCACCGTGTGGCGCTCCCACTTTTCCGATTTGAGTTCTGTTTGTTTGTTAAGTTGATACATCTGTTGTTGATATTCCTTCTTAGTCTTAGCATCATAGCTTGACGTCTGCAAAAGTTACGTAGCCAAGAGTACATATATCTCTGTGTGTGTTGGCGATTTTTCCATTACTTACTCTCGGCTACTGAAACGCGTTCCTCGTAGTGGTTTTTTTAACTCGATGGAACAGAAAGCCAAATCAGGTGAATTCGGTGGCCGTTGGATGGTATTTGTTGCATTTTTCGTCAAAAAATTACGAAAAATGATGGCACTGTGCGTTATCATGGTTTTCTGGTCTCTTTCGGCAAATTGCTTCACGCAAACGTCTCATAACGCCCAAATATTACTCTTTGTTTACTGTCTGGCCTTCTGGTAAAAATTCATGATGCACTACTCCGTTGTAATCCATGAAAACTGTGAGTATTGCCTTCTTTTTTGACTGAAAACGGCGGGGTTTTTTTGGTCTCGGCTCATTTGGTGAACGCCGTTCACTTGCCTGATGTCTGGATTGTGTGTCGTACTCATAAACCCTCGTCTCGTCTCCAGTAATGATCCTTTTGATGAATGTGGGATCGGATTCAGCCTCGCAAATCACCTCTTTTGCGACGCCAACACGGTATTTTTTTTTGCATGAAATTGAGGCCTTTTGGCACCAACTGCTACACGACGGAAACCCAAATCATTGACCAAAATGTCTTGGACGGATCCATAGGCAATGTTCAAGTACTCCGCTATCTCTCTGATGGTTAATTTGTGGTTATTGACCCACATTTCTTTTATTTCATCAATGTTTTCGTCGGTTTTCGATGTCGATGGTCTGCCACTGCGTTCATCATTTTCGATTAACTCACGACCACTGGTAAACGACCTCGTGCCACTGGTAAACGACCGTTTTCTTTAGAGAACCGTTGCCGAAATACTTTTCCAACATTTCCAACGTTCGCGTACCATTAAATCCGTTTTTTACGCAAAATTTAATACCTACAAGTTCGTTGTTCCAGATTTAAATCCATTTCTTAAATTGTAAAAAATCGCCAAACGCACAGAGTTAGTGTACTCTTGGCAACGTAACTTTGCAAATGTCAGACCTTTACGCAACTGAAGGTTGCTATGATTTGTCAGCTACAAGATGCCTGTCATAGGTCTGGTGTAGTGGTAAGACCACCGGTAGTCAATACCAGCACATATAACAGGGTACCATGGGGTCCCCAGGATTTCGGTTTGGGTCTTACTTGTTGAGGTAGGCCCCATTGTGCGTGCGTCACGGTGGTTGTGGGTTTAATCTAAAACGCAAGAAGTATGCACCCGCTGGTCCCACTCGATGTATGATTGCAAAATACTGGTTGCCGAGATTCTAATCTCAGCAAGAGGTTTTAGATGGGCCTCGACTCAAACCAAGAGTGGAACATATGCCCTCAACACGGGCTCCGAATTGTTTGCAAAGGAATTGACAGAGAGCAATGGCAAATCGTATTCTTGTTCCATAGATGTATGGGCATCCACTGAAATTCAGTCTCCACAAGTATAAACACATGACACGTTCTGCCCCTCAGTAAGTTGCTTACTAGAGCCGTCGATGGGTTGCTTATTTAGCAGCTACATAAGTGTACCGGACATAAGTGATGCAACATCCAACGACGCTTGCAGTGAAAACGATGGCGACACCGACGAGAATTTCTTCAGCGTTTGTCCGGCCTATGCTCGCACCAGGCTGCGGGGACTCGACGTTGGTATTATACCGAAAACATTTTCATCGAAAGACTTAGAAATTTCAGCAAAAGGAACACACCAGCAGTACTCGTACATTGGATAAGTTCCATGCTTGATTGCTCTGTTCCGACAGAAGAAAAGTAAAACAACAAACTTCTATCTGTGGGGCCTCTGTGCACATTAAAAGGTGCCTATTCCACATGTTAGTAATTTCTGCTGGATAGGGCTTTTCCGAGGCATCACTGAATCCAAGTATTTTCAGGTTGTTATCATCTCTTCTCATCTCGATCGATCACAGAGAGTTGCATTTGTGCAAAGGTTCCAAAGGAGGAAGCTCTCTAGTTAATGGGATTCAAATAATGCTTGACATCGTGGTAGATGCTGTGACTTACGAAAATGTTTTAACATAACCTCTTGTTCCAAAGAATATGCCAACGATTTATCCTTTGCATTTAAATTTCGATTCAAACTTCATAAAACAATTTAACGATTCACTTGGCATTTAAATGAGAAAATAATTGCTTTCCGGAAACGAAAAAAATATCCAAAAAAATAGCTAACAGAAAGGAGCTACAAGTCTTGCTTTAAAAGTTGTACAAATTGTGTTTTTATATACTCTTTCCTTTTTTTTTTTTTAAATTTGCAATTTACTTAAAAGTTGAAACCCTACTCCCTCTGCACTCACGCGTATCCCCAAACAAACCAAGAACCCGGGGGAAAATTTAATTTTCCCATTGCAAGTTGGAAAGCTTCCTCAAATGCAGCGTACTACTACCTTACACTTTTGCAGAGATTCGTACAGGATATTACAAATACAACTACGAGTGCTGCCAGTAAAACAAAATGCATTTCACCCTGAAGAAGGTACAAAATCATGAAACACTGTTGTCATGTTGGCTTAAGGGAGTTCCTACTGGGGAGCTTCCTTTGCTGGTAAGTCTCCAGGTTTTCTGCTACCTCCTTGGATGAAATATCCTCGTTCATAAGAAGTGAAGCCGTTTATGGAATTGCAGGAGAGAGTGTTCACATAAATCATTCATGAAATGAAATTTACTTTTTGTTTTTTACAAATCTTGTTGTTGGTGTTAGAGGTATCCAAATGGACTGGCAGCTAAACGTCCTCGTTAAGTTTGTTTGTGTTGGGGGTATTGCAGTATATTCGAGAGCCAAACGGAAGTAATAAAAATCTGAAAAATCTCTGAAAAGATTTCAATTTTACTCCTCTTTTGTGTTTAATTTGGATAAATGTGCTGAACATAATTGATTGTTCCTTGGGAAACCAAACGGGATGCTATTGTATAAGGGATGAAGGACTCTTTTCTGAAGGATTGCCCTTTGCTACATGGCAAAATAGTCGTTGCTGTTTCGTTAGGTTTTCAGTAAGTGCTAAGTGGGCAATGAAATTTGTTTTTGCGTTAAGAAAACATATATAGTGGGCTTCATTTCGATTATAAGAAGGAGAGTTGGGTGAAAACACTCCTTTTCAGATGTAATTTCGGGGTTTCCAAGTGACTTTTCAATTTAAAATGGTCTCAAGGAATCGAAAATCTCTGTAGTATGGATAATATAACCACCATACAACACAATGTTACAACTAGAATGTATTCCTAGAATCGATGCCACTAATACTAGTAAGTATTGGAAGTCAATTGTCAGTACTGTGAATGTGTGGAAATTCAAAAGAATTTACCTCTCTCTGCTTGAGTTACCTTCAATTTTCCTGATTTGAAGTTAAAAAAACAAAAAAACACTGTTGCGCTGGCATCCCGGTTTGGGCCATGGCCTAGCTTCTTGACACTCATTTGTGTTGCTCATGTTGTCATTTTTGTCACATCTGAGCGGGGCTTACGGTTTATCACCGGATCCGAACGGCACTCCTAAGAAGTTTTTTCGTAGGCAATTTTACTTTCGGGAGTTTGCCATTGCCCGCCGAAAGGGTGATGACGATTCGAAAAATTGTTGGCGATGCCGGGGATCGAACCACGGACCCTCTGCGTGATAGTCCAATGAGCTAACCATCGCGCCCTCGACACCGAAGTTAAGTGTCAAAAAATAAAGTACTTTGGGTCTTTACACCAATGATAAAGTCAAGTTTCCCAGACTCTCAAGATGCACCGATGCATTGATATTCATATAACAAAGCCACCACTTTCAAAGCCATCTTAATGAGAGTAGTTCTTGACGCAACTCGCATACAATCGTTGGCCAAATTTACGCCGAAAAAAGGTTTAGGTTGGATAGTTAAGGAGGGCGTGCAACAGAAGAATGGCCGTCGATGAAATCAATGGTGACATTTGCAGCCGGACTACAGGAAGCTTTTTTGAACTGCTTCGTCATATTTGTAGATCTGGTAACGAAGAAATGTTCAATGCTAAGATAGGTTCTTGAAATTAAAAATTGTGGTGTATGAGTCTTTAGAAGACAAGGGCGACGCCACAAAGGTATTTTTGTATAGTCTCCTCCTCAAGAAAGATCTATGTATGCGTAATACCGTAAGTATGATATTCCAAGAAAGAAGAACATCTTTGATAGGACAGTCGATAATAATAGCCTACGTGACATCACGTCTTGTAAAGGATTTAGCCTTATTGACTTTGGTGCTAAATGAAATGTCATTGTAGCCAGCACAAGGTTTACCTCATCTCAATAAACACAAGGGGTCACGGTGGTCTACGGTAAAGGAAACGCCTGACCAAATTGACCGTCAATCGATCAGGACAAAGTATATCTTCAGTATTTTAGACGCTTCGACGTTCTGGACAGCCAGTATTACCTTGAATCATTACATTGTTGGAGCCAAAGTACTAATACGGATTTCTCAAGGGCTGCAGAAGAAGGAGACTACTGTGAGAAGATATAAAGTAGAAAACTGCAATTGCAAGAAGCCGCCAGAATTTTTTTCCGAACGTGTATTACGAAACCTATCAATAACTTCCTCGTCGCCAGCATCAAGTACCGAAGACCAGTGGCAACGCATCCAATGTTTAATTAAATAAGCCACCACCTCGGATTTCCTCCTTATTTGATGAAGAATGCCAGCAAGCACGTTCAGCTAAACAAGAAACGTATGAGGCGGTTCTGCAATAAAGGACAAGAGCTCTACAGAAAAAGAAAAAAGAGCACCAGAACGTACGATTGAGGATATTTAGCACTCCAACTCCAGAGACGAAGAATAGAATCACTTATCTCCAGATCAAGGCAACAAGATCCGCGTAGTCACCTGTGGATAAAGAAGAAGGAAAACTTGTAGTGAAATCAAAGTTAGTAATGAGAATATGAAAAATCTTCTTCTGCAGACTGTGCAATGCCAGTGAAGGTTAAAATCTTTTCTTCAGATAAAGTACGTCATTCATCTCAGGCAATTATAACCAGAGCTTCCGTCCACTTGACAAAATCGAAGTGGGAACATGAGAACAAAGCTGCTGGACCTGACGGCTTGGCGACTAAGATGTTCAAAGCTGCTGGGAGTTACCTTGCCGAGAGCATACATTGACTCATTTCTAGGATCGGGTCAGAAGACTGTATGTCTAATAAATAGAAATCGGGGGCATCATTTTCCGGATTCAAAAAATCGGGGCATCCTCCTTGCACGCTCTATAGACGTTTAGTCTTATCTCCAGATCAAGATCCAGTATTGCTTAGTAGATCTTATCTGATTGGACGCTGTCTGTGTGACTTCAGGCTAGAAAAGTCCACAATCGACCAACTTTTTACAATTCGACAGAACCTCCATAAAACTTATGTTCAAATCCATGTGAGAGGATTTATAGAGCCGGGGCATATATAGCTATGTAAGTTGAATTTTGACATCTCTGCCAAACTAATTCTATGATGAGTGAGAATGCACGCTGCCCCGTCAAAGTTGGTGATAACCAACTGATAGCTTTTATATCAAGTCAACGCCCTACCATGTCACGTTTTCAACACCATGCTTGAAAGAATTGTGCGGAACTCAAATACTAACACTGGAGCATTTAAAGGTTGTGCGATTTCTCTCATACGCCACAGCTGGGCCGCAGATTGTGGTTTTGGTGGCAATACCAACTAAACCGAACTGAAGACATTCATTACCAAAATAAAAGATCCTCATATTACCGTTCTCGTGTTGATAGTCAAACGCTCACACTAATCCCCAGGGCCAGGTATCTGGATATCACGCTTGACCCGTAGAAGAAAGTTACAGAGTATGGAAGACATGTGTCATATTGAATGCCCAAGTCAGAGCCTTTGAAAGAAGTGAGGACTACAATCAAATATGACATTGAGGTTGAACACATCCATAGAGCGTGCAATTCTCTCATACGGGTTACTAGAATGAAGGCTCGCTTTGGACAAAGGCTACAATATCACAAAAATACAAATGCTCTAAGGAACCGCCAGTATCACCATCTTGGGCGTTTTGAGGGCGGCCACATCGGATGCCTTTACTATGCTCCTGCATCTCTGCCTCTACGATTGTTACTAATTGGCCATGTGCCCAAACTAGGTATCCCACACAATTTCCACGTCCGTAGATGTGGGAATGAAAATAAGAAGAGCCAGACTGCCTGCACTAAAAAAACTATTCTTCGACGATATAAGCGACTGCTCGGTTAGAGGATATTATATCTAATTTATTTTGTTAACTCCACTTGCTGGATCTAGGCCCCGACTGTCTCAAATCTTCAACAGTACACATCATCATCATAACCGGTGAGTTTGTAGTATTGTGTGGTAAATGAGGGTAATCATAAATACAAGAAAGCTGATCTTGCTCGCAATGGGCAATGGAATGAGCAAAATTACCAACTTTTCTGGAGAAAAAGGAAAACACATGAGAAGTCCATGGATAGCTCTGAAGTACTAGGGGTCTGTTGTTTTCATCTTCATGGTAGGGGACCTTTACAACTGGTTAGGTAAACTTACGCTTGTTGTTCAAGTGCAATACTAGTGTGGAAGAAGGTAAAGGGTCGACGTGTTTGAGAGTGCAACGCCTCTTTGAACTCTGCTGAAAGTCACGGGATTGCACGAGATAGACAAGGTTGAGAGGGACTACTTGCGTAAGAACTACCTCAGAGCTCTTATTCAGAATCTCTATTACCGTCAAGGTGCTTACGAAACGAATACTTTGTTACATGTTTTAGAAAAGAAGAACCGGTTGCTTATCGGCGTGTAGGCACGGGAGAACTTGAAACTGAGGATTTCATAGAAATAAACATGAAACTGCACACTTTTAGGTTAGTTCTTTAACCGAGTGCGCTGGTGTGATATAAAAGACAACTCTACTACGGAAAAGTGCCTCTGAGTGTGCTTGTATCTGAATTTCTTCTAGGCAACATCATAATAAGATCTGATATCAAAGATATTTTGCAGTAAACAGATATTTACGGGAAGATTTCAGGAGTAGGAATGTTCACTATTATATGGTGTTCAGCACCAGGGAAACCTTTGGAAGGCGAGATATGTGAACTCAAAAACCCTACTCTTTCCGTTGACATCGTTGACTTCTGCTATGCCATAAATCTAGTCAATGGAGGCGCATAGTTTTATCATGCGACCATCACAATATCAGCTGAAACTGATCTAAAAAACAGTGATTATCAAAACAGATAGACCTCCTTGTGCTGAGCGAATGATTGAAATTCCCGTTCTGACGTCTAAAACAGATGAAAAGCCAATATAGATAAGGAAACCGAATATTATCTTATCGTAGACTGATTTCGCGTTCATAGTGACTATACCGATGTTTGCCAACAATCCAAGGTCCATCCAAGCTTAGGAGTGAAGGCATTTAAAACATCTGAACTTACTACCGCGGATTTAGTGCACGTGGTTACCAGTAGACATGTGGAGATGGATCCATACTAGTATAGCAGTAAAGAAATCGTAATTGAAAGCTCAGGATTCCTAAAAAAAACGAAGTATCAACGATTTAAGGGCATCAGGGCATTGATTACTAACGAAGATGCAGCAGAATAGTGCGATAGAAGGACCATTAATGATACTGACAAATGGCTATCCAAAGTCCGAAGGGGCGAAGTTGATAGTAATAGCAAGAATTAGTACAGAAAAATCCCCAATCATACCAATTTATTCGTAAGCCATCCAGAAAAAGTCTTCATAACCAATTCATTCTAGAAGAACTTCAATGTTTGTAGCTTACCCGGACATTTATTAAATTGGCAATCTTGCTGAAATGAATATCGACTGAGTAATCTCCTCTAACGACCAGGAGAACATAAAAGAAACCATAATTCCTTGGAAACCATTCGAAAGGAAATCCTTTCACCAGTAATGGTTCTAATCAATCACCGATGGACTGGCAAATCCATCATCTTCCATGCCTGGTTCTACGAAAGTATTTATTGACTCAACGAATACACAACCACCTGCTATTCCATGAAACAAAAGCGGATTACTTATATAGTACACACACTGTACATACCCAACCCATACACAAGTGCAGAGAAAGATCCTTAATATCAGTAAGGCAAAATATCTTTTCTCATGCGTTTGTTCAAAAGGACATCTATCATGACTGTGGCAAAATAAAAACCACAAACCACAAGGACAGGAAATTATACCTCTGTATATGAACGTACATTTATCTACGATTCACCATGTTAAAGGATAAAGTAGCAATCCAAGGAGTACCTACTTGTAGAGGTTGAATTCATGTGTATCCAAGGATATGTCACAAAAGTCGTTTTCATTTTCTTTCCAAATTCGTATGATATCTTACCAAGCCATAGTTCTTCTTATCCTTCATCCTCAGCGAAACACCGAAATAACAGAAAACTTTTGGGAAAACTTTAAAACAAAACTTCTGCTACAACGTACTCGTAGCTCGTAGATCATCTTTTTCCCTTGACTGACTAGAAAGGAGAGAAAAAACGACGCCTTCTGAAGTGCAACAATAATTGGATACGCACTAGAGAAGGGACCACAAGTTAGACAACGAGAAGTGTATCTATATCCTTTGAAATTAGTCCTTGCATTTCTCTGAAAACCACAAAAGCGAAACTAATCTTGTTTTTGAACAGTTGTACGACTTCGTGACAATACTCGTAGCTCTGTCGCGACATTGCTGTGTCCTCAAACAATTTCAAAGGTGATTTACAAAGTATTCGTATCTACACTCACTGAACCTGTAAAACGTCGGTATAGCAAGACAGCGATATTAACGAAAAAGTATATCCTCTTCGAAAGAGAACAAAACAAAAAGGAGTAATAGAACACAGCCAAGTGGTGTCTAATCCTTTGACATTTGTCATCCCTGCATGTTTCAGTTGCAAGTGCAGTTGCTGCTGTTTTTATATTGTAGTTTGACGCTTTGAGCCTTATGTTGAACTTTTTACCTTGATATAAGATTCTTATCCGCATTTGAGGGTGGATCAACAGACAAAAGAAGCGCACTTACAAGTAAGCTGAGGCAATTGAAAGTTTTAAGTCCTTCCTTTCAGGTTCTGTGTTACGGTTCCGCATGTGTGTTATCTTTTCAAAATTTCCTTGTGCTTCGGCAGCAAGGACATTTTATAACTACTTTGACTTGTCCAATAAAAAAATATAAGAGGGATGAGGAATGATCCTAAGAAATGTTTCATTCTCAATTGACATGGATGGGAAACTTTGTTACTACGAGTATGTTTCAAAGTTTCTCTTTTCCTTCCGGTGGAAATTTAATTCAAAGTTTGAAGGTCCTTTGACCAAATTGTTTTGTGTTGCAGTTGATGTTCTTGTTACTAGGAATCAGTGAGGAGAAACCAAGGTTCGTGTTGTGGACAGTGATTTTTTTGTTTCTATGCCACAGATGGACAGTGCTGTGTAGTTGTATCAAGACAAAAATCCAGGGGAATTAACCTTTTGGTTTAGGTGGACATGTTTCCAAAAGATCCCTTGTGTAGATAAAGACTCTTCCAAAGTTGCAAAGCTGCTGGGACAACAGATGATTCTGTCTGAAACATTAAAAATCAACCGATATCGGTTTGACAAATAGTACAAATTCAACAACTGTCTTCACAGTAAGTTTTATGGTCTCTTGGTTAAACCTGTCATTGTGATTTGCATATAATTTCTATACATAAGTCATTCTGGTCCTGAAAAACTCCCCTCTGAGCCTCGTCCAGCAAGTTCACCCTTATTTTTCATGTAAACTGTAACCAAACGAACTCAGTAAAAACCCGACAATCCTTTCCTTTCCTAGCACAGATTCAGAAAGAAGTCATGCCCAGGCTACGGAAAGTCGATTCTTATCTCTAACGCCTTACTTTATAGAGAGAACACCTTTCGATCTAAGAAGGTTGAAAAACACATTTCCCAGTACATTGTCGATTAGGGCTAGACTTTAGAAGCATTGAATGATCAGTATTAAGTTAAGACATGCACCATACCAATGGAAACACGGACTCTTCAGCATCCGCGATCCGAGTCTTATTTACCAATATTGCTGTTATCTACAGAATTAGTGATTTATCTACGACATGTTGTCTGGTCAAGTGGTCAAAAGTGGCTTTGCCAAAGGTACCTCTAATGTGGATAAAAAAAATTGCACCGCGTACTTATTCTTGTCGGTTACGCCTTCAATTATGTTCGCCAGATTTCAAAGAGCAATCTAGCCACGGTGTATTGTGATCAGCTCACTCAAAGCTTAGGTAATAGAAGTTGTGAACTGTTTCCAATCTGGCCATCTGGAAAGTGGTCTTTGAAAGGATTATTTCTGCATTCAACACGGTGTGACTGCCAGCCTGATTGATTTGTCAATTTTGAGGACTTTGAACAGGCTGCTGGTTTCATCGAAAACTGTCTTCTGTTTCATTCTGATTTTTTTTTAGAGCTGAAAGCTCCTCCTTTAACCGTACCCAGCTAGTTTTTGGCAAATTTCTTCTCTAAGACGAGGCCCAGACTTCGCATCCAATTTCAAATCAGGTGTACCTATGGCCTGAAATGGAAGACTCTAATACCGGGTGATCTTTTTGCTGTTTGGGTTTTCAGTGTTCTATTATTGATAGCTCACGCGTGATTCGTGACATGTGTCTAAATCAAACCATGCTCTGTTAGCATTTTTATTTCATCGTGGACAGAAAAAATGCTTTTGCGAACTTCGACCAGTTTGCGGTCGTCATAACCGACCTACTGAGCAAGCAATTCAAGCGTAAGTGACCAAATTTCGCACACATTTCACGCTATTGGGCAAGTCACCTACCCGTATGCATAGAGTGTGGACAGGGGAAGATATTGCTGTTGTATTGCCTGTATTAATGGAGACGGTGATTTGTCCATTTGTCGCTGTTTGTAGTAATTAGGATTCTGGACTCGCATAAGTGGAACATTTTATGCAGGAATTTTGGTATACAACCTGTGTACGAACTGAAGCTCAACTACCTGACACAACGTCAAATTTTCGGTGAGTGTCTTGTGTGATGGAGCTCATTTCTGGTTGAATGCATATGTTCAATTAACCAAACTGCAGTATTTGGTCCGATGAGCAACATCAGGCTTTAAAAGAGCTGCGAATTCACCTGAAAAAATGTATTTTTTCTGTGCGATTAATGGCCTGTGAAAACATCGTCAATGGCGCCCGCTGTCGTTCAATGTTTTCGACCTTTTTCTTGCCCAAATAGCACGAGCTCAACATGGTCGGCATGTGGTTCCAACAACGCGGCACTTCATGCCACATAGCATGCGAATCGATGGATCAACTGAGAAATGAGTTCGGTAAGCAATTTATTTCTCATTAAAGACCGATGAATTGGACGGCTAGATCTTGCGACTTGACTTAGACTATTTCTTTTTGTGGGGATACGTCAAATCATTTATTTATGGCGATAATCCAGCGTCAATCCCAGCCTTGGAAGACAATATTACACGTATTATTAGCGGGATACCAGCAAATATTTTCGAAAAAATGATTAAGAATTGGAGAGTGCAGTGGACATCTTAAAACCTAGTCATGGTCAACATTTTCATGAAATAATCTTTAAGAAGCAAATGGCAACATTGAATTATTAACTCAAATTTAAATTGTGAACACTTTTGCAATTTTCCTGCGTTTTTTTGACAACTAAAAACCAAACGCTTAGAAAATCATCCATAAGTACTATTCATTCGGCAATCTCCAGCATACCTGTTGGATCACATTAATGTGATTACTTGCTGTCAAAGTTGTTGACAACCCTGTCGTATGATATTAAAAATTCCAAGAAATAATGGCCTCTCTGTCCCAAAGGTTTTCTGAGGACTAATATCGAGGGAGTTGATAAGTTCCATCACGGCATTCGATCAACCCAAATACTCCTTTTCAGAGTCGCGGTAGAACCGAATCACAAGGACAATACACAATTCACAACCACAAATTGGTGTAATTCTCAGTTTGTTTCGTGGCTTATGTGCTACTGTGATTAAAATACAATATAAAGTGAAATTTTAATTTTGAAATACGCGCCCTTTTTGATTCCGACAAATACAGTTTTTTTTGTTGGTAGTACTGTCAGTGACATCTCTGTCAAATTTTATGGCAAAATCTGCATTTGTTCAATAGTAACGGACGTGTTTTGTGCACAACAAAATGTAAGCTGTGCGATATTAATCGCTCTTAACTGACATCAACATCAACTGATGACCAACACGCCGCGGAAATCAAAGCTTTAATGCGCAATAATCCTCGATTTGCAATAAGAGACCTCGCTGATACTGTGACATTTCATTTGGATCAGTCCAGACCAGTTTGAAAGATTTTTTTTTAAAGTCTAATCTATTCGGTTCGGAAAACACTAAAAGGGCGTAAATTTTTCGTAAAAATTTCAACTCATATCATTCTACGATGGTAAGGTGAAAAGTTCTCGGCTCGACAATGAAAGACTGCTATTTTCTGTTAAAAAATGATTTTATTTTTTTAAGATTATCTCCCTTGACTTCAGCACACTTGATCCAGCGTTTCTCTCACATCAGTAATCCTTCCCGAAAGTGAGAGTCTGGACGGCTATGAAGATATCCATCTACGACTCACTCACTTTCTTCATTGGATGCGAAGTGCTTCCTAGAAACAAAGTTCTTCAAGTTTCGGAACAGATGGAAGTCTGAGGGTGTCAAATCCACAGAATAGGCAAATCATACGATTTTTTTTCTTCTTTAAGCCAGCCCTCTTTTCGCAAATCTTGGCATCCAGCTGGTGAAGAAGTTTGGAGTAATATTCGGCTGTAATTGTTCTGCCTTTTTCAAGGTAATCAATTAACAGAATCCCTTTCGCATCCCACAACACACTGGCCATGAACTTTTCGGCAACTTTGGATGAATTTCCCTAGGGGTTAATCCAAAACGAAGAATTTTATGACCGCACGATATTCACGTTTATTCATTTTAACGAAAACACGCAAGACGTTTACTGCAAAAATTCGTGTAAACAAACTTCTTGAGAGAATAAGCTGAAACTTGTCATACGAACTAATGGCACGTGCATCAGGGAGGAAACATAAATTTTTGCTGATTAAAAAGCCAGCTCCGCGTCAGGCCGATAACTTTTCACCTTGCCCTTATACAACAACCTTATCGATTAAGCATCGTGTGACTACTGGCTATTCTTTAAGTTTAAGAGACCGTTTCGACACGATTAAGGAGATAAAAGTCGAATCGCTGCACGCTCTGAATGCCATTCCAGAAATTGGCTTCAACAATTACTTCGAGGATTGAAAAAACCGTTGGCATAAGTGTATTGTGTCGGGAGGGGAGTACATTAAGGGCGATGAAATAGGTTTAGAAGAAGAAATAACGATTTTAAAAGTTATAAACTATTTTACCTCTTTTTTTTTTTCTTCACAGTAGTATGCAACAGTTGAATATTGTCCGGAAATTGTCCAAATTTAGATGGTGAGATTCAACTCGTCACAAAAAGAAAAGTTCTCGGTTCGTGCGATGATGTAAAACCACGTAACCTTCTATTTTATAGGCATTTATTCCAATTCAATTGTTTCTATATTGATATTTTGTGAAATTGGATCTAGGGATCGATGGGATATGCGGTATCTCAGGCAGAGACCCTTCACGGATGGAAAGTAGGGTAATGCGACTGCGTCAAAATGAATCTTCTGTTATGAATATGATCTTTTGTGGTCAACTATTGTATAAATACGATTGTACCTAAGAGTAAACTGGTTGACAGAATTTAGACATCACATCTGCCCAAAGAAGAAATTGTTCACTGTTTTAGTGGGGGTTTTTGGAATACAGAATGGAGCGGACGGGAGCATTTGTTGTATTAGCAGATAAATCACTGAAGTTATTTGATATGAAACTTTTCGGGTCACCGAATTTCATTATGCAACGCCAAATTGAATTGATTGAAGCATTGAACTTTTAATATTGTATGAAACATACTTCAAAATCTGTTTGGAATTTCTAAGTCCCATCTTCATATATCATCAATCCTATCAACCGTCGTGTTAACCTCTTTCAAATGGGATACTCCGGACTTATCCGACTTCCTGCGCCTCATCCCTTTATATAAGTTGTCGACACACCATTTAACGCTGTTTTGGATTGTCCATAGATACTCTATCAGCCGCATGGTTTAAAAATACTAAATCAATCGAAAATTTATATATGTACAAGGTGGCTCAAAAGTTGTTATTCGGGCGCGATTTTTGCCATTTTCCATTACTCTTGACAGAACTTCCAGCGATAGGTCCTTGCATTCTTGACGGATATTCTCTTTCTCTCCTAGGCTTGTTGACAGGTGATCATGCAGGGCAGGGCAAAGCGCCAAAACTAGGGATTGGGCGACCCGGAAATGGAGCTCTCAGAATTTCGGTACAGGCTCGTACAGTGTGCGCTCCCCGTCCACAGTAGTCGTTTACCCCGCGGTGTTATCGAAAAAATAAGGCCCGATGACGCCCCCAGCGTAAAAAGCACACCATGCATGCATTCACTCATGATGATTTTCGATGAAAAGATTTCTCTCTCATGGTCGAGATTTAGAATGTCTTGAGCGTAGGTTACATGGACTTGGCGGTCAACAGCTAGCAGCACAGATGCACTCTCTGCATTTTGAAAGGGAACATCTTACAGTCTTTCATCAGAATTTTTTGTACATAAATACCGCCGATTGATGCCCAATTGCGTGGCATGTCGTCTGGTCGATACGTTGGTCTCCTCTGCAACGACTTCAACCACAGCTGTGATATTCTCAGCAGAACGGCTGCCCTGGGGCTGGTCAGACCTGGCAGCAATTCGAGTTGCCCCATTCTCTGCTAGGCAACCGACTAAACGTCATAGTGGTTGCCCAGTTGGACAACCGGGAAATCTGGGCTGAAATTCACGTTGCGCCAACACCATCGACGAATTATTCCCCAAAAAAAATCATAATTCCACGTTCGCTTAGAAGTGTAGCGATTCATGTCTTGTTAGTGAATGTCAAAGTAGTATTGACATTTCGCTGACTCCTCTCAATAACGTCCTATCTCAAAAAAAAAGAGTGAAAGAGTAGTACGAGGGCAGGTCAATAAGTCCGTGACTTTTGGATTAAAACACAGATTGTTTGATAAAAAAATAATTTTATTTTTCAACGTAGTCTCCCTTGAGCTCTATACACTTTGTCCAACGCTTCTCCAATTTTTTTATCCCTTCCAAAAAAAATGATTTGTCGAGGTCCTCAAAATAGGCCTTTGTTTGCGAGATGACTTCATCATTGGAGTCAAATCTTTTTCCACCAAGCCATTTCTTCAGGTTTGGGAACAAGAAGTAGTCGCTCGGAGCCAAATCTGGAGAATAGGGTGGATGAGGGAGCAATTCATAGCCCAATTCATGGATTTTTGCCATGGCAACTGCACATGTGTTTGTGGTCGACTGTGAGCAAACGCGGCACCCATCTTGCGGAAAGCTTTCTCATGCCCAAGTGATCATTCAAAATTGAAACCACTGAGCCATGCGAGATCCCTACGGCTTCCACAATCTCTCGCACTTTCAATCTTCGGTCGGCCAACACCATATCGTGAATTTTTTCGATTGTTTCGGGTGTAGAGACCTCAACTGGGCGTCCAGGACGTTCGGCATCTTCAGTGCTTGTACGGCCACAACGAAGTTCAGTAAACCACTTTTTTACCATTGAAATCGATGGTGCAGTGTCCACATAGTATTTATCAAGCTTAGCCTTGGTCTCGGTAATGGTTTTTTTTCGCAAGAAATAATGCTTAATAAGCACACGAAATTCACTTTTTTCCATTTTCTCCTCAAATTAGTGAGTAGTCTGATAAAAATAGCTGTCAAACACAAACTAACTGACGCAGCAAGTTTAAATTTTGACAGGAGTCAACTGACAGATGCCTGTTGACAGGAGCAGTGTTGCTGTTTCAGTAAAGAGGTCAGAAATTCAAAAAGTCACGGACTTATTGACCCGCCCTCGTATATCCCTGCAGTTCATCATATCGATCTGCTGCATTGTAAAAAGTTCAATCGGAGGCTTAATATTTATTTTGAATACATTTTATTCTTCTTTTAAGCTTCGTAGTCACTCTGTCATTTTTGAGATATGACATTGTTGAAAAGAGCGAGGGATTTTTCCCCTTTGCATAAAATTACGGCTTCTTCCCATAGGGTTATGATTTTGACCACCTATGATAACTGCCAATAATAACTATGATAAATAATCTCCTGCAGTGAACATTTGATTATTTTGACAGACAAAAGGTTTATTACAGGATTATGGTGGCATTACTGGCCGTTCTAACTATAAAGATGTAAATATTGTTTTAGAGTATGTGTATTGGACGACATATCCTGTCACGGCAATGTCACTATGTAAAATAAAAAATAAACAAAATTGAGAACACTAAACTAGTCTGATCCGAAATGTTTTATAGTGGTGATACGAATACTATCGAGTAGCAGGTGATCTCTTACATAAATTCCTTAACTGACAGTCATCCACTATTCAATCTTTTCTTATGAACTTGTCATAATGCGACGTAACTTACTGCAAATTGAGTTCTCAAATGACATGATATTCTTGTGTTAATTGAAAACAATTCATGTCAAAGGCAAGAAATTGAGAAACTATTTAGCATTCCGATTTATGACATACTTAGTCAACCCGTTGACCACGTTGATCGATCAATAATTGTCATCGTTAAATAATTGTCTCAAACAAGAGATCTTGTAACAAATGAATCCAAAATACATTTCTCCAGACAGCAGTAGTAAAGGTCAAAATAACATTTCAATTTATAATGGGTTTTGAATTTGCATCTACGGTGTGTGAAGAGTAAAAGAAAAAATCCGAATGTCTTTTTAGTAAATTAGAGTTGCTTTTTTATTGCTGTTTTATCTACAAGCCTTCGTGGTAAGGTTTCAAGTTATATACTTGCTTAGATGGCGATACGGTCCAGACTGGACTAGCGCTCCAGCTAAAATGCCTCTTCAGCTAGTGCGATCTTTTGCAAGATATCTCCAGCTGTGCACCAATAGATGAATGAAGTCTCCTTCCATTTGTGTGCATATCGGTTCTTTGTCGCTTTTTCCAAGTTTTCGTGACGAAGTCGACCCTAGAGTTTCTATCTTAAATCATTCAAAAGAATTTTCGTTCGTTTTGTCAGTCTCCTCCTAAAGCTTAATAAACCGTTGTTTAAGTACTTTCAATTTCAATTTCATTGAAGGTCTCGGTTTTGTCATCAGAGGTTTGTATCATCCTGCACCATCTGCGGCTAATATTTCCTTTCAAATAAGCAACGAATGAAATGCTTATTACCCAAATGAAATCGATAATGGAATAATGGATAGTCGTTCGTCGTTCGTGAGATATCTGTTACTCCCTTAGAGCGCTACATAAATTAAATATTCAACAGACTTTGATGAATCGACTAATCGTTCTTTATGTCAGATACGTATGACTTTAGCTATCAAAATAATGGTGTTGTCCTATGTTTAGCTCTCAACCTACATCTATAACTCTCCTGAGCTTATTAAGTTGCCTTCTTAATTAGCATTTTGTTTTCATTCGTGTCTTCCGTTATCCTTGGGGGTGTAGAGCGTTAAATATTATTATTGTCATTCATGCAACATTAGAACTATAGAATTAAACGACTGTTATGCGTTAAAAATATCTCAATTAGAAAGGTAGTTGTATTCTAAGGATTTTGCTAGGTAAGCGCATTGTCCTCTTCATCAATTCCTTAGGTCGTTGCTATGAAAGACTGCGTAATCTCCGATTGAAAAAAAAACAAGAGTTTTCCTAACGAGGAGCAAGATTTTGCATTGACTGCAGCCCAGAATGGACTCTCTTTTTGGGTCAGATTCTGCGAAACCATTGCTGGTTTAGTCCTATCCTAGCCATATAGATCCAAATGACCCTTCTAAGTGAAAAGACTCATGCACTGGCGACGGGTAATCGTATAACGTATAGATCAGAGAAGTATTTTATTCGGGTTGACTTCCAAATATTCTTTCTTGGAGAATATTGAAGTATTTGATGACTATGAGAATTAGACGGGTCAGCTTCTCCTTCCTGTAAGGCACACATTCTTAGTTTCAATAGAATTGATCGAAAGCAGATTTTTTTTGACATGAATCTTCGATTATGTCTAGGATTGCCTGCGCTTTAGAGCATTTAGTGGCACGACATGACACGATCCAAAAGACAGAACGTCTCATGATTTTCGTGAACACCTGTCTATGAAGGCTTAATTTTACGGCATGTCCATACATCCATGGGAGCAAGGGCATGCCTTGCCATCGCTTTTCATCAATTTCTTTCAAACCAATTCGGAACCCTTTTTAAGGGCACAGGTTCCACCCTTGGTATGAGTCGAGGCCCATCTGAAAACCTCTTACAGGTCTTAGGCTCTCAGCACCAAGTTTTGTTTCAACCCTACATCGGGTGACCGATGTATGTTTAAACCACAGCCACCGTGTCGCTCGTACAAGGGGCCTACCTCAACAAGTAAGGCCTGAACCGAAGTCCGGTGGGCTTCCAACTCCCACGGTACCGTGTTTTAAGACCTGGTATGGACTGCCGGTGGTCTTGCCACTTAATAAGACCTATGACTGGCAGCCTGTAACTGGACAAATCATACGAGTAGCAACCATCAGGGGTGAAACGGTCTGATGATGTTATAGATAAGTCCAGTTTTGCTCTATTCCCGATTTTTATTATCGTCTTTGATGGAAGAAGCCTTGATAATTGGGCCGCGGCCCGATACAAAAGACAGAACATAACCTGTTATTGAGAGTTAAAAAGCGACTTTAAGCACTTTTAGCAGTGGACATATAGAGCCGCCTTGCGTGAAAGCACTTTTTATCTTCGCCATCACATATCGGTCCCAGTAAGCATCCACAATTAGTCTCCTACTTACCAGAATTGCTTTTATAAAAAAAAAAAAAACACTGATTGGCCTATGCCGTGTCGTTGATGCAAATGCCCAACGCATATACCTTCTGGTCGAGTGCGCCTTCAATTCTGACCGCCAGAATGAATGAAGTGAGACTAGTTCGTCTGAAACTTTTGGAAAGGGTGTTGTCCTTACGTTCAATTTTCGGTATAAAGGCTACTCCCACTATTCACAATGATTTCGGTGAAAGATACCATCTACAGCTTGATGTGTTCTTTAACTCACTCAGCTTAGTTGAAAGAGCCTGCTTGTGAGCTGCTTTTGATTAAGTTACCTATGAAGTAATGAGCATGACACACAGAGTTTCTCAGGGTGCACTTAGTGTAGTAGGTGTCGCCAGGTTTTCAGAGATATTTTTATCTGACTGATTTCCTTCATTCAAGGACATTGACTAGACTGCTGGTTTCTGTAGATATTTCAGTCTTTTCCATACTTGAAAAAGGGAATGTACTTTTGCTTCTATCTGCAAAGACTCCAGTCGGCTCCTAATAAGTAGCTAAAGTGTAATAGAGTCCTCTCGCGTGGTGGTGAGTGTAGGAGGAGATTCAACTTCGATCTGTACAATGGTAGGTAAATCGACATTGTTCTAGTCACATATCAAGGGATCTTACAGCTGAAATTGCTGGATTATGTTGAGCAAATGGACACCACAAATCCCGCACAAAGAACCTTCGTGTCAAAATCTGTGGGGCGCTTTAGGCTTTCCCACTTCAGATCCAGTTCAAATGATAACATGAGGAGTCAGTAAGCGTTCGCCAATCTGGTTACGGCATGACACATTGACCAAAATATTTTTTCTGACATAATTACCCTTTTCAATAGAGATGAAAAAACCTCCGCAAATCCGAAAATGAACAACAGGAAACAGGTCCCTCTCTCTCAGTACAAAGTTAGAGAATGAACAACACCGTGAGTGGAGGAATTGATTAGTATTTTTCTCATTTAAGCTATAACGTTGACAAATATGAACTTACTAACTGATAAGTAGGCTAGCAACTCTTAAAGTGTCAAAGCCTGAGCAACAGTAGCCTTCCATCCATTACGGTCCCGGGCGCGCTGCTTCCAGTCAGATGCGCCAAGCCTTCTATCGTCCGCAATCGCCTGGTCTCTAAACCGGAGGTTCGATCTTCCTTTTCTTCTTTAACCTGTTGGCTTGGATTCGAAGACCCTCTTAGCTGGAGCATTGTTATCCATTCGCTCGATGTGGCCGACGGATTTTTGCCTTCTGGACTATGTCCACATCCTCGTACAGCTCGTAGAGTTTGTGGTTATGTCTTCTTCTTTATACGCCTTCCTCGCAGACAGGGCCAAATATTCGATGAAGGATTTTTCTTTCAATCTTATCGTCCAGCTTTCGGCTCCATAAAGCAGGACTGGCAAGATTAGAGCTTTGTAGAGCATGATCTTGACTTTTTATGTTAGGAGCTGCGACCCAAGTTGTTTTGACATATCGAAGTAGCAGCGGCGGCCTTGGGTTATTCTTCGCCGAATCTCCACCAAGATGTCATTTGTGGAGTTGACATTTGCTCCGAGGTAGATAAACTCCTTGACTACCTCTAAGTTGTACCTGCCGATAGTGACATTTTGTCATAGATAGTGTGCGACGGATGGATTTTTTATCGACAGTTTTATCCTCATTTACCTTAAGATCAACTCATTTCGTCTCTTCTGCAATTGTCGTAAAAGCTTCAATTACGGAATGCTGAAATCGTCCGCATATCCCAGCAGTTGAACAGACTTAGAAAAAATAGTACCTTCCATGTTAACTTTGGCCCGTCGTACTATCTGTTCTAAGACAAGATTTAGAGGTTTTAGAGTCTATAAAGGGATAGTGTGTATCGACTTGAAACTCGATGGTCTTTCCCAGGATCTGCCTTAGTGTGAAAATTTGGTCTGAAGTGGATTTGCCAGCCCGGAAGCCGCACTGATATTGGCCGATGTGTGCGTTGCAATACGGCTTCAGATGTTCACACAATACACTGGATAGGATATTATAGGCGACGCTAAGTAGGGATATGCCTCGAGAGTTGTTACAAGACATAGGATCACCCTTATTGTAGATGGGACAGATAGAGCTGATGTTCCAGTCGTCGGACATGATTTCGTCCTCCCATACTTTGCAAATGATCTGGTGCATTTTCCTTACTAAAACATTGCCTCCGGCTTTGAAAAGCTCTAATGGGAAGCCGTCTGAGCCAGCCTTGTTGTTCTTCAGCTTTTTGGAAAGCTGTGCCGACTTCTTCTAAGCTGGATGGGAGGACTATTTTATCAACTGGTGGTGGGTCCTCTTCTTGCCCTATCACTCTCTCTTGGTCATGTCCTTCAAGCAACTATTGGAAATATTGCTTGAATACATCCAAAATTCTCTTTTGATCGGTAACGAGGTTACCTTCACCGGTACGGAGTGCTTGAAGACCCGTTTTATGGCCTTTAGCCAGGTTTTTTCTTTTTTAAAAAAGCTTCGAGTGTCCTTTCTGTTCCAGCAATCCTGTAAATCCATGAGCTGGAAGACTGTGTAAGCTCTTTCATTTTGGCGCAATAGTCTTTTCTCCTCCCTTCTTCTGGTTCTTACTTACCCTACGCTACTCTGGTGACGCGTTGCAGTGTCTTCTTATATTCTTCGTCTGTTGACCTTTTCTTTTGCGCACACTCCTTATCATACCACTGGTTTCTATTTCGAGGTGGTTGGTAGCCTAGAGTGGTTCGGCCACCTCTTTGATGGAAGTGTAGCAGTGCGACCACATGGTGGTGGGCGACGGCATTTCGGAGAGTTTTTATTACAGGCTCTCTCTGTAGTCTCTGGTTATTTCCGGTGTGCGTAGGCATTCAATGACGAATCTCCTTTTAGTATTTTGTGGCAGCTTTTGTTCATTGGACAGTCGAGCTCTGAGTCGGGCTGCTACCAAATAATGATGAGAGTCGACATTTGCCCCTCTGAATGTTTGGACATCCAGGATATTCGACGATCGTCGTCTGTCGGTAAGCACATGGTCAATTTGGTTGGCGGGTTCGGCCAGGGTGCTTTGTGGATTCGTTTATGAGGAAACCTCGTGCTACTTATTGCCGTATTACGAGTTGTCGCAAAGTCAACGAGACGGAGGCTGTACCTACCGACTGCTTCGCCCAAGATGTTTTCCTTACCGATTTTGGCATTGCAGCCCCCGAGTACCATTTTAATATCGTAGGCTCCGTCGAGGAGGTCAACAAATTTATCCTTGATAGGTTCTTCAGCTTCGTCGTTAGGGGCGTGTGCACATATGAAGCTGATGTTGCAGAATCTACCTTTGATGCGGATCATGGCCAGGCGATCACTGATGGGCTTAAAATCGATGACCTTCGATCTAAGCCGCTTTCCCACATCGAAAGCGCATTCCAATATTTGCAACCTTTTGTGACAATTGTGATATATGTCGCCATTTTTCGTTTTCATCACTCTTAACGTTGTCAATTATGAACTTCAATTCAAGATGAACGAATTTGCGTCCACTAAAAGACGTACCTCTTCTGCTTTGTTCGAGTGTAGTACTTTTTTCATAGTTGCCGAAGGAGTTCCCATATATCCTGCGAAAGTAAAAAGTTTTATAAATTCTACTTACTCGGGAGATGTTGCTTATGGCAGCTCTAAGGCCATTCAATTGATTGTTCCAACTTTGCCAACTGTATCAAAGTCGAACTTTTTTATTTTCATTATTCCCAGACACGTTCTCATTTCGATATTGAAATTCAACTTAAAAATTTTTGTATTCCAAATTAAGTATTCCATCCATGTCACGTCAGGAAAACGTAAAAGCAAATTGACTCGATTGGCTTTCGGATTCGTTAGCAAGCATAATGACATTTATCACTTTGGCAATTTTTTTTTTTAATACGAGACACTTTCGTCGCAAGCTCACATAAGGATTTATCTTAATCGCATCAGCCTTGGCCAGCAATTTAAGTGCTACTGCCACTCCTGTCATTTATTAAATTGCCATTAATCAAATGGTGATGATATTCCTGAAACATATGTGTACTCGTACAGCATGGATATTCGACATACTGACTCTACTGACCAAGTGACGAGAAATCTCACCCATATTCCGTTCAGTGGTGCTTTTTGGCAAGAGCCATTCGTTCCTGTTTTGTGCGTGTTTTTAAGTGAAATGTAATTTCTGTTCATTTATGAAAAAGTGCTCCATCCTCTGTGGTGGAGTTTTTGGCCAAAAATGCACGAACCTGAGGTTGCAACCAACTGTCATCGGGTAATGCTTCTTTGTTGCCCTTCTAAAGTGGATACGGTTCCAATAATAGGTACCATATCAACGAGTTTCATTTAATTCTTCTTTTATACATTTCCATTAATTGATTTAAAATGTTCAATTGTTGCCAAATCGAGAGTCATGATACCGTGGTTTCCGATAAAGTAGAAAAACGAGCATTAGTCACAGGGACAAGTTTAATCAGCTTAACCGTCTCCCTTTTGATTTTATTTAAAAAAAAAATTGAAAATCGAACGTCCGTAAAAGTTAACTGTGAGCTACAGCAATACATTCGTATCTGTGTTGATGTTTGGTTTTAAATTTGTATCACAACTTATGCGATGTATGGTAACAGTGGCAACTGTAGCTGGATAGATTTCACATGGTAACCACTGGGAACCGCCTAAAAGCAATACTTCAAGCATAAATTGATGGATGAAATAGCTCTCACAATGTACTCAGATTTAATTTTCGTGTGCGGAAATATATTTTTTTTTATCCCCGAATACAGAAACAGAATCAGTAGAACAAATTGGTAAAATAGAGCAAGAGAAATGGTACTGCATTCGCTACACTTGACTGACTTTGAATTCAATTATTTTACTTTTTGATGGACGTAGGGATGTAATTTTTTTTTTTACAGAGCAAATGAATAGAAATTAAAACAGAAAATATAAAAAATCATTTTTCAAAAATATCTGCTTTGACTGTTTGGGGTTTTGAAATGATTGCTTCCCGCAGAAGCCAGCAGAATTTGATGGAATTTGATATTTTATGTGTCAAAAGCATTTGAAGAAAGTTTAATGCTGGCGTCAATACGGTTTTGTCGAAACTCCCACTAAAGTATCTGAAGTACGATCCTCTACTGCACGCTGGTAAAAAGTACTTAGACGAACATTTAAAAAATTAAAATATAAAATAACTGAACTATACTATGTACGATGCTACTAAGATTGGCAAACTTGTCCACATTCCATTTTTACAAGCCCCTGCTGTTAGACCGGTCTTAAAAAAACTGCGTCTAGTTGCGCTTTTCAAGTCAGTCTAGATCCCGTTCTACTTGTGTGCGCCACCTAAGGTGAGGAATTTCTCTAATGCGATGTCCCTCCGGATTCGAAGACCTTACGGGCCAAACCATTGGTCTCTATCCACGTTCAGAGTTTTTTCAGAGTAGTTATTCCTCTTTGAGCCAAGTCAATGTTGGCTGTCCGGAATATTCGGACGGCCAGAATACTGGAGGCATGTCCTACGTCTATCGCAACGTGATCAAGCGTTTCATAGCCCGGAGACCGTAAATATTGAGATAAAAGAATCTGATGCTTCCGTTAGTGATATTTCAAAACGCAACAAAGTCAATAAGGTTGAGTCCGTTGCCAGACCTAAGTGGCGCGTAGGCTATGCTTACCAACTATTCTACCAAATATTTTCTCCTTTTCTATCTAGGGACAGTAATATATGCATGATGGCAGTTAAGGGCCTTTGCTAATCGCATAATACGTACAAATGTAAAGGTCATTGTCTTTTTAACGTTTGCAGGGCCCTGAGCAATAAATCCATTAATATCCCAAGCTATTAGTTGGTTTGTCACATTGATAGTCCCTTCCTAAAAGGATTGTGAGCCCAATGACCGCGTGGGCCAGTATATTGCTACTGGCAACTGAGAGAGGGATTACTTTATTTCATGTGATCTTTGAACAACTGTACGGCATAAAAATTCATAAACCTAGTTCCCTTATTTTCAAGAATTTATAGCGATTCCTTGACACTGTCACTCTAACAGGTTTCTTTGCAACCAAGAACGCCAAAAGCGACACATAGTATTTCAACTCACTTAATGTGGAAATGCCGTTTCGTCCTTTTGTTTTTGGTTGCCTTGTCAGGAAGCCCAAAGATCCCAAACTCTTTAAAAAACCCAGTGAAGCATCGAATTATGTGCCAACGACCAAACTGGACTTTGTTTTATTAAATGGTAAGGAAGTGGTACTTGCAGTAGCGAAAAACAACCCGAAGTCTCTTCGATCGCAACTGGTACACGGTTGATGGGTACCCAAGTTTAAATACTAAAGAAACTTCGCTGATATAATCGTTGATTGGCTGGTGTAACTGGTTTTACAACACATTGGAAAGGTTGAGAAAAATTAATATGTCACGGTTAAACTTCAACAAAATGTCTTGTCCCAGAAAAGCAAAAAGTCAAACTGTGCTTAGGAGAGACATACTCAGAAGGACTACCGTCTTTGAAATAGTTGAAGAGGAGAAGAAATGGCAAGGAAAACGCATGACTCAAATTTCGAAAATCGCCTTATTTCTACACCGGCTTTTTAGAAGATTAGCCCTGATTGTGCGGACAATTTATGGAAACTAAGCCTTTCGAGGTTTATGGGCCGTTGCAACCGACGCACTTAACCTTCTGGATTCCGGGGTAATTCAGAAAAAATGTGTTCACAACTTTTAATATGCAGAAACCTAGACAGGAAGAGCAAGATTTAAAAACGCTAAAAGGATTCTTCTCCATTGATAGATAAGACAGAAGAAGGATATGCAAATTTGAACCCATTTTGATGGTTGAAGAATGCTTCTTATAAAGATTTGTACGGAGAGATCTCTGGTCAAAGTCTCAGACTCAGGCAGAAAGACTCAGAAAATCTTACGCCAACAATATAACTAACCTTGTCAGAACCAGCTTACGATTAGTTCCTATCCAATTTAGCCATTTTCTGTGCCGACGAACTGGCATGTGAACTTGCATTATTTGTCAAAAAATTTGTCAAGAGAAGGTGGAATGGATTCTGTTCATTTCTGATCTAGGAAAGCAAAGTGGTTGGATACACAGTTCTAGGATACAAACTGGTATCATTTAACAGGATGACTTCTTTAAAATTCCTTCATTTTAAGGAAGACTTGGGTCTTGTTCTAGATGAAGATATCTTGATAACAGTGAACTACATTGTGAAGAATCAGTGGAGTATTGGCTTGTAGAAGCTGGGAATAAGGTCTTGTTCAACCATCTCCCCACTTTAAAGTCAGGTTGAGAATGCAGAACGTCATTGACGCAGTCGAAATTTAGAATTTTCTGACTTTGAAATAAAATCTCTGACAATTTGATCCATCGATTTGAGAGATGCAAAAACCAGATGGAATTTCCATTGTCAGTTGTGTTTCGTGTTGGCAACTGCTCTTAACATGACTGTCCAGGACCTCGGCATGCTTCCTGACATCTCTGAGAGATCTGTGACTTTTCTGAAAAGCAGTCAGTAGGTTAGACTACGGAGAGCACTTCCTTTAGTTAAGCATAAGTGACATAACATCTTGCGATGCCTGATTAGGTGATGTTAAGTCCGCTGCAGGTATTTGTCCTGAATATCGTGGCTGCTGACACTGAAGGCTCTTCATTACTGAATCAACATAAAATCAGTACTAGTTCTCTGATTAGTGTTAATGTGAAACTGTTCTCACAAATCTCAGCATATTGGTCAAAGGACTGTCTAAGTCAAATTAGGTGATGGTTGTTCTACAAGGAATCGCACGTCAAACAAATCTGAAACCCTAAAGATTCATCTTCTTTTTAAAAACGAAAATTACAATTGCCTGAGATAAGGCGGTGATTGCCAATAAATCACGACCAGGACTAACCAGCAGCCAACTACAAAGTTACCGTGAAAAGAATATATACGAGTATTAGTAAAAGGCTACATTAGCTGAAGTCTAGAGCTGATGACTTCGAGGGCTTCTCCACGACGTTTGCTATTTGCGGATAAAAAAAAAATGCTAAAGTACAATGGGCAACGAGAAGTCCACTACTGGGCGGATGATGTTTGATTTCGCGAAAAAAAGGTTTAAAAATTTGGGAGTTGGATATACTTCGAGCGGTTCCTCTTGTTAAGATCCACAACAAACCAAAAGACAATCTCTGCGTAGAAGACGGACATCAAAGTAAGGATGGTAAGATGGTAGTATTGGGAAATTCTTAGCAAGGAATTGAGACAATCAGTGGGTAAATGTCCCATAGAAGACATTTCAGCTGCTAGGCGATCGACGATGCAGTCGGTGCTATCACCTGTTCTCTATCCAAAAGTTTGATAAAGACTGTCCGGATAGAAGAAAAAATGTAGGAAGCATCCACCTTGATCTAAGTGGAAGACTGTTAATATTTTCCGTAGTTCAGAAGCAACGAATAAGCTTGCGCCAAGCGAAACTTTTGCAGATTGTATTAAGAAAATTGATGAATTAAGAAAATCCTGGCTAAGTCCAGTCTAGTTTGTTGACCTCATAAATGACAAGCTGAGCTTGGTTTCCGTCGTGCTTTGTTTAAGTTTCGTTCTACGTGACGCAAGTCAATAACATGTGAACGTACTGTGTGTAAAGCTGAAATCGAAGACAGAGTGAAAGTTTGGCGATGAATGTTCAATTCGGCATCGATCACAATAGTGTGGCATTCTGTTGTTGATCCAGCTGGTTCAAGAACTGGACTCACAACACAATAGCTGGAGAAAAACTTGGGCTCCTAAGGTAATGAGCTCAGTTGGGAAACGCAAATTCTAGAAATAAGGTGTGCGGAGGATTGAAAAAGACAGAGAGCTTGGAAAAAATCGGTCACATAATTCGAAGATCGCTCTTTGACAGAAGATTCTTTATTCGAATTCTTGACTCCGTCATTCATAAGGAATAAAAAAATCTTTGAAATAGGGAGACTGGCTTTCTACGTTGGTGATTCAAAAGAAAAAAAAAAACATTTCGACACGGTTACACCCCAAACGTCAGCAGTAAGCCACACTATTTGAATGAAGCATGTATGCAGTATCGTTCGAATCGAAGTAACTGCTATTATCCCTCCTCCAATAATTTATATTGGACACGAAACCATCTGGAGGACAATAGGTGTCTTTACGTGCGGCTATATCAGTCAGCTCTTAAAAATCCTAACTCCGCATTTATCAAATCAAGAATTATAGCATCCAGCAAGAAGTTTTTGAAGGAGATATCTAGTGGCAGTACGGTGACAATATGCTGGACACCAGGCCACATAGATATCAGACTCATTGGGACGGCTGATGGATATGAATTGGCAAGGAAAGGCTTCTTGAGGCTTATTTATAGTACCTGATCTGCACCAATGTTACATTAAGCACGATGAATAGAAGCACTAAGATGAAGTCATAAGCAAGTATACGCTTAGTTAAAGATTACACGTGTATAGTAGTTGATACAGTGAGTGCATTCACAGATCACTGTAGCATCAACAATAATGCCGAACATTTCCCAATGCAGTGCAACGATTTTTGCAGCATCTTCAAACACGTGGAATGACTTAAGTCTTGCCGTCATCTGTTGTGTGAATATCCTGTTCTTCCAAGCGATTCTTATACTATCCAATCTTGTAGTCAGCCTCCATAGAATCGCTTGAAAAATCAAACCATAATATGGAGGTAATGAATTGTCTGTTGCTCGAAATGAGTGGTGATTTCCTTTCAAAAAGCAACAGTCTGTCTGACCACATATTTGTCTACAACAACCATTGTTTCGTTCTTGTGCATCTGAAAGCGAAGTGACAGTTTCCGACGATTACGTTGTCAATATTGGCACAAAAGTGTTGTGGTTGATTAAGCCCAAGTTTGTATAGTGAATCCGAGCCAAAAATATTGCGAATGGTTTTATCAAAATACGCAAGATCGAAGATTTCCACCCGAAAGCTGTTATTGTATGTCAAATCTGAGAAGAACTAAATGGGAACCAATTCACTAAAAAAATTCCTAACAACATCATCCAGATTGCAAGTGCTTGAGCTGATTTATCCTCACAAGAATTAGGTTTCTAGATCCTGGCCTAGGAGCGAGAATGATTCTCCGTTAGCACAGCACTATTCGCGGCTTTGAGGCATATGCTACCAAACTCTCATGTACAAATTGCTCTGCTGAAATATCCTGAAAATTAAATAGGACATATCTTTGATGTTATCACTAAGCCTACGAGTATAAATGCACTTCGCCAGTTTTGCACACTGAAACACATACATATGTGGATGCACTTTTCACCACCACCACCGCTCTGGCTGTCGACAAAGGGAGCTAATTGTCGGGACTTCTTTCAGTTTTCACAGAAAAAAAAAGGGAAAAATACTTCATTCGTAAACAGACTCATTCAGATGACACCTATTCTAGAACAAAAAAGGAAAAAAAAATCATGCACTGGCATGACTGTCCTCAAAAGCTGGAGTTCTTCGAGCATCCTTTTTGTTTGCTGTCATATTAATGAAGCAAAACTGGAATGAAAACAGGCAGTGTGTCGTTCTAGATTCTGTCCCACTTTTCTGGAGTATCTCATTATATCTCTAATTAAGGCGCTTGTTTGTGTTCAATCTTTTAGGCGCATTTTCCAACGCATCAAGCCAGATAAAGCGCTAACAGATAATTGTGTTTCATCTTCAGACAGTTTGCATTTCAAAAAGTGCGAACCACAAAGGAGTAAAAGAACCTCCATCTGAAGTAACTTCTCTGTCATTTCAATCACAAAAAGGATTCTCTAAAGTAGGATTACTTTTTCAACATTTTTGTTGGTTGAATTATGAACATATCATATGAGTTGGATAGAATTAACAGGAAGAGGTTTTCTAATGTGAGAGTGTGTCTTTAGTTCGGGATTCTGTTTGCTCCATGCAATGCCTTTCTGGACTTGTGCTCCTTTATGGCAGCCACTTTTACGAGCTTTCCTTTGGAATAAAGTACATAGTCTTTAAAGTCGACGAACAAAAGGACAAAAGTCGTTCTGTAGTTGGTTTTCCATTTACATTTTTGCATAGGCAGCAGTAGTAAAGAATTATGTTAAGGACGCCGAAGAGTAAAAAGGCAAGGCGAGCTACCTATGTGCTTAATTAAAAATTGACGTTTGCAATCGCTGGATTTTGGAGTATCCACTAACTTTGCATTACAACCGAAGGAGTATTTAAAAAAATAAAAAAACAATTAGCCAAGTATAGGCCACGTTGAGAGCCAACGAATGTCTAGCACATCGAATTTCTGCTGTGGGTGAACGCAGAAATTTAATAAGTTTCCTTCCCGCACTTCACTTTCAAGGTGTGTGCGCATGACACTGAGCAGGCTTCGCATTTCGATGTCGGGCTTCGTAAAACTTCTATTTCTTGAAATGTTGCATTGAATGACCAGTAGCAAATTGATTCGTTATATTGCAGTCATTAAGAAGAATACTGTGAGAGCAGTCACCTACCCTCATGAGGACCTTTGACACCTTTAAAGAGTACCATCAAAGTCCATTGGTCGAGCAAACATATTGCGTTCGCTCTTTCTCAGAGGGGAACTTGTCTGACAACGCTCAAGGGTGCTGCTTGGTAATGCAACAATTGGAGAGGACTTAACACCTTCTTTAGGAATTTTAAATGGTCGCTATGTTTCCTCGATAGCGACGTGGATGCCGCTGCTGACATGATCACAGACACTAATCTCTTTGGAATAAGATCCTTTATCCCTCACCGGATAAAGAGTATCAGACCGAAGGAAAAGACGTGATGCGACTCGAGCTATAAAGAGGCTGTCAGGTTAAGATAAATGTTTTTTTAGTCCTATAAGACTAACCCCACAGAGGAAAACCGGAAACAAATTGAAACAACGGCTTTCTTAGTGAAATTTATATACGACCAGAAATTGACCCAAAATACTACAATGTCCCAAAGTTAGTAAAAATTGTAGGTCGTTCGTCAAAATCATTAGAAATTCCGCCTCATCCTCCATCCCAACAATAATTACAATGACATTCCAGCTGTCGGCTCTTTGGACAAAGCCAATCTGCTTGCTGCACACTTTGCGGCCAGCTCAACGCTGCCAGATTGTGCTTTGTCTCCGCTTACACTTGAGTGCATTGAATCTTCAATGGGACAAATCTACTTTCGCACTCGTGTAGTAGCAAGAGTACTTAAAGATGTTAACGCCCACAAATCCGCTGGTCCAGATGGTATATCTTCCTTTCTTCTGAAGAGGTGTTCTTCTACGCTGGCAAAACCACTGCGTAAGCTTTTCCATCAATCCTACTCTTAAGGACTCTTTCTGAGCAGATGGAAAACAGCATTCTTTTTCTCTCTCCTCCTACAGACCTATTGCACTAACGTCCCTTCTTTCGAAGGTCATGAAAACGCTGATAAATCGTCAGCTCATGAAATGTCTCGAAACACGAAAACTTCTAAATGACATGCAGTACAGTTTTCGTAGCAACAGGTCCACTTGTGACTTGATGGCATGTCTCACCGAAAAGTGGAACCAAAGTTTACATCAATCTGGCGAAAGCAAGATAGTTTCACTTGATATTTCTAAGGCATTTTACAGAGTTTGGCGTCAGGCTCTTTTGTCGAAAATGCGTGCTTTTGGAATCGACGACTCTCTTCTTCAATGGATTAGAAATTACCTTTCGGAACGTTCAATTCAGGTTATTTTGGATGGTTTCAAGTCTGATATTCACAAAATAAATGCTGGTGTGCCCCAGGGCTCCGTCCTGTCTCCGACACTCTTTTTAATTTTCATATATAATATCTTGTCTGCTACTTCTAATCCAATTTACTCCTTTGCTGACGACAGTACTCTCTGCTTTTCATATTCGTTCCTGAAATCACGTCCCTGCTCTTCGGCTGTAGAACGGGAATGGCAGCGTGTGTTAAGCTCATTAAATTCCGAAATAAACAGCATAACAAATTGCGGAACTACCAACAGAGTGGAATTTAATACTTCCAAAACACAATGTTGTCTGCTGTCGCTAAAGCGAAATTCAAATACCCAACCATTGTCCATGAATGGCAATTGCATCATTGAAACCGAAAAACTTCCCAGTCTCGGTATGTGTCTCAATGATAACTTACGTTGGAATGACCAGATATTTGAAGTCGCCAAAAATGCTGCAAAATATTTAGGTTTCTTTAAGCGACGTAAGAAATATTTCACCCCCTCTGATCTGGCTTCAATATATAAGACTTTCATCCGCCCAAAATTGGAGTACAAAGCTCACATCTGGTCAAGTGCTCCCAAAACTTCTTTGCGCCTACTAGATAGGATTCAAAACCGTGCGATAAAACTAAAAGGCGATGCTAATATCACATAGTCGATTGACACCTTCGTCCACCGACGTAATGTCTCCTGTCTCACCCTATTCTATCGCTATTTTCACCACCTGTGCTCCTCAGAAATTGCCAGTAGCATTCCGCCTCTTCAAATCTCCAACCGTAAGACCCGTCTCGATGTGATCGCCCTCAAGCATACTTTCGGATGTACCCTGAATTATCATAATTCTTTCCTAAGCCGAATAACCCTGCCGAGCTCTTCATTTACTAGTCATTATAACCTTCAAACATTCAAGACCAACGTACATCGGTACCTCTCTTTCTTTTCTCCCTAACTTTCCATCGCCCGCGCTGTATTAACAACCTCTTGAGCGCGCGGTAATTATAAAAAAAAAAATGCAGCAACACTACTCGTATAACAGCGCAATCATGTTTTTCGTCCAGATGAACGTTATAAATGGTGATTCTTTTCATTGTGGGTATTACATGAGAGAACACATTGTGTCACACTGGTATGGTATTTATAGACCACATCAAGCACGTAAAGAAGAAAATATTTCGATAGTAGCGGAGAGTGTACGCAATGACCGATTCGCGATGTACAAAATTCTATGCGCCCAAGAGTTAGGGTCGGTCGACTTTCTGAATCGTCTCCGTTTTAATCATGGGGCTCTTGAATAGCTTCTAAAAGATCTACTGCTTTCCGCCAACATTTTGTTCAGCGATGAGGCCTATTTCTGGCTTAGTGGGTACGTCAACAAGCAATAAAGACGTAATAGAGGTTGCGGAGCAACTCGTAGGAGTTCAAGAGCTGCCATTATATCCAGACAATACAAAGGTGTGGTTTATGGGCTCTTGGAATCTTGCGGTCCCTGTTGGACCAGTTGAGTTAAACTTCAAGTGGCAAAAACATAAACAATATCCCAGGCAAAACAACCATTCTTTGACTACGCGATATTGCCTCGCATTCACACAGTATATGTGTTATGTCCTCAACCGCTTGCAGATCGCCGCAGAATCTACAAATTTCTGTGTCTGTCATTTTGAGTCTCTTTGCGTGTTTCAGCAGCAGACCTGTCAGGATTTCTATCCCTGTTCAGTTTAATCAGCTTTCTAGGTATTTTACCATCGAGAAGTAGCCAGGGAGACTTGGTTACCGTGTGTCCTTTCACATTCGACCAACTTATGTTGGCAGTTTTTATGGTCTTTTCCTCTTACTGTGCAGAGGGATGGTGTGATGTTGGCAACCTAACTATTGTCGAGTAGCCCTTTTTTCATCCGCTTGTACATTTCCCTCTGTACCGCAGTGTCCTGACAACCAGCACAGTCTCACCTGGTTTTGAATGCATAATGCTTTGAGCATTGTGCCAAAGCCCCTGGCTGTATCAGAGCTGATGTTAGTTGATTTCATTGCCTTAAGAGCAGTCTGGCTGTCGATGTTAATAGCGACACCCCTACCGGATACCGATCTCGTCTGCATCAGCTCAGCCGCCATGCGGACAGCCAGAACCTCCGATTGGAAGACACTGCTTGTTTCCGGTTGCCTTATGGATATTCTTATCTTCTGAGAAGATACCGAAACCTGTTCCCTCCTCTGTTTTCGAGACATCTGTAAAAATCGCAGTTTCATTGGGCCTGATTACTGCATATTCTTGCCAGTCCTTCCTCTCCGCTGAGATCGTGCCGTGTCCGAAGCTACTGCTCTTGAAATGACCCAGATTAGTGAGTCGAATGGCACTGTTGCCAACAAGTTTTTTGATCTGTAAGACAAGGGTGGTGGCCGAAGCAATGTAGTCTTGCATACTGAGCCAAATATTCGACAAAAAATGTTGCTGTCGAATAAAATGTATTCGACATCTGCTTTGGCATTCAGTATATCTTTCACTAATCAGTTCCATATAGCAGAACTGTTTTGTGGTGCATTTACTACTTAGAAGTTGTTGTTTCGAGAAACCAAAAGATCAGCGGTTTTCAAGGGTAAGTCTCCGCCTCTAGGACGTCATTCGTGTAAATTGATGTTTATTCTAAATTAACTTTTGTTAACACTGACGTTTTGTCTTAGGCGGCAGGTGGACAATTTCTTGTATTTGGTTTTGCCATCATTTACTTAAGGCCCAACATATTTCCCGTCGACTTTTCGCTATCGCCGGATTCCCGAATTCTGCTCTCGCTTTGTAGAGCACAATGCTTTCACATGCGGGTTAAAAATTGATGCAGATATAAACGGCTTGAAATTCTTTGGTCTTCTACATGATTTGGTTTAGAGTGAAAATTTGGTAGTGCAGATTAGTGTTTGGATACCTTTGAACTTCTAAGCGAAATATGGAGGGGCGATATGCCTCGATACTCGATAACATAGCATACATCCTGCTAAAATACCACCTCCATATTTGAATAGTACCCCTGGTAGCCTAACGACTCCGAAAGAGTCTCATCTACACTAGGAGGAGGGGTAGTTTCTTAATTAACCGGCAGTGCACCTCGTCCTATCACTTTCTCATTCTGATGCCCACAAGGTAACTCTCCTCGAAGTGCTGCTTAAACACAAATATTACTCACTGTGCATTAGGTAGAGGGTTTCATTCACTGCTTCAAATAGCTTGCTTTCCAACAACTAGGTTCCTTGCTTGCCTGGAAATCATCCGGATATTGCTTCTATCACAGAACTTTTCTTTTTATGAAGGATTAACTTTTCCTCCTTTCCAGAAGACAGGATACTCCTCTCTCGCTATTTACTGTCTTACGCTACAGCGCTTGTTGGATTGAGTTTTCTGTCACCTTTATTCGTTGTGCGAATTCATCATCACACCAAGGACAATTTTCCGATGGTTGCTAGTAGCCCACGGTGAGTAGGAACAACTCTTTAACACTTTGACTTTTTTTTTCATTTTTCTGTATCTAAGTGCCCAAAAGGCAGTTCCCAGCCAATATCCATTTTTGTTTGTTGTCATAACTATGAAGTTCTAATGGTTTTTGTGTGTCTTTAAAAGAGAAAGTTCTCGTTAAGGCCACGTCGCACGTCCCACAGTTATATATGTATTTCTGTAAAGTCTGTATAAAAAAATGGAAACACAACATTTGAGAGATAGTTAGGTTGAGAGGGAGCTAGAGATTGAAGAAAGTGGCGAGGATCCTTCAAGCGATGATTTGGATTTTAATGGCAAGTTACGAGGAAAAAATAAAAGAAGAAGCTTAAGCAACAGCAGCTGCATATGAAATGAATGCGTCGGACGGAGTTTTCCTACAGCCAAAAAATCTTTTTCATTCAGTGCAAGATCAGGTTTTCTCATGGATGTCCCCTCAGCTATAAGCTGTCTGAAAGATTTTAGTCTTTTAGTTGACTAGGATCTAATACAACTTATGGCGAGCCCCTATGGACTCGTGCATCGAGAAAAATGAATTGGGTGCCCACAAACGGTACAGAGATAAAAAAAAAATCCTCGGGCTCTTGTTTTGGATGGGTGTTGGAAAGATGGAATTTTTGGAAGACTCTTGGTCGAAGAAAAACATATAGTGGGTTTTCCAATAGGGACTTGACATATTTTAATTTAATTTGTGAACGCACTCTTTCACTTATCATCAAACTGTCACTGTCAATTTATTCAGTAAACTCAACATTTTCATCATGGTACGAGTATAGTACACGAACGAGCAACGTCTGCAAATTATAAAAATTTTCTACCGAAATTCGGAGTCGGTGACTGCAACTTTAAGAGCGTTAATTACAATTTTCGGTCGTTATTCTCGCCCAAGTAGACAGGCAATAACAAGTTTAGTGCAAAAATTTGAGTCAACATATTGTGGCCGAAGTGTCGAAAATATCGCTGCCGTCCAGGCGTCCGTAGCAAGCGATCCAAATCAGTCAATTCCATGGCGTTCTTAAGAATTGGGCACCGCTCGCCAAGATCACTGATTATTTTCTGCCCGAATTGGAAGATATGGATTTGGACGACATGTGGTTTCAACAGGATGGTCCCACATGTCACACAGCACACGTTGCAATAGATTTATGGGGAGCGTGTTATCTCAAGAAATGGGCCGGTTGATTGACCGCCTCGCTCGTGCGATTTAACGCCGCTTGACTCTTTTCTGAGGGGTTACGTTAAGTCAACAAGTCGACGACGTTGGAAGAGCTCAGAGCCAACATTGAACGCGAAATAGCGGCCGCTTCGGCCGAAATGTCTTGCCGAGTCGTTGAAAATTGGGTCTTACGAATCGACCGCTGGAAACGTGCCCGCGGTGGCGATATGAACGAAGTCGAGTTCCATTCATAAATGTTTTGATTGTACTTCAAGCCGATAATAAATTTTTTGAAACATCTCAAATGGTTTGCGTTTTATTTTAAAAAAAAAGTTGTCGAGTCCTCATTGGAAAACCCTTTGTTACTGTGGCATTACCACAAAAACAATGTCACGCAATCCTTTCCAACTTCTTCTCAACTGTATTCAATTTCTTCATAACACCTCCATGGTGGCAACTGATATACCTTGAAAACTGAAACCTCTTTTGGACATGGTGCAGAGAAAGTTGTCGTGATACCCGGAGAAATCATAGTGATCGATGAAGCTGCTATTCCTTGGAGAGATAGGTTAGTTTCTCGAGTATTCCAAACAAAGCTCATCCTTCTGGTGCGAAATTGTTCAAACTTTGCCTAACACTGCTTCACTTGGTCAACTAAAATGTATTCTGGCAAAAGTGTGCTTGAAGTTGGTCTGGCAAGAAATGTCTGCGAATCTCAGCTCTTTATTGAAAGGAGAGGGTCCGACTTTCTATGTTGATAGTTTTTATACGAGATAGGCTTGACCAAAAATCCCAGTTGGATGGAGCTCTTCGAGTCCTAAAGAGGTGATGAACGCTCAGCTGAAATGGGGAGAAATGGTTGCACATAAAGAAGATAATAGTATTGCCGTTCTTAAGTGGAAGGACATTCAAGATGTTAGGATGTTTCGACAAACCATGCTTCTGTCTTGACTGCACTACCCGACTAACCTTTTCCTTACCCAAGCGTTCCATCTACTAGTAGAGGCAAGAGATCAGGTCGACGTCAAGCAAATCATAAAAAACCACTGCATATTATAGATTATAAAAAAGGACAGTCGAGCATTGATCTCTCTAGTCAAACGGCTTCATATCCTACGACATTGAAAAGACGTCTCAAGTGTTTCAAAAAAATTGTAATTCAAGTTAAACGGATATGGCAATTGTAAACGCTTTTCTGGTTTACAAAAGAAGCCACAAAAAGTGACTCAGAAAGTTTTGAGAGAAAATTGCTGAGTTAGCTGATTGTTAGGTGACTCCAGCTATTTCGAGGAGTCATGGATACTAAAAGGACACGAATGGTAGAACTATTGCATAAAACGACCTTGTCTTTTGTGTTACGCTGAAGCGAAGAAATCATCGCCGACAAAAAAACTGATAGAAGCAGCATAAAGCGGCCATCCATCCAAAAATGGGCTTCTTCAGAAAAGTTCAAATTCGATGACAAATCGGTGACGTCATAGATGGTCCAAGGGCTTTAATTATTGTGGTATTTGGATTCTATAGGCGTGCAAATGAAGATCGGCTTTTAAAATTCGCCGTAAAATGCCATAAGTTAGGCCCAATTGTAGACGTCGGCAACGAATTGCGGTCCCTGACTGGTTTTGAACATTTTCGCTAACAGTGGTGATGTTTTGGCGTGTAAATGCTGGCCAAGCAAGCTGATATGGAGTTTGTCACGATACCGAACCAGCTTCTTCAAAACACTTCACTCGCTAGGGCGATTATGTTGACCGAACAATTTATGAATTTTACGAAATGTTACTTTTACAGATCGTCCATTACAGCAATAAGATTGAATAACAAAAATGCTTTGCTGCTTGGCAAGCGACTCCGTGACTAAAATTTCCAAGGATTGTTTAACATCTGTCAAAAGATCAACTACATCTGTTGGCTCACACTTTATCAGGATGTCGTCAATTTAGTTGGAGACTCTACTATCTCGGTAGCCCCATGTTAGTTTGTTGACTCGTCATTTTGTACACGTAGTACTTCTAACCAACCTGCTAAGGGCTGCTGAAAAATCAATGTATCGAATCCAGTTTTATGTTGTCGTGTTAAAGATAGTCTCCATTGGCTTCGATCAGTCGTTAATTACGTCAATAGGGCTGTGTACATAAACCACATGATGCAGATGTTTTGAAATCCTACCATTATGGAGATCAAAGTCAGATGATCGCCTATCGCCTTTAAGTCTAGTATGGTTGAGAGATTTTCGATCTTGCCTATCTGATCCCATCCATCGTAGTTCGGGCCGCGATCTGAGTAACTGTTGCTATCCGAGGCTTGTGAATCTTTGACAATTTATTTCTTTCAAATAAGTAAGCTGACTAGGAGGACCAATCGCTCTATATAAACTCCTGTATAGAGCTCTGACCCCATAGTTGACTCCATCAAGGGAATTAATCCGCTGTCGCATTTATAGCCTTTTGTTTTGTGTTCAATACTCGTGCCCTTCAGCAGGTCGAGTCTGTAAGAACACCAATCAATACCAGATGGCTACCAGACAGATGTAAGATATGTAAATGTACAAAATGTAATGTAAATTGACCCACAATTGAGCTCAGATACTTTAGTTCTAGAATTCACTTGAAAGTCATTTCATTAATTTAATTGATTTCAGCTCAATAGACGTTTATTGAATGTCATTAACAGCGACAGCAATTAAAATGAGTGTTATGGGAGTGTTCGAAAACTTCATCAGAAGAAAATCCAAACAATTTTATGATTCCATAAATATTATTTGAATCTGTAGATAGATGATTAAATAAAAACCACAATCACATTGGAGTTCCGATTCCGAAATGAAAGATAAATTAATAATTTGCATATCCACCTTTGCAGCTGTCAAATAATGACAAGCCATTTACAATCGGATTACACCACACTGACGTAACCTCCCATCCCGTTAAACAAAGGCATGACATTATTCTCATTTGACAACTTTTTAAACCTGCTCTTTGCCAAATTAAATTATCACCATGCCCCGCATTATCGACAGAAGCATTATGGGCATCACTCTGGAGCTTAACTTGATGGTTTTTGACACTTTGTCATATGCCATATGGAACGTCACTTAAATTCTTCCTCTCGATAATGTGTTGTCTCCATTTTCTTTGTATCTTTGTCGTTGAAGTACTCGTAGATAACATATGTACATCTCTGATGAGAGAGTGCATATGTTACACATACTCGTACAGACGCAAGATGGCAGTAATAACAACCCTGTGGTGTTAGAAAATTGACATTCAATAGAGCAAAAGGAACAACAGAGCAACGCACTGGTTACGAACATGATAATGATTGGAAGACGTTAAAGCTAACTGACATATTCTACTACGAGTACGAGTACATGGTCTTTGGGAGAGGATGACTAAGTTCTCTATTCACATTGATTTATGCAACACTCAAGCTGACAGTCAACTGACAAAGCTTTGACATAGTACTAAGTGACGACGCTCTCAAGTGAAGTTGGCAATGTATCCCAATAACCACACAATTGGGTGGCAGCTGCAGCTGCCTTGTAACTCTACCATCAATGAACAACAGGATGTTACACATTGGATGACGTGTTTATGAGGGTTGGGTTGGTGAGAACTTTGAATGTTCTGTAATATTGGCTGACAGTTACCCTTCGCTTGAAAACGCGACAATATCCCATAGACATGCTTGGAATTCTAATGTACTTCTTGCAAATGCGAGCGAAATATACTCGTTTATCGCTCATGACTTGAGCTAGATTCTCGTGTTATGACATCAACATCAAGGCAGACGAAGCTGGAGATGATGTGAGTAAATGCAGTTGGTCCATTTGCTTAGATAGTTTAGTATCTTAGAAAACAGATTGATGAACTGAAAAACAAGTTCAAGGAATAATGCCAAATGTCCTGGCTTGGAGCCAAAGAAGAACAACCACAAATGGAGGCCAACCTAATAAAGATGTTGACTTACAACATAAACATGTGATGGTGATACAATTAGTTCTCATAGATACCTACTCATATTCTATCTGTGTAAATGGAATGTGCAGTTCCAAGCCAAGAGTATAGCATGCCGTGCCTATTCCATTTGGTTTGGGTACATTCACTTTTACTTAATTATTTAACATACGCAACATAATGGCTTCCAAAATTATACACCAAACAGCACTAAAGTGTAATTAACAAACTTAAAGATGTAAAGCTGTTTGCATCTTATAATAATCTTTTAATATCTTATGTACACCTACTCGTAGATGTGCGTGAATTAATGACGAAGGTAAATGTTCGAGTATCTTAAAAGTCACAGTCAAGTTTAACATTCCTTCGCAGATAATTTAATTAATTATGAATTAAGATCTTGGAATTTAGGGAGGTAGCTCTGCTCCTTTGCTGGTGTTTAAAGGTATCTTTTGGTGATGTGATAACGTTGAGGTAAATATCTTTACCACAACAATTTTGCTCCTGTTCACCTAACCGATGTGAACAATTTACAGATCATATGGAGGTTATAGATACACCCAAAATACAATAACACTGGGAAGAAGTGTTTACTGTTGAATTTGTAACATATCTCTGTCTACTCTGTCTCTCTGTCTCCTGTTCTACTTGAAGCTTGAATTTATTTAGAAATACCATTTCGATAGGGCAAATGACATCAAATAGAATAAGTATCGGATACGACCGAGTGACTACCAACCACACAAAAGAATAGATAGAGTCGCCTTTTACCAGCCCTAAGGGGATCAATGGATATTTTCGTTGAAGACATATGCCTCTCAATTTAGTATAGCGATGGAATGCAGAAATTGTGTGGCCTCTGTTTGATTTAGAAATTACAGTCCGTTTGATAAGATCGTATACGGCAAAACTCGTTTATGAAAACTGGTTTGGAAGTGGCATTTGCATTAGCAGATAAAAAAATACTTTAAAGAGTGTTCAATTTTTGTCAGAGACGGAAGTATTTTAAAATGAGTGTCGCGTTTACATCACTTTATGAAGCAGTATTCTTGTGCACGCATCCAAAAGGACCGAAAATGTCATACGGAGCAGCTGCTAAATACATGAAAAAGTCAAAAGCATTTGTTAGCAAATGGGTGCACCGTTATTCCCAAGTTAAAAATGTGGATGATTTGCCGGATCGTGGGTCTACGCCAAAAACAACAAAAAAGCAGGACAAAATGATTCTACGCGTGTTTGAAAAAAATCATCTTCTATCGTTACGTGGAGGACAAGGGATTTTACGTAAAAGGGGTCTAAATGTGTGTTGTGATACGATACGAATCCAATAAATTAATCCAGCGGACCGTCAAACACCCGGCAAAGGTGCACGTTTGGGGATGCTTCTCAAAACAAAGATTTGGAAGCTTGTTCATGTTTACAAATAACTTAAACGCACCCAACATGGTCAAAATTTATAAGAAGGCTTTATTACCATCTGCCCAAAGGTGGTTTAAAAGAAGGAATGAGAATTGGTTACTGCAAGAAGATAATGGCCGAAACATCGTAGTCGTTTGTGCAGTGCGTGGAAACAAGAAAATGACGTCGATATTTTAGATTGACCATCACAGTCGCCGGATGCAAAGCCCATTGAAAATGTTTAGACATTCATGAAGCTAAAGCTCCAAGGAAAGAAGATCTCGACGGTCAAACAATTATCACGAAAAATACGAGTTTTATGGAGATCTTTGTCTCAAGATTATGCTATAAGATTAGTAGAAAGCATACCTCGAAGACTCCAAGCAATTATTGATAATGGAGGAGAGTGAACAACATATTAATTGAAAAGCATTCAAGTAAATAAACAAAATAAACCAGTACAATTGTTTTTTTTTGTTATTATAAGTTCTTCTTTAATTTTTGTCGTGTACGATGTTATCAAACAGACTGTAAGTCTTCGTACCATGTCAAGGATGACCAATTCTATCTCGTGAACGAAAGTCTATTTCTTAAATACCTGAAGTGATCCTTAACACCTCTGCGATAGTGGTGAATTAAATTGTAGAAGAATTGTAGCTGTGCTTACGCCTCCACAGAGGAGAAAGATGAAGACACCAAAGAACGCTTCTACGAGCTCTTGGACACGACCTACGAGCAGTGCACTAACTGCTAACTAAAGTTGTCTCTTCTTCTTAAGAGGCGGTACAGTCCGGGATGAACCTGGGTCTCAACCAACAAGTCTTTCCAGCTGACACGGTCTTTCGCCAGCACCTTCCATCGGTGATGCATTCCAAGTTGGTTGAGGTCCATTTCTACTTGATCGCACCACTGTAGATTCGGTCGTCCTTTGCTACGTAGTCTCCGGGGCTCGGATTTAAAGATCATTCGGGCCGGAGCTGTAGTGTCCGTTCGCTTTACATGGGCCTCCTACTCCATTCCACGTCAATACAAGAGAGACAAAAGTTGTCCGCGGGGATTTTAATGTAAGGTCAGAAAGAAAGGATCTCATTGGTTGTACTGTCGGTAGGTATTGGCTGCACAACAACACCTCCAATATTGGATTTAGACAAATCGACTTTGCGGCGGAACGAAACATTGTCGAAGTTAGCATGCGGTTCCCACATTTCGATATTTATAAGGCAGCTTAGATCAATCAACCATCAACCAGATTGACCACGTTGCGATAGACGCAAGACACTTCTTCAGTATTATGGATGTCCGAACTTTCCGAGGAGCCAACATCGACTCGGACCATTATCTTGTTGTAACCAAGGTACGGTTGTGGATATCCCGAACAAGACAGAGACAAATTAATATTGAACGAATTTCGGCGGTATACGGCAACAATCGCAAGAGATCGATAAATCCTTTTCCGATCAAGTCTCACTCAATCTCTCAAGAGCTACCATCTCTGTTGTGCTCGTTCGAACACCTCAACAAAACCCCTGGTTTGACGAATAGAAGAATTGAGAGATGATACTCCAGGAACGAAATTCGGAAGCTCTTTCAAAAGTTTTTATAAAAAAAAAGTGCCACAGACTGAGCCGAACCGAAGCCTGTAGAAAGAAAAAGGAAAACATCGTAGTAGAGTCACAGTTGATGCTGAGGATTTGGAAAGAACATTTCTGTAGGTTTTATAACGGCTGCATAGAGACTGTCTATTTTTGAAATTCATGCCAAAATCGTCTGTCTGGACAAGATGAAGATAGAGAACGCTGTTCCATCAAGTTCGGTAAAGACCTCACCGCGACTTTTTCGTTTCTTCAACATTATTCTTAAGAGAATAGTCCAAAATTCACCCGTTATTCACAAGAGGCACCATCTTTCAAAAGTTCGTCTAATTAGTCCATGACAGGGTCATGTAGATCGGATGGCACTTCCATCCGGCCGCAGGGGGACAGCGCAGTTGAGAAAGATCGCGACTAAGAAGGTGCATGCAAGTCGAAGGGGACCTCAGCCAACTGAGAGAGCAAAACTGAAGGCAGTTGCCAAAAACGAGCTGGCAGAAAATAAGTGTTAGTCCTCTAATAACCTCACAAATAACTTGGCCAATATTGTTGTTGCGAGCCTGAATCGTGTCTGGATTGTTCGCATAGCATCGACCTTTAATGACATCCCACAAAAATAAAGTCCCAAGGCGTCAAATCACAATTCCTTTGCGACTAAACAACATCACCAAAATGATTGCAAAACTGGCAGATAGTCTTTTCTTTTTCTGTATTTTTCAGCCATAGAAAATGGTTATCATGTCTTAAAAGAAAAACGGGCCAACAATGCCGCTGGAGTGGTCAATCACACCAAAGAGTCACACGTTTAAAACGCATCGGCCTCTATGACGACGCGTGGATTTTTCGAACCCCAAATATGGCAACTTTGCTTGTTTACGTAGCCACCGGAGTAAAAATTGTCTTCGCACCTCAAACAGAAAAGAGAAAACAAAGCGGGTTGTCATTTTGCTTCAAGTCCTGAGTCAATTGGACCTTGAAAGCGATGAATTCGAACCTTTATGTAAAATTCTCTTTAGGGTAGTGTGAGTGATGTTTTGAGACCTTTAGAGTAGTTCTTAGCGTACACTTTGGCAATAGCTGCAATATTCTCCGTTGAGCGCACAGAACAAACTCAAGAATATGTTCGCCTATCAATCAGCAAACCAGTGTCACGAATTTTCTTTATAAACTTGTGTTTCTGACTGAGGTGCCGTCAGGAATAATTTGTATTTTAAAGGAAATAAAAGAACGTAAAATCTTTAAACGTTCTAACTAGTTTAATGGCCTATCTCGGCTGATGTGATATATTGTACAAGAATGAAGAACAGTCTGTTGGTCTTTCAGAGGAAACCTATCAGCTGTTCCTTTACATTATCCATGGGCAATGACCTTACCACTTACATTAGGCTACTTTTACAAACTGCTCCAATACATTAATACATTTTAACTTGGCACTGAATATATTGACGTGTCTAATACTAATATGATTACATACAAACTACATATTTGTTGGATATGCTTATTAATGCCCGATGCTTCCGCCTCAGGAAAGAGAAGGACAGCTCGTCGATCTCATCCATGGACATAGGCACTTTGACAGTAGACGTTTTTGGTTTGTTTACTTATTGTTGGCAAAGCGGCTGATTTTAATTTGTGATTGTCGTTTGGACTAGTTATCGTTATTGTGATAACTTGGGAATATCTTAGCGATAACTAGTCCTGTTTGTTGCGAAGCATCAACTTGCGTACACAAGCTGCAGTTGTTGCATTGATTCGACAACAAATTCCTTTTGAAACTTTAACTGTTTTGACAACGCAACATCCACTTTGGAAGTAACTGGAAGAATATCTGACGTGAAATTGCTGTAATTGCTTGATGAGCAATTTGGTTTTAGACAAAATCATAACACGATTCAACAAGTTGCAAGAAAAACCAAAATTGTAAAAACAAATCTTGAACAAAGGAGATCACCAGGGATGATACCTTTAGATATCGAAAAAGCTTCCGACACAGTATGGCATAATGGTTTATTATCCAAACTACGAGTATCAAGCTATAGTCCTCGCTATTTGTACTTGTATGTTGTTCAAGTTCACGTTAACAATTGTGTCTCCTATTCCTTTGATGTCAAATGTGGTGTGCCTCAAGGCTCAGTGCTTGTACCTATATTATATATATATTTTACGGCCGACTTTCCAGTGTTTTTAAATTGCGAGACTGCATTGTTCGTTGATGACACTGCAATTCTTTCATCTTATCAGTTTCCTCTCAATATAGAGAGAAATTTAGATGGAGCGATGGTAGTAGTTTATGTTTGTTTCAATAAATGGAAAATTAAACTTAACCTTGACAAGGTAAAGGCTATCTTTTTCACACGAAAAAGGAAAGCTTGCTATCTTCCAAGTGACAGTCTCACTGTGGCCGGTAAAACTTTATCCTGGGAAAGGCCAGTTAAGTATCTGGGCACTAAACTTGACCAAAAGTTGATATTTAGTGACCATATTACCGCAAGATTAAAGAAAATTAATATTGCAATAAAAATGCTTTATCTTTTAATCAACCGAAAATCCTGTCTTTCACAAGACAATAAATTGATAGTATACAAAGTAATATTTCAGGCAATAATATGTTACGGCTGTCAAGTATGGGGTCAAGCTGCTCAGTGCCAAATTAAAAGATTGCAGGTGGCACAAAACTAAGTACTGAAAATGATGCTTAACCTGCCATGGCGTTACCCAACCCTTGAACTTCATCAAAGAGCGAACGTTGAATTGATTAGTAATAAAAATCATTAAGCTTACTTTAAACTTTAAAGAAAAATGTTCCAGTGTTGAAAATCCTCTCATTAAAAATTTATTCACACAATATTCTAACTAATGGATAAATGAGCGTTGCTTTATATTTACATTTTTTGTTTATTCATACACTTCATGTATTTTTGTTAATTCTTCTGTTCACTTATCTGTTAACTTATTCATGCGTTTAATTTTCCTCTGTTTGTTAAATTATTTATTTATTTATTTATTTATTATTTACTTAAGTAATATTTTGTTCATTTATTAAAAAATTTGATGCGTTTATTTATTCACCCATTTTTCAGAGTTTTCCCTAATTAAGTATTTGAAAGAGGTTTTGCTTGCCATTGGATTACTATCCTTTTGTATTTTTATCATTATTAAATCCATATTTATTATATTTGAACTTTGTAAAATAATGTTACAGATAAAAGATATTTCAATATCATATATTGGGTCTATAACTTTCGTGCGGTTTGCTAAGAGATGGCGTAACTTGTATTATTCCATTGGAACATGCATTTGAAAGCTACTGTCATTTTACGTCATTTCAGTATATGTCATTCATTTGAAGCGTAAACAACAATAATTTTTTTTCACTCAAATATGTCGAACTTTGTGCCTGAAGAAGTGTTTTTGCGGGGAGTTCTTCTTCATTACTTTAATTTGAAGAAAACTGCTGCCGAAAGTCATCGTATTTTGGTGTAAGTTGATGGTGAACATGCGCTAGCTGAGCGAACGTGCCAAAAGTGGTTTGCACGATTCAAATGTGGTGATTTTGGCTTGGAAGACGATGAACCTCCTGGGCAGCCAAAAAAGTTTGAAGATGAAGAACTGGAAGCATTACTCTATGAAGATTGTTGCCAAACACAAGAAGAGCTCGCAGAATCTTTGGGTGTCACTCAAGCAGCCATTTCAAAACGTTTAAAAGCAACTGGATATATTCAAAAGCAAGGAAATCGGGTTCGGCATGAACTCAAGCCGAGAGACGTCGAAAGGCGGTTTTGCATGTCCAAAATGCTGCTGGAACGCCACAAAAGGAAGTCATTTTTGCATCGGATTGTTACTGGTGATGAAAAATGGATCCATTACGACAACCCCAAGCGCAAAAAATCATATGTGAATCTCGGCCAACCAGCCAAATCAACGGCAAAGCCGAATATCCATGGCGCGAAGGTAATGCTCTGTATTTGGTGGGATCAGATGGGTGTGCTGTATTATGAGCTGCTAAAACCGGGTGAAACCATCAATGGACAACGCTACCGAACACAATTAATCCGTTTGAAGAGAGCAGTAGCCGAAAAACGCCCGGAATATGCGACCAGACACGAGGCAATAATTTTCCATCATGACAACGCTCGGCTCCATGTTGCTATTCCGGTTAAGAACTATTTGGAAAAGAGTGGATGGGAAGTCTTACCCCACCCGCCTTATAGCGCAGACCTTGCCCCTTCTGACTACCATTTGTTCCGGTCGATGCAGAACGCTCTCACTGAAATACGGTTCACATCAGAGCAGAATATCAAAAATTGGCTTGATTCATTCTTGGCTGCCAAGCCGGCGCAGTTCTTTTGGGATGAGATCCACAAATTGCCAGAAAGATGGGAAAAAGTCATAGCTTCAGATGGGCAATACTTTGAATAATAGTATTGTACATGTTTTTCTTAAACAAACGTTCAAATTTCGAAAAAAAAAAACCGCACGAAATAAGTTATACACCCAATATTATATTCGCAAATCGTAAGCTTATTAAGAGAAATTCGTGCGAAATAAAGAACTATCTATCTATCTATCGGCCGAATCCTCTATTCATGTGCGTTTATTTCAAATTGAATATTTCTTCTAATGCTTCAATGAAAACGTCCTCCACTGTGCGAGAATTGATTTTTATCCATTCCATACCCTAATTGTCACCTACTTGTTCGAAAATATTTAATTTTCCCCCTGTCGGATTTGTTGTGATAAAATTCAGCAGATTCCAGTAATTAATATCTGACCAAAGATCGTATACAATACCTAATTGATGTCACCAACTACGTAACCGAATGGAACCAGCTAAGCTTCCAACTACAAGCTCCTACTGCCAGCGGACATGCTTTGAATACGCACTGCATTCCGTGTATCCGTTCACAGAAACAACATATTGGGAGCGTAAATTAAAATTGGATTTGCCGCAAAATCGACCCCCCCACCACCTTCGCCATGCGGGTGGAATATTGTCTGCTGGCGTTAAGGCCGATGGTATACTTTTCAATGGGTTCCCTCACAAACGAGGTTAGCTTTACAATGTAAATAGGACCCTAAAGGCTTCGGTCAACCTTATGTAAGAGTGCACCGTCAAACATCCAAAATAAGGGATTGGACAAATAATAAAAAATAATTGAAACAAAAATTAAGAAGAAATTACAATTAATTGTATCAACGCATTCGGAAATTGTTTTATTTGTTTTTGTTTTTGTATCTTAGTGTACATTGCACTCCGTCAAAGTGGGGGTGGTGGAAAGGCAGAAAGGTCGTTTAATTAACTCCTATTTGGTATGACGCTCATCATGGTGGCTGGTGTTCGTTTAATTAGTGACATTTCCAGTAATGGTAGCTTAATTAAATTTTTTTCCAGTGTCAAAGTGCAGGCAGTCGTCTGTCATACGAATATACTCGTATTCGTAGCAACGACAGTTAAAGTACTCGCATACACATTTAAACTCGGTGTAGTGCGCTACTTGGGGGATGTTTGCCAGATTTTAATTTACCGAAAAGGGTGCATGTGTTATCTAGCGCCATAGGACAAAGATGGATAAGAAACGACTTGATGCCATGGAAATGTAATTGAGATGAATGTGCTATTATGGTTCATCGAACAGCAACGTACGGATAGTGGAGAAAAGTTGTAAAAACTTACGACTTTACAACTTTTTAATTTTAATTATCTTTTAATGTACTTTGTTGAAATGAGTAGTTGATAAATGCAGTACGCAACACAGGGTATAGTGATGATATTAGGTACATTTGACCAATGATGGGTAGCAAGTGATGTAATTAGTGGTAAGGGGGAATTCAGTTTATAACTTTACAACTTTGCTTAGTGATGGCGTGGCGCAGTCTGTTTTTTTAAAAGGGTCTGGGTCTACCAGCGAAGGAGAACACAAATGGTAATATATTTTTCTGACATCACCACAGAAGTGAGTGAGATCCTCTGTCTTTGAGAAGGTCTGTATTCTTTCCATACATATTGTACTTATCTCTGAAAGGTGATTGCAGAGGAGCGAAGAATATAGGTGATTCGATGTTGAGCAGTGAACGATTCTGTGTTCAAAGAGGTATATTCAGAAGAATCGTGCAAGTATTTCTGACTAGTTCTCATGTTTTCAGCACACAGCTACGGTACAAGCGTATTATGTTGATCTCGCAAATTTTAATAGTCACAACCAAGAACATACCCTCGTCGACAACTATCCTGTGAGAGTGTTGGTGCCAGTGAGCTTGAGAAATGAGCAATGAAGTACCAATGTAATCCACACTATAGGGACATCATTCTATTAGGACCTTTGTATGAAAGATACACTTGGAACAATTCTGGAAAAGGTAATAATAGACTTAAGTCTGCAATCTGATGGTCTCAAAAAAGGTAGGACGGTAAATGGAGGTGAAAGGGAGCGACAAGTGCTATCAAGATGCAATCCTTATTGCAATAGAGAGCAGATGTTAGCATGATTAGCGACTGGCCTTCCTTGCAGTTTAGTCCAACATATCATTTAAAATCGATTACAGTCTAAACGACATTCCTGATAAAATTATCCCTCATGATTCAAAAGTACCAAATAAATGATGGTGTACCACAATGTTCCGTATTTAGACCGCTGTTTTAGAACATGATTGCCTACTACAGTCTTTTAAATCGATAGGTTTGGAACGGAGCGGGAATTTTCTTTTAGAAAACTGGAAAAGATGCCTACATATCAGTCTGACTTACTTCAAGTCCAAAAACAAAAAATGAATGTTCGCGCTTTGATACCAACGCGGATGATATTGCGATTCAATATGTTGAATAGAGTTGAAGGGCCACTCGGCAAGAAAGCGTACGCGTAGGGAACCTTTATGAACGTTAAAGTACTAGGTGGCGCAAAATTAATCATCCTATCGGAAGATGTTATAAATTTTGCAAATAGCGTCGTACGTCGATCATATTTGACATTTGTGAACTAGACACCTGCAGCTACAGACAAGCATTGCAGCGCTATATTCCTTAAGAGCGTGAAGTAATTGTGTCGATTTTTTTGACTAATAATCGGTCGATGGTGTTAGCGCAGTGCGAATTTCGACGACAATTTCCTAATCGTGAAACCACAAGAGACCATGCTGGGCCTGGCCACCACCGGATTGGTCGTTTGTGCCGAGAATATCGTGGCTCTGACTGCCGATGTCGCTGCAGATGACGATGAACGAAGAAACATCAACCATACGACGGGCCACGCGATTGGGAAGCACCAGACGGACGCTATAGCGAATTTGAGTGAAAGACTTACACATGTTTCCGTACCTAGTTTAAACAGTGCATCAGTTAATGCCTCCCGATCCTCAGTCGCGTGTGATTTACTGGAAAGCCATTCTCAATCTCAACAACGAAGTGGACGATTTTGTGTCGGAAATTATCATGAGCGACGGGGCGCATTTCCACTTAAGTGGTTTCTTCGTTTCTGAGGCACTAAAAATCCGCGTGTGATGCACGAAGAGCCATTATATCCACTGCGGCATTCACTCGGGAGGAGTGATTGGACCGTATTTTTTGAGGATACCATATATGGTCGCTGTTACTGGCGAACGCTACAGGGACATGATAAACGACTTCTTACTGCCGGAATTGGCAACGGTGCTTGAAGTCGCGTGTTTATGCCTACAAGCCTCAGACAATCGCAGCCCTTTAGGAAGAATATTCCACAGGAATGCGAACAGTTATCACCGGAAATTTTGAGTAAAGTCATGGAAAATGCGATAAAACGGGCACAAATATGTAACAGCACTGACGGCAGCCACTTGGCGGATCAAATAAATATTTCCATTACTCTAAATAGTTTTATTTTATTTAGTTAAAAAAGTAATTCAAAACCAAAACTGGGTGATTAATTTTCCGCCACCTTGTATAATACTTTCGAGTGCGCAAAACACTATCGGATGCACCGGCGCTAGAACTCCTATTACTTTGAGTTTGCTTGCGCACAGTAATAAATTCGGACAAAATCTCCAAAGCTCACTTGGGTACTACTTTCTTAAAGGAGAATAACGGTAGATTTCACATTTTCCTTAAAAATTGCCCTGTCTCTGATTCTAAGCTGATTTGACAATCCAATCCCCATCAACGATATATTCGCTAACATAAGCCTAATAAGCAAAAGATAGTTTCTACGAGGTCCTCGGTAAGACATATGTACAAGAAATTGTACAATAGGAAATATCACTATTGCAAGCACGTTCCGGATAGCCAATACTGACTCATATCACTACCTTGCCGCAACCAAGATGCGAATGCAGATTTTGTAAGCATCACAACTAGGAAGAACTATTGTGAAAAATCATTAAATATCTCCTATACCGGCAGCGTCAATTACCAAAGACAGTATCATTTCTACCGTCTGATATTTGATGTCAGAAGAAGTTTTGGACAAGCTGACGCGCTGTCACATAACTTCTTTAACATCATGCTTGAAAGAATTGTGTGGAACTCACAAGCGAATACCGGAGGCGTAAGTGCCGAAATATGATAATTAAGAAGCGACATACAACATCGACGAATTGGACAGAACGTCACAGCCGACAGCTACAATTTCGAGGCAGTAAAACACCTCATCTATCTTGGCTCTTCTATAATTTCTGGCAACAAAACCTCAGCAGAAACAAAGTAAACAATTACTCTTGCTTATGTTGCTTATCGCTTTGCCTCTTTGGCTTTAAGGAGACGATGCAACGAAAAATAATACGGCGCATCGATCTAGTGAGAAAACCGCGCATCAGTCACCCAAAAGTCTAAGACATATATCGACTCCAATGCTACGGCTCATATAGTCTTCGTAGAGGAAAACCTCAACTCTCGTAACGCATGTAAGTAGAAGGTGAGCTTAACCGAATTTGAGTGCGCAACTGGAGTAAGTAAGCTCATTGCCCCCTGACTCCCATTGCTTCCAAATGACTTAAATAAGTTACTGGCGTTGTGCAAGCAAAACTTTTCAGACCTTGATATTAACAAATGACAAGCAAAGGCGTATCACCTCCTACTACTTCATCTTTTTGGGCAAACTCCTTCTATATCTTAATCCGGGGATCTAGATATTATCAAACGCTGGTCGATAGCATTATCGAACTCTTATACTACAATGCTCCTTTCTATAACTTTTGTAAGACCCATCCTTAGATATACTAGCTAAGTTTGGTTACTCTGTTAACAAATCTACAATAGGCTAATTCGTCTCCTGGTCAAGCTCAGCGGTTGATTCATATGTATAACCTCCACAGAAAAGGCTGGAACTACTTAGTATAAATAGTGTATTGCAACACGAAACTTTAATCCGTTCTTGTGCCAACCATCCAGCTTGCGATATGAAATTTATTTTTAAAAAGCAGTCTGTCTACACAGTGTGGCAAATAATATGCCATACACGAGCCATAGCTCAGCAACCAAGAGCGCCATACACGAGCCATAGCTCAGCAACCAAGAGTGCCATACACGTTTTTTGGGGCGGCAGAGAGACGACGGAGGATGACAAACATACAAGAAAGCCAATTTATTGCAAAAGATCTCAAAGCTTTATCGAGAATAGTGGAAGGGACCTCTTACATTTGAAACATTCTTCACGAGAATTTGGGCAACACAGAGGGCTTTGCAAAATTTGTTTCCCACACATTGAATGATGATCAAAACTTGATGTGAGATTAGCGATCCATAGACGTCATTGCGGTCTTAAGAAAAAATTCAAACTTATTGAAAACAATTGTTACGAGTGATAAAATATGGTGTTTCCAATACGATGCAGAAACCAAGCATCAAAGTAAAGAATTGAAGGCAACAAATTCACCACAAGATAAGAAAAACACGAAAAGTTCCTTCAAAATGAAGACAATGTTCACCGCATTCTTCGTTAGTAAGGATATTATTCATAAAAAATTCATTCCAACTGGTGACACATTTACTGCGGCATATTATCTTGAAGTTTTGAAGCGTTTGATGGTCAGAACCCATCGTATTCCGTCTGAATATCGCGATCCAAGAAGTTGGTCTTTTTTGCATGGAATTGTACCAAGTCACACAGAATTCATTGTTCGTCAACTCTTGGCTCTAAAACAAGTGTGTGTGTATGTTAAATCGTCTTTTAATTATGTTTTCTAGAGTCAGTCCGGTATATTATTCGCCACACTGTAGATATGTGTACTTTCACTTCTATAAAGATGGTAGATCTGGTATTCCTATCGGTGGAGTAAGAATCTTTACGTTGGAACCAGATCACTTGTAGAGGCTTTTGGTAGCCTCTTTAGATGTTAATGCGTCTCAAATTCATCCTGGTTGTTGAAGTGCCTTTATATTATTTATCTTGATTGTAAAGGCTGTAACGACAAGTAGGGAATCGATTGCTAATGATTGTCTTCTCTGATGTGATTACTTCACAGATTTTCCATATCCTCATATTCCTCCCTAATACCAGTTAGATACAACTCAACTGTTTGCAAACTCTCCATCCTGACTGTGTTTTATCGCAATTAGTTTGTTTTTTGTTGTTTAAATCGCCCTATATACTATATGTTTCTCCTCAGAACTCAGCTCCATCTCATTTTCATTTGAAATGACAATTTTGTATCACATTACGATCAGACGCACTGCGAAAAAGGTTGAATTCATATGGTTTCGAGGAATCCACACTTACACGTATCACTTTGGTCGTAAACAATACCCAATAGAGTAACATAGGCAACGACCTGAATCCCGTGTCACATTGAAAGTAGTTAAAAATGCGCCTTAATTCAGAAAAAGATTAAATTTTACGTTCACCGACTTTGCTTTGTGCAAATAAGTACTCTCAATTAGAGCAGAACCGATACCATCACCGGTGTGAGGATCCGTACTCACTGTATCCCCCTAAAAAGTGCTTCACATTGAATATTTGATCTAAATAGAACCATATGAACCACTGACAGTCCACCAGATTAACCAGATTATACAAGTATCTTCGCACAAACTACAAGTACCAGTGAGCCATACCGTGCCACAGTCAAGAGGGGGATGAATGTGACTCTAGTGCCAGTTTGATACAAAACCAACAACAAATGACGAAAGCAAAACTATTATCCATAGACCATGAGTGTGTCCAAGCACCGAGCACATTTTATGCAGATGAACTAGCCCATACGTACGGAAACAACATATCCCCCTATGTCACTGTCGCCTAAGTCCACTTTGCATTAAATTAGCTGAAAACCAAAACGCGCTTAAAAAAAAATAAAAGGCAGAACAAAACAGAACAAAAAATTAAAGTGGCAGCTTAAAACAGTAGCATGCCTTGCAATATGTTACTCGTACACTGTTCCATCACTGTACTCGTACTGCATCGCATCACCAAATGCTTGGTGGTAGACGTTGTTCTTGTCGTTTGGCGAGCAGCACTCGAAAATTTTGCAGGGAGTGGCCTTTGAGAGCTGACCTTTTCCAATTAAACATGAACTGGTTAGGACGGATCAGGAGGGCGCACCTAAGTGTACAGAGATGTGTAGACCAGCGCAAATGGAATGACTGACAGTACAATGTTCTGTAGTCGATGGACGGGGGAAATAGGGGATGCCTTGGATATATTTATATTTTTTTTTGTAATTAGTGTTTAATGTTAATTTGTGGTTGTGCAGTTTGGTTTGCATTGGCCAGATACACGAACGACCACAGCATGGTTAGCGATCCAGCTCAAAGGATCAAAGCCATAGAGAGGAACACTAACATTTTCCTAGTCGCGCATAGTTTATATGTCTAGACTGTCCAGAGGAACTGTTTTATAAATTCCCATGGACCATTCAACACTGGACTATATGCTGGAGGACACTGCACTCGGCTATTCCCTTTAAGAGACGGAGGAAAGTGTATGGAGTATGAGTTCTGTTTAAAACTGTTTTGCAATGCAAGTTGTATTTTGATTAACTTAAACTTCGCTGGGTAACGAACATAAGTGCCTTCGTTAAAACAAATTTATCAACAATTTTTGAATTACTTGTCGCTGTGTTATGGATCACATCCGTAAGCAGAAAACAAATAATGTGCTGTTTTCATCTTTTCTACAGCCGGACCGTTTAAAAATAGGATACATACGGGAAACGTATGAAAGTAGAATATTGTGATGGCAATTTTGATCTTAATTGGTGAGGGTGGAACAGAATAACTGAAAAATATGAAGCCTTTTGGACATTGGGATTCATCCAGAGACTATGATCACTAACAACGCCATTCTCATTTGAGGGACTTGTATTCCATACGATCGGGTAGCTACCGAGCGTTCAAAGCTTGGATTTATTAAGAATTTCGCAATTGTGTTTACATTTTCTCTTCTAGTGGTCTCTCGAAAATAGGTGCACAAATCTGTATGGCCGTAGGCTAAAATGTCATGACAACACGCCACAAATAAACCTAACTAAACGATGATCAGATTCGGCTATTCGTTTTAGGCCATGATAGGTTTCTGTATCAACACCCTTTTTAACTGACAGTTCAGATACTTTCACCGGTAAAGTGCGCTGATAATATTCACGAATTTTGTTTTACTGATGAAAATATTCAGTAAAGGCTAAGGCTGAGGCTAAAGGCAGCCTAACCTTGACAGCATCACTTTAGAAGAATATTCATTCACTTTCGGATTGAAAGACACTGCTTCAAAGCCTCAGAAGTAGGATGCTTCGACTATTTTCATTATTATGAAAATCAGACCGCCGCTGATGAAATCGTTAGCGAGCTCAGAACCAAGACTTGGTTTGGGACTGCTTTCATTGTTGGTTGATGCTTTCATAGAAAGATGGGTTCCTAGTGACAATCGCAGATGACATAACTTTCCAGGATGCTGGCAGACAAAAAACCACGTATCTGCTGCCCCTTAGAATATTACCTGTCTGAATCTTATGCCACTGCGCTTTTCCATACATCTCAGCGTGCTGAAAATTAATGAGAGGGTGTTCTTAATGGCTGCTTTTGTAAGCTCTCGACCTACGCTTTCATAAGATCGCAGGTAATTCGCATTGATGAGGTGTGGGTGCATTTATTTTGCCTCGTCTCATCGGTGGTGGATGCACTACAGCGCTCAGATCTCTAAACGGATTACTGGCCTCAGTTTAATCGACCCCTTGTCCTAGGGGTATTTTATATGGAACTGGGGCTCTATGTTTAGAGTTGTGCCACCGGGGTAACTGCTCGGTCATGAAAAAAAAAGGAACGTTATGAAGGAGAAACAAACCTAAGATCGCACAAATCAACTATTTACAACCCCAACAAACAAACCAAGGACAACCAACTTCGGGCAATGAACTCCCATAATACGGCACGGAAGAAGCGGCGCCTATTTGGATGCGGATTTTTTGTTAGAGGGAAACTTAAGCAAGACATAAAACTTGTCCTTGGCGATTTTAATACAAAGATGGGAAAAGAGGGCATTTGTGGTAGTATGTACTCTTGAAAGGTATAGCCGGGATGACACAACCTCCGATAACGAATATGGCGAGGACAAGCTGATAATGTGATGAAATTTAACGTCAAACCCAAGAAATCCCCAAATGTTTTTCCGATCGTGTCTCCTCTAACCTTTTAAGAGTTCCTCTACCACCTGAATCGAAGACTAGTTACAAAACTGTTATCAGAGATACGAGGGCGGGTCAATAAGTCCGTGACTTTTTGAATTTCTGACCTCTTTACTGAAACAGCAACACTGCTTCTGTCAACAGGCATCTGTCAGTTGACTCCTGTCAAAATTTAAACTTGCTGCGTCAGTTAGTTTGTGTTTGACAGCTATTTTTATCAGACTACTCACTAATTTGAGGAGAAAATGGAAAAAAGTGAATTTCGTGTGCTTATTAAGCATTATTTCTTGCGAAAAAAAACCATTACCGAGACCAAGGCTAAGCTTGATAAATACTATGGGGACTCTGCACCATCGATTTCAATGGTAAAAAAATGGTTTACTGAATTTCGTTGTGGCCGTACAAGCACTGAAGATGCCGAACGTCCTGGACACCCAGTTGAGGTCTCTACACCCGAAACAATCGAAAAAATTCACGATATGGTGTTGGCCGACCGAAGATTGAAAGTGCGAGAGATTGTGGAAGCCGTAGGGATCTCGCATGGCTCAGTGGTTTCAATTTTGAATGATCACTTGGGCATGAGAAAGCTTTCCGCAAGATGGGTGCCGCGTTTGCTCACAGTCGACCACAAACACATGTGCAGTTGCCATGGCAAAAATCCATGAATTGGGCTATGAATTGCTCCCTCATCCACCCTATTCTCCAGATTTGGCTCCGAGCGACTACTTCTTGTTCCCAAACCTAAAGAAATGGCTTGGTGGAAAAAGATTTGACTCCAATGATGAAGTCATCTCGCAAACAAAGGCCTATTTTGAGGACCTCGACAAATCATTTTTTTTGGAAGGGATAAAAAAATTGGAGAAGCGTTGGACAAAGTGTATAGAGCTCAAGGGAGACTACGTTGAAAAATAAAATTATTTTTTTATCAAAAAATCTGTGTTTTAATCCAAAAGTCACGGACTTATTGACCCGCCCTCGTATAAAAGCATCAGTCTTCTTAACGTCGTCTACAAAATCCTATCTACAGTATTGGGTGAACGACTGAAGCTGTTCGTCAACAAGCTGATTGGTCTACTCGTACATCAGTGTGTTTTCAGGCTACGAAAGTGCACCATAGACCAAAGATTCACACCTTGCCAAATTCGTCCCTTTATGCAGGATGACGATGGAGAATGCACGCTCCTCCATCAAGGTCGGTAAAGATCTTACCAAGATGTCAAAAAAGGATTTAGACAAGGCGAGGCGTTGCCATTGGATTTGTTCAACATCATCCTTGAAAGAATAGTGCAAAACTCCCGCGCAAACACAAAAGACATGATTTTTCAAAAGTCCGTCCAATTACTCGCATACGCTGATGATGTCAGTGGTGCTTTTACAAGTATTAAATTGAAACATAAGCGGCGAAAATGGGTTTAGGGGTCAACGATGACAAGTATATGGTGTCAAATGAAAAGAACACTTAATACCGACGTTTCGGACAGAATGTCACCTTTGACAGATATAACTTTGAGGTAGTTAAGGACACTAGGTTCCGCTATCAATTCAGACAACGACAACGGCGCTGAAGTCAAATGAAAAATAAAAGAATGCCAAACGCTGCTTCTGCAATTACTAAGAAGGCAATTGACTTGAAAAGCCCTCTCTCGAACAACAAAAGTGAACTTAATAATCCCAGTACTGCTCTATGGCGCATTGACATTATCAAAAACGGATGAGGGTGCTCTTGGCTGCTTCTCCGAGTTATTTTCGGTCACATCTATTGTACATAGACGGGGAATGAAGGAGGAAATAAAACAACGAAGTACTCGTATATGGAATTTACAGCGACATCGACTTAGCCAGAAGAGTGAAGATCCAACGACTAAGGTGGCTAGAGTCATGTAGAGGGATCGACTCCATTGCTTTGATGCGAAAAGACTTCGAATCTGTCGCCGAGGGACAGCGTAGTAGAGAAAGCCTCAAGTGGAGCACGCAAGTAAAGGAGAACCTCAGCCAACTTAGCGTGCGAAGATGGAGGCAGCTAGTAAAGGCCCAGATAAATCCGGGCGTCACCTTAAGTAAGAAGTGGTCTGGCTTGGTACTGTCGGTACTTTACCGGTGAAGGTGTTACTTATAAGTGATTGTGTGTTTCTATAGAAAAAAAAGCCAAGAACTTAGAAAATTGAACATTGCACAGGATTTGCCTCTTTTAAGGGAAATTAATATTGAGTTGAAGATTTGTTAAGGGAAATGAATTCAGGTGATAATAGTCCGCAACGCCAGAAGGGCTACGATATCACATAAGAAGCGCCCTCTACAATCCATTTAGATGATTTATCGAGCTTAGGTAACAACATAACAACATGATAACTATACCATAACCATGTCATCGAAAATTTAGAACCGTATAACTGGTCCTCCATTCTATTAGAATATTCAAAGATTGATCCCAAAAGTGTGCCGCCTTTCAAAAAAAATGTTCTTTCAAACTTCAAAAAAATATGCAGTGGCGATCTATTCAATAAAGATTGAATGTGGATCAGTGTATGCACATAAAATATGCTAATGTGTCCATGTCACGTATTTTGAATTGTCTTCTAGGTTTTGTGATTGATTTTTATTCCACATAACTTCTTCCAATTAATGCTACATCTTGCAAGCGAACGAACGCATCTGCTTATTCGATCGACAATCACGTCATTTCTAATTACATCATGAACACTGATTGAGGTAAAGAAGTCAGTTTGAACAATCACAAAGCTTACACTTTAATAGAACGCATTCATAGTTAGTTGACCCATATCACCTTTGCTGCACCGCATGAACTCATTTACGGAGCCTCGGACAATGCAGTATTGTTCAATCTCACTTCCGCTTCTTCAGAAATTTACTCACCAAACAATGAGTTATTAACCAGAAAGTTTTTTTTTTTTTAAATATTTCCGCACACAAATGCCTCCCATTTTGACGGTTGGCGGCGCACAAGTCTTATTCAATTTTCCGAATCAATTTAAGGTGAATTGCCCCCACATCAGTATCGCCACTGAATGCACTCTACCACAAACTTAAATGTCAGAAATGCATACGTGCATTGTAAAACTGTTAAATGACAGAACATTAATTCATAACAGTACGAGTATGAGTTTTTTTTGTAATTTCCCAAAAATTCGCACAAAAAATATTCAACGATTTTCTGCAATAAGAATTTTCTGCTGCCGAACTTAATATGCCGTCCATTAAGGTCGCTGGTCGCGTCCATTAAGGTTAATGTTTGATACTGTCCTGAACACCACTACTATGACGGTACAAAATTGAAGTTTTTTGTTGCACAGTGCCGGCCCGACCATAATTAACAATAAAAACTACAAATCAGGTCATGCAACGTTGGTGCAGTAAAATATGCAAGAGTGGACAGTTTTTGTTTTGTTTTCGACTTTTTTGCAATATTTAGTGTATACACTGCGGGAATTTAAAACAAAATCCCGTTTTCATTGCACTGGTGTGAGCAATTCTTTGGGGAGAGCTGTTTAATGCATGGGCATCATGCATATGCATTTATGCATGAACATCCGATGGGGGATTTTCAGCGGCACTATTGCTCACAACAATAAAAAAAAATGTACCGAGCGTTGGTTTTTCAGTTTTTTTTCTTTTTTAGTTTTTCAATTATTGATTGTTATTAACTAAATTGAAATTCGTTTAGAGCTGAATGCGTTCACTTTAAATTTAATGGCCGCCATTTAAAAGGAAAATGCGCGCTCGGTTCAGATGAGTACGCCATTAAAATGAAAACAAATAAAAAAGCATCTTCCAACGCATAAAACATCGCAGAGTAACTATGAAATTCGAGTAAATAAATTTGAATTTACCTTACACTACTTCTTGATGAAAGAGAATTAGTTTCTTTGCCAAATGTTGCGGTTTTTCATTCAAATTGTCGTTGCAGCAGCGGTCCAATAAGGTAACATATTATTCGTCGTTGATTGTCGTTTTATTTTAAAGGATTATCAGTGTAGATCACCTGTGCAGACACCAAAAAAAACTCCGCCATAATCTCGTTGGCTGTTAGACCAACTTCAGCCTTATTTTTTGACTGCTACTTTGTCTCCAGTATATTGTAGGGGGCCAAGTTTTGTCCACTGTTACAAGATAGTCCAAGAACGCGTCTGGATTGCGGTTAAACAACACCAAACTTTTCTACGAATTTGGGACCCATCTCCCAATTTCGCCAAAATTGAAAGGACTGCTTTCTGTGGCTGACACACACAAACTTGAATAAGCAATTATGAACTGTAATGCATTCGAGATGCACGACGACCAGGCAAACGAAGTCATTTCGAAAAATAATGCCATTTCTGAACACGTTAGCTGACCCAAAAAAAAGATCAGAACCGAACGAGGAAACAAGACTCGCAACTGAGGCAAAAATCACAAAGCGAGCATGCGGAATAAGAAAAGAATGGTGAAAGGCCTGAAAGGCGAACCCCAAAGGTCGACAATCAACGTTGACGACACTTCGTCCGAAGTCGTCAAGCGAACCAAGAAGAAAGGCCCCACCAAAGAAAATGTCGGTTAAAATAAAGATAGCCTAATGCTAAAAGCCTAATCATAAAAAGAAAGGGGGACCCAAACTATGCTGAGATTCTCCATAGCATAAGAGCAGAAGCGAAGATGGAGGAAATTGGTAAGAAAACTAGGAATTAGGAGAATTCTTAATCCAGTTCCAAAAACCAAATACAGGTCAGCTGAATTCAAAACCGTTATAAGTGGAAGAGCAAGCAAACGTACGAATTCTTACTCATCGTGCTGGCGTGTACGTGTTCCAAAATGTACATCTGCAAAGTTATAAAAAGGAAATGCAGGAAATAATGTGGAAAGGTCTTATATTTATCGCAAAGCGGACATCCATTGCCGACATCACCTTTGCGAGCAGCTGTATTCTAGGTGTCATCAAGGGAAGGATCGTAGAGGTAATTTTAATAGCGACCATCAGGCGATAGTAATGACTATCAAATAAATGAAATCAGTCCATCTCCCAAGACCTACTGGGTTAAAATGGAAAGATAGATCTTCCAATAGAAATTCTTTTGAAGAAATTTTTAACAGTGATTCAATTTTAACCCGGAACAGCGCAAACTCGTGAATTTCATCTCACAGCTATCAACAAAGCAGCGTGCGATGCATCAATGGCTAGAAGAATAAATTACAGGAAGATCTCACCGTGTTACTAAGTGAACCTTTGTGACTGACAATTTTATTTCACGGGATGCCTATACAACTATGGGAGCATCGCTCTTTGTGAGTTCCTTTAATTACAATTCGGAAAACGCATAAAGGGTACAGGTTTCATCATTGACATGACTCGAGGCCCATATAAAATGTTTTACTGATCTTATGGTCTCAGCACCTAGTATTTTGCAACTATACATCGGGCGGGACCAGCAGGTGCACTCTCTCTGCACTTTAGGTTTAAACCACAGCCAATACGATGATCTCAAAAGGGGGCTCGGACTGAAATCCGGAGGGCTACTTACTTTCACGATACCGTGTTTTACATCCTGGTATAGACTATTGATTTTCTTTCTACTCAACATGACCGGCAACTTTTGACAGGACGAATCAGTGGGTGGCCGTGACTCAAGTGGTAGTGTATTGACTTCCCAATCAGAGGGTTCGGTGTTCAATCCCAACTGTGACCGAAAGACACTCCTTTTTTACAGGCAACCAAAATCATGTGAGATGAGTGGTTGTCTAAAATACAACAAGTCAATTTACACTAATTATTAGTTTCTTCATTAAATGTTGGATGCTACCCATGGAGCGAAATAACCACTGAGCCCAAAGATCTTTCTCTCTCTCTCTCTATCCCATTTTCCGAAAAACTTAACACGTGCTCCGGCATTTTAAGAGTATTCATACCCCCTTGAGTGTGAAGGACCTCCGGCTACACGATCACTGCAAAGTTCAGTGTTCAAGACGAGACTTTCAACAACGCCTGGACACTCTTAGACTAATGAGACGCAACGTAACTAGGTATCTAAGAAAGCAAGACGCATGCTTCAAAAGTATTTGTCAAGAAGCCGATTTGCTGTTATGGATTCTGACATCAACGACCATGTACAAGAACATAAGATGAGTCAATTGGAAATCCTGCAAATCATCCTGGAGAAGTTCCTAAAAGCACGCTGAAGATAGTCAACAGTAAGGACCTGACGGAATGTTGAATAAAGCAAAACAATTTCGAAAGTACATACATTTCTGTTACGAATATTGCCTAATATCTTAGGACCTGGCTGCACTAGAAAAATCTTCCTTTCCATAGTAAGAACAATAATCCTTCCAAATGCTGCCAGAGTCTGGGCAGATGCAGTAGGAATCAAAGAATCTGAAAGAAGACATACAGACGCTATATGGACAATTACAATTTTTCGAACAATGTCAGATGAAAACGCTTTTGTTATAGCTGGAATGGTCTTCATTGACGTTTTTGCGGACGACACGCTTAAAAGATATATGCAATAGACAAATTTTGAGGCCGACGTCAAAGGCGTAAAGACAATAAAAACCGAAGAGAATTAATACCGACAGTCCAAGACTGGTTAAATCGAAGACACTAGGACTGTATCTAAACACCATCTTACGCATTTAACGTCTGGTAATAGTGAGTATCGGAAATTTAGTTCCTTCACCGCTTTGGGCACGATATCTCAGCTTTCCGTCCAGACTGCCGAAATCAGGAGGAAGACATAGAGCGTGCAATATTCGATTTGTTATTGTATGCTTTTTTTTTGGATGGAGAAGCGACAAACCAAAATCATAGTCAATAATCGACTAAATATTGCGGTCAGACGAAAATTCAATCCAGATTTGAAAAAGGTGTTTGATTTTTAAAATTGGAGAACTTTAAATTAAAATAAAACACAGGAAACTGTATAAAATATCCATGACATTGGCTTGATTAAACAGATAATTTAATGGCATTAATTCTTGAATATTTTGGGATCTAACCGTCGCGGCTGGCTCACTCAAGATAGAATTTCGAGGTCCAATTTTCAAACACTCTTCGGAGTAAATAAGGCGGTATTTCGACAACAACGGGTCGAATGTTGGCTTCCAAGTGCTCGATTGTTTCTGGTTTATCGGCGTAGACGTGGGACTTTACAGATCCTCTAGAGAAAATAATCTATTGGCGTCAAATCGCATGAAAGAGGTGATCATTTCGTGAAATTAATCGTAAGTCATTTTCTTTTTAGTAAATTAATTGCATCCGGCTGTGTGTGGCATTTGGCGCCATCCTGCTGAAATCACACGTCTGCAACATTAATGCCTTCCAATTGTATTCATTTTCGAAAATATTTGGACTAATGATACCACCCGCCCATTAAGCGAGCCGAAGAGTGACGTTTATTTTTGAATGAAATGGTGTTCCGACAATGGCTTGTGGCTTGTGAATTCTGTTTATTGGCATATAAGCCTTTTAACTAAAAGTGTGCTTGATCACTGAACAAAATCTTGCAATGAAATTGCGGATCAAAAGCCCATTCACCAAATATACGACGCAAACGATGATGACGTGTGGCTCCAATTCCTGTACAATTTGAATCTTGTAAGCACGTAAACCAACGCGAAATTTTCAAAAAGTCGATGAACCCAAATTTAACTTTGAACAATTTTTCCGACAGGAGTCTTTTCACGATGTATCGCCGAACCAAATTAACCTCAAAACGACCGAGAACTGTCAAATCGGCTTTTACAAAAACAGTGATGCCAATTTAAAGTTCTTCACTTAAAAAATATAAAACACTTAACTCGTATATCCATAACAAACGTGCAAAACGATCTGCGAAAGATCTAAAGATTAAGACTTATAGCTGCAGCAAATATAGAAGATACAGCATGGATCGCTTGCCAGGCCAGTCGAAAGAGTGGTCAAAATGTGCTTCTGTACGTCGCCATATTTGTGGAATCGAGTAAGCAAGCTAGCGTAGCCCAGGTTACTGGTTCCTTTCAAGAAAACATTCCCAATAAAATAAAAGCAAAAAAAAAGATGGTACTTGAAGGAAGCCGTGTAGTCGGTAACTAAAAATGCGGGAATTATGGACCCACTCTCATTCAACAGTGAATTCGGCTATCTAAACGAAGTATTGTCGCCGCATTTTACTGGAAAAGGCTGATTATTCGATCCGACACGTCTTAATTTGATCCTAATCACTCGTATTTGAATTTGTAAAAAGTATCTTTTATATTGTGCAATCCCAATTCCATCAATTTGAAACATTTGTTGACATTGTTTACGAGTAGTTCTTTATTTTTGTCCAGAGCAATATGTTCTCCATAGTACGGCACTGATAAATTGTTCTTTGTCAGTTTGAATTGTATCTATATCTAAAAATTCTAGTTGGAAAAAAAATTTCTAACAATCAGTATGTACTCGTAGTCATTGAGCTTTGAGAACAGGTTTTACACAGAATTCATAAGGTCATCGGGGTCACTTGCACTGATAAGATACATATACAAATGCCAATTGTGCATAAATAACCTTTCTGGCCTTACACGACTAATGAAAACAAATTGACGTTCTCGTTACAAGGTTCTCGCCTCTCACAATGACATTCTGTTTGAATGTCACGTGTCAATTGAATTATTTCCGCTTCTTTTGTGCGTACTACGAGTATGAATGTAACATGAAAAACGTACTCAAAGTGTACCTTCTTATTGATTTCGAATTAAGATTGACTGTAATTAGATAAACAAAATTGTTTTCCCAATGGATATCATGTAGGAATGAGTTTATGGTTTCATGATATGGCAAACAAGGTTGCGAGGCATTTACACGTGTTTGAGTTAATTAAAAATGTAAGAAACAAATTGAAAACAATTCGGGCGCTATTGTTATTACTCAAAGGCAGGTTATACATATCACAGCTCCCCCCTCCAAACTAAGATGTTTTCGAAATTGTTAGATTTAAGTGGGAATACAAAATGAAAAGGAAATCGATTAGAGGATCCTGCTCCGAGGAATGGGGGACATACATATTCGTATATGAGACCAAAATAACAAGCAAAATGTTTTCATGTTTGTTTTCCTTACCATTCTAGCTGTCAGTTTTTGAATTCTTATAGTTGATGATAAGCACTGATGCTACAACTCCAATGCTGTTCATATTTTATTGTAGCTCTAGGCCGTCCTGATCGTGATTTATTCTGAAGCCTTCCAGCTTGAGCGTGTCGTTCAATGTTACATTGATCGCAGAACTTTGATACCTTTAACCGCGAAAAAATGTTCCTGTTTCACCCTTTTTTTTTAAGAAGGGTTGTGGTTGCACAACCGATGGCGATGGCGCGATAGTTAGCTCATTGGACTATGACGCAGAGAGTCTGAGTTCGACTCCTGGCTGGGTCACCAACAGTTTTTCAAATCGCCATCACTCTTTCGGCGGGTAATGGAAAACTCCCGAAAGTAAAAAATTGCATACGAAAAAGCTTCTAGGGAGTGCCGTTCGGGCTCGGCGATAAACAGTAGGCTCCGCTCAGAAGTGAGAAAAATGAAAACATGAGCAACACAAATGAGTGTCAAGAAGCCATACCGGGCTGTCAGCGCCACAGTGTTTTATTTTTTTTTGTGGTTGCACATCATTTCTTGATTATGGCTGCTGCGCCCTTTCCCATTTTTAACGAGCCGCTTACTTAAGATGCGAAAAATCTAAAATAAATTCCTAATTCTTCAACGTGTGGGTTCTATTGAAGACCATTGCAATTCGTCGAAAATGTTTCCATTTTTCAACCATTTTGATTAAAGTAGTTATAACCAACTGTTTAATAAAAAAAAATATATTAATTGTAAGAAAACCTAAACGCGAGTAGCGTAACAATCGAAGCGCTTGCCTCACGTCTCTTATAAGAAAACACTTACGCATGCAGGCTTAAACTGCATATGGATGACAACCCTATATGCGTAGAAGATATAAATGGATTCACTGTTGACGACGGTTGGAAACGTTTAAACGGTGACGACCTTCAGTTCAACGTGGGGTGTTCGGAACAAACAGGCCCTTGATAGCTATCGCGCAGATATGTATCACTGTCATCTAGGAAGGAGGATGAAAAAGCGATTGCTACAGGGAAAATGACTTAGGCAAGACGCTCAGACACTTGACCATACGGCTCATGAAAGACAATGGAAGGCATCCACGGCGCTAAGAATGTTTCTACGAGCTATTCGACAAGATAATATATTAGCAATGTCCGAAGCTAAATCAAATTCATTGCATAGATTCGACGAAAGGCATGCCTCTAGAATTCTGTACCACCGAACGTTAAGGGCAGCTGAAATTGACTCTGGTTACAACTTTATTCCAATCAAGATGCGAATGCGAATTTTCCCATCGCCACAACAAGAAACATTTCTGTGAAAAGACCCAAAGTTGCAATCACAAAAGACCACAAGAATCCTTGTCGAATGTGTATCCCGAAATCTATCAACAACTCCTATGCCGACAGGATCAAGTACCGAAGACCAGTGCTTGATGAAAATGATGACGAATGCCGGCAAGTACATGCTGCTAAACAAGAAGTGTAGAAAACGCCACTAAAACGAATGACGAGAGCCGCTTATGAGCACTACGAGCAGAAGCGGCTTCTCTAGAAGACAAAACAAGAGCATAGTAAGAGATGGTACTCCAGGAAAAGCAGGCTGAAGTCTTACCAACAAAAAAAAAAGAAGACGTGTCAAGAATTCCCGTAGGGGGGCCTGTAGAGAATAGGGAAAAACATTTTCTAAAGACTTATGCGACGAAGCCCAACATTCCGCAGTCAGAGAGAAAAGACCAATAAACTTAAACGATGATAATCAAAACTTCCGCTTAACTAACCAAAATAAAGGTGATCCGAAGGGTGTATGCCTGATGAATGGAATTGCAGTATATTTTGCCCAGTTCACATAAATAAGGTCCTCCCAACTGTGCCGATAATAGAGGTACAAGTCTCTTCAACATTCCATACAAGATCTTATTTGACATATTCTGTAAACGTCTAAAACCCTTAGTCTGTAACAAGAATTGGACAAAACCTCACAGTTAATATTTCGTGGTCTTGAGGAACCTTGCTATAAATTCTGCTAAATGCTATTTCATTGAGCTAAGAAGGCAATTAAGTAGTAAGGCCATATCCTGTGAAACTATGTGAGAAGCAGCGATTCTATCGAAAGCGGATAAAATTATCCTCAGTCGCTTCAAGAGAAAAATATAATACTTCGAAAAACTTCATTGATGTTATATTTTCTTCAACGACGAACTATACGAGTTCTACAACTAAACAGAGTACTCAGAAAACTGCGCTTCAGTGGCCTGAGATGGCTTCCATAAGTTCCATAAGAACCAGCAAGTGAAGCAATATAGCCTGCAAGATCATAACTTGCGACAGAAATTCGCAGAATGGGCACAAAAGCAGCTTGAAGTGGACCCTTATTTTAACAGAAAAATCGTGTTTATTACGGGTCTCACTCTTGGCACAATGTGGTTGTGAACAAGCAAGATTGCCCTTTCTGGAGTAAGGGAAATCCAAAAGAGTTTCTTGGGTCTCAATTACAAATGGACCAGTGAACTGGATACCGTGATTGTTGAACTTATAATGAATAACGATTTTTAATTCAAACTCGTTAACTAATTTTGGAACCACTACCTATTTGCAGATTCATAAGGGAAGATACTTGAGAAGTGAACTCCAATATACATAAGTCTCAATTGATTGATATTGATATTATCGAGTAGTCCACCTCTTCTTGCAAGGTCATCCGCTTGTTCATTTCCATCTACACCGCAGTGTCCTGCTACCACCACAGTCTCACCCGGTTCTGAATGCATAATGCTTTGAGGACTATGGGACATCCCCTGACTGTATCAGATTTGATTAAAGGCGATTCCATTGCTTTTAGAGCGGTCTGCTGTCGATGTAGATATTGATATCTCTTCTGGTAGTCTTCTGAAAGATATGGGAACCTATTTCTTCCTCTGTTTTCAAGCAATCTGTGAAAATTGCAATTTCATTTGGCCTGATTACTGCATTTTCTTGCCAATTCTCCTCTCCGGATATACTATTTCATACGGAATGTGGAAGGCGATCAAAACAGGAGTTTTATCCGTTAAAATTGGATTGCAGTAGCTCCAGTGAGACATTAGTGATTCAAGTAGCTTTAGATTGGATTTGGTCTGAAATCCACAAAATAAATGCTGAGATCCTTATTTTTAGCGATTAGACTTTTATACATTCAACATCCGTTGGTTTATCGGTAACTCTTTTTCTTTCCTTCATAATTTGCCTCCTGTGCCATGAACAAACATTCTCTGTATCCTAAAAATCCATTGAGCGAGCGCCATAGTAGACAAATAAAATCAAAGAATTCAAAGTCAAAGTTGGAGTACACCAAGGCAGTATACACAGTCCGTTGCACTTTAATGTCATGCAGGGCTTTGTTTTTAACGAGGTCGAAACAACTCTCAATTATTGAACAAAGGCGCGAGACGATGTAAATATTTCGCTATATTCATGACAGAAAGACTTTGTTATACATGACAGCCCTTCGTCCAACTTGAATATAATCATCTCACTGTTAGACGATGTACGAGGAGTATTGCGGAGATATGAGACCGACGGAAATGACAATGTTACGAATATTAGCGGGGTGACTAGTATTGTATTATGTGATCTAGTAAGAAGTACGCTCATTCGCGGAAGTCAAACTGATAGTGGACAAACTTTAGGCTGCAGAAGTAATCTTGTGATGTACATATGTTCAACGAAGGTCATCGGAAAATCGGAACAAAAATCCAAAAATACTTAAGCTGAGCAAAAACATCAGCAAAGTCTTCTCCACAACAATGTGATCCAAAACGGAGTCATAAGCAGAATGGTTCTAAGGTCAATGTAGATACGTAGGAGAAACATGTAACATTAGCTGTAACCATACGTATTATATATTTCACAGGACTTTAAAAAAAAAACTTTTGAGATAGTGTCTTGCGAACATACCTGGTAAAAGAGTTCCCTTCCACATTCTCTTTTTCATCCATAGACCATGTATCTACTCCTCGTATAAAGGAGTTATAACTTCAGACATTTATATCTGTCAAACCAATTGTCAGATTCTTAACTGTCACTGTCATTTGCAATTTTATCATGATGACATACAATTAACCATTTTAGAGCGTTATTCGACGAATTGTGCATCGTTTTCTACATTTTCTTTGAAATATGCAGTAGCAGCGAGACGCATAAGAAAAGTGTGTGCTAAAGAGAATACTGCATCTGTTCAGAAGAGTGTTGAAAAAGATCCAAATTTATCGATTCAACATCGTTCACAAGAGTTTAGTCCTTTTCCGAGCACTTTATGGAAAATTGTACGCAAAGATCTTGGTTTGAAGGCTCACAAAATCCATCTCGTGCAAGGATTGAAGCCAAATGACCATTATTTGAATCAAAATTGAGTAAAAAGCAGCGAAATGATAATATTTGTTTTCTTAATTCTCAAAACCTCAGATCTTTCAAACAGTTTTAATTGATTTCTCTTTTGAGGCGTAATTAACAATAACTAGCATAATTAAGCACCCCACAGTCGACAATAGGTCAATGGATTTAATAGCCCCCTTTCATCATCTGTCATTAAAAATGTGTAATTCGAAACTCGCTTCCATATAACAGTTGTAAGGGTGTGACGTTCTTATTTATAATTTCATTTGACACTCACAAACATGTGTATGGCTTGAGAAATGAACTATTTATCATTGTTCATTATTGACACATCATTACACTGAGTAACGATCGTTTAACGAATTTCATGCCAGCCAACGGTCATAACGACTCATCTAATCAATTAGGTACCCCGAATTGCCTGTCATTCTTTGTTTGTCACGACCAAATAAGAAACGTCACACGAAGTTGACACACACACACACACAAAAAAAAAGTATAGACTTCACCTTGACAGAAGAAAAAGAACATTGCGAGCTGAAAAGAAGTTCAGAACTAAAACGTCTTAAACGTCGACTCACCTGTTAGCGCAGCCAAAGTTAGAAGTAATCCAATTATCTCCATTGTCTATTATCCTTTATTTGTTTGTTTTCTTGGGGATTTTTTTTTGCTGTTATTTTCCCCCCGTTATTTGTAACGATAATCCAATTAAGAAGCACTCACAATATTTTATTTTTTATTTTTTATTTTTAATTTTTGCACTGATCAATATTTAACGTCTTGTTATTGAACACAGCCCTGATTGCGGAGCGTAAAACAAAAAGAAAAAAAAAAATTAAAATTTGAATAAGTAACGGCACTAGGGCACTGCACTGGAACTGCACTGCATTTTAACTCACACTACTTTGACTCAATCACAAATCGTATTAAGGGTGAGTGCTCAGAGGAAAAAAAAAACGAGAAATTTACGAAAAAATTCAAAAAAATCTTAAAAATCCTTCGCCGGAGAAAGGAATAGATACGGTCGGGGAATTGGCAGGTAGAGATGCTGTCGTTAGTTTTCACCACTCGATCGTAACGACTTTGAGTTGATTAAATTAGTCCAAACCAGAAAATTGTCAAACCGAAATTTGTCTTCACATTACCCGCACCACATTCACAATGAAACTGAGATGAATATTTTCCGTTGGAAATTATTTTCTCCAACACTGTGTTGTGGGCTTTGTTGCCTGGCTTTTGGCTCTGGTCTCTGGTTTCTGGTTTTTGGTATCTGGAATCTAGTATCTAGTATCTGGTCTCTGGCAACTTTCTTCCACACTCTCTTTCTCTTTGTCTCTCTGGTGAATTGAGTGGGGAGTGTTTGCTTTCTATCTTAGCTCCACAAAATGTTGTCGAGACTCGCTTACTCATTGTGGGGGTTGTTTAAAGGGAAATTGTATCAAGTCAAATGTTGTTGAGTTGTTTTTGGACTCATGAATCAGACTCATGGTGAATGAAGCAACTGGTGGGTGACGTCAAATTTGTGGTAGGTCAGCTGCAGTTATGCCATTACTAAGTAATCTTTGGGGATGAAAATGAATTGAAAATGTTGAGAGGGTAGTTTTCTTGCGCACTAAAGAGATCATTAAGAAAGGGTTGCAGTTGAAAATAAAGGAAATTTAAGGCCCCACGAAGGGGCAAACTAGGGCAATAAGGAAAGAGCTTAAATTTGGAAAAGCAATGCGTCAGCATCGGAGCATCTTTAATCATAAGGTCAGCGGCGACTTTAAGTCCGTTGAGCTCGTTTTCGACTAGTGTTACTTAAGTTCAGAAATTTTCTTTTGTAAGAAGGTTGATATCGATTTTAACTTTTCAATTGGGCTTGGTGATGTAACAATTTGAAGTACGTTTTGAACGGATTCGAACAATTTTTGTTTGTTGGTAAAATATGCGCAATTTTAAGCTTGGGAAAGGAAAAGAAATTATGGAAAATTGAGTAATCCATCAGGCTGGAATTATCATAAGATTTTGTGCACTTAGACCAGTAGTAGGCCCGTACATACTCCTAGAACCATATTGTGACATAATTATAGGAACACTTGGTGCTTTCAATCAAATACCAAGGGCACTCAAACTTGGAAAAGTCCCAAGGCGAATTAAAATTTGTCGGAAAAATTCAACCTTATTCATCTATGTACAAGGTGGCACAAAATTAATCATCGTTTCGGAAGATGTTATAATTTTTGCAAATCATATTTGACATTTGTGAACTAGACAGCTGCAGTATGAAAAAAGATAAGCAATGAAGCGCTATACTCCTCAAAAACGTGGAATAATTGTGTCGATGTTTTTGACCAATATCGGTCAGTGGTGTTAGCGCAGTGTGAATCTCGACATCGATTTCCTAGCCGTGTCGCATCAACTAGGCAAACATTTCGGCGCTTAGCTACTCGAGTCGAACAGACTGGAACCACAGGAGACCATGCAGGGCGTGGCCGCCACCGGACTGGTCGTTCGATCCAGAAAATATCGCGGCTGTGGCTGCTCAAGTCGCTGAGAACGAAGAAACATCAACCAGACGACTGGCCAGCGAATATTAGTGAAAGGCTTACACATTTTCCCGTAAAAAATGCAAACAGTGCATCAGTTAATGTCTCCTGACCGTCAGTCGCGTGTGATTACTGTCAACCATCCTCATTCTCAACAACGAAGAGGACGATTTTGTGTCGAAAATCATCATGAGCGACGAGGCGCATTTCCACTTAAGTGGTTTCTTTGTTTTTGAGGTACTTAAAATTCGTGTGTGATGCCATAAGATCCACTCAAAGTCACTGTGTGGTGCGGCATTCACGCGGGAGGAGTGATTGGGCCTTATTTTTTTGAGGATGCCATCGGCAATACGGTCACAGTTACTGGCAAACGCTTCAGGGCCATGATAAACAACTTCTTACTGCCGGAATTGGCAACGGTGCAACCGCACACACAGCAGGAGCCACACAGGTAATCTTGCGGAAAGTCATGGAAAATGCGATAAAACAGGCACAAATATGTATCAACACTCGCTGCAGCCACTTGGCAGATATCGCCTTTTCCACTTAATAGGAAAAATTATAAAGGTCCAAATACAGATTTCCATCACTAAAAATCTTTTTTTTTTATTTAGTAAAAACGGAATTCAAAAACAAAACTGCATTATTAATTTTGCGCCACCTTATACATTGTCTTCTTCAAAAGTGATAAAGGGTGATTCTTTTAGAAGTACAATTTTCAATGGGGAATTCAGGAGAGATCACGGGTACATCGCAGAAAGATTTAGCCCGGCACAGCGTCTACAAAAAAATTAGTGTTTTACGAAGGATGTGGTTCGAGAGATTAGGACTACTTTTGGTCCACAGAACGTACTATTCGCACAAGAAGGTCTACTGCTTTTAAGCAAAATTTTGTTCAGCGGCGAGGGCCACTCCTGGCTTAGTGTACATTACATTAAAATGCAATATAGCGGTATTTGGGGAGCAAAGAACTTCAAGAGCTGCAAATGCATCTAGAAAAAAAAAACGGTGGATTCATCCGTCCATATTTGTACAAAACTGAGGTCGGAATGTATTTGTAAACAGCGCCCGATATAGTGCCCTTATGACGGACTATTTGGTGCCCGAAATTGAAGCCAGTGGTCTTGGTGAAATTTGGTTCCAATACGAAGGTGCCACAAGGCTTTTATTTTGAGAAAGATGCGTTGGACAGTAAATTTCACTTCTTTGCACCGGTGTTGAGCCTCTTAAATCATGTACAATTCAAGACTTTTTGCCTATGAGGTTACGGAAAGTATAGAGTCTACATGGGTAGACAAGCTACGATTGAAGAATTGGAAGCAACATTACTCGAGTCATTGATCAAATGGACCATGTTAGCCGAAGTTACGGCTAACATTTAAAAGAAACAGTCTTCCGAACATAAATATAAAGAATGGTTGTTTTACACTATAATAAAGATAATCAGATAATATTGAAGTTTTTTATTGTTTTTCCTTTTTTTTAAAAAGGTACCTTTAAAAGAACTATCTTTTACACAGGCAATTATAGTCGGCATAGACCCTAGACGCTCATTTATCGGAATATTATAGTTGCCAGCAATTGACATAATATTCGTGGAGCGCATTTTGTTAAATATCATGAATTTCTCGTTGATCTTTGTCGTGAAAGATTACTCCATTCTAAGGCGAAACCATCGAGTTTATAGCCTTAAGCCCCGAATCTGCGGCCGTTGACGATTTGTTTTCCCTAACATTCAGCTAAAGAATGTCGGAGATAGCAACGACAAAAAGCCAGTTCAGGACCGACATCTAGCATTTTGTCAGGAAAATCAAACGTTGTTGGCGACGGTTTACATGAATCAACAATGGCAGTTTGTCGACATTTATTTATATTGAAGACATCGCCAATTAATAACTCAAATCATGTATTTATGTTGACATATCTGAAAAGAATATTCGTTTATATATCCCGCGATCTCTTCGATGTCAGATAAGTGACACGATCTACCAGGAAATCGGAAAGACAGCAATGTGTTTGCCCATATATGAATAGAGGCGTTACTGGATAGCAAAATCATACCTTCAGGGCCAACTCAGCGAAGTTTATTGCGCCATCAAAAATTCGCATTTCAAGCATATCCACATCGAAAAAATGTATCAATGGATACAGATATTGTCTCAAGCTCAATGATCACTTCAGTCGTTGACCTGAAATCATTCTCCTAGAGACATTCTTGCTGATACATTTGCCGACCCCTTCTTTGTTAGTTTTATAAGCCAATTGATTTGATTCCCCTCTCACTATTAGCAGTGCCGGAAGTTTGCAATTCGAAACAAGGCTTTTTAAATCCCTAAGTAAATTATTTTGGTGCACTCTTTCTCTGTCTACAGTTTATCACCCAGTGTCCGGAATTTAATCCGCAATAATTTTGGGAATCTGCAACAAACAGCTAAAAGGAAGATCTAAAAGCAAGTGCCGCTGAGGTGTTATCTGAAGCCACGTTTCTTTAAGACGAAGAACCAAGTCCTAACCCATAGACTTTCAATGAGAGACTTTTAGCCTTTATGCAAACAATACAAGGACAAAAAGAGAATGAAAAACTGCGACACCCACTATGGAGATAGTTATCAATAGCAAAAGTAGTGTCTATTCGTATGCGGATTTGTTGTTAGTACCGGGCATAGGCAAGAAGTCTTCAGGTTCCGCCTTGTGAACGAGCGCCTTGTGAACGAGCGCCTTGTAACAATCCGTATCAAAGCTAAATTATACGAGCGCACGCTCCCACAGATGAGAAAGATGACGACACCAAAGAAATCTTATGCGAGTTCTTGAGCAAGACCTAGGAGCAATGCCCTAGCTAAGGCGTTACAATTGTTCTCGGCCATTTTAGTGCAAAACTAGGTAAAAAGCCTTGTACTATCGGAAGGTATAGCCTGCGCGACTACAGATCGACTTTGCGGTGGGGCGAAACATTGACATAGCTGGGACACGGTTTCCACATTTTGATATTCATAAGAGAACTCTTGGACAAACAACTGGCAACAAGATTGACCACATTGCGATCACCGCAAGACACTTTTACACTATTATGGATGTCCGAACGTTCTGAGCAGCCCAGATCGACTCTGGCCAAAACCTTGTTATAGACACGGTACGGTTGCCAATATCTCGATCATCGAAAAGGCAAGAGAATTCTGCGGCGAGCATACAGTATCAACAAATACCGTCAAAAATGCATACAAAGCAGAGCTGCATTAAAAGGACTATAGCTGCTTACGAGCTCTACAAGGAGAAGAGGATAAGGAAAAAGAATGAGAGTGGGAAGCGCGTGGTCGAGATGCTACTCTAGGTAGAGGATCGGAAGTTTTACCAAAAAAACATGCCACGGACACAAGCCCCGAAACGAAGCCTGTAGGGGCGAACAAGGGAACATCTTAGTAGAGTGGCAATCGATGCTGAAGATTTGGGGAAGAGTTGCTCTTGTAGACTGTATAAGGATGACTGTATAACGATGACGAACCAAATATTGCTGTCAGCCAGAATGAACCTTTCAACTTGGATGATGTAGACCAACAATTCCGTTTATCCGACCTGGATGAAGTGAAGATAGCCATATCCAAGCTGACGTCCAACAAAGCTGCTGGATTGGATGGCCTGACTGCCGAGCTCTTCAAAGCGACAGGCGATGACTTGGTAAGGAGCATACACCAACTCATCTCTAAAATAAGGCCGCATATGTCAGCATCTATACGAGCTGTGCAGAGCATTGTCTAGTTTTGGCATTCCTGCCAAACTCGTCCGTCTGTGCAGAATGACAGTGCAGAATGCACGCTGCTTCATCAAGGTCAATAAAGACCTCACCGAGACCTTTGATGTCACAAAAGGATTAAGACAGGGCGATTTGCTGTCATACGATTTTTCCAACATCATTCTTGAAAGAATAGTGCAAAACTACGAGCAAACACAAAAGGCACAATCTTTCAAAAGTCCGTCCAGTTACTTGCATACTCCGACGATATTGACATACCACCTTGATCAAAAAAGTTCCCGGAGTAACCACCGTGTGGCGCCCCCATTATTCCGATTTGAGTTCTGTTTTTTTGTGAAGATAAACCAACTGTTGTTGATATTCCCTCTTAATCTTAGCATCATAGCTTGATATTTGCAAAAGTTACGTAGCCAAGAGTACATCTATCTCTGTGTGTGTTGGCGATTTGGTGCGCGAACGTTGGAAATGTGGAAATGTTGGAGAATTGTTTCGGCAACGATTCTCTAAAAAAAACAGTTGTTTACCAGTGGCTCGAGCGGTTCACAAGTGGTCGCGAGCCAATCGAAGATGCTGAACGCAGTGGCAGACCATCGACATCGAAAACCGACGAGAACATTGACGAAGTAAAAGAAATGTTGGTCAATAACCGCAAATTAACCATCAGAGAGGTAGCGGAGGACTTGAACATTGCCTATGGATCCGTCCAAGACATTTTGGTTAATGGCTTGGGTTTCCGTCGTGTAGCAGCAAAGTTGGTGCCAAAAGGCATCAATTTCATGCAAAAAAAATACCGTGTTGGCGTCGCAAAAGAGATGATTTGCTAGGCTGAATCCGATCCCACATTCATCAAAAGGATCATTACTAGTGACGAGACGTGGGTTTATGAGTACGGCACGCAGTCCAGACATCAGGCAAGTGAATGGCGTTCACTAAATGAGCCGAAACCAAAAGAAAACATATCGTTTTCCGTCAAAAAGAAGGCAATGCTCACGGTTTTCACGGATTACAATGGTGTAGTGCATCATGAATTTTTGCCAGAAGGCCAGAGAGTAAACAAAGAGTATTATTTGGGCGTTATGAGACGTTTGTGTGAAGCAATTCGCTGAAAGAGACCAGAATTGTGGGCAGAAAATTCGTGGATTTTGTACCATGATAACGTACCGTCGCACAGTGCAATAAATACCATCCAACAGCCACCGAATTCACCTGATTTGGCTCCCTGTGACTTCTTTCTGTACAATCGAGTTAAAAAACCATTACGAGGAACGTGTTTCAGCAGCCGATAGGAACTAATGGAATAATCGCGCACTGATGGACATACCGAAAACCGAATATAAAAAATGTTTCGAGGATTGGATCAAGCGTTGGCATAAGTGTGTTGCAGTTGATGGGTATTTCTTTGAAGGGGACAAATATGGATTTAGATGAATAAACTTGTATTTTCAACTTTCTGAATAAATTCCGTAATCAAGGTGGTAATTGGAAGGAAGCAGTTTGATGTCAGTGGCGCTTTTGTGAGTATTCGAATTGATGAGGCGAAAATGGGTTAAGTGGTCAATAAGGGCAGGAAGCATATGCTGTTAACAAGAAGGGACATTGCAATATCGGTGAATTGAGGAGAATACCATAGTTGACAGCTATAATTTCTTCCTTGGATCTGCTATAAATTTTGCAAACAACACCTCAATGAATATAACAAATCGGGGAACCACTCTTGGCAATCGCTGTTTTTTTTTTTTTTTTTTTAGCTAAAAACGCAATTGGTTAACAACGCTCTATTCCAAAAAACTAAGAAGCCTCTACTTTGATTATCGAAAGCAGTGGACATGTTCTTAGTCGTTTTGCGTGAAAAATCCTTCGAAATATATTCGGTCCCGTTTGCTTTGACGAGCTTTGGAGGAAAATATTTGAGGATCTGTACGTTCCTTACAGTGACATCGACTTAGTCAGAAAACTGCACATCAGTTGACTGAGATGATTATGTTACGTAGAGGAATAGACACCAACTCTCTGGCCCGCAGAGTCTTCGAATTTAACTCGGAAGGACTACAAAGTAGAGTAAAACCTCAATTTAAATGGAGCACACAAGTAAAAGGGGTCCTAAGCCGTCTTGGAATGCACAACTGGAGGCCGTAAACTAAAGACCGGCCTGACTAAAGAGGCTTGTTATTTAAGGTTCCAATTTACCCGGAATTGTGGCGCTACCTAAGTAAGTACAAAATGTCTTCCTGGATTGTCTTCTGAAATTGTATTCTATTTGTACCAAATACTCGTCCCAACAGATGTGGTACCCAATAATCAAAATCAGTTTGAAAAATCTCTTCCATTTGTTGTTTAAAACAAAAACCGTTTAATTAAATTCGTTGAAACATGTAAAAACTATTCCAAACAACTGCCAAAACAAATATTTTAATATCCCGTAGCAGGGTTGATTAGGTCAGAGTGACAGAGTTCAGTGTTCGAACTGCAAACAATCGATCAATTTACTACGAAAGTCAAAACACAATAGCCATGGGCTATTGCATTTAATATAGAAAATTGACACAGCAGCATGTCAATAAAAAATTCTGGAATTTTGCAAACTAAACTGTTTGTTGTCATGTAAACAGAGGTTTTGTACACCATTTTCGCTTACCGCACAAAATGGATTTTCAAATAAAATAGGTTTGCTTTGCACACAAATACAAGTACACCCCCTAAAGGGATAGGTCAGCCCAATGGATTGTATGGACGCTGTTTTGAGTTATGACCCGTCAACATCAATAAAGAGAATTCGCTTAAAGTATTGCCAATCAATTTTATCCATACGCAATCGAAAATAGTTTGCATTGTTTCTGGTTTTAATATTGAATGCACTTTGCTCATTTACGGATACATAAGGGATTTCAGGACCAGGGAAAGGAGTGAACAGTTTAATTGACTCCTGTTTGTGAGGTGGCTGGTTGCTGGTTATAAAGTCATATTTTTGGACTTTAAATTGAAAGTGTGGTTATGAACCAAGATCGTAAAGTAAAATATGCCAAGTTGTTGAGAACAGTGCCGAATCGATTCATCACAGTAATAGTGTACTTTCTCCGCTATATTTTCTTCAGAATATGCTAGGTATGGTCTATTTGGTTGCGATGATATAGCGAATTGTGGGTTCGGAAGGCCGATTATGTGGATTATAAGTTGCTGTTAGCGCACGAAACACATTCCTTATAGAGCGCCAATTTTCGGAATACCGCTAAATACTTCGTAGACGCTGTGCAGGGCTAAGTCTTTCAATGATGAAATGTTGAATAATCTTAAAGGAAACTACCCTACCAATATGACACGATGCATGGGAGATTTTTCATGAAATCGCCACTGGAAAAAGTACCTCTGAAAGAATCACCCATTATTTGTAGTGATGTGTATAATAGTGGGGTATCAGCCGGTTTATATTTTTGTACATATCCCACGAGAACCTATAGGAAGGCGAATAACAGACTGTTAGATCTGAGATCCTTCAGGAGCATAGGAGATATTGCTAACTTTCGGTAGAAGAACTAGAACTAGAACTAGAACTGATTGTTTCGAGGGAGTATAAACTGGATGCTTTATTGCAGAAACAGTGCAAATTTTTAAAGAAATTTCATCAAAATAATGCACCAACAGCAGCTGTTGAACACAAGTTTATGAAGAACCTCCGTGAGACTGGCTTACTGATTGATAACCAAACATATTTCCACTTTCGTCCTGCGCGCTCGACGGAGAATATTGCAGCTGTCGCCGAACATAGAGAACCACCTGTAGTCATAAAGAAGCCAACACATTCTGAACGCGTGACTGTTTTATGTGCTTTTATGATGTTGGCATTTTTGGCCTATTTTTCTTCCAAGACGACAATGGAAGAGACGTTACAGTCCTTGAAGAGCGCTACCATCATGCCAACCGACTTGTTTTGGCTAGAAATTGAAAACTTACCTGAACTTGACATCTCTGCATGTTTTGGGTGAGGTTCCGTAATTAAACCGCCCTTTTTTCGAGGTGCCAGTAACTGGCCTAGGCTTGGCGTAGTCCTTGTGTGTAGCAGTTCATGGTTTCGTATGTACCCAGGTATAATAGGCTCATAGGCCCAGAGTACATGGTTTCTGTTAAAATTCTCTCCATGGGATACGAGAAATAGATCTGTTTAGCCTAGAATTGAAGGTCAAACAGCTCAAAGTTGAAGGATCTTTGATGTTCACTTCTGCAATTGCTACCAATCTTCCATCAACCGCAACTATCTTTTTCAGTAGCGGATTTCCAAATAGAGGCTGTTGCCTTCGGCCGGCCTTTCTTTGGTTGAGTCCCTTGAAATACGATTTGGGGTGTGCGACTTAGTTGTACCTGTCCTATTTAGGTAGATAGAACAGCAGTTCTGGGCTGTAGAATGCCTAACTGGAAGTGACCATAAGGCTGTGAAGCTCAATTGGAAGCTATATTCTAGTACTTCTGTTCCAGCCGGACCCAATAGTTGGCACCCTTTTGGGAGTATCGTTGTGGCTGGAGGTTAAACTCAAAACAGCGAGGTAGATAGATTTACTGGAGCTTGGACTGCTGATGGTATAGCATATGTCATAGCATGCTATGGCCAGTATTCAACCGATTGATGACTATGGAACTGTTCGATCTGTCCGAAATGGAATTGCACTGCAGGCGGTTGCCATGACCCATAGAATGGCAGTAGTATTAGATAGGCTCTGATCCTTCGCCAAAGGGGAAGATTGAGCCTAATGCACGGCTTCGAATCTGATACAGGTGGTAGAACTTGTGCTGATAAATGCATTGTTTTAATCTCCCTTACGAAAACGTACCGTATAGGTAGATTTAAAACCTTCGCGGCAGTTACCTACGTTAAACACTGGTGACATCTGTATCTATTTTTGTTGCTATTCCTTTGTTTGGTTGACTTGTTGATCACACGAGTACGGGAGAAAAGGATTTCAATAAAGAAAATAGGTAACTAGGTATCTAGAGTTTCCCTCTGTGAACTAAACTCCATCCAGTCATGCAGGCACAGTGCGTATCTTGCCTTAAAAGAGAATCTAATAATTTTGATTGATTTTCCGTCAATCCGTCTGCTGTTGTTAATTGGAACGGTTTCGGTTTCCTAGTTTCAAAACCAGAAAAAACAGTGAGTAAGAGCGTTAATGATATGCAATATGAATGTTCGTTTTGAAAATCTGTGTACTAAGATAGATCGCCAAATATTCCTATCGTCCTTCCTTTTAAATCTGGCGAACATAACTCTTTTTAAAGTTATCTCTATTTTTCTATAACAAGATCCATACCTTATATTGTATGTCCTCAAAAACAAGGATTCTTCCTTATTATTCTGAAGATAAAAATAAAACCACAACAACAGCGCCATCTAACACAGGGAAAATCTGTGAATTTACCTTGTCTTATGGTTTCAGTTATCTCACCATGTCAACTACCGTCTCTGCCACCATTTGTCTCTGCTGATTATTTTCATAATTCACTGTAACTTAAAGCCAAACATTTTTACTCGCCTTCCACAGATCCTTGTGTTTTTGTGAAGCGCACAGTTTCATCATTTGTACAGAGGATGAGCATTTTTGTGTTTTCCTCTTTCAACATGATTCTTATCCCAGGAATCGAATTTGCTGAACCGGGTAGAGGAGCAGAATCAAAAGTTCCGACACCTTTTTTGATTTCATGGGAAGCGTGAGATTGCAAATAAAGGATACTATTGTGTTGTATGTGCTTGCAACCGCTTTTAAAAATTTTGTATGTCAAATAATATACCAGAAAACTTGGGTTCGAATCCGAGGACGTACACCAAAAAACAGAAAAATTATTCTTTTGTTCTCTCTCTTCGCAGAAAATAACTTACTTCAGAACTTTGTCAGCACTAAAGTTCCTTTTTGCTGTACACCAATGTGAACATAGAGACCCTGATCTACACTGAATTTTTATTGCATTCATTTTTGAAATGGAATTTTCCCATCTAGATAAATAAAAGTAAAGTTGGAGATAGATTTCTTTCATTCTGACAATACCTGCGATTTTGATGTGCTGATATGACGAGAAAGAGGGAAAGGAAAAGATGGTGTCAGCAAAGGACCATGGGTCATGGCTATAGGAAAACATCTATTTATACACATACTATACAGTGGATCCAAAGACCCCTTTGTCATTTTAACAAAAGGTTTTCGAAATGTGCCGAGAATCGCTTCCTTGTTATTTGCTTCGTTATTTTTTCTAGATTGAGGTTAATCTATTTTTGTATTAGTCTTAGTTTTATACTTCTTCTTCTTCTTATTCTTTTATTAACCCTTTCCTCGCTATACGAACTTATGCGTAACGCTGCTCCGCTTATGGGGTTGGCCAATGTCGCAGACCTCAGAACGCGTCTACATACTTCTCGGTCCTGGATAGCTTCAGTGGTTAGCACTAGGCGTTGTTGCGCATTTGCCATCTGAGAAATCCAGGAATTCTTTTTCCGACCTCGTTTTCTTACAGTTGGAGTGACCGTAGTTGATAGTGCCTTTGAACGTGGCAATACCAGCTTATTCTATTCGCCTCAAGCTGTTCGGTTACCGAATTCTTTGTATGTAGACTTCCTCTTATACGCGTAGATCTAATGCAATTGCGTTTAGTGACTCCTCTAGACATCTCATTTCCGCTGCCGTCATTTTATTTTTAAACTCTTCGTACATTGTCCAGCACTGTGAACCGTATATAAGAGCTGGTCTAACAACTGTGGTGTAGAGTTTCGCCTTCAATTTAACTGGAAAATCTTGGTAGCAAAAGATTCCCGAATTTTCCCGCCATTTCATCCACCCCACACCCACTCTGTGGTTTACGTCGTCGTCACATTTCGCTTTCATGTTAACGATTGATTCTAAGTACTCAAAGATAGTGCTTTTCGGAAGAACTATTCCGTCTAATATTATATCAGGAACAGGTCGCAACGCCACTGTCTTTGAACGACTTATTTTAAACCCGTTTCTCTCTAGCGCATTACTCCATGAATCTAAGGCGCTCTGCAAATCTTCGACGTTATCGCTTAGTAGAATTACGTCGTCCGTCTTATTTTTATACTAAATAAACCAAAAAGTCCTTGAAGTCACTTAGATCTCTTTTAGTCAAACTTAACTGGAAAGTGTAGGTTAAAATGTCCTTTTATGACCAACGATACTTAGAGTTCAGCATATCGGTCATACCATTGCCTCCCAATACTATCTGTAGTCGTAAGATGAGCCTAATTAGAACTTGACAAATTCAACAGCGAACTTACTTTTTCTTTAAATTTTGTCTTTGTGAACCATGGACATTAAAGGCCAGCCCTACAGCAGGTGGAAGGCTCCGTGAGAACACAAAAGGGTAATTCGGGTACTAACACCCGGCGATGCGCACTGGTGGACGTAAGACCATACATCAATTGTGTCTTTCTTACCACCTCATGTTAGACGCAGAGTACTAGTCATCCAACCAAAATTGGCCTTCCAAACTTATAAGCTCAAGAGAAAGACAAAAACACTTTCCGAAATGACCCGTCTTCAAAAGGTTAATTAGGATGAACTCACATTATTGAAAAACCAGTGGTCGAAACAGTCAGTCTGGTAGATACCTCATATTGGCTGCTTTACAGTTTCGGAGGTCCGGTGGGAATTGTCAGGACTTGTCAAGGTGCTAAATTATATACTCGTAGCTTGGTGGATAAACACTAAATGGGTAAACGGCAGCTCTTATTCCCCGATTCCGAAATATTCGTCTCTTTCACCCAAGAAATTTTAGATAGGCTTTGTCCCGCAGGTTAGCTACCAAGCCACGTATAAAGCTCACTATAGTGATGCAAAGAAAAGCCGGACGTATCTTCTGCAAAACAGAATCTCACGACGATGTTCGAATCTGGTCGTGGAATATTTTATTTGGAGCTGAATAATACGTATTAAAGTTCAGTTCATCAACATCAGATTGAAAAAGGCATTCACGCCCTGAAAATGATGAAGCCACCAAAAAACGTTTCTACGAGCTCCTCGACGAATCAAATATGGCCGAAGTATGATATAAAATTGTACTAGGTAATGCCAGGATAGAAAAGAAAGACATCTTTAACAAAACCGTTGATACACACAGTCTACACGATACCACATCTGGCAACGGATTTAAACTTATTGACTTTGCAGCCTACGGTTCCCAAAGCTCAATATACAAAAGAGGACATGAGAGTCTCTGGATCATGAAAATGTATCACATATGTTAGCACACATGTAGTATTTAAGACGTCCGAATGTTCCGGCCAGCCAGAAAGTAAAAAAAAGTTGGAATCACCGGAGACCACCAACAAATTTGCAGAACGCATATGCCGAAATCTCTCAACAACTCCTTTGTCATCAGCATCAAATACCGAGGACCATTGGTGTCGCTGCTAACGTTCCATCAGAGATGCTACAATTAAGTTGCTGGGTTTTACTCGACCGCCGCCCAGAAATCCCTGGTTTGATGAAGAATAGAGACAAGCACCTGCAGCTAAACAAGAGAGCTTGTACTCCAGGAATGACGTATGGAAGTTTAAATAACAGATAAAGTGAACGTGTGAAGACAAGAAGACCCGTACAGATCACAATATAGAGAATATGGAACAACTATTTCGGCAGATGGTAAAATCGCAATGAAAACCAATATCCTGCCGTCAGGCAGAATAGACCATACAATCTAGACGATGATAGCCAAAACTTCAGCCTGATATACCCAAAATGAAGTAAAGATACCAATATCTAAGCTGTCGGCTTACCGGCCGATATGTTCTAGACTGCTGATAGAAGGCTTTGCTAAAGGCATTCACCAATTCATTTCTCAAATCTGGTCAGAAGAGTGTATGCCTGACGAATGGAATCTCAGTATTGTTTACCAAGTCAACGAAATAGAAAAACCCCTCAGCCGCCAACTTTAGAGGATCTAGTCTCCTCAAAATTGGATACAAGATTTTATCTGTCATATTCTGTGAACATCTGCAAAATTTCGTCAACAGGCGTTGCGGAAATGGGTTAAGCGGTAAATGAGGGCAAAACTAAGCACTTGCTGTCGACAAATAAGGAAATATAATATCTGCGAATTAGAAAAACGTCGCTATACTCGTATTTTTGAGATAAAACGAAGAATCACCTTTGCCAATCATTGTTTCTTTGGGCTAAGAAGGCAATTAAATAGTAAGGAGCTTTCTTGAAAAACTAAGGAGACTCTGAAGCTGAAGCATAGACTCTATCAAAAGCAGATATTCTCAGTCGTTATGCGAGAATAGTCCTTCGCAATATATTCGGTCCCGTTAGCCTCGACGAGCTTTTAAAGGAAATATTCAACGATCGGCATCGACCTAGTTAGAAAACTGCCCATCAGTCGCCTGAGACGACTTTGGCATGTAGAGCCTTATGCACCAATGATCCGGCCCGTAGAGTTTTGGAATCCAACCCAGAGGAACAGAGCAGCAGAGGTGCACCTTATCTTAGGTGGTGCAAGTAGGAGCGGATCTAAAACAACTTGGAGTGTGCAACTAAAGGGGGTTAGCTTAAAATACCGGGCTAACTGGAGAGACTTGTTAGTTGAGGCACGGGTTCGTACCGAACTGCATTGCAAATAAACAGAACATGGCATTGTCCTTTTTTTCTTCTCCTAGGAGCCGGCTGCTTTTCAATCTTTAAAATCCTGTCGACATATGTATTTCTTTTTTAAAAAATGTCACACAAATCCTAGACTTTTAAAGGAGCATCCCTTAATGAGACAACACGCCTAACACGGGAAGGGTTCTAAATAAGAAATATACACTTGCATTGCTCAATATTGCGAACTCATACAGCACAACGGAGGCAGGTGGATAGTTAAAAACTGTACATAAACCACCAAAGGTAAAAAAAATATGAGACAAGCATTGAATTTAGTCAAACACGTTCTAGCGTCTGTCCTGGAAATATTGTGTATGCCTGAACATTTGTATTTATAAAATTTATGTTGTTTGCCTTTTCATACACTGAACATTTGGAATCCATTCAGTTGAACTTCCTTAACTGAGATAAATCACACAGTTCCTGGTAATAAATGCTTCACACACAGATGTTTGTATCGCTTAGTAGAAGGAATTCCAAGGAATATTTTTGCTGATTTTATTTTCAACCGGAAGTGTGCTATTATATTATGTATTCGTGTTTATAAATTTTGCATTGCATTTGACCTATTTCGAGGACGCTCACCTCATTGGTCGTAAATATCTCGGCTGGAGTTATTTTGTGAAAGTAATACTTTCAATGATGACTACGTTTAGATACATAACACTTGTAAATAGTTAAAAACAGTAGCAGTAACGGTAAAGTACTTGTTCTTATCGATGCATTTTGCTGTGTGATACAAGGCTCGACTTAACCTAGAAGCTGGGTTTTTAATGATTTTCAAGAATATTACAATGACAGGACCTGGAATTCCAAATTGGGAGTTACTCGTGAAGCTAATTTTATCCCTTAGATGTGGGTGGATATAATGTTGTTGATCCCAGCAATCATTTAGTGACACCGAATTGGCATACATGTGCCGCATGAGGCATATCTTGCCGACCTGATGGACAAGTGCTGTCTTTCTTACAAAAGGTATTCGGAAGGGAGAATCTTGTATTGAGCGGGTGAATTCGCACTGATGGAATCAACATGCCAAGACTCGCGGAAGCTGTGTTTGAGATAACTTGATATAGTTGGACTCTAGGTCATTTGGAGAATTCCAATCTGGTACATGGTATTGAAAAAGAGATAGTGACGTACATACCTTTAAAGAATTTACGGCAGGTCTCGCATCCATGGTTGCTTAATGGCATTAAAGTATTAAGTTTCTTGCTCGAGGGGTTAAAACTACCAACCTGTGCCTATAAGGTTGACATTTGTGCTTCGAGGAAACTTCCGTAAAATTATAAAATAGCTCCGAATAAATTCAAGTCTCTGATATGGTTGATCTCATTGTTGATGACCGCAGAAAAAAGACCAAGGACAACGGTCTTTGGCTCTCCACTTAGGTTAGAAAGCAGCTATCCAGGAAGTGCTCTGAAGTGATATCGGCTATAGTGACTGGTATTGTGAACAGAAACAACTATTATTCGAGTGCAGAATTATCTTACGCCGCAAACAAGAAGTTTTGAGATTCCGAAATGTGAGTGAGTGGCTTATCAGCGATAACACATGCGAAAATGCTACCATGGAAGACAAGAATTAAGTTGCCAAAGAATGCTTCTACGAGTTCCCCGAGAAGACAAATGATCAATATCTTAAGTAACGTGTAGATGGGAAGAGGAGGACATTGTTAGTAGGAAAGTTGGTATTTATATAGGTACAAGGGGACATAGCGGTTTCCGAATCATGAAACTCTAGTTAAATTGAAAATTTTGCAATCGACTTATAGCATGCCTCCACAGTTTTAAAAGTTCCAAACTTCCATGTGGCCAACATAAACTCATCACAGCCAAGGTATGAAACCATTTTTCCCAAGCAACACAACTTTTCCTTTATATCTAAGATGGCGCTACAATCCGGGATGAACTTGGGTCTCAGCGAACAAGTGTCTCCAGACAGATAAATCTTCGTTAGCTGCCTCCAATTTCGCACGCTTAGTTGGCTGAGGTCCTCTTCCACTTGCGTGCGCCACCTGAATCTCGGTCTTCCTTTACTGCTCTGTTTCTCGGGGGCAGATTCGAAGACTTTTCGGACCGGAGCATTGGTGTTCATCCGCTCTACATAACCAAGCCATCTCAGTCGTCGGATTAACACTCTTCTGGCTAGGTCGATGTCGCTGTACAGCCCGTAGAGTTCGTTATTCTGTCTTCTTATCCACACATCGTTTATGCATAAATAAGGTCATTTTTGTTGCTTAAAAGAGGACTTTTCCAGTCAATTGCCTACTTAGCCCAAAAAAGCAGCGATTGACAGGGGCTATTCTTTCTTTAATCTCAGTGTTTGCGTCGTTACCTTAGGGAGACAGAGTCCCCATCTACCTCAAAGTTATATTTCTCGAGAGTGATGTTCTGTCCGAGACGTTGTTTTTGCTCTTATTCTCGTTTACCGTTAAACCCATTTTTGCAGCTTCCTTCTCTTGTGTTGGTGCATCACTTTTGCACTTTTCTTTCCAGAGTGATGCTAAAGAAATTCCATGATAGCGCAGCGCCTTGTCTAAATCCTTTTCTGACATCAAAGGTATCGGTGAGATCTTTACTGAACTTGATGGAGCAGCGTGCATTTTCCATCGTCTTCCTGCATGACTGACAAGTTTCCTTGCTCTGTATAGCTCGTCGCTATAGATGCTGTCATATGCGGACTTAGAATCGATGAATTGGTGGTGTGTATCGATTTGAATCTCATGGGGTTTTCTCCTAGATCTGTTGTAAGGTGGATACTTGAACTTTTCTGGCTTAAAGTTACACTATTGTGGACCAATAAGAGTGTTGGAAAACGGCTCCAAGGGTCTCTTAGGCGATGCTTGAAATACTGGTACCTCTGTAGTTGGCATAGTTTAAAGTGTCATTTCTCTCAGGGATTGGATAAACAATACTGAGCTTCCATCACTATCAACGTGCCATCAGAAACCCATCCATTGAAGAGCCAAAGACACGGTTGAAGAACAACAAGCACGAGAAACGCGCGATCGGAGATATTGAGAGCTTTTACCATACGAATAACATACAACTAGAAAACGGAGCGTGTCCTGTAGAGCTGAAGAAGAAAATCTGGTAGTAAGTTCGCAATAGGTGCTGAGCATATAAAAGATGACGTCTACGAGCTATATAACAGTGAATAAGCCCAACATTCCGCCAGCAGGCCGAAAAGACCATTCAACCTAGACCATTACCAAACAACCAAAACTTTCGTCCACCTGACCAAAATTATGTAAGGAAAGCAATATCTTTCTGCTGAACCTGACGGGTCGAGCCAATCAAAGGCACAAACTTTTAAACTCTTCCAAATCCAGGCAAAACCTCGACCCACCAATTCCCGGTATTATGTTCAAAATTGCCGGGGGGCATTGCTTTTGTGTTTTAAAATATTCACAACTCCCAAGATTTTAAAGTTTTTTTTTATTTTTAGTTTGCGGCTATATATTCAGGTGTGCAGCGAACTTTTCTGCCACAAACTTTCTGGGCCTTGCTTACTTACAAACAAATGTTATCGTACTCTCCAATCTGTCGGATTCTGCAGTCCAAGTAGGCACTTATTTTCATTATGTGGCTATTTCCATAGTTTTTTTTTTATCACAAGACAACACACTCAAAATATTCTAAATAATATTGAGCAATCCTTTCTTTCAAGCAAAGTTAAGCTACTGACAACCATGGAATATTGTTTTGAGCTGCGACCCCTCAAGTCTACTTTCAACTTAATTTTACTCACCCGTCTCACCCTCATGTCTAAAAAAAAGAAGATAAATCTGATTTCTGAATCATGCATTTTTTTATTTTTCGAACTCACTATTCTGCATCGTTTGAGCACTTTAAGTAGTTCAGGTTAACTTCTAGTGCCGATGCCGTACTAAACAATTAGTTTAGACCAAATTACAAAAAAATATGAAAAAAGGAAAAAAAAAACTATTTTTCGCTTGGAGGGAGAAAAACTTTTCGTAAAAGTTTGTTCAGAATTTCCAACTATTGTCAATAATACTCGTTTCAATACGACTATCGACCAGAGATTGGCTGCAGGAAGCCAATTCGAGAATATCATTACGAAATGACCGATATCCTGACTCTGGTAAACTCTTGTTGACTACGGTTCAACTTTTGTTTCTTCATGCTCGAGAGGTTCTTAGAAAAATAAATAAAAATTTGATTTTCAAAATTGGGATACCAACTTTGAATTGTGCGGATATGAGATACCTAGATACAAGTATGTATACTAGAAATGTGTTATTTCGCAATGAACTCCTTCGAATTTGCAAATTCAAGCAATCGTTGCTTTTCATTGATCGAATTTGGTTCCAAGGGAATAGCTAATATCTTCCAGCAAAATAGTTGCCAATGGAATTGTCCGGCAGTTTGTATGAGTACCATGGTACTTAACTCTGCAATGGCTCGGACCAGTGGAATGGAATTTGTCGTATTTTGATGAAATTTTATTGCCTTCTAACTCATGTATCTATTGGTAATGATTTTGATATGTAGGAGTCCAGGACAACCGATTCCTTTGTCTAATTTGTAGTTTGATTCGACTTGTACATAACTCTATTGATCATTAATAACTGTTCACTTGACACTTACTAAAAATAAAAGTTTGTCCAAAATGGCATAAGTTAGAGTGGGAATTGAGTACTAGGACAAAGAACTATTCCGTTGTACACTTTGTATATTCATTTTACTGAGATTTCTCACCCATTTGAAGCAAGATTAATAAGCATTCTAGTGATTAAGTGCCTTTAGTACCAGCACCTGCAGTCTGAGGCGAGCCTTAGCCAGACATTCATGGAGGAAGTGGATCTCTTTGTAATCAGCACATCCAGAGCAATCATCGTAGGAAGTTGTATCATATATGCCTAGAAGAAGTGACTAAAACGAATAAGATAATAGTTGAATGGCTTCTCAATTTCGTGTAACTAATCATGATAAAGAAGCTCCATATGCTTAATTCCTGAAACTCACCTGACGACACGATCACGCGTGAAACTAAAAGGCTACCGCAACTACCACGCTCATCATCCATCGGGAAACTCAAGAGGAGGGTCATCCCTATTTGTAAAAGACTGCATTTAATACTCATTATACATTTCAAATGACCACGGTTCGCGCTTAAAATAAAATTTACTCTTTTAGTGTATCCTCAATCTACTGCCAATCGCGCTGCAAAATAGAAAAACACGAATTCATTGACCTTTTTAACTCTCTTGGACCAATCTTTATTATTAGTGGCGACTTAAGTGTGAAGCACACCTTTTGGGGCTCAAGATGTATCTCACAAAAAGGCAAAGCTCTCTACAGGGCTGGCATGGAATGTGGTTGCCAATTTTACTCAACAGGCCGACCGACGTACTGGCCCTCGGATGGCGCCAAAACACAACATCGGAAAAGGAGTAAAAGCTTGTTACGTCAAAGTTGAAGAAAGCTTCGATCTCTCCTCTGATCATTCTCCAATTATCCTTTCATTGTGCGAATCCTTTGTTAAGAAACAGAGACCACCCAGATTATCAAACACAAAAAAACTCACTGGGAAGATTTCCGAATAGAGGTTGTCGCAAATACTGAGTTAAAAGTTCCGCTTAGGACGCCGGATAAACTTGAAAAAGAAGTTAACCGGTTTATTGAAATCATACAGCAGGCGGTCTGGAATAAAACTCCATACGAATCGAACAATGTTGCCAGTATCGGCACCAGATACCCGCTGAAAACCAGGGAAATGATAAGGAAGAAACGAAGACCGAAAAGGAAAAAGTGGCATGAAACTCGGGCTCAACAAGATAAAACGTCTTTTAATAGGCTCTACAACTTGTTGAAAAAATCTATCAAGAACTACCTAGAAAGCCTCACAACGACAAAAGATACCGGTTTCTCCATATGGAGAGCCGTTAGAAGTCTTCGAAAGCCCCAAATACACCTGGCGGTAATAAGAACAAACTAGGATGACTGGGCGAAAGAAGATAAAGAAAAAGCTGAAGTTTTCGCCGACCATCTTGCAGAAACGTTCCAACTATTCGACGGGGAAGTGCTTCCAGAGAATATCAATACGCTAGACGTGACGACAAACCTTCCAATGAAAAGGGTTTAGGGAACTTAGACAAGTAGTAGACACGCTTAAGCCCAATAAAACCCCGGGATATGTTTTAATTACGGGAGAGATAATTAAAGCGCTACCGAAAAAAGGTTTACTAAAGCTGTTCAATCTTATAAATGCCACCATATGACTAGAGCATGTACCGCATCAGTGGGAAGTACCCGAAGTTATTATGGTTCCAAAACCCTGTTAACCGCTGACTAAAGTCAAGTCGTACAGACCAATATCGCTCCTCCCAATTATATCGAAGGTTTTCCAGTGAATCTTACTTAATCGTCTTAGACCGATTATTGCCACAAATCACCTTTTGCCCGATCATCAATTTGGCTTTAGAAGTCAACTCTCTACTTTCGACCAAGTCCGTCAAATAACCGATGTAATTGAACGAAAAACCGAGTGAAAGCTAGTCTGTTCAAGCGCATTCCTGGATGTTTTGCCAGACTTTGATAAGGTATGGTACGAGGGCTTGAAATTTAGACTTCGACAAGTCCTACCCAAGCAATTGTCTCATATTTTAAGTTCATACCTAGATGATGGACTCTTCTGTGTCAGACACGGAATAAAGGCGGAGGTGCCTGTTATATTTGGTTTTTACTGTCAAGAAAATTGACAATCTACCTGTGTAGATTGAGGCCAAATATCTTGGTATGCCACTCGACGCTAAACTTAAATGGAGAGCACACGTTAAGAACAAACGTGACAAGCTTGAGATTAAGTAAAGAGGCATGCACTGGTGTCTTGGGAAGTATTCCAAGCTCAGCTTAGAAAACAAATTGCTGCTGTATACATAAGCAAGTGCTAAGGCCGGTCTGGACATATGGTATACAGCTTTGGGGTTGTACCAAAACTAGTAACGTTAACGCCCTACAGACATTCCAAAACAAAGTTCTCAGATGGTTTGCTAATTCACGATGGTATATTAGAAACGATGATATCCACAGTCACCTAGAAGTTGAAAACATTCAGAACGAAATTAAAACGTTTGCGTGAAACACAAAAATCGACTACAAGGACATACAAATATTTCTGTTTAACAGATCCTTGACGAGACAAATTTATTGCGCCGGCAGGAAGCATTGCAATCTGGAGAGTCATGCCATCTGGAGTAATACTCATATAAAACCCAACTGGTAATGCTTCCCTTGACTAGCACTCAGAAAGCCCTAGTGCAGGTTCAGTTCCTGAAAAGACCTCCTCTGAGGCCTACTTACGACGTTCACCGGAAGTTTCATTTTCCGGTGCCCCAGATGTGAAAGATATTCGTTAAAGATACGGTTAGACCATAGATCCCTTAAGAAGATTCGTAAGCGCCTATTAACGAAAGTTCGTATTTTTCTTTTTCTTAAAGTAGTGGTCACCTTCCAAGTGCTACACCCATACAACAGTACACATTCAATATTTAAATGCAACAATCTTTGATCGCATTGCTTCTCAAAACATGGGGGTGATTCTAATCGCAGACTTTGCTTTTCCAATTCGATTGACGCAATTTTGTTCGGTTTCACCTTCGGTAGGGATAATTCCCCCAAGATATTGGATACTCTCTTCTCTCTATGCTGGTTGCCCAGCAATGTGAACTCGAGTGCAGATCCATATCCTGTGAGAGAGTAAACAAACATCATCAGCGCAGCACACATGCTTGACTTGAGATGTAAGATTCCAACGAATTCGTTCGATTTCAGTGAATAAAGCTGGGGAAAATACATCGCCAATAACCAGTACAAAAAAAGTATCGGCGAAAGAATGCAGCCTTGTCGGACTCCACTATTAATTTCAGTTTTACCGGACATCTTTCCTATGCCAAACATGATATTAAGACTCATTATAGGTTGCTTTGATGGTAGACATTAGTTTGTCGAGTATATTTCTTCTGCTCAAAGTAAGCCAGATACAAAATCAATGAACAGTAGGTGAATAGGTTAATTCTTTTCAATGCACTGTTAAATAACGCTCCACGATCGATGGTGATATGGTCGAGACAGAAGGATCCACAGCAGAAACCTGCTTTTTAGACCTTTTTTAATCGCTCATGAACTACCTTTGCAACTGCGGGAAGGACGCAAAACCTCTCCAGTTTTCGAACTTTTGTTCTTCAGCGCGTTATTGCAGTAGCAAGCTCATCTTCACTTAAAACGGAGGTGCGAATTTGGGAAATTGTTGCATCACTGTCGAATACACGAATGAGGGTCGCAGCAAAGTCCTACTTCCACTGCTTAAACTAGTCCTCATTTGAAACAAGTTCGGAACCATTTAAGCGGCTTTCAGCGGATGTTGGCTAGCGCGATGACAACTTGCCAGTTTTTTGGTGATTCTGTAAACCGTTGTGCTTCGCTCCATACCTTTATAGTCAGGGCTTTGATAAAGTTAAGTTTTTTCATGATACGCTACGCACCTCTCTACCTCTCTCATTTTTCTTCGACGGAGGAACTGTAGCTCATTCCACCCTCATCGGGGGTATCTATAGTATGAGCCCTAGGCCTACGTTCTCAAATCCGCCTCTAGGTGTTCTCTATCGCTTATGTGCTTTCTGTTTTAGATATGGAAATATTTTTTACCGCGTTTCATTGTTAGCAGTAAGCTGCTGATTGCTTCCATCATAGAGTAGAGCCTTGTGACAGGTCTTGTGCTTAAATGTGATGTCTCCTATGACTAGAAGATTGGTGTTGCTGAAATCAACAACAATTTCAACATTGCACAACTGTCGCCAAGGTTGTGCTTCACCGGAGGAATCTAGCATTTTGAGGTCTTTCGCTCTTTGACACATTTCAGAAACCAATCTCAGTCCATGTACAAGAGTCAACAGGCAAAAGTCGTCATCATTCGATTGTTTCTTATCCAAGCCATAAAGTCGGTTTCCGCAGCGGGTATTTTTCGCTATCTTGCCCACTTGTGTCTAATCCTTATTGACCTCAAGCGGCGTTGAATGTTCGCCATTTGAGCAGTCCAATTCGTTTTCTTGTGATTTGAGCAACCGTAGTTGATAATTCCTTTTAATTGGTTTTCCAGTTATCTTGGCTGCACTTGGCAAAATCAGCTTAAGCTATTTCTTTTTAGAGATTCAATTGTCGTTGACTGTGATTAATCGATTAATCGTTTTTTATGTAGGACACATATGACCATATCTACTAAGCCATCGCAATTGTCATTATCGTCGTGCTTCTATCTCGTAACCTACATCTATAACTCTGCACAGCCTCAAAAGTTGGCTTTAGAATAATTTGTTTTCTTCAGTGTCCTTAGAATGGTGTGCAGAATTCATTATTTTTTCTTGTGAAATAAAAGGGGTTTTTACACTATAGTCCGACGTGAACCTGGACCTCAGCAAACAAGCGTCCTCAGTCAACACGATCTTTCGCTGGTTAACTCCAGTCCCGCATGCTAAGTTGGCTAAGTTGGATATCGCAGCTATCTCAGTCGTTGGGTCCTCATTCTTCTAGCTAAGTTGGTGTCGTTTTACAGTCCATACAGTTTGTCGTTGTATATCGTCTTCCCTTCACCATCTATGCAGACGGTACCCAAAATCATCCGACGAATTTTCTTACAAAGTACCCAAGAACACTTTCATGCAGGCCTCTGTGTCATAGACCCCTGTAACGTGAATATTCAATCGTTGGTGAACTTTCTTGGCATGAAATCACACGGATCTGACGATTCAGGTTGTTGACAATTGGCTTCAGACGTTCGCGCAATTTGGCAGATAAGATTTCTATTCTTATCTTTTATAGTTCGCGCAGTACAGGTGCCATTCATGGGGCATACCATCGTCCGACCATATTTTAGAGATGAGTTAAGAAGCATACCCTTACAAAATCATCGTCTGCCACATTAAAGAGCTCGGACTATCCTCCCTTCATCCACCTGAGAGCGGTATTTAGTTCGTTACCGCCCTTATACAGCCTACAGAAATGATCGCTCCAAATTCTCAGCATCGGCTGCAACCCTGCTACGATATTCTCTTGTTCGTCTGTATAGGCTTCGGTTCGGGATTTGTGGCCATTGCATGTTGGGGTTTTGTCTACCTTGAGTCTACTATTAACTCTGATAATGACACTTCACTTTGCGAACTGCTGCTTCTATGGCTTAGGACTCTTACAAGACTCTTTACAAGACTCAAATCATGTAATCTTGTACACGTCTGCGGAGGTGGCTAAAGATTTCCTTGGTCGATTTGAATACAAGATTCGTCAAATGATCCCTTTTTCAAATGTTACGAGCTGAACAGCGACATCGACTTGGTTAGAAAAGGGCTCATAAGACACCTTAAATAACTGAGGAGTCTGAGGAGTAATATATAGCCTAAGAATCTCGTACAAATAGATGGTGATCATAACATCTACGTATGTTACTTAAGTCAGTGGACTAAGTACCACGCTAATTGGATCAGGTCCATCACGGAGTGAAGCACCATCCAAGTAAGTGAGTATATTAATAAATGATGGAAGGCTAGTGACTGTTGTCCACGTAATTCTAAAACTTGCAGTAGCAATTGAGTAAAACTTCACACTCTGCGACTAATTAAAGGGAACAGGGAACGAGATTTAGGTGTTCATTCATGGTTACTTTCGCGTTATTAAATCCAACCTCAGAACTCTAACGATAATTAGGTTGTCAAGGCTCCAACCTATTTACGTGAGTTTCACAGCAACTTTATAGTCCACGCAAAATATCTTCAATTAGATTTATGGTCCTTCAGATGAAAATGAAACTCTCCTGATGAACAACTCGTGGTTACCCTCATACGAGTATACACATATAAGCTCAAAAATGTCCTCATTTCCCATATTGCCCACTCTGTACCTCATAATTGCCATCATTATGATGCCCCACACACAACCAAAGTAGATTTCATTTCTGCAACCAGGATGGGAATTGCATTATGACCTCAATTTTGTGGCAGCGGTAATGATGTGGTAAACGTTGCGGCCTCAAGGGAGGAGGAAAATACGATTTTAGTTAAGTTGCTGGAGCACCACTGTGGAGACTGTCTCAATATAAATCTTTATAACGACAGGCAAACCTCTCAAAGGGTGAACTTTTTAGGGTACGAGCATTGGGGTGTTGCTAACAAAAGTTTCATTTCATGATGGAAATTTCCACAGGAACATTAGGTGGAGCATTTTTTTTTTATCTGAATCATGCATGCACGAGTCATGTAAACAATGTGGTGCAGTCTAAGAGGTGCTTCCAAGAAGCAGTTGAACATTTTTCACGTGAGAACGTTTTCTGAGTTTGTTCTGTTAACTGAAAAGGAAGGATGTGCTGAAAAGTGAATGCATGAGCAAAGGCGGGTGCCACATTTTGATGTTTTGGCGATGACTGATTGATGAGGACTCCATAGCTCTTGTGGTTGTTATTGGATTTAAGGCACTTTTTTGTCGGTTATCTAACCATTTCATTTCCGGAAACTTGTAAGAAAACCTTCTTCTACGTTAAACAAAAAATCGGAATCCAGAAGTCGAATTTTTAACGGGAAAAAGTTGTTTGGATCGGTAACCATTCGATTCCATTAGTTTCCGAAAAATTATTTAGAAATAGAAAAGCATATTATTGTTCCGTCATTCGTGATTAATATTAATATGTGGTTGTTTGTTGTAGAAATAGCCTAGGCGCTGAGACGTGTCAACCTGACAATACCTAGTGTTGTAACTGTTTCTACACATCATGGTCGCGATAAAGAGATAGTTGCGAACGAGCCCTTAATGGAGTGAAGGCAACCCTCACATCAATGAATATGTTAATGGCTTCGTTGTAACCGACTCTCGTCCTAGGTGTATCAAGAATGGAACTGGTCCTTAGAAATGGGATGGGATGGACGGGACCAAAAAATGGATGAAAAAATGTGGCAGAGTCAGGCTAATCGAGTTTGCGGCGGGACGAAACATTCTCGTGGCTAGTACGCGGTTTCCCTATAGCGATATTCACAAGGGAACATAGAGAACTCTTAATTGATTAACCGGCAACCAGTTTGAAGACATAACGCTCGACGCAAGACACTCCTGCAGTATTGTGAATGTCCGAACGTACTTAGGTTTCAATATCGACCCAAAGGTAATGACCTTGTTGTAGCCAAAGTACAACAAGTAAGTACTTCTCGATGTTGAACGCCTATAATTGCAAGAGGTCGTTAAATCCTTTTCCGATCGAGTCTCCCTTAATATTTTAAGAGGTCCGCCGATACCATGATCAAGTATTGAAAAGCAGTGGAAATACGGCCAAAAAGCCAGTACAGATGGCTCCTCTTGTTTGGCAATGAACAGCTCTAAGATCATGCAGCTAAGTAAGATGCATCCAAATCAACATTGCATAGAGAGGAAAACAAGGGTTTTTCATGAGAAAGAAGAGAGAGCATGAAAAGATTACGGTAGTGTAAATAAAAAGATGATTCTCCAGAAAAAGAGATTCAGAAGTCTTACTTAAATGTGAAAAAATATGCCACGGACACAAACCCCGAACTGAAACCTGTAGAGACGAACAAGGGAACACCTCAAAAGAGTCGCAGTTGACGCTAAAAATTTGGGAAAAACGTTTCGGTTCACTGTATAATGGTGATGATGAACCAAATACTGCTATCAAGCAGAGTAAACCTGTTAACCTGGATAATGTAGACTAGTAATTTTGACTTGGTTGAACGAAAACTAAAAAACTAGGCACTGACAAGCTTTTCAAAGCGGCAGACGATGATTTGGTTAGGAGCATACACCAACTCATCTGTAAAATATGGGCGGACAAAAATGCGCGATAAATAAAACCGTGGCATTACTTGTCCGATCCTCAAGAAATGAGACCCTCTGAACTGCGCCAACTACAGGAGTACCAGCAGTTTAAGCATCGCCTACAAGATCTTTTCTGAATTATTGTATGTGCGAATACTTGGTCGATGGCCTGAAGCCACAGGACCAACTAGGTCCTGGCGAACGGCCAACCAACCAGGTCCTGGCGAACGGCTTCAGGGCATCGACCAAATATTCGCACATGGCACTACGCACTACCTATCCATTGCTATACAGACCAATATCCAGTTTTGGCATTCCGCAAGCTCGTCCATTTGTGTAGAATGAGGATGGAGAATGCACGCTGCTCCATAAAGGTCGGTAAAGATCTCATCGAGGCCTTTGATAATAGAAAAGGATTAGACAAGGCGATGCGCTATCATGCGATTTCTTTAGTGCAAAACTCACGCGCAAAAACAAGAGCCGCAATCTTTCAAAACTTCATCCAATTACTCGCATAAGCTGATTATATCAACATAATCGGTAGAAAACAGCGTCATGCTACTATCGCTTTTGCGAGTACTAAGACGGGAGCAGCAAAGATTGGTTTAACGGTCAACTGAGGCAAGACCAAGTATATAGGTATGATGACAGCCAGAAAGGACAGCCAACATAGACTTTTCGGACAGAACATCACCCTTGGCAAATATAACTTTGAGGTAGTTAAGGACTTTGTCTACCTAGGCTCCGCTATATATTTAGACAACGACGCCACCGCTTAATAATCTCAATCCTAGGCGGTTGACAAATGCCTTATTAATAACATGTAGCTAGTTTTGTTCCCATATTTCAATGCTAACTCGTTTCGTCTGTTCTATGATTGCTGTGAAAACCTTTATTATGTCACTCTGCAACTGATGATATCAATATTGTCTTAGTATACCAGCAGCTAGACAGATTTGTTGAAGATAGTGCTTTCCATGTTAGAACCAGCACTGCACACCATCTGTCCCAGCATTAAATTGAAAAAATCACATGACAGTGCATCTCCTTACAGAAATTCCGAAAAGGTTTGGAATAGTTCGGAATAACTTTTTTTTAAATTGCAAACTGGACCGCATATTTATCAGTATCATGTGACACAGGTGGATCAGTTTCGCCTAAATCAGGAATTCGGCCATCGCCCCGCCGTGGGGGATACCATATCAGTCTGTCTTTCTGAAGAGCGGCTTAATCGCATTTACTATTCCCTGCGCTTCGATGTTTAAGTTTCCTTGACTCTTTCTAAAAGCCTGTCGCCCGGGTTTTAAGACAGCTGCCAGTAGCTTGGATTTTCTGAAAAACATCGGGATATTGTAGGCCCTTATGCAAGATTTTCTTTTCCTCCTTTCTTCTGGTTCGATACTCTTTCTTTGATGTCCTATGTTTTTCACGCTGCAGCGTTTCTAAGTGCGCATTTTCTGTCACCTTGCTAGTAGCCTACGGTAGTCTTAGCTACCTCTTTGACGATGTTACGGCACTGGCTTTTCAGATTGTTGGCGTTTATGCAACTTATGTTATTTTGGTTTGGAAAAATAAGAACTGGCTGTGAGCTTGTTTTATCTAAGTTATCTGAGAAGTGAATTTCAGGCAATAGACAGAAGGGCATTAGCGTAGATTCTGTTGAGAACAGATAAGGCGAACTTTGTACTTTTGGGGAAAGATTGCTTCGTGTTATTATCGATTCCATCTGATCCACCAGAGACGGTTGAAGAGAAAATACAACAGCCAATCGAATACAATAACTACTATGGCTGGGGTACATAGGCTTGAGCTTGCAGGATTTATGAAAGTACGGCACTTGAAACAACAAGCAACAAACTTACATCTATATTAAGGCTTTTAGGTTAAACCCCTTTAGATGGGATAATGGGGAATCATCAATTCTAAGCAACTAGACGCGACTAATTTGATGAATCTAATTGTTATACCCTTTATGCGTACTCTTATCTATATAACACCTTGTCAGTGCTACCATCACATCAAATTAATGAAATCAACTAATCAACTTCCGTGTTGTAGATACTGCTATCTTAATTACTAACCTCTATAGAGACTTATGGTTGCATTAAATTCAAATAGTTCGTAGTTACATTTCAGTGCCAATCAACCGTAATCATCATTATCTGATGGACGTACAATAATTACACGAATCTACAACAAATTTGTGAGCTCCTGAAACCTGCACTGTCTTCCAAACATAATCAAGTGATTCATGTACAAGGGGTTGCCACAGCACCACCTCAAATTAGGCACATTACCCTGTTATTGACCTGTAGAACCAAGTAACATATACGAGTATGTAGTCCAATTACAAAGCTCCAACCAGATCACAATACCTTGAGGCGTATGCATTGGTTAGATATCCTTCTATTAATCACGTGTTAGTCAAATCCTCTGGGGTATGTGCTTCACCAAAATTATAGATAATCACGTGCAAATTGAGGTCTTCCATTTCAAAAGACACGTATCTACATATTGCAACAAATTAGCTATTGACATGCAGCTTGAAATTTCGACCTAAGGGAGATATCTTTTGTCGCTGTAACATCTATCCAGGGAAAAGCACTTTACAAGCGGCGAAATATTTTGGGGTTTCTACATGAGGCACTGTACTTTAATCTGACCATTTCTAGGATTGTCAAGTTGGATTTAAATTAATCGCTCTAATTGATTCAAACGATTTTTTTATGAGTCCCTTTGAGATGTGAATGAACCTGACGCTTCAACATCTCATCTACAGATCACTTCTTTTGCAATTTCTCACACAGTTTGCTACATTCAAAAAAACATAAAGCTCAAGTCACTCTTTCAGTATCCTTTTGCTACTCATACACCCTTTTCAATCATCCTCACCTTTTCACAGAGTTGAAAGTCACAGTGTGGATTTTTTTTCGAGATATTTTGATATTTGCAAAAGGATAAAGGACGAAGTACAGATGTACAAGTATACTATGGAAACTAGGTAGACGAGACTTGTAAGTGATTTCGACGGAGGAATAGTTTTGAATGATATAAGTTTTCTGAACTTTTAGGAGAAATTAGTTTTGATTTTCGAAAATAGATTCGGAAGATGCATCTGATGGAAGCGATTTACTTGAAAATACTCTGAGAAATGTGAAATGTAATTGAAGTTTCGCTTTCAAGCAAATCAAAATTTGCAGGAGAAGATAGCAAATGTTGCAGTTCTAAGGATGTCACTTAGACTGCCACTGAATTCCCTCCATATTTTGTCTTTTGCGAATACAAGATTTCAATATGCAAACTATGTCTTCTAGGAAAAATGTTATCTAGTCTCCGAGTTGTAGCAACCAAAGTCCCTGAAGTGGATCTCCACTCATCTGCAAAGCATAAAACCCCTGCGTTATTGATAGAGTATTAATGTCTATCCGCTCAATGTAGTCGATCCGATTGATTCAGTACATAGAGTGCACGGTTGTATCTCTTACTATATTTGCCTTCACTACAACTTCTTCTTTGATTTACAGAAGGCGGACAATGGTAGAGATGGTTCAAATGATTTAGTACCCGTTAACATAACGTTAGCTACGCCATGAATTGCCCTGAAGGAATATACAGCGATTGACCACCAATTCATTATTTTCGTGTTATTGCGAAATCTTCGGAAACAGTCTGCGCACAAGTCACCTAATGAAACGCCAGTCAATCGGAAAGCACTTTTCGAACCTCTGCCTGATGAGTCGTCCCTTACCGGCTTGACTACAATATGAAATGCGACGGAGGTTAAGCGAACAACTGGTGGATAGCGCCATGTAGATGTACGAGAGGCAAAGATAAATTTGGTGAGGGTGATCAGAATGCCATTTGTATTGAATAGTTCGCCTTTAGTTGTAGAACGATCGAATCGATGGAACTGCTGGCTATGCAAAAAGTGCTCTCCACCCTGTTATCGTAACACCCTGGAAAATTAGAGAGGGAAATCATAAGGAACAATGCTCTTTCTTTTACACCAGGGGAACTATTGAGGGTAGCATTTTGGGTGCCGAAGTCGTGCCTGCGGTGAAAATATTTATGCTCTTTGAGACGTTCGACGCCTGTTTACGTGCCCTTTGATTTCTTCATCATTACGTCCTTTGCGTCTGCTACAAAATCTCCGATGTGGTGTCGCATGCCCCGTTCGGCGTGTATGGTGGTTGCCGAATTTCAATAGGGCATGAAGCAGGCAAGCCCTTTACAAAAGAAGAGTGACTCGTTCTGATTAAGCTCGGTGTCAAAAACGAATTCAACTCCAACGTCTCGAGTGGAGTTGACTCACGACTGGTGTTTGCGACTAACATTTCTGGCCCACGAGAGGCCCACAATTGTTTACTCGCATTATTTGCCAACCTCATATTGGTGTGCGGCCTCAAGATGCGGATGCGCTGGTTAGAAAGCGTTCCAATTCTTATATTCTCAGAGCTTAATACTAATAATCTCACTTAAGACTGAAAATAAAAAGGTGGTTACGGCCAAAAAACATTGGAGCATGAGGCGTTGGTAAAAAGGAGCATTTTTTCCAGGGACAGTTTATTGAGTCGGTAATCGAAGATAGGAAGAATATAGTTAACTTCTATACGTTGGGTCAAGGTGTCTGTATTTCGCTCTGTGACGATTGAGCTTGTGCCGAAAAAGGAGCACACACCTATAATTAGGTGGGTTGGTGTTAAAGCGATAAGTTGAAGTAAGGAAAGGCAATCAATATTACCAGCTAAGTTCGGATGAATAAAGAGATTGGAGGCATCTTTCACCTTAAAGAAAGAGGTTGTTGGTTTAAAAAGTTTATATGATGCCAATAATCCCAGAGAAGTTCACGTAAAGCGAAAAACGTGCGTTGAATGTTGTAGTAGTTTGAACAAACTTGGCTTGCATATTCCCGAAGAGGCCAAACAAAGGTTATATAGAGAGATTTGGTAACGTACGGATAAGAAAACTTCTTAGACCAGCACTTAATGAAGACAAGAGTTGGTTCACGAAATTGAGTTCCTTATCACAAATAACACCTACAATAAATCAAGCAATTCATTCACTAACGGAACAAGCATATTAATGGTTAGGTAGCAACGAGATCAAGTAGGAGGGCGCTACGGGTATAAGTTAAAACCTGTGACTTACTGGTTTTAAGCTAAAGGAGATTATTCTGGCAACAAGTTTGTACAAAATCGGTTTGGAAATTCTCGCAGCGGCAGACAGTCTGAGGAAGATGATAAGCATATGTCTTAGGATTTTCATATTATTTACTTAAGGCGATATGTACTCGTATTTTAAATTTTGCAATTAAAACCAAATGATAAGGGACCAAGGTGGCTACCTTGGGGAACATTAGAGGAGGTTTCAAAAGGATCAGATCCCATGGAACGGAACGTAGTAGTGTCGTTCTTTAAAGTATGATTAAGCCCAAGAAAAAAAAACTTATTTGGGAACCAAGAGCCTTTAATTTAAGAAGGATTATATCATTACAAATTTTGTCAAAGGCGTCAACTTTAGTGTTGACTAACTAAACGTCAGGTTAGTAGTAGTAGATCTGGGTTTTAGAAATCCGTGTTGCTTTTGGGAAACAAAATATAGGCAATGGAAAGGCATTATATCATAAAAAAATGCTCTCAAAAGGCTAAGGTATGCAGGACTGCTAAGTAACCGGAAATATCGCCTTTGCGACCTTTTTTATGTAGGAGAATAATAAAAGACTTTTTCTATGGTCGTCTTGCTTTGATCAAGTCTCTTTGGATCGCCTTCATTGCCCATCATGTTGCTAGGTCGGTAGTGCGAGCAAAAGTTTTCTGTACTCGAGAACCAAACCAGAAAGCGACAGATGGGAAATGGCATAGCGGACGGGGAGCAGGCGTGGTATCAGAAAATTGTGTCTAAGTGTACAATCCGACTCATACTCTTGCTGCACTCATGACTGAAATGAAGTCAGAGTGAGATAAGTAAAAAACCCACCCAGCTTCTCTCTGGACACGGGCAATTAATTTCATATATCCAAAGCATCATCCATTGAGCTGTTTATTGTTTATTTCTTAAAGGAACGTCACATTGAGTTATCCTCAACATGGTCCATCCGATCAGTCCAATTTTTTACTACTTCTTCCAATAAATCTGGTCGCATGGCGTCAATGGTGGCTTGCATATTGGCTTCCAACGCTTCAAGAGTTAATGACTTAACATAGCCCCGTAAAGAGAAATCGAGAGGCATTAAGTCGCGCGAACGAGGGGGTCAGTTAACAGGACCAATTCTGGAAATAAAGATGATACCAAACTGATTTTGCAATAAATTTATGGTTAAGCGCGCTGTATGGCAAGTTACGCCGTCTTGTTGGAACCAAATGTCGTCGATGTTTAGCTGATGAATTTTTGTCGAAGGACAAAGGCCAACAAGTTGGAAACGGCGACGAATCGACATTTCGGCGTCCTCTTCAACATTTCGCCCTATAACAGCAATATTCTCTTCGGTACGCACATTTCTTTGTCTTGTTGATGATTTTGAATCGAAAAGAATATAAATTAGTGCGATCACTAACTACACAAATTGCTTGCTCACTAGGCCGATTATGTTGACCGTATAAACTTCACAAACAGATTTATTTTTTTCGAAGTAAATTTCCACAATTTAGAAGCGTTATTCTGGCGTTAAAGGATTCATGATGAATTGTCAAACTTTACTGAACAGAATGTAAACAAAGTTTGACATTGACACCTGTTAAACCAAAGACAACTTCTTCTTATCCTTTTACTAACCCTCGTTATACGAACTTATGCGTAACGAGTTTCGCATTGCAGTTTATGCAGTTTATTTTTACTGCATCGCTGCTGCTCCGCTAATGGGGTTGGCTAATGTCGCAGACCGCAGAACGCGCATACATAATGCTAGGTCCTGGATCGCTTCAGTGGTTAGCCCCAGGCGTTGTTGCGCATTTGCAATCTGAGAAGTCCAGGAATTCTTTTTCCGATTTATTATCCCATTACATTTCTGATATCATGCAAACTTGGATTTACAGATCTATTGGCATTTTTATTGAAGACTAGAATAGTTCGTTTAGTCTGTCTTCGACCTGGAGTCTCTTCCCAATACGAGCTGCATTTTGAGTGCTTTCAGCTATGTATGGCTAGATTTACTGCCGTTTTCGGGGTGCAGCAAAAGTTGTAGGTACGTTTAGCGCAATCTTGAATGGCATGTAGTTCAGCTTGAAATACACTAGCACTTTTTTCCATAGCGATTGATATGCTGGTATTTATTTGGTTCGTGTATTGCAGCTCCCACACCCATTTTCAATTTAGAACCATCCGTATACCACTTTATGCCGTTTTGGCTATTTGGTGGGTTGTTGCTGACCCATGTTTCTTTGCCGAGAATTTGCGTAGAGAAGCCTTTGTCTTGTACCATACTTGCTGAGCTGCGTAAGCCCATTTTAATAATAAGTGTAGGGGCGTTAGACCTATTATCGCTTCTATAGCAGCTGTTAGGCAGGTTCGAAAGGCTCCAGGAAATGCCCAGACATGCATGACGTTACACTCTTTTGAGCCTAGGAATCGCGGTCTTTTGTGTGATTTTAGTCCACCATGCTACAGAAGCATATGTTAAGATGGCCCGACCATCATTGCAGGTCGTATATGACTAGAGACCACAGGAAGGGAGAGAGTACGCCTGCCTGTGGACATCCTTCTAGAGCTGATACAGATGACGAGATCGGTCCTGATGAAGTAGTTAATACCCGGCTTTCTAGCATCGCTTTGATCCCATTTATGGTCGGTTGATCGAAATTTCTATAAAGCAAAGCTTTTCACATGGAGTCATATCCAGTATTGCCGAAAGCAACCTCTATACTCAGATATGAGTTGCAGAATGCATCTTTCTTACTACGGACGGAGTATTTTATTTTTGATGTCAGTTTTAGCAGAGCTCCTTTTGTCGATTAGCCTTTCTGATACGCATATTGGCATTAGTGCCAAGGTGCGTATACAATCTATGCTTTCTCTAATTTGCACATCAATAACTCTTTCCGGTTCAAATAAAATGATGTCAAGCTTATAGGATGGTATGATTTAGGCTGTTCACTAGGTTTACTACGAAGTATGGAGCTCCACTTGAAGCTGAACCTAAATAAGGCTATTAGGGTAGGTACAAGAAGGTATGCAATAAAACTGGGAAAATACCGTCCGTACAATATACACTCGTAGGAGTATTGTCCTTCAGTTCACTCTGTGAAAAATACTTGAATATGTTCTATTCAGGTTTGACTCTGAAAAGTTATTATTACTCGTATACATGTCCTCTGAGGATTTGGAACTCGACCTGTATCCTTTTCATACATTCACTGAACTATTGTCATCAATTCTTCATTCATTCCTTCTCATCAAAAACGTTGTAAACGTTTGAGAAAGGACTATGGGAAACACCCCCCTTTTGTTGTATATCAGGTCCTTGAACGGGCTTCTCCAATATTTTATCTGGTATATTGTCCTTGCACTTCTAGCTCATAAGAGAAATAATTTATTTTAAATTCATTTATGTCATTCCGATAGCTTTGGGTTGCCTTGCTTGACAATTTCAAATTGTAATGTCAAAATATTTGTGCAGTGATTCCTTAGAAACAAAGGGCTCAAATTAATTCAATTCTTAAACTAACCCTCAGTACAGATACGGATGATATTATGAAACACATCCATGTTTAATTATCACAGAATAAATTTACAAACCAAGGTTAATCTGAGCGATAGTAAAATGAATTATGCAAATAGAATACGTAAATGAAGACAAAGTTCATTCGACGGTTTATGTTCACAGTAGGATATTGGACAAATTAAGACATCCGTAAAACCCTGCATACACAGCTTAAAAGTGTAATGACTCCGAGGAATAAGTCTAACAAAGTAGATGTACGAAAGAAGATAAACAGCTTTATCGCACCACACCAGGGTAACATTTTCATTTTCATTGTGAGAGTATCTTACCTTTTGTATGTCAGAGCAGTTGAATGTGTAATTAGACTATCCACAACAGAATGTTATATTAAAATTAACTGAAGGATTTCGAGTCATTTCGCCTTAATTATAATATTCATATCATGTATCGTTACATTTGAGACTCTTACCAAGGAAATAAGGCGGATTAAGTGAGCATTTTAATTATTTAACTTTAGTTTTAATTAAGTTTTTTTTTTACTTATTAATTTGCCAGAAATTATTAAAAGATAAAACTTAACAGCTTTAAGTGTGCACTTAATTCCGGAAAAGTAAACGCTTCAAGGATGTCAAGATATTATCGAAAATATTGTCAAATTGGTCAGTTACGGAGGGCATTTACGAGAACTTCATTTTTGGAGCGTTCTAATTGTCGCAAGAAGCGAACACTAAAGCATTTAGTGAATTAGTTTAAATCAATTCCCAACTATTCACTCCATAAGGTTTCCGTGAGTACAGGACAGTGAGTAGTAATAACTCAGTCGGTAAGTCAAACATGGATTACGCGCCATTCCCTGGACTGCACTATGTGGCGTAGTTAGCGAAAGACTTAGTCATACGCCGTTTTAAATCATACTAAAGCTAAATGGTCTTCCAATAGGGACTCCTGAACTTTAACAGTTGATAGCGGCCATATTCTTGAAGCAACATCTAACAAATTGGCTGTTATTTATTCAGTCTGTTTTGCCAAATTACCGTGGATGAATATAGCGTTTAACAACACGAGTGAGTGATGAAATTGTTTTATCAAAATGGGTGTTCTGTTGGGACAACGTTGGTCGCGCTTCGCCCATTTTACGGTCGACATAATCGTCCTATCGAGAGGACTATTCGCAGTGTGGTGGATAAATTTGAGTCCACTGGATCTGCCGAAAATTTCGCCGCTTTCCGTGAGAGTGTGCAGGAGATTTCGCATCGCTAACAAGAACTCGGCCCTTCGCAGATCACAACTTGATGAATTTTGCGTCGTGACTTGTCCTGAAGGTAAACGATCACAGACAATCGGCCCATTTCTTTATGAATGGGTACGTCAACAAACAAAATTGTCGAATTTGGGACGATATCAATCCATATGAGATCCAAAAGTGTCCAATGTCTCCCGAAATAGTCACTGTTTGGTGTGGATTTTGAGTTGGCGGTGTATCGGTCCATATTTATTTGAGAACGACGTAAGCAGGCCATCCCCGTCAACGGCAAGCGCTATAGGTCCATAATTACCAACTTATTTTGGCCTGAATTGGATGACATGGGCACCAACGCCATGTGGTTCAATAGTGGCACAGCACACACCACACTGGAAATTATGCACGAGGGATTCGAAGGCATAGTCATTTCACTTGGAGGTGATGTGAACCAAGATCGTGCGATTTGACCCAGTTAGACTATTTCTTATGAGGTTTTCTGATGGCGCAGGTCTATACGAGTAAGCCACAAACCACAGTGGACCTCAAAGCCAACATAAACCCTGCCATCTGTCGAATTCAGGATGATTTATGCGGCAGAGTCATGGAAAATTGAACATTTCAGATGCGCGCCACACAGAAAAGCCGCGGTTGACTTTTGAACGATGTTATATTTCATACACAATGGCATCGATAGGGCTTTCAAACGAATAAAAAATTTCGATGATATCTCACACACACTTTGTTTTATTTTAATTTAAAGATAGAAAGCGCTTAATGAAAGACTCTTTATATTACTATCGAGTTTGATGGTAGGAAATTATTGAAAATGAAAAAAAAATCGGGATTTCACCGAAAAGTCATGCTCAGTAACGAGGCACATTTAATAACAAACGAAATTACCGAAACACGAAACATTTTTGTTTGTTGAACCGTACTCCTCCGGAGATGATGCGGCTGTGTCAGTTTCAGTACACGAAAGCTGCAATTAGTATGTATTTACAAATAATTTAAAAAAGAGTGGTGGTCCCTGGTTATTAGGCAGGCTAAAATACCACTGGCGTACCTCGGCAAGTAGCAATATACCCACTGGCCTACTGCGTAATAGGATTCGCAGCTCCACACAGATATGATTATTAATGTGACAATAACTAACCACGACGAATCTCGAATATAATTGGACTCAGTGATGACAACCCCTGACCCCAAACGTCCAAAGGACAATATTTTTTGGATCTGCACGTGGAATGTTCGGACCCTTAACAGACCATGCTCAGTCAAATAATTCGCAGACGCCCTTGACATCTATCATGCATATACCACTCTCATCTAGGAAGTGCGATAGGTCGAGCCGGACATAGAGAGGATAAAAAACTGTGATATATGGTATGCTATAGTAATTGCTATATGAAAAATAAACTGCGCTTGTTCCAATGCAGATTTGTCAGGCTATCAAACTGATAATATGACTTCTGGACATCCGAACCTTTTGTGCAGCCAGCATTAAATCGGATCACCACCCTGTTGCTCCTAAGATACGAATGCAGATTTTGAAAACACCACAACAAGGAAGAACTACCGTGAGAAGGCATTACGTAGAAAAGTTGCAATAACAAGAGACATCCAGAATCTTTGCCGGACGCGTATCCCAAAATCTATCAAGAACAGCTCTACAGCCAGCATGAAGTACCGAAGACCAGTGGCACCGCTGCCAACATGCTTTTATAATTTGTCACGCAACTGATGAGATGGGTTTCATCGACCACCACCACAAAATCCCTGGTTTTATGAAGAATGCCAGCAACCACGTGCAGCTAAAAAATAAGCGTATAAAGCGGAGCTGCAGCAAAGGACGAGACTTGTTCATGAGCTATATTAGCAGAAAAGATGAGAAGAACATCAGCTTATCCACATGGCAAAAAGAAAGCACCACACATACTCACTATGTTTTCAGCGATTTTAAGGCCGCATATGACAGAATTTATAGAGAAGACCTATATACCTAAGCCCATGTCTTGGTTTGACATTCCTGTCAAGCTCAAACCATCTATGCAGAATAATGAAAGATACCGCTCGCTGCTCCATGATAATCAGTAATGCCTTAACTGAGACCGTTGATGTTGATGATGGGCTGTCATCTGACTTCTTTAAATTCGTAATTGAAAGATTTGTGCGGAACTCAAAAGCCAATACCGGGACAAGAATCAGCACAGAACACAGAACACAGAGAGCTAACACAGGTTCGTTCGCTAGTATTCAAACAAAAGCTGCCAAAATGGGTTGAGCGGTAAATGAACGCAAAACTTTGAATATACTGAACAAGACGGAATATACAACATTGATGAACTGGATAGAACCTCACAACGACAGCTAAAATTTCGTGGTAGTAACGGACTTTGTCTTTCTTTTTTTTTTTGCTATAAATGTTTACCAACAGCACATAAGCAGAAATAAAATGAAGAATCACTGTTGCAAATCCTGCTTCTTTGGGCTAAAAATGCAGTTGAGTAGTAAGGCTCTATCCTCGAAGACTATATATAAGCCCTTGCTCATCCCAGTCCTCATATTTGGCTCTTAAGCATGGTAAGGTCCAGCCGATGGAGATATTGTTAGAAAAGTCCCAGGTACACCCCGACGTACTCGTATAGCACCACCTAGGCAAGTGAGTAAATCAAGAATCCTATCTGCCGTATTGTTTGAATACGAGATATTCTCAGAAGTAAGGCTTCCAGATTGTGCGTTGGCACCGCCTTTACTTAAGTGCGTCGAATCTTCAATGGGAAAACAACATTTGTTCAGCCCGTCCCTAAAAAAAGGCGAATCTTCTTCTCTCTCCTATTACAGACCCATTGCACTTAAGTTTTCGAAGTCGCCAAAAATGCTGCGAAATGTCTAGGTTTCATTAAGTGATGTAAGAAATATTTCACCCCAGCTGATCTGGCTTCAATATAATTAAAAGGCTTTCATCCGTCCAAAACTGGAGTACAATGCTCACATCTGATTAGGTGCTCCTAAGACTTCTTTGCGCCTACTAGATAGGTTTCAAAACCGTGCGATAAAATTAATAGGTGATGCTAAAATCACACAGTCGATTGACACCCTCGACTACTGGCGTAATATCTCCTGCCTCACCTTGTTCTATAGCTATTTTCACCACCAGTGCACGACAGAAATTGCCAGTAGCATTCCACCCCTCCAATTCTCCAACCGTAATATCCGCTATGAATGCTCATCAGTACACCATCAAGCCCATTTTCGGACGTACCCTGAAGTATTGTGATTCTTTCCTAAGCCAAACAGCTCACTTATGGAATGATCTGCCAAGCTCTTTATTTCCTAGCCATTACACTATTCAGACATTTAAGACCAACGTACATCGGTCCTCTAAATTTCCTTTGCCCGCGCTATGTGTACACATTTTACGGGTACAAAAAAAAAAAGGAAAGTCAGCAGGAAACATTGCTACACTTAACAAAATGTGTAACCGGAGCTAGTCAATTTCTCGTCAGGTTCAAGAGCTTAGCCTTGTGCAGAACTTAAGCTGGCGAATTTCACCCGAAAGCAAACAATTGGTTGAGGAACGGCAGGTAATCGATCATAGGCAGCTGTGCATTCACTGACTGAGCTCTAAGGCATTTGTAAGTTTACACCGATTTTGTCCTAAATTAGAAAATATGGATCTCAATGGTATTGATATTGGTATAAGTGCGACGGCGCTGTGTTCCTCGCATTATAGGCAGCAACGGAGATTCTGTTTTTTCCGTTTCGATGAGGTCAACTGGACACCGGGAGTTTGTGTTCCTCTGATGATTTACACTCAAGGGTGCAAAGGATTCCTAGATTCATTAAACATGTTACTTAAAGGGAAATATCAATAGCCTGCTAAAGCGGTTATTATCGCTGATGTTGGATAACTGCGAACTCTTCCTTTAACATCTTGGAAAATCTCCTTACCAAATGCAGATGCATTTGTATTCATTACAGATCGATATCCTTCCTTGTTTTCTGCGGAAGCAATTTCTGCAGAAATTCGTATGCCTTGGTAAGAAACCTGGTGAACACCCTTTCAAAGACATTCATCAATTCGTTAATTTTTATCTGTTTGTCCCATTATCTATGTGTCTATGTTAATCCTTAAATCCCACAGAATTTCTCCAAATTAGTGTCACTCCTAATAATCACTTCGGCATTCGTTTCAATCAAAAGCAACGATACGTTATCCAATCATAAGCTTAGAAAGAGTTTAAATTGATTGCACCGTTGGCTTCAGTTGAAGGTTGGTAAGAAATTGGTTTACCCCAAGTGGAGCCTGAGAGATTATCCCTGTTAGGGGCGTTGAATCGGTAAGAATTTCTCATGCTTCTTAACTAATAATTCTTTCTCTCAATCGGAGTAGAAATCTCTATTAAAAGACGACAAAAAAATATCATTCGATTCGTTTTTAATTTGAATCCGAATAACGAAAGGATGACAGAAAAAAAAATGAAAAATTGATGCGAAGCCACTAAGTAGATTTTGTGTTGGAAAGATATTCTTAGCTTCTCACTCGTCTCACAATCATGATTTACTATGAAAAAGTTTCTATTTAGAGGGCTCCATTGCTGTGTCTCGACAGATAGATTCAGTAGAATCCAAGTCCATCAATACCAATGCCAACAGACTCATATAGTTGCGGTGCATTAACCTGACCTGACCTTTTGACCTGACCATCTAGACTAGAGAAAACTCGACTGTTGCCAATACGGAACGAGGATTCTATGTATTCTTCATACTTTTTGGCATACTGATAGAGTTCCTGACTGAATGAAAAGTTGTTGTCTGTAGAGATATAGAGAGAGAGGGGGTATCTACAATAGTTCACCACAAATAAGCTGTTGATAAATCGATCCAAACTTTAAATGAAATATATTTTTGGATACTCCAACTAGCCGAATTGTGGTGTCTCTGCAGACTTAAATTTTAAATGAAATTATCGAACGAATTATGTGTTCGTACTAGTGCACAGGTGATAATAGGATTGAGTGGTGGACACATCACAGATTATACCCGCAATATGCTACTGCAAGCTATTTCTATGGAAGGTATGGACATTTAGGAATAGAACGCAACCATGTCACTCTAAAATCTACCTGTAGTATTATGCATTGAATATGGAAGAGAATTCTAAATTTGCTTTCGCATCTGCGGCACGAATTTTGATTTTATATGTGCACCCTTGTGAACATATCCCATGACGAATGAATGTTTAATGAAATGATGCTTTAGTACAAAATTTTCAATACCAAATACCAAAACTATTGTAATTCATTGAACTGAAAAATCAGATTTGTAGGCTTATCGATCGAATTGAATTCGATATGGCACGATATTACGAGTAGATAATCGGATACTCGTATGATAGAAATATTAACAATGAATTGAGAAATGATGTTTGGATTTATCTTGAATATCAGCAGAGATGACATACATATGTCGGGTGGTCAGGTGTTGCAAGATTAATGAAAGGCCTAACCCCCTACCTGGCGATGTCTAGTACAGTAACTATGACAAAACATAACTTGTGCATTTCACCTCTTGTTGCTTAGCGATAGCTGCCATCTGCGTCCATATTCAGAGCAACAGATATGTATCTGAATCTACATACCATATTTAAAGCTGGTACCATTTGAGCAGCAGCTAGCACGTAGCTCCCACACCTCGAAATTCAAAAGGACAGCCGGCAATCAATATGACCACACGAACGAAGAAACATGCGGAGTGCATGTTAAAGGGAATTCAGATATGCTACTCCAGGCCTGAGATTCGGAAATTTTAGCAAAATAATTAGAAAACATGCCACGGATACAAACTCCGAACCGAAGCCCGTGGAGACGAACAAAGAAACATGGTAGTTGTGTCGCAGTTGATGCCGAGGATTAGGATATTTTAGACTGTATTATGGCGATGTTAGGTACAATGAACCTTTCAACTTGGACGATGTAAACCAACAACTCCCTCCACCCGACCTGGATGAAGTGAAGATAGCCATAACGAAGCTTAAATCTAGCAAAGCTGCTGGGGAGTCTGACTGCTGAGCTCTTGAAAGCGGTAGGAGCATACACCAATTCATCTGTAAAATATTTTCGGACGAAAGTATTCCCGATGAATGGAATTTCAGCAATGTTTGTCCAACGGATCTTATCCGCCGTATTATGTGGGCGCCTGAAGCCGTTCTTTAACAGCCGGACTGGTTGATATCAGTGTTACTTCAGGGCAGCAAAGTTCATAACTGGGAAGAAATTACCATAATGCCAGTGATGCTTTCGCTAGTATTGAGATGGAAGCGGCGAAAATGGGTTTTACGATCAACGATGGCAACGATTAGTATAAGGCCTCGTAGAAGTAGCATCTTCCGACAGGTGCTGGTTCCTTAAATGACGAGAATGAGCCCCTGCTCTGCTAATAAGTCCTACTTCACGCCTCCCCGTGGTGCCATCTGGGAATCTCACTAGAGGTTGCGAAGTGAAGGGGGCAAATGGCGAGTTTCCTGCGCCATTAACCAGGATTAGTGTCGGAAAAACAAAACAAGACCTTATCCGGGCTACTCCGACATATTTGGAGCTCAGGCCGAAAAGGATTTCCAGGACTTAGTCAGGGTCTTGGAAAAGAGATGGTGGCGGACGAGCCCTATAAGGGCCAACGGCAGCGCTCACATCCCGGAACGGGTTACTGGCTTCGGTGTAACCAACCCCTCGTCCTAGGGGCACTCAAAATGGAACTGGTCCTCCAGGTTGGGGGTTGTGCCGCCGGGGTAACTGCCCGGCCATTTAAAAAAAAACTAAGTTACGAAGCATCAACAAGCCTCGGATATGGACGGATCTACTGTTGACAACCCACGCAAACGATTTAAGGACAATGAGCTTCGGATATGCACGTGGAATGTTAGATCCCTTAATAGACCACGTGCAGCCGAGCAACTAGCGGAGGCCCTAGACTGCTGCAAAGCAGACATAACCGCCATCCATGAAATGCGATGGGATGGGCCGGACAAAAAGAAGATGAAAAACTGCGATATCTACTACGCAATTGCTATCGATGGAAAAAGCAGCGCTTATTTGGATGCGGATTTGTTGTCGGAGGCAAACTAAGACAAGAAGTCCTCAGCTTCCGGCATGTGAGCGAGCGCCTCGTAGCAATCCGCATCAAGGCTAAATTCCCCCACAGAGGACAAAGATGACGACACCAAGGATGCCTTCTACGAGCTCCTCAACAAGACCTACGAGCAATGCCCTAGCTATGACATTAAAATTGTCCTCGATGATTTTAATGCAAAGCTAGGAAGAGAAGGTATCTTTGGTGGAACAATCGGAAAATATAGCCTGCACAACACCACCTCCGATAACGGATTCAGGCTAATCGACTTTGCGGCGGGGCGAAACATTGTCGTGGCTAGCACGCGGTTCCCACATCTCAACATACACAAGGGGACATGGAGAACTCCTGATCAATCAACAGTCAACCAGATTGATCACATTGCGATCGACGCAAGACACTCCTCCAGCATTATGGATGTCCGTACGTTCCGAGGAGCCAACATCGACTCAGACCATTACCTTGTTGTAGCCAAGGTACGGTTGCGGATATCCCAAACTACGCCAAGACAAACTAATGCTGTGAGAAAATTCGACGTCAGACGGCTACAATCGCAAGAGATCGCCAAGTCCTTCTCCGATCGAGTGTCTCTTAATCTCTTAAGAGGTCCAATGCCGCCAGCATCAAGCATCGAAGACCATTGGAAACACTGCCAAAACGCCATCAGAGATGCCACTTCTGATGTGCTGGGTTTCACTCGTCCACCACAACGAAACCCCTGGTTCGATGATGAATGCCGGCAAGCACATGCAACTAAGCAAGATGCATATAACGCGGCGCTGCTTAGAAAGACCAGAGCTGCTCATGAGCTCTATGAGCGGAAGAAGAGAGACGAACACCGGCTTCTCAGGAGGAAGAAGAAAGAGCATGAGAAGCGCGTGATCGAGGAAATTGAGAGATGCTACTCCAGGAATGAGGTTCGGAAGTTTTACCAAAAGGTAAAAATAACATGCCGCGGAAACAAACCCCCAACCGAAGCCTGTAGAGATGAACAAGGGAACATCGTAGTAGAATCGCAGTCGATGCTGAGGATTTGGAAAGATCATTTCTACCGCCGTCAGACAGAATCAACCTTTCAACCTGGCCGATGATGACCAACAATTCCGTCCACCCGACCTGGATGAAGTAAAGATAGCCATATCGAAGCTTAAGTCCAACAAAGCTACTGGAGCGGATGGCCTGACTGCCGAGCTCTTCAAAGCGGCAGGCGATGACTTGGTAAGGAGCATACACCAACTCATCTGTAAAATATGGTCGGACGAAAGTATGCCCGATGAATGGAACCTCAGCATTGTTTGTCCAATTCTCAAGAAAGGAAAGGCATCAGTCTCCTTAACATCGCATATAAGATCTTATCCGCCGTATTGTGTGAACGCCTGAAGCCGTTTGTCAACAACCTGATAGGTCCATATCAGTGTGGCTTCAGGCCGGGAAAGTCCACCATCGACCAGATATTCACACTACGGCAGATCTTGGAGAAGACCCATGAGCTTCAGATCGATACCCACCACCTATTCATCGATTTTAAGGCCGCGTATGACAGCATCTATAGAGACGAGCTATATAGAGCAATGTCTAGTTTTGGCATCCCTGCCAAACTCGTCGGTAAGATCTCACCGAGACCTTTGATGTCCAGAAAGGATTTAGACAAGGCGATGCGCTGTCATGCGATTTTTTCAACATCGTACTTGAAAGAATAGTGCAAAACTCACGAGCAAACACAAGAGGCACTATCTTTCAAAAGTCCGTCCAACTACTCGCATACGCCGACGATATTGACATAATCAGGAGAAAGCAGCGTGATGTCAGTGGCGCTTTCGCGAGTATTGAGACGGAAGCGGCGAAAATGGGTTTAGCGGTCAATGAGGGCAAGACCAAGTATATGCTGTCAAGCAAAAAGGACAACCAACACCGACGTCTCGGACAGAACGTCACCCTCGACAGATATAACTTTGAGGTAGTTAAGGACTTTGTCTACCTAGGCTCCGCTATAAATACAGACAACGACACCAGCGCTGAGATCAAGTGAAGAATAACTCTTGCCAACCGCTGTTTCTTTGGGTTAAGAAGGCAATTGAGTAGCAAAGCCCTCTCTCGGACAACAAAAGTCATCCTTTATAAGACCTTAATAATCCCGATCCTGCTCTATGGCGCAGAGGCATGGACATTATCAAAAATGGATGAGGGTGTTCTTTGTTGCTTCAAGAGAAAAATTCTTCGGGCGATCTTCGGTCCCGTCTGCATTGACGGTGAGTGGAGGAGGAGATACAACGACGAACTGTATGGACTGTACAGCGACATGGACCTGGCCAGAAGAGTGAAGATCCAAAGACTGAGATGGCTGGGTCATGTAGAGCGCATGGACACCAATGCTCCGATCCGAAAAGTCTTCGAATCCGCCCCCGAGGGACAGCGCAGTAGAGGAAGGCCAAGACTCAGGTGGCGCACGCAAGTGGAAGAGGACCTCAGCCAACTTAGCGTGCGAAACTGGAGACAGCTAGCCAGGGATCGAGTTGGCTGGAGAAGCTTGTTGACTGAACCCCAGGTCCACCCCGGACTGTAGTGCCACCTAAAGTAAGTAAGTAAGAGGGAAAGACTTCAAGGTTAAAGTACACCCAACACCGATGGCTCGGAAGGAACGTCGCTTCGAGAAAAAAAAAGACTTTGAGATATTTAAGGATTTTGTCTACCTAGGCTCCATTAATAATTCAGACAATAACACCAGTGCTGCCTCACCAAGTGACCCCAAGTGAGACCATAATAATCGCAGACCTGCGCTGGAGGCAGTGGATCTCTAAAAAGATTTAGAGAGACTCGATTAAAAAAGAATTTGGCGATCTCTTGCCATTGTAGTCGTCTTATATCGAAATTCTTCACAGCATTAGCCTGTCTTGGCGCTCTGTCCGGGACAAGGTAATGGTTCGAGTTGATGTTGGCTCCTCGTAACGTTCGAAGGAGCGTCTTGCGACAATCGCAATGTGGTTAATCTGGTTAACAATTCGTTGATCAGGAGTTTTTTAAGTCCTCTTGTGAATATCGAGATGTGGGAGTCACGTGCTGGCTAGGACAATCTGATGTCCCGCCGCTAGGCCGATTAGCCTGAATCCGTTATCGAAGGTGGTATGGTGCAGACTATGTATATATTCCGACAGTTCTACCAAGGATGCCCTCTCTTTCTAGCTTTGGATTTAAATCGCCGAGAACAATTTTCATTTTATATGTAGGGCATTGCTCTAAGGTTTTGTTCAAGAGCTCGTAGAACCTATCTTCGGTGTCGTCATACTTCTCCTCTGTACGGGCGTGCGCACATATTGGGCTTATGTTGACAAATTTAACTGTGATTCGAATTCGCATTCGAAGCTGCTTTTGCCGTCGATAACAATCACCCTAGTAGATGTCACAGTTTTTCATGCTCTTTTTGTCCGGCCCATCTCATCGCATTACCTGCACCTGGACTGTGGTAATAACTACTTTGCAGCATTTAAGGGGCCATCGCTAGTTGTTCAGCTGCACGTGGTCTTTTAAGGGACCTAACATTACACGTGCTTATCCAAAGTTCGTTGTCCTTGATTCATTTGGAAGGCTGTCAACAGTAGATCCGTTCATATGCGGAGGCATATTTGCGCATAAGATTTCGTCTTATGACAGCTACCACGCCTGGCACAATCCCCAACCTGGAGAGCCCGTTCGTAATACTCCTGGGACGAGGGGTCGGTTAGATCGAAGACAGTAACCCGATTAGTGATGTGAGGGCTGCCTTGAGTTCATTAAAGGCTCATACACCACTATCTCTTTTCCAAGACTATGATGTGTAGTAACAGTTGTAACACTGAATATCGTCAGGTTGACATCTTTCAGTGTCTACCCTGTTTCTTCAGCACCCCACCGTCAAATGAAGAGCTTACTTACTTACTTTAGGTGGCGCTACAGTCGGGGGTGGACCTGGGCTTCAGTCAACAAGCTTCTCCAGCCAGCTCGATCCCTGGCTAGCTGCCTCCAGTTTCGCACGCTAAGTTGGCTGAGGTCCTCTTCCACTTGCGTGCGCCACCTGAGTCTTGGCCTTCCTCTACTGCGCTGTCCCTCGGGGGCGGATTCGAAGACTTTTCGGACCGGAGCATTGGGGTCCATGCGCTCTACATGACCCAGCCATCTCAGTCTTTGGATCTTCACTCTTCTGGCTAGGTCCATGTCGCTGTGCAGTCCGTACATTTCGTCGTTGTATCTCCTCCTCCACTCACCGTCAATGCAGACGGGACCGAAGATCGCCCGAAGAATTTTGCTCTCGAAGCAACCAAGAACACCCTCATCCATTTTTGATAATAACCATGCCGCTGCGCCACAGAGCAGGACCGGGATTATTAAGGTCCTATAAAGGGTAACTTTTATTGTTCAAGAAAGGGCTTTGCTAATCAATTGCCTTCTTAGTCCAAAGAAGTAGCGATGGCAGGAGTTATTATTCGTTTGATCTCAGCGCTGGTGTCGTTGTCTGTATTTATAGCAGAGCCTTGGTAGACAAAGTCCTTAACTACCTCAAAGTTATATCTGTCGGGGGTGACGTTCTGCCCGAGTCGTCGGTATTGGTTGTCCTCTTTGCTTGACAGCATATACTTGGTCTTGCCCTCATTGACCTAACGCTGCTTTCTCCCGATTATGTCAATATCGTCGGCGTATGCGAGTAGTTGGACGGACTTTTGAAAGATAGTCCCTCTTGTGTTTGCTCGTAGTTTTGCACTATTCTTTCAAGTACGATGTTGAAAAAATCGCGTGACAGCGCATCGCCTTGTCTAAATCCTTTCTGGACATCAAAGGTCTCGGTGAGATCTTTACCAACCTTGATGGAGCAGCGTGCATTCTCCATCGTCATCCTGCACAGACGGACGAGTTTGGCAGGGATGCCAAAACTAGACATTGCTCTGTATAGCTCGTCTCTATAGATGCTGTCATACGCGGCCTTAAAATCGATGAATAGGTGGTGGGTATCGATCTTAAGCTCATGGGTCTTCTCCAAAATCTGCCGAAGTGTGAATATCTGGTCGATGGCGGACTTACACGGTCTATTAAACTCACATTGGTCAATTGATTCAGGGGTTCCCACAATACGGCAGATAAGATCTTGTAGGCGATGCTTGAAATGCGGGTACCTCTGCAGTTGGGACAGTTTAGAGTGTCACTTCTCTTAGGGATATGACAAACAATGCTGAGCTTCCAATCGTGGGACATACATTTGTCTGACCATATTTTACAGCCTTCGCCTGCTTTTTTACAAGTCTTCGCCTGGTGCTCTAAAGAGCTCGGCTGGACTTTAGCTTAGATACTGCTATCTTCACTTCTTCCAGGTCGGGTGGACGGAATTGTTGGTCATCATCGTCCAAGTTGAAAGGTTGATTCTGCCTGACAGCGGTATTTGGTCCGTCATCGACGCTATACAGTCTGCAGAAATGATCTTTCCAAATCCTCAGCATCGACTGCGATTCTACTACGATGTTCCCTTGTTCATCTCTACAGGCTCCGGTTCGGGGTTTGTTTCCGCGGCATGTTATTTTTACCTTTTGGTAAAACTTCCGAACCTCAAAAAAAAAGAAATCAAAAATCAAATGAAGAGCTATTCATGTGAAATTGTTTATAACTTTTAAATCTTTTCTGATAAAGTACAATTATTTCAACCGTTGTTCAATCCTCGAACAATTTTTAAAGTGGACTCTGTGGGGCCTTCAAAGCGCGCAGAGATTTCGTTTTTATCTCCTTGATCGTGTCGATACGGTGTTTCCGGAGAGATAAGGGAATAGCCAGAAGTAACACGGTGCTTAATCAGGCGAATAAGATGGTTATGAAATGATATGAGTTGAGTTTTTGTTGAAATTTACAAAAATTGAGTATTTTCGGAACAAAATGAGATGTGGCTTTTTTCAAGCCAAAAACATCTTTCAAACTGATCCAGACTGATCCAATTGAAATGTTAACAGTATCAGGCATATTTCCAATTGTAATTCGACGATTTTTGAGCACCAAATCTTTGATTTACATGACGATCTTTGTCTTCAACCCTTTTGTACCAATTGTAAACATTTTTCTTGTAGCACAGCCTGGTCATCGAAGAACTCCTGTAAAAATCCCAACCACTTCTAGGTATTTCATAATCTTGGCAATGAAAATCACCATAAGAATTGATGAGGGTATCTAAATTGGGACTGATTTACAAGAGAGGAAAAACCAAAGTGAGTTAAGACTTGTCAATAAGCTGCCTTTACAAACTCAATTTTGCCATCTAATTAAAGCGCAAATTTAATAGAAGATTTGATAGAAATGCTCTCAACCCACCTCTCCGTGATGCTGAATAATTTGTTATTCACAAAAAACTCTGAAAGTTTGTTGTGCTTAATGTAATGCGGTTGATTCCGCCTCCATTTCATTGAAACCTTCTATTTTGTACAGTGTGGATGTTAAGGAACATTTTTAATCCTCTCACAGGTTTGTTTGTTTCGCACACTCTACAGCACTTTAGCTGAGAACTACACTACCCCAGGCCAGCTTGACTCATATTGGTTCGTATGTGAGTTTTAATGTGCCGCCTTAACAGAGAGCATGCTAATGTTGGTTCTAATTGCCATTGTGCTGCTTTGAGTAGAAAAGTATATTTACAAAACCATGCACTGAGCTACTCAGGACTTTGAAAACAAAGTACAACCCGACGCATTTACATGCAATTGATGTTTTCAATGAACCTTTTGGGCGGAAATAATTTCTGCTGCTTCACAACTATCCACAATTAGGCTCTTTTCATAGTTAATGGAAATTTCAGAAAGTCCCGGAATTTGTGTTATGGAAATACGAATTCTGTGGAAATAGTTTCTGCAATTATTTCTGATTTCAGTTTGGAATTAGGCTTTTATTTTCTGAGGACAAATGAAAAATTTCATCCCGAAACATGGCAATATGACTGAACTCTGTGTTGAATTATTTAAAACCATCAAGCTCACGCCAGCGATACTCCAATTAAGTGCCGATTGGGCAAATAAAGACAATCGATTCGATTTCATGCCAGGTTTTCTGCAGCGGTTTGCTCCTGTATTTCATCCTTGAATACCAGATCATTGTGTCTGGATATTGTCATATGAAATATTCGTATTTCCTTATTTATTTCGGATACAACCAAGTCTGTGCCTGGGAATCTGAGTTCTGCAGCTGGCAATGATTTATGAAATATTGATGACACCTCATACGAGTACCGCATCGACATTCACCTGCGCTAGTCATATGAGGCATCCGACCAAAGTCGTCTCCCGGTCTTGACTTTACGCAGTTCTCAAATCAATTTGCCTTTTGTACTCGTATACACTGTCAAAGCTTTAGCGTGAAAATAAATAACTGAGCTGAGGATGGTAATGCAAGAATAATTGCAATATCTGCAGTCACAGTGACGGTGAAAGAATCCTCTTTATTAATAAATGAATCTCATTTCAGTTCTGGAAATCGAAAATATATTTTAATTTAATTGAATGCATGAGGTACGGTTACCTAGATACGAGCAGGTGTTCATTAAATCTTTTGTTTTGATGTCAAAGGGTTCTGTGAAATATTTTTCGAATAAGGGACTCCTTGCAGTCATTCACATTCATCATAACCTAGCATGTGAATTGTACTTCTTCTTCCTTAAAACAGATGAATTATTGTGTCTCAAAATTGTTCCAGCTTTCCGTCACTCATGAATAGGATTTCAAGAAATTTCAACTAGCCAGCCTGTTCCGGAGTTACATTACATTCGAAATATATGTTTGTATATATTGCATTGTGGCAGATACTCAAATCCCAATAATGCTTACATGTAGTCCGAATTCATTTCCAAAACTTGAGTCTGATTTCCATCCATCAGTAATAGTCCGCCTGATAATTAAATATCCACTTACGCACCCTTGGACAGTACCTATTTAGTAGAACCTCGTAAAGTATGCTGAAAACAAATTAGTTCCCGGTCTACTGCCACACTGGTGGCATGATAGTTCGTCTTGTTCAAAACTGAGGATATAACTCGATTTGTAGTCAATGGAGATCGATACTGTACCACGCCCAAGTCAATCTACATGCACATTTAATCTGATGTTCAGAAAATCAAACGTTTCTCTCCAGTTTATGTGGTGTAAGCTTTGACATTCGTCCGAATAGGAAATGAAGTAATCTTTGTTGTGGCAATTGAAAGAACTAAGGCTAATTAACCAAATTACTTAACTTACTATAGCAGTACAGTCCGGTGCGGACTGGGGCCTCAGTAAACAAGCGTCTCCAGTCAGCTCGATCTTTCGCTATCTGCATCCAGTTTCACTCTAAGTTACCTTTCACTGGCGTCGCCACCTGAGTCTCAGTGTTCTCTTCCTCTACTGCGCTGTCTCCGACACTTTTAGGACCACCTTCGTCGTTGGAACTTTATTCTTCTGGATAAGTCGATATTCTCCACTCACCTTGTATGAAGACGGCTGGAAAGATAGTTACTGTGAATGTAGAACGCATTATTTGGATTAGAGGAAAAATCGATTAGCCTCCAATGTCATGCGATTTGATACCTTAAGACTTCTTCATTTAGAGTAATTTGAAGAGTAAGGTCCATGCCAATAACGCAGCGACAGTTTAAGGTCTCAAACAAAAATTCAAACTGAAATTACGGCCATCGAACCACTTAATATGTAAGCGCCACTTTTGTTGTTCAAAAGAGGGCTTTACTAGCGATTGGCAAGTGTTATTCTTCTTTTAATCTCAGCGTTGGTTGTCCTTTTTGCTTGACAGCATATACTTGGTCTTGCCCTCATTGACCGCTAAACCCATTTTTGCCGCTCCCGTCTCAATACTCACGAAAGCGCCACTGACATCACGCTGCTTTCTCCCGATAATATCAATATCGCCGGGGTACGCGAGTAGTTGGAAGGACTTTTATAAGATTGTGCCTCTTGTGTTTGCGCGTAAGTTTTGCACTATTCTTTCAGGAATAATGTTAAAGACATCTCATGTCAGCGCATCGCCTTGCCTAAATCCTTTTTTGACATCAAAGGTTTCGGTAAAATATTTACCAACCTCGATGGAGCAACGTGCATTCTCCATCGTCATCCTGCACGACGAGTTTGGCGGGGATGCCGAAACTAGACATTGCTCTGTATAGCTCGTCTCTATAGATGCTGTCATACAAAAAAAAAAAAACAAAAAAAACACTGTGGCGGTTTATTGCCGAATTCCGAATGGCACTCCTTAGAAGCTTTTTCGCAGGCAATTTTACTTTCGGGAGTTTGCCATTGCCCGCTGAAAGGGTGATGGCGATTTGAAAAATTGTTGGTTACCCAGCCAGGAATCGAACCCAGACTCTCTGCGTGATAGTCCAATGAGATAACTATCGCGCCATCGCCATCGCCTATGCTGTCATACGCGGGCTTAAAATCGACGAATGGTGGTGTTTATCGATCTGAAGCTCATGGTTCTTCTTCAAAATCTGTCGTAGTGTGAATATTTGATCGATGGTGGACTTTCCTGGCCTGAAGCCACACTGATATGGACATATCAGGTTGTTGATGAACAGCTTCAAGTATTCACACAATACGGCAGATAAGGTCTTGTATTTGATGTTAAGGAGACTGATGCCTCTGTTATTAGCGCACTTCAGAGGGTCTTCTTTCTTGAGGATCGGACGAACAGTGCTGAGGTTCCATTCATTTGTCGTACTTTGGTCCGACCATATTTAAGAGATGAGTTGATGCATGCTCCTTACCAACTCATCGCCTGCCGCTTTGAAGAGCTCGGCAGTCAGGCCGTCCGCTCCAGTAGCTTTGTTGGACTTAAGCTAAGATATTGCTATCTTCACTTCATCCAGGTCGGGCGGACGGAATTGTTGGGGAATTGTTGGTATACATCGTCCAAGTTGATATGTTCATTCTACCTGGCAGCGATATTTGTTTCATCATCGCCTTTATACATCTTACAGAAATGCTCTTTCCAAATCCCCAGCATCAACTGTGATTCTACTTAAACTTCTTCTCATTCCTTGAGTAGCATCTCTCAATTTCCTCGATGGCGTGCTTCTCATATTCTTTCTTTTTCCTCCTGAGAAGCCAGTGTTCGCCCCTGCTTTTTGCTTATAGAGCTAGTGAGCAACTCTTGTCTTTCTCTACGGCACCGCATTGCGTGCATCTCGCTTAGCTGCATATACTTTCCGGCATTCGTCATCAAACTAAGGGTTTCATAATGGTGGTCGAGTTAAACACATCAGTAGCGGCATCACTGATGGTTTTTTGAACGTATTGCACCTATAGTAGTCTTCGATACTTGATGCTGGCGATAGAGGACCTCTTGAGAGATAAAGAGAGACTCGAGTGGAAAGGGATTTGGCCATGTCTTGCCAAATATTCAAATTATCAAAATTCCTCACAGTATACACTTGTCTTTGCGCTATTCGAGATATCCGCAACGGGTCCTTAGCTACAACAAGCTAATGGTACGAGTCGGTGTTGACTCCTGAGAACGTTCGAACATCCGTAATACTGGAGGAGTGTCTTGGTCTTACATGTGGTCAATCTGGTTGACGATTCTTAAAGTCCCCTTTTGAATGTCGAGATGTGGAAGCCGCGTGCTAGTTACGGCAATGTTTCGCCCCTCCGAAAAATGATTATCGGAGGTGGTTTCGTGCAGGCTGTTCTTTCCGTCTATTCTAGGTACCAAAGATGCCCTCTCTTCCTAGTTTGCATTAAAATCGCCGACGACAATTTTAATGTTAAAACTAGGGCATTGCTCGTACGTTTTGTTCAAGAGCTTTGAGCAGCTATCTTTAGTTTTGTCATCTTTCTCCTTTATGGGGGCATGTGCTTATATAGGACTAATGTTAGCAAATAAAGCCTTATTATACGTTGCTACGAGATACTCGTTCACATGCCGGAAACTCAAGATTTCTTGCTTTAGTCTCTATTCAACAATTAATTCGAATACAAATAAGCACTATTTTTGCCGTCGATAACAATCCCAACAGACACCACAGTTTTTCATCTTGTTTTCGAATTTCTTGGATGGCTTTTATATTGGCTTATAGCAGGCCGGAGCCTCTGCTTGTTGTTCGGTTGCACGTAGTCTTTTAAGAGGCTTTACATTCCTCGTGTATATCCAAAGTTCGTAGTCCTCGTTCAATCCTGAGAGCCAGCTCCACTATAGAAACGCATAGGTCGTGAGGTCGGTTAAGCCAAGGTTGGTGAATCTTTCGAGAATATGAAAGCTGCGCTCATTCGAAACCATTTTTGTTTCCAACACCAGCCTGAGCTACAAATAAATGGAATCAGCCAGGATAATGAATTTTAGTTGGAAAAATTATATTAGAACTTTACGAAGCAACGAGAGCAAGGATTTGTTCCTGAGATTTTACTCTTTGCGATTGGCATAGTCCGAAGAAATTCAAAATGACATCGAAATCGACGTGGAAGCCCATACAGAGTTGCAATATCTCTGATTACACAGGTACCAACTAGAGCTCTCTTTATTTATCATAGGTCCAACATGTGAGATGCGCATAGTTGCTTGCCACGCCAAGTTTGTTAGCTCAACCACATAACTATGATGATTCTTGTAAAAATTCATCAGACCTTGGAACAATAATTCTAAGGTATTTCTCCTTACGTTTTACACCTTTTCGAATCACAAAAACTACAATTTGCTCGCTCCTGAATTTTATTTATCAATGTCGCCGTTTTTGTAAATAAATGAAAAATTTGTTTCTCTTTTATTCAGAATTTAGCCTTCTTTAAAACTACTTGTATTTGGCAACAAAGTCAGTTAGCTCGTACCTTGTAACTTGCAAAGCGGCTGAATAATGTACTAATGTCTGTGTGTATACTGGATACAGGGTAGCAATTCAATATTTCGTGCTCTCGTTGGCAAATTCAATTTCAACAAGCCATCCTGTGAATAAAGTTGAGCATTTTGCTGTACTTTTACTGTGCACACTACGCGCACTTACTACTCCGTTGTAATCCTCTACAAGGGTTGGAGTATCCCTAGTTCCTACAGGGCCTAGGAACATAACCGAGTTAGTTTTTGCCGTCCCTGTGCTGATATATTTTTTTGCATCTACTGGGACTCGGTGTAACGAGATAATGGGCGCGTATAACTGCAGTGAATTATTGCATTTCCCTCATTGCAAATGCAAAACTGTGAAAATAAATGGAGCAAATACTTTGCATTACCATTTGAGCTGTGCGGGCAGAAGGGGATGTTTATTCAATTTTGGTTCGTTCTCCGTTTTGTCGCAGAATTTATGATGTTTGGCAGTCAGTTTCATATTCTAAGTGAAGATAAGAAAAATAGAAAAATACGCCTGGTACTCGTATTTTTTTATGGTAACTCGGAGCGGAGCTTATCTTGGGTTTTTAAATGTTGTTTTGTAACCACCGTTTTTATAAAAAAACAAATCTATTGTACGCCCTTGTGACGCACAATCTGATCAAACTGTCTGTTATCTTATTCGTTAAGACCCTCGAGAGAATCCTCGATCTTCACATATGGTTGACAACACACTACTCAACGAACTAACATCAATCTGATGATCTGTCAGTAATTGACATCCGAGTTAATCTACTCTGTATCGCGTCTTTCTCCAATCAATTAACTAGAAGTTAACATGATGAACCGCCTTCGAATTCTTTCGACTTGACTAGAGTTGGAAACTGGGTCTTATCTCCTACGCTGAATAACGACACACTTTCGAGTGTTCTGTGAGACAAGTCACAGTTGGACTGATCGGCATAACCATAAGATATCCTTAATAACATGTGCCAAACTTGATTCATCAAGAAAGGTGATCACCTTGAGAGAAGAAATACGAGTTTCTTCAAACTTAAAACCAAAAACAAAGGACAATGCATCATTGCAAGCCCGGTGCAGAGATCAATTCCCAGCAAATCATCACAATGATTTCTGTAGAAGCTTCAAGGTAAAGAGGAATCTGTGGCGCGAATGCCCTACCTTGGCAAGCATCCGAATGCAATCCGTTGGCATTTATAACTTCGAGTACCTAAAGGCACTGCGACGAAACCTTCGATCTTCGCAAATCTATATGGTTGACTCTGTGAGCAGCAAGACCATTCAGTAGTATCTCAAAAGACTTGCAATTGGTCTAAGTGCACCGTAACGAGAATCATTCTAACTTAAATTGTATCTACGGGCTTAACATTATATGGAATCTTACTATTCTCTTTCGGTCTAGATTCGGGGGCGTATGTGGAATCTTTTTTCATAGTTGCAGCGAGCTCGTATTACACGTTATGTACGCTTTCGTAAGACATATAAGAGGAAGAAGATTCATTAAGAAACAATTCTTAGTAGGTTTTCTGTGACTCTATGTTTTATAAGGAAGGGAAGCCGTGGAAGTTACCCCTTAAAGTATTTTGGCCTTCAATTATCATTTAAGTCCTATTGATGTGTACTAAATTGTACTGCATTGTAGCTGAATGCAATTCAGATTTCACGCATGAAATCTAAAATTTTCTGAGCTGAGAAATAGGACTTAGAGCTCCTGCCTCCGTATATCGGCAATAACCCGGCGAATGTGGACTTTTATGACAACTATCGTTCCTGGTCTATCGGCATAAATAACTTCACTCACTCACGCAGAAAATAATCTAAAGGCTTTAAATGACATGTTCTCCGAGGTCCATGATTGTGTGATTTAATAGACCATACGCAATGTTGTTGACTCAACCAATGCTTCCTTCAATTAATTAATTCTACTCGCACTCTGTGGCATGCTGCACGGTCTTTCTGCAACTAGAGATCGTTCACATTCGTGTGATTTGCTTTGGGAACGACGGATATGGACGCGCTCTTCATCGACTCAAACGTTCTGGCCGGCATCATTTTTGAAGAAATATTTAGCAGTTATTCAATCGACTACACGAGGGTCATCAAACAGTGACTTTTGTGAATGTCACGACGTCTCAATGATAGCATTTAGATTTTCTTCGAAGTACTTCGTTAGGACGCACGATAGCGTTGATCAACCGGCGTCAGTTTTTACAGGAGCCGAATCTTGGAAGCTTCCAAGGCAAGATCAATTCGCAAAATTACCCATTCTGTGGATTAGACATAATTTCTGTGCAGATTGATTATATTGGTTGATCTAGTGATATCGATTTTGTGGTGGAGGCTGCTAGAAAAAAATCAGCTTGCTTAGCTTATCGGCCAATTGCGTACCATGGGGATCTGTGATTCTACTACCTTTGAAACTGATTTGAACTTCTGACGAAGTGTAGGAGGCTCTTAATGTTTCATATGGAGTTTTTTTCTTTATGAAAAAACATAACATGTTCGAACAGTAGGTGGCGGGGACCTCCTTCTCATCCAAGGAACTTCTGCAGACGTCGTTTCTGCATGCTTACATGTGAGACAATGCCCAGTGATGACAGCTATGGCACTGCTGCAATATTTTCTGTTTTGCAAGATCAAACTCTTAAACTGATTCAGAAGAACCTTTAGCCATATCTGTTGAGCCGCTAGACATGTTGACGTAAAATTTCACCTAAGTTTTGTTCCACTATCCAGATTTAGTATTAGTTTGCATGTAGCGATTGATATACCAATGATACGTTGCTTTTGGTAATGGCGCTAATATTCCACTTCCCTGGAATATCTCTGTGGCCCGGCACCAAACATGTAGAACTGCTCTCAGACGTCATTTATAACGTTTTTATCAACCAGGATGGGACTTCTAAGTTAGCGAAGATTTCCGCCTAGAAAACGACAGTGATTTGGAACACAGAAGTCTTGGGTTAAGCTTATCTGAGAAAATACCACCACCAACCTCCCTGTCAGTCCTGGGACCATCCATTGTATATTGGCTCGGGGTCCATATGAGCATCTTTCTCCTAGAAAGATCCAGAGGGGTTAGTAAAATAAATTTTTTTGTCAAACAAAAGTTGGGGCGTAATGGAGTAGTTTTTTTTTGGAAGGATTCCTAGTATGTTAGTATGTTAGAAATACAAGCGTAGCCAAATATTTTATTTTTCCACTGTGTGATTGCTGCGTAAGCATTATTTACCAGCTGGAAATATAGAAGCCTGCCAAATCAAGTGGTAAGGAGGAGTACGCAAGGCTCCGCTTATGCCCCGACATGCAAGACTTTGGTTAGCTTGCTGCAGTTGACTGCTTTGTCTAAAGCCATCAACCAGATAACCACCCCGTAGATGAATATCGGTCTTATAACTGAAAAGAAAAATCTGTTGGCGAGGTTGAACGCCACATTTGATTCTGAATGGTTGAGGGAATGGAGGGAATGGGAGAGGGTGAAAGATTGTCTTTCCTACTCCTCGTCCATGCAGTTTCTGCAAGAGTTGTTTGTGAAAACACCAAGCCGTCTTGAATGCTTGTCTATAAGACAGTGTCTAGCCAGTGATGACACCAATAGAAACGATAAGATGTTTCCTACTTTTAGAGGAGTTGATCTTCATTTATTGCGAGTCAGATACACCTTTGGTCAGATTTATTTGGCTATTAAGCTTGTTAGCATTCAGTTTCACTACCAGTCTGCACGTATGGTCGAGATCAGTCGAAGGGCTTCCGCGGATAAAGAAGATTTCCTGAGAAAGCTATACAAACCCCATGCTGATAGGCAATCACCTTGCTACCACGCGCTTTCAACTATATCAGCAGTTCGTTGACCACTAAGTTCCAGAGAAAAGGGGAGGCGACACCTCTGGAACCCTTGCTGGCTTATCTCTAAACAGAGGCCCCACCCAGTTTAAATTAGATTGTCCTGATTTTTGGCATAAGGCTGATCAACTCAGTCGTGATTGCGGTCGTGTTGCTGTTGTTATAGGCACCATGAGCAATATGTACTCGTTGATGTATCTAGTGGAGCCGTTTTCATTGACTTTCCTTAACAGTAGGCATGTTGAGCCATAGACAAAAGTCGAGGATCGATTCATCGGATCAAGGCCGATAATGAATATCAATCAGTCGTTCTAGTGTTTTCAGAAGGAAACATGAATGACTGATTGGTCGGAGGTCTGTTGTAACAAAAAAAAAATATGTCCGGCATTGCGGATGAAGACGTTTTAACTTCTCTGTATGATAGGGGAATGTGAGTCATTTCTACCCAACTTTTCGTAACATTTTTTAGCGTTGGCAGGTTGATACCGGGGACATTTATAAGTCGCAATGTCCGTCCGGCCCAGCAGACTTGTATTGTTTGAAGCTTTGCAGCACCCAGAGTAGCTGTAGCTTACGTCTTGTAATCAATAAATCTTGGACACGGCTGTACTACTATAGTCCTGCTAAGATTATTACTGGCTGTGAAAAGGGAGCTACTCGGAGAGTTGGTATCCAGTAGCAGGTTGAGTGATAATTCACTTGATGATATTCAATAGCGGAGACGACTCAGAAGTTTTTGCTATTTTGTCACAGAATGATTTCCAAGATTATCGCTTTTGCTTTTCTCAGTTATTTTTTAAAAATTTTTCTTGTGCTTTTTGCTTTGTTAAAAAGTTTCCCAGTGTAGTGTTTTCCTACATTTGGGTTGAACGATGAAGCAGAAAGCGCCTACAGCCTGATTGTAAGTCGGGGTCAGAGTTTCGACTTTAACGTTAAGCTCGTTGTTGTATCATGAAGAAATTAGGAGTTCAGAGGAGAGACGTTTTAAAAGTGCTTCTCAGTATTTTGGCCAACTAGTCTTCCAATAATTCCGGAAACGTAGTTGGCAGGAAAGCATCAATCAAACTGAATTGGAAGTATCTGTGATCTGAAGAAGAGTGTTCAGACGATTTTATTTGAGTAATGTTGTCTGAGACAAGTGTGATGTCCAGCACTTTTTGCCATTTTTTTTTGTTATGAAGTGGGCTCATTGGCAATGTTGCAAACAATGAGGTTACCTCATCTCTATCGATGGTGCCAGTACTGCCCTAGACCGCGTAATGTGCGTTAGATTCGCACCTGATGATGGGGACAGTCTTTAGCCCTCCAACTTCCAGTATCACCCTTTCTAAGTTGTGACCAAGGAGATGACGTCAATCTGCCAACAGTTATGTCGGGGTCGCTGCGGTTAGAAAGTAAAAATACGTTCTAATCTTACCTTAGTCTTTTGTATAGAGCATAACGTATTCAGGTGTCCTAAGACTACGAACTACAACTTTTGCAATCCATGATTCATAGATGAGAATGCAATCTTCTGCTTCTTTCGATTAAAGTTGAATGAGTGCGGCTTAGGGCGTTTTGGAGTCACCGAGGCTTATCTAAGGAAACCGTGCCATTGCTGGTGCAATCTGTAATGGAAGCTTATATCATGGTGTTGGTTGAGTCGTCTGGCTCTGAAAATCTGCCCAAGAGTTCATTTTCATCAGAGGTGGAGACTTTCGTCTTTGTTGCCGCGTTGGTAAAACTAAGAAGCAACTTTATTAGCTTTTTCCTGATGACTCTCCAATTTGTATGTTAATGACTTTCTGATGCAATCTTGGGCTGACTGGAGGATGACTAGTGAACCTCTCCCATGCTTTGAAAAAACCAATTATATTTGACTTAACTATCTAATTAAGCAGATACTTGTAATGACTTCTATAACCCGGCAAATATTCATAAATAGTATCGGAATGCTAGCAAATTCGTCCCAGCTGTCATCATCGCAGCCGAAGACATTGAAGTGCTTGCACTTTTAACGATTAAATAATTACTTGTTGTCTTATAGTTTCGAAAAGGTGTAAAAGCCGAACCTTATTGTCTATAAACACATTTTTGTGTTGCTACTACTTGTCTGTGGAATACAAGTTATTTCATTTTGAACTAAAGAAGCCAAGAGCTGAAAGTGACTTCAATAACATCAGCAACAACAGCGCCTGGGAAATTTCAGTGAAAAATATCGAAAGACATTCCATTCATGCGTACAGACATTGACAAGCTTTTGCTGATCCTAAAATGGCATTCCCACGACATGACTTTCACCATTGCTATCAGGCCCTCAACGAATCATAAGGACCGCATTCCTATGTTTGCTGCATACATCAACTGCCACCATTGGTAGTAGTGTGCTGTCTGACGAACTTAAATAAATAAACATACGAGTAGCAGGAACATCCTTCGTGCTTTCCAATGAAGGAATATCTATTTTATTGACAGCACTACTCGTATGCAAGCGGTCGACAAAAACATAAGAAATGACTGTAGGGCTATTTCAGAATGTCACAATTTACGAGTATTTTGTAAAATTTCAGATAACTGGGGAATTTTCGGTACCAAGGGTAAGAACCATCTTTCTTCTCTACTTGGAGCGAAATCATGTTTACGTCTGCATTGAACTCAAGGCAGTATGCTACTAAATACTCGTATACTCATGAAATTCAACGAACTCATCATATAAAACAAAAGATGCGGAAATGAGTTGTCTTAAGCAAGTCGTGAATAAATAAAATTAGTTTTCCGACAACAATGTCCGAATGATGATGCTGGTGATGCATAAAGAATTCAGGTCAGTGACTGCTTCCTCAGGTGAAGCTCTATTCCCAGATTCATAGTTACTCACACTCAATATCACATGCTGAATTCTTGTGGGAAAAAGTCGTAAATTATGTTGTGGTATATTATATCGTTCATCAACTGCCGAAGTAACTACGAAATTAACTCTTGATTCAGTTTGGTAATTAAAGTCCAACCAAGGTTAACCAAAGGTTGTGTGTAGATACATGAAAAACTTTATTACGCTGATTTTCGTAAAGCAAAAAGGCAGATCTTATTTTGGCTTTTTATTCCACCGGATGACCCTTTATGTGAAAATAAAACAAACTTATTTGCTTGCTTTTAACGACACATGAGTAAGCATAATTTTTAAAGAGGATATAACCCCAGGACATCCTGGTAAATATAACCATTCAAGAAGCACAGCTGTTGGTTCAATGGAGACACATTTTGTCCCTCCATGTGTTATTACGGGTGGTGTTGACCTCTGAGGCAGCGTTAAATGATGGTTGTGGGGTTTTCTTAAATTAATTTAACTTATACCGAAACGAGAATCAGGACAAACTTTAATCATCAGCACAATACAAAGTATATTGTCTATGTCTAAAGACTATTCCTTTGAAATAGTGCTTAGGATGGTGCCACATCGTGAGAGTTTAGAAAGTTCTCTGAAATAGAGACCGGGAAATTGAATTGTTATTTTTGTAGAAGATCAGCAACAAAGTATCTTTTAGTACTAGTATGTAGAACATTGGTTTATTCAACCGATTTTTTGGCAGATATCAATAATAGTAGCCACATCCTTGTGAGCAGTCACTCTTTTTACCATGTTTTTCCTTCTCTCCCAGGTTGTTGAAAGATAAGTCATAGGATATAGCCCTCGGTTTGTGAATTCCTAAGTTCAGATTGCACTTGAACATGGAAAACTTTGTGTTTTTTTTCTGAACTGCTTCCATTCTGTTCTAATCTAGGCATTCATAACATTAAGGATCTGTGATGATTTTGGTTGTGCGCCTAATTCTAATAGAGATTTGATTCTCTAGGACTCTAAGTATTGACCTAAGCAAAAGTACTATTTTCAATATATGTAACTTTCTGTTTCACCCTGATGAAATTTTGATTAACACTCTCGTGCCTCATTTTCTTTGTCTTCTTTTTGTGGCGAAATCTTAAGGTTCTGAGAACAACCAAATGAAGCGACAAAGTATTGCAACAATTTATTGACTGCCGTCAAAGCACACATCTGTTTCTTTATGAATCATATGATACTCTGACACTGACAGGTACGTTGCGTAAAAACGAGAATGTGGCTGATGTGGCCGAGAGTCAATCCAGAAACAACGACTCGCCCTCGATCCCAATAACTCAACATTTTACGCCCTAGCTTGATGAGAAATTTAGACATATATCTCCGATTGTTCCTTTACCAATTCCAAATGACTCAGTAATTGAAGGCGATCCGCTCCGTTAACGCTTCTTAGTTTGAGCACCTCGATGTTGGGCGCCAATTTTTTTGGCCAAAAAATATTTTTTTTTGACAAGGCGCATTTCCATATCGGCGGCTATGTTTACAAACAGAATTGTCACATCTCAGAGTCCGAAAACCCGCAAATAATTGTTGAGAAGCCAGTGCTTCCACAGATGGTGACAGTTTAGTGCGAATTTTGGATTGGCCCATTTTATTTTGGAAATGCTGCTGAAAAAGCCATTTCATTCAACGGTTAACGCTACAAAGTCAAGGTTTCCTAATTTTTGTGAGCTGAAATTAAAGACATGATTGGGCGATATTTGATTTCAGCACGATGACGTGACATGCTACAAATTCTATTAAATAATAAATATTTGGCGAACTAAGTTCGGTAATCGTATTAACAGCCGCCATGGCGATGTCAATTGGTCGCTAGAAAGTTTGTTTTTGAAGTGACTGCAAAGATCAATTGGCTGTAAAGATCGATGCAGATAATCCACAAATTTACAGCGCGTATGGTCTGTGTCATTTATAGGATGGAGCCAAAAATAATTAACAATGTCTTGGAAAATTGGGTTCGTACAATCCGCTACAGCAAAGCCAGTTGAAGCAAAAATGACTAAAATTGTATTTTGTATCTAATGGGAATATTGACTCTTTTTAGTTTAGTTATAATATGTTGAAAATATTTGAAATTTGTTAATTTTGTTCTACTTTTAAAAAGAGACTTGTGTTTGGACAACTCTGTATATTAGATATTCCCACATCAATTAAGGCAGTGATCTGAGAGTTGGTAGTTTTTTCGACTCCTATGTCTACTATTCGTTTCGCCACAATTAAGATGTTAGGCAGCCAATTGGTGCAAAGAAACAGCAATTGATGTTGATGGTGCATTTCATCATCCTTCATCGGTGACTGAGCTTGGAAACAACTTAAGAGCGAGCAAAAGTCATTCCAGCTGAACATCCTTTACTTCCAAAAGAAATACGTTTGTTGCCAATAACAACAGTCTGAACGACCTTAAATGCAAACACTTGTTGATCAATTGTGAAAACTTATCAAAACACAAGATGCCTGCATTCAAACTTGCGATTTCGACAAAAAAAAAACTCTGAAGGCGATTTGCCCCACGCAGCAAACTCTTGAATATCATGACTTGAAAAATATTGAGTGAGAACTAGGACTTTTGAAAACGCACTCGGTAATAATGAATAGTCGCTGGGGATTTTCATCGACATTAAGCGGGGTAGCGTGTTCCAGGCGGAAATTCTGGCAATTAAGGAAGCCCTAACCTGACTGAAGAAAATTGTAATATCTGCAATGGATGTCCGCATCTTTTCCGATAGTCAGGCCGCTATCGAATCCCTGGATTCATGCTCTCTAAATTCAAGAACAGTCATGTACTGCCGATCATTTCCAATGGAGATGGCAGAGCAGTTTAACATTCACCTTTGCTGGGTGCAGGGACATAGAGACACTCCAGGGAATTTTAGGGCCGGCGAACTTCCCAAAATTGGAACCACTATACCTATCACACCTGAAAAGGAAAACATAGGTATAACTACCGCTACGTGTAAACAAGAAATTAGGCTAGATGCTAATAGAAAAAACAAACCATAGATGGGCGGTTTCAATCGACATACTTAGCGACCAAAGAAATCTGGCCAAAGCTAGATCTGAATCACCCCATGAGTTTAAATTGATGTTTAAATAGAAAACATCTTAACGCCATTGTAAGTGTCATCAACGGACACTGCCTAATAGGTAAACATGCAAGAAGGCTTGGCATGCTTACTAACGACTTTTGCAGAACCTGCATGGATGAGGAGAAAGAGGAAACAATTCCTCACCTGTCCAGCTCTCTCCCAAAGAAGAAATCTCCACCTAGGGGCCTTCTTCCACAACGATTTAAGTGACTTAAGAAACATAGACATTAAAAGTCTCCTACGTTTTATTAAGAGCTCCAAATGGGTTCTGGAGTAGGAGGATCACAGATCCACGTGGAATCAGAATGGGCCAATAGGCCTAAGTGGGTTGGTTTTTTAACAGCCACTTAAACCTAACCCAACCTAACATAAGGGGTCTATCGACGATGTAATTTTTGACGGTCTTTATAACTCGGGCAGAATACATGTCAATGATGGTGAAAAAGACATTAACTGCGGATTTTGACTACAGCCAAGATATGATGGCGGGGGTAAACAGTAGATATTCGCCAGGCGACATTCTACCTCCCTGTGGTGGTGCATACTCAAAAACTCACCGCCTAATTCATCTAGTAGGTCTATACTCAAGCGTATACAGATAATGTACTCGTAGCTTTACTAATCATGTAGTAGTCCGCTTAAAAGCACAGTCAGGTCTTGACGTGATCAACTATTAGTGCACCTCACCTGACCTCCCAGTCAATTCTCACTCAACTGATGTTTTTATCTTAACGAAAAGGAGGAGGAAGCTGGCTGGTTTGATTCATCTAGTGCTTTAAGTCATCAGTGTCCAATTCTTCAAAAAACCTTGGTATTTTGACTGTCATTCTTTACTAAGCCTTTACAAGTCTCTAAAAAATGGTCTGCTTCTAGTACATCGGAACCGTAGTATGAATGACTCTGCTCTACATGCACTAATGGATCTCCTTCCCCTTGATGTTCATATCATGGTCTGCACTTTCAAAGCTATCTTCCACTTAAAGATAAATGGTATCTGGTACAAAGCGCACCAAAGCATAATGTCCTTTCAATCTAACAAGAAATTCTGTAGCATACGAATTCGATTTTTCGTGCGTCTAGTAATGGTTATGGGCCTGAAAGTGAATGCTGTCTGCATGGATGACTGCAGAACTGATAAAGATATCGGCGCTCGTTTTTCTAAAAGATAATTTCGCTCCACTTCTTCTCTTAAATTTATGTCAGTCTTCTAAACGCAGATGTACATAATGCTGACGGCACAAGACTCTTTTGGGAGGAATCGGTGCACTTGCATCTGTAAGGACAGCCGTGGTGCACTTAAAGCCTTATTGAAAGCTCTCACGACTTCAAGTTCAGTTTGAAAATGCAACATTATATTGAACCCAGCCGGTTCAAGACTAGTTTGAGACTCAGTTCAGGGAAGCAAGATCGCTAGCTTGTTTGGCAAGACTCTGACTAGAGCAGGATACTAGTGATGACAATATACATATAGATATAGACATATATATAGACAATATACGAACTACGGGCGTGGAAGAGGAAGAAACGTTCCTGTGGTTTCATATGTTGCACTATATGACAGTTGATGGGAGCGACCGAGAATTAGTAGTCAAATTCTTTAGATACTGATTGTCGAATACTGTAGCGTTCATACCCAACATTTTGGAGTAGAAGTAGCAAAGGCAAGCTCCTACCTGACTCCCAACAATGGTTTGATCTGGCTGTCAACAATACTGCCCATGGAAAAGAGAATCACAGTAAGAAACCCTGGAATCTTCTAAATAGATCGCTGAGGGGTTATTTGGTTATTTATTCAGGCTTTGACATACCATATAATGCAAAGTCTCGTATGTGATGTTAAGGAGACTGGCCTGAAACATGCCCCATAAAGGAAGAAGAAGAAGTCAATGCCTTCGATTAATGTAGTGTTCGATAGTGCCAATAAAACCGTAAACCTATATACGATTCGTTTTTTAACGTCCGGTACTAGCTTCTGGCAATAAATTAAATTACTTAAAGCAGATTCATTCGGAATTTAAAACTAATTTCCAATATATAGGTAAACATAAAAAGAAACACTTTATGCAGAGACATACCCCCGCTCCCTAGAAATGTAATTAGGGCTCATTTTTGGTTTCAGCTTCCGCAATGCATATACAAATTTCCGGACAAATAATAGCAAAAAAAAAAACCAAAAACTCACTTCTGCATATTTAAATATTTAATTTCACTTCCGGTTGTGTGGATGCTGTATCGGTTGAGCGGTACACCATTAAATTAAAATTATTTCCTATTTTCCCTTGAACTAACTTCTTCCTGAATTTATATTTTATTTAATTTTACGTAGTTACCCAGCATTGTTGACCAACAATTTAATTGCCGTTTTTATACACCACTTGTATTCATATTTAAATAAGAATTTTTTTTTTCGTACTGAAATATACAATAATTTCTGCTGCCGAAGTGCCAGATGCCAGATATAAAATCAATTGTATTGGATACCATTTTTGTTACTTACTGGTCTTTTTTATTTTGTGGTATTCAAGGTAAAATTTAACAAAAAACAGAAAATGGATGGATATAGTGATAACACGATTCTGTAGTTCTACCATTTCCCCCTTGAAGTTTAATGTGTTGGTACTATCTATAGATTCGGGAAAAAGTTTACTTATATACTGGTGATGAAGCATTCTACAACTAACCCGATTCCGTCCTTGTCAGGCTAGTAAATGTAGTGTGTTTTTAAAGCCAGTTCCAATGACCATGTGTTGTACTCAATCAAGAGAAAACATTGCAATTAAATTCTAAACACAATTTCGAGCATATTTCTACCACACGGCTAGATCTGATGAAGGTCCTCCCAGTTACGAAATCTTCGACCAAATTCTTAAGCATTTGTTGTCGTATTGTATTCAATAACAGGAATAATGTTGGCTTTCAATGCTTCAATTGTTGATAGTTTGTCAAAGTAGACTAGCGACTTTACGTATCCCTAAGAAAAATAATCAAGAGGCGTCAAATCACAAGATTTAATAGGCCAATTAACAGATCCATTCCATATTCAAATTAAATCGAAAAATGAAAAAGCCATTAATCATAGCTCTATAGCGAATACTCATGACTCATGTCGGATGGCTCTACTAGCTTATAGACCACACCGAACTTTGCCTTTTTCGGGATGATATGGCGTTTCGATAATCTCATATGTATTGCCTCCGCGACCATTTTTCTTACTAGCATACCCTTTGAGCTTCATCGCTGAACACAATTTTTCGATAAACCAGCGAATTTCAGGCTCATTCACCGAAATTTCGACTCAAAAGACGGCCATTCGGCTCCGATTCTTGCACGAGATGGATCTTGTAAGCCATCGAATCAAGATCTTTGGATCTACCTTAGTGCTCTCTGAATGGATGCAATATTCTATTCAGTACGCACTTTTCTTATACGTCTCGATGTCAGTGCACCTTCCAAAGAAAATGTTGTGCAAAAACGGCCAAGTTTCTTCTGTTGCACTGCCGTCGACTTATTTTATACCTTAGCTTTGCTAGTCAAAAAGCCAGAATATCCATAGATACAAGGCAAGTCCAGCTTGCCCAGGTTTTTCAAATGAAGTACTTAGCAATCGCCACGGAGACCTTTATCTGTTTCTGAACTTAAAAGTGTTATACGATGCAAGTTAGCCCAATACGGTATTTTTAAGTGCTTCAGCTATGACTTATTCCAAATCGTTTTTATCTTAGCTCCTCGTGGTAGCCGGTGATTACTAGACCTGCCCAGTCAAATTTATAAACGCGAGTATTTGCCATGCAAAAATTAGAACACAAGTAGTAAGGCGGATGAATTCGCATCACTAAATAAACTGTGGCGTCAACACGTCGTACGGCAGATGCGTTATATAGGCTATTTCAACGTATTTGGAGCTGAATTTTCAAAACAATTCAGGGTGCTGAAATAGTGCCGTATGAACCCTAAATCTGTCAACGGCATTTCTCATACAGAATATCAGGGTGGTTTTGTGCAAGTAGTCGCATAAAAGACTGATCTTTCAGTTTAGGGAAGCATACCACGCTTGAAACCACATCTTAGCTGCGGGTGGTTTCCCAAGCTTAATATCCACAGAGAAGCCCGGCGGCAGTCAAAATGTTCCGATCGATGCAAACTCTCTTGTCCGGCATAATGGATGTATGTCTGAACGTTTCTAGCCCCCTGAAACGAAGTCAGAAGGCCAAGAAGCGTTTACGTAAATCTCAAACATCACGACGATAAAAACAAAGATAAGGAGTACGGTGAGAACTTTAAACGACTGCGATCGCAACAAACCGCGTATTCCTCAACTTCTAAGCAACCAACATTAAGGGTTGAAGCCAAGTACCCATCAAAAACGTCGTTACTGATGCCTTGGAATTCACCTGACCATTTCCATAAAAAATCATAATTTAACTAAGAATGCAGGCAAACACACGTAGAGAAACAATTTGCCTAAGAAGTGGAACTGCATAGATAAACATGAGCAAATCTTGAATTCTACGAGCAAAATTCGCTTCTCCGGAAGAAAAGAAAGAGCATGAGATGGTCAATACCGAGTAAATAGAAAGGTGCCACTTCAGAAATGTGAATTCTTAAAAGTCTCACTTAAACGAAGAAGAACATTTTAAAGTAACAAGACCAGAACAGACAACAGTAGAGATGATCAAAGAAATTTAAGAGTTCTAGAATACTGCTAAACAACGGAGGACTCGGATATTCTTAAATGATCTTAATATTCAACGTAGCAATTGGAGTTAAGGACTTTATCTACCTAGAGTCCGTTATCACTTCAGACAACGACACCAGCGCTAAGATCAAACGCAGAATAATTCTGGTCACTCGTTACAATTGATTAATTGATTAGCAACGCCCTCTCTCGAACAAAAAAAGTGACACTGAATTAGACCTTAATAGTCCCAGCCCTGCTCTTTGGCGCAGAGGCATGGATGGATGAGACTGCCTTCAGGGGAAAATTCTTCGAATGATTTCGGTCCAGTCTGAGTAGACGGTAAGGAGAGGAAGAGATACAACGACGACAACTAAGAAGACCCAACGAGTGAGATGGCAGGGTCATGTAGACCGAATGAACACCAACGAACCGGTCCGAAAAAATCCGCCTTCAAGTGACAGAGCAGTAAAGGAAAACCGCGACTCAGGTGGCAACGCAAGTGGAAATGAACCGCAGTCAACTTAGCGTGCGAGCCTTAAAGCAACTAGCAAAGAATCGAGCTAGCTGGAGAAGCTTATCGTTTGAGGCCCAGATCCACCCCAGGCTGTAGGACCATTTAAAGTAAAGCAATCGCACGTTTAATGTCTACAGAGTTTAGAACGTTATTAGTGGATTCAAAAGGATTTCGGTTTGTGCCGAAACCAGCTGACGAGCAGAGAGCGCAGACTTTTGATTGTCCCGCATGATATTTCTTATTCAGTTAAAGAATGAACCGTTTGCATCTTTAACTTTTTTTCAATGCGATTCAAGGTCCATATTCTTGTTTTTATAGAAGACTTGATTTTTGGATGCTATATAGTCTTCAAAGGCTGTTATGACTTCGAATCGGAATACCTTCTGCCGACAAAATGATTCCAGTCTGTGGAAAAGTTGATAGTCCACTGGGGAGACATCAGAAAAGTACGGTTGATGCTGATGATGATGATATGGTTGAATTTCAAATCCCGAATTTAGCAGTTTTTGCACCGCTTCTCGTGATTTATGGGTCTAGCATTGTCATGTAATGGGATCGGACCATGAGTATTTGCTCACGCAGGTTACTTTTCAGTCAATTTCGCATCCACTACATCGATTTCGGGACAAAATCCAAAACCTTTTTTGGGTGAAGACCTAATTTTTGGGTGTTATTTGACTTATGTTCTGCATCCAACCACTACTCAATCATGTTACGGTTGGCACACGAAATGATTATACGCTGTAAAAACGGTCCATTTTGGTGCTTTAAGATCAGCGATGCGCAGATTCCTAAGCGGCTTAGTTGTTAAACCTCGTTTAGTTCATCGGGTCTTACTTCAGGTGTCTACTTAAAATCATGGCAGATACTCTTATGTTTTGCGCAGTGTTGCGCACCATTTTTTGGGGCCTGAATCTGATGTTGCTTTTAAGACATTGCCGTCAATTAGCGATTCTGGTTTCCCACGTTGTTCATTTCCGAGGCTAAAATCTTCCGAACGGAACTTAGCGGATCAACATCGAATGTTGCGTTCGTTTATTGCTACATCCCCAAATGCGTCATCAATGTTTCCCGCGCCGCATAAATAACAAAATTGCAAGACGAGCTAGAAATGATCGAAAAAATGAAATATGCAGCTTCAGCATATATAGAAAGCAATCGGGCTAGCGAATCGTGCATGCACCCTTTGGTGCAACAAAAAAAAAAAAAAACAATCATAGCTTAAAGTCATCCCTTGTTAAGGTAAAGTATTCAACAGATGATACGGAGAGCGTGAACAGCCTGTAATTTCCACTTCAGTCAAAAGTGAGGACTACAACGAAAACCGATTAATTGGATTTACACGAGCAATGTACATATGACAATTGAGCTCTAGAAATCCATTATCGATATCGATTCAAAAAAGGATATGTAAATAAGTGTATTCAGTAGATACACTTACGAATTTATTTAACGGTTTTAACTGAATTTGTTGGAGGATATTTTCCATTTTTATTGATTTATTGTAGTAGATGGCATGAAAATTAATGAAATATCTAAAGCAATAAAGTGAAGTATCTACCAACACCTCTTGTTACAGAACTGATTCAACAAAATTTCAGTAATTAATTTATTGCCATTATTCAAATATTGAAAATATTTCAGTTGAACCCCCAGGCAGCCTTACTCGATGGAGCCCGGAAACTTCAGGCTTCCAACAAACGTTTGTAGAATTCCCATGTCATCCTGTATGGCCAGAGGTAAAATTTTGCTCATTTCCGGCAGGAATATAAATTCGTTTTGTGGTAAAATCAGCGCTATATTCGTATACATAGCATGAATGCATGTATTTGCAGGAACATTGGGGTAGTTCCGCCAATACTACCGGATATACTCGTACGACCATTGAACTAGTTGCTTTTTGATATGAGTTTAATGTGATTGCTAAAATGTGATGCAGAGGGATTTCACTAACAAATGATTTTTTTTTTAAATTATTTTTTAAATCACGAAACTTATAACGGCGTTATTAAAAGCAATCACATAAAATGTCAGAAGGCGGCTAATTGTCAGGATGCATGAAGATGATGATTGGGACGAAGATGCTGACATTGCAGAACCTGAAAACTGAGTGACCTCGAAGAAGATGGAATCATTGAAGTTTTTATTACTGAATTGGCGACAGATGATAGTAATGAATACTTCTCGGATGATGATATTCCTTTGGCTTACTACGCATCAGGAACTTCTTCCGGTTTAGGATTAAAGAGGAAAAACAAATTTAAATGGAGTAGTCAAGATCTAGAACCCCACGCAGGCACATTTTAATTCATCCTCCTAGTTCTAAAGGTGCAGTTCGTCAAATGACAACAAAGGAACATGCAGGGAAACTTTTTTTTACCGATGAAATACTTCTTACAATTGTCCCAAATACGAACTTTAAAATCCAAAGACAGAAAGAAAAATACAGAAAAGACAGTCATGCTCATACGAGTATTATAGAGCTTGTGAGTATCAACGAGGATTACCATTCAACTGGTACGACCAGTTTACCTCCTTCTTATGCCAAAGATACGGATAAAACAGAAATAAAGGCTTTGTTTGGGCTTTACTACTTGGCAGGAGTTCTTAACATGAATCATATGACTGCAAAGGGAATGTTTGACAAGAGGGTTCCGGAGTTGGATATTTTCGTGCCACTATTCGAGTGTAGTTTAGTTTATAGTCCTTCCGGTTGCTGTTCCTTAGACGAAATTATGTTGGGCTTTAGAGGCCCATGTAATTTTAAAATGTATAATACATTCCAAATAAACCAGACAAATATGGTATAGAAACTCTGACGTTATACAACTCGAAAACAGTATTTATGCTAAATGTTTTTATATATTTGGGCAAAGATCCCGATCCTAAAAATCTTCCACACTTCCAGACAAGACAATTCACGGAACTAAAAGAGATCTCATATATGATAACTGGTTCACAACAATTCCAGTTGCAAAAGAATTGTTCCCAAAAAAGTGACGATTTTGGGAGCACTTCTTCGAAACAAACTATCAATTCCGTCTTCTTTCATTGAGCTCAAAGATCGAGAACGAAATACAGCAATGAAAGTTTACCCGATGAATGGAACCTCAGCATTGTGTGTCCGATTCTCAAGAAAGGAGACCCTCTGAACTGCGCCAAATACAGAGGCATCAGTCTGCTTAACATCGCATATAAGATCTTATCCGCCGTATTGTGTGAACGCCTGAAGCCGTTCGTCAACAACCTGGTACATATCAGTGTGGCTTTAGGCCAGGTAAGTCCGCCATCGACCAGATATTCACACTACGGCACATCTTGCAGAAGACCCATGAGCTTCAGATCGATACACACCACCTACTCATGGATTTTAAGGCCGCGTTTGACAGCATCTATAGAGACGAGCTATACAGAGCAATGTCTAGTTTCAGCATGCCTGCGAAACTCGTCCGTCTCTGCAGGATGACGATTTAGAATGCACGCTGCTCCACCAAGGTCGGTAAAGATCTCACTGAATAGTGCAAAACTCACGAGCAAACACAGGAGGCGCTATCGTTCAAAAGTCCGTCCAACTACTCGCATACGCCAACGATATTGACATGATCGGGAGAAAGCAGCGGATGTCAGTGGCGCTTTCGCGAGTATTGAGACGGAAGCGGTGAAAATGGGTTCTGCGCTGAGATCAAGCGAAGAATAACTCTTGCCCACCGCTGTTTCTTTTGGTTAAGAAGGCAATTGAGTAGCAAAGCCCTGTCTCGGACAACAAAAGTCACCCTTTATAAGACCTTAATAATCCCGGTCCTGCTCTATAGCGCAGAGGCATGGACATTATCAAAAATTGCTTCGAGAGAAAAATTCTTCGGGCGATCTTCGGTCCCGTCTGCATTGACGGTGGGTGGAGGAGAAGATACAACGACGAACTGTATGAACTGTACAGCGACATGGACCTAACTAGAAGAGTGAAGATCCAAAGACTGAGATGGCTGGGTCATGTAGAGCGTATGGACACCAATGCTCCGGTCCGAAAAGTCTTGGAATCCGCCCCCGAGGGACAGCGCAGTAGAGGAACGCCAAGACTCAGGTGGCGCACGCAAGTGGAAGAGGACCTCAGCCAACTTATCGTGCGAAACTGGACACAGCTAGCCAGGTATCGAGCTGGCTGTAGAAGTTTGTTGACTGAGGCCCAGGTCCACCCCGGACTGTAGCGCCACTTAAAGTGAGTAAGTTGTCAACAATGCAATAGTGTTTCTTCAGGGATGGGTAGGGTTTAAGTGTTAATTAGAAGGCGGAACAGTCTGTGGAGGAGCAGTCAGCGTGATCTTTATTCCAGACACGAAATTGACGTGGTCTCTCTGGAAAAGAAGTGGAAAAATTCCATGCAGGGATGCAGGATTATCCGAGTTTTTCTGACGAGGTTGGTTTGTTGTTTCATTGATCAGTGTCCACGCTACTGCGCCACAAAGCGAGACTGGGATGATCAGTTTCTTGTATTTTGTCTTTCTGTTTGCTCAAAAGAGCGCTTTATTACTCAGTTACCTTTAAATTAAAAAAAAAAGTAGTGATTAGCTTGCGTGATTCTTCACATGATTTCCGCGCTAATGTCGTTGTCGGAGCAAGGGACGCTACCACCTCAAAGTTTTAGCTACCTACCATGACAATCTCTCCTAGATGTTGTGGTCCCCTGTTGCTCACAGTATTTACTTAGTTTTTCTTAGAATATTGATGCCTAAATAAATCGTGCAGTTTAGAGGCTCTCCTTTTGGAGGATCAGAAAACAAATGCTAAGGATCCACCATTCTTCAGGCATACTCCCGTCTGACCAATTAGGAGTTATGCGACATCAGGTTAAATGAAACCCAGCATAGCGGCGGCATTTCTGATGGCTTTTAGCAGTGTTATCACTGGGATTCAATACCTGATGCCTGCGGCAGTGGACCTCTTAAGGGGAAATGGATTTGAACGTCTCTTGCAATTGTATTCATTCAATGTCAAAGGTCTTATACAATGCAACTATGAAACATTTCCAAAATATCTCCAAATTATCTCTAAACTGCAAAAAGGATTGTAACACAAAACTAGTCGAATTTTTAACAGCACATGGCCGCTTCCAGATAACGTTGAGATAAATATTAATTCAAAACTGGTCAGGAAACTAAAATTACTGATACTACCTAGTCAAGTCATAAAACAGAAAACCTCGGGATGAGTTGTGATGCTTCTCTGGATTACCGAGCATACACACGATCGTTCTGCTTATTGAAAGATTCTTCTACGGTGAAGATTTTCTCGTCAGTAAACAGAATTTGTCTGTGAGTGTTCTTCGCGTAGCGGCTGAGTAACGCTTTCGATCTTCACTTGCGTTTTTCCTTCAATGCGGCCGTGAGCAGGTGTCCAGTGTGTCGCTTGCACGCGCTGAGTCCTAAATCTTCTTTGATAATGCGAGACATGGATTTTTGCGAAATTTGCATTTCCCGCGACAAGATTTTCTGTTTTCGCAGCGGTTTTCGGTCGATTCGTTTCTTCACGGCTTTGATCGCTTTCGGAGTTCTCACAGTGGCGGACGGCCGGATCTTTGACGGTCTCCTACTCCACCAGTATCCTCAAACAACTTCGCAGCACCATACTCAAAATTGCGAGTGATTCCAAGCGGTCGTAACGTCCTAAAGATATCGCCTTTTCCCATGTTAAGTAGGCCATACAACAATACGATTTTCGATGTAACCCCATTCCATGATTGTAAGGAATTAATGTCAAAAACTTTTTACGTCACAATGAAGCATAAAATCAACTGTCAAATCGCAATCAATACGAAATGGATGCGCCCTGCAACACTGAGCGTAATAAGTGAGATCAGTTGTGTACCAGTATTTATGATTTGACTAGGTACTTCCTTAGAGAAGCCATTGCAAAGTATTTCAACAGAATTAGTCCCAACTTTAACTGACTTTATGTTACAGTAGATCTATTTGGTTGAACTGCCCACCGCAATTGGTGGGTCGGTAGTAAAATAAAGAGCCAAAGATAAATAATTAAATAAAAAGTTGTAATCAATTAGGTTTTAATGTCTTTTAATCCGATAGCATCATCATCTGGCCTTGTCGATGTGATTAAATTGAGAAGCTAATTATGTTATACTTCACGAGTCCAATTTTATTTAATTTTTTTTTCAACGACCTTCATACTTAAAAGATACTGCAGATTCCCAGTTTTCGACTCAAACAACTTTATTTTATTTTTGTTGGATAATATTGGACTTTTACCCCACAGCTTTGCTGACCTGTACGACATGCAAAATTCATTTAATTCTTGCAGCCATATGGAGACATAAAGTGGAAAATTACAAAAATCCACAAAAACCGTTATGTGCCATTAATTCAAAATTTATCTGTAAATCCGATAACGAGGAGGATTCTTTAAGCGGCGCCTGGATTTATTGCCTCACCAAAGTCGACCCATCATAATAGGACGTAGATACATAAATATGCAATGCACAGGGTGCTATTGTTGACATTTTATCAATTTAACCGTCATGTTGTGAAGAGAATATAGTCAGCGTTGCTGTCAAGCTGAGCATTGACATTATTACAGTTTGGTTTTATTTTCTGGCCGACGAAGGGACAATAAATTTTGATAATATCTGTACTCAGCGACAAACATTGGAGACATGTTCTTATGCCGACACATATGTACCTACTTAGGTGGTCATTGTATTTTTAATGGTGTTGGACTGTAATAAATAAAATAATTCAAAAAATTAAATTGGTCGGCAAAATGCGATGAGAGTATCCGGAACTAAATTTTGATGTGCTGACAAGGAGTTGGCTGTGAACCATGACAGAATACCACAGAAAGCCTTATATGTTGTGGTAGTAGGACATCACAATATTTACCTAAAGGAAGGATGTTATTGAAGCCATCACTGGCGTCGAAATTAATCGATTCCTTTAATGCGATGTTGCGAACTTATAAGAAATCTTTGCGGCCAGTAAAATGTTTTGCTCTGCTGGGTCCCACGGTAGACCACTGGTCAATGAATTTGCAAATAATTGAGGAAGGAATGAATTTGTCACCGACCTAGACTTAATTTCAGGCTGTAAGCTTACCACACTTCCATATCCTGTAGGAAATTATGGCCAGCAGATTCCAGTCCCGTACCAAAAGTTCGTTGAACTTCCAATTGCATGTGCCGTTCTAGATGTAGCCTTCATCTCTGCGTTGACTCTCTGCTATAGACTTGATTACTCTGTGGGAGTTAGATCTGTAAATCTATTATAAGACCGATGTGAAAAACTTTATGGTTGACCCGTCTAAAAGGTGTTTTTTTAAGGGCTTAAGAACTTTAAATAATAATACAAGACAAAAATGTTATTAGAATGAAATTTTTATTATTAAAATCTGGTAAATAATTTCATGTGTTTATTTCTTAAATATGATTTCCGGCATGTGCTCACCGCGGCTACGAGTTACATGGTCTATCGATCATTCCAATTTTTCGCTACTTTTTCCAATAAATCTGGCCGTATGGCGACAATATTAGCTTCTAATGCTTCAAGAGTTGCTGGTTTGTCGGCATAAACTAATGACTTAACATAGCTCCATGAAAAGGAATCGAGAGGCGTTAAATCGCACGAACGAGGGGCCCAGTTAATAGGACCACTTCCGGAAATAAAGTTGACATGAAAGTGATTTTGCAATAAATTGGTGGTTGTCTTCGATGTTTAGCTGATTAATTTTTGGAAATAAAAAATTTTCCACGTAGTCGAAACCGGCCAACAAGTTGAGGACGGTGACGAATAGACATTTCGGCGTTTTCTTCAACAATTCGCGCTATAGCAGCAATATTCTCTTCGGTAGGCACATTTCTTTGTCTTGTTGATGATTTTGAATCGAGAAGAGTAAATTAGTGCGAAAACGATCAATAACTGCACGAGTTGCTTGCTCACTAGGCCGATTATGTTGACCGTAAAATTGACAAAGTGCTCAAAGTAAAATTCCACAATTTGGAAGCGTTGTTCTGGCGTTAAATGATTCATAATGAATTGTCAAACCTTACTGAATAGAAATGTCAACACAGTTTGACATTGAGAGCTGTCAAACCATAGACAACAACCATCGAAACTTTTCATGCAACTAAAAAAAACACCTTTTACTATATTTCTCGTCAATACCAACGGAACCCTTTTGAGATGTTGCCACTGCTTCTTCAGTTTCTTTCAAGCTCATTGAGCAAGATAAGCTAGTTTGGTTTCAAGAGAGAGGCTCTGTAAATTAAGATTTAGTGAGAGAAGTTCTGATCCGGATGCAAGAGAATGACGACAGAAGGACCAAACGTCTTTCAATGACAGCAAGTCATTTCAAATCAACTTTCTCAATTGCTCCCAAGTAGTGAGCAGGGGCAATGGAGTTTGAGTCCTTCTATTTCCAATAATATTTTTTGTTGAATTCATGAATGACATAGGCATTGGAATTAGCTCTTCCAGACGATTTATGCCCACTTTCATTGAAAAGTCGGGCCCTAACCGAGCTTCGAGGGTTTGTAGACCGGCGGTGACATTCCATTCAACTTGGATGACAGTCAAGACAGCATTACACAAGCTTCACTGCCGGTCTGTACAAAGAAGAAGGTGATACTTGGATATGGAGCATCCATTAGCTCATTTCTTAAATCCGTGTCGACGAAAACATGCACTACGATTGGAAGCGATCAGAAAAAAGGGCGATAAGCCTCCTGAACATCGCATGTCCGATCCTTTCGGTCTTACCTATAGTGTAGTAGCCTAAGATACTTACCGGTCGGTTTCAGTAGCAGAAAAATGTATCTTATATAAATTTTTCACAGAACAATAGATGTTCAAAAAATCCAACAATTCCATATCGATACACATCAGCTCTTAAAAGATTTCAAAACGAGGACATGTTTAACTTTTGTATTCTTGCCAATCGTATTTGAGAGTACAGGGTAACGATGGAGAATACACACTGCTCTGTACCGTTCGGTCTTGGCAGAACCAATATCTCCAATGTCAGAAAAGGGTTAAAACAAGGCGATTCGCTGACGTGTGATTTTTCAACATCGTTCTTAAAGCATTGTGCGAAACTTACAAGTCAACACCATCTTTTCCAAAGTCTGTTCAAGTACTCGAATATGCAAATAGATCATAAAGTAATCGCCCTGTTCGGTTTCGATAAAAATTTCAAGTGTCGAAAATGTGACCATCACTAAAAGACTTGTAGGTGAATAAAGAAAGATGAAAAGAAGGTGTAGGATTTAAAGGGCCTATTATCTTACAGTTGATGTATGCAGGGTTTGACAATTGGCGACAGATATCATCTATGAAATTGGGAAATGTACTACATATGTACTATGGACACCGAAAAATCCCGAGGAACTGTCTGATGGGGTTTGTGCACCAAACGGCCTTACATTTACGAAAATTAGGCAAAAAGGCCATGAAAAACGATTTTTTGTGACTGGAGCTCGAGGGTATGGATGTGGACACCCTTCATTTGAAACAAGATGGTGCTACATGCCATACAAGTTGTGTAACAATCCAGTTATTCTCTATGATGGGTATTCGGCTGGGGTGAAAAGTGATTAACCAGTTTAGAAGCTAGGGGTTATGAATAATATAAAGGGACGTGTGTACTATGTCGTAGGTGGGGTGAAAAGTAACCTCCTTGGGAATGTAAAAAAAAAATTTTTTTAAATGTCTTTTTATTTTATTCAATATAGTCCCCTTTTAGGTTGATACACTTATTCCAGCGATTTTCAAACTTCTTGATCCCGTCCGAAAAGTAATTTTCCAGAAGGTCTGCAAAATACTCCTCCGTGGCGTCGATGATTTCCTCGCGTGAGCTGCATTTTTTATTGATGAGCCATCTTTTGAGGTTTGCGAAGAGATAATAGTCCGAGGGAGCCAAATCGGGCGAATACGGTGGATGCGACAGCAATTGGAGCCGTAAGTCATTGATTTTAGCCGTGGTTGCGATGCTCTTATGCTCCGGCGCATTGTCTAGCAAAAACAAAATTTTTTTTCGCTTCATGTAAGGCCGTTTTGCAGCGATTTCGGCCTTCAATCGTTCCAATAATGCGCAGTAATACTCGCTGTTATTGGTTTTTCCTCTTTCGAGGTAGTCCACGAAGAGTATGCCATGACAATCCCAGAAAACTGACGCCATAAACTTTCCGAGCCATTGAGCCTCCCTAGGGCGCTGTACGCTCAGTACTAATCTCTGTGGTATCTGCTATCTCGCGCAACTTCACTTTCCGGTCAGCCAACACCATTTCATGTATTTTTTTGACATTGGAGGGCCTGCCGCTGCGGACTTGATCGGTAGTGGAGTTGCAGCCACGTAACTCTCGAAACCAATATTTGACGGTGTAATCCGATGAAGCATTAGCCCCATAATATTTATCCAACTTTTCTTTTGTTTCCTTCTCCGTTCTGCCTCTTAAAAATAATGTTTTATGAGAGAACGAAAATCGTTTTTGTCCATACTCAACATGATGCCAAACACGCCAACAACAATCAGCTGTCAAAACAAAACTGAAGACAGTATCGCACTGAAATTTGGCATATCATATGAACGGACTTCAAGGCACCATAAATTTTTTGCAGTAGCAGCGCATTCTGGCGGTCAAGGGGGTTACCTTTCATCCAAACCTAGTACATTGCAACTTCATGGTTTCAAAATATGCGTATTCACAAGAAGATGGCTTTAACATCTATGCTATCAGAGAGTTATAGTGTGTGCTTTATTGAACATTCTGCTATAATAGCAGGAACACCTTTATTTTCTTTAGATAATCTTTTTTTGTCTCTATAATCACTTTTTTGTTTTTGAGAGAATTTTCTCCAGCAAGAGCAAGAGCAAGATTTCCGACCAATTTAACCTGGTCCATCCATCAGTTATATAAAATATAACTAGAACGAATTCATATTACAACTGGCATAATAAACACAGTAAACTGCCAATGAACGGCTTATGAATATTGAAACAGAAGAGGGAAAAATGGGTAAGCAGAGAAAAAACAAAGTATGTGACGTCTCCAGAGAGGAAGCACATTATATCGACGCTTATGATAAAAACGTTAGAATAGGCAGCTGAACTTAAGACTCCGCTTTCAACCAAGACAACGGCACTTGGGCGCTCCTACAGAATTGTTCTTCAGGTACTTTTCGTCCCCTCTTGTATCAATTGAGAATGAGGAGACAATCAACTGAGCGGGCTACACAGCTAACTTCTCCCACCCCGTAAAAAAAGCTCTGATAACCTTCTTAGATAGGTAGGACACTTTGATTGCATTGATTCTAGCTCCCGCTCACAAAGTTTTTGACTTCAACCTAAATTCTTAATCCATAATCTTTATTGGCGCACATAAACTAAAGGACTGCGCTAGGTAGAGCATCCGCGCTGAGGCCCTGTTTCACCCACTGGGCTTTAGTATCATCAAAATCAGTAAGAAATTTTGCTAAAAGGATGTTTTTGTGTTCTTCATTTCAAACATCTGCGGCTTCTGTTAGGCAATGTTCTCGTTTTGTGATATTCGTGTTGCATGGATTCATTAGAGCCTAGGGATTGAATTGTCTTCTAATGATAAAGCTACGAAGTATTTACAATCTTCTAATCCTTTTTGTATATGATCAAGGGTGGAAAAATGCTTCATTGGGTCGGAACGTGTTTAAAATAAGACTTAATCGGACGATTCAAGTTCTCATTTCTGACTAACTATTTTACGGCGGAGTTTTAATCCGAGGTGTATCTGAACCCCGGGCAACAAACGTCTCCAGCCAGGCCGATTTTTCGCTAGCTGCCCTTCAGTTTGGAAAGTTAAGTTGACTAAGGTCCGCTAAGGTCCGATTCCATTTCCATGCGCTACCTGAGTCGCGGTCTTTTCTACTGCGCTGTCCCTCGGGGGAGAATTCAAAGACCGGATCGTTGGTGTCCATTCGCTGTACACGACCATGCCATATTAGTTATTGAACCTTCACTCCTCTGGCTTATTCGATATCATTTGATCTTAGTGCTATTGTCGGTCTCAGAATTAATAGGGGATCCTAGGTACTGAAAGATTGTACCCAGAACACGTCAATGCAGACTGAGTGAAAGGACTGACTATTTTTTTACTCACTGTCTATAGATCCCATGCTCAACACTGAAAAGGCTAATACTCTGTATGGAGTGTCCTTAGTTTTTGGGATGAATATTTATTACAAAGCCCCATATTGGCCCAATAGAATGGAATGTATTAGCTAGGTTTAAATTTTTTTTCTGTTTGTGATGGCACAACATTCTCGAAAGTAGCAGCAAATAGTTGTAAGGTGCTTGTCTTCGATGGATGTTCGAATTAATTCTTATTTTAATGGTTTGGAGGTTGATTTTATCAAATATCTTAAGTACAAATCCCTACGACTAATGCTTATGATAAACGAGTATATTATTTGTAATGTTTCAGAAAAATAATATTTTATTTATAAGTAATAATAATTCTTTATGCTGCAACAACTCTCACACTAACTTTATCCTTCCACGAAAAACTTTTATTCAACTGTTTTTTAGTGTTCACTTTTAGATTAATCTTTAGTACACGTCGTTAATCCCTTTAGAAATAAAGTAATTCACTCTTCCAGTGAAACACCCAGACCGAATGTGAACTTAATGAACTAAAAAAAATACATGCAACGAGGCATAAACTAAAAGGACCTGCAACATAACAAAAAAGACAAAACACTATTTAAAAGCTTTTCAAAAATGTATTTCGTTTTACGAAAAGGATTTACCATATATGCATCCAAACAAAAATTTCTTTAAATAGATGCTGACTACTGTTTGTCTATTTTGTAGGACGTCATGCAAATGTATCCTCAGATCCTATGGATTTATATTAATAATCCTCCTCAGCATAAGTGAATGCACATACTCGTATCTATGGAGAGCTCAACTATAGAGCACAAGGACTGCGATGTGCATGGAAACATGTCGAAAGGATGTTAAACTGCCTTGAAAGAGTAAATGCCTGTTCAGTATACACATCCATATAAGAGTATGTGTTGTATGTAGGTTGGCAAATCCACTTTAAGTTGCTTGAAAAAAGGAATGAGGTCCTCTTTTTGATCATAAAAAAAAAATGGAACATAAATCTTAATAGCATTTAAAAATTTTCCAGTTCCTGATCCAGATGCAAGTTCTATGTATGCAAAGGTTTTTGCCGGAAATATTATGGAAAACTGGGTGCATCCTTATGCACACATAACATGAAATGTACACAGGAAAAGAATTTCAAATAACCGGCCTAGTCTTTGAATTTATCTGTCTTGCATATAGTAGATATGGCTATTACTCGTATGCGTACTTGACTGCATAGTTGGTGGTTGGTTGTACAAAATATACAGTACGTTTGAAACTAGACATATTAAGGAAATAATCTGAACACATGTGTTATGAATAGATTGCCGGAGAAGAAGTTAGTGATCTTCTTTGGTTTGTCTATAGCAATGTACGGTTGCATGAAGCTTGTGAAAGACAGACATACTTCGTTCAATTTGCTAGGTCAAGCGCAGACCTTTGAGTGTACCTAAAAATTAGATGTTTGGATGTTGTAGACGCTAAGGCGTGCAAATTTGGTACCTCCAAATGGGAATCACCGGGAACTGGTTGATGTCCAGCCGGACTCGACTTGCCAAACTTTTAAACGGGAGTGCTAATCAGCAGACCAAAATAGCACCACGAAAGAAAGATGAAAGTTAAAAAGTAGCAAAAAGCCTAGGGTATGGACGTATCTATTGTTAACATCCTCTGCAAACGAATCAAGGAAAACAAACATCAGATGCAAAAGGAATGCTAGGTGCCTAAACACACCATGTGCGTAGGACATGTACTGTGGCAGTGCTTATTTGGTGCAAATTTGCTGTGAACGTGCGTGTCTTCGCAATCCGTATCAAGGCTAAATTTGTCAACATTAGCCTTCTATGCGCGCACGTCCCTACAGAGGAGAATGCTGACATAGATATAGATAGGATAGATACTTCGAATTCTTGACCAAGACTCGGAAAACTCCTGATTAATCAACCGTCAACCAGATTGACCACATTTCGATTGATGCAATAACTTTTGTAGTATAGGGGATGTTCAAACGTACCGAGGAGCCAACATCAACCTGGTTCTTTACCTTGTTGAAGCGAAGGTGCGGTTGCGGATATTCCGAATAGGGCAAATGCTAGCTAATGGTCGATGTCGAACGGATACAATCGCAAGAAATCGCCAAATCTTTTTTTCAATCGAGTCTCTCTTAATCTTTTAAAAGGTCTTCTGCAGCGAGCATGAAGTAAGAAACACCAGTGGGCTCACTACCAAAACGCCACCAAAGATGCTGAATTTGATGAACTGTGTTTACCAAGACCTCTACAACGATACCCTGGTTTGTTGACAAGGTCCGGCAAGCACATGCAACTAAGCAAAATGCATAAAAAGCGAAGCTGCATAGAAGGACTGAAGCTGCTCACTGGCAGAAGAAGAGAGACGAACACTGTCTTATCATAAGAAAAGAGAGGAATCATGAGTAGCAGGCGGTCGAGGTAAATGAAAGGCGCTACTCCAGGAATGAGATTCGGAAGTTTTACCCAAAGGTAAAAAAAAAACATATCACGGTAATAAATCCCGAACCGAAGCTTTTACAGACGACGAAAGAGAGATTCGAATCGCAGTTGACACATTTGGAAAGAGTATTTTTGCAAACTTTATACCGACGACGGGTGATATAGACCAAAAATTGTGTCCACCCAACCTGATTGAAGTAAGCACCCCCATATTTAGGCTTAAGTCAAACAAAGCTGCTGGAGTTGATGGCCTAACCACCAAGCTCTTCAGAGCGATAGACAATGATTTAGGAAAGAGCAGAGTGGAACCTCAGCTCTTGTCCGATTCTCGAGAGCGCAGACCCTCAGATCATCAACTACAGATGCGTTAGTTTTCCAAACATAGCCTACAAGATCTTATCTGCCATATTGTGCTAACTCCTGAAGCCATTAGTCAACATTGGTCCATAGCAGAGCAAAAATGGGTTTAAAAGTCAAGAACAAGGCTGAGTATATGTTATCAACCAGAAAAAACACCCAACACCGACGTCTCGAATTTAGGCTCTAACGCACCAATGCTCCGGTCCGAAAAATCTTCAAATCCGCAGTAGGGGAAGATCGCGACTGCAAGTGGAAGTTGAACTCAGCCAACTTAGCGTCGGAACTGGAAGGAAGTAGCGAAAGATTGAGATAGCTGAAGACGCTTGTTGACTGAGGCCTATGTCCACTTTCAACACTCACCACTTAATCAGCAGTCGTTCATAGACCTCCGTAGAGCTTAGACGTGTTCGGCTTTTATTTGAGTAGTGATAATTACAAATAAAAAACAATAGAAACAATATTTGACATATTGGACATAGGGCTCCAATTAGCCCAAGTGATAGTGTGCGCGGTTGACAAGCCGAGGTTGTGGGTTCGAGTCCGGGCCTCCGCCAGTGTTTTTTTTTTTTTTTTTTGTTTTTTCTTTTTTCTTGCGCTTTATAAAATTAAAGAATTAAAAGTGAGTGAACAACATCACGTGATGGATTGTGAGAAGCGGTCCGCTAAGCCTATAGCGGGACCGGCTGACAAATCAGGTGAGGCATCAAGTGGTTCTAGCCAAACAGCAATCATGGCAGAACCCAAGACGAAGAGAAGGAGAAAGCTAAGGCCAAATTCCAAGTTGGTACAACGTCCTTCGCTTCCAAATTCTGCTGAAACGTTATCTGATGGAGTGAGGGAAGCATCAACAGCAGCAAATACATGTCCCAAGCTGAGAGATAACAGCTTCGCTTCTTTGGCTTCATCCGAATCTGAAGAGGAGGACGAGGAAATGGAGTCGATAAATAGTAGCATCAAAGTGCTGGAACAAAGAATACTAGCCATTAAAGAAAGGCAAATAGTAAGAAGGAAGAGGGAAAGCCAAGAGCAATCCCAACAACAACAGCACACGCAACTAGCTCAAAAGCAGACCCAACAACAACACCAAACGAATTCCATAAAACAAGTTCTTAAAGAACACCAACAACAACTTAAGAACCACCAGCAAAAACAACAAGAGCAGCCACAACAACGGCTACAGCAAAAACAGCAGCAGCCACAACAAAGACATCAGCATCAGAAACAACAACTGCAGCAAACAAAGCAACAGCAGCAGAAACAACAGCAACAGAGACAGCAACTGAAACCACAACAGATGAAAAAACCGCAGCAGCAGCAACAACAACAGCAGCAGCAACAACAACAACAACAGCAGCAGAAGAAGAAGGAGAAGGTGCCTCCTATCAACACATATAAATTAGAGGTAAATGCTACCAAAGACCTGTGTAGTTGGTCATTGGTAATAATTTTAGTATTAAGAGATTGGGAAACGATCGCCATGCCATCCACTGTAATACAGTGGAGGGCTATGCGAAAGTTAAAGAGCTCCTCAAAGAAACGACGACGGAGCACTATTCATACACACCGAAGTGTGAAAAGCGGCAATCGATGCTGCTGAAGGGGTTGGAAACGTCTTCTGATCCTGAGGAGATCCTGGCACTGCTCAAAGAGAAGGAGTGCGAAGGACTCAAATTTGTGGGGGTAAAGCCATTTACCACAGCTAGAGCAAGGCGGGAGAAACGGGGTCTGCCGTTCTTCCTGGTGCAGCTCAGTCCCGAAAGCCGTCTGGATAGTCTTAGGAGTATCAATGTCCTAGACTACCAGGTGGTTCACTGGGAGAAATTAAAAAGGAGCGAAGGCGTTATACAATGCGTTCGCTGCCAGAGGTTCGGGCACGCCGCATCGAACTGCCAAATGCAGCCTCGATGCGTGAAGTGCGCAAAGAACCACAGTTCCGAGGAGTGTGCTCTGGGTAGGGACGGAGCATCCGATAGGACGCAGCTCTCGTGCGTGTTATGTGGGAACGTGGGACACACCGCAAACTATCGGGGTTGTCCTAAGTTCGCCGACATTAAAAAAGCAAAACTGGCTCGGCAGCAGAAGGTGGAGGTCAAACGTTCACCTGTTAGGCTTCAAACACCAGGCGTCACGTCCCAAATCTCCTACGCCCAAATGGTGTCAGGTAGAGGGGCTACGGCACAGCAAGCGGCTGTTGCTTCTCCGGCGCCAATGCCGAGAACAACAGAAGCTGCACCTAACATGCTGGCCATCTTGCTCGCAATCCAAGGGCAGATGGCTCAGCTGCAACAGCAGGTGCAAGAACAGGCCAAGCGGGTGGACCAGATATACGCTCTGCTGCCGGGTCTAACGCAACACATGTCGTAATGGGTACGCACATGGTGGAACAGACTTTGAAGGTCCTTGCGGTGAATGTTAATTCATTGATTAGGATCGAACGAAGAGCCGCGATGTTTAAATTGCTACAAGACCAAACTCCTGATGTGCTTTTCGCTAGCGAAACCAAGCTAACCGATGAGCACGAACTGGAGTACAATAATTATATTGTTAAAAGAAGAAACCGGCCTAACTCCCAACGTGGAGGCGGTGTCGCGATCTTCATTAAAGAAGGCATAGAATTCCACAGAGTGTACGATGGAGTGTTACGCAGGTTCCGAGTGTTAGAGGCAGTCGTCATTTACATCCCGCTCCGCAGTGGAAAGCGGCTGTACTTGGCCTCTGTTTATGCATCTGGGGCTTCACAATCCACCTTATTCATTACAGAGCTCGACACACTTTTTCGACTTCTGAGGCTGGAATCGGGGGAGAATTATTTTATAATCGGCGGGGACTTCAACGCTAGACACAGAGATTGGGGAAATAATTTGCCAAATACTAGAGGGAACCTACTACTCGATTGGTGGGGTCAGCACGATGCCATGTATAGACTCGGTCTTAAAGCGACGGATAACCCGTCGTTTCCCAGAGGCGGGTCTTATTTGGATCTATTACTGTATGACGAACGTATACGACTGACAGGTACGAATTTACAAACGCTTAACTGTCTGCGCACATTCGTGTATGACAACGACCATTGCGGTTTAAGCACCGAAATCACAGTTCCCAACGAAATTGCGGAATTGGAGGAGTTTGTCCAAAGATACTCTTACAACTACAGTAAGACTCGATGGACATGCTTCTCCGCAACCTTGACAAAAGCACTCTCCTCGAACACGCTCCACCCACCGTCCAATAGGAATTTATCAAACGAGGAGATCGATAAGTACCTTAAACGAATGGACCAGACAATAAAACAAACTATGGACACTACAATACCGCGGCATAAACAAACGACTAACGAAGATCTGTTCCGCAATCCTACTATTGACGCACTGCACCGACAGAAAAGTAGACTTCTGACAAGACTGAAAAACTTATACAGACAGTTTACAGACAGACAACACCCAGAGATTAGGACACTGAAGTCGTCGATTAAAAATATTCAAACATTAATCAAAGAGAACTACAGAATTGCTGTAAGTTTGTATTGGAACAACAAGGTACGGGCTGTAAACACCAGCAACCCGAATATGTTCCCGCAAATAAATAAACTTTTTCGGAGAAAAAATCAAAATGACCTTCAGTGTCTTAAAATAGCCCGGACAACAGACAACGAACGGTTACTAACAATAGCAGGCATTGATACAAATGAGGCCGCTGATGATGACGACTTCTTTGTGATCGAGGATCCACAGGAGAAGGTTGAGGCCATAGGGGCGACTTTCCAGGAAGTATACAAGGCCAATGATATCATTGGCCCTAATTATGACCTGGACAATCGCATCTTGGTGCACAACTTCTATATTCGAAATGAAGTAGAGAACTGGCGAACCGAGGGCTCTGGTTTCACCCGGTTCAGCGATGAAAATATGGCAAATAATGTCATTGCCAGAGAAGGTGACCTACCCCCGTTCATTTCGAAGGAAGAACTCCATGAGATCTTCAACACAATCAGAAGTAAGAAATCAGTGGGGACTGATGGTATTCCGAACATCGTGCTTCGACATCTTCCTCTAGAGGCGGTGGACATTTATACCACCCTGTTTAATAATGCAATGAATAATGCACATTATCCAGCGCATTGGAAAACGGCGGTGGTTCAACCTATCCCCAAAAAGGGAAAGGATATATCCAATCCGGCGAATCTTCGGTCGATAAGTCTCCTTCCGATTATCAGTAAGGTGTTCGAAAAAGTAATCAATAGAGCTCTGACTAGGTGGGTTGAGGACAAACATATAGTTCCGGATAATCAATTCGGTTTTAAGGCAGGACATGCTATCTCACATGCCGCGTCTAAACTGGTGTCCGATATCCAATGAAATAAAGCCAAGAAACAGTGTACTGGTGCCTGCCTAGTTGACTTGGAGAAGGCGACACTGTATGGTTAGAAGGTATTTTCTACAAGCTGGTTAGTTTGGGGATCAGTAAACCTCTCTTGTACATTCTTTATAATATGCTAACCAACAGACAGTTCATCGTGAAAAATGGTGATGTGACTTCTGTTGGAATATTTCAAATTAAAAATGGTCTTCAGCAAGGCGCGGTCAATTCGCCGATCCTATTCAACATTTATACAAGCGACTTGATAGGTTCACTTCCCCATACTATTGCGTACGCAGACGACTTGATAGCGTACAGAACAGGTCCAAAAATCGAGGTCATTAATAGTCTCTTACAGCGTGACTTCGATAAGATAAGACGATTTTGCGATGACTGGAAGTTGAAAATCAACTTTCAGAAGTCGGAAACCATTCTCTTTAGGACGCCGTTGTCTGGAGCCTCTAGGGATACCAGAAAAAATTGGCGAAAGTTCTCGATCATTGGACAACACGGACAGCCTCTTGCCTGTCGAAATGTAGTCAGATACCTTGGGATTTGACTAGATCAGTTTCTGTATTTTAACAAAAATGTAGATGCTGCTCTGGCCAGAGCTAAAGGCGCTTTTGCCCTCACAAAGAGACTGTTTTATAGCAGCCAACTCGATGCGAGGGTAAAGATAATCTGCTACATGGCCCTTATCAGGCCCATGCTGGTATTTGGGTGTCCCGTGTGGTTCAATGTACGAGCAAGCTTAATGGAAAAGATTCGGGTGTTTGAGAGGGCTTGCCTTAGGGCTTGTCTTCGCTTGTACAGAACACCAGAGTCGGAGTACAAAAAATTTTATCCTAATGAGGTCCTTTACAACAGGGCGAACCTAATACGAGTGGACAACTTCGTAATTAAGCTGACTCGAAGGCATATTGCAAGAGCAATGGCCTCGACGAATAACCTGATATCTGGGGCTTACTTCCCCAATCACCTTTATCATGAGAGTGTGCGCTCTAACGGCTTCGTTCCACCGGAAGCATTCCTCTACTTTGATCAGATAGGGTTGATCCAGGATAGATCAGCGATCCCGTTAATCTTCCATGTCGCTCGGACAGTTGGGGACAGGCGACTCAACTACAACAGAGACGTCGCACACGGCAGGGTGGATCGTCTCAGGTTCAGTAGGGCGGTGGGGAATCGCGATAAAAGGAATGTCGTTCGGCAGCACCAGCATTTCTGGTGGTTGAATGATGGGGAAGATGTTTCGTCGTCGTTTCCGTCAATTACGGACCAGCCTCACTAATGAGGCAGAGCTGACCAATCTATTTGCTTTGTAAATAGCGATGGCCAGCTTACATAGGTTTAGGTTAGCATTTAAGTAATATATATATATATTAGTATATACGAAGGTATATACTAATGTATATATATAATTGTGTACAACGTCTATATATGTGTTTGTATGTATTGTATGTAGGTTAGGTAGATTAAGGTTTATTTTAAGTTAGATATTAAGTTTTTATAAAAATAAAAAGGCAAGTCCATATGCTAAGTTTTTTGTTGCCAATTCTTTTCTTAGCCTAAGTATAGAAAGTAAATATTCCTAAAAAAAATAATAATGAAGTCGAAAGACATAGGTATAAGAATTTAGAGTAGCTTAGAGTGCCTGTGTAGGGCCAGTAAGTTAGTATAAGATTGTGAAGTAATTGTAAGCTAGCATTTAAGCATTTTCTGTTAGAATGTAAGAATAATGATAAGTAAAATAAAATGCATTTAAAACTAAACTAACTAACCACTTAATCAGCGAGTACTTACACCCTAATAGCTGAAAGAATTCCACAAGTGATCAATATCAATGAATTCCATCCCGCTTAGAGCTGAGTCAGCTGCCCTAGTACCAGCTCCAATGCAGCGGCGACAGACTAATCATTGAAGTCTTAAGTTTTTAAATTTAAAAAAACAATGTTTTCATAGTCTTCATTATATTTAATATAAAAAAAAAATCAATATCTGTACGGCACGTCGAAAGACAAAATTTAATTGTTAGGTTCAACTGAGAGTGTCCGCATGGAGCCATTAAGTTACAATAAAATAGTTTTCTAAGTTATTTAAGCTAATTTTTAAGCGTTTTTGTGTATAGCATGTAAGAATTAATAATTTGAAATAAATAAAAATGCATTGAAATGATCTGTAAATTGATGAATATTAATGGGACATTTTTAGTTGTTGGGGACTTAAACTGCAGACATAGAACCTGGGGTTGTATAAGAGCAAATGCGTGGGGCAACATATTGCTAGACTATAATCAAAGACATTCATTCGACATTTTGTACCCTCCCCATCCTACATACTTTCCTCAATTCTAACCCTTCAACGTTGGACTACTTTTTAACAAATTCGAACAATCTGCTTGACCAGCCTATGGCTTACAATGAACTCAGCTCTGATCATCTTCCAGTAAATTTACATATTCCTTCCTCTCCAGTACAAAACCCGAACTTGGTTTTTGATTACGATAACGCGAATTGGTCCTGTTTTAAAAGAAATCTCAGTCGGAAGCTGATCAATTCGGCTGCTTTTACACCTTTTCCTGACAGCACAACTCACATTGATGAGGCTGTTAAACAATTCACTGAATTCGTTTTGAATTCACGATATGAAGTACCTTACTAACGTTTCAAAAAACATTATCTCTTCCTACAGAAATGGGGTTTGGAACCAAAGCTTCAAAAATTAGAAAAAGCAAGTAAACCCTTTTGGAATATAGTAAAGATAATTAAAAAAAAAACTGTGCATTGCCTGCGCTTAAAGTTGGGAGCTCTGTAATGATCTCCCCTTCTGAAAAGGCGAATGCTCTTTCAAATGCATTTGCTAACAGCTTCACAAATTTAAATGGTTCAAGCAATCCTTATACAGAATCGATAGTTGAACGATCAATAATTAACATTAATGCAAATAATGTTGGACTAAATACAGATATCATTAGTCTCGATGATGTAGTTGATGTATTATCCACTCAAAAAAATAACAAATCACCAGGTTTTGATTGCGTTAAAAGTATATTATTGAAGAACTTGCCTGTAATAGGCATTAAATTCATTCAGCAACTTTTTAATAGATGTCTGAAACTGGGATATTTTCCTGACAAGTGGAAAAAGCTTAATTAGTTCCGATCTTAAAACCTGGGAAAGCACCCTATTTTCCTGATAGTTACAGGCCCATTAGCTTACTTAATTCGCTAAGTAAATGCATTGAGCGGTTAATTAAAACAAAATTACTCTTGCACATTAACCTCATTGATTTGTTACTTCCTGAACAATTCGGATTCAGGCAATATCACAGTTCCGTGCACCAAGTTCACCGCATTGTAAAATATGTCAGAAGTCAATTCTTGCTGAAAAAAAGTACAGGCTTGGTACTTTTTGATATTGAGAAAGCCTTTGACACAGTTTAGCACAATGGCCTGCTATATAAAATGTTTATGCTTAACTTTCCACTTTATTTAATAAAAGTAATACAATCCTTTTTATCTTCTCGAAAACACAAAGTTTCTGTTAATGGTACACTTTCAAATGTCCAAGATCTAGGAGCAGGTGTTCCCCAAGGCTCCGTCTTGGGTCCACTTTTATTTAATATACATATGTCGGACCTTCCAATACTCGCTAACTGTGAAATCGCACTATTCGCTGATGATACTTGTATTTTCTGTTCAGATGAAATTGGTTTCAATATTGAAACCATTTTACAGTCTGCTATAAATACACTACTAACCTATTTAAGCAATTGGAAGATTAAAATTAATACTTCAAAGACTCAGGCTATCTTTTTTACCCGTAAAAGAAAAGCCTGTTACTTGCCAAGCAACAACCTTTCTATAAATAATGCTTTTACTGAGTGGAAACCTAATGTCAAATATCTTGGGATACACCTGGACAAACAATTAAACTTCGGGTTGCATATTAAAGAAACGATAAATAAGACCAATATAATAACAAGAGTTCTCTATCCATTTATAAATCGGAAGTCAGATTTGAGCAGGGAAAATAAGATGATCATTTTCAAAACCATTTTCCAGTCAATTCTCTGTTTCGGATCTCCTGTCTGGGGGAACTGTGCCAAAAGTCATCTTCTCAAACTTCAAAGAGCACAAAATAAATTATTAAAACTGATTTTGAAACTGCCTAACGAGCTGCATATTAGAACTAATGTTAAAAAAATTAAAGAACGCATTCTCAAACTGAATGAAAAGTACAAAATATTATGTAGCATGCCTCGCAATAAACTGGTTTCAGCTCTCAACAACAAATTATTAATTAATTTTTACAAATTTATTTACTAAGCAATTTATTTATTTATTATTTATATATTATTTATTTATTTATTAATTGTTATTTATTTATTTATTTATTAACTTTGTTTCTGTTTCTTGGTTCCTTCATTATACATATAATGCTATTTATTGTAATGAAACCAAATTGTTGTTTCTACTACCCCCTCTTCTACTCGTATCTACCACGATGAATGATTTAATGATGGTTTGTTTTAGTAGTTTTCCTTCTTAAGCCTGTAATTTCATTAATAATTATTTACAAATTTTTAATTGGCAGTAGTCTCTTCTTCTTCTTATCCTTTTATTAACCCTTTCCTCGTTAATCGAACTTATGCGTAACGAGTTTCCCATTTTTACTGCATCGCTGCTGCTCCGCTTATAGGGTTGGCTAATGTCGCAGACCGCAGAACGCGTCTACATAATGCTCGGTCCTGGATCGCTTCAGTGGCTAACCCCAGACGTTGTTGCGCATTTGCCATCTGAGAAATCCAGGAATTCTTTTTCGGACCTCGTTTTCTTACAGTTGGAGTGACCGTAGTTGATAGTGCTTTTTTAACCGGATTTTCCGCAGATCTTCTTTGAACGTGGCAATACCAACTTATTCTATTCGCCTCAAGCTGTTCGGTTACCGAATTCTTTATATGTAGACTTCCTCTTATACGCGTAGATCTAATACAATCGCGTTTAGTGACTCCACTAGACATCCTTAACATTTTCATTTTCGGTGCCGTCATTTTGTTTTTAAACGCTTCGTACATTGTCCAGCACTGTGAACCGTATATAAGAGCTGGTCTAACAACCGTGGTGTAGAGTTTCCCCTTTAATTTAAGTGGAAATTTTCCGTCGCAAAAGATTCCCGAATTTTTGCGCCCTTTCACCCACCCCACACTCACTCTGTGGTTTACGTCGTCGTCACATTTCGCTTCCATGTTAACGATTGATCCTAAGTACTTAAAGATAGTGCTTTTCGGAAGAACTATTCCGTGTAACATTATATCCGGAACAAGTCGCAGCGGATGCGCAAATGGGCACGTTAAATGCTCCGTCTTTGAACGACTTATTTTAAACCCGTTTCTCTCTAGCGCATTTCTCCATGAATCTAAGGCGTTCTGTAAATCTTCGACGTTATCGCTAAGTATAACTGCGTCGTCAGGGAAGAGAATTGGGGTAACATTTGCTTCGCGCATGCAGTCTTTTAAAAGATAGTCGAATACTACGTTAATGAGGAAAGGGCTAAGTACGCTTCCTTGATGCACTCCGACATTAACTGGAAATTCTCTTGTTAGTCCAGCAGAGATTTTAACCGCAGTTTTCACGTATCCGTACATGTCTTGTATTATTCTAACATACGTTTCCGGTACGTTTTGAGACCTCAGCGCGGCCCATATGAGATCCCTAGGCACTCGATCGAATGCTTTCTCGAGGTCGATAAATACCATGTGTAAATCCTAAGACGAATCTCGGTGCTTTTCCAATATTATTCGTTGGCTTTGGATAGCGTCCACCGTCGATCTTCCTTCAACAAATCCACACCGGCTATTATCCAGCTTTATTATTTGCCGAAGACGTTTCGACGATTTTCATCGTGTGTGACATCAGCTTGATTGAACAGTAGTTAGTAGTGTCGCATTTTCCTTTGTATAATGGAATCAAGAAGCTACTTCTCCATTGATTCGGCATGGGTTGTCCACATTTTAATTTATTTAAAAGTTTCGATAGCCAAACGCTGCCGATCCCCTGCATCTTCGACCAAAACTCTGATGGAATGCTGTCTGGTCCCACCGCTTTCCCTCGCTTCATTTTTCCGATTGCTATACTTATTTCTTCGATTGAAAAGTCCGAAACTTCTTCCTCGAATAAATCAGCTGTCGGCACGATATCACGTGGAAACTGTTTGTTAAGCAACTCCATTTCATTTGTTAGTAAGCGACCGTCTGCGTCTTTGATGTATTTCGGCGAGGTTATTTCCATTGAATTTTTTCTCCTATGTGCAGCGAGCTTAAAAATATTTGGCATTTTAGTACTTTGCGACGTTTGAACTTCTTGGATAGCTTGTCTTCTATCCGCCGATCGTGAGGATATTTGTTCCAACTCCTGGTACAGGTTTTCCGCTTCTGCCGCTCGAGTTCGAGCCAGCACTTTCTTTGCGATCTTTTTAAGACGCTCGTATTCAAGAGCCAGTCGAGCTTTTTCGATATCGTCGCTCCGATCGCATTTTGTCCACGCTTGGAATGCACTCTTCTTGTCGGCCACAGCTCGTTTGGTTTCGTCATTCCACCACCATGTTTCTTTGCCGACGTGATGGTATTTCGATATAGTCCCCAGATGGGACTTTGCGAGTGTTATGCATTCCTCGTGCATGCTGTTCCACATTTCTTGCGGGCTAAGTGAGTCTGCGATACCGTTTATATTGTGAAGTACTTCTTTAGCCAGTGCGATAAATCTTGCTCTTCGTTCCTTCGATAGATTATACCACCGGATTTTTGGCTTTCCAAACGATGCCCGTGTTTTCGGTGGTTCCGCTGTGAAAAATTCTGTAATGAGCAGACGGTGTTGGCTTACTGGCGATTCTCCAAGTATTACTTTACAGTCCTTAACACGGTTTCTCATCGACATTTTGCAGAGGTGATAATCTATTTGCGTTTCGTGGCCTCCGCTGCTAAAGGTGATAAGATGTCGTTGATGTTTAATAAACATTGTATTTAAGACGGTTAAGCCGTAAGCCCTACACGCTGCAAGGATGTCTTCGCCAGCTGAATTTCTGGTTCCAAAGCCTTTACCGCCGTGGCAGTCCTCATAATCAACATTTGTTTCTCCGACGTCGCCATTTAAATCTCCGCCTACGAAGAGCATCTCATCGATAGGTATATTTCTAAGCAAATTACCGAACTCTGACCAAAATGTATCTTTTTCCGATTGGTCGCATCCATTTTGTGGAGCGTACGCGCTAACAATGTTCCACGTTTCATTGTGTATGACGAGTTTAACACTCATCAAGCGGTCGCTTATTTTCAAGATACCAACGATGTTGTTTAGAAGATCCGCTGCAACAACGATTCCAACACCGTTTCGTCCATTGACCGTTCCATGGTAGAACATCTTAAATGCCTTAGTTTTTAAATCTTGAAAACGCGCTTTATTTCCTGTATTACACCATTTCGTTTCCTGTACGCACAGGATTTGTAGAGTTCTGCGACGCATAATCGCTTCCAGTTCTAAACTTTTTGAGGTCATCGATTCGACGTTCCAACTTGCAAACCGAAGTTTATGAAAATATTTTGGAAACTTCATTTTGCCCGCCCCCGGAATCCGTCGGGCTCTGACACAAGCACTTCTGCTTGCTCTGGGATCACCCGAGTGCGTTGCAATCGTGGTGCCCAGCGGGGTAGTGCTATTAATTGCGATCATTTCCATGAAGTGTATCTAAAGTTTGAGTGGTTTGACACTTGTATGCTCATTTCGAATTGATTGACTGTTCTTTTACCCCACCGGTAGTCTCCAGACGTGGGAACCCACTGATTGCATACAAACTTGTGGGAAAGTTTTAAGGTGTTAAAGTGTCACAGGCTTATATTTGGTGTCATAGTTGCCTGTATATGATTGGTGTCCCATTTAGTCGCCTCTTACGACAAGCTGGGACGCACTGTGGCACTATTCTTTATCCGATGCCACACGGATTTTTAATTGTCAGTAGTAAGGTAGTGAAATACCATATCTCTGTTAAATGTGCAATAAAGTCTGTAAAACCAATAGTGTACAATTTAAGCTACAATAAAGTGATAACTGTAACTGCATTGAAAATGAATCATTGAAGTCTGGTAAACGAAATCGTTACGTATTTTCGTGAAAGCGCAAAACATTATTGGTCTCATTAGTATTTATTTATTTATTTATTTATTTATTAAATAATGAATTAACTCTGTACAATATTAAGTTCTAATCGACTTTTGATTTGTACAGGTTTCATAATATAATATTAAATATAATTATAGATAACAGTGCATATAAATATATAGTTTAAGATATTATACAAATGGAAAAATAAATTAAAAATTAATTTTCCGTAGGGCTCTTCTCAATGATAAGCCCAATGTCGCTTCGGAAGCAGAAAGGTACACAATAAAATCCTGAAAACCAAAAGGCAGTGAGCCGACCACCATGTACCATAGCAGTATAGACAGAACGCCGCCTTTAGGGATATGACCACCACTAATCTTACCAACAAATAGTGCTGCATCATGCCGTGTCATCTTGCAGAGATATGTTCCAAAAACCTTGCAATGTTGAAAGAAGTAACAATGCCGGACTCCTTTTTGGGGGGTTCATCTTCACATCTGCTCATCAGATCTTAAAGTGCAGTCTCATAGGATCTCTCTCGGTTATTGGCATCTTGCATTTTGGATTAACATGTGAAATTTAATTATTTTTTGTATGCCCTTCAACATGTTGGAAGTCAAATTGACTAATCGAAGCTCTTAGCGCGAGCATATGGTAACTTTTTCGATAACGAAACTGCTCTAACAGTTTGTTAAACGTTCGGTATATATGCCAGTAATAAATTGTTTTAAACGGTTTCTTGGCATTACTGGATATACGAGTATGTCGCCGGTCTCAGACGACTAAAGTTAATGGACTCATCCGTCACTGATGATAGATACCAGCTATTTTGATTACTTAATTCACTTGTAGCTTCAAGCAAAGAAACTGAGATTTTCTGAGTGTTTCCATGACTGATATGCAATTTTTGAGGAATTTTGGCCAATAGTTCGAATCTATTCGCAATATCATCTACAAATGACGCATCTAGCTTTGCTTCGATCTGTAAAGATCCTAGTCTTCCTAATTGTTAGCGACTTGTTCAAAATTGTTTGGGTGCCTTGGATAGCTACCAGAAATCTTCAAGAGTATACATGTGAGTTCAAAACGTTTGACCTCATTCGTCTGCCTAAGAGCTTGCCCTAAGTTTTTCAGTAGTCCCCGTGTCAATGTCCTTTTTAGACTCATTGGTATTGAAGCCTAGCAGGTTAGCAGCACACTGGAACCAATGCAGTATATACACGCATTCATTGGAGTTAAATTTAGCATAAACCCCAGTTCTCTGAATCTTTGAATCTTGATAAAGTTTGAAATCTTGTTGTGCTTCTCTAATGGCTTCTAAGAACAAAGCGAACATCGTGTTAGGATAAGTATAATACCTATACATCGATTTGAAGTCTGAGGCATTACTGACTGTCTTTTTGGGAAAGTCACACTTGGGTCTTAGTACATTTTTCGTATAAGGATTTGATCTTGATCCCTAGTTGGTAACTACAATAACTTCGGTCTTCGACTGATTTGTAGTCTTTCGATCTGCGAACATAATCTATTTGAAGGTAAACGTGATCGGCGATTGTTTTATCTAACAAACTCATGTTCATGCCAGGCGTGTGTTCTGGAATAGAGACGTCTGATCATGTAAATCATCCCAGGAGCCATCATTTCCACAGATGAATACCGATGAAATGCTTTACTGGCTGATTCGACCGATTCTCATCTCCTTTGTAAAGATTATTTGCTAGTCCTATCCCCTTCTTCTATGTCAGATGTTGAGAAACTCCTAATTCTACTTTGCAATTATATCCGGAACAGACTTTGTCGTTTTTCATAAGTGTGTCTGAATCCGTGGAATCTTAACAGTATGATGGGTCCTTTGTCATACCTGTACACATTATTATACCTAAATTTTTTACTTAAACTTGCACAAAAATATTTCAATTTGACAGCAAAATATATACAAAAGCGACCGAGGACCATGACTGTGACCCGACCCTGTCCAAGAACGTCAAGTGGATTACAAGTGTCAACGATGAAATTGAACACCAATTCAGAATAGCTGCTTCAACCAAAGATACTTCTAAGTTATGGTTAGAGTTCAGCAGTGTCTCTGTAAATCACCTCTGAAGTTTTCAGTTAAACAAATAACAACAACATTCCAACAGAATCACGAACTCCTACAACTGTGTAGCAGGAGATTAGTTTCGCTTTTGTGGTTTTCATACAAATGCAAGAACTAATGCCAAAGGACACTGTGCCTATTCTATTGTTATTGAGCTTAGGAGGGTGTTTCTCTTTTCCCTTGTTCGACGGGAGTAGTTATTGCCTTACTTCCCCAAGACGAACCGAATATTTCAAAAGGAAAATGTCTCTGGTGACAATGTCTCTGAGCATGAGAAAGGTATTCGTGTCTACTGCGATGGTTTCTTCTTCTTCTCTTCAAAGTGACAGGTGTTTTGTTGAACAGTCGTAAGGAAACGGATATTCTTGGTTAGTTTTGAGAATCCCTTCGAGTGGGCAATTTAATCCGCTTTGATCTCAACTTAGATTTAAATAGTCTAGCAGGGAAGAGAAAGGATTCACTGATCCTGTTCTGATTTATTGGAAACTCGATTGGTGAAAGGATAAACATTAAAGGAAAATCTACCAAGCTGTAGTGTTACTGTACACATTCCTTTTAATCTGGACTTTGTAATCGATATCAAAAGTTTGGCGAAAACTCAGATGATGGTATGAAAGTTTTCTAACGAAATGTCCTAGTTTCAAGTGAGCCCACACACGTGCGCCTTTCATGTGAGCCACAGATATTGAGGATAAATATCCTAAGGAAGTAGCTTGTGTCAGATATTCGCAGATTGGTTACGAAACTAATTAGAAAGTTGGGTAAAACTAATTTGCTGTTATTCGGTATTTGGTGGACTTTTTTGATTAGCCACCGAACTGTGGTACGGATCGATTACTTGGATGAAGACACGAGTAATATGTGACATTGATATAATTGCAATTAGGTGGCAGATTTAACCAATTTATTACTAATGAAGTCAATTTCCTACTCAAATGGTAATGAATCTAATTAGTGATTTCGCATGAGGAAGGGAAAGTGGGTGACCACAGTTTAGAGTTGGTTTCCTCAGTATATATGGACTGAATGGCAACAAAAACTTCAATACAAGCACTAAGAGCTAATGCTAAATTTCTTTGAGATACAATAACAAAAAATATGATACTCTAAGGTATGTTCATCTCATCTGGATACAAGAAGACTTTACCTATTGTCTTTCATGTCATGCCCTCGAGTTCCTTATATTGGGACACTTGAACTCAAAAAACTACTTGTGAACATCATAAAAGGTTTTTTAAGTTCCCTGTACGAAAATGAGATCCTACCAATTGCCGGATAGTCAAGTCATAAATACTGGTACACAACTGAACTCACTCATTACTAATGCAACACTGGACGCATCCATTTCGTATTAATTGCGATTTGACAGTTGATATTTATGCTTCATTGTGACGTAAGAAGTTTTTGACATTAATTGCTTACCATCATGGAATGGGGCGACATCGAAAATCGTATTGTTGTAGTTGGCCTACAACATGTGCAACATGTGTATCGTGCTGTGAAGTTGTATGAGGATGAGACCGTCAAAGATCTGGCCGTCCGCGCACTGTGAGAATTCCGAAAGCGAAGAAAGCCGTGAAGAAACGAATCGACCGAAAGCCGATTTAGGACTCAGCGCGTGCAAGCAACATTCTGGACACCTGCTCACGGCCGTATTGAAGGAAAAACGCAAGCGAAGATCGAAAGCTTTACTCATCCGGTACGCGAAGAACGCTCACAGACAAATTCTGTTTACTAACGAGAAAATCTTCACTGTAGAAGAATCGTTCAATAAGCAGAACGATCGTGTGCATGCTCGGTCATCCAGAGAAGCGTCCCAACTCATCCAGAAGGTTCAAAGAGGCCCCCATCCCGCGTCTGTAATGGTATGGTGGGGAGTGTGCCACGATGGCGTTACCAAGCTCCATTTTTCGAGAAAGGAGTGAAAACATCGGCCAAAGTATATCAATCGACCGTCTTGGAACCCATTGTGAAGTCTCTCAACCAACCAATATTCAACAACAAGCCATGGACTTTCCAGAAAAACTCTTCTTTAGCTCACAAAGCAAAAATGACCCAACTGTGGCTCAAAAACAGCGTTCCGGACTTCATATCAACGGATGATTGGCCAGCTGGTAGTCCAGACCTCAACCCGTTGGATTACAAGTTTTGGCCCGTATTAGAGGGCATGACTTGCTCTACTCGACACTCAAATATTGAGTCGTTGAAGCGAGCACTTGCCAGTGCAGTGGAAAATTTCCCCATGCATGAGGTGCATCTCGCAATCGATGAGTGGCCACATCGTCTTAAGTCGTGCTGGAAGGCAAATGGGAGTCATTTCGAATAAGTTGTTCTAAGATTTGTAGCCATTGAATAACCCAATAAAAAAAAAAAAGTTCTTTAAATATTAATGCGTTTTCATTTGGCGCTGATTTTTCTGTGTAACAGTATATATGACTTGACCGAAGGCTCTTGAACACCTCATGTGATGAATCACTCTACTTGCTCCTAGATTCCCCCACTTCCTGGTAGCTCCGCTTTCAGGATTAGCAACAATTTAACTGGACTACTTTAGCCGCAACCTGGATTGATTATCTAATTGATGTTCTGGGCAAGTCTGCTGAGCGAGACGGGCTGATCTACAAGGATCATATGATATCAACCCGCCAACGTTAAAAAATATTTTGAGGAGCCATGGAGATAAGTTAGTGTACTTAGTCTCCATCCCCAAAAATGTTCTCATGTTGTCCCAAAGGATCTCAGACCTCTAAGTCTATCATCTTTCCTTATGAAAACCCTAGAATGACTGATTGATATCCATCGTATATTTGTTGAGTTGTGAGTCTTATACCAAAAAGCAAGATAGTCAACACAAATTAGGTGGGACTTCGGTCGAAATATATGTTATCAGAGAAATGCCGCAGGGCAGTGTACTCTCACCTCTTTTTGGTGATGGTGGTCAATAAACTGCTGATATACCTGAAGCTAGCGGAAGAAAGGTGGTTGCCTAAGCTGATGAAGTTGCAATATCTGTCTCAGAAAAACATCTCAATTTCATCAAAGAACTCCTACAGCATAATCTCCGTAGATTAACCCCTTGGACGGATCACTGTGGATTAGGAATAAGCTCCAATAAAACTGATACTGTCCTGTTTTCTAAGAAATCTTAAATGTTGATCAAAGATCCTCTCATAATTAATGGTACCAGCTTAGTCTTCTCTGACACAGCGAAAAATCTGGGTCTATTTTTCAAAAGGAAACTTAGCTGAAAACCTAATATTCAAGAAAGAATAAGAAAAGCCGCAGAAAATTTATTGCAAAAAAGTCATTTCCCATAGGCTATACGTCTCGGTTATAAGTTCGATACTCACCTACAGGATAATGTCTTAGGATGGCCTTAGTACAGGCAGTTAACTGCAGCAGACTGAGCAAAGTTGAAAGGACAGCATGTCTGGGCATAAGCGGTGCCTTCCACACTACTCCTTTTCGCAGCATTTGATGTCTAGCTTCACTTGACTCGCCTCGATATTTCCAACTGGCGTTAGTGACGCAGCAACACCATCAACTATGTGGCAAAGTTGAAGGATTGCCATCTATGGGCCTGTTGAAAAGGAGAGGAAGATACAATGTGAAAACGCACAGAAAAAGATTGCAAAAGTTTAGGTGCTAAAAGTCTAACTCTGAAACCCGTCAACCTCTGCGAACTCAGACAACAGCTTCTACTTCAAGCCACCGAAGCCAACCCATGCCATCTGCCGGACTCCAGGGTAAGTCAAAGAAACAGAGTTTTTTTTTAAGTCCCTTCGACGTCAGAACTCTAGACCCGATACTTCAAAATGAAGAAGACAAAAAAATCGGGAAATAAGGACGACTCCATTGTGGCTGTGGACTTACGAGTACATAAGCAAAACTGCTAATGTGACCATTAAATCAAGGTATGACTCAAGTAATTGCAACTTTGAGGTGTTAGCTTTAAATTTGTTTTCAAATAGGTGCAGGCAGGAGATATAATTTTAAATAAACTTTATAATTGAACGTTAAAATTCACATAAGATCCGCACAGGAACCATGGATGTCGAATGAATGCACCCCTTGTATCGGTTCGGCTGAGGTTTTGGTGTGGGTTCTAGGTTTGCTAAGTACTCGTATATCCTCCTTAGCCACGACCTCGAGCATAGCACTTCTCCAAAGTCACTTATGTTTTTTTTTTTATACAAAAAAAGTCCAGTCACCTCTAGAAGAAGTGTGAGTTTTCATTGACATTACATTGACATGAAACTGATTTTGCTAATTATACGAGAAGGATAAAGCCGCCTGGTCTAACTTATCTTCTGTCAAAGGTACTACCATTCATTTCTCAAACTAAATGCAACTATCTGGGTGTCATTTATCAGTCAGTTCAAAAATCCAAAGATCCTTTGAATTCAATTGAACAACGATGTACCAAACGTACGAGTATGGTACCTGAATTCTTTATGAAGTTACTTAGTAGTGATATCTTCGAATAAGTTTGCTACACCCTCGACGCTTGCCCCGAGAATAATGACGAAACCTAGGAGCAATTTTCCCATTAATTTCCAACTGAAGCTTGTATAAGACAACATGTACTAGGTTCTGGTGAAGTAAGGGCTTGTGGTGTGTTCGCAGATTAAAAATTTAATAAGAAGGAAGGATTATCAAAGTTCTTTGTTTACTTATCTGTTCCCAAGGAAGTGCTTACTCACCAAGCTGACTTTTAAAGGGAATTCTCTTCTGTTCTCTTTAAAGGCATTAACCGAAAACAAACTAAGACTATAGTGTAGAAAGATTATCTGCATACTCGTACACTCCAAACAAAATAAAAAAGATTTTTAAATCAAAATTACGAGTATGGATGCCAATCAACTTTCCATAGTCGATACCGATTGACGTAACCTACCCGTATTAAAATCTCCTTTATTATTTCTGCTTCTTATTATGCTAGCACTCGTACTTATGATATTCGAAAATAACCCGTTTTACGAGTATAAGTAACTTCGAGTTGTATAATATATTTCTCAGATATACGTATATATACTCATAAAATCGTTTGTTCCTTTCGACACACCGATAGATGAGTCTGACAGATGATTACATAATCATTTTGTTCGGTAATTTATTAATGTATACCAGCCCTAGACTATTGCTTAATGAAAGTAATTTATACCAGCAGATACAGTTGTTGCATGTAAGAAGGACATGCTTCAATTTATTTGCCTAGCTTGGAATGAATCATCCTCTTCCGCTTCTGAATTGTATCTCAATAGGCAAAATGATGTACAAATATGAATCGATTCTGTGATTGCATGTGGTTAGGATTTAGATTCAGATTCCGATTTGACTGCTTAACGAAGCTGCAAATGATGTGACCAAGGACAAAGTGGTTTTGCAAATCGAGATTGATTGTTTGCATGTCTATCTGAAATGGGTTGAAAATGACAATGAAATGAAAATAACAATCTAACCATGTTAGTAATGTAAGTTGGATGCAAGGTTAGGAATTGAGGAGAATGTTTATTTTTGTCAACTGCCATCAGAGAATTTGAACGAATTCGGAGTAGTGTTTGGGAACTGTTTCTACTCGTATCAGGATTTAATTGCTTCTGAAGAAATAAACTGAAACAAATGTATATTTGTTTAGTTACTATGAAAATTGAGCTAACAAGCTGCCTTAACTTGCTGAAATGCACCAGCGTAGTATATATTTTGAAAGAATATTTCTGTCATTTGGCACTTTTGTTTTGAATATGCTTATTAGAGAGCCGTGTGTGAGGGTATTTTCGCTGTAAAATCTAGCACTGTAGGGTTGGATAACACTTTTTACTTACTTACATAAAGCCAGCCTCTCTTCGAGGGGCATAGGCCATCAGCAACGCCTGCGTGTCTTCTTGTACGGATCTCTGCAATGCGTTTCAACTTACTCCGGCCTTTTAGCAGGAGTTTCGAATCGTCTTCGACTGTTCTTCGCCATGTTTGCTTGGGCCGGCCCGCTTTTCTGCCTGACTGGGAGAGTGGATTCCACTCCATTGGCATATTTCGCAAAAGTCCAATTTCCTCGCCATGAGGTGTGACCAATTCATTGCCACTTCCCTCACAGTATGGTAATGTATATTAGATCTTCACCCGTTTTCAGATAAAGCTGTTCATTGTAGATGCGGTTCGACCAAGACTTAGATATCTATCGATTCTTAGTAGGAACTGACCACTGTTATCTTAGTTTTTGTGCTGAGGACTTTGCTTTTGCAGAGTTTTGAGATAAAATGTCATTGTCCAGCTAAATCCGAAGTTTCTTTCAATAAAATAATAACGGTGAAAGTATGAAGCCCTGAAGAACTCCACTATGGACTTTGAAGCCATCTTTCCATTGGGCAAAACGTGTCACACCACCCTCGTAAGTAGCTTTGATCATAGCTATAAGTTTTTTTTTAGATACCTGTACTCCAAATAGCACCAACTGTCGAAAGCCTTTTCAAAGTCAATAAACAAAAGATGTAGGGAAGATCTGAACTCGACGTATTGTTCAATGACAATTCCCAAGGTGTTGATGTGATCTACGAAAGAGTGTCCACTCCGAAATCCCGCCTGTTCGGTTTTGAATGTTGAGTCTAAATGCTCTTTTATTCTCTGTCAAACCCTTGGCTATGGCTGATAGAAAGCATATCCCTCTCTCGTTCCCAAGTTCTGTGCCTTTTTTTGAAAACTTAATGATCACCCCTCGTTTCTACTTCTCCGGAAACCTTGAATTTCGCAACGCTCTAAAAATGAGCGGTTAGAGAAGCTCTGGAGATGTAGATGCTCCTAAGACATCTATCAGTTCATACCGCTTTATTTCTTTAAAAGATCTGATAGCAGCTACCATCTCTGTGTTGTTGGTAGATTCAGTTCCAATAAATTGCTGCGGCACGTTCGTTCAAATTCGGGACTTTGATGATGTTGCCTAAATTATTTCGCACTAAAGGGAAATGTTCCTTCAATTTGTTGAGCTGCTCCTTATCCGAAATCAGCTCGCTGACATTTAAATTTTTCACTGGATGTTACTTAAAATTCCGAGCACGAGTAAGTTTTTTTGTGATGCTGTAGGCGATCCATAGTTAGCTCATGGGACTATCACGCAGAGTCTGGGTTCGATTCCCGGTTGGGTCACCAACAATTTTTCAAATCGCCATCACCCTTTCGGCAGGCAATGGCAAACTCTCGAAAGTAAAATTACCTACGAAAAAGCTTCTAAGGAATGCCGTAAGAACTCGGTGATAAACCGTAGGCCCCGCTCAGATGTGACAAAAATGACAACATGAGCAACACAAATGAGTGTCAAGAAGCTAGGCCATGGCCCAAACCGGGATGCCAGCGCCACAGTGTTTTTGTTTTTTGTTTTCGTAGACGGTCCTGCTGTCACACCTGATGGCTGCTTCTTTAGCCTTCGAGCCCATTGCGTTGATGTTCCCACGTCTGCTACTTCACTTCCCTTCTTTTCACACGATATGGGCCAACCCCATAAGCGGAGCAGCAGCGATGCAGTAAAAATGAAAAACTCGTTACGCATAAGTTCGTATAACGAGGAAAGGGCTAATAAAAGAATAAGAAGAAGAATCGGGCTTCTAAATCAAGTTTATCTACTGCTGATAGTGCTCCAATCAAAGACTTAAGACGCTTATCGATCCGTTTCCAGGTATCTGTTGATAGCCACGTGCTTTAGTTTTATAGCTTATTGTAAGGGTGATAATAAAAAATTGTAGGACAGGCTGATATTAAAAGTATTTACATCAAAGGTCTGAGTAAAATCATTATCGGTCCTCATGAGGCAGAGAGCTTTCCCCAAGGTTAACCAAGAGAACCGAACACGTTTTGCGAAAACACCAATGTATGGCGTCATACTCGTATTTCTTAATGAATGCTGTCATTGGCGTCTTGAAACCAACAAAAAGGTCGTTGGTGTAGATTTGGAATTCGAGAGCATTTGTGAACACAATGGTGTATTAAACAGTTCCAAAATTAAAGTGATAAGTACTAATGAGTTAGTGATTTTATATAAATACCTCATTCTTTATCTTTTCTTCAGATTCATGCTGGGGTTCTGTGCTTTCGGCGAACCATATCATAGAGTCAATTTGGTGCATTTTGTCCAGTATTGAGCCTAAGTTTGGATATGGTTACCCTCACTCGACGATGCATACATGTATAGGCACATATGTATCCTTTCGTCACCGAGGTTGAGTGGACCGTGGACTCAATCGTTGCTGTTTATAACGCGGTTTGAGTATTTCATTCTGATGCGCAGAAATAGCAGTCTGCAGAAATGGTTCTACCGTATCCTCAGTACGAACTGTGATTTTACGTTGAGATCACCTTATTCCTTTTCGATGGGTTCCATTCGTACTCTGTAGCGTTAGCATGTTTTTTATGCCACTTTTCTCCCTTTTATTTCTACTTTGTATCGTCAAAACATGGGCTTCGCACTAGTGGGCGGGCGAAACTGAGCACCTGAAAAGTGAGATCCCTGGTGGCTTGTTGGCAGCTTGATCGCTGGGTTTTGCAGCTAAATCTTGTGATTAGCTCAGTGAGATTCAAGAGCAGATGTTCGGAAAATTGTTTTGCATCTATCAGCTATTGCAGCCTTCTGGAAACGTCCTCACAGTATTACATTTTCTTAGCTGCGCTATGGATATCAAGATTGATAGCTTGGCCAAAACAAGGCAACTATCGCAGTCCACGGTGACTTCTCGCATCCTTCGATCATTTATAATAGTTGAGGTGCTTAGGACGATTTTGTCACCATGGTATGCACATCGGTTTTTCCGAAACGATGAAGAAAACAGTTATTGATCGTTAGATCGCGTTTGGTGTTCACCGCTGTAGCTTGTAATCAAATGTCGCTCTTACTTAGTGAATAGCGTGCTGAGTGTAGTAAGACTGTATGATTTGCTTGAATTGCTCGTTCTGAAACAGTTTCCTCAATTGCCTTCACATTCGAACTTCAAATCTCCGACGTTCTTGCTTAATTGTTTACCACCGGAAAGCAGTTTAACCCTAGATACTCCATTAAAAGCTCGTCTAGATGTCGCAGAACATAGTTTTCTTCTCAAATTTACTTCTATTGTTTGCCGTCAGAAGCCGTGCACAACAGACCGTTTTATACAAGAAGTGTCCAGGGGTGTTTTGTTTCACATCCATGTGAATTCTTTCTTATGAGGGCTGGGGCTGGTGTATTTCAATGTATAAAAGTAGATCTAACCTTTCGTTTTCCCCACCGCCTGTAATCTCCGGTGGACTACTTTAGGTAGTCTGCTTAGATGTTGCTTAAGCCGCTGTATACGATTGCTGCACTTAGTCAACTTTTACGACACTCAAGGGACTGGACTGCAGAAATATTCGTTTGGTGTACAACTTCGGGTCCGCCGTTTTCCTTTAGACAGTGTAGGCAGTAAGTTGTCGTCGAAATAAATACGTACATCATAGACGGTAATAGATGTGCATCTTGTTAATATAACCTCATTGCAACAGTAGTTGATTTGTGTTTACATTAAAAAGTAATTCGCGATTTAAAATGCCAGTTATGTATCAAATTTTCATCAATAACCGGAGATGTTCATTTATTTCTTTAATATGAAGAAATCTATGGCTGAGGCTCACAGATGAGGCCTCAGATGAGGCATGTTGTAAGTGGTTTAAACACTTCACGAACGATGATTTTTACGTCGAAGACCTGCATTTTAATGAAGATTTGTGAAAGAAAGTCAACAAAAGGTTGAGATATAATTGGGAGTGACTCAACAAGGCATTGAGTCTCATAAACTACAAGGATTTCTGCATCGCATTCTGATTGGGGATGAAAATTGAGCTTATAACTATAACCGCAAGCGACGAAGATCATGGGGATATTCCGGCCACGCTCTCACGAGAATGGCTTCAAGGTCGTCCACTGTATTTGATGGGGCCAGCTCGGTGTGGTGTACTATGAACTGATCATTACCGAACGCAATTGATGCGCAGTGAAACACACGATAAAGTGATTTTGCAGCACAGCAATGCTCAGGCCTATGTTGCGAAAGTGGTCACTGCATACTTGGAAACGTTGAAATGGGAAGTCCTGCACCACTTCAGATGTTAGCCCCTCTCAATACATATCCTGTTTCGATCGATGCCAGGCCGTTTGCCTAGCTGACCAACTCTTTCGGTCTAATGAAGAAGTCAAAAATTGGATCGGATCGTGGATCGCTTCAATGATCTGTTTTTTTCAATGCGGGATTGGAATGCTGCCTGAAAGATGAGAGAGATAAGATACCAACCATGGGAAAAAATGCAGAGCGTTTGTAGTAAAAATATATCAAATGGCCCTAACTACTTACTACTGGTTTCAACAGAATACCCATTCTTATGTATCTAGTCTACCTCTACATTTATTCAGAAAAATTTAGTAAAAACTCAATAATCTCAAATATTCATTCCTATTACTAAAAATCGTCTGGATATAGCTACTATACCTACAAACTAGCATACCAGAGAGTTTTGGCATTTATAAAGGAAAAAAAACTATCGCAATAGAGGTAAATGCATTCAGTTTCGCCTCCCCGGAAAGCAATCAATCAAATGTGCCCACCGAACGATTTTAATTTCAACACGAAAATTGCAAAATCATTTTGCAGTATTCAGAGATTTTTATTACCTCCGTTTCGCATTTTCGAGTCCACTGCAGCACCCCTATTTGCTTAGCCTCTCGGTAACGTAATATCCCTTTGGCCTAACATGAGCAAACGGGAAATGAAGGAAAAAAATTATTTCATAAATGATTTATGTCTGTGAAGGCTTGCCAGTAAAGGGATAAACGACTTCAGTACTTATATCCTTTACGTGAAGAACCGTACATGAAAACCTACCCATGGAAACTCCTTTCATTCTGCGTGGCATACTCCTATACGTGGAAGACTTCCTTTGCCAGAAATTCAAATTAAAAAAAAACTGCTTCTGTAAATCCAGATTTACACAAATGCTCCAGATACTTTCTTCTTCTCGATTTTATCGAAATAGTCATGTAGACTGTTGTGCTATTTTTGTCCTGTATCCGGCTACGTATAACACAAGGCTACTGTCCTCGAGAATATTTTCGTTCTTCAAACAAAAAAAAAGAAGTAAATTTAACGTTACTTTGCCGCTGCTTTGGTACCTTTTTACAATAGATATAAAACGGGATAAATATTTCTATAAATTTGAAATGAAATAGTTGCATAAGTCAAACGAATACAAACGAGTTCATGGTGTTCGCTGAAGAATGTCGGTCTCGGGTATTTTTCTCTTTTTTATGTAAATACTCGTACAGCTTGCATCCTTTGAAACATAATCGATATCTCATTCTACTTGGATACGAAACGTGCAAGTATTTTATAAAATTTTCTATCGCTATCTAATCGATTCAAATTCGATTTACGATTGCAAATTCTGCCTTGACGGTCCATTTGGGGATCTGAAATCTCTGGTTGTTTGGCATTTTTTATTCGGTCATTTGCCACTTTCTTATTTCAGAATGTTTTTAAATTATTGTGTATCTTTTGGATTTGTAAAATTATCCTTCGGATGAAGGACTTTATGATATGGATTGAATTTCTAATCAGGCGTCGGAATATTGGACACATTTATGGGTGACAGAGGGTATTTTCTTTCTCGCAGCAAGACAACGAACTTGTTCACTTTTATTGAAACACCTCAGCCTTTGAAGAAAGATGAGCAGTGATAACGTGCCCACAAAACCAGCACCCATAACAACAACGCCGAGTCCCAGCAGCCTGAAGCGAGCGTAAGCCGAACATTCACAGAAACAGTGCTATGCGATGTTGTCAATATTTTCTAAGAAGCCATCGTAGGATTTTGTATCAATTTTGGTTGATACACATAAGTGTTAAGCAAAAGTGCAGATTACAGTCACAACGTAGATAGGCAGCCTACAATCTTTTTTACTGAGGGACAGCAGGAAAGCCGCTGATCCCTTGGTGACGTGAAAGTGAATTCGTTTGGTCCGTCTCCCATTTAAGGAGTCGTGCCATTTGCAGTTATGCTGATATGAGACCCAAAAAATGTTTCCTCTGATCCTTGCCTAGCCTAGTGGTTTGGTGATTTCCAGTGATCTCATTGTAATCTGGGACCTAAAGAGGAATTTATGAAAAGTGCTACTTGCATGATAAATAAAACGAAAACGATTCAATTATTCATTTTATTGCCACAAAGTAATTTCTATTGCAAGCAAAACAAATATTTCAACGTTTCCTCCAATCTTCAAGACACTTTTCATAGGCCGATTTGGTATCGCTTTCAGCTACTTCTGCGAATTCTCCTTTATTGCCGCAATCGTCTCAAACCGCTTTCCGCAGAGTGGTAACTTGAGCCGTGGGAATAGAAAAAAGTCACAAGGAGCCATGTGAGGTGAATATGAAAATTGCGAAATGGTATGAACATTGAAAATGGTCAACCAAGCCTTGATTTTGGATCGAATCTGGTTTTTAGGGCTTGGGCTCGTCTGAGGAGCGTTATTCCGATGATTGCTGGTTAGTTTCGATGTTCTATTCATAGACCCATGTGTCGCAACTGATAATGATGCCATCGATAGCATTTTTGCCAGAAGAAGGCATTTCTTTACCGACATCAACGCGATGGTCTTTCTGCAACAAATTAAGCACTCTCGGAACAAGCCGCGCTTCAATTTGTCCCATGAAGCGTAATGCTTTGGATCCATCCAAACAAGACACCAAGATCGGCTGCTATGCTCACAACGATCTGCGAGGTGAATTTTCTTAACTTTCTTCACGTTTTTGTCAGTCATACCGGCGGATGGACGACCGGGAAAAGGCAAATTATCATCCACAGTACGGCCCGCTTAAAACTCTTTGTACCACTCGTACTCTCATCTTTTCGACATTGCCGAGCTTCCGTAGGCTTCCTTTAACATTTTCAATGTATCCGCACATGATATTTTGTTAGAAACACCAAATTTGCTTAACTTAAATTGACAATTCGCAGAACACAATAGATATTTGAGCGCTGATGACAGATGTACCAACCTAAAAAAAAAAACTATTTGTTTGAATGGGAACTTCGCGTGTACTTTTTGATCAAAACGTAGATCTTAACAATATATGCATGCGTGCTATAAGTAGTCGTCCTTCAGACAGACACCACCATCTGAAACATGTTTTGGAGCCACTTGTGAAGACATGTCAAGATTATTTTCCTTGCTTATCTTTTAGCTGAAACCATTACAGGGCAGAGAAAAGGTCAATTTAGCATTTCTTCATAAGAGGGAGTTCTGATATCATTGGATCATTGGCTGTGAGAGTACAGCACGATATGAATTAAGAGAAAGAAGATTCATCCATACCTTTAAAGCTAGGTCAGGTGGACTACAAAAACGCATTTTCGAGAAAAGCTTTTTCTATTAGACAACCAACCCATAGAGTACAATTGGCTTTATCATAGCCGTGTAGATCCATCTTCTCAGTGATAGGCCTCACATTTTACAAACAACAAAATTTTTCATCCAGCATGATTTTTGAAGTGATGTTTTTTTAATGTTGATGCTGATTTCAATTCTCTCGAAAGTAATTGTTCTTGTTAACAGAAATTCTTCGTCAGTACTTGTATCCCATGGGACCCCTCTATTTGTTTATTTTACTTGAAAGAAAGGAATAAGGTTATTTAGGCCCTTCTTCAATGAATACAAAGTTTATAACTTGTAAGGATAGGAACACTTTCACAGAAAAGATACAAGCGAAAGGAAAGTTAGATTAAATTTTTGGAAAGATTGACGTAATACGTGAGATCACTGCAATTATTATAATTGACGAACTTTTGTACGAAAATGAGGAAGAGGAGATGCAACCAAAAAAGAAAAAGAAAATTTGGTCAAAGAATTGGCTTTTAAAATAAGACGAATTTTCGAACGAAATGCTGCTGAAAGAACTGAAAGAGAGAGAGACCGCGGACTACAAAAACTACATGAGGATGGATTAAGCCCTATTCGGAAAATTGTTGGACTTGGTAAAAGCCAAAATAACGAAGCAAGATACCATAATGACAGATGCAATATCAGCAGAAGTCAGACTGGCAATAAATTTGCGGTATCTTGCAACAGGAAACTCCTTCGCAGACTTGAAATTTTCGACAGCATTGAGACATGCAACGACATCAATGAAGTTTTAAAGGACTATATTAAGGTTTGTCAGCTGATTCTTTTTACATAAATATTTGAAGCCAATATTAAAATTGGTGGTAGCGGCCAAATTTTATGAAAAAAAAAACAATTTTCCGCATTTCCTCGGAGCCCTAGATGGAAAGCACGTTAGAATAAAGAGGCCACAGCATTCTGGCTCCAATTATTTCAACTACAAGAAAACATTCAGCATTGTACTGGCGATTGTTAGTAGCAACTCCGAATTTGTTACGGTGGACATTGGCACAAATGGTAGAATTTCAGACGGTGGAGTCGTCACTAAATTTTTTACAAAATTGGAAAGAGACCAACTACACTTACCAGGACCAAGTCCAGTAATTGGTGAAACACCGATTCCATTTGTTTTTGTGTCGGACGACGCCTTTGCTCTTCGTCCAAACATAATGAAGCCTTATGCACATAGCGGCTTATCGCCCTCACAGAACTTATTTAATAAAAGACTCAATTCGGCAAGGGTAAACGTGGAAAATACCATCGCTCTTTCCCCCGAAAAAGCTAGCAAATTAGTATTAAGTTGTTGCTACTTGCTATTTTCATAAAGAAAGAAATCGGTTCCGCTCACAATGGCGCAGAAGATATTTCTGAAAATCCACTGCTAAATTTGGAGCCAACTTTGGGTAGGAATTCACCATCTGTGGTGAAAACAGTACGAAACAATTTATACGAATATGTATATATGTATGTATTGCTTATTACTTAAATAATAAAATAATAAAAAAAAAAGTAATTACAATAAATTTAAACTAATTGAAGTCTGCATCTGCATCATTTTCTCCATCAGCATCTTTTACGTGGAAGACTTGTGGAGAAGTCGATTGATCAAAGTGAATTGGTGTCGAATGAGAAATAGACCCACTGTTTGAAATATCGCTCACAGATATTATTTTTGAAATTGGCCTGTAAACAGTATGCCTGGATGGGTATGTGGACGTTTGGATCTGCACAGAATTCAAAGTCAAAAATTTCGTCGCAAGCCTTGTTCGCAAATAGCTGTTGTTCCACTGATAATTTGCGGTATGAACACGCCCAGGCCTTTGCATAAATATCGGCTTAATTCCTTTCTTCTTTTTGCGGCTAATTGCCTGGTAGCTTTTCGCAATAGCTCGTTCCTTTAACAATTTTGTGAGCCTCTCTGTTTCTTCGTACTTGGCATAGGACTGTGAAAAAATTAATGAAGTAAGAAACAATAAAAGAAATTAGAAAGAGTATTTTCGACGACACCTGTCCGTCTGTCCGTTTGTAAGCCACTGTAAATGACAATTTTAAATAAATATTGTGAAATATTGTACTTACCCTTGAAGCACAGTCATCGTCTGGACTTATTACTGTGCTGATTCCAGGCTCGGGCATCTCGAAATCTCTCAAAAAATCAAAGGCATCAAAATACCATAAATTTGGTTGATAAAGCTCATCAGCACCAGCGCCATTTTTTCCACTTAATTTTACTCCGCACGAACCTCCTCACTCGCTTGTTTCCGACGAACCATAAATGAACTAACATAGATGGCAAACTCTACTACTACAAAGGTCTCGGTGAGGTCTTTATTGACCTTGATGAAGCAGCGTGCATTCTGCACAGACGGACGAGTTTGGCAGGAATGCCAAAACTAGACATTGCTCTATATAGCTCGTCTCTATAGATGCTGTCATACGCGGCCTTAAAGTCGATGAATAGGTGGTGGGTATCGATCTGAAGCTCATGGTTCTTCTTCAAAATCTGCCGTAGTGTGAATATTTGATCGATGGTGGACTTTCCTGGCCTGAAGCCACACTGATATGGACCTATCAGGTTGTTGACAAACGGCTTCAGGCGTTCACACAATACGGCGGATAAGATCTTATATGCGATGTTAAGGAGACTGATGCCTCTGTAGTTGGCGCAGTTCAGAGGGTCTCCTTTCTTGAGAATCGGAAAAACAATGCTGAGGTTCCATTCATCGGGCATACTTTCGTCTGACCATATTTTACAGATGAGTTGGTGTATGCTCCTTACCAAGTCATCGCCTGCCGCTTTGAAGAGCTCGGCAGTCAGGCCATCCGCTCCAGTAGCTTTGTTGGACTTAAGCTAAGATATTGCTATCTTCACTTCATCCAGGTCGGGCGGACGGAATTGTTGGGGAATTGTTGGTATACATCGTCCAAGTTGATATGTTCATACTACCTGGCAGCGATATTTGTTTCATCATCGCCTTTATACATCTTACAGAAATGCTCTTTCTAAATCCCCAGCATCAACTGTGATTCTACTTAAACTTCCGCATCTCATTCCTGGAGTAGCATCTCTCAATTTCCTCGATCGCGTGCTTCTCATGCTCTTTCTTCTTCCTCCTGAGAAGCCGGTGTTCGTCTCTCCTCTTCCGCTCATAGAGCTCATGAGCAGCTCTGGTCTTTCTAAGCAGCGCCGCGTTATATGCATCTTGCTTAGCTGCATGTGCTTGCCGGCATTCATCATCGAACCAGGGGTTTCGTTGTAGTGGACGAGTGAAACCCAGCACATCAGAAGTGGCATCTCTGATGGCGTTTTGGCAGTGTTTCCAATGGTCTTCGATGCTTGATGCTGGCGGCATTGGACCTCTTAAGAGATTAAGAGACACTCGATCGGAGAAGGACTTGGCGATCTCTTGCGATTGTAGCCGTCTGACGTCGAATTTTCTCACAGCATTAGTTTGTCTTGGCGTAGTTTGGGATATCCGCAACCGTACCTTGGCTACAACAAGGTAATGGTCCGAGTCGATGTTGGCTCCTCGGAACGTACGGACATCCATAATGCTGGAGGAGTGTCTTGCGTCGATCGCAATGTGATCAATCTGGTTGACTGTTGATTGATCAGGAGTTCTCCATGTCCCCTTGTGTATGTCGAGATGTGGGAACCGCGTGCTAGCCACGACAATGTTTCGCCCCGCCGCAAAGTCGATTAGCCTGAATCCGTTATCGGAGGTGGTGTTGTGCAGGCTATATTTTCCGATTGTTCCACCAAAGATACCTTCTCTTCCTAGCTTTGCATTAAAATCACCGAGGACAATTTTAATGTCATAGCTAGGGCATTGCTCGTAGGTCTTGTTGAGGAGCTCGTAGAAGGCATCCTTGGTGTCGTCATCTTTGTCCTCTGTGGGGGAATTTAGCCTTGATGCGGATTGCTACGAGGCGCTCGCTCACATGCCGGAAGCTGAGGACTTCTTGTCTTAGTCTGCCTCCGACAACAAATCCGCATTTAAATAAGCGCTGCTTTTGCCGTCGATAGCAATTGCCGTAGTAGATGTCGCAGTTTTTCATCTTCTTTTTGTCCGGCCCATCCCATCGCATTTCTTGGATGGCGGTTATGTCTGCTTTGCAGCAGTCTAGGGCCTCCGCTAGTTGCTCGGCTGCACGTGGTCTATTAAGGGATCTAACAGTCCACGTGCATATCCGAAGCTCATTGTACTTAAATCGTTTGCGTGGGTTGTCAACAGTAGATCCGTCCATATCCGAGGCTTGTTGATGCTTCGTAACTTAGTTTTTTTTTAAATGGCCGGGCAGTTACCCCGGCGGCACAACCCCCAACCTGGAGGAACAGTTCCATGTTGAGTGCTCCTAGGACGAGGGGTCGGTCACACCCCGAATGCAAAAACTGAGTAACGAATTGGGAATTTGGTGAAAAATGAATGGCACAAAATTGTTAAAAAAGTATTTACTAACGAGTCCCTAAACAAAAAAATACCAATCAGATTTGAAAAGCATTATTTTGCAAAACCTATGTCTTTTTGTCCAATGGCAATGGATCTTGGAATAGAAGTAAATTGCTGTTTAAAATAAATAGTTGGTTTTTTAATTGTTTATTTGAAAATAAATAATTAAAGTGCATCTTTAATTTTTTTCTTACTCTTTTGTAGTAATTTCGTTGCTCGAGTTCTGACTCCGAATCAGAGCATGAAAAATGGAAGCTTTTAATTGTTTACTTCAAAATCGGTCCAACGAGAATGTCAGGCAGTGATCAATCGGGAACTTTTTAGGTTAGGTATTATTTTAAAATTCAATTTATTGGAAGTAGATTTTTTTTTTCAATTTAAAAATTCATGTAAGAAAACTACCATGGCAAATGGCAGCATTTTTATTTCTCTATTTTAAGTTAAATGTGTCCAGTTACACGTATATATATATTTACAACATTTTTGAAGAATTAGTTTATTCGTTAAAGTACTTAGAAACAATTGTTAGATAGATACGAGTAGTTTGTTTGCTGTTTGCTACTTAACCAATATTTTGAAATCAATTTCACGAAAGGTTTGCGCTGAGTTAGATTTGCAAAAATAAAAGTATTTAAAGTGATCATTAATCCTTTTCATGCATTTAGAAGAAATTAAAACAATAATCAAATATTATGTATTTTTAATCTATTCATATTTCGGATATTCTAAGCTTATAAATTAATATTTTTCGGAACAGACCCTTCTGATATAAACAATCATGGTGAACCAAAAAATTTGCCAACACCGGGGTGAAATGAAGAAATGTCAATACTTGACTAAAGAAGGAGCAAAACTGTAAGTGAAAATAATTATTTGCTTTGTATTCAATAATTTAATAACTTTATATTTTATATTTTATAGACCAATCAATATGGCGAATCACAAAAAATGCTGTTTAGGATGCAAGACGCATATCCACTTATACCGCCCAGGATGCAAGAAATCCAGGTAAGTTTGCATTATGCATGGGAAAAAAAAGTTGTTTGCACAATATTTAATATTTTACCGGGGTGGACTAAAAAGTAAAACCATTTTTTTTCCACTTGCGTGGTATGTGTATATATTTGGATTTATTAATTATTTTTTCTCATTGACAGAAGCTAGATGATCAACTTTTCTTTGCATTTTTTTTACCGGGAACCTGAGCCTCAAATATAAATTTATTGGTTCGTGAAAAAAAGTTACAGCAGTTTTTGTTCTTTTTACTTGTGTACTTTGTTTAAAAGAAGTTAATTTATGTTATGTTAACTTTTGTTATGTGAATGTATCTGTAAAGTGAAAATGTAGATTGGGTGCAATAGGCCCAACCAAAAAAAATCGGTAAACGCGCCGCTATGCGCACCACCCTCAAGGGTGGTGTGAAATTGCATTATCAAAAGAAATAAATAAACACATTTTTTTTAAAGGAAATTTATTTATTTTATTTATGATATAAGAAAATCAAACAAAAAATACATACTTTGTATTTTGTATGGTAAAACACCAATTTTTCTTTTGATTTTCACTTTTCAGACGGATTCACCAAGATGTTGGAACTGCAAATGTTGAATCTGCGAAAGAAAAGCATTAAATTCACGGCTTAATCGATACAATTGCATTTTACTCACATGTCTTAAGTTAGTTAGAGTTGTTTCCACTCTTCCAAAGCATTTGCCAAGATTTTGATTAGTAAGATTATTCTGCAAAATAAGAAGTTCGATTAATTAGTTTCAAATTAAAAAAGTTTTGCTTACTGAAAAGGAAACGTAAACAAACTATTCCAACTGCTTTTGCCACATCCACAAAAAACCAATCCGTTGGTGGCAGCAGTATTTAGTAGAATATTGTTCCTTCTTGTTGTAGATGTCTTCAGATTCCCTTTTTTGTTGTCCTGAAAAATATATAAAAGCAATTTATTGTCCAACATTAAAATTTGTTTCAAACTCACACGAATGTAAACATTAGAAATGTCAAAACAATAATTCATCTCGCCATTTTCTTATGGATGACGTAATCTTAAATTTTGACGTCCACACGTATTCACGGACAGGTTTCACACGGATAGGGGCCCTCTGAAGAAACCGGTTTCTGGAACAGCCGATATCTGGAAAGTTTGCCATCTATGTTAGTTCATTTATGCAACGAACTGAACGGGTAAATGCAGTAAACAATGATACACATGGAGTAACGGTTGCTTCAAAATTTTTTGATATTTTTGGCAACGGTTGCGGCAACACGAAAATCAATGGGCAACACACCTACACACGAAGCAACGGTTGCTTCAACATGGCTGTGTTGCTGCAACGGTTGCTTCAACATGGCTGTGTTGCTGCAACGGTTGCCTCGTGTGTATCTAGCATAACATCAATAATATAGAAATGAAGAAAACGGAACCCGTAACAACTTTGAGGTTTTTAGAATGGAATACTAAGCAAAAAAATACTTTTTATCGATACAAATTGAAACTAACAAGTCAGAGAAGCGAACTGCCGGAGAAAATGAAAATAAAACGCACATACATATGTTAAGCAAACGAACAAAGTTTTTATTTTAAGCTAGCGCGGGAGCATGTTAGGAACAACATCCTAGAGCTTCAATTGTCGACCGCTTTTTTCGAGCTTCTGTGGTCACTTTTCACGAATTGTGCGTTCGAGGTAGGCGTCCAGGGTCTGAATCGTTTTTAGTTTGTACGTATTCGATTCAAATACATCAACCGAAAACAGTCATATGCCGTCATTAATTGATAGTTGACCTTTATATTTTCCTTCTTTCAAATCCGACGATCTTGCGAGCTTGTTAACCAAGTCAATGGACACAATGAAGTGCTTGTGCCAGATAATGGAAAAGTAAATTAGGGTCTTCCTCAACATTGCCCTTAACGGCGTCAAATTTTTAACCCTACACGCGCATTTTTAACAAGCTCATGGAGTCTAAATTTGGTGCGAAATTTTATGAATTGAGGTGTCGGCTGATTGAGTCGATTATGCCGACCGTAAAATTGGCGCAGTATTACCACAATTTGTAAACGTTAATAGGGGGGGAAGTCCTTGCTTGATGATGGATAAAAAAAATGGTGTCAGCTGTCGGATTAAACATCATCTTCCTGAGTGTCGCAATAGTGAAATAGCTGAATTCAGATGGATAACTAGTGATCCTAGAAAAGCTACAAATGGCGAACAGATGGTTCTAAAGTGATCTTAGGCGACCCACTTTAAACAATCAGCACCAATTTTTGATGATCGAATTTCAATGAGAGAACAAGAAAAGTAGCAGAGATGATCAATATCACAAACCCACAAACTTGTCCCGCCTGCGCATAATTTCGGGGATTGGCTTCCAAATAAAATAAGCCAATGTCTCTTGAAATTAAGCAAATGTAAAAATTTAAACTGCAGAAGTGCTCTGAATTTGTTTTTAGAAAGCAATCTTCCTCGGGAGCTATCTGGTATTTTTCGAGGCTGATGAGCATCCTCGTAATCGTTCAAATACATATTAACCAAAAATATTTTCGATGCTCGTTCTCGTCCTTTGAAGAAATAAAGGACGAAGTGAAGTGAAGTGAAGTCGAAATCGCTTAGCCACGCCAGTGGCCAGTTCACATCACTAAAACGTAAATTGACTCGTCCAGAAAATGCTTGAAAAACGGGTAGTGGTGTGTGAGATGTCTTACACATTCATATCTTCGATTTGAGACCAAATAAATTCGGTTAACATATGGTTTTAGCTATGGGACCAAACTACACACCATACAGAGACTTTGCGGAATTTTAACACGTTTAGCGATTGTTAAACGATCCATATTATGAAATAGCAAAAAATTGTATTACATCGCACATCAGAGAAATTTAAATAGATTGCGCTGCCATCAGTGAGCAGCCTTTAAAGAAATTTCACTGTCTTTTCATTCCATAAACAAACTTTATCCCTTCAGTCATCGATCCAAGGAGAGTATCGGTTTACCTTTTACCATAACACCTTACCATCATTGCTTCCTCTAATAAAACGTGAATACTCGTTTGTCCATAGAGTTACACTATCTACTTACAGCTTCACAGATATTAAAACGAGATACGAGTGAAGTAGTCTAGGTTCATGAAAATGCACAGCAATCACTATAATACAGAAACTGTTCTCTGTGGCCATATTCATCGTTGGACCTAACGATGTCATTAAACTCAATCTACCAGTATAGCATATAAATTACACATCCGGTGTTTATATCACGCATGCTACTTATGTCTGGTCACGTATCTGAGAGTTTTACGGTGCTACACCAGCACTACATGCCGTATAAAGTACGACCACAAAATTTTAATTATAAATTTTCAAAAGTCGTTATTGTGCCAAAATTAAGGCTCTATCATGCTCTATCTCCTGTCAAAAGGAAGCGGCAACCTGGCCACAACCTGATGACTTAATTTGCCGATGTTTGACATACAAAATGTCATTGCGGGTGTTCATGTCACGTATGTAACTTTATTTTTGTATCTACCTATACATACAAATAAAAGTGGCATGCATTGTTGCCCGTGCATCCAGTACTGCATAATAGTCTTCACAGCAGCATAGATGGTGTTGTTGATTGCACCGCCCTTGTGGTAAAAGTAAATTGAAATTCAATAGAGTAAAATGGGTAATATGGTAATTCAACAAGTTTACGCAAACTGACATGTTGATCCACCCTTTACCAATAGCGGGAAGACTTGCCCTATGGACACTTTTGCTGTGTAAAATATTCAAGCTGACAGCTAGTGGTTAAAACAAAATGACATTTTGCACAACGACGTACTCTTAGAGACACTAGAAATACATCGGCATTGACACTTTAAGAGGAAAATTATATGAAGTTGCACCACAATAACATTAGTGAATTGATGTGCTGCGCTATATGGAGTGTCGTAACATTTATGCCTCCATCGAAAAGAAATTCCAGTGAGAAATTATCATAGAATATAGAAAAAACAACGTAAACATGATCAAAACACAGAAACCAATAGGTTACTCCCTTCCACACAAGCGAGAAACAAGCAATAGAAGTCCACAATTTTCGAATCAGATAAAGAAGAGCTTTAACAATTCAATTCAAATTAGGAGGTAAGGCGATGACCTGGGCCTCAGTCAACAACCGCCTCCAGCTAAATTGGTCTTTTACTAGCTACCTCCAGTTTCGCAAGCTAAGTTTGCTGAGGTCTTCCCCTTTAGCGCTATACCTTGTAGCCGTTTGACGTCAAGTTTCCTCACAATATAAGCATCCTTTGCGATGTTTGGGATATTCGCAACCGTACCTTGGCTACAACAAGGTAGTGAGTGGTCCGAGTCGATATTGTGCCCTCGGAATGTTCGGACATCTATCATAGATGAGGACTATCTCCGGCATCACTTATCAGTTTTATCGCACGGGTTTGAATTCTTTCTTGCAAGTACAAAAGGTCTTAGAGCTTGTCGGAGATATTTTATATTGAGGGTAGATCAGAAGATGTGGAATATTGCTAACACCATAATACGAAAGCTAGAAATTCCGTAACCTTCTTTGCGATAGGCAATTGTGATGGCTTGATAATTAGCTCATTGGATTATAATGCAAAGAGTCTGGGTTCGATTCCTGGCTGGGTCACCAACAATTTTTCAAATCGCCATCATGGCGGGCACTGCCAAACTCCCGAAAGTAAAATTGCCTTCGAAAAAGCTTCTAACGAGTGCCGTTCAGACTCGGCCCCGTTCAGATGTGACAAAAATAACAACATGAGCAACACGAATAAGTGTCAAGAAGCTATGCCATAGCCCATACCGGGCTGCCAGTGCCACAGTATTTTTTTTTTTTGCGATAAAAACTGGGTGTCGAAATCTCGCTTAAACAGCAGTAGACAGTGGAGGGTTTTTTAAGCATTTAAATCCATTCTGTTCCCATGGTTCCATGGTTCCCCAATTAGTTTTTGCTATACAGCTGAACAACAGGGACTTAAGTCTAGGAACTAATAGAACATTGATTAAGAATAAAAGGAATGCGGGAGACAGAACAGAGCCCTGAGGCGAACCAGCCAAAATTTTGTGAAACCGTCCAAGGCAACTTTGGTTGAACATTTCGAAATGTAATTTCTTATCCGAATGTAATTGGATTGATAGTTTTTGATGCCAAACTCTGTCAAATGGTCTTGAAATATCGAGTGCAAGTACCATGTGCTCGCCAGATTAATGTATTCTTTGGTTCCAGTTTTTGGTTTGACATGCCATTCTAGTTGAGCATTTCCATGACCCCAGAAAGAACGGATGGGTCTGTAGAAGGGGAGAGAATAAGATTCGCCTTTTTTTAGGTACAAGCTGGACGATAGTTGTTTTCCATCTGCTCGGAAAGAATTCTGAAAAGTAGGTTTGATGAAATAGCTTAAGCAGTGGCTTTGTCAGTGTGGAAGAAGTAAAGATATACCCTCTGGATCAACTGATTTGTGCATGATAAGACTTTCAGCACTCAAATTCTCTTGCAACTACACGAGTGCGAAGTCATTATCATGTCGCTTTAAACGTCGTTAGATTTTGAAGTGTTGAGCTGGACGAAAAATGTGCAACTAGGGGATTGGCCTCGTCCAAGTAGCTGTCAGCTGGAGCTAGATGAAAAATGAGTGAGAATTAATAATTTATTTGACAATGGGTCATTGTAGTACTTGTTGCCTCAATTTTCGGCCGTATAGAATCTTAGCACGCTCAAGAACAACATTGCAGTTATTTTTGGATCGTTTAAATATTTTTCAGTTTTCCTCTGGTTCCTCTTTCTTCTCTGTGAGGGCTTTCTGAAGAATAGTTTTCCTCTTATAGACATAAGAATGGAAGAATTCATAATCTTTTTCAACTTTAACTGTTATATGAATTAACGTTGACCCATTTTGGTTTTATTATTTTCAGGAGAAACTTTTCCAAAACATATGTTTTCGTTGTTGCGCTTTCCAACGTTATATTGATGAACTACTCGTACACTGCCCTGTCTAGTTCTTCGATACTGTCATCGAAAGTTGGTTGCGTATCCTTGTACGTACAACTTCATTAGTAAATTCAATCCAATCTATATAGAATTTCCATGACATACACCGGGCGCAAAAGTACTCTGAAGCTGCTTGATTGGGACTACCATAAATCCTTTTATTTTTTCTGTATCTTTCAAAAATCAAGAGTTAAATTAAGTACTTTACATTTAAAGCAGCTTATGTAAGCCAATAACATTCAATGTTCGTAGCTTTTCTGCCGGAAGAGCTCATCGGAATGTAATTTAAATTTCTGTAACTGATCTTTCAATTTTTCCCAATTACAAAAACTCTCTGTAGTTTTCCGAATCGGGTACGCTTCCATGATTTTTGCTTATCGAGTGAGTATTCATACGAAAGAACACCAACGAAATGAGGCCTCCTGTGACCAGGACGTAAATAAAAGCAACACCACTCCCCTAATAAGTTCAATTAAGAAATTCAGAAATAAAAATTCAGTCGAAATGGAATTCACGTTGCGTCTGAAACTACAAACGGACATATTTTACCATATCTATGGCAGCAATAACATGGGACCAGTTCATTAATACAGAAAACACTTTCAAGTTGCCGCAGTCCAAAATTCCAAGTCCAGAAGACCATGACCATTTCAAAGGCAGTAACTCACTTTTGTGCGAAAGCAGGAACCGGACGCAATGAATAAATCGTTACCATACAGCCACGGAATTTGCCCGCACTTGGTGGATGTTGAACGCTCTCGAACATGATTTTGAATTACTGTGCCGTATACCATTCCGAAGGACATTCGAAATCTGATTAATGGCAAGTGGAAAATGGTGGTAGGTGAACCCAAAGGGCGGATAGCGACGTTATCAATATGTAAAAACACGTAAAGACCTCGGAAGGATCTGGTCAAAAGCAGTGGCAACCTGATAAATATCAGCGCACATCAGCAAGACAATTGATACAAAATCGATCCAGATGTGCTTTACAGTGCACTATGAGGGCGATAAGTTCAAACATGCATGGGTGGCTATATTCAAAGGACAAGGAGATGTTTCATCAATGAAATTTGCCTTAATTAAAGAGATTCGACGTTAACGATATCTTTTCGCAAACAAAGGTAATCTAGATAAGTGTTCGTTATTGCTCCAAACAATTCATCACAGCACACAGAGGATGGGAAGTACATATAGTCTCTTCTATGCATGGAATCATCAAACTAATCTCATTCATCGGATTTGGTATTCAAAAGTACCGGGGTGTGTCTGTACCAAAAGCACTGTGTACAATGTTACCTGCATATATGCATGGTTTTCAAATCAATTAGATGGTTGATTCGGTTTACACTCACGCTCTAACGCGAATGGAGATTGCAAATTCGAAAACACAGAATGGCATGTTTACCAGTAACACGAAATTGGTCAATGTTCAGTTCAACTTGTATCTATTAGAAGGCATATCCCAGGGATTTGCTGCAAATTATACTCGAACTTTGCTAATTCATTTCTCGATTTGTACCTCTACTATGATACTATTTAATCTAACAACTATTTAATATAACTATTTAATGGCGGTCCAAACCTAATAAAAGGGTTTTACCAAGCAAACAGGAGCTAAACATTTATATGAACTCAATTATTTGCTCTAAGCCGGAAGCTAATTTAACCAGAGGTTTTGAACGCAAAGTTTTAGGCAAACATTGTACAGCTACTGACAATGATGATATTGCATCCGAACCGCTACAGGCACCTCAAATGCAAGGTGGTTGAGTGAATTGAACCATAGTTGCATTCGGTTTATATACAGAGAAATTTAATCAATTCATACAGTTAAGTTATTTTTGAACTAAGAGTGTTTCATCCACCCCTCAGACAACTGCTTAACACCGTCACTGGCAAAATTATTTGGCTTTGACGAACAAAAAAACTCCAATAGCTTGGATATCATCCCGAGATCAACACTTGTTTCATTAAGGAAGTTTTGCAGACTTCGGAACAAGTCGAAATATGAAGGTGCTTAATCTGTAGAATAAGGCAGATTCACCATTTTTCCAAACCGAACTGCGGCTAGAGCATTATGCTGATGAAATAGAACACTCAATCGGTAAATCAGACCTATTCGTCTGACTTCTGCGATGACAGTTACGAGGTAACAGCTTACAAATGATTATGCACTCAGCATTTCATCATACTGACAGTAACACAGCATCAGGTAGGAGATGTCGACGGTCACATGGCTTATGTCATGTTGAGTTCTTTTGCGAGTTCCCTTACCGTAACTGAAATATATTCTAGGATGAGCTGTGGCAAGAAACTTGACAACTGTGTCTTTATCGCTATCTCAACCTCGCAACATCAAAGAGTAGTGGTCCGATAAGATATTGTGTCAGAAGTCTTTCATATCTCTCGTTTGTTAAGTCGGCTTGCATGTTATAAGCTCATGATTTGTACTCACAAGAATCTAACTGTCACCGAACTCTCAACGCAGGTTCAAGACGTACCTAGAAGGTAGTTAAGTTGAGCCTTATTTTCAGCTTGGCTGTCTTCTATTGGTATATACAATATATGCAAGTAGGACGTGTTCATCAAGTTCACAAATTTGCCTGGCCAAGAAATCGTAAGAAATTCAAGATTGCCCTGAAAGACTTACCATTCATACGGATCTGGCTTAATTATTTCGTTTTCTTAGAGTTTTACGGAAGTCGTGATGGAGGAAGTCGACGTCATTTCGCAGTACCAGGAGTAAATCAAAGTAAAGGTTATCGAACTCCAGTGTAAATTGTACCAAAGATAATTCACTTTTAAAGGGAAACGGCTCTTCAACGGAAGCCGGTGTAATACGTGTAAGACACCAACCGCAGCAAGCCAGTTCTAAAGCTGTAGTGTGTAAAAACTTATTCACAAATCAACTGACCCACAGAATAGAGTTTGTTGTTTTACATTCTTTCTGATCCGAAGGAACTATTTTGGTGACTAGTCTCCTACATTGTCGAAGGACTCTAAGCGCATCCTTGGTTCCGGATAAGGCACTAGGACTCTTTCCCATAGCAATTGATAAGCTTGTGTTTGCGCCGTGTATACCAGCTTTCATTCCCGATTCTATTTTAGAATTATCCGTATGCCGTTTTAGCTGTTTGGTGGGTTATTACCAGCCAACCCTTTTTTGCTGGGAATCTTCGTGGAGAATCATTTATCAAAGCATAATGTTTTTTGAATGCGGTCTCTAACCGTACGAATCATATCAAGTTCTGGTTTTCCAGAGACCAGAGTCTTTAGATCCGGGTGATCGGTAAGATCTTACTGGTTTGCTTCATACTTTCTGAGCTGCGTACTTCCACTTTGTTAACAGCAAAGTGTCAGGGCGCTAGTCCTATTATTGCTTCTATAGATAGTTTTCTTTAAGAAACGATGATTAAGTGCTTCCCTCATGATGACAAAAAGAACCAAAATATATACAAATAATGAAGTCTAAGGATAAAGGAATTCAGTAGCAAGGGACTGCTGAGGCATTTAAAACCTTTCATAAGTAACATTTATTGATATCAACAGTGGCGACATTATCAGCCAGCAATCTGAGAAATCTCCTGTGTCAAGTTTTACCCGACCGCAAAAACAAAAACATTTTCCTAAATAAGACAGAAGTTTAAAAAACGACTTGCAAACTTTGTAACAAAGGGAAGGAGGCTGTTCATCATTTTTCTATAGCGCGCTGTAGAGGCAATTAGTACCCTTGAATTGTTTGCAAAGGATTTGAAAGTTAGTGATGGAAAGTTAGGGAGGAAAAATAGGGAGATACCCATGAACGTGGGTTTTGAATGTTTGAAGGTTACAATGACAAGGAAAAAAGTGGTTTGGCATTCAATAAGCAAGTTATTCGGATCCAGAAAAAATCACTATAGTTCAAAGTATGTCCGAAAGTGGACGTACTGATAAGCATTCATAGGCGAAAACAGTGGTACGATTGGAGGTTTGAAGGGCTGGAATGGTGGTGAAAATAGGTAAGGAAATTTGAGTTTTGTCGCACGGTTTTGAGTCATATTTACCCAGTGAAAAGGAGTTCAAGAAGCATCTGACCAGATGTGAGCATTGTGCTTCAATTTTTTTTATATGAGAACAACTATAAGCATAGAGTACTGTCGTCAAAATAGGAATATAATGGATTAGAAGTAACAGACAAGAGTTCATTGATGAATATAAAGAAGAGTGTGGGAGACAGAACGGAGCCCTGCGGTAGACCAGCATTTTATCCGATTATCAAACTTGAAACTAACCAAAACAACTTGAATTTAACTTTCTGGAAATAAATTTTAATGCACGCATTTTAAACAAGAGAGCGAGATGCGAGACTCTGTCAAATGTTCGGTGGGACATGCCATCAAATCACGAGTGGACCTGTTGCCACTGTTTCGCGTTTCAAGAGCATCACGAGCATACGAGCATGAACGAATTTGAAAAGTTGAAGCCAAGTTTGCTTAAAATAATCCTATCAATCTCGCCGATGTGTGTAGGTCGGCTTGAAGAATATTCAGAAATGACACCACCAAGGCATTTGATGTCAAAGAAGGATGTGGGATAAAATTTCTAAATTTTGAATGGAATCAATGAGCTATCACTAGATCCTTGATGTTTTTCGACATTTGTGATGGTGATGCTGAATGACAGTAATATTTCCCATTAGATGATAAAAGAACAAGAGGGGGTAGAAACATTTAAGAAGTGTCTGAGATGTTCTCAACATGTAAGCGTGCAAATGTAAAAAAGCCAAATTGTGCTGGCTTATCGATCTGAATTTGATTAATGGTTAAATCTTCGAAGTGTACATCAGAAATATTCGTCGCTTGTTACGTTGGCATTTAACTTTAACGACAGCGCCGACCCCATTCTTTCAAGAATACAACACCACAAACTCGAATGTTGTTAGTGCAGTCAAATCACATAAGACCTTTCCAGATTGGTTTGTTTGTTTGGATGTTTGCAACCCATTATGCTAAAAGGTCGGCACAATAAAACACAAATGTCGACGACTTCAAGGAACCCAAAAGCTCAAATCAAGAAATTTCGTTGCAGTTCGTAGTCTAATGGCTTTGGCTCTTATATCCCAGCGGCTATAGACTGAGGTACGAGGGCGGGTCAATAAGTCCGTGACTTTTTGAATTTCTGACCTCTTTACTGAAACAGCAACACTGCTCATGTCAACAGGCATCTGTCAGTTGACTCCTGTCAAAATTTAAACTTGCTGCGTCAGTTAGTTTGTGTTTGACAGCTATTTTTATCAGACTACTCACTAATTTGAGGAGAAAATGGAAAAAAGTGAATTTCGTGTGCTTATTAAGCATTGTTTCTTGCGAAAAAAAACCATTACCGAGACCAAGGCTAAGCTTGATAAATACTATGGGGACTCTGCACCATCGATTTCAATGGTAAAAAAGTGGTATACTGAATTTCGTTGTGGCCGTACAAGCACTGAAGATGCCGAACGTCCTGGACGCCCAGTTGAGGTCTCTACACCCGAAACAATCGAAAAAATTCACGATATGGTGTTGGCCGACCGAAGATTGAAAGTGCGAGAGATTGTGGAAGCCGTAGAGATCTCGCATGGCTCAGTGGTTTCAATTTTGAATGATCACTTGGGCATGAGAAAGCTTTCCGCAAGGTGGGTGCCGCGTTTGCTCACAGTCGACCACAAACACATGTGCAGTTGCCATGGCAAAAATCCATGAATTGGGCTATGAATTGCTCCCTCATCCACCCTATTCTCCAGATTTGGCTCCGAGCGACTACTTCTTGTTCCCAAACCTGAAGAAATGGCTTGGTGGAAACAGATTTGACTCCAATGATGAAGTCATCTCGCAAACAAAGGCCTATTTTGAGGACCTCGACAAATCATTTTTTTTGGAAGGGATAAAAAAATTGGAGAAGCGTTGGACAAAGTGTATAGAGCTCAAGGGAGACTACGTTGAAAAATAAAATTATTTTTTTATCAAAAAATCTGTGTTTTAATCCAAAAGTCACGGACTTATTGACCCGCCCTCGTATTTCCGCAAAATCGTTCAACACATTAGACGGAAGGCCCAAACTGTTGTTATCGACGCCACAATATAGGTAAATGGAATGTCAAATAATATTGAACATTAATAAACTGCGAATGCGGTTCTTTCGACATCTCTACTTTCTTTTCGCTTCGAATCTGATGATTGAAATGCACATGAGGCTTATTATTATTTTCTAAATACACAGATCAGTTTTATTGTTCTGCTATACGAAGTCTTAAAGTCTGAAGATCATCACTTTCCACTTCATTATCATTAATCTACATAGCCTTACAAATTTAAAGATATCGAAAAACTCACTATAAGAACAACTAAGCAACTGACTTATAGCCCAGAACGCAGGCTCCTCACAACAATGAAAGAAAAGAAAAATAGTCATCGAAGCGCAGGGGACAGTAGATAAACTTAATCACGACTTCCAGTATCTAATCAATAGTTATCAGGAACATACAGCGCAAGAACAGAACCCCTTCTTTCGAAAGCTGACGGCATTGTTGCTGTCAACATGGTATACAACAATTTTAATTTAAGCGTGACTGAAACCATGCCAATGACTTTTTTTTAGCTCTAATGTCCCACTTCAAGAAAGACAATTCTATGTCTACGTAGACATTTCGAAGGATACTTCTGTTTAATGTCACATGTAAATATAAAACCCTATCTTACTTACTTACTTAGAGGGGCTTACGTGGGCCTCAACCACCAAACGCCTTAAGCTAGCTGCCTCCAATCTCACACTTTAAAATGGCTGAGGTCTGTCCCCTTTCACTCGCGTGTGCCACATGAATCGCGCGTCACATGCGCTGTCGCTAGGGGATAGATTAGAAGACTTTTCAGACTAGAGTATTGGAGCCCATCCACTCTTCATGATCCAGCCATCTCAGTCATTGGACCTTCACTTTTTTGGCTCAGTCTATGTCACTGTACAGCCCGTGCAGTTCCACGTTTTATTTATCTTCTTCCCAGGGGTCAGGCAGTCCGCTCCAGCAGTTTTTTTGGACTTAAGCTTAGATATTGCTATCTTCACTTCATCCAGGTTTAGTGGACAGAATTGTTGGTCCACATTCTTTAGGTTGGGGTTATGTATCCGTGCCATGTTTCTTTTACTTTTTGGTAAGACTTTCGAATCTCAATCCTAGAGTCGTATCTTTCGATTTCCTCGACCGTGTGCCTCTCATGCTTCTAGATACTTTTCCCTACTGAGAGGATGGTATTCGCGTCTCCCCTTCTGCAAGTTGAGCTCCTACTTAGCTGCATGTGCTTGTCGACACTCATCGTCGTCAAACCAGGGGTTTTGTTGTGGTAGTAGAATGAAACCCAGTACATCAAGGGTGGCATGTCTGATGGCTTTTTGGCGGTCCGACATCAAAATTCCTCACACGACTACGTTCCTTCTACTGCCTTTGGGATATTTGTAACCATATCTTGACTTCAACAAGGTAATGATTCGCGTTTTCTGCTATTAGCACTTGCGTTTATAAGTTTGCACCTAACAATTACCACTTGGAGGAAAACAAGCACAATTTATGTGTAGAAACAGTTGCAACACGTGGTAAAGCCACATAGATTCCTGTTTATACCTCTCCTATTTCAAAACGAGGAACATACGAGTATCTAACGTACATATTATGTGAACACCTCAAGGTCCTCTGCAATACACTAATTGGTACATTCCAAACCGTCTTTAACCCAGCGGATCAACACAAACCCTCCACGAAGCGTCATAGAGACTTTTACGGCAGTTAAAAATGCTTTGGCCTTAAAATTGCTGGCCAGTAGAAGTAACATCAACTCCAAGGAGGGGAGATTCGACGAAGATTTAGCCTGGGTTGGCCAAAACGAAAATTGAAAACTCAATTAAATTAATTCGGAAGACGTAATGTAAAATAATGCTTCCTGCCAGTTATATCGTGCTGACTAGAGGATAGCCAAGAAAGCAGAACAGATATTTGGTCCTGTGTGGAAAGAGCGCGAATGATGGAAGTTATACATTTGCGAATTCCATAAGGTGTAGCAAGAATCCGAAAGCCAGAACACGACGACTGAACTGGCTCGACCGCATCGAACGAAGGCACCATAATACTCAATATCAAGTCGCAACCCCCATGTTTAAGACGACTAGAAAGACCGAATCGAATTCTGCTGCGCCCCAGGTGGAGACCATTCATGGATCGGGATCCCGTCAAGTGAGGAAGCAAGCCTTCATTGTCTTTTCAATATAGTATAATCGATTCACCCTATCTGAAGGCACAATTATATCACCAACTAATTTGAGGGAGAGGATGAATGCTTGTAACTTTGTTTGTGTCATTCAAAGATGTAAGTTTTGAAATTTAATTTCCCCTATCTCCATCACTGTTCGCCAGTCCCTCCAAAAGCTGTTAAAATTTATCGAAACTTAAAGACAGACACTTTTCACTTTCAGTTCATGAAAATGCCAGTGTCCTTTGCTTTCCTTCTTCTTGCTCTTCATCAACTTAAAGTTATTTCAAAGTATCTTTTCAATTTATCCTAAAGACTAAAACAAAGATAACAAAAAGAAATAAAGGAAAAAAAAAAACTTTACCTAACTTCAATCGCGTTGGATACATTTACTGAAGGTTGTCTAGATATTCCCATACAATAACGAGAAGGACAACACCGATTTTGAAGATTATCGAAATATTCGCCATTATTTTCTGGAGCGCAGTGAACTGTATAAAATTGAAAAAGTGCGAAGTAAAGTTTCGTCCCGAAATAGGATGAGCATTTACTTTTAGACAACATTAATGGACGGAGATTGGTTTCTCGCGTAATACTCTCTACCCTTGGCTATTTTGGATTCATCCACCCCCAAAATGGAATGACAGCCAGCATCCATCCTGACAGATTCTATTAAATTCAGATTAATTTAAATTTGAAAAGTTTTTCTATTTAAAGAGTTAGGATTGGAATCCCGAATTTAAATTTAAAGGGAGAGCAGTGTTTTAACTTTTCAGTTGCAAATGTCCTGTAATTATTTGAAATAGATATTCAGGAGAAATTCAAATAGGGGTCGACCTCTATATACACCTCGACCATTACTAATTGCCTTTATCTGTTTCAATGATTGGCAATAACCAATAGTTTTATGCAACGAATTCGCCAGTAATTTGAACAAGATATTAAAATAATTACAGTGGGAAGGTGTGGGTATCTGTTGTAGCTGCTTAAAGATTTATGGAACTACAATCGCATGCATTGTCTCCTAATAATATTGGATGGCTGACATTTCATACTGTTGTTAAAGAACCATATCCCAACGACAGATTTATCGTTGTAAGCAATTTAGGTAGTTTCTACAAATACACTCATTATGGCTTTCGAGGAATTTATGCATGAGCGTCCTTACATTGATGAGGAAGAAATATTTATTCTTAGAATCAGATCCCCCTTAAATCAATAGAGTGCCAAGGATATATTTACTCAATTATATCCAGATTATCTGCTTATTTTAGTGTATAATCAATCAGTCGGGTGGAGTTTTAATCGGAAAAAAAAAATAAACAGACGAAGCTCTTGTCATTATCGATACTTCAGACAGTGGCTTCTCGAAAAGAAGAAAACGGAAATCGTACTATAAATCAATCAAATCCATAATACCCAGCAGAAAGTTCAATTTACCGGGATGTTGATTCCAATTATTGGTTCTCAGAATCACTGGCTTCCTGAATTCAATTTAACAGCGGCAGGACTGCTTTCATAAATTAAGAGTAAAACTAGCGAAAATTTAGTCAAGCCGCGTGTATCTATAGGACTTGAAAATAAATAAGCCTGATGTAGGTGCAAATAGAACAAAGCACAGATGCTCTAAGAAGTCGTCTTCAGTCTCAGAACTAGCATTTTTCAACAGTCATTTTTGTCCAATACTGTGAAGGGTGACCAGATAGTATTATGGCTTCAGTGTGTAGGCAATTCGTCGCACCGTGGGAACGTTTGAGAGGAGTAAGTACACTCTTTTGGACCTAAAACCACTACCCAGACCGAGATTGGTGCAAAATGGAGAAGAAATCGACGCCATAGCGGCCTGTACCGAAAAAGATCCAGATGTGTCGATTCGGCGCCGACCAGCTTAATAAGGCATCGCCAGAGAGTCATTCCGGCATGTTTTGCGGTTGGATTTGATCCTACATCCATGTAAGATTGTGTAAACGGAAGAATTGAAGCCGAACGACCATAGACAATGCCGTAAGCTTGGTAAATGGTGGCTGGAAATGTTGGCCGGAGATCCGAATTTTGGCCAAAAAATCATTTTCTCAGATGAAGCCCATTTTTGGCTCAGCGACTATGCCAACAAGCAAAAGTGTCATTATTGGAGCAAAAACAATTCACAAGTATTCGGCCATGCATCGATGCATCCACAAAGTGCGGTTTATGGCATAGCGGCATCATCGTTATATGTATGCCTGACATCATTACCGTCGATGGTTTAAGGTATAGAGCGATGTTAATCGACAACATCGATATATCCGAACTGTGGTTCCAACAAGATGGCGCTACATGCCATACAAGCGACGCATCGCTCGAAATTGTGAAGGAGACATTTTGCGACTGGGTCATCTCACAGTGAGCGTTCATCAATTGGCCGCCGCGATCATTCTACTTGACACCACTCAGTTATAGCACTTTCTCTGGGGCCAATCACTTTGGATGAGCTTGAGGCCGACATTCGACACGCTATTGCCGGAACAACGCCTCACATATGAGACCGAGTCAACAAAAATTGGACTGACCGCTTGAAGCAGTACCAGCGAAGCCGAGGCGGCCTTTTGAATGATATGCTGTTTTATGGAGAATGGTATGAACGTTGTTGTTTTATTTACTTTTTTTTCCTATCGTTCTTATGTAGTCACCCATTACAATGATTAGATAAGTTATAGAGTCCGCGACGCGAACGTAATTTTCCGGAATCTGCAATTGTTTGCTAGCTTAACTTAAGAAGAAATATGGAAGAAACGTTGCGAATGATTACGTCTGTAAAAGCAGGCCAGTTGATTTTGTGCTGAGTGAAACAAAGGTAGATTTCCGCCCATACCCTTGGATCATTCACATTTGGGACTGCCTGCATACGACCTCGTGTCATTAATCTTATCTTACTAACCTGCCTCTTCTTTGTGCAAAGTGATGTAGCTCACCAAACAAAGTGATCTCTATGTAATTCAATCGTTCTATGTAATCCTCGACAAAACCTACGAGCAATGTCCTAAATATAACGTAAAAATTGGAGGACATCTCTGATAAAACATTCAGAGTGTAAACCGTCTACAACATCACCTCAGGCAACACGCACAATCTTATAAATTTTGCAATTATATAATGTAACTAGAATCAGCACATAGTTTTACCAACTTGATATCAATAAATCGATTCAATCTGATTCCTCTTCAACAAACCGCCAACCAAATTAATAATGTTGCCCAAGATGTTGGGACCCAAGACAATTGAACTTTCCTTCTTAGATGCTTAGATGGAGCCACGGTTCGGAGTGAACTTGGGCTTTAAGCCATTAGCAGTTGGGCACTTTAAGTCGGTTGTCAATATTTAAGATTCGAAAACCCTGCGAGCACTATTCATATCAGGTGACTGGTGCGCAGTTTGTTGACTAGGCTGATGTTTTTATACAGCTTGTATAGTTCATCCACCAATCTTCTACGCTTAAAATGCTCCATGATTGAACTATTTTAGGCTTCCCAAAGGGGTGTATCGTCACACATCACTAGGCACCAAAACTGGCTCATTGCAATTCCTGTGGAATCAGTTGAGTTTATCTTCAAAGGGTAAAAACTTAAACTTTGAAATCCGTGTCGTCTATTACCTCTTAGTTTCCAAAAAGGTATTTTCCTAAGAATTTCCTTCGTCTACGCGATATTACCTAGCATTCACACAGTAATGTGTGTTATGTCCTCAATCGCTTGCCGATCGCCGCAGAATTTTCAAATGTCCGTATCTACAAATTTGAATCTATTTCAACATTTCAGCAGAGGGTGGTGTAATATTGATATTATCGAGAAGTCCTCCACTTCTTGCAAGCTCATCCGCCTGTTCATTTCTCTCTATACCGTGGTGTCCTGCCACCCAGCACAGTCTCACTCGGTTCTGAATGCATAATGCTTTGAGCATCAGATTTGATGTATGTAAGTCGATTCCATTACCTTAAGAGCGGGCTGGCTGGATGAAGATAGCAATATCTCTTCCGGATACTGATCTTATCTGCATTAGCTCAGCTTTGGAAGACACTGCTTGCGTCCAGTAGTCTTATAGACACTGTTAGCTTTCATTTGGCCTGAATACTACATTTTGTTGCTAGTCGAAGTCGACCAAAGAAGGAATTTCATCAGTTAGAATTGAATTGTCTGGCAGTAGCTCTGCAAGGACCGCTGTATCTGACACTACTGCTCTTGAAGTGACCCAAATTCGTTTGTCGTATCGCACTGTTGCCAGCAAGTTTTTTTTATTAATAAATCGAGCGGTGCTAGGTACAGAAAGGTTTCCAATGCTGCCGTGAGCGTGCTGAGGTACGGAGCGCATCTGTAATGGCTATGGAAGCCGTTGTTTGAACCGTCGCTTATTTCCCGTAAGCAGTTTTCTTATTTATTGCTTTCCATCATACTAGTGCATCATATGTTATATATGGCCAGTGCACCATAGCGGCACTTAGGCCCCAATTCTTTCCTAACGTTCTTTTGCAGATAAAGACAGTATTATATACCTTTTTGATTCTTCCTGCTACGTTAAGATTCCAATTCAGTGTTTTGTCCAGAATTACACCGAGATACTTCGCGCTGTTCAAGAGGGATAGTCCCACACCGGTAATTTTGAGAGTTTAAATTGCGGTATCTTGTATTTTATGGTAAAAAGAACCAGCTCCGTTTTGTGGGGGTTGACATTGAGACCACGGCTGTTTGCCCATGTGCTGATCGTCCATTTAACCACTTAAAATATTCAATTATTTTACCTGCTCTATTGAGATCACGTCATCTTTTTAAGGATTTCATTAATGGCCAGCACCCACATAAATGGCGATATGAATCCCCCTTGCGGGGTTCCCCTGGTCAATGACATTCTAGCCGAGCTTTGTCCAATGGAACAGCTTATTACCCTACTAGCAAGCATGCTGCAAGCCCAATTTTTTATCCCCTGTTATATTTATATTTGCCTCTACTAGAGCACTTTTAAAGGCGCTGCACTTCACGTTATTAAAGAATCCTTCTATATCCCTACCACCTCGAGTGGGGCGGTTTCTACACATTTGCCTTTCATGTAAGCATGCTGCGACTCAGTCAAAAAACTGCATCTGTTCCTGGTATAAATTTCCAATAAACGCTCAGGGTTTTAAGCATAAATGATGACAGACTTATTGGTCTAAAATCTTTTGATGTTCTATACCCCTGTTTGCTAGCTTTAGGTATAACAACCACTTTAACTTCCCTCCAAGCTATCGGAATGTATCCTATTTTAAGACTGTGTCCAAGAATTCCAAAATTCTTTGGATAGCTACCTCTGGTGCGTTCTGAAGCATAATCGGTAGAATACCACCCGCACCGGAAGATTTGTACGGTTTAAAGGGCTGAATTGGCCACCGTATTTTTTCCCTGTTAATGAGAACCTTTTACCTCTTCGGCGAGACAGCTGATATTGTGGATTCAGGGAAATTGGTTCTCACCAAAGTTACCAGGACTTCTTAACTTCTTTCAGCCCACGTTTCATCGTTTTTTCTGAGGAAGCTCTGGACCCTCGTTTCTCTTGAAAGAATTTTGGGCAGCCTCGAAGCCTCGTCATTTGCCACAATAGATTCGCAGCACTTCTGCCATGAAGCCCTTTTGACTTCTTAATTAGGTACTTTAATTGCTTCTTACACTGACACTTCTGAACAGCTTCGCTTTATTGTAGAGTTTCCTAACCTCTTTCCTTTTAGGACCTATTTCGCTATTCCACCACTTTGTTTGAGCCTTTTCAGGTGTTTGGTTAGCTGGGCAAGCTTTTTTGAACGCCATTGTCATTACCTTGCTTATGTTTTCTACTGCCCTATCTTAGTTAACATTATGATCACACGTGATTGATTGGGTATCCAGATGTGTATTTACCACTTCTGTGTACTTGACCGAATCAGGCTTCCTGGGATTTCTTTGAAAACTTCATGCCCTGTTCTGAAAGTTTACCTTGAACGTATCCATCGGTAATCCGACATCGACGCTTCATTAACTTCTCTCCATTCCCTGATTTCTGATGTCTATCACCTCCTGCCTTTTTTTCCCCCACAAAAGTAAGAGAATTTCCTCTGTTCCATATGTATAACAGCATTTTAATCTATAACACAAGGATATCTGTCTGTAAGCTGACAAATACTTAAATTGTCAAAGAATAAAACAAAAAATGGGAGCCAAGCCCAGCATGCTTTCTGCTTCTCTTCAAAGATATCTTTCACAAGCAATCAAAATTTTGGCCGGAAATCAAAAATCCGGGAAGTACGAGTAAATACTGAGCAAAAGGATACCAATAAGGAAATCAGTGAAAGAAAACAATGAAACTCCTAACTAAATGTTTATCCGGTCTAATTTGTTCTTTTGATTCAGACGAATCAGGGCGTAAAGAAATTCAACTAATTGGATGGCTAATGATTTAAAGGGTCAATGTCATGGTGCTTGTTGTTTGAAAATTCCTAATTTAATAACGTAAATATATGTGTACTTGATTCCTCTTTCTTAATTAATAAACTATTCTCGAGAATAGATCAACCTGACTACAAGGCACGACCTCATAAATTACTTCAACTTGAATCAATTAGTACTCGAGTCAGTCTCGTGACATAAAATCGATTTTCACTAAGATTTCCTGCTGAAATTGGATCTACTTGTAACTATGAATAATGACTCACAAATGTCTTACAAGAATAAAGAGAGTATCTTTCTATCTTATTGTCCTGAATATATACTCGTACTCGCATTTAGCCAGCCAAGCACATGACAACTTATCAGTTAATCGCCCTCGTAAATATTTATCTTCTCAGAGCGTTTTTGTCGTTTAGCCTGCATAATGTCTGTTCTCATGTATAGTACATATATCATGAAGCATGTGGCAGAACAAAAGAGTCACATACGAGTAGGAAGGAGTACTGAGTTTATGGTGTCCTTCTCCTCCCAGTAATTAGTATCTTGTTGAATGCTTTACGTGAGTTGTAAGACTTAATGTAGACGAATGGGTGATGTGTATAAAGGTGCGTGTTTATCTCTACTTAGGAAGTGTTTGTCATGAACGTCGTCCACTTTAAGATTTTCTATTCATTGGAGTTAGACACTTTCTTTCCCCAAGTAACCTAAACTGCACGAATAAAAATGACAAATGAGTGCTTAAGTTTAGGTCTTGTTGTGGAAATTTTTCGACAACAATGATGCACTACACAATACATCATAGAGAGCGATGAGCAATACCGTAGTTTCAAAAAATATGAACTGTGTCAGAAATGAGCGGTCCGCAGAAGTAGGGCGGTGATATATAGTGCCATCGCCATCGCCAATTGAATCAACAGTGCGTCAAAAATCATAATTGGGTAACGTCTAGCCTTAAAATTGCCGAAGAGGAGGAGTAGCGCCAAAAAACTTGGTCCATTTCAAGCCATTTCCCTAGATAGTGACTCTTTCTCCAAATTGAGGGATGTACGTCAAGACTCCGCTTTTGTAAAATAGTAAGCTTCACTTAATTTTAAATGTTAATGACATAACAGGTCATGTCAAGGGATTAATAGAGCTAAGCCGGCCTAAAATGTGTGCGGATGATATATTATTGCTCGCAGGTTCGGTACTTGTAGATGCTATGCAGCTCATGCCCAACAAACTTGACAATTACTGCAAGATTTGGAATCTTAATCTAGACCTAACGATACAAAGTAATATTTAAGTATATCAATCTGGTAGACGGCCTCCAGCGAATGAAATTGCGAACAACAGACATGCACAGTGTGGCAAATAATATTTCGGATAGGCTCTAGAAAACATAATCAAAACACGATTTCTTTTTATTTATCGGCAATTTTTTTTTTCAAAATATTCTTCTTCACTGGCAATAGCGATTCAATATTGATTCAAATCCCTGCTCTATATCATTTTGCGGAGTTGCCACTAGTGGCCGTGTTTAAACTACTTGAATGGTCGGAATGTCGTCAAAAATGCATCCTTTAAAATTCAATTTTAATTTCATGAACAAAGAGAAGTTGCATGACGGATGATTTAACACACACACTTTTTTCGAGTGAAAAATTGACGAACAATGTAACTTGGTGCATTATCGCACAACAAAGACCAAGGAGAATGGTTTAAATAGACTCTTTGTTGATGTTTAAGGCCTCTTACATCATTCTTAGTAAAGCATTGCGATCATCAACAACAAAATCACGCACTTCTTGAATCATTTCCGATTCCGATTGAGCGTCCGAACGGAAATTGATCTTCCTGTGTGTTTGTCATCCTCCAGTGTCTCTCTGCCGTCCAAAAACCGTCTAATCCATTCGAAAACAACTGTTTTCGAATGCATTTTCAGCAAGTTTTTGTCAAATTTAATGACCGCTTTTTGCTCCATTTTACTAGTTAAATTTCAACATTAAATGAAAAGGTGTTCTGGAAAAATAATTTTTATAATCATTAAATGTCAACCAAGTGTCTCGAAAATTTGACTGATAGTGAAATTTTTTTCCAATAGATGGCGCTCTTGGTTGTTGAGATATGGCTCGTGTCCGGGGAATTATTTGCCATACTGTGTGTGTTTTGTACAATTATTTTATTAAGTTAATAGTCACTCACAACCTGGCGACATCTAGTGTTACAACTTTTCCTACCCATAAATTGTGCTAAAATTACCTCCAAAGAGGTAATCGATTGATGTACTAGTTGATCAAGGCTCCACTTTCCCAACTTTTAAGTGCGAGTGCTGACCAGAAGAAAATAGCAACGAGCTCTTAAAGAGGACCCACGAGTTCTTGAAATTGTCCTCTGCGATTTTAATGCAACGCTGGGAAGAGAAGGAATCTTTGGTAGTACTCTCGGAAGATATAGCCTGCACGACACCACCTTCAATAACAGATTCAGGCTTGTCGTAGCTAGCACGCGGTTTTCCCATCTCTATATTCACAAATGGACATAGAGAACGGTGATCAACCAACCGTCAACCAGATTGACCACATTGTCATCGACGAAAAACTTTCCCGCAGTGGCAGCACTGCCAAGAAGCAATCAGAGATGCCGCTTCTGGTGTGATGGGTTTCACTCGTCCACCACAACGAAACCCCTGGTTTGATGAAGAATGCCGGCAAGGAAATGCAGCTAAGCAATATGCATATAGAGCGGGACTGCATAGAAAGACTATAGCTGCTCACGAGCTCCATGAGCAGAGGAGGAGAGACAAACAACCGCTTCTCAGGAGCAAAACGAAAAAGCATGAGAAGCGGGCGAGGAAATTTAGAGATGTTTCTCCATCCACTACAATGAAAGTCCAGGTTTGACGACGAGTGACGGCAGGTGAAAAGTAAGGAACATACAAAGAGGCGTTAAATAGAAGGACCAAAATTGGCAACAAGCTATACGTGCAGAAAAGGAGCGTGATTCGTAAGTATCATCTATAGGTGAAAAAACACACCATGGATTCAAACTTCGAAGTCTGTACAGACGAACTAGTAGTAGTAGAGTCTCAGTCGATGCTGAGGATTTGGAAAAAATACATTTCTGCAGACAGCTGTCAAGCAGGAAAAACCTTTTAACCTGGTAGATTTAGACCAACAATTCCGTCCGACCGACCTGGATGAAGCTACTCATATCTAAGCTTTGGTTCAACAAAGACGCTGGAGCGGACAGCCTGATTGTCGAGCTCTTTAAAGCGGCAAGCGATGATCTTCATGATCTTCGGAACTACCTAAGCTCTGCTATTAATTCAGAGGGTGCTATTGGTAATGACTGGAAGGGTAGATGCATACAACGATGAACTGTACGACCTGTGCAGATACATCGACAGTTCCGAAAAAGTGCTTAGATATGGACATTAATACTCTGGTCCTAAAAGTCTTTGAAATCCTCATGAAGATGTTCGAATCTCGAAACTGAGAATCGCGAATTGCAAACAGAAAATAACTCATACACGAGTACATATACATCATTGTGAATTTATGATGATGATATTTCACAGTCTTTCGAATAGATTGTCAAATACTCGTAACTTGGAAGCTACGATGCAGTCAGGGTAACATATAGGTTTTCAAGAATTCAGCCGGCTGCACAGATGAGGCAGCTGACTGTTCAAATTTAGACTTAAAGGCGGCTACGTGCATCCTTGCTTTCAAATATTCAGATAGTAACGGCAGCGCTGCGCATTTCCTGTAGCAATTTTTTCTGGCTGCTCTGGCTGCACAACATAAACAACTCAAACAAAGATGGCAATTTCTCTAATGTTGGCTTTTGTTTCGAGATAGAGACAAAAGCTCTAAAGCAGATATTAATAATATTAATTTTAATGACACCTTTCGTTTATTTTGACAGAAGTTAGCTGTGAGTCTTTCAGTTCAACGCAGCCGACTGTTCAATATTAAGCTGCTTAAGAGAGAATATTTGGAGAAAACGTAAAAAAAATTTGCAGCGAAGCAGGCTGAATTCTTGAAAGCACCCATAGTATCTAAACTGTCAATGTGATGGCTTTTTTGGATTTAGTTTAAATGCAAAAATTGATGGCCAATGGATTGTAAGTTTCGTAAATATGCTGGCTTCGAGCAAATATCTAAAATGCTTGATTTCTGGAAAGTCTGGTAAAGGTTTTCCCTCTACAGGTACTGTATTTACTGAAATTTTTTGCGATGTAAGATAGGGACTGCGACTTCGAAGTTTTTTGCCAAAGGACTGCTCCCATCGCGTAGCCTGATGCCTCGGTGAATAATTCTCCAGGTATTACAATGAGCTAGTTGGGCTGGCTGGGTAAAACCCACATTGAATGAGTCGAAGGCTTGCGTAAGTGATGGTGTTCATCCTATTTCTTTGTTCCTCTTGATGCTTCGATCCTTGAGACAGGCATTTCGGCTTGCAGCTCAGCCGTATTTTTATGAAACGCCTATAGAAATTGACAGATCCGATACGTATGTATCTGCGCAATTTTTCACTATATATGGCAGTTTATACATAGTTTATACATAATCCCAAATGGCTTTGACACATCAGTAATGTGGTTTGGTACGTTTGGTCCAGATAAAATAGTTGAAAAATGTTGTTGTTTCATTTTCTAATATCACTAGCTATTTTGAAAATTCCAGATTTCACTGAATGCAGTCGGAAAGTTAACTTCACTGAACCTTGTCTGCGGTCCAGGTCACAATGGAATCACGGGCAATGAAATTGCCAATAAACTTGCTATGCAGGTCTTAGAAGAGTGTCAAGACCCGAACCTGAATTACCACACAACTGGTGGTGGCATGACTCCCCTGGTCTCCAGTACACTAAACGAATGCTTCGACGGGCTTCTTGCCATCTTTCGGTAGGAAAGGCTGCAGGCAACTTACTACCATCCTGTCGGGATCTTTACTTTTGACAAGCACTTAAATGAACCAGGCTTAAGTGATACAGCATCGATGATTGCTGTGAAAGTGATGACGACAATGCGGTTTATTAGCTTTATGAATGTCTGGCGTACGATCGTATCAGACTGCAGTTAATTGGCGTTGGGTGGGTGGTGGTAATACAATACAATGGACTGGTCTTTGGTTTAAGTGTTCTGTTTCTGCAGAAAAAAAATCGTTTCTAAATTGTGATTAATTAATTCCGGGTTTTTGCAAGTTTCTCAGCTTTGGCTTTCACAAACTAGTCCAACAAATGAAAGCAGAGATAAATTGCACTATCTACACTGCCTAAATATGCCACCACTTTTGTATGATGTCCGAACAAAGAGAGCAATTTTTCCTTGAGTTGAAAGAGATATCAGATTTACAATTAGAAATTCAAAAAACGATGTTTGAAACGAAGTACTCGTACAGCATCCAATTTGTTTCAAAAACCAATCAAAGAACGTTGTACTCTTATGTTAGGATTTCGACATGCAGGAATCCACCAAATGCCAAAAAAATGTTCTCTGCAGAAGATCAATGCCGGCTAGTTTCTGGAATGCAACTTGGCTTCATTCGCAAATTTAGAAGTCAGTCCTCAGTGTTTGTGTTTATTCAGTTATTGGCTCTAACCAAAGATACATGCTCTTTCCATTGGTGTGCACATCCAAGTGCTCTAATTGCAACTATCATAGCTGCACCTATTATCATCAAATTACCGAAGTGGTACTCGGAAAATGTGGAAATTGAAAGAAGTGAAGGACGTATCATGCAGTGAAGTCACGAAATCGAATGCAAAGGCGAATTTGTATCTCCTCTTTCCAATGCCATATTTGTACTTTGAATTTGAAATTTTCATCCTTCCGTGGGATTTTGCTTTTCTTTGATCTCGTATCCGACTTTAGCTGTTTGCTTCTGCCTTTTCAGTTGAATTTCCTTTCTGATTCACCGTGATAAGCTTTAACTATTTGATGGACTCTAGGATTTCTCATTTACAGACTGAGGGTATCTACATATGAATGACTTACTACCTCTCGAGTCCACTACGTATGATATTTTCTTTAAAATTTATTTTTGAAATTGAGCAAAGTAGGGCAAAGGTTCTGAAAGCAACATGTAATGTGATGCTTGATTCCTCAGATTACGAAATTAAAGTCACTCTCTTACTCTTCATCTTCCAGATTATTTTTGAAGACTCCTACAGATTTGGAATTCTGCTTGGGGTAAACTATCTGACAATTTAAAAATCTCATTCTGGCACAGGCCCTCCGTTCAAGAAAAGCGGTGGGATGAGAACAAGAAGGGTGAAAATCTGTGACGTAAGCGATTGGCACGGAGACAAAACAAACATCGTTCATTAGAGTGTGAATTGGTTGTAATAAGACAAATGCACGGGAAGGAACTCCATAGCTCCATAGCTAATAGCTTAACACACAGACCGGCACTGCATAGAATAACAAGAGCGGCCTATGAGCTCTACAAACAAAACAGAAATGAAGAATATTGGGCTGCCTTAGGAAAAAGAAAGAGCATGGAAAAGGCTTGATTCAGGAAATAGAGAGGTGCTTCTCCTCAATATTCGGACGTTTTACCGAAAAGTAAAAATAAACTTTGAAGGCAAAAGGACTCGAACAGGGGTTTTGATGACCTAGCCCACCTAGAGTTTTTGAACTCAGGTCAAGTAACTCTACTTTCTTATTTGATGACTTTGAACTTATGTTGTTGTGAAATTACTCAGGAATGATCTTGGTCTGAGTCTGAGCTGTTAAAGGATTGTAGTCATGCTTCCAGGAAAGGCTATTAACCGGTGTCTTTCGTCTTTTCAGGGGAAGACAACGTTAACGCTTCCTCTCTAAGCAGAGATATTTGCAATTGCTTCGCGATGTCTAAAGTGGTAAGTAATTTTCTTTTTGTCTCTTCGTTGAAAAGAATGTGGACTGTAGTTGAGGTAGTATAACTGAGGTTATTACTGGTTTTGCCTTTGACATCACCGTTGAGAACAATTCGTGCTGACTCTCTGCCTGAACCAAGAAGCCTTTCACCTAGCACTATCTTAAGTGCAAGTTGGTAGAAATCTCCTTCCAATTGTGTGCGCCACAATGCAGTTGTCGTCTGCACCGCCGTCAGATGGGAATAGAGTTGAAAACTCTGTTCTAGCTGTATTTTCTATACGCCCAACAAGGCTCAGCAATCACAAGTAGCCCATCAAGACTGTTGTCGTCGTACAGCGCGTACAGTTCGTAGTTGAATTTCCTCCTCCATTTTTCGTTGATGCCAATAGGACCGATAGTCACACGCGTACCTTACTCTCGAAACGGCCAGGGTCTTCGTCAATCGAAAGATTCAATTCTTTACGCCGTAGACTAAGAGAGAGAAGGATCTTAACCGCCAGTTCCCTTCACTTGAACGAGAGTTCCTTCGATATACTCGCATGTAACTTAGCCATATTGGGAGTAAGTAAAGCAAGCTGGTTCTACGCGACAGAGCACAAATCCTCAACGTGAGCCACTGTGCTTCTCTATTCAGGCAAGCTCTTCTGCAGTTCCCGTCAATACTGTGTCTACTTCTATCACCAACAGCATGGTGATAGGATCTCATCGCCAAGATTTCGGACACGACTGTATGACACCATCATACAGTGTTGTGCCTTAGCGAATTCCTCAATTAATGATGAAGAGGAAAATTTCTGCAATCAGCTAGGCACAATATTAAACGCAACGCCGAACGGGAGGCCTGAGTTCAAAAGTAGGCTTCGAAAGCGTGCCGCTCAAACATGTTATCAACGAGCGCGACTTTGGTGACTAAGGTGACAATGGTGAGCGATTTGTTATTTTCTACAAAACCAATCGCCTAGTCACAGGAGGTACCTTGTTTAAGCACAAAATCTGCCACAGAGCTGGCTGTCAACTGATAGGCAATCATAACCATATCAAGCATTTGGTGATAAGTCGACGTTTCAGAAGTTATATTTTAGACATCTGAAGACGACATGGCGCTGCTAAGAGATCATCGCCTTATGGTAGCTACTGTACATTTAACGACTTTATAGGTTCAATAACTCCGCAATATCACAAGAATACCCGTGATTAAATCGAAAGGCTAAATATCCCCTCAGTAAGCCAACAATTAAGGGATCACTTTTCGCTGGGAGTGGAAGTTGCCGACAACCATCCAAGAACACTGGAACTCTGTGCAAAATGTTTTACATCTAGAACAGGAGTGCCATCGAAAAAATTTACCCACTCTCATTTCGAATTTGGATGCGAAACAACGGGCAAAACTTTGTAATGGACGATGAATCGTATGTTTTTGTTGATTTCAACCAGGTTCCGGGGGAGGCATTCTATGCCGCCAAAGTTAGAGGAAATGTTGAAGCAAAGTTTCAAGCCCAACCTAAAGCGAAATTTCCAAAAAAAAATTCCTTGTTTGGCAAGCAATTTGTTCTTGCTGACTCAGAAGCCAAACTTTCATCACGACTGGCTCAATAAATACCGAAATTCATGTAAATGACTGCCTGCAGAAGCGCTTAAGGCCTTTTTACAATAATCACCTGATCTTGCGTCATGTCACTATGGAAAGAGAGCGATGGATTAGTATGAGCTTAACAACGTTTCGGTAGTGCCTAGGGAGGCCAATCCTCCGAATTCGCCAGAACTTAGGCCAATTAAAAGATATTGGGCCCTGGTCAAAAAAAAAAGACTACAGGCCAACAAAAATGCTGTCAACACCCGGGAAGAATTCAAAAAATGTTAGAAAAATAGCTCTCAAAAGGTGACAGATGGGACCATTAAAACAATTATGGAAGGTGTTCCTGAAAAAATTAAAAAATTGTAAAAAATAAAGATTGATTTCTTTTGTTAATTTTTTCAGATTTGGAGACTTTTAATTTTTTTAAATTTTTTAAGTTCTATTCTTACTGTATTTTTATTTATTTTCGGTGGGCAAATTTTTTTTTATGGCACTAATTAGCAAGTTGCTTATCGAGGACACTTGGAGGTGATTGAAGAACGCAAGCTACTCAAGGCACTAATGGTAGGAACAGGACAAAGGTAAATTTATCAACGCCCTTGGTAGAGAAGCAGCGAGCAGGTTTACTACCGGAATAGTATACAATACCAAATAAGGTGCTGAAAAGTGATCGTTGTTTTAGCCAGCATGCAGTGAAAGGCCATTATGGCATAGCTATACTGAATTAAAACGATAAATCGTTATGTCTGATGTGTGTTCATCCGGAAAGGGCGGTCTAATTGACATTAGAATTAATGCCTTACTTTTGTTGATTGGGGGCTAGAAATTAATGACAACGTCATAATTTTTTTTGCAGAAAATTGTTCTGGCTGATGTTGCTCATTTCATCTGTCTGGGTATCTAAACAAACAAAACTATCGCTTCTAGGTCTCCAAAAACCCAAAAGATTTAGTGCGACATTCTATGGTGGTGTCATTGGGCCATGTTTTTTTCGAAAATCATCCTAGTGAGACCGTTTCAGTGAATCTATTGCGTTACAGAACGATGCTGAGTGATTTTTGTTGCCGCTCGCTTTGCAACTAGGCTATAGACTGTCTTTTGCGAAATAATAGCCTAAGTAGATACAACAGCCACTTTGAAGTTTAAGTTGGCTTCTGTTCCAACATCTGTTTCTATGTCAAGAGGGTAGAGTGCAGTCATCTACTTGAAATTGCCAAGGAAGATCAAGAACAATTATTAATTATTTTACTGTAGCATTTTTCATTGATCCTTCATGTACATTCTTCCGCCTCCAATTGCAGTAGCATTTGCTCTCAATATTATGTGCTGTGCCATATGAGTGCTATGACCTAGAATGTAGATTTATTACGACAACATGGCACCAGCATTTAGAAGTGACATAAACGAACGTCTATTACAAGTGCATAATGACATTGGCGACCCCGCACAGTTACGAGTGGCATATTTGAATCTCATATAAGCCCGGAAATTGTTATGTAAATGGAACGATACAGGTATGATACTACTTTCATCCCTAACCCACTATACCTCAATAGAATTCATACAAGCACGTTCACAAAGGGTGGTAGTTTCGCTGTCCTGGCTATAGATACGTTATAAGTTTGGTTTCAGTCGATAGCTGCTTCTGCTGAATCTCTGCCCCAATTGCAAATTCGATCCCCTGTCAGTACAAAATCGAATCGGTTGCAGTGCGTCAGCCCTTTATCTGTTGAAATGTACTTTGAAAGTAGTCATCTTGCTATAGACGAGATGAACGATGCACGAAAAGCCCCGAGGGCTGTTGGAATACATCAGCTTGTGTTAGAAGAATTAAAGCAGTATTACATCGCATTCCTTTTAGACTATCGAATCTCAATTTCCTTTCATCACAGTGTGCTTGTTGCCACAGCTTTCAGCAGTGCTTGTCTTATTGGAGTACTCTATTGTAATAAATCTATTCCTCCGACAAAAGAGCTATGTTTTCTAAGTCAAGATAGAATTGTTTCAGAAAAGAGTGAAGTGTGTTGTAAAACCCTCTTATTAAGTTTCCTATGCTCTCTTTATGGCACTTAAATTACCGCTGCGCTTCATATTAAAGCGAAAAACCATTTTCTGAAAGTTGGGTAATTTTAAACTCGCCGCCGGACTTTTTGGGATGTCATGTGCATGCTTTTAATAGTATGATGCTCAGTTTCATGACTCGGCATTACATACTTAAAACCAAAGAATGAATGCATAATTATAAGAGTACAAACATGGACACATTCCCTTTTAATTCCATCAGCAGGACCTGAATCGTACATGGGTGTGGATAATGCCTTGCAGCAAATGTCAAACAAATGGGTTCTCATTTTGTGTTTTAATGAATTGCTCGTAATTCTCAAACCACATATTGCTAATTATTGGTAATTAGAACACAGCGTTCGTTGATTCCAGATGTTGACATCTAGATGTGGTAACATGGACAGAATGTGAAACATTGTGGACAACAGAATCTGTTGTGGACGAAATAAATTGGGATTATTGTTAGATCGGTAAAAACAACTGCTTGGCTGCCTTGCAGTCGAACAAGAGCCCACTTAGCCAGGAATACATTTTGTCCTCATTATAAAAGGGTTTTGCAAGAGCTCACCAGAATAACTAAAATTGTTCAAATACAGAATATGATACAGACGAATGATTTCTATGGAATTGATTACAGTCAACACAGAGGATATCTTACAAAATAACATGGACATACTGTATTAAACTCGCGGAGTTCTAGGTTTTCAGAATTTCTCAGTAGCTTGAGGAGAGATGAGAAAGCGGTTGAGTGATAAAGTTCCTAAGGTACCAGCACCCAATTCTCCAGTGCCGGGCGTAGGCAGGACATTCGCAGAGGTAATTCATCACGGTGTTGTCATTGCTTTTATAGTAAAGGGCACAAGATGTTGTATCGATTATAGCTAACACACTTGAGTGCCAAGCAGACGCATAGTGCCCTGTGACGATGCCAGTAAGTAGCCTCTTAGAGACGTTGAAAACTACCTGTTTAGTACTCCGGCAATTTGCTATTCCCAGTTATGCTCCTATGAAACATAACTATCAATACAATCCCTAACCGAACGCAGGCCTGCCGAGCATGGATTTAAGTCTTGAAAGACTCTCTTCTAAAGCTTACTCAGCAAGTTTACCGCGGATTTTATTTCTCGTGTTCTTGTTGTGAATTGGGACCCTTTTCAGTTAATTCAACCTTCTGAGCGCGTTAAGTGAAGTCTTGAACTCTCAAATTAGCTTAAAAGTCGTGAAATGATTCACCAACGTTTTATTCGTAGCTCAGGTGTCGACGCCACAGATTCAAATGCTACACCTCTTCACTGATTCTTCACTATAAAGTTGGCTATCATCAACGTTGAATACAAGTTGTCCTCGCAAGGAGTAAAACCTTACGTTGTCGTCCTCTAGAGCGATATTCGCACTGCATCCTAAATCAATTAATAAGCCGCGCTAGTAGATGCGACAACATTCATTCTTCCTGGGACAGATTCTAGCCGAAACCTTACCTAGGCACGAGTGAGGAAGATTTCGAATTTTTTTCGTGACAGGAGTTGCATCACGACCAGGGTCAAACGATAGCTGGCGCGCAAGGTCAATCAGACTACGGTGCCCGTTTAACCAAAGGAAACATTTGTTTCAATGTAAGATGTATTTTAGTGCGCAGCTTATGATATGAATAATAAGAAAAGGGAGTTTATCCAATTTGTCTAGAGCATGGTCAGGCAGCCGAGACGGATCGTTCTTTCGAGACAAAAATGCAACAATAAAAGCTTGCTCCACGAGATTACCTACTAATAGAATATAATTAATAGCAATTTTCTTATTCACAAGGCCTACTACTTTTTTACACAACCAGAAGGCCGGAAGCGTCTACAGGTTTTCTATGTTTTATGTTTAGTCGAAATAAGCTTATTTTCCTGGGTCGGGAGAACCCTAAAGCCCATTCCTAGTGCACCAATCGCCTATTACGCTTAGAGCTACCTGAGCTTTAGAGGAAACAATTGTTGGTGTGATCTCCGCAAGAGTTTCCACCTCGAAATTCCACTTGCTTGGCGCCGAGTATTGAACATAGATGCTCTCTTATCCGCTCTAGAACTATCATAGATATTACCTTGGCTACCTCTGGGAGAACACATTTTCCTCTCTAGTCTCCACATTCTATCAAATTTTAACAACGACGCAATAACACCAATGATGTTGGCTTCCAGTGCGTCGATTGTTGTTGCATTGTCAGGGTAGACTCGAAAATTTACGTGTTCTCAAGGAGAATAATCATAGGTCGCCAAATCACAGGTTCTTGGAAGGCAATTTATACGCTCATTACTCGTAAATGTGCAGTCATCGAATGTTTCCTTCAATAAATAGCCCTATCTTGCTGGAACCACTTCTCTTTCATATTCATACCATACAATCGGGGAACAAAAAAGCCATTAATCAAGGCTTCTTGACTGTCCGTCACGCGCTGATTAGCTTCATTTTTGAAAAAAAAAAATGGCCAGATCTATCGGACCTACAGACCATACGAAGCTGTGCATTTTTCGGGATGCAAGGACGTTTCATTAGTCTCATGTGGTTATTGACATATCCATTGGGCCAAAAATGAGGCTCATCACTGAACGGTTGATGAATTGATTTTGATTTTAGGCTCATTCACTTAAACTTCGAAGCAAACGTTGGTCAATCAGCTTCAATTCTTCCACGAGCTTAATCTTGCAAGCCATTTAAACAAGATTTGTGTGTACAATTTTCCATAATGTGGACGGACAATGACAACGCTGTAGTGAGCGTCGTCGAATCGATAAATTTAGATCTTCTTCAACACTCTTCTGAACAGATGCAATATTCTCTTCAGTATGGACTCTTCTTTTGCGTCTCGGTGTCTCTACATCTTCTAAAGAAAATGTTGTATGGAGACAGTCAATGTCAATTATGTCGGGCGTAATACTCGTATGATGCAAATGCTCTAAAAGCTTGGCGCACAGAACCCTAAATTCTTAAATTTGCTGAATAAAAATGACACTGACAGTTTGCAGTCTGGCAATGGATTGACTGATAGTTGGAACTGGGTCGAAAAGACACTCTTTGCTGAGTCCAAGGTCCAATGTCAAAATAAAATAAATCTTGCAGCACGGGTATGTGTTAAAAAATCTTAATAGGCATTCGTTTAACCTATTCTTCTCTCTCAATAAACATAAGACATTCTTAAGGACCAAAACTCTTATTCCTCTGTCAGAAGTTTTACAAAACAAAAACACTTTAGTTCAAAGTTAGAAACACTTATTTACGTTTTCCTTCTTCTCTGTTTATTTATGTGTTGAAGTGAAATAAGAACTTACAGCCCCAACTTATAACTTGACACATTTGTATTGATCTCAATATTCCCAATGTTAGGCTTTGGGGGGTGTCGAACAGGCACATTTGCCTTCATATTTGAGCTGTATGCATCGGTTGACAAACAGTCGCTTTTATAAATCGCCAATAGTACCACTCGACTAACTATTTGTTCAACTTTCTTCGCGACTGGTTTCAGTTGTTTCAATAATAAATAGATATTTATAGTCAATCATGAAATAACAATGCAGATCTCTTATGCCAAATGAGTATTTTTTGCTCCATCTCTTAGGATAATCGAATTGATGACATATTTATATGAAACAATAAACGGAAAAGGTTTTCTGTAAATCAGACGAACTTTCTAGGAACCTTATTTATTATGTATGCGTTCATATAACCTAACATTTCAAATGACTTTGTGAATACGGTGAGGAAATTCATGTCCAACTTTGGTAAATTCAATTGTTAAATTGTTCAACCTTTTGAGCTTGATATTAGAATTTCTACAGCGTAGATTCAGCAACTTCGGGTTCGTTTCAAAGTGCCTGCAAAAAATATTTGAAAAATTTTCTTGACAAGTTGTACCCTCTCAGCCTGGCATTCTCACTTTTTCGTCTTTAAACCGTCATAACAGCCAAAATCTCGAGATCGACGCAGAGTTGATTTTCTTACGTCACCCCTTAAGTTTATTCATGCTGAAGAAGACTTTGCACTTTTCACGTTGGGGCAGCTTGGCAACTTGGCAAAATGATGGAGATCTTTGGACTGACGTCCCAAAGCGCCTTGATATGTATGTACTCGTATAAGTGTTTGTGCTCCTTTTTGTTTTTGGCCAAGTTGGCTTTGTTATTGTGTCTCAGAGTTGGTTGGAATTTCATTGGGACCGAAAACTGTGATTTCGTTGATGATTGTACTAAATTACCGCAAGGACTACCACTAATCAACTCACCACTTCGACACGCCTTCCATTGTCGTCATCATAATTCATTCTGTTGCATCCGATTGCTTAAAAATTCAAATAGCGATGCTGCAGGAATCTATGTGTCACCTTTAAGCCCATCAATCTGGTGGCTTAACAAGCGATAAGAACACCATATTGTCCCTTTAAAAAAAAAACGTTCAGTTGATACAATTAATTTAAGCACCTGCGTTCCGCATGAGATTAACCCGGTCTTATAAGCACAAGGTGGCGCAAAATGAATCATCCTATCGAAAGATGTTATGATTTTTGTACACAAATGGAGCGCTATACTCCGCTGTCAAGCCATCCTTAATCTCAACAACGAAGAGGACGATTTTGTGTTGAAAATCATCATGGGCAACGAGGCGCATTTCCACTTAAGTGGTTACGTCGTTAAGCAAAATCTTCGTTTCTGGGGCACTGAAAATCCGCGTGTGATGCACGAAGAACCACTACATCCACAGAAAACCACTGTGTATTGCGGCGTTCACGCGGGAGGAGTGGTTGTGCCGTAATTTTTTGAGGACGCCATCGGCAATACGGTCACTGTTACTGGCGAACGCTACAGGGCCATAATAAATGATTTCTTATTGCCGGATTTGGATGAGCGGGGCTTGATGAACATGTGGTTTCAACAATACGCTGCTACCACACAAACAGCACGAACCACAATGGATATTGTCAAGGAAGCGTTTCCCGGTCGGTATTCTCTCGTTTTGGCGATTTGTCATGGCCAACAAGATCGCCCGATTTAACCATCCCAGAATTCTCTCTTTGGGACTACTTGAAGTCGCGGATTTATGCCAACAGACAATCGCAGCCCTTAAGGAGAATATTCGACAAGAATGCGAACAACTATCACCAGAAATCTTCGGAAAGTCATTTAATGATTAATTTTGCACCACCTTGTAGTAGATACCAAGGCCCTCTCTTACACTTGTGCTAGAGCAGAATCTCTCTGCGCATTTAAGAACACTCATTTGCAACACATCCGTAACTGTTTTTACGCATACTCGTCGTCCCTAACATCGTTAACTTCTTTTCAATTGTCGACACAGATGTAGTGCTAGATGATGGTAAGTTGTTTAGTAATTGCAGAATCATGGCAGTCGGAAATGTGAAACACGTGGTGGTAAATTGGCTTTTAATGGACTATTCACTGCAACTGGATCAAGGTCTTTGCCACCTTTTGATTTTGTACTCAGCCCAAGCCGATAGTCTTTGCGTCCGAAAAACAGCGATAGTAAACAATTTTAAAGTCTATCCTTAGTGCGAACATCCTTGAATAGAATTCTTGGTTGACAATCATTGAATCATCAAAACGGCTCGCTCTAAAGTCGACTTTAATTTCAACGTCGTCATTTGATTTATCATCCAAAAACTCAAAGCTAAAGTTCTGAACATGCTTGGAGTGAAAATAACCAAAACTGCCTTCTTGTGTAGACGAGGTTGGTCCGTACAACGACATCCATCAGACTGAATTCAACGTATATTCAATTCACAATAAGAGTGCAGTCGGAAGTTGATCTACAGGCATCGGCTAGGTTGATGTAGCTTGAGACTGTCAATTGGTTGCAGGTCGACGACTATGAGTTTTGGACGAAATATCAAGAACTTTTTCTCTGTTTTTATCCTTAGAAAGCTGAAGGTACCAGTTGAAGAAATCTGTAAATGATGTCAGTCTGTGAATAGAGAGTTTCGGAAGGCCTGTCTGACCCAGTAATTTTACATACATATTGAGGTGTGCATAGAACAAAATACATTATTTGTTACTGGGGGTGAGTGAAGGCTTTTTCGCGACCAAAATTTGAATTATGAAAACATAATTCAGTGGTTCCGCGTTTGAATGCGAGCAAAATGCGTGTAACTCATTGCACAGATTTCCTTTAACCTTCTTTCCACTTTCCTTCTATTGCCCTAGATGCTATTGTTGTCATGAAATAGTGTAACACTTGGAACTCGAATTGGATACCAGAGTAGGGCAAGATATAAGTAACAGAAAAATACTCAACGGCGTCGTCGTTGCAGGTCAACTCACAAAGCCGTACGGGTTCCGATTCACCACGTACGGGCGGTTATGACTCGGACTGTAAAATGGTGAAGGTCCTGAACACACCGCTATCAGAAAAAACGCGCTTTTCTACTAACAGAAAAGGTTGTAGGTCCACTATTTACAAACTATTTACCTTCCGCGAATTTCAGTTTTACGAATGGTATCATAACCTCTATAGAGTTAAACTGGAGGGATCCGTATCTTTTCTCGCCTTGCCTACCAAACTAAGCTAGAACTCCTGTTCCCCTATCTATAATAGCTCGCCTAGCGAGAGACACCACAGATAATTTTGTCGTCGTATCAGACATCGTATTAAAATCAACAAATTACAATGTCGCAATGGCTGAAGAAACATCTGAGCCTATAAGATGACATCCAATAATTGTTAACTAATAATTACGATCTTTTTGATGCGTTAGAAAAACCTATCAACTATAGCGCTTGGTCCGAAATAGTAAATCTGTTCTTTCTGGCACTCTTTGTCCTTATATACCATTTTACCCCTGCATACTATTCTCAAACTCAAAATTAAGGACATTCAGTTGATGTCAAGTTTTTGACGTGATTTAAGAAATGAGAGGTGTGCTTTGGTAAAAACATTTTCAGATTGCAGTGCCACTTGTAGAGGTATGTTCTGTTGTATTAGTTGCTCTTATTTGCTCATTGTGCCTTGTACTAATTGTAAACGAAAATCACGATATGAAGGGCTCCAAATTTTCTACGAAAGATCTACCTCCAAAGTGGCATCGATGACTTGTAAAAGACCTGGCAGACAGTACAATTTTCAACCATTTTAATCAAAGACGTCTGATAAATCTTCTCATAAATAGTGTACTTTTACCACATATCAAGGAATCGAATATGCTTCAGAGTTCTTGTAGTTCCTTGCAATAGAGTGTGTTTGTGATTTAAGAATACTCAAATATGGTTCAAGGCCTTTCCAAAAGCTGATGAAATACTTCTTCATTCATCATGTTATCATGGTATGTCTTTTTTGGCACTCCAGAATACATTCATATTGTTCTCGTGGATACTAACCAACGATGTATGTAAGTCGCATCTGAATTCCTCATTTTAAAAGAAACCACTGACCACACAACATATGTTCATATGTTCATACTGTACTCAAACGAAGAATTTCTATTCAAAGAACATTTTCACACCATTGAACGTAGGAATTCGATTCCACTTCATGGTTTAAATTGGACGAAATTCGGTTACGATATTCCTTTGGAATGAGAAATAAATTCCAAATTTGAATACCAAACCAAACCTTTTGTGAAATTGAATACAATCGAATGCCTGAGTATGCACATGCTTGGAAAATAAGATTATTTTTTTGACCGAAAAACCACAGGTGGTTACAACAAAAAGAAACCAATTTCTAAAGCTCTGCTAAGGGAATTGTTTGAGGTGACGCTCTTACCCTGGGTACATGGTCCAGTTCCCATTTATGAAGCCAAAGATGGATGCGGTCGACTCTGTAAGGTCTTTGATGTTAAAATGTTGTCAACCCCATTACAGTAACCAAAATAAGGACATCTTAATAAATTTAAATCTCATTGTGACCAATTTTGGGAGAGGTTTTAGACACCAGAAACATAACAACAGTTCCAAACTAGGTCGTTTCGCCAAGATAACGAGATTTAAAACTTGACATGACCTAGAAACAGATAATAATGAGAGCTTATAGGGCTTCAAAAATTCTGACAGCCAAGATTGATGGGTAAGGAAGTAGGCAGACTCTGGTTTCAGAAAATTGAATAAAGTAGTATTCATCATGCCAACGACAGTATCAAGAGATGCTGTGAAGAAATGGGTACTTTTGGATACGAAACAACTGACTTTTTCTAAAACGGATGATTCATCCGCATCCCTACGAACAGCTGAAGAAATACTAGAGTCGAGTTGCAAGTACTAAAGAAAATTCTTTTGTGTTTCCCCTGAAGCAGCGACCTGTGGAAATTCTATATCAAACAAGTGTCATGTAGGTGATTTCAAACTGTGGGCCTCCATCAGACTGGCCAGCCAAACAATTTCAGAATATTTGATTGAATCGTAGCGCCACATCAAGTTTGTGATGCGATCAGCTTGCATTCATTTTTTGACGAAAAATTTCTGGCCAAGTTATATGAGAGTAAGTGAAGAATTTCAGCTTCAAGATTCCATTTGACACATGGCAATGTGATTTCTCACATACGACGAAAATTTTAAAGTTTCTTTCGGCACATCATACAGCTGTTCTTTATTTAAAAAAGAGTATCAATGACCTTTAAGTGGCGAAAAATTGGAGTTCAATCAAATAATCTTTGCAAGTATTCACTATCTCGATTGATATCATAAATACTCCAAAGAAAATTATAACTTTTCCTGAAACCACGTATTTCATAATTTTATGACCGAATCAGTACCTTATTGAAGGAATATCGGCACATTGAAATCTATTTTCTTGAAAAACGTTCTGAATATTCACTAACACCCTTACTGCTGGTGCGCGCCACTTAAAGTGGGTTCTTCTTCTGCTATGGTGTCCCTTTGAGGTAGATTCGAATACAGTGCAGGCCGGAGCACTCGTGTCATTTCGCTCTACTTGTCCCAGTTATTTCAGATGACTGATGCGCAGTTTTTTGACTATGTCGATATTACTGCAAAACTGGTATAGTTCACAGTTGAATTTTCTTCTCCAAAGCTCGCCAACGGTAACGAAAAGCATTTTTCTCTCGAAACGACTGAGAATCTTCATCTGCCTTCGATTGAGTCCATTTTTCAGTGCCACAAAACAGTACTGGGAAAAGGAAAATTTTATTTAGAGTCGGATAAGGGCTTAACTATTCTTAGCCCAGAGAAACAGCAACAGGCTGTCACAGAGTGAATCATTGTTTTATTTAAGCAGAGCCTCTAACTACCTTGATATTAAAGATGTCAACTGTGATGTTTTGTCCAATTTGTTGATGTTCTTGATCCTTCTTGTGAGGGCATGTACTTAGTTTTGCCCTCATCAACCGGCAAACCTATTTTGGCAACTTTTGATTCAATATCAGCAAACACACCAGTGACAGCCCGCTGTCTTCCTCTTTTTCGATATCATCGGCATAAGATAGTAGCTCCACAGACTTTTAAAAATTGTGCTTCCGGTGTTAACTTGTGAATTCCGCACAATTCGTTCAAGTGTTAAAATAACAGCGCAGCAGTTTCAGGCTTCAGTTAAGACGTTACCGAATTGGCAGAGCAGCAAGCATTCTCAATGCTAATTCTGCGCAGACAAACGAGGGATGCCGAAACAAGACATGGCTCTGTGTAGCTTGTCTGTATAAATGCTGCAATATATGGCGATAAAATCGATGAAAGATGAATTTTCAAATCTAAGACCCGCTCTGACAGAAAAAATCTGGTATGTGATGTTGAGGAGACTAAAATCTCTATATTTGCCTCAGTTGAGGGAGTCTTCTTTTTTTCTGGACCAGACAAACGTTACTAAGATTCCATTTAGCAGGTTACACTCTTCTGACCAGATTTGGGAAATCAATTGGTGTATGCGCTCTACAAAGTCATTTCTTACATTGAGAAGCTCGTAAAAATATTTTTTGATGGCGTCCTTGTCTTCCGTAGGGACATGGGCGTATATTAGGCTTATATTAGCGGATTGCCATAATACGTTTGCTACTGTGTTGGAAGCTCAAGTCTTCTTACCTTAGGGTACCGCATATGACAAATCCACATCCGAATAAGCGCTGTTTTCTGCCTCTATAACAAATAGCGTAGTAAAAGTGATTCTTTAGAGGCAGAGGTCCTACCATGACCTCATCCTACACGCAGCAGCTCTCCACGCCCCTTGGATGTATTATCGTTCGCATTCAGATATATATGAGAAGCTTAACAGTTTTCAAAATATAATTATTGATCTCTTTGATCAATTTGTACCCTTGAAGACTGTCAAGATTCGGAACATTTGCTGTCCTTGGTTCACAACTGAAGTTTTAAACACTATTAAAGTACGAAACCGACTTTATAGGAAATGGAAAAAAAATCCTTCTGATTTAAATTGGCATGCTTATAGGGTAATGCGTAATACATAGATCGGCTTTTGCTGTACGCAATGCTAAAACGAATTTTTATGCCTGCAAGTTGAGCGCTTCACTTCCACCAAAGAAACTTTGGAATAATCTACGTAGCATTGGAATTTCCTACAGCAAGCTTAATGCTTAATGTGAAGTTGTCCCAGATATTCTAAACAATTTCTTTCTTGAAAGTCAGTCTGAGGAGTGTGGTTTCATCTTTGCTGAAGATCACTCCCATTCTAGCATCAGACAATTCGAAGTGGCGACGGTTAACGAAATTGAAGTAATTAATTCAATAAAAGGGAAATTAAATCAAACGCCATTGGGGAGGACGGAGTACCTATGAAATTTGTAAAGTTAATCCGACCTTTCATAGTATCCCTTACCTTACCCATATTCTCAACCATTGTGTCACCATATCCACCTTTCCTCGATCCTGGAAAGTAGGGCGTGTAACACCTGTCGCAAAACGACCATATCCAACTTCCCCTTCAGATTTTAGACCAATTAGTATCCTTCCGTGTTTATCAAAAGTTTTTGAGAAACTCATAGCGAAACCATAGTACTTCCACTGCTAAGGTCGACATCCTGGAAGATATCAGGAAGAATTATGATAAAAGACATGTTACACTTCTTTGTCTACTTGACTTCCCGAAGGCTTTTGACAAAGTGAATCACAAGATACAATACTTTGCTGGAAGTTGAGAAATCTCTTTTCGTTTAGTTATAGTGCAGTAAGGCTAAATTACAGCTTCCTGTCTGACAGATTTCAAAGAGTTGTTGTTAACTCTGACAGTTTTCTGCACTATTACCAGTCAACCAAGGTGTACCACAAGGTTCAATTCTGGGACCCATCCTGTTTCCTTATTTACCTTTATGCAGATGATGTTCAACTGTACTCAGCCATAAATCCTAGAAATATAGGTGATTTGATAAATCTGATGATTCATGAGCTCGCCAATATAAATAGTTGGGCCATCATAAATGGATTAAGTTTAAATCCGAAGAAGTTACAGGTAATTCCTATTTCAAATTCTTTAATGTCCTTTCACTCCCTGCCGTACTTTCTGGAGGAAAACTTGAAATAGTTAATACGGTGACTAGTCTAGTGTTATTATTAATAGCAGATTGTCCGAATATGACCACACAAATAACGTAATTAGACGCATTTATGGATGCCTGCGGAAGTTGTGGTTAACCTCAAGTTACACTCCATTGGATATAAGAAGAAAACTTGCTATCACCCTTACCCTACCATTGATAACATATAGCGGAGAGTGTAAGCCATGCCCGTGTTCATATACATTACATATGAAACACACTTTGGCACCAGCCTACATCTTATTGAAAATACAGGTGGCAGTCATGATAAAGTCTACCAAGTTCTGATTCTGATGAACAACTTTCTTTTTCGGTCAGCCTTACTGACGAGTTCTATGGCAGAACTGTTGTTAGGCAGAGTTTTTCTCTAAATACGCCTTTCTTGGTCACCTAGCCAACCAATTTTTTGTCTGTTGGAAAGCAATTCTTCTTCATCCTCCTACCATTATTGATCAGGCCGCAAGACCAGAACCTAATTGAGTTGCTTTGCGAGCTTGTGATGTACAAAGCTTATATAGTGGAGTTCGTCCATGAAGCTACGCTTAAACAAGCATTGTTTAACCTCTGTTGTCTTTTCAGTGCTTTAAAGGGTGCGCAGTCGACGTAAGCGTTAAATTTGAAATTTTCTGATTTGGGCCTTCATTCAGAGTTTTTCTTTATGAATGGCACCTTGATGCAGCTGAGCGGTGGATTGTCTTTTACTTTTTGGCGCACAAGGATTAAATGTCGGGTCATACTAAAGAGCACGGTACCACGACATAATAAAAGTCATAGGACAAGATATGTATCCATCTTTAAGTACTTTTAGGCGGCTCAAAGATCTATCTTGTCGTACATTACAGATGATTTTTCGAACATAAACGCGATTTTTTATATCTGACAACCAAAAAAATACTCTTCAATTTGTTCTTAATCGTTAATCATTTACAATAGAACAATTTTCCGACAAAAAACATTTATCTGTGAATACATTTTTCAAACTCAAGTGATTGTAAGTACCTACCAAAATTCTGTTCACTACGCTACCACAATTGGCAACAATGCCATTCAAATGTCAATGATAACAACAAAGTAATTGTCGCCTATTCAACGATTCCCGTAAATTGCCAAAGTTCTGTCAGCTTTAGGACTTCTCCGACCCACAAACAAATTTCTTATAAAAATAACAACAGACTAAAATCTGCCCACACTCCTGATGTCAAATGGTTTCACTATTCCAACCTTATCAGCTCCCATTACACCCTTTGGGAGAAACACCAGCACGAAAAGTACCAACCCTTTTGTCGGAAGCACTGCTTCCCCTTGACAACATTCATTCGCGTGTTCGCAGATCCGGGTTCTTGTACTTATTCAAATCGGTTTTCCCTAATACCAGCACATACTCGTATTCCTGGAACTCGAAAGGCATCGCTTTCGGTCGGTGAATTGTGACAATAAGCGAATTTCTCTTCAAAATAGGGAGTGCCGAATCCTTGTTTTCAAATAAAATTCTTCCTCACTCCTGGGCTAAGTGTGAATGATGAAAATAAATCTGGGAGCATGGTATCCTTTTCTTAAAGGGGTTATTTATGTATCAGAATCTAGTTCAATCTATGAATAGAAATCTTGTAATCGTCTCCTTGGATTTTAAGTAGCATATTTACGATTTTCTAGTTGCTGTTACTGTCGTTGGAGTAGTACGAGTACGATAAATCCATTAGAATGATTTGGATTTGGTTCCATCGCTACTCGGTTATTAAAAAGTATAGCTCTAGGTGAGTTTTGAATTTTCTAAAACTGTTGAATTTTATGTAGCGGCAGCAGTCATTTAAGTGCCGTAATGAGAGCATAAGAAACTTAAGAATATAGTTTTACGGCACTCTTCACTCTTTTCTGCCTCTGCGAGTAACAGAGTAATTCCTAACTACCCTCTGCAACAATTCTATCTTGACTTAGAAAACATAGCCCTTTTGTTGGAGGAATAGATTTATTACAATGGAATACTCCAACCGGATAAGACAAGCACTGCTGAAAGCTGTGGCAACAAGCACACTGTGATGAAAGGAAATTGAAATTCGATAGTATAAAAGGAATGCGATGTAATACTGCTTTAATTCTTCTAACACAAGCTGATATATTCCAACAGCCCTCGGGGCTTTTCGTGCATCGTTCATCTCGTCTATAGCAAGATGACTACTTTCAAAGTACATTTGAGTCGGCATTCAACAGACAAAGGGCTGACGCACTGCAACCGATTCGATTTTGTACTGACAGGGGATCGAATTTGCAATTGGGGCAGAGATTCAGCAGAAGCAGCTATCGACTGAAACCAAACTTATAACGTATCTATAGCCAGAACAGCGAAACTACCACCCTTTGTGAACGTGTTTGTATGAATTCTATTGAGCGTATAGTGGGTTAGGGATGAAAGTAGTATCATACTCGTATCTGTATCGTTCCATTTACATAACAATTTCCGGGCTTATATGAGATTCAAATATGGCAACCGTAACTGTGCGGGGTCGCCAATGTCATTATGCACTTGTAATAGACGCTCGTTTATGTCACTTCTAAATGCTGGTGCCATGTTGTCGTAATAAATCTACATTCTAGGTCATAGCACTCATATGCCACAGCACATAATATTGAGAGCAAATGCTACTGCAATTTTCGGCGGAGGAATGTACATGAAGGATCAATGAAAAATGCGTTAAAGAAAATAATAAAATAATTAATAATTGTTCTTGATCTTCCTTGGCAATTTCAAGTAGATTACTGCACTCTACCCTGTGGACAGAGAAACAGATGTTAGAATAGAAGCCAACATTAGCTTCATTCAACATGCAAACAATTCAAAGAAGCTGTATTAGTAATAGATAGTCCATAGCCTAGTTGCAAACCGAGATGGAGTACCAGAGAAAACTAAGTTCAGTCCATGTAGTTGTGTGGCATATAGTATAACGCCGTCGTGCGGAAAATAAATGTATTCCACGTCTATTGCATCCATTTCAGGCTAAAAAAAATCACTCAGCTTTATTCTGTAACGCAATCCATTCACTGAAACTGTCCCACTAGGATGATTTTCGAAAAAATATGGCCCAGTGATACTGCCAGCCCGAAAGCTGCATTTTATTGTCATTCCCCTATTTCTCTTAGGTTTTTGGAGTCTTAGATAGTCCTAACAATAGTTTTGTTTGTTAAGGTACTTAAGCAGATGGAATGAGCCATATAACTCAGAATAATTTTCTCTAAAAAATCATGATGTTGTCATTAACTTTCAGCTCGTAATCGGCAAAAGTAGGGGGTTATTTGTGCTCTACTGGCGTCAATTGCAATGTCAATTAGATCGCCCTTTTCGGATGAACACACATCACTAAACTGTCCGTTTCAATTTATCGTTTAAATTCAGTATGGCTGTGCGATAATATCCTTTCATCGCATGTTGACTAAAGCTATGATCACCTGTCAGCTCCTCGGTGATTCTATAAACGATTCTGCTATCCGACCTGCTCGCTGGTTCCTCTGCTTTCAAGCCAAGGCTATTAATATATTAACATTTGTCCCGTTTCTATAATATGTGGCTTGAGTAGCCTGCGTTCTTTAATCCGCTTCCAAACAGAGTCGAAACAACGGACTATGTTCTAGATGTAGAAACATTTTTCACAGCATCCCAGCCTTCTTGGATTGTTGTCGACAATAAGCTGCTGATTAGGTCCACCTTTAGTCAATCGGTCTTATATCTGGGCATTCAAGTGATATTGCGGAATTTTATTACAAATTCAGCAAGTAACTGGACAGTAGCTACCATAAGGTGATGATCTCTTAGCAAAGCCATGTCGTCTTCTCGTCTGTTTCGGACGTCCAAAGCACAACTTCTGAAACATCGACTGATCGATTTGACTGAACGATAATTACCTATCAGTCGACAGCCACTTCTGTGGCTGGTCTTATGCTTACACATGGCGCCTTATGTAACTATAGGCGAATGGTGTTGTAGAAATCAACAAATCTTTCACTATTTCTTCCTGAACACATGGTTAGCTGATCTCTTTTTTGTAGTTGTCTACCGTTGCAGATCCCATCATCCTTTACTTACCCTATGTCTGTTTATCCGCTGCCATCCTCGTTAAATTGTTCAATTTTGTTTTCAGATCCAAAATCAATCGATAAGCACCTATTTTTGCTGTAGCTTATCCTTTTTTCTCTCCTATGCGCCTCTTTGATATACCCATGCCATTCGGGAAACATCCATTTTCCGACACTTCATACTCACATCAGAGATGTTTTGCTTATGACAAGTAGAATCTAATCCATAAGATGCAGTGTATTTAGTAGAATCAATTTTTTGAATTGAATAGAGCACTTACCAATATCAAACCATCGGCTAAGTCTATATAAAATTTTAACTGGTTCTCAATTCTAAAGCCTTTGTCTAACTGCTTTATAACAACTCCCAGCAATAATCGATGACCTGGTCAGATGTCGGAAAATCTTTATATCATAAGGCACACCGCGTGCCTTATCTGGAAAAAATAATGCCCTGCACTTTTCCCAACTGTTTTCCGAATGTTCGAGTGGTCAGTCTGATTTGAAAAATCGCGTTACACAATCTTGCGATGTCAGTGCAGTTCGAAAGCCCAGAGGTTTTCAGGTGGTTTGCCCTTATTTTGGAAGCTTGAAGCCTATTAGCCAAAAATATCCTAAATTTTGTTGGTCTTTTTGTCGTTTAGTTCGATCTTGGACGGACTTGAATCAAGTTCCTCTAAATTATCTCCCAAAAACAGATGCAGATGCTTCAACCAGTCTACATGACTTATTCCTCTGCCATTGCCAGGATTGCGTGTATCTATGAAGGACAGAAACAAATTTTCTCTGCGCCCAGGATCATTAACATTCCAACACGCGTTTCAGCGAAGACATATATTTTTAAACTATGGTTTAATGCTTGCAGATCATAAACTAATATCAAAGGAAAGGAGATGCATCTAAATAGTACCAGAGCATCACAAATTGGCCACAGTCAGCATTTCCAATCACGGTCCTGTTAACCAGCATTGAACTAAGCCACAAATCTGGCGATTTGTTTACGCTGTGTGGTCTGCCGGAGATACACATGTCGTCGGGACAAAGCAAACAAAACGTCCATCAAAGCAAGCAACAGGTTATGACCTCATTGCAACGCCAGATACCAGCCCATGCTGGTACTTTTGAGCCGATTGGACGCTACTTGGAGCAGATATTCAGCATATTTCCCATATTACGATTTTGACAGGTCTCGAAGTTTCTCATTTTTTTTCCAAATTTCTTTGTAGGCCCTCTCATCACCCATAATACTTTAGTTTGCAGTACTTACATCTATAGAGATTCCAGTCTTACTCCAAAGTTTCCCAAGTGGCTTCTCAGTCAATGCTGAGGATTTGGAAAAACCATTTCTGCAGACTCTATAACGGCGATGACGGACCAAATACCGCTGTCAGGCAGAATCAACCTTTCAACTTGGACGATGATGACCCAACAATTCCGTCCACGCGACCTGGATGAAGTGAAGATAGCTATATCGAAGCTTAAGTCCAACAAAGCTGCTGGAGCGGATGGCCTGACTGCCGAGCTCTTCAAAGCGGCAGGCGATGACTTTGTAAGGAGCATACAGGAACTCATCTGTAAAATATGGTCGGACCAAAGTATGCCCGATGAATGGAATCTCAGCATTGTTTGTCCGATTCTCAAGAAAGGAGACCCTCTGAACTGCGCCAACTACAGAGGCATCAGTCTCCTTAACATCGCATATAAGATCTTATCCGCCGTATTGTGTGAACGCCTGAAGCCGTTCGTCAACAACCTTATAGGTCCATATCAGTGTGGCTTTAGGCCAGGAAAGTCCACCATCCACCAGATATTCACACTACGGCAGATCTCGGAGAAGACCACCGATAAGGCCGCGTATGACAGCATCTGTAGAGACGAGCTATACAGAGCAATGTCTAGTTTCGGCATCCCTGCTAAACTCGTCCGTCTGTGCAGGATGATGATGGAGAATGCATGCTGCTCCATGAAGGTCGGTAAGCAACTCACCAAGACGATTGGTGTCAAAAAAGGATTAAGAAAAGGCGATGCGCTGTCATGCGATTTTTTCAACAGCACACTTGAAAGAATAGTGCAAAACTCACGAGCTAACACAAGAGGCACTATCTTTTAAAAGTCCGGCCAACTACTCGCATACGCCGACGATATTGACATAATCGGGAGAAAGCAGCGTGATGTCAGTGGCGCTTTCGCGAGTATTGAGACGGAAGTGGCGAAAATGGGTTTAGCGGTCAATGAGGGCAAGACCAAGTATATGCTGTCAAGCAAAAATGACAACCAACACCGACGTCTCGGGCAGAACGTCACCCTCGACAGATATAACTTTGAGGTAGTTAAGGACTTTGTCTACCTAGGCTCCGCTATAAATAAAGACAACGACACCAGCGCTGAGATCAAGGGAAGAATAACTCTTGCCAACCGCTGTTTCTTTGGGTTAAGAAGGCAATTTAGTAGCAAAGCCCTCTCTCGAACAACAAAAGTCACCCTTTATAAGACTTTAATAATCCCGGTCCTGCTCTATGACGCAGAGGCATGGACATTATCGAAAATGGATGAGGGTGTTCTTGGTTGCTTCGAGAAAAAAATTCTTCGGACCGTCTTCGGTCCCGTCTGCATTGACGGTAAGTGGATTAGGAGATACAACGACCAACTGTATGGACTGTACAGCGACATGGACCTAACCAGAAGAGTGAGGATCCAAAGACTGAGATAGCTGGGTCATGTAGAGCGCATGGACACCAATACTCCGGTCCGAAAAGTCTTTGAATCCGCTCCCGAGACTCCCAAGACTCAGGTGGCGCACGCAAGTGGAAGAGGACCTCAGCCAACTTAGCGTGCGAAACTGGAGACAGCTAGCCAGGGATCGAGCTGGCTGGAGAAGCTTGTTGACTGAGACCCAGGTCCACCGCGGACTGTAGCGCCACCTTAAGTAAGTAAATAAGTGGCTTGTTAATTATTTACTGATGCAATCTTCGCATTCTACCATAAAATGAGGGATCTGCAAATGTGTTTCCCAGCTTAACATACCAGTGCCTACAATACCACCCGTCGTCTCTTTATATCTGCTTTATATCTTCGTATCCTCTAAAGTTTTCTCTACTCATGTCAACGCCATCAATTGAGCTTAGGAATAGATAGGAATAGCAACCACCTATCGGAGTCAAAGACTTAGCCTTGGTTCGAGTAGGGTTCCTTAAATATATGTCGCTATTGCAAGTACTGGTGGTGGTTGGATGAAACCTAATACATCAGTTGCGGCGTCTAAATCGATTTGTTTGAGAGCAGAATTCAATGGAATTGAAAATTTAAAAATCCAAAAAACAGTCGATCGTCCTTGTGTCACTTTGTTATCCTTCCATATAAAATGTAATTGTAATTGGGAGTTCACGTATCTACCCACACAATCAAACTCCTTCCAACACGTCCTTTTTCTAAATTATTCGGCCTTTTAGTAATATCATATCATACTACACTATGCCATGGGTAATTGGTGATTATTCCATCTTCATGGGAAGTAATGTGAACTCTGTAACCCATTTCGTTTGCTCAGAACTTGCCAACATTTTCATTGTTGACAAGAAATAGGGCGCCTTACACCCACACCCTCCTGGTAAACTCATTGTAACCCACGTTCGCTCCACTAGCCCGATAACTCAATATCCTAATTCTTAGTTACACAAAACATCGTTGCTTTCCACGGATGTTTTCGTTCAATTTATTTTATTGCCCTTAAACGCAAAAAAGTTCTTTTTGCCAAGACTTAAGGGCATTAATTCTATGACAGCAAAAAGTGCCATTTTATAGTGGTAAGGGACGCCCACCCCAGCACTTTGTCCTTATTTTGTTTCTTAAAATCGATTACTTATCCTACATTACGTGGCTGTTTTCTCCCGGAAAAAAAATCGATGGACTGATGTTGCCAATTGATTTCCCCCAAAAAGACATCTTCCTCGAAATTTCACCATCCAGAAGATGCTTGCCTTTTTTTGTTTTGTGTAACTTTAGCCTAGTTATGATGTTTAAATATTAATAAATATTAAAACCCAAGGAAGCCTATTTAAGGATGAAAGGACAAAGTTTTATCACAAACTTTTGCCTTGCTCAGGAAGAGGCTGGAAAGTTTTTCTTCAATCGAGGTCCGTCTATGCTCAACGAAAGGTTGAACAATTGAGCTGCACGTTTCATACTCCTCTAGTTATTGGTGAAAGACTTAAATAATAGCGAAACTCGATGATTCATCTTGTCAAATTGAAGAAGGATCTAAAGCAAATAAAAAGAAAAAAAGAGAGAAAACAAACTGAAAAGTTTCTCCTGGATTAGCCTTCGAAAATTATACTGTGGGTTGTTGCACTTGCAAGCGTTTCAAAGTGCTTCAATTTTCATTTTATAAAATCAAGCACTTTCGTGCTTGCGTTTAAACTTATTAGAAATGATCTTTAACAGCTGTATTCAATCTGCCGAAATTTTTATAAAAAAAACCGCATATCCGAATCTGAAAAGAACAATGTAAGCAGCTACACAGGGTGGCTTAAACATTTTTCTATTAATCACAGTCCAACCCCCCAGTTGAGGGGTTGCAGCTCTTTCACCGTGGAAAACAAAAATAGTAAAGTGGCAACCAACACTATCAAGTATGGGCTATGGACGTATGTAGTGTTTACTAGCTGTGGAGATAGTTTAATTACAAAAAAAGACAACGAATTGGATTAGTAAATCCAAAATAATGATCTCCGGATTGGAACAGAGCCTTATGAACGAAGACAATAATGGTTTTCGGAACAAGCGCAAGAGAAGAAGTATCTTCGCATCATTATCACCCCCTAACTGGATTTCAACCTACAACTGTTAAGGTATCTTAGGGAAGAAGGACGTCACCTCAAGTAAACAGTACAAACTTTTTCAAGCGATGACGAGATCTGTCTATCTATGGTTGGGTGCTGTAGAAATAGGATAAGCGTTGATAGGTGTCAACCTGGCGATATCCAGTGCTACAACTGTCTTTACACAGCAATTGTGCATATTTAACTTTTAATTGGTAACCATTGCTTACTGGTCGATGTCCATCCGGACTCGAATCGCCAACCGAGTATAAGATCGGGTGCGGACCAGCAGGCAAAGAAAGTAGCACCATAAACGGCACAGCAGAAACGGCACAGGATGCAATCAATGGTAAAGTAGAATCGCGGAATAATGCAAATAATAGCTTGTCCGAGCTACTTCGAGATACGAGTATTTGAAACTCCATCCGGTAAGGATTTGCGAGACTAGGTCAGGCTCTTGGAATAGAGATGGTGGTGGATGAACCAACCGAAGCCCTGAAATCACCGAACAGGTTACTGCCTTTATTGTAATCGATCCCATGTCCTAGTCGTATCACAAATAGAACAGGTCCTCTAGGTTGTGGCTTGTGCCGCCGCGGGCAAATTGCCCGGCCAGGAAAAAAGACGAAGGTAATGAAACACAAATAAGCCTTGGATACGGACGGATCTACTTTTGACAGCCACGGGTGGCCGTGGTGTAGTGGTGCTAGCCATGGCTTCTCACTCGGACGGTCAAGGTTCGAATCCTACTCATGACCAGTTTTTCATTGTGTACTTGGAACTTAGTCAGAAAAATCTGCGTATGAAGGCATAACACTGACATGTAGATTTGGCTGTTGAAGAGTTTCAAGCACAAAAACAACCGTTAAAATTCACAAACTGAATCATTCCGAGTGTAGAAAAACTCTCCGTCCTATTCGGACTCCCACCCCTGGAGGGTCAATATCGAAACCAAACACACCTGAGTTTCAAACCACTACATCACAACAGCTTTCCTTTCTCCTCCTTCTATCTTTCCGCCCGCGCCGTGGCAACAGTAAAAGGGTATCATAAACCCCTTGAGGCGCGCGTAAATTATACAAAAAAAAAGAAAACAAAAACTGAAAACGATATGCAATGCAGATGAAAAACTAGTGTTGACCCTAGACTGGTGCAAGGCAGACATTAGCCGCATCTTAGTAATGCAATGGGATCGCCTGAACAAAGAGAGGATAAAAGACTGTGACGTACACTACGAAGATTGTTATTGACGGCCGAAGCAGGGCCTATTGGTGTTGGTTTTTGGTGTTGCAGACAGACTCAGGCAAGAAGTTTTGGGTTTCCGGCTGTGAACAAGCTCCTACTAGCAATCTGTATCGAGGCTAAATTTCTCAACATTAGCCTTATATGCAATGCATAGCCCCACAGAGAAGAAATTTGACCAAAAGAAAGCTTCTACGGGCTCTTCAGCAAGACGCACAGGCAATGCCCCAGATATGAAATTAAGATTGTCATCTGCGATTTCAATGCAAAGCTAGGAAGAAAGAAAATATTTAGTAGTGCTGTCGGTAGGTAAACCCTGCACGACACCACGTCCGATGACAGATTCAAGCTAAATGGCTTTGTGGCGGGGCGAAACATCGTCGTAGCTAGCACGTGGCTCCCACATTGCGATATTCGCAAGGGGACTTGGACAACTTCTCATCAATCAACCGTCAACCAGATTGACCACATTGCGATCGATGCAAGACACTCCCGCAGGATTATAAAGGTAGATAGATGTCCAAACGTTCCGAGGAGCCAATATCGCCTCGGACCATCACCCTGCTGTAGCCAACGTACGGTTGCGGATATCTTGCACATCGCAAATGCAAGCTAATGATGTGAGGAAGTCGGATGGACACAATAAAGATATCGACAAATCCTTTATCGATCGAGTCCTTCTAATTTCTTAAGAGAACACCTGTCGCCACCATCAAATATCGAAGTGCCAACACTGCCAAAAACTCATTAGAGGCTCCGTTTCTTATGTCCTGGGTTTTACTGAACTACACAAAGAAATCCCTAGTTTGATGATAAGTTACAAACAAAGTGGCGCTGCAAAGAAGAACTAGAGCTGCTTAGGAGAAAAGAGACGGACACCGGCCAGGTACCCGGCATATTAGTGTGTCTTTAGTTCAGGAAAGCCCACTTTTGACCAAATATAAAGCTACGGCGGATCTTGTAGAAAACCCATGAGCTTCTGATCGACACACTTAACCTTTTCACCAATTTTAAGGCCGCGTATGACACTATCAATAGAGAAGAGCTGTATAGAGCCACCGGAGGACAGCGCAGTAGAGAAAGACAGTAGGAGCCCTTCAGTACACTAAGAGTGCTGACTGAGGCCCAGGTCTACACCTGACCGTAGCGCCACCTTAGAATGAAGAAAGATTCTTGATATATGCGGATTAATAGAACGTGATTAAGAAACCCTTGAAGGGCTGATTAGCTTCATCGAACTATAACTAAGGAACGATGAGGAATGTTGTTTTTATATGAGAAGTCAATCAATGTGACTACATATGTTCTATCTACCCTTTTGACAAATCAATCAATCTGATTGCAAAGTTGAGCCACATTGTTAGTTACTGGATCTGTTTCCCCAATCTCCTATCTTTTTTTTCTCTGTAATCATCTACAATCCACTTACAAGTTTACTTTGTGTCACGAAAGTGGTTACTTTGACTTAATCAAGGTAAAAGTTAGAGAAAACACGTCGTATCCTCGTCACCACCAACGAATTCTCTCAACTAGGTGTGGCAAATGTAATTCATACGATACGAGTACAACCAATTAGAACAGAGATTTTGAGTGTGGAATTACATTGCCTTTAATTAATGGAACTAATCCTTCTGATGAGAACTCTTGATGACATCTAATCCATGGCAGAGATAACGACGACGATGGTCACGACGATGGAAGGGATTGCTATGTTGTCTGTTGGTTTTGTTGCACAGGTAGAACATATGTAAATCGGTATATTTGTGATGTTTGTGACTTTAGTCCGACCACGGATGGATATTCACACGAAATTCAGAGCAGATTAGTCTCCTACCAACTTACTAAGCAACAACCCCTCAAGATTATACATATTCGTAGGTCTGCTGATTCAGTAGGTTTTGTAGCTCCCAGTAATTTCGAGCTGATTTGTTCAATGATTTTGAACAATGTTTTAAGGTATTGAAACGACGAGAAACCGCAAAGAAGTCGCTTAAAATTCGTTGCTCAACCCCAATATCAGGTACAGATGCCACCAAAAGGAGTTCTTCCTTCGAAGAAACATTCCTCGATATTGAAGTAATATTTCAAGACGTTAACCTTCCTCATACATATATTTTTAAGGAGGTCACGCAGATTTTAATTAAAAATAACTTTCCTTGCTATCTGCATACGATACCTTCGATGATGTTCGCTGATTTTCCATTATAACGGAACTACGATGTATCAGAAGCACCAACCATAACTACTATGAAGAGAAATTATTTACAATCTGCATTTTTCATCGTTTAAATTGCAATTACTCGTAAATATCCACAGAGAATCCAGCCAATTGCAGATAATTTCCCTTAAGCCATTTTCTTTGATGGATTCACTGGAATGGACTTTTATATTCCTGAAGCATGGAAAGTTTTCATTCAAAATGCCGACGTAATGGTATAAGCAATTATTTTTGCCTCAAAAATATTGATTCGATTGAGTATGTTCTTTATGAGTGAACAGTGATGACCAATATCCTTACCCAGATGAATAACAGGGATCCATGATAATAAGGTAAACTTTCGCATCGAATGTTTGAATGGTGCAGTTGAACGATATATACTCGTATTTTCAATGAATGTCGAAGGGTTCTGTACTGTGGTAACAGAGGCATACCGAAAAAAGAATGTTGCACTATGTACTTTCCTAGATATTGAAGGCCCCTTCTATAATTTCGAATACGAATCCAAAATCTAGACTAAAAGTTCTGTCTTAGCCATTTAAAGCTGTCTACAAGAAGATGTTTTCTCACCGCTCTTTAAGTCACTGGCAATTGATGATCTACGAGTAAAACTCAGTAATTTAGACTTAGGCATAATAGTGAAAGGCAAACGCTGCTCTAAATATAGTTAACGACAGTCCCAGTAAATTTATACTTGTTCCATTCACCTGTGAAGGAAATTTGAGCTAAACTTAGTCGGAGCTCAAACATTAATAGTAAAACTACCAACGCTCCTAAAGCCATATGGACTTCAGGGTAGGACCTGGGGACTAACCCCAGGGGTCACCCATTGGATACGTGCAATGATGACATGACCTATCATACAAAGGGTGCAGTGGCTACAAAGACTTGTATGCCTTGGCATCGCGGGAGGAATGCACACATCCCATTTGGCAGCCATAATAGCAATTCGCAGCACAATCGGACTACATCAAGTAGGAGAGATTAGTCACTCAGTTCACACAGACTGAATACATTTCCTCTCCGAAATCCCCCCGATTTGCGTGGTAAACGACAAGCTACCTAAGACTCTGTGAGACGGCAGAAGGTTCATTAATAGTGATTCCAAGCCGAGATGCAAGGAAAACCAAAAAACCCTGACTAAAATCTTAAAGATATCAAGTGGTGTACGGATGGACCAAAGATGAACACCGGGGTGGGCGCTTGGGTATTTGGTTCTGACCCTAGAATTTCGAAACCAAAAAGTCCGTTAGGCTTAAGCCTGACTCCAAAACAGTCATGCAATGCTCCAATACACTACAAAATCTAACACATGAGAAGAAAGTAAGCTGTGGTGGGTGCCTGGTCATAAGATTATCGCCGAAAACGAAATAGCCGACGAACTGGCTGAAAACAATTCATCTTAGCCGTTCTGTTACATTTCAAATTCAGTTATAAACTCAGCACTGAAGAGTTGGTAAATCAAAATGTGTGTGTCCTATTGGGACAACATCCCATGGCTTCGACAGTCTAAAAGAGCCATCAAATGTTTTCACAAATTTCTTGGATTTTTAGCCGAATACTGCCGTCTTCGATATCTCTTAGACAAAATAAGTTTTTTTCAGGAAACTGAATGTCGTCTCCGTAAGATAGACGACGAAAGTGCGTAACACATCTTATATGAATGCAAACCCCTGCACAAATTCTCGAAATTGCTACCAGAGAGATTCTCAATTTCATCAAAAGAGTTTAGCTACTGGCCTCTTAATACTAACTCTGTGGTACAAATGTTCGTTTTCACAATAAGGAAATTCCACAGCGGATGGCTATAAAGATAGAGATTATAAAAAAGTTTTCGGCCAATGGATGCTTTAACGTCCTCGATGACAGAAACTTTCCACCGTGCAAGATCACGTATTACCGAACGACTGCCTCACAAGTCTTCTAAAAAGTTAATTATTGAAAAAAATACTGATTTTCGTTCACGCCACTACAGAGGTTAAGGGTGACAGACAGCATCACAGAGGAATTCTAGACCGAACATATGTACGCTCAATGCCCCGTGTATAACACCAAAATTGGGACTCCGAGTTTAGACTGATTAACCAAGCCATCATTGTGGTGCCTTTATAGCATCACGTCCGACAATGGGATTTATTTTTATAGAATTTGTGACTGGACGAAATTTCCTACATGCTGCTCCCGCGGTGATTCGGGCCTTTCCATTATATCGAAGCTTAACTTCAATAAATCTGCTGCGCACACAGCTTTCCGACTGAACTATTTAAATCAGCTGGAAATGACCTTGACTGGGAACGTGCATTACCTGTATGATATGGTTAGAGGTTTATCAAGAGAGCTTAACCTTTTCACACGCGCCAGATACAGAAAAATAAGTCCCTAAGGCATCGTCTCTAATATCTTTCTTTCCGTATTATGTAAGCTTTTGAAGCCATTCATAAACTATCTGATTAGCCAATCGAATTCAAGCCAGGCAAGTACTTGAGAAATTCAGCTCGACACTCACCAACTATTTGTCGTCTTCAAAACTAGAAGTCTTCTGTGACTGATATTCAGTTGCTGTGATTTTTCAAGTTAAAGTTATAAATATACTCGTAGCACAGTCATGGCTCCTCACAGCTATGTCGCGCGATCAAGAACTACACCGCATTGCTGCTGAATATTTCGAAAATGAAGGTTTTAGAGTAAGACCATCACCTGCTATTGAGAGCAAAGACGTCACCCGGGTAAGAAATATATTGAAATCAACGACAATAAGAGTAAATGACAGATTTCAAGCCTGTCAACAAGGGCTCCTGTAGAAAGATGACACTATTGAACTGCCCGACAGCTATGCCATGGCCGTAAGAATGTTATCAACCCCGTAGGTTAATAATCAGGATTGAAATTACCGAAATTATTGCCGTAAAATGCATCCAGCAGAAACAGCCATTATTGGACCCAAAACATGGTATTTGCCTCATTTTGGTGTGGTGAATCCAAATAAACCCACCAAATTACGCATCTTTTTCGATGCTGCCGCCGAAGTTAATGGAATCTCGGTCAACTCGATCTAATGAAGGGTCCGCAACAGTACCAATCACTACTATCGGTATTGCTTAATTTCCGAGAAGAAGCCGTTGCTGTATGTAGAGACATCCGAGAGATGTTCCATCAGATTCTGATCCAGCACGAGGATAGGTGCGCGCAAAGATTCCTTTGGTGTGATTCCATTGAGGGAAGACCACCAGATATATGAAAGTATAGTTATAACGCTTGGTGCTGCGGGTTCGTCTTGTGCAGCTCATTATGTAAAAACAATTAATGCCCTGAAGGATCAGAGCCGTCATGATCCTCGCACCCTCACAGCCTATTGGACCACCACTATGTCGACGACTTCGTAGACAGCTTCGATTCAAGTCAGCAAGCCATTGCAATATCGAAGATGGTACGCGACATCCACAGAAATGGTGGGGTCAAGTTCCGAAACTTCATATAGATGACCTAGAGATAGAAAAGAAGTAGTCGTACTGATGAACAAAAGAGATCAAAAAAGTGCTGGGGATGTACTGGGAGCCAGACAGTGACAAATTTGAATATCAATTATCGTTTCATCACGTTGACCCGAATTTTATCACCGGAGCCAGGACCCCTACCAAAAGAGAGACCCTAAGCTGCATCATGTCCGTGTTCGACCCACAGGGATTATTAAGCCATTTCACCATTGCCACCAAGTTTCTGATGCGTGAGATTTGGCTATGTGACATGCGATAGAATCGATCGATCGATCGCCGGATGAAATTATCTCGCCATGGAATAAGTGGCGTATACGATTACCAGATGTCATCGAGTTCAACGTCCCACGTATCTTGGTCGACGCCAATGATGATGGCTTCGCTGCTGTTGCCTATTGGAGAGCAGTTAACGCAGAAGCTGAGGTGGGAACCGCTTTCGTGAAATGTGCTCCACTGAAGCTGTTAACTATTCCACGGCTTGAGCTACAACCAGCTGTTTTAGGAACACATCTGCTGAAAACCATAGTTGAAGAACATTCAGTGAACATCAAGCGCAGCGTTCTTTGAACCAACTTGACCACAGTCATAACTGGATCAATAGTGAACATGGAAGATACAAGCCATTCTTGGCCCAAAGAATCGCAGAAATTCTATCAGTCACCAAACCATCTGACTGAAAGTCGATACCAACTACCAAGAATACCGCCGATGAAGCAACACGATCTAGGAGCCAAGCTGATCACGCTGGTCCTGAATTCCTACTGCAGAATGGGGGTGAAGGCCGTTTTCTCGTTATCCTTCGTATCCATTTCCACCTACCAGTAGGGACTTAGGAGATCAATTGTCAAAAACCACTTAGAGCCTGCCATTGTGGCAAAGAAGCCACGGCAAGGGGTAGGAATTATTTTTGTTACATCGTTCAGTTGTCAATTGTTCAAATGAATTTCCTGTATCTATTCAATTCAAGAGTAAGTATTTCAGAATTGAATGCATCTATTCAACTTGAAAAAAGCTCATAAATCACCACTGAAATGGAGACGCTTAAGTATCTGATTTTTTTGGCATAACTATGAGAGCAGCACAAAGAGAAGACAAGTATCTCATTCAAACAGTTGTCCAAATTAATGCTAAAGTAGTTTTATACTCGTAAGGTTATTTTCTTCTCATTCCTCGTAGCAATTAAGCTGTAGCTGTGAGAATAAAAGAAACTGAAGAATCAAGAACACCTCTTAGTGAATACTGAGCAAAGTTCATTAGATTTTTAAAAATTCCGCATCTCAGGTGCCACTTTCTGCTGCAGCTATCAGCTGCTTACTCAAGTCAACTATGAAATTTAATTTACCTTACCTTTACTTAGGGTTCTCTCTATACGTTTTCCATTTTCCTTCAGTCGGTAAGTCCAATTGAACTAAGTAACTTATACTCACAGTTCGTAAGCCTTTTGGCTTCTTTCAACTTGGTACTACCTTCTAAAATCGGTTCGCAGTGTGAAGAGGAAAAATCAATAGATCCATTTCGAAGAAGGTTTTAGGGGATTACGGGGAAAGTCAATGTATTCAAATCCATCACCGAGATGCACATGCAAGACATTGTAAGGATGCTCAGTTCTATACTACTGGTCCACATGAGATGAAAGACATGTAACTGGTAGCATTCCAGTCTGATGTGGGATTTCTTGCAACCCTCTGTGTGTTACTGGGAATGATACGAGTATGTACTCAAGGAGTTTATTTTTGTATATATGTATGGGAAACAACGACCATTTACCCTAAGTGATGCCAGTGAGGGGAAAAACCCCCAGTGAATAAGTGACTGCCATTTGCAGTTGGTTTGGAAATATTTCTGCTTCCTTTAGTTCAGAAGAGACGATAAGTAACCTGTGTAGCATTCGGCTCAACGCTTAAGTAGTCTGAAGCTCTAAATGGACAGAAATCAATTTTCTTAATTAATTTTGTGTCATATATAACTGCATGGTGTGCAGCTTAGACTAGTTTTCTCAGTTAAAATCAGAAAACGTGAATTGAATGCTGTAACGAGGTGGTGTATAATGCAGTCCTCAGCCATGCCAACTTTTTTTTTTTACTTTTGCTGAGTCTAACAGTTTATGATGTTGTCTGGATCATCTCATCCAACACTTGCTTGTAAAATGAAAGAGCTTATGGTATCCGTGAAGCCCGGAAATGCTTGGAGTTAATCCAGGAAATTTAAACCTCAAGCAACTCATATGTCTAGAAGACGGACTTAGTTAGTTTACACTAGGACGTAATGTAACTAAAGCATGTACACGGAGTCCACTACGAAGAAGATTCACAATCGGCGCAGAGAATGTGGAAAAAATTTTGCTGCAGACTGTTATGAGGGTGATGACGCACAACGTCCCACCTTCAGGCCGAATGAACCACTTAACTTAGATAGAGATGGGTAACATTTCCGTCCACCTGATTGGAATAGAGTCAGAATGGCAATTCACAATCTTAAGTTTAACAAAGCTACTGAACCCGACGGCTAATTGCCAAGCTGTTTAAAGCAGCAGCTGATAATTCGATTCGGAACATTCATCAAGTCATGCTCTACTTGGAGTCAATGACACTATGCCCGATGATTTCAACCTTAGTATTATTTTTTCCGCTGTACTGCGCCATCTAAAGGAGAATTAGTTTCCTCACATAGAATTTTGTCTGTTGTATTATTTGAAAGACCCTTGGCCAACAGTCTGATAGATATCAGCGCACTTTTAGGGCAGGAATGTTAGCAAAAGATAATAATTTCACATAAGGGCAGACCTTCGAGGAGCTCGGGGAGTCCCAATCCTTACACACCACTTCTTCACCGATTTAATAAGGTGCTAAGCAGAGTCAATTTGGCATTTCTGCTAAGCCGTAAGATAACGATAGAGGATGTACGCTGCTATGTTAAGGTCGGCACTGACAAAACGAAGACTTTGAACAAAGAGTAGCATACATCTTCGATGCCCTAAACATAACGTTACGATAGGGAGCTGCAACTTTGAGGTATAATCTAAGAGACTAAGTCTTCCACAGCTCTGCTTTCAACACTGTTGCACCTCTCGAGCAACCAGAAACCCTTATGCCAGACACTGATCATCCTCATCCATCCGAGTCCAGAGATACTATGCAGTAGAAGGCGACTCCGTCGTAGATGGGTGCACACAAGTGGAAGGAGATTTCAGCTAATGTTGTGTGCCCAACTGGGAGCTGCTGGCAAAGATCGCGCTTGCGCTTGGAGATAACTCTTAGTTTCTAACTAAAGATGTCTTCAAAACACCATTGTTACAGCACGAGAATTAGTGTAAGTCAACGTCCCCCAATGGACAGTCAAGTTGAGTGAGCCAACAGCTACTATCGAAGTTCTAATTTATGAAACACACACTAGTTGTAAAATCAATGTAGAGATTTATTGATAAGTAAAATTGGGTTTTTGGCAATTATGAATGTAATACAACATCGTTCAATGCTTCTTTTAGCAGCACTTATAAAGGGTTTTCCAATAAGGACTTGACAACTTTTTTTTAAAATAAAACGCAAACCATTTGAGATATTTCAAAAACTTTATTATTGGCTTGAAGTACAATCAAAACATTTATGAATGGAACTTTGGCATGAACCAATGACTTAACGTAGCTCCACAGAAAACAGTCAAGCGGCGTTAAATCCCACGAACGAGGCGGCTAATCGACTGGCCCATTTCTTGAGAAAACACGCTCACTCTTCAATAAATCGATTGTAACGTGTGCTGTGTGGCTTGTGGCACCATCCTGATGAAACCACATGTCATCCAAGTCCAGTCAGCTTGATGTGGTCTGAGCAATGCCCAATTCTTGAGAACGCCGTGGAATTGACTGATTTGGATCGTTTGCTACGGACGCCTGAACGGCAGCGATATTTTCGACACTTCGACCAACCCATTGTCTCACTGACACGGCAACATCACACCGCGAATATGTAGACTCAAATTTTTGCACTAAACTGGTTATTGCCTGTCTACTAGGACGAGACAGTCAGTCAGTTGCAGTCACCGACTCCGAATTTAGGTAGAAAATTTTTAAAATTTACAGACATTGCTCGTTCGTGTACTTTGCCATGATGAAAATGTTGAGATTACTGAATAAATTGACAGTGACAGTTTGATGATTAGTGAAACAGTGCGTTCACAAATTAAATTCAAAGTTGTCAAATCTCTATTGGAAAACCCGATACAAAGGCCAAAATTATCGCGGACTTTTTGAATTAATAGCCGCAATTTCAGTTTGGATGTTACGTTTGAGACCCTGAATTGTCGCTGGGTTATTGGCATCGACCTTACTCTTAAAATACCTCCACAGGAAAAAGTCTAAAAGTGTCAAATCGTGTGATCTTAGAGGCCAATAAACTTCTCTTCTAATCGAAGTAATACGATCTTCAAATTTCGTATGCAATAAATTGATTGATTAGTGGCTTGTGTGGGCTGTAGCAACATCCTGTTAAAACCAGAAATCGTCCAGAACCAATTCATGGAAAAAATACCCGGTCAACATGTTGTGGTAACATTGTCCAGTCAACGTAACTGCCTCTCCAGCACATCTACAAAAAAGTACGGACTAATGAGGCCGCAAACCCTGACTTTTTTTAGAGGCATTGGTTTTTCGTGAATTTCGTATTGGATTTCCGGTCTCCAGAAACGACAATTTTGTTTATTTACGTAGCCATCCATCCGAAAATGGACTTCATCGGAAAAGATCAAATTCGACGACAAATTGTCCTGGCGATTCAACATCCAGTCAACGAGTCACTGACGTCGTAGTCTATTGGTCCATTGGTCCATTGGTCCATGATCCAAAAGTTTAAATTTTTGTCTAATTTCGATTTTATAGACGTGCAAATGAAGATCAACTTTTAAAATTCGCCGTAAAGTGCCATATGGAGTTTGAACCGTGCCTTACCAGTTTCTTCAAAACTCTCCACCATTTAACGAACTCCGGACCCACTAGCCGATTATGTTGACCGAAAAATTTACGAATTTTACGAAATGCTACTTTTACAGATCGCCCATTTTTGTAATAAGATTGAATAACAAAAATGCGTTGCTGCATGGTATGACCCCATAACTAAAATTGACGAAGATTACATGACATCTGTCAAAGACACACACATTGAATTCAGTAAATGACAGTAATTGACAGCCAACATCCGCACCATCTGTTGGCTCAATCTTTATTTATTGCCGTGCTATGCATTTAAAATAAATTTAAATGTTAACAAACGATCTATCTCAAATTTAAAACCATTGTCAATCCATCTGTATATTTGTTTTAGTTTAATGTCATAAACTTGCTGCCAAAAATTAGCTGCCTTTAAAATTTGTCTCAAAGTCACAACGATGGTGAAACAACTTAAACTAGTCACATGGCAAATTTTTTGAATAAAACATTTCCACGTGCCGAAGAAGGGAAAGCAAGGACGAACTTTCAATGATACAAAGCGAACTTTTCAAAGTGAATTCTCCTTTCCTCCCCAAACAGGAAGTCAGGTGTGAAGGTATAATTTCTTAGAATACTCACTGCCACCTTCTTCTGGTTAGTATTTTCAATATGACATTGTTGCAATGTCCTTGGTGGAAGAACTTTTTCCTTGCTTAGCACTATGTCGTGCGATGTATAGTTATATGTTTGAAAGAAAAATACAAACTCTAGGATACTTTGAACTTAATGTAGGAAACGATGCTATTCTTGTCTGGTGAATAGCTACAACAGATGGCTTAAGTTTGCGTCTTTTTTATGTTCTTGGGCTAGAAATGAATAAAAACCAGAACTTGCAACAAGAAATTGTAACTTTCACATAAAAGTTCACATCGGAGATGAGAGAAATGTATTTTAAAATTAAAGTTCAAAGTTCATGGATATATGTTTTGTGCAAGGTATCATGTAGCCATGTTGTCACAAATAATGATAAGTTATCCATCATACTAAAGATACTTTGTGCATATTCACAAAAGAAGATAAGCCTTTTGGCTTGCAAGAGTTGATGTTTTCCAAAATTAACTTCTAGCTAGCAGCAAAATATGGTTCAGGATGTACGAGTATTCATAAATGTCGGAGAGGCACATCAACCTATTGATTACCTGCACGAAGAGTGAATTAAGAGACAAACAGCAGAAATCAATTCGATCCGAGCCCAGGCTTTTATATCCTTATATCCTAATGCAAATATATACGTATACTCGTATACTCCAAAATAACAGGAAAGCAACAGAATATTTATTCTCTCGCAAAGAAGAAATTGAGACAAATGCCTCTTGCATTACTTACTGGCTAAACATCTCGAAATTTTTTTTGTTTTACTCCCCTATGGGGAGGTTACCTGATGGACTGCCTTAGATATAGCAGCCAAATTCAGCAACCCAAACAAAGTGCGAAGGACAACATGTCTGAGCGGAAACGAAGCGTTATGCACCTCTTGCTACGTGTCACTGGATATTCCGTTTCACTTGACATTTTTACACCGATGGGTTCATGACTGATAGTGGAGTTGGGGGCCGTGTTTTCACAAGATTAACGTAGGCCTATCCTCCTGCCTAAAAAATCACTGTACCATGTTCGAGGCTTAAATTTTGATGATTAAGGATGTCCGTTCATAGCTGAAGTAAAACGTAATATATGTAATTGATATCCACATATTTTTTAATAGTGGAGCCGTTATTAGATCCCTGGACTCTTACTTTAGGTGGCACTACATTTCGGGAAGGAGCAACAAGCGCTTTCAGTCAGCTCGATTCTTCGCCAACTGCCTCCAGTTACGCACGCTAAATTGGCTGAGGTCTCCTTCCATTTGCATACGCCACTTGAGACTCGGATTTCTTTTACTCGGCAGAGGAATTAAAGGCGCTGTACAGCCCATACAATTCGTAGCTGAATCCTGAGGAGCTATGTAGATGGGACCGAAAGAATTTTCATTTCAAAGAAGCCAAAAGCCGCCTCATCCATTTTTGATGAGGTCATAGAGTAGGTTGGGTAGAGGGCTTTGCTAATCAATTGCCATTTTAGCCCAACGAAAGCAGCGATTGACAAGAGTTATTCAAGAGTTTGATCCCAACGCTAGTGTCGTTTCGTTTCTTTTCTTCAGCTCATAGAGCTGAAGCGGCTCTAGTCCATCTATGAAGCGCCGTGTAGTGTGCATCATATTTAGCAGCATGTGCTTGCCGTCACATGTTGTCAAACCAGTGCTTTCTTGTAGTCGTCGAGTGAAATCTAGCACATCAGAAGCGGAATCTCTGATGACTTTTTGGCAGAGTTTTTACTGATCTTTGATCCTTGATGCTGACGATATTAGACCTCTTAAGAAATAAAGAGAGAGTCGATCTCAAAAGAATTTGGCGATCTCTCGGGATTGTAGCCGTCTGACGTCGAAAATTTCTCATATGCCTGACTTTGTGCTTTTTTGGATATCCACAACCGTACCTTAGCCACAACGAGGAAATGCTCTAGCGGAGGCCCTCCGATGCGGTTACAGAGAACAATGTCAAAAAAATGCATAAAATGGTGTTGGCTGACCAAAAAGTGAAGGTGTGCGAGCTAGCAGATACCACAAAGATTAGTACTGAGCGCACATGCCATATTTTGGGCAATATTCTGCATATGAAAAACTTATTCTGCCGCTGGGTGCTGCGCATGCTCACTACTGACCAAAGACATAAACGCGAGAGCACTTCGAAAGAGTGTTTGGACTTGCTGGTGCGGAATCGGACTGACTTTTGGCGTCGATTGGTAACTGTTGATGAAACCTGGATCCACTATTGCACACCAGAGAACAGAATGAGTGCCCGGCAACGGACTGAAGCCAGGACGAGTGCTCCGAAGCGCCCTAGGGAGGCTCAATGGCTCGGAAAGTTTATGGCGTCGGTTTTCTGGGATTGTCATGGCATGCTTTTCGTGGACTACCTCGAAAGAGGAAAAACCATCAACAGCGAGTATTACTGCGCATTATTGGAACGATTGAAGGCCGAAATCGCTGCAAAACGGCCTTACATGAAGCGAAAAAAACTTTTGTTTTTGCAAGACAATGCGCCGGCGCATAAGAGCATCGCAACCACGGCTAAAATCAATTATTTATGGCTCTAATTGCTGTCGCGTCCACCGTATTCGCCCGATTTGGCTCCCTCGGACTATTGTCTCTTCCCAAACCTCAAAAGATGGCTCATCAATAAAAAATTCGGCTCACACGAGGAAATCATCGACGCCACGGAGGAGTTGGAAATAGTGTATCAAGCTTAAAGGGGACTATATTGAATAAAATAAAAAAAACATTTAAAATTTTTTTTTTCATTCCCACGGAGGTTACTTTTAACCCCACCTAGTATATCGAAATGTAGAAACTGCGTGCTAGTAACAAAAATGTTTCGGCCCCCGCAAAGTCGGTCAACCTCGGAGGTTATGTCGTGATGGATATACCTTTCGGCAGTACCGACATCCCTTCCTAGCTTTGCATTAAAATCACGGACGACATTTTAATGTCATTGCTAGGACATCGTAGAAGCTTTCTTTAGCTTCGTCATCCTTCTCTTCTGTGGTGACTTCCGGGCATACCATATAAGGGTAATATTGGTAAATCAAACTTTTATATGGATTAATACGAGGACCTCAAGACTTCTTTCCTTAGTCAGCCTGCAAAAACAAATCCGCACCTAAATAGGAGCTGCTTTTGCCGTCGAATAACAATTGTCGTAGTAGATGTCACAGTATTTCATGCTGTTATTGTACGGCCCATCCCACCGATATTTATTTCGCTGCACGTTGTCTATTAAGGACCTAACATTCCACGAGCAGATTCGAAATTCGTTCTCCTTGATTCGATTTCAAGGTTGTCAAGCAGTAGATCTGTCCGATTCGTCTTTTCAAAATAGCCGGGCAGTTACCCCAGCAGAGTAGTTTTAGTAATCGCACCAATATGATGTAGCATATAAATATCAAAGAGCGTCGAACGGAAAAGATAAAACAAGAAATATATTTGGATGGTACTTCACAAAAACTGGCGAATACTGTTCTAAGTGGATGGCAACCTGATAAATGTTCCATAGATGGTACGACATCAGTTGCTACAGAGAGGGAAATGGAAAAGCAGGATCGGCTGTCAAAGTGGCAACTTTTTTCTTTAAAAATTCAATTCAGGAAAATGCTTTTAAAATAATGCCGCCCCAAAAATTAAATAGATACTGAATCAGCTTCTAATGCTCAGACGCTCAGACGCTCAGACGCACCAAAAGCTCAATTCCGGTCACAAAACAAAAGCTTTAGCATATGTTGCGATCCAAGTGAAATAGACAAATAGGTTGCCATAAGCAAAGTACTAAGAAGGATAAAAATGACAGGATGGTTTAACTGGTACCATCTGAACCAAAGGCTATTGCCTTTATAAAATCTCACCGGACAACAAAAATACAGGTAGAGGTTGAGCAATGTTAACGTCACCGCAAACACATGCAATGCATATGCACTTTTAGAATCGATTCAGGTAAGGACGAGGAATTTAATAGCAGGAGAGGGCCCAACGACCAAGGAATCTAGCAAAAGAGGTGAATAATCGACCTACTAATGATGAAGTTCAAGGACTTTTGGAACAAACTGAAACACTAAAATGCTAAGAGAGAAAAATATTGTCGCCGCAGCTGCTGGAACTGTCTTCAAGACCTACAAGCTCCTCGGCCAGTACTGTTTTCTTATGATCATTATTTTCTTTAGAAAATCTCTATGTATTTTTAAATCATATTTTAGTTTTTAAGTTCAATCTTATGATTCCGATGATGAAGACGTTATGGTATGTAACAGGCACATACAGCTAATGTAGTCTTGTGTTTCTCATATTTTTAGGCCAACCAGATTCGTTATTCCGAATTTAATTCACAAATAGATTGCAGTATGGTTAGGCTTACACCCGGCGGAATATTCTTGGATTTTAAATGAAAATTCATCAGAGAGTGTCCTAAATAATTTTGTGAGGTACAAGCTGCATGCAGCATATGTATGCTTGAGTAGGAACCAAAATTGCAATTCTTTTGCATATATCTTAATGAAAGCAAACTATGAATTTTGTTGGTCCTTATGATATTGGGGGATAGACTATAGAAGATGGTTAAAATTATTCGATAGGAAAATCGTATGCTTTCTGTTTCGGATGCATCTCATAAATGTTTCTCGGATTGACGCACAATATTCAAAATACAGAAATTATCGGAACAAGGCTATGAATATTTTTGTGAAGAAAATTAATTCTGGAATTTCATGCTTTTGGATACCAAATATTTCTCTCTATCTATTTTGAATGGGAGTCATAGACATACATTTGCATGACGTCCCATAAGGCTGGCAAACTTGGCTGGTATCCACTTAAGTGGCCTAGAGCATCAGATCTGTGTTCATTGCTGTAATCCTTTCCATCAAATGGTCTTAGATATTGCCCAAATGCATAATGTTTTTCTCGGTAGTTTTGTTTGATTTAAATCCGGAACTTTGCTAGTATATACTCGTAGATAGATATTAGGTAAGTTATATACGAATCCCTAAATAGTTTTGGATTCATATTTTAGTACAGAATAAACAAATTCATAGAAAAGATTAGTTTAGGGATTTTAAGGGATGAAAACTCTTTTGCAAAATACAAGTACTGCAAGAAATACTTCAATACCGACTACACCCCATTTGGTTTTTTTTTTATTTAAGGAAGAGGAAAATGACTTTAAGGAGATAATATACTTATTCGTTTCAGAGACTTTGTCTCAGGGAAATATGGCCGATAACTAGAACCACACAAAAGAGACTTTTTAACTTAACCGTCAACAAATGCGAAATTCTATTTTATAATCTTACTATTTTCTTACCGCAGTTTAGGGACGAGTATAATCTAATCTATTCTAATCAGTACCCTCTTCATCGAATATAGCGTCATATTGTCTTCCTTTACAACGGTTAGAGTTTCAATAATATCAGTCTTACCTTCTTCATTGCCACTAGCATGGAGAGTATGATTGAATTCCATGTACCCGAAATCACTGTGGGAATGGATCATCTGTTTAAAATACAACATGTTTGGCAAAATTGAAGATCCTTTTAAGCTGCTGCGCTTCAAAATCTGGCAGGCACAATTGTCAGTGATTTTCTTGTTGCCACTCAACACGTTTAACTTTGGCTAAACAACGACTTCATATTGTTAACAAAAAAAACCAATAACTCCCACAACGTCTTGCAACACGACAACGAATAATAACAACAAAATCTCTAGTTCCCGAGAGGTTAAACTTTTTTTTATTTTTAAATTGCCTTTTTGTTTTTTTATAAATTTGTCAGGTTTTCTGCCGTCGACTGCTCGTGAAAGACTTTGCCTGCTCTAATTTTTCTGCTCCTTTTCAAGCGCCATCTAGTCGTCCATGCTTGCTGTATATTTTCTTCTCAATTATACGCTTCTTTTGTTTTGCTTCTGTTATAACGCTTAAATTGACTGCAAATTTGGAGAAGTTCTACGCCACAAGAAACGGCAAATTTTTCTTTGTTTAACTTTTCTAGCTCTCGGTGTTCTTTTCTCCCTTCCTGTGCTTGTTCCCATTGCTGACAAGCTCATAGGTGCACTGAATTGGTCGTCAAAAAGAACTCACCTTTCTCCGCTGTCAAAAAGAGTTCAACAACAAGCGTGCTGCGTGAATTTCGGGAGTTTCACAAATATTTGCAAAACTTTCGTTCTAAACTATTTTTGCAGGTCAGCGGCGCAACAATATAAATGAAAGCCACCACTAACTTTGATTTTGAATGAAACACATAAAGTTTCACCGATCACTCGACCAGAGTGCACTCTCATCGGTGAACACAGATTTTGGATAAAACAGCGGATCCAATGCCAGTGGATTTTGGGCTCAATAACCGAAATTTCGACATAAACGACGATCATTCAGTTTCAACTTTTTCACACGAAATGAATCTTGTAAGACCTTTGCGTAAAATGTTAAATAGAATGGACGTTTGTTCACAATGGTCTATTCCCGCAGCGTGGTTAATTAAACAGTTTATAATCTAAAGCAGATCACACAGTCTAACAGTTGTATACGAGTATTCAGGATATTTTTTCAATGAAAGCCCTTTGCTACAGACAAATTGTTTCATTGTTTCGCCTAGATATATAGTAAGTACATTTTCTTTTTGCTTGCTTTTAGGTAATTTTAAATAGGGTGTGCATGGTGTACGACTAGAACAGTTGATATTCCCTTGCGCTTCTAAGTCCCTTGATTCCTTCAGGTAGTCCAAAGAGGGGAATGGGTTGATGAGACATATTCTTTGAAACCTAGCTTGTATGATGTATTCTATTCCAGCACTCAGTGGGAACTTTGTATTTCAATCCAAAAATCTTAACTTTAAATAATTTTTCACACCATACCATCTCATTGTGACTTAGTATATAAAGGGTGCGCATCTATCAGTATCCTATAAAAAACACCGTTCAATATTTTTCAACGATTGTTACTTCATTGAAAAGAGTAAACCTTCTGAATAATAACAAAATATTCAAAATTTCATTCAAATGACTGCCTCGGTTGACTTGTCAATCCAATTTTCTCTAAGAGGGGTGCAAAGTAACCTCCTTGGGAATGAAAACAAAATTGTTTTTAAATGCTTTTTTATTTCATTCAATATAGTCCCCTTTAAGCTTGATACACTATTTCCAACTTCTTGATCCCGTCCGAAAAGTAATTTTCCGGAAGGTCTGCAAAATGCTCCTCCGTAGCGTCGATGATTTCCTCGTGTGAGCTGAATTTTTTATTGATGAGCCATCTTTTGAGGTTTGGGAAGAGACAATAGTCCGAGGGAGCCAAATCGGGCGAATACGGTTGACGCGACAGCAATTAGAGCCATAAGTCATTGATTTTAGCCGTGGTTGCGATGCTCTTATGCGCCGGCGCATTGTCTTGCAAAAACAAAATTTTTTTTCGCTCCACGTGAGGCCGTTTTGCAGCGATTTCGGCCTTCAATCGCTCCAATAATGCACAGTAATACTCGCTGTTGATGGTTTTTTCTTTTTCGATGTAGTCTACGAAGAGTTTGTCGTTGTTGTTATCGTTTTTGTCCATACTCAACATGATGCCAAACACGTCAACTATAATCAGCTGTCAAAATAAAACTAAATACAGTATTGCACTGAAATTTGGCATGTCTGCCTAAATATGAACGGACTTCAAGGCACCATAACCTTTTTTGCAGTAGCATTTTAGATATATATGGCCCCTTTTACACGAATAGCTTCACCCATATTGTTCTTGATTGTCCGAATCATCTCTGGATTGTTTGCATAGTAACGATCTCGGTAGAGAGCACATTTCGCTACAGCGTTAAACCACCTAAACGATAATGATTTAATCTCAAGCTCAAATGAAATTTGCAAGCAACAATTTCCCAAATACGCACCGGTCTTTCCAGTAAAATAAAGTCAAGTTTTCGTGCTAGATCCTCCTGCGTCGACGACATGGATCCTTATGAATCATAGTCGAATAGTGCGTTGAGTACATGTCTTCGCTACCTCTGTTGCTTATCGACATCGAGAAGGGTTTTAACAGCATGAATCGATATGCTTTCTGGTTACCCTCAGTAGAAGAATAATCTTATATTTTTATAGCTATTACCAAGGGTACATACGAGGGTGGTGTGATGTTTTATACAGTGGTAAGGTATCTGAGCAATTTAAAGTACAAAGTGGAGTACGTCAAGGGTGCAAACTGTCATCATTACCGTTCTTGTTGGTACTCCGTACAACATTTCCGGAGGGAAACTGTAGAATTCTTTGGAATATGATATCTTACCTTATACACTTTAACTAAGCCGACTTTCACATTGAATAATGGACCTCGACTTGAAGGCTCATAGCCGTGAAGCTGAACCGAACAAAGTAGAGCATAGTATAAACACGGAACAAAAGAGCTCAGCACTTTTAACACCCGCGCTCAACGGGCAGGAAGTCAACAAAGTTGACAGCTTTCTAAGTCAAGCAAATGTGGTTTGGCTAACCGCAGTCGTAACGAACTGGATTTGTGCAGCAGACAAGTCAAGGTTAAAGCTGCGTTCGGAGTGCTATCCATAAATTGGAAAGTGATGTGATCAGCTTAAGAACCAAACTGCGACTATTCCCCTTCAACGAAGACTCGGTTCTAGTGTACGAGTGCAGTTCTTGGAAAGTGGACTTCATTAACACTGGCAAACTCCAGGTCTTCATAAACAAATATGTATGTTTAATCTCAAGGATTTACTTTCTATGAGAACGGACCAATAACCTACACACATACGTCGGAGAAAGTGGCGGCAGTGGGTTGGACACACAAAGTACGCCATCCAGTAAAATCTGCTCACCCAGCGAAAACGAAGGTGGCGGTCATTTTGATTCAACTTCTGAGTCAATTGCACCTTGTAAGCGAATTTTCCGAGATCCCTATTTAAGATTTCTTTTGAAGTTTTCGGGTTTAGGCGCACACGTTTGGCAACATCTGCAATATTCCTCATTGAGCGCACAGAACGAATACGGAAATATGTCTGGTTATCAATTAGCGAACCCGTTTCATGAACATTTTTCACAAACTTGCTTACCTCAGCTGCAATTCGACCGAAATTTCTTTTCATAATTCGCACTGTTTCGGCAAAACAGCACTCACTTTCGAAGTTACTTTGCATTTAATTCTTAATTTCTGTAAATTTTGTGAGCGTCAGTGTCAAAGGGTCATATGATTCAAAAGATACCAACAGATGACCCACCCTTTATGATCCTAACTTAAAGTATACAAACAAATTTACTCTCGAAAATTTCTCTATTCCCAAATCACCTCTAATGACCACCTTCTACTACGTCTGTTGATCGCTTATTTATCATGAGCCTAATCCACTCTCGAGTTCTATTCCCATAAGTGGTTTTAATTTACCAAGCAGCTGAGTCCACCAAATTCATGGAAAATGTTCACTTTTTCTTTCACAGTGGCCACCTGATACATAATCCTCATCCATCATTTCAATTTCCCCGGGAATACTATATTTTGTGCCTACACAAACAGAATCACCAGGTCTCGTTCGTATCCAAAAACAAAATTATCACTCAGTCATCTGTCAAAACTAAAGATAGCAACGTGAGACGAATCGCAGTGTGTTGAAACATTTATGAGACTAAATCACATCAAGGATTATTTGACAGACGATGACTACGAGGAACTTCACATTGCGACAAATTAGTGGCAAATCCCTAAAGCCTGACGGAAGGAAATAGAAATAAAAAAACTGAAATTGCTCGAAATAAGTTATAACGTTCTTCGTTATACGAATTCCATGAAAGTTGTTGGTATCCTGGCTACGCAGCTTAGAATGTCATTTGCGCAAATACTATATGAAAAATTGATACGAACGATGTGTTGGTGGTGCTTTCCTCTGTTGTTGTGTGTTGGCACTTTTTGTCCTTGAACTGCCTTTTTTCTCTATTTCATAGTGGATTAAGTTTCTTTCTATTTCTTCTTGGTTTGGCTTGTCTTTGGTTTCATGTGCTCTGACATAATAAATTACAACCTAAGGGAATGAGCAAAACAATAATCAGAACGAAATCAACAACAACACATAGCATAGAGTTCAAGAAATTGTTATCCTTGTTGTGGGTTCTGGACACATAAGTTCATCCTTCTCGTTGATTTTGGATAGCTACCAACAGAGGATCAATCTTCGTGGTAGTTTGTTTCAACTTTTGCTCATCACTGGTAAGTCGTGTACACGAGTGCATTCTTTGGAAATAGTGCATTGGTGAGCCACTGCCACCTCTGGCAAAATCCTTGCATCAATACCACCAGGGTGGTATTTCTACTTGCCTCTGCAAATTTGGATGGAAATTGAAAATACCGAAGGGGAAATTGCCACTTACCTGAGAAACTGGGTTTTATATGTAGGAAGCGAATTGAGTCCAAAATGTATGAGGTAAAATGCGAATTATGGTAGTATGTTGCAGGAATAGGTACAAAGCTGACTAAAAGGAACGTGCATTCTTCAGGTTTGAATAGAATTTTCAAACTGCAGCATCAGCTTTCACCTCTACGGTATTCGTATGCTGGATGCCAATGGATAAGTAGATGGGTAAGGCATGCGAAAGTATAGGGAGTCTTTAACAACCGTTGAAGTATGCTGATTGATCCCTGACATAAGTTGTGAACACATCCGTTGGAGTTTTTTCGTACGTGATGTGGTTTGCATACTTTGGTAATATTTATGCTACTGAATCATAGGGATAATCGTGAGCGTACTACTTCCAGTATTCTCAGCATTGTTGGTACTAGATATGCCCTCTGGAACCCTCTGGAAGGATGATTCTTTTAGAGATACTATTATCAAAAATGAAAATTAATCAAACAGTTCATTTTTATCGAGTTGCTTGGACTATAACACAGTAGAAACATTCTTTGCATTAATTTTCTGAGGATCAGTTCTTTTAAATGTTGCCCGTAGCTACGGCTATAGTAGAATATATGGGATCTGTAAAAGATTATTAATTCACCAAACAGATAAATCATAAAGTTCCCCCTGGATTTGCATGCAATCACCTAAGAAATTGCGGACTCGATACCTTTATTCTCAAGAACTGATTTCAACCGAAATAAGCACAACATGAGATACTGGTGCCCCGACAACTTCCATCAAAAACATTTGCTTGGCACTAAATTGACATTGTGGTTTGAAATTTCTGTCAGCGAGAGACAATCAACGAGTTGTTGGTACCGCATTTGCATCTGCTTCCCGTGTTTAACAACTAAACAAAATTTCAGCTAGTCGGGGCTACAACACACTCAGCAATAGCTCCGAAGGTGAAGTGGAAGGTGATTTTAAACACTAAAATTACAGAAACCTACCTTGCGAACCTCGGTCAGAGGACCAAAAAATCTGAATGACGAATTTGCCTCGGCGATGCCTTCTCTATTTTTTGTTAGAAAGCGAACTGCAACGGCTAATGGTCAATAAAAATGATGAATTCTCTGCCTTCGAGCATATGTTGAAAGTATTTTAAAACTTAGTACGCATCAAGGAGCCTGCGGTCGTATGTGCTGTACCTTTGCTGAGATGAGATAAGAATGTCGTCTAGATACGGTCAAGGGAAATCGAATACGCAAAGGATGTGATCCATAAATAGCTGGAATATCTGTCCAGCATTGCGTAGTTCAATGCACATATAGACGAACTCAATCAATGGAATGAACTCGAATGAAGCAGTGATGGCAGTCTTTGGTACGTCAGCCGGATCCACGGCTAGCTGACGGTACGCCATGTGTGGCTGATGGTTGGGAAGATTTCGCAAATGTGGGATTGGATATCGGTCAAGTTCGGTGATGCTGTTTAGACGCCTTAAATCACCACGAGGCCTCCACTACCCATTCTTCTTTCAGACCATATGCAGTTCGCATGGACTTCGTGATGGGCGGCAAATACCCTATTGAAGATAGAAAATGACGTTGCGAACGAGAGTTTTATAGCACTGACGTCGGCACCAGTGTCAATAAGGAATTCTAGGTTAGAGTTTTTGTCGACCACGAGGAAGTGGTTGTTAAATGCATTTAGTCCGTCATTTACGGCCTTTGATGATAGACGTTTTAATTAAGAGGTTTTTAACATGGTTTCCGGCATTTTTGTGGCATATTTGCCGAATTTTCGGTGGTACCAACAGATGTCGGGGTCCCTTTCCGATGACATTGCGCATGCGCGCGAGAGATGATGGCTCCTATCTCTGTTACTAGATTGATGGTTCATGGATGGATATCCCGCATCTCCCGCCCAAGTGTGAGGGCGCGTGTCACCTAATTCCAAATCCTGTAGCAGTTTCTTTATTCGCTTCTGCTCAGAGTCAGTGAATTGGTCTCTTAAGTGGTTTGTTAGTGTCGTATACATGTTGCTATTCGGTGGCCTTAGGATTATATGTATCACTTACTTGTGAGAAGATTGTACTTTCCTCGCGCCGATAATCGTGTGATACTTTGTCTTATCGTTTGTGATACTTGCTTCTATAAATTGCTATTTCACTTGAGTAATCCGTAGTTATGGTTTTGTTTGCCAGAATGGTAGATTCTGATCTTTCGAAGATAACGTCTAACACATGAAGACATTGATTCAAGATATTGCATCTACAATAGACGATAACACAAATTGACAAATGTCCAATTTATACAACTCTCTGATGCAACCAGATAAAGCCTTCAATTGTCGTCACAATAATTGGTCACGATCTCTACCGAAATCCTCTTCAAGAAAGTGATTGGTAAAAGTGACTTATCGCTTAATCTTCGCCGATTCTGCTTAAAGCGTCACAAAATTTCGAGTTGCAGTTTCTTGACTTCTGTCGTTGACGTTGTCGGTAGCTGTAAAGATTTTTGATGTATCGTGCTTTTGGTATTGGCTTGTTAGTCTCGCACAACTCTTTCAAGTAGAAAATCACATCACAGCGGGTCGACTTGTTGGAATTCCTTATTAACACAAAATATCCAGGTCCTTAGCATCTGGTCAGTTATGAACTTATCAGATCAGTCACATTTTTAATAGAAAGTTTTAAATGTGGTAGGTAAAGCTAATAGTAAATGAAATATTTATGTGGAACAGCTAAGAGAATCTCCCTTCTTGAGTAAATTATTCTGAAACGGTATTTAATGGACCTGTATAATCTAACCAACTTAATCTTATAATTTGCTGGATTGTCCGTCGGCTTATGTAGCCTTACGCCTAATATTGGTAGGAAAGGACTCCGAGAATCGTTTCGAAAAACTCGATTAGAAAAGTCCCCTGCAATTGTAACAGTTCGACCCACAATTCATTTTCAAATGTGCTGTCGTCCAGGATTCTCATAATCTCACTTTGGTTACCACAAAGAACGAGTCTTAAAGTTGGAAAAGTCGTTCTATTCCTCATTGCAGGGATATCAGCATAATAGCTTCTTAAGGCTTCTATCAATATTTGGCTGTATGTGGACCATATTGCATAACTGAAAGACGTTATCCGTACTCGTTCAATGAGGTTATTAATAGTAAAGTGATCCATATCCCGTGATGTCTCCTGCTTCAAGACATATAGTACTTTGGTTTGTTTGTTAATCTGACGGCATAGCTCTCAAACTGGAGTGTCCTTAAAAGAAACTGGCAGACTATGGGACTTGAAAGCTACCGGTGGTCTCTCGTTTGTCGATCTTTTTTTGTCATGTTTTCCAGAATTTATTCAGAAAATTAAAAATACAAGTCTATTTATGTAAATCTGTATTGTCCCCTTCAAAGTAATCCCCATCGACTGCAACACACTTATGCCAGCGCTTGATCCAATCCTCGAAACCTTTTTTATATTCGGTTGTCGGTATGTCCATCAATGCTTCCTGTGATTTATCCATTACTTCCTCTCGGCTGCTGAAAAGCAAAAGCGTTCCCCGTAGTGGTTTTTTAACTCGATTGAAAAGAAATAAATCACAGGGAGCCAAATCAGGTGAATTCGGTGGCTGTTGGATGGTATTTGTTGAATTTTTCGTCAACAAATTACGAATAATTATGGCGGTGTGCGACGGTGCGTTATCATGGTGCAAAATCCACGAGTTTTCTGCCAACAATTCTGGTCTCTTTCGGCGAATTGCTTCACGCAAACGTCTCCTAACGCCCAAATAATACTCTCTGTTTACTGTCTGGCCTCCTGGCAAAAATTCATGATGCACTACACCGGTGTAATCCATGAAAACATGAGCATTGCCTTCTTTTTTGACTGAAAACGAAGTGATATTTTTGGTCTCGGCTCAAGACCAATTTTGAACCGCTCGTGCCACTGGTAAACGACCGTTTTCTTTACAGAATCGTTGCCGAAACACTCTTCCAATATTTTCAAAATTAAATACAAGTTCGTTGTTGTAAATTATAAAAAGTCGCCAACATACACAGAGATAGATGTGCTCTTGGCTACGTAACTTTTGCAAATGTCAAGCTATGACGCTAAGATTTAGAGGCGATATCAATGCGAATGTGGTGTTCAAAATTAATTCTACATACTCAATGACCCTCAGCCACTCTTTTCCTCTTTTCCGAACCTGTGCTTGATACCTATGTCTAAATCGAGCCTAAACATTCATGCAGGGTCATTCATTTCGTAGTTTCAAGTTGGTAACGCTTGCTTTTGACACCTGCCAAACTCAGCTGTCATTTGAAGTGTCATTTGAAGTTGAATGTTTGCCATTTACAATAATGGATCGCTTACAAATTGAAAAAACTATGAAAACTTACTTCAAAAGTGGTGGTTCAAGCGTAGTTACTTTTCGGGTATTACGCGATGATTATGGTCGTCATAATCGACCGACTACGCAAGCAATTGGTGAAATTGTGAAGAAATTTGAAGAGAGTGGAAGCGTTACTGATGTCGTAAGGCATATGTATCATCGTAGTGTGCGCTCAGTCGAAAATATTGCTGCTGTAAGTGCAAGTATTGCTGATGATCCGATTTTATCGATTTCCCGGCGTTCGCAGCAATTGAACCTGTCGTGCACCTCACTATGGCGTATTTTGCATTTGAATTTGCATCTCCACTCTTATAAAGTTCAACTTACGCAACAGTTGAAGCATGCATACCATTCACAACGCCGTAGATACGCTTCTTGGATGTTGGAACAACAAAGAATAAAACAAAGTAACTGTTTGGTGTGCTCTATGGTCGAGAGTTGTCATTGGTGCGTATTTCTGCTAATGGACGGACGGTTACAGTTAATTCGGAGCAATATGATCGAATGATAACCAATTTTTTTTTGGCCGGCGATTAAAGGTGGACTTTATGTGGTTCTAACAAGACGGGGCAACAAGTCACACAACACGACCCATTATGGCTTTATTGCGTGAGAAATTTCCTGGTCGAGTAATTTCACGTTTTGAGGATATCAATTGGCCACCAAGATCATGCGATTTGACACTGTTAAATTTTCTTCTGTGGGGCTACTCAAAAGACCGTCTTTACGCGAATAATCCCCGAACTCTAGACGCATTGAAAACCAACATTACTCAAGTTATGGCCGAGATAGCGCTCAAAATGTGCGAAAAAGTGGTAAAAATTACCTCGAAAGTATCGCATGATGCGAATCTTCCCGAGGCGGCCAATTGAATGATATTGTCTTTCACACTAAATGGCAAAGTCCTAACCTTATAATTAATTTAAAATCTCATCAAAAATGTATCGATTATGTGTGTTTTATTTAGCTTTACTTTCAATATGCGTAAGTAACACTCAACTGTGACAGTCCAATTTCCTATCAAACAATTTGTTGATGGATGGCAGGGCACTCCTTGGTAGCCTAATCGCGCTCGAAAATATCGGCTTACAAGTGAGTTGTGCCCTGTTTTTCGTTATTTCGTAAAATATTCAGATCCTTGTGATATGCATAACAAAACTCTTAGAATTGTGGGCTACAAGATAAAATCTTGTTGTCCTGGGAACATTAATCAAAACTTTCTCTTTAAGTTTCGACAGTTTAAGAGCTCAAGTCCACATTAATGAATTATTGCTAAAATTTTCTTTCCAATTCACAAAAAGCGGTCAATCTAACAAGAAGGTGAAACTTAATCCTTTGTACAATTTGCCAGCTCCCTAATAAACTTTCACCTAGAAACTTGCCAGACAGAAACATTCTGAAAATTTGTTTTTCTGAGCACCGCAGAAATTCGACTGCCATAATGCCATTGAATCCTGCGGTATTTCACTTTTAAAATTCACAAAGAAGGAACTTTTAATTGGTTCTTAACTTGTACTAAGATATAAGTTACTTTAACTCCTCTTTTTGAGTCCTGTCTGAGTGAGAATTCATTAAATTATTTATTCAATGCTACTGAAACGTAAGTTCAGATACACTCCTTGCGACACTCAGATGTTCCTTGCTGTTTTTCATTCTCGATTTTGGGGTTATTATCCTTTGATATGAAATAACATCTACGAGTAGTAGCCGCAGATATAAAGGATAAACTGAAACTCACAATGATTACGATCTTAGTTGGATGGTCAGTTCTTCTGCTTATATATGACTACTCGTAGATACTACGTTCATTTCATTTAAGGATGATGTCTCATGTAAAGGAATAGAATTGATTACTTCTTCTTGTTTTCATAAATGTGCTCTTAGAAGAAGTTTGGCGCCGAAAAGGTGTGAAGGGCGTATTTGCTGATAAAGACCGTCATTTGCAAAATAACTGGAGTAAAAATGGATTACAACAATGCTATTTGGGTGCATTTGTCACCCATTTGTCATTTTTGCAGACTTGCAAGCCACATGATCGAACATTTTATGGCAACCTGCGGTAATACTTAGTTTACGAAATTCACTGTTTATGAGGATAAGCAAAAGATGACGTCGATGCCAACGGAAAGCAAGAATAATTTCGAACTTAAAATCAGTGAACATGGACTTGGGTCAAAAACACCTCAACAAGAGCAACAGCATTCTGTAGAAGGGCAGAGTGCTGAAAAGCTACAGGACATAAAAATGCCACAAAATTCCACGAACGCGCATTTTCAAAACAAAAATATTTACAAGCGGTGTCTATAGTCAGACACATCCTAAGAAGAATGAAACCCTACCAATAAAAAATAAAGGTGCATCTTAAGCGGCACCGCCAGAAAGCCGAGAGACAATAGGGACATAGGGACATGGCAATTTTGTATTATAATACACACCCAGCCTTAAACATCTGTCAACATCAAGCCATCAGACAAGGCTTATATTTTTATTATAGTGAAGTTCACGTACGACCAAAGTTTGGAAATTATTGAAAATTTTCATCGAAATTCTGAGTAGGTGGTCGCAACTTAAAGAGCGTCTTCTCCAATTCTCGGCCGTAATAATCGCCCTCCAATCTACAGGCTGTGCCTGCTGTAATGGATAAATTCGAGTCAATATATTCACAGCCGAATGTTCCTGTGCAAGTGAGACAATGCACTCGTCAAAAAACCGATAGTATCCCAGCCCTCAGTCTTTCAGTTCAAATTAAGCCAAATCAGTCGATTTCATGCCGTTCGGATGAATTTGGAATCCCACAGTCCACATATTGTGGAAAATTTTGAGTAAAGATCTTGGCCTATAACCTTACAAGATCAAATTAATTCAATAACTGAGGCCAGAATTTCATGCCAGATTGGATCGGAGTTTTTCGTCTTTTTAAATTATCGCCATGTTACGGTCAATGTAATTCGCTATCGTGCCATGTTAAGATAATATTTTGGCCAGAATTGCATGGACTTAACATCAGTGGTATGTGATTCCAACAAGATGATAACACATGCCACACAGCTGGATAAAAAATTGATCTGCTGAAGACAAAGTTCAGAAATGGTACATTCGAATGGTCACCTCACTTATGCGATTTTTTTTTATATTAGGGTTCGTTTTATTGGGTAACGTCAAGTAGTTGGTTTTTTCCAATAAGCCAATAATATGAGGTTAGAAGGCATTTTTCTCCCGATTTATGCATTATTCCCTAATTTGATATCCAGACGGTCAACGCAATAGATGAAGACGTTGATTTACACCAGTTGACCTAAGCCGACTGAACTACGGAATTGGAAATGAGAAAGCTAAATAAATAGCCTTGCCAACCGCGACTTTCTCAAATTACAATACAAAACTAATATAAGTAAGAGACAACATTTTAATGTAACCCCATCAAGGGCCACATAATAGATCCCCTTGGATCCTACCAGAACGACTACAGATAAGTAGGGTTGCTTTCATGATTTGTTACTAAGGTATGTCATATACAACTTAATTTAACCCAACACATGAATGGAAGCTCAGTATCTATGCCCAATCCCCAAAAAGGGAACCGCCCAGCTACACCAAATTTAGAGGCATAAGTTTCCTCAACATCTCATTCAAAATTGTATCTGCCATTTTATCTATATAAAACCCTTCGTCAACAACCTGATTGGACCCTGTCTGCGCGGTTTCATGCAAGAAAAGTCCACATTCAACCAAATCTTTAGACGGCAGCAAATCCTGGGAAAACCCCTTTAAGTCAAAATCGATACTCACCATCTTTTCATTGATTTTACGGCCGTATATGACAGCATTTATAGAGACGAGCTAAATTGAACCATATCGGCATTCCTGGCAAGCTTGTCAATCTGTGCAGGATGACGATTGAGAACGCTCGTTGCTCCGTTAAAGTCGATAATGATTTAACCGAGATCTTTGATGTCAAAAAAGGTTCTAGACCTATTGTAAGCCAAGGATATTAACATCATTGGTAGAGCACAGTAGGCTGTCACCAATGCTTTCTTTGTATACAACCCCTGACAGATTTAATTAAGCTTATTACAGGCATGCTTAAACTTTCATTAACATTTAGCACGTAGTGGAGAAAATATAGCAGCAGTAGCGGAGCGCGTACGCGATGACTGCAATGAATTAATTCTGCGTCGTTCTCTAGGGCTTGACTTGTCGTAAAAAACAACTTGGCGTATTTTATGTGATAATCTTGATACAACAACTAAAGGCGGCCGCCCTTCCCAATCGTTTCCGTTTCAGCCGTTGGGCTTCAAAAAGATTCACTGTTTTCAAACAAAATTTTGCTTAGCAATAAGGGCCATTTTTGGTGCAATGGCTACGTCAATAAGCATTTGTAGTGTTAAGAAACCCAATGAGGTTCAAGAGCTGTCATTGTATACGGACAAAACAACGGTTTGGTGTGGAGTACGTGTAGAAGACTGTTGGAATCATCGGCCCATATTTCTTCAAAACTGAGGCCGCCCAGAACGTAACTATTTGAGGTACTCCAGTAGACGTTTTTAATGGAAACTATCGACCTAAATAGAAAACTGCAATATTTATATTCCAAGAAGGATCGTAGGCCCTTGGATTGAGTAGAATTATTTTTAATAATATGCGCTTGCTCAAGGGGTTATTGGCACCTTTAAAATGATTTCACACAGCGCGAGTAATGAAAAATTAGGAAGGATGGAAAGGGAGGTACCGTTGTTTGTTGGTTTTGAATGTTTGCAGGTTATAATGATTAGGAAATAGAAAGCTCGGCATGACATGCCATGAACAAGTTGATCGGGCTCCGAATAAAAACACGATATTTCAGAGTACTTTCGAAATTGGGCTTGAGGGTGTACTGATGAGGATTCATAGCAAGACAGGAGTTACGGTTGAATATTTGAAGTGGTGAAATGCTAATGGCAATGTCTGTGTTGGTGAAAATAGCGATGAGATAAGATGAGGCAGGAGGTCGATGGTCTAATATTGGCATCACCTATGTATAAATTTTTTCTGGGCAATTTTATTTTGAAGCCAAATCAGAGGACGTGAAATACGAGTATTTCTTACACCGCTTAAAGAAATCTAGATATTTCACAGCATTTTTAGGCGAATTTAAAAAACAAATTATACTAACAAAGGTGCCGGGCTGCCGGCAACCAAATCAAACTCAAAGGACGAAGAGAGAGAGCAAAAAAAGAACGCGCAATCACACGGATGGTGGTTGGCAAGCGAATGAAGAGTAATGCGAAAAATAGGATGGGAGCCCAGAAGAGGATCACGAAAAAAACCGGAATTTCAACAAGCAGTTGGTTCAAGCTGCACTCACCGGCTGCTCAGCACGGGTAGAGTTCGGAGAAAAGCGATGGTAAATAAAAGAAAGTGGACGCCACCCAATTTTTAGGTGATATTGGTAAAACACGATCAAAATACAAGAGGCTATTTTTTCCCTGATGGGGAATTAAAATGTGTATTGTTTTCTTTAACCAAGGGGGATGACAAAGCCGTGCCCAATATATGTATACTAGCAAAACCACTAGAAGCAAAAGTAATTGTGGCACCAAAGGGGTTGCTCACACCAAAAAAATTTAATTTGTATTATAACTAAGGCAGCGGTCACGGGAAGGCCCACGATTCCGTACGATCACTAAGTATATGTCTTAGATGACGCACTTGGGGTCAACGGGGTCGCGAACGTTTAACAGTAACCGCTAAAGGGTTACGGGGCTTAGCAAGGTAAGGCGGTAAGGAGAATTACGGGGTAGCGCACAAAATTTTCAGTAAATCCCAACTCGGGGGAATGTCGCACAGTAATGTCACTCTATATATGAAAATGGCAAAAGGGGTACTTACCTTTTTTTTTTCCTTCCTACTTGGGGTCGCTCCTGTCTAACGTCGGGGTTGGTGAGGGGGTTGGATACTTCCCGCTACAGTCACAGGCTAGTTGAGGTTGCGTCGTCGGGTTACGAGTATTTGGGGTTCGTCGTTTCTTGGAGTCTTTCCTGTTCCGGTTGTGATGGAATTTTGTTGTGTTGGTCTTTCTCTTTGTGCGTTGTGTAATTTTTCTTGTTCTGCTTCGTCTTAGTTCTGGTTTCTGTCGTTTTTGTTTTCGCGCTGTTTACTTTTGTTTTGCTGTTTGTCCGGTCTCCTTTTCCTTTTTTGTATTTTTTTTGGTCACTTTAAGTACAGCATATAGCATTGTGTTTCGCAGCACAGTACTGGCATGACAGTTCATCGATGAAAATTAAAAAAAGTGTCGGAGACTGAATGGAGCCTTGGAGCACACCAGCATTAATTTTGTAAATAATTATGAAATAAGATCTAAAGTCATCCAAAACTTGAATTGAACGTTCCTAAGTGTAGACCCTTTTTGTCAAGTGCAACTATCTTATTTTCGCCAGATTGATGTACATATACTTTGGCTCCACTTGTCGGTGAGACCAGTGGGACTGTTGCTACGAAAACCTCACTGCCGGTCATTGAGAAGCTTCTTGTTTTGAGATATTTCATTAGCTTATCAGCATAAATAATCAGAATTTGCATGTCCTTGGAAGGAGGAACGTAGGAGAAATGGGTCTATAGGAATAGAGAAAAGACGATTCCCACTTTTTGACAAATGCTATTTTTCATCTGTTTGGAAACAGTCCTAAAGAGCAGATTTGATGAAAGGGCTTATGCATTGCTTTTGCCAGCATGGAGGAACACCTATTCAGAAGAAGCGGAGATATAACATCTGTGTATGATTATGTCTGTACTTTTACTACCACACAGGTGTGAAATTGGATTCGTCCCATTGAAGATTCGACTTGCTCAAGTTGAGGCGGAAGCAGGTCACAATGTGCAAGTGTTGAGCTGGCCACAAAAATAGATTTTATTGCCCTTGGGATATTGTAGTACTTTTTGCCTGAGTTCTTGGTCGTAAAGAACTTTCACATGCTTAAGAAAGCGGTTACAGTCATTCCTGTATGTTTGAACTTTTTTCGGTTTTCCTATGTTATAATTCCCAAAGAAGGTGTTAAGTCCGCTCCAATTGGCTGTTTCGTATGCTTTTAGGAACTTTTCTCTTACTATGTGGTTAATATACGAGAATTTAGCTGATATGACACTGTGATCCGACGAGCCTAGAGGGGAGTCCACTTCAACAGTGGACTTATTAGGGTGAGAAGTTGGACTAGTGTCCAGGGTGTTGATGGTATGATTACCAACGTCTGGTATTCAAGTGGAATCAGTTACAAACGTGAAGTTATGAGATGAACATAAATATAATTTCAACAAACTGGACAGGTGTCACATCCACTGCTATAATTTCGAGGTAATAAGAGCCCTGATTTACCTTGGCTCTGCTGGTAATTCTGAAACAACACCTAAGCAGAAATAGAATAAAAAATCATTCTTGATGGTCGCTGTTTCTTTGAGCTAAGATAGCAATTGAGTGGTAACGTCCAATTCCGAAAAACTAAAGAGAAGCTGTATAAGCCCTTGATTATCATTGTCCTACTCAAATGCGAAGAAGCATAGCCGCTATCGAAAACGGATGAATATATCCCTAACTGTTTTAACAGAAAAATTCTCCAAAAATATTAGGTCCCGTTTGCCATGAAGGGCTTTGGAAGAGAAGATTCAACGACATACGAGCTGGATACCGACATCGACCTTTTCAAAACAAAAAACACTGCACAACACTCATCTGAAACGTCGAGTTCATGAAAAGGAATCTTACCCTACTTTAAGTGGTACTACAGTCCGGGGTGGACCTGGGCCTCAGTCAACAAGCTTCTCGAGCCAGCTCGATCCCTGGCTAGCTGCCTCCAGTTTCGCACGCTATGTTGGCTGAGGTCCTCTTCCACTTGCGTGCGCCACCTGAGTCTTGGGAGTCTCGGGAGCGGATTCAAAGACTTTTCGGACCGGAGCATTGGTGTCCATGCGCTCTACATGACCCAGTTATCTCAGTCTTTGGATCTTCACTCTTCTGGCTAGGTCCATGTCGCTGTACAGTCCATACAGTTCGTTGTTGTATCTCCTCCTCCACTCACCGTCAATGCAGACGGGACCGAAGATCGCCCGAAGAATTTTTCTCTCGAAGCAACCAAGAACACCCTGATCCATTTTTGATAATGTCCATGCCTCTGCGTCATAGAGCAGGACCGGGATTATTAAGGTCCTATAAAGGGTGACTTTTGTTGTCCGAAAGAGAACTTTGCTACTTAATTGCCTTCTTAGCCCTAAGAAACAGCGGTTGGCAAGAGTTGTTCTTCGCTTGATCTCAGCACTGGTGTCGTTGTCTGAATTCATAGCGGAGCCTAGGTAGACAAAGTCCTCAAAGTTATATCTGTCGAGGGTGACGTTCTGCCCGAGACGTCGGTATTGGTTGTCCTTTTTGCTTGACAGCATATACTTGGTCTTGCCCTCATTGACCGCTAAATCCATCTTCGCCACTTCCGTCAGGCCGTGCGCTTCAGCAGCTTTGCTGGACTTAAGCTTCGATATAGCTATCTTCACTTCATCCAGGTCGGGTGGACGGAACTGTTGGGTCATCATCGTCCAAGTTGAAAGGTTGATTATGCCTGACAGCGGTATTTGGTCCATCGTCGCCGTTATACAGCCTGCAGAAATGGTCTTTCCAAATCCTCAGCATCGTCTGCGATTCTGCAACGATGTTCCTCTGTTCATCTCTACTGGCTTCTTAGGAGATTAAGAGACACTCGATCTCTTGCGATAGTAACCGTCTGACGTCGAATTTCCTCACAGCATTAGCTTGTCTTGGCATAGTTTGGGATATCCGCAACCGTACCTTGGCTACAGCAAGGTAATGGTCCGAGTCGATGTTGGCTCCTCGGAACGTACGGACATCCAAAATACTGGAGGAGTGTCTTGCGTCGATCGCAATGTGATCAATCTGGTTGACTGTTGATTGATCAGGAGTTCTCCAAGTCCCCTTGTGTTTGTCGAGATGTGGGAACGGCGTGCTAGCCACGACAATGTTTCGCCCCGCCGCAAAGTCGATTAGCCTGAGTTAGTTATCGGAGATGGTATCGGTGTTGCAGGCTATATTTTCCGATTGTTCCACCAAAGATACCCTCTCTTCCTAGCTTTTCATTAAAATCACCGAGAACAATTTTAATATCATAGCTAGGGTATTGCTCGTAGGTCTTGCTAAGGAACTCATAGAAGGCATCCTTGGTGTCGTCATCTTTCTCCTCTGTGTAGGCATGCGCGCATATAAGGCTAATGTTGGCGAATTTAGACTTGATGCACATTGCTACGAGGAGTTCGCTCACATGCCGGAGGCTCAGGACTTCTTGTCTTAGTCTGCCTCGCAAAACAAATAAGCGCTGCTTTTGCCGTCGATAGCAATCGCCGTAGTAGTCGCAGTTTTTCATCCTATTTTTGTACGGCCCATCCCTTCGCTTTTCTTGGATGGCGGTTATGTCTGCTTTGCAGCAGTCTAGGGCCTCCGCTAGTTGCTCGGCTGCGCGTGGTCTATTAAGGGACCTAACATTCCATGTACATATCCGAAGCTCATTGTCCTTAAATCGTTTACGTGGTTTGTCAACAGTAGATCCGTCCATATCCAAGGCTTATTGATGCTTCGCGCCCTGGGTAGAGTGCTCAACTAAATATAAAAGGACCTAAGCCGACTAGGTCTACTGGAGAGACTTAGGCCCTTGCCTACACTAGCGCCACCTAAGCAAGTAAATTCTGATGTTATATGAATAACAAATATAAAAAAAGCTATAGGCCCCTAAGGAGAAAGCACGAATGAAAACAAAAAACTGATTATCAAGCCAACTAATTAACGATTATAGATGGAGGTAGGGAGGTAAACGAATGCAAAACCATTCTCTCGATAGCTAAAGTCATATTTTTCTGACATTAAGAACGATTAATCGATTCATCAGTGTCTGGTGAATATTCAATTTTCGTAACACTCTACGGGAACCCCACATCATGTAGTGCAATAAGTTACTTTCCCGCACCTTGAATAACGTTGGACAATTCAATCACTTTATCTGTCATGAATACCAGATACAAGTAACTCACGTACAATTATCCATTTGCACAAGTTCTCTATTATCGATTTCGCTTTCATTCATTCGTTAGTTTGAAAGCGAATATTAACCGAAAATGGTTTGGACTTTTTTCCCAGTTCGATCAGAAAACAAGGAGAATGTCCTTAAAAGGAAGAAAAGTTTAAGAAACTCCATAAAGTGGCTCTACTGGATCAGCTTCTACCTTTTCTTGATAGACTTTAAATACAATCCAGAGACAAGACAAGTCCAATACACAAAATATCGCCGCAAGATTTGTAAATTCATTTATAATCTCTTTGTATATTTAGGTAGATATATTATCTACTCACTTTTAGTCTTTTATATTTATATGTCCATATTTAACGTCGACATTATGCACGGAAGTACATACAAAGCCCTGGAATCTCTCTTGTTAACATTTGAATGTGTGCGAATCAATGCCTGTGCATATTTACTATCAAGAACGTATCTAAAATTCTCATGACACATAAAGAACGTAGTTAATGTGCTTTTGGATATTTTCCATAAATTTCAGAAGAATATCAGTCCGGATACGGATATTTATTACTTAACGAAATTGCAATTCATTATTCGAGTGAGAAATTCCATCATGGTGTATCGCTTCATAATGGGCGGGTTCTTGCTATTATATCCGTTTGCGAGTTTTATGGTAGAGTTGCAATTTTGCAGTTACATCTACGTTCACATGGTGTTGATAAGTTTTGTCAAAGAAATGAACAAGTATCTGACTGAGAACAGTGGAACCATAAAAACAATAAAATACTTTAAAATCGTTAAATTCTTTGTCGATACTCTATTTCGTCTTCATCGAGTTAAGGCTTTGCTAAATCAGTTCTACTGCTCTCTTGTAGCTTTTATGTTAGCGGGAATATTAGTGGATCTTCGGCTTACCTATCAAATCGTAAAAACAATCCTAGATTGTTCGATAATGAGGCTGCGAAAAATTGAAAAAGTTATTATGAAACTTCCCATGTGTGCCGCAGGGTTTTTTGATATATTTGTGCTGTCTTTATTGGAAGAAATGCTGATGGATGAACTTGAAAAATTCGAAATTAACTTACTCACTGTTTTATGCAAGACAAGGGTTGTTCACCATGCACAAATAAATAGAAGGGTTCGTTGTTGTTTTATAAAATTGGATTGATGCCTTCAAATTTGTATATTTTCAGGTTGATCTGCTAATTTTGGGACGAAAGATTCAGGATCAGAACACCTGGCTCTATGGGGCTTTAAAAATTGACCGACAATTGGTGTGCCAGGTTTTATTGAGAGGAATTTTACTGCATGCGTTAATGTTTGGGCAGTACTTTTCTAGTAAAATAGTTTACAAACATTTCAACTTGATTGAAATAGTAGGATTTTGAGCTAACGCCAGTTGAGAGAATAAATACGTAGCTTGCACAATCGATTTTTGTGGAATTATTTGGAACAAAAGATACATTTTCCAGTTCAAACGAGGAGAAGTCGAGGATCTAAAGGCCATCTGCAAGGATAGTTGAATGTTTTTCCTGTCTTAAATGAAGCAGACAAGTTGATTCGCAATGCTAGCAACGGGAACAGCAAAACATGAGACTGAGACAGACTCCTCAAAAAAGATTGGGGGTGAAAGAGCCCTTAATGGGCCAACGCTAAAACTCGAATCTAACCAACATATATGTACGAGTACATACGTTATTAACATCGGAGAATCCAGTAACTTATCCCAGCGATTAAAAGGAAAATCTCAACCTTACAGGTACCTAATCAACACTTTTTCAGATCACCACCTTGTTGCAGTCAAGATACAAATCTAGATTTCATTAGAGCCACAACAAAGAAGAACTCCTGTTAGAACATACAGCGTAGAAAAACTGCAATCGCAAGTGATCACCAGAATCTTCCCCGAACTCGTATCCCGAAATCTCTAAACAACTTCTATGGGTGCCGCCAGCATCAACAGTGTAGGACCAGTGGCATCAGAAACGCCGCAACACTACCAAGAAATCTCAGTTTTGCTGAAAAATACCGACAAGCACATACTGCAAGAAAAGAGGCATACAAAGCGGCGCTAGAATGAAGGTCGAGAGCCGCTCGTGAGCTCTACGAGCAGAGATATAAAGTATATCGACTCCACCAAAAGAAGGAAAAAGGGCACGAGAGAAGCATTGTCGAAGACATTGAGAGGTTGTGCTCCAGAAATAACGCATACAGGGTGAGTTTTTTTTTAACTTGAGACATCCAAATTACTCGAAAAATACGCGATATCGCGAAAAATGTTTCAGACAAAAGTCACAAGGTTCTGAAGGGGACATAAGATGGTGACCACGAGTTTGACCTTGAGCCCCATTTTCAAGGTCAAACGAAGGTCACTTTTGATTTTTCAAATAATAATTCCTGATCTTCATTGCTGAGTCGTATTGCTTAATGGGGCACACGACTTTGTCTCAAAGGTCTTATTCATTCAGTGCTAGATACCACTGCACTGGCACGCCTAAGTCATTAATCAGTTTCCAACATTGTTAGGTAGTTAGAAGTTCGATATTTGTTTTGAGGAACTGATTATCATTAGTAACGTTTTCCAGATTAATAATGCAGGCTATTTCAATTCAAGAGAAAATTGAAATGATATTTATTTATGGAGAAAGTGGAAGGAATATCGGTGGTGCTGTTGCTCTTTACCCCCAACGTTTGCTAGACCAGATACGATCGCGCGCTTCCTTTTATCGGGTCATCCAACAACTCACTGGTGAAGGAAGTGGGCAACCAAAGAAATGGAATCGGTCAGATCGGGTGGCTGTTGAGGACAATGAAATAGCAGTGTTAGCTGCCGTTGCACACGATCCTCACATAAGCACTCGCCAAATAAGTCGTGAATCAGGAATTTCTCAAACGATTGTCTGTAAGATATTACATCGGCATAAATACCATCCTTATTATGTTTCAATGTCAATGGGCTTTCCTTTTGTCAATGGGCACTTCAGCAAATTGAACGAGACCCCCTCTCCTTCGCCAAGGTGTAATTCTCTGATGAGTCGACTTTCACCAATCACGGTACGGTCAATCGACATAATATGCATTACTGGGCTACCGAAAACCCTTTTTAGTTGCGACAAGTTGAACGCCAGCACTCTTGGAATGTTGATGTTTGGGCGGGAATTATTGGGGATAATATTTTATTGAAGGTAACTTGAATGGCGAAAAGTATGCAAACTTCTTGCGGGACCATCTTCCAGTATTACTAGAAGAGTTGCCACATTTGCCATTGGAGTTGCGACAAACAATGTGGTTTCAACATGATGATTGTCCAGCCCATTATTCTCAAGTAACCCGGGGCGTATTAAACAATGTTTACCATCAACGATAGATCGGACCTGATCTTACGTCACTTGATTTCTTCTTGTGGGGCTACTTAAAAAGTGAGGTTTACAGAAAAAAGCCAACAACACGTGAGGACATGAAAATACGAATAACTGAAGCTTGCCGGAAGATTACGCCAGAAATACTTCTCAGTTCTGTTGGTTCATTCAGAGCGCGGATAGACAAGTGTTTTGAAGTGAATGGTCACATTTTCGAGCATTTGTTGAAATAGTCTCGGGAAATAAACCTCGAGATGGGAAGAATTCAATGATTCAACACTTTAATTAATCACCCCGAAGAAAACAAAATACTGCTACGTCCACGTCGTTGTTTCTGGGTTATGCTAAACGCAGTATGTAAAACCAAATGACAAGCCTACGAGCAATACGACTGAGCAATGAAAATCAGGAATTATCATTTGAAAAATCAAAAGTGACCTTCGTTTGACCTAGAAAATGGGTCTCAAGGTCATACTCGTGATCACCATCTTATGTCTCCTTCAGAACTTTGTGACTTTTGTCTGAAACATTTTTCGCGATATCGCGTATTTTTCGAGTAATTTGGATGTCTCAAATTAAAAAACTCACCCTGTAGAAGTTTGACCAACAGCTAAAACTAACGTGCCAATACAAGAAGACCAGCGGAAAAACCTGAAGAGAAAAAGAAGGACGTTTTTTTGTAGAAGTATTGAGAATATTCATAAAAAAAACTTGTTCTAACGACTGTACAACGAAAAAATCTCGCCATCAGGCGAAATAGACCATTCAACTTAGACAAAATGTTCATCTACCTGACCAAGATGAAGTAAGAACACCAATATCTTAGCTGACACCAGACAAATTAGTTGAATCTGATGGCGGTACAAGCATACACCCATGATATCGACATAATTGGAAAGATCGAGCTGTCATCAGTTCGTTTGCTAGCATTAATATGCAAGCTGCCAAAATCGGTTTTAGTGGTAATTGAGGACTTAGAAGACAATTGAATTGTAAGGTCGCATCCAATAATTTATGAGACTCCATACAAGCTTTAGATAATTCCAGTCCCGTTTTTATGACGTTAAAGCATGGACTCTATCGAAAGCGAATGAAGGTATCCTCAATTAATTTGGGAGAAAAATCTTTCAAAAACAGAATTCAACGACGACTACGAGCTGTACAGCGGCATCTACCCTGCCAGAAAACTACGCATTAATCACTTGAGATGCCTAGGACACGTAGAGCATATAGACTTTAATGCCCGCTGAGTCCTCAAATCTAAGCCGGAGGGACAACGCAGCAGAGGAAAACCTCACCTTATTTGGCAAGCACAAGCAAAGGAGTGTGGATCTAAAGGCAATTAGCTAAACGCCGGAATAAGTGAAGAAACTCATTAGATAAGACTCAGGTTTACCCCGAACTGTGACACTACATAAGTAAATAGTAATCCAATAGAACTAAGCAAAACAAAAGTACAAAGTGGGGCAAAGAAGTGTCATAATGTGAATGTACCAAATTGCGTCAAATGTCGTTGTTCTTCGCCATTTATGCTTTACACAAATAGGGAATTAGCAATGCAGCGATACACACCTGTTACTGCTTCTCTGATCAATTCCTTTAACGAGGCGTGATCATCGTTTTAATCGACGTCTTGCAGCAAATGCACGTTTGCCTGGCTTGGACTGGGTCCACTAGTAATCTCGAAAGAAGTGGGCGGTCCCATATTGTTCCTTCGACCAAAAATATCATTACTGTGGCCGAGGACGTCTGAGGGAGAGACGACAGAGTTTGGAACTAGCCAACGTTCATTGTATCGAATTTAGGTGAAAGAACTGAAGATATCTCCTTATAAATTGCAAACCGTTTACTAATTGCTGCCTGATGACACTAAAGTGAGGTTAGCTTAACCCAATGCTCAGCTAAGGCTGGTGCAAGAAGAAGTAAAGCAAAAGACAACAGATTATTTCAAAGGTTGAACAAAGTGTTGGTGTCTTGTCAAAATATATCTGGACTGCTAGTCCTAGCCTTATCAGCTCTTTAAACAAAGGCAATATGCTTTTTTCTACCACTGTTGACAACCCATGGTATGCGAAGGAGGCTGTGCCTTAAGTTTACTTATTGTCAGACATTCCGAGGAACCAATGAATGCGAATAGCCTCAAATTCACAAAGAAGAGCATATATTTTGAACAACTTTGACCCAAGATAGCTGTTATAACAAGACACCGCCCAGGCTTCAATCAAATACTATTGAATCTCTTGTCCTGGCAAAGCTACTAACAAACTATCAAAAAACCTGTCTCTGATATGATGCATCTCACCAAACCGTCATCGAAAATACTTGGTTCTACTACGAATGATAACTGAAGTATGCAGAGATACATGAAATGGCGCTCCAAATACGGATTAGAGCGACTCCTTAGCTCTAGGCGCTAAAGCGGAACCGTAGGCATTGAGAGATGTTATAGCAGAAAAGAGATTGGGAAATTATAAAAGCATTGACATATACACGGCTCACTGAAATTTTACCAGAAAATTGCATGCAACGGCGAAGAAGGCAGCCTAGATTTGGATTGGATATTTTGGCAGAATGTTGGCTTAAGTACCAGCTCCAATACAAATGTATCACGAATATATTAGTAGGACTACCCATTAAGGAAGACCTTAACTAATTTAGTGCGCATTGTTGGTGGCACCTAACTTGGTATCGGGCTTGATGGGGTAATAGCAGGGATATGTTGGTCAGAAACGATCCGGTTCATCCATGGCTTCTCCTGGAACTGTCTGCTTTAAGAACATAATAAAGGTTTGTTGTTATTTCTATATATCTTTCAGAACATGAATAACTATCACTATGAACCGAAGAAACAAATTTGCAAAGGTATCAAAATAATTGTAAGAATGTCGAGATCTTTCCAAAGCCTTTTATAGTAAGTAATGACTTACTAAATGTCTCAGTTGGCTAAACAAATTCAACACTGCATGATGAATTAAAAACTTCTAGATGAAAAACCAATACGAGAACATTGGCAATGTCGGCTCCTCTTGTTTGACTTAAAACTACTTCATCACCTCAACTTGGATTTGGATTTCCATATCAAGTTGCATATGTAAAATGTCACCAGCGTTCCTTAATCACCCCCTAAATCATCAGTAATAGCTCTCGTTCATCACCTAACCAGAAGCATAAAATACCCAACGTTGCCTAATACACTTCAATTTGTTTCCAGTCGAACTTTCAACCGTACAATCAGATTGAGAACAGCCAAGCCATGCTATGTGCTGAGGAATGAATAGCAGGATTCGATTCTATTGCAAGACCTCCTGTAATTCAACAAGCAAGCAATGCTCAAGCATACTATGGTATGTACCACTCCAGGAGAACACCACTTGATCCCGCTTTTGATTTCAGTTGGTTGTACAATAGTAAATTGCAACTGCGAAATTCTCTTCATGATGCTGATCTGGCGATGAAACCTTTTGCTGGTTCAAGCTACATGCATCAACTGACCACTGCAATTGACTGTATTTGTGTGTAGCGGGAGAGAGGGGATGTAAAGGTAAAATTCAAACTATGAGATGAAAGTACAATCACCCTCAGGATTTACAAATTTGTGGAATGGAATTGATGCTGCATGATATCGATTGCTTGTATCTAACGAACATAGTCGACAGGAAGGGAAGTACCATGGAGAAGTGTACAAGGTGCTGGAAACCGCAACCTTACCTTACCCGCATTCCATGGTTTACTATTCGATTTTCTTCCCAACCGCTGTAGGTGGTTTCAAAAACGATGATTCAATATAATCATTTTCTTAATCGTTATCCTATCACTTATCCCACAGCTTTTAACTATTTTAAGCTATATCAATTGGGTTACTAGTTAAATTTGTTAAATTGAAGGACTCTAAGGGATTCTTGTGGATACCAAAAGAGTATTCTCTGAGAACTTATTGAAAACTCAGAGGTATTCCTCAAGATCTGTGTTGTTAGGCGTTGCCTTAAAAATGATCCACTAAATGGATATACATATTATTCAACTAGAAAAAAAGGTTAAGGCTAAAGGTAATGGTCTGCCGATATTATTGCAAAGCAAATTTCCTTATTTGGCCGATTGATGCCGGCAACTTCTCGGGACAGTCTCAGTATAGTCCGATAGACGACGGAAGTAAAAATGCCAACCAAAAGAGATCACATTTTTTGCCAAAAGAAGGTGCTTTTGACTTTATCATACAATTCCATTCCAACCGTCAACCTAATTGACCAAACTGCGATCGACATTATCCAGTATTAACCGTTTGAACATTCCAGAAGAAAAATGTACAAGAAAACATGCGACGGAACTCTGTACAGACGTACAAAGGAACACCGTATTAAAGCCGCGGTCAAAGTTGACAATTTAGAAACACTTGGACTAACAATTCCGTCCACCCGAAGTGAATGAAGTAAAGATAGCCATATCTAAGCTAAGATTAAACAAAGCTGCTGGAGCGAACTGATTGCCGAGGTCTTTAAGGTGACAGGCGATGACTTGGTATGGAGAAGACACCAATTCATCTTGAAAATTTGGTCAGAGGAGCATTGTTTGTCTGATACTCAAATCCTCAAAAAATGACACCCTTTAAATTGCGCCAACTACTGAGGCATCAGTCCTGTTAACATCGTCTACAAGATCTTATCTGTCTTACTGTGTGAAAGCGGGAAAGTCCATCTTACTTACTTACTTACTTTAGGTGGCGCTACAGTCCGGGGTGGACCTGGGCCTCAGTCAACAAGCTTCTCCAGCTAGCTCGATCCCTGGCTAGCTGTCTCCAGTTTCGCACGCTAAGTTGGCTGAGGTCCTCTTCTACTTGCGTGCGCCACCTGAGTCTTGGCCTTCCTCTACTGCGCTGTCCCTCGGGGGCGGATTCGAAGACTTTTCGGACCGGAGCATTGGTGTCCATGCGCTCTACATGACCCAGCCAACTCAGTCTTTGGATCTTCACTCTTCTGGCTAGGTCCATGTCGCTGTACAGTCCATACAGTTCGTCGTTGTATCTCCTCCTCCACTCACCGGCAATGCAGACGGGACCGAAGATCGCCCGAAGAATTTTTCTCTCGAAGCAACCAAGAACACCCTCATCCATTTTTGATAATGTCCATGCCTCTGCGCCATAGAGCAGGCCCGGGATTATTAAGGTCTTATAAAGGGTGACTTTTGTTGTCCGAGAGAGGGCTTTGCTACTCAATTGCCTTCTTAACCCAAAGAAACAGCGGTTGGCAAGAGTTATTCTTCGCTTGATCTCAGCGCTGGTGTCGCTGTCTGCATTTATAGCGGATCCTAGGTAGACAAAGTCCTTAACTACCTCAAAGTTATATCTGTCGAAGGTGACGTTCTGCCCGAGACGTCGGTGTTGGTTGTCCTTTTTGCTTGACAGCATATACTTGGTCTTGCCCTCATTGACGGCTAAACCCATTTTCGCCGCTTCCGTCTCAATACTCGCGAAAGCGCCACTGACATCACGCTGCTTTCTCCTGATTATGCCAATATCGTCGGCGTATGCGAGTAGTTGGACGGATTTTTGAAAGATAGTGCCTCTTGTGTTTGCTCGTGAGTCTTGCACTATTCTTTCAATTACGATGTTGAAAAAATCGCATGACAGCGCATTGCCTTGTCTAAATCCTTTCTGGACATCAAAGGTCTCGGTGACATCTTGACCGACCTTGATGGAGCAGCGTGCATTCTCCATCGTCATCCTGCACAGACGGACGAGTTTGGCAGGGATGCCAAAACTAGACATTGCTCTATATAGCTCGTCTCTATGGATGCTGAGGTTCCATTCATCGGGCATACTTTCGTCCGACCATATTTTACAGATAAGTTGGTGTATGCCCCTTACCAAGTCATCGCCTGCCGCTTTGAAGAGCTCGGCAGTCAGGCCATCCGCTCCAGCAGCTTTGTTGGACTTAAGCTTCGATATGGCTATCTTCACTTCATCCAGGTCAGGTGGACGGAATTGTTGGTCATCATCGTCCAGGTTGAAAGGTTGATTCTGCCTGACAGCGGTATTTGGTCCGTCATCGCCGTTATACAGTCTGTAGAAATGATCTTTCCAAATCCTCAGCATCGACTGCGATTCTACTACGATGTTCCCTTGTTCATCTCTACAGGCTTCGGTTCGGGGTTTGTTTCCGCGGCATGTTATTTTTACCTTTTGGTAAAACTTCCGAACCTCATTCCTGGAGTAGCATCTCTCAATTTCCTTGATCGCGCGCTTCTCATGCTCTTTCTTCTTCCTCCTGAGAAGCCGGTGTTCGTCTCTCCTCTTCCGCTCATAGAGCTCATGAGCAGCTCTGGTCTTTCTAAGCAGCGCCGCGTTATATGCATCTTGCTTAGTTGCATGTGTTTGCCGGCATTCATCATCGAACCAGGGGTTTCGTTGTGGTGGACGAGTGAAACCCAGCACATCAGAAGCAGCATCTCTGATGGCGTTTTGGCAGTGTTTCCAATGGTCTTCGATGCTTGATGCTGGCGGCATTGGACCTCTTAAGAGATTAAGAGACACTCGATCGGAGAAGGACTTGGTGATCTCTCACAGCATTAGTTTGTCTTGGCGTAGTTTGGGATATCCGCAACCGTACCTTGGCTACAACAAGGTAATGGTCCGAGTCGATGTTGGCTCCTCGGAACGTACGGACATCCATAATGCTGGAGGAGTGTCTTGCGTCGATCGCAATGTGATCAATCTGGTTGACTGTTGATTGATCAGGAGTTCTCCAAGTCCCCTTGTGTATGTCAAGATGTGGGAACCGCGTGCTAGCCACGACAATGTTTCGCCCCGCCGCAAAGTCGATTAGCCTGAATCCGTTATCGGAGGTGGCGTTGTGCAGGCTATATTTTCCGATTGTTCCACCAAAGATACCTTCTCTTCCTAGCTTTGCATTAAAATCACCGAGAACAATTTTAATGTCATAGCTAGGGCATTGCTCGTAGGTCTTGTTGAGGAGCTCGTAGAAGGCATCCTTGGTGTCGTCATCTTTCTCCTCTGTGGGGGCATGCGCGCATATGAGGCTAATGTTGGCGAATTTAGCCTTGATGCGGATTGCTACGAGGCGCTCGCTCACATGCCGGAAGCTGAGGACTTCTCGTCTTAGTCTGCCTCCGACAACAAATCCGCATCCAAATAAGCGCTGCTTTTGCCGTCGATAGCAATTGCCGTAGTAGATGTCGCAGTTTTTCATCTTCTTTTTGTCCGGCCCATCCCATCGCATTTCTTGGATGGCGGTTGTGTCTGCTTTGCAGCAGTCTAGGGCCTCCGCTGGTTGCTCGGCTGCACGTGGTCTATTAAGGGATCTAACATTCCACGTGCATATCCGAAGCTCATTGTCCTTAAATCGTTTGCGTGGGTTGTCAACAGTAGATCCGTCCATATCCGAGGCTTGTTGATGCTTCGTAACTTCTTGTTTTTTTTAAATGGCCGGGCAGTTACTCCGGCGGCACAACTCCCAACCTGGAGGACCAGTTCCACTTTGAGTGCCCCTAGGACGAGAGGTCGGTTACACCGAAGCCAGTAACCCGTTCCGGGATGTGAGCGCTGCCGTTGGCCCTTATAGGGCTCGTCCGCCACCATCTCTTTTCCAAGAACCTGACTTAGTCCTGGAAATCCTTTCCGGCCTGAGCTCCAAATATGTCGGAGTAGCCCGGATAAGGTCTTGTTTTGTTTTTCCGACACTAATCCTGGTTACTGGCGCAGGAAACTCGCCATTTGCCCCCTTCACTTCGCAACCTCTAGTGAGATTCCCAGATGGCGCCACGGCGAGGCGTGAAGTAGGACTTATTAGCAGAGCTGCTAGATGTTCGGCTGCAGAGGCTCATTCTCGTCATTAAAGGAACCAGCACCTGTCGGAAGATGCTACTTCTACGAGGCCTTATACTAATCGTTGCCATCTAAAGAAAGTCCATCATCAACCAAATATTCACACTACGGTAGATCTTAGAGAAAACCCATGAGCTTCAGATCGATACACACCACATATCGGGGTTTCCCATTGACAACTTTGAATTTAATTTATGAACGCACTGTTTCACTAATCATCAAACTGTCACTGTCAATTTATTCAGTAATCTCAAAATTTTCATCATGGTAAAGTACACGAACGAGCAACGTCTGCAAATTATAAAAATTTTCTACCGAAATTCTGAGTCGGTGACTGTAACTTCCAATTTTCGGTCGTAATTATCGCCCTAGTTAACAGGCAATAACAAGTTCAGTGCAAAAATTTGAGTCACGGCGTTCTCAAGAATTGGGAATCGCTCAGACCACATTTTTGCCCGAATTGGAAGTTATGGACTTGGACGACACGTGGTTTCAACAGGATGTTACAATCGGGCAAACGTGCCCGCGGTGGCCATATGATCGAAGTCCAGTTCCATTCATAAATATTTTGATTGCACTTCAAGCCGATAGTAAATTTTTTAAAATATCTCAAATGGTTTGCGTTTTATTTTAAAAAAAGTTATCAAATCCTTATTGAAAAACCCTGTATTAATTGATTTTAAGGCCGCGTATGACAGCAATGCAGTGCAATGTTTTGTTTGGGCATCCCTCCCAAACTCGTCTGTCTGTGATGGATGATAATGGAAAACGCACGCAGCTCTATCATGGTCGGTAAAGATCTCATCGAGACCTTTGATTCCAAGACAGAGTTTAACATCATTCTTCAAAGAGTAGTGAAAAACCTACACGCAATTACAAGAGCCGCAATCTGCCGACGAAATTGACATAGTTAGGAGAAAGCAGCGACGTCCGTTGCGCTGTCGCGTGTATTGAGGCGGAAGGATACATAACAGCGTCGTTCCGGGCAGAACGTCACTCTCAACAGATCTGAGGTAGTACAGATCTTTGTCTACCTTAGCTTCGCCAATTTACAGCAGCGCTGAGATTAAACAAATCTGGGAGAGAACAACAGCTGAGAGAACAAATCTGGCCAATTACTGCTTCTTTAGGCTAAGGAGGCCATTGACTAACAAAGCCCTCTCTCGAACAGCTAAAGTTACCCTATATAAGACCTTAATAATCCCAGTTCTGCTGGACATTATCAAAAATGGATAAGGGTGCTCTTGGACATATATATATATATAACGACTTGAGCGGATGGACGGTCCGAAAGTTTTCAAATCCGCCCCCAGACAGGCAGAGCAGAAAAGAAAGATCGCGATTAAGGTGACGCATGCAACCAAGGGTGCGAAACTGAAATCCGCTTACTAAGAATCAAGCTGGCTAAGGACCCTTGTTTGCTGTGGTTCAAGTCTAGCCGGAACTGTAGAAAAGAAAAACATGTCCTGTTTTCGTTGTTTTTTTGATAAATTTTTGCAGTTTAAACAGCATCGGAATCTTAACCATCGCTCCTGTGGATTTGTATCATCTGAACTTTTGATATCGCGATCCCCACATAGATTGATCAATTCCACTTAACTTTCCGTGTTAAGCGCCGGAGAGCGATGTATATATTTTTTTTCACCAGGTTACAGTTTTTCAATATCCCAGTATTAACTGCTACCCTACTATGGTATTCCCGTGGTCAACATTTCAAACTTTAGTTCAGTTGTTTTACCAAGAGACTTGTATCTCCTATTAACATTCAGATAAATTTCTAAACCTCATTCTTACAGAAGCAACTTTTTAAGGTGACAACTTTGGTATTGAACAAGATATGTACTGCTAGTACGTGTCAATCTTTCATTTTAACCCCAGTTTTAGCATGCAGTGTTACACAATACATATCCTGTTTGGATGCGAGAGTCCGTCGAAATTTATTCTATAACTATCAGTTTCTTGTTGCCAGACGCCTTGCGAAACCTAGCATATGTAAGACGAAATATTTAATGATCGTCTAGCGAAACCACTGGCGGCCTCTTCCGATTGTACTCTTTCGAAGTTAACGCATTCTAACAGTACTTTACTGTTGCTGTATTAACCTTGATACTGTGAGACATCTACTACTTACTAGTTAGTTGTCCAATATTGGTACCTTATAATGTGCGGTTTTCTGTCTATCAGTGATCGGGTGCATGCACGCCAGAGGCATACGTCGTTCTTGGTTCTCTCTTAAAGTTCTCCAACATTTTTTTGTAACTCTGTCTACTTCGTTCATCCAAGTATGCAGGCATATGCTCTGATGTTGGAAAATTTAATTGAGGTATGGATTGTCACTAATGGACATCGTATATGTTCGACGCACATACTTTAATTCTTTAGTGTACTCCCAGTGACAAATCTACAGTTTTCGCAGTTTTAATTCACCTTCTTATCTTAACCATTACGGCTTTGAGTGTATCTACCAGCTGTTCAGTAGCATTGTGGGGCACTCAATCTGATCAGAATCCACGCATTCCGAGTACATAACCGAACGTCGTTGTCCTCGTTATGTTTAAACGGCGGCGTCAATAGCTGATGTTTCATCCAAAATTTTCTTTATAAATGTACAGTACATTCGAACAATAGATAAATTCATCTTTGGCTTAGCCCCTGGATACCAGTAGAAAAAGAAGCAATGTCACACACATCATCCAATCTTTTTTGCTGTGCTGACACAGTTTTAGTAAGAGAGGCAGACAATTTGTAGCCAGTTATCGTCTTTGGGTAAATAAGAGTTGCTGTTGATTTATAATCTGGTCATCCTCACCCTATCTTACCCTGGAAAATACATCTGTTTTTTTTTTTTTTAAACGACAGTGTTACTCACTTTTGTGCTCAGTTAGATCCTAATTTGATATGAGTATTCTTTATGCTGTTCAAATGACCTACTAATTATAGCTGTAGTGTCATCATAGAGCTTAAATTGTTTTAATTCAAAATTTCAAATCTCTGTGTGCATGTTTAGAAAAGTCTCTGCCGAAAACGTATATGATAACCATAAGCACGCTGAAAGATATACACACAATTTTGTGGAAATATTAGGGCTCCTTCTGGACTAAGTGAATCAAAAAACACAAGGTGGTGTGTAACAAAGTCATAGAAAATAATTTGACTCGACGACAATGAAGGTTATAACCTTGCAAAAGAAAAAATGAGCACTAAACATATGTTAACCCTAAAAATTTACTGGGACTAAATAATATCTCATACTGAAAGATATTCTTTTATCTTACCAGTAGAAGACTTCATCAAAATTCTAAACTCCAAAGGATATACAATTGTAGGATACGCAGATGGTATCCCTGCCATCATTAGGGTCCACTATGAGATAAACATCAACGACTTGATTCACGATGCATTACCGGCACTGCTCTTTAAAAAGAGGGGCAACCCCAATAAAACAAACAATTACTTTATTCAAAACGAGCAGAGAGATTAATTTCTCCGAACTTGAAAAGGAGGTTAGGTACGAGTAGCTAGGTTTTCCTAGGTATAGTTAAAAAAAACTCACACGGGGAACACATTCCTCCTATGCTATTAAACACCTATGGGCTGCAAAAATCATGGAACCTTAACTGGTAAATGGCTGTTTAATCAATCAATCATACTATGCGGTAGTGTGTTGGGGCAAGATCAAATAAATTCAACAATAAAAAGGCCAATAAATGTAGCTCATTCAGGCAGTCAATCAGGCAATCATACTACATCCTGCAAACCATTTCAAAGAAAATTGAGATAACTTTGGTCACTTGGAAATACTAAGGATTGAGGGCAACTCAAGACCAATCGGAGCCAATTGCTTAGGATATACTTCCCCGTTGGAGAGAAATATAACACAAATCCGATATGGATAAGCGACGATCCCTTATCGTGGTCTACTCAAAAATATGGTAAGAAAACGTCCCAAGTTGTGGGAGCACATAGTAAGAATGTAACCATCTTTCAGCGTGAACTACTAATTGCCTTTGTGAGAGCTGTGTGTATTACACGAATAGTAAGTAAAGGCCAAATCAACTTTTTCTCGGAAAGTTAATCGGTGCTCAATGAACTAAATACCTACTCGTACTAATCAAGAATACTCATAGAATTTCATAAGGCACTCGACGTCGTTACCCTGAACAAATCTGTCTAGTTTGGGTACCGAGATAGAAAATGTTGATCTTAGGTTATATCCAATGATCACTTTTGGTGGAAATAGGAACTATACTCGTATCTCACCACTGTAACTGATTTAATTTCCGCTTTATCTTTCCATATTTAACTTGAATTATCTGAGAAATTTAACTTAATTTGGTTAAATGCTTAAGTGCCTCAATGTGAGCCATTGCCACTGACCCACATTCACCATATACCCAACTGACTCTGATTCTTTCATCTTCATTTCAAAAAAAACTGACCACTTTCGCAATTAAAATGCTGCATTTTTAATTTGTAATAAAACCCAAGAGCCAAGCACGAGTATGCATATGAAATTAGCACACATGTTGCTAATTAACATTCTATTCTGTGCAAGCCCTTTTAACCGAGAAAAGAATTTCTAAAATTGGAGAGCTGAGTTCCGTAATTGTGGCAATTCTGCTTTTAGTTAGATAAAATAAAATAAACACTAAATGCAAAAATAATTATGCCAACAGAATTAATACACAACAGGTGAAAAATCGTGTCTTTAGGTTGTTTTGTTAGCTCATTCTAAACGCGTAACCAAGGAGGTCAAAGTTAGAGTGGATCTTCACTTTCAAATTACAATATTAAAAAAATAATTAAACAATACTACTCGTATCATATCTTGCATCAGAAGGATGAGCCTCAGTGTTTAAATAAAGGGTGGCGTCTTAACGTATCAAACCCCTTTATAAAGTTCTAGCTAGCCCTGCCAATTAGTCGGTCAATTAGTTCTGTTTCGAGTATTAGCAAAGTATTCATAGAGACCTGCTGAAATGGGTTTGGGATAATAAAAATACTCCTTTACCAGACAATCACTTTGGTTTTGGAGCAAGCCATGACACTAATGTAGCGTCGGAATTGAGTTCCTAAATACAACACAAGTCCTTCGACACTGTATGGTTTTTCATTTCATTTTTAATGCATTTTTTTTTCAAATATTTAATGACTCTTATATGCTAGACAAAAAAAAATGCTTAAAAATTAGCTTAAATAACTTAAAATAAAACAATCATATTCTAACTTACTGGCCCCATGCGGGCACTCTAAGTTCAACATTACACTTAACCTATGTCTTTCAACGTAACGTACAGAAGTTTGCTTACTATTATGTATTAAATATAATTAAAACTAAGAAAACAACTTTTTATTCAAAAAACTTACTGAATGGACTTTTTTTTATTAAATACATGATAAAACTTACAACTAAATTTAAAAACTAATTTAAAAACTACCTATATATTACTTTTAAACCTACTTAACCTACTTATACTAACTTATTATTGTAAATATTATACAATTATTTTTTTTTTTTGTATGGATCACCATAATTGTTACCCATCTCGTTTTTTGTTGTTTTATAATTTTTTTTTATTTTTATTTTTATTTTTTCTTTTTTAAAACTAACTTAACCTACCTAAACCTATGTAAGCCGGCCACGGCTAAAAGAAGTAAAAAATTAGGCTGACCGACTCTGCTCCCTAATGGAGCTACCCTGCACTAGAGGAATTCGACGATGGAGCTTCCCCTTGTTCTGCAAGCCACCAAAATTGTTGGTGGTGCCGGGCAACATCCCTCATGTCGTGACTCCCTACCGCCCTACTAAACCGGAGACGCTCCGCACTGCCGTGTGCGACGTCTCTGTCGTAGTTGAGTCACCTGTCCGCAGCTGTTCGAGCGACGTGGAAGATTAACGGCACCGCTAATCTATCCTGGATCAGTCCTATTTTGTCGAGGTAGAGGAACGCTTCTGGAGGAATAAAGCCGTCAAAGCGAACTCCCTCGTGATACATATTATTGGGGTAGTAAGCCCCAGAGATCAGGTTATTCGACGAGGTCATTGCTCTTGCAATGTGCCTTCGAATCAACTTAATAACAAAATTGTCCACTCTTATTAGGTTTGCCCTATTGTACAAGACCTCATTAGGATAGAATTTTATGTACTGAGACTCTGGTGTTCTGTATAGGCGAAGACAAGCCCTCTCAAACACCCGAATCTTTTCCAAAAGACTTGCTCTCACGTTGAACCACACGGGAAAACCAAATGTAAGCATAGGCCGAATAAGGGCCATGTAGCAGATCACCTTTACCCCCGCATCGAGTTGTCTGCTATAAAACAGTCTTTTTGTAAGGGCAAAAGCACCTCTGGCTCTGGCCAGAGCAACATCTATATGTTTGTTAAATTACAGATATTGATCTAGCCAGATCCCAAGGTATCTGACTACATTTCGACAAACAAGTGGCTGCCCGTGTTGTTCAACGATCTGAAACTTACGCCAATTCTTTCTGGTATCCGCAGAGGCCCCAGACAAAGGCGTCCTAAACAGAATGGTTTCCGACTTCTGAAAGTTGATCTTCAACTTCCGGTTTGTTTAATTTTATCGAAGTCACGCTGCAAAAGCATGTTTATAACCTCAATCTTTGGACCTGATCTGTACGCGATTAAGTCGTCTGCGTACGCTATGGCATGGTGAAGTGAACCTATCAGATCACTTGTGTAAATGTTGAAAAGGATTGGCGAATTGACCGCACCTTGTTGCAGACCGTTTTTAATGTTGAATATACCAGTAGAAGTCACATCGCCATTTTTCACGATGAACTGTCTATCTGTGAGCATATTGAAAAGAATATACAGCAGTGGTTTACTAATGCCCAGTCTGTTCAACTTGTAGAAGAGTCCCTCTAACCATAGGGTATCGAAGGCCTTCTCCAAATCAATCAGGCAGGCACCCGTGCACTGTTTCTTGGCTTTGTTCCATTGGATATCAGAGACCAGTTTAGACGCGGCATGAATAACGTAATGCCCCGCCTTGAAACCGAATTGGTTATCCGGAACTATATTTCTGTCCTCAACCCACTTAGTCAGGACTCTATTGATGACTTTTTCGAAAACCTTACTGATGTTTGGAAAGAGACTGATCGACCGGAGATTCGCCGGATTGGAGGTGTCTTTATTTCTTTTGGGGATGGGATGTACCACCGCACTTTTCCAATGCGCTGGATAATGTGCATTATTCATTGCATTGTTAAACAGGGTGGTATAAATGTCCACCGCTTCTAGTGGGAGATGTCGAAGCACAATGTTCGGTGTTCCATCGGTTCCCACTGATTTCTTACTTCTAATTGTATCGAAGATCGTTTGAAGCTCTTCCTTCGAAATGAATGGGGGTTGTTCCCTTTCATTGGCGATGACATTATTTGCCATATTCTCGTCACTGAACTGGGTGAAACCCGAGTTCTCGATTCGCCAGTTCACTATTTCATTTCGAAGATAGAAATTGTGCAAAAGGACTCGATTTTCCAAGTCGTGGTTTAGGCCAATGGGGTCATTCGCCTTGTACACTTCCTGGAAAGTCGCTCCTATAGCCTCGACCTTTTCCTGCGGATCTTCGATCACAAGGAAGTTGTCATCATCAATAGCCTCATTTGGATCTATGCCTGCTGTTGAAAGTATGCGTTCATTGTCTGTCGTTTGAGCGATTTTAAGACATGAAAGGTCGTCTTGATCTTTCCTCCGAAATATTTTATTTATTTGCGGGAACATATTCGGGTTGCTGGTGTTTACAGCCCGAATTTTGTTGTTCCAATACAAACTTACAGAAGACCTGTAATTTTCTTTTATTAATGTTTGGAGGTTTATGATCGACGACTTTAATGTCATAATCTCCGGGTTATGTCTGTCAGTAAACTGTCTGTACAAGGTCTTCAGTCTTGAGAGTAGTCTACTTTTATGTCGGTGAAGTGCGTCAATAGTTGCGTTGCGGAATAAGTCTTCGTTGTCAGTGTATTGATACCGAGGTATCGTTTTGTCCATAGTCCGTTTAATTGTCTCGTCCATTAGTTTTAGATAGCTGTCAATCTCCTCGTTTGACAGATTTCTGTTGGACGGTGGGTAGAGCGAATTAGAGGAGAGTGCTCTAGTCAGACACTGTATGGTTAGATGGGCTTATCTGCAAGTTGGCTAGTAATCGACATGGCTAGACCTTTTCGATATAAAATCTACAACATGAAGTTCGTTGTAAAATGTGTCAATGTCAGTTCGAAGTTGAAAATCATTTTCCAAAAGTCGGAAAGAATTTTATTTAGAAGTCCATTGTGAAAAGCTTCCAGGAATATCAGAAATAACTGATGATATTTTTGCCATCATTTGACAACATGGACTACCATTGCCTGTGAGAGGCGTCGTTAGGTGCCCTGGCCTGGCTGGAACCAGGAAGGTTCTCACAGGAAGATTATATTACAGCAGTCTAATCAGGCCGTGGCAGTGTCTTAGAATCTCTATTCGACTCTACTGAACAGCGGGCAAGGCTCCATTAATTAACCCAATTGACTATTTCTTCTTAAGAGCGATGACCATAGACAATAGCTTGATCTTTTGAGCTTATAGGCCAGAGGACTTACACTTTGACTTAGACTTTTTACTGCAGAGTCATTTCTATTTATTGATGCCAACGAACGAAAGGAGAGATGGTATTCAAGTATTATAACACCACCACTGCTGTGCGAATGACAAGCGGCCCATCTACGACGAATACATCGTCGATGCTGGCTCAATAGTAAAATAGATTTTAGTTCAAAAGACAATAGTTTTAAATTAACTGTTAAGTTTAGAGAGCTCGGTAATAGTCAGTAGGCTGAATTAAGAAAAATGGATTGAACTAGATTAAAGGCTGCTAACGACCTTCTAAAATGAAAAAAAGGACAAAGACATACGGTCGGCATATGTGTTGCTCCGACTTCGAACAGGAAACGTGCACCCAAATAATAAGAAGATGGTCTATACTGCTCTAAAGCAGAATTTGCAGCTATCCAGAGAGCGGATGTGAAATAACCATACACTATGGAGAGTGCTATTTGGGTGGACAGATTTGTTATGTTACGATTGATTCAAGGAAACTGTCAGAAGTTACTCCGAATATAAAATAAGACTCTGGAATCCGCCGACGATCATAAGACATCCTGTCTTGCAACAATACGTATCAAGGCCAATTTCATCAATATCAGCCTGGCATGCTCCCATGTTCGTACTGAAGAAAGAGACTATGGTCCTAAGGATTTTTCTTTCTTGACACAACCTACGAGCTATGTTTATGCCAACAAAAAGCGTATCTTTCGTAATATTGTTGGAGAGCACAACCTATATTTCTTATTTTAGGCCCAGGCTAATTGACGCAATAGCGAAAAATCACTGAAGCTACCACACATTTCTTACACCTAAATACAAACAAAGCAACCTTCTACTTCCTCTTAAAAAAAAAAAACCTTCCACCAGATTAATCCTGTTTCAACCGATATAAGATGCAACTTTGGTATTCTGAAGTGTCCCAAATCCGACATACGAGGTGGCACTGGAGAAAAGCACAAGATTTCAGTCATGAACTCTATAATTAAATTTAATGGGTGGAAGATATGCTTCTAAGAACACACCTTATTATAGATCGCTATGAAGTGCTCGTTTACATGCCCGAAATTCAAGACCTTCCATAAGTCTGCCCCAAACACAAAGACTCAGTTTCCTTTTCTCCGTAGGTCTTGGGTCAATTCCATCTAATGCGGCGAAAAGCCAAGTCCAATGCTGTCATTTCAAAGAGAAAATCATGTACTGCGTTTGCACCAAAGTTGCTTAACCGATTTCCACTTAGGAAACAGTCGTACAGAGTTCCCCATCGCATCGACTTGATAGAAAAAATTCAACCTGCTTAAGAAACACTCACTAGTACAACTCTTCATCTTCATCGATCGTTAATCTAACCTAATTTGGCATTTTGATTGCCACAATGCATGTCGACTTTCAACCAACAGTAATTCACTTTAGAATTGACTACAATCTCTGGATACCAAACAGAAAAGAATAGAGGCAATTCTAAATCATCCATAGTTACGTCGTCTTGTGAAGAATGGACCTCAGCGAAAATAAATAGCCTGAAAGACGAAAATACCGAACTTCGTACTAGGCTAACCAAAATGGAAGCGACATGCGAAGATCTTAAAAAAGAACTGGAAAAACTGAAAACCAAGGAAAAGTCAAACAGCGACGTTATGTCTATTGAATCTGTTAAAAATATCTACGAAACAGATGAAGAAGAGCTAGGTCGAGAAACCGACTGGATCTTGCAAAAACGCCCCGGAAAAAAGCGTAAAGCTGCGTCTTCTCCCAAAATCGTCTCTCAACGTGAAGCAAAGGGAGATGAATCGAAGAAAAATATCAACAATAACATGAGTCCTGAAAAAATCAAAGCGGAAAAACAACGAACACCCCCGCCAATCAATGTCACTGGAGTTTCAGATTACAAGAAACTCCAAAACATATTGATGACCCTGCCGAGATCGGACTATATAGTAACATCGCTCAATAATAATGTATGGAAAGTCAACGTCAAGGACGCTGACAACTATCGCATTCTTTCTCGCAAGTTAAGCGTCGAAAAAATCCAATGGTTCACATACGAGAACAAGTGCGAAAGACCTATTCGTGTCGTCGCCAGAGGACTGCATCCGTCTTGCCCAAAAGAAGATATCGTAAGTGATTTAAAAAACAAGGGTTTTAAAATCATTGATGTCGTCAACATCGAAAAGCGAGAGAAACAAAAAATTGAAGGAAAGGATATGACAGTTAAACGTAGCCTTCCCCTCTTTATGCTAACCTTTGAGAACACTGAACATACCCAAAAAATATACGATATTAAGTCAATCCTCAACATTATTGTTAAAATTGAGCCTCGACGCAAAAACTCGAAACTGATCCCGCAGTGTAAGCGATGCCAGGAATTTAACCATACGCAAGCTTACTGCCAAAAAGAGCCTCGGTGCGTAAAATGCGCAGGTAAACACCTGTCCAAAGAATGCAACGTAAGCAAACAAACCCCTCCGACTTGTGTCAACTGCAGGGGTAAACACGTAGCAAATTTCCGTGGCTGTGAAGTAGCAAAGGAGTTGCAAAACAGACGTGACAAGTTGTTTAAGCCACAAAAAGAGAATCCCAAAACTAAAGAAAAAACATCGGGATCTGCTCAAAATATCGTTAAAAACGCCAAGGCGAAAGTGATTGATTCCAGTGTTGAAAAGAAAACATCGGAAAAACTTACATACGCTGAAGCTACCAAGCTAAAGGCAAAAGATTCCGGAGATCCTGCTTCCCAAGTATTTTCCGTTATTCTCGCGCAGCTTGAGCAGCAAAACAAAATCAATGAACTTATTTTAGATAAGCTAAAGAAGTTTGAAAATAGGTTCAATAAAAAACGTCCTTCGCCTAAAAAATGAAAAGGGAAAAATTAAACGTACTCACCTGGAATGCAAACGGAATCTTAGAAAAACTTTATGAACTTGAGTTATTCCTAAGGAAAAACGACATTGACGTTTGTTTGGTTTCCGAAACCCACTTGAAAAATGGGTCATCTGCAAAAATTAGAGGTTTTAAAGACTACTACGCGTATCACCCTTCGGGAAACGCGAGAGGCGGATCCTCTGTATACATTAAAGAGTCTCTTGAGCACAACGAAGATATAAAAGTAGAGCTCGAGTCTGTACAACTAATTGCTGTGCGCGTAAAATTGGTACGGAACTCCTTTACTATTTCAGCCATCTACTGTCCTCCACGATTTACGCCTTCAAAACATATATTTAAAAATATATTCAATTCTCTTGGATCGGCTTTTATGATTGGCGGTGATTTCAATGCCAAACACACTTTTTGGGGATCAAGATGTGTCTCCCAAAAGGGTAAAATACTCTATAAAGCATGTATGGAACACAATTGTGACTTCTATTCAACGGGCAAGCCGACTTATTGGCCAACAGACACAACGAAAATACCCGATCTTGTCGATTTCTTCGTTGTTAAAGGAATTCGTAACTTGGATATAAACGTTGATGAAAGCTTCGATCTTTCCTCCGATCATTCTCCAGTCATACTGACAATGAACGACACGTTTATTAAAAAACAAGGACCATTAAGACTAACTGGACGAAATACTAATTGGGAAGGATTCAGAAATGAGATTAATAATAACCTAGAACTAGACGTTTCACTTAAAGCAGCACTTGAACTTGAAATCGAAGTGGATTCTTTCGTTGAAATAGTCCAATGTGCTGCGTGGAACAATACACCTTGTCAACGAAAAAACACGGCTAAACGCAACTTAAACTACCCGCCTGAGGTAAAAGATATGATAAGAGAAAAAAGAAAAGCTCGCAAAAGATGGCAAACAACTCGAGCGCCGCAGGATAAAACACGCTTAAACAGGCTCTGTAATCTGCTCAAGGAGACTCTTAAAAGTTACAGAAATTCCGAAGTAAATACATATGTTCAAAACCTGACGGCAGGAAAAGAAACAAATTACTCGCTTTGGAAAGCTTTAAAATGCTTAAAAAGGCCCAAAATCCCCGCGCCACCAATCAAGGTCGGCAATAACGAATGGGCTAAGGGGGATAAGGAAAAAGTGGAGGTTTTTGCCGACTATCTTGAAGAAATTTTCAAGCCCTCCGACGGCCCGACACTGGCACTCGGCACCAATTCTTTAGAAATAGCATATAGTAATTTTGTAATGACAAATGCAACTCTTGCTAAAATCAAAACTGTAATAAGGAAATTAAAACCAAAGAAGGCTCCGGGGTATGACCTTATTACCGGAGAAGTTCTGAAAATGCTACCCCAAAAAGCACTTATAAAGCTCTTACACATTATTAACGCGGCTCTGAGGCTTGAATACGTGCCAAGCCAGTGGAAAGTTGCAGAAGTCATTATGGTACTAAAACCAGGAAAACCTCCAAACGATAAAAAATCATACAGACCCATTTCTCTTCTACCGATCCTGTCGAAAATCTTTGAGAGGATTTTGCTAAAACGTCTTCTCCCAATTATCGAAAACCAAAATCTTATTCCCAGCCATCTATTTGGATTTCGGACTAAGCATTCAACAATTGATCAGGTGCATAGAATTACTGATGTAATTGAAAGATCCCTGGAAGAAAAAAAGATCGAGCGTATTTCTTGACGTCTCACAAGCTTTTGACAAAGTATGGCATGAAGGTTTGAAGTTCAAACTGCGACGAATTTTGCCATTAAAGCTTTATAATATATTGACAAGCTATTTTGAAAATAGAATTTTTCGCGTTCGATACGGAAATGATGTTTCGAAATTTAAAGATATCCTAGCCGGAGTACCGCAGGGAAGCGTACTGGGCCCACTTTTGTACCTTTTATATACAAGAGATATACCACACGTCGAGGATACTGTTCTCGCTACTTTTGCTGACGACACCGCTATCTTAGCGGTTGGAGAATCAATAGAAGACTCAACGGCGAAACTCCAGACTGCTTTAAATAAAGTCTATGAGTGGACAAAGATCTGGCGAATTACCCTTAATGAGACAAAATCTGTACATGTTGACTTCACCTACAGAAAGATAAATCACTTGCCCATTTCTATAAACTCGGTGTGTATCCCCTTTGCAAACGAGGCTAAGTATTTGGGAATGACACTTGACGCGAAGCTTAAATGGAAAACGCATGTTAGAAAGAAACGAAAAGAACTAGAGGCCAAATACAGAGAAATGTACTGGCTACTTGGTAAACATTCCAAGCTAAGCTTAGAAAACAAGCTGCTTCTTTATAAGCAAGTGCTAAAGCCGGTGTGGACCTATGGTATACAACTCTGGGGTTGTACTAAGAAATCAAATGTAAATATAATACAAACTTTTGAAAATTAAGTGCTACGACAATCTGTGCGTGCCCCATGGTTTATAAGAAATAATGACCTGCATCGAGACCTCGGAGTTCCTTTCGTGGAAGATGAAGTCAGGAACTGCGCACGAAAACATAAAGTCCGGTTAAGCGGCCATATCAACAATACAGTCCTAGAAGTCCTGGACGAACGAAACATACTACGCCGTCTTCAACGAACTAAACCGTTGGACCTTGCGCGATTAATTGAAACCGCATTAAGAAAGCGGAATATGTAGGGTCTTCCATTGGAAAGTGTCCTACCAATCGTGACTAACTTATGAAATAAAAACTGCTTGATAAGTTCTACTTAGTTGCGGTATTAAAATCAACAATGAAGGGAGGTGTTTTTAGTGAGTAAGAATCTCACACTACTATGAGCACGCGCTTCTGATCCTCATAGTGTCTGATGGAAGATTTTCACCTGCCCTCGCCGGAAAAAAAAAAAAAAAAAAAAAAAAAATCCATAGTTACTCCGTATCTATTTCCACAGGCAGTCCTAAAGTAAACGCAGGCTTTGGCCCGGAAGTCTGCTCTGGGAACATTTGGACACATCAATCCACAAACTATAGCTCCTTCAAATGCGAAGTTTCTTATCGGTTTTTATGGCTAGATGAAACATCTCGATGTTTACTGTAAAACACGACAGCGCACTGAAATATCAGTCAGTGACAGAAAATAATTATTTTGCTGATATTAGAGCTTAATCTTGAAGTCGTTTAAATTTTGTTGCATCATGTTGACTCTGAGATTTCTCATTGGAAATGCGTAGTACTTGAGAATGAGTAGATACACCAAATACTCAGGTAACTCGTTGTTGTACGGATAATATCATGCAACATTTTCGGTTTCCCAATTGAGATGGGAAATTGCTTTTCGCTCTCTTGAGTGGACTTCTGCGCATGTTGTGCTGTTTTGGAAATCGATAAGATAACATTCGGCAGCAAGGTATGGGAGATTTCCAAAACCAAGTACATGTTGCCAGAGAACTCATAATTCAACTGGTGGGCGCATTTCAACATTGTCATAGGTCAGCTTGCCCACAGGAAAACATATGGTAAAAGTTTCAGGATATATCTTCGTTTCTTTCAATGTCTTACAATAAAATACTCATTTTGAAAATTTGATAATTTTTATCTAAGAAAACTACTTTCGTATATAATATACATGTGTATATATTTTTTGTAGTTTTAACAAAAAATTGTATTTTCTTGTTGGACAATGAAATTTCTCAATGAAGGCGAGCTAATTAGAAAAAGCTCAACGAACAGGAAAATCTATTTATTTTTGTTGTTAAAATTGTTGGTCTCTTATAAAGCGGCAAAAGGATCTGTGTGATGTAAAATGTTTTCTACGTTTGTGAATATTTAATTTTATTTTTTTGATTTCAAAGATTACGCTTATGTACTCCAGTAGGTATGGTCACTTGCCAGCTGCCTCAAGTAGCGTCTTTCAAAAGGATTAAATCCATTCTTAGGGCATATTTTGTGCCGGCGACAAATTCACCTTAAATTGAGGCATCTTATTCATCTTAAAACATATTTGTTTTCCAGTCTGCCTACCTTATAATGATAAATACGTCACCGCTTAATGGTTTTAAATTCAAATTCACGTCAGTAACGACAATGTGACTAAATGACTTAAGTTTTCGGCTTTAACCCGGCGCAAATGACGTGAAAAAAAAACATGAACGATTACACTGGGTCATTATGACCCTATCCAAATTTGTCGACAAGTTTTTGTAAAATAAAAAGAATTTACTATAGTAAGTTCTAATCCATATTTATTAAAGAAGTATTTTTTTTTTTAATTTTTTTAAATTTTTATCAAAGTTATAATAAAAAATTAAATGCTGAAACATTGCAAGATTAGTCTTCTACTTCCTTATCCATCGACATGGAACTACTGCAATTGTTACAGTACGAAATCAAGTGGTCTGGGCAAATATAAATCCGACATGTATTACACCTATGTAATGTTTTCTTATCCTTTTTAAAGGGACATATTTGGAAGGTTCTTTGAGCAGTTCACCTATAAAATCTGCAATTTTTTTTCGTAGTTGCCGGGGTAAATTCACACGTGTCTTTCGATCTTGTATTTAAGCGAGTCCAAGGTTTTTTTAGGAATTGCCATCTTTTTATGCGGGCATCATTGTTATTAGCCCTACAAATTATGTATGCATTTATGTCCGAGATGTTAAACATAGAAAAACAAAATCGTTAAGGCCATCGTTTTGAATTTCTGCTAACATCGTAAGTAGCGGAAAGTTTGTCAGCTACATCCACTCCGCTCTTGGTAGAATTATAATAAGTAATGATGTCAGGTTTTTGTTTATCAGTGCTTCCAGTGGATTCATCGATATTGTTATCGTGGTGTAAGCTCGACATCAGAAGTACAACTTTGTTCTTCGGAGTAAAGGAAACCAGAGTAGTATCTTTTTGATGTCCAGAAACTGACGTGTTTGGATTTTTTTCTCGAGTTGTAATAAATCCAAGAGTGATTTGCTTTTTTTTTTGCGCCAGGTACCCACCGGGGTCAATTTGTGTTCTTTTAGGAGATGAGTAATCAATTCATAACTTGTGAACCAATTGTCAAAAGTAACATTTCAAATAGTTTTGGAGATTGGCATCACAATGTGATCAACAACATCAAGAGGTTTGTTACTGACTGAGAACGGTCCGTTTGGCTGTTTACCAGCATATATCTTCAAATTTTGCACGTAAAATGTTTTTGAGTCAACTATTGCAAATATTTGCATACCATATCTTATTGGCTTAGACGGTATATATTGCCGAAATTTGCATCGTCCTCTAAAAGCTACTAACATCTAGTCAACAGTACAATTTTCTCCCGGCGGATACATTTTTTTACATTGTTCAACAAAACTGTCAAACATCTCACGCATTGGTGCCAAATTAGCCAGTTGATATCCTCCTGCTCGTGTAGATTTGTCGCCAAAGCGTAAGCAGCTTTCTATAAAGTAGAATCCCTGAATTGACTTAGTGAGTTTAAAAATGTCAACTCCTGTTCCATCTGTTTGCCACAAGTCACTCAAATTTTGTCTATTAGAGCGGTAAAATCCAGCAATATACAGTAGGCTTATGAACACCGATATGGTATATCTACGTTCACTCAAATTTGTACAAGATGTTCTTCTCTGTTGTATTTGTAAATTTGTACATGTTTGAATCTTACATAACATATCTTCAATAAATAAATTCCAACATTCTTAGTAATTTTTGGCACCTTGGGCCAAAAGCTTCACACCACCTGGGTCGGATATTACTCGTATATTTTCCTATCTGGGACGAACATTTGGTCGCGCTGGTGCTTTTTGCCACATGGTTCCATCTCCTACTTTGAAAAATGGTTGATTTTGTATTGAAACACCGTTTTCTGAAGAATCTGTGTCTGTACCGGTATCAGTATCAACTTGTTCCGCTTCACTATTGCTATTACGTTCGGACACGTGGTCTTCAATGTCGACGTCTGCAACAATATTTCCTTCTGACTCCGACTCCTCTAAAATTGCCAAAATTCTCTCAAATAAAAATATTTTTTTTTTAGAATGTTGACGTGCCAGTGAGGAATTTATAAGAAGACATGAGGACATTGAGGCTTTACGCGAGTCGCTAAATCAAGGCCGTAATCAATCGATTCTGCTCTGTTGTAAGAAGCTGTAAATCTCACGAATGCTCTATTGCATACGAAAAGACTCAGTGACGGGGAATCTTGTTCATTTCATGGCTTCATTAAGAAGCAAAATTACCGCATTTAGTCAAGTGCGCAGTCAAAGGTATTCCAGTACAGATGCTACTGTATGAGTATATGCAAAAATTGACTAAATTATGGCAGGTGGTAGCATTGGGCCGTATTTAATCCGAGATGACACTAGTAAGTCAGTAACAGTCACGGAAGACCACTACTGCTCCATTTTAACCCATTTTTAAAATGATAAATTGGAATTGAAAAGTTTGGAGGGTATGTAGTAGACGGTGACATTTGCCACACAGCACGTGATGCATGTGCAATTTTTGGTTACTTGCCTTCTCGTCAGAAGTCGTCCTTTTGATGACTGTGATAAAACACGTTTAGACTTCTTTATTTGGGGCTACATTCAATGCGTTTCGATGTCAACAAACTAGAAAATCTGATGGAGCTAATGATTCTATCAAGCAAAAGTTATATAAACTTCTGAACAGAAGATGTATGGCTTGCCATACACCCTTATAAAGTTCAACTCACTTAAAAATTGAACCCAGCTGACTACGGAATGCGTAGAACATACGCCGATTGCGATGAATATTTTCTTCAGCAAAGAAGCTCATTTTTGACTCAGTAAATACGCTAACAAACAAAACGAATTTGCACATGGGTGAGTCCAACACGTGTAACTGTCGAAAGACCATGGCATTCACAAAAAAGTCGATGTATGGTTCACAAATTGGTCTGGCAATGTCATTGGTCCAAACTTTTTCGAAATTAGTAAGGTGGTACCGTCACTATCAATTTTTATCGCTATAGCCAAATATTAAAAGAATTTGTTTATCCTCAAATCGAAGATATGGGTTCAAAAAGATGGTGCTACATCTCAAACCACACGACCCGTTCTGGATTTATTGCAAGAAAAATTTCGTTGAACAGTTATTTTGCATCTTAGTGATGTGAATTGACCACCAAGATCATGTGATTTGTGGCCTTTTGATTTCTTTTTGTAGGGCTATGTTAAAAAGTGTTGAAGAAGCACGAAACTTTCATTCTCTTCATCGCTGTTGTAGGTAGTGCAATGACAGTCCTTCAGGCAAGTTCTTATAATTGGATAAGGCCATCGCAATATTCGATCATTTCTTGTTAAACAAATTCTGTTGGAAAATCTGATTCAAAGGGAACAGAGGATTAATTTGCCCAGTAAAAGAAGAGACCTGCAAATATTCAGAATGATATGCAATTAAATATATTTCATTTGAAATATAGAAGAATGGGATCGTCCTAAAATGATATTTTTTTATGGAAAGAGGTTCCCCTTAATCTCTTTTTCACCGAAAAGAAAAAAAATCATCAAAATTGTTATTTAACGTACGAGTACTTTCTCTGGGTTCCAACAAAAAGCTTTTATAAACCTACCACAAGCTTGATATCACCCACCAGTTGCTTCTCTCTGCATCATGAATCTAAAGCACGTTTGCTTTCACAACCCTTAACGCAAGAGGCGAAATTCTCCAACTCACAACGAGTCTCGTCAACATCAACCAACGCCACAGGACTAAATGAGTAAAGCCCTTTTCACCAATGCATCTTGCGAATAAACTCGCATATCACCGAATGGAAAGTTAGTCAAACAAAAACAACATGCATCTCTTTGGATGCTGGTGAAAATATTCTCCAATGGATAAAATCATCTCAGTTTCACAATGAATGTGAGGTTGAAGATACGAAAAATTACCCGGCCTTAGCCGATAGCTGCGTTACGATTATTTTAAACTATTGAACGTATTTTTGAAAAGATTTTTTATATAAAAAAAAGTTTATAAACATTTATTTATATTTACTGTGGATCTATTGAAAAAATTAAGTTCACTGCAATATCTTATTTTACTTTCTGCATTTTATGAAGAAACAAATTATCAGAAAGGCAACAGCCCAAGTTAAGTGCTATAATATTAAATAAAAATAAAAAAATAAATAAATAAATTAAGACGATTTAATTTTAAACCAAAATAACTAAAAACAAAGGATTATGTGTATGTATATTAGGTGAGTCCTTCCAGTGTTTTATTATTAAATTTTTGCATCATGTGAATATATATTATAACCTTTTTCTTCTTCTTTTACTTTCAAATGTATAATTATTTAACTATCTTCTATCTGAATATCCCATTGGTTGTCAAAGCCTTGAAATTAAATTATGTCTCATAATGATGAATTCGTGTCTGATGATATGGATGAATTTTCAGTGATGGTTAGAGTTATATCCAGTATTCGTGGTTACAAATTTGTTACGGAAATGATCGTAGCTTCAAAAAAAATAAAGCAATATATTTGATTATTGTCTTCATAAATTTATTGAATCTCGTAGGGATATCATATATGGACATCATATAATAATTTAAATAGTATCCTTGTACATTCAATTAAACGTAAAGATAGGATCAAAACCACAAGTGGAGGTGAAACATCAGTCTATTACAACATATCCCCTAAATTTAAAACAATTGTTAATTCGGATAGCAGTGACATAGAATATCTTTGCTAGAGATCGACGAATGAAATACTAAATGAATATAATCCCAATGGAAGTTGTTTCCCGCATCACTACTCTTAGAAGTTCTGTGATTGTTTGCTCTCTATGAGCATAAAAATGTGCGGTTACTTTAACGCCGAAGTCCTAAAATCTGACTCTAAGGCACGTCAGTTACTAGAAAACGATTCTGCTTTCTACCAAATTCTTTCTCAAATTTGATTACCCGAATTTGGAAATTTTCTATCGTGCTCGAAAAAACCCATCTTCAGTTATCCGCAGAGTTCAAGAAAATCCAAACATTTGACCATAACACCCCTAAAAAGCTCTATAGCAATTGAGATTGTCGAAAAAGACGCAGATCAGAATTTGATGTAGCAACAGGGATTCAGATCATCAACATTCTGTCGAGAGTGAAATACAAATTCGATTATAAATATATTTCCTTACTTTCTATTCCTATTCCCGTGGAAAAAATAAAAAAAAAATCCTATCTCGATGCCTGATTTTCGAAGGGCAGATCCATAGTTATCATGCTCAAAATAACATGTTGTATTCGGTTCAGTTGGGATGTGGAGCATATTTGTGCTATGCGTATGACAATAATACTTGATGGCTCATTATGAGTTGGACAGCATCAATACTTTGCCTGTTCGATTTTTCTAAATCATTTAACAGTAAAATCTATTATGTCCTGTGTAAAGCTATTCTTTGGATTTAGTGCTAGATCGGTGGTTCTAATAAGTTCATACTCACGTGGTTATAGTCAAGGATTTGTGGTTGTAGGAAAATCACGTCATTCAGACGCTTTAGAAATGACTATTAATGCTTCCGTTCAATTTATGCACATGACGGGCAGGTTTATATATGAAGACCCACTGGTTTGGTTATACATTTAGCTTACAGGTTTAATGAAGATCTGCCAGAGATATTCATCTGGTCATAGAAATTTTTATTTTAGTAATTTGTATCCCACAAGAACTCAGCTGATTTAAATATCTTAGCAACATTTAGATTTTCCTTATTTAACATCTGAAAAGCCTTCGACAATGTTAATTATGAAACTTTGTCCATAAAATTGCAGTTTTTTTTGTTTTCATAAATTGTAATTGATAAGGAATCATTTTTTGAATAGCTATCAATATGGTATGCCTCAGGATTCAATCCTAAGTCCAATTTTATTTTTTTTCTTATGGAAGATGCTTCTCTCACTGTTTAATAGGATTAATGTATGTACTCTCAAGCCGGTAGTAAAAATTAACTTCGTAGTTAATTCATCAGATAAAAATTAATTCTTCAGAGATACATTTTCCAGTGGAGATTTCGTGAGCGATCCCGATACGTGGTAGTGGTATTTCTGTTAAATATTATTTGTCAATTCATTATGAACAGATTTAATCCGCCACATAATTTACAAATTATTGAGCTGTATTACGAAAAACAGAGTTCCCAAAACCATTCGTATTATGAATGATTCGTTTTACCATTGAAACGCGATTTTTATTATGGAAAAATACAAGATCAAATAGACTAGGTACATCTAGTAGCGACGGTAGCAGAGAATTTACGTGATAAATCTTTTCGGCGCCGTTCCCAACACATTGGTGTTTTTTTACGTGAGAATACAAGAACATGCAAGAATTAGAAATGTTTCAAGAAGATGCACTGATTCCACCAAAATTTTGCTAAGCGACAACGCTGATTTCTGGCTTAATGTCTGTGTTAGCAAGCAAAATATCGGTATTTGGGGTTCCCAAAGAGTTCTAAGAGCTGCCATAACATCCATACAAAATAACGGTTTGTTGTGGCTTATGAGCTAGTGAAATCATCTCCAAAAAGGTGTTTCTTTCAAACTGAGGCCGGCCGAAATGTGGTCGTGAATGACGCCGGTAATAGCCCCATGATAACGGATTATTACATCCCTGAACCTACAGCCCGTAGTCTCTATTTGGTTTCAATAAGACGAAGCCATTTGCCACACAACCCGTTAAACCAGGTCTTTATTACGATAAAATGCGGTGAATAGTTAATTTTACACTTTGCACCAGTGAATGGGCCGCCTAGAACATGAGCTCTACACGGATAAGCCGACTACAGTTAACGAATTGTAAACCAACAACACTCCAGTCAAGCCTGAGTTTTATAAGTAAAAACGACCTGTCAAAGACCGTCCAGAAGCATGTAGGGATGTAGAAGGAAACCTTGTAGAAGAGTCACAGTCGGTGATGAGAATGTGAAAATAAATATTGTGCAAACCGTATACAGACGAAGAAGCCTTATATCCCTTTGTCAGGAAGAATAGATAGTTCAGCTTATGGGGACGATAGGCAAAACTTTCGTCAAACTGGCCAAAAGCTTAGTAACGATAGGAATATTTAAGCTGAAAGCTGCTAGACCTTATTAGCTTATCGGCCGATGTATTCAAGCAGTCTTTCGAAAGTCTGTGCAACTAATAACTCATGCCGAAAATACTGACGTAATTGGAAGAACACAACGGGCTCTCACTGATGCGACCGCTAGTATTGAAACAGAAGCTACTATACTGAATTTCGTAGAAAATGAGCTCGAAATTAAGTATATGCTGTCAAAAAAGAATGGGCGAAGAATGTCGATATGGTATGACCAATGATACGAGTATATACACTTGCTGTGCTATAAATTCTCTTAACAATAGCTCAGTAGAAGTAGATTGATGAATAACTTTTGCCAATCGGTGCTTCCACGGTCTAAGTACACAATTGAGAAGTACTAAGAAGGATCTGCTATATGAGATCTTGATCGTCCCAATCTTACTTTATGGCGCGGAAGCCTAGACTTTATTGAGAGCGGATAAAGATGTCATCAGTCGTTTCGATAGAAAAATATTCTGTCCTGTTTGCGTTGACAGGGGCTTTGGAGGGTAAGATTCAATGACGAACTATACTAGCTGCAGGCAACATCGACTTGGTCAGAAAAAAATGCATCAGCCACTTGAAACGACTAGGATATATTGAGCGATGTTGAGGCCTACTGAGTCCTCGAATTTAACTCGGAGCTACAACGCAGTAAAGAAAGATCTCCCGATACGTAGCGCCGCAGATAAAAGTGGACCTTGCAGTAGAGAGGCAACACCAAACAGAACGCTAATTTTCATAACGCAGCTATATTTTGTTTTAAAAAATAAGAAATTAATCAATTACTTTAAATCAGTTAAACCTTCTAATTTTTTTATATAATAAATAAAAGTAAGAATTGAAGTGCGTATAAACGAATGCCTACTACTATATCAGCTGTATAATTTTGTTTTGACAACTACCATTTTTGTTTTTGTTTTGCTGACATGGTGACCGTTTGAAAAGGTGTGTCTCCTTCAACAAACTCACAATTGCTAGTAGATTTTGAGAAGGTTTCATCAAAAACTACTTTCGGCAAGAGATTTGCAGATCTAAAAACTGTATGGGAAATCTCCTGTTAACCCACATATTGATTATACGAGCAAAACAACGTCAAAATTTCAGGCAAATGCCAAACATTGGGGGACCTGGATACTCTAGGAGTATTCTACTATCCAGATTTGTCAGCTCAGTTTGGGTAGGGGCTCTCGCTGCCAAACGCGGAAATTAATCTCAGCCCACAGACTCTGAGCTGTAAGGACTATCAGTGGCTATAGAACAATGTCTAACGCTGCAGCTTTTGCTATAGCAGGATTGGTTCCGATTGAAATCCTCGCGAACGAGATACAGAGAATTCACAATAGAACTGCTTTGAGACTTCAAGAGGCTAGCAAAAGATAAGGAATTAAAGCTCGATGGGATAATACGGTTAAAGGAACGTGGACCTTCAAATAAATCCATACCATCGAAAAGTGGTTAACCCGAGGACAGTGGAACTGCACCTGCCACCTTACGCAGTTTTTTTCGGCCATTAAAGTTATTGGAAATATCTCCACCGGTTTGAAAGCGATACCTAGTGTTATCGTCCAGGAGAGAGATACGGAGCACGCAGTTTCCTCATAGACCATATGCTTCGATCTGAGGGAAAATGGATGGAAACGAACGGGTTTATTAAAAGAATTCAGAAAAGAATACGACGGCAAGCAGAAAGTGTAGCATAAATTGCTTACCAGCCCAGCGAAGTAAAACCCAAACATAGTCAAGCAGGGAGAGTGATAAAAGTATGCATGGTGTGGATTAGTACGTAGGCGCATTCCTGGCATCGATTTTTCGGGTCTGCGATTCGTGAATGGTAGTAGCCCGGGCTACTAATATCTTTAACTTTTCTTAGATAAGTTTAATTGTTTTATATTTCCCTGCTTATTGAATTTGTCCGATCCTTAAGAAAGGAGACCGTCTGAACAGCGCCAACTACAGAGGCATCAGTCTTCTTAACATCGCGTATCTGCCATATTTTCTGAATGTCTGGAGCCTATTAGGTCCATATCAGTGTAGCTTCAGACCAGGAAAGTTCACCATCGAAACAATATTCACACATCGGCAGATCTTGGAGAAGACCAATGAGCTTCAGATCAATGCACACCACCTATTCATCGATTTAAAGGCCGCGTATGACAGCATCTATAGAGACGAGCTATACAGAGCAATAGCAAGTGAGTGATTTTTGGTTCTGTCTGGATTGACAGTTAGTGAAGGAGGAAATACAACAACGAACTGTATGGACTGTACAACGACATCAACTCTTTTAAGTGAAGATCGAACGACTAAGATGACTGGGTCATATAGAGCGGATGAAAAATCTTCGAATCCGCCCTCGAGGGAGGGAAAAAGATCAAGACTCAGGTGGCGTACGCAAGTGGAAGGGGAATTCAGCCTATTTAGCGAAACTGGAGGCGGATAGCATAAGATCGAGCTGGCTGGAGACGCTTGTTGATTGAGGCCCAGGTCCACCCCGGACTCTAGCCCCACCTAAAATGAGTAAAGTTAGCTCATCGAATTTCTCAGAACCAGGTGAATATTCTTTAGTTACTGTTATGTAGTTAGCTTAGATTTGTCTATGTGTTTTCCATTGCAATCAATACATATTATAGAGGTTTTTTTACCTAGTCCACACCGAATGGAAAGATGAATTCTAGCAATTCATGAATTCGCCACAAGGTTGCGTGTGAATAAATCATTGTCAATGTTTGCTTTAGGGATAAACCGTGTTTTCTTAGCTAGAGGTTCAAATTTGATGTTAATTGAAAATTGTTTCCATTTTATAGATTTCTCCAAGATCTTTCTCTTCTTAACAATCTAAGTAATTCTAAAATTTATTCTTATAAACGCCTTAGTAAGTCTTAAAGATTGAAAAAGGGGTCAGCTTTATTATCATCTTAACTTTTCACTGATGTACTGTGCAATATATTGTACATACCTTTCAGTGTTCTATGATTCCATTACATTACATGACATTAAAGGAAAACTATGTCAAAAGTCTTTCTTTTATTTCCGTCCTTTTTTAGGGTCTTTTTCTCCTTTAACGCCAACATAAAAGGAAAAAGGACATAAGGAAATGTTCTACAAAGAGGAGAAACGATTAACCCGCTTTTATCGATTTGACTGCGCACATAGCATAGTGACCTATGGCTACTTTTTCTGGTCCAGAAAATATGTTGAAGGACTTTAGGCATTCTGCTGGGATTTTTTCTCTCAGATAACCACACTCCCGTCTGATACTGTGTCTACAAGACAAAGATAAGGGGCAATCTATGTGTACATTTCTTTTTGTATTTTATCGCTTAAATGGCTATGGCAATGCCATTTGAATTACTACTAACTACACTTTTCGAAAAGGTTTCCAGGTTTTTATTTTATCAAACAGCCAATGGTTGTCATTTACTTATAAAATAAAACCCATATTATGGTTCAGTGCCTAGGAAAATCCTTTCAGAATAAAATAAAGCCTTTACAACCAATTTTTTCGAATTGATTTTCCACTACAAATCTATTCAACTATATTTAATTTCGTTTTGGGATTCAATAGAGTTTGAATCTCAAGTGCAGTTGTAAGTTGAATATTCACAATAACCTACACATCCAATATAATCACGGGTCTTACTATTTTTGAGTTAAGAAACACAAATTAAAAATTCTCCTATCCATATTGACTTAATCCTTAAATAAGTGCTTTTCATAAGGCCAATTAGAAACATCTTGAATTGTGAACAATTTTCGTCGGGGAAACGGCACATTTAGGAAAAAATTAATGAGAAGCCATATAACCCATTAGAACTCGCAAAGATAATCCTTTCAGTAGTACATAGGCCAGGCACAAAGTACATAACATGTTATATAGGCCCAATCGATATCTAGAACCACATTCTCACACAACCACCCGTAACTGGTCTTCAAATAAATTGTGAAACAAAAGCGGATTACATTTTGCACACATGCGGATAGATAGCAATATCCAGGACCAGAGAAACTATTACTTTCATTTTATTTAGCCAGCAAAACATGTATCATGGCAATAAAGAAGCCATAAACCTAGAAAAGGATTTTAATTCGGGGACACTCTATGAAAAGGATAAGCCGAGAAATGAAAAAGTCAGATTCTCTCTGTTTTTTTTTTTGCATACATGTTATAATGGTATAATTCCTGCCTTAAGGACAGGACACGGAATAAAGACGAATTAACAACTTTTATTTGAACGAAAGCCGCAAAAACATAATCTTTTGATGAAAAGAACAGCCTTAGAAACTTTGTTCCTTTGATTCACAGTCATTTAGTTGTAAATTTTTTAATAATACGGGCAGAAGCAAATGCAACGTAAGACGCAATTATCTCCTGGACTTCCTACTATCGCCCAACTTGATCATCATCAATTTTGGCTCACATCCAACATTTGCTTTGAAAGTACATATAATAGCAAGATGTCACCATGAGATTGACGGCTGAAGAGAACTCTTAAAGTTTTTCATTTCAGGCACATGTGTTTCAAATGCTATGTTTTGGCCTCTTTGAATGGAAAGAACTTATAAAGGACCAACTGGTCATGCTCTTAAAAGGAGATCAGAGAGCCTATTTAAGAAACAAAATGTCCAAGAAAATCTTCTGCCAGTTTCACTGTAAAACGTTGAACTGCAGTGACTGTGTTAGAATACCAAGAATCACTGGAACCTTTTCAAATCAAGGTAAAGAGAAATCAGAACGTAATTCGGATCGAACGTTCGTTGAAACCATCAGAATGATCAAAGTCCTCCAAAGAGAAAATCAGCCCTGATGGAAGAATTATGCAAAAACAAAGGACACTAACATTGAGTCAAAAACAGATCCACCCTGGGACATACTAAAGACTCACTTCCTAGAGAACCTCATCTGCCTCGGCTCAAAACTAATTCCCTATTATTACAGTTTCAAGTGAGTCGATACTCGCTGTTGCTACTAATATATCTCCCATCGGTTGTGGTGGCGGATGCGGCCATAATCGCACTTATACTAGTTATCGATGGCATATCCCAAGTGACAGGTGCCAGCAGTTGTCACCTCTGAAGAAAATATTTACTGCTAGCCTGGCATACATTCCGAACCCATGTTGAACAACATGCCAAAATGATCTGGCTTCAGGGTGTTCAGGTTTAGAAGTTTAAGGCGGTCTCGATAGTCATTCCAAGGTAGTCCTCGAAGAGCAAATTGAGCGAAACGGGGCTGAATGCTCTCTATTTGGAATATGTACGACGGTTGTCTGAAAAGTAAAGATAGCGGCACTCGTCAATAACATGCTAGTTGTGCATCTTTTGTCAGTTACTTACCGAAATTTCAGTCATTTTGGAAGCGCAGTTTTTAGTTGACAGTCATTTGAGTGAGTCGATGTGACGTCCCAAAACTGCAACCACTGACGAGCACATTTCTAAAGTTCACCAAATGGTGTTAGACGACCGCCGAATTAAAGTGAGAGAGATAGTAGAGGTTATGAAAATGTCCAAAGAACGTGTTTGTTACATATTCAATCAAGATTTAGGCATGAGAAAGCTGTCCGCGCGTTTGCTTACGTTCGAATGAACATTTCCAACGCTCTGTTCACGCAGTTTAGGAGCAATCAGTCCGAGTTTTGGCACCGATTAATTACCGTAGGTGAAGCTTAGATACACCATTATACGCCCGAAACAAAAATTCAGTCAAAACAGTGGACTACATAGGGCGAGCCGGCTCCAAAAAAAGCAAAAAACTGTTTTTTCGGCTGGGAAGGTGATGGCGACTGTTTTTTGGGATAGTAAAGGAATTACGAGTATCTTAATCGATTATCTTCAAAAAGGAAAAACCATTGCAGGAGCATACTGCGCATCATTACTTGCCAAGCTGAAGGCAGAAATTGCGGAAAAACGGCCACATTTGCAGAAAAAGCAAATCCTGTTTCAATAAGACAACGCGCCGTCTCACAACTCAGCGGTTGCCATAGCGAAAATCCATGAATTACGATTTGAAATGCTTGACCATCCGCCTTATTCACTAGATCTAGCCCCAGGCGACTTATTTTTGTTCCCTCATCTTAAAACTGCGCTCGGAGGACAGAGATTTTCGTCCAATTATTTTGCAGAGAATAACGCCAAGTACTATTTGGACGGGCTAGAGAGATGGGACCATCGCTGGAAGAAGTGAGTAGAATTAGAAGGAGACTATGTAGAAAGTTAAATGTCTTATATCATTGTTTGGTCGGAAACTTTTCAGACAACCCTCGTAACTCGTTGAAAAGAGGTTGGCTGTCATATTCGAGAAGGAATCGGATAAAAGTAATTTAAAAGGGAGGGAGTCATGGGGAGAGAAAATTGTTTTGGAGAATTTAGTGTTGTCGCTTTAAATGGATAGGGAACAGTGTTTAATAGTTCTATCAAGATCTTTTATTTTTAAGATGAAAAGAAAGGGACCTAGATGCCTGCCTTGTGGAACACCAGTAATGGCTTGATATAGGGTTGAAACGGTTGACCTGAAGCGAACGGGTCAAAGCCGAGAGAAGACAATTTGAAGAAGATCAATTGATGAGATATTTTACCAAAGGCTTTAGTGCGATTTCGTTGCCATTTTCTGGGGCTGAAAGCGCAATCGTGTCGTTTGCTTAGTTTGTAGTAGTTGATAAAAAGAAAAAGGCGTTTTATTTGCAAGCAATGTCATCTGGAAGGAAGAACTAATCGATACTCACACTTTTGGCACACAGTTGGAGTCAAAAAGTTTCTTATAAGAGGTGAACAACTTTAAGGAAGGTAAGAACTCAATTTTTTTATCTTTCAGATAAAGAGGAATAAACATAAGGCCAGCATACCATGGATTTGTGTGGAATTCCTGTGAATGTGGACTAGACACTTGAACTTAAATCTGAATACAGGGCGAGTTAAACGAGAATCATTTGATACATGCATATAATACAAACATTCCCAAAACAGGTCAGTTGGTGGTGCAATCTTAATAAACAATTCCCTTAGTTGCAGTTGAATACTTGAAATATCAGGTATAAAAATTACTTACCTTTCATTACAACAGAAACTTTACGTGACCAAACTCTACAAAAATTGATCGGGCTTTAAGTGTGTCTTGTGGTGAGCAGGCAACAAGTTAGGATTATTTTAGGCTATCAAATTCAGAGGTGTTTAGAACCGAAGTCACTCTATCTATCTCATTACATTTAGATCGGTGTAGATTCATTGTAATGCGTGGACAGGGAAATTGGGAAGGGCAATTAGATTGCGTTTCTTTTTTGTTGTTTTTCTTTCAGTTTCGGTTGTCTCCCAGTCTCTGCTGATGTCACCGACGGTAAGGCGCAGCTTTATTGCACCCACTCTCAGAAGATAATTGCCTTTGAGGAATCCAACAAAAGTAGTTAATTCAGGTCTGCATCCCAAGAGAATCTTACTTTTTTTGACTGGAAGGTTATTCAACCTTTCATTGGTTTCATATTTTTACAGTGAAGATTGGAGGAACTGTGATTCTTGTCGGGATAGCTCGCCTGAAGAGTGTAGAAGAGTGTATTTCTCCTTGGCGTCGCTCTTGAGGTTGTGACCTCAACACGGTGTTAGCTAGTGCTGCATTGATTTTCCTGTAGTATATGTGATCCAAAAATTAGGTTAAGATTTCGATTTCTTCGATTCTGGAAAATTTAGGTTCGTAGTACTGTCACTGATATTTGTTCAAATGAGTTCTGTGAACGACAAAATTGATTGAAAATTGCTCAATTTTGTTTGCGGAATGAAATTTCTGCTGCAGAAACGTTCAGAATATTGCGGAAAGCCTTTGGTAAACAGGCTATGTCAAAAAGCATGTTAACAACTGGTACAAACAATTTAAAGAAGACAGAGAAAATGCTAAAGGCAAAGATCACCCTGGACGGCCATCATTATTTGATGAACAACACCTCAAGGAAATCAAATTAGAGACCTCGCTGATACTGTTCACACTTCATTTGGATCAGGTCAGATCCCTTTGAAAGATAATTTGTTTCTCTAAGGTCAAGAGACCACTTCGAGGAAATCATTTCGACATGATTGAGAAGATAAAAACCTAAGTTATTTCGGATTTTTTCGAGGAATGGAAAAACCGTTGGCATAAGTGTATAGTATCGGAAGGAGAGTACTTTGAAGGTGATTAATTTAATGCTTCCTAACCACAAAGCTGTCTGATGTATCTTAAACAAAACTTAAATACCCAGCCATTATCCATGAATGACACTTGCATCGTCGAAACCGAACAACTTTACATTCTCTGACAACTTATTCGGAGTGACTACATACTACCAAAAACGGTGTGAAATGTCTAGGTTTGCTAATGCGATGCAAAAAATATATCTCCCCCTCTGAGCTGGCTTCAATAGATAAGGCATTCATCCGCCCAAAATTTCAGCCCCTTCAAACCTTCAACCGTAACACCCGTCTCGCTTTGAATGCTAATCAGTACACCCTTAAGCCCACTTTCGGACGTGCTCTGAAGTATCGTGATTCTTCCCTAAGTCAAATAGCTCGCTCATGGAATTCCCCGCCGAGCTCTTTATTTCCTAGTCATTACAATCTTCAAACATTCAAAACCAATGTACATCGGTACCTCTCTTTTTTTTCCTTGTGCTGTTTGCACTCATTTTAAAGAGGCTTATAACCCCTTTAGCGCACGCTTATTACCTATATTAAAAACAAAGCTGTTTCACCGGTTTAAAATATGTTAAAATTTTTCAGCTGCGGAATGGTATCAAGATGTTTATCTTGCGTCGCGTCTGTCTTCTGGCTCGCTGCCATTGTTCATATTATTTTCTGTCTTAAGAAGGGCTTGTATCATCATTGTTGTTCAATGTTTCCAAAGATACTCGTATTAACACATATTAGAACGAGGAGATGGGCGTAGGGCATTTTCTAGTTATTTAGTGGACCAAAACCTATTGGCAGATGTGGTTCCTTTAAGAACTTTGTAACTCATTTACCAACCTGCATTTTGTCACCACTTACTTTCTCAAGAACAAGGTCTCTCAATTTATCTTGACTTTACATTGCCGGACTGAGGGCTTCAAGAAACCGATGGATTAAACAATAACTCTTGTGAAGCAACCTTTGTTACAATATGTTAGAGAATACCATTCCTTCGACATCAAATAAAAAAATTCATCCACGCTGCAATTTAATCATTTATTTTTTTCTAAATAAGGAAGTATGTATAGGTATATCATTCCTTGGTTAACAATAGCCACCCCTGGCAAACGGATACCTGGAATTAGTTTGGACCACATAACTTCCATGTTGTGCACTGTAAACAGAAAAATGTTTAAGCAAATTGAGGTGCTTCTAGAATAAAGTGACCCTACTTCGTATCACATTTGATTCCCATTTTGATTCTAATTGGAGAAAGTTCCTCTGTATCGTCATCCCTGATGAATTTAGATCCGCAAAAGTATGGTCCATTATAACGATCGACGCTCTCTGCCCAATACTCATAGGCTAACCGCCGTTCGCAAGTTGGATCCCTTGTCAAGGCACCAACACATTCTGGTTGAACGGATCCAGCATTTGGCCAGAAATCAACATGACCCACAGCGTAACGAGTCCCATATCTATCTACATCAGTGTGAATAGCATCGACAAATTTGGCCACTTCGTCCTTTTTACTTCCCAGATCGACAAAAGACTTTGGCGGATTAAGATAAGTCAATCTAAAGGTCAACGATGATGAGTTCCTTCCGTGAATTCAACTTATACACATACCTTGCAAGTTGATTCTTCGAATTCGACTTCTTCCGAATCTCCAAGGCGGTTTTTACTCCCATTCGAACTCCCTTTGCATATGCCAGGACATGTAGGTTTTCCCAACCTTTGCGATTGCCCAATTTTATAAGAAAGCTTGCTAGTTGTGGAGGTATCTTTCAAGAGAAGAAAGCAATTGCAGTGCATGGGGACACGTGTTACTATAAATGTATAGGCATTCTCAAAACTTACTGCTTTCTCATCAGGGTCCTTAAAGTGGGATTTTTGCTTAGCCATGCCAGCACCCCAGTCCACCATGAGGAAGTTTATCTTGTTGAGCTTGTTATAGGCATGTTCGTTGTGAAAACTGTTCCTCCATTGCGGTTCATGGTAGTCTGGTATGAAACAAGTTGTCTGATTGTGAGTGAATTTCTTATGTTTGAAGATATGAGTGGCCAGAGATAATGGATACACTTCCTTATTGTATTGTGTTGGACTGTTGGATATAAATCAGGATTCTGGGCAATTTTCTTAAAAAAAACACTTTTTTTCACAAACTCACCCGAAGTAGAATATAATTTTTGTTTCCTTCGCACTGATAATCTCGTTCTTACTAGAATCGTCATCAGCAGATGTATCCCAACCGAAATTGGATACTAGAAAATAAATAAACAGTCACATCTCATTCAAGCTTAGTATAATTAAAAATTCCAACGAAATAGTCCTACCAACGAATAAGCTAAGAATAAGTGCCTTCCAAAGAGCCATATTGTGTGATGGGCCTTCACAACGATTGACTGAGTTGTGAAGATTGAAGCTGACTTCGAAGTCATGCGAACTTATACACTTCAAACACGTGCATCCCGTTTCTTGATTCAAATTTAGATTTCCGTAATTCTAAAATTATATTATTTAATTATAGGTATAGACCTTTGAACGCGAAAGTCAAACGCAGATCAGACCTGATAAGCAGCCGCTTTTATACAATAGAACGATAAAAAGAAGCTATCAAAGTGAAGATAGTTATTTGAGGGAGAATTATCTAACTCCGATTTTAGTGCATTTAACATAGTTTGATCGCAAGAATATCGGTTTGGCGGGAGAGAAAAAGTGTTTTTTTCTTTATCGGAATAGAGCACGAGTTTTTGTAGGCCGATGTGAGGGTAGACCAGTCACAGAGGTTTTGCTCCGCGCTATCGTCATTGCGGCATGTTCTGTCATTTATACTCGTACCTATTAGACTTAGGTTCGCAATATACAATCTTTTCTACCGAGAGACAGTGGTAAAGTGCCTGACCTCCTAGAAAGCCTTATAATATATAATCACACTAGGAAGAAACGACGAAATTTAGAGAGGTCTTAAGAATAGCTCAGCAAATGCAGATCTGCCGCCGGTTTTGTTGTTCGTTTAATGCCATCTTACTCACTTACTTAAGTGGTTCTATAGTTCGGAATGAACCTCAACTAATAAGCCTCTGCAGTTAGTTTTGTCGTTAGCTAGCTGCCGCTAGTTCTGAACCTTAAGTCGCTTCGGCTCCCGTTCCACTTGTGTGCACCATCAGAGAAAAAGGCTTCCTCTGTTTGGGGACTTTGTTACCCACATTGGCGTCAATTTTGTCTACATATCCTCACCATCTCAGGTAACTGAGGAACAGTTTTCTAACTAGGTATAATTTGTCGTTGAAAGTAGGTCTGGGTCGAAGATAGAGTCTTCTTAGTTGTTTAAATAGGAGCTTACTACTTAATCAAATATTTTAGGTAAATGAAAAAGTTTCGCAATTAGACGGTAGTTAGTTACGTCATTCTTTGATCCCTTTTTATAAACTGAGGTTATGAAAAAGGACTTCCAAACTTAAGGAAATTTCCCTTGTATGAGGGATAGATAAAATAGGAAAGAAAGATTGGATGCACAATTTTAAAGAAATATTGCAGGGAGGCCGTGTGGGCTGGGTAAAATTTCATCATTAGGGTTTTGCAACTTTACTTCGATTATATTAGGATCAAACGTTTGAGAGAGAGAGAGAGAGAGAGAGAGAGAGAGATGGGAAAATAGAGATGTTGAGAAGGTAGTTACAATATATGGGCTCCGGTACGAAGAAGTTGTCTGCTTATGATTGTTAAAAAGATTGCAAAGTAGTTGGCAATTAAGTGGATCACTAGGAGATATATTATTGTACGTGAGTATTTTTCTAATACCAACGACAAAGATCCTGCGAGAGTTCGTTCCAAAACTGGTGGCCAGAATTGAAGGCATACTGTATGGGCATTTAAATTAAGATTTCCTTTGACAACACCAATTTGAATACTTCGGCCCGTCTTCACTGTAATGGTGGCTAGTAAAAATATTTAACCCAGTCCTCGCTTTATATGTGTTCATTACTGTTCAGGCCAAATACCTTGCGCTCAATAGTTCAGGTTTCTTGAACTAATCCCGAGGCATCGTTATCTCTTGTGCATCGTTGGTTAAAGATTGACGAGGCACCTCTCACCATTGAAGTGGCCGGATCGAACAGACTCCAAAAATGGACCGATTTGGGTGTTAAGGGCTCTCCTATCGTATCTGGCTCTGATCTGAATACACTTACGAGTATGTCATTTCATATCAAATCTTCCGTTTCTGATTTTAATAGCTATAACCAAAGAAGATTTGTTTATCTGTCATTGTTCCTTTACTCGGTTAATGACATTCCTTAGTGTTTCATTGCATTTAATGGCATTCCACGTGAAAACCAAACTTTTTTCCGCACATTGCTAAGGTTATCAATAGTAATTTCATCAATATGCGTAGTTGTTTGTCACTTCGGAACAAATAAGTGGTCGGGCATTAAATCTAAAAGCACCATTCCGACTTAGAAGACCAAATCTATCTCAGGAAAGTGGCAATTATCAGAAAGATGACAGCCCTGTTTCCCTTTCACTGTTAATATTTATTTCCATGGGATATGGATTGCCGCTAGCATGAGTTAAGCCGTTGAATTCATCTTGGGAATTTCTTACCTGCTAAGGTGCCTCTGCAGATACCACCCGTTCTAGTAATAGGTTCTTTCGATTTTACACCGCAAGCTGTTGAGAGGAACATTAACCATCTAAAGTCGGGCCTTTTTCTGTTGTAATAAATGAATTCGAAATCTTTAACTAACTAAAGCGCAGGTTTCACTCACTCTTAATGTTCTACCCCATCAAGCCGATTATTTCTGAATATTCTAGCATGTTTCTCTCGATCAATAATCGGTTAAAACTCGCACTCCAATAATGTACATCGTACTTCAACTATGCACAGAGATTCGTAAATCACTTAAAGTTTTTGTTTCTTGAAAAATTTAAGAACCTCTCCATCCTCTTTTGATAATTTTAATGCTTCCACGTCATAGAGAAAGACGGAGACGACCGATATTTTAAAAAGCTCTTTTTTATTTGTACGAGAGAAGGCTGTGCTTCTCAATTCTACGAGCTCAAAAAGGGGGCTACTGGCAAGAGTAGACAACGTCCTTTACTGCCTTTTACTGCTAATACCGATCTACTGTGGTGTGCCCTCTCTCGATAACAGTAGCCACTTTGTTTTTCCTTCGTCTTTAAAACCGCCAAATGCCACCATTGATTGATAGCAAAGGTTTTAGATAATAATATAGTACGACAGGGTAGATCTTTAAGGCGATCTCTAGGAGATAACTTTAGTAAGTACAGCATCGAGTGCGTTTTGTCTTTAGAATCAGCTATATGTACGAGTATGTATCGGGTTTTCCAATAGGGAATTTGTGAACGCACTCTTTCACTAATCATCAAACTGTCACTGTCAATTTATTCAGTAAGCTCAACATTTTCATCATTGTAAAGTACACGAACGAGCAACGTCTGCAAATTATAAAAATTTTCTACCGAAATTCGGAGTCGGTGACTTCAACTTTAAGAGTGTTAATTCCAATTTTCGGTCGTAATTCTCGCTTTTGTAGACAGGCAATAACAAGTTTAGTGCAAAAATTGGTGTTTACATATTCGTTGTGTGATGTTGCCCTGTCACTGAGACAACGGGTGGGTCGAAGTGTCGAAAATATCGCTGCCGTTCCGGCGTCCGTAGCAAACAATCCAAATCAGTCAATTCTACGGCGTTCTCAAGAATTGGGCATCGCTCACACCACATTATGGCGTATTTTGCGTAAGGTTACAAGATCAAGCTGACTCAAGAATTGAAGCCGATGGACCATTTGAAGCGACGTACGTTCTCCGATTGGGCTCTGGAAAAGATGCGCCAAGGTGGTGAATTTCATCGCAAAATCATCTTCAGCGACGAAGCTAATTTTTGGCTGAATGGGTTCGTCAATAAGCAAAATATGCGTTATTGGCCGGGTGAAAGTCCACATGTGTTTTATGAATCACCACTTCATCTAAAAAAAATAACTGTTTGGTGCGGTTTGCATGCCGGCGGCGTTATTGGGCCATATTTTTTCGTCGACGATAACGATCGTCACGTTTCTGTGAATGGTCAGCGTTATCGCGCCATGATCACCGATTATTTTTGGCCCGAATTGGAAGATATGGGCTCGGAGGACATGTAGTTTCAACAGGATGGTGCCACAAGCGACACAGCACACCTTACAATCGATTTATTGAAGAATAAGTATGGTGAGCGTGTTATCTCAAGAAATGGGCTAGTCGATTGGCCGCCTCGCTCGTGCGATTTAGCACCACTTTACTATTTTCTGTGGGGCAACGCTAAGTTATAGGTTTATGCCAACAAGCCGATGACGTTGGAAGAGCTCAGAGCCAACATTGAACGCGAAATAGCGACCGTTTCGGCCGAAATGTGTGGCCGGGTCGTTGAAAATTGGGTCCAACGAATCGACGGCTGCAAACGTGCCGCGATGGCCTTATGAACGAAGTCGAGTTCCATTCATAAATGTTTTGATTGTACTTCAAGCCGATAATAAAGTTTTTGAAATATCTCAAATGGTTTGTGTTTTATTTTAAAAAAAAGTTGTCAAGTCCTTATTGAAAAATCCTATATAATGCCTTCGGAAACGTCTTTCCTTATAAACCACCCTTCATTTCTCTTGATCGTCCCTTCGCATGTCTTTTTTTTCTTTTGTGAAATCGACGATCGTCCTTTACCTTTTTGTCGTAGAGCCGGTCTGGTTTGCTCTATACGTTTTTCGTTTCTCAACATATATCAGATATCGACTTAGCCAGAAGACTGAAGATCCAACGACTGAAGTCACTGGGTCATGTAGACCGGAGGAACACCAACCCTCCGGCACACGCAAGTGGATGGGAACTCGAATGAATCGAGCTACCTGGAGAGGCTTGTTGACTGCGGCCCAGATCAATTCCGGACTGTAGCACCATCTAAATAACCATGTACCAGTCAGCATCCATTGTCAAAACACAAGTTTCGCAGTGATGGCCAAGCGTAAGCTTCCACATTAGAAACGCTATCTCTGTGGTCTTGTTGGAAACTTTGAGCGTGATTAACTACCATTTGATCGACAAAAACCCTTAGAGGAATATCCGCATTCTTACCTTAGCCAAGTCGGTAATTGCTCAGGAGTGCGGCAGGTCGACTTCTGAATGTACGAAAACCTCGTCGATTAGACGGCATGCGTTGTCGGATGTGGTTTCGTGAGGACTTTGTGCACCAATTATGCCTAGGATGATTTTATCATCACGTTTGTGACATTGAGTACGTATCTTATTTGGGATTTCATTAACAGCTCATTAGTTTGAATGTTTTTCTCTTGTATTCGGACATCACGGGGAGGTCTTTGAATGCTTGAACCTGAAGTATTCGGTTGTACCACATGAAATGTCCGATTTTCGCACAGTCGGAAATAAGAAGTTCTCGAGTGAACATCTGTTTTAGAATGTTAAATTCTCTTTTTATATAAAATTAAATAGGAATTGTGAGTCATTGGCAATGAAAAACATTTGAATATGTAGTAACGAATGCACTAAACGACGTTGGTTTAGAAAGTTCCGTTCGGGAGATCTCAGCCTCGAAAATGAACCACGTGGGAAGCAGGAAACGTTAATTGACGACCATATTTTAAGAGCAACGGTAAATGCGGACCCAACGAAATCGGTGCGGAAGATTGCACAAAGCATGGGAGTAATCCCAATGACAATAAGTCGACACCTTTCTCTCGTAGGTAAGGTAAAGTAACTCGATAAGTGGGTACCCCATGAACCGAACGAATTCCAAAAATGTCGGCTTCTGGAAATCTGAGTATTGCTTGCATTAAGAAACCAAACTGAACTGTTTTTGCACCGGATAGTCACCTGTGATGAAATGTGAATACTGTATGATAATCCTAAAATATCTGGGCAGTGGTTGAATGCTGACCAAAGTCCAAAACACACCCCCAAACCCGATCTTCATCCAAAAACGGTTATGGTGACAATTTGGTAGAGACCAAAAGGATCATTTCTTCAACCAGGGAAAACGATAAACGCTATCAAATATTGTGAGGAAATCGACTTATTGCATGCCAAATTGACTGAAAAGCAGCCTGCGTTGGTCAATGAGCACGGTCCGATGAAGGTTTGCATGACAATAATAGAACCCATGTCTCACAAGTAACGCTGCAAAAACTGTTGCAGTTGGGAATTTAAATTCTTTTGCATCAACCGCACTCTCCTGATATTTTTCCAACTGATAACAATCTTTTCCGCAATCTGGATTAATTTTGCCGGCAGAAGATCTTACGGACCCGGGCCTCAAAAAGTAAGCACTTCTACGAAAAAGGAATATTTGACCTTGTATCGCGTCGAAAGAATGTCATAGATGCCAACGGATCCTATTTTGATTGAATAGAAATTTACGGAAGAATAATATTGACTTTTGAATTTTTACTATAAAATCAGACATTTCATGTTGTAGAACCCAATATTCTTGCCGCATCCATTAACTCCCTGCTTGTTTTTCTCATTCCTCTTACACTCGGTCCATTCCATCGCGTTTCTTGGTTGCAGGTTAGATAGGCTTCATAGTCTATTAAGCAATCATGAATAGTCGAGATTCATTCGTATCCGAGCCTTCGGTTATTTCGTAGTTACTTTACACTGTCAGGGAAATGACGCGATAAAAACTTAAACACAGAGGATTAGAGGGAATTTATTCAGAAAATTAAAAATACAAGTTTATTTATATAAATCTATATTGTCCCCTTCAAAGTAATCCCCATCGACTGCATTACACTTTTGCCAACGCTTGATCCAATCCTCGAAATATTTTTTATATTCGGTTTTCTTAATGTCCATCTGTACTTTCTGTGATTTTTCCATTACTACCTCTCGGCTGCTGAAAAGCAAACGCGTTCCCCGTAGTGGTTTTTTAACTCGATTGAACAGAAAGAAGTCACAGGGAGCCAAATCAGGTGAATTCGGTGGCTGTTGGATGGTATTTGTTGCATTTTTCATTAAAAAATTACGAATAATGATGGCACTGTGCGACGGTGCGTTATCAAAATCCACGAGTTTTCTGCCCACAACTCAGATCTCTTTCAGCGAATTGCCTCACGCAAACGTCTCATAACGTCCAAATAATACTCTTTGCTTACTGTCTGGCTTTCTGGTAAAAATTCATGATGCACTACACCGTTGTAATCCATGAAAACATGAGCATTGACTTATTTTTTGACTGAAAACGACGTGGTTTTTTTAGTCTCGGCTCATTTAGTGAACGCCATTCACTTGCCTGATGTCTGGATTGCGTGTCGTACTCATAAACCCAAGTCTCGTCTCCAGTAATGATCATTTTGATGAATATGGGATGGGATTCAGCCTCGCAAATCATCTCTTTTGCGACGTCAACACGGTCTGTTTTTGCATGAAATTGAGGTCTTTTGGCACCAACTTTGCTGCTACACGACAAAAACCCAAATCATTAACCAAAATGTCTTGGACTGATCCATAGGCAATGTTCAAGTCCTCCGCTATCTCTCTGATGGTTTATTTGCAGTTATTGACTAACATTTCTTTAACTTCGTCAATGTTTTCATCGGTTTTCGATGTCGATGGTCTGCCACTGCATTCATCATCTTCGATTGACTCATTACCACTTTTGAGCCGCTCATGCCACTGGTAAACGACCATTTTCTTTAGAGAATCGTTGCTGAAACACTTTTCCAACATTTCCAACGTTCGCGCGCCATTAAATCCATTTTTTTTAAGCAAAATTTAATACAAGTTCGTTGTTGCGAATTTAAATTCATTTCTAAAATTGTAAAAAATCGCCAACACACACAGAGATAGATGTACTCTTGACGGCTACACTTTGCAATATTGTGATATCAAATTGCACATTCTTCATCGCATCTCTGGTACTCCTCCAGTAGTGCTTAGAGTTGTCTTCGGTTGCTTACTTATGTTTTTGGGCCCTTGAGTGTACAGGTTTAAGTCAGTCCCAAACAGTTAATTTTTTGATCCGTTTATATTGCGACAGCTGACAGTGTAACGTGAGGATCTAAATCGGATAGAGCCTAGATGTCAGAAGAAGTCGTGCAATTTTTCTAATAAATTTTCTGTGCAATCGAGAACTGAATTAATAAGTGTCCAACCCTTCCACTCAGAGAAGCTACCAAAAAAGTAGCAAGCGATCCCATTGCAAGCTACAAATAATGACAACACTAGCTCAGGAGTACAGAAGGGCCTCTTAAAGGTCCTTGTTTAACAATTAGTTAATTAATACACCCTAATGGATCCATGAGACTTTAAAGTGCATATCCTGTGAAATAAATTCTGCTTCAATATGTACGCAATTCTCTCGAACATAACAATGAAAGTAATGTGCTGTAACATTAAAGCAAATCCCCATAATACCCAGACACAGGAAATTAAAAACAATTTCCAAGTTAATGATAATTGGTTGCTGAAAGTAAACTGCCACATACACTCAAACATTGAACCCATTCCGGCTGAAAATCGTAAAAAAGCCTCTTTGTTTTAACGACCATATTCTGTACAGACCTTAACTTCGTCATCAGCCTCAGAATGCCATGCAAATAATGAATTAAATGTCCCTCCACCCGTGATTCGAGTTGAAATCCTTAATGTCAAACCACAGCACCATCATACTTTCACAAAGCGCTGCAATAATTATTAATTAATTTGATTCGACCGCTTCCAAAAAATTGTTTTGCTTCAGCCATGTCATATACTCGTATGAGAAGATTAATATGCCAACTGTTCACATTTTAAAATATGCTGAAGCTCTTGGTATCCAACATGTAACCTTATTCCGACAGTAATAAAGTGATTCCCATCCTAGTTGTTCCTTCATAGCCCCGTTTTAAACATGTATCTGTGCCACTTGAATAGATAGTGTATCCTTGGTTCCTGGCAAAGTGCATGTAAGCACTCAACAGCAGTAGCAGGAACATCTTTGTGGTAATGGAAAATGCATTTTCAATAGACTAAAAATGGAATTAAGTAATATGCTAATGCAGTACGTTAACGCAAACTGACCCATTGCACCATTGTATGCATAGGTCCTTAATAGGATGAGTAGTTTTGCAGTGTCATGTGTTTATCTGCCACTCAAACTGCCATCTGACTGACAATGCTCTGACCTAGTATGTTCAGTGTTTTTAATGGAACCCTATTGGCACATGCGTAGGTGGAGCAGTTGGTTGTAAATATAGTCACAATGGCTTCCAGGACATCAGTACCAGTCAAGTTTCAGTTGATATTACTGTTGTGCTTGGAGCAAGGGAATTTAAATGAGGAGAAACACTTTAGCCTAGGCACGAGAATTTTCCGTATCCATGCATGGAATCCTGTTGAAATCTGACATCGTCATCAGTTTCTTATTCTCGCCTGGATACTCGTTTAGGATGTGCTTAAGAATTTATTCGTGTAGCCAATGTCACAGGCTACAGATACAATATACTACTGTTGCATACAGGCCAAAACAGGCAGTCCATTGTATTCCTTGAACCTCTCATTTATTGAGATATCTCGTCGTCAGTCGAAGAGAGATGAGTAAGCACTTCAGTGATGAGGTGCCCATAGAATTAGCACTTACCAGGTCAGCACCGAATGCCTTCAATCTGAGCGTGGACCGAACCATCACAAAGGTAGTGCTCCGCAGTGCCATCATCACTTCAAAAGAGATGTCAGAAAGTATTTATCAGAAACTTGACCGAGGTTTCAGGCAGACCTAAAGTAGATTCGGAGCATGATTTATTGTTCTCTGAACCATACCCCGCAGGTTTATAGCCGATTTCGTTTTTCACGACCCCATTATGACCTGTGACTCAGACAAAGCTCAGTGATTTCAGCTTTTCAACTGAGTTCCAAGTAGGTTCCAAGGTCTTGCTATATCCAACTAGCCCGCAGGTAATAAGAGTATTTAGCAAGTCATTAACTGCAACTTGCTTGAAGCTACAGGTGCCGATATTATTCTCCCATTCTTAACAAGTCCTTCAAAAGTCACCTGCGCCAAATTTAAAATAGATCTTGGAACCACCCGTGAAAACCCGACTGCATTCCTAGCTCAGATGCTGGCCAAAACATTCCAGCATGTGCTGTACGAAAGTGTAGTCCTTTTCTGAGAGAACAGCTTATGATACGAATACCAAGGACAGGAAGGAATCAAAATATAGCAGAGACCGACCTTTCTTTGGAGTCTTGTTAAAATGATAGTCACATATTTTTTTGAGGGATTGTTCCACCAGATATATATAGCTGATAGCTTCTCTACAAGATTGTTATCCAGAATGTCAGATACTCGTACGTACCTTCGATGGTGATACCTTTGAGCACCACCTCCTCTACCTTAGGCAGACAGACCGTAGGCATGATCCAACTGACAGTACAGCTACATCATCTGCGTATGTTTTTGCATAGACATCAGAACTACAGTGGAGACCGAATACGAACTTTGCGGACAACCTCTGCTTGTCACACATTGACTGCATTGCATTTCTTTATTTCTAATTGGTGATTTATCTTACTCCGCGTAATCTGGTAGAGTTACACATGCTGTCGAAAGTTGCGTTGTGAAAGCAGCCGCAAAGTTGATGAATATGTCCAGGGCATATTCTCGTCGAGTGCCTCTTCAATTCTGCTTGCCAGATTTTGAAATGTTTGCTTGGCAGTGCCAAGCCAGTAAAGATCCTCTTCAGAGTAACTACCGGATGATCTCAACTTGAAGAATCGGATGAAGCAAAAACATTTGTACTTACCTCATCTGGCACCACAACCGATGGGATACACCAATTAAGACGTATTGTGTTATTAAGATCACTTGCAGCTTCGTTGATGGGAGTTGGTTCCTAAAGAACTTGTTTGGAAGTTTTCTGGTGTGTGATTTCGAAGACGCTGCAGATCTACAGCATTCTACCAAGGAACGGGAGATCTGCAGAATTCTTTCTATCTGCGCATTCCTTTAAAAACAGAAACTTAGTGAGAAGACCGTTTGGGTGGTTACAACCTCCTTTAACTAGTTTTTTGTCCTAAGGTTATGGGGAGTGCTGGGTAACTTTATGAAATCCTCCTTAAATTGTGTGTTGTTTGTTTTCTGCGCATTTCGCCCTGATAGAAAACATTGTTTGCAACCAGGTCAGACTAGTATGAAATTTGTCTTAAAAGTCCCGTGAGCGTTAGCATTACAGCAGTTGAATAGTCCCATCTTCGAAGAATCAAAATATTCAATGAGTGGTGGCAATGACGAATTATAGGAAAATAAGTGAGCGCAACGGAGAGTTTGTGCCATTCTCCGCTTGTTTCGTAGTTGATGTCTTCACCAACAAAATCTTGGTTAAGATGGTGAGAGCGAGTTCCAAAAATAAAGACAAGTCCTTGGTCCTCCGACAGCTCTTCATATAGTGGTGTGAAACCTTTTAAACAACCGAAACTACAGATAAGTTTATGTAAGGTTTTTTACTCTAAACGGAGTGATAAAGGACTTACTGAGCCGCCCCATCACTTTCGAGCTTGTTCGAGAACGCAAGGATTCTGTGCACAAAACGGAAGGCTGAATTCACTGGGTCTTCACAGTGTGTGCAAGGTCACAATGGGATCACCAAAAATTAAATCGTCGTGAGGATAAGTTTTTAGAACCCGAATCTGTGTTGGAGCTGCATTTGCCCTCGGTCAGACCCAATCGATAGTTGTAAAGGGTGTTTTTTTAAGAGCTTGAAAACTTTAAATAATAAAACAAGACAGAAATATTGTCGAAATGATTTTTTTATATATTATAATTTGGTAGATAATTTTATGACATTTATTTTTTAAATATGATTTCTGGAATATGCCCGCCGCGGCTACGAATTACATGGTCCATTCGATCAGTCCAATTTTTCACTTTTTTTTACAATAAATCTGGTCGTATGGCGTCAATGGTGGCTTGAATATTGGCTTCCAATGCTTCAAGAATTGCTGGTTTGTCAGCATAAACTTAACATAGCCCCATAAAAAGAGAAGCGTTAAGTCGCACAAACGAGGGGGCCACATAACTGGAACACTTCTGGAAATAAAGTTGACACCATTAGCAATTAATTCATGGTTAAGCGATGACAGTTTGGCGAACTGCGCCATATTGTTGAAACCAAATGTCGTTGACGTTTAGCTGATTAATTTTTGGAAACAAAAAATCAGTCAAAATTCACCGCAACGGCAGCTCTTTCCTCATTTCGAAAGAGATAAAAACCGATAATGCCGACAGTGTATAAACCGCACCAAACAGTCAATTTTAATGGATGTAATGGTGATTCGTTAAAAGCTTGTAAGAAGAGTAAAATTTGTGCAAAAACGATCAACGACTGCACGAATAACTTGCTCACTAGGCCGATTATGTTGACCGTAAAATAGACGAAGCTCTCTATGAACTTCACGAAAAGTTTTTTTTTTTTTTCAAAGTAAATTACCACAATTTCGAAGCATTGTTCTGGCGTTTAATGATTTATGATAAATTGCCAAACCTTACTGAACAGAAATGTCAACACAATTTGACATTAGCAGCTTCTGAACCATAGACAACAACCATCGAAAATTTTCATGCAGCTAAAAAAAACACCTTTTATTTGATTTGGCATAATGACTGATCTTCTTTGACAGATCGAACAAATACTTTTAGGAAGCTTTTTCTGAAATGCTCTTGTTGGAAGACTGTAGACTTATCATAGGTCATCTTCCAGTTTCGAGACTTTAAGAATGCGAACTACAGTGAGTTGCTGTATGACATTCAGTGTACTGATTGGAATAGTCTGTTATCCGTAGAACGTCGCTAGCCTGGCTCAGCAGCTCAGAAGCTGATGCTGCAACGTACTCGTAATACAGCCTATAGTCTATGGAGACGATATAGAGTCGAACCGCTATATCGGGAATACTGCCGTTTGCGGAACAAAGTGGTGCTAGACATAAGGTCTGCAAAAACGCTTTACTATGAAAATAGATTAAGCCAAAATTGTTCTTCAAAAAATAAATGGAAAACTGTTAAGGAACTTGGAGTTGGAAAAGAGATTCCAAAAATAGCCGATGACATTGACTGTGAACTCTCAAACGCTAAATTCGTCACAAAACCATCCTCTTTCACAAATGAAAACGAGTGTTATACATTTGATCCTTCAGACAACTCCATCTCCAATGAATCTTTCGGTTTCGTATGTATCAGTGATCAAGAGTTTGTCAAAGAGGTTATATCAATTAAGTCAAACGCAACCGGCATCGATGGTGTTGATCCCCGGTTCGTAAAAATTCTCCTTCCTTACATTCTGCCTTCCATTACCCACATTTTCAACAGCATAATAATAGTTTCTGACTATCCACGTGATTGGAAGAGGGCAAAAGTTATGCCTAGACCCATAGCGTTACGCTAGACCCATAGCGATTCTCCCGTTTTCAAGTAAAGTGTTGGAAAAAGTAATTTTGAAGCAAATGCAAGCATATTTGTCTATACATAAGCTAGTTAGCAGTTGTCAGTCCAGTTTTCGTCCCAAACACAGCTGCAAAACAGCATTTTTGTCAGTAGTCGATAACATTAGGAAGTCGTTGGACAAAAAATATGTTACTTTTCTAATTCTCTTAGACTTTTCAAAAGCGTTTGATACTGTTAACCATGTTCTTCTTTGCCGAAAACTTCAGACCATGTATAATTTCTGCAAAGAATCGGCGAAGCTCATTTATTCCTACCTAGAAGATAGGCAGCAATGTGTTGTGATCAATGGAGTTCCTCAAGGATCAATACTTGGACCTGTTCGTATTTTATTTCTGTGTACATCAATGACTTGTCATAAATTGTCCAACGGTGTCTGATCGACATTTATGCCGATGATGTCCAATTGACTTTGAGTGGAAATGTAAATGTCTTAGATCAAGTTGTTGTTTTGATAAATGAAGAATTGGACAATATTTTTCTCTGGGCTCAACGTAACTTTCTATGTTGAATCCGGCAAAATTGAAAGCTCTCGTGATTCATAGAAAAACACAGAACCTATCTACCTTTCCACCGATAAACTCGGGGAAGAAATCGTCCGCTTTGTTCACACTGTAAAAAATCTCGGACTTATTTCTAACGACTCCCTTACATGGACTGACCATATAAACTCTGCTATTGGCAAGGTTTATGGAGGGCTTCGTATGCTTTGGTCGACTCAGATGTTTACACCTACAGCTATAAGAACTATGCTGGCCAAAACGCTCATACTGCCAATTTTGCTGTATGGGTGTGAGGTCTATGGAAAAGTTGACCCAATTTCTAAAAGGAAGCTTAATGTTGTATACTCGTACAACAATATTGCTCGGTATATCTATGGACTCAGAAATTATGATCAAGTGTCAAGCCTAATATAGTAAATTGAGAAAGAAGCTGATGTGCTTGTCTCTTACACAGCAAAACTTTCGGTTAGAGGTAAGAATTTCAGCTCGGAGTGCTCCTGTCGAGCTTTTTATTCCATTGCCTTTCTGACATACTATAACATGTGTCTTCTTCCAAAATGATGAAGCGACAGAAACGAAAGACATTCAAATAAATTCTGTACTCATCTCTTCTTTGGCATCCACGTTTCATTGCCTGTGGTCACAATGTTTCAAATGTTACACAAATACCAAAGTTCAGTTTGTCTAACTTCCTACGTTTCCTTGTCTGAATTTAGAACGTGACTTAAATAAAATCTGCAAAAGGCATCAGAACGGAAGGCATATCTGCTCACTCTCTGACAAGTGGAATACGTAAGGACACCTTAAATGTGGATGTTATGTGTGTCATCACACATCGTCTATCCCTTCTTTCGGCATGGCACATTTATCATTATTTCACATCCTGCATTCAACATCCTACATCCTTCCTACATGCAGTAGGTACCATTCACGTTGGACACACCACTCGTTTACGGAATTTTAAAGACACAAAATGCTTAGAATTTCCTTCTCAATTAAACCGTAGGGAAAATGCATTTAGAGAAGGACAAGAACGGAGTTAATCCAAAGACAGTCTACACTTCCAATTAAATAATTTTCTTTCTGCACTTGATTTGTAAAGAAAAAATTCAGTTTAACTTTGAAAACTAGGACAAGCAGCACAGTTAATGGGAGTTGAAGTAACTACTAGATACTCGTCTCTTCAATGAAAAAGCACTAATTTTTCGCATTCATTTAAGCTGGAGATGAAGTTGTATGATTACTCTCATCCGCTTCCTTTCACCATCCTTCAACTAACAAAGAACGATTTCACTTAAATATTTAAGAGCATAATCTTCCAGGATATAATGCTGCAAATCCTTTCAAATTCAAGTTGAGAGTAGTTGTAGCTGGAAAATGGAGCAGAGGAAATTGGTATGATGAAGAATGAGTATCGTACAATGAGGATAATCTCAAATAGAGTTCGGCGTGGTTTTGGTAAAGCAATTTTAAAGATTTATTTTGCAAATCATTTCGTAGTCTTTACATATGAGACGTAATGACCATTTACATATGAGAGAGTCGTTCGGAAAAATGTCGTTGTCTACATAATTGTATGAAAAAAGTTCCACATACGCCACCGATGCCACAGGCGTAATTCAGTGTCATGGCATTTATGAAATTTTTCTTTTTTATTTTTCAATCCTAGATCCTTAAATTTTAAGCCACGTTGACTTGCGTTATAAGTCCCCATTTACTCACGTGCTTTTCGTAGTTTCTCACGTGGAACAAACAGAACATCATTGTCTTTATTTTTTGGCATTTTCACAACTTTTCTGTTCGTACCAAAGGATGCATCCCTTCATAAACGTGAGTACAGCATACAGCATAACCAGGGCTATGATGTACAACATTTACCAATCTCGACAACTTATAACATATTTGAGGAGCCTGATACTGTAAAAAATGTCCTTGGATAGCACTATAGTGCTAGTGCAGCAGGAATCGTGTTTTCTGTCCCTAATTTCTGAGCAGACTTATTGCATAGCATGTACTTTATGTATCCTCTTTTCATTTCCGTGGCTTCTGCAGAAGTAATTGAATATCTTTTTGTGCTTTTCCTCGTGATCTAATCCTAAGAAACAACTGAAATTGTTAATGGCAATTCAACCGTAATGCTGTGTTCAAAAGTCAGCCAATCTCAAAAACCAGAAAAGTTAGAGATGCCAATTCCCAACACGTCTTTTATTTGCTTCCTCTATGTACTGAAGATTCGATGTTCAACTGAAATTCTACCGATGAATGGGTGAATTCATAGGTACATATTTAGATACACACAAACTTAAAGGTGTCAAGGACGATAAGTGCACTAGAAATGGAATTTTAGTCAATCCTCTTAAAACTGAGGTTTTTCCCTTTACGAGGAGGAAAAAGCTGTCAGGTCTAACTTACCTAGTAGTTAAAGATATCTCACCATCTATGTCTCTATCGATAGGAAGTAATGGGTGAGCAGATCAGGGCGATAGGAAAACAAAATTTAAATCAAACAACAGCCGTGTGAGATATAAAACTGATTCTGGCTTTTTTTTTATGCTAAATTCGTGCCATTATGTGCTTCAAGCTGTCGGTCCAATTTTTGATGACTCTCTCCAATATGTGCGTGGTTATTCCGGCAATAGTGTGTCGAATGTTGGTCTAGAGCTCGTTCAAAGTGATTGGCTGGTTAGCTTAGACTAAGGACTTGACGTAGGTCTAGAAAAAATAATCAAGTGCTGTCAAATCGCATGATCACGGCAGCCAATTGATGAACGATGAGCCCTCTCTGAGATGACCCATTCGCCAAATTTCTTCTTTACAACTTCGAGCGTTGTTGGAACCACAGTTCGGATATATCAATGTTTTCAAGCTCTGATCACAGAAAGTCGGTAAGCATCGCTTTATACCTGATACCATTGACGGTAACGGTATCTCCTTCCATGCCCTTAACCGCACCAAACCGTCAACCTTTGTGGATGCATTGATGCTGGGCCGAACACTTATGGATTGCGTTCGCTCCAATAATGACACTTTTGCTTGTTGACATATTCGCTGAGTCAAAACTGGATCTCGTCCGAAGAGATGATTTGTTGGCCAAAACCCTGAACGCGGCCAACATTTCTACAGCCCAATTAGCGAACTCACGGTATTATCTAGGGACGTACGACTTCAGTTCTTTTGTCAGCACAATCTTATACTGATGTAAGCACAAATTCAGCCGCAAAATAAGTCGCGTTGATTCCCTGACGATGCCCAGTTCAACTGATCGTCGTCGGCGAATTGACCTTTCTGCATCTTCTTCGATATTGGCTTCTACGGGGGCTATGTCTTCTTCATTTCGCCCCAATCTTTGTCTAGTTGGTGGCTTAAGGTCCAAAAGAGTGTACTCACGCTCAAACGTTGAGGATATGATAAGGACAGACCTCACGACGAAATTCACGTTGCATTTTTACAACTGAACTGGAGTTTCGATAATATCTTTTAATAATTTCTGCACGTTCGTGTAAAATCATGCATGACGAAATGGCAGACCTTACAGAATATTCTGACGGCTGGATGTCATTTGTTACTTTGACATCTGGTGAAACATAATCATGGTCAGGTCACCCTTTACTTGGGTGTCATTCTGGATAGCAAGCGTTTTTAATTTAAACATGTTACCTTGAAAACCAGCAAACGAAAGTCGGCCTTCGGACAATGTAAAAGAGCTGTGGGCAAGATATGGGACTTTTGTTATAACTACTTTTACCAGACTCCTCTCCCTAGCTTTCGTGTCGTAAGTTGTACTCATAAAGCCATTTTTGCTTTAAAAATGATTGGTCTTTGGAACAGTGCAGTGGAGTCTTGTTGCAATAATAGCAGAACTTATTCCCAAGTGTCCCAGAGTGGTTTCCGCCAATATCTAAGCAAGCAAAACAATGTGCTCGGGCTTCAACATATGGCTCCAAGATATGCATACTCCAGAGAGCAGTGAACTATATTGTTAAGAATTAGTGGATAATATCTGCATCTGTAGTGACAGCCAAGTTGAATCCACTGACTTGCAGAAACTTCTCACTACCTTATGGCTAAAACACCTGCCGTGGAGACATAAGTTCACGGGATGCTCATACATCCATGGGAACAGGGATACGCCGTGCCATCGCTCTCCGTATGAGCCGAGGCCCACCCAAAACCTGGTCTTACTAGTCTTACGTTCTCAGCATTCAGTTCTGTTGCAACTCTACATCGCGTGAGAACAGAAGGTGCATCCTTCTTTCGTTTTAGGTTTAAATTGTAGCCACCTCAAAGTCTTGAGGGGTAACTGACTCCCGCGGTATCGTATTTTAAGTCATGGTATAGACTACCGGTGGTCTTGTCACAAAATGAGACCTATGACCGGTAGCTTGTAACTGAACAAATCTTAGCAAACATTAACGGCGTTAAAGTACAAATAGGTTCAGTTTTGTTCTACCCCCGCTCTTTATTAGACAACGTCATTGATGGAAGAAGCCTTGATAATTGGGCGGGGGCCCGCTAGATCGATATGACAAAACTTAGTTGAACCGCAACGCTGTATTGATTGGGTCTTGTCTGAGTCCCAGTTCACAATCGGATCAAGGAAAATGGAATCGCCGATGAAGTTGCTGGTCAAAACGCAAAGGGAAGTTTTTCAGTACCCAAATCTACGTAAGGTCAAGTTGCGACCCCGGTTAATGCTTCTCTTGGATTTCGAATGAGCACAACCGCAGATGGCATTACTTTCCAGTTTGCAGGTATACCATACATATACTTCCAGACGTCTCTTAGAAGTCAGCGCCCTTTTTGCTGTTCCTCGTAATGGAACACGTAACATTCTGCAACGCTTGTTGTGAAAATGATGATGACACTCCAAAGTGCTTGCATCATACTGCAGGTACTCGGTGTTGACATTGGGGATGGTTGTGCTCATCTATCTCTAAAAGACTGAGAAATACCACTTAATGGAATTAATAATAAGAGCTCTGTCCGAAAAGAACTGTGCAGCTTGATAAACTTATTTGCCTGATGAATCTAGACCTCAGCCAACAACCAATCTGCCTAGCTCGAGCCTTAGGTAACTCTACTCCAAGCAGGTTAAGGTTCTCTTTAATTTATGCGGGCCAACGGATCGTTTTTTTAGCTTAGATTTGAAGACTCTGCCAAAGATACTCGTACATCTATGGGCAAGATTTGTTATTTTCTATATATCTACTGAAATGTTGTTGGCAAAATTGATAACAGACCAAAGGTTGTGTCTCCAGTGTTGGCTGGCGAGCTCTGCACAATTGCTTTGAGTATGATATTGAAGAAGTCACAGAAAGGTGAGTCACTACTTTCCACTGATTTCCTTTCTCGGATTCTTACAGGCGAACTCGATTTTGTGTTTTATGAGCAAAAAGAGTACTGTTGTCATTGTATTAGATGACATTTGCATAAGATTTGGGTCATAACAACTCCATAAAACGTTGAACCAGAGAGGAAGGAAGGATGACAGACAATTCTGTGGAGTTCGCTAAAATCAACATTGGTATAGCTTCACAAAAACTAGATCCACCAGACCGCCGTCCCAGAAGATTCAATGAGACTATCGTAGCAGTGTTGATCCAATGGATCCTCCACGTTGATAATCTCTATGTCTTTCTTAAAGCTCCCTTACACTTGGCAGCCTGTCAAAATACCAACAACATCTTGAAGGTCTCAAACATGGCATGTTAAGTCATTTATTGTAGTTAGTCTGTTTCCAAAGACGACAACAACATACTTAGCTTCGTTGGATTTTTTTAATCTAATCTGCTATTAATGGACGCTTTTGATGTCTATTAAGCCGGTGAACCGTTCGACTAGTTTAATAGTGCTTATTCACCTTATTCACCTCAATTTGAACATGAGGAACAATCACTTAACACAAGCTTAGGTCTCGCCTGCATTTTTGAAGAGTGAGTGTATCTGCACAGTGTGTTCAATACCAACCGGTCCCTTTTCTCTTTTTGTTCAATACTAATTGTTTTTTACTACCCTGTCTGAGTTCTTAATGTAAACATTAACCTGTGGCTGACGCGTCCTCAATCAGTTGTTTGCTGTTAATATTTGAACTTATAGTCGAGTTCCCTCAATAATGTTGCTGCCATTTAAATCAGCTGCATTGATGACATTACACTCTCATCTCATTGATTCAATAGGAGATCAGCCTTTCAAAAGTACAACTAACCTTTGAATGGTTTGAACCGCACAAACTCTACCGTAAGGACAAATGAAAGCAGCGACATAATCGTTCCTGTTGAGAATATCTTGGCGCCGTCTATACATAACATAAGGAACATCATCAACTCCCTGCGTCAGAATATAATGGCAGTAGTATTGTTACTCGAGTTTGTGTGAAAATCTACACAGAAAAGAGGACAAATCTTAATTAATTTTAGAAAGACATAACACATACTGCTTAAGAAATAAAAGTGAACTATCTTATTGGACCATCGTTTTTATTTTCTACACCCCCAATCGAGAAACCACGTTTACGTATAACTCCAGTGAAATATCTAATGATTACGAGGAACTAACAAGAACTACTCTTCAATTAAGAATGCAAACCGTAGGGAGTGTAAGACCTGCAAATTAAGTGCATCTGAAAGGGAACAGTTCAACGTAACGTAGAACATCAATTAAATCTACCCACAAAGATTGACTGTGATGGCTACAGATACCAAATCCATGTATAAGGATCCCATACTCCGTCACTGCTAATACAAAATGACAAACAAACGAATGCCGGATAGCACGGTAAGTATTCCAAAACCGATTTTTCTTTCAGGAACCAATCTCTCCACGATGTGAAAATCAGTCTCTGACATCATTGTGGCGTCTTTGTGGTGCCTGAAAACCCTTACAGCATTCACTGAAACCGACAGAAGAATCTCTAAGTGGAGGAAGGGAGGAGCTCAATTTTATTGCGAATCCTTACGACTAAGGCACTCTCTGACAGTGGCATGGAGTTGGTGGTATTTAAGCAATATCCAAGGATTCATATGTTTGTGTATGTGGAACTGATTAGAGTGACATAGTGTAAATGTTCGATACCAGTGACGTAAACGACAGTTTGTTGTTGGAAATCGTATTTGTGTTTGTGGTAATCTTGGAATTTTGGCAATCTGTGGTATCCATGGGGTTTCGAAGAATCGATGCCAGTAACACTGTTGTTATGGTTGTTATTTTGAATGTCACTTGTGCGGTGTGGTAGTTGGTTGAAAATCAACTGAGTTGTGAGAATGTCCTTGGCCTTTTGTTGTTTCGGTATTTCAAGGGAAATCGACAAATCGTACACAAGAGATGGTTACGTTGGTTGGTGGTTATAAAATCAAATTGTCCCGTGGATTGGCATGGCCTTGGAATGTTCTTTTGGTTTACATGTTTGTTTTCATTAGAGATGTGCATAGTTACTTTTATATATTCCTTTTCAACATAAGTCACATTTTGGCAATCGAAATAAACCTTTATTTCTATGAAAGTATTCAGGTCTCACAACTTCTATCGAAAGTTTATTCAGTTGGTTGCACTTGTAGATAAAAGAAATCAGCAATGACAGTCATCTAGGAAGAGAGATAAGGGTCTTCGAATGAAAATCTGTGGATGATCATTTTACTAAAAGTTGAACAAAACACAATCATTGAACTAGCGCCTCACCTAACACGACTTTTCAGCTAAAGCGGCCTTTTGCCGGCAGACTGCAATCTTGCAGACGAAGTTGACAAAAGTATCTGTCCTGTTTTGATAAGATCAACATCGCTCCATAGCCCCAAGAGATACCTCTCAGATAGCAAATGTCAATATTTTGTGTTTCTCCTTGTTGAACATTAACATGGACTTTGTTTTCCCTTCGTTGATCGCTAGACACACCTTTACCATTTCTGCCTCAATAGCCGAAAACGCCATTGTGTTCTTTCCGTCAACGTCGTCTAGTTATGCGAATAATTGATGGTGTCTGCAGAGTTGGTTTGCGAGTTTCACACAATTCTTTCAAGTATCACGTCGCCTGAAATCTTTTTTGACACCAAATGTCTCGGTTAAGTCGTTACCGGCCTTTGACATCCTCCATAGATGAAAAAAATTGGTAAGGATGCCGAAATTAGACATGGAGTCATTGCTCGTCTCTATAAATGCCATTATATGTGGCCTTGAAATCGATGAAAAGATGGTGGGTATCGCTTCAGACTTCCAAGATATGCCAGAGTGTAAAGATTTGGTTGATTGTGGGCTTTCTTGCCAATCATGCAGTTGATGAAAGATTTTATACCAATAGAGTTTGCGCACTTGATGAAGTCTTCTTATTTTGTTGACTGGACAAACGATACTGTTCCATTCGTCAGGCAAATACTCTTCCGACTAGATCTGAGAATCGAGTTAGTGTTTACTCTTTACAAAGTTATTTCCAGTAGCATTGAATACCTTGGCTGGTATGCCGTCAGGTCCAGATGCTTTCTTTGATTTCACCTTGAATATTGCTATCCTTTTGATCAGTAAGTTTTGGTTTTCATCGTTCATATTGAAAGGTCTTTTCTGCCTGAGGGCGGAATGTTGGGCTGTTTGCCGCAATACAGTCGATAGGAATAGTTTATTCATATTCTCAGTTCTGACTGTGATTCCAACACAAGGTGTCCTTCTTCATCTCTACAGCCTTATCTACGTGTTTTCTTTCTTTGCCTGTTGGTAAAATATCCTTTCATTATTCCCGGATCACAACTTCTAAGTATCATCGAACGCTCGATTCTTTTTTGTAGAACCTGCTGTTCTTCCCGTCTTTTCTGCTCATACAGCTCATGAGCGCCTCTCGTCCTTTGCTACAGTGGCATTTTATATAATAGCATAGACAATAGCATGCCTAAGTCTGACTGTATATTGTGAGCCCTTTGATGGCATAGGTTAGTATATTGCGATTAGCTTAGCACATCGTTGCCGGTCTAGCCTGCATGAGTAATAATTTACTATTGCAGTTCTCGGAAACCACAGCAGGGGACTTGGGCAAGCACTTCGCTATGAATAGCATGATAGTGAGCCATGCCACTTAGCCCATAAAATAATCGATCTTTTGCTATGCGCTTCGTTCTTAGTGATTCTAATTGGCCATCTCTGACCTGCGATTGGTCTTAAAAAATTGGGTTGATATAATGCGCTACAGTCAAGCCAACCACAAGAATTTTTTTCATTTCTTATGAAGCCTGAAGAACCGAAACCAATTTGTTTTTTAAGCAATTTTTCTTTTATAAATAACTTTGGGGGTAAACGCCCTAGAAAAGGTTTTTGAATTTCCACCAACCTTGTAAGTCATTGTGAAAGAAGTATTTCATACCACCCATCTAAGATTGTATGGGACACGAAAACATCTCCAAAAATAAGGAACAGAACTTTCCACATATGCGAACGGTTACATATGCACACTTGAGTATTTAATCCCAAATTGAAATGAAATTATTTTTACGTTCCTCTAAGCATTGAATGAAATCCTCTGAATATGTCTCTAAGGATTCTTAACGGCTCTTCTCTCAGACTTTAATTTTAACTGGAGTGCGAGTACTCAAGAAATACTCATACAACATTTAATTAGAAGTTTGGCTTCCCTTATATTTTCTTACTCCTCCCATCTCAGATGCCTAATTTGAATACAAAATCTTATTGCAGAATGAAAGAAGAAAACAGCAGGAGGGGGGGATTGGGAATACATTTTTTTTTTGAGAACAACTTCTGCCTTTTTAACACGACAATTTCAACCAGAAAAACGTTTTCGTTTCATCGCTGCATGCTGGAGGTCGACAATAAATCTTGACACCGCCATGTTATTCTTACTGTCCACGAATTTGCAAAACGACTCAAGGCATTCATGAACGAGATGAAATGGTTGATTTTTTTCAAATACAATAGGAACTTCAAAAAATTTCTGTGTGAAGTGTCCGATTCATTGCTGAAAAGAATGTTTTGCATCCTTTGGAAAACATCATGACTCTGATATACCATTTGCCTATATTTTCTCCAGCAGAGATGAAAATGAAACTTAAGATCCTCACATCGACGGAAGTAGCGCCTTTCAGAGTAAGATTTTGGCTTAAGCAGAATCTAGTAGTGACGATAAAGACAGAACCTCACAACGATATCACTGTTTTCATCGCAAGGTAGGCTGCCTTCAAGGCCTTCGCTGCAAGAGAATACAAGTGGATCAAATGATACAAACCGAAGCTAACGCAACATAAAACATCTTCCAACCTATGAATCTTTAAGAAAGTAATGGGTAGGCCTCTGAAAATCGAAATCAAGATAGATTGTCCTTTCTTAAGAGGCGGGGCGGATATTTCTACACTTACTAAACTGCGCCTTATAGACGGTGAACACTACAGTAAATGGGACCACATGGATAAAAGGATTTCGATAAAACGATCTTTTAAAAGAAACTGCTTCAATAATCTCTCAGCTACACTCTTTAATCTAAGGCGATGAGACACGTGCAGAAGCTTTGCTGATCCTGCGCGCTGACGAACATTTAGTTTGATTTAATGAAACTAGAACTGCTGTTGCAGCATTCCCGAAATCATAGGGAATCCTAGGAGTATCAACAATGGAACTGACCCCTTAAGTTGGGCATTGTGCCGCCGCCGAGATAATTACCCAGCCATGGAAAAAGACGAAAGTTATGAAGCAAAAACAAGGATACGGACAGATCTACTGTTGTTAATCGCTGCAAACGAATTAAGGACACAAGTTCTGATATGCACGTGGAATGTTTGGTTCCTAAATTGCCAACAAACAAACCGAACTACCAGGGGAGGCCCTAGACTGCTGCAAGGCTGATAAAAGCACTATCTAGGAAATGCATGTAAACGAGCTTCTCGTAGTAAGTTTTGCCATTTATGCGCACTCGCTTCCACAGAGGAAAAGTTTGACAGCACCAAAGAAAGATTCCACTACCTCTTAAGCAAGACCTACACGAAAAGTCCTAGGTACTAGGGCTACGAAGAAAGGTCATCTTTGGTAGTAATATCGGAAGGTATATCCTGCACGACTCCACCTCGATAACGGATTTGGGCTTATCGATTTTGCGGAGAGTCTGCCCCTGCCATTGTTGTAGCTAGCATGTGGCACGCACATCTCGATATTCACAAGGGCACCCGGAGAACTCCTGATCAATCGACCATCAACCAGGTTGACCACATTGTGTGATCTACGCAATGCACTCCTTCCGTTTTATGAATGTCCGAAAGTTCTGAAAAAAAACATCGACTCCGATCATTACCTTGTTGTAGCCAAGATACGATTACGGATATCCCGAACAGCGCCAAGCCAAGCTAATGCTGTGAGGAATTTCGACGTCAGACGGCTACAATCGCAAGAGATTGCCAAAACCTTTTCTGATCGAATGCCTCTTAACCTCGTTAGAGGTCCCTTGCCGGCAGCATTAAGCATCGAAGACCAGTGACAATACTGTTACAAAAAGAGCTGCTTATGAACTCTAATCATATAAGCAGAAGAGAAGGGACGAACACCCGCAGCTCAGGAGAAGAGAGAAGTGGCGGTCGAGGAAATTGATAGATGCTGCACCAGCAATGAGATTCGGAAGTTTTACCAAAAGGAAACAAAAACATGCCACGACACACAAGCCCCAAACCGAAGCCTATAGAGACAAACAAGGAAACATCGTAATAGAGTCCCAGTCGATGCTGAGGATTTGGACAGATTACTTCTATAGACTGTATATACTAGGTGGGGTGAAAAGTAACCTCCTTTTAATGTTTTTTTTATTTTATTCAATATAGTCCCCTTTTAGCTTGATACACTTATTCCAGCGATTTTCCAACTTCTTGATCCCGTCCGAAAAGTTACTTTCCAGAAGGTCTGCAAAATTCTCCTTCATGCCGTCGATGATGGCCGTGGTTGCGATGCTCTTATGCGCGCATTGTCTTGCAAAAACAAAATTTTTTTTCGCTTCATGTGAGGCCGTCTTGCAGCGATTTCGGCCTTAAATCGCTCCAATATTGCACAGTAATACTCGCTGTTGATGGTTTTTCCTTTATCGAGGTAGTCCACGAAGAGTTTGTCATGACAATCCCAGAAAACCGACGCCATAACCTTTCCGACCCATTGAGACTCCCTCGGCCGGTTCGGAGCACTCGTGCCGGCTTCAGTCCATTGCCGGGTACTCATTTTGTTCTCTGGTATGTAATAGTGGATCTAATCGACGCCCGATTCCGCATCAACAAGTCCAAACACTCTTTCGAAGCGCTCTCGCGTTCGTGTATTTGATCAGGAGTGAGCATGCGCGGCACCCAGCGGCAGGACAACTTTTTCATATGCAGAATATTGCCCAAAATATGGCATGTGCGCTCCGTACTAATCTTTGTGGTATCTGCTAGCTTGCGCACCTTCACTTTCCGGTCAGCCAACACCATTTCATGTATTTTTTTGACATTGTCCTCTGTAACCGCATCGGAGGTTCTGCCGCTGCGGACTTGATCGGTAGTAGAGTTGCGGTCACCACGAAACTCTCGAAACCAATATTTGAAGGCGTTATCTGTCGGAGCATTAGTCCCATAATATTTATCCAACTTTTCTTTTGTTTCCTTCGCCGTTTTGCCTCTCAAAAAATAATGTTTTATGAGAGAACGAAAATCGTTTTTGTCCATACTCAACATGATGCCAAATACGTCAACTACAATCAGCTGTCAAAACAAAACTAAAGACAATATCTCACTGGAATTTGGCATGGCTGCCTAAATATGAATGGACTTCAAGGCACCATAACCTATTTTGCAGTAGCGGCGCATTCTAGCGGTCCAGCAGGTTACTTTTCACCTAGTACTGTATATACAGAATACATAATATAGACGATGCAGACCAACAAATCCGTCCACCTCATCTGGATGATGTGAAGATGGTCATATCTAAGCTAAAAACCAACAGAGCTGCTAGAGAAGCATAACTGCTAAGCTCTTCAAAGAAGCAGACGATGACTTTCTAAGGGGCATGAATGAATGGAATCTCAGTATTATTTGTTCGATCCTTAAGCTAGGAGACCTCTTAAACTGCTTCAACCACAATTGATGCCTTAACATCGTCTACAAGATCTTGTCTGCTGTCAGGAAAACATATGATCGAACAAATATTCACACTGCGGCATAAATTGGAGATAACCCATGACCAATATACATCACTCACTCAACGATTTTAAGGCAGTGTATGACAGCATCTATAGAGACGAGCTATACAGAGCAATGTCTAGTTTTGGCATCCCTGCCGAACTCGTCCGCTTGTGAAAGATGACAATGTAGAATGCACGCGGCACCAATAAGATGGAAAACGATTTTACCGAAATCTTTGATGTCAAAAAAGGACTTAGACAAGGCGACTGCGACATCGACTTAAGCAGTGAAGTGAAGGTCCAGCGACTGAGATGGCTGGGTCTTACAGAACGGATGGATACAAATGCTCCGCTCGAAAGTAGACCGCGGCTAAGATGGAGCATGTAAGAGGAAGGGAAATGCGGCCAACTAAGCGTGCAAAACTGAAGAAAGGCAGCAATAGATCAAGCTGACTTAAGACACTTTTATGAGGCCACTCTGACTGTAGTTCCACCCTAAGTAAGTAAAGCTTCCTCCTAAATTCTATGCTAACTAATATAAAAAATATCCAAAACCAGCGTATAGTACATCCGCTTTCCTAATTTTACTTTGTCAACGCTATGTGCAAACATCTTGAGTGTATAAGCAACCGGATGCGCGTTTAAAAAACAAACACACAAGGATGCTTATGTCTGAATCCTCAGCCCAGTTTACATGCATCTAATCTGTCGAAGGAAAACTACCAGACACCAATATTTTACAGGGGTCCAGCTCTAGGTACAAATCAAAATCAACTTTTCAATCCATCTAACAATTTTCCCAATAATTATGGAAACTTCACCGTCCAGCCACTCATTCCACCAGATTCTCTGTACCGAGAAATTAACTTTGAAATCCTCATTTCCTCTGCCCAGGTACAAAGGACGTCAGCTTTTCCAAAATTAATTCATAATTCCATTCCATTCCATTCAAAATGGATATTTCGAAACAACTCTCAACCGTCGAATGATGCAGCAGTTCAAACCATTAATCATGCAACAAAACTTTTGCCGAAATCCAGGAAAACTGGGTTCCATAACTACTCGTATCATACAATAGGAAAACTTGTTTAAATGTCATTCTATGAATACTTGCTCTGTACGGGTGCGAGTATGTGCATCCTGCACTTGTCCTCTGTAAATACGATAAATCTCGAAATTCTTACAAAAAACAAAAAAAAAATTAAAAAAGTCATTTCATACGTCTGCCTATGAAGTGAGCCAACTCCAACCCTTTTTTCGGAAGATTCAACCATGATTCTCGGTTGAAGTCACTCCATTCTGCATAGCCCGAGCAAATATCACGAATACATTCCTTTCCACATGAATATTCAAGCATTTCATCTTTTGAAATCCATTCGGTTGGACTTTCTTGACTGAGATAAATCGCACAGTTCCTGTTGATGAATGTTCTTCACAAAATCCTTGTATCACTAAGAGGGTGGCTGGAATTTCCTTCTTCAAAGTTGATGACATAGAATCCCAAGTACAGACAACCTCCACCCCTCAGAGTTGAGACTGGAGACGAACAATAATTCCATGTTTAGCTTAGTGACTTTCAAATGAAATTGGCTAATTTCTTGTACACTCGAACAGTAGGTATTCATACAATATTTTGCTCCGTTGTAATAAGTTTGAGAAAGTTCACCTTAATTTAGTGAATTTTCAAAATTCCAACTAAAATCTGTCTCATCAGGGACACAGATAGACAGGTGAAGTTTTGGTTGAATATAAATGCGCACGCGATTGAGTGAGGGGAAATGTTTTAGAGCAGGGTTCCGCATTTCAAAAGTTTACGAGTACAAATACTCGAACACCTGTGCTTGCACCACAAAAATCGAGCAACAGCTGGAGGGTTGAAATGTAGGAGTAAATGTACCTAAACTTTGTCTTCGACCAGGACACTGATCTGAATGGATTTTTCGGAATGAAGAATTTTGATTCAATTTCTTTTTGTTTTTTGTTTTACTCTTGCTTGCACAACAAGTTCCTTAAATTTATCTGCATGCAGATTTGTGTGGCTTTATGTCATCTTTTTGAAATATATGTGGACATAGGTATATTCCAAAAGATGCCGTGACGATGAGTTATAATGCAACTGCTCTATGCAAATCTTTTCAATTTAAAGCAAAAATTAGTTTAACTTTTTAATTGAAAAATAAATATAAGATTTAATTGCATTCACAACTAATTCGAGTAATTAATTTTTGTCACTAAATTAGATAGATGTAGTTGAAATGGGGATTCATACTTAGTAACTTAATTATTCATAGAAGCCTGAGCACATTGAAGCCACTTTTGGACGTAAAGAAGATACTTTGCTTGAAGTAGCGATGAGCACATGCAGGAATAGTGACATTGAGTACTTTTCCTTGCTAGCTTCAACCTTTAAAAGCGATTCAAGAGTTAGGGATTCTAAGGTTATGAAAAAACCCAGGTAGAGCACTGATCTACGTTCAGACAAGACGGTTAATTGCTGAACAATATGAAGCTGAATCAACACGGTTGTATCTTAGAAGACTGAGTAAGTTCTTACTCATGTAAAAGGGCATGCCCGGCCAGTTGGAATAAACTGATCTACAGAGTCGTGAGGGAAGAGATTTAATATTACGATGAACCTGCTATTGGCCTCGGATATAAATCAATTCGCTATTGACGACCCTTGCAAACGTTTAAATGTTAGCAGCCTTCGGGTCTGCGGATGGAGCATTAAGACCCTGAAGGCCACGTGCGGCAAAACAATTAATCGAGGCACTTGACTGCTTTCATGCATATATCAATGACATCCACGAAGTGCGATGGGATGTTATGTACTACTCGTATAACTAAGCGAAAAAGTCTTGAGCTTCCATCACATAAGAGAGTGTCTTCTGATAATAACCCTTATATGTGTCCATGCCCCTGTGAAAGACAATGAAGACATCACCAAAGAATGTTTTTGCGAGCTCGTTAAGATATATAAGTGAGGTCCGAAGTATGAGCCCTAGTACGATTTTAACGACAGTACATGAAAGGAGGACGTCTTTGGTCGGACATTTGGGAAGCATACCCCACACGGCACCACGACTGGCAACTGCTCTAGGCTTATTGAGTTTACGGCGCTGCGAAACAACACTATAGCAAGCACACAGTTTCCTTATCTCAATATACACAAAGGGACATGGCAACGTCAAATCAAATTGATCACATTGCGAGAGACGCAAGACATACTTACAGTAATTTGGACATCAGAACGTTTTGCGCAGGCAACATCACATTTAATGAAAGCGAATGTACGAATGCGGATTTATCAAACGCCACAACAAAGTCACAAATGTGAGACGCTGTAAAGTTAAAAAACTGCAATCGCAAACGACCATCAGAATAATCGCCGAATACGTATCCCGAAAGGTCTCAACAATTCTTATACCACAAGCATCAATGGCACCTTTGCCAACGTCAACAACTGATGTGGTGGTGGTTTCATGTAGAATGAGAGCAAGAAGCGTATACAGTAGTGCTACAGCGAAGACCGTGGGCTGGTCGTAAGCCCTACGATTTGAAGGGAATGGAAGAACAGCTTCTCCAGCAGAACAAAAACAGAACGCAAGAATCGCCCGAGCAATGATATTGCGAGGTTCTCGCCAGGAATAACATACGAAAGTTTTACCAACAGTTAAAATGAACGTGTCAAGTCGATAGGACGCGTACCGAAACGTGTTGAGACGAAGAAGTAAACCTTTTAAATGAAACACAATTGCTTCCGAGAATATGGTGAAACTATTTCTGCAGACTGTTTAACGGCAAAGAAGCCCAACATTCCAAAGTCGGGGAGAAAAGTCCATACAGCCTAGATGATGATTACCACAAATTCCGTCCACCGAATCAAAATGTAGTTAGGAGAACAATTTTCAAGCTGAAATCAAAGAAAGCTGCTTAGCCTGACGGCTTCTCAGCTTTGTGGAGAGCATATATACATCAACTCATTTCCTACATCTGATCAGAAGAGTATATGTCTGATGAATGGAGTCTCAGTATCGTTTGTCTAGTCCACAAAAGATGAGACCTCCTCAACTGCGCCAACTAAAGAGGTAGCGGTCGTATCTGCATTATTGTGTGAATGTCGGAAACTATTCGTTGACAACCTAATTGGCAACTATTAGTGCGGTTTCAAATCAGGAAAGTCCACAATCGACCAAATCTTCATACTCCTTCAGATCCTGGAAAAAACTCAAGGAATCAAAATCGATACCCACCATCTTTTCATCTATTTTAACGCCGAATATAAGAGCATTTATGGAGACGTTCTACATTTATAAACATGTCTGTGCAGAATAACGACTGAAAACTCTCGCTGATCCGTAATGTTCGGTAACGACTTAAGGTAAACAAAGGTTTTAGTGCCACACTGTGTTTCATCATTCTTCAAAGAATTGTTTGGAACGCATACGCACAGTTGTGGCAAAATCTTTCAAAAAACTGAGAAAAATAACACGACATCAACAAGGTAGACAGAACATCACAACCGTAAGAAACTTTGTCGTCATAAGATTCTGCTTTAATTTCTGCCAACAACATCAAAGCAGAAATAAAGCGAAGATTTACTCTTTCGAATCGCTTTTAATCGGCTTATAAGTCAATTGAGTAGTAAGGCTCAGTTCCGAAAATCTAAGGGGCTCATTACCTATGCAACACCTTAATCATCCCAATCTTACTTCATGGCGCTGATCTCTGGATGAATCCTGCGCCACAAATAGCAAAACATTTAATTCTGGGGGAGAGGACTCACTAGTCAAAGCCAAGCATTAAAATGGAACACTGAGTCAAGTTCTAGAAAAGCGAGGATGTATTAATGCGCCTTCGTACCCAGAACCCTAATTTTCAAAAAGATGGATCATCTCCTGTTGGCACCGAATTATCTTTTCAGCCCTTCTTCTCGGATATGAAACAAATCCAATCGAATCCTCAAAAGCTTAAAGTTAGCTAAACTGATCAGAAGGAAAAACTTAGATCCAAGCAAATGGGATAGACGGGCCTATGATCTAATTTTTAAGTCAGCTCTCATCTTATCAACCCCGTTTCTACCATCGCTCTTCTGGTGAGGGTTAGAGGCACGATCAGACTCTTATTGGAGTGTGGTGGGCATAATCAGTTGATTTCTTATATTCTAATCGATTTTACTGTTCTCAATTTTCCTATGTTTGCTAAGAAAAACTGATACACCATCCTGTAACGCTGGCTATGAGAGTGACACTAATATCTTGGAGCACTTTCCTTGTGATTATTCATTTGCAGGTACTTGGTGCAGATGCTGTATGTAGTGGGTTGTTACTGAAGGCACGCTATCACTGAAGAGCTTACCTATCTATTTATTGTATAAACATATGAAATTCTACTTAAAGGAATATGTAAGACGTCCAATAATGGACTAGTTGTTTTCTTAAATCTCATGTTTCGTAGAAAACGAAGGTGATACATTCATTGCTCATCACTTTAGAAACTGGTTCCATCAGTTGAGCTTAATGAACCAATCTTTCTCTACACGTCTTAACACAACGAGATGATAAGTTTCTGCTCTGCGGGTCTGAACTTTGGGGTTTTTAAGAAGCCGCCACGAAGATAGATTCAGAGTTTGAAGGGATATGTGTATGTCGTGCAAATTGTTCGTTATGCAAGTCATCTCTCTTATCGTCGACGTTTTTGCTAAGGTATCTATAACAAGGCATGTTTTCTTTGCTTTATGTAAGCTAATACCTTAATCTGAAGTAAAAAGAGATACTATCGGCAATAAGAACACTAAAAATTCGCATTCAGCTAATGCATATAAATTAGAGATTGAAGTAAGCTTTTCTTGGCGGATGTTCCCCTAGATGGCAGCCCGAGTTTGTGGCTTCTTCGCATAAAACCGTGACTTTGAGTAACGGATGATCTTCCAAGCCAGTGCGAACCACCAAAACGCAATATCAGACGACCGGGAACGCCTGCTTTAGGATGTCAGTTTTGGCTCGCTCAGTACGCACTGCTGCTGTGTCTCGCTAAACTCAAGTGTCTTCCAGTACCAATTTATCGAATTGAGGAGTAAAAATTCATTGATCGTGGCTCTGTAGCGCTAATCATCCACAAAAACCGTTTGGCACGCGCCGTTCTAAAAAAAAATGATTTAATGAAGGGGTTTCAGCGTAAATCGCACTTAATGCAATGACATCGAGGGAATGGCTCTTCGTGGGTGATTGGGTCTCGTCAGTCAGGATAATTTTTGACGCAGAACCTTCCACGTCATTGAACTTAAACAGGCCTTAAGCGCAATTCACAGCCAACACCTATCAGATTTTTAACGGTTTGTACTTTGTAATGAAAAATCTTCAAATCTTTGACCAAAATGCGTCACAGAGACGTGACACGTCTTTTGGTCGATCTTAAGCTGCAAGAGCGATTTTCTCGGCCGAACGAGAGATACGAAGTCTTCCAAAGCTTGTCCGATCTCGTGGTGTTCTAGTCTCTAAGAGTCATGTGGATAAATGCCGCACTGAACAATCAGTGGGAGCCAGGTGTCCACGAAATGCAGATTACACCAAAATCACTGACGAATCGTTCATCAAAAATACCGTGACGATTATTCCGCATTATGCAGGAGACTATGTTTCACAACTATTCAGAAAAATTATATTTATACTTTCTTCACAAATATCGAAACCGAATTAACATTCCACATCTATGGCACTTCCCAATAGGGTCATACAGTATCCATCTCTTCAACTTACTCTACAATATTTTCACATGGAGTGTGGATATGAGCGTATTGTTGTTGAAAACATATGAACTTAATCGGTATTGTCATTTACATGGCGCGTTAATTACAAGCCACAATTACAATTTAAATAATTAAAATAATTGCGTATGTATTTTTTATTTTTTATTTTTGTTGCAAATTGCACTCAGAAACCACAGAATGCATTACACTGGCACGGATTTGTGTACATATAGTACAATGTTAACCGTCTGAATAATGCAATATCTGTGTAAAAATTCGTTAAGTTTATCTTATGCGTAAAGTACTCCCTGCGGCGAATCCCACCAACTCATTAAAATCAGATATTTTCTGCTGTTAAACGGGGATACCTCTATTTTCATATATTTTTTTTTGTATCCTTTGGTGCTATTTTTTATTTGTTTCCAAAGAGGAATACTGTTATTAAAATTACAGTCTACCGTATGCGACGTTATATGAGGCAATCAAGGACAATCTCAAAATACGACCATCCGTGCTGTCTCGATTTATATGTTAAATGTTTATGAAGTTGGTGCATGCCGCTTGTAATGCTTTCGCTTCAGTAAGAGTATGATCGGAAAAATCTTTGCATCCCCACAGAATGTATTTCTCTTTGAGTTTAAAAAGGTGACTGAAACCGCAGAAATTATCAGTAAGTATAATATTTACATAATGAAATCCTTCTAAGAATCACTTAGTATGTTACTGCCACCCACTGGGCAACGAAGAAGCGCAACGCTGACACTTTGGATTTTAAACTGGCACTCCTGCGTTTCCAAGAAAAACACAAGCACTGCCCCTGTTCGTTCTTGTTACTGCCTATCATCGTAAGCTCTGACCATTCCGAGCAACATCATTCTGAAATCTTATGGGTTTATTGTATGTGCATTCCGTTACCAAGTTAAAGTAAGGACACCACTGTACTGCCACTTATCTACTGTGCCCAAATGGTTCAAGACATTTAATCGACAAAGATTTTTCCGATCAATTGTGGCTGCAGCTGTCCAATGTCACACTTCATATCTTTTTTACTTTTGCAATGTAAACGATATTCGCGACCGTTCCTTGACAGCTTCAAGGAAGTAAACCGGGTCAATGTTCAGCCCTCTGAACGCTGTGACATCTGCGTTAAATGTTGGGCAAGTGCTTTGCTTCGGTCGCAGCGTCATCAATTCAGTAGATTGGCTGCACTCAAATAAGTACTGTTTGTATAGAAAAAGGATAAACAAAAATAGAATACAAAAATACAAAATACCAATCGAACACATTTTTTTCTAAAAATTTCAGTGCCCCAGCAATCATTTTGCTTCCTAAATTACTTAGGTGAACCTGGACCTTAACTAACAAACCACTCCAATTTGCTCGGTATTAAGCTAACTGCCTCGAGTTGCGCATACCTCGACGGTTTAGATTCCTTTTTACTTGTGTGCATCACCTGGGAAATAGGCCCTCTTGCTTGTGCAAACCGTTGAATTTATATTCAAAAGGCAAAAAGCCATGAAGGCCGTTGAAATCCGTGCCATCTATTTCCTCTAGGTTTTCGAAAAAGTATTTCCGTGAAAACTTTCTTCAACTACGCGATATTGCATCTCATTCACGCAGTATGTATGTTATGTCCTCAACCGCTTGCAGATCACCGCAGATTATCTGCATCTGACAATTTGAGTTTCTTTGTGTATTTCCGCGAAAGCCAGTGCCCTCTCAGGATTACTATTATTGTCCTAAGCTTATGCCTGTTTAATTTTATAAACTCTCTAGATGTTTTACCATCAAAAAGTCGCCTTGGATACCCCGCGTCCTTCAAGACTGGAACACCTTTAGTTCTAAGTCTTTATGATTTTGTCCTTGATAGTGCCCTACTATGCAAAGATGTGGATTGATGTTAGGAACCTCACTATTATTGAGAAGCCATCCTCTTCTTACAAACCCATATGCTTGTTAATTTCACACTTTACTGTAGTGTCCTGGCACCCAGAACAGTCTCATCCGCTTCTCACTAAGATGATAAAGGTCTTTTATATGTGTAGATCCTCTTAGATTTTCGAAGTGGGACATACTACTCATACCCTTCATAGCCCAAATAAACAGCGATTGGTAGAATTTGTAGCGAAGGGGCCAGTGACAACCAGCTATGTTCTCCGACTTATGTTGATATCAGCCCCAAAATCGATGAAAAGATGCTGATTCGGCATAATTCAGATTTTTTGAGTTCTTTTGCCGGACATGTCATTTTCAGTTGTTGATAAACTTCCGTCCTTGTGAAAGGTGTTTTTTAAGCTGCACGAGAAGTTTCAATGGTTGTTGTCTATGGTTTGACAGCTGTCAATGTCAAACTTTGTTAACATTCTGTTCAGAACCAAAGCTTCCAAATTGTGGTTCCAACAAGACGGCGCAACTTACCATACAGCGCGCTTAACCATCAATTAATTGCAAAATCAATTTGGTGTCAACTTATATTTCCAGAAGTGGTCCTATTAACTGGCCCCTCGTTCGTGCGACTTAACGCCTCTCGATTACTTTTAATGGGGCTATGTTAAGTCATTGGCTTAGCAACCCTTGAAGCATCAGAAGTCAATATTCAAGCCACTATTGACGCCATATTGCCAGAAATCAATGCCATGAAATTATCTACCAGACTATAATAATAAAAAATTCATTCCGACAATATTTCTGTCTTGTATTATTATTTAATGTTTTTAAGCTCTTAAAAAAATAGCCTTTAGTTATGAACTTTGTCTACGCAGGCTCCGCTATTAATCCAGACAACTACACCAGCGCTGAGACCAAATGAAGTATAACTCTTGCCAATCGCTGCCTCTGTTGTCTAAGAAGGCAATTGACTAGCAAGACCCTCTCTCGAATAACAAAAGTTACCCTATATAAGACCTTAATAATCCCAGTCCTGCATTGACGGTGAGTGGAGGAGGAGATACAACGGCGAACTGTACGGACCTAGCCAGAAGGATGAAGATCCAACAACTGAGATGGCTGGGTCATGTGAAGTAAACGGTCACCAACGCTCCGGTCCGAAAAGCCTTCGAAACCGCTTCCATGGGACACCACTGTAAAACAGAACGAGACTCAGATTGCGCAGGTAAGTGTAAGGGGGGGCCAACTTAGCGTGAAATTGGACGCAGTAAGCTAAAGATTGAGCTATCTGGAGACGCTTGTTGGCCGAGGCCCCAGACTACAGCGACATCTTTAGTAAGTAAACTAGTAAGACAAATTAAAAACAAAATCCTTATAACGTCCTTATACAATTTTATTCAAAAAAAAAAAAAATAAACACATCCCATGCCAATAAGCACAAACTTTTAAAGCAAAGATTTATGATGAAGTGGTCTCACAGGAACAGAAACTCTGTCCTAAACACCATTTCAACTAAAATCACATTTTCTTCCTCCATAAATAGTAACAACCCAAGTCATATCGTTACTAGTACCGCAAAGATGGGGTTATAAACTAGTTCATATGCTGGCATATGCAACATGAAGAAGGTTTCAGTATGGAACATCTTTGTTATGGCAATACAAGGAGGAAACGCAGTCTTCAACTCCATTATTCCACCTAGGGAGCCAAGAAAAAAAAATCAACTTTACTTCGAGAATATATAAACGCTCGTGAAAGACGGTACCCTTTTCCGTGATGAAACATAGAGTGCATCTAAAAACCTATGTGTTTCTGTTCAACCAGGAACAATAACGACGTGGATGATGTGTTGAAAATTTTCACAATGCAGTGTTTTAGTCTTTGTGAAAGCTCGGAGGTGTATTAAATTTATGCAAACTGACTTAGGAAAGATATGCGGTACATACGGTTTTGAAGGGTTGAAAACAGATTTTTCTCTTCCGAACATCACCCTCCAAAAGCAGATCTCAAGTGAAACCTACAAAGTTTCACCTATTTGCAAGTTGCCCGCCAAAGTTTGAACTCATTATCATCTCATTTGCGTCTTTTAACGAAGTTGCAAATTTGATTGAGTCCTGTGTGAAGCTCTACGAAAGGAATACATTAATGAAAATTTCAAAGTGGCAATAAGGTAAGGTAAGAAATGCATGTTCTCACTTTCCTAATGAATTTGAGGTATTTTTGTTGTAGATGACTAATTGGAGACTTCGAAGCTGAAGGAAGTATGTATTTACCTCTATCGTGGGAGTAGGGATACATCAATTAAAAAAAATAAACAAGTTGAGTTCAAATTTTATTATAGAAACAGAGCGAATATACCTTTGGGCACGCATACTGCTTAGCTGATTTAAGTAGTTTTTAATACGGATCTGGATGGTAATATGTTTTGTTCACTACATGTAGATTCGATGTTCTATCTTAAATACTTATTTGCTTACACCTTTTTTCTGTTAAATAAAATATGCCAAGTGGTTCCTACTCAGGTAGTGCTATAGTGCGAGGGATTCAACTCACAAACTGCTCTACCGATCTGTCGTCACCTGCTTTCAGTATTATATTCTAAGTTGGTTGAATTACCCTTCCCCTTGTGTGCGCCACATTAGGTGTGGTCTTCATTTGCTGCGACTGACTTCTGAGTCGAAAACCCAAAACGAAACAGCAACAAATTCATTTGAGACTTTAGATCTATCTTACCTAACCTATGGCAGTTTAGAGTCCGCAAGCCGCCAGCCTTGCTTGGTCTTACGAGGAAGGACTTTTTTTTCCAAGGATACAGCGATTGGTACTAGCAATCCTGTGTCCGATTTGGACTCTTGTGTGCAATGCTGTAACTGAAGAACAAAGGTAGAACAATTTTTAAAATACCTCGAAGCTATAACTACCACCGGTAATTTTCTTCCCAAGCCGTCGGTGGTATGCGTCCTTTCTTGATGAAAGGATTTACTTTGGTTTGCCCTAGTTTAACGTTTTACCGCTTCTTCCTCAATGCAAACTGTCATATGCGACGTCGAAATCGATAAGAAAATTGCAAGTGGCAATCTGAGACTCCTCTTCAAAATCAGAAGTACTATACATATTTGATCGATGATCAACTTCCAGGTCTAAAACAATTCAAACAGTGCTCAGCTGCAGCATGTTCCATTATGCCTACTTACAGGCCGAGTGGGGCAGAATTTTAACCATCTTTTTCCTCGAATAGCAAATCCACGTCCTCTACTTTATAGCAGTCACCGTAGTAGAAGTCAGAGATTCTTTGATGGCGGTAATATGTCTCTAGGACCTCCTCCAGTTGTTTTACAGCAATTAGTCTTCTAAGGGTCGTTACTCTCCCTGTGCAAGGCTGAAATTCGTTAAAAAGTTTGCTGGGTGTCGACATTATACACGTATTCATCAGTATCCGAGGCTGATCGTTGCGAAGTTACCCTAACTTGTAGTCCCCAACTTGGTAGCGAAATCATCAGTAAAATCGCTAGACAAAGGGCCCAGTGAAATAGTACAACAACACCTTCGAGCTTCCTTCGAACCTGGCCTCCAAATACGTCAAGGTAGCTCTTAAGGAGGATACATTGTGCGTAAACGGTCAAAAATATGCAGTCTCAGAAAGCCGATTGTGTCTAGTAGTGTAAATTATGCAAGTGTACCATAGGTTAAGCGCATAGAACCAACATTTTGGAGCCTAGATTAAACAGATTAAGCCTCTTTTAAATAGAGGAGAAGAAAGTGCTTTTTCAGCAGAATTTGCTTCTTTCTTTAAAAAAGTTGTCAAAGCGACAAACGCACAGCGAGAGATTTGCAACGTGTTTAGAGATTTATCTATAAGCGCTGACAACAGCGTTGGTTTAGAGGCTTTCGTTCAGAAAATACAGACATTGCTGATGCTGTCCGCTCTAGATGTCCACCAACCACAGACGACGATCAAATCTTGGATACAGTTATCGTTGACGGGCATTTGATGATGTCGAAGACCGCGCAGTAGTTTAACATCGCCTATACCTATACAACCGATTCGCAGCGACTGAAAAGACTTGGAATGTCGAATAAGGTGAATGTTTGGGTTCCTCACGAACTCAATGAAAGAAAAATTATGGATCGCATAATGGTCTGTCAGTCTTTGTTAAGATGAATCTCGCTTGAGGCTTTCCTAAAGCCGAAGAGACGAAAAATGGGTGATTTACAACAACATTCGGCATAAGAATGGTGCGCTCCTGACGAAACACCGCAATTAGTCGGTAAAAAAGATTTGAATCCCAAAAAGGTCATGTTGAGCATTTGGTGGGGTTGGCGTGGTGTCCTTTATTTCAAGTTGCTTCCACACAATAGGACAATAAATGCCATTAAATATTGCTCTCAGGTCCAAACATCTGTTGACTGGTGAACAATATCGGCGATAAATGTTGCTATGATACAGAGGATCCATGTCATAAGCCAGATCCTTTTATTTTGTGTTGACCAAAAGACATCAGCAAACAACGATAAGAAATAAAAGCTTATCCTGATGCTTTGATTACTTAGACCATTTCCACATCTATTAACTTACATATCGGTCATTCATTTGCAGCCAAGCCATTTAACTAATCGGATTAAAATCACAATCCGTCAATCACAAATTAGTTTAGAAATCTTTTCTATTGTATAAAGTGCTCATTGTTTTCGAATCCCATCGTCTAAACACTTTAACAAAGCAGCATCATCAAACGTTTGCACCTAAAACAGATTGCGTACTGAGCTGCATTTTGTCATCCTTGTTTCAGGAAACCGTTTGTCTGTGGTGAATTGGTAACAAATGAATAGATCATGCTCTAACAACACGCGATTGTTGCAACAATAGGACATAATAAACTCCCACAACAATATTTCCACATGTGTGTGTTGGGATACCAAGCAAAATCAAAACCATCCACAGAAGAAGTTTTCCGTTTTGTGGTTATCCTCGCAGAGTTATCTTTCCCTTGAGTGGCGTAGCAATGGAGTGCAATTGAACAAATCTGCTCGAAATTCATTTTCAGCACAGCATGCACATAGTCGTAATAATGGCGTGAAATTTGAGAACAACGAAGCGACAGTCCATTCAAAAGCAAGTGACGGAGTAACAGGAAGAACAGGGAATTGATTTCAATTCGGAGTCAGATGCACACTGTCAGATACATAAAGTTCTACGAACCACATGCAGTGAACCTTATATTGTTCGAATTAGTGTGTGAAAAATTGTTCTTTGTTTTTGAATTATTGTATTTCAAAGTGTCCTTAGATCTTTTATCTGATAGAATTGAAAAGAGCGCAACACTTTCTGTGTTAGATGAGGCATTCTGATGTTGTGAGCTTCAGACGAAGCCATCGATTGTTTTCCAACTAAACGTTTTGTTCTTGCCATTGGGAGACCGTTCATAGCCCTGAGCTTTAGAATGAAGAATGTTTGATTAACTATGTCAGCTGTTTGATAAGTTAAAAGTCAGAAGTGGAGTAGGTAGGTTGTCAATCAGGGATGATTCAGAATTTTCAATTTATTTTCTGAATTTTCTTGGATGGTTCTTTCGTTATTTTGTGCGTTTTCCTCATTCTTGTGTCAATATTGTAGAAGGTGGACGAGCTTATGTTTGAGAGCATGCGTTATTTGAGAAATGTCGGAAGTATGACAATTTTATCGTACTAGGCGATTGAAACTCTATCATAGGAAGTAGGTTGTTGTAGCTAGGAAGCCTACACTGACAAAAGTTTCCTTTACTCAATATACACAAGGGAACATGGCGGTCATCGGATCATGAAGAGCCAAACTAAATTGATGCGATAGACGTAACGCATGCTTCCTGTACTCTGGACGTCCAAATGTTCCGGACAGCCAATATTGACTAATATTACGGAGTAGGTGTATCTTAGAAGAGCTTCAATCGGAAAACACAACCAGCATCTTCGTCGTACGTGTATCTCGGGATCTCTAAACGACTCCTTTAGCACCAGGATCGTTGCTAACGTATCATCAGAAATGCTCCAACTGATGTGCTGTGTGTCGCCCGACCACCACCAAGAAATCCTTGGTTTGATGAAAAAGTCCGGCATTTACCTCCTGTAACTAAGCAAGGAACCTAAAAAGTAGCGCTGCAGCAAAAGACGAGCAGCCCTCCAGAGCTCTACGAGCACGAAAGATGGGAAGAAAATTGGCTCCAGCGCCTTCAATTTGTATTGCTAAGCAAATTATAGCAAAGAGACAGGCAAAAAGTTTGTTTCTCCAAAGGAAGAAGAAAAAACAGCACGAAAAGCGCGCTTTGGTAGGTATTGGGAAATTGTACATACTTGAGGAAGTAAAGGTTTTTTTTTAAGAGCTTAAAAACATTAAATAATAATACAAGACAGAAATATTGTCTGAATGATTTTTTTATTATCATAGTCTGGTAGATAATTTCATGGCATTGGTTTCTGGCCATATGGCGTTAATGGTGGCTTGAATATTGACTTCCGATGCTTCAAGAGTTGCTAGTTTGTCGGAATAAACCAATGACTTAGCATAGTCCCATTAAAAGTAATCGAGAGGCGTTAAGTCGCACGAACGAGGGGGCCAGTTAATAGGACCACTTCTGGAAATATAAGTTGACATCAAATTGATTTTGCAATAAATTGATGGTTAGGCGCCCTTTATGGCAAGTAGCGCCGTCTTGTTGGAACCACATGTCGTTGATGTTTAGCTGATTAATATTTGGAAACAAACGGTCAATTTTAATGGATATAATGGTGATTCGTTAACGGCTTGATGATTGTCCTCGCGAAAGCGATGAATAACTGCACGAATTGCTTCTCAATAGGCCGATTATGTTGACCGTAAAATTGACGAAGTGCTCTATGAACTTGAAGAACAGATTTATTTCTTTGAAAGCAAATTTCCACAATTTGTTGTTCTGGTGTTAAACGATTCATGATAAATTGTCAAACCGTACTGAACAGAAATGTCAACACAGATTGACATTAACTGCTGTCAAACCATAAACAACCATCGAAACTTCTCATGCAGCTAAAAAAAAACATTCTGTATTGGTATCCATTGTGGTTGACAGCATATACCTGGTCTTGCCCTGGTTGACCTCATTTTTCACGCTGCCGTCTCAATATTCACGAAAGCGTCACTGTTATCATGCTGCTTTCTTCCGATTATGTCAATTTCGTCGGCGTAGGCACTTTTGAAAGATTGTGCCTCTTCTGTTGGTACGTTAGTCTTCCTCTCTTTTTTCAAGAAAGATGTTCGCATTGCCCTGTCTAAATTGTTTTTTGACATCTTAGATCTATTTGAGATTTTTACCGACCTTGACAGAGCAGCGTGCATTCTCCATGGTCATCCTGCACAGACGGATGAGTTTAGCAGGGATGCCAGAAGTAGACATTACTCTGTATATCTCGTCTCTATAGATGCTGTCGTACGCGGCCTTAAAATCGATAAAAAGGTGGTGGGTATCAGCCTGAAGCTCATATGTTTTTTCCAAGATCTTCCGTAGTGTGAATATTTATTCGATGATGGACTTTCTTGGTCTGAAGCCACACTGATAATAATTTTGTCTAGAATCTGATGCATCAAAATATATTTCTATTAATGTGAAGTCTTATCTGCATTTATTATTATTAAAATTACTTTGTATGAAAGCAGGAGAAGATTTCTGGTGTAGAGCGACGTTTCATTTTTCACTTTTCATCGTCGAATTTTTATGACAAAAACCACATCGGTTTTGTTTATTACTTTTGATAATGTGGTGTGCTTTTCCATCTAATCCAATTCCAACTGGAACCCGTTTTATGACTAAAAGAGAAGATCTTGGAATAGGATTCATTACTGTAGAAGATGAATTTTCAGGGAAAGTCTGAAGATACGTTGTTACAATATGCCAATATGCTGATTATTCTGTGAAGCTGTATTTGTATAGTTGGAAAGCATTGTTCATACAAACATTTATAGGAAACATATGTAGCTGCCAGTACCACCTCTTCAGGCGAATCGAAATTCGGTAACATCTCACATTTTGGTCTAGACGATCTACATATATCTGTTCTAATTGACGATCCAGCGGGGTTGGTTTACGTTTTTCTTTTGCTTCTGACTTTTTAGGCTCCGCATTGGGTTGAGGCTACAGTAACAATATTGTTATCATTGTAGCGAACGAGAGTGATGTCAGACCAAGTGTCTGTACACTGATCGAAATATCCTCTGTTATTCTTTATCATTTCTTTTGTGTCTTTCAAGGGTGCCTTTTCAATTCTATTTGCTCTGATCATTCCTATCGCATAGTGTTCTAATGCCTTTATTTTATCTAGCAACGTAAAATAATTGTCCATATAAAAGCTGTAAGTTCAAGGCGGCAACTAAGATATGAGGTCTAAAACAGAAGCACCTACACCGAGTTCTGGGTGGGTATTTCCTGTGCTTGCCCCTTGATAAAGCTCTCCATATATCAAGTAACCAAGATGTGTACAAATAGACCAGTTCTTATAAGAGAATCTAATGGGTTTTGTTCCAAAATATGGAATAGTAGACGCATCAATACTCAGATTTCTATCACCAGGGTAATATTTTAGATATTTATTGTTGAGTAAATTCCATAGAGGACGAACTTTTGTGATTTTATGCTGTGGGGCCAAGTTGGTGTTATCGGCAACATGAAAGAATCGCAGCAGTTCTTCGAAACTGTTCATGGGCATAGCAGCTGCCACACGATATAACACAAGCTGTTAACATATAAGAAATTATAAATGCTTACATTTGCCGACGAGACATATTTTTTACGAATATCAACAAAAATGAGCTCGTCAAATTGCACAAATTTCACGGCCGATCGAAAATCCGACAGACTGATTCGACGGATAAAATTGTCAGAGCTCCCACCATAAAGAATAAAGAATGGATGCGTTCACATATTTTTAGTAAAACCATTGTAGCTGTGCCAGTTTTTCAATGATAGAATGGTAAACTGAATCAAAAATTAGTAAAGATTGTCAGCTTAATGACAGCTGATTTGACATCTATCCCAACTAAATTTATAATAGGCTAAGTTTTAATATTACTAAAAATTATTGTGATATAAACTTGGTCCATACTTCTTGATTAAAATTCTGTTTCCTGGCATTTTTTGTTGAATTTTGAATCCTTATTTAAAATATTTGAGAAATAAATATGAACTATAAAACGAATTCTATATTTTTTTGAATTTACTTAACATGTTGACTGATTAATTTTTTTCTTTGCAGTTTAATTAATTATAAGGATGGAAAATGAATCGCCTTCCTTTTTAAACAAATATAATCATTAAACGTCTTTTGTTTAATACTACTTCTGTGGCAAATACAAGAGACCAGGATTTTACCAAACACAATTGGTTTGGCCGAGGTGGTAAGGCGACATCACACACCAGCTGAAAATAAATTGTTTTTATTTCATAATTGTTTTGATGCAATAAAATATTGTTTACATCAATTTAGTTTGAGTTCTTATGTATGTAACTTAATTTAACTCTAAAAGAAATATATAAAAAAAATCAATAACTGCATTATAACAATTGCTGGCACAAAATTATATATATTGTTTTGGGAAAGAAGAAATAAAAATCTTATATTTAAGAATTAATTATCTTCTACTTATTCATGCACCCTACCTGCAATATGTATGACAGTAAGTATTGGAATTGTCTTATTAGGCCATCAGAGCCTTGGCAAGGAACATGTTTTTGGCTCTGTGAGTCAAAATCTTGTACGCTTAGTTATCCTCAGTGGACTCCAAGTCTTATATTCCGGATCATAATGTCAGCTTACAAAATCGACGTAAAAAAATTCTGTCCGAATGTATCATAACTATAATTTTCAATTGTGAATGTCAAAGAGGTTTCTGCTTTAACATTTCAACTATTTAGCAAAATCGTCACCTAACTGCATACTCCAGCGGTGTACTATATTCCAAACCCATATAGACTATCATTTTTGAAGGAATAACTTGAAACCACTACATAATGTTCTTAAGTTATTTTGGCTGAACCACTAGAAAATCCGCATCGGCTTTTGCAGAAGAAATTTTTCGTGAAAAAAACCGGAAACTGAAAGTCAAACTTCAAACTCCAGAAATCCGGTAGCAGTCGTCGAACAACTCCAATGAAAAGTGACATTTTTCTGGACATAAATTAAGAAATATGCTGGTAAAACGATGACAAGCCTTTCAAGTATGGATTGGAAAAGCGGAAATAGCGGAACTAATAAAATGGCTCTTGGCGAAAGAAGAGGTAAGTGGAGCATGTGCGATTTAAAATTGGGCACAGTACAAGATAAAATAGTATATATTATCAGAACCTACAAAACCAGGCGACAACTAATAAAAGAAAGGCAATATTGATGCACAGCCAAAGAGGTTAATATATTTAAAATTGTGAAGAACGATCAGGAATGTATGATAATGGAGAACAGGGTAATTTAATGGAATGTTCCCGATATAATTTGCAACTGGGATGCATTCAAAACAGCGCAAAATATTGCCACCCCTTGTGTTGGGCTTACTTAAATACTTACTAAGGTGGCGCTACAGTTCAGGGTGAACCTAGATCTCAACTGGCAATGCTCTCGATTTAGACTGTATTCAGCATATTACTTTCAGTTTCGCACTTTGCGTCCGTTAAATGTCCGTTTTAAGAAAAATCAGCCAATAGTGCCACCATTTCAACAACCACACCAACAGTCACATATTCAGGCTTTTCTATGACTGCGGGTAAATTTTTGAAGCCTCAAATATGGAAATTTTGCTTGTTAAGCATAGCACGCAAATCTACACAAGACAAATTTTGCCTCCTTTCCAAAATTTCTCTACAAACACTCTCCGCCCTCAATCCAAATTTTGACACAAAAGCACACAGTGAAGAAATTCCACAAAAAATAATTCTTTGACAGAAATAGCCGAAGTCCAAATGTTCTTCATAAGCAAATTTATCATCCATTATCTTGCACAAGAAAAGAATGTACCGACCCATTATTTGGTACAAATATTGACAGATACATTGTGTACAGCTCGAACTGAAAGTTGATTTTCTTTTTCTCAATTTGCGTACAACCCGCACAAATTGCCAAGACAATTTGTGTCGATCTGTGTACTAGGGTTAAAAGTAGCCGCTGAGTTGGAAATACAACGCATCCCATGAATGAAAAGATGAAGTTTTGAGCGAATTTGTCGATTTCGATAACGAAACGGGTGGTTATTTTGCTTTAATTTTGGAGGCAATTGGACCTTGTCAGTGAATAATCCGAGATTTTTGTTCGAAATTCTCCACAGGCTAGTAAGACATATGTTCAGGTAATGAGATATTTGATGCGTTGGGGTTCTCGGGCTTAGGCGCACACTGAAGGCAATAGCTGACGTATATCCGCTGAGCGCACAAAACGAGCACGATTATATGCTTAAATATCAATTCGACAGCCAATTTCATGAACTTTCTTCACAAATTTGGGCTCACCAGATACTTCCCAACATTTTCTGCCTATTTTTTGACCGCAAAAAAGCTGTCAGTGTCAAAATAATATACGTGTGTGATTGGTCCAATCTTTAGTAGACTTCGCTTAGTTTTTCAAACAAAATGTTTATGCCTCAAAACTGAATATCTCGCCACCACAAAGAAAAACTCTACCTATAGAGTACCTTAATTGAACAAAATCGGTTTTTTTTGTGGCAATCAGAGAGAAAGTTGTCATTAAGACCCGAAATAATCATTTTTCTCTAAATAAGTGCTTCAGTAACCGCTAGAGATGGCAGACATATAAGTACACTGCTGAAGCTAAAGCTGGTTTACTGGCATGATTAGTTTTATCAAGAACTTCTTCTTCTTCTTCTTATCCTTTTATTAACCCTTTCCTCGTTATACGAACTTATGCGTAACGAGTTTCCCATTTTTACTGCATCGCTGCTGCTCCGCTTATGGGGTTGGCTAATGTCGCAGACCGCAGAACGCGTCTACATAATGCTCGGTCCTGGATCGCTTCAGTGGTTAACCCCAGACGTTGTTGCGCATTTACCATCTGAGAAATCCAGGAATTCTTTTTCCGACCTCGTTTTCTTACAGTTGGAGTGACCGTAGTTGATAGTGCCTTTTTAACCGGATTTTCCGCAGATCTTCTTTGAACGTGGCAATACCAGCTTATTCTATTCGCCTCAAGCTGTTCGGTTACCGAATTCTTTATATGTAGACTTCCTCTTATACGCGTAGATTTAATGCAATCGCGTTTAGTGACTCCACTAGACATCCTTAACATTTTCATTTCCGCTGCCGTCATTTTGTTTTTAAACGCTTCGTACATTGTCCAGCACTGTGAACCGTATATAAGAGCTGGTTTAACAACCGTGGTGTAGAGTTTCCCCTTTAATTTAAGTGGAAATTTTCGGTCGCAAAAGATTCCCGAATTTTCCCGCCATTTCATCCATCCCACACTCACTCTGTGGTTTACGTCGTCGTCACATTTCGCTTCCATGTTAACGATTAGTTTTATCAAGAACATGCGACGGAATTTCGGTAAGAGTTGTATGACGATTCTGTGTCTGCTTAACTTCTCGTTCGCTTTTGATAGTGTAGACTACGACCTACTTTGTCGGAAATTTCAGAATATTTTTGACTTCAGTACTAGGGCGAAGTTATAAATTCTTTTAATAAATTAAATAAAAAAATTTATTTCTGAGACAAGTGTCTCGCTTTATTGCCAACTTAAATCTAATTACAATTTTAACATTTGGTTCTATTTATTGAATTTATGGTGGGAAAATGTATAACAAATTTGTGGGAATGGGTTATGGAATTTATAATGACTAAGCAAATATGTTGCAGTCGGATATTCGATCCGTATCCGCTGCAGTTCACAGGTTGCTAGCGCGTGTGCTGACTTAGCTATCTTGATGTTTCAGCTTTGCCGGCGCGTGTGCTGACCAATGCATGTTTAATGTGATAACTCTTCCCTCCTTAAAAGTCCATGTCTCGTGGATCAAAGGTTTAGCTTGATGGGTTGTTGCGGAAGGTCATTCACTTGTGGAACAGCTGATGATAAATTGATCTGAAATGCTGCTTGCTTCTTTTTGGATCTACATCTATTAACAATGAATACAATGATGATACTTAAAACAAGAAAGATTATTACATCTGTAACGATTGAGAACTGATTAATTAATGCAAATTTTTGAATTTTTTTAATATTTTCAAGATGCAAACTATGAAGATATTCTAAATCTAGTTTTATTTCTCTAACTGTCAAGTTAGCTTGGAGGATCGGAGGCAGAATCTGGTATGTGGTAACTTCTTGGTTTGTATACTCTTTATCGTTGATAAATACTGAGTCGTTATTGAGCTGCAACAAAAACGTTCCATTTAAAGTCCTGGTTTCTTCTTGATGTTTGATGATCCCGTGGAAGTTGGTTAGGAATATGGAATTTTCATTGATGAGTTCAATGACTTCTTTGTTGTGAAACTGGTAATCGCATTTTGCGCTAATTCCCTTAAGCAGCTGACTTATACAGTGGGTTGAAGATAGTTTTTGAAGCTGGTTACTGTTGCATATTAATGTATCTCGCATTCGTATGCACTGTCCTTTGATTCCAAATAGTTCTTCATGATTGATTAAAATTTCGTTTGTTTCTAGATATATTCGCTTGTTATCTTTGATCGAAGGTCTAATAAGAATATGGTTAAATTCGGTTAGTCTTGTTTTTGGTAAGGAAATGGCGTAAAGCAGAATTGAATTTTTCTGAAGCACCATTGGTTCTGCATACTCAATAGCTTCGATTTCATTATTATATGGTAGAGTTTCCATTTGTGCAATAATATTCTCGATTTCAGATTTGTCCAAAAGGTTTGTATTTATTATTCCCTTTTTAGCTAATTGAATGGCTGTAACAATTTCATTAACTTCTTCTCTTATTATGCTTAATTTGTTGTATATCATTTGTTCAAATTTATCTATATTTGTGTTATCGATTCGTTGAATGATTCTATTGTAGTTTTCCAAAATTCCTTGAGTTACTTCTGTTAAGCGATTATTAATTTGGTATTGGTTATTATTGTTTTCAATAATTACATTTTGTGTTTTTAAAAGACTATCCCAGTCGGAAGCATCTGGGGTTCCGGCAATCCATTTCCATGCAGAGCCTAACCAATTTATTGACCTGGTTGCTCTTGCTTTTTTGCCATCTAGCTTTTTTAGGGATTCTTGAATTTGATGTAGTTGATAGAGAATTTGAGGCTTGAGTATACTGCTTTTGTCCATCTGTTCGATTGTGGGGATAGAGGCGCTGACTATTTCGGTGTATGATGTGAGATTTATCAGGTGGACCATTTTAAAATTTCCGTTATTTATTTTACCGTTGCCATGTTTTATTGTTATAAGTGGTGTATTGTACTCAAATATATTAAGGGTTGCTGAAGCCAATCCTATTGACCTAGAATAAAAAGAAGAGAATTATCGTGACTGTTCTATGTTTTTGATCTGTGTTTTATGGATTCTTTTCCCAGTTTCTGTTGTAATTGTGACCCGATTATCTTTCTGAACTTTTTCCTTTTTAAACAGAGGTTTCCTCTTTCCATCTCGTCGTTTAATAGCAGCATAAACGGTTTCACCTTCTTGATAAGCTCGAGGTTTGGTTCTGGTCCGATTCGTTCTACTTAACCTTTTCCTTTGATTCTTACGAATCAGTTCTGTTAAATCTTCGTTTACTTTTTCCTGAAAATCCATTAAATTTTTATAATTTATCCTTTGAATTTTGCCTAAAAAAGTATCGCTTAGCTTTTTCTTTGTGACGGAATGGATAGAATTGTTGTAACGGTCGACTGCAATGTTTATGAGCTCTTTTGTGGAAAAGTCTGGATACTCAGTGCGCAAGCACCTAATCATCTCAAGTATGGTTGAATGTACTCGTTCGATTGTGCCGTTCACTTCGCTTTTCTGAGAAGGCGTTAGATATATTTTAACTCCTAGAGTTTTGATATAGTTTGAGACGATCGGGCTAATAAATCCGCTTTCATTATCCATAACTACGATTTTTGGCACTGTGAAATAATGTAATACTTTAATTAGTTTGCTTCTTAAGTATAGGGCTGATTTCTCCTTTATACGGAAAAATTTCGTGAACTTAGTGAATTTGTCTATGCAGGTTATATATTTTTCATGATCTATTTCGAAGAGGTCAATGTGTATTATTTCTGAAGGATATGTGGGAGTGGGGGTTTCTTGGTACTCAGGTTTAAGAGGGTGGCGGTCGTATTTGTTTAGATTGCAAGTTTCGCAACTTTTGGTATATTTTTTTATAAGTTTACTCATATGCGGGAAATAGTATTTTTCTAAAATTTGATCCTTATTTTCTTTGAAATTTCGATGGGCTCTACTATGCTCTTGTTGAATGACTCTGAATTGATTGTCTTCATTTGCCAAATCTTCTACGATCCTTTGTGTTAGTCGAATTTTATATTTCCTGAAATTTCCTTTATATATATCCTGTAATAATTGTACGTATTCTTCGGGAATAGCAATTCCATTTAGAATGTTGGGGTTAAGTTTCTCCTTTAACGTTTGCAGTAAGTTTTCCTTGTTTATTTCCTTTAAACCTATGTAGTGGCGATAATAACTCGGATGGGGTTCTTCGAGAGCGTATAGTTCTTTCCCTATTTTAAAGACCAACTGATTTTTGAAGACGTTTAGCGGAGCTTCGCAGTATGGGATCAATTCTGAGCTATCTTCTTCTGCACTGTGCATTGTTGATGCACTTGAAGAGGTTAAACTGTTTAATTCTGTCTTCAGTCTCGACAATGCATCAGCCACAAGGTTTGTTCTTCCTGGCTTATAAATAAGCTCATAATTATACTCCTCTATTCTGGCTTTCCACCTCTTTAGTTTTGCATTAGTGTTTCTCGTACTTAAAGCGAATGTTAGAGGCTGGTGGTCGGTTAGTATTTTTATTTTCTTAGCTCCATATAAGTAATTCCTTAGGTTTTCTAGGGCCCAAACTATCGCTAGCATTTCTTTTTCGTTTGTAGCGTAGTTTTCCTCAGTTTTACTGAGCGACCTAGAGACATAAGTAATTGGCCTGTCTTTTCCAATTTCGCCTTGAGATAACACAGCGCCAATTGCCGTATTTGAGGCATCAGTTGTTAAAACAAAGGGTTTGTCGAAATCAGGAAAAATTAGTACTTCAGATGATGTTAGAAGTTCTTTAAGGTTATTAAATGCTTTCATCTCATCGGGATTGAGTTTAATCTGGACTTTTTTTGATTGGGAGGCTTTAATCTGAGCGTTCTCTCCCCTCGTTAGATTTGTAAGGGGCTTTGCAATTTTTGCGAAGTCCTTTATAAATCTTCTGTAATAAGAGGCGAGGCCAAGGAATCCTTTTAACTCTTTAAGATTGTCTGGGGGTTTAATATTACGGATTGCTTGAATTTTCTTAGGATCAGGTTTAATTCCTTCCCTCGTTATGAGGTAGCCCAAGAATTCAGTTTCTTCTTTTAAGAATTCTGTTTTGCTAAGGTTTACTCTAAGGTTGGCTTTTTCTAGTTTTGCAAATATCGTTTCAATGTTTTTTATATTTTCTTGTTCTGTTTCGCCCAATATAACAATGTCATCGATATACACAAAGCAAATTTTTCCTATTTCCTCACGTAAGACATCGTCTATTGTTCTTTGAAAAATTTCGGGTGCATTTTTCAATCCGAATGGAAGTCTTGTAAATTCATACTTGCCATTCATTGTAGAGAATGCTGTTTTTGGTATGTCTGAAGTTTTCATTCTTATTTGATGGAACCCTGAGGTCAGGTCTAGAGTCGAAAAGAATTTGGATTTTCCTAGACTGGCTATTGTATTTGAAATATCTGGAATCGGATATGTGTCTGGGACTGTAACTGCATTTAGACGTTTATAATCAATGACTATACGGTATTTCTTTTCCCCTGAAGCGTCCGGTTTTTTGGGGACTATCCATAGAGGCGAATTATAGGGGCTTTTAGATGGTCTTATAATGCCGTCTTCTAGCAACTTTTTAATTTGTCTCTCTACTTCGCTCCGTAAATTTATAGGGTAAGGATATGATTTTGTATATATAGGTTCGCTCATGTTTGTTTTTATTTCTGCTCTTACGCTTGTCTCAATCACTTCTTGATCATTAATCGGACCAAATATTTTGCTATATTTCTTCATTATGGATTGGAGAACCTTCTTAGTTTTTTCAGTCAAATGATTATCTCTAATTTCTATATTGTAAACTTGAGTGGATTGTTTTTCTTTCAGTTTTAATTTTATATTTGGTTTTATGGTGAGAAAATTATTCTTTCTGTCTATAACGGCTTCTAATTCTTTTAATGCATCATCGCCGATTATACCATCGAAAGATCTCAAGCCAGGTAGAATAAAGAATTCTAAATCTGTGTTATTACCAACACTTTTAAAGAATTTACCATTCACCTTGCGTTCTATTGTCACTTCACCGCCTGCAGATCGAATTTTGAAAGGTTTTTTTACGGGAATAGAATTTTCGCCTAATGCGGGGCAAATAAAATTTTTATTCGCTCCTGTGTCCACAAGAAATTTTAGGATGTTGCCTTCTTTGGTTCTATACTCTAGGTATGGAATGCTAGAGAGGCATCTGTCATAAAATTTGCTTTGGTGGTCGGTTCTTCTTCTTCTGCTTCATGATTATATTCTTGGAGGTACTGCAAATAAGCTTCCATTTCTGCAGCATAATTTTGGGAACTATCGTCCAACTCTTCGTTATCATTATTTTGAGGGTCTTCTGCTTGCGTGACTGTGTTAAATAGCCTTTGTTGCTTGGGACGGAAGTTTTCTGAACCATTTGGTCGCTTAAATTGGAAATTCTGTCCTTGATTTGCCGGCCTATTTGAATAGTCAACTTGTTTCGTTTGGATCGACCTGTCAATTTCCATTTGCTCTAATGGCTTAGGGGGTCTTGGTGGAGGAGGATTGTTTCGTTGATGTTGGTTATTCTGCTGTATGTTAAAAGCCTTTATCATTTGTTGTATGGGGAGCGACCTTGGAGGTAGATGATGCTTCCTATGCTCTTGTTGGCTTGTAAAAATTTGATTTGTAGGAGCTGAGATGGTATTAGTTACGTTTTTCTTATGAATGGTTACATTTCTAAAATTTAAGTTCTGTATCTCCAAGCAAGATGTGTAGGCTTCTGGTAAGGTTTGCGGTTTCTGTATAATCAGCATTTTGCTAAGATCACCATTTAGTCCTCTTACAAACACATCTAGTGCGCGGTTTCTATAATTTTCGGTCAGTGCTCTTATAGTTTCGGCTGAATAGTCTTCAGATTTAATTTTGTTGATGATGAGAGATAGCTGGTGGTTTACACTAGCATAAAATTCATCTAAGGTCGAACTTCTTTGGGACATATTGCTTAGTTGATGCTCTAGTGTCCTAATATCTCTTTTGTCGGCATAGTGTAGAGATAAACACCTTTTTATCGATGCCCAGTCCTCATCAAATATATTATAGGATATTAGGGCTGTATCGGCATGTCCTCTGATCTTTTGTCTTATACTTTGCAGTATAGACCTATAAATCGGTTTTTGTCGGACTATTTCGTAATCCTTAAGTATGTTTTCTACAGTATGTATCCATGAAAGGTACTGTACTGGATTGCCGTCAAAGATTTGCAATTCTCTGACGCAATCTGGAAGTTTGCTTATTTCCTTCAGGTCGCTTTCATTGAGGGGTGGTTGAAGGGTTTGAGGTGATACAGGATCACTTGTGATTTTTCCTTCTAATGTCGAAAGCCTTGAATCTATTTTCTTAACTAATTCAATTTGTGCGTTAAGTGCACCGGTTAACTGAGTAATCGCGGAGTGAATCGCTTCCATTATTAGTGTATATTTTAAACTATTGCTTTAATTTAATTCAATTTCTTGGTGTTTGAAGTGAAAAAGGGGTTTTTGATATTGATATTGTTACTTAATTAAATTCGATTTATTCGATTGTTTCAAATTAAAAAGGGTTTTTAATATTGGTAAGTAGTTTTACTAATTGAATATTATGTACTTAATTTTGTACTCACATGAGTAAAATCAGCATCTTCTTTATTGAGACTTGTTGGCAAGATCCAGCGCTGTCCGGATGTTCGGTATATTTTCCTTTTTGACCTTTTATAGTCTACTAGTGGTACTCGAAACAATCACTTGACACTGTCTTTAGTTCTGTTTTTGCGAGTATTGTCGCGACATTAATTTGTATGTATAAACACTCGCGAAAGAGTTCTGTCCTTATAAAGTTTTAACTTTAAAATCACGTTTTAATGTTCTCACGGGTATTTAAACGCTTAGGACTGTCTGTTTTTAAGGTTTCTTCATAAATCCTTTCACTTCACGTTCGAATGATCTTACGGGTATTAAAACACGAGTGACTGTCTATTATATAAGGTTTCAACATTAAACCTTTCGCAACGCGTTCGAATGATCTAACGGGTATTAAAACACGAAGGATTTTTCACTCTTTTCTGGTTCTTATGTTATCGACACACGTATTAATGTTCTTACGGTTATTAAACGCGTGTCCCTGCTCGGGCGCCAGTTATAAATTCTTTTAATAAATTAAATAAAAAAATTTATTTCTGAGACAAGTGTCTCGCTTTATTGCCAACTTAAATCTAATTACAATTTTAACATTTGGTTCTATTTATTGAATTTATGGTGGGAAAATGTATAACAAATTTGTGGGAATGGGTTATGGAATTTATAATGACTAAGCAAATATGTTGCAGTCGGATATTCGATCCGTATCCGCTGCAGTTCACAGGTTGCTAGCGCGTGTGCTGACTTAGCTATCTTGATGTTTCAGCTTTGCCGGCGCGTGTGCTGACCAATGCATGTTTAATGTGATAACTGCGACGAAGATAATTCACAATTCTTTACCAAACCGGTTACAGACAAATATAACGTACAGATCTACTTATATCTAATAGTAAGGTTTTTAAACGCGTTCCCAAAGGGAACAAAGTCGAGCTTACTTTTACGCCGATGACGTCTAACTGTATGAAGCTCGAACCACTAATAACATTCTCCAACTTGTCTAATGATCTCGGACAAGTTGGAACAAGCAAAAACCCTACCGAGGCATAATTAAATGATTTTTTGTAGCCAGAATTTGCGAATTTGGATTGGGCGAGCTATGGTTCCAGCACGATAGGGCTAAGCCGTCCAACAATCGATTTATTGCACACTTAGTTCACTTATTGTGTAGTCAGTCATTTTGGTGATTTTGCTGCTATTTGACGACGTTGGCAACGACATCCTCCCAGTCATCCTGAGCACTAAAATAGCTTTCAAATGAACCAATATTAGTAGAAATGTTTTCCACTAAATGGCAGTTTTTTTGTATTGAGCTACAGTGAAACATTAGGACTTCTCCTATGAAGCTAACAAACTGACGCTCAAATTCTTAACTCACTCACATTAATTTATCAACCGTGAGCTCACATGACTGCCGAACCGAAGCCTTTAAAGGGGAACAGGGAAACACCGTAGTAGAGTCGATTTGGGACTAAATATCACTGTCAGTCAGAATGAACCTTTCAAACTGGACAATGTAGACCAATATTTCCGTCCACTTGACCTGGATTGAAGATAGCCATATCCAAACCTAAGTCCAACAAAGCCGCTACAGCAGACGTAATAACTTGCGAGCTCTTCAAAGCGGCGGGCGATGACTTGGCAAGGAGCATACACCAGCTGTTATTTAAAATATGGTCGAACGAAAGTATGCCCGATGAATGGAACAGTAAGAAGCGGAATAGGAAGGAAATGTAGTCGCAGAACTATGCATTTCACTCCTTAAAGCCGTTGAAGCTTAGATTTCTCTTCAACTGCCCTTTGGTTGGTAGTCTTTTAGAGAATTCCTCTTCTGGAGCAACTTTTTCGATAATCCGGAAGTTTAGCCGAAACGGTCAAAGCATTGTTGTTTTAGACTTCGAACCGTGCATCGGTCGCGGTAGAAAAGACCGGTGGTGTATTGTCGCTACTATGGGTACAACTTGGAGCAGCATTTTTAGGTTTCAGTTAGAAACTTAGTTCCCTGACTCTTTAGTACTTCTTCCACGAAAAGGCAGCGAGAGAAAGAGAAAAGTAATTCAAAGTGCTCTCTGTATATTCACACGAAGTAAACCCCTGACCTAAAGGCTCATAGTACCAGCACCTGTGCTAATATTTAACAATTAAAATTTGGGGACTACCCATCTTTTTTTAAATCTCTCTTAGAAACTTTCTTTTAAACAGTCATAAGGAGACGAGCCCCAAAACCAAATAAAAAGATTGACAGGTGCTAATTTGCGTTTTGAAAATTTAAAACTTTACTTGAGTTCGTCTCTTAAAGAAACAGATAAATTAAAAAAAAAAATTGATTCAGAAACTTGAAGCGAGCTGAAGCATAGTCGGCCTTCGCTGCTATTTCTGTAGGCGTGATGAATAGATAAAGTTTGCCTCTTCACAGATAAAAAGAAGAAATAAACGTCTTCAGATAAAAACGTTTCCATTAAAGCTCAAAGTGTTTTTCGTTAAGTGGCAACTTATGAACTTACATGCTCGTACATACCTCCTAAAGGTTGTTTCTTTTTTTTTATAATTTTTCAATTTCCTTTTTATAGGTTGACCACTTACCATCACGACAGAAGAAGACACGTATACTATAGCAACACTGCCGGCAATATCGTGAACGTGATTCTCAGCAATCAATACCAACGAAATCTTTCTCCGTGCTGTTTCGCGTCACTGAAATTAAAGTCGATAGTTTCCATGTATTTACAGATGCTTTCCTGATAGTCCTTGGCGAGAATGATTGCATTTGCCAGAGAAACCTCTCTCTATTTCTACGTTGTAAGTGCCACATTTTGCTGGCGTATTGAATTGGCGATTATTTACACGTATTGTGGCAGAGACCATTAAATTTTATTGACCAAGTTAAATACATTGAATGGTCATGATGTTAGTGGGTGGTTAGCATGCTCATTTTCTCTTAACGATACAAACTTGTGGGATGCAACATTTGGAAATACTTCTAATATACCATGTTCCGTGGTCTTTTAGACGATTCGGAACCTCAAAATGTTTTGTCGTGGTAATTACTATAAACGTCAATAAATAAGCAAACAGAGTGTACTGTGTTTTTGTTGAAATTACACTATCCTACAGTATCACGGCATGATTTTCCCATTCCTCACTGTGGACCAATATCTTGAAGTTATAGTTACGGTCTTATTTTGAAGGTCAATCGTCGATTCTCTTTGCGAAATAGATTTGAATCTACGAAGTGCAAAGTAGACCAAAACGAAGATAATGTGATGTGTGCCAACTTTGTTCTCTTCGCAGCACAAAACGGAAGCGAAATCATTTCGAATGTGATGCAATAATTCCGCAGCGATTCCACATATTCAATTCAATATTCGATTCAATTCATAATATTTAATTGAATTTATTTCATCATAATCAAATTCCATTTCTACCAATGGGATATCATATCCAGCATCTCCAATAGGTGGTATCATTGATTCGAGCATTCCAGAACCACGGGGGGTACTGATGTAGCTGGTTTATTCAACCGAAATTCCCAAATTATTGAGGTCATGGTGGCAAGGATGGGTGAGTAGTGCATTAGACCTGCAGAATGCCATAATCTTTTGAGTGTCTGAGAAGGCTATCTCCATGTGGCCATTGAAGTATGTTTGCTTACTATTCAACAAATGCCTAGACAATGACTATAAGGAGGAAGCACCCTTTGAAAACATTCGAAATTGAGGGCCTGCGAACGTGGCTAGAACCTACAATGAAGATAAACAATATGTTGGTTGAATGGCTGTGATGCACTTTCCATTGTGTTTAACTTACATAGTGCTGTATCCTTGACGAGGAAATGTAAAAAAAATTGTAAAAATTGGAAAGATGCCAAAACCCAAAATCGAAGACTTTAATCAGACTTTTGGCTCAAAAGGAAAAGATCTGAAACAGTCCCTGAATCCACCTAAGTTGAGGAATACCATAGAATATCATAGATATCTTTAATTGCAAACTTTACTTACAAACAACAAATGAGACAATCCACAGCGTTCAGGACTGGTATTTCGGTGTAATGTCGATCAGAAATAGAAAACGTTTTCTGGCAACGTTAAATCGTTGTTGCGAAGAATAGAAAACAGAGCGCTCTATTTGAACCTCCATACGAAAATATGCAAAATTTACTAATACCGAACGGAACAAAATAAGGTTAAAGTGGCCATAAGTTTGGCAAATGAACTTACCTACATAGATTTCTAAAAATTATGGAACAAAGATATTGAAAAAAAAAACTGATAATAGAGCAAAGAACATGGAGTAAAGTTAGGGTCTACGTATCCGCAGTAAGCAGTTAAGTATGGAAGGAAAATGCGTTTAATCGGTGCAGACTTGGGCAGATGCATCAGAAAGATGAACGGGGAATATGAAGACTAATATTGAAAACCATTCTCTATATTTAACAGGCAACTCCTTAGTCAGCGCCTAAGTCGACCAAAGACGTTGATGGTTGGGAATATATGCTCCGACATCGGAGGAGAAGACCGCGGGTGAATTACCGATATTACGAGTATCAGTAGGTTTCACCCACCTCCATTATCCATTTCACGCATAGTATGGACGTTAACTATGCAGACTCATCTCTGGTAATAACTTTGAACAGTGAGTAAAAGATTCAAAAGTGACATTTTCGGCGTCGAAAATGGGCACCATTGGGTACGATAACTTAAATTGGGTTGGACTTGAACCTTAACTAACGAGCCTCTACAGTCAGCAAGAACTCCCGCCAGTTGTATCCCAGTTAGTTCAGGCCACGTTCTATTTGCCATTTAAAATGAAGACATATTCCACTGTGTTGTCTCTCGGAGTTGGATTCAAAAACTTTCCGCTCCAAGGAGCTGGTATCTACATTGTCAAGGTTGCTTAGCAATCTAAACCGGGGTATTTAAACTGTTTTTAATAAGGTCGGCATGGCTTTGAAAAACTAGAACATTTCCGTAAAACAAGACTGTGATAGTTGGTTTTTTGTAAAATGCCCTTTTGCTTGGTCGAGGGAGAGGTATACTACTCAGTTGCCATATAAGCCCAAAGAAGCAGCGTTTAATAAGTGTGGTTCGTCGGAACGGTCGGAATTGAAGCGGAGCCAAGCTAAATAGTTCCTGATCATCTTCAAGTTGTAGCAGCCCATCAGCAGTTACGTTGTGTTTACGCGTCGATATTGTGTATCCCTCTTGCTTGACAGCGGGTCTGCAGCGACTATACCTTAGAAGCTTATTCGAATTTCGAAAAGTGACTCTTGACACCTACACCGATTCAAAAGCAGAGACTTTCCGTTCTAGGTAATCTGATCAAAACCAGGGCACAACTAAATCCTATTAACGGAGTTTATTGGGAATTGAATAATGTATACAACGCTCTGCATCCAGTATATCTTATCGGTAACTGACACTGAGCGTAACTTCAGTACCAACAATGAGAAAAGGTGACTACTCACGCGTTAAGAGCTTCAAACCTAAAAGTTTGACTTCATTTATGTTAAATAGCATTTTCATCGAAATTGAGGGTGCTTTAGTCAATGCAACTTTTAACGGCATGTGTAACTCACCTAGACTAGTGATATTCCTATCATTGGAATGGATTTTGGATATATGCGGCTATGATAAGGCCAGTCATTCCAACGTAAGGTGTCGTTCACACAGCTGACGTCGATTTTAACGATGCAAATACCATTCATGGATAATGGCTGGGAATTTGAATTTCGCTTTAGCTACAGCAGACAGCTTTGTGTTTTGTTGGTAGTTCCACAATTGGTTATACTGTTTATTTCGGAATTTAATGAGCTCAACATACCCTACTCATGTTCATGTTCTACAGACGAAGAGCAGGGCTGTGAGTTCGGAAAAAGAATTTGAACAGCAGAGAGTGCTGTCGTCAGCAAAGGAATAGATCGTTGATAAAAATTAAAGAGAGTGTCGGAGACAGAACGGAGCTGGGGTATACCAGCATTTATTTCTTTCGTCAGATTGATGTAAACTTTGGTTCAAGGAGTTGGAACAAATATCCTCACGATCGGCGGATAGAAGACAAGCTATCCAAGAAGTTCAAACGTCGTACAGTACTAAAATGCCAAATATTTTTAAGCTCGCTGCAAAGAGGAGAAAAAATTCAATGGAAATAACCTCGCCGAAATACATCAAAAACGTTTACTTACAAATGAAAAGGAAATTTTTGACCGGTGGCTTGAATACTGCAAGGAGTTGCTTAACAAACAGTTTCCACGTGATATCGTGCCGACAGCTGGTCTGTTCGAGGAGGAAGTTTTGGACTTTTCAATCGAAGAAATAAGCATAGCAATTGGAAAAATGAAGCGGGGTAAAGCGGCGGGACCAGACAGAATTCCATTAGAGTTTTGGTCGAAGATGGAGGGAATCGGCAGGGAATGGCTATCGAAATTCTTAAATAAATTAAAATGTGGACAACCTATGCCGAATCAATGGAGAAGTAGCTTCTTGGTTCCATTATACAAAGGAAAAGGCGATACTCGAGAATGCAACAACTACCGTTCAATCAAGCTTATGTCACACACAATGAAAATCGTCGAAAGAGTCTTAAACGAACGTCTTCGCCAAATAATAAAGCTCGATAATAGCCAGTGTGGATTTGTTGAATGAAGATCGACGGCGGACGCTATCCAAAGCCTACGAATAATAATGGAAAAGCGCCGAGATTCGTCTAAGGATTTACACATGGTATTTATCGACCTCGAGAAAGCATTCGATCGAGTGCCTAGGAATCTCATATGGGCCGCGCTGAGGTCTCAAAACGTACCGGAAACGTATGTTAGAATAATACAAGACATGTACGGAAACGTGAAAACTGCGGTTAAAAGCTCTGCTGGACTAACGAGAGAATTTCCAGTTAATGTCGGAGTGCATCAAGGAAGCGTACTTAGCCCTTTCCTCTTTAACGTAGTATTCGACTATCTTTTAAAAGACTGCATGCGCGAAGCCAATGTAACGCCAATTCTCTTCGCTGACGACGCAGTTATACTTAGTCGTTCAAAGACGGAGCATTTGACGTGCCCATTTGAGCATCCGTTGCGACCTGTTCCGGATATAATGTTAGACGGAATAGTTCTTCCAAAAAGCACTATCTTTAAGTACTTAGGATCAATCGTTAACATGGAAGCGAAATGTGACGACGACGTAAACCACAGAGTGAGTGTGGGATGGATGAAATGGCGGGAAAATTCGGGAATCTTTTGCGACCAAGCTGGTATTGCCACGTTCAAGGAAGATCTGCGGAAAATCCGGCCAAAAAGGCACTATCAACTACGGTCACTCCAACTGTAAGAAAACGAGGTCGGAAAAAGAATTCCTGGATTTCTCAGATGGCAAATGCGCAACAACGCCCGGGGCTAACCACTGAAGCGATCCAGGACCGAGCATTATGTAGACGCGTTCTGCGGTCTGCGACATTAGCCAACCCCATAAGCGGAGCAGCAGCGATGCAGTAAAAATGGGAAACTCGTTACGCATAAGTTCGTATAACGAGGAAAGGGTTAATAAAAGGATAAGAAGATGTAAACTTTGGTTCCACTTTAGGGCTGGACAAATCCTGTTTTCCATCCGCTCGGAAAAAGTCTTAAAGAGTAGAATTGATGAAAAAACTTGGGTATACCATCTATACCGGCGGATTTGTGAATATTAAGATCTTTTCTCTTGCTACAACACGAATGCGAAAGTGGGTTTGTTCCATTAAAGATCCGACGCACTCAAGTTTATGCGGAGACATAGCACAATCTGGAAGTGTTGAGTTGGCCGCAAAGATTGCACCAAACAGATTGACTTTGTCCAAAAGGCTGGCAGCTGGAATGTCATTATAAACGAGCGTTGGGATGGGGGATGAGGCAGAATTTTTAACATTTTTTAATGCCATTGGGACACTGTTGTATTTGCTTATCATCAGACTCCGAAAGACAATCAGTCTCGGCTACGTGAGGATTTTTTTCGCTCTCCTGACACTGCTCTTGACACAGTAATGAATCTCTCTCAAAGTCATCTTCCATTTAAGAAAGTTAGTCTCTGATACAACACACGCTGCGTGTTGAACATGCCATCTAATGCAATAAAAGACATGAACGTACAACATGTCTGCCTAAAGGCTTCCATTGACAGTTGGGTCACAATTGAGCATAAATATTGTACATATGGCATTACCTAGGATGTCAACGGCTTTTCTTCTATCACTGAATAGGAAAGGCTACAGGGTGTTTCTTGTCGTCTAACGGAGCACTACAATTTTGCCTAGCACTTGAGTGTGCCATGCATAAGTGATACAACATCCTTCTTGCTGTAAAAGTGAAACGATAACGCGGGTCACTACCTCTGTGAATAACCAACCTGTGAATGTATCAGGTACTCCTGACACTGATTTGGGGGCACTGTATCACCGTACCCATCCACGAGACAGGCGATTCTATTTCCTTCAAGAACTATCGAAGCATATCTCTGGTTAATCTCGCATATAAGATCCTATTGAACGCACTATGTGAATGTTCAAAGCCGTTCTGCAACACTCAAATCGGCACGTACTAGTGTGGCCTCGGACAATAGCCCAAAATTTCACACTGCCTCAGTGAAAAAAGACCAACGAATTTTAAGTCAAGACTCAATACATTTCCATCAACTTCAAAGCCACATATGATAGCATTCATCGTCATGGCAATGGCTAAATTGGGGATCCCGACAAAACTGATCCAATTTTGTCGCGTGACACTGAAAATCACGAGGCGCTATGTGCAGTTTGGGAACAGCTTTTCTGAGTTGTTTCAAACATGCACCGGATTTGTGATACTTTCAACCCTTATTCGAGGCAGAAAGTGAGCAGGGCAATTAGCCCCACAAAATTGTATGCGGACGATATCGATATCACTTAAGGAATGAATAGCGAAGCGTGATGTTATGAGGCAGATGCATATATTGCAGCAAGGCCTGCTGATCAACAGGAGGGAAATGGAGCCCCTGCAAGTTCACCACATAAGAATTAATGATAATCACTGTCTATTTCAATTCAAAACCGAATTGCTTAGAAGGTCATATTGCAGTCCCAGTCATCCTCCATGGAATATAGAAAACAAACAAGGATAAAGTGGCACTTGCACATTTCGAGTGATGTACGCCCCTGTCTACAGTGGTACACTGGAAGTGGAGATTTACCCAAGGAATTAAAGGGATGAGCAGCAACATGGTCAAAAAACAGACTCAAAATTTAGAGCCTTAAATAGCTGTGGCATAAAGAGTGGAGGGGCACCAGCGCTTTAGCACGTAATGCTTACGAATAAGTCATCGTGTGAGACGGCAACAGACGAAGATCTACTATAGAGGCTAACAAAGAACTGAACAGGCTAAAGAGGCATGTTACGAGTAGTTGATGCCCAAGACCGCCCGGTCTACGTACTGTGTCTCTACTTTGTAAGTAGGCGATCTGAAACAAGTTTTCGAAATGTCAAGAACTAGAAAACAAACACTACTAATGAAGTTTTGAGTTAAAAAGTTTTCTTTCTTTTGGAGATTTTGTCAATTTTTCTTTTTCATTTTATTTCAAGGAAGTATGGAAATAAAATGCTACAACACGGGTAGTGAAAACTCGAAGAAGAAGTCCTTAGTTGCCGTAACTCACGATGCTTCTCATTGCCAGGAAATCAATAGATCTCTCAGCACCATATAGAATGTAACCATATCTACCAACTCCTATAAAAACAACCAACCATCTCTTCCTAAGGACAAATAAGTGGGTTGATCCAGATACACATCGTCGGATAAACCAGGCTACGTGCACCACGTAAAAGTTACATCGAGACAATTTTTCATTTGGACGACAAACTCGTACACTTCCTCTCTCTAGCTTACAACAACTATTATTTTCTCTTTTCAGGAACTCCAAGGGATACTGGCTTCAATTGCTACTGCTAACAGGAATCTGTAATCACTTTTTTTGACTTTCGCTTTGGAAAAAATGTACCGACTAGCCTGCGGTGCATATGTATGTGGTTGGTGGGAAAAAATTACTCTCTTTCGGGGTTGCTACATGGGATGAAAAGTTGGAATTTTTGTCCTGTTTTCGCAGCAAAAAAGGAGTAAAAAAACCGAACCCCTACGAAGACCAACTTTCTTGCTAAGCCGCTATGATTAATAGTATTCAAACTTTTTATATTCGTACAGCAAAAAAAAAAACACTTATTCGGTGTAGAAATAGGTCAATAGTGCTTACAGGTTAGTAAGTTGTGCATGTTTATAAATTGAGTTTCTGTCAGATGATTTTCATCCAATTATTGTGGAGAACACAAAGTGTTATAAATGAACGATTTCCAGAAACTTGCCACTGAAAGGAGGTCTTTTTCAGATAGTTTCGGGAACTAACCATCGTTGCTCATACTTTCAGTGTTCAAAAAAACTATAATATAAGTGTGCTAGTTTAATGGTGAAAAAATAAATTTTGACTAAATAATGAAAATTGTATTTTCTGTTTTAGAACAACTCAGAGGCGATTTGTCATGTCATCGTCATTTCAACAATACACTATCGACGTACGTTTAGCTTTCGAACGAACGACAGACGTTAGTATCTATGAAACCAACCAAATTAAGGTATAGTTTTGAAAATAACCAATTTCGAAATGGAAACTTAATTTATTCCACAAAACTAGAAGTTTTGAACAGTTTGTCTATTGTCTACAGGCTAGTGATGCTACAGAATTTTACGTTTGGCCGACAATAATAGAAAAATGGTGCTGCACATATTCGAAACAGAGGAACGAATTTGTAAGATAAAGTTGTGCTTCTGAGGGGCGCAAAACACCCTCGAGTACGAACTTTATATATTTTGAGTGAAGCAGAGGGATTGCTGAATGGATCTTGCGTTGAATATTTAATTTTGAATACCTGGATGGATTACCCTTACTTAGTGGGCCCTAGAACTTACAATTATTTGTGCATTCAGATTGTAGCACAAACTCTTTAAGTCAAAAATAGGTGAGTAACCACTCTGCGTTATAAAAATGTTACTGGTAACGTAAATAGGAAAACTGCTCGCATGAGAAATGATGGAGACTTTATGTCAGAACAAGCCTGGGCTCTCATCGCGTAAGACGACGATCGTCTGACGACGTCGTTTCGATTAGTTTACTAGGTGAAAAGTAACCTCACTGACCGCCAGAATGCGCTGCTATTGCAGAAAAGGTTATGGTGCCTTGAAGTCCGTTCAAATTTAGGCAGACATGCCAAATTTCAGTGCGATACTGTCTTTAGTTTTGTTTTGACAGCTGATTGTTGTTGGCGTGTTTAGCATCATGTTGAGTACGGACAAAAAAGATTTTCGTTCTCTCATAAAACATTATTTTTTGAGAGGCAAAACGGCGAAGGAAATAAAAGAAAAGTTTGATAAACATTATGGGGCTAATGCTCCGTCAGATTACACCGTGAAATATTGGTTTCGAGAGTTTCGTAGTGGCCGCAACTCTACTACCGATCAAGTCCGCAGCGGCAGGACCTCCGATGCGGTAACAGAGGACAATGTCAAAAAAATACACGAAATGGTGTTGGCTGACCGGAAAGTGAAGGTGGGCGAGCTAGCAGATACCACAAAGATTAGTCCTGAGCGCCCACGCCAAATTTTTTTGGCAATATTCTGCATATGAAAAACTTATTCTGCCGCTGAGTGCCGCGCATACTCACTCCTGAACATAAACACGAACGCGAGAGCACTTCGAAAGAGTGTTTAGACTTGCTGATGCGGAATCGGCGTCGATTGGTAACTGTTGGTAAAATCTGGATCCACTATTACACACCAGAGAACAGAATGAGTGCCCGGCAATGGACTGAAGCAGGCACGAGTTCTTCGAAGCGGCCGAGGGAGGCTCAATGGGTCGGAAAGGTTATGGCGTCGGTTTTTTTAGATTGTCAAGGCATACTCTTCGTAGACTTCGTTGAAAAGGAAAAACCATCAACAGCGAGTATTACTGTGCATTATTGGAGCGATTGAAAGCCGAAATCGCTGCGAAACGGCCTCACATAAAGCGAAAAAAATTTTGTTTTTGCAAGACAATGCGCCGGAGCATAAGAGCATCGCAACCACAGCTAAAATCAATGACTTAGGGCTCCAATTGCTGTCGCATCCACCGTATTCACCCGATTTGGCTCCCTCGGACTATTATCTCTTCCCAGACCTCAAAAGTAGGCTCATCAATAAAACATTTTGCAGACCTTCCGGCAAATTACTTTTCGGACGGGATCAAGAAGTTAGGAAATCGCTGGAATAAGTGTATCAACCTTAAAGGCGACCATATTGAATAAAATAAAAAAACATTTAAAATTTTTGTTTTTCATTCCCAAGGAGGTTACAAGAAACTTGATCCGTGTTAGAGGAACAATAACTTACGAAGCAAAATACCTTCTCCGTATTACAGAAGTTCATGGAAAAATCCTTTTCCTCAACAATTCAAGTCCCACGATATAGTAAAATTCTATGTAACGAATGAACGTAAAATCTCCCTTGTGATTGGGAATTTGAAAGGAAAATCACCTAACGGAACTGTGTGACATGCTCCCGTCCCAATTTCCAATTTCACTCCAAAATAAATTGCTTTCACAATGTTAATGTGTAAGGAGATGATTTCTGTCAAAACAAAATAGTTTTGTCATACGTCACTATGATCTGTCATTGGTTATGCATTTCAGATACATATGTTCTATGAATCTGAGTCAGGAGAAACTCAGAAGTGTACACAGTGATGGTTAGATTGTGCAGGGAGCTTATTGCATGGTAACAGCTTCCTTTTAGTTTAAATTATACATATAGACCCTCAAAACACTAAAAGCGGGACGAAGTTACGAGTATATGCTAAGAGTGCACGTATAAGCAAACAGAAGAGCTCTTCCTTTCCATGCCACTAAAAGCCACTCTTGGCTATTTGACTTGTTTCATAGAAGATTTGTTAGCATAACGTTCACGATGACAGTCAAGTGACAAAGCTTTGAAATGCTAAAAACAAATGTTCTTAATGGATCACTTTAGGCATATGTGAATGAAAATTGAGATTTACCAACTCCAAGCTTCAAGTAACAATCAATTGGCTTGGCTTGTAGTTTTTGATGGCATTTCGTCACATAAAACTCAAATGCGCCTTCGTTCACTCATATTCCTAATAGTAGTAAATTAAAAAAATACAAACAGAATGTACGAGTAATTCTATCAAAAACTACCGGAAACTTGTATTTTAAGATAAATTTTCTAAAGATCGTGACACTACATTTAACTATGTCGAGAGTGATTTTTCCAGAAATACTTTTTCCTGTGGGGTCTTCATGAGAAATCACACCTGAGTCGTAATACACTTCTTTTAAGTGCTGCTTGAAATTCCGAACTACGATTCAGCGTTCTACGAGAAATATGTTTCGTCTGCTTAGAGCGACTTATCGTCCATATAATCGACCTAAGAAAAGTTCAAGAAAAATCGCTGATTTGATCAAAATATTGTTCAGTGAAAACGCCCATTTTTGGCGTAATAGCTACGTCAAAGCAGGCAAAGCAACAGTTTTGTGTGGTTTATTTGCTAATGGAATCATCGGTTCGTATTTCTTCAAAACTAAGCCTGGCCTGAATATCGCATCATAATAACGAACTAAGCGAACTAACGAATTTAAGCCAGTGGTCTCGACGACAAGACTTAAGTGAAAGAGTGATTCGGTCAACAATTTCCTGTTCACGCTTTGGATCATGTGAAATCACACCTCTAGCCTTTTTTCTTAAGGTCTACGCGAATTCGAAAGCCTTTATCAGGAATTTCAGGCCAACATTACTCGAGTCATTGCTCGAACGCGACATCGGAAATCAGAATTTTAGAATAGCTCTTTTGCATGGTTGTTAAGATACCCGATAATATTGAATTTTTGAATTGTTTTTTTATTTTGGAAAAAGTACTTCTAAAAGAAACACCCTTTACTGTGCCAAACTTGAGGCCGATCTGTCAATTAATTCATTTACAGCATCACGATTTCTACAATAAATAAAATTATTGAACACCCCTCAGGGTAGGGGTTAGAATATACCTGCGGTAGGAATGCCTGTCGTGAGAGGCGACTAAAATCTATCTGGGCTGGATTCCTAGATTCGTGAGGGGCGAGTAAATGCCACCACTCAAATAAGTATCCCATCCTCAAGGCAAGGTATTATGTGACCCGTGCAAGGCCTGAATAATGCTCGGGATGTAAAACCAATAGAGCACCGCGAACGGAGACCTCCGGATATTCGGCGTGCTCTGGTTGTAACGTAGTCTTACCGCATTACAGGGATCTCTGATGCGGTGGACTTCCCTTCCCCCATACTCGTAGGATCTTAATATGGACCTAAACAAAAAAAAAAACAAATAATACAAACAACCCAAATAACGCAGTAAACTCAAAGAATTTACCGCAGTCGTTTGATCCCTTCTCTAAAAGTTCAAGAATATCACGAACTCCCTCACCAAGATCGAATGTCTCCCAGAAAAAATGTCCGCCCGAAGCAGAAAAAAAAATTTAACAGGGTGTTTGCCATAAATTGTGTGTCGCACTTGGACTTTCCTCTACTGACTAACTAAAAATGAAAGAAAAGGCTTATGGAGACTTAGTTACATTAAAGACACGTCTTGAATGGTACAAAGCATTCAAGGAAGTCCGAGCAATCGTAGAAAATATGCCTCATTATGGACGAACTTTGACTTTCACGACAGATGAAAATATCGAAAAAATAAAAATTATGTTGTTTTTTGTTCCAGCTTAACAGAAAAAGCTCGTGACTATATCTCTAACGTCTCTATTCGTTCGATTTTGAAGGATATTTTACGCATGATACGCGCCTTTGCACGACTAGTACCAAAGAGGCAATTTTTGTATAGCAACAGTACCGACAATTGACCAAATTCATGGCCAATAACTCAATTATCATCATCAGTCCACCATCATATTCACCTGATCTAGCCTCGTGTCACTATATTTTGTTCCCGAAACTAAAATTACCTATCCGCAGCACTTTTTACTCGATGCAAACAATAAATTAAAATTCATGGAAGGAACTTAAGGCCATTTTGGAAAGCTCTTATGAAAAGTGTTTTAAAGAAGATTGCATAAGTATTTTGCATCGAATAGGACCTGCTTTTTAAGTAACAAAATAAAAAAAATGCAAACAAATTGTAGGTGCTATGTAACAATGCGATGGCGATGGCGCGACAGTTAGCTCATTGGACTATCACGCAGAGAGTCTGGGTTCGATTCCTGGCTGGGTCACCAACAATTTTTCAAATCGCCATCACCCTTTCGGCGGGCAATGGCAAACTCCCGAAAGTAAAATTGCCTAAGAAAAAGCTTCTAAGGAGTGCCGTTCGGACTCGGCGATAAACCGTAGGCCCCGCTCAGATGTGACAGAAATGACAACATGAGCAACATAAATAAGTGTCAAGAAGCTAGGCCGTTACCCATACTGGGCTGCCAGCGCCACAGTGTTTTTTTTTGTAACAATGCGCGGTCGTTTTTTGAATTTTTAAAAATTCCCCATACGTCCCCGAAAAAAAAAACGAAAGGGTTTGCCCATAAAAAATTTACCTTACTCATATACTGTAGAACTGTTTTTTATCCACATCACAGTGGCTGCAACTCATCATAAATTTTGTTACAAAAATAAAAGATAAAGCAAAAACTAACGAGAATTCCCTAGAGTCGATATAAGCACATGCAAAGTTCCTGTTTCATTAATCTCCACATCCCAGATTCTATAACGGAGGGAATATAAATTCTGTACAGCTGCAGATGTGGATACATTATCTGATCATAATAATTCTTGTTGTAATGAATGCAGGAGCTCTGCAAGGACTTATGCAGCGAGTGCGACTCTGTCGGAAACACCTGCTGTATGAATAAATAATAAATACATAACCTTTCCCTCATTTTTTGAAATCAGAAATTTTATCTTTTTTATTTATAATTAACGACCAGCAATTCTTAGAGAAAAAATTCTGGATGTGGTCATTCTAACCCCAAAGTGCTTACATTTTTTATACTGGTAGCCATTCAATGAAGGTAAAAACGAATATTGCTTTCCAGCCGAAGTAATTTAAGAATCCGGAACCGAGTATATCCCAGAATTCATGAGCTAGTTGAAGCTATTAGGAAGATATTTGACATCAACGCTCAACATTCTGAGCGAAGGGGCCTTTTATACTATGCTGAAACAAGCAGATACACTATGTATAAAATTGTTGAGAAATGTATGGAAGTAGATAGGACGAGCTGGGATCCTCCAATTAAAAAAAGTTCTGCGAGTAATGTTTCCAAGAGAAGTAAGAATATTTACTGAACCGCAACGACAACATTGATCCAGATCACCAGCCTTCCAGCCAATGTGGATTCTCAAAGAGCAACAGCAAAGAGAAGGTAAAGGGTCATTCATGTTTCGATTTCAAAAGTAAAGCTAAATAAAACACACACATTCATTATAAAGTTTGGACTTTGCCATTAAGTGTGAAGAGCAATATCATTCAAATGGCCGCCTGGGAAAGATTGGCAGCATGCGATTCTTTTGAGGTAATTTCTAACCACTTTTTCGCAGATTTCGGGAGGTCCTTCGGCCCTAACTTGAGTAATGTTGGTTTTTAATGCTTCTAGAGTTCGGGGATTATTCGCGTAAACACGATCTTTTGCGTAGCCCCACAGAAAAAAATTTAATGGTGTCAAATCGTATGAACTTGGTGGCCAATTGACGTCGCTGAAACGTGAAATTACGCTACCAGGAAATTTCTCACGCAATAAAGCAATAATTGGTCGTATTGTGTGGATTGTTGCCCCGTCTTGTTGGAACCACATATCGTCCAAGTCATGATCTGTAATCGCCGGTCAAAAAAATACGGTTGTCATTCGACCATATCGCTCCGAATTAACTTTAACCGTCCGCCCATTGGCATCTTCAAAGAAATACGGACCAATGACACCTTTCGACCATAGAGCCCACCAAACAGTCACTTTGTCCAGATGCAACGTCACCTCTTCGTTCACTTGTGGGTTATCTGAGCAGCATATGCGGCAATTTTGTTTGTTTACATACCCACCGAGTGAGAAATGTGCCTCATCACGGAAGAAAATGTTGTACGAAAAATCGGTGTTTATTGTCTGTTGTTCCAACACCCCAGAAGCGTATCTACGGCGTTTTAAAGGGGCAGCAGGCTTCAATTATTGCGTAAGTTGAACTTTATAAGGATGGAGATACAAATCCAAATGCAAAATACGCCATAGTGAGGTGTACGACACGTTCAATTGCTGCGAATGCTGGTAATAAATCATAAATTCGGATCATCAGCAACACTTGCACTTGCACCAGCAATATTTTCGGCTGAGCGTGCATTACGATGATGCACAGGCCTTACGACATCAGTAACTCTTCCCCTCTCTTCAAATTTCTTCACAATTTTACCGAATGCTTGCGTAGTCTGTCGATTATGACGACCATAATCATCGCATAATTCCCGAAAAGTGACTACGCTTGAACCACCACTTTTGTAGTAAGTTTTTATAATTTGTTCAATTTGTAAGCGATCCATTATTGTAAATGGCAAACACTCAACTAATATTATGACATTTCAAATGACAGCTGAGTTTGGCAGGTGTTAAATGCCAGCGCTACCAACTTGAAACAACGAAATGAATGCCCCTGTATAACATAAAAAAGCTGCAATCATAAGAGAACGCCAAAATCTTCACCGAAACCGTATCCCTTTATCTCTTAACAATTAAAGTACCGAAGACAAGTGGCATCGCCACTGACGTGGCATTGGAGGCACCACCACTAATATGCTGCGTTTCTCCCGACCACCAACAAGAATTTCCTGAGTCTCCTCAACTTTGTCCTAAATTCTTCATATCCTGATTGGTCTGTTTGTCCCGCATCACTGCGGTTTTGGATCGATATTTCACTACCATTGGTCCTTGCGAAAATGTAAAAAGTTCAAATAAAAACCAACAACCTTTAGAGATCTCCCAAGCTCATCCGTCTGTGCAGAATAAGAATTTAGAGCGCTCGATCCTGCTTCATCCAACGTTAAGTCTAGCGACTTAACCGAGACCTTTGAAGTCGTGTAACATCTATAACATCAAAGTCGAAGGAATTATAAGGAAATCACCAGCAGCGTACATTTTTCTTCCTCTGTTATAAATTATGTCCGCAACACCTCAACAGAATTTAAACGAAGAATTTCAATGTTTCTTTCGGCTAAGAAGGCAATTGCATAGTAAGGCCTTATCCCGAAAAACTAGGGAGACCCTATGAAAGGCATTGATCATCCCTGTTCTGCTCTATGTTCAATGGCGCAGATTGATTAACTCCATCTATGACAATCTTTTCGGGAGAAAAATCCTTCCAAATACACACATATGTATATATATTCAGTCCCATTTGCATATGCAGGCTTTAGAGCAACTAGCTCAAAGAGCTTTACACCGATATCGAACTACTATAGTTAAAAGTCTGAAAATTAGTCGGCTGAGAAGGCAAGGACGTGCAAAGCAAATGGGTACAAGTGCTAAGCCCCACAAAGTCTTTGAATCTAATAACCTTAAGTCGCGCGAATAAGTAAGAGGAGACTAAATCCACTTGGAGTTCGCAACTGTAGGCAGTTAGCTTAAGACCGAGCTAACTGGTGAGGCTCAGGTTCACCCCGAACTGTAGCAATTACAATTGCTGCTTGAATATCATTTCGACTCCGTGGGCACTCGTAACGAAACCTTTAACAACCTATGAGAGTTATAGAAATGACAGTTTAAATACTGGAACAACTCATTTAAATTAATGGCCATCGTGGGGCATAAAAAGAACTAAATTTCCGGAGCACAAAGTGCGTAAGTGCTGACATTTTATCGCTGGTTATTCAAATTTGTCTCTTCCTTCCTTCCCTTTAAATCCGACCAAGGACACATTCATTTATTTTTTACTTAGATGAGCTATTAACGACTTTGAAATTTGTTGGCAAATTTGTAAAAGAAGTTTTGTTCTAAACGATAACAATATTCAATTTCAAATTTTACTTCAATTTATCTGTTATGTGTTTCTTAGATGATACCTCGCCCATTTGCTCCTGTTTTAAGTAATTCAAATCACATAGACATTCTCCGATATTTACTACCAGCTTCGATATAAATGGTAAACTACAGTCGGTAGGACTAAAAGAGACCTCCTCTGTCCGGCGTATAATCGATGGCAGTGCTTACTACAGGCAATTAAAAAATTAATAGAGTCCAGTGAAGCTACTTCTGTTGTGCTCTATTTTTCAATTCCACTTGAATGGCTACAGGTCTGAAATCATCTACCTGAAATGCTCGTTAATGTAAAGAACTTTCGCTGCTATCGCAGTCGTTTATGCATAACTTGGCTCAGGTTACTTGGAAAACAGAAGCAGTTTACAGAAAGTACACATGAAATGGGCTTGTAAACCGATAGGAGTTTTTCACTGGATGAATGCTGAATAAGCTACATTGGCGTATGTATGCCTGATATAGAGTTCAGCATTGGAAAATTCCTAATGGGAGTGGTGGTTTCCACTGCCAAGGAACGAGTAAATGGTTACTTCCGCTGTTGCAAAGCAATTTATGAGCATTTAGGTTAATTCACCAATTTGGTTGGGTTTTGCTCATACCGACTTGAAAAATGGGAGGATGACGTAAATAAAACGCAATTCGCTTTTATTTTCTCAATTGCTACAAACTGTGAATGAACTTCATAAATATGAGACACCGCGTCTTTCAATAGAGTACAGAACCGGAGAATGAATTTGGAGCGATTTCGCATTCAAGTCAACGAAACCAGTGTTTTCTCACAAATTAGGCCCAGACCGAAGTCTAGAAGGACCTGACTAAAAGGGAACCTTGTTTTAAGTCCTGGTGTGGCGATGCACTGTCATGCGATTTTTCCAACATCGTACTTGAAAGAATAGTGCAAAACTCACGAGCAAACACAAGAGGCACTATCTTTCAAAAGTCCGTCCAACTACTCGCATACTCCGACGATATTGACATAATCGGGGGAAAACAGGGTGATGTCAGTGGCGCTTTCGGGAGTATTGAGACGGAAGCGGCGAAAATGGGTATAGCGGACAATGAGGGCAAGACCAAGTATATGCTGTCAAGCAAAAAGGACAACCAACACTGACGTCTCGGACAGAACGTCACCCTCGACAGATATAACTTTGAGGACTTTGTCTACCTAGGCTCCGCTATGAATTCAGACAACGACACCAGCGCTGAGATCAAGCGAAGAACAACTCTTGCCAACCGCTGTTTCTTAGGGTTAAGAAGGCAATTGAGTAGCAAAGCCCTCTCTCGGATAACAAAAGTCACCCTTTATAAGACTTTAATAATCCCGGTCCTGCTCTATGGCGCAGAGGCATGGACATTATCAAAAATGGATGAGGGTGTTCTTGGTTGCTTCGAGAGAAAAATTCTTCGGGCGATCTTCGGTCCCGTCTGCATTGACGGTGAGTGCATTAGGAGATACAACGACGAACTGTATGGACTGTACAGCGACATGGACCTAGCCAGAAGAGTGAAGATCCAAAGACTGAGTTGGCTGGGTTATGTAGAGCGCATGGACACCAATGCTCCGGTCCGAAAAGTCTTCGAATCCGCCCCCGAGGGACAGCGCAGTAGAGGAAGGCCAAGACTCAGGTGGCGCACGCAAGTGGAAGAGGACCTCAGCTAACTTAGCGTGCGAAACTGGAGGCAGCTAGCCAGGGATCGAGCTGGCTGGAGAAGCTTGTTGACTGAGGCCCAGGTCCACCCCGGACTGTAGCGCCACCTAAAGTAAGTAAGTAAGTGGACTATCATGGGTCCTGCCACTCAACAAGACCTATCACCTACAGCTCCCTCCTCTCCAAATCGTAACGATCTCTCTGGCGTCATTCTGAAGATGTTTTCAATAAGACCAGTATTTGTCCTATCCTCACTTTTTATTAAACAAATTAATTAATTGAAGTAGCTTTGATATTTGGCAAGGGTCCTACCAAAGTGATACGTAGGATCTTTCAGAATATTTCCTCTGTTTCAACGAATTCGTAACCTAGATGATAACCCGGCTATAAATCTTCGCAAATGTCTTTGTTATTGTACACAATTGTTCGTAATATTCTGCTAAGGTATCAGCGAATTTGGCTTGCATAACTACTACAATGCGCTTAGGTAGGAAAATATTGCCAATAGATAATAATTGCCATTATGGGGAAGCCACATGTTACTTATAACCACTTTATTTTGAAGAGTTCGAATACAACCCACGTTTGCCTTAAAATGGCAACTTAATGAAAGATGAGCCTTAGGTGGACTTACATCTTATGAGACTTCGCAAAGTCTATATCTGTGATCACGAAAAGTCGGATATGCATTCATGCATTTACGTATACTAGTGCAACACGGATGAAATTAGGATAGTACGAAGGAATAGCATCAAGGAAGTAAATCTGGATGAATACACCCCGCTGGGTACTCGTTACGCACAAGGAAAGAGTAATTCTCGGACGAGTAGATTTTCCTGAGCTATTAAATGGGATATCAAAGAACGAAATCCGTATTGTTGGCGCTGATTTCAACAATCACATCGAGAAATTGATGAGAATGAGAAATGCAGAGGGAGAAGATGTAGGTACTTAGCGCTAATAAGTCGTATGGTCTTACTCTATCAAACAATCACTGCATTTGATAACACGGTAGGCACCATGTGCTAATAGATTACCATACAAGATTCTTTCTCAAAACACTAGCAAGTCAGCATCAATTTAAGCTAACAGAATTTCTCACGAATAGGCCAAAGAACATTCAACCAAAACCAGTATCAGTAAAGAGCCCAGATCCGAGCTCTAAACTTGGAAATATAGTATGCTTCAAAGTATGAGAAACATTTTCATAGAAAAAAGTTAAAGCGGAGTAAATCATGAAAAGTAGTAGTAGTAAAACTATTCAAGAATATGTTGCCAAAGTTTCAGAACAAAACTCCGATTTGCTCCGATGCAATGAGCAAGGAAAGTGAACGCTTGTCGGTTCGGAGAACGGAGCGCTCGCTCAGGTAATCCCTTATTCAGTTACCTGGCGCAATAGTCGTGTACTACGGGATATAAGGAAGGGAAGGGGATTTCGGCAGATGTTCTTGATTATAGATAAGTTCTTACAATAGAGGTACTGGGTAGAAGGTACTCGAAGCCTTGAAATATTTCGAAAGAGCGACAAATGCGTTTTTCTCAAAACGACTTCTTTTCAACTCCTGGAAATTCTAGAGTTATTGACCAATCTTTCTAAAAATTTGTGTGAATAAAAGAATATTCAATGAAAAAAAAATATATTAACTAAGCTCTGGGATAATATTATTGCCTTCATTTTTTTTTTGCATAAAAGGTGAAAAAATATGAAACTTTGTTTAAACATTTCAAAATTTTATAAAATTTTCAACTTTTTCGATAAGAGCTTAGTGCATATTCGAAGAAAATATGTTTCTTACGAACCAAAAAATTAAATTGATTTCAGATGCAAATTGTGACTTCCGGACTTCCCACGAACATCAAACTCTGATGCCGTTCATCCATGGGCAGCAGCTTCTAACTTTACTTTTTCCAGCGGAAATGACTTTAAAAAATTACACTGTGTACTTCAAAACATTAATAAAATATTCTCCAAGTTTAAACAAATTTTGGTTTATTCCTTCCCTGTAAAAAAAATTCACGAAAAATACTAAAATTTCATCATCCTGAACTGGTTTCCTTCTTAACGCTCTCAATAATTCGAATGTTTACCCTTAGTTAGACATAAATGCTGGTTGAATGAATAAGAGTATTAAGATGGGGTCTCCACGAATGACCAAATATCTGCGTGTGAAGCGATAGTCAAATACATCCCTATGTCTTTCTGTACCCTCTCCTTAATTTGTAGCTAGTTCGCAAATGGAAGGCTTCTCTAAATCCAGTCCGAATGCCTTTCAGAACCCGCATTATGATTACGTGTGCCCTTAGCTTTCATTGACAGCTGGATTCTTAAAAATGCTTTCCTTCTTTATAACTCTCTTTTTAATGTTGTCATGATGACATGCATGCTTCAAAAACGTTACTTAGTTCTAGAAACTTGGTTTCAAAAACATGAACAACTTGCAGATACTTGCCCCATATTACGCCAGACATAATCAAGCATCTGAGACCGCTATTCGCCGTATTGTTAACCGTTTTCGTACAACATTTTCTTTGAAAAAATCAGTGGCTCCGAGAAGCATAAGAAGAGTGCGAACTGAACAGAATCTTGCATTCGCTCAGCAGAGTGTTGAAGAAGATTCAAATTTATTGACTTGACGTTATTTACAACAGTTTGGTTTGAAAGCTTATAAAATCCAGCTTGTGCTAGAATCGAAGCCAAATGACCATCATTTGTGTCGCTGATTAACCCATAATCAACTGATCAACTTACAAGCGAATATAAAGATATTATCGCTACACCATTACGTCCCCAAAAATACACAGTTTGATGCGGTCTGTGGGCTGGTGGAGTCATCGGACCATATTTTTTTCAAAAATGAAGCTAAATTACGATAAAGGGTATTCGCTATAGAGCCATGATTAATGCATTTTTCGTTCACCGATTGAATGGCATGAGATGTGGTTCACCAAGATGGCGCATTGGAAGCTACAATTATTCGTCTCGCGGATGACATTCATCATATCCCACTGTGATAGAAATATGTCCGATGTTGTGTTTAAAAATTCCCAATTCAATGAGACCATTATTTACAAAAAGAGGCAAATTCACAATTTCCTGAATGTTCTCACCAATCAGCAGCATCTTTATCTTTGACGAATCAAAGCAAAGACAGTTTCTTTGAGACCAAACAAATATGGGCTCGAGATCTGTATTTAGGTTTGCAATATTGAAAGACACTGTAGAATTGGGTACTTTCTTATATAGTATAACTGCACATCATCCGCATGGATATGATAACCGCAATGGATTATCCTTTTATAAATATCATTTATGAACATTGTGAACAAAAGAGGGCCAATGACAGATCCCTGAGGCTCCCCAGATGTTACCGGCAGACTAGAGGATTTTTCTTCACAATTACTAAGATATGATGCCATAAAATCGAATTGATTTTTTAATTCGTATAAACGAATGTCATGGCTTACGGAATCAAATGCTTATGAGAAGTCCAAGAATGTCACAAGTGACATCATATTTCTATCAATGGCACAACGGATGTTAGCAGTAATTTTTAGTTATGCAGTTATGATTTGTTCTACTCGTAAATCCAGATTGGTGTTGGATCAGTATATGTTTTAGCCCAAAAAAAGTCTTTATTTGTTAACTTACAATTTCCTCACACACCTTACAGAGGAAAGTAAGATTAGCAATTGGCCTATACTCATAATTATTTTTGTATGCTTCCATTCATCAGGTATAATTCCAGACATTAAAATTGAATTACTGACTTACTTTATGTGGCGCCGGGGTGGTCCTGGGCCTCGTTTAATAAGCATCTCCAGCCAGCTCGATCCTTTGCTAGCTGCCTCGAATCTCGCACACAAGGCGCCTTCGAGTTGCATGCGCCACCTGAGTCTCGGTCTTCCTCTACTACGCTCTACCTCGGGGACAAATTTGACCGAAACGTTGGTGTCTATTCGCTCCACATGATACAGCCATCTCAGTCGTTGGATCCCCATACTTCTGGCTAGGTCGATGCCGCTGTACAGCCCATACCGTTCGTCGCTGTGTCTCCGACTCCACTCACTGTCAATACAAACGGGACCAAAAATCACTCAATCACAGAATTGCAAAGGGACTTGCCGGTTGTTTAATCGTTGTTGAAGTGTTGAAATTGTGTTCAAGCGACGATATATTTTATATATAAACCATGGGTAAAACGGCAGAGTCGAGTTTGGTTACCAGATCTTCGATGGTAACAAAGTTTAACGCTGGAACGGCAGTAAAAGACATTGCAAAAGAGTTTAATGTGCCGCATTAAACTGTGCACTATCAAATTAATAAGTGTAAATAGCATAGCGAAATCAGTAACTTAGCTAGATCAGGTGCTAAGCGCAAAACAACGCCCACTCAAGACCGAGTCCTTCTACGGTAATTCAAAGAAAACATTTTTTCTGAAGCCTCAATCTGCTGCAGGTCAATGGGATTTGACGACCAAGAACGACGTTTAAAGGAAAGCGATTTTAGGGCAATTAAACTTAATGACGTGCAAAGGCAAACAAGCTTAAAACACTGGCCTTTACAAAGGAACACCTGCACAAGCCAAAGGAGTTCTGGAGAAACGTTTTATGCATAGATGAAAGCTCTTTTGAGTATAACTCACATTTTTTGTAAGATTGCCAAAAATAGTTAGGCAAAAGAAACGACCCGTTTGCCAAAATGTGAGCCATGGTGGAGGCTCTGTCATGTTCTGGGGATGTGTTGCGTATAATGGGATGGGTGACTTGGTTCCTGTCACCGGCTCGATGAACCAACATCAATATTTGATCACCCTAGATGAAAATGCCTTTACTTCTGCAAATAGGCTTATTGGGGAATCATTAATCCTGCAACAGGATAATGCCCCGTGTCATAAAGCCCGGATTACCTAACCTAATGTTGATTGGCTCATCCCACATAGTCTGGTAAAAGGTAATTTAGTCGATTTGTATCGACTAAGAGTCTTTTAGTGTGATTATGTGTTATGCATCTTTTTTGGTGAGCTAATGTAGCCGTTCATCTGATTTTTCATTTACCACATTTCTTTATCAAAATGAACTAGAATTCACTCATGGTCAAGCTTAGAATAAAGGAATATGACTGCGTGTTGCAGGTCCTTTGCGCTTGGGACTGGAAGAAGTTCTATAAATCAAACCGTCGCCTATTAACGAGTTACATCTCATGTCACAGCGACTAGTTCAAATGTCCGGTTTTGGTTAACGATTGAATAGAAACAAGTAAAACACTTCTAGACTTCTAAACACTTCTGATATAGCCAGATCTTATCACTAAAAGCTCTTGAAACTGTCCCGTAAAATTGTAAAAAACATTACTTCTCAGAGTGACAATGCTCGGTCTTACTCCGCCTTATTTTCGGTGTGGACGATCTAATCTCTATCATACGAAGTTCTATCGCAAAATTTTCCCCTTTCTCATAATCCGTTATCCGTCACTTCAAACTCATGTTATGATAAATCATTCGAAAATTACGGAAAACGTAGGCTTGTCTTAGAAAATGGACAAAATGAAACGTGAACTTTACCTTGGAAACTATAAAACTAATCCCACAAACTGCGTGAGAAGTCAATCGATTGTGTTATGATACAGAAGCTCATCGTAAAATCCTAAAGATACTTGTAATTTTACGAGTATTACAAGTAAAACTGTATTACGTCAAGTCTAAGTAGACACTTAGCTGACAATATTAGCAAAATGAAAACCCAATAAATTGACCGCATCTACGAGTACGAATTGCTTATTTTTTTCCTCTTAGAACATCAGGATGAATATCTCCACATATAAGGACTTTGGTATAAAGAGGCTCGAAGTCTTCAAAATGATTCCTTGTTTTTTTTTTATAACAGCACACATAGGGTGCATTAAATAGTGCTCCTATAAGAAGTTTTATATTGTCTACCACTATTTCTATGAAAATATATTCAGTTTCATCCAAAATTGTGGATTATTGTAGTTATCTTCTGATATACGAGGGCGGGTCAATAAGTCCGTGACTTTTTGAATTTCTGACCTCTTTACTGGAACAGCAACACTGCTCCTGTCAACAGGCATCTGTCAGTTGACTCCTGTCAAAATTTAAACTTGCTGCGTCAGTTAGTTTGTGTTTGACAGCTATTTTTATCAGACTACTCACTAATTTGAGGAGAAAATAGAAAAAAGTGAATTTCGTGTGCTTATTCAGCATTATTTCTTGCGAAAAAAAACCATTACCGAGACCAAGGCTAAGCTTGATAAATACTATGGGGACTCTGCACCATCGATTTCAATGGTAAAAAAGTGGTTTACTGAATTTCGTTGTGGCCGTACAAGCACTGAAGATGCCGAACGTCCTGGACGCCCAGTTGAGGTCTCTACACCCGAAACAATCGAAAAAATTCACGATATGGTGTTGGCCGACTGAAGATTGAAAGTGCGAGAGATTGTGGAAGCCGTAGGGATCTCGCATGGCTCAGTGGTTTCAACTTTGAATGATCACTTGGGCATGAGAAAGCTTTCCGCAAGATGGGTGCCGCGTTTGCTCACAGTCGACCACAAACGCAATCACAGGAAGTTTTGGCGTTGTTTAATCGCAATATGGAGGAGTTTTTGCGCGGTTTTGTAACCGTGGACGAAACGTGGATCCATCACAACACACCAGAGAACAAACAACAGTCAAAACAGTGGGTTTCTAAGGGTGAATCGGCGCCAAAGAAGGCCAAGGTGGGTTTGTCTAATAAAGTTATGGCGACTGTTTTTTGGGATGCACGCGGGATAATCCACATTGACTACCTTCAAAAGGGAAGAACAATCAATGGGGAATATTATGCCAACTTATTGGACCGATTCAATGACGATTTGAAAAAAAAACGACCTCATTTGGCCAAGAAAAAAGTTCTTTTCCACCAAGACAATGCAAGGGTGCACACATGTGCAGTTGCCATGGCAAAAATCCATGAATTGGGCTATGAATTGCTCCCTCATCCACCCTATTCTCCAGATTTGGCTCCGAGCGACTGCTTCTTGTTCCCAAACCTGAGGAAATGGCTTGGTGGAAAAAGATTTGACTCCAATGATGAAGTCATCTCGCAAACAAAGGCCTATTTTGAGGACCTCGACAAATTATTTTTTTTGGAAGGGATAAAAAAATTGGAGAAGCGTTGGACAAAGTGTATAGAGCTCAAGGGAGACTACGTTGAAAAATAAAATTATTTTTTCATCAAAAAATCTGTGTTTTAATCCAAAAGTCACGGACTTATTGACCCGCCCTCGTATAGTACACGGCTGATTGCACAACTTCTCCAGGTCTTCTTTTGTTGTAATGAGTAACTGCTCTCCATTTAATGTGCTAATGGCTCGACAGAAGAAACTTTATGAAACAGCTTGGGTTTGAGTTCACTTCGTTGCAGTAAGTAGTTCGTCTTTGTAAGATTCTCATTTATATACTCGTAAATTCTTTTATTCTTTAAATGTCACGAAAAATCAAAGCGTAAAAAAGGATTCATAAGTTATTTTTGTAATTATCGATATTGGGATCATCGCCTGTCCTGTCTCATAGGTAAATTCCTTTCAATGCAGAACTAAAGACTCACCGACCCTATACCGAGCATCTGCTGAAGGTTATCGTTCCAATTTCTCCACGTTTTATCGATGAAGATGTCCGGCCCATCCGAAAAATGAGTTTTTATGACGTAGCAACAAACTCTGACATGTTTCCGGATGGTTTTTCGGTTCTTCCAAGTGCAGCCCGCCGCAGCTTTTAGCGAGTGAGAAAAGTTTTCCGACTTCCAACATCAGGACATTTTACTCTTTAGTCAAAGGAAAAAATGTAGGATAGTGGAATATCAACTGGCCCAGACACATATCCTTTGTATCTTCCTCGTTACTGTTTTTTTTTTTTTTTCAAAAACAATACAAACATACTGCAAGGAAGCAGCAGTAAACAAAAACATATTCGCAAACTTTTGGTACAATTTCACCATTTTTTTCTTTTTAAATAAAAGTTTCGTCCCGCTTTCACAAGACCTGGTTCGTTTTTTTCAAAACGAATTGTGTACGGATGTGAAGAAAGTTTTCTTTTCAACCCGATGCAAGGAACTACATAGCTCGTTTTATTTTTATTTTTATTTTTGTAAAAGTTGTACAATTTTCCACTTGTTATTGTGATTGTTGGAAAGGGAATACATTTTTTTTTTTTGTAATCTAGGGACAGGTTTTTAAATAAAACTTACTTCAGTGTGTGATACTTCGAAAACAATCTTTAATATCGCCGAGAGTAAACTTTAGAATCAGTCTCTCAGGGGTCCCCATATTTAAAGATACTCCACAATCTAATGCCACAGTGGGTGGTCTCTGTTTTTCTATTTTATCATAATCATCTCGGGCCAAGTGTTTTCTGTTTTTCTTAGCTCTACGGTTCATGATGCTCGGATCCACATCATTTTTCGAATTTTTGCTCTTCCTCCACCACATTTATACCAGATTAATGGGAATCGAATGAAAAATTAATTTCTAGGTATCCCCAGGAGTGTGTTACTTCGTCCCTAATTGTGAGTCATAATCATTGGACATTCTGAAGAATATTTTCAAGTAGTGCTACTCATTTAACCCAAGTTCATGGAAGACCATTTCCTCGATTAAATATCCTAAGGACAACAGACCGATATTACCCACATTGCAAATAATCCTTTCTTTTTTCGGAAGCGAAGAAATTTACGCACGAATAAATTGCAGCTGCTGGTGGGAGTTACGTTTTATTATTATGGAACACAATTTATGTAGAAAAGGGGGATGGTCCAGGGCCTAAGATCCTGCATTAATTTTTATTGTGATGCAAAGAAGGGTTTGTTATTATTGTTAAGCATGCTTATGAGTTACAACATTGCTTCGAGAAGAAAAGGGTAATCGAGGCATGAATTGAAACAACATTTTACTAGAAGGTTAACAAAGGAAATAAAGAAACCCTTGACCTTAATTTGAGGGTAATTTAGAAACAACCTTTTCATAGATTTTGTCCTCAAAATGACTATTTTGATGTCAATACAGTGGCTTGCCTGATGTTGGTGTAAAGTTTGCTTGAACTAGATGATATAATCTCGTTCCTCACAACTTATGCTAATGGATTTAAACTCAAATAACTCTTACTTCTGAGAAGCGGAGCATTTTGTTCCTCGTCTTTTCTAATGGAAGACACTTTTGTTGTTTGCTGCCCCTACACCGTTGTATCAGCGTTTTAGAAGAGAGTTTTACAGAATATTCTGCGAACGTCAAAGTCCTGATCGAAAAATTCCTTATACGATGCCTTAGGTGGCTACTAGTTGTATGTATTGCATATCAAAGGATACCCATACTGTGAACCACGTAGGCTTTAACACAAACTCAGAGACACAACACAGTTGTGAAAGATATAACACAACTGCTAACTGATGATAGCTTGCTATAAGAGTAAATTCGTGCAGCTAAGGTAAGAATTCATTGAAAAAACGACTTCAGTACCAGGACCCACCACATCAGACCCAATTACGTGCAGCTTGATTATAGCGTCGCAAAAGCATAATGTTCCTTCACTAATACATACTTTAGTCTTCCTACTGAGGGACAGCACACCTCTTCAAGACTTCAGAAAACATGCGCTTAGTCTGCTGGCGTCCTTAATGGTCATATCATCTACGATTACACTAAACGAAAATACCAATGGAAGTTATCACTGAAGACCCAGGCAATTCTAACTCAGGTTTAGGTCCTTCAGAGGCTTGGCTAGCAAGAAAGACAACAGTTCAGCAATCTCCATCAATTCTTTAAAATAAAGTTATTTGCTATTAGGATTGAATATATACTCGCTAGCAGAATTTTTGAGAGTTTTCCTAGTAAGGAGTGAAGTTTAACTGAACAACATATCTGCATTCTTAACTCGTTTTCAGGTATGCTTCTTCGTTGCGATGCGTCTTATTTCAATCAATATAGTCGGACGAAAGTATGCCCAATAAATGGAACCTCAGTATTGTTTGTTATATCCTCAAGCAAGAAGAACCTCTAAGCTACGTCAACTAAAAAGCGCCGTTTTCTTAAGATCGCTTAAAAGATCTTGTCTGCTGTCAGGAAAGTCCACCATCGACCAACTATTCACATTACGGCAGGTCTTGGAGAAAACTCATGAGCTTCAGATCGATACACACCACCAACTTATCGCATATGACAGCATCTATAGAGATGACCTATATGGAACAATTTCTAGTTTTGGCATCCCTGCCTAACTGGAGAATACACGCTACTCCATCACGGTAAAGATCTCATCGGGACCTTTGATGTCAAGAAAGGACTAAGACAAGGCGATGCGCTGTCCTACGATTTTTTCAACAGCATACTTGAAAAAATAGTGCAAAACTCACGCGGTAACATAAGAGACAAAATCTTTCAAAAGTCCGTCCAACTACTCGCATACGCCGAAGATTTTGACATAATCGGAAGAAAGCAAGTATCTGCAAGTATTGAGACGGAAGGAAGGTCCAGGAGAGCAAGACCAAGTACGAGTATATGCTGTCAAACGAAAAGGACACTGACACGTCTCGGACAGAACGTCAAGTTCGACAGATGTAACTTTGGGCTAGTTAAGCACTTTGTCTACCTAGGCTTCGCTATAAACTCAGACAATAACACCAAGTCAAACGAGAAATAACTCCTGCCAATCGCTTCATCGCTGCATCTTTGGGCTCAGAAAGCAATTGACTACTAAAGCCCTCTCTCGAACAACAATAGTTACCCTATACAATGTGAGTTTTTTAATTTGAGAGTTGCGAAAAATGTATCAGACAAAAGTCACAAGGTTCTGAAGGGGACATAAGATGGTGACCACGAGTTTGACCTTGAGACCCATTTTCAAGGTCAAACAAAGGTCACTTTTGAGTTTTCAAATGATAATTCCTGATTTTCATTGCTTAGTCGTATTCCTCAATGGGGCACAAGACTTTGTCTCAAAGGTCTTATTCATTCAGTGCTAGATACCACTGCACTGGCACGCCTAAATCATTAATCGGCTTTCAACGTTGTTAGGGTGTTTGAAGTTCGATATTTGTTTTGAGGAACTGATTATCATTAGTAACGTTTTCCAGATTTTTCGAGTAATTTGGATGTCTCAAATTAAAAAACTCACCCGTATAAGACCTCAATAATCCCAGTCCAGCAACGCTCAGGTTCTTGCATCCGCCGCCTAGGGTTCTGATATTAATCTAACCAAAGCATAATGAATTAGTATACATCAAGAGTTGCACTGAAAAAAACACTATTTTCCGCTCAAAATATACAAAAACGCTTATCATTCGCTACAAAGCACAGTACTGAACCAAACTATTAGGTTCTTCGTTGTAGTAGAGCATTATTTTTGTAGTAGTCGTTTGGTTCAGTACTGTGCTTTGTAGCGAATGATAAGCGTTTTTGTATATTTAGAGTATATCATTGCCGCCTTGGTACACAAATGTGGAGACCTTACGGTTTCGGTAAAACCATTTTATAAGATTGTTCCTAATGTTTCTGTGTGCCATCGACTTCATTGCGGATTTGAATATCACGTCCGTTTACGATACATTGATTTCTACCTACCTCTGTTGTTAAATTTTTCCATTTGTTCACTTTTTTTTTGGAGTGATGTGGGTGTATCCTCGACATACAATATAGAATGGCGACATCTTGGTATCTAAATTTCCTTATTTTGTTAAGTTTTAAGATTGAATATTTTAATATCACTCCACTATTTCTGGTGTGCATTTACTTTCTTCAAATATCCGTGTCTCTACCTTTCACAAACGGAAAATACTCCTATCTATCGAGAAAGACTCTTTGTTTTGTGGAACGACGACCCGATAAATTCACGGTTAATGTACGATTACATCTCAATAATTGGGTGGATGTCCATTAAGAGTAAAGTCCCTACATTACTTAAATCCTTGGATTAGTTCGATGTTCGAAGGGGATGGAAATTTACAGAAGCACTGACGTTTGTACTTTTGTGTACTTTTCTTCCAGCAACCAACTTAAATACGAGTATACGAGCCTCAATGTATATCATTGAAGTTACAAATGACTTCTCGCTTCCCTAGAATAATTTAATTTTTCGTTTTTATTCGGTTGTATGCTTTGTACAGAGGCAAAGACAAACTTCTACCAAAGTTCTAAACTTTTTCATTGCGCATCACAACAATGCCTTTGGATCTTTTCAACTCGAAGAAGATAAACAAAACTTTGTTTCGAATTTTCACTTTCCAAGACGGTTAACCCGAACAATTGTCACTTTGATTGTTGAACCATTGATCTTTCGGGTTTTTTTTTTTTTTGGGGGAAGTTGTTGTTTATTATCTTTCTTGCGGCAAACTTTTGACACAACAATATCAAAAATAATAGTTTCACAGTGATACTATGATATCTGGCTAAGAGTCAATAAGCCACCTCGGAAAGGTCACTGAACGCCTGAAGGAGAAAAGAGAATTATTATTTATATTGTATCTGCACCTCCTTTAAATAAATTTCATTATTCCCAGCATGACATTTTGTTGCTATATCGTTGCTAGGGTTGGAAAAGATATTGAAATTCAAAGTTCAAAGTACGATATTCGGTCAAGTAATTACCAAGAAGGAATCAAGTACCCATCTCCCAATACTTACACCGACGTTTTCACAGTGAGATTTGTGGACTCAAAATCATGTATCTCAATCTGACATTCCAGATTTTATCTCCTTGGTCTCTGGCCTATAAGCCCGTCTTATTTACTTAGCTGTGCCATAGGAACCATAATCATACAAAAATGTATGGGGTACTATATACCGGACAATTCGTTAGAATCTTTAAGCTCCAAAGGATGACAACATAGGTTAGATTGGTCTTTGGGCAAATAGTATTCTACTCGTATATAGCTATTTACATCATACTCTTTTAGATACTATTAGCCTTCCTAGTGCAGGGAATTCAAAGGTTTTATTCCAGAGAATAGGAATTCCTTGGTCAATTCAATACACAAAATTGCTACGAAGAGAAAACAACAAGTAATTGACCTTATCCTATCCGACAGATTAGATTTGTGTAGCCCACAAACGAACTAGTTCTAAAGAGTTCTCTGATATTTTCGTGAACTTACTGAACTAGTTCGTATCCTTCCCCTATTTCAGGCTCAACCAACTTATGGCATTTTCCCTCACTTCCGCCAGAACTTGAGGCGATTGGCGATAGGTCTTCGTATTCATCTCATCGAGGAAGGAAAAAGTTTTTGAGCATGGCTTTATAGAGCTCACCGTGCACAGTAAAATTAAAGCCTGATGACTCCGCCAACGTAAACACCATAACATGCAGTAACTTTGAGCGGGTGTAATGGCTGTTCGTGGACTTGTACGCGGATTTTTGGATTTCCAAACGATGCCCGTGTTTTCGGTGGTTCCGCTGTGAAAAATTCTGTAATGAGCAGACGATGTTGGCTTACTAGCGATTCTCCAAGTATTACTTTACAGTCCTTAACACGGTTTCTCATCGACATTTTGCAGAGGTGATAATCTATTTGCGTTTCGTGGCCTCCGCTGCTATAAGTGATAAGATGTCGTTGATGTTTAATAAACATTGTATTTAAGACGGTTAAGCCGTAAGCTTTTATGCTTAAAAACATTTCCTTCAATATTGTTGATATTTTGGAGCATATTTTCAATTTGAGTATCCTTTCCGGATGTTTTCCTGAAGTTTTAAAATGTGCTATTGTTATTCCCCTCTTTAAAAAAGGAAGCAAACATGAAAAAAGCAACTATAGACCAATTTCACTGTTGTCTTCTATCAGTAAAATTTTTGAGAAATGCGTAAAGAAAAGAGTGTTAGAGTATCTGTCCAAAATAAAATTCTTCAGTCCAATGCAATTTGGGTTTAGATCTGGGCTCTCTACTGAAGACGCCCTTTTAGATTTTTGCTCCATTATACAGAAAGGTTTGGATGAAAAAAGGTCTTGTGCTGGACTTTTTGTTGATATAACAAAAGCGTTTTATATGGTTGACCATAATATTATTCTAAACAAGCTACATAATATAGGTTTTCGTGGTTCGATACATAGTTGGATTATGTCCTACCTAAAAGACAGAAAACAAAAAGTGAAAATCGAATCCAGCCTAAGTAACTTTATGGTTATCAACCTTGGTGTCCCTCAGGGTTCGGTCCTTCGACCTATATTATTCCTCATATATGTCAACTCCTTGTTTACCCAGCCATTTGTTGGAAAAGTCAGGGCTTTTGCAGATGACCTTGGGATCGCATATGATTCCGCCAATCCCTTAAACTTAGTGGCTGATATAAACCATGATGTTGAATTGCTAAGACTTTGGTTCACGGAGCATAAGCTAATAGTAAGTGATAAGACAAAACTTATGTTTTTCAGTCTTACCACGCACGAGTCTCCAGATATTGAGGTCGTATTCCATGCTTCTAAATGTGCAAGGTTTAACATGTTTCACATTCCAACTTCTGTCCAATGCTCTAAAATGTCTTTCGACGTGAATGTTCCCTGCCAGGACAGTTGCTTTAAAATTGAAAATGTAAGCAATTTTAAATACCTAGGTGTTATTATTGACCGAAATTTAGGTTGGTCTAACCATATTTTAAGTTTAAAGCAATATCTGTTATCTACCGTTCGCTCATTCTACCGTCTAAAGCATTTTTTTCCTTTTAATATTCTAAAATCAATTTGTTATGGGATATTTCAGTCGAAATTGCAGTACGGTATAGGATGTTGGGGAAGTGCTTACCTGAGTAAAATTCAGCCGTTGATTGTTCTACAGAAGTGTGTCATACGGAAGATCTGTGGTTCTTCCCGTCTGGCCCACTCCATGGAATTATTTAGATACATGCAAATCCTACCAGTTAGGCATCTGTTTTATTTTAAGGTCTTAAAAATATTTTTCATGCGAGGTGGTTATATGCAGAGTGCGATTTCTAACGCTTACAACTTGAGGAGCCATCAACAATCTCTTGTCGCTATTCCTGCTTTTCGTACCACCTGCTACAGAAATTCATATTCTATTTTATCTTGCAAATTATTCAATAGTCTCCCTGTAGATACAAGATTCGTAGGTAATTTGCGTACTTTCATGAAAAGAGTTAAACAATGGCTTTTTAGCTACAATCAGAACGAAATCGAGATTTTGCTACACTACATTGACTAATAGCTTTTAATATACTCTAAACAAATTTTCCTTATGAATTTTTTTTCCGTTTTGCATCTAGAATAAAATGGTTCTTATTTTTTCTCTTTTTCTTATTGTTCACCCCACTGTTAATAGTTTAATATAAAGTGACATTTGCCTCTATTTATGTTATTTAATACAAAATGTCACTAACTATTCTCGCATTTTAAGCTGCAACATACTTTTGTTATTTTTTTTAGAAATTATTTGTAAATTGTAAAACGAGGATAATGATAAATAAATAAATAAACATTAGATCTACGCGTATGAAAGGAAGTCTACATATAAAGAATTCGGTAACCGAACAGCTTGAGGCGAATAGAATAAGCTGGTATTGCCACGTTCAAAGAAGATCTGCGGAAAATCCGGTTAAAAAGGCACTATCAACTACGGTCACTCCAACTGTAAGAAAACGAGGTCGGAAAAAGAATTCCTGGATTTCTCAGATGGCAAATGCGTAACAACGCCTGGGGCTAACCACTGAAGCGATCCAGGACCGAGCATTATGTAGACACGTTCTGCGGTCTGCGACATTAGCCAACCCCATAAGCGGAGCAGCAGCGATGTAGTAAAAATGGGAAACTCGTTACGCATAAGTTCATAAAACGAGGAAAGGGTTAATAAAAGGATAATAATAATTATAAGAAGAAGAATGGCATATTCAGTCATCTCCCTTAAAACTGAGATAAAGTGGAACTTTCCTCTATTGCGCAGAATCATCTTAATCCACCTGTCTCTGATAAGACAAATCCTAACTTATCATTCAAAAAGAAGCTTCAATTGGTCTTGTATGTCAAGCAAACAGAAATTGGATTTGATTCCTGATGATGTGTCACCATCCAAGTTAATTTCGCAATCAGGATAGACAAAATCCTCAACTTCCTCAAAGAAATGACTGTCTATTGTAACGTTTTGTTCGATCCGTCAATGTTATATAGCCCCCACTGAAAGTATATAGTGTATAGTACCTATATTTGGGCTTGGCCTCATTCACGATGACACCCATACGTCAATATTATGTTTGTTGTCTTTAGTCATTTGTTATTTATCCCAGTATGAAGTATCCCTTAGTAAGCCTCACTTTTATACATACATATGAGTATGTATCTTTCGGACTATCCCCTCTATTGTGTGTTTTGTATTAAACGTCAAAACAACACATTCCATCTCTTGGTTGTCTTCAATTCTCAACAACTGTCGTTGACTGACAAACAGCCCTTTCAGATAAATTGATAAATTGACAACCATAACACCCGCCTTTGTTTACTTTTGTTCTATTATCCTTGCTGTTGCGTATAATGGATTCAATTCTTATGCATAAACGCAACATGTTGTCAGTCAACTATCGGTTAGTTTGTATCCTCCTATCCGGAACAATAGCCTCAACGTCAAAGACAATACAAACAACTATTTTATGGATACTGGTATCGATTTTATGAGCACCCTTATCCCTGATCCTGATGGTTATCTGATAATTGAAAAGCGAATGGAATCTTTTAGTTATGTTCTCTAATTTATTATCATTTAGTGTGTGACCTAAATGGTAATGAAAACTGGCAATCTAAAGACATAAAATTGAAATTAAAATTGTAACGAGCCTTTCCCAATTAAACCGCAAAGTCAAAAACAACTTTTTAAGTCGCAAGAAACTTCCTTTGTGGTATGAAATGAATCCCTTGGAACATTGTAATGGAATTCCTACAGTTTCCCATTGAAGGTGTTTTTTTCGGTTCTTAAAGATACCAAGGATAATACCGATGTATAGGTAGATTAAAACTAAATCCAGAATCCATTACAGAAATGCGGTCGATTTGGAGAAGGGTTGTGCTACAGTAAAGGAATAGTTTTCGAACCTGGTTACCCTTGTATGGAGATGCATTTATAGACTCTTGTGCAGATACCTTTGGGTGTAATTCCATCATCGTTGTAGTTTATTTTCCATATTGCTCCTTGTCATCGTTGAGATTTTCCTCTGTGACAATTTAGTCTCTGAAGATATGAATAAAGCATTACACTGCTGCGTAAGGAGTTTGAAATATGTCAAGCAGCGTTTCCTATCACCAGGGGGTAGGTCCATGTCGTCCTTTACTCTTGTTACGTCATTGCCTCTAGCAAAATGTTTATTGCCTTTTTTATTGGCCAATCATGTAGTCAAGTGCGAAGTTAATAGAATTTGTAGCAATGGCATATTTTGTGGACATTTATTTGAACGATCATAAAGACTGTTAATAATTGATTTATATTGTACTTCCTTGGAGATAATAAAGGAGCCAACAAAGTTGGAAAGGGGCCGAATTGGAGACCACCGAAATGTGATATTATACAAGCCATTGTATCTACATGGGGTAATTCAACATGGAAACAAGTGCTCCATGATAAAATATGTAACATGGCTTTGGCTGCAAGTGTAAACTAATCAATTAATTCCTTAGTGTGTACCTCGATATACTATATGTGGCTGCCCTTTTGCTAAAAGCACAACATCACTCCAGAGAATTTTGCCACTTTGCTAATCCCGTTTGAGTTATTTTCTGCTATCTCATTGCAATGAATACCCTATCGTTTATCTCCTCAGACAAGTTGATCGACTGTATAGCTAAAAGTGAAAGGAACTGGACCTATCGTACCATGTATTCCAAAGGATTCTTAAATTTGTAGAGTAACCAACGAGTTCCAATGAGTTCTCAATATGACAACTGCCCCTAATTATTCGTAATGTTGTCTTATTTGGCCCGATTGTATGTCTTGCTAAAGTATTCGATCTCACTTACATATTATGGTACTTCAGTCCGACTATCTATCTATCGTACTGTGAATAGTTGGTCGATGGCGAACTTTCCTGACAGCAGACAAAATCTTTTTGACGATGTTAAGAAGACTGTCGACGCAGTCCAGAGGGTCTCCTTGCTTGTTGCCATTCATCGGGCATATTTTCGCCTGTCTATATTTTACAGATGAGATGTATGTATGCGCCCTACCAAGTCATCGCCTGCCGCTTTGAAGAACTCAGCTGTGATTTAGTTGCTTTGTTGGCTTTCAGCTTAGATACGACTATCTTCACTTCATCCATTAATTGTTGGTCTTCATCGTCAAAATTGAAATTTTCATTCTGACTGTTGACGATATTTGGTTCGTCATACAGTCGTTATACAGTATGCAGAAATGCTTTCTCCAAATCCCCCGCATCGGTTGCGACTCTACTTAAACTCGAGTAGCATCTCTCAATTTCTCGACCACACGATTCTCATGCTCCTTCTTTTTCCTCCTGAGAAGCCGGTTTTCGTCTCTCCACTTCTGCTCATAGAACTCGTAAGCAACTCTAGTCTTTCTATGCAGCGCCGTTTTGTGTGCATCATGCTTAGCTGCATGTGCTTGCAGGCATTCGTCATCAAACCGGGGGTTTCATTGTGGTCGTCGAGTGAAACCCAGCACATCAGAAGCGGCATCTCTGATGGAGTTTTGGCAGTGTTTTCAATGGTATCCGGTGCTTGATGCTGGCGTAATTGGACCTCTTAAGAGATTAAGAGACACTCGATCGGAAAAGGATTTGGTGATCTCTTGCGATTGTAGCCGTCTGAAGTCGTAATTACTCACAATATTAGCATTTCTCATCGTTTTTCGGGATATCCGCAACCGTACCTTAGCAACAACAAGGTAGTGGTCCGAGTCGATCGTTCGTACATCCATAATACTGGAGGAGTGTCTTGCGTCGATCGCAGTGTTATCGAAGTCCCATCTTTATATCGAATTCTAGGAACCGCGTGCTAGCTACGACAATATCTTGCTCCCCCTCAAAGTCGATTAGCCTGAAACCATTATCGGAGGTGGAGCTGTACAGGCTGCACCTTCCGACAGTACTACAAAAAATGCCCTCTCTTCCTAGGTTTTCATTAAGATCGCAGCAGACAATATTAATATCAAGACCAGTGCAAAGCTCGCAGGTCTTGTTTAAGAGCTTATACAAGCTACGTTTGGTGTAGTCATCTTTTTCTTCTATCGGGGCGTAAGGTCATGTAAGGCACATGTTGGCAAAATAAGTCTTGACACTGGTTGTAACCAGGGACTCGTTCACACGCCGGAAACTCAAGTTTGTCTGCCTAAGTTTGCCTCCAACATTAAATCCAATTCTAAATAAGCGGCGATGGCGATGGCGCGATAGTTAGCTCATTGGACTATCACGCAGAGAGTCTAGGTTCGATTCCTGGCTGGGTTACCAACAATTTTTCAAAATCGCCATTCCCTTTCGGCGGGCAATGGCAAACTCCCGAAAGTAAAATGCCTACGAAAAAGCTTCTAAAGAGTGCCGTTCGGACTCAGCGATAAACCGTAGGCCCCACTCAGATGTGACAAAAATAACAACATGAGCAACACAAATGAGTGTCAAGAAGCTAGGCCATGGCCCATACCGGGCTGCCAGTGCCACAGTGATTGATGATTGAAATAAGCACTGTTTTCGGTATTGTTATATCTGCTTTCCAGCACTCCGGTGATTCCGCTAACTATTCGGGTGCACGTGGCCTATAAACGGACCAAACTTGCCAACAGCAGATCCATCTTTCTCCTACTCTTGTTTGTTCTTTGTAACTTTCCTCTTTTGTCAATTACCGGACAGTTTCCTCGGTGGCACAACCCAACTGGAGGGTCACATAGGGATGTGATTTCTGCCGCTGGTCCATTAAGTCTCGGAAATCCTTTCCGGCCTGAGCTCCAAATATGTCGGAGTAGTCCGGATGTGGTGTCATTTGCGTTATTCAAGGATTTCACTGGATTTCATCTGGAGAGCTCATCCACTGACCCGTTTATATGCTATATTGCTGCTATTTTTATCTCCTGGTCAGCACTTGCTCTTATAAGTTCAGCAACACCAACCCGGTTAGACGGTTACCACGTGGAGGTATTTTAAGCACAATTGAAACAATTGCAACACTGGGTATCACCAGATTGACACCTTTTAGTGCTTACCCTATTTCTACAGCACCCAACTACAAAGGGTAGTTATTGAATGATTTATTAAATTATTAGTTAGCTGTGAAACTCTGGATTGAGTTTCTGAAGACTCCGCTGTTGGTAGAATGTAAAACTTTCGTAACTGACCACAGCCGCAAGTTCTGAGTTGCTCATAGTATTGCTGATATAAAATTGTCTCCCATTGTTGGAGCAAAGGATGTTGCACACATATGTTCCTCCCATTCCTCGATTCAAGATTTCTTGTTGGATCTTGGCATACTTTTCCATGATGCATGTGAAGCCTCGTACGCTGATTTACTTCAAAATCATAATACGAGTAGATGATAACTAATGATTTAATCTTCTTCGCAATCTCTTTACTGTTAGAGGTGTTTTTTTAGCCCCTTTAAAACTAAAATCTCATTAAATGTCAGCATCCAACATCGCCTTTACATATCTGAAGCAAAAATGTCACTAACCGCTTCTCTTTATCATCTTCAAGACGACTTTTTGTATATTCTTTCGTAGCCAACTCGTCTTAGGTATTTCAGATGAAAATGTCCTTGAAGTAATTTAGGTCAAAAGGATTTAAATTAATGTCATTAGGGTTTGAATTCAGTGACTTTACTTCCTTCACCCTGTCCTTTTCAATTTAGCAGCACAACATCTTCTCTTCATGCTCAGTCACCTTAAATAACTTAAATTCATTACCCCAACGCCAAGTGAAATTTTAATGAAATATCGTTCGGGGCCTAATGAAATGCGACAGAAAAAATTAAAGGCAAAACGACAAAGATTTTTATTTCCTTCCAACTGGGGGGAACTGGAAATTAAATGGACAGGTTTTTGTGTTAACAGTGTGAGGGAGAGTAGTTCGAAACTTCAAAAATCAGGTCATAAGGTCATGGATGGTGGTGATGAAAGTTTAACAAAAAAATGTTCTTCATCAGAATACTGGAACTCTCCAGTAAGTTACAAGAGAAATTTAATTAAATGTCGTTTTCTAAGAAAAAGGAACAATTGCAATATACTATGACGTATTCATCAAGATTACTTGTCAGGAAAACGACGTGGTTGAATACGAAAACCATTGTCGTTACTTTGTGTACGTCGCCACCGTTCAAAATATTGAAAGTACTCGTTGGGTGAATAGATACACAATTACGAACCACAAGTGTGATTCGTTAACGGCTGCAATCTTCAGCCTTTGTCAGTTCCAAGCCCTTATCCGATTCGGTTCGGAGTTCAAACTCAATTCTGCTTTGAATGGCAGCAACCAACGTCTAGACGGCGACGGCACTAAGAAACATTGACAGAATGAAGAACAAATTCTTTTCTCCAAAATGGAAAAAATAGGGCTGGAACTGAGAGATAAAAATAGATTCTAATCTACTAGTACAGCTGTCTGGTTCGTTTGAATGAGATACTCGTAATTATAAAGCAGCCTTCAAAGATAATCTGATTATTGAAATTGCAATTCACTTAAGATGTTGGGATGTTAAGTGGTTGATGTTACGTTTGTCCGTGTTAAAGATGAATAGAGACATAATTCCTGAGTAAAGAGAGTATAACTACCCTAGCAAACCAACTCTTCAAAGCAGTCAAAGTAAGTACCCTTATTTAGTTTAGTGTTGAATCAAATCAATATGATTGAAGTCGTAGATTCGAAAGACCAAAGGCCGCTTAGAGGCTCCAAAAACCTTAAGTCCACCGAAAAGACCATAAAGATACTTTTACTCATATCAACAACTTCAGCTTGGGGATTGAAAAAATGTTCCACATACGCCACCGGTAGCAAACTTATGTTTGGACAGTTTATCTTTCCTTAGAGGAGTTTCCCTTGAGTCTTAGAGATGTAAATTGATAAAGAGTTCTTATGGCGTGAATAAGTCTATCCACGTCGTTTACATAGCTCAGTGATTAGTCTACAGATGCCCGCGATTCCCCACAACAGAGGACACAGAGTTGTGGGAGAATGTAGCAGAGGTCTAAGAAAAAACCATATCACCTTATACAGGATTTTTTCCAATAAGACCATTGCAATTTTGTATTTAAATAAAAAACAGAATAATCAGAATATCGGGCTGAAATTTACTCCATGTGTAGTACACATGTTAAGTTTAAGTATGGAATTGGACCTCTTTGATAAAACCACCGCGAGAACGTTTGCAGCTATCGATTTCTTGAAGACAATTTTAAACCACTTTTTCCAACAAATTGGCCAAAATGTTGGCAATTTCGCGTTCATTATTGTTCTTGAGCTTATCCCAAATTGTTAACATAAGCCAACGACTTAACGTGACCCCATAAAAATAAATCCAACGACGTTAAATCTCAAATCGTCTCGATGACATTCAAGATTTTCTTCCGAGCCCAATCGGAAAAGTTTCGGCTTTTCAAGTGATCAAGAGTCCAGTTCTTTAGTAAATTTTACTTTGTTAGATTAAAGGTCAAGATCATTAAACAAAATTCCAAACAATGTGGTCTGAGAGATTTTTAATTCATGTGGATGGCGCGAAATCAACTGACTGGTCCATTTCGAACTAAAACACTTAAAACAAAAAAAAAAAACACTGTGGCTCATGTTGTCATTTCTGTCACATCTGAGCGGGGCCTACGGTTTATCGCCGAGTCCGAACGGCACTCCTTAGAAGCTTTTTCTTAGGCAATTTTACTTTCGGGAGTTTGCCATTGCCCGACGAAAGGGGATGGCGATTTTGAAAAATTGTTGGTGACCCAGCCAGGAATCGAACCCAGACTCTCTGCGTGATAGTCCAATGAGCTAAATATCGCGCCATCGCCATCACCACTAAAGCACTTAGGACTGCGAAATTTTCAGTACTCCGACCTAAGTGCTGTCCCGCTAGCACAGAAATATTCAAAAGTAAATATGTTGACTTGTATATATCCACCATAGCAGGTGTGGGGGGAGAATTGATACGAGGGTCGTTGAAAAAAATCCAATAGATCGCGCTCGTAGTATCGAAGAAAAATGGAAGAAAGTGAGTATCAACTCTGAGGCTATTTTGGAGCTTTTTCGTCGCAATTCTGACAAGTTTCTAAGACAATACAACACTGTGGATGAACCGTGGCTACACTTCTCTACTCCGGAAACAAAGGAACTCAAAACAGTGAGTTTTTAACGAACTCCAAAGAAGGCGGATACGGTGAAATCGGTCGGTAAGGTGATATTGCCACGGTTTTTTGGTTTGCAAGTTCAGCAAAGCAATCCTCATACTTAGTATGGAGAGTACCAATATTATGCGTCGTTATTGCATTAGTTGAGTTACCAAATTAGGCAAAAACATTCTCATCTGAGAAAGAAAATGATCCCTTGCCATCAACACAATACAGGGGTGGAGTTACGATGGCCAAAATCGTGTAATTGAATTTTGAGTTTTATAACATTCACCATATTCACCATGGCCCCCTGTGACCTTTCTTTTATTTTCAAACTTAAAAAAAAAAGCTCGGCGCACAACTGTACACGTCGAACGAGGAGACCACCGCCCAAGCTGAGCACCTTCCAAAATCTTTCTTTCTTTAGAAAGCTGATCTACCGAAAATTAGTTATTGTTCTATCTTTCTCTAATGTATTATTGAACGAGCCTCGTGTGCTCCTAAATTTGCGTTTAACATTGACAGATCAAAAACAGAGTTTGTATTAAAATCGAAAAATTTCGCCAAGCAATTCCATCTGCAAGCATAATCGTATACTCGTGGCCTAGCCGATTACGCAGACAATTCTAACACAAGTTCGGTTCCTAAAAAACTCTGTTCTGTATCTTTGCTAACAACTTTGCCAGCGAACAAAACTCAGTGAACTGAACTTCCCAATTACGTTTAGAGAAGCCTTGTGTCCCTTCAACGATTCTTCACAGTATAGTTCCTTTCTTTCTTTACATGGAGTGACATTTCATGTTGCCGTACTCAATAAAGACGCCAGCTCCGCATTGGTTTCGAAGCCATCCGTGAAGACCTCACTTCATATCTTTCCTGCTTGAGGTTCTCGCTGAAACCATTCCTACGTATGTACAGGCAAATGTTAGGGAAAGTCCTCATGTATCCAAATTAGTTAGAAAACGAAGCAGTGCCGTATTTTCGTGACAGCTGGTCTAACCACACAATCGATGTGTAGGATTTAATTGGTCGAATCCAGATGCAGAGGTCTCTTTGTGATGGAAAGACCCATGTGTTCCAGAAACCTCCTTACCACAGCCAGAATACCAACGGGGCCTTGAATGTTTATGACGCAACATGTTTTAGAGCAGAGAGGTTTGTTATTCAGGACAATAGTCACTGCCACTAGCTTGGTTGGAACAACGCATAAGATCCCTTTAAACACCAGTTGATGAACTAAACCAGTCAGATGGCAAAAATTCGTTCATGTAGGGATCTGTTGTCAGGTTTAAACAGGCTTGAAAAGGTTGACTAAGTATATGTTTCGCCGGCTACTAGATGCTATTTGCTTCTGCAGTAGTGTGGTGCACTCGATTTTGAATTATAACCCGAATATATTCATCGCGATCATCGCGTGCACTCTCAGCTACCGCCGCCATATTTTCTTTACTGAAAGCTAGCTGTGCTCTATTTTGTCGCATATTATTCAATAATGAAAATTGGGTACCTTTCGATGGTACAGCGAATTGTGCGTTAAGTAATTGGTATCGTGCAAGATCAACCCTTTTATCGTTGAAATCACTAAATGTGTCATTTTTTACTAAGCACTCAACCAACAAGCACAGCGCCAGTGTCGCCCCTAATATATTTGTGGTCCCTTCCACATTTTGTCATGTTTCCTCCGCAGACCGTCAGAGTAAAGCTCAAAGACTCTTTAATCCTGAGGTGTGGCATCGAATCCGTTGGCATCTGACTAGACCGATGTCGCTGTACAGTTCGCGTTCAATCTTCCTCCTCTATTTCATATCAATCTGGACCGAAATTAAGCAAACTATTTTATTTTCGGAACTACTATCACAATTCACTATCGAAGAAATCTAAGCCTCGGCGCGATAAAGCTAGACAACTTAAGCCCCACAAGAAAGCGCTCTGTTACTCAATTGCCTCTTTAACGATCGGCAAAAATTATTCTTTGTCTGATTTGATTTTTGGCCTGAAGTCGTTGTAAATGCGAAATTGGGCGTCGCCTTGTGTTTCTTCACATTGAGAGTGTTCTCTATAGTCATCCTGCATCACCGAGTTCAGGGATAAAACAAGACACGGAACATGTTATCAAATGGTCGTTTGAACTAGAAAAACAGATTGTAAGCATTGATCTTAGATTCCAGAGTTTTTCTCAGGACCTGTTATAATATAAATATTCAATTCATGGTGGACTTTTCTGTCCCGGAACTGCAATGATTTTAGCATTAACATAATACGGCACAAAAAATTTGACGTTTTGACAGACATTCTTTAGTTGACATAGTCAATGGGGTCTCCTTACTTGTGGACCGAACAAACGTTGCTGAGATTCCATGCATCGATCATGCTTTCCTCGGAGCATATCTTACAGGTGATCTAGTGCATGTTCCCAAATAAGTCTTCGTTACCAATTTTCATTAACCAGCCCAATTGGTATCGACCTTTTTAGACTTAAATTCGGTACTGCTACCTCTTGTTCGTCTATGTCAGGCAGGTGAAATTTTCTGCTATCTTCGTCACGAATGGAATTTTGAGTTTGAATTCTTTGCAGAAGTTATACAATATTTCCACCCAGGTCAGGTAGAATCTCTACCAGGCTTCGACTTCGAGATCGCAAGGGTACCTTTAATCAATTTTCCAATACTTACTTGCACGCCCATATGTAAAAGGTCGGAACGTTATCTGACATTCTGCAGATTGACCTTAACTTGGCATATTTTACGACAGCAAAGTCAGGAACTTAAAGAAACCTTACTGACTGCCGAATACTTGATAGCCTTATGCACCGTCTGCTTAATATGGCGGGATTCATATGATTCTTCATCGTTGTACTTCTGGCCAGGTTTGGTATCAGCTTTTGAGAGCCTCGTTAGGTCTTGTGAGATTTCCAATTGCTACAACATAATAGTTGTAAATGTAGTAAATAAATACTCACATTTCTATCGTGCCAGACTATGTCTCCCTAAAACAAGTAAAGAAGATAATGGAGTCGATACAGCTAACGAAGTATTTAAAGGTAACCGAATTTTACATGTTTGGCATTTCCGTGTTTGTACATTCGATTGAAAAGTACCGCAGAACACATCTGTGAATTGCTCTCTACTCTTCAAAAGCTTATGTTTATAAAAACATCGACCGGTATGTACTAGCCAAAATTCGGTCATACAAACAGGATCATGAGAAGAACTGGGATCTTCGAGCGAGTCATCGAAGAAAGCTACGATAGCTATTTCTGCTCTTTCAGATACCATAACCATGCTACAATTGTGGCAAGTAACATCAAATGTCTACGACAGTTCCAGTCCTTCTTTCTTGATTTGGGAGAGTTCCATATCTGGTATTAAATAAAATTCCGTTCGCTCTTAAGATGAGAAGAAATCATCTAAAGTACATCTATGTCACACACAATAAAAATCGTCGAAAGAGTCTTAAACGAATGTCTTCGGTAAATAATAAAGCTCGATAATAGCCAGTGTGGATTTGTTGAAGGAAGATCGACGGTGGACGCTATCCAAAGCCTACGAATAATAATGGAAAAGCACCGAGATTCGTCTAAGGATTTACACATGGTATTTATCGACCTCGAGAAAGCATTCGATCGAGTGCCTAGGAATCTCATATGGGCCGCGCTGAGGTCTCAAAACGTACCGGAAACGTATGTTAGAATAATACAAGACATGTACGGAAACGTGAAAACTGCGGTTAAAAGCTCTGCTGGACTTACTTACTTTACTTTAGGTGGCGCTACAGTCCGGGGTGGACCTGGGCCTCAGTCAACAAGCTTCTCCAGCCAGCTCGATCCCTGGCTAGCTGCCTCCAGTTTCGCACGCTAAGTTGGCTGAGGTCCTCTTCCACTTGCGTGCGCCACCTGAGTCTTGGCCTTCCTCTACTGCGCTGTTCCTCGGGGGCGGATTCGAAGACTTTTCGGACCGGAGCATTGGTGTCCATGCGCTCTACATGACCCAGCCATCTCAGTCTTTGGATCTTCACTCTTCTGGCTAGGTCCATGTCGCTGTACAGTCCATACAGTTCGTCGTTGTATCTCCTAATCCACTCACCGTCAATGCAGACGGGACCGAAGATCGCCCGAAGAATTTTTCTCTCGAAGCAACCAAGAACACCCTCATCCATTTTTGATAATGTCCATGCCTCTGCGCCATAGGGCAGAACCGGGATTATTAAGGTCTTATAAAGGGTGACTTTTGTTGTCCGAGAGAGGGCTTTGCTACTCAATTGCCTTCTTAACCCTAAGAAACAGCGGTTGGCAAGAGTTATTCTTCGCTTGATCTCAGCGCTGGTGTCGTTGTCTGTATTTATAGCGGAGCATAGGTAGACAAAGTCCTTAACTACCTCAAAGTTATATCTGTCTAGGGTGACGTTCTGTCCGAGACGTCGGTATTGGTCGTCCGCTTCTCCCGATTATGTCAATATCGTCGGCGTATGCGAGTAGTTGGACGGACTTTTGAAAGATAGTGCCTCTTGTGTTTGCTCATGAATTTTGCACTATTCTTTCGAGTACGATGTTGAAAAAAACGCATGACAGCGCATCACTCTGCTCTGCTCTGGACTAACGAGAGAATTTCCAGTTAATGTCGGAGTGCATCAAGGAAGCGTACTTAGCCCTTTCCTCTTTAACGTAGTATTAGACTATCTCTTAAAAGACTGCATGCGCGAGGCAAATGTTAACCCAATTCTCTTCGCTGACGACGCAGTTATACTTAGCGATAACGTCGAAGATTTACAGAACGCCTTAGATTCATGGAGAAATGCGCTAGAGAGAAACGGGTTTAAAATAAGTCGTTCAAAGACGGAGCATTTAACGTGCCCATTTGCGCATCCGTTGCGACCTGTTCTGGATATAATTTTAGACGGAATAGTTCTTCCGAAAAGCACTATCTTTAAGTACTTAGGATCAATCGTTAACATGGAAGCGAAATGTGACGACGACGTAAACCACAGAGTGAGTGTGGGGTGGATGAAATGGCACGAAAATTCGGGAATCTTTTGCGACCGAAAATTTCCACTTAAATTAAAGGGGAAACTCTACACCACGGTTGTTAGACCAGCTCTTATATACGGTTCACAGTGCTGGACAATGTACGAAGCGTTTAAAAACAAAATGACGGCAGCGGAAATGAAAATGTCAAGGATGTCTAGTGGAGTCACTAAACGCGATTGCATTAGATCTACGCGTATAAGAGGAAGTCTACATATAAAGAATTCGGTAACCGAACAGGCGAATAGAATAAGCTGGTATTGCCACGTTCAAAGAAGATCTGCGGAAAATCCGGTTAAAAAGGCACTATCAACTACGGTCACTCCAACTGTAAGAAAACGAGGTCGGAAAAAGAATTCCTGGATTTCTCAGATGGCAAATGCGCAACAACGCCCGGGGCTAACCACTGAAGCGATCCAGGACCGAGCATTATGTAGACGCGTTCTGCGGTCTGCGACATTAGCCAACCCCATAAGCGGAGCAGCAGCGATGCAGTAAAAATGGGAAACTCGTTACGCATAAGTTCGTAAAACGAGGAAAGGGTTAATAAAAGGATAAGAAGAAGATCTATAGTACATCTAAGTCGACTGAAATATTCAATTCCGACAGATAGATGACAACTTAATTTTCATTTACTTTATCATCAATTTCAGTATCTAATCAATATTGGTGTCATATTCGATTTTTGTCTACATCTTCTCACAAGCTGTCATCTTCACTGATATACGAGTATTTTTGGCCCCTACTTACGTGTATCTACATTCATAAATGAGAATTCCTTACAGGTAGACTTACCTCTCGTTAAATACCTTCTCCTCCCACCATTCCGAACATATGATAACCCATCACAAAGCATCCTTTTGTTATTCTACTCACACTTCAGACTACAATATGTGTCTTAAAAAATGCAGGTATCTCATGAATGAGATAGAAACTGGTAAAACATTATAAAATCGATGTTGCTTTATGCTCTCACATTCCGAAACTAAACGTTGTGAGGAGGAGGTGAACACGAAGAAGTATAACAATGACATATCGACCATAAACTTAAAGATTCTTTTTTTCTTATTGATACATCACCTGGAGAAAATTTATGATTACCGTGCAGGTAGCTTAAAGGCTTAAAGTATTGTTATTCAGAAACTTCAAGTAACCAGTTTAATTAAATAGAAACCGTTTGTTAAAAGTGATGTGTATAACTTGACATATTAGTTAGATACCTATATGTATAGATTTAACTTCTTATGCTTACATGTAGCTATATTGTTGACCTAAAAGACTGAAAGGTTCTATTAAATAATTATAAAGAAACATATCCGTAAACTATGAGCTACTAAAAATACTATTTAAAAATGAAATGAATAAACCAAATTATTAGCAAGAACGTCTTGCATCAATTTTACACGGACAATACACAAGGCAGTACATCCTTTGTACCGTATCTACGACTCCATTAATGCAGTTAGTGAACCAGATACCATTGACAATTTTTCCAATTGTTATGTGTCAACAGCTGTCAAAGTTAACAATGACATCCAGCTGTCAAAATATTCAGTAAAATTTGCCATTTCATCAAGCATCAATTTATGCTTGGCAAAGATATTATCGAAATTCCGACTCAGTTGTGAATACGCAACGTGAATTTCGTCGTGATGTTGGTCGTCATCGTGGCTTCAGTGTGCAGGCAATCCGTCGCACCATGGAAAAGTTTGAGCGTGAGTACACTCTTTTGGATCTTAAGCCACAGACTAGACACAAATTGGTGCGAGATGAAGGAAACATAGCCGCCGTAGTGGTCAATATCGAAGATGACCCAGAAATATCTATTCGGCGCCGATCAGCTGAATTAGACATTGCAGAGAGTCAACCCGGCCTACTTTGCGCCTGAATTTGGGCCTACATCCGTATTAGATTTTCCTGATGCAAGAATTGAAGCCAGACGGTGATAGACAAAGCCGTAAGTTCGGTAATTGGACGCTGGAGATGCGGATTTTGGGCAATAAATCATGTTCTTGGAGGAGGCCAATTTTTGGCTCAACGGCTATGTCAAGAAGCAAAATTGCCATTATTGGAGCACACACAATCCAAAAGTGTTCAGTCAAGCATCAATTCATCCACAAAGATTGACTGTTTGATGCGGTTTATGGCATGGAAGGAGACACCGTTACCATCAATGGTCTTAGGTATAGAGCGATGTTAATCGACTTTCTGTGGTCAGAGCTCGACAACATCGATATATCCCAGCTGTGTTGGCAAAAAGACGGCGCAACACGCCACACAAGTGACGCAATGTTCAAACGTTTTTAGGAGAAATTTGGCGACTGGGTCATCTCACGCCGAGTGTTCATCGATTGGTCGCCGCGATCATCCGATTTGAAACCACTCGGGCTACGTCTAGTCCTTTTTCTACGCTAATAAGCCATCCAACTTGGACATGCTCAAGGCCAACATCCGACATGGTATTGCCGGAATAACGCCACACATATGGGACCAATTGATCATTAATTGGACCGACTACGTGAAGTACTGCTAGCGAAGCTGATGCGGCCGTTTGAATGATTTCACACATAATGGCATGAACTTAACTTCAAAATAAAATTAGAATCAATTTTATACCTATATCTCACATTGTTGTTGTTTTATTTAAATTTATTTTCCTATCGTTCTTATCTGCTCCAGCACCAGATCTAGGTCTGCTTTCTTTGAGCTAGTACAATTAGTCTTCATCTCACCGGCAATGTCATGTATTTCCTAACGTCTTTCATAGTGCCTAAAGTTTGATTGAAAATTTAACCGACCTAAATGAACTGCTCGATGGGTATATTCAAATTGTAGAAGGAAAGCATCCGTTGTCCATCAGTCAGCTCTTCTGAATGAAAGTAAATTTTTTCTGGACTGGCATACGATTCTTGTCAGTTCTTCCGAATGAAGACATAGTGAAATTGCAATTTAAAAAAGCAATCATCATGGCAGAAAAATTAATATGGTCTTCGTTTTGCTGTTTTAATCATATGAACAGATACAAATATAACCGATGAAGATGAACTGCAACTTGTGTCCTCGGGGATTAATTTACATTCAATCTACCGAACTGTGCTAATATTCTTAGACACAGAGGACATTTCGAATCGAATCGATTCTCTGATTGCTTTCGGTTTGGTTTTCCATCTTTTTTTTTGTCATAAATCATCTGTAGAGCTGTGATAGAGAATAAATTTGCCCTGCACTTTAGAAACTCAAGCAACTCTTCTATCTGGTGGTATTGGTAAATAAGTAGACTCTCATGACCACAAAGTGATGGAAAATGTTAATATTCAGGAACAAAATGTCGACTGAAAATATGCGGTTAGTCCTGTTCTCCCAACAAATGGTTTTCGGCCAGAAGTATGGTATTATCTTTTGAGTGGAAATATGAGTATACTTAGTACGTATACTTAATGCGGTAATATCCCTGCTGAGAAACGGGGTTTCCCCGCGTACAAAATGTGATTGAATAAAGTTCTTTAATTTCGATCCAACCCCGATAAGCCAAAAGGGACGAGACAAGTACATCTAGAAGGATGCCGCTATCACTTCTCTGGGCTGACACTGAGTAAAAGTTCTGTGTAAATCAACTGTAGGAGCTAGCCAAGGAATGCTAGCAGGGAATGTTTAAATTCAAGATGTAGAGTGAAGTGCTACACTCAGCAAATTTTTGAAAAATTGAACAAATCTGCCCCCAAAATCTCCCTTGGAAACTAAGATTTTTGTGGTTTTCAGGCAACCGGAATTGATGCAGCACATCGTTTGAATTCTGAGGCAACTGATGCGTCTTCATACACAGAAATTTAGACTCAATAGTGTCACAAAACAGGAATCAAGAAAACAAGGACGGCTCTTTCCTTGGTAGCTAAACTGTTGGGGACTCCCGTCCCTGTCTGCATCTTAGAATGGTTCGTTTCCACTTTGCTTCCAAATTGTTGAGTCGTGAGAGGCAATCTTCTCCTAGATTTCATACGAGTTCTATCGTCAGACCTGCTTGTCTACAAAGTAGGCTCCCTGCCAACTTTTATTACGAGGGTAAGACTGCCCTAAGGTTACACAACAGGTATGTTAAAGAGACTACCGGCTGAAAAGCACTATCGATCTTCTGTATGTCAGACCAAAGGCACACCGAATTCATAATCGGATGCGAGCTCTCGACCTTGTTTATAAGAAGAATCCGCGAAAAACCAACTGGGCGCAATTTCAGTGATCCCCCTCAGCCCAGGATATACAATGCAGGGACACTGTATCCACTGAGGGATGAGGCCCTCAACCATACTGTCGCAAACTTTTAAGCCCTCAAGTCTAACGGCACCTATGGGATTAATCCATTTAGGTTCCAAAAGCATGGAGAGAGTGGTCGAGTACTGTTCCACTTAAAGTACGCTTTCAGTCAATTCTTACCTCTATTAGGGCTTGTACGATAGTTGAGTTTCATATGAGCATAACTACATAACATGTAAACTATACAAGACTTCCCGATGTCTATAAGAGATCTATAAGTTACTTACTGTCGTGTTTTGCTTTTGCTCAGCACTTAAATCTACTTTCCTTAAGTGATATAACTTTACATGAGTTGTTCAGTCTTTTGAAGGAAGGTAAGTGAACGTATTATATGTCCTTAGCACTTGAGTGCATCACATCAGCGCCGTGCACCTGAAACTCCGTTTACGGCAATCTATAAGGACCTGACTTTATTCCTTTCATGGCTTAGATTCTGGCTAAAACCATTTCATGTTGCATTAGACTGTATGTATCAGAGTTAAATGACATTCTGTGCAGTAGTGATATATCAATGAGGCAGCCGACTCATAGGTCATAATTAGTCTTGTCATGGCTTTATAGAATCAAGAGCTTTCTCGGCGACAGGATTCATTACACTTTCAGATGCACTTAACTGCCAGACGTGGCTCACCAAATTCAATGAATTTGTTATACAGCATGACATCTAAACAGATCTCACCGAGACCTTTGATGTCAAAAAAGAATTTAGACAAGGCGATGCGCTGTCATGCGATTTCTTTAACATCGTACTTGAAAGTATAGTGCGAAACTGACGCGCAAACACAGAAATAGTGATTCTTAATGATCCCAGTCCTGCTCTATGGCGTAGAGGCATGGACGATATCAAAAATGAGTGAAGGTGATCTTGGTAGGAGATATATCGACGAACCTACGGACTGTACAGCGACATCGACCCAGCCAGAAGAGTGAAGATCCAACGACTGGGATGGCTGAGTCATGTAGAGCGTATGAACACCAATTCTCTGACTCGAAAAGTCTTCGAATCCGCCTTCGAGGGACAGCGCAGTAGAGGAAGACCAAGACTCAGATGGCGCACGCAAGTAGAAATGGACCTTAGCCAACTTGACTGAGGCCCAGGTCGACCCTGGACTGAAGCGCCACCTAAAAACGATGACAGCTAAATACTTAGCTCAATGAATGAATCAGATGACGATAGCACTTGGTGAGTTAAGCCAGGCAACTCAGCTTTGAGAGGATTGACTGAAAGCCCTTTTGTATTGAACTAATTTATTGCCGATAATGTCTAGGGCTGGATTCGCTTGGCATGAACTGTCAAAAAATCCAGCTTCACTACCTCCTTTTGTGTGGGCCTTAATGGCCGGACTATTGATATCGCTATGCAATCGATCAACGTACACCGTAGCGATTGAATTAGGACTCCACGTAACGGGTTACTACTTAGCTATCACAAATTGGCAGCAGTCAACATCCGCAATCATGTTAACCAGCTTTTATTCATAGAACTTATGATTCATCTACGTTGTGTGTTCGAAAACACTCTCAATGTCGATGATGTCAATGTTTTCGAAGAAATAATAAATGAACATTGGCTGGTAACGTTAGCCATTGATGCCTCATTTTTGAAAGAAATAAGTATCGGTGATGCCCGATCGTGATAATCACACCAAAGAGTGTGAAATGGGGTGGTTTTACCTAATTCCAGAAAGGCCAATCTTGCGTTCATAAACTTTTTGAGCTAAAAGTAATTGTCATAACTAAACACAATTTAAGGGTAAACAAATTATACAATCTAAAGTTCTAAAGATCAGCAACGTTCAAATGCTGTACGTCTGTTTTTAATGCTTTGACAAACAATATTGGATGGGAATATTGAAGAACTGTACAACAACTAAATGGTTAAGGAGTCGTCCTTCTTGAAGAATATGTCGAAACTAGAATCATATTCTATCTTAATTTGTATACCCAACCCCAACCGTGTCTAAAAGATATTCACGTTTCTTTCCTCGTGCACCGCCTAAGATGAAGCCGTCCTCTTTTGAGTTGCCCCTCTGAGTTGAAGTCGAAAACTTTGCAGTCAGGAACCCTGGTGTCTACATAGTCAAGTCGTAAATAGGGGTACACAACTGAACTCACTCATTACGAATGCAACACTGGGTGCATCCATTTCGTTTTGATTGTGAGTTGACAGTTGATATTTATGCTTCATTGTGACGTAAAAAGTTTTTGACATTAATTGTTTACAATCATGGAATGGGGCGACATCGAAAATCGTATTGTTGTAGTTGGCCAACTTAAATGCAACATGGAAAAAGGCGATATCTTTAGGACGTTGCGGCCGCCTGGAATCACACGCAATTTTGTGTATCGTGCTGTGAAATTGTTTGAGGATACCAGTGGAGTACGAGACCGTCAAAGATCCGGCCATCCGCGCACTGTGAGAACTCCGAAAGTGATCAAAGCCGTGAAGAAACGAATCGACCGAAAACCGCTGCGAAAACAGAAAATCTTGTCGCGGGAAATGCATATTTCGCAAAAATCCATGTCTCGCACTATCAAAGAAAATTTAGGACTTAGCACGTACAAGCGACACACTGGACACCTAATCACGGCCGCATTGAAGGAAAACGCAAGCGAAGATCGAAAGCGTTACTCAGCCGGTACGCGAAGAACGCTCATAGAAAAATTCTGTTTACTGACGAGAAAATCTTCACCGTAGAAGAATCGTTCAATAAGCAGAACGATCGTGTGTATGCCCGGTCATCCATAGAAGCATCCCAACTCATCCCGAGGGTTCAAAGAGGTCACCATCCCGCGTCTGTAATGGTTTGGTGGGGAGTGTGCTACGATGGCTTTACCAAGCTCCATTTTTGCGAGAAAGGAGTGAAAACATCGGCCAAAGTATATCAATCGACCATCTTGGAACCCATTGTGAGGTCTCTCAACCAATCAATATCAATACTCTGCTCCAGCTCACAAAGCAAAAACGACTCAACTGAGGCTCAAACACAACGTTCCGGACTTCATTTCAACGGATGATTGGCCAGCTGGTAATCCAGACCTCAACTTGTTTGACTACAAGTTTTGGTCCCTATTAGAGGGCATGGCTTGCTTTACTCGACACTCAAATATTGAGTCGTTGAAGCGAGCCCTTGTCCGTGCAGTGGACAATTTCCCCATGCATGAAGTGCGTCCCGCAATCGATGAGTCTCCACATCGTCTTAAGTCGTGGTGGAAGCCGAATGGAAGTCATTTCGAATAAGTTGTTGTAAGATTTGTAGCCATTGAATAACCAAATAAAAACAAAAAAAACATCGTTTTAATATTAATTCGTATTCATTTGGTGCAGATTTTTCTGTGTACCAGTATTTATGACTTGACTAGGTATAGGTTCAAGCATTGTCCATTGATGCAAATGAGACCAAAAATTACTCGAGAGCATTCCTAACCGAAGTCGTCTGTGTCCAATTTGCCTTGATGCCTTAAAACAGGACTGTAGCATCTTGTGATTATGGTTGCTCAAGAGATGGCCGAATTTATAGCAGAGGTAAAGTAGATAAAGTCCCTAACAATCTCGAAATTATACCTGTTGTTAGTGACGTTCTGTCCAATTCATTGATTTTGCGTGTTCCTTTTCGTTCTCAGCTTATACTTTTGCCCTCCATCCATTTTGCCAGCTAATCTTTCAATACTAGCCAACGCATCAGTGACAATCAGCTGTCTTTTTGCAATTACGAGTATGTCGATATCATCAGCGTATGCTAGATATTGCACAGTATAAAGTTAAAAAAGTCGCATGCCAGTGACCTTGTCTTAAGTTTAAACTTTAAAGAGCTCGGTTTAGTCGTTACCGACTTTGACGTAGCACCGAACCTTCTGCACAGACGGACGAATTTGGCAGGGTTGCCAAAACTAGTCGTGGCTCTATTTAGCTTGTTTCTATAAATTCTGTCATATGGAACCTAAAAATCGGTATAAAAATGGTAGATTTCGATTTGAACTTCTTGAGTTTTTCTTGGTCTGCAGGAGTGTGAAGAACTGAGCAACTGACAATAATACGGTCAATCAAGTTGTAAACGAAGGATTTCAGACATTCACTCAATATGGAGGATAAGATATTATAAGCAGCGTCAGAAGACCGCCTTCTTTGTTGTAGATCGAACAAACGCTTCAATTTGACAAGCATACTCCCTTCTGTTCAGATCTTAAATGTTCCGATTTGGTTTATCCCCTCGACAAATTAATTTCCAGCAGCTTTGAATACCTCGGCCAATAAGTCGCCAGGTCCAGCTAATTTTTTGCTTTTAATTAAAATATCGCCATCCTTACTTAATTTTCATCAGCAGACGAACGTTTTGACTATCCCTACCTGTCGGCCGGATTTTGGGCTTCGTCTCCGCTATACAGTCTGTCGAAGTAGTTTTTCAATATTCTTAGCACCAACTGTGAATATACTCGTACTGAAACGTTTTCTTCTTCATCTGTATGGCTCTTGCTGGCTTATCACGTTCATCTTGCAGTTTTGTATCGTAAAGCTCACGAGTTACCCTCGTTATTCGTTGCAACTCTGCTTTCTATCCTCCTTCATCGAATAAAGAACTTTTTGCTGGTAGTTGAGTAAATCCCAGCACATTGGTTGCGACATCTGTGAAGTCAAGTTGGTTGCGTGTCAGTATTCTTCGATTATTGATGCTGTTGGTATAAAAGTTATTGAAAGATTTCGTCAAAGGTTCTAGCGGTCTCTTGCACTTGCGATAGCTATATCTTCCCAAAGCATTAATTGTCTGTTGTCATATCTACAAGAAGTCACTGCTTTGGGACTAATGGTGCATATTACTTTGGCTAGGCCGTACAGTCAGAGGGCTCTATAGGTCCGTCGATCCTTCAATTTCCTTCTTTTTATTCGTGCGACTAAGCCTTCCACACGCGCTCAGTGAAGTTTTCCATTCTCGACCGAGTCTAGAGGTCATAGGAGATTCCAGCAAGTCTCTATGCGTAACTTGGCTGTCGCTACAAATGCAAATGCGTCACCCTTTTCACAGATTTTTTACAATATAGTTCCATTATGATTAGAAGTAGAATTTCGTATATCTCCGCTTGGAAAACAGACGCGAGTTTCCTAACGATCAGAAAAACCTAACTTTGCCGTTCTTTTGAAAGCGCCACATGCTAGATCGGACTTGGAGCCACCCGTAAAAACCTGTCTTCATTCTCCTAGTGGCTTCTTCTTTTCTTCTTCTTTAGTGGTTGAGTTCGTTTTCTTTGGCCGAAACCATCCCTGAGTACATCAAAAGTAGATTGCGTATTTTTCCTCAGCAGGAGTTCTGTTGTCATTGCAACTTTCGGTATGTCCATACGATCAGAGACATGAGACAGTCAGCGGGTAAAGTCATAAAAGCTCCAGTCTGTCTTATATCAGGAGGAATATGGCTTCGAGAATGCAGCCCATGAGATGAATATCGAGGAGAGGAAGACTTTAGTGCGTCTAGAAAGGAGTCAGGTTAAAGCAGCAGTAACATATTTTCGTAAGAGCTTGTTTAACGAGACAACCAACGCATAGGATACAACTGTAGCAGTGTAGCCAACTCGGTGACAGGCCAATGACTTGCTGACAGCCCTTCCCACGGCCAGAAGAACGACGTCACCTCATAAACTTTTGACATAAGATTAGTTCATAGAAGTTTGTAAAATGATGCCTTAAAACATTGAAGAAGTCAGACCAATCAGCTTCCTCCTTCCCGTGAAGAAGCCTACCCGAAAACCTACTTTTGGTCCACCAATCGTCGATAACGTCTTGTGTGTCTGCGCTACATGTTGCCAGACATGATTCAACAGACAGTACAGCCACATCATCTGCAAATGCCTATGAATAGACATCGCAACTATTGAGCGCGTCAAGCAATGAGTAGACGAATTTGCATCTTAGCAGACCTAACATATTGCCGGCTCGCGGGCAAACATTGCTTTAATCCGCCATCATATATTGGCCACAGTCTGAAACCACGATCAGTGTTATTTTTAGCATAGCTTTGATCCACAAAAGTATTTGTCTCCGTTTCCTGGCCAAGTTCCACATGCCGTCAAAAGATGTTTTGATGAACGACCCCCAAATGACAATGAAAATGACCAACGCGTGTTCTTTCTATTCGAGTACGCTATCAATTCCTCCTATCTGATTTTGTAACACAATCTCGCACGCAAGATCTTTCGGGTTGGTAAGAATGTTGCATCTCAGACAAAGGGTGCGATGGGAAGGATCTCGAACATTCTCTTAACTGTCTTCTCTGCAACATGAAGATAGTCAGAATTATAATTCTCTATATTCTAACCATCCTATCTTCAGCGCTATGTGCTAATAAAAAGGCCATAAGTCGGCTATCCCGAGAGTCCTCTATGAGTGCTTCAAAATATGTCCCCCTCATATATAGGAGAATGATACGCTTTATATACCAAGAAATTCTAAGCTTTGAAACCTACTATGCAATGCGGTTTATAAGATGCATTCATTCAAGAAACAAGCTAAAATTGTTGGGTACCAGATCATGTTCAAACAACAATAGATGAATCGAAATTACTATCACGCTGTTCCATAAACAAGTATAACATACCTACGCATATACCTCCTTAGTACCAACTTCATGTACAGCATGCACATCTCAATGTCACATTTAAACCCAAAACATGACTTAAGAATTCAGTTCCGACCACATCCGATAAAGTAAATTGATCCACAAATTGTAAGACCCAACAAATGATGAAATGTTACTCGTATCTGTTGCAAAGTGATTTAAATTTCTTTTATCATTCGAAGCATCAGTTGAATAGTTACAAGTTCTCTTGATGCAAACTCTACCTTGAACTGTCTTGTCTTCTTTTCCTGCCGGTTCAACTGAATCCCATAATTCACATTTAACTCCGTTCACGTATACTTTGCATTCAATTTTCATTTGTATGTATAAATTCAATTGCACATGTGAAAGCCAATTTCTTGTTCTGTATTTTCAATCTATATTCAAATTCATAGATACGAGTACATCCTGGCATACTGTAATGATTGGTTATATGGAATTGGTAGAGCAAAGGCTTCCCATCAGCATATTCAAGTCTTGTAGAGGAAAATTATAGATTTAGAGACAAATGGGCTTATCTATCGAGACATATTTCTAACATATTCAAGACGCTTTCTAGAGTCTTTTGCCTGCTTTTAACTTTTTTTCTACAAAGCCCAGTTCCCGATATTTTTTTAATTTTTTTTCTTTTGTTTCAGAAACATGGTAATCCTGGCCGTTCTTACTAAATCCACCGAGTTCCTTGATGAAAGTGAAGGAAGAAAAACCAAACAAAATGCTTCCTATCAGCTGTCATTCATCAATTCTTCCGTGGTTATTTTCGTATCTGCTTCCAGATACTCGTATTTATAAAGTCACAGCAACGACCGGTTAATGCGACGCTCATTACGACAAAAATAAAAAGTAACGCCAGTGACAGATGCAGAGTTAGGGAAAGAGCAGAAATAATAATGAAAATCCTTTTCCTTCATTAGCCATCCGAGACCACATACGAGTATTATGAAAAATTTTTGCAATTTTTCCAGTTTTTTTTTTGCACTTATTGGTCGTAGTGTAAAGTTCTTCATAGGCATCCTTACAGTCATATCCTGGAAATGACCTGTTAATGCTTGCCAACTGATTCTCCTAACGTTGCGGTCGATGAGTAAGTGGATGAGATTTATCTTTGCTTGGTAAGTTACAAGTTCTGGGTACTGGCTTTAGTAAATACAGCCGGCGTATAGGGATTATCTTTCCCCGTGAGGAAAAGTGAGCATTTTTGGAGAATCAATTGGAGCCAGGTGCGCTATAAATTAAAGAGGATTACGTCATCAAGGCTCATAAGTAGATTATGTTTTCTCTATGATAGATAGGCATTTGGCAAAGAAATGTGGGTGGTCATTAGCGATGCTTTGTGAATACAAAACAATTTGAGGTTTCAATCGGATTACTTCTTTTGCTTTGGTAGTTAGAAATGTTTTGCTACAAGAATACTCATAAGAACTTATTTAATAAATTGAATAGTGAATTTAGTTTTTATTTTCTAAGGACCTAGGTGAGATGAACTTTTGAATTGAAATGTACAGTGTCGTCCATTTAGTTGTTCTGAAAGAAAATTTAAATAAAACACAATTATAGTTAAGATTTGGATCAAATTTTTATTTCAGTACTAGCTGTACCCGGCGCGTGTTGCTACGCTTATTACTCGTATTGAAATGCTGTTGGATGAACAATATATTTTGTTTTTCCGTCTGGTGCATATACGAATAAATCAGAAGGTTTTCCGATGCGTGAACAGGCCACATATACTCGTAGTTGCCCATGAGAGAAACACGGACTTTCTAAATTCAGGCCACAAACTTGTAAAGATTGTCCTTGTGCTTGGTTGATGGTCATTGCATAGGCGAGTCGCACCGGAAACTACAAACGTTTGAATTCGGATGGGGAATCTGTTGAAATCATTAGAATGCGAGGCAATAGTACATCTTCTCCTTTGAATTTTTTTTATTGAAATAGTAGCTTTGATGACACTGAGAGCCTGGTACCGTTGCTGCAAAGTCGTGGCGGATTAATGTTTCGAAGCAAAATGATAGACACGCCAATGTTTAATGTTAAAACGTGCGGAGGCATGCCGGGTAAATCAAGTGGATTGATTGACGTTGCCATCATTAACGACTGCATCGCGTAAATGGATGTACTATTCCGAGCGCAGCTTAGTTTGATTCAAGCGAATGTGGACAAGTCGCTCGGTCTCGATTTTCGCATACATATCGACAATATATCGGTGGAATAATTGACGACATTTCAGGATGTGATTATCAGCGTTTTCACACTTTGATTCCGAAATGATACCCATCTTCTCCTTGCCAAAATAGAACTGGATATTGCAATCCGTCATATGGGCGATGCGTTTCTGGGATTCGTTGGACTTTACTATTTCTGCGATGGAAAATAATATCGCTTGACTCGAGTTCTCGAGTTCATCAATCGTTGGAGCATTATATTGTCCTGCGTGTTGACCAACGGGTGTCTTGTCTGCACGAATTACAACTTTGTAATCGTAAGCTGACACGCGTTCAAGGGCAATTCTGAATAGTTGAACCAATTCGTTGTGTTGATCGAATAAAGTTTGCAGTTCAGCGACCATTTCTCTTCTAGTGTCCCTATTGAATCGACAACGTTGATCGATTTGTTCATCTGTGTTTCCCATGAAATAAATCTGAAGAATTGATGATCTGCGTCTGGAAGTGGTAGTAATGACCCAGCGCGAGGATAATTTTGTCCCTGCACTTTGAAGGTTGGCACGTATAGGCAATTCTCGCGTATAATACACTCGGATGAAGATTGTAATCATAATTTTGATCATAATGGAACTCACCCAGCTCCAATAATGGCATCCATGAATCATTCAGTGTTCGTCTAGACCGGGCTGTGCGTAATCGTTTGACTCACGTTACTCGCTTGTTTCAGACGAACGGGCTTATCCTCTGCAATCGTTAAACTTCAAGTCTTTGCTCACGTCGCTCGCTTGTTTCAGACGAACGGTCTTCAACTGTGCATGCTTCAACTGTGATTGATTGTTGTCTTTTCTCACGTCGCTCGCTTGTTTTAGACGGACAGACTTCAACTGTGTATGATCGTTGATCTTCAAGTCTTTGCTCACGTCGCTCGCTTGTTTCAGATAAACGGACTTCAACTGTGCGTGATCGTTGAATTTTAAGTCTTTGCTCACGTCACTCGCTTGTTTCAGACGGGCAGGCTTCAACTGTGCATGATTGTTGAATTTCAAGTCTTTGCTCACGTCGCTCGTTGCTTCAGACGAACGGGATTCAACTGTTCATGATCGTTGAATTTCAAGTCTTTTCTCACGTCGCTCGCTTGCTTCAGACAAACGGGCTTCAACTGTGAGTAATCGTTGAGCTTCGAGTTTTTGCTCACGTTGTTCGTCAGATTCTGAGGTTCGCAACTGATTTTTTTTTTGCTTGAGGTGTATTCCTACCAATCGCTGTTTGGGAGGCATATTTTATGAGTATAAATCGCAATCTAAAATGCCACCGTTTTCAATACAAAAAATTAGTATTATTCTAAAGAAATTGAAAGAAACTTTGTTGACGAATTTTATCGGCAAATGGATTGAAATCAACTGAAAAAAATACAAAAATTCGGAATTGGAAGGTAATTTCATATTGAAAGCAATTAGCAGTGCCCGAGATATGGTTTTCGGGTCATTATCTTTGCAGTCTTGTTATAATTACAATAACAAATCAAACTTCTCAAGGATACATTTTTATAATCCAAAACACTATTATCTATGTTTGTGTGGGTCTATTTGGCCTGGTCCAGTGTAAGATATATATTAGAATTTGAATTGAAATCCGCTTTGGGAACTGATTGCCCGAGATACGGGTTTAGGGTTAATGTGGGAAAACTGTATGGAAAACTCACAAAATCTGAATCCAGTTATTCCTTTTGATATTTAGATCAAGTTTTAAATACACTGAATAGAAGATTTCGAGTATATTTGCTCTATATCTCGTCACATGTGCTTACAATCGGAAAAATGCCTTCACAACAATTAAACTTACTGACTTTAGGTGGCGCTACAGTCCGGGGTGGACCTGGGCCTCAGTCAACAAGCTTCTCCAGCTAGCTCGATCCCTGGCTAGCTGTCTCCAGTTTCGCACAATAAGTTGGCTGAGGTCCTCTTCCACTTGCGTGCGCCACCTGAGTCTTGGCCTTCCTCTACTGCGCTGTCCCTCGGGGGCGGATTCGAAGACTTTTCGGACCGGAGCATTGGTGTCCATGCGCTCTACATGACCCAGCCATCTCAGTCTTTGGATCCTTACTCTTCTGGCTAGGTCCATGTCGCTGTACAGTCCATACAGTTCGTCGTTGTATCTCCTCCTCCACTCACCGTCAATGCAGACGGGACCGAAGATCGCCCGAAGAATTTTTCTCTCGAAGCAACCAAGAACACCCTCATCCATTTTTGATAATGTCCATGCCTCTGCGCCATAGAGCAGGACCGGGATTATTAAAGTCTTATAAAGGGTGACTTTTGTTGTCCGAGAGAGGGCTTTGCTACTCAATTGCCTTCTTAACCCAAAGAAACAGCGGTTGGCAAGAGTTATTCTTCGCTTGATCTCAGCGCTGGTGTCGTTGTCTGTATTTATAGTAGAGCCTTGGTAGACAAAGTCCTTAACTACCTCAAAGTTATATCTGTCGAGGGTGACGTTCTATCCGAGACGTCGGTGTTGGTTGTCCTTTTTGCTTGACAGCATATACTTGGTCTTGCCCTCATTGACCGCTAAACCCATTTTCGCCGCTTCCGTCTCAATACTCGCGAAAGCGCCACTGACATCACGCTGCTTTGTTCCGATTATGTCAATATCGTCGGCGTATGCGAGTAGTTGGACGGATTTTTGAAAGATAGTGCCTCTTGTGTTTGCTCGTGAGTTTTGCACTATTCTTTCAAGTACGATGTTGAAAAAATCGCAAGACAGCGCATCGCCCTGTCTAAATCCTTTCTGGACATCAAAGGTCTCGGTGAGATCTTTACCGACCTTGATGGAGCAGCGTGCATTCTCCATCGTCATCCTGCACAGACGGACGAGTTTGGCAGGGATGCCAAAACTAGACATTGCTCTATATTGCCCGTCTCTATAGATGCTGTCATACGCGGCCTTAAAATCGATCTGAAGCTCATGGGTCTTCTCCAAGATCTGCCGTAGTGTGAATATCTGGTCGATGGTGGACTTTCCTGGCCTGAAGCCACACTGATATGGACCTATCAGGTTGGTGACAAACGGCTTCAGGCGTTCACACAATACGGCGGATAAGATCTTATATGCGATGTTAAGGAGACTGATGCCTCTGTAGTTGGCGCAGTTCAGAGGGTCTCCTTTCTTGAGTATTGGACAAACAATGCTGAGGTTCCATTCATCGGGCATACTTTCGCCCGACCATATTTTACAGATGAGTTGGTGTATGCTCCTTACCAAGTCATCGCCTGCCGCTTTGAAGAGCTCGGCAGTCAGGCCATCTGCTCCAGCAGCTTTGTTGGACTTAAGCTTCGATATGGCTATCTTCACTTCATCCAGGTCGGGTGGACGGAATTGTTAGTCATCATCGTCCAGGTTGAAAGGTTGATTCTGCCTGACAGCGGTATTTGGTCCGTCATCGCCGTTATACAGTCTGCAGAAATGATCTTTCCAAATCCTCAGCATCGACTGCGATTCTACTACGATGTTCCCTTGTTCATCTCTACAGGCTTCGGTTGGGGGTTTGTTTCCGCGGCATGTTATTTTTACCTTTTGGTAAAACTTCCGAACCTCATTCCTGGAGTAGCATCTCTCAATTTACTCGATCGCGCGCTTCTCATGCTCTTTCTTCTTCCTCCTGAGAAGCCGGTGCTCGTCTCTCCTCTTCCGCTCATAGAGCTCATGAGCAGCTCTGGTCTTTCTAAGCAGCGCCGCGTTATATGCATCTTGCTTAGCTGCATGTGCTTGCCGGCATTCATCATCGAACCAGGGGTTTCGTTGTGGTGGACGAGTGAAACCCAGCACATCAGAAGCGGCATCTCTGATGGCGTTTTGGCAGTGTTTCCAATGGCCTTCGATGCTTTATGCTGGCGGCATTGGACCTCTTAAGAGATTAAGAGACACTCGATCGGAGAAGGACTTGGCGATCTCTTGCGATTGTAGCCGTCTGACGTCGAATTTTCTCACAGCATTAGTTTGTCTTGGCGTAGTTTGGGATATCCGCAACCGTACCTTGGCTACAACAAGGTAATGGTCCGAGTCGATGTTGGCTCCTCGGAACGTACGGACATCCATAATGCTGGAGGAGTGTCTTGCGTCGATCGCAATGTGATCAATCTGGTTGACTGTTGATTGATCAGGAGTTCTCCAAGTCCCCTTGTGTATGTCGAGATGTGGGAACCGCGTGCTAGCCACGACAATGTTTCGCCCCGCCGCAAAGTCGATTAGCCTGAATCCGTTATCGGAGGTGGTGTTGTGCAGGCTATATTTTCCGATTGTTCCACCAAAGATACCTTCTCTTCCTAGCTTTGCATTCAAATCACCGAGGACAATTTTAATGTCATAGCTAGGGCATTGCTCGTATGTCTTGTTGAGGAGCTCGTAGAAGGCATCCTTGGTGTCGTCATCTTTCTCCTCTGTTGGGGGCATACGCGCATATGAGGCTTATGTTGGCGAATTTAGCCTTGATGTGGATTGCTACGAGGCGCTCGCTCACATGCCGGAAGCTGAGGACTTCTCGTCTTAGTCTGCCTCCGACAACAAATCCGCATCCAAATAAGCGCTGCTTTTGCCGTCGATAGCAATTGCCGTAGTAGATGTCGCAGTTTTTCATCTTCTTTTTGTCCGGCCCATCCCATCGCATTTCTTGGATGGCGGTTATGTCTGCTTTGCAGCAGTCTAGGGCCTCCGCTAGTTGCTCGGCTGCACGTGGTCTATTAAGGGATCTAACATTCCACGTGCATATCCGAAGCTCATTGCCCTTAAATCGTTTGCGTGGGTTGTCAACAGTAGATCCGTCCATATCCGAGGCTTGTTGATGCTTCGTAACTTCTTGTTTTTTTTAAATGGCCGGGCAGTTACTCCGGCGGCACAACCCCCAACCTGGAGGACCAGTTCCACTTTGAGTGCCCCTAGGACGAGGGGTCGGTTACACCGAAGCCAGTAACCCGTTCCGGGATGTAAGCTCTGCCGTTGGCCCTTATAGGGCTCGTCCGCCACCATCTCTTTTCCAGGACCCTGACTAAGTCCTGGAAATCCTTTCCGGCCTGAGCTCCAAATATGTCGGAGTAGCCCGGATAAGGTCTTGTTTTGTTTTTCCGACACTAATCCTGGTAAATGGCGCAGGAAACTCGCCATTTGCCCCCTTCACTTCGCAACCTCTAATGAGATTCCCAGATGGCGCCACGGGGAGGCGTGAAGTAGGACTTATTAGCAGAGCTGCAAGATGTTCGGCTGCAGAGGCTTATTCTCGTCATTTAAGGAACCAGCACCTGTCGGAAGATGCTACTTCTACGAGGCCTTATACTAATCGTTGCCATCCATCACAACAATTATAGCTTTCAATATTTCCAACAAAGATTCAAAGTTTAAATTGTTTTTTTTTTTTTAAATTTTTGCAAAAATAGATCAAAAAATCAACATTTTCGAATGTAACTCGTCAATCATGTGTCCGAACAATATAACTGTGACTATTTATAAAGTTTTGCATGAAATAAAAAAATAAAACAAATTAAAAAAATGGTACCAAAACTTTTCTCACAGAATTCTGAACAAAATTGCCAAAGACATCAGTGCTCTATCTCTTACCGTTTAAGAGTCCATAAAGGACAAACAAACAAACAAACATTGATTTTTACATAAAGAGATATTGCTTGAATCTTGCCATTATAAATCTTTTCTGAATGTCCTTCGCGAGAGTTCTTTGAGGACTTAATTCTGACAAGGTAAGTTTCGATGATTTTTCGACACATGTCGGCCAATAACTCGGCCATAACTTGACCAATATTCGTTTTCAAAGCATCAAGAGCTTGCGGATCGTATGCATAACCATGGTCTTTACATAGCTCCACAAAAAGGAATCCGTCGGCGACAAAAAACACTATCTTGGTAGCTAGTTCACATTATCAAAACTCGAAAAGCTCTCCCAGGAAATTTTTCTTTCAATAAAGTTAAAACGGGTGGTGTTGTGTGAGATGTGGCACCGTCGTGTTGAAACTACTCTTACATGTCTTTCACATCCGTGTTTTCGATTTGAGGCTAAAAGTAATCGGCCATATTTGGGTATAGCGATGAGAATTAACGGTGATAGTTACATCTTCCTCATTTTCAAAGGAGTATGGACCAATGATACCACCAACCAAATTGCACACCATACATTGACTTTTTGTGGATGAAATGGTTTTTCGACAGTAACAACATCCATATGCGACAATCCGGTTTATTAGGGAATCCACTGAGTAAAAAATGAGCCTCGTTGATAAAGAGAATGTTGTGTGAAGATTGGTCATCCAAACACTGGTGTTCACCCATCCAATCGACGTATGTTCTACTCATTCCGTGGTAAGCTGGGTTCAATTTTTGAGTAAGTTAAACTTTCTAAGGTTACAGATCCAAATCCAAATGCAAAGCATGCCATAATGTTCCGTTAGACAAAACCAAATGCTGCAGTCGTTGAATTAATCGATTTAGATATTCTTCAACACTTCAACAATGGCTGCAGCCATATTTTCTGTAGATTTCGATGATGGCCTCTAGACCAAATGTTCGGTTAAGAATTCAAGAATAAAAATATTGCAGAAATATAAAAGAAATATCCCAGTTTTGTTTAACGTTATGACTCGCATTATACCGTCTGATCTCGCGTCAAACTCCGTTTCAGTGGTGGCAGACGTTTGTCCTTCAATAAAACTAGATCTCCATCTTGGACTGATAGTTGAGCGATTTTAGTCCATTTGGGGCGCTGTTGCAACCTGTAACCGTTTTCCAAAAGAAGTTTGTTAGTGTTTGCATTCTCTTTCATCAATCGTGATAGGACATTCTTTCTAGGCTGAACTGAGGATGTGGTGGTGTCATTTACCAGAAAATGAATAGGTAAGAGTTTGATTCCTGGCTATTCGCTTTAGGTGGAATTTTACAGACTTCCTCCCTCTTTCCGTAAAACACCAAAATGTGGAGAAGTTGGGGGAATAAAATTCCACTTTGCCGTGTCCTTGGCCAGAACCTCGACTATGTTCTTCCAGTCTAACTTAGCTTCTCGTAGTTCCCTTTTCAGGTCTGTATATCTTCGTACGAAATTTTTTCCGCAATTGCTAAAAAATTGTTTTTTGCACTGCCTTTGTTGAAATGCACACAAAATTTGCAAAGTATCCTTTGAGGACTTTCGCATTGCATCCTCCCCATGTGTTTACGTCAATTGGCCCAACGTAATCTAGTCCAGCTGATTTGCGGGGCTATGACACAGTTGTTCGTGCCTCTGGTAGATCACTCATGAGCGGAGTAATGGGCTTTGCTCTGAACCTATACCATATGATGCACTGATGAATGTGCTTTTTAACGGCATTTTGTATACTAAATATCCGTAGTAGCTTTGATGAATTTAGTATATGCATATGCTATGACCTTATATCGAAACACGGTTTCCACAAGCATATTTTCGAAGAATAAAAGATTCATAAAGACAGGAATCGTCTGTATGTCATACTTGGGCGGCAGTCAGTCTTTGCCGATTTTGAGTTACAAATAATGTTAGATTATGAATTTCTTTACAATATAAACAAATTGTATCTGCCGCTAAACGAAATCCATTATCACCCTTCACAGTGATTTTTTTTTAATGAGCAAACTGACTGAACAGCATCCTTAAAAAAAAGACATTCATCAAAAAAGCATTGCTTCTGAAACATTCTGTGAGTGCTAAATGTGCGGTAAAATGTGGCAAAAATTTCTCGAAAACTTTTGTATTAGAGTCTTTTATATCTGGAGAAGGAAAAACGCGAAAAAAAACTCATATGAAGGAAAACTTTCCGCTTCTGGTGGTATTATTTATGGATCATATAAATTTTATCCGAAAAACTTTATCTTCTGCAATGCGGGCAATCGATAATGCTTTGAATCCGTTGGGGTTAAAAGTTTAAAAATTAAGAAACCAAGCATACGTACATATAGGTATACCTTGGTCGAAAGAGATGTTTTAAAGGTGTTCCACACAACATTGTACTAAGGTACGAGTATGGTTTGGAAGATGGGAGCTTAAGAACGAACTCAGTGAAATTAAATCAAATTTAGCATCAATTGACTAAAAACAATCTTGTGAAAATAGCATCCGCCTGATCTGTACTGATGCCCTTAGTGAGGAACAGAATCACGAGCGTTTTAAGATCCTCAAGACGTGTTAGTAGAAGTACCCTTAGCAGTTTTGGAAGCTTGCTTCAGATTTGTGAGCTTCCTATTTGGGACACCAGACATGATAAACTTTATTTCCTTCATGTATGGTGCAGCATCATAATCGTTTGTTTTAAGTGGAGGCATCCTTTTAATTTTCTAACAACTTCATCAATTCGCGGTTGTTGTGTGGGACTAATAAATTTTTGATTGGAAACGCATAGAGAGATGATACCTGATGGATTTCTATGTCAGCTAAATATTGTTTGATGAGCTCAGTGCACAATTATGTGGTTGTAGCATCAAGATATCTAAAACCTTTTTATAAATGTAACACTGCGAGAAGATGTTCTCTGTTGTCGAATGAAATGATGATCAAGAGATGCTCCTCGTTGGAATTTCATATATCTAAGCCAAGTAATAATTCCCCATCCCGATTATTTTAGGGTTTCTGCTCTAAGCTTGTTCAATTGTGTCCGCATCTAATAAGTTGAACAATTAATGACAAAGAACAGAATAGAGTTGGACCAAGAATAGACCCCTGAGGAACATCTGCAGCTATGACGATGAACTCCGACGAAGCGCCGCTGTGAACGACTTTTGATAACGGTTGTCGAAAAATTTAACTTGATTAACACCTTGAAATACTTCCCGAAGTCAAACAAATATATCACCATTAAAAAAGCATTACGTCCTCAGGTATTTAACGGATATGATCAGCTCAAAAGCCAGGTTGCCATGAGAATAACAGACTCTGTTGCACGATAAGAGCCTTCTACAAGATTTTCGATAAACATGGTAATAAGATCTTAGGTTACAAGTGTGTTGAAGAAGAGGGCTGCAGCTTTTCAGAACGGGGTTTCCAACAATCAAAAAAGTGGAAACAATTATACTAAAGTTTATGCCTAAGGTAACTTGACAAAAGTCACCATTTATAAGACCTCGATAATCCCGGTCCTGCTCTATGGCGCAGAGGCATGGACATTATCAAAAATGGATGAGGGTCTCCTCGGTTGCTTCGAGAGAAAAATTCTTCGGGCGATCTTCTGTCCCGTCTGCATTGACGGTAAGTGGAGGAGGAGATACAACGACGAACTGCTCCTGTCCGAAAAGTCTTCGAATCCGCCACTTGATGCTGACACTTAATGAGATTATAGTTTTCCTTGATCGGAATTTGTTCTGTAAAGGGGCTAAAAAAAACACTCCAACACTAAAGAGATTGCCAAGAAGATTACATCATTAGTTATCATCTACTCGTATTATGATTTTGAAGTAAGTCAGCGTACGAGGCTTCATATGCATCATAGAAAAGTATGCCAAGATCCAACAAGAAATCTTGGATCGAGGAATGGGAGGAACATATGTGTGCAACATCCTTTGCTCCAACAATGGGTGAACATTTCATATCAGCAACACGATGAGCAACTTAGAACTTGCGGCTGTGGTCAGTTACGAAAGTTTTACATTCTACCAACAGCGGAGTCTTCAGAAGCTCAAACCAGAGTTTCACAGTTAACTAATAATTTAATAAATCATTCAATAACTACCCTTTGTAGTTGGGTGCTGTTGAAATAGGGTAAGCACTGAAAGGTGTCAATCTGGTGATACCCAGTGTTGCAATTGTTTCAATTGTGCTTAAAATACCTCCACGTGGTAACCGTCTAATCGGGTTGGTGTTGCTGACCAGCAGATAAAAATAGCAGCAATATGTACCATATAAATGGGTCAGTGGATGAGCTCTCCAGATGAAATCCAGTAAAATCCAGGAATAACGCAAATGAGACCATAGGCCGGAAAGGATTTCCGAGACTTAATGGACCAGCGGCAGCACTCACATCCCAGAATAGGTTACTGGCCTTCGGTCTAACTGATCCAATTGGGGGTTGTGCCGCCGGGGTAACTGTCCTGTAATGGACAAAAGAGGAAAGTTACAAAGTACAAACAAGCGTAGGAGAAAGATGGATCTACTGTTGGCAAGTTTGGTCCATTTATAGGCCACGTGCACCCGAATAATTAGCGGAATCACCGGAGTGCTGGAAAGCAGATATAACAATACCGAAAACAGCGCTTATTTAGAATTGGATTTTATGTTGAAGGTAGAAAAAAACTTAAGTTTCCGGCGTGTGAACGAGTCCCTGGTAACAACCAGTGTCAAGACTTATTTTGCCAACATGTGCCTTACATGAGCTTACGCCCCGATAGAAGAAAAAGATGACTACACCAAACGTAGCTTGTATAAGCTCTTAAACAAGACCTGCGAGCTTTGCACTGGTCTTGATATTATTATTGTCTGCTGGCATCTTTTTTAGTACTGTCGGAAGGTGTAGCCTGCACAACTCCAGCTGCGTTTATGGTTTCAGGCTAATTGACTTTGGGGGGGAGCGAAATATTGTTGTAGCTAGCACGCGGTTCCTAGAATCCGATATTAAGATGGGACTTCGATAACAATGCCATCGACACAAGACACTGCTCCAGAATTATGGATTTCCGCACATTCTGAGGAGCCAATATCGATTCAGACCATGTTACGGTTGTGGATATCCCAAACTACGCCAAGACAAGCTAATGCTGTAATGAATTTCGACGTCAAACGGCTACAATCGCAAATCCTGTTCCGAATGAGTTTCTTGTAATCTCTTAAGAAGTCCACTGCAGCCAGCATCAAGCTTGGAAGACCAACACTGCCAAAATGCCATCAGAAATACCGCTACTGATGTTCTGGGTTTCACTCGACCACCACAATAAAACCCCCGGTTTGAAGACGAATGCCGGCAAGCACGTGCAGCTAAGCAAGATGCACAGAGAGCGGCGCTGCATAGAAAGACTAGAGCTGCTCACGAGCTCGTGCGGTCGAGAAATTGAGAGATGCTACTCTAGTTTTAGTAGAGTCGTTACCAATGCTGTGGATTTGGAGAGAAGATAGTAGTATCTAAGCTAAAAGCCAACAAAGCTGTTAGATAACTGCTGGGTCTTCAAAACGTTGTTTGTTTGTTTGTTCGACCCTCTAAACTGCGTTAACAACAGAGCAATAGTCTTCTTAACATCATCTAACAAATTTCGTCTGCTGTCAGGAAAGTTCGCAATCGACCAACTATTCACACTACGATAGATCTAGGGATCGATACACACCACCTATTCATCGATTTTAAATTCGTGAATTCGTCCATTCAACCTTTCAACTTGGACGATGATAACCAACAATTCCGTCCACCCGACCTGGATGAAGTGAAGATAGCCATATCGAAGCTTAAGTCCAACAAAGCCGCTGGAGCGGATGGCCTGACTGCCGAGCTCTTCAAAGCGGCAGGCGATGACTTGGTAAGGAGCATTCACCAACTCATCTGTAAAATATGGTCGGACGAAAGTACGCCCGATGAATGGAACTTCAACATTGTTTGTCCAATTCTTAAGAAAGGAGACCCTCTGAACTGCGCCAACTACAGAGGCATCAGTCTCCTTAACATCGCATATAAGATCTTATCCGCCGTATTGTGTGAACGCCTGAAGCCGTTCGTCAACAACCTGATAGGTCCATATCAGTGTGGCTTCAGGCCAGGAAAGTCCACCATCGACCAGATATTCACACTATGGCAGATCTTGGAGAAGACCCATGAGCTTCAGATCGATACCCACCACCTATTCATCGATTTTAAGGCCGCGTATGACAGCATCTATAGAGACGAGCTATGTAGAGCAATGTCTAGTTTGGCATCCCTGATTTCAAGAGAAAGCAGCGTGATTTCAGTGGAGCTTTCGCGAGTATTGAGACGGAAGTGGCGAAGATGGGTTTAGCGGTCAATGAGGGCAAGACCAAGTATATGCTGTCAAGCAAAAAGGAAAACCAACACCGACGTCTCGGGCAGAACGTCACTCTCGACAGATATAACTTTGAGGTCTTTGTTTACCAAGGCTCCGCTATGAATTCAGACAACGACACCAGCGCTGAGATCAAGCGAAGAACAACTCTTGCCAACCGCTGTTTCTTAGGGTTAAGAAGGCAATTAAGTAGCAAAGCTCTCTTTCGGACAACAAAAGTCACCCTTTATAGGACCTTAATAATCCCGGTCCTGCTCTGTGGCGCAGAGGCATGGACATTATCAAAAATGGATGAGGGTCTCCTCGATTGCTTCGAGAGAAAAATTCTTCGGGCTGTGATTACGTATACAAACTTGTTTTGAATAGTGGTTTTGCGATCGGATGATCCTCCCGCTAAAGTAGTAGATATGTACCATGTTCTAGAATAAGATAAATATGGCCCCCGATCTATGTTACGGTGCTTTTTTGTAATAAACTGTCGTGAAAAGAACTGCTCTTTGTCTTTTTCTTAACGCACGCCTAGGCCACACTTTAGGTCACAGACTTAAGTTAAGTTAAAGTCTATATAAGTAAAAGCTAATTTATTAAGGTTTAAACAATTCAGATATTGGCAATAATAAAAATTGTAACGTAGGTATTAGACAACTTATTGGCGCACCATCTGTTTGTGATTGAGATAAATGTAAATATAAGGAGAGCAACCAACTTCGGGCAGGAGATCGGCGGCCATAAGGATAATGAATGTCATTCTTTCTCCACCCGCCTGCTTGAGTGCTCGAAATAATAAAATTGTAATCTTTAAAATTTAGCGAAATAAATTGTGCTTACAAATTATAGATTAAGAATGGAGTATTTGCATGTATTTGATGATAGATAATAATAGTAGTTAAAAAAAAATGAAACAAAAAGAATGTTAAAACGTAAAGAGATAAGATGATACAAAAAGAAAAAAAAATACAAAAACGCATTTAGGTGCCTACGGTCAAATATCTACGTACGACTTTATCAAATAACTTTGTTCCGCGAAGTTTTCTTATGTCCAAGGGAAGAGTGTTCCATTCTCTGAAAACATAAACAAGATATTGGTTCTCGGAATGTAAACCTTGGTTGAAAAAAAACAAAAAAATGAGATGAAGTTGGAAACCGAAGTTTTTCATACAGATAATGAGTTTCCTTGCAAATCAGAATGCGGTTTAGTGTTTTTAGTGCACAAAACTTGTAGTAGGTGTGCAGGCTACAACCCAGGATCCTGTTAGTGTATTCAGAAGTATGATCAAAATGTTTGAGATTATAAACATATCGCGTGATGTTGTTGAAGGCCACTGTATGATTTCTTCGCGTTTCTGAGTTGTGGCAGCAAAAGATTGGGCATCCATAGGTAGCTACGGGCAAAATTAAAATTTTTGCTAAGCTAAGCCTTACATGCTGAGGAATAAAGTGCTTTTTTAATGAGAGGCTATGTAGGCATCCGTATATTTTGCCAAAAACTATTTGAACATGTTGGTCTTATGTGCGGGTAGAATTGAACCAAATGCCTATGTTTTTCGCTTCTTCAACAGTGTTACCTAGATATAAAGCTGGGAATTGGCAACTGCCAAGCTTTTTTTTTGCAGACTATCAAGCACTTTGACTTCATTCAGTTTATTTACAGGTAATTTCTTGCGGACTATTTCGAAATTTGCTGCAGATCGCAATGAAGTCTATCGATTCCATCTTCTAAAATTCCTTGCTTGCAGCTCAACTGAATCTGCACATCACCATCATATTAATGTTGGACTACTTGTGGAAGATCATTAATGAACATTACAAAGAGTAAAGGTCCAAGAACTGAGCCTTGTGGTACTCCTGATTTTAGCCTTACATACCGGGAGGTTTTATTCCCTATAGATATGGCTTGACTTTTTCCACTTAGATGCGAAAGGATCAGGCTAGCTGCAGAGTTGCTGCAATATCGAATGCCTTTGAGAAATCTAGGAGTCCAAGAAAGGATACCGGGTCGTGATCCATAGCATTTCTCAGACCATTTGTGATTTTCAGAATGGCAGAGACACAACTATGGTTTTCCCTGAATTCGGACTATTGCACATTGAAAAGGTTTCTGTTTTTGACAAAAGCACTTTTTTTTTGTGAAGCAATTGTTCGAAGACGTTGGATAGGGAGGGAAGAATAGAAATAGGTCTAAACTCCAGTGGTGACGAACGGGTAGCAGGCTTTTTTTTCTATCGGTATAAGCTAAGCAACCTTCTAGGCTGAAGGGAAAGAGGATTTCATAATAATTGTGTTAAAAATGTGAGTAGGGTTAGAAAGAACTTGGGACAAGATTATTTTGATAAAGTGTGGATGTATTTCATCAGAACTCATGGCTTTAGACTTTATCTGTAGGACAGCACAAAGAACGTTGTTCTCATCTACTCTAGTGAACTGAAAGAAATCAGTTCTTTCACAGTTAGGAATAGGAACGTCCGTACTGAGTTCGACAACGTCAAGTAGGGTACTTCGCACTTTAGCGAATTCCAAATAATCAGGGTTTGTGTTCTCAGGGATTATCACATTTTATCGGCCCACACCAAGTTCTCAGATATTTTTCCACTGAGTTTTTGTTGGTAGAGTTTTATTAAAACGCTTTGAGTACACTCGCTTCTTGGCTTGCCTAATTTTCATAGTAATACAGTTTCTCAAAGCCTGGAAAACTGCATGAAACTCAGAGAGTTTAAAACATTTCCACCGTTTGTAGGCTAGGTTACATTGTTTTATATGGAAGGACTGTATAGCATCTAAAAATTAATCAGCTCCATAACGCTAATCAGTGTGTGTTTCGTACGCATAGGGCAACTTATGGTACACATTGAAAAGTTTGAAGCCCAATTTTCATTACTGGAAAGTACACGGCCCTACAAATTACGAGTACATCCAACACGTAGTTAGGAAAATACCCGTATAGTGGTGGTACTCGTACTACAGAGTGTACGTGATAACAGTGATGAATCCATTTGACTTCGCTCTCAACAGCTTGACTTGCCATGTGCAACAGTATAGTGTTTTTAGAGTTAGGATCTTTCAAATAGAATTCGTGCAAAATTGAACCCGGCCGACCTTCTGAATCGTCTCCGTAAATTTTTGTTCAGGCTAAATGACTGCTTCAATTAATAGAATAGCCATATTTTGGATGGGAATGAATCTAAAAAGGTTCAAGAGCTGCCATTACATGCAGACAAAATAATGGTTTGGAGTGGTTTATGGACTGGTGAAATCTTCATAGTTCTTCAAACTAAGGCAGGTCGGAACGCAACTGTGAATGGCGCCCGTTATAGCACAATGATAACAGATCAAAAAAAATCGTAATTTTGTTGCAAGATTGGAAGAGGCCTCAAACATTAACAAAGGGACCATTCGAAACATTGTTCTTGAGGATTTGGGCAAAACAAAGGTCTGTGCAAAGTTTGTTCTACATACATTGAATGATAATCAAAAATTAATGAGAGACTGACATTACGGAGAAGTTATCGCGGAGAAATGATCCAAACTTCATGAAAACCATAGTTATGAGTGATGAAACGTAGTGTTTCAAGAAACCAAGCATCAAAGTGCGAAATGGAAGTCAAAAAACTCACCAAAAGCTAAAAAAGAATCAAAAAGTTCTTTCAAAACGAAGTCAATGCTCATCATATTCTTCAATAGCAAGGGAATTGTCTTCAAAGAACTCGTTCAAACTGGTGAAACAGTTACCGGCTTATGTTATCTTGGATTTTGAAAGCGTCCGATGGCCAAAATCCATCGTATTCAGTCTGAAAATCGCGATCTAAGAAGTTGATCTCTGTTGCACGGTATTGCACCGAGTCACACAGCGCTCATTGTTCGTCAATTTTTTGGCTTTAAATTAAGTGTGACTGTTGAATCATCTACCGTGTTCACCTGATATGGGAACGTGCGATTTCTCTTTGTTCCCGAAATTCAAATTGAAGTTGAAAGGATGCTTTTTGACGACATTCCGACGATTCAAGCAGCTTCAAAGCAGGCAATGGGGGCAATTTCGCAAGGTGAGCTAGGGTAGGCATTTAAATCTTTATTGAATTATATTGAATGGGAAGTTAAATACTCGTATTTTATATAAAAACGCCGACAAATAAACAGAAATTGTGTTTGATTTATATTCTCTAGAGCTCAATTTAGCATTTCGTTGGTTCTTTTTTGAGTTGATTTAGTGCACAAAAGAGAATTTTCTTAGAGAAGTGAAGGCTATCCAGGAATATGCACATAAAAAATGTGTGGATGACTGGACTGTTCGCTGCAAATAGAACCTATTTTGAGGGTTATAATTTTAAGGAATTTACATATATCTACTCCCCCTCGAATTGCATACGTTTTTCCGCAGCTTCTTTACACGAGTACTTATATTTTTATCTATATCAACGAGTTATCATCGCACAACTGAATCGATTCCACAAAGCATTGCTTCCAATGTTCCAAAACATGTATCGAATGCATACCTAATGGACAAAATGAAAATCATGGAAAAATATAAATTAGAGAGAAAGAAAAAATAAAGCCTATAAATATAGATCTGATTGTAGTTCATTAGAAGGAATTTTTGGCAAACATTTTTCAAAGGCTGCAATTTATCATGCTTTGTCAACGTACAGTCACTTTCGAAAGTATAATAAATCATCCTTCTTCTCAAAAGTGTGTATAAAGTTAGCTTACATAATAGTAACAGGTATTCTCATTTTATACAGACAATGTTAGAATACAAGGCGAGTCTCTGATAAACTCGCGGATACATTTTTGTTGCGAAAGCTACTTTATGACATTCCGCATGTTTGTATCATAAAACAACAAACATTTTCCTTCTGGTTGTTATTCTCTCATTTATGTCCTTGGCATCGTTGGTTAAGATGGAGATAATGGAATCTATGCAAGACATTCTTTAAATTACCTGCCTTCTCAGACAATAACATTGAGTCGCATTGTGATACCGTCCTCAAAAGGTTTTTTTTTAGCTTGGCGAATTCCTAAAATCGATGAAATTTAAACGAAATTGTTCGATCGGAATTCCCAGCACCACAGCAATTGTTCTGACTTCTTCTTCTTATCCTTTTATTAACCCTTTCCTCGTTATTCGAACTTATGCGTAACGAGTTTCCCATTTTTACTGCATCGCTGCTGCTCCGCTTATGGGGTTGGCTAATGTCGCAGACCGCAGAACGCGTCTACATAATGCTCGGTCCTGGATCGCTTCAGTGGTTAGCCCCAGGCGTTGTTGCGCATTTGCCATCTGAGAAATCCAGGAATTCTTTTTCCGACCTCGTTTTCTTACAGTTGGAGTGACCGTTGTTGATAGTGCCTTTTTAACCCGATTTTCCGCAGAGCTTCTTTGAACGTGGCAATACCAGCTTATTCTATCCGCCTCAAGCTGTTCGGTTACCGAATTCTTTATATGTAGACTTATACGCGTAGATCTAATGCAATCGCGTTTAGTGACTCCACTAGACATCGTTAACATTTTCATTTCCGCTGCCGTCATTTTGTTTTTAAACGCTTCGTACATTGTCCAGCACTGTGAACCGTATATAAGAGCTGGTCTAACAACCGTGGTGTAGAGTTTCCCCTTTAATTTAAGTGGAAATTTTCGGTCGCAAAAGATTCCCGAATTTTCGTGCCATTTCATCCACCCCACACTCACTCTGTGGTTTACGTCGTCGTCACATTTCGCTTCCATGTTAACGATTGATCCTAAGTACTTAAAGATAGTGCTTTTCGGAAGGACTATTCCGTGTAACATTATATCCGGAACAGGACGCAACGGATGCACTAATGGGCCCGTCAAATGTTCCGTCTTTGAACGACTTATTTTAAACCCGTTTCTCTCTAGCGCATTTCTCCATGAATCTAAGGCGTTCTGTAAATCTTCGACGTTATCGCTAAGTATAACTGCGTCGTCAGCGAAGAGAATTGGCGTTACATTTGCTTCACGCATGCAGTCTTTTAAAAGATAGTCGAATACTACGTTAAAGAGGAAAGGGCTAAGTACGCTTCCTTGATGAACTCCGACATTAACTGGAAATTCTCTCGTTAGTCCAGCAGAGCTTTTAACCGCAGTTTTCACGTTTCCGTACATGTCTTGTATTATTCTAACATACTCGATCGAATGCTTTCTCGAGGTCGATAAATACCATGTGTAAATCCTTAGACGAATCTCGGTGCTTTTCCATTATTATTCGTAGGCTTTGGATAGCGTCCACCGTCGATCTTCCTTCAACAAATCCACACTGGCTATTATCGAGCTTTATTATTTGCCGAAGACGTTCGTTTAAGACGATTTTCATTGTGTGTGACATAAGCTTGATTGAACGGTAGTTGTTGCATTCTCGAGTGTCGCCTTTTCCTTTGTATAATGGAACCAAGAAGCTACTTCTTCATTGATTCGGCATAGGTTGTCCACATTTCAATTTATTTAAGAGTTTCGATAGCCATTCGCTGCCGATTCCCTCCATCTTCGACCAAAACTCTAATGGAATTCTGTTTGGTCCCGCCGCTTTCCCCCGCTTCATTTTTCTGATTGCTAAACTTATTTCTACGATTGAAAAGTCCGAAACTTCCTCCTCGAATGGACCAGGTGTCAGCACGATATCACGGGGAAACTGTTTGTTAAGCAACTCCTTGCAGTATTCAAGCCACCGGTCACGAATTTCCTTTTCATTTGTTAGTAGACATTAGTCCGCATTTTTGACGCATTTCGGCGAGCTTGTTTCCATCGAATTTTTTCGCCTCTGTGCAGCGAGCTTAAAAATATTTGGCATTTTTGTATTGTACGACATTTGAACTTCTTGGATAGCTTGTCTTCTATCTGCCGATCGTGGGGATATTTGTTCCAACTCCTGGTACAGGTTTTCCGCTTCTGCCGCTCGAGTTCGAGTCAGGACTTTCTTTGCGATCTTTTTAAGACGCTCTTTATCGTCGCTCCGATCGCATTTTGTCCACGCTTGGAATGCACTCTTCTTGCCACAGCTCGTTTGGTTTTGTCATTCCACCACCATGTTTCTTTGCCGACGTGATGGTATTTCGATATAGTCCCCAGATGGGACTTTGCTTGTGTTATGCATTCCTCGTGTATGCTGTTCCACATTTCTTGCGGGCTAAGTGAGTCTGCGATACCGTTTATATTGTGAAGTACTTCTTTAGCCAGTGCGATAAATCTTGCGCTTCGTTCCTTCAATAGATTATACCACCGGATTTTTGGCTTTCCAAACGATGCCCGTGTTTTCGGTGGTTCCGCTGTAAAAAATTCTGTAATGAGCAGACGGTGTTGGCTTACTAGCGATTCTCCAAGTATTACTTTACAGTCCTTAACACGGTTTCCATCGACATTTTGCAGAGGTGATAATCTATTTGCGTTTCGTGGCCTCCGCTTTTATAGGTGATAAGATGTCGTTGATGTTTAATAAACATTGTATTTAAGACGGTTAAGCCGTAAGCCCTACACGCTACAAGGATGTCTTCGCCAGCTGAATTTCTGGTTCCAAAGCCTGTACCGCCGTGGCAGTCCTCATAATCAACATTTGTTTCTCCGACGTGGCCATTTAAATCTCCGCCTACGAAGAGCGGAGGTATATTTCTAAGCAAATTACCGAACTCTGACCAAAATGTATCTTTTTCCGATTGGTCGCATCCATTTTGTGGAGCGTACGCGCTAACAATGTTCCACGTTTCATTGTGTATGACGAGTTTAACACTCATCAAGCGGTCGCTTATTTTCAAGATACCAACGATGTTGTTTAGAAGATCCGCTGCAACAACGATTCCAACACCGTTTCGTCCATTGACCGTTCCATGGTAGAACATCTTAAATGCCTTAGTTTTTAAATCTAAATTTTTCTGACTATGACTGCAGTATATAAATTGTGTCTATTTTGTGACTATTATTCCTTCTGCAAGCTGCCTCATAATAAGCGTTATGGTTTAACTATTGAATAATATTTGGTTTAAAATAGACTTTGAAAACTTGAGAAAACTATGATGGAGAGACTCAGCGCAGCCTAAATAACAAAAATCATTTAAATTTATTTTGAGAGCCAGCATTCAATTATTCTGGAAGTATTCCGAATGCGCCTAAGATTCCAACAATACATCGATTGATTTAGAGTTTTTAGCATCACATTGAGGAAAACCTGAAACTTCCAACAGGTGACATTCTCAGTAGTTGATGATATCCAGGCGGTCTTCGCAAAACATTTTACGACAGTTACACCTCAAGAATTTTTCCGAAAGTATAACAAAATAGAACTGCAGAATATGTGGCACCTAAAATCCAAAAATAATATCACACACAATAAGGTACACAGTACTATATGGTGTGAAGTAACCGCAGAATCATTGGAGTATACTTTTTTGAAAACGACAAAGAAAAAGGTTGGGGTTAAAGTGGATAGAATTCAATGACGAGCAACGATTGGACAATTTCTAAGACCAGACGTGAAAAATAGTTCCAGCAAAACGGTGTTAGACGGAGCTTACACCGCTGAAGCTATGCCTCTCCTAAAGGGAAACTTCGGCTATCGAACAATATCGCAATTGACAAATTTTAACTCCCATTCGACCAATATTTGACTAAACGAGTAAGGGTAAGATGCATACAAATAAGCCAAGAAGACCTGAAATTCTAACAAATGTTGTGGGAAATGCTCTGAAAAGTGTGCGCGATCAATGGCGCTAAGCAGGTCGTAAAAATCACTGCTACTTCTCTTCCTCGACGACTCGTCAACGCAAATGGGTGCAAAAAATCACTTGAAAAACATTGTTCAATAGTCTTTAAGATATCCACTGCCACGTTTTGTCGAGCTTTGGATGTCATGCGGGAATTCTTCTTGACAGTATATACGAGTACCTCACATTCTGTCCTTACTTCCATTTTTGCAGTACTTTCAAAAGCACCAGACCAGTGAACATTTTCAGCGTCAGCCTGTGTTTTCTGCTTTAACGTCAATAGAGGGAATATATCGGGTTTTCCAATAGGGACTTGACAACTTTGAATTTAATTTGTGAACGCACTCTTTCACTAATCATCAAACTGTCACTGTCAATTTATTCAGTGAACTCAACATTTTTATCATGGTAAAGTACACGAACAAGCAACGTCTGCAAATTATAAAAATTTTCTACTGAAATTCGGAGTCGGTGACTACAACTTTAAAGCAGACAGGTAATAACAAATTTGAGTCTACATATTCGTTGTGTGATGTTGCCGTGTCAGTGAGACAACGGGTTGGTCGAAGTGTCGAAAATATCGCTGCCGTTCAGGCGTCCATAGCAAACAATCCAAATCAGTCAATTCCACGGCGTTCTCAAGAATTGGGCATCGCTCAGACCACATTATGGCGTATTTTGCGTAAGGATCTTGGTTTACACCTATACAAGATCAAGCTGACTCAGAATTGAAGCCGATGGACCATTTGAAGCGACGTACGTTCGATTTATTGAAGAATAAGTATGGTGACGTGTTATCTCAAGAAATGGGGCAGTCGATTGGCCGCCTCGTTCGTGCGATTTAACGCCGCTTGACGATTTTCTGTGGAGCTACGTTCAGTCATTGGTTTATGCCAACAAGCCGACGACGTTGGAAGAACTCAGAGCCAACATTGAATGCGAAATAGCGACCGTTTCGTCCGAAATATGTGGCCGAGTCGTTGAAAATTGGGTCCAACGAATCGACCGCTGCAAACGTGCCCGCGGTGGCCATATGAATGAAGTCGAGTTTCATTCATCAATGTTTTGATTGTACTTCAAGCCGATAATAAAGTTTTTGAAATATCTCAAATGGTTTGAGTTTTATTTAGAAAAAAAGTTGTCAAGTCCTTATTGGAAAACCCTTTATATGTACATGATGGCGCAAAAGTTGTCACCCGATGTAATTTGAAATTGAGAAACTTCGATTCCACTTTTGGATTATGTTTTCTTGATGTCTTAAATTGTTTCCCAATTAGTCAAGAAAATGATATCGGCTGAGTGGCCGTCGCTCGAATTATGCCATTTCCCATCCCTCTTACCAGAACTTCCGGCGATAGGTCCCCGCATTCTTGACGGATATTCTCTTTAAGGGCTTGAACAGTCTGAGGCTCGCTGGCACGAGTCCGTGACTTCAAAAAGAAGTCTGAAACAGTTTAATCAAAACGAGAGATTAGTCGACCCATGAATGCAGCTCCCAAAATTTCGGTTGTGGCTCATGCAGTATTCGCCGTTGCTCCATGCTGTTGGAACCACACGTTCTCCAGTCCCGATTTATCCAATTGATACAGGAAAAAGTCATTAGGCATGAAGTCGTTCTGCTCGCAGACTTTTCGATGCCCGATGAAGCCTCCAGCGCAAGCAGCACATAATGTAATGGCTGTTCGTGGGTTATACTCGATTTTAAAGTGCCACAGAGATGGGAATGGGCCTCGTCGAAAAGTTGTCTCCCTCGTGATCGAGATGCAGAACAGTTTGAGCGTAGACTCCACTCGCTTGGCGGTCAATAGATAGCTGGTGATGCACTATCTGCACTTTGTAAGGGAACATCTTACAACCTTTCACCAAAATTCTCTGTAAAGACCACTGATTGAGAACCAATTGCGTTGCACGTCACCTGGTCGATAGTCCAGGGTTCTCTGCGACATTTTCAACCATAGCTGCGATATTTCTGTCTCATAATCTCATAGGCGGATGATAGATATTTACTACCACTGCTCCTATACATCTCATAAAGCTCACATGCCCTTCTTGTACTTGTCCGTGGTCCTGATTTGTACGCAAAACATTTGCTAATTGTGCTCTGAATACTTTTGGGTGAAACCAGCAAATCATCTGTGGCAGTTGTAGATCAGGCCTTAAACACCTGGTCTATAGTTGTACGATAACATGCTCGATTTAACCTATTGGGCTTTCTTGTATTTGCAGTTATTCAACGTTGATTCTTCTCACAGAATTTTCCTGATCTTGTGGAGCATTAAAAATGATTGCAACGTGACCAATTTGAGTATTGTTTCGATGATCAAATGATTGTTCATCAAAGAAAATGTGTCTAGACTATAGGGACACTTCTTTTCAAGGAAGAATTCAAAATCGAAATCCCCTTGACCCACTTAAAGTTTATCCTTAAGCCCAAATAGATAAATCCTAATTGACTCTAAATTTAAATATTTTTTTCATTTATCTATCATGATGACTGTTTACGCTTACATTTGAATCGGGTGTCAGTCATCTTCAACAGAGTAGAAAAATAGCTGCTATTTTTTTTTTAATTTTGATTCAATAGCACACATGATATGCATGGTGCCGTGACACAACACAAGCAAGAAAAGGCCAAATTTTCACTTTCACAAGACGGTATAAGGCCCGTTTGGCTTTATGTCAATTTCCACTGTATATCTGAGCACCTGCATGTGAGGCCGAAGGCCGTCCGGCGTATGAGTCGCATAGACGCCCTTAGTGTGAAATCCGTGTTACTGTAACCCTCAACTGTCAGGCCATTACCGAGTCTGGCGTTTTTTCAAATTTTGGAAGGCGACTCGCTTCGCTCAAGATCTCACTCTTTTCTCTGCAGGATTTAACCGCTCAGGCGATTTTGTCGCTCCCCTAAGGGTATGTCAACAACTGCCTACAAGCGAGTCTGGGGTGGGTGGCTCACTTGTAATTTTCCATGGCACCACGTTCCGTTTATGACTTCATTTGTTATACGAAATTACCATCAGTGATCCATTCTTACCAATATTCAAACGATGAAAACAAGTTCTTGTCATGGAAAAATAAAAAAAAACGTATTTGATCTTATGTTGCTTTGTGAAAGTGATTATGGAAGTACAAAGGACCTATTACCCATCTTCTATTGTAACCCCATTGCGCTTTATCTTAATCTAAGTATCAAGGTATCATTCACCATGGTTCAAAATCCAGAAGCATAGCAGAGACATAATAATATATTTTCCCTCTTCTCGGACAAAGACAATCAAGAGAGTCTCCATCAAAAATCATCAAAAAATATTTATCACGAAGTCCCTTATAGGGATGTCGAAATTTTTATCTCAAAAACGAATAAAGTAGAAAACGAAGTCGAAATAAACTTCCACTCAAATACATTATAGCAAGTTGAATTGAAAAATTAATCCTTTCCAGTAACTGCTTGACTGAGAGAAAAACACGTTCAAAATCAATTACAAAGTTTTTTAAAATCGATTTAATTGAGCTTGAAAATTGCTTAAAACACATCCACAAGGGACGGAAATTCGAATTCAAAACCGGACAAGATATAATCTGCTTCCAACACAGTAACAGACGAACATTGTTACAAGCAAGTACAAGTAAAAAAAAAACACATTGACCAAGAAAATGTAAGTACTGGAAGGACGAGTTAATAAAAAAGATAATCAAAGGAAGAAAGTTGTCCTTTTCTTCCTCCTTTTTGCAAGCATTCCTTAAGAATTTTCTGTTTTGTCGATTTGCCTGGAAAGTAAACAAATTTTCAGTGCATCTACGAGTGTATTTCTTTTTTTCACGTCCGAAACACCCACTGATAAAGGCAACAACTACTTGCATTCAAAACAACTTCAGCAACACCAGGCAAAGGAGGAACTATGTAATTAAATTGACGGAGAACTGCAGCGGGCTAAAAACTTTCTACAAAACTCTCCAACTAAACTTAGTCCTTTATGGATTTCAATGTCTGAAAAACACAAAGAGTGCCTTCAATGGAGAATCAAGGAATGGTTAACATTGGAAGCACTTTAAGGACTAAAGGATCGATCGATGGTTAACAGCATAAGTTTGAAGAAAACTCTTTATCACACTTGATTGATAAGGAAGTGGAATCTGACAGCTGACCAAAAAAGTAGTTGAGACTCAAAAGGTTCAGTTGTGAAAAATAGCTTAGCTGCAGGTATGGCCACCATATTTGCATATCCTCTTGAAATGTAAGGTCATTCGAAATCGATTTTGCTTCTCGGAATTTAGAAGCATTTTACCTCTTTCACCATGGTCACAGTGAGATAAATATCAGGAATTTCTGATTCAAGAATGGACCAGTGACATTGTCAATCCCGTGGGATCAGGAGCAGACCAGGTAGCATCACCCTTCAAACACACATTCTGTTTTGAAGGTGGTTAAGGAGTCTCAAAACGCCACAGATGTACCATAGATATTTTGCTCACTCTACCTTTTTTCAGAGAAATTCATGGGTTGTGGAGCAGCCGAAAAACAATTTTTTGACGAAAGCAATATTGATGTACAGTCTGTTTGATAACATTGTACACGACAAAAATTAAAGAAGAACTTATAATAATAAAAAAAAATCAATTGTACTGGTTTATTTTGTTTATTTACTTGAATGCTTTTTAATTAGTATGAAGTCTACTCTCCTCCATTATCATTAATTTCTTGGAGTCTTCGAGGTATGCTTTCTACTAATCTTATAGCATAATCTTGAGACAAAGATCTCCATAAAACTCGTATTTTTCGTAATAATTGTTTGACCATCGAGATCTTCTTTCCTTGTAGATTTAGCTTCATGAATGCCCAAATATTTTCAATGGAATTTGCATCCGGCGACTGTGATGGCCAATCTTAGACATCGACGTCATTTTCTTGTTTCCACGCACTCCACAAACGACTCCGATGTTTCGAGTCATTATCTTCTTGCAGTAACCAACTCTCATTCCTTCATTTAAACCACCTTTGGGCAGATGGTAATAAAGCCTTCTTATAAATTTTGACCATGTTGGGTGCGTTTAAGTTATTTGTAAACATGAACAAATTGCCAAATCCTTGTTTTAAGAAGCATCCCCAAACGTGCACCTTTGCGGGGTGTTTGACGGTCTGCTGGATTAATTTATTGGATTGTGTACACCAGGTATGAGTGATAGGAGACCATGCCCAAAAAGAAACTTCATCCGAAAAAATAACGTTGTTCCAATCTCTGTCCAAATTCTCCGTGGCCCAACTGAGTCGTTTTTCTACGTGTTTTTTTGACAGTAGTGGTTTCTTTATTGTGCTTCGAAATTTTACATTATTGGCTAGAAAACGTCTTCGTATCGTATCACAACACACATTTAGACCCCTTTTACGTAAAATCCCTTGTCCTCCATGTAACGATAGAAGAGGATTTTTTTCAAACACGCGTAGAATCATTTTGTCCTGCTTTTCTGTTGTTTTTGGCGTAGACCCACGATCCGGCAAATCATCCACATTTTTAACTTGGGAATAACGGTGCACCCACTTGCTAACAAATGCTTTTGACTTTTTCATGTATTTAGCAGCTGCTCCGTATGACATTTTCGGTCCTTTTGGATGCGTGCACGAGAATACTGCTTCATAACATGATGCAAACGCGACACTTATTTTAAAATACTTCCGTCTCTGACAAAAATTGAACACTCTTTAAATTTTTTTATTCAAAGCATCTTAGCAGAAGTATTTTTTTATCTGCTAATGTAATTGCCACTTCCAAACCAATTTTCATAAACGAGTTTTGCCGTATACGATCTTATCAAACGGACTGTAACTATTTCCTATACTCAATCTTATATTCAAAGGATCTTCTTGGCAATTTGTCCCATATCCTACTTAAAGCTCTTTTATAAAGGGTTAGCCAACAGCTAGTGTGGAAGTTGCCATTCAATGAAATACACATTTATTGTATCGGTCAAAGGCAAACGAGTGGAATACAACATCCTTCATTTGACCACCATGGCTTCTATTGCAAGCGGCCATCCGAAGGTCAAAATTATCGATTGCTTTTTGAAGAATAAGTGGGTCAATGGCCGCAATGTCAATTTGTGATCCTTAATTGTCGCTGAGTTATTTATTTATTTATATATACATCTAGAAGTCACTTAAATGCTAACAGATTATTAGAAAATAAAATAAACACACATAAATGATATTTAAAAAATGAATAAGCTTATGACTAAATTTCTGAATTGAACTCTATTTAAATAAACGTCCAAGAGGTTACTAACTTCGTTGAAGACTGTGTCGGTTCGAGTAAGCTGTTCATTAGTACCATAATTCATTCTATGGTATTCAACAAAGAGAAGATGCCGTTTTCTCAATGATCGTAAATCTAAAATTAAATCTACTTCCAGTAAAGAGCAATCCCCAATAATTTTAACGGCTATAAATAATTTTAGATCGTCGGCAAACAATAAACACTGTCCATATTTAACATTTATGACGATATCAGGAATGAAGACGGCGAAGAGAAACGGGCCCAAACGGCTCCCTTGTGGAACACTAGAGCTCCATTTAATTTCTTTGGATATGGAATTGCCGATTTTGACCTGTTGGGTTCGGTCGAGGAGAAAGGATTATAGATTAGCCTATCATGGTTGACTAAGTCGAAAGCTTTACTAAAATCTGTATATATGGTGTCAACTTGGTTCCCTTTCTCAATTTGTTACAGAGCAAAGGACGAAAATAGTGCAAGGTTTGTGGTAGTAGATCGACCAGCGACAAAACCAAGCTATTCATCCGGCAGATACTCTTTATTAAGGAATTGAATTTTATTTTTAATAATGCTGTCAAATAACTTAGGGATTGCGGAAAGCTTACAAATTCCTCTGTAATTCTCAACATTGCTTTTGTTCCCAGACATATGGATAGGAACTAAAAAGGATTCCTTCCAAATTTCAAGAAATACAACTTCTGCGAGGGAACAGTTGAAAATTTGAAGCAGGGGAATGGAAAGCGAACCGCTACATTTATTGAGTAGGATCGCAGGAATACCGTATGTTCAGCTTAAAGTAGGTTTTAATGCTTGAAGAGCGATGGAAACATCGTGATGGCTTAAAGTTAAAGTTCCGATATCGACGCAACTAGAGGAACTAATGGGAATGGGGCGTATTTGATCATGGCATGTGTAGTGTATACGAACTGAAAGAAATTTCCAAAAAGTTCAAGAGTAGATTCAATAAAATGCATTGAATTTGGAATCCCCGTAGACTTCCTTTTTGAATTGATAAAAAGCCAAAACGTTTTACTATCAGATTTAATATTATGTTCAACAGACATAATATAATTTTTGAAGAGAAATCTTTACGAAGTTTACTATATATTTCGTAATCTGACTGCTAGTTAGTTTTTTTAAATGTTTTAAAAGCTTTCTTTTGACGGAAGAGGAACGAGAATGTTGATTTTATCATTGAAACGTCATTTTCCAACTGACCGATTAGGGAAAGAATAGAGCCACTCACGCACACACTCAACTAGTGCATCGCCACATAAGATTTTTGTCAACTTTCAAGGCTTTAATAGAAGTGACTGAGATGGAAACATATTTCTTATGAAAAATCTGTCCGCAAAGACCATCACACTTAATAAAATTATTTCGAAGCAATCTTAGATTGCAGAAAGGACACTTTCCAGACATTGTTTAAATAAAGTTAGAAAGAATTTGAAGAGTTGAAGGGGGTATTCACACTGCAGATAGAATGATACACGTCCCATCGCGATGACTGTGACCTTACCCTTCACAGGCAGAAGTCTAAAGGTGTCAAAAAGCATTACCTTGGAGGCCAATCAACTTCTCCTCTAACCAAAATAATGCAAGCTTCAAATTTCGTACGCAATGAATTTATTCATTGATGGCTTGTTTGGACGGTAGCACTATTTTGTTGAAACCAGAAACTGTCTCAACCCAATTCATTAAATTTTGAAAAAAATCGCCTGTCAACATGTTGCGCTAAAGTTCTCCATTCGATGTAACTGTCTCTTCAGCTTCATCTTCGTAAAAGTACGGGCAAATGATGCATTGGTTTTTCGTGAATCTCATATGGGTTTTCCGGTCCCCAGAAACGACAATTTTCTTTATTGACGTACTCATCCATCCAAAAATGGGCTTCATCGGAAAAGATCAAATACGATGACAAATTGTCGAAGTTGCGATCCAACACCCAGTTAACGAATCAGTGACGTCGTAGATGGTCCAAAAGCTAAAATTTTTGTGTAATTTGGATTTTATAGACGTGCAATTGAAAATCAATTTTTAAAATTCGCCGTAAAGTGCCATAAGTGATCGTCAACGATTGTATGACATCGGCCAAAAAGATCAACCGCATCAATCACCGGCGATGGCGATGGCGCTCATTGGACTATCACGCAGACAGTCTGGGTTCGACTCCTGGCTGGGTCACCATCAATTTTTCAAATCGCCATCATCCTTTCGGCGGGCAATGGCAAACTCCCGAAAGTAAAAAAAAAACTGCCTACGAAAAAGCTTCTAAGGAGTGCCGTTCGGACTCGGCGATAAACCGTAGGCCCCGCTCAGATGTGACAAAAATGACAACATAAGCAACACAAATGAGTGTCAAGAAGCTAGGCCATGGCCCATATCGGGCTGCCAGCGGGACAGTGTGTATGTGCATTGATCACCACCACCTTCTGTTGACTCACCCTTTACTCCCAGCAGATTATATCTTTGTTTTCTTAAATTACCTGTGTTTTGAGCTCAAACGCCCTAGGTTAGTAGGCGGTCAAATTCAATGTGTCACGCCACCACTGTTGGACTTTTGTAGACAAATTGAACCACCGCCGCTCGATAATCGAGGCTACAAATAGCGATAGAGCAATACTGGTCTGGTCGTCATGAAGACTTTCAGAATAATACCACTGAAGGTTGCCATTATTTGACCAGTAACGATATGAGCAGTGGTTTTAACCTCAAATTACAAGAAGATCTTCTACAACTTGATTAACTTGTAGCACATATAAGTAAGTATTGGGTGCCATGATCCTATACTCTGCCAGAGGTTGGATCGCCTCGACTCAAATTAAGAGTGGAACATAGTACCCTCAACATAGCTTCCGACTTGGTATTACTAAGACACGGTCAGCGCTGCCAGGGTTTTATGCTAAGCCCACTTCTTGTTAACTTGAATCCACACACAGGTTTTCACGTTAACTAAAATCTGACAAAGTATTGGCGCTTATATTTCTCCTAGTGGCACAATAGCGTGTAACGATACTGAAACAATTATCTGCCTTTAGTCTTCTCAGAATGTCCCCTAAATTTCCAGACACTAGTAGTGATTTGGAGCACCTAGGATGACATATTTAGTCCAAAGAATTTTACCATTTCAGATGTTACTAGAGTGGAGCAATAAGTCCTCGACTTTTTGAATTTCCCAAAATTCGTTCCAAGATATTCATTTAATGCGAAGAAGCGAATGGTCAGTTTTAGACACTATATGAGTCGACAGCCTTCTATTTGCGAAGAGGAAAACCTCAGCTGACTAGAAACCCAATTTAAGTCCAGGACTTCCCGCGCCATTGAACAAACAGACACATACTATAGTCAAATGATCTGCTAATGCTTCGGCGGAGACAAACGAACTGAAAAGGCAAAAACTTAACTTAAGAAATACAACGCCGGTATCACATGGTACCGCTCGCAACCAGGGTACTGGTCCCTGGCGTTCATTTAATCTACAAATCAAGAAATTTTGTATGTTGCCAAGTGGTAGCAGATAGACAGCTGAATTTGCAAAGACATTCTCGAGAATGAGATACGTCTGTCTTTAACCTGGAGTCATGTCACCTATATACAGTATGCACCCTAATATGGGAAACAAGTTCAATAGAAGCAATAACCGGCGCAAAAGACCGACGGATCTTACTGATTTCTGATATAAAGGGTGAGCTAATAGCTCACAAGGGCTATTGAAAGAGTTAGGTCTGTGCCAACAACCCAGCGACAGTTTGGGATCAAAACTGAAATTGTGGCCACTGACCCAGTTATTCTTTAAAAAAGTCAGCGATAATTTTGACATTCGGATGGTCGCTTGCAACACAAGCCGTAGTAATCACATTAACAATATTCCATTTTATTTATAATTGCCATAGATAGAACTTTATTAATCAATAAAACTCTATATTGATTTTATAGCAAAAATTTGTTTATTTTAAATTCTACAGTAGTTGTTGGCTCACCCCATAATAGTGTTTGATAAATTTGATTCTCTATGGCGTATGTGGAATTTTTTTTTTTTAATTTTTCAGTTGCTAAAGTTCAACTTTTCATCGTATGGATACGTAAGAAAGTACGAGTAGTTAAGCATTTGGTTAACCGTTTAGTAGACAACATCTTAGAACAATAAAGAACATTATCCATATTGTCTATTGTCATATATTTATAGTCGTTGGTTGTCTGGTGACTAGTTGCGGGCTGCGGAATGGAAGCTTTGACCAGGGAGGTCTAAGGAAGGAGTTATGTAAGCGGCTGTTGGAAGCGGCAGAACGTGCTCCAATGAATAAACAGAAATATCTAGGAACAATAAAGCAGCTGAAATCGAAGAGCTTCTTATGAAACAGAATAAAACCGAGAACGAGAAGCCTTGAAGAAGCTGCTTCATGATGCAAGAATTACGTCGATCACGGACGTGGATCGGGGAAGTAAGAGATTCACGTCATATTTACTCATATAACCAAAATACATGACAAATAATTGTTGAAGACGGAAAATTATTGTGTGTGGTCATTGGACACATTTCTGAAGGATTACCTCTGTTACCTTTCTACAATACTGTAGAAATTCACGATTTGCTACGTCCGGTTGGTTTGATGATTAAAATCGAGATCAAAGCGAGTGACGGAAGTCAAAATAGGAGTAGTGGAGGATCCTACAGCTCCAACTGCGGCCAAGTGTCTTCAGAGGATGGCACCCAATCATAGCATTCATCGACCTTGGAAGTAATTTTGTAAGGTTACTTCGTTAATAGGATGCAGTGGTAAGATCACATATTACACATTATTATCAAGTAGATGCCGCTCTTTCAGCTAGTGAATGGTGGTGAAAAGTAGGTGATGCAACATGAAGTACTCTGACTCTGTCAAGTTGATGTAGACCAAATAGCGGTTGACTAGGATGCGGCCACTTAATTAGTTTCTGAATATGCGCGGCTTATTAAATAACAGCGGAACTCTGATAATACAGTCCACATATGTTATGTATGCTTTTATTCATTCTCATGTGAAGCATTCATCCGGATTACCTGAGACCATTAACTCCAGAGAAAGGAGAAAGTAGGTACGTTGTAGCAATAGTGGAAAATTTTACGAAGTAAGTCGTTTTACGACAGTTGAAGACTAAAAACACAAAAAGGGCATTGATAAACATGACATAGACATACTCGTATCTGAGTATTTTGGGCGTTACAAAACGGATGATAACCAATCACTGCAAAGGCGTTTGGACAGTACTCTGCACCGACCACGGAGTGGTCAACGAAACCGAACACCTCAGTGGAGTGCAATCGGACCATTCAATCGGCGTTGAAATTTGTCCAGTCGGTGCAAGACCATTCAGCAGGCTACTTGATAGCGTTCCAAAGGGGGTTAAATACAGCCGAAAATGCTACTACGAAAGCAAGACTACACGAGCTTTTGATCATGTACACATTGAGTCAAATTATGGGAATAAGTTGTTTCTGAATCGGGGCTAAGGTGTGCCCGAAGGAAAGCAACACCGCAAGTCGTTGCGATATGAGATCGACGATTTTGTCCTGGTCGAGCATGAAGCAGCTGCGATGGATGAATCTCAGATAGAGCTGCTTTACAGAGGGACCATGTACGGCAAGTAATGTGCTGCCATTTGATCGCTGCGATTTTAAGAACATCCCTGGAATGCAGATAAATGAACGTTAATTCCGCGCAGTGATAAGTTCTCACAAGCTAAACCGCGGTGTTAGTTATCCGACGAGAAAACGAAAATTCTGCGTAGAAAAGCCATGCTACTATACTGTAAAGTTGCAACCGAAGCCAAGTTGTCTCAATGCCTCAATGAAATCATTACCGACCTCCTCAGGACAGTGCTTCCCGAAATTCGTCTCAATAAAGACTGTCGTAAGGGATGGAATCCATCCCATCATTTGGTTGATAAAGGGTTTTAGGTGACGACTGACTGCATAAAGGCAATGTTGAGGAGACTGATAACTCTGTTCTTGATGTAGACTAGATGATTTTCTTACTTCAGATCGGCCATTCAGTACTGAGACTCCATTTATTTGGTAAACTTTCGTCTGATCATATTTTAAAGACGATTTGTTAAGCACTTGCTTGGATATAGGTTGATGAACGGATATGATTGCTCATCATCATCCTGCTTGAATGTGTTGATTTGCAAAAGAGCATGTTCTGCAGGATTGGAATTCACTTAACATAGGCAATTGGTCTTAAGTATTTTTGCAGCCATCTCTCAGGCGATTCTATAGCTCTGTTCATACTTGGGCCTAGAGCCCTAAAAGAAAACCACCATGTCATGTGACTTGATCCATGGAACATATTTGATCTAATTTGGGGGATTATTCAAGGTTGGGACCCCGATTTTCACCTCCGTCTGGCTTTGTATCGTTGGTATGCACTTCCTCTTTCGATCTAACTTTTAAACGTCGCTTCTGGAGAAACAGCTCAGCCAAAGGATGGGAAGAGTAAAAACAGTGCCATGTTAAAGCTAACAAACGGTTGTTTGCACGAAAATAGTGTGTTTTTTCGAAGAAACATGTAATAAGACTGTACCATTTTTTAACAGTCGTCTAGTCGTTTAGCACTTCAGAAAAATCTTCAGCTCTAGTTTCTTTCAATCTTCATTAAAAAAAAATAAAATCCACTTAATTAGAAAAATAATTGCCACTCATTACTTTCAAGTCAAAAAAGGTGTAGAGTTTCGTCAATCAATCACGCACAGAACTTGCTTTCAATTTGAACACAAAAACGAAAATTCTATGTAAAACATTCGAGGAGCTTTATTGCTTCCTGTTCTCACAATTACTCAGGACTGCAACAACCCGATGCCAATCTTCATTGTTTGCACTCCCCCCACTCCACCTGTATGCCTTCTTAGCTTGACGTATGTAAGAAAACTGAAGAAAATTTCATTTCATGAATGATTTATGTGAATATTCGCTTGCAATAAGGTAAACGACCCCACAATTCGCATCCTTCTCCGGAAATACTAGAACCAGCCAATTTTCGAAAACGTCTACCGTTCTGAGCTACTACGTATACAAGCATCCACAGTAAAGTTTAACTCTTTAAAGTCGGAATTAAAAATGCAGGAAAAGAAATTCATCTTGTTGTGTGGGAAGGGGTACTGAAGTATACGAATACTTTATATCCAATGTTTTGGTCCTATTTTCTTCAAGATTCTAGTCCTTGGAATAACAAACTGGCTCCAGTTTACGAATGAGAGAAAATTCAATTTTGCCTACCCATTCCTAGATTTACCACCGTCGTTACAAAAGAAATACAAAAACCAAAATGTATTCCAACTACCAAGTGAAATATACAATTTTAAAGTAAAAATGAATTATGCAGTTCGTAGTTTGCCTTGCAACAAGCACACCATACGAATAGCTCATAGCTTCACGGATACAAGTACATGTGCAATAACGACTACAATGCAAGCCCAGGGATGTAGTAAGATATACGCGATATACGAGTACAAACGTATGCACGGTTTGTATTTTTGTATTTATTTTTCAAATGAAATCGATATCTCATTTTAGTGAGAAATGGAACGTGAAATTATTGTAGAAAATTTTCGTCTCCATTTCATCGATTTAAATTCTATTTGAAATGCGAGATGGAATGCGCATCGACCCTTAACATTTCTGCGGAATTACCAGTTGACTTTTTGGGAAAATATTTTGTTCTATCTTCTCCAAATTAAAGTGAGAAATTATGCTTCAAATGGCTTTGATCCTGGAGTCATATTTCGTCGCTGTAATTGTTTCCAGAAAATCCAGCCTACGACCCAATGAGACAATCCATTGTCCCTTATACTTGGCTGAATTTTGAACATTGATGGTTAGATGCTGTAGGGAGATGGTAGACACATCAAGAGCTAGGCTTTTCCAGCTTTTAAGTGGTGGGAGTCCTGTTTTGGACTCGAACTTCTAAGCATGAATGTTGACCAAAAAATTAAAATACCAGCGCATAGATACGACAGTTTAGGATAGAAGCAGAAAGTTTCTTAGAATTATTCAAGTACTTGGAGAACATGTGATATCAGATGAGCCCCCAGACGAACCTCTTACATCCCCAAAGTTGATTTTATACAATAGAACTAGTCGCTATCAGAGAGACACAATCTTCGTATAGCAACAGGCTCCTCCGATCCGGAGAGTATCGAGATGAAACGTATGTAGATAGTATACACTTGTTTGCTGCTAAAAGTCTTGAATCTGTTCTCACTCAGCACAAGGAAGAAATTACCTTTGTAGAAACGATAAAGGTGGATAAAACATCGCCTGGGTGTGATCCGTATTAAGAGAACATTTCACAACATCAGCATTCTACATATGTGCACTCAAAGCTGTCGGCTATACGAGGGAGGAATTTTAAGACCTTCCTAACAGAGCCTGTGTGGAGTTTTTCGTCAAATAATAGGTACTCGAAAACTTTAGTGCAAACTTCAGCTAAGAAATCATCTTTAACAGGTTAGTCCAAAATGACAGCCTATACATCATTCCGTGCGGCCTCGGATAAAGAATAGTGCCGCAGTGCGTCCCAGCTTGTCGTAAGAGGCGACTAAATGGGACACCAATCATATACAGGCAACTATGACACCAAAAATGAGCCTGTGACACTTTAACACCTTAAAACTTTCCCACAAGTTTGTATGCAATCAGTAGGTTCCCTCGTCTGGAGACTACCGGTGGGGTAAAAGAACAGTCAATCAATTCGAAATGAGCATACAAGTGTCAAATCACTCAAACTTTAGATACACTTCATGGAAATGATCGCAATTAATAGCACTACCCCGCTGGGCACCACGATTGCAACGCACTCGGGTGATCCCAGAGCAAGCAGAAGTGCTTTTGTCAGAGCCCGACGGATTCCGGGGGCAAAATGAAGTTTCCAAAATATTTTCATAAACTCCGGTTTGCAAGTTGGAACCTTCGATCGATGACCTCAAAAAGTTTAGAACTGGAAGCGATTATGCATCGCAGAACTCTACAAATCCTGTGCGTACAGGAAACGAAGTGGTGTAATACAGGAAATAAACCGCGTTTTCTAGATTTAAAAACTAAGGCATTTAAGATGTTCTACCATGGAACGGTTAATGGACGAAATGGTATTGGAATCGTTGTTGCAGCGGATCTTCTAAACAACATCGTTGGTATCTTGAAAATGAGCGACCGCTTGATGAGTGTTAAACTCGTCATACACAATGAAACGTGGAACATTGTTAGCGCCTACGCCTCACAAAATGAATGCGACCAATCGAAAAAAGATACATTTTGGTCAGAGTTCGGTAATTTGCTTAGAAATATACCTATCGATGAGATGCTCTTCGTAGGCGGAGATTTAAATGGCCACGTCGGAGAAACAAATGTTGATTATGAGGACTGCCACGGCGGTACAGGCTTTGGAACCAGAAATTCAGCTGGCGAAGACATCCTTGTAGCGTGTAGGGCTTACGGCTTAACCGTCTTAAATACAATGTTTATTAAACATCAACGACATCTTATCACCTATAAAAGCGGAGGCCACGAAACGCAAATAGATTATCACCTCTGCAAAATGTCGATGGAAACCGTGTTAAGGACTGTAAAGTAATACTTGGAGAATCGCTAGTAAGCCAACACCGTCTGCTCATTACAGAATTTTTTACAGCGGAACCACCGAAAACACGGGCATCGTTTGGAAAGCCAAAAATCCGGTGGTATAATCTATTGAAGGAACGAAGCGCAAGATTTATCGCACTGGCTAAAGAAGTACTTCACAATATAAACGGTATCGCAGACTCACTTAGCCCGCAAGAAATGTGGAACAGCATACACGAGGAATGCATAACACAAGCAAAGTCCCATCTGGGGACTATATCGAAACACCATCACGTCGGCAAAGAAACATGGTGGTGGAATGACAAAACCAAACGAGCTGTGGCAAGAAGAGTGCATTCCAAGCGTGGACAAAATGCGATCGGAGCGACGATAAAGAGCGTCTTAAAAAGATCGCAAAGAAAGTCCTGACTCGAACTCGAGCGGCAGAAGCGGAAAACCTGTACCAGGAGTTGGAACAAATATCCCCACGATCGGCAGATAGAAGACAAGCTATCCAAGAAGTTCAAATGTCGTACAATACAAAAATGCCAAATATTTTTAAGCTCGCTGCACAGAGGCGAAAAAATTCGATGGAAACAAGCTCGCCGAAATGCGTCAAAAATGCGGACTAATGTCTACTAACAAATGAAAAGGAAATTCGTGACCGGTGGCTTGAATACTGCAAGGAGTTGCTTAACAAACAGTTTCCCCGTGATATCGTGCTGACACCTGGTCCATTCGAGGAGGAAGTTTCGGACTTTTCAATCGTAGAAATAAGTTTAGCAATCAGAAAAATGAAGCGGGGGAAAGCGGCGGGACCAAACAGAATTCCATTAGAGTTTTGGTCGAAGATGGAGGGAATCGGCAGCGAATGGCTATCGAAACTCTTAAATAAATTGAAATGTGGACAACCTATGCCGAATCAATGAAGAAGTAGCTTCTTGGTTCCATTATACAAAGGAAAAGGCGACACTCGAGAATGCAACAACTACCGTTCAATCAAGCTTATGTCACACACAATGAAAATCGTCTTAAACGAACGTCTTCGGCAAATAATAAAGCTCGATAATAGCCAGTGTGGATTTGTTGAAGGAAGATCGACGGTGGACGCTATCCAAAGCCTACGAATAATAATGGAAAAGCACCGAGATTCGTCTAAGGATTTACACATGGTATTTATCGACCTCGAGAAAGCATTCGATCGAGTATGTTAGAATAATACAAGACATGTACGGAAACGTGAAAACTGCGGTTAAAAGCTCTGCTGGACTAACGAGAGAATTTCCAGTTAATGTCGGAGTTCATCAAGGAAGCGTACTTAGCCCTTTCCTCTTTAACGTAGTATTCGACTATCTTTTAAAAGACTGCATGCGTGAAGCAAATGTAACGCCAATTCTCTTCGCTGACGACGCAGTTATACTTAGCGATAACGTCGAAGATTTACAGAACGCCTTAGATTCATGGAGAAATGCGCTAGAGAGAAACGGGTTTAAAATAAGTCGTTCAAAGACGGAACATTTGACGGGCCCATTAGTGCATCCGTTGCGTCCTGTTCCGGATATAATGTTACACGGAATAGTTCTTCCGAAAAGCACTATCTTTAAGTACTTAGGATCAATCGTTAACATGGAAGCGAAATGTGACGACGACGTAAACCACAGAGTGAGTGTGGGGTGGATGAAATGGCGCAAAAATTCGGGAATCTTTTGCGACCGAAAATTTCCACTTAAATTAAAGGGGAAACTCTACACCACGGTTGTTAGACCAGCTCTTATATACGATTCACAGTGCTGGACAATGTACGAAGCGTTTAAAAACAAAATAACGGCAGCGGAAATGAAAATGTTAAGGATGTCTAGTGGAGTCACTAAACGCGATTGCATTAGATCTACGCGTATAAGTCTACATATAAAGAATTCGGTAACCGAACAGCTTGAGGCGGATAGAATAAGCTGGTATTGCCACGTTCAAAGAAGCTCTGCGGAAAATCGGGTTAAAAAGGCACTATCAACTACGGTCACTCCAACTGTAAGAAAAGGAGGTCGGAAAAAGAATTCCTGGATTTCTCAGATGGCAAATGCGCAACAACGCCTGGGGCTAACCACTGAAGCGATCCAGGACCTAGTATTATGTAGACGCGTTCTGCGGTCTGCGACATTAGCCAACCCCATAAGCGGAGCAGCAGCGATGCAGTAAAAATGGGAAACTCGTTACGCATAAGTTCGTATAACGAGGAAAGGGTTAATAAAAGGATAAGAAGAAGAAGACAGCTTATACATCTCGAAAATAAATCACGGCTTATGGCTGCTCGATTTTGCAGCAGCTCCCAACAGGCTATTAAGAAGAGCGGGCTTATGAAGACTACAAATCCAAACAGCATCCTGGTGCGAAACGTCAACGAAGTCCTGCTGAAGGATGCGATGCACTCGTCTAACATTCTGAACGTACAAATATTAAGGCGGGCAAACAATGACTCTGACCATTTCTTTGATACAGCCAAATTTAAAATCCAAATAGGAAAAAACTTGCAAACCAGCTAGAAAATCACATTTAGTGCTTAAAGCCTTAGCATGACTCGACTAGCTGAACCTACAGAGAGCCCTTGAGCAAGAGACCGACCGCCGAACTTCGAACAAATATACGAAGTTGCATCATCTGATCAAAAACTTTCCGAAACACTTATCATATGTCGATTTCCGTGTCACCTTCAGCGCCTACTATGACTTCTCCTTTATCGCCTCAATAGTCTCAAAACGTTTTCCGCGAAAAAATAAATGGAGTCGTGGGAATGGGAAAAAGTCACAAGGCGCCATTTCAGTTGAATACGGAGCTTGCGGAATGATATGAACGTTGTTTTTGATCAAATAGTTCACGAGCTGGGTCTCCGCATTTCTGGCCTCTTGCGAAGAATATTTTCTCCTAAACACTTTAATAACACGGTCCACAGAGCCTTGAATTCGGTTCGACTCTGTCGTGATTTTTTTGGTTTTGGCTCGTTTGAGAAGCGATGTCGATGTCATATTCATGTCTCGTCATCGGTAATAATGCCATCGATATCATTTTGGTCCAAAGAAAGCATTTTTTTAGCAACAACAATTCAATACTGTTTCTGCAACAAATTCAGCTCCCTCAGCACAAGCTCCGATTTAGCTTGTCTCATGCCCAAAACATCGTTCATAATGGTCTATATCGATCCGAAAGAGGCACTAAGATAGGCTAATGCTCACACCACGATCTGCGAGGATAATTTTCCAATTTGCTTCGATGTTTACGTCAATCATACTGGTGGATGGACAACCGGGACACAGACAAATTATCAAACACAGTGCACTCCTTAGACCACTCGTACACTTGTGCTTTTTACATTGTTGAGTCCTTGTGGGCTTGTGATATTTTGTTAGAATGACAAAATTTCCGACAAACTCTTTGCTCAAAGAAATTTGACATTGCAAAATTCGCAGAACACAATTAACAAAAATTCCCAACAAATGGCGCTCAAACAGATGACAGATACAGCAACCATAAAAAAAAGGTTTTGACAATATATCGAGCGCGGTTTGTTTGAATGGGGTACTTTTTGATCAGAAGGTATGCTCCTTCTTCAAGAAAGGTGATCCTTGTTCTTGTTGGAACTATCAAGGCATATCTTATAGGGAACTACTATTGTGGTTTCCAGATCGGCAAAGCCATGGACGGCCAAATTTTCGAAATATGTAAAATTCTGGAAAAGACCCAAGATTTCCTACTCGAGACGCAGCATCTCTTCATTTATTTTAATGCCGCATAGGGGCCATTAATCGTCTTGCTTGTTATATTCCAATTTGGAATCTGATCGAACTGTGCCGCATGAATCTACAAAACACGCACTTCAAGGTTCTTTTGAACAACATGAAGTTGAATGAAAGATTGGTCGAAAACTCATACTAAGAAACCGCTTATGCCTGGGAGAGATGGATGCGAAGTTCTGCCACTTCTAGTGCATGGAGCTTAGTTATTGAACATAAACAGAAAAACAAAACAGATGAAGAACTCCTTCGTTGAAAAAATTTTCAGTCGAATATACTCCGGCAGACCAAAACAAGTCTGAAACATGCGAAAACAATATGCCAAGGATCTGAAATGTCTCAAGCAGATGTAAAGTATTGCCAAGCTTCGTGCTAGTCAACGGGATTTAATGGGAGACAGGTTGAAAAGCAATGCGTTTCAAAACATACGAATGAGTATTGAGAGATAAACTTTCAAATGCATTGAAAAATATAAGAAAAAATTCCAATATTTTATTATCCGCTTGCCTTACGGGCAAAAATGTGCTGATCATTAGCTTCCATGGCTTGAATACCTTGCGGCTCATCGAAAGCCAATGATATCAATCGAATGGTTTCAAATCATACGATCTCAGTCACCAGTTTACTATTATATTTCGCGATATAATGTTGTCATTGAATCCGAAGCACAGTAAATCAGTTGCTTCATGTGAATTTTTGTATATAGGGTGCCTGGATGTGTGGAAGATACAGTACTCCAAATCAAGGCCATTCTCTCTACCGATGTAAATCATCGAGGAAAGCTCTCTAGAGTCGCCACAGCCAATGTTGAACAGTCTGTACAAGCACTGTATTTTTGGTCAGAAATGTGATCTTCGAATCAATGTCTAGAGTCGTATGCCTGCTTCGATTGCTTCTGATATAAATCACAGACTACGACCGCATTCTGATGCCTTATAAATATACTCACATAATCATGCCAGAATTTTGATGGCGAGGCTTACGGGTAAAATAAAGAACATAACCATTATCTTGTGCTAGGCTCCACCAAGCTACGTAGATCAGGGTGAGAAAAACGAGATCAACTCAACGCTTGACCGAGATAACGTGATTGTGAAGCCACGATATGCAAAATCAATATAAAGCATGTGATTGGAACACACGGCCTTGGCCTCACAATGGTGAAAGGTTTGCACATTTACTTCGTCGACGTTATTTTAAAGGCACACTATTTAGCCACAATCAGTTGAATCCCGATTGATCGACAACGTGAGTCGAGTCAGATCAATTGAAAATCACATGCAAGGCGTTCGTTACAAACGTGGACTTAAAATCTTAGTTAAAAGGTATCTACTGAACGTCTTCGTACTGCATCTGCGCCAATCTTTTTGCTAAGGATAACCAGGTTTTATTCCGACTATATCCGTGGTATCCAGTTAAGAAACATTTAGCAGCCTCACTTCTATGAACATCGATGATCGCTGAATCTGTGTAAGAAGTATTTCAAATCCAGAAAATATACAACTTTCGTTAGAAGATAAAAAGATGCAAGACGTAATGAAAGCAATTGAAGCATATCCATGAACGTATTAATCTCGAAGCACAAATAACAAGGGAATTGGGACCATATCACTACGAACATGAATGTACAATTTACAACCGAAGATGTTATAATTTTACAACTGGCGTCGCACATACGTCAATCATATTTGACATTTGTGAGCAATCGTCGTCGAGTCGCAATCGAGAATATTCGACAGGAATGCGAATGCAAATAGTTATCACCGGAAATCTTGCGGAAAGTCATGGAAAATGCGATAAAACGGGCACAAATGTGTATCAACACTGGCGGCAGCCACTAAGCGGATATCGTCTTTTCCAAATAAAGATTTCTATCACTCAAAATCCTTTTTTTATTTGGTAAAAAAGTAGTTCTACAACCAAATTGGATGATTAGTTTTGCTCCACCTTGTGGAGAAAATAAGTGTTGCGTAGTATTAGACGAAGCAAGCAAAACTACAGAACACCTCTAAAGTTAAAAGTGAAAACCTACATACCATGGTTGCCATTGTTGAAGTTAGTAAACTACCATCCTGATCTACAGTAAATAATAATCCCACTTCGCAATCATACAGAGGAAACTAACATTCAGATCACTATTAACTAGTAGATGTCGTGTAGGTTGGACTTCTTTCCCTTTGCCAAGGGTGAGATTTACCTAAAACTTCCGGACACCCTGCAGTATTTCCAAAATATTCAACAACAGTCGGAAAAACTCTATAGGCCACTTCAAATTAGACAGGAATCGAATTTCCGGGTGCCTTTGATTCCGATTGTACAGAATTATACAATTGTTGGGGCACCAGTGAGGCCCCTACAGATAATTGCTGGTATCAACTGACCACTTGCCGTTCAAAAATATCGCTAGTCAAATGCAAGATAGATCATTCTTGATGTTATTCGCATATGACCGGCTTTATTCTTTATCCGTTTATTATCAGACTGTGCCTGTGAAAAGACATGACTTGTGTAATTAAGCGATGGCCCAAGCATCAATATACTAGTCACAAAGGCTAAAGAACCAGGCAAAAATTAGGTACGACAACTTTAACGGTTATTGCATTACTAAGGAATTGGCTGGTATTCGAAGCTACATTAAGTACAAGACACAGACAAAAATCTGCTCACAGTTGAAAAACAAGGAGCAAAACCGTCTGTTTCAAAGATAACATCCGGCAAACTCTTCTAAGTCGCGCCCTACGCTTCACTAGTTAGAAAGCCCTTCCAGGAATTGACAGAGGGAAATGATTCCCAGACTGGCCGCTAAGAAAACTTAACGAACATAGCCAATTGGATATGTATTCTAGCTATTGCTTTAGCCACATGTGGAAAGATATGCGTTTTAAGATTATTTATGCGGTGAGTGAAGTAACATCGTGATTCAACATTCGAAATCAAACAGGCAAACTTTTGCGCCGGCTCCTATATCGACCTCATCAACACCTTGTACCTATAGATCATCATTGAACAATGCATCCGCTGCATTTATTGTTCGTGGATTTCGAGAAGGCCAATTCTTGAACGGTATGCATGCCATGATGTCCTTGTAGTAAGATGCCAAACATCTTCACTAGGCTGATGACATTGCAGCTCTCCCATAGAATTCTGGACGTGCGTAAGATGACTAACAACTTCTACTTAGAGCCAAACAAGGAAGGTGCTCATAATTTCTTGGATATTATTGGCGCCCCTATACTCAACATTGCCAAAAAGCAAGTCGAGATTTCCTTATCTAGGAATTTGGTTTTTAGTTTGCATTCAAGGATTCTGCCTATGTGCCTTAGAGCTGTTTCAAAAAATCCACCTTTCACCACAGGTGGCCACGTGCCTCTAAAATTAGCATATCAGGTGCTAAAATCGACTGAACTCTTTTTTAAATCGACATTCCAGCATCCTTTTTCCACATACCCTACAAGGCATACGAGTAGTTCTTCATTCATGGAGGGCCAAGAGGCCAAAAACCCACAGCCACTCTCTTACCTTTGGAGCATCGATTGAAAATATTCTTTGGATGGCAGCCAAGCGTTTCACATATTTCAGAAATTTCCTATTTCCTGTCTCTGATTTTTGGCAATGTTCCTTTAGTTCATTTTTCAGTTCATCAACCCAGGCCGGGGCCGGCATACTCACACTCAATACCTAACTCCAAACAATATAAAGTTGATCTCAAAGTGGAGTAACTCCCAAACCCTCTCTGTTATACGAGTATATACGTATGCAGACTGAACAACAAAAATGTTTGCGCATCAAAAATTACTGCACGTCCACTGCTTCTCTGCACCATGTGAAGAAAGAGTAGCAAAATAAAATTGAACGTCTTGGGGTGTTGCTCAAGTGGCACATCGCATCTATTCATATAGAGTGTCACATTAGGATGAAAATCTGACAACCAGTTTGCCGGATATGCACACATCATAACCTGAGGTGATGGTAGTGCTTTTTTCTTCAATTTGAATACCTCCACTCTCTGTCAATAGCTCAACATTAGGAAGACCACTTTCAACGTACATGTTTGTGGTAGCATTTCAAAACTATGTCAGTTTGCTGTCAAAATGAGTGCTTCACAAATAAATGTGACTCTTCAAAACAAGTCATTCTACCAGGGGTCATGTGTGGCAAATAATAGCTGAACATGTCAGCTTCAGTAAACGTGCTGCATTAGCATATCTCTTGCTTCATTTCTAGCCCCTGGTGTTTAAACTGTTATTTCTGTTGCTACAGTACCTTCCGTATGCTGTGAGGATGCTTCAAAAACCATTTTGACGTACAGAGTTCCAGCGAAAACCACAAGCCAGGAACACATGAGCATTTCACCAAAACTGAGAAAAAACATTGTGCACGTCAAAATCATCATATCTACCACCCTCCGGGAAGGAGATCCATGCTGCCAGTGCTTAAATTTTTTAATGAAAACAATCTTTTCCTGGAAAATATTTTAATTAAAATGTTGGTAGAATGTTGTGCGGACAAGGGAATGGCGCTGTGCGAATTCCTGATTAGACATTCAGCGCCGCTTATTACATTATGGAGGTTAATATATAATTTGATATTCAACCTAATGACACCGTTAAGCACTGAAATGGCTATGAACGCTTGTTTTCTACTAAATTGAAGTTAACGATTTTTCATTGTTTTAATCTTATTACCGCTCACCACCAACCGATATCTTCGTGGTATGCCGCAGAAAACAAATCGGAAATGAGTCTGGTTGAGATTAAGTAGAGATTTAAGGAGAATACAGAAATAGTGGTCATTTTGGAAATATTTTATCGACGAGTCTAACCACTCTGGAGCCTAAAAAACTACAAAATACTATACGTCAACTATTCTTTAGAGAATCAGCGCTGCGATTGATCGGTAAACTGCTGACTGTCCTATTACTTAGATTGATATAAGGAGGATGGACAACTATGACATCTGCTGTGTTGATTGCTATAGGGAAGTGCTTATTTGGATACGAATTTGTCTTACGTGGCAGAGTACATAAGGCAAGAAGTCTTGGACTTTCGACACGTGAGCGAACGTCTCATGACGACCCGGATGAAGGCTAAATTCCCTAGCATATGTAAGCCTGATAGGAGCCCATGCCTTCATGAAAGACAAGTACTACAAAACCAAAGAATGTTTCTACGAACTACTAAGCAATTTTAATGCCAGAAAAGAAAAGGACACCATTTTTACGAGGACATTTGGTTAACATACCCTACATGATGTCACATTTTGAGGAAATAAGGCTTATTGACTTCTCGGGGGAGCGAAACATCGTTATAGTAGTAATATGGTGTCCTCATCTTAATATTCACAAGAGTACATGACGGTTTCGTGATAATGGAAGGCTATCGTAAGGCATGCCTTTACTATTCTAGAGTTTCCAATCTTCCGGGCAGTCAACATTGACTCGAATCACAATTTTCTTGCAGCTAAGATGCGAATGTGGATTTCCCAAGCGGAAGAAGAGAAAAGAACAACTGGGAGAATTTTCGCCGAAAGCGTGTCCCGACATCTCTACAAAGCTCCTATGATACTAACATCAAGTACTGAAGACCGGTAGCAATGCTGACAGTGTGCCAACAGAGGCGCCACAACTGATGTTTCTGTTTTTATCCGTCGGAATAGCAGAGTAGGCCATTCAATTAAGAAGATTACGGCAAAACCTTCCGTACTGCTTGACCTAGAAGTGACTTTGTGCAGAGCATACACCAGCTTATTTCCATAATCTGGTCAGAAGAGTGTGTGTCTAGGTAGTGAAATATCGATGCCCGATCCACAGCTATGTCTAGTTTTGGCATCAATACCAAACAAATTCATCTGTGCAGAATAACGATGGAAAAAGATATTTTATATCTAGGAAGATGTTAGACAAGGTGACGCGCTGTCAATTACTTAACAACACTTGAAAGAATAATTCGATCACCGGAGGCAAAATCTTTCAAAAGTCATCAATGGCAGAGCTCAGCGGGTGACAATCAGGTGGTATGCTAAAATTGAATTGCAAAGTTCCAAAAAGGTTTTAAGGGCAAATTACTTAGTGAATGCTGTTACCAAGAAAGGACCCACAATATCGACGAATGGGTCAAAATGATACAGTCGACAGTTACAACTTGAACTCTGTTATTGATTTTGCGGGCCAATATGTGATTAACCTGGTGAACAAAGGTGTCGCTAAAGGCGGCAAGCCTAGACGGATCTAGGATGCGGCACTGTTGTTTCTTTTCGGAAGGACCATAAAATTCACTTTGCGTTAAGAGAACTTGATTCTTTCTTTCCAGCATAAATACATATGTGTAATCCTGGTGGTAATGAACTATATTTTAAGAAGCTGTTGAGGGGGCGAAGGGTACGGTTCTGTATCGACCTGAAACCTCTCACGACTTCGTAACTACTCGTATGTTAGCTTCTCGGAGCGCTTCCTTCGGTCAAAGCTATTATTGTAACTGCTTAACTCAGCTTAACTCTAGATGACACCAGTCTCCAGCGTGCTTCCTGGCCTCTCAAGAGATTGAAGTTTTCTGCTTTTCTGACTTTTGTCAAATACCTTAGTGTGATTGGAATCAGTTGGACACTTTATCCTCGCTGGCAATCCACCTTGATGGCTTGGATGCTGGAACTCTAGTAACTTTATAATCGAAGCGCTTACTGATTTTTGCAAAATGAAAATTCGTAGAGCAAGAAATAAAAATGAGCATAGTTGCCTACTACTTCGATAAATTTTCGTATTTTGAGAGAAAAAAAATTAACATCCAATGAGGATGATGTTCAAAGTATATCAAAATAGTGTCGGATATTCCTTACATGAGACATCCCTTGAAACCTGGATTGTACTGTCAAGGAAATTCCACGCCAGGTTATATTATGCAACGGAAGAAATCAAAACCGAGACCAAAGACAAAGAGAGGAAAACAAAGGCAAACAGAGAAAGGAGCCTAACACCAAACTTGACGAAAAGTAAATGCCATAGAAATGCCATATTTTTAAAAAGCACTTCCAACAGCACCTGCAAATAGGTGGACATGATGTGGCAAGAAGTGAAACTACACTAAGCAGCACCTAAAGAACACGGAATTGTTGTAGCTGATCATATGACCAATTTCTGATCTGTTGTCTTCACGCAACGGACGATTCGTCGTTTTCTTCGAATTCCTGCACCATAGAACAATTAGGCCTTTGGTTCAGCGTCTCATGCAAACTGAATCTACTAGACATGTTGGAAGATGTGGCCGGCCCCGTATTGCTCATTCGACCGAGAATTTCAGTACTGTGGCCGAGGACATCCGAGGGATTCCACAAATATCGACGAGAAAACATTGCACACAATTTGGAGTCAGCAGATGTTCGTTAGGCCGAAGAAGATCCGTATAAAGTGCAAACCGTTCACCAATTGCTAACTGCTCATCGTCAAGTGAGGTTACGATGCCCATTTCAACTTAAACGTGAAATGTTTATGTGAATAAACAACATTTGCATTACTAGCTCACGGAGCAAGAACCATTGCATCTCGTCAAAGCGACTGTTTGGTGTGCGGCATTCGCAGTAAAAAAGCCATTGGCCCTTTATTTTTTGACGACGCCAGCGGCATTACAGTAACCGTAACTGGTAAATGCTAGAAACAGATGTTAAACAAGTTCTTTCCGAGATTTAAATTGAATTTCAAGCATTATTGATTCCTTCGTCAACAATAGAAATTTTGAATTACCAATTTCTAGGCCGTGTGATCTCCAATTTTGAACTGGCCGACCAGATGGCCAGATCTTACGGTGGCAGACTTCTTCGTTTTGAACTCTTTGAAACCACAAAACTCTCGTAAGTTTTGAAAGCTGACATTTTGGAGACAGATGACTTTCTAGCAACAATTCGAAATACCAGGAGACGAGCACCGATATCATTTTTTGAACTTTATGTCATCAATTTTAAGCCAGAACCCACATTTTTTTTTATTTCATTTGCCGACCTTCTAATCTATTTAAACACAGAGGACATGTTGTGTTTTTAACAAACCAAAGATATTTAAACTCTCAAAGAACTACAGAACTACAGAAAATAACGATAACCATCAGCTCTACCAGACGATGTTGAGTCCAGGATCCCTTAGTGTGATGTGAGGGCACACTCACGAGGACAGCGTAAATTACGGGGGTTATTGTTGAAGAAAATAAAATTGTAAAGCAGAGCGAAATCCACAGAGAGCAGTCGATAAATGAAGAGAATGTCAGCTACGTCTCTGCTTTTTTCGAGAGTCAGGTTAAGAAGTTTGAGGCGGTCACGATAGGGAGGTAAGATAAAGGGGTCATTCCAGGGTAGTCCACGAAGGGTAAATCGAAAAAAACGACGTTGAATGTTCTCGATTCGGGATAAATGAACTCGCTGAAAGGGGGACCACACTTGGCTTGCATATTCGAAAAGGGCTCGGACAAGGGTAATATAAAGTGATCTTGTCACATCAGGGTTGTAAAATTCTTAAGAGCATCGTTTGATAAGACCGAGCGATGAGTTGACTTAAAGGATTATCTCATCAATATGCCAATATGCGAGCGGAAGTTTAACTCTCTATCGTATAATATAGATATTCCAAGGTCACGAACCTTGGGTATAGGTTGGTCATGTAGAAAATAAAGTTGAGGGGGAGATTGGTTGTTATAAATTTCATATACCAGATTGAAAACTTATCGGGGTCTTCTTGAAGAAGAATAGAATCTTGGGCTGAAGAAATAGTATTGGAGAACTTAGTGTCGTCGGCGTAAATGAATAGGAAACAGTGTTCTACAATTCTATCAAGATCGTTTTTAGTTCAATTGAAAAAGAACGGACCTAGATGGCTGCCTTGTGGGACACCAGAAATGGCTAAGAACGGGGTAGAGAAGATTTACCTAATGCGAACGCTATAAAAGCGGCAGATAAGAAGATATCCATTTTAACAATATGAGGTCAAAACCGGGAGAAGACAAATTGAAAAGGATCAATTGATGTGATATTTTATCGAAGAGATTAGCGAAATCTGTAGCAAACGGCAAAGGATACGAATTCCACTAAATTTGTAGTAGTTGATCTACCTTTCAGAAATCCATGTTGACTGGGTGATATACATAAGTGTCTTGCACTGAAGGCTTAGAACTTCTTATAAAAAACTTTCAAACATTTAAGGTATGTCTCATTACTAAAGACGGTAGTTGGTTACTTCATTCTTTGATCCCTTTTTGTGAACCGGGCTTATGAAAGAGGTCTTCCAAATTTGGGGGAATTCCCCTTGTGTGAGGGACAGATGAAATAGGGAGGAAAGTGGGTGCGAAAGTTTTGAGGCACACTTTTTGAGAAATATTGCCCCAGCCCGTCTCAATTCATCATTGTGATTTTGTCACTTTTCTTCGATAAGGGTTACAGTAAAACTATCAAACATGGGACAGATGGCCAGAGAGTGCTATGCGAAGAGAAGAAGATGTGAGCACGACATACCGTTACCATTGCCAGAAAACCCACACAGAACAAATGTAATCGAATATTCTTAGACAATGTGAGGGTAAAATTTCATCCACCTTTAGAGCTACCACCTTGTTCAAAAATATCCGAAATTTGTTTTTAAAATTATAAATTCAAGTTCCTTCATTTAAAGTATTGTAATCCCAATTGACTGCGACTGTCTTATGCCAGCGCTTGACCCAACCCCCGAAACAACTCGTTTCTAGGTAGGGCTTTCAAATCGCTCAGTTTTTTCTCTATTATCTCCTCCGTTCTCCGAAGTGATACTTTGAGTCCGCTTAATAGAGGAAAAGTTACAAAGTTACTGTCAGGTGATAATTGTGTTTTTTTTTTACAAGAAATTCACTCATAATGATTGGATTGCGAGATAAAGAATTATCGTTATACACAATCCAAAAATCGTCTTTCAAAAATTGTCACATTTTTGCAAATTGCCTCACTCAAACATTTCGAAAAGGCTCACATTGTGCTTGTTGATAGTCTGGCCTTCAGCAGAAATGTTGCACAATCCTATTGTTATCCGTAAAACCATAATCTTTTTTGTTGGCTAAAAACTACGTGGTTTCATCGGCGATGGCTTAATTGGAGTATGTGCCCTCGTCTCATAACCAGCTGTGATATGTTTGGTATGTACAATAATTGGTCAAAGTCAACCTTGAAAAGTGTGTAATTTGCAATATCTACTTGCAAATCCTTGTTTTCCAGGAAATTCAAGTCCCTCTGCTATGCTTCGGAGCGATATATCTCAAGTCCGATAGGCCGTATTTGGAACCAATCGAGATGTTGGTCATCTTTACTTACTCACCGAAGGCCAATTTTCGCTTTTAAATGGTATATCTTCGATCCTTTTGGCTTTTTTATGGAAAAAGTTTTGAATCAATGCTTCCCCGCCGGAAGGTTGTTGACATGAACAAAATATCTTACTTCTTCCTCTGCACCGGTCGTAATAGTCGGCTAACTTACCAATTGCACCTCATCACTACGAATTCAAACTGAATATCGATCACTCCATTCTTCTAACAATTTTAGCAAAGGCCGATCATAATGAATGTACACTCATATACTCGTATGTCCTGAAGGCCTAATTTCCCAGTCCCAGTTGATGAAGCTATTCTTCAATGAAAGTTCTAAAAGTAATTATCCATTCGTACATAGAAGCAGGCACACTGGATATCATCTCTCCAACAGACTGGCATTGTAAAGTAGAACAAAGTGCACATTAAGTCCAATAGTTCATGCAACTATCCCAGATACAAGTACGAGTAGGTGTACGTGTACAAGTAACTTTGGCGCCATCATTTGATTAGTCGTGCTCATCGCGCTCGTGTATGACTTTGACAAAACCGAAACCATTAAGACCATTCCCTCAACTCATGTTCGGATTTCTCACAAAAGTATCTGACAAGCAGAAAACTATAAACATCCGATCAATGCAGGACACTGCGATGTGAAAACAAGTCATTAACTGTATTGGCTGCAGTGAATGATAAATCGAAATATGTTTGGCTGTTGGAGTGAAGCGTGAAATGGATATCCAACTTGAAAATGCACTGAAATGCGAATGATGGACATGTTAATTACAGACGTCGACGTCCTTGATTACTTTGAATGCAAGTTGGCAGTCAAGTAAATTGAAGAGATACGAATAAATTCATTTTAATGAGATACCATCAGGAAGACTATTTTTGTATTGCAATGGTTGTATGCAACAACTTTAAAAGGGAGGAAAATGCTAATTAAAGGCCCTAATCACTCAAAAAAATTGTATCTTCCGGAGCAAGAAAAGCAACTGAATGTGATTACTACAGACATCATTAAGTTCTATAGGTACATGAATGAACGCACCCCTAGTCTGTTTTTCTTTTTTGTTAATTACAGTTTCCTTACATGTGCCGGAAGCTTGGTAAATTGATTTTCGTTTTGACTATCAACGACGTTGTTAATATTGGAAAAAATCCCACAAATTGATTTACAAGATGGTCTTCGTAGCGTCACATACACTACCACCCCCTTTTTTCCTTGGGGATAAACTAAGTAACTAGCCCTCCAGAATGGGGGTTGTGCGTAGGGGTAACTTCCCAACCGTGGAAAACAATACTGGTTCAGGCACAACCACAACACTCGGGTACGGACGGATAAAATTGGATGCGAATTTATTATCCGGGGCAAATTTCAGCTCAGAGTCTCAGGCTTCCGGCATGTGACAAGACACCTCGTAACAATCCGCATCAAGGCCAAATTCGGGATAATCAGCCTGTACTGTACTCCAAAAATGGATGACGCGATCAAGGACGAGTTATATGGCCTCCTAGGCAGAACATATGCTCAATGCCCCGTCTATGACACCAAAATAGTTCTAGAAGATCTGAGTCATTTTTGAGCTCGTCATTGGGACAAAAAGCCTACATAACACCACATCCGAAAACGAACTCGGGTTTTTAAGACTTCGTAACGGGACACAACCTCATATAGCCAGCACGCGGTTTCTACATCTCAACATCCACAAAAGAACCTCGCGGTCTTCGGACCAATTAACCGTCAGCCAGATTGATCACATTGCGATCGACGTCAGACACTCTTCCAACATCGGTGATGTCCGAATCTTCCGAGAAGCGAACATAGACGCGAATCACTACCTTGTTCCAAGTGGGTTACAAGGTTCCAGATATCACGAACGTAACAGAGTCGAGTTAGACCATCCATTTTTGAAGTTGAATCTTTGCCGATCGCATTTCCCTCAAACTCTCTCAAAATGGGAATACTGTGAACGAGCCATCCGAAAAACAGCATGTGACGTAATTGGTTTCAAACCGTACCACCAAGAGACATTTGGTTCGATGACGAATGTAGGGGGGCGCATGCAACCAAACAAGGGACATACAAAGCTGCTCTGCATCGCAGAATGAGAGCTTCTAGACCTAGACGAAGTTGAGATAGCGATATTGAGACTAAAGTCGAACAAAGCTGCTGGCCCAGACCCGGTCAGGTCGTACAAGATGACAATGGAGAAAACTTTATTCGCTGCTCCATTAAGGTCGGTAAAAAATTACCCGGGACCTTCAATCTCTGGCGTTACGCTGTAATGTAACCTTTTCAACAACGCTTTAGAGAGAATCACTGGCCAATAGAAGAGCAACGATTCTCTTTCAAGTCTCCCCAATTGCTTGCGTACGCGGATGACATCGACGTAATTGGCCGAAGACAGCGAGACGTCAATGAGGTATAAACGAAGTACTAGGTGGGGTGAAAAGTTACCTACTTGGGAATGAAAAAAAAATTTTCTAAATATTTTTTTATTTTCCAGCGATTTCCTAACTTCTTGATCAAGTCCGAAAAGTAATTTTCCGGAAGGTCTGCAAAATAATCCTCCGTGGTGTCGATGATTTTCTCGCGTGGGCTCAATTTTTTATTGATGCGCCATCTTTTGAGGTTTGGGAGGAGATAATAGTCCGAGGGAGCCAAATCGAGCGAATACGGTGGATGCGACAGCAATTGGAGCCGTAAGTCATTGATTTTAGCCGTGTTTGCGATGCTCTTATGCGCCGGCGCATTGTCTTGCAAAAACAAAATTTTTTTCGCTTCATGTGAGGCCGTTTTGCAGCGACTTCGGCCTTCAATCGCTCCAATAATGCACAGTAATACTCGCTGTTGATGGTTTTTCCTTTTTCGAGGTAGTCCACGAAGAGTATGCCAGGACAATCCCAGACAACCGACCCCATAGCCTTTCCGACCCATTGAGCCTCCCTCGACCGCACTCGTGCTGGCTTCAGTCCATTGCCGGGCACTCATTCTGTTCTCTGGTGTGTAATAGTGAATCCAGGTTACATCAACAGTTACCAATCGACGCCAAAAGTCCGCCCGATTCCGCATCAGCAAGTCCAAACACTCTTTTGAAGTGCTCTCGCGTTCGTGTTTTTGATCAGGAGTGAGCATGCGCGGCACCCAGCGGCAGGATAAGTTTTTCATATGCAGAATATTGCCCAAAATATGGCGTGTGCGCTCAGTACTAATCTTTGTGGTATCTGCTAGCTCGCGCACCTTCACTTTCTGGTCAGCCAATACCATTTCATGAATTTTTTTGACATTGTCCTCTGTAACCGCATCGGAGGGCCTGCCGCTGCGGACTTGTTCGGTAGTGGAGTTGCGGCCACCACGAAACTATCGAGACCAATATTTGACGGTGTAATCTGACGGAGCATTAGCTCCATAATATTTATCCAACCTTTCTTTTGTTTCCTTCGCCGTTTTGCCTCTCAAAAAATAATGTTTTATGAAAGAACGAAAATCGTTTTTGACCATACTCAACATGATGCCAAACACGTCAATGACAATCAGCTGTCAAAACAAAACTAAAGACAGTATCGCACTGAAATTTGGCATGTCTGCCTAAATATGAACGGACTTCAAGGCACCATAACCTTTTTTGCAGTAGCAGCGCATTCTGGCGGTTTTCACCCCACCTAGTATATGCTGTCATCGAAAAAGGACTCCCATTATCGACGACTTGACCAGAGTGCCACAATTGGCAGCTATAACTTCGAGGTAGCTAAAGACTTCGTCTATCTTGGCTCCTCAGCCACAAGCAGCAACGATACCAGAACGGTAATAAGAGGTAGAATAATTCTTGACAACTGCTATTTCCTCGGGCTCTGAAAGCAGTTGAGTAGCAGTCCGGTAGTCCGGTTTTATACAAAGCCCTAATCATCCCCGTCTTGCTCTATGACGCAGAGACATGGACACTTTTAAAAAAGGAGAATGGAGGAGAAGTTTTAACCACGAAATGTACGGGCTTTATAGCTACATCGGCTAAGTCAGGCGTCTAGGGATTCAACGACTAAGGTGGCCAAACCATATAGAGCTAATAGACACCATAGCTTCGGGCCGAATAATCTTTTAATCCGAGCCCTGGGGACAATGTAGGAGAGGCCGGCAAAATCTACGTTGGTGCAAACAAGTGGAAGAAGACTTCAAGCAACTTGGAATGAAGCACTGATGAAAGCGAAAGATCGTATCAGTTGGAGAGGGTTCGGACCAGATTCACTCCGAGATTGTACGCCCACCTAAGAAGAAAATAAGTCGTTCGATGTGGCTAAGGCGTCTCATTGGAGTGCTTTTTTAACAACATATACATATATATTTAAACTTCTCGAATAAAATCGATCCCCATTAAGTCGCCTTTCATGACAAGGGGCTGTCGCTGCACGGATCTGATATAACAGATTTACTTTCTTAAAACCCTTCTCCCAAGGAACTACTTCTTCATCTCGAAAAGATATCAGGACATGCAGAGGAAAAACCGAAATACTGCCCTTCACCAGTAGTTATGACATCTAGCAAGTCAAATTTGATGCTTTTCAGATCCCAAAACCGTATTCAAGGGACTTGTATCATCCAAAAATCTGAAATCACTTCCAATAAATCCAACGAATCGACAGTTTTATTATTACGAGTATTTGACATATTTGTCCCTTTCTTTATGTCTCGGCATACAACTCGTAAATCGTGACTGTTTACATCTCTCCATTTGGATTGCTCCGCGAGTTCTTCTTCCTCTTTTATACTCCCCATCATGGCCAAACTGTTTTAGGTACAGTGAAGATTTATAACATTGCATTGCTGGAGCACCACAAATTCGTTGAATTCAAAAAAGAAAATCGCCCAAGTATTTCCCCCCAATCTGTGGCTGGAATAACATCATCTCTGTCTTCTACAGAGTTATCGCATGGATCCCAAAGTCTTACAAGCGTTTACACCTTCTCGCCATAGGTAGTGCTTACAAATAATGTTCAAGGATGTATGTATCTAGAACACCTTGTACTACAAGGGGATTCCTATAACTTTCTGAAATCATGCCTGCCCTTGCGGTTAAGGAGTGATAGTTGATATAGCATTTTTTATAGTTATCGAAAACAGGACATTCTGTACGTTCTTTTTGTTTTTTGTCATCCAGAAATGGCCGTAGTGGTGGTTTGTTACACATGTTATGGTAATGACCATTAAATTTAACCGAATAGGTGAGTGCAGATGTGAGTGTTGTATTTTTATGGTCAAACATTCATAATTGACATCTTTACAACGATAACTAAAAACGTAACCACCATGCACCGTTTTTGTCTGACCTCCCTCCGAGCAAGATACGCCAAATTGAACACCCAATGCAAATGAAAGCGTCTATTAGCTGGATCCAAGTTGAATGGAAAATCCAATTTTGCTTCAACAATAGCAAGAATAGATGCGATTGTGGTTTTAGTGATGAATTTTTAGCGGTCGATCTGCAACTACTGCAGTTGAATGCCATTTGTAGATTCTATTGCACTGTATGTGTTTTTCATTTCATTCAAATCGAAAAAACGTGATTTGTTTTCAAAATGACACCGATGCGGCTGACAGTTGAACTGAATAAAAGTCGAAATGCAATCGGGTTTTGTGGTATTGTACTTTGTGCTTGCGGGTTTTGGTAAACTAGATCGTTCGCCATCAAAATAGACAACATTTGACAGATTCAACATGATACGTAATACTCGTATTATTTGTTGGGAATCAGCAAGTTATGTGCATGTGAGAGGTCATAGTGTGGGCAAGGGTAGAGAAATAGATACATTTCCCAATTCGCTACTCTCTTTCTGAAAAGATTTATGGCCATACATGATCTGCTTACCAACAACTGATTTAAAGTGCCAAAATGAGCAACAATTTGGTTTTTCAAAAAGTCATTTAATTTTTTTTGCAACAGATGGCTATGCCCGCATTTATTTGTACGAGGGCGGGTCAATAAGTCCGTGACTTTTGGATTAAAACACAGATTTTTTGATAAAAAAATAATTTTATTTTTCAACGTAGTCTCCCTTGAGCTCTATACACTTTGTCCAACGCTTCTCCAATTTTTGTATCCCTTCCAAAAAAAATGATTTGTCGAGGTCCTCAAAATAGGCCTTTGTTTACGGGATGACTTCATCATTGGAGTCAAATCTTTTTCCACCAAGCCATTTCTTCAGGTTTGGGAACAAGAAGTAGTCGCTCGGAGCCAAATCTGGAGAATAGGCTGGATGAGGGAGCAATTCATAGCCCAATTCATGGATTTTTGCCATGGCAACTGCACATGTGTTTGTGGTCGACTGTGAGCAAACGCGGCACCCATCTTGCGGAAAGCTTTCTCATGCCCAATTGATCATTCAAAATTGAAACCACTGAGCCATGCGAGATCCCTACGGCTTCCACAATCTCTCGCACTTTCAATCTTCGGTCGGCCAACACCATATCGTGAATTTTTTCGATTGTTTCGGGTGTAGAGACTTCAACTGGGCGTCCAGGACGTTCGGCATCTTCAGTGCTTGTACGGCCACAACGAAATTCAGTAAACCACTTTTTTACCATTGAAATCGATGGTGCAGAGTCCCCATAGTATTTATCAAGCTTAGCCTTGGTCTCGGTAATGGTTTTTTTTTCGCAAGAAATAATGCTTAATAAGCACACGAAATTCACTTTTTTCCATTTTCTCCTCAAATTAGTGAGTAGTCTGATAAAAATAGCTGTCAAACACAAACTAACTGACGCAGCAAGTTTAAATTTTGACAGGAGTCAACTGACAGATGCCTGTTGACAGGAGCAGTGTTGCTGTTTCAGTAAAGAGGTCAGAAATTCAAAAAGTCACGGACTTATTGACCCGCCCTCGTATCTGAACGTGGCGTATGTACATCTGTGAAACCATCGTTTGATTAATATTTATTTTGTCTCATTCAAAGTAGACCCCAGTTCATGCGACACACTTATGCTATCGTGTTTTGCATTCTTCAAAATACTTTTCATAAGACAACCCAAAAATGCAGCCTTAAAATTTCGGTTGTGGCGCGTGCAGTCTACGCCGTTGCTCTATCTTGTTGGAACCACATGTTTTCCAGTCCCAATTCATCCAATTGAAGAAGCAGAAAGTCGTTAAGCATGGCTCTGTAGAGTCTGCCGTCCACATAGTCGTTTGGCCCCAGAGGTTTTCGAAAAAATAAAGCCTGATGACGACTGCAGCGTAAACAGCACACCATGCATGAAGTAACTTTGAGCGGGTGTAATGGGTCTTAGTGGATTTATGGTATACGCGGATTTTCGGTGCCCCAGAAGTGGTCATTTTGCTTAGTCGTATATCCATAGAGAACAAAATGGGCCTCCGTCGCTCATGATGATTTTCGATAAAAAGTTGTCTCCCTCGTGATCTAGATTCCGGATAGATTGAGCGTAGGTTACACGCGCTTGGCGGTCAACACCTAGCACCTGATGCACTGTCTGCACTTTTTAAGGGAGCATCTGACAGTCTTTCACCAAATTTCTCTATAAAAACCGCCGTGGGACGTTGTCCGGTCAATACTCGGGGGTCCTTTGCAATACTCGTATCTTCGATCACAGCTGCGATATTCTCAGTAGAACGGCTGCTCCGGATCGGCCAAACCCGGGAGCCTCTAGCATTGTCCTAAACTCTTCTAGGTGAGCGCCTAAATGTCTTAGTCCCGGTCCAGTCCCGAGGTTCACACTGCGCCAACAACAACGACGAATTATTACGCAAAAAATCCTAGCAATTAGAGTATAGCAATTCATGTTTTGTTGACGTGTGTGTTGTATCTGTTTACTTCACAAATGTCAAAATATAATTAAATTCTAGAAATATTGGTCAAGGTATTTATAAAATAGGTGCCGCATCAATTGAAAAAGTATTGAAAAATTAGGTTGACAGGATACCATATTGGATGACATATTTTTGTTGCCTTCGTGGTATTGTCTCACGACAGACGACAAGAAACTGCACGAAGCAGGCGTTAGAACGACACGAACATTTTTCAGAAAACTCAGTGCCCAGAACTACTTATTTTTAACTCGAACCAAACTTTGAATTTCTGAGCATAATTAAATATTCATCAGATCTGCTAAAGCACAGTCTCGAATGTAAGAAAACCCTGACTAGTAGAACCAGAAGTAGCGTGATTAAGAAATCACATTCTGCTAAGACCGAACGTCCAGATAAAACAGATATTGCATGTGCATTCACATTTATAAAACCCTTCTCGGTAACAAGTTATCTATTCTACTACAAACATACTTATATTTTAAGTCAATTTGACTGCTTACGGTAGTGATTGACTGATTCGATCGACTGATTCGATTGACACCCGTGAGCTTAAAAAAATTGACGATGTATTACACTTCACTTACTCCTAAATCAGACCAATTAGTTCTGTTCTTTCCATAAAAGACAGACTTCATGGTCTGATTTTCCTAAGCTAATTATCGATAACGCCTACGACTACTTGGGCTTCGGAGCAGGTAGTCACTACGAATAATCAAAAACTATAGCCCTGAGATCTGCAAATGCTTAATCTTAGATAGTTAGGACAGAGATCTTGACAGAGAAAAGCAAAAAGGAACTAGGACACGACATCCCTGACCTGTCTCTTTCGGCCTCTTGTGAGCATGTCCTAGCGCGCCTGACTCTGCTCTAGATCCATTAATATAACTCCATTAATATAACTCCTATATTGGATTCCACTTTCAAGGCCGTCTTGGGCTTAGCAAAAAGTTCTCGAAGTTCTCGCACAACTCCCATTTTATGGACATGCCTTTTGACGCAATCTCACTGGAACTTGACTTTGCATTTATTTAAGACAGCCTTTGCAAAAAATCTTAGCCAGGAGGCGAATTGAGTCTGAGTATAACCAAAGGAACCCAAGTCAATCTAGAATGTGACCTTAGATTTTAGTACTACTGTGGCAAAGTTCCTTTGCTCCTATTTACAAGAACAATATTTTGCAAAATGTTGAAGTGAGCAAAGTACTTAACAAGAACTTAATGAACTTCCCTAGGCCCCCAAAGCTGGTTCAGAAATGTAATCCTTGCATAAATGCAGTTGGAAGGAAAAATTCCTATCTGAGTTCCAAGATTGCCGATAAATTTGTTAGAAAATCTTTAACAAGGCAATATGAACTAGGGCTGGAATTGCCCGTTTATCAGGGCTCTCATACAACCTTACTTTCCCGTTTACAACGTTTGTGAAATCTCTTAGTAGGAAACACTGTTCACCTCTTACCAGCAACTATAACTTACTTTTTAGATACGTCGGAAAGAATTCGTAGAAACTCAACCCTCAACGAAGGTTGTTACCAAAAGGGCCAGCTCAGGTCATTTGAAATTCTTCTCTTCTTCCCGCAGTCCAATAATGATTTGGAATACTAGCAATACTTTGTAAAATTGGTGTACCGACCGTCTTAGCAGATGTCTTGTATTCTTGAATTATTGGAGAATAGATAAGAGTGCTTAGCAAGAACTTTAAATGTCACTGCAAACAAAGATACCTTGCGTGCTAAGTCGGATTTTCATAAAAGCGTTAATCGACATAAGAATTGATGGTTCTCCTAACAAGGAATTATCGTAAATCCTATGTTGTCATCCTCTCTAAAAATACCACTAGCTTATCCTTAATCAGTTTTGCACACATTCAACAACACCTGGCTCCATTCGTATCCACAGAAATGCTCCTTAGCACATGAAAAGTCGACTACGTTCACACAGGAACAAAGCGCAAATGCAGCTCCACAGAAAAGGAATCAAATCGGGCTTTGAACCTTTTTTGGCAATGTTCAGTTTAATGGACTCTCTCACCGTTTGCTATCGGTGCCAGGGTACTGGAATCCATAAAAAACGGGGAAAAGTATTGTGGTATATATGTGATTAAATCAAGGATCCAGTGTTGCATAGTTTTAGGATCATACAAACTCTCCACGTTGAAGAGTTCAGTTATTTCCATATGCAGCAAGTATACAGAGTCCAACTGCGCAGCAGAGTTCAGAAGAGGGGAAAAACACTTCAGCAGTTGCAGGCCGATATCGAACGGTTGGCGCATTTATCTTATCCTTATGCCGGAGAAGACCTTATCAACGAGATGGCTGTAGAGGCATTTACCCAAGCGATTGAAGATAGGCAGTTGCAAATGGCTGTAAGAATGTCTGGAAAATGAACCCTCCCTGAGGCCCTAGCATTTGCCCTGACGATGAAAGCTGCCGGCCAAACATCTCAAGGAATCCACCGCGTGAGAGAAGTGACAGCCGTGGAATGCTCATGCCAACGAGCAGACGTCGTGGAGCGGAATAGTGTGCGTGGAGGACAAGTCCGTTGCTGGAACTGCAACAAAATAGGACATCTCCAGCGTCAGTGCTGGGCTCCACTTAAAGAACGCAGTTGTTCACAATGCGCTGCTGGGAGGCGTAACAAAGAAGCATGTAGCAGGGAAAACATCTATACTGCAAGCAGCGCATCATCAAGTCAACAGGCGGGAATACTTGTAAGGACCAACTTCGAGGGGCAGAAGTCGGTTTCTGGAATGGACGCCCCCAAGATCAAAGTCCAAGACTCCCAAACAAAACGAAGTAAGAAGAGTTTTACAGTGGAAGCCCACATTGGCCAGAATAAATGCGTGGCCACCATTGACACCGGTGCCACCGCTTCCATTATAAGAAGGGACATCGCCCCTGATTCATGGCTGCACAATACCAGGAGCAACTGTCTGGAAACAGTAACAGGAGCAACGGCGAAGGTGTATGGAGAGGTTCTTCTTGCGATCAATCTGGTAGGACTAACATTCGCCCACGTATTCCTAGTGGCCGATATATGCGACGAGTGCATCATTGGACTTGACTTTATGAAGGCGTTTAATGTAGTGCTTGACACCGGAACTCATGTACTTAAGTACAGGAACGTTGAGATTCCGATGGTGTACGGGAATGAGAATGCCGCATGCCTTAGGACAGTATTCAGTAACGACTACGACATACAACACCGTAAGGGCACCCTTCACTTTAATGCGGATGCTCTGTCCCGGCGACCTTGCAAATCTGATTGCAAACATTGCGCACGACAAGAAGAAAAAGATGCGGTATCCACTCAACGACTAAGAGCTGAGCCCACTGACGGTTGGAATGAAAGCGAAATGCGAAACGCCCCAAAAAGAGGATCCGGATATCGAGCCAATACTCGCTTGGAAAGAACACGAAGAAAAACCAGATTGGCAGGAAATATCCAATAAAAGTCCAGAACTAAAGGCATACTGGGCACAGTGGGACTCGCTTCAAGTTCAAGATGGTGTTTTGAGGCGAAGGTGGGAAAGCTCGGATGGAAAGTCGTTTGTGATGCAGCTCGTTGTGCCAAGGTCGAGAGTCAGTGACGTGCTAAGGGAACTGCACGATGGAATATCCGGAGGCCATCTGGGAGTGAATAAGACGTTAGAAAAGGTGCGAGAACGTTTTTATTGGGTGCACGCCAAGGACGATGTAGAAAATTGGTGCAGAAAGTGTGTCACCTGCGCCGCCAGTAAAGGCCCGAGGGTTAAAACTCACGGCAGAATGCAGCAATACAACGTTGGAGCGCCATTCGAGAGAATCGCAGTTGACATTGCAGGACCGTTTCCTGAAACCGAAAATGGAAATCGCTACATTCTTGTTGTTATGGATTACTTCAGCAAGTGGCCTGAGGCTTTTGCTATCCCTAACCAAGAAGCCAAAACCGTGGTTGAGCAGATCGTTTACAACTGGGTGAGCAGATTCGGCGTACCGATGGAATTGCACTCGGATCAAGGGCGTAACTTCGAGTCTAAGATTTTCCAAGGGGTGTGCGAGCTACTGGGGATTAAAAAGACGAGAACAACACCGCTCCACCCACAATCGGACGGGATGGTAGAACGCTTCAACAAAACCTTGAATGAACACCTATCAAATGTCGTTGGCGACAAGCAATACGATTGGGATAGGCAAATTCCAATGTTTCTATTAGCCTATCGGAGGGCAGTACACAACACCACAGGTCACACTCCATCGGAAATCCTTTTCGGTCGAACAGTCCGGTTACCTAGTGAATTGATGTTTGGATCACCGCCGTCTGAAGAGAACAGAAATGAAGACGACTATGTCGCAGACCTCAGACGGATTATTAGGGACGTGCACCAAAGAACCAGGGATAAGATCAAGATAGCCAGTCACCGCATGAAGACGAGGTATGATGTCAAGGCGACCACAACGGGATTCCAGGAAGGAGATCTAGTGTGGCTATATAACCCTCATAGACGGAAAGGCGTATCACCCAAATTATAGCAAGACTGGGAAAGACCATATAAAGTCGTAAAACGCATCAACGATGTTGTCTATCGCATTCAACGAGGAAGAGGCAAGATGAAAGTGGTTCATGTGGATCGAATACATCGCTATATTGGGCAGAATGTCGAAGAGTTTGTTCGGGACGAACAAGTTTAAGAGGGGGATATTGTGGTATATATGTGATTAAATAAAGGATCCAGTGTTGCATAGTTTTAGGATCATACAAACTCTCCACGTTGGAGAGTTCAGTTATTACCCCAGTTTCAAACCAGAAGTTACCAGAAAGAACTAGAACCCGTCAAATGTGGTATAAATACAGGATGAGAAACTGCGGACGATAAGTTGATTTTTGGAAAGCGATGGAAAAGGACCTGAGTCTTACTAAGTGAAAGATAAGAGATTTGAATTGTGAAATAGAAGTGAAATTGATTGAAAGTTGTATTTAAATAATAATAAATAGAGTGTTTTTAGAAACAGAATAACGTTTTATCATTTCGAACCCTAGCCGAAATATTACAGTATATATAATTGCTTCATCCCTCACCGCAACCGATGACAGACACCAGTTACGTCAGGTTTTGGAACTCAGCTGGCTTCCAATTTCAAGTGTCTCTTTGACAACAGCTCCTTAGATCTTGTCCATTCTGTCATGCATTTAACATTTACAGTTTTCCAAATTAAACGACCGTACACAAATTTATTACATACTACCTTAGCCGGCCCTTGCTTATGGTCTTAACCAGGATGCTGTTTTTTTTTCTGTATTTTGGTTGGGGCATCAAGAGTAGCGCAGTCGAAAAGAATAGAATATGACTGGAGCACAAAATCCATTCAAATGTCCTCCGAAGTTGTCACTTGCGATTGTTATCCTTAGCGTTTTCCTCCATCTCTAGAACAAGATGTTAATGAGTGTTCCACCCTGATTCTTGTCATCAAAATTTCCATTAGGCTCTCTGTCATCTTCCACGTATTTCGAAAATTCCCATGTTTGCATTCTGCCATCAATACTAATACCAGATTCAATAACACAGGTAAAGACCAATTTCTCATTCTCACCTCCATCCTGTTGGGATATCCTTAATCGAAGAAGGAGCCAGAAACGTGCTCAGAATCCAAAATGACTCTGGTTCCTTGGCAGAACTATTTGTTTTTGTTGCTGGTGATTGTTGTGTTATTGTTTCCACCATATGGAAGTTAAGTTAGAGTAAAGGGAAATTCAGAGAACAAAGAGTAGCATGCATAAGTACTGGTATCTCTACTTAAGGAAACGTATCTATGTTTGTTTTGGTATTTTTGAAAATGACATCTTTATTAGTACCATCGATTGGCCACGTTTTTTGAAAGAAATGTTTACCGGATGAACATCTCAGAGTTGGAACAAGTGAACAATTTTTGTGTTGAAATCTCTCGATAGTTTTGGGGTACTGCCTTGATGGCTACAACAAGCTGCAAGTCTATAAATATACTTGGTAAGATAATATGGATAATTTAGCATATTCCTTAAGCGAAGTCAATCTAATGGATTCAAATGCAAAATGTTTCTTTCATTTTCAAAAGAATTTCCCACTCAAATTATGTAGGTTCCGAAAGTCAGAGTAAATAATCTTGCACCTGTGACAATATAAGGTGGGATGTTGCAATTCAATTTTCAAGTTCCAAATTTGTTTCTTCCAAACTCGTACGTACACTGGGAAACTTCCGAGATTCGGCAATGTGCTGTTATCGTCTTCCTACCTTTCTTAGCATGTGAACTGAGTAAAAGATTCAAATTAAATTACCAAACTTTGCATATACATGAAAATAAGATGCTAATAGACACACCTGGTGCAAGCATTGCTTAAAACTGCGATATTTTACTAAAAACTCAATTAGAAAGGTAATAAGCAGGGACTAGGAGGAGCTGCTTTCTTCATTAACCCAGTCAAAGGAGAACTCTTTCCAAAATTGAATACGTTTCCATGAGTTGAATGACTTGAATATTCAAAGGCACAAAAAAATGGCGACAAATCACACGATTTTGGTTGCCATTTCACATCCCTAATACGAGAAATAACTCGACCACTATTAACGTATCCACCGAATGAAAAATCGCTGAAAAACATGTTTTGTGAAAATTAGTCATCTCAATCGGCGTATGTTCTATGCACTCCGTAGTCAGTTGACTTAAATTCTTAAGTGAGTTGAACTTTATGAAGGTTTAGATGCAAGTTCAAATGCACAATTCGCCATAATGTGCTGTAAGACAAGTCCAAATGCTGTGCTCGCCATAAAACTGAACAATTTGCATGTTCTTCAACACTTTCGACAATGACAGCCATATTTTCTACAGATTTCGATGATGGATAGGCATTAAGACATCTGTAACAGAGCCAATCTCCTCTTATTACAGATATGCCTATAGTTCGCTCAGATGGATAATTATATCAAGTACCAACCATTATCTGCTCGTAATGCGCGAAAGTACCTACTACACAATCACTGTTTTTGTAGCAAGATTTCACAATTTTAACACGTTCAGCGAGTGTTACGAGTAATTGTAAAATGGCAAAACATTTACTGTCACAGATGACAGTTTGGTCTGACGTATGTGATCGAAACAGGGATGTCAAAAATTTGAATGAATGTAAACTTATTCTTATTAGCGCGCATCAAAAGGCATGGTATACTTTTACCGTCTCGTTCTTAACAAGTGGACTCCGATAACTTTGGAAGGGAACGTTTGCATATAATTGGATAACATCCAACTTGGCTTTCATGGCTTCCGTTTCATTAGTGGACTTCCATTTTCCAAGGGCATAATTAAGATCAGTTGAATAGAGACACTACTTACTTTTCTCAGACTTTGGACTGTCTGCGTCGTGCAAGAGACTGCTTTGCATCAAGGCGCTGGACGGGAGAGCTATCCAAATGGATATTAAAATACAATACAGCGATATATAACTTTAATAACTGTGTCCTATTTGTGGCCTTAAAATCGATAAATAGGCGATGGAAATGAATCTGAAAGTCGTATTTTCTCCTCAAGGCATGCCCTTCGATAAAAGTCTTGTAGCTAGCAGATTTCGCATGCTTGATACCACACTGTCAGTTCCTTTATCATCATAATGTAAGTGATTAGGGGAAGGACGACATTACTAAAACCCGCTAGGAGCTCCTCGACAAAACCTACGAGCAAATATCTCGATATTATGTGAAAATCCTCCTCAACGATGTTAATGCCAAATGACCTAGTTTGACAACTGCATATAAAGGTGTGAGGGGGTCGCGAACTCTACGAGCCTTTCATGAACATGAACATAAACTGATTACAAGAACAAAGAAAGAGCAAGAGAAGCGCTAAGAAAGGCAAGAAAGAATGGAGTTCCTAAGTTTTACCAAAAAATAAAAATAAAACGCTACAGGTGTAAAGCCAACAGCGAATTCGGCAAAGAAGGAAAAAAGACGCTCGTAGTAGAGCCACAGTGGGTACTGAGAATTTAGAAAGATTATTTCTCTAGACTTTTAATTGGTGATAACGAAAAAGATCCAACTATCGGACAGAATGCACCATTCAACCTGGAAGATGACAGACTCAATTTCCGTCCACCCGATCAAATTAAATGCAAGCATAAGTCTAAAAAACGGACTTAGCTTGCCTGCCAAGCTGTTTTCAGCAGTAGATGAGGATTGAATACGATACGAAAGTATTCCAGTGAAATAGAATCTCAGTATTGTCTGTCCAAAGATTCGATTCCATACAACTCATGTCAGCTTCTGGTTTTGGCCTCCCTGCCAAGCTAATTCGACCATCCAGGTTGGCAATGGAGTATGCACGCTGCTTGACATAAACAAGCTTCAAATAATTGTGTAAAACTCAACAGCCAACTCCATAGACATCATCTTTCAAAGTCTATTCAACTATACGCGGATGACATTGGTAAAGCGGCAAATATATGAAGCGTTTGCGACTATTGAGGCACAAGCAGGAAAGAGGACTCTAGCGGTCAAAGGGGAAGAAACGAGGTATATATTGTCACGACATTGACATCTAGAACAAAGCGCGGAAAGCGTGCGAAAAATCACTCTTACTGATCGCTGCTTCTTTGATCTTAAAAGGCAATTAAGTAGGAATGCCCTCTCTTGAGAACTAAAAGGACATTACACAATTCACTTATCATCCCAATCCTGCTTTACGATGCAGAAACTTGAGCCGCCTTGTTTGCATCAATGAAGAAGTTTAAAAAGCGAATTTTCCGGGCTGCACAGCGATGCCGACATCGTCAGAGAAGCTCGAATAGCCAGATCAAAAGTTCCCGGAATAACCACCGTGTGGCGCTGCCATAGTTCCGATTTGAGTTCTGTTTTTTTTTTGTTAAGTTGGTACATCTGTTGTTGATATTCCCTCTGAATCTTACCATCATAGCTTGACATTTGCAAAAGTAACTTAGCCAAGAGTACATCTATCTCTGTGTGTGTTGGCGATTTTTTACAATTTTAGAAATGAATTCAAGTTTGCAACAATGAGCTTGTATTAAATTTTGCGTAAAAAACGAATTTAATGGGGCGTGAACAGTGAAAATATTGGAAAACTGTTTCGGCAACGATTCTCTAAAGAAACCGGTCGTTTACCAGTGGCACGAGCGGCTCAAAAGTGGTCGTGAGTCAATCAAAGATGAAAAAAGAAAGATAAAAGAAATGTTGGCCAATAACCGCAAACTAACCATCAGAGAGATAGCGGAGGACTTGAACATTGCCTATGGATCTGCTCAAGACATTTTGGTTAATGATTTGAGTTTCCGTCGGGTAGCAGCAAAGTTGGTGCCAAAAGACCTCAATTTTTCATAAATTTTTACCAAAAGGCCAGACAGTAAACAAAGAGTATTATTTGGGCGTTATGAGACGTTTGCCTAACGCAATTCGAATTGTGGGCAGAAAACTTGTCGATTTTGCACCATGATAACGCACAGTCGCACAGTGCCATAATTATTCGTAATTTTTGACGAAAAAAGGAACAAATACCATCCAATAGCCACCGAATTCACTTGATTTGGCTCCCTGTGACTTCTTTCTGTTCAATCGAGTAAAAAATCCACTCCGGGGAACGCGTTTCAGCAGCCAAGAGGAAGTAATGGAAAAATCGCGGGAAGCACTGATGGACATACCGAAAACTGAATATAAAAAATGTTTCGAGGATTGGATCAAGCGCTGGCGTAAGTGTGTTGAAGTCGATGGGGATTACTGTGAAGGGGACAATATAGATTTAAAAGAATAAACTTTTTGATCAAGGTGATATGTAGTTCTGCGCCAAAAACTATTGTCGTTTGTTATCTAACTGACTGCTGTCAGCTCAGCTGTAGTGCTCATCCTGAATTTTCCGGCCGTTATAATCATCACAATAAACGGACAATTAGCCAGTAATATAGGAAGTCTTGGTTTCAAACATTTGTCGCGAAATTGATGGAATATCGTTAGAATTATACGAAAAGTCATGGGTGCCGTCATTGGGTGCAGACATAAGCGGTGATATCTCATCGCTTGGTGCTAACATCAAAGGCTTTCTCGAGAGGTTTAGAAAACTTCATTGCAATTGCAGTAGATTTTCACTACAATAGCTTCAAAGATATAAGCATTCGTAACTTAGCTAGAAGAAGGTAGTGATCCAGGTCAATATTAACTCTTCAAAAAGTTCTGAAATGAACAATATCGGATGTGTGACTTGCAAGATGTAGAAAACATTGCAAAGTTTATTAGCATGAGTTCATTTTGGGATTTGCTTGACGTTATGCTGAAGGTAGTATTGGCCACGGCTTAATTAAAGACGAAGTCTCACAATGAATGGAGGCAGAGCAAATACTGATCTTATCGTAAGCATCTTTACATTGATGCCACTGAAAGTTGCTGCGATTTGTACAGTAACAAGCTGCCGTATGTCATCTTAAGTGGCTGGACTACGAATTGTCCGCACTTAAACTTAAAACATAGTACCGTGTGAGTCAGGGACCGCGAACTTAGATTCAGGACTGACTTGTTGCAGGTAGGCCTCTTAGACAGAAAGTCACTTCGGCTGTGGTTTGATCCCTCATAGCAGAAATGGTTTTCCAGTTGATTTTAATCCAAATAAGTGTTGCAAAAGTACTAGTTGGCGCATCGGCCTCGAATCATACCAAAAGTGGACGACCTGAACACGAATGGCGAATTTGTATCAAATAAATGACGAAGAGCATGGGTCAGACGTATCCTGACCCTCATAGATGCATCGGCATATCGTAAAATTGTTTCCCCACAGACAAAGGCTCGCTAAAATCCAAAGACAATTGAATGTAGTATTATAGTACATTGCACAGCAATCTTCTGTTATTTTGTTGAATTTATTTTGATTTTTCAAATTATCAAGAGCTCGTTGTTAAAATCTACTATTCACTTCTTTGGCATTAGTTTTTTGATTCAATATCTGTTCAAAAGATTTGCGATATACTGCCCAATACTTTGCGCAGACCTGAGCAACGCATAAGATCATGATGTGATCAGATGGTGTATCTCCATGTGCTACGAGTATTCATAGGAAAATCCTAATCAGATCAGTAAAAAATTTGAGGCCTTTGAGGCCTTTCGAAAACCCTCCCCAGGGGCTAAGGGGTTATAATGTCCCATATTATTTTCTACTTTTTCGTGTTATCTGATAGAAGTCTGTATGAGAAGCTGAAGACTCAGCAATTCCAACGCTGGCTTACTAAAGATATGAGTGATAACTACAGCCCCCAATTCAAGTCCATGCCATCTTTTCGGTGGACGTTCTTGTTGTCGCGAATCGTCTATCTTGACGTTACCTCTCCATATCCTTCTTCTTGTTCTTGTCCATCTTGTAACATCGTCGTTCGCAGGTACCCGTTTTTCCACCTAGGCGTGTGTATCCAGCAATAGGTCTTAAGATGTTCATCTCAACTGTGGTATTTCTTAGACAGCCTGGGATCGTAGCTGATTTGACTTCTTCAATGATAGGTTCCATGATAATGTTGAAAAGAATCGGGCCCAGGATGTCACCTTCTTGGATTCCTGAAGTAATTGGGATCACATCGGTCCTCTTAGTGTTTACCTTCATTGATGCTCTGTTATTAGTGTCAAGTTCTTTAATGAAAGCTAGTGAATTAGGTGAATTGCTTATCGTATTCAAAGGCGTTATTACGTAGTACAGTCCGCTGCGGTCAAAAGCTTTTATTAGGTCGACGAAGAATATATACTCAGGTTTTTTAAATTCTAAGGATTTTTCAAGAATTTGGCGTACCACAAATTTGGCGTCGACTGTTGATTCGTTTTCTTTTCGGAATCCTCACTCTTCTTCGCATATGCCTCTTTGAGTGATTTCAAAGGCCAGCATTTTCGTAAAGTAAAAGCATAAATCTGCTCAAAAAAAGTTACGAATCAAGTGCCATGAAAAAACCGATATCGGTCTGCGAGAGTTCATACGCTGAGGTCGCGTCACAAGCCAACAAAATAGATTCGGCCATTACAGATCCGCTACCTCAAATTCTTTATTCTCGGTGGTGATTTCAACGCAAAGCATATAATTTGGGGCTTAAGATGCATTTCGACGAAGGGCAGGCTTCTATACCAAGCAAGTATAAAACGTGACTTGGACTTTTTTTCGACGGGCAAGCCAACCTACTGGCCCACGGACACAAATAAAATACCTGTCCTTGTCGACTTTTTCATTACAAAAGAGGTCCCCAAATATCTCTCGAGGTTAGAAGAATCCTACGTTTTCTGCTCAGAGCACTCGCCAGTAATGTTTAAAATCGGCAGGAACATTGCAAGGACCGAAAGACCGCCCAGATTGACGAATAAGCAAACAAACTGGGATGGTTTCAGAACAAATTGCAAGGAAAATATTGCTTTAAGAATTCCACTTACGACGCCGATGCAAATATAAGACGAAGTTGACAAGTTCGTGGAAATCATCCAAACAGCTGTGTGGAACAACACTTCCTTTCGAACAAGAGGAAGGAAGGCAAATATACGCGCCCGATAAAGAAGGCCTCCTACGAGAAAAAAGGAATTGACGGAGGAGATGGCAACAATCACGTGCGCCCCCGCATAAATCCTATTTGAACCGCCTATCAAATAAGCTAAAGCAAATTCTGTACGAATAAAAGAACTGTGAGGCTTCTAACTAACACGAAAGCTTGACTGCGGACAAGAATTCCAATTATTCGCTCTGGAAAGCAGTAAAGTCGACTAAGAAACCTGTTAGGCACTTGCCACCGATAAAAACAGCTACCACCGAATGGGCAAAAAAAAAACAAAGAGAAAGCAAATTTGTTTGCCGACCACTAGGAAGAAACAGAAACAGAATTCAGTTCGGCTTTAGGGTCAAACATTCCACAATCGACCAGGTCTATCGGATAACAAGTGTAATCGAAAACGCGCTAGAGGAAAAGAAGACATGTTCAAGCGTTTTTCTCGATATACCGCAAACCTTCGAGATGGTATGGCACGAGGGCTTGAGGTATAAGCTATAAAAAAAATTTACCAGGAGAAATGAATAGAATACTCGAATCTTATCTTGAAAATAGACTGTTTCGGGTTAGATATGGGATTGAATACTCTGAGTTCAAGGAAATTCAAGCTGGCGTTCCACAAGGAAGCATTCTGGGGCAATACCGCAATACCTATTCTTACTGTACACTGGAGATAAACCTCAAGATGAAGAGACTGTGGTAGCCACGTTCGCGGATGACACGGCGATCTTCGCCACACGACAAACAGTTGAATCCTCGACTGCAAAACTTCAAAGAGCTCTTAACAAAATATTGGAGTGGACGAAGAGCTGGCGAATCGTGCCAAACCAGACTAAGTCAATACACGTCAAAGATAAACAACTTACCTTTATTCATCAACTCGGTACAAATACCGTATGCAAACGAGGCAAAATATTTGGGAATGACCCTAGAAGCAAAACTGAAGTGGAAATCACACGTAAAAAAGAAACGTGAAGAGCTAGAAATCAGGCTAAGAGAAATGAATTGGCTTATCGGAAGATACACTAAACTAAGCACATATAACAAGCTGCTGATATATAAGCAAGTGCTAAAACCTTCGCGGACTTATGGTATACAAATATGGGGTTGTACCAAACCAAACAATATGTCTGTCTGTCCTACAGACATTCCAGAACAAAGCGCTAAGAGCAATCGTAAAATCATTGCGATCTGAGAATTGCTACCGTGAAAGACGAAGTAACAAGCTTTGCTCGTAAGCTTTGCACTCGTCTTGTGCATCATTGCAACCAGGAAATAATCCGGAGATTGGACGAGACAAATCTTGTGCGGCGACTTCAAAGAACAAGACCGTTCTAGTTAGTGCCTTAAGAAGAAACCGTATGAAATAACGGTAGTAGTAGGTGCCTTCTCTGGAAAGCTACCTACTAAACCCGATAAACTACAGAAGCTTGAGCTACTTGTTAGGGAAACTTAGTCGCAGTCTTATAGAAAACGGGAGAATTTTTAGTGAGTAAGAATCTCACACTACCATGATGACTACCGCGTGCTTATGGCGGGCGCTGCTATGCCACTGTGGTAGGCAGTAGGTGCTCGTGCTTATGGTGCCTGTGGTGGTGCTCTTATGAGCGCGTGCTAATAGTGCCTATGAAGGTTTTTACCTACCCACGGAAAAATAAAAAAATTTCGTAAAGTCCTTGGAGATGGAACCAAATAGAGATATGCCCCAGTAGTTTATGAGCTCTTATTACCATTTTAAGCACTGAAATGGTGACACTGTCTCCATATAGAGACTAAGACGTAAGTTGCCATTAAGAGTTTCTTCGTTATAGTTTGAGCCAGGTATAATTTTGGTGCCGACTCTGTTATCAAAGTCTCCCCAGAATAATAACCTTTTAGTTTCCGACGATATTATCGTGAGTTTGATGAAGTTGTTGGTAGAACAAATATCTCCATATCGACTGAGGATATACAGAAATGTTATGTAAAGCGCATAGATAAACCAAAAAAGAAGAGCATAACCACCACCACCAATAATCGCAGTGACATTCTCTGTGTACATTTCTCTACAAAGAAGGTCAAAGAGGAAGTGATGAAGAGCAAGAAAATTGCAAAGAGTAAGCTGAACTCGTCGCTATTTATTGAAGGTAGCAATAGTAATATTTTTATTAATGACAGCTTAACAAACTATTTTAAAGCTTTTAATTATGGCAGCTAAAAAATGTAAAACAGAGTTTAAATACAAATACTTGTGGTTCCGTAGTTCTCGTATTTTGATGAGAAAATTTGATAATATTGAGGCTGTTGTCATAAGATCATTTGATGATCTTAATGCTCTTCAAGCGCACTAATATGAACGACAGCCCCACTATTAGAACCATACGTAATAATTTAGAAAGCTATTTTAAATGTAAATCAGATGGCAAATCATTTTTGGTTTTACATCAAAACAGACGTAGTTTACGCCAAAACTTCGACTTACTGATGGTGAATCTAGAAGCTCTCGTTAACCTGCCTGACATAATATTTGTTTCTGAAATTTGGATCTACTCTTGCGAGAGTGAAGATTACCATATTCCGAACTATAATTTTTTTCCTAATACGAATGATACTCGTACGTACTCTGCCGGTGGAGTGGGAGTTTTTATATCAAACTTGTATGAGTGTGATGTAAAAACTTGTAATTTAAAAAGTGCGGACGTCATTAAAGTTTGTTGCAATATTCACAATGAACTGTTTAATTTTATCTCTGTATACAGACTGCATTCTTCTTCTCCGAATTTGTTTTTGGATGAATTTTCAAATTTGTTAGCCAATGAACGATCTGGAAATCTTGTTATCCTAGGTGATTTTAATCTACTCGTAGATATCTTATGTTCGAACTCCGTTTCTGATTCCTACCAAGCGCTTATGGCTGAACATGGTTTTTTATCTTTTATTGCTGAGCCTACTAGACCAATTACAGGCACCTGCCTCGACCATGTTTTTGCTCGTTTTGAGAATTTTGCTGTGGATTTCCTTGCTGGCATTAACTTGGATCTACGAGTACATATAAGTGATCATTGGATGACGGGAATCCTTTTTGAAAATATAATATGCAGGAAATCTAATGTATCATATGAAACCAGCTTTGATAAAATTAACTTTCCTGAATTGAACAATAGGCTACATTATGAATATTGGGAAAGTGTTTATGTTGAAAGAAATGCTCCTTCAGCTTATAGTGTATTTCTTAGTATTCAGAAAAATTACATAAGCGCATCTACTTGTACTATAACACACAAAAAATCGGAGTGTCGCCTTAAGCCTTGGATAACTCGTACGTAACCTTGTAAAAAAAATAAATATCAAAAACAAACTAAGAAAAAAATGTTGGAAACATCCTTTGAACACCAATTTAAAAAATTTTTTTGATAAATTCTGCACAAAAGTGACAAAGGAAGTTAAAAAAGCACGGTATGACTATTTTCGTTCGAAAATACAAGCGGCAAGTGGAAATCTTAAGAAAGAGTGGCAAGTAGTTAATAGTATTGTTAGTCGGAAAGTGTGTACTAACGCAGATTCCATTGTACTTAAAAATGGAAGTATTAACATTTCAAATCCTTTGGAAATAGCTAATGAGTTCAGCAATTACTTTGCTTGGACAAACTTCTTTTCCAAGAAACTCGCAAATTTCGTGTAACTGTTGCCCTAAGGCTGGCTCTCAAAACAACTGTTCTAGAAACAGCTTCATGTTTAAGCTCATTACGGGATTTGAATAACTAAAAACTATTAATTCCCTTCCTAATTCCAATTCACATGATAATGATAAAATATCGAATTTGGTACTCAAGCACATTGGACCCAACTTAGTAGATATTTTAACTTACCTTTTTAATTTTAGTATTATGTCCAGTACCTTTCCATCTGAACTTAAATGTGCTGCAGTGATTCCGTTTTTTAAGAAGGGCAGCAGGACCGATAAATCAAACTACAGACCAATATCTTTACTGCCATCAATTTCAAAAGTTTTTGAGAAAATAATTAAAACGAGAATATTAACTTATCTCAACCATTATAATTTTTTCTCTCCTATGCAGTTTGGTTTCAGAACTTGCCTCTCCACTGAGGATGCTCTATTGGACTTTTGCTCCTTCTTATATAAGGGACTAGATAAAAAACAGTTTTGTGCAGGCCTTTTTGTGGATATAACTAAGGCGTTTGACATGGTTGACCACGTCATACTATTAGATAAACTATATAAGGTCGGATTCAGAGGATTCATATACAATTGGTTTGAGTCTTATCTTAAAGACAGAATGCAATATGTAAAAATTGGAAGCAATATAAGCAGTTCAAAAACCAATAACCTGGGGGTACCCCAAGGTTCTGTGCTTGGCCCAATTTTATTCTTATTTTACATAAATTCCTTATTTTCTCTCGCATTCATAGGTAAAGTTACAGCTTTTGCCGACGACTTTGGCGTTGCATATTGTTCAGCCAGTCCGCTAGATCTAATCGCTGATATAAACTATGATGTTTTCCTACTTAGATGCTTAGATGCTGTAGATACGAGGGCGTGTCAATAAGTCCGTGACTTTTTGAATTTCTGACCTCTTCACTGAAACAGCAACACTGCTCCTGTCAACAGGCATCTGTCAGTTGACTCCTGTAAAAATTTAAACTTGCTGCGTCAGTTAGTTTGTGTTTGACAGCTATTTTTATCAGACTACTCACTAATTTGAGGAGAAAATGGAAAAAAGTGAAGTTCGTGTGCTTATTAAGCATTATTTCTTGCGAAAAAAACCATTACCGAGACCAAGGCTAAGCTTGATAAATACTATGGGGACTCTGCACCATCGATTTCAATGGTAAAAAAGTGGTTTACTGAATTTCGTTGTGGCCGTACAAGCACTGAAGATGCCGAACGTCCTGGACGCCCAGTTGAGGTCTCTACACCCGAAACAATCGAAAAAATTCACGATATGGTGTTGGCCGACCGAAGATTGAAAGTGCGAGAGATTGTGGAAGCCGTAGGGATCTCGCATGGCTCAGTGGTTTCAATTTTGAATGATCACTTGGGCATGAGAAAGCTTTCCGCAAGATGGGTGCCGCGTTTGCTCACAGTCGACCACAAACACATGTGCAGTTGCCATGGCAAAAATCCATGAATTGGGCTATGAATTGCTCCCTCATCCACCCTATTCTCCAGATTTGGCTCCGAGCGACTACTTCTTGTTCCCAAACCTGAAGAAATGGCTCGGTGGAAAAAGATTTGACTCCAATGATGAAGTCATCTCGCAAACAAAGGCCTATTTTGAGGACCTCGACAAATCATTTTTTTTGGAAGGGATAAAAAAATTGGAGAAGCGTTGGACAAAGTGTATAGAGCTCAAGGGAGACTACGTTGAAAAATAAAATTATTTTTTTATCAAAAAATCTGTGTTTTAATCCAAAAGTCACGGACTTATTGACCCGCCCTCGTAATTTCAAGTACCTTGGTGTTACAATAGATCAAAATTTGAACTGGTCCAAGCACATTTCTGCCTTAAAAAAATATCTTCTTTCTGCTACTCGTTGCCTTTTCCGCCTTAGAAAGTATTGCTCTCTTAACACGTTGAAAAGAGTTTATTATGGTGTATTCCAATCCAGATTGCAATATGGGCTTTGTAGTTGGGGTGGGGCTTATATTAGTACTCGTAAACTGCAGCAATTAACTGTCCCTCAAAAATCTGCAATTCGTAGTGTTTGTGGTTCTCACCGTTATGCGCACACAATGGACCTTTTCAGGGCCTTGAATATTCTCCCTTTGCGCCATTTATTCTATTTTAAAGTCCTTAAGGTCTTTTCATGAGAGGCGGGTACCTGGAGAGTCCAATTTCTGACTTTCGCAGCTTACGCAGCCATTCAAACTTTGTTGTAAATATCCCTGCGTTTCGCACTACAAGTTACAGAAACTTCTACTCCATTGTTTCATGCAAACTTTTTAACAGTTTGCCCTTGGAAATTCGATCCATAAGAAATTTGTCCACATTTTCTAAAGTAGTTAAATCATGGCTTCTTAGTTTTAATCATCATGAACTCGAAACTCTTCTAAGTTATTCAATTTAAAATATAGTAAAGTAAATAACTAAAAAAAAAAATAAAATGATTTGCTCATTTACTCAACTATGTATTTACCTATTTCTGCCATTTACATTAGATTTTGTATGTATCCGCTATTAATTTGTTAAAGATTATTTTTTTTTTTTCCTCTTTTTCTTGAATTGAACTTCTGTTTTTCTACCTTTGTACACCCCACACAAAGTGAATTTTATATTTTTTTTATAATGTGGCATCGTTTCTATTTTTCATAAATAAAGGTGTCACTAACTACTCGTATTCTATATGTATCAAATGCATGTAAGATCGTATTGTGGTATATATGTGATTAAATCAATTATCCAGTGTTGCATAGTTTTAGGATCATACAAACTCTCCACGTTGGAGAGTTCAGTTATTACCCCAGTTTCAAACCAGAAGTTACCAGAAAGAACTAGAACCCGTCAAATGTGGTATAAATACAGGATGAGAAACTGCGGACGAGAAGTTGATTTTTGGAAAGCGATGGAAAAGGACCTGAGTCTTACTAAGTGAAAGATAAGAGATTTGAATTGTGAAATAGAAGTGAAATTGTTTGTGAATTAATTAAAAGTTGTATTTAAATAGTAATAAATTGAGTGTTTTTAGAAACAGAATAACGTTTTATCATTTCGAACCCTAGCCGAAATATTACATTGGTGTCAGAAGTGGGATAAAACTTATTCTGAGTGCTGTGAAAAAAAAAAAAGAAAATAATAAAAAAAATAAAAATGCCACGTACATTGCTGGAGCTAAGTATACCCCAGCTGAAAATGGAGCTAGAGAAGCGGAATCTCTCCGCAGCTGGAGAAGCGATCGAAAAAGATGGAAAAGATCCGAAATCCATTTTGTTCGACGTAGAAGAAGAACATGTGAGCACAGGAGTTGACATGGCCGTTATGATGGAATTACTCCTTGGATTGAATTCTAAATTAGAAGAACAAAGGAGAAGTATGGATTCTAAGTTAGAAGAACAGAAGAATTCCATTGTTGCCGCGCAGAAAGACACTGTTGAAGAGTTCAAGAATTCTCTAGAAGCGAAATTCGAAATAATCGATCAAAAATTAAATATGCACGAGGCAAAACTCGCAAAGGTTGGAACCGAATTCCAGGAACAGTTCGTGAAAGTCGACGAACAGTTCGGGAAGGTTGAAAACAATATTGAGAATCTTGCTAAAGAACTAGAGAGAGTGAAGAAACAGAAGGTCCGAGAAATTTCTACAGACAGCCCTAGAAGGAAAGAGATGCAACCGCCTGTTTTCGATGGCCAAACGTCGTGGCCAATATATAGAAGGCAATTTGAAGCAGCTGTCATGACCAACAACTGGGACGACGGAGAAAAGTCGATTGCGCTAACGCTGGCACTGAGAGGTACAGCTGCGGAATTGCTGCAAACCATCTCAGAAGATAAACAACTCAACTACGACGCTTTGGTTAAAGCCATAGAAATGCGCTTCGGAGATGACCATATGCAACAAGTATACAGAGTTCAAATGCGCAGCAGAGTCCAGAAGAGGGGAGAAACACTTCAGCAGTTGCAGGCCGATATCGAACGGTTGGCGCATTTATCTTATCCTAATGCCGGAGAAGACATTATCAGCGAAATGGCTGTAGAGGCGTTTACCCAAGCAATTGAAGATAGGCAGTTGCAAATGGCTGTAAGAATGGCTGGAAAACGAACCCTCCCTGAGGCCCTAGCATTTGCCCTGACGATGAAAGCTGCCGACCAAGCATCTCAAGGAATCCACCGCGTGAGAGAAATGACAGCCGTGGAATGCTCATGCCAACGAACAGATGTCGTGGAGCGGAACAGTGTGCGTGGAGGACAAGTCCGTTGTTGGAACTGCAACAAAATAGGACATCTGCAGCGTGAGTGCAGGTCGCCACTTAAACAACGCAGTTGTCCACAATGCGCTGCTAGAAGACGTAACGAAGAGGCATCTGGCAGGAATGACAGGATCAAAATCCAAGTCTCCCAAACAAAACGAAATAACAAGAGTCTTACAGTGGAAGCCCACATTGGCCAGAATAAATGCGTGGCCACCATTGACACCGGTGCCACCGCTTCCATTATAAGAAGGGATATCGCCCATGATTCATGGCTACACAATACCAGTAGCTACTGCTTGAAAACAGCAACAGGAGCGACGGCAAAGGTGTATGGAGAGGTTGTTCTTACGATCAATCTGGCAGGACTAACATTCGCCCACGTATTCCTAGTGGCCGATATATGTGACGAGTGCATCATTGGAGTTGACTTTATGAAGGCGCATAATGTAGTGCTCGACATCGGAACTCAAGTACTTAAGTACAGGAACGTCGAGATTCCAATGGTGTACGGGAATGAGAATGCCGCATGCCTTAGGACAGTAGTCAACAAGGAAGAGATCTTACCACCTTCCGCAGAGACACTAATTTGGGCGAAGCTGGAAGGTGATCTTGGGAGCCATCGATTCTATTTGATTGAGCCGGACTCTAAAAATCATTATCAGAATTACGTCGTGGGAAAGATGCTCGTTGAGCCGAAAGGCAAAATGGTCCCAGTAAGAATCTTGAATGTGGGAAATAAGAGCATCAAACTAAAGCAAGGACATTCGATCGGAGCGTGCGTACCGATAACTGCTATCACCAAGTTGTCGAAGGAGAATGCTGCTATATCTTTGCCATCAAGTAGCACAGCCGAGTTGAAAAGAACTATACTCAGGCAAACCGAGCTGAACCAGGAGCAACGAGCGATGGCAGAGGAATTAATCAACGAATTTGCAGACGTATTTGCCTCGCAGGATGGCGAATATGGCAGCACACATTTGGTACAACACCGAATAGACACTGGAGATGCAAGACCCATACGTCAACCTCCTAGGCGTTTACCATTAGCTAAGCAGACGGAGGTTGCAGAAATGGTTTCGACTATGGAAAATGAAGGGTTGATTGAAGGCTCAAAGAGTCCGTGGGCATCACCCGTTGTACTGGTCAAGAAGAAAGACGGCACCAATAGATTCTGCGTGGATTATCGCCAGCTAAATAATGTCACCAAGAAGGATAGCTACCCCTTGCCAAGGATTGACGACACACTGGACACACTGTCAGGAGCGCAATGGTTCTCCACACTTGATTTGAAGAGTGGCTACTGGCAAGTACAGATCCATCCGGAGGACCGTGAGAAGACAGCCTTCTCCGCAGGAAACGGGCTTTGGCAATTCACAGTAATGCCATTCGGATTGTGCAATGCTCCGGCAACCTTTGAGCGTCTAATGGAACGAGTTTTGCTGGGACTAACATGGAAAACCTGTTTGGTCTACCTGGACGATGTCATCGTGGTCGGCAAAACTTTTCAAGAACATCGAGATAACTTAAAGGAAGTGTTCCAAAGACTACGAAGTGCACAGCTAAAGCTAAACCCGAAGAAGTGTCATCTCTTTAGGCCAGATGTCAAATACTTGGGACACATCATCTCATCCGAAGGGGTAAGGACAGACCCAGAAAAGATCGAAGCGGTGAAAAATTGGCCAGTCCCAAGAGACAAACACCAACTGAGAAGCTTTCTGGGACTCGCTACGTACTACAGGCGGTTTGTGAAGGATTTTGCTGGGATCGCAAAGAGTTTACATCAACTAACAGAAAAGGGAAAACAATTCAAATGGTCAAGTGAATGCGAAAGAAGCTTCAAAACTCTCAAACAACAACTATGTGAGGCCCCTGTACTAGTGTACCCTACTCCAGGAAAAACATTTATTGTGGATGCAGATGCCAGTAACGTCGGAATTGGAGCTGTCCTTTCGCAGATGCATGACGGGCAAGAGAAAGTTGTTTCCTACTTTAGTAAGGTGCTCTCTAAGCCGGAAAGGAACTACTGTGTTACCAGGCGGGAACTTCTTGCTTTGGTCTTGGCAACAAAGCATTTCCATAAGTACCTGTACGGACGAAAATTCATTCTTCGCACAGACCATGCATCTCTGAAGTGGTTGCTGCAATTTAAAAATCCTGAAGGACAAGTCGCAAGGTGGATTGAACGACTCCAGATGTACGACTACGAGATACAGCATCGAAAAGGAAGCCTTCACTCTAATGCGGATGCTCTGTCCCGGCGACCTTGCAAATCTGATTGCAAACATTGCGCACGACAAGAAGAAAAAGATGCGGTATCCACTCAACGACTAAGAGCTGAGCCCACTGATGGTTGGAATGAAAGTGAAATGCGAAACGCCCAAAAAGAGGATCCGGATATCGAGCCAATTCTCGCCTGGAAAGAACATGAAGAAAAACCAGATTGGCAGGAAATATCCAATAAAAGTCCCGAACTAAAGGCATACTGGGCACAGTGGGACTCGCTTCAAGTTCAAGATGGTGTTTTGAGGCGAAGGTGGGAAAGCTCGGATGGAAAGTCGTTTGTGATGCAGCTCGTTGTGCCAAGGTCGAGAGTCAGTGATGTGCTAAGGGAACTGCACGATGGAATATCCGGAGGCCACTTGGGAGTGAATAAGACGTTAGAAAAGGTGCGAGAACGTTTTTATTGGGTACACGCCAAGGACGATGTAGAAAATTGGTGCAGAAAGTGTGTCACCTGCGCCGCCAGTAAAGGCCCGAGGGTTAAAACTCACGGCAGAATGCAGCAATACAACGTTGGAGCGCCATTCGAGAGAATCGCAGTTGACATTGCAGGACCGTTTCCTGAAACCGAAAATGGAAATCGCTACATTCTTGTTGTTATGGATTACTTCAGCAAGTGGCCTGAGGCTTTTGCTATCCCTAACCAAGAAGCCAAAACCGTGGTTGAGCAGATCGTTTACAACTGGGTGAGCAGATTCGGCGTACCGATGGAATTGCACTCGGATCAAGGGCGTAACTTCGAGTCTAAGATTTTCCAAGGGGTGTGCGAGCTACTGGGGATTAAAAAGACGAGAACAACACCGCTCCACCCACAATCGGACGGGATGGTAGAACGCTTCAACAGAACCTTGAATGAACACCTATCAAAGGTCGTTGGCGACAAGCAATGCGATTGGGATAGGCAAATTCCAATGTTTCTATTAGCCTATCGGAGTGCAGTACACAACACCACAGGTCACACTCCATCGGAAATCCTTTTCGGTCGAACAATCCGGTTACCTAGTGAATTGATGTTTGGATCACCGCGGGCTGAAGAGAACAGAAATGAAGACGACAATGTCGCAGACCTCAGACGGATTATTAGGGGCGTGCACCAAACAACCAGGGATAAGATCAAGATAGCCAGTGACCGCATGAAGACGAGGTATGATGTCAAGGCGACCACAACGGGATTCCAGGAAGGAGATCTAGTGTGGCTATATAACCCTCATAGACGGAAAGGCGTATCACCCAAATTACAGCAAGACTGGGAAAGACCATATAAAGTCGTAAAACGCATCAACGATGTTGTCTATCGCATTCAACGAGGAAGAGGCAAGATGAAAGTGGTTCATGTAGATCGAATACATCGCTATATTGGGCAGAATGGCAAAGAGTTTGTTCGGGACGAACAAGTTTAAGAGGGGGATATTGTGGTATATATGTGATTAAATCAATTATCCAGTGTTGCATAGTTTTAGGATCATACAAACTCTCCACGTTGGAGAGTTCAGTTATTACCCCAGTTTCAAACCAGAAGTTACCAGAAAGAACTAGAACCCGTCAAATGTGGTATAAATACAGGATGAGAAACTGCGGACGATAAGTTGATTTTTGGAAAGCGATGGAAAAGGACCTAAGTCTTACTAAGTGAAAGATAAGAGATTTGAATTGTGAAATAGAAGTGAAATTGTTTGTGAATTGATTGAAAGTTGTATTTAAATAATAATAAATAGAGTGTTTTTAGAAACAGAATAACGTTTTATCATTTCGAACCCTAGCCGAAATATTACAATACATATGAATAAAGAAATTTGAATTTGAATTTGAATTCTAGCTTGAGTACATCTGGTTTGGTGATTTCCGGTGCGTAGATACTAAGCCGTTAATCGGTTTCGATTTTTGCTAAAAAAACAAAACGTTTTGCTTAAATGATTCCCATGTCCTTAAGTTTTACTTCCAATACTGCGCAGATGTCAGTTTTGTAATCCACTAGTTCTATGATTCTTTCTTGATCCTTTCTGTTGAATGATATTATGTTTGAACATGCTAATAGTAATGTATTATCGTGATTAACTCGTGCGGGGTCCTATTGTGCCTTTATCTGAAATAAAAATACACAAAAAGAGTAAGGTTACAAAATGGATCGACTTCTATTAACAGCGAAATATTTTCCGTAGAAGGCAATGCTTATTAGGCTTCCCTACTCCAGCCAGCATAACTCGCAAAATAACATAAATTTAGCGTTTATGCATTATCTAAAACTGAGAGCAATATCGCATGGGTATAAGGAAGACCCTATGAGCCACATTGAAAATTAACTTGCCTTTCGAATAGACCATGCATGCCGCAAATATCGTTACAATAAACTTTTTCCTCCCAGCCAACAACGCAACGCCAAGACTAAATATATCAGATAAATTGCATTATAACTACCCAGTGAACAATTACATGAGATTGAAGAAGGAAGATTCCACCTTTCCTTATATAAAACACCTCATCGTTACACGTTTTTACTCTCCGCCGACTTGGGTGGTGCATGTGTTTTATTATGTCAGCGCCAAAAATTATGATTTATGAGAAATTGTTCACGTGAACATTAGTCTGGGACTTCCTCCCTTACACTCAACGATCACCATGAAAAGGTTGTCATGTGCACATCATGTGAACAGTATGGCAGCACCTCCTTTAAGACTTTCCCCCCCGGAGAAAAGCTGTTAAAAAGTTTGTTTGACGGAAAAGAAGTTAAAAAGATGTTAGTGGTATGTAATTTGACAAGTAAAGTGATTGACGAGGGTTACATACAGTCTCGTAGGTAAATTACTTCTTTCCGGTCGTTTGTAACATTATAGCTGCTTAAAAAGAGGAGGATGCGATGGTACGATGCATTTTTTTATAATTTTTGTACATCTTCGGTTTACGCTGCTTTTGATGAGTATTACATGTTAAATCAGTGAATATTTTGAAACGATGAGACTATCAGACTATGAAAATCTTAAACAAGAACACTCGTACATCTAGCTCCAAGGCTCTCAAAAACTTAAGATTGACAAAGACAAGACAATCTATAAATTTATTCCAGACAGGTTCAGAATTCATTATGTACTTTCAGACTAACGAACGAAAAATTGAGACTAAAAGCAACAAATGAAGGCGTAGTTTGTAGTATATTATATGTATTGCTCTAAAGCCTGTTATTTCAGTCATTCAATACTAGGTAGCGCAAAAGTCATCACCCTATCGGAAGATGCTATAACTTTTGGAAATGGCAGTAAATGTCAATTTAACTTTGACATTTGTGAAGTAAACATGTGCAAAATACACGTCAATAAGACATGAATCGATGTACTCATAAAGCATGCCGAGTAATTGTTACGATTTTGTTCGTAATTGTTACGATAATTCGTCGGTGGTAATGGCGCAGAGTGAATATCGACGCACATTTCCCGATCGCCCGACACCAACTGAGCAAACACTATGACCTAAAGATGCTCGCCTTAAAGAGTTTGGGATAACACGAGATGCTGCAAGGTCTGACCGGCCCCGGAACAGCTGTGGTTGAAGATGTTGCAGAAAACCCCAGAGCCTCGACCTGATAACGTGACAATTGCAGACTGTGCATCAGCTGTTAGCTGTTGACCGCCAAATGCGTGTAACCTACGCTCAAGCTATCCTGAATCTCGACCACCAGAGACACAACTTTTAATCAAAAACTAATTTCCTAACTCTATGGCACCGAAAATTGGCGTACTACTCACGAAGAGCTGCTTACGCTGGAAGCGTCATCGGCCTTATTTTTTCGAAAATACGCCAGGCCAAACGACTTCTCTATAGCGAGCGCTACAGAGCCGTGCTAAACAACTGTTTCCTTCCTCAATTGGAAGAATTGGGCTGGAGAATATCTGGTTTCAACAAGATGGAGCATATTGCATGACAAACAACCGAAATTCTGAGGGCTGCATTTCCGGGTCGCCTAATCCCTCGTTTTGCCGATTTGCACCGCCCGTCAAGTTCCCCTGATTTAACCATTCCAGACTTCTTTTTGTGGTGTTTTATAAAGTCACGAACCTATGTCAGCAAGCCTTAGACTCTTGAAGCCCTCAAAGAGAATATCCGTCAAGAATGCGAGGACCTATCGTCGAAAGTTCTGGCAAGAATGATGGGAAATGCCATAAATCAGGCCCGAATGATCATCAATTCTGGCGGCGGCCACTTTCGAAAGAGTCCATGATCAATCAAGGGACTGGCAGTAATTATTTTTTGATTTATTTCTGCTGAGTTGTTGTTGGCAGAATTTATAGCAAGGCCAATGCAGAAAAAATCGTCATAGCTGCCGCCTGTAACGTTTTGTTCAATTCATCGATGTTGTTTGTATGGCTCTTCTTGTTAACAGCATCTACATAGTTTTGCCCTTATTCACCACTTAACCCATTTTAGCAGATTCTGTATCAAACTAGCGGACGCTGTGTTCTTCGAAATACGTCGATGTCATCGGCTTACGCTGGTAGTTGCACAGACTTTTGAAAGACTGTACCTACGGTGACGTTAAAGAAGTCATATGACAGCGCATCACCTTGTCTGCAACCTTCTTCGACATTACAGGCGAAGATTTTGTTGTTTGTGAGCTTTTTTGATCTGAAACCGAGCTGATAGGGGCCAATTAGGTTGTTAAGGAAGGGTTTCAGACGTTCACAAAACATGGCAGATAAGATCATGTATGCGATGGGCGGAAGTTTCGGCTATCATCGGCTAAATTGCATGGTATATTCTACCGGACGACAGAATGTTAGGCTTCTTTGCCATTTTACAGTTTGGGGAAATAATTTTACTGTATTCTCAGTGCCGACTTTGATTCTACTACATGGTCTCCTTCTTCCTCCCTGCATACTGTACGGGTCTTCTTGCCTAGACATATTCTTTTCAGTTGTTGATGAAATTTAAGTAATATTATTTCTGACGATCACGCACTTCTCGTCTTACTTCTTCTTCTTCTGAAGGAGCAGATGTTCTTTCCACATCTTCTGCTCGTAAAGCTCACGAACGCCTTTTTTATTTCATTATAGCGCCGATTTATATACTTCTTGCTTAGCTGAATGTGCGTGCCGGCATTCTCCGGTAAATCAAGGACTTCGTGGCGGCGGGCATACAAAACCCAGAACACCAATTGAGGCGAATCTGATGGCACGTTGGCAGCAAAACAACTGTCTTCAGTTGTTGATACTTGCGGTAAAGAATTGATACTTGAGAAACATCGGGCAAGGATTCTGGTAGTCCGTTGCAATTGGAGCTTTTCCATCGCAATGTGATTAATTTGACTGATCGTTTTATGATCCGGAGGCTGGCATGTCTCGTTATAAATATTAAAATGACAAAACCATGTGGTTGCTATTGTGATATGTCGCCCCACCTTGAAGTCGATAAACCTAAGTCTGTTGTAAACGTGGTGCCTTTTAGGCTGTGCTTGGCAACTGCCCTACCAAAAGTGTCGGCATTTCCTATCCTCTTATCATATTTCGGATATTGCTCATATACCTTGTCAAGGAACTCGTTGAAATATTCTTGAGTGCCGTCGTCCTTGTCTTTCATAGCGGCATGGGCGCATATAAAATTTATGTTATTGAATTTAGCCTTGATGCAGTTTGTTTTAAGATGCTCACTCCCTTGTCGGAAGCCCAAGATTTTTTGCTTTACTCTACCGCGTATGACAAACCCCCCTCCGAATATGCGCCGATTCTTTTCCTTATAACAATCACTCAACTCTGGAAATCTACCTCAACTGAAAACAAGATGTTGTTAAATGTAAGTAACATTCGCAGACTTAAAGGGCCATATTTCATCAACTATGGGGCCTAGCATATGAAGTCTAGATGGGCAATATCGCTCTGGTTCACGGATACTACCCATCCCTGTGCAGAGAAACGTCGTGAAATGCACCCCAACCTACTTGGTCTAAGAAATTGGAAGCTGCTAGCAAAAAACGGGCCTAGCTGAAGAAGTATTTTGTTCGAAGCCCAGATCTATCCCGAACTGTATCCTGTAATTAAGTTGATTAGTAGGTCTTATTCTTAGACTCAGACCCGAAAGGCCATTGCGTAAAGATGCCATTGCGAATCAGTGGCAATGAGTTTGCCCGACTTGAATTCTAACCTCAAACTGTTTGGAAGTGTTACATTCTCCCCTTTCCAATGACCGAAATTCGCATACGTCACGATTTTATTAAATTGTGTATTAAAATGGGAAATCCAATCCGTGCCTGCGTTGTTTATGTATCTCCTTGTGGAATGGCTCAAAAACAAAAATGATTTGCACCAACGTGACGTTTTCATTTTATCCATTTCACATTACCTTTTTCCTTTCTTCGGCTCACTTCACCTTTTAATGAATTTCTTCATTTTGTTTCTTGCGTGCCTTCACGAAGAATAAATATCAAAAGACAGTGTGCAATTATATTATGCAAATTACCACCACAAAAGCTATTGTGACAAATGTCAAAAGCCGTATGTGACATTTGTGGGATGAAACAAGTCTGGTAATGAAACACGATATCCCACATATGTCACATAGTGACAGAAGAACCACTGACTCTGATGCCTTCAGCGAACAATTTCAATTTTTTTACTTTTGGTGTGAAAAAAACGACCAAAAATCGGTACAAAGATGGCGACAAAAACAGCAAAATCAGCTGCAATGGATGATGGATACTTTAAATTGGTTTCAGGTTTCGACGCTGCGGTTTTATCTATGATATTTATGTGTGCAGTCGCTTGTACTGCTAGTTGATGCCTCATCCTTTTTGTTTGCTGAATAAAATATAACATTTTCCGTATCTTTACTGCATGTAACAGTGGCTACCGTTTATCATTTTAATTCAGCGAAAAACAGAGGATAAAAGCGGAATAAAGTAGTTGTCCCCTGTGGGCAGTGGTAATGCAAAGTAGCTGCTCCATTTATCTTGACAGAAGTGCACTTGCATTGGTAGGGACACCATAATTCTCTGCAGCTACCCGAGAATATTATCTTTTCACATTGCGTCTCATTAAATTGTGCTTTGCAGAAAAACGACGCGAACGAATAGGGGGGATATAATCTTAAGAACAGGGAGGTAAATGTCATGCTCGCTGATTTATGAACACTTTCAAACAATTCAAAATGTTATTCTTGAACATTAAAGAAAAGGCAAGCCCTAAGGCTACCATCTTCTAAAGGACACCACACACAACTGAAGCCGTTCTCATCGTGGATGGAGGAGGTATAAAGGAGTGACTATTCGGAAGTAGACTATGTTGTGGGTAATGATGTTGTTAACAAACTTGAATTGATAAATTGATTCAATGGTTCCGTTTTCAGGATTTCAGATAAAAATTTCTCACACTTTTGTGTAAAATTGTGACCCTATCTCGGAAGAGTTATCAACCACAATCATCGCTTCATGTACTGATTACTCGTACATTTGCCTGAGAAGAGGAACCTGGCACGAGTGAAAATCTGGGTCAGGCGATCTCACTACCAATTGCTCCATCTCGAAACACCAACGACTAAGTCTGAGTGCAAATTTTACTTCCGATTTGAAGTCGAAATGCATAAGTTTTAGAATCTGAAGGAAATAAGGTGGAAAGTCTCATATGGCTTCGGTCTAACATCAAAAGCCATTGAAAAGCAACGGTGGGGCTCTCAGATATGCCTACTGCCAAAAGCATCCGCGAAGGACCCATAGCCAACTTAATTACACCGTCCTATGGAACATGCACCTGAAGGTAATAAGGCAACTATTTCTGAAACAAAACCAAACCAGAAATATATCAGAATATTCAAACGCCTCAGATCAGCAACAGATGCCAATGGGCTGCGCTGGGTTACAACCGATAACCTATAAGTAATCCCTGGTTTGATGAAGAATGCCGGCAAGCACATGCTCTATGCACCTTAACAAGAAATGTACAAAACTACAGACGCTCATGAGCCTAACGAGCAAAGACTTGGGGAAAACATTGACTCTCCAGAAGAAAAAAAAATGAGGACAAAAAGCGCGCGATCAAAAGTATTGACAGTTTGTACCCCAGAAAATACCAATCACGGTCTTAGGAATAGGTTAAATTGAAGTGTCAAGGCAACAGGATGCGTGCAGAAACCTGAAGAGATGAAAAAGGTAACATTGTAGAAGGACAGAGGAAATAGACGAATTCACCAAAGATAGACAAAAATCATTTACTGTGCTAGGTTTCACTCGGCTTCCACAACGAAACTCCTGGTTCAAAGATGAGTGCCGCCTTACAAGCAGCTAATCAAGATGTATACAAATCGTCGAAACATAGAAGGATTAGAGCTACTCACGAGCTCTATAAGCATGCACCAGGCAGAATAAACCTTTCAACCAGGACGACGTTGACAAACAAATCCGTCCAGTCCACCCGACCTAGATGAAGTGAATAACTAAGCTGAAGTCCAACAAATTTGCTTGAGCGGACGGCCTGACTGCCAAGTCATCTCTTTAATATGGTTCCTGGAACCTCAGCATCCTCAAGAAAGGAGACCTTCTGAACTGCGCCAACTATAGAGACATCAGCCTTCTTAAAATCGCATACAAGATCTTATCTGCCGTATTGTGTGAACGCCTAAAGCCGTTAGTCAACAACCTGATAGGTCCATATCAGTGTGGCTTCAGGCCAGGAAAGTCAACCATCGACCAAATATTCACACTACGGCAGATCTTGGAGAAAACCCATGAGCTCCAGATTGATACACAACACCTACTCGTCGATTTTAAGGCCGCGTATGAAAGCATCTATAGAAATGAGCTATACAGAGCAGTGTCTTGTTTTGGCATACCTGTCAAACTCATCCGTCTGTGCAGGATGACGATGGAAAATCCACGCTGCTCCATCAAAGTCGGTAAAGATCTCACCGAAACCTTTGGTGTCCACAAAGGATTTTGGGCAAGGCGATGCGCTGTCATGCGATTTTTTCAACATCGTGCTTGAAACGATAGTGCAAAACTCACGAGCAAACACAAGAGGCACTATCTTTCAAAAGTCCGTCCAACCACTGGCATACGCCGACGATATTGAAATAATCGGGAGAAAGCAGCCCGATATCAGTGGCGCTTTTGCAAGTATTGAGACGGACGGAAGGTCAAGGAGGCAAGTCCAAATATGTGCTGTCGAGCAAAAAGGACACTTAACACCGACGTCTCGGACCGAACACCAACTTAGACATATATAACTCTAAGGTAGGTATGGACTTTGTCTACCTAGGCTACGCTATAAATTCAGAAAACGACACTGGTAAGAATATCAAACGAAGAATAACTCCTGCCAATCGTTACTTCTTTGAACTAAGAAGGCAATTGATTAGTAAAGCCCTCTGTCGAACAACTAAAGTTACCCTATATAAATCCTTGATAATCCCAGTCCTGCTCTATGGCGCAGGGGTATGGACATCACCAAAAATGGATGAGGGTGCTCTTGGCTTGCTTTGTGAGGAAAATTCTTCGATCGAGCTAGCTGGACTGAGGCCCAAGTCCACCCCGTGCTGTAGCGCTATCTAAAGTAGGTAAGTAAAGTTGGCATTTTTACCGCCGCTTTTACCGTTTTTCAGCTGCACGTGGCCTATTAAGGGACATAACATTCCACATGTAGATCCGAAGTTCGTTGTCCATGTTTGATTTGCCCTTATCCCGGCGCAACCCCCAAACCAGAGGGCCAGTTATTTTTAAAATAACCCTTGAACAAGAGGCCCGTTAAACCGAAGCCAGAAACCAGTTCGATGAAGTAAGTGCTACCAGCGGTTCATTAATGCCTCATCAGCCACCACCTCTGCTCTGGTTCTGAATCTGAACAAACAAAGTCTCATTTGTGTTATTCTGATATCTTACTTCACCGTTGATTCGGCCTATCCCATTGCATTTCTTGGATGGCGGTAATGTCTATCTAGTAGTAGTCTAGGGCTTTCGTTAGTTGATCAGCTCATGGCCCATTAAAAGATCTAATCTTCCACGTGCATAATCAAAGCCTGTTTTCTTCAATTCGTTTGTATGGTATGTCGACAGTAGATTCATCCTTATGAGAGACTTGTTGTTGCTTCGTAACTTTTTCCATGGCCGTGAGGTTTCCCTGCGGCACAACTCTCAACATGGAGGACCAGTTCCATTTTAAATACCCCTAGGACGAGAGGTCGGTTAGACTGAAGCCAGTAACCCGTTCGGGGATGCGAGCGCTGTCGTTGGTTCATTAAGGGCTCATTCGCCACAATCCCATTTCCAAGACCCTGACTCAGTCTCGGGAATCCTCTTGGTCTGAGCTCCAAATTTGTCACCGGGTATCACAGCCGGGTATCATTTGTTCTGTGATTTTTCCTCACCCTTGATTCCATCTGGGGAATTCATCTGCTGTCCCATTCATAGTGTTGTTTTTTAGCCTGCTAGTCAGCACCCGCACTTAAAGTTGAGAAAATCGAGTCCAGGTGGGCATCGAGCAGAACTCAATGGTTACCACTTTGAGTTAAAAAAAAAAAACACAATTGATGTGTAGAAACAGTTGCAACACTGTGCATCACCAAGTTGACACCTCACAGTGCCTTCCTTATTCCACAGTACACAAGCATCGTCTCTATACACCCAATGCGAGTGCTCTTCATGGGTTTTCGATCAAATAAATTGACTCCCAAATCAGATTTTTTTTTTTTTGTTACCTATCGCAATTGTTCGCTTCAGCAGCTGATATCATATGACAGCCAGTAAATTTTATGTTCAGAAACTACTATTCATTGTGTGTCACCCTAAAATTATGTTTGTTCTGAACATTTGTAAAGGGACACATTTTACTGACAGTTTAATCGGAAGTGTCGCCCTAACAGTTGACGTAATAATACCACTATTGCTGTCAACCCATGTTAAATGCACGATAATAACAGTCCTGTCATTGATTATGACGAATTATATCCATATTGAGTCAGTCAACCTCTAACGATTGGGTGCCACATACAACGTGCAAGTGGAATTTGTTCTTACGTACAAATATGTTCAACTGTCACAGTGTGTGGGATGTGGGTAACTTTGGTAATAATGAGAGATTATGGAGAGAGTTTTGCCTTAGAAATTTTATAATAACCCAATTTGGTGTTGATATTTAAAAAAAAAAGTCGTTCTTTTAAGTCCTTCAATTTCTCATCGTGGGATGTTCTAAGGAATGGACATGTGCCTTCCAGAGAGCACAAGTGCTCAGAGGTCTAAGCTTAACCAAACTCTGTCTACCAATGCCTTTTCGCAACTCCAAATAGTGTGGATCCCGTGTGTCTAGCACCTCAACTAAAGATAGGCTTTGAACCCCCTGAGGAAGTTTGTTGGTAGTAGAAGACGGTGAATTTTTTCCAATAGGGCAATTCACCTGTATCGAGACGGCAGTGGAAATCTAAATCACTGTTGTCGTCTACAGTTTAAGTAAGGTTGAATGACTTAGTTAAAACCTACTAATGGCAACTCGAACTTTGTCGTAAAACAAGCTGTAAAGGACCGGCAATTCAAGCTCTTTTCATCCGAGGAATTAATAATTGGACCCACCCATCCGCCGAACAAAATGGTTATGAGAGGAAAACAAGAGGCTTATTAACCCTCAAATAGCAACACGGACCGGAAATGGACTATGATTCAAGAGCCTGGTCCTATGTACTCCCGGAACAACTCTAAAACTAGAAACCGCAGTACGAGGCAGATATTACTACGCTCCAAGGAATATGGTTGACAGGATCAGGAATAATGAAAAGACAAAGCTGCGGCATATACTACAGTTGCAAAAAAAAAAGTTCCATACACAGTGTGGCAAATAATATCCCGGACCGGCTCTAGAAAACATTGTTAAAAGACGATTTCTGTTTGTTCTTCGGTCTTTTTATTTGAAATATTCTTGTCCCGATTCAATACACTTATCGCAGCGATTCAATAGTGATTCAAATGCCTGCTATAACTATATTGCCTCAGGTGCCCGTATCACAGGTGCTTTAGTGGTGAGAATGTCATCCAAAAAGCATCCATTCGATGCCAAATCAGGTGAATACGGCTAATGACTTCAAACCAAAAATTGACGAACTATGAACAAACATTGGGGAACAAATTTTGCACAGACCTTTGTTGTGTTGACAACATGAGCAGAACAAATGAGTATCAAGAAGCTAGGCCATGGCCCATACCGGGCTGCGAGCGTCACAGTGTTTGTTTTTTTTTAAATGTCACCCAATTGTCATGAAAAGAAAATGACATAACAGAAAAAGATCCAAGCTTTAAAACGCATTTTCGGATGTATAGATAGGGCTCTTGTTTGCTGTGATATATCTCGTGTCCGGGATATTTTTTACCACACTGTGTATATCTGAATGCAGATTTTCCGTGGAAAATTGCCAGCAATAATCGAGAGTGATGGTCTAGTGGTAAGCCGATAAGTGATCGCTTACTTTTTACAAAACAACCCTTATATATGCCCACAACCCTGCCGAAGACGATGATGGCGCTAACAAGAAGGAATTTCACGATCTCCTAGATAGAACCTACAGGGCCTGTCAATCCTCATACTCGGTAACTTTGACACCAAAATTGGTAAGGAAAACATCTTTGGCAGAAAGTACAGCCTTTGCGACACAACATTACAAAACGTCTTATGACTCATCGATTTCGCAGTAGCTTCCACAATATAAGAAGCCATTTCAGACAAAACCTTTTTAGTTTTGGCTCTCTTATATATATATTAATTTGGGGGGACTATTTCCAAGTAGAACACGTTTTATCTCTGCATGTTTTCTACCAGAAAACATTTTGAACTAGAAGTGAAACTCGGACCTCTGCTATCCTCTAACAATTTTTTCTGTTTCAATAGAGCACTTGGGGAGGTGCGCACCACATCAGAGTTGAATACGCTACCAGATCGTATCTGCTGTATTATGTAAATGGCTAGGGCCGTTCGTCAACAACCGGTTTGGTCCATATCAGTGTGGGTTTAAACCACTCTTGTCCACCATAGACCAGATACTCATACTACGGCGGATCTCGAAAAAAACCCTTGAGCTTCAAAACGATACACAACACCTATTCACGGATTATAAAACCGAGTTTAGCAGCTCGGTTTGGCATCCCTACCATCTATGCAGGATAACGATGAAGAAAGCATGCTGCTTCCTCAAGGTCGGTAAAAATCTCACCGAGACCTTTGATTTAAAACAAAGTCCCGACAATATTGCATACGCTGTCATGCAATTTTTTTAACATAATTCTTGAAAGAATAGTCCAAGACTCATGTCTCGTAAAGCACGTCACCCTCGACAGATATAACTTTGAGGTAGGTAAGCACTTTGTCTTTGTAAGCACTTTCGCTTTTGTTAGAGGGTGAGTGGAAAAATATATAAAACGACGGATTATACAAGCTATACAACGACATCAACTTAGCCAGAAGAGTAAAGGTCCAACGACTGAGATGACTGGATCATCTAGAGCAAATGGTCAGCACGACTCCGGTCCGGAAAGTCTTTGATTCTGCCGCTAAGGCGAATTTTACGATCTCCTAGATGGAGCCATTCAAGTGGCACACTTAAGTGGAAAAGCACCTCAGCCAACTAAGCGTCCGAAACGTGAGGCAGATAACGAAAGCTCGAGCTGATTGGGGAGGCTCGTTGGCTGAAGTCCAGGTTCTCCCCGGGCTGTAGTGCCATCTTAAAAAAGAATGGAAATTATACTCAAGTATACCACAGAAACTGATTTTGCGTTACCTACCATGGGTAAGGTATGAAAACGAAATCACGACAATATAGTTAATTGAGACAGATTTCCAGTTTCATACTCGTAAATACGAGTTTATCCACTTGCCTTTTTCTTACAGTGCATCAACGTCAGATACATATGTACATTTGTGCGAAAGAACGATTGGGAACTATAAAACATAAAACCTGTAATGGATGTATAAATGAATTCACTGTTTTTGTCCCAGCAAACAGTTTTCAGTGATGGAAAATCGAAGTTAATTTACATGAAGGCAAAAGAACTGTCTGATCCTTGCCTTTTTTTTCTCCCTCTCTCCTTTGTGATCCATTTGCAATTAATCAAACATTGACAGTACTCTTGACAGATAATATTGGATTCATCTGGATGTTGCCCATTACCGGCCATTTCAGTCCTAAAGACCAATTATACTACAATTCTGTTTGTAGATGAAATACTGGTAAACGGAACGTCCATGGTGATTTCCTTGCATTCATAAATGACTGTGGGATATTGTGCTGTTGCAGAGCAACATGGATACGTATCGTTTCCGAGAATTAAATTATTCTTTTAATTGAACTGACCAATGTACATGGCACAGCCATTAATTATGAAAACACGCTCCTGCTGACTCTTTGTAGTCATCCATTATCCCCTTATGCAAAGTGAGTACGAAAAGGTCCTTTAAATGGGTAAATACGAGTACCTCAGAGTTGCATCTTTGAAAATTACATTCAGTTTCACTGGCTTTGCTTTCAACTTTTCAACTTCTTGATTAAGTAAATCAGATGCTGAAATAAATGCCAAGTTTTCTAAGCATAGAATGTCACCTAGGAAGTGGTTAGACCGATGAAACCAACCACATTCACTGGCCTTACGTTGCAATTTACGAAAGTACATCTTACTTTGATTACAAATGACTAGAAATTTAGGTCGAGATACTTTCTCATCCGACGGTTTGAATCCTTGGTTCATGTTGAACTCTCCAAACTGTCTGCCTAGTCGTTTGTCCCTCATAATCTTGCGGTGCATTCACATCTCTGTGGCGATATCCTTTTATGTGGAAGGCCACAGACATTGCTGGGGGAAGTCGTATTTTCCAAAAAGGATGTTCGGTCGAAATTGCACCAAAGAATACACAGTAAAGCTGAATTGCTTCAAATAAAGACCATGCCAAAGGATAAACGTGTTTTTGTTGATTCCAGGTCCAGGAAAATATTTTATGCTTTGTTAAAACGGAAGAAAAACAAACACGACACAAAACATGGAATAAGCTTTCTTTGTGTTATAAAAATGTTGCAGTGGTTGTACATAAAAAGAAAAACAAAATTGATAACAAAAAGCATAAGGAAACCAAGGAAACGCAGTCGTTTGTGAAAAAAGGAAAGTCAAAAATATACACCGGTAATGTAACGTAAAGCATCCTCCGAATGCTATGCGTTGCCCTACCGTCCACTTGTCAAAGTGTGGAACTTGGACAGCAGAAGATGGATTTTGTTTGTGAAACTGACTATAAGCTTAGAAAAGCAAAAGGAACAGATTCATAAGCTTCCGAAGCAGGAAAACCACGTTCACGTGATTTGATCATGTCCAAATGGATAAGCCTACAACTGCCATCCATAAGAAATATTTTTGTTGGTTCAAACTTTGTCAAAGACAAGGAATACAATTACCTTGAAAGTTATAATTGCATAAGCCCTTATAAAAAACAAGTATGACACCTCGATAGCTACTTTAAGAAATACACTATACCGTAGAACCTATGTCTGGAATGTGTGATTTTAACTTAATCAGTTGACTTACTGCGAAATGTATAGAAATAAAAAGTGTGAGCCTAGTGCCTCCCTTAAGTGTACGATCTGCATTTCTATTTTATGCAGAGAGATATGAGCAGCGCATTTAACCATTGCTCTGAACTGAGAACCTTCCAACGATGAAAACAATAAAATTCAGTTCAGATACTATCAATCTTTTGCAACTAGGCTCGAGGATTGGCAGCATGAGTGTGTTGGGTGATCTGGTCGTTCCGCTCGACAGTCAGCTGGGTAGGGCCCTAAATGACTATAAAATTCTGTACGATCATTTTGAAAATTTGTAGATTTTTTTTTTGTAATTGGCGCTCAACGGGTTATTAGCACCCTTAAAATGATTACACACAGCGCGGGCGATGGAAAATTAGGAAGAATAGAAAAAGAGGTACAGATGTACGTTGGTCTTGAATGTTTGGAGGTTATAATGACTAGGAGCTCAGCAGGGCATTCCATGAGCGGATTGTTCGGTTTAGGAAAGAATCACGATATTTCAGGGTACATCCGAAAGTGGGCTTGAGTGTGTACTGATGAGCACTCATAGCGGGTATTACGGTTGAAGTTTTGGAGGGGCGGAATGCTACTGGCAATTTCTGTGGAGCACTGGTGTTGAAAGATAGAACAAGGTGGGACAAGAGACATTACGTCGGTGGTCGAGGGTGTCAATCAATATTGACATCACCCATAAGTTTTAATGCACGGTTTTGGATCTTATCTAGCAGGTGCAGAGAAGTCTTAGGAGCACCTGACCAGATATGAGCATTGTACTTCAATTTTGGGCGGATGAAAGCCTTATATATTGAAGCCAGATCAGATCTTACGTCGATCGACACATTCCGAGAATGGAAAGTTTTTCGGTTTCGACGATGTCATTCATGGATAATGGCTGGGTATTTGAATTTCGCTTAAGCGACAGCAGACAGCATTGTGTTTTGTAAGCATTTAATTCCACTCTGTTGGTAGATCCCCAATTGGTTATGCTGTTTATTTCAGAATTTAATGAGCTTTATATACGCTGCCGTTCCCACTCTACAGCCGAAGAGCAGGGACGTGATTTCGGAAACGAATATGAAAAGACAGAGAATACTGTCGTCAGCAAAGGAGTAAATTGGAATAGAAGCAGCAGAAGAGATCATTGATGAAGATTAAAAAGAGTATCGGGGACAGAACGGAGCCCTGGAGTACACCAGCATTTATTTTGTGAATATCAGACTTGAAATCATCCAAGACAACTTGAATTGAACGTTCCGAAAGGTAATTTCTAATCCATTGAAGAAGAGAGTCGACGATTCCAGAAGAACGCATTTTCGACAAAGGAGCGTGATGCCGAACTCTGTCAAATGCATATGAAATATCAAGTGCAACTATCTTGCTTTCGCCAAATTGATGTAAACTTTGGTTCCACTTTTCAGTGAGACATGCCATCAAAACACCAGTGGGCCTGTTGCTACGAAAACTGTGCTGCCGGTTATTAAGAAGTTTTCGTGTTTCGAGATATTTCATGAGGGACGTAAGAGGAGAGAGAAGTAGATTCGCCTTTTTTAGGGACGGGCTGGACAAATGCTGTTTTCCATCTGCTCGGAAAGGGTCCTAATGAGTAGAATTGATGGGAAAGCTTACGCAGTGGTTTTGCCGGCGTTGAAGAACACCTCTTCAGAAGAAGGGGAGATATACCATCTGGACCAGCGGATTTTTGAATGCTAAGATTTTTAAGTTCTCTTGCTACTACACGAGTGCGAAAGTAGATTTGTCCCATTGAAGATTCGACGCAGTTAAGTGTAGGCGGAGACAAGGCACAGTCCGGAAGCGTTGAGCTGGCTGCAAAGTGTGTAGCAAGCAGATTGGCTTTATCCAAAGAGCTGACAGCTTGAATGTCATTGTAAATGACTTCCTTTGGGACACTGTAGTATTTTTTGCCTCAGTTTTTCGTCGTATAGAAATTTCACACGCTTAAGAAAGGCGTTGCAGTGTAATAAAGGCACACAAGTATACACTCGTACCTACATGAGCATGGGTCATTTATTTGTTAGGGTTGTCATAATCAACCTACTGAGCAAGCAATTCAAGCTATAGTGATCAAATTTCTCACCAATTTCGCGCTTTTGTACACCAAGCTATCTACCCGTGTGCGGGGAGTGCGTAGAGATGAAAATATAGCTGCTTCATCGGCCAGTGTTAATAAAGACCGTAATTTGTCCATTCGTTGCTGTTCGCTGCAAATGAGGTTGCTTTACTGGACTACGTGGAAGATTCCACTCAAGGATCTTGATCTAAAACTTTTCAAAAAACAGCTCGAGCCAGAACTGAAGCCGAACGACCTGTCACAGCGTCCAGTTTTCGGTGAGTGAGCCTTAGAAAACGGAGAGGAAGATCAGCTTTTTTATCATTTTTTATTTCGTCTTCAGCGACGAAGCTTATTTCTAGTTGAAAATGCACTGTTTAAAGCGGTTTATGGTCAGCTCCACTAGAATACTTTGAGGAAAATTCTCCTTTTTGTAGCCAAGATGCAAATGCCGATATCCCAAGCAAGCTAATGCTGTGAGGAATTTCTACATTGGACAGCTTTAACCACAGGAGATCGCCAAATCCTTTTCTAATCGAGTCTTTCCTAATCTCTTAAGAGGTCCCCTGCCGCCAGCATCAAGAATAGAAGACTTGTAGCAACACTGCCAAAAGCCATACGATATGCCGCTTTTGATGTGGTGAGGATAAGTGCCGGCAACCGCATCCGGGAAGATACAAAAACAAATTTTAAAAATACATTTACAGCGACATCGACTTAACCCGAAGAGTGAAAGTCCAACGACAGAGATAGCTGGATCGTTTAGAGCAGATACAGCGCAATAGGGGAAGACCGCAATGCAAATGGTTTACACAAATGCAAGGATCCTCATCAACCTCTAACGACTTCCAGCCAACAAACATTAATACGTTTGTAGTACTAGTAAATCTGTGCAAAAAAAAAACCCCATCAATGCCGTTTAGTGAAAAAACAAAATATAAAGTGCGGGCATCCTCCATCTCCTGCCCCTAGTCTAAGTGCTGGTGTTGCTTGCATTCGGTCATTGCTTTTGCTGTATACTGTTATACGGCAAAGGCATTGACTGAGTTTATGTAACAACCGGTGGATGGCAGGTTGTGAATGGCAATTTTTTTGATGCACTGTTTCATATTGTTGTAAGGACATAACACCTACAACAATTTGATTCGGCAAACCAATAACAAAATTTCCACTTCTTGCCTTGCTTAGCATTGTCGGTGTTGTGATTTTTTTTTTGTTCTTTTTCTTATAATGGCTCGGGAATTTAGAGTGGACATAGCTAATATTCGCGCGCTGAAAAGTAATCACTTTTCTGCCTATGTCCACGTCCACATATCAGATCACTTTGATCTGAAGCTACCTGCCTACGAATCAGATTCATTATTCTTTTCTCACCGCAGTCTCGCCATCTAAGTCCGTAGTGATGTAGGTAACCAAACTCCACCACAATGTAGTCCTTGTTCCAATCCGGAATACAATTTCGTGTGGTTAAAATTCCACCTCCGTAAGCAAATTATCGACTACTGCTTTAATTACAGAAGCCCCAAACTGGACAGCAATTCAACCTTTAACGGGTTTGATGCGCTGTCTGACTCCATACAAAGAATTGTATCCCTGTATCCTCATACTGAAATCGTTATTACGGGCGATTTCAATATACACAATTCTGGGTGGCTTCGACATTCTGGACAGACAACGACCGAAGGACGGTGTGTTGAGATCTACGCTGCGGTAAACAACTTGGCCCAGTTTGTAAATGAGCCCACGCGAATCTCAGACGTTGATAGACATACCGCCAGCACCCTGAACTTGTTTCTTACCTCTCACCCTGATAAGTACACTGTTGATATACTCTCACCTCTAGGCTCGTCGGACCATTGTGTCATATCAGCTAAATTACCAACAGAATGGAATTTAATGCTTCCAAAACACAATGCTGTATGCTGTCGCTTAAAAGAAATTCAAATACCCAGCCATTATCCATGAATAGCACTTGCATCACTGAAACCGAAAAACTTTCCACTCTCGGTATGTGTCGAAGTCAGCAAAAATGCTGCGAAATGTCTAGGCTTCCTTAAGCGATGTAAGAAATATTTCACCCCCTCTGATCTGGCTTCAATATACAAGGCTTTCATCGCCCAAAACTGGAGTACAATGCTCACATCTGGTCAGTGGCTTCTAAGACTTCTTTGCACCTACTAGATAGGATCCAAAACCCTGCGTTAAAACTTATAGGTGATGCCAATATTGACACCCTCGACCACCGACGTAATATCTCTTGTCACATCTTGTTCTATCGCTATTTTCACTACCAGTGCTCCACAGAATGCCAGTAGCATTCCGCCCCTACAAACCACTAACCGTAATACCCGTCACGCTGTGAATGATCATCAGTACACCCTCAAGCCCACTTTCGGACGTACCCTGAAATATCGTGATTCTTTCCTAAGCCGAACAACTCGCTCATGGAATGCTCTGCCGAGCTCTTTATTTCCTAGTCATTATAACCTCCAAACATTCAAGACCAACGTATATCGGTACCACTCTTTCTATCCTCCCTAATTTTCTATCGCCCACGCTTTGTGCAAACATTTGAAGGGTACATAAAATCGCTTGTGCGCGCGCAAATTATACAAAAAATAAAAATTGTTGGTACAGTTGGTGCACGGTTTTTGGCTAATAAAATTTAAAAGAATGAATATTTCTCAAAACTTTTTCCTCTTTTTATTAAGTGGCAAAGCTACAAATTTTTGAACAATATACTCGTATTTTAAATGGCTCCCATTTGCCTTCAAGCAACAGCGAAGTTAGTATGACCACTCATCGATTGCAATACGCACCCCATGCACTGAAAAATTCTCCTCGGCTCAGACAAGAACGCACTTCAAAGACTGAATACTTTGATGTCGAGTAGAGTAAGCCGTAGGCTCCAAAACGGACCATAGTTTGTAGTCTAATGGATTGAGGTGGGATCTACCAGATGACCAATCATCCGTGGAAATAAAGTTCGCAAAGTGGGTTTTGAGCCATGTTTGAATCGTTTTTGATTTTTGACCTGTAGCGCAATTTTGAGGTTCCACGGTTTATTTACGAATAATGTTTTGCGAGGGGCTCCACAGCCTCTTCTAAACGTCCATTGTGACCCCATCGTAGGCAACTCAACCAAATCATCACAGAAGTTGGTGGTTAATGGCTACGTTGAACTTTCAGACCAAATTCATGTGCATGTCATGATTACAGAAAATATTAATCTATCCTTGTGTCAGTTAAAAGAATTCGTTTCGACTGTTGCTAACGCCCTGGCGAAGCAAGGCTTTCAATTTTGAATTATATTTTAATACTGAACTTAGGGTGTGTCAACAAATTCCTGAAAATTTAAATAAAATATAATAAAACGCAAAAAAATAATAAAAATCTCAAAATAGAATTTTTAGAAATTGAACTTAACTAAAATCCTGTTCAAGGATGAGCTAGAGTGAAATGTGTACAATACACACATTTCGAATCCATTCCAGCAGTTATGGAGTATATTAAAATACACTTGTTCCTCATATTCAAATATGAACTCCCTACATTCATTCAACATTTAAGTCTGAGAGAATATTTAAGTCTATTGGGAACATTTCAGCTTGTGCCATAAATTCAAAAATTTTCCACAAAGTATCTACACGAAAGATTTGCATTGCATCCGCTGCATCTGTACTCACCACAGCTCGCATTGAAAGTAGTGTAGGCTTGTTTGCATATTCCATATTCAGATAACCGAACAACAATTTTGTTTGCTCTGGAAAATAATTTAGCTTGGAGTTTTCGAAATACCAAAAAAACAAAAACAACAATTTTTTGCATTTTTATGTCTGCAAAATAAAATGTTGAGAGGAGGAAACCAATTTGAACAGCACGTCCTGTGGCAAGCAAAATTGGCAAGCACAATTGGGTAAATAGGCCGTAATCTGCTGAATAAGAAAAATTCATATTGTGTTTGCCATAGGCATTGCCACTCATGATGGAAAATACATATTTACGAAACTCACGAGGGTCTTACAAATTTAGCAGTCTTTGAGAGATACGACTTCAATTGATTTTGAACAATATTCAAATTGGCTATCATGTTGATTCTTTTTAATTATGGGAAGCAGAACAATCATCATTTCCCTGTGGTGCTAACAGGATGACTATGCTTTAGGATAGGTTTGCGTGGTGATGTGGTATATGGAACCGAAGGCATTCAATACCTCATCACATTTAGGTCTATATAGGTCGATTTAAACTACGGACAGCGGGAGTCGGACTCCCGTTGCTTTTGTATTTTTCGTTTGTTGAAATTAAGTCTTTGAATATGTTGCAGCCATCCTGTTGCATCAGCAAAACAAAAAAAAAGTTTGAAACAACAGAAAGCTCAAAGGTGTACGGGAAGTTATAACATCATAAAGTTGTTTATCTCAAATTATTGAAGCTGGACAGTGGCATACAAAGTTGAGGGTATCCTCGCGTGAGTCCCCACAGTCTCTGAAGTGACTGTCGTTTGTTAGACACAGCTTTATTGCATGCATTTCCCGAAGACTATATCCTGTAAGCACTTCGCATTCATAAAAAGTTCAGTTCTTCTTTGACTTTTTCCTAGAACCCAATGAATATGGAACATCCTCGTGGGTACTGCCTTTATTGTGGAAGACACTGCTGCAGTCTCACTGGCGCTGCGTACATTGAGTTCCTATACCCATCTTTGATTCATCCGTAGAAATATATTTCAAGTCGTTTGCTATTTAGTTACAGTTGGTTTGCGAAATACTATTCAAAGTCATGACGGGTATCATGTAGTCCGTATTTGAACAAAAACTTTGTTCGTTTCTAAGTATTTTGGTCGTTTGAATTTGGTTGAGAGTCATGTTAACTCAATCTGGTATAAACTTTTCTGTACCAATTTTTGGATATAGAAATCTAAAGCAGGAGATCAATAATGTTCCTTATATTCTCTTGCATCAATTTCTTTCATTTTAGAAATGAATGCATTAAAATTCCCATGAAAAGGGAGAAATCCCATGAGTTAGCAACACTGGTTGGATACCAACTCTCTCCCAAACATACGTTACAGGTGCTTCATTACATGTAACATATGTACTTCTACGTTAAACTTTCAGCTCAGCTTACTGTATTGCGCGAAACCTAGGTATTTAGCGCTGCTGGTTATTCGAATGCCTGTCCGATATATGGAGGAAAGGTCAAGTTGTAGAATATAAGAAGAGGAGAAACTCTTTTGTTTTTTTAGGATTGTTTCCAGTCACAGTCCAGTGATGGTGGCGATGGTGCGATGGTGCGATGGTTAGCTCATTGTATTATCACGCACAAGGTCCGTGGTTCGATTCCCGGCATCGCCAACAATTTTTCGAATCGTCATTACCCTTTCGGCGGGCAATGGCAAACTCCGGGATTTTTCCTCCATACGACACTCTCCAATCGTAAGCAACTTGGAAAAAGTGAAAAACTATTCACGGGAAAAAGTAGGCATCGCAAATTTATTTTCCGAAGGAAAATAATTGACATTTCTCTCGAAAAAATTCTCCATTATTTGTTTAGAGGAATTTTAAAATGTAAGTATACTTTCTTTTTATGAATTTAAGATTTCCTCTTATTTCATGTACTATATAATTGTATAATAAGGTCATCTACGTCAAATAAAAGACAAATAAAAAAGAATAACCATTCGTTTTTGCATATCGAGTTTCTCTTTTATTGATAAGATTTTTAAAAGTGTTACCTATATCCGCTCTTATCCGTTGACCCCCTGTTATATACAGAGATTGCTGTATAGAGTGAAGCTCATCGATTTCATTACTATTGTCGACTATTAAATTGTCCCAAAAAGAGTCAATCTTGAAATGCTTGCATATGTTAGACATTGCACAACACACGTTTACTATTTTAATTGCCTTTTCAGGAGAGTAATGCAGTTCTCGCGCTTTTAATATGCAACTCCACTGGCTTTCGAGATCACCAATCGTCCGCTTAATTATATTTCTGTAGCTTTTATGTGCAGTGTTGAATTTACTTTCACTAGAATTTTCTTCGGTGGATCTATGTATATGGGGTCAAAAGCCACGGTTCTAAAGAGCATCCAGCATCTCCTTACATCACACAAAATAGATGTTTTGAATGACATCAAATTTTCTTTTTTTTTTCACAAATTACATAGCTCGTAACAACCAAAAAGCATTCAACTCATGTTAGTATTCTTGTTCCAAGTTTTTTATAAAATAAAAATCATTGAATCATGACATCCACCAGGATGAGTAGCATCTACATACCGTATCTTCATTTCAAGGTCGCATACGAGTATCTTCAAGTTTTAAGTTATGGGTACCATAAATTGGTAGTACCAAATAACGAAGAGTTTACTTACCAGCATAAAATTTAGGCTAAAGAAGCCCTTTCTATTAAAATATAAATGCTTGTTTGTTGATGGCCCCACAATTCGAACATGAGTTCCAGCAATGCATCCTATCACACCGGGTATCCTATATTTTTCATAAAAAGGCCGTTGCAATTGTTCGTTTTTGATTCAATTCCATCTTCATGGTAATCCATTTTGGACAAAGTTCTTTTTCGAAAACATGCTAAACATCTGACAATACTTCACTAAAACTTAATTGAGCCAGTCCAACTTCACTATCTCTTGCAACACCTTTCTAGTAGCCACCTTCTGCAAAAAATCGTAAACACGCACTAAGCTTAATAATAGCCGATATGCCAAATTCTTTTTTGGGTAATGGCACCGAAGATTGCAGGGTATCCAACAAATATTTGAAGGCTGGTTTGTTAACACGATAATGTTGTTTGAATTTGAATAAAATGCATTTTAAGTAAGACCAAGTACATTTTCGTATTAACTTACAATGGCTCAGCAGTTCCAGTGGATTAGAACAGTCTCGTAATTTTTTACGGATTGATCTCTATTTATTTGTCTCCTCGTGTTGTCTTGATATTGAACCGAAGAATAACACAAACAATTTATTCTGTTTTTATTTTTTTCATGGATAATCCTATTTATAAATCTATACACTTAATAAGCACTTATTTCAAAACATGCGTATGTTTTCGTCACATTGTATTCAACACGTATTTAAAAACAACAATTTCTTTACAAAATTGTTTAATTTTACTTTCGATCCGATTTGAACTTCCAATACAAATTTGTTCTGGCGAGCGAGCTGTCAAAAATCAATGCAGCCAATTGGTTACGAAATAATACCACAAGCGGCGCAGGAAGTAGTTAACCGAGTCTCAATTATCAAAATGACTGGAAAAAAGGGAGAATCTTTTCGAAGTTTTCATCAACTTTTATAAAAATCGAAATAAAGAAATCGGTTATTTACATCAGTCGGCGGATAAGTCGGTTTGCCCTTCGTCAGAATTACGAAGCGCGCATCGTGGTGTAATTGTGTAAAAAGATGAAACAGACATACCTTCTGACTAAAAAGTACCACGAAATTGTTCATTTTATTCCCTTCAATGTTATCTCCATTTCAAGCAATACACATTTTTCAACGCTTCCTCCAATATTCAAAACAGTTTTCATAGGGCGACTTCAGAATTGCCTTCAGCTCCTTCTGCGAATTCTTCTTTATCGCCTCATTCTTCTCAAAATGCTTTCCGCGAAGAAGTAACTGGAATCTTGGAAACAAGAAAAAGTCAAAAGGAGACATGTCAGGTGAATTCGATGGGGACATTGTCGCGTACAAGATTAGATGTACATATAAGTCGGAGCGTTTACGTGGTGAAGAAAATACAAATTGTTTCCCCACAGTTCTGACCTCTTGCAAAAGGCCACAAAATTTTCTCTCAAACGCTTTAATACGCTCACGTTATACTCCTTATTTTTTGTCTGACCTGGCAGAAGAAATTCGGAGTAGCCACCCCACGGTAATCAAAGAAAACCATCCACAAAGCTTTGATTTCGGACCTACTCTGTAGTGATTTTTTGGGTGTTGGCTCGTCCGAAAAGCGATGTCGATGTCATATCCATGTTTCGTCATCGGTAATGATGCCATCGGCATCATTTTGGCCTAAAGAAATGATTTTTATAGCAACATCAATTCAATACAAATTTAGCACCCTCAGCACAAGCCGCGCTTTAAGTTGTTTCATGCCCAAAACATAGTTTATAACGCTCTGTATCGATCCGAAAGTCGGCTAATGCTCACACCGCGATCTACGAGGATAATTTTCCAAATCGTTTTGATGTTTATGTCAGTCATACTGGTGGATGGACGACCGAGATGAGGCAAATCATCAAACAAAGTACAGTGCGTTTCAAATTCATTGTACCACTCGTACGCTTGTGATTTTGAATGTGTTGAGTCCCTGTGGCCTAAACTATTAACATTTTCAATACTTCCACAGTTGATGTCTTGTTACAAACACAACATTACAGACAAACTGTGTGCTCAACGAAATTTGACATTGCGAAATTCGCAGAAGACAACTAACAAAAATTCCCAACAAATGGCGCTCAAACAGATATTTTGACAGATACGGCAACCAAAACAATTTGACAATATCCCAAGCTCTGTTTGTTTGAATAAAAAATTCTGGGTAATTTTGATCAGAAGGTATTGTACAGCTTTTATTTGCAGTTTCGAGCTCTATTTGTATGCATTCAAAATGTTTGAAGGATTCTCCAAACTACAAAAAATATCCATCTCCCGCCTTTTTCAAAGAATGACGGGCTTTACGGTCCCTTTCCCACTACCTCTTCCTTCCATGAGCTTCGGAGATCAAGCAAACGTCCATTAAAAGTGTACAAAAATAATTTGTTATGACATCAGACAGGGTACCAAGATAAGGTTACCTCCTGCTAAGGGCTGTCCCTATGGACTAAGAACCCCCTTGTGGAAATCCCTCGTTTAGTTATGTTAGACCTTTATCATCCCTACTATTTATACAGGAAGAGTCTGCAGAAGTAAATTATGCTCTCTTAGTTGCCCAAATCGTGAGATTTTGAAAAAGTATGACTTCCTGCCACGTCTAGGTCAAAGATCGGCTCAGAAGGCTGCGCCTACAGCAAATAAGATAACTAAAAAGCATTCTTGGATCAATTTCCGTTGAAAAACCTTCCCGTAGAGGGGTTACATAGTTGGAACGAGATGTCAACCATTGGTTGGACGCTAAGACCGCTAGTCTCAAAAAATCGAATGTCTGTCTCTTGAATGATTTTTATTTTAACATTTAAAGATGCAAACTTCCCAAAAGATCAAGAGCTTACAAAAGTCAGTGTGCCTCGTCATGGGCTTAAGTACGGCGACTTGCAACACTTTCATAAGTCAAACCTCTGATTGCATGATTTTTGACAAATAGAATTGTTTTTCAATGTGTCATTCTGCACTGCATTAATGTCGATGAGTTTTCTACATATGTGACAGCTGGCATCATTCAAAGAGGAACTACAGAAAATATGGAGAATACATGTACAATGTACGAAGTTAAAGTGCATGCAACAGCCGCTACTGCATCCTCATAGTTTAAGGAAATTGAAATTCAATAGACTGAAAATGGAACTCGGTTATATGCAAATATTGCACAAGTTTATGCACACTCTTTTCCCCCCCTGTTGAACGACAACCAGTCATACATTTGCTTTTGTAGAATTCAAGCTGACAGCTAACTGACAAATCTCTGACGTTTGGCAAAAAGGGCGAATGCTTTTAGTAACTGTTAATGGATCGACTTTGGTGGGTTGAAACAGCTGTGACTAGACTAGAGAGTTTGAGAAACAGTACCACAATCCATGACAATGAAGTAATATTACTTTGCCTGTCATGTAGTTAAAGATACGAGTACTGTTAGATACAATTTCAGTAGCAAGATGTGCAATACGAACAGACGTGCTCTGCTGATGCTCTCCCACCTACGTGTGCATAAGCATATTTCCTTATGTCACAGGCATCATCATCGATTACTTGCCTCTGCCTACTTACTCATGCTGAGCATGTTGCCAACGATTATTTATGGTGCCATGTCGGTGTATTCGTAGGAGATAAAGACGGCAAGGATGCAAATAGAAATACTGAACATATTTTACATGTCAGTTGAGGCTTAGTTAATAGACTGGAACCGGAATGGGAGCAGCATTTCTATGTTATGACATTAATTCAATATTTCGAGATACATTACAGAGAGGGGATGTGGATAAATGTGTTGTGCGTAGGAACCCTGGAGTTAAATACTTAATGTCCTGGTGGGACGGGGTAAGTTATCCCTATACAAGAACACATCTTGCCATAAATTGCCATCAACTTTTAGTTAGAGGAATATATCTGTCAATGAACAGAGTGTTGAATGCCAATAATTGATGGAAGAATGGATTAAGTTTATGGCCAAAATTGGATCACGTGAAGGTGTCCTCGTATTTATATCATGCTGTTTGGCTGCTTGACTGGCAATTAAGTGTTCCTGCCAAGAAACTGTTTATAGATCAGGGATATTTTGCTTAAATGAATTTAAGACGGAAAAGACAGAGGAAAGTCTTTTGTCTCGTACTAAAATGATGTGGAGATTCGACGGACTTGCAAAGTGGATCTAAATAGTCTTTCCCTGATACCTCCTCCTCAACAATAACGAGACTCGAATTCGGCTGCTGACTTTGATCATAGGGGTACTGCCAAGTAATAGGAAAATTTAGCTAACAAACGACGGACCTACGACACTCTTTTTTGGTTTCGTTTCTTCTGACTGCATCAGCCGGCTTGTAATAACAAAACGTCGAGATTAAGATGTGACATCCTTGTCGTATTGTAACATCAAACCTCGCATTTATCAAAAACGACAGATAAATATTTTCTTCGTCCATGTTTTTGATAAAAAACGAAAGAATGTCTCATTTTACGCCTTCTACTGAGTGACGTAGTTCGTTTCTATCGGAGGTATGGAATAAAAGGCTGAACGAATTATCCCGAACTCTGTCAAATGTCGTTAAAATGTCAAGTGCAACTATGTGAACATTTTCCACTTTTACACTCTTCGGTAAGATATACCATCAAATCAAAATGAGCGACGTTAAAAAGCAATGGACTCTGTACACTGCCTTGTTGTTCTCCAATATAAACTTTTCGATTATTTACTTACTTACTTGAGTGGCAACACAGTTTGAGGTGAATCTGAGGCTGATCTAACGAAGCCCGGACTTTAGCTATCAGTCTCGATTGGCACACTCTCACTCTAAGTCGCTTAGGAACTCCTTTAACTTGTTCACGCAACCTAATGTGGTTTTCCCATTTTACTGGAATGTTCCTTGGGGTTAAATTCAAAAACTCTGAAAGCCGAAGCGTTGATGTCCATTCACTCTACATGTCCTAGCCATTGCTGGCTATTGATATGCAGTGTTTTGGATATGTCGAAAGGGACCGCATATTTCTCGAATTATTTTTCCCTTAAAACGACTAAGGATATCTTCATCTGTTTTCGATATACTCCATGCTTCAGTGCCATAAAGTAGGATGGAAGTGATTAACCTCTTATATAGAGTCTCCCCAATTTTCCTGCATAGGGCTTAATTGGCTACTAATCTATTATTTTTGCTGAAGTCTTGTTGGCAGAACCTCAAAAAGAATGCTGTCGACTGCGACGTTCTGTTCAATTCGTCGATGTTGTATGCCCCTTTAACATATATTAAGGATAGGATCAGATAAGATAACATGGAAAAATTGCGATATTTATTAAAGATGTCACAAAAATTGGATGTAGAAGAATGCGGATTTGTCGTGGAAAATCGGCTTAGGAAAAAAGTCAAGCACTTCAAGCTGATAAGTGATCGCTTTGCTGTCATCCGCATCGCAGGCACTTTAAAAACATAAACCTAATATGTGAACACACACCTATCGGCGAGGCTGAAGACCCTATCAGGAGGAGTTTGATGACATCTTGGATGGAACCTATGGAACCTCTTCGGAGTATGATGTCAAAATTGTGCTCGGGGACTTCAATGCTTAAGTCGGAAAGGTAAATATCTTTGGTGGTTTAGTTTGTAAGCACAGAATCCTCGAAACGACAGCAAACAACAGCTACCGACTAACCGATTTTGCAGCAGCTCGTAATACAGTGACAAGATTTCCAGGCGGTCGAACTGCCAACCAAATCCACAATGCGCTAATCGATGCCAGGCATGCATCCAACATCATCGACATGCACACATTCCGAGGCGCAAACTTCGACTCTGTACATTTTCCTTTTGCGGCTTAATTCAAAGTTCGTCTCTCCAACGAAAAAACCTGATAACTGCCCAGAAGAAGAAGAGCACGTATACCGAAGAAATGTGACTAAGGATGTTAATAAGCAAACACTGTAATGGCAAACAAAGGAGAAGAGAGGAGAAAAAGATCCTCAGCAGCCTCCCAGCTCAAGGAAATTGAAGAGACCCGCAAATGAAACAACATTCGGAGGTCTTACAAGAAGGCTAAGCAACTTGTGGCTGACTTCGACAGGCCCTTCGAAACTGCGAACTCTCAGGTGCTGGCATATGCGGACGATATTGACATCATCGGATGTTCCCAGCATGCCGCGATAAAAGCGGCTTTCACTGGGATTGAAGAACAGGCAAAATTACTTGGCCTTGAAGTAAACGCGGACAAGACTAAATACATGATATCAGCAAACAAACCAGCATCTGTCCACTGCCTAGGACAGAACCTCACTATTGATAGCAACAATTTCGAAGTATGAATTTAGAACGTTCACCTACCTCGGAGTAATTCCACGAAGAATTACGCTAGGATACCGTTGCTTCTTCGATCTGGCAAAATAATTGGGTTGAAAAATCCTAACTCGAAGGAAAATTCTTCGACGGATTTTTGATTTTGTGTGCGAGGAGGGCTAATGGAGAAGAAGATACAACCGTGAAGTCTACGAGCTGTATCAAGGTGTGGATGTAATCCAAAAAGCCAAAATACATATGTCGAATACATTGGCTCGGCCACATCGACCGAATGAACAATTATGGTCCAGCTCAGAGGATCTTTGATTCTCAGCCCCCAGGTTCGTAACAAGGAAGGCCAAACCTCCATGTTTTAAAGCGCCTACACACGAGGCAATTTGTACGCACAATTTCTAGGATGTTTGAGGGGGGATAAATTGTGTGCGACTCTACACACTTCCCCATTCGACAGTCCAATCTAGGAGTTCGTACGAGTCGTACGTACGTACAAAAAACATGAACTATCTGCATCCAAATTTTCTTTTCATTTTTAAACATGTTGTAAATCTACGTGCAGCAAATCATTATTTAGTGAATTCTGATGAAATTGTGAGAATTCGCCTATACACGGCACAAGTTTTAGGAAGTTGTGGAAGGGAGAACAGAAATTGTGAGATTGCCCGAGCCAATCTGCTGATTTGGTTTGATGAAAGCCCAACTGCTCTCCACACGAGGCAATTTCCTCGCTGGTTCCAAGTTGCAATCAGAAATTGGGTTCGAAATTGACCCGTGTGTAGGCGCTTTAAAGACCATGCCATCGCGAATGCCATGTCCCGGCAGAATGCCGGGATCACAGAGGATAGAAAACTGTAGTGTCTCATAAAGAGACTCTTCACGGGTCGGGAGTCCGCTAAGCAAATATATACAGGTTAGGCCATCTTTAGGTTTAAACAGTAAAATCTCCCGGCTAATTATGAAATAATATTTCATTCAAATGGCTAACCCCACTGGCCTAGCAGTAGGTCATCCTGTCAACCCATTTTTTTAAATACATATTCGGCCCCCATTTCATCTGCTTGAATCGTCTCTAGACTGTTTGCATAGCATCTATCTTTACCGACACTCCACAACAAAAAAAAGGCCAACGGCGTCAAATCGTAGCTCAGTGGCGCCAAACAACATTACCAAAACAACTGATTACACGATAATAATGAGGCACGTAGTGCTCGCCCAAGTCTAAATCCTCAAATTTCTCGCCATAAAAGATCGGTTCTCATGCCTAGTTACGAGTAGCATTCTCTACTGACTGTTACGTCCTTTTCATTATTGGCTTAGAATAAAATTGGGCTAATAATGCCGTCCTTCCTAAAATCACACCAAATTTTGCTAGTTTACGTAATATTCAAGGTGGAAAAGCGCCTCATCTGAAGACATGATTGCTTATGCCAAATTGTTGTCAATTTCGGGCTGCTCTGTATAGTAAACAGAGAAGCGATACCGAAGCGGATGATCATTTTTTTAAGCCCTGCACCAGTTGCAAGCGAATAATCCCAGATCTTCAGGTAAAATTCTCCTCATGCTCAGACTGACGTTTAGTTGCTGAGATCTTTGGCGCGCATACCTTCGGCAATAGCTTCAATATTCGTCATCGAGCGCACAGAACGAACAAGGGAGTGTGGCCGTGGTGTAGTGGTACTAGCCATCGCTTCTCACTCGGACGGTCAAGGTTCGAATCCTACTCATGACAAGTTTTTCATTTGTGTTATTGGAACCTAGTCAGAAAAATCTGCGTATGAAGGCATAACACTGGCATGTAGATTTGGCTGTTGTAGAGTTTCAAGCACAAAACAAGCGTTAAAATTTACAACCTGAATCATTCCGAGTGAAGAAAAACTCTCCGTCCTGTTCGGAATCCCACCCCTGGAGAGTCAATATAGAAACCAAATACACCTGAGTTTCAAATCACTACACCACAACAACTTTCCTTTCTCCTCCTTCTATCTTTCCGCCCGCGCCTTAGCAACAGTAAAAGGGTATCATAAGCCCCTTGAGGCGCGCGTAAAATATAAAAAAAAAACGGGAAAATGTGCGGTCATCAAACAGCAAGCCAATCCACATTAGGTCGAATATCGCTGTTTCTGTGCAAAAGTGATAAGAATAAAATTGTCGTTTTACTTTTGTTGTTGTTGTTTTTTAGTAGAAAATACTTCAAAACAAAGAGACGTGATGGGTGTTTGGTCTAAGAATAGATCACCGTTACACGGCTGTGCGTCAAAGTCAATCGATGCAAGTTTCTCTGCAAATGTGCTTGCGAGGTTAGTTTTACTTGATCAACTTTAATTGCGTGTTACTCGAATTGTCTTGCTAATAATTTATTAGTGTAAAATGGAAAATGAAGAGACACATAAGTATACTATATATATATATGTGTTTAATTAAAACTGTTTTATATTTATGTCGCTTCATTTGCAAATAACTCATTAGCCTACATAACCTTAAAACGGTAGAGAAAGTCTCACAGAAAGATAAATGTCTTTATGGGCCAAAATCATGTGTGGCTAAATTCTGATTTAAGTTTTGTGGTAGACCATATTTCAAAAAAAGGAACTTCTACCGCTCGCGTTGTTGGACGTCCACGTCTGCCATTCAATGCAAAATCAGAATTTTGAAAAAGAAAAGAAGCCCCAGAACTTGCAAATGAGACAGCTGATACTAATCTTCTCGTTCGTGCAGCAGCAACATCGGCTCGTAAACAAGGTGATGCCGATTTGGCCGCAGTCCTTAAAGAAAGTATGAAAAGCCCAACAAGGACATCGTAAAATTTGTAGCAAATATCCCCAATCCCCAAAACCCAATTCCACTTTCTGCGGATGAGGCCTTAACTTTCCTTCTTGAAAACAATCTTTCAAAAAAGCAGTACAATGCAATACGCAACGAAAACAAATTAAGAAACTGCGACCTCAGGGTAAAATAGACCCTCACCGAAATTTCGTTGCAATCTATTTTACTGCATACGACTGAAAGAATTGTTGAGATGCAAAGAGAAGTTTTTCAAGCTGTAATGGAAGCGGAGAACACGGATTTTTTAAACTCCGAATTGATGTTAAGCTATGGATTTGATAACAGCACCGGTCAAGCTCAATTAAAGCAAATATCTAACGAGCCAAGTTCGTCAAATAGCTGTGATGGCTCTCTTTTAGCTACTACAGTTATTCCCTTAAGGTTCCTGCCCTTACCGGGAAAGCCAATTTGGAACAACCACACACCGCAATCTGTAAGATTTAATTGGCCCATTAAACTGGATTTCATAAAGGAGGCAAAAGAAGTTGTTTTAAAGGAAGACCTGGACTTAAAAAAAGAAATTGACGCTATCGAAAAGATATTAATATCGGTTGGTGATGGAAAATCTGTTGAAGTATTATTTATATTATTTTTAACACTAATTGATGGAAAAGTTTTAAATATTATAATTGGAACTAAATCAAACCAAGCTTGTCCCATTTGTGCTGCTACACCTAAGGACTTTATGAACACATTTAATTATGAAAGTGAAATATTCCGTGTAAACCAAACTTAAAGTTTGGACTTAGCCTCCTTCATTGCTGGATCAGATTCTTTGAATTTGTGTTACATTAAGGCTATAAATGCAAATTACAAAAGTGGCAGATACGGGGAGATGACAAGTTGACCATCTTAAAAAGAAAAGCAGACATACGAAACGATTTTTGGATAAACCTATGGCTTCGCGTGGACATGCCCAGAGTAGGTGGCCTCGGTTCCACAAATGACGAAAACACTGCTCGCCGAGCTTTTACTGAACATGCTATTTTTTCTGAAATAACTAATGTTGACAAAGATCTTATATTTCGATTCAAAAATCATGATTTGTTTATCCTGCCAGTTCAAAATCAATCCAAGTCAATTTAAATTATGTGTCTTTGAAACAGCAAAACGTTTTAGGAGCTATATTCCTGGTTGCCAATAACTCCTACGGTCCATAAAGTACCCATACACTCAAACTAAATAATAGAAAATACTGCACACATACAAAGCCAATAGACTGCTCGCAAAAATAACCCCAGCAATAACCTGTAAGACGTATGTATGTAGTAAGGCTGTCGATACTTCAGATCTATTATTTTCGACAATATTTATAAATCGACGCTTACAAAAACGGAAACGTTCCTGAAAAAACACAAAAAAAAACACTGTGGCGCTGGCAGCCCGGTATGGGCCATGGCCTAGCTTCTTGACACTCATTTGTGTTGCTCATGTTTTCATTTTTGTCACATCTGAGCGGGGCCTACGGCTTATCGCCGAGTCCCAACGGCATTCCTTAGAAGCTTTTTCGAAGGCAATTTTTTAATTTCGGGAGTTTGCCATTGCCCGCCGAAAGGGTGATGGCGATTTGAAAAAATTGTTGGTGACCCAGCCTGGAATCGAACCCAGCCTCTCTGCGTGATAGTCCAATGAGCTAACTATCGCGCCATCGCCATCGCGAAACGTTCCTGAAGTCATTCAATTATTATATTGCAGCGAACCCATACAAGAATTTTACATTAGCAACCAAGATGTCGAAATTGATGAAAGTGAAGAGGGCCTTTTTGATTTAAGCCTCCAAATTAATTAGATTTAAGCGATTAATAAATGTTTTAGAATAATAAAAATGAATGACTGAATATAGGTACAATGTATTATGTTTGCATTAATGGTTGCAACAGGTTTAATTTTACTTTTTGGTCGTTAATGTATTAAATTTGATTTTTTTTTACAAATTTAGTCGTTATTAATTTCGCACAGAAAGAGTGGTCATATCACCTATAGTGTAGTCTCATGAACTCTTTTTACAAACTTGTGTACACCACCTACAGTTGGGGCATTCTTTCGACCGAAATTTTGTTTCGAAATACCCACACAAGGTTCAAGTCGAAGACAGAAGCTCATGCTCATAATTGTGCTTAACAAATCCATATCTACAGAGCTTAGATTTCGGCTCCCTATTAAAGCAGTTCATTTCATGCGATACTCCGAAATTTTCAGTATTCACAGGGAATCAAATTGAGACTCTTGAGGACACCCTTCTGCACTGTTGTGAAGTAATTTGTTACTCAATTTGCGACAATAGGGGGTTCATTGATGTCATCCTGTATTCTCATTTCAGTATATATTCGTTCTTATTTGAAGTACATTTTCGAATTACCGATTAGCAAATAACACTTACCAATTGAGCATGAATCCATATTATTGTCTATTTATTACGCTTAAGTGGCTCCATCAGATAATTTTCAATTTTTGTATTGCCATCACTGAATTGGCTGAGTGGCCATATTGATGCCAGGACCTGCGCCAATTGAATTGGTTTTTCTGTTCAATAAATTGATCACCATCGCCTTTGACCTCAGAGGGCAATTGAAAATAAATGCGATTATATTATAATTATAATTAGTTTTTTTTTGGCATACACACCACTGAATCCTTATTAATGTTTTCCATTTAAAAAATATTAATGCTATCCGGTGCAATTTTCCCGTAATGCTGTCCCAAAAGCTGCTTATCCATATAAAAGACTGAATTCAATTTAATCTCTCAGTCAAGAAGGAATAAATTGTTGACATTTATTCATAAATTATCGGATAACCCAATTAAATACGTTCTTTCACCGACATATGGTATATGGTAAATGTATAGTGGCAATCAGGACCTTAAGTTGAAATTACATAAAATTTGCCAGTGTTTGCAGTGGAAAATAAAGTGAGGATGTATCAGATCGCCATGAGTCATCTTCCCATCAACTTTGCATTTAAGAACGTGGAAAAAACCTACTTCCTAGGCCATTCCTTCAGCTAGGTTTGTTTCAGTCACATATGGCCAAAAGCACAACATTCCGAACATCGTAAACAGGTGCCAGTTCTCAGATAAATGAGTACATTCCAACCAATCTCCAAGGCAATCGCTTTGGAGCGTTTTCCCTTACGACAAATACCAACTATCTGGGGCTCAATATACCTTTCTATCCTATGTAAGAATATGTAACCATCCTTCATTTTCTGAATACAGAGGGAATAGCTAGTTCCTCATCTCGGTGTTTTGTTTCCAGTGCCCACTCCCATGCCAAGTCAAATTAAGATAAATGGTTTACATGGCAAACAGGAGGCACCAGCAAAAACATACACAGATTCAAACTGAATCGGAGAGAAGATTGAAATAAAGTGCAAAACTCATTCAAAGGATAGAAGTTATGCTCCACGTTAGGCGAGTCTAGGAATTTCTCAACAAAAAAAAAAAAAAAATTCTCAAAATCACAGAAACTGTATTGAAGCAGTCAACATATCCGTACTTTGACTTCCATCTAATCGACATCCGAAACGCCTTACAGACGCGAACCAAGGATACTATGTGTAGAAGCATTTTGTAGTCAGTTGCTTCGTCTGTTGGTTTACTCATCATCTGCAACTGCCATGATTCTGGAATGCGAAATACCTTTCATTCCTCCAGGATCGACATTTTCTGGTTTCCAATTCTATTTTGAGTTCGACGAGAATTTCAAAAGTAACTTGCCAGTATGGCACAAAGAGATGGGAACAAGGACATGCGAGAAGAAATGCCTTGAAAACTAAAACCATTAACTGGATAAACAGAAGCGAGGTATTGTCTCAAAGTAGCCTTAGGAGGCAATATCCATTTGTCATCTCCAGTTCAAATACAAGTACTCAGATCCTATCTATAAACTCTTTGATATGTAAAGTGTTAGTTACATGTGCATCTAAATAGCATCAGAAAGGAACGAACAATTCAAATTCATTGAAATACTTTCTGCGAAAAATTAATGAACTCTTGTAGCGAAAATAAAGTTGAGGATACTAGATAATGCTAAAACTAATGAAAGCCTATAGAAAACATTCGATAGGTCATGCAAATAAAGAATGTATCACTATCGCATGTGTTTCAGAACTAATTTTTTTAAAGGGAAAACTAGTAAGGACAAGTGTTCTTATTCAGTTTTGAGCATAGTAACGCACACTTTATAAAAAAATTTGACAAGTCGTACATCCTCTGGAAGGCTGACGAGATATCTTCTTTAAAAGAAAAACTTTGCATCACCATTGACGTATTTCGTTGAATAAGCCTTACGACCGGCATCAAAACAGTCTCAAGGCACGCGGTTAATGAATTTTGTGTATTTTTTGAATACACGGCGCGGGCGAAAAAGTATCGGGCAAGGAAGAAAGCGAGGTACCGATGTACATTAGTTTTAAATGTTTACTGGTTGCAATGACTAGAAAACAATGAACTCGACAGGGCATTTCATAAGCGAGTTGTACCATATTTCAGTGGGTTTGAGGTTAAACTAATGAGCATTCGAGGTGAGATGAGTGAGCCCGGTGAGTTATGGTGTTCGAGCCCACGCTGAGCGCCAATTGTTATGGTTGAATCGAAAATTTTCCAAGACTAAATTCGTTTAACCTCCAGGTCATGCTTTGATGGTAGCTGGACCTGGATAAAAGAATCTTGTTAGGCGCCACGTGATCTTTAAAGAAATTACAAAACCTTAATTTAAAAGAAGGATTCGGTCTTAATCAAAAGAAAAGAAAAATCTTCCCCGATGAAAACAAAGAAAAAAATAAAAAATAAATAAAAGAGCGAAGGTTTAACCGTTATAAATGCTCCATTGCAGCTAGGCGGCTTATTGGTTTTGTAATTAGGGGCACATTCGTCGGTGGAGTGAATAACTATTTATACAGTCCCGAACGTAAAACAATGGATTTAACTGGTCGAGTCTGACCTATTCTCGAGATTTGATTCGCACGCTCTACCTACCGGAGTCTTAACTTTTTCAGTGGCAAATGTTTTCACTACACTGTACTATAACACTGCACTCCACTTACCTTTGTTCATCTTTGGCAGTGGATCTCTCTGCCCTTTTGGTCATCTTCTGTTTTGTATTATTATTTTGTTGTTGTTTATGTTACTGCTGTTGTTTGTCTGATCCCTCTTTGGGGGCTGTCTTGTAACTCAGCCGTCCGCCTACATGCCTCTGCTCCTCCTCCGTTGCTCCCTTGTTGTGGTGTAGCTATCAAAGAGATCGTCATCTCTTCACCCATTGATCGCCTTGCTTTCTGCACCAACATCGATTGCGACATGTAGTATTTCTTAAGCCGTTGTATTGCTTTTGTTGATGTGTAGATTCCGAGGATCATCCTTCCATACCCGTCATCATCGTGTTGGGGTTTCTGGCTTGAAAGAACCTTCGGTCCCCACCCGTCAACGACTTTCAGACGTCCTGTCTGATGCTTCCTGTTGCGAATCACCCGTCTCGGCTGCGGATTTCGACAAAGGTGCTCCTAGTGGACATCCTGTCACACCCTGGGCTCATAGTTCATCGTGAGTCTCCCTACCGTCCTTAGGGCTTCACCGACCGAACCCACTCGTTCTCGCCACAGCTCCGTATTCAAAAATTTACGAAAGCATAGTTAAAGGTCTCAAGAGGCAGAATGCTTTGGCAACTTCGAGGAGCCCTAATGGTGAAGATAATTTCAAACAAAGTAAGGACCCGCATATGAATTTTATTGCGCGATTTTGAGTCTTATCTATGAAATGGAGCGAGTTCTTAGTAACACCTTACATTGTGGAGCGTGCATTATACACCACTTTTGGGCTGATTAATTGCTGCTTCGCGTTAATCCCTCTCCGCTGAGAAGCGGCTTGTACGGTTTCTGTCGAAGCACCTGAAGCTACTTAATTTGTCTACGCCAACGCTCGAGGCAGTTTTTTAATTCCTTAGACGGGAATCGGGGGAGCATTACCTTCTTACGGCAAACTCTGAGATCGGAGAAGTAATCGATCAAAAGCTACAAGCAAAACTTATACTATGACACCGTAGTGTTATGTACAGATTCAGTCTAAAAGAGCCGGATAGGATAGATAATTTCTACATGACACGACTCCCATCTAGGCACATGTACATAGAGTTACCAGGTACGAACCAACTTACGTACGTACATACGTTTACATCCGACAGTGACTATTATGGTCTTAGTATCTAATTACTTATTTGGATTAATTCATTCAAAAGTATTCCTACCTGTATAGTAGCCTTTAACAACATTTTTACTAGAGAGTTCTTGTTCAACCAGAACAGGCTGCGCATAGGCCAACCACTCCTGTACATTATTTTTTAATACGAGTATCTTCCGAAGTAGAGAGTTTATGAAAACAGCTTTCAACAAGGCTTGATTAGTTAGCTGATTCTAATCAGCAAATACTGTTACACAGAAAAATCAGCGGCAAATGAATGCGAATTAATATTTAAACAATTTTTTTTGTTTTTATTGGGTTATTCAATGGCTACAAATCTTAGAACAACTTATTCAAAATAACTTCCATTTGCCTTCCAGCACGACTTAAGACGATGTGGTCACTCATCGATTGCGAGACGCACTTCGTGCATGGGGAAATTGTCCACTGCACGGACATGGGCTCATTTCAACGATTTAATATTTGAGTGTCCAGTAGCCTGGTCCTCTAATACGGACCAAAACTTGTAATCCAACGGGTTGAGGTCTGGACTACCAACTGGCCAATCATCCGTTGATATGAAGTCTGGAACGTTGTTTCTGAGCCACAGTTGAGTCGTTTTTGCTTTGTGAGCTGAACCAGATTTTTTCTAGAAAGTCCATGGCTTGTTGTTGAATATTGATTGGTTGAGAGACCTCACAATGGGTTCCAAGACGGTCGATTTATATACTTTGGCCGATGTTTTCACTCCTTTCTCGCAAAAATGGACCTTGGTAACGCCATCGTAGCACACTCTCCACCATACCATTACAGACGCGGGATGGGGGCCTCTTTGAACCATCGGTATGAGTTGGGATGCTTCTCTGGATGACCGAGCATACACACGATCGTTCTGCTTATTAAACGATTCTTCTACGGTGAATATTTTCTCGACAGTAAACAGAATTTGTCTGAGAGCGTTCTTCGCGTGCCGGCTGAGTAACGCTTTCGATCTTCGCTTGCGTTTTTCCTTGAATGAGGCGGTGAGCAGGTGTCCTGTGTGTTGCTTGTACGCGCTGAGTCCTAAATCTTCTTTGATAATGCGAGAAATGGATTTTTGCGAAATTTGCATTTCCCGCGACAAGATTTTCTGTTCTCGCAGCGGTTTTCGGTCGATTCGTTTCTTCAAGGCTTTGATCGCTTTCGGAGTTTTCACTGTGCGCGGACAGCTGGATCTTTGACGGTCTCGTACTCCACCAATATGTGTTTAGTTTAAGGTTTGCTATTGCATAATATTTATCGTTTAACAATTGCTGAAGGTGTTAAAATATAGAAAAAAATCGAAGAAACTGGCTCCGTTACAATTGTCGTAATCATCGAAATGCACGCTCTACAAAAAATGTAGCTGCCGTTGGTGCAAGCGTTGAAGACAATCCAAATCTATCGATTCCTCGGCGAGCAAAACCTTTGAGCTTGTCTTACGGCACATTATCACGTATTTGCATTTGAATTTACATCTAGATCCTTATAGAGTTCAACTCACTCAAGAACTAAAGCAAACTGACTACGGAATGTTAAACATACGTCGATTGGGTTGACTAATTTTTACAAAACATTTATATTTCACTCGGTAGATAATAAACAAAATTGTCGCATATGGAGAAGCGAAAATCTAACCAAAAAAATATCACTGAATGGTGTGCTTTCAATGGAGATATCATTGGTCCAAACTTTTCCGAAAATGAGGAAGGGGTTACCGTCTGCGTCAGTTCTCATTGCCATAGCCAAATGTTAACCGAATTTGTTTGGCCTCGAATCGAGGATATGGGTGAGGAAGACATGTGGTTTCAACAGAACGAAGCCGTATCTCATACAACACGCCCCGTTTAGGCTTAATTGCAAGAAAAATTCCCTGAAAGAGTTATTTTGGATATAGGTGATGTGAACTGACCACCAAGTTCGTGTGACTTGTCACCGTTGGATTACTTTTTGTAGGGCTATGCAAAAGATCATGTTTACGTATACAATCCGCAAACTCTTGATGCCTTGATAATGAATATTTGTGAACTTAGTCCAGCTATGGCCGAGTTATTGTCCGACATGTGTCGAAAGGTTATCGAAAATCACCTTATCAAAATTAATTACTGCAAGAACTCTCTTGGAAGACATTTGATTGAGGTTATATTCCATTCAAAATGGCTAGTTCCAAACAATATATCGAAATAAAAATTTGGTGGAGAACTGCATCAAAAATGTGTTTTATTTAAATTTACTTTCACTACAACAAAATGGATAGCCCGGTGAATAAAAAAACAACAATTCTAGCTTGAATACTGAGTGTATAGTGCATAGCCGACGTGCCCGAGTCCTTTTTAATTCAACGATGTCTCTAAATTGTTAACAATGATTCAAAAAAATGTAAGTAAATCATGCAATAGTACCTACTTTGCCGATGCGATAGTTAGCTCATTGGACTATCACGCAGAGAGTCTAGGTTCCATTCCTGGCAATGGCAAACTCCCGAAAGTAAAATTGCCTACGAAAAAGCTTCTAAAGAGTGCCGTTCGGACTCGGCGATAAACCGTAGGCCCCGCTCAGATGTGACAAAAATAACAACATGAGCAACACAAATGAGTGTCAAGAAGCTAGGGCATGGCCCATACCAGCCCATGGCCAGCGCCACAGTGTTGTTGTTGTTATTAGTACCTACTTTCGACCAGTGCAACATTTACACCATATATCTTGTATGAGCATATAAAAAGACACATTAACAGCTTTTTCTTGAAAGATGTTCACATTAGGAGTACCATGGAACTACTCGTAACTTCTCGACACTAGTACAAACGAAAACAGAGTTCCAGATAATTTTGTTTTAAAGGCGAGACAAACTTAATACTGTTTTGCCTCTTGTTTTGAAACATGAAATAAGTTCTCCTAAATGGGACAACATTTTCTACTTCAATTCGATTTCTTGAACTTTGCTGTCTTCGTTTCATAGTGAACGAAAAAGGAATGAAAGTTAAGTTAAGACGTAGTCCTAAGTACAAGGGAACAACTCCACATACACTTCGTAACCAAGTAAGCCACTGAGAAGTCAAAAGTACGGACTGATAACTAATAACGTGTTGGAATGAAGTTGCTAACAATTCAGCGGCTAACATGATTTTTGTGTAAAGTACAATTTAACTAATTTTTGCGCTAAATCCAATTAACTTACATACCTATTTAAAAATATTAAAAATTAAACTCTCGATTGAATTGAATTCGTTTTCAGACTTTTTCTTTTCTCTGACTATTTCGGAATATAAAATACTCGTAGTAGTAGGTAGTAATAGTACGACGGCTTTATGAATATATAAACTACAGATAATTTACATTAGTTTTGTTCATATTTCCATAAGTCATTTATGGTTTGACTTAAGGGCCTCTTCTAGAATTACAATTTGTGCTCAAAAACTGCCTTCCAAAACACAGGTTCTATACCTGCTTGCATCCTTCGCATAGTTATATACAACTTCCCACTCAGAATTTCCGTTCAATACGTTAATTACCTCATCTAAGTCCCTCGTAATTATTTCGGAGTATAGTATGCTTACGAAGCATTCTCAATGCAATTAATATTCAGCCTACTATAGACCAGCCTATATTCCAATGAATGTGGTTCAGCTATAGATCTGCCATACGTGACATTGCCTGCTCTTTTCTTAATATTGATAAAACATTGCAAGTTGCATATCAGCTAAAATATTTATCCATAGTTTCCCCCCAGTTTTTCCCTCTTTTGAACTAAGTGTGCCCTCTTGTCATGAACATATGTTGCAGAACAATTTTCGACAATTTTCTATAATAAAATCTGCATACAACTCTAAAGGTGCATGCCCACTTGAGAGCACTTTCGCTAGTAAACTCTCGAGAGTAACTCTCGAGTAGCTTTCCATATGAAAGTAAGATTTGTGTGATTTACTATCGCGATTTGATTGCGAGATTTCTGAGAGTAAATTTGCGGATAGTACTCTCGTAACCGTGTCCATTTAACTTGAGTTATTAGTTGAGAGTAGTCATCATGATGTCACATAAGTGGAAACTTGCAGTTGCAGTTGCAGTTGCAGTTGCAGTTGCAGTTGCAGTTGCAGTTGGTTTTGATATTGCTCCGAAAAGGCGAAATAAATGTAGAAAAAACAAAAACGTTCTGGGTTAAGCCAGGGGTGGATCGTCGACATCAATTTGGACTGGGATATAATCTAACAAGGAAAGTTCAAATGAGGATGAGGATCTTCTCCTCAAAAGTATAGGAATTTTTGCCGGTTGTCAAGTAGTCAAATGGAGTATATAATATAATCTATTGAACCGAACATTTTTAAGAGCTTCCTTATTATTGCATTTTTTTATTTCTATCCCGAAATTCCGGAAGGAATTAATTCCACAGAACTTCCTCGGATTCATATCTTTCTATTGACTTAAAGATATTTTTACTGTTCCACATTGTAGCCATGCTTGCCACTAGTTACTCTCACAATACGAACATTGTTTGAAAAGTGCGAGTTGATCTCCGAGAGTAAGATAACATTTGTCCACTTGCGAGCAACTCTTTAAAAGCTGAGAGTAGTAAACCAGCTCTCTGCGAGTTGCTCTCATATCCGTGGCCACTTACGAAATTTCTCTCGAGAGTGGCTTGAGAGCTACTCACCCAAATTTTACTCTTAAGTGGACAAGCACCTTAAGAAACGTGAAAAAAAAAATGAAGGAACTCCAGTTTTTACATGCTGAATATAATTCAGTATAGCTGTTGAAAATCATTCCCTACAGATTCACTACAGAAAGTATCTAAGTAATTTTTCTGCTTCTCTTGATAGCAACAACCCTAAATTTAGGCCGCTGTTGTACCAAATATTTTATATTTCTATGAATGTTCGGTGGTTGGGTATCTCAGAAATATTGTAGGCTCTGTGTTGCAACTGTTTGTTAACCCCAAAGCTTATTTTATATCTCAAGATCGGCTTAGCCAGAAGAGTGAAGGTTCAACGACTAAGATGGTTGGGTCATGTTAAGCAGATGAACACCAATGATCCGGGCCGAAAAGTCTTTGAATCTGCTAATATCATATAGTTGCCAATGGAGTTGAAATTCGCTGACATTATGCTTATCTTTAGCTAATGAAATATAAAATATTCGTAAGTGTACCTTCCGAGCAGTCTTATATTATGATGCTTTAGAAAATATTTTTCTGAGAAACAGATCTGTTAGTAATTCTTCAAATAAAATAGGCACGCAGCAATATATTTGTACAATTAGCACAAACCGTGGTAAAAATATGAAAGAAAAACACCCATATAGTGTGACAGTGGCTCAATTCCTTCTATCAGCCAAAATAAGCGATTCAATAAACATCCGTCTAAATAGGCAAGAACAGCGATTTTTGGATAGAATCCGATCACCACTGAACTATGCGACTATCGAGAGCTTAATTTAAAATATTCCAGACAATTGGAAGCTTAGCCCTTTTCTATATATTCAGATCTGCAGCGATTACAGAGCTCAATGGGACTTTAAAATAAATTGACGACTGTTCTGTTTTGACCAAGTTAACCACAGGGTTTGTCATATTTACGTCTGTCTTCGTAAGCTCTGGATATGTGCTCGTCTCATTCCAATTAAGACAGAAATTCATTTGATGAAAACACTCCGAATACCTGTTATACACAATATACGAGTACTGTCAGCATGATTCAAAGTTGATTTATATCCTTGGAAGTGCATCTTCTTGCACAAAATAATTTATACGAAATCCCCTCCATATTTGTTCACTAAGTTGCAATTCTCCAGGTCATCTAGAATCTTTAATGTAACAACTCAGCCCTTCAATTATGTTAATTCATCGCGACTCTTTTTCACCAGCACCATTAGGCTATGGAAGTCCCTGATAAAGAGTACTTCCCTGTCGACCGTGTGGAACTTGCTCGTATATTTATTTGCAAATGATATTTTTCTTGCAATTTTTCTTGTCGATTTGCCTTTATATAGTGAAACAAGTAAGCTCTCCTTCTACTGGTAAGGCATCCGATTGTTAAGCTAAGTTACTATCCAATTGAGTCCAAAATATCCGATTCTCTTTTCCGGTTCATTCCTTTAGCTACTTGCCTTACTATGACTTCCGTAAGATCTGCCGAAATACTCTTTCGAACTTTTTATTTATTATTATTCACTTGATGAAGTGTCCCTGCTCGTTATTGCAATTTATTAAAAGCCTAGAGAAACATTTTTTCCGAAAAAGAAATTAATTACGACAATAAGTCAATGTATCGAAGATTATTCAGGTTTTGAAAGAAAGGTGGAGACAAGTCAGGATCCAGAGGACTCAAGTCCATACTTTTCAAAATCCGTTCGCCTTTCTGAATTAAGAAGAATAAATCACCTTTTATACTCGTATGCTTCTGTGGGCATTTTGGGAAAAGAAAATTGTAGATAGCCAAAAACAATTTTTGTTTATCTACTTATTATCAATGCTTGGTATAAATTGTTTGATCTTCTGTAGTTTTTTGTTGGGAATTGCTACGAGCACTCTCACTGTAATCGTTAATAGGCAAAGCTGAGTGTGGTGAATGTCTGTTATGTTTTCACCATTCAGTATAGCTAAACCGCCTGACTGCTCACCTGTTGTGTGTCAGCGGGTGTAAAGGTGCTTGACAGTCCGTCTTTCCATCGAAATTTGGTGCGCACATGGCTATACCAAACCCTCTTATTTCGTTGCATCTCCTATGTTAAGTCTACTATTGAAAGGTGTAGGAAGGAGGTATTTTGGGTGTACAGATACACATTATCAAATTCAATTTCTTCAAATATATATAATTACGTTTTCTTCCCCCTTTTGTTTCAACATAAACGAATGGGTTATACCCTAATAATGTGTGTAATCACTAATAGAAAGGCCAACAGATCCCTTACATATAAATTTGCATTTAATTTTGTTTGCGATCGTTGAAATTGTAATGCGGGTGATGAAAATCTGGATACATCGGGTTCTAAAGATCTCTGTACGGAAGAATATCAATTAGGTTATGTTCCGGCTAAAATAAAAACACACAAATCTTTTGGTGTTTCTTACCGTATCGTTTTACTATGTACACTGATATACACCTACATATCTAAAAATACATTATATGATAGAAAATAATTATCAAAATCTAACACAAATACATAAAGAAAATAACAAAACAAATGTTATTCTTTTTGTTCGTCTTCCACGCGGATGCGTCTGGATTATATAGATGTGATGAATCCAGGGGTGATATTGAGGTCGATGCACTTGTGATTTTTTTGACCAAAAGTGTTTGACACAATTTTTAGCGTTGGTAGATTGCAGTAGTCTTCTTGCAACAACAAAAAAGAAAACACTGAGTTGCATACTATAAATTTTTTGTTTTGTGTTTTTATGTTTTTTATACACTAGCTCAACCAACTAAATTAAATTTTATTTTTGTCGACGTTTGTCGTAACGTATTTTATTTCATTTAAGTGCAATGAGTTTTTGCTCATACAGGGGTCTTACGAGACCAAATAAAAAAAATTGATGCGCATTGGTTACAATTGGTTACAACGAAATACACACACAACTTGCCAATTCAAAGGGTTTACCGGACTTATATACCCGAGTGAGGGCGGAAGTGGGAGATCGTGGAGTGTCATGTTGTTCTCACATTTCAACACATACAGCGGCTTTGACGATTGGTATAAAATTTAGGGCATTACCATCAGTTGTAATAAATAATTGTACATTGCATGCATAAACATAAAAAGTATCAAACAACAAAAATATTTACAAGGGGCATGCTACAAAGGTTTGAATTTTGTCCTAAACATTCATTTTCGTATCATTACCGCACCATTTATTACTTTTTTGTATATGAAATCTGCATTTAGAAACCACAAGCAGAATTTTGACACTACTCTTGTATTTTTTTATCTTAGTATTCGGTTTTATTGACATTTTGCAGCCATTTCCAAGGATTACCAGTCTCCTCCTCCCTTCTCTGATTTTTAGAAAAGATCATTAAAAAAACTTAGTGCTGATAGTATGATCTGCATGCGTCTGGTATATCTTCTCTAGAAGAAGCACTCTTTTCTTATTCTTACTTACTTACTTTAGGTGGCGCTACAGTCCGGGGTGGACCTGGGCCTCAGTCAACAAGCTTCTCCAGCCAGCTCGATCCCTGGCTAGCTGCCTCCAGTTTCGCACGCTAAGTTGGCTGAGGTCCTCTTCCACTTGCGTGCGCCACCTGAGTCTTGGCCTTCCTCTACTGCGCTGTCCTTCGGGGGCGGATTCGAAGACTCTTCGGGCCGGAGCATTGGTGTCCATGCGCTCTACATGACCCAGCCATCTCAGTCTTCATCTGTGGCTAGGTCCATGTCGCTGTACAGTTCATACAGTTCGTAGTTGTATCTCCTCCTCCACTCACCGTCAATGCAGACGGGACCGAAGATCGCCCGAAGAATTTTTCTCTCGAAGCAACCAAGAACACCCTCATCCATTTTTGATAATGTCCATGCCTCTGCGCCATAGAGCAGGACCGGGATTATTAAGGTCTTATAAAGGGTGACTTTTGTTGTCCGAGAGAGGGCTTTGCTACTCAATAACCTTCTTAACCCAAAGAAACAGCAGTTGGCAAGAGTTATTCTTCGCTTGATCTCAGCGATGGTGTCGTTATCTGTATTTATAGCGGAGCCTAGGTAGACAAAGTCCTTAACTACCTCAAAGTTATATCTGTCGAGGGTGACGTTCTGTCCGAGACGTCGGTGTTGATTGTCCTTTTTGCTTGACAGCATATACTTGGTCTTGCCCTCATTGACCGCTAAACCCATTTTCGCCGCTTTCGTCTCAATACTCGCGAAAGCGCCACTGACATCACGCTGCTTTCTTCCGATTATGTCAATATCGTTGGCGTATGCCAGTAGTTGGACGGACTTTTGAAAGATAGTGCCTCTTGTGTTTGCTCGTGAGTTTTGCACTATTCTTTCAAGTACGATGTTGAAAAAATCGCATGACAGCGCATCGCCTTGTCTAAATCCTTTGTGGACACCAAAGGTCTCGGTGAGATCTTTACCGACCTTGATGGAGCAGCGTGCATTCTCCATCGTCATCCTGCACAGACGGACGAGTTTGGCAGGGATGCCAAAACTAGACATTGCTCTATATAGCTCGTCTCTATAGATGCTGTCATACGCGGCCTTAAAATCGATGAATAGGTGGTGTGTATCGATCTGAAGCTCATGGGTCTTCTCCAAGATCTGCCGTAGTGTGAATATCTGGTCGATGGTGGACTTTCCTGGCCTGAGGCCACACTGATATGGACCTATCAGGTTGTTGATGAACGGCTTCAGGCGTTCACACAATACAGCGGATAAGATCTTATACTGAGACTAAGGCCTCTGTAGTTGGCGCAGTTCAGAGGGTCTCCTTTCTTGAGAATCGGACAAACAATGCTGAGGTTCCATTCATCGGGCATACTTTCGTCCGACCATATTTTACAGATGAGTTGGTGTATGCTCCTTACCAAGTCATCGCCTGCCGCTTTGAAGAGCTCGGCAGTCATGCCATCCGCTCCAGCAGCTTTGTTGGACTTAAGCTTCGATATGGCTATCTTCACTTCATCCAGGTCGGGTGGACGGAATTTTTGGTCATCATCGTCCAGGTCCAGGTTGAAAGGTTATTTCTTATTCGTGGTTAGATGTTTTATTTACCACTTTTATCATATTTCTGTTTTAGATTTCTCACTAGGCTCTACGCTCCTAAGAGCGTATTTTTTATGACCGATACTCGGTTGTCGAATTTTGAATTTTTGTTTGCCCCATTCCGTAATAATATATACGTATATCGTAGGACTTCGATGCAAGTTTAAATAAAGTTCCCTCTTTCTGAAATTACGTCCCTTAGTTTCCTCAACCCATATCATACCGATCTAACGTTATCTTAATACATTTATGCATCACTGTGCCGACATTCTGGCTTGCGATAACTGTATTCTACTCCCCGAAAAAAAAAATTAGCTCCGGTACAGTACAGTACAGAATTTCAACTTTCAAAAAACCATACACAATTAAACTAACTAGTTATGAATTGCAAGTTAAATTACTTTCCCCTATCAGCTATAATTATTAATTGTCTAATTTAATTACAGTAAGTTAAGTTGCAAGAATCAATTACCCATAGACGATTGGCAATTAAATTTTAAAGAAAAATTGCAATTACAATACATAAATCAAACACGATTGAATTATTAACTTGAATATGAAATTGACTAGAACATTATTTACATGCTAACGACATATGTGTTTGTTTTTCAGGAACAGTAACATTTTCCATTCTACATATTTAGGTACATTCGCAGCAGAAAAACTATCTCAACTTTATGAATTTCATAACTAATTGATGGACAAGACCCCCTTTTAGGGTAAAGCAATAGGGATTCCAAGCCCTTCGGCTACAACTACAAAACTTTTGCATTCATTGTTCGATTATCTGTGTGTGGGAAATCCTATTTTCGCACTTCAATGGGCTTCATCAGTGTGTAAAAGTATTATTGGAACCGAGCTGCCATTCGGAATAATAAAAGCAATCAGCCATGGGTTTGACATTGACACTCCACATTTATTTCCACTCAATCATCGTGCCCACATGTTCCTTCGTTCACTGATTGAGTCGTTCATTCAAAAATAAACAAAAGAGTCTTCACATACACATATACATACATATATGAATGGATGCAAGGTCCTTTGTGTCCCATTTGGGAGATTTTATATCCTCGACATGTGCATATGATACATATTGACTTGCGTTTTATATAAACTTCGGATAGCTATTCGTCCATACACGCATATGTTAAGACTTCATGATGTGATGAATATATAAACTTCCACTGTAGAAAACATTTTAAATGCCAATCGCGTCCTTATCGCCAACAAATTCCCGTGCGATTTTGGGTATTTTTGCTGATTCACATCCATTAAATGCTCTTAACGAGCTAAGTGTTTGCGAATCGCCACTGGAAAGTATTGATTGCGAACTTGAAATCCTATTTGGATAAATAAAAGTGCCTGGCCATAAAGGGTCATTTTCCGATTTCAAAAGTAAAGCTGAATAAAACACACACAGCGATGCGTTTTTGATGGAAATTTTAATTCATTATAAAGTTTTGACTTTGCCATTAAATGTGAAAAACAATATCATTCAAATGGCCGTCTCGGTAATTTTTAACCATTTTTTCTCACACTTCGGGCGGTATCTCGGTCATAACTGGAGTAATGTTGGTTTTTAATGCATCTAGAGTTCGGGGATTATTCGCGTAAGCACGGTCCTTTGCGTAGCCCCACAGAAAGAATCTAACGGTGTCAAATCGCATAATCTTGGTGGTCAATTGACGTCGGCAAAACGTGAAATTGCGCGACGAGGAAACTTCTCTCGCTATAAAGTCATAATTGATCATGTTGTGTGGCTTGTTGCCCCGTCTTGTTGGAACCACATATCGTCCAAGTCATGATCTGTAATCGCCGGTCAAAAAAATCGATCATATTGCTCCGAATTGGCTTTAACCGTCCGCCCATTGGCATCTTCGAAGAAATACGGACCCATGACACCTTTCGACCAAAGAGCACACCGAACAGTCCCTTTGTCGGGATGCAACGGCACCTTTTCAATCACTTATAGGTTTTCTGACCCCCATATGTAGCACTTTTGTTTGTTTACATACCCATCGAGTGGGAAATGTGCCTCATCATAGAAGAAAATGTTGTACGAAAAATCGGTGTTCATCATTACGATGATGCACAGGCCTTACGACATCAGTAACGCTTCCACTCTCTTCAAATTTTTTCACAATTTTATCGATTGCTTGCGTAGTCGGTCAATTATGATGGCCATAATCATCGCGTAGTGCGCGAAAAGTGACAACACTTGAATCACCACTTTTGTAGTAAGTTTTAATAATTCTAACGCGTTATTCAATTTGTAAGCGATCCGTTATTGTATATGGCAAACATTCAACTAATATTATAACACTTTAAATGACAGCTGAGTTCGGCAGGTGTCAAATGCTGGCGTTACCAACTTGAAACTACGAAATGAATGACCCTTTACTATAGAACTAATAAAAAACATTGCAATATTTAAAATATTGAGAAAAAAATTATATTCTCTTACTATATCTCTATATACGGCTTATGTCTTGAATATCGAGAACAGTGTTAAAGCTAAAAGCAAATCCTTCTTTTTTTTCTTTTTTTTATAATTAGCGGGCGCTCAAGGTGTTGTTAGTACCCTTAAAATGATTGAACACAGCGCGGGCTTTTGTCAACGGCTGTTCCAAGTCCCCACGTTTCTTAAGAATATTGTGGTATATATGTGATTAAATCAATTATCCAGGGTTGCATAGTTTTAGGATCATACAAACTCTCCACGTTGGAGAGTTCAGTTATTACCCCAGTTTCAAACCAGAAGTTACCAGAAAGAACTAGAACCCGACAAATGTAGTATAAATACAGGATGAGAAACTGCGGACGATAAGTTGATTTTTGGAAAGCGATGGAAAAGGACCTAAGTCTTACTAAGTGAAAGATAAGAGATTTGAATTGTGAAATAGAAGTGAAATTGTTTGTGAATTGATTGAAAGTTGTATTTAAATAATAATAAATAGAGTGTTTTGAAACAGAATAACGTTTTATCATTTCGAACCCTAGCCGAAATATTACATTGGTGTCAGAAGTGGGATAAAACTTATTCTGAGTGCTGTGAAATAAAAAAAAAAAAAAAAATAAAAAAAAAAAATAAAAAAAAAATGGCACGTACATTGCTGGAGCTAAGTATACCCCAGCTGAAAATTGAGCTAGAGAAGCGGAATCTCTCCGCAGCTGGAGGGAAAAGTGATTTGATTCTTCGGCTACAAGAAGCGATCGAAAAAGATGGAAAAGATCCGAAATCCATTTTGTTCGACGTAGAAGAAGAACATGTGAGCACAGGAGTTGACTTGGCCGTTATGATGGAATTACTCCTTGGATTGAATTCTAAATTAGAAGAACAAATGAGAAGTATGGATTCTAAGTTAGAAGAACAGAAGAATTCCATTGTTGCCGCGCAGAAAGACACTGTTGAAGAGTTCAAGAATTCTCTAGAAGCGAAATTCGAAATAATCGATCAAAAATTAAATATGCACGAGGCAAAACTCGCAAAGGTTGGAACCGAATTCCAGGAACAGTTCGTGAAAGTCGACGAACAGTTCGGGAAGGTTGAAAACAATATTGAGAATCTTGCTAAAGAACTAGAGAGAGTGAAGAAACAGAAGGTCCGAGAAATTTCTACAGACAGCCCTAGAAGGAAAGAGATGCAACCGCCTGTTTTCGATGGCCAAACGTCGTGGCCAATATATAGAAGGCAATTTGAAGCAGCTGCCATGACCAACAACTGGGACGACGGAGAAAAGTCGATTGCGCTAACGCTGGCACTGAGAGGTACAGCTGCGGAATTGCTGCAAACCATCTCAGAAGATAAACAACTCAACTACGACGCTTTGGTTAAAGCCATAGAAATGCGCTTCGGAGATGACCATATGCAACAAGTATACAGAGTTCAACTGCGCAGCAGAGTCCAGAAGAGGGGAGAAACACTTCAGCAGTTGCAGGCCGATATCGAACGGTTGGCGCATTTATCTTATCCTAATGCCGGAGAAGACATTATCAGCGAAATGGCTGTAGAGGCGTTTACCCAAGCAATTGAAGATAGGCAGTTGCAAATGGCTGTAAGAATGTCTGGAACACGAACCCTCCCTGAGGCCCTAGCATTTGCCCTGACGATGAAAGCTGCCGACCAAGCGTCTCAAGAAATCCACCGCGTGAGAGAAGTGACAGCCGTGGAATGCTCATGCCAACGAGCAGACGTCGTGGAGCGGAACAGTGTGCGTGGAGGACAAGTTCGTTGTTGGAACTGCAACAAAATAGGACATCTGCAGCGTCAGTGCTGGGCTCCACCTTAAAGAACGCAGTTGTTTACAATGCGCTGCTGGGAGGCATAAGAAAGAAGAATGTAGCAGGGAAAACATCTATACTGCAAGCAGCGCATCATCAAGTCAACAGGCGGGAATACGTGTAAGGACCAACTTCGGGGGGCAGAAGTCGGTTTCTGGAATTGACGCCCCCAAGATCAAAATCCAAGTCTCCCAAACAAAACGAAGTAACAAGAGCTTTACAGTGGAAGCCCACATTGGCCAGAATAAATGCGTGGCCACCATTGACACCGGTGCCACCGCTTCCATTATAAGAAGGGACATCGCTCCTGATTCATGGCTACACAATACCAGTAGCAACTGTCTGGAAACAGTAACAGGAGCGACGGCGGATGTGTATGGAGAGGTTCTTCTTGCGATCAATCTGGCAGGACTAACATTCCCCCACGTATTCCTAGTGGCCGATATACGCGACGAGTGCATCATTGGACTTGACTTTATGAATGCGTATAATGTAGTGCTTGACACCGGAACTCATGTACTTAAGTACAGGAACGTTGAGATTCCGATGGTGTTCGGGAATGAGAATGCCGCATGCCTGAGGACAGTATTCAGTAACGACTACGAGATACAGCATCGAAAGGGAAGCCTTCACTCTAATGCGGATGCTCTGTCCCGGCGACCTTGCAAATCTGATTGCAAACATTGCGCACGACAAGAGGAAAAAGATGCGGTATCCACTCAACGACTAAGAGCTGAGCCCACTGACGGTTGGAATGAGAGTGAAATGCGAAACGCCCAAAAAGAGGATCCGGATATCGAGCCAATACTCGCTTGGAAAGAACACGAAGAAAAACCAGATTGGCAGGAAATATCCAGTAAAAGTCCCGAACTAAAGGCATACTGGGCACAGTGGGACTCCCTTCATGTTCAAGATGGTGTTTTGAGGCGAAGGTGGGAAAGCTCGGATGGAAAGTCGTTTGTGATGCAGCTCGTTGTGCCACGGTCGAGAGTCAGTGACGTGCTAAGGGAACTGCACGATGGAGTATCCGGAGGCCACTTGGGAGTGAATAAGACGTTAGAAAAGGTGCGAGAACGTTTTTATTGGGTGCATGCCAAGGACGATGTCGAAAATTGGTGCAGAAAGTGTGTCACCTGCGCCGCCAGTAAAGGCCCGAGGGCAAAATGCAGCAATACAACGTTGGAGCGCCATTCGAGAGAATCGCAGTTGACATTGCAGGACCGTTTCCTGAAACCGAAAATGGAAATCGCTACATTCTTGTTGTTATGGATTACTTCAGCAAGTGGCCTGAGGCTTTTGCTATCCCTAACCAAGAAGCCAAAACCGTGATTGAGCAGATCGTTTACAACTGGGTGAGCAGGTTCGGCGTACCGATGGAATTGCACTCGGACCAAGGGCGCAACTTCGAATCCAAGATTTTCCAAGGGGTGTGCGAGCTACTGGGTATCAAAAAGACGAGAACAACACCGCTCCACCCACAATCGGACGGGATGGTAGAACGCTTCAACAGAACCTTGAATGAACACCTATCAAAGGTCGTTGGCGACAAGCAATGCGATTGGGATAGGCAAATTCCAATGTTTCTATTAGCCTATCGGAGTGCAGTACACAACACCACAGGTCACACTCCATCGGAAATCCTTTTCGGTCGAACAATCCGGTTACCTAGTGAATTGATGTTTGGATCACCGCCGTCTGAAGAGAACAGAAATGAAGACGACTATGTCACAGACCTCAGACGGATTATTAGGGACGTGCACCAAAGAACAAGGGATAAGATCAAGATAGCCAGTGACCGCATGAAGACGAGGTATGATGTCAAGGCGACCACAACGGGATTCCAGGAAGGAGATCTAGTGTGGCTATATAACCCTCATAGACGGAAAGGCATATCACCCAAATTACAGCAAGACTGGGAAGGACCATATAAAGTCGTAAAACGCATCAACGATGTTGTCTATCGCATTCAACGAGGAAGAGGCAAGATGAAAGTGGTTCATGTGGATCGAATACATCGCTATATTGGGCAGAATGTCGAAGAGTTTGTTCGGGACGAACAAGTTTAAGAGGGGGATATTGTGGTATATATGTGATTAAATCAATTATCCAGGGTTGCATAGTTTTAGGATCATACAAACTCTCCACGTTGGAGAGTTCAGTTATTACCCCAGTTTCAAACCAGAAGTTACCAGAAAGAACTAGAACCCGACAAATGTAGTATAAATACAGGATGAGAAACTGCGGACGATAAGTTGATTTTTGGAAAGCGATGGAAAAGGACCTAAGTCTTACTAAGTGAAAGATAAGAGATTTGAATTGTGAAATAGAAGTGAAATTGTTTGTGAATTGATTGAAAGTTGTATTTAAATAATAATAAATAGAGTGTTTTGAAACAGAATAACGTTTTATCATTTCGAACCCTAGCCGAAATATTACATTGGTGTCAGAAGTGGGATAAAACTTATTCTGAGTGCTGTGAAATAAAAAAAAAAAAAAAAATAAAAAAAAAAAATAAAAAAAAAATGGCACGTACATTGCTGGAGCTAAGTATACCCCAGCTGAAAATTGAGCTAGAGAAGCGGAATCTCTCCGCAGCTGGAGGGAAAAGTGATTTGATTCTTCGGCTACAAGAAGCGATCGAAAAAGATGGAAAAGATCCGAAATCCATTTTGTTCGACGTAGAAGAAGAACATGTGAGCACAGGAGTTGACTTGGCCGTTATGATGGAATTACTCCTTGGATTGAATTCTAAATTAGAAGAACAAATGAGAAGTATGGATTCTAAGTTAGAAGAACAGAAGAATTCCATTGTTGCCGCGCAGAAAGACACTGTTGAAGAGTTCAAGAATTCTCTAGAAGCGAAATTCGAAATAATCGATCAAAAATTAAATATGCACGAGGCAAAACTCGCAAAGGTTGGAACCGAATTCCAGGAACAGTTCGTGAAAGTCGACGAACAGTTCGGGAAGGTTGAAAACAATATTGAGAATCTTGCTAAAGAACTAGAGAGAGTGAAGAAACAGAAGGTCCGAGAAATTTCTACAGACAGCCCTAGAAGGAAAGAGATGCAACCGCCTGTTTTCGATGGCCAAACGTCGTGGCCAATATATAGAAGGCAATTTGAAGCAGCTGCCATGACCAACAACTGGGACGACGGAGAAAAGTCGATTGCGCTAACGCTGGCACTGAGAGGTACAGCTGCGGAATTGCTGCAAACCATCTCAGAAGATAAACAACTCAACTACGACGCTTTGGTTAAAGCCATAGAAATGCGCTTCGGAGATGACCATATGCAACAAGTATACAGAGTTCAACTGCGCAGCAGAGTCCAGAAGAGGGGAGAAACACTTCAGCAGTTGCAGGCCGATATCGAACGGTTGGCGCATTTATCTTATCCTAATGCCGGAGAAGACATTATCAGCGAAATGGCTGTAGAGGCGTTTACCCAAGCAATTGAAGATAGGCAGTTGCAAATGGCTGTAAGAATGTCTGGAACACGAACCCTCCCTGAGGCCCTAGCATTTGCCCTGACGATGAAAGCTGCCGACCAAGCGTCTCAAGAAATCCACCGCGTGAGAGAAGTGACAGCCGTGGAATGCTCATGCCAACGAGCAGACGTCGTGGAGCGGAACAGTGTGCGTGGAGGACAAGTTCGTTGTTGGAACTGCAACAAAATAGGACATCTGCAGCGTCAGTGCTGGGCTCCACCTTAAAGAACGCAGTTGTTTACAATGCGCTGCTGGGAGGCATAAGAAAGAAGAATGTAGCAGGGAAAACATCTATACTGCAAGCAGCGCATCATCAAGTCAACAGGCGGGAATACGTGTAAGGACCAACTTCGGGGGGCAGAAGTCGGTTTCTGGAATTGACGCCCCCAAGATCAAAATCCAAGTCTCCCAAACAAAACGAAGTAACAAGAGCTTTACAGTGGAAGCCCACATTGGCCAGAATAAATGCGTGGCCACCATTGACACCGGTGCCACCGCTTCCATTATAAGAAGGGACATCGCTCCTGATTCATGGCTACACAATACCAGTAGCAACTGTCTGGAAACAGTAACAGGAGCGACGGCGGATGTGTATGGAGAGGTTCTTCTTGCGATCAATCTGGCAGGACTAACATTCCCCCACGTATTCCTAGTGGCCGATATACGCGACGAGTGCATCATTGGACTTGACTTTATGAATGCGTATAATGTAGTGCTTGACACCGGAACTCATGTACTTAAGTACAGGAACGTTGAGATTCCGATGGTGTTCGGGAATGAGAATGCCGCATGCCTGAGGACAGTATTCAGTAACGACTACGAGATACAGCATCGAAAGGGAAGCCTTCACTCTAATGCGGATGCTCTGTCCCGGCGACCTTGCAAATCTGATTGCAAACATTGCGCACGACAAGAGGAAAAAGATGCGGTATCCACTCAACGACTAAGAGCTGAGCCCACTGACGGTTGGAATGAGAGTGAAATGCGAAACGCCCAAAAAGAGGATCCGGATATCGAGCCAATACTCGCTTGGAAAGAACACGAAGAAAAACCAGATTGGCAGGAAATATCCAGTAAAAGTCCCGAACTAAAGGCATACTGGGCACAGTGGGACTCCCTTCATGTTCAAGATGGTGTTTTGAGGCGAAGGTGGGAAAGCTCGGATGGAAAGTCGTTTGTGATGCAGCTCGTTGTGCCACGGTCGAGAGTCAGTGACGTGCTAAGGGAACTGCACGATGGAGTATCCGGAGGCCACTTGGGAGTGAATAAGACGTTAGAAAAGGTGCGAGAACGTTTTTATTGGGTGCATGCCAAGGACGATGTCGAAAATTGGTGCAGAAAGTGTGTCACCTGCGCCGCCAGTAAAGGCCCGAGGGCAAAATGCAGCAATACAACGTTGGAGCGCCATTCGAGAGAATCGCAGTTGACATTGCAGGACCGTTTCCTGAAACCGAAAATGGAAATCGCTACATTCTTGTTGTTATGGATTACTTCAGCAAGTGGCCTGAGGCTTTTGCTATCCCTAACCAAGAAGCCAAAACCGTGATTGAGCAGATCGTTTACAACTGGGTGAGCAGGTTCGGCGTACCGATGGAATTGCACTCGGACCAAGGGCGCAACTTCGAATCCAAGATTTTCCAAGGGGTGTGCGAGCTACTGGGTATCAAAAAGACGAGAACAACACCGCTCCACCCACAATCGGACGGGATGGTAGAACGCTTCAACAGAACCTTGAATGAACACCTATCAAAGGTCGTTGGCGACAAGCAATGCGATTGGGATAGGCAAATTCCAATGTTTCTATTAGCCTATCGGAGTGCAGTACACAACACCACAGGTCACACTCCATCGGAAATCCTTTTCGGTCGAACAATCCGGTTACCTAGTGAATTGATGTTTGGATCACCGCCGTCTGAAGAGAACAGAAATGAAGACGACTATGTCGCAGACCTCAGACGGATTATTAGGGACGTGCACCAAAGAACAAGGGATAAGATCAAGATAGCCAGTGACCGCATGAAGACGAGGTATGATGTCAAGGCGACCACAACGGGATTCCAGGAAGGAGATCTAGTGTGGCTATATAACCCTCATAGACGGAAAGGCATATCACCCAAATTACAGCAAGACTGGGAAGGACCATATAAAGTCGTAAAACGCATCAACGATGTTGTCTATCGCATTCAACGAGGAAGAGGCAAGATGAAAGTGGTTCATGTGGATCGAATACATCGCTATATTGGGCAGAATGTCGAAGAGTTTGTTCGGGACGAACAAGTTTAAGAGGGGGATATTGTGGTATATATGTGATTAAATCAATTATCCAGGGTTGCATAGTTTTAGGATCATACAAACTCTCCACGTTGGAGAGTTCAGTTATTACCCCAGTTTCAAACCAGAAGTTACCAGAAAGAACTAGAACCCGACAAATGTAGTATAAATACAGGATGAGAAACTGCGGACGATAAGTTGATTTTTGGAAAGCGATGGAAAAGGACCTAAGTCTTACTAAGTGAAAGATAAGAGATTTGAATTGTGAAATAGAAGTGAAATTGTTTGTGAATTGATTGAAAGTTGTATTTAAATAATAATAAATAGAGTGTTTTGAAACAGAATAACGTTTTATCATTTCGAACCCTAGCCGAAATATTACAATATTAAGTCTTGCAACATTGACCCAACTCCTGATTATCAGCTAATTTTTCCAATCTATTCATAAAGACGCATTTGACAATATAGCTAAGAAGGTTGATATTGGACATATTCAACCTCAGATGCTCGCATTACAAGCGTAGATGAAGTGACAACATCGAGGAAACTCATCCCACTCTTGGATACGATCGTTCTAAAAACATCTCAAGGATAGTGCCAACTCAAATTCCAGCCGAAAACCTTTCCGAGGAGCTAGAACGAATATCCGCACGATCGGTAGATAGAAGACAAGCTAGTCAAGAAGTTCAATCGTCGAATAGCAGCAGCTTGTCAAATATTTTTAAGCTGGCGGGTGGACCAAAAGCTGAAAAAGCCGATGGAAATTATTTCACCAGAATAAACATATCAAAGACGCACAGGGCACTTGCTCACCAAAAAAAAAAACAACTCAGGTAAGGTGGCTTGAATACTGCAAAGACCCACTCCACGAAGAGTTTCCACGTGAGGCCATCCCTGTAACTGATCCATTCGATGAAGGAGTTCCGGATTTTGCTATGGAAGAAATAAGAGCAGCCGTCGGAAACATGAAACTGAAAAAAGAGGCTGGAACAGATAGCATACCATTAGAGTTTTGGTCGAAGATGGAGTGGGTCGGCTATGAATGGTTGTCCAAACTACTTAATAAAATAAAAAGAGTACAAACAATGCCGGATCAACGGAAAGTAGCTTTTTAGTTCTCCAAAGGGGGGAAAAGGTGCCTTTCGAGAAGGCCATAAGAACAGCTCAACTACACTAATGTCACACGACGAAGATCGCTAAATGAGTTTTAAATGAACCCCTCAAACATCATCGACCTCGAGAAAGCATTTTGATAGAGTTCCTACGAATCTCATATGTACGGCGCTGAAGTTTCAAAAGATGCCAGAAACTTATACCTATATAAAAATAATACAAGATTCCGCTGGAGTAACTCAAGAATTTCCTGTTATGTCGGAGTGCACCAAGGAAAGGTTTTTAGTCCTTTCCTCTTTAACTTGGCTTTAGACTATTATTTAAAAGACTGCATGCAAAAAGAAAATGTTTCTGCGATTCTTTTCGCCGACGATGTAGTTATTCTTAAGTCATTCAAAGACGGAGACCCTACTAGTCCATTTTCGGATCCTTTGCTACTTATTCCAGATAATATGTTAGAGGAAACAGTTCTTCAAAAGAGCTCTAAATAAAAACCTCGGATCGATTGTGAATATGGAAGCGAAATGTGACGAAACGAAACACAGAGTTGACTGGATGAAATGGCCGGAAAACTCCAGCACTGCTGGAAAATGACGGCGGTTGAAATTAAAATGTTAAGGTTGCCGACTGGAGTTACAAAACTCGATTGCATTAGAAATAATTGAAAATCTTGAATAGAATAAGCTGGTCTTGCCATGTGCAGCGCAAACCGCCGGTTAAAAACGCCTTAAAGGTGGCAGCCCCAGGTTTTTTGCCACATGCTTGATCTTAATGAAAGAGTTGTGCACAGTACAGTGTACTCTGGTGTGTACTGCGTCATGTTTCGGATGGATTGGCAGAACTTCCGCGCATGGTGCGGACCTCGCTCTTTATTTCTTTTCATTTCACTGATTATATTTTTCTTCCAGTCTGTGAAGTTTTTTTCTTCTCTTCTGAGACTTTTGTATTTTGTTTCACGTGCCTGCGCTCTTTGAGATTGCTGCAGTGCTCGGTATGTACTATTCTTACGTTCAGTCGCTACTTTACATTCATCATCAAACCAGTCGATCCGATCTCTGCGACTACTGCCTTAGATGAAATCAGCAGTACTTATGACTTTATTTTTAAGGCGTGTCCACTTCCCTTCAACGACTGGCACTCTGGTCTCTGAACTTACTCTATCCTCTTCGTCGAGCTCCTCTAGGACGAGTCTTAGCGCGTGGCCAAAGGTGTAACTGATGTTTTAAATGGGTAGGGTAGTCGTATTGATCCGAACCCGAGCAGCGGATGCAATGTGTTTTTTCTGGGCAATCCGCGCTCGGAATACCATACCAGCAAGATAGTGATCTGAGTCGATGCTGTCACCTCAGGCTTATGCAGCGGGGACGATCTATCAACACGAGGTCTATTTGGTTGCGAGTGACTCCATTATGTGTTACCCATGTGACTTTATGGATATCTTTACGCGGTAACCTAGTACTCGCAACGACCAAGTTCTTGGATGCTGCCATTTCTATGACTCGTAGTTCATTATTATTAGTGTTCTCATGCAAACAATGAAAGCCTGAATACTGACTCCCAATCTATTTTCGCGTTGAAATCACCAAGGATGATTTTAACATCATACCTTGGGCGGGCATTGAGGGTCCTTTACATTTATATATTGTTGAAGTATCATCACGTACCTACTCCCTACTCGCGGACAAACAGGAAAATGTGTTCTCTTTTATAGATGTAGAGAAGAGAAGATTACGATTTCATTACTACCCCAATTATTACCAAACACGCATACATTTCAATGATTTCATATTCAATTAGCATAGAGCTTTGCTAAAACCTGTGTATCTCGGAGGGGATGTATTTCTGGATTTCCTTAAAATACGTTTCGGACTATATCCTTAGGGTCTTGGACACACTATCCGGAACACCTACGAGTAGAATATGCGTTTTTTACTTCATTTGAAATTGAGGAATACGAGAACATTGGAATTCTACATAGTACCACCATTTAAGAAGTACTAACTGCCTATTCACAATTAGAAGGCAGTTGGTACAAAAATGTAAGTGCTCTACAGTGTCAAGTTTTTACTATTTACACTTAATTCAATTAAATTACAGTCCCACTAATCCGTAGTTAATGAGGCGATTTCACTGGCCCTTATCCCTAAAACTCGCAATAAATTACACCTTAACGAAACGAAACTCTATTATCACCGCACCCCACACAACTTCTAAAAGAAATAGGAAGAACATTTCAATAAAATAGGGATAACGTTTTTTGAGTAGTATCTCTCATCTTTGTTGTGGTTACCGTAGAAATAAGTTTCGAGGTTATGCTGATGTCGAATAATGTGTTTCAATTTGCAAATAAAAGCACCCACCAAATATCGATTGATGCGAGACCATCGTCCCACTTTTGTGTCCCATTTTTGTTTATCTCGATTTTTATGTTACGAGTATTTTGAAGGACTCATTAAACTGAACTTGTTCCTCTCCTCCAATTGGGTTGAGAAAATGGAAAAGCATGCATTTCAAGGTAATTACTAGTGAAACTTACTTTTTAATGTTCTGCAAAAACTTTTACTAACACAAGCAATTGTTATTTGACATCAAACTTCTTAAATAGTTTATAAAACAAAAAGTCGCTACAGCAAAAGATATAACTAATAAAAATCAATGAACGGTGGAACAAAAGTGGGGAATAAATGGATAAAAAATTGATAATCAAAAGAACTTTTTGTATTCGGCTTCCTTTCAACTCTTTTTGGTGGTTTTATCTGAAGGATTTCACCAATAACCAGGAGAGTAAACAAATCCGCAACTCATCTGTCCATTTTTTCCTTGCTCTATCCGTTAGAGCGCAGGCAAATATAAAGGAACCTTGTCGCGATTAGAGCTAAACTTCGGAGTTATGGGAGAACCATGCGAATGCTAAACTTTCCAATTTAGCGAAAGTTGACGAAAAAGTTTCAAATGAAACTTTATCCTTTCATTTATAAGTACTCTGACTTAGATTTTAATATCTAATGAATATTAAGGCAAAACAACCGGCAGAGCGGAAGGATATATTATCCATGGTTTCATGAAGGAAGCAATACTTTGGAACACTTGAATATTGCATTGAATGTAGAAGTTGAAAGGGGAGAATATTTATTGATTGAAATAATGTTGCAAGAATATTGAATTGCACAAGCATGAAAATGTCAGTTATGTATGTGTAAGTTGTGAAAGAGGCGAATCTGTGTCATAGTAAAGATGTATCCACACCGAATGAAACTTTTCAGAAGCAGTTTGAAAATATTTCTTTTCATGTACACGCCAATTAGGTGAGTGTAATCACTGAGTGACATCAACCTGGCAATGACCAGAGCTGCAATTTTAACTTCCCATCAATTGTGCTAATTTTACTTCCTCACATAGGTTGATGGGTGCCGGCCTCATCCAAGGAAACCAAGAACAAATAGACACTCTTATTAATGAACCTCAGAGTGAAGACGATGAACTCACATCACCCATCCAACCAACGGTGGCTTCAAAAGCCAGTTTGGCGGATATCTTTTATAGGCTTCTTGAACATATTTGGAGTTGAAGTCAGTTAGGATTTTAAGAACTAGTCAGGGTACTGAAATAGAAACATAAGCGGAGGAAACCTAAACTAAGCTCTCATACCCTGACATCTGTTACTGATTCTAGTTGCGCTAACCAAGTCGGTTTACATCCCTTTCTATTTGTGCGTGCCACCTTAAGTGGAGTCTTCCTCGAATGCGCTGTCCCTCCGGGTTAGATTCGAAGACTCTGCAGGCCAGATCATAGGTGTCTATTCGTTCTAGATGCTCAAGCCATCTCTAACGACTTAGGACAGTTTTCTGACAGCTCATACAGTTTTTCGTTACATCCGTTCCTCAAAAGTCCGTCAACAGAAACGAGATCGAATAATTTTCGAAGGATTTTTCTTCCGAAGCAACTCAGCTTGGCAAGATTACCAAAACTAGACATGGCTTTGTATAGCACGTCTTTATAAATGCTTAAAATCCATGAAAAGATGGTGAGTACCGGTTTGAAATTCAGTTTTTTTCAGGACCTGCCGGAGTGTGAAGATTTGGTCGATTGCGGACTTTTATGGTCTGAGAGCATGAGAGCATTGAATGAGGCCAATCGGGTTGGCTACAAAGAGTTCCAGATATTTCACACAATAAGGCAGATGAGATCTTTTATGCGATGTTGAGGAGATTTATACTTCTAGAGATTGCGAAGTTGATAGTCCTAATTTCCTGAAGATCGGACAAATATTGCTGAGGTACCCAAGTCATTGCCTGCCGTTTTGAAAAGCCCTACAGTCGTCCGTTCCAGCAGCTTTATTGGGCTTAAGTTTAGGTTTTGCTATCTTCGGGTGGACGGAATTGTTGGTCTACGAGTACATCTTCCCGCTTAATTTTGGATGACAGCGGTTTTCAGTTCGTTATACAGTCTACAGAAATGCTCTTTCCACATTCTCCACAGGCTTCGGTTCGTGGCATGTTTTTTTTCACCATTTGGTAAGACTTCCAAATCTCATTCCTGGAGTAACAACTCTAAATTTTCTCGACTACTCACTTTTCATGCTCTTTCTTTTTTCTCCTGAGATGCCGATGTTCGTCTCTCCTATTCTGCTTATAGAGCTCGTGAGCGGTTCAAGATTTTTTATGCAGCACCGTCTTGAATGCAACTTGCTTTGATGCATGTGCTTGCCGGCACTCGTCATCAAACCACAGGTTTCGTTTCAGTGGTCGAGTGAAACCCATCACATCAGATCCGCCATCTCTGATGGCTTTTAAGCAGTGTAGCTCTGATACTTGATGCTGGAGGCAGAGGACACCTTAGGAGATTAAGGCAGACTCGATCAGAAAAGATTAGACCTCCTGCAGTTGTCTATCTCTTGCATTTGTAGCCGTCTGACGTCGAAATTTTTCACATCATTAGCTTGCCCTTGCGCTGTTCGGAATATCCGTAACAGTACCTTGGCTACAACAAGGTAATGGTCCGAGTCGATACAGGCTCCTCAGAAGTTTCGGACATCCAAAATACTGGAGGGGTGTCTTGCGTCGATCGCAATGTTATCAATCTGTTTGACGGTTGATTGATGAGGAGTTCTCAAAGTCCCCTTGTAAATGTCAAGATGAGAATTTCATAGCTAGGATATTTCTCATAAGCCTTGTTCCAGCTCAATCACGTGCCGGAAACTCAAGACTTCTTGCCTAAATCTCTCTCCAACGACAAATCTGCATCCATATAGGCGCTGCATTAACCGTCGCTAGAAATTGTGGTAGTAGATGTGATGGTTTTTCATCATCCTTTTGCCCGACCCCTCCCATCGCTTCTTTGGATGGCGGTAATATATGCTACTGCACCTAACCTGTTTCGTTTCGCGGGAAGTTCCGTACTTCATTGTTCCTTTTTAGCTTGCAGTGATTATCAACAGTAGATCCGCCCGTATCCGAGGCTTGTTTCTGCTTCGTAACGTAACTTTCCACTCCGTGAGCGAGTTGTTACCGTCGAAAAAAAACCCTTGACCTGGAGAGCCAGTTCTATATAAGATACCCCTAGGACGATGGGTTGGTTAGACCGAAGCCAGTAACTCGTTCGGGGAGGTGAGCGCTGCCGCTACTCTTTAAGTAGCTCATCATAGTCTGAAAAATTCCTATCTGCCTGAGCTTCAAATATGTCGGGATAGCCGGGTATGGTCTTATTTGGGTCTGTCCGGCATTTTACGAATACTTTGCCGCTTTGGGAATTCACCCGCTGTCCCGTTTATAATGCTGATATTTTTGGCTGCTGGTCAGCACTAGCTCTTATAAGTTTGGCAAGTTGAGTCCAGATAGATATCGACCAGTACCCGATGGATACCACTTGGATGTAAGGTGCTTCTGAGTCACCTCAATAAGGGCTACTTAATATGTTAGTTTTCTTCAAACGAGGTGAGTGGCTAACCAAATAGGTATACTCGTGTCTTCATGGCTTCAAACATCACCTGATATAACTATGGGGAGTAAAGCAGCTTACACTCTCCGCCAAATGCCAACTCCAGGTGGGAAAGTACTCGTACATACGAGTATATCAAGAATACAAAACAAAATTCAGAAATGTAGATTGCTATTGCATCCATGGTTACCATAACCCAGTGATTGGCCATAAAGGTACAACGACCAAACCTACCTTTATATTGGCGTCGTTTTAGTTAATTTAAATGCAACAGCGGCAACAAGGGTTCACGAGTATGTATAATATGTTTCTGCATTTGCTTAAAAACCGATTGCTGTTGATTTGCCGATATTAGCTTCAACATGAGCCATGCACAGTCCTAAACTCAACGTCCCCCTCACCACAATAATTGCGGGAGAATTGTTTTAATTACATATAAAATGCTTTTCCAGTATAACGCTCCTCTGAAACGTATCTATTGTGCTGCTCAGCAAAGCAGCCTGAGCATGCAACATATCCGACCACAAATTAACACAATGTTGACCACCTAGTCACTTCTCGTTCGCCTCGATGAGTTTAATTCGAAAAGATCAGCATCCAGTCGAGCTGCTTCCAACAAATTTTCGAGTGATGCATGGCTAACGACCGGATGGATATCCAGCGAGCATTAGTTCTTGGGATGCAATGGGCTCAGCTCTTCTACATGGTATCGGCTTTAGGTCTCGTTAAAGGTTTATTTTTTTTTTCGCGCAATTTCGGATGCACATTTTGGGCTTCAGCTAATTTAATGGCAGGATTATATGGAGTTGTGGTGATGGTGAAAATCTCCAGTGACCAAGGGTAGTTCTAATATAGAGGGTGGCTTCTACCGTGCATACAGATTTTAAAGTTTGAGTTCGTTTTCATGGTTTCGGCATAATCCATAGTACCGCCTCGTAGGGGACATGTTTCAATTCAATGCTTTCAGTTTGTTAATCCGGTTAATCCGGCCGAGTGTTAGTAGCGCTTTTATTCAAATCAAATATTTTATGTGGAGCATTTTCAAGGGATATGCCAGACCTAGTTCTGGTTTTGCCTCATAGAATCTCACATAAAATCGGAAATGTGAGGGTGGAAGCGTACGCTTGTGTGTAACTCGTGATGTGCGGATTTGCAAATATTTTTGTAAAAATAAATTTATGGAAAATATGCTGTCCGAACTAATGTGGTATTCATAGCCCTTTTTGAGTTAAACTACTTAGCAGAGTGGAAACTATGGACAAAATGAACAATCGGTATTAAGAATCGTTTAACAGTGGGCATGGGGATTAGTTGGATATTCAAGTACCGGTAAATGCTTGAACAAGTCCTGGAGAGACTAAGACTGCTGTCTCTGAATCTCTATCTCTAAGTAAAGGGTGAAAACGATGTTGTAACGAACAGAGGTTACAATGAAATTGAAAGAGATCGGTTGATGAGAGCTTATCCGAAGTCGTAGGTTATGAAATGAATTCCTATAATTCAATATTTCTGCCGATACCAGTAGCTTGACGGATTGAAAATTGTGATGCCTACAACATTGAACTTTTCCTATGCTGCGAATGCTTATAATTTTTCTAAGGCAACAAATGCAATGAAAGAGGAAACATATACTGAACTTCACACTTTATAGCTTGGTTAGCAGCAGTTAAGCTAAAGAGATTACAAACTTAAAAGTACTATAGTTTGACTTTATGAATTATACATCGAATCTTGTGCCAGGTTTATCAACACAGAAAAAATCAAGCAAACATCAAAGAGAATTTTCAGAAAACCTTTGGAACTCCTGAACTTCTTGCCACGGAAAAACGTAGAGGATGCTATCTGAAACCTAGACCTTGCGCTCACCAGATAATGGAACTTCTCCTTCAATCGTCCGATCTATCGGAAAGATGGGCGTTTTTACTGTCTCAGCTATAGAGCCATCAGTTTCCTTTACATCGTGTATTAGATTTTGACTGCCTTATTGCGTGAATGTTTGGAATTTTGGGTCAATGATCTGATTAGATGTTATTCTTGAGAAAGTAGTATGAAACTTGCAGCCCAAAAGCTAAGCCACAACTTTTTAAGAAGTTGTCCAACCACTTGCAAAGCCTGATTTTATTGAAAACATTTGCAGGGTGACTCGCGCCAATATCTGGTGCCTCTGCAAGAATCTATTAAGCTGTGAAGAAGTTCAAAAAAATAAAAAAAAACACTGTGGCGCTGATAGCCCGGTATGGGCGATGGCCTAGCTTCTTGACCCTCATTTGTGTTGCTCATGTTGTCATTTTTGTCACATCTGAGCGGGGCCTACGGTTTATCGCCAAGTCCATACGGCACTCCTTAGAAGCTTTTTCGTAGGCAATTTTACTTTCGGGAGTTTGCCATTGCCCGCCGAAAGCTTGATGGCGATTTGAAAAATTGTTGGTAACCCAGCCAGGAATCGAACCCAGACTCTATGGTTGATAGTCCAATGAGCTAACTATCGCGCCATCGCCATAAGCCAACAACTGATAAAATACAAGAACTTGACTAACAGACGAGTAACAACCGCATCATTTCTAGCCAAAGGCTACTCCCCTGTTCCACGGGGTTATGTTTTACGACTTGCACGTAGAGCAAGGAGCTTAGTTTTAGTTAGCAGAAATCTCACACTGGCATCCTCAGGGTGTGCGGCCATATGGAATCCCCTTCCAACCAACAAAACAAAAGCATATTCACTTCAGACTTTGGCTTAAAGCAAACATTAATATCTTAACCTTGGAGAACTTGGATCAAAGCTAGAAAGGTTTGTGTTTTTGGCATTTTTAAACACGAAAATTTCTTAACGACTGGCAGAACGATTTTAGTAGCCCTAGGTGTCCTAGTGATTTGATAGCATGTATTTCACATGCTTTTTCTTAAGAATTGACAGAGTTTGGCATCAGCCTCGTTTGTCGAAAATGCGTGCATTTGGGATCAATAAATATCAGTGGATTAGAACTTAGCTTTCACAACCTTTAGCCAACGAAACTGTTTTGTAAGGTTTGAAATCTGATATCCAAGAAAATAGATGCTGCTGCGCCTTAGGACTAACTCAAGAACTCCAGACTTTGCACTCTCGGAATGTGCGTCAATTACTAATTACGTTGAAACAACAACGCGTATTCGATGTCGCCAAAAATGCTTCGAAATATATAGGTTCCCTAAGCGATGAAAGAATAACACTTTTCCCCCTCAATCTGTGTATAAAGCATTTATTAGCTCGAAATTGATTGAACTCCACCACATTCAGTCAGGTGCCCCCAAGGTCTCTATGCGCTTGATAGATGGAATTTAGAACTCTGCGATTGAGCTCATAAATGGTACCATATCGGACATAATCAATCATCGACGTAATATCTCGACGCACCTTCAAGCTGTCTATAGCAACATCGATCTTTCTATAAAAGCTCAACAGCACAACCTTAGGCTCATTTCTGAACGTACTCTGAAATATTGAGATATTTGTTTCCATGTCGTTATAACCAGCAAACATTCAAAACCAACGTACATCGATATCTTTCTTTCTTTTCTCATCAAAAACCCCTCATCAAACAGGGTGAGTCGGAATTTGAATTTCAGATGGCTGTCAAAGTATTAGAGTCTGCAAGTAGAAATTAGGCTTGTACCTAAAATTAAAAGCTGACGCTCTTACAAATTTATCTTGTCTTAAATCTGAAACAGTTTATCCTTGATCCAAAATTGGTTGAAGTTGTGCATCAACTGACTTTTGACACCGCTGATATTGTACCTTCTACCGTAATTAGACCAGAAATACTCGTTAATATAAAGTTAATCAGTGTTCGTTGTGCTTATGTTTGGCTCTAAATCGAATTAGTGCGGGGTAAGGAATTTAGTCGAACCTTTGAGGATGACGCCAAAACCAATCACATCCTTAATCACACTAGGAAAATACGGGAAATCATGCTCGTGCGCAATGACCGTAAACTATAACAGATAGAGTAATCCAACTTAGGTCAAGAAATCAAAACAACTCTACTATAAGCATATCCGGAGCTCTAAGTCCATTCAATTTCCATAACCCCGAGGCTGAGATTGCTAAATATAAGATCTTCAAATGATTTACTAGTCAAAGCTCATGGAAGGTTTACGGCTTTTTTAGGGTTGTGTACGTTCTTAGTTAGAATTTCGATTCGCTTCAAATTTTCGTAAACCCACCTGTGTGACGCATGGCTCTTTAAGATGAAGGCAGACCAAGCAAATGAGATGATCATCTCTCCATATATATATCTCCATATATTATAACCCAACGGCGTTATAGCTCTTTCTCAGTGGAACGGCTGCAGATTGAACTTTTTACAATCCTTTTGGCACGTCTTTGCTTTGTCCGTACATACAAAGCTAAGCAAACTAATTGGAAGTATTGCGGCCTATAACTGCTTTTACAACCGCCATATGCCTCTCCATACCAAATAGAAGTATTCAGCAGCAAATAAAAACATCATCTTAATTTTGCTGTCAAAACGTCTAATCGCACTTTACTACTGTTGTGGCTCTAATCCAAAATTCAATTGGGAAAAATAGTTTTTATTTTCACTTTCCAATTTGTATTCAAACAATTAACTCTATTTCGTTTAACTGCATTAGCAGTGTATGCATTGCATAAATATCTGACAATTAATTATGGTCCAGTCAGCTCTCTCTCTCTACCATGAACTCCAACCGTTAATGCTGACAAAAGGCTAACAAATTTTGCATAGACAAAGCCTTTTTTGGGCTATATTAAAATCGGAGACAGGGCCTCACTATCCCTCGTGAAAAGTTCACATTTCTGTGGGAATATTAACATTTCATCGTATAAAATTGTTTTCATATATATTTTTCCCTTTTTTTTTCTTTTAAAACTTCATTCAGAAATAATTTAAATTTACGGTTGGACGCGTTCAGTGTCAACATCCTATGCGGCTAGATAATTGAATAAAATGTGCTGGCAAAAATGTCCCCCAGTTTAAGTGCACAGAAATATGTTAATTAACTTTAGATCCAATGATTTACTGTTTAATAAATAAAATGAAAAATTAATGCAAGTACGAACTGCATTCAGCATATTCAGGTAGACTCCAGGGATTCTGTTCGAAAACTAATTAAATTCAGCAAATGAGCGTACTTAGAGAGGCTTATTCTAATTTAATAGAACTCTTCCACAATCACCGTTATAGTCAGGTCGGTCGAGTCATTAAATTAAAAATCAAACGGGATTTAGGTGTGAATCAATTGTACAGTTGTGCAGTTTGTTGCATTTAAGCATTGGCTAAAAAGGATAATTTAATCTGATATTTAGAATTAGGGATAATCACAACAGAGCTCATTTTTAAGCGGTATTCAGTACTCTGATTAATTTGGTTTAGAGGTATGTCCGTATTAAGCAATTGTACGAGTATTTTTGGGAAATTGTGTTTTTTTGGGTTATATAGTAATTCTGCGAGCTTCAGGGATTACCAATGTACACATTAGTTGTTTTTAAATGTTTGCAAGTTATAATATTGCAAAGCTTAGGAAGGTTAAAGATGTATATTTTTAGAATATTTCCCAAAATAGGGTTCAGGATACACTAATGGGCATTCGTAGCAAAACTGGTTTAACGGCTAAAGAAGCAACATTACAGCGCTGTTGTCACTCATATGTTTTAACTGCAGAAAATATAAGAGGCGCCTGGGCAAAATTGGTCATTGCACTCCAATTTTAACAGATCAGACAAAGTGAAAGGTATATTAACTGCATCACTTGATACAATTTTTCCGACAACGACATTCCAACGGAAAGTCTTCGATATAATTACTGAGATCAGAATGTTTTTCGTTCCCGCCATTACAAATGTCATTCAGGGATAATAACTGGGTACTTACAGCATAGACAGCAGGCAGTATTGTCTTTCGGAAGTTTAAAGTTGTTGGTGATTCCCCAATTGTTATGTTGGAATTTAATGAGTAAGGAATACCTTGCCACTTCCATTGTACAGCCCAAGAGCAGGGGTGCGAATGCCGAGTACTATTATTATCAATGGAATACACCATTTTGAATAAGAAATAATAGTACTTTCGGAAGATAGTTCCTAGTGTAGTGTTTTTTAGAAGCGGAGAATTTTAAATTGGCAAAGTTGTTTTCTGTGACAGTCGATTTGAATGTTCTCGGTTCTTTTGCGGTTATTTTGGTTTTCATTCATCATGAAAAGACTCACGCCGAAAGACCATTTCCAAATTGTTCAATTTTATTTCGAAAAACATGGTTCAATTCGAGAAACTCATCGGACATTACGTGAATTGTATGATGCTCATAATCGTTTTATGATGTTACGATGGTCGCGATAGCGCGATGATTAGCTCATTGGACTATCACGCAGAGAGTTCATGGTTCGATTCTCGGCATCTCCAACAATTTTTCGAATCGTCATCACCCTTTCGGCGGACAATGGCAAATTCCTAAAAGTAAAATTGCCTATGAAAAAACTTCTAAGGAGTGCCCCGCTCAGATGTGACCAAAATGACAACATGAGCAACACAAATGAGTGTTTTTTTTTATAATCGAGAAACTATAGATTGTGCTCGTAATACGCTTACTCTGAACGATAATGTGCATCCCATAAGACGTCGTACAGTGCGCACACAACAAGCGATTGATGGTGTGCAGCATTCTGCTGATGATGATTCAAATTTGTTAATTCGTCATCTTGGTCAACAATTAACTTTTTGTGTACATCCACTTTATGAAAAATTTTCCGGTAATCGGTACAGAGACAATATAACTAATTTTTTCGTGTCTCAAGCGGAAGGCCTCAATGCTGCAGACATGTCGTTTCAGCATGATGGCGCCATATGACACCCAGCGCGATACATTTAATTTACCGAATGAAACATTTGCAAACGATTAACTTCACGAAATGGAACTGGTAATTGCCACCTCGTTCATGCCATATGACGTCATAAGATTATTTTCTCTAGAGATATGTAAAGTCGCATGTTAACGCCGATAAACCAAAAACAATGGAGCACTTGGAAGTCAACATTCGACGCGTTATTGCATCGTGTGTGCAAATTGAACCTACGCCATGTATAAGCCAACCGCGACAGCCACTCTAAAAACAAACTTACTTTTTGGACATTGGTTCCATTTTTCCTTGGAATCGGCCATCAAATTTGCACTACGAAAACCATACTCCAGGTCATTGAGAAGTTTACGTGTCTAGAGGGATTTCATGAGCTCAAGGTTAATCAGCGTTTCTAAGAAAGAAGGGGCTTATATGGCTACATAGAAGTAGAGCAAATATTACACATCTTATCTGGGGGCGAAAGTTTTTCATCTCCTCTGAAAGAGCCCCAAAAAATAGGACATTTGAGAATGACGTTCCAGTCCTTCCTAACTTGTTTGAACTTTTTTTGGCTTTCCTCCGTCGGGTGAATTTTGTAAGACCTGAAAAGCAGTCATATAACCTTACCGGTATCTGTATAGGTTGTATCACGCCTTTATGTTGTTCAATGTGCTTCATCTGAGGAAGGATAAGGGATCGCATTCGAAAAGAAAAGTGGTTGTAATCATATTGATAGCGAAATCCACGTCGTTATGAAATAGCTGAAACAGAAGCTGTCAGTGTTCTCCTATTAGCTTTCTCATATTGCGGTTCTTATACAATCCCCTTAGCAATCTTTCCTCGATCTGTGGTTCAATGTGAAAAGCACATCGATGTGTTAGCGTAGAAGTCCGTGTAGTTTTCCGTAATTGAATGTCGAAGTTAACCAGAATTTTGTATCTTTAAATCGCCGGCGCAAACAATCTCAGAATAACGATTCTGAAGTTCTGAAATGCAATTAGAGACTGCAACAAACTCATAAAACGTCCAATTGTTGTGCGGGTTGAAGCTTCTGTAAATAAAGCAGGAGGATTAAATTTGCTAACAGAGATGGAATTTGAACCACATGAAGGAGAATTGTTTATATAACTGTCAAACTGATGACAAGCTTCTGTCATGCTTATAGCTCGCATGTACACACTAAACTTAGACCAAAGAAGTTTTCTATTAAGTTACTCAGTGTCATTGAAGAAACAAATTATGGCGGCAGTGCTTATGGTAATAAAAAACCATGGGGATTGTCTGTTTAAGTAAATTTGTCGTATTTTCGGCTTATCGACATGCAATTGGTATGTCCCGCACTCTCTTGTTTGGAAAACGTGTTTTAGTCACCAGTTAGCTGTGAATGATATCATACACGAAGTGCAAGCCTATTTGTCCAATTGTCTCAATTATACACTGTCGCCACAACTTATGCAACTGATAGTCTATAGTATTGAGGGTATAATTTCTTTATGCTGCGTCGTAGTTTAGTATCTCATCCCAGCAGATGGATGATTATATTTAAAATTGATTATTTTCGTTCTACTTCAAATAGTAGTACAATTTAGGTTTCATCCGGGCCTCAGCCAATTAACCTCTCTAACATTCGTAAGCAAGTTGTCTTTACATATGCACACCAAGTTAGTTGATATAATCTAAACAATTCGTAAAATGTGTTTTCCGTGGTTTACCAAAAAGTCGCATTTCCAAACGCCGCCATCAACACAGCCCATCTATCTGCTTACTTATATTGTTTTGGTTACCATACCACAAATCTGTCATGCAAAATGTCATTTTCCTTCTTCGGGAAAATAAAGTATTTTTCAAAACAATCCGCAATCAAGCAGCACGTGAAAACTGTGAAAACACCCCACAAAACTAGTCACCCAAACTCTGAAAAATGGTCGTCTCCAAAGAAATTCTAACAGACTTTAAGGAAATCTACGAAAAAGCAGTCAAACTAGTGAATGAAGAGTCGAAAAATGACCCGCCCACAGATCCTTTCCGTTCGCATTATGTTGCCCGCGACCTGCTTCTCGGTCTGTTGGAAAATCTCAAGAATTCCATAGAAAGTGTCGAAGATGACTCAGAAGACCAATTCACTTACAAAATTATCTTGGCATTTGTCTATCGTGACCTGGGCCGCATCTATGTTTTCACTGAGGAGCGTTCGGTGGGGGAGAAACATTTGAAAACATGTTTGGAATCGATTGAGGAACACCGTATGAAGCCGGAAGCTATAATTTCATATGTAGGAGCGCTTAATGAACTGGGTATCATCCATTCCAATCGACAGGAGTCAAAGGAGGCATTTGAAGTGTTAAAAAAGTCAGAGGACGCCTACAATGAGTTTAAGACTACGAAACAAGACGCCATGTCCATCACAGATATCTTTGGAACAAAGGACGAGGTAGAAGAAGGCAAAGGGCCAGCAGAACTCGAAAGCCTGTACACCTTGTGTACGTTCTACATGGCGCAAGTTTTTTCTCATCTCGGAGAGCTGCAAAAATCAGCAGAATATTGCCACCAGACGTTGAGAAGGCAGCTAATTGCTAATTCTTATGAACATGTCGACTTTGCTTTAAATGCAGCTACCCTCTCGCAATATTACATTGGACAGAACATGTTTCGAGAAGCAAGACATCATTTGGCAGCTGCTACACTCATCATGGCCGAGCATGAGACGAAAATGATTACTCCAGACATGACGGAGGAGCAAAAGGCAGCTGCTACAGAGAATTTCAAGCACAGGTACGCCGATGTAGCTCGATGCTGGGCTAAGTATGGACTTGCACTGCTTCTGGCTTCCAAGGAGCGTCTCTACAATGACGACGATGAGAAGCTGGCCTCAGGTAAAGTTCAGTTTCGAGAAATGTACGACTCAGTCGAATTCCTTTTCCGTTTCAGATACAAAGAAGATTACTTTGGATCCGAATGCCTACAAATTCCCCGGTCTTCAGCTGACTCCGTACGAGAGTCGCATCACCGACGAGTACTGCTTAACATTTGACGACGCAAAGCTTGTCTACCACTTCATTGTCAAGTGGCTCGATCTAGCCAAGGAATACTACACAGCCGAAACTGAAGCTACTGAGTATGCAAAAATCATCAAAGACTATGCCGAAGTGTACCAGCACATGGCCTTCTTCGAGGAGGACCCCGCAAATCAAGCCAAAATGCATAAGCGCCGCATGACCTATTACGAAGATCTCTTAAATATTCTTAATCCCACTTACTATCTCTCCATCTGTCGTGAGTGCTGGTATGGAGCTGGACTCGCTTACTCCGCAATGCTTGACATAAAACTCGACGGCATAAAGGCCAATAGTGTCCCTGTACCGCAGGAACTACAAAAAATAAATCAAATCTGCTCGAAGGCCATAAAGCATTTCCAATCGTTCATTGAGTCGTACATGGACAAGGATGGTCAAGAACTACAACCGAATCTTACCGACGACGAGGTTGTTGGTGTAATCTACGCCTACTTCTACACGGGACGTCTCTACTACAAGATCTTCACTCCAGACCGAGCATTTATGTTGGAAAACATTCGCAACAGCTTGAAATACTACAAAATGTTCATCGACGAATGCGAAAGAAGAAAGGAAGCATCCGAGGCTTTGCAGGCCGAATTGGGTGTGTGCAAAGAGATGGTGTCGTTGCTTCCGTTGAAAATCAACAAAATTGCTAGAGAACTAAACGTGCCTGCTTAAATATTCTCAATTGCTTTTACCGTTAACGAACGCGCTTTATGTTTTGTATGTGTGAACGAATGCATTTTAATCGCTTAAATTATAATACCTATAAATAAACTTACGTTATCTGTGTTATCTATGAAGGGGAGAGGTTTTGTTTTTGTAATGATACTGTGAGAGAGAGGAAGGGCTGCGATATCAAAATGTTTCCCAGCATTAAAATTATCTTGTTATAGCTATAGTGCATGTGAGAATATACCTTTATTTAGGCACTCCACGACCTCGGACAATCGTCCAATATGAAGTCAGAATAACAATGTCCAAGCCCTTGGACCTTATGGCTTAACCGTCGAATTCTATAAAGCAGCAGGTGATGATTGAATACGGGCATACATCAACTTCACGTGCACAATTGCAGGGGCTAGCAAAAGACCGCGTAGCTGGAGACACATGCTAGTGAGGTCTCCCTGGACTAAGTAAATAAGTATCAGGCTTGGCTAAGTAGTTTTAAAAGTACGAGTGTTAAGCAAGAGATAATAAATAGCCACATTTTGGTGTCCTGTCAGAAATGAGGACATACGCTGGATAAATTCTCGTTACTGAGTCAACAGTGGTGTCTGTTGTCAGCATCACATCAGTCAGATTTTGCTGTAAGCAAAATACTGAGACAAATAGTTTGAACTTTCAGTTCGTAAGTGAGCGCATTGTGACCGCTTAGGCCAACACCAACTATCATTCTTTCACTTCTTATGTTTGGCTGGCCATTTTGCAATCAGTGGCAAAATGGAAAACACTCCAACGAAAGGGCCATTGTGATGCGACTATGTTGAGCGTCGTTAGCAATCACGCTTTGTGATATATTTAAGGGTACTAACGGTGTAGACTTTGATGAAGTCAGTACGATCGCATTTAGGAATAAAAACAGCTGCCTGTAGTTTGGCAAGCTACGTTGGCCGAGGCCCCATCCACATGCGTGCGCCACCTGAACTACGGTCTTCCTCTACTGCGTTATACCTCGAAGGCGGATTCGGAGACTTTTCGAACCGAGGCGTTGGTGTCTATCCACTCTACATGAGCCAAATGCCTTAGTCGTTTGGATTTTACTCCTCTGTCTAAGCCGATGTCTCTGTACATTCCGTACATTTAATCCTTATTACCGCCAATGACGCAACCGAAAATCACTCGAAGTATGTTCCTCTCAAAGCAGCCAAGAGCACCCTCATCCCATTTTTAATAATCTCTGTGCCTCTGCGATATAGAGCACGACTTGGACTATTAAAATCGTATGTAGAGTCACTTTTGTTGTTCCAGAGAGGGATTGCCTTCTTAGCCCAAATAAACAGCAATTGGCAAGGGTTATTCATCGTTTGATCTCAGCGCTGGCATCGTTGTCTGAATTTATAGCGGGGCCTAGGTAGGCAAAGTCTTAACTACATTAAAGTTATATCTGTCGAGTGTGATGTTCTCTCAGTGTTGAAACCAGTCTTCGATAGTTGATGCTTCCGGGATTGGACCTCTTAAGAGATTAAAAAGATTTGGCGAACTCTTGCGATCGTAGCCATCTGACGTCGAAATTACCACTTCACTTGGAATATAAAATGAACAATTGAAGTCTTGTGAGTCGTTTTATTAAGTCCGGGTACTCAGAACAGAAGGTTTAGAAATTGGTTTTTTAAATCACTCTGAACGAGAGTTTGGATTGGTAATTTCCACCTTAAATGCTCACTTTTGCTGGACGAAAACAAAACGCATCTACTCCCGACTACTATACATAGCATAATCGCCATAGTAGATATCACAGTTTTCATCCGGCCCATCCTATCGCATTTGTTGGATGGCGGTTATGTCTTCTTTGCAGCAGTCTAGGGTCTCTGCTAGTTGTTCGGCTGCACGTGGCCTATTAAGGCCCTTACTTTCCACGTCCATACTGGGAGCTCGTCGTCCTTGACTGATTTTAACGGGTTGTCAGCAGTAGATCCGTCCGTATTCGAAGCTTATTACTGCTTCGTAACTTTCGCGGCACAACTCCCAACCCGGGTGGCAAATTTTTTTTTAAATACCCCCAGGACAAGGGATCAGGTAGATCGTAGATCGAAAAGTCTCAAAACTGATACATAGATGGCGACTCTAATAACATTTCCATAAGATCTTTAGTTAGTACCAACTTTCATATGATGACATTTCGACTATTGGCCATCGAAAGGCATCGAAATGTAAGAGCAGCGCTTGAATGCAATACACTCTAGAAGGAGACTAATTAAGTCGACTTTGGCTTTTATGACTTTTTTGTATTTAGAATTTCTGATCGCAGTCGCTCAAGTCATGTTCAGAACTTTTCTGCTGCTGCGCGGATAGAAATCATAGAACCAAATTTATTACAAAATATGCGAAAACAAAGTCGATTATTTTTATAACGGTTTTTATTCAAGTAGTCCTTTTCTTTCTTCTCATATCCCTACAAACTCTTTCCCTAGATTTGATTGATCTTACCTCGGAAACCTTATGTTCCAATAGTTCCCTCAAAAGATCCTTTGCAAAGACACTAACTATCTTAACAGTAACTGCACTTAACATGTGCTCCCTGGCGAAGGAAAGTAGCTGTTCCACAAAAACATCGGTAGTGAAACAATTTGGAATGATTACTGCCTCTCTAGCCAATAATTTGGCCACTAGCTTCGGTGTTTCTGGATTACGGAAGTCATCCATGGGTAGTTCATCCACAATGATCTTACTGACCTCTAAAATGATTCGCTGTGTCTTGTTAGCACATCGCACTTTGACAAAGTTCTTAATGCATTTCTCAACTGCTTCTGTGATAACAGCCACAGGATTCACCTCGACCGGTTCTAATTCAAAGACAGCAACGATGTCCTTGAACAAGCTACGGATGTCATCTATTGACGCATGGATCAGATACTTCTTTGGAACAATTCTTTGTAAGTTCTCTACAATCACATCGATGATATTATCGGCTAGCTCACAAGTGAAGTTACGACCGATGTTTCCTAAGCAGCGTGCCACCTTTGGAATGTACTTTCGCATGTAAACCTCAGAAATATGCTTTGCCAGGTAACGAACGAAGAACCGTTGAACTAGTCTAAGAACTTTTTCGGTTGCATAGGCCTCAAAGTCAAATGGTGGTGGAGGCGTCGGCGGTCGCTCGATTGGTACTTCTGCCTAAAAAAGAAACAAAAAAAAGAATCCGCTCTAGAGTTTGTGAAGATATAGGTCCTCTTAAAAAAAAAAATACCACAGTTGACACAGACGGGGTGACTTCAATGGTAGATGGCTTCTTCCTTCTATGACGATCGCGTTCTTCCAAAATCTCAAGAAGAACTCTCAACTTTTCTGTGTAGGTTTCGGTCGGACGTCTTAGCTCTTCTTTAAGGATACTAAATTGGTTCTAAATACGAAACTTACAGTTAAAATCTTATGAAAGTATAAAATTGAGGTACCTTTTTCTTGTTCAAAAGACTCCCAAGATAGGCGAGATACTTTTCCGATTCTTCTCCTCTTTGATCCTCGTTTAGCTCTAGGCCAAATCCTTCAATGCCATAGATTACCGCATTTTCAACTGCACGAAGTTTTTCATCTTTTTGATACTATTCGTAATGATGGATAAGGAAAAGTTAAAATGAATAAAAGCTTGACTTTCTGTATAAACTTACTCTAAACAGCAACAAGTTTGTATGTTCCATTGTACAGAGTTCATTGGCAGCTGGAATTTTTTCATTTAGTTCTTCGATTTCGATCCTCTTTGAATCATTTGAATTTTGGCCATCGAATATTTTCTGCTCCAAAGCATATCTTTGAGTTCTTAATTCAAAAGCCAAATCATACAACTTTCGATCACATTCAGCGGGACAATGCGATTCGTCGAGGTGGATCACTGTCATGTCACCTGAATCATCGGTCCCACGGGCTTCTTCTTCGGATGACGATTCCTCAGTTGATGACTCCGATTCTGATTCTGTTGGTGGATGCAAATGAATGTTATTTTAAGGAGACTCATAAGGTATCTGGTTAAATTAGCCACTGAAATTATATAATATATAGTGATGTCTCCCTTCGTTGAAACGGAAGCCTAAAGAAGCTCATATTAATGGTTGACAATTTTTTTTTTAAGTAAAACGCAAACCATTTGAGATATTTGAACAATTTTATTATCGGCTTGAAGTACTATCAAAACATTTGTGAATGGAACTCGACTTCACGGGGGCACGTCTGCAGCGGTCGATTCGTTGGACCCAATTTTCAACGACTCGGCCACACATTTCGGCCGAATGATGATTAGTGCAAGAGTGCGTTCACAAATTAAATTCAAAGTTGTCAAGTCCCTATTGAAAAGCCCGATATCTTGAACAAGCTATTCACTCAAGTGCTTAGTTTAGCTTTTTGACACAAAAGGAGCCAGAATTTCTTGGTTACTGACACAGAAAGCTAGTTGTTAGCTTTGCTCCTGCCACTTTTGTAATATAATATGGGTATTGGGTAATCAAAGACAGCAGAGGAGCCATTAATTGAAAAGTAAGATGCAAGCGCAAGTTTTGTAACCACAGTCAATGACTGAACAATATACAAATTGTATAAGTACATTAGCCCAATGGCCTGTCTAAGGGACTTATGATTCGTATTCTGCGAGAGGAGTAGGAGTGTTTGTACGTGATTCGTTTAAATGTGAAGTTGTTACGCATAGTTTTGTGAGCGCTGATGTCATTAAAATAAAATTCGACGCTAGTGAGGATTCGTATCATCATCTGTGTATCATTAGCCCCCTGCGGGTAGGGGTTAGAATATACAAGCGGTAGGAATGCCTATCGTAAGAGGCGACTAAAATCCATCTGGGCCGGATTCCCAGATCCGTGAGGGGGCGCTGCCACTCAAATAAGTATCCCATCCTCAAGGCTAGGTGTTATGCGACCCGTTCCAAGGCCTGAATGGTGCTCGGGATGTAAAATCAATAGAGCACCGCGAACGGAGCCCTCCGGATACCTGGCGTCCTCTGGTTGTAACGTAGCCTTACCCCATTACAAGATTCTCTGATGCGGTGGACCTCCCTTCCCCTATACTCGTGGGATCTAAATATGAACCTAGACAAAAACAAAATAAATAAAACAAATAATACAAACAACGCAAATAACGCAGTAAATTCAACGAATTTACCGCAATCGTTTGATCCCTTCTCTAAAAGTTCAAGGGTATCACGATCTCCACCACCAAGATCTAACTTCTTCGAGAAAAGAAGTCCGCCCGAAGCGCCTACGCGCGAAAAAACGGACTCAGTGACAAATAAAAGCTTGGAGGACGAAAACAACGCACTCCGTACGAAGCTTAAGCAAATGGAGCTACTTTTTCAAGAGCTTAAAAAAGAAGTAGACATAGTCCGAGAGGAAAACAAGGCTCTGAAAACAAAGCATATAAACGAAGCCCAAGAAAGCAGTCCACTCCGCTCAACTAGTCGCGAATACCATACGGACGAAGAAGAGCTTACGCGCGAAACAAATTGGACCCTAAAGAAAAGACCGTCTAAGAAACGTAAAGCTGGTTCCTCACCTGAAGTCGTTCCAGAAAAGAGCCAGGAGCCACAAAAAAAGCAACTCCCAACAAAATTACGTCTTCCACCTCCAAACAACGTTGTTGGGGTCTCAGACTATAGCAAGTTGCATTGCTTTCTCAAAGATACGCTTTAATGTAAGTATAAGGTTACATCACTGCGCAACAATGTGTGGAAAGGTAACGTCGACAACTCCGATGACTACCGAGAATTGTCCGAAAAATTAAACACCGAGAAGATCTGATGGTACACTTTCGAAAACAAGTCAGAAAGACCATTACGTGTAGTAGCAAGAGGACTTCACCCTTCGTGTACTAAAAACGATATTGTAAGCGACCTCCATGCAAAGGGCTTTAAAGTTCTAGACGTCGTAAATATTATTAAAAAAGAAAAGAGAAAAACAGAGGAAAACACGAAAATACTGGTTAAGCGGGGACTTCCACTGTTTATGCTTAGTTTCGATAAGTTCGAAAATAAAGACGATATCTATGGTATCAAAACTATTTTAAATATCGTAGTCAAAATCGAACCTGTGCGAAGGAACACAAGATCGATCCCGCAATATAAGCGTTGCCAAGGCTTCAATCATACGCAGACTTACTGCCAAAAAGAACCGCGTTGCGTAAAATGTGCCGGTAAACATCTCTCAGAAGAGTGTAATTTAAATAAAGAACTTCCACCGTCTTGCATAAATTGCCAAGGAAAGCACCCAGCAAACTATCGCGGATGTGAAGTGGCGAAAGAACTCCAAAAAAGGCGCGATACGCTTAAAAAAACCTTACGTCCAAACCCAAACGCAACCACAAATAAACCTAATATTACTAAAGAACAGGCAGTGAAAGAAAGAAAATCCGTCGCGGTAAAGTCGAAGGATATACAAAAAAAGATCGCAAAGGAAAACCCGCCACCAAGCTGCGTTGCAAGGAAATAAAAAAAGCGGTGTTACGCCAGATCCAGTGGCTCGCGTTTTCTCCCTAATTCTCACGACTCTTGAGGAGCAAGGCAGAACAAATAAACTTCTAGTTCAAAAATTGTGCAATCTCGAGAAAGAAATACGTAAAACTCAATTCCAAGCATGAATATGAAACAAGTGCTTAAAATGTTGACGTGGAACGCAAACGGCCTTATTAAAAAACTCGACGAACTGGAAGTGTTCTTACAAAAAGCCAATATTGACATTTGCTTGATTTCTGAAACTCACTTGAGGAATGGACCTCGTGTGGAACTAAAGGGATACTGTGCTTATCATGCATACCACCCATCAAAAAATGCCAGAGGCGGATCCTCATTGTTCATTAAAGATTGTATTGAAAACTCTATAAATATGAAGATTGAATGCGATGCAATGCAGTTAAGTTCGGTTCGCGTAAAATTTAACCACCTGCACTACAACATTGCATCCATTTATTGTCCCCCGCGATGCAAGCTAGAATAGAATGACTTTAAAGGTATCTTTGATTCACTCGGACCAAATTTTATAATTGGTGGTGACTTTAATTCGAAACATACCTTCTGGGGCTCAAGATGTAATTCAACGAAAGGCAGACAACTCTATGAAGCCGGAATGCAATGTAAAGTTGACTTTTTCTCGACAGGAAAACCAACATATTGGCCTTCGGATATAACAAAGACCCCTGATCTTTTAGACTTCTTTGTCACAAAGGGAGCAGCCAAAATTTCTTCAAACATCGAGGAAAGTAATGATCTCTCCTCAGATCACTCACCAGTCATTTTGACACTAAGCATACTCTTAATTAAGAAAGAAGTGGCGCCTAGATTAACTAACAACAAAACTTACTGGGACGGTTTTAGAAATTACTGCAATGAACATATTGTTCTAAACGTGTCGCTAAAACACAAAACGAAATAGAAGACGCAGTCGACAGATTCATCAAAGTCCTGCAGAACACTGTCCGGAACAACACTCCAACTCCAAAAAGAAAAGAGAAAGAAAGAAATGAAATAAAATATCCGCCAGAAATAAAAGAACTGGTGAGAGAAAAGAGGAGAGCGCGCAAAAAATGACAACAATCCCGTGCTCCCCAGCATAAAACAGACTTAAACCACTTATGCAACAAGTTGAAGGAAGCAATACGAGATTACAAAAATCGGAATATCTCTACATATCTCGAAGGTCTGACTGCCGAAAGAAGTTCAAACTACTCGCTCTGGAAAGCCATGAAGGGAATCAAAAAGCCTCAAGTGCAATTTCCTCCCATAAGAAAAAATAATGGCGAATGGGCAAAAGAAGAAAGCCCTGATCAAACTGCTCCAACTTATAAATGCCGCGCTAAGATTATTAAACGTTCCAAGCCAATGGAAAGTTGCCGAAGTTATAATGGTCTCGAAACTAGACAAATCTCTAAATGAAAAAAAGTCCTACAGACCGATATCGCTTCTGCCGATAATATCTAAAATATTTGAAAAACTCCTATTGAAGCGCTTGCAACCGATCATTGAAGAAAGGCGTCTAATTCCTAATCATCAATTCGGTTTTAGAACTAAGCACTCCACAATTGACCAGGTCTTTAGAATTACGAATGAAATTGAGAAAGCCCTAGAGGGGAAAAAGATATGTTCTAGCGTGTTTCTTGACCTGTCTCAAGCCTTCGATAAGGAATGGCATGAAGGCTTAAATTTTAAGCTAAGTCAGGTTCTTCCGAGAGAGCTGCATACGATTCTGAAATCGTACCTGGAAAACAGAATTTTTCGTGTTAAATATGGCACCGAATACTCGGAATATAAAGAGATCGCTGCTGGAGTTCCGCAAGGAAGTGTACTTGGTCCCGTATTGTTTTTACTCTATACTCGAGACATACCGGAAGAATCAGGTACCATAGTAGAGACGTTCGCGGACGACACGGCGATACTAGCTACAGATACTTCAGTCGAGTTAGCTACTGGAAAGCTACAAACGGCTTTGGATAAAATCTATGAATGGACAAAGGTATGGCGAATTGTTCTCAACGAGACCAAATCTACTCATGTTAATTTTACTTACCGGAAAATAAACAACCTTCCCAGTTTCATTAACTCGGTACAAATACCATATGCAAATGAAGCAAAGTATCGAGGAATGACACTAGATGTAAAACTGAAATGGAAGCCGCATGTTAAGAAGAAACGTGATGAACTTGAAAATAAATTCAGACAAATGTACTGGCTACTAGGAAGACATTCCAAGTTAAGCATACATAACAAACTGCTCATCTATAAGCAAGTGCTTAAACCCGTTTGGACGTACGGTATACAACTTTGGGGTTGTACTAAACCAAGCAACCGAAATATTCTCCAAGGCTATCAAAACAAAGTTCTAAGACAAATCGTGAACGCCCCATGGTATATCAGAAACAGTGATATCCACAGAGACTTAGGAATAGTTACCGTCGAGGACGAAATAATTAACTTTGCTTGCAAACTCCATATTCGTCTTCATGGTCATTGTAATAATAAAATACTCCAATTTCTGGACGAGACAAACTTAGTGCGTCGATTACAAAGAATGAGACCATTCGATCTGGGGCGATAAGGACTATCCGCATATAATAGCGGTACTAACAGGTGCTTTTGCTGGAAAGCTACATGCCCCACACGAACGTTATTTGAAACGGAAACTACTTGATAAGGTTACTTAGTAGTAGTCGATAAGAAGGGAGGCGTGTTTTTAGTGAGTAAGAATCTCACACTACTATGAGCAACAGGTTCATAGTGTCTATGAAGATTTTCACACCTACCCACCAAAAAAATAAAAAATAAAAAATCTGTGTATACAGGGTGCAGTACATATCCTTAGAATTGTTTCTGGAAGAGTTTACTGCATTCTTGAACAATACAAAAGCGGGTAATTTGATATTGTACAGTTTGACGCGACACATTAAACTCTTTTGCAATGTCTTTCCAGCTTTAAACTTTGCTACTATCTGGTAACCAAACTAAGCTCTGCCATTTTACCCATGGTTTATAACACGTTTTAATCAATTTTTATTATTTTATCAACGTGTAATATTAGTTGAACTTAAATACAAAAGTTGTTCGGGTCTAGCGTGCTCAAAAGTACGTATTTACACAAAGCTTCCGTCAAAATACTTATGCCACGCATAAATTTCTTGTCTCCATGTATTCTTATCAGCAGAAAGAGAATGCAAAGGGTAGACAATATAAAAGTAAAATTGTGGCTTTTTAGTTACGGCCACAATGAATCTGAAATCTTGTTGCGCTTTATAAGTTGATATATTTTGATTTTTGTTTTTTATCCATTTGAATAATCTGCTAAATTGTCATGCTGATTTTAGAATTTTATGAATTTTGTACACGCAAATTTGATTTTTTTTTTTTTAATTATTGAACTACAACCACCTCACTATATCGTTATATTACTTGAAGTGACATTTCCTCTATTTGTTTGACACTAACTATTCTCTTTTTATGATTCATACATTTTATGACTACTTGTATAAGATTATATTAAATCAGAATAAAGAAGACATGGCAACAGAAAAAAGCAAAAACCAGCAAACACTTTCCACACCGAGTTCAACTGGGGCAGAATACATATTGAAAAAACAAAAACTCACCGTCATCAGGAGCTCTCTCCTTTTTTGGTTTAAACTTCTTTTCGAATATTCGTCGTAAAAATTTGAAAAACTTATTGCCTCTGATTGCTTCATAGAACTCGGTATGAATCGCTTTGATCTGCTCATTCATTAATTCAAAAACCTTTAGGGTGGCTTCAATTTCAGCCTTCAAACTTCTTATATGAATGTCAATCTGATGACGCTTTTTCTTAGCTATTTCATCCCGCTCAACCAAACCCTTTTCCGTAAGCTCAGAGTCTTGAAGTATCGTCAGCTCTTGATTGGAAATATCTAATACATGGTCCAAGTATTTTATATCCACTTCGTACATCAATCGAATGATAGCAATTGCAGCCAGTTCATCATCCAATGATTGGATTCTCTCACAAATTTTATCCACAAGATTCTCTGTTTCTAGCCCCCAGTTATCACTTGACTTTTCTTCAGTGAACTCTTCTTCTTCGCCTTCGCCATCCTGAAATTTTTCGAGTAGCTCTTCTTCCTTGACTTGATCCTCTTCATCGTTGAGATAATCGGCAATTTGTTGAGCAGTTTTCTTCATTGGTTTCTCCCAGAGTATCGACTCAAAGGACCTTAAAGGTATAAATGGCTCTTTAAAGATCTCTTCTGGATACTCGTGATATACCACAAGCTCTCGTAGTAAAGGCAGCTCTATGGATTCTCCTGTTTCCATGATGTCTTGACTGAGTTTTCCATATATCCTATAGAGTTTAGCCTTCTGAATCTTAAGTTGAATGACCTTCTCATTGAAATCTGACTTGAGAGTGTGTAATATCTCCAAAATGATAGAAATTTCCAAGTTCTTGACTTCCACAGTGTCTCGAATTGAATTGTTGAGAAACATGATTGCTCTCTCTATTAAGGTAATTTCTTCATCCTCGAGAGCCTCTTCTTCTTCTTCTTCGCCTATTGTGTCTTCTTCAAGTCCGAGTACTGATTGTTCCCCTTCTTCAGAGAATACGCATTCCTCTCCATATACTTCCATAACCCTGGCAAGCTCCTCAGTTTTAATCTGTTTCAACGTGGAAAAGAACTCCAGGGTTCGAATATAGAATTTTAAGAGAACCTTCTCTGGGAAATCATAAATGATGGATATAGCGGATGGAGTTTGAGATGCGTGAGACCCTGCTAGTGTTGTTATTGACTCACTGCCGATAGTGTTACTTCTAGAAGTCAAACAGTAAAAAACTAAATCGTATTTGATTTATACAACTCTTACTTGTCTGGCTCAGTTTCAATGCCTTCTTCTTCATCGATTTCTTCTACAACTAATTCGGATTCTGTCCTTAAGATTGGAAGTCGGAAAACCCGAACTGCTACGTCAGACCTTTGTGTTATAACGATCAATTGAAGCTCATGATTGAACAAAGTTATATCCTCTTACCTGATGGCGAATACTTCAAAAGGAATATATTCCAAGGAAAGGAACATCGAGTCGTATAACTCCTTGGCATCTTGGCAAGCACCAGCTACGTCGTGTACCATTCTCTCCAACACCGCATTCAGACTAGATTGGTACAGGTCCTTAATTCTATCAGTTATCCAATCAATTTGCAACTGCATTACAACAAAACTCGGCTGAAGCCTTTCTCGTTCGGCTTGTTCAAATGCACGCAGTTTCACAAGATTTTCTTCAATCTTCACTTGCTCAACTGATAGGTGATCTGGGTCTTCGATATCTTTACCAACTATAGAAGGCGGCCTAAATTGTTCGGGTGGAGGGCAATCATACTGAATGATAGGTCCATTCCACTGATAATAGAATATATTTCCATCGTGACCAATCGAGAAGAACCAATGACCATCATGACTTGTGAAGATTCGTGGTATCACACCATTCAAATTGTCATGCATGCTGATGAGCCAGAAATCGCTAAGATCCCGAAAGTCTGATTTGATGGCATTTATACGAATTTGCCCAGTTTGCATTCCAAAAATTAGGAACTTGTCTCTGCAGGGTAGAGATACGTCTAAATCGTGCGGTGATATGATCAAAATATACTTACATGTACATGTAGGAGTGAATTTCAATGTCATCGCCTTCCGGTATGCGAGTGCAGCTTACCAGTTCTTCTGTCCCAAATTTTACTTCATAGACGTAGCCAGCATCATAACCACCCATGGATAGCCATACTGTTACTTTATCTGTGTACTTTAACCAAAGAACAGGACTTGGTGGATCTGGGACGAATAGTGGCTTGCTTTTTTCTTCCTCGTCTTCTTCTGATGAATCAGCTAAAAAGAAAAAAAAAATGCCTTAGATACTTATTTAAGATATTTCATTTTCTAGATAATAGCAAAGATCCAAATATTTGGCAAAAGATTCCAAAACTAAGCCAGGCTTCATGAAGAGAGAATTCAACGATGAGGTTAAATTTTTGGAAAATGCTTGAAAATAGAAGAGGTGTGCGAACATGGCATAGTCATAAAGTCTCGATGTTGCGATGTATATAGAAGTCCTAAACCAACTTTCAGTCAATCTTCTCCGACCGAATCATTAATTTGGGTCATTCCGTGTCAACCTTTAGGCTTGTTGGAAGGTGAGAAATAATTGACTCCAATCGAACCGCAAATCCACCGGTTGGCTTAATTTGTAGCCAGTGACGCAATTATTTTTTCTCGACCACTTTTGACAACTTTTTTGAAGCTTGAGCCTCTATTTGCACCGGATTCTTCGACAGCTAGACTTACAGCTGTCGTGCAACACATAACAAGCCTTTAAAATTAAGGGTTATTGAAACTAAACAAGATTTGACTTCTTCCAGACACAAAACATCTTTAGAAATGGTCTGGACTGATTCAAATGAAATGTCAACAATACCAGCGAGGTCTCCAATAGTCAATTGACGATTTTTGAGCAACAAATATTTGACGTCCTTGACGTGTCGTTCATCGATTGATGTTGATGGCCGTCCAGGGCTATTTTTGTCTTCCACACTTTCTCTACCGTCTTTGAATTGTTTGTGCCACTTGTAAAAATGTATGTTTTTTGTGACATATTTGCCCGCGAACAAGAGCCCGCGTATTTTAAATTTCAATTTTCATCAAAATTTTTGATCGCAGTAGTACCAATATTATACGAGTATGCTCGAGTACATTTTGATATCTAAGCTCCAACTATATTTGATAGCCGAATACTGAATCGAACAAATCAATGAAAACGTTATCCATATCTTTCGGAGCGCCATTGCTATGTACTCCATCAGCAATATGTCACCTTCTCCTTGGCAGTTCAACTAGGGAAGAATATTAACAACAAATGTATAAGCTGGGTTACCAACAATTTTTCAAAATCGCCATCCCCTTTCGGCGGGCAATGGCAAACTTCCAAAAGTAAAATTGCCTACGAAAGAGCTTCACAACACAAATGAGTGTCAAGAAGCTAGGCCATGGCCCATACCGGGCTGCCAGCGCCACAGTGTTTTGTTTGTTTTGTATGAGCGGCGTACAGTATGTTACGTGAATTGATTGATTGAGTTTGCTGTGGCAATAAATGCGAGTTGAAGACGCTACAGCCTGGGATAAACATGGACGTCAGCAAACAAACGTGTCCAGCCAACTCGATCTGTCGCTAGCTGGTTCCAGTTTCGCACACTAAGTAAGCTGAGGTTGCCTTCCACTTGCGTGCGACACCTGAATCGCGGTCTTCCTCTACGAACTGGAGAGTTGGTGTCTGTTCGTTCTACATGACCCAGTCATCTCAGTCGTTGAACCTTCACTTCGTCCGTACAGTTCATCGCTGTTCAAGAAAGGGCTTTGCTAGACAATTACCTTCTTACCCCAATGAAGTAGCGATTGGCAAGAGTTTTTCTTCCCTTGATCTCAGCGCTAGCGTCGTTGACTGAATTTATAGCGGAGCATAGAAAGGCAAAGTCTTAACTACCTCAAAGTTATATCTGTCGAGGATGACGTTCGACATTGGTGTTGGATATCCTTTCTGCTTGAAAGCATATTCTTGGGCCTGCTCTTTTTGAACATTAAACTCATTTTCGCCGTTTCCGTCGCAATACTCGCGAAAGAGCCACTGACATAATGTTGCTTTCTTCCGACTACGAGTATGTCAATACCATCGGCATATGCGAGTAATTTGACGGACTTTTGGAAGATAGTGCCTCTTATGTTTGCTCGTGAGTTTTGCACTATTCTTTCAAGTACGATGTTGAAAAAATGGCATTACAACGCATCGCTTTGTCTAAACCTTGACATCAAAGGTCTTGGTGAGATCTTTACCGACTTCGATTTGCGTGTACTTTCCATCGTTATCCAGCAGAGACGGACGAGTTTGGTAGGGATGAAAAAACTAGACATTGCTCATCTTTAGAGATGCTGTCATACACGGCCTTTAAATCAATGACTAATGCATTGATCTGAAGCTCATAGGTTTTCTCCAAGATCTGCTGGATCTTTCCTGACCTGGGGCTATACTGATATGGTTGTTGAAGAATGGCTTCAGGCGTTTACACAGTATAGCAGATAACATTTTGTAGGCGATGTTAAGAAGACTGATGCCCTTACAGAGGGCCCCTTTCTTGAGGATCGGACAAACAATGCTGGGGTTCCATTCATCAGGCATACTTTCGCGGACCATATTTTAAGGATGAGTTGGTGTATGTTTCTTACCAAGTCATTGCAGGCCGTCCACTCCAGCAGCTGTGTTGGACTTAAGTCTAGATATCTTCACTTCATCCAGGTTGGGTTGACGGAATTGTTGGTCTATATTGTCCAGCTTGAATGCTTCGTTCTGCCTAACAGCGGCATTTGCTTCATACTTGCTGTTGTACAGTCTACAGTCCTATGGAATTCATTCCTGGAGAAGCATATCTTTCCTCGACTGCGCACTTTTCATTCCCTTTCGTTTCGTTCATTTCTCCTCTTCTGCTCAAAGAGCTAGTAACATCTGCTTTTGTGCTTCCATTCTCGTACCTGAAAGAAAATATTAGAGATTGCCGATCTACGCTCTAATCACTGAAGTTCCTGATCGGCTTTCACGTGAAAAGGCTTTCCTCTATGAGACGCTCTAGCACTTGTCGACGACAACGAGCACAGCTACATTAATAAGGGCCAAAATTAAACTCAAATTGTCGGCCATCATTTGGCTATCAGTAACGCTGTGGTATATGAGTCAAACTCTTCAACGATGTTCTATTCTGTTGTGCAGAATCAAACCTACACCCATTTCACTTTGGTTAACCTCTAAATATCATTGACAGCAAAATAAACTGAAGCCGAACCAAATTAATTCACTCATTTCTTACTTACCCAAAGCACTCTCATCGAACTGCAGGCCGGGATTGATCTCCATAAGTCTCTTCATTTCTTTCTTCTTTGCTCTTAGTTTTTTCGCCTTCCTTTTTAAAGTAGCTTCTATTTGTAGTTCTCTCCGTATGCTGCTCTTCACTGATTTAAACTTAAGCATCTTACTTGACAAAGGATGTAGGCGCCATGTCGGTCTCACTCTAGTCAAATCCACAGATTCTGGTGCAGGCAGGTCACATTCATACACTTCTCCAGTCTGGAAACCAAGTAAAACAGTCCTAGACTAAAAACAAAAAAAGAATCGATGTGATATCCTTCATTGAATGCTAACTATTTTACACTGACCCTATTTTTATCCCAATGAGAGCAAGTCGGTGAACCATCAAAAAGTACAAATCCCAGAGGGACTATTTCAACAAAATTTGAACCGCCGCCGTCCTTGATATGAAATAGAAAGACAGTATTGTCTAGTGCTCCTGACAATAGAAGGTCTTGACTAGGTGACACTCCCAAACAAGTTATAGGCCTGGAATGTATCTTTACAGCGAATATAAGATGCACGATCACCTTCTGGTTCTTCGACTCGTCGATTTCCAATGCCACTTGTCGCAAAACACCATCTTCAAAAGCAAGTATCAATACCATTCCAGAACGATCGATTGTTGTATCTAACCAGAGAAGATCTCTTCCGGGAGCAGTAAATGGTTCCTGGGTTAGCAGTTCCTGATTTATGTAGTTATAAATATTCAATTTTCCATCTTCACCTAGAGTTGCTATGTGCGTTGAGATCGGACTTGCTTGACCTGCTACAACTCGGCCACCGTGGCAGGAAAAGAGTTTCCGCGGTGGTTTTGGTGTGGTTACTGTGTTTAAGTCACAAGACCAAACACCACCTTTTCCATCCTGAAATTAAACTGAATTTAATAATAGGAAGACTTTAAAGCGTTCACAGAAATATATTGATATTGTGGAGCTATTTGGACCACCCACATGTCTATTAGATATTAATTGCCAGTTAAGGATATCAAAAGGACTTTGCAAATTTACCAATGAAGTCTCGGCAGATATTCTCAGTTATTTACTTTCTCAGTTGACTAGCTTTCTCTACTATAAGTTATAACTAATTTTTATCACATAAATTGAAGGGCTCTAGCACTTGATAGGACACTAATAAAACTAGCTTTTCAAATCTAAGATCATTGACCTCAACTGGTCTAAACATCCAACCAAAGCCGTACAAACAAAAACCAAACCGAACCAACATTTTTTTCTAATTGCACAACCAAGTTTATCACTCACCTGTGAATAGTATTCAAAATCACCAACATCAAACGGCTTTGCCTTCAACAAATGTCTACTTTCACACGTTTCATCCTTATCACCAATACGAAATTCATAGATCGGATCAATTTCCACAAACCGGTCATCTTCTGGTGGATCGGCCAGTTCAACTGTTTCCCAAAACCAAATCCTTGCATATCCATCCATTCCCACTGTCATCAATTCATTGTTATCCATCCATATAAATCTTGTGATCGGTTTTGTGTGGCATGCTCTTCGAGCTTTCCGGGTAACTTCTAACTTGATTAAGCCATCCTCCCAAACCAACATATTTCCCCACTCACAACCCGATATGACCTTCTCATCAGCCAGCATATACACTGCGTAAATATCACAAGTATCCGTTTTACCAAATCGCCCGGGGCTACTTTTCAACTTGAGCCCGGTAAATGTTTCCGCCATTTTCCAAAACTGCACATGACTCAAGCCACAGGAGGCCAGCAATATCGAATTAAAATGGGAGAATACCACACTTAGAACATCGTTTTGATAGGCTTTAGAACGAAGAACTATTGAACTTGTTTGCCAATCCCAAATTGTAGCCATATAATCCGGATATCCCGACAAAGTACAAATTAGTTTACCATCATTACTGTAAACTCCACAAGTGTAGCTGCTCACTGCACCATGCTTTAGTTCTGAAACGATTTCATGTTCCGGATAACGGTAAACGAAAATAGTTGGCGTTTTGCCATTTTCGGCGATCGTGAGGTAATTGTAATCCACGATGTGATTTTTCTAAAGCCAAATATATGTTAAAACAATTTAAGTTAGCACTATCGTTTACTTACGGTAATGAAACCAACTCCACCACCGAACACTGTTCTTCGCAGGGTAAATTCATTTCGTGGTATAGAATAATAATGTAGTAGATTACCGGAAGCAAAAACCAGCGTTTCACTATCGATCAAACACAGATTGAACAATCTTTTGCAGTCGTATCCAAAGGAATGTCTACAAAGTTAATATTTACAAAAAACAAATGATTCTATGGAATTAGGTTGAAGAATCTTACTTAAGTTGTAAGATTCCATCTGGAACTATTGAAGGAGGTATAGTTTGTACACCTGCATCCGCTTTCTCTTCCGACGATGTGTCCGATTCCGAATGGTCCTCTTCTAATTCAAATTGCCCCTCCATTTACGAGAACGTTTTACTTGTCAGTTTGACAGCAAACTCTTTGTAAACGAAAACAAAGTCGGTAACTAGGGGTGGAAAGTTAATTGTTTTATTGTGCGTCATGTCTTCCTTTGGATTTTAATTTGAACAGCCGAACATATGTATGTGTATGTATGTTTATATGCAATGAAATGTCAACCCAAGCAATTATGTGTGAAATGAGAGTGATACGAGTATGAACAATAACTGACTGCTAAGTGCCAAAACTGGAATACGACTTTGTTTACTTCGAATGCCACTCTTTAAATGCATTGGATGTCCCTTTTAAGTGCATTGAACGTTCGAACGAGCTAACATCGACTCGGATCATTACCTTGCTGCACCCAAGGTACTTAGGTATGTACTTAAGGTGACGCTACAATTCGGCGTATACCAAGGCTTTAAGCCAACAAGCGTCTCCAACGAGCTCGACATTTTTCTAGCTGCCTCCAGTTTCTCACAATACGTTGGCTGAGGTCCGCGTCCACTTGCGTGCGCTACCTGAGTCGCGTTCTTTCTCTACTTCTCTGTCCCTCGGGGGTGGATTCGTAGACTTTTCGGACCGGAGCGCTGGTGTCCATCCGCTGGTTACCCAGCCATCTGAGTTGTTGGATTCTCGCTAGGTCGATGTCGCTGTACTGTCCATACAGTTCGTCGCAGTATCTCCTCCTCAACTTATCGTTAAAGCAAACGAGACCGAGGATCACTTGAAGAATTTTTCTCTCAAAGTAGCCAAAATCACCCTCATCCATTTTGGATGAACTTCATGCATCAGCGCTATAGAGCACGACTGGGATTATTAAAGTTTTATATAGAGCCACTTTTGTTGTTCGAATGAGGATTTCCTTCCTTTAGTCCAAGAGAGCAACGATTGGCAAGAGTTATTCTTCGTTTGATCTCAGGCGCTCATTCAAGAACGATGTTAAAGAAATCGCATAACAGTGCAGCGCCTTGCCTAAATCCTTTTTTGACATCAAAGTTATGGGTAAGATCTTTACTTACTTTGATGAAGCAGTGTGTATTCTTCATCGTTACTTTACACAAAAACACGAGTTTAGTGGGGATGCAAAAACTAGACATTGCTCTGTATAGCTCGTCTCTATAGATGCTGTCATACGCGGCCTTAAAACCGATGAATAGGTGGTGTGAATCGATCTGAAGCTCATGGGTCTTCTCCAGGATCTGCTTTAGTGGTAAATATGTGGTGGAAGTTGAGCTTTGCCGGCCTGAAGCCACACTGATATGGACCAATCAGGATGTTGGCGAACGGTTTCAGGCGTTCACACAATACAGCAGATAAGATCTTGTATGCCGTGTTAAGAAGACTGATATCCTCTGTAGTTGACGGAGTTGAGTGGGCCTCCTTTCTGCAAAATCAGATACCGTACTGTGATCACAGACTGATGCGAATATACGTAACGGCCTGATGCCACCGAACTATTATGAGGAAATTGGATATACCACCCGGAATAACCACTGTGTGGCGCTCCCATTGTTCCGATTTGAGTTCTGTTTTTTTTTGTTCAGTTGGTGCATCTGCACCGTCGCACAGTGCCATCATTCTTCGTAATTTTTTGACGAAAAATGCAACAAATACCATCCAACAGCCACCGAATTCACCTGATTTGGCTCCCTGTGAATTCTTTCTGTTCAATCGAGTTAAAAAACCATTACGGGGAACGCGTTTCAGCAGCCGAGAATATAAAAAATGTTTGTTTCGGGGACTGGATCAAGCGCTGGCATAAGTGTGTTGCAGTCGATGGGGATTACTTTGAAGGGGACAATATAGATTTAGATGAATAAACTTGTATTTTTTAATTTTCTGAATAGATTCCGGGATCAAGGTGGTAAATCAGCTACAATCACAAAACCTTGACGTGGCCTTTCCGATCGAGTTTCCCTTTACTACTCAAGAAATCCGATGCCACCGGCATCGAACGTAACAATCCAGTGGCACAACTGCTAAAAAGCATTCAGAAAGGCCTCTTTTGATTTGCCGAATGAAAACAGGAAAATCTACAAAAACACCAGATGTACAGATCGTGAGGGGCCCGTGAGCTCTTTGAGCAGAAAATAAAGGAAGAATATAGGCTCCCGCGAAAGCAAAATAGGCGGACGAGGCTTTAGAATGTTGCTACCGAACCACAGTCAACAAGGGAAAAACAAAGTTATACGTTGACACGACCTATTGGCATCTACTACTTTGAGGTAATAAAGTACTTTACATTTGTACTTCGGCCCACCTATCAACTCCGACAACGTCATAAGCCGGACATCATGCGAAGATTCACTTATGCTAATCATTTCTTCTTTTGGCTTAGAAGGCAATTGAGTAGTTAAGCCCACTCACGAGCAATCAAAAGGGTATTGCACAATGTAGATACTGACGAAATGGGACGAAAACGCTTTCGGGCCCTTCCAGAAAAATATTCTTTGGGTAATTTTCGGTCCCAGTGTTCGAAAACATCTTTGAACAAAAAAAGATATACATGAGCCCATCAGCCTACAGCTTATTCCCAAATGTAAAGCGCCAATAGGTGGAGAACGAAGCTCTACGTTAAAACATATCACATTGTACTATACAGATAAAACTAGTCAGTATGGCCACCTTGAATTCAGCTCTGAAAATAGGGAATAGAAGAGGGGAAACTTGAATAGACCTTGGTTTCAAGAGCTAATCTCGAAATGCTTGGCCATACTTATAATAGTCTCTACAACTCGGTAAGTTCGATACTTAGGTAAAGGTGGATGGTGCAAAGTTGAAACTTATTTACTCAGACAAATGTTTGTAGTTCATTGCTCTCGAATAAACCAAAGACGATGGGAAACAAAAGGGAAGGAAAAATTATATCCCTGCTTAATACGAGGGTTGTCTGAAAAGTTTCCGACCGCAACGTAAAGATAGCGGCACTCGTCAATAAAAGCTAGTGAATGCTAGTTGGGCATCTTTTGACAGTTGCTTACCGAAGTTTCAACCATTTTGGACTTGCAGTTTTTAGTTGGCAGTCGTTTGAGTGAGTCGATGAGAGTGTTTTTTGTGAAAATGGAAAAAATTGAGTATCGAGCTGTTATTGAATTCTTGTTTTTGAAAGGCCATAACCCTACGCAAATCAAAAATGAGTTGGACTCTGTGTATGGGGACTCTGCACCATCATTTACCATAGTGAAATTTTGGTCGGCTGAATTTAAACGTGGCCGTAAGAGCTTGGGAGATGATGAACGTTCGGGACGTCCAAAAACTGCAACCACTGACGATAACATTGCTAAAGTTGACCAAATGGTGTTTGACGACCGCCGAATTAAAGTGAGAGAGATAGTAGAGGTTATGAAAATGTCCAAAGAAAGTGCTTGTTATATATTAAATCAAGATTAAGGCATCAGAAAGCTGTCCGCGTGTTGGGTGCCTCGTTTGCTTACGCTAGATCAAAAACGTGTTCGAATGAACATTTCCAACGCTCTGTTGGCGCAATAAATCCGAGTTTTGGCGCCGATTACTGTAGATGAAACTTGGAAACACCATTATACGCCCAAAACAAAAATTCAGTCAAAACAGTGGACTGCAAAGGGCAAACCGGCTCCAAAAAAATCAAAAACTGTTTTTTCAGCTGGGAAAGTGATGGCGACTGTTTTTTGGGATAGTAAAGGAGTTATTTTAATCGATTATCTTCGCAAAGGAAAAACCATTACAGGAACATACTACGCATTATTACTTGCCAAGCTGAAGGCAGAAATTGTGGAAAAATGGCCACATTTGCAGAAAAAGAAAATCCTGTTTCACCAAGACAACGCGCCGTCTCACACCTAAGCGGTTTCCATGGCGAAAATCTATGAACTACAGTTTGAACTTCTTGACCATGACCTTATTCATCAGACCAAGCCCCAAGCGACTTCTTTTTGTTCCCTTATCTAAAAACTGCGCTCGGAGGACAGAGATTTTCATCAAATGAGGAGGCAATAACCTTCGTGAGCAATTATTTTGCGGAGAAAAACGCCAAGTACTATTTGGACGGGTTAGAGAGATGGGAGCATCGCTGGGAGAAGTATGTAGAGTTACAAGGAGATTATGTAGAAAAATAAAAAAAAAAATTGAGAAAAAATGTCTTGTATCGTTGTTTGGTCGGAAACTTTTCAGACAACCCTCGTATTTTGCCAGATTACACGCATTTTCGGTATACGAGGCTACAGCTAATAACTACTGCATCCCTCGTCTTTCACTGCCTTCTGCCAACGCAGATTACATTTTCGTCTTCCATTCTACTATAATTCCCATAACCATTTCGTTCTTTTTGTTATAAAAGACTTTAAGCATTTCTCAGCAATGGCTTCCTAATTTTAAACAAAAACCAAACCTTTTTCCTGTTGAGTAAATATAGAGACATTCATAATAGCTTTGTTCAGTGAGGTTGTTCCAAACTGTTCGGAACAGAAAAGTACAAGTTTTGCTGTTCAGTGAGAAAAATTTCTGTCCGAATCTGTTCTACTTTGTGTTCAGTGAGGTTGTTCCAATCTGTTTGGAACAGAAAATCTTGCCCCTCCTCTCGAAGTAGAACACAATTGTGAAAAGTGTCAAAATCAGCTGTGATTTCAAATTGTATTATTTGTTGGCGGTTATTTGCTAAATCAAGTGAAATTTTAAATTACGAATGGATTAAATTTTGACAACTCTCATATGGGCTGTACTTTTCTGTTTTCATTTGATTTGACGTTTTTCACAAATTTGTGCGGTTCTGTTCTAGTTTTTTCTCACTGAACAAAGCTACTCGTAATATTTATTAACAGATCGACTACTGAATTCTTGTTTGACCTGCGCATAATATCCTATCCTGACTTCCTCTGTAGTCAAGCAACGGTATTGTTTATTTTTAAATTTCAAACTTCACGCAAAACATGGTTAGAAGTAAGTAACAATTGACTATTTTCATTTATAATATTTCAAATAACTATAATTAATTTAAATAGTCACAGAACAACTAATCCGCAAAAAGTCAGAACACAATGAACTGCTCATCAGCACATTGGAGGAGTTATCCCTGCACCAGGAGGACATTGAACGAATCGAAAATATTCACAATTGGTGTCGAGACTTGAAAATCCTTCTCCTCCAATCGAATCTTATTGCAAAAATCGAAAACGTTTTTAAATTCAAAAAATTAGAATATCTCAATCTTGCCGTTAATAATATCGAAAAAATCGAAAATCTCGAGGCGCTCGAATCACTCAATAAACTTGACCTTACGCTTAACTTCATTGGAGACCTCACTTCAGTTGAGTCTTTGCAGGATAACTACAATCTCCGCGAACTAATTCTAACAGGAAACCCCTGTACTGAATATCCCAATTATAGGGACTATGTAATCGTTGCTCTCCCCCAACTGGAACGTTTGGACAGTGAGGAAGTAAAAATTTCCGATAGATTGTTGGCACGCAAGGACTTTGCCAAAAACCGCTCTCTAATCGTTCAATCACAGGCATACTACAACATCCAAAGAGATGAACAGAAAATTCGCTTTTCGGAGAAAAAAGCCGAATTGGAGCACAAAATGAATGCTACACCCGACGAAGAGGAACGCTTAAAATTGTTCTGGAACTCGAAGACTGAACACTGTCCAGAGGTAAGGAATGAAATTCACGAATACCAGAAAAAGACAAGAAATTCAAATTCAAAAGAAGACGAGAGACCAGCTAAAAATCTGCCTCAGTTCTTTGCCCCTTGCGGTCGTCCGTACAACATAAATCAGCCGAAACTACCCTTTCTATTCAGAGATGAAAGACGGGAATATATTCTCGAATTGCAGGTGTACAAGTGAGTTAATTATACACATTACAAAAAACCCACTAATACTCGAATTTTGTCAACAGGTTTCTTGATACATCGCATCTCAATGTTGACATTCAGCCGCGATACATTCGAGTAACAGTGAAGGGTAAAGTATTCCAACTGGCATTGCCTGAAGAGGTAACGACTTCGGGAGCAATTGTTCAAAGGTCGCAAATAACCGGGGAGCTATTAATTAAGGCCCCAAAGCTGAATTACGATGCGAGTCTAGATATTATAAGAAAAGAAGGTACCTTAACTTTTAAGCAAATAAATTTGAAAAGTAAATAACAAAATTTTTGATTTTTCAGTCCAATCTCCAGACGCAAGTAAGACCGCTAAAATCTCTAAAAAGTAAGAAATGAAACAAATGAAACATATAAGTATCTCAGCTAACGATTTATTCTTAGGTCAGATATAAAAGGAACAGTGGACTACAAAAATATTGTGACAAAATCGGAAGAAAAAAGTACAAACAAATTATCACTCAGCAATGACCTTTCCGAAGTGCCGGACCTGGAATAGCAATCTTAAGTATCATACATAAAATTAAATCTCTTTTATATTATTGTAAAGGATCTTTCGTTAAGCGCTTCCTATCTTTAAATTTAAATAAAATAAAGTGTTTGTGAGATCTCATTGAATTTTTTTATTCGTTTGAAAAGCTTATCGATGCCATTATGTATGGAATATAACATCGTTCAAATGTCCGCCGCGGCGCATCCGAAATGTCCAATTTTCTCTGGTTTGTGGCTTTTTAGCATAGACCTGCGACTTCAGAAAACCCCAGAAGAAAAAGTCTAACGGAGTCAAGTCGCACAATCTCGGTGGCCAGTTCACATCACCTCCACGTGAGATGACCATGCCCTCGAATCGCTAGTGCAGAATTTCCAATGTGCCGTGATCTATGTGGCACGTAGCGCCGTCCTATTGAAATCACATGTCGTTGGTGTCCATGTCATCCAATTCAGGCCAAAAGAAGTTGGTAATCATCGACCTATAGCGCTCTCCGTTGACGGTGATGGCCTGGCCAACGTCGTTCTCCGAGAAATATGGACTGATGACACCGCCTGCCCAAAGTCCACACCAAACAGTGCCTTTTTCGGAATGCATTGGACGCTCTTGGATCTTGTGTGGATTGGTATCGTCTCAAATTTGACAATTTTGTTTGTTGACGTACCCATTCATGAAGGAATAGGCCTCGTCGCTGAAGATGATTTTTCGATGAAAATTAAGGTCAGTTTCCAACTGCTCCAGAGCCCATACAGCGAACACACGTTGTCGTTGTCTCTGGTCGTTTACCTTCAGCTCCTGTGTTAGTTAAATTTTGTACGAGTGCTGGTCCAGGTCACGATGCAAAATTCACCAAATTGTGGTTTGCGAAAGGCCAAGTTCTTGTGAGCGACGCGACATCGACTGCCTTGGATTCTCCTGCACACTGTCACGGACAGCGGCGATATTTTCGACAGGTCTTGCTTTTCGTCAAAGTACGGGTGTTGGTTTATCGTTTACTGGACCATGGTGATTTGCAAAACAGACTGAATAAATGAGTCAATTTGACAGATGTATCTCCAAGAATACTCCTCACTTAGAGATGCGGACACAACTTCTAGTAACTTTTTTAAATTCATTTTCACATCTTTCATTTTTTGGAAGGCATATTACTAAGAAGGCCGAAAAAAGCTGTTTAAATACAAATATATTCCAAAAATGATAGGAGGGATTGAAATTTAAAATCAAGCAAAACTTTGAAAAGTATTTAAAAATGTATTTTCATTTAGTAACTTTGAAAGTAAATCAGCACTTGATCCAAATTTTATGCGCAGATCAGCCAGAAATTTCACTATCGAAAAGTTAATTTCTATTCGCCTTTTAGGCTACTCAAGACACAACTCGAAAACATATACTATATAATGGCGGAAATGAGGACTTCTTTCTTCCTTTGGGTTTCTTTGCGCCATTAATAGTCGCAAAGACACATTAAAAACATTGCGATAAAAGCGAGTTCGCATTCTATGTAGTATTATAAATTGAGGACATCCTGTTCATCACTAACACAAATTAATCCTGTGAAGAAATTTAACGACGCGTCGTAACGATGGGGTTCAATCTAAGAAAACATCCGAAGCCTATGCATATGCTTTCTCATTTGACGCCAGCATCAATTGAGTAAGATCAGTGAGATGCTACATGTTAGTCCTCTCCGGACCACAGCCAAAGCAATCCCTGTTCAATTATGAAAACAGAATTATTATCTGCAGTACAGTAGCTTCGAACAGGGCACGATCCTAGCGGATTTTTTTTAATATATCCGGAGAGAAAGTACTGGCAAGAAAATGCAGTACTCCAGCCAAATTAAACCGCAATTTTCGTAGATGGTTCGTAGAGCTGCTTACGAGCTCTACGAGCAGAAGAGGAGACACGAACACCTTCACACTTCTCAGGAAGAAAAAGAAAGAGCATGAGAAGCGCGCGGTCGAGGAAATTGAGGGATGCTACTCCAGAATGAGATTCGGAAGTTTAACCGAAAGGTAAAAAAAAACATGTCACGGTCACAAACCCCAATCCGACTAATGTAGAGACGAACAAGAGAACATCGTAGTAGAGTCGAAGTCGATGCTGAGAATCTGGAAAAATTACTTCTGTAGACAAATACCGCTGTCAGGCAGAATGAACCTTTCAACCTGGATGATGTATAGTAGATCAACAATTCCGTCCATCCGACCTGGATGAAGTGAAGATACCAATATCTAAGCTGAAGTCCAACAAAGCTGCCGGAGCGGATTTTCGGTACTTATGCCCCACTCCATCGCAACAAATCGAGTTAGGGACTTATGTCCCGATGCGGTGGGAAATAATATTGAAAAAAAATATGTCAACAACTATCAGGCAGGCACCTATAACTTGGATTTCTCTGAGCGTGGAAGAAATGGCTTTCGATGTCTAACGGAAATTCACAATGTTTTTTTTTTAAAAAATAGATATAGTATTGACTTTATAAAAATTTGAGATTTATGTTCCATTTTTGTCCCAAAAGAAAAAAAAATGTTTCAAATATCCGACATGGAAGACCCACAATGGTTCTATTGACTGCTACAGAGATCCAGTCCGTAGAAAATTATTGGTTCAGGTTCGCACAAAAACAGAATTTTTCTGATGTAACCTTGCTATTGCAGACGCGTAAAAGCATAAAGATATCAAAAATACAAGAACTAGCCCCGTTCTTAGACCCAAATTGGATCCTTAGATTGGGCGGTCGACTTCAAACACTAGATGGACCGTTAGATACAAATCATCCTGTCATTCTTCCGTCGAATTCCCATGTGGTCAACTTAATTTTTGATGACTGTCATCGGCGTGTTGTTCGGGCAATTCATGTGTCCATTGACACAATACTGACGGATTCCCACCTGTGGAAACATGTTTGCGTAATCCATGGCCGACAAGCTATCAGAAAACGTATAAGGAAATGCTTAATTTGCAAGAAGCTCTGGAGCCTCCCAACCATTTGCACCGATGCCAATTGAAAAGCTATCGTTGTCACGACCTTTTGATAATGTGGGCGTTGTTTTTGCTAGCCACCTTCTTATGTGATGCTGTTAAAGTCTACATCGGCATATTCACTTGTGCTGCTGTATTTACCACCAATTTAGAGCTAGCTACCAACCTTCCGACTGAAAATTTCATAATTACCTTTGGTTGTTTCATTGGAAGAAGAGGTGTTCCATACAATCGAGTTATAAAGTCCAAATTGCTTTTGGGATGAAGAGATGGTGCAAGGAATTCTTTCACAAGGAAAAATAAAGTAGCGTTTTATAGTGAAATGTGCTGCGTGGTGAGAGCAATTTTGGGAAAAGATGATCTGTATCATGGAAAATATTTTGAAGATGACGATTGGAAGGGCCAAACTAAGCTCCGAACAACTGAGAACGACATTAGAGGTACACTAACGTATGTCATTGAATGCATACACTAATGTATGGTGATTCAACACCGAGACGATCTGATGCAGATTTACTTCGTGTTGCATAGTAAAATCGTTTAAAATGTTCAACTGAACTTAAAAGGAGATGGCATTCGGAGTACCGTCAGCCTTTGAGTTCATATTATTTTCATCCAGATGTTCCTTCCGTTTAGCTTAACATTAAAGCGGGTGATGTTTTTGCTGAAACTACAAACACAAATAGTGTAATTAATCAATTCTTTTTTTCAAGAGTCATAAACTGCAATTAAGAAGGGTGATTGCGCAAGAATCAATATCAGGTAGAGCTGACCCTTTCAATATATCCGGTAAATAAAAGCTATCGAAAGGGTTAACAGAAAAAATACTGTTTTAGATTTTATGACCTATCGCAGGTAGAAAAAAAAGTAAAGGATGCCTTGGATTGTAGAAATTAATTGATATAAATGCTCAACAATTTCTCACATCCTAGTTCAGTTGTGTCAGAATTTCCATCAAATAAAGTTCGTCTCAGTCTTCAGCTTTCGTATTTCTTTTTTTTTTTGTTGAAAAATTTATACGCCATGAGTCATTCAAGTTTCTTGCTGTCATCAGACAAGGACGATAATTTCTGCAACCACGCATGGTATATTCACAGCAAACTGAGCACTGGAAACAGCCTCAAAGTCTATAAGGAAGAGTTTAACTATGAGAAACAAAATTTGGATCGATTTAGTAGCACAAAAACCTTTGAACACTTTGGAACATTTTTAAAAACCCTTCGACTTCCGTGCCGCTACGAAAAGCACAATAGTACAGAAAGTGAACTATATAACTTAGGTCAATTTGTTAAGAAACCATCACAACTGTCAAGCAAGGTTATAGACAATTTCGACAGTCGCAAGTTCAGTACAAGTCCTAGGATCGTTGGTGTCCAAAGGAAAAAAACCGTTGACTATCAGCCGTTGTACATGAAAAAACATTCTATTGCAACCGAGATGATTATTCAAACTGAAATGAGTATTCAACATCAGAGCATTGAACAGAAGCAAATATCGACACAAACAAAGTATGTACCAAACCCAGGCACTGTTCTATCATCAAAAGATGCCCTGTCTAATAAACCTCAAAAATCAGATTCACTATCCTCTGTCCAGGATCGCATATCCTTCTTCAACGAACTTGCCATCTCGAACTCTCCTCAGAAAAAATACACTTTCTGTCCGAATAAAAGGTTGGGATCCGCCTTCCCACAAAGGGAATCAAAAGAGACGGATGCAACTGTTATTAGGCTATCACAATTGTTAGAAAAGTTATCTTCAAGGGACCCCTATTCCAAAGTAGAGGATCCTGCAGTGGAAAAAATATCCTTAACAAGACAAGATTCGAAGGTATTATCTAAGGGCAAAACCTCTTCCTATACAGAGAACTCTGATCCACACTGCTTCAGGTTTAGCACTCACTCACTACCACCACCATTGAAGCGTAAGGAATTTTTCGACAGAACTAAAACATGGATATCTGATGGAACAGACCCAAAAAGACGCAGCAAAGGAAGTAATTTTCCAACGTTAGTAGGGTCAAGGGTCGCAGAATTTGAGAAACAAATTTCGGTAACGCATACCAGATGCTGTTAACCATCTATTTTTTGTTTTATGTACATATGTGTATGAACGTTGTTTAGAATGTTATAGTCAATTAAATTGATTGGAAGTTGTAAATGATAGGTTTTAATTTATTCTCTTATAACTGCGAAACTGTGCTCAGAATCCTCTAGAAAGTTGAAGGAGTGGGTGCTTTCTTATTTATATGTTAATGGGAAACTGAGTGTGAAGTTTACCGACTCGAGATTCCGATTTTGCAGTGATCCAAAGTTCACTATGTGAGCTGTTTCTCGATAGGTTGCAGGGAAGAGTTTTCGACTAAGTAAGATGACAATGAAGGTGAATCCAGAATTATTAACGACTCCAAAAATAAACCAAGCCAAGTATTTTGCGAAAAGCTTACCATCCGAGAGAACTTTAAGTACTACTGATTAAAATTCATAGCATAGCATTTCCCCCTACAGAAAAAGCCAGAATAGATACAGTCCACTTATGCGTAGGCCTACACATGTCTGGCTAAAGCAGATGCCCTGTCTTCATTGCATTTAAGTCGTCGGAGTCTATTTTGATATCATAGCTATGGTACTGCTCGTAGCTCCTAGAAGATATCTTTGGTGTCGTCATCTTATTCCTCTGAGGGAGCGTCCACACATAAAAGGCTTATGTTGGCACGGATTGGTACAAGACGCGCGTTCACATGCCGGAAAATTAAGATTTCTTTCCGAAATCGGTCTCTAGCAACAAATCCACATTTGACTGCGCTGCTTCTTCCGTCGATTACAATCACCGCAGTGTATATCGAGGCAGGCAGTAATGTTAGATTGTAGGCTTATTACTGCTTTCGAACTTTTATAAGAAAAAGAAAGCAATCAAATATTCCGCCTTCCATTTGCTTGCAAATGCAACTAAGCAAGATGTATACAAAACGGCTCTACATAGATGGACTAGAGCTGCTCACGAGCTGCTCACGAGCTCCTCTAGCAGAAGATCAGGCTTAGGGAAAAAAGAAGGAGCATGAGAAGTGCCGATCGGTTAAGTTGGAGGAATGAGAGAAAACCCGAGCCGAATCTTGACAAAGAAGAAAACATGATAGTAGAACCGTAAACTGTACAACGGCGATGAAGGACCTAACAGGTAGAAAAAACCTTTCAACCTCGCCGTTATAGACTAACAATTCCGTCCACCCGAGCATACACCAACTCATCTGTAAAATATGACCGTTGAATGGAACCTCACCATTGTTTGTTCGATTCTCCAGATAGAAAACCCACTAAACTGTGCTAACATCCAAGCCATCAGCCCTCTTAACATTGCCTATAAAATCCTACGAAACCCTGTCTGCCGTATTATGTAAACGTTCGTTAACAAACGGATTGGTCGATATCAATGTGACTTCAGAACAAGAATGCCCACCATCGACCAAATATTTGCACTACGGAAGACTTTGGAGGAAACCCATGAGCTTCAAATCGATCGATGATTAACTGTGCACATGGACAACAAATGGGCATTCGTACCTTCTCATGTAAAATATACAAAACGCTTTAAACTGATGAACGTGTTTAGTACGGTATCTAACTAATCTGTGGTAGCGTGGTCTGCCTTCGGTTGCGAGGTTGCGAGTTATACGTATCTTACATGATGTTCGTTGACTTAGTTTTGAACCTGGTCTTATGGGCTTGCCACGCGATACAATGATATTGTTGCGGAGTCTAGAAACCTTAAAAAAAATTGATTTAGCGAAATAAAAAGGGAGAACAAATGGCATACCAGCAGAATTCAAGTCACCATGATATCTTGTTTACAAATAAGACTGACAATCAATGGTAATGTTCGGTTCCGCGAACAACACAGAAACAATAAGTCACAGCGCGATGATGTTTTATACCAGTCAGCGAGGGGACCCATCTTATGGTGGAGCTAAAGGAAGCGGTAGCGGAAACCGAGGTTTGGAGGGCAGAAGTTTGTTGTCTACAAGAAGAGTTTTTAGCGGGCAATCTGAATCAAGAAGAACGTTTTCACCACAAAAAGAAAAAAACAAAAACCATAACGTGTAAATGCACTAGAATAAATTATAATAAACGAATTACAAAAAAAAAGAAAACCTCTCGGGAATCAGAATTTATTCTTTTTTTTGTGTTGTGATTGATTTTTTTTGAGTCAACCCTTTAGGCAGCTGGAACCGGCTCGCGAGGGAAACAGTATAATAACTCCTGCACGAAATAGATCTTTGCCCAGAATCTTAACTAATGAAGAGATGTTGTCAGGCCTTCACGAGTTGCTCAAAGCTGCATGCTAGTGTCTTATAAATGCTAATCAAACTCATCTCCTTACTATAGGCGACGCAAGATAAGGCGACGCTTGCCATAAAAGTGATGACGACGCCGCGGATCACTATCCCTTTGATAGTGATAAAAGCTTACGCTCGCATAAGAAGGAGTACAAAGTACTAAATCTTTGGCTTAATACTCTGTTCCAAGAGAAAAAATAATACCAAAATGAACCAAAATATTCAACTTATCTTTGCTTGACGAAGTCTTTACATGTTTTCCTTCCTCAAAAAAAAATAAAAAGGCTCAAAAAGCACCTCACCTAGCTCATATTAAGTAATAGGACAATATGCAACTCTATACATATGAACACATGCGAATTCACGAACAGATGTGTAAAACTAATTTGCATGCAAATACATAGAATATTCCAAAAGAATCATTTACTTACCAAGGAACGGCCTCTTTAAAACCTTGGGCTGCAAACATTTAATCGTTCAAAAATGCCCGCATTTGCAAAATATTATCTACTTTATGTTCAACTTGGTAAATTTGTACATTTTTCCATGTACTTTGAAATAAAATTATCAAAATATGCCTGGATGGCTACCACTGGTTCTAGAGCTAGTTAACATCTCTACTAAATTCACCAAAAAAGGCCCACCTACTGCGACGAGGGTAATAAATGTCCAGCAGCAAGGCATGTGTGTCATAAATGGCATTCGCCTTTTAGGAGTAATTCTCGTTTCATATCAGGAAAAGAAATTGATTTGGCGTCTCCAGGACAACATCACATAATGTGATTGGACAATAAAAAGCAGACAAATTCGGGTTTAATTGGTCACTCGTAACAGAAATCAAAAGGATTTAAAGTATTCCGTCTTTAATTGATTAATTAGCGACAATTTTATGGCACTGATTAGGGAATATTTGGTTTGAGATGCTCGGCCCAGCAGGTAAAAAAAAAGTGTCTACCTGGTCCTTTTCTCCGCGAAGAGTAATTTGGTGTTTCCCACATATAAAACATGCACAATTCCTCACAATATATTCAGTTTAGCTCAAACACCTAGTCAATAACGTTAGCTTCAACAATTCGGTTCATTAAATTTTTATTTTTAACAAATTTACAATGAGTGGTAATATATTTTCGGTTATTTCAAGTGACAGAAACACGTTTTCTAATCGCGAGAAGCGTAGTTACAAGCAACATGAAAAATGTGATAATACTTTTAAGCATTACAAGGATCAATCAAATTATGAGCAGCGAAAATTAGATCAGTCCTTCGAAAATCCAATCTGTGATGCATTTGCGACTTTCCAAAGAGAACTCCAAAGAAAAGTAAGACCGAATTCTGAATTTAGTACATTTCATAACCGGCATGACAGGGAACCACCTTATGGCTCCAACAGCTTATTAGCCATTCCCAAAATTCCACATTCAAGTCCTAAAATTGTTGGAGTTGAAAGGAAGAAAACCGCAGAAAACCAACCAACCTTCATGAAAAGACACTCCATTGCATTTGAAAATAGTCTCATTACAACAGCCGAGGTGCATAATCAAAATTGTAAGAGAAGACGGATTTTGAATCAACAATCCAAACGGCTGTTTATTGCTGAAGCCTTCATTGCTATTCCAGCCTCCAAAGCATCGCAATTCGTCAAAGCCCGGGAAAATAAAAAATCAGACCAGGTACGAGTATCTTCTGTCAAGGATCGAATATCATTCTTCAATAAGCTTGCAAGCGAAAACATCAAAGAACAGAATGACGATGAGTCATCCAAATTGAAGGGTAATTTTGTGTCACTGCTTCGACAGAAAGGAAAAAGAACAGACTCTAAGGCAACTGTCATCCGACTTTCACAATTGTTAGAAAAGGTATCTATGAAGGAACAGAAGGCGAGGGCGCCTCTAAAAGAGTCAATTAACCCAACAATGAGTAAAATTCCTGCAAATGAGACCTCTAACAAAATCACATCTCCGAATGATAAATGTAAAGTAAAGCCTACCATACATATTCCGAAGAACAAAACTAACTCCTTGCCAACACCGATAAAGCGGAAGCCATCATTTGAGAAAACAAAGGTTGTGGCGTCATCAATAGCCAAAGGCGCCAACATCTATGGGACGAATCCTAGAGGCCACAGCCTAATGGATGATCTATCACTTGTGGTTCCAGTAAAATTGAGAATTGCTGAATTTGAGAAGCGCATTTCAACAACACAAGTGTAAACGAACAAATTGTGATTTTCGAATACATATATTATATATCTAAGTATGTACCTATGAAAGTTGTAACATATATGTAAATAGAGTAAATAATAAACGAATTTTAAATAAATAATAAACTGTTTTCTTTTAATGCAATTTGGAAAACATCAAAGACTGTTTCACGGTTAATATTTTGTTGTTTTGTTATAAACCCCCGAATTCAAGTAGCCCCAAAGAAAGAAGTCTGGGATAGTTAAAGCGGGCGATCTTGCTGACCATGCCAAATTGTCAAAATGGGAGATTCGTGACCAGGGAACGCTTCCTTCCATCGTGGCTCGTGCTGTGTGTGCGGTTGCACCGTCTTGTTGAAACCACATGTTCATCAAGCCCCGTTCATCCGATTCCGGCAGTAAGAAGCCATTTATCATTGCCCCCGAGAGTTTGCCAGTTACAGTGACCGTATTGCCGATGGTCCAATCACTACTCCCACGTGAACGCCGCACCACACAGTGGCTCTGAGTGGATGTAGTGACTCTTTGCGCATCACATGCGGATTTTCAGTGCCCCAGAAGCGAAGATTTTGCTTATTGACGTAACTGCTTTAGTGGAAATGCCCCTCGTTGCTCATGATGATTTTCGACACAAAATCGTCCTCTTCGTTGTTGTCTGCAGCTGTCTAGTTCACAAACGTCAAATATGAATGACGTACGACGCCATTTGCAAAAATTATAACATCTTCCGATAGGATGATTAATTTTGCGCCACCTTATGTTGTTTCAAACCAGGGCACTGGCATAGTTGGCAGTTTTCACGTCCACCATTGGAAATGCTTAAGACCATCTCCTAAACCGGTCTATGATCAACAGGTTACGAAGCGGTTTGAAGGCAGAAATGGTCCTAAGATGTCGTTATTTCTGCTTGAAAACAATAAATAGCGTCTAAACTTAGGTTTGGAATGACAGATGACCTTTGTTTATTGGTATGGTATGCATGATTAAGCGAAGTCGAAACTAAGCTGAATTAATGTATATATGCCCAAAGGAAGCGATATCTGGATTGGAAAAGCAATGCAAAGCATCGTATAACATAGGGGACCTTTTGTAATGAACAAACAAACTTGGTTACGTGATGTTGGTTGCAAGGTCAACTTAGGTTGCGCTACATTTTGCTAAAGCGCTCGCGCGCTAACTTCCAAATTTGTTAGCGCGGGCAACCAACATTCGGAGTTAGACTTGAAAACTGAGCCAAAGCTGTAGTCTCCGTAGAGGCCTGACTAGACCAATGTCGCTGCACAGCCCATTGGGTTTATGGTGGAGTTTCTTCTTTGCCCGTCAATATGAACAAAAGCGACAATCACAGGAAGTATCTTTCCCTCGAACGGCCAAGTGCTTCATCTTGAACTTTCGACAAAGTCCGATACTCTGCACCATAGAGCTGAACCGAGATGACGAATATCTTGTACGAGTATGATATAAACCCATCTTCGTCTTACAAGACATGGCCATGATATTCGAATGTCTCCTAAGCTCAAAGAACCACCGATTGGCAACAGTAATTCTGCGTCGATCGTCGTGTAAATCCTTTTCTGTACTTTGTGTAGCCCCCGTTCCTTCGCCGGCTTTCGCCTCAATATTCCCTTCAGGTTTTTAAATAGCATGTTTTCATCTGACTAAATTTTCCAGATAGTTCATATTTCCAGGCAAAGCATATGTCTCGGGTAGGCCAAGAAAACGGAAAATGACCCAACTTTACTACTATTGTAGTTGTCCATGTTCATCTGGGCAGACTTCCATTTTAACTTTTGAACTCCATTCCTTCAGCAGCATATATCTACTTTCCCGATAGCACGCTTCTCATGTTCTTTCTTTTCCTCTATCCGTAAAGTCTGTGCTCATCCTAATTTTTTCTTGAGTCCTCGGCAAATAAAGTTTTAGCGATCAGTTACGACTGCAACTTTTAAACACCGAACATTGTGCTAGTGACATTCGCATTCAACTTCTGGCTGCAAGAAGGTCATAATCCGACGTCGAATGCAGGACAGTTGATTGATCAGGATTAGCCAAACACCTTTTTGAATGTTGAAGTTTAAGAACCGCGCCCGGCTATTAAAAGGTTACGCCCTGTTACAAATTTAGATAACCTGAATTCATTGTCGGGCGTGAAGTCGGCAGCCCGTGTTTTCAGATAGCGAGTTGAAAGAGGGCTTTATTAACCAGATTTGCACTAAGATCTTATAGCACAGTTCAGACACTGAGTACTATTGCACATGCTCGATTTAGGTTGTCATAGAATCATCGTTATCTTCTCTACGAGCATAAACCCCAAAACGCATTCAAGCTCATTTCGAATTGTCGATGGCGAATTCACTGGTATAAAACAAGTGAAATGTTTGTCGCAATAACTGTAAGCAAAGGCAAGCAGATTGTACTCCAGATTGTATAGGTATTTGTCCTTTTAGTGTATCTCGAAAAATACTGCAGTGCCATAGGCATTGTGGTATGTTCTCTGTTGAATGTGGGGTAGCATTTATTTTGTAGATATCAGACTAAAAATGGTCCAAGACAACTTCTATCGAACGTTCCGGAATGTAATTTGTAGTCCATTGAAGGACGCTTCGTCGACCCTTATGGAGGTATGCTTGGCAAAATATCCTGTTGGCAAACTCTGTCAAATCCATTTAAACATCAAGTCCAACTATCTTGCTTTAGCCAGATTTGTGTAGATATCGGTTCTACTTTTTGATGAGACATACTTTCAAATCGCCAGTGGACGAAAACGTACTCCACAGAGGTAATAAAGGAAGACAACAGGACAGTGGCGTAACTGAATAACATGGCGCCCATGGCAAGTGCCGTTTTCATCCACTTCTGTGTGAAGGCTCGCTCACTCGATTTCCTGTTTTGCTGTTAATCCGGCATCTCTTGTTGTTTCACCAGCCATCCTCTTTCTTCGTCTTGTGCGTCTTTCGGTCTCAACCTCCCAGTCTTGACAAAGACTAACCCCATCTTGCATAGCTTGATTCACTTACTTTTCTCTTTCATTGTAAAGATGATCTCTTAGACTTTCCAGGTCCAAGGCGGCATCATGGAAGTTCATCGTCGGATCTTGCAATCTTTTCTGGACTCGATCAATGAGAATAAGCACTCTGGTCCAAAATCCAAGTAGAGTCAACTACTTCCGTGGCACCATCCATCATAGCCTGAAGGACTTGCAGAATCTTGTCGCTGCTTTTAGAAAAAAAATTGCGCTCGGAGGACAGATATTTTCGTCGAATGACGAGGCCATCACCTTCGTAAACAACTCTTTTGCTGAGGATTATTTAGACGGGTTGAAGAGATGGGAACGTCATTGGAAAAAGTGTATAATAAATTTAAAAAAGAAGCGACTTGTTTCTTGGTAAGGTCGTAAACATTTCGAACAACCCTTGCAGTTCATAAAACAAAAAACAAAACTTTAAACATAAAAATAAATTAAAAAAAGTGTTAAAACAAGTTTCAGTTGGTATTTGCATCCAATTTATTGATTCTGTTTTATTTATTTGTTCTTTTCGTTCAATTCTTTTGGTTTGCCATTATATGTTGGTCTTTTTGGTCTTGAATATTTCTACAATATATACGAGTAACATATGCAGATATTTTCGCTTAATTAGTAACTTCTTTCTGTCTTACAAAGTTTCTCTGCATTTTCATACATAAAATATTTATGATTTCTGTTTTCTCTTGTAACATTTGTTTTGTTTAAATTTTGATAATTTATGTATGAATAATATGTTTTCCATTAAAACAGAAATAAAAGTAGAAAAGAAAAACATGATTTTGTTGTTTCTCTTGTTTGTTAGTTAAAGTGTTCTGGCAATTTTGGAAAAAATAAAAAAAATTGGAAACTGAATTTGTTTTTTTTTTTTAACAAATTGGATGATGCCATTATTGTTTTTTTTGTTTGTTATGATCCTTCTCTATTTTTTTTTTAATAGGTTTTTCGTTTTTCTTTTGTTTCTTTGTTTGCAGCAATTTATATGTATGGTTAGCCATTTGTTATTTTTACATTATAATTTGTTTAAAATATTGTTTACAGTTTTATTTTTCTTTAAACTTATAAATGTATTTTGTTTTCTTTTTTATATATTTTTTTTATTTAATGGCAGTCTTTTGATTTATAAGCGAATACCTTTGTTGTTAATTTATTTTTCTTTTCTGTTGTTTTTAAATATATTTTATTTTGAGCCTGAAGGGTGTACAGAGTTAAAGAATTAAAGAGTGAGAGTAAACTAAGTGAAATAAAGTAACAAGTACCTTGAATCTCATTTATTTGGAAATAAGAAGTCTTCTTAAGATGGATAGAATAAATGAACGCGATAAATTAGACTTTGGTTATAGCCAAAATCAAGCCGTTTATAGTATTCAGAGTATTTAGATCATACAAGTCCGATTTATTTTTGAGTTCCTGTCTGACTATTAGATATGGTTAAGAGAGATGACGGCAACTGGACAAAGAGATCCTCAGGTCAAGCTGAGTAGATAAACGGTGTCGTATTGATTTATGGTACAGAGTTTTTTATAAGTCGAAGTTTGCGATAATTGAATCCAGAAATCGGAGAGTACGACACTGTTATCGTTTCTACGTAAAGAGGTTTTGGTTATTATACTGTACAAGATGAAAAATGTGGTAAATTCTATTACAGAAAACATGAATAAATTGGCAACACACATACGAGTATCTTCTACCGAACCATTGCGTTTATTTTTTATTTCGTTGATAAGTTTACCACCTAAACGTCCGACGGATGCTTTTTTTTTCTTCGCAATTTGAGTAAACTAAAGAAAATCTCTTCGAGTTTTTGAAAAACAAAGTTCTTTATATATTTAGACCCGTTAAGCCTGAGGGATACCAAAGGATGGATAATTCAACATCTAACTACTTAAACAGAATATAAGTATTATCTAAGTATAAAAACTATGCATTAGCCGTGCAGGATGGCTGAAATATTCAAACTGGATTGGCATGGATGCTGCTGTCTTCAATAAATATAAAGTTTTAACGTTTTAAGAAGAGGAGGACCTTGATTTGGTTGCACACAAACACTTTAAGTTTCAAACTGAACATACAAAATCGACCCTGATAGTTCTGCTGTGCATTGAACTTACTTTAGTAGTTGAAAAATAAAATACAACAACGACACATTGGCTAAATTAAATGAATGGTCACAAATTTTAAAAGGGACGGAAAATATTTTCGACCAGAAGTTGTGAATTCTAAAGACATTTTGATGTTTAGAAAGTTTCGAAAAAAAGCCAAATCCTCCTGAATTTTGTTACTTTTGTTCTTTTGGCTAATTTTGTTTATTCATTTTATATCACTTATCTCCCTGGCACTCCTACACTTCCATACACACCTCACATAGCTCATGAAAATACATTTTTTATTTAGATTGAAAATCATCGAAACCAGAACAACTTGATGTTTCTTTACGAATTCGCTTTTCTTATTCGCTTTATTGCGATTTATTTTCCCAAAATAATATTTTTTTTTTTTTAAAAAAACTAGTTTCGTAGAAAAATCAAAATTGCTAAATTGCTGCAATTTTATTTATTTTATTTTAATAAAAACTATTTGTTAGTAACAATTTCATTTTGAAAAAATTGCCACAACTTGTACTAAAATTAAGAGAAATATTTATTCGGGACTTTTCTTCATTTATGTATGTTTAAGTAGCAATTTTGATTTTTCTTGATTTTCAATAGAGAATTCCTTCTCTCATTGGTTTGTTCTTCAAAACATCCATCATGAGATTTACTTATTGTTATTTGTTATCTCACATTATTGGGCTTTGAAAATAATAATTTATCTATAAAATGAATTTCGACAAAAAACAAACAATTTACATAAGTACTTGATAAGATTTGAAAATAAAAAATAAAAGTTTAATTTGATGGATGTGTTTTACATTTTTCTTTTTCTTTTTCTTTTTTCAAAAATAAAAATATTATAGCCCAATGGTATTTTGTTTTCTTATTTTTCAATTGTGTTTTTAAAGTAAAATTTAGTACAAAAAATAATAGATGCTTATAATTGTGTAAAAACAGGTACGTATATGTTGTATTTGAAAATTGTTTTTATTTTTTCTCTCTCATTTTTTCTGTCACTTTTATTCCACTGTCCTTATATTATTTTTTTTTTTTATAAATAAAAAATTGTATTTAATAAATTGTTGTTATAAAGAAAATTTTCTCTTTTCGTTTCTCTTCTAAAATTTAGGAACAATTTTTTTTTCTTTTCACTATGCTTTGTCAATTGTAACCTTCTTAATGCTGACTTATGCTTTCTCACTAAAAGACTTCTGATTTTTATTTTAGTTGGTTTTTTCTTGTTTACAAAAAAAAAAAGAGTGTGTAACAACAATGGACTAAAAAGAGCTCTGTATTTTTAATTACAAAACACTAGTGGCAAACTGATCATAAGTTTCATAGGAAAAAAAAAGTGTGGACTTACTCAAGAAATTTTAAGAGCCACAGGTGCTTATAACAGGTGTTAAGTAAATAAATTTTTGCTACATACTCGAATTATAAAAAAAAATAAAGTTTCGAATTTCTTGCATAAGAAATTTTTAGAAGACGGCCATTTTTTAACCAATTAATTCAAAATAATGTTGGAGGTTAAAAAAAAAATATTATATATTATATTATAAGGAAAAAAAAACCAATGCAATTGGAATCGAGCAATTATTTAAACAAATCGTATCTATTTAATGTGCGCCGAAGAAATTAAAAACATGATTGTATTTAAACCTCTTCTATTCTTTAATTAATTTACTTTTTTGCAGTGATTAGAAAAATAAGGTGATCAAGCCCCACATATTATTATGACTGACATTAGGTTTTCATTAAAAATTAAATTTTAACATATGATTAAAGGAGAGTGTACTAAATAGTGAAACACCAATAATACTATAACACTTTGAACACATTTTAAGACTGGAAGACAATTCCATTCCAAAGTTAACTTTAGTATGCCAAATCCTAATCATTGTATGATAGTTGTTGTTAATCATTTAAACCAACACACAATCAGGTGTAAATTACAAAATAAAAAACCTAATGCTCTGTTTGAGTTTTGTAAAAAAAAAAAGGCGTAAGTGTCGACATTTTGCTGTGGTAAAATAACTTGTTTGTCTTTTAAAAGAATCTAATTGTCACTCCCTTTATCTTTTTTATATTATTAATTGCCTTTTTTAATTTGTTGCTTACATTTTTTTTTTAAGTCTCTTTAAAAGGTAGACGGATTGTTAAAATATTTACAATATACATTTTTTTTATTTAAATATATTTTTTTTATCCAATTTATATTATTTGTTTTATTTCGAGCACAATATTGTCGAGCAACTGGGTTTTTACATTTTTAATTCGTTTGTTAATTTTTTTAACTAATAAAAATACTATATAAAACAAGTTAAACGAATTTTCATAGTTAAATAGTTTGCAAAAAATTGCAGAAGACTTTAAGTAGGGAATAGAGTAGACTAATTTTGATTTCGTTCAATATGGAAATATCTTATTATACCTTTTGAAACAGGAGCCTTTCCAGCCAATGTTTTTTTTTTTAATTTTAAATAGAACTCGATGGTCGTCTGGGAAAATTTAATAAATAAATAAGTTGGGGTCAGATCTAATTAGAGAAAAAAACCTTTTTAAATATGATATTTGCATTTCTCTCATAGATCATCGAAAGATGGATACAAATCTGGAATTATGTCTTCATTTTTTATATTATAATATGAATTTTTAGCTAAAAGGATTCACTGTCAATGACAATAACCAAAAATTAAGAAACAGTTATTTTAATAAAACTGAACGGCATTTTTTTGGTACTGCGTGTACTATCTTACTGATGAGAGCAAAAGATTTGAGGCAAATTAATTATAAAGGTGTGTGAACAAACCTAGTCTTCGCAATTTCCTACAATTGAGTCTGAAGACTAACCACATTTATTATCCATTTTTACTGGCGAATAACTATATATTGACATATTGGATATTGAATTTTTGACTATTGAGTTCGCAAAATCCTTGTTAGACATATGGACATTATTCGATTGTTAAAAATTGCTGTGTGGCATCAAGTGTGTTTTACAAATAAAAAAAAAAGAAGTTTAACCAGCCTCTTGAGGAAAAAAGAAGTCTTATTCACGTTCCTGTCAAGAGAAAAAAATTAAAAACTAAACGCATCCTTCGGTGATTAAAAAACAAATAATTTAAAACCACATACCAAACACAAGAGGATTTAGCGGAAGCATGGTCTAGTTTCTCATTAGATCTAGTCCGAAAAAGAAAAGTTAAAATGCAATATTATATAGTATACTGTGACATATTTTTTGTATTTTCACCCCTCCAACCAACATATAGTACATATAGTATACACAGGACTGGATTATCTGTCTTATAAATAATACTTATTTCATGAGTGACCATTCGATAAAGATTTAAAATATTTGAGGAAGTATCACCAATTAGGGTCAACATTTTTTGTTGATTAAAATTATATTTCATTTGCCAACTCTGCTTTCTGAAAAACTATTTGGATTTAAAGGCAAAGGAACAGGAATATTTAAGGCCAAAATTGCAAATACTATATTCCCCTGTCAACAAAAAAAAGCAACTCTGCGAGCTACATGAAAAAAACGATTGCCGCCAGTTGTAGTTTTTTTTAAAACAAGACGCGTATTGGGTGTTCAACTACCTAATGCTTCTATTATTCAGCAATCTAACTGCTATGGTCAAATATCAAGTGAGTTCAAAGATTGATCAAACCAAAAGAGAGCTCCGTTCATAAGTTAAAAAAGAGTCCAGCATTTAAATCCAGATCTAGCCTCTATATGAAGAAGTGAGTTGGTTCAACAAGCTTACCAATTTTACTGCCATACCATGTGCCTACGCATGTACTAAACTGTCAAGTCGTTCGGAAATACTTCCATCAATTGCAGCGTTTATGACTTCCGTTTGAGAAACGTTTAATGTTTGCAATAGAATACTTCTTCTTTTCGTTAACCTTACTAATGAACTGTAAGAGGTTTTGAATTTAAATGATGATAATCTGAGTCTAAGTTAAGGATTGCTTATACTCAACTTAAGAGAAACGCCAGTTATTACACTTAAGAAGCCTTTCCCTGTTTATGGTGCAATGTCCCGATTTATTTTGGATGTGATTTTGTTCGGGGATTCAAAACTTGTACATGTTTTAATGGTTCCCGTTCTCGTAAATACAGATTTTAGTTGTCGAAGAAAAATATAAATATTAATACGGAGGGAAAGAAAGCACAGGCGATGAAAGTTCTAGATTTTTTTTTTTGTGGAAGAAGAAACTAAGAAGATTTCACTAACTGGGGAGAGATAACGACAAACGACCTTAAAATGATTATTAACGATCAAAAACCTTGGTGGGCAAGGAACGTTTGCTCGGACGGATACAATATACCCAATGAAATACTGATGAAATATAGTATAAGCTTCTTACCATGAAACTCCGGATACTATTAGGAAGAAAATTTATAAATAAACTATACTAATGTGGTTATTTTCTTTTAAAAAAATTTGTCGTGTTCGGGTATTGCCTGAATTTTAGGGAAAACGTTTTGTACAATAGATCGAAGTCGCCACACCGACCACCAAACAGATTGCAAGCTTCATTTTCGTACTTTAAGTACTTCAATATATTTTTTGTTGAATTTACTCCTTAAATATCGACTTTAAAAAAATTAATAACATAGAAACGATTCACAGCTCGTCGTGGACGGAGTCCAAGTCCCTTTAATTTTTGTTGTTGTGCGTCTTGTAACTGTTTTGGCACATAGAAGGAAATATGTGATTTGTTAAAAATAGGAGTTCTGACATTTTAGAGGAAGAAACAATTGTGGCCTTAGAAATTGTTCTTTTTTAGATTTTTTACATGTCGGCTTCGATCTAAATTCAATGTTCTTTTGAATAGGAGCCGAAAAAATAACGAATTCTCTTTGTCGATTAGCAGGCAGATTGCAACAGTAATTTGAATATAACGGGAAATAATCGTAATCGATGTAAAAACAAAGGATCGATTGTGTCAACATGAATTTGCATTCAATGATCTTTTATGAAATATCCAACTAAGTCAAGCCAATCATTACGATATTGCACATTGTACAAGAAGTATGGTGACATAGATGAACGAACGCGCTACCGATGTCAACAATTGTTATTAAACACCCTTCTGAAAATTTACGGTAGACTGACAAAAGAGAAAACCTTGAATTAGCTTAAGGGGTACGTATACGAGTATATGAACATTTGACGAAAGTATGAGTATGAGAGAGGTGGTATGAGTATAGTAAAGTAAGAAATGAAATATGTTGTTGATAAGGTCTTATTTGATTCCGCGGCATAAACAGTATTCCAAAGCAATTATCATTGATCGGCGACTGCAGCTCTAAATCTAGATTTCTTTTTTTTTTATCTGGGCACTATTTAACATTTTATGTTGCAGTCTTATTTTATTTCACAGCTCCCATTATTTCCAATATTTTCACTATCTGAATCGAATTGCAAGTATAAACTATAAACACATTTATCAAAGATATTCATTCGGAAAAAATGCCTGTGTCTTTTATAGGCCTGACAAGTTAAGACCCAATGTGATAGGAAGCGACGAAATTGAGAAAGGAAGATTACAATGGAATATGTTACATTTAGAAATAAAGGAGAAAATGATTTTTCAAATTCCCACTCTAGCTATTGCTTGTTATATTGTTATGGACTCATGGGCTCTGCATCCACTAGACCAACCTTGACAAGAAAATCAACATCCCAAAGACGATTTTTCAACTATCGGGGGGGAAAAAAAAAACATAAATTTCTTTGTTTCGTTTTTGTTCCCTATTTGGTTTTGCATTTTATTGAATTGTGTTTTAATTGTAATATTTTTGTTCTTTTGTTTTGTTTTTTCACTGGATATTTTCTATGGTTTTTTGGAGGGATAGTTTTAATTTTTTTTAACAAATTTATTGTTGAGTTTAGAATTAAAAAAAAATAATAATAAAAAATCAATACTTTTACAATAATAAATTTTTACAGAAGGCTGCGCAAGATTTTGCCAACTACGAGTATATATTCGATTTTACTTTCAATTTTATAATTGGGAAATGGGTAGAAACCGGCTCTTCAAAACGATATTTCCTTTTATTTTGGTTTTTTTTGTTAATTTTTTTTTTTTTTTTGATTTAAAAATCTTTATTAAACTGAAAAGTTCTGATTTAATTTTGAGATGTAAATATATGTATATAAAAAAAATTGTTGTTTTGTTTTTTCAGAGTTTTCTTGTCATGCCAAAAATAATAATTTTAAACAAAAAAAAAAAAGAAGAGGAAAAGGGAAACCTTTTCAATTTAATAAAAATTGCACATGTTTGTTTTGTTTGTTTCTTTTGTTGGTGATATCTGTTTTGTTTTTTCGAATTTGCTCTCTTTATTCCCTGATGTGTTGGTTTTGTGTAACATGATTTTGAATAAATTACAAAATTAGGCCTTAAAAAACTTGAGTAGTATATTTTTTTTTGTAAATACAACTGTGCTTATAGGTCAAATTGTTTACTGATTAAAAACAAAAAAAAAAAAACGTTTTAAAGTTTAACGAAAAAACGTTCTAAAATGAAAAAGAGAAGGTGGCAATAAGAATTATGTTTTTTTTTTATTTAACTGACAGTTGTCAGAGATTTGTGGCTGTTGGGTTGGTGGTAGAAATTGTTCCAATTATGAGATCGTTTTTTTTAAGCTGACCTGTTGTTGATTTATTGTTAACTTCTCTCCACATGCAAGACATTTATTTGGATCATTATTATAATTATTATTATTTATTTTATTTTCATTTTTACAAGGGCCAACAGGTGTCTGTGTGCGTTAGAAATTTTAAGAAGATTTTCTCTTTTGTTTAGAAAGCCAAAACCTACTCGAATGGAATTTATCTATCATTGTTCCTCGTAAGAGCTCTTTGTTGGATGTGTGTTTATTTTACAAATTTTACATTTAAATTTCTTAAAAAAGAGATTTTTTTTCTGTGGTAGGTGTTTGACCAGTTTTCTTTTCTATTTTGCTTAATCTTTCGCAAACAAACAATTTTCATTTGTTTTTTTTTTTGTTGGTTTTTGCTGGGATTATCCCCGTAATTCAACTATCGAAAAAAATATGTTTTTTTTCTTTCTTGATGTTGATTTTAATTGTTATAAGATTTTTTTTATTTATTTTTATTTTGCAGAGACGTTACACAGTCCTTGTTTCTCTGCATTTTTTTTATTATTAAATTATTTCTCCTTTTGTATATTTTGTTTTAATTTTTATTTTATTTTTCTCTTGATTGATTTATGGATCACAAATTATTTCTAATCTTTTTTTGTGTTTGTTTTTTATTATTATTTAATACTACAATCACACATTGGTTTAAAAAGGAAAAAAAAAACGCGAATTATTAATGAAAATGAAAAAAAAAGAAATAAAAATACATACAAATTGGACATTGAGACAGTTCTGTTTTTTTTTTTTTTGCTCTCTTGTAGAAGGGGAAACATTCCTTCCTTTTCCACCTTCTTAACCACCACCCTTTGGATTCATCGTTTTCATGATATAATTCGCGTTTTGTTTTCGTTTTCGTTTTTTTTTTTTTTCATTTATTCGACACGCATTCATACAATTTAAAAATGAAAAAAAAAAAAACAAAAGAATTAAATCTGAATAAAAAGTATTTGAATTTTTTGTTTTTGTTTTTTTTTTCTCTAAACAAAAAATTGGCCGCAATTATTATTTTCTTTGTTTTTTTTTACTTTATTTATTTATTTTACACAGTTTTAAATTGATTTTTTACTTTTTTGTAGTTTTTTTTTTGTTTTTAATTAAAATTCGTTTTATTTACTCTTCCGTTGATGGTTGTTAAAGTTGGGAAAGTTATTTGTAATGTTGTTGGAAAGAAAAGAAAACTCTATACAATCAGTTTAGTGTTGTTGTTTTTTTGTTTTAATAATTATTTTTTATTTGCTCTTGGGGGGTGGGGGGGAGGGGGAGGGAAACAGATCATCACTATCACTTGCACTTCATTAAATTTATTTTATCATTTTATTTATTCATTTATATAGCAAATTTAAAATTTGTTCCCTTTTCAATTTTGTTCATCTGTTTTAAAATTTTGAGAAAAAATAAAGTAAAGAAATCTCATAATGTGAATGAGAATGTTTGTTTTTGTGATATTTGTTTTCACCTTTGTGGATTTTTAGTATTTTGAAAAATTGTTTACGCTGTTGTTGTTGAAACATTGATGTTGATGTTGTTGTTGGTGATGATGATAATGTTTATGTTGACGATGATAATGGTGATTACTACGATAATAATGATTGATGTGTTGTTATAAATCGGTGTTTGCTTCGTTTCACTTGCTCACATTGCCTTCTTCGTTGGTTGAATTGTTTAGTTCATTATTACCGTTATTTCCTGTGGTCAGAGCATTGGCAACATAGAGAGCTGGATCGATAACCTTTGGAATTGGTTTGATCTCAGTACCTAGCTCTTTTTCAATGCGATGCAGATCAAAACGATCCTCGTATGTGATGAGATTGATGGCAATACCTGTAGATCAACGGAAAACAAAAATATTTAATAACATATCACCAATGTAAATAAAGAGATATATTTGAAAAAATAATGCCTTACAAAGAACAACAGATGAAACTGTGTAAAGAACATAGAGAGCTGATCGAAAATGTGAGCAAACAATTTTTAAGTGGTAAAATCTCCACAAGATCTATGGGACATTTCGGTACCTAGTGTCTAAAATGTAGGAAAAAATAGTCTGAACGGTTTCGAGCAAAAAAAAAACCTAAATACTTATTTCTGTTCAAGCGCTAACTGGAAGTTTCCTTCGCACAGCACTGCCTATCTATCTTATAGTCTTATATATAATATATCTACATATAGTCTTATAGAAGGTTTCGGATCTTTTTCTGTTTTAATCCTTTGAAGTATCATCACTATGAAATGGTTAATTGCATTTGACAACTGATCATTGATGATCAATTTTATTGAAATTGGTGCGGCGTTGTATAAAAATTTATCCAAAGCAAAAATTAATGAAATTTCTGGGAATATTTCACAGGCACGCGAGTGAAAAGATTTGGGCTTATTATGATGAGTCGAAAACTAATGCCAAGACATTGATCGCTCGCTTTCGCTCTGGAATTTTCGAAATATTCGATGAAATCATGGACAGAATTGAACCAGACCGGTACATAAGCTGTTATGACATCGCTTAGGACCTCAAGATTTATCGCAAGAATTTTAAACCATTTGAAATGAGCAAGTTACAAAAAGAAACTCGCTTGAAATTGAAAAAAAAGAGGACCGAATTGATCAATAGAAAAGGTGTTGACTCGACAAAAGTTGAAAGTCCTTGTCTGGAAAGTTCTAATGGCTTAAATTGGCAAACTCCCACAAATTAAATACTGAAGAAATCATAGCTCAAGCCGAAAAATGGCAGAAGATGGTCGAACACAATGGAAATAAAATTAATTTTGAGTATTATAAAAACATTAACCCAATTTTTACTACAGAAGCCCCAATACTTTTTCCCCAACCTAATACAAAATATGGTAGCTTGTTGACTGAGGCCCAGGTCCACCCCGGATTGTAGCGCCACTTAAAGAAGAAGAATACATAATTTGGTAGTTGCAATGCAATGGACTACTGGAGCAATATTTAACATATGGTGATCACTGATTCGTGCGCGTCGCATTTTTTATAATCACTCCAGTATTCGACGAGTAAGTGACTGGCCAAAGACACACCTTATCTATTCGTTGATTCAAAAATTTAGACAAGAACGGACAATGGTTAACCAAAATGCTTCGTGACCATCAACGTCTCAAATTCGATACGAAATAATGCACAATCCACGATAAGAAATATTGTGAGCTATACTGGTACATAAAAAACAAAGGTGGACGTTATTTTGAAAAACAAACAAAAGCTTCACACATACAAAATCCAAATCAACGAAAATGACTATCATTTACTAGCAACCTTAGCGAAATCAATGCTGAAATATTTTCGAACAGCACGAACCCTTGTTTATTGGCCAAGCATATTTTCATATCGATGACTATGTTAATAAATAAAACATGATATACTGGCGCCCTGATAACCCCAGAAAACCCCATCAACAACGTTTGCTCTCCAAAAAGGACTGTCTTGTGCAATTTTGGCCCGTGGGATTATTAGCTCTTATTTTTCTAAACAGCGAGGAAAGTCACCGCTGATATCTACTGCCGATTGAAGTAATTCTATTTACTTCTTAAAAATAATGAGGAATGGAAGTGGACCTTTCGATGGACCAAACATTTAAAGAGGCTCGAGTTTCAAGAAAAAAAGCACCGAGAAGAGCACTAGGAGAGCGCTATAAAAACATTCACGGATTGTTGCATGGTACAGTCGTTTACATTTTACAACTTTAAATACGTTTGATTAATTTTAAAAATATATGTGTATATATACATCTATTTTAAATTGTCACTTGAAACTTCAATCACGTTTATAGGTGGATTGAATGGCGCGAAGATTTTGTAAAGTAAGAGCATTTGCGGAGGTCTCTACATTAAAAAAAACCGATACTGGAAAAACTTTAAGCTTAACAAATCAGCTGGTTTTACCTTGCTCAACGAAGGCCGTCAGAAAATTCAGTCCAAAAAGCAATATCCAAAGGCTCATGTTTCGGCGTACACTCAAAGAAGGGAGGTTCGCAAATTAATGCCACCCCAAATAAAGACGATGCAATATATATTTCAACGTTCAAAAAAAAGAGAAAGAAAGAAAACTACGGACTTATAGTAAATCACATTTTCCTATCACCTAATAAATCAACTAACATCGCAATCAAGCACTCAATATGGACAAAAAGATCGCAAGTACATAAAAATGGCGCTGTCATAGAATTGATGTACGAGGGCGGGTCAATAAGTCCGTGACTTTTTGAATTTCTGACCTCTTTACTGAAACAGCAACACTGCTCCTGTCAAGAGGCATCTGTCAGTTGACTCCTGTCAAAATTTAAACTTGCTGCGTCAGTTAGTTTGTGTTTGACAGCTATTTTTATCAGACTACTCACTAATTTGAGGAGAAAATGGAAAAAAGTGAATTTCGTGTGCTTATTAAGCATTATTTCTTGCGAAAAAAAACCATTACCGAGACCAAGGCTAAGCTTGATAAATACTATGGGGACTCTGCACCATCGATTTCAATGGTAAAAAAGTGGTTTACTGAATTTCGTTGTGGCCGTACAAGCACTGAAGATGCCGAACGTCCTGGACGCCCAGTTGAGGTCTCTACACCCGAAACAATCGAAAAAATTCACGATATGGTGTTGGCCGACCGAAGATTGAAAGTGCGAGAGATTGTGGAAGCCGTAGGGATCTCGCATGGCTCAGTGGTTTCAATTTTGAATGATCACTTGGGCATGAGAAAGTTTCCGCAAGATCGGTGCCGCGTTTGCTCACAGTCGACCACAAACACATGTGCAGTTGCCATGGCAAAAATCCATGAAATGGGCTATGAATTGCTCCCTCATCCACCCTATTCTCCAGATTTGGCTCCGAGCGACTACTTCTTGTTCCCAAACCTGAAGAAATGGCTTGGTGGAAAAAGATTTGACTCCAATGATGAAGTCATCTCGCAAACAAAGGCCTATTTTGAGGACCTCGACAAATCATTTTTTTTGGAAGGGATAAAAAAATTGGAGAAGCGTTGGACAAAGTGTATAGAGCTCAAGGGAGACTACGTTGAAAAATAAAATAATTTTTTTATCAAAAAATCTGTGTTTTAATCCAAAAGTCACGGACTTATTGACCCGCCCTCGTACATACAGTCCCTGGCCATATTATTAGACGCACTGTAGAATTTTTATAATTATTAGATTAAACGCAATATTTTTAACTTTTAACGTTACAGAAACTAAGTTTTGCTAATTAAATTTGTTTTGTGGTTCTATTTTCTTTATTTTGATATGTTGCATTAGGTAGGTATACATGCATAATGTCAAAGTATTGGTAACAGAGCGTAAACAAGTATAAACTTCTTTCACTCGCATTTTCGCCTTCTGCCGGTTCGGACTTGTTTGTGTGACTTTAAAAGCTTTGTGTGCTTACTAGCGGTATTGAATTGTATTGTTTGTTTATTGTGTGCTTCTTTACTCTTATTAAACAACATTTTTGACGGATAAAGAAAAAAATTGAATGTGTTGAAGAATTAAGCCCAAAAAGAAAGAGCAGATGCGGAAGAAAGCTGATTTTCACACCAAGTTCGGAAAGATGTGTACAGAATATTTGCATCGAAAACAGATTTGCAACCACAAAGATGATTAAAACTCAATTGGAAGAAGCTAATATTATTGCTTCTGAGCGCACCGTACGCAGAAAACTAAAAGGTTTGGGTTTTAACGCCCACAGACCCGCCAGGAAGCTAAAGTTAACAGCTGCAATGAAAAAAAAGCGTCTGAATTGGGCAAAACAGTTGCGAGATAAGGACGTGGACTTCTGGAGATCGGTAATTTGATACTAGATTTATCGAAAACATTAAAATAATTAAAATTCAGTATTGTTCTTAGAATTTTTATTTCTTTTTTGTGTTTTTGATAGGTGTGAAGATAGCACTTTTGAGGTTTTTGACAACAAAGCTACGTTTGTTTGTCGACGCCGTGGAGAAAAATCAGTCAGTCATCAGCGGCAAAGGCACAGGACGTCTGTACGTGGGATAATGCGACAAGACCAGCAAGATGGAGCTCCATGCCACACAGCCCCGTCTATAAAAACTTATTTGAGGGAAGAAAACATCCCTCTATTGGACTGGCCGGGAAACAGCCCTGACATGAACCCAATTGAAAACGTGTGGGAGCTGATGAAAAGGGAAGTGGCTAAAGATGCGGTCACAACAAGAACTACGCTTATAGAAAAAATAATTCACGTGTGGAATCACCACCCACAAATGCAGGAAACAGTCCAATCTTGCATTGACAGTATGCCGCGCAGAGTTGAGGCTCTTATTAAAGCAAAAGGAGGCTCAACAAAATATTGAAAAAAATAACAAAAATAACAAAAATATTGAAAACATTAATAAAAAAAATTTTTCCAATAAATATGTTGTTTTATTTCTATAAAAAAGTAGGAAATAGTTTATATTCTGCATAAAAATTAATTTAAGTGCAATACAATATTAGAAAACCTAATTAAAATAGCTGTAAATTGAGATTTTGCATAAAATCTATAGTGCTTCGAATAATATGGCCAGGGACTGCATATGTTCATTGATTCACACACTGCTACAAAGAGTATACCAAATTTTCAGAAAAATAACTCAAGGAAACAATTACACGAAATACAACTGGGCTAAGTCGTCCAGCAATGATCGGTTTATGTCATTGTTAAATAAACAATGAAATGAACCAAACATACTTACAGATGCACATTGCATTCTGTATATACTATTTAAATTGCAGCGCAAACAAAAAATTATGGAAAACAAATAAATACAGATAAAATATAAATCGATTTCTCACGTGAATAAACAAACCTCAGCAGTAATTTTTCTATTTCTATTTATATTTGCATTTTCACTTTCAATTAATAATGTGATCATGTACTTAGTTACTTAGTCATTTCGTTCTATAAATAATAACAAGATATATGTAAATAAAATAAAATTTAAAAACTCACCCAAGTGTCCAAAACGTCCCGAACGACCAATACGATGCAAATATGTCTCAGCCATTCGTGGAAAATCAAAATTAATAACAACATTCACAGCCTGTACATCAATACCACGTGTAAACAAATCCGAGCAGACTAGATTTCTGCATAGCCCCTGTCTAAAATCATGGAAAACGCGATTTCTGTGCCCTTGTGCCATCTTAGCATGTATATAGTAACAACAGTATCCCAATTCGGTGATTTTCTTTGCCAATAATTCGACACGCTGCGTCGAATTGCAGAATATGATCGATTGATTGATTTGCAATTTTGAAAATAACGTATTCAAGCAGTGAACCTTTTGTCGTTCTTGCACGAATGCATAATATTGTGTAACACCTTTAAGTGTTAGCTCTTCCATAAGATTTATCTCGTAGGGTTCTCGTAGATGTTTCTCCATAAAGTTCTTAACACTGAGCGGGAATGTGGCCGAAAATAGCAGAATTTGCGGATCTTTCGGCAGTTTCATAATAACATGGTCCAGCATGCCTTGAAAATCTAATGATAAAAGTTTGTCTGCCTCGTCCAGCACGAGAATCCTACAGCGTGACATATCGGCCACTTTCTTATCCATTAAGTCCAAAATACGACCAGGTGTCGCAATTATTAGGTGTACTATATTTAAACAAATAAATAAATTTTATAAGTAAATTTAAAAAAAATGAAATTTTATAAATTAATTAACTTACCCTTCTGGTAAATTCTCAAGATATCATCCTTTAAATTGGTTCCACCAGTTGTCACCATTACTCTAATATCTAAGTGCTTTGCTAATTCAATGCAAATTTGTGAAGTCTGCAAGGCCAATTCTCTCGTGGGCACAATGACAAGGGCCTGAATGATGTCCTTTTCGGGATCGATTTGTTCTAGCACAGGAATACAATATGCACCAGTTTTACCAGTACCGTTTTTGGCTCGAGCCAGTACATCTTTCCCACTGAGGGCGATGGGAATTGCTGCTTCTTGAATTGGGGACGGTTTTTCCCATCCTTTCTCAAATATACCCATCAGGAGTTGTCGTTTTAAACAAAACTCCTCAAATTCATTACCCCGAGTGTCAGTAACATCCTAGAAATTTATTTGTATCACATGAAATTAATTAATAATGAAACGATATGGTATACTCGTATTCTTATACGAGTAAAAGGAAGAAATGAGTTCAATGAAAAGATAACTATCGTCGCGAGACAGACACAATGAGTGAAAATTGAAAGACCTTCCTTAAAACGAAACCATATAGGACAAACACAATAAACAAACATACGAGTATTGTCGTAAGTTTACTTCTACAATATTGTTGTTTTTTTTTTTTCGTTGCGGAGATTCAAATATAGAAAGAAAGGTTTGTTGTTTGCTGATCAAGCAAACGAATAATATTAATGGACTTTTACAATGTTACTGTCTTGCATTGCAAATGAATTGAGCAAAGCCCTTGCTATATATGGACCAAATGTGACAATGTTTTGTTATGAGAATTGAAAGAAGTCGAAGATTTCGAATATTTTTAGCAATTGTTATATGTAACTATCCGTTTAGAATTTTAAATCAAGTTTTCGTGTGGAAAGAAAATTCCCAACCGCTCGTATCTAAATTGCTTCTACGTCACTTTTCAAATGTGCTATAAATACGAGTACATTAGTTTAAAATGGCAAAATTGTCGAAAAGAAAATAGAAATAGATTTCGAATGTAGACGCTTTTCAATTTAACCGTGAATATAGCAGTACATTTTGCAATGATCTTCATGTAACACAAAATATACATAAAGGAAAAACACTAATACCAGAAGCACAGTTAATCAAAATTAAACCGTGTAATAGCTACAAAACACCTCAGCAAAGACTCTAAATGTATTTCTGTTTCTGTATTAATGATGCGTAACGAAATATAGTATATGTTAGATTGGTCGTTTGACAAAATAAATTTTATCATCAATATCGAAATTCGGTAGGTCAAATAGTATTTTCTTTTTTTGTGTACTTCAAGACTTTAAAATGCAATAAAGCACACAAAAATCAATGAAATTCCCATGCTATTTTTTATTTATCTAAGCAAAAGTAAGCACTTATTTCCATTTTATCTGACAGTCAAAATTATGAACACTTCATCAAAACCATTACATCGTGAATGACACTCAAAATTTTGTCTTCCAGGTTGTTACTCGTTACCGATTTATTCCCATAAACATACACATTACTTCACGCTAAAGAAAGGTATTCAATTGCATTATCTTGAAGGCCGATTGGCAGGTACAGTTTGCTCAATAACATTCACTCAAAATTGAAGCTTCGTTCAAAATTTATTGTAGTCATTATGGCTCTTTATAAAACCACTTCAAAGTCAAAACCTTGAGATGGATCTGAAGAGGCTCATCTTTATTAAAGGGAATGACCATTTTTTTTTTGGGTTTAACCTTATCTGAAACAGTGCACTTAAGTTTACAAATATTATAACATTGCATAGCTCGGACATTGACGGTATACAACCTTGATCAGAAAGTTCCCGGAGTATCGCCAAACACACAGAGATAGATGTACTCTTGGCTACGTAACTTTTGCAAATGTCAAACTATGACGCTAAGATTTAGAGGGAATATTAACAACAGATTTACCAACTCAGAACTCAAATCGGAACAATGGGAGCACCACACGGTGGTTATTCCGGGAACTTTCTGATCAAGGTAGTATTAAGCACCTTAAAAAAATCTCTAGGGAACCGGAGAACGACAGGTCGTTAGCGCTTTTACATACCGCCGTAGCTTTACACAATTTTCAGAACTATATATATCCACTTATAGTTGACGAAAATCAAGTCTTGGATGATATACTCGTACATACAAGTGTGTGATCGAAATTTTACAACACAGACTTTTGCCAGTATTACGATTTTGCTTTGAATTACTTTGCAATGATTAAAAACGTGGGCAATGTACGTATTGATACGTTGAACTATCAATCTGTTAATCGGTTGCCAAGTTAGAATTCGGTAGAACTTGTCTTATATCTGCGAGACTCCTCCTAATTGTGTATAGCAAGGGTGTAAAACATAATGGGTTGTTCAGAAAGAAATTGCCATTTCGTTCAGTTGAAGTTGATAAAGACACAATAAAGGCATTAATTGACGCTAACAAGCAAATAACAACTCGTGAGATCACTGATAGATTAAATTTATCGAATTCGATCGTTCATGATCATTTGAAACGCCTAGGTTTAATCTCAAAGCTCGACATATAAGCTCCTCATGTTCTTGCGGGAAACAATTTGTGCCATCGCGTTGATGTCAGCACCTTCTATTTATTATTTGTTCCGGTATCTACAAAAACTTTTAGACGCATTCATAAATCACCCGAATCAGCCGTGTGGACCAGGCGAATACTAGACATGAGGAGTAAGCCTTCCAGCAGACTTTCGAAGGCAGAGCTACACCCCACAAATGTAATGGTAATGGTACTATGGGGTGCGAAATGATCAAAGCAGATTCAATTTATGTAGAGAAAACGACATAACATTCCAAATCGTTTCAATATATCGATATTGTCATCACCTGTAAAAAGCCATGTTCCCATACTTGTCTAATAATACAGGACTATGAAGTTAACGCTCAGATCTTAACCGTTTAAATGCTGTTCGGACGTGGAAAACAGGACTGTTTCCTACAGGAGCACAACGACCGAAACATCAAAGTCCTATCTGGCAGGGTTTCAAAAAAGATAATTACTCCAACACGTTGGATTGGCCATCCCAGTCTCCAGATGACAATTCGATTAAAGTTGAAAAGATTTATGAACAAGAAAACAACTTAAATTACTTTAAACTGGGGAGTGACAATAATAAATTTTGCGCATTGAAGAAAGGTTAGAAATCTTTTTGTTTTACTTTTCTTTTAAGCTACACACCATACCTAACCTACTACGGCTTGTTTTTTTGGGACATAATTCAAAACACATTATAGATTTTATTTTTACTTACACTTGTCTTAATCCTAGTATCCTTTGGCGGGATTTTTAGTTTGGCTTTCCATCCATCGCTGAGAGACGTCGTAACAAGAGCCTTCTCGTTGCCCATGCTATAAAATGGAAAAAAATTAAATAAAATACGAATTCCAAATATTATAAATAGCTGACGTATAAAGGGTGTTTTTTTTCTTTTTTTTGTAATAATTTTTTAATTACAACAGGAATTATCTGAATTATTGTCGGTTAAATTTTCAAAGGAATAATCACTCATTTATTAATTGTTTTGAAACTTTCACTTCACTAAGCGACCTCAGGCCCTATTTTTTGAAACAAAAACAAAGAAAAAATAATCCTACCACACAGACAGAACATACTACACAGTGCACTTTTGTACCCTCTTCTAGAAAACAACGATTTTCCTTGTTCACATACCAATCGAACCAAAAGCGAGTCTCGTCATGTGGCACAATTTTCTACCCAGAGCCTAACCTTATGGTTTTTGCGCCTGCTCTGATTAGATCTTGCACAAGTGTGGGCCGATATCTTTTTGTAAAATGTTCAAGATAATGGACTAACAAAAACTTAAAGCACTAACTAAAAACTTTATATTTTGGGTATAAAAGAAGCCACGATCATTCGATTAAAATATGGGAAAACTGTTGGGAAGTTTTGTTATCTTCTACTGAATAAGATGAATGATATGTTGAAGACGACATTTCGCTTCCTAGAGTAAAGAGTCAAGTATATGCTATCTAACATTCTAAAATAACAAATTTCACTAAAGCTATCAAAGGTATATCCGGGATTGGCTGCATGAAAATAACCTTTAGGATAGCATGCAGCAGATAAGGAAGTGAAAGAGGCGATACATTAACATTAACATAAGATTAAACATGAAGATGTCATAAATGCGTTGGCTGTTTTTAGGAAAGGGGAATCTGAAAACAATGTCTCCGTTTCTGATATCTAATCTTTGCAAAAAAACTTATAAAAAAATTACTTTGATTGCACGCCACACACAAAGGAAAAACAAACACAAGAATGATTTGTACTCGTATTATAAGCATTTTCTTTCTTTTCTGGATACAATGGAAAAAAATTCGTAATTTGATATTAATTTTTGGATTTCCATCCAACGTGCAAAAAAATTAGAGTACAGTTAGAAATTAGATGTTGTCTATGACAAACCTTCACCATTTTTTCCAGCTATAAGATATTGGTTAAGCAAATTTTAACGTGGCCGTACACCTGATTTTGCTACAAGCAACGGGTAGGCCGACCAGCAAACGTGCTGACTGAGAAAATCGTTAAAAAAGTCACAGCCAGGATTTTGCTAATCGCCAAACAAAAGTGCGTATGTAAAGAAGCAGAGGCCTTAGGGGTGTCGCTTTCAACATTTTACATCATAACTAAGTTAAGCATGAAAAGCTTCCATCGGAGCGATGCCGCAGTTGACATCGCAAGTGGATACGACTGGCAACCTCAAAGAAGTGTTTAGAGCGATATTCGATTGAGTTTTTGCAGCGCGTCATCACTGTTGATGAAATCCGACTACGATTCTTTAGGATTCCAAGGGAAAAATCTCATAGACTCTTGGAACTTTAGAGCTCCTACAGCCCAGTAATACAGTGAATTGATCGATTTGACTAAAAATTTACACCTCCATTTGGTAAGATAAAAGAAATTGTCTGAGTAAGTTATCAGTGCTAAGGTTTATGTTACTTGTCTACAAGAGCACTTTCATAAAGTTCTGAGGCCAGTTTTTTAAGCAAACTCTCAACCTGCCGATTGCATTCTTATTTCGTTTATTTACTCATTAAGAAGTGGATTTCACACTAAGTAAACTGAGATCAAAAACGGCATCAAGAGAAGTTACTGTGAAATTCTTAAAATACGAGACAGTGGATCTGTTTAAGAAGCTTATCCAGGTCTATAATACTCGTACATACTATTTTTAATTTAAGTTAGTTTGCTAAATCCAAAATATACCCATTCCGTAAAAAAGAGAAAATTTCTTACCCTAGCGGAATATCGTTTCTCAATGCTCTCCATGGATAGGTAGAGCAAAAGATATCTTAAAAGTTTTAATGTTTCGGAGCGCTTATTCGGCCAACGGAAAAATAGTTATTCTACGAAGCATTGCTAGGATACTAATTGAGGGAAAATAGAATTTGTGTGTATTTTTCGTTGATTTCAAAACAGCCTCCGACAAAAATAAGTTTAGAAAAGGTCTTAGAAAATCTCTGTGATGAGATTCATCGGTATGGAACAGAGTTGACTTTTCAGAATGGACATCAATGGGAGTTAAACAAGGATATTCTCTAAGTCACGATTTTACTGATTATCTACCACCTGGAATATAGTTTGCCGGAGAATTTTCTTGCATACTTGAAACTCTACGACTTATGATCAACCGACTTCATATTTACTTCAGGTTATGGAATTTGCCATGAATCTGAGCAAATCTAAAGTGAGGGGGTGGTTTCAAGAATAAACTGCATACCTTAATCAAACTGTATTTCTCTTGCGTTTATTAACGTCAACATGTCGTCATTCTTGGCCAAATTAGTTCGACAAAACAGGACAGTAAAGGGCACAACACTTTTGATTAAAAATCACAACTTTATGGAGGCTTATTGCGGAAGTGAGGAAAAAAATCATCCGTTTTGCAGCAAGTAAATGAAAACAAGACAATTATATCGAAATAGGGCCCTCTAGCGTATGTTGAAAATCTCTTATTTTAATAAACCGGACATAGATTGCAAAATTATGATTTACCGATTTGATACAAAAAAAAAATATACACAAAGTTACAAAAAAGTGGCGCAGTCATATTTTTTCATTTCTACTTATCATTTTGGCAATGAGCCGCCACGTCTATGCAAAAATTGAATTTTTTTCTCTGTGTTTGTTCGTCGTGGAAGGAACGGTGAACTCTAGCTATTACAACAAGAATATCTTTGAGGAATATGTGGTTTCATTCGCATTGTTTATTGGGGAAAACTTCTTGCTGATGCAGGACAATACTAGAAGACACGCCGTCGCCAGATGCGTTACCAAGTACTTGTAAGAAGTGGAATTCGCCATGATGGATTGGCCTGCGATGAGCCCGGACATGAATCCCATTGAACACGTTTGGGACCTGCTTGAGAGAAGGTAAGGATGCGACCTGCCTTAAATCTGCTCTGACAGAGGAGTGGGATAATTTGGACGACACGATCGTAACAAAAAAACAGTTGAACTTCCCCATAGTGAACTTCTATATAATGAAGTTCTCAGTATAATGAACTAATTTCAAAGACACAGCTTTCTGGTTCTATTTTAAGTGTATTTTTATCTCCTTGTAATGAATTTCCATATAGTGAATTTTTCTCTACAATGAATAAATTTTCTAGTTGAAAATTTGACTTTCATACGTTTGTTGTCTCCATTTAATGAATTTTTTCATATTATGTATTTTTTCATTTCAAAACGCTTCAACATCTGTACAAATATTGACCGCAACAGTACTTTTAACAGTTACTTGTTCGTTTGTTCGATGTCTGTTCAAGACTCCTTGTCTGTTTTATTCGTTTTCGATGCACAATATACTTTTGAAGTGAGTTGAAGTGAGTGAATAAAGTAAAAATTTCGCAGCGAAATAGTATTTCTCTTGAAAAAAGGTGTTGATAACTAATAAAGTTGAGGAGGGAGTAACAAAAAAGGAAGATATTGCCAAGCAGTTTGGAATTCTTCCCAGTTCGTTACTTCAAACATGTTTTTTTGAGGATATTGATGAAGCAATGCTGAAATGGATAACCGCTGCACGTGGAGGGAATCTTCCTATATCTGGACCACGAATGAAGTTAAAAGCCAAAGAGTTTGCGGATGCCATGGGACGCGAAGAATTTGAAGCGAGTGGGATGGATAAATTCAAAAAACGACACGGTATTGTTCAGAAAACCTTATGTGGGGAAAGTGCTGATGCCAACATAGAAGATCGCAATGAATGAGTATTGAACGTTTTGCCGAAACTGAAGCAAAAATATAAACAAGACGACATATTTAATGCCGATGAGACTGGCTTGTTTTTCAAATGCTTGCCAAATAAAACACTGGCATTTAAAAATGAGAAGTGCTTTGGTGGAAAATATAGCAAAGAGCAAATAACCGTTCTGATAGCAAGCAACATGACCGGGTTGGAGAAGCTAAAATTGCTTGTTATTGGAAAAGCTAAAAATCCACGATGTAGATGTGCATTATGAGTCTAACAAAAAGGCATGGATGACTAGTGAGATTTTTACAAAATAGCTTTTACAGCTGGACAATAAGTTTGCTTCTTAAAAAAGGAAGGTATTGCTTTTTGATGATAATTGTACTGCGCAAACTAGGGAAGTAAAGCATAAGTTGAAAAATATGTAGCTTGTTTATTTTCCTCCAAACATGACTTCGTTACTTCAACCAATGGACCAAGACATTATCAAGAACATAAAACAACTTTGCAGAAAGCGAATTGTAACGAACATATTAGCACAAATGGATAGAGACAAACCTGTCATGGCCATAGATTTGCTGCAAGCCATTCGAAATCTAAGCACGGTATGGAACGTCTATGTAAAACCAGAAACAATTGCGAACTGTTTTAAAAAGGCAGGATTTTCATAGGATGACATTCAAACGCAATCTCCGCAATGGAATGAAAAGGACTTTCTACCATTTGGCGGTTTTACAGTCTTCTTTAGAACAGTAGCAAATATTGATCCGGTTAAAAAGGCACTATCAACTACGGTCACTCCAACTGTAAGAAAACGAGGTCGGAAAAAGAATTCCTGGATTTCTCAGATGGCGAATGCGCAACAACGCTTGGGGCTTACCACTGAAGCGATCCAGGACCGAGCATTATGTAGACGCGTTCTGCGGTCTGCGATATTAGCCAACCCCATAAGCGGAGCAGCAGCGATGCAGTAAAAATGGGAAACTAGTTTCGCATAAGTTCGTATAACGAGGAAAGGGTTAATAACAGGATAAGAAGAAGCAAATCATGATGCATGATTTGAAGACTACTCCAATGTAGATATTAATGTACCCACCAGAGAAAACCCGTCCGACGAAGATATTCTCAGCAGTGTCTTAGAAAGTCGTGGAGTTCAGGATACCCAAGGTTTTTCTTTTATTAATCTTTTTGCAAAATAAAAGTTTGACAACAAATAATTTTACATTAACAGATTCAGAAAACGATGAAGAATTGGCCAGTGAAGAAGAATTGGTGGATGCGGTGTTACCTACATTAGGTCGAATTTCTTTACCTCTTGATGTAGTTCGAACCTCTGTGGAGATGAAGAGCAACGTATCGAATAATGTATTTAAGTCGCTAAATATATTAGAAAGCTTTGTTGAGGAAGAAAAATGGAAGGGTGTAATCCCAAAATACCTGATTATTATAAATAAAAGTTGAAAACACATAAAAAATATCAAAATTTCTGTATAATGAAATTTCTATATAGTGAAGTTTTTCTCTGGTCCCGTGCGAATTCATTATAGGGAAGTTCAACTGTAATAATTATAATGTTTAATGTTAATTGATGAAGTTTTTGACCATTTTCATGAATTTTTGTTTTATTTTTAAGGTCTACCTCTTCTGTTTTTTTTTTTTTGTTAATAAACAAAACTACATTGGAAAAAAAAACGTTTTTTTAAACTTACTCGAAATTATTCGAAAAATTTCGTGGTGCGACGCAAAGTAAAATGAAATGCATCAAAGATAAAAAACACCCTTTATATACATATTCGTATATTTGTTATGACTAACCTTTTTGGCGTACCAATGCTATTCAGGTGATTGGACGCATTTATTTCTGTCATCATCTTGTAAACTTATTTACTATAATTGTTTTCACAAAAATGAAAAAAAATATTTCTTTACAATTTCTCGCCTTTTTTCTGCTGTTTTGCTGAATTTTCGTCGAGTTTCGGCGGTAATAGAAAACCGCGTTGATATATTTATTTACTTTGTAATTGATTTATTTAGTTTAGTTTTCCTAGCAATGTATTTTGTTGTAGTGATTTTGTGGTTGTTGATGTTGTTGTTGTTGTTTTATTTTATTTAATCTTTTATGTTTATTATGTTTTAATCTTAATTAGAAGATGGTTACATTCAAGAACATAAAATATTGATTTATTTTTTTGTTTTTGCTTTTATACTTCTTATTATTCTTTTTTATATTTTCTGTTTTGTTACTTTCTATACAAAATATACTTATATAAATATTAAAATCGTTCACTTATGCTGCTTGGTTTTAATTATTTAATTTTGTTTTTTCTGTTGTTGTTTATTATATTTGTAATTTGTAGTTCTTTTATGTATTCATTTATTTTACACAATTCACCCTTTTTAATATAAAAACGATAAATTGAAGAATCTATAATGCACTTGTCATTATATGTTTAAATTGTTTTTGTGTTTTTTTTTTGTTTTTATTTACTTTCCCTTTTTGCTTTAAAATTGTTCAAGTTTATTTTTTCGCAAAATTTTATTTGTATTTTTAAAACACATTCACGATTTGTATTGTTTTAATAATTAAATTGTTTTTTTTGTTTGTTTGTTGTTTTGTATCACAAGAAGTTTTAATTTGTTTGCTTTAAGATTTTTCCTAGAAAAAAAAAACGCAATTCTTTACATGGAAGAGGGGGGAGGGGGGGGGGGGGGGAGAAAATAAAAAGAAAAGGTAGAAAAAAATAATATTAATTTTTAATTTTAAAAGAGGACTTTTTTATAAAAAAAATCTAGAAGTCAGTTGAAAAGAAAAATAATATTTATACACAATTGCAAGATTACACCATTATTTGAAACTCGGAGGTCGATTAGTTTTCCAAAATTATCACTTATTTACACATTTATTTGTTAACAATAATTTTGTACAAAAAAAGAAACAAGTCACACATTGCTTCGCAGCAAACAAACAAAACAAAATTTGACTTACGAGGATATGAATAATCTTTTGTTTTGTTTTCAATTATTCAGGAAAGATTTTTTTTGGATCTGAAAAGATAAGGAAAAATTCAAATAATAAATTACTGAATTTAATAAATTTAAAAAAATGCATTAAATCGTTGAAGATCCCAATAGGCAACTCTACAGAAAGAAATTGATCGCGACATATACAGTGCCGGAAAAAAGTTTTTAGCTCTATCGTAAAATATACTTAGTTTTTAGGTTTGAAATTTCGTATGGAAATACACTATCATATTGCTTAATCAATCTTTATAAAAATATTGATATACAGCAGTACTAAGACAAAGTGATTCAATTTTATCCACTACACTTGGTATCACTCGCGGAAAAAAGTATGGAAACTTAACAGTATTTGCTGTTAAAATTTAAATTTCAATCGTTTTAAATGAAGTCAGGATTTCTGACAATTAGCAGTTGTGTAAACCTTCAATTTCAACCTGAAATATATTTATAAAACAAAAAATTATCAGAATGCCCAAGTGCAAGGTGTACTCAACGGATTTGATGGTGTCGCTGCACAATAATGGGATAAGACAAATAAAGATTTCAGTTGATTTGAATATATGAAGAGGGACAATTGCAAAGATCATAAAAAAACATCCACCAGCGAGAAAAACAACAACGGATGGATCAGAGGAGATAAAAAAAAAAATCCAGAAAAAACGGCAACTGAAACCAACGCCGAATTAAAGAAAATAGGCACAATAAACAACAGACTAAGGGAAAATGGACTATTCGGAAGATCTCCTTTGAAGAAGGCACTTTTATCTAAAGTGAATATGGTGAATTTTTCTTAGTACGAGTACCATGTTTTTTGGACTCCAGGAAAAATGGAATACAGTCTTGTGGAGTAATGAGTGTAAATTCCAACTGTTTAGAAGCGATGGAAAACATTACGTGAGGCGACCAAATGGTGAAAGATATAATGTAAAGTATCAATTACCAACCCTAAAGCATAGTGGAGGCTCGGTCATGGTCTATAGCATGTTTTTCACGATCTGAAGTTGGGCCAATTGTTCGAATAGATGGAATAATGGATCGGCATCGTAAATTGGAAATATTAAAAAACATTATGCTTCTATATGCTGAAGAAGAAATGCCAAATAGGTGGATTTTTCAGCAAGACAACGATCCGAAGCATTCGTCTAGATTAGTTAAAGATTGATTCCAACAGAATAAAGTAAATGTTTTGAAATGGCCGTCTCAATCCCGGAAATACGTAAAAAGACAACTTCGAATCAAAAAAAATTCTAACAAGTATGCGCTCTATGGAGAAATTGCATATGAATTGCAGAACATCCCAGTTTCATATTGTGAGAAGTTTCGGTGGATTCTATAGAAAGAAGATGCAGAGCAGTTCTCAAAGCAAAATGGGGAAGCACTAAATATTAACAAAAACACTTGACAAATATGCATTACATTGATGAAAAACTACATGTTTCCATATTTTTTCCCTAAGTTTTACAAGGTATTGTCTTAATTCTTGGTAAATATTTTTTTCCAGTTGCCGTACCAATGTTCTTTTAAAATTTCGAAAACAATATTAAGAATTATCTTTTTGCCAAGTTTGATCAATGTAAGAATAAGCGATTTTCTGTTAGAACTGCGATTGTGGATCTCTAGACCAGGTTTCCAAACTTTTTTCCGACACTGTACATACATTCTATCAAAATAAAACCTAAAGTAAATCAATAAATACAACACAAATCAATTAATCATGAAAGTTTTTTTTTATCTCCTTCAAAATAGACTCAATTTGAAGCCATACATTTTTCCAACCAACAATCCAGTCATCCCAACAGTTTTTATTCTGCATATTAGCCGGGTTCGAATTCAGTTCGCTCAGAGAATTTTGTTTTCGGGTCCCACCAAGTAGTAATTTGTGTATCGGAAATAGGAAATTAAGTCACGATATGACAAATCTAGAGAATACAGTGTTTCCTGTAGCGGTTTTGGTCAATAAGTCGCTTAAAAGGATGGATTTGTGAGATGCTGCAAAATCTATGAGCTGTTTTGCCAATAAATCAACTAAAACGAGCCGAACTCTTTTCAACTACATATATTGACGATTTTTGAGTATCATTTTTTGAACTAAGTCGATATTTTTTTTTTTGTAACTGCCGTTGCAGGGCTTCTCATATGAGGCAAGATTTCAACGAAATTTACGGCCTTCTTTGAACGCTTTGTACTACTCAAATGCTCTTGTTTTCGATACTATAGCTTTCTCCAACATTTTCAATGCGTCCAAACAAGAAATTTCAGTGCCAACAGCACTTGAGGTTAACTAATTGACAATAGACTAATAGACTTGTCATGCAAAGGCGATCAAAGAGAGTAGCTTTCTTCCACTTCCACCACGATCTGTCTTCTAATTTATAAGTAACAATTGTTAACTGAACATTTTTCCTAAATGTACTTGGCGCATTTTTTAACTAAGTACTATCGCAGTAGCAACAACGAATACAAAATTGTAAGAAACATCAGGAAAACTAGTAAAAACAGCATCAGCACCAGCACTAACAACAACAACGCGGCTAACAATGGACACTAGAGAAGGCGCAGGTATCCATGGCTCAAGTAAAAATGTTGCAAGACCAGGAAAAATTCTCAGTCTTTCAAGCTGAGCTTTATGCCATCTAAGAAAGTAATAGTGTCATTCTTGAAACTCAAATAAAAAAAAAATTAAGAAAACTGAATGACCCCCATAGCTTTTCTGCGGCATTCTATATTCACCAATAAATTTAACGATCAATCGTCTGGGAGAACACAGTGTGCCTATCTTATTGGGAGAGAATACCAGGTCTCCGTCAGGCTAAACGAACTATGAAACCCTTTAAAATAGATTATCTGTTATCTTCAAAAGGAATTATATCAGAAGACAGACCAGCCCACTTAGACAGTGCGATCGTAGATATCATGTACACAAACAGAATAGATCAGTTCACTGAACGCCATAACATGGCAATACTTTTTCATAGAAATGTTAGTAACTGATTAACTGCAAAGTCTATTTATCAAAGTGATTCTTAATTGTACCAAGAATCATCTGGCATCTTAAATAATAATAACGCTTTTAGATCACAGTGCTCAGCCTATTCACTTTTTTGTTGACAAAGTTTAGGCACACCCCGTCGAATCACGAAATGCCACCACGATGCATTAAGCGTGAAAGGAACAACAAGTCCGAGGAATGAGCTCTAAGTGATAAGAGGTCTGACAAAAACCACTTTTCGTGCGCCTTATGTAAGAATAGATAACACAACGCATCGAGGGGGTAAAACAAAGATGGGGCTTTACGACCAAACGGTGCTCAGTCAAATGAGTGTAGGGACAAATTGCGAACTTTTACTTATATATATTAAACACCTAATTCATTGTTGAACCAATCTACAGCAGACGTGTGACCTTATAAGGAATTGGCTACTATTTAGTACACTCCAAAATACTCGTAGTTTCGGTTTCCCAAACGTTGGGCCGAAACTGGTACGAAACCGATTCGAAACTAAGTCTTTTAACTCAGTTTAGTCATGTGTTTCCTTAACTGCGCGCAAAACCTGCTTCCCATATGTTTTTGGACAACGAGTTGAATTAAATGTAATTATAGATAAATTGCAACACTAAAAACTCTGGACTATTTTCCATTTAGTCCAACATCGCCTTTGTTGTTTCTCTTATACTTTTTCCTTAACATTCTGAGATTGCATCAGATTTGTGTAGCGTAATGTAATAGAGAACGTGCGCCTTATTTGGATCCTCGCTTCAAAATTACACTTAACTTGTTGAAACGTAATTCGGACTAGTTGGTTTGAAAAATGTTTTTCCTGGAGATAAATTAAAGGAGTCTGCTCAGGAGCCTTCTGCCAGCAGTGACGAAAAAGATGACCTAGATGCCTTTTGCGAAGTTGCGAACGGTATGACCCAATCTGAAAAATAAAGGAACATGAGGACAAGAACAAGATTTTTATCGACACAACACCCTTCAGTCTGATAGAATTTTGCCGAGATCGAGGTCAAAACCATTTCAATTACACTAGTTTGTTCTCTCTTTTAAAGCACACTCTTTCAATGCCCAAGTGAATTTAGTTTTGCTCCAATACGGAACTAAACAATTTATTTTGTTTCAGATCACCTCTCTGATCTACAGGAAGGACAGGACAGGATAGGAGGCTTCAGTACTAACTGTACAGCAACATAGTAAGAAAAAAGCAGAGAAACAGAATAGCTCCCAAGCAGAGGGAAACCAGTATTGGGTAAATCAATTTAAACAGGTGAATGTCTAGAGTTTTCCCAACCAAAAACAAATATTTTTTATAAAAAAAATTTTATTTCGTAGTTTGCTGACTAACTACTTCAAATTACGTAATTATTAAAATCATCGTAAAATTGTCTTGGTGTGGTAATGTCTTCCACTTTTTGTTTTTATGACTAAGTACTCCAACCAGCAGTTTGCAACATAATTTGTTGAGATAATCTTTTATCAAAAACAGAGTATTTTTAAAGTTTAACAACCTTGTCAAACATTTCGGAGTATGAAGAAATTCTAGGAAATTTTTCTGTTATAAAATAACGAAATAAATTAGCGGAAACTTAGTTAAAAATGGGCTTTTGGTGCAGTGTTTAAGTTCAATAGGTTGGCTAGTGCCCAGAGAAACGAAGCATTCCATAAACTTCACCCCATACGATGATGAACTAAGCTTTGCCCGACAGTGGATAAAAATAGACAACTATTCATTAAGATTATATATTTCTTAACTCTGCAGGATAGATACGTACCTACATATATTTCATTTAGATCTATATCAATAAAAAATACTATTGGAAATAGTTCGCATTACAAGCTTAATCTCAGGGTAATCAAATTCAAAAGTCGCAACAAAAAATTTTAAGACCGCCGTTTGTAAAAAGATAAGAAGTACTCGTCAACAGACCTATTTGGACAAATTCAAGCAAAACAAAAAATTGGCAAAATCAATTACAGTCCTACGAGAGGATCCAAAAATTTATTTGCAACTCATCTGAGAACCAAAAGACAAAAACATCTTCGGACCTTACAACTGACATCTCTCAGGAAAAACGATGTTTTTTTCAATGTACACTTTACTGTCAAGAAATATTGTACCGATAAGGTCCGAAACGTCTTAAAAGAAAGGTACACAAAGATGTGTATTGAATTTCCACCTTTCATTTACGCTAGCAAGGCATTTGTTGCCAGAGAAGGCTGTATTTTCTAACAAACATTGATTAAAATTAGTAAGGCTCACACCTACGAGTATTGCATTGTTAATATTATTCAAAATTATAAGGAGCCGAAACAATTTCAGTAGTTGCAATACTTCATTCTTAAACGGACGCCCAAGGAGTGATTCTATCCCCATTAAATGTGTTTTGGGGAACTATCTGAGACATGTACAATAGAAACAGTTATCCATTCTTGGGGAAACAACACAGTTGGACGCAGCTTGCCAAATACAGCATTGACTGGAAAGGTTTATTGGTTGAGCACCAGATCCATCAAATTAACTATTATTATTGATTTCTGAAAAGGTACAATGTTGAATGAGATTGAATAACTGACATTACATCATTCTGTGTATTGTATGAAACTACAATAGTTACGCCCTTCCATTTGAATGACAGAAATGTAAAAATCAATCAAAATCAAAAACCTCACTGCTCGTCTTCGCAATAGCGCCTCCAAATTTTGAAGCCTGACAAACAATTGGAACACTTGAATGTTACCAGCATCTGCGCTATTTCAAATCCTGCTTCTCGCCTACGCTGTGTAGTGTAAGAAAATAACTTTCGTTAACAAAAAAAAAATAAAAAAGGCTCTTACCTTGATACTAATAGGCAATATCTCACTAAAACCAAATCAAAGATAAGCCTGTTGTCCAAGACTAGAACCGCGCATAAATACAACTATTTACCAATAAGAATAGCACTACCATTCTGCAATATATCAACAAAATACTTGGTATATCAGAAATGTTGGTTTGATAATATCAACAATGGCTCTTATCATAAAAAAAAAAGACTAGATAACAGCCTGAGTGCAACATAACCCACAAATTTAGCGCCAAGAAATTCGATTCGTCACCATTCTTCTACAGCAAAGCAAAAGACCAACGCGTCAAACATATGTATACGTAGATCATCGCCAGCAAATCCACCAACCCGTCTTGCGTTTCGAAGTTATCATGCGCAACATGTAAGAAACTGGGCCCCGGAGTCAAAACCTAAATCTTCAAACCCCCGCCAACTAGAGCACCACATGGCTCAAGGATAATTCCAACATTTTCAACAGTAAAAGCCTCCAACAAAAGAAGTTCTCGCGCTGAAGATGAATAACTGTACAACTGTATAACGCACACATAGGCCACAAAAGCATAGAAAATTGAAAACTGCAAACAGAAATCAGAAATTAGAAACTTCCACCATTTTCCTCTCTGTTGTCCTCCGCTGAAAGCGACCACGACGATGACTATGACATCGACGACAACGACAACGACAACGAAGACCAAGCACCAATGGCTATGTAAGTGAACAAAAGCACTAGACCACACTAAATACAACAACAAAATAACCATGTAAAACATAGAACCGAAAATAAACGGTACTCCATTTGCAGCTCTAGGCAGTTTTTACCGAAAGTCTTTCAGGTCACAGTTCGAATCAAAAAAAAAAAAAAATCGAAAAACTCTAAAACTTCCCCCGAAAAGACGACAATTTCCAGGTTTGCCCCGATTTTTTTTCCAATTTCTTTTTCTTTTTTTTTCATTTCTTTGGTTCTGCCTTCATGTTTTGTGCCGTCTTCCAGGAGAAACCCTCTATGACCAAAAGAAAAAAAAAAAAAGAACTAAGATCAGCCAGCGAGAGCAACAGTCTAGTTAGTTACCCAAAAGATTACCCAGAATTTCGGATAATAGGCCAATTTCACTTGTCAGCGCAACCAAAGACAGGATTATAATTTTTCTTTTTGTTTTTTTTTTTTTTTCGAAAAACCGACCGAACTTACTCCTCGAAAAAATTTAGCACACAAAATTGTTCCACCACACACGAAAAATCCGACGACGTATTGGATTCGACACAAAAATGCGAAATTTGGCGTTTCCACAGCCAAGTGTCGTCGATTCGGTTCGCAAAAAAAAAAACACAAATTCAATTGCTTTCGAAAACAAGTTTGCAAATATTTACCTCGATTTTCTTTCACCAATAAATTGTAGATTTTTGTTAATTCAATTTTTTTATCTCTTGAAAATGCGCTTTTCGTTCTTTTTTTTTGCGTTTTTTTCTCTTCTTTTTTTTACAATAAATATGTCGCCTTCGTTCACACTTCTTCTTTATTTCTTTCTTTCTCGAATGCCAACAGCTAAATGAGATGGAAACGGAGTGGATAGGAAAATTCTCTACGCATACATGTGAATAAATTCCATGTATGAATAGGGTGGTGGTGTAGTGTGAGTGGCACACATGCGAGTTTGCTGTTGAAGTGGTTTGGTGTGTGTTTGCATTTTAGCGATTTGAACGCCACTTGGTCAAAAGGATGATGAATGAAGCTCGTATTTATTTATTTGGGCGGGTAATTCAAAATTTTGTGTCTTCATCATCAAATCTGATTTTTTTGGATTAAATTGATTTTTGGATCAAACTTATTTGGTCAACTAATCCATATGCACGTTCCCAAAATCTGAATTAGTTCCGAACACCATTTATAGATCAAAATGTCAAAATGGATGAAAATGTTCGAAATGTTCGTGATATTAAACAGTAAAATCTACAAAAAAAAGAGGCAAGTATAACCTTAGATCAGAATGTTTTTTTATTGATCGATTCTCAGCAATGGTGTTAGCTTTGTGATCAAATGCAACTCTGTTCTTCACACAGGTGTTTATGAACATTGGATAGGTGGCAAAGTCTCAGAGGAGGATATGGAATTGTTTTTGGTTCAGAATACTTAGAAGGAACTATACTTTTTTGAATCCCGTTCCCCTCGTGGATCTACAATCTAGGGTGAAGCAGGTCCATAGTTAGTATGCTTCTCCAATTAGTCCGGTCTTTTGCCAGCTGCCACCAGTTGCACAGTCGATGTTCTTTCATATCATATAGATGAGGTCGTGGTTGTGTCTCTGGTTTGTAGCCGGAAACCTTCTATAATGGGACGCTGTTGTCCATGTGCAAAAAGTCACCCAACCATTTAAGCCAGTTATCCCAGCTGTGGAATTGAACTCTTCTCACAATGCGCCTAATAACATTTTCATCCGATTTCGTCAGTATGCTAGTTTCTACGCAGTAAAGTAGGATCGGTTTCTTGTGTGAAGTCTTGTTGGTTGCTCGAGAGAGAGTGCTTTATTACTCAATTTGCTTTTAAAGAAAAAGAAGCAGCGACAAACAAGAGTGATTTTTCACATTACATATTTCCTTATTGATCGAGGTTGCTAGAGAGGACGAGATAAATAAAGTCTCGTACTGTCTCAAAGTAGCCACTACACAGGTAATATTTTGTCCTAGGTTTCGATGTTTTGTGCCCCCTTTTAGTTAAAAGCATATAAAGGCTTTTGTTTTCATAACCCAGTACTAAATTTAGACATTTATATCTGTCAAACCAATTGTCAGATTGCAAACTGTCAGCGTTATTTTTATTTAGAAGGCTTTGTAATTTTATGGTTCTGTGCGCCAAACTAACAGAGTTCTTACACCATAACACACCCGACGTAATCTATCATTTGAGACCGCTATTCGCCGAGGCGCATAAGAAAGGTCTGGACTGAAGAGAATATTGCATCCATTCGGGGGAGTGGTAGAGAAGATCTAAATCTATCGATTCGACGTGGCTTACAACAGTTTGGTCTTTGTCCGTCAATTGTATAGAAAATTTTACACAAACATCTTAGTTTGAAGGCTTACAAGGTACAGCTCGCCCAAAATCAACTGGCATTGGAACAGCTGTTTTATCGAAAAATTGTTTTCAGTGATGTGGCTCATTTTTGGCTCAATGGCTATGTTATTCGTATGTGGAGCGAAGTTAATCGACTTGAGATTATCGAAACGCCGCTACATCCCGTAAAATGCTATAAGACACTTTCGCTCCCCGATTAATTGGCATGAATGTCAAACAGATGTAGTTCCAGCAGGATGTCTTTGCATAGCACACGGCAAACGAAACATTAAACTTTGCCACTTCCGATTTAATAATCGCAAACGCTCCATTGACAGCTTAATTTGTTCTTCCAATTATGCCAATATGCAAAATATGTTAATTACTAATTGGACTGGAGCTGGCTTTCCAGTTTTAAAACAAAACATTTCTTTTAAAGATTTCTAAGATTTCTACTTGGTTTCGAAATACTTTTTGCCAACCAAATGTGGAATAAGCTGTACATTGGGTATTGCGTGCGTATAGCCTTGTCATGCCCATCGATTAACGTAGGCAATTTCACAATCGATGTATTGATTTCCTTACAAAAATTCAATGCGTTTATTGTCCCTCCTGGTTGAAGATATAAAAACCATATTAATAAAACAAAACCCTTTGGACTTAAACCAAGTTTAATAGATCTATTTTAGTTTTCGTCTCTTTTTAAGCTTTGCTTGGTCTTGCCTTATAGAATACAGTTTCCATTAAAGGTGATTTTGCGATGATGAAATAGTAATATTAAGCAAAAGTATAGTGTGGTTCAGAAACTATAAGGGGCATTTCCAGTAGCGTAAATTGAATGCAGGTAGGTGGTAGGTAGGTAGGTAGCTCTGTATGAAATTTGCTATAAATTCTACAAAACCCTTTAGTTATGAATTTCTCAAACAAAACCTTTCAACTAATTTGGTCGCATAAAATATATTGAGCATCAGCACACTGAGCAAAGTTATCGAGTTGATGATGGAAAACGTGAATAGGTATACTGGTATGCATAAACAATCAATTGCCCTTAACAAGTGGTATGTGAACAAAGGTTCTGACAGTAAAATGACAAGCATTGTTTTTCAGTGAGCTGCCATTTTAGCCGCTGCCTTACAAATGACTAAAGTATGCAGAATTGTTTACCTTATTATTAATTTTTGGTGCGAGTTGTGGCTTTGTTACAGACAAAAGGGAGAAGTCATTCTACCATAATTTTTCTATACATATGCATCAGTATTTTAAGAATTCTAAATTCTCGAACAAGGTGTAACAAAGGTATATTCTTAAGTCTTAAAAGGTAATAAAGGTGATATTTCATACGCAATGGTGCAATGTTTAAGATTCCACTTTGGATATAAATAAATAAAGATTTTGATAGCAAAGAAGTTCATGAGCGTTGCATGAAAGTCCAAATAAAATAAGCGAATCTCAGCATAATGTAATAATTTAAAGAAAATGATTAAACATTTAATTCTTATTAACACTAAAAATTTGCAAACTACGTACTGATATTACAATTTAAAAAAGAAAAACTCCAAAATCCACTCAACAATACTACTAAATTAAAAATGGCTTCGATACAATTTCGAATAATCTACTACATGATGAATATTAATCACCTAAAACAAACGTCAGTTTGACATAAACTCCAGCCACCGATTTAGAAAACAAAAGACGACTGTTTAAAGATAAATTTTGCAAAAGGTTTCCTCCAAAAAACTTTATTGAACGCCATTAAAATGGTTCTCACAGTCGGTAATTTGCGTTCTCAACTTACAGCCTTGGGAAATTTTTCCGGTACACACAAGGAACAAGCAGATAGGTAAGAGATTTTAACAAAATTTTCACAACTCTTCATGCATTATGAGCTCTTTAAAGATACCGGCAGCTGCTAGAAACCCTCCTAACTAATACAGGAACTGATTTAATTGAAACTCTAAAGGCATTCGTAGATGCAAGTAAGTTGTAATCATTCACTAAATATAAAATAAAAGTAATTAATCCTCTTTTAAGTTGTTAATGAACAGGTAAGCCTTGTGATTTCACGGCAAATTCTTACCGATGTTGGTGTTCAGCTCTCTAAATTAAACGATGATGTTTCTAAAGTTGTGTCGCACTTTACATTGGATAAAGTGCAACCAAGAGTGATTTCTTTCGAGGAACAAGTCGCTGCGATACGTCAACACTTGGCCGATATTTATGAGCGCAATCAGAACTGGCGTGAGGCTGCTAATGTTTTAGTTGGAATCCCTTTGGAAACTGGACAAAAGTACGTCTATAATATATTAAATTTCTAGAACGATTTAAACTACGTTTATTTGTGCATACAGGCAGTATTCAGTTGACTATAAGTTGGAGACGTACTTAAAAATCGCACGTCTCTACTTGGAAGACGATGATCCAGTCCAAGCTGAGGCATTTATTAATCGTGCCTCCCTCCTCCAAGCAGAAACACACAGTGAAGAGCTTCAAGTCCTATACAAGGTGTGTTATGCGCGGGTCTTAGATTATAGAAGGTAAGTTCTGTCTTTTAACACTAGCACATCAAATTGGAGTATTTTCTTGTTTGGGGTAGAAAATTTATTGAAGCAGCACAGCGGTACAATGAACTATCCTATCGCACTATTGTTGATGAAGGCGAACGCATGACTGCCCTGAAAAAGGCTCTTATCTGTACAGTGTTGGCTTCAGCTGGCCAACAGAGATCGCGTATGCTGGCCACACTTTTCAAAGATGAACGTTGCCAGCACCTACCAGCCTATTCAATTCTAGAAAAAATGTACTTGGATCGCATCATCCGGCGATCAGAGCTGCAAGAATTCGAGGCTCTCCTGCAATTGCATCAGAAAGCCAGCACCTTAGGTAAGATTAACGATTGTTCTAGTATAGCAGCTTACGAATTTTGTACTATTAGATGGTTCGTCAATCCTAGATCGCGCCGTTTTCGAACACAACCTTCTATCCGCCAGCAAGCTGTACAACAATATCACATTTGAAGAACTCGGAGCGTTATTGGAAATTCCTGCTGCCAAAGCCGAGAGCATTGCCAGTCAAATGATAACCGAGGGCCGTATGAATGGACACATTGACCAGATAGCTGGCATTGTTCATTTCGAAAGTGAGCATTAAAAAAATATCTTTCTGACGATTAAGGCTGACTTATTCCTTTTTTTTTTTAAGATCGTGAAGTTCTACCCTTATGGGATAAACAGATCCAGTCCCTCTGTTACCAGGTAAATTCGATTATTGAGAAAATCGCAGCCGCCGAGCCTGAATGGATGGCTAAGACTTTGGATGAAACAAATTAATAGCGCTGGATGCTTGTTGAAAAAAATGTAGAAAACTATCGATATCATCAAAAATAAATAGAATCGAACTCTTTTCATAAATTTTTGTTCTGGTTTGGTGTTTTGTTTTCATAAAAGGAAAAGTTGTTGGAGAAGTTTATATTTTTAGAGTTATTGTTTCTACTAGAAGGAAAGCTGTTGATGAGAGTAGCAAAGCCTCAAAATGGTAAGATAACGACGTGTAAACTTAAAATGGTCGTTTCCGTTTTGATTCTTGGCATAAGTCGGCAAACCAAAATATGTGTTACTGATCCCTATTACCACCAATGGATAGAATCACTATAATATTGGACTAGTAGCGCTACTGCATTAACCCTTTATGACGCAAGATTTTTTTTATTTTTTTTTTTAATTGCAACAGGTCATTTATCGAACAAAAATAATAGAAAAAATAATAAAACTAAATTGGTGTTAGAAAAAATATTTATTTTTGAAAACAAAACATGATGATGCAGAAGTGCATCATGGTGTTAAAACATATAAAAAGTTACGATGTATGAAAAACTTGAAAACAGTTATTATTCTTATTAAAACATAAGGCTACGCCGCATTTGACATTTGGTCTGGGCGGTTCCCTTACATCCTGGAAGTTTGCATCTCAACCCTTTTTCAGTCCATACAGGCCAATGACCTAACTGATCCAATCTTACTTCTTTGGGTGGAACATACTGACATGGGCCTTTCTTCTTTTTTGTTTTGGATCTGTACTTCTACGTCACTAGTACGCTTGAGACGTTTTGTTTTGTTTAATTTCACTAATATTTCAGCAATTTCTAACCGAAAATCAGAAGAACATAACACTCGGTCCTTGTTGTTGGTATAAGCATGAATTCTTCTATAAAGCAGCCACGCATTACACATTGTCATATCTAGAAAATGATAGAAAAGTCGTATGAACCAACGTTTGCTGCGGAGTCTTATTTTATAGTGGCCCATAACGCAGTCCATAAGGTCACCCCTCCCATATGACGATTGTATTCTGCCGCAATGAAAGGCCGCTCTACGGTAACGTGCGTTTTTTGCGACTTTTCAAATCTACTTACTACAGAAGTAGACTTCTTGCCAGCATAGCTAGATAGCACAATTTTGTTATCTCTCCAGGCTACTACGGATATGTCAACTCCATTATAGTAAGCAACCTGTTCAACTGATGTCCCTCTGGGCTGTTTTTTCAGCTGCTTTTCTTCTGCAAGTTTGCAATTAATAATGCGATTTCTTCTTACTGTTCTCAAAGCCAATATACCACGACGTGACAAAAATTCAATCAGTGGTAAGGATGTATAGTAATTGTCAAAAAACAGACGATAGTTTTGATTATCAGGAATATCTCTAGCAAGACGAACTACTACATTAGATGACGCTTCTAACTGAGGCTCGCTATTTGCGCATATATTCTCCGTGCCACTGTAGACTTCGAACTTATAACCAAACCCACTTACACCACAAATCACAAATACATTGAAGCGCCACTTGTGGGGTTTTTCCTAAAAATATTGCTTTAAGGCACTTCGGGCCTTAGTGGAACACATTTGTTCATCAACAGATAAATGTTGTTCAAAGGGCACTCAAGCAAAACTCTGGTATATATACAACCGATCACAATTTTGCTGACCATATGGTATCATTTTGGAGTTATCATTGAAATGTAATGTCTGTCTCAGAAGCTCGAAACGTTTAAGCGTCATAGTCTCGTGTATGTGGGCATAACCATATTTGTCTGACCAGTACATTCGCACATTAGGCATATGAGTTATGGACATGAAGAAAATAATTCCATCAAACTGTCGTATTTCCTGGCTTGTAACATTAATGGGTTTACTTGCATCTTTTTGCACGCTGTACAGATTTGTTTCATATCTTATTAGATCAAAAATGTCGCCAGTAAATAAATATGAAAATATGTGATAAGGTGTATGCAGCTCCAATATTTCATTAGGTAAGGTGGAAGATCCCCGGAATCTCATCTGGTCTTCGCTAAGCTCTAGGTTTTTAGTTTTCCATATAGCCTTAGGAACACATGTGCTTTTTGAAGTGGTGGCTGAACTGGTGCTGGGTTCTGGAATAGCGGGATGTTTCTCACATAAATGAATCATAGTGCTGGTATTGTTCTCCAAGTTCGATGGCAAGATATTTTGGTTTTGATCGTTTGGGTCTGGTACTTCTGGTTCCTCATCCGAGTCTTCACGTAAATTCTGGTCATTCCGTTCCATTACGTATGATGGATCTGTTACATTATCGTCATCTGAGTAATCTAAGCCATCATCACTGTCTTCCCAATAGCTCAGAATCTTTTCCATTTCCTCAGCCGTCAAAGCCGTACGCCTGGAACCTAAGCGTAGAGGCCTCGAACTCATAATGAGGCTGAAAGAGTAAAAGATACATATTAGATACAAAATAATGAATTATAATCGTTTAGCACAAAGTTAAACTACACCAACAACGTGAATACTAATAACTTACCGTTACTCTGTAGCAGTTTCAAGTCGAAGTTTACTCGTGCTGACTACACAAACCGATTTTAACAAGTTTCTCACTTCAAATGATAAAAAAAGGGAAAATGGCGCGAACTAGTTTAAATAACGGCAACTACTTCGTAAGAATGTTTTGCTGTAGATCTGCAACACTGCGCAAAATGGTATTTTTTTTTGTTTATTCGAACGACTACGCGTATTCTTCTGGTATAATGCGGAACTGCAACGCAGCGCCGTAAAGGGTTAAGTTTAAATTACTTCTATACTCCCTCGTATCAAAAACACTGACTATTATAGATGGTTCTCGTTATTTTCGTATATGTCTTCTATGCAATATTGTAAGGGAATATAATAGAACATAAAAGTATTCATAACTCGAGTGTTGTTGCTGATAAGCAACTAGCATGAACTATGTATGCCCATTTTTGGATGTAACGCTGAAGAATTGAGGCTACCTCATTATTCTTATCTTTGCATTGACTAATTGAATGAAATTATTTACCAATATGGATCCTATGCCTCTCACCTAGATTAAAATACAATACAGAGTCTTTATTAAGGTCTATATTCAAGTTAGAGCCTAGGGAAGAAGTTAACTTCTGTTTCATCAAATTGATGTCATACTTTATATGTAGAAAGACTAATTCGACTATACCAACTTGAACAAAGTTGTTGAGCTAATGATGGAAAACGTGAATATACAGGTATGCATAAACAAACAATTGCCCTTAACGCTTACCATTTGTCACCAGTCACCAATCGGAAAAGTAATGCAATGTGTTTTGTATGGATTCGCACACTTGTTGTTCGCCCGTTGTTTTTTATGTTGGATATCGCTATCCAAACAACTTCTTGATAAAATGGGCGGAGTCAAACATTGAGCAAAAGAAATTCTTTAACACCGACTGTGACTACCACCACTACGTTAGCATGTTTATTTTCTCATGCCCCTGTTGCCTGTTCGAAAATTGTCTGTGTAAAAGTAATCCTTATTTCTGCAGAAGCTTTCTTTATGACTGTCTATTTCCTTTGACGAAGCCGATTTTTTCCCCGATTTCTTTAGCCACTCATGACCCTTTCTAAGGCGGAGCTTCATAAAGGGTGGTCCTTTGAGAAATACTTTTTCAAAAAAAAGAAATACATTTTATCGGATAATCTTTATTATCATTGAAAAGACCCATTCTATACATGATGGCTAGGCATTCACATTAAATGTGTGTTGCTGTTTCGTCTTCTACAACACCGGAGAGTCGACTAGTTTCATTTTGTGATATCTTAAAAGGCGATGTCTTGTGAGGTACCTAACGTAACAAGTTTTTGATATCGTGTCGACTTAGAGTAAGGCATCTATTGGCAGTTTTATTGACGGACAAGGCAGGCCTGTTTTAGACTAAAATGATAGTTAACAGTCGTTTTTGATTATTAACAATATTTTTCTTTTTGTAAAAAGATAATTCTACACACTTGGCAACGCAACACACCACAATTTTTGTTGTTAGCTTTGTTCAGTGAGGTTGTTCCAAACTGTTCAGAAAAGTTCAAGCTTTTCTGTTCAGTGAGAAAAATTTCTGTCCGAATCTTTTCTACTTTGTGTTCAGTGAGGTTGTTCTAATCTGTTCGGAACAGAAAATTTTGCACCTACTCTCGAGGTAGAACACAATTGTAAGAAGTGTCAAAATCAGCTGTGATTTTAAATTGAATTATTTGTTGGCGGTTATTAGCTAAATTAAGTGAAATTTTAAATTACAAATGGATTAACTTTTGACAATTCTCATATGGTCTGTACTTTTCTGTTCTCATTTGATTTGACGTTTTTCACAAATTTGTGCGGTTCTGTTCTAGTTTTTTCTCACTGAACAAAGCTATATTTCGTTGTCAAAGCTGATGAGCTGACGTAAAAAAAATCGTTTTGAATTTTTTTGAAATTTTGTATTGCGTTTTTGAGTCAATTTGAATGTTTGTGAGGTACGTATGTTTCAAGTATATAAAATTGAGAAAAGTAAAATTTATTTACTAACTACGATTTGATTTAACTCCACATCTTTAGGGACCCAGCTAACAAAATTAAGTTGCAATGTTAGCTAGACTCTTCTTCTTAGTTGGCGCTACAGTCTGGGTTGAACCTGGTCCTCACCCAACAAGCATCTCCAGCTAACACGATCTTTCGCCAGGTGCTTATTCGCACCATCGTGATAACACGTCATATTTTCGTCTCAATAAGGCTAAGGACTTCTTCATCATTTTCCAAGACCAGAGCCGAAATTCGATATCTTTTTGAATTTGCTGGGGTCTACCACATTGTATCCGTCATTACCGGAATTTGTGGTTGTGGTCTCAGCCGTTTTGAGAAGTTTACCCTGAGCGCAAACCCCAACGTAGAGGGCCAGTTCCTTAGTGTTTCCCCTACGGGGTGTCAGTATCACACTTCGGGGATATATAAGCTACCGTTTGCTCATAAAAGAGCTCACCCGGCACCACAATTTTTTCAGAACCCTGACTAGTCCTGGAAATTCTTATGAACTTGGGCTCTAAATATGTTGAAGTAGCCCGCATAGTTTTCGCCGTCCGACTTTTGGCACCGCCGCTGACTTTATCTTGGCGGTACCCCGCCGTAGGTTCTCCTTCTGAGGGATTCTGCTCCACATTTAAGAAGCATATTTTAGTCATCAGGAAAATAGCATAAGGCTCATTTGGAATAGTCCATGCGCCCTGGAGTTCACAAAGCTGTGCTCTCGCAGGCCCGTGGGCACAATTAAACATGTACAATCAGACTAAGTACACTCATAGTTTATTCACTATAAATAGCTATCCAGGAAGCACCACGAGGAGGTAATGATGCGATTTTGCACCGTAGATACGAGTACATAAAGCAAACTTAGAATTGGCGAAGTCGGATAGCACCATGTCCAGCGTTGGAAGAAGCACCCAAAAACAACAGTGGCATAAATTAACCAACGTTTTGAATTCGAATGGTCCACCAAGAAATCAAATGCAATTCTACTTGGTAGGCTTCGTCCATCAATGACGTTGTGTAATAAAAAGCGGGAGTAGAGTAAAACTGGACTTATCTTAAACATCATCAGACTTGACGCCACTGGTGGTTGCTGTTTTGTTGAGTGACAAGACCAGCGGTAGACCATAGCAGGACTTAAAGCACGGTACCGTGGGAGTCCAGGCCTAACTTGTAAAGGTAGGCCCCCTTATGGGAGCGTCACGGTGGCTGTGGTTTGAACCTAAATCCCAGGTAGGATGACCCTGCGGATACTGAGACCCTAAGATCAGTAAGAGGTTTTAGGTAGGCCTCGACTCGTACCAAGGGTGGAGCTGTGCCATCAACACAGTTTCGCATTGGTAAATTCTCTAATTGAGGTTGTGATGGTAAGGCGTATCTTTGCTTCCATGGATGTATGGGCATCCCATGAACTTAAGTCTCCACGACTGGTGTTCAAGTTAAACACAATTGACGTTCTACTTAATACAAGGGGTGCGATTAGAAATGCGGATTGATGAGCTCAAAATTACAAAATCGGAGCTAGAAATAGTAATAGTAGCAAATGACTTGAAGCGTATGGAACTCAATACCAAAGTGATTTTAATTAAAGATTAAGGTTGTATGTACATCTCGTATATTACACAGACTGAGGCCAATTCTACCAATTGGAGATGCATTTCGAGTGCTCCAAACTATTACTATATATTAAATTGACTGCAGATTTAGAGATACAACAGAAGGGTTCAGATCCATTAAAGGGAGTTGCTCTGCACTTTTAATACGTCTCTTTTTTTCTTATTGGCGTCAAGTTGTTACATACGACAAGCCAAGTTGTTGAGAACGGCGCCGAATCTATACATCACGGTTATTGTGTATACTTTCCGCTATATTTTCTTCCATACGTGCTAGATATGGTCTATTCGGTCGCATACTATCCAATAATAAAAATTAAATTTCAATCTTTTTGATGGTATAGCGAATTGTGCATTCCGAAGGCCGATTATGTGCATCATAAGTTCCTCTAAGACGCTAAGCCTTTCCATGATGAAATGTCAAACAATACTGGACAAAAATGCGTGATCTTTCATAAAAACCCCCCTTTTGAAAAAGTACTTCTAAAAAATTACCCTTTAGATACTACATGTTTCCAGTTTAGCTGTATGCACTCGAATGCGATTTTTACCAAACCAAAGTTTAGTTATATTCGGATGATTTTCTGTACATTTTGCTGATAAAGGTAAAGAAGTTTTGGGAGCATCGATCAATAATGGCTCTGAATTATGAACGCTGCCTTTCGACCACGTCCATATTTTGTATTGGTTCGATTACATGCAAGATGAATGAGATTATTCTAAACAACAGAGATATAACCAGAATAATTCTATCATTTCAGCTTTGTAAACCTCAGTATATACATACGAGTACATCTATATATAAATACGTGCTGCCTATTTTTGTCGTACACTTTTACGCCGTTTTACTGGACCGAATTGCATGATACTTACACCATTGGAAAGGTAATTTCGCCTAGATGTGCACAATTTTTTTTTGCCAAACGGTCTCATCAAACCTTGGTAAAACATGTAAAAGATTAGGTTATTTTACATATATCTATAGATATAGATGTTGTAAAATCAGGAATCCAGTGTTGCATAACCTTAGGATCATACATCATTAATAAACTCTCTCTCTCTCTCTCTCTCTCTCTCTGGTGAGTTCATTTATTACCCCAGATACGAGAGAGAACTAGGACCCGACAAATGTGGTATAAAATAAATACAGGATGAGAAACAGCGTGAGTTAAGTTGATTTTTGGAAAACTACAGAAGAGGAGCTTAATGGCTGAACAGAATGTGAATCTGAAACTTGAATCTGTATCTGATATTGAACTTTCAAAAGTTCAATACATGGATAATCTGTATCTCGAAGTTAAATAACACCCAACTTCGAGATACAGATGCAGATTCACATTCTGTTCAGCCCTTAAGTCTTAATAGTTCTGAATTACTTGGAAGTTATTTTAAATAATAATAAATTAAGTGTTTTGAAATAGAATAACGTTTTATCATTTCGAACCCTAGCCGAAATATTACAATATTTACAATTTTACATAGCTTAAGCTGGCCATACACGACGAACATGTTCGTGCGATTTGTTCGTTGACATTTGGCCACACACGACGAACCGATTTGCGGAACATCACTTTTGCTGTAACTTTCAACAAGAAAATATGGAGAAAGCACATGCGGATGATGCAATTGCATTATTAACAATGTATATATATATATATGCAAGAAGCGAAAGCAAGAAAAAAATATTAAACAAAAAAGGCGAGAGTGGCTGTATGGTAGAGACGATCGCACTCATACTAAATTGTTAAGAAAATTAGAAATGTCTGCACCAGAAGATTTTTAAAAATTTCTTAGAATGGATTCACAAACTTATATTGAATTGCTGAGTTTGGTCGGTCCAGTTATTAAAAAACAAAACAAAGGGATGCAAGAAGCAATTACAGCAAACGAGAGACTGTCCAGTTGCGAGGAATCTTAAAGTTGCTGACAAAGTTTTGAGGAACTAAAGTTTAAATATTTCTAAGAATTTCAATAAATTCCAAAAGAAACGTTTTGCTAAAACTTGCCATTTTTTATCTTCCGCTGATGTGCACGCAACAAAATTTATTTAAAAAAAGAAAATGTTTGCGAACAACGCCACAAACGGCGAACATGCTCGCGGACAAATCCACCAATTTTGAAATCAAACAAGACCATAAACACGAACATGTTCGTCGTGTATAACCAGCTTTACTGAGAAAAAAAAAACATTTGCAAGTCTGCTTGCCTTTGAAAGTCAATAGTAAAGAAAAAGAAAGATGCTAGGGATAGGCGTTTAGTCGAATCCATCGTTTTTGTGCATGTGGTTCTACATAGGAATTTGTTTGACTGCCTTGACTTATGAAATGTATTGTTTTTTTTTTATGTAAGCTTGTGACTGGAAAGTCACTACTACGATTGCAAAAGAGTTTCCTTACTCTAAGAGGGATAGAGACTAAAGAAAATGAAAAAAAGAGAAACATAGTGACGAGTGACGACACTTTTGTCGTGTACACAACTGTTGCTTTTGTGAATCGTCGAATTTCGGCGATGGCCAGCCTAGTTAAATTTATAAATTTACAAATGAAAACATGAATATCCTATCTACCATCTGGTTCCTGTGAGCTAAACAACACACATAATGTCCTGCGAGTATTGTTCTCATAATATGAAAGCGACTACGCCCTTGGAAAACTTTGTTTTTTTTTCAAATTAAAATGATATCTAAAAGAGCGAAGACGTTTATTATATTGGGTCTATAACTTAATTCGTGCGGTTTGCTAAGAGAAGGCGTAACTTGTATTATTCCATTGGAACATGCGTTGGAAAGCTACTGTCATTGTACGAGGGCGGGTCAATAAGTCCGTGACTTTTTGAATTTCTGACCTCTTTACTGAAACAGCAACACTGCTCCTGTCAACAGGCATCTGTCAGTTGACTCCTGTCAAAATTTAAACTTGCTGCGTCAGTTAGTTTGTGTTTGACAGCTATTTTTATCAGACTACTCACTAATTTGAGGAGAAAATGGAAAAAAGTGAATTTCGTGTGCTTATTAAGCATTATTTCTTGCGAAAAAAACCATTACCGAGACCAAGGCTAAGCTTGATAAATACTATGGGGACTCTGCACCATCGATTTCAATGGTAAAAAAGTGGTTTACTGAATTTCGTTGTGGCCGTACAAGCACTGAAGATGCCGAACATCCTGGACGCCCAGTTGAGGTCTCTACACCCGAAACAATCGAAAAAATTCACGATATGGTGTTGGCCGACCGAAGATTGAAAGTGCGAGAGATTGTGGAAGCCGTAGGGATCTCGCATGGCTCAGTGGTTTCAATTTTGAATGATCACTTGGGCATGAGAAAGCTTTCCGCAAGATGGGTGCCGCGTTTGCTCACAGTCGACCACAAACGCAATCGTGTAACAACTTCACAGGAAGGTTTGGCGTTGTTTAATCGCAATATGGAGGAGTTTTTGCGCCGTTTTGTAACCGTGGACGAAACATGGATCCATCACAACACACCAGAGAACAAACAACAGTCAAAACAGTGGGTTTCTAAGGGTGAATCGGCGCCAAAGAAGGCCAAGGTGGGTTTGTCAGCCAATAAAGTTATGGCGACTGTTTTTTGGGATGCACGCGGGATAATCCACATTGACTACCTTCAAAAGGGAAGAACAATCAATGAGGAATATTATGCCAACTTATTGGACCGATTCAATGACGATTTGAAAAAAAAACGACCTCATTTGGCCAAGAAAAAAGTTCTTTTCCACCAAGACAATGCAAGGGTGCACACATGTGCAGTTGCCATGGCAAAAATCCATGAATTGGGCTATGAATTGCTCCCTCATCCACCCTATTCTCCAGATTTGGCTCCGAGCGACTACTTCTTGTTCCCAAACCTGAAGAAATGGCTTGGTGGAAAAAGATTTGACTCCAATGATGAAGTCATCTCGCAAACAAAGGCCTATTTTGAGGACCTTGACAAATCATTTTTTTTTGAAGGGATAAAAAAATTGGAGAAGTGTTGGACAAAGTGTATAGAGCTCAAGGGAGACTACGTTGAAAAATAAAATTATTTTTTTATCAAAAAATCTGTGTTTTAATCCAAAAGTCACGGACTTATTGACCCGCCCTCGTATATAGATATATTTTTTATGACTAACCTTTTTTGGTACCAATGCTATTCAGGTGATTGGACGCATTTATTTCTGTCATCATCATTTTATTCAATATAGTCCCCTTTTAGCTTGATGCACTTATTCCAGCAATTTTCCAACTTCTTGATCCCGCCCGAAAAGTAATTTTCCGGAAGGTCCGCAAAATACTCCTCCGTGGCGTCGATGATTTCCTCGCGTGAGCTGAATTTTTTATTGATGAGCCATCTTTTGAGGTTTGGGAAGAGATAATAGTCCGAGGGAGTCAAATCGGGCGAATACGGTGGATACGACAGCAATTGGAGCCGCAAGTCATTGATTTTAGCCGTGGTTGCGATGCTCTTATGCGCCGGCGCATTGTCTTGCAAAAACAAAAATTTTTTCGCTTCATGTGCGACCGTTTTGCAACGATTTCGGCCTTCAATCACTCCAATAATGCACAGTAATACTCGCTGCTGATGGTTTTTCCTTTTTGGAGGTAGTCCACGAAAAGTATGCCATGACAATCCCAGAAAACCGACGCTATAACTCTTCCGACTTGTTGAGCCTCCCTCGGCCGCTTCGGAGCACTCTTGCCGGCTTCAGTCCGTTGCCGGGCACTCATTCTATTCTCTGGTGTATAAAAGTGGATCCAGGTTTCATCAACAGTTACCAATCGACCGACGCCAAAAGTCCGCCCGATTCCGCATCAGCAGTCCAAACACTCTTTCGAAGTGCTCTCGCGTTCGTGTTTTTGGTCAGGAGTGAGCATGCGCGGCACCCAGCGGTAGGATAACTTTTTCATATGCAGAATATTGCCCAAAATATGGCGTGTGCGCTCAGTACTAGTCTTTGTGGTATCTGCTAGCTCGCGCACCTTCACTTTCCGGTCAGCCAACACCATTTCATGTATTTTTTTGACATTGTCCTCTGTAACCGCATCGGAGGGCCTGCCGCTGCGGACTTAATCGGTAGTGGAGTTGCGGCCACCACGAAACCCTCGAAACCAATATTTGACGGTGTAATCTGACGGATAATAATATTTATCCAACTTTTCTTTTGTTTCCTTTGCCTCTCAAAAAATGTTTTATGAGAGAACGAAAATCGTTTTTGTCTATACTCAACATGATACCAAACAGGTCAACAACAATCAGCTGTCAAAACAAAACCATTGTTTTAATAATTAAATTGTTTTTTTGTTTGTTTGTTTGTTGTTTTGTATCACAAGAAGTTTTAATTTGTTTGCTTTAAGATTTTTCCTAGAAAAAAGAAACACAATTCTGTTCATGGAAGCGGGGGGACGGGGGAAGAGAATAAAAAGAAAAGGAAGAAAAAAATAATATTAATTTTATATTTTAAAAGAAGTCAGTTGAAAAGAAAAAAAATATGGGGAGTACGATAACTTTGGCGCCAAGAATTGATAACGGTATTGTATAGAGGGGTTAAAAACTAGCATTTTTTACTATGGGAGGGGGGGTCTGTCTCACCCCGTTTAGGAGTTAGGGGCAATTTTAGAAAAAAGTGACTAAAATGGGAAAGAAATTATTAAAAAAACAACGGCAACACTTACAATAAAGTACTATACAGAGTTTGAAAGCCTAATATTTGCTCTTTAATATAAAATTTACATCAAATTATTCGTGTGAATAGTTTTTGAATAATTCGCATTCAAACTTAAATTTTTGGTAAAAAATGAAAAACTATTTTTTTTAAATCAATATCGTTCAAAATTGTGAGATCATGTGCCCAATTGGTTTTTTGTATTAATGCGCATATCAATTCTGAATCGAACACAAGAACCGCATGGCTTTATATCTTCTAGTTATTGAGAAAATTGAAAATTACTACAACTATTTTTTTATAAAACGTTTTTTTTTTTACAACATTTGTATATTTGCAATAAAATTTAATAACAATCACACAAAAAATATTTACAAATTTATTATTTAACATTATTCTATTTTACATCGAATATCTTTCGAATCACTAAGAAGTGACAAGACTAGTTAAAGAGCTCTATCCAAATATTCGCCTGACTCTAAGCGTTTGTTTACACTTCAATGGAACACTAACAAGTTTCGTGGGCTCAGTTGAAGTTCCGACTAAATTCCGAAATATAGCAACCATATATGTACAACTCAATTACATACATAAAAATTGTTTTTATAAATTATTGACAACATTATCACATTTCGTTGCAAATCTATTCTATAAAAACACATAAAAATATGTTTGGACAAACAAAATTCGCTACCTTAGGAGGGGTATTACTCTAATGAAAAATCCCATGGAATGCAAACGGTTCCATCTGTTAGAACTGAGTAATAGTTTGTTATATTTAGATGAGCATTAGCCAAATCTCTTATGTTGCCCAATAGCAACTTCTCTAGAGTCTGAATCATTTTGTCTGGAGTTACAGAATCATCTTTTGATAGAGATTTCAACTGCAATTCATCTATGCAACGTTGATGGAGTTCCTTTTCAATGTGTTTGTGCCTAGAAATCAAAATAATTTTAATAAGAATTTTGCTATAAAAAATCTTTAAAAAATGCTTACTTATTGTATTGTTCAGACTTTAGTTTGGCCTCCTCCAAATGGTTCGTAATAAAATCAACAAGAATACTACCGGGACACGTTGATGGTGCTATCAGTTGTCCAGTTGGGTTCACCATTAGAGGCCCGGATTCACTTTTAAAGCATATGAAGGCGTTAACCATTCATAATAGTTAAAATAATGGAAATGAAAAATTCTACCAACTTACGATTCAATGACAATTTCAAATTCTGACAAATCCTGTGGCCAAGATTTCGGAAACTTGTTCGTCGTTAGAAAGTCCAATAATGTTGTTGTGACTTTGGTCAAGTACCCAGCATAATCGACTGCTTGTTGTTTTGGCATAAATTTTCTTTTTCCAATTTTAATGTTGCGAAGCACCTGTGACAGTGCTATCTCATAGCTAGGGACCCTTTCTAAGAAGCTATCATGCTTTGGAATATTTTTAATAAACTACAAAACGCATAATATATTAAACAAAACGATTTAGTTGAGAAACTCTTGAAGACACCCACATCTAACCAATTATTCATTACATCTCCTGTAAATAACATCACATGACCCTCTAGGCTTACACCTGTAAACGGTGCAAATACTACAATTCTTCCTAAAAAAATAAATTAATAAAAATAAACGGTAAACTATTAAATTGAGGTTAAAACTGGAGGAACAAACCCTTGAGCACATGCATGTACTGACTATGCATGCTCGCTAGACGTTCCAGTGTCTTAAGGCATCCGCGATAGTGTTCGTAATTCCAACCACAATCATATCGCACTTCTTTGAGCATCAATTGGGTGGCTACTGATTTTTGTAATTTCGAAACTTCTTCCTTTAGTCCATCCAGATCTTTACTGCGAGAAAGTGCAACAGAAATATTTCCCTTCAACCATGATCTAGAATAACGAAAAAAGAAAATGCGAATAATTTTTATCAATTTTAGTTCAAGTCGATGATTAGATAACCAATTACAATTTAATTAACACAATTTAAATAAATACTGATGTTACCTTCATGGCGAAAATAACATCAGTAATCCTATTGCTGTATCAAGCGATGCTAGAAATGTTCGCCGAGATAATTAAACCCCACAACTCACTACTAATTTTCCCCGAAAAGAAATTCTACGATTTTTGGCGACACCGAACGAGAGAAGAGATTTTCTTTGGTCCCATTTCCATCCATTTACAAAAAAAAATTGCTTTTCTCCAATATTGGTCTGTGGGGTGCTACCCTTTGGCGTAGCAGTCAACGAAACTAACCACACCACCTCAAATAAATGATTCGTGATAGAGAAAATAGATATTCATACAAATGTTACCCGGGAATTTGTTATCATTTGATAAATATTTGTTTTGTCGCCCTCAAAATAGGCCCCATTTGATGGAACATCCTTATGCCATCGCTTTTTCCATTTTTCAAAGCACCACCTCACCAAATAGTATAATTATTTTTTAAGGAATTATTGTGGGCCTTTTAAATTTCAATTTCCAGCACATTTTTATCAAAATATCCATATATCGTAGATATAATGTCTTAATCTAAGTTTTAATGATATGTAGCGTGTTATCCGCAAAGAGCGAGCTAAAAAAAAAAACATTTACACAGCGGAAAGGGGCCACAACAAGTTTAAGTTTAATGAATCTTACTACTACGGCTTTTAGGCACCTGGTTCTCGTTGACAACAAAAAATAGAAAAACACTCATACATTTACAATTGGCAACTTTCTATACTAAAAAAAAACCCAAAATCTTGCTAATCGAATGGGGCAATGAACTTATACAATAGAGTACGAATCTAGTTCTTCAGAAATGCCCATAGGACATGGGGCATCATTTTCCATTTATTATTATGTCATCGAGTTCGCGACAGGACCAAATATTCGATGAAAAATTATTCTCCCGAAGGTAGCCAATATCTGTTTTGTTTTCCTGCTAGATAACTTTTGTACAACATGTTTTATTGTTTTCTAAGTTAAGAGTTTCGAATGCATTTATTTTACGTAGCCGAAGTAGCAGAAATTTCCTGTGGCAAGTCTTCGTGGAATCGCTACAATTGTGATATTCGTATATCATATGCTATATTGGTTGTTGATACTTTGTGCTTAATTTCATCTGTATTATTACACCCAGTCATTGTGCATGTCCTTCGATTGTCGAAGGTGCATTCTGCGTATACCTGCAACTAAGGATATGCGTGGAAGATATTGTGCTATATTTACTTTAAATCTAGGTTGAAGATGTGACTTGGTAGCTAACTTAACCATATCATCATTTCATTTCGAATTAAGACACCAAAGTCGAATTTTGATACTAAGCCAACGATTAGCTAAGGATTCCAACACCTTCTAAACACATGCATATTGTATCAAATACCCAGTTTTTTTTAATATAGATGGAACTACAAACAATATCTAATCAGATACAATAATCCATCATAACGAGTCCATATGAAAATGGCTTACTTAATTGCTCACAAACATGATTATTACAAGTCTGAATCCTGCCTAGAATATTTGATAGTTGCAGAACTGATTTTTTTTTAATCTATTTGTAAATCAATTTACAGTCTACCTGCAAAGTTATTGCCCTACTACTTAAGCAATTAAATATCTATTGAATATTCAGTTCTTCTTATACTTGACCTGCGATAGCCAATCCGATTGGGCGATTTTTTGGAACAAAATCTATAGTTAGACAGTGGTGCATGTATTGTTGTATCACAAGCTAGCTGTGCTTATTCGTTATCAGGTCTCCACTAAATCCGCGGTCTTTAAAAGTCCGCACGTTCTTGTATCATTATCAGGGGTTCAATCAATCAGCAAGTCTGCACGTATCCACATGTGTGACAATCTGTACTATTACATATTTTGCCCAAAAGATGCTTTTTGACACGTTTTTATCACTGATCAAGACCCGATCTACAATCAAATAAAATTAGTTGATGAAAAAATCGACAAATTGAACTTCACACCAAAGACAATGGCTATAAATTAAGCCTTGTTCTTAGCTAAAGTCTGGTTCAACATGTAAAATCTTTTCTACATATTTACCTTAAGTGCAGCGCTAAACTATGCTAGCACAGAGACCTTCCAGATAACTGTGACGTTAATGTGACGATGTTGACTACTACCATTAAAGTTTGGTCGAAACGACACACCTAAACTAACTAACTCCCCTCAAAACTAAGCTTCTAGATCGTCTCGATTTCGAAGGTAATTGTAAACAATTTCTAAAGCATAATATCATCAGCTTATGTAACGATGCTGACCGTCCTGCCTCAGTCTTGAAGTGGCCACATGTAGTTTTTCAATATATCAAAAACATATTTCTGACTCATTTACCATTCATCTACATACATCCTTCAGACTTAGAGTTTGCTATACCAACCTTCTATTGTTGTTTAAGAGTAATTCTATATTTCGCTCACTCACCTTAGGTCTTTTTGTGTATTCTGTCTTCTATTTCGAAAAGTAAATTCAAAATTGCTAAACTCTGATCCATAATTGATATCCCCGTATTGTGTGGAACCACTTGTTCTGTACATAAAATCATCATATGCCGATGAATTAGACTGCGCATTACTATTTCCCATCGGCTTTACCGTTTCGATGTATTCCGTTGATAAATTGCAAGATTCCAGCAAATTCTTTATCACCAATTTCGGTTCCTGTGACTTTCCCAAAGGCACTTGTATTAGTTTGAACGAATCTGCAAGCAAAATTCAAATCCTAAGGCAAAAGATTAATAGCGTAATTCGAATCTATTTATACCTCTCCTATTGGCATCTGTGTTTCGGATATAGAACCGTAAAATATTCGGGGCGTTATGTGCTAATCTTCTTTGTCTCATGGCCTCCAAGTGGGCGCTTAGATGTTTTAGTGATTCCTCATTCACCGTCTACGTGAAAATTAAACGTTTTCATTTCTTTTCAATATATTTCACTCTCCATTGGACTTACCCTTTGCTCCGGATGTCGACCAAACAAATCTGGATGCACAGCAAAATAGAACGGACGTAATGCTGTGGCTATTTCGGCTGTACTTATACTTCGTATGTTTGGGTTCTGTACCCCCAATGAGTACGGGTAGAGAGCTCGTTTTTTAAGACTGTAAATGGTTCAATGACTGGATTGATGAAGGATTATTTGCCGCACTAACTTACCAAATAATACCACGATTGAGCATTTTTATGAATCTCAGATATTATTACGTTATCTTTTAGTTTTAAATTGTCGCAGTTTGCGAGTTTTATGTGGTCTCTGAAAAATATGTATTATATAGTCTAAAATGTCAACAATGTCATAGAGAGGAGGTATAGCAGCTGTGTTGTGATGATAACAAGGGAATTGTAGTAGAAGAATCAGTATATCACGTATATGACCAAGGTTCTTTGTAAGTAAATAAAGAAAAATAAGTGCGATTGAGCAATTAATGATATTGCTCAGTTTAGATTTGTTGTTGAAATGTGTTTACACTTACGGGAAAGCGTAATATGTAAATGATACATGAAGTTTGATGCGAACTTATTTAAAACCAAAGCAAATAGTTTCACACTGTGCTCTGGTGTTCCTAGAAGGACCCGTGCACATTACCATGGGGAATAATAAACACACAGCATATAAAGGAAGATTGACTGCGTTGAAAATGAAAATGTTCGAATTAAAACAATAGTTCGGGGTACGAAAACTAGCTGGTTTTCCTGTATTCGAGTTAAGTTGTCGGAAAATTCGACACAAGCTCCGTCTTTAATTGCATACGCAATTTAACAAATATGTAATTGACCTCGGTAGAATGGTTCCAGGATACACAAATTCAGCAAGATTGCTGTCACACCAAAAGATTCTGAAGCCTGCTTAAGGTGTTATTTCTAGTGGCTGGAAGCAAATCTGAGTGCTGCTATGGCTACTAGCAGCGTGATTCAACGTTAATAGGCATATTCATGTTATTAGAAAACTTGCCTGTTTTAAATATTCAATTGCTTTAAAGATTTCTACTTGGTTTCGAAATACTTTTTGCCAACCAAATGTGGAATAAGCTGTACGTTAGGTATTGCGCGCGTATTGCCTTGTCATGCCCATTGATTAACGTAGGCAATTTCACAATCGATGTATTGATTTCCTTACAAAAACTCAAGGCGTTTATTGTCTCTCCTGGTTGAAGATATAAAAAGCATATTAATAAAACAAAACCCCTTGGACTTAAACCAAGTTTAATAGATCTATTTTAGTTTTCATCTCTTTTTAAGCTTTGCTTGGTCTTGCCTTATAGAATCCAATTGCCATTAAAGGTGATTTTGCGATGATAAAATAGTAATATTAAGCAAAAGTATATAAATTTGCCATAAATTCTACAAAACGCTTTAGTTATGAATTTCTCAAACAAAACCTTTCAACTAATTTAGTCGCATGAGCACACTGAGCAAAGTTATCGATTTGATGATGGAAAGCGTGAATAGGTATACAGGTACGCATGAACAATCAATTGCCCTAAACGTGTGGTATGTGAACAAAGGCTCTGACAGTAAAATAACATTGACACGGATTGTTTTTCAGTGAGTCGCCATTTTAGCCGCTGCCTTTCAAACGACTAAAATATGCAGAAATATTTTTTTTTTTAAGAATTCTAAATTCCCGAACAAGGTGTTCGTTCTATGTTCTTAAGTCTTAAAAGTTAATGAAGGTGATATCTCCTACGCCGAATAAAGATGGTGCAATGTTTAAGATTCCACTTTGGAGATAAATAAATAAAGATTTTGATAGCAAAAAAGTTCTTGAGCGTTGCATTAAAGTCCAAGTAAAATAAGCGAATCTCAGTAATAATTTAAAAAAATGATTAAACATTTAAACCTTGTTAACACTAAAAATTTGTAAACTATGTATTGATATTATAAAAAAAGGAAAACTCAAAAATTCACTCATTTAGATACAACTTCGAATAATCTACTACATTATGAATATGTATGTATGTATGTATAGTTATTGAGACATTCCATTTTCGTTTACATTATAATATATGTAGATACATTTGTCTTTCACTACTTGGAAATGTGTTATACTATAAGTGGCGGTAATGTATGGCCAACCTTTTCCTTTGAGAGTTTCTTTTCCTTATAATATGTCGATTAGCTCTTGCTCATGGAGCTTTTATGAACATTTCTTTTGACTTCCGTCTTAGTCTATCCTTATGCTTGGTTAACCTAACTTAAAAACTAAATATTTACAAGACGAAATGATTAAAAAGGATGACTTCAGCGCGACATTTTGTATGAAATTCGAATGATTATTTTGCTGTCTGCTATCTTTCCCTTTCGACGAAACATCTGATAAAGGGTTTTGCTTTTAAACTTTTCTTTGTTCACGAGTGAGATACATATGCAGCTATGGCCAAAATAATAGGAACAGTTATTACTTTCCAATGATAACGAATGTAGCGACTGCTTCGTTTGAATGAAATGAAAACAATGTGTTCAAAGTAATGTTCCAGTTGTATGAAGATCTGTCATAAACAAACAAAAATGCGATCAGTTTGCAACTATTCTGTAAATAGCTACTGGTCTGTCTGGACAGAAATATAGGAACAGTATGAGCAAATTTCAAGAAAACAATTTTTGAAGCTGTTGTTAGTTAAAATATTGGTAAGTTGAATTTGCTAAACAGTGCCCTGATATTTTACCATTGTTTATTTACACATTTCTATTTTGAATAAAGAATATTATGGGTAGAAATAAACACTGTACTGAAGTTCAACGTGCAAGCATTGTGGTCTTACGCGAACAGGGTGAATCCATCCGAAACATTGCAAAAGCAATGAAGTGCGCTTCGACGATGGTGTTCAATGCTTTGCAAGGCAAAAAATTTCCTGAAACCAGAGGACGTCCACCCGAAATGTCCACTAAAGACAAAAGGAGATTGGTCAGGAAAGCCAACGCGAACCCTGTCCTCCAAAGACCTACAACATGAAGCCCAAATTGAAGTGAATGCCAGGACGATTCGTCGAGTTCTAGTGGATGCAAAGCTATACGCTCGAGCTCCAAGAAAAGTACGATTTTTAAAAAACATACCTGTACAGAAGCGCATTGCTAAGCTTTACCACATGCCACACGATCCCCTCCAGGCAACAAAGCAGTGGATAAATGTATTATGGAGCGACGAAACCAAAATAAATTTGTTTGGGATGGAGGGCAAACAGTTTGTTCTTCGTCCAGAAGGTGAGGCGTACAATCCACGGTACACCAAACCCACTGTTTGCTGGTGTTTTCTTTTCAATTGCTTCATGTCGATGCGAATAGATCAATTTTAATTTGACAGTTCGAGTTTCAGTCTCTTGGTTACATTATTATTTACAGTCATTCTTTTTTTCTTTTTCGTTTTTGTAATATATTATACATGTACATATGTATATAAAAATGTTTTTATTTCCTTTGTTCTTTTATTTGATATTTTTATAATTTTCTAACTACTATTTGACATTTGTAAGGTGCATTAGTTCGGATAGTACAAGTCAGGTTAAAGTTTTGCCCATTTATTTGATTTAAAAAATAATTTGCGTATTTACATCTATGTATAGATATTTACACATAAACATATGTATACATATAGATTTTCAGCTGATTATGTTACTTTTGATAGTTTATACTACTTTTTATTGTATTTGGGGTAGTTTTTGATTCAACCACGATATTTTCCTGTTAGAGTTCTATTATAAAAGGCGTTATCCCCCACGGAAGTTAAATAGATGTTTTCGGACATACGAGTAATTCCAATGGGAGATGGATATTGAGAACCAGACCAGGGGGTATTCTTTTGGGAATCAAACATTTCCTTTATCAAATCGTTTTCTGAATAGTTCATCGCCTCAATATGTCTCCTCATTAGGTTTACAGCGTATTTTATGAGGAGAACTATGTTCGCGTTGTCATAAATAAACTCTTTGAGTATCTTTTGTTCGTGTCTTTGAAATTTTTGTTGGTTCAAAGTCTTAATATTTTTCTTTCAAAATTTTCAAGGTCCTTAGCTGCTGTGGGGGAGATGGTAAACCAAATTGGAAAGGTATATAGGATTACTGGCCTTATGATGATTTTGTAGAAGAGAAGCTTAGTTTTTCGTTGTAGCATATCGTTTCTTAAAAGAGACATTAATTTGAGAGATACCGTTCTGGCCTTGGCTTTTACTAGCCTCGCATGTGGGTTGAATTTAAGAAGGTTATTAAAAGTAATATTTATGTTATCCAGAGTGAGTGACAGGATTTTACTTTCGCTAACTACACCAGGGATACCCTTTTGAATGGAATTTCTGAAGCAAATGGCTTCTGACTTATCTTTATTGACTTTAATACCCATTTTTTATAGTAATCATTTATTTTTTCTAGGAGTGTATAAAGATATTGTAGTGCCTTTAGGGGGAAGTTGTCGTGAGAGTACACCATTGTGTCCTCAGCAAAAAGAAATGGCCCTAGAGACAGTCATAAAGGAAGATGTTATAAAGATTTGGACCTAAGACTGAGCTTTGGGAGACTCCTCTCTTAGTAACGCAGTTCCCTGATTTTGTTTGCATTATTTGAGTAAAGAAGGTTCTATTTGTGAGGAAACTGTGAATGATGTTGACAAGATGGGGTGGTTAATTAAGTTGGTGCAATTTATTAATTAGTCTCTCGCTCCACACGCTATTGAATGCCCTTTCGACATCTAGTGAGCAGGTTGTTGTGCATTTTTCCTTCTCAGGTTTATTACTATTTCGCGGAATCCGAATTGATAATCCGGTATCAATTGGATATTTTCTTGTGTATGCATCTCTAATTTGAGTAGGATAACTCTCTCTAATATTTTTCCGACATTTGACTGTAATGAAATTAGTCTGAAGTTGTTAATGTTATAGTTTCGTGGCTTTTTAACTATTGGGAGTATTTTATCTACCTTCCATGCGTCTGGGAAATACGTGTTGTTTATACAATTTTTATACATTATTGTCAAGTATTTCACCGCTTCGGGAAATTTTTTTTCAAGTATGAAATTTGAGATGTTATCAGACCCAGTTGACTTTTTTGCATTTATACTTTTAATGATCTCTTTTATTTCGTTGGTGGAAGTAAAGAGGTTAGCTGACATTGGACTGAAAGCCGAATTATCATAGCTAAAATTGAGGATTCTAGGAGGTCTTATACTCTGTGCTCCTTGAATGGTTTCATTTACTTCCTGAGAGGGAGAAGGTTGTGATTGAGCTAGGGCTACGTCTAAGTCTAATCCAAAATATTCTCAATTTGTGTTTTTAAATGAAGTTGAGTAGCATGGTTCTATTAGGGTTATTGTTGCGTCAAAAAAGTCAATTGTGAGGTCAACTGGAAAATGGTCTGAGAAGGTTGGCAGGTTAAGTATGTTTGGAGAAACTAAGAACTGGTCCAGGTAAGCTGAGCTTTGCGGAAATGATGGTGTCTGGGAAGTCAAGTTCATAAGATAAGGTGAGTTAATTTCTAGCCACTTGGCAAGGATTCGTCCATTTTGGTTCGTTATTGTATCGCCCCAATTGGTATTTTTCGCATTAAAATCCCCCCTATTACTGTTCCGTCAAATGTCTCTGCTAGTTTGTAATCCCTATATCAAAATTTGCGATTGGATTCCTGTTGCGAAGTATATTGAACCTAGCAATAGATATAATTAATGTTATTGTCCCAAAAAAACACTTAACAACAAGTTGTGTATCCTTCGGGCAGACCAGTATTAACGACAAAAAAAAGGCAACTGCAACGTGTCATATGTGTAAATACATATTATACTCGTATAAATTAGAAACAAAAACAAAAACACGTTTTTGTGTAAAATATAATTTAACATTATTTATTAAAGGCATCCATTTGTTGGTGGTACATCGATTGAAATATAAACGCACTTAATATTTATCTTCATAGTGTGATATATGTATGTGAACTCGTATTTGAACCTTTACCTCAAGGCTTAATGGTGTATATCAACATTTTCATGTTATTCGATTCGTTTTGATCCCGTGCTAAAAATTATTTGAACTTTTTTTCATAACAAATCAGTAGAAGTGTACAAATGCTTTTTACAACTAATCAATAACATTGAAGCGATGTTTAACAACTCGCTCCATAGAACGAAATAAAATATAAAATGGTAAAAACTGTAAGTAGAATGCAACAAAGAAGCACAAATTGCTTTCATAGAAAATCATTTGTTAAGTGTGAATAATTGCGCAATATCATGGTTAAACATTATAAGAGATAAAAAAAAGAACCAAAAGCGCTGGCTATTCCTAAAATTTAAGGTGATTTATGCGATGGTAACGGTAGTCTGTTGTTGACGCTGTTCTACTGTTCGGGTTCCCTGAGCGATTTCACCGGCACGAACCGCATTAAATTTGAGGAACGTATCATATCCATACAGACACATCGCACAAAATCCGAAGAACTAGTTGAAAAAACAAAACACAAAGTAGGTATTAATTATTTTAAAATGCATTTTTCTAAAAATCAAAACACACAAATGTACTCGTTATACTTACAGCAGCAGCTGAATACGCTGCAAGTCCATAGGTGGCGGCAAAACAGGCAGCAATAAGGTACAATATAGTCCAAAGGGCACAGAAGTACAATTCAATTCTTAGCCATGGAATCTTGTAGAATTTCTCACATATGTGCAAGAGATAACATCCCAACAATATGCCAGTGAACCAAAAGCCAGTCATGGCAACTGAACTGAAGTAGCTACCACTGGATTGGCTTGCGTGGATTCCACTGCATTGTATACAAATGAAACCAACTAAATTGAACACCTCGAAAGAAAATTGGGTTTAATAAAAAAAAAGGTCTATGAAATACGAACAATTTGTTATGTAACTTACAATACAGGCGGCTTTCAAAAGACCGGGAACTGTCCGAATGTAACTTGGATCCCATCGCAGTTGTGGTGAAACTGATGTCTGAGTGACTTGAGTTGTTGTCGTATGTCTAGCTGGAAAACCTGCATCTGCCATTTTGATTTATTCTAAAAAACAGATATGCATATAGTAAAGAATGTTAAGTTGCTCATTGCTTTAGAATGCTGTTATGATTTTGGGAAAAATGCGACAGATCTCAATTCATATTTGTCGTATAAGCAGTGGTGTAGTTCATCGACTTTTATTCAAGATCATGTTTCGAATTTTGGACTCAAAATTTGATTTTTTCGTCGTAATCACCCTTTTGAATAAGTCACTCACTATCCCGACGTTCGTGGTCGGAAAAAATTGGATCCTCTCTCACGTCAAATAAAAATGACGAGACAATAAGATACATTGGAAGAAGATGAAAGGAATGGAGTGAAGGGAAAATAAGTAAAATTGATTAAAAGAATAAAATGTTAAAGAAAGTAGCACAATACAAAGCTTAGCCTGCAATATGCATGTAATTTTTTTCTATCTTCCTTAAATCTACTCAGTTACTAAACTGCAAAGGAGGAAATGTATATTATTGCCCATTCCGGCGATGAAGGCTTTTGAAAAAAATTTCAAATGAATCAAACAAGACCGCATATTCCTAAATGTTGTCCACATTTGATATATTATTTATCCGCGGCTTAACAAGTAGAAATTCGTTTTATCAGTTTAAAGCTTCTTCTAATTCTACCAATCCAATTTAGTATCGAAACGAGTGATCAGTTCTGGCTACGATCCGTTCGCTACCTGATTTTTGCGGTGCACACAATCATTTTGTTGAGTTAACAATTCCTCTTTCACATTACTGCAGAGAAAAAGAGTGTAGAGGACAACTCTAGGCAGTCGATCCCTTGTCGTACCGACGAACTCAACTTTCACAGATCAATATTTAGTGTTTTTTGAGTCGGAACATAGGCCTCCCCATCTTCGAAATTCATTTGACTCAGAAACTGGAACTAAAGGCAGCGTCGAGCGTTCACTCACTGGGCTTTGGAGTAGTTGGAAACCTGCCAACAAGCAAAATTGTCGCATTTGTGGATATAAAAATCGTCATGAAACTCATCAGTTGTAAATGCATCCAGAAAATGTCACTGGCCAATATACAATAGTACTTTTTCCAAATTGAAGCTGAAGCCCCCATAACTATCATCAGTGAAAAATAATTATTTGTGACCTTAATTGGAATATATGGATCTTGATGACGTGTGGCTTTAACAAGACGGCGCCACGTCTCACCCAGCGCATGCAACAATTTTCAACGAATGTTTTTCTTGTATTTCGGCGCGACAACTGGCCACCGAGATTGTGTGGTTTAACACTTTTAGACTTTTCTTGTAGGGCTTCTTTAAATAATGAATCTATGCGAATACGCTTTAGACGACTGGTGCCTTAAAAGTGAACAAAACCAATTGGGGCACTGATGTACACCCCGATATACAGATCCCTACTCTGGTCAATTTTGTTTGTCAAACACAACGTAATCGGATAATATTCCAAAAAAATAAAAATACAATTTAATAATATCTCATGCTATCTTTGCTTCATTAAAATTTAAAGTTTGACCGCCCTTAATGAAAAACCCTGGATATCAAGCAAGAATTCAGACCATGTGATGAATCTTTCCATTTCCTTCTTTTCTTAATATTTGGTAAAATAGAAGAAAAACCGTAGCCAGAATCTTATTTTCTCCATAAATATATGGAGATATTATAGTATACGAAACAAAGGTACAAGGGCTAGGTTATATCAACCATCAAATTAGCACCACATATAAGACGGAAAAGATACGATTTGCACTGATAGCAATGCCATTAAAAAAACAGTGTATGTATTTAACCTTAGAATGGGAACATGACATTTATAACGTTGTTGGGACATTAGGGCACTCAGTTCTCATAATGCATTTCAAATAAAAAATCCCTGTTTTCGCTCTTTTTTGTTTTGTTCATGTGAGTTATTTAATAAAAGTCAATTATATGATGACTAAAATTAAGCAAATTTTTTTTTTTAATTATTAGAAAAGAAGAAAATAGAAAAAAACGTTAAAGTGTTGGTATAAAAAATATTTAAAAAAAATAGTTCAAAAAGGCGATGACATTATACTCGTAGATTTCTTTTCTGGCGGCGCACCGCAAGTGGATTTTGTTGATTTTGATGTGCCTAGTATCGACATTGAAGGGGAGGATGTAGGTGTACTATAATTGTCATCAAAATCCGACAAAATCTTCGTTTTCGTGTTTTTTCATGTAGCATTTTTGGCATACTCGAATATAATGAACTGTACATGTTGGTGTTTGGCATAAATCACATACAGCAGTTGTTTTGTTGTCTGTTTTTATTTTTTTGCATGCTTCGCACCTACGTTTTATATTGTTCACCTGAAGTATAGCAGAGACATAAAATGAAAACAATTAGTTTTCAAAACATCAATATGTTCTTACCTTTACAGATGGCATGACGCAAGGCTCTGTTTGGCATTCAGTTGTTATACCAATTAAATCCATAGCTATTTTGCTATCTTTTGATAGTTGCTTTATTTTTGAACAGCTTTGAATATGTGACTCTGCTAAATCGAACGCCAATTGTTTCAGAAAAATCTTTTTTTTCTCAGATTTTTTCATATTCCATAGTGGGTGCGTTGTAAAACATTGCCATATGCCATCGATTTGTTTTTCTTTTGCACGTATATCCACGTATCATTTTGTCAAATGTGTCAACGACTCGTTTATTTTTGTTATAGTCATGGATAACTACTGGCTTACTCATGAGTGGATTGAATTCTTCAAGAGCATGTTGGGTCGACAGCAATAAAACATTTTTTTTTGTATTTGTTGTGAGCTTACAAGTTGACATGGTCCTGAAAAACAGAATTCCGACGAAAATGTACCTCTTTTTTGCCTCATCTTGCTTTTCAAATACACTTGGTAATTCTTTTTTATTGCTTCGAATCGTACCGATTATAGTTGTTCTTTTTCCAATAAGCTATTAGCCAATTTAACGCTTGTAAATAAATTATCCATAGTAACATTGGCATCGGTATTCAAATAATTTTTCGTTAGGTGAAATACGAGATCGTGTGCTATACCAGTCGATCTTTCAGTATTAGGCTGCGCTCCCAAATAAACTTCATCAGCAAGTGGATAGTTGGTTTGCGAATCAACAAGCCAGAATATTTTTATACCATATTTCCCCGGTTTTGAAGGAATATAGTGTCGAAAGCCGCATCGATTTCGCATTGGTAGTAGCTGTTCATCAATAGTTAGTTCTTTGGAAGCAGCGAATGGCTTTGCCATGTTGATCGAAAACATTGTCCACACATAACGAAAAGGAGCCAATTTATCATGTTTCAAGCGGTCCTGTTGAGTGCGTGAATCATCGAAACGTATAAAGCGGCATAGTTGCTGAAATCGTGTATAGGACATACAAGGTTTATAAACTGGCATATTTTGCTTGTGGAACAAATCTTGTGCATGTACTAAATTGTATTTTTCAGCTCCAGAATAAAGAAATAATCCCATAAAAGCCATTATTTCATTGGCATTTGTATCGTACCAATGGCGAAGTTTTTTGCTCTTAGTTGCATGCGAGTTCGCGATATGAAATCTTTTTGAATTTCGATTAGTTTCTATTACAATGGTTTCAATAATTGAAGTCGACATGATACGATCAAACGCTGTCTTTTTGTCTGCAAAATGTTCTTTGCTAATAGCAATCGACATTTCACGTTCAACTTTGGCTTTATTCGATCGCACTATTTCAGACTCCTCTGGCATCGACCACCACACAGTTTTATCGTTCTTACCTTGCCCAACAAACCTTTGTCCACGATTTGGTTCGATCGGTTCTATTTCTCCTTGAACGACGTCAGCGATGGCTTCGTTATCATTTCTAAGATCTTCTAACAGTTCTATCAGTTTCGGATCTTGGACTACTCTAGTGCTACCTCTATCACAAAATTCAGATTCGTCACTATAAACCTCAGCTTCTGGGTCGGCATATTCAACACTTTGTTGTTGATCATCATTGCCCTCCGTTTGTTCTGCAGATATCGGATGATCTCAACCGCCAATATCGCCATATTCAGAATCACTATTATCTTCATCAAAATACTCAGCAAGTTGTTCACTCTCTTCTGCAGTTAGTTCACGACGAAAATTTGCCAAATATGAGATATTCGAATTCATTTTACACAAAAATAATTTTTTTTATAGAATAACAAAACGAACTAAATTTTACTCAAAACAATTGAACAACTTTGTCTTTGACATTTACAAAGGATAACGGTTCAACAATGACAGCTTTTTTATCCATACAAAATGTATGGGAGAATGTATATGTATGGGCACTCTATGACCCGAATTCCCTATAGCGACATACTTGCATATAAACGCATAACTCATAACAAAATGTTCATATATATATGAGGAAGTGCATGCTATATGTACGAGTATAAGTAAATATGCGACGAACCTACCGTAGCAATATAGTTAACATGTGATAATAGATCAAAAAAATATACGCGCACCCAAAATTGAGAATTGGGCACTCAATGCCCATGTTCCCATTCTAAGGTTAAAGTAGCGCACTATAGTATTCCTCAGTATTCTCTCAGTATCGCACACCACACAAATGTTGGATGGCTATTGACCTTTCAAGGTCGTGTGTTGTTTTGTAAATATTTTCAACAAAGCTATTTCGATTTATGATAAGTCTTTAGACTATGTCTTGTGGCATACCATTTAACATAATCACAACTTTCGATGATTTCACTAACCAGTGAGAAGAATACGTGACTAAATGAAAAAAATCCGCAATATTAAAATAATCACGTTGTTTGTATACGAGTACGCACGTCACAACCTTCTTAAGTTTTGACTGGAATTTAGTTGATGACCAATAGGCCAAAGAAAATAAGTTGAGTTAACCAGTCTGGGAAGTTTATTTGTTTTTTTTTTATGTGGGTAATGAGACTGTCTTTCAATTGTAACTAAATAATTCAGGTTTTACTAATGAATATGATGAATTTGTTGACATGACTCTTTTTATCTGGTTTGGTAAGAAATTTCGGAAAATATTCATTGGTAATGTTCCTAAGGGGTAAAAAAATGACTCCCACTCTTGATCGCGCGCTGGTTATTCTGAAGAAGTAATACAGTTGACTCATAGCACCTAAGGCTATAAAATATAGGTGCTACGGTAGTTAAGAGAGACTGACTATGGATAACCAGTACTTATGTACGAGTATTTAAGAGCACATAGTTATTAGGACTGAATCCCTCCTCGGGGAGGGATGCTACTTTGAATATCAATTTAAGATTAAAATCAAGGGAGAATGCAGTCTGGTTAGGCCTATTCTGATTTATGTTACTCGGAGACCTCAACTATAAAGCTAACAATTCTAATAATTCCTTTGAGGGCTGGCAGTGATGTCTTTTGTCTCAAGATATCGCACATACGATAATTGTTGTCGTTTGCAATTCCCATAGTCATAAGGTGTTTTTGACTCTGTAGTGACATGTTGTGAAACCCTGTTTTATATCGATGATCAAGCGAATGGAGATACACTTAGTCGTTTCAAGGGAAAAATCCTTCGATATACTCGTATATTCCGCCTGGTTTACGTTGACGGGGTTCGGTGGAGCATATACAAGCACTGTAGGGCTACCTTATCACATTAAAAACTTTAAAGCGTGACGACCGATGAGCGTAGATTTGAAAAATTGCAATTGATCTACTCAATAAGAAAATACTAAGGCAAAGCCTGACAGAACACAAAGATTAGATGATTACCACTAAGAGATAGATGGAAGTTATCCGAAATAGGACAACCATAATCGAAACAGCAACAACCCTTCAAAGAGACGACATCGAAAAATAAGGACACCGAAAAGCCTATAAACGAATTAAAGCAGCAGTGCTAAGGATCGTGAACAAAATAATAATACTAGGTGGGGTGAAAAGTTACCTCTTTGGGAATGAAAAAAATTGTTTTAAAATATTTTTTTATTTTATTCAATATAGTCCCCTTTTAGCTTGATACACTTATTCCAGCGATTTTCCAACTTCTTCTCTGTGGCGTCTATGATTTCCTCGCGTGAGCTGAATTTTTGATTGATGAGCAATCTTTTGAGGTTTGGGAAGAGATCATAGTCCGAGGGAGCCAAATCGGGTGAATACGGTGGATACGACAGCAATTTGAGCCGCAAGCCATTGATTTTAGCCGTGGTTGCGATGCTCTTATGCGCCGGCGCATTGTCTTGCAGAAACAAAATTTTTTTTCGCTTCATGTGAGGCCGTTTTGCAGCAATTTCGGCCTTCAATCACTCCAATAATGCACAGTAATACTCGCTGGTGATGGTTTTTCCTTTTTCGAGGTAGTCCACGAAGAGTATGCCATGACAATCCCAGAAAACCGACGCCATAACTATTCCGACTTGTTGAGCCTCCCTCGACCGCTTCGGAGCACTCGTGCCGGCTTCAGTCCGTTGCCGGGCACTCATTCTATTCTCTGGTGTATAAAAGTGGATCCAGGTTTCATCAACAGTTACCAATCGACCGACGCCAAAAGTCCCCCCGATTCCGCATCAGCAAGTCCAAACACTCTTTCGAAGTGCTCTCGCGTTCGTGTTTTTGGTCAGGAGTGAGCATGCGCGGCACCCAGCGGTAGGGTAACTTTTTCATATGCAGAATATTGCCCAAAATATGGCGTGTGCGCTCAGTACTAATCTTTGTGGTATCTGCTAGCTCGCGCACGGAGGCCTTGCCTTGCCGCTGCGGCCTTGATCGGTAATGGAGTTGCGGCCACCACGAAACTCTCGAAACCAATATTTGACGGTGTAATCTGACGGAGCATTAGCCCCATAATATTTATCCAACTTTTCTTTTGTTTCCTTCGCCGTTTTGCCTCTCAAAAAATACTCAACATGATGCCAAATACGTCAACAACATTCAGCTGTCAAAACAAAACTAAAGACAGTATCGCACTGAAATTTGGCATGTCTGCCTTAATATGAACGGACTTCAGGGCACCATAACCTTTTTGCAGTAACAGCGCATTCTGGCGGTCAAGGAGGTTACTTTTCACCCCACCTAGTACTGCTAATGAAAGAAATATTTAATGAAGTTCTTACAACCGAAGGAATGCAGAAACAAAATTTTCTCACAAAATAGAAGTTATTAAACTTTATTACATCACTAGAATACAAAATAAGGCAATTACATCTAATTATCGCTGAACACTACACGAACTCCCGTTGTTTACGTTTGTCTAATATTTGATAGTCTGCCAATATTCTTTGTTGTTCTTATACTTATCGATCAACTGAGTTTCATATTTGCTGATTTTTAGTGATTTCATATTGCATAGCTAACAATGCCTCAATGTAATGTGTTGTATAAGCCGTTGGGAATGAAATTGTAGAGGAATATCTGTATTTGTCAATTCGCCAAAATTTGGACTTTTTCCGCCCACTATGTACAACTTTGCAAAAAATTCTCGGACTGCACTCTTATAATGCAGTTGATTTAGGAACTCAAGCAATTAGACCAGTGCTTGCGAAGGGATTTCACGAATTGAGCTCTTGGGCAACTTAAAGTCGACCCTTATTTATATCGTCGAATTGTGACGAGATACAGTTTCGCCAAATTGCCATCTCTGAAGTTAGTTAAATTCACAAGAAACATATGGGGGGTAAGGGTGATTGGTTGTCATTTTTTTTTTTTAAATTTCTCAAACAATGATAATTTCATCGAAAATATGAACTGCGCAAATCCGTTCGATATGTTGACCCCCCGGGATGGCGGTACGCACATACTACTTATTTAATCGTCTTGTTGATTCACGACAGCATTATAACGCGAAGTAGATCAATGAATTGGACACAAAGATAATGTGACTTGACACCACTCAATTCCTTCGTTTTGTATAGACTAATGACCCAAACCATTCAGGTGTTGGAAACCCATATTCGGCGCTTTAATGATGAGACTGAAGAATGCCCCAAAATTGTATCAACACTATTAAAAGCATGTCAAAAACAGCTGATGAAGACGTATACATGAAGTCGCGTTGAATAAATGTTTTTATTTTAAACCCAACTCCTGCCATATACGAGTACGTGTTGAAAAAAACTAAAACATTCTTTAAAGGAAAAACAATAGAAATGGAAATGGGTAGTAAGAAGAATAAACTACAACGAATGTATAATAAGAACAACTACGAGTAATTGGACGCCATTCAAATGGACCAAGTATTGCGCATAATTAACATTAGCCTCATGCCTGGTTATAACAATAAAACCTACCCTAACAACTAAATAATTAGAAATCCTCTGTTCATTATTTATATTATAATTTTCTACTTACGAGTATAATAAGTGCACAGTCTGTTGAAAAAGTCAGTTACGATATTCTAGGCACGTCAGCTGTGGCTTAAGAAAATTATTTCTTCGTAATCAGTTTAGAATTTCGCATTAATTAAGATCACATTCCTAAAACTTCAACAGCTCAAGCACAAAATCAAATTAGTTTTGTTTTTTATAATTGATGAAATCACATGCAGAACCAAATTAAGCTCTTTTTGCTTAGATTCGTTCCAACTGACTATAAATGTGTTTAGTCAGTATATGTACATGGAAATGTGCTTTAAATTTGATATGTTACCTAATATGTGGAATATTATCGTGCTCGTAGAATCACATAAGTTGAGCATTGGCAAAAATCGAGCTAAAAACACATGTAGTGTTTTTAAGATTAAGCACATCACTGAAAATAATCAAAAAGTCCTTTGAAGGAGAATGTAATGGAAAAAAAAACATCAAAAGAGCACAGTGGATGCATTTGAAGACACCATCTTGCCATCCCTAAATATCTTCCGCACTCCACATAGTGATTTTGAGGCGAATGACGATATTCATGTCAAAGTTCAACGGTTTCTTGGGGCAGGAGATATGGCAATAAATAACGTATCACATTCAAAACATCGGCACAATGACGGCTAAAGTTTTAAACTAGAAATTGTATAACGTCAGCGTAAACTTCTCATAATATTTAAGAAACCATGTGTTAAAATTTCGGAAGCACAGAGGGCTTTTTGTAAACAAGTGCGTACACAATATACTATTCTGCAGCGGAACTTAATAATAATAGAGTCGCCATCAACTTGACAGCTTAATTCTCAGATATTATCGTAAGTGTATCAAAAATTAGCTACAGTAATGACAATTAAACTTATTATTGAGTACGAATATTGTTATTAGAATATTGTCAACGCTCACGCATCAAGTAAAGAAGTGAACGTGGACAAATCTAATCACGAATACGAATAAGTAACGCAGAGGGAATTAGATATATGGTCTAATTATACCATAATGATTAAGAAGCGATCTTGAACTAACCATTAGCAACTTAGCAAAGGTTTTTCCCAACAAAATTCATAGTGAAGATCCCAGAGACAGAAATAAACATAAACATGCAAAATGTTTTGAACAACTTCGATAAAAAAAGTAAGAGTAGTGCTGGGTGATTCAAAGGACTTGTCGGCCGGAAAATAGATCATGTCCGAATTGAATGGCTCACGATTTTATTAGATAAAATTCAAGATGCCATTTGAAAGAGAGATTTCTTGCTCCACCGTTAAGGGCAATTCAAGCAATTTAAATATTCTGGCTCTTTAGTTCACCACTAAAGAAATTTTGATAATGATGCCGAGCATAAGGCTTACCTGGGGTAGCTTAAATAACGCCACAACTCCCTAGTGTCTTGTGACAGAAAAATGCTGCTAACAAAGTCACCATCTCTTTAATTGTCAATCTCAAAACGCTTTTCGCGAAGTGTTAACTTGGGTCGTGGGAATAGGAAAAAGTCACAAGGAGGCATGTCAGGTGAATACGGAGCTTACGGAATGGTGTGAACGTAGTTTTTGATCAAATAATCTCGTACAAGATGATTTGTGTGAGCCGGTGCATTGTCGTGGTCAAGAAACCACGAGTTGTTTCTTCACAATTCTGGCCTTTCCGATGAACATTTTCTTTCAAACGCTATTATACGTTCACGTTATAGTCCTTATTTACTGTCTGGCCTGGCGGAGGAACTTAAGAGTGGACCACACCGCAGCAATCAAAGAACACGGTCGATAAAGCCTTGATTTTGGATCGAATCTGTCGTGGTTTTTTGGGTTTTCGCTCGTCTAAGAAGCGCCATTCCGATGATTGTTGTACCGACCCAAATGAGACACCAAGATCGGCTGGTATCTCTCTGATGCTCACACAACGATCCACGAGGAAAATCTTCTTAACTTTTTCGATGTTTACGTCAGTCATACTGATGGATGGATAACCGGAAGGAGGCAAATCATCAACCAAAGTACGGCACGCTTTACAATCTCTATACCACTCGTACACTTGTGCTTTCGACATTGTCGAGTCTCCGTAGGCTACTGCTAACATTTTCAGCGCTTCCGCACATGATATCTTGCTAAAAATACAAAATTTCTGGCAAACTCTTTGCTCAACTAATTTTGACATTGCGAAATTTGAAGAACACAACAAACACTGACTTGTTTACAAAGCTATCACGAAAAACCTCCGGACAACGGGTGCTCAAACAGATATGTATGTATGTATATATGTATATTTTTACATTTTATCTTAAACACAATTCATACAATATCAAATTATATATATATATTTGTTTATGTCATGTATGAACTACATCTATGATATTTTTACTTCACAAGTATTACCATAATATCAGCATCAATTAAGTAGATTTATTTAAATATTGTGCGTAATACTGTAGATTATTCTTATCGGAAACATTTATTCACTGTTAACCTTTAGTCTAGGTTTAAAATCATAGCTCATGACTCACGGTATAATATTACAGCATTAAAGAATTCTCTGAAATACAATCTACGCACTTTTAGAAATATTGTTGTCTGTAATAGTTTCCATACAAATCGCCGATTTGACTATCACATTTGTTTTAGGTTACTTTGTATAGCATGATTTATGAAAATATCAAAACAAGTAGCAAGGGAAACATGAAAACATATTTCTCATCACTATAAATGAAATGATCTCATAAATCGTGCAGTCAGTATTGTAAATGAATTATCAATGAAAGAATGCTGTCATTGAAAAACTTTATTAAAAAATATTTTTGACAGCGATGACAACATTAATCGCCAACACACCTTCGTCTTTATATGATTGATGCATACTCGTATTTTACTCTGACAGATCTTTTGTATAAAGTCAATCAACCATCACAGGGCGTCATGTTCTAAATCCAAAAGGTGTATGAAGAAACGTTGTTCCACCCTTAGCAGCTTACAATTGGGTTCTCATTTAGACAAGTATAAAGACAATTACACTTTGCCCGATTTAAAACAATATCCTTGAATTTCAGATCGATAAACATTATGAAATTGAGGGCTGATTGTGATAGCTGTATTGGAAACTCCCTATACATAGCAATACCTTATTTTAGTATCCCTGCAAAACTGGTCTGACGATACAGAATGAGTAAAAACAACACATAATGTTCGGTAAAAACTCAACAAGATCTTACATTTCAAAAACCTTTCCTCAAAAGCGGCATAATTAGGTCCAGTGGCAAACGATGCTGTCTACAAAAAAGCACGTTCTATAAAGAGGACTCCAACTGAACGTTTTTAGACATATGTACATAACTTTATGAAAGTTAGAGACTTTTCCCACTCACGCTTGGATTTTTATTTTGACAAACGATGTCAGCGTCGATGTGGCGATGGCACGATAGCTAGCTAATTGGACTATCACACAGAGAGTCTGGGCCCGATTCTTGGTCGGGTCACCAACAATTTTTCAAATCGCCATCACCCTTTCGGCGGGCTATGACAAACTCCCAAAAGTAAAATTGCCTACGAAAAAGCTTCTAAGGTACATATTTGTTAAGACCCGGTTTTTTTTCAAAGAAAAATTCAAAATTTGGGTTATCTCCGGTCCGATCTGAACAGACGGTGAATTAAAAAAAGAAGCTTCTCAGCTTGTTAAGGCCAAGGGTTTTCGCTGTAGGGCCATGATTCATGACCTTTCCATTTCCCTATAAATTGGCCTTGAAGATCTTGTGATTTGATTACTTTTTTTTGTTGGGTACATAAAGTAGTTAGTTTACGCTAAGAAACCAATAATATAATATAATATTTATTGCAGAACGTAATCTCTCGATGGAATACAAATAACTGTGTTTTGTTCAGAGTTAGTACTAGCTTTAAAAAAATCCTTTACAACGTTCGTGCATATACCAGACTTGTAACAGACAACTCCTTTGTCTATTTATAACTACCTTAGATACCTAGTCAAGTCGTAAATACTGGCACACAACTGAACTCACTCATTACGAATGCAACACTGGGTGCATCCATTTCGTATTGATTGCGATTTGACAGTTGATATTTATGCTTCATTGTGACGTAAAAAGTTTTTGACATTAATTGCTTACAATCATTGAAATGGGCGACATCGAAAATCGTATTGTTGTAGTTGGCCTGCTTAAATGGAAAAAGACGATATCTTTAGGATGTTGCGACCACTTGGAATCACACGCAATTTTGTGTATCGTGCTGTGGAGTTGTTTGAGGATACTGGTGGAGTACGAGACCGGCCGTCCGCGCACTGTGAGAAATCCGAAAGTGATCAAAGCCGTGAAGAAACGAATCGACCGAAAACCGCTGCGAAAACAGAAAATCTTGTCGGGGGAAATGCAAATTTCGCAAAAATCCATGTCTCGCATTATCAAAGAAGATTTAGGACTCAGCGCGTACAAGCGACACACTGGACACCTGCTCATGGCCGCATTGAAGGAAAAACGCAAGCGAAGATCAAAAGCGTTACTCAGCCGGTACGCGAAGAACGCTCACAGACAAATTCTGTTTACTGACGAGAAAATCTTCACCGTAGAAGAATCGTTCAAAAAGCAGAATGATCGTGTGTATGCTCGGTCATTTAGAGAAGCATCCCAACTCATCCCGAGGGTTCAAAGAGGCCACCATCCCGCGTCTGTAATGGTATGGTGGGGAGTGTGCTACGATGGCGTTACCAAGCTCTATTTTTGCGAGAAAGGAGTGAAAGGCCAAAGTATATCCATCGACCGTCTTGGAACACATTGTGAAGTGTCTCAACCAATCAATTCAACAACAAGCCATGGTCTTTCCAGCAAGACTGATCCAGCTCACAAAGCAAAACCGACTCAACTGTGGCTCAAGAACAACGATCCAGACCTCAACCCGTTGGATTACAAGTTTTGGTCCGTATTAGAGGGCATGGCTTGCTCTACACGACACTCAAATATTGAGTCGTTAAAGCGGGCCCTTGTCCGTGCAGTGGACAATTTCCCCATGCATGAAATGCGTCTAGCAATCGATGAGTGGCCACATCGTCTTAAGTCGTGCTGGAAGACAAATGGAAGTCATTTCGAATAAGTTGTTCTGAGATGTGTAGCCATTGAATAACCCAATAAAAACAACAAAAAATTGTTTAGATATTAATTCGTTTTCATTTGGCGCTGATTTTTCTGTGTACCAGTATTTATGACTTGACTAGGTAGAAAAGTAAAAAGATACAAATAATGCCGAACAAGCGATTTTCATTATTATCATACGAATCACCCCAACTCATTATCACAAATTTACAGATATTCATCGAATTTGAAAAAGCGCTTAGTATGGTTATCTATTTTCTTTCAGATATGGTATAAATCCTCTTATCAGTTAATTACTATTATCAAGCTCTTCACTTTAGGATTTCTTTGCAGAGTTAGTCGATAAATCGAATTTTTGATAATTCCATTTGATAATTGACACAAAGTGATACCAAGCAAACCTACTAATTAATAGAAATAGGTGTACAATTTTTAAATTAGAGATATGAACCATTTTGCTGCTTTACTATTTAACCGGGTTTCAACTAGACTATCTAAAGCATATCAGCAGTATACCTAAAACTTAAATCAAGGTCGGTTTTTGATGATTTTGATTTCTCGTCACATCATATGCAACATTTTTATTTTTAAACTTAAAAATACATAAGTATACGTTAATGACTTTTTAAGGAAAATCTTAAATAGAAGCTGCGGTGGTTTATTTTTAATTAAATAAATAAACTTCCTTCCTTCTAGAAATGATCACTATGTTTCAATGATCGTAATCAGAAGGAAGATCTCAAGGGGATTGAAGACTGAATTTTTTTTTAGGAAATCGAGAGAATCGGAACTAACTAGGCAAGTCCATCTTCTCCTTTTATAGACATGAATGCCTCCGTGACCTGCTAAAGTCCTCACGAGTAATACTAAATTGTGTTTAAGAGTAGTGGGAATAACCTACCCATTCCGACGAGCTATATCCGAGCAACCGCCAGTGTACCACAGCGGCCTACTCCTTCATCATGGATGCCTTGTTTGCCTTCTTACTTTAAGTTGCGCTACAGTCCGGGATGGACCTGGGTCCAGTCAACAAGCGTCTGCAGTCAGCTCGATCCCTGGCTAGCTGCCTTCAGCTTCGCACGCTAAGTTGACTTAGGTCCCCTTCCACTTGCGCGCGCCACCCGAATCTTGGCATTCCTCTACTGCGCTGTCCCTCGGGAGCGGATTCGAAGATGACCCAGCCTCCTCCTCCTCCATTCATCGTCAATGCAGACGGGACCAAAGATCGCCCAAAGAATTTTTCTCTCGAAGCAACCAAGGACACCCTCATCCATTTATGAGAACGTGCATGTCTCTGTGCCATAGAGCAGGACCGGGATTATAAAGGTCTTATAAAAGATGACTTTTGTTGTCCGAGAGAGGGCTTTGCTACTCAATTGCCTTCTTAGCCCAAAGAAACAGCGGTTGGCGAGTGTTATTCTTCGCTTGATTTCAGCGCTGATGTCGTTGTCTGTATTTATAGCAGAGCCTAGGTATACAAAGTACTTAACTACCTGTAAGTTATATTTGTCGAGGGTGACGTTCTGCCCGAGACGTCGGTGTTGGTTGTCCTTTTTGCTTGACAGCATACACTTGGTCTTGCCCTAATTGACCTCTAAACCCATTTTCGCCGCTTCCGTCTCAATACTCGCGAAAGCGCCACTGGCATCACGCTGATTTCTCCCGATTATGTCAATATCGTCGGCGTATGCGAGTAGTTGGACGGACTTTTGAAAGCTTATGCCTCTTGTGTTTGCTCGTCAGTTTTGCATTATTCTTTCAAGCACGATGTTGAAAAAATCGCATGACAGCGCATCGCCTTGTCTAAATCCTTTCTGGTCTCGGTGAGATCTTCACCGACCTTGATGGAGCAGCGCGCATTCTCCATCGTCATCCTGCACAGACGGATGAGTTTGGCAGGGATGCCGAAACTAGACATTGCTCTGTATAGTTCGTCTCTATAGATGCTGTCATACGCGGCCTTAAAATCGATTAATAGGTGGTTTGTATCGATCTGAAGCTCAAGGGTCTTCTCCAAGATCTGCCGTAGTGTGAATATTTGGTCGATGGTGGACTTTCCTGGCCTGAAGACACACTGATAAGGACCTATCAGGTTGTTGACGAACGACTTCAGGCTTTCACACAGTACGGCAGATAAGATCTTGTATGCGATGTTAAGGAGCTCGACAGTCAGGCCGTCCGCTCCAGCAGCTTTGTTGGACTTAAGCTTAGATATAGCTATCTTTACTTCGTCCAGGTCGGGTGGACGGAATTGTTGGTCATCATCGTTCAGGTTGAAAGGTTGATTCTTCCTGATTGCGGTATTTGGTTCGTCATCGCCGTTATACAGTCTGCAGAAATGGTCTTTTAAAATCCTCAGCATCGACTGCGATTTATTTGCCTACTAGACTACTTATAAAGGTAGTCAATGTGGCATCCGAAGAGTAGATACAGCAAACAAAAAGCGGAGGGTTATGTTTTGAGTTTTGTCTTCCATATTGAAATTCCAAGAGAAAGAATGGTGTGACTCCTGACCAGCTGCTTGCCCTGTCCCTGCCTTAAAGCCGAGCCGATCGGACAAATTATCCATTATGGAAAGTTAATAGATGCTCCACGTTAGGCGCTATGTAAGGAGCCACAGCCGTCTACTTCCGCATTATGGATGCCTTTGTGGCCAGCCAGGCTCCTTACAAATTTTTAACAATTACCGAGAAAATAAGCAACATGGTCGACAAGGAATACGGTTTCAAACAGCCACACCTTTTATTTATAAATGTTATGAAACGTCTGGAAAACCCCTGATATATCCACGATTCGATGACATATATAGACTTCTTTAATAATGGCTTTGGAAAAACTGGACATCCCCATATTATACACGTTATTACTAAAAACATGACTCAAATTATGCCTAATGTTTTAAAAACGGTTTTTTAAATTTGACTATATTCAAAAATGATTTACAAAGTTTACCTTGGCAGCGTATTTGCGAAGAAACCTAGAATAATCATACTTCTTTTCATTTGCTCACATATCAGATATATTCATGCATATCTTATGTGAAAATAAGCACAGTTATTTGTTCAATGATCAACTTGAAGTGACAACCAAAAATGTTATTTTACGAGAAATGATTGTACAATAAAGTTTTGCGGACCCAAATGCTATGAACTAACTTTATAACACTTCGGAAAGTGATAAAATCAATGTTTCTGGTTACATTTTAAGATAATACATTTTAAAGCAACAAAAAGAACAGATTTTTTGTTTTGATCATTGGCCTCATGTGTCAAGTGTCTAAAATAATCTCTTTGGATTCGATGGAAACAAAAAGGGGAAGCTTTATCGGTCCTTTCTACTCAAATTTATCCCAAGAATTCAAGAATCATATCAAGTAGTATGCGATATGGATATCTTCGTCTGATCGAAGTTTATATCAGTTGCGTTGCGTCCAAAAAAAAATTAGGAGCAATGGTTATAACAACCAGGAAATAAAGAGCTCGATTGATCATTCATAAGTGTCGGAAGTAGAACGGAAAACTGTGCCAAAATAGCATTTTTTTATTAATATCAAACTTGAATTTAACGTTTCGATAGATAGTTTCTTATTCATTGATGAACAGATTCGTCGATCTCAAATGCATAAATTTTCGAAAAAAATCGATCGTCACGATGATCTAGCAGTTAATAAGCGTTTCCTTTGCTTTAGTACAAAGAGGAGAGAAAAGAATATACGATTTTTCCAGGCACGGGCTGCACTATGCCTCCTGAAGAAGACCAGCGGATGTGTGTATAATGAGATCTTCAAGTATTTACTCGTTTCTAATTGTTTAAACGAGTGATCAACAACTTTTACTACAGGGTTTTCGCTAGTAGATTTATGTTTTAAAATGTAAATATCGCGTCATTTAATGATCGAGAGTGCGGGTTTGCCAAACACAATCTTGCAGTAGTTCGGGGAGCATATTGTGTTCTCTATGAAGGCGGTTTTTAAAAGTGGCGATTTTTACGTATGTGCGCGTGACAAGCTTGTTCCCCTTAGAATATTCAGCGAATGGCAATGGAACAACTGTAATTTAATTCTTTCGAAGGGCAAATGTTTTGCGAATCTTCTACAGCACGGAATACGGCTCAGCCAGTGCCCAGAAGAACATCTCGGACCACCAATGAAGAACGAAGTTGTGTGAAAATCAAAAAATCCAGTGCGGAAAAAAGCGGCTGCTTTTATACTCCCAAAAACTCTTCTTTATGCAATTCTTAAATTTATGCAAAAAGATATAATACAAGAGAAATTTAGCACTGTGAAATGCATCCTCTAAAGCGACGAGGCCTACTTTCGTCTGAATGCGCATGTAACTAAGCACATACGCTAGAGTGTATGCTTTTTTAGCGTGCGGAAACACCGCGTTCTTTTTTTTTAAATTTCATCAAACAAGCGATAAATGTGATTAGTGATAACTATGGGTTCATGATCCTACTTTATTTTTTTTAATGATGATCATAATGATATCATTTGCAAAAAATTAGAATCCACATTCCTTCTCTTAATGTCAAATGACGTTATAGAATTACATATGTATTAGTTCCATATTATATGTTTTATTTAAGTTTAAAAATATAAATTTGCGATTTAGAGTTTGTTATTTAATAGGGTCAAACAGTTAAACACGCTTTCCGCTTGAACGTTTTGGGTAAATCGCACCAGTTTGCGGTGGAGGAGTCCTAAATTGTTGGCAGTCGGGCGACTGGAAGCGATGTCAGTTATCACAGAAAGAACAATTGGTAATGGTTTGAACAATAGAATAAAAAGTAAGACAAGTGTTTAAGTGCGGGTGGAGAATACTATGAATGAAGGGGATCGAAGAAAAAAACCGTTCTAAAATTCCATACGATTCCCAAATGTAACAATCAGGAAATACATGCAGCTTAAATAAATACCTCTCCACCCCCAAAATAAACTATGCAATTTGTGCGAAGGCAATGTGTATTCCTTTAAACTGCATCCATCCTTCATATACGCTGCAATGGTCTGCAAACCATACCTTACGGTTATCAAAGTAAAAGGTAGAAGTGCTGTTTCAAATTGATCATAAATCCAAAGTCAACCGAAGAAAGTAAGTAAAAAATCATCATTTCAAGTTATGAGGCCTTAGGAAGTACGAGTATAATAACACACAAATAAAACATTTTGTGCAACTGCGAGGTTTCAAGTTGATTCACATTACTGCGTTCAATTGATAACATCACTCACACAATATTGAACAGAGTGTGCATTTAAATTGCTCATTTTGAAGATAGCAAATATCAGCGCAGTATACAACACAAGCGCCATATATGAGTTTGTACCTGTTGTAGTCTCCAATACAAATTTGCTACCGGCAAAATAAAGTCGCGAAACTTTTCCTTCCCATTATCATACTAATCACATTCATCATAAACGTTATGATAATTTCATGAGTGAAATGCTTTCACTTTTGCCCTCCATCATCAGACATCAACTGCTAAATGCTGATACATGACGTGCATCAACAATTGAATGTCCACATTGGTTATTTAAAACCTGTTTTAAATTTTTGGAGGGAAGCAAACAAACCAATTTGTTTTACCAAAACTGTTCAACAAATGACCGAATAAAAAAAAAAAAAAAACAAAAAACAAATATATTTTCTTAAAAAGTAACACAAAATACAAATGATTCGCTAACTGAGATCATCGTTTATTGCTCCACTTTCTGCCGAACTATACTGGGATATTTAATCATGAACAAAATTCTATTTATATTCAAAATTTACTCAGATGACAATTTCGATAAAAAAAAAATTAAAAACTCTTTTTTTATTATAAATTTCCATCTCAATGCTGAGCGGTAATATTGTGAAAAAAAGCAAATACCCAAGCCTCTAAAATACGGCACATCTGCTGCCTCGTGCTAGTTTCATACCCGTTCAACCAGGCAAACAAATAAACGACTTATCATAAATTTTGAATTAGAATTTTTGTTTGAAAACTATTTATGCAAATTTTGGATACACCTCAACTGTAAAACGAAGAAGCCTATGCTGAACGAGACCGATAATGAACACAATCAATCCCTTTACTGGGGTTAACCTTAGCACATGAAATCTTCAATAAAAAAAAAGTGAAAATGTTATTAATCACAACCATACGGTTTTTTTTTTTTCTTTTTTAAAATAAGAACTAAGTTGCAGGGGAGAAATATATCTTTTATCACTTGAGGGTAAAAAATAGAATAAATAAAAAATGAAAAGAAAAAAAAAGAGCAAACACTAACTTTGACTATACAGAACGTTTACATAAAGTTCTCCACCTCTTGACGCTAATTCTCACAGTCGGACAATGACTATGACTATGACTGTGACTAAGACCACAACAACAGTGTTGTCCCATCGACGACGCTGATTGCGAATTCTAAATCCACAATCAAATTTTGAATTCTCGTACAGAAAAAGAAAACCTAAAAAAAAAAAACCGCAACCAAATGTATTTTTAGAAAAGTGCTTCCATTCGACTGAGAAGTAATCGTAGCTAAATTAGAGCTACATGCCGTGGATTTGATTGATTTCTTTTACCCAGACACAACAATACGAGAAAAAAAAAACCTACTCCACCTGCTCCTTCTCTAGTGGAACACACTTAAATTATTGATTACAAAGAAAAATCGAAGTTCTCAACAGATACATATCGTATACTAGTAGTTCTTAACAAGTCCTAATAGAGTATTAAAAACTCGACACTATCTTGACGTAGTATTTTGCAGTCATAATTCTAAAATACACACCCGATCGGTTTGTTTATGGTATAATTATGTCTTCTATCTTATCAACGGAGGCTTTTAGATTCTTACCGTTAGTACTAGATCTAATCGCATCCATTACATCAGCGCAATCATTTTCAAGTGGTCTAATGCATTTTTAACTGATAATTATGCATACACAGAATGAGTTTAGAAAAAGTATTAGCTCATCGTTCATAAATAAAGAAAAAAAAAAAACAAAAAACAAAATGATCTCCCAAGCATAAACGCGATGACTTAATAGCGTAGACGTTCCCCGTCCCAGTTCGATTATGGAATTCGCCTCAAGCTTAAGCTCAAGAGTTTCACAATACGTACGTATACGAGTATGTGAATTTAAATTTTTTTTTTCTTCCCCTCATTTTTATCTCGATAAAACAAAGTATTCTATTAATGCGCGCATTCAAGTAGTATACGAGTAATTTACAAAACAAAAAAAAAATAAGAAAAATAGTACGGTGCTGCTTACCTGTAGCTTGTGCTGCTTAGGTGATTTTTAACTGCGAATTTATCGTCGTCGTAGTCGTTTTGAATGGGGCGTTTTCGAGATGATTGTTGAGGAGATTCCAGCTAATTTGTTTTACGCTTATCTGCTTGCGTAGACTTTATTTGTAGACTATCCGTTTCGATCTATTCCCAAGCAACGTTCTATGCGCAAGAAATTCTTTTTTAACACTATTTCTGTAAGATTTTGTGTATTTGTTTAGATTTGTGTATTTTTTTTTATTTTTTTTGGAAATTTCATATATACACCACTGGGTGAGAGAACTAACTCGATGACTTAGGAGTACACACTAAAGAAACGGTTATAAATTTAGATGACAGAGTATTTACTACTACTATACAAGTGGTTATTCATTAACAACAAAACTCTTGCCTTCAACAAGTAGGAGGCGTTTTCTCTTTGCTTCTTCGGCACCCGTTGCGTTTGATCAGTGTATGCTAATGCGATGTGTTGTGGTGTTATGGCTACGAAAAAATATAAAACGAACACTTTGCGTTCGTCACTCTTCTTCCAAGTATATTTTTGTTGTTGTTGTTGTTTTCGTTGTTCCCTCTTGTGGTCGTTCGTTTTATGGTAGTGAATATCTGAGAGAAACACATTCCAATTGTCAGTTCTCGAGTGCGAGAGCGAGAGTGGATAACTCAGACTGGTTTGTTTTGTTATTCTTTAGTACATTACTGAAGTTCGATTATTATAGCAAAAGTGCTATAATTAAAACTTTACCAAGCTAAACTCACAAGTTTTACAAGTTTGCTAAATCCAATTTTCTCCTTTTTGAAGACTTTGGTGAGGCAAACTTCAAGGTAGCTTTAAATAAGGGCAAGTAGAGACCCGAGACTTGATAATAGAAATAAATTCACTTACAGCTTTAGACGTTTATTAATAAGAAAATAATTTTCCCTTCAATTTAGGACCTTGTAAAATACACACCGCTTACGAAGCAACCAAAAGTCTCTGATTAGGGCGTATTCAATCATGACGACCAATCTCAACGAAAAAGTGAAAACGTACTTCCAATTTGAAAGCAGAGCGTCAGTTCTTTTAACAGACCGATCCAGCAGAACATGACATCAAAGGCTTCTACGAGTGTCCGGATAAAACTTACGTTCAGTGCCCTACATACGAGAGCCTCGTAGCATGTTAGTATGCTTCTTCCGCATCTCAATATTAACAAGCGAGCATGGAAGACCCCCGATCAAGTATTCGTAAATTGTAAATTCATCATACGGGTTAGGTACGAATGATCATCATACATACTGAATCTAAATTCTCACGGTCACTACAGGAAAACTTCCAAAGTGAAAAAAAATTAACGATGGACATATGTATGTAATGAAACAATAAATGTCATAATGTTTCTGTCGATAAATAGATCGAAGGCTAAATCTTTAAACTTCAAATCTAACTAGGGACGGATCTTCGTACCCTGTGTAAAAAATCAGTTTTCTTGATATAATGCCACAATTAATAAATTGTACAAAACATTCATTTACAAGGGTCATTCCAAAAAACATCTGAAACTTGCAACAAGCCTCCTTTCTCTAAAACCAAAGAAAAGCCAAAATGCCCTTAATGGATACTACCTAATCTTATTAGTACCGGTAAAAAAAAACACGCTGTGGCACTGTCAGCGCGGTATGGGGTCCAGCTTCTTGACACTCATTTGTGTTGCTCGTGTTGTCATTTTTGTCACATCTGAGCCGGGCCTGCGGTTTATCGCCGAATCCGAAGGGCACTCCTTAGAAGCTTTTTTATAGGCAATTTTACTTTCGGGAGTTTGCCATTTTCCGCCGAAAGAATTGGCGATGCCCGGCATCGAACCGCGGACCCTCTGCGTAATAGTCCAATGAGCTAGTCAACGCGCCATCGCCACCACCAATACCGGTAAGGTTCTTGAAAAAATGTGACTAGACTCCTACTTTTTATTTGTTTATAGTATAGTATCCAAAAATCTTATAATTTCGAATCAAATTGCGTTTTAACCAAACAAAGATTGCTCTGACGCACTATTTCTCAGCCTTATCTTATCATTCCACAACCACGTTTCTATTATATTTTTAGACTTTGAAAAGGTATTTGAAAAAGTGGCGAAACAATTATAGCCAGTGATCGAAACCAATTTAGAAAGGTCTTCGGAGGCCCGTCGGACTGAGTACAAGCGCAAGGTGGTCTTCCTACAGCAGATAGATAGAAGAATCAAAGAAACTAGAGCTAAACTTTTTATGAAATCCGCATTACAGAACATCAAAAAACCAATGTTTGAAAAAATATATTTTACTCATCATCTTGAATATCTTCACTTACCTGAGATCCTGCGGTTGAAATTTTGTGTTTACGGATGCGTACAAAACCTGAGGCAATACATCGTTTGCAGTCACAAACGAAGATGTATCTTAAAAAAGTGGCAAATACGTTAGGTGCTTAGAAAACCTGCAATTTCTTAGTATTAGAGATTGCCTCATAAGTACAAACAAGAAATATACGCTGTTTTCGACTTCTACTCATGTTGGACGGTTATAAATATGCTGACACTGCCAATAATTTCGCCCGCCAAGCACCACATGTTTATGGCATTCAAAACACTATAACAACACTTCGCTAATATTAAAATTGACAGATCTTATCCTATTCAGATCCAAACTGATAAATATCGTTAGACTACGGCATATGTTACACATAGCCATCACCCATAAATGTTTTCTCAATATTTTGAGACACGGTTCGGATACCAACATCCAAAGGATTGATAAATATATACAATAAAAATATACAACACTGAAGCTTAATGTTAATTCATTAAAATAATAATAAAAAATACAGAACGTAGTAAGAGAAGGAGATTGTCAAGGAAATATAATATTTTCGCAAAGTTATAGCAAGTTTATAAGCCCTATGCGAAGCTGGAATATACAAGCGAAGGAAGCCAATAATATCTATATAATCGCACTCAGCACTCAGGATATGAAAGGATCAAAATTCTGTTCATTTACTCTCGTATGCAGGTGATTTTGACAAAATTGAAAACACACAGGTCTAAGTACTCCACGAAAAAATTAAAGAAAAAATATATTCAATCCAAAAGTATAAGAATATCTCTTTATAGCTAGAGACTATGTCTACTTAGGTTACGATTTCAATTTTGACAACGGTACCTACACATAGAAGAAAGGAAATATTTTTTCGGGTGATTTTTGGTCTTCTCTGCAAATGAATGAAGGATAAGATATAAAGACGAACTGTATGAGCTATAAACCGACATTCATCTGGTTAGATAAGTTCGAAAAACAACCACTTTGGTGGCTGGAGCATGTGAAGTGTATGAGTACCACCTCTTTAGCTCAGAAATCTTCGAGCAACTCCTTGTGGAACCAAGTCAAAAACCTCAACCGATTTGGCGAGCATTACAAGAGGCCACTATCTTACGATCAGGCTGTATGAATAGGACTTGATTTCTTCAGACCACCGAAGGCTACAGCACCATAAATAGTAAAATGAAGGCTGATTTTCAAATGCAATAAATGTGAGATATAAAACTGGTCGTACGGCCGAAGATGATGGAACATAGAAACTGGCTTTCATGAGAGCTCAAAACTTCAATGCAGTGATCCCAATTTTGTAAGCATTTCCCACAAATAACAAACTTGTATATTATAGACTGTGACAGAGATACCGTAGAAGTAGCTATAAATACTTAAAGAAACGTACACAGAAAAAACAACGACCATTCAGGCCCACAAGGAATAACCGGTCCAAGAGGAATATTATATAAAGAAAGAAGCCTCTATACTACACAATAAAGCTTACTAAAACAACATTGAAGACCTGAAAAACAAAAACTCATTTTAGACAGTTTTGACCTGATAGGTAAAACCTTCGAAGTTCTTATATCCAGACTAAATACTCTGAAACGAAAATCTAAACTTCTTTAGGTCGCGTTAACCCTACGAATAATGTTTTTCAAGGGCGAGAAGCTTTCTCGCATATTCCTGTCATTTCATTATTACAGTATAACTCAATTTACATTTTAACAGGTGTGAAGGTTTACACATTATTTGTCAGCGCAGGGAGTACAGAGCGACAAAAACCTTAAAAATATTGTCTTAACGAAAGCACTTAACTATGCGTGTGAGTTTCCTAACTACCGAATTAAAAATGTATATATAGGTAATGTAATAAAATGTGGTACTTACTTTCTACAAGAAACCTGTAAAAATTTCAACTAGTTATTCCCGATCATTTCGAAGCAGTCCACCTCTCTTGGAATGCTAAAATATGCCTGGCTGGATAAAAAATATAATCTTACTGAGAACATAAACTCAATCATAATTCTTCTGTAATCCAAACAATCTGGTGGAGAGGATTTTAACCTAGGAACTCATTGAAAACCTCAAAAACAAGTCTTTTGCACAACAAAATGTTATAATGACACCTTTTTTGACAACAACAGGCCTAAGAAAGGCCATTCACGCAAGATACGAATGAGGATAAAAATACCGCTAACTATTCTCTCGAACCATGTTTTAATGACAACCTTAGGCTTCGAGCATATTATAAAACAACTAGACAATGACCATAAAGAAGAAACGAGCAATGTACCTCGGAGACAGTAATGCATAGCTTTATAAACAGATAAACAAGTTCTTACGTAGGAAGGAATTGCCTCGAGTACGTAGTCTCGAAGCTCGTAAAGCAATACGTATTACGGGTATAGTGCCGGAGTAATAAATGAATTTTAATGAAGAGATGAAAACATACACAGCAAGTAACACCACCAGCTCAGGTACCAATACTCATAGCTTGTCAAGGTTATCTCTTAGAAACGCGAGTTCAAAGATAAAATAGAAGCCTCTACTGGCTAACCAACGACTAGACAATCTACGTAGAAATTGTACGTTCAAGACTTCACTACGCTAGCCCCAACCCTCACTTCGACACTAATTGTGTCTGTTGTTTTATAAGAAAAATAACTCGAAGCCCAATCCTGCACCATTTACGAACGATGTCAAGAATCAGACGTGAAACAAAATCTTGGGTCATGCAGATTGAAGATAATATAGCATTTCCAATTGTAAGCTAGAGAAGCCAACTTTACGACGAAATACTTCCCACGCACCTATTAGATTAGATATTTCTGTAAATAATAAATCATTCAGTCTGTATCAATTTGTTTTCTTTTTAAATATGTAACTGTAAATATTCATATATGTAGTTTAAAAACAAAAAATAAGGAACAAAACTAAGGTCTACAACCAAACCATTGGTTGAAGTATTCTTCTTCGATCTTGATTCCAGATCAAAAATCTGATGGAACTTTCACGTTGATGCAACGCCCAAATCGCGATATTATACACTTCTTGTTAGGTGCCTTATCGTAACTCATCGGCCCATATGGAAAGCTGCTCTTCCTCGGTTGGGCTTTTGGTTTCTTCGATGCAACTTTCTTCTCCTTTACAATCTCAAAAGGGATAACCTTTTCGTTGACCACGAAGTTCTGATTTATATCGACGTTCTTTGTTGGAATAAACTCAACGATAGATAGGTGGTTATACTTCATGTGATTTTGCTAAGAATAAATTTGATTTACCAACACGTATGTGAAACTTGAAATATGCTTAAAACTAACCATTTCTGGAACACTCTGTGTGTATACCCCGCACACCACACAAAAAGGTTTTAAATGCATTTTCGAATGTGTAAATATGCTTAATCTTGTGTTAAATATTTCATCGCATTCCGTACAGAGGTATTTCGGACCTCTTGGCTCGTTTATATTAATAATGCATCGAAAGTAATTCTAATATTTGGAAAAGCATTTTTAAAAAGGGCATACAAAAATAATTTTTTTTAATAAACCTTTTTCCATACAACGTGTCCGTCTTGAAAAGGACCCATAACAACGACCTGTGAAGAAATGTAAAATTCCAAAAAACTCCAGAAAATGCAACCACTACCGGCGACGTTCACGTTTTCAAGATCTGAAGTATTATTTAACGGTACATTCACTGACAGAGAAAAGATGAAATAGTCGAGTACAGCGGCTTTAATAGTTCGGATTCGAAATAGGGTACATTTAGATTGTTTGGTCGTGGAGTGAACTTTACGAGTAGAGGGTGTTTGATATTGATAAATAGGATTCCCTTGAGAAAAGTCAAAATTAACCTGCCATGTGGTTGGTTTAAGTTAGAATAAAAATAAGCTATTGTGTTGAATTGCATCTTGCAACATCAGAAAAAAGGGTTTCTATAATTCAACTTGCTAAGGAAAATACCGCAGATGCCAACCTTTTTAAGCGCACCAACAGATAAGACGCCACTTCACTAGAAATGAAGAAAAAATTAGCACCTTTGAATATAACAGCATCGGCGACCACTAGACTGCTCTGAAAAAAAAAAAATACTTATAGGGCGGTCGCCATTATCAGTAAAAGGTAAAAGAGCCAAAGTGGATATCTGGAGACACTTTGAACGGTATAGCGCTCAAACCGAAACGAAGTGAAGTCAAAAGAGTGCAAGGTAGTGTATGTCGAAAAAGCGAAAAAACCATGAAGGCTAAACTAGTTACAAATATGTGCCACAGCAGGACCTTTTAAAGTACTACTAAAGGCCTGATCTCATGGATATGATATGATGACTTCAGATGAGAAACCATCGAAACCAAGCGATATAAGTATTATATATGAACAATAATAAAATAATTATCATTTACGTCATCCACACAATATGGTCAAAACACTTTGAAGAAGAATCTTGAAATTAGTCAGACTGATCAAATAGACGATCAAATTGTTACTCCGCTTCTCATGTATCGACTATTTGCTCAATATGTTTTTAAAGTCACCCAGTTTTCATTGGAATTCTGCTGATAAGACAATTATATGCTCAGGTGAATTTATATTCGTGATTCGGAGATTTCGATAGAAAACAATAGATGGGCCTGACAGCATTATTACTATTTGTGTTAGCTCCGATAAATATCTTGGATTAAGGGCCCCGGGCTATAAAATCCGTCGATCCATTGCTCCGTCGATTTTGACTGACAGCTACATAGAATACACTCATTCTTATGGAAGGTGGCTCGTAACCAACTGATACATGAAAGCCGACGGATAAAGAAGGTTTAATTTCAATCCGTTGTTTCGATGGCAGCTCACACATTCAAGACAATACATTCGCATATTAAAATCCAGAAAGTGCAATCACTACTGTCGTTCACGTTTTCAAGGTCTGAAATTTTATTTAACGGTACATTCACTGACAGAGATGAAATAGTCGTATAGGTATACGAGTATTAAAAGTTAAGTAAAACTTAGGAAGTTTCGGAAAGTTGAATTCATTCCAAGTCAAAAGCCTTAAAGGGATGCAAGTTCATGGTCCGGTACTACACGGTGACTTTTGGGTCATGACTCTTTTTGACAGTTCTCTTTTAATTTTCTATTCTGTGAGGCGCATGCTATTACATGGTGACCTTTGAGTACACGACTCTTTTTGACAGCTTTCTTTTATTTGTTCTTTCGATTTAAACACAAACGATTCGCTCTCTTAACAAAAGTTTTTTTCCCTGATTTCTTTGACCAAAAAATTTCTTCAGTTTTTTTTTGCGAACCACCCTTCATGAAGAACGAATGGAAATAAAGCAATGTAGAAAAATAACGCACAAGGAAAGAAGAAAAATCAAAAAGAGTCATTGAAATTTTGCCCGACGACTCACAAGGTTAGTGATTTTCTATATCATCTTCTTTCTCTTTTGCACTTGTGTGAATCGTGACTCAAAAGTCACCGTGTAATACCGGACATAGTTAAGGACTTGGCAACTCGACAAAAACAAACGTTTATTTCCTTTCGTTTTCATTACCTTCCAAGGGGTAAAGCAAAACAAACAAATCACAAGGCAGCAACTTTGCCTCCACAAAGGACTCCATTCGGACTTAGCATTAGACACCCCCTCAAACCAATACAAAAAGGACTAGCAAAAATTCAGAGAATTAAAATTGCCATAAATTTTTCAGTTACATAAATCAGCCCCTGGGGTAGTACTGGACACACATACGAATATTACGAGCATTACTACTCGTAGTTCTGAATAAGCGCCTAAGAGTATCCCACAAAGCGGAATATGGAGAGAATGCAGACGTGTCGTTGTGCATCCATAGGTTATATTTATTCCTGCTTACCTTGCATCCTTAGCAAAGCATGCTTTTACAAATTGAGAGTGTGTACGTGTTTTCAACGGTACGTGTTTTAGAGAATGTAGAGAAATTTTCATATCTTGAAAAGAAAACACTCTCAGCAACAACAAAACTTCATCGTCTGTATTTGGTATGTATGTGAAGGATTTTATGGGACTCTTATTTCCGGAAATAATCCACCAACGTCGACGGAGCTATGGAGCAACGGATCGATGGATTCTATGGCCCGGGGCCTTAAGTTAGCACGTATAGGTTAAGTTCTTGCTGTAATTTACACGTATATTGAAAATAAGTGCTGATACCAATGCCAAAAAACACACCTAATGTTAGGACATCGATTATCTTGAAGAATATGCACATTAAATGAAGAGGACAAGTTCTGTTGTCGCTGACAGACTTGTTTAACGAAATTTAAATTGTTGACTGTGTCCTAGCTCGATAGTCGGACTGCATTGGGCCAAATGGGATGCCAATTTGATACATAAAACTTTGTTTTATCTTAATTTATAGACCACCTGACAACAACAATAAAGAGTGTAACGGCAAAAAGTCTATTCATCAATTTTTTTGTTTTATCGGTGCACTTTTAGACGTATTCCACAAATGTCGCGAGTCCTCTTGTTACCAATCTGGCGCCATACACCATAAAGGTTGATAATCAAAGGATTGAGTGAGTAATTATTTCTAATTTATGAATAATTTTAGAAAAAAACTATCTTCTAATTATCAATAAATGTGTTGCCTGATTAAAACGTTGTGCTTCAAAGGAAATTGTCTGTCACATGCCGTTAGAGAAATCATCACAAGACGCAAGCATTTAATTTCATTTAAGTCTTCCTTATTAAGCGTGAAAACATGTAAGTTGCCTATAATTTCTAGATAGAACAAAACTAAATTTTCTCCTGAGAATTGACAGTCAAACCTCTCGGTGTCATCTTGTAAAAATAAAGTTGGCAACGCCAGCAAAAATGAAGTTTTCTCCTGCTAATTTATAAACTTTTTCTTGTTTTAATATATATTAAGTTTGTGAACAAAATACACATAAAAAGGCATAAAAAACTTTCTTAAATGTTTGGGGTGATAGCAAGGAACATAACGCGTCAGCTTTGCCGAACTGACAGGCCACAAAAACTCCTTAACTCAGTGAACTATGCCCAGCGAGTAGCACTCCGATCCAAGAAGGAAAAATCCCAGCGAAAGGAGGTATCTATTAAAGAATGCATTTTGTTCTCCATCTACAATTATATTCACTTAACAATTCCCTTCAGATGCAATATTTCTCCGATGCCAAACAAGTTCGTGTTCTTGCTGGGAAAGGTGGTGACGGTTGTGTTTCTTTTCTTCAAGTTTGGTGCAACGACAGAGCTGGACCGGATGGTGGCGATGGCGGACATGGTGGTCACGTTATTTTTGAATCTTCCGCAGATGTTAGAAACTATAACCATGTTTCTAGCATTCTAAAAGCGGATGAAGGAGATGCGGGCAGTCACAAAGACTGCCATGGGAAGAATGCCAAACATACAGTCGTGAAAGTGCCCATTGGAACAATCATTCGAGATGCAGAAGGGAAGATAGCTGGTGATTTGGATAGGGAAAAACTAATGTTTATCGCTGCACGTGGTGGTAGTGGAGGTAAGGGGAACAAGTTCTTCGCTACATCAATCAATCAGACCCCAAAGATGTGCGAGTACGGCGCCGATGGAGAAGATCTAACATACCACCTGGAGCTAAGAAGTATGGCGGATGTAGGATTCATTGGTTTGCCAAATGCTGGAAAAAGCACTTTGCTAAGGGCGATTTCTAGAGCCAAGCCGAAAGTGGCTCCGTATGCGTTTACCACACTAAGACCGCACATTGGAATGATTCAGTATGATGACTACGAACAGGTAGCCATTGCTGATCTGCCAGGACTCATTCCGGACTCCCACAAAAATAAGGGCTTAGGAATTCAATTCCTAAAACACGCAGAACGGTGTTCAGTACTCATGTTTGTGTTGGATGTGTCTTGCGAAGAACCCTGGAAGCACTACGAGATCTTAGACAACGAACTGAAACACTTCAACCAGGAGCTGGCCAACCGGCCTCGTATCATTGTTGCAAACAAAATCGACGAACCCAACGCAGCAGAAAATGTGAAAGAACTCGAAAAGAAGCTCAGTCTGCCTGTAATAAGTGTTAGTGCGAAGACGGGAACGAATTTGGCGCATCTCCTTACCGTCATTCGACAGTTTTACGACGCCCAAAAGGAGGTGAACGAGGAAAAAAGATAAATGAGCTCCAAATGGATAGTTTCTTTATTTTTTTTAAATAAAATTTTATGTGTTACATTATAATTAAGAGGAAGAGTACAAAAGTTGTTTGTTTTACATTTTACAATCCCTCCTCGGAGGTGGGCAGCCAAAAGGCCATGTTTGTGCAAGCCGATGCTAACATCATGTACTTCGGGTTGAACTGTACACACTGTACCGGTCCTGGGTGATCTCCATTCAGCACACATACTTTGTATCCAGTGTCTGCGTTCCAAACGTGCACTCGTCCGTCGGTGCTGCCTGAGAATATAAACTGTGAATCCGGGCTAAAACTGGCCTCGATTGGGATTCCTTTGTTGTTTGGATAGCCAGTGAAGGTTTGCAGTGGTGTTCCATGGAAGGCATCCACCAAACGAATGATTGATCCATTGGTACTGATTAGAATTGTCTTTCCATCTCTAGAGAATTTAAGTCCTGTCCAGTCGCATTCCTTCTCTTGATTCAATTTAAACGTGACAAAGGGTCCTTTGTCGAAAGATCTGAGATCGTATAACTTGATTGATTCGGAGTTGACACCTGCTGCAAAAATAAGCCCCTCTGGATCGTAAGCAGCTACAGGTCTTCCAGAGAGATGCATCAACCCCTGACAATTTGGCGAGCGCAAGTCCCATAAACGAAGTGTTTTATCCAGAGATCCCGATAGGAATGTATCCTCAACCGGGGATATACACAACGAGATGACCTTTTTTGTGTGTCCTGGAAAGTAGCGCAAATATTTGTTATCATGTAGACTCAAGTAACGAATTGTATCATCCACTTTGGTTGAACTGTGTATTGCTGTGTTGTTTGCGTGGGTAAAGTGAATCAGATCGACTCCGTATTTCTTGGAATTCACTGTACGAGATTGGGTGCCCTTTTCACAATCGTAAATAACAATTTGATCATCTTCACTGCAGGAAATCAGGTGCTCACCATTGGGACTGAAGTCGATGGCATTAATTTTGTCGGTGTTTTCACGAAATACTTTCGCTACCTTAAACGACCGTACAACCGGGTCGATTAATTTCATCTTCATTTTGGCGGGAATTTTTATTTTTTTTTATTTCAATTTCAAATAAACACGAACAAATTTATTTTATTTCTATCAAATTTGTATTTAATTTTTGGTTCTCTGAAAACAACGCTGTTTGTATTTCTCGGCACGGTGAGGTGAACACTCAAATGTTGACAAGTGTCAAACTCAATTGTGTGATGCCAAATCACGTGGGCTTAGTTTTGTAATGCGGCTAACAATTTTTATAAATCATTATATGGTTAGGCTAAATCAATTCCTCAGATAACCATATTCACTTGGGGAAAAATATTTAACCGATGTGTCTATGTTAAGCTTTTACTTAAAAATAAATTTGAACGACAAGTGTAACGTGACTTTTAATTAAACGGAATTACTTTAGTGCAGTTGAAAACCCGGTATAAGTCAATGTCTACTTAGCGCATAGTATTTTCACTATGAATTGAAATGAATTTTATATAATTCAAGCATTTGACATATCTCGCCAACAGCAATCAGTTAATTTATTTCTTATTTTCATTTACGGATTAAAAGGGGTGTACATTATTTAGTAACTGCTTAGTGGCTTGGAGAGAATGGAGGATAAAATTCCAAATTATATTTTGCTCTGTAAAAAGCTAAAGACAATTTGACGCCCGTTTCAGGAACACCTTTGTCTGGTTATGGTCTGGTTGGTTTGGCACAGGTATAACAATATTCTCAGGATTAATAGTAATAGTAGTAGTAGATGGCAGTAGACCATCCTTTCAATCTTTCAACATAATTTGTTGCCACCCACTAATAGCTGGGACAACGATCTCTGGTTTGTTCGCATATCATCGAGTTTTAATGGCATTCCAAAAAAAAAAGTCGAACACCCAAGCGACATCACCTATACGCCTGATTATGTACCAATACGATGGGCCAATAATGCCGCCACTTCAAGAACCACATCAAACCGTCACACGCTCAGGATACATTTCGATCTTTCCGATTCCCAAATATAGCATAGCAATGCGCCTCATCTGAAATGTTGATTTTTCAGCAAAATTGTTGTCAATCTTAAGCTGCTCTAAAGCCGAAAGCAGAAGCGATAATGAAAAGGTTTTTTGCATCAATTCTTAAATTGTAAATAAATATCTATTCTGAGATTATTTTGCGAAATTCTCCTCAGGCTAATGCGACTGACTTTCTAGGGCTTGGACGCATACTTTTGGCAACAGCCGCAATATTCCCGTTGAGACGGGATGTTTTGCATTATGTCAACCGAAAAATCTTTTGAAATTTGCATCAAAACAGCATCCATTTTGGAAGTAACTTTCCAACATTTTTCAAGTGTAAATCGATCCATCTCGTACCGCGAAAATAGAGTATTCAGTTTGTGTTAATTTCTAGAGCGCATAAAAGCTGTCATAAGATATAATTCAAAAAGATTCAAACAGATGGTCCAACTTTTATATACTATTCAAGACTCTCATCATCCCTGCTCAGGGTGAAGACACATGGGCACTCTCGAGACCGGATGTTAGCTCTTTCAATTGCTTTGATAATTGAGGTCTAAGACCGCTCCCGTCTGTAAGATGCATCAATGTAAGAATAAGCTGTGTCAACGTAAACTCGATCGATATCACGAAGTGAAGGACTCGAAGGACTAGTACAACCGCGTCAGAATAAAAACTCGAGAGTACATCATGTTAGCCAAGAGAGGCTTGTAATTCACATCCAAAAATCACCCCAACTGGAATTTAGGCTGGAGTTAAAATCCAAACAAATTCGCTTCAAAAGAGGTACAACAATGACAATTACAAAAGCTTATTATTATTTTTTCGACTAATATTTTAACTTGAAGCCCTTAGATGGTCTAGATGCTTCAACGGAAACAAAGTAACGTTTTGGTTTTACACGCCTTCACGCCTGTAAAAGGGCTTAGTGGTTTTGTGCTGGGCGTAATGAAACTATATCACGCACATAGTTTCCACACCTTTGTATTCAAAAGGGACAAAATGGGTCAACAAATCGTGAATCAATTTAAGCATATTGCGATCGACGCAAGTGTTGTGATTGTTCGAACGTTTTGGGTAGTTAAAATCAATTCTGCTGGACTATACAGAGCCATGTCCTTGCCCAATTCTGACATTCCTCCCAAAGTAGAGAAGTACCTCATCTGTGTAGGGACCATAGCAGACTTTGTGTGTGCAGATATATGCAGCTCATTCCGAAAGGAAGCGTTATCTTAGTAAACAAGTAAGGAATGGACCAGAAGTTTTATGAGCACAGAATCTTGAAGTTTCCAGAAAGATGGCAGAAGTTTGTAGAACAAAATGGAAAAAATATTATTCAAAGACGAAAGACTACTTTTATAACAAATTATGGTGGATTTCGTTCTTTGAGCTTAATTGAGGCTATCAGCGCAAAAGTGGTGTAACCCCAAACTATTTAATTAGGAGAGAATGGCGACTTTAAATTTGGTAAATATTTTTTTTGTTATATTATGCTCTGTGCAAAAACGATTTTTTCAGCTCCATCTCCTTTTGAATACCAAAAGGTGGCTTACACCACTTTTGTATTGATAGTTGGTAATATAAGGAATGTATGTAACATCAGAACAGCAACCAACAAAAATTGTGGGTTACACCACTTTCGCGCTGATGGCCTCAATTTTAAGGTTGATCATAGTCGGTCAGGCCTCGCAAATAAATATATGTACCTATGTGTGCACCAAGTCACGATACGTGTGAATTAATAACTGCTGCAACAGTTGTCAAAACTAGTAAATCATACATCCCTGAGTTTTCCCATTTCACCATTTTTTGACATTTCGTAGAACATACTGCAGTAGACTATTTTCCTCGTCTCCCTCATTTTACAACATTGAATCAGAATTTATCATCGGCGAGTTGAAAACGTGTTTGGTAGTAGCTGCTGCAATTCTGGGATTTAAAAGCGAAAAGTTCAACAAGAGAAGTTAATTTGTGCAACATTTTCGAGAAACAATCAGGTGGGTGCTCAGTTTTGTTAACTTTTCACTGAGAAAATATCAAACGAAAAGGGAAATTCAAATTTCTTGGCGTTCTCCCAACGTCTAAACGAGAGTACTTGCAGTGGGTGAAAGTACTTATTTGTACTTGATACGAGCATTCGACGTGGCTGCTGGATACTCGTAAGGTCACCGAAGAAAACTTGTCTTAATCTAGAAAATAATAGGTAGCACCCATTTTAGTACCCATCTCACGTAGATGTCTAAAATCTCCTTTAGCGTGGCATTGATATTTTTAAAATTTTATTTTTCGTTTCTTTTAGCAATGACAACGACAACAATTTCTGCAAAAGATGTCCGGAATTTATTCTTCGAGTTCTTCAAGGAGAAGCAGCATAAATATGTTCATTCGTCGAGCACAATTCCTCTCGATGATCCGACACTACTCTTCGCCAATGCTGGAATGAATCAGTTCAAGCCGATTTTCTTGGGCACTGCTGATCCTAATAGTGACATGGCCAAGTGGGTGCGTGTGGTAAATACTCAAAAATGCATTCGTGCTGGTGGTAAGCACAACGATCTTGACGATGTCGGAAAGGATGTCTATCATCATACGTTCTTTGAAATGCTGGGGAATTGGTCATTTGGAGATTATTTCAAGAAGGAAATCTGTGCTTGGGCATGGGAATTTCTGACTAAACGAATGAAGTTGCCCGGTGATCGGTTGTATGTTACTTATTTTGGTGGAGATGAAAAATCTGGGCTTGGTCCTGATGAAGAATGCCGTCAGATTTGGTTAAGTTTGGGCTTAAAACCAGAACATGTTCTGCCGGGAAGCATGAAAGACAATTTCTGGGAAATGGGTGAAACTGGACCATGTGGGCCATGTTCGGAGTTGCATTTCGATCGCATTGGCGGTGGTCGTAGTGTGCCAGAGTTGGTGAATATGGATGATCCTGATGTGTTGGAGATTTGGAATTTGGTGTTTATTCAATACAACCGTGAACCTGATAGTAGTCTAAAGCTATTGCCTAGAAAGCACATCGATTGTGGCATGGGATTCGAGCGCTTAGTGTCAGTGGTGCAGAACAAAAGATCAAACTACGATACGGATTTGTTTGTGCCGCTTTTCGATACTATTCAGAAGGGAACTGGTGCCCCACCATACCAAGGGCGGGTGGGTGCTGAGGATACTGATGGCATTGATATGGCATATCGTGTGCTAGCTGATCATGCACGTACAATAACTATTGCCTTGGCTGATGGTGGAATTCCTGATAATACTGGAAGAGGTTATGTGCTGCGAAGGATCCTACGTCGTGCTGTGAGGTAAGTTGATTCACATTTTTAATGACAAATAGTGTGAGTTGTTATAATCTGCTCATTTCGTGAGCAATTTTAAAGCGAAGGCTTGTCCAAGGGTTTTGTGATTTTGTCTACATACTTTAGCGTTTAACTTGTAATTTTTGCCATAAGCGACACTTTCATGTTTTCTTCAGAAATTGTATGCAAATATGCATTCATAAGTCTCTTGGCAACGACAATGAATAGACTAAAGATTCTTTGTGTTTGATTTTAGTGATTCATGATGGTTTTCAAATTGGAATTGTGAAACACAGATAATACTTGTGGTGGATCCATATTTGGTCGAGAGACTCATTATTTTTGATTTGCGTTTAGGGGTTCATTTATCTGAATGAAGTTAAATATGAAAATATGTGTAACGATTGCTTATTCTAATGACCAGTTGAGTTCAGCCCTTTACGACACCAGAAATATTCTAATTACTATTGTCAAACAGCTATGATAGGTTCGCTCTTGGTGTTGTTTCCTTTCTCGTTGATGTCATGTGCTTTGATTAGCCCACGCTTTCATTAAACTACCTCTGCCTTTTCGATCTCAGCAATAGCTCGCTGATTTCTAACCATAATTTCAACATCGTAAGGGTTTCACTGCTGTTGTGCAGATTTTTGAACAATTGTGCCTCTGAGGTTCACACAATTTGATGTCGATTTTCTTTTCTTAACTTCTCAAGTTTTATTGTCGCCTCCTTTGCTAACAGTACAAGAGATCGATATTCAGCTCTTTCTTGTAGACGTCTTGTTTCGTTGCATGTGCTCACCAGCATCCTTTAACAAATAAGAGGTTTCGTAATGATGGTCGGTGAAAATGTAACACATCAGAAGTGGCTTTTGTAATGGCTTGCATCAAACTTCTTCTCAATACTACTTCAGTTTTAGATATCCAGGATATTCGCACACGCAACTTAGTTATAGCAAATTGACAGTCTATGTCGATGTTAGTTTCTCGAAAAATTATTATTTTTGCCAAGATCCTTTCTCCAACTTTTACAAAAAGCGTTCGCTTAAATAAGGAATTCAATTCGATTGAAAATATTTTTTAAAAAATATAATTCACACTTTTCAGAATGGAGCATTCAAAACCATTGTCTTATGTATTCGGATCCAGCAGGCGGTACACTATGGGGGTAACTTTGCTGTTGTTATTTTGCTGGTAGCTCCTCCGTAACCATCTGTATTTCGTTACCTTGTTAGTTCCCGGAAAATACTCTCACGTGTCCTTAGCTCTGAGTATGGCAAGTATGGTCATCGTTGACATAATTTTTTTGGAGTTTTTCCACCGAATAGTCCTTTTTTGCCTTGTTTGAATTATGGGCATGCACTAGTGTTTGACTTCCTTTCATCATTGTCAACCTGGGACTAGGGCTAGCTGTAAGGAAGTAATTATGTTGGCTTGATCAACGTTGATCCAATACGGGCATTATACTCGTTTTTTAAGCACACTTGGATTATTAAAGCGATGCCCTTACATATAAATTGAGTAGGGTTACCCACATTCTTAGCTGCTGCAATATATAACACCTATAATACCATCTCAAGCTTCATCCTTCTCTCACTTACATATCTGCATGCCACTGCCCCGCTTATTGGGTTTTGAAAATTGGCAGAAATCGTTCCGGAAAATCGATAGAAACAACGAACTTTTTGCACTTCGTTGATGTACGAGGGCGGGTCAATAAGTCCGTGACTTTTTGAATTTCTGACCTCTTTACTGAAACAGCAACACTGCTCCTGTCAACAGGCATCTGTCAGTTGACTCCTGTCAAAATTTAAACTTGCTGCGTCAGTTAGTTTGTGTTTGACAGCTATTTTTATCAGACTACTCACTAATTTGAGGAGAAAATGGAAAAAAGTGAATTTCGTGTGCTTATTAAGCATTATTTCTTGCGAAAAAAAAAACCATTACCGAGACCAAGGCTAAGCTTGATAAATACTATGGGGACTCTGCACCATCGATTTCAACGGTAAAAGAGTGGTTTACTGAATTTCGTTGTGGCCGTACAAGCACTGAAGATGCCGAACGTCCTGGACGCCCAGTTGAAGTCTCTACACCCGAAACAATCGAAAAAATTCACGATATGGTGTTGGCCGACCGAAGATTGAAAGTGCGAGAGATTGTGGAAGCCGTAGGGATCTCGCATGGCTCAGTGGTTTCAATTTTGAATGATCACTTGGGCATGAGAAAGCTTTCCGCAAGATGGGTGCCGCGTTTGCTCACAGTCGACCACAAACGCAATCGTGTAACAACTTCACAGGAAGGTTTGGCGTTGTTTAATCGCAATATGGAGGAGTTTTTGCGCCGTTTTGTAACCGTGGACGAAACATGGATCCATCACAACACACCAGAGAACAAACAACAGTCAAAACAGTGGGTTTCTAAGGGTGAATCGGCGCCAAAGAAGGCCAAGGTGGGTTTGTCAGCCAATAAAGTTATGGCGACTGTTTTTTGGGATGCACGCGGGATAATCCACATTGACTACCTTCAAAAGGGAAGAACAATCAATGGGGAATATTATGCCAACTTATTGGACCGATTCAATGACGATTTGAAAAAAAAACGATCTCATTTGGCCAAGAAAAAAGTTCCTTTCCACCAAGACAATGCAAGGGTGCACACATGTGCAGTTGCCATGGCAAAAATCCATGAATTGGGCTATGAATTGCTCCCTCATCCACCCTATTCTCCAGATTTGGCTCCGAGCGACTACTTCTTGTTCCCAAACCTGAAGAAATGGCTTGGTGGAAAAAGATTTGACTCCAATGATGAAGTCATCTCGCAAACAAAGGCCTATTTTGAGGACCTCGACAAATCATTGTTTTTGGAAGGGATAAAAAAAATTGGAGAAGCGTTGGACAAAGTGTATAGAGCTCAAGTCTCCCTTGAAAAATAAAATTATTTTTTTATCAAAAAATCTGTGTTTTAATCCAAAAGTCACGGACTTATTGACCCGCCCTCGTACATCAACATTGACTTTGAATTCTCCAGGTAGAATAGGATTGGATTTAGATTTCGTTTTAATGACATCCTACATATTGTTCTACGTCCAAGCACTGTCCACATAAGACCTCTGAGAACTCTTTCAAATTGTTAATGAAATTTGATGATCACGATATGTAGATCTTTCCAAGCTTCGTAATGTTTCTTCACTATTGTTCTTTAGCTTTAAATTACGTCATTCATCGAGATGTATCTCACAAAGTTGCCTTGAGTCGTTCGTATATATACATATAATACACTTCTCGCCTTTGTCTACGCTATGAAACAGGATGTCTCTCTCGACATTGATCGCCGCTCATTATTCAGAAAGTATTTGTTCTGACCTGACTGCACGTAAGGGTTCATTATTTTTACTGTTTCTTCTTCCTGCGCTACAGCCAACGGAATTGATGGAATTTTTTTTTGCTAAATTACGTTCTAGAGTACTCTTTCCGTTTAACATTATTGTCATTATTGTCATTATTAACATTTATCTTCGAAGTTGTTCCTCATACCTTGGGCGTAATTTATGCCATATTGAAGCCGATGTTTTGAATTTACCGCCCAGAGATGGCCTCCGCCCTCATGGTTTCTTTCGCCTTCTTTCCGTCTTTGTGAATTAAATGTTTCAACCTCGCCTTTAAGAGGTTTGGTTAAAAGTAATCTTCTGGATTCTGAAAAAAATCGACTGTGTGGTGTTTACCATTGTATTGACTGAATCATAGCGAATATAAAGTTACTAAATTCAGACTTAGCTATTCTCGGTTATCTGGTTTTAAAAATAGAAAACATGTTATGGACTTATCGGCTTCAATGATCGTCTTCTTGGATTTCTGATCATCGGCTTTTTTATTTCACACTATACATACATCCTTTCTATACCAAATCATTCCACATTCAAAAAGAATTTCTTTTGTTTATTTTTTTTCAGATATGCTACTGAGAAACTAAACGCAAAACCAGGTTTCTTCGCCACTCTCGTCGAAACTGTGGTGCAACTACTTGGTGGGGCATTCCCTGAAGTATCGAAAAACCCCCAGCACATAGTGGATATCATAAATGAAGAGGAACAACAATTCTTGAAAACCCTTTCCCGTGGACGTAATCTACTCTATCGCACAATTACAAAACTTGGCGATGCTAAGGTTTTACCCGGTGATGTTGCCTGGCGTCTATACGATACCTATGGTTTCCCAGTCGATCTTACTCAGTTGATGGCTGAAGAGAAGAATCTTCAAATCGATATGGAAGGCTACGAACAAGCTAAACAAAATTCCTACATACTCTCGCAAGGCAAGGGAACCAGTAAAATTGATGAAATCAATCTTGATGTACATGCAATCTCTGAGCTGCAAGATAAATCAGTTCCACCAACCAACGACTCGTTCAAGTACCAATATGCATCTGTCTCAGATGATCGAGAATCGGAATACGAATTCCGACACTGTAACGGCTCGGTAGTTGCCATTCGATATGAAAATGCCTTTGTGAATGAGGTGACCTCTGGACAGAAGTGTGGAATCATTTTGGACAAGACGAATTTCTATGCTGAAAGTGGTGGTCAAATTTATGATCAGGGTGTACTAGTGAAAGTGGATAATGAAGAAAATGAATTCCTCGTTGATCGAGTGTATAATCGTGGAGGATACATTCTGCACATTGGTGTTGTTGAGGGAACGCTAGCTGTCGGTGATAATTTGAATTTGCAGATCGATACAGTTCGTCGAAGTCTGACAATGAAGAACCACTCTGCCACTCATGCATTGAATCATTGTTTATTGCAAGTTCTCGGCAAGGACACAGAACAAAAGGGTTCATTGGTCGTCCCCGAAAAGTTGAGGTTCGATTTTAACAGTAAATCTGCAATGACCATCGAACAAGTGGCCAAAACCGAACAACTGACAAGAGATATGGTTTACCAGAACGTACCAATCTATGCTAAGGAATCCAGTTTGAAGGTAGCCAAGTCGATTCGCGGTTTGCGGTCAGTGTTCGATGAAGTTTATCCCGATCCAGTGAGAGTTATTTCATTTGGAGTACCCGTTGAGGATCTCGAAGCAAATCCAAATAGTGATGCTGGAGAAAAGACCTCAGTTGAATTCTGTGGTGGGACTCATCTACGCCGGTCGGGGCATATTGTTGACTTTGTCATTAGCAGTGAAGAAGCCATCGCTAAGGGTATTCGAAGAATTGTCGCTCTAACTGGCCCAGAAGCCGTAAAAGCACTGAATAAAACCAACACTTTCCAAGATGAAATTAATTCGTTGAAAACAATTGTCACCGCCGATGTAGAGGGCAAAGACTCGAAGGAACACGTGAAGAAGATTGTCGAATTAACTGAAACTATCTCCCAAGCTGTTATACCCCACGTGCAGAAGGACAACATGAGAAATGTCCTAAAAAATCTGAAAAAGCAACTTGACGATAAGGAACGTGCATTAAAGGCAGCTGTTTCGGTAACCGTTGTTGAGAAAGCCAAGGAACTCTGCCAGGCTAATGTAAACACTCCGGTACTCGTCCAACAGTTTGAAGCTTTTAATAATACCAAAGCACTTGACGCTGCTTTGAAACAAGTACGTGCCTTAAGTCCAGAGACTTCTGCGATGTTTATTTCTGTTGATGCAGATTCAAAAAAGATCTTCTGCTTGGCATCAGTGCCTAAAACTGCCGTTGAAAAGGGCCTAAAGGCTAACGAATGGGTCCAACATATTTCAGCCACTATGGGCGGCAAAGGAGGTGGTAAGGCTGAATCTGCCCAGGCATCTGGTCCAAACTTTGATAGGGTGGACGAAGTACTCCAGTTGGCAACGGAGTTTGCCAAGTTGAAAGTCGGCTCCTGAATACAAAGAGAGATTAAAGAGATTTAAAAGGATTTTAAAGATTTTTTTTTCAAACTGTTTTAATGCATTTTTTTTTGGAACATTTATATTATACAAAAACAAAAACGTTTGCAAGCGAATAAAAGATGTTTTAGCTTTTTCTAATTTATACTCGAAAGCATCTAGGCATTGTCTTTGTTTTGCTCAATCCACTCGACAGCTTTGGCGAAGTTTTCCGCCAGCAATGTGGGTGGGGGATCTACAACAACATGTGGTAGGTATTTGCCAGATTTTACTAAAATGCCCTTTATTCCTACGGCCATGGATCCTTTACAGTCGTCGTTGTTATCCTGAAAGGGAAGTACTTCAGCCTTGTAGAAATTAATCAGCAGCACTCACATCACCAATCATGACACACTCTTCTGGCGTGACGCCATTAGGAATGGCACTCTTGAAGAAATATTCATTTGGCTTTCCAATCAGAGTTGCACTAACGGAGGCAGCATATTCCAGTCCTTTGACGAAACAACCAGGACCAAGAGCCAGGCCATCACCTCGTTTATAGTATTTTCCCTGATGTACAGCAATTAGTTGGCTGTTCTTGTTTTCTAATAGAATTCTGGAAATATTCTTAATAGAGTTCTTGAGCACGATGTGAGCTAGGTCTTACCTAAATGCCTTGTTCATGTTCTCATAATGAAATTCGTTTGGAGCTAAACCTACTACCACTGCATCGTAGTTCTTATTTATTTCGGGTGGAAAGTCCTTTCTTGCATCAGCACTTACCAAGTAAAAGGGGTTTAGCTTGTTTGTCTTGACATAGTTGGCCGTAGCACTGAGCGAGCTATAGATTTCTTGTTTATCTAATTCGAAGCCTATTTTCGTTAGACGGTTGTAAAGAGTTTCGCCAGATTCCTTTGTTGTGTTTGTGACAAATTTTATGTGAATGCCAGTTTTACGAAGTCTAAAATATTGTTGATTGAATGGAGATTAGTTGAGATGGGTATGAACTTTACGAAGGTTTACCTCTTTAATGCTTTGATGGCATCGGGTGTTGGGTCATCTTCTACATGCAATGTACCACTAAGATCTATGAGAGCGGCTTTAATTGGCATATTACTTGATGCTTTCGCTGAAATTAGGCTTTGGAAACGAGATATTAATTGGGAATCAGGTATAGCTCCAGCCAATTTAGGCAATTTAAACATGACAATTGAATAATTTGACAAGAGTGATGCCAAGCTTTGTTTTTCCCAGTTGACAAACACCTGGCGGTGTTCCCGGGGTCGAGACATTTCTGTATTACAATTATTTGTGAAGATGCAGTTGGAGTCATATATGTACGTTAAGGGTGTTCGAAATGTTCATTTTACACATAATTGCTGAGAAGCGTATGCAGTCAAATACATTGCCGATGCAACGGGTGTGCAGAATGGGAATCGTTTCTGAACCTTGCAGCTTCAAGAAATTTGCAAGCTTGCATATACATAACTACGAAGACGAGATATGCCAAATGATGGATGTGGCAAGTCACTGGTGCGCACTAAGAGACGTGCGTCGTAAAAATGTTATATTGTTGGAATGGTAGGAACGAACACAAAATTGTGTTTTTTTTAGTTAAAAGTGGATGTCGTAGGCAAAAAGCAAAAAGCGCATGTTGGGCATTGACATCATGGCGACAATAAACAACGTTGTCTTTCTTATTTATAGAACATTTTTCTCAAATAATAATGATGGGACTTAAGTTTTTTTGTCAACTTGGGGTCTGAAAGTTTAAGGTTCATCAGCATACCACCTTGATCAAAAAGTTCGGAATTTATTCAGAAAATTAAAAATACAAGTTTATTCATCTAAATCTATATTGTCCCCTTCAAAGTAATCCCCAGAGACTGCAACACACTTATGCCAACGCTTGATCCAATCCTCGAAACAATTTTATATTCGGTTTTCGGTATGTCCATCAGTGCTTCCTGCGATTTTTCCATTAGTTTCTCTCGGCTGCTGAAACGCGTTACCCGTAGTGGTTTTTTAACTCGATTCAACAGAAAGAAGTCACATGGAGCCTAATCAGGTTAATTCTGTGGCTGTTGAATGGTATTTGTTGCATTTTTCGTCAAAAAATTACGAATAATGATGACACTGTGCAACCGTGCGTCATCATGGTGCAAAATCCACGAGTTTTTTGCCCACAATTCTGGTCTCTTTCGGCGAATTGCTTCACGCAAACGTCTCATAATGCCCAAATAATACTCTTGCAACATTTATATGTTTGTTTTAATAGACAGAGCCCCAGGTCTCCGACTGTATTTCGACAAGCAAGTCGTTGCCCGTAGGTCCTAAGTTAGGACACAAGATCCCTTAAGGAATCACTAACAATTTTTGGACAAGATCTATACGCGATAAAAATGATAATCTGGAACTATTATATATTTTGTCCTCACCCAATTAGTCAAGATTATATTGATCACCTTTTCGAATGCCTTGTTAATATAGACCGAAAATCAGCGGACTTCGGCTTGTAGTAATCTTTCTTGAGAACTGGATCTTCGACCGCTCTTTTCAATACGATGAATAATCGCCATTATTAAAAAGGGTGGTGTATATGTCGTCCGCAGTTAGTGGGCAGTCCCGAAAGACAATGTTGGGTATTTCACTACTGTCTTACTATTGAGTAATTATAAGATCGCATCGAATTCTTCCTTCGAAAGTATCGGGAGTAGTGTATTCTCTTCAGCAATGACATTGTTTGCAATGTTTTCCTCATTGAATTCAGTGAAACTTAAGTTCTTGAATCGTTAACATGGAGCTACAACCCGGGGTGAACCGCAGTCTCATTATACGTGTTACTTTAGTTTGTTCATTGCCCCTATGGGTTGTTTTCAATGTGACTAGGCATCTTAGCCGGGTTATCCGAGACTACGTGGCCATCATTTTACAGCGTCCACAGTTTAAAAATCTCCTTTATTCTCCGTTTCTCCGTTGGTGCAATCAGGACCGAAGATTATGCGAAAGAGATTGTTTTTGAGTCCTTTCGTTGGTGTCCAAGTGTCTGCGTCGAAAAGCATTATTCGGATGATCAGTGCCTTGTACAATGTATTTTTGTTTGCCGGAGATAAGACTTCAATACTCAATTGCCTTGTTATCCCAAACAATGAGCTAATTTTTTTCCGTAATGGAACCGTTGGACACAAGACATTTGTTCTTCAAAGATAATAATTCCATGGGGGCATTTGTAAAGTATTGAGGTTCTGAAATTAGAGCTATGAGCGCCTCAGTTTCACCATATGCTAAATTTAAGTAGGTTAGTAAAGGAAGTAAGTCAGTCACTTCTCGAACACACGAACCTTCTTTACATATAGTTTTTAAAGATTATTTCTTTCAAATGTAACTGATCTGTTCAGAAGTTCCAATTTTTAATGAGGCGTTCGATAATTGCAAGTGCTGTTTGACCAATGACTCGAGCAATGTTGGCCTCCAATTCCTCAATCGTAGCCAGGTTATTCATGTGAACTTTGGAGAGGAAAAAGTCTAGTCACTGGTTTCAAGCGTGAAATTAACTATTCACCGAATCCAACTCGCAATAAAGGCATGGTTTCAAGGGCTGTGCGGTAAGTGCCGTCTTATTGGACCAAATGCGGTCGAGACCACGGCCTTAAATTTGAGGGAGCAAATAGTCCATTACCATGATGGACTTACGGGCACCACTTACAGTTACGTTTCAGGCGGAACTCATCGACGTAGCCATTATGTTAAAAATGGGTTTCATCACTGAACAAAATTTTGATCGACAAAAGTGGATCTTCTTGAAGGTTTACAAGAGTCCAACGACTGAAACGGAGGCGATTCGAAATGTCGGCCAGCTTCAATTGTTGCACGTGCTTTTAAATCCAGATCCGCACGTAGAATATGCCAAGTTGTTGCATACGACAAGCCAAACGGCGCCGAATCGATTTATCACGATGATCGCGAACACTCTCTGCTGAATTTGCTAGGCCGATTATGTGAACCATAAGTTGCTCTAAGAGTACGAAACACATTTTTTTCGTAAAACAGCTGAATAATTTGTCGACTCTGTGGCAGGCTAAAACTTTCTATAATGAAATATCAAATAATAATGAACATAAATACCATATCAGAATCACAAGGCGCATGTTTGATTTCTCATGAAATCCCTCACTGGAAAAAGTATTTCTAAAAGAATCACAATTTACTTGTATCCATTTTCATAGGATTCATAAGCAGTTTCAGTGTTTGTTCATCCGTCCATTAAGATACTTGTCTAATTTCTAATTTGAGAGTAAATAAGTGTAATGTGAGGACTTGATAGAAAATGAGGCCTTACTCCCCTCAATGTAGAGTAACACGTCTCGTTATTTTGAATTTTAGTTGAAGCTATTATGCAGTAAATAGTACCGTGTTAAAATGTTTGTCTGATCTTGAACATTATAGGTACATCCCTGCAAATCGACCAACGATTAGTCCATTACCTTAAAGAAAACAATTTTTTTGGAATTTTCTCAACAATTTTGTGTCATATAAAAACATTTACAAGCATTTATAAAAAAAAAACATTAAATTTGGTTTAAAAAGACTAAATAATTTAAACACTAAACTTAATTTTATTGTATGTACGTAGAAGATTCATCAAAATGTTAAGTCACTTCTGAGGCCTTGGCATTATCGACTGGCAAATTTCCTGACAACTCTTTTGGCTCAATGTAGGCTGTACCGGATTTACCTCTGGCAAATGGTGACTTGCCATTTGTTTGAAGGTAGTAATCACCATAAATACTGAAATGAAAAAGTATCAGTACCTACATTCTAAATGTAGAAAATGATTAATTTCAAACTTACTTCGTTGGACAATCGTGACCCATGACAATTTTGAACTCTAATTCGTCCTCAACTTTGCCTTGTTTGAAATCAGCCCAATTTTTAGCCTTTACTGCGTCGAATTGATCATCATATTTATTGGCAACACTTTCGGCCCAAAACCACCAGGATCGTCGATGGCTTGATAAATCTGTCATATTAAGAATTATTTAGTGAATTTAGGAATTATAATTTAAGAGGAAAAACTAACCGTTATCTGTTAACATTTTGTAGTTTCTTTTTGGGCAACCAGGCTGAAGAGTTTTCCCTCTATTTGGCCAAAAATCAGCGGTACCCGTGCTTATAGGAGCTCCGTAAATCCATGCGTCGGTATGAATTACATCGACAAAGGCTGCGTCTTTTTTACTTAAGTGAGCATTGACACCTGTATAGAACGGAGGGAAAGCTGGATCTAAGGCACTTATCCTGTGTAAAAACAAAATTAAAAATATAATTACCCAAAAAGAATACGAATTCAATATTTATTGTACTAACCTCCATAACATTTTCTTCTTTTGCGAACGCTGATAAATCTCTCGCCCAACAATGCCAGACATTTGCCCACCAAGGGAATGACCGACTAAATGAAACGATGGGAGGTCCAATCCATTCTCAAACATTTCCATCAGCTTCTTAGCCAATACTGGACCAAGCTAGAGAAGACAGTAAAATTTGAAACTAAACAAAGGGGGAACAATTATTTGTAACAAACCTGCTTAGCATTGACAACTGCGTCAAACATGTAGTTTCCATCAGCTAGTTCGCCCCAGTCTAGAATAATGATATTGATGTCGTCACGTTGTAGGTATGCCTCGACGATGACACTTATACTTTCCACATTTAGGTTTTCTAAGTACCCGTGTATATAGAGAACAGTCTTCTTGTTTTTGTCGAACTTTTCATGGTTCAGGATGCTTACTCCATCGTTAAGTTCAAATGTCGCAGAGTCTGTAAATTTAGGCCTGCAAATCGAGATAAGGACGTCAGTATACGCTTTGTTTCATTAGAGTAGATTAAATAAATTAACATGTCTGCTTCTGAGCGTTGAAAGCGACCCGGACATGTAGAACCAATGAATATTAACGTTCCTACTTAAAGGCTTTTCATTCCCCACCTGGAGAGACAATGCAGAAAAAGAAAATCTCATTTTAGGCTGCGCACACAAGCAGCAAGGGGTAGCAACCTTGGTTAAGCTCCAGGTTAACCCTAAACTGTGGCGGCATCTTTAGGTGAATGTAGGTAGGGAGGGGCTAGAAATTGATTTTCAATTCATTCAGTTGAAAAGTTGAAGTTTAGAGAGCAACAAGACGTTCTAGAGCTTTGGTTAAGTGCCGTATACGATAAAAGCAGCAAGTTCTATAAACATAGAACTATTCGGAGTGTTGAAAACGAGATGATGGCAGATAAACCTTTAATAGGATAATAAAAGATTTCATATGCCCAAAGCAGGTACTGACTACGAAATATCCTGGGTTTTCTATCTAAGGAGTGCCATCGAAAAAATTTACCCACTCTCATTTCCAAAAATTACAGAAAAATCACTCATTATTAAGTGTCACTTGGCACACCCAGGGTGGACGTATATAAAAATCGCAAAGGAACAAAAAGTTAATAGGAAAACAGTTGCTACTGCTATTAAGAATTATAAAGAGAACCTGTCAGTTGAAAGAAAAGGGGAGTCTGGTCGAAAAGCCGGTTTTATGAACCCAAAAAAGATCACTAAGATTTTGAGCCTTCTTGAAAAAAATCCGAACATTCCTGAACGTAATTTGGCAAAAAAAGCAGAATGTTCAAATTTCTTACTTTATAAAGTGAAAAGAAATGCGGGCTTAAAAACATACAAAGTCCAGAAGGTTCCAGATCGGAATGCCAAAAAAAATTTGGATGCGAAACAACGGGCAAAACTTTTGTAATTTAATTTTTTGACCAAATTTTCATGCATTGTAATGGACGATGAATCGTAGGGGAGGATGGGGCTGGTTGTAACAGGGGCAGGTTGTAACAGCTACGAAAAAAGGTGTCATGATAGAGATATAAAAATGTCTGAAAGAGAAAAATGTTTGCGTTGACCATAGCTACCGCAACATGCAAGTCAGTTTTCGTTTGGCAGTCGTTGGAAGACCTTGTAAGTGTAGCTCTGAAAAGCACCGGGTAAGTAACTTTTTTTTTTTTTGTTCTTTTTTGTTTTTTTTTTGTCCATGTTCTAGGCACGATATTTTGTTGTTGGTTTGTGTATACATTCATGTTTTACCTGTGCATGAATATACTTGTCGATACTGTAGAAGTTCATGGATTTTTATGATTGTGATTTGAACGTTAAATTTCTCTGTAGAGGCTAAAAGTAATATGTGCCTGGGGCAGGTTGAAACATGTTACAATATACCCCACATAGTCAAATAACATTACTAATGGATTCAAAAAACACTGGCGTTGTTCCTTTTAGCAGAGACATCGATTTTTTATCACCTTTTGTCACCGATAGACCACTAGCTGACCCTAATTTATTAGCTTTAGATGAAGGAGTCCTAAACTCTGGAGATATACAGTCAGGACCTTCACTTCACATACCACTATCTTTACCTATACCTGGTACAAGCACAAAAAGTTGTCAAGGTTAAAGCAAAAAAAGTGACAAAAAAAATATTGATTGATTCTTCAGATGACGAAGATGAAGAACATTGCTTAATTTGCTGCGAACCTTTCATAGAAAGTTTGCCCCGTGAACATTTCTTATCTCGTATGTTTGCATCAATTGTGATTCAGATTAATCGACTATTCTTTCTAAAATTTTCTAAAGTATGAAGTAACTTTTTATGTTTATTCTGTTTGTTATTTTTGTATTTCTTAAAATTGTAGAAATTAAGTTTTATGTTTGCCTTGAACTTGCTTTCGTTATCCAATTAAAAAACACTATTTTTTTTTAATTATTACTGTATCTACGAGATATACTGCATCTCACACATGAATTGTTTTGTTTATTAAATAAAAGGTACATATGTATAAAAAAAAAAAAAAAATGGTTGTTACTTTTTACCCCTGATAGTGTACAACCAACCCCAGGTATGGGGTTGAATGTAACAGCTATGAAATTTTATAAAATACCATATTTTTAGGAGTTCAAATTGGAGATTTGCTAGTATTTTAAAAGCAGTTTATAGGCAAAGGATTAATCTTTTCAGTGACCAGTTTTCATTTTATTAATCTCCCTCTGATAAAGGCTCGCAACAAATGTTCTAAAAATTTTTACAACCAACCCCGGTCTCCCCTATGTTTTTGCAGATTTCAACTGCATCCGGGGCAGGCATTCTATTCTGCCAAAGGTAGAGGAAATTTGAAGCAAAGTTTCGAACCCAACCTAAAGCAACCTTGTTTGGCAAGCAATTTGTCCTTGTGGGCTCAGAAGCCAAACTATCATCAGGACTGATAAATGGCGAAATTTATGTATTATTATGTGCCTGCAGAAGCGCTTAAGGTCTTTTTACAACAATTATCGAGAACTCCCCTTATTTTGGACTGATCTTGCGTCATACCCCTATGGAAAGATGGATTGGTGTGAGCTAAACAACGTTTCGGTGGCGCCTAGAGAAGCCCATCCTCCGAATTCGCCAGAACTTAGGCCAACTGAAAGATATTGGGCCCTGGTCAAAAAAGAGTTAAGGGACACCAAAAAACCTGTTAACACTCTAGAAGAATTCAAAAAATGTTGGAAAAATAGCTCTACAAAGGTGACAGATAAAAACAATGATTGAAGGTGTTCCTGGTAAAATTAAAAAATTTGTTAAAAATAAAGATTAATTTTTTTTGTTAATTTTTACCGATTTGGAGAATGAAATAAGTACTTTAAATTTTTTGTTATTATTTAAGTTCTATTTTTACTGTATTTTCTTTTTAATTTTCGGTGGGTATATTTTTTCCACGGCACTTTTTAACAGCACCTAAAAAACCATAGGTTTCTAGTTTTGAAAACTGCTGTAAAAAATGTACAAGTAGTGTCAACAAAATTACGCTGAAATTGATTTTAACACAAGGATAGAAAGGGATGCCTCGTTGGGAACACGTTCGATAAGCAACTCAGAATAATATAAACTGCCAAGTTTATGTGCTTGAATTCTAGTGCTGGTAAAAGCCCAAAGGACGACACCCGTCAGATATTGTGTTTCATGCATAGTAATAGCATAATGTAGAGAATATTATATATAATATTGAGAGAATAATTTTTATCGAAATTGTGTGTTATATGTGCAAAACAAAACTTTAATTAAGAAAAAGTGTTAACTCCAAAATTAGTATAATATATTTACCAAAAGCTAAGCTATTCCCTAATCCCTTTGATATTATTTTATTACATGTTGATAAAACAGTGTTAAAACGGACTCACTTAAAGGCAAATGGCAATGCCATCTAAGAAAAGTGATGGCCCGCTGTCATTGGATGAATTGAAGAACGTATTGCTGCCGAAGCCATCTTTTTCACCCGAATTGGAACTCTCCGACTTTCTCATCCATATAATGAAAATATGGAAACGTGTCACATGGAAAATAAATTTATATTGAACGAGGAGGTCATCAGCGAGACCACAGCCTTTGACGAAATTCCACAGAGATCGTGCGATATGACACTACTCGATTCATTTTTGTTTGTTTGGAGGGAGTCCCTGTCTTATTATTAATGCTTCGCCCATTAATGACGTAGTCCAACGTAGACATCTTCAATACGACATCACCGAAGGTTACTACAATTTGACCATAACAAAGTGCCGACCATAGGTCTCGTTGAGTGGCAGGACTTCTGGTAGTTCTGACTAGGGCTTAAACACGGTATTCCCCCTCGGATTTCGGTTCGGGCTTGACTTGCTTGCGGTAAGCCCTTAGTGGGAGCGTCACGGTGCCTTTGGATTTAATCTAAAACGAAAGAAGTGATTTTTCAGCTGGTTTCGACCCGATGCAGAGTTGCAAAAGAAGTACTGGGTGTCATCACCCTAAGATCGGTATGAAATTTTAGGTCGGCTTCCTACAGCAATTCGTACCATCAAATCATTGCCTGATTTTTCTTTCTAAAGCTGATTCTGTAATTTTTATTAATTTCATTTTGAAATCACTATTGTTCACCCCACATGAATTTTTTTGTAACATAGTTCCATGGCGCGAAATTTAGCTCATTGGACTATCACGCAGAGAGTCTGGGTTCGAGTCCCGGCTGGGTCATCAACAATTTTTCAAATCGCCATCACCCTTTCGGCGAGCAATGGCAAACGCCCGAAAGTAAAATTGCCTACGAAAAAGCTTCTAAGGAGTGCCGTTCGGACTCGGCGATAAACCGTAGGCCCCGTTCAGATGTGACTAAAATGACAACATGAGCAGCTGCCAGCGCCACAGTGTTTTTTCTTTTTCTTTAGTTCCATATTATGATAATTCTCGGCTACCAGATAAGCGTTGCTATCGTCTGACATAGAACCCAGTTATTTAAGTAAACGAAACGATAGATGAACAGGTCAGGCGGGGATCAGCTCTAGACGGCCCACAAACAGAAACAGTTAACAACTCAGTAAGACGAACCAGGGGCAACATACAATTCATTACCTCATGCTCGAAATATATCATATCATATCAAACAAAAATTTAGGTCAGATACAATATAGCAAAGTAAGAACAACAGAGTTACTAAGTAGATCCATACATTGCTAGAGTTACGACTATATCCATAGTCACATTGGTCTTTAGAGGATCATGTAGCTTCCCCGTTACATATCTGTTAATGAGAAAGAATCTTTTACTAACTTTCTTTAAACAACGCCTCAGTTAAACACTTATGCAATGACCTTTAAGAGTTATCTAGCAAAAGGATCGAGGAACTAATTCTAATTTTCCTAAACTTTACTGGGTAGCCCTAATAAACCTTCGAAAAAGGAAAAAAAAAATTAACAGCCGCCGGCAACAATCTAAAGGGGTCTTGGATCTTGTTGATGAGATAGAGCCCTAAAAGTTGCTGTATCATCTTTTACTATAAAGTTCTTGTAGTTGATTTGGTATGATGTTTGGGTTAAGAGAAGAAAACTGGCGGGACTGCGCCAAAAGCTTTGTCCGTGCACAAATCATTCATGTTCTGTTTTTGTACATTAGTTGGCAAGATGGCTAACATATGGAATACGAGGGATGTCTACATGAAGATGACAGCACTTGTCAACAAAAGTTAGGGAATGTGTTTGCGCTTGTTATTTGACAGTCGTTTGAGTGAGTCAATTTCAGTGCTTTGTAAAAATGGAAAAAAATCGAGTATCAAAATATGAAAAACAAAGAGTTAGATGCCTTGTATACACAATGCTAGAGTTCGCTCGAGTTCCCTAGATGGTTCTCGACAGCCTTCGAATTAAGGTTAGGGCGATAGGTAGTACAGGCTTTTAGGATGTTTAAAGAACATATTAAATCAAGAATAAGGCACGAGAAAGCTAATTGCGCGATAGTGCCTCGTTTGCTCACTTCGGACCCAAAAACCTATTCGAAAGAAGATTTGTAAAGCTCTGTTGGCGCAGTTAAGGCGCAATAAATCAGAGTTTTGCGACTAATTTCACTATTTACACAAAATACAAAAATATGCTGTAATAAATGTGAAAACTGTTTCTTCCGCTGGGAAAATGTTGGCAACTGTTTCTTGATGCCATGATTACCTTGGAAAAGGAGAAACTATTACAGGAGCTTCCTCATCATCACATTTGCACACAAAAACGTATTCTTTCACAAGGATAATCCAAACACTAGAGGAGGCAAAGGTTTACAAATTATAGTTTAAACTGTTTGACCGCCCTTCCTATACACTAGATCTATCACAAGTGACATTGTTTTGTGTCTTTAGGACAAAAATCTTCGTGGATCCAACGTAATTAACTATTCTTTCGAGAAAGTCACCAAGTACTAATTGGATACCAGACGGTTGAACTATGAACACGACCATAAAAATATGTTGTTTAAGTACCGAGAAAAACTCTGAATCTATTTTTATGATTTCTGTTGAACTATAGACTCAAGAGATAACAAACTTATTCGTCGATGACGAACTGAACATGACCTTTATTACATTCCCCTTTGCAAAGCAGATTTTGTCACTTTTTAGTACTACAAGGATGCGAGTACATACCCATAGTAAAACACAAATTTTGCTTGTGTTAAATCAGCTGGAGATTTGACTAGTCCTAGGAGCAGCCCTAAAAATACAAAGAAAATTTCATCAAACCACCATCTTAGATAAAATTAGATGTTCAACTTACTTGACTTGATCTTGACTTTTTTCATTTTCTCTGTTCACGCTCAATTCACGCTCATCAATGAGATATTTTCTAAAAAAAAAAAAAAAAATATCTGTAGATAAATAGATTGTTGGAAAAGATTTACTTAAAATGAAGACCTTTCAAGTTTGATTAAATCGCAAAAAAGTACAATTCCCAAGCATTTTCGCTTTGTATCTCTCCAAGCTCCTTCAACAAACTATGACATAAACGGTCAGTTGAATTAGAGGAAAAATTCGAAAATTCTATCTTAAAGACGCTTATCATTATATTGGATAACGAATAAGTTTTAGTTTTTTTCCTATTGCCCTTGTTGAATACGTGTGTAGTATCTCATATCTTTTTTTTTCCTTTCATACGAATACCAATTGCAGTGTCAATGAAGTTATTTTTTAATCAAATAGCACATGCCCACTAAAGGAAAAGCCGCATATCTAGCACGTAAGCCGATGCTATCCGTCTCGTGAGAAAATTTCCAATTTATACGTATCATAGATACAGTGATCGTAAAACAGTAAACAAACGGGTGCTTATCAACTTTGTTGATAAGATATTTGAAAGTCTTATTGCAAATTTAAAAAAAATGTGAGGAGTGGATTGGTACTGAGCTGGCGCCTTGTTGATGATAGTTCTGTTTGTTGGACATGACGGAACTTCATCAAAATTCTGAAAGCTTACCAAGAATGTGTCGTTCTTGAAACAGCAGTACGATCTAATTGCTATGCAATGGTCATACTTTAATAAGTGTAGAAGCACGTATTTCTGTAGATAGGCGACTTCCTAAGGTAGGGCATAAACATTATTACGTACAATTATGGCAAATCACGTGGAAATTACGAGCAGATTATGGTCGACAATATCGTCCACATGAGCGTACTAAAGGCAAAACTGTAAGAAAACTTAAAGAGACTGGCTCTGGTACAGCCATCTTAAGACTGATCCATAATCGAAATTAACGCTTTACATAAAATATGACTGCCGTTACTGAAAGTCTTGAAGAAGATCCAAATCTATCGATCTTGCGATGAGCACGGCATTTGAGTAACGGCGCAATACAGCGTATTTTACATTTGGATTTGGGTCTATACTCTTATAAAGTTTAACTCACTCGAAAATTGAAACCAGCTGGCCACGGAATGCGTAGAACACAACCCAATTGGGTTTTTGAACGTTAGCGTTTGGATGACCAATTTTTCACTCGATGGATACGTTATCTTGGCGGCGATGGCGCGATGGTTGGCTCATTGCACTATCATGCAGAGGGTCCGTGGTTCGATCTCCGGCATCGCCAACAATTTCATGACCCATACCGGGCTGCCAGCGCCACAGTGTTTACGAAAGTATAAACCTAAATACTTGTCACTGTTGAAAGTCACGGTATGGTATAATATGCAATTTGGTCTGGTGGTGTCATTGGTCTTCGAAAATGAAAAAGGTTTCTACGCCGCCATAGTCAAATGTTAACCGAAGGTTTTTGACCTCAAATCTAAGACATGTAGCTTCAACAAAAAGTGCCACATCTCATACACATTTCCTGGACGAGTTTTGGTGATGTGAACTGGACACCAAGATCGTGTGATTTGTCGCCGTTCTATTTCTTTTTGTGGCGCTATGCAAAAGGTCGTGTTTATGCACACAATACGCAAACTCTTGACGCTTCATTTTACATTAAAATGATGAACAACCTCAGCTCCAATAGTGAGTTGAAATAGTGATGAGTGCATATAGCATTTCATACAACAGCTTCACCAATCAGGCATCAAACATCGAACTGAATAATGCGTTTATACTGTAACTCCTAGCAGCGTTCCTACAAACAGCTATTTGATCCAAGGTACAACATACTTTGGAACCTCATAGTGCCCCAACAATCTAGGAATTATCTTAACTTAGGAGAGGAACAATCAGTATATCTGAGAGTGCATCTTTGGATGTCCACTTTGATGATCAGAGGTATATACATCGAAAAGAGGTAGGTTGGTACGTTGGGGAAGACATTTTGTATAGCACCATCATTACTTGTTCAGGAATCTGCATTAACTCGACAACACACCAACGGTCTTAATGGAATATATTACTCGGATGAAGATCAAAGCTATGTCGTTAGTGAGACCATCATTGACGCAAGGACGCCATAACGCTGGTATGGCGGTTAATAATCTGTGTCTTAAACGGGTCAATGTATAGGCTGAAAAAGGGAAAACACCGACCTCCAGTATACTGTCAACACCCCCAATTAAAATTAGTATGCCACTGAACAAGACGAACTTCCCGGCTTTTCTGCACTTGGGATGTCGATGATTGTCCTGTGCCAAAGCACAGAACGGGGATTATTAAGGTCCTCTCTTAGACTGTTTAAAAGAGGGAGTGCTGGTCAATAGCTTTCTGAGCCTAAAGAAGCAGCGATTGGCAAGAGTTATTTTTTCGTTTTATCTCTCCGCATCGATACACTGCTTTCTTTTGATTATGTCAATACCATCGGCAATTTAACAGACTTTCCAAAGATTGCACCTCTTATGTTGGCGTGTGAGTTTTGCACTATTCTTTCAAGAGGGATGAATGTGATGTCGACATCACAGAGTTTTTATTGATCTTGATGGAACAGCGTGCGTTATTTGTCAACGACTAACAATGCTGTGGTCCCATTGATCGGGCTACTTTCTTTCGGCCATACTTTAAAAAAGAGTTAGTGCATGTTTCTTACCAAGTCATCGCCAGTCGCAATTATTGGCAGATATCCGTTCGCTACAGCAATTTCGTTTGACTTAAGCTCACTTCATTGAGGTCACGTGCGCGAAATTCTTGGTCTGGCAGCGTATTTGGTCCGTCATCACCGTTATACAGTTAACAGAAGTACCATTTCCAAATCCTAAACATAGACTACGACTTTACTACGTTATTCCCTTGTTCCTCTCTACAGGCTTTAGTTCGCGGCTTGTGCCCGTTTCATGTCTTTTTCCCTTTTGGTTAAACTTCCGAATCTCATTCCTGGTGAAACATGCCACTCTCTGAGTTTTCTCGATCACACGCTTCTCATGCTCCTTTTTTTCCCCCCTGAGGAGCCGGTGTTTTCCTCTCTTGTTTTGCGCGCACACCTCGTGCGCAGCTCTAGTGCCAGTTCAACGCCGCTTTCTATGCCTTTTGTTTAGCTGTCGTCAAACTAGGGGTTTCGCTATAGTGGGCGAGTAAAACCCAGTACATCAGAGGCGGCATCTCTGATAGCTTTTCAGCAATGCTGCCGCCACTGATATTTAATACTTGATGCTGGCGGCATCCGAGTCGATGTTGCTCCCTCAGAACGTTCGGACTGAAGGAATACCCTGCGTCGATTTGGTTGACGGTTGATGATTGATCAGGAATTCTCCAAGTCCCCTTATGAATATCGAAATACGGGAACCGAGTGCTGGCAAAGACAATATTTCGCTCCACAGCAAAGTCGGTTAGCTTGAATACGTTATGGAAGGTGGTGTCGTGCAGCCTATACTTTCCAATAGCACTACAAATATGCACTCTCGTCCAAGCCTTGCATGAAAACCACTGCAGCAAGTGGCCTATGAAGAGACTAAATATTCCACGTACAGATCTGAAGTTCGTTGGCCTTATGTATTTTGCTTGAGGAGGTGGTCAACAGTAGATCCGATCCGAGGCTTGTTCCTGTTTCGTAACTATAAATTTTTCCATGGTCAGTCAGTAGTCTCAGAAATCCTTACAGGCCTGATCTCAGTAAATATAGGAGTAACTTAGATAAGACCTTATTTGCCTTAATTCAGGATTTTACGTCACGTTGACTCCCGCTACCCTGTTTAGAATGGTTAACATTTGGAGGCAAGATAAGCACAATTGATGTGCAGAGACAGTTACAACATTGGGTATCACCAAGTTAACACTTCTGGTTGAACGTTTTATGCAAATATGAGTAAAAAATAACAAATGTTGGAAAAGACATTAAATCACTTTTTATTTCATAAGATAATCTTGTCACATTTTCCTATCTTTCGTTGTTAGTTTACAATTTTTGCTTACAGTATTATAGTTTGTCTTTATCAAGATTCTGTGATAGCTCGGGTGGCAATTAAATCAGCACACGCGATTTATTTAACCCCACTTGGCAATAATAAAATAATTATTTGCTTGATAAGATAAGTGACTAAGTGTGTATACTATTGGCAAGCGATAGTTTATGTGTATGCCTATCGAAACGGAAAGCTTGATGACATAGCAAAAATTTCGATTAGCAAAAGAAAATAATTTAGTAACGATTTCGAAATTTTTACAAATTGATTCTATCATTAATACTTGGAGGTACGTAATGCCAAGTATTTAAAATTGTTCTATACATTTAAATACATTTCCAAACATATTCCCTTGAGTCTGAATAAGCAGATACTTTTCTTAAATGAACGGCTTCTGGGTCTATTATCATTCAATTAATAATTGTCGATATTATTGGTACAATAGACAGCTTTTTGTGTGAAATTTTCATACGATCGGCGGTTCTTTTTGAACAGTAACTTTTCTCAGTGAAGACTTGTTGAACTAAAAATATCTTTTTGTCTGAATATAAAAGTGAGGTATCTACCAGGACTCTGTCAAGGAGGAGCACGTGCGACAGAAGAACTTTGTGACGAGGCTTACGGTGAGAAGAACGGGTCCGCAACAAAGCGAGAAAATCGTTTCGTAGGAGTACCAAGGAGTAAAGTTAGCACTCGTAGTTCCTTGCAACATACAGATAAGAAGGCAATTATTTCTACGACGACTGGTCACACATGATTGTCGAGGTTATGAACCCTGACTCCCGTGGTATATCATTGATGGGCATAGCCTTGATAATTGGGATTCCATCATGATGGCAACAATAAGTTCACAATTTTTCTTACTGAGATACAGCAGGGATGTCAGGGAAACATTTATTTCGTCTTCTGACAACCTGGAGAGTCATGCCCCCTGCAGGTATGCTTATATGAAATCTTACTGTCAATGAAATGGAAAACTTAACCGAGGACACAGGCAGCTTTGAACTACCAAGTTCATCGACGATTTCCAGTGATCTTATGTTCATCTGAGATCGAAAAAAGGGCACATTGGCATCAGTGGATGATGAAAAAGGACACAAAAGCCATGAGTTCTGGCTTCAAGTGGATAGCAGTGCTTTCTAACGTAGTAGGCGACACATGGTACTGATGCAGAACAAATTCGGTACGCGGCGAATGGTCGATATCTTGGGTCTGTGGTGTTTGTATCAACTGAGAAAATTTTAATCATGAGCCGAGGTTTCTTAGCGTACGTGCATAAATCCCAAAACAGTAGGCGTACATATCCGTGAAGACGGATGTAAGTAGACAAATGCGGCTACAAACTTGATCGAACCATGTAAAATATCCACGGCTGTAAAATCTCCGGTATCAGGCTACAACGATATATTGAGTTCATTCACAGTAAACCAAACTTTTATTTAAGTAAAAACTTATGAAGATTAAGTCTATAGTAACTAAAGTACGATATGAATGCTTTTATTTTTGGCGTGATTTGTCTGGCAAAGGTAAGGTCTATGGTTGTGTTTCTTATAGTCGTTGGCGATATGTGGTACTGCAGAACCAAAGTCTGTCGCACACTCTGTAAGCACAGCCAAATTGGTCCTAAACAAATGTAATGAATCTGAATGCATGAAACGGCTTCTTTCAACCAAAACAGCAACATCCGCAAGTTTACACTTCATACTCGGTCCAAAGTTGGGTGGCCCGTTTTGCCCCGTACATGCCGATACACGCACGTCTATCGAATTCACTTTAGACCCATTATGTCACACTTAGACACTTCTTATTACTTCACTGCATGGTTAGTCGTGATTGTTTTATGCGTTCCCTATGCTGACGAAACCGCTCTACACAACTGACAGGTCGTGGTCGCATTCGGTCCATATTAACCTCATCAAACCGGCCTTTCTTGTATTTTGAACGAATCATTTTTCTTCCACAGTCACGATGTCTCATAAATTTTCCAGTCTATCTTTGTACTATGTAATGAGATAAGAATCATTTCCATAGAACAAGTAGAACACAAGTTATGAGTCCAAGCATCTGACACTGACTGAGCGCTAGTGTCAAAATTGGCCCCTTGTTCACGGCCGCCACACGCCGTCTGCGCATGCGCTCGAAACAAATGTCGTATACCGATCCGTTGGGGCAAGACCACGCTATCATGTGGTATATTACATGTTGTCTTTTCGTTACATGAAAGTTGAGGCCGCACCCCAGCCGAACCTCGAGTAAGATGTACTAAGCTATCGTGGATATCAATGCGCTTGATCTGAGATTGAAGAGGTGTCTCAAGTTAGTGCTCTTCGTGAATCACCCTAAGGGTTGGTAATTGGTGATTTATTCATACATATATGCTCATAAGTACCTAAATAGGTTTAAGGCTAGTCAGACAGCATCCCATCATTTTATGATAATTATAAAATGTCAATCATAAAACCTTATGTGCTTGATCAGCTCTTTCGGACTGAAAAGTGGATTGATTTGAGTAGATAAAGACCACTAAAGAGTATTCTTACTTGTATTAACACATATTTAGTGTCTTTAATGAAGCTTGCTAACTTTTAATATAAACAGCTCTCAACAACAGAGATCATTTTCGTCGAAAAATTTCAATATACTCGTATAAGTTTGGATTTGTTCTCCAATTTTCCGAAAATCAAAACTACAAAAATATAAAAATCACGATGTGCCAAGAGCTTCCCAGAATGGTCTATTTCATAAGAACCACATCATCCGAATTAAATTGTATTCAACTTCTTCTTAGATGTTGGATGAAATATTTTATTTACACACGAATTAGCAAATGGATTGGAATCGTTTTCCATTGCTGATTCAATTTAATTGGAAAAAAATCCGATTCAAACGTTTATTCAAAAAATTTTTTAAAATTATAACAAGATTTTCAGTACTTTACTATTTATAGTAATCAATAAACCATAGACATAAGCTTTAAGAGGCAGTTTACATTTTGTGTACAAAGTACGAATGCGTCCACGTGCTCGAATTACGTAGTCAATGATTTGCTATTCTTGCCCCAAGTTCGTTTACATAAATACGAGTATGTACGTCTGGCTGCCGATTGTGCTCGTATCAGCAATTGGCTCGATTGTTATTCCTATTGAATATTTAAGTGGTGCTTTTGTTTGTAATTCCGATGCCAATTCTTGGCAGACAGACTGTTGACAAGATCAAATGCACAGTGTTGATACGAAAATAACTACATATATTCTGTACATAGCAAGTACTGGGAATTAATAATTTAAAAGGCCCGCCTTAATTATTTATAAAAAAAAATAATTCAAACTATGAAAAGGTCAACAAAAAAATACTATTTGGCTGCATTGAAGCATTTTTAAGAGAAAATCCGTCAGAAAAGGCCAGATTTGTGGAACAACAATTTGAAAACTTTACGATTATGCTCCATAGCATAGAGCGACAATAATTTAATTTAATGCCTAAAACATAGCAAACACCAACGACTTACCACCATATTCCCCATTGTCACACCCATCTTCGTACTCTGTACTGTTCACCTGAAATCGATATGAGTTCCAGGGGTTATGTCATTATCCTCTTCATATGTCTTCGAGTAATTCAAGAGAAAGTGTTCACCCTGATATTAGTGAGTTTTGTAAAATTTTTCAAGAACAGTGTTCAACAAATCGAATAACTACTACACGTAGGGTTTCTTGAATTCTTTTTTTTTACATAATTCAGCACAATTGGAAGAGTTTGGCAGGGCTAACAATATGAGACATTACTCTGTAAATCTCAGAGACCTCGTTCTGTGGTTTTATCTAGGAATTTTTTCTTTATAATTGGCGTACAGTTAAAATGTTTCCACACACCGCCGGGGATGAAAGTTAAGGGCAAAAGAAAAAAAAGGTACCCATGTACGTTGGTTTTGAATGTTTGCGGGTTATAATGACTAGAAAATAATGAGCTCGGTAGGCATTCCATAAGCAAGTAAGCAAGCTAGTTCCATAGCTAGAGGCTGTGCTGATGAAAATTCATATCTTAATGGGTATAAAGTTTAAATATTTGAAGGTAAAAATTGCTACTGGAAATTTCGGTGGAGCAGTGATGGTGGAAGTCGCTATAGAACAACGTGAGACGAAAGACTAATGTCTGTTGGTGTTTTAAAGTGTCAATTGTACACTAATTTTGGACGCATAAATGTCTTATACGAGTTTTTTAAGGCCAGAGCAGGTGAAGTATGGTTTAAGGACGTTTAACAACGTTTGAGAAAATGTAGAAATTTCGTATCGTTTTTGGCGATATCGAATATGTGGTCATTCCAATGAAAGTTTTCAACGACACACATAGGTACCGGGAATGGACAGTTTTACGAATTCGACGATGCAAGTGGCATTCGTGTTTAAATTTCATTAGATTCCACTCTATTGATGATCCCCCCATGTGGGAGACAGAACGGAGTCCTGGGGCACATCAGCATTTATTTTATGAATATCAGACTTGAAACTATTTAAGACAATTTGAATTGAACGATGGCGATGGCTATGGCGATAGCGATGGCAATAGTTAGCTCATTGGATTATCACGCAGACAGTCTGGTTCGATTGCTGGCTGGGTCACCAACAATTTTTAAAATTGCCTTCGAAAAAGCTTCTAAGGAAAGCCGTTCGGACTCGGCGATAAACCGTAGGCCCCGCTCTAATGTGACAAAAATCACAACATGAGCAACACAAATGAGTGTCATGGAGCTAGGCCATGGCCCACACCGGGCTGCCGGCGTCACAGTGTTTTTTTTTTTTTTTTTTGAATTGAACGCTCCGAAAGTTAATTTCTAATCCATTGAAGAAGAGAGTCGTTGATCTTAAATGCAAACAGACGGTTTATTTAATTCCGATCCTTGGGTAACTGTTTCTATTTACAAATCGAAGTAAGGTAAAATATCTTATTATCGGATCAAATCGATGACACTGTCATCATCAGATCTTCTCCTTCAACTCAATTTTTTTCTAAATCAAAGTTTTAACTGCTTTTGATTTACGGTGAGGGTCACACAATTCCCTTTTTAGGCTGAAAAGACTTTAATCGAAACATAGGTAGAGTCTTTGTCTAAAAATAGATATTATCATAGACGGGTTCAAAGTTTATGAAGATGTACTAAAATATTAACTGTAAGTTTTTCGGCAGATTGTTTTGAAAGTTGACAATGAAGAGAACTTTATAGTATATGCTAAACATTATTGACAAAACCAGATCGACTTTTCAACAAGCCGGCGATAGCGCACACACATTTATGGCGACTGAATTTCCAAGAGAACCTTTTTTCGCTTAGAGAGGAAGTCGATTGATTATTGCGATCATGTGATTCAAATTCGGAATACTTTTTTTTGGGGGATAAATAATGGTAGGTAATGAAGATTTACGCCAAAATTCAAGAATTTTTCAAGATCTCAAACATAACATTCGAACCGAGATTGATGCTGTGAACTTGCCAAATTTCTAAAAGGGTTGAAAGTGTCGATTTTCTGCTGCTGGCCAGTAAGCGGGGCCATAGTGGACACAGGAAAAATATTGTTTGAGTTGAAACAGAAGTAATATATGTACTTCGCAAGTTTTTGAACGCAGAAATGAAGTCGCCAATGCAATTTCCTTAATTGCACAACCCTTCTGCCCACCTCTCAGGCAATAACATAAAAAAAGTTGGTTGGCTTTGTTAAAAAAAAAACTTAAGAGTCTTTTGGACATCATCAAGAGTTCTTAAAAGGAAGTTTTGCAGAGTTCGGAGAAAGTGAAATTTGAAAGTTCTAAGTCTAAAGAATGGGGTGGATGCACAATTTTCGCCAAATTGAACTCCTTTAATTGTGTGCGGCTGGTCCTATGGGTACGAAGACGAGCGTTATCCTGATATAGTGGAACATCCCTTCGATTAATTAGAACTGGCCATTTCTGCTCTAGTGCCGACTTTAATCTAGACAGCAGTTGACAGTAGACTTCTGCGGTCACAACAGTTGAAAATGAGTTATTCTCTCATCATCTCCTCAGCATTGGTGGCGACGTTTTTTGTTATAATGAAGAACACAATTTCGAACTTATGTAACGATCCGGTTGAAGAAGGACTCCAGATGGTGATATGACAAAAGCACACTACCAGCTTTGATTCTTTGTTGAAGGTTATGTTGCGATTGGTGGTGTGGTATCCATTTTCTGAACTTTATTGCTTTTTCCATATTTGTAAGGTGTCGATGGATAGTCATATGACTTACGCGTACGTTGAGTTATCCATCGAGTTTTCTTACCATAAAAGTGGGATTTATTTCAAAGGTGTAGCTCTTCGGGCCAACCGGGACGAGGTTTATTCTTCAAGTCAGAATTGCCATATCTAAACTTTTTAAGCCAATGTCCATTGAGATCACTCTCTCCATACTTATTTCCGATGTCTCCGGTGGGTTCACTTCCATTCTGTGTTTTTTCGAAACTTACACTATAAAATATGCCAATTATGCCCCTTCGGTACATTCATTTTAAAATTCAATTTAAAATGCATTCAATGATGTTTTCACAACGAAATTTGCATTCATATCCCAAATAATAGTTTTAATATCACCAATTTGATTGTGCACTTGAGGGCAATTGGAAAAAAACCTCGGGGCAAACCCCGCAATACTTATACATACTACAACCTGATATCCTACACATAATTACCACAAGCCGAGCTATAGTATTCAATGAAGATTGACGATGATTACTCATATTAAACGTTTTTAATTTAGAGATAAATTTTTATTTGCTTATTTTGCACATTTCTTTAAATTTATTTGTTTATTAAGGCATACTCTTATCAGTGCTAACCAATAAAATACAAATTCAAGTGTCAATAAAAGCCATAGAATTCAAAGTTCTTCGTGTGTGTCGTTTTTTTATTTTTATAGATATACGGAACCTTTTAGTTGTGTTACTCATTGAAATCAAGTAGGTTATTGTTAGTAAATCTGTAACGAATTTGCATTACGATTTTTCCATACCTGTTGACTATAATACACCCGCATATGAGCAAAATGCGGCTTCAGATTTACACAAGTTGTGTCACCTTTCAAATTGGCCTACAAATCTTTGTAATGTGATGCGCTGAAACTAGTTTAATTGCAACGTAATACTTCACCTGTTTACTGAGATTTAAAGAGTGCGGTGATGAGTGAAAAAACACTAGATACCGACTGAAATTTTGCAATTCTATGGGATTTCTAAGTTCGCGAAGGTGACTTACATAATTAACTATGCGCCAAGGAATGGAATAATAAGAAAATGCACTTAAAAATCCATTTTCTCGAATTTAATTTGATTGACATTAAAATCGTCCTCGGTGATTTTAATGCAAAGCTAGGAAGAGAAGGTATCTTTGGTGGAACAATCGGAAAATACGAGTATAGCCTGCACAACACCACCTCCGATAACGGATTCAGGCTAATCGACTTTGCGGCGGGGCGAAACATTGTCGTGGAAACATCTCGACATACACAAGGGGACTTGGAGAACTCTGATCAATCAACAGTCAACCAGATTGATCACATTGCGATCAACGCAAGACACTCCTCCAGCATTATGGATGTTCGTACGTTACGAGGAGCCAACATCGACTCGGACCATTACCTTGTTGTAGCCAAGGTACGGTTGCGGATATCCCAAACTACGCGAAGACAAACTAATGCTGTGAGAAAATTCGACGTCAGACGGCTACAATCGCGAGAGATCGCCAAGTCCTTCTCCGATCGAGTGTCTCTTAATCTCTTAACAGGTCCAATGCCGCCAGCATCAAGCATCGAAGACCATTGGAAACACTGCCAAAACGCCATCAGAGATGCCGCTTCTGATGTGCTGGGTTTCACTCGTCCACCACAACGAAACCCATGGTTCGATGATGAATGCCGGCAAGCACATGCAGCTAAGCAAGATGCATATAACGCGGCGCTGCTTAGAAAGACCAGAGCTGCTCATGAGCTCTATGAGCACCGGCTTCTCAGGAGGAAGAAGAAAGAGCATGAGAAGCGCGCGATCGAGGAAATTGAGAGATGCTACTCCAGGAATGAGGTTCGGAAGTTTTACCAAAAGGTAAAAATAACATACCGCGGAAACAAACCCCGAACCGAAGCCTGTAGAGATGAACAAGGGAACATCGTAGTAGAATCGCAGTCGATGCTGAGGATTTGGAAAGATCATTTCTGCAGACTGTATAACGGCGATGACGGACCAAATACCGCTGTCAGGCAGAATCAACCTTTCAACCTGGACGATGATGACCAACAATTCCGTCCACCCGACCTGGATGAAGTGAAGATAGCCATATCGAAGCTTAAGTCCAACAAAGCTGCTGGAGCGGATGGCCTGACTGCCGAGCTCTTCAAAGCGGCAGGCGATGACTTGGTAAGGAGCATACACCAACTCATTTGTCAAACATGGTCGGACGAAAGTATGTCCGGTGAATGGAACCTCAGTATTGTTTGTCCGATTCTCAAGGAAGGAGACCCTCTGAACTGCGCCAACTACAGAGGCATCCTTAACATCGCATATAAGATCTTATCCGCCGTATTGTGTGAACGCCTGAAGCCGTTCGTCAACAACCTGATAGGTCCATATCAGTGTGGCTTCAGGCCAGGAAAGTCCACCATCGACCAGATATTCACACTACGGCAGATCTTGGAGAAGACCCATGAGCTTCAGATCGATACCCACCACCAACTCATCGATTTTAAGGCCGCGTATGACAGCATCTATAGAGACGAGCTATATATAGCAATGTCTAGTTTTGGCATCCCTGCCAAACTCGTCCGTCTGTGCAGGATGACGATGGAGAATGCACGCTGCTCCATCAAGGTCGGTAAAGATCTCACCGAGACCTTTGATGTCCAGAATGGATTTAGACAAGGCGATGCGCTGTCATGCGATTTTTTCAACATCGTACTTGAAAGAATAGTGCAAAACTCACGAGCAAACACAAGAGGCACTATCTTTCAAAAGTCCGTCCAACTACTCGCATTTCGCGAGTATTGAGACGGAAGCGGCGAAAATGGGTTTAGCGGTCAATGAGGGCAAGACCAAGTATATGCTGTCAAGCAAAAAGGACAACCAACACCGACGTCTCGGACAGAACGTCACCCTCGACAGATATAACTTTGAGGTAGTTAAGGATTTTGTCTACCTAGGCTCCGCTATAAAAACAGACAACGACACCAGCGCTGAGATCAAGCGAAGAATAACTCTTGCCAACCGCTGTTTCTCTGGGTTAAGAAGGCAATTGAGTAGCAAAGCCCTCTCTCGGACAACAAAAGTCACCCTTTATATGACTTTAATAATCCCGGTCCTGCTCTATGGCGCAGAGGCATGGACATTATCAAAAATGGATGAGGGTGTTCTTGGTTGCTTCGAGAGAAAAATTCTTCGGGCGATCTTCGGTCCCGTCTGCATTGCCGGTGAGTGGAGGAGGAGATACAACGACGAACTGTATGGACTGTACAGCGACATGGACCTAGCCAGAAGAGTGAAGATCCAAAGACTGAGATGGCTGGGTCATGTAGAGCGCATGGACACCAATGCTCCGGTCCGAAAAGTCTTCGAATCCGCCCCCGAGGGACAGCGCAGTAGAGGAAGGCCAAGACTCCGGTGGCGCACGCAAGTGGAAGAGGACCTCAGCCAACTTATCATGCGAAACTGGAGACAGCTAGCCAGGGATCGAGCTAGCTGAAGAAGCTTTTTAACTGAGGCCCAGGTCCACCCCGGACTGTAGCGCCACCTAAAGTAAGTAAGTAATCATTTAAAAAAATAAAATCGTGAGCGAAAACCAGAATATCTGATTATCCCCTATGTGTTGGATGACAGTAATGGGGACTTGTTTACATCAATTATATTCTGAACTAAACTATTCACAAAGGTTAATTTAAGAAATATCTTTTTGGAATTTTTATCCGACAGTATCAAACAGTTTGTAACCCAATCGACCACATACATGTCCATGGCTTCTTTCTCGCTCTTTCGTTTTCATTTCATTTATTAAATATTTGGGATATACTAGGTGGGGTGAAAAGTAACCTCCTTTGGAATGAAAACATTTTTTTTTTAAATATTTTTTTATTTTATTCAATATAGTCCCCTTTTAGCTTGATACACTTATTCCAGCGATTTTCCAACTTCTTGATCCCGTCCGAAAAGTAATTTTCCGGAAGGTCTGCAAAATACTCCTCCGTGGCGTCGATGATTTCCTCGCGTGAGCTGAATTTTTTATTGATGAGCCATCTTTCGAGGTTTAGGTAAATACGGTGGATGCGACAGCAATTGGAGCCGTAAGTTATTGATTTTAGCCGTGGTTGGGATGCTCTTATGCGCCGGAGCATTGTCTTGCAAAAACAAAATTTTTCGCTTCATGTGAGGCCGTTTTGCAGCGATTTCGGTCTTCAATCGCTGCAATAATGCACAGTAATACTCGCTGTTGATGGTTTTTCCTTTTTCGAGGTAGTCCACGAAGAGTATGTCATGACAATTCCAGAAAACCGACGCCATAACCTTTCCGACCCATTGAGCCTAACTCGACCAATTCGGAGCACTCTTGCCGGCTTCAGTCCGTGGCCGGGCACTCTGGTTGTAATTGTGGATCCAAGTTTCATCAATAGTTACCAATCGGCGCCAAAAGTCCGTCCGATTCCGCATCAGCAAGTCCAAACACTCTTTCGAAGTGCTCTCGCGTTCGTGTTTTTGGTCGGGAGTGAGCATGCGCGGCACCCAGCGGCAGGATAACTTCTTCATATGCAGAATATTGCCCAAAATATGGCGTGTGCACTCAGTACTAATCTTTGTGGTATCTGCTAGCTCGCGCACCTTCACTTTCCGGTCAGCCAACACCATTTCATGTATTTTTTTGACATTGTCCTCTGTAACCGCATCGGAGGGCCTGCCGCTGCGCGCACCTTCACTTTCCGGTCAGCCAACACCATTTCATGTATTTTTTTGACATTGTCCTCTGTAACCGCATCGGAGGGCCTGCCGCTGCGAACTTGATCGGCAGTGGAGTTGCGGTCACCACGAAACTCTCGAAACTAATATTTAACGGTGTAATCTGACGGAGCATAAGCCCCATATTATTTATCCAACTTTTCTATTGTTTCCTTCGTCGTTTTGCCTCTCAAAAAATAATGTTTTATGAGAGAACGAAAATCGTTTTTGTCCATACTCAACATGATGCCAAACACGTCAACAACAATCAGCTGTCAAAACAAAACTAAAGACAGTATCGCACTGAAATTTGGCATGTCTGCCTAAATATGAACGGACTTGAAGGCTCCATAACCGTTTTTGCAGTAGCAGTGCATTCTGGCGGTCAAGGAGGTTAGTTTTCACCCCACCTAGTACTCGTATAATAAGATAAATATCTTTTTTAGTACTTGGATACAAATTGAGTAGAAAGTATAACTTAAAAACCTGAACTACGATACAAGAATAGATTGCTTAAATGACTTAAGAGGTAGAGATTATAAGGAACAAAGAAGGGATTAAGGATGGGAAGTTATAGATGAGGTATGCGAGAGGACTGCACTTTTAAAGATTGCACGGTTAGAAATGAGTTTGATTCGCGATGGTAATGAATTCCAAAGTTTGACAGCATGAATGAAAAATAAACGGCCTGAGTTTAAATATTGGTGACGTCAAGAAACGGTACTTAAATTTCTTACAGAACGATTAAAGACAAGTTTGTTAAATAAGTAGAACGGATATTTATTGTTTATGATTTTATGGTGGAATATACAATTTATTGTATTGATATATTGCTGCAGTAAAAATGCAGCCAAACAGCTTTTTTGAGTGTTCGGAAAGATGGTCATACCTATGGAGGCCGTATACGTAGCGCACCGCATCGTTGAATGCTATTTGTAACTTATGCTGGGACAATGAGTCAAGGGCGCTGTAGACAACATCGGTGTACATAATGATTGGGACTATTAATGCTAGTATCAACTTGCGTCTAGTTTCCACAGGGATAGCCATAATTTGCGTAAACATCCGTAAATCCGACCAATGACTATTTGAGTATGACTGCAGCCTGATAGAGTACGATCAATGACAATGCCAAAACTTGTGCAATGCTCAACAGCAGTAATTTTATTATTGCTTAAACATAGGAGTATATCTGGTAGAATATTCAAGTTAAATTTTCTTTTAGATATTGGTATTATTTGAGATTTTAGTGGGGTCAGAAGCAGCCTATATACGACGGATCAAGCATTTATTCGGGAAAGATCTTCATTAACAAGAAGAGCCAGCACAGAGAGCTGGTTAAAGGGTTTCCCTAGATGAAATTGAACGTCGTCAGCATAAAGATGAACAGATGTTTGCGGGCAGACTGATGGGAGATCGTTGATGAACATGCAGAATAATAATGGCCCAAGAATTGAACCTTGAGGAACTCCTTGAACTTAAGCTTTAAGAGAAGAGGATTTGCCACAAGAGGTAACTGCCTGAAATCTTCCTGATAAATGGCTACCAATAAGTTTGACAGCCCTATCACTGAAATCAAACAAGTTTATTAGCTTCCACTTTAGGATGTTGTGGTCTACCCCAGCGAAAGCTTTCGAAAAGTCAAGCAGACAAAGAAGACTTACATAGCCCTTGTCATAATCCTGCCTTATTTCGTCAAGTAGGTTTATCATAGCTGTAGAGCATCTGTGATTTACTCTTAACCCTAATTGTTTCGGGTACAACAAGTTTTCTGCGTTTTTTTTTTGTTGAAAATCAACTGTTTGCAACCCTACAACAATTAGAATAGATACCTATGCGTTTCATTAACTTAATTCAGAACGTAACATCCGAGGTGTGAAACTCATTAGAACACTATGCATCGAAAAATCTTATATCAGGTTTTCCAATAGGGACTTGACAACTTTGAATTTAATTTGTGAACGCACTCTTTCACTAATCATTAAGCTGTCATTGTCAATCTATTCAGTAAACTCAACCTTTTCATCATGCTAAAGTACACGAACGAGCAACGTCTGCAAATTATAAAAATTTTCTACCGAAATTCGGAGTCGGTGACTGCAACTTTAAGAGCGTTAATTCCAATTTTCGGTCGTCTTTCTAGCCCTAGTAGATAGGCAATAACAAGTTTAGTGCAAAAATTTGAGTCTACATATTCGTTGTGTGATGTTGGTGTGTCAGTGAGATAACGGGTTGGTCGAAGTTTCGAAAATATCACTGCCGTTCAAGGGTCCGTAGCAAACGATCCAAATCAGTCTATTCCACGGCGTTCTCAAGAATTGGGCATCGCTCAGACCACTTTATGGCGTACTTTGCGTGAGGATCTTGGTTTACCACCATACAAGATCAAGCTGACGACATGTGGTTTCAACAGGATGGTGCCACAAGCCACACAGCACACGTTACAATCGATTTATTGAAGAGTTAGTATGGTGAGCGTGTTATCTCAAGAAATAGGCCAGTCGATTGGCTGCTAATGCTGCAAGATCTACCACTTTGATCAAAAAGTTGCAAATTTAAATTCATTTCTAAAGTTGTAAAAAATCGCCAACACACACAGAGATAGATGTACTCTTGGCTACGTAACTTTTGCAAATGTCAAGCTATGACGCTAAGATTTAGAGGGAATATCAACAACAGATGTACTAATTTAACAAAAAAAACTCAAATCGGAACAATGGGAGCGCCACACGTTTTTTATGATAGTGATGATTTGTATGGAAACGTAACAACATGTGTCACTTTGTAGGCAAATCAAATAGTAGTAATAGTAATAGTAATAGTTACCGCCGATAGCTGTTTTTTTGGCCTCTGAAATTAAGCGCTGATACCGATATTAAAAAAAAACACTCCTTATACGAGGGCGGGTCAATAAGTCCGTGACTTTTTGAATTTCTGACCTCCTTACTGAAACAGCAACACTGCTCCTGTCAGTTGACTCCTGTCAAAATTTAAATGGAAAAAAGTGAATTTCGTGTGCTTATTAAGCATTATTTCTTGCGAAAAAAAACCATTACCGAGACCAAGGCTAAGCTTGATAAATACTATCGGGACTCTGCACCATCGATTTCAATGGTAAAAAAGTGGTTTACTGAATTTCGTTGTGGCCGTACAAGCACTGAAGATGCCGAACGTCCTGGACGCCCAGTTGAGGAATCTACACCCGAAACAATCGAAAAAATTCACGATATGGTGTTGGCCGACCGAAGATTGAAAGTGCGAGAGATTGTGGAAGCCGTAGGGATCTCGAATGGCTCAGTGGTTTCAATTTTGAATGATCACTTGGGCATGAGAAAGCTTTCCGCAAGATGGGTGCCGCGTTTGCTCACAGTCGACCACAAACGCAATCGTGTAACAACTTCACAGGAAGGTTTGGCGTTGTTTAATCGCAATATGGAAGAGTTTTTGCGCCGTTTTGTAACCGTGTACGAAACATGGATCCATCACAACACACCAGAGAACAAACAACAGTCAAAACAGTGGGTTTCTAAGGGTGAATTGGCGCCAAAGAAGGCCAAGGTGGGTTTGTCAGCCAATAAAGTTATGGCGACTGTTTTTTGGGATGCACGCGGGATAATCCACATTGACTACCTCCAAAAGGGAAGAACAATCAATGGGGAATATTATGCCAACTTATTGGACCGATTCAATGACGATTTGAAAAAAAAACGACCTCATTTGGCCAAGAAAAAAGTTCTTTTCCACCAAGACAATGCAAGGGTGCACACATGTGCAGTTGCCATGGCAAAAATCCATGAATTGGGCTATGAATTGCTCCCTCATCCACCCTATTCTCCAGATTTGGCTCCGAGCGACTACTTCTTGTTCCCAAACCTCAAGAAATGGCTTGGTGGAAAAAGATTTGACTCCAATGATGAAGTCATCTCGCAAACAAAGGCCTATTTTGAGGACCTCGACAAATCATTTTTTTTGGAAGGGATAAAAAAATTGGAGAAGCGTTGGACAAAGTGTATAGAGCTCAAGGGAGACTACGTTGAAAAATAAAATTCTTTTTTTATCAAAAAATCTGTGTTTTAATCCAAAAGTCACGGACTCATTGACCAGCCCTCGTATTATAATGCATAATTCAAACCAGCTACTTGACAGTAGTAAGACCAAAAGTCTGACGTTTGACTCGTTCCCATCTTACTTCAATGCAGTGTTAGGGAAAAAGGGAATTTTTGCAGCACATTCGGAATTTATTGCTTTCAAAACACGCAACTGTTTTCTTAGGTTAACAGGTGAAACAGGTGAAATACTACTTTAAAATCGTTGAATCCATGGATAGTCCACTAGAGGAAAACCACGATTTAAGTGCGGCGCGCCAGTGAAAAGCTTGATTGGAAAAGAGTTTGCTGTCGAGTTGAATCTAGGGTTTGTTGGTTTTGACACAGCTCTATGGCTCTGGACTGCTGTGCATCTCGCATTTCACATTTTACGCTAGTAATTGTCCTACAAAGCCATCAAAGCACAATGGATACATAAAAAAATTTATATTTGCTTGCAAGGTTGAAAATCAGTGATTAAAAATATATGTGTTCATTATTTTCAACTTGCTGGTAAATCGAGTTTGACCTTCACTTGCTTATAGTGTAAACACTAAATTGTAGGTTTATTTTTTACGCCTAATTAAATGGTTTAACCGAATTCATGCTCTGTCATATCATCTACAAATCTACTGAAACAACAATTGTTAAAAGAGCAGTCTTTTTTGTCGACCAACATACATATACGATTATTGTGAAAATAAGTTCCTAATTCACCCACTATTCGTCGATGAAAATCATTTGACATAATCACTACTTATCTGCTTATGATTTGATAACATCATGACTGCAATATATTTAAATTTAGCACTTAATATTAAAAAAAAGAAGAGACAAACGGTTTCAAGCTGATTAAACATTTTCAAAGTTCATGCAGGTTATCTACGAGTTGAAAAACGTCTAGCTTACGTCAAAAATATAAACAAACACAAAACGTCTAAAGTTCAAAATATCAAATACAAAACACGAAATAAATTAAAAATCCCCTTTTTGTGAAATATTAAAGTCGTTGCAATTATACATCGATCCCGACCCCAGTTTTAAGCTGTAAAAAGCAAAACCCCCGCTTTCTGAATTTATTGATTCCAAAAAGGAGTTTGATGAGAATGCAAATTAGATGCAGATAAATATCTGAATATACTCGTATTCCTGTCTTTCAGTCTGCGATTACTGTAGGTGTTCTAGACACTTTACCAATTTTATTAAGGGTTGTATTGATATTAGGTTTCAGAAATGTATTATTAAGGATTGCGAACAAAGCCCAAACTAGAAATGCAATTTGCAATTATTTTTGCTAGTAGCTCGAGCTGTAAATCAGTAATATCGCGCCGAATGTTGGTTTTCAAGTCGTCTACTGTCTCTGGTTTATAATAAAAAAATAATGCGAAGGTGGAGCCCAGTACGCAGCTTCAGTACACGAAATTAAGGGCAATCGGTCAAAGATCGAAACCCTTAATTGTCGCTGAGTTATTAGCATAAACCTTACTTTTTAAATAACCCCACAGGGGGGAGTCTAAAGGTTTTAAATCGCATGACATTGGAGGCCAATCAAAGTCGTAGAGTGCCATTCTTGTAAGCGAGGTCCAATTATTTACTTCGGCGACGAGTTGAGTTGCCTGGCTGGTTTTGAACACTTTCGCTCACAGTGGTGAGGTTTTGGTGTATACGTGCTGGCCGAGAATGCTGATGTGAAACCGAAACTGTTCTTCAAAACGTTTTATCCTTGCACAAATTCCGGACTCACTAGGGCGATTATATTGACCGAATTTCGGACTCACTAGGGCGATTATTTTCACCCAAAATTCGCGAATTTTATGTAATGTTACTTTTATAGATCACCCATTATCGTAGTAAGATTGAATAACAAAATACGTTGTTGCGTGGTAAACGACTCTATGACTAAAATTGCTAATGATCGTATGACATACTACCTTGATCAGAAAGTTCCCGCTACGTAGCCAAGAGTACATTTATCGCTGTGTGTGTTGGCGATTTTTTACAATTTTAGAAATGAATTTAAATTTACAACAATGAACTTGTAATAAATTTTGCGTAAAAAATGGATTTAATGGTGCGCGAACGTTGGAAATGTTGGAAAAGTGTTTCGGCAACGATTCTCTAAAGAAAATGATCGTTTGCCAGTGGCACGAGCGGTTCAAAAGTTGTCGTGAGTCAATCGAAGATGATGAACGCAGTGGCAGACCATCGACATCGAAAACCGATGAAAGAGACCAGAATTGTGGGTAGAAAACTCGTGGATTTTGCACCATTATAGCGCACCGTCGCAGAGTGCCATCATTATTCGTAATTTTTTGACAAAAAATGTAACAAATACCATCCAACAGTTACCGAATTCACTTGATTTGGCTCTCTGTGATTTCTTTCTGTTCAATCGAGTTAAAAAACCACTACGGGGAACGCGTTTCAGCAGCCAGAGGAACTAATGGAAGAATCGCCAACACACACAGAGATAGATGTACTCTTGGCTACGTAACTTTTGGAAATATCGAGCTATGACGCTAAGATTTAGAGGAAATATCAACAACAGATGTACCAACTTAACAAAAAAAAACCAAACCTCAAATCAGAACAATTAACCACACGGTGGTTTTTCCGGGAACTTTCTGATCAAGGTAGTATGTCAAAAAGATCAACCACAGTAAGTCTAGTAATTGACAGCCAACATCCATACCACCTGTTAGCTCACCCTTCATGAGTACGCGAACGGATTTTGGACTGTTATTCGTACATTTGGACAGTAGGCGAACAGAAATTGTATTAATAATCAGAGTATTAGTGGTGCGAAATCGATATATTGTATTATTAGCTTATATGAAGGAATATTTCAGTTTAAAAGTTGCATTGAACAATTGTTTTCGAACTAAATTTTCCTAATCTGTAAGCTTCTGACAGTTGTCAATTTAACAGTCAAAAAGTGCTGCCACTTCAGAAACAAATACATTTTAGATTACTTCTGGATACGACACCTGCTCAAAAAATGCAAGTACTCGTATTCTCTTATATAACCATAACATGTTCTACCACTTAACATAGTAGCAGTGAAATACAATTTTCAATATATTCCAGTCTGGTAAAAGTCAGTTATGAGTTCAGAAAAGATCCGCTCCGTATTTCCACAGTGGCCAGCATAAGCCACATGAAACTCATAATCAATAACACAAATAGACTTGCTTCAATAGCTCTTATCTGCTCAAAGCTTTTGCCAATTCCCAAAAAAAAAACAACTTCTTTAGTAATTGTTAAAGCTAATATCGGGTTTCTCAGCATTTTGGCTCAAAGTTTTTTTTTGTAGTTTTTTTGTAGAATAAACTTTGTTTTTTAAATAGCTCAAAAGCAAAAAGCGCGTAGGAGTCAAATTAGGACACCCCGGATGTCGTTCGCTTTAAAAAGTTAATTTTTTGCCCCACAATGTGGTATGGCGCGTCATCTTGTTGAAACTAGTATTGTTTGACTTTTCACACAATTGTGAACACAAAAAGTGCGGCAACTTCCATCGATATCGATTGACATCGAACGATCCTCTAACTTCAAAGAAACATAGCCCAATGATGGTTTTGAAATAAAAACCGGCCTAGCCCCCTTTTCTGTCGTGCAATTTTGTTTCCGGGGTTATGTGAGGATTAATGGTATCCCAAAGGAGATGAATTAATGATATATTCCACTATATGCACGATTAGTTAACACAACCGACTGAATAATTAAAAATTTATTTTCACCGTCACTATTGCGATGTAAAGTTATTTGAAAGTTAATTATACTAGATTAAAGTTTTCAAATCGTGAATGCTGAATTCGTTTGGTTGAGAATTGTCAAAGTTATTAAAGATTCCTATACCGAAGTTTCAGATGACACATCCCACTACATAGCACAAAAAAAGGCGCAGAAAAATCAAGAAATTCCACGAAACTCAATTAGGACATCCGCATAACCAAAACTCACAATTTTATGAGGAAGAAAAAAAACCTAGAAGTCAATGTATCATATCTCTCACACCTGTGTCAAACCAGTCTAGAATTTCAGGCGCGGGATATGGGGAATGGTTACATTTGGCAAAAGGAAATTTTAAAAGTAACTGCGGTGATTTTCACAAACCGAAAACTTTAGCTTCGAATACGCTTGATCTTTATTCGAACAGATATTCTGCGCAGAAAATACCGTTGTTTGAGCACACTACCTTATTCAGGGAAAAAATTGACAAGTACGTTTTTGCCTCCGTAACGTCTAAAGAGTTACAATCGTATAAAATTCAAATGCACAAATACTCGAATCGGGACAGCATTGAAGGGAGGAGGAACGAATAATCTAGTTGGGACTATTTGGTAGAGATAAGTTGATCTTCAATGATATTGTGAAGACTATTTCATACCTATTCACAGATACGCACGGAAATGAAGTAGAACTAAATTAGGAGACCAAGATTTCCCCTCGTCTGTGGTTATTTTGCTCAGATTAAGGACGACCAAAACTTTTGTTTTTAAATGGAATGGAATCATACAAAACATCACAGAGTATTGTACAAAAGAGAAAGATACCAAGCTCAACGCGAATAGATGTACAAATTACAGCAGAAACAGAATTACAGAAGGAACCACTTATTCGTAATTTTCAAAACTAAATCGCCTTGGGTAATGTGTATATGTGTATGAGCATGACTCAGCTTGGCAAATCATATCTTAGCACAACAGAAAACCGTGGAAAAGAAATTTAATTGGAAAATTTCAATGAGCGCTTATCTAAATTCTTACACTAGATTTATTAATTAAACTAATTTTAATCATTCAGTGTAAATGTGGGACTTGCCAACAAAGTTATAGCGTAACAAGTGCTTATGCCACACTACGTGAAAACTATGGAAATTCCAGTCACTGTTTAGCAAAAAAAACCAAAAACATCAAATGGAATATCCAGTTCCTTCATAGTCAGTCTCATCATACCTATATATACGTAGATGAACGTATGTAGCTCCCATAAGGAATGAAATGAATTCCATAATAAGCCAGCAGTTGAAAATATCTGTGTCAGCTAAACCGGACTGTAACTGATAGGTATTATAGTTTGAAATGAAGAAAAATTGTAAGATTGTCGCAACTTTTTCGCACAACGTGCAGAGTAAACATATCTAGCTTTTCCATTTGTTGTCATCAAAAATTTAAAATATTTTCAATTTAAATAATTTGCAAACATTTTCTACAAGAAATGCGCGTTGTAAATCGGGCATACCCTCACTGGTATCATGGTTGCAACATGTAAACGAGACATTATCGGCTGCTTAAGGTGTGACTAATTTTATCTGCAGATGTTTTAAGTATCTAAGAGTTAAGCTCTGTTGAGAATAGTGTTGTTGTTGGGCGATAATAAAAATTCATTTCGAAAAACCACCATAAAATTGTGACACACGGCTTTTCTCGGTCATGTATTCTAGTTGATTTAGTTTACAGGTGAGTCTGGGACAAAATCAATGTCATATTGCAGAGAACCTAGGCACAGCGTTATAGACCCATTTGGTCCTCAATTTTTAATTTTATCTTTTGCCTTCAGATATTCTATAAATATGTCCTATGTTACTTATTATGCGACGCAAAGGCTTAAACGCTTCTTAGGCCTTCTTGTGTTAATGAACTCAACTGCCAAGTTAGCTATGACTATAATCTACAGGTAGTAAGCGGGGATCGCAAATAGAAGTAACTGTGGAAAAGGAAGGTAGCCAGAGCTTTGTCAAAATTGATGGTATTTACAAGGATAATTTGATTCCAATCCGACTTCATGTTTTACGGTGGTAGTGGACTTAACAAATAGTCTTCAACATAAAAATAGGCGTTGACTACAAATTTTAAGATACAAGCTGGACATTTTCGAACATGTGCTTACTTCCCATCTAGATTCAGTTTTCTCAAGATAGATTAAGTGTTAGTCAGCCTGTACTGCTACAATTCGAATTGGCGCGGAACTTAAGTTTAGCCGTGATTAATCGGCAAACTACTGACTGTCTTATATCTTTCATCACTCAGATATAATCTTCATCTAGGAAGTATGATAGGATAAACCACAAGTTATATGAGTAATGTCATACCAGGCAATTTTACCCGCAGGTTAAGAAAAGAGGCTATTTTTTCTATGGCAGATGGTAAGCATAGATCATACGACAATATGTCTGGCAACAGACTTATCTACTGGATTTTGCGGCGCGACTAGGGCATGCACTAGATCTCTTGATCTCAATTTTCGATATCATCTAAAAGGATATGCCAGTCTTCGGATATGAAACAATAAACCAAATTGATAACGTTAGGCATTCTGCAAGATAAGAATGCAGATTTGCCGAGCGCCATACCAAAGAAGAACTAGTGTGAGAAGATAAAACGTAGAAAGCTGCGATCGCAAGAAACCGCCAAACGCGTATCTTAGGACCTTTCAACAACCCTTACGCAGTCAGCATCAAGTAATGAAGACCAGCGAAATTGCTGCTTACGCGTCATCAGAGACGCCGCAACTGATATACCGGGCTTCCCCTGACCATCACCAAGAAATGAGTTATGCACATGCACCTAACAAAAAGAAGCGTACAAAGTGGCGCTGCAACGAAGAACGAGACCCACTCGTGAGCTTTACAAGCAAAACATACAGGAAAAATATCGGCTTGTTTAGAAGAAGAAAAAAGAGTAGAAAAGCGCGCGAATAAACCTACTGAGAGTTGGCACTTCGGGAACGAGATACGGAAGTTTTACCAGCTGATGAAAAGAACGTGTAAAACAAGACTCATGCAGAAATCTGCAGGGATGTTAACGAAAAACTTGTGGTAGAGTCACAATTGGGAAAACATCCTCCCGTCAGGCAGAATAGAATACCCAATTTAGATGACTTTCGTACACTTACGAGGGCTGTATGATAAGTAATTGTGTTTACCGACTGATGGCAACTCTGATGCAAAATGTGTATGCCATCATATAGCCATTTTAAGAACAATGACTGTCAAAATTTCAGACAGATGTATCGAGTAGTTTTGTTTTGACAGGTGTTGTAAGTCATCAAGTTCGTGTTTATTTGCAATCATTGAGAAAGAGCAATATCTATCAGTGATTCGATTTCTTTTTTTGATGGGAAGACGTGTGAGGAAATCAAAGTGAAGTTGCATGCCGTTTAAAAGCACCATGCATCTTCGATGACTACCATCAGATATTGGTTTAATGAATTCAAGTGTGGCCGAACATCCGTTTTTGACGAAGAGCACTACGGAGGTACTACGGAGGATATGGTTAATAAAATCCATGATATCGTGTTAGCAGGTCGTCGGGTGAAGGTCAAAGAAATTGCTGACATTGTACACATTTCAATTGAACGCATACAAAATATCCGATACGAAAAATTAGGCTGTCGGCGAGATGGATGCCATGTTTGCTAACAGTAGTGCAAAAACGAAAACTTCGAAAGAGTTTCTACGGCGTTTCGTGACTGTTGACGAAACATGGATCCATCACTACACGCCAGAAATGAAAGAATAGTCAAAACAGTGGATTTCACCCGGCGAAACTGCTTCAAAGAAGGCGAAAACGGTTCCATCGGTCGGAATAGTCATGACCACCCTCTTTTGGGATTCGCAAGGCATCATCTTAACCGACTATTTGGAGAAAGGAAGGACAATCACGGGGCAGTACTATGCTAATTTATTGGACCGATTCAATGCTGTATTAATAAAAAGGTTTGTGATTTCTGAAATGACTTTTGGCGGAAAGCGATTCTCGTCAAACGAGGAAATCATTGCCGAAGCAGAGGCCTATTTTGTGGTCGACAAATCATATTTTCTGAATGGCTTGAAAAAGTTAGTTATCGAAAGGAGACTATATTAACATTTAGAAATAGATTAAAAAAATTGTTTTAAATGCGTTTTCTTGCCTAACACAGGTACTTATCATACAGCCCTCGTAAACAAAACGAAGTACGGATAAAAATATCAAAGGTTGAATCCAAGAAAACTGCTGGACCTGACGCTCACAGTCCGAGACATTTAAAGCTACTAGAACGGCTTATTTCTCACATCTAGTCAAAAGAGTGTTTGCCTGATGAATGAAATCTCAGTATCTTTTGCCCGAGCCACAAAGAAGAAGACCTCTTAATTCCGTCAACTATAGAGGCACACGAGTGTTTTGGGGTAATAAGTCCCTGAAAATTAAAAAAGACTGCGCTGCCAACTCAAATCCATTAAGCACCTTTCACAGAGCGCGCAAACAAAAATGGAAAAAGGAAATTCCGTGTGCTTTTTAAATACTTTGTTTTTTGCGCAGGAAAACAAAAGCTAACAAAGTATTTTGGGACTCTTCTCAATCGTTTGCAACCATCCACCACTAAACACTCAACGATATATGAAATCCAAGGTATGAGTGAAGGTGCACGAACTTGAAAAGGCTTCAGGCTTATCACATGGATTAGTGGTATCAGTTTTGTAAAAACTTACTTACTCGACAGATGGGTGCCTCATTTGCTTACAACTGACAACAAACGCAATCGTTTGACAACTTTAAATTAGTGTTTGGCGATGCTCAATCACGATTCGTACGAGTTCTGCGCCGTTTCGTAACCGTGAACGAAGCATGGATTCGTCACAATACATCAGAGACCAAGGAACTATTAAGACGGTAGTTTCTCCGTCGGCCAACAAGGTGATGGCGACAGTTTTTTAAGAGTGTTATTCACATTGATATCTAAAAAAGGGTAAAACAATCAACATCGGTAATTATCCAGAGCTGTTGGATTGATTAGACGCGGGTTTGAAGCAAAAACGACGACACTCTGGAAGGAAAAAAGTTCTCTTCCACCAGTACAAATCCGCACCGGTGACAAGCCCGCAGTTTCAGTGAAAAAATTACATAAATAAGGTGATGAATTACACCCTTATTCAACATATTCTTCAGATTTAGGCTCGGCGGTAAGAGATTTAGGTCAAATGAAGAGGCGAGATGTATCGAGCTCAAAAGTGCTAAGGTTGAAAAAATTGTAAGGTCGCCAATGCCAGCATTTATAGAGACGAGCTCAACAGAGCTTTATCTAGTTTTGACTTTTTTGCCAATTACGTCCATCTGAGTAGAATGACGATGGAGAAAGCTCGCTATTTTGTCAGGATCGATAACGACTTAACTTTTACTCTCGAGCTCTTTGACAAGTCGATTCGTTGACATCTGGTTTCTGAAAAACCAAACTGTAAAGAATTGTTTGGAACTCACAGGTGGACATCGGGCTACGAACAGGTACTGCGAAAATATGCAAATATCGACAAAATTGTCAGAATATTGCGCGCTGTCAACGGTGCGTTCGGAAGTTTTAAAAAGAAATCTGCCAAAATGTGTTAACCGGTTATGAGGGCAAAAGTAAGTACATGTTGTCAACAAGAAGAAACACAATCGATTAACTTTTTGGAAAGAAATGTCACACTCGACAGCAAAATATTGAGGTAATAAGGAACTGCTGCCAATTGTCAAAAACATCTAAGTAGAAATAAATTGAAGAATGACTCTTTCCAATAGCTGTTCTTTTTTTTGGAACATGGAAGAAGTTTTCCTCAGTCGTTTCGAGAAAAAGATTCTTCGTGTAGAAGATTCAACTACGAACTATAACAGCTGGAAGCGACATTGACCTGGTCAGAAAAGTGCGCAACAGTCCCTTCATATGGTGAGGATGTGTAGACCAAATGAACTCGAAAGGTGTTGGAGTCAAACTCGGAGGGTCGATGCAGTAGATGAAGATTTCACCTTAAGTGGGGTGAATAAGTTCAAAGAGACCTCAACCGATTTTTGGTGCCTAACTGGAGGGACCTAGCTACGCTTGGCGCTAGTAAGTTGAGGACCAGATTGACCACGAAATGTAGCGCTAAGTAACTAAGTCAATCTTAAGAAAATACTACATTTTTTGGGGAAAACTAAGTATTATGAATTTTAGTGGGAGTTTCCATAGTGATGGGCCAGTGTTTTGAAAGACTGCTTTTTAACTCTATTTGACTTAATTATCAAAAAAGTTAAAACTTAAAATACGCTGCAAATTGATTGCAGCTTAGCAACCAATATATTTTCTGTAATTAAAATAAATTTTAAGTAAAACATAAACTGCAGTGAATCCCTGGGGGGATTTCACAAAGTACAAGCGTCGCACGTTATAAATTTGGCTTGGGACTAAGTTCACTCATCGACCTCATAAAAGAAGATATAACGCCACGGAGTTATGATATTTTATTGTAGCTCATGATACTAGTACAGATGCAACTGACAAAACGATAAACCTCGCTCTGATTAAAAAAAAAGTTGTTAACTAGAAGTAATTACTCGAATAAAATATGACTAGGGGTTCACCTTTGTCAATTAATTTTATCCTACATCAAGCGGAAAGGCAGAGATAACTGACAGATATAATTAATTTTAATTATTTGTTGCAATTTCCTGTAGTTTTATGTTAATTCAAGTACTAATTCTAACTTTTGATTTGGATTTTTAACTCTCAGTCTGAATCTTGTGAACTTTTACTCGTTTCTTTTTCTGGGGAGATGGTAGCCAGAAATAACAAATTTTTGTTTACACAGCACACACTCGTTGTTCTCCCAGTGTTCCCCCTTCTTTGGAATGCGACATAAATATTTTCATATACATATAGTGTCGCTTACAAAGAATTCAATCACGAGATGGGCAATTGAATTTTAATTGAATCTCAATTGCCCGGCAAATGATTTGTTTATTTTAAAATGACTAACTTCCATATCTGACGAACTTAACACGCACATTTCTCGCATTGTAGCCTCGAAAAGGTCGTGCGTCAAATACCCCATCCGGAATTGGAAAATCCGCCAATGTTCTCACAAATTTTTGGGTTAATTGGATTTTATTACAATTTTTCAGTGAAAAAAAAAATGAATCCAAACCAGTATGCAATTCTCAAAATTGTCAGCAATTTTTGCGAATTTCACGATGAAGTGACAAGAGGCATGGTGTGCTCGCGGTCTGTATAGAGTTACACATCAAAATTAAAAAAAAAATTAATTAATCAGCCCAAATGAAGGCTAAGCAGAAAGACATCCGTTCCATCTGTGTGGTCTGACCAGGTCATAAATTTATCTTCAGTTTATCATCCATTTTTCGTAACAAAATCCATGAGATAACAAGATTATCTTTCATAACAATCTTCTCAAACTGTGTTGCCTCCGAAGACATCGCACAGTCTGAGCTAATTAAAGATGCATTTCAACATCTGTTGGATTGAATTTTTTTTATTTTTATTTTTATTTTTTTTATTTCTTCTTTATGCAACGTCACATGTTTGCTGATTTTTTACCTTCACGATGATTCCGTTCCGGATTGTTGGGGCCTTGTTGTTTATTTTTTATTTTATTTTCACTTTTAACCCCACTAATGAGGGAATGCAATTTTTCGCAGATACACGATCACTCGGAAACGTAATTAACACAACAGATACAAGGTGATACAATACCACCGCTCGTAAATGGTAAAAGATCGCGTAGCGTTCACGATCGTGATCAACAACCGTTCTCGTTCGAATTGAAAAACACACTCAACGGAGTGATCAGACCGAAAGTTAAACAAACTTGCGGGACTATGAGCCACTGAAACAGGTTGCGAGACGGTTTGAATAATTGTTGTTGTTGGTGGAAGCTTTGGAATTTCGAAAATTTCCCAAATGACCAAGTGGGTTATTTTGTTGTGATCAGAAACCCAAGTCGATAAGGTCGATTCATGAAAGTTCTTACATTTGATAAAACGGATCGAACTGGGTTGAGAAAATTTCATTATCAAACTATTTGTGAGCTTTTGGGGAGGTCTGGTCTGTGGTGTCGATTCATAGTGAAATTTGCTAGGAGATGGCGCTGCTTGAATTCAAATTTTTCTTTTAAAAAAACGTTAGCGCTAGAAACTTGCTTTCAATGGGCAATCGAGACTAAATTAGAGGTCTTATCGAATAACGTAAAGTATGTGGCATTACAGCTATAGAAGCAATAATAGAACTAACGCCCCTACACTTAATGATCAGCAAAGTGGCTTTACGCAGCTCAGCAAGTATGGTACAAGCCAAAGAACTTAATCTTTGCGACCACCCGGACTTAAAGATCCTACTTTCTGAAATACCAGAACTTGATATCATCTACGTGGTAACAGGTCGCCTTCAGAAGACGTAATGCAAAGAAGCAAGGGGCAGCAACAACCCACCAAATAGCCAAAATGGCATAGAGTGATATGCGGATGGTTCTAAAATGAAAAGGGGAGTGGGAGCATATGAATTGGTATGGGATAGAGTCCTAGTGTATTCCAAGCTGAAATTCACGCCATTCAAGAATTCGCCAACCTCATCTACAACTCTTGCATCAAAGGCGCAAACATCCATATGTTCACGGATAGTCAAGCAGCTATAAATGACCTTAGCTCGCAAATCCTTGTCCCCAAATCAGTCATGTACTGCTGCAAAACCCTCCAGCACAAGAAATAAGACCGAACTATGGTGGGCTCTTGGGCATGAGGGTATTGATGGCAATGAAAAGGCCGATGAACCCTTTTTCTACACCTCTAAAACAGCAGTAAGTCTAGCCAAATAATGCTGGGAGCACTCAAAATGCATCTCATATGGGGAGGGGTCTCAAAGTCTAAGACAGGCCAAATGAGCCATCCTGCCCTTCAATAAAAGCGCCAACAGATGTGTGAATCTAGGTCGGCATGATATCGAAAACCTAGTGCCGACTTCTTCTTGAAGAAGACGAAACAGCTGATCACATCTTGTGTGAATGCCCAGCCCTCAACGGAACCAGACAGAATACCTTCTTCAGGGAACAACTCGACAGCTCTGACAAACCGGTACAAGAGATCTTCTAGGTCTAAGTGGTTTTTTATTGCAATTGACGAGTCAGAATTTAAAAGAAAGAGCGGTATTCAATACTATAAGACTTATGTCTCATTGTACGACTGTTGGGGAATTTTAAATTTTTGAGCATTGGGTCGGGAAAATATTCGCAGTATTTTGTTGTTTGACGCCTCGGCTTTCTGATCTCGATGCTGTTTGAGTATGGGAAGGATGATTGGGCGAGTGACTGTGGTTTAACGTTTTAAGTTCGGGTAAAGGGCTTACTTTAACTTTTCGTAATCGTCTGCATGCATAAATCCCTCACATGCCTCCACTAACGTGCATATCCAGCTAGAGCGGTCTTTTATCTCCTACCTGTGTGGGTAACATAGACGATTTTTGGAAGAATGCGATTCTGTAGGTGGCTTGGGTATATCCCACAGTTGTGTCAAGAACGATTTTGAAAAAGTCTTATGACAGCGAATCAATGAAGATGTGACTTAACATGAAAATTTGATCTATGTTCAGTGGACTAACCAGGCCTAAGATTATATTGATAGGGGTCGGTCAGACTGCTGACAAAGGTTCGTAGGTATTCACATAATACTGTAGACAATAGACTAAAGCTTTGAAATAACTATTTTTATATTATCTTGGACGGCAAGACGAAGAGTTACCCAGGTTGACTGGTTCATTTTGTGCGAATGTGTGTCACTGTTTAATAGTAAAAATAATCTTTTCTGATTTTTACATTTTTGTTCGGTCGTAACACCTTTATCATACTTATTTTATTTTTCTGATAAAACTTCCAAATTTTATTTTTCTGTTAGCACCTCTGTAAAGCCTTGATTGAGTACTTAGAGGGTTTTTGTTGGGATTGGTTAAGGCCCAGTACATTAGGGACTAATTTTCTAACTGGTCCTTGGCAGTAGTGCCATTTGTCTTCTACATTTGATGATGTCGGCAACGGGCTTCTCGAGAGTTTAAGGCAGACTCGATCGAAAAATATCCTGGCGATCTTTGACGATTCGAGTCATTCGACGGAGAATTCACTCGCAATGGTTCGGTGACTTTGAACTGTTCTAGATATCTGCAACCGTATCTCGGCAATAAAAAGGTAATGGTCCGATTAATACCTGCTTGGAAAGTAATATAATACCTTGTGAAGAGTTGCTTATACCATTTACTCGTATCTTTGATCCACACTATTTTAATTCCAAGATTTCGATAATATCGGATTTCTTGCATTCGGGGTTCTTCGATTGTTCCTCGTCGACACGCGGTCTGTCTGTTAAGTGTCCGAACATTTCACGTTCAAATCCGAAGGTCACTAACCGAGGAGTTTAGCTGGAGCGTTATATTTTCATCACTTCTGTTTAGGCTTGACGAAGTCCAGTAATATGTTACTTGCACAGTACTTGTATAGTTTACATAGATATTGCACGCCGAAGGAAAAAATCTAACCAGTTTCTAAACAATTTGTATGAACAAAATGTATTATAAAACCGAAGTCAATTCTTGGGATCGTATGTGTTGTATTGTGTGTACAGCCGACGAGCAGGCATGCGCCGCGCCGTGCAGATGTGTCTGTGGTTTCTGTTTTCAACCTTTATCTTCATAGATAAATAAAAAAAATAGTACTGAAACAGACAAAATAGTACTCAACATTTTTGAATGAGCCAAATAAAATGATTGCATATGCATATGCAACCAATGTAACGTCATTGGTACGTGGATCGTGGCACGATCACAATGAGGGAGTAATGAAAGCATCCCAATATTACAAAATTTAAAAACGAACGAGTGCGTTCAGCGAGCGGGGCATTTTAGTGCGTTCGCTAATACTTTCCTGGTTGTGCGGATATGAAGTCATGTTATATTTACTTGTATGATTTCAAAATTTAACTATAAAAAGTTAAAAATAGAACAAATAGTACTGAAAGTTGAGAAGTGGTACTTGCGTACTACGGAAAGTGAAATAGTACTGAATTCAGTACAATAGTAAGTCTTTTTGCAACTCTGCTTCATACATAAAACAACCACAGTTCACGGAGCTGCGTGGCGCGCTCGCTGGCTGTGTAGTTGCTTTACCTCATTCGCCGTCGACTCTCTACAGATTTTGATGTTTATTTATGTGACTGAACAATTTTTTTTAGTAAATATTGTCAGCGGTACTTTTTCAGCGATATAATATTTTGCAGTTTATTTTTCGATAGCAATGGGTGACAAGAGATTACCTGTAGTTTCTTGTTCTGTTTGTAGGAAAACTATAAGGTATTACACGGACTTGAAAATTGTTAAATGTCCTTCTAGAGAAAAAATGAAACTTTAAATAATTTGTCGATGAAGGCATGTGGTTTTAAAAATGAAGGCAAATACTTTGTTTGTGGAGATCATTTTTGTCCCGAGTTTGTAGGAAAAAAATATCTTAAGACGGATGCTGTTCCTTCCTTAAATTTAAATTCTGATTTGGGTTCAAACTTGAATTTAGAAAATCTGAAGTCTCCTTTAACTAAACGAAGAAGAACGTCGACCAGTTGCAGCACTTCGTGTGCAAGTTGCGATCAGTTATTGGAAAGATGTGCAAAAGAGGAGAAAAAAAAATTGATAGTTGGAAAAGTGTTTAAAACTATTTTGTGTCAGCAAACGGTGTAAATGGGGATAGCCTAAGCGAAATTATAAAAAAAAATTTATAAAATGTTAGGTGTTTCTGAAGAAAACCCATTTATAATTTTTAATGATGAAAAAATATTTTGTTTTTATGATTTCCCTCATTTATTAAAATCACTTCGTAATGTTCTATTGAAATCAGATCTACAAACTCCAGATGGTGAAGTGTCTATTGATGTTATCAGAGAAATATACAATTTTGAAGATGACAACGTAGCTGAGACATTTGCAACGCAAATATTTAGCCGGACAACTGCGGCATCGATTCAAACTGCTTGTAAACTTAATTGCTTAAAAGAAAGCTCTAATAAAGCTGTGGCAATGAAAGAGTTCGTACTTAAAGTGAACAATGTTTTGACTGCATGGATAGTGGTTCACATTATGACAAGAATGTTTTAAGGTGGGGAATTCAGCTAGAGAATCCAGCTTATAATGGGTTGAAACAATTTTTGTCTTACTTAAAAGATACGAGTATACATACAAAAATCATTTAACCTTCCAAGAAACTTTTGTTTAAAAGGAATGGAACAAACTATAAACGGGGTCTTATTACTTTATCATGATATAAGCAATGGCCTATATGAGAACGTGGATTATTTACTAACAAGACATCAAGATGTATTAGAAAATTTATTTTCTATTTGCATCAAAGGTGGTTACAACAAAAATCCATCTGTTTACGAATTTAATGTTTTGATGTCGAAAATTCTCTCATCAAATGTTATTAATTTTTCTCCTTTCAGTAACTGCGATGATGATGATGTAGAATTTTTAAACGTTGACTTATCCGCAACTTAAACTAATATTCCAAAAACTTCTTCGCCAATAAGTTGGCATAATATTCACAGTTGGTTGTTTTCCATTTTGATGTCAATCGCACTGGCCTTGTTGGTCAAAAGAACCAATCTGGCGTGGAGAGTTGCTTCTGTGTTGGAATGGACCTATTCTTCGTCCAAGGTAACAAATGTGTCCGAATTGCTTCTGACAAATGTCAAACGCTTCTTCGATTTTGACAATCGAGTTTCTCTTTTTTCTATTTTTGCCACAATTTACACGATTGTCTTCTTTCAATGGCTGTCATATCTTAAAATGACACATCTTTGACAGTAGTCTATTGACCGATGACAGTTGTCGACGGCTGCAATGTTGCTTTTTAAGTTACAGTGTCAGTTTATATAGGTTAATTTATGAAATTATTAATTCGATCTACTTAATTCGTATGCAAGTTGAAATTCAGATCAAGGTCAAGGTTCATCAGATTTGTGCACGAGTATATCTGCTGATGACAATGAACTATCGTGTCAAGGCAAGAAGATCAGGAAACCTGCAGAGCGTAGACTTATGATGAAGACTAACAAGAGAAGATGGTTTAACTAAGATAATTCTGGCCAAAACATCTGTTCAAAAAAATTAAATAAAGTAAGGATAGCAATAGCTAAGGTTAAGTTCAACACAGCTGTTAGATCCGATAGTTTACCAGTTTAGGTTTTCAAAGCTGCTGGAAAAAACTTTGTGGGGAGCATATACCAACTCATTTATCAGATCATTTCAGAACAGTGTATTGCTGATGAATGGAATATCAGCATCAGTAAAAGAAAGGTGAAAGTCTTTTCAACATCGCATACAAAATCCTATCTGGAATGTGAATGTCTGACACCCTTAATCAACGACCTGATTGGGCTCTTTTGTTTCAGAACAGGAAAGTCCAGCATTGGCCCAATCTTTACACTTCAGCAAATCATGGAAAATTTCAAGAAATCCACCAGATCGTTACAATCGATAGCTTTATAATTATTTTAAGTAGTAAGGAAATTTGTCTATCTTCGCTTTTTTTCTGTCCAAAACATCTTAGTAGAAATCAAATACAACGACGGATCACTTTTGCCAATCGCTGATTCTTTTGAATAAGAGAGCAATTAAGTAGTAAGTTTCTACTTGAATAGCTAAGAAGAGTCTATCCTTGATCACCCAGACCTACTGAAACACCATAATCATACACTTTATGGATGAAGACATCCTCGCTAGTTATGAGAGAAAAATAGATTCAACGACAAACTATACCTAGTTAGAAAACTGTTCATCAGTTACCTGAGATGGTGAGGATATGTAGAGCAAATTGACGCCAATGCTTCCCTAAATATAGACCGAAGGGACAACTCAATAGAGGAAGACATTTTCTCTGAGGGTGCACACAAGTGGAACGGCAGCCGAGGCGACTTAAAGTTCAGAACTAGCGGCAGGTAGCTAACGACAAAACTAACTACAGAGGTTCATTCCGAACTATAGAACCACTTAAGTAAGTGAGTAAGATGGCATTGAACTAATAAAAAAACGGTGGCAGATTTGTTTTTGCTAAGCTATTTTTAAGACCTCACTAAATATTGTCACTTCATCCTAAGACTTCTCTGATTTCAATGGGAAGAATAAATTTAATGAGATCGCCGATGAATTTTCTAAATAAGTTAGTGGAGAGATTGTCAGTACTGAAACTTGTGTAAGGGCTCCGTGAGTTCTGGGTTAGTAATTATTAAACATTGTCAGCTGAGCTCCCGGATGGCAACGATTAGTATAAGGCTTCGTAGAAGTAGCATCTTCCTACAGGTGCTGGTTCCTTAAATGACGAGAATGAGCCTCTGCAGGCGAATATCTTGCAGCTCTGCTAATAAGCCCTACTTCACGCCTCCCCGTGCCGTCATCTGGGAATCTCACTAGAAATTGCGAAGTGAAGGGGGAAAATGGCGAGTTTCCTGCGCCATAAATCAGGGTTAGTGTCGCAATAACAAAACAAGACCTTATCCGGGCTACTCCGACATATTTGGAGCTCAGGCCGGTAAGGATTTCCAGGACTTATTCAGGGTTTTGGAAAAGAGATGGTGGCGGACGAGCCCTATATGAGCCAATGGCAGCGCTCACATCCCGGAACGGATTACTGGCTTCGGTGTAACCGACCCCTTTTCCTAGGGGCATTAAAAAATGGAACTGGTCCTCCAGGTTTGGGGTTGTGCCGCCGGGGTAACTGCCCGGCCATTTAAAAAAAAAAGGAAGTTACGAAGCGTCAACAAGCCTCGGATATTGACGGATCTACTGTTGATAACCCACGCAAACGATTTAAGTACAACGATCTTCGGATATGCACGTGGAATGTTAGATCCCTTAATAGACCACGTGCAGCCGAGCAACTAGCGGAGGCCCTAGACTGCTGCAAAGCACACATAACCGCCATTCAAGAAATGCGATGGGATGGGCCGGTCAAAAAGGAGATGAAAAACTGCGATATCTACTACGGCAATTGCTATCGACGGCAAAAGCAGCGCTTATTTGGATGCGGATTTGTTGTCGGAGGCAGACTAAGACAAGAAGTCCTCATAGTAATCCGCATCAAGGCTAAATTCGCCAACATTAGCCTTATATGCGCGCGTGCGATGCTGGGGATTTGGAAAGACCATTTCTGCAGACCATATAACGGCGATGACGGACCAAATGCCGCTATCAGGCAGAATCAACCTTTCAACTTGGACGATGATGACCAACCATCCACCCGACCTGGATGAAGTGAAGATAGCCATATCGAAGCTTAAGTCCAACAAAGCTGCTGGAGCGGATGGCCTGACTGCCGAGCTCTTCAAAGCGGCAGGCGATGACTTGGTAAGGAGCATACACCAACTCATTTGTCAAACATGGTCGGACGAAAGTATGCCCGGTGAATGGAACCTCAGCATTGTTTGTCCGATTCTCAAGAAAGGAGACCCTCTGAACTGCGCCAACTACAGAGGCATCCTTAACATCGCATATAAGATCTTATCCGCCGTATTGTGTGAATGCCTGGAGCCGTTCGTCAACAACCTGATAGGTCCATATCAGTGTGGCTTCAGGCCAGGAAAGTCCACCATCGACCAGATATTCACACTACGGCAGATCTTGGAGAAGACCCATGAGCTTCAGATCGATACCCACCACCAACTCATCGATTTTAAGGCCGCGTATGACAGCATCTATAGAGACGAGCTATATATAGCAATGTCTAGTTTTGGCATCCCTGCCAAACTCGTCCGTCTGTGCAGGATGACAATGGAGAATGCACGCTGCTCCATCAAGGTCGGTAAAGATCTCACCGAGACCTTTGATGTCGTAAACGGATGAAGACAAGGCTGTCATGCGATTTTTTTTACATCGTACTTGCAAGAATAGTGCGAAACTCACGAGTAAACACAAGAGGCACTATCTTTCAAAAGTCCATCCAATTACTCGTATACGCCGATGGTATTGGCATATTTAGAAGAAAGCAGCGCGATGTCAGTGGCACCTTTGAAAGTATTGAGACGGAAACGGCGAAAATGGGTTTAGCGGTCAATGAGGGCAAGACAAAGTATATGCTGTCAAGCAAAAAGGACAACCAACACCGACGTCTCGGACAGAAAGTCACCCTCGACAGATATAACATTGAGGTAGTTAAGGACTTTGTCTACCTAGGCTCCGCTATAAATACAGACAACGACACCAGCGCTGAGGTCAAGAGAACAATAATTCTTGCCAAACGCTGTTTCTTTGGGTTAAGAAGGCAATTGAGTAGTAAAGCCTTCTCTCGGACAACAAAAGTCATTCTTTATAGGACTTTAATAATCCCGGTCCTGCCGGGGCGATCTATGGTCCCGTCTGCATTGACGGTGAGTTGAGGAGGAGATACAACGATGAACTGTATGGACTGTACAGCGACATGGACCTAGCCAGAAGAGTGAAGATCCAAAGTCTGAGATGGCTGGGTTATGTAGAGCGTATAAATAACAAAGCTCCGGTCCGAAAAGTCTTCGAATCCGCTCCCGAGGGATAGCGCAGTAGAGGAAGGTCAAGACTCAGGTGGCGCGTGCAAGTGGAAGAGGACCTCAGCCAACTTAGCGCGCGAAACTGGAGGCAGCTAGCCAGGGATCGAGCTGGCTGGAGAAGCTTGTTGACTGAGGCCCAGGTCCACCCCGGACTGTAGCGCCACCTAAAGTAAAGTAAGTAAAGTCAGCTGAGCTCCGTGTGAGTTTTACTCCGGTATTAATTTCGAGGAGGCCTCCAGACCAAATGAATGATTCCTTTTGTCTCTAGGAGGTCAGCCAATTTACCGCTGTCTCTCGGCAGAAAAGACTGCATATTGCGCACCTAAGTCTGGTAGGTAGAAATTTCCGAATATGCCGCTTGCTGTGCAAGTGATGCCGATAACGCGGAGCAAAACCTTCGTGACTGGCAGAGCTGTAAAAGAATGCAATCATTTTATCATTTAACTCATTTGACTTCACGTGGATTTGTTTCAATTCAGTGACTTCAACTTAAAAAAAAAAAATCACCATTCATTCTGAAGTCATGATTTAGCAATCATTTTTTCAAATCATAATTTTGAAGTCAAAATGAATGCAATCATGAATGCAATGCAATGCAATCAGTTTCACATGAATGTCCGTTTCTAAATCCAGACTGTTCTACAATAAGTATTTTATTTTTCTCTAAATAGTTCGTCAACTGGTCAGCTACAAACTTTTCAATCAGCTTTTCGCAAGTAGGAAGAGTATTTACTGGACGAAACTCCTCACATTTTATTGTACTTTTTATTTTTTCTACTGGTATTACTATCGTTATTTACGGAAATTTCCATTGTTTCATTTAAAGTAATATTTCGATCAGTAAAGCACGCTTATTCAAACAGAATATCAGTTATGGCACTATGCGATCCTCAAACCTCAGCAGATATTAGGGAATTAATATTGACGCATTTCAAATCTGGTAAATCTGTGCGAAATATTGCAGAAATAGTGATCCAACCTCTATTTACAGTGTTTTATATAGTTAAACGCTGCAATGATGGAGATAATTTTGCTAACAAATGGTGGCTTCTAAGACAAATCAAGAACCAGCCACACCTTAGTGCACCAAAACTTGCTGTTGAAGCAGAAAAATATCTTGGCAAAAAATACAACCCAGAAACAATTAGAAATATATTAAGGAAACATAACTTCAATGGCCGAGTTGCTAGAAGGCATTTAAGAAAAAAACGCCTAACCTTCGCCAACAAACATAAAAATGAAGATTTTACGTTTTGAAGTAAAGTAATTTTTAGTGATGACAGTAAATATAATGTTTTTCGATTAGATGGGCGTTCATATGTCTGGAAAAAAGCAAATGAAGAGCTACGGAAAAAAATTTAAAGCCAACAGTAAAGCACGGCTTGGGATCAGTTATGGACAGGACCTGGAAATCTTCATATTTTAGAAGGCATAATGGACCACAAATATTATCTAAACGTTTTAAGATCAAACAATTACTACTTCTACCAGGATAACGATCCCAAACATAAGGTCTATAATGTCAGAAGTTGGCTTTTCTATGAAATATTATTATCCAAGTTATACAAAGCAGGTTTTAGAGGAATGGTATATGAGTGGTTTAAGTCATATTTGTTGGAAAGAGAACAGAGGGTTTTAGTCAATGGTTTTTATAGTATTTCACTAAAGCTCAAAAATGGTGTCCCACAAGGTTCAGTGCTAGGTCCAATCCTGTTTCTCATCTATATTAACTCCCTTTTCAATCAAATTTTTTATGGTAAGCGTAGGGCTTTTGCAGATGACATCGCTTTCAAGTACACTGATTTTTCGATTCACGAATGCGTTGCGAAAGTCAACCATGACCTCGAACTACTTAGGATCTGGTTTACAATTCACAAGCTTATTATCAGCGAAAAAACAAAAATAATGAACTTCAATCTAACACAATGTGTCTTAGATAATTTTAAGTTCTCTTTCCATGCAAGTGCCTGCCAAAAGTTTTGTTTACCTCTTCATACCTGTGGGCGACTCAATATTAACGTAAGTGGTAGTTGTTCATCTGGTTGTTTCAATGTCGAAACAGTTGAATACTTTAAATACCTTGGTATTTTCATTGACAATTAAAATTAAACTGGAAAGTTCACAGCCAGTATCTAAAGTCGTATATGACGTTAATTATATGTAAAATGTTTCTTTTAAAACCATACTGCTCGCGAAAAGTTCTTTCAATGTTCTATTACGGCTTAGTTCACTCGAAACTACAGTATGGTATTGTTAGCTGGGGAGGTACCTACATGAATACCTTGAGATCGCTACTAATTGCCCAAAGCATATACTACGAATTATGTGCGTTAAGAATCGTTACTCAGAAAGTTGGCCCCTCTTTATCAACCTGCGCATCTTGCCAATCAGGAATATTTACATTTTTAAGGTACTAAAAGAGTTTTATAAACAAAGCGGTAATGTGTCATCTGGGAATTCTTCAGCTTATAGTTTACGGGTGAATAATTTGGCACTATTTGACATTCCACGCGTGCACAAAACACATTTTATGAACTTTTATTTAGTTTCCTCTCGTAGAATCTTTAATAAGCTTCCCATATCCGCACGATTAAATCAAAACCTCAACTCATTCTTAAAAGAAGTTAAAGACTGGCTATTTACAGTGGACCCGTGTAACTTGGAGTTAATTTTGAAAGTAACAAATTAATAATAAAATGCAAAATGACTCTTTCACTTTTTATTGCAATCAATTATTTTTTTTTTTGCTCCTCTAAAATTGTTTGTTGTTTATTTTACTTATACAAAAAAATTTCCCTTATTTCTTGTAACATAAGATCAACTGATAGTACCCTACGTCAGTTATTCTTTGAGTATAATTAGTCTTTTTGCGATCATTCAACGCTAACTTCAAAGTTCCAGAATGAATCAATGATTTATTCTACTCACTGTTATATTTTTGTAAATTGAATTTGTTATAACCCTATTTATAGGTGATAATGAATAAAAAATGAAAAAAATAAAAAAAAAAATGAAAAAAAATGACTCCCATGTGCTCGAAATGCCACCACAGTCGCCGGACCTGAATCCCATGGAACATGTGTGGAGTTATTTAGAAGAAAAATTAAAAAACCATCAAATTAGCAATAAAAATGACCTGATTTCAGCTCTGAAGGATGAATAGGAAACAATATTACCAGATTATTGCCAGAAAATAGTGAAATCGATGCCTAATCGCCTATAAGCAGTAATACGGCAAAACGGCTTCCCAACAAAATATTAAATCTTAAATTATGAGACCATATTAATATTTTTTTTTGGTATACGAGGGCGGGTCAATAAGTCCGTGACTTTTGGATTAAAACACAGATTTTTTGATAAAAAAATAATTTTATTTTTCAACGTAGTCTCCTTTGAGCTCTATACACTTTGTCCAACGCTTCTCCAATTTTTTTATCCCTTCCAAAAAAAATGATTTGTCGAGGTCCTCAAAATAGGCCTTTGTTTGCGAGATGACTTCATCATTGGAGTCAAATCTTTTTCCACCAAGCCATTTCTTCAGGTTTGGGAACAAGAAGTAGTCGCTCGGAGCCAAATCTGGAGAATAGGGTGGATGAGGGAGCAATTCATAGCCCAATTCATGGATTTTTGCCATGGCAACTGCACATGTGTGCACCCTTGCATTGTCTTGGTGGAAAAGAACTTTTTTCTTGGCCAAATGAGGTCGTTTTTTTTTCAAATCGTCATTGAATCGGTCCAATAAGTTGGCATAATATTCCCCATTGATTGTTCTTCCCTTTTGAAGGTAGTCAATGTGGATTATCCCGCGTGCATCCCAAAAAACAGTCGCCATAACTTTATTGGCTGACAAACCCACCTTGGCCTTCTTTGGCGCCAATTCACCCTTAGAAACCCACTGTTTTGACTGTTGTTTGTTCTCTGGTGTGTTGTGATGGATCCATGTTTCGTCCACGGTTACAAAACGGCGCAAAAACTCTTCCATATTGCGATTAAACAACGCCAAACCTTCCTGTGAAGTTGTTACACGATTGCGTTTGTGATCGACTGTGAGCAAACGCGGCACCCATCTTGCGGAAAGCTTTCTCATGCCCAAGTGATCATTCAAAATTGAAACCACTGAGCCATGCGAGATCCCTACGGCTTCCACAATCTCTCGCACTTTCAATCTTCGGTCGGCCAACACCATATCGTGAATTTTTTCGATTGTTTCGGGTGTAGAGACCTCAACTGGGCGTCCAGGACGTTCGGCATCTTCAGTGCTTGTACGGCCACAACGAAATTCAGTAAACCACTTTTTTACCATTGAAATCGATGGTGCAGAGTCCCCATAGTATTTATCAAGCTTAGCCTTGGTCTCGGTAATGGTTTTTTTTCGCAAGAAATAATGCTTAATAAGCACACGAAATTCACTTTTTTCCATTTTCTCCTCAAATTAGTGAGTAGTCTGATAAAAATAGCTGTCAAACACAAACTAACTGACGCAGCAAGTTTAAATTTTGACAGGAGTCAACTGACAGATGCCTGTTGACAGGAGCAGTTTTGCTGTTTCAGTAAAGAGGTCAGAAATTCAAAAAGTCACGGACCTATTGACCCGCCCTCGTATTTATGTTGTGTGTCCCATCATTAATTTGAGCTATAGAATTCGAGCTTTTTTAGTTTTTGATTGTTTTTTTTAACTTTGTGTTAATGAATTCATATGATTTTTTGTTTCTTTATAAACTGATAGTATGAATGTTCAAATTCGATAAGTATTGCATCTATAACATTTATAAATTCCTAGAAAATAATTGATATTTTTAATTTTTGTAAGTGTCCCATGTTGAGCTACTGTAAGTGATTTTTATACCTGAGGTTTCAAGTATTCAACTGCAACTAAGGGAATTTTTAATTAAGATTGCACCACGAACTGAGCTGTCTTGCGAATGTTTGTATTATATGCGAACATGTACATCAAATGATTCTCGTATAACTCGCCCTTTATTCAGTCTTTCGGTCACGTGTCAAGTCCACATTCACAGGGATTCCACAGGAATCCATAGTATGCTGGCTTTATGTTTATACCTCTTTATCTGAAAGATCAAAAAATTGAGTTCTTACCTTCCTTAAAGTGGTTCACCTCTCATAAAAACTTTTTGACTCCGACGGTATGCAAAATTGTTAAGAAGAAAGCAGTGTGAGTATGGAATAGTCTTCCCTTCTAGATGATATTGCTCGCAAATAAAACGCCATTTTTTTATTTTTGTTTTGGATAATATATATATAAAATTCATATCTCGTTTTCGTGTACTTCAGTTTTGTTTTTTTTATATATATAATGTAGTTTGTTTCTATTTAGTTTATATGATACTCGTAATAAAAAAAAAAATTAGTTTTAACATCACATACGATTCTATATCATTGCTTTTTTACATATATAAAAATACTTTTGGTTCTTACTATGTTTTTTTTTTTTTATTTTTAAATGAACTTAAATTAAAATTGTATAAGAAAAAAATAAACAAACTTATAAAATAAAAATAAGACCGTAAACACACAAAATAAGGAAAACTAATATTACAAAAATAAATTTAGTTAATTAACTTTTCACATATACGTATGTTTAATATTTTTTTCGTTTTTTTTCCAACACTCTTGTTTTGTTTATTCTCTAAAGTAATCACATGTGGTTGTCGTAGACCTATTACATATTTTCTTTTATTAATTATTATTATTATAATTATTATTTATTTTTTTTTTGTAAAAATTTCCAAAACCAATAAACGAAAGAGCTCTAATAGTTTTGATGTGATAGAAATTGTGAAATGTGAAAATTGACATGCAATTCATATGTTATAGAGTTTTCCAATGGCAAATTTTTGGGATTATTTGAGCGTATATGCCAATGTTAGTATTTTTTAAAAATTATACAATTTCAGATCTAATGAAGAAAAATATGACAACGATCTTCTGAGTAAGATCGGTACCTCAACGATCAATCAATGGGTTTTGAAAAAAGTTACAGTGCGTTTGGTAACTAAAAAATTTAGCAAATTTAAAAACTCTTTAGGAAAGACGTATGTCAATTGTTAATCTTTAAATACGAGTACTATAAAAGCAAGTCGATTTATTCTTGTCATCACGGTTTCTCAAAAATTTCACACTGTTGTTCCCTATTTTTGTTCCCTTATCCCTCGCGATAAGAATGGAATTTCAGATGTTCAAGGTCTAAGTGGTATAAAAAGGGTTGGGATTGAATTTCCTGACATTAAAAGTTGTTTACACAGCCCTAGATCAATAATGGCTCATCGGATTGAAAAAATAAAAAACAGGTGAATCTAGTAATTTCGTTTGAAGAAAACTTCAGCTGGTTTCACGCGTGCCTAGTGTTTGTGTTATGACATACCCCAGTTTTAACCTGACCTAACCTAATTGCCGTCTCTAATGCAACGTTTCACGTTGTTAAGTTGATAGAAAAGTTGAAACGAGACGTGTTGATGAACGATACACCTTGCGCAAAAAACTGTCTGACTGCATCTTTGAACACATCAACGTGTGTCGAGTCTTTAGGTTCACTCTTTTAGATGTCAAGAGATCAGAATATGGGCAACGGGGATTTGCATCATGGGAAGGAGAAGAAGATTTACGTTTTATCAAAATTGAATAAACATGTCGTACCTATTTCATAGGGGTCTATTACAAACTAAGCTGATCTACATACATTTTGTAGGTCGGTTATCGCTGTGGCCTGTCGGTTAACATATGTTTAACAAAAATGATATAATAAGCCTCGTGTTAAGGAAAATTGTAGGACCAAATTGAGATTGGAAGTAGACCTAGGCCAATCTTTTCTTGACAAACTAATATAGGAGTATAACATTTCAACAGTTTACACAGATTGCTATTGGTCGACACTGATATGCACTGATGCTATTCTATTTTGATCAAAGTCTCTCAACTGATCAATACTACCGAGTCAAATAGGTCTTTTTCAAAGTTAACGACACTGATCAATGAATAACACTGATCGAATTTAGTGGACATTTTTCGACACTGATCTGCGCTTAACAATAATTGCCAATGACCCGGAACACTGATCGTTTTTTGTCTCCTTATTCAAAATTAGAACTGAGAGTAGAGGTATGTAAAAGCCTATCCAACAGAATTCTTCCTCTGAGCGATCTTATACCTAAGACTAGTAAATAAACTTTTAAGAACTTTTAAAGCTCTATTAAGTGGTGGTGACGAACAACATTCCACCATCAGGCAAAGTAAACCATTTAATCCGGAAGACATCCACCCGATGTCCACCCGAAGTAAGAACTGCAGTTTCCAAGCTGAAGTCTTATAAATCTGCTGGTACCGAATGTTTAAATGCGGAGCTATTTAAAATTTGTTGGATACGAAGCATACATCAACTCTGGATTAACGAAAGAATGTACGAAGAATGGATCATCGTTGTTTGTCAGATCCACAAGAAGGGAGATTCTCTGGATTTGCCAACTACAGAGGAAAAAGTTTCCAGGATGAAAATAGAGAATGCATTAAGGTCGGTTATAACAAAATTGAAACCTTCAATATCAGAAACGGACTACAACAAGGCGACTCGCTATCATGTGACTTTTTCAACATCGCTTTAGAGAGAATTGTGCAAAATCACTGGCCAAGTCTTCCAAATCGCTTGCGAAAGGAGATGACATCGACGTTATTGGATGAATGAGGCATTCGCAGCTATCTAAGCGGAAGCAGTTTAAATTGTTTTCACGGTAAATGAGACAAAAACCAAGTATATGCTGTCTCTCGCAAGACCAAACTGGTTTATGCAAGACCTTGATCATCTCCGTTTTGCTCTATGGCGCAGAGGCATAGACACGACTGAAAAAGGATGAAGAAGCCCTGGCCGTTTCGAGAGGAAAATACTAGTTGTTATTTTTGGTCCGCCCCGAATAATCTTCAAATCCGAGCCCCGGAGACTACGTAGCAGAGGAAGGCCGAATACGGTGGTGCGAACAAGTGGAAGGGGACCTCAACCAACTTGAAGTGCATCACCGATGGAAGGAGATGGCGAAAAACCGTGTCAGCTGGAGAGGCTTGGAGGTTCAGGCCCAGGTTCACCCTGGACTGTAGCGCTAATTAAAACGAAGAAGAGGCAGCAATAAACTCAGTGTGATAGCTAAGAAGGGATGTTCCCAGGGAGGAGTACTCTCAACCCTACTATGGTCAATCGTAGTTCTTGAACTACTGATTATTCTCAGTAATGATGTCCAAGGATTTTTAAATGACATTGCTATCGTAATTAAAGGAAAATTCGAAGACACAATCTCGGATCGACTCCAGAGGGCTCTGAACCTAGTTGCCGAATGGCGCGCCATAGTTGGACTCAAAGTCAACCGCAAGTAAAGCACGATAGGTGAATTCACTAAGAGAAGAAGGGGACGAAGACTCATAAATGTCACAATCTTCGTTGAAACAATAGAGTTTTCAACGGAATCAAATATTGAGGAATCACAATGGATAAAAAAAACTTACGTGGGACACTCACCTTTCCAAGACTATCGACAAGGCCATGACTTCACCTCGAAATGACACTGTGGATGTACACGGAGATAACGAGACCTATCATCAGGTACTCAGCCGCCGTTTGAATGCAGAGGTCAGCACAGGCCGAACTTAACAAAATACAGAGACTAGCCAGGCTTTCTCACGGGGCACTGCCTTGTCAAAAAAACACCTGATGACCATGGGTATAGCATAGGACAATACCTGCAGATTATGTTACGAGGATATAGGAACAGCAGAACACGTATATGTGACTGCATCGGTTAAATGAAAACGCATCAACGTTACCTAGGTAAATTCATAGCTGCCAGCTCACCTAAAGAGTTAGCCGTCTTTATCACAAATTTGCGGCGCCATAAACGAGCTTTAAATGGAGGACATCACTATTGGTCCACTTGTGGCAGCGGTGGTCTGGGATTTACTATACCATCTCCCCCTACAATCAAAACTAATGTAATCAGGTAATCTAAAGATTTAAGTCAGAAAAGACTCGACGAACAAATTTTCTTTTTGTATAAAGTGAAGCAAGAAAATTGCAATTGGATTACTATGACGCCAGAACCTTCTCAGAAACCATTTCATTGCTTATTTGAATTGGGTTTCAAAAGGGTATTCGGGTAGTTCATAACGTTTTTCATTGAAAATCCAATCAATTATTCTTCTTCCCTTTCAAGTTAAGCTGCTTGTTTTTTTTTTTTAGAAATAATCAAGATTAATTCATCTATTCGATGAAACGAGCGAGTTCAAAGTATCTTTCTTTTCATACAAATTTACAACGGATCTTTAGAGGGGACGAACAAATGTTTTCACAGTGTGTCCTTAATCAATTGGGAAGGACTGGGTCAGAAATATCTGTGTCCCTTTTTTTATGAACTAGGGAATAGTTCGGGAGCTTGTGGATAAATAAGCACGTCAATTGAAGGCAATGGAAAAAAAAGGTCACTACGGTCGCATGTTGTCAACAATTTGTTTTGAAATAATTAATACATCTTTGTTTAGCTAGTTAAGAGTGATAGGTTCTAATAGTGTTTCTCACAACTAAAATCAGATAAATTGGAAGAAGAACTCAATAATCCCATTGGAAAGCCCTAGTATTCTATAAATTTGTTTTTGTTTTTTTGTTATTTTTTTTTCATTTTTCTACAACTGTTGACATTTCTATTATTTCTACATTTAGTAATTATTAATTAATTTTCTTTGGTTTAAATATTTTTTTCTTCTTTCTTTGGTTTTAAAATACTGATTTTCCTGGATTCAATTTAATTACTAATAGTTGCAAGATTTTCTTTTGGTGATGAAACACTTATGTTTTTTGTTTCTTGTAAACTAATTCAACTAATATATATTTTATATAGAAAATTGTCCAATTTTAAGATACGAGTACATATACTCGCATATTCATACTTAAATGGAGAAAGAGAGAGAAAAAAAAAATTAAACCCTTTTATTGTTAGTAGTGCCATTGTGTAAATTAACAGAATTCACAACATTATTCATGTCGACAATAACCGAATCAGGTAACGAACATTTTCTATCTAAATCAGTCTGCCCATCCAAGAGGATGTGTCCATTCGGGGTAGTTACTGGTAGCTCCTATAATAAATAAATAAAAATAAAAAAATACTTTTGGTAGCAACATTATTCTAATTACTTTCAAAAAAAATATATAGTTTTCTATTTAAAAAAAAAATTACATCGATAGATAGTTCTTATAGACAAACATTTGTATCAGTCATGATTGTGCTACTAAGTAACCTGAATTTTTTTCGGTTACCTGGTAAAGAACAGCAGCGTCTAGGGCCATTAATTCCTTTTTGGATAGTTCCTCAACAACAGCAGCAGCATAACAATCGCCAAGCATGTTATTTGTAGTCCGAATGCGATCACTGCAAATGAAAGTGGATTCAAATTTTTGTTTATTGAATGTTGGGGACAGTAACCATTATATTTTATAATTTTATTATTATCTATATTTTAATTTAATTTTAGATTTTATATATTATAACTTTGACTAGTGTAAAACTCGTCATACACAACGAAACATGGAACGCTCCACAAAATGGATGCGATCAATCGGAAAAAGATAAATTTTGGTCAGAGTTCGGTAATTTGCTTAGAAATGACCTATCGATGAGATGCTCTTCGTAGGCGGAGATTTAAACGGCCATGTCGTAGAAACAAATGTCTATCGGGATACCATCACGTCGACAAACAAACATGGTGGTAGAATGACGAAACCAAACGAGCTGTGGCCGACAAGAAGAATGCATTCCAAGCGTGGACAAAATGCGATCGGAGCGACGATATCGAAAAAGCTCGACTGGATATTGAATACGAGCATCTTAAAAACGTCGCAAAGAAAGTCCAGGCTCGAACTCGAGCGGCAGCAGCGGAAAACTTGTACCAAGAGTTGGAACAGATATCCTCACGATCGGCAGATAGAACACAAGCTATTCAAGAAATTCAAATGTCGTACAATACTAAAGTGCCAAATATTTTAAAGCTAGCTGCACAGAGGCGAAAAAATTCGATGGGAATAACCTCGCCGAAATACTCGTTCATCAAAAATGCAGACGGTCGCTTACTAACAAATGAAAAGGAAATTTGTGACCGGTGGCTTGAATACTGCAAGAAGTTGCTTAAGAAACAGTTTCCATGTAATATCGTGCCGATAGGGGGTATATTCGAGGAGGAAGTTTTGGAAAGAAATACTCGTAAGTATAGCAATCGGAAAAATGAAGCGTGACTAGATAGCATTCCATCAGAGTTTTGGTCGAAGATGGAGGGAATCGGCAGCGAATGGCTATCGAAACTTTTAAATAAATTAAACTGTAGACAATCTATGCCAAATCAATGGAGAAGTAGCTTCTTGGTTCCATTATAAAAAAGGAAAAGGCGACACTCGAGAATGCAACAACTACTGTTCAATCAAGCTGATGTCACACACGATGAAAATCGTCGAAAGAGTCTTAAACAAATGTCTTCGGCAAATAATGAAGCTCGATAATAGCTAGTGTGGATTTGTTGAAGGAGGATCGACGGTCGGCGCTATCGAAAGCTTACGAATAATAATGGAAAAGCACCGAGATTCGTCTTAGGATTTACACAAGGTATTTATCGACCTCGAAAAAGCATTCGATTGAGTGCCTAGGGATCTCATATGGGCCGCGCTGAGGTCTCAAAAGGTACCGGAAACGTACGAGTATGTTAGAATAATACAAGACATCTACGGAAACGTGAAAACTGCGGTTAAAAGCTCTGCTGGACCAGCGAGAAAATTTGCAGTTAACGTCGGAGTGCATCAAGGAAGCGTACTTAGCCCTTTCCTCTTTAACGTAGTATTCGACTATCTTTTAAATTACTGCATGCGCGAAGCAAATGTAACGCCAATTCTCTTCGCTGACGACGCAGTCATACTAAGCGATAACGTCGAAGATTTGCAGAACGCCTTAGATTCATGGAAAAATGCGCTAGAGAGAAACGGGTTTAAAATAAGTCGTTGAAAGACGGAGCATTTGATGTGCCCATTTGCGCATCCTTTGCGACCTGTTCCGGATATAATGTCAGACGGAATAGTTCTTCCGAAAAGCACTATCTTTAAGTACTTAGGATCAATCGTAAGGAAGCGAAATGTGACGACGACGTTAACCACAGAGTGAGTGTGGGGTGGATGAAATTGCGGGAAAATTCGGGAATCTTTTCGACTGAAAATTTCCACTTAAATTGAAGGGAAAACCCTACACCACGGTTGTTAGACCAGCTCTTATGTACGGTTCTCAGCGCTGGACAATGTACGAAGCGTTTAAAAACAAAATGGAGTCACTTAACGCGATTGCATTAGATCTTCGCGCCTACATATAAAGAATTCGGTAACCGAACAGCTTGAGGTGAATAGAATAAGCTGGTATCGACACGTTCAAAGAAGATCTGCGGAAAATCCGGTTAAAAAGGCACAACTACGGTCACTTCAAATGTAAGAAAACGAGGTCGGAAGAAGAATTCCTAGATTTCTAAGATGGCAAGTGCGCAACAACGCTTTGGGCTAACCATTGAAGTGATCCAGGACCGAGCAGTGTGTAGACGCGATCTGCGACATTAGCCAACCCCATAAGCGGAGCAGCAGCGATACAGTAAAAATGACAAACTCGTTACGCATAAGTTCGTATAACGAGGAAAGGGTTAATAAAAGAATAAGAAGAAGAAGATAATTTTGAGTAGCGAAAGTGTAATTTATCACAGATTTCTTGGATGTGTCGAATCCGCGTCAAACTCTGTTTTTTTTTTAAATGGATTACATTTGTAATAAGAGTGTATTGGAAGAAATTTCTACGGAAGTAAACCCGGTAGTGACCGAATTTCAGGCTGAGCATATCAGTTGGTTCTAACATATTCAATCGGAAGGATGTGGTTGTCATGACAGAGATGTCCTTGGGCCTAATTTCTTTTGATAATTGTAAAGGTTGAATAACAAGTGATTTCGCCTATGGGACAATCGACTTATTAACTTATTAACTTTCGGGGATTGCCTTATCGCCAAAAACTACCCTTTCAATTGGGAGCCCCGTTCTTCGATTATTTTCTAAAGAGTAACATGACGTCTCTGGTCTATGCAAACACACCAGACATGAATGGGATCATTCGAGGTGACATTGCTCTAATATCAGCAGAGTTATGCGATAAAGTCTTGGAATGTTTGGTTCTGCAATTCCACTCGCGAAAGCAGTTCGGTTTGAGGAAAATTGTTCATAAAGTTCTCGGAACAGACAACGTGTGGTTCTGTTGTTTGACAGATTTAAATTCTTTTTTTTGTTATGTTGGTATAACTGTCCTTGACATCCACTAAAAAGTCATACGGATACCATGACATTCGTGAAGGATACAGGATATATTTAAATTTATTGGTTTTGTTCGTAGATTTAAAAAATGGAAAAAAAAACTAAGGATCTTATGAAAGACCTGTACTTCTCAAGTATTACAGTTCTCCGAGATGAAAGTAGACTCCGCCCGTGCAAAGCTGCAGCAATGAAACGTCTATGGATGTTTCAGATGCCAAAACACAAAGCCTCGAATTTTCGGTACGCTTTGCGGCAACCTATTCCAAATATAAGGACAATCTGCATTATGTGGTGAAGATAAGTGGCATCGATGCTTAGAAGCCGTAGAAAAAGTCGCAACTGATGTTTTGGTTTTAATTCGACCACCCTTGCGAAACACTTGCGAAAAGTGAAGGCACGCACAGATAGCAAAACAACAACTTAGAGGAAAAAAAAACTTGTCAAGCTAAGATAAATCTTAAAAGAGCCTGTAAACATGGGAAACCAAGTAGTAAAATTGCAGTCGCTGCTTAGAATATAGAAAACATAAAAGGAATAGACAACAACATTTGTAGAGGCCGTAGCTAGTTTTGGCATACATGTCAAACTTTTTACAATATGCATACGGCTGATTTTAATTTTTTTTTTATAATGGGCGCGCGCTCAGGGGGTTGTTAGTACCTTTAAAATGATTGCACACAGCGCGGTCGGTGGAAAATTAGGGAGGATAGAAATAGAGGTACCGATGTACGTTGGTCTTGAATGTTTGGAAGTTATGACTAGGAAATAAGGAGCTCGGAAGGCATTCCATAAGCGAGTTGTTCGGCTTAAGAAAGAATCACGGTATTTCAGGGTAAGTCCGAAAGTTGGCTTGAGGGTGTACTGATTATGAGCATTCATAGCGAGACGGGTGTTACGGTGAGAGGTTTAAAGGGACGGAATGCTACTGGTAATTTCAGCTGAGCAGTGGTGTTGAAAATGGCGATAGACATTACGTCGGTGGCCGAGGGTGTCAATCGACTGGGTAATATTAGCATCACCTATAAGCTTTATCTGATGAAGAACACTAGCAGCATTATTCCGATCTTCCAATTATATTATTAGACATGTGCTGCCATGATTTAAAAGAATTGAAAGAAACTCGCATCAATACGTTCTACGCTTGGTTTGAATCGAGGTCGACCTAAATCTTCTTGCCTATCTTTGGGCCATGGCTCCAACTACTAAGTGTAACTACACAAAGTGGCAACGAATTTGTGAAACACCCTTTCTGCGACTTTAGGTATAAACCACAGCGACAATGGCGCTCTTACTAGGACCATCCTCCCTCTTTCAAGTAAGAAAGTCAGGCTCCGACCGAAGTCCGGGGATCCTGACTTCCATAGAACCGCGTTTAAGTCTTAGTTGGACTGCTGGTCATGACCGACCGCTCATAATATAACTGGTCATATTTAAACAACCTTCAGTGAAAGCCATCACGATTAGAATAGTATTGCCCTACCTCCGTTTATTATTAGAATGCGACGTTGATAAGTGTATTCTTGATAATTGGTCGGGGGACTCCGTATAGTTTTGGATTTCATGGAATTATTTCTAAAGTCTTTTGGTTGAAATAACTTTCTGAAAATAAAAGGCTAACCAAAGTCCTCAAAAGACTAGAACTAGGTTAAAGTAGAGGCATGATCGATTTATTGACTCAGATACTTTGTATAATTCTGTATCAATATCTTTTTATTTAGGATGATCAAAAGATTGAACAAAGCATCACTTACTTCGAGTGCTGGAGATTTGATTACAGTATATCAAAAAGTATGTATATAGATTTTGTAGTCATTCCCCATCGAGAGGTTCTCCAATACCTTGTAGATTTAGACAATTTTGATAACATTGTCTTCAGGGTCCGTTAATTACAATATAGGAGCGGCAAATATGGGTTTTGGTGGAGGTAAATAGGAGAATAACAAAGTATATGCAGTCCGCCAGAAAAGTACGAAAAACCTCGACGAATCGAATAGAACATTACAATAGGCAGGAGGTATATTTGGAAGAAGGTTAGGATCTAATCCCATGGATGTAAATAGTTATCCTAACCTACGGTTGCTTAGTATGGTGGTAATCCACAAATAAAACTAGCAACCTCGAGTTAGTAACAAGAGTTCAAAGGATTGCATATACGAGTATTGGCTTGATTTTAGATATTTATATGCAAGAATCGGCAGTGAAATGTCCTTTAAGATTGAGTCAGCTTGATGGGTGGAAAACATATTCGAAAGGCCACGTCTCAACCCTTAAAAATATTTGGGGTTTCTGATAGGAATCGATGCTGGGATCTTTTCCAAAAAATTACGTCGCCCGCCATACTACAGCAGTGTCATTTAGACTAAGATATTGACTGTAGCAGAAACAGACAGATTTGGGATAGTTAAGGCAATAACTTAGAGTGTGTTAACATATTACTGACAGCCAGGTTGCAACGATTCTGCAGTCAAAATAAAGGCAAAGCTTGTCAAGCAGGGTTTTGAAGAGCTTCGAAAAAGTTTCAAGCAATGAACACGCTGAGAGGTTACCCAGGACAGAACCCGCTTTTGAAAGAGAATTCGCGAATCAAAGCATCAAAACTACATTCTGCGCTGCAGAAATAGAAATTAAGCAATAGATACAGTTTTCAGAAAAGTTTAAAAACTGTTCAACCTGTCAAACTTCGCGACAATTTTTGGGTGGAACACAGCAATTCTACAATAGATTCTTGATAGATACAGCTTAACTATCTCCGTTTGTTGGATTACTTATAGGCCCACTATTTCGGTGTGCGCGTGTCCTAAAGCTGAGCCTTACCGACGACAAACTCTGCAGAGACTGTTGGGCCATACACCTACAACTGTTCCATACTCAATAATTGGAGAAAAACATCTTTTAAGAACCTACTCCTCCACAATCTCTCAGACCCATCTGCAGTTTTACTTTCATCACCTTTTAGATTTGCGAATTCAACAAGATGATTAGGCCTCTCAAGGATTAAATAACAGCCAGCACGAGACGGAAAGCGGAAACCAAAATTAGGAACCGCAATCGTTTTTCTATTCTCTTCCAACACTCCTATCTGGGCATAAGAATGGGTTTACACAGACATAAGGGCGATGAGATACTATAGTGCATTTCCTCTTCAGATACCCCATTACCTTGCAAACCTTAACCTTTTATAGTTACCTTAAGTTTAGGTGCTCCATCAAATTTTGTTTATTTAACTTCCACTAAGCATGCACACAACTTTTGTAAAAATTTTGCGCCACACACGACAATTGGACGTTATTGAAAATCAATAAAACATAGGTGGCCGCTTCTCGGAAGATATCATTGTAATCAGCTTTAATGATGCCAAGCCCATAGCCGACTAAGGATGCAAAAATTCGTACGATAACCATCAAAGCATTAAGACCAATAGAACTTAACAGCGGCTCATAGTTTTCCTTAAAATAAAAAAACAGGTAAAAGTGAGCTCTCAAAGTTTTTGCTTGCCCGCCTACCATTAAAACATTGTACAGCAGATTGATGTTGCAACAGACCGAAATTGTCTTGGCAAGCAGACTTAGGTCATGGAAGTTTAGTTTCAATTTTTTCAAAATGACAATTTCTTGAATGGCGAACAATTTGCTGTTTCCTTCAACTTTTGGAGGGATCAGGCACAACCGAAAGACTTGGCAACTACCTGAAATCTACAAGCGAATCAAAACGGATACAAATGGTTGACCTACATATGTTTCTGACATACTGATAAAACCAGTGTTGTTGCACAAACAAATAACTTGCCCCATGGACCGAGGTTTGTGTGATCGCATTCACTTGAAATTGAGGATATTTTCATGAAGTCGTGCCAAGCTCTTTGGTTTTCTATAGTTTTGCAAGAAATTTTGTCAAAATTTAGCGCCATTGGAGGTAGGTTTTTTGATTTTTGTTTATTTGTTTATATTTTTGAATTTGGCTTACATCTAGGCAAATAAAAAATTATTTAAAAAAAACTTTTCATAAAAATTTGACAGGTCGAAATTGACCGCATGCTCTGACTCAAACTGAGTGAATCAAATACGGCTTCCAGTCACTCGTTTACACTGGGGAAGGCAAGGATCTATACCGATCACGAGAAGCGCATACTCAAGGAAATCGGGAGATACTACCTAGTCAAGTCATAAATACTGGTACACAGAAAAATCAGCGCCAAATGAAAACGAATTAATATTCAAACAAGTTTTTTTTGTTTTAATGGCTACAAATCGTAGAACAACTTATTCGAAATGACTTCCATTTGCCTTCCAGCACGACTTAAGACGATGTGGCCACTCATCGGTTTTGAGATGCACTTCATGCATGGGTAAATTGTCCACTGCGCGGACAAGGGCTCGCTTCAGCAACTCAATATTTGAGTGTCGAGTAGAGAAAGCCGTGTCCTCTAATACGGACCAAAACTTGTAATCCTACGGGTTGAGGTCTGGACTACCAGCTGGCCAATTTATCCGTTTTATATGAAGTCCGGAACGTTGTTTTTGAGCCACAGTTGAGTCGTTTTTGCTTTGTGAGCTGGAGCAGAGTTTTACTGGAAATCAATGGCTTGTTGTTGAATATTGATTGGTTGAGAGACTTCACAATGGGTTCCAAGACGGTCGATTGTTTTTACTCCTTTCTCGCAAAAATGGAGCTTGGTAACGCCATCGTAGCACACTCCTCACTATTACAGACGCGGGATGATGGCCTCTTTGAACCCTCGGGATGAGTTGGGATGCTTCTCTGGATGACCGAGCATACACACGATCGTTCTGCTTATTGAACGATTCTTCAACGGTAAAGATTTTCTCGTCAGTAAACAGAATTTGTCTGTGAGTGTTTTTCGCGTACCGGCTGAGTAACGCTTTCGATCTTCGCTTGCGTTTTTCCTTCAATACGACCGTGAGCAAGTGTCCAGTGTGTTGCTTGTACGCGCTGAGACCTAAACCTTCTTTGACAATGCGAGACATGGATTTTTGCGAAATTTGCATTTCCCGAGACAAGATTTTCTGTTTTCGCAGCGGTTTTCACGGCTTTGATCTTTGGCGGCCTCGTTTTCCACCAGTATCCTCAAACAACTTCACAGCATGATACACAAAATTGCGAGTGATTCCAAGCAGTCGCAACGTTCTAAAGATATCGCCTTTTTCCATGTTGCATTTAAGTAGGTCAATTACAACAATACAATTACAATTAACGTCACAATGAAGCATAAATATCAACTGTCAAATCGCAATCAGTACGAAATGGATGCACCCATTCGTAATGAGTGAGTTCAGTTGTGTACCAGTATTTATGACTTGACTAGGTACTAGAGGAATATCGTTCGAACGCTTTCCCAGATTACAAAATGATAATGACAGGGCTAGAAGGCCAGAATAAAAGCCTGCAAAGATGGATATTGAGATTAAGAACACCAATTCGGTTTTTTATAGCAAAAGATGAATAATTCAGCGATGAAGCTAATTTTTGTTTGTGTTTACAAGCAAAATATGCGCCATTGGACGGTTACAAACTCACATTTGCTTCATGGGCTACTACCACATCCACAAAAATTTACTGTTTGATGTGGTTTTTTAAGACGGAGACATCATTGTGCCAAATTTATTCGTTGCTGTTGATGGTTTTGGCCACAATTGCCTGCATTCAGCTTTGGTGAGATGTGGTTTAAACAGGACGGCGCCACTTGCCACACAGCATGTCAAACAATCGAGTTCTTTAGTGCGCGGGTTATCTTAAGAAACAGATCAGTCAATTGGGCTCCTCGCTTGTGCTATTTGACACCTCTGGACTTTTTCCTTTTGGGGCTACGTCAGTCTATGCCAACAAGTCATAGACGTCAATATTGACCACAAAATTGCCAGAATTTCAGTCGAAATTTGTTGAAGAGTGATCGAAAATTGGCCCCATACAATCGATCGCTGAAAGCGCGCTCGTGTTTTATTAATATACGAGCAACTTACAAATGGGGAAATCGAATAGCTCCTGAATCCCAGTCGGTGTTGAAAATATGAAGAGAATACTTTAATAAACCGAATAACGGGGATAATGCTTAAAATTTTTCGGAGGGAATTATGTCTATTTGACCTATAAGAAGTTACAGTATCAGTTTCGAGGAGGAAGGCCAACCACACACGATGTCTGCTGAGCTATTTAAAATAGCTGGAGATGGCCTGGTTGTAAGAAGTAGCAAGAGAAAAGTATGCCCGGTGCATGGAATCGTGACGCGTTTATCTGTCATAAGAAGAGAAAGGTTTTTGACTGCGGCAAATACAGATCATTTTTGTCATTTAATGTGGGCGTCTAGAACCTTTCATGATCGCTCCGGTTGGGTTTTACCAGTGCTACTTCGGAACAGGGAAATCCACAGTTGATCAAATATTTATAGATGCAAAGGGTACCTGGAAATTTCAAAACTAAAGGCTTGCTGCAGAGTGCCGGTCGCTAAGTGGCTAAGTGGCAAGTAGATTGTAAGTGACATCGAGAACAAATTGCGAAGGAGGGAACTCTTTCATGAGGAAGTAAGCACAATTAATCTGATGAATGAGAAGGTATTTACCCACAGAGTTGGTTAAATACACTTTGCTGATGTCAAGGTTATGTGTTCCGTATTCTTAGACGTAAACAAATCAGCTGTATTTCAATATGCAAACGCAAGGGCCGAAACCCTATATTTGGAGATTTTAAAGTAGTATTTGCAACTGACCTAGGCAGCAAGATTTAACTATACCTGGAGTAGCCAAAAGAAATATGATGGTCGATAAACATTCCCAAATTGGAACCTCTTTACCCATGATACCTGAAAAAGGTAACATCCAGTATTAGCTGGATGCTTATAAAAGAGTAAACGTTAGGTGAACATTTGGATCGACATATTTAGCAATAAATCTGCTAAAAACTGGATCTGAATCACTCTAAGTGTTTGATCCTTCAAAACAGAGAGCATGATCATCATCATCACTGGACGCTGTGTTCTAGGCAAAGATGCAATCATCATGTTTACTAACGACTTTTGCAGAAGCTACATGGACGAGGAGGAGGCTCCAAATTGGAGCATTTTTTTTATAATGATTTAAGCGACTTAAGCAATGTAGACATCAAAAGTCTCTTACGCTTTTTCAAAAACTCAAAATGGTTTCTTGAATAGGAGGATCACAGATCTACGTGGTATCACAACGGGCAAACAGCTCTAAGTGTGTAAGTATTTCCAACAGCCATTTTATCCTAACCTAATCTTGGCGCAATTAGTCTGGTGGAAAGCAACAAATAGGAAGCTCACCCTAAGAAAATGGAAATGAAACAAAGAAGGAGAATGAAGCCACCAAGGGTGCATTCCGTACCTTGTCTAAGGCGAAAATGTAGAACCGCTAAATCGCTTGGTTTACGTATCAAGGTTAAGGGCAAAAGGGAGCACGGACAAACGCAGCAAACATTTCCATAGGTCAATCATAAACAGATATGCGTTCTGGGAACTTTGCAAATATTTTAACACATCAGATAGTGTGCCTACATGGATCTCGGACACACAAAATGTCTTTTTAAAGTTCAAAGTTATAGCTTCTCTGAAGGCGGAGAATAAATGTTGATGTGATGAGATGAGATTAAAATCCCACGCACCAAATTCTTGGAACCATCGTAGACAGTGTTTATGTAGAACATCGTCACTGTAATCTATAATCTAACTATTTAATCTATATAACTATTTTTCACAAGCTTGATTTGCTTTCTTTCTTTTACGGAAGTAAACAAATAAAATGCAAAGAAAACATACACTTCTGACCTTTTATCTTTAATCTGTCTCAAAATCTGCAGAACATGATTTATAGCGCTAACTTGTTGGAGCGCTTAACTTGTCAGCTGTCAAATGTCATAGCAATACTCGTAATAAAGAGGCACCTAATTTATTATTTTACAAAATAAACTACTGCCATTTTCAGAAAATTGGAAAGAAGGGAAAATAACAAATATATCTGCAGTTATTTGATATCAAGCTGTCATTTGATATATGGCACTTAGACAATTCATAGTAACATCAAAGTCGTAAGTCAGATCCCAAAATCGATTGACCTCAGAATATCTACATCATTTCCAAAAATGACAGCTGCATAAATGAAAATAGGCACTCGATGGCATTATGTCAAATTATCTAACAAACACATCTAATACCTGTCACTTATTTAACATGTTATAACCTGATATATTTTGTATATATTTCCTATTAAGCAGCCAACAAATAAAACCTAGTTCATGGGTCGTAGTTGTTTCATTGGGACTGACATACAAAGCAATATCTGAAGTGTATGACAGTGTATGACACTTATTTGTTTCTAACTGTTTAAATGAAGTAAAAATACCATTTATACAAAATTAAGTAAAATATAATATAATAAATAAGTATGCTATACTCACACAAACCAATCGACAGCAAACAGCAAGGTAACATCCTGTACGGGAGCATCAATCGCCGATAATACCACCAAAAGCAACACCAACGCAGCACTAGGTACACTTGCCGAACTCATCGAAGCAGCAGTCGATGTCAACAAAACAGTCACCAGTTCACCGAAACCCAGTGTCATGCCGCTCATCTGTGCGATAAATATTGAGGCGACAGCAATAAACAGCGCTGTCCCATCCATGTTGATGTTACATCCAATTGGCAGCACAAACCTAGTGATCCTCTGGTCCACTCGTAACTTGTCATTCATACAACGGAATGTAATTGGTAATGCTGCAGCACTGTCCTCATTGTCGTTGTCAAAGTGACATTTGACATTTATCAAAATTGTTTGTTTTTGTTTAGATTTATGTTTTCATTTTGATTTGGATTGGTTTTGAGTTAGAGTTTGGCGGGCCCCCGTACACACCATCACACAGCATATAAAAATGGTAATTATTTCAATTTAGAAATTTTGTTATCATTTTGCATAGCAAAAAATATGCACTCTCCAAAAATTCAGAGAGTGCAGATCTAGTAGTTACAAGACAAGAGACAAAAATTTAACAAACAAAAAAAAAGAGAATTACGCTTACGTTGACGCTGTCGCAAATGCGGTGAGCATGGCATGAATGAGTCCACAGTAGAATTTGAATGGATTACGACGCAAGAATACAAAGTATATTAATTGCATTATGATCAACTGGTAGAGCAGCACCCCAATTGCAACGGTAATTATAAACCACATTAGTTGTGCCATCACCAGATTGAGATCGCTTACACCCAGAATTTTACCAGCAATCACGGAGCTAATGCCAACAGGCGTAAGCCACATCACGCAAGTAACCATCTTCATCACAACCTCAAACACAGCCGAAAAGAAATCTATCACAACTTGTCCCTTGGTGCCAATTGTGCCAAGCAAGGTTCCAAAAACCAAACAGAAAAAAACTATACCCAGGGTGTTGGTGCCGGTCCGATATTGTACTACACGGATAAGTTCTGGTACGTTGGGTTGATCACCAATATCATCATCAGATAGAGCAGCAGCTGTTTCATTTAGAGTTTCGTTGAAGCTCTGATGGATTGATGGCTTGGGTATGTAGACAGTGTGAGCTTGTTGGAACGCAGCCTGAAACAGATTGTCCGGGAAAACATTTCTGTAAAGAGAACAAAAAAAAGTCACTGTTCAAACATTTGCTTTCACTCAAAATAGAGATAATAGTAAAAAAGTGCATTTAAAAGTTACCTCTTGTCACTGAACGGTTTCAATTCGTTCTGTTTGTTATGTTGGTACAACTGTATTTGACATTTGCACAAAATTTTAGCGTGATATGAGTATTTTTGAAAGGTAGGTGCTGCGCGGCGCTTTTATTAATTTTTTTTCCGGACTGCGATTTTTGAAATACTCGTAGATACAAAAACTAGGCAATGAGTTTGCACGAAATTTTGTGTCAAAAGCATAAAACCATTGAAAACGTTGAAGAAGTGTTTCGACAGCGATTCCTTCGGGTCTGGTGGTGAAGCCGTTGGCGATAATGACTATTCTGGCAGATTGTCGATAACAACAATTGAGGAACACGTTAATGAAATTTACTGGTCGCAAACAACAAATTGACAATCAGAAAGTTAGCAAAGATGATAAACTTCTTGATTAGATCCGTTCAGTGCATTTTACTCAAGCAATTGGGCTTGAGATGTGTCTCTGCAAAGATAATGCAGACGGACTTCAATTTCTTACATAAAGATCAGCAGCGGTGTGGACTTTCTAGAAGACATAGGATATTTTCCGGAGGTGAATCTGGAATCCAATCGAGTCCAGACCATGTCGTTTTTAGTCAAAAAAAAGAAGGCGATTGCAGTGGTATTTTGCATATTGAATTTTTTCGTGAAGGTCGACTGTCAGACTGTCGTGAAGAAACTCAGCAAAAGGATAACGTGAATCCCGAGATGAATTCATTATTCGTGCATTTCTCGACAAAAACAACACAACTTCCATCCAACAACCAACAAACAGCCAACTAAAAATTCGAGGAATGCATTTTAGCAGCCCTAAGGGGATGATCGCGATGGCGCGACGGTTAGCTCATTGGACTATCACGCAGAGGGTCCGTGGTTCGATTCAAAGTAAAATTGCATATGAAAAAGCTTCTAAGTAGTGCCGTTTGGATTCGGGGATAAACCGTAGGCCCCGCTTAGATGTGACAAAAGTGACAAAATGAGTGTCAAGAAGCTAGGCAATGGACCACGGGCTGCCAACGCCACAGTGTTTTTTGTTTCTATTTAAGGGGATAACGAAGAACTCTCTAAGCACCACTCTCTGTCCCCAGTGGGCTTAAATGTAAAGGAAAGAATTTCCCCGTACTACGTTCTGGTAAAGAAATAATCACTTGAAAATGGAGCTGTCAATATTTTGCTTCCTCGCTTTCACAAAAATTATGAAGATCGAACCAGGTGCAGTCGGCCTGGAAGTCATCAAGATAAAATAATGACAACCGATCGAATGTCGATTATCGAATGAATCCAGTCAAGGGTTAGCTTTGTTTTTCCACTCTATGAACATGCAAAAAAGTTTTCAGAGGTCTAAAATATGCATGGATGGCACTTAGATCTGAAGTGAGGCCAAGACGTATACGAATATGCACGGATTATGAATAAGCAACACATAAACCAGTCCGAAACGATAGCAAGAATGCGACAAAAATGTCTTCTGATGATTACCGTACCAATCAAAGTGGCGGCAATACTCCAGAAAACATATATGTACAATACAGACCATCACGTGCTGTCAATTAAACTTCGAGATAGCTTAGGCTACCTTAGGCTTAAGCAGCGACAACATGAACGCAGATAGCAGATGCAGAATTACCCTTGCCTATCGGTGTTTACTTGGGCTCAGGACGCAGTTGGGTAAGGAGCCCCCTCTCCTAAGATGAAACTGTCTTTATTCTGGTTTTGCTCTATGATGCAAATGAAAAAGCAATCGATAATCTCGAGAAAAAAACACTGCAACCGAATTTCGGTTCTATTTGTTCCGTATGTTTACGGAGGAGAAGCTCAATCACATTGGTCTTGTTAGGCGCCTAAAACAGTTCTGGCACAATCACACAGAACAGGATGGTCGAACCTACGATATTGGAGTCTTTCTGTTCGAAAACAAGATCTGCTACAAGATCCGTTGGGTCTCGTCGAACAGGCAGCGAACGTCTAACCAATTTGACTATCGATGTTTCAGGAATTACGACGGATCCGCTTGTGCATAACCAATATTCAGAGACCATCTTGCCACAAAAGAAGAAACAATCAACAGCTCAACACATGAAGAGTTGGATGATAGTTGGAAAGCTTTGATGGTGATGAAGGCAGTTTTCTCTATCGTTATAAGGCTGAAAAGTCGAAGCACATGGTTATCAACAGATACCTGGAGACGGATTGCAGCAGGTTTGTAAAGAGGATGGAAATGCAGAATGGAGAAAGACGTGAAAAACGTTCAATCATCAACGCAATGGACTTGAAAGCTGAAGAAGCAGTTAACAGATGCGAATAAGACCATCTGTAGCATCTTAAAAGAACTTACTGGTGGTCGGAGTTCTAAACAATATCCTGTGAAGAACTTAGATGGCAGCCTGCTAATTTCGAATGAGGATCAGCTCAACATTTCTCGTTAGGGAAAAATAGTTTGGGCGGCTGAGTCACAGTCCCAAATTTCAATGAGCGTGTCGCAGTAATGAATTCGCAAATTCGAACCGTACCTCCCAGCAACACAGAGCTATCAGAATGCTGTGGGCATACATGGTATCTCCGCCGAGCCTTCTGAAGAGACGCAAGCTACATCGGTAAAATTACTCCAACCGCTCATTGCTAGAGCTTGCAAAAATGAGATGTGCCCGGAGGTGTGGAAAAGGATGATCATTAAGTTTCCAAACAAAAGCAATTTGATAAAGAAGAACATGCGTTCTCCCAGCCGTAGCTAAGATAACATTTAAGACAATTCTAGAGCGGATAAAAGAGCATCTAGACTCAACACTCGATGCCAAACAAGCGGCATTTCGGGATGGATACTCTTACGTTGATCACATCAAAATCTTGCGAACTATTGTCAAGTTCAAGTCTCTACATCTATGAGTACTTATCATTGATTTTAAAAAGGCTTGCGATAGTTTGAAGAGAGATGCTATCTGGATAGCCTTGCCCTTCGAGGTTCCCCGGAAAAACCTTATAGTTATTATTACGGTTACTTACGAGTGTGGTAAGTGTCATGCTGTGCTCAATTGTATGTTCTCAGATGACTTTGAGGTCCACGGTGGAGTACATCAGGGCTGTATACTTTTGCCAGCGTTATTGTGGCAATAGCTAGTCAAATGTTGATCTCGAGCTCGTTCAAAGTGGTTGGCTTGTTAGCCTAGATAACGGACTTGATGTAGCCTCAGAGAAAATAATTTAGATGTCTCAAATCAGCGGAGGCCATTTAATAACGCTTGCCTTGGGATGAATCAGTTGCCTTAACAACTTCGAACGTTACGTCGCTTGTATGGCATGTAGCGCCGTCATGTTGGAACCACAGCTCGGATATAGCGATTTTGTCGTGCTCTGACCACAGAAAGTCGGTTAACATAGCTCTGTCCCCGAGACCATTGACCGTAACGGTGTCTCTTTCCTCATTTTGAATTCAATAAATTACATTGATGCCGCCACGCCATAAACCGCATCAAACAGTCAAGTTTTGGGGATGCATTGACCGAACACTTGTGGATTATGTTCGTTCCAATAACGGCAATTTGGCTTGTTGACAGCTGGATCTCCGGCCAACATATTCGGCATCCAATTAGCGAACTCACGGCATTGTCTATGGTCGCCCGTCTTGAATTCTTGCGTCAGCACAATCTTATACGGCTGTAGGCTCAAATCCAACCACAAATTAAGCCGGGTTGACTTTCTGGCGATGCCCAATTCAGCTTATCTTCGCCAAATTGACATTTCTGGGTCTTCTTCGATACTGGCTATGTTTTGTTCATTTCGCACCAATCTCTGTCTGGTTGGTTGCTTAAGATCCAAAAGATTGTACTCACGCTCAAACTTTTCCACGATGCGACGAATTGCCTGCACACTGAAGCCATGATGATGACCGACCTCACGACGAAATTCACGTTGCATTTTTATAACTGATCCCGAGTTCCGTTAAATTGTTTTAATAATCACCCCACGTTCGGAAAGCGTAAAAGAATGCAACGAAATGGCAAACTTTACTGAATATTCTGACAGCTGGATGTCATTGCTAACTTTGACAGCTGCTGAAACATAACATTTTGAAAAACTATCGTTGCTATGTGGTCATCCTTTACTTCGGGCAACACTTTCACATAAAATAATGAATCTACACCAATTGGAACAAAATGTACGAGCTATACAAGAGTAGTACTTGAAATATTACAAGTATTGTCACTCCAATGCTGCAAACTTTCGTAAATTGATGTCTAATTATCATTTTAAGGATTATTGCATAAACAAAGTGTCTCTTGTCGGAATTCATCGCTCTCATGGCTATTTATAATTTCTGTGATGTTATGTAAACAACTCGTACCATCCCGCAAAGTATTCAAAAGTATTCATTTAGAAATATGAAATCCACCACTCAATCAATGTCGGACAACATTTCAAACAAAAATTTCCTTTTTTGTTATTTGCTCTGTGTCAGAGACCTATTTATAAAAATATCTTTTTCCTAAGAACCGGTTTTTCTTTTAACTGAAAAGGCTTTTTCTAAAAAATATTTTTTGGCCCACAAACCAAAAACAACGTCCTTAAAGAGATCTAGAAATGACAAATCATTGAAATAACCCATCCTGAGGATGACAAATAACAACCGGAAATCATTCAAAACTGACTGTAACTATGGATTGTATAAATGCACACAAAAAAGATATTTTTTCTTCGTAAATTCGAAAAAAAAATTTGGCAGCTGCATCTCTGTACTTACCTCCCCAAGTCCAAAAGGCTATCCAAGAGATTTGCTGCCCGATTGTCAGCTGACCGGTCTGAAGTATTATGCATACCCGGATCACCAGGATGAATGAGCAGCACCAATCCAATGCCAAGGAACGCATTAAAGAACGAAGTCGTTGCAAAGTACACCAGTGTCCTTAGAGCGATTTTCCCATTCATTCGTGCATTTAGGCTTGCCGAACCGGCTATTAGACTAGAGATGACCAATGGTAGTATCATCAGCTTAAGGACTCGCATAAATAACTCCCCGGGGTATGATATGAGCATAATAGAATCAGCATTTAGTTTAAGTGGTCGTAAACTGAAGCCTGCAAAGATACAAAAAGACAAAACATAAGTATTACATGATCGAAACACACGTATGAGTACATATTTACATAGCAGACTAGGACAGTCTGACAGCGTGAATCATCTCTAACCTAATTAAGGAGACAACTAGAACTATCTAAGAGCACCACACTATTGTATTGAGTTGCTACTTGAGCTATCTCTTAGTCGGTGGAATAATGAGTCCTTCAATTCAAGTGCTTTCTCCATGCCAATCAACCCGTGATGCATGAATAAATATTTAACTGGAAGAAACGGCAACAGGCTGGTGGCAGGATTCTTTCCTCTACAATTTATTGTTGTCATTTCAGGAGGAGATTGTACTTATACAGCGAAATATAAAAGCAGCAACTCAAGGTCAAAAGACGAGTAACATGTAGTTTCATGCAAATACACGAATCCTTGTTGGAAGGGATATCCTCCAGAGAGCACTTACTTACGTAGATTGTAATAATTACCTCATTTGTATGCACAAAGTTGGTGGCACTAAAAGTACGACAGTGCCTAATTGAAGTGACAGAATTATAGTATGTGCTGCACAATCATGTGGGCGGAATCCGATTAGGGTAATTAAAACGATTGAAGTAGTTTACTCTGAGGAAAGGGCTTAGATAAGGTAAAGGCGGTTTTTCAGTATTTGTTTTGCTATTGGTCTTTGATTAGCTCATGCATTAAATGCTGCGACAGGCCTTGAGTTACTTGAATTGAAGGGTCTTCTTCAAGCCCAATAGGACAACGTAGATACTAACTCCAGAATCAGAGTTAAAAGGTAAAAACGAACATGCCACGGATACAAACCCCGAATCGAAGCCTGTAGAGACGAACAAGGGAACATCATAGTAGAGTCGCAGTCGATGCTATGGATTAGAAGGGGACCTCAGCCAGCTTATCGTGCTGGCTGGAGACGCTTGTTGATTGAGGCCCAGGTTCACCCTTGATTGTAGCCCAACCTAAAGAAAAGTGTCTCGAAATTCATGCACGATTTAAATTTTTTAACCTTTTTGCGGTGAATGTCGCCAACCAAAAAAAGGCAGCTTGAAAGCTGAGAGTTCAGGGCTATTAAAAATGAAGCGAAATGAGCAGTATTTTAAAAATAATGAAACTTTAACATTAAAGGCTCATTTTCATCACGGTGGCCTCGTCGATCGTTCAAATTGTCGAATTTTGAGCTTCGATAATAGTAATACATTCATAACGTGTTTGAAGCAGATTTAAAAATGCTGCTTGTAAGGTAATAAACATTAATGGTGCTCAAGATGTAGATGTGAACGGCATGTGGTTTCAACAAAACGTTTCATACATCCCGAGAAACAATTCAATTAGTGCATGAGTCATATCCTGGTCATATAATTTTACACCTTCGTGATCAAAATTGGACACTCAAATCATGCGATTTAACGTCGTTGGAGTTTTTTCTTTGGAAGTTTTTGAAATCAAAGATTTATGCCAACAACAAGCCACGGGAAGCGCATTAGGGAAGCAAATTGCGTGCTGTATAAACAAAATTCAGCCACATTTATGCAAATCTGTAAAGGACAATTTCGACAAAAAAAAACCAAATCTCTCCAAACAAAAACATGCACCGAAACCAGTACTGCTTGTCGAGTGCTCCATCAATTCTGCCCCGAAATTTTAAAGCGAAGTCTTACAGGATTCCTCGCGTTTGTAGCCATGATTTATCAGAGAATGCATTCATGAATGATTCATAGTTCAAGCTTTGCCCATCGGAGAACAGAACGGACCAATACTGCAATAACACTTCAGATTCGCGCGTTTTATTCATTTTCGCACGGGTTCGTTGCTGGATAATTCTGATGCTTACTTTAGCGCAAGTTGCTTTACGGAGGTCAGCTATCAAACCTGTTTCTTAAGCTAAGTCTCTTCAGTTTCGGGTCTTGCTGAACAGTGGTACACTTCTTCAATCCTTGGCCAATTTTTCTCATCAGATTATATTCCTGACGATAATCATATTTATTAGAAAATCTGCTTACAGAACTCCCATTGCATGACACATTCCGCTCATATTTTTAAGCGGAGTCTCGCAGGATGTTCCCGTTGGCACAAACATGCATACATGAAGCAGTTTTGCCCACATATAAGGCTAAACCATTTTTTTTGCTTTCTCTGCACTAGGAAGCAAATCAGTTGATGAATCTTAAAATTTAGCCGGCTTGGTAACCATCCTTACCAATTTCCAGTTCGGCAGCATTTTGGCATATGACCCAGTGCCAGAGTATCAGCAAAAATTCTCTTCACAGCTGGTTTAATTGTTTTTTTTCGCAGCCTAACAGCCCAGCCTAACAGCCTAAAAGCCTAAAAGACTAACAGCCTAACAGCCTAACTGCGATGGTGAGTCATTACTTTCTTAATTTGGTATAGAAGCCAAGTATTGGCGTGGCGTAGTCTGCACTTTCGTCGACTGCTGCGTTAGATGGTCTGAGTTCAAAATTGGAAAAAACACGAAAAAAGTAATATAATCTACTCTTTCGGCATTATCTAAGGGCTGGAGATGCAAGGATTTGGTCCACCCAAGTTGGTCGCATCAACAATTTATTTATTTTATGTGTCAACGGGTTTTGTTAGAGTTTTCAACCGGGCTGATTAGCGCCTTTAGAGGACTCTTTTGGCTGCAACTACATATTTCTTAAAAAAACCTCACCTTGGTGTTGCTGATATTCTGTGTAATATGATACTCGTTACCATCGAATGAAATGAACAGATTGTTTTTTTGGGTTGTGAGAGGATTCTCTAAGATATTCTGCAGCTATGTTGGTACTTGTAACATTTATAGCTCACCGCTTAGAAATTAACTGCTTTTGGAAGTAATATTCGCGATAATGAGGGAATGAAGCAAGTTACATTATATGCTTTGAAGAGCCATTATTTTGAATTTCTTCCTCAGGAGTTGTGAATGACTTACTCTACCTTACTTTGATGCCATGCAATACCACCTCTTACGATGTACTGGGTCTATTGTCCGTTGAAGTCTCTACGATTTCAAAATTATCCAGACTTGTGGGGCTGGTCAGATATTCTACTATCTCTTGGGGTTCTGGCATTATAACAGTAAGCCCGTCAACTCCTTACTAGTGTTAACCGGGAACTGTGGATTTTCTGCTCTGCTGTCCGTATTGGTTTTGGTGCTGGAGCTGGTTAACGCACATTCAAGGGTAATTGCAGGCATTTCAAAACGTTTCTTGAAGCGGATCGAAGAAACAGGAGACTGTGCATTTTATTTTCATCTGACAGTAAAGCGGCTTATCACTGATTGACATGATTGGGAGCAGGATGTCTTTCTCCGCGGTGCTCTGGTTAACTTTTAATAATTTTTATATTAAAGAGTTGGTAGTAGCAGCCAGCCATCCTTTTTACGACGGCTTATATCTCTCCCTGAGAGCTCAATTAAAACTTCGATGACCATTTTCAATTTCCAATTGCCTTGAATTTAGAAACTGCGCTTAACTTTAATCTGTCAGCTATTTGACAATCTCAGGTCTTGTCAGGCGAATATTCCCTAACGTTGGTCTCTTAGACCTATAGCTTACTTAAGAACTGTTCTCCGATCGTGTACGTTTTATCTGTTAACTTTTCCTAGCCGACACAGTTTAGGCGAAGACCTGGTCTTACTCAGCTTGATGACACCTTCGTTCCAACAACTTTGACTCGACGATGGCAATGGCTTATAGACACATCTTTTCGACAGTTATATTGATGATATTACTATTGACTCTGAGGTTGTCGATATTTCAACTGAGAGCAAACTCACAAATTCACTACACTTCATCCATTCCCCTGGATTAAGAAATGAAGATTTATGTTTTAAAGTGTCGACAACTATATCTGCAAGCCAACTCGGCAATAAGGAGTACGCGTTGGGCATTTTTAATTGATGAGAAGGAGCTTTCAACAAAGAAACATTTGACGGCGAGCGTAAACCGGCGAGATAAACTGAAACAGCCGTAAGGGTGATTAGCAGTTGGTGCACTAGAAATCAGTCCTACAATGTTGTCTCCTTACATGATTCTAGAATCTGACTGGTCTCCTGCAATATTACGAGTAAATGGCATCACCATTCGTCTTTTTAACGAAGATAAGTCTTTGGGTGTAACCCTGGATAGAAAACTTCTTTGGACTAAACATGTACCGTCGATGTCCACTTTCTGGCAGTGTAGACAACTTTGGATCTTTGCGGTTATGCTTTCCTAAAATAATCACACGACCTTCTCCGTGATCAGGAACCGGTTTCCGGCAGAACCTGAATCAGGATAGAAATGTATATACTTGGGTTTGGATGGGGCTGGTGTCCAATGAATGAATGAATGCTTCCAATCGTCTCAGCGACTTCCAAGTTGTCGTTTGTAAACAAACTTACAGGTGGCTATTGGCATCAATAGTTAAGTATGCTGAGCGTCAGTCACGCCAAATCCTTGACCGTATGCCGTGAAAGTTATGTCGACATTGCGAAGCACTTTCTCTGTGAGTGTCCGGTCTACGGACAGTCCGCAGATACATGGCGCTGGTGACAGAAATGGGTGCTGATACTCTAGGCACTTTATTTATAAGGCGGAATTAGGAATTCTGTTAAGAGGAATAGGAGTGCCAATGACTTGTTTCTTGTTTGAGTTAATAAGCCTATTCGCCCCGTATGTACGCCCCGTTGTACTCGTATTATAAACGAAATTCTAAATAAGTTCAAAGATGTGGGAATGTGCTGAATTCAAAGGCTTTACAAAGGGTTGAGGCTGCCCATACATTTGGCTGAGTCCACTTATTCCATCGATAGGTAGATTTCTTATGAACTCAATCTAAGGTCGGTAGTACAACTCTCCATGAAATAGACAAACAAAACGAATTCACTATGTTCTGCCCTTTTAAAACTTAATTAAAGGTAGTTGTCTCTCTCTTGAGACAAAATTGTTATTTATGACAGTGTTTACCTACTTTAAGTGCCTGCTGTCTTTTACTCCCCTTGAATGACTTATTTCATCAACTTAATGAAAGTAACAGGGCTAATCGATCAATAGGAATGACACACGCCGCCAATATAACTCTCATTTGTTAGTCACGTTCTATATAGATGAAGAAAGTGTCACCATATGCATTGATGTTCATTGGACGTGAAAAATATCTCATTACTGCAATGTCAACTGGGAAATATCCTGCACTTCAATTAACAACACTTCACTTGTCTATCTTTCACTCAATCTGACTTTATCACAAGTTAATTACATTCTTGCTAAATTGTATAACAGTTTCTAATCACTGACATGCTACAAGTACGTTGGAAACGAAGTCCATTATTAGCATCGTCAACCTAACTATCCACTAATAGCCGTTATCCACGCAATTACGTGTTTAAAAGTGCAAACAAATCGCTCATAATGGGTCACGTTAACTTCCGGAATGCAATAAGCGCTCTCACGTGTGTGAACGGCAACGGATGCCGTACCTTTGACGTAAGCCCTTGACGTCCACGTAGCGACAGTTTATATTTCTAAAAGCAATTAGCACTATCAGATGCAGCTCAAGGAGAGGTGATAGAATACAGCAACAACATCAGGCATCAGATGAGAAGAAGCACGTGGTTTGCCAGTAGATGTCAATCGATTAGATGTCAAGTACACTTCCTGAGTATAGACCAACAATTTCAAGAGAATCCCTAAAACTAGGTCATGGGGATGAGACATGGGCATAACTATTTTTGGATTTAATATTTTTATTTATAGATAAAGTCAGAGTATGGTCATCGAATACTGTGGTGAATGCCATTTGCTGGAAGATACGTTAGCAAGGTAACGTTAGTGTAATACTCGTATATAGTAGATATGGCAAAATATCTTACGTAAGTATCCAAATGGTCGTGGGTTGAAGTATAATCAATTTGCGATATAAATTATTCAACATTCCTATACGACTTCTTATTTGTGTTTGCTAGATAAGATGAATGTTGAAGGAGTATCCGGTGTTCACACTCCAGAGTAAAGTAGTATACAATCGGGCCTAACGCAGCTGAAGGAACATTGAAAACAACGATCAAGAGGAAACCTGCTGCAGTTTGGGTGGACGGACAATCGGAAATCCCTTTGTTTGGAAATTGGAGTCAGCTTAGCCGTCTTTTCTCTGACGCTTCGGATCGGAAAACCTAGTAATGACAACAATCTGAAAGACGCAGAGACAAACAACACTTTCTCTTGCTCTGAGAACTACGACACACGGCATTTCAAGTGTTCAAGCCCCTCAAAATGTCGCGCCCTCTTTGCTGGGTTTCGAGGCAATACAGAAGGACGTGCTGAAGTGTCGGTAAAAAGACAAAATCTATTCTTGATAATTTGAATTAAAGTCTCGAAAACAAGGATGGCTCGTTTCTCACTGGGGTCTTACACAAGGCTTCTGTTGGGACCATTCAATTAAGTTATGACTTACGCCGCTATCTGCACCTTATAACCAAATGCAGGCTTAAGACAATTTTTTTAGTTCTGATATTTTATCTTTATCAATTTCCAACATTTTATGTCTGCCCCTGCATCCCTACATAACTTGTCAAGTATGTTGCGGTACTGACAACTGTTACTTAAGGAAGACAGCAAGTAATTGACTTAACCATACTTTGCAGGAACGCCTAGGAAACTATCAAATCAGATGCAAAGTCTCAACCCTGTTAATGTAAAATAATCCAAGGAAAACCGACAGGACAGATGCAGCTTTAGAAGTCTAACGAAAGAAAACCAGAAGCTTCTATACTTAGGACAAATTTGGAAAAAGACTGCAGTCGTTATAGACGGAAGCATCATGAGGGATTTTTGCACTCGGTGTTTCTATACACGATGTTGTTGTGCTGCCTGTAAGATCATGCCTGGCAACTAAAGTGCGAAAGTCGTAAGCGTTGTCGACGATTGTTGTTCCAGAAATGAGCTATCAGTCAATTCTATCAAAATTAAGATTCTTTTCTTTAGAGGAGGGAGGAAGCTGATTACCTTCTGTCACCAGGTGTCAAAGGGAGTGAAAAACTTGTTTGGGCCAAACATGTCACTTCGAAAAATTTCAAGGCGAAATATAAGGGAGCCTTAACAAGGCACGATGCTTACTGCTATGGAGGATGTTTTGAATTTTAATGGCTTTGATAGCACCAATACTATCTTGTCTGCTTGGGAGTTTTCATACATTCGATACATAACACCTCGTGACTTACGTGAATACCTGTCGTGGAGACTTAATTTCACGGGTTGCCCTTAAATCCATGGGAGCAAGGATACGCCTTACCATCGCTCTCCTTCAATTCATTCGATACCAATTCGGAGTACGTGTTGAGAGAACAGGTTCCACCCTTTGAATGAGTCCGGGCCCATTTAAAATCTCTTACTGATCTTAGGGTCACAGTACCCAGTATTCGTTCGTATTCTACATTAGGTGAGACCAGCATGTGCACCCTCTCTTCGTTTAAGGTTTAGACCACAGCCACCGTGGCGCTCCCACAAGGGGGCCCACCTCTTCAAATCAGGCCCAGACCGAAGTCCGGAGGGCAGTTGACTCCTATGGTATCGAGTTTTAAGCTCCGATATGAACTACCGGTGGTCTTGCCACTCAACAAGACCTATGGCATTTTCTTCGTACGCAATGCCTGATTATGACTCCTCGCCATTAAATTAAGAAAAAAATATTTCCATCAACAAGACTGCATGAGAACTTGCTTCGCGATTGATCGGAAGGACGCTTACTGTCCTGTAACTTGAATTGCACCAGCAGCGCAACAATCAAGTTCGAAGCGTATAGCTTGCTTTTCAGCCAGTTTTCGATGGCATATATCTCACGACCTTAAACGGAAGAGATGACGAACGAATTAAAGGCCTAAGATAAAAACGGATTCATAGTTGAAGACCTCTTGTAAACGCTTAAAATACAGCGGGCTGCGAGTCTGCACGTAGAATTTTTGACCCTTAAAAGGCCACATGCAGCCGAGCGATTAGCATATGCGGCTTTTCATATATATGGTAGACTTAGACAAGAAGTCTTAAGCTTTCGCCATATCAGCGAGTGCCTTATAAAAACTCGCATTAAGGCTTAATTCGTTAAAAAAAGTTTAAGTTTAAGACATGGGCGCAGTCTTTATGTAAGCAAGGAAGATGCCACAAAAAAATCTTCCTACGAGTTCCTTTACAGGAAATGTGAGGAATGTCCGTAGTATGATGTCAGAGGACAGCTGGTGAGCATAGCCAACATGATATGGATTTAGGTTTATTGACTTTACAGCGGAACAAAATATCTCTATAGCAAGGACATGCTTTCCTCATCTCAGAATATACAAGCGCACGTTCTCTGGATCATGAAACACTTAATCAAATTGATCAAATTGGCATAGGCGTAAGGCATATCTTCAGTATTCCGGACGTCTGAACTTTCCAGGCCGGCACCATTGAGTTGAATCACCATTTGGTGGCAGCCAATATGCGGATGCAGATTTCCCAAGCGCCACCACAAAGAGCAAACGTGAGAATAACGCAATAAAACTGTTGCGCATATCCCCAAACGGGTGTTCAGAAATTTCTCAAGAACACCAATGCAGTCATCATCAAGTACCAACATTTTTTTCGTAATTTTGGTTGGGGCTAAGAAGGCCCCCATTTATTTGGCTTAATACAAGCTAAACCTAACTTTAAAACTAAGACTTAAAAACTAACAAAAAGACGCAATAGCTAGGGACAACGAAAGTGGTGAAGGAGATCTATTTTGAGACGAGAGGTGCTAAGGTTAAAGTCAAAAACGGATGGGTTTGAGTTGACCTCTCGGAGCATACTAGAGATTGGTTCGTTGGAACCGTAAGAGATGCAATGGGTGGAGACGAGGTCATCGTAAACTACGAAGGAAATAGAGTTGAAAAGGGAGGCACAATCTACGGAACCAGAGAGCAATCGATGGATGAAAAGAATGTTAGCCACGTTTCTGCGTATTTTAAAAAGTTTAAGTCAGTCTCCATATGGACGTTAAATAAGAGAGTCATCCCAGGGTAAAACCAGGCGAAACGCTGCCGACGTGCCAACAGAGACAGCGTTATTGATGTTTTGGGTATCACCCGATCACCAACAAGAAATCCCTGGTTTTATGAAGAATGCCGGGGAGCATATGTAGCTGAACAGAAGCGTACAAATCAGAGATGCAATGAGGGGCAAGTGTTACTTGTGAAATATCAGTTGCCGAAATATTGGCTCCTCCACAAGAAGAAAAATAGGTTCGGGGAGCTTAACGAAGATACGAGGGCGGGTCAATAAGTCCGTGACTTTTTGAATTTCTGACCTCTTTACTGAAACAGCAACACTGCTCCTGTCAACAGGCATCTGTCTTTTGACTCCTGTCAAAATTTAAACTTGCTGCGTCAGTTAGTTTGTGTTTGACAGCTATTTTTATCAGACTACTCACTAATTTGAGGAGAAAATGGAAAAAAGTGAATTTCGTGTGCTTATTAAGCATTATTTCTTGCGAAAAAAAAACCATTACCGAGACCAAGGCTAAGCTTGATAAATACTATGGGGACTCTGCACCATCGATTTCAATGGTAAAAAAGTGGTTTACTGAATTTCGTTGTGGCCGTACAAGCACTGAAGATGCCGAACGTCCTGGACGCCCAGTTGAGGTCTCTACACCCGAAACAATCGAAAAAATTCACGATATGGTGTTGGCCGACCGAAGATTGGAAGTGCGAGAGATTGTGGAAGCCGTAGGGATCTCGCATGGCTCAGGGGTTTCAATTTTGAATGATCACTTGGGCATGAGAAAGCTTTCCGCAAGATGGGTGCCGCGTTTGCTCACAGTCGACCACAAACGCAATCGTGTAACAACTTCACAGGAAGGTTTGGCGTTGTTTAATCGCAATATGGAGGAGTTTTTGCGCCGTTTTGTAACCGTGGACGAAACATGGATCCATCACAACACACCAGAGAACAAACAACAGTCAAAACAGTGGGTTTCTAAGGGTGAATCGGCGCCAAAGAAGGCCAAGGTGGGTTTGTCAGCCAATAAAGTTATGGCGACTGTTTTTTGGGATGCACGCGGGATAATCCACATTGACTACCTTCAAAAGGGAAGAACAATCAATGGGGAATATTATGCCAACTTATTGGACCGATTCAATGACGATTTGAAAAAAAAACGACCTCATTTGGCCAAGAAAAAAGTTCTTTTCCACCAAGACAATGCAAGGGTGCACACATGTGCAGTTGCCATGGCAAAAATCCATGAATTGGGCTATGAATTGCTCCCTCATCTACCCCATTCTCCAGATTTGGCTCCGAGCGACTACTTCTTGTTCCCAAACCTGAAGAAATGGCTTGGTGGAAAAAGATTTGACTCCAATGATGAAGTCATCTCGCAAACAAAGGCCTATTTTGAGGACCTCGACAAATCATTTTTTTTGGAAGGGATAAAAAAATTGGAGAAGCGTTGGACAAAGTGTATAGAGCTCAAGGGAGACTACGTTGAAAAATAAAATTATTTTTTTATTAAAAAATCTTTTAATTTAAATTTTATCAAAATTTAATCCAAAAGTCACGGACTTATTGACCCGCCCTCGTACTAAAAGGTTGTAATGCGGGAATAACGTTCGGATGTTTTTCCCACTGAAGAGATGAAGAAGGAAGCCTTGTACATAGAATCATAGTCGGTATTGGGAATTGTTAATAAATATTTCTGCAGCCAACATCCCGCCATCTGGCAGAACAGACAATGACAGCTAAAACTTATGTCCACCTATGTAGAACGCAGTACAAGTCTCCTCAGCATCGCTCGAACTTATCTATCATATCGTCTGACGCCCTTCATCAGCATCCTGATTAACCCCTTTCAGTGCGGTTTCAAGTCAGTAAAGTCCACAATAAACCTAATCTTTACACTCCAGTAGATCTTGAAGAGACAAATCGATACCCACGGTCTTCTCATCGATTTTAAAGCCGCATATGACAGCGTGTACAGGACCTTTTCAGAGCGATGTCTGGCTTCGGTATCCCTGTTTGAAGTGGAGTTTGTCAAGGTTGCATTAGATCACCTCATTTGGCTCCGGCAAGTAGTCATTACGGTTTTATATTTCAAAAGATTCAAAAACTCGTAAGCAATTACATATTTATGAAATCAAATCGAAAAATAAATCGTGGTCCTCCTTAAATGTCGCTTAAATCGTAATACATTTTTGAAATGTCTTTCCTTTTAAAAATCACCTTGTTTACGTAAGTAACCGAGTATCTTTTGTTCATGTAGAAGTTTTAACGAAGGAATGGCATGCACAACCAGATTTCAACTTTTCTCTCAATACATGCAGATACAGGTACCCGTATGTGTGTATATACTCGTATAAAAGAGTACACGTGTTCGAAAACACAATGAATCGAGACAAAAGAAACAGTTTTTAAAAAGGCACAAAAATGGGTTATGTCCTGGAAAGTTGTGTTCTTCAATTTACATTCATTTTTGTTTTTGGGAAACCTTGGGAAGAGGTAATTAGAACACTTTCAAGGACAATATTTTTCATACTCGCACTCGTGCTTGGTAACAACCCACACACATTTATGGCGTGTTGGATAAGTACTTTCATTTTATTCTTACATAACGAGCCGAAGGCATCATGTTAAATGGAACGCATGTCCTCGTCAACAAATCGGTGATGGTATGAACGTGCCGCCCGTAATTCTAACTGGCCCCCTGCATAGTGAAGACTCTTGTTCTCGTCTACTTTTATTTATGTAATTTACGAGCTCGTTTGCTGCGATGCGGTAAGATGTTGCCATTAATACCGACTTATCGCAATTTAAAAAGTGCTGACTGCTAGAAATGATTCCATGACAAAGAGCAAGGACATTGGCACTTATCGTCAAACAGAAAACAGAGAATTAAATGGAATCCGAACAATTCAATCTCGCATTTGCATGTTGCAACAACAACAGTTGTAGAAGCAGAAGTCCTTGGAAAAACGACAAACGAATCCCTTCAATCGATTGTTGTACAAAAGATTCCCTTCACACGTGTCAAATTGTTGACACTCATCCTGACCGCACAAAAACATCAGGATGAGTGGGATCAAAGTTTACGAGCACTAATTGGTGACGTAAGACATGAATTTGTGAACTAGAGGACGACACCTATCTAAAATTTTGCGCGCACTTATTAATAATTATGTTATCACGAAAATAAAAATAGAACAACTTGCGTAAGGATTCGAAAGACAAGACGAATGTTTGAAAACCCAAAGAACAATGGCTTTTAATTATTGTATTTTTGAAATGTTGCGTTAGAGTCGTAAATCATGTCTTATCGGGAAGACTCACGCAATTGAAGGATCAAGAAGGTCGAAGAATCGGTTATCATTTATAAATTTATTTTTGTTTTTCCGGTAAAACCTCACGAGTCACGCATGTTGTTCAAATTGGAGCCGGAACTACGTCGGGATACGTTTGTTGAGGTGACATTTCCAATAAAGGTATACATGGGTAGAGTGGCATTGGGAGTGAGGTTAGGGTATAATATTTATTTTAATCCATTTCGATGGTGTAGAGGTTTAGTTTGCTTATAGGTTGAAGTAGCTTTCAAGTACATCTGAAGGTCATCGTTAGTAAGGATAACGATAAGGGAAGGAACTTGACAGTTCTTTTTAATAATTCAAGTTTTAATAGAGAAAAATCACTGGCTATCGGAATTGTGATGTCTTATGTGATTTCCATTCGAAAGAGATTTGTATGGCCTTTGAATAATGAAGGAGTCAAATGGAATCAGTTTGTGGTGAAACCGGATTGTTCCCACGATATCTGCTGTTCATCGAAAATTCCTTCAAGGTAAATACTATATATTGACTTTTTTGGTGAATTTGGAAGGAAATATGTAAGAGTTGTTGCAGATTTCGAAACATTTCCTAACCCTTTTGGATCATGCAACTGATTGTACTGATAGACTAGAGTTTTATGGCCTTGTGGACAGAGGAAGCGTACTTTGAGTCGGAACCGTGTGGTGGTTTGGTGTTGTAGAAATGGGGTAGGCGCTGAGAAATAGCAGCACTATAAAGGGCCAGCAGCGGATGAATTCCCCATAACGGTGAAGTAGAAGCGATGAGCAATACAAATGAGACCTTATCAGGGCTACTCTGATATATTTGGAGCTCAGGCCGGTAAGGATTTCTGCTACTAAGTCCGGATCGTTGAGGAGAGATGATGGCTGATAAGTCCTTGATGGATCAATGACATGTTACTGACTTCGATTTAACTAACTTCTCGTCCTAGGAGTATATACAACAGAACTGGCCGCTCAAGTTGGGGTTGTGCTGCTGGGGTAACTGCCTGGCCATGGATAAAAGACGGAGGCTACGAAGCAACAACAGTGAAAATTTGCGGCATGGAACGGCAAACTCTCTGGAACAATCGGAAAATATAGCCTGCACAACACCACCTCCGATAACGGATTCAGGCTAATCGACTTTGCGGCGGGGCGAAACATTGTCGTGGCTAGCACGCGGTTCCCACATCTCGACATACACAAGGGGACTTGGAGAACTCCTGATCAATCAACCGTCAACAAGATTGATCACATTGCGATCGACGCAAGACACTGCTCCAGCATTATGGATATCCGTATGTTCCGAGGAGCCAACATCGACTCGGACCATTACCTTGTTGTAGCCAAGGTACGGTTGCGGATATCCCAAACTACGTCAAGACAAACTAATGCTGTGAGAAAATTCGACGTCAGACGGCTACAATCGCAAGAGATCGCCAAGTCCTTCTCCGATCGAGTGTCTCTTAATCTCTTAAGGGGTCCAATGCCGCCAGCATCAAGCATCGAAGACCATTGGAAACACTGCCAAAACGCCATCAGAGATGCCGCTTCTGATGTGCTGGGTTTCACTCGTCCACCACAACGAAACCCCTGGTTCGATGACGAATGCCGGCAAGCAAGATGCATATAACGCGGCGCTGCTTAGAAAGACCAGAGCTGCTCACGAGCTCTATGAGCGGAAGAGGAGAGACGAGCACCGGCTTCTCAGGAGGAAGAAGAAAGAGCATGAGAAGCGCGCTATCGAGGAAATTGAGAGATGCTACTCCAGGAATGAGGTTCGGAAGTTTTACCAAAAGGTAAAAATAACATACCGCGGAAACAAACCCCGAACCGAAGCCTGTAGAGATGAACAAGGGAACATCGTAGTAGAATCGCAGTCGATGCTGAGGATTTGGAAAGATCATTTCTGCAGACTGTATAACGGCGATGACGGACCAAATACCGCTGTCATTTAGAATCAACATTTCAACCTGGACGATGATGACCAACAATTCCGTCCACCCGACCAGGATGAAGTGAAGATAGCCATATCGAAGCTTAAGTCCAACAAAGCTGCTGGAGCGGATGGCCTGACTGCCGAGCTCTTCAAAGCGGCAGGCGATGACTTGGTAAGGAGCATACACCAACTCATTTGTCAAACATGGTCGGACGAAAGTATGCCCGGTGAATGGAACCTCAGCATTGTTTATCCGATTCTCAAGGAAGGAGACCCTCTGAACTGCGCCAACTACAGAGGCATCCTTAACATCGCATATATATATATATATAGAGACGAGCTATATAGAGCAATGTCTAGTTTTGGCATCCCTGCCAAACTCGTCCGTCTGTGCAGGATGACGATGGAGAATGCACGTTGCTCCATGAAGGTCGGTAAAGATCTCACCGAGACTTTTGATGTCCAGAAAGGATTTAGACAAGGCGATGCACTGTCATACGAGTTTTTCAACATCGTACTTGAAAGAATAGTGCAAAACTCACGAGCAAACACAAGAGGCACTATCTTTCAAAAGTCCGTTCAACTACTCGCATACGCCGACGATATTGACATAATCGGAAGAAAGCAGCGTGATGTCAGTGGCGCTTTCGCGAGTATTGAGACGGAAGCGGCGAAAATGGGTTTAGCGGTCAATGAGGGCAAGACCAAGTATATGCTGTCAAGCAAAAAGGACAACCAACACCGACGTCTCGGACAGAACGTCACCCTCGACAGATATAACTTTGAGGTAGTTAAGGACTTTGTCTACCTAGGCTCCGCTATAAATACAGACAACGACACCAGCGCTGAGATCAAGCGAAGAATAACTCTTGCCAACCGCTGTTTCTTTGGGTTAAGAAGGCAATTGAGTAGCAAAGCCCCCTCTCGGACAACAAAAGTCACCCTTTATAAAACTTTAATAATCCCGGTCCTGCTCTATGGGGCAGAGGCATGGATATTATCAAAAATGGATGAGGGTGTTCTTGGTTGCTTCGAGAGAAAAATTCTTCGGGCGATTTTCGGTCCCGTCTGCATTGACGGTGAGTGGAGGAGGAGATACAACGACGAACTGTATGGACTGTACAGCGACATGGACCTAGCCAGAAGAGTGAAGATCCAAAGACTGAGATGGCTGGGTCATGTAGAGCGCATGGACACCAATGCTCCGGTCCGAAAAGTCTTCGAATCCGCCCCCGAGGGACAGCGCAGTAGAGGAAGGCCAAGACTCCGGTGGCGCACGCAAGTGGAAGAGGACCTCAGCCAACTTAGCATGCGAAACTGGAGACAGCTAGCCAGGGATCGAGCTGGCTGGAGAAGCTTGTTGACTGAGGCCCAGGTCCACCCCGGACTGTAGCGCCACCTAAAGTAAGTAAGTAAGTAAATTTAAGAAGTTATAAAAAAATAGGCAGACCGAAGCAATATTCGTTTGAAGGTAAACTAATTTAATATAAAATAATAAAAATAAAAATAAGTAAAGAGTGTTTTCTTTAAACAGTACTAACTTCAGACATTTATATCTGTCAAACCAGTTGTCAGATTACAAACTGTCAGTGCTTAATTCGGTAGCAACAACAATTTATATAACAATATAACGTCCGTCAAAATCGACCATCTAAAATACTCATATGTATTCGCTGTTTTGTTAGGCGTTCTCGCACAACATTTTCTTTGAAGAATGCAGTGGCAGGGTAATACATCCGTTCAGGAGAGTATTGAAGAAGATGATCCAAATTTATCAAACCGACGTTTCGTTCACAAGGGAACGAAAATAATAAAATATTTTATGCAAAGATCTTGGTTTAAATGTGTACAAGATCCAGCTCGTCCAAAAATTGAAGCCTAATGACCATCGTTTGCATCGAAACTTTGTGAATGGGCCCAAAATCAACTTGCTTTGGATCCGCTGTTTTATCGAGAAATTGTATTCAGTGATGAGACTAATCTTTGGCCCAATAGGTAAGCCAATACGCAGAATTAGTGCATTTGCAGAGATTGCGGTCTGGGAGTTGGAGTCATCGAACAATACTTTTTCAGAAATGAACCTAATCAGCGTGTTACGGTCATGGGTATTAGCTGTAGAGCTATGGAAAATAACTTTTTTGTTCCCCGATTGAATGGCCAAGTTCATGTAGACGTGGTTCCAGCAGGCTGGCGCTGCTATACAGCAAACGGAACAATTAACTTACTGAAGGAAACATGAACTATGAATGCATACTCATACTTTGCGTAATGGACCAGTAAACTGACCTCCAAGACCTTGTTATTTGACGCCCCTTGGTTGTATTCCTTGGGGATATGTAATGTCGCTAGTTTACATTGATACACAAACAACAATCAACACTTTGCAAGCTAAAATAATTCGTGTTTTCGAGGACATATCGTTACAAATGATTGCAAAAGTGGTCGAAAACTTTGTCCCTTAGGATGATTATGTTTGAAATGAAAGTTTGTACTGGCTTAAAAACACCCTTTACAAGTGAAAATTCGGGCGTACCTAATAGTTTTGTCCATGGCTGTATAGTCATTTTCTATAATGCAACAATATGGAACTTATTAGCAATTAAAAATGCCATCCTCTGAAGTTTTGGAAGAAATTTCTTTGGACGATAAAGGATACAATGAAGGACTGTATTGACTCTATAGCAAATATAATAATTTAACATCAGGGATCCGAGTCAGAAAAATTGAGTCCGCCCTGGTGGATCGAAGCATCAGTGGAAGCTAAGTTTTCGGTGGCGTGTTCAAGTGGAAAGGGACCTGAATCAACTTGAGCGTGTATAACTGGAGAGAGGTTGCTTAAAATTAATCTGGATGGAATGGCTTGGTGTTGCTATTTGTTTTTTTTTTTATATATTAACAAGTTTTAAGAGTATTTGAGTACCCTTAATAGGTTTGTATAAAAAACTGGAAAATACAGAAAAGTTGTGACTTTTGAACTTCAAGTAGCAGATGAAAGGTCATTGACGAAAGTTTAAAAGAGTTTCAGAGACAGAATAAAGCCCACTAGAATTAATTTAGTCCATATCATACATTAAACCAATTCAAAGGACTTGAATTAAACGTTCCGGATCCCAGATGTAATTACCTTGGTTTCGGTAGATTAGTGTAGACTTTAGTTTAGTCGATTTGGGCCTCAGCCAACAACCGTTTTCGGCTAGCTTGATCTTTCGCAAGCTACCTCTAGTTTAGAATGATAAGTTGGCTGAGGTCTCCTTCTTCTTGCGCATGCCATTTGAGGTGCGGTCTTCCTCTTCTGTGATGTCCCTCGAGGGCGGTTTTAAAGACTTTTCGGGCCTGAGCGTTGGTATACATCCGCTCTACATTCGTTCAGTCATCTTAGTCTTTGGACTTTCTTCTTCTGGTTGAATCGATGTCGCCGTAGAATTCATCGTTGTAACTCCTTCTCTACCTATACTCACCGTCTATCAGAAGGGACCATAAATCACCAAAGAATTTTCCTCTCAAAGCAGCCTAAAGCACCCTCATCCATTTTTGATAAAGTCTATGCCTCCACGCCGTAGAGCAGGCCCTCTAGTCATTTTTGTTGTTCGGGATAATGCTTTGCTAGGCAATTGATTTTTTGGCCGAAGGAAGCCGACTGCTTAGAAACGTTATCATGGTCTTGAAGAGAGGGAAGTAAATACAATAGGTCGGTAAAATCAGGGAAGGGCTGGACAAATGCTGTTCTCAGAAAGAGTTCTCAAGGGCAGAGTTGATGAAGAAGCTTATGCAGTGTTTTTGCCAGCATTGATGAGTACTGCTTCAAAAGAAATGGCGATATACCATCCTACCCAATGGATTTCTGTGTATTACGGTCTTTAAATATTTTTGCTACTACTCGTACACGAGTGCGTAAGTAAATTCGTCCACTTACTGAGCTAGCTTTAAGGTGTGCACCAATTACATAGACTTTTCTTGTCTCCAAAATGCTGAAAGCTCGAGCGTTTAAATGGAAGTCGAAGCAACATTTATTGTCGAAGTGCGCTTTCGTAATGCCAAAGTATGAATTTTTATTCCCACCAGCCTCATTATGTGTTCTAGACTCAATAAGGTCAATACGGTCACTCCAAGTGTAAGAAAACGGTCGGAAAAATAATTCCTGGATTTCTTAGGTCAGACCACTGAAGCGATCCAGAACCGAGCAGTATGTACGAGTAGACGCGCTCTGCGAGCAGCAGCGATGCAGTAAAAATGGCAGACTCGTTACGCATAAGTTCGTATAACGAGGAAAGGGTTAATAAAAGGATACGAAGAAGCGGGTGGGATCAACGATTTTTCAGATGAACAGTGTTTTTAATTTTGAAAAATAAACATTAAGGTCTTCCCTGTTACATAATGAGATAAAGAAAAACTAAACATTTTTTAAAGAGAAAAACAAATTAGACTTACCCAAAATTACGCCCAGAAGTACTCCAGAAAGCGTTACTAGCAGCATCATGTTCTCATGCAACCATTTCTTATAGCCCGTGCGTTCGATTGGTGCTTCACTGCGTTCGGTTGTCTTGGGTGGTAACTCAGTACCATTAACGGTATTACCATGTGGTGGACCCATTTTAGCAAATAGATAATCTGAAAATTTTTCAGATTTTTCCATCGTTTGAAAAACGACGCTATGTCTTGAGATTGATGGAATGACTCTTCTTTTTTTTTCCTGTCTCTGTTGTGATGATGTGTTTTTTCGGATGTTTTTTTTCTCAAAATTATTTTTTTCTTATTTTTTATTTGTTATTAAAATATTTTCCAATTAAAATGAAATGTTTAAAATTTGAAATTGATCAGTCTGTTTTATTCACAGTTCAAAAAAAAAAAACAAAGGCTTTTCTTTAAGAGGGGATATGTACCAAAGCAACCAGAAATGATGTTTTATTTTTTTAAAATCGAAATTTTCTGTTTTGTTCTAAATTTTTGTTATTTTTTAACGGAGACTTAACCTAAAAACTATTCTGTCCATTTTTCTCAAAAAAACTTTTATCGAGGGAGGGCTTGCAAATGCAATTTTTTTTTTGTTGTTTTTGAATTTTTCAAAATACTGGAATGTTTTTGGTTTTTTTTTTTCCTTAATCAAGTTAGGATCGAGGGAATTTTTTTATAAATTTGAATTTTTTTCTTAAATTAGTGTTATAGGGAAAGAAACGTTGACTTAGATTAGGGGTTACCGATGCGGTGATATCTTCTTTAACGAAATCCGCCCTTTAAGTTTTGTAGGTTCGTCTTGGACGTCTACGTCAAGGTGGTGTTTAAGTAATGGCTCCGTTGTTGTGATTTTTTGAATAACTTTTTGCAGAAAAATAAACTAAAACTTAAAATATGTTTTTAAACACTTTAAGATAGAGGGTTTTCAGTTGTCTTTTTCCTCGGATTCGAAGTTGTTTTTTAGGTTTGTTTTTTTTTTGATAAGTCTTTTGGGTTTGATATTGTATACGAGTGGCCTTAAATTAAATTTTATTTATGGTCCAAAATGTAAGATTCTGGCAGTTTACTAACTTGAATAACACTTGAAGTCTATAGTTTTCTACTAAATGCAATATTTATTCTGGTGAATTTTTCGAATATATATAAAATCGTTTCTAATATGGGTTTGTGGTTATATAAATGCTTCTTAATTAGGTGGGTCCTTTATTATTAATTTTTGTTATATATGTAACTCTGAGTGAGTCTATTGTTGAAAATCACTTTTCACACAGTTTTCGTTTGATATAGTTTTTTTGTTGGTTTTTTGTATACTATATGTCAGTCGCAGCACTTTTTTTTTGAAAAATCGATTTTTCTACTTGTGGTCCCTTTTTGTGACGATTAAGAGGGTTGAAAATCTTGAGAAACTGTGTCAGTTCACAGGTTGAGTAGTCGATTTTTTTCTTCCAATACACTTTGTATTCCAACAAAAGCCGGCTTTCAAAGGAATTTTTTAGACAAAGTTGTTGGTTTTTTTTTGAAATATGAATGATTTCCTTTATTTTTTGTATATTTATGGGGCACTTTGACTTTTTTCTTTTGTTGGTTCAGCACACTCCCGTTCACGACTAGATTGCAACTACGATTGAAAGCTTTGTGTGGTATGTTAGGGGTTTTATAAAGATTCGGAGTGGAGTAAATGAGTATTTTTGGGAACTACCCTTTCGGAGACAGAGCTTTTTATTGGTATTGCATTTGAGGGGTAGCTGTAGAAACAGTCTGTCAGTGCACGATTATTTAAGTTGCAGTGCAATTAATTGGAATGCGGGCTTAGTTATTTATTTTTAATTTTTTTGTTTTCAATAAATTGATGCGAGTGCAACTATGAGACGAGAAAATCGATTAAATTCGATAGAGCTGAAGTAGAGAAAGAAATATGAATTTTATTTGAAGTGCACTCATATTTCGAAAACAGCAGCACCTGGGGTAGATCGTAGGGGAAATAAGTAGCTTATGGGTTTCCTTGGAACTGAGGGATCAAAGTATGTTTTGAGAAATTATCTATAGAAGTGAGTCTTTATAGATTAGATTTGGATGAAGTAGGCAAACATATTCAAAGTAAGATTACGATGGCCTTGCAATAGAACAAAGAACAAAGACTTAATGATGAAGCATGGGAAAGCATGTATATCTCTTCCTGCCATCGACGTAAGCGACTTTTGAGCAGCTATGGGGAGACAATAATGACTCCTAGGAAGTAAATAAATTTTCGGAGCAGAGTACTCACTCAAAGAACAAGTCCATTGTATTACTTCTTAATTAATTTCAATGAACCTTAGTTTTTCGTAGAAAGACAAGGATGTGCTTTAGTCCCTTTAGTACCAGCACCCACCATGTCAACTACGAGTATTTAGAGTTTGATGTCAGCGTATTCACAGAGGTAGTGCTACGCAGCGACGTCATAACTTTAAAAGCAAAGAATTGAAAAATGTTGTTTCAGTCATACTCAGCACACTTATGTCATTAAGCAGCCTGCAGTCTTTTCGCCTGAGGTAAGCCTGGGTACTGAAAAACTCTCCTCTGCGCCTTATCAGATAAGTTCATCGGTGATTTTATTTCCCTTAATTACAAAGTGACTTGGGACCACGAAAAGACTGTGTGAATCTAGCTTTCCGATTGGGTTCAGTGAAATCTTGCATTTTTGAGCTAACTTGGGAGTCTAAAGATAGACTGACAAGCCTATAAGCACAGCTGGGCTTTCGCTATAGATGCCATTGTAAAAATAAACAAAAAAAAACACTGTGGCGCTGGCAGCCCGGTATGGGCCATGGCCTAGCTACTTGACACTCATTTGTGTTGCTTATGTTGTCATTTTTGTCATATCTGAGCGGCGCCTACGGTTTATCGCCGAATCCGAACGGCACTACTTAGGCAATTTTCGTAGGCAATTTTACTTTCGGGAGCTTGCCATTGCCCGCCGAAAGGGTGATGGCGATTTAAAAAATTGTTGGTGACTCAACAAGTAATCGAACGCAGACTCTCTGCGTGAAAGTCAAATGAGCCAAATATCGGGCCATCGCTATCGCGATTGTGAATATGCAGGTTATTTAAACGAAGACTGCAATGTTAAGCTGTTTTTCGCTAGAAAAGCACTAGCACCGCTTCATAAATAGGTTTCGGGGCCATCTATGGATACTCGGGCACATTCTTTTTCAGTTCAGATTCTGGCCGAAACCACTCTTGGGCACAGGGAAAGTCAATTTGGAATTTTTCCAAAGTTCTGGTGTCATAGCATCAGACGGCATGTAAATAAGACCAGAGTCCCTTCCACTGCCAGAATGCATAGAGCACCTTAGAAACTTTTGATGTACGCACTTAGTCCATAGAAGCTAGTTACCAAGGGAAATACCCCAACAACTTACCTTTTTTGGAGAATTGCCTTTAGGCATTAGATAAATCGGACCTGTCAGCTACCTTCTTATCGTCAACCTCAGAGAACAACCTCAGAGAACAACTTCAGTCGTCATAAAATTGACTAAAAGGCCGTCGATCATATCTGCGAGAGTCGCTAGACACGAACTATCAGACAGTTCAGCTCAATCACCACATACACTTGTTCATAGACGTCAGAGCTATGGAGAGGATTAAGCAGTGAGAGGACTTACATGCATCATAGCAGTCGAGGCAGGACTTCGCCATACAGGCAAGTTATGTTTACTCCCGTCATAGCATATTGGCCGCAGTGAGCATTGGCAACCCCCGAATTCCATTTAGAAGCATTGCTTTAATTTACAATCCTACTGGTTCTTTTTCTCCATGCCGAAAGCCCCCTGAATGTCAATGAAAATGCCCAGTGTGTATTTCATCTTGCTAAGTGAGCCTTCAATTTGGCGTACTATGTCTTGAAGCGGCCTTTCGCAGGGCTTTCCGTGCTGGTAAGCATGTTGCATCTTATATAATAAATACATGGTGCAATTTTGTGCACATGAAGTTCGAAAGTTCTCTCCAGACTCTTCAACATGCACGAAGTCAGACTTTTAAGTTGGAAGCTCTCGGCGAGCGTGTCGTCATATTTCATCAGAGTTTTAGAATTCATATCTATGCCAAGTTAATATTCTCTTTAGGGAATCAGGCCATTAAGGAAACAACAGCTTGTTTGATGCTCTCATCTGTCACCACAGCCAGCTACGCCGTGTTATGTTATTCAGATCATAAGCAGCTTCGCTAATAGGAGCTGGTTGTGAAAAGGTTCCGATTAGGTTGCCTATCTAGGAAGTGAGTCTGAAGCTTGTGATAAAAGTCTCTTCTTTCGACTCAGTGTAGGTGTCATCAGATCTTCTAAATTATTCCAGTTCGATTAACCGTAGTAGGTTCTTTCAGCGCAGCTATCACTGTCATGGAACACTAGCTCGTTGCAACCAGGGTACGAATGCGGATTTCTTAAGCGCCACAGCAAAGAAAAACGTGAGAAAAGCTGCAATCGCAAAATACCACCAGAATCATTGCCGAACGGGTATCCTGAAATTCTTTAACAACTTCTATATGGCTAACTTCGAAACCATATGAACAGCAGCAACTTTGCCAACGTGCTATCAGAGTCGCCCAACTGATGCTGGGTTTCACTAGAGCAACACGAAACAATCCGTAGACTTATGAGAATACAGGTAAGCACATGAAACGCATAATAGGGTGCTTCAACGAAAAAAAGAGCCCCTTCTGAAAAACAACGGGAATAAGATCGGCTTTTCCAGAAGATGAGAAAAGAGCCCGCAATTAAAGATGTTTTGAGCTTGCACTGCAGAAACAACGATCCGTACATCTTACCAACAGCTAAAAAGAACATGTGCAGGGCACAAGGCCTACACAGAAATCTGTAGAGATGAAGAATTAAGCCTTGTAGTAGCGATGTAGTCTGTGCAGAGAATGTGGAAAATTTTCCGCAGACTGTATAAAACCGAAGGAGTTCAACAGACCGTTCAACTTAGGCGATGATTGCCAATACTTCTTGGTCCACCACATGGTCCACTTGGTCAACCTAAGCAAAACCAAGTATTACCATATCTAAGCTACAATCCATCAAGTTGCCGTACTGGACGGCTTACCATATTAGGTATTACAAGCTGGCGGATAGCATACACCAACTCATTTACCAGACCTGGTCAGAACAGCGTATGCTTGATGAATAGAATCTCAGCATCGTTTGCCCGATTCACCAAAAGGGAAACTTCTTCAACTGCGCCAACTATAGAGGCATTTTCATCTTCAGCTAGAAGATGAAAGCGATTGGGCACAAATCTTCTGGCCAGCAGGATCTTGGAACCCAGTCGAAAAGAACAACATTGTAGTGAAAGATCTTACCATATGTGGCACTAATCAGTCGTAGTAAATGGTCCATCAATCAACCTTGCAGGACAATAAAGCTCAGGGCTCACATACTCCAGGGCAAAAATAATTAAAATACTAATACTTAGCAGTTAAGAGTTGAGATCTCGTTTTGACCTACGAAGATAATTAATATTTTGAACTTTTATCAGTATACCACTAAGATACATATTTATGTTGAATCATGGATGGAAAAAAATTGCAAAAATCACGTTTCTAAAGCTGGTTCTAGATGTGTACGGGGGAACGAATATGCTTAAATACTCGTACGTATAAAAATAAATTTCAACACGTCTGGTATTTGTAGATAAAGTGAAGCTTTGCTAATTTTACTGCTGTGTTTTGTATTTAGCCAAGAGCTTAAAGTGCAAGCGAAAGTGATTTAATTGCTTACTTTTCTGTTATAGTATCGGTTGGTGGCTTACTAATGATGCCCTTCAAAGATATTCCGTGAAAATTTGTTAGCTAAATAAATGTTTGTCTTGTGAGTAAACATACGTCGGGTGAATCTTAATATTTTAGATTCTTTTGCTGCTATCTGTGTGGTTATCTGATTTCGGTTATGATTTGTCAAGTGCATTTTTGATGAGAGTCTATAAAATCAGATTTGGTGCCAATTCTTTTCTTTCTTTTAAATTGACAGAACCCCTGCTTATCAGAAGCTGTTCTCGACTTAAGGCAATGACAATTGAAATGGTCTTTAGTGTTTACTCATTTTACCATTTGTTTTTAAGAAAAACTTTCTTTTTTGCGTGTTGCAAGTTAGATAATTAGTCAGGTGTTTCAGTTCTTTTTATCTCACTCCCAAAGGGGATACGCGCTGTTGACTGTAGCGAATTGAACGTATTTTTCGTAGGTGGGGTTCCGCAAAGAGATTGGCATGGAGTTTTGGTAGTTAGATAAAGATATTCTTGTTCTCATTTTACTGCCAGTAATTCTAGATACTGAGTGGGCCATCTGTTGGTATCTTTTTTAATCATACGTTACTTCGACACTGGTAACTTAATAAACCCTCCAGTTTGGGGGTTGCGCTAGGGTGTATCTTCCCAACAGTGAAAAACAAAAAATGGTTCAGAGACAGAGACAACCAATAAAGCCTGAACGACACCACATCCGAAAACGAACTCGACTCAGGTTTTAGACTTCAAGCGGGACGTCAGAAACTCCTCCAACATTCTTGATGTCCGAACCTTCCGAGGAGCCAACAAAGACTCTACCACTACCTTGTTGAAGCTAGGGTGCGGATGCGGATATCACGAGCATAACAGTCGATAACAGTCGAGTCAGACTACACATTTTTGACGTTGAAAAGCTGCAATCGCAAGAGACCGCTAAAACATTTGCCGACCGGAATGACGTTCGAAAATTCTATCAAAAAATTATAAGAACATACCAGGGCTACAAAGCCAGAACGAAAGCCTGCAAGGACGAAAATGGAAACCTGGTAGGAGAATCGCAGTCAGTGCTGAAAATATGGGAAGACCATTTCTGGACACTGTATAACGGCGAAGACGACCACAATTCCGCTGTCAGGCATAATGTAACATCAACACTGGATGAAGATAACAGAGAATTCCGTCCACCTGAACTAGACGAAGTTGAGAGTAAGGTCGAACAAAGCTGCTTGGACAGAAGGACTTCCAGCTGAGCCATTTTAAGCAGAGATGAGATGTCTTGGTTAAGAACACGCACCTGCTCATCTGCAAGAAAGAGTCAGAAGAAAGCATGCCCAATGAATGAAACCTCGACAGCATTTGCTCAATCCACAAGAAAGGAGATTCCTTGGACTGCGCCAACTATAGGGGACTTGGTCTCCTGAACATTGCTTGCAAAATATTCTCACCCGTATTGTGTAATCGCTTGAAACAGATCATGCGCAGTCTGATAGGTCTATATCAGGGTGGCTTAAGGCCAGGGAAGTCTACCATCGAAACGAGCTGTATGATATCATGTTAAGCTTTGGCATTCCTGCCGAATTCGTCAGGTTACACGCTGCTCCATTAAGGTCGGTAACGAATTAACCGAGACCTTCAGTGCAAAAGAGATTTAAGATAAGGCGACGCACTGTCATGTGACTCTTTCAACATCGCTTTAGAGAGAATCGTGCAAAATTCACTGGCCAATAGAAGGGGAACGATTCCCTACAAGTCTTCCCAATTGCTTGCGTACACAGATGACATTGACCTTACTGGACGAAGACAGCGAGACGTCAATGAGGCATTCGCGATAAATGAGGCAAAAACCATAACTTCGCTATAACTTCGAGGTAGTTAATAACTTCGCCTACCTTGGCTTCGCAACTACAAGTAGCAACGATACCAGCACGGAGATAGGATGTAGTATAACTCTTGCCAAGCGCTGTTTTTTCGAGCTCAGGGGGCAATTGAGTAGCAGAGCCCTTTCTCGCAAGGCCAAACTGACTGTATGCAAAAACCTTGATCATTCCCTTCTTGCTCTACGGCACTGAGACATGGACACTACTGAAAAAGATGAAGAAGTCCTTGGCCGTTTCAAGAGGTAAATACTACTTTTTATTTTTGGTCCCGTTTGTGTTGACGGGGTATGGAGGATGAGATTTAACCACGAACTGTACGGGCTGTACAGTGATCAGGCGTCTACGGATACAACGCCTAATATGGCTGGGCCATGTAGAGCGAATGGACACCACAGCTCCACGCCGAATAACCTTCATATCCGAGCCTCGGGGACTACGCAGAAGAGGACGGCCGAATCTACTGTGGTAAAAACAAGTGGAAGAGAACCTCAACAAACTTGGAGTGCATCACCGATGGAAGGAGCTGGCTTCCCTGGTTCACCCCGGACTGTAGCGGGGTCTATGATAAAACCCATGAGCTAAAGATCGATACATGCCACATTTTTATCGATTTAAAGACCACGTACGACAGCAATGTCTAATTTTGGCATCCTTGTCAATCTCGTCCGTCTGTGCAGAATGACGATAGAGACTGCACGCTGTTCCAGCCAAGTCGCTAAAGATCTCACCGAGACCTTTGATGTCAAAAAATGACTTATATAAGGCGATGCGCCTTACTCCTGTCAATCGTCGCTTCTTCGGGCTAAGAAGGCAGTTGACTAGTAATGCCCTCTCTCGAACACTAAGATCTTTATAACCCCAGATCTGCTCTATGGTGCAGAGGCATTGACATTATCAAAAATGGATGAGGCTGCTTCGAGAGAAAAATTCTTCGAGTGATCTTCTGTCCCGTCTGCATTGACGGTGAGTGGAGGAGGAGATACAACGACGAACTGTACGGACTGTACAGCGACATGGACCTGGCCAGAAGAGTGAAGTTCTAAATTCTGAGATGGCTGGGTCATGTAGAGCGTATGTACACCAATGCTCCGGTCCGAGAAACCTTTAAATCCACCCCCGAGGGACGTCGCATTAGACGGAAACCGAAACTCAGTTGGCGCACGCAAGAAGAAGGGGACCTTAGCCAACTTAGCGTGCGAAACTGGAGAGTGTTAACAAAAGATCGAGCTGGCTGAAGACGCTTGTTAATTGAGGTCCAGGACTGTAGAGCCACCAAAAGTAAAGAAAGTAACTGGATATCTACTTGAATTGTTTTTTACAATCATAGTACTCGTTCCATGTACTGTCACTTCTGAAAAACTTAGAGTTTCCTAACCTCTTTCCTGTTCAGGTCTATTTCCCTATTCCTCCACTTTGGTTGAGCCCTTGGTAAGCTGGACAAGCTTCCTCGAACGCCATTGTCAGTACCTTTCTTTTATCCTGTAAATCTGCCCAAAAAGCAGTCGTCAACCACCTAACCAGCTCGCCATTTTTGTATTTCAAAGTTCTCCCTCCCTAAATTCTTATGTGAACAGGCTTTGGGAAACTGTAACTGCTTAAGGTGGTTATCCAGCAGAAAGGGGTGATAGCTGAAGAAAAATTGGTGACATATGAATTTGACAAGGTGATCTAGTTGTGGAACAGACATTAGAAGGAAAAGACTTAAATGTCGAAACCATGCTAAGAGATTTTCTACATTCGAATTGCCGACATGACGGTAATCTTCTCCTATGGCAGAACCACTACAACTTAAGTTAACTCTCTGAGACTGTCACGCGGTCTTGTAAAGCAAGCAATTTTAATCTAAAAATGAAGGACTACAATATGTTACAGTTCTTTGCACGATAACGTAGCAGAAAAACAAAGCTGTTATAATTTAAGAAAATACACTTCTCTGTGCTTCACAGTTCACCTACTTACTATGAACTCGTAAATTCGAAGTCACTTTAACAAATCCATCCCCAGTGTTTTGAATTGACCTTGAAGAGGTGTTCGTAAGAGCGGTTTATCCCCTTCACATGGTAGTTTCCCAATTCAACCTTTACTCAAAGCCAGCTTACCATTTGGACTTCACTTAACTTTATTCGCATGTCCGCCAGTGTCTGCATACTCAAGATACTCGTAATTAACCATGTCACACTCAACATCCCCTGGCAATTCAATTCACAAATGCCTATGAGTCCACTGCTGCCACTTCCATTACCCATATACGAGTACATATCCGCGACTATTCAAAATAATCCTACACCTCTGTTTCTCGCTATGGCACACTATCCGTGCATTCGTACGTACATAAATTCATGAAATATGTTGGTCACGACCCAATCGATTTGATTTCGGTTACCCTCTGGTTAGCTGCTGATATGCCGAAGGGAAAAGGTTTATTTTTATATGGACTTTTCGAGTACCACTCGTTTCTGTTGGATTAACCCCCTCTTTGGCCATTTGACGGGAAGGTAGTTGTTGGGCCGCCAACGCAGTCAACAACGTAAAGACCGATTCATTGATTTTCAGTTTATTGGATTGTTGTTGTTGTTTTTGCTTTTTAAATTTTCTGTCCTTTTCATTTTCCGATTGGCTTTTTCCCGAGGGAAATTCAATTCCATGGTGAGTGAGTGAGTGTTGTTAAGAAAGTAATTAAATAATGCTTTTGTGTTATTTTTTTTGCTCTTTTTCGCTTCGATTGTGCGGCTTTAATGAAGAGATTTCAAGAGACGACTTGTGAAAGTTCTTGAAATATTGCCGTACTTATTGAAATATATTAGCTAGGCATAGGAAATCGCTTAGTCTCAAATTCAATCTTTTCGCAAAGTATTGCTATCTTGACTTCAGAGTGGCTGCTTTCTTACCCTTTTCCCAGTTTTTGAAATAGAAATGAACTTCGAACCAATATGTGAACCAGTAACCACCTGGGACTATGTGTACGAGTACTCGGAAATGAGCAGAGGAACGCATGCACCATCGTTCAGTTCCGATGTACATGGAAATTCCCTTTCTGAAGTTAAACAAACCTACCTTATGACTTTGCCAATGATGAACTAAGTCAGATTAATTCTGTGCAGCTGATCGGTTGTTCAGTTTAAGGCGGCTTTTGTAATTTCCTAATCAACCTACTGCATTTGGTTAATTCTAGAGTTCACCATTGCTGAACCCCCACTTTGTTACAAAGGCTACGTTCTCCAATAGAGAAGTAGAATAAGGGGGTAGAACAGTACCTGAATTTATGTGAAAAAATATCAGAATAAAGTGATTATGACAACATATTTGATCAGCTATATTTTGAACGTATTTCAAGGGTTTGTCGATACAAGAGATCTGTAGGAGTCTTACTCGTGGTTTTGGGCAGCTGCTACGAGTATATTCTGGCACCGTGGAAGATTGGAGCCCACGGAGCTTCTGTTCTAGCCAACGTTGATAGAGGTTAGCCTTCTGGTGGGACTCTCATGTGGGATGTGATTTAAACCTAAATAGCAGTAAAATTATTCCAACTTTCTTCGCGTTACCGAAAATAGCGGCAGATACTCGTAATCCAACGTCTGGAACGTTGTTTTTGAGCCACAGTTGAGTCGTTTGAGCTGGAGCAAAGTCTTGCTGAAAAGTCCATGGCTTGTTGTGGAATATTGATTGGTTAAAAGACTTCACAATGGGTTCCAAGACGGTCGATTGATAAACGTTGGCCGATGTTTTCACTCCTTTCTTGAAAAAAGGGAGCCTAGTACCGCCATCGTAGCACACTCCCCACCACACCATTACAGATGCGTGATGGTGGCCTCTTTGAACTCTCGGGATGAGTTGGGATGCTTTTCTGGATGACCGATCATACACACGATCGTTCTGTTTATTGAAAGATTCTTCTACGGTGAAGATTTTCTCGTCAGTAAACAGAATTTGCCTGTGAGTGCTTTTCGTGTACCGGCTGAGTAACGCTTTCGATCTTCGCTTGCGTTTTTCCTTCAATGCGGCCGTGAGCAGGTGTCCAGTGTGTCGATTGTAGGGGGTGAATTCTAAATCTTCTTTGATAATGCGAGACATGGATTTTTGCGAAAGATTTTCTGTTTTTGCAGCGGTTTTCGGTCAATTCGGTTCTTCAAGGCTTTAATCGCTTTCGGAGTTCTCACAGTGCGCGGATGGCCAGATCTTTGACGATCTCATACTCCACCAGCGTCCTCATACAACTTCACAGCACAATACACAAAATTGCGAGTGATTCCAAGCGGTCGCAACGTCCTAAAGATATCGCCTTTTTCCATGTTGCATTTAAGTAGGCAAACTACAACAATACGATTTTCGATGTCGCCCCATTCCATGATTGTCAGCAATTAATGTCAAAAACTTTTTACGTCACAATGAAGCATATATATCAAATGTCAAACCGCAATCAATACGAAATGGATGCGCCCAGTGTTGCTTTCGTATTCGTAATGAGTGAGTTCAGTTGTGTACTAGTATTTATGACTTGACTAGGTAAAACGAGGCGTATGCATGCGCGACGTCCTCTTGTTAATTTAAAACCTTGACGTCGTGTTTAGTAATTTTTTGACATTTGTGTTCAAATTGTTTGTCGAATAATCAAAAGAGGATGATGTTATTGAGATTATGCAGAATGACGATGCAGAACGCTCGTTAATTTCTCGAAACAATCTCTCCGCGAATTTTGATGTCAAAAACAGAATTATGGCAGGGTGGTGCGCTATCATCATAGTAGGCCTATAATGCAGCTGATACGAAATGATATTTAAGTGTATAACTTAGCAAATTAGGAAATAGTCTCCGACAAAGCCTACAGGACACCATGTCTAGAAATTGGCTAAGGCTTATTGGCTTAGGCATCACACTACGATACGAAAAATCATCATAGTAAGCACAAGTTTCCCTCATCTTTTCATCTGATGATAACTAGAACTTCCGTCCACCTGACCAAAATGAAGAAAGGATAGCAATATCCAAGTTGAAATAGAACAAAACAGCTGAACCTGAAGTCTTACTTGTCTTACTAACCGTGGTATTAAGATCTTGTCAGAAGAGTGCATGCCTGATGAGTGGATTCCCAGTATCACTTGCCCGATTAGAAAAGAGGATAACCCCTCAACTTTATCAATTATAGAGGTCTAAGTCTCCTCAACATCGCTCGTTTTAATCTGCCATATTGAAGCCTGATTTGCCCCTATCGACCAAGTCTTTATACTGCGGCAGGTCTTGGAAAAAATCTTAAATAGTCCAAATTGATGTTCGTCATCTTTTCATTGATTTCAAGGCCTTGTCAAGTTTTACCATCTTTGATGATGGTGCTTCGTCAAAATCGGTAACGCCAAGTCCTTTGATGTTAAATCAGGTTTTAGAATAGGTGACGGGCTGTTATGTGACTTCTTCAACATAAGCAGAATCTTTTGAGAATCTATGCAACAACTAACGTACGACGATGAAACCTGGCACTGGTAGTAAGGGGCTTTGTCTACTTTGACTTTGCTTTGAATGCTGCCAACAACATCTCAGCGGAAATAAAACCAAGAATTACTCTTGACAGTCGCTGTACTTTTGGTGAAGGCCCTAGTAGTAAGGCCCTATCACGAAAAACTGAGGAGACCTCTGTAAGATCTTCTTTATGACTCTGGAGCATGGATTCCAAGGAAAGTCGATGAAGATATCCTCAGTGTATTTTAGAGAAAAATCCTCAGAAAAATATTAAGTCCCATTTGCATTGTCGGGTTTTGGAGGAGAAGATGCAACGGCGACGTAGATTCAACGACCACGTAAGAGCTATATAGCGACACTGACCTGGTTCAAAATCTGCGAATCCGCCATTTGAAATGGCTAGGGCATGTAAAGCGATTGAATATCAATGCCTAGGCCCGCATAGTCTTCAAAATTAACCCGTAGTGGCAACGCAGTATTGGAAGGCCTGACTTTAGATGGCGCCTGCAAGTAGGAGGGTACCTAAACCTAATTTTAATGTGCAACTGGAGGAAGTTATCTAAAGACTGATCTAATTGCAGAGGCTTGTCAGTTGATGCCCAGGTTCACCCCGAACTTTAGCGCCGCCGAAGTAAGCAAGTAAGTAATAAAGTATTGGAAGAGGAGTAGCAAAAATAGGTTTAGAACGCATAAAAATTCATAAAAACTCAAACGAAAAATTACTCTTAGCTCTTGTATAGTAGTGTTCTAAGTCTAAGAAAACAAACGAGTAACAAAGCCTTGTCAAAAAACCCTATGAAAACTCCATATAAGAGCCTTATTGTCGCAGTCCTGCCATATGGTGTAGCGAATGTCAATAAAGATATTCTTTGCCATTTTGGTTTACAAGGTTTGGATGGGCATATTCAATGGCGAACTCTACTGGCTATACAGTGACTTTGATTTTGTGCACTTTGGTCGGCGTAAATAGATATAATGTGAAAGCGGACGAGCATCAATATTGCAGCCCTAATATTATTCGATTCTAACTTGGAGAGACAACGAAGTAGAGGAAGACTTTACCTAAGCTGGCGAGCAAATGATCTCAAGTAACTTGAAGTTCAGCACAACTGTCAAAAAAATTGTGATCAACAAAATTGCCGTTGTGTTTGGTGTAGTCATCATTGGTGTTTGTTTTTTCAATGGCCAACTTTAATGCAAGAGGACCATTATGTCGTCGAAAATATGGCCCATTGTGGTTTCAGAATAATAACGTTTCATGCTATACTGCTAAGGGAATCATTAACTAACTAAAGCTCGGGTTCAACGGTCTTAACTTGGATTTATAAATGTCATAGTCATGTTAGCAGAACTATAGGGCTTAAAATCAAATGAGTGCCGGTTCATTTTCAACAATTTGCAGCAAATGAAAATGCAACTTAATTGTGAAGAAATTGTTACAAATGAATCATATTCAAAGTATTGCCCATCGCTCGCTACTTTTCCCCATCTTTCTGGCAGAGCTCGAATACCGTTACGGTAAAAGTGTCCATATTTTGAGACTATCCACGAATCAAGCCATTCTTTGATGTCCTTATATGAGCGGTATTGCTGATCAGCAAGACCATGTTCCATCGGCCGGAACAAGTGATAATCCGAAAGGGCAGTATCTGGGGAATAAGGCAGTTAGGATACGACTTTCCATTTGAGTGTCATTTTTCAGGTAGGTTTCAACGAGTTTCTCAACGTGTGGCCCAGCGTTGTCACGCTGTAGAATCACTTTTTCATGCCTCCGCTTGTATTGTGTCCGATTTTCGCTCTATACTCGACTCAATCGCATCAATTGAAGTCGATACCGTTTCTCAGTGATGGTTTTGTTGGGTTTTAACAGTTCATAATAAACAACATCGACGTGGTCCCACCAAATGCCCAGCTAACCTTCGCAGCGTTAATATTCGGCCGAGCTGACAACGTAGAAGCATGATTGACTCTTTGAGTTGTTGTTATGAATCCATTTTTCATCACCCGTCACGATGCGATGAAGAAAACGCTTCCTTTTTTGCCCCTGGAGCAATTGTTCACATGCGAAAAACAACGTTCAACGTCCCTTGATTTTAAATCATAAGAAACCCATGTTCTTTGTTTTTGAATCATTTCCAACGCGTGCAATCGCTTGGAAATGGTTTGGCGGGTAACTCCTTATGCTAAAGCAAGCTCTTCTTTCGTTTGGAATGGATCCTCATCGAGCAACGCCTCCAATTCAGCGGATTTTGGCCTTACTTTCTTCGGACACCTAGAGCAGCATCTCCGATAACTTTTCCAACCTCTTGATGCAGTTCAGCAGCCGTTTTCTTCGAATAAAAGAAGAATATCAACACTTTCCGCAAATGACATTTTTACACAACCAAACGTATATGACACCAAAACAAAATCACTATTGTGTCAAAACAGTTTGGTTGCCATATGTCTAAGCTTGGTTCGTGACGTTTTGGATATCTCAAAATCGACCAGCACTTATTGCTGGAGCCATGTATTGACAAACAGGGAGGACTTAGTTGCGCACTTCATAAATTTGGTGGAACAAGTAGTCATTGGTTCAATCAAGAATAAGATATTAAAAAGAGAAAAAAGCGCGCCGAAAATGAAGCTCATACGCCTCAGAAAGTCAGCAAATTTGTTCTCAATCATCGACTTGACCTACCTACGAATCGGATGAAAGAGATTATCTTCTTTATTTGGATTAGTAGATCTTCAACCGAAAATTAGGAATTTCTCTAAATAAATTGATTGACAACCCGTTTCATTAATCACCTCCAACAGCTCGTGCAATCGAATAGAAATTTTGACAAAAATTGCACAACCACAAGAAATTTCCTTAATTTTAAATGAATGAACACATCAAGCCGAAAACCTAATTAAGTCCAACATTCATTAATAGAAAGCATTTAAGTGGCCATAAAAATTAACAAAATCAAGTGAAAAACAAAAAATCTGAAATTAAGAAGCCAAAAATAGCAAATTACTTGCACCCGCATTTTCTAATCGCTGTTCATCGCTCTTTAAGTCGTCCAAGTGTGGTGCATTGTTTTTAATTATTTACATCATCTGCGATGGACCGAAATAAGCGAAATTGTGGCCAAAATTGTGAACGAAATAAGAAAAGACAAAATCCGCTCTGAAGAGGAAAAAGAAATGCCAAAAGAATTTGGCGCAAATTATTCAATGTCAAAGTCGCGGCAAGTCGAAGAACTTACAAAAATGCACATGCAAGTTCTAAAATTAAACTTTTGAAAAAAAGTAAATTTGTTCCACTAAATGCAACCAATCTTTCGGAAGAGACAGTTGGGTGTATGAATTCATGGTTTTGCTGGCACAATGGTCAGATTGTGCCAAACTAAAATCACCAGCAGTGCCTTAAGTTCCATTAATTTCTGCCTAATTCAGTCAGATTTACAGTCTATGGTAAGCTTACAAATGTCCAAATTGTTTAACCTGAATATTTAAGGAAAACTCGGTCGTAATTTATTTATGGAATAAAATGATGCGCAACACGTAATTCGGCCTATCGTGCAGCAAGGGGCACCTGTGGGGATTCTCTTTCTCTGTAAATCAAAATCAATATTTCCTATCTGAACGCATTCACTGTACCTATATACGCACGTGTATACATACAACGAATGTCAAAATTATAATGTGTGTTCAATTTAATTGATTTATGCTTAATCACTTTGGTAAGTGGTATGCGGGAATAGCCATGAAATGTAGTTGTCCTGTTGGTGGCACCGTGTTGGAAATAGTGCACAAAAATATGACTCGAAGGAACTCAGCAACTTGAAGTCTTTACACAGATGAGTATTGTCGCATCGTTCTAAGCGAGTGTTCCTTCTTTTCAGCTTGCAAAAGTTCCGGGTATAAGGAAGTCGGTTGGTAGGGTTAAATTCACCCTAGGAAGCAGATGTTTTGCTTTCTCTCTGCATAAGATCTGGTTGAAACGAGGGTTACAACTAGCAAAGATTGAAGTTTGAGCGGAGGGAAATAAAAAGACCACATTCAAGAAATTTCCGAAAAACCAAAAGAAACAAGGCCGCTTCACCAAACTGTATACCAATGATTCAAATTGTCCAAGGCCATCGAAATTTACGCACAATATTAGTGGTTTCCACGCAAAGATTCTGGGGAGAATTATAAATTACCTTTCGGAACGTTTAATTCAGGTTGTCTTGGATGGTTTTAAGTCTGATATTCCTGGGGTACCCCAGGGCTCCGTTCTGTCTCCGACACTCTTTTTAATTTTCATCAATTATCTCTTGTCTGCTACTTCTAATCCAATTTACTCCTTTGCTGAAGACAGTACTCTCTGCTTTTCATATTCGTTCTGGAACTCACGGCCCTGCTCTTCGGCTGTAGAACTGGACCGACAGCGTATGTTAAGCTCATTAAAGTGCGATATAAACAGCATAACCAAATGGGAACTACCAACAGAGTGGATTTAATCCTTCCAAAACACAATGCTGTCTGCTGTCACTAAAGCGAAATTCAAAAAATACCCAGCCATTATCCATGAATGGCACTTGCATCGTTGAAACCGGAAAACTTTCCATTCTCGGTATGTGTGTCAATGACAACATACGTTGGAATAACCACATATTCGATGTCGCGAAAAATGCTCCAAAATGTCTAGGTTTCCTCAAGCGACGTAAGAAATATTTCACCCCCTCTGATCTGGCTTCAATATATAAGGCTTTCATCCGGGCAAAATTGGATTACAATGCTCACATCTGGTCAGCTGCTCCTAAGACTTCTTTGCTCTTGCCAGATAAGTTTCAAAACCGTGCGATAAAACTTAAAGGTGATGCCAATATTACACAGTTGATTGACACCCTCAACCATCGACGTAATTTTTCCTGTCTCACCCTGTTCTATCACCAGTGCTCCTCATAAATTGCCAGCAGCACTCCGGCCTTTCAAATCTCCAACCCTAGCACCCGTCTCGTTATGAATGCTCATCAGTACACCCTCAAGCCCACTTTCGGACGCACCCTGAAATATCTTGATACGCTCATGGAATGCCCTGCCGAGCTCTTTATTTCCTAGCCATTACAACCTTCAAACATTTAATATCAACGTACATCGGTACCTCTCTTTCTTTTCTTCCATCGCCCGCGCTGTGTGCAATCATTTTAAGGGTACTAACAACCCTTTAAGTGCGCGCTATTTATATATAAAAAAAAAAAATACTCCTCCAATTGAGGAAGGCTTGAACGTCAAAGCAGAAAGAATGCAGAGCCTATTTTGGATTTCGAAGAATATCTTCTATATATCGACCTTTGCGGAAAGATTGAATAACGTATGGAACCCAACAGGCTGATTAAGGTTGCCAAAACCGCCAAGCTGGTGAGAATGGAAACACACTGAAGACCTGACACCAACGACTCACAACCAGCTATATCACTGAAGCTGCAAGTGAGCTGAGGAACACATTTGGCAGTAACTGGTATCGGTTATCGGTTATTTTTTAAATGAGTGCAAAATTGCTTTGTGAATGCATCTCCTTCTCAAGATGCAACTACTGCGAAACTGAACTCCAAGACCTGTCGGCCAGAATTAAAAGGAAGGAAGGAATCAAGCTGCCCGTGCAACATAAATTCTAAGAATTGAAAGGAAGGAAGGAATCAAGCTGCCCGTTTTTATCAACGTGAAGGTGACTGTGGTCAGAGTATTGAATAGCGGGTAAATACATGTTCTTCTTAAATATCCTTCCTTAGCTGAGGTATATCCTACTAATGATTCTGACTATGTAGTCAGTTGTTGTACGCCATACTCCATAAATATTATTGGGTACTTGATACCTTGTCACCATCTCGGGACCGCACCGTGCGTTCGCTCTTGGGCGATATTTAAATTGCAATTATTCGTTTCCGTCCACATCGCCTTAACTGTACTGAAAAAATCAGCAGTGCACGTTGTTTTGAAAAAGACACTAAAGTTTCACCCATACAAGATGTAATACATTGAGTTTATCAACGAAAATGACTGCTCTTTACGAGAAACTTTAGCGAGAATGATGCTGGAACGTTTTCGAACAGCACGAATGCTTGCTTCAGGGTTTTATGTCAATGGCTCTGTTCATAAACAGAAAATAGGACACTAGTAGTGGCATGACAACATGATGGGACATGGGTTGTGGGATTTCTGCCCGAGTTGGCACTAATTTTTTTAACTGGATAGGCAGTCACTTCTGACGTGTTGGCTTCCAATTTCTCAATCGTAGCCGGCTTAACTGAGGCCAAAAAGAAAAAGTCTAGATGTAAAGTGGTTTCCGCGGCAAACCGTTCCATGTATAAAAGGCATGTTTTCACGCACTGTGTGGCAAATTGTGCCGTCTTGACCACGGGTTTCAGTTATAGGTAGCAAATAGTTTGTTCTCATGGTGAGATAATAGGCCCCATCCATAATTACTCTCCGACCAGCATCAGTTTTAAAGAATTATATGGAAAGTTGACTAGAAAGCAACAAAAACAAGCCAGCTCTCTCTAAAAATCTAGTCTTTCCATTAAAATCTTACGATTGAAACAGAGACGACTCGGATGATTTTTAACTAAGATCCTCACGTAGAATATGCCAAGTTGTTGCAAGACAAGATATTGGGAACGACGCCGAATCGATTCATCACAGTCACTCTGTGTACAGTACACCCTGCTACCGGCAGTGTAAATTCTTTATAACGAGAACATGCTAGAGCTCTTTGATCTATTTGGTCGCGTATCACCCATTAATGAAAATTGGGTTTCAAACTTTTCGATGGCCGATTATAAGAAACGTGATGAATGCGCGAACCCTCATGAAATCGCCACTGAAGAAAGTACCTCTGAGAGAACCGGAAAGCTATATGATTAACTTTTACCATTGCTGCCGTCTCGATGCCATTCAGCTCGCACATTTCTTAAACCTTCCTTGTTTATGATGTATGCACTTGCAGCGGCTGAAGAATTTACTCTTCTGTTCGTTGCATAGGAGTCACAGCTGAATGTGTATCTTATCTGGAATCAAATTTAAGCCAGACTTGTCATTTCTCCTTGCTTAAAGTGAACGAGTACATCGAAGGTCCAGCAATACCAACAGGCAATTTTTTTTAAATGTGTCAAACTATATAAATCGGAACGTAACTGGAAAATCTACAAGTCATTGTAAATTATCTAAAAGTTAGAAGTTAGGAGGTCGAGTCATAAGTTCTGTTAAAGTTTCTGCGAATGAATCAAAGAGACACCAAGTATTCGGATCGTTCCTTGTCTGATTTCGAGATAAATCTGCTTCTGAAAAGGCTCTACAAGACAACATTTTACTAACCTAGAGATCAATGCGAACTTTATCTGTGTGAAAAAGTTAAAACAGGCATGTCCGCGAAATAGCCTTAAGGAGTCAGAGACATTCCACCATCCCAACCATGTTAAATGGCATCTCACTGAGCGTCTCAAGGAGTGTCTAGTATCTAGGTCTTATTTTGAATAGCGAACTAACATGAAATTAAATTCAGAATGAAACTAGATAGCTCTCTTATCATTGCAGGTTCTGTAAGCCCAATGGGGAAATTTTAACCCAGTTTTCATAGCCTATTCAAAAAGGAATGACCTGCCATCATAAGAATCAGGCAATGGGTACAGAAATTTTTCAATGGCAGCTCACTAGACATTGCTTCATTTGCTACTTTTTTGCATGTAGATTGCAACCAACTTTCCTCTGAGGTTTAGGGGCACTAAACAGTAGATGTAGCGGGCTACCCCAGCCAACCGACCATCGATTAACTGAAATTAACTCTGACGTTCTCTTCAATCACCTGATTCTAAAAAAAACCCGCACAGAGATGTTGGTTAATTTTCATAAACAGCTCTGTGGCACAAAGTTCTTCCTTAATATCCAAACCCTTCTGTGTAAAATCTCAGCATTTAATCTGGCCATTGCTTGCTTCAGACTGAATCAATCGCCCTTTTCGGGAATTGAAATTCTTGTATACGACTTCAAGGACAGTCAGGAAGTAACAATATCTCCAATTTGAACACCATAAACTCGGGAATAGTAAAGACCGTTTGGCATATCTCAATGAAATGGATTACATAAGCCGCAAACGATCACACTTTGTTGAGTTTCAGGACACTCTGAGATGATATAGCTCGATTTGGTTATCTACAGATCAGGTCAGGTCAGGCAGCCAAGAACGACCTACGCCATTGCTTGTCATAGTTTACCCATCAAAATAACTGCGAGATTCCTAGGCTATTTTCTACATTCGATTTTTAACGAAAAGGAGAGCTGAGGAAGGAACATTTTCAAATGTACCAGCTTGGCGACACGCGTAGCGATTTAGTATCATTCCCAACGATTTGTGTATGAGCTTCGCAGAAGGGGAGAGTGAGGAATCCCTGTTGCACTTCTTTGCCACCCATCAGAATACATTCCCTGAGATCAAGACTGTCATCGATCTTTACAATTTTATCAAGAAACCTCTTTGGTACGAGGAGTATCTAGGGCATTATCCTTTCATGCTCATCCACCGGTATCAGAAACGACTTATGTACAAGTTCTTTCAGTTCTTTCTGTCAACCTTCAACATGGCTCATGCAATCAAGTAGCCATTGAAAAAAGTATCTTCCTGACATTGTAACTTTGAGTACCTACTGATTATGAACAGAAAAAACGAAAGTGAAACCACAAGCATTGTACCGCGACAAGGACAACGTGCATATCAAACTATTGTGGCTTCCCCGAATGCATCTAGATTGTGTAAGTCAAACACAGATGTATACATACAACCATGTATGCATGATTCCACAAATATTAGGGGAAATTGAGGTGTATTTATGGTAGAATCTACTATCAAATACAATTGCTTCACCCTATGCACCCGTAAGTACTACCGGAAGTGAGCTATTACTTGTCATTCACAAAAAAAAAAAAACCGAATCACCTTGTCTACGAGTAATTTCACAGACATGCAATGTACGAGCAGACATATTTACCTTTACATATACAAATTGCATTCTCATTCAAGAAGTCAAGTGAATTGATGTCACGACAGATACGACACTCTATCATGAACCCTAATTTGTTGACAAGGCCGCTGCCAAGGCTGACAATAAAGCAAAAAACCTATTTAGTCGAGTTCAACTCTTCTTTTTGTTTTAAAAAAAGTTATATTGTTAATTTTTAATTTAATTTGTTTTTTACTGATTCGGAAATATTCCCACGTTTGTGGGAGAGACAATAAGAATAAGAAAGTATCTAAAATACAGAGTCATTCATTTCGTAGTTTCAAGTTGGTAACGCTGGCATTTAACACCTGCCAAACCCAGCTGTCATTTGAAGTGTCATAATATTAGTTGAATGTTTGCCATTTACAATAATGGATCGCTTACAAATCGAACAACGCGTTAAAATTTCTTAATCTTACTGCAAAAGTGGTGATTCAAGCGTAGCCACTTTTCGCGCATTACGCGATGATTATGGTCGTCATAATCGACCGACTACGCAAGCAATCGGTAAAATTGTGAAGAAATTTGAATGGAGTAGAATCTTAACTGATGTCGTTAGGCTTGTGCATCTTCGTTATGCACGCTTAGTCGAAAATATTGCTGCCGTAAGTGCAAGTGTTGCTGATTATCAGAATTCATCGATTTCCCGGCGGCGTTCGCAGCAATTGAATGTATCGTACACCTCACGTACACTTACAAGACGGAGCGGCAAGTCACACAACCAATTATGGCTTTATTGGGTGAGAAGTTTCCTGGTCGTGTACTTTCACGTTCCGGCGACTAAGATCATGCGATTTGACACCGTTCGATTTTTTCTGTGGGGCTACGCAAAAGACCGTGCTTACGCAAATAATCCCCGAACACTAGACGCATTAAAAACCAACATTACTCAAGTTATGGTTGAGATACCGCCCGAAATGTGCGAAAAGTGGTTAAAAATTACCTAAAGAGAATCGCATGCTATGAATCTTCCCGAGGCGGCCATTTGAATGATATTGTTTTTCACAAGAACAGCTTTGATTAAGTGAAATAAAAACGGCTACTTCGCTTAAAAGACACTTCATACTAACGTATGGAAATTACTGTCTGATTGTTCAAGATCAGACAATAGGTACGAGTACTTCGCATTCAGAAACGGATGAGAGGGTTAAACCCGTCGGACAGTCGGAAACTGGTCAAAGTCATCAATGATGAATTCATATTCATCTTTTGAATGTGTAAAATTCAATGTGGAAGATCATGCGAGACTGCGCTTCAAAACATGGTGGCCATAATCGGAGAAGTATTTGACATGAAGTGGCACACTCTGAGAATTTTCATTGCCAATGACGGCGCACTGTACAACACAAATTTCGTAAGCATTGTCAGTTTTGTGAATTGGTGTTGCTCAATAGGATTATTATCGTGTTATCCAAATAGTTTTCCGTCTACGCGCTAATAAATACAGCTTATAGAGATGTGCTCTCTGTTGAATCATACTTATCCTCGAAGTCCCAAGCAGTGTTAGACGGTGAGAATGATTGATTTCTTAGAAATACGTTACGCTTTCGGGCAATCCTATCAAAGGGGGGGGTTAGCTATCTTAACAATAAAAAGGAAGTTGAATCATATTGTGCTCAATGGAAATTTTTCTAACGAAGCCAAATATTTTTATAAAGGATGGGCTGGTATCTTTTTAAAAAGGCTATAAAAAACTACCGTAAAGGGAGATCTTCAATTATCTAACTATGAAGGCACAAGCCGCGCTTTAACTCATCTCATGCTCAAAACAACGTCCATACAGCATGGACAAGGACAATTTTTTTTTAACTTTTTCGATGTTTACGTCAGTCATACTGGATGGACGACCTATTTCACCAAACTATAAGTTACAACGGCGATGGCGCGATAGTTAGCTCATTGGACTATCACGCAGAGAGTCTGGGTTCGATTCCTGGCTGGGCCACCAAAAATTTTTCAAACCGCCATCACCCTTCCGGCGGGCAATGGCAAACTACCGAAAGTAAAAATTGCCTACGAAAAAGCTTCTAACGAGTGCCGTTCGGACTCGGAGATAAACCGTAGGTCCCACTCAGATGTGACAAAAATGACAACATGAGCAACACAAATGAGTGTCAAGAAGCTAAGCCATGGCCCATACCGGGCTGCCAGCGCCACAGTGTTTTTTTTTGTTTTTTTTATAAGTTACAACCACAAATTTGTACTTGTGCTTCACAACTACAAATTTGTTATCTAACTTTTTGTTTCACAAATCACAAATGTATATAATTTACAAATTTGTGATAAGAATGCAAAAAAGTTGTAGAAAAAAAGTTACTGATCACAAGTGTTTAAAATCTCTGTATTTTTTCACAAGTTTGTTAAACTGAAATGAAAGTGAATGAGTGGAAAAATATTTTAAACTCAGTAACGTCTCAAGATATTTCAAGAAAGAATGACTGAAAATACCTTCAAGACGTTGCGTGGCAAAATTTGAAGCGGGGAATTGTGGCAAGAACCCTACATATAGTATGTATTAAATACTAAACAAGCGTTTTTAAATAAATAACTTGCAATTGGATGCACGATAAAAAGAAATTGATTTAGGGCTACCAGTAAGTCGCCATTCAGACTCAGAGTCCTCAAAATTCAGAGTCTGAAGAAAGCCCAATAATCTTCAATTATTATAAAAAAATTAAAAACAAAAAACCAATAAAAGTAAAGAATAAAGATATTTTGTTTATTATCAAAAAATCTTGCTCTTTTACTAAATTTTCATGAAAAATGGCCTAGAAAATATCGTAAGGTAGCTTGGTCATTTAAATTATCATCATTTTCATTTGGGTAGGTACGAGTACTCTAAGTTTTCTTCCTCTTCAGTGATGGAGACTCAAAATCGTTATCTGTTGGTTGTCGTAAAATGTTAGTAAAGACACCGCACATTTTAAGACAGTAACTGCTTTCAGTGATTGCAATCGTAAGTGCTTCAGGCATGGAAATATTTTCCTTAAAAATTCCAATAGAGTTTTCTATTATTCTTCGAGTTGATTTATGTGCTCTATTGTATGGATCAATCGACTTGAAACGGTATGAACATAAGGCCAAAAGCCACTTTCAAATTTGGAAAAACGAGGACTTCTTCGCGACACTCTTAAATCGTGTGCACTTCCGGGCCAATTAACGTATGCATTGTAGAAGGTATAGTCAGGCCCACATATCAGCATACAATTAATGGAGTGCGTTCCATGTCTATTGACATATACAAACTCAAACTCGCTGGGAGCATCCATGTCTACTGAAGTCTCGTCTATACATCCTTTAACACATTAGGCCAACATACAACACTTTCGCTATAGCTACTACTATGCCTTTGTCGCAATGACATTTTTTCGATTACTTTCAATATAAAACAACACTTGTAGGAGAAATTACACCTTAAATACCACTTGTAAAATATTGCCACATTGTGAACGAAATTTGTAAATTCCTTTTCCTTGGTGAAACTTCAACTCACAAATAATGGAAATTTTCACAAATTTGCAATTTGTTAATTACAACTAAAAATAACTTTTGGTGAAGAAAAAAAGCGAAGAATTTCTACAAATTTCCCTTTGTAAAATACAAGTACAAATTTGAAATACCCAAAGCTTGGTGAAACAACATAAAACCACAAACTTTGTTAAAAAGTGTTTGTAAATACAAATTTGTAAGTTGATGAAATAGGCCATAGAACGAGGCAAATCATTAACCAGAGTACGGCCTGCCTTAAACTCTTTATACCCCTCGTACGGTTGTGTTTTCAACATTGTCAAGTCCCCGTAGGCTATTAGTAATATTCCAACGAAATTTACAATATAACGATGTTATATTGTTAGAAATACAAAATTTTAGGCAAACTCTTTGCTCAACTAAATTTGATATTGCAAAATTCGCAAAACACAACAAACACTGACTTGTTTACAAGGCTACGAGTATCACGCGAACACTACTGAGAAGATATTTGAACCATAGACGATAGATGCACAAACCTAAAAATAAGTGCTTTTGACAGTATCTCAAGCAGGGTTTGTTTGAATGGGAAATTTCAGGTACTAAAAAGGTAGATTAAACTTCACGGAACGAATTAAGGATACAATGATACTAATTTTTGGACATCACTTTAGCGTAGTCTCCGTTGAAATTGCCATATGACTTTTGCCTACCCTATAGCACTTAACTAATTTGTTTGCTTGTATTAAGAATAAGTAGCACTGGGTTGATCCGGCCAATAGTTTAATCCATTTCAAGGGTTCCAATATTTCACATGCATATCCGAAAGTACTCGTAAACTCATTTTTTAATAAAATTCAAATGTTTTTGCAGTCACTTAAAACACATCATCGTTATGAAACAGAAACAGATTAAGGTCATGTTCAAAATGAAATATGAAACATTCAACTTACTTGGTAGCACCAGTTTAACGAGTATGTTTTTTTGACAGGATTACTTTTTAAAAACAGCAGCAAACGAATTTAATTTTTTTTTTGCAAAAATCACTCTTCCAAATAATCACAAAACAAAAATAAATCGCCGAATAATAAAGTGAAAATTTAGCTTTATTTGCACACTGGTATTTAGATATTTTTCTTGTAAACTCTTTCAGCACTAAATTGAAAAAGTTAACGCCCGCAAAAATTTTTTCAACATCTTATGGTCCAGGTGTATTAACAGTTTAACAATTAACTCTGTAGTACCCGTTGTTGTAAATTAGGTGATTTATTGAATCGAAAAAACAGGCACCTACAAAAAATTCACTAAATTACAAAAATTTGCAATTTTACAATATTTTTATTTTTTTTTTAAATCAAAAACACAAATTTTAAAATAAATTTTATAAAATTATTATTTGAGAGATTGTGTGTGTGTTTTTTTTTAAAAGAAATTTGAATCTTCTCACTTAATGGCCAGGCCAGGATTTCACTTATCACTGAAACAAATGATTTTTACCAATAGCAATATATTTTATTTTTTTACTAATCCGATTAGGAAATATAAGTAATCAAAGAAGAACTGCAAAAATAAACAAACAATCACGTAATTAAATTCAATAAAAAAAATGGTAGAATGAAAAAAAAAAAGCGAAAAGAGTGCAGAAATAATAAACTAAAAACATCACATTGTCCTTATGCAAGGTCGTTATAAGAAAATTTCATGTAGAAAAAAATAAATAGAATATTTTAATTTTATATTCTCTAGCCGTTTACGTAAAAACCGCCTTCGGTACTGCACAACACTTAAGGGTGGCGCGGATATAAATAGTTACATTGCAGAAAAAAAAATTATGCCTATACAAAATCACTGTATAAACAATTTAACGAGTATTATTAAGAAAAAAATAGTTTTACTCAATTAGTAATTAGTTTTATACCCGATCGATAGATTTGATTGAAGTCCCGTATTCAAAAACGTACTTAAAAATTCAATCAAATTGAAAACAACGAACCCTAGGTAGTTTTTATCTAGATACGGATATATTCTGCTTGTAGCCGTAGTAGTGTGGAACTCAACCAATTCGTCTGGTGGCTCAAGTTCACTTGAAATGAGGAAAGCTTCATCAGTTTTCACTAGTAGAACGCTTGTGATTCTTGCATAGTGCCCTCCATTTGTTGTTCATTTTCGCGTATTTATTTATTTATTTATTTTGTGTTTTATTTTTGTTGGTGTTTTGTTGTTGTTTTGTTGTGTCTTTGCATTTGTTACGCGATGTTGTTTTGCCTAAGCTTATTAATGACGCTAAAAAATTATGTTGCACAATTTTCTTTATCCAACGAAAAAAAAAAAAAAGGAAAAGTATTGCTGCATGCAGCAATTGGGTGAGACATCACCGTCAGTTTGGCTGTCGCAGTTGCTGTCGTTCAGTGCAGACATGGGTACATATTGGTCAAATGTAAATAAGGTTTTGCAAAGCGACAGAAAGAGGCTGCAAAATTATATGAGTATTTCAGAACCAGTTTAGAACAGCTGACGTGGTAGCTTACATAAGGGCGTGTACATTTGGGTGGATCTAATACTTTTTGGCTTGCTGATCGAACACGGGTGTACTCCCCTCAAAAAGATGCTAGATATGTTTCGCTCTTTGTTTCCGTTGTGTGCCAAAATATTGTTCAAACGTACTCGTAAAACACGTGGTAAGTTTTGATTTTTACATTTAGCCAATTATATGATCTGTACCCTCATTTAGTGCCAAGATGATGATTGGTGTAAATAATTCGTTAAAGAGATGACATTCATATTTTAAGTACGATCATGTAGTTTTATTGTTCGAGACAAAAAGGGGATTTGGTTGGAAATATTTTCTGTCACGATCCATGGAAGACTTCGGTCCGAACTAACAAGCAAAAGTCACAGGGCTTTGGCCATCCACCTTCATTCGCCGTCTTACTTGATTGTGGTATTCCTTCTCTAAGCCGGGTTCTCACCTATTGCATTATATCTTTGGGTTGGAATTGGTATAGAGTTATTCTACATATAAGGTGGCGCAAAATTAATCATCCTATCGGAAGATGTTATAATTTTCGCAAATGGCGTCGTTCTAAAATCATATTTGACATTTGTAAACTAGACAGCTGCAGAATATAAACAGACAAGCAATGGAGCGCTATACTCTGCAAGAGCGTGAAATAATTGTGCCGATTTTTTTGACCAATAAATCAGTCGGTGCAGAGTGAATTTCGACGTCGATTTCTTAATCGTGTCGCGCCAACTCGGCAAACATTCCGGCGTCTAGTTGCTCACCTCGAACAGACTGGAACCACAGGAGAACATGCAGGACGTGGCCGTCATCGGACTGCTCGTTCGGCCGAGAATAACACGGCTGTGGCTGCCGGTGTCACTGAGAACGAAGAAACATCAACCAGACGACCGACGGGCAGCGAATTTTTATGAAATACTTACATATGTTCCCATACAAAGTGCAAGCAGTGCATCAGTTAATGCCTCCTGACCGTCATTCGCGTGTGAATTACTGTCAAGCCATCCTCAATATCAACAACGAAGAGGACGGTTTTGTATAGAAAATCATCATGAGCGACGAAGCTCATTTCTTCTTAAGCGGTAACGTCAATAAGCAAAGTCTTCGTTTCTGAGGCACTGAAAATCCGCGTGTGACGACAAAGAGCCATTACGTCCACTCAAAGCCACTGTGTGGTGCGGCGTTCACGTGGGAGGAGTGATTGGGCCGAATTTTTTTGAGGACGCCATCTGCAATGCGGTCACTTTTACTGGCGAACGCTACAGGGCCTTGATAAACGACTTCTTTGTGCCGGAATCGGATGAGCGGGACTTGGTGAACATGTGGTTTCAACAAGACAATACAACCACAATGAATATTGTGAAGGGAGTGTTTCCTGGTTGGTTAATCTCCCGTTTTGGCGATTTGGCATGGTCAGCAAGATCGCTCGTTTAACCATCCCAAACTTCTTTCTTTGGTGCTACTTGAGGTCGGGGGTTTTATGCCAATATGCCTCAGACAATCGCAGCCTTTAACGAGAATATTCGACAGGAATTCGAACAGTTATCACCGGAAATCTTGCAGAACAAATGTGTATCAACACTGGTGGCACCCACTTGGCAAAAAGATTGTAAAGGTCCAAGTAAAGGTTTCCATGACTCATAATCTTTTTTTTTTAATTTAGTAAGAAAGTAATTCAAAAACAAAATTGGATGATTAATTTTGCGCCACCTTGTATCATACCCAGATAAAGCTCTGTTCTTACTAGTTGGATGTAGCCGTAGAGCTCGAACAACTCAACCGCGTATTGAACCAAAAGTCAATGCCCCTAATGGCATATTAATTTGCCCTGCGCGCTGTCATCGGACTGGGAAAATATTTTCAAAACCGTGACTTACTTAGTCAAACGATTGATGTATTTGTCTTGTACCCGTTTAGTGATTGATATATGTATGTACATAAAGGTGCCTGATGGCCGAATATATGTAGTATCTTCTATGAGAAGTTGCTTAATACCGAAGGAACGTACAATACAACATCCGTTGTGTTATCCGAGTCTGGGCATTCAGGTTTCCTAACGTTTGAGGTGCAATTAGACAAGTCACTGGTACGTTCGCTGTGATCCCACGTGGAGAGTGTATGAGAGTTATAACCTAGCTACTTCTGAAACTGGAAAGATTCTTAGATAAATTTTCCAAGGCCGTTGACCTTCAAATATCAAAGATTAATTAGATATTGGAGGTCGCTTGTAAACTGCCTAAAAATTGCTTTCTAATGAGTGCAAAGGTATTTCCTTTCGTTTGTGCAACTGTTGCAGAAATTTTTTGAGTGAATATTGCAGCATTGTGCATGTGTTTCAATGAGTTAGAGCCCTTAGTTATCTCGATGGGTCCACCTATGATGCGAGAGTATTTTTTTATGTTTTACGATAGGCAAAAATAGTTTGATATTGGCACTCTACTATTTATTTGTAGGGATCGGAGTCTGACAAGTTCATCGACGATGAAGTTAGTTGGGATGTACTTGTGTCTCGTAAGTCAGTAGAGTGTGTACTGCTTAGCCAAATATCTAACCACCTTCGATTTAAAGGATCTGATCGCGACTGATTGTCTATGTGTATTGCAATATCTGACGCTAGTATCTGAGACTTCGGCTTTGTTGGTCCGTATCTAGGTAAGCGAAATGCCAACTACCAGGCAGTGCGATGGGCATTGGGACGATGAAAAACAATGGTGATTGCTATAAAGACAGCGATCCTTACAGAGGGGATTTGTCGTAGGCAGCAGACTTAGGCAAGATTTCTTGAGCTTTGTAATAATAGTCAACATCAACGCTAAGTTCGCTAACATAAGCATTTTATGCGCCCATGCCTCTACGGAAGACAAGGACAAGGCTACCAAAGTGGAAACCTACGAGCTGTTCGAACAAAAAAATCGTACAAGCCGATTTAGGTGCCAAGATAGGAAAATGCTTTCAGTATTCTGCGAGTTCGATCGTTTCGCGCAGCCAAGCTAGAGAGTTAGCTTGTTCTGTTAAAGTGCGAATGTGCTTTTCCCAAGCGCAACAGCAAAGAAGAACAACAACTGTAGAACTGTAGAACTGAAGAACTGCATACTCAGTATCGAAATCGAAATCTCTTATTAACTCCCGTACCGCCAGCATCAAGAAACGAAGGCTAGTGGCATCGCTGACAACGTAGCATCAGAGACGGCGCAATTAGTGTGCGGGGTTTCATGGAACCGTCACAAAGCAATTCCCGTTTGATGAAAAATGCCGGAAAGTACATGTAGCTAAACAAAAATGTACAAAGCAGCCCTACAGCGAAGGACGAGAGCCGGAGCTCAAGTGTGAAGTCGGGAAGACTCATGCAGAAGTCTGTAGAAATGAAGGGGCAACTTTGTTTTAAAATTACAGCCGGTACTGAGAATATAGAAAAACTATTTTTTTAGACTGTATATCGTCCACCGTCTGGCAGAAAAGACTGTTTAACTTGGACAATAATAGCTAAAACTTCCGCCCAACTGACTAAAATGAAATAAGGATAGCGATTTACGACATTCTGAGTGTTCACTCTGGTGGTAACGCTCAATTTTTCAGTTTCTAGGCGTGGTGAAGACCACCTGCTGTATGGTAGCCGCATTTACTGTCTTATCCCGAATGCCAAACGGCCAAGGTGCCTTGATGTCTTTTATTTATGGATGGTTTGAACAGTTCATCCGACGTGATTATCAAGATGTGCGCCATATTGTTACCCCACGTGATGGAGGGAATAGTCATTAGTTTATGAGGGAAGAGGTGCCATAATATTATTCTTAGTATTGCAAGGCAGGTTAATTGGAGATACCTAATAACTTTAAGCGTCTTTATCACCATTATGTATGCTGTGCCACAAAGATATGATATAGCCTCGTCGAAAAGGGGTGTAGTTCTCTTTGAATTGGTTGGGCCATCTCCGGCCAATTCGAAGGCACTACCACCGTTGTGAAAGTCACTAAGTGAACCTTCTTCTTCCTCAATTTCTATACTACTTGTTGAGACTGCTTTTACCTGAAGCAATTGGCTCAACTTTCCGCTCAAAAATACGACAGTTCATACAGTAGACTATGTTCCAACAGTTCCCCTTCTGTGTTGATAGTTTTTCTTCGCAATCTGCGCACTACAGTAGACCTTCCTTAGTCTGAGCACGTCTACTTCGCTGTCTTCTAATAGGTCTGGAAGAGTGGCTGTTCGATTTTAGTAGTTTTGAGTTTGTTAGGGACCTAGTCTACCTTGGTTCTGCTATAAATTCTGCCACAATAGAAGAGATAAAACGAAGAATCACTCCTGCCCATCATTGTTTCTTTAGGCTAATAAGGCTATCGAGTAGTCCTGCTTAACGGCGCTGAATAATAGACTCTATCCAAAGCGAATGAAAATATCCTCAGTCGTTTCGAGAGAAAAAACCTTCAAAACACACACCTTCGGTTATACGTGGCCAAATAATGGACCTAACCTTCAGTAACCAGATCCAAAGTTCAGTGTCTTCAATATGCCAACACAGGTCGTCAATAGTAAATAGTTTCTAAGTTACGTTTCATTGTTGCACAACAGTGTGCCCTTTACATGGTCAGGAGTTTTACTCCCAGCACAAAATCTCACCTAGCCACCTGCATCTTTTCTGTGACCTCTTAAATCAGCAACCCACTTCGAAAAACCTGAACTGCCATAAGTCCATAGAGGGTTTATCTTTTCTCTCCAGAAAGGTCAATGGACAAGGGCTGGATCAAATGTTTACCACGTGGAGAAAGATAACCGCAATCGAAGTGTAGTCATAGTTACAGCATTACATAGTGTGTAGCTGTTATTATTCAGCCAAAAAGCAAGTTAGTCATCGAAAATTTTCCACATTTACCGGTACACACTTTGTTGCATTCTTGCTAAGTCAATACGTACGTATTCGTACGTTCTGCATTCTTTTTCCGAATCCGCGTCGATCTCTAATTATGTTTTGATGATTTGGTTTGAACTATGAGTATTAATCGCTATTATTTATTTTTAGATGAATTTTGTATTTATTTTCGGTGTTTTTGATTCTCAGAATTAATTGCAAACTTGGACTTGATGGGCTGTTGAGGACGACCAACATACTCGTAATATCCGCAATGAGAACGAGTCAAAATATTTCGCTTTGTCGCAGTTCTCGATATGGCAATGATTGCACTCTACATTTAATAGATGGCATTGGACCAACACTTTTAGATACATTTTTGACTACGGGTAGTTCGAAATGGGGTTTTTGTTTTTTGGCTGTGGACAGACTGGGGAGATGTGGAGATAAATTTTGTATGAGTTAAACTACCGGGTATGCACCTCTTTGATGTTTGCCAAATGGATTTCCATTAATAGATGACTAACGCCATCCCAATGCAGTGCCAGGTACAAAAGATTGATCAGGTGAAATTATTTAGATAAACATTTGTAAGAACACTAAATCTAATGAATGAGCGTAAATAGTGATCAAAAGAGCGATAAATGGGTAAGGCGTTGCAGTCCAGAAATAGATGCAAAATCAAATCAATTTGAAGTGACGGCGGGACGTGGTTTTCGGTCTTGACCTTTAGGATATTGAGTGCTTTGGTTGTTTCCTGGGCAATTTGTTTGCGCGAACAAAATTTTCTGTGCTTGTATCTTGCAAACGGTGGTCATTAATCTCAAAAATGACTCGATAATCCGATGCTTGAAGTATGAGATAGATGGTGTGGTAAATATTATTTCGTCATCCTATTAGTTTCTTTTGTACAGGAATTTCCGGCATACAGTACAGAAAAACTTTCATTAAAACCGCAAAGGTGTCGTGCTAACTGTATCGAGGGCTGCATAATAAGTAAATTTAAGATCAGCACTGATTGTCGACAGTCCCCTGCGATGCAAGGTCGGTTCTATACTGCCCCTAATTCAATATGTTAGCTAGATATATCCATGAGAATAGCACAAAAGACCTCAAACAAAAACTCTTGCCATCCATTTAAGAAAGCATAACTTGATCAATTGATTCCTCGAGTACCAGCAGTACTTAAGTAAAGAACGTGGTGGTCCGGGATTGTATCCAAAACTTAGTATTCTGTGGCACAATTGGAAAGAAATACTTTAAGGCTTAAGTTATTCTGAAAAAGATTTCTCAAACTGAAGAAGAGTCTTCAGACGACGGTAAAAAGCTAAGTGAACATGACAGCGTACCAACTGACGAGAAAGAGAATGTATATGAGTTCGAGAGCTGTGAGCAGAACATGACATCTTACGTCTGCATCTTAGTTAGAAACCAACTAGAGTTTGCCATGGTTGAGAAGTATCCATCCAACGAGAGGTCGGTTCTGGAAATCTGGTGTAATGTCAAGGCCAATTTATATGATATATAATAGTTCTCGACCTAGTTGCCAGTATCCTAGGAAATCTTGCCCTCCCAGTGCCCGAACTCGATCTTGAGGACATTGACATTGGATAATGAACCAATTCTTCAAAAACTTCCCTATCTTGTGTTTCACAGAAATTAGAAGTAGCTGGAAAGACTTTAACCCTATATTTCAGGCTACAAAGATACAGGATAAAAAGCTTGTCAATAACATAAGCAACGGAGCTGTAATCAAGGTTTTAAATCCGGAAGTCCTTGAAGCTTACCTTCGTTGTGCCAAATTAATGGTTTTTCCGTCGACGGGCCCTTTGCAACGCAACCTTTGTCAGAATATGAATTCACTTATATCGTAGATAAAAGCATTGCTGGTAAATGAGACACGGGTACTGGTTGGACATGCTGACTGCTCCATGTCTCCAATGCTATGGTGCACGGTGATCAATTCACTGCGTAACTATCAAAATAGTTCTTACGTCCTAGAAATGAACTTTCAGTCAAACCTCTCAAAATTGAAGTTGTTTTCTTTAGGAGAGGGAGGAAGGTGACTGGTCCAACTCATCTACTGAACAAAGCAATCGTCGTTGAATTCTCCAAAGAAGCAAGGTGTTTGGGTGTTATCCTGGATAAGAAACTTTCTAGGACTGCACATGTTACGTGGAGAGCCTCAAATGTGCTGTCGGTCTCATGGAAGTGTAAAGCAGCCTCCGACAAGACATGGGCTTTTCATCAAGGAGGGTCCATTCGGTCTACACGGCTGTTATTATAATTTCAGTTGTATCCTATTCGTTGGAACCGTTGTCTCCGGTATATGGAACCTCAAGACGTACTAAAGAATATATTCAGATTAATATGCGGCGTCTTTTTGGTGTTTTCCAAAAAGAGAATTTTGCTATCCTGGTGGCAACGAAGCATATTTTGAGTAATCGGTGGAGGGCTGGAAGCATTTGCATCTGCTGCGACAATATCAAGGCCCTACTGAACCCTCTCACGACTTCCAAGTAAGTTCGAGAATGCATGATTATTTTGAACGGAGTTGACTGGCTGAATTCATTGAGTCTTTCTTAAGCCGCTGGTATTCGCCAATCAACTTGGCAAAACTCTAACGATAGTGTAACAAAGTCTGCACTAGGACTACGTGCGTCCTTGGTCAGGGCCTTAATTACAGATGGCACAATTTTTCAGGTTGGCGGCGTATAAAGCGAGTGCTTCCCGATGTCTTTTACATGCTGCCGCTTATAGAGGCAAGATTGCAGGACGCTTTATGGCATCGTGATGGGGAACTATGTTTTTGCTGAGCACTTAAGGGTACTGGTACTTTAAGCACTTTATCAATAAGGCGCTTATTGTCCGCAGGACTAAAGAATTTCGGTAAAAAGAACATACAAGGGCTAATTCCTTGTCTAAGTGATAAACTCAGAATGAAGTTGAGTGAAAACTTTCCTTTCATAATCAGGAAAACCTTCAGTACAAACCCGAACAAAGACTGCTGAACAGTTAAAATAAAAAAGGAATAAGTTGGCAAGCGAAAACTATAAGTATTGTCATTCTTTTGAGAACTTCGCAGACTCTGCAGAACTTGGCACGATTCAATCCTATAAGTGCTCTGTCCCTTCATACGACAACGATGACGGGGGGTCTTGGACGAAGTCTACTGAGAAATCATTAGACATCGTTGTGAAAACGCTTTTTCCTTGGTGCCACTAGAGACATCGCATTCATGTTTGATACCGTTTGAAACTTCATCTGTTATCTTCGACAAAAAAAAGACTTCAGACCTCCATTAAGCTAAGAATACTACATGCATTGTAGAAATTCTAGAGCTTTATAGTGAATCTATTCAAAATGAGCTCACCAAGGCAGGTGTGCCTAGGTTTTTAAATACGGTCTGTTTTGTATGATTAATAGATGTAATTAGCTTGAGCATCTTTCGTTTAATCGGATCAGGAAGGCAATTAGAGCACTTAGATTACCGTACAGGTTGCAATATGCACTTCAGCTGATAAACTTTTTGATCAGTCAATACCTTGCCATATCTAGGTTTCAAAACCTGAACATTCATAGAAGGACAAGGCGATCATCGTTCGACTGTCAATCATAAAGGACATGCTGCTACTGAGAGGCTTATTATTGGTGGTTCTGGTATGACGAGTAATCTAATTACTTCGTGTTTGTTACTCGGAAACGTATGCTGTCTTCATTTGAAGCAGCTGAGATTTGTATAATATCTGAAGTGGATCGACACTGATGCCCCTGCTTATATAGTCGTTGATTTCAACTTACAGTGGCAATAAAAAAAAACCTTCTAGGGGTAGTTGACTATAAAAATATAACCTTGATCCTCAATCAACTACTTACCAGGTAGCTTGGTAGAAATTGAGCAAGCAGAAGTAATGGGTTAACTTAAGTTGCAACGACCCAAAATGTAGCATCATCAAGAGTAAATATTTGCAACAAAATATGTCCAACATACTCAAGTGTTTCTGTGATTTTACTTTTAACTATTGGTGGTAGTTTAACTATTCATAGAGATTTACTTTCTCACGGCAATAGATTGTGATATTTTGGAGCCGATATTTGACATCCTTATTTGAAATAGTTTTGCTTGAAATACTCGTAGCTAGAGCTCAGCTCTACTTAATTAATTACCATCAAAATCTTATTGAATGCGGATTCTTACTACGCATTATGGTGAGTACTCAAGCTACTAGAAACAGCGCTTACTTTGTTAAGCAACAAGTTTTGAGCCTAAGGAATCCTATAATCTTCAAGGCTAAATGCGCCGACATAAACTAGATATGTACTCTCACCGTCAAAAAAAAAAGAAAGATTTTGGCAAGTATTGCCTAGCGGGCATATGGCCAATACCCTTCGCATGACCCTAAAATCTTTATTGGAAATTTTGAGATTAAGTTTACATTTTACTGATGCAACTGAATATAGCCTACTCTAAACCAGGTCTAAAAATTACTTTTGGCCAACAGAATTCGCGGCAAACGGAATGTTATCATTGCTTATACACGTTTCCCGCATTTACACATATAATGACCGGCACAAACTACAGTATTGTTTCGAACGTTTCGAACAGCAAACAACATCTCGGGCTTCTACCTTGATGTACGAGTAGCTGAGATTCGAATGAGAAAATCTCGGGGATCTCGTATTGAAAGACATCGAATCATTTCAATCGCAGAAGATTTCTTATGCATTTTCCGATCGAATTATTAAGCAAAGGAGAAGTTTTCGCGAGATAGTCAGCATGGCATTAGAGACGACAATTCTGCAGGCGACTTTGGTGAGGCAACAGGAATAGATAAGATTCCTGCTGAATCATTCAAAGCAGTGTGGATAGTATACACCAACTCATGTGTAAAATATAGCCACTTGAAAGTATGCCGAGTGTCTGATCCACAAGAAAGAGGGCCATCTAACAAAGCTAACAACTGAGGAAACAGTCTCCTTTATATTGACTGGAAGGTTTGATCTATCATACACAAATATTACGCTCGTAATGAATTTACGCATGGTAATTCCAGAACTGACCAGTTGTTTACTTGGCGTCAAATGTAAAAACCCCAGAATCCAGTCTTTCCAATCGCTGATTCTTCCAACTACGAACCCAACAAGAAAATTAGTCCTCTTTAAAGAATTAAGAAAGCAATGCCTTAGATCCTTATTGGACCAGATCTACTGTATGCCCCAGAGGCATCTAGAGTGAACGAAGATATCCTTGCTTGGATGCTTCGAAAATATTCTTCGAGCGATTTTCATTCCGTCTGTGAAAAAATAAATTTTGAGGAAAGCGACATTAATTTAGCCAGGAGGGTCGAAATTCATCAGTTTAGATGGCGAAGTTTTGGCGAGCATCACTGCTTCCGCCCTGAATGTCTGCAGAATTCATACGGTGGTAAAGAAAAATCTCACCTTACGAGTACGTGGCGTAGTCAAGCGGAACAGAACTACAGGCTACTAAGCACAGTTCTTGTGGATCTTGATAACAATTGAAGATAAACCATTGCTCAACACAACCGCTCAATCCCCTCAGTTCCTGTGTCGTAGTTCATGATGTGCTACAACTCAATTTTTGATGTCGAGCCCAACGAGATCGAAGTTCGCCTCAGGGCTAACAAGACGGTTCTTCGATTCCTTCATAGTCGTTTTGAGATTTAATTCTTTTGAGTAAGCTGACTATTTGAATCTATTTCAGTACTAGATGTGGTATCAGACAATGGTCTACATCACACCAAAGGAACAAGTAACTCCGTCGTGTTTCGTCCATTTCGTTGTCATCAAAGAGGATTACGTGTGGATACTTTGATATTACTTTTATGCCTTACTACCTCGCATTAGTCACGAATATAAACAGAAAGAGCGGTGGACCAAAAGAACATCCATAAAGGGGAAGTATTTAGTTGCAACAATGGGACATTTGGGAATTACAATCCGAAACTCCTTGTTGCTGTTGAGTTCTTATGCTGTGCTAAGACTGTCAGTTGGACAGTACCTATTCTACTCGTATCGACGTTGATTTGCTTTAAAAATTCAAAATGTTTTTGACTACTTTAATTCCAACTGAAACGCGTCTTTCTAACATCTCCAGTCATTCAAGGTTTGTAACTTACTCCCATCTTCTTACAGGCATAAGTACTCGAATGTATTATAAGTGTACCACAAGAATATCCATTAGATAAATTATAACGAGAAGAAAGTATAAATGAATAAAGTCGCGTCACCACAGTACGGTTGACCTCCATCCGCATATTGCTGGTCTACAAGTAGCTCAACTTAATTGAATGAATGAATATGCAAACTGCTCAACTGCTTGGCACTATGTGGTAGTCAGCTTATACAAAGTCGTGAGACTATAATAGCAAGTCACTTGCTCCCTACAATATCTATCTATGTAATGAGATGACCCTGATCAAACGACGACGGCGGTTACGATAGTACTGGGACAATTGAATTTCAAATGAAGTGATTCCGCCTGCAAATTATATGCACAAGCGAATGCAATTGATCTGATTACTGAGTGCGCTATGCTCATATGGTCTATGGCATGGGCTCGTGGTCGTTATGGTAATAAAAGCAGACGGATACCTTGTACAATATTAGAGATTTATGACACGTTCGGATGTTTAAAGTACGATTCCTTCAATATTATTAAAAGCATCTTGTTTTAGAATCCTTACGAAGAAGGAAGGTCACAATGCGAATGCTTCGGTTTTGGTTATTTTATATCATGCCATCTCTTTTGTAATATTTTGAATTCCTCGTCTTATGTGATTACAGATCGGCGTGAGTATGGACCTCATATAACAAGGGTCCTCAGTTAGCTCGGGGCTTAGCTAATTATCTTTAGTTGTACACTCCAAGTCGATTGAAGTCCCTTCAAATAGTGTGCCCCACCAAAGGCGATGTCTTGCTCTACTATGTTGTCCTCTGGGCTAGATTCGAAGACTCTGTGAGTCGGAAAATTGCTGCCCATTCGCTCTACAGGCTTTGACAAGTCGATGTCGCCGTACAGCTCGTATAGTTCGTCGTTGAATCTTGTTCCCTAAAGCTAGTCAGGGCAAACAAACAGTTTGTGCCTCAGCGCTATATGTACTATAAAGTAGGGTCGATTCGTGGTTCTTGTGATCTTTTTTCTACTTCTGGAGAAGCCATATTCTCCACTCACATTCTCTTTTCTCGTTGAGCTCAGAAGCGAAAGTGACTCTTGTCCTTCCTTGCAGCACCGCTTTATACGTTTTTTGTCAGCTGCATGTGCTTGACAGTATTTTATAACATTTTGGTATACTTTGCAATTGAAACATCTTTGCTCCGAGACATAACTTTTGACAGGCACCATTGTCTGCGCCAATACGTCATGAACTATCATTGATCATCATGTGCATTTCCCTCTATAAAGACGGTTCTAGTCAGTTTCAGCTATAATGTGGTGTACGCCTCCATCGAAATCTACAATATTTCGACTTATATGGAACCCTTGTCTTATCTGTGGTTGTATTAGGACAATGTTGCGGCTTCCATAAGCTCAGCAAGGCTACTTGCACCGGACTCTGTACTCAAATCCTTTGTGCTGGGGTTTTACTAAAGACCTGACCCTCAAAGTTTGGGGTTGCACAATCCAAGAAATGCGATGCAAAAAGCGGTTGACAAACTACGACATATATTATGGCCACTGCCATGGTTATCTAGATGTGAATGTAAGGCATGTCAGTGAACATCCCATAACCCGCATTAAGGTCACATTTGGAAATATTAGCCTGATAAGCGTTCATGTCTCTACAGAGGAGATAAAGATGTCATCACTAAAGTCCTATGGCCTGCTAGTTTGAACTTGTTCTTATTGTCCCATCTTCGAAACTACAATTATGTTGAAAGATCTTACGCGGTGGACTGTGTAAGTAAGCCGCTTTTGGGGAAGTCGTCGGTAAACATAGCCTGCATAAAGGGACTGAGCTATCTCCAGATCAATCCATCGTCAACCAAATTGATCACATCGCGATCAGCGTCAGACACTCCGAAATTCTTGCTATCCAAACCTTTCGAGGAGCCAGTATCGGCTCGTATTAATAACATGATGCGGCCAAATGCGAATATGACAGGCACAAGTTGGAGCACCAAAGTTCAATGGCGAAAAGACTCGATCGCACGAGACCGCTTGAATCTTTGCCGATGGTGTTTCCCTTAACATCTCTCAAAATTCAAGCACTAATACCTAAGCCATTGAACATCAATAGGAATTTGGCAACAAGCAATCAAAGAAGGTGCCGTCTACCTCAAAAATTAATTTGGATTGAGGATAATGAAATGATAAAAGCCCGCAAAGATGAGCATGAACAGCTTGTAGTAGAGTAGAAGACGGTGCCGAGAATTTTGAACGACAACTTCTGTAGATTGAATACCGGTAATGATGGTCAAAATTCGGTTTTCAGGCAGAATGAACTATTCATCCTGCAAGAAGATGACAAGCACTAATATCCTCCAAATCTAGAAAACGCCAGAGATTTGAATCTCTGTATCCAATGTCCCCTTCACAAGAGTAGCGTAACTTTAGGCTGAGCCTACTATAAGGTAATAAGCTTTCTAAACGTCGTGAGTAAGATTTTTTTTTCTGTCGTATTGAGCTAGCATCGACAATTGTTACTGTCTTTGGTATCAGAAGCCTGTTAAGTAACAGAGCCTTAACTTTTTAGATCAAACTGGCTTGGTCCACACTCCGGTCCTACTTTGTTGAACAGAGACAGGGATTTTGTCGATGGCGGATGAAGAAGCACTTGGCCATTTCAAGAGTACTGAGGTCCAGTGTTTATTGATGGAGGTAGAATTTAGACTATGAACTATACGGATTCAACGTCTGAGATGGCTGGGATAAAAAAGCATCTTAAATGACGCACACAAGTGAAGGGGGACCTTAAGAAACTTAGGGAGTATTGTTGGTTGAGATCTAGGCTCATACAGGACTGAACCCCGTCGAAGTAAGTAAACAATGATGCAACTGTCAGACGCCGCCGTCGGCTTAGGGCAATATTCGACTAAAAAGTCTGTTGGCAGTCATTTGAGATCTAGGTAGCCTCCTGGCAAGTCTTCTGTTTAAGCAAAATACATTTATCCGAAGACAAAGTGATGTGCATTACGAAGATCAAGAATGCTATCGCCCTTTGGTTTTGAGTACTTAAGTAATTAAAGTGTCACCTCAGCTTATTGCTCTCGAAATATGCAGATGGTGTAGCTGGTTGATTCATAAACTAGTTGAGTACTGTTTGTTTTAAGGTGATTTACTTGGGTTAAAGACTTCCATTTCTCTGTGGATTTTTCTGGCAGTGTAAAGAGTTTTCGGCTGGGTATGGTCTCTGAATATCTACATCTACATCTATGATACCAGCTTATTCGTCGTATGCCATAGTTGTTTTGTTGCATTAACACTCAAAGAACAGTCTCAACTTTTCATATTAAACACGACTCTGCCTTATATACACTGATTCACCTCTATCTTTTGCACAGACGGTTAAATCTGGTCAAAACTTTATCCATATCGGAACTGCTGGTGCTTGGTGCATCAGAAATCGATTTCCGTGAACCCAGCAATGATTTTGATCAGAGAAGAACTGGAGTCATGACCTGTCACTCAAGTAGGGACATACGGTTCTGATAGCAATAGGCAGCCTACTCGTATATTGTAAAGTATAGGTGCAGAGAATGTGTTGACAGCCGAGCTGCGCAATGACTAAGAAACATTTCGAGAATAAAAGGCCTTTTTCAACGTAGTTGGAGAGCTAAATTCTTGCCTGGCTTACTGGTTACAATGAGATTGCCAGACAAAGCTTAGAGGTTGGGTTCCTTAGCCTAGCACTTTCTCCGTGAACTTACAGTCGAACTAGACTGCAGGTACTTAGCGCTCATATGTTAGGATAGGGTACTATAGGCATTTTATCATCTAAGCCATCTTTTTTTGAAAGATTGAGAGATCTCATTGAAAGACGAATGCATACATAAAGGGTCAATAATTTTTCGATTTTGAAAGTAAAGCTAAATAAAACACACACAGCGACACATTTTTAAATTCATTTTAAAGTTTGGACTTTGCCATTAAGTGTGAAAAACAATATCATTCAAATGGCCGCCACTTTTTCGCACATTTCGGGCGGTATCTCGGCCATAACTTGAGTAATGTTGGTTTTTAATGCGTCTGGAGTTCGGGGACGGTCTTTTGCGTAGCGACGGTGTCAAATCGTATGATGCTGGGGGCCAATTGACGTCACCAAAACGTGAAATTGCGCAACCAGGAAACTTCTCATGCAATAAAGCCATAATTGGTCGTGTTGTGCGGCCTGTTGCCTCGTCTTGTTGGAACCACATATCGTCCAAGTCCTGATTTCCAATCGCCGGTCAAAAAAAATCAGTTATCATTCGATTATATCGCTCCGAATTGACTGCAACCGTCCGAACATTGTCATCTTCGCAGAAATACGGACCAATTACACTTCTCGACCATAGAGCACACCAAACAGTCACTTTGTCTGGATGCAACGGCATCTCTTCGATCACTTGTGCGTTTTCTGAGCCCCATATGCGGCAAATTTGTTTGTTTACATACCCACCGGGTAAGAAATGTGCCTGGTCACTAAAGAAAATGTTGTTCAAAAATCGGTGTTTAGTGTCTGTTGTTCCAACACCCAAGAAGCGTATCTACAGCATTGTGAATGGTCAGCAGGCTTCAATTGTTACGTAAGTTGAGCTTTATAAGGTTGAAGATGCAAATCCAAATGCAAAATACGCCATAGTGAGGTGTACGATACGTTCAATTGCTGCGAACGCCTGGAAATCGATAAATTCGGATCATTAGCAACACTTGCACTTACAGCAGCAATATTTTCTACTGAGCGAGCATTACGGTGATGCACAGGGCCTACCACATCAGCAATGCTTCCACTCTCTTCAAATTTCTTCACAATTCTACCGATTGCTTGCGTAGTCGGTCGATTATGGCGACCATAATGTTCGCGACGAAAAGTGGCTACTCTTGAATCACCACTTTTGTAGTAAACTTTAATAATTTTAACGTGTTGTTCGACTTTTAAGTGATCCATTGTTGTGAATGGTAAACTAATGTTATGACACTTCAAATGACAGCTGAGTTTGGCAGGTGTCAAATGCCAGCGTTATCAACTTGAAACTACGAAATGAATGTCCCTGTATAAGGGACTTTGGCCGAGTGATTTATTTCGATGAGAGGTTATGGGTTTCTTGGCGTTCGTGCCCGCGATCTCCTTTTTTTACGTGGAATCACTGAATTCTTGCTGAGATCTTTTCGAATAGGAGAGTTTGGGACCACCAAGTGTAACTGGTTCTCCAGGAAGCTCTTTGCTTCTATGCATAGACCTGTAAGGCTAGTAACAATAAATACAATAAAAACTAAGCTTCCAAATAATTAAATAAAACAGTTAGCAAGAGAAAACCTGTGATGCTGTGAGGCCAAGAAGCTGAGGGTTCTTCATTGTCTAATGAGAAAAATGGCGCAAATTACGAGTACATTTACTGACGCTTTTAATTTCCAATAAAGCGAAAGGAGTTGGGTTGAGGGAAAATTGTAAATTTGTTGTTCAGGTCCACATAATGTCCTTGAGCTCTGTCCCAGGACATGAACCTAGATAAAAGAATCAAAATGTAGTCATGCAACTATAGCGGATAGTTTAGAGCTCCAATAAATTGAGCTTTGACCCAGTTAAAAGTTGCGTGGGTGTCCTTCAAACTACGTCTGAATAAAAATAGTTTTATATTGGATCCTAATCTGGTAAAAAGATATCTTTATTTTGCAGTAGCAGGTCACGTCTTGGAATGGCATATTCCCTGTCTTGCTAACATTGATCATCGATTAGAATCACAGTCTAACTTTGTCCCTTGAGGTAAAGAACTTCTTTCCCAGACTCAGTCTTTACCATCTTTTAAGCATGACCTTGTCCTCACAAGCCCACAAACTTCCACCAACTGTCTTCAGTTCAAGTCAGAGGATAGCCTTAGAAACGATCTCTTCTGCCGCCGGGACATATACCTACGTGGTCTTCAACAATCACATGACATCTGGAGGCGAAACAAAACTGATTCGTCGACCTAAATCAGTGATTGTGGTCATGAAAAATCGAATCTGTCGTAGTAACTCACATCCAACTTGACCAAAACCGATACAAAAAAAAATTAGAAAATTAGAAAAACGTAATTGAAATGCATTTCCTGCCTGATAAGTGATTTTCCCCTCAATTTTCGGGATGTTTCTTTAACTCATTTATCTTTCCGAACTTTCCCAGAGCTTTTTCAATTTTTTTTTTCATATTCTTAGAGCAGGAGAAAACGGGATTATGTTTGCTTACGAAGGGGACAAAGACAACAACGACGATGACCTTTTTATGTGCTGCGCATGAATACTTCCGGCCGGCATTTCTCTATGACGCACCTGACCTACTCTCTCTCGGTATATGCATTTCTGTTTAGAGAAAAGCTCTTTGGTCGTTTGCCTTCGATAGCAGCTGTGCGGATTTGTTTACGACCCATCCTTGTCTAACGGCGACGGACGATACGTCAATGACACATTGACGTGTGAGTGCATAATTTTTGTTTACGGTCTATCTCATTCTGGCTAAAGTTTTCCGTTTCATACATGGTGACCACCCATGACCGGAATATGATTAATCCAAGACATGCGCTTTAGAAGGGAGTGTTGCAGTTTCATGCTAAACGAAAAGCACAAAACAGTTTCTAATGGTTTGTGTATTTGGTGTATACAACGGTAGTTGTTAAACTGTAAAACGGTTCTGTCCTAAATAATTTAACTAAATTTTGAAAAATAATTATTTCTCGGAATTTGTCTGTGCTAATCGTCTTAATTTATAGGATTCTTCCAGAATTTCTGGTGCCTTTTTTCCGATTCTCACACTTATAAAGGTGTTCTGTTTCTCTTATTTTCTAAATAACTACGACAGGATAACTAAACTAGGTCTGCAAAACATTCTGCTGATTGTAATAAACAAGCTGAGTTTCCCTATTGTACGCAATGGATAAGTAGTTTTTCAGTGATTTTTCCTCTGTGGTTTGTTCGTTTGTTTTCGTTTCAGAAATATGCACTCCTGATCATGTCGAATATCTTTGTGGCAAATTTCATCAAGATCTGTCAAGCCGTTTCGGAGGAGTTCGATAAGAAACGAAATACATCTGTCACCTAAGAATGGGCCTCGTTAAGCATTTAGCGCGATCAGCAGGCTTCACTTAATGAGAAGAATGATCCGTGACATTATGTTTTGGGTACTCGGCTGTTTTTGACGAAACGCATCCTAATGCTCTTTATTACCAATAGCACCCTAAACATAGGATTTCGAGTCTTGAATAGCCCCACAAGAAGCAAATGCATGATCTCGGTGGTAAGTTCTCTGGTTCATTTACCGCTATCACCAAATTTAGGAAGATAAGCCTCATCATATGCTTTTGATTACTAGATGCACTCAGAAATCGAAACTATCTGGCTCCTGTTACAGTTCTACTACTTTACTTCCTAGTCAACCTGATGCCCCCATACATAGTATCTATCATCTCTTGTAAGCTTTCAAATACGCTCATGTTTGATGGCTACTATTGTAGTTGCCTGGCAATGATGACATTGCTACAAAAAGCTATAGACAGACACAAGAAGCAGGCTATCACTGGCATACACGGCAAACCCCTAGTGAACAGTAAGCCTAGCATATAGAATATACTGAGAATCGAAAAGGGGTGTCCCAGACGTGATCGACGACTGATGCACTAGAAATAAGATATAATCCAATTCTCTGAAGACTAAGGATGATCTCTTCGCTCACGATATGTGGTTTCAACAGGATGGTGCCACAAGCCACACAGCACACGTTACAATCGATTTATTGAAGAGTAAGCATGGTTAGCGTGTTATCTCAAGAAATAGGCCAGTCGATTGGCCGCCTCGTTCGTGCGATTTAACGCCGCTTGACTATTTTCTGTGGAGCTATGTTAAGTCATTGGTTTATGCCAACAAGCCGACGACGTTGGAAGAGCTCAGAGCGCACATTGAACACGAAATAGCGGCCGTTTCGGCCGAAATGTGTTGCCGAGTCGTTGAAAATTGGGTCCAACGAATCGACCGCTGCAAGTGTGCCCGCGATGGCCATATGAACGAAGTCGAAAAAAATATGGCCCCATAACTCTATCAGCTACAGTTCCACACCAAACAATGCATTCGAGAAGGTGTAATTGTCGCTGGATTTTCCATACCCCAAATTCGGCAGTTCTGTTTATTGATATATCCATTTAAATGAAAATGTGATTCATCGCTCATAATGAAACTGTGGCATATTGCAGTCATTGTGGTGCATCCCTCGGCGAAGACATTATGAATGGGCCAGCGCACAGTGGACTTTAAAGTGGTGAGCTGGCCCAATATCTTTATTATCTGCAATAAAAATTAAATAAGAAACTTTTAAAATAAAAAAAACTTATAAGCATTTAAAATCAGTCAGTACCACCCTGTAGTCTGGCAGCGACGGACAAGCTAGGCTTAAGGAGTTGCTAGGCCCCTCACTACTCCCAAGTTATTTCGAAAATGAAAGTAAATTGAGCCTGAGTGTTGGTAGGGTTCCAAATCACGGAAAATAAGAACGTCGATGAGCTTGCTAGGATCCTCGGTTAGTGCTTCTTTTGACGGCTCCCTTAATTGTGAGTATAATGACTATCACGACTCTCCAGAATGTCGGAAGATCAGACGATCGATTCTTTACGTGGCACCAATCCCTTAGTGGAAAAGATTTAGGATTACTTACTACGGTTATCACAGTGCACGAGGTTTATGTTAAATACTTAAATACGCTATGCAAAAGTGACAACTGCAACTCTTACTGTGAAACTGATAACACTAGAAAGAACTTTCTCTGTCTACGCTCGTATAGGCTGAAGATAAAAAGTCCTTATGTGGTGGTAACTGGTCCCATAGGCACTTAATCACTGAAGATAAAATTTCAATAAAATTAATATCCATGGAAAATGTATGGAATAGTTCGTATATAGGCTGTGTTGCAACAGAGAAAAAGAGGAAATGTAAACTCATATTGTCCGGACCAATGTTATACAGATTTTCGAAGAAGTAATCACTGATCATTCTCCGATAGAGTTGAGAATTGTTTCTTAATCGAACTCGGCCTCTTCTGTAAAAAAAAATAAGGATCCAATCAGGGAGTAGACAAACACAATGCTTCGATAAAAATAAACGTCAACCTCAGGCTATTTAAAAAATTTATCCGCGAACTCAAGCGACAGATCATGTTTCGTGGCTTTAGTTTTCTTAGCGGCTAGATCTTATACGGGCACAGACCGTGATCTTCTGTTCCTTTCAGCCCCACACATTTAATAACAATGGCTTTGAAGCCAGGCTCGAATACTTTTAGATCTGGTGATTCAAGGCAACGTTTGGACGAGGCTTGAAGCTTGGGAGTATTCGGTCATTTGTTGGTGAGTGTCACTCTCTACAACACTGATTACAAATTTAGTCTTCGGCGGCCTTAAAATCAAGGGCGGATATCGATATTACTGATATAGGGTTTTAAAATTCGCGTAATACGAAAGGTAGAATCATGTATACAATATAGGACAGATTGATCCTTCTACAGTTCGTGCAATTAAAAGTGTCTTCCTTCTTAAGATTATCCATTCACTGGGTATTCCTTTATCACTATATTCTGCCGTCAGTTGGTTCATACTTCTGATCATATCACACATCATGTGAGCTGTCTCGGTGGAAGAATTCCATAAGAGGCAGCAATTCAAAGCTCAGGTCATGTGAGGATTTTTCAAAATCTACTTAGGAAAAAGGAATGGTGATGAAGAAGTTTTCAGTGAACCAACGACAATGTTAACATCGTGCTAGCGGGTCTTATTTGCCCTTTCCTCTGATCAAGAATTCTTTCTCATCATACAGGATTACGTTATTATGTAAACTCCCTCTGAACAATCAGCGAATCCCAAAGTTTACAACAAAGTGTCGTCCAATACCTTAAACATCTTAAATAAGAGGAAAAAAAGCTGACAACGTTTTAGCTCGTTATGGGTATATGTTGTTTGGAAACAAAGTCCACCTTGGCCTATAGCGCCATCAAAAACAAAATGAGAACAATGGCAGTTTGTAGCTCTTTCACACGTTTATAACTTCTTTTTTTTCCTAGTAGAGCCTCTAAATTACTTGTTTCTGCCTAGACACATCAACCTTCCATCCTCAATTTTCAGATCTCTGCACCAACTGGTCTTGTACTTGAAGTCGCTGCGTCTCTGAAATGTTGGTTTAGCCCTCCTCACGACTTAGATTCTGGAGCACAGTCATCGGCTTATCTTCGAGCTGTGCGTATCGTGGTGAGTTATAGACTTTACTTTGACAATCTCGCAGTGTCAAAAATTCCTCTCATTTCTCGCATTATTACAAAATTTTTGAATAATCGGAGTGACTGTCTAAGCAAAAACTTTTGATTTAATGGCTTCAAAGCCACGTCCTGCCAACAGGTTTAGAGACCTTGAGGATTTTTCCTCTTCTCGTCCTCCTGATCCCCCCGAAAGGCCAAACAAAAGACCAAAATCTTCTCTTGATTTCTTTTCTGATTACCCTGATCTTCCAAATAAAACTGTCTCAAAGAACCCACGTTTTGTAGTGATTTCATCAAACAGTGAAGAAAAACCTTTGACCTCCATCAGTGTATTTCTGTTAAAAAAAGTCATTGATTCCATCAGCACTGAATATCTTAAAATATCTCAATTAAAAGATGAATCAATTCTCATTCTTACGAAAAACGAACAAATCGCAGAAAAATTTATTAAATCTTCCGCCTTCAATAAAATATGCCCAGTGACAATTAAACTTCACCCCAACCTCAACCTTACAAAAGGTGTGGTCTACGCCCCCTTTCTCATCAACATTCCTGAATCTGAAATTGTTTCCGAGATGAAAAATCAAAATGTTACTGATGTATACAAATTTACGAAAATACATGACGGTAAGAGAAAACCTACTGGTCTTATGCTGTTTTCTTTTAATCAATATCAACTTCCGAGCTCTATTGATGTCGCATGGTACAAAACACAAGTCAGCGAGTATATTCCAAGTCCAATGAGATGTCGACAATGTCAGCTTCTTGGCCACACAGCCAAATGGTGCAAGCGTTCGCCTTCCTGTGTTACCTGTAATCTCCCCCCACATGACAATTCTGAATGCTCGCGAACAATGTGTGCAAATTGTCAAGGCCCTCATGCGGCATCTTCCATCGCCTGCCCTAGATACATCCAAAGCAAGGAAATTCTTGCAATAAAAACAAAAACCAAATCCACTCTTGCAGAAGCTAAACGTATTTATAAAGAAAAAAACCCCATGCCAGTAGTCCCAACCTCAAATCTATATTCAACAAAACTCAAACAAATGTCAAATATCAACACCTTTCCCCCCGCACAAGCGCCTTTATTAAATAATTCACCTCACTCCGCTCAGAGTAAAGAAAAGTCAAAAACCACTCACCAAAGTACAAAAACAAATAATTCTTGTTCCACTAATAACACGATCCACTCTTTACCCAATAACAAAAAAACAGTCAACTTCCAAACAATAGAAAAAGAAAAACCAGAAAGTTCTAACAGCTCAATTCATGCCCTCTCTTCTCTTGCAAAGAACCAACCTACTCCACAGACAGCATCCGCCTCCAAACCTACCACCAATCCAATTATTTTCTCGCTCTTAAACTGCACTGAACCGGAAGATGTCGACATACAACAGCAGCAATAACAATATTGCTTTTCGAGTATCGAATTGCAATTGCTCTCCCGAGAGTAATGACATTGCGATAATAGATCAACAAACACAAAATAATAATCGATTTAACACTACCCCCCTTAGATCACGTCAACAAAACAATTTACATAGTTTTAATCAATCAATGCCATACTTAAAAATTTTACAGTGGAACCTGAATGGGTACTTTAATAATTTGCATGAACTTCAATTACTCATCCGAGAGTATAAGCCAGGCATAATCGCTTTACAAGAAACGCATATTAAAGACCCCTCTTCCGTCCTTCCACTTAGAGAATATACGCCCTACTTCCATCCTGATTCTAACGTTTATGCCAAACAAGGTGTTGGGCTTCTAGTTTATCACTCATTACCACATCGTCCTGTTTCAATTAATTCGCAAATATCAGCATTAGCAGTTAAAATACGTCTTAAAATAACCCTTACTATAATCTGCCTCTACATCCCTCCAGACCAAAATTTTACGCTTTCTCAACTCCACAATATTGTTCAAAATATAAATTCACCCACTCTTTTAACCGGGGACTTTAATTCTTGGAGCCAACTCTGGGGATCTCAGTCATCTAACACTAGAGGAAGAATAATTGAGAATTTCCTCACTTCATCGAATTTATGTCTTTTAAACAATGGGTCACCGACACATTTTTCAACACTTAAAACATTTACTCATATAGACCTTTCGCTTATTACAGCTTCATATGCAATTGGATCTCGGTGGGAAACTCTCCCAAACCTTCATGGAAGTAATCATAGATAAAAAACACAAACCAATAAAACTTTTACCTAAGTTTAAGACTATGGAAGCCAATTGGCCAGTGTTCAATCAAACAAATCTTAATTACTTAGCCCTAAACCCATCATCCTCGAACATAAATAAAGAAGCTGCCATTATCACTAAATCGATTCGAAGCGCCGCCCACATTGCCATTCCCCAAACTAAAAGCGTTTTACATAAGACAGTGGTGCCTTGGTGGAATAAAGAACTTGAAATACTTCGTAAACAGAAGCAAACAGCCTTTCATACACTGAAAAGGTACCCGACAGACTCTAATATTATAACCTATCGTAAACTCAATGCCCTATTTCGTAGAAACGCAAAAATTGAAAAGAAAAAATCCTTTGAAGCGTTTACAGCTAACATCAATCCAAATTCTTCTCTGAAGAAACTTTGGAATGATATTAAAACCTTAAAAGGAAACTATACACAACATTATATACGAACTGTAACATCTGGCCCCCAAATTCACAACTTGCCCTCACCAAATCGCGGAACACTTTGCCCAAACTTGGTCGGCCTATTCAAGTGATACAAATTTTCACCCGAACTTTTGTGCTAGCAAAACTAGTGCAGCAATTGAAGTAAATGTTTCACATCAAACACTTGATCTAGTAACTGAAAGCATCGAACACTCTATCAATATGACTGAGCTAAACTCAGCAATCAAATTAGCAAAAGGAAAATCTCCCGGATATGATAGAATTGATTTTAACATGCTCAAAAACAGCTCACCAGTTTTTAAAAGTCGTCTATTGAATTTATTTAATAAAATATTTTCAACGGGCATTATCCCTCAAGTGTGGAAGACCGCTACCGTGATACCTATCCCTAAGTCACAAAACCAATCCACTTTAACCAATAATTACCGACCAATATCACTCCTCCCGTGCCTAGGTAAAATATTTGAGAAAATATTATCAAAAAGGCTTTATTGGTTTTTAGAAAGAAAAAACTTACTAGATATCAATCAAGTAGCGTTTAAACACGGCGGTGGAACAATGGATGCGCTGCTGCATATTGATGATTACGTTACTACAGCTTTGTCAAGCAAAAACCACGTCTCTATTCTTTCAATTGATTTTGAAAAAGCATTCGAACGCATCGGTATTCATATTATACTAAATAAAATTGCTAAATGGAATATTGGACTAAAAATGTTCAAAATTATTCAGTCCTTTTTAAGTAATAGAAAATTTCGAACAAAAGTTAACGGAGTCTTCTCCAGTATTAAAAACTCAGAGAATGGAATCCCTCAAGGATCTTCTCTCTCTGTAATTTCATTCGTAATAGCCTTCAATGATATTTCCGAATTATTGCAAAAATGTAAGTCAGTTCAATACTGTCTATATGCTGACGACCTTATTATACTTACTAAGTGTAAGGAACTTGACATGACATCATCATTATTTCTAAGAATTTTAAAAGACCTCGAATTATGGTGTCAAATTTCTGGCTCCAAGATTTCAGCACAAAAAAGCGCAATTTTGCACATTTGCAAGAAAAGAACAGTCAATCAATTCGAAATTAGCATACAAGTGTCAAACCACTCAAACTTTAAACTTCATGGAAATGATCGCAATTAATAGCACTACCCCGCTGGGCACCACGGTTGCAACGCACTCGGGTGATCCCAGAGCAAGCAGAAGTGCTTGTGTCAGAGCCCGACGGATTCCGGGGGCGGGCAAAATGAAGTTTCCAAAATATTTTCCTAAACTTCGGTTTGCAAGTTGGAACGTCGGATCGATGACCTCAAAAAGTTTAGAACTGGAAGCGATTATGCGTCGCAGAACTCTACAAATCCTGTGCGTACAGGAAACGAAGTGGTGTAATACAGGAAATAAAGCGCGTTTTCTAGATTTAAAAACTAAGGCATTTAAGATGTTCTACCATGGAACGCTCAATGGACGAAACGGTGTTGGAATCGTTGTTGCAGCGGATCTCCTAAACAACATGGTTGGTATCTTGAAAATAAGCGACCGCTTGATGAGTATTAAACTCGTCATACACAATGAAACGTGGAACATTGTTAGCGCGTACGCTCCACAAAATGGATGCGACCAATCGGAAAAAGATACATTTTGGTTAGAGTTCGGTAATTTGCTTAGAAATATACCTATCGATGAGATGCTCTTCGTAGGCGGAGATTTAAATGGCCACGTCGGAGAAACAAATGTTGATTATGAGGACTGCCACGGCGGTAAATGCTTTGGAACCAGAAATTCAGCTGGCGAAGACATCCTTGTAGCGTGTAGGGCGTACGGCTTAACCGTCTTAAATACAATGTTTATTAAACATCAACGACATCTCATCACCTATAGCAGCGGAGGCCACGAAACGCAAATAGATTATCACCTCTGCAAAATGTCGATAAGAAACCGTGTTAAGGACTGTAAAGTAATACTTGGAGAATCGCTAGTAAGCCAACACCGTCTGCTCATTACAGAATTTTTCACAGCGGAACCACCGAAAACACGGGCATCGTTTGGAAAGCCAAAAATCCGGTGGTATAATCTATCGAAGGAACGAAGCGCAAGATTTATCGCACTGGCTAAAGAAGTACTTCACAATATAAACGGTATCGCAGACTCACTTAGCCCACAAGAAATGTGGAACAGCATGCACGAGGAATGTATAACACTCGCAAAATCCCAACTGGGGACTATATCGAAATACCATTACGTTGGCAAAGAAACATGGTGGTGGAATGACGAAACCAAACGAGCTGTGGCCGACAAGAAGAGTGCATTCCAAGCGTGGACAAAATGCGATCGGAGCGACGATATCGAAAAAGCTCGACTGGCTCTTGAATACGAGCGTCTTAAAAAGATCGCAAAGAAAGTCCTGGCTCGAACTCGAGCGGCAGAAGCGGAAAACCTGTACCAGGAGTTGGAACAAATATCCTCACGATCGGCGGATAGAAGACAAGCTATCCAAGAAGTTCAAACGTCGTACAGTACTAAAATGCCAAATATTTTTAAGCTCGCTGCACAGAGGAGAAAAAATTCAATGGAAATAACCTCGCCGAAATACATCAAAAACGCAGACGGTCGCCTATTAACAAATGAAAAGGAAATTTGTGACCAGTGGCTTGAATACTGCAAGGAGTTGCTTAACAAACAGTTTCCACGTGATATCGTGCCGACAGCTGGTCTATTCGAGGAGGAAGTTTCGGACTTTTCAATCGAAGAAATAAGTATAGCAATTGGAAAAATGAAGCGGGGGAAAGCGGCGGGACCAGACAGCATTCCATCAGAGTTTTGGTCGAAGATGGAGGGGATCGGCAGCGTTTGGCTATCGAAACTTTTAAATAAATTAAAATGTGGACAACCTATGCCGAATCAATGGAGAAGTAGCTTCTTGGTTCCATTATACAAAGGAAAAGGCGACACTCGAGAATGCAACAACTACCGTTCAATCAAGCCTATGTCACACACAATGAAAATCGTCGAAAGAGTCTTAAACGAACGTCTTCGGCAAATAATAAAGCTCGATAATAGCCAGTGTGGATTTGTTGAAGGAAGATCGACGGTGGACGCTATCCAAAGCCTACGAATAATAATGGAAAAGCACCGAGATTCGTCTCAGGATTTACACATGGTATTTATCGACCTCGAGAAAGCATTCGATCGAGTGCCTAGGGATCTCATATGGGCCGCGCTGAGGTCTCAAAACGTGCCGGAAACGTATGTTAGAATAATACAAGACATGTACGGAAACGTGAAAACTGTGGTTAAAAGCTCTGCTGGACTAACGAGAGAATTTCCAGTCAATGTCGGAGTGCATCAAGGAAGCGTACTTAGCCCTTTCCTCTTTAACGTAGTATTCGACTATCTTTTAAAAGACTGCAAGCGCGAAGCAAATGTAAAGCCAATTCTCTTCGCTGACGACGCAGTTATACTTAGCGATAACGTCGAAGATTTACAGAACGCCTTAGATTCATGGAGAAATGCGCTAGAGAGAAACGGGTTTAAAATAAGTCGTTCAAAGACGACCTGTTCCGGATATAATGTTAAACGGAATAGTTCTTCCGAAAAGCACTATCTTTAAGTACTTAGGATCAATCGTTAACATGGAAGCGAAATGTGACGACGACGTAAACCACAGAGTGAGTGTGGGATGGATGCAATGGCGGGAAAATTAGGGAATCTTTTGCGACCCAAAATTTCCACTTAAATTAAAGGGGAAACTCTACACCACGGTTGTTAGACCAGCTCTTATATACGGTTCACAGTGCTGGACAATGTACGAAGCGTTTAAAAACAAAATGACGGCAGCGGAAATGAAAATGTTAAGGATGTCTAGTGGAGTCACTTAACGCGATTGCATTAGATCTTCGCGCCTACATATAAAGAATTCGGTAACCGAACAGCTTGAGCCGAATAGAGTAAGCTGGTATTGCCACGTTCAAAGAAGATCTGCGGAAAATCCGGTTAAAAAGGCACACCTACGGTCACTCCAACTGTAAGAAAACGAGGTCAGAAAATGAATTCCTGGATTTCTCAGATGGGAAATGCGCAACAACGCCTGGGGCTAGCCACTGAAGCGATCCAGGACCGAGCAGAATGTAGACGTGTTCTGTGGTCTGCGATATTAGCCAATCCCATAAGCGGAGCAGCAGCGATGCAGTAAAAATGGGAAACTCGTTACGCATAAGTTCGTATAACGAGGAAAGGGTTAATAAAAGGATAAGAAGAAGAAGAAGCAAGAAAACTAGTTGTAATAAACGTATCGCTATCAATTTTAATAATACTAACATAACTAACACCAATTGTCTTAAAATCTTAGGTATAGTCGTATACTTTGATAATAAGTATAGTTTTAAGAACTATTGTTTAGAACTTAAGAAAAGCCTACCTGCCATATTAAATATTATAAAGATATTAGGATCTAAGAATAGCTGTTCTCATGTCAACTCACTTATTAATGTAACAAAATCAATTATGTTATCGAAGATTGACTATGGGCTAATGGTTTATGGTAAATGTTCCAAATCAAACATACAAGCGATCTCATCAGCATACCATGCCTCAGTAAGAACAAGTCTTAAAGCTTTCAGAACTACTCCAATCAAAAATATCCTCGCAGAGAGCGGTCTACCTTCAATTCAAGATCGATTCCAGTATCTTAGCTCACTTCTTGTTGCGAAAATTGCCTTAACAAACAATTCCCCGATCGAGCTAGTCCTTAAAAAAATAATAAAACGGAAAAAAATATCCAGATACCCTTCCGCAATAGAAAATGCAATAGCTAGATCCAAAACAATGGAAGTAATACTCAAAAAACAAAAATCGCGTCCAACTAATTTTCCACCATGGTTCTTACCGAATGATTCAGTAAATACAGAGCTTGCAGCACTTCCGAAAATCTCAACCAGCAACTCAGTATATAGACAACTTTTCGAACAAATTAAAAATGTCCATCCCGATTGGATCACAGTCTTTACAGATGGCTCTAAAACGCAAACAGGCACAGCGTTTGCTGTTGTGAATGATAAGGGACAGATAGAAACCAAAGGTTTGTTGCCAAACTTTGTCTCAGTATATACAGCTGAGACTATGGCAATTCTAAGGGCTACCGAATATCGTCTTGTCAAAAAAAACCCTTATCTGCACAGACAGCCTATCTGCCATCGAAGGAGTGCTAAATATGAACAATAAAAACCCGATAATTACAGCTATCCGTAATAAGCTTATACTAAATAATGGTAAGCTCAAATTAATCTGGGTCCCCGGACATGCAGGTATTCCGGGAAATGAACTCGCCGATACTGCAGCGAAAAGAGCCTTGAACGAACCTCTCATAACTTTCTTCATAAACAACAAAGAAGACATTGAAAGAAAAATTAAATCTATCTGGCGGAAAAACCGCGATGAGGAGTGGAGTATGTACATTCATCACTATTCTACAATCAACCCTAAAAGAATACCGATCGTATAAAAATGATAAAATGCTTTTTAAGACTTAGACTCGGACACACATTCATCACACATAGCCACATAATAAACAAAACCAGCGCTCCAGAATGCCATATCTGTCAAAAAAGTATTCAACTAACACTACAACACTTAATATATGATTGCCCAAAAATAAAAGAATTATCTAACTTATTTTTTAATACGAGGGCGGGTCAATAAGTCCGTGACTTTTGGATTAAGACACAGATTTTTTGATAAAAAAATAATTTTATTTTTCAACGTAGTCTCCCTTGAGCTCTATACACTTTGTCCAACGCTTCTCCAATTTTTTTATCCCTTCCAAAAAAAATGATTTGTCGAGGTCCTCAAAATAGGCCTTTGTTTGCGGGATGACTTCATCATTGGAGTCAAATCTTTTTCCACCAAGCCATTTCTTCAGGTTTGGGAACAAGAAGTAGTCGCTCGGAGCCAAATCTGGAGAATAGGGTGGATGAGGGAGCAATTCATAGCCCAATTCATGGATTTTTGCCATGGCAGCTGCACATGTGTGCACCCTTGCATTGTCTTGGTGGAAAAGAACTTTTTTCTTGGCCAAATGAGGCCTTTTTTTTTTCAAATCGTCATTGAATCGGTCCAATAAGTTGGCATAATATTCCCCATTGATTGTTCTTCCCTTTTGAAGGTAGTCAATGTGGATTATCCCGCGTGCATCCCAAAAAACAGTCGCCATAACTTTATTGGCTGACAAACCCACCTTGGCCTTCTTTGGCGCCAATTCACCCTTAGAAACCCACTGTTTTGACTGTTGTTTGTTCTCTGGTGTGTTGTGATGGATCCATGTTTCGTCCACGGTTACAAAACGGCGCAAAAACTCCTCCATATTGCGATTAAACAACGCCAAACCTTCCTGTGAAGTTGTTACACGATTGCGTTTGTGGTCGACTGTGAGCAAACGCGGCACCCATCTTGCGGAAAGCTTTCTCATGCCCAAGTGATCATTCAAAATTGAAACCACTGAGCCATGCGAGATCCCTACGGCTTCCACAATCTCTCGCACTTTCAATCTTCGGTCGGCCAACACCATATCGTGAATTTTTTCGATTGTTTCGGGTGTAGAGACCTCAAATGGGCGTCCAGGACGTTCGGCATCTTCAGTGCTTTTACGGCCACAACGAAATTCAGTAAACCACTTTTTTACCATTGAAATCGATGGTGCAGAGTCCCCATAGTATTTATCAAGCTTAGCCTTGGTCTCGGTAATGGTTTTTTTTTTCGCAAGAAATAATGCTTAATAAGCACACGAAATTCACTTTTTTCCATTTTCTCCTCAAATTAGTGAGTAGTCTGATAAAAATAGCTGTCAAACACAAACTAACTGACGCAGCAAGTTTAAATTTTGACAGGAGTCAACTGACAGATGCCTGTTGACAGGAGCAGTGTTGCTGTTTCAGTAAAGAGGTCAGAAATTCAAAAAGTCACGGACTTATTGACCTGCCCACGTATTAGACAAGTTTTTAACCTTCTAACCTCTATCAAATTACAAAATAGTATTTAATATTAACCTTTTTTTTTTTTCGTTTTCTTTAAAAGCTAGCTGAAGGCCCTGGTAGCTAGAGCTATTGATATTTTAAGTTAACGTGTAATTCATTATATGTTAATAAATAATAATAAATAAATAATAAATAAATAAAAATTCTGGAGCACACATTTGCTTGATGTGGCTGAGGTAGTGCAGTCACTCATGTTCCTTGCACTAATTGCCCCTGTGGGGCTAGAAGTTGAAAACCTTCTTATTGTTCAAACTACGTTGAGCAAGCCTTACTTGAATCTCTAGTGTTTCCATCATAGAGTTGATGCTCACTCCAAATGAAAGAAGGGAGGAAGGATCCTTGTCTCGAAGTAACATGCTAACAGTAGTGACATTTTTCCCTTGAGTATGATGATTCCTTATTATACAGGCTGAGCTTTTTAACTTGAGACATCCAAATTACTCGAAAAATACGCGATATCGCGAAAAATGTTTCAGACAGAAGTCACAAGATTCTGAAGGGGACATAAGATGGTGACCACGAGTTTGACATTGAGACCCTATTTCAAGGGCAAACGAAGGTCACTTTTTGATTTTTCAAATGATAATTCCTGATTTTCATTGCTCAGTCGTATTGCTCAATGGGGCACACGACTTTGTCTCAAAGGTCTTATTCATTCAGTGCTAGATACTACTGCACTGGCACACCTAAATCATTAATCGGTTTCCAACGTTGTTAGGGTGTTAGAAGTTCGATATTTGTTTTGAGGAACTGATTATCATTAGTAACGTTTGCCAGATTAATAATGCAGGGTATTTCAATTCAAGAGAAAATTGAAATGATATTGATTTATGGAGAAAGTGGAAGGAAAATCGATGGTGCTGTTGCTCTTTACGTCCAACGTTTCCCAGACCAGATACGATCGCGCGCCTGATTTTATCGGGTCATCCAACAATTCAATGGTGAAGGAAGTGTGCAACCAAAGGAAAGGAATCGGTCAGATAGGGTGGCTGTTGAGGACAATGAAATAGCAGTGTTAGCTGCCGTTGCACACGATCCTCACATAAGCACTCGCCAAATAAGTCGTGAATCAGGAATTTCTCAAACGATTGTCTGTAAGATATTACATCGGCATAAATACCATCCTTATCATGTTTCAATGCATCAAGAACTTTCTAGTGAGGATTTTCGCATCCGGGTTTCCTTTTGTCAATGGGCACTTCAGCAACTTGAACGAGACTCCCTTTTCTTCACCAATCACGGTACGGTCAATCGACATAATATGCATTACTGGGCTACCGAAAACCCATTTTGGTTGCGTCAAGTTGAACGCCAGCACCCTTGGAATGTTAATGTCTGGGCGGGAATTGTTGGGGATAAATTAATAGGTCCATATTTAATTGAAGGCAACTTGAATGGCGAAAAGTATGCAAACTTCTTGCGAGACCATCTTCCAGTATTACTAGAAGAACTGCCATTGGAGTTGCGACAAACAATGTGGTTTCAACATGATGGTTGTCCAGTCCATTATTCCCAAGTAGCCCGGGGCGTATTAAACAATGTTTACCATCAACGATGGATCGGACGAGGGGGTCCGAGGCAATGACCTGCTAGATCACCTTTTCCAAGATTTAGCAGGGATATGCTTCACTAGTTATTATAAGACGTAGGATTGCTATTTTTTGGTTATGAAACAGCCTATTCATCGGACAAATCTTCATCCATTCTCCCTATTTTAATAAATTGATACATCATCGCCGTATTTTTATAGCTCTGCTGGTATACGGCAACGATTAGTATAAGGCCTCGTAGAAGTAGCATCTTCCGACAGGTGCTGGTTCCTTAAATGACGAGAATGAGCCTCTGCAGCCGAACATCTTGCAGCTCTGCTAATAAGTCCTACTTCACGCCTCCCCGTGGCGCCATCTGGGAATCTCACTAGAGATTGCGAAGTGAAGAGGGCAAATGGCGAGTTTCCTGCGCCATTAACCAAAATTAGTGTCGGAAAAAACAAAACAAGAATTTATCCGGGCTACTCCGACATATTTGGAGCTCAGGCCGGAAAGGATTTCCAGGACTTAGTCAGGGTCTTGGAAAAGAGATGGTGGCGGACGAGCCCTATAAGGGCCAACGGCAGCGCTCACATCCCGGAACGGGTTACTGGCTTCGGTGTAACCGACCCCTCGTCCTAGGGGCATTCAAAATGGAACTGGTCCTCCAGGTTGGGGGTTGTGCCGCCGGGGTAACTGCCCGGCCATTTAAAAAAAAAAAACTAAGTTACGAAGCATCAACAAGCCTCGGATATGGACGGATCTACTGTTGACAACCCACGCAAACGATTTAAGGACAATGAGCTTCGGATATGCACGTGGAATGTTAGATCCCTTAATAGACCACGTGCAGCCGAGCAACTAGCGGAGGCCCTAGACTGCTGCAAAGCAGATATAACCGCTATCCAAGAAATGCGATGGGATGGGCCGGACAAAAAGAAGATGAAAAACTGCGACATCTACTACGGCAATTGCTATCGATGGCAAAAGCAGCGCTTATTTGGATGCGGATTTGTTGTCGGAGGCAGACTAAGACGAGAAGTCCTCAGCTTCCGGCATGTGAGCGAGCGCCTCGTAGCAATCCGCATCAAGGCTAAATTCGCCAACATAAGCCTCATATGCGCGCATGCCCCCACGGAGGAGAAAGATGACGACACCAAGGATGCCTTCTACGAGCTCCTAAACAAGACCTACGAGCAATGCCCTAGCTATGACATTAAAATTGTCCTCGGTGATTTCAATGCAAAGCTAGGAAGAGAGGAAAATATAGCCTGCACAACACCACCTCCGATAACGGATTCAGGCTAATCGACTTTGCGGTGGGGCGAAACATTGTCGTGGCTAGCACTCGGTTCCCACATCTCGACATACACAAGGGGACTTGGAGAACTCCTGATCAATCAACAGTCAACCAGATTGATCACATTGCGATCGACGCAAGACACTCCTCCAGTATTATGGATGTCCGTACGTTCCGAAGAGCCAACATCGACTCGGACCATTACCTTGTTGTAGCCAAGGTACGGTTGCGGATATCCCAAACTACGCCAAGACAAACTAATGCTGTGAGAAAATTCGACGTCAGACGGCTACAATTGCAAGAGATCGCCAAGTCGTTTTCCGATCGAGTGTCTCTTAATCTCTTAAGAGGTCCAATGCCGCCAGCATCAAGCATCGAAGACCATTGGAAACGCTGCTAAAACGCCATCAGAGATGCCGCTTCTGATGTGCTGGGTTTCACTCGTCCACCACAACGAAACCCTTGGTTCGATGATGAATGCAGGCAAGCACATGCAGCTAAGCAAGATGCATATAACGCGGCGCTGCTTAGAAAGACCAGAGCTGCTCATAAGCTCTATGAGCGGAAGAGGAGAGACGAGCACCGGCTTCTCAGGAGGAAGAAGAAAGAGCATGAGAAGCGCGCGATTGAGGAAATTGAGAGATGCTACTCCAGGAATGAGGTTCGGAGGTTTTACCAAAAGGTAAAAATAACATGCCGCGGAAACAAACCCCGAACCGAAGCCTGTAGAGATGAACAAGGGAACATCGTAGTAGAATCGCAGTCGATGCTGACGATTTGGAAAGATCATTTCTGCAGACTGTATAACGGCGATGACGGACCAAATACCGCTGTCAGGCAGAATCAACCTATCAACCTGGACGATGATGACCAACAATTCCGTCCACCCGACCTGGATGAAGTGAAGATAGCCATATCGAAGCTTAAGTCCAACAAAGCTGCTGGAGCGGATGGCCTGACTGCCGAGCTCTTCAAAGCGGCAGGCGATGACTTGGTAAGGAGCATACACCAACTCATCTGTAAAATATGGTCGGACGAAAGTATGCCCGATGAATGGAACCTCAGCATTGCTTATCCAATTCTCAAGAAAGGAGACCCTCTGAACCTCGCCAACTACAGAGGCATCAGTCTCCTTAACATCGCATATAAGATCCTATCCGCCGTATTGTGTGAACGCCTGAAGCCGTTCGTCAACAACCTGATAGGTCCATATCAGTGTGGCTTCAGGCCAGGAAAGTCCACCAACGACCAGATATTCACACTACGGCAGATCTTGGAGAAGACCCATGAGCTTCAGATCGATACCCACCACCTATTCATCGATTTTAAGGCCGCGTATGACAGCACCTATAGAGACGAGCTATATAGAGCAATGTCTAGTTTTGGCATCCCTGCCAAACTCGTTCGTCTGTGCAGGATGACGATGGAGAATGCACGCTGCTCCATCAAGGTCGGTAAAGATCCCACCGAGACCTTTGATGTCCAGAAAGGATTTAGACAAGGCGATGCGCTGTCATGCGATTTTTTCAACATCGTACTTGAAAGAATGGTGCAAAACTCACGAGCAAATACAAGAGGCACTATCTTTCAAAAGTCCGTCCAACTACTCGCATACGCCGACGATATTGACATAATCGGGAGAAAACAGCGTGATGTCAGTGGCGCTTTCGCGAGTATTGAGACGGAAGCGGCGAAAATGGGTTTAGCGGTCAATGAGGGCAAGACCAAGTATATGCTGTCAAGCAAAAAGGACAACCAACACCGACGTATCGGACAGAACGTCACCCTCGACAGGTATAACTTTGAGGTAGTTAAGGACTTTGTCTACCTAGGCTCCGCTATAAATACAGACAACGACACCAGCGCTGAGATCAAGCGAAGAATAACTCTTGCCAACCGCTGTTTCTTTGGGTTAAGAAGGCGATTGAGTAGCAAAGCCCTCTCTCGGACAACAAAAGTCACCCTTTATAAGACTTTAATAATCCCGGTCCTGCTCTATGGCGCAGAGGCATGGACATTATCAAAAATGGATGAGGGTGTTCTTGGTTGCTTCGAGAGAAAAATTCTTCGGGCGATCTTCGGTCCCGTCTGCATTGACGGTGAGTGGAGGAGGAGATACAACGACGAACTGTATGGACTGTACAGCGACATGGACCTAGCCAGAAGAGTGAAGATCCAAAGACTGAGATGGCTGGGTCATGTAGAGCGCGTGGACACCAATGCTCCGGTCTGAAAAGTCTTCGAATCCGCCCCCGAGGAACAGCGCAGTAGAGGAAGGCCAAGACTCAGGTGGCGCACGCAAGTGGAAGAGGACCTCAGCCAACTTAGCGTGCGAAACTGGAGACAGCTAGCCCGGGATCGAGCTAGCTGGAGAAGCTTGTTGACTGAGGCCCAGGTCCACCCCGGACTGTAGCGCCACCTAAAGTAAGGTATACGGTCAGAACCATTTTGACTGGGTCAACCTCCTCTATACCGGAAGTGGGGTTTGTCTAGAGAAATCACTCTGTAAACATTGTGTCTACTCATTTAATGATGTATTGATACAGCTGTAATAATAGACCTGCCTTCACTATTTCGAAGTGTTTTCCTTTCGACCTTAAAGCCCGCTACCACCTGTCTAGTTTTTTTTTATAGAATTGCTGAATTCCTATATTGTCATCGCGTCATTTTTCGGTCTGAGTGGAAAGGTTGCATATGTTCCTTTGCTTTGGCTTAAAATTCTGTATCTCCGTCATCTTACCTCCAAAATTCGGAGGGTGGAGGATGAATGCACAGCGAGGATCTTCTCATATTTTTAACCTTTGGTTACAACTTGAAGGAAATATTAGCATAAATAAAGCATAACTACTTATAGCTGCAATACCAGCTATCACTAGTTTGAGCCCCCTTAGTGCCTAACCTATTTATGCATGTAGCCCTACTGAACACCATACGAGTACTTCGTACAAAAGGCAAGTCTTCGAAAAGACCTAGAACACGTAAAAACATAGCCAACATCACAGGATTAAATTTAAATTCCTAATAAAACAGATTTACTCCTTTTATCTTTGAATTATTGAAGACAAGTTTTCGGATGCCAAATCAATCTGATTATCTTTCACTTTATTTCCGTTTACGTTTCGTCATCATCGTACTAATCACTGCCATATAATTAATAACACCTGCATCCACACATAATTGTTGGGAATCCCAGAAGGTAAAGCAACCCTTATTTTCCCTCACCCCGATCTAAGAAAAAGTTCGCCGACCATTTCATCCGGCCTACGGAGTTCATCTAATAATGACCACCCACTATTTAATGATTTTCTAACATCAACATCCCATCCCTTAACTCCAACTCTGCCCCACCTATCTTCGTCATTGTAGAATGTGTAGAACACTTTTATCTAACGTCTCAAGGTGGCTATATTTACCCATAACTTCAAAGAGGAGGAAGAACACTCTGCGGATCCACAATTAACTTCGCGTGGAACTAACCGCTCTGGTCGCACTCTATATTGGGATCGATATTTTGCAATTAACCCGTAGGTAGGTACTTACCAAAGTAATGAAGACAAACTTTCCAGGATTTCATAGGACTCAAGCTCAGACACAACTTGATGTCACTAACTGACAATCTTTTTGGCCATAAGGAGTTAATTTCAAGATGAGGAGGTTTTAATAGCTCCTATTCCTACCACCTGGTGATTGTTTTGTGGAGAAAATGTCCCAATAAGTGAGTTGATGGTAATCTGAAGGGGATTTTGAAACTATTTTTAGAAGAAGGGTACACACCCTTTGAATACGGGACGGATGAGATACTTACACAATAAGTTCCCACTTAATGCGTCGGAATCTTTAAAAATAAGAGAAAGATACGAGTATTTAGAATTGCAATCACGTACTTTGTCTTGGTAAGTTCTTAGGAAAGGACTTTGTGGGTGTTTTCGACGTTTAGATAGGTCACATTGACATTTTATTTTATTAATGGGAAGCATACAGCGAGCTGTCAGCAAAGCATTTGTGTAGCAAATAGGAGCATAGCGGTCACTATGACACTAACTCACTAACGAAATGCTAGGTTTCCACACATAACTATGCTATACTCGTATATGGTATATACAAATCTGCTGGCGATGCATCAATGCCTGGAACAGGAAATAAACGATGGTGGAACGTTGGAATTCAATTACTTCGGGCAAAATGCTTACATCAGGAGGCTAGATTTTCAACAAATGCTTGACACTCGTAGATTGGTGAGACACAACCTAACTGAAACTATCAAAGAAAGCAAGCATATGTTTGTAAAGTCTCTGTCAAGAGGCATACAAAACCCATTTGTTTCAGTTTATAAAATCATGATGGCGAAACTATGTAGCTATAGGGCGCACCCGAAACTATGCTCGAAAACGCTGAGGTCCATGGTAGAGCACCTTTTTCGCAAAAATCAGCCACTATCTGCAATATCATGGCGATGGCGATGGCGCGACAGTTAGCTCATTGGACTATCACGCAGAGAGTCTGGGTTCGATTCCTGGCTGGATCACTAACAATTTTTCAAATCGCCATCACCCTTTTGGCGGGCAATGGCGAATTCCCGAAAGTAAAATTGCATACGAAAAAGCTTCTAAGGAGTGCTGTTCGGACTCGGCGATAAACCGTAGGCACCGCTTAGATGTGACCAAAATGACAATATGAGCAACACAAATAAGTGTCAAGAAGCTAGGCTATGGCCCATACCGGACTGCCAGCGCCACATTGTTGTTTTTCTGTTTTATCAGCAATATCATGAGAGAGGATATCCCACTTATTGCCCTAGAGGAGTTCCTAATGCATGCAGCATGATGCAACATAAGAGCCCTTGGACCCGAGAGCATTCTGAATAAAATAATAAAAACGGTTGTCAAAAGGAATGTTAGATCCCTTAATAGACCACGTGCAGCCGAGCAACTAGCGGAGGCCCTAGACTGCTGCAAAGCAGATATAACCGCTATCCAAGAAATGCGATGGGATGGGCCGGACAAAAAGAAGATGAAAAACTGCGACATCTACTACGGCAATTGCTATCGATGGCAAAAGCAGCGCTTATTTGGATGCGGATTTGTTGTCGGAGGCAGACTAAGACGAGAAGTCCTCAGCTTCCGGCATGTGAGCGAGCGCCTCGTAGCAATCCGCATCAAGGCTAAATTCGCCAACATAAGCCTCATATGCGCGCATGCCCCCACGGAGGAGAAAGATGACGACACCAAGGATGCCTTCTACGAGCTCCTAAACAAGACCTACGAGCAATGCCCTAGCTATGACATTAAAATTGTCCTCGGTGATTTCAATGCAAAGCTAGGAAGAGAGGAAAATATAGCCTGCACAACACCACCTCCGATAACGGATTCAGGCTAATCGACTTTGCGGTGGGGCGAAACATTGTCGTGGCTAGCACTCGGTTCCCACATCTCGACATACACAAGGGGACTTGGAGAACTCCTGATCAATCAACAGTCAACCAGATTGATCACATTGCGATCGACGCAAGACACTCCTCCAGTATTATGGATGTCCGTACGTTCCGAAGAGCCAACATCGACTCGGACCATTACCTTGTTGTAGCCAAGGTACGGTTGCGGATATCCCAAACTACGCCAAGACAAACTAATGCTGTGAGAAAATTCGACGTCAGACGGCTACAATTGCAAGAGATCGCCAAGTCGTTTTCCGATCGAGTGTCTCTTAATCTCTTAAGAGGTCCAATGCCGCCAGCATCAAGCATCGAAGACCATTGGAAACGCTGCTAAAACGCCATCAGAGATGCCGCTTCTGATGTGCTGGGTTTCACTCGTCCACCACAACGAAACCCTTGGTTCGATGATGAATGCAGGCAAGCACATGCAGCTAAGCAAGATGCATATAACGCGGCGCTGCTTAGAAAGACCAGAGCTGCTCATAAGCTCTATGAGCGGAAGAGGAGAGACGAGCACCGGCTTCTCAGGAGGAAGAAGAAAGAGCATGAGAAGCGCGCGATTGAGGAAATTGAGAGATGCTACTCCAGGAATGAGGTTCGGAGGTTTTACCAAAAGGTAAAAATAACATGCCGCGGAAACAAACCCCGAACCGAAGCCTGTAGAGATGAACAAGGGAACATCGTAGTAGAATCGCAGTCGATGCTGACGATTTGGAAAGATCATTTCTGCAGACTGTATAACGGCGATGACGGACCAAATACCGCTGTCAGGCAGAATCAACCTATCAACCTGGACGATGATGACCAACAATTCCGTCCACCCGACCTGGATGAAGTGAAGATAGCCATATCGAAGCTTAAGTCCAACAAAGCTGCTGGAGCGGATGGCCTGACTGCCGAGCTCTTCAAAGCGGCAGGCGATGACTTGGTAAGGAGCATACACCAACTCATCTGTAAAATATGGTCGGACGAAAGTATGCCCGATGAATGGAACCTCAGCATTGCTTATCCAATTCTCAAGAAAGGAGACCCTCTGAACCTCGCCAACTACAGAGGCATCAGTCTCCTTAACATCGCATATAAGATCCTATCCGCCGTATTGTGTGAACGCCTGAAGCCGTTCGTCAACAACCTGATAGGTCCATATCAGTGTGGCTTCAGGCCAGGAAAGTCCACCAACGACCAGATATTCACACTACGGCAGATCTTGGAGAAGACCCATGAGCTTCAGATCGATACCCACCACCTATTCATCGATTTTAAGGCCGCGTATGACAGCACCTATAGAGACGAGCTATATAGAGCAATGTCTAGTTTTGGCATCCCTGCCAAACTCGTTCGTCTGTGCAGGATGACGATGGAGAATGCACGCTGCTCCATCAAGGTCGGTAAAGATCCCACCGAGACCTTTGATGTCCAGAAAGGATTTAGACAAGGCGATGCGCTGTCATGCGATTTTTTCAACATCGTACTTGAAAGAATGGTGCAAAACTCACGAGCAAATACAAGAGGCACTATCTTTCAAAAGTCCGTCCAACTACTCGCATACGCCGACGATATTGACATAATCGGGAGAAAACAGCGTGATGTCAGTGGCGCTTTCGCGAGTATTGAGACGGAAGCGGCGAAAATGGGTTTAGCGGTCAATGAGGGCAAGACCAAGTATATGCTGTCAAGCAAAAAGGACAACCAACACCGACGTATCGGACAGAACGTCACCCTCGACAGGTATAACTTTGAGGTAGTTAAGGACTTTGTCTACCTAGGCTCCGCTATAAATACAGACAACGACACCAGCGCTGAGATCAAGCGAAGAATAACTCTTGCCAACCGCTGTTTCTTTGGGTTAAGAAGGCGATTGAGTAGCAAAGCCCTCTCTCGGACAACAAAAGTCACCCTTTATAAGACTTTAATAATCCCGGTCCTGCTCTATGGCGCAGAGGCATGGACATTATCAAAAATGGATGAGGGTGTTCTTGGTTGCTTCGAGAGAAAAATTCTTCGGGCGATCTTCGGTCCCGTCTGCATTGACGGTGAGTGGAGGAGGAGATACAACGACGAACTGTATGGACTGTACAGCGACATGGACCTAGCCAGAAGAGTGAAGATCCAAAGACTGAGATGGCTGGGTCATGTAGAGCGCGTGGACACCAATGCTCCGGTCTGAAAAGTCTTCGAATCCGCCCCCGAGGAACAGCGCAGTAGAGGAAGGCCAAGACTCAGGTGGCGCACGCAAGTGGAAGAGGACCTCAGCCAACTTAGCGTGCGAAACTGGAGACAGCTAGCCCGGGATCGAGCTAGCTGGAGAAGCTTGTTGACTGAGGCCCAGGTCCACCCCGGACTGTAGCGCCACCTAAAGTAAGGTATACGGTCAGAACCATTTTGACTGGGTCAACCTCCTCTATACCGGAAGTGGGGTTTGTCTAGAGAAATCACTCTGTAAACATTGTGTCTACTCATTTAATGATGTATTGATACAGCTGTAATAATAGACCTGCCTTCACTATTTCGAAGTGTTTTCCTTTCGACCTTAAAGCCCGCTACCACCTGTCTAGTTTTTTTTTATAGAATTGCTGAATTCCTATATTGTCATCGCGTCATTTTTCGGTCTGAGTGGAAAGGTTGCATATGTTCCTTTGCTTTGGCTTAAAATTCTGTATCTCCGTCATCTTACCTCCAAAATTCGGAGGGTGGAGGATGAATGCACAGCGAGGATCTTCTCATATTTTTAACCTTTGGTTACAACTTGAAGGAAATATTAGCATAAATAAAGCATAACTACTTATAGCTGCAATACCAGCTATCACTAGTTTGAGCCCCCTTAGTGCCTAACCTATTTATGCATGTAGCCCTACTGAACACCATACGAGTACTTCGTACAAAAGGCAAGTCTTCGAAAAGACCTAGAACACGTAAAAACATAGCCAACATCACAGGATTAAATTTAAATTCCTAATAAAACAGATTTACTCCTTTTATCTTTGAATTATTGAAGACAAGTTTTCGGATGCCAAATCAATCTGATTATCTTTCACTTTATTTCCGTTTACGTTTCGTCATCATCGTACTAATCACTGCCATATAATTAATAACACCTGCATCCACACATAATTGTTGGGAATCCCAGAAGGTAAAGCAACCCTTATTTTCCCTCACCCCGATCTAAGAAAAAGTTCGCCGACCATTTCATCCGGCCTACGGAGTTCATCTAATAATGACCACCCACTATTTAATGATTTTCTAACATCAACATCCCATCCCTTAACTCCAACTCTGCCCCACCTATCTTCGTCATTGTAGAATGTGTAGAACACTTTTATCTAACGTCTCAAGGTGGCTATATTTACCCATAACTTCAAAGAGGAGGAAGAACACTCTGCGGATCCACAATTAACTTCGCGTGGAACTAACCGCTCTGGTCGCACTCTATATTGGGATCGATATTTTGCAATTAACCCGTAGGTAGGTACTTACCAAAGTAATGAAGACAAACTTTCCAGGATTTCATAGGACTCAAGCTCAGACACAACTTGATGTCACTAACTGACAATCTTTTTGGCCATAAGGAGTTAATTTCAAGATGAGGAGGTTTTAATAGCTCCTATTCCTACCACCTGGTGATTGTTTTGTGGAGAAAATGTCCCAATAAGTGAGTTGATGGTAATCTGAAGGGGATTTTGAAACTATTTTTAGAAGAAGGGTACACACCCTTTGAATACGGGACGGATGAGATACTTACACAATAAGTTCCCACTTAATGCGTCGGAATCTTTAAAAATAAGAGAAAGATACGAGTATTTAGAATTGCAATCACGTACTTTGTCTTGGTAAGTTCTTAGGAAAGGACTTTGTGGGTGTTTTCGACGTTTAGATAGGTCACATTGACATTTTATTTTATTAATGGGAAGCATACAGCGAGCTGTCAGCAAAGCATTTGTGTAGCAAATAGGAGCATAGCGGTCACTATGACACTAACTCACTAACGAAATGCTAGGTTTCCACACATAACTATGCTATACTCGTATATGGTATATACAAATCTGCTGGCGATGCATCAATGCCTGGAACAGGAAATAAACGATGGTGGAACGTTGGAATTCAATTACTTCGGGCAAAATGCTTACATCAGGAGGCTAGATTTTCAACAAATGCTTGACACTCGTAGATTGGTGAGACACAACCTAACTGAAACTATCAAAGAAAGCAAGCATATGTTTGTAAAGTCTCTGTCAAGAGGCATACAAAACCCATTTGTTTCAGTTTATAAAATCATGATGGCGAAACTATGTAGCTATAGGGCGCACCCGAAACTATGCTCGAAAACGCTGAGGTCCATGGTAGAGCACCTTTTTCGCAAAAATCAGCCACTATCTGCAATATCATGGCGATGGCGATGGCGCGACAGTTAGCTCATTGGACTATCACGCAGAGAGTCTGGGTTCGATTCCTGGCTGGATCACTAACAATTTTTCAAATCGCCATCACCCTTTTGGCGGGCAATGGCGAATTCCCGAAAGTAAAATTGCATACGAAAAAGCTTCTAAGGAGTGCTGTTCGGACTCGGCGATAAACCGTAGGCACCGCTTAGATGTGACCAAAATGACAATATGAGCAACACAAATAAGTGTCAAGAAGCTAGGCTATGGCCCATACCGGACTGCCAGCGCCACATTGTTGTTTTTCTGTTTTATCAGCAATATCATGAGAGAGGATATCCCACTTATTGCCCTAGAGGAGTTCCTAATGCATGCAGCATGATGCAACATAAGAGCCCTTGGACCCGAGAGCATTCTGAATAAAATAATAAAAACGGTTGTCAAAAGGAGACCGGACCTCTTCACAACAACAATGCAAAAGTGTGTATAAGAAGGAACCTTTCCCGAAAGATGAAAAACACAGCATTTGTGTTTTGAAGGAGTCCAACGACTAGCGCTGCCCAGCAGAGTATCGATAATTGGAACCGCTGACGACATTGCCGTCATGCCATTCATGAAGTGGAATCAGCCAAAAATGCAGCGCCCTAAGAAAAGAGATTCAATAATCTCCACCGGATTGCGGCTGGGCAATCACGCATCCAAAACTATCTTAATAGCGGTCGGCAAACCATTGCATTTCAGATCGGTAACTAAACCATCAGGTCCAAAGAAACAATTGAGTACCTTGGAGTTATGTTTGACAACAAACTGTAGAACAATGTGAAAAAGACCGGAAAGTTAAGACACCTCTGTCGCCAATTTCGCCTAATATCGTTGGACATGGATGCACTAAACGAGTTCTACTTTCCGGAGTAACAACACCAATCCTTGCCTGGGCAGAGGCACCTGAGAACGAAGGAGACTATCGTTAACATACTGGCTCTGCGGACAGTTAGCGTTTTTCAAACCATTACAAATGAAGCCCCTTTTGTTGTAGCTGGAATGGTCCCCATTAACATCGTTGTAGGCGAACTGTCAAAATATAGAAAAATCTTAAACCAGCACGACGCCAACGGCATCAAGGCGAAAATAACTGAGTCAACGACGTGCGGAGACCATGCAACGGATCACTTTGCTAATCGCTGCTTCTTTGGACTTAGGAAGCAACTGAATAGTAGAACACTCTCTCGAGCAATCAAAAGATATATTTTATACAAGAAACTGAATTTTCTGACTAAGGTGGCTGGGTCATCTTCAATCGATAACAGCGCCCGGGCCTGAAATGCTTTCGATTCCAACTCGAAGGGACAGCATAGCAGAAGATGGACTCATCTTAGATGAGAAAATAATTAGAAAGGGGCTCAGCTAAATTCAAGTCCGCAACGGAATACATCTAGCAAAATACCGGACCATATGGAAGGGTATATAACCTGCCTTTGATCCACCAATAATCAGGGCTTCAATGAAGTCTTATAATGAACTTGGGCAGAACGGGGTCTTTTCGCAAACATCTTCAGATTTAACGCCACTGGAGATTGCTACGATTTAAACAGTTACAAATGGCCGGTCGTCAGGCATTGTTGGTTGGTGAGAATACTGGTAGTCCCTATCAGAACTTAGAACTCGGTAGCATGGGAGTCAGGGCCCGGCAGACTTCGGTCCATTCCTTACTTGTTAGTCACGGTTTTAACTTTACATGTAGGATGCGTTTTCCAGTTGATTTCAACCCAATCTATATTGGGTACCGCGACCCTAACATCGGCAAGGAGCTTTACGTCGACTTCTTCTCTTACCAAGGATGAATCCAGTGCCTCCAACTCGAGTTCCGAATTGTGATCGGCTATGTACACCAAACCAGATCGATCACTTTATCATAAGCCGACGATTTAGGAAGTTCATTCCAGATATCTGTAACAAACATGGAGCTAACGGGTCCTTCCTACTGCATCCCTATAAGGCTTAGGATACGAGTAGCTAGGTATGTTGACCGGCCATGGGATCCTTAAGTGCGATAAGTCCGTTGTATTAAGGCAGTTGACGTACAGCGTATCCCAGTGGGACTCATTTAAGTCGTGGCCATTATAGTACTTTGATGTTAAATCCCATATCGGCATGCGACACCGAAGCTTTCTCTGAAGATTGAAAGAGGATAGTGATTTTTAGCTCCCCAGAAGGATAGCTCAATGGAATATGGCAACTTCTCCGAAACGTGTCCTTCTTCTGGCTGTAGATAATCTAATAGTTGAAATCATTCTGATTCGAATGAACGGGATTTTTAATCAACGCTATACTTTAAATAGGCAGCACCTGGATCGTCCAGATCATCGATTTGGAGAAGACATTCGACAACTTTAATCAAGACGGGGTATAGCGGCCCATGCGCAGGTGTAGGTATATCAGAATAATCAATAGCGACTATAAAGGCTTCCCATGATGACGGTTCATTTCATGTCCTGTATAACACTAAGATATTAGAGAAATTTGAAGTTCGTAGCCGAGTATGACCAGGTTGCATTGTTTCGACTCTGGTGATCCCGATTTCTCTATCGGAAAGTAAAATCGGAGTGGTAGTCCTTTGTTTGAAATAATTTGTAAATGAAGTGGAGATAGACTTTCCAATGAGCACATAGGGATGTCTTTGTCTAAGCCTTCAATGAGAAAAGAGGCGTCTTTATCCCAATTCTTTCTCTCAGGGGAAGGGTTTTGGGTATGAAGACCCATCATTATAACCTCGGTTTTTCGGAGTTGGCCTGAGACTCGGAAGATGGCGCGCATTAATTTCGGTGGGCTGAAAATCTTAAAAGTCTTTGATTCCAGGGGGGAGTCAGACCGGATTTTTGACATAGACTGGATCACGTCAGATTTCCTTTTTCCATGTCGCAGCTCTCTTCTTGTATAAAAAAAATTCTCTAAAATGTTTGCACACTTCATCGTCCAGACTATTTCATTGCCAGCCTTCCTAATTTGATCATCATCATCAGAGAGCATCAGAGAGGTTGTATCGACATTCCTTTAGGTACGCGGTTTTGTTCCGTGTTCCGATTGCTGTTTTGAGGTTTTGTTGGGGATGAGTTTTTTGGCGACATACAAGTTCCGTCCGGACGATTTGGAAATTTTATTGGTTTCAGCCGGTTCTTCTGCGGGCGAAAAGCCACCAACAGAGTTAGAACAGTAGGACTGGTCTTATCCAAACATGGTGTGCGAGTTAATTCACCGCTGGCTTTATTTTTGTCGTCGATAGGCTTGGCTGCTTTATTAGATTTCAATTCCGAGAGGTTGGTCGACCTACCAGTTTCCTTTTCCTTTCGACGCTAGTGGAGTGAGATTTAAGTACTCGTGCCTTACACGAAACTTGCCGTCTTTTGGCAGTACAACTATGTCATGTTTTCTTCTCCTTTTTAATAGCTCTTAGACTTAGTTAGGTACGGTAAGATTGACTGTTGGAGAAAACCAACACACCTTGGGTTATGGGTTCATTGTGATGCCACGTATTCTTCGAACAAATTTGAGTTTCTGACGAAAAGTAGGAGACTATTAACATCTATATTATTTAGATCACTTAAGTCATTATAAAATAAGGCTCCTAAGTTTTCTCATTCAGGAGAATTGTCTCGTTCCCCTCCTTGTCTATTAAACTTCTACTGAAATCGTTTATAAAAGTATCAATCGTTTTTGCATGCTTGCCTATGAGACAGTGTCCAGTGATGATATCTATGATAGCGCTAAGATCCTGCTTTAAGAGACAGGAGGTAGGATGAGTAGTTAAGTTTCAGGCGAATTTGTCGGCTCTACAATTCCCTGAAATATCTCTGTGCACTGACACCTGACAGAGGTGAATAATAAACTGCTCTCTTACATGATGGTTTGCAGTCAAAGGTAGTTTTAGAATTTTGTGAGAATAAGTCCAGGGATTAGATAGTGGCCTCACCAATCCGTAAAGATACGGATATGCCGTGCATATACCTCGGTTTTTCTTAGCTAGGACAGGACTTTCTTAATTGCCAAAATTCTGTCTGAAATACCTTGATCAGAATGTTCTCGGATTATTCAGAAAATTAAAAATGCAAGTTTATTCATCTAAATCTATATTGTCCCCTTCAAAGTAGTCCCCATCGACTCCAACACACTTATGACAGCGCTTGTTCCAATCCTCGAAACAGGTTTTATATTCAGTTTTCGGTATGTCCATCAGTGCTTCCACTTTTTGTTTACTGTCTGACATTCTGGCAAAAATTCATGATGCACTACACTGTTGTACCTATAATCCATGAAAACCGTGAGCCACTGCGTTCATCATCTTCGATTGACTTACAACGTCTTTTGAACCGCTCGTGCCACTGGTAAACGACCGTTTTCTTTAGAGAATCGTTGCCGAAACACTTTTCCAACATTTCCTACGTTCCTACGTTCGCGTACCATTAAATCCATTTTTAATACAAGTTCATTGTTGCGATTTTAAATTCATTTCTAAAATTGTAAAAAAATTGCTAACACAAACAGAGGTAGATGTACTCTTGGCTACGTAACTTTTGCAAATGTCAACCTATGACGCTAAGATTTAGAGGGACAAAAAAAAAACAGAACTCAAATCGGAACAATGGGAGCGCCACACAGTGAACTTTTTGATCAAGGCGGTATATTGCAGTAATTTTGAAGGCGAATGAAGAGCCTTAGGTTAAGCTTACCTTAGAAAAGACCATTTGTTAAGTAATTTGGTTGGGGCCTCCAAAGAGGGTGTCCCGACCACGATTGAATAATTGGTATTGCGAGTAACACCTGGAATACATTGCTTTGGAGGGACCTCAAATATTTTACGTTCAGATTGGACGGAGCTCAATTCGACGTATCATCTAAATGCCTTTATATGTGTATACACTATGCCAGAGCTAAGCTGAGAAAGGTACAATCTCTCCCAACCGTTTAGACGAGCTCGCTCTAGGAAGATATGAGAAAAGACAGTCAAGAACGAATACAGATTTTTAATGCTAGCTTAGAACGAACTCAAGAGAGTTACACAGCTTCAAATACAATGGTGCGCTGTTGACGTCCTCTTTCATACAAAATGTGTGAGGATTTAAAGAAAAAGTAAAGAAATTCTTCATCTGTGGTAAACATAGTAGAAGAGCAGCCTTAACAACGACATTTGGATCTTCATTATTCATTTGCTTCCTAGTCCCAATATCCAGTCTACACAACCGACATTCTCACATGGCTAACGTTACTCAATATAAGTATTAGTATCCCATATGTATCCCTTTTTTTTTAAATTCCAATAATTAACATAGCAACCCTCATTTATTATGGGTCAGCACAGACAATTTTTTGCTGCCTTTTAAAGGGTCAGCACCACTTATCTTCAGTTCGATGCTCGTATTTCCACACCACGAAATTATGTTCCTTGAGAGTTTGAGAGTTTCTCATTAGCAAATTCTTTTGACTATGAATTATCACCCAATTCTGGTAATCATCTCTTACAATTTTTTCATTCACATAATCAAGGAATGTCCTCAAGATCCCGGTCTGTATCGTTAAACTGCAAAATTTCCATCTCGAAATCCCATCTAACTGAATCTGACTGTCCTAATCATGCATAAATCTCATGACTGAGGGCCTTCACTCATAAACCGAACAAAGGCAACAAGGACTTTCCACGAGTACTCGTATTTATGCAAATCTCGAAAAAGTTATAAACATCTCCGTCCTCAGGGATGTACGAATCCAACAGAGATAGGTACTCGTTTCCAACAATAAGAAGGGAACAATAAGAATCCTTAAAATCTGCCAATTGACTATAAATCATCGATTAAATTAATGCTCCAATTTAATTTTAACGACAACACTAGTTCAAGGACTTCTTGTTGTCTTCTATGTAGAAAATATTATCCTCCATCAGTTGACCCAGCTTAAGGACACCATGTGTCCAGTTTTTTTTTTCTTCAATTTCTCTCCATTACTCTGGAAAGTAAAATTGTCAAAACAATAACAGAGCCATGTGCTCCTGCAAAAAATCCAAACAAAATCACAAAAACACCGGCTATCAAGAGATGTGAGACAAATGAGAGGAAGGATGCTATGAAATGAGACGAATTTCTCACAGAATCTCTCACTGAATTCTTTTACGCAGGACCAAAAATCAGCCAGGAAAATTGAATCAAATTGAATGGCGATATAAAAACCAGAGACTCCTGTTGCAAGTTTTCAGTTTATCGCCAATTTTCGGTCGGTTCGGTTGAGGGAAAGCAACTCTCCCACAAGACTTAAGTGCTCTAGCATCCCAGAGATAGTTTAGGTTTTTTTCATGTTTTTTTTTTTTTTGGCGGAAAGAAGGAGATATTTCAGTCCGCCCACACAACGTCGATGTAAAAGTGTATGTGCGTCAAGGTGATGATTTATTCAGGATGCTTTATGTCTTGGTGGTGAGCGCTTAGTTAAATCTTTTGAAACCTAACTCCTTGAGCACATTAAACCGCAACACACAATCCTGGTACGACACGAAATTGCTAATTAATTATTCATCAAGAAAATTAAGCCGCCCTTATAATTATTTTCGGTGTCGCATAGCCAAGAAACAAAACCAAACACAACCGACAACAACAGAAAAAAAAAATGTAAATTCGAATCCGCGTATTCTTTCACTTTGTACCGAACTTATGCATCCCATCACGCGTATGGCGTATCTTACGTTGTATTATTAAGAAGTGAAAATTCAACATCAACATAGCACTCGGGTAAAAAGTGCGAAAATAATATTTCTGAATATTTATACTAGATTTTTGGAAAATTTCCACCTGGAAAATTGCCCCGAAAATTCGCCTCGAAATTAGTTTTTTAAAAATTCATGTGATGCGTGCGGGGTACCGTGTGTTGGGTGTCTGTTTCGCCATGTACTTGTACACGTAGTATGTAAGTGCGTCCTTCGTTGCATGATGGTATGATGTGTGATGTTCTCTTGTTTTTTTTTTTCCTTTTTCGTTGGAATAAAGAAGAAAACAATAAGGAGGCGACTTTAAATATTATTTTCAAGGATTAACGCTGGCAGATATGCTTTGGATTATGGCAATCGGAAATATCGGGTATGAGTTTTGTTCTTACATTTATTTTGCCACTCTCTTGGGCTTTGCTTCGATGCGGGTATCTACTCAAATTTTAAATAAATGTTCGGAGAAAATGGTAGTCAATTTCACAGATACCGGAACCTCCTACCAGGAGGACTAAGTCAGGAAATCGGGATCTTTTTTTTCGGAATTTCCGATAATGAGGACAAGAAATTACTGTGGCATTGAATCAAGAAGGAAAAATGTCCTCATTATGCCACTTTCGAAATGTCCAATTCTGGTTGGGATTCCTTTTGACCAAGGATTCAAGGGATAATCAATCATTATAACCACTTTGAGTTTCTCTACACTTTCTTTGTAATAACTTTGACATCTTCCCGAGGCACCGGATCGGTATATTTTAATTGTTTTCTTAACTTAAATATTTTAAGGTGGTGGTGGTGGCGGCTAAATACTGTTGTGCAATTGTATTGGGGAAGGCGATTAATTTAACCTGAAATGCCTGAGGGTGAACCCTTTTAAGTTCATGGACCAAAGTCTCATAAATCTGTTTTTAATTGATGATAAATTATGTCGATTAAGTTCAGATTTTGTGTAGTTCCTCGAACCCCTCGTGGATAACAGGGTGTCCATAATAACCCCGTTGCCGTTGTGCTTTAATTTTGCAACGCACTTAGATTCCCTCCAGGGTTCAAAACTTCTCTTTAATTGTTCTTCTCAACGTTTTCTTAAGGCGGCCCACTCGTTTGACTGATTGGGTATATGGATTACATTGCGATGAAACTGTCGTCTGGGCTTTAACTCGTTCTAAAATGATTCTATAAATATGGCTACTGCCTTTGATAGCCGATGAATATTCGATGTTACATGGTGCGGAGGTGCGTACTCAGGAATATGTTTTAGCGAAACGCTTATCAGGATTTAGGGCCGATTTGTTACTTTAGTACGTTTGGTGTTTTTGATAATATTTTGCAAAGATACTTCCAAAGTGAATGCAGTGTCGCCGAAACAGTGTAAATTTTTGAAAAAAATTTCGATCGAATGGTGTACACAAGTTCGTGAAGAAAGTTTGTAAAACTGTTTCCCTGGTTGATAACCGAACATATATCCTTGTTCGTCTTGTGTGCTCAATGGAGAATATTGTAAGAGATTGGAAAATAGAGAAAGAGGTCCCTAAACCGCAAACCCCAAGCGCCAAAGAAATCAGTAACTAAACATCAGTCACACGAGGTTGAGGGAAATTTTGCACAAAGATCTCGAATTACAAAGTCCAATTGACCCAGAAATTTAAAGCATAATAATTACCCGCTTCGTTATCGCCTCTTTGTTTAGGCAGCTTGAGCAGCAGCTTGAAATTGACCACAATTTTGCACAAAAAATCTATTTTTTTTCCAGATGAAACGGATTTCCATCTGGGAGGCTACGAATGCAACCAAAATTGCCGCATTTGAGGCTCAGAATATCCACATGAAGTCATAGAGAAACCAATGCATCCTGAACGTGTGACTGTTTGTTGTTCAGTTTGAAGTTTTTGGAGTGGCGTCATTGTTAGCCCATTTTTCTTTCAAAGGGACCAAAAACCAAACGCTACCAAGGCATGACAACTATTTCTTTGGCTAGAAATTGAACATTTGAATTTGGACGATTTATTGTTCCAGCAAAGATAGGGCTACATGCCGCATAAGCTGTCCAACAATCGATTTATTGCACAGTTAGTGCGAAAATCGTGCAATCTGTCGATTTGATAATGTTGCTGCGATTTAATGCAGATGGACTTTGTTTCGTGGGATGTCAATGATTATTAATGCTATTCAGACAATCCAGAGATGACCCAGGCACTCAAGAACAGTATTGATTAAACTTTTCCTAATATAGGTGCCAAGACAATTGGAGTTTTTTTTTTATAGCCTTTTTAAAAATAAACTTATATATGGCCCACTCTTTTCATAGCCAAATCAAGTGCTCCTCTTTCAACACCGACGCATTTCATTCATACATTCTTACGACTTTCATAAAGTGAATTTCTGCAAAATTAACGCAAATCATAGAAAGTGTTGTTTTGATTTCGCCAATATGTCCCTTAATAATCCTCTCTCTATCTTCTACAGAGAATTATTCAATTCTGTATATCTATATGTCCCATTTCTTCGCAGACCCCTTCTACAAGCCCCCCGTGGTATAATCGTAAACTTCGCTATTTACGTAACAAGAGAAACAAATTATGGGCAGTTTTCCTCCGATCCAACTCTTGTGCTGACTATTCAAACTATCTCGGGTCATACCTTCAATTCACCCAGCTTTATAACGTTCCCTATCAGCGATACCTTGATAGTGCGCAATCAAGGCTTACAAACGATCCTAAGTCTTTCTACCAATTCGTTAACTACAAAAAAAAAAATCTGACGGTTTTCCTCCATCCCTCTCATACGAAAATATATATCATCAACCGATCCGCATACTATAGCCAACTTTTTTGCTACTTTCTTTAAGCAATCTTTTGCCGATAATTCCATCGTAGCAGATCCCTCTTATTTTAAATACTTACTTGACTCCCCCATCCGCCCCTCTGTTTCTCAAAGATTTAATCATACAGTAATAGAAAATTACAACAACTTAATGATGAATATTAATATCCGGCCCAGATGGCCTTCCATCCATATTTCTTAAAAAGTGTTCCTCAACACTTTCGCACCCCCTTGCAAATCTCTTCCAATTATCGCTCTCTCAATGTGAATTTCCACAAATATGGAAGTCTTCTTTTATAACACCGATACACAAAAAGGGATTAAAGAGCGAAGTCACTAATTACCGCCCTATAGCTAAACTTTCTCATATACCCAAACTCCTCGAGAGCATTTTGTATGAAGCCTTAAGCTTCCAGTGCAAATCTTTTATCTCCCCCAATCAACATGGCTTTCTGAAGGGTAGATCAACTACCACTAACCTGGTAGAATTCGTGTCCTCAGTTCTCTCAGCCTTAGAAAGTGGTAAAGAAGTTGACGTTGTAACAACTGATATCAGTAAGGCTTTTGACAAGATATCTCATAAACTAATCCTGTTCAAATTGTTCGTCCTGGGTTTTGAACCCATTTTGCTTCAATGGACATCTTCTTACCTGGATAATCGTTCTTATAGGGTTCGTTTCTGGTCTGTCCTATCGGTCCATTTCTGGCCACTTCAGGTGTTCCTCAAGGTAGTCACCTAGGTCCACTTATCTTCATCCCAACCATTAATGATCTTGAAAGGGTCATTCTCCACTCAGCACTTTCTGTCTATGCTGACGATACCAAATTTCTTAAACCCATCTCCTCACAACACGACTTCCGCCTCCTTCAAATCGATCTAAATAGTTTTTCCACCTGGTGCATCAAGAACTGTTTAGAACTCAATGTCACCAAATGTCAATCGATTACCTTCTAATGTAAGTGCAACAAGTCTCCTCCACGAATTTACGTTCTCCGCGGTCAACCTATATCTGTAGCTCAGACTATCCGCGACCTTGGCATATTATGCGACAGGGAGCTGAATTTCCGCTCGCATATTGATGAGATAATTACTAAAGAAAACTTGGCTTCGTTAAAATATGGTCCAACGAATTTTGCAACCCGTACGTGACCAGATCACTGTACATCACTTACGTTCGCCCCCTTCTCGAGTACGCTAGCGAAGCTTGGTGTCCATTTCAACGAGTTCATGTATCTCGAATTGAGAGGATCCAGCGTCGTTTTCTTCGATTCGCTCTTCGAGATATACCTTGGAGCAATCCTCTAATGTTACCTCCCTACCGAGACTCAAACTAATTAACTTGAATACCCTTGAGGAACGAAGGGACAAAGCAGACATTCTTTTCATTCATCGACTCCTCTCAGGCTCCGTCGATTGCTCTTTACAATTCCATTTTCTTTAAGACTTACCCTCGAAATCTACGTTACCCCCGTCTCTTCTATCTACCAATCCACCGCACCACATATGGCTCTAACGAACCAATCTACCGTATGCTGCGTAAGGTAAACTCCAACCTTCCCGTTTTCGATTTTAATCGCAGCACACTTTCCCTCAAATTCGATCTCCTTCACCATCCCTAGGTTTAAGCCTTAGTGATAAGTTCCACATATAACTAATCCTTTTTTTAATTATTAGTTTTAAGTCATAGATGTTAAGCTTGTACTAACCAAAATAAATGGGGACGTCAGCCCCACCAAAATTGAAAATTATATAGTATGAAAAGAGCAGGACCATGTTTTGAACTCTGTGGTACCCCAAACTCAACTCAGTGTGAATTACTACACTAATAAAGTTAACTAGTACGGTGATTTTAACCATATTCTGGATTTTAAGATAGCTTTGATCAGTTTGTTATAATCCATTGCATTCAGAGCTTCAGTAAAATTAATAAGGTCAAGTTGATTCAGGTCAGGCCTTTCTTCTCAGAATGCTCTCTTGGAATTTTGTTCCTTTTTACAAAGGATTAGATGTTAAAAGATTTTGCAATAGACTTTTTGTAGACGCAACCAAAGTCTTTGACATGGTTGATCACAACCATGAACAGATTATATTATATAGCGTGGACTTTCAAGGTTATATCTATGATTGGTTTGCTTCTTATCTAAGAGACGGAATGCATAAAGTCAAAATAGGAATCAGTGTTAGTAAACCTAAAAACATTAAACTTGGCATTCCCTAAGGGTCTGTTCTTGGTCCTATTCTGTTTCCCATCTACATAAACTCTATTTTCGAAACGTTTGTCGGAAAGTAATAGCCTTTGCGGATGATTTAGGAACCGCTTATAAGTCAGTTGGCCATTTGAACTACATAAGTACCTGATTTAAATCATGAAGTTCATTTACTAAGAATTTGGCTTGCTATACATAAACTATTAATTAGTAACAAAACTAAACATGTTTTTTAGCCTTAGAACAGAAATGGCCCCGGATATTGATGTTACATTCTATGCATCAAATTGTGAAGATATAGCCTCTTTAGTAATGGGTGTTCTGATCTCAGTTCCAAGGACTCTTGGAACCACCAAGCTGTTGGTGGGGCGCATACCTGAATACATTTCAGAAGTTAATTGTGCTGTAAAAATGTGTAATTAGAAAAATCTGTGCTACCCGTCAAGCACATTCCATGGAGCATCGACCATGAAAACCAAGCATTTGCTCATCGACAGAACAACAGGACAGTGGGTTATAGAACAATAGCAGCAATTCAACCCATTTGTCCCGTAAGCTACTTATTGGAGCAAATTTGTCCTTATCTGCATGTTTTGTCTTCGGCTAGTGGGATCGTCGAATCGCAAAAGTTTTGTTATAAAATTGAAATGCCTCTTAAGACATTATTGCTCGGAAAACTGGCCGACCGAAATCCGCGTCAAACAAATCTTCAATTCGTTCTGTTTTCGATCTGATAAAAACCACATATGTTCGAAGAGAGTCAAAAAAACTTGAAAAAAACTTACTTAGAATCAAGACACCAAAATATGCATGTAGCAGTATGCTTTTATCAATTTCCTTATGTTTGTCTCCAAATTTCGAGCGGCCATAATTATTTGTGTTCTCTATAATTATTTTCTCGATTTCTATCCGAAAAAAACAACAATAATGAATCCATCAGAATATCAACGCGTGCAATTGCGTAACGGGTAACACCTGGTTTCATTGAAATTATGTTTTCGGAACGAGCTCGAGCGACTGAAAGCATGAAAAACAAAAAACACTGTGGCGCTGACAGCCCGGTATGGGCCATGGCCTAGCTTCATTTGTGTTGCTCATGTTGTCATTTCTGTCACATCTGAGCAGGGCCTACGGTTTATCGCCGAGTCCGAACGGCACTCTTTAGAAGCTTTTACGTAGGCAATTTTACTTTCGGGAGTTTGCCATTGCCCGCCGAAAGGGGATGGCGATTTGAAAAATTGTTGGTGACCCAGATAGGAATCGAACCCAGACTGTCTGCGTGATAGTCCAATGAGCTAACTATCACGCCATCGCCATCACGCCGTTCATCGACTGAAAGCATGAACTTGACCAAAAACGAACCATGCAAGTGACTAAATTGTAACATACCTGATGGATTCAGTGGAGATGGGCTCCAAATTATAGCGTTCTTAGAGACAAACTGGGAATCAGGACCCGCCGAATCTATAGGTGTTTCTTCACCTTTATTCTCTGATTCAAATGAATCGGACCCTTCGTTTCTAGTAATTTCAACGTAAGGCACAAAATCTTCATCACTTGATGAAAAACTCGACATTTAATCACAATAATCTGTTTTTTTTTTTATTGAAATAAGGAAAAACAAAGATTTTGTTTACTGGCGCAATGAAACTCCAACGGAATTTCAATACCAAATGAGTTTTATATAACTGGTCGAAATCGACCCAGTCTGACAGAAAATACTCAAATTCAAAAAAAATCATAGCCTTCCGAGTTTTCAAACATAAAACAGCTGGAACTCGATCCATAAGGGTACATAGAACAAAGTCAAAAACAAAAACAGCCAAATATATAAAGTAGTTATTTTAATATTTACCATGAAACAAAAGAAACGGGTCGAAAACGACCAATTGTAGGTCTACGGTTAAGGGTTCATCATAAAAACTTGAAGTAGCACAGACATCTCTATAGCGTTTAGTGGTGGTGGCTTATCGGTTGGTGAACAAACCTAAATTGTTTTGAAAAAAATGTTGTAGGCGAATGTTTGACATTTTTGCTAATTCATCACAAAAATTCATCCGAAACGAAGATAATATGATTTGGAAGCACTGTTTTATATCGGCTTAATAGATAGCGGATATAAATTGACTTAGCCTTAATCGCTATTTTATGGTTGTAATTAACATGCAGATTACTTTTCAAGCAGATAGCGGATTTGCAAAAAAACTCGACTATTATTATAAATATGAAAATTATTTTTTAATTGGATGGCGGATGTGCAAACAAAACACGGGTAATACGTCAAATAGTGGCCTCAGCTGATTGATTATGTCGGGGTTAAATACAGTGCAAGTGCTTTATCACTTTCGAACCAAATTTCTGAAATTTCCAAGGACTACTGAATAAAACTGACACTGACAGTTTGCTTTCTGACAATTGGCTTGACAGATATATAGTAAATCTCTGAAGTTAGTACAGGGTTTAAAAAAAATCTTAAAAAATCTTTTTATATACGTAAACAAAACAAACATTGCAAATGCATCGCAGGAGCTAAGACAATTCGAACAAAGCCAAGTAAGAAACATTTATTAAGTTTTAATCCATAATATTGGAGAAAAGAACTATTTTTATAATGTCTACAGTATTCAAAGGCAATTCAAGAGAAGACGGCATTCATTTCATTTGGTTATGTCCAATTATTTTCAGTTGGAAAACTGGGATATAATGTGCAAATTACTTAAGTCTCCTTAAAATTCCCAACTTTTTAGAAAGTTATTGATAAATTCTAAAATTTTAAAACTCTCGTTCCTCAGCTGACGGCAAACGCTAGAGCTTATTTCTTTTTGCATTAATAAAGTGACACTGCTAAAGGGCGTATTTTTTAGAGCTATACAAATGCAATATAAAATAGAATACGTGAAGCGTACGTGAATTTTTGCCATTAGTGTTAAATATGATATCGGCCATATGCGCGACGGTTAGCTCAAATCCAGCGCAACTTCAATTTTCGACAACTTTACTGAGCAAGTGAGGCTGTACTCGTATATCAGCAATAACACTTCGAATGTTGACTTCCAAACCGTCGAACATTTCTAGTTTATTGGCATAGACTAGTGACTTCATATACCCCCAAAGAAAGTAATCTAAAGGTGTGAGATCATAGGATCGTGGAGGCCAGTTCATAGGTCCATTGCGCGAAATTATGCGCTCAGCAAATGTTTCCCTCAATAAATTGATAGTGTCGTCCGCCGTATGACATGTTGCGCCATCATGTTGAAACCAAACCCTGTCATTCAACTGATGAACGAAGAAGTCACAAATCATGTTTCTATAGCGCTCTCCATTTACGGTAATGTTAAGATATGAGTATGGTCCGATGATTCAATCAGCCCATTAAGCACACCAAATAGTAAGTTTTAATGGTTGGAAGGGCGTCTTGACAAGGTTTCTGGGTTTTCTCCACTCTAAATTCGGCAGTTTTGCTTGTTTACATATCTATTTAACTAAAAATGGGCCTCAACGGATAAGAAAATTTTGCGTTAAAATGACGATCAAGCTGAATGATGTTTTCGGCCCATTTGCCGAACATACGCCGCGTATAATGGTCACGCGATTTCAACTCTTGCACAAGCTGGATCTTATAAGATCTTTCCATAAAATCTTCCAAAAAGTGGATGGGCATAGCTCCAATTGCTGTTCACGAATGCGAGTCGACTTATTCGGATTCTCCTCAACTCTGCGCTCTATAACGGCAGACGTTACTGCCGTGCTGTTCGCACTGTTTGTCATCTTTGAGGATGCGTATTATCCACTAGAGTGTACGATATTATCGTGCGAAAACGATTCATCGTGTTCCGAATAACTTACTCAGATGGACGATTATGTCGTCCATAAAATGGACATAGAGCACGATAAGTTTGGCGAACCGAACAATGGTTTTCAAAATAAGTTTGCACAATTTTCACGCGTTGTTCTGGCGTTAATCTATTACAAATGAAATGGCAAACCAACTTTCAACTGTCAAATTGACAATCTTTAGAAACAACGTTGCCAGTTTAAAAACCAAACATCAAAAAAATAGACCCTTTACTAAAAGGTTATTTTATATAGGCGAAATAGTTTAAATTGCATAGGAAAACGTTTTTAATATATATGAAGTTAGCCTTAACTATTCACATAAATTTATGGGATTAATGTTTAAATATGACTTCGAGCCACATCCGCGGCTGGCTCGTACATGACCTAATCCAGAAGTCCAATATTCACACACTCTTCATAATAGGTCAGGCTGTATTTCGGAAACAACGCATCAAATGTTGGCTTCCAAGTGGTTAATTGTTTCTGGTCCTGTCGATCTAGATATGCAACTTCACATATCTCAGAAGAAAACAATCTAATAGAGTCAAATCGCACGAACGAGGTGACCAGTTAACAGGTCTTTTTCGTTTGTTTCAGTTAATTTACTGTATCGCGCGCTGTTAAGCATGTGGCGCAGTGCTATTGAAATCACATATCTACAACATTAATGCATCATCAATTGAGGCACGACAAAGGTAGTAATCATGTCTCTCTAGGGCTCATCATTGACTGTAACGTTCGTGGATGACATATTGGCCAATGATTCCACCGGCCCATAAAGCGCATCAAACGGTGACTTTGATTATCATCTCTCCAAAAGTGGAAATTCTGTTTATTGACGTAGCCATTCAACCAAAAGTATGCTTTATCACTGAAAAAGTTTCAAATGAAATTGTGAATTAATAGCAACGTTTTCTTCGGTCCACACAATTTTCTAAAAAGTGGATGGACACAAGTTAAATTGTTTACTACGATGACGAATTGATACATTTGGAGCATCATCAACACTACACTGCACACCTTCAATCGCTTGTTACGTGCACACTGTAGGACGTCTTACAGGATGCATATTATCGTTTAGAGTAAACGCATTGTGAAAACGATTTATAGTTTCTTGAATTAATCGCTCGGATGACAAAATGCACCTAATGACCGACGCGTTTTTCGAATTGAACTATGTTTTTTAAAATAAATTTGAAGAATTTGCAAAACTTGCTTTGACGTTGGTCTATTCATGATAAATTGCCAAACCAACTTACCTCAAAACAACCGAGAACTGTCAAATCGGCTGTCACTGAACAGTGATGCCCGCCTCTTCAAAAAAGACCCTTGACAATTGGCAACTTTTTTTTAAAATAAAACGCAAAGCATTTAGTATATTTCAAAAACTTTGTTATCGGCTTGAAGTATTGTACAATCATAAGATTTATGAATTTAACTCGACTTCGTTCATATGCAGCGGTCGATTCGTTGGACCCAATTTTCAACGACTCGGCCACACATTTCGGCCGAAACGGCCGCTATTTCGCGTTCAATGTTGGCTCTGAGCTCTTCCAACGTAGTTGGCTTGTTGGCATAAACCAATGACTTAACGTAGCCCCACAGACAATAGTCAAGCGGCGTTAAATCGCACGAACGATGCGGCCAATCGACTGGCTTCGTCACTGAAGATGATTTTGCGATGAAATTCACTATCTTGGCGCATCTTCTCCAGAACCCAATCGAAGAACGTACGTCGCTTCAAATGGTACATCGGCTTCAATTCTTGAGTCTTGTATGGGTTTAAACCAAGATCCTTACGTAAAATACCCATAATGTGGTCTGAGCGATGCCCAATTCTTGAGAACACAGTGGAATTGACTGATTTGGATCTTTGACTACGGACGCCTGAACGGCAGCGATATTTTCGACAAATTTTTGCACTAAACTTGTTATTGCCTGTCTACTAGGGCGAGAACTACGACCGAAAATTAGAATTAACGCTCTGAAAGTTGCTGTCACCGAGTCCGAATTTCAGTAGAAAATTCTTATAATTTGCAGACGTTGCTCGTTCGTGTACTTTACCATGATGAAAATGTTGAGTTTACTGAATAAATTGACAGTGACAGTTTGATGATTAGTAAAGAGTGCGTTCACAAATTGAACCCAAAATTGTCAAGTCCCTTTTGGAAAACCCGATATTTACAAAGCCACTTCAATTCAAAGCTTGCCAAGTTCTGAGAGGAGGTCACTATCTATTGTGTTACAGAGAGGAACAAGTTGGACTTCAAGTATCCTGGACCCGTTAAGTAACTTATTAATAAGCACTTCCTTTCATCGTTTTAAGAAATGAATCCAACAGCTCCAAATCAGTGAAAAGAAGACTAACACGTCTTTCACGGTGCTGGTAGCGTCACATCCTTGATTAGTTATAGAATTCGTCGTGGACCCTAAGATTTATTTTCCCATAAACTCTGGACGCAAAGAGAGAAGTTCGTATTTTCATAGCAGACGTTAGAACTACAGTGTATTACATCGGTTTAAAAAAAACATGGAAATAAAAAAAAAATGCTTTCCTAAATCTAGAAGATAATTTAAAAAATTCATAAACATAGTTCCAATAAGAAACGTCCACAATTTCTTATACTCTCACTTAAGCTCATACCAATCTTTCACTGATTTACTAGAAAGCCATTTATGGACCTCTGTTTTCCCAACTCCAAGAAATGGATTGGACAAATAAATAACTAAAGTCCTCAGGGTACTTCCAAATATTCAATTATCAAATGAAATCTCTCCGCAATCTGTTTCTTTAAATTTCATTCATTTAATCCGAGACAACTGGAAAATATTCAAAAATGATAAACGATAAGAAGTATAAAAAATGGCGCCCAACAGAAGTCCTTTTCGAAAATAATAAACCCATGTTATTTTACAAAGCTGTTACACTCCCTCTATTTGTTTGATGAAAAGTATCTAATAACAGTTGGGAAAATCTGTTACCCTAAAAATGAATTGCATTTTACATTGTTTTTTGTTCATCCTTGTTACTGGCATCTGGTAACCAGTAGAATAGACACACTTCAGTTTGTCCTTTGAAAAGGCACTTCGTTGAAGAGTACACAATGAGTTGTCGACGTTAACACTTTTCGGTATTTCTTCTCATTTTCAGGAAACCGACAAATGGATAATGGTAAGCTCCAACGTTCAATAAGTTACCATGCAAAGTTTAAGGACTAGCAAGATGGAAAATCAATCCTTTATGCAGTCTTTTAACGTCCAAATGGGTACTTTTATCGTTTCGATTGAATTAGGAAGGTCACCCCTAACATGAACATGGTGACTATCTCCTTTTAATTGTGCTCTTAAACTGGAGTGGAAAAATGAGGAGTCAATTTAAATTTAACGAATCCATTTGGAAAAGGATTAGTGAACGGACGAGCTAAACTGGTACAGAAAACAGAGCCATAGATGAGGCTAGTTTTCTGGAGAACAGAACGTTATGCACAGCACTTCATAGGTCCACTTCTTCAGTTTCCATATTTGCCGTAATCCATACTTAACCGGAAACTTCTCTATGAATAACACGTCAAAGAATAACCTTTGCTTAATTTTAAATTAAAGCAATCTGCTACAAGTCATCCAGTATGAAATCATTGTTCAAAAATTCCTTTAAAGTGAATATTTTCGCACTCCACGCCATTTTTTTCTTGTTCGCAATTTCTCCGTGTCAAATATACATTCGCATACATAACTCCAAGGACCAACATATCTATAGAGAAATATAAATTAGGATAAAAGGGATAAAAGATAAAAGGAACACAGCTTTCGTTGAACGTCCACTAACTATTGCCACACACTGGCAGAGGAGAAAAAAAATTCTTGGAATCCAATTTTACGTTTTGATGTGCTTCATTGACCACGAGTGGCTAGCAAAACATATGTATGTGGTGTACAAAAACGGATGTGGATGGCAAAAAGTTGCACGACGAGGATTTTCTATGCCTAGTGAAGGGAAGGATTCGCCAGAGAAGAATTTAAAAACCAACGAGCGACGATTCATTTGCTTCAACTGAGTTATGGTTTTACCACTTTAATTCAGTTTGATCAATTTGAGGTTGTGTTGCTTTTTTTATTATTTTTGAAGTGAATTCTAAAACGTTGAGTAAATGCTGTCCACTGAAACATATCTTCTACAGCTTTTGTTAATACAGGATGATACCTACCTTATACTTGTACACAAACGTACTTTAAGGTATTTGCCCGGTATTCTTCAGCATTTTAAGCATTTTATAATTTTCGAAAGCGAATCAGGCTAATTTTCATATCTTCCTTACAAGATATACCTAAATGGTGTCCGGTGGCGGATTTATGCTTTAAAGAAATTTAAGGAAAAGGACTTTGATTTAGGCAAATACTTTTGCGCAACAGTTTTGCAGACACATCACACTTTGAATTGAACCTTTTACAGCGACGAGGCCCACTGCCTAACAAGAAATGCGAGGCTAATAAAGGCGTTTCATCTAATGGATCACTGGAGACATATCTCAGCAGTGGACCATGCCCTCAGCTTCGACTATAACAGTACGCAATTGTTCAAAAGTAAGCTTCGCCTTACCTATAACGACTTTCAGTGTATTCTTGATAGTGCGAATCAATCGTTTTCAAAAACCACCCCACCATGAAGCGCGTTCCACTATGAACTTTCATCTGGTTTTACGCTGTGAACAAAAGTTTTGAAAGGGTTCAGAACCGAACACTTTACCGGCTTCATCAAATTCCAATGCGGCTCATCTTAACGTTTTTGCATTGTCCGAGAATATAACGGATGGTACGTCCCTGCATGCTATGAAATGGCGCAGAGCCATCATACAGCTTTCGATCGATAAGCTGATCACCAATTCAAGATGTACGGCGCGAACAGCGGCACACTTTATGACAATCATGTTACCCTTGACCTTAATAAACTGATCCTTTCCAATTGAAGCAGACCAAAGGGCTGTGACCCTGCCTTACCCCACAGTTTCCTGCATGTCACACATCTGGCAATTCTTTCCTTGACAAGCTGACGTCTCTTTAATATCCAAAAACGCTCTCTTAGCTTTACCAAGACAACATTAACCCCTCATGAAGGGGGTTTTGGTGAAAATAATTGATAATGAGTTGGGTTATGCGTGAGTTATACGGGAGGATGATCGGATGTTTGAAACTCTACGACTCCTCCTGGGATTGTCAATGGTCACCTAGTTGGATAAGACCATCCTCATCCGGAAATGGTGCCATTTTTTGCAAGTTTGGATGACGGCATCTCTTTATGAAACGCAATACATATCCTGTAACTTGCAGCATTCGTTACCATGTACTAAGGTCCTCATATGGTAGAAGAAGAACCAGTGCAATGCAAGACTTGCTTTCCTATGCCGTGGAAGTAAGCTGTACTACGCTTTCGAGGGTAATTTCGCTGTCGTGTTGAACGTCGTTACTCAGCCAACTGGGCCCACAAAGATGATGCCTTTAAAACTTCACCGGATATGAGTCTTGTTAAGAGGTCAGCAGGACTTTGATGCCAATCTTTTATTTTTATTCTGTGACTCTCGACTTTGAACGTATGGTTTCCATTGTGTATTTTTTCCTTGTTTCCATCCCATAGCAATTTTCGAGTAAGTCCAAGGCGAGGTTTTACAGCTATTTATCTTCAAAGACTGACGAAGATACGAACACAGATAAAGAGAAATAACAGCTGCCGTAAGCTCTAACTTAGGCAATGTCAATTCGTTCAATCCATTGTCTTTCAGTGGTGCGATCTGCTTTTAGCACACAGGAAGAAATTCTCACCTTTGCACGAAGATTTTGTGCTCGAAACATGTAACCTTCGACCTTGTTGAAAATTTCAAAGACTTGGATATTTAATTGGCAGGAGTATACCTCCTCTGCAGTTTGCCTGTACTAAAATTTGTTTGCAATGGTCTACTTAACTCTAAGCTAAGTAGACTTAAGACTTTAAGACTAAAGGTAGCAATTTAAAAACACCTGTTAATAACACAAAACATGCAATAAAAGTTATATGCAAGGTCAACCAATTAACACCCAGCCTTGAATTGTTTAAGACCCTTGATGTTCTACTATTAAGGCACCTTAATTCCAATTGAAAAATATTTTTCGAAAATGCTAGTTTATATGCGGTTAAACTAGGTGACCCTAACGGTCATATTATTCACTTCGGGTGTAAATCAGGATTAAGATAAGCTCAAACCCAACCACTTAATCCGCATTTTTAAAACCCGACAATTTAAACCTATATCCATAATATTCACTCAAAAACATGCATTAAATCCGCTGGATTAATGATGCACTTAACCCGGATTTAAAACGGTTTAAATAGATTTTTAATCCGACTTCAACCTTTTTAAACCTACGTTATGTTAAAATCATATAAAATGTCATATGCTGTTTTTTTTTTGTTTGTCACACTTTAACTGGATATTAATTTGATTTGTTGTGTGGCAATAAGTTTTGTGTAATTTTTATTGAAATAAATTGAGATGGAACGAAAAATGAAAGGTGGCGGTAAGTTAGACAATGGGGACAACTCCAGCCGAGGCTAAGGCCAGCAAAAAGCGGAAAGCGGTTTTCACAAATGGAAACAGACCTTCTGTTGTCCATTGTGATATCCTCAAATGTTAACAGCTTGGAGCCAAATCGAATGACAATCAAAAGACGCTCGATGGGATGGGAGCTAATAACAATGTCGTTCAATGCCTCTCCCGGTTTTGTGGTGACTATTTCATTCGTTTGCTGTTCATAATTTTCATCTCTAATATAGTTTCGTTTTGACAGCAAATAACAGAAAAATAGCTTAGGGATCGGACGATCAACATCCGCAAGGACCTCTACAAGTTATCAAAATTCCAGTCACTTTGGCAAGTCGCTCTTGTTCTGTCCGTGGCATGCGGATGATTGCGAGAAGGTGTCGCAAAATGGCATCGCATACCCTTGACAAAATATTGGCAACAGTAGGTTGCGCAGTGTCTATGTAATCCGCTGCAGTTTGCTCCGTATTGCCGCAGGCAAACAGACGCAACACAGCCAACAGCTTATGTTCGGCTGAAAGCTCCCGTGACCTAAAATGAGGAGCAAATAAATAAATCGATAACTATATTTACCAAAATGTAGTGAATACAATACCGACGTTTATCACCATCCAATTCCTGTCGAATCATCGAATGTAGCCACCAAAATGCCTCTTTTCTCGGTACACTCGACAACGAGGACAACGTTGACTAACCATCTGCTGTTCCATAAGCTCTTCGATTAATTCGTCTTCTGACGACGAAGCCATCAACATTTCGTCAATATCACGAATGAAATCCATATTTTTTTATCGTCTTGTCACTTTTTATATTTTAATTCAAATTCTTATTTCCTGCCTCCCGCGAGCGAAGAAATGTCAACAATGACTAAACAAAAAGAGTGAATATTATGAAATTGAGTTTTACTCGTAACCCGAGTTAAAGAACTTAAACTGGTCTCCAGAGTGCAGTGTAAATTTAACAGGATTAAACGCCGTCAAGTTTAAAAAAGTGAGTTTATGTTCGGGTTTAACGAAAGAATATTATGGACTTGGGCTTAACTTTTGGGTTTAACTCACATTTAATCCGGGTGTAAGTTTTAAACCGGATTAAAGTGAGTGAATAATATGGCCATAAGCCAAGGGATACATGAACGTCGATGGATAAAGAAGCATTATTTTCAATATTTTCAGTGCTTGAGAAAGGACGTGTACTTGAGAAAACGTGTCGTGTTTTTATCGATGGAGACTCTCACTGAATGAAGAGAAATTGAAAAAAAAATACTCTCAACAATAACAAAATACACCACCGTGCCTCGTCAACCAGAATAACGGATCTATGGATTCTATTAGCGGAGACCTTTACTTCTCATTTTTTTATAAATTTTACGTTAATTCTGATATATTTTAATATATGCTACTCTTTAACTTTTTCATGAAATGTATTGTATTACTTAATTCATATTCGAAATATGGATTCGCCTCTTGTCATTTTGGCAACAGACTGTATTTTAACCTATTTCTGGTACATGCTACTAGCTCATTTCTAGATATTGTCAATATTGTCATGTTTTGCTAGAAATACTGTTTAAAGACAAAAAAAAAGTAAAGTCCAAGGTCTATCATGGAACCAGAAGAAAACATCCTCCTTTTGCAATTTTGGTGATTTTTCGTTCTTACACAGAAATTTATACAGCCATACCAGATGTCCTCCGAAAAAACCGAAATATCTTGCTTTGATGTCGTACTTAGTCCTCCTGCGGTTGCTTGTTAGTTTCATCTTTTCTCGGGTGTTTTGTTACATTGCTCCATTGTTCCCCACAGCTTGCACCTTTGAAAGCCGCACAAGTTTAGCACTTTTTGCACCAACTTTCGACTCTTTGTTTTGCACTTAGCCAATTAAAACGTTCCCTTACCCTCTCCAAAGTTTATTATTTACCAAGTGGCCTCCTAAGGTTCCGTCTAATATTTCATAAATCAGATCCTGTAAGATCTGCATTTTCCCACTTTTTCTTCAGAACCGTCAATCAGATGGACCACCACATTGCGATCAACGCAAGACACTCCTTCAGTATTATGGATATCTGAACGATCCGAAGAGCCACCATAGACTCAAACCATCACTTTGTTGTAACCAATATACAGTCGCGGATATTCCAAACATCGTAACAGAACCCGTGGCTCGACGACAAGTGCCTCCAAGCAAATGCAGCTAAGCAAGATGTATTCAAAGCGAAGCTGTATAGATGAGCTGCTCACGAGCTCTACGAGCAGAAGAGGAGAGACGAACACCAGCTTCTCAAAAGGAAAAAGGAAGAGCACGAGAGGCGCTTGGCGAAAAAAGTTAGAGTTGCTAGTTCAGATATGAGATTTGGAAGTTTTTCAAAAAAGCATCGTAGTAGAGCTACGGTCGATGTTGAGGATTTGGAAAGAGCAGTTCTGTAGACTGTAAAACGGCGAAGACGGATTAAATACCGCTATCAGCCAGAATGAATCTTTCAGCCTGGACAATGTAGATCAACAATTTCATTCAGCCGGCCTAAATGAAGTAAAGATATCAATGTCGAATCTTAAGTCTCTTCAGAACGATAGGCTCAGAGCATTGCCTAGTTATGAGATCCCAAACTCGCCTTTCTGGAGGACACGCAGTAAAGATCTCACCGAGACCTTTGATGTCGAATTGATGATTAAGACAAGGCGAGGCACTATCATGCGATTTCTTCAATGTCATTCTTGAAACAACAGTGCAAGTGACATTGGCCAAATCGGAAGAAAGCAGCGTGATGTCAGTGGCGCTTTCGCGATTATTGAGGCGGAAGCGACGAAAATTGGTTTAACAGTCAACGAGACCAAATATATGCTGTCAACTAGAAAACACATTAAACACCGATGTCTCGGACAGACCGTCAACGTTGACAGATACTTACTTACTTACTTTAGGTGGCGCTACAGTCCGGGGTGGACCTGGGCCTCAGTCAACAAGCTTCTCCAGCTAGCTCGATCCCTGGCTAGCTGTCTCCAGTTTCGCACGCTAGGTTGGCTGAGGTCCTCTTCCACTTGCGTGCGCCGCCTAAGTCTTGGCCTTCCTCTACTGCGCTGTCCCTCGGGGGCGGATTCGAAGACTTTTCGGACAGGAGCATTGGTGTCCATGCGCTCTACATGACCCAGCCATCTCAGTCTTTGGATCTTCACTCTTCTGGCTAGGTCCATGTCGCTGTACAGTCCATACAGTTCGTCGTTGTATCTCCTCCTCCACTCACCGTCAATGCAGACGGGACCGAAGATCGCCCGAAGAATTTTTCTCTCGAAGCAACCAAGAACACCCTCATCCATTTTTGATAATGTCCATGCCTCTGCGCCATAGAGCAGGACCAGGATTATAAAGGGTGACTTTTGTTGTCCGAGAGAGGGCTTTGCTACTCAATTGCCTTCTTAACCCAAAGAAACAGTGGTTGGCAAGAGTTATTCTTCGCTTGATCTCAGCGCTGGTGTCGTTGTCTGTATTTATAGCGGAGCCTAGGTAGACAAAGTCCTTAACTACCTCAAAGTTATATCTGTCGAGGGTGACGTTCTGTCCGAGACGTCGGTGTTGGTTGTCCTTTTTGCTTGACAGCATATACTTGGTCTTGCCCTCATTGACCGCTAAACCCATTTTCGCCGCTTCCGTCTCAATACTCGCGAAAGCGCCACTGACATCACGCTGCTTTCTCCCGATTATGTCAATATCGTCGGCGTATGCGAGTAGTTGGACGGACTTTTGAAAGATAGTGCCTCTTGTGTTTGCTCGTGAGTTTTGCACTATTCTTTCAAGTACGATGTTGAAAAAATCGCGTGACAACGCATCGCCTTGTCTAAATCCTTTCTGGACATCAAAGGTCTCGGTGAGATCTTTACCGACCTTGATGGAGCAGCGTGCATTCTCCATCGACATCCTGCACAGACGGACGAGTTTGGCAGGGATGCCAAAACTAGACATTGCTCTATATAGCTCGTCTCTATAGATGCTGTCATACGCGGCCCTAAAATCGATGAATAGGTGGTGGGTATCGATCTGAAGCTCATGGGTCTTCTCCAAGATTTGCCGTAGTGTGAATATCTGGTCGATGGTGGACTTTCCTGGCCTGAAGCCACACTGATATGGACCTATCAGGTTGTTGACAAACGGCTTCAGGCGTTCACACAATACGGCGGATAATATCTTATATGCGATGTTAAGAGGCTGATGCCTCTGTAGTTGGCGCAGTTCAGAGGGTCTCCTTTCTTGAGAATTGGACAAACAATGCTGAGGTTCTATTCATCGAGCATACTTTCGTCCGACCATATTTTACAGATGAGTTGGTGTATGCTCCTTACCAAGTCATCGCCTGCCGCTTTGAAGAGCTCGGCAGTCAGGCCATCCGCTCCAGCAGCTTTGTTGGACTTAAGCTTCGATATAGCTATCTTCACTTCATCCAGGTCGGGTGGACGGAATTGTTGGTCATCATCGTCCAGGTTGAAAGGTTGATTCTGCCTGACAGCGGTATTTGATCCGTCATCGCCGTTATACAGTCTGCAGAAATGATCTTTCCAAATCCTCAGCATCGACCGCGATTCTACTACGATGTTCCCTTGTTCATCTCTACAGGCTTCGGTTTGGGGTTTGTTTCCGCGGCATGCTATTTTTACCTTTTGGTAAAACTTCCGAACCTCATTCCTGGAGTAGCATCTCTCAATTTCCTCGATCGCGCGCTTCTCATGCTCTTTCTTCTTCCTCCTGAGAAGCCGGTGTTCGTCTCTCCTCTTCCTCTCATAGAGCTCATGAGCAGCTCTGGTCTATCTAAGCAGCGCCGCGTTATATGCATCTTGCTTAGCTGCATGTGCTTGCCGGCATTCATCATCGAACCAGGGGTTTCGTTGTGGTGGACGAGTGAAACCCAGCACATCAGAAGCGGCATCTCTGATGGCGTTTTGGCAGTGTTTCCAATGGTCTTCGATGCTTGATGCTGGCGGCATTGGACCTCTTAAGAGATTAAGAGACACTCGATCGGAGAAGGACTTGGCGATCTCTTGCGATTGTAGCCGTCTGACGTCGAATTTTCTCACAGCATTAGTTTGTCTTGGCGTAGTTTGGGATATCCGCAACCGTACCTTGGCTACAACAAGGTAATGGTCCGAGTCGATGTTAGCTCCTCGGAACGTACGGACATCCATAATGCTGGAGGAGTGTCTTGCGTCGATCGCAATGTGATCAATCTGGTTGACTGTTGATTGATCAGGAGTTCTCCAAGTCCCCTTGTGTATGTCGAGATGTGGGAACCGCGTGCTAGCCACGACAATGTTTCACCCCGCCGCAAAGTCGATTAGCCTGAATCCGTTATCGGAGGTGGTGTTGTGCAGGCTTTATTTTCCGATTGTTCCACCAAAGATACCTTCTCTTCCTAGCTTTGCATTAAAATCACCGAGGACAATATTAATGTCATAGCTAGGGCATTGCTCGTAAGTCTTGTTGAGGAGCTCGTAGAAGGCATCCTTGGTGTCGTCATCTTTCTCCTCTGTGGGGGCATGCGCGCATATGAGGCTTATGTTGGCGAATTTAGCCCTGATGCGGATTGCTACGAGGCGCTCGCTCACATGCCGGAAGCTGAGGACTTCTCGTCTTAGTCTGCCTCCGACAACAAATCCGCATCCAAATAAGCGCTGCTTTTGCCGTCGATAGCAATTGCCGTAGTAGATGTCGCAGTTTTTCATCTTCTTTTTGTCCGGCCCATCCCATCGCATTTCTTGGATGACGGTTATGTCTGCTTTGCAGCAGTCTAGGGCCTCCGCTAGTTGCTCGGCTGCACGTGGTCTATTAAGGGATCTAATATTCCACGTGCATATCCGACGCTCATTGTCCTTAAATCGTTTGCGTGGGTTGTCAACAGTAGATCCGTCCATATCCGAGGCTTGTTGATGCTTCGTAACTTCTTGTTTTTTTTAAATGGCCGGGCAGTTACCCCGGCGGCACAACCCCCAACCTGGAGGACCAGTTCCACTTTGAGTGCCCCTAGGACGAGGGGTCGGTTACACCGAAGCCAGTAACCCTTTCCGGGATGTGAGCGCTGCCGTTGGTTCTTATAGGGCTCGTCCGCCACCATCTCTTTTCCAGGACCCTGACTAAGTCCTGGAAATCCTCTCCGGCCTGAGCTCCAAATATGTCGGAGTAGCCCAGATAAGGTCTTGTTTTGTTTTTCCGACACTAATCCTGGTTAATGGCGCAGGAAACTCGCCATTTGCCCCCTTCACTTCGCAACCTCTAGTGAGATTCCCAGATGGCGCCACGGGGAGGCGTGAAGTAGGACTTATTAGCAGAGCTGCAAGATGTTCGGCTGCAGAGGCTCATTCTCATCATTTAAGGAACCAGCACCTGTCGGAAGATGCTACTTCTACGAGGCCTTATACTAATCGTTGCCACGTCGACAGATATACTCGTAATTTTGAGGTACTCGTAGTTAAGCGCTTTGTCTACTACCTGGGCTCCGCTAGCAATTCAGGCTATGACACCAGGAGTGAAATCAAATGATAAAATGACTAGCAAGGAACCCTCTCGAACAACAAAACTGATCCTGGCTTTCGAAAATCTAAAGCGCAGAAGTATGGGTACTATGAAAAATGGATGAAGGTGCTCTTGGCTCCTTTAGAAAAAAAATGTTCAAGTGAGTTTTTGTTGCGTCTGCATTGAAGGCGAGTGGAGAAGGAGATATAACGAAGACCTGTATGGACTGTACAGCGATAGCAATTTAGCTATTAAAAGAGTGAAGGTTTAACGATTGAGATGGCTGGGTGATGTAGAGCGGATGGACATCAATGCTCCCATCAGGAAAATCTTCGAATCTGCCCGTGAGGGACAGCGAAGTAGGGGAATACCAGGACTCAGGTAGTGGAAGGGGACCTTAGCCAACTAAGCGTGAAAAACTGGAGGTAGAACGCGGAAGATCCTGCTGACTGAAGACTCTTGTTGGCCCAGGTCCACCCCGAACTATAGTTTTTTTGTTGTTTTTTTTTTGTTGGTAGGTGTGAAAATCTACATAGACACTATGAACCCGGTGCTCATAGTAGTGTGAGATTCTTACTCTTAGAACTTTGTTTTGATAGATTTGGAGAATACTTCAGTTGCTTGGTTTATTACAACCTCAAAGTTGTATATCGTACGTCCATACATGTTTAAGCACTTGCTTATAGATGAGCAGTTTGTTATGTAAGCTTAACTTGGAATGTCTTCCTAGTAGCCAGTACATTTGTCTGAATTTATTTTCAAGTTCATTACGTTTCTATTTAACATGCGGCTTCCATTTCAGTTTTACATCTAATGTCATTCCTAGATACTTTGCTTCATTTGCATATGGTATTTGTACCGAGTTAATGAAAATGGGAAAGTTGTTTATTTTCCGGTAAGTAAAATAAACATGAGTAGATTTGATCTCGTTGAGAACAATTCGCCAAAGCCGTTCGGAGCTTTCCAGTAGCAAACTCGACTGTAACTAGCATCGGCGTATCATCCGCGAACGTGGCTACTATGGTACCTGATTCTTCCGGTATGTCTCGTATATAGAGTAAAAACAATACCGGGCCAAGTACTCTTCCCTGCGGGACTCCAGCAGCGATCCCTTTAAATTCCGAGTATTCGGTGCCATGTTTAACAGGAACAATTCTGTTTTCCAGGTACGATTTCAGAATCGCATGCAGCTCTCTCGGAAGAACCTGACTTGGCTTAAAATTTAAGCCTTCATGCCATATCTTATCGAAGGCTTGAGACACGTCAAGAAACACGCTAGAACATATCTTTTTCCCCTCTAAGGCTTTCTCAATTTCATTCATTAGTAATTCTAAAAACCTGGTCAATTGTGGAGTGCTTAGTTCTAAGACCGAATTTATGTTCAGGAATTAGACGTCTCTCTTCAATGATCGGTTGCAAGCGCTTCAATAGGAGTTTTTCAAATATTTTAGATATTATCGGCAGAAGCGATATCCGTCTGTAGGACTTTTTTTTCATTTAGAGATTTGCCTGGTTTCGGGACCATTATAACTTCGGCTTGGAACGTTTAATAATTTTAGTGCAGCATTTATAAGTTTGAGCAGTTTGGTCAGGGCTTTCTTTGGCAACTCCTTGAGAATTTGAATTTGTTTTTTTTAATTTTTTAATTTCTTGGTTAAGTTCTCGTTGCGACACTGTTTTTATTCTAAAGTTGTCCGGTGGCGTAATTAAATATCTAGAACCTCCTGTTAACGTCTGTCCATCAAAAGTTTTAAACGTTTCTTTAGGTACTCGGCAAATAGATCGGCCTTTGTTTGACGTAGTTAAGGACTTTATTTACCTTGGTTCCGCTACCAATTCTGACAACGACATCAGCCCTGAGATCAGACGAAGAATACTCTTGCCAATCGCTGCTTCGTTCGGCGAAGAAGGCAATTGACTAGCAAAATCCACTCTCGCGTCACGAAAGTGACCCTATAAAAGACCTTAATAATCCCAGTCCTCCTCTATGGACCATGGAAACTCGTGTAATATCTAGTTAACGCCTTTTGAGGTATAATGTAAACAACTAACTTATCCTCGCCTGATAGCTATGGCATAAAAATTGCTGATTGCTCTTTATTGAATCTTGGTTGGAACCCTGTCATTGGATCACTGGACACTTGGATCTTGGCGCAGAGTTGGAGAAGCCTTTTCATCGAAAATCGTTAATGCAAACTGTTTATTCGACAATAGCTTCCGTCTCAGTCATATGCAGATGATTTTCCTGTTCTGTCTATTGTTGATCATATTTGGGGTGTCATCATGGATAAAAAACTTTTTTGGGCTAGACATGTTGCATCGGAAAGCTCTAAGGTGCAGTCTATGCTTGGCAATAGTTTCCGTCAAAATGCTAGCAAGTAAATGAATGTAGGGTTGTTCTCAATAAAGGCTCCAAAATCCAACTAGCATTCATCGTTGTTGTCTATTTTGAAGAGGACAACATAAGAAAATCTTGCATCTGTCTTCCAAACGGGGAAAAAACGAAATCCTGTTATGAACTCATGGAAGTAGTAAGGTATATGCGACCAAGCTGCTCTTTAGACCATGTCTAATGCAACTAACACTTCTCAGCTAGTCCGAGAATGTAAGCTTTCTCTGAACAAAGTCAAATATCTCAATTCACAAGTTCTTATTTGGGTTTCAGATCACAATGAGATCACCGGTGAGTTTGCTGGAATAGATTTAGAGGAGAAACTGTACAAGGACAGTTCGGATGAGCATAAATATAGCACAAATAGCATGCATTGATTATTTTGAGGTTGACGTAGAGCATGACACACCCATAGTATTCTGGAAATCCAAATCATCCTGGTAGCCAACATTGACTCCAATGGTGCAGAATAAAGACGAGATGAAAAGCCAATGCCATGTCTTTTGACTCTCTGACGAAAACTCCTAAGGAAAGATGACACACCAAATGAACCTTTTTGGCTTTCGCGAGTCGTCGTTGGTATCTTTACTACTACGCCATAGGCTGGTTGGTTCCATTCTGGTGGTACTTTCACAGAGGAGTTGGCTATGGAAACAAGACACTCTCTGCCAGAAAAAGAAAGTAGTGACTTCTTGTCACAAAGCACACGTCGAAAGTAGTCAGAAATGGGAATGGATCTTTGGTATCATAGTGGATCTGCTTCATTTATATAGTCCCCTCACCTAACATAACTATTTACACAAAGTATGTGTCAAGGCTTCCATCAGTCAATGTTGCGAAAGAAATGGGGAATATCTTAAGAAGCGCTCTACACTGCACAGAAAGGAATGAATATCTTTGCTCCAAATCCTCCGATGTAATCCATTTACATAGCTAGATATCACAAGGACTGCCTTTTGAAATATCGTTAAATTTTGTCATGCTCTCGTTGTCTAGTATGTTATGTGCCACTAAGAATTCATCAACCCGTTCCAATGAAACTTATTCTAATAAACAATTTCTCGTTAAAAGATTTAAGTATCTTAGACTCGACAAAGCTTTTTAGGCGTTCAAACCCAACACCGAATAACTTATATTTCACACAATTAATCTCTCAACTCGACTTGTTCTTCAACATCTTCACATTTTCCATTAAAATTACTTTCTTACGTCATGAATACCTCCAACTGTTTCATCGTCTCATTTCGAAAGTTTATATTCACAACACTCCATGGTCTGTGTTAGGTAGACATAAAAATGTTTCGCAAGCCATCCTAAGACCTACTTAATCTTGTATTACAGGACGTTGACAGACAGCACGATCAATAATTAAATAAACTCCATGCTTAAGCATCCTCTCTGAAGAATCTATTTCCGTACGAATCCAAGTCGTTAAAAATCACGCGCTTCAAAACACTTGAAATATGCTACACCAACTGCCGGCTGCCGACTACCGACTGCCGACTGCCAACTGTCAAAACTGAAACACTTTTAGGGATACTCATGATGATACGTCACTTTAATGTCACCTCAAGCTCGTTCCAGTTACCCAAGGACATAAAATTAAATTAAGAATCTTCCAGGTACATACGAATACCAGTACTGGTATCTACTCGTACTCGGCATCTAAATACTCGCACAAATCTTAAACTTTAAGATGAACCAAACATAAATGTTGTGTTCTCGGTATTCGTATTTGTACCAGGCGCCTATAAATTTTATCGCGCTTTAAACAACTTCATGACATACAGACATCCCCGATGGATATCACCCAATTTCACTGGTATTAAAACCGAACAAATTCGTCTACCCTCTTGTTTTTTTTGTCGGCATAGGTTTTTTTGATAGGCTTTGCCGATAGTATGTCTTTGTATGCGATGGACGGGGAGAGCAATATCCTTCAAACGGATTTGCGGCCTCTAATCCGTGATATCCGCAGAAATTCGAGAAAATTTTAACTGTAATCGCCCGAGGACCTATTTTCAATTTGAAGTCTCAATGGCAACGGTGGCGGTGCCTTTTTTTTTCCTTTTTTTTTACGACAAGGACTTCCACGGTAATTCGCCCGCAAGTAAAAAGGATTTTTTTTTTTTTTTACGTTACGTGCATAAAATTTAATAGTGCGTTCAGGATTCGTTTCCTTCTTTTTTGGGGGACTTACCTTTTTTCTTTTTCTTGAATAAACCCCAGTTATCCCCATTGTGGCAACTCCAACTTTGCAGACTTTTGTGTCCTTTTTTTCTGACCCGACTCTATAAAGGATGACGATGGTTCTGGTTTTGGTATTGGATTGGATTTAGGGTTGACCTGACCGGAGATAACTAGATGTAACTTTTACCTGGATATAACACGTTAATTACTTTCGGATGTCCTTCGACGCGAAGGCAGAGAAAATGTAACAAAAAACACTTTCCACGTCAGATCAATTTAAATTGTTCGCTTCATATCCGCGTTGTGGCGAAATTGAGCGCGTGTTTCAAGTCTCGCTCGCCTTTTTTTTTTTGTGAATTTGTATCTTCTCTCAAACAATTGAACAACACACATTCGAAATAAGTTTTTGTGTTATTCTGGTTTTTATGTGAAAAACAATTAAAATTCATGAATACCCGAAATTGTATGCAGAAATTGTTGGATGCAATCAAAATCCTCGAGGGAATAGCCGAACATGGGTTGCGAGCAAAACTTTCCCGGTCATAAATATGAATGAGGATCGGGCGTAGTTAGAGGGGTTTTGCTAGATTTTTTTCCTTTATTTTTGGTGGGAATATGTTTACAAAATAAATTCAGAAATTCAGACGGGAAGCGAGATACAAGTCAGGAAAAACAGTTTTTCCAAATTAAATGTTGAAATGGAATGGAAATGGAATGAATTGTTGTAGTGCTGGGTCGTCATAATAAGCGGGAGTGAACATTTTTCGTCGGAATTATGTTATGTTAAGTAATTGTTGTAAATATTTCAATGACAAATAAAACTTGACGTGAAATACGTTCGAATATTTGTGTACGTTTATCTAAGTGAGTGAGGACGTTCAATCGATATTTAAAAGCCTGAAATCGCTTTGGGTATCAGCTTATGATGATGGATGGTGAAGCTATAGTTTCCTGATTAAGATGCTAAGCCACACAACCCTCTTTCTTATATCTCAAACTAATGGAGATTAAGAGAAATCGACAGATTTCTGAAGCCTTTGTCATTCTTAACTAGTATCCGATTGCTTTGAGTAGATCAGTGAGTAATAACTTACAGATATGAGTCTACAGTCTGGGGTAGGCATAGGCCTCAGACAGTAGAGGTCTTTCCCTACTTGGTTGTCCTTCCGGGTTTGAATTGAGGACTATTCAAGCAGAGGCGTTGGTGTTTATTCATACCGCACATAAATGTACTCGTATGTGTACGTATTCTAGCCATTTTATCCAACCAGATGTCGAGTTCTAATCGCTGTCAACTCAACTCACTTACTTAAGGTATCACTAAAGTTCGGAAGGAAGCCATGAAAGGAATCAAAAAGCCTCAAATGCAATTTCCTCCCATACGACAAAATAATGGCGAATGGGCAAAAAGAGATAAAGAAAAGGCGGATCTATTTGCCGAGTACCTAGAAGAAACGTTTAAACCTTTTGATGGACAGATGTTAACAGGAGGTTCTAGATATTTAATTACGCCACCGGACAACTTTAGAATAAAAACAGTGTCGCAACGAGATCTTAACCAAGAAATTAAAAAATTGAAAAATAACAAATTCAAATTCTCAATTTCAAATTCTCAAGGAGTTGCCAAAGAAAGCCCTGATCAAACTGCTCAAACTTATACATGCTGCACTAAAATTATTAAACGTTCCAAGCCGAAGTTATAATGGTCCCGAAACCAGGCAAATCTATAAATGAAAAAAAAGTCCTACAGACGGATATCGCTTCTGCCGATAATATCTAAAATATTTGAAAAACTCCTATTGAAGCGCTTGCAACCGATCATTGAAGATAGACGTCTAATTCCTGAACATCAATTCGGTTTTAGAACTAAGCACTCCACAATTGACCAGGTTTTTAGAATTACTAATGAATGAAATTGAGAAAGCCTTAGAGGGGAAAAAGATATGTTCTAGCGTGTTTCTTGACGTGTCTCAAGCCTTCGATAAGATATGGCATGAAGGCTTAAATTTTAAGCCAAGTCAGGTTCTTCCGAGAGAGCTGCATGCGATTCTGAAATCGTACCTGGAAAACAGAATTGTTCCTGTTAAACATGGCACCGAATACTCGGAATTTAAAGGGATCGCTGCTGGAGTCCCGCAGGGAAGAGTACTTGGCCCGGTATTGTTTTTACTTTATATACGAGACATACCGGAAGAATCAGGTACCATAGTAGCCACGTTCGCGGATGATACGCCGATGCTAGTTACAGTCGAGTTTGCTACTGGAAAGCTCCGAACGGCTTTGGCGAATTGTTCTCAACGAGATCAAATCTACTCATGTTTATTTTACTTACCGGAAAATAAACAACTTTCCCATTTTCATTAACTCGGTACAAATACCATATGCAAATGAAGCAAAGTATCTAGGAATGACATTAGATGTAAAACTGAAATGGAAGCCGCATGTTAAATAGAAACGTAATGAACTTGAAAATAAATTCAGACAAATGTACTGGCTACTAGGAAGACATTCCAAGTTAAGCTTACATAACAAACTGCTCATCTATAAGCAAGTGCTTAAATATGTATGGACGTACGATATACAACTTTGTAGTAAACCAAGCAACCGAAATATTCTCCAAAGCTATCAAAACAAAGTTCTAAGAGAAATTGTGAACGCCCCATGGAATATCAGAAACAGTGATATCCACAGAGACTTAGGAATAGTTACCGTCGAGGACGAAATAATGAACTTTGCTCGCAAACTCCGTATTCGTCTTCATAGTTCTTGTAATAATAAAATACTCCAAATTCTGGACGAGACAAACTTAGTGCATCGATTACAAAGAATGAGACCATTCGATCTGGCGCTTTTGCTGGAAACTAATTGATAAGGTAACTTAGTTGTAGTTGTTAAGAAGGGAGGCGTGTTTTTATTGAGTAAGAATCTCACACAACTATGAGCAATGGGTTCATAGTGTCTATGAAGATTTTCACACCTACCCACCAAAAAAAAAAGGATCTGTCTGGAATAAGATGTTGTTTTCCGAAACGAAGTTCTTAACAGTTTGTCGTTCGAGTATTTGTATGTTCAGAATGTCAATGCCACCCAGAATTGTGTAAATTGAAATCGCTCGTAATAACGATTTCATTATGAGTCAGACAATGCATCAAACTTATTGTAGGTCGAATTGCTGTTCAGTTTTGGGCTGAAAGCAGTAGTGCATAATTCTTTTATTCGGATCTCGTATAAGCTGTCTTTAGTGTCATCATCTTCATCCTCTGTTCATATATGACTAATTTTGGCAAATTAACCTGGATATGAATTGCTACGAGAAGTTCCACCACATGCCAGAAACTCAAGACTTTTTGGCTAAATCTGCCTCCATCAACAAATTCGCATCGAAATAGGTGCTGCTTTTGCCGTCGATAAGAATCGCCGTAGTAGATGTCGCGACTTTTTATCCTCTTTTTGTCCGGTCTAGGGCCTCAGACAGTTATTCGGCTGTGCGTTGCCTATTAAGGCACCTAACATTCCACGTACATATTTGAAGTTCGTTTGCACGGATCGACGCAAACGAAGACAAAAGAAACATTAGACAAGATTTACGTTCGAAATGGCTAAGGATATCTTCATCGTTACCTTTCCCCATAGGGCATCAAATATATGGTCATTCCAATGACGATTCTCATTGACAAGATTACCGAGAATGGAAAGATTCTCAGTTTCAAGGATGAAAGTAGCATTCATGGATAATAAACTTAACACACTTTGCCACTGCAATCATTCCTGGCTCGATTGAACTTTTTTTTATTTTTCTTTGTCGACTTGGCCTGGTAGGATCGACAAAACTATTTCCTTACACTTACAGCCTCTTTACAACTCGAGACTTACCAAGTCTTTTCTTTTGGTCTGATAGTCTTAATCCGACGACGGATAGAGGATCTTTTTCCAAAGAGAATAGTATCCGTAATCATATCCGTATCGGCATCCACGTCGTTATCAAGGAAACATAACGACCAGATCGAATTTCAAAAAAAAAAGTTCAACACTTTCTCTTCAATTGGCTTTTTCATCATACGATCCCTTTAGGAATATTTTCTCTAACTCTGTGGTCAGTGTACGAGAATTTAGCTAGTATGATACAATGGTCTGGTGAGCATAGAGGGATAGCAAATCAACGTTTTTCTTGGAAACAAGTTAATGGTGTGACTATCAACGTCTGGTATTCGCATGGGCTCACTTAAAAGCCTGGTCAAGTTGTTTCTGTAGCAAAGTTTAGAGACAGAACGTCGAATCCACCCAGAATGGTGTATATTGAAAGCACCCGTAATAACGACTTCAGTATGAGGATACAGGTATAGATTTGTTTGTATGGAGTCAAACAACTGATCAAATTTGTTGAAGGTCGAATTGCTGTAGAATCCGGATCTCGTGGAAGCTTGCGTTGGTGTCACCATCCTCCTTCCTTCCCTATGGGAAAATGTCTTCATCCATACAAAACTTGTAAAATTAAATATCGATACAAATATTGGTACAGTTGTCGTTTCCAGGTCGATAGCACAAGGCCATCCACCTGCATCTGGTTCCAAAAAAAAATTCGCATCCAGCTAAGTGCAGCCTCCTCGTTAAAATACAGTTTCCGGAGTTTTTTTTGCAAAGTTGACTTGCGCAATAACAGTTATATTTGTTTTTCATCAGTTAAAGCGGGGGCCTGCTTATTCCTCAGCTAGAGTCATAGAAGCTCGTTGTGCTTATTTTGTTTCCACGACAAATCTGTCTTATATCCAAGGCTTTGGATTGCAACCGTTTCGTTTATACGAGTATGCTATAGAGAAGGTATCTACAGAGTAGGTACAGAGTAGTTACAGCAGTAAATAGAAGTTATTCACTGTTGGCACACCGCAATGATGCATACTTTACTGTGAATGATTTAGCTAACAACCTTGAAACGTTGTGGATACACCAAATTTTGTTGGATTTAGGCAGTCTTAATGACCCATATTAAGCGTTTGCACCGATGTTAGGGTATTTTCTCTGCAGGAGCCAATGAATTGTAATTTTGTGTGTTGGTGGTTTGTTCCCTACTAGTCTCGGGTTGTCTGTGTTCCAGATGCTACAGTTTTCTTTGTTGGCCTTGCAAGTGCACGAAAAGCATTTCAATCGACTTGAACAACTTGAAGAAATGTGTTTTCTGAATCCTTGACTCTCTTAATGATTTCTCAACAACGAATACGAGTTCTTGTTAATAAGGTCGTGGCATTTTCTGCCTCGTCGATGGCGTTTAAAGTACAATAATGACGAAGAGTTTAAATGGTAGTTTTGAGAATGGTTTTTGAAACTCTTTCTCCTCCATTTCGCGCACTTCCAAGCAAATTAATTTTCTAGCACACCTAACTACCTTCAGAGTGTAAACTTCAAATTAATAGTGCTCCTAGCAAGTCAATTTTATCAGTCAAATCACTTAAGAAATAGAAAAAACAAAAAACATTTTACAACAGTTACCTTAAGGAATAATTTCTCATCATGAGTTCGAATGCGCTCCAACCCAAAGACAGATGTTACGCATACGCCACAGAACCTGGATATGCATACTCGTATGTAAGGTGTGCCTAAAAGGTTTTTACCTTTGATTCCTAACTTCAAAGTCCTTATTCAGCTATTTACATAGCAAAAACAGAAACAAAAGGACTTCAAACAGAAAGTTTCCTGACATTAAATTTGTGAAGGCTCCCCGCCAACACCCAAATCAACACGCCATAGGGAAGGTGACATTGTCACACGTTTTGTTGGTGACGCGCTAAATTTTTGTTGCTTCTTTTCCTTTGGTTGCATGAACTTTCCCCAAACAATTTTCACATTTGATCCTGGAAATGTTTTACTTTCTTCTTCTATCCACACATCCTTCGTTCCTGTTCCAAATTTAAAAATTTCAATTATGTTTAGCGACATGAAATTACCGCGACATCCTCATCAGAATTTTATAGTCGATGTGGAGAATATTTCTCGGGGGCAAAAACTCTAATGGCATCAACATCGATGCTTGGCCTTATCCCAAAATTGTGGCATTGACACACACTTTAGCCACGAAGAGCCCAAATGCACAGGAGACATCGAGAATAAAAATAAAATGAAAGAAAACCAACAGAATAAAGGAAATAATGAAGCAAAGCAAGCGGAGAAAGTTTGGCCTCCTTTTGCTATCTCCAGTGAGTAGGATACACGTTAAACTTTTGCGAAAGACATCTAGAAGGATTCCATGTGTCATTTGGCTTCAGGCGAGCGCAAGGAAGATTGCAGGAGCTCCATGGATGGATATTCTTTTGATTTGGCTAAGGACGAAATGGAAGGATTTTTAAACTGCCATTGCAGTTGTCGTTGTTGAAGTTTTTACAGTTTGTTTTTTTTTTGATTTTTGAAAACCACACTGTAGGAGCTCAGGTAAAGAGTTGAAGTTTGTTTTCATTTCAAAGAGGATAGCCATGGACAGTGTGTGTAAGGATTGCATCCATGGCAAGAGCAGTTGCTGGCGATGAGGAAACTAATTTTAGTTTCTTGCAACTGGAGAATCCTTCACCTAGACAACATGCAATTTTGAGAGAAAGTTTTCTTTTTCATTTTCGAAAAAGGTTGCATTAAAAACGATTGCACAAGTCACATTTCAATTAGGTTTTAGCTACTCTAAAAGATCTCAGAGTTTAATGAAATTTTATGCTGTTTTTTGATTTCAAAACTTTTCTAATTCCTCGAATGACATTTCCAGATTTGTGGCAAAGTCGAGATTCATTTGTTTTATGACAAAAAAGACGTCAAACCCGTTGCCTGTGTGGCTGAAGTTTTAGGTATAAATGGAAATTGTTTTCGAAAACTACCTATTCTTACAATTCTAGGGATGATCCATAAAGTCGATTTGCGGACAAGTCGTTGAAGTTCTGTGCTCGAATTTATAAGGATTTACAAAAGAAATGAGTTTGCTAAGTTTGTTGGTTTCTCAATTGGTAAAGTTCTAAGAGAGAGAAAAACTGAATGTATTTAGAAATCCTGAACTGTTCGAACAATCATTTGCGACACAGCATTCTCTGATAGCCTTAGTCATCTGGTGTTGATGGGGGAAGTACCCAATCAGGGAGAAAAGGTGCGATTGTACGACCCAATGGGGTTTACCTGTCATCTTTTTTCATCCTTTCACCTGGTGTTAAGATGTCAACAATAAGTCGTAATGAAAAGTTACTGCCAAATTGCCAAATCATCAAATCGAGCTAAATGTGTGTTCCTGTAATAAATGACTCTATTGTCAATTCGGTTTTGACATTTGTGAATCAAGCGGAACTAAAAATAGTGAAAAAAAGCAATGGGACACAACACTCTTGAAATAGACTTATTAATCGTCACGATTCCTCAGTAGTTTTGGAGTAACGTGCATTTCGGGGCCATTTTTCTTGACGCCGTAGTCATTCAATGCAGCGTTTTGCCGCACTATTCTTAGAGACCAGAACAACACGATAACAAGTCTTAGAAAGACTCGTACATCTCGTTCGACCGAGGATATACATAGCTGCCGTGACTGACCATATTGTCGAGGCTCCGTCAACATCGACCAGACAACGTGCCATGCAATTGGCCATTCCACGCACGTTTTTGGGGCACATTTTGGTGAAAAACTTGAAGATGTTGGCTTACAAAGTGCGGACAGTCTATCAACTGATAGATATTGACCATGAATCACGTCTAACCTAGTCTCACTCCCTCCTTAATCTCAACAAGGACGATAAAACATAAGTGATAAGGCTTATTTCAAACTATATCAATACGTGAGCGTATACAATTTGCATTACCGGGACACTGTAAATCCACACGTAGTGCACGAAGAGCCAATATATACAATGGACTAACGCTCACTGAAGATGATGACCGCTACAGACCTATAATTAATGCATTTTTCATTCCTCAATTGGAGTGAATGACTGGAGAGCAACAGCAACAGCACTGTACGAGTAAAAACTGATATTGTAACGCAGGCTTTTCTTGGTCATCTGATATCTCTCTGACAGCAAGATCACCCAATTTGATCGCCCTCTTCTTCTTTCTCTGGGATAATTTAAATTTACGGCTCTATATGAACAAGCCACAAATTCTAGCAGCTCTCAATTAGTTAGTTAGCCCGCTATGTTGTGAGATGGTTTCAGTTCCGCATTTCAGCTTAGTTGAGGTCCCTCTCCACTTGCGCGGTGATGTAGGGTCTTTCTCTGCTGCGCTTTTCCTCGATGATGTATGTATTTGAATATTTTTCGATCTAGAGTGCAAGTGTCCAACAGGGGATAGGGGGATCTAATACTTAATTCTTCTTCTTTCTTCTTTAGGTGGCGCTTCTCCGGCCAGCTCGATCCCTGGCTAGCTGCCTCCATAGAGCGGGACCGGGATTATTAAGGTCTTATAAAGGGTGACAGCATATACTTGGTCTTGCCCTCATTGACCGCTAAACCCATTTTCGCCGCTTCCGTCTCAATACTCGCGAAAGCGACACTGACATCACGCTGGTCTCTCCTGATTATGTCAATATCGTCGGCGTATGCGAGTAGTTGGACGGACTTTTGAAAGATAGTTCCTCTTGTGTTTGCTCATGAGTTTTGCACTATTCTTCTAAGTACGATGTTGAAAAAATCGCATGAAAGCGCACAGCATTGTCTAAATCCTTTCTGGACATCAAAGGTCTCGGTGAGATCTTTACCGATCCTGATGGAGCAGCGTGCATTCTCCATCGTCATCCCGTACAGACGGACAATTTTGGCAGGGATGCCGAAACTAGACATTGCTCTGTATAGCTCGTCTCTATAGATGCTATCACACGCGGCCTTAGAATCGATGAATGGGTGGTGTGTATCGATCTGAAGCTCATGGCTTTTCTCCAAGATCTGCCGTAGTGTGAGCATTTGGTCGATGGTGGTCTTTCCTGGCCACACTGATATGGACCTATCATGTTGTTGACAAACGGCTCCAGGCATTCACACAATACGGCGGATAAGATCTTATATGCGATGTTAAGGAGACTGATGCCTCTGTAATTAGCGCAGTTCAGAGGGTATCCTTTCTTGAGAATCGGATAAACAATGCTGAGGGCATACTTTCGTCCGACCATTTTTTACAGATGAGTTGGTGTATGCTCCTTACCAAGTCATCGCCTGCCACTTTGAAGAGCTCGGCAGTCAGGCCATCCGCTCCAGCAGCTTTGTTGAACTTAAGCTTCGATATAGCTATCTTCACTTCATCCAAGTCGGGTGGACGGAATTGTTGGTCATCATCGTCCAGGTTGAAAGGTTGATTCTGCCTGACAGCGGTATTTGATCCGTCATCGCCGTTTTACAGTCTGCAGAAATGGTATTTCCAAATCCTCAGCATCGACTGTGATTGTAATACGATGTTCCTTTGTTCATCTCTACAGGCTGCGGTTCGGGGTTTGTTTCCGCGGCATGTTATTTTTACCTTTTGGTAAAACTTCCGAACCTCATTCCTGGAGTAGCATCTCTCAATTTCCTCGATCGCGCGCTTCTCATGCTCTTTCTTCTTCCTCCTGAGAAGCCGGTGTTCGTCTCTCCTTTTCCGCTCACTTTCTTTCTTAACTGCTTAGCTGCATGTGCTTTCCGGCATTCATCATCGAACCAGGGGTTTCGTTGTGGTGGACGAGTGAAACCCAGCACAGCACATCAGAAGCGGCATCTCTGATGGAGTTTTGGCAGCGTTTCCAACGGTCTTCGATACTTGATGCTGGCGGTATTGGACCTCTTAAGAGATTAAGAGACACTTGATCGGAAAAGGACTGCGATTTTAGCCGTCTGACGTCGAATTTTCTCACAGCATTAGTTTGTCTTGGCGTAGTTAGGGATATCCGCAACCGTACCCTGGCTACAACAAAGTAATGGTCCGAGTCGATGTTGTCTCCTCGGAACGTACGGACATCCATAATACTGAAGAAGTGTCTTGGGTCGATCGTAATGTGATCAATCACCTACATGACTAGAGAAATTCTCTGCTAAACCACCGCAACCGGCGTTTTTGTTGTTGTTTGACAGCAACAGCAACCTCTTCTATGATGAAGTAATGATTTGTTTATTGACAGAAAGATCTGGCACTTCCCATACCCGATGATCCTAAACTAGCTGTTAAAGGTATTGCTTGGGCCCATCTATTATTCCTTGCGCTTTAACTTTCTCATTTCAAGCACCTATGCAGGAGGGGGGTTTGTTTTTAAGAGCTTGAAACCTTTAAATAATAATACAAAACAGAAACGTTATTGGAATGAATCTTTTATTATTATAATCTTGTAGATAACTTCATGGCATTTATTTTTTAAATATGATTTCCGGGATATGCCTGCCGTGGCTACGAGTTACATGGTCCATTCGATAAGTCCAATTTTTTACTACTTTTTCCAATAAATCTGGACATATATTGGCTTCCAATGCTTCAGGAGTTGCTGGTTTGTCGCCATAAATCAATGACTTAACATATTCCCATAAAAAGTAATCGACAGGCGTTAAGTCGCACGAACGAGGGGGCCACCTAACAGGACCACTTCTGGAAATAAAGTTAACACCAAATTGATTTCGCAATAAATTCATGTTTAAGCGGGCTGTATGGCAAGGTGCGCCATCGTGTTGGAACCAAATGTCGTCGATGTTTAGCTTATTCATTTTTGTCAAAGGACAAAGGCCAATAAGTTGAGAACGGCGACGAATCGACATTTCGGGGTCTTCTTCAACACTTCGCACTGCAGCAGCAATATTCTCATCAGTTCGCACATTTTTTTGTCTTGTTGATGATTCTGAATCGAGAAGAGTAAAATTAGTGCGAAAACGATCAGGAACTGCACTAATTGCTTGCTTACTAGGCCGATTATGTTGACCGTAAAATTGACAAAGTGCTCTATGAACTTCACGAACAAATTTATTTTTTTCAAAGTAAATTTCCACAATTTGGAAGCCAGAACAAATCTTACGGAACAGAAATGTCAACACAGTTTGGTATTGACAGCTGTCAAACCATAGACAACAACCATAGAAACTTCTCATGCAGCTAAAAAAAACCTTTCATATCTTCATCTTCATATGTCGTGCTACTGATTCCATAGTTTGTTTTTATATACTCGCATCGATGGTTATGCACAGCGGAAAATCTGTCCCTCTGGTGCACTCTGAACACTGCACCTAGTTATCCTAAGGTTTTTAACGTTTGTATTTTCTCTTTCTTTGCGAATTGCAGCTTTTGCTCGTTACGTAGTTGAGTTCAGATATTGGCTGCATCAAGGAAGTGTTCAGACTAGACGTCTGACTTGGTTGATGTAAATTCATGGTCTTAGAAACCTAGTGCTACTTATCACTGTATTATGAACTGATGCAAAAGTATGATAATAAGCCGGGGGCAATTGACTCTTATCCGACTAATGCACCGAAGATTTTTTTGTCATTGAAAACAGATTATCCAGGAGGTCATGGTTAGGATCACAGCCATCTGCTTGAAGTCGATTCTCATTGGTCGTAACTAATTTCCACATCCTACCATGTGCAGATAGCTGCGATATATTTCACAATTTTAAAGTTTCGCTTATCTGATCCTATCACATTGAAAGGTCCAATTTTTTTTAAGCAGCAACAAAAATGTACAGCTTTCCATACTCTCAATTCATCGCCCGAAGATGTCTCGGCTGGGGATTTTACATAAATGGGCCTGTCATCCGAGGTTTGCGTCTCTTTCAGATATTTGAACGTTACACCGACCACACAAGTGCCAACTAAAGGTCTAGTTGCATTACTGAAACTCGTATCCTAAAATTAAGGACTGGTTGAAACAATGTCAGTAGTTCACTTTGGGAATGTTACCGCTATCGTTGGTCCAATAAGAACTCATTTGTCTTCTTATCATGAACTTGAACTATTTTTAGAAAACTATTACAGGCTTTCTGGTGTATTTTTGGCGACTGTTTGAAGCTCTGACGGCATCATTGACTCTATGTAGGGAATTCGTCCCCTGTCATGTTAAGAACGCTGCTATTTGTGTCCCTAATTCAATATTCATACCTAAAGTTCAGTAGGTTGAGTTCTAATTGATATCAACTAGTTAGGTTTGCTTGATAGTAAAGCGTTGCTAGGTTATCGACAGTCAGTATCTATCCTTTTGTTACAGCATGTTACTACCATATGCATTTCGAACAGGCCAATTCAAAGGTGTGCTGTCCTTATCGGTTTTTGTATTCCGGCATATTCGAATATACGACAGTTAAAGATTTAATGAGTAGCACTCGTCAAAAGTTTATAAATAGCAGATACTGCACAGAAAGATTTTTGTATCTTATCGATCCAGTGGCATGCACAATGTTCAGACACATTCCGCCGTTCCAGGTTTATTAACCGCATAAACCACTTTCTGTCGTAAACATCATATTGCGTTTTCTAATCAGAACAAACCGGTATACAGCCCATTGTATCATACTCTCATTGTTCGCAACCAAAACCGAGAGGTGTGATCCTCCTTTTGGTAATAAACGAATCCGTTCAAGATGGTAATAAATCATAACAGCACACACACCCACTCAGCTTAAAAACCTATTCATCTATCTAAATCAAATAAACACCACCCAGTCATCCTTCAGCTTTCACATTCACATTTCCTGTCAGCTAACCAAGTGAACCAAAAAATACTAACGACACAATAATAAGTCAAATGGTACATTATTGTACTCGTATGTGGCAGGGGAAGGAAGGCAAAATAAGAGGCCGAACAAAAGGCAGAAGCAAATGCTACCACAAACATCTAAACCGAAACAAAGGGAAAGCGACAAAGTTGCTTAATATGCATCAAGGTCCTTTGCAAAACAGAATAAAAGCGCCAGGACATAAGCGGCACAAGCATACTCGTACAGAGACTTCTACTCTTACTCGTATATTCGTTGTACAACGACTACAACGATTCCAGATATTTTCTTATTTTTCCGCTTATCCAAATCACATGAAAGGATGTGAAGCTACCTTGCAAGATGCTCGTACGTGTGCTTGGTTAGAGGGGAGGCAAAACAACACACTAAAATACAAATGGAAAGCGGAAAAATGGAAGAAATGGGATGTAAATTATGAAAAACGAATTCGTGTGGCTTATTCAATTTCAGGATCCGTCAAGCAAAGCAACAAATTGTTGCTTCAGTTTCAGTGAAGGGGGCATGCGTCAAATTGAAAAGGTTACCCACCATCGCACTTCTCCTGGACCTGGCCTGAAACATTCAATTTCCACTTCAAAAAAAAAGTTGAATGTAGCTGCACAACCTGGTTATGGTGAAGCAGTGTACACTGTACAGCATCCTTGCTAAGGATGTTCAATGTTCAGTTATCCTTGAATGTCTGTGCGGTTCGGTCTGTTTGTTCATTTTCTCTATTTTCATATTTATCTGTGTCTCGTTGCATCTGTGTATCTGGGTGCATTTGGTTGGCTTTACTCGGTTTATTTTGTATGAAAAGTGAACTAGGATTACGGGTGTAAAGTATCTTGAGATACGAGTACGAAACGAAAGTACGAGTAAGAGTCGTGCGGTAAGTGTTGTGCAGATTAACGACATCTAAAGTAAAAGTCCTTGTTCTGCTTTTAGTTGCAGAGAGAGAGACACATCAAATCGAGGATAGGAATATGTATTTAGTTTTTTTCCATTTGCGAGTTGTTTTAGTATCTACAGTATCTACACTATCTACATATGTACAGTACATGCTCTTCTTCATGCTCGGTCGTATTTGCACAAGTCTTGAGAGCAAGTTCTCATGTACTTAAGTTTGCTTTCAGAGATTGCATGCACGTACTCGTATCGCTTGTGATGGATTTTGGTTTATTTATTATTTCCAAAAGAAAAATATCACATCGTGGACGGATATATCTACGTACTTATACTCTGTATAGGATACTCCAATGTCTACGTATCCGTATCCGGAGAAGTGGGAGGATTTTGGTTCCCAGGAATAGAGCAATATGACACGCAATACCAGTTGAAGTGTCACGTAAATTTTACTGAGCACATTTTGCAAATTGTTTACCAAAACAAGGAAGCAATTACATGTGTAAACGGATAGTGTATCTACTCGTATGTTAATAGAATCTATGAGCTACTCCAGTTGACTTTAGATAATGTGGGAAATTTTGAATCGAAATTGGGTTGTTTCCTGAAATTAAAGCTATTTTAGGTATTCAATCGGACGCTGGATCCCTATAAATGAAACCTCATACCATGGGAAGTTTTAAGAGTACAACAACTATGCAAATAGAAAAAGTCTTGACTGGATACGATATTGATACTTTCCGCCCACCAATAAAAAAGAATTCCTATTTGTCGATGTCTTTTATTTTTGAGCAATAAAAAGCGCTGTTGAGGTCGTGCGTTTATGGTAAATGGACTACGTGCTTCAGATGGCTTTCATTGGCAATAACATGAGATATTCGAATGAATTTTTATGAGATACTCGTTCTAGTTTCTAGTGCAATAAGTACTTTGATGATAATCGAATCAGTTCGAGAGGATGTTTGGCTTTCTATTTTTTTTTCCAGAGGGGCAGCCAAAATCATTGCAGAATGTGGTTTCACAAACGTTGAGCACAGTGAAATATTTTCTGATTTTGTTGCTACGTTTTCTTATGGTAGAGAGTAGAATTGCCTGTCTTTTTCCACATCCTGAAGTGCCATGCACACTGTGATTGTGTTCATTCGGAAGCTCCAATCGAAGCAATCCCGACGCAATTCACCTGAGATTTCATTTTCTGGGATTTCATTGTCGCCTGTGGCTTGGTGAAGAGAAAATACGACTCTTAGAACTAGTAGCGAACATATATTCTCTATTTCGAATGTCGTATGAGGGTTGAGAAAATTCTGCTCTATTCAGCTGTTCGCACAATCAAATTCGCAGCCATTGGGCGTCCATTGACTTTTAATTTGAAATACACATTGAATTTGCATAACAGGATAAAGTTCAAGTATTTTAAAGAAAAAGTAGATACGGTACCAGTATCCACCACATCAGCACCGAGTAGTTGCAATCTTCTGAGGCCGATGATAACGTACAGAAGCAGTGCTTCATAGTGTCGTCAGCGCTTTTAAAGCAAATATTTCAGGATGTTGTATTAGTTATGCTCAGTACACTGAAGTGCTTAGCGATGAAGTGCCCCCGTTATGACGCCAGTAAGCAGTCTGCAGTCCTTCCTACTGAATACTTCAGGAAACATTGGCTTGAAAATCATGTCATCTACTGAAGTCATATAACCGTGGACGCAGACAGTTCTAGTACAGGAGCATGTGCTTAAAAACTGTCCCCTGAGTCTTTTCTAGCAAGTTCATCATAAATTTCGCTCTCTTGATCCCATTCTGATTAGGAGCCCCGAAAAGGCTTAGTGGATTCAGATTCTTGACTCTGTTCAGTGAAAATATTAGATTCTAGGGGTAGCTTGTAGTGAGAGGGTCTTGCAAATCTTAAGGCATAGCTTGACAATCTTCCTGAGCCACGACCGTATCTTGAAAACATAGTTCGTGTCTATCAGAATTGGCTATATTCCATCTTGAAAGCATAAAAAGATTGTCTTAACGAGAAGTGAAATATAGCTTCGTCGTGTTTCCAAAAGATACAAGCGTCGCATTCGTAACCCGTTGTGGAATCACAAGACCATTCTTAATCGAAATATGGCTCTGAGAGTGCAGTGCATGGTATGATGGGATATTGTTAGTTTTGCCTTATGATGGTAAGGATCTGTTGCTGCTCCTCTGATGATATCCTGCACTCATAAAGGGTGATTTGTTTGCTGTTTGAGTTTTCAGTGTTCTGTTTTTTACGCCTCACGCGTGATTTGTGACTTGTGTCAAAGCGTAGCATGATCCGGTAGCATCGCTATTTCATCATGGAAAGATTCAACCTGAACAACGCTTACAAATTGTTGACTTTTATTACCAAAATTCGTGCTCTGTGAAAAATATTTTTAGCGCTTCGACCATTTTACGGGTCGCAATAATCGACCTACTGAGCAAACAATTCAAACCACAGTGACCAAATTTCGCACCATTTTCACGCTATTAGACGTCACGTTACCCACTTATATGCATGGAGTGCGTACAAAGAAAAATATTGCTGCTGTATCCGCCAGTGTTAAGACAACCATTTATCCACACTGGCCGATCGTAGCAATTGAGATTGTGTAACTCGATAAAGTGGAAGATTTTAAGCGAGGATCTTGGTCTAAAAACTTATAAAATACAGCTCGTGCTAGAACTGAAGCCGAACGAATTGCCACAGAGTCGAACCTTCAGTGAGAAGGCCTTAGAAAATCTGGAGGAAGATCCGCTTTTTATCGAAAAATTGTCTTCAGTAACGGATCTCAATTTTGGTTTAATGGGTTGCCAAAACGTTTCCCGTTAGATGAACGGGAATTTCATTGATTATGGCTCTGTTACAATCACCATCCACAAAGAACGGTCCACGCCATCTTAAAAAAATGGTCCATTGACTCCTCCAGCGTAAAAAGCATACCATGCAGTGACTTCGAGTGGATGATTTCGAGTGGATGTAATAGCTCTCCGTTCACTACGCGTGGATTTTTAGAGCCACAGAACGGCAAATTTAGTTTATTCACGTATCCAGATAAATGGAAATTGGCATCGTCAGGCATGATTATTTGTGACGCAAAGTCGTCCCCTTCCTGAGGGGTTGAGGGTACGTCAGGCGAGGTTCACAATCAACACCCATCTGTTGAAACACTGTCAGCAGCTTTTATGGAAATATTCTCAAGTCTTTCACCAAAATGCGCCGAAACAGATGTGTGTGGAATTGCCAATTGCATGACACGTCGGTAGTCTGGTCAATGTCGACACCGACATCACCGAGATCTTCAGTTTCGGCAGAGATATGCATGACCAAACGAGAGGTAAGAGGCCTTCCAGGTCTTGCTCGGTATCATGTTATTCCAGTTTCTTAGGGTAATGTGGTTAACGCGGCATAAACCAACCAGTACATTTCCCACCTCTTTGACAGTATGCGGATACCCCGTCGAAAGAACGCTTCATCTTTCAAGGCAATTCACAAATTGTTAGTATCTTCATATAATGTGAAGTGCTGTTTAGGCAGGCCATGTACCATCGTTCAGAACAAGCGATAATCGAAAGGGGCAATGTCTTGAGAATGTGGCGGATGGGATAGGAGTTCCCAGTTGTATGTTTCTAATTAGGTTGTGATCGGCTTTGTAACATGTGGACGAGCATTATAGTGCAGGAGAGTAATTATGTCGTGTCTAGAGTAGCAGTGGGTGCGTTCTCTTTGATTGCTCGGCTCTATATTTCTGTGGAGAGTAATGGTTTCAACCCTGGGTTTTTGCCCATGCTTGTTTGTCGATTTTGAAGTGTAGTCTCTATGATTGCCTCTTCTTTAATTTATTGTAGTGAATTCGTTTTTTAACACCAGTGACGATGCACAAAATCCTTTCGTTTATCCCAGCCAAGCACCAAGCAGTGTGCAAAATCGGTGTTCATATGGAACCCAATGGGTTATACAGGACTTCTTAAAAATCAGGATGTGTATCTGTACACGAGAGACTTAGTTACCTAACGTACACACACGCAATTGAAACTAGAAATATTTACATGTGTTGAGTACATGCACACGAGAGAGGAAATTTGTAGTCTATTGTCGGTCTACTTGCAGCCGAAATATTGCCCGCATCTTACGATGATTCTAAAATTTGAGAAAATTCTTGTGTTGCTTTCTTCTGTCTCATTTTAGGATTCTCTTTTTTTAAACGATTTCATTTCACTTTTAGGATGAAAATTTTGAAATTCTCAGTGCAATTAAAAGCGCCTACACACAGATCATTTTACCAGTCCAATCTAGGATTTCGTACGAGTAGGTAGTCATGTCGCTGCTCCCGAAAATCAAAAATATGGATTACATGCACTCAAATTTTCTTTCCATTTTCAAACATGTAATTCTACCTGGAACAAATCTTTATTCACTAATTTTGAGGGTGAAGATACCCAATACTCATCACCTTATAGCAGATTGCACAAAATATTGTTTTACGCTTCAAATCTCGATGAGGTTAATAAAAACGGATTTGTCCCCATATGTACCTATTATCATTTTGTCTTGTCTGTTTGCTTTTTCAGCATCTTCTTATGATTTTTCCGCTTTACCTCCGTCGCTGATGAAGTTCAATTACAGAATAAACTGTCTGGTTGTCGACAAAACGCAAAATGATTTTCTAACATAACACACATCGAAAAAAAAAATAACACAACACAATGATAAATCCTGATTTTTAAAAAGTCCTGTGTAACCCAGGGGTAACGATTTTGAACGATATGAAATTGCTTCCAAAGTAAGTGCAAGTTCTTCTTGCGTCTGGCATGAAACTTCCTCCAATAATGCTTCTAATTCCCCGGCTTCATACATCATACACTTTCGGCCTTCCGCCACGTTCTTTGTCTTCGATGTCAAACCCACCGTTTTTAAACTTCTAAAACCATTTATGATAACTTCTCTCACTTAAAGTAGCCTCACCATATGCTTCTACAAGCAATCGATGCGCATCAGCTGCAGATTTCTTCACATTAAAGAAGTAAATTAGATTGTTCTGACAAATGACGATTATTCGTCTGAAAACTTGACATCTTCGTACGAGAAAAAAAAGTGATGCTGATACAAAATCGCTAATACTTCAAGGTTGTGATGTTGACAGATGTCTATCCTTACCATATGACGTTTTTCTTCTAAAAAATTTCGACATTGGACGTCATTTGTAGTGTCGATGGCACTTTCCCATATGGTCATACATTATAGCCCACCTTGTATGTTCATACCTTAGTGTCTACATACCGAAACACTTTAGTTTCAATGACAGTAGCTTTTATGCCGAAATTCGACAAAGGCGATTACTAAGTCACAAAGCTCTTAGGACCACAGTGTAGATGAATCACTGTTTTGACGTTAAAACTAATGCAACATTGTACAGATTCTATCCTTAATGCACTCAAAAATTGTAACCTCTGCGCTCAAACGTATGCAGATAATGTTGCGCTACTGTCTTTCGATGTATATCAATTGTTTTCTCTAAAGTGCAGCTAACCCTAGATGATAGGTACACAAATAAAGAGAGAGCCAACAGATGGCGTGGATGTTTGCTGTCAATTACTGTCATTTACTGAACTCAATGTGGTTGGTATTTTTGACAGATGTCATACAATCTGTCACTTTTAGTCATAGAGGCATTTACCACAATGCATTTTTGTAAACTATTGGTGCGCAACTAAGTTATCGCTGTTTTTCTTGGATAAAAATGCAACTTAATACGAGTATGAAGAAATGGTTACAAATGAATCATTCGTGCCTCTGCTCGTATTATGGCCGTTTACGCCCAGTACTCGGCTCAATTGAATCAATTGAAGTCGATGCCGTTTCCCAGTGATAGTTTCGTTGGGTGTCGACAGTTCATAATAAATAACACCGTTCAAATACACAGCATATTTTTCGCAGCGTAAATATTCGGCCGAGCCGACGACGTAAAAGGATGACTGGGTAGTTCCCATGATTTTTTTCTCTTTGGATGCTGTAATGAATCCATTTTCCATCACCCGTCACGATGCGATGAAGAAAACGCTTCCTTTTTTGCCGCTGGAGCAGTTCTTCACAGGCGAAGTTCCTTGTTATTGAATCATTCCCAATGCATGCAAACGTTTGGAAAGGGCTTAGCGGATAACTCCTAATGCTGAAGCAAGTTCTTGCGTTTGGCATGGATCCTCATCGAGGATGGCTTCGAAGGATTATGGCCTTCCTTCACGCGGACGATCGTAAACATCGAAATCACCGTATTTGAAGGCACGCACTAATCATGGCACATTGTTTCACTTAGAACAGCATCTCCGTTAACTTTATGGAGCGCTCGATGCGCTTTAGCCGCCGTTCTCTTCCAATGAAGGAAGAAAATCAACATTTTTCGCAAATGACGATTAGTTTGCACAAAATCAGACATTTTCACACAACCAAAAGTATGTGACGTCATAACAAAATCACTAATGTGTCAAAACGATTTGTTTATGATATGTCTAAGCTTGGTTCATGTCGTTTGGCCCCTACTGCTGGGACCATCTATTGACAGAACCTAATAACATTTCGTGAAAATCGTGAATTTTTCAGTCAACATAATCGCCCTATTTAGTCCGTGCATTCGTGCAATGGTGAAGCGTGTTGAAGACACTGGTTCGGTATCGGGTCGAACTCCATATCAGCACGCTCGGCCAGCACGAACACGCCAAAACGTCACTACTGTGAGCGAAAGTATTCAAAACCAGCCAGGCACCTCAATTCGTTGCCGAAGTTAACAATTGGGCCCGACTTATAACACCTTTCGGGGAATTTTAAAAGTTGATCTTCATTCGCCCTTTTATTAAATCCAAATTACACAATAATTGAAGTCTTTGGACCATCTACGACGTCGCCGATTTTTGAACTGGATGTTGGATCGCCGCGCGAATTTGTCATCGAATTTGATTTTCTTCGATGAAGCCCATTTTGGGATAGGCAGATACGTAAATAAACGAGATTGTCGTTTCTGGGGATCGGGAAACCCATACGAAATCAAGAAAGTCACTGTATGGTGCGGATTATGGATTGGCGCCATCATTGGCCCGCATTTTTTCGAAGATGAGGCTGGAGAGACAGTTATAGTGAATAAAAAACGCTACCGCAACATGCTGACCAGCTATTTCTCCAAAATAGAATGAATCGGGTCTGGACGATCTCTGGTCTCAACAGAATGGTGCTACCGCCCACACATGTCATCAATCAATCAATTTGTTGCGTACGAAATTTAAAGGTAGCATTATTTCGCTTAGAGGAGAAGTTGAAGTTGATTGGTTATGCGATTTGATACCGTTGGACTTCTTCCTGTGGAGTTATTTGAAAAGTTAGGTCTATGCCAATAACCCAACGACAGCTCAGGAACTGCATTTCTACGGCGCAGCCTATGGGGTTGCCTAAGTTAACAGAGGTTCCAAATTCCAAAATTCGGCGTTATTTCACGGCGCCGTTTACAGAGCCACACTTTTTTGTATCACGTTACCACTATAGTACGAGTATGTACAAAAGTTTATTGATGTTTTTACATTTGAATGATCTCATTATTTTTCTTTTGGCCTCGTTCTTGAACTCGGTAACTTGGGCTGGTATTGCCTTTTGGACTGGATTTTCTGACAACTTTCGTTAAACATGGCAGGTAGCCAGGCAGAGTGAGCCAGGTTTGTTCATCCTGAAGTTTTTCTACTATCGGTTTCATATGAGAATACTTCTGCGGATGAGCGTACTTCTTATTAGATCACATTTTGTTACACCTGCTGACATTTGTTACATTTCCATTTCCGTCGCTGTCAGTTTTCCTCTGTATTTCATACATTTTGAGATCCTAACGCCGTCCAAATAAGATTTTTGATGAAGACGATATGCATATCTTTCATAGGATCTCGATGTTTTTCCATTATCATTTGCAAACTTTGAATCGCGACATATGTTTGAGTTTAATAATATTCACTTGTCTACTGTCTACAGCTCTATCGTATATCGTATCGTTTATATATTGCTGCAAAGGGACGAATTCTATCTCGCTTTCACGGACATATGACACTGCCCTTCAATAGACTCAAAAGGACCTATTGTCCAGGCTTCTTAGAGGCTTTTATTAGAACAGCTGGCTTTTCTCTGGGTACACTAATAAGGCTTTTTTAGTTAAACTTCCACTAGGAAATCATTCACTGTCATTTGAATCTGTGATATGTACCGAAGAAATATTAAGCCAGTTTTTCCTGTACTTAAAACTGACTTTGTTTGGAATCCGGGGGAAGAAAGTAATCTGCTAAGTACTTTACCAATAGCTCTTCTACCTTAAGCTTCATAACTCCCTTGGAAGATGTACACTCTTAACACTTTCGAAGTATCATAGGTCAGTATTCTCATTGCAAATCTAGTGCTAAAAGAATTGATGGATTTCCCTTCCTTTGAAAGAACATCAAGGCGAAAATCTGTGATTTCTTCTGCCTCTACTATGTTCATGAATCCTATAGAGAAATACTCTGTGTATTCTTAGCTCTTAAACACTGTGAGATAAAAGGTGTTTTAAAAATATAACTGTACGTTCACAATTAAAACAACCAGCAGCACAAACACGTAAAACCCTTCCAACTAAGCAACTCACAATCGACCCAAAGTGCAATCTGCGTTTAGCAAAAGTTTACTACCAAGCACCACAAGAAGGTCAATATAATTAAAAAAAATTAAAATAGAAAGTCAAGCCTCAAAATTATTATTACTACCACCACACTTACACACAAGTACAACAATAATAAAGCAAAACAACACCAAAAGCTACAACAATAGGCAAACCATGTCATACTTCTTCAAGCATTTTACTTTCCCTCACAGGACACAGCACACCACAAAATCGTTCACTCTAGCTCCTGTGTGGCTCAATCTTGGCATCGTTTCATAATGAATCTTTTATTTTACCTTTGGGCAAATAGAAAAGAAAAAGAAAAGAAAAATTAAAGAATACATGGGAATGGAACAGAGTTGCCGTGTTCAAGTAAATTATTGTCACCTTTTAAGAAACGTCAAGGAAAATACACAAGTAATTACTGTAAGCAAGGTCTTAAAGTTTACCCTTGTGGCAATTACTTCAAAATTTCACGAAATCGATGATTTAAGGAAAACAGTAAGGGCCCTATTACAGAACCTTAAGGAACGTCGAAGATGTAGTATTAGGAACAGACTTTGTATTTGTGTGATGGGCTTAGTACTGTCGGCTATAACTGCGGCGAATATGGTCTATTCTGAAGTCCAAATTTTCGATGACACGTTCGAGCATTATGAGCTACTAATGACTCGAGTTATTTAGGGATCCAATTCCCCAATCATAGCCGGCTAATCTACGTACACATTGGACATTAGGTATATTGCTCTAAGAGAGCTGGGTCCAATGAGTGAAATAACCTGTTCATCGGATCGTTATCGCAATAAAACCATAGTTTCACGGCCTGTGTGGCAAGTAGCCCCGTCTCACTAGAACCAATAGTCGTGGAGACTACGGACTATAATTTCAGACTGCAAATAGTCTGTTATCATAACGCAATGACAGATGCCATTCCATGTAATGTTTCGGCCGCCTCATTTTTTGAGAAATATGAAGCGATGATTCCACCAGCCCATAAACCACATCAAACCGTTATTTTCTCTGGATGCAGGTCTTGAACCTCTTCAAGTTGATCCGCATTTTAAATACGGCTATTTGGCTTATTGACGTAGCTTTTAACCCTGAAATGAGCGTCATCGTTGAACAAAATTTTGGTCGAAAACAGTGGATCTTTAGCTTTTCAAAATGCCAATGACTAAAACAGAATTGATTCAGAATATCGGCCGGCTTTAGTTCTTACGAATTGAATGCTTTTACACCCTGATCCTCACGTTAATTACGCCAAGTTGTTGCAAACGACAAGTCAAGCTATTGAGAACGGCGGCGAATCGATTTATTAGGGTCACCGCCTACATTCTCCTCCACCGCGGCTTTATTTTCTTCACAACATACTAGATGCTGTCTGAGAATTGGGTTTTAAACTTTTCGATGGTATAGCGATTTACAGGTTCGGTAGGCCAATTACCTGGATCTGTCTTGACCAAAAGAAATCTTTGAGTTTGCCTTCAGACTGCTCAATAGGGTAGCCCTGCCCATAGAAGTCTTAATCTTAAAGTTAGTTTTTTTTTTATTTTAGGGCTGGTTTCGAATACCTTTCTCGAATTTCATAAAAGAGACCCTTTTCGCCACCAGACTGAAATGAACATCTAAAGGCTCAGCTCTTAACAAATCCTTCTGTAAATTTCCTGTTAAAAATACAAAAAATAAAAGAGCTTCATTACATTGGCAACACAAGTAAGAATGCCCTCAATAGGCATACAATGTATCCAAAGGACATTTCTACTCTTGACACAAATTGCTGTTGTAAAATATCCCATAAGAGAACTTTAAAAGCGCAAAAATTTCACTTGGATGCATTAAAATGTAAGAAGAAAAATACAACAACAAAATAGAGAAACATAAAAAATAGAGCCAACAAGGACATTGTCCCCGAAACCAAATACGAATTTGAGAAAGAAAATAAAAAGTGAATGAAAGAACAGAAAAAGTCTGTAGGCTAACGTTCTTAAAACCAAATAGACAATAGAACATTTTTTATGCGCGGTATCTTTAATTAAAGTCCTCGCCGCATTTTTTTTTTTTTTTTTTTTATATTTTTGCTCCAGGATGCAGAGGTGAAAATGTGAGAATGTGTAAATGGGGCATCATCGTCCTCCATGACATCTATCCATTGAAATAATACAGGATTAGCCTGTAGAATGTGAGTACAAAGATATTTATACTCATATCCATACTTATACTCGTAGTCGTATCTTTAGCTCTTCCGTTGTGAATATGGTATACTCGTATGTGGGAATAATACATCCTGAGAGCAAACAATTCAGAGTCACGTCAGCTGGATACGAGTATGAATGTAAGTCTTTCAATTTACAATATGAACTTTGTTGTTTTAAAGTCTCATCCATCCAACAACCCTCGCATCTAACCCTCTGGTACAATGCGGAATGAAGAACTGAAGTCCTTTAGACTTTTTTCTGTGGTAGGGACACGCACGAGTGCAGAGCGCCAAAGAATACCTACATACATGGTATATATCACTGTAATTGGCCGGGTAATATACGCTTATGTTTGGAGAGCTTTGTTTGTTTTTTTTTTTTTCCTTTTGTCAGGATCTGCACACAAGTATTAGGAACATTTAATGAGTCGGAACTTTTTTTTATGAAATGTGGTTTTTAGTGAGCGCAAATGAGGTACATCCTTGCCATTCAGATGTTCGTTAACTAACTTAGCGGAACACATGTTAAACTTTATCACGAATTCGCATAACTTGTGTCAAGGGGACATCTTTTCCAGTTATTTTCATTGCTGCGTAGAAAGGTCAGGAAGATGAAATATATAAGGTCCTTGATTTTTTAATAATGACTGTGAATATTCGGATACATTCGCACAAACCTTAGACTTAGACCTTAGTTGGAACTAACCTCGAAATTCGGCTTTCCATTTTCACAGTACTCAAAGTTCTGATGACAATTGCTAGGGCTGATGAGAAAAGGCGGAAATACTTTTGTATTTGTATATCCTTACATCTACTCTGAGTGTTGGTGAGGTTATGAAAGATGGAAATATAATTATTTTGTTCAGTCAAAGGTATTTTTTTTTTCTTTTTTAACTAATACTAACTCCAGACATTTATATCTGTCAAACCAACTGTCAGTGTCATTTTTCAGTAGTCTTTGCAATTTTATCGTGATGATATACATGCTTCAACAACGTTACCAAATTTTAGAAATTTGGTGAGAAATTTATTATCCTGTGCACCAAAATAATAGAGCAATCACACCATTTTACACCCGACATTTAAGGCCGATATTCGCCATATTGCTGACAGTTTTCGCCCATCATTTTCTTGGGAAGATATAGTAGCATCGAGGCGCATAAGAAGAGCGAGTTCTAAGAGAATATTTCATCCGTTCAGGAGAGTGTCGGAGAAGATCCGAATTTATCGATACGACCTCGTTCACAAGAGTTTGATCTTTTTCCGTCCTTTTTATGGAAAATTTTACGCAAAGATCTTGATTTAAATGCTTACAAGATCCAGCTCATGCAAGAATTGAAGCCGAATGACCATCTTTTGCGTCGATACTTCTATGAATAGGCCCAACATCGACTGGCTTTGGACCTGCTGTTTTATGGAAGAATGGTGTTAAGCTACGAGACTAAATTTTGGCCCAGTAAGTATGTAAGTAAGTACTATATGTCAAAATGTGGAGTGTACGGAGTGAAGATAATCTATAGGAGATTGCGGTCTGGTGCTGTTGGAGTCAACGTGCTATATTTTTTCAGAAATGAAGCTAAGCATGAATGTAAAAGAAATGTTTTCCCAGCAGGATGGCGCTACACACCGCACAGGAAACAAAACACTCAATTTATCGAAAGAAACATAATGACAGCATAATGTCGCGTTATGGACCCGTAAATTGGCCGCCCTCTTGATTATTTTTTTTATGTAGTTATACGTAAAGCCGCTAGTCTCCGCTGTCAAACAAACAAGAATTATTGTACTGGAAGTGAACATATACGGCCACGAATCCTTGAAACGTGGTCGAAAACTTTGTCGCTCGGATGACATTCATCAGATCCATCCGTGGGGGTATACATGTGCCCGAAGTTGTATTTAGAAACTAATTGCAGTATGCATTCTCTTCATTAAACATACGGACACCATGGGCGCCAGGGCTTTCAATTCCAACTCAGAAGGACCACGCAGTAAAGGACGACCTCATTTGAAAATCAAGTAGAAAGGGACCCGAGCCAAAGTGGAGTGTTGAGTCACCAATGTGAATCGGAATATAAAGTGTCACAGTCTCTTTTCGATCGCAAGTTTAATATTTAATTTCTGTCAGTAAAAATATTTTTGCGCTTCTGGGGCAGTCTTGCCTTAGCCCTCACATATTCTGTGTTGTAATGAAGTCGAAACTAGAATGTCATACAATTGAGAGGTCTTCTCAACTTCCCTATCAAGGGTTCGGTGATTACAGGAGTTTTACAAGACAAAAATCGCTCTTATCATTCCACGAAAGCAAGATAGTTGCACTTGATATTTCTAAGGCATTTGGCAGAGTTTGCCATCAGGCTCTTTTTCGTGCATTTGGGCTCGACGACTCTCTTCTTCAATAAATTAGAAACTACCTTTAGGAACGCTCAATTCAAGTTGTCTTGGATGGTTTCAAGTCTTATATTCACAAAATAAATGCTGGTGTGCCCCAGGGCTCCGTTCTGTCTCCGACACTCTTTTTAATTTTCATCGATGATCTCTTGTCTGCTACTTCTAATCCAATTTACTCCTTTGCTGACGACAGTACTCTCTGCTTCATATTCGTTCCCGAAATCACGTCCCTGCTCTTCGGCTGTAGAACGGGAACGGCAGCGTATGTTAAGCTCATTAAATTCCGATAAAAACAGCATAACCAATTGGGGAACTACACAGAGTGGAATTCAATGCTTCCGAAACACAATGCTGTCTGCTGTCGCCTAACCGAAATGCAAATACCCAACAATTATCCATGAATGGCATCTGCATCCTTGAAACCGAAAAACTTTCCATTCTCGGTATGTGTCCCAATGACAACTTACGTTAGAGTGACCACATATTCGAAGTCGCCAAAAATGCTGCGAAATGTCTAGGTTTCCTTAAGTGATGTAAGAAATATTTCACCCCCTCTGATCTGGCTTCAATATATAAGGCATTCATCCGCCCAAAATTGGAGTACAATGCTCACATCTGGTCAGGTGCTCCCAAGACTTCTTTGCGCCTACTAGATAGGGTTCAAAACCGCGCGATAAAACTAATAGGTGATGCTAATATTACACAGTCGGTTGACACCCTCGACCACCGACGTAATGTCTCCAGTCTCACCCTGTTCTATCGCTATTTTCACCACCAGTGCTCCTCTGAAATTGCCAGTAGCAATCCGCCCCTTCAAACCTCCAACCTGACAACCGTCTCGCTATGAAAGGTCATGAGTACACAATCAAGCACACTTTCGGACGCACCCTGAAATATCGTGATACTTTCATAAGCCGAACAACTCGCTCATGGAATGCCCTGCTGAGCTCTTTATTTCCTAGCCATTACAACCTTCAAACATTTAAAACCAACGTACTCGTACATCGGTACCTCTCTTTTACCCCTCCCTAAATTTCCTTCCCCCGCCCTATGTGCAAACATAGGGTACATAATTCCTTGTGCGCGCGCAAATTATATAAAAAAAAAAAACACGGACACGGCTGAGTTTCTCTTAATTTTTTGTTTAAATAAAGCCCTTGCTAACTTCTTCATGACCACAAAATTGCTAGGGTGTGCTAGAAGTTGATTTTGGATGGAATGTGTGGGGCTCATAGGCTAGCTAATAATTCTGTGAGGAATTTCTGACGGCTACAATCGTAAGAGATCGCCAAATCGTTTTCCGATTGAGTCTTTCCTAATCTCTTAAGAGGTCCTTTGCCGCCAGCATCAAGCATCGAATACAAATGGCAATACTGGCAGAAACCAGGGTTTCGAACGACTTCCACAACGAAATCCCTGGTCTGACGATAAGTGCTGGCAAGAACTTAGCAGATGCATGGCAAACCGCGCTGCATGGAAGGACTAGAACTGCTCACGAACACTGTGAGCAAATGAATAAAGACGAGCATCCGGTTCTCACAGGAAAAACTAAGTAGCATGAGAGATGATACTCCAGGAATGAGATTCTGAAACTTTACCGAAATGCCAAAAACAAAACATGCCACAGGCACAAACCCCAAACCGATGCCTGCAGAGGCGAAAAAGGCAAAATCGTAGTAGTGTCGCAGTCGGTGCTGAAGATTTGGAAAGAGCATTTCTGTAGACTGTATAACGCTATCAGCCAGAATGACCTTTTAACTTGTACGATGTAGACGAACAATTCTGTCCGCCGAACATGAAAGAAGATAGCTAGATTTAGCTTAAGTCCAACAAAGCTACTAGAGCGAATGGCCTGACTGCCGAGCTCTTGAAAGTGACATGCGATGACTTCGTAAAGAGCATACACCAAATTATCTCTGAAATATGGTTGGAGGAAAGTATGCCCGATGAATGGCACCTCATTATTTTTTGTCCGTTCCAAGACAGACTTCCTGAACTGCGCTAACTACAGAGGCATCAGTCTTCTTAAAATCGCATAAAAGATCTTATCTGCCGTATTGTGTGAATGTCTGAAGCCGTTCGTAAACAACCTGATAGATCCATATCAGTGTGGCTTCAGACCAGGAAAGTCTACCATCGATCAAATATTCACACTTCGGCAGATCTAGGAGAAGACCCATGAGCTTCAGATCGATGCACGCCACCTATTCATCGATTTTAAGGCCGCGTGTGACAGCATCTATAAAGACGAGCTATACAGAGCAATGTCTAGTTTCGGCATCCCTGCCAAACTCACCGAGGCCTTTGATGTCTAGAAAGGATTTAGACAAGGCGATGCGCTGTCATGCGATTTTTTCAACATCGTACTTGAAAGAATAGTGCAAAACTCACGAGCAAACACAAGAGGAACTATCTTTCAAAAGTCCGTGCAAATACTCGCATACGCCGACGATATTAACATAATCGGTAGAAAGAAGCGTGCTGTCAGTGGCGCTTTCGCGAGTATTGTGACGGAAGCGGCGAAAATGGGTCTAGCGGTCAATGAGGGCAAGTCCAAGTATATGCTGTCAAGGACAACCAACACCGACGTCTCGGGCAGAACGTCACCCTCGACAGATATAACTTTGAGGTACTCGTAGTTAAGGACCTTGTCTACCTAGGCAGTACTAGAGCTGAGATCAAACGAAGAATAACTCTTACCAATTTCTGCTTCTTTAGGCTAAGAAGGGAATTACTCGTATCTAGCAAAGTTCTCTCTCCTAAGACCCTAATAATCCCAGTGTTCCTTTATGGTGCAGACTTTATGAACTTTATTAAAAATGGATAAGGGTGCTCTTGACGTCTCTTCGGGTACTTTTCACTCCTGTCTACATTGACGGTGAGCCGATGGAGAGATACAGCAACATCGACCTAGCCAGAATAGTGAAGGTTCATCGACTGAGTTGGCTGGGTCATGTAGAGTGGATGGGCACCAAAACTCCGGTCCGTAAAGTATTCCAATCCGCCCCGAGGGATAATACTGTCGAGAAAGGCCGAGACTCAAGTGCCGCAAGAAAATTGAAGGGGACCTCAGCCAACTGGAGTCATATAGCAAAAGATCGAGCTGGCTGGAGATGCTTCTTGGCTGTGACCCACGTCCTCGCCGGACTGTAGCGTCATTTTAAGTGATGTAAGTATGTATGGGATTTTTCCACTTAAGTGATTGTAAGTGCATTGTATTTACTTAGACCTGTTGCAAAACTTCGTCCCAGTGTCAGCAGACTGCTGTATCGGAATTGATCCTTCTGCTAATTATAGACCTTATTATCCTGAGCACATCGACTGCTTTTCCATCAGATTCCTTTATTTCGTCCAAATTATCTCACTGACAAAATATTAAATAAATCCGACAGATTTAAAATTAAGCAAACATTTATTGGCAACAACGTGCACTCCAGCGGATGCATATACATAATTAAAAATTACACCACTATCGAAGCGGAATTGCAAATACTCGTACTTATTTTGCCTCCATCCGCTGATTGCGAATAATGGAAAAGCATGACACATTTCCCGTTTTCAAAATCGAAAATTCGATTAAACATTCCGCCATAAATAACATCAATTAAAATTTCAAAAATTTTGTGAACAGAATTAATGAGTTCTGTATGGAATTGTGCCACCCACTTTCGGCCATTTCCATAGGCCTCTCTACAAAGTGAGTACACGAAGTGAGTCCGACTGTGTGAGTTCATTTATTATCGGTAGTTATAATTACTCAGTCAAATGGATTATCGATATCCAAACAATTTGACATTTTATCGCTCAGATACTCGCACATTTTTTTTTTCTGTGTTTTTTGTTTTTATCTCTTCTCCTCGTGACGGTTCATTTGAACGAAATTTTCCAAGCGACCTAATCAGGCAATTGTAACACGCCTCCGTTTCCGCAGAATTGATTGCAAATTAAAAGCCTGGGGATGACAATGGCCCCGAAAATGATTCTAAATACAAAAAAATCTCAACCCAAAAACATCAGTCGAAATTGTCTACTAAAGGATCTGTTTTGTCTTTTCTCGATTTCAGGTACTACACCGAATAATTGGAACCATCGTGAGTTATCATAAAAAAGGACTCTTTCATAGGATACCCCAGAAACGAGGCAGCAACAACAATGAGAAGAACAATCGCAACGATGATGGAAATGTTGGAAATGATGGAAATGATGGAGCGAACGTAACATAAAAATAAAATCAGGAATTCCGGAATCCTTGACAACGTTTGCGCGTTGTCATCAAAACGAAATTACAAATACGAATAAAGCACGCGCATCGAAGAGTCCTTCCTTGCAGAGGGGAGTTTTCATGAGAATTTTGATCAAAAGAAAATTGTATACCATACAACCGAAGGATATAACCGCTATCAGCATCAGATGCATTTAAAGGAGCAATAATATCATAAAAGATCCCTCTACCTAGTGGTGCTACAATTACCAGCCAGTCAACAGTCACATCAAGCCACCACAAAACGAATCATAGTCACAGACAGAGACTTTAGGGGAAGATGATGTTGGTAATGATGATGATGCAAACAATGAGAGCTATAGAAACTACAGACACACCAGATAAAGCGATACAAAAAGATACTTCGAAGTAATTACCCCCACAGAAGAGCAACCAAGTGCGAATACATTGTAAACGAAGGACATACAAAAAAGGATCAAAAGACCAAAAGGGACGAGTACAGATGAACTAGAAAAACAAATCAAAAGAGAGAGAGAACGTAAAACCAGAGACAACACCCACATAGATACGAATACTTTAGCTGCTTTTTGATTATTCTAATGGTGTGCACATCAGGAGCATCGTTTGTAACTATAACACGATTATGGCCAAACAATTTGCCATATCCTTGGATTCCTTGGATATCGTTTTAATTATCCTTCAGTGCTTTACTACCACTACAACAACTACCACCACAAAAACCACAACAACAGTAATCGGCGATGATATTAGCGGTTATTCGCCAAAATACCAGCACCAATCAAGTCTAGCAGTTAACCTCAACATTAAAGATCAACCACTTCAACTTAAGCTACAGCAGCAACAGCTACAATTGCAATTACAAGTTAATAGTAGCAGTAGCAGTGGTAATAGTAACACTAGTGATAGTCGTAATTCATCTGAGATACTAGATACAAATCCTAGTACATATAATAAAGCACGTACTAGTAATTTAAAGAATAAGTTTGCATGTAATCAAAGTGTTAACAGTTCTGTCCGTCCGTGTAGAAGATCAACGGTCACTACACCAAAAAGACGTCCTGTGTCCTTGTTGCCGGGACTCAGTTTGCACAGCAATCATCAGTGGAGCTTTAAAAGAGCGAAAAAAGTCAAATCAAAGGACGGTCGTCGTCGGGAATTGTCATTTATGATGCGCGTCCAACAGCAACAACTCCAACAGCATCCCTTCAAGGTGAATCAAGTGTTTGAAGCTGAGCGTAAATTTCGCAGTGGCACTCTAAGCAATGGCAAAATCGTCCTATTGGGTCTGTTTGAATTGTCAACACGAGATGGTCCTCGACCGGATGGACTGAGTGAGTTGGGAGCAGCTCAAATGGCTGTACAGCATATAAATCGAAAAAGACTGTTGCCCGGCTACACTCTGGAGCTGGTGACGAACGATACGCAGGTAAGCTGGATGGGGTTGTTTTTTTTTTCTTCTTCTTTTTGTTTTTTTAAGAGCAAATTCACTTTTTTACGTTTACACCAATGGGATGGGTAATTCAAATTCAAATCAGAGGATACAAATTACTAGGATGTGAACTGCATTCATCTGATAGACAATAGAATTTACCTGGCCGCTGGAAATCAAATTCGATGAATCGATTACGGCTACTAGGCATAGAAAAGGGAAAAAAATCTAAATTTTCAGCGATGAAGGGTTCTCTTGAATTTGAGATTTTTCCTTTAAATGGAATCCAGTGGTGGCAGACTTTTAGAGTTTCTATTGATTGCATTGTAGATCATTTTGGGAGTTTTGCCATCTCTTCCAGTGCTTTTCAATGAAAAATGAACATCATCGTGGCCGTGTGCTTTTACAACATATCAGAATCGCAAATTAAAACAATCAGGCATTCCATTTTTCTAAAAATTGCTGGAGTCTGTTGTTCCCGGACAATGGAACCTCCTAGGGCTTCCACTATTCACTATTGGTCTAAAAAAATGTTGGAAGGAAATACACTGACTCAGTGTCTTAGAGAATATTTATTCCGCAGTCGTATCTATTGTATAATACGAGGGCGGGTCAATAAGTCCGTGACTTTTGGATAAAAACACAGATTTTTTGATAAAAAAATAATTTTATTTTTCAACGTAGTCTCCCTTGAGCTCTATACACTTTGTCCAACACTTCTCCAATTTTTTTATCCCTTCAAAAAAAAATGATTTGTCGAGGTCCTCAAAATAGGCCTTTGTTTGCGAGATGACTTCATCATTGGAGTCAAATCTTTTTCCACCAAGCCATTTCTTCAGGTTTGGGAACAAGAAGTAGTCGCTCGGAGCCAAATCTGGAGAATAGGGTGGATGAGGGAGCAATTCATAGCCCAATTCATTGATTTTTGCCATGGCAACTGCACATGTGTTTGTGGTCGACTGTGAGCAAACGCGGCACCCATCTTGCGGAAAGCTTTCTCATGCCCAAGTGATCATTCAAAATTGAAACCACTGAGCCATGCGAGATCCCTACGGCTTCCGCAATCTCTCGCACTTTCAATCTTCGGTCGGCCAACACCATATCGTGAATTTTTTCGATTGTTTCGGGTGTAGAGACCTCAACTGGGCGTCCAGGACGTTCGGTATCTTCAGTGCTTGTACGGCCACAACGAAATTCAGTAAACCACTTTTTTACCATTGAAATCGATGGTGCAGAGTCCCCATAGTATTTATCAAGCTTAGCCTTGGTCTCGGTAATGGTTTTTTTTCGCAAGAAATAATGCTTAATAAGCACACGAAATTCACTTTTTTCCATTTTCTCCTCAAATTAGTGAGTAGTCTGATAAAAATAGCTGTCAAACATAAACTAACTGACGCAGCAAGTTTAAATTTTGACAGGAGTCAACTGACAGATGCCTGTTGACAGGAGCAGTGTTGCTGTTTCAGTAAAGAGGTCAGAAATTCTAAAAGTCACGGACTTATTGACCCGCCCTCGTATTTCGCGAAAATATTCTCAGAGATATATTGTTAGCTTCATCAAAGCATTTGGGAGTCATTTGCAACAAAATTTCCTTCGATTTGTCGTTTCGTAAGCTTCAATTTGAACACTCTGTTGACTCGACTTCTCGTCTCCGTTCACTTGATGTTGTCTCATGCAATGTACGATATTGCCAACCAATCTGTTCAGATAAACACAGAAAGGGGTTTATTACATTAGCGAATCCGATTAACTGTCTAAGGGTCACAATTTCATCCCTCAAAGAAGACTGATATCATCTCTTCTGTGGACTACAGAGGTCAACAAAATACATCTAACCCTAAGTAGAGGGGGATTAAAGTACGACGATGGCGTGGTTCTTATGTCCACCGGAAAGCTCTTCTCTACAAGCAGAAAAATTCTGAAATATTCCCGTTGTCACATGAAAAAAGTGATCTTCTTTCGACCGGTGAAGAGTCTCTGCCTGAGACTATTCAGCCTTCTATCCTATAAGGCTTATTCCTTAAAACAGAGGAATTCATTCATTATCGTGTCGAACCCAGGTTCATTATTGTTCATTCGCTCGATGTAGCTGAGTCAATTTAGTCGTTGAATTTTAGCTTTTTGTACTACAAACACACCTAAGTGAAGTGAAGTTTTCGGTTGTACCATCTCCTCCATTCGCCCTCCTCACACAGGGGACCAAATATTCGCTGAAGAAATTTTCTCTCGAAAGAGTTCAGTATCTGTACTCTATTCTCTCTGTTCAGTATCCATTGAAGGATCAATGTTTTATAGAACTTGCACTTGGTCGTCCGAGACAGAAGTTCTGAACTCATTTGTTTAGCCAAACCCATGTAGCAGCGGTAGCAGTTTATGATGATTTTGAGGCAGATAACCTCCTTAACTACCTCGAAGTTGTTGCTTCTAACAGTAGCCTTTTGTCCTAAGCGGTGGACAGATGTTTTTTTGTCTGTCTTGTCCTCATTCACTACAAGGTCTTCCAACTTTTCCTGTTCTTCAATCATCGTCCTCTGTTACAGCACTCTGTTACCGGCCGATGATATCGGTATCCGTCCGTGTACCCTAGTAGTTGGACAGATCTGTTGAAGAAAGTGCCTTCCGTGTTGACATCTGAAATACGCGCTGTCAGTTGCAGCACAAGATTGAAGAAATTACACGACAATGCATCACCTTGCCGAAATCAGATGCATATTTGAAACAGTTTGAAAGAGCTGTTCCCAAAACGAGCATTACACCTCGCGTTTTTCAGTGGCACGCGACACAATTAGATCAGTTTTGCTAAGATCCCGATTTCGGCCATCGCTATGTAGACCTCCTGACTATGATGTTGTCAAATGCGACTTTAAAGTCAATGAAAAAGTGATATTCTTGTCACATCATCTTGTCGATAGTTATTGCAGGACATAGGACCGCTAGTCCAGTCATCGACCATACTCTCATCCACCCATCCTTGGTGATTTAGTGCATGCGCCCTATCAACACATAACCTACGTACTTGAAGATCTCCTCTTCCCCCATCACTTTCTCTTCATTAGGCCCATTTAGCAGCTGCTGGAAATGCTGCTTAAATATATCTACTATTCCCTGCAATTCAGTGACTAGGTTTCCAGATGGATGTCGCTTACCAACCAATCCTCCAAAGATGTTTTCCTTCCCGATTTTGACATTCAAGTCTCTGATCATGATTTTGGCGTCATACTTCGGATAGATTCCGTAGGCTCCAGAAGACAATGAGATTCCTTCTTGATAGTGTCTTCTACTTAGTCTATAGAGGCGTGTGCACATATTAGGCTGATGTACGAGTATCAACCAAACGTTAAGTTGTGGAACCAGTCTTGTAGGTGAAAACCAAACCCCAAGACTATCCCTTCGACGGACCTCAGCCTCAGCCTATGATATGTTAGAATGGTGGCAATCCACAAACAAAACTAGCAGCCTGGAGTATGTGACACCAGGAGAGAGGACTGCATGTGTAGGCACAAATTTTGCCATAAGAACGAAACCAATGGCAGAACTTGAAACTATGCATGTGAAAGACAATTATAGCTGGATTTCAGCAGAGCCGAACAAATAAAGATTCTCTTAAAAGGCGAAGCTGAGATACCTACGCTTTTTGGGTTATTCACGTACCATAATCGTGTAATAGAAGGGCGCCTTACTAACGACTACTTCTGCAAAGGCTTTTTGGAGATATGCCTCGGCTTTTACCAAATTCTTGTTGACGTGCGTTCATTGACTAGTCTGCGCCATGCTAGCCTCAGCCTCTTCTGTCTTAGAATTATTATTTCAGTAGAACTGTGACCAGTTTCCTTAAGGGGCTCCGAGTTCCAAGCACCATTATTGCATTACGCATTGAAAATCTCACCGGACTTAAAGGGGCTAGGCTTCTGTTTCATTCGGTTGGCTATATACATTACCCAGTACCACACTCATCAGAGTCGATATTTCCGAGGTCCTGCAATTCTTTCAGTTTTGACAAAGTTAATCTTCAGACTAGTTACTCCAATTGCCATTTCGTGGAGGCCAAAAATTCTATGAGATACAAAGCAAAAGTCATCAGTGTAGTCAAGGTGTTACAATTTGATGTCAGGGTCCATCGAGCTTTCCTTATGCCACGATTTGTTCTTGGTAAGCATCTTCAGCACAAATAAAGGCAGATAAACACCTTTTAAAATCGATAAACAGGCAACTCTTTTACTTAATCCGGAACGTTCCTTGACCTCCACCAACAGCGCAATAGTCGAACTAGTTTCTTTGAGCAGATCCCATTATTACTCGAATAATTTTTTCCTGAAAGCAATTAAGGTTACTTCTGTCCACCTTGATGGAGTCTATGCTTCTGGACTACAGCAGATCTTTGACAGGAAGGATCCTAAGCAGTGCTTGGTTTGTTGTTCGTGGGGCGACTATGATATCTACGTTGTATAAGCTTACAGTGCATCGTGAGTATTTAGACGAATTCTTAACCATCTCAAAGGTTTAATTTTCTAATACATAAAACGCGTTGTCTTTGATGATTTGCTTACAATAGTTCCAATGATCTTCTATCCTTGAGATTCTCGAAAGGTTTTGCGAGAAAAGAGCAATCTCTTGCTATTGTAGCTGTTCGAAGTGAAACCTCTTCCGTGGTCTGAGACGTGAAATATTTTAATTTAGCTACGTAAGGGTACTAGACGACACGATGTTAACCTTTCGAAGTGCTCGGAGTACATGTAGAATACTGTAGATATGCCCTGCATCTTGATGCCAGAGTTCTTTATCTGGTTGATGAATTAGGTGGCTGCCAAGTTATTCTATTAACTTGTAAGAAATGTGTGCTATATATGATGACATTTCGCCGCGCCATCAACTCTATTAGCCTGACCTATTTCGGAATTGGTTACGCTTTTCAACTCTGCCACCAAAGTTGTTCAGCTTCCATATCTTGGCGTTGTTTGCATTCAGATTCAATGATAGAACATATAAAACCCAGATAACGTTCCTAACAGAGGTTTCATCTTAGACACCAATGCCAAAAGAAGCCTTCTTGTTTCCTCAATTCTTTAGGGAAACATTTTCAATTTTAGTTGCACAAGGTTATGAATGTGAAGATGCTTTAACACATAGTTCGCTTTACTAAGTTACCCCATGATCGAGCAAATAAAAACCTTAAGGTTTCCAAAAGGAAGACTTTCAATGTAAAATTCTTGGCCTTTCAAGAGAGTTTCGTTTTTCATATTGCAATCCTCCACTTAAGAGCGTACAATTTCTGCTAAGAAAGCATCTATTGTTGATCCAATATTCACACTCGGTTTCGTCAGTCTTAAGGGCTTAGCCCCATTGGTGAACCAGTACCATCCCATTTAATGTTTACTTGTACTGCAGATTTATTGGCTGCACCACCGGTTTCATTCGAGCATCATTCCCAAAAAATTACATCAACAAAATGATTTCATGAGCCTCATGGTCAACCTTCGAGAAGTTGGTCAGTTTAAGTTGGTGTCATTTCCACAGACCTATTTCTTCTTACTATAGGTGTTGGAGGAGTAACGCTTGAGCCCACGACTGCAGCTGCACCCTTGTTTTCACTCGCAACAAAGCCTTATTTCCTTTTCTTACGCGTACCAGTCCTTTAGAATGTCAAAGACAAGCCTACAAAAGAAGATCTAGAAATACCACCGTCTAATTGGTGAGTGGGGTTGATATCATTACAACCTAAAGAATTCGAATTACGACTGCAATCAAAAAGTAAATGTGTAGATTGTCACTATTACAAAAACTAGCAGCATCTGCTGAGGTCAGCGTACTTCTAAGCTATTTCTCAAGAAACTTGTCAAAGCAGTCAGTTGACTCCGCTGTACACTCTCTGTAGCAACACTGTACAGGAACTATCTTCTTATAACTGTACTTCCTTAATGACATTATCTGGCCGTATTCTACGAGATATCTGGGGCGGTGTAATGGATAGTTATGCCTCCTTATTTCGAAGCATAAGAACTTACACCATTTCACCCTAAAGCACAATAATCCAGAATATAAATTCTCAGTGTTGGTACATATACTCGTAATGTTAGCAGCGTGCAGTACATTATTTCCACCACCCTAGTGCTTAAAAATGACTTCTTCCTCTTCTTAGGATTTTGCGAACAAAACTACACAAATTGCACATTTGTTTCTAAGAAAATGTGTCACAATCACATCGTTAGTTCATGCTTAAGTGCACATATCAAGCCACATAGATGATTAAGTCATGATTAAATGAAACGTGTTCCCAGGGATAAGAACACTGTACAACAAGATCCTATCCTTTCCTGCTGGAGAAATTCTTATTTCTGGCTTCTTTCGACAATTTCCTTTGGATTGTGTGTGTATTATCAAATATTTACTTCAACAATGCCTTTGTGACCATCACTCCACAAAAAGAATCACAATCACAATTATATCACCACCGCCGCCACTGGTGTATGAGAGCAAACGAATCTGAATCCACACGCAATCAGATTTTACCGTCACACGTGCCAAACACCCTAACACTACGAGGAGACTTAATTTGATGGTAAATTAAAAACAAAAAGACGGCAACACCCTCGCCTACCGTCACATGCTGGTAGTCTCCGTTCGTGCTGTTGCTTCTGCCTACACATTTTTCACACTTAAATTTTCATTTACTATCCAATCTTATGAAGTGGGCTTCATATTTAAATCAAAAGATACAAATACACTAACACCTATTCACATAAACTCCCACTCACCATCGGCCAGCTCGACACAACTCATAAACAAGCATTATCCTGCCTTATGCTCTTAATATGTGTTTCTGTGTATTTTCCAGTGTGATCCCGGTGTTGGAGTCGATCGATTTTTCCACGCCATCTACACGCAACCCTCCACACGAATGGTGATGCTCCTTGGATCGGCTTGTTCCGAAGTTACCGAAAGTCTGGCCAAAGTGGTGCCTTACTGGAATATTGTACAGGTGAGTGGATACCATGAATGGCTTTATGCCGCATCTGCTATGCAAATTCTCAGCGTGCCTTGTTGGAGTAATTTGAAAAAGAAAAAAAAAAAGAAAAAAGGATTCAATCATTCAAATTACCCATAAAATCGTTTATACTATCATTCCAACAAATCCACCCACGTGAACATCCTCAAAGGTTTCTACTCCTCTTCGAAACTCAGCTGTCAAAAGAAGAGAGGAAGAACAGCAGAGGAAGCTCTTCCATTTCCTCCATCATCTCTGTATCCATTTCCCGTGTTCTGCACATGAATTCCACTTGATTGGACAGAAATCGTTCGTAGATTTTAACTTGAATGACATTGAAGATGCGCTTCATCTACAATGTACTCCTACGAGTATATGGTTTAATTTTTTTTGTTGGTTTTGTCTCTTGTATGCTTGCAGGTATCCTTTGGGTCGACATCACCCGCTCTTAGTGATCGTCAAGAATTTCCGTATTTCTATCGCACCGTTGCACCAGATTCATCTCATAATCCGGCGAGAATAGCATTTATCCGACGCTTCGGCTGGGATACAGTGACAACGTTCTCACAAAATGAGGAGGTGCATTCGTTAGCTGTGAATGACCTGGTTACGGAGCTAGAATCAGCGAACATATCGTGTGCGGCAACTATAACATTTGCGGAAACGGATTTTCGAGAGCAATTGCTGCTATTAAGGGTAAGTTAATGGGTTTTTGGGTATGAGTTTGACTTGAGATGCGTTGGGGGAGGAAGTCGATTTTGTGGCAAAATAATTTTACATTTCAAGCATCCGGGTATTGAGATGAAGACAGTAATCTCCTAGGACTTGGTTTATTGCTCGTCGTCATGATGGTTTTAATTCAATTAATTCCTAATCACTGCGGTTTCACTGGGAGTACTTTGAACTACTACTCAACTGTTATTTGCTGAGGTTCTCTGGCTTATAACGTACCCCTTATACACATTTCCAGCACTGGGATTTAATTTTGTTTGATGTGAGCATATGCGAAATTGAGTAGTTTCCATATAACAAGCAATTGAACTTGTAGTTAGGAAAGTAGAGGACGTTCGATTTTCATCTCAAATGTGGTTCTGACGTAGAAGCTTTGGACATACCATTACACATCCAATTAAGTTCGAGTAGTTTTAGCCCATCCACATCTTATGTGCCAGCACATAAGATCTTCCTTTCTGACGTTGATGGGGGGGATGATGCAACCTTTTTTATACAGCCCACATTTCCTAGTTTATCGGATTCCATGTAACTTCTAACAAAGATTTTCTATGAAATCTATCTTCTTCTCTTTAACTGAAACCTCCAGCACTCAAAGACCACGAGTACTATCTTGCAGAACTGTGAAGGGCTTGTTTTTGAGATTGTGATCTGAAGAAAATGAGAAGTCTTCATCGTGAACATTCCTCACAGTTGGCCTTTAAAGTTGCTTAATCTATAAATTGGGCAAAAATGTTTCATTATTTTTGAAAACGAATTCTATCTTTGTCGCACCTTTTCTTAGATCACTTCGATGGAAAAATCTTTTCCATTTGATGTCATACGTTTTCATATACTTCTTTGTTCTTATAAAAGGATGCACCATCAAGCTTAAGCCATTCATTATTTTCTTGGGCCGAAAGTTATCTGCTTTCTGATTGGCAACTTCCTTGTTTCTGGCTCAACCTTGCTTAGTATATATATACTCGTAGCTTAGTGAATATTGACGAAGACTGTAATTTTTCTTACAACGTTTTCGGCCATAAGTGTGATGACAACAACAACAACAAGGTAGTTGGACAAGCCGATCTTTATAAGTCAGAAAATTCGAGCTTCCAAAACATCCAATGCGTTCGTTATGTCGTTTACAACACGGTCTTTCTTATAGATAGTCGGATCTCAACAGCGCCTCCTCCCTCTATGACTTATATTGTTCAATATTCTACAAGAAAGGGCAACTGACTCATCTGTATTTATAGGCATCGCTATCTAATTATCCAAAGAAGCTAAGTGTTTGAGTGTCTGTATACTAAATATTTTACATCGAAAGCCTCTAAAGCGCTGTCGGCAAGATCGTTTGGACCTATACTGCCAAGATAAGGCTATCATTAAATTGTTGCAAAGAACGGTCTGCCTCGGCTACATTGGAGCTTTCCCTAACGCTCTTACCACTCATTGATTAATCGCTCTCCCTTTGATATTCATATTATTGGCATTTTGTGTTTGAAGATGTAGGCTTTGCGCTCCGAATGTGGCTGTGGTTTAAACCTAAATCGGAGGCAGAGTACACCTACAGGTCTCACCCGATGTAGAATTGCAAAAAGTACTAAGTGCTGAGACCGTAAGATCTGAACAGAGAGCCTTGTCCGATCCCGTGAAATAAGGTCCACTGCGACAGGTGTTCACGTTAACCACAGAGGCAATCGTCTTTTTAATCTGGTCTTATGGACATGCGGTCTGATGCAATGACATCAAAACTCTTGGTGTGGGAAAATACGATATCGACTTTCCCTATGCCCAGGCACTTGTTTCGGCCAGAACCTGGGTCGAAATCCAGTCTGGTGTTCACGGATGACTTCAAAACCGATATAGAATGTGTCGCTGAAGTCTTTCTGAAGGACAAAAACGTTCAATTTTAGTCCTCGTAAGTAAACGTGCGTCTGTCTTCCAAGCTGAGATATACACAACTCTGATGGCATCGAATTATATTTGGAACAATTGGTGGGAAGAGCGAAGCGTTTACATCTGTAGCTATAAGTGCGTGCGTAAGTAGCTGTGGGTGAGTTCGAACCTCCAAAAAAAAAATGAAAAGGAGAGAAGAGTTTTTCAGGAACCGAACCTATGCTAAGTCTGCCTATGTCCTTGAAGATTTAGTTTAATATAAGCATATTTTCAGATGACAGAAGTCCTCAGTTATGAAAAATTCTTGTCTAACTTTGCCTTTGACAATGAATCTCTCTTAATCCACCCCTAAACGACGAACATTCTCGCCGAACCTGCTCGTGCTCGCTATATTTTTCTCTTGTAGGGTCTGGTTCGCGAGCCGCTCGCTGTTGGCGAAAAATTTCGATTTTTTCGTGTTCGTTGGCTTCGATGTTCGCCATGTAGGGCCATGTTCGCGAGCAAACCTCATTTTTGCTGTGAATGCCGCCGAGTTCATATCACGGATGAAAGACAATGGCTCATGTTTACACTGTGAAGAATTAACACTAAATGAATGCTCGCCAAATGTGCTCGTCATGTAGGGGATAACGCAAATGAGCAAGTTCGGCGAGCATGTTCGTCAATTAGGGCTAGCTTTACACAATGTGCGATGTTTTCTTTCTCTGTAAGAATTTGCGAGACTAAGGCTCCGATTCTAGTCTTCATCGAAACCGAGACCGAAGACAGACACACATCCTGGAAAGGCTAAGGACGACGAAGTACATTGCAGAGACTATCAAGCCTGCTCTTTACTAAGGGCTATAGTGGACAGATACTTTCACAGGAAATCCTATCTTCAATCACCATACCAAGATCAGAATCAGGCCAATATAAGGACTCCCTGTATTGATATTGAAACTCGCATCGAAGTGCCGTTTCCAGCGTTTTGAAATAAAATTTGCCAGTTATGCCATCCCTCCAAAATTCGCAACAAACTGCCACTCTTTGCTGATGCATTAGCTATTCGATAATCACGTGCAGAATTTCCTATCCCGGCTTAAGTATTAACGTAGTCGCCGAGATGCTGTTAGTCCCAAACTAAGAAGCCATAACAAAGCGTCCTTTGCCTTCCAATTGCAGAGTCAATTAGACTTTGTTAGAGAATGATCCGAGATCTGTGTGCAAAATTCTCATCAGCAATGCAAATCGACGTTGTTGGATTGAGACGAAAACTCTCGGCCATGCAACCAGATTCTCGACGATGCGTATCGAGAATGTTGTCCACAAGCAGGCGAATCTCTTGAATTTTTGGCACAAACTTCAATACGGCAGAGGCACCAGCTGCTTCTTTTCGGTAAACACACTTTTTGAGCAACACAGCACTCACATTTGAAAAAGTTTGACATATTTCCCAAGGTTGTTTAAGCACAAGGCTATTAATTTCGTTTGGCTTAGATGTTGAACTGACTTATAGTCAAAATTTTAACAAGTGAAGAGTTTTGTCAGTGTCAAAATAATATATGATTATACAATAATAATACAATGTTTGTAGTTGACTTTTGGTTACACAATGCGAACAAATTTTGTTTGGAAGTGACGAGCGAAAGAGCTACGTATAGCTGTCCATGGGAAAATCACTCAACGCTTAGGTCTAAGCCTGCAACGTTAAATGTATGAAGTTGTGATTTGTTAATAGTAATTGAAAATGACAATTTCATTGCAAACTGCAATCTTTTGAATTGGAATGGAACCAGAGGATCTCCCATTCCATCAATGGAATCCGGGGAATTAACACGGTTTCTCCAGTTCCATATCCGGTCGGAATTTTGCACTCTTTGCACTTTTGCAAAAGTTTTTAGACGTTTAGCCTGGAGACGTGTAACATTGCACAATTTAGGTGAATTAAGGTTTCGCAATAAAATAACAGGACACCCTTCTTCTAAGACCAATTTTTGTGGGTGCAATCCATAAGGCTGCAAGCAATTGAGAAATTCTGTTGGAAAATGTAATGCCTCTTCCTGGTCCAACACGATGTCAACAGAGTAGTATGTTGTGTATTAACTTTAGAGATAATCAAGTCGTTCACTTTACCATCTTGATCGTTAGTAAGTGACAAAATAGCTCTTTCCTTGAACCAAATGTTGGTGACTAATTCTTGGAGATCATTTACTAAAATGCAAAAGTTTTGATCTACATAATTTCTCCCAATTTTTTGTGACATCTGTCCATTTCCTATTTTGAGCAACAACTCTGAAAAATGTCGGTTTTCGTATGCCGACAACGACGCTCTCATATATCTTCTAAGTTCTAATCTATTCATACACTGCCAGAAAAAAAGATCCTTTCAACGAAGCATTGATTTCATCAGCACGTGTCCCTCTTGCTGCCACAGGTAAGATTTGCCAAAAGTTGCCAGAGAGCAATATCGTGCACCACCCATGGGTGAATCCGTACTGCGCAAATTGAAAACTTGTTCGACATGGTGGCTTTGTCCCAAACTATTAATAAGCAGTCACGTATTAATTTTCCAGTATAACTTTGTTTTGAAATGTCCTCAGTAGCAATTCCAGCGGAAGTTTGAATGTTGTATGAGCGGTTCTGCCTGCTTCCGAAAGTGTAGCTGTTGATATGAAATGTTTTTCCTGCATCAAGAGAATATAACTATTCGTTTATTTCTGTCAATTGATGTTAATAACGCATCGTATATTTTTTTTTAATCTATGTTCATGCAATGTTCATCTTGAGCTATAATTTGTAACAGTTGAAATTGATCGTAGGCAGTTTCTCTTGCGTATTCGGCGTAAGTTAATTCAGGCTTCGTTATATTTGTAGGCATCGGCAGTCCAAAATCCGAAATGGATCTACCCGAAAGTTCTTCTACTTCCTTATACAAATCTAACAACGCTTCATCAAAAATATTTTGATCATATTGGACATAATCTGACATTAACTCTCGCCGTCGTCGATTCAGTATATCTTCGGCCATATTTTCCTCATACTTATTCCAGAGAGATACAATATCGGTCCCTTGATGAAAGGCTATAATAATGGCAAACAAATACCTAAAAGATCTCGATGAACTGCAAACAGTAGCTTTCGTTAATATGTTGTTCCATTGAGAGTCGTCTTCCAAGAGACCCATCGCTTTGCATGCCGCTTTATAGGTATCACTCGTTACTCCTTGTATTGTTCTGAGGTGTGGAATATATGATTGGCCCTTACAAATGTGAAGTGGCATTCTCAAGTGAAAACATTCCCTGTTGTCGGGATGAACTATAGTAAATAGCATCAGTTTTTTTTAACTTCAGGGAAAACTTCAACTGGAGTCCCTTGTTTCCTCCATTGAAAGGTTCTAATTCGGTCTAGTTTTGTTCACTTACCATACCAGCAGATGGACATGTTGCAACCCACGTTTCTGCAACGTTGTATCCAGGGGTAAAAATACGAGTAGTCTAGTGTGCACTGGCCCGCTTTCCCAATTTCCGATTGCAACTTGCAACCAGCAGGAAAATTATCTAGGGCTTCCATCTAACGAATCGGCAGAATGGCTTGGGCAATCTCACAATTTTTGTTGTTCCCTCCAAAGCTTCGTAAAAATTGGGTGTAATTGAATACAGATTTGTTGCAGGTAGAACTACAACATGTTTAAAATTGAAAAGAAAATTTGGATGCAGGGAATTCATATTTTTTTGTTTTTCGACAACAGCAGCATGACTACCTTCGACCGGATCTGACGACCAAAAACTGCCTAGCGTACACATTGTACAACACGGTCGTCAGACTTCATTCGTGAGATATATTGGAGAAAAAAGAGAAATAGAGAAAAAAAACACTTTTTTACCTGGAATGGACATTATTTCCTTTCTTCCGCGCCGATCCTCACTCGTTGGGCCAACTGGTTTTATAGAAGAGGGAGATGAAGTTCGAAGAGAAAACGGGGTAAAATTTTGAACCATACCCCGGTTAAACCCCGGGGTAAAGTTAGTCCAGTGTGCGCTGGCCCGTTGAAATCATAAACGAAAATGAAAGATGCTCTGAAGTTGTCGGACAAGTGTTCACACACAATAACATGTCGTCCGACCAAGCGAAAAAGTTGAAAAAGTTGAACTTCTATACAACCGATCGGATCCACCGTACAATAAAGTACATTTTAGTCTGTCTGACGAAGTCGAAAGACCCAGTCGAAGGATTTGTCGTACAATGTGAACGCCGCTACTCGTACGAAGTCCTAGATTGGATTGGCAAATTGAGATGTGTGTAGGGTCGCACACAATTTATTCCAACTCAAACGTCCTAGAAATTATGTGTACAAATTGCCTCGTATGTATCTACGAGTATTAAATTTTAGCCCGCGTAAGCAATGTAAATTTATTTTTCGGCGACTTGATATAAAAAAATTGCTTTTTTCTGCTTACAAAAATACTTTATTAGGTTTTATTATATATATAAACCTTCCATCAACAATTATCTAAATGATGGTGAAGATCGCATAAAAATCTGTTGTGTGGTTTAGGAGGAGTTAGCGGCTACACAGACAGACACGGAAAGCGACTTTGTTTTGTACTATGTAATGATTTAATGAGGTCAATTTTACAAGCCAACCTGGTAATTGTTGTCCTAGAGACATCCTTTTGGCATCCCGCGTGGTTTATACACGTGAAAAGCATTAAATTCGATTAGGTGAACAGAGGATGCAATTAATCCTTTATGGCTTTCTTCAGTAACCCACTAGAGTACTCTGACGGTAGTTGACTTCTATCGCTTTCTTACAAAGATGTCACTTGCAAAGACTCTTAAATCAGGGGCTCACTTTCCTGAAACTAGAAATCGATATCAAGAAATTCAGTCGAACAAATCCATAGGAATCCGCAGTCCAATTTTGCTTGGTTAGGAGTAGCGTATAGTAGTTCTCTGAATAAGAGCATCATTCAAACATTGTGGAGTGTCAGTTTTCCTCATTAAAAAAGCACACTTACCACAAATGGGGTTTGTGGTTTCATTGTACATTCTTCCCAAATGTTGCGTCAATTTTCATCCAGTTTCGAAACAAGGATCGACTACACCTACGACTATATTTCGACTCAAGTTAAGTTCTGCAAAATGAAAGGAATCTAGAGATACCCACACGTTCGAATCGCAAAAATGTTTCAAATTTCGTTATGATTCCACAAATTTTAGCACTGATACTTTTTCGATGTTAAAATCCCTACGAGGTGCAACATGGTTATAGTCTAACATTCTAATGAGAGCCCACGTCAATGCTCTTGTCGAATAAATGGCAGAATACCACCAACGTGCAATTACCAATTCAAGCAAATGATGTGAGTAACCCTCGTTTCAGTTTGTAAGGGATATTTTATCAACCAAGACGAAGCTAACCTTTAAATCTACTCCACGCACCAATATCTACTTCCAATCCTTAAATCTACATTTGACTCTGTTAAGCCTCAACCAGCTGTTATTTTACTCACCCGACCCGACTCCTTTCAAATCATTGATTCAACTAATTCCGGTATCAACAGAATAAAATCCCTTCGGGGCACGGCCTTCTCTTCTCAGAACCTTTTACTTTTCACCCTTCAAGCCATTAATATTAATTTACTCGTATCTCTGTTAAACTAGTTCCGACACAACCCCGAAGGATACAGATTATAAATTCTACTTCCTCACCAACAGAGCTAAATTACTCGTATCCCTGACATTGAAATTCATTTCGAAAATATTTCCTCTTAACTCAAATGAAATTCATTTCTATTCTCCATGCCCGCCCGTAACCGTACTGAATGGTTTCGTAAAATGTAAAACAGGAACTCGACACCCGCATCATCATCGGAAGTTTTTCCCAGGACCTTGCACCGAAAATTTTCTGTGAAGCCCATAAACTTCGTATGTTCGGTGCTGACTATGTTTGGATTTTGCACGAGGAGAGCATGGGTCCACCGTGGTGGGATCGATTACCACCGGCCTGCACAGTTCTGGAACTACGGGCAGCCGTAGAGAATCTCATCATTGTATCCAGTCACAATAGCATTGTCGGCAATAACATCAGCCTCAGTGGATTGGTGAGTATTTTTGTGGAGGACAAAGTCAGAGTATCTCTCACTCTCTAGCTGTGAACTTCATGTGTGATAGACATAATTAAAATAGCTCCAAACCCGCAGAACAATGCTATGTTCAACAACGAGCTGATGACCCAATTCGAGATTAGCAATGTTGTGTCAAAGTATGCTCCACAAACCTACGATGCAGTATGGGCCATTGCGCTGGCTCTACGTGGTGCTGAAGACCATTGGAAACGTGATGCCATACAGTCGAAACTGGACAAATTCGACTATACTCGCAGTGACATGGCCTGGGAGTTCCTACAACAGATGGGCAAACTGGATTTCCTTGGAGTGTCGGTAAGTGTGAAATGTTGTTTTGGTTTTTTTATACTCGTATGCTCCCGTAGACTTTTGAACTTTGTCATCCGTTAAATTACCGTGTTTTTAGGGTCCAGTGTCGTTTAGTGGCCCTGACCGAATAGGTACGACGGCTTTTTATCAAATTCAAAGGGGGTTCCTCGAACAAGTGGCCTTGTTCTATCCGGCCGAGGAATTTCTGGATTTCCAGTGCCCAAAGTGTAATGCCATCAAATGGCATAGTGGACAAGTGCCGATTGCCAAACGAGTGTTCAAGGTTCGCGTCGCTACAATAGCTCCGATGGCCTTCTATACGATTGCTACCCTTTCATCGGTGGGCATTGCATTGGCTATAGCATTTTTGGCTTTTAACCTACATTTTCGGAAGTTAAAGTAAGTGTACCGTTATTATAATTGAAAATGGATTTTTAAGTCCTCTTGCTGAGATGTAGAGTTTCTTGTTTTTTTTTTTTTATCGTTGCCGTCGTTGTGCCGCTTAACCCTCGATGGAACACTTTCAGAGCAATAAAACTTTCAAGTCCAAAGTTGAGCAACATCACTGCTGTTGGATGTATTCTTGTGTACACAGCAGTCATCCTCTTGGGACTGGACTACTCAACACTGCCGTCGGCGGAGGACTCTTTCTCAACTGTTTGCACGGTGAGTTGTTTAAATTTAAATTATCTCCTTTTTTTAGTGAACTTAATTTATTTAATGCACTTCTGTGACCACACAGTCAGAGACAATTTATCCGAGATACTATTCTCGGGAGTACGTTAGCGAAGAACTGGTTATAAGGTAAATGGACAACGAGAAACAGGATACTTTATTGTAATATCTACAGATCCAATTATTCCATCTGCTCTTGGAGAGTTCTGCAGCTGGTGCTTTTGTAAGAAAGAAGTATCCACTTGGGATTGGTTCTGGGATGCATCGTTTAATTTTTCTGAATATTCATTACTTTCCTTATCCAACTGGTGAAATCATTATGGCGAATAAATTTATTGAAATTACATATAATGAATACAACGTTGCAAAGTCGCAGGATTCTGAAGGACCAGCCAAATAACCTGTAAAGTATCTCTATACGTATTATACATAGATGAATACCAATGCGGTACTTCAAGCTAAGCGTTTCTTCACGTGAACAGAGTTTTCACACAGAATTCCGTGATGTCCAATGTTTATTCATATAACCTGGTAGCTTGACCAGATCCCCTAGTTGAAACGTTATGATGGCAGGAAGCATCTTCTGACTTTCGTCTTATTACTTGAAATTCTAGGAAATATACTTGTTGGACGCCATGATCCATAGATCTGACCTTCAGCTTGGCTTAAAACATTCGAAATCTCCGGCTATCTGCGGGCAAACTGGCAAGACATACTCTATAAAGGAGAAGGTTAACGATGTTTGCAACACTACCGGTGAGGTTAATGGGGTTTGAGAGCCAGGAGACAACAAAGCAAAGCTCTGAAATTCATTGTGGTAACAGCTACAAGAGCAAATGCTCCAACTATATTTGAGTGTGGAGTGTGACTTTGTTCTCGAAACAAACTTACTTTTGGTGTGAACCCAGCTCTAGGTTGGTTGCGGTCCGTTCCAGTTGGGTGAGCAAACTCAGATGCAGTCGTCCTCTGCTTCACAGTCCCTAGCGATTGTCCAGATCTTCGTCCAGATCAGGGGACAGAATTCTTTGCCCTCTTCATCCAAGCTGAATGGTTCAATTTGCCTAACAGCGGGATTTAATCTGTCATCATCCTTATATGGTCTGCAAAAGTTGTTCTTGTGTTCATTCTTACAGGTTTCAATTTTGGCTTCATAGCTCTGACATGTTCGTTTTACTTTCTAACAAAACTTACGAACGTCATTCCTGCCGAAAGATGTCTACGCGTACATGTCCTCTGCTCTTTCTTCTTCGTTGTGAGCAACTTGTGTTCTTCCCTCACGACGAGCTCTTAGCCTTTTATGCACCGCAGCTCTATATGCTTCTTATTTGGCGACGTGTACCTGCCATAATTCATAGTCAAACCAGAGGTTTCTAAATAAAACCAATCACCTCAGAATGGCCTTCTCTGATAGCTTCTTAATAACTTTCCAATTCGTGTTCTATTATTTGTGTGTTGGGGTTCGAATTTTGAGAGATCTTCAGGGAAACGCGATCAGGAAAGTTTAAGACGGTCCTTTACGATTGCAGTTTCTTTTGACTGCCTTTACGAAGCCTTTTGGACCTGCCCCGCAGCTGCTACAGAAGTAATAATAGTACTAACGGCCTTACACTTATTTATCAACAAAGTAGTCTTAGGCAGCACAGCAAGTATGGTACAAACTAAAGTGTTGCGACCACCCGAACCTAAAGATCTTGCTCTCTGAAATACAAAGGATTCCCCACGGAGATATCCAGCAAAGAAGCATAGGTCAGCAACAACCCACTAAACAACTAAAACTGCATAATGGAAACAGGAGTGGAACTAATATACACGTACAAATACAAGCATATCAATTGCTATGGGAAAGAGTCCTAGTGTATTCCGATCTGAACTTCAGCCCATTCAGGGATTCGAAAACCTTATCTACAACTCTTGTATCAAAGGCGCTAACATCCATATGTTCACGGATAGTCAAGCAGCTATAAATGCCCTGAGCTCGCACATCCTTGACTTCAAATCAATCATGTACTGCCCTCCAAAAACTTAGCTCATCGAACAAGAGCAAACTATGGTGGGTTTCTGGGCACGAGGGCATTGATTGTAACGAAAAGGCCCACGATCTAGGCAGCAAGGGCTCAGACACTCCCTTTAATGGACCTGAACCCTTTTGCTGTATCCCTAAAACAGCAGTTAATCCACCCACAAATAGCTGGGAGCACTCGAAATGCATCTCATATGCCCTTCAACAAAAATGCCAATACGATATCAGAAACCTAGTAGGGTACCTAACAGGACATCACGGTTTAAGATTTCCCCTCAACAAAATATCACTAGTCAGTCGTCGGAGTGCCGACTTTGTCTTGAAGAAAACGAAATAGCTGAACACGTTTTGTGTCACTGTCCAGCCCTTTACGGAATCAGACGGAATACCTTCTTCAGGGAACAATCTGACACCACTAAAGTAATTGTTGCCCCTGCTGATAGGTTAACTTACTTTATTCGGAAGGTAGAAAACCCACAAGTCTAACCGCAATTTTGATAAACCGGTACAAAAGATCTTTAAAGTCGAGGTAAGGCACCTCGCAATTGCCGAGTCAGAAATTTAAAAAAATGATATTGAACCTTGGTTCGTACTCTGTCGATGTTGTGTCCTCGATAAGTTTGAACACCGAAATTGCTAAACGAGTCTCTAGTGACGGGTGATTGTGTTTCATGCTAGCTACTTACACGGTACGCCCCTTACAAATTTCTACAATGAAAATCGAATATCGGAGGTGGTATCATGTAGACTCTATATCCGCTGGCCTCCTTAAGAACGAAGTCGTTATCCTTATCCTCTGAAGGGGCATGAAATCAGACTTAAATCAACGTATCTGGCCTTGATACGGCTTTTTATACGGCGTTCGCTTACATTCCAAAAGGCTTAAGAGTCTTCCTTGAATGGAAAATCCATGGCCAAGTAAACAATTTGTTTCTTCTTTGTAGCTGTTTTCGTAGAAGATGTCTTAGTTTTTTATCCGGCTTTTGCTCGGCCCATCGGATTGCACTTCTTTAATTGTAGTAACGTCGACTTTATTGCAGTCTAGAGTCTTCGTAAATTGTTCGGCCGTAATGGTCTGTTAGGATCCGAACAGTTTAGGGTCAGTAGCCTTGCTAAACCGCCGTTTGCACAACAATCTTCAGACGTAGGCTCTAAACGGAGATGTGCATCAAGTAACTATAAATAGATAGAACTGCAGATACAGGCCTATATGGGATCCCTTCGCAGTAATTTCTCTTTACATCATCAGAACCCGCTAATAGCGTCTCACCAACTTCAGTCAAAAATACAAGAACCCCAAGCTTCACCATGAGGAGAAGATAGTAGGAGTTGATGGGCAGATGCTTAAAAGTCAAGGATTATGTCTTCATAAAATGCTAGACGAATCTATGCTAAAATAAATATTCAACAAAATGTCTTGATATCTGGGGTTGATTTTGTACTCTGGAATCTAAAATTCTTCAAAGGCCAAATTTCTTACATATGCTCTTTAAAAATTTTTCAAAGCATTCCTTTTAAGAACGAATACCACACAATAATACCAATCGAGTCCCCCACAAAGTATCCGACTTTGATGAGTTTCGTCACTTCTAAATTTGGCATCCCTCAAAACCTTCCGTGTACAGGAGTGCAGTATACGTAGAGGTGGGCTTTAGCTAACATGCCTCTTCACCTAGAGCGGCTTTTTATCAGCTGCAGCTGCCACATCGAGGGTCGGCTGCGTTTTTCCTCTGGGTTAGGGTCCAAAACTCTTCGAACCGGGCCGCTGGTGAACATCTATTCAAGGTGCATCTAAGCCGCTATATACCAGCTTTTCTGATAAAGTCGGCATCGCTGTACAGCCCATAAAGTTAGCTGTTGAAACGTCTTCTTCATTTTCCATTGATGCAAACGGAATCAAAAATTACCTAAGGAACCCTTTCTTTCGAAGCGGCCTAGAGCACCTTCATTTGCTTTCATCAGTGTCCACAATTTGCCTTTTTACTTGCTCAAGAGGGGGCTTAACTTTTCAATTGCCTACTAAGCCCAAAGAAACAGAGATTGCCAAGAGTAATTCTTTGATTTCTGCCTTGATGACGTTGTCAATTTTTTAGCGTAACCGTGGTAGATAAAGTCACCTCCAAGTTATAGCTACCTATTGTAATATTTTGTGGCAGGAATCAATATTGTTTTTCCTCACTTGTTGACAGCATAGCCGCTTCTATTTCAATTGGAGCAAATGCCTTGTTGGTAGCTCGCTAATTTCTTCCCATTATGTCAATGTCGTTTCCTTATGCGAGTAACTAAAGATGAGTCTTGTAGGTTCTGGTAAATATTTTCAGGGACGATGTTGGAAATATCAGAATGGCAAAGCATTTCCTTGTTTAAGTCCTTTTTGACATTAAGGGTTCCGCTTTTATCTTTACGAACCTTAATCGATCGACGATCTTGCATAGTCAAATAAGCATAGCAGCGATGCCAAAACTACACTGATAGGGTCGGTCAGACCTTTGACGAAGGATAATGCAGCAGGCTGGATTTTATATCCGATGTTAAGTGGACTTAGATTCCTGTTGTTGTAAATTCTACCAAAACACAATGATGTCTGCTGTCGCTAAGTGAAATGCAAATACCCAGCCATTATCCATGAAAGGCACTTGCATCGTTGAAACCGAAAAACTTTCAATTCTCGGTATGTGTGTCAATGACAACTTACGTTGGAATGACCACATATTCGAAGTCGCCAAAAATGCTGCGAAATGTCTAGGTTTCCTTAATCGATGTAAGAAATATTTCACCCCCTCTGATCTGGCTTCAATATACAATATAAGGCTCACATCTGGTCAGGTGCTCCCAAAACTTTTTTGCGCCCACTAGATAGGATTCAAAACAGTGCGATAAACTAATAGGTAAGACTTATATCACACAGTCGATTGACACCCTCGTCCACCGACGTAATGTCTCCTGTCTCACCCTATTCTATCGCTATTTTCACCACCAGTACTCCTCAGAAATTGCTAGTAGCATTCCGCCCCTTCAAACCTCCAACCGTAACACTCGTCTCGCTATGAATGCTCATCAGTACACTCTTAAGCGCACTTTCGGACGCACCCTGAAATATTGTGATCCTTTCCTAAGCCGAACAATCAGCTCAGGGAATGACCTACCGATCTCTTTATTTCCTAGTCATTATAACCTCCAAACATTCAAGACCAACGTACATCGGTACCTCTCTTTCTTTCCTCCCTAACTTTCCATCGTCCGCGCTGTGTGCAATGATTTTAAGGGTACCAACATCCCCTTGAGCACGCGCCAATTATAAATAAATAAATAAAAAATATAGCAATCAGTGTCCTGAATGAGACTTATTTTGTGTAGGTGATGTCGAAGATGGAAGTGAAAGGTTTTTATACGTTTTTTAGCCCGACGAAGCACTGGGATGTTTTCCCAATGGGATGCAAGTATACACTTTGTTCTCCCAACTCCCAGTTGTCTGAACCGTTTCTTTCCAGTTCGGTGGCTATTTTCAGGGGTTAACTCAACCAAAAAAGGCTGTGGTGGTCTCTTGTGTGGTAGCCGTTGAACACTGAACTGCTGACAATGGTCCGCTGTTTTGATCAAAGGTCAGCAAAGTCTCTTTATGGATATCAAGGTGTGGAAACCATGTAGTGGCTATAGTTTCATTTCGCCCCAATATTTAAATCAATAAGCCTACGAAAACAGACGGAGGTGATTTTGTGGAGACTGTACGTTCCGGCCATATTACCAAAGATACCCTCCTTGCCTACTTCGGACAAGGACAATTTTCAGCTAATGCCTCGGGCATTACTGGTAGGTTTGTGGAGGAGCTTGAAGAGGTAGTCTTTGCTACGGTCATCTTCTCTTTTGTCAGAGAATGGTCGTGTATGAGGCTTGAATTGGCGGACTTATCACAACAATTCTTGCGAATCCGCATGCCTGTCTCGTCGTTTGTCTGAAACATTTTCCATCTTCTTGTCTTCGGAGTCTCATTATGCAGTTCTCTGTATGAATCGTCACAGAATTGTACCATATCCGTCAGCATCTGAATCACAGTAAGCAGACATCCTCAATACAGGAATTGATTGGACTTCTCCTGAAATATCACCATAAGCTGCTTATCTTGCTGCTGTGTGCTCATTTGCACACAACTTGGTAATGAAATGGCGACAGTTGTTGGTTCCGTGGGTTTCTAATCAAAGCTGGTATAGATTCAGATTCCTCCAGAACCAAGCAGTAGGCAAACTCAACGGCGAATGACGAAAAATATTTTTTTAAGAAAATCTTGTTACAATCGTAATAACATAAGCTGACTGTAATACCGACTCTGCTTCGACTCCTCTCTGTAAAATTCAATTTCGTTTCAACCCACAATCAACCCCAAAATTCGCATCTTGAAAATGTAAATGGAAAATCCGATTAAAATCCAAATGCATCTGTAGTCCTTAATTTGCAAAAACCCACTTCGTCTAAGTATCCCTATTCCTCAGCAACGCAGCTGTCAGATGTCGATGTCACAGTCAAAGTCAAAGTCAAAGTCGGTGTCGAAGTTAAAGTCAAAATCGTTTTATTTATTTTTTCCGAATTTCTTTTTTCGTTCTTCGGGACGAGATTTTAAAAAATTCAAAATTATTTATAAACTCAATTGAGCTTCTAATTTGGGCCATTTCCACCATGACAATCTGCTGTAGATGGTACATCCGTATAAGTACTCCGGCGCACATCAAGTGACTTCCTTCATTACATCAACCCGTGTCTGAGGAAAAGGAAAAAAAAAATGAAAAGAAAATGTTTATCCTTGAAATTCCAGAACAGCCCATCCAGGCAGCCGCATGGAGTGTATACAAAAATCCCTTTGTCAGACGATGTCAATCTTCATACATATCTGGATATCTGGTCTCCTCAATGCCCCCGAGATGGTGGATGGTGATTGTGATGCTGATGCTGATGGTGATGGTGCTGGTGATGGAGGTTATGTCTGAGCGTGTAGGGTGTTAAATTTTATTTCACTTAAAATTCCATAACACGAGTATTGTTTTCATTTCGACGTTCGTCTTCGTCATTCTCCGTTGGCTTATCCCCGTATCCTTTCGAAAAGCCTGTAAATTTCATCTCCTCCTTAAGTCTATAAATCTTTTTTGGCAACGCACGTTGAATTTAAAGAGGAACGAATGAATAAAAATTCAACTTTAACCGATGACGACGGTGGATGGCGGTGGCGAAAGCCGGCACAATTTAAATTTATTGCCATCTGTGAGGTAGAATACATAACATACTCGTATCTGTATAGTGGAATTCATTTCTACGAGAGTACAAATCAAAGGTGAACTAAATGATGGTTGGACTGTGGTTTGGGGGAGAAAACAGAAAAGCATCCGTCATGCTTGTACCACCCCATGGGTGCTGGGTAATTATCACAGATTTGGCGAATGAAAAAAATTCAAAAAATTCAAAAAATTCCCGAGCCTAAATAGGAAAAATGTGTTCAACATGACACTGAAATATAATCGTCTTTCTGATCACCAAAGGACCAACTGGACCGTAAACAGAATATAGTACAGACATGTATAGATATTTCTGTTTTTTTTTTTTGTATTCTTGCAGTCCAATTTCGATTCGAATGAACGGATAGATTAGCAGGACATTTTTTCTAGTCGTCATCCTTTTTGTTTTGTTTTTGTTTGCATCAGTTGAATTGTGAATGATTTTTTGATTTATCTCTTTTCAGGCACGGGTGTATCTACTGTCTGCAGGATTCTCGCTGGCATTTGGATCGATGTTTGCTAAAACCTATCGGGTCCATCGAATATTTACGCGCACCAGCAGTGTCTTTAAGGATAAAATGTTGCAGGACACTCAGTTGATTTCATTGGTGTGTGCGTTGTTGCTGCTCGACGGATTGGTCGTGACACTGTGGGTCTTTACGGATCCCATGGAGAGACATTTGAATAATTTAACATTGGAAATCAGCAGCAGTGACAGGAGCGTTGTATATCTGCCGCAGGTAAGTGTGTAAAGAGACATTCATCATTTGGAATTTGGAATTTGATGGTGGTGGTACAGTACAGAAGTTGATGCAGTTAGTGTACAAGAAGTCCTGGGGGATTTTTGGCCGAATTGCAATTGACATTCTAATTGAAGTGTACGATGTGATTGAGTAGGAAAACTATTGATAAATGCGACATGAAAACCTTTTGGAAATTTGCTACAAATTTGCATTTTAATTGCTGATTGTCAGCGAGACATTTAGGGAGATTTATTTGCTGAGATATATGAGAGAAGTTTTTAGCCTTTCAGTTTTGAAATCATTCCAAGGAAATAATAGTCTGGTGCTTAGTATAAACGTTGCAGGTACCCAAATTTTCATGGTAATGCCTTCGAAAAAACATCCATTTATCATGTCACAAGCGCTTTGTATAGTTATAATACGAGTGTGTGTATTCAAAGATGTTGTACGTATGAAGTGATACATCTGTAGACCACACTCCTCCTGTGCTTAATTCTATATGTATGTATGTGTCTCTGCCACAATAGCCTCAAAATAACAGGAATATTTTTGACAAAAATGTCCCATTCAAACAAAGACTGTTCGCAGAGAATCACCACCTTGGCTTGGTTGTGGTATCCTACGGCTGATGCGGCAATGTAATACAGCCTAAACAAATTGGAAGAGGTATAAACTTGAGATGTCATATCGTGAGTACTGTCGTTTGCGAAACAAAGTGGTGCTGGATATTAGAGCTGCAAAAACGCTCTATTACAGCAGTAGACTAAGTCAAAGGTGTTCGGTGGAAAACACATGGAAAAAAAATTTAACAAGAACTTGGTGCTTGAAAAGAGAACTCAAAACTGCAGGATGATATTGACTGTAAGCTACTCAATGCTGAGTTCGTCAAAACGCCATCATCTTTCCCCGGTGAAACCGGACACAATACATTTGAACCATCAGAAACCAAGACCTCCAGCGAATCCTTTGGTTTCGTATGCGTTGGTGATGAAGATGTAGTCGAAGCAGTACTGTCGATAAAGTCAAACGCAACTGGTATTGACGGAGTTGATCCCAGATTTGTGAAACTTATACTTCCATACATCTTACCATATATGACTCAGATAGTCAACAGTATAATTACAACTTCTGAATATCCGAACACACGTATGGAAAAAGTAATTCCAATACCTAAAAAACCAAATGGTGGTTGCAGACCCATTGCGATTCTGCCGTATTTAAGTAAAGTGTTTGAAAAAGTAATTCAGAAGCAAATACAAACGTATCTGTTCCAAAATAATCTTTTAAGCAGTGTTCAGTCCGATTTTTGCCCCAAGCACAGTTGTAAGACCGCATTGCTGTCTGTGGTAGATGATATCAGGAAGTCTTTGGATAAAAAACATCTAACTCGACTGGTTCTTTTAGATTTTTCCAAAGCGTTTGACGCAGTGAACCATGTTCTTCTATGTCAAAAACTCCAGAACAAATATAACTTCTCCAAAGAATCTGCAAAACTTATTTATTCATACCTGACAGAAAGACAGCAATGTGTTGTGGCTAACGATAAACTTTCAAGTTTCCTTAGGATTTCAAGCGGCGTTCCTCAAGGCTCAATACTTGTACCAATACTTTTTTCCCTATACATTATTGAACTGTCTCAAATTATCCATCACTCTTTGATCCATATGTATGCCGATGACGTTCAACTTCTCTGAGTTCGACGTAACTTCCTGTGCTTAAAACCAGCGAAATCAAAAGCTCTTGCTATACACAGAAAAATACTCGTACAAGACCCGTCTGCCTTGCTAAAACTAGATCAATAAACCGTCACCTATGTAAACACTGCTAGTAATCTCGGACTCGTTTTTAACAGTGCCCTAACCTGGGCTGACCATATAAACGTTGTAATCGGAAAGGTTTACGGAGGCTTTCATTTACTTTGGTCAATCCAAATGTTCACACCTACACCTGTAAGGAAAACGCTAGCAAAAACGCTTCTCCTGCCAATTTTACTGTTTGGGTGCAAGTTATATGACAACGTTGACACGTTGTTGTGTACAATAATATTGCTCTCTATATTTATGGTACTCGAAGACGTGATCGCATTTCCGCCTATTCAAAGCGCATTGTCCGTTGCTCATTTGATAACTTGTTAGAGTTTCGTTCCCTATCTTGATTGCACGATATTATGTAGGTACAAACACGTTAACCTGAGTACCTATATAAAAGACTTGTCTTTCCTCGGTCGCAAAGAACCTTTGCCTTAATTCGAACTGCATATTCTTGCTTGACGTCAGAGCGCCAGTTATTCGTGCACTGCACCGGCCTGTGGAACTCCCTTCCCATTGAACTGAGAGAAGTCAGAAGCACGAAACCATCTCGATTTTAACTTTTGAGTTACTTGGCCATTGAATATAATTAGGTAATATAAAAATTTTCTTTCAATTTTAAATTTTTGCTAAAGTTCTTTCTTTATTGTATTAATTTTTTTTCTTCGTGAAAAATCGCGCAAGCGTCACGTCACATTAATATGGTATTTCTATTGGAAATTATTTGACATTTCATCAGGGAAAGACTCATAGAAAGCCCGTCACAGCAGGGAGAATTATCTTTTCGGTTAAGAACAATAATTGGCATACGGAATGCTTCTTCTTCTTCTTATCCTTTTATTAACCCTTTCCTCGTTATACGAACTTATGCGTAACGAGTTTCCCATTTTTACTGCATCGCTGCTGCTCCGCTTATGGGGTTGGCTAATGTCGCAGACCGCAGAACGCGTCTACATAATGCTCGGTCCTGGATCGCTTCAGTGGTTAACCCCAGACGTTGTTGCGCATTTGCCATCTGAGAAATCCAGGAATTCTTTTTCCGACCTCGTTTTCTTACAGTTGGAGTGACCGTAGTTGATAGTGCCTTTTTAACCGGATTTTCCGCAGATCTTCTTTGAACGTGGCAATACCAACTTATTCTATTCGCCTCAAGCTGTTCGGTTACCGAGTTCTTTATATGTAGACTTCCTCTTATACGCGTAGATCTAATGCAATCGCGTTTAGTGACTCCACTAGACATCCTTAACATTTTCATTTCCGCTGCCGTGATTTTGTTTTTAAACGCTTCGTACATTGTCCAGCACTGTGAACCGTATATAAGAGCTGGTCTAACAACCGTGGTGTAGTGTTTCCCCTTTAATTTAAGTGGAAATTTTCGGTCGCAAAAGATTCCCGAATTTTCCCGCCATTTCATCCATCCCACACTCACTCTGTGGTTTACGTCGTCGTCACATTTCGCTTCCATGTTAACGATTGATCCTAAGTACTTAAAGATAGTGCTTTTCGGAAGAACTATTCCGTCTAACATTATATCCGGAACAGGTCGTAACGGATGTGCAAATGGGCACGTCAAATGCTCCGTCTTTGAACGACTTATTTTAAACCCGTTCCTCTCTAGCGCATTTCTCCATGAATCTAAGGCGTTCTGTAAATCTTCGACGTTATCGCTAAGTATAACTGCGTCGTCAGCGAAGAGAATTGGCGTTACATTTGGTTCGCGCATGCAGTCTTTTAAAAGATAGTCGAGTACTACGTTAAAGAGGAAAGGGCTAAGTATGCTTCCTTGATGCACTCCGACATTAACTGGAAATTCTCTCGTTAGTCCAGCAGAGCTTTTAACCGCAGTTTTCACGTTTCCGTACATGTCTTGGCATACGGAATGCACCATCAAGAAGTTTGAAACTCAATTTTCAATACTGGATATACGTATTATACGCTACCAAATTGATCACATCTAGAGCGTAGTGAAGAAAATACAACGGCGAAGGCTGAAAGTGACCATAATGAATCCATTCGACGCCATTCTCAAGTCATTTGCAAGAATTTGACTTAGGGTGTTTTCATAAACGTCAGACTAACAAAGGCCTGCGTTAGACATGTTCATTAATGCAGATTGACGATCGCCCTAACTTAGATGAACTACATTACCTACTGTTCATAAACGTCGAAATGTCATCGATGTCGGGCAGATTGTGCAGTCATTATTTTTTGACTGCAAAAATCAAACTCCGAATAATTTGCTTCGCGACCATTTCTGCCGTTTATGAACACTTAATGACTGATGACAATTGTACTAAAGCAGGCCTGAGAAAAGAAATACGATTGTACTAGCGCAGTTTTCCGACGTTTATGAAAACACCCTTACTTTCCGTGAGAATTTTGGTTTAAAAGCCAATAAAATTCGATTTGTCCAAGGAGTGAAGCCGGCCGATCTTCCGAATCGTCACTGTTTCAATCGTTGGCCTCTTAAAAGGAAGAGGAGAAGATCCACTGCTTTTGTTCAGCGATACGGCCCATTTCTGACGAAATGGCTACGTCAATGAACAAATTAGCAATATTTGGGGTGCAGAGTAATATCCAGAGAAAACAACGGTGTGGTGTGGTATATGGGCTGGTTGAATGATTATTTTTGCTGGCTGATATTAAAGCCCGTGGTCTAGACAATATTTGGTTCCGATAAGACGACTGTACAGTCGAATGATTTTCCGACTGCTCCTTGGGAAAATTTTGCCTCGTATCTGTCGTGAAGTTGGATATCTAGAAAAAAAATATTGCAGAGACGACGAAACGAGTGAAGAGAAAAAGCTTTGTTGCTCCAATAGTGCCAACGACAAAAGTGATTTTTTATTCATGCTAAATGTATAATGTGAGCTGTTTAGTACATACGGTATAACATTTTAGTACAAAAAAGAATTTAAAAAGATGGCGAACATTGGTTTTTTGGCGCTAGTTTTAAATTTAATATTGGAATCTCATTTGTTTAGTTCGTTGCTTTTAGAGTACAATCGATATGTTTACATGTGAATTACAATAATATTATATTTTGTGACTTTGATAGATATGGTGAGTTGTGTGATCCAACAATGACATCATTTGTCACACAGAAAGTTAAATTTACTAGCGATCGAGCACAGCATAGGAGTCCGGTGTTTACCAGTAAAATTGTTTGCTTTCAAGTGCCATGGCACTAATGTGAAGCTCTCGCCAAGTTAAGCATCTGCCTTTCCACCTTAAAGTGTTGGGCATGATCTAGGAATTTCAGTATTTATGATAAATAGCATCAGTTACGGTTTAAAGGCTCCCGGAACCCTTGGACTAGGTGATATATGGTATGTTTTCTAAAAGCTCTAGTATATTTTACGAAGAATAAAGTCGTCAAGATTGCATCAAATAAAGTTTTCCAAAGTCATTTTGACTGCATGTGGACAGGTTTCTTTTAATGACTTTCTGTCAAGAAGGCTCCAAGTGATGGATTATAAATACCATTTCAAAAGTGGAATCGGTGGCTTATTCGTATCTCTCATCATTATCATCATTTTCTCATTAGCATCAGCCTCCTTTGCTGTTCTACTCAATTTGTCAATCAATAAAATGTTTCGCTTCCACTCAATCATTTTCATGTTATTCCACGAAATTGGACAAGTATTGACGGAGCTGGTGAAGCGAGTTGTTTACACCATGTTCCTATAGATATACACATGTAGATACCTCCGAAGGCTTAGATAGATAGATGTTTCTTTGTGGATAACAGAGTACGTCTTAGGGCTAAAAGTTTTATTTTTGAGGAAGGGCAATTTTGGAGGCACTGTTAAGCCTATTTTGTAAGTTTTTCCTCTTTTAATTCATCGTCTGGATTTATTTAAACAATTTCACTGTTATCTCATTCTAGAGAAATATTTGCTGTGTATCGTTGTGATACTCTGCGCTAGGTGCATGATGAGAAAATCGGCGGAGGAAAGATTCATTTTTTTCCGAGGCTTTTTTTTTAATAAATATATTCAGGTGATACAACCCGCAACTTGGAGAACCAATTCACTTGTCTCAACAGCTCCGCATATGTCGGAATAGCAAAGACAAGATATTGAATCAGTTGTGAACGTTTTGACATTGCCGTCGAATCCATTTAGGAAGTTTCTTTGCTGACGTGGGTATAGTGTTGTTAGTTTCATGTCTTGATTACGATTCGCGATTAAAACTTTGAAAGTCAAATCGGTTGGACAGCAACAAATACGAGTATTCGATGGATCCTACCTGAAGGTAGAATCGGACAACTACAAAGCTGAGCACCTCCAGATTGACATCACTTCAGAGTTTTGCCTTTTTCTTCAGTGCTCACATAGATTCTAAACACTTTTGCTAGAAGAAATTGTTATTCATATGCATGGAACGCGAACTCAATCGTCCGTATTAAGGTATGTTTTCAAAATTACAAAAGTAGGCGATTGGCATGAAATTCTAAAAGGTTCTCTGGCAGACAACAAGGTTAAACCTTCATTTCAAGGAATAAATGACTGCTGAAGCTAGAACATTAGTCTAGAGAACTGACTTGCCGTTCGAATACGCGAATAAGATTGGAGGCCATTGTGCCTCAAGGAGAGACTCTATGTGGATTCGAAGCTTCCTCAGTTCCCTTCGATTTTTTTTTAGGTTTCATCGACTACCAGGACCTATGTATTAGAGCTTCATGAATCCCACTCTTTAGGTGTTTCTTTGACTTTTTTATAAGGAAATCGTGACAACTATTATATAAGAAGGTAAACTCTGATTCCCGATTGATATCACCCGGAACATGCCAACTCTGACTTTGTGCAGCCATTTCAAATAATTTCACAACTTTTATTTGTTCACTTTATTCAAAGAACTTGTACCAACAGGCTTACATCCTAGCATCATTTTTACTAGAACAACCTAGGAATTTTGAACATGTTTATGCTTTTCCTTGGCACTCACAAACTGGTCAATTATGCCCTCCTAAGCACAGATACAATCGCAAGCTCGGCAGGCGTCCGATGTAAGGGCCTAGCCACTCAGCATGCTAATTGAAAAAACAGTGAACTGATGCACAACTTTGGACATCTTTTTTTTTTTTGGTTATCTAACGACACTTTAAATTATATAAGAATTCCAGGACAGTAGAAAAGACTGTGATTTGATTATCATGGTGCTGTATTCCATAATCACTTTCATCCTCCTACACCACAGAGTCGAGGCACTCAACAAAGTCTAAGGTGTTTCTGTACACACTGTGTTTTGAGTACTATGCCGCAGCTGTATACCAATTTTAATTTACGTGCAGTGGCTGTTTCCAACGACTAAATGCGGATTCACTTTTTATAAATTTATGCATACCACTATCTGGTATAATATAAAGACCATTGTCCCTAGGTCGGCTGCTCTCCTAAGGTGTACAACAGGCATTTTTAAATCAGGTTCAGGTGTGGAAACGCCTTGATCTCATATAACGTATCATGTAATACCGCATTTGTAAGCCATTCTTACTTCTTTGGGTATTCAATACACTGATGTTGTATTGAGCCAAAATGGAACAATGCTGCTTGGCACCATTTGTTAAGTGTGCAGCATTCATGATCCGGATTAAAATGTTTCCTGAGTGGCACGTAAAAAGGATCACCTGTGGTGGCAATGTTTGTTATTATACAATATATAATCCAAACATTCATGGCTTCTTTGATAAGATTTCTTTTCAGCCCTTTTTCAGGTTCAAAAATAAAGAAGTTTTGCATTATCCAGATTTCATTAGAACTTTAGCGATAGGTTCTTTAATTCTTTGCGGATGTCCTCCTTGAAAGTTGCCAGAGTTTTTGACTTGTTCTCATTAACCGGTGACTTTGAATTGCCCCTTAGAAAGAAGTATAAGGCGGTCAAATCGGGTAATCTTGAGAGCCAGCGGAAATCGCCAAACCACGATATCAGTCGATCGTGAAACGCCTGCTTTAGAATACTGATTGTGGCTCGTGCAGTCCGTTGTTCCTTCCTGCTGGAATCACATGTCTTCCACTCTCAATCCATCCAAATAAGAAATGAAAAACTTCATTGATCATGGCTCTGGAGCGCACACCATCCAAAGTGACGCCATTATCAAAAAAAATAAAATAGATGGTCCAATGTCTCCTCCAACGTAAACAGCACCCTATACAGTGGCTCTTCGCGGATTCCACGTGGGTTTTAGCGCTGTAGAATCCACACTTTTGTTTGCTCACGTATCCACATAATTGGAAATGGACCTCGTCGCTTATGTTTATTTTTTAAGCTTCGTTGTTAAGATTCAAGAAGACATGAGCAAGGGTAAGCCCCGATTCACGGTCAACACCTATCAGTTTATGGACTATCTGCACTCTGAAAAGCAACATCTTAAAGTCTCACACTAAAATCCCCCGCAGAGACGTGCGTGGAATAAACAAATGCATAACTTATCGTCTGGTCGATATCCACATAAACGATAATCTCGGCCGAACGAGAGGTACGAGTGCTTACAGGTCCAGTCTCTAAGAGTCGTGCGACTGAACACCGCATTAAATTGACATTGGTAGTTTCGATATGATCACGCAAAGTGAAGCAAAAGTAGTCAAAATGTGAGTTGGCTGCCCTTTTGTCAGAAACGAAAAAAATTGGGCTCGAATTGGTGATTTATTCTTCAAATTCGGATGTCAAAACCTGCAAGGTTTGTAGTTTAATGTGGTAAATGCCCCAACAAAAGAATACTGACATCTGAAGGATCTATACAAATCGTGAAAATGGAAAATAACACGGCCTGAACGTTGGCGACTCAAAATCTCTATCGTTTACCGAGCAGTGTGAGCGTCTATCGTGCTGAAACGAACAATATTGGATACCTAATTCAGAAACTAGCAAAAAAAATCGTTATACTTCTGTCTGTAGTGCTCACCAATTTTTTACTACAAATGCCGCACCAAATAGTCGCTTTGAAGGGATGCAAGGGTTCTCGATACATTCAATATGAATTCTTTAACCAATTTACTTGAAATGGCCTCGTCGCTCATATGATTTCAGTTACAAAATTTGCCTCTTTTTGTACCAAATTCAACAGATCATGGTAGTAAGTTATCCTTACTTGACGGTGAACGGTTTGCACTTTATAAGGGAACATCTTCAGGTTTTTCATCAAAATTCGATGCAACGAAATTCTGGTGATGCCAAATTGTGTGCACTATTGTCTTGTCGATATTTGTGGATTCTCTAGCATATCCTCAGATACAGCAATAATATTCTCGGTCGAATAAGCAATACGGGGCCGACCACTTCTTGCAACATTTCAAGTGGACGCAGTCTCTAAAAGACGTTCAACAAAATGCTTCATTGTTCCCTAACATGGTGCTGAACAACGAGGAAACCGACGACTTAATTCACGCTGCGTCAAAACAACAGACCGGAAATTGATCAAATAAGCAGTTCTCCAGGCGTATATCGCTCCATTGTGTATCGGGAGATCTTTTCAGCACTTTTTACTATTCAAGGAGATTTTGATTTGAGCATTCTAATCAATTAAACCTATAAAAACTATAAAACCTATCAAAAACTACTTGAAATTGAATGTTCAACTAACCAAACAAACCTTTTGGTTTTCAATAGATTTTAGCGAATTCACAAACCTTAAGAAACTGCTGGCAAGATGCTGTCAGTTGAAATTTAATTAAAATTCTTTAAAATTGTTGGGATTTCAAAATCGAGATGGTTCCGTTTACTTTTTAAAATGGAAGACTGAGATGAGAAGAAGTCTAGCAAAATCTTCATATTTTGCTTAGCTTTAGAATTCATTCTTTTAGTCGTATTATTTTAACTTTAAATGCGCGCAAACAAGGTTTTTATTCAAAACGTAAAAATTTAACAGCTGATCTTGTTTACGCGTTTGATTAAATTGAATGCTTTAGTAGATATTCCTTCCACATATCTTTATTCGTACTGTTCCACTTGTCAAGTTGACTAAATTTACGGACTATTTAATGGGCTGCACTTTTGTTGGATCACTTCGATATCGAGGCCAAGAATTAACATTTGAGCGGCCCTCTCATTTTTCTTTTGAATCTCGGCTGGAACTTGAACCTGACTTGCTGAGCCGGACTATCTGACGAACTCTTTTAAAAATCGCATCACCACCTGATTTGCTTACATAGCTTAAAGTCTCTCCACTTTCGGTTTCTTCAAGGAATACTTAGGCAAATACGTGTAGTTCTTCTGAGATCACGTCATGTTACAATAAAGGCTGTAACCTAGTATTTTTAAGTCGTAGACCTTTCGCTGCGTTGGGAAGTTTCTCCGTCTGACACCCAACATTTTTGCTGAATCTTTCACCCGCCGTTTTGCGTAGTTGAAAAGTCGACGACTATCTTTCTGAATTTAATTTTCACTATCATTCTGTTTCTTCATACCACAATGTAACTCCTTGGGTACCTGACAATATCATCTCTGTTTCAAAAGGGCCGACAGCAATAGATAGTTGCTTTCGCAAAAAATTTCAGTAGCATATCAAAATACTCAACTTCTCATGATATTCATAGACTGCCCTTGCACACTGAATCAGAATTTTTAATTTAATAGTAGCAGCCCTAATGCAGATTCCTGTGGTTGTCGTATTTTTTAAGAATAAATTAGAAGAACTGCTATCATTGTATGCATCTTTAAATTGAATCGTGTACGAGCAGATATTCCAGTTTTATTTTCTTTCAACTTCCATTAGTTCCTTTCCATTTTACGCTCCAATTTGGATCTATCTCTCGATACTACTTGAACGAAGATACTCGTAACAATAAAATTTAGAAGAATCAAAAGTGGGCAAAAGTGGTTCGTCCGGAGTCCATTAAGTTTTGTCGCCCACCTGAGGATATTGATTTTTTCTTTTTACCCTGTCAAGGTTGCCTTTTTTTAGTATACCTCTTTCAAATTGTCAATTTCGTTCTGCCACTTTTCAACTTTATTTGACCCCTTTCTTCCTTTCTTATTTTCATCAACGAGTGTCATAAAATCTGCCTCCTAAATCTCAACCAAAGCCATTGATGTTCCCTACAAAAAGTGGGTTAAAAAGAAAATCCTTCAAAGTACATCCCATCCACCGAGCACACCCTTCCGCACCGGTTAAAGAAATTTGTGTGACTGTGACTGGGTACAAACCCCTGGAGTGTGACAATGAATGAAACCTGAAAGTCTCCACAAAAGCTTTATACCGTGTCCTCTGCTCATTTCAAAACTACAATTTTATGTATGCAGCTTAAAATGTAATTACATTCTGTCCGTTGTGGTAGATTGACATACTCCTTTGGTGATGCTCTCGTACTGCTCATACTCGTACCCATCTAAAGGTAATCAATCCTTTTTTTTTGTTCATTCTATCCAACCCAGCTTCCTGTGAATCCGTATCTGGTAGTACTCGTATCTCTGTATATTAAAGTACATACAATACATGTATCTATTTATGTTCAACAGGTCGAAGTATGTCGTTCTCAGCACACCCAAAGTTGGCTGGGGGCATTGTATGCGTACAAAGGTCTTCTACTCATTGTCGGTGTTTACATGGCCTGGGAGACAAGGCATGTTAAGATACCGGCCCTCAATGACTCTCAATACATTGGCGTGTCGGTGTATAGTGTAGTCATAACCAGTGGCATTGTTGTTGTGTTGGCTAATTTGATCTCAGAACGTGTCACCCTGGCCTTTATCACAATCACAGCTCTCATCCTAACATCGACTACAGCTACATTGTGTCTGCTCTTTATACCGAAACTACATGACATTTGGGCAAGAAGTAAGTAGGGCGTAACTAATGGGCGGGTATTGTGCTTGTATCTATTGACGTTTAACCGCTGATTTTTGGTGTTGGGGTTTGGTTTTCGTTTTTCTCTATTTACAGACGACATAATTGACCCGGTGATTCATAGTATGGGCTTGAAAATGGAATGCAACACCAGACGATTCGTTATCGATGACCGTAGAGAGTTACAATATCGAGTGGAGGTACAGAATCGGGTGTACAAGAAGGAGATTGCTGCTTTGGATGCAGAGATTCGGAAATTAGAGAAGATGTTGGAAGCGAGTACGTCTACCGCGACATCAAGTAGCACATCTATTATGGGACAGAATAAGGTAAGTACACGAATATGAATGTCCTCCATCTTTATAAACATAAAACGTCTTCTTTTTGTAGCCTGAAGTCACAGTCATTCCACCCTTAAAGCTGCAAAGTAAATCACGAACCCCAAGCATTAGCGGCGTGATACCTAACCTCTTACTTTCTGTTCTACCGCCGGTGATTCCTCGAGCAAGTTGGCCATCAGCTGATTACATGCAAATGACTATGCGTCGTTCAGTGACATTTGCTTCCCAGCCCCAACTCGAAGATCGAACCATCAATGAATCCTGTCTACCAGCTGCGGATCTACTTAACCTTCGTCTCGCCCACCAACATGCCACCGAGACAAAGACTGGTTTCATCAATCGGATTCGTGGCATATTTTCCCGAACCACATCCAGCAACAAAGGCTCCACGATTAGTTTAGGCGAGCAAAAAGGCCTCAAGGCAGCTCTTATGAGTCACATGGGGTTGTTCTCCCGTCTGATACCATCATCCGAGACGGCTTCATGCAATGCCCTATATAACACCACCAACACCCTCAAACCAATGCAGAAACTATCAATGGCCAAAAGTGGGACAGACATCGATGTCACGCCCATTGATCCTAATTTCCTTTACGACAAAATCATCCCCGAACGACCATCCAGCTCAACGGGTGAAATAGGAAAGTATATCAAAGTCCCCGAGACCAAAGTGAACTTCCAATTACCGGCTAACCGCAGACCTTCAATCGCATCCATACAACCAACCCTCCGAGAACGTGTACGTGGATCACCACGATTCCCACATCGCGTAATCCCTACCTGTAGCTTAAGTGCCCTCGAAGAAACCGACGATCGTGGCAGTTCACCAAACAAAACTCGTCTTAATCTGAATCAATCGTCCACCGCTGGTAATTGGAAATCCATGGAAGTGGCTCCCAAATCAACTATATCACTTGACGATCCTGCTTCCGATCAGATCTACGTTCTTCCTGACGTTTCATCATAACAAGGAACCCGCCTAGTCAACACTTTTGTATCCTGAACTGGTTTTCGTTTCAGGGTTTTTTCTTTCATACAACTCTACAATCAATGAGAGACCATGCAACAGCAGTAAGCAATAAAACAAAAAACAAAAAAACCACAAATCCTGTCTAGTTTGTAAGTCCTAAAGACTCTTCCTTTTTGTCTTTGATTTTCAATGTAAATGTAAGTGTGTGTGAGTGTAGATTGAATCCTTTCATATCGTAGACTAATAGCAATACACAGAGAAACTCTTTATAAATAGTTTTAGGTATACTACATGTGATGTACATTTTGTAAAATTTATTTTCTAAAACAAACAAAACAATGATAAAAAAAACGATTGACATCAATTCAATTCTCCATCTTTAAGGATGTAAATATTCGTAAAGAAGACGCAAAGACTATCGCGATGTACCAAGTAATTAATTAGAAATGAGAAATAAAATAGAATTTTATGTATCTAGAACCATTGAAGCAATATTTTTCGACAATTCAGTGAAACGCAACATGAATGTGTGTGTAGTTAAAATTTAGAAAACTCAAGAGAAATCAATTAAAAATCAATTCTAACAAATTGTCAAAAAAAAAAAAAAATACAGAAGACAAACAGATCTTATCAAATGTCAAAAACAAAAAAATAATTCTTTTGAAAAAATAAATCTTACAATTGAACAGAGCCAGCAGATGTTTTATTTGTCACAGGTCGGAGAATTTTGACAGGTCACCGTGAATGTATTTCACTGAGAAAAAAAAGTCAGAAAATATATTTTTACTCTGCAGGGATTAGAGTTAAGGTAATCCGTTTAGAAGAGCTCAAGGGTCCCGAAATCTCCTCCACTACGATCTCAAACAATAACGTACTTTTTATGTACCTCGACGACACTAAAAATGTCGGCGCACGAACAACAGATTCAGTAAAAATCAGAAGCTGCGGAATGCATCGGAAAGAATCAACCCCAATTTATAACTTTGAAGGTAAAATTTCCAATAAAATTGACAAAGCCGTAGATACTGCAGAAAATTCCATGTTCGAACTCCGCGGAAATAGAAAACTGGAATACCAAGGAACGGACACCACAGCCAATTAATGTGACTGGAAGATTGCGAATTACAGCAAATTTTAAACCATCCTAAAGATTTTGTTTCAATCCGATTACAGGGACTCCATACTCATTTCAAAAACTACGCCTGTTATTGACAAGTTCTAATAATAAAGCAGGTGCTGGTTTTATTGTACACCAATGAAGGTTGCTATGATTTTCCCAGTTGCTTTATCAGCGGCCGGCCATAGGGTCCTGCCTACCGTATGGCAGGACTACTGGTAGTCTCAACATAACAATAGGAGTTAGGGCCCCCTGGCTTGAAAGTGGTAGGTCCCCCTAGCACGAGCGTCATGGTGGCTGTGGTTTAAGCATAAAATCAAAGAAAGATTAAGTTGGTTGAACCGGTGATCCAGCAAACAATTGCTGGGTGCCAAAGTCGTTGACAGCTATAGTTAAGTATCCATGGACTTTTATGGACTAAACATGTTACGTCGAAAGCCTCATGAGGCTCCTTATATCCTATGCATCAGTTGATATTTATATTTTCTCAAAAAAATATGCCATTGCAGCCTATATCAGACTTCAAAAAACGGTCTGTCATTTCTGCATTAGGGCTTTTATTAGCACGTCCACGTCCGATCTACACTCATTGAGACATCTTCCTGCCCTTGATATTAATATCAAACTCATCTTTCTGTTCCTTGATACAACATTTATTAATGGAACTCGACTTTGTTCATATGGCCACCGCGGGCACATTTGCAGCGGTCGATTCGTTGGACCCAATTTTCAACGACTCGGCCACACATTTCGGCCGAAACGGCCGCTATTTCACGTTAAATGTTGGATCTGAGCTCTTCCAACATAGTCGGCTTGTTGGCATAAACCAATGACTCAACGTAGCCCCACAGAAAATAGTCAAGAGGCGTTAAATCGCAAGAACGAGGCGGCCAATCAACTGGCCAATTTCTTGAGATAACACGCTCACCATACTTACTCATCAATAAATCGATTGTAACGTGTGCTATGTGGTTTGTGGCACCACCCTGTTGAAACCACATGTTGACCAAGTCCATATCTTCCAATTCGGGCCATAAATAATCGGTGATCATGCCAAATTCTTAAGAATGCCGTGGAATTGACTGATTTGGATCGATTGCTACGGACGCCTGAACGGCAGCGATATTTTCGACACTTCGACCAACCCGTTGTTTCATTGACACGGCAACATCACACAACGAATATGTAGACTCAAATTTTTGCACTAAACTTGTTATTGCCTGTCTAATAGGACGAGAATTACGACCGAAAATAGAATTAACGCTCTTAAAATTGCTGTCACCGACTCCGAATTTCGGTAGAAAATTTTTATAATTTGCAGACGTTGCTCGTTCGTGTACTTTAACATGATGAAAATGTTGAGTTTACTTAATAAATTGACAGTGACAGTTTGATGATTAGTGAAAGAGTGCGTTCACAAATTAAATTCAAAGTTGTCAAGTCCCTATGGTCTATTGGACATGCCATCTGATGCAATGGTACTAGAACTCCTTGTGGAGAATAAATACGAAATTAGATTTTCTTGTGCCCAAGATTGGATTCGGCCAAAATCTGACCCAGAAAAGAAATGAAGTCGGGACTTCACAGGTGGCTCAAAAACCGACAAAGAATGCGGCGCTCATGTCTTTCTGGAGGACGACGACGTTAAGTTTCACTCATCGTTAGGAAAACTTGCGTCTGTCCTTCAAGCGAAGATGTACGCAACCCTTGGCAGATCGTGGAGGAGGCAAAGCATTAGCATCTGTACCCACAGCGATACCGCCCTTCTTTCGGTTTCCAAGGTAGTTCAAGAATGCAGTTGGAAGACTGAATTCTCTGAGTCATGGCTGCGTCCCAGGTCACAGTGGGATTAGGGGATATGAAATCTCCAATGAACTTGCCAAAAAAGGCTCAGGAAAGAATTTTTCAGCATCCGAACATACGTCAGATTCGCCTACGTCTGCCAACAGTTGGATTTCTATAAGCACAACTGCAGATGGCAATACTCCCCAGGTTGCAAGCAGACCAAGCGAATGCTCCTTGATATCTCCTGGTTAGTTAGCTGGAGACTGTTTACTGGTGTTCTACTCTTTTGCTAAGCACCTAAATATCCTGCGATGCTCGAGGGTATTTGTACGCCTAATGCTTGCATCAGACCACAGGTACTCGGCATTGACGTGTTGGGTACAAGTACTGTAGGCACTTTATCACTGAAGCGCTTACAGACCGGGATATCCCATTTACAAGGGCTATAATGGAATAGTTCCTTGTCTGAGTGATCTGACTTGCCATTTAACCTGATCCTGTCAGTGAAGCGAAAGTAGCTTCTATTTGGGGTTCTTTAGTTCAGTATTCCACAAGAAGCAAGTTCCTCGTTCTTTTTCCTCTCGGGTAGGTAATAACAATTCCACAGCAAATGATAGACAGTCTCAACCTCTTTCTCGTTCCTGCAGCTCAGCGAAAATCATTATGGTGCACACCCAAACTATTAACAATAGATGATCAAGCAAGCAAAATTCTCCTTGTTCCACCGTTTCCATTTCCATATGACACTCCGGAGATCCTGAAGAAATTTCCTCTTCTGCAACTTAAATCCAACAAAATATTTTATTTGCGAGCCCTAATTTTCCTGTCACGCTGGTACTATATTACTTAGATACTCTAAGCCTCGTATAAAAATATAATCCTTCCATCATCCATAATTCAAAAAAAAATTTGTTTCGAAACTTGGTCCGCATTCTTCTCGGATACTCGTATTTCAGTTGTCCTTTTCGGTCTATATTTACTCGTATTTCAACTTTCTTGAATAACTTAAAACCGCCAACAAACAAATACTACACTCCTCCCCCTCCGTTTGTCATTCCCTTACCATGACCTACAGCAGTCTCAAGCATTTTTGTTATTTGCTAAGGTCGTGGAAAATTACTGAGAGTGCCTGTCAAGTTGGATTGCATTGTGTGGCGCAAAAGTTTGTCCGTTCCTCAGAAAAGTTTCATGATGTCCTTTATTTTGATTTTGATCCTTATCCGTTGCTATTTTTTTCTTTTTAGGTAGTAAGAACTTAATTTATGCAACAAGTTCGTGTGTTTATTTTTATCCTTTCTCGTGTACTAACCCTTTCGATGCATCTGTTGCGGTTACATTGCACACAGCACACAATTTTCGGTCGATTTCCGACCAAAAGTTATATCCGGAGTGAGTAGATTGTAATGACTTCTCCAGTAGAGTACGAGTTAAAAAGTTATCACAACTTCATGTAGGATGGCATATTGAACTTTGTGAAAAGTTAGGAAATTGGTTTACTGGCTTCGGAAGGAAATGATTCTAAATTGCTGCTTAGAGAAAAACCATTTAAGATCTCCACTGGGAGTGTGAGAGGTATATTATATTAACTGAGTGCGCTTATGTGGGTTTTTATTGTGGAGAGTGGCAAAATAAGGAATCTGTATCAAGAGCTTAACTTAAATGGAGGCACTTGCTGTGGCAGGAGATTTCAGATTCGATAGGTTCCCAATCGTTGATGAGAGTTGTGAAAACAAAAAGTCCCAAGGTTATCCAGAGTGTAGGCCGCAGACCATAATCGCTGTGGGCATTACAAAACCAGAGCTGGTGAGTGAAACTTAGTTGCGGCATGACAGCAAAAAGTGGTATTTTTTGGACAAAAATTACCGAGACATTTCCTTGCAGATACTCTCGCAGTTCCAAATATTTATATGTGGGTAATGACAGGAGGCAAGTCTTTTTGGAAAATAAAAAGCAATATCATACTGGGAACCTTGAAATTAGATCTGCGCTTCCTTTCGAAGAACCATGATTATTCGCTTCAACGATTCAGTACCTACAGTACCAGCACTAAACCTCAGACTCTCATTGCGACCTCTCATGTAGCGATGTGGAAATTCTAAGTACGTTTATAGGTATATATGCTACAGTTCAGGGCCTCAGTCAACAACCGTCTCTTACCAGCTCAATCTTTCGTTAGCTACCTCCAGTTTCGCACGCTTAGTTGGCGGAGACGCAGATTCACTTCCACTTTCAGGCGACACTTGAGTCGCAGCCTTCCTCTACTGCGCTGTTCCTTAGGAGCGAATTTTTAAAAAATTGGACCGGAGCGTTGATATCCATCCGTTCTACATGAGTCTTCTGAGTCGATGTCGCAGTCCAGTCCGTACACTTCGTCGGTTTATCTCTTCATCCACTCACCGAGTGTCATATGCGGCCTTGTTTTCTTTGTTTGCGTAGAAAAGTAGAAATATATCCATTGATAGCGCCGGAAGTCCTTCCACCCAAAGACTGTTATTCTCTCGCGGAACAACAGCTTTATTTTGCTTGAAGAGGGACGTTGTTGAACTTTGACTTCGTTACTAGGTGTTTGATGAACTTGCATTACGTCGCTCTTTCCTGCTCCTAATGAGCTGCGAATTCTAAATTCGCCCTGCGGAGCTAACTTTTAATAATAACTATTGTTTCGTTGTAGTATAACTCCACCTCTTCAGATGTTTGGAAACAACAACTACAGCAATGTCATCCGCGTAACCTATTATAGATGCTTCCGGAAGACCTAAGGCATCATCATACATTACGTACCAGTAACTATGTGCCATTTGGTCCTTTCAACGGAATCATACACTACACTAGGTGGAAACCTTGCATAAGCACCAATGGCCCGACGTCTTCTCGGGGAATCTTTCCGTTAATTCCCCCACGAAACTACCACTACTATTACTTCGCGAAAGACGGATTTGAACTTTTTGCTTTGTCACGGGGTGCTTAGCGAATTCGCGTTCCGTTGCTGTTCTAAATTCCTTAGATCGCACATTATTCGTACAGCAGCCCAACGATTTTCAGGTTTCAACATACATTGAACTATGTTTTCCGGTGTTAGCCGTTCACCAAATTCTTCACACAATATAGCTCTTTCGTTTTCATACCGCGCACATTCGAACGTGATCCACGTTCTCTACCGCGTGTACGCAGCGAGGACAGGACGGACTCGAATCACGGTTTCGCTTGAATAAATATTCCCGGAAATAGCCATGACCCGTCAAGAACTGTGTAAGATAGTAATTCAGTTCGCCGTGTTTTCGTTTTACCCAATTTTCAATCCTTGGGATTAGTAGGTACGTCCTCCCTTTTTGGGACTCGTTCCATTGTTGTTGTCACGTTTTTATACTGCGGCCTCTTTCGAATTTCTTTGCTTGATGTATGGATGGCCCGGCTTGCACGCGATTTTCATAAAGTCGTCTAGCTTCTAAAACTAGGATATCGACTGGCACCATAGAGGATAGTACCAATACCGAGTTGTGGGATACACTTCGCAATGCACTGCTAACTCGCAGTGCACATAATCTGTTCATAGATTTGAATACCTTCATGTGTGTCTTTTTATTCGTGACGTCAGACCATATTTTTACCCCTTACAGCTGTATGGAGGCTACTACTCTCGCAAGCATTAATCGTTTGCCTTGTTTCGGGCCGCCGATATTCAACATGAGTCTCGAAGGAACGCCTATCGCTTTCGACGATTTCTTGCAAGCGTATGCGAGGTGATCCTTGAAATTAAGCCGGGCATCAGTCATCACTCCCAGGTATTTTATAAATGGTCTGGAAATAATTGTGTGCTTTTTATAGTTTTCGTCTCTAGCACCCTTCTACTCGTAATGAGAACGGATTCCGTTTTATGTTCCGCGAGGTCTAAACTCATATCGCGTAGGCAGTTTTTTATCAGTGTTATTGCTTCGTTGCAATACAACTCGATTTCTTCAAGTCGTTTCGCCACGACTACAACAGTAATATCGTCCGCGAAACCTATAATGGCGGCTTCCCTGGGGACTGGGAGTCGTAGAATGTCGTCATACATCACGTTCCACAGTAAGGGACCTAACACTGATCCTTGGGGCACGCCCCCTTTAATTTTATAAAATTTCGTCCCGTCGTCGGAGTCGTAGAGGAGCAACCTATCGGTAAAGTAGCTCCTGATCAACAGCTCCTGGAACATTTGATATTTCATGGCATTGTAAAATACGCGACCAGTTCGCCGAGTTAAAAGCATTTTTCACGTCAAGCGTAACCGATTGGTGGCCGCCTGAGTCCCACCAAAAGTTTTCCTCATTGTCTTTACTGCCGGCGGCTTAAATTCATAATCTTGAAGGAACTCGGTGATGGCCGAGCAAACTTCTTCCTTCGACGTTACTTCGTCTATGTCCTTGCATTCGAGGAATATCTCGTTCGTGATTGAGCAAACGCTAGCATCTTCACCTAACGAATCTCCGAATTTTTATAGCTATCCCGGGAGATTTTTTTAGTGCTAAAAGGAGGTCTCCACCTGCTGTTTTCCGGATTCGACTTACGTTTTCTCCGACTTCTTTTAAGCTCGTGTCCGACTTTAATTTCCACAACAGGTCAGCGTTCGTAATTTCGCCCATTCTTTTTATAATAATTGCGTCGGGACGTTTCGCCTTTGGTGCATGATTTTTCCGAGCACCTCTTTCGACCTTCGTCCACTCGTTCGTTTCATTTTGGCGACATTTATCTCTCTAAGGGGCTCTGGCTTAGAGGGAGTCGATTGTAGATTTATGCGGTCACTTTTTTGAACGCATTTTTGAGCGCGTGGTTCTTCTGGCGCTATTCCTCGCCTTTTCTTTGGAGATGGAGTCTTAGTACACTGTTCCGCAAAGTTATTAGGTCTGTCTTCTTCCCTTACTCTCTTTGCAGGACGGTATTGTTTAGGCGGTTTGTCAACTCTATGCACTGAGTTGTTTTCTGGGAACGACACTACTGGTACTCGGTGTTCCTCAAGACGAATACTGATCATTTGCACTTCCCGTTCGAGTTGAGAAACTTTGCAACGCAGGTTAGATGCCTCGACTTCGGCTTCTCGAAAAGCGAACTTGATTAAACATCCGATTTTTTTTTCTCCGTGGACATTGTGCTTGGCTTTATAAAAAGCAATCAACTCATCAATTTTTGCACCCAGTTGTAACATTTTATTTCCCGTTTGAGGCGGAGTCTCAGTGGTTGGCGTGACCATTGCGTTCCGATCTACCACTGTGTTCCTTCAGGGCAGTTGTTTTTGGTGGTGAACGCGTGACCCTCATACTTTTCTTGAACGGGTCTGTCGCAACGTCTGTCTGAAGGAGATTCCTTGTAGCAATACTACCTACCGGGGCCAAGGTTGCCACCGCCGTAGGATATATTGACGTTTGTCCATTATTGCAGTCATTGTATCCCGGAGACTTTGAACCTACTTTCGCACTCTCCGCCGCCGGTACTGGGGATCCGACTCCCTGCACCTTTACTTTATTTATTTTTATTTTTCTCACGATCCATCATTTAATTTATTTTAAGAGCAATTCCGCTCTTGCCAGGTTTTTGGTCCGCGGGTGGTATTTGATATTTCCACCAACCCTATAGTGCCCTATCCACACACAGGGGCCCCTTATCCGCCACCTGGAGACGCGCCCGACGGGAGAACTGGCTAAACTCCAGACGGGTGATACTCTGGTACATTTAATCTTTGGAAGTAGTACATTATACGTGACCAGTTTGCCGAGTTAAATGCATTCTTTACATCGAGGGTTACTTTAGCACAATATTTTTTGCTTCCTCCTTTCCAGAGTTAACCCTCTATGGTAGTATGGGCTTTGTCTGTCACCGCTTTAATTGTATCCACAGTGGATCGGGCCTTACGGAATCCATACTGATGTTCCGCGAGCTCACCAGTGGCTAAGATGGCGGCCTGAAGTCTATTTCATAATTTCATTCATCGTGTCCAACATGCGGAGTGGTCGAAAGATGAAGGTTCGTCCGGTAGATTGCTTTTTTTTGGTAATAGTACCAATCGTTGACATTTCTATTGATTAGGAAAAACTTCCTCCAGAGGACATGTGATACATGTACATGTGTAAAAACATATCAGGCTGAGTTTTTATTACAATCTTCAACGTCCGGTTCGGTATATCGTCGGGACCCGGTGCCTTCTGGTCTGTTACTCTAGCACACGCTTCAAAGAGCTCTTTGTGTTGTAGAGTTCCTATTGGTTGGTATGAGCTTCTTGTCGGGCTAAGTAGAGCACTATTTTCTTGGAAAGAAAACAGAGTCTCAACTTTTCTCCGAAGTAATTGTCGGCGTGATGACCTCTGGGGCCTTCAGGATTGACCGTTACAATCCATAACGCTTTACCCCATACGTCTCCGTTTAGTTGATTACAAGGTTTGCTGAAGCAAAGCTTGTTTTTTTGCCTTAATGGCCGACTTAAGTTTAGCCCGTGCCCCTATAAATACTATATATAGTAGGTCTACGTTATCAGTGTACCGGGCTCTGGACCTTTGGTACTGTCTTCGCGCTCTGTGACATAATGATCGTCGCAGGCACGTTTCAATCGTCGAGTCACCTGAGTAGCAAATTCGTTGGCTGTCGACGCTTCATATGCGGCCTTAAAAACGATGAACAATTTGTGTGAAGCCACACTGCTTTAGACCAATCGAATAAGACCTTGTAAACGATGTTCAGAAAACTGATGCCTATGTAGTTGGCCCAGTTAACAGTGTCTCCTTTCTTGAGGATCGGACAAACAATGCTGAGGTTCCATTCATCGGGCATACTTTCGTCCGACCATATTTTAGAGATGAGTTGGTGTATTCTCCTTACCAAGTCATCGCCTGCCGGTTTGAATAGCTTGGCGGACGGCCTGCTTCAGCAGCTTTGTTGGACTTCAGCTTAAATATTGCTTTCTTCGTCGAATTGACGGAATTGTTGCTCTACATCATTCTGGCTAACAGTGGCATTTGATCCGCCATTGCCGTTAATCTGCAGAAAAGCTCCTCAGCATCGACTGCGACTCTGCTACGATGTTCCATTGTTCGTCTCTACAGGCTTCGGTTCGGAGTTTGTATCCGTGGCATGTTCTTTTTACCTTTCAGTAAAACTTCCGAATCTCATTCCTGGAGAAGCATCCCTCAATTTCTTAAAGCCGGTGTTCGTCTCTCCTCTTCTACTCATACAGTTCGTGAGTAAGTGTCACATTTCTTTGTTTCACAGATTTGAAGAGACTCCTCTTCAATTCTCTAGATTCTCTTCCTCGTTGTGTCGATATCGAATTGGTTAAAAATAGTTCAGAGCAACTCTTGAATCACTTTGTCACCACTCGACAAGGCATTCGTATAGCCTCGTTATTGGTGACAAAGTGATTCAAAGCCTAAACTTGGGCGTACCTTAGGCAGAACGTTAAAAACTCAACTACCTGACAATTCGAAAAGGATTTCTTTTGTCTGATTGATTTACCTCAACAAAGAACATTTCAAAGCAAATTTTACAAGAATTTGTACATTCTCGTAGTTTATCGGCCCACAGACCCGCACAGCTCTTTCATACAATTACTTTTCAGAAAATGATCAACCACTCCAAGGACTGATGAAGTTTTTGCATGCCAAAGTCCTGGATTCACTGTATGCGCCCACATACGAGTATGGATCCTTGATTCAAATCTACTGTTAAGCAAAAAGTCTGTTCGATGTCATCTGTGCGCTCTGGTTGATGGACGAATGAACATGCTTCTCTGAAGCTTCAGAAACTTCGAAACTTTTTGAATGCGAGTGAATGCGGGCTGCAGTACGTATAACTTTTCAAGGACTGGTATCTCTGTTCGCCCACAGATTCTCCTTCTGAAGAACTGATATTTTGCGGATGGTTTCATATTTTCCTCGAAAATGCATCACTCAGACATGAGCGAACTTAGAGAGTGTCCGTATGAAAAATTCAAAGATACGCTAATCCATTTTACAAGGACAATTCACTGCTTTCATGTTTCTGTACGTCGTCGGTCGGTCCAACAGAAGCAAACTACGAGTAATTTGTCGTCAGGATTATTCTCCGTTTCGTTTGCATCCCCAACAGGATTATGCATCTTTCTGCAATGAATAAGCTCCGAATTGCCACAAATAAAACATTCCATCAACCCACTTTCCTGCAGTTCAGTGGACTAGGACTAGGAGTACATGTAGGATTTATGGCGGTTCCAAAACTACAACCCCCCATGGTGTCGGTTCTGTGTCGGATCCTTATTTAGCACCTCGTCGTTTGCTCCTTGCTTTGTTGTATGGAATCCATAGTTTCATATTGGATTGGGAATATTGTATTACAACTTACTACTGAGGTGGTTGTATCCTTTGGCTACTTTAAGAGATGGTGTCCCGCCCCTAAAATGACATAAAATCGATTTCGATGGGCGGCAAACATGTTTGAGTTGGGTGGATGGACGGACCTGGGTAAGTGTCTAAAGACAAAACACATAGAGGGAGAGAGAGAGAGCTGTATCCGTTTTATTTATTGTGTTCAATACAATTTTTCTCATTGTCGTTTTGAGGCATTTTAGGATCGGGCCTCTATGGTGAGTAGTTGGGGCGGTTTCTTGGGTGCTTCTCATCCCTGATATTAATCATTAATATTGGGAAAAATATTTGATAATAGAACGGAGGGAAGTCAGCTTGTTCTGACAGGAAATGTTGTGTTGTTGTTTTGATCCTTTATTGCGGTCAATTTATCAGTTTTGGTTTGGGGAGATGTTTTCTTAGGAAATATTAAATCCGGCCTTGGAATTGAGGTATGATTTGATTTGTAGGTTCAACTACATGTGGTTGGATACACAAACTAGATTTACAAGATCCGGGTTGTGGATACACATTGATTTGTTTTGATTTGGTTTTGGTTTGGAAATTATCACAGCATGGTGCAAGATGTTGAAATTCAAGTGATTGAGTAGAGTTTGTTTTGTATCAGAAGTGTCAGTGTAAAGAAGTTCAAGTGAATACATGGCTAAGGATGTTTGATTGAGTGGTAGAAACGCATTTGATTTTCAACTTGTTTGGGACACTGCATTCGTAAGCCTTGTTTTTCGGCCTTTGGCCGAAATCTTCATAGCGAGGCAAGTTCTGCACCTGAACTGTAGAAGCAGTGGCATTAATATCCGCCGTTTTGCGACCCCACATAAACACTACTGACGGATAAAAGAGGTTCAGTTCGATTTGATGGGTTGCCTCAAAGAAAATCACTTAATGTCGAAGAAGAGGAAAATAAGTTCCTCAAGAGGTTCCTGCAATTTTCTATCTGAATCTTCGAATTGGAAAGGGCGGAAATGATATCAGTCTACACAAAGTTGAATACAAAAACCGCCAAGACCTGCTGTGGCCACTCGTGCGAATGCAGTGTGTTAACATAAAATACAGGACAATAGAGATATAGGGCAGGTATTTATTCCAGGTGAAGCACACATGTAACCGACCCCTCGTCCTAGGGGCATTAAAAATGGAACTGGTCCTCCAGGATGGGCGTTTTGTCGCCGGGGTACCTGCCCGGCCTTTTAAAAAAACAAGAAGTTACGCAGGATAAACAAGCCTCGGATATGGACGGATCTACTGTTGACAACCCACGCAAACGATTTAAGGACAATGAGCCTCGGATATGCACGTGGAATGTTAGATTCCTTAATAGACCACGTGCAGCCGAGCAACTAGCGGAGGCCCTAGACTGCTGCAAAGCAGAATAACCACCATTCAAGAAATGCGATGGGATGGGCCGGACAAAAAGAAGATGAAAAACTGCGACATCTATAGTACTACGGCAATTGCTATCGACGGCAAAAGCAGCGCTTATTTGGATGCGGATTTGTTGTCGGATGCAGACTAAGACAAGACGACAAGAGGACGACACCAAGGATGCCTTCTATGAGCTCCTTAACAAGACCTACGAGCAATGCCCTAGCTATGACATTAAAATTGCCTCGGTGATTTTAATGCAAAGCTAGGACGAGAGGGTATCTTTGGTGGAACATTCGGAAAATATAGCCTACACAACACCACCTCCGATAACGGATTCAGGCTAATCAATCAACAGTCAACCAGATTGATCACAATGCGATTGACGCAAGACACTCCTTCGGTATTATGGATGTCCGAACGTTCCGAGGAGGCAACATCGACTCGGACCATTACCTTGTTGTAGCCAAGGTACGGTTGTGGATATCCCAAACTACGCCAAGACAAACTAATGCTGTGAGAAAATTCGACGTCAGACGGCTACAATCGCAAGAGATCGCCAAGTCCTTTTCCGATCGAGTGTCTCTAAATCTCTTAAGAGGTCCAATACCCCCAGCATCAAGCATCGAAGATCATTGGAAACACTGCCAAAACGCCATCAGAGATGCCGCTTCTGATGTGCTGGGTTTCACTCTTCCACCACAACGAAACCCCTGGTTCGATGATGAATGCAGGCAAGCACATGCAGCTAAGCAAGATGCATATAACGCAGCGCTGCTTAGAAGGACCAGAGCTGCTCATGTGCGCTCTGAGTGGAAGAGGAGAGACGAACACCGGCTCTCAGGCGCTGGTCGAGGAAATTGAGAGATGCTGCTCCAGGAATGAAGTTCGGAAGTTTTACCAAAAGGTAAAAATAAAATGTCACGGAAACCGATTTTAAGGCCGCGTATAACAGCATCTATAGGGACGGGCTATACAGAGCAATGTCTAGTTTCGGCATCCCTGACAAACTCGTCTCTCTGCGTAGGATGACGTTGGAGAATGCACGCTGCTCCATCAAGGTTGGTAAAGATCTCACCGAGACCTTTGATGTCCAGAAAAGATTTCGACAAGGCGATGCGCTGTCATGCGATTGTTTTCAACATCGTACTCACGAGCAAACACAAGAGGCACCATTTTTCAAAATTCCGTTAAATTACTTGCAAAAGCCGATGATATGGACATAACCCGAAGAAAGCAGCTTGCTTTTAAAGGCGTTTTCTTGAGTGTTGATAAAAGCGGCGAAAATGGGTTTGACGGTCAACGAGGGCAAGACCAAGTACATGCTGTCATGCAGAAAGGACACTCAACACAGACGTCTCGGACAGAACATCACCTTCGGCGGTTATAACTTTGAATTAGTTAAGGACTTGTCTACCTAGGCTCTGCTATAAATTCAGACAACAATACCAGCGCTGAGATCAAACGAAGAATAACTCTTGCCAACCGCTGTTTCTTTGGGTTAAGAAGGCAATTGAGTAGCAAAGCTCTCTGTCGAATAACGAAAGTGACCCTGTATAAGACCTTAATAAGCCCAGTCCTGCTCTATGGCACAGACGCATGGAAATTATCAGAAATGGATTAGGGTGTTCTTGGCTGCATCAAGAGGATGATTCTCGGTCCCGCCTGAGTCGACGGTGAGTGAAGGAGGAAATGAAACGACTAACTGCACGGGTTCTTACAGCGACAACGACTAAACTAAAAGAGTAAGGGCCCAAGGACTATGATCGCAAATGAAGACCAACGTTTCCGTGCGAAACGCCTTCGAATCCGCCCCCGAGGGACAGTGTACTAGAAGAAGACCGATATTCGAGTGGAGCACGCAAGAGGGAGGGGACCTCAGCCAACTAAGTGTGCGAAACTGGAGGTAGCCGGCGAAGGATCGAGGTGGCTGGAGATGCTTTTTGTTCGAGGCTGAGTTCCACCATGATAGTTACCTCAAAAAAAAGTACGCATGTCGCTTTCGCCAATTCATTTGCTAAGGATATCCGAGGTTGCTCTGGGTTGCGTGTGCGGTTATTGTCACATCTCTAATCTACGTAGCCCTTTCCGTAAGACTGATAGTCAGGTCTACTCTTTGTAGTACGTGCCACATTTATAGCCTTTGGTCTGTAGGAGGTGGTAATTGCATGGTATTGCTTTTACCTGCAGTGAGCTCGGATGCTCTATTAGTAGTGGCGGTAGGTATGCTGCAGGTTTTGAGTTCCACTCTTTTCTGAGTGTTGCTGGGGAATGGCCTGTCGACAGTTTCAGATGTTTTGCATTCAACATACTCGTGTTTGCTAAACATTCAATACGGTCTCAGCAACATTCTTTTAAAGCCACCCAGAAGGTCAAAATAAAGATTTACTGATAAAAGCAGCTTTTGTCAAGAATCAGTTGTTGGTTCATTAACCAAATGATACAATCAAAATCCAAGCCCCTTATGGTTGAAAGCAAATTTTTTGTTTTGTATCTATGAATACCCAGATGTCGGGCGAAAACTTCAAACGAAATACGAGTAATTCTTCCTTTCGGAAGCTGTTATCTTTGAAATATTTTCTTCAAAATCCTAACCCACAATGACGGCACTTCTGCTGACCACAATTTGCCGAATTGCTGACTAATATTCAAGTATACCCGAACGCACTTAAGTCCCTTTAAAGGAGATTACCCTTATCCCCATTAAAGTTGACAAAGTATCCCTCTTCCATACAAAAGGGTTTCAATTTAAATATCATTGTTGTTGCTGTTGAAACCATTTGCAAATGTATCTTCTGCTTAATGAGAATGATAAGAAAAACTTTTGCTTCTCGGTTTTTGTAATGATTAGGAATATCCACCATAATTTACATCCTTTTGTCTGCCTAAAGGATAATGGAAATTTCAATTTACTTTTCTCATAACAATGAGACACTTGAGACACGAAATGTACTTATATACTCGTATGCTGCAGATATTCTTCTCCATTGAACAATGCACATCTGTATCGTTTGTGAGAAAAGAGTCCTGGCTTCGTTTTCCTGGATCATTTAGTATTCCTCCATCCTTATTAACATTATTAGTGCAAAGGCCTTGCACTTGATGATATTAATGAGGCAAGACTAACTCCCAAAGTCAAGTCCAAATTCATGTTTTTGTAGTTTATCTGTATCGTGGAACTGTGCAATCTGTGCTCATCTAATTGACTTGCTAAACGATTTCTGAAAGTGAAACAAAAATAAAATCAAGGACAAGAGTAAACTTAAAGAACCCCAAGCCCAAGGGTCTTTCCAAGAGGAAAGAATAACCGAGAAACACCAAAATCTTGTTCCTTCTTCCTTAGTTCGGTTGGGCCAGTTTTCTGACACACCGTCCCTCGCAAATTTTTGGGGTAAATGACACGTTGAAAAGAATCTATTCGCCGTTGTACCTTAATTTTATTCCGTTGGCTTATTATCCTTACCTTTATTCTGTGGCCCATTTACTGGATTTAACATGCCTGGCGCTCATGTCTGAGAAGCTTTGCTTAGTTTCGCTTTGCTTTGGTCCTTCGTGGTGTCCTAACTAGGGGATGATGACATGGTATGGCAATGTGGTAGCTACGAGTAACTTGGAGGCAATTACTAAGACAACACAGCACAACGTCATTGTCTTATACGTGATTCCTTGTAGTCATGCTCTCTTGTTCGCCCTCGTCCTTGCTTGACGAGGGACAACAAAAATAACGACAGTGTCGACGACGACTACGACTATGTGGGATGAAGCTGTAAGAGGTCCAGTCGAAGTCACGTAGGAATCATTAGGTTGTCATGCGGCAGCGACGACGCAATGAGTAGGAGAGTTCGAGTATGATGTCAATTAGGTTGAGTAGACTATTAACCGGGGTTTTTCGGATACGGTACAAAAATACTCGTATTCAGGGAATCTGGTAGCTTGGTCATGGTGATAGCTATGACGATGGTAATAGTGGTGCTGATGGGTAATAGTACCTACGATGGTGGTGCCCTTTTTGTTGTTTTTAAATTGAAAAAGTTCTACGTGGCCGGGGAGACTGGTAAAATGGTAATTTTCGTGTATTTTCCCCTTGAGTAAGGTTTTGTTGGTTTTTTTCTTTCTTTTATTTGTTCTGGTTGAATGTTTTCGAAAATGAACGCTGTTGAGGTTGATTAATTAAAAATTTCGTATCCAATGGGGTGAATTTTAAGTAACAGTGAAGATAGCAATTTCCTCAACAAGGAACGCTCGTAATTGTCGTTGTTATGCTTTGCATCGGTGGACGGAATCAGTGTCAGCTCTTTTCGAATTGCTCGGTATACTGGTCCGTTTCACTTTAAAAGATTTGTCAAGCAAGTGGCAAGTATAATGGATTGATCTTTAGTGTTTCGAGATCATCATGCATCTGGTTGTTTAGTTTCTCGGTTTTTTCATGGGAGTCTGCGTTATGGGAGTTCAGAAGGCCTATCTTGGCTGTCGCTTTAAATGAAAAGTTTCCCCTCTTCACTGATAATTCATACCGCCGCATCCCGGATCAATTTTCGCGCCAGACGTGAAGAAGGTTGTCCATAAGACCAGTGTGGAAAAAAGGCTCAGCGCTAAGCTCCAGTCCGAGACTACTTCTACAGGCTACATCTCTTTAAACGAAAGATGGCTTTGAGAGTGCAGCCCATGATATGAATATCAAGGCGAGAGGATTCATCAATACGTTGAGAGTATTTCTAGGCGAGCTAAGGGCGCCGCCACATATTGGCCGCAGTCAGCATAAGAAATTTCGATGAAAATGCTAAGCGCCTACTCCTTCTTTTGAGATGTGCTTTCACTTCTGTACAGCATATTTTGAAGTGCACTCTCGAAGGATCTTTCGCGTAGTAAGCCTGTATTCAGTTTAAAGGCTACCTACGCAACCGATGCCAGGCCTGCAGTGAAACTTCTCTAGTGTCGCTGTACATTGAAAATAGTCGTTGAGTTGTGTTAGCTCGTGCATAGCGTCGAAAAAATCGTGGCTAACAAGCGCCGTCTGACATCACTATTCGTCGTTTAGTGTCGAATTTTTTAGAGCATGGGACAGCGGGACATCGTCGATATGCCGCTCATCAATGCCAAAGACACGCCCATGAAATGGTTGAAGCAGTAAGAGAAAGTGACGTGTCAACCCGCGCTCAGCATTTTTAAGTCAGTGGAGCCATCTTGCGGCACATTTCGGATGATTAGCATTTGTTTCCGTATAAAGTGCAACTGACTCAAAGAATATTGCCGACAGACCTTTCAAGTCACTTGGAATACGGACAAACAGCTGCTCGAATAGTTGACAATGAACCTGATCTTTGGAAGCAAATATTGATGACCGACGCGGCCCATTTTGCACACCTGGCGTCATTAGCAAACAAAATTGCCGCATTTGGGGAACGGAGAATCCACACGAGATCCATGAAATACCAAAGCATAACCAAAAGTCGTCTATTTGGGGCGGCATTTGCACCAAAAACATCAATGAGCCAGTTTTCTACAGAGAAGACCTTCGATGGAAATCGATATCGGTGGACGTTGGCTCATTATGTCTGCTCACATATGTATGTGTGGAAAAGGTCTGGCCGGTTACTGGTTTCAAGAAATCTGCAAATCAGACAATGCAGTTTCAGCAACGAAAAAGGCCCTGGACGTGTTTCCCATTTTTACTGTATCGCTGCTGCTCCGCTTATGGGGTTGGCTAATATCGCTGACCGCAGAACACGTCTTCATTCTGCTCGGTCCTGGATCGCTTCAGTGGCTAGCCCCAGGCGTTGTTGCGCATTTCCCATCTGAGAAATCCAGGAATTCATTTTCTGACCTCGTTTTCTTACAGTTGGAGTGACCGTAGGTGTGCCTTTTTAACCGGATTTTCCGCAGATCTTCTTTGAACGTGGCAATACCAGCTTACTCTATTCGGCTCAAGCTGTTCGGTTACCGAATTCTTTATATGTAGACCTAATGCGATCGCGTTAAGTGACTCCACTAGACATCCTTAACATTTTCATTTCCGCTGCCGTCATTTTGTTTTTAAACGCTTTGTACATTGTCCAGCACTGTGAACCGTAGATAAAAGCTGGTCTAACAACCGTGGTGTAGAGTTTTCCCTTTAATTTAAGTGGAAATTTTCGGTCGCAAAAGATTCCCGAATTTTCCCGCCATTTCATCCATCCCACATTCACTCTGTGGTTTACGTCGTCGTCACATTTCGCTTCCATGTTAACGATTGATCCTAAGTAATTAAAGATAGTGCTTTTCGGAAGAACTATTCCGTTTAACATTATATCCGGAACAGGTCGCAACGGATGCGCAAATGGGCACATCAAATGCTCCATCTTTGAACGACTTATTTTAAACCCGTTTCTCTCTAGCGTATTTTTCCATGAATCTAAGGCGTTCTGTAAATCTTCGACGTTATCGCTAAGTATAACTGCGTCGCTAGCGAAGAGAATTGGCGTTACATTTGCTTCGCGCATGCAGTCTTTTAAAAGATAGTCGAATACTACGTTAAAGAGTAAAGGGCTAAGTACGCTTCCTTAATGCACTCCGACATTAACTGGAGATTCTCTCGTTAGTCCAGCAGAGCTTTTAACCGCAGTTTTCACGTTTCCGTACATGTCTTGTATTATTCTAACATACTTTTCCGGTACGTTTTGAGACCTCAGCGCGGCCCATATGAGTTTCCTAGGCACTCGATCGAATGCTTTCTCGAGGTCGATGAATACCATGTGTAAATCCTTAGACGAATCACGGTGCTTTTCCATTATTATTCGTAGGCTTTGGATAGCGTCCACCGTCGATCTTCCTTCAACAAATCCACACTGGCTATTATCGAGCTTTATTATGTGCCGAAGACGTTCGTTTAAGACTCTTTCGACGATTTTCATTGTGTGTGACATAAGCTTGATTGAACGGTAGTTGTTGCATTCTCGAGTGTCGCCTTTTCCCTTGTATAATGGAACCAAGAAGCTACTTCTCCATTGATTCGGCATAGGTTGTCCACATTTTAATTTATTAAAAAGTTTCGATAGCCAAACGCTGCCGATCCCCTCCATCTTCGACCAAAACTCTGATGGAATGCTGTCCGGTCCCACCGCTTTCCCCGGCTTCATTTTTCCAACTGCTATACTTATTTCTTCGATTGAAAAGTCCGAAACTTCCTCCTCGAATAGACCAGCTGTCGGCACGATATCACGTGGAAACTGTTTGTTAAGCAACTCCTTGCAGTATTCAAGCCACCGGTCACAAATTTCCTTTTCATTTGTTAGTAAACGACCGTCTGCGTTTTTGATGTACGAGTATTTCGGCGACGTTATTTCCAGCGAATTTTTTCGCCCCTGCGCAGCGAGCTTAAAAATATTTGGCACTGTAGTATTGTACGACGTTTGAACTTCTTGAATAGCTTGTCTTCTATCTGCCGATCGTGAGGGTATTTGTTCCAACTCCTGGTACAGGTTTTCCGCTGCTGCCGCTCGAGTTCGAGCCAGGACTTTCTTTACGACGTTTTTAAGACGCTCGTATTCAAGAGCCAGTCGAGCCTTTTTGATATCGTCGCTCCAATCGCATTTTTTCCACGCTTGGAATGCTCTCTTCTTGTCCGCCACAGCTCGTTTGGTTTCGTCATTCCACCACCATATTTGTTTGTGGACGTGATGGACTTTGTACTTTGTGAGTGTTATGCATTCCTGTGCATGCTGTTCCACATTTCTTGCGGGCTAAGTGAGTGCGCGATTCCATTTATATTTCGAAGTGCTTCTTTAGCCAGTGCGATAAATCTTGCGCCTCGTTCCTTCGATAGATTATACCACCGGATTTTTGGCTTTCCAAAGGATGTCTGTGTTTTCGGTGGTTCCGCTGTGAAAAATTCTGTAATGAGCAGACGATGTTGGCTTACTAGCGATTCTCCAAGTATTACTTTACAGTCCGTAACACGATTTCTCATCGACATTTTGCGTTTCATAGCCTCCGTTCCTATAAGTGATAAGATGTCGTTGATGTTTAATAAACATTGCATTTAAGACGATTAAGCCGTAAGTTCTACATGCTACAAGGATGTCTTCGCCAGCTGAATTTCTGGTTCCAAAGCATTTACCGCCGTGGCAGTCCTCATAATCAACATTTGTTTCTTTGACGTGACCGTTTAAATCTCCGCCTACGAAGAGCTTTTCATCGATAGGTCTACTATATTTCTAAGCAAATTACCGAACTCTGACCAAATTTTTTTCCTTCCGACTGATCGTATCCATTTTGTGGAGCGTACGAGCTAACAATGTTCCATGTTTCATTGTATATGACGAGTTTTACACTCATTCAGCGGTCTCTTATTTTCAAAATACCAACGATATTGCTAAGAAGATCCGATGCAACACCGTTTCGTCCATTGACCGTTCCATGGTAGAACATCTTAAGTGCCTTAGTTTTTAAATCAAGAAAACGCGCTTTATTTCCACTATTACACCACTTCGTTTCCTGTACGCTTCCAATTGTCTTGTATTGAGTTTAAGTGGAGCAATGGCAGTTTTGCAAGACCTCCGATAGTCCAAAAGCCCGAAAATAAGGCCCAGTGTACCTTTTGGACATTGTTAGGCCAGTTGCATGCTGTCTTCCTTTCGTAACGAATATTGACTGAAAAGCAACATAATTGGCACCTAGGTAAGGCGATAGTACGAAAAAAAAGAGATGATTGCCTCGCAGGATGCAATGGCAACTGTCTTAGAAAGTCTTCAGAGATTACTATCAAAACATACGGCGATTCTACCAATCTGTCTGAAGCCACAGTACAGACAGCCTTTATTTGTTTTGGGTGGATCCTTTGAAAAATTGCTTATTAAACATTCCCATGCATTACCCTCTTTTAAATGCTCACTTTGCATACAAGAGGATCACATGCTGCCTTTGTAACTTTATCACAGTTTGATAGCCTGAAACCCAATTACAAAAAAGATACCTCTTTGCTGCCGTTCGGAATACAAAATTGACTGAAAGTCATGTCATTTGAATACCCCACGACAACCTCCACGCAGCTTACTCGTATGCATATGCAGCATAAGCACACCAGGACCATTAAATAGTTTCTGCTTCAACATTAAAAGTGCATTAGACTGCTTCCTAATTATTCACCACCAATTCTGCTTCACATTCATGAATAAACCTTTATCCGCGATTCTCCTCTTGTTTTGCATACTAAATATGTCGTCCTCTAGCAGAAGCACACACACAAATACACACGTTCCATCCCACAGTCCTAGGCTAATTAAAGTATCTCCCCGGGCAACAAATTTCAAGCCGACTGGCATGGCACTCTATTTTGAAATGAAATTGTGGTCAACCCAACTGAGCACTTAACTGTCAGTGGCTTCTTAATTGTAAGCACACGCTTAAGGGATGAGTAGAAAGAATCCTTTCAACGGGACTCGATTTGTGTGTAAAAGTGGCTAATTTCTATGGCACCTTGTTTTGCTATAGTGAATGACGCAACGGCATACAGGAAAAATGCAACTAAAGAGAGAAACCTATGAAATTGGAATCGAAATTGGAAACTACATCCTTTCGTCAGCAAATCAAGTTTTTTAACGACACACGCTGATTATGTACTCGTAGTCTTGGTTCCGTATGACTGCATCTTTCTTCATGAATAAATCACGATTTCACTTCCACGGCAAAAAAAGGTACCCGGTCTCTGGTTCTGGTTCTGGTCCTATTCTATTGATGGTTCTGGTCTCACATCAAGAGCTTCCACTTTTTGTTGTACCACCTCCCAAGAGCAATTGATTCCCAGTCGTAAAAAATCGCATCCCATTAGTGGATGCCTTAGTGGAAGTTATGCGCCCCAACATTTATGAAAAGCCATCAAACGATGGTTTCATGGCCCTCCAATCAGGAATATATCGTGAAGCTGACATTGAAGCAATTTACCAACATCACCTGCCTGAAAGGAGGGAATCCTTTTGTTGGCTGTTTGCCGTCAGAATAAGGACTTTCTCCACCTGCTTGTGTTTAACTAAAATCGAATTTTCACCCCGCGAATGAATCTTAACCAACTTGTGTCTGTTCTTTTCCTTTAGGTATCCCCTTCTTGGTTTGAGGTTAATGGGTAGGTGTGTAGCGTATGCCAAAAAAGGACCCTTTCAAGGTGGTGATGAAATTTTCCGCTGAAATTAAATTCATCGCCGTCGATAAGGAAATTTTATTCACGCGCGTTTTTTCCATCAAAGGGAAGGACTCTGGTTCGTCCTTGTTTTATTCCATGTTCGCATTTGTTTATGAAGAAGCGCAAGATGAAGATATGAAGCTGATTGGGGTGGAGAATATGACGGATTGATGGGTTCTTTAGTTGAGTTTATGCAAAGGAAATATGTAGATGAGCATGGGGACGGGGGCAAACATTTATGTTTTCTTCTCAATCATCCTTAGCTGATGGGTTATGTTGAAAAACACTGTAAGGTTGTGGGTAGCATTTGCCTTGAATATGATGGGTTTTTCGTAGAGGTTTTGGGGAAGAACATTTGATGTTTAACAGTTGATGCAAGGGTTGTGTTACACGAGATATTCGAAAGATTTTTTTGGTAAAACGTACATTCGATGATGGAGAAGGTTGTGAAAGAACAGGTCAGAGTTCCATTTGGCAGTCTTAAGGTAAATCGTCGGCATTTTTCCCGATTGACACTGATCTGTAATACGAGTATGTGATCAACAAGAGATTAAGGAAACAAAGTATGTTGTAGAGCAGTCTACTACCGGAGGTGTTCCAAGGAAAGAGCTAACAAATTGCAAGGCCCGGAATGATGAGTGACATCGTCAGAGACATGACTTTGTTACTTAGTTTTTCTGTTGAAACGCCAATTGGTAGTAGTTGCTCTTTGATTGTACTAATATATTGATGATCAGCACTGCGTGGTTATAGGCCAGGATATCAGACTTTCGATTTATATAGCTCGGTGTAGCTCGTCTATAGGAACGATCTCGTGGGCTACCTTAAAATCGACGTAGAGGTTGTGAGTATTGTTTGCCTCTTCTCCAAGATCTAACATATAATTAAAAGTGGCCTCGCCAAAATGCCACTGATCTGGAGCTATTCACGATGTGGTATGGCAGTAGATTGCTACAAACGATGTTCAATAGTGGTTTAACCATTTCGGTACAAAATTGTTCCCTTCTTTTGGATAAAACGAAGGATACTGAGATTCCAGTTCTTGTGTGTGCACTCCTGTGATCAAATCTGGCGCATCCTGCTCACCAGATCATTCTTTTTAACCTTCAGCAGCACGTCGACTAATCCATCATCTGTTTAGATTTGCTAGAATTTCGTTTACTCAAGCTCTACGATGTGCCTTTTAAAGTTTGCACGACTTCAAGTGTCTGCGGGCTTTCGGCATCAAACTACTATCTGATCTGTGTTTGCTTCATGAAATCCAGTTCATTGGTAAATCGACTCCTCGCAGCATCACCACTGCTTCACTGCACCTAATGCTGATTATCTAGAGATGCTAATGGCGAGAGAAAAGAATTTGGCAATGTCTCTGGTGATTTCCTGCGGCTGATTCTGTCTCGAAATGTTCGTTGACAACACAATACAGTCGATCTAGCTTAGAGTTGAAATAAGGAAGGCACTGAGAGGTGTTAACCTGGCGATATCCATGAATGCAAGTATTTCTACACATCGTGTGTGCTTATTTAACACCCAAGTGGCAACCATAGGGTACTGATCGATGTCTGTCTAGATTTGACTTGTTAAATTTATAGCCGCGAGTGCTGGCCAGCATACGAAAATAGCAGCACTATAAACAGGACGGGGGATGAAATCTGTAGATGGAATCAACTGTGAAGTAAAATCCCGGAGCAAATGAGACCTTATCTAGGCTACTCCGACATATTTGAAGCTCAAGCCGGTAAGGAATTCCGAGACTAAGTCAAGGTCTTAGAAAATAGGTAGCTTAATGGAACAACGCACGGCAGGGCTCACATTCCCGAACGGGGGATGGCTCCGATGCAACCGACATTTCGCTCTAGAGGTATCCAAATTGACCACATTGCGACTGACGCAAGACACTCCTCCAGTATTATGGACGTCCGAAGGTTCCAAGGAACCAACATCGGCTCAGACCATTACCAAGTTGTAACCAAAGTTCGCGTGCGGATATCCGGAACAATGCAAAACCAATGATGTCGGGAAATTTGATTTCAAACAATCACAGGGATCGTCAAATCCTTTTCCGATCGAATCTCCCTTAGTCTCTTAAGCAGTCCACTGTCCCCAGCATCAAGCATCGAAAACCAGTGCCAACACTGCCAAAATTCATCAGAGATGTCGCTACTAATATGCTGGATTTCACTCGACTACCACAGCAAAACCTCTGGTTTGATGACGAATGCCAAACAAACACATATAGTTAAGCCCCAAGGGAACATCGTAGTAGAGTCGCAGTCGATGCTGAAGATGCTGACCACTGTCAGCCAGAATGAACCTTTCAACCTGCACGATATAGGCTAACAATTCCGTCCACCCGCTCTGAATGAAGGGAAGATTGCAATATCTAAGCTTATTAAGTGCAACAACGGCGCTAGAGTGGATGGCCTGACTGCCGGCATACACCAACTCTTTTCTAAAATATGGTCAGAATACAATGACGAACTATACGCACAACACAGCGACATCGACTTATCCAAAAGAATGGAAATCCAATGACTGAGATGGCTGGGATGTGTGAACGGATGGATACCCCGGTCTGAAACGTCTTCAAATCCGTCCCCGAAGCGACAAGGCAGTAGAAGAAGACCACGACTCAGGTGTCCCACGTAAGTCCTCAGTCAATTTCGCGTACGAAACTGAAAGCAACTAGCAAAGCTTTGAGCGCATACTCGTACCTACGGCACTAACAACCGCGCCCAGCATTTCTTTTCTAGGAAAGTTTGTCAAGGTCTTAATTTCTTTTCCGTTGGCACATTAAATCCTCAATAACCGAACTAGCCCCTTTCGCTAGTCTTTTTGTTTATCGAAGTCAAAATAATTCAACTGGACTTTTGCAAAAAGACGGTTAGGTGATAAAGTGTCTTCAATTCCAGCATCTAACACAACAGCGCAAAGTATATCCAGTTTGTTGCGAAAGTGGGTCAGACATCAACAGAAATAATGCCTTGAGGGGTTATTTTCACCCCCATAGCTTCGTAGGATGCCGTGGCAAATATGTCTAGCATGCTCATGTGCTTATAAAAATTCAGTAAGCATCACGAAAAGCGCATTTGTTTGATCTGCCGCCACCCTAGAGGCTCAAACCATTTGCAGTTATGGTTTACACAAACACCCAACGGTAGATGTTGCATTAACATGCTGTTTAATTTAAAGGACGTCAGACTAACTGGACCATGTAGTAATTTTTTTTTTGTTATTCAGTAAAATGCCTAATCATACCCTCTACTAGAGAATAAATGTGTTGAACAGTGCTACTCTTCTTAAGGTACAAAAATGGAGCATAGTTGTGTCCAACTGGATTATTACGTTCACTCACAAGCTGCAAGCTGAAGGTTCATTGTCTAGGTCTGCCGCTTAGCACATGGCTTCAATTTCCAACACATAGGTACGACAGTATGTGTACGTTTATAACTAAAAAACCTTATTCATCTAGTTTTGAGAGATGATTTGGAGCAGATGGACTTAATCCAGACTCTATTGATATCTGTGACTGTTATTCTTGTAGATTTCTCTTTGAGTTGCATCGCTTCAATAGAGTTAATTCTTTCCCACTTAAACGTAAAAGACCGACGCAACCAAAGCCACCGATTTTACCACCGGGGTATCAATTTACTTTCCTTAGTTTACCGAGACACTTATTTGTTCACATATTCTTGTGTGGGTTGTTCCAAACCCGGTCCTATGCTGTGACAACTGCCACAAAACTTTGGTCAACTTTTACAAAGTGTCTCGATTGCAAGTCAACATTAAAGACAACTCACATTAGCACAGTTTTATATTAAATGCCTACATAGCGTACCTAAGAAATAGCAACTACAAAGGCCTCAACTATTTCGCCCGACATCGTTTGACAATGTGTTCCTTGTCGAAGAAACAAGTTTCGATGAATAAATGAATAATAATAACAAACAGGACAACAAAGCAAAGGGAAACCCTTAGAACAAACTGAGCGAAAGCATTTCTTATTCATGAGTTTCCTTCCCAAAGATGTCTGGAGTTCTTGTGTACAAGTTAAACTGCAACCAAAGTGTACTTTTACGCGAGGAAACAATTACGTTTGGCGGTATAAACTGTAAAAGAGACCAAATGCAAAGTATCTGTTTAAAGTAAAAAAAAATTAAAACTTTAATTCAATGCAACCAAATCCTTTTTCTTTCTGTCTTCGAAAGCAGTTAAGGTATTTACTTGTTTTTTTTTTCTTTTCTTCTCTCTGATTTTGTATACTCAGTTACACAACATTTGTTTGTAGTGAAATTCGTATCCTTTTAAGGTTAAAGGATTCAGAAATTGGAATTCAGGTTTTGTTCGATTATACGAAAAAATGCTTTAGACTGCAATAAATAGGAAATACCTATGGGAAATGGGAGGAAACGTGGAATGAGAAAGTGGAGAGCTCAAAAGACTAACTAAGATTACCTACAACAGAAAGGCTTAAATATTCAAATAGAGCAGTGAGAGACTGCAGGAGTTATTTAATGCAGGGGAACACAATTGAGTTAAAATGTACCAGTAGTTTGGAATAACTAGAGAACTATGCTAGTACAATCGGATTTCTGATCATATACGGATGCCTTATTTTTCTTGCATTATTCATAGAATTTTCTATGAATCTCTTATTCATAACCGGTTCCGAATTCGGTTAAGAGCGGAGGGCAGAAAATACGATACTAAGTGAGACGCTTGGCCAATATCCTTACCCTTTCTTATCGTATCTTAGAGGCCTAGTGTTACCTCAGTCATTGCTAAAACTATGGATTTTTTGTCTGTTGGCTGAAGCAATACCTAAGTTAGACTTAGTTGTGTTTCACAAGCTGAGAGCTTGTCTCTGTCGAAGATAGGGAATAACTTACGCCCCAATCTGCACCCTTGAATAGTTTAGTTCCAATTTATTTTCAACTGAAGCGGCTTACTCTGCTACTTTATTAGTAAATAGGAAGCTTCCCATATTTAATACCAAACTTCACAAAATATCTATACAGTGCCTTCACACCATGATATTATATGAGAAGCAAGAGGTTAGAAAAAGAACTTGTGTTTTTGTGGCAAATTCAAGTGCTGTGTGCAAACAATTTAAGGATACTAATTGTCATCTTCAAAACTTGACCCGTTCTGGAGTTAAGGCCTAGTTGTTTCAGGCACAAGGTACGAAATGAACTTATAGAGAACCAAATTCGTCGTTGCTTCAGCTTATTTTTGCTATGATTTGGTACCACCGCCGCAACAAACAATAATAGCTGACTCATTGTAACCTGTGATTCCAAGAACGCAATAGAAAATGAAACGTGATAAGAAATGATTTAATGGAATTCATACCATCGCTTAACCTGATTGTTCACCCTCTTGACCCTTAACCAACTCCTGGAAAAAAAGTGAAACAACGACCTATCGACTTAGCGCTATTCATCAGGTTCGCTGAGAACACAACCAGAGAGAGAGCTGAGGCTTAAATATCAGATCAAAAGCACATCGGATTCTGAATCGGATTGCAGGCTTGGACCTTGTGGAAGAGACAAAACTGTCGAAAGATGAACCAAGCAACCCTTAGTATGAAGTGCAGCGGCAATAAAAACGCAAGGCATATCGCAACACAATGTTCATCAATGACATCCTAAAAAAGCTTAATACAATGCGCTGAAGTGCTACGGAATAGGCAGATGACGTGGTCATTATAATGCAGGGAAAATACTTAAATATTTTAAGTGAGATTATGGAGCTTGCCATGGAGACGATAGGCAAACAGATGTGGTCTCAATGTCAACCCCTCCAAAACGGAACTGGTTCGTTTTACCAGAAAGTAGAAGATACCGCCATTCAAACTCCTAAAACTCAACGGATTGGAACTGTCCCTCTCAGACAACGAAAAGTATCTAAGTGTAATTCTGAATAAAAAACTGAATTGGCATCTCAACGTAACGGAAAGAATCAAGAAGGCATACTCGTATAATGCTTTTTTTATATGCAAAGGAACGGTAGGCAGAGTTTGGGGTCTAAAACCTGAAATGGTGTGCTGGTCATATCCGGTGGTGGTGAGACCCATTCTTACATACGGCGCACTAGTTTGGTGGAAAGCAACAATCAAGAAGACAGCTTAGGGAAAATAAGCGACAGTTTAAAGAACCTCTTCCATAACAATATCATTGGACATCTTGCTGCACCTAACACCGGTTGATTTATAGATCAAAAGACCTCCACTCAATAATTCTTTGGCTGGGTATTTGTATAAAAAAATTGAGTTGAGACCTCAATTGATTTTATTTTCATCTGGCATTTTGTGTTCGATCTTGGGGTACGTGACCGTGTCTCAAGTAAAAGTGAACTGGTTTCCAAATCCAAACTTTCGGTGTTCGAATCCCAACCTTCCTTCAAACTGCTGTATAGAAGGAAATAAACATGCGGATGAGATTGCAAGAAGGGGAGGACTACTCGATACCAATGAGATTGCCAACATCAAACCACTCTTCTGCAAGTAATGGGCGCTATCGAGGAAAGCACCATAAACACTGCTAACATCAGGTGTTCTAATCTTAAAGGACATAGGGTGTCCAAAGCTTTATGGTCACTTCTTGACTTTAAAATATCAAAAGGTCTAGGGAGTTATTTAAACTAAATAGGCTTAGGACATTAATAGGAATCCTGACAGGACATTGTCTCCTGCTGAAACACGCAAAGAGACCCAAATTGTCAGATACGAACATTTATAGATTCTGCGGCGATCTGCAAGCGATTGAGGACATAAGACACATACTATGTGAATGCGAGGCAATAGCACTTAGTCGTAGGAAATTTTTTGAAAAATACTTTTTTGAAAAATTAGAGGAAATAGACGACACAGATTTCAAAGGCATTTCTTGACAGCTGATCTCACAGGGATCGCTATGGGCCCGTTTTGGTGCCTAGTGCTGTGTGATGACACACCCTGTTTAATCTGACCTAACCCTTAGCTCTTTAAATAAAACAGATGGTAGAGAGAGCTGTTAAAAACATAAACAGTACTCTGACAAATATTATGAACCAGGAAAACTTGTGCTGATTGCCAGTTCCATGGGGGGACCTAGATTTATAGCGATTACGTAGGAAAAGCCTACGAAGATTGAGATCTTAACAAATAAGACTCTTATTTGTATTTTGCTGAGCAATTTCTATAAAGAAAAAACTTCGAAACGCTTGGTAAAACCAGCAACATTAAATCAATTCCACAGATCGGAAACACTCAGAGAATAATGACACCTACAGTCTGGAATGCACCTTGACTTAAGCTTCTTTTGCCAGCCGTCTAAAGCTGCTCATATAAAGCTAACTGATGAGTCTTTCCACTTGTGTGCGCTTCCTAGGATGAAGTCTTCCTCTACTGCGTTGTCCCTGCACTGGATTGGGTTGGAGTCAAAAACTTTCCGCGCTAGGACGTAAGTGTCTATAAGTCCAAGGTGACCTAGCAATCTTAACCGGGTTATCCGAACTTTTCTAACGAAGTCTGCATCGATATAATAAATCTTACAATTCACTGTATAAAAGTCTCTTCCATTCACTCTCGAGGTGACCGGGAGTATTTCCGTTCGTCCCTCAGTGTTCACAGAATACTTTTTGGAAGCAGCAATTGCCAAGTGTAATTCTTAGCAAAACTTCTGCGCTGATCTCGTTGTTGGAGTTGATAGCGAGGCGAGGTAGATAAAGCCTCTCAATCCCTCCAAGCTGTTTCTAAAATGCGTAATATTTTGTTGCTTGTCTCTCTTTCTTGACAGTCGCTGACCGACAAACCTGTCTGTACCGCTTCTGCTACAATAGTCGTGAACTCTCCACTAACAACTCGCATTCTTCCCATTATGCCAAGGTTCTCTGCATGCAAAATTCGGCTAACTGAGCATACTTTTGAATGGTGGTATCTCCGGAGTTGACTTGTGAGTTTCGCACGCTTCTGCCAAGAAAAAATCACATGGTAATGCATCGTCTTTTCTAAGACCTTTTCTGACATTTAAGGGACATAATACACCTTCATCCGGCATATTCCTATGGGACCAAAACAAGATATGCCCCTGAACAGGCGGTGTGTATCGACTTTCAACTCCTGTGCTCTTTCTTAGACCTGCTGTAATGTGAAAACTTGTTCCTTAGTAGTCTTGGACTAAAACTACATCGATAGGGGTCGGTATGGCGAAGGATCTTAGGCGTTCACATAATACAGTGAGCGCAATTCAGAAAATCTCAATTTTTATGATAGGGTAGTGTCGGCACATAAAGCTTCTGAACTTCATTCTACTTGTAGCATCTCTCTAGGACCTAGATAGACTCTGGTAGAGCTCGCGAGATCCATTGGTTCTTTTACGGAGATCTGCTGTTTAAGTCCATTGTCTTTACAGATTTTGTGGCAGGTTGAAACCCAAGACCCCAGAGGCGGCTTCTCTGATTACTCTTTGGTAGTGATGTTACTGGTCTTCAACGTTCGATGCAGGCAGCAGCAAAGGGGATAAAAAAGAAGTCCTGGCGATTGTACCCGAGGATGGGCGAGGATGAACTTCCTTTCAATGGATCGGTGTTTTTGGGCTGTCACGGATATTGTCATCCACATCCTGGCTACAACAAGATAATGCTCCGAGTCTATGTTAGCTTGGACATTCAAACACTGTAAAGCTGGCTTACGTCGATCACTCATCCTTTTGATTGAATCGAAATCGAATAAAATGACTATATGCTTGCTAAAGGCTTCATACCCATCACTCTGACTTGGTTCATGTTGAAAAGCATGGAGATAATAACCAAGCTTCAGGTGCTCAATGCTCAATATTGCTTTGCGATTGCATTTCTCGCTCCAGATGCAATATGCCGACTAAAATAGAAGACAACGCAGGCCTGTACCTCAAAATCGAGTATATAGAGTAGTTGAAAGCTGGTGAATAAGATTGACTATCAGTGGATCTTTCCCCCTCACCCCAGAGCAAACCCCATAAAGAAATTTAGATGAATTTCCACTCACACCGCAACCACAACAAAATGGAGATATCCCTTCGAACCTACGTAACAAACACCATTCATAAGCTTAATTGGATCGACCTTTAAGTACCTCTTCAAGAACACCATGTATTCCTAAGTATCTCTGGCGTATACGTATCATTTTCCAATTCTTAAGATATCAAATGTACCTTTCGTCTAATTTACATTCCAAGTGCTTGGGTCGGCACAATCTAAGGTAACCACTACCCTGATTAAGGTCTTCATAATCAAACCAACCAATCCCGTCCCGAGAGTTTGTGGCGAAATATGAGCAAATAATAAAATACGCAACAACAAACAGTTAATATCGAAAATTCGTTTATTTTTCAAATTATCTCAATTTACGAGAATCTCTCCATCAACGTACAGAAGAAGGAAAAAATTTGCTATTCTCGCAAAAGCTTCCGAAGACTCCTAGTCCCGATGTGAACTCCTGACCCTCGCCAGTAAAGGAAAAAGAATTTATTTCATTACAATGCCCATGGGAGCCATTTGTTAGAACTGTGCCAACAACTTTATTTACCAGCAAATCCGAAGGTCCTACCTAATTTTGCTTCGTTTCTCTCTGTGATTTTGATTTGTATAACCAAATGATTGGAACTTCAATCCCGATAAATGAGACAACATACAGATACTCCAACTCCAACTCCAAATCCAGGCCAGTCCACCCTCCATCAGCAAGTTAAGGATGAGAAAAAATATCGATTAGACCCAATACACGATACTGAGAAACGAATATAAATACATGCTCGTACTACAGATACACCCTACATCTCAGGGTAACCGCTAAAATGTGGTATGAATCGAAACGAAATTAACCAAATCGTTGAGACGATTGTGTAGAATGTGTAGAATGTGTAGAATGGGCGCCCAGGGGTCCTCGAGTAATGAAAGGAATGTGGCACTTGTGCCGCCATGCATAGCATTCTTAAAATCATTCTAAACATTCGCGGAATTTCTTTAAAAAAAAAATCCCCTTCCCCTCATTTCGAAAGAATTCAGGACTACGAAAAGTAGAAAAGAAGATGAACCAACGCTGAGGCAGATATACGAGTAAATACTCGTACATCGCACCGTTAATTTATGACGAAGAAATTATTTAAGCTTCTCCCTGTCTCGAGGGTCTAATGAGGGATCATACTACAAAAGATTTTCTTTAAAAATAAAAGTAAAACGAACGAATTTGGTTCTTTTTTTTTTCTTCTTTTGTATCTGACAATTACGAATACTTGTTAGCTCGTGGAAGAAATTAGATTGAAAAACGTAGTCAATCGGTTGGGAATTCGTTTTAACCGATTACCCTTGGAGGGTTTGTGGAGAGAATTCTACCAAGGGGTGAATTACGAGTATCATTGGTAAATAAAAGGAGGTAAGGGAAAAACTGAAGAAAAAAACATTTTCCATTTGACATTTATCAAGGAATTGAAAATGTATTCACTCGGGGAAATTCGCCATGCACGAGAACGACTTGTAGATACTCATATTCGTACTCGGAGATGCAATTATCTTAACATATCCTTCGTACCGGAGGCGAGACACGAACTAAATAAGATGCAACGGGGTGTATACTTACTCGTATGTTGTTGGAAGTGGAATAAAACCTGGAGGACTGAACATGTGGCAGCTCTTAGCGCTAACATGTTAGGGGAGGATGATTTAGAAGAAATGCATTCCTTGAGAGTGAAATGAAAATTAAATTTGTAAATGTTTGTAAATTCACGGATAGCTGATTAAGAATTTTAATCAACGTAGATATTTTGCAGTGAAATTGTGTTGCGTAACTCACATTGGGTGGAGTACTGCTTTTCTTATCCACATTTAACAGAAGCAACTTGTAAATTTTAGAGCAAGTCAAAACATCGCTTCTTAATTGCTATTTAATTTATGTATACCTTTTCAAAAGATACTTACGAAAGGTAACAACATCTGGATGAGTGCATTTTACTTGTTTTCTGTTGGAACATTGCACTTAGGCAACGCACTACTCGATTGAATGTCTTGTGTGTGCTTTTTACTAGAAGTTTTCAGTCCTTCGTAGACGCGAGATGCTTCTGTGATAAGATACCAGCACCCAACGTACGTGCAGCCTTATGTGTGCTTTTTTTAAGATTCATAATATTTTTTCTTCCAAATGTTGAGTTTTGGTCGGCGCCCAGAAGACTGAACTATGACTGAACCAAAGAAATGTTTTTTTAGTTTTTAAGAAATTCAACAAAAACTTGACGACCAGGAGCTGTAGCTTGTTTGCAAGCCAAACTCGTGAAATATTCTTTAATGTGACTTTGACTCGCTGGAATGTGCCTTGTACACAATTGGAGTTAGTACGGTATTTATTCACATTTTTTGCTAAGCTTCTGCACAGTTTATACGGCAGTGACCAACAAATGGATGTACATATGTGACCCCGTCATCACTTTCATAGTAAGTGTCGCAGGATGTTGCGATATTCACAAAAAGTGTCGCCGGATATTATGACCATAGTAAGCAGTCAATGGTATTTTCAATTGAACGATAACAGCAGGTGTTGACCTCTTAAAGTCGTTCGGAAGCATTCGATTGGCTTACCGTCATCCTAGAAAGTCTTTTCGCGTGCAGTAATGACCACTCGAAATCCCAACCGGGAACGCGGGCAGTCTTGAGGTAGGTCCGGGTGCTGAGAAGCCCTCATCTGATTCTCGCCTGCACTTTCATTGTCGATCTCATTTTTAGGGTTCTATTGTGACCTGCGCCGCAAAGAAAAGTCAACACTTTAACTTCTGGAATTAGCTTCAACTAGCTTGGAAAGAGTTAAAAAGCTCACTGTTATCAATTGTATCTTAAGACGCAATATTCTTATCGCTAACGTAATCTTCCCAAAATGGTATATTGCCACAGGATTGCGTATACTGTATTTTCACTTAGAGAAGAGATGATAGTTTTGGTAACAAGTCATCCAATCTTACGTTGGCGTCCTGCAAAACTATAATTGCGGTTTTATAGCCATCCATCAAAACACAACACTTTCATTTCCTGATTCACATCAGTCTTTGGCTGAGTAAGAGTCGATTTCGTGTTTTGACAACAATTGAGGTTCTACAGACTACAGCCAATGGTCGACCAACATGGACCAACATGGGGATAAGACTTGATTATTTCGATCACTCCTGTTATTCTTTCTACGACAAGTTTGGTAGATAAGACCGAAAAAATGAAAAGAATACCACAGGGACTCTGCCTGTTACAGTTTATTTCTTCCCACTGGCCAATTTTGCATTTTTGACAGCTTTTCTCAGGACACCGGAAAAGTGAAAAGGGCTTTAGACGAGGCACACTCTGAAAGACTACTCTTTAAGGTGCAGATGAACAACAAAGCACTACGCAAAGAGATATCAAGTGCTATCGAAGGCGCAGGTAATAAAACCCATTGAAACCGAGCAGTGTCTCTGAACTGAGGCTGCGCTGTCTTCTGCTGAGCCTAAAAGGGGGAGCCCCCCATTCGCGTTCATTAATGACGCTGTGGGGATAAAGCAATAGTGAAATTATGGACAATATCTTCAGATTTTTACACCACTGAGGGTTGCTACGATTTGACCAAATGAGACCTTATCCGAGACCAAGTCAGAGTCGATGCTGAGGTTTTGGAAAGAGCTTTTCTGCAGATAAACGGAAATGGCGGATCAAATGCCACTGTCAACCAGAATGAACCTTTCAACCAGAGAGATGTAGACCAACAATTTCATCCACCCGACGAAGAAAGCAATATCTAAGCTGAAGTTCAACAAAGCTGCTGAAGCAGACTATCCGCCAAGCTCTTCAAAACGGCAGGTGATGACTTAGTGAGGAGATTACACCAACTCATCTCTAAAATATGGTCGGAAAAAAATATGCCCGATGAATGGAGCATTGTTTGTCCGATCCTCAAGAAAGGAGACCCTCTGAATTGCGCCAACTCCAGAGGCATCAATCTTCTTAACATCGCTTCTGGGATCTTATCCGCCGTATTGTATGAACGCCTAAAGCCGTTCGTAAACAATCTGATAGCTACATATCAGCGTGGCTGATGCTGGATGCCGCCTATGACAGCATCTATAGATACGAGCTATACAGGGCAATGTCTTGTTTTGGGATGCCTGCCAAGCTCTTCCGTCTATTTAGGATGACAATGGAGAATGCACGTTGCTCCATCATGAGAGACCTTTGATGTCAAAAAAGGATTTAGACAAGGCGATTTCTTCAACATCGTACTTGAAAGAATAGTGCAAAACTCACGAGCAAGCACAAGAGGCACAATCTTTCAAAAGTTCGTCCAATTACTTGCATACGCCAACGATATTGACATAATCGGGAGAAATCAGGGTGAAGTCAGTGGCGCTTTCTCTAGTATTAAGACGGAAGCGACGGAAATGGGTTTAGCGGTCATTGAGGGCAAGACTAAGTACATATATGCTGTCAAGCAAAGAGGACACTGAACACCGACATCTCAGACAGAACGTCAACTTCGATTGGTATAACTTTGAGGTAGTTAAGGACTTCGTAGACCTAAGCGCTGCTATAAATTCAGGCAACGACACCTGCATTGAGATCCAACGAAGAATAACTCTTGCAAATCGCTGCTTCTTTGGCCTAAGAAGGCAATTGACTATCAACGCTCTCTCCCGAACATCAAAAGTTACCCTACATAAGATTTTAATGATCGCAGGCCTTCTGTATGGCACAGAGGCATTGACATTATCAAAAATAGATGAGGGTGCTCTTTGAGAGGAAGATTCTTTGAGTGATTTTCGGTCTCATTTGCACTTACGGTTATTGGAGGAGGAGATACAATGCCGAACTGTTCGAATTGTACAGCGACATCGACCTAGCCAGAAGGGTGAAGATTCAACGGGCGCCAACGCTCCGGTACAAAGAGTCTTTGAATTAGCCGCCGAGGGACAGTGCTGTAGAGGAAGGGGGTGGCACTTAGATGGCACTCGCAAGTTAAAGTGGAACTCAGTAAGTTTGGCGTTCGAAACTGGAGGCAGCTAGCTAAGGATCGAGCTATTTGGAGACGCTTGTTGACCGAGACCATGGTCCACCCCGGGTGGTAAAGTCACATTGAGTTTAGAAATCGGTATTTCTTAGAATTGAGGCATGACTGCAATCAAATTCGATGCAAACCATAGATAAATGCTTGTAGTGAATAGAAGCAACTCATCTGTCAATATTAATAGGACGACAGTAATAATTTAGTGAAGGATACAATTTTTTGCGTAGGGCAGCTTGCTTCTGAAGACTTATTTTCACCCGTTTCATTCAATTCCTTTCCAAAGAAATACGAACCAACCGTCCGATATTGGAAATGCTGTCCCTCAACGCCCAGTTCGTAAGCAAATATCAACAAATTGGTTAGCTAGCAAATAAATTCGCACCCTCAAATCATTAATGGCAAAATCAAACACACTGACCCCGATAGGAAGGTTAGCCCACTCAAGGTCGTTTTTTTAAATTTCATTCATTCAGTTCCTGCTAGCACTATGTGTCCCAAAGATTAACAAATTCATTCGCCTCCCTCTAACAATGGTCCTACACCCTGTAAATGAAAAGCTCAAACAAAGCCACAATGAGGGGTTGGCTTACAAACGAAGAGGAAATAATTTCCTGCTAACATAATGCGGTTTTAGGGATTCATCATATTGACTGTAGGGAAAACGGATCGATTTCTTCATCAACGGAAATCAAATCGAATTTCTCTTGGTCATGTGGACCAAATCAGGGTGTAGTACTTGAAGTAGATAAAGTAGATGAGAGCTACAATCAAACTGTTTGCCAATCTACTCGTATACGCACTTCTCTTGGAAATTTGTGAAGAATATCTTCGGTGTTCCCCTCCAATATTGTGGTCTCTATCAAATGATTCCCATCGACCGAGTGATTATTGAAAATCATTACATGGACCATTGGATGTAATTGAGCCATGGAACCTATTCTCAGTGAGATCTGAGATTCAACAACCCCTAACACAGTAGTACTCGTATACGGGTAAATTGGAGTTGAAAAATCAAAATGTTAAGGTAACTGAGTTAATGAGGTGAGTCCTTCAACCTCTTCACCCTCTAAAAGATACAAAGAAGGAAATTCTTATGGTTGAAAACTTAATGAACCTTTTAGGGAGTGATTTAATCGGCTTAAAACAAAGGCCCACAGTAGCTTTGAAACAACGAAAAATATGTCAAAAAGTATGTAAAAGGTTAAAAGGTAAAAAAGCAGTAGAAAAGAAAACAATTGTGTTTACTAAAAAAGGGTTAAGGGTTAGTGTAGGGCTGTTGCTTTCATTTATTATAATTTTTTTTTTTCCAAACTCCCTTTGTCAGGATTGTGGAGGACTGGCTGCTACTGTGGAGAAGGACAAATTTTCATTTAAATGGCTGACTTTATTGGAGTCCGTTAATAAATTTACGTTAAATTGCTTTAACCGAACAAAAAAACAAAAAAACAAAAATCCCCCAGAGCGTAAAACCTTCCTTTCACACGTATACGGATAGTAGCAGGTACAATATCTGTACATACTCTTACGTGGATCAGGATATGTAGGGGTGGTTTATTGTGTTCTGTGCTTTACGATACGAAACGAATACATCGCGCTTAATTGCGTTGCTGACATGTTTATTTTGATTTTTTTTTTCTTTTGGGAAAAATTACCAAAACTTTGCGGTTAATTTCGGATGGCATCGAAATTGCTTTCGGAAGATCCACGGGGTCATATATCATGGCATTTACGATGCCATTATTGAAACTGGTTAAATGGAATCTGGTTGATCAATTAAAAGTTTTAAGGAGCGTTTTCATGGCAAAAAGTTGTGCGAAATTTATACGAGGCACACAGGAGCCAAAGGCACGAATTCTTTGTAAAAATTAAAAAAAAATAATGTAAGAGGAATACAAAGAAAACAAGTGGATACTACAGTAAGATCCCCAAACTATACAAAGTCGAGTTTATTGTGAAAGTTTTAAGCGCATACTGATCTGGTCTTACTAACTTACTTTAGGTGGCGCTACAGTCCAGGGTGGAGCTGCCAGCTCGACTTTTGCTAGCTACTTCAAGTTTCGCACGCTAAAATGACTGAGGTCTCCTTCCCGTTGCGTGTGCCACCATAGTCTGGGTTTTCTTCTATGACGCCATCCCTCGAGGGTAAATCCGACCACTTCTGGCTATGTCGATGTCGCTGCACAGTCCGTAGAGTTTGTTGTTGTATCTCCTGTTCCACTTAACGTCAATGAAGACGAGACCGAAAATCACTCAAAGAATTTTCCGAAGATCACTCGAAGAATTTTCATCTCGAAGCAGCCAAGAACATCCTCATCCATTTCTGATAATGGTCATGCCTCTGCGCCATAGAACAGGATTGGGACTTTTAAGGTTTTATCGCTTTTGGCACTTTAGTTGTTCGAGAGAAAGCTTTTGGTAGTCAATTACCTTCTCAGCCCAAGGAACCAGATCTCAGCGTTGGTGTCGGTTCTTTCTGTGAATAAATAAAGGAGTCCAGGTATAAAAGCTCGTAACCACCAAAAAGTTATACCTGTCGAGGGTGACCTTCTATCCGCCACGTCGGATATGCCTGGCCCTCATTAAACCCATTTTCGCCGCCTCCGTCTCCGCTTCTCGCGAAAGCGCCACTGATATCACCTTGCTTTCTTCTGATTATGCCAATATCAGCGTCGTATGCGAGTAATTGACAGAAATTTTAAAGATTGTGCCTCTCGTGTTGGCGCATGAGTTTTGCATTATTCTTTCAAGAATGATTTCGAAGAATTCGCATGACAGCGTATCGCCTTGTCTAAATCCGTTCCGTATAACTCGTCTCTATAGATGCTGTCATATGGGGCCTTAAAAACGTTAAATAGGTGGTGTGTATCGACCTGAAGCTCAAGGGTTTTCTCCCAGATTTGACGTAATGTAAATATTTGGCCGATAGTGGACTTTCTCAGTCTGAAGCTACACTGATATGGACCTATCAGGTTGTTGACGAATGGCTTAAGGCATTCACATAATACGGCAGATAAGATCTCATAAGCGATGTCAAGAGGACTGATGCCTCTGTAGTTGTGGGTGGCAGTGGCTGAAGTGGTAGTGTATTGACTCCTCAATCGGAGGGTTCGGCGTTCAATCCCAACCCTAACCGAAAGACATTCTTTTTCCAGGCAACCAAAATCATGTAAGATGAATGGTTGTCTAAATTACAACAACAGCAACTTAATTTACACTTTGTCACCCATGGAGCGAAATAACCACTGGGCCCAAAAATCGTTCTCTCCCTCTCTATCCCATTTTCCAAAACAATTAACACGTGCTCCGGCATTCAAAGAGTATTAAGTTGAGGGTCTCTTTTCTTGAGGATCGGACAAACAATGCTGGGGTTCCATTCATCGAGCATATTTTTGAGATGAGTTGGGGTATGCTCCTAACCAAGTCATCTCCTGCTGCTCTAGAGAGCTCGGCAGTCACGCCATCCACCTCACCAACTTTGTTGGACTTGAGCTAACATATTAGCTATATTCACTTCATCTAGGTCGGGTGGACGGAATTGTTAGTCTCCATCGTCTATGTTGAAAGGTTTATTCTGCATAACAGCGGTATTTGTTTCGTCATCGCCGTTATACAGTCTACAGAAATGATCTTTCCAAATCCTCAGCACAGACTGCGACTTTACTACGATGTTCCCTTGTTCATCTCTACAGGCTTGGTTTCGGGGCTTGTGTCTGTGGCATGTGTTTTTGCCTTTTGGTAAAACTTCCGAACCTCTTTCTCTTTCCTGGAGAAGCATCTCTCAATTTCCTCGACCACGCACTTGCTCCTTATTTTTTCACCTGAGAAGTTGTCGTTCGTCTCTCCTCTTCTGTTCACACAGCTCGAGAGCAGCTCTTGTCCTCTATGCAGCGCCACTTAGTGTGTGTGTGCTTGCCCACACCCGTTGTTAAACAAATGGTTTCATTGTGGTGGTCAAGTTGAACCCAGCACATCGGAAACGGCATCTCTGATGGCTTGTTGGCAGTGTTGCCAATGGTCTTCGATATTTGATGCTGGCGGTAGTGGACCGCTTAGGAGATTAACAGGGACTCGATCGGAAAAGGTTTTGGCGATCTCTTGTGATTGTAGCTGTCTGACAATATTACTCGTAGCTTGTCTTGGCGCTGCTTCGGATAATTGCAAGCATGCCTTGGCTACAACAAGGTTTTGGTACGAGTCGATGTTGGAGCTTTGGAACGTTTGGAGATCCATGATACTGGAGGAGTGTCTCGCGTCGATCGAAATGTAGTCAATCTGGTTGAAGGTTGATTGATCAGGAGTTCTCTATGTCCCCTTGTGAATATCCAGATGTGGGAACCGCGTGCTAGCTATGACAATATCTCGTCTCACCGCAAAGACGATTAACCTGCAGGCTATATCTTCCGACAGTGCTACCAAGGATGCCCTCCCTTCCTAGCATTGTAATGAAATCGATACACGTTCTCCCATTGATTTTCCGACAAAACCTAGTACAATAGAGGCGGCATCTTGGTCTGTTGCCAGCCTTTGGGACTACCTACTAAAGGCACGAAATATCAAGCCAAGTAAATGGACTGTTGATCAGCAAAGATTCTGACAGCAATCACTGGCTAACAAAGTCAAACTTCCTTTGAATATTATTTTCTTCGAAGCGGCTCTAGGGTTAGCCGCAATGTTGGCCCTTGATTGATGGAAAATTAACCAGAAGAACGCCAGGTCCGCATATGAATGTGTTAATGAGGAAACCACGTGTTCGTTCACATACCTGACGTTCCAGATTGAAACAATTTGAGTTCTTCTGCCACCATCTCCAATTCAGAAAGACTGAGAGCCTTGATTATGTCAAAGAAGCGTTGAAAGGATATAATCATGCCAAGCTGAGTGAATACAGGCACAATGACCAGTAATTGTGAAAAATATATCCCAAGTACACAGTAATTACAGTCGTTATGGCTCCTGGTGCAGCTCAATTTCATCCCAGTTAACACATAGAAATATTAATCCAGTCGTTATCCAGATGAAAAGCAGAAATTTCTTCTCTCTTAACCGTCTCCGGATGCCCATGTTTTTTTTTTCTTAAATAAACACCGAAAAAATTTGCCCTTCCACGCGATAAATCCAATTTGAAATACAAAAACTTTCTTCAGCCAAAAATATGGAAAACTGTTGCTACTTACAAACAATCAACTACTTTCTGAAAGAGAGAACTTTTTTACCAAAAAGGAAATACAGATAAGTTTCTCCTTCTGTTGCTGTTCATTGTGAATTCTCCAAGGATTTTAAGTAAACTTTGCATTTCCTTAATTCTGCGGCACCTTTTCACAAAGAGTGAACGAATAAAATTCCTGCACAAAAGAATGTATTCAAGGTGTGATCCTTGCACGCTTCGTAAAATGTTCTGTTTTCTTTCAAAGCGCTGCAAACTCTTTCTCCTTTTAAGGATAAGGAAGAACTTTCTTTTGCCATTTTTTTTCTTCCTTCTCAACTTCTTCCTCTTCCTCATTTTTTTATACGGAAGGAGGTTATGGTTATGATGGGGTTGCCACCCAGAAGATTTATGTTAGAATATCTCGAGAGATATTCAACCCAAATCTCTGCAATCCTCAAGGGTGTCCTTTTTTCACACTCGACGTAAACCACTTATGTTTAATTCCTTGCACATAAAACGATAAGCTCTTCGTAGGGACACTTACCACATACACAAACAAATCCGAGTAAATACAGGAAGACAGGGATACGAAGAGAAAACAATCAATTACCCATAATCGGGTAATTAAGGATGCCAATGAACAAGATGATCAATCCTCAATCAGATGCCAATCTTATTGGGGGTTCACATGCCTTATTCCAAATCGATAAAAGTACGAGTATAAGTAGGTGTGGGAGACTGGATGTGAGTGCTCCTACTCGCCAGCCCTACGCCCTTGGTTGTTCCTTTCGATATTGGTATAAGCCTAGGGAGGATACTGAACGATTTTGTGTCAGTAAATTTCCATTTTCAATTCCATTTCGCAGTCGCGCTCGCACTTAATTTAATTTCTTCTTTCATTCCCCAAAGAGGTAGAGAACAAATCCGAGTGGATTTTCCCATCGGGCTATCTGTGAACCGTCGGGATAGCAATGATCGTATGATACAGATATGGGTACGGGATATGTTTTTAAAAAATATCGTAAATGAGAAGCAAAGGAAAACTTCATATTTAAACAAAAAAATCACCCCCAGCACGGAATAGAATAAATTTTTATCTCAATATATCAATAATTACAGATACTTCAGCGACAGAGCCCGGAAAAGGATGTAAAGCCTTCCTGCCATGGCGACGACTGTCGATATGTCGCTGCGTCGTCAGTTAATGGAATTGTCTACATCATAAATGTATTTCAATACTTTGGATGAATCGATAAGAAGCCTCGTTAAACGCATTTCGAAGTACCTGCCATTTCAATTCACTACTCGAGCTTTATGTGTGCCACATTAAAAACACATCCCCAAACAGAAACGTAAGCACGCATCGAAAACACTTCAATGGGTGTAGAGGGAAGAGCTTTTCTCTTTCAAGGCCATGTGGGGTGGTTTGCCAGAGAAATCGAGAATAGGTTGCTTAAATTCATTGGAAAATCACATGCAACAATGGATGGGGTAGATTGGTGGCACCAGAGAAGAGACTACGATTTTCCATTAGGGAAAACAAAAAAAAATAAAAAAAATGCACATGCGAGCAGAGGAAGAGGAATAGAGCTCTTAGGGTATGCTCGCAGTTTTGCTGTAAGCTTCACTCAAGGGTTTCTGTGTTTCATATGAACGACTCGTATTATAAAATTTATTCCATGCACTCACGCAAGTAGAAAGATTTCATTTTAACTTTGGTCGATGAGACCATTATGGTTTTGAAGTGCAGAACCCGGCTTTGGGAACGCTTAACCGATTGTGAAAGTGCCATTCGCTGTAGGAGAAGAACTCAATTCTCCTACTGGGGCTAAGGATTTGGACTAAGAAAAAATTCATAAACAAGCTGTTTTGTGATAATTTCCAATTGCTTGAACGAATATTTTACGCCGAAAACAGGCAGGAAACTGCTTATGGTTTACTGTGGGTCAACATTGCTATGCCGTTTTTAGAAGAGAATTTTAGAACAAATTAATTGCCAACGCTTCGTATTCTGCAATTAATTTAAGAGCTAGCCCATTGTACTCCTTTTACCTTTCCTTTACAGAAATTTCGCAGTCTTTCGACACCTTAGAGGCATCGGCAAAACATTGGCAAAAACACTCCTCTAAGCCCTGCTATTTCACTTCGCGCGAGCCCACAATGATCATGGAACCAAATAAGATCACTGAGTCTTTTCCGCCTTCTAACTGGGTTAACAGAACCTTGCATAGCCGAATCAGAATAAGTTTGGAGGCTAAGACAGATCTCAGGCGCTGCTTGAGCTTGTTTGTAACCTGATGAAAGAGATACTCGGCCCTTCCACTCGTACATCAGAATAAAGGTCATTCCTATCGGGATAGCATATACATATATTCACTCTGAAGAAAGACTTGTTGCATTTTGCACTAAAGACCAACACTCCTTGAATGAAAGATGGTTCTAAAAGTGCAGCGCTCGTGATAAGAATATCAAGGGCAGAGAAATAGATCACTGCCGTCTATAGCAAAGTCTGGTAAAGGCAGCAATGGCATACTTTTGTGAAAACTTATCCGCAGATGAAAGTACTCATAACTTCCCGAAAGCTACTTTAAACTGCCGAGGAATCGACAGCGCCTTGTCTAAGTTCTAGTGTGATTCTTATTGCTCATTTAGGCTGTGTTGCTTTGCTAAGTTACACGTGCCTTCGAAAGTTGTTTTGTCGAAAGCACACACAATGTTGATGAAAATGCATTTTGTCGACTGCACACTTAATCTGTCTTCCAGATTAGGAGGCAGAGTTTCGCAGGATTCTCTGCGTTGGAAAGGTTGTTTCATCTTTTACAGAGGGTGCGGTAGGAAAGCAATTTTGCACACATTGAGCTTTGTGTGAAACATACTCCTCAAAATGAAAGAAGTCAGACTGATTGATTTTCCGGAAGGTCTGCAAAATACTCCTCCGTGGCGTCGATTATTTCCTCGCGTGAGCTGAATTTTTTATTGATGAGCCATCTTTTGAGGCTTGGGAAGAGATAATAGTCCGATGGAGCCAAATCGGGCGAATCCGGTGGATGCGACAGCAATCGGAGCCGTAAGCCATTGATTTTAGCCGTGGTTGCGATGCTCTTATGCGTCGGCGCATTGTCTTGCAAAAACAAAATTTTTTTTCGCTTCATGTGAGGCCATTTTTCAGCGATATCGTCCTTCAATCGCTCCAGTAATGCACAGTTATACTCGCTGTTGATGGTTTTTCCTTTTTCGAGGTAGTCCACGAAGAGTATACCATGACAATCCCAGAAAACCGATGCCATAACCTTTCCGACCCATTGATCCTCCCTCGGCCGCTTCAGAGCACTCGTGCTGGCTTCAGTCCATTGCCGGACACTCATTCTGTTCTTTGGTAAGTAATAGTGGATCCAGATTTCATCAATAGTTACCCATCGACTCCAAAAGTTCAGCCGGTTCCGCATCAGCAAGTCCAAACACTCTTTCAAAGTGCTCTCGCGATCGTGTTTTTAGTCAGGAATGAGCATGCGCGGCACCCAGCGGCAAGATAACTTTTTCATATGCAGAATATTGCCCAAAATATGGCGTGTGTGCTCAGTACTAATCTTTGTGGTATCTGCTACCTCGCGCACCTTCACTTTCCGATCAGCTAACACCATTTCATGTATTTTTTTGACATTGTCCTCACTAACCGAATCGGAGGGCCTGCCGCTGCGGACTTGATCGGTAGTGGAGTTGCGGCCACCACGAAACTCTCGAAACCAATATTTGACGGTGTAATCTGACGGAGGATTAGCCCCATAATATTAATCCAACTTTTCTTTTGTTTCCTTCGCCGTTTTGCTTCTCAAAAAATAATGTTTTATGAGAGAACGAAAATCGTTTTTGTCCATACTCAACATGATGCCAAACACGTCAACAACAGACAGCTGTCAAAACAAAACTAAAGACAGTATCGCACTGAAATTCGGCATGTCTGCCTTAATATGAACGGACTTCAAGGCACCATAACATTTTGCAGTAGCAGCACATTCTGGCGGTCAAGGAGGTTACTTTTCACCCCACCTAGTAGCGAGCATGTAGTCATCTTTTTCAATTTTCGGCATAAAGTGTTGTCTTGCACAAAGGTTTGACGCGTAGTTCCAGGCGAGAAGTGAAGACTCTCTTCACATATTCCACACACTTCTTTTTGGATAACTGGAAACATGCTTCTGGTGCCAGTCTATTTAAACCGGTTAGAGGAAGCAAGAAGTTGTTTGACCGTCATCATGATCCATGACAGATATCGACTACATCGAGTTTGGTTACTCAATTCACTTATAGCTTCGCCGAATGGAGCTGGTTCAGTCAGTACTTCGATCTCTCCGCAAAAATGATTCAAATTAGCTTTAATATTCTGTTCCTGGTTGAGCACATTATATTAAAACATTTAGTAGCTCAGGTTGTGAAGGGCTGCCTCTGCTTTTTGTCGAAGCTTCGACGGATCTTGCCAACTCCTTTTTAAAGCACGTCCAGTTAGTCTTTCTGGCATTTCTTCTGTTCAACAATAACAAGACTTCGCATTCGAAATCTAGTTAAATGTGTGTTCTAACATAGTCTAATGTCCAAATGGGGAGGGGGTCCTAAGCGTACTTGCATTTGCCTTTAGCCCAATAAGTATTCTGATAGCAAAATATTCGATGAGGCGAGTCACGTATTATCCCGGAAATAAGCTGACCCAACGACGCAAATGTGGCTCTTGCATAGAGATAGACAGATTTTCACATTTCCGTGTCCAATGCAAAGTTCTGTGTACTAAGAGGCTTCACTACATACTCCACTTTCTTAAGTTGAGCCGGAATCGAAAAGTGCCACATAATTTCGATGACCTGAAAATCCCAAAAGTCTTTTTGCCCAAAGGGAGATTTTCATCCACTCGAAGTGCAATCTTTACCATTTGTTGTCCCGATATCAGCCAGACCTACTGCGGGGAGAAAGCCGCATCAAAGTTGCTTTTCAAAGTGAATTTGATCACATTACTCGACTTCTGCCTAACGAATCTACCACTTCTTTTGGCTATAGCACCGGTTTTATCCGTACCCTAACCAAAGCTTTCACACATGATCATCGTAGAAACACAATTGGTATCAAAAATTTGAAGCAACCGTTTTAAGAAATAACTGCAGATATTGGATCACAAATAGATTCCTTACAATTAAGCCCGAACGAAAACCAAGTAATATACCCTCCATGAGGCCAAAACGACGTGGAGATTGCATTCAACAAATCTGCAGAAATCAGCAGCTGAGCCGCTGATCTTTTCTAAGCCGCAGCATATAGGGAACACCATGCGCCAGGTTTTTAGTCAGAACAGTGCATGTCCTTTGAATTGAATTCTTAGATTCGGTCTTAGTTTGAATTGCGCCATTTGAAAAAAAAACGTAATTTCTGAATGCCTTAACAAACTGACAAAAAGCTGGCTGATCCATTTCAGTGAAGTTCTCGATCTGATAAATCCACTGTCGACCAGAAATCCAACTTCCCGTAGATCCTCGAGAGGAGACAAAAATATCAAATCTATGCTCAACACCTCTAGGTAACACCGCTAAGCTCACTTGATAGTGCAGGATGCCGATGAAGAATTTTCGCTTCTATTCCAAAAATGACTAAGCGTCCCGCAGGAAAAGATGTTAAAGGAGTTCCAAAGTTAAAGGATTTAAAGTCCGGCACAATCTCGGCTGCTTTGAGAGGGAAATTTTTCGTGTGATTTTGGGTCCTATCTTCATAGACAGTGCGCTCTACAGTCCATTAAGCTTGTCGTTGTAACTCCTAGGCACCAAAGCCCCGATCCGAAAAGAAAGACTGCGACTTAAGTGGCTCACGCAAGTGGAAGGGGACCTCTACAAACTTAGCGTGCCAAACTAGAGGCAGCAAGCTAAAAATTTAACTGACTGGAAACTTTTGTTGGGTTAGGGCCAAGTCCACCTCGGACTTTAGCGCCATTATCGGCCCTCAAGAAATCAAAACAGACACTCGTCGTCGATTGGATACTATGCAGGAGTCGTCCACAAGCCGGTGCTTTGCTTTCTCTGTCAAAGCCGATGGAGATTGACCCTTTGCTAAGAACTCACAGAAAACTTCGTCTTCTGGTCTCACTCTGGTGTCAACACACCAAAGGTGTGAATGATGAGTTACATACATCGTGTACTACTTGCCCTCGAAATTGATCTTCCGTAATACAAATTTAGAGCTCAGAAAGAGCTTCAGAATATGAATCAGTTGAAATCAGTCATGCCATCAGAAATGCAAGTTTATACCCAACCTGATATCAAAAGGTCCTTCAAATCACAAAAGATTCATGCTTCAGAAAAGTTTTCCAAACAGATGCAGAAGGAACCAGTCATGTTTGCCATTTCCAATAACTTCCTTTCATATCAGTTTTCCCAATGTTGAAGGACGTGCAGTGCATCGTCATCCGATGTAACCCTCCGCCGTGGTTCAGCAGCCATGCATACTCGTAATGTATCGCAAAATTCACGTTAAACGGAATTTGACAGAACGGTTCGAAGAATAACACTTTTTTTCTTGATGTATCCGTATCTATGCAGACCGCAAATCAATTCGTAATCCCACAAGCAAATACAGATAAAATTCTTTTTCGAATCCCTTTCCACCACTTAACCAGCTCATCCTTTGTGTTTGTCATTTTCGATTTGCAAATTGATTGATACCAATACCAGCATGTAGATAAATCGGTTTCGGGGCTTTTAGAGAGCATCATTGTGTTCGGGACCAATGGAGTGCATTAATTTCTATTGACATCGTTTCGAATGAGTGTATCTACCTTTTCCAATTTTTGTTTGTTTTCTACTCGTCCGTTATGTTTGTAGATACATGCTCGTGTATCCTGGGATTTCAAATCTAAAATTGAGTAAAGAAAAAAAGATACGAAAAACAATACCTGTTTGTTCCTAATTAACCTGCCAGCTGTACCTGCAATGGTAGAGGCTTACAGATGCTCACATTGTTTTCGCGCGAAAACATCCCTACAAATCCTCGCCGCGGGAGTTGAAAATTATTTTTGGCCAAGTAACGCCGTGAAATCCTTTAATTCCTCGCAAATTCATCCCTGGCTAAGCGAAAGTTCCAAAACATCATTTTAATGACATCCACCATCACTCGATGGGGTGACAGATCCAGTTAAGAACAGTAAACCAACTGCACCGCACGGATACTATGCAGAAAAATGAAGGACATGCCTGGTAATGATCTGTTGGACGGGTTGGTTTCGGCAAATTCAATTTTACGCAATATGAGCAAATTTCTAATACCAGAGCTGTGCGGGCGTTTATGGTAAGCGGGGGCGAGTCTGGTCAAGCCCATAGGCCTGAGTTATGATGGAACAATATTTTGTACCGGAGATTAAAGTCTTTGGCAATTATGCGAGCTATAATTGTATAGGAATATGGCTATGGTTGTAGCTGTCGCTACGGATATGGCTACAGCTGTGGATACATTCGTGAGGGGCTTATGGAAAAAGGATTAAATGAGCGGAGGAGTTCACACGCTTAGGAGTAAAACTTTGGATTTATGTACGAGTAGATGGTTGAGGTTGGGTTAAAATCGATTTTCGTTTTCAATTAAAAACCTTTAGACGGCATGGAGACGTATTCTCCGTTTGGACTAATCAAAGACAAATACTCGTATTTTGTGAATGCTTTCAGGATAATTGCTTAATTGCTATTCGTTGGAGCAGTTATCGATTGAATTTATTGAAGAGTGTAATATCTAACAGTATTAGCAGAAGGTATTCGTACTTCAGTGGAACTAAAGCATTGACTCAGATCAATACCTTGCTGCAGCTTAAGTGTGAAAAAGGACTGAAGTAAGGAACGCAATATCCTAGCTAAATTTAAAGAAAACAGCTGGACCTGACGACTTACAGGCCGAAGGATTCAAAGCAGCTGAACATGACTTTGTAGAGAGCTGTATCCCCTCATTTCTCAAATCTGAACAAAAAAGTGTATACCAGATGAATGGAATCTCAGTATCGTTTGCCTGATCCACAAAAAAGTAGACTCCCTCAACTGGGCCATCTATAGAGGCATTAGTCTCCCCAAGAATGCGTTCAATATCTTTTCAGTGCGCTTTCAGGACCGAAGAGTCCACAATAGTTGGGGATTTGCTAGAGCTTTTCCTGTTTTTAGAAAACCTTCGCAAAGTGATGTATCTGACTTTGGCCGTATCAGTAATTTGTCGAGCTCCAGAGCGTTTCAAAGTTGTTCGACAGCTCGGGGATCCATTGCTTATATATGAAGTAGGCCATCTGTTGCTATCTTTTTGAATCAAAAATTGATAGAAACTCAGTATTATATATACGCTGTACGAAATAGATCAATTTATGCTTGCGTTGGGAAATGCTGTGAGTTACTTCCAAAGTATTGCCGCAATAGTGCGAATTTTGAAACGAACTTCCCGCCGAAATAATGCACCAAATGGAGCTGGTGTACCTAAGTTAGTGAAGAAAGTTCATTCGACTGGTTAGTTGATTGATAACTTATCCTTTTCCCGTGTTAAACATGTGCCCTCAACGGGGAATATTGCAGCTGTTACCGAAAGTGTACTCCTAAACCTGAGAACCTCAATGCGCTAAAGATCTCAGCAACTGAACATCAGTCGCACTAGCCTGAGGAGGGGTTTGCATACAGCAGCACAATCAAAATTGCCGTATTGTAGGATCAAAATATCCTCACGTAGTCATAAAGAAACCCAATGCATCAGAAACGTATTACTGTTTGTTGTGCTTTCTCTAGTTACGGCATTATTGGCCCATTAGAGTCAAAGGAGAGCATAACCGAAAAGCGATAACCGATATTTTATGGCTAAAAATTGAGGAATAGGACTTGGGTAAACTATAGTTTCAACAAGATGGGTCTACATATCACACAAGCCGAGCAAAAGTCGATTTGTTGAACACTAATTAATTATTTTGGTGATGTTACCCATCCGCCGCCGTCCTGGAGCTACGAATGGGCGCCGTTGAACCACATTTAAAATCTAAAATCCAGAGACGAATCAGGCAATCACGGACAATTTTGGCCAAGCTTTTCGTGGAATAGAGACTGAAACAATCGAAAATATATTGACAAATTTGGTAGACAAGATAACCTACTTCCAAGCCAACCGAGGTAATCATTTTAAAAAACTAATATTCCGTAATTAAAGAAAGTCTAATCTTTTTAATAAATTGACAATCGTTGAAAAATGTCAGCCAGTGCTTTTTTTATAGCTTTTCCAAAAAGATACTAACAGATGGCCCATGTTTTATCAATGACCTACCCAACGTATGCTCAAATTGTTCAGTTTATTTTTATATTGACAACGTCCAAGTGTGGCCAATCGAATTAGTTGAGGATCTTATTGCTAGAATAAATGTTGATCTCCAACTTGTCACTTGCGAACAGTCTGTGGCTATATCTAGAGAAAATATTGAACACAAATTGCTTTTCAACTGTGCTTTTAAGCATATGGCCTACGAAGGCTCACTTTCCCGCGCTGTGTCCCGGATTTGACTTCCCTGTTCCAACCACGTACGTTCAACGGAACTGTCATCCGAGACTGTATATGTTCAGTTTAAAGATTGTCATTTTACAATATGGATCCTTTAGCTATCGTTGAACTTATTACAAAACTAGTTAATTCTGACTGATTTTTTGAAAATGAGTAAGATGTAATTGTCACGGTCAATTCTGAACGCAATAGCCAAATGTTAACCAAATTTGATTGGCCTCAAATCTAAGATGTGGAAGTGAAAGGTCTGTGATTTCAACAAGACAATTGATACAACGCGACTCATTTGGGCTTATTTAAGAAAAAATTTCTGATCGCTCATCGATTGCAGTGCGCACCTGATGTATTGGGAAATTTCCCACTCCTCAGGCAAGAACCCGCTTAAAAACTCAATACTTGGATGTCAAATAGTGAAAGTCATAGTCTCTAGAGGAACCACAGTTTGTAGTCTAATGGACTGAGGTCTAGGCTACCAGATGGCCAATCATCCGTGAAAATGAACCTGGATATTTTGACAGTTTTTCGCGGAAATGAAACTTGCTAACCCCATCGTAGGCGACTCCCTCCAAACCATCACAAATCTGGTTGGTGGCCATATAAAAACCTGAAACGAGTTCAAACACAAGTTGTTACAACAGATCATTTATTCTGTCGTTCTGTTTGTTGAACGATTCTCGTCATTTCGTCATCTGTGACAGTTCTTCACGAACTGATAAAGACTTTCGTTTTTGATTAACGTTTCAGTTTCAATGCTTCTGTGGGTAACTGTCCGGTGTATCTCTTGCATGCGCTGAGACCCAAATCACATTTTAAGATTCGGGGCATGCTGTCCCTTTTGATATCCATCTCCCGAGACGTGGTATTCTGTTTGCGCAGCGAATTTCGATGAATTCAATTCACCACGGCTTTGATGACTTGTGTTGTTCACACAATAAGCGAACGGCCATATTTTACACAGTTGACCAGTACCCTCATATAACTTCATCTTGTCATATAGGAAGTCGTGCAATTTACATTGGCCGCAACATCCGAAAAATTTTGGTTTTTTCTTAGCCGCATTTCAATTGCAAACAACTGACGACAACAATTTTGTACACGGGAACTTTGCATAAATGTCACTTGTCAATTTAAATAGAGGTCAAGTTGGATGTTGCATTGCGTTTGAAAGATCTTGAGAATGAAAATTGTTGCAAATTTTGTGAAACTCACGAAATTCACGCAGCACGCTTATTCGTTTACCTTTTTTTGACAGCAGAAAAAGGTGACTTCTGTTTGACGACCCATTCAGTGCACCGACGAACTTGTCAGCAATAGGATCAAGTAGAGGAAGGGAGAAAAGAACACAGACACCTAGAAAGGTTTAACGAAGAAAAATCTGCCGTTTCTGTGACGTAGAACTTCTCCAAATAAAAGCAGTTCCAAATTTGCAGTGAATTGCAGCGTTACAACGGCAGTAAAACAAAAGAAGCGGAAAAGCATTTAATGGCATTTAAAAAGGAGCAGAAAAATTGGAGGAAGCGAAGTCTTTCACGGGCAGTCGACAGTAGCAACTTTCTAAAACATTTATAACAAATTTAAAATAAAAAAAGTTTAACCTCTCGGGAACCAGAGATTTAGTTATTTTTATTCGTTGTCATGTTGCAAGACGTTGTGGGGGTCAATTGATTTCTTTTTTTTGTAACAATATGTTCATTTTGAGTACCAAAATATTTGGTTATACAATCCATAACATTTCGGCTGTCACAAATATTGTCACACTTTCTCTGAAAAAATTGACCTTTAAGTACTTAAGCCCGATTTGCGATACAAGGGTTGCAGTCGAAATCGAATGCGAAAGCTCTCGCATTCGGACATCGGATGCCTGTTAACAATGATACGTCAAAACGCAACGAACAATTGTCAAGTGAAGTGCTAATCATGGGAAAAATAACCCGAAAAACTATAATTTGTGCAGTATTGTGCTTTTTAGGTAGAAAAAAATAAAAAGTAGGAGATGGTGGGTAAGACCGATGCAGAGACAACGTTTCAAACTCTAAAGAAAGACAGCGAAATGTTTGCTAAGGCCACCAGAATGTCAGTAGGCAATTTTGATGCACTTCTGGCACTGACGAAAGACAATTTGGAAAAATATTCTGCAAGGAAGACTATAGTTGCTGAATGCAGATTGGCACTAACCCTTATGTATGTAATACAACAACTTTCCTTTGAAACTGATACATGATTCATACTCAAATAATATCATTGCCGACCTTTAGCGCAATTATAAACGAAACCTCTGAAGTATTGTGGACTGCGTTAAATACCATGTATATGGCACCACCGGGTTTAGAGAAGTGGAAACGCATTTCGTTGAAATATGAGGAAATGTGGCAACGGTCAAATTGTCTAGGGGCTACAGATGGAAAACACGTTTCCATTGTCTGTCCACCAAATGCAGGATCGCGGTTTTCTAATTATAAAAATAGACACAGCATTGTCTTGTTGGCGGCTTGCGATGAAAACAACTGCTTCTCAATGGTGGACAAAGGAGCTTGGGGTAGTCAGAGCGATGGTGGTATCTTCGCACAAAGCTCCTTTGGTAGGCTTTTGAATCCAGGAAGAATGCCAATCCCACCCCCAAAGCCGCTGCCAAAAACTAACGATGTGTTTCCACATTATTTTGTAGGAGATAATGCTTTTCCCTTAAGTCCTAATTTAATGAGGCCATTTACAGACAAGGTTAATATTAAATAAAAAACGAAAATATAAACTTTAAGCAACAACTTCTTATCATATGCAGGTGTCAACATAGACGGAGACCAAAAAAAAAAAAAAAACACTGTGGCGCTGGCAGCCCGGTATGGGCCATGGCCTAGCTTCTTGACACTCATTTGTGTTGCTCATGTTGTCATTTTTATTACATCTGAGCGGGACCTACGGTTTATCGCCGAATCCGAACGGCACTCCTTAGAAGCTTTTTCGTAGGCAATTTTTTACTTTCGGGAGTTTGCCATTGCCCGCCGAAAGGGTGATGGCGATTTGAAAAATTGTTGGTGACCTAGCCAGGAATCGAACCCAGACTCTCCGCGTGATAGTCCAATGAGCTAACTATCGCGCCATCGCCATCGCGACGGAGACGGAGACCAAACAAATATTAAAAAGCGATTGTCCCTTGCAAGGGTTTCAATTGAAAATACCATTGGCATCCTATCAGCCCGATGGAGAGTTCTTCGCAATGAAATCCATGCCTTTCCGAATAATGTCGACAACATAATCAAAGCGTCTGTGATTTTCCACAACTATCTTATGTTGCAAAAATGCAGTTCATATATATCAGTACAAGTAGAGATAAAATTGAATCTTGAATTGTATCAGCCAAACTCTCAAAAAACTTGTGTGTTCCAAAAAGTCTGTGAAGTCATTTCCTTCTTTTCTCTTTTTTGGGTACCAGGAGTAGAGATTCTCGACCTTTTCGATGTTGCATGGATGGAGTCATTTTGATCTTCTTCTAGGACGCAAAATCCGTGTTGCGGTTCTTCTAACGGACTTGGACTCATAAGCTGTTGCGAGTTCCATGGCTGGTCGGTGTAGTTGAAGACTTCTGTTAGCTCTTCGTTATCTGCTTCAAAATGTCCACAAATCCTGCAAATATTCAAATGAATACGAATAACCCCTAAGGAATTTAACTAAATAACTTAGTGCCGAGGTTGCAAGGAATCCCTTAAAAACTGGAGTTGCTAGCTATACTTTTATGGCTTTCTTTCTTCATGATGCTGACCACTTTTTGATTTGCAACTGTTTAAATATTTGCAATATTGATCTCTTAAAGATCTCCATGCCGTTTTGCACTCTTTTACATAGGTAAAACAAAATGAAAAAATTTTACCATCCAATTTTGTTTTTGCAGCAATTTCACTCCAAATTTTATTCTTTACTTCATTATTTTTATACAACCGGTGCGTCTTGTCATAAATACATTTTTTTTTATGACTTCAATTAGATTTTCCACTTCCTCTGAATTTAGTTTTTGCATCTTCACAAATAATTAATTGAAACACCACTCACAAAAAAAACTTTAAAAACAGTTGGTAAAACTGCCTGATGACAGTTGGTTTCATTGTTTATCATTTGCGTCTCATATTTTTTTATCCGTAATGGAATTCAAAAGTAATATATTTCAGTGGAACATCACAAGTGGATATCGTTAAAGCCTGCGAACACCTCGATGTCAATTAATATTTCATGTCTCGAGCCCTAGCTTGTTAACACAGTACTAACAGTGGTGGTGATCGAAAAAAAACTGCAATATCTCAACAAGTAGTTCGGAAAGTGAACCGTCGAATTGAATGAAATTCTCAACGGAGTGGCAGGAAAATGGCTGCTGATCTGAAGACATAAAAAACAGCCATGCAACGGATTGTTGAAAAAACAACGTTTCGTTGCTTCATTTCGTCGAAACAGTGACTTCCATAGTCGATATATCCTAATTTACTTGAATTTCCAAATGAGGCGTTTTATAGGCCGATGTCAGCACTAATATGAATCTGTGAATGTGCTCAAGAAAGCCCTTCGTAGAGAATGAAAAGAGGTTCCTCCAGGTCCACGTTCTAAAAACACAATTGTTGGAAAACTAAGTATTCGAAATCTTTCACAGAGAGAGCAACAATAGAGAGCGACTTCCGCTTATGTGGCATGCACAAGTAAGTATAACCACCGACCGACTTAGGGTGCGTAACCAAAAAGGCTTATAAGTTGAGACGCAGATTCACCCTGACCTGCAGCGTCACCTAAAAAACGCATCAATGAATGTATTTATGTGCATCTCGTAAGCTGGTTTGCATCGCAATATTTTCAAAATGTGTCACGAATTTCGGTTTGTTAACTTGTTGCTCCCACTGTGTCATTTTGAAGCTCAATTCATTACTACCCTTTAAGCAGCCTCCCCTGCCCATTTATTCTTATTCTATTGATTAGTTCAAATTGAAACAGTTTCTTTGGATTCAATTAAAAGTTAGACGACCTTTTAATTGAACATTTAATCAATCGAATGAAAGTGCAAACTTTAGCTTGGCCCCACGGAGAGGCCCGCAGTGCCAGCATCTTCACCTGCAGATTGCTTTATGGCAGAAGCTACCTGCCCCAAAGTGTGCCACAAAACACAAAAACAACAGCTTCTCTGCACTTCTGAAACCAATTAAATGGAAATGAAAATGAAATTTCAAGAATTGCAAATTCAATTGAATGCAATTTGACGATAATGGGGAGTAGATACGAATACATAGGGGAGGATGTGATGGGTACACCATTCCAGCGGCGGTACCTTTAATATTTTGCAAAACCAAAACTGTGGATGACTTGTAGGCACCCTTGACGTTTTACCCGCAGATGAAGGGGTGAAATGTTCGTTGATTTTAATGTGAAATTGTGTGAGTGCTGCTGACGCTAATGACAATTATTACTTTTCATTTCGTTTTCATTTGAATTATAATCGTCGAGGTGCTAATTAATTTCCAACGATTTATTCGTTCTCTGGTTCTGATTTTGGAGTTCTGCTTCTCCCACAGGCATAATAGGAACACGGGTGGGACTGGGATTTCAGTAACACGTAACGAGAATTGTAAGTTAGGTTCGGTCCTTGTGGGAAAAAATGTTTTTCTTTTGTTTTCGCCGAAGAAAGTAATAAAGAAGAAAAACACAAAAACAAAACCAAAACCAGCAAAGCATAAGATATTGGCCTTGTGTTTGTGGCAGTATGTTTTTTCAGCGAAAATTGTAAATTCAAATTTTCCCAGACACTTTTATGTGATGTTAGAAGCACAAACACTCACTTACTCGTAATCTTGTGATCCTTGTTCTAGGAGTTTTCCTTTATTCTTTTTTCTTGGTATGGTGCGGGGGGATGAATAAGTTATCTGAAAGAATTTATCTGTGGCACTCGCTTTTACGAAAACCGTCTGGTCGGGAAGGAGCCTGGATGACGGTTGAACGAGTACTCGTAAATAGTAGCTGCCTGAGAAATAATTTAGCTCAGGGGTGCAATGCCTCAAGTTTACCTTGAAAGGCGTTGCCTGCATTCAGCCTTTAACCTGCTGGTAATACTTTGCTCGTTTGACATCATCAAAGCACAGAACTAAAAGGGCCTTGAGCAACAATTGTCAATGCTTGTGAAACACATACAGTGGTCACATATGATGACCACAAGCATCTGGCTTTAGAAGTTGAGAGTTTCCCATCAAGTCATCTTCTTCACAGTGAAAATAACAAATATAGATACAATGAGTATGTACGAGTATATGAGGCGAAAAGCCTTAGATATGAATACCACTATTTTTGACGATTCATACCTTTGGAGGGCTTGTCATTAGTGGCAGACTTAGAGGAGAAGTCTTGCATTTCAAAGGCGTAGTTAGAGAGCTAGCAGTGAAAATATGGATGACATTCAGTCGATATGTGGTTCTAGTAAAAAGAGCTTGCATGTCATACATACACAGCCAGAAACTATTGACTTACTGCGGACTCGCTTTAACAACAACATACTCGTAATGCTATGAAATAGATCAGTGGACATTGAGATCAAGCAATTTGAAACGACTTCACTACTTCTCTTAGGACCTTGTAAAAGCCCACAAACTCATAACCGTAGGCAGGCAGACCTAACTTATGCTCGGATCCTTTAAAACTCACCCCAGAGCCTTACGTAGTAAGTAAATTGGCCACTTCATTTCTTGCGAGCCCGAGATCCATACGAAACTTAGTGAATTTAGGTTCCCAACGGCGATCAGTGAAATTTCGCCATAAGAGATTTCAGCAAGGCTTTAAGTGCGGAATGGCTATCGCAACAGATGTAAATTGTCCACCCCTCTGCTGATTCTCCAGAGCATAATTCTCATCAGAACTGAGCATATCCCAACTTGAAAGACAGACGTAAGTTTTCCTAACGATGAGTGGAATCTAAAGTTGTTGTCCTCTTGAAAGACACCAGGCCCGCACAGTAAATCGATTTTTGCATCATGAAAGAGCCGCGACTACATTGCTTTCTTGACTCGAATTCTGGTCGAAGCCATTGCTTGGCACACAAAAAACAATTTTGTATTTCCGAAACAACAGGACTTCTGGTGTCATTGCGTCAGACAACATGTACATTAGACCAAAGTCAGAAAATAATTGGAGCGCAAAGCCATATGAACTTAAGTGTATGTTGACCAAAGACCTCAGGAGACCCAGAACTAAGACTGTCTAAAAGGCTACCGGATGCAAGCAATCAGAGATTCTGGCTGTCCTCAACGTGGCTGAACTAATGCAGATGAGATCGGTATCCGGAAAAGGTATCGCTATCTACATAGGCCGCTACAGCTAGGCCGCACTTAAGGCAATGGAATTGACCAACATCAACTCTGATATAGTCAGGGCCTGTCGCAAAAAGCTCAAAGCATTATACATTCAGAAAAGGGTAAGACTGTGCTGTGTGCAGGGAACCGCAATGTCCCTCAGTGTAGAGGGAAATGAACAAGCGGATGAGCTTGCAAGAGGAGGAAGGCTACTCGACAATAGTGAAGCTGCCAACATCAAACCAACCCTATGTAAAGCGAGGTGAACTATCGAGGAAAAAACCATAAGCACTGCTAACCTTAGGTGGTCAAGTATTCAAGGACATAGGTATTCAAGGCTCAATGACAATTTCTTGACCGTTGAAGATATAGGGATTTAATAAAATTAAGCAGAATAAGTTTAGGACAATAATAGGAGTCGTCACAGGATACTACCTCGTGCTGAAGCACGCAAAGAGACTCAAATTGTGTACAGATATTGACAGATTCTACGGAGATCTGCAGGCGATTGAGGACATAACACACATACTGCGTGAATGCAAGGCAATATCGAGTAGTCGAAAGAAATTCTTAGGAAAATACTTTTTTGAAAACTTAGGGGAAATAGACGGCACCGATTTCAAAGGCATTGTTGTCTTTTGCAAAGAAATTGGACGTTTTACCAGGGAGATTTCTTAGGTCTTTACATTTTAAGTAAAAATTCAACTGGTTCCACATGGATCGCGATTCGCCCGTTGTGGTGCCTAGTGTTTGTGTGATGAGACACAAACAAAAGATCGCTTTGCGGGTGCAGTTAATAATATGAATTTCAAGGAGAGGGATACTCAACAGTGTGTTTAGGGCACGGCCTGGCTTGATGGGGAAGATCACTTCGCAGCTAGAAAAGACTGTCTTCGGAGTCCAGTAAAAGTAAAGTAAAAGATACAGTGACGTACGAGTTTTTTCGTTAATGTTAGTTCCGCCAGATATTCAACATATTGGATACAATTGCCATTATCATTATCGTGTAAATCCTGAGTATCCACGCCGGAGATGGCGAAAGCTCCTTTATGTAGCCAGAAAATCAACAGCGCTTTGGAGGCTTTCAACGTTACATGTTTGGGATAGAATGATACTCGAGAGCTTACCTTCTTTGGGACTTGAATCACGATGTTTCAAAACACTAGATAGGTCAGGCCACTCGGCTTCTTCATTCCATGAGAGAATTTCCGGTGCACCAATCGTCTCGATCATGTCTCGCTCTCGCTTTAATTTGGCAGACAGTACAGCCGCCATCACAACTAGTCACTTGTTTTCGCCATGTTTTTTAGCCGATTTGCACATGTCGTCAAAAACTGCGATTTTGAAGCACCCTACCATTCACGCAGTCCGTCTGGTGGACTCCGACTTAATTCCTGCTAACCAAATTTTGAAGGGCACTCTTGCAGAATCTTTAGCATTGATAAGCATGTTGCATCTATCTTAGACAGCTGATGCATAATAAAGGCAGCTTTGATACTAAGAGCTGAGTGTGAGTTGGTTCTGATTAAGTTAAGTGGCTTATCCCCTCCTTTTTCTGTAGATTGCTCCTCTTCGGATTCTAGGTTCGATGAACCGATCCAGGCATTACTCATGTTTTCATGATTACGGTGGCAAATTTCTTTGATACAATAAGGTGCTGTTCACTGTAAGCCCTGTCAAGCTGCTTAAAGAGGCCAGGACAGCTTCATTTGCCAGTTTCCATCTCTGGCACAACAGTGATTTTTACATCACCATGGGATATTGTGTCGGCTACTACCTTAATACTTAAAAATAAATGTTTTCGACTCGAAAGCAAATGTTTTTGATCAACTAATTAAAACCAAAGCACACATTTACCTCCTGAAACAAGAATGTCCAACGATTTATACTGTCCACCTTGTTAACATTTCCACAAAAGCACCATACCAAGTCTCCAACAATATTCTCTAATCACATACGTGCATATTGAGTCTTACCCTCAGGTAATTGAGTTTAAAATATCACGTATACGCCCCCGTTTACCTATTCCACTGCCTCAAAGTAAACTGTCCGTGTCCCTGCCGGTATACCTGATCCTTTTTTGTGACAACACCTTACTAAACACATTTGCCATGTTTAAGTTAAGGTGTATAGGTAGCTGCAATACATTTCCTCATTTCCTTGTTCAACTCCCAGACCATATGACCTATGAACATGAAGATATATTGAATTTAATTTAAAAATAAATTAAACTATAATCCGCAACTAAATCACTTTCAAAATGGTCATGACACACCGGATAATTATTGTAGAAAGGCATCCTTAGAGTCCTTAGAGGCGATTTTCTGTATATGACTGAAGTTAAATACGAGTAGCCCGGTGCAATACTCCTACAAACAGACAAGCTCTTCTCAGCACTCGTATACAGGCAAAACGATGAATGGATTTCGCATCTTTCTAATCTCAGATGAGAGGGATCTTTGTGTTTCGGTTTGAGGGTTAGGTTAAGGATTTGTTTTGTGGCTTTAATCGGTTTATACATTGACACTGAGATTGAATACCTTCTGCCTTAATTGGATTTTAGTTCAAACACGAAGAGTTTCTAGAATTTATAATCAGTTTGTGTGTTGAGGCACACACCTCCACAGACAGAGGTGTCTTGAGTTTCGTTTTGAATTATTTGTTGGCAATCAAAATCTCAATCAATGAAACAGAATGTTGATTGTCATATGATAGACTGGTGCGCTATTGTGGTGATTTTGAAGCAATTTTACGGAAGAAAGAATGTATTTTGCTTGGTGTTTGCATTGAAAAGATACCTCTATTTCTTTCTAAGATACTCGTACTTACTCATGGGAATGGGGAAAATTTTGGGCTGTTAGAATTACTTCAATTTTTAATAGACAGATTCTAGGTAACTCAAAATTATGTAACACCCCATACACACTTTGTGTCAATGCGATAAATGACTTGATGATTGCACCTCAATCATCTTCTATCTTCTATCCATACAAACTTACATTCAAGACAAAAATCCTTAAATCCAATTCAACAATTACATTTTTTTAATTTAGCTCACTGACTCTTACCGAGCTCTCTAAGCCTTACAGTAATACTAAAACTATTGCCTTTGTACCTAAAATCTATTTTACAACTATACTTCCGACCGAACAATGATACAAGACATTTTTTCTCAAATTTTTTTTTTATTTTTTTACATAGTATCCTTGTAACTCTACACACTTCTCCCAGCGATGCTCCCATCTCTCTAACCCTTCCAAATAGTACTCTACGTACTCTACGTTTTTCTCTGCAAAATAATTGTTCACAAAGGTGATTGGCCCCTCATTTGACGAAAATCTCTGTCCTCCGATCGCAGTTTTAAGATGAGGGAACAAAAAGAAGTCGCTTGGGGCTAGATCTGGTAAATAAGGCAGATGGTCAGCAGTTCAAACCATAATTCATGGATTTTCGCCATGGCAACCGCTGAGGTGTGAGACGGCGCGTTATCGTGGTGAAACAGGATTTTCTTTTTCTACAAATGTGGCCGTTTTTCCGCAATTTCTGCCTTCAGTTTGGTAAGAAATGCGTAGTATGCTCCTGTAATGGTTTTTCGTTTTTGAAGATAATCGATTAAGATAACTCCCTTACTATCCCAAAAAACAGTCGCCATCACTTTCCCAGCCAAAAAAAAAAAAACAAATGGTGTTTCCAAGTTTCATCTACAGTAATTAATCGGCGCCAAAACTCGGATTTATTGCGCCAACAGAGCATTGGAAATGTTCATTCGAACACGTTTTTGGTTTAACGTAAGCAAACGCGGCACCCATCGCGCGGACAGCTTTCTCATGCCTAAATCTTGATTTAATATGTAACAAACAAGTTCTTTGGACATTTTAATAGCATCTGCTATCTCTCTCACTTTAATTCGGCGGTCGTCTAACACCATTTGGTGAACTTTAGGAATGTTATCGTCAGTGGTTGCAGTTTTTGGAAGTCCCGAACGGCTCTTACGGCCACATTTAAATTCAGCTGCCCAAAATTTCACTGTGGTGCAGAGTCCCCATACACAGAGTCCAACTCATTTTTGATTTGTGTTGGCGTTTGCCTTTCAAAAACAAGAATTTAATAACAGCTCAATACTCATTTTTTCCATTTTCTCAAAAAACACTTACATCGACTCATTCAAACGACTGTCAACTAAAAACTGCGCGTCTAAAATGACTGAAACTTCGGTCAGTAACTGTCAAAAGATGCACAACTAATATTCACTAGCTTTTATTGACGAGTGCCACTATCTTTACGTTATGGTCGGAAACTTTTCAGACAACCCTCGTATTATATAAACATTTTCAAGAAAAATTTGAACTAAAAGCTTAGACTCGTGATCATGGTTTTACTTTTTATTTAAAACTCAACACTACCTATGCTACTTAATCTACCTAAGCTGCTTAATCTAACTTAATTGTAATCAGTGTAGCATGCACTTGTTGCCTCTTTTCCCAAGTGGTCACTACACCGACTGCGTTTTCGGGCACGCTACACTCGTCAAATCGTGCACACGGTCCTTCGAAACTTGACCGAGGCCAGAAGTTGCCGAACACATTTCGAAGGCATCCATTCATGTTAACGTGCCCGGCCTCTCCACGAAAACCCCCTATCTAATCCTAACCTACCTTATGACTAGGAGGAATGTACTACCTTAGTAACATATCGGCTCAGGAGAGCGTAACGATTCCCTTCCCATCGCTCAGCCACCAAAATTCGTTGTATTGCTTTTTAGCGACGATCCTATCTCTATCCGTAATTGCGAGACTAAAACGAGAGAGCTCCTGAGGATTTACGGCGTACCAATCGTAGATGAGCCGCTTTTCCTTCGCACCGCGGTGGCGGTGATATAATACAAGTTGGCCGCTGTGAAACAATCTTTCTGTCAGGGCTAAAGCTCTCTTAGCTCAAGAACGACAAGCATTTATATGTTTGTCGAAATTTATATAATGATCGAGACGGAAACCAAGGTACCTAGGTACGCTTCTCATCACCAATGGCAGTCCAAGTTGTCCAATGATGACAAATTTTCTCAATTGGTTCTAAACATAATGGTTTCCGACTCCTCAAAACTGATTTTCAATTTCCAATCATCGCAATACCAATTATTCACTCTCTTGTGCTTTCATGCGCTAGGTAGCAGCTGTCGTTCCGAACTCCTACTTTTAAACGCTCTGACTACGTCCTGGGTTGAGGTACCATGAAACTTATTTATAGCGCCAATATTTTCAACCCTTACTTACTTACTAAAAGTGGCACTAAAGTCGGGGGTGGACTTGTGCCTCAGTCAACAAGCGTCTCTAGCTAGCTCGATCTTTTAATACATGCCTCCAGTTTTGCACGCCAAGCTGACTGAGTTTACCTTTCCACATGTGTGCGCCACCTGAGTATCAGTTTTCCGAATTCGAAGCCTTTTCGGACCAGAGCATTGGTGTTCATCCGCTCTACATGACCCAGACATCTTAGTCATTGGATCTTCACACTTCTGGCTAAGTCGATCTCGGTGTATAGTCCGTACACTTCATCATTGTATCTCCTCCTACAGTCACCGTCAATGCAGACGGGGCGAAAATCACTCAAAGAATCTTCCTCTCAAAGTAGACAAGAGAGTAGACAAGAAAGGGCTTTACTAGTCAATTGCCTTCTTAGCCTAAAGAAGCAGCGATTGGCAAGAGTTATTCTTCGCTTGATCACAGCGCTGGTATTGTTGTCTGAATTTATAGCAGAGCCTAGGTAGACAAGTCCTTAACTAATTCAAAGTTATAACCGCCGAAGGTGATGTTCTGTCCGAGACGTCTGTGTTGAGTGTCCTTTCTGCATGACAGCATGTACTTGGTCTTGCCCTCAATGTCCGCTAAGCCCGTTTTCGCCCATTCCGTCTCAGTACTTGCAAAGGCGCCACTGACATCACGCTGCGGTACCTGCGCTGAGGTTGTGACTCTTGTGTTTGCGCGTGAGTTTTGCACTATTCTTTCTGTTGCTGTTGCTGAAATTGCATGATATCGCATCGCCTTGTCTAAATCCTTTTTTGACATCAAAATAGGAACTGCTTTTGCCGTCGATAACAATCGCCATAGTCCGTTTCCGACGACTTTTGTATTTTTTCTATTGCCCGGCAGTAACCCCAGCGGCACAACCCACAACTGGAGGGCCAGTTCCAGTTTTGATACCCCTAGAACCAGGGGTCAGTTAGACCGAAGCCAGTAACCCGTTCTGGGATGTGAGTGCTGCCGTATAGGTGTCATGCAATTTTCTGAGTAGTTACAGTCTCGTTGATAGCATATATAAATACATATTTCATAACTGACAGCTGCAAAGTCATTTTGATTTCGGAATGCTGTCAGCGACTGATTTATGTAAATCAAGCAGTTCGACACTCCAGGCACAATCTTACAATCTTACAGTAACGTCACCTTTTCAACTGAAATGTTATCGTGTCTATGTTTCAACCACTTATGCAGAACTATACTCAGAGAACAGATGGAAGAAATAATTACTTTCCCTTCGCCTAGGGCCATAACTAACATGCATCACACTTGTCAAGAACAATGCCACCCACTCACATGTGCTTTTAAAAGGCAACAGCTTGTGAACAGATTTAATTACAAGGATGTTGCTTACAATGGACCTGCTCCTATACTCAACTTTATGCACCTTCTAACTCAAAAACGAACCGATTCGTTGCACTATCAATTATGACACCATACACCTTTACACTTCCTGTGACACAAAGGTCCTGTGCATCTCTTTTGCAAGTCCAAATTCAATTAGGAAATTACGTTCTCGTCCTAAAGGATGCACACTATATGGAGTTAGTAAATACTCGCATACTCCCTGGCATTCTTTGCACAGGTAAGTCATATGGCGTTGTGTCCTTAACAACAGCATTTGTGTTGCAGAATTCAAGAAGTGCAATACATTTTCGATTTAAGTTAATCACAAAGTTCCATTAGCCACACTTTGAGTTGAAGAGAAATTCCCGGGAACAATAATATCTAACAAGTGATTTACATCAAAAGTTAATGGAAAACTTAAAGATATGAGGACATAAGTGCTCGTACACATACATGTAGTCGTACGGTTATGGATATTAAAAAATTCACGAGCGTTTAACCTTTGTGTAATAATTGGAGAAGCATATTCCTCTGGAATGCTCCTAGATTGAAGCATGTAAAATTACTACTGCCAATTCAATCTGCTTTGAGGTTGGGTGCTTTTGATTCCACGAATCGTTGAAGGAGCAATTGCTTTGAAAATGACGTTGAAATAAATCTGCCATTCACGTTCTTTGTGAGATTTGAGCGTTTCGTGCTAGGAATTTTTGAACTGCTATTGAGTGCTGCAAAACAATGGGAAAATTTTCATTGCAAGCTGCTTTTACTTTCTTACCTAGATGGCGCTTAAATTCGTGGCAGACGTACTCTATGACCCAACTATTGTTTATTTTATGGACTTGTATACCAGTAAATATAAGTAGGTCGTGGTATAAAAAGTCATTTTATCGCTAAAACTCGTTGAGTTCAGCCAGATTGTGTGTGGACAATTTATTTTTTTCCGACGAGGGCAGATGAATATCTTCCATTGGACACTATGAGGACCGCAAGTGCATTTTCATTTCATTTTCAATGCATTTTTATTAAATTAAATTCAGGAACTCTCACAAGCTAAACATAAAGCGCTTAAAAATTAGCTTAAACGGCTTAAAACTATCTTATTGTAACTTACTGGCCCCATGCGTGCACTCTTGGTTAAACATAACACTAACGGCTATATTATTCATTTCGGGTGTAAATCTGGTTTAAGTTAAACTTGCAGCCGACCTTTTAATCCTCCTTTTTTAAGCCCGACAATTTAAACCTGTATCCATAGTATTCACTCAAAAACATGCATTAAACCCGTTGGATTAAAGATGCATTTATCCCGGATTTAAAACGGTCTAAACCGATTTTAAAACTGTTTTTAACCCGTTTTAAACCTACGTAATATGAGATGGAATGAAAAATCAAAGGTGAGACGTGGCTAAGGCCGTCAAAAAGGGGAAAGCGGTTTTCACAAATGGAAACAGACCTTCTGCTGTCCATTGTGATATCCTCAAATGTTAGGAGACAAATCGAATGACAACCAAAGGACGCTCGATGGGATGGGAGCTAATAACAATGTCGTTCTGCATCTCCCGGTGTACTGGGGAGTATTTCATTCATTCACTGTTCATTATTTTCATCTCTAATATAGTTTCGTTTAAACAGCAAATAACAGAAACCGCCGTCGCTTTCATTTGATCTCTCGGAAATGGAAAAAAAATGCAGTTAAAGCGAAACTCTCCTGCAAGTCGATCAGGCAAACACATTTACGATTACTTCGCATGCGATTCGCCGACGAACAGCACGACCAGGACGAGTGGTGAAGGTGGTTCGACTTTATTTAACACTTGCTCATTTACGTCTCGTGGGAGCTTCAAGTCATCTGTATCGATGTCGTTAAAATCAATGCAAAATTGTGCATAGTGCAGCAAACAGTAATAGCTTCCTGCACAAAATCGAGTCGATAAAGTTGTATTCTCGTTACTGGCGTTCGATGACGTTCGATGACGTTACGCGGATGATTGCATGAAGGTGTCGCAAAATGGCATCGCATAGCCTTGGCGAAATACTAGCAACAGTAGGTTGAGTAACATCATGCCCCTTGAAACCGAATTGATTATCTGAAACTATATTTCTGTCCTCAACCCATTTTGCAGGGACGCTATTGATAACTTTTCGAAAACCTCCTATGATGTTTTGGAAGGAGACTGATCGACAGAAGATTCGCCGGATTGGAGGTGTCTTTATCCCTTTTGGGTATGGGATGTACCACCACATTATTCATTGCATTGTTAAACAGGGTGGTATAAATGTCCACCGCCTCTAGTGGGAGAGGTCGGATCACTTACTTTTAATTGTGTCGAGGATTGCAAGTGCGTGCTCATAGTAGTGTGAGATTCTTACTCACTAAAAACATTTCCCTACGGTATTGATGTCTTATATGGCGATGGCGATGGCGCGATAGTTAGCTCATTAGACTATCGCGCAGACAGTCTGGGTTCGATTCCTTGCTGGGTCACCAAACGGTTTTTCAAATCGCCATCACCCTTTCGGCGGGCAATGGCAAACTCCCGAAAGTAAAATTTTCCTACGAAAAATCTTCTAAAGAGTGCCGTTCGGACTCGGCGATAGACCGTAGGTCCCGCTTAGATGTGACTAAAAATAACAACATGAGCAACACAAATGAGTGTCAAGAAGCTAGGCCATGGCCCATACCGGGCTGCTAGCGCCACAGTGTTTTTTTTTTAATCGAATTTTATGTTTTCTCGCGAAGATTTCATTTTCGTCTCCGACAGTGGAAATTCCGAGGTCTCGGTGTAAGTCATCAGTTCTTTTGTACCATGGTGCATGGACAATTTCTCTTCGCAATTCATTTTCAAAAGTTCGTAAAATATTAGCGTTCCTTTTCTTAGTACAACCCCGAAGTTATATACCATAGATACACACTGGCTTTAGCACTTGCTTATATAAGAGCGGCTTGTTAACGATATTTAGCTTGGAACGTTAACCAAGCAACCAATACATTTACTAGAACAGATTTCGTCTCATTGCGGGCTATCTGCCAAGTCCTTGTCTGTTCATACACTTTATCGATAGAGCTTTGCAGTTTCGACGTTGTTTCCTTAATTCTTTAACTTACTACTAATATAGTAGTGTCGTCGGGAATTGTAGCTAGAACGGTTCCCTTATCTTCTGGTATGTCTCGAGTATATAAGAGATACAGAAATGGGCCGAGAACACTTCCCTCTTTAAATTGGCGCACTTCGTTTCCGTTTCCTTCATACCTTACTTAGCAAAGGCTTGCGATACGTCAAGGACTACGCTTGAGCAAATCTTTCTTTCTTCTAAAGCTTTCTCAATTACATCGGTGATTCTATGAACCTGATCAATAATGGAATCCTTACTTCTGAACCAAAACTGGTGATAAGGAATGCGATTTTTTCGGTCGATAATTGGTAGTATACGTCTTTAAATTATCTTCTCAAAGAGTTTCGATATAATTGGGAGAAGAGAAGTCGGCCTATACGACTTCTTGTCATTTGGAGGTTTTTCTAGTTTTAGAACCATTATGATGTTAGCAACTTTCCACTTACTCGAAACGTATTATAGCATCAGTGCGGTGTTTAGTCAGTTTTTTTTTTTTTATTTTTTTTTTTTTTGAAACATTAGGGACTTCTCCGGTTATTAAGTCATAGCTCGGAGCTATCTTTGGTTTTAGTTTTTTTTTTAAATGGAGAACGAAAAGTTGCACCTTCGCCATGAAATACTGTACGAGTTTCGAAAAGGAGGTAAAAGAGAAGTACTGGAGCTGCAACAAAAGCATTCAGAGCGTTTATTCAGATCGTGCTCCTGCTGCAAAGACAGTTAAAAAGGGATTTGGCAGATTTGAGATCCCTGATACAACCTTGGACGAGAAACCCCAACATGACATTTGATGACTATAGATGACGATATTGTGAGAGCCTTAATGAAAATGATTTCAACTGAGGAGATTGCTGAGAGTTGAAGAAACTTGGATTGCCGCACTGTTTGACGGAAAAAAATAAACTCGACCGCATCCCCGTGGAAATAAGTCTGCTTAGACCCATGCATTTCTTTTGGATCGAATCACAACAGGTCGACTACATGCAACGAAAAAGAAGTTGGAAACAAGCAGGTGAGATAGAGAACCCGTGGCAAAAGCTGGTCTGTACCTTGCTCCTTCAGATTTTCATCTCTTTCGGTCCCTTTAAAATGGTTTGAATGAAAGAAAATTTGGTTCCGCTGCAGCTGTCGGAAACAACTTTACGACGTTTTTCTTATAAATAAATATACTCGTTATCCTTTATGTTTCATTTTCAAATTCGATATTTGAGGGTTTGACTGGACACTGATTAAGGTCATTATACGATGTTGCAAGTTGTTCGACTCACAGCTTAAGACTCTGAATAGTTTAGCCCTATATGCTTCTCATATGCATCACCTTGAAATTTATATTTTGGGCTGAAATAGCAAAGCCATCTTTCATTTTAAAGGAAAAGGTATTTTATTATAACAAGAACTGGACGAAGATTCTATGATCTAGTGCGACGTCGCGTCGGTCTTTTGACTCTGGTCTAATAGGTCTGATGCAAAACCATGAGAACATTTTCTATCGAAATATGCTTTCCCTGTGCTCAAAAACGAATCAAGATTTCTTAAAAACCAATAAAGGATGTAACACTATTGTCTTTCTGAAGAACGACAACTTCAACAAGATTCAGCGAACTCAGCTCCGACTGCTTTAGAGAACCCTTATATTCTGGAACTCTCCGGGAAAATTCAACTTAATTCCTTTTTCTTGATCATATTCTAGACGAAATCATTCCTGGGCACAGAAAAAGTCGATTTAGTATTCTTTGCGCAACAGGTGTTTTGGTTTGATTGCATTCATTAGTGCATCTAGAATAGACTGACGTTTTTTCATGAAAGCTTTGTTCCACCAGAGAACTGATGCATTAGATATACTAATTCGACTATCCATAGAACCCACTTTAGTAAAAAGCCTAATATCTTGCCGCAATCTAATTTGCACTGTCACAAGAAGTTTTGATGTTTTCGACGTGAGTTTTTTAGTCCAGTGAAGTTTGTTATCCAGGGAGACACCCAAATTCCAATCTAAGACGGTTACGTCTTAATGCAGCAGACAAATTGAATCACACAGATTTCTTCGTTCTTTCAAGTGAAGATTTGGGAGTATGTCTTAGGCACCCTGTACTTTAGAGCAGACGATCGATTGGTATTATTAAATATAGTAACATCATTAGCACATGCCTGAGAATAGACGTTAAAACGTTGAAAGCGTCAACCAGTGAGCCGACCAACATCCATCAAATCAGTGACAACCTTTTTCCTGCCTGATCCATAGGAATAGTAATTCATCTACGTCGTGTTGCCTGGCCGATTACAGATGCCGTCAAATGTTGCACTCTCAAAGGCACCCTCCGTGTCTTTATCATGGAGTTCTTCTTCTTCGCAGATCTTTACTAGTTTGAGATCATTTTAGATCCAAGACAGTGCATCCATTCATAAAGCAATTTTGGATTCATGCAGCTCGACCATTCTCTCTATTTTTTTTTGCGAAATGAAGGAAACTCTTAGCGGGCGTGAAATCAACCTTTCCTGTTGTCGGTAAAAGAACTACTCTCACTGTTCTCTAGGGTTTAAATATGGATGCCAATTAGATGGTATATGCATTTCTTAATATGGGTGCCAGGTGACTCGAAGCCATCAGAAGGAGCAACGGCGTGTTCAATGGTCTTAACTGTCACCTCACCCGATGAGAGATACCAGCTTCGGGGTGTTATGATATGCAGCTTACTTTCAGCTGAGAACTTGTTCACTGAATAGTAGAACTCATGCATGAAACGAAGAATATTTTATTTCCACTTTGGCAACATCGGATCTTATAAGTGCTTCCAGCTTGGCTATCGTTCCTCTTTCAAGGATTTTGGCCGATATGCTGGTTTCACAAACATTTTTATAAAGTGCCCTCTTCGAAATCCGAACTAGCTTGATAAATTCCAGTCTTATTCCAATTACGTTTAATTATCTTATTTAATAGCATCTTGAGGGAATAGTATGCACTCTCTGGGAATCTAAACATGATCGGCCTGTTTCCTCCTATTGACAAGCCAGTAACTTTAGCAAAACCTTCATGACTCGTATCCCTCACCGAACTCATTGATATAATTACACTGAATATACTATAATTATCATTTCATTAGACAAGGACTATTTGCATTCCTGTTTAGAGCTATAAATGTCTTTCGACATACATCGTTCGAACCAAGGATGCTTCATTGATTTAATAATTTAATTTTTCCTCTCCTATAAGTGGCTTCGGTTCTCCCTCTCCCACCACAGGACCCTAAATACATGAATCCTGTGGTGAAGTGCATTACTTATCCTCCCACCAACACTTCCTTAACCCGGTTAACCAATTTAATGTTTCCCCATCCGTAACCCCAAAACTTACTTCTCCCATTAGCATAACACACAGATTAGATTAATTGAATTAACATCAAAATCAATCCCAACAAAATTAGCTGTGAAACATCCAATCTAATCGAATCCGCGCCAAGGGAGACTTTAAAAAAGCGAAAAAATAAAAAACCAAACGAACTTCACTTCAGTATCTGTGGTCTCCACATTTAAAACAATTGGAAATGCAAAGCACTAAGTGGATTTTACCGCAATTGAAATAACATCCGAACATCATCATCATTCCTAAGATTCATCGCCAGTATTTCTGTCATCATCATTATCAGGGGCATCATTGTCATCAGAAGCACCATCAGTATCAACATCACCATCAGCATCGTAGATACTCGTATCCGTTCGTTATTCAATGATAATGCAATAATTGAATTGTAAGTCAATAGCTCTCCAGAGCAGGCTGTTGTTTAATTTGCTCGAGTCCTATTAAATCGGAATTCGATTGCAAGGACAGGATTCCTGTCTTCTGTGAATAACAACTAAACACCAACAGAAATTGAAGTCAAAGTACGAGTATTAGTCAAATACCAAACCCTAATCACAGCTGCTGCTGTTTGGCATTTTCGAAGTAATCGGTTGCAATGGCAATCACAAATCCGATTGGACAGAGACGCATAGAATTAATTCACAGAGCTCTATCAGAGAAGCCTGTAGACCTAGTCTTGTGTCTCTAATATCAAATTACGACACGTCACGTCCCAAAAGGTTGATATAGAATCAATTCTCACCCCATAGACTTGAGCTGTAACTATCAACCGATACTCAAGTCTCATTTATTTTCATCTTAGTCACAAGTGTATCATTGGTAACACCGGTGGGGTAATCCTTAAACGGATTCCGTTGATTTAACATCAACATAAACAACACCGAATGGGTTTAAGTTCGGTTTTGGCAAATGTCTGGAACACCTGTTTTGAATACGTGATCCTGCTAAATATACGAGTACAGTTACAATATTCCTAAGAGAAGACAAGTATCCGTATTGGGATTTTATGGCGTTTCACTTATCCGCTCCTTTGGATCTACGAGTATTGTATATCTTTTCATAGTCGCATACAAAACGAATAGTCGCAGTCAGAGATGCGTGATGAGTTTGTTCGACTATTCTAGCGTGTCCCTGGGACTACGTTTGAGTGAATCTTAAAAGTGAAGTGTGTGTCAGAAGGTTTGCCCCGTAAATCAATTGTTAAGGAAAATATTCAGGATGCTGGGGATAAACTGTGAATCGTGCCAGCGTTGTTGTTTATTCAAATAATAAATCACATATGTATGTATTTGTTTTTTTGTTTTTTTTTTTTTGGCAAATGAAAGGATACGACATTCATTGAAGACACATACACCCAAGGACATGTGTTAGGTGTACGACAACGAATTTACAAATAGCCGACAGGAGATGGAGGATGTTTATATTTTGTTATTTATGGATGGCCATTCATGTCATCTTGCTAGATTTACCTTGCCTAGTGGAGATGTAAGTAAATATTTGCCAATGATTTGCCTTATTCAAGGATAAAATTGGAAGCATTTGTTTGAGGATTACTTTTTGCTTGGGATTATCTTCCAATAATAATATGCTCGTAGATGCTTTGTTGACTTAAGGGCAGTTAGAAAAAGTTCAATTTACGTATGAATTATGAAAATTATTTCAATAAAAAGGAAACAAGGAGAGAGGTTACCTTCTTTTCTGCGTGACAAATGAGAAATATTTGACTTGTCATCATGACAAACGGTCGTGAAATCATTTTCAGACAGTAAGAAGACGATATTTTACGTCACTAAGTTCGCAACTCGCACTTGTACCTCAGAGGATACAATCCTCTCAACTTTTTATAGTTAAGCTGCATGCCCGAGCTACTCCGATTGATCACTTGGTAGTACTTTGGTATGCTTGTTTCCATATGGAATCTTGTGGAATCTATACTAGGTGTGGTGAAAAGTAACCTCCTTGACCGTCAGAATGCGCTGCTACTGGTGCCTTGAAGTCCGTTCATATTTAGGCAGACATGCCGAATTTCAGTGTGATACTGTCTTTAGTTTTGTTTTGACAGCTGTCTGTTGTTGACGTGTTTGGCATCATGTTGAGTATGGACAAAAACGATTTTCGTTCTCACATAAAACATTATTTTTTGAGAAGCAAAACGGCGAAGGAAACAAAAGAAAAGTTGGGTAAATATTATGGGGCTAATGCTCCGTCAAATTACACCGTCAAATATTGGTTTCGAGTGTTTCGTGGTGGTCGCAATTCCACTACCGTCCGCAGCGGCAGGCCCTCCGATGCGGTTACAGAGGACAATTTCGAAAAAATATATGAAATGTGTTGGCTTCTGGTGCTAGCAGATACTACAAAAATTAGTACTGAGCGCACACGCCATATTTTGAGCAATATTCTGCATATGAAAAAGTTATCCTGCCGCTGGGTGCCGCGCATGCTCATTCCTGAAAAAAAACGCGAACGCGAGAGCACTTCGAAAGAGTGTTTGGACTTGCTGATGCGGAATCGGGTGGACTTTTGGCGTCGATTGGTAACTGTTGATGAAACTTGGATCCACAATTACAACCAGAGTGCCCGGCAACGGTCTGAAGCCGGCACGAGTGCTCCGAATTGGTCGAGGGAGGCTCAATGGGTCGGAAAGATTATGGCGTCGGTTTTCTGGGATTTTCATGGCATACTCTTCGTGGACTACCTTGAAATAGAAAAGACCATCAACATCGAGTATTACTGTATATTATTGGAGCGATTGTCGCTGCAAAACGGTCTCAAATGTTTCCATTTTTTTTCCATTCCCAAGGAGGTTACTTTTCACCCCACCTAGTATTGAGGCCTTCTCTGACGGCTGTGCCATATTCACGGTTCTATTTTATCCGCTAGTATATGCTTTTCTTTTCTTCCTAAAATTTTCAGCAGGAATTTTCGTCGAAGAAACTCACAGAGGATCGTTGGTGCAAGGTATTTCAATAGAGATGCTCGAAATTTGTTGAGTTATAGCAACCATGTTGTTGAAACCATATCTGTCGAATTTGTAGTGAATTTTCCAGTAATGTATGGCAAATCACCATGGAAGGTAATAGCGTTCAAACCAGTAATTTTTGTTTTTTACATCAGTGCTCCATTCAAAAAGCGTTCCGCGTATTATGTGATTTTTATCCTCGCCACAGCCGTCCTGCCGAGTCCACTATTCGAAAATTTATTGCCAAATTCGGGTCAACTGGTTAGATAAATAATAATCAGTCAACACGCGGACATCACTGAAAGGCAATGTCTGCTGAAAACGTCTCTGTTGCGCATGCGAGTGTACGAAAAAAAACCAGAGACACTTAATTTCTAGTCGCTCACAAGAAATTGGCCTTTCTGCGACTTTAATTTGGCGAATTTTTCGTACGGAGTTGGGTCTGCAACAGACACAGAAACTGACGGTAAAGGAGCATAGACAAAGCGATGTGTTCGCTAATTGGACTCAGGAGCAGTTTAAAGAGGACCACAAAAAACTTCCTTTGCGACGAGGCCTTTTTTTTAAATGGATGGATGTCTGAACAGAACATCTTGTGATTTGCGCAGACACCTGTTATAAAGACCTAATTTGACGGAAAGCAAGGATAGGGAGCAAGAACACGCCTTGCCATCGCTTATCTTCATTAGAATAATACAAATGTGGAACTGTGTTGAGGGCACAGCTCCACCCTTGGTATGAGTCGAGACCCACCTCGATACCCAGCATTTATAGCCACTCCACTCTGGGTATGAGCACTAGCAGGGCCACCTTCCCTGCGTTTAAGGTTTAAACCACAGCCACCGTGATGCTCCCACAAGGGGGCCTACCTCAAAAAGTAAGGCCGGGACCAAAGTCCGGGGGGCTCCTAACTCCCACGTTCCGTATTTTAAGTCCTGGTATGGACTACCGGTGGTCTTGCCACTCAACAAGACCTATGACTGGCAGCTTGTAACTGGACAAATCATAGCAACCATCAATAGCGTAAAGGATGATGTTTATGATGATAAGTCCAATTTCGCCCTACCCCCGCTATTTATTAGACATCGTCTTTGGGATCCGGATGCGTGATGATACAAATTGCACGACATACACTAGCACAAAACGCATTCTAAGTTTGAGTCTCCCAGAATCGCCGGATCTCACTTCTTCCAAAAGCTAGCGCTATAGATTGTTGATAAGCAGCTTTTTGTGGCTTAAACTGGATCGCCCAAATTTTGGGCAATACTCCTCCCTAATAGCGAACTCTGACTCAGATTTCCCTTGGTAGAAATCGTGGAAGAAGAACTACTCAATAATGCCACCTTTGATGACGCATGCTACTACAAAAAGGAAAGCGATTTGCGGTACTACTCGTGGAATTTTAGCTCCCTTAAGAAACCACGTATGACATAACAGAGCCTAAGGAAGCTAGTCTGCTGTCAACCAAATCAAATCGCCATCTAAGAACAACAATGGATTAGACGATGCTTGCTTCTGAGAAGACGAGCAGCAGCTATTTGGATGCAGACTGGCATCAGCATGCATGTGAATGAACATCAGCTTATAACAGCGCATGCCTCAAGACATTCATGAGAGGAACTAGCAGTCTCCTAAAACTTCCACCAACCATATTAGTCAACGCAATGTGCTCCTCCAGAATTCTGGATCGAATCGAGATGCCTTTGGAAGCCTATAATTGCAGAAAACTCTAAGGCTTTTGCTGACCAAAAGCTCCTTAACATACTCGTAACTTTAGATCGAAATACATAAATGTATATATATAATTGTAGATGCGCAACTAAGTTCACGCTATTTTTTTCAATGAAAACTCAACTATATTGTGAAAACATGGTTACAAATGAATCATTCAAAGTATTGCCAATCGCTAGCTACAAATTTTTTCCATCTTTCTGGCAGAGCTCGAATTTCGCTACCGTTAAAGTGTTCATCTTTTCATATTAACCGAACCGCTGATCAGCCAGACCATGTGCTTTGGAACGGAACAAGTAATAATTGGACGGCACTTGACTTCAAATCATAAGGAACCCAAGAAAATGGCTTGGCGGATAAATCCTTATGCTGAAGAGCTCTTGCATTTGACACACGGATACTCATTGAGCAATGCCTCCAATTCAGCGTCCTCGAAGGATTTTGAACTTTCTTCACGCGGACATTCGTCAACATCGATATCACCGTCTTTGAAGCGATGGTACCAATCACGCCACATTGTTTGACTTAGAGCAGCATCTCCGTAAACTTTTTGGAGCTCTCGATTCGCTTCAGCCACCGTTTTCTTCGAATGAAAGAAGAAAATCAACACTGCCCGCATATGACTATTATTTGGTTTGTTTACCATATGTCTAAGCTTGATTCGTGACGTTTTGGATGTGTCAAAATCGACCAGCACTTAATGCTGGAGCCATCTATTGACAAACAGCGAGAACTAAGCTGCGCACTGGGTGGTGCAGAACGTTTAAAGAGAGCCGTGAACCTATCGAAAGCTTGCCTCATCTGACACTGTTTCAATTATGGCACCAAAAACCCTCGGATTGTGCGCCTCGATAGTGCACCCTTTCGCACAAAAAGATTCCCACATGATAGATCAGGCACCCTATGATCTTCAGCTCTCTAAGCTCCTTTGCATAAAGTGCATAAAGCATTTAAATCGCTAAATATCCGGCATGTGCTCTGCAAAAGGTAATAGTTTCATTAATTTTTCGATAGATTTTCTCCATGTCTCTTTTTAAATTTTAACGATAGAGTCTCCAACTAAGTTGTTATGAATGAAGCCTCCTTATGAACAAACTTCTTTCATTTGATCAGATCGAGGTAAAATTCGATACAGTCTGTGAAGTGTTGTTTTAAAAATGAATTTCTCCATCCACAAGGATTCACTTAAGTGATGCTTTTCAGGTGCTCTCATCCTGTTGTAAGCAAGGTCTAAGCTGGTAGAAAGATGCCCAGACATCAACTTAATTACGAGATTTTGAGTGGATGCTCACAATTTTTGACTAACTTGCCGTGAGTGTCGGCAATAACTCTGAAATTACTCCGATTGGACAGTCTATTGACGTTCCTTATCACAATTTTAGAAGTCCCAAATCGTTTTGAATTCAAAGAGACTTTACTGACTTCATCAAAATAAATTGAATTCCTTGTGTATCCACTCAAATAATAATTTAATTTTTTTTGTATTGTATAAGGCGCGGATAAGTATTATGATTTATTCTATGCGTGCTTTACATATAAGTTCCGCTACAGTGATTCAACCACTGAGCTAGTCTAATGGCTCAAGTGAGCTCTGCTGTTGTTTTCAAATTCCTTTGTCAGACTCCTGGGAGCGTGAGAACTGTACACAACAGGGGTTCTAGCCGCCGTTTCCACTATCGAATAGCAGCAATCTCTATTTTAATCTCTATGTTAACTATGTTATCTCACAACAATGCTTTCCTTTCTCCTCCTTCTATCTTTCCGCCTGCAACATGGCAACAGTAAAAGGGTATCATAACCCCCTTGAGGCGCGCGTAAATTATAAAAAAAAAAAAAAAAAAAACATCTAGTTCAGCGAAGGGAGTTGTATGTTGGGTTCCGCTTATTCCCAGACATGCTGTTCTTTGGACTTTACTTAGTTTAATTCAGTTTATTACTTTGTCAAAGGCCATCCACCAGACAACCACCCCGAAAGTGAGAAAGTGAGTATCGGTCTTATTGGTTCCCGATGACTTTTTTGCAAAAGAACAAAGCTACTGAGGCCTTCCTTACTCTTTCTTGAATATTACGTTTCCAGTTTAGTTTCTTGTCGAAAACTTACGATCCGCCTAGCTTGTTAAAATGTTAAGATTATACTGAAGGAGCAACGTTATCGGCAAAGGCAAGACCACTAAGTTCCAGAGAAGGGGTGAAAGGACACCGCCTTGCGCGGCGTACCTCTGCTGACACTTCTTTTGACAGAGAACCCACCCGGTTTGGAGTTGGTAATCCTGCTCTTTAGCATGAGACTGATCAAGTCCCCGAGTGAGGCATCTCCGTTCAGAGCGGATTCTAACGTTATTAAAGGCGCCTTCTATGTCTAGGAAAGCGAACATTGTACGAGTATATTCTCTATTGAGTAGGGATCGTTTGATGTGCCTAGAATTTAGAGCCGTTTCCACCGACATTCCTTAACAGTAGGCATGTTAGGCCGTGGGTAGGAGTCTAGGATTACGACTAGAGTTTTCAGAAGGAAAAATAATGAACTGTGTACCAAACATTATTAACATTTTTAGTGCAAATTGAAACCTTCAAAATATGAACATGTAACAAAACAAACTTATCATCATACATACATAGGCCTCCGCCAAAGATAAGAAAGTGCGTATCTCATTAACATTCAATTAAACACCTATGCCGGCTCATATACGCATAAATCTGCCCATGAACACGTACGAGTACTTACAACAATAAAACAATTATGAAACAGCTGGTAAAATTATTTCTATCAATCTTGCTTGCCATTGAGTTGCTGGAAGCCACCATTCAAAGTAAACACACAGCTTTGACTCTGACTGATCGTCAACAAAAGCCAAAATCAGATCTTCAGTCAGCGTTTGACAGCCACAACAGTGAATACCATGTTGTCTCCAACTATCTTTATTTTATTTTGTGGTAAATTGTACTCTTATCTACATATCTACACAACGTTAACTGAAGTTATATTTTTATCTTATTTCCAGTACCAATGTCAATAGTGTTAAGTTCCCAATCTAGTGATCTGAGTTCGGCGAAAATTGTGTTTTACTTTGGGCAAGTTATTAAGTTATTTTGATTAGATGTGCTGATGACCTTGTGTGGTTAAATTTAGACCCGGCTGTGATGACTATCAATTGTATGACCTTGAAGAACTGGAATCTCTTCTAGAACATCCAAAATTCATTCACAATCAAACCAACTGTTACATACATGGATACAATGGAACCCAGGAAGCCTATAGTGTACGACTCATTGTAGATGCCTACCTGAGGAGAAATTCTGTTAATCTTCTGACTGTCGATTGGGCAATTCTGGCAGGTGGAAGTTATGAGTCGGCCCAGGAGAATATTCTTAAGGTACAAGTAATTCCTATTTGATTGTTGTCATTGAATCAATTTTGATACTTGTAGTTGGCACCAAGGTTAGCAGAATCGATTCTAAATTTGTTCAGATCTGGACTGGATAGTCATTCGTTTAATCTAGTTGGTCACTCTCTTGGTGCACTTGGAGTTGGACTTATTGGACGTGAAGTCTTCAAGCAAAGCAATGGTAATATTTTACTCCATCGGTAAGAATGTAAATCAGTTTGGGAAGAAAGTCTTTGACATACAGAGTGACATTCTAGAGTGACAGCCTTGGATCCATCTAATGCAGAAGCTCATAGCGCTTTCATTCTTCCACCAGTGGAGAAAACAGATGCGGAGTTCGTTGATGTCATTCATACTGATAGTGGTGGTAGGGGTACCAATAAACCCATGGGGCATGCTGATTTTTGGCCAAATGGAGGAGCGGCAATACAGCCAGGATGTCCTGCAGCAACTATAAACGGTATGGATTGTCTTTAAGGAATAAAGATACTTCCTCTCTTCTAAAACACACTTTCTAGATAAATGTAGTCACCGAAAAGCCTGGGCGTACTGGGCAGAAAGTGTCGCCGATAGAAGTGAATCCATATTGTTGGCATGTAAAGCTTCCAGCTATGAAGATTTTATTGCAAATGGAGGAAGACACTTGGAACAAGATGGTGTGCTAATGGGAATCGATTGCCCACCAAGGTAAGGGAAGGCTTTTGACAACAGAAGATACATAAAAATTTCATTTATATTTACAGCTCACGTGGTAACTATTACTTACAACTTAACAGTGACTATGGTGCTGTAGAAGAAATTGGATTGTTAGGTTAGAATTTATTGCAAAAAGAAAATAACACACGAAACACGAAAAATTATTATTTTCTTTTTATTTGTCACGACTGTGTTAATGGAATCAATCGTCACATTTATTGAGCCACATAATGATTCCTCCCACTCTAACAGGGAGAATGAACAACGATCACATACCTTCAGCCTAATTATTATTGCATACGGACCTCACATGCTCGGAAGTAGAAACTTCTTCAATTTACATAGTCTTACACGATTCGAACTTCTCAGATGTTTTGATTTTGGTAAATACTGACTGCCACTACTATGTTATTAGTAACCCCCCGAACTAAAAACCCAGTATGGGCGCTCATTTCCGAGATTGATAGGGACACTTGGACAGATTCGCCCTTCATGTTGGAAGTTGTCATCACCCTTTTCTCAGATCAGGTTTTAGAGAGAATAGGGAAAATTATAACGGACGAGGTTCCTCCGCTCACATCCGGATAGTTGAGAAGGCAAACATAAGGCCTGCTGAGCCAAAAGGCCGACCGAGTTCCTTAAGATCATTGCTGAGGAGAAACTCCTGTTCACTCCATGTTCAGTACATGTCCAACGCTTTGTTTTTTTTTGATAAGGACAAATCATCATCTTGATTTTGCAACCGTGAAAAACTTGAATTTAGCTTATTACCAGTATGAACGTCGTGAAGCCCGTTCGATGTGTACGGTGGTTGCTGAGATGAAGCATAGAACAGGCTTTGTAGGCTTTACTTTCTAAGTCTTCGCGCCAGCCATTATGGAGATTGCAAGGCCCTTGTTCGTTATGTTATCGGCTCAAGGGAGCAAAAAAAAATTTTTGTTCCCAAATGCCAAATAGTACAGCGACAAACGGGACAAGATGTCGGCGTGCTGGCAGCCGGAATTAGATAAGAAGATTCCGGAGCTGAGTCATGGCGGATAGAAATACTACCCTAGATGAAGTTTGTTCAACTCATATTTATTTCGCATTATGGTTAAAGTTTCACCCAAACGCGACTTTTGCCTTGTGATGGATGATGCAGCCGAGCTTACGTTCTCTAGTTGCGCAAGGTGGATAAGATACCGTGGTTTACCAACGTACAAATAACTACGTGGGTAAGGTAAAAAGTTCTCGGCTTGACTATGAAAGACAGCAATTTTCAGTTTAAAAATTATTTTATTTTTCTACGTGATCACGTAGACTTTAACACACCCTTGGTCTAGCGTTTCTCTTACATCAGTATTCCTTCGCAGAAGTGAGAGTCTGGAAGACCGTGAAAATATTAATCTACGGCCCTCTCAACTTCTTTATTGGATGTGAAGTGCTTCCCAGAAACAAACTTGGGAACCGGTGGAAGGCTGAGGGTGCCAAATCAAGAGAAAAGGGGGGATGGCCGAGCAAATCGTATCCCAAAACCAGCAGTTTTCTCATCGTCACACACTTGTGTAGAGGTGCATTGTTCTGGTGAAATATGATTTTTTTTTCACGCCAGGCCTCTTCTCGCAAATTTCGGCATTCGGCTGGTCAAGAAGGAGTTGTGTTCGCCTCTAATAGTTCTGCCTTTTTCAAGGTAATCAATAAACAGGATCCCTTTCGCATCCCAAAACACACTGACTATGACCTTTCCGGTAGATGCGATCGAATTCGCCTTTTTTAAGGCTAAAACATCCACCTTCCACTCACTATTTCGTGTGCTCGTATCATGGTGTTCTAAGACCCCGAACGAAGGCTCCATTTTGGTGTAATACAAACGCAGTTCCAGAAAGAATCAATGTCACGTAGCAGGAAAGGGATTTTAGTGACTATCAAGCAGGTTCGATTCCCAAAATTGTACGAGTTTCACTATATCAAAATTTATTCGGTTTCAGTAAAAAAAAACAGTGTTAAAACAACCATTATACACGAACCGTTTGATTTACCTTCTTGTGAAAGCCACTGGGTACCGGTCTTGCTAAAATTGAAAACGTGGGATGTAACAACAGCACATTACTCAGTAATAACACAATGACACAAAATATATTATGTCTCTGCGCTGGATAAGTTCAGGCGGTAGAGTCTCCGCTTAATGACAGTACATTTTGTGTCTTTCATACGAGCTTTTTCAGTTTTTATTCAGTTTTTAAGTGTGCAACGTGTATACTCGTAAATATATTTTTTTTCTTATTTTTTTTTTGCGACGCCATCTGTTTGCGAAGTTGGCTAAACTTGTGGGCCTTTGCCGTGTACAATTTTATGCCGATTTTCTTGAACAGCGACGACATATGTCATCGAATATGACGAAGCGTCGAATACTTTGACCTCACAATTTATTTTTGATGTGCGGGAATAAAAGATATCATTCAGTGCCAAATCAGACATCAATTCAATGTTTTGGGTGCTCTGAAAGTCAGTTGTGTGAGCCGACCTATAAGAACTCTCATTATCATGGGTGGGAGTGATTTGTGTTCGGCGATTGCTTTCCATATTGCCTCAAAGACTTCTGGCAAACAATTCGTGGTGTATCATTTGGAATTGACCGTCCTACGTTGCTCTAACCGCGCGGTACGACATGACCGGCTTTTCTGAGGAAACAGCCACAGCAACTTAGATTCGATTTGACTCGCCTTACAGTCGACCGATGTTTAATATCCCACTCCGATTTTCCAAACTAATTTTCGACAACCTTCCCAAAATTCGTCCTGAAACGAATGAAGACGAGGATTGAAGTCGGAGAACCAACTAAACACGGTGGTCCAGGATGGTGCTTCATCACCGAAAGTCGAAGCGAGATAATCGCAAATACAAACAGCAACATCAGCAGTCCAGAAACCAGACACAAAATTATTCCTCTCAATCACAGTTCTTTCACCTCAGAAAGCGATTGAGTAACAATAAAGTGGCATTATACAAGACCGCTTCCACCTCGGGCCTGCACTATGGTGCATAGGTTTGGAACTTGTCGAAAGCCGGTGTACAAGCACTTACTTCCTTCGGGAGAAAATTACGAAGTGTAATTTCTGGTCCCGATTGTACTGACAGGGAATGGAAATTCAACCACCAACTTCACAGGCTGTACTGTGACATTGTTTAAGCCAGGCGTCTTCGGCTACATCGTCTGAGGTATATCTTCTATGTTCAGCGAATGGACGTCACAGTATCAAATTCAATGCATGCTAGTGCATAAGCCCCTCAACCAAATTTAAATGCGGCACTGGAGGCAGCTGGCAAGAAATCGCACTAGATGGAGAGGCTCGTTGATGGAGCCCTAGCCTTATCCTTCACTGCAGCATCACGTATGTATATAAATGAGTATACATCTCGTACATTATCCAACATTGTAATTCGTTTGTTATGGACGATTAACTGTGTTACCTTAACTGCTTTTGGGGCGTAAAGAAAAGAAGCCGTTCCTATCTCGTAAATCTGCTTGAATAGAAAATCTTGCATGGCACACGTTAAAAAGCAAATGGACTTTGTACAATGCCTTAGTGGACTTCAGTTTTACTTTTCTAGTTTTTCCGCTCCATGATATTTACGATCCATGATATGTGATCCAACCTGACTATATGTTTTGGGTAATTCTTCTAAAATCCGTCGTTTTCCTTTTGTGAGTGATAGCCCAGCTCGGTATTTCTTTAAGTAAGTACCAGTATATATAGGCATATTCAAGTGAAGATATAGACAATTCTTAAAATGCGAGCTACCCGGGTCAAAGGTAAGCTGCTCTTAAAGTCTTTCTCAACATGCCCACAACTTTGAAAATGCAGTTGATTGAAGTCGGAATAGTTGAATGGTTGAATGGTGCTCTTCTTTGTACGGGTTACAATCTGATTGGGTGGAATTCTTCAGATAATAAACTTACTAGACAAGGCTCAGGGAAGGCCTTTTCATGATCCGAATCTGTGTCGTTACTGAAAATTGTTATTTTTTAAGGTTTTTATCCACGTTTGGGATTCATATAAGCACAATCGTAGTTGTCATGACTCTCCAGGTTGAAAATAGACTAAAATATTTCCAGGCGTAGTCTCTACTGCTACTCGGGAGGACATTCTCACCTAAACGTGTCCATCAAACCCAAGTTTCGCCACCTCCTGCAATACATGCTGTAAGAATGAAGACTATAACACACCTTAACTTTAGGCGCTGGTGTGAACTAGAGTGCTGTGTTCTATGTGGCATCCGCAGAGAAAAAACTTAATCAACCTTACGTATCCTCCTGAAAGAATCACCGCATTGTCAGATCAATTAGTTAAGATTCATTTGCGTCGCCTCTTCAACGACCCAGAGAGAAGTTCCAATCAAAGCTTTAAAATCAAACATTAGAATCCTCTTTTGCTCCAAAGTCAAGCGACACATTTATGACCAAAGACTAAACTCACGGCAATATACTGTACAACTTGAATTCTTAAACCACAGAACCGACTAATTGTCCCCATTGTCATTGTGCTAGACTACGAGTACATCCTGCTGAAAATGAAGCTGACATGTGGGAAACTTCCTGTTTAACATAAAGACGACAGCAGAAACCAAAAACTCATAAAGCTAAAAGCAAAATGCCAAACTTTATTTTAATGTGTTCCCAATGCCTGCTGCAGGAATGCAACCTAAAACGATGTGAAAATTTCTCTTCAAACCGAAAACCACTCAACAAGTGCCGCAGGGGAAGTCTCGAATTTCCATTTACAATTTGCGTTGCTTAGAAATGGCAATGGGAATGGCAAATGCATGTAGTGGCGGTGGCACCCTCGAGAGCTCCTCATTTTCAAACACCGGAGAGAGGAGTTTCACGGCAACCGGAAAACGTACTATTGCAGGTGACATTTTGTGGTTTGGAGGCAAAGGCTCCCTGAAGCGGTTAAATGTTTCTAAAATTTCAAAATATTTTGAAATTCAAATCCTTACCACAATTGGTATTTGTATAGTATATCGGTTCGAGAGACTGTTGAAGGAGTCTTGTTAATTTTTTTTTTAACGTTTTTTGGTTGCTTCTAAAATTAGCTTATAGCTGTTGTAATGACATTTGTTTTAATGGGGGCAGCAGGGGCAATCAGTAAGTGATATTCATCCAAAGACTCATCCTATTACTATTACTACGTTAATAGCATGGGCAAAGATCCAGAAGTTCTTTTGATATCACTGCTTTTACTGAAGTTCTACCTTTCAGATAACTACCAAAATCAAAAATCCTTGAGGAAGACTGTGTTAGAAAAGCTAACCAAGTGCGGGTTGCTCTATAACTTGGATTGGGCCAGCAGCATAAAAATTAATTTCGAAGTGTAGTGGTGGTTCCAGTAGTAAATCTTTACTCATTTCAAGTGCGTGCTCGACCAGGAGCATAGTACTGGCCTACACCGTCCTAGGTAATAAACATACACAGACGATGTGATGAAACTGCCTCCGATATTGACGAGCCTGGCAAGCCATTAAGGGACAACAACCCAACTTATCGGCTGATGTATTCATAGCTGCTGGAAATCGTTTTGTGGAAAGCATACACGTTTCTCAAATCTGGTCAGTAGAGGATGTGCCTGGTTTGCCCGATCCCAGATCGATCATCTTTGTTTTTCCGTAGGAACACTCCACGCACGACTTGCTCTAGTTCATAGTGAATCCTCTCACCTCGAGGAACCTGAATGTTCTCTTTAAGCGTTCAAAGTTTTTCCATGCAAGATGTCCTTGACCTTGTCTTCATCTACCTTACGATAAAGCCGTCATCCTCTGAGGACATACTATTTTTAGAGCTGTTTCTTTACTGGCATCATCTCAACAACGTTAAGCATTTTAGCAAGGACTCGCAACCTCCGGTCATTGGGTCTTTGGTGGAAATATTCGCATTTAGTTCCGGGGCGAATAGAATAAGCTGATCTGCGGAAAATCCGGTTAAAAAGGCACTAGCAACTACGGTCACTCCAACTGTAAGAAAACGAGATCGGAAAAAGAATTCCTGGACTTCTCAGATGGGAAATTCGCTAACAACGCCTGCGACATTAGCCAACCCCATAAGAGGAGCAGCAGCGATGCAGTAAAAATGGGAAACCCGTTACGCATAAGTTCGTATAACGAGGAAAGGGTTAATAAAAGGATAACCTCAATACTTAGTTAAACCCCTTTTCTACTCACTCGTTATCGTGTGAAATCAATGTTTGTCTTCAGAAAAGTGTACTTACACATTCAAGGTTAGCCCTGATTCCCTTAAAATCAAAAGAAGAATAGAAAGGCAATGTTTACACTTTTTCCAAACCTTTTCCGACTGATTTACTAGAGATCACCGTATCGTCAAGGTATACCAATAAATACTAACTTCGCAAGAGTAACATCGCATGTATTTTGCATCAGCACGTTTCCGCGGGCAATTCCTTTTGTAGTGCCCCAATTGTTGGAATCCAACCAACTTACCTCCTATAGTTAAGCTACTGGTAGCTCGTCACGACACTCGCTGTTTCACCACCTTCTCGCATCGCCTTTCTGCTGCACTACGATCCCGGTCTTTTCAATATGTCGTTCAAGCCAAGTAGATTCGCTGCTTGAAATTCTGATGTACTTGAACAGCGTACTTTCATGAATGCATTCTGGGGATGCAATATCTTTACTTGCTTACTTACTTATCAGGCTAGCAAAACTTAAAGCGTCAAAGCCTGAGCAACAGTAGCCTTCCATCCACTACGGTCACGGGCGCGCTGCCTCCAGTTGGAGATGTCAAGCTTTTTAACGTCAGCAATCTCCTGGTGTCTAACCCGGAGGTTCGGTCTTCCCTTTCTTCACGAACCTGGTGGCTGGGATTCGAAGACCCTCTTAGCTGGAGAGTAGTTTTCCATTCGCTCGATGTGGCCGAGCCAATTTAGTCGACGGATTTTTGCCTTCCGGACTATGTCCACATCCTCGTACAACTCGTAGAGTTCGCGGTTATGCCTTCTTCTCCTCGCAGACAGGACCAAATATTCGACGAAGGATTTTTCTTTCAAAAGAGTCAGGAACCTGTTCTGCTGTCTTACTTATCGTCCAGCCTTCGGCTGTATAAAGCAGGACTGGCAAGATTAGAGCTGTGTAGAGCATGATCTTGACTCTTTGAGTTAGGAGCTTGGTCCCAAGTTGTTTTGACAAGCCGAAGTACTAGCGGTTGCCTTGGGTTATTCTTCGCCGAATCTTCACCAAGTTGTCATTTGTGGAGTTGACATTTGCTCCGAGGTTGATAAACTCCTTGACTACCTCTAAGTTGTAGCTGTCGATAGTGACATTTCGTCCTAGATGGACGGATGAATTTTTTTGATGTCATCCGCATGTCCCGGCAGTTGAACAGACCTAGAAAAAATAGTACCTTCCGTGTTCACTTTGGCCCGACGTAGTATTTGTTTTAAGACAAGATTAAAGAAATCACACGACAACGCGTCTCCTTGCCGAAATCCGGTGCAGGTTTGAAACAATTCGGAGGTTCTATTTCCTTACTGCACCGAGTATCGCGAATTTTCTAGTGTTGCACGATACAACCGGATCAGTTTCCTCGGGATCCCGAACTCGGCCATCGCATTATATAGTTCGGTGCGATAGACACCGTCGTATGCGGCTTTAAAGTCGATAAAGTGATAGTGTGTATCGACTTGAAACTCGATGGTGTTTTTCCAGGATCTGTCTTAGTGTGAAGACTTGGTCTGAAGTGGATTTGCCAGGCACTGATATTGGCCGATGCACTGGATAGGATCTTAAAGGTGACGTTAAGTAGGGGTGCAATAAACTGCATCTCGAAAACCAATTCCTTTGTATTTTCTTAAGAAAATTGGCTTCGCTCAGCTACGTGGTGTCTGCTTCATCTCCGAATGTTGGAACAGTAGCTGAATTGCCTCTGGATAATTCGCTTATTTTCGGTCTTTAATGGTACCTTACAAAAACAAGTCGGATAGCGTTCCGTGTTAGCCAAGAAACATCATCAAAACCACCGCTTGCACGATCATTGAACTTAGTGTTTAATTGATTGTTAAACAGCTTGTGTGGCACGTAGCCCTATCTTGCTAAAACTATATCTTGTCTCAATTTAAGGCCAAATAAAATTGGTTATTATGCCTCGGTAGCGCATGACTGTAATGTTTCTCCATTAACATGGCCAATATGATCGGTAATTAATCAGCAAACCGATCTTACGAAATTTCCTCACAAACTTGAGTACACTAGCTGCAGTTGGGGCATTATTTTGACCGAAATTTCTTTCGATTTGATGGCTTTTTCTCCATTCACCTCTAAATCTGTTGTCCTTAGCAGTCTTCCCAGTAGATGTTCTCTTAAACCCCTTTAATTTAAACCTCTCTTCCGCAATGCTTCTCGTAGTTCATCTCTATTCTCTGTTCATTGCAGCACACTCGTGCCCTCTTGTCCGTCTGGAAAGGAAAATTGACTACACTTACACATTTGCAAACTGGCGACGATTTCCATTGATCTGAAAACGACATTTCAATCCTCTGCACAGCTACCCAAAGCAGATCGTATTTGTCCTCACTACCATGTATGGTGGAAAATTGAAATCAAACCCGATGACAGTAGTCGTTGACTGATGAAATTGTTATCCTTAAGCCTAGCCTCTACCAAATGCCGACAGCAAAAAATAAATGATGTTTGATGTCTTCTTGCAGGAGCAGTTTGTAATTCATAGAGGTCGAGCATCCAACAATTAGACTTCCACGATGACAGCAAGTTCTTTTGACTGTCTTCCTCGTGGAAGCCACACTATATACCACCTTCTGCTGCAAAATAGAATTCCGTACTCGTAGGTTAAGACTTCCGACCAGGGTCGTGTTTCTTTTTTGTAAAGAACACCTCATCCACACCACATTGCCAAGCTGTGTAAAAAGTTTTTTAATGATTCCGATTTAAATTATCTGAATTTCTCATCACCGCTAGATAGATTATTTTCCCTCTAACAGCTACAAGATAACTTATTTCTATTTCCGCTGTCATCACCATCTCCATGCGTATCTGCTGCCCCTGTGCTCGTACGCCAATGGTAATCCTAAAACGATTTCCGCTCACCAAATTCGCTTATTCTCCCATGAAGTCCCCACCAATTTCCAAAATCAAAATGGCAATGTCAATGCTGCAGCTCCAACGGTCTTCCTACATCAATATCCGCTCATGTATATGGTATCCTTGAAGATGTTTGACACCAATTCACTCGTCTCATTCCCAATGCATACAAATCAATTTTATCCAAACAAAATGTATCTCATCTCGGGACATAATGTAACCCGACAACACACGGTTATAAGGACATAATCTGACTTTCAGATTTAAGGATATCAAAAAGGGAAAAGAAAAAATGCTATGTAACACGATGATGACAAAATGTGCCTAAGTCCCATTGAATTACAAATTTTCGAACCATCTAAGATGGCATAATGCCTTTCACGGTTTGTCGTTTAAGTTGGAGCGTGAGTGTGTTTGTATTTTCTCTTATGCAAATGCCTTTCGTATTTCATAGATACGAGTAACTTTGTTCATCTTTTTAGATATCCTTCCCTCGCCTACACCTTCTCATCGGTTCGAGGGGTTTTTTGTTTACAAATTACAAAATGATAGAGTGCCATGCTCCTGGGACTGGAACACATGTCACCCCCCCCCCCCCCTTCTCATTGGACTTTTCGTCAAGGATTCAATTCGATTCGTTTCGATTCGATTCGATTCGACGTTTCAACATTTCGACAGTCCGTACTGAATAAATTTTGAGCTGAAAAAATGAAGAAAAAAAAGTGCAAGAAGACAAGTCGACTCGAATTGTATCCTTGAATTTATTTTACATGTGTAAGCACGGCTTTGTTTTTCATCGGCTTCCCTAGAGTCGGCACAATCCTTTGTCACAAGAGAATGGGATGAGTATCACTGGTTGGGTGGGTGAGGTACGAGTGCCATTGGTTCAATGGGTTTTTGGGGGAATTACAGCCAGCACCCTTGAAGAGTTCGCTGAATTTAATTAAAACTTCTTTACCAAGAATCAATTTCATCTCTCTGGATGAAATGGTGGTGAGCGGTCGTGAGTGTGAGTTGTATTATTTTTGCGTCAACACCGGAGTGCCGCACGGGAAAAAGTTTCTTCCACAATTCGAATGAGATTTGGCTGTCGGGGGTATAGTGAAATGTGATATACGGATATTTTGGAAATTGTTTTGTCGTTTCACTCAAATGGACTAACGCTTCGTGATCCAGGTGAACTCCATCGTCTGGGTACTTCTTGTTTTGATATTGATTCCAAGAAGTATTGGGTGAAACTTTAGAGAACTTTGCAACCGCCTCTAGATGTGACGAAATGAAAATGACTGCTTATTGAATGTTTTCTTTTTTTCTTACTTTTCTTTTGCGGAAAGAAAAAGACCAGAGTTCAAAAGCAGAAAGGGTTTGATTGGATGGATTCAGAAAGTTGGCCTAAGCATAAATAAATATGAGAAACCTTGAAAGTATTGGCCCAAATGTTAAATGTCAATTGGGTTTCGATTATCAATTTCATTGATAAATTTCTTTTGAAGTTTCCCTTGATGGAATGCGTTACGAACTGATAATCGACCAAAGTATAGTTGAATACGACAGATACGGGATTCATTCTCTGACTCTGAAACATACGAGAGGAGTAAACTTCTTATAAGAATCTGTTAAGTTGCTTTCAGAATTCTTAAATGCGGAACCTGGAAAACGCACCCTGTCTGCTAATTTAATTATGTCATGTTCCCCATTGCGTGTCCTTGGGTCTACGCCTATGCATCATGGTGTGCGATTCCCTTGATGGCGTAACTCCTCGTCAGCTATTTCATGTATTGGGTACTGTAAAACTATTGCCTTTTTAGTAGTAGTAAGTAAGTAAGCGTGGATTCAACATTTGAATGGAACAGTTGTAGTTTGGTGTTTAAGATGATTGCATTTCTTCGTCAGAAAAACTATCTATTTACACCGTAAAACGTGTTCTCAATCAATCATAGCAATAATGATCTGCAAAGTGTTGATGTGGTCGACACAGAAAGATCCAGAGCGTTAACCTGCTTCTTCGACATCGGCATTTGGCTATTATCTTGGCAATTGCGGGAAGAACGTGAACTCTCTCCAACTTTCACACTCTATCTGAATACATTTTGTGGGGAGCAGGACAATCATTCCCTTCTTTCACTTTTTGTAACCCCTAGGTTACAACACATCCGTCGGTTACGGCCTTAAAGCTGACGAAAAGAACATATTTAGTAATCACAAAATCCACAAGCAACGAAGTAAAAGAGAATACAGAGTGAGGCCATTTCAAAGAAGATTGGAAGTGCAGGTCACATCTCAGTGAAAAACGGAGCAAGGATCGGATCTTCTTTGAAATAAGAAAACAAACTAAAATCGTGGTGGAAATATAAAGGGTGAGGTAAGAATTGTCCATAGAAGACGGCATGCAGGCAATTATGATACTAAGCAAACTGTCAGCAATCGACAATAGACACCTTAGAACAAAGCAGGTTCTCAGAACGATAGTTAAGTGGAAAAGACCAAGTCACAAAGAGCTGGAAAAACCCTGAATGACAAACAAACCGAGCAAAGCAAAGTATGCCCATTGAAGCGAAAACTCGAAATCACATGTAAAGTAGCACAAGGCCTGCCAACCCAAGTGACCAAAGAGAGTCTCGGCGACATCGTCTTGGTTAGCGATGGATGAAGGTGACACCATTTCAGTGATGAACTACTTATAGGATTGAAATGGCAAAGAACGCGTCATATCAAATCAAAACCAACAAAGAGCTTAAGGCGCGGGGAAGGATATCTTTGCTGAAGTTATGTTCGGGCAGTTTAAAGGAGGGATATTGTCAGGCCTTGGTAAGCTACAATCTATAAAATTCCCCATTTAATGAAAAAAACCGAAAAGAATTCGTTCGTTGTATTGGAGAGAATGTCATATCCAAATGCCTAATGGCAATATGTATGGAGAAATTGTCTGTGTACTAGTTCAGTACCGAAAATTCAGCTTCACAAGAGATTCCATCAAGATTGTAGTCAATACAGCAACTGCAGCTATTGAAAAAAGACGATTCCAATTCAGAACAAAGCAGTCCTGTGATGTGGTCACATTGAAAGTGAACGTGTCGAGCTACATCTGCAGATGAATATCTGGTAACAGAAAAGACAAAGCTAAGAAAACAACGAAGGTGCCCAATAGTACAGCATTACAGAAGGCGCACCACAAGTATATATGTATGATGGAGTCCAAGTTCTCCAAATATAAACATAATACTCGTAGGTTATGCGAACGGCATTGCTACCATACTTATGACAAAACACATCAGCGATTGAATCGCCAACCAGCGAAAAAACTTCAAAATTCAATGCTTGGCTTAAGATTAGTGTCTGGATCACAAGATCAAAACCAGCCAACATACATAGGTGAAATGATTGGAGAACTTTAAGACTCACGTAGATTACGTTGTTACTTCTGATGGTAGCATTCTGTGTCTACAACTGGGTACACAGATTTCTGGCATCATTTTCTTCAGTGATGATTAAGCCTTTTGATCACATCCCGTGAATACTTGCATGTATGCAACGACTCTGTGACATTCTCCGTACACCTAGAAAACAAATACCAACTTGATCAAAAAGTTCCCGGAATACTAACCACCGTGTACCATTGTACCGATTTGAGTTCTGTTTTTTTTTATAAGTTGGTACATCTGGTGTTGAGTACAAGAGTACATCTATCTCTGTGTGTGTTGGCGATTTTTTACAATTTTGGAAATGAATTTAAATTTGCAACAACGAACATATATTAAATTTTGCGTAAAAAACGGATTTAATGGTGCGAGAACATTGGAAATGTTGGAAAAGTGTTGCGGCAACAATTCTCTAAAGAAAACAGTCGTTTACCGGTGGCACGAACGGTTCAAAAGTGGTCGTGAGTCAATCGATGATGATGAACGCAGTGCCAGACCATCACCATCGAAAACCGACGAAAACATTGATGAAGTAAAAGAAATGTTGGTCAATAACCGCAAATTAACCATCAGAGAGATAGCGGAGGACTTGAATATTGCCTCTGGATCCGTCCAAGGCATTTTGGTTAATGGTTTGGGTTTCCGTCGTGTAGAAGGAAAGTTGGTGCCAAAAGACCTCAATTTCATGCAAAAAAGAGACCGTGTTGACAACGCAAAAGGGATGATTTGCGAGACTGAATCCGATTCCAAATTCATCAAAAGGCTCATTTCTGGAGACGAGACGTGAGTTTATGAGTACGAGCCGAGTCCAAAAAAAACCACGTCGTTTTCAGCCAAAAAAGAAGGCAATGCTCACGGTTCTCATGGATTACAACGGTGTAGTGCATCATGAATTTTTCCCTGTGACTTCTTTCTGTTCAATCGAGTTAAAAAAAAACCCCTACGGGGAACGCGTTTCAGAAGCCGAGAGGAAGTAATGGAAAAATCGCAGGAAGCACTGATGGACATACCGAAAACCGAATATAAAAAATATTTCGAGGATTGGATCAAGCTCTGGCATAAGTGTGTTGCAGTCGATGGGGATTACTTTAAAGGAAACAATATAGATTTAGATGAATAAACTTGTATTTTTTTTTATCAAGGTGGTATGACGAAAAAACTGCTTGAGGATGGCCCAGATTTTTTGTTGGTTGGGTTTTCGTAAGAATATCACCCGATTTTTGTGAAGCACCTCTCCATTCCCTCAACCTAGAGCATCTCAATTTCTTTTGTTTTCTTCTAAGGAGCATTTAGAGTTCGTAAGTAGCTTCCGTCACTTTTTTTTGCAACGCAATCTTATACGCATCTTCTTTCGCCGCATAACCATGCCTACACTCCTCGCAGAGCTAGATGAAGTCTGGCGCATCAAAATGGTTTGCGGACAATTTTGCCGCTGGTTCCCATCATAAGACTTCACGAGAGAGAAAACCAGATCGTAAAAGTCTTTAGAAGCCTCTTGCGGTTGTAGACGTTGCCGACAGATTGAACCACAAACTGTATGAGCTGTGCAGCGACATCGGCTTAGTCAGACGTCTGAGCACAACCTTCCGTCCGAAATGGCTGGACCTGATTCAGCAATTAGAAACCATAAAGAGTCCTTAATTTTAATACCAACGGCCTGTGCAGCAAAAAGCCCGCAACTCATATGGCGCAAGCAAGTGGAAGTAAACCTAAAACTGGAGGCAGCTGACGAAAGGTTATTCTAGCAAAAAAAGTCATGTTAGCTCAGGCCCAAGTTCACTCTGACTTATAGCGCCTGGCGTCCGTAAAATTCGTACTTGCATTTGCATTTTCGCCACAACAAGACTATGTAGTCTTATTCGAGCTTTTAGACATTCAAAATACTAGCGAAGTCGGTTACTCCTGAGTCCTTTTTCGGAGGTGGTGACTTGAAGCTTATATTTTCTATATTTCCTCGCCAAAAATGTCCTCCTTCCAAATTTGGCGACAGTATCAACAAAGACGTTTTTTATGTAGGTCTTAGTCTGGTTCGATAAGCTCATATTAGTTATCTTTGGCGAAGTCGTTATTTTCCTTTGTCGTGAACGCATATTAGGCTTTTTATTAGCGAATTGTAATCAATTCCTTCTATAATTGTTCAACTATATGCAGACTGTTAGGTAAGGGTCCCGAAATATCACGCACAGTCGAAAGTTCGTTTTTCGTTTGTTGTAAGTAAAAGTTACGTGGTCGGACAGAGAAGCCGACGACACAACTCCTAATCTTCACTTGAAACTTCTCTGTCGCCATCTCTACTTCGACTAGAGGGCTAAATTACCTCATATGCTTTGATCTCTGACTTCGTTAAAGAAGCTTGAATAATAATTCAACTGAATATGTCTCTGATGTTGATGTTGACTTAATTCTGAGAATTTCCCTGCCAAGATATCGATATACGTTGCCTAGAACATGCGTATGGACTGCAGATCCGCGAAGGAGTGCTTATTCATCTGAGTGTTCGTCTTAAGACCACCTATCTCATAGTACGATCATCCCGATGACAAAGATTAATTATTTGATCCAATATCGGTCTAATAATCCATGAATCTTTCACGAAGTTAAGTGCCAAAACCGCCAGAAACTTTCTCACAGATGATACCTCCGATCTAAAGGTTGCAATTTAACCAGTACAAAGAAACCCTTTGAATATCAGTATTGGAGCAGAAAAATCAACATCCTAGTGCCTAGGTTAGGAAAAAACCCTGAAACCAATTTAACCTTTAAATGGTCAAAATCAATATGAATCCTTATCCTTACACAATGGTCGTAATTGAATCCATTTTAATGACGATAACATTGTATACATGGGTGTAATGTAAAATTCGCGTCAAGTATTTAAGGCAAAAGGACACTAAAACGTAATTAACAGTTTTACGACCATCATTTCAAATAATTCCATTTGAAACGTGATCCATTTATATGCTCAAAGGGGCCCAACTGAAACAGAAATCAATAGCTTTACGGACGTGCACTTAAATTGTAGTGCCATGCCACTTAGCTGAAGGATATATTTCTTAAATTTATTTTCTTAGATAGTCCTTTTACCGAAGTGAAAAAGTGAAATATTCTAGTTAAAGAGAAAATTAACTCTATGCTTTCTTTTTATTTAATATCACCGACCTTTGCATTGGAATTACCAGCAAAGTAAAATTAATAGTCGCTCTCACTCTGTAGTTTGTAGTGGAGAACTTATTGTCTTAACAATTCACTCGAGATAAGCTGGTTAAGGTTCCTTATGGTCTTTTTTGTACCCATGTCGATATGATAATTAAAATATAATGAGTCGTTCATTGATCTCCGCAGAGAACAGGCGTGTTTCGGCTTTTATTTTGTGTGAAATAGCAAACAACAATTTGTGAAATATCAAATTAGAAACAACAAATAAAGTATTCGGTAGCCTGGTGGTAGTGGCAGTGAGCCGAGAGAGCCAGGGTCGTGGGTTCGAGTCCCCGAATAAACATTGTCAATTTTTATTTTTTAAGTGTTAAAAAGACAAAACGAGATTATTGTGTAAAAAAAGTGTGTTCAAACGATGAGTGGCAGTGAACGGTCCGCTATGTCAATAGCGGGATTAGAGGATGGCGCGACGTCATCTGATAATCAGGCCGTTAAGCCAGTTCAAAAGAAGACGTCAACAACAACAACAACAAAAACAGCAACATCGGCAATGACGATAAAGAGGAGGAGGATGTTGAAACCAACTCCGAACTCAGCAAAGCGCCCTTCCCTTTCAACCTCTCCCAAAAAGCTGCCTGGTAGAGCAAGGGAAGAGGCGCCAACAACGATAAAAAGGGCGGCAGCTGACAAAAACGATCTCCCATATGTTGGTGAAGAAGGCCACAATATTTGCAAAAATACCTTCGCATCTCTGGCGGCTTCCGAGTCAGAGGACGAAGAGGACGAAGTTGAAGCTCTGAATAGTAGCATCAGGCAGCTACAACAAAAAGTACTTGCAATAAAAGCTAAGCAAGTTGCAAGGCGAGAGAGGGAACTACAACAGCAACTACAGTGCTCTCAACGGGAGCCCAAGGGGAGTGAAACCATACCCCAACAACAACCACAGAAACATCAGCTAAAACAGCAAAAAAATCAAAAAATTGCGCAAGAACCAATAACGAAACAGGCACAACCTCAGCAAAAAAGTAAAATACAACAAAAACAACAACAAAAAACAGAAAAGCAACAGCCACAACAACAGCAACAGCAGCAGCAACAACAGCGAGAGCAGCAGCGTCAACAGCCACAGCAACAACAACAACAACCAGCTAAACAAAGGATACCCCCGATCAATACTTACAAACTGGAGTTAAAAGAAACCATTGATCTATGTAAGTCGGCCATAGGCAATAATTTTTTTATCAAAAGATTAAGTAATGATAGACATGCGATCCACTGCAACACAGTGGAGCGCTATAATAAAATAAAAAGCTTGTTAAAGGATTCGACGACGGAGTTCTTCTCCTTCACCCCGAAGGGGGAAAAGCTGCAAACAATGCTGCTGAGGGGGATTGAACCGTCAACTGATCCGGAGGAGCTCCTCGCACTGCTCAAAGAGAAAGAGTGCGAAGAGCTCAAGTTCGTAGGGGTCAAGCCGTTCACCACAGCTAGAGCCAAAAGGGAGAAACGGAAACTACCGTTCTTCCTGGTTCAGCTTACTCCCGAAAGCAAACTGGATGGTCTAAGGAATATCAAAGTCCTAGACTACCAGGTTGTACACTGGGAAAAAGTAAAACGGAGCGATAACATTTTGCAATGTGTTCGCTGCCAAAGGTTCGGGCATGCCGCGTCGAACTGCGAAATGCAGCCTCGATGCGTCAAGTGCGGTAAGAACCACAAATCAGAAGAATGCCCTCTGGGTGTGGATGGAGCGTCGGAAAAAAGTCAACTCTCTTGCGTTTTATGTAAGAATACGGGACACACCGCAAATTATCGGGGTTGTCCTAAATTCCAGTACATGAAAAGAGTAAATCTGGCTCGGCAGCAAAAAGTGGAAGTTAAGCGTCCACCTGTTCAAATACAAACACCAGCCGTTACTCCCCAAGTTACCTACGCCCAAATGGCGGCAGGTAGGGGGAATACGGCACAGCAAGCGAAGGTTGCTTCTCAGGCCCCAGCGCCTAGAGCACCGGAACCGGCAACTGACATTCTAGCTATCTTGCTCTCTATCCAGGGGCAGATGGCTCAGTTTCAACGTCAGATTACTGAACAAGCTGCGCGCGTGGATCAAATCTACGCGCTTCTGCCGAGCCTCACGCGCCTCCAGTCGTAATGGGTACGTACATGGCGGAGCAAACCCTGAAGGTCCTTGCAGTGAATGTTAATTCACTGATTAGGATTGAGCGAAGAGCCACACTGTTCAAGTTGCTTAAAGACCAAACCCCTGATGTGCTTTTGGTTAGCGAAACTAAGCTAAGCAAAAGACACAAAATGAGGCACAAAAGGTAAAAAAATTATGCGAAGAAATCGACCCAACTCCATACAAGGAGGAGGCGTTGCAATCTTCGTAAGAAAAGGCATACGTTGTAAAAGAATATACAGTCGTGTAGTGCGTAGGTTTCAGGTGCTAGAAGCATGCATCATGTATATCCCTCTCCGCAGTGGAAAGCGGTTATACATGGTGTCTGTTTATGCGCCTAAGGCTACTCAATCCACCCAATTCATCTCAGAGCTCGAGACACTTTTTCGATTCCTGAGACTGGAATTGGAAGAAAACTATTTCATTATCGGCGGAGATTTCAACGCCAAACACAGCGATTGGGGAAATAATACACCAAACACTAGAGGGAACCTACTATTCAATTGGTGGGGTCAACACAGTGTGATGTATAGACTCGGCATAAAGGCGACGGATAGTCCGTCGTTTCCTAGACATGGCTCCTATTTGGATCTCCTGTTGTTCGACACACGAATACAAGTGACAGGTACGAACCAACAAACTGTAAACTGTCTTCGGACTTTTGTATATGACAGTGACCATTGCGGTCTTAGTACCGAAATAACCGTTCCGAACGAAAATGCGGAATTGGATGAGTATGTTCAAAGGCATCCCTACAACTATAGTAGAGTGCGTTGGACACACTTCTCCAGGACACTGACTAGAGCACTCTCCTCGAATTCGCTCTATCCACCGTCCAACAGAAATCTGTCAAACGAGGAGATTGACAGGTATCTAAAACTAATGGACGAGACAATTAAACGGACTATGGACAAAACGATACCTCGGTATCAACACACTGACAACGAAGACTTATTCCGCAACGCAACTATTGACGCACTTCACCGACATAAAAGTAGACTACTCTCCAGACTGAAGACCTTGTACAGACAGTTTACAGACAGACATAGCCCGGAGATTATGACATTGAAGTCGTCGATCAAAAACCTCCAAACATTAATTAAAGAAAATTACAGGGCTTCTGTAAGTTTGTATTGGAACAACAAAATTCGGGCTGTAAATACCAGCAACCCGAATATGTTCCCGCAAATAAATAAAATATTTCGGAGGAAAGATCAAGACGACCTTTCATGTCTTAAAATCGCCCGAACGACAGACAATGAACGCATACTTTCAACAGCAGGCATAGATCCAAATGAGGCTGTTGATGATGACAACTTCTTTGTGATCGAAGATCCGCAGGAGAAGGTAGAGGCTATAGGAGCAACTTTCCAGGAAGTGTACAAGACAAATGACATCATTGGTCCCAACCACGACCTGGAAAATCGAGTCCTTGCCCACAATTTCTACCTTCGAAATGAAATAGTGAATTGGCGAATCGAGAACTCGGGTTTCACCCAGTTCAGTGACGAGAATATGGCAAATAATGTCATCGCCAATGAAAGGGAACAACCCCCGTTTATTTCGAAGGAAGACCTTCACACGATCTTCGACACAATTAGAAGTAAGAAATCAGTGGGAACCGATGGAATACCGAACATTGTGCTTCGACATCTCCCACTAGAAGCGGTGGACATTTATACCACCCTGTTTAACAATGCAATGAATAATGCACATTATCCAGCGCATTGGAAAATGGCGGTGGTACATCCCATCCCCAAAAGGGATAAAGACACCTCCAATCCGGCGAATCTCCGGTCGATCAGTCTCCTTCCAAACATCAGTAAGGTTTTCGAAAAAGTCATCAATAGAGTCCTGACTAAATGGGTTGAGGACAGAAATATAGTTCCGGATAATCAATTCGGTTTCAAGGCGGGGCATGATGTTATTCATGCCGCGTCTAAACTGGTTTCTGATATCCAATGGAACAAAGCCAAGAAACAGTGCACTGGTGCCTGCCTGATTGACTTGGAAAAGGCCTTCGATACCGTATGGTTAGAGGGACTCTTCTACAAGTTGAACAGACTGGGCATTAGTAAACCACTACTGTACATTCTTTTCAATATGCTCACTAATAGACAGTTCATCGTGAAAAATGGCGATGTGACTTCTACTGGTACATTCAACATTAAAAACGGTCTGCAACAAGGTGCGGTCAACTCGCCAATCCTTTTCAACATTTACACAAGCGATCTGATAGGTTCACTTCACCATGCCATAGCGTACGCAGACGACTTAATCGCGTACAGATCAGGTCCAAAGATTGAGGTTATAAACATTCTTTTGCAACGTGACTTCGATAAAATTAAACAATATTGCGACGACTGGAAGTTGAAGATCAACTTTCAGAAGTCGGAAACCATTCTTTTTAGGACGCCTTTGTCTGGGGCCTCTGCGGATACCAGAAAGAATTGGCGAAAGTTTCAGATCGTTGGACAACACGGACAACCACTTGCTCGTCGAAATGTAGTCAGATACCTTGGGATCTGGCTAGATCAATATCTATATTTTAACAAACATATAGATGTTGCTCTGGCCAGAGCCAAAGGTGCTTTTGCCCTTACAAAGAGACTGTTTTATAACAGGCAACTCGATGCGAGGGTAAAGGTGATCTGCTACATGGCCCTTATTCGGCCTATGCTTACATTTGGTTGTCCCGTGTGGTTCAACGTGAGAGCAAGTCTTTTGGAAAAGATTCGGGTGTTTGAGAGGGCTTGCCTTAGGGCTTGTCTTCGCCTATACAGAACACCAGAGTCTGAGTACATAAAATTCTATCGCAATGAGGTCTTGTACAATAGGGCTAACCTAATAAGAGTGGACAATTTTGTTATTAAGTTGACTCGAAGGCACATTGCAAGAGCAATGACCTCGTCGAATAACCTGATCTCTGGGGCTTACTACCCCAATTATATGTATCACGAGAGAGTTCGCTTTGACGGCTTTATTCCTCCAGAAGCGTTCCTCTACCTCGACATGAAAGGTCTGATCCAGGATAGATTAGCGGTGCCGTTAATCTTCCATGTCGCTCGAACAGCTGCGGAGAGGCGACTTAACTACGATAGAGACGTCGCACACGGCAGTGCGGAGCGTCTCCGGTTCAGTAGAGCGGTAGGGAATCGCGACATGAGGGATGTTGCTCAGCAGCACCAACAATTTTGGTGGCTTGTTGAAGGAGCGGAATCTACGTCGTCGAATTCTAGCACTAGTTAGCTTCGTTAAGGAGCAGGGTCGGCAACCTAATTTTCTAGCCGTGGCTGACTTACATAGATTTATGTAGGATTAGGATAGTTTTAAGGGAAAAATAAAAAAAATAAAAAATAAAAAAAAAATAAAAAAATGTATATATATATATATATTGTGTATATATATATATATACAAAAAACAAAAATACAAAAAAAAAATATAAAACAACAAAAACAAAGAGATGGGTAACCTTCGGGTAATTTCTTCCCACAAAAAAAATATAATACCTAAATGATAAGATAATTTTAAGTAGCTTAAGTAGCCTAAGTAGATTAAGAATTATGTTAAGGTAGTTAATAAGTTTTAGTTTTAAGTTTTAAAAGATGAAAAAAAAAAATAAGTTAATTTACTAAGTTTTTGTTATAAAATTATTTTCTTAGTTTTAATTGCAATTACGAGTAATACAATATAATTTAAAAATGAAATGTACTAAACGTCGAAAGACAAATTTTAATTGTTAGGTTTAACTTAGAGTGTCCGCATGGGGCCAGTAAGTTAGAATAAGATAATTTTAAGTTAATTAAGCTAATTTTTAAGCGTTTTTTTTGTATAGCATGTAAGAGTTATTGAATGGAGTTGAATAAAAATGCATATTAAATGAAATGAAATGAAATTAAAATATAATATAATTTGCAGTCATTTGCACCCCAGAGATCTTGCCTCAAGCCAACATAAAAAAGGAGAGAAAGGTGGGAGTATTGCATGTATAGTATTCGCACAATGCCATGCCATGCGAAAGACGCGAATTGTGGGACTGGAAACTATATTTGGTCTCCTACATGTGTGAATCGTTCTTCAAGATTGAGTTAGGTTTATGGATGAAACCACACCAGGCCACACCCCAATTCTTTGATAAAACCATATTAATAGACAGCCAGGCCGCCATTAAGGGAAGCTCTTGAATAACTATTGTAAAGACCTTAAGACTCTTATAAAGTTAAGCACTGTAGGGTCCTTAAGTAAGATGACGTACTAGGATGCATCCGGCTCCAGATACCACAACACCCGCCAAATCTAACCCAACCTCAGTATTCTTTTCTAAAGCATACCAAGTTTAACGGGGCGAAGAGTGCCAAATAGGGTCAAAGAATACTGCGTACAAGACAAGAAACATCTTCATCCACCTACTACCACGCGTCCATGCCATAGAACAGAAATAAGATGCAAACAAAATGCATACCCTCCGCAGCAGCCTTGATGTTGCTACCAAGCTTCCGTGCTCATCTCTTCTTATCTCGGTTTGGGTTTTGTTGCCATCACAAGTCAATTCAACCTTTCGGTACATGTACTTTCTCGCAGTCTTAATCTAGTGAAACCCGGCACTTCAATTGTCGCGTTTTTTACTTCTTATCCGCATTAACGCCATTTGACAGGTTGCATAGAACCCATCGAAAGGATAAACAAAACGCGTTCGGCCTAGAGTCGGTCGGTTTGTTTTAATTGCAGCTGCTCAACTTAAGGCAGACCCATAATAGGCGAAAGGATCCGTACGTCGTCTTAAGTAAATGTGCGACTACAAGTGATTTGTATCTCGCACCCATAATGACGGATTGTTTGGTTTCGTCGATTTTTCGTTCACTTTTGCGTTCGTACGTAAATTGCGATCACGATCGCATTTTAGTAGATTGAATCCTACTTTGGGCTCCACAAGTGATTTTCGTACAATTTTTAAAGCACGAAATTTCTAAACACTTCACAGCTTACATATTTATTGTCAACATTTTAACTTAACACGTATTAGAAACAACAATGACTTTAACAAATCTCCAAATTTCATTTCAAACCCAATTAAAAGTTTTCACAAATGCAAAACACAAAAACAAAACCAATGACAACATGACCTGACAGATGGATACGTTTTCGAAGTTCTATTATGGGCAACTTGCCTATTTAAAGTAACTTAAAGAAACTTTTCGTCTAGTTCTGACAGTAGTTTCAGTTTACTTTCGCCTATTACACTGGGGAACAATTTAAAAAAAAATTTCTGTTGACTTAAATTTTTCAACTGTTTTACAGTTAAATAGGTACGCTGATTACAAAACTATACTTGGTTTTCTTTTATCACGTACAATTTTTTCGCTAGAGAAACGTTGTGTTTCGATCCACATATTTATAATATCTATTAGAGTGGATTAGTGAAGTGGAGTCCAAGTTCTCGTCGGCATACAGGGAGTAAGCAAAGTTAAGTTTTTATTTACATATATACTTAATCAATTTCCTTTAAACCATGTCTGCCTCTACTACTTCGCATCGCAAGTGCTCAAATAGCCCTGATTCATTTTGTTATATATGTGGCAGTTTTACCATTCCCAGTCAAAGAAAAACCATCAGCGCATTTGTCAGGGAAGCGTATTTTGCATATTTTAAAATAAAAATTGGTTATCAAGATAAACGTTGGGCACCTCACAGCGTGTGCAAACAGTGTGTTGAGAGTTTACGGATCTGGACAAAGGAAACGCGAAATAAATTTAAATTTGGTATACCTTTGATTTGGCGAGAGTCCAAAGATCATTCAAGTGACTGTTACTTTTGTATAGTGAAAACGTCCAGATATAACAAGAAAAACAAATGTAAAATAGAGTATCCTAGTTAATCATCGGCCACACGCCCAGTACCTCATTCAGCTGAAATCCCAGTGCCAGTTTTCAAAGAACTACCTTCTTTATTACAAAAATGCGAGTATAGTGGAGATCGAAGTGACAACAACGATGAAAATTTTGAAATGGAAGATGACTCCATTCGTAAGGGATTTGATCAGAAAGAGTTAAATAATTTGGTCCGGGACTTCCTAAAAAGGCCCCAGAGCTCTTAGCATCAAGACTTCACGAGAAAGATTTGCTTGAAAGAGGAGCTAAGGTATTTTACTTTCGATCAAGAGAAATTCCATTTCTGCAATACTTTCAAAGTGACGGTGAATTTGTGTATTGCCATAACATAAATGGTTTAATGGAGGAGTTGGCAACTGTTTATTCATAGCTCAAAGTGGAGCTTGAAGTTTGTCCTCCTCCACAATGGAAACTTGTTTGGTGCAGTCCCAATAGGCCACTCAATTTATTTGCGTTAAGAATATGAAGACATAAAGAGAGTCATTGATTTGTTGCAATACCATATGCACAGATGGATCATCTGTGTTGACCTTAAAATTGTATGCTTCCTTCTTGGCCAGCAACGCGGATATACCAAGTATTCCTGTTTTTTTGTATATGTGGGACAGCAGAGCTCGTGAAAAGCATTGGGTACAATCAAATTGGCCGCCAAGATCTGAACTCAAACCTGGTGATCCAAACATTCTACATCAGCCGCATGTTGACAGAAGGAATACTATATTTCCACCTCTGCATATAAAACTGGGCCTCATTAAGCTTTGCCAACTGAAGGAGACTGTTTCAAATACCTCATCTCAGCATTTCCTCGCCTGTCTTTTGAAAAGATAAAGGTCGGTGTGTTTGACGGTCCAGAGATGGACATTTTATTGGGACAACGACCGAACTCCAAAAGAATGCTTAGTTGGCATTCCAAAACAATGTCAAAAACTTTCTTGAGAATACGCGAGCGGAGAATTATGCATAAATTGCCTAGCAGCTTTTAGAGAGCTTTAAAATGCTTGGTTGCAACATGAGCATCAAGGTTTATTATCTGCATAGCCATCTTGCTGCCTTCGCGCGAAATCTAGGTGCAGTCAGTGATGAACAGAGTGAGCCATTCCACCAAGATCTTAAGATCATGGAGGCACGATATCAAGACAGATGGAACATATGATGGCTGACTACTGTTGGAGCATCATTCACAGAATGAACACTCCAGGAAAAGCTACAAACAAAAACTTTTACCTTAATATGTATGTTTGCCGTTTGGCTAAAGAAGTTTACTGCTTTTGTGAATAAAATTATTTTCTTTGTACATTTTGTTTGGTTATTGTTTCCATAATTTTTTTATTTTATGCACATTTTGAACAAAAATATGATATCCTGTAAGGATGGACAAAAACTGTGATCATTTTCGCATTCAGACGCCAAAAGTAAGTCAAAAACTAGTATCAGGCGTTAGTCAACGAAATGTGTGCTCCCCAGTGTTATGGTTAAGCCTTTAGGCCTCACTGTGACATCTCGTGTCAATGTTTATGGTATTGACTACATTGCACGGATAATTTTGATTCCGATCACATGGCCGCCGCAGCTGGTTGAATAAACACAATCCAAAAGTCAAACTTCCGACGACTTTTTCGAGCAGCTGCGGCCAATATCGCCAACTATCCGATCACCCCATAAGCACACTTAATAGTGATTATTTAATTTCTTCGTAATGACTTGTGGATTCTTCACTCTAAATGCCGTAATTTTGCTGCTGGTGTAGCCATCAAACCAAAATTGTTCAAATTACTTGCTCAACCAGATGATTATGTCGACTGTCAAATGGACGTGACGTACAGTAAGTTCCGCGGTCTGAATCAAGATTTTTGAAATAAATTAGCTATCGTTTTTCTGGTATAAGTCGACAGGTATTTACGATTGCTTGTCGCTTTTAAAAGTGCTAATTTAAAGAGCAAACCTCGAAAGTAAATTTTTATTAGTTTTTGTTTCGATCCTATTTTGCAATTGACGTGAAGCATTTATCCACTCATCTGGACGTCCGAACTTTTCGAACATTGACTCTGATTACTTCCTTGTTTGGGGCCAAAGCAAGATTCTCAAGAGCCATTACAAAAAACAACTCATTTGAGAAAAATAGAAAATCTATAATATGTACAATAGCAAGAAACCGCCAAAATCTTTGCCAGACGCGTATCCCGAATTCAGCACAGCAACAAAGAATGAGACCTGATCATGAAAATAAAAGAAAAGAAAAGAAAGAAAGAAAAACATCGGTTTCTATCAGAAGAAGAAGGACAGAGCGCGATAAGCCCATGAATGGTGCTGAGAATATTGAAAAACTTCTTTTTTAAACCGTAAAAGACGATAAACCCAACATCTCGCCATTAGGGTAGAACAAACTAGACGAAGATAGTTATAACTTCCGCGCACCTAACCAAAAACAGAGCTATAATACCGATATCTTAGCTAAAATGCAATAAAGCTGCTCTATCTGACGACTTATCAGCCGGCGTGTTTACTGCTACTGAAAGTGATTTTGTGAAGGTCACACACCAAACCAACTTATTTCTTAGATCATAATTCAGCTCAGAAGAGCGTATGCCTGATAAATAGATTCTCATTTTCGTTTGCGCGACCCACGAAAAGGGGACCCACATCAGTTCCAGCTCGAGTAGCTAGGCCCATAGCAAAACTCTCTTCCATACCCAAATTGTTCGAAAGCATAATCTATCAACAATTGCTTCCGTACTGTAGGCCATCTATTTGCACAAACTAGCACGGTTTCATGAAAGGTAAATCCACTGCCACTAACTTAACAGAGTTCGTATCTAGGACGCTTTGTGCTTTAGAAGATGGTGATGAAGTCGATTCAATTTCCACAGATTTCAGCAAGGCTTTCGATTCAACTTATCATTTTCAAACGAAAAAAAACTTGGGTGTTCCCCTCCGTTTGTGGCATGGATCAAATCTTATTTAGAAGACCGAGACTACAGAGTCATCTTCAGATTCTCAATATCCGACCACATTAAAGCAACATCTGGTGTCCCTCAGGGTAGTCACGTTGGACTAACCATCTTTATCCTAACGATTAACGACATAAATCACGTTTTAACGAATTCTGATCTTTCTATTTTCGCTGAAGACATGAGAATTTCCAAAGTCATTTCAATGCCTTCTGACTCCCAAATTTTTGGGAGCGTAATGTCAGCAAATGCCAAGCGATAACCTATTCCCGCAAACGTCTTCCTCCACTTCCAAGAAACTACTTTATCTGCGATGAGCTCCACTCCGGTAGTAAGGTATCTAGGAATAATATGTGACAGGGAATTGAATTTCGACTCATATATTGACAGTATTATAAATAAAGCTAACTCTGCGCTTGGCTTCATCAAACGCTGGTCAAAAGAGTTTTCCAACCCCTGCGTTACAAGGTCTCTGTACATTACTTATGTAAGGCCTCTTCTGGAATATTGCAGCCAAGTTTGGTCACCCTATAAACAAATCCACATTCAAAGAATCGAAGCAGTCCAACACAGGTTTATCCGATTTGCACTTCGTGGTCTACCTTGGGCCAATCCATATGGATTACCTCTTTATAAAAATAGGTTAAAACTAATTGGTATGCATACCATAAAAAAAACGTCGTGAAGTCGCTGACACCAGTTATTGACTGGAAACATCAACTTCCCGGGGATAACACAAAATATTTTATTCACTCCCAATCTCCATAACCTAAGATATGTCCCACTTCTCCTTATCCAAACTCACCGCACCAATTACGGTCAATTCGAACCATTATCAAGAATGTTTCGTATAACAAACATTAACCCCGAAGTCTTCGACCTAAGTAGCAGCAAATATGAAATCATAGACATATAGAGCAAACGGACCGCTATGATCCGGCCCGTAGAGTCTTAAAGTGGAGGCAATTATAAGGACCGAGAAAACTCAAGAGGCTTGTTAGTTGAATCCTATGTCAACCAAGTAAGACGACCATTTCCACTTGTGAATCCTAAGGCCAGCAAACCATGTCATAGATGAAATGGAATTGTATCCAGCAGCAGATCTCAACAACATACTCATACTCGGCAAACTTTGTTGCCATCGTTTTTGATTTAAAGGTACGAGGGCATATAAGGAGAATATTGGCGGATTCAACCTTGATACGGATATGTTCACTCACGTGCAGAAAGCTTCTGAATACTGGGCTGTTTGAGCCAACTACGGGCAGACATGCTTGGAGCATGAAGCTTAGAGTCTTTAACCCTCAAGACCTGGCATAACCGAAATAAGAAAAAGAAATTATCTGTTGTACATATTACCAGACAGCTTTCTACCTAACTATCTGTAGAATCTCTGCCCTTGTTTAAATGTGCTAAGTCCACTTTGCTCAAAATTCATTTTAATAAACTTATCTTGATGACAACCTGAAGACCTCGTATACAAGCAGATAGTACATTTAAACATCTTTCTAAGTCCCACATACTCTCTTAAATCATAACTCTATCATCATCATGCAAATGTGCTATGTTGACGATGCTTCTCAAGATTGATAATCTCCCAGGCGATGACAATAAGGAGACGTAACACATGTTGAACTGTAGAAACCTTCTCAAAAGAGCATACAACCAAGAACACTGAATATCTAATCGGCCATGTTCACTTGACAAACGACAAGTACTCGTACAACCCCTAGCCTTGCATTTAACAATTCAAAGTCATATCCCAATCAAACGAATTGACACGAACATCTTCAAGTGTGCTCGTATGACACTCCGATGTTGGTTAAGATGACCGACGACGACGTAAGGTCGATGTCACATACATACACACTCGTTTATCCTTACATAAATACCAAACAGGACTAGTGAACATTGGAATATTCAATTGAATTGCCACCATCAATGTCAATTTCAACAAATGTCCTCGTATGTTAGCTGCCTCTGAATGCCTTGAATAAGTGTCATGTCTGCTTCGTGTATGATTAACATTTGCAACAATTGAAAACGAGTTTGCCTGTCAGCAGTATGAACTGAACACGGGTAAGAGCTGAAGCAGAAGCAGGAGCACAAAGAAGAGCAATAATAGAATCGCCCATAGCAGCAGTCAAGCAGCAAAGGCAAGATGTCCTTGTCGAGAGCACTACGAAGTTATTGTATCGGAAGAGTGATAGTATGCCAAGTGTAATGCAAAATTAATTGGACCACGAATATTTAGCCTGCAATCATCATCTTTGTATGTCCAGCTTATGCCTCAGTACCACCAACTGAATCCACTTTAGGTGACACCACCATCACCAGAAAGAACCGAAAGGACATTGAAATTACAAAAGATGAAATCTAGTCACGTTCTTCTCGTCGTCGTTTGTTAAAATCGTATCCTTGCTCCTTTATTCCTTGTGTCATTCGCATCGATTTTTTGTGTTACTTTCTTGCTGCTGTCTCGGAGATAGATTCTTTTTTTTTTGTCTTCCAATATGTTCACTCCTCGTCCTCGTCCTCGTCCTCGTCTTAATATTTTATTCTTCGTCCTTATTAGAGAGCCTCTTTAGCGCTTCGATTTTTTATGACATAATTATGCAGAGATCTATTGTCCGTTGTAAATTCAATTAATAGCCTTATACTACCCTTAGATGAGTGATGGGTAAGGGCGAAAGCCCTCGGGTATCTAGAAAACCGGAAACAAACACAAAAAAAAAAAACAATAGCAACGGAAATAGCATGCACAGTAAAGACAAAAAAAAGAGAAAAAAGAAGAATGCAAATTAAGCAAATTTGAACTTGTGGCAGAGAGAATTTTTTTTCGTGCCCTTACTATCGACAACGCTACCAAAGATGGGCACTGAGCCAAGATTGTTTGTGTGAGCTGAACTGGGAGTTCACTCAGAGGAATACGAGTAGTCCTTCTAATTGACTGTGGACTTTCGAGAACTAAGCTGGTAATGGACAGTGATTTACCAGATGACAACAGAAGGCAAACGGACCAGAGGATTCAGTCGTGCTTTCTTTTTTTACATTATTTTTATAATTTTTTTTTATTACCTATTCGGGGGGACTGAGACTGAGATTTCTGCAGCTGCATTGGAGGAGAAACGAACGGCGAGCAAGGAGAGATGAAGCTAGAGTGGATTGACATTGGTATTTGCGAAATCCGTTTCTTTATTGCGTTATCCTGTGGTTTTGCATTTAGTATCTATGAAAGAGGGAAAAATAGATTAACCAAGTGAGTTTATTGGCTCAGTCATTTCCAAGGTTTTATGCGTCAAATTAAATATATTTTGTATTTAACGGTTTTGTTATTTTTTCTTTCTTTTTTGTTGTAATAATCGTATCTTTTGTATTTTATAGGAAAAGCAAGGGTAAGTATTATAAGTTTCAATTTCACTTAGATGAGAGCCTTTGGAATCTCAGGAATAAAACGAGAGGGTCGTGAATCTTTTACTATGAAGGAGCAGATGTATTTGGCAAGAGATTACTAACATTTATCTTTTTATTTTTTAAGAATACTCAAATTTTGTAACATTGTAAATGTCCCACTAGTTTTGTGGAGTAATGTGTGTGGAGAACAACTTTACCATATCCGATGATCAAAAGCTGAAATTGTTGAAGAAGAGGCACTTGTAAATCATTCCAACGTAGGTATTGTGAAAATCGGTTTTCAATTCGCGAAACCTTCTGAAATTACGTAATTTGGTACCCATAATCGATCATCCGAACTTGCGATTCATAGTGTTGTGAATAAGTGTACCGCACACTCTGCATTACGCGCATCAACCGAATGTGCTTGACGATGAAACTGTAGCCCCCTATGATTGAATGTATGTATCTCGGAAGAATCGAAATTGGTAACTCAGTGGCGATCGCGATAGTTTGCCTTTGACAATCCACTATGCAAAAGACCTCGGCTCATACCCTTAAACCATGGCTTACGACGATGTTCGTAATGGATGGAGCCCATATATAAATAGTTTGAAGTCGAGACTTATCTTTATCCAATAACCCTTGACTCAATGAGTGAATCCAGAAGAGGCTCATGAGATTTAATTATTGGGTAATACCACATGAAATGTCCGACTTTATCGTAAAAATTTAAGATTCAATATTATTTTTATTCAAACTAACTAGGATCCGTTGGCATCTATGATATTCTTCCAACGTGATACAAGGTCAAATATTTCTTTTTAATAGAAGTGCTAACTTCTTGAGGCAATGAAATCTTCAAAGGCTTTTATGACCTCTGCTCGGTTCTAGAAGACCTTCTGCCGGCAAAATGAACCCAGATTGTTGGTAATTCTTTGGGTAAATAACAGGAGATATCGGTGGATGCGAAAGAATTTTAAATCCCAACTGCAACTTTTGCACCGTTACTTGTGAAGTATGGGGTCTAGCATTGTCATGCAAAAGGATCGAACCGTGCCTATTGACCAACGCAGATTGCTTTTAAGCCAATTTGGCATGCAATATGTCGATTTCCCCACAATATCCGACAGCGTTTATCGTTTTTTCTGGTTGAAGAAATGAAAAGTGGATTGGTCCTTTCCATGTCCACCATATTGTCACCATAACCTTTTTTGGGTAAATATCGGGCTAGGAGGTGTGTTTTGGTTTTTCATCTGCATCCAGCCCCTGTCCAGATCTTTTACGATTATCATACAGTATCAGCTTTTCATCACAGGTGACAATCCGGTTCAGTTTGGTTTCTTAATGTAAGCGATGCTCTGATTTCCAGGCGCCATAGTTTTTGGGATCCGTTCAGTCCATCGGGTAGCCACTTATCGAGTTTCTTCACCTTTCCTATGAGAGAAAAGTGTCGCCTTTTTGTCATTGAGGATATTCCCATCCTCTGTGCAGTCTCCCGCACCGATTTAGTTGGGTCCGTTCTTAAAACACTGTCGTCAACTAACGTTTCCGGCTTCCCATGTGGTTCATTTTCGAGGCTGAAATCTAACGAACGGAACTTTCCAAACCAACGTCGTATAGTGCGTTCGTTTACCGCTACGTCCTTAAATGCGTCATTAATGTTTTTCATTGCCAATTATGCATTATGTCCCATTTTAAATTCGTAAGGGAAGAGGGTTCGAATTTAAACTGCCAACACCATGGTGAAAAATTCCTAGCAAAAAAATAACGGTACTAATAGCGAACCCTAAAATTCTCATACGTCAAGCACACGTAGGAGTACCACTTTATTTTATAAAAAAAGAAATTTTAACGTTCTGGCACAGATGTCCACTCGAGAACTTCTTATTTCCGACTGAGCGAAAATCGGACATTTTATGTAATACAACCCAATACTTACTTACTTAGCTACAGTCTAAGGTGGATCAGAGCCTCAAATTACATGTCTCAATTTGAGCATTCGAAGCTGGCAAATGTTCTCTTATATCTTCCTGTAGCCGTTGCCCCTCTGGATAGATGTAAAAATTGTTGGGGTAGAACGATGATGCCCACGCTTTCAAGGCAAACTAGGCATCTAAACCAGGGGTAGAATCCTCTAAGGTGAAAACTGATAGTCGATCATTACATCTTTCATTTTGCGATGAATTTTAGCTGACACCTATGTATTTTAGTGTCACTTTCAATTATTGCTAGTCGAGTTTTTGCGATCATTGGCTAAATTTTGTGGTTTTTTCGAAAGTTCTTCGGTTTTAGTGATATGTTTACCTCAATGAGTTTGTTTTTAAGTCCAAGAAGCGACGAAAATGGCAGTGGTTCATATGTCTGACTTTCCAGAAGAATATTAAGGGATAACTCTAATATCTTAGGACTTCCTGATGCAATGTAAATATCTTCTTTTTTTTCTTTGGATTGTTACCTTATTCTTGGTTTTTGTTTTTTTTCATTTAAGATTTTTGAAAAACTTTAGATTGACAAAGGAAGTTTTTTTACATGTGTTGGGCCTACTCGATCTACCAAATAGAACGCGCATATCTCTCAAATTCTTCAATTAGGAGCTACATTAAACTTTCTGGGCGGTGGTGGCTATCAAAGACAAGTAGCCTTTGACTGGTTAGCCCCAATGGGCCAAAGTACTGTTGCAAGAATTACAACAAAAGTTATCAGAAAAATGCAGTCTGAACTTTGCCCATCATTTATTCGGTTTTCGCGATCAGAAACTACTAAAGCTTTTTTCTATCAAAAGTACAAAATACCAGGAGGTAAGTTGCATTTACATTAGTTTCCTCACTTACGTTAAAAAAATTATTTTTCTTTTTTAGTTGTAGGGTGTATAGATGTCCCTTATGGCGTCCTTAATCTCCATTAATGATGCATTTATTTGTTCCCCTTGTTGCAGCTGTTTTTCGAAAAAATATTTTTGCAGTTCGATTTGCTGCTTTAACAATTCGTGTTGGCTTTTGTTTCCATGCACTGGTGATTGAATTTTCTTTTGTGGCGTTTGGGGACAGTCTGGCGCTCTGAGGTTCCTCATAGCTGGAATCTAGGAGCTCACCCAACACATTTTGTACCTCATTCTCGGCGAGGATTTCTTAAGAAAACAAATTTCAAATAAATATAATTAAGTATGTGATATCGTTTTGAATACCATTCAAAGAGAATCCAAAAGATTCTGTGCCTGGAACCCCACTCACAGACGCCTCCAAGCCACACGCCGCTTCAATGAGTTCTTCAGTGCGGTTCAAAAGTTTTTGGTCGGAGAGTCCTCCACCAGTCTTTTTCATTGATGCCATGTTGTATGACATTTTCTTTTTTGTGGCATACTTGCGTATCGACCAAACCTTTCAAAGGTATTTCGTCAATATGTACTTACTCTTTTCCATTCTGCGGTTGTTTTTGTTGGAGGACCATTTTGGTTCAACAGCCTACAAAGTTTTTCCCACTTCTGTTTTTGTGTTGTTTTTCCAACACAGGAAAGAGAATTTCCTGCCATTATTTCGATTTGGTGTTTATTTGCTTCCGACCTTAAATTAATGAATCTATGTTAATAAAACTAAAAAAATAACTGATAATTATGTAATTGCATTTTTAAACCTCAGCAACTAAATGATAAGTCGACTTGCCGAAAAGAGTAAACAAAACTAATCAAGGTAATTTGACAAGCACTGTGAAAATGACATCAATTGACAGATGAAAATTAAAGTGCTCCCAAGTATTAAAATTTTTTTTGGTGATCACTGGGTGATGGTCAATTTTGATAATCAACATGTTGACCATCATTCATCACTTTACAGGATTCCACCCCCGGTTATTCGAGTATTCCCGTAGTGCTCGCTGTAGAAGCGTCACTTTAATTGCCAATTTATGCCAACGGGATCAGAAGAACTTTTCTCTAGAAGCGCACGAATGCATTTCCATCCGCTTTCGTCCTCTGGTTGCTCGAGAGAACGCCTTATTAACCCTTTCCCTTCTAAGTCCAAAGAAGCAGCGATTGCCAGGAGTGATTTTTAGCATGATTTCCGCTATGGTGTCGTTGTGGGAGTTGATAGCAGAGCAGGGGTAGATAAAGTCCCTTACTACCTCAAACTTGAAACTGCCTGTCGTGACGTTTTTTTGGTGTCGATGGTGTTTTTCACTCTTCGTTGACATCATAACTTAGTTTTTTATTCGTTGACCGTTAAACCCAATCTTGGGGCATCTGCTTCAATAGTCGCGAACGTTCCACTCATAGATCGCTGTATTCTTCCCACAATGTTAAGGTCGTCTGCACATGCGACCATCTAAACAGACTTTTAGAAGATAGTGCCTCTGGAGCTGACTTGTAAATATTACACTCAAAGAGCAGAAATCTTAACTCTGTCGTTTTTCTTTTTTTCCTCTTCCACGAGGAAAACTCCCTATCCAGCGCCTATCCCAGGATCTACCAAAAAGTACATGCGATGTTGGGGGACTTAGTTGGCACATCAAATAGGTTCTTCTTTTTTGCGGATCAGATTCCACAAGCTTTGTTAGATATAAATTTGCAAATGGTTGTCCTGACTTCATCTTGGTCGTGTGGTCACAAATGTTGTCTTTCTTTGCCTGGGTTGGGGGTGGGATGCGATTTGTTCTCACAGTTTAAATTCTCAGCACCGGCTATGGCCCTACTTTGAGTTTTTCTTCTTTATCCTTGCAGATGGCATTGTTTCATTTTTTCAATAGCACCTGTCTAAGACCTCGATCGAGAGCTTCTCATGTTCTTTTTTCTTCAGTGGAGCCTATGTTCTTTCCATGACTTCTGCTCGTCTATCAAGGGTTTTTCTGCGGTGGTAGGTTGAAATTCAATTCATAAAAGGCGTATTTGCTCTTTGTAGCGGTGCCATTGGTCTTCTTCGGCGTTCGATACTGATGGCATCAAACTTTCTCATAATAATTCGCCTTTTCCAAAACACTGGAGGAGTGCATTGCGGCAACCTCAATACGATCATTTTTGTTGACGGTTTGTTGATCAGGAGTCAGTCAAATCCCTTTATGGATATCAAGATGTTGAAAACCTATGCCGGCATAATAATGTCCCGCCACTGAATCAGTAAGACTGGGAAGGTGGTGTTGTAGAGGCTTGTGGAGCTACGTTCGTATAACTAAAAACACCCTCCGTGTTTAGTTTGGCATTGAAATCGGGAAAGTAGATTTTCATTTAGGACGTTGCGAAATCGATATTGTCGAGGAGCTAATTTAAGCAATATTTGCTAAAGTCGTCTTTTCCCATGGCAGGGCGTGAGTATTTATAGTGCTTATGCTGACGAATGTAGTCGGGTATCGTTTGAATGACTTGTTCCTTAGGTCTTTTCTGGGGGCTAATCCACATTCCAAGCAAACTCTCAGACTGCCGCACTTATCACGCTGTTTATCTGTATCATTGTCCATAACAGATTCCACTGTTCTTCATTCTCTTTTCATCTCGTCCATGTTGTTTGATAATGGCCGATGATTTCAGCTAATTGTTCGGCTGAACGCGTTGTTTGTTGAGGGTTCGAAAATTCCATGTCCAAATAAGTACGTCGTTTCCTACAGTGAATCTGCCATCGTATGAGGCTATTTGCTGATTGATAACGACACCATTGACTTATTGAAAACTCTATTTAACTTTAATATGACCATTAAATTACCCAACCCAACATATCAAGCGATATGTCACCAGTCGATTACTGCTTGTCTGGCTTGGTAAAGCCTATAGTGACCGTAAACTATTGAGGCTTAAGCAGCCAACATTCAGCGTATTTCATTGAACTCCGAGCATTCAAAAAAGTGGCTCAAAACTGACTGACAAAGTGCGCTTTGTCAAAAATAGCCGTAGTAAGTCTTAGAGCTAACCGAGTGACCGGAGGAATATATAAAAGGAAAGAAACAGAGGTGTACCGATGTACGTTAATTTTAAATGTAAGAAAGTCATAAAGGCTTTAAGCGATTTGTAAGACTCACATAAGGATTACGATATTTCGAAATACGTTCGACGATCGGAATGAGGACAAGCTGACGAGCATTCATAGAAAACCGATACAATTTAATTAAACGTTCCGCAAAGTAATTGCTTATCTATTGAAGAAGTGATTCGTCGATACCAATTGAACGCAATTTGGACAAAGAAAAACTCGATACCAAACTCTGCTAAGTGCCTTAGAAACATCGAGTGCAACATTTTAGTTTCACCGGATCAATTTCGACTTTGGTTCTACTTTTTAACCCGATATACCACCAATAAACCACCAATGAATCAGTTGCTACGACAACCGCTCTGCTGCTATTATAAGATTTTTGTGTTTCGAGATACATATTTCATAAGCTGAGCGTTTCCATGCTTTTGGAAAGAAGGGACGTATATACCTACCCAGGTACTGTTTTTCATCTACCCAAAAAGAGCCCTAAAAAGTAGGATTGATAAAAACGGGGAGATATACCATCTGGACCAACGGACTCAGGTACATATAGTGAGATCTTTAATCAATCTTGCTGCTACAAGAGTGTGAAGTGAACTCTGCCCATTGAAGATTCGACGAGCTGAAGTGAAGACGAACAGATGACATAATCTGGAATTGTTGAGCTAGTAACAAAGCGAGCAGGAATCAAATTAACCTTTTTTAATGAGCCGACACCTGAAGAATCATTATAAATCAGCTTTAGGATAAAGGATGAGCCAGAATTCTTTTTTTTTCAAGAACGACCAACTCAATCGAATACATTTAGTGCACTTCAGTAATTCTTGCCTCCGTTTTTGATTAAATTGCAACTCCTCATGCTTAGGGGATGCGTTGAAGTCACTATTAGTCCATATGAACCTTATCGGTTTTCCTCATTTAAATAGGAGGTAGTCTATTTATTTATTTATTTTGGTTTGATGCTTTTCGCCGATACGAATATTGTGTCACAGGAGGCGATATTAACCCATAGTGCTCCGATAGTGTTTCCTATTCCTTAAATTCCTTAAAGGCGACTGGAAGGCATAATTTAATCTGACAGACGACAATCCTGAGTAGGTAGAGGGAAAGCTAAATTCGTATTTATGCAGTAATCAGATCTCCGATGTCTTATCATGATTATGGATATTTATAAGATTGGAGTTACATACTGTTAACGGTCAATGCAGACTCCGATGCGAGTTCTACTAAAGTTTATTCTTCTTAAGGCTCATGATACCGTGCCAAGTTTCATTGGTGACAAATGGAAGAGAAAAACTCCTCAGAGCTCCCAGCCTAGCTGTCAAAGATTTTGGGCAGCCTGCTGGTTTTATGGAGTGATTCGATCTCTTTGCAAAACTGTAGTAAAAGGCTCACTTAAAGGAGCTTTTTTATTATTTTTGATCCATAAATCTCCGATCCACTTCCGTATTCCTCTCCCTGTCCTTGCTGACGTTGTCTTCCCAACAAAAAAGGATATACTCCTGTTATAATTGAGATTCAGTTATAGTCATGTGCTTAAAATTAGAACTTGACTATCCTTATTATTACAAAAGCTGAAGTACCTCAAAGTCAAAAGCACCTACCTACACTACCTCACCTTATTCAAATTGCCGCCCAATTTTCATTCGTAAATCCTGGCCGCCAAGCAGTCCGATTCTAAGGAGATATTTAATCCAAAACTCCACTTAACATTCATCCCCGAAGGGTATACCTTTTAAATTAGGGAAAAAGGATCTAATCAATTCGCAGATTTGCACCTAAATTATTCCTTTAAAAATATGGAATCAATTTACTAGCACCATGACATTACGCAAAGTAGAAGCGTGCCCCGACTTCTCGTACCAATGGTTCCAACCAACGCCCACCTAATGACAGTCTTCTACAGGACTTAATTTTGTTCGCCTTATAGCAGCACTCATCTCTTGGTGAAACATTCAATTTGCAAGAATTTTATATATTCGTTAAATTTGAATTGATTATGGCCACACTTTGAATGCAAATGAATAGTTTTGGATGAGATTATTCAGCCGGTTCCAGTCTTCAACTATGCTCTCCTAAACCCAACATGAATAATGATACACACAAGTCCTACTCAGTGTGTCTCTTTGTTTGTCCACCAGCATGTGAAGGTATGTGTGTCCTTTTATGGGAAATATATTTCAAAACTACCAGGTCCGTTCCAAAATTGAAAATAATAAATATTTTCTCTAGGCAAATCTCCCGGAATGCACAGAATAATCTTCCAGATAGCCCAAGACAATGGTAGGAAAGTAGAAAACTCCATCATGAGCGCCGAATGATGATGATGACGTAGACGACTATGATGATTGTGATAAGTGATGGTTATGGTGATGATTATAGTCATGGTAATAAGGAGTTAAACGGGGTCAATACGATATTTCAAATTCCTTATTTCTCTAATTCAGGAACGCCTTGAACAAGCCGATTTCTATAGAATACATAATACACAGGATACACAGGATACACAGGATATACAGGATACAGAGGGTATACACGATGAATGGGTGAATGTATGCATAACTTACTTAAAGGTTTACATTTATTGTTACCGCTTCGTTTATTCGACAACGCTTTGAATCCAATTTTTCTCATCCTGCTCCTCTGGCTATTCCGACATTCTTGACTTCGAACTCCCTACTTCTATCAATGCCATGGCACATTCATGTATGTATGTATGGATGAAATGGAAAATAAACCTTTTATAGAAGACTACGATTATATATGTAGGTACTCGTATGTGTGACTATCCAATTTCAAAAGGAAAACATCCTTTCAATCGGTCGATGAACAGAAAACAGACAAATAGAAATAGAAATAGAAATAGGAATAGGAATATGGATACGCCATGTGAGAGGCATAAATTGAATCGACTCTGAGATCTGAAAGATGACTTTACTTCCCATCCCCTGGCTTTGTCCCTTTGTCGTTGGCATTCCCAGTTAAAGTGACTTTTGCACCTACCTAGTGAATTAGGATACACGACAATCCAAGGGCCGGGTGTGGAAGCTCATAGATAAAGAGACCTGGTTTTTGATTGGACAACATGATAAGCTCAAAGGTAGGGTTAAGTGTGGCACAGAAAAGGTTCCTTGGAAGAGAATAGATTGGGGGGGAATTGAAAGGAGAACTTAAGATTCTCACATGACTTTCTCGGAAAAGAATTTAAATTACCTAGTCTAGGTAAATAATTTTGAAATAAAAATTCAATGGCTTTCCTTACGTACGGTTGGGTGTAAACTTGAGGTTCACAATGTTGCTTCCTAGTCATTTCAATCGATATTGGCCATCTCTCATACATATAAAACCTTTTACCTCTTGAGGGTTAGCGAATGGTACGAAAATATTGTAAAACAGTGGATATGCTAGCTTAGTTAATGAATCAGGAAATTTAACAATTTGATGCAAATGGTGTTTTTTTAAGCTAATTTTGGTTTGAACAAAATACAGGGCATTTTATTTTAAAGCAATTTATTCATGTTCATTCGAGAGAAAATATTCTGAAATTAATATTTAAACACTTCTTCGGGCATATGCCGACTACGGGGCTATATCTGACGAATGTCATCTGAGAAAGAAAATTGTTGACCAATTCTTCAAACGTTTGTGGCTGTATGTCCTCAAAAACACAAATAATGCTGACTTAAAATGCATCTTTTGTTGTTGGTTTGTCAACATAGACTAGCGACTCTAAGTATCTCCAAAGAAAATAATCAAGATGTTTCAAATCACACGGTTTTGGAGGTCAGTTTACAGATTCATCGAATGTTACCTTCAATAAGTTTATTATTTCGTTTGCTGCACAGCACGTAGCGCCATTCTGCTGGAGCTACATCGCTTCCACATCCATGCTATTCAATCGACCACTGACAAAGCCATAAGTCATGACTCTATATTGAATACCCTTGACCGTATCATGCTGATAAGCTGACTGGTCTGATGACACCACCAAGCCATAAACCGAATCAAACTGCATTTTTCGGAATTTCACGGGATTTCGATAATCCCATGTGGATTATATTTGCTCTAAATGTGACAATTTTGCTTACTTACTTTAATTTAGGTGGCACTACAGTATGGGGTGGACCTGGGCCTCAGTCAACAAGCGTCTCCAGCTAGCTCGATCTTTTGCTAGCTGCCTCCAGTCCCCTGACTGAGGTCCCCTTCAACTTGCGTGCACCACCTAAGTCTCGGTCTTCGTCTACTGCGTTGCCGTGGGCAGATTCGAAGACCGGATCGGACCGGGGCGTTGGCGTCCATCCGCTCTACATGACCCAGCCATCTCAGTCGCTCGATCTTCACTCTTCTGGCTAGGTCGATGTCGCGGTACAGTTCGTCATACTATATCCTCCTCCACTCACCGTCAATGCAGACAGGATTGAAAATCCCTCGAAGAATTTTTCTCTGAAAGCGGCCAAGAGCTTTGACAAAGTCCATGTTTCTGCGCCATAGAGCAGGATTGGGATTATTAAGGTCTTATATAGGGTAATTTTAGCTGTTCGAGAGAGGGCTTTAGTCAAGCCAAGAGTTATTCTTCGTTTGATCTCAGCGCTGGTGTCGTTGTCTGAATTTATAGCAGAGCCTAGGTAGGCAAAGTCCTTAGCCACCACAAAGTTATATCCGCCGAGAATATTCAGACTTTTTGTCCGTGATGTAGGTGTAGGGGTTTTCTTTTTGCTTGACAGCATATACTTGGTCTTGCCCTTATTGACTGCTTAACCCATTTTCGCCGCTTCCGTCTCAATACTCGCGAAAGCGCCACTGACAGCACGCTGCTTTCTACCGATTATGTCAATATCGTCGGCGTATGTGAGTAGTTAGACGAACTTTTGAAAGATTGTCCCTCTTGTGCTTGCGCGTGAGTTTTGCACTATTCTCTCAAGTATGATGTTAAAGAAATCGCATGACAGCGCATTGCCTTGTCTTAATCCTTCTTTGAAATCAAAGATCAAAGGTCTCGGTGAGGTGTTTAACGACCTTGATGGAGAAGCCTGCATTCTCCATCGTCATCCTGCACAGATGGGCGAGTTTGACAGTGATGCCAAAACTAGACCTTGCTTTGTATAGCTCGTCTCTATAGATGCTGTTATACGCGGCCTTAAAATCGATAAATCGGTGGTGTGTATCGATCTAAAGTTCATGAGTTTTCTCCAAGATCTGCCGTAGTGTAAACATTTGGTCGATGGTAAACTTTCCTCGCCACTAAGATCTGATGTCTCCGTAGTTGTCGCAATTCAGAGGGTCTCATTTCGTAAGGATGTTCCATTTATCGGGCATACTTTCGTCCGACCATGTTTTAGAGATGAGTTGGTTTATGCTCCTTACCAAGTCATTCCCGGCCGCTTTGAAAAGCTCGGCAGCCATGCCGTATGCTCCAACAGCGTTGTTGGACTTCAGCTTAGATATTGCTTCATCTAGGTCGGGTGGATGGAATTGTTGCTCTACATCGTCCAGGTTGAAAGAATTATTTTGCCGATCAGCGGTTTTTGTTTCGTCATCGCCGTTATACAGTCTACAGAAATGATCTTTCCAATTCCTCAGCATCGACTACGCCTCTACTACAATGTTCCCTTGTTTGTCTCTACAGACTTCGGTTCGGGGTCTGTATTTTTTTACCTTTTGGTAGAACTTTCGAATCTCATTCAGATTAAGAAAGACTCGATCGGAAAAAGATTTGGCGATCTCCTGTGATTGTAGGTGTTTGACGTCGAAATTTTTTACAATATTAGCTTGTCTTGGCATTGTTTTGTTAGGGATATCCGCAACCGTACTTTCATTGCTCATAGAAGGTATCTTTATTGTCGTCATCTTTCTCCTTTGTGGAGGCGTGCGCGAATATCAGGTTAATGTTGGCAAAAATTTTGCTTACTGAGCCGAAAATGAACCTCATCGCCGAACCCAATTTTTCTATAAAACAGCTGATCCAATGGCAGTTCATCTTGGACCCATTCATTAAAATTTCAAAGAACACTACAGTCACTTAGGTTTTAATTCGCTTCAATTCTCGCACGAGCTGGATCTAGTATTCATGTCACAAAAAGCCGACGAATAAAAACCAAGCTGTTGAATTGATGCGTTTGGATCTTCTTCAAAACACTCCAGAACGGATGCAATATTCCCTTTAATACGCACTTTTCTTAAACATCTCGGTGTCTCAGCATCTTCCACCATTTTCGGGAAAATCTTATGAGAAAACGGTCAACAATATGACGAATATAGGTTGGACGCACACGCGATACAATTGCAAAGACTACTGTATAAAAATGACACTGACAGTTTTCAATCTGACAATTGGTTTGACAGATATAAATGTCTGAAGTTAAAAGTGGATTACAAAAAGGACGTTTTATACTGAATTCAAAATTATTATGATTTGAGGTGTCCAGCCAGAAAAAAAACCCTGTATCCCGCACTTTCCCGCTGTGCAGATTTGCAGAGACTACGAAATGAAATCGGCGAACTTCTCAGCAAGTCACTTAAAAGGAATTTAGGCGAAGACAAAAACCTTTATAGATCGTGTTAATATATAGTAAGAAGCTAATTTGGATGTCGAAAAAGACTTTTAAGAAGAAATTGAAACAGCAGGTTGGTGACAATTTAAATACTTTATGAACGTTTTTTTCAGGTGAGCGAGATATGTTGAATATTCGAGATTTTGATGACCCCATGATCTACTTTCTGTCCGAAAATCAGAAATTGTTTATTGAACTGAAAGGGTAATAGAGTCCAAAGTAGAGACTCTTCACCACATGCAATGTGAGTAGCTTTGCTAGATAAGATCAGGTCTAGCTTCTTTTTTAACGAAGCTTCAAGTGAGGTTATCAAAGCAACACACTGTAGTTCGAATTAAGCGTCAGTTATGCTGACGAAAAAGGCCTTCAAACACGCTGATGAATTGAAGTCACCAGGCAACGAACGTATTACCGATTTATGCCATTCGAATCACACACTGTAGCTCGAATTAAGCGTCAGTTGTGCTGACGAAAAAGGCCTTCAAACACGCTGTTGCTTCTTCTGATGAATTCAAGTCGCGAAGCAACGAACATTTAGAGGTATATGCCATAGAAAGGTATACATCAGCTGTTAAAAACTTAAAAGAGAATTTTTTTCAGCTCGGCTGGCACTGGTATGCACACAAAACTTTTTGGCGAATATTAAGAAAAGCCTTTAAACCCCTCGAACAGGGGCTTATCAGTTGAACGTCCCTCATGTTAAATAACTTGCAGAAATGACTGCTTTCTTCTGTGTGATGAGTTTTGGGGAATAATATCGCACGTATAAGATCTTTTTTTTGGCAGAGCTCCTATTCGGACCGAGACCTGAATATTTTGATTGCTTTAATGCCGTGGATTTCATATAGGAGGTTCCTCCTCTAACTTGTTTACCGTGGTACTAGTTTAATCGTTTGTTAAGCAGCTAAAGTCAAGGCGGAAAACAATTAGTATTCAATAAAAAAAACAGGGACAGCTGATCAGTAGTTCCAATATTGATACTGAGCATCGTCAGATTAACTAAACTCTAGTCTACATCATCCACAGATAACTTGTAAAGGATATATGTATACAGGTCATACCTGTATGCATATCTGTGTCTTATGGTATCTACTCGCACGTTCACATGTTCGAAAGGTAGATAGGCATGTTAAAGCTGAGTTTCTCGCATTTCAACTGCATCAAAAGCAATAATATTCGATTGCATCACTCCTTATAAGTGTGCATCTGTATCCCCTTTAGTACCTATGTGTATACATAGATGTGCTTAAGCCTTCCCCATTTTTTCTAAATTGAATGTAATTGAAACCAATAAACTGCTGCTGCAGTAAGGCATATTGATTAAAATGTGATTTCCACTGACAAAAAAGCATTCGAATTGCATTTACAATCAGATATATTTTTTCCCCAAGGGGTTGGTGGAAAATTCACTTGTGTACGAACTTTATACGTGGATACCATTCCTTTAGAGTTAGCTTATTGTGCATTGCTTTTCATTATTACACGAGTCTCTGGGAATGGAAATCATGCATAACACAAGCATAAATTTTAATTGTTCCGGGACAAAGGAAAGAAGTTTCTAACAATGTCGAAGGCAAATATTTTCTTTCTTGGCGATGTTCCGCTATATTTATTTTTATTTTTTTTTTTTTTAATCATGACAGAAATCCGTGGGGCTCTCCCAACTCTAGGTGATGCTACTCTCCGAAGTGGCCCTGAACTTCTGCCAATAAGTTTTTTCCCAGCTAATTTAATTTTACATTTAAAGATGATTAAGATTCCTCTCGATTTGCGCATTCCACTTGAAGTCAATCTTTCATCTGCTGTTGAACTCAAAAACTTTCGGATCTGACGCACTGGTGTCCATCCGGCTTACATATTTCATGTTAGCCAATAAATTCTGCCCTTTTTATCTAAGTCTCTCTCCGCAGATGCAAAAAGCACTCTTCGAAAAAGCCAATATCTCAGTCATCCCTTTTTTGATAAAGTTCAGCCATAGAGCGTCCCTTATATATTCGTTGTTGATTCTCTCTACCATCTTCAGACGGGGCAGTGACCAGGTTATCTGAAAGGCAATCTGGAACGATTGAGATAGACTTGACTTCTACAGAAAATTTGTGGATGGAACAACTATGGATGTAAGCCATTTTTTCTCGGTCGAAACAGGGAAACTTGTCCATTACACTCTTTGCATGTTCATTTCTTAAAATCTTCCATTCTTTCCTAAAAAGATAGGTAAACTGCTTTAAGAGCAACTTGACTATCGCTACAGATGCAAACACTTCGCCTCCTGTTCAGATTTTTTACAATATAGTTTATTGCCATCAGGATTGGGTATACTTTCGTTTGGAAAATAGATGCAAAAGAGAAATGAAATCTTAAACTGTCGTTCCCCAGACAAACATCAGCACCATATCCCAGATTCTTATTCGAGCCATTTGTGAAAACCCGGAGTCTGGTCAAAGCAGCAGTTGCGTATTTTCATGAAAGCTTGTCCTACCAAGATCCAGATCATCATCCTCGTATTTTGCCACTAGCACCTTTGGACTGCTAGAGAAGTTTTCGATGTTACATGATTAATCCAAAGAAGCTTGTTATTCAGGATGTCACTCAGATACTTAGCTCCATTGAAGAAGCTGATGATGATGTCCTTAAACAATAGATGAGTTAAACCAGTTATCTGCTTTCTTCTCGTAACAAAACAACCAACCTTTTGAGAGGATCGTCTTGGGCCTGCCTGCGTTTAAGTAGTTTAAGTTTAATAGAGTCACGAGGTAAAATCCCACGTATAGTACATCATCATCAGCATAGAGCAGGAAAGGATAACTTTTTCATATGCAGAATATTCCCCAAAATATGGCGTGTGCGCTCAGTACCAATCTTTGTGGTATCTGCTAGCTCACGCACCTTCACCTTCAGGTCAGCCAACACCATTTCATGTATTTTTTTGACATTGTTCTCTGTAAACGCATTGGAGGGCCTGCCGCTGCTGTCTTGATCGGTAGTGGAGTTGCGGCCACCACGAAACTCTCGAAACCATTATTTGACGGTGTAATATGACGTAGCATTAGCCCCATAATATTTATCCAAATTTTCGTTTGTTTCCTTCGCCGTTTTGCCTCTCAAAAAATAATGTTTTATGAGAAAACGAAAATCGTTTTTGTCCATACTCAACATGATGCCAAACACGTCAACAACAATCAGCTGTCAAAACAAAACTAAAGACAGTATCGCACTGAATTTTGGCATGTCCGGCTAAATATGAACGGACTTCAAGGCACCATAACCTTTTTTGCAGTAGCAGCGCATTCTGGCGGTCAAGGAGGTTTTCACCCCATCTAGTATTGATTCGTCCACGCACTCTTAATGTCGACGAACAAGCCCAATGCGTATTACCTTTTTGGTGCGTTTTCTCTCAGAAAAGTCCGCGTTGATAAGGATATTTCATCATAGACGGAGGATGCACTTTTGTGCTCATGAAGTTTGAACATTCTCTCTATACTCTTAAATTTAAAAGAATTAAGGCTAATAGGTCTGACGCTTTCGAAGATTAAAGTCATTTTCTATGATTTTCGGTAGAGAGGCCACCCTACTCGTAATTATTCACCGGTGATTTCGGTATGTTTATTTGTCAGGTCAGGCTGGTCTAATTCTTTTTGTGGCAAAACTGGATATACATTTGCCATCGGTACCTGGCAACTTGAATTCATTAAAGAAAACAACAGCCTTTTTGATGGCCTCATTCGTCACCACAGCCGATGGCAAATACCAGCTATGGGGTTCTAAAAGGAGCTTTGTGAGCTGATTCTTTTAAGGTTAATTGAGAATTAAGTCTCAGTCAAAAGTATTTTTTCGAAGTACTCTTCTTAATATAAACCATTCAGGCTTTGAATTGAATTCTCTTCCTTTTGTTTTGTTCTGAGTTTAAGTGGACAACAATAAATCTTCTGCTGAAAGCGTGTCCAGTTGCATTTCTTTGTATTTCTCCTCTTCAACAAGGTTGAGTCCTCGGATCCGATACTGAAATCAATGTACCTATCATCTAACATGCAAATTTCCAACAGTACTTTCAAGCCGGTATTCTCCTAATAGATAGCGTCAGTGCAATTACTTGCTCGTGGATTACGATAGCTTAAATTCGATGAGATGACTACATTCTGGCCATTTGCATCACAGCATATGATAAATCCCATTTTACTGGAATAATGTATTCAATAAGTTCGGTGGGATAAATTCTCGAACTGCTAAGATGTTTCAATTTATGGTTACTTGGCAACTCTACAGTTGAAATTATCAAACGAGACTCGCTCTTTGACATTTCTCACAGTGTAGCAAAACATAACCCAGATGTGTCAAACCGCTCGCTTACTCATTGCGGCACGAATATTATTTTATAATTTGCTTAAACGATAAATATATATTTTTAAATGTTCCGAAATATAACAAACTTTGTTCGTAACCCTTCCCAACGAGCTTATACAGTCGCGGCACCAGCTGTCAAGCCTTTAAAAGCGAAAAAAGAAAAGCAATTGCCGTTCATCGAATGCAAGAAGCGCGAGCTGGATGTTCCTTTCGGAAAACCCCTCACTGAAGTGAAATTTGGTACAATTCCACTTGCTTCGAAAGGATGGATGCACAGGAGATCCAAAGGTGACTATTTCATTGTTCATCCTACAATGAGCGAGAAGGAGACCTTCAACGAAATGCAAGACATCGAGAGTCTGCAGGAAAATTTCCATCTACTCGACGAGCTGGTGGCAAATCTTAAATCCGAATTGGAAATCACAAAATTGACAAAACTCCAGTCCAATGCACTGTCTGTAATCCACGAATCAAATCATGTTCTAATTGCTGCTGAAACAGGCTGCGGAAAAACACTTGCATACCTCCTCCCGATAATCCAGCAAATTCTCGAACGAAAAAGTAGCTTTGAGAAGAGAGATTTAAACACTCCACTAGCGTTGATACTTACACCAGGAAGGGAACTAGCAAACCAAATAGCAGATGTTGCAGGGAAACTAACAAAGTCAACTGGTCTGAAAGTGAAAACCATTTTAGGGGGCAACACTAAACGCCAAATGTTGAATCCAGAGTTTGAGGATGTAGATATTCTTGTTGGGAGTATGGGAGCAATAAGCAAACTCGTGACGACTGGCATATATCGAATGGAACAGGTTCGACATGTTGTTCTTGATGAAGCGGACACATTGCTCGATGATAGTTTCTCAGACAAGCTTTGCTACTTCTTGAAGAGATTTCCGGTGAGTTTTTATATATAATTAAGCATGAACTTCTATTCACTTACTTAGTTTGTCTTTTCTAGTTTCATAAAAATCACATCCAAGACAACGTGACGGTGGGTACTCAAATGATTCTCGCCTCAGCTACGATGCCAACGAACATTGAGGAGCTTCTGCATAACATCATCGACGTGCAAACCCTTCAAGAGATTGTCAGCCCAAATTTACACCGACTCATGCCACACATAACGCACAAGTTTCTCAGATTGAATAAATCCGATCGACCTTCCCATCTGTTGGCCCTTGTCAAAGGCGAATTAACGAAAAAACGTCCAATCATTGTGTTCGGTAATAAATCCGGAACAAGCGATTTTGTATCCATGTTCCTCAATAACAACGGAGTAAACTGCATAAACCTGAACGGCGACATGTTGATGAAGATCCGGATCGGAAGATTCGAACAGTTCCAACGAGGAGATGTCGATGTCCTTTCCACCACAGATGTGGGTAGCCGGGGTTTAGATACAACCCGTGCAAGACAAGTTGTGAACTTTGACTTCCCCATGCATGTCGCCGACTATATCCATCGATGTGGGAGAATAGGACGGGTGGGCAGCGATTACAGAGGTCTGATAACAAATTTCGTATCTGGTGCACGAGAGGTTAACTTGGTACAAAGAATAGAGCACGCTGCGAGAACGGGAAGTCTACTGCCAAATGTAAATGCAAACATTACAAACATAATTCATTCCCGAATAGTCAAGGAGATGAAGCAGTACGGCATCGAAGATCCAACATTCTAGTGATAAAAAATAAAGTTACAACAAAAAAGTAGACAACTGCTGTTTTATTGTTGGAATTTCGCTAGTTAGATACGGAGGAGATGATAGTTGCTGAGTTGGATGAATCTCTTTTCATCTGTTAGGGGCTTGTAGAGTTTCCGTCGAGCAATAATTATGTCCTTCGGAGAATCACTTGTTTTCTTTCCATTTGACTCGACAAGAGTTGTTTGAGTTCGATTGGGTTTCGTTTTCACAGGAATTTGTCTACATCCCGCAAATTTGAAACGAATGGCTGACGGTGGTTTTGAGGGGATGTGTAGATCGGGAAATGTGTCTTCAAGGGTGACAGGTTCCTTTTTCGGTGACTTGGAGGATGGTAATGACAGCCGTTTTGGTGACACTTTAGGGATGATTTTGAATGTTGCCACTCGACGCTTGAGGTAGCGTTGTTTGACGAGTTTTTGATGGTAATCTAAAAGAATTATAATGTGGTTATCGAAATGTTTATTGTTTTTATGATGAAATGACTAACGTGCATAGTGGGTCATAAATGGAAGCAATCTGTCGCCACATAGTTCACTCAGCCACTCGTAGAGGAAGATATCATCATGCCCACGAAGGAAGATTGCACAGCGCTAAAAATATAGAATCTTATTACCACTCAAAGGGACATCAAATATAATACAAATTAAATGAAAGATAGAAGACATGATTGGTACGCAAGAGTATATGTTAGATCGTGATCTTTAGACTAACCGGTATCAGTGGAGAAGTAAGAAATTAATGAATTTATCTCTTAGAATCTTAGTTAGCCAAAGACTGCTCCTATCCTAAACCTTCATAGCTAATGAGCTTATAAGCTCATCTTCAAAAATTCTTCAGAAAACCAAATTTGTGTTCACAGAGATTGGTTAAGTGGACAAGAATAATGGACTTGCCGTAGAAGTTAGGACTTTTTACCTCAGCGTTCTAAGTAGAACAATAGAACGGAGGTGCCATTCAAAATAGATAGATAAATAAAAAACTTTCATAACCACCCTCTGTTTCAGGCAACGCATTCAAATTTATGATCCACTAACCGTTTGTTATGTTCTTGTTTCCATTCTTCGCCGACTCTATCACCGAATGTTCTGCGAATTTCATTTGGTACTGACGATATACGAGCTTGAAGTTTTGTATGCCGCTGAGTTAAGAAAATGATGAATATCTTTCAAACAAAATGAAAAGCTTTATATTGGCTTTTTAGCAAACTTCAAACCGTACGCAACATCACTCCAAAGAGTCAAATGAACTTTAGTTATGTCTAGTAAAGTCATAAATACTGGTACACAGAAAAATCAGCGTCAAATGAAAACGAATTAATATTTAAACAATTTTTGTTGCGTTTCTATTGGGTTATTCAATGGCTACAAATCTTAGAACAACTTATTCGAAATGACTTCCATTTGCCTTCCAGCACGACTTAAGACGATGTGGCAATCATCGATTGCGAGACGCACTTCATGCATGGGGAAATTGTTCACTGCACGGACAAGGACTCGCTTCAACGACTCAATATTTGAGTGTCGAGTAGAGCAAGCCATGCCCTCTAATACGGACCAAAAATTGTAATCCAACGGGTTGAGGTCTGGACTACCAGCTGGCCAATCATCCGTTGATATGAAGTCCAGAACATTGTTTTTGAGCCACAGATGAGTCGTTTTTGCTTTGTGAGCTGGAGCAGAGTCTTTCTAGAAAGTCCATGGCTTGTTGTTGAATATTGATTTGTTGAGAGACTTCACAATGGGTTCCAAGACGGTCGATTGGTATACTTTGGCCGATGTTTTCACTCCTTTCTCGCTTGGTAACGCCATCGTAGTACACTCTCTTTGAACGGTCGGGATGAGTTGTGATGCTTCTTTGGATGACCGAGCATACACACGATCATTCTGCTTATTGAACGATTCTTCTACTCGTCAGTGTCTGTTTCTTGTCTGTGAGCATTATTCGCGTACTGGCTGAGTAACGCTTTCGGTCTTCGCTTGCGTTTTTCCTTCAATGCGGCCGTGAGCAGGTTTCCAGTGTGTCGCTTGTACGCACTGAGTCCTAAATTTTTGCGAAATTTGCCTTTCCCTCGACAAGATTTTCTGTTTTCGCAGCGGTTTTCGGTCGATTCGTTTCTTCACGGCTTTGAACGCATTCTGAGTTCTCACAGTGCGCGGACGGCCGGATCTTTGACGGTCTCGTACTCCACCAGTATCCTCAAACAACTTCACAACACGATACACAAAATTGCGATTATTTCCAAGCGGTCGCAACGTCCTAAAGATATCGCCTTTTTGCATGTTGCATTTAAGAAGGCCAACTAAAACAATACGGTTTTCGATGTCTCCCCATTCCATGATTGTAAGCAATTAATGTCCAAAACTTTTTACGTCACAATGAAGCATTAATATTAACTGTCAAATCGCAATCAATACGAAATGGATGCGCCCAGTGTTGCATTCGTAATGAGTGAGTTCAATTGTGTACCACTATTTATGACTTGACTAGGTAGATCTAAACTTTAGCCAAAACTGGGCCTTGCTGATTATCATGGTATTACACTGTAGACTTCCAATTGCACACTTGAAGTTAGCTAAGAGAGACCTTCCATTTATGCACTATTTTCGACCAGATGATGTTGTACAACTCGCAAAATAAATTGCTACGGTTTCATAGTATCCTGAGTGTTCTTTGCAACGCTTAAATAGCGACGATAGCAGAGAATTCCGTCCATCTGACCTAGACGAAGTTGAGATTGCGATACCGAGTCGGGCTTCCAGCTGGACTATTTAAAGCAGCTGGAGATGACCTGGTGAGGAACATGCACCAGCTCATCTGCAAGATATGATCAGAAGAAAGCATGCCCAAAGAATGGAACCTCATCATCGTGTACCCAATCCACAAGAAAACGATCCCTGCGACTGCGACAACTATTGGGGAATTATTCTCCTGAATATCGCCTACAAAATCTTCTACGCTGTTTTGTGTAATCGCTTGAAACCGATCATGAGCAGTGTAATAGGTCTATATCAGGGTGGTTTCAGGCCAGGGAAGTCTGCAATCGATCAAATATTCACACTACGACAGATCTGGGAAAAGACCCTGGAATTCCATATCGACATCCACCACCTGTTTGTCAACTTTAAACCGCATATGACAGCGTGCACAGGGACGAGCTGTATAATGCAATGTTTAGTTTTGGCATTCTTGCCAAACTCGTTAGGTTGTGCTGCTCCTTTAAGGTCGGTTACGAACTAACCGAGAACTCCAATGCCAAAAACTTTTAAGACAAAGCGACGCGCTGTGACTTTTCAACATCGCCTTAGAGAGAAACGTGCAAGATTCATTGGCCAATAGAAGGGGAACGTCAATGTGCGCAGATGACATCGACATTATTGGGCGAAGACAGCGAGACGTCAAGAAGGCATTCGCAGCTATCGAAACGGAAACGGCTAAAATTGTTTTTAGCATATGCTGTCATAAAAAAAGAGGACTCCAAACATCGACAACTTGGTCAGAGTGTCACAATTGACAGCTATAACTTCGAGGTAGTGCATTACGGATGGAAGAAGCTAGAGAAAGACCCTGTCAGCTGGAGAGGATTGTTGGTTGAGGCCCAGGCGCCACTTAAGAAGAAGAGGAAGAAGTTGCATTTTGTCCGATTCGTTGATGTTGTGCATTCCTACTTCTAAACGACATAAACTTTGGTTTGCCCTTTTTAAAAGCTCAACCCATTCACACCAATGACAGCAATGTCGTCAGCGTATACAATTGGTTTCAAAAACAGCAAACGGTTTCCTTCATTTTCTGCTTAATCTGACGAGCTTGGCAGAGATGCAAAATCTACAGCAAAGGTATAGCTTTGACATGGTATCATCTCGTAGTGTTCATATTAGGTTAATAATGGACCTCCTCAGCCTGTAATCTCGCTGATAGAGACCATTGAGATATTTGACAGGTGATTTTAGCTCCAAGGCCCATACGAGTTATTAACAACTCTGATACCTCTATAATTGGCGCGGCTTGGAAAGTTTTCCTACTTGTTGGTGGGGCAATAAATGCTGGGATTGTATTTATCAGGCATACGTTTTTGCTATTAATTCTTGAATATGAGTTGGTGGGTGCTCTTTTCCAAGTCATTAATCGCTGCCTTAAACAGCTTGAGGAGTGAGCCAATTCAGACCAACAGCCTTATTTTCACTTCGATTTGGTCGAGCAGATGTTTCTGATGAACGACTAAAAGTTTTCTTTGCTCGTTAGAACGTTTTTCTGCTTTCCTCTGTCGAGTTGGTCTCGTAAGACCGACAAAATAATTATCTCACCCTGAAGTCCAACTTATTAGCCGTTTTAGTATTCACATGTGCTCATTAACAAGCTGGATCAAATCTTTCTTTCGCAGCGAAGGTCTTTAAACACCGTCCTTCGGGTGTTGTCTGTCCGGAAAGTCGAAGCCGGAATTGTTCATATTAATATCGCCCTCAATAACGATTTCAGTATGAGTAATGAGTATACAAGGATACAATTCTTTGTATGTTGTCAGACGGTGTATCAAACACGTACAATGTGAAATTGCTGTCCAACTTTGAGCTTCTGGAAACGAAGCAGTAATGGATTATTTGCTTACAAAGACGGAGTTTTAACGAAATGAAGTTGAATTTCGAGTTGGAACAGGGGTCACAGATCAAGTTAGAGGGGTTGTGAGCGGAGTTTTACCTGTATGGTACTAGGTACCAACTAGTGATTACTTTTCAGTCTGTGTACATATACAATCTGAATTCACATACATCTGAATTCACACCACAGAAATAAATATCACTTTGATGTGATATCGATTGGCGAAAATAAGTCGCCAGAAGTTGATTAAATTTGAGTGGAACATATCGGAAGACAATTTAATAAGCAGGTGTTGAAAATTTAAAATGGAAAAGCACTTTTTCATCCACAAAAGTCAGTAAGATTTCCAGAAAAATTAAACACAGACGGTGGTTTCTTTTTAAACCACGTTATTTCGACACCCTTCCTCGCTCAAAAAACTAACAGAAACTCAGTTTTATATTTTAGCGGCACAAAATCGATTTGCGATTGAACAGCGTTGGTAAATATTGCGACGCTGCTTCCAAAGTGAATGCTGTGTTGCCGAAACAAGGCAAATTCTACAAAGAAATTTTAGTCGAATAAATAGACCGACTGCTGATTGATAACCGAAAATATTCCATATTCGCCCTGTGCGCTCAACGGAGGATATTGCAGCTGATGTCGAATTTGTGCGCTTCAGTCCAAGAACCTCAACGCGGCAAAGACCTCAGCAGCTGAACATCAGTCGCACTAGCTTGAAAACAACTTAGCAAAAACATCTCGGATTATTCGCTAACAAGGTCCAAATGAGTCAGGAATTGTACCAAAACAACCACTCGCTTCGTTATCTCTTTTTTGGTTGGGCTTTAGAGCACCTTAAAACCAACGGCAATTTTGACGAAATTTTCATATTTTCAGATGAGGTGCATTTCCATCTCGGCGGCTATGTAAACATTGATATTTTTGGGAGCCGGAAAATCCACACGTAGTCATAGAGAAGTCAATGCATCCTAACTTTTGTGTGGTTTTTGAAGTGGTGGCATTATTGGTTAATTTTTATTCCAAGACCACAATGGATGAAACGTTACAGTCAATGGGGAGCGCTAATGTGGCATAATAACCGATTTGGTTTTGGGCGAGCTATTGTACCAGCAAAATTAAGCTACGTGCCACACGAACCGTCCAACAATCGATTAATTGCACACTTACTTGGCCGTTAACAAGCTGCAATTTAACGCCGTTGGACTTTTTTTTGTGAGATGACATTAAAGATCAATGCTTGAGATTTAGGCATGTTATTCCAGGACTAGAATTGCGGTCTTGAGATTAAGGCATGTTATTCTAGGGCTAGAATTACGGTCTTGAGATTAAGGCATGCAATTCTAGGGCTACAATTACGGTCTTGAGATTTAAGCACGATAATCTAGGGCTAGAATTACGGTCTTGAGATTTAGGCACGATAATCTAGGGCTAGAATTGCGGTCTTGAGATTTAGGCACGCAATTCTAGGGCTAGAATAACGGTCTTGAGATTTAGGCACGATAATCTAGGGCTAGAATTGCGGTCTTGAGATTTAGGCACGCAATTCTAGGGCTAGAATAACGGTCTTGAGATTTAGGAACGATAATCTAGGGCTAGAATTACGGTCTTGAGATTTAGGCATGCAAGTCTAGGGCTTGAATTACGGTCTTGAGCTTTAGGCTTGCAATTCTACGGCCAGAATTACGGTCTTGCGAATTAGGCATGCAAGTCTAGGGCTTGAATTACGGTCTTGATCTATGCATCTAGGGCTAGAATTTCGAAAAATGCAGTTCCCCTTGGTTCAGGATTGATAAATGACATCGACACATCTATTTCCTTCAATAAGTTGGCTCATGTTTTTTTGATTTCCGATAGCGATTTGAGTTCTTCACCGGAATTCATTAAAGCGATAAAGTTTGGTGCGGATGCTCAGGGTAATTGGTGTTAACTGACACTACGAGTGTCGATTTATTAATTCTGCAGAAGTAGAGTAGACTTCTCTTGTATCATAGGATAAATATTTGGTTGACATTGAACTTACCGCATCTAAAACTGCACTAATATTGTATACACAAATTTGCTGGCAGATGCTTTTTACCAGACCATTTCATTTGGCTCGCAAACCTCGACTGTTTGTCTATGCCTGTTTCGTGGTCTTGAGATTAAGGCATGTTATTCTAGGGCTAGAATTACGGTCTTGAGATTAAGGCACGCAATTCTAGGGCTAGAATAACGGCCTTGAAATTTAGGCACGCTAATCTAGGGCTAGAATTGCGGTCTTGAGAATTAGGCACGTTAATCTAGGGCTAGAATTGCGGTCTTGAGATTTAGGCACGTTAATCTAGGGCTAGAATTGCGGTCTTGAGATTTAGGCATGCAATTCTAGGGCTAGAATAACGGTCTTGAGATTTAGGCATGTTATTCTAGGGCTAGAATTGCGGTCTTGAGATTAAGGCATGGTACTCTAGGGCTAGAATTGAGGTCTTGAGATTTAGGCATGCTATTCTAGGGCTAGAATAACGGTCTTGAGATTTAGGCACGCTAATCTAGGGCTAGAATTACGGTCTTGAGATTTTGGCATGATAATCTAGGGCTAGAATTGCGGTCTTGAGATTTAGGCACGTTAATGTAGGGCTAGAATTGCGGTCTTGAGATTTAGGCATGTTATTCTAGGGCTAGAATTGCGGTCTTGAGATTAAGGCACGATAATCTAGGGCTAGAATTGCGGTCTTAAGATTAAGGCATGTTATTCTAGGGCTAGAATTACGGTCTTGAGCTTTAGGCATGCAAGTCTAGGGCTTGAATTACGGTCATGAGATCTATGCATCTAGGACTAGAATTTCGAAAAATGCAGTTCCTCTTGGTTCAGGATTGATAAATGACATCGACACATCTATTTCCTTCAATAAGTTGGCTCATGTTTTTTTGATTTCCGATAGCGATTTGAGTTCTTCACCGGAATTCATTAAAGCGATAAAGTTTGGTGCGGATGCTCAGGGTAATTGGTGTTAACTGACACTACGAGTGTCGATTTATTAATTCTGCAGAAGTAGAGTAGACTTCTCTTGTATCATAGGATAACAATTTGGTTGACATTGAACTTACCGCATCTAAAACTGCACTAATATTGTATACACAAATTTGCTGGCAGATGCTTTTTACCAGACCATTTCATTTGGGTCGCAAACTTCGACTGTTTGTCTATGCCTGTTTCGTGGTCTTGAGATTAAGGCATGTTATTCTAGGGCTAGAATTACGGTCTTGAGATTTAGGCACGCAATTCTAGGGCTAGAATAACGGCCTTGAGATTTAGGCACGCTAATCTAGGGCTAGAATTACGGTCTTAAGATTTAGGCACGTTAATCTAGGGCTAGAATTACGGTCTTGAGATTTAGGCACGCAATTCTAGGGCTAGAATTACTTGTCTTTCGAAAAATGCAGTTCCTCTTGGTTCAGGATTGATAAATGACATCGACACATCTATTTTCTTCAATAAGTTGGCTCATGTTTTTTTGATTTCCGATAGCGATTTGAGTTCTTCACCGATATTCATTAAAGAGATAAAGTTTGGTGGGTATGCTCAGGGTAATTGGTGTTAACTGACACTACGAGTGTCGATTTATTAATTCTGCAGAAGTAGAGTAGACTTCTCTTGTATCATAGGATAAATATTTGGTTGACATTGAACTTACCGCATCTAAAACTGCACTAATATTGTATACACAAATTTGCTGGCAGATGCTTTTTACCAGACCATTTCATTTGGCTCGCAAACCTCGACTGTTTGTCTATCGACTTTTGTGTTGGATATGCCTGTTTTGTGGTCTTGAGATTAAGGCACGTTAATCTAGGGCTAGAATTGCGGTCTTGAGATTTAGGCACGCAATTCTAGGGCTAGAATAACGGCCTTGAGATTTAGGCACGCTAATCTAGGGCTAGAATTACGGTCTTAAGATTTAGGCACGTTAATCTAGGGCTAGAATTACGGTCTTGAGATTTAGGCACGCAATTCTAGGGCTAGAATTACGGTCTTGAGATTTAGGCACGTTAATCTAGGGCTAGAATTGCGGTCTTGAGATTTAGGCACGTTAATCTAGGGCTAGAATTGCGGTCTTGAGATTAAGGCATGTTTTTCTAGGGCTAGAATTGCGGTCCTGAAATTTAGGCACGTTAATCTAGGGCTAGAATTGGGGTCTTGAGATTAAGGCACGTTAATCTAGGGCTAGAATTGCGGTCTTGAGATTAAGGCATGTTATTCTAGGGCTAGAATTACGGTCTTGAGCTTTAGGCATGCAAGTCTAGGGCTTGAATTACGGTCTTGAGATCTATGCATCTAGGGCTAGAATTTCGAAAAATGCAGTTCCTCTTGGTTCAGGATTGATAAATGACACCGACACATCTATTTACTTCAATAAGTTGGCTCATGTTTTTTTGATTTCCGATAGCGATTTGAGTTCTTCACCGATATTCATTAAAGCAATAAAGTTTGGTGGGGATGCTCAGGGTAATTGGTGTTAACTGACACTACGAGTGTCGATTTATTAATTCTGCAGAAGTAGAGTAGACTTCTCTTGTATCATAGGATAAATATTTGGTTGACATTGAACTTACCGCATCTAAAACTGCACTAATATTGTATACACAAATTTGCTGGCAGATGCTTTTTACCAGACCATTTCATTTGGCTCGCAAACCTCGACTGTCTGTCTATGCCTGTTTCATGGTCTTGAGATTAAGGCATGTTATTCTAGGGCTAGAATTGCGGTCTTGAGATTAAGGTATGTTAATCTAGGGCTAGAATTACGGCCTTGAGATTTAGGCATGATAATCTAGGGCTAGAATTGCGGTCTTGAGATTTAGGCACGTTAATCTAGGGCTAGAATTACGGTCTTGAGATTTTGGTCTGGAGATTTAGGCTAGAATTGCGGTCTTGAGAATTAGGCACGTTAATCTAGGGCTAGAATTGCGGTCTTGAGATTTAGGCACGTTAATCTAGGGCTAGAATTGCGGTCTTGAGATTTAGGCATGCAATTCTAGGGCTAGAATAACGGTCTTGAGATTTAGGCATGTTATTCTAGGGCTAGAATTGCGGTCTTGAGATTAAGGCATGGTACTCCAGGGCTAGAATTGAGGTCTTGAGATTAAGGCATGCTCTTCTAGGGCTAGAATAACGGTCTTGAGATTTAGGCACGCTAATCTAGGGCTAGAATTACGGTCTTGAGATTTTGGCATGATAATCTAGGGCTAGAATTGCGGTCTTGAGATTTAGGCACGTTAATGTAGGGCTAGAATTGCGGTCTTGAGATTTAGGCATGTTATTCTAGGGCTAGAATTGCGGTCTTGAGATTAAGGCACGATAATCTAGGGCTAGAATTGCGGTCTTGAGATTAAGGCATGTTATTCTAGGGCTAGAATTACGGTCTTGAGCTTTAGGCATGCAAGTCTAGGGCTTGAATTACGGTCTTGAGATCTATGCATCTAGGGCTAGAATTTCGAAAAATGCAGTTCCTCTTGGTTCAGGATTGATAAATGACATCGACACATCTATTTCCTTCAATAAGTTGGCTCATGTTTTTTTGATTTCCGATAGCGATTTGAGTTCTTCACCGGAATTCATTAAAGCGATAAAGTTTGGTGGGGATGCTCAGGGTAATTGGTGTTAACTGACACTACGAGTGTCGATTTATTAATTCTGCAGAAGTAGAGTAGACTTCTCTTGTATCATAGGATAACAATTTGGTTGACATTGAACTTACCGCATCTAAAACTGCACTAATATTGTATACACAAATTTGCTGGCAGATGCTTTTTACCAGACCATTTCATTTGGCTCGCAAACCTCGACTGTTTGTCTATGCCTGTTTCGTGGTCTTGAGATTAAGGCATGTTATTCTAGGGCTAGAATTACGGTCTTGAGATTTAGGCACGCAATTCTAGGGCTAGAATAACGGCCTTGAGATTTAGGCACGCTAATCTAGGGCTAGAATTACGGTCTTAAGATTTAGGCACGTTAATCTAGGGCTAGAATTACGGTCTTGAGATTTAGGCATGCAATTCTACGGCTAGAATTACGGTCTTGCGATTTAGGCATGCAAGTCTAGGGCTTGAATTACGGTCTTGAGATCTATGCATCTAGGGCTAGAATTTCGAAAAATGCAGTTCCTCTTGGTTCAGGATTGATAAATGACATCGACACATCTATTTACTTCAATAAGTTGGTTCATGTTTTTTTGATTTCCGATAGCGATTTGAGTTCTTCACCGGAATTCATTAAAGCGATAAAGTTTGGTGGGGATGCTCAGGGTAATTGGTGTTAACTGACACTACGAGTGTCGATTTATTAATTCTGCAGAAGTAGAGTAGACTTCTCTTGTATCATAGGATAACAATTTGGTTGACATTGAACTTATCGCATCTAAAACTGCACTAATATTGTATACACAAATTTGCTGGCAGATGCTTTTTACCAGACCATTTCATTTGGCTCGCAAACCTCGACTGTTTGTCTATGCCTGTTTCGTGGTCTTGAGATTAAGGCATGTTATTCTAGGGCTAGAATTAAGGTCTTGAGATTTAGGCACGCAATTCTAGGGCTAGAATAACGGCCTTGAGATTTAGGCACGCTAATCTAGGGCTAGAATTACGGTCTTAAGATTTAGGCACGTTAATCTAGGGCTAGAATTACGGTCTTGAGATTAAGGCATGTTATTCTAGGGCTAGAATTGCTGTCTTGAGATTTAGGCACGCAATTCTAGGGCTAGAATTACGGTCTTGCGATTTAGGCATGCAAGTCTAGGGCTTGAATTACGGTCTTGAGATCTATGCATCTAGGGCTAGAATTTTGAAAAATGCAGTTCCTCTTGGTTCAGGATTGATAAATGACATCGACACATCTATTTCCTTCAATAAGTTGGCTCATGTTTTTTTGATTTCCGATAGCGATTTGAGTTCTTCACCGATATTCATTAAAGCGATAAAGTTTGGTGGGTATGCTCAGGGTAATTGGTGTTAACTGACACTACGAGTGTCGATTTATTAATTCTGCAGAAGTAGAGTAGACTTCTCTTGTATCATAGGATAAATATTTGGTTGACATTGAACTTACCGCATCTAAAACTGCACTAATATTGATACACAAATTTGCTGGCAGATGCTTTTTACCAGACCATTTCATTTGGCTCGCAAACTTCGACTGTCTGTCTATGCCTGTTTCGTGGTCTTGAGATCTAGGCACGTTAATCTAGGGCTAGAATTACGGTCTTGAGATTTAGGCTCGCAATTCTAGGGCTAGAATAACGGCCTTGAGATTTAGGCACGCTGATCTAGGGCTAGAATTACGGTCTTGAGATTTAGGCACGTTAATCTAGGGCTAGAATTGCGGTCTTGCGATTTAGGCATGTTATTCTAGGGCTAGAATAACGGTCTTGCGATTTAGGCATGCAAGTGTAGGGCTTGAATTACGGTCTTGAGATCTATGCATCTAGGGCTAGAATTTCGAAAAATGCAGTTCCTCTTGGTTCAGGATTGATAAATGACATCGACACATCTATTTTCTTCAATAAGTTGGCTCATGTTTTTTTGATTTCCGATAGCGATTTGAGTTCTTCACCGATATTCATTAAAGAGATAAAGTTTGGTGGGTATGCTCAGGGTAATTGGTGTTAACTGACACTACGAGTGTCGATTTATTAATTCTGCAGAAGTAGAGTAGACTTCTCTTGTATCATAGGATAAATATTTGGTTGACATTGAACTTACCGCATCTAAAACTGCACTAATATTGTATACACAAATTTGCTGGCAGATGCTTTTTACCAGACCATTTCATTTGGCTCGCAAACCTCGACTGTTTGTCTATCGACTTTTGTGTTGGATATGCCTGTTTTGTGGTCTTGAGATTAAGGCACGTTAATCTAGGGCTAGAATTGCGGTCTTGAGATTTAGGCACGCAATTCTAGGGCTAGAATAACGGCCTTGAGATTTAGGCACGCTAATCTAGGGCTAGAATTACGGTCTTAAGATTTAGGCACGTTAATCTAGGGCTAGAATTACGGTCTTGAGATTTAGGCACGCAATTCTAGGGCTAGAATTACGGTCTTGAGATTTAGGCACGTTAATCTAGGGCTAGAATTGCGGTCTTGAGATTTAGGCACGTTAATCTAGGGCTAGAATTGCGGTCTTGAGATTAAGGCATGTTTTTCTAGGGCTAGAATTGCGGTCCTGAAATTTAGGCACGTTAATCTAGGGCTAGAATTGGGGTCTTGAGATTAAGGCACGTTAATCTAGGGCTAGAATTGCGGTCTTGAGATTAAGGCATGTTATTCTAGGGCTAGAATTACGGTCTTGAGCTTTAGGCATGCAAGTCTAGGGCTTGAATTACGGTCTTGAGATCTATGCATCTAGGGCTAGAATTTCGAAAAATGCAGTTCCTCTTGGTTCAGGATTGATAAATGACACCGACACATCTATTTACTTCAATAAGTTGGCTCATGTTTTTTTGATTTCCGATAGCGATTTGAGTTCTTCACCGATATTCATTAAAGCAATAAAGTTTGGTGGGGATGCTCAGGGTAATTGGTGTTAACTGACACTACGAGTGTCGATTTATTAATTCTGCAGAAGTAGAGTAGACTTCTCTTGTATCATAGGATAAATATTTGGTTGACATTGAACTTACCGCATCTAAAACTGCACTAATATTGTATACACAAATTTGCTGGCAGATGCTTTTTACCAGACCATTTCATTTGGCTCGCAAACCTCGACTGTCTGTCTATGCCTGTTTCATGGTCTTGAGATTAAGGCATGTTATTCTAGGGCTAGAATTGCGGTCTTGAGATTAAGGTATGTTAATCTAGGGCTAGAATTACGGCCTTGAGATTTAGGCATGATAATCTAGGGCTAGAATTGCGGTCTTGAGATTTAGGCACGTTAATCTAGGGCTAGAATTACGGTCTTGAGATTTTGGTCTGGAGATTTAGGCTAGAATTACGGTCTTGAGATTTTGGCATGATAATCTAGGGCTAGAATTGCGGTCTTGAGATTTAGGCACGTTAATGTAGGGCTAGAATTGCGGTCTTGAGATTTAGGCATGTTATTCTAGGGCTAGAATTGCGGTCTTGAGATTAAGGCACGATAATCTAGGGCTAGAATTGCGGTCTTGAGATTAAGGCATGTTATTCTAGGGCTAGAATTACGGTCTTGAGCTTTAGGCATGCAAGTCTAGGGCTTGAATTACGGTCTTGAGATCTATGCATCTAGGGCTAGAATTTCGAAAAATGCAGTTCCTCTTGGTTCAGGATTGATAAATGACATCGACACATCTATTTACTTCAATAAGTTGGTTCATGTTTTTTTGATTTCCGATAGCGATTTGAGTTCTTCACCGGAATTCATTAAAGCGATAAAGTTTGGTGGGGATGCTCAGGGTAATTGGTGTTAACTGACACTACGAGTGTCGATTTATTAATTCTGCAGAAGTAGAGTAGACTTCTCTTGTATCATAGGATAACAATTTGGTTGACATTGAACTTATCGCATCTAAAACTGCACTAATATTGTATACACAAATTTGCTGGCAGATGCTTTTTACCAGACCATTTCATTTGGCTCGCAAACCTCGACTGTTTGTCTATGCCTGTTTCGTGGTCTTGCGATTAAGGCATGTTATTCTAGGGCTAGAATTTCGGTCTTGAGATTTAGGCACGCAATTCTAGGGCTAGAATAACGGCCTTGAGATTTAGGCACGCTAATCTAGGGCTAGAATTACGGTCTTAAGATTTAGGCACGTTAATCTAGGGCTAGAATTACGGTCTTGAGATTTAGGCATGCAATTCTACGGCTAGAATTACGGTCTTGCGATTTAGGCATGCAAGTCTAGGGCTTGAATTACGGTCTTGAGATCTATGCATCTAGGGCTAGAATTTCGAAAAATGCAGTTCCTCTTGATTCAGGATTGATAAATGACATCGACACATCTATTTACTTCAATAAGTTGGTTCATGTTTTTTTGATTTCCGATAGCGATTTGAGTTCTTCACCGGAATTCATTAAAGCGATAAAGTTTGGTGGGGATGCTCAGGGTAATTGGTGTTAACTGACACTACGAGTGTCGATTTATTAATTCTGCAGAAGTAGAGTAGACTTCTCTTGTATCATAGGATAACAATTTGGTTGACATTGAACTTATCGCATCTAAAACTGCACTAATATTGTATACACAAATTTGCTGGCAGATGCTTTTTACCAGACCATTTCATTTGGCTCGCAAACCTCGACTGTTTGTCTATGCCTGTTTCGTGGTCTTGAGATTAAGGCATGTTATTCTAGGGCTAGAATTAAGGTCTTGAGATTTAGGCACGCAATTCTAGGGCTAGAATAACGGCCTTGAGATTTAGGCACGCTAATCTAGGGCTAGAATTACGGTCTTAAGATTTAGGCACGTTAATCTAGGGCTAGAATTACGGTCTTGAGATTAAGGCATGTTATTCTAGGGCTAGAATTGCTGTCTTGAGATTTAGGCACGCAATTCTAGGGCTAGAATTACGGTCTTGCGATTTAGGCATGCAAGTCTAGGGCTTGAATTACGGTCTTGAGATCTATGCATCTAGGGCTAGAATTTTGAAAAATGCAGTTCCTCTTGGTTCAGGATTGATAAATGACATCGACACATCTATTTCCTTCAATAAGTTGGCTCATGTTTTTTTGATTTCCGATAGCGATTTGAGTTCTTCACCGATATTCATTAAAGCGATAAAGTTTGGTGGGTATGCTCAGGGTAATTGGTGTTAACTGACACTACGAGTGTCGATTTATTAATTCTGCAGAAGTAGAGTAGACTTCTCTTGTATCATAGGATAAATATTTGGTTGACATTGAACTTACCGCATCTAAAACTGCACTAATATTGATACACAAATTTGCTGGCAGATGCTTTTTACCAGACCATTTCATTTGGCTCGCAAACTTCGACTGTCTGTCTATGCCTGTTTCGTGGTCTTGAGATTAAGGCATGTTATTCTAGGGCTAGAATTACGGTCTTGAGATTAAGGCACGCAATTCTAGGGCTAGAATAACGGCCTTGAGATTTGGGCACGCTAATCTAGGGCTAGAATTGCGGTCTTGAGATTAAGGCACGTTAATCTAGGGCTAGAATTGCGGTCTTGAGATTTAGGCATGTTATTCTAGGGCTAGAATTGCGGTCTTGAGATTTAGGCACGATCATCTAGGGCTAGAATTGCGGTCTTGAGATTTAGGCATGTTATTCTAGGGCTAGAATTGCGGTCTTGAGATTAAGGCACGATAATCTAGGGCTAGAATTGCGGTCTTGAGATTAAGGTATGTTAATCTAGGGCTAGAATTACGGTCTTGAGATTTAGGCACGTTAATCTAGGGCTAGAATTGAGGTCGTGAGATTTAGGCACGATAATCTAGGGCTAGAATTACGGTCTTGAGATCTAGGCACGTTAATCTAGGGCTAGAATTACGGTCTTGAGATTTAGGCTCGCAATTCTAGGGCTAGAATAACGGCCTTGAGATTTAGGCACGCTGATCTAGGGCTAGAATTACGGTCTTGAGATTTAGGCACGTTAATCTAGGGCTAGAATTGCGGTCTTGTGATTTAGGCACGCAATTCTAGGGCTAGAATTACGGTCTTGCGATTTAGGCATGCAAGTGTAGGGCTTGAATTACGGTCTTGAGATCTATGCATCTAGGGCTAGAATTTCGAAAAATGCAGTTCCTCTTGGTTCAGGATTGATAAATGACATCGACACATCTATTTACTTCAATAAGTTGGCTCATGTTTTTTTGATTTCCGATAGCGATTTGAGTTCTTCACCGATATTCATTAAAGAGATAAAGTTTGGTGGGGATGCTCAGGGTAATTGGTGTTAACTGACACTACGAGTGTCGATTTATTAATTCTGCAGAAGTAGAGTAGACTTCTCTTGTATCATAGGATAAATATTTGGTTGACATTGAACTTACCGCATCTAAAACTGCACTAATATTGTATACACAAATTTGCTGGCAGATGCTTTTTACCAGACCATTTCATTTGGCTCGCAAACCTCGACTGTTTGTCTATGCCTGTTTCGTGGTCTTGAGATTAAGGCATGTTATTCTAGGGCTAGAATTACGGGGTCTGGAGAATTAGGGATGCAATTCTAGGGCTAGAATTGCAGTCTTGAGCTTTAGGCATGCAATTCTAGGGCTACAATTACGGTCTTGAGATTTTGGCATGCAATTCTAGGAGTAGAATCACGGTATTTATTAATTCTGCAGAAGTAGAGTGGACTTCTCTTGTATCATAGGATAAATATTTGGTTGACATTGATCTTACCGCATCTAAAACTGCACTAATATTGTATACACAAATTTGCTGGCAGATGCTTTTTACCAGACCATTTCATTTGGCTCGCAAACCTCGACTGTTTGTCTATCGACTTTTGTGTTGGATATGCCTGTTTTGTGGTTTTGAGCTTTAGGCATGTAATTCTAGGGCTAGAATTGAGGTCTTGAGATTTAGGCACGTTAATCTAGGGCTAGAATTACGGTCTTGAGATTAAGCGTGTTATTCTACGGCTAGTATTGCGGTCTTGAGAATTAGGCACGATAATCTAGGGCTAGCATTACGGTCTTGAGATTTAGGCATGCAATTCAAGGGCTAGAATTACGGTCTGGAGATTTAGGCTAGAATTGCGGTCTTGAGAATTAGGCACGTTAATCTAGGGCTAGAATTGCGGTCTTGAGATTTAGGCACGTTAATCTAGGGCTAGAATTGCGGTCTTGAGATTAAGGCATGTTATTCTAGGGCTAGAATTACGGTCTTGAGCTTTAGGCATGCAAGTCTAGGGCTTGAATTACGGTCGTGAGATCTATGCATCTAGGGCTAGAATTTCGAAAAATGCAGTTCCTCTTGGTTCAGGATTGATAAATGACATCGACACATCTATTTCCTTCAATAAGTTGGCTCATGTTTTTTTGATTTCCGATAGCGATTTGAGTTCTTCACCGGAATTCATTAAAGCGATAAAGTTTGGTGGGGATGCTCAGGGTAATTGGTGTTAACTGACACTACGAGTGTCGATTTATTAATTCTGCAGAAGTAGAGTAGACTTCTCTTGTATCATAGGATAACAATTTGGTTGACATTGAACTTACCGCATCTAAAACTGCACTAATATTGTATACACAAATTTGCTGACAGATGCTTTTTACCAGACCATTTCATTTGGCTCGCAAACCTCGACTGTTTGTCTATCGACTTTTGTGTTGGATATGCCTGTTTTGTGGTCTTGAGATTAAGGCATGTTATTCTAGGGCTAGAATAACGGTCTTGAGATTTAGGCACGCTAATCTAGGGCTGGAATTACGGTCTTGAGATTTAGGCATGATAATCTAGGGCTAGAATTGCGGTCTTGAGATTTAGGCACGTTAATCTAGGGCTAGAATTACGGTCTTGAGATTTAGGCACGTTAATCTAGGGCTAGAATTGAGGTCTTGAGATTTAGGCACGATAATCTAGGGCTAGAATTGCGGTTTTGAGATTAAGGCATGGTACTCTAGGGCTAGAATTGAGGTCTTGAGATTTAGGCATGCTATTCTAGGGCTAGAATAACGGTCTTGAGATTTAGGCACGCTAATCTAGGGCTAGAATTACGGTCTTGAGATTTAGGCATGATAATCTAGGGCTAGAATTGCGGTCTTGAGATTTAGGCACGTTAATGTAGGGCTAGAATTGCGGTCTTGAGATTTAGGCATGTTATTCTAGGGCTAGAATTGCGGTCTTGAGATTTAGGCATGATATTCTAGGGCTAGAATTACGGTCTTGAGCTTTAGGCATGCAATTCTAGGGCTAGAATTACGGTCTTGCGATTTAGGCATGCAAGTCTAGGGCTTGAATTACGGTCTTGAGATCTACGCATCTAGGGCTAGAATTTCGAAAAATGCAGTTCCTCTTGGTTCAGGATTGATAAATGACATCAACACATCTATTTCCTTCAATAAGTTGGCTCATGTTTTTTTGATTTCCGATAGCGATTTGAGTTCTTCACCGGAATTCATTAAAGCGATAAAGTTTGGTGCGGATGCTCAGGGTAATTGGTGTTAACTGACACTACGAGTGTCGATTTATTAATTCTGCAGAAGTAGAGTAGACTTCTCTTGTATCATAGGATAAATATTTGGTTGACATTGAACTTACCACATCTAAAACTGCACTAATATTGTATACACAAATTTGCTGGCAGATGCTTTTTACCAGACCATTTCATTTGGCTCGCAAACCTCGACTGTTTGTCTATCGACTTTTGTGTTGGATATGTCTGTTTTGTGGTTTTGAGCTTTAGGCATGCAATTCTAGGGCTAGAATAACGGTCTTGAGATTTAGGCATGTTATTCTAGGGCTGATTGACAACTAACAATCAGTGGAGAGTTACAAATATTTTGAAGTCATCTTCTTTGAGACATGAACGAGTTAGAGAGAGTTACATACGAAATTAATCAAAATTAAGATAGGGGACACCTGCCTGGCATCAACAGCTCATATGAAAAAATTTTAGAATCTTCAAAAAGCGGGACTGAACCAGATAAACAGCAATATTCGTCACAATGTTTTCAGACAAAGAAGGTTTAATCCTTTTGATACCGGAAATTATCTTAAAATGACACTGATAATACGACAACCGACTTATGAAACCCATTAAGCATGAGATGAACACAATGAAGAAGACGTGACCAAGGTGTGCCCCAAGTGAACAGCAACTACAATAACTGTGGGAGAAGACAACTTAAAAAATGCATTTAGAAAGAAAGAAGAACCGGAGCTATAAAACTGAAGTCGAAATGGCTAACATATTAGAGTTTCGAGCTATTAAGTCCAGCCCGAGCTACTTTGTATTGCAGTTATTCGCAAAGAACCAATCCCCGGAACTCGTTTAACAGTGGTTTGCTTCGGTAAACCCCGTCAACTTGTTTAACAAAACGCTAGCAACGGGCCCCAACAGATTATAAAATCAGAGACACAATTGTCGAATCTGGTCGTGCTCCATAAGCCAGCTCTTCCTAGAATTTCACAGTACGCGCAAATGCTTCAAATGGAAATGATATTGTCTCGTTCAACTCACCGCAAAATCCAGTCGCAGGGACTCCGGAATTTCTTGAGAATCGATTATCTCTATCTTCGCCATAAAAGGTATGAATTCTCGAAAGGCATACTCGCCCAAAGAAAACAGTCCACGGATCGCTCGACTTATCACGTCATAATCTATAAAAAGAAAAACAATTGTCCCTCCAAAAATCTCTGTATCGCTAATCCTTACCATTCACCGCAAATGTCTGCCTTTTTTCAAAGAACTTCTCGAGTCGCCGCAGAATTAAATGCATGCACTCCATGTTAAAGAATTCATTGATTGCACCAATCAGTCCAATTGTTTCGCACAGCAGATCAACCTCATCGTCCTCGACTTTATCGCCCGAATACGGGGAAAATTCAATGCCTTCCATTTGATCGGCGAAGTTTTTATCATACTCATCGTCATCCTTCTCCAAGCGATAGATTTGTTCTGGCTGTGGTACTCGTATTTCATCCTCAACCGGTATAAATTCTTCCTTCACATGGTCACTGTGTAGAGGTTTAACATCTCCCTCATCGACGACTGGTTTCTCTTCAATTACCGGCTTAACGTCTTCCAATTTCACCTCTACTACAGAGTCTTCTATACTCTCATCTACTTCCATTGGCGAGCTGCAGGATTTTATTTCCTGCTCCACTTCGACCATTTCACCTTTTACCACAACGGGGATGGATTCATAAGTGTCCATTAGCTGGCAAATGAATATCTCAGCCAAGTGGAAATATTCCTCTCGACAGTAGATATTTTTACAACAAGTATGCTGTACAAAAGTTTGCATCAACCGCCAGCAGCGTTGCTTAACGTGATTCGTTTGTTTGAAAGCCAGCGTTTGGATGATTTTCAGAAGAAGTACACGATAGCAACCACCCATAAAGGGTGCAGCATAAACATACTGTCGGACAGAATCGAAATCCTGTTCATTCCCTCCGAGCGTGATCAAAAATATGCTCTGCATGAATGCCTGCATCATGTCTCTACATCCACCCTGTATGGGCCAACCACTTTTGAATGGCGGCTCCATAGGCATTACTATCTGGACGTCCTTCTGGTATTCGCTTCTCAGCTCAATAACTTTGTCCTGAAAAAAAAAATTTACTAAACACTCCACAAAAAGTAATAGAATTGAATTTACAGAATTGAAGTAAAAACTTCCATCGTAGTCGATCCGATCCCATTCAGTGTCCATTGCTCCGAGTACAGGAGGGCAATCGCTATCCTTAAGGGCCTCATTTACAAGATCACTTGTAACAAATCCGCCCGAGTGCAGTGAATACGTTTTTATATTCTGAAAACAAAAACCAATCCCGCTCAGAGGAATGCAATTGATTTGATTGAAGTCATACCTTAGCCAATTCCCACACTTTGTAAGAAGCATCTTCAGCCAATATTGGGAGTAGATCTTGTGCCAAATCTGTATCACTTGTATCATGCTGTTCCCAGATAATTTTTATTGTTCTTGGACCAAATGCAGCATACCCTTTGTGATGACTCTAAAAGAGGTAAGTAGAACTTGATGCAGGGGTCCTCAAAACAACATAAAATAGAATTACCCTTTCTCTGGAACTTTCTATACTCGATGTCGGAGTGGTGGGTGTTTCTGGTGTATTTGATGATGTTGGAGTGGAAGACCCCGTTGGAGCCTGTCCATTGGTGCTGGATTTTGTACTCTCTGGCTTCGGAATTTTGATTCGAGTTTTTGTCGACTTTTTCATCGATTTGCTAAGCGAACTTTTTGGTGTGCCTTCACTTGATGAAGACTTTTTCTTTTCTGAGCTCATTTAAAATTACTCACAGAATACATTTATGAAAATTTAATAAATAAGCGCGATGTTTGTTGTACAAGAGATTTGTTTGAATAACAAATGTTCAGATGACATTTTCGAAAGTATTGTTTGTTTTTAATTTTATATATCTCAGATCTGTTTATTTAACTAATAGTCCCTCCTATTGTCACATTGACAGTTGTGTATTAAAAACTTGAAGTCAGGACATCAGTGCCAGTATTGATACAGGAGACAAAGAAGCACCGCTTTAGACTTTCTGACAACGTATCATCTCGGAAATTATGATGAGTTGTATCAGATGTTCAAGACCAAAAATCCACTAAGCGATCTTTCGTTAATTTGATGATAGATAGAAAACTCGCATTAAAAATCTCTACCATGCACATATACTCGTATATAGAGAACCATATTCTTATGAATTTCTTTCACTAGTAAAGATCAGAGCTTCGCTGCTCAAGAAGATTAAGCAACTCTATTAAAAGAAAAATAGCGATGTAGAATAAGGCTTGTATGACGAGAAACCTCCGCTAAACAATTGCGATATCGGGCTTCTTTTGAAGAGCAGGTTGAAAATCAGTATATTAGAGACGGCTCTCTGATTGCTTTTTGCAAGTGATGCCACTACTGTTCTACGTTTGATGCTGGTGTCATCGGACTCCTCAAGAGGTTAGAGAAATCTTCGTAATGGTTCGCTGACTTTACTGTTACGAATGTGCGCACCTCTATCTTGGCTTCAACAGGATAATGGTCCGAGACGATGTTAGCTGCTCCTGCGTCAATTGAAAACTCGTAAGTAATTGAAATATGTTCAATTTGGTTGACGGTTTGTTTATCATTAGTCAGCCATGCCGTTTATGGATACTTGGGTGGAATCTGAGCTGCCTCTGAAGAACAACTGTTGGATCTGCAAATTAACTTTCATTTCCTTAGCTGCTCTCTTGTAATTCTTTTTTTTTTTTTTTACTTTGGAAGCTTCAAGGCGTTGTTAGATTTTTGGCTTGACGTCATGAAAGGTTCTTTGAATCTTCACGTTTTTGATAGGACCAATCAACTCTACTGCATCAGCTGAATGGGCGCAATTTGGTAGAAATAAATGCCACCACCTCCTGCGACGCTTATTGTGGACGAATTGTCCGGAGGTACGTAGTGCCCCACAGCTGAGTTAAGCTGTCTGGCGTGTAAAAACGCAGTCGATAGAATTAGCAGAGAAGTATTTTGCAGAACTAATATTCTGTCTTTCCTTGATCGACCTCTGAGTGCTATTTCCAAGCTGAGTCCACATTGCTCTAAGTTTGGTGTACAGACTACCTAAAGGACTAGCAATTTAAAAAAAGGAAAAAAACTGACCTTCCTCATTCACACACCCTATCGAGACTCGCCGAATATTCCCACAAACTGTCACATTGACATAACTCTTCAACGTAAAAAATCAGAGAACAAACCAGTTCGAAAAAGCACTTGTCGACGATGTCAATTAATTTATTGTTTACACATTTCTCTTAAAAAAGAAAATAGAGTTAATCCCTATCTAATTAACTTTTTGATAATGTAATTAAATAAGAAAACCAAAGCTGACATCTGCACGAACACAAGGCATCATCAGTAGATCGTTAACACAGTGATGCTTCCCCTCTACGAGCGCCTTAACGCTCCAAAGCCCCGAATTCAATTGCCATTTGGTCGTTTCGCCGTCTACGTCGTCTCGTTACCTTTGTTAAGTTTTATCTTCTGTGTCCTCTGGTCAGTTTTGTTCTTCTTCGAACGATCAACTTTCACCCACTGTGATGTGCCAAATTATCTTCCGTCCATATCAGCGGCAATTGGTAACTACCAGCCGCAGCGCATTGTCTGGCAGTTAGCCATTTGTTTGCACCTTCTCCCTCGACTTAGCATCGCTAAGATGTACATAAAGTATTACAAGGAAACCATTCGATTAAATTATCTTCCGCTGGCACAATTCGCTTGCTTACTTAATGTGGTAGAGAACTTTGCACTACTCGGGCTATCTCTATGGACCTCCAGCGACAGCTACGAGACGCACAAGTTTTGCTTTATTTTGTTTATTGCCACTAGTGAAATTTATATGTTAATATCATATATTCTGAATAAGAAGGGCAGAAAGATGACCACATTGACGAGGCAGGAGGAACTCTCGTTGAAATACAAGCGTAGCTTGTTTGCCATTAACATATTGGCATTCGCTTTAGCTGGGTACTGCTTTGTGCGACACAATAATCATTGTGAACCTGGAGGTAGGTTGGACAATTCACCACATGGCAACCATTCATATTTATCATCTTATACTTGCAGTTTACACGTATTTTGCATTCTTCGAATACATTGTGGTACTGACGAACATGGGCTACCATATGACAGCCTATTGGGACTTTTATGGACGCGCTTTATCGTTCGACTGGGAGAATGGGCTTTACTTTACACAGTCTTAGACTAGTTAGTGCATTTTACTTAATTTATTTATCAGAAATAAAAATTATATACACAAAGCAAACCAAGTTTGTACAAATAAGTCTTTAATTGATCACCTTTCCCGTTTGAACGTCTTTGGCCGTTTATTATGTTTCATAAATCCGTACCAGGTCCTCTATGTCAATGGGATATCCGGAGACGGGGCATTTTTTCCGCTCCTTTATGTGGTTAGCTATGCATTTCCAGCAGTAAACGTAGCCGGAGACTGCACATGCTGTAGGATTTGAAATTTTCTGCAAACAAATCGGGCATATTCCACTTGGATGCAGACGTTCATCTAAGCTTGTCTTCTCAATGGGATCGGGATTACTGAGACCACAAATTTTCTGTCGCTGCTTGTTGGAGTACCACCACTGAATAAACTGCAGAAAGAATGCCATTACCTCGAGAAGTTTCAGAATCATGAGCGTAATCTTGTCCTCTTTTGGTGGAGTTTTGGGGTAACGAAGGGTTAATCCGAGGAATCGAAAAATCGGTGAATGGCATGCGGAATACTTCGTAAGGTAGAGGAATGTGTGAATGGCTTTGGCTGCATTGTAAGCGTGAAAAGCTTTCATTAGATACTCCTCCCATTTGGTCTCCTCATGCACTGCACTTCGGTCCTTAAGTTTCCTCTCAAAGTAAGGAATAAATGTGAGAAGGCAAGTGGAAATTACCTGCTTTCGGTGCGAGATAGGTTCTCCATTGTTGGTGGATGTGCGTTGCAAGCCGTAGAAACTCTCCCCAAACGACCCACCGCGCTTTTTCAAATACAAATACTGCAGGAGACAGGTGACGAAGGGTGATATGTTTTCACTGAAGTGGATTGTGTTGATTCTAAAGTCGAACTTTAGACCGAGATAATCGAAGATCTTCGATAGAGCGGGGTAGATGAGGTTATCGAGGACTTCGGCAGCAGATACTTCAAAGATTGACGGGACGTTTTGAAGATTTGGTGCGAAATTAGCTTCTTCAGCCATTGGAGTGTATTTTAGTTTTAAAAAAAATTTCTGCGAGTTTTATTTATGTCGTGGACTGAGATGATGGAATTCTTTATTGTCAACAATAGAAACGTCAAAAACAGCTGAAAATGTCACAAGCAAGTGCGAAAGATAATTTTTTTAGAGAGAGTCGAAGTGCATGTGCATGGCATAAGTGTACAATATCTTCTTTTCGCAGTTCGGGTCGTATGAATAGATACAGTTGAATTAAATAATTTATTCAAACCTTGTTTAGCATGGTATAGCAAACATACCTCCTTTCTTTTGAAGATGTGTTTTTTTAAGCTGGCAAAACCAATGTACAACTCATCCAGTGGGCTCTTGAAACAAACGTATCTTCTTCTTTGCACAGAATGCACTGACAATTCAATAAAATCTTATAGAAACCGTGATAATCTATCAATTCATGAAATTTTTCGAAGCATGACACTTCTTAAGGACCCCCGTAAGTCTTCTGTAACAACTTGTTCAATTCTAAATCTCACAGAAAAGTGAAAACAGGCTCTACACCAATCAGGTGAGGACAAGATAGTTGAACTTGATAATTCCTAGACATTTAACACAGTCACACATCTTACTTCTTACTTCGGGTTGATGATCTGTTTAGAACGTTCAGTTTCAGTTGTCTTCGGTGGTTTAAAGTCTGATATCCATAAAATAAATGCTGATATGCCCCAGGGCTTCCTTTTTATCTCCGAAACACTTTAATTTTTTTCTGTGATCTTTTGTTTTCCAATCCTATTTTTGGCTGACGACAATGCTCGATGCATTTGGTATAGGGTTCCGGATTTGGGTCCGTACTGTTTGGCCAGAAAATTAGAAAAGTATCAAATAAGTTGAATTCGACTCTTCAAACATAGTAATATCTTTAGTTTTAAAACAAGATTGAAGCCCCTAGCCTTTATTCACGGATAGCACTTAGCATCGTCTAAACCAGAAAATCGTTCCCTTCGCAAAATGTGTGCCTATGACAATTAAAGTTGAAATGATCACAGATTCGAGAAAAATATACCGAAATGTCTAGGTTTCCTTAAGCGATGTTAAAAATATCTTCCGCTATGACCCTGACTTACATAATGTGTCCTAGCTTTCCTTGTTCTATGCTATTTTCACAACCAGTAAAAGAAATTGCCTGGCAAATTCCGGCCTTCAACTCTGAAGTATTTCTCGACGTGAAGGCTAATATAATCAATTGCAGACGTAATCCGAAATATCCGATTGCTTGTGGGATGCCTTGTTGGGAAATCTCATCGTAACTTTTATGATTCCTAAATAAAAGGGTTTAGACAAGGTTATGCGCTGTCATGACGAAGAGTTACGGTTATCAATCGTTGTTTCTTTGAGACTTCTATCGGACTCCTGCTCCATGATGCAAAAGCATTGAAGATATCGAAGGCGAATGAAGGTATCCGTTATCATTTTGAGTGCAAAATTTTAAGTTGCGGGACTTTAAGTTCGTTCCTTTCAATGCTTTTAATAACCTGTTTAAAGTCTGTCTGCATGCGCTCAGAGTAGTGCTTACATACCCGCAATCAAGGTAGGTCCATGGATATCACATATGTTACAGCAATAAGTAAGTACTGTAAGAAGAACAATGAAAGCTGAGAATATCATCTACACGCCTTAAATGAATAAAAGCCTATTGAAGCAGAAGCGGAAAAGAAGTGTTGAGTGGTCAAAAAAAAAGCAAAGTGTATGCTGGCGATAAATAGGTACATACAACATCGAAGGCTAGGCCGAACGTTACGATAGGCAACTGAATCTCTCACGTAATGAGGGACTTCGTATACTTCCGCATAAACTCCGACAACGATACCAGCGCAGAAATCATTCAAAAAATCACTTTTGACAAATGTTGGTTTTTGTTTTGGACTCCAAATGCAACTGAACAAGCAATTGGAAGTAGCCCTCTCTCGAGACCTTATAAAGAACACTTATCAACCCTACAGTCCAGAAACTTAGTCACTAACGAAAACGTATACAAATGCATTCAAGCGCTTCGAGAAAAAAAAAATCTGGCCGCTCTCGTCAGAAATGTTCAGATACCCCGGTTTACATGCCCGTCCACTTAAAGCACACGAACAGAAATCCACCGCACCAGAAAATTTTAGATTCTAACCCCGAGGAATAATTCTGCCAAAAGAAAGCGCTAAAAGCAGTATTTTAGCTGAAGCCCTGGTCCACCCTGAACTGTAATCAGTAATCTGAATAATAAAATTAACCCACCTCGTATATTTTTGTCAAATGAGGAAATAAAATAAGTAAACGTTGAACTCCATTTTTAACAAAGATTTCTATGAAACAAAAATATCAATCATAATTATACCCCATATGGAAATCCACTAGCTTATCGTCAATTTACCATCTATCGGCCATTTTACATGATATTCCCTCAATCGATACTCGAACTGAAATTCATTTCTCTTAACGAAGAAAAAATTAGTTCATTGCTGGTGCATCGCACACAAAATTTATCATCGTCTCCCTCAATATCGAATTTGTTTGTCTCAAAACAGTTCCACGGTTCGCAGAGTTTGGGAAATTCTCAAAAAAAGAATAAGGAAAAGTTCTATATACTCCTATTTGGTGATTTCTATAAAATAAATTCGTACGAAAATTATAGAGAATTGTAAAAAAGGGAAACTCCAAAATGACCATCCTTACAAAGCCATCCAATGACAAGAAATCCGAGAAAATCCCTCTACCACTGGGCATGGTGCCCAGTGATGGGCAATCCCTGCCTACTGCTCCTTTGGTAAGTCTTTTTTTTTTATTCTGCCCTTTTACTTAAATATATTTCGAAAATATTTTCTCAATTCTCATGTTAAGGAATTGAAAGAGAATTTCGTGTGTTACAAGTGAGAGAAATGAAACAAATTTCTGAATCGCAATTTCGGGACCTATGGCCACAGTAATGTTTTGATATTGATTTTCTGTTTCACCTTGAAAAAGATTAATTCCTTCCTCTATACAAAAAAAAAAGAGAAGTAAACGCAGAATACATAACAACAGCAACAACAACGTCATTTGATTGAGTATAATGTGTGTGCAAGTGCAATTATACGCTACACAATGACCACATCCACTATTGCCAAACGAGGCCCGACCGAAACATGCCTATTTGTTAAATGCGTTTTACTTTATTTCTATTCTTTTGAATTTGATTATTTTGAAAATAATTATTTAAATCATCCTGTATACGAACGGAAAAGAGAAAGGGAGGCCAACAAAAAAAAAAAAAAAAAAAATCAAATTTCTATTTGGCCATGGGTAGCGGAAAGGAAGAGAGTAAACCTTAATCCAGATAGTATCAATAGTAATGGGTCTATCTGGTATTCCATTTCACATGCTAATTAAATTAAATCGTATTTAGTCATTGAATTCAAATGCGAACGCTCTGAGGAATTGAAACCAAACCAAAGCCCAAATGAAATGAGATCAAATCGAGTTGAAACGCCACTGTGGTGTACCCAAGCAGGCAAAGTCTAGGAGAGGACGAACCACAAATGTTTTTTTTTTATTTATTTATTTTCTGCACACCGTGTCAGCAGTAATTAGACGCAAGAAGATTGCAAAATGTTGTACGAATCTACGAGAAATTGTCGGTTTTCGTTCCGCTCCGGTTTGGTTTATTTGTCTTTTTGTTTTTTGTTTTTTGTTTTTTGTTTTGGCCTCAATTCGGTGGGCCGAGTATATTTTCTTATTTATTTTGTTCCTGTACTTGCTTTCTTTGTTATTGTGATGGGTTCAATTGTCTTGGAATTGTCACCAATCTGCCTGGTGACCATCATAAAGATATAAAGCCAACGTTAGGAAGAGATTACAGCAAAGTTACAAGGGAATTTCCAACAGCTGCTTTTATATTTTTTATTTTGGATTGATAAATGTTTAAAGTAATCAGTCAGTGTCTGCCCTATCTTTCATTGTGGCTATGACTGTGTCGTGTCGTTGAATTCAAACGACATGATATAGCATTTGAGTAATGAGATGCAATACTGCAACGAGTTTAGTTGGCACTCTATCGTAACAGTAGTAATGTGTATGTGCTTGTACTTTGGGATGATAATTATTGTACATTTAATCGTTTTTGTGCTTTGCATCGTTTGTTATGGCATTGTTTGGGAAAACAAAGTGTAGGTTTTGTAGCATTGCATTTCAAGATAAAAAACTGATTTCTAGAAAAACTCACACTTAAATAGAAGCTACATGGATAGTGAATATCTTCTCGGGTGACGGGGGAATTTCCCATGACTTGCGGAATTGTTGTAGTACTGGTTGCCAGTGAGTAAGTAGAAAGAAAGTAGGTGATCTAGTTGACGTGAGGAGAATATTTGTAAGGTTTTGTGGCGGGTTTTATGTAAAAGAGGTTTTATTTTATGTTGTTCTTGTAGTTTAAGATAATCCAGTACTTCAGTTAGAAAGTCTTTTTTCGATTGACTTCGTCAAAATTAATTCCGCGCAAAAAGCCACATAATCAGTCTTTGTTAGATCTAGAGGGCAAGCGGTTTTATGGTTCACAAGACTAAGCAATTTTAATAGTTCTTGTATTTTTTTATATAATAAAATGTTGCCCTTTAAAGCCATCTTGACTTGAGCTAGACAGAGCACTTGAGTTGGATCAGACTGTTAAAAATATTATATGGTTGGTCTTAAGCAAATAGTAATAACAAGAAGGATCACGTCCCCTTTGAGTGAAAAAATACACCCAACGTACAACGTCTACGTTAGATCAAATAGCTCAGATCTATTGCTTTGGTTCAAATCCGAGTCCCAAAACGCATTTAATTTTGCCTGAGTTGGAATGCATACAATAGTCTAAACGCGTAATTTTGGAAATTTACTTGCGATCCAGAGATTTATGTGAGTAATTTCTCTCCCTCCCCAGAGAACAAAAGACTGTTCTGTACAGGGGTAAAGTGGAAACAGGCTGGTTTTACTCCTTTTTTTTGCGCACTCGTGAATGGCTGAGATCCAGATATTTTTCATTGTGAGTAACTGCGTGTTTTGATTGCCATTGTATTGTATCTGATTACTGGGTTTTTCAAGAAGACTAATTTACTTTTTAATAAATCTTCATAAAGAGAAAACTACTGGAAAAATGTTTAGTACGAAGGCGGGTCAATAAGTCCGTGACTTTTTGAATTTCTGACCTCTTTACTGAAACAGCAACACTGCTCCTGTCAACAGGCATCTGTCAGTTGACTCCTGTCAAAATTTAAACTTGCTGCGTCAGTTAGTTTGTGTTTGACAGCTATTTTTATCAGACTACTCACTAATTTGAGGAGAAAATGGAAAAAAGTGAATTTCGTGTGCTTATTAAGCATTATTTCTTGCGAAAAAAACCATAACCGAGACCAAGGCTAAGCTTGATAAATACTATGGGGACTCTGCACCATCGATTTCAATGGTAAAAAAGTGGTTTACTGAATTTCGAATGTCCTGGACGCCCAGTTGAGGTCTCTACACCCGAAACAATCGAAAAAATTCACGATATGGTGTTGGCCGACCGAAGATTGAAAGTGCGAGAGATTGTGGAAGCCGTAGGGATCTCGCATGGCTCAGTGGTTTCAATTTTGAATGATCACTTGGGCATGCGAAAGCTTTCCGCAAGATGGGTGCCGCGTTTGCTCACAGTCGACCACAAACTCATGTGCAGTTGCCATGGCAAAAATCCATGAATTGGGCTATGAATTGCTCCCTCATCCACCCTTTTCTCCAGATTTGGCGCCGAGCGACTACTTCTTGTTCCCAAACCTGAAGAAATGGCTTGGTGGAAAAAGATTTGACTCCAATGATGAAGTCATCTCGCAAACAAAGGCCTATTTTGAGGACCTCGACAAATCATTTTTTTGGAAGGGATAAAAAAATTGGAGAAGCGTTGGACAAAGTGTATAGAGCTCAAGGGAGACTACGTTGAAAAATAAAATTATTTTTTTATCAAAAAATCTGTGTTTTAATCCAAAAGTCACGGACTTATTGACCCGCCCTCGTATTTATTTATTTAAAAGTGTTATTTACAGATATGTTTCATGAAATAAAACGACATCACTTAGAAAGAATGTCTATAAATGTAATAATATAAAATAGTAGCTTGTGCTGTAACCAACTTTGTTGCCCCCCTTTTAGTACGGCTGAGTTTATGGAAAATTGCAATAGCCAATTTATTTAATTCTTCTTCTTTCAATGAATCGAAAGCGTTAAGAAGGCCATTCCAAGGTACGGAGGAGGAAATAAATTTTCTTAATAAAATGAAAACCTGCTTCAGTAATTCCGAGCTCCAAAAATGGGATATGAACAAAAATTGTCTGCACTAACTGGTTTGCCACAAGATTAGAAAGTTGATAATATTAGTTTTGTTATTGCTAGAAATATAGATTAGCATTGAGAAGGAATAAATAAACTTCGTACCCATTTAGTTGTACGTTGAAAAGATCATTTTCGTTTTAGTACATGGATTAAGTTTGATGACGAATGCCGCCAAGCACATGCAGCTAAGCAAGATGCATACAAAGCGGCGCTGCATAGAAGGACTAGAGAGCTCACAAGCTCTATGAACAGAAGAGGAGAGACGAGCACCGGCTTCTCAGGAAAGATTCGGAAGTTTTACCGAAAGGAAAAAAAAAATATGCTACGGACACAATCCCCGAATCGAAGCCTGTAGAGACGGGCCCGGGAACATTGTAGTAGAGTCGCAGTCGATGCTGAGGATTTGGAAAGAACATTTCTGTAGACTGTATAACGGCGATGACAAACCAAATACCGCTGTCAGGCAGAGTGAACCGTCAACCTGGACGATGTAGACCACCGTCCGTCCACCCGACCTGGATGAAATGAGAATAGCAATATCTACGCCTAAGTCCAACAAAGCTGCTGCAGCGGACGACTGCCGAGCTCTTAAAACCGTCAGGCGATGGTCAGACGAAAGAATGCCTCACCGAGACCTTTGATGTCAAAAAAGGATTTAGATAAGGCGATGAGCTGTCATTCGATTTCTGCAACATCATACTTGAAAGAATAGTGCAAAATTCACGAGCAAACACAGGTAGTATGCTGTCCAGCGAAAAGGACACTGAACACCGTCGGACATGACGTCACCCTTGACAGGTATAACCTTGATGTAGTTAAGGACTTTGTCTACCTAGGTTCCGCTATGAACCGACAACCACAACAGCGCTGAGATGAAACGAAGAATAACTCTTGCCAATCGCTGCTTCTTTCGGCTAAGAAGGCAATTGACTAGTAAAGCCATCTCTCAAACAACTAATGTTACCCTATATAAGACCTTAATAATCCCAGTCCAGAGGCATGGACATTATCAAAAATGGAAAGGAGTGCTCTTGGTTGCTTCGGGTGATTTTCAGTCCCGTCTGCATTGTCGTGTAGTGGAGGTTGAGATACAACAACGAACTTCTTGGATTGTACAGCGACATGGACCTAGCCAGAAGATTGAAGATCCAACGGCTAAGATGGCTGGGTCATGTAGAGCGGATGAACACCAATTCTCCAGTGCAGTAGAGGAAGACCGAGATTTAGGTGGCGCACGCAAGTGGAAGGAGACCTTAGCCAACTTAGCATGCGAAACTGGAGGCAGCTAGCACAAGATCGAGCTAGCTAGAGACGCTTGTTGACTGGGGCCCAGGTCTACCCCGGAATGTAGCGCCACCTATAGTAAAGTCAGTACATGGAAAAAATCAGAACGTTTGGCAACTGTGAAACAACAAAAACAATTTTTTTTATTACTAACGACCGCTGTTGGTTGTGTTTTACGCATTTGGTGTACTTTCGAAAATGGAAAACGAACGTATGAAGGAAAACGAACGTATAAGAGGATTTACGCTGTGTACGGGGATAACTCTGCCAGCGTACAAAATCGATAAGATGTCGCACAAATTTAGTGAAAAAAATCGAATAGTCATATCTCCATCAGACATTCCCTGCAGAAACGCAACGAAAGTGAAGCAATTTTAAAACAACTGATAACGGGCGATGAAAGTGGATTAATAATAACAACGTGTAACAGAAAAGATCATAAAGAAAAAGAGCCATCATAACCTTTAGCCACCTAAAAGGCTTTTATCCTAAGAATATTATGCTTCTTCCACATAACCAACCATTGATTCCGATAAGCACTGCTCTCAATTGAAAAGATTGAAGGATGCAATGAGCGATAACTGTATGTGTCCCTAAAAGCTCGACCTAAGGTGGTTCAGTTTTGATGAGATGTTCAACCTCGCCGTACTCTCCTGATCTTGCACCTTCTGATTACCATTTATTCCGACCCTTGCAGTACATAATGGAAAAAAAAATGTTGTCCATTTGTTGTCCAAAGGTGGCAAAATTAGATAGAAAATAATGTTGCATAACTCATTTAAATTTTCTAATAAATATTATATTTATATTTATTCTTTATGTGCAACTAAAAAATAACAGAAAACTTATTGACCGAAACTTAGTACAGTGAAACTGGGCCTCAACCTAAGAGACTCTCCAGTTAATTGGATCCTTTAGCAAACTCACTTCAAGTCGTTTGAGGTGCTCTTTCACTTAAGCCATGTAGAATGAGCTGTTCCTCTACTACGATGTCTCTGTGGGTTGGATTTGAAGACTCTGCGCTCCCAAAACATTGTTGTCCATTCGTTTTAACATCATTATAAGCATTTTTAAAAGAATTTCGGATAAAATCGGCATATTTTATTGTTTTTGTTCTGAAATGGATGTAAAGCCGTTAGAGAATTTTAAAATGTGGTAAATGGAGAGGTTGTTCTCATCAACTCCAAGTGTTGTCGTATGTTTGCAAAGTTTAGAAATGACAATTTAGATATAAAAAGAAAGACGTTTAAGGAACTGAACGTAAGCTATATGGGCATCCATCGGTACCTAACAAATGTGCGAAAATTCATAAAGTTCCGAAAATGGGTATCATATCACCTATCGCAGAATTCTTTCAAATTAAAGCCAACACTAGTGTTATGGTGCATCCGACATGTTGTCAAAGCCAAAATATTTTTTTTATTGACAGCATTTAGAAGTTGCTTGAGAGGTGGCCAAAATTCTGTCTAATGAAGAAATAGACTAGACGACTTAACCTTTGCATTTGGTGCACAATTATTAACAGTAAACAGGCAATCATAATTATCTCGTTGTCGGCTTTCAGTTTTTGTGTTTTTATTTATTTACTTCTTATTCAAATGGTTTACTTTTACAAATAGACTACATGTGTATGTGTGTTTAGAATATAATAAATTATTTGAAAGGGTAGTTTACACATAAGCCTTATCAGAGCGACTTGGAACATAAACAACGTAATCGTTATTTTTAGAATAAAATTGCATTTCTTTCATCGCCCTCTAGACGACGACGTGGAACTTACAATTTGGAATTCAATAATTTCAAAAATTTGTTATGTGCTTAGATCATGCCTGTCGAGTAACACTAAAAACAAGATAAGATAACGCAGCTGTGGTAAATTATAAATGTACGATATTTACGGGAAAAAACTGTATCGACTGTTGGAATTTGTTCTTATTGCGTCAATCTGCATTGTTCCTAAATAACAGTGATATCTAAATAATTTTGAAAATTGTTGTATTTATCAAAATAGTCTGAATATACTTTGCCCAAGATTTCTCCTATAATCGAAGTCTTGCTCAAGATAGGGTTTTGTTTGAGTTTTGGGTTTTACTTCAGGTTTGAAAGCAGGTAATACCCAATGGCGGTTGAAATTCATATGATTTTGCCATATAAATATAAGTGCAATGTGTACTTTGCCTATCCTGTTGTTTTTCCTTTAAAATGTCGTTGAACCAGTCTAATAACGGCCAAATATTCGCCGATTTTTTTCCTCTCTTTCTATGTAAACGATGTGGGTTATGCTAAGTGAAACCATGAAGAAACCAGACACCATGAGCATGTTTTCCGACAGATTCACATGACCCACATATTGTGACTGTACAACTACGTGGATGATCCCTCGAAATTTATAATACTTTTTTGCATTTTTCCCTCCTAATCGCTATCACACACAAATATTGCAACTTGCACAAAATGAGAGTAGTCTACTGTATTTTAAGATTATAGTTAGCTGGAAAAGTGTTGCTTTTCAATTTGTGAGGCGGGAAATTCAACAACTAAGTACCGCCAGCTTGCTATATGTAAACAATTGGAGTATAGTGTGGGGTGCGTGCGTCGAAAAATAAAATGACATCAATGGACATTAATATGTTACAGATGTCAGCATACGTAAGAAGACGAAGGCGTATGGATATTTCCACATTTTTTGACCGATATTTCGAAGATGAGCTGATCAGCTGCTGTTTCCATCTGCAATGACGATCATGGAAGAACCATGGAGAAGAAATACAGACCCGTTCAGGAAATATGAAGCATTATCTCCAGACGACATATCGATCGATGTTAATGGCATGATGGTGGTAAAATCTTACATAGGAAGCAATTGAACGCGCATATACATAAAAGAAGAAACAAGGAAGAAATTTAAGCTTCCCTCTGTTCGTGTCTACTCTACTTCACTCTGTATTTGAAGGACTAAAGTCAGTATCTGCATGAGAAAAACTACTTCACTAACATTCTAGGTAGTCTTTCGGCAACTTCTAACTCTTACAAAAGTAACCAAGTTAACTTTGACATGAGAAAAACCTTGCAAGAGATTTAATCTCTAAAATATATTGAAAACGAAGGATAGGAAACAGTGGAAATTGCAATAGATTAAAAGCGTTTTTAAACAAAAAATTTTCGAGCAGGACCAATTTGAGTATATGTAAGCTGAGATTAACGAAGCATTAAAGAAAATGAATCGGGGATGGACAGCCCAGCCGAAGTAGAGTCGAAAACTATGAAAATATACGACACAGTTCTAGATGGTCGTCAGCACAATATTATAAAATTCTCAATTTGGCTTGATAAGAATGAAGTCGACACAATGGGGCGATTGAAAATGTACGAGTAATCATAAACAAATATCATAACGTTTCGAATGAATTGCATGTCATCTTCAACGGTTTGGAAAAGCGTTTAAAAAAGTTCCTAGAGGTCTAATATTGACGGTGTTAAGATCTCAGTATGTACATGAAACGTATATAAGAATGTGAATTTGAAGTTTAAGTTTATTTCCACCAAGGCGTGAAAGATTTTCTACTGAATAAGCATTTAAACGAGTCCAAACGGACCTCTCTTCTTTCACCAATAATAGCGCTTTCATAGGGAATGTCGTGTCAGATCTTCGGGTAACTCAAACAGATTGGATGATTCAGTTAAACTAAGACCTAATATCTGAATTGTCGGGTTTCCGAACCTAAAACAATATAGATATCTATTTAGGAGAGGCCATTGTGCCTATGATTCCCTCGCTAAGAAAAAAATATTGCTTAAGTTTAAAGATATGTTGTTAGACGTTGTACTAGAATTATAAAGAAATAATGACAGCAACGGGAAGGAAAATATTGAAAAAGATTTGGATTACTCATATGCAAAAACATCATTAGCAAGCAGCCTTACTGAGGAGGTAGAGAATTGTCCCAAGGTTCACAAATGTGGGCAATCCCATAAACTGCTCAGAACCAATGCAAATACGTGCGAAAAATATTTAATTTTAGACGGGGTTATACGCATTACATAGAAGGAAAATGTTGCGAATATCTTAACTAACTCAAAGTGACTGAGCTGGAACGCATAAAACCTCTGCATTTCGACTCTGTAAAACTGCTCTTGAACATAGAATCAAAAACATATTATAAAGAACGAGCAAGACAAAAAATTTTACTTGATGCTTTCAATGCTACAAATGTTTACATGGAAACAGTACTATGTGCACCTTTATTGAAATCCATAGACTTATTTTTAATAAACAGCAAACATTGTACAACACTCACAACACAAACAAATTTAGCTGCAGAATGGCATTTTCGTGGAACAGAAAATTATATGTTTCCCATCTTATCTCTTACGAGGTTTACCACTTAAGGTTTCAGATATGGCAACACCACTGTAAAAATGTCAAATCTGACATTGTCATCGTAAAGTTTGACATTTTTAATGGTAAGAGTGCTATTTGGTACTTGAAACAATCATGTTGGTCAAAAAATGGAATCAAATCGTGAATATTTTTCTGCGATGATTTTTCATGACTTTCGACGTAGATGAAATCAACAACAGAGTGCCGATCAACTCGTTTCGACTTGTAATAAAGCACCCTCTCGAGCCAGCGTGTTTTGCTGGTTTTCAGAATTCAATCGTGATTACACTTCGCTACAGGGCAAACTTCATGTAGGACGTCTATAAAATCGTGACAGGCGATGATCTATGCATAAGAACAAGAAAGTAAACAACAATCAGCTGTATGGGTCTTTCAAGGTGTGCCAAATCCATCAAAAGTTGTTCGCGCACCGAGCACTTCCAAGCAAATGGTCGCCTGTTTTTTTTTCGGAATAATGGGACACCGTGCCATAAGAATAACGTAGAGTGGTCAATTATGAACGGTTCACCACCATTCGTTTGCCAAAAGTGTCCGGAAAAACAGGGGAAACCAATCGCAGAAGACGAATCATTCTCCACCACCACAATGCAAGCTCGCTCTCACACATTTTTGAGCATTTAAAACAATGAATTGATGGGTCATCCGCCGTACAATCCTGATTTGGCACCGAATGATTTCTTCCTATCGCAGACCAAAAAAAAATGCAAGTCAAACATTTTTCAACGTCCGAAGAAGCGGTTGAGGCGTTCAAATCACATGTTTTTGACGTACCATTATCGGAGTGGAAAAGTGCTTTAAACATTGGTTCAAACGCATGCAAGAGTCTATTGATTTTCATAGAGAATATCTTGAAAAGCAAAAAAGCCATCTTCGATTATAAATATTTATTTTAACTTGTCTATCTCAAAACTTAAGTAGCAACCTTCATATAACAACTAAATCAATTTGCATATAGCTGTTGTTAAGTACGAATAGCATACGTTAGTAGTTTTTGATTCAACAATGCTACTTATGTACATGTATGTATGTACAAAGAAAAACCTCATTAAGTTGACCACACTTAAACTGTGATAAGAATAATTACCGACTTTGTTAATTGAAAAAAAAAAAAGAAATACATTTTTCTAGAGAAATGAATCACTACATAATCGCTAATGCATTGTTATCGATATTTTCTTTCACCAAGAAATGTATAAACACAAAGACTTATATAATAAACAACATTTTGAATTTAATTAATGTGAAGCCACGCATGTAAGTCTGCCTTGTGGTTTCCCTTTTACTATAAAAACTTATTGTAAATGCTGTAAAAAAAGTCTGCCAGATAGTGTCTATAAAGTTTGCTTTTGACAACGATGTCCATTATCATTTACAATAAAAGAACAACAAACAAACTGCAAAACGTAGATAAAGAATATTTCGAATCAAATTAGCGCAACACATTGCTTTTTTCATTTTTTGCGAAATTGTTTGATAATGCGTTATTTATATGTAGCAATCAATCAATTGTAGATTTAGTTGTTTTTTGTGGAATTTAAATACTCAGAAGTGTATGTGGGGTTTACTTCTGGTATTTGATTGCTGGTAATGCATAAATTAATCACACAATTATCAAGAGAATTCATGTGTGTCGTCTAGATCAACGCTGTTCTTTTTCCGCATTTATCTAAATGGTTAGTACTGATCCGTAATATACCACTTACGAGGTGCGTTCGAGAGTAAAAATTCTTTTTTTTTAACAAATTAGAACAGCAAATAGTTTTCTATTTTGGAAAAATCGATTTATGTTATTCAAAATAGTCCGACTTAGTACAGCTGTTTGCACGGTTTAAAAGCATGTCGGAAGAGTGTCCACGAAATGCTCTCATTTCCTCGGTAAATGCATTTTTACGAAAACGGGGAATGGTTGACAGTTATAATGTAATTTTTAGCCAAAAAATCGAGCACGCGTGTCGTCGAGATGAGATGGATGATTATCGTGGACCAGTGGAAGAGTTCGTTTCAATGGACAATGCGCTTGGAATCGTAAACGCAAATCAACATAGTCTTTAGTTTAGAGTTCTACAAACGAATTTTTTTTTGGTATTAGTTCTTTTGGTGCTTTAAACTTGACAAAAGCGCTACGTTCCATCACTAGTTGTTGGAGGAAGTTTTTGTTCTTTTTGACCTCCTTGATGATGTCCTTCGTATGGTAAATTCTACGCAACTTTTGGTCGTCGTTTAACTTGTGCAAAAAAAAAAAATAGGCGCAAGCTCCGTTAATTTTTGTAAAGGGTCTACCTTCCCAACGCATGTAATTGCTTATAAATGACCTCACTCGAAATATCTATTTTAAAAAAGAATGTAGCTTGTATTTACTTATAAAGATGGATTAGGCTGAAGCCTCTATCAGCATGCTTTTTAACTGATGAGATAACTGCTCGATCTGTTGCCAATCGCCTTCTGTCCTAACTGGTGGACTTTCTGCCCGATCTCCTTCTAATCTCCTTTAGTTGTGCACTTCAAGTAAGTTGATGTCTTCTTTAACTAATGCCACCTACGGCGGGATTCTTTATCTATTTCATTGTTATGCTAAATCTACTCCACGGACTGAAGCGTCAATGTGATTTCACTGTACACATACTTGGTCATACCTCAGCTCTCTAAAGCGGTCTATATCCAGTGTCTTTCGTAGGTCGGTATTGATCCACATACTCTAGAGATTTCTAAAGTCCATCAGCACATATCTTTCGTAAAATTTTGCTTTCGAAGCGACCAAGGATCCCTTCATCCAATTGTCGCTGTAAGGATGAAAAAGGACTTGTCTGTCGCCTTGGCTGTTTTATGACAGAGCTTTGGTGTTCAATTGCATTCGTAGTCTGAAAAAACAGAGGAAGCGCTAATTGGCTTATTTCTGTTTGTTCAATATATTAGCTGATATGATACAGTGGTCCGACAGGCCTAGAGGGTATACCACATCGCCCTCGTTCTTAACAGGGTGAACAATTAAACAGTGGCAGGGGTTTTGGGATGCGGGCACTATGATTCTTATTTATTTTTCTTCTTTTTTCTGTTGCCTCACTGCATCACACTTTTTTTTGTACTAAGTTCTTTTGTATTTATCTTTATTTTATTCTGTAGAATTAACGTTGAAATGTGCGTTCGTTGGGGGTCACTTCAGTGCTCGATATTGATATTTATATCATAGCCCTCACTCCCAAAGCAATGTCTTGTTCAAAAGAAAAGTTTTTGATATAACTCGCATGGAATTAAGGTAACGCCAACTGTCTGATGCAATGAGAGAAGAACTTCTGTTACTGCGAAAATGCGAAATCGACTTTCCCCGTGCCTAGATATTGTTTCGGTGGGAATCGGTTTCAGGAAAGTAATGTAGTCGAATCTAAGCGGATGGATTCGAAAACGATTTAGAATAGGGCGATGGTGACGTTCAAAATGACGATAACTAGGAAAATTAAAGTGTGTCTTCCAAACAGACACACGCAAAATCCACCTGGCAATGAACTGTATTGTGTAGAAGCGCTGGAGCGGGCGAACTATCTGCGTCTGTAGCGGCACCCATGTCTTGCTTCAACGTCTAACGACCATCGAATTAGTTTTACAATGTAAGGCCAATCTGAATTCAGTTGGAAGACAGAGTCTTGTTTGGTTGCAGATCATAATTGGATTACTGAAAATGAAATCCCCGAATAACTTTCTGGAAGGTTCAAATAATAATATTTCAAGACAGCGTTAGAGTAGTTGGTTTTAAAATAAGCATAACTGCATATAATATGGTTCTTAAGGTTCTACGCAGACAAAACGAATGCTTTCAGATGTCTCTAACACTTTTCTGCTGTAAATTACATTTTGAGTTCGTTTACAAGCCTTTGCTATACCCGTAAGTCTGCTAGACAACATCCTACAACGATTGCTGTGAAAGTGATGGCGACACTGCGGAGTGTTGCTATTTCTGTGAGTATCCGCCTTACATTTGCATCAGGGAGCGTGTATTGGTGCTGATATTGTAGGCACTTTATCACAGTAGCGATCACGAAACATTTAGAAATTCCATGAACGAATTGAGTATGCTTTCATTTCATATTATGTTTAATAGCATGTCCCCACTAAAACTAAATCCGGATTTTACGTGAGGTGTCCCCACCGGAGTTTAGGATTTAGATTAACGTTTAATCTCAAAAAGATTGTCACAGCTGTTTATCCTTTTTATAGATTTCGAGAAATGGATCTCTACATAAAACTATTGTTGGTGAGTATTTTGCTTGTTTTGATCCTGCCATTGTCTGCAAGCAAAGCAAATGAGTTTAATTATTTAAAAATTTAAAAATACTTACCAAAAAATACGCAGACTTCAATTTTTTTTTGTCAGCACACGAAAATGACTGTTTGATTTGTATCGCTCGAGGATTTAAATGAGATTTATTAAAAATCTCTAATTTCGACGGGATTTATAGACGTCAAATCGTATTTAGTTTTTTAGGGGACATGCTATAATGTTCTTTGGTTATCTACTGTTGCATTCGAATGCAAGTATCCCCGCAAATGTGCTTCTTAAAATGTAACAATTTTAATTAAAACTATTTTTTCGCCCTTCACAAGGATAATGAATTGTAAGCTTCATGGAGGTATTCTCATCATTTGTCCTATTCAATCAATGTCGTGGAAAGTTCCAGAGAATCAGTTACATTTTAAAAATGCAAACTGCTGCGCGATAATTAAAAGTTGCTTCGATTTGCATTTATAGATTACATGAGGTTATCATTATTTCATAAGACATACTATACAAATACTTATACTCGTGTGCTCGTGTTTATATTATTTTTTATTGTGGCGGGCATTAATCAAAAGACAGAAAACAAAAAACCGAAAAAAAAACAAACACTTAACACTTGTGGCTGATAAACTGTTTACCCTCGATGACTAAGACAATACAATAAACTTTAAACTTTTAGATAATATTTATCTTAAACCCAGTGTATTACTTATAAGTACGAATATACTTAAACATAATAATTTTACAAGTTTCTTTTTGTTTTCTCTTTGCAGGCCCCTTTAACCGGAGAACCAGATGCTGAATCGATGGTATTCAATCGTCGCCACATCTCGGCTTCGACAACAATTTTTCTGTTCCTTTCTGCTTTAGCTGTCATGCTAGTTGGAATTCTTGGTGGTGTGGCAATTTATAGGATGTATGCACCAGCTCAACGCAGTCTACATTTCCGTGGAATGTGTGATATTCCATACTATGCACGTAATTTGTCCAGCTCCCGATTGTATTCGCATCCAGAATTTATTCAAATGAGTGATCTTCGTAATCTATTCCCAATTTCAAATGATTCTGGATTCGGTGAACTATCAAATGATGACTTCTTCCGTGAAGAGGTTGAACTCGATTTAACTGATGATGAGAGCTTCTCGAAAATTGATGTGCCAGACTTTAAGGATGGACGTCGTGGACGTTTCATGCATGATTTCAAAGAGAATCAATCTGCTATTATCGATACTTCAGCAAATAGATGTTTTGTTATGCCCTTGGATAGAGAGACAACTCTACCACCAAGGAATTTCTTTGATCTTATGCAAAAAATGGGCATGGGATACTACAACATCGATACCGATCGTGTACGCATGAATATGCGTGTGGTCACACCTGAATTGACCGACATGAGCTTGATCTCACAGCGAATTGCCAACGAGTGCTATGACATGAAGGTGTACATGTTGGAGAGATACATTAACGGTGGTAAGTTTACTTATAAAATCATCCCTCAGAAAATTCAAATGAACTTCGAATTGGAATTGGAAGTTATACCTATACCTATCGTTTAGGACCAGGGTTTTCTTTTTAACTTTTTCATTCGCCTTTTCATTCTAAACCTTATCAACTTCTTGTTAAAAATAGAATTATTTTTTCTATTTGTACAAGTGATTCACTTCCTGGAGCAAACAAAACAAAAAATCGGTACCAGCACGGTGTGGTGCGAAAATAAAATTTATTTTCATGATGTTTGCATTAGCACATAACATAAATGTTAAATACTAAGTCGCAAATTGTGTGTCTCATCAAAGCAAGTGAAATGGAAATTATCGAAACTTTTCTGGGATCGCCCGCTAAAACTGCAAATCCTCTGATAGAAAGCTGTCGGATAATGGCATGCGTGTATGTGCAGATTTGAAAGATGTGCAAAATAAATATTTTTGTCTCAATTGTTGTTTTCAATTGATTTTAACTACCCACATATAATCGTGGTCTTGAATTACGCGTTGTCAGCTGGCATATGAAAACTGGGGCGGTGAATAATTTTATTTTATTTTGTTTTGATATCTTATTCTTTCACAATAATCCAGTTGCATTGGATTGCACTTGTGTACCATTGCATTGATATCCATTTAGAGTTTCCTGTTGCAATACCATATATCGCTTAGTTTCATTATAAAGTTTAATATGATTTCAAATTCTCTTCCCTTGCTTGCTTCGATATGCTTGATTTGCACTTATGAGCTCCAATGGGTGATATATTTTATAGAAATGAGCTGCAACAGCAGATGAGTAATGTGTGTGATCATTGAAGTAAAAAAGAATAGAAAGATTAATTTCGAAGAATACAATCAGTAGTTTTTAAAACCTAGACGCCGTCAAGTTTGATTTTATTTAGTTATTTTGAAAGAGTTGTTTGCTTCTAATCTATGCAAAACCTAGGGTATTATTCCTGTAGGATACCACATTGCTCAATTCTGAGGTGGGGAATTTTTCGTGCATCATGAAATACTGGGATATGCGAAGAAAATGTCGAATGTTTTCTATTAGAAGATACTGCTAGTTTAGGCAAAACTTGAAGAAACTAGGACATCTATTACAGCGAGTGCAACAAAGAAGAACCACGACACCCATTCAGATGTGTATGGACATTCGAGAGAGAGTAACGAACTCAAACTATTAGCCTGATTTGCGTCTATGGCGCTACAGAGGAGAAGGGTATCAACAAAGGAAATTCTATGACCTCCTCGACCGATTAAATTCTTGTGCCACATTCACATGGATTCAGGTTTTTAGAATTTGTAACCATTTAGCAACCCCCCACACGGTTCCCACTTTTTAAAATCCATAAGGGACTTGAACATACGCTGACCAATCAACCGTCATCCAGATTGATTAGATTTCAATGGACCTCGAACTTTTCGAGGAGCCAACAACGACTCGGATCTTAACCTCCTTGCCAGGGTATTCATGCGGATATTACAGGCACAACGAAGTCAAGTTCTACGTTAAAAAGCTGCAATCTCAAAACACCAAACACGTTTCTCAAAAATTCCCATTCCCTATACATTAAGAAGAATATCAAATCGGTATATTGTCGACGAGCCATCATAGAAATTGGTTCCAAAGCGCATCCACAAAGAAACCTCTAGTTTGGCGATGAATATAGGGTCATGCAGCCACACAAGCATCAAAGAAAAGAGCTACTCTTGAGCTCTACCAGCAGGAAAAGGGGAAGAGCACGCGCTTCTCGAAAAGAAAAAGAAATAGTATGGGATGCGCGCGATCGGGGAAATGGAGTGATATTACTGCAGGACTGACGTTCGAAAATTTTATCAGGGAATATAGCGAACATGCCAGAAATTCCATTCACTACTGATTAAATATATGCTCTACGCCAGATTTTGGAAAAGACCCAGGAATTGGACGAACACACAAAGCTTTCGTGACTGTTGAAGTGGTAATTGGTGACCAGATAAGAACAATAGGAAACAACATTCAAATTAAACAACAACGGTGTGAGATATAAATTTAGATTCTGGCTTTATTTTAAAACTACATTCATGACATTATATGTAGAAAAGCACATCATTCAAATGGCCGCCTCAGCTTCGCTGGCAGTGCTTCAAGCGGCCGGTCTGATTTTCAATGACTCGGTCCAATATGTCCAATGTTGTTGACTTCTTGTGTAGACTAAGGACTTGACCACCGAAGAAAATAATCAAGTGGTGTCAAAACGCATGATCGCGGCGGCCAGTTTATGAACGCTCCCCGTGAAATCACCTAGCGCCGTCTTCTTCGAAACACAGGTCAGATATATCGATGTTGTCGAGCTCTGATCACAAATAGTCGGTTAACATCGCTCTATACCTGAGACCATTGACGGTAACGATGTATCCTTCCTCATTTCGAAAGAAATAAGGTCCGTAGATGCCGCCATGCCATAAACCGTTCCAAATAGTCAATCTTTGTGGATGCATCGATGTTTAGCCGAACACTTGTGGATTGTGTTCACTCTAATAACAGCAGTTTTGCAAATCTTACCGCAAAATAAGCCGGTTTGACTGCCCAATTCATATGATCAGCGCCGAATAGACATATGATACTGGCCGCTAGGCTATGTTTTCTTTATTTCGCACCCATCTGTGTTTGGTTGTTGGCTCAAGATACGAGGGCGGGTCAATAAGTCCGTGACTTTTGGATTAAAACACAGATTTTTTGATAAAAAAATAATTTTATTTTTCAACGTAGTCTCCCTTGAGCTCTATACACTTTGTCCAACGCTTCTCCAATTTTTTTATCCCTTCCAAAAAAAATGATTTGTCGAGGTCCTCAAAATAGGCCTTTGTTTGTGAGATGACTTCATCATTGGAGTCAAATCTTTTTCCACCAAGCCATTTCTTCAGGTTTGGGAACAAGAAGTAGTCGCTCGGAGCCAAATCTGGAGAATAGGGTGGATGAGGGAGCAATTCATAGCCCAATTCATGGATTTTTGCCATGGCAACTGCACATGCGTTTGTGGTCGACTGTGAGCAAACGCGGCACCCATCTTGCAGAAAGCTTTCTCATGCCCAAGTAATCATTCAAAATTGAAACCACTGAGCCATGCGAGATCCCTACGGCTTCCACAATCTCTCGCACTTTCAATCTTCGGTCGGCCAACACCATATCGTGAATTTTTTCGATTGTTTCGGGTGTAGAGACCTCAACTGGGCGTCCAGGACGTTCGGCATCTTCAGTGCTTGTACGGCCACAACGAAATTCAGTAAACCACTTTTTTACCATTGAAATCGATGGTGCAGAGTCCCCATAGTATTAATCAAGCTTAGCCTTGGTCTCGGTAATGGTTTTTTTTCGCAAGAAATAATGCTTAATAAGCACACGAAATTCACTTTTTTCCATTTTCTCCTCAAATTAGTGAGTAGTCTGATAAAAATAGCTGTCAAACACAAACTAACTGACGCAGCAAGTTTAAATTTTGACAGGAGTCAACTGACAGATGCCTGTTGACAGGAGCAGTGTTGCTGTTTCAGTAAAGAGGTTAGAAATTCAAAAAGTCACGGACTTATTGACCCGCCCTCGTATATATATAGATATTAGACTGAACTTATACTCAAACTTTACATTGGTGCGACAAATTCCCTTTACACTGAAGCCATGATGATGACCGACATCACGACGAAATTCAGATTGCGTATTTACAACTGAACCAGCATTTCGATAATATATTTCAATAATTATCGCAAGCGTAAAACGATGCATGATGATGTCACTGGATGTCATTGGTTATTTTGACAGCTGCTGAAATATAACAATGGGAAAAACTGTTATTGCTATCTGTTCGCCCTTTATTACAGCATACGAGGGCAAAATAAAATACATGCTGTCATGAAAAATAACGCACATTATACATTGGTAGTTATAACTAGGAAGAAGTTTAGTTCCCCATAAGCAAGATACTAATGGGATTACGAAGTGTTGCATTTTATTAGCACATTGCAGATAGAGGTGAGCTTAATCGTAACCTTTTGAATTTAGAAACAAAGCTCATCAAGCGATTCATTTTGTTGTTGCTGTCAGGTATTTGCTATGCTAACAGTTTTCATTAAGTTGTTCTCGTAATCCGTTTAGCATTCTTATGCCGTCAAATTGGTTCTATTGCGATAGTGCGATACAAGCTCTGCACAGTCATTTGAAGCGGGACAAACAATTTAGGATTAAAAAATACTCCAACGTTTTCACAAAGCAGCATTTGCGTAAGGTAATAGTTTTTTCTTTATTTTAAACAGAGTATTTCTGAATAATGAAGCTCTCATTCAAAAGTGCCAATGTACATCTTTTAATTCACGGGGGCGTTAATGTATGGTATTTTCGGTATCAGCGTGATAAGCAAATGAAGTAGGTTATTGAATTATTAATTTGTAAGCAATAACATTTCACACATGAGGGTATTCTATATACCAAATTGATACAATTGTGATCATTAGTTTTCTAGTAATCCTAATGACCAACGAATGCTCACGGCACCTTAAAAACAAGCACGAGTCGAATGCTTTTTGAACTTTGCTTGGATTGTTACTGAAGATGAAATGTGAACAAAGAATGCTGCAGACCCCTATTTTCATTATTTTCCATTACAATGGAACCAGCTTGGTGATAAGGAAGACATAGTCAAACAAAATGTTTTAAGAATTGACATTGGAACCAGTAGCAATAAAAATATCAAACCACAAAGCCCGGACTTTAAACAAAGACATATTTCATAACTGCCTTCAAATTGATTGGGGTTGCCAATACGGGTAGGGTCGCCTGAGCTATGGGCCGAACCGATGTTGCTTAAGTGATTAAGCACTGCTGCAAAAAAAATTCCCCAAGCAAGATTTTCGTCTAGTCCTTTTACTAGATGTAGGTTGAAATTTCTAAAACAAGTGCCTGCTATTATAATACAGCGTTCCAGTGGTCGCCGATGCTCTTACGAACGAAGATGATATCTTTTCGTTGTCTTCGTTAAGGGTATATGCTCAGTCAATATTCGTAAAGTCTAGAAATTGTCTTTGTTTCCGTGTAGTGTGGCAAGGTTTAGCACTGGATAATGGTGACGTTCTCTGGTTAAAAGGGTAAATAAAAGCCCTATCACTCTACTCGCGAGTGGTGGTTGGTATTTGACTTATTCTCATCACCAAATCGAGTTTGTGCGCTGGAATTCTCGCTCTAGGTAATCCAGAATTAAGGCTGTCAGAGAGTATTTTAACGTTCTAGAATCTAATCGTTGTCCCTGGTCGATAGTTAATGCTCGTCGAAAGAGCAGGGGTATCTAATTAAAGTTTGATACGATGTTTGGCAAAAAAAAAATACAAAATGCACCGTTAAGCTTTTTTTTTTTTTTGGATCAGCTAATGTCAAAACCGCAGTCAAGGATTTTTTGTTGTGAACTGTAGAAACAAGCAAAATTCGAGCAATCGTCCCATCGTGGTATGTATAGTGGATAAATTCGAGTCAACATATTCACTATTGAATGTTCATGAGACAACACACAAGTGACCGTGTGTTGTGGATTTTATGACAGAGGTTTAATTCGATCGTATTTTTTCGTCGAAGAAACAATCGCCGTCTACGGCCAATGGAGTTCACTATCGTGCCATATTTGAAGACTATTTTTGGAATTGTCTTTATCGGGTTACATTAAGTCGTTGGTCAATGCCAACAAGCCAGCACTATTAGAGGAATTCGGGAACAATATACAGCGTGAAATTGCCAACGTTTCGGCCGATGCAAAAGGTTCTCGCGGTGGTCATTTGAACCAGATCAGATTCCATAATTAAATTTAACATGTGTACTTACCCTTGAATAAATTTCATCACGATGTCCTTATTAGTTTGCCATTATATTGTACTGTTTTATAATGGCGTAGGAGACTCAGTTTATAGTTTACCCCCCTCTTCAAACTTTGCAATTTCAAAAAATTCGGTCAGGATTCATCATGTGAGGTCGTTGTAATAGAACCAGAGAGCTGCATTGAGTATGATCGAGCATGATCAATCACCTTTGCTAAAAATTCAATCAAATCAACTCAGCGCTCAGCAGTAAGAAGTTTCAATCGAGTTGTGCACACGAAACAAAATTTTTTTGATCGAACACGCAAGAGCCAGCATTGTATGTTTACAATCGACCAGTTCACACTATTGCTTTGTGTGATGAACAACGAATGATTGTTCCGAACGAGACTACAGACCCGAACAGTGCATTAATGTTTTGTTTTCGAGAGCATGAGCGTATGATCGAAGTTGATCGAAAGAAGATCGAGTTGATCATGTAAAATATGTGTGTACCCAATGTATTTATGGGTATGTACATATGTACATATTTGTTTTACTTAAAAGCAAAATAGATTGAGCGGCAAAGAATTAATAAACATATTTATTAACTTTTGCAAATCTTGGGCGTGCACGAGTAAACCGCAGCTCGGATGTCATGATCGAACACTAGCGTACAGTTCGATCTGCTAGTCGATTTCGAATAGCATGGTCGATCATTGCTTATTGATAAACAAAAACGCGCGATTATAAACGATCAAATGTGAGTTTCGATTATGTGGTTGGAATTGAATATCCGTTTTGAGCTCATGCTCAATCGATCGCTCTTTGTCGCTCAACCAAAGTGGTAAAATCATAATGAGTACGAGTCAATGTTCGAGTGTGATCGATTATTTATTACTCGTTGCAGCTCTCTGAATAGAACTTACTAGAAGAGCTGTAGGTGTTCGTCTTCAGACGCCGCATTTCGGCTTTAAGTAAACCAGCACTCATTGACTAAAGCTACTTCTACGAGGTCAACACCTTGTCGTTTGTAATCCCTCCTTTACACTATACAAATTTATTTATATAGCTACATACGGGTATTTCACCATAAAAATTGTTATTTCTATTTTAGTTTACAAGCGCTCAGCTACAGATCTGTCAGATGCAGGTAAATTCGCTGAATTCTCTGGCAAGAAGATCGTCGAATTCAATTTGATGAACATCGATGACATCAACAACTACGAGGCGAAGCAGAAAAAGTAAATTTTAAGTAACACTAGTGCTCTTGCTATGTGAAGATTAATTTTTGCTTATAAATATATATTTTATATAGATGTATAAGAGTAGAATAATTTTCAATTTTATAGGTAATAATAATTTGAATAATTGTTTCAAAACAAAATGAAAAGAAAAAAAACAAAAACAAAAACACTAAAGACACTTGATAAGTGCAAACTACTATTTCTTGTTTCTTTAAAAATTTCTTTTAATTTCCACTACATATTATATACATATATACTTTCTACTTAAACTCCTTTTTTATTCTTTTTTAAATTTGGTGAAATGTTTTGGTCTTACTAAAGCCTTGATTTCTTATAACGTATTAAATATAAAATAAAACAAACATAATCATTCCTTCTGTAATATTTGAAATAAAAATTTAAAAAGGAAAAACATAAACAAAAAGAAAAAGACAAAACCGAAAAGTAAAAGTATTTCTATAACCAAAACACAATTGAAACTAAAACAAAAAGTGATAAACTATTTTTGTAGTCATTATTTGTGTGAGAGTATTTTTGAAATGCAAATCAATTATACAAATAAAGAGAGATGAACATTATATTCTACTTAAAATAATAAACAATTATCATTTTTAATAGAGAAACAAGAAAAACAAAAATACAATTTCAAATTTAAATAACAAAAACCAAAAACGAAATCAACCACAAAATCATAAACGTATTAACCTTCAAAAAAAAAGGTACCTAATATTCTTATAACGTTTTTTGGTTTATAATTTTTTATTTTTTTTTAGAAATGTTGCTGTATTTTTACTTTGTGTTGGATGGATTTGAAGCAGACAATAGGTTTGGTGTTATTTTGTAAAGTTGTGAATAGGAATTGCAAAATTCATACTACTACAGCATTCACTGTACTTTTGGGTGTTTTGATGACCATCGGTCTTTCAGGCACTTGCATTTTTTTAAAAAAAAAAGAAAAACAAACAAGAAACCAAATATTTGCTTCAGATTTGTCCATTACTTTGTTGTTTCTAAGCCTCAAAATAAATAAAATTGTTTAATTTTGTGATCTTAGCTATTATATATACACGAGTACATACACACATGACTCATCATTTCTATCAGAACTGTTTCCATTTTGTAAAAAGTTTGATGTTAATAAAATTATTTAGATGATTATAAATGTTTAAACTATTCCGTTTTTAATTTTGAAATAATTTTTGTTTATAAATAATTATAATAACATAAAGAAAAAGCAAACAATTTCGCTAAAACAAAATTGCTTCAAACATACCTGATTGTATTTGGATTTACAAAATGAAACACAAATAATTTCTTAACTTATAAGATTGAAAGTAAAGAAGGGATTTAATGTTTTAAAGTAATAAAAAATAAATTATTTTAAAAGTACTATACTTAATTGTTTTTTTTTATTTTTAATAGAACTTACGCATGTTACGCCTTTATTGTGGTTACGATTACTCCAACGTGTAGGTATACAAACCAGGGATGTTGCAGAATTCTCCGGCACCCGCAACAGCAGAACTTTCGCGTTGTATCTGCAAAAAATCAATGCGGTTGCGGGTGTTGCACAAGTCGGTATAAGAACGACTTAGCTCATCTCAAAGTATCCCAAGAGTGCGAAACCAGTACAGTACTGTTTATATGTTCGAGTGGTTTTTGAAAGTAAATGACGCATTAAGTCTCTACATGAATGACAGCGAAATCGACCCAATTATGCCAAAATAATCGAATGCTGTGTTCAGTTGCTGAAACCTTTTGAAGCAGCGACATGAGTATTAAGCAGCTCTGAGACGCTCATATCATCTGTAATTCCAATAACTCAAATGCCTATGAAAAAACTGGATGACCATTCAACTAGATCACAGGACTGATCCGATTAGGCTGGCAGTCACCACCAGCGGAAATGTTTTCTAAATTCTCGGCCTTGGACGAAAATCATTTATTTTATATATCCACTTATTTAGACCTACGCTACAAGCACAAATTTTTCAAACCGTTGACAGAAGAAAAAATGAAAGAAGAAATACAGAGAACTCAAAAATCATTCATTGGATTTGGTGCAATCGATTGACCATTCTTCAGAACAACCTAGCATGTCCGGTATCGCTAGGAAGCGCTGTTTAAAAAGTGATCTGGAAGCGATGCTAGATTCGTCAAGTGAAAATGACGACCTTGTCCAAAGATCAGACAGTCCCGGAACAGACCTTAAAAAGGAGTTAGTGTCATATCGCAGCAAAAAAAGGACAAATTTATCAGAAAGTTCTCTTATCTGGTGGAAAGATAATAAAGAGTTTAAGATGTTATCTACCATAGCAGGAAGAAATTTGTCACCTCCCCCAGCCAGTGTTCCTAGTGAACGATTGTTTACTGGTGCGGGACTAATTTACGACCCTTTGCGAAATCGCCTATTCCCAGAAAAGGCAGCCAAGCTGCTGTTCATTATATGTAACGCACCTATGTTTATGTTTAAGTTTTAAAAGTTTCTTTTCGTTTAAATAAAAATGACTAAAATAGTAATAAATAATATTTGTATGTACCAAATCTTACATCCGCATCCGCATCCGCGGATGTCAAAAAATCTGCATCCGCAACATCCCTAATACAAACACCATACCATTTGTTGTATAGCTGCGCAGTCAGTCGTTTAGTAAGTAAGTTGTAAGATAGAATATTTTGGATCAACTCTGACAACACATATACAATTTGCAGGCTTCTATTAGAAGTCCGTGCTCCTAAGTCAGGAGCATGCACCCCCTTTCCCGTTGTCGTGTCGTTTATTAATCGGTATTGTATAACCTATGGCAACGATTAGTATGGCCTCGTAGAAGTAGCATCTTCCGACAGGTGCTGGTTCCTTAAATGACGAGAATGAGCCTCTGCAGCCGAACATCTAGCAGCTCTGCTAATAAGTCCTACTTCACGCCTCCCCGTGGCGCCATCTGGGAATCTCACTAGAGGTTGCGAAGTGAAGGGGGCAAATGGCGAGTTTCCTGCGCCATTAACCAGGATTAATGTCGGAAAAACAAAACAAGACCTTATCCGGGCTACTCCGACATATTTGGAGCTCAGGCCGGAAAGGATTTCCAGGACTTAGTCAGGGTCCTGGAAAAGAGATGGTGGCGGACGAGCCCTATAAGGGCCAACGGCAGCGCTCACATCCCGGAACGGGTTACTGGCTTCGGTGTAACCGACCCCTCGTCCTAGGGGCACTCAAAGTGGAACTGGTCCTCCAGGTTGGGGGTTGTGCCGCCGGGGTAACTGCCCGGCCATTTAAAAAAAACAAGAAGTTACGAAGCATCAACAAGCCCCGGATATGGACGGATCTACTGTTGACAACCCACGCAAATGATTTAAGGACAATGAGCTTCGGATAAGCACGCGGAATGTTAGATCCCTTAATAGACCACGTGCAGCTGAGCAACTAGCGGAGGCCCTAGACTTCTGCAAAGCAGACATAACCACCATGCAAGAAATGCGATGGGATGGGCCGGACAAAAAGAAGATGAAAAACTGCGACATCTACTACGGCAATTGCTATCGATGGTAAAAGCAGCGCTTATTTAGATGCGGATTTGTTGTCGGAGGCAGACTAAGACGAGAAGTCCTCAGCTTCCGGCATGTGAGCGAGCGCCTCGTAGCAATCCGCATCAAGGCTAAATTCGCCAACATAAGCCTTATATGCGCGCATGCCCCCACAGAGGAGAAAGATGACGACACCAAGGATGCCTTCTACGAGCTCCTCAACAAGACCTACGAGCAATGCCCTAGCTATGACATTAAAATTGTCCTCGGTGATTTTAATGCAAAGCTAGGAGGAGAGGGTATCTTTGTTGGAACAATCGGAAAATATAGCCTGCACAACACCACCTCCGATAACGGATTCAGGCTAATCGACTTTGCGGCGGGGCGAAACATTGTCATGGCTAGCACGCGGTTCCCACCTCTCGACATACACAAGGGGACTTGGAGAACTCCTGATCAATCAACAGTCAACCAGATTGATCACATTGCGATCGACGCAAGACACTCCTCCAGTGTCACTTCCTTCCGTACGTTCCGAGGAGCCAACATCGACTCGGACCATTACCTTGTTGTAGCCAAGGTACGGTTGCGGATATCCCAAACTACGCCAAGACAAACTAATGCTGTGAGAAAATTCGACGTCAGACGGCTACAATCGCAAGAGATCGCCAAGTCCGTTTCCGATCGAGTGTCTCTTAATCTCTTAAGAGGTCCAATGCCGCCAGCATCAAGCATCGAAGACCATTGGAAACACTGCCAAAACGCCATCAGAGATGCCGCTTCTGATGTGCTGGGTTTCACTCGTCCACCACAACGAAACCCCTGGTTCGATGATGAATGCCGGCAAGCACATGCAGCTAAGCAAGATGCATATAACGCGGCGCTGCTTAGAAAGACCAGAGCTGCTCATGAGCTCTATGAGCGGAAGAGGAGAGACGATCACCGGCTTCTCAGGAGGAAGAAGAAAGAGCATGAGAAGAGCGCGATCGAGGAAATTGAGAGATGCTACTCCAGGAATGAGGTTCGGAAGTTTTACTAAAAGGTAAAAATAACATACACCAACTCATCTGTAAAATATGGTCGGACGAAAGTTTGCCCGATGAATGGAACCTCAGCATTGTTTGTCCAATTCTCAAGAAAGGAGACCCTCTGAACGCCAACTACAGAGGCATCAGTCTCCTTAACATCGCATATAAGATCTTGTCCTCCGTATTGTGTGAACGCCTGAAGCCGTTCGTCAACAACCTGATAGGTCCATATCAGTGTGGCTTTAGGCCAGGAAAGTCCACCATCGACCAGATATTCACACTACGCCTGATCTTGGAGAAGACCCATGAGCTTCAGATCGATACCCACCACCTATTCATCGATTTTAAGGCCGCGTATGACAGCATCTATAGAGACGAGCTATATAGAGCAATTTCTAGTTTTGGCATCCCTGCCAAACCCGTCCGTCTGTGCAGGATGACGATGGAGAATGCACGCTGCTCCATCAAAATCGGTAAAGATCTCACCGAGACCTTTGATGTCCAGAAAGGATTTAGACAAGGCGATGCGTTGTCATGCGATTTTTTCAACATCGTACTTGAAAGAATAGTGCAAAACTCACGAGCAAACACAAGAGGCACTATCTTTCAAAAGTCCGTCCAACTACTCGCATACGCCGACGATATTGACATAATCGGGAGAAAGCAGCGTGATGTCAGTGGCGCTTTCGCGAGTATTGAGACGGAAGCGGCGAAAATGGGTTTAGCGGTCAATGAGGGCAAGACCAAGTATATGCTGTCAAGCAAAAAGGACAACCAACACCGACGTCTCGGAAAGAACGTCACCCTCGACAGATATATCTTTGAGGTAGTTAAGGACTTTGTCTACCTAGGCTCCGTTATAAATACAGACAACGACACCAGCGCTGAGATCAAGCGAAGAATAACTCTTGCCAACCGCTGTTTCTTTGGGTTAAGAAGGCAATTGAGTAGCAAAGCCCTCTCTCGGACAACAAAAGTCACCCTTTATAAGACTTTAATAATCCCGGTCCTGCTCTATGGCGCAGAGGCATGGACATTTTCGTCCTTAAAAACTCAAAATAAATTGAGATTTGAAATAATAAATAAAAATATAAATTTTACTTACATTTCTCCATCCTTCTTTCTCACTCTCGTCAACTTAAATGCGAATGACGAAAATAATCGTTTTTAACGACCTTTGTCGTCTCGTTTTTAATTAGGGAATACCGAATTCTTGCCGAAAACGAGGTTCTACTACAAATATGGCGTTGGAAATTTCCTCACGACTCTTGTCGTTTCGTTTCGTTAAAAACCGACAAAAGGAATACCGATTTAGTCGTGTCGTTTTTTTTTTATTGTCGAAAACGACAATGGGAGTAGGGGTGGTGATACTAGCTTATGCCTTTATATAGGAGTAACCCACAACCCTATACAGAATAGAAAACCGAAATGCAAATTTGCTCGTAAAGGGTTTTTGTTTTTTAACCCAGTACTAGCTTCAGCCGTGGTGTAGTGGTACTAGCCGTCGCTTCTCACTCGGAGGGTCAAGGTTCGAATCCTACTCATGACAAGTTTTTCATTTGTGTAATTGGAACTCAGTCAGAGAAATCTGCGTGTGAAGGCATAACACCCCTGGAGAGTCAATATCGAAACAACCAAATATACCTGAGTTTCAAACCACTACATCACAAAAATGCTTTACTTTCTCCTCCTTCTATTTTTCCGCCCGCGCCCTGGCAACAGTAAAAGGGTATCACAACCCCCTTGAGGCGCGCGTAAATTATAAAAAAAAAAAAATCCAATTGTTAGATTGCAAACTGTTGTGTCTATTTTATTCAGTTGTCTGCAATTTTATTGGTGCCAAATTTTAGTTCTGTGCGCCAAACTTATAGAACACTTGCACCATACATATTAAACCCGACATAATCAACCATGTGAGATGTATTGTATACTGTTTTTGTACAACATTTTTTGTGGTAAATGCAGTGACATCAGGAGAGGGTTGAAAAAGATTTAGATTTATCAATTTGACGTCGTTCACAATAGCTTGGTCCTTGTCGTCCACTTAATGGAAAACTTGTACAAAAGTCTTGGTCCGAAGGCTTACAACATCCAGCTCGTGCAAGAATCGAACTCGAGTCGAACGATCGTTTGCGTTGAAATTTCAAATTTCGGCCCTACAATCAAGTGGCACTGATCCACTGTTTTACCAAAAAATTGTGTTTGGCGATGAGGATCATTTTTAGCTCAGTAAGCAAATGAAGCTAATCAGCGTGTTACAGTCAAGGGTATTCGCTATGGAGCCATAATTAATGACTTTTTCGTCCTCCGATTGATTGGCATGGATTGTGGAAGAGATGTAGTTCCGGCAGGATGGCGCTGGGTTCCATACAGCAAACGAAATAGTCAAACTATTGAAGGACACATTCAATGAACACATAATTTCGCGTAATAACCAGTAAACTGGCTGTTATTTAACACATCTTGATTATTTTCTTTGGGGATACGTTAACCAACCAACAACAATCGGTGCATTGGGAGCTAACATAATTTGTGTTATTGAGGGCATACAGCCACGAATGCTTAAGAAAGTGATCCCTCGGATGGCATTCATTAGATTTAGCCGTGGTGGTGGTGGTGGGCATATGCCCGAAATTGTGTTTAAAAGTTATTTGCAGAATAATGCTATTTAATGAAATTTCATGTGTTTTGTTAGAAACCAAAAGTAGCATTGCCTTTAAAAAAAACACCCACTAGAATGTTAGGGTTAGCCCTTGAGAGAACGCATGGAGCCTAGCAACTAGGGGAGATTCTCCAATGGATGGCGGTCATGTACTTCTTTTTTGAAGCATCTCCTATAGAAAATGTAGCAGATAATCGGTCCGACAAGAACACCAGTCAGAGCACGCAAGTACACGCCATAGGAGGACTGAGTGAACAAGTCATGTGTTTCAAGCATGTAAGCAAATGCCTGACGACGATTCGAATAAAGGCTGGGTTCATTTTTACAAATAAAAACCCGCAACTTTGCAAATGCTGTGTTCATACTTGCATAAAACCTGTATTATCTACGCAAAAGTTTGCCACAGATTTAATTTTGTTGCAGAAAGTTGCCGAATTAAATGTAGTTGACTTTTTCATGCGAAAATGACTACTAATTGCTAACAATACTCTTCTCCTTTTTCGCATTTTTACGATCCTAGTTGCGGATAATGCACGCAAGTCCGTAATCTTTATAGTTCATGCCACTTAAAATTACCCGGATTCCAGCCATTGTCGCTCAATTGTTTTGAAATCAGAATAAACTCAGACACATTCTAACCTCATTTGTCACTTCTCTATCGAATGCGTTGCATACATTTATGAACGACGATTTAACCAATGCATGCCTGCTGCAACAATGCAGTAAGTTTCGCGTTCATAAAAGTTTACCAAAACTTATGCGCGGCATATTTACTGCAAATTTGTTTGCTTTTATGGACTCAGCCAAAACCTTTGCAAAGACTGCTCCTAGCAATGTCCCCTCCCAAAGCGAAAAAACGGCTTATTGATTTTGCGGCAGGGCGCATTGTAGCCAGCACACGGTTCGTATACTTTAAGATCAATAAAGCGTTAACCAAATTGAATATATTGTGATCGGCGCAGGGCACTTCTTCAGTATTTTAGACGTCCGAACGTTACTAGCAAGTAGCATCAGCACGGACCATTACCTTGTTGTTGTGGCCTAGCTAGGGATGCGAATACCCGTACCAGCCCAACTTCAGCGAGTTATTGTAATTAAGTTCGACATCAAACAGCTACAAGATGAAGAATGCCGACATACTCGTAGAAATCTTGAGAATAGCAGATGTATCGACTGACCCTGCATAAAAAAACGACTAGCGAACTCTAAAACAGAAAAGAAGAGAACATCAGCTGTTCAGATGAAATATAAAAAAACACGAGAAGTGCTCAATTTGGGGCTTAAAGAGATGCTATTAGCAAAGTAAAGTTTGGAAGTCTTACCCCAAAAAAAGGGGACTAAACAAAAATCTGTAATGATGGAAAGAGGAATCTCATGCCACAGCCGTTGCTTAGAATTTGTAAAGATTATTTTTTGCAGACTGTTAAATTGTGATTACGAACAACATCCCACTGCCAGGCAGAATGAAACAATCAACCTGGACGAAGATCGGCAAAATTTCCGTCCGTTCGATCAAGATATAGTCAGTACAACAATGTCCAAACTTAAGTACAACAAAGCTCCTGGAGCATCTTTTCTGTCGAGAAATTTATAGAACCTTTGTTTGTCCGATCCTAAAAAAGGGAATATCTCCTAAGTCTCCTTAACATTGTATATAAAATCCTGTTTTTCGTCAACAGTCTGACCGGTCCCTCTCGGCGTGGTTTAAACAATTGCTAGACATTATCTGACAGTTCCAATTCCAAACGGTGTTTCACAGACAGTACGGCTAGAACTTTTATGCATGTAACATGCTTGCTTCATTGGGATAATCCAAACAGTCTAATTGGATCAAATCTATAACATTCCATGACAATGAAACACAACATAATTCCTTCTCTACAGACAACAACTTCTTTATTCAACAACCACTTATACTAGCCTTAATCACATAAACGGTCGACACAGCGCTACAGTATGATCCACTCCAAATGCCACTTTTTGGACTTTTCCATTAATTGCCGTTTTGAAGGGGAAAAACTGGTCCTTCTTGTGCCCTAGTCCGAGGCACCCAAATCGATTTTTGCCCCACATAAAGAGATCACCCTCAGAGTTGATAGCTCCCATGTGGAAGACACCACAATTAATCGATACCACATGCGTCCGATCGCTGAAGTCATTCCGTCCAAACAAAGGGGGAAGTAGCTGTTGCGGTTTACTCGTTTGCTCAACGAATGGCCCAAATCCCAAGATGCCATAGCCCCAAGTGTAAACCAAACCTTCTTCATTGAGTACCATGCAAAATGATCCGCCCGAAGCGATATCTGTTATTTTTCCAATACCCCGTGTTAGAGTTACAATCTTTGGAGAGTTCACCTGAGTTGGAGCTTCATCTGAGTCGTCTAGTTGACCATATTCGGAGTTGCCCCATCCAAAGACTTCACCTTTATCATTTAGTGCCAACACACAGTCTGAAGAACAGGCTAGCTTCACAATCTTCTCTTTAGAAATGTCACCTTCGACTCGTTCAATTAGTCCAGTTGTTATGTAGTTCCCTCTTCCTGTCTGTCCATCAGCACCCCAACCACAAGAATACACCTTACCAGCTTTGGTAAGAAACAGTGTGTGATCCTGTCCACATTTAATAGATATCACTTCATCGCCTTCATCAGTAAAGCTGGACTTCTCTATGCGATTGATTGTGTTGCTTCCTCTATACACTTCGTCTTCGATGATATGCCGACCACATTGTCCATACGCATTGTTACCCAAGGTAAAGATGGTTCCATTCTTCGTCAATACAACTAAATGCGCCCTACCAGCGGACATGCATTGCACTTCCATATCGTCGTCGGTTTCCTCTGCCACCCTCGGCAATCGTATCGCTGTGGGATAGATGAGTACATCCAAGTTCTTAGTTGCCTCACCATAGCCCTTTTTCTGAAGTCCTAACTGACTATCGGTGTTTAATCCAGTTCCAAACAGTGTTTCGCCATCTGAGCGCTTTACAGCAAAAGCAGAGAATCCATATCCAGCAACGATGTCTGTGATGTCTGTATTTTCTGCAAATTGCAGTCTCGTTGGATGATGCACAAGCTGTGTATAGCGTTCAGTTGCCTTCTTCACCGATGTTTGTATACCGAGAGCGCCAGTTTCTTGAAATCCCCAAACGTAAATGCGGAATTTATCCTCTGCAGAGATCTTTGGCTCATAGACTGTGGGAAGAGACATTTTATTAGAAAAATTTGAACATTCCTTTTGGTGTGACTTACTTTTTATTTTAGATTTATCCTGGAGTAGGACAGTGCGCTTAGCCTTTGTCGTGTATCTCCGCACCAGGGTAAGATGCCTGCTTTTGAGTGTGCGGATCATTACTTGCGCCATGGATGCACTACTTGAATTTTTTTCCAATTAACTGAAAGACTTTTACGTAGGGGTATCTCCTAATTCAATTAAAGTAATTCATTTCTACGTTATTGCAAAACGCACAATTTAGGGGTGAGATTTATGTAAACAAAAAGCAAAACAACGATTCAAATGACATAAGGTGCATGTGGCTGTCAAAGTACAGTTAGGATATTGTCTTTCAGTTGAAATTTTCTATTTGGTTCTGAAATTGGCTACGCCGTTGCTAATATGAGCAAAAATTGCATATGCACAGGCGGTTAGAAAGTATCGATGAGTTCGGAAATTTGACTATGAAAAGGATCGGTATGAGACATCTTCAAGTACAGAGTTTTTCAACAGAGATATATGATTTTTCTTTTTAAACAAAGAGTCGAGGGTTTAAAGTTTATATAATTGTTTTGAAATATGCCATCATTAATGACACCGATTGCATTATAAACACAACAAACATTAATTTTTTTTTGAATACAATGGCTCCTGTTGAAACACCTCCGATTGCTCACTTGGACAAATCCTATTATACAATTGGGATTGACAAAGACATTGAGCCGACAATTTTACTCGTCTGCGTGAGTAATAATTTTCGGTGAAAATCCGGATTTTCTTCCACTTTCAATAGAGTCCTACTTACTTACTATAAGGTAAGTTCGGGATGGATCTGGATCTCAACGAACAAGCGCCTCCAACCAGCTCGGTCGTTAGCTACCTACGTTCAGTTTCGCAAGCTAAGTTGATTGAAGTTCAATTGAGTCAATTAGCTAAATTTCGACTTCCACGATTATTATTTGGCACTATCTTTTGGGTCGACGCGATTTTATGCAGACGCATTGCCAAGTCTTTTCGCAAAATACGCCATAGAGACGTTCGAATGATGTTCAGCTTTTGAGAAGGGCGCTGAATCAATTAATTCCAGCATTGGCTTGAGATGTCGCGTTTAGCCAAAATATTCCCTTCACCTCTGTTTTTTCACTGTCTCACTAGCATGACGATATTATGGCGTTATGCCATAAGTTTACTTTAAGCTTATCAACGATCGAACGTGGGCGTTACTGATCGCGAATTTCGATTAAAGTTTGTTGAAGTGTACAGAATGTTGCCGATATTTTCATGATGTCTTTAGTAGCTCTATTTTAGATGGAACGTAGCTCTTTTGCTGGCAGAATATGTTTTCCTTAGACAGCTCAGATAGCAATTTTTCGTTACCAAGTCGTATTTAAGCATACGATAAGCATAAAGGCTTAGGGTTTTTCGAGAACCTTTAGAACCACTTCCTAGATAAGCACATCGCGTCAAATGCGGCTTTGAAATCAATAAAGAAGGAGTATAATTTGTTGCCCTTGCCGAGAGACCTCTTAGAGCGCTAAGGTAGTGTGAAAGTACTTGGAATACTACTAACTAGGTCTGTCTGTAACTAAGTACGCAATTGGCTCAGGATAGTTGTGAAAATTTCTATTTTGTTCTGTTTTGTGTAGCAAGACCACTGCAACCACCTTTTTTAAAAAGCGGAAAGATTATTCTTCTCCTGAAATTGGGCGGCACTTATATTTGGATAAGTGCGTTCGAAAAGTATTTAAACAATTTGTAGAGTATTCGATCACCCCAAGAACTTTATTTGTGCTGTCTTTTCATTTTGCAATCTAATACCCCCACTCTTTGTAAGGCAACACGAATTGTAGTTTCTATATAAATCAGGCTTCGCAACTGTTGAAGAAACTCGGAGATTTTTCATGCTTCTATCCCTATGCTCTTTGCGTAGACCGTTGAGTTTCCTTTCTAATTCGAAGTAGGGCTGTTTCTATTGCCTGTTTGGTTAATTAGGCATAAATATGTGCTAAGAGCTTCCTTCTTGCTGCCTGCCTTCCCTAGTCATATCATATTTGCTTTTATTTGTATTTTTTTTTTTTTGCGACTGTGGCAGTGAAAATGTCTGGCACGTGGATGGAGAAAATCTCATAATCACTTGTCGCACCAAGTCGTTGGTTTGAACGGATTCTTTATTTTATTTACTAGTGGACTTTTATATACGTGACATCGGCAACGAATGGATCTTATTCGGATTCTGGATTTATTGGAGATCCGTCTGATGGTACCATTTAATATAGAAAGTCATTTAAAGCGACGGCGAAAGAAAATGAGTTGCACTTTCAGTAACATCAGGGTACATTTTCTTGAATTTCGCATAGTCAGGTGAGTCTTGATGGTTGAGGCCCAGCTTCACTCTAAACTGTAGCGCATATAAGTAAGTAAGTAATGATGCCTCTTATCTCTGTATTATGATGACTTAATCTCTTGCGAATAAATTCTTCGTTGAGCAGAAGTTTTAAAAATGTTAGGATACTTGTTAGCTCTCTGATAGTCCACAATGTACTCGTAAGTTGCACTCTAGAAATCGTCTGCAGGAAAAAATTTCGCGAAGCATTCATTCGAGCTTTGTTAATGTTAATAAGGAATAATTAGATATTAAAATTTCTTTTACTTACTCTGTTCCAAATTTCCTAAAATTACTAATTCTCTAATAGTGTATTTCAACCATTATAACTTCCATTAAAATAACAGCATCCAATATAAGTCAATGTCTTCTAACATACCCAAATCAACTACATCCAACTTAACCAAACGACTCTCGTTCAACATTTACATCGCCCAATACGAATGAACGAATAAAAAGAAAAAACCAAATAAGCGAGACAGCGTTAATTACTCACTTAAATTCAAACTCCAAAACCAGAACGAGACGACACACCAGACAGATGGCGACCAAATCGAGTAAAGTGTCGGTGTTGGCTTTCGTGTCGGTGTCGGTCTTCAATTAAAAAAAATCAATTTTTCCGTGAAAATAAAACAAATTCCCCACAAAAACCGCTAAAATCAAATTGGATCTATTTAATTCTTGAAAAGTGTCGCAAATTTGGTGCTGTGCCCCCCAAATAGCAAGTGCAAAGTGAAATTGAAAAATCTAATCCAAGTCGCGACCAACAAAAAGAGAAAAGGAAAAATCTTTCAAAGAAAAAAAGGAGAAAAAAAATTTTTGTTGTTTTTTTTTTGCACCATACGATACGGGTGGTGAAAAAGGATTGTTTCCTCTCGCGTTTTCGCAGGTTTTCGTTTCATTTGGTCATTTGAAAAAATACACACAAAAAGCAAACGAAAAAGGACGGTGATCTAAAAATTAAAACAAAATAAAATTCTTCTTGCGGTTGGTGTATTTATTGTTGTTGCAGTTGAGTTGCTGATTTTCCTTGGCTAAGGGCTGGGGCCGAGCGGAACGTATTTTTTTCTTTGCTCCTTTTTGTGTTGCTTCCTTTACGCTCCATGAATTCCTCCGGTAGGTACATACACAGAAAAGTTTCCTTAAAAATAAATAATTAAAAAAAAAAAAAAAAGAATTTTTAATTGATATGTTTGTATTGAAAGGATGTGTGCGATGTGTCGGTGTGTCTGTGAGTTTTTCATCCCTTAACCGTGTCCTGTCGGAACGTTTCAGTGTATGAGGTTTTGAGGTTTGCTGCGTTTTGTTGTGTATTTGTGGGGAGATGTACAGCTGGCAGTGCCGGCCTGATTGACTGCCGTTGACTATCATGATATCCTGACTATCCTGTGTGTGGTTGCGATTGTTCGGCCACCCCCCGGCTGGTATGTAGTTGGTCGTGGAGTTGTTGTTGGTTCGATTATGTTGGATGCGAGAATGAAAATGTCATGGATACTGGAACTGGAATTGAATACACCGCTGCTGGTGGCAATGGTCTCTGCAAATGCACAGGGCGATTCGGAAACGGCAAGGACACTTTTTAAGTTTTTTTTTTTAGCTTAAAATGGAAAATAAATTCTTGTTGAGGGGTGTGTTGGTTTTTCTGGTACAAGGCAGAACGACTTCTAAGATTTGTTGTACCTTCTCTGCCTGTAATGGGATATTCTTCAAAAACTGGGTTTTGAGTGTTTAAGTCTTCATAAGACTTTGTGCGCCGATAGACCAAAATGTGCGGGAGATAAAGTTTGCACACGCTATTGTGTCTAGATTGTACAAAATTGTAGATATCAGACACAATCAATGAACTTTTCCGTTCAGTCCCTTTGGCCAAGTGCCTGTAGTTGCGCACTCCAAGATCAAGTCCCATTCCTTTTGAACGAGATCTTCCTCCACTGTGTTGTCTATTCGGGTAGGAAACGGCGCTTTTATATCCATATCAGCCGCATGTTCTATGGTAGCTACTTCAAGCCACGAATAATCTTGTGTTCAAAGCAACGGCCTTAGGATTCGTCCATGGTTCTCGCCATTGAGCAGGAAAAAGATAATTCGGGTCTTATTTACAGTCTTCTCAGTAGTCCTTCGTAGAAGCTTTATTACTTTACTGCTTTCTAAGGCCAAAGAAACAGCGGTTTGTTAGTGTTGTACTTAGGCCCATTGGCCCACTGTCATGCAGTGTGGATCTGTGATCCTCCTACTCTTGGAACGAATTTGAACTTCTGACGAAGCGTAGAAAACTGTAGAATTCAATATTATTAGATCATTGTAGAAGGAACCTGCTGAATGGAGTTTACTTTTTTGGAAGAGAGTTTGGCATGTACAAATTAGGAAGGATTGCTCCTCCTGCTCTTCGGGCATGTAGCCTCTGAAGAAGTAAACACATAAGCCTAATTGCAGTGCCTAGTGATGACACCTGTCATAGCGCTAAAATTTTTCCTATTTTGGAAGATCAAACTCTTTGAGTAATCCACCTTTAGCTAGATTTGTTGGTGGCTGGAGATTTTGACCCAGCAGTTCACCTATGTTTAGTTTTTCTGTTAGAATCCAGCTAACGTTTGCACGTTAGAGTGATTTAAATTTTCGAGAGTATGTTGGTGCTACAATATCCTGAAATATCTCTGCGTCTCAGCACTCGATATAGGTGAATGCTGGGCTACTCTGTCATCTTCATGAGGGATGATCGGCATGCTAGGACGATTTCTACATTTTGTGAAAATGGGTCCAGGGATTTGATAGCTGTCTGACTATTTTACGTATGCTTTGAAGTGGTGGCGATGGCGCGATGGCGCGATGGTTAGCTCGTTTGACTATCACGCAGAGGGTTCACGGTTCGATCCCCGGCATCACCAACAATTTTTCGAATCGTCATCACCCTTTCGGCGGGCAATGGCAAACTCCCGAAAGTAAAATTGCCTATGAAAAAGCTTCTTAGGAGTGCCGTTCGAATTCGGTGATAAGCCGTAAGCCCCGCTCAGATGTGACAAAAATGACAGCATGATCAACGCATGGCCCATATCCGGCTGCCAGCGCCACAGTGTTTTTTTTCTTGCAGCCAGAACAGGACTCCTTTTAGTGGCAATATTTCCGCCTGGGAGACGCTACAGTATTTTGGATGGAAGCAGAGGCCAAGGTTAATCCTTTCTGGGTAAAACCCACTACTAATCCCGCTAGCACTTACCTGCTTTTATTTCTTTACCGATTGATATTGCTCTTTTTCCAATGTTTTCTGCTATCAGTCAGCTAAGCGATGAATCAATCTAAAATTTTGCAGTGTGTCGTATCAAAACTAGTAGTTGGTAATGCCATCTCTCATTAGAAGCGCCTCCTGTCTTCAAAAAGGGATTCTTATTGAAGCACCCTCATATGGCTCGTTTCTTCAGATACTCACATATGCAGCTTTTAAATCTATAGAGTGGTGGTGAGTATCGGTTTGCACTTGAAGTAATATATCAGTACGGTAACACTATGATGTCAGACGCTCATACAGAACGACAATCAAGCTCTTGTACGCTCTTGTAAGTTAAGGAGATTGTTGTCTTCAAATTTGAAACAGAGGGTCTCCTTTGTTTTCTGCTCTCGTTTTTGTTTTCAGCGCCGCTTTTCTGCACGCTTCTTAATTGCATCGATGTAAAGGCGTAGACAATATATTGAGAAGTACGTGCTTAGCAAAGGTTCTGGCAGTGTGTTGCGGCTTCAGCCGCTTAAATCTAGCAATCTCTTCACAGTATTTCTCCGTTGTAATTGCGTCTGTGATATCATAACTTTGATGCAACAAGATAGCGGTCTGCTCGATATGTTAGGACATCGATAGTACTGAAGGCAATACAGATGCAACAGTATGTATATATTCCTGCGGTGCGTAACCATACTTTGACAGCATCTTTTACATCTGTCAACAGTTTTGAGAGAGAATGTGACAAGAACGTGTTTAAGACATTATTATCAATCCAGTCCAATGCCATGGGAATAGATGATGTAGTCCCAAGCCGATCAAAGCTACAAGATAGCATTCCAACTAAGGACTAAGAATAGGTACAACTCCATTCTTCAATAGTTTTGCACTCAGAGTCCTGACAGTTAGTCGGGTTCGGGATCAGGGTTGATGGTGATCTCGAACTCGCTTTGTATCTTCAATCACACGCGGAATCCTACCAGGATATTGAAGCTGCCGTGATGAAGAAACACTTTACTTTTTCGGTCACTGTCCAGGTTTCTGTCACTGAAAAAACAGAACCCTTAGAAGCTGATTTTTAACTAGCCACGTTTTACAGGTCACCATGTTGACTGGGAAGTGTTAAATAATTGTATTAAGAAAGGACCCGAGAACCCAGAACAAAAAAACCAAATTCTATTCATGAAACGTGTCCTAAAGAATCTTACATTGGTGAAAAAAAAAGATGCTCTGCTTCATCGGGCCTAAAGTTAAATTAAACAGCTTTCATTTGAAAAAGACTTGTTGCAGTTTAATTATGATTCGCTGTGAGAGCGTGGGAGAACCCCACTATGCAACTCTAGGAATTGTACTTAATTTTTTAAAAAATTCGTCCGGGCCATGCTTCTTTGTATAGCAGAGATCCTTTGATTCTAAAAACTACAAACAGCCTTGGGATTGCATTCTAACCCTTTACGAAGCAGGGAAATTGCACAGGAATTGTAAAACAGGTCCGTTTCTTGTTCAGGTCTGTAGAAGTCAAAAGTAGAAACATGCCTTACCCGTTTACAGCCATATACATTACTCACAATTGTTACGATTTGAACTTGATGTTAGAGGGTATTGGGTTAAGCCTAACCCAAACAAGGACCTGAGAAAAATTCGACTGTATCTTTTGTCTTGATTCTTCTTGCAAAGAGGACCAGCTTTGTTTTAGACATACCGATGCTAAAGGCACATGTGCGTTGTCAACTAGAGAGTATGCCTAGACAATATACCCCGTCTTAAAACTCGGTAAGGGCGCTTACTTGTTTTTGTTCTTCTGTAGCAATGAACAAAGGGTTCGTTTACAACCCGAGACGTTTACTTCGATACAAGTGATAGTGGAAGATGTGGCAACTTTGTTGAAAGCTCCCATTATCCTTTATTGTAAAATATTGAAAAGGCAGTAATATTGGATTCAAGAAAGAGGGTGTATGGTGACCTCAATCGATCTTTATTTGAAATATACCTAAATGGTGGTGGCGATGGCGCGATTGTTAGCTTATTGGATTATCATATAAACCGTAGGCCCTGCTCAGATGTGACAAAAATAACAACATGAGCAACACAAATGATTCTCAAGAAGCTAGGCCATAGCCCATACCGATCTGCCAGCGCCACAGTGTTTTTAAGTGGTTAGACAGGCTTTCTTATTATTAGGGAATACTTTCGATAGTCTTTAGGAAAACAGGGGTGACAGGATAATACGCCTGAGATCCGTAAGGGGAGATATTTCACCGACATTGGGTATGGAAACTTTGTTTACTTCAGTTTATGCCTTCGGCTATTGCATCAAGAGATAAACAGGGAGATTTGCATAGAAGATGGTCTCTGGTGCCCTTAAATGTGTGAGTCTTTCAACCAAAAAAATTAGTCCTCATTTACAGATTGAAGTATGCATTCATTTAAAGTATTTCACGAAATCAAAGTAATTATCATCCTAGTGCATAATTACTCTTGAAAGTTGAAGTATTTTGGACATAACTAGCGTAGTTTCGAGTATTTATTTGTGCTGACGACATATTCGCAGAACCTACATAGATTAAGCTCTCCTTATGCATGCACTTAAAGTACTGCGAGCTGAGGTCATTTGTTAGTTACATAGTTTTGCTGCAGATGATCCTAATGTTACATTTAATTTATGACTCCGTTTTAGCTATATCAACAACTTTTTGCAGCAAACTTGTTTGATTGATATTTCCTTGATCTTGACACAAAAGTCTAAATTCATGCACCATGCTAGTGTACATAACGCTTTCTGCAATATATAATATTGTAAATGGAATACCGAGTACTGACCCACGTTAGAGACCAGCACTAAAGACGCTGTGTTACTCTCAAAATGCTTTACAAAGTGGGTACAGAAGTACGCACGGGATGAGTGCAATGAATAAACTGTCTGTTTCATAATGTAATTCCACAGGGCAGGTCTTCATTTAGATCCAAGTGTACTCATCTCCGGGCTGTTTTTCCTGTTACCCCACCCAAACTTCCAAATATCGTTATTCACATAGAAACGATCTCAAGACGGCGAGCACAGCAAAAATACAATTAAATAAATCACCAACCTCATTAGCATCTAATTTGTTTTGGACTTTCGTTTCAAAATTAAGGTGACCTAGAATCAGTCTTTCATAACACGTGTGTTTTCTGTTTCTGCTCCGAAAATTTCGCAGAAATAAATTGAAATAAAAATTCATTCAGTTCACATTAAATTGGGCTGACACATTGCCATCGAATTAAGTGTGATATTGTTATCAGCGTTTGTGTTCAGTCAGCATATTCAACTGGGCGAGGATTGCTTGTTTATTTAATGTTCAAAAGTGTTGGATGGGTTTAAAAATTTCCAAACAAAATGGGAAATGGAATGAGATGGACGTTTTGTCGCCAAATTGGCCTCTTAGTTGAAAAAACTTCGATAGGGAAAGGTTATCCTCGTTTTCGTCACTGGCTACCTCGAAGTTCGAAGTTATTGCTGTGTCCTCTCTTGTTTAAAGCATATATACAAGGTTTTGGACTCATTAACCCATTAAACCGATTTTGGCAGCTTTCGTTTCAATACCAGCAAATTCACTGTTTGCCCGTTGAGTTCGGCGAATTTTGTCAATATCATCGTCATATGCTAGAAGTTGCGTGGACTTTTGAATGACTGTGCATTCAGTGTTCACTAGGATCGGGTACAGCATGTTGGCATACATACACTCTTTTGACTTTGACCAGATCTGAAAAATGAGTTGGTCATACACAAAAGTTTTATCTATAATTGCCTTAGTATTCTGCTTCATAAGACTTAAGGTTTCGTCGCCGTTATGCAGTTTGGGGAAGATTTTTTTTTTTTTTTCATATTCTCAGCACCGACTGTGACTCTTATTCTTTGTTTCTTCGTAGTTGGGAAAAACTCACAATTTTTTCGACGACGCGCTTCTCGTACTCGTTTTCCTGTTACATGAGAAGCCAATGTCTTTCCTATATTTTTTCCCTCGCAGAGCTGACAAGCGTTTGTCTGTCTGCATTGCAGCACCGCTCTGTACGTTCATCATTCAAACCAAGGACTTATTGGTGGTTGGCTGTTGGAACTAAGGACATCAATTGTGGCGTACCTTTGCTGGTAGCAAAGGAGCTGTTGAGATTTCGTCAAACGCATTCGGAAAAGATTCTGGCTGTCTTCCAGCTTTTCTGTGTTATATTGGGTTGAACTACATAATATGTCCGATTTTGGCTCAGTCGGAACTAAGAAGTTCTTGAGCGAACATCTGTGCCGGGACGTTAAATTTTGTTTTTTTTATAAAATAAAGTGTTACGTGTGCTTGACGTGTGAGAATTTTAGGGTTCCTTATAAGTACCGCTATTTTTTTTCTAGGAATTATCGAGCGATAAGCGAGCGAAGCTCTTATGCGCCGGCGCGCATGTGAAGCTTCATGTGAAGCCGTTTTGTAGCAATTTCGGCCTTCAATCGCTCCAATAATGCACAGTAATACTCGCTGTTGATGGTTTTTCCTTTTTCGAGGTAGTCCACGAAGAGTATGTCATGACAATCCCAGAAAACCGACGCCATAACCTTTCCGAGCCATTGAGCCTCTTTCGGCCGCTTCGGAGCACTTGTGCCGGCTTCAGTCCACTGCCGGGCACTCATTCTGTTCTCTGGTGTGTAATAGTGGATCCAGGTTTCATCAACAGTTACCAATTTTTTTTTTTGTGAGTGAGCATGCGGGGCACCCAGCAGCAGGATAACTTTTTCATATGCAGAATATTGCCCAAAATATGGCGTGTGCGCTCAGTACTAATCTTTGTGGTATTTGCTAGCTCGCGCACTTTCACTTTCCGGTCAGCCAACACCATTTCATGTATTTTTTGACACTGTCCTCTGTAACCGCATCAGAGGACCTGCTCGAAACCAATATTTGACGGTGTAATCTGACGGGCGATGGCGATGGCGCGATAGTTAGCTCATTGGACTATCACGCAGAGAGTCTAGGTTCGATTCCCGGCTGGGTCACCAACAATTTTTCAAATCGCCATCACCCTTTCGGCGGGCAATGGCAAACTCCCGAAAGTTAAAATTGCCTACGAAAAAGCTTCTAAGGAGTGTCGTTCGGACTCGGCGATAAACCGTAGGCCCCGCTCAGATGTGACAAAAATGACAACATGAGCAACACAAATGAGTGCCAAGAAGCTAGGCCATGGCCCATACCGGGCTGCCAGCGCCACAGTGTTTTTTTTTTGTGTTTTAATCTGACGGAGCATTATCCCTATATTATTTATCCAACTTCTCTTTTGTTTCCTTCGCCGTTTTGCCTCTCAAAAAATAATGTTTTATGAGAGAACGAAAATCGTTTTGGTCTATACTCAACATGATGCCAAACACGTCAACAACGATCAGCTGTCAAAACAAAACTTAAGACAGTATCACACTGAAATTTAGCATGTCTGCCTAAATATGAACGGACTTCAAGGCACAATAACCTTTTTTGCAGTAGCAGTACATTCTGGCGGTCAAGGAGGTTACTAGTACATTGTGTTCAATAGCGAGAATGAAATTCTCGTGCAGTAGCATGTCAACAATGGAAAATAGAATTTTCGTTATTTGAAATACGGCAAAGAAAGGACTTGAGCCTTTGCTCTGTTTGGCCGTTGGCGCTCGTGAAATGTTGACGCAAAACCTATGGACGTCTGGTGGCTTGTGTAACGGTATGGTGGGAACTGTTGCTAACGTTGTGTACAAACGCGGTGAAACTGATGATCCAGTCAATGATTTTCCTCTTTCTGTACTCGTATGATTCGACAACTACACCGGTCCGAGCCTGTACGACGGACTTCTCCCTGTTGTTGCACAAACTGTGAGTTTTAAGAAATGGCGTGAAATTTGCACAAGAAAACAATTCTCTTTTCGTGTGGCTTACGCTATCACCGTTCATAGATCTCAAGGAGTTGCGTTGGGCAAGGCTATTGGCATTGTAGCGAGTGAAACCTTTAGATGTGCTTAAACCGTCATTTCCTAAAAAGCGACTGATCGACATCATTAAGCATTCTGGATGGGATAAAAACGTGAAGCAATGACCCGACTAGTGTCGCTGGAAACATGGGGAAGCAACTAAAACATTATATATTCAAAAGTTATCCAGAAACAAATGTGTTTGGAATGAACTCAGTTCGTTTATTGCAATCAACATAATGCATTGCAGACCAAGTTAACCATGCTGTCGGCAGTTCAAATTCGAACCCTCTTCCTTTACGAATTTAAAATGGGACATCCCCAATGACAATAAGTCGACACCTTTCTCTCATAGAAAAGGTAAAGAAACTCGATAAGTGAGTGAACTGAACGAATCCCAAAAAGTACGGCGACTGGAAATCTGCGCATCGCTTAAATTAAGAAACAAAATCGAACCCTTTTTGCACAGGATAGTCACCTGTGATGAAAAGCTGATGCTGGATGATAATTGTTGAAGATCTGTGCAGTGGTTAGATGCAGATGAAAAACCAAAACACACCCCGAAGCCCGATCTTCACTCTAAAAAGGTTATGGTGACAATTTGGTGGACATCGAAAGGACCAATCCACTTTTAATTTCTTCAACCAAGAAAAACGATAAACGCTATCAAATATTGTGAGAAAATTGGCTGAAAAGCAACCTGCGTTGGTCAATATTGAACAACTTTAACTTTGTCGTTCATCATATGTCGACTTGTCTCTGTCTCCCACTAAGCCACATTGACTTCGATCGAATGCAAAATTATAAAACAGTGCTTTGTCGACTGTCTACAACTATTTTGTAGATTTTCAAAGTATGCAACATTGGTTTTACCGGTCAGTAATTGTTTCCATTTCTTGTCGTGGCGTCAAAACAGACGATCCTGCAGATCCTATTCTGAATTTTATGTTGCCATCGAACACTTCGTTAATAATTCGATGGTTTCGTCGGTATTATGGCGTGTTGCACTATCCTGTTGATAGTGTCCAGCAGACAATGTTCACGATTGTGAGCATTGTTTTTTACCGGAAGCCATTTACAGTGATATTTCGATTTTCTTCATATTTGAAGTACGGCCCGACTATGCCGCAAGCCAATAAACTTTGAGAGACCATCGTTAGGTAGATTTTTTAGATCTTTCAGGAAGTTGAAACGCAATCGATATTCGCCTAACAATTCTGGCAGCAAGTCAATCTTCTAAGATTTTAAACCAAGATACATGCGGAAAATCTTCAATGAAGTCGATGGACACAGGCCTAGTGTTTGCGCACGATGACTAAACTATAGGATCTTCCTTAACAGTAGCTTCAACGGCGCCGATATTTTTATCTGTGTCTACTCTACAACTCAGTGGCTTGGAGTCCAGAGTAAATGTAGTGCGAAATTTTTTAATTGTGTTGCGAATAGCCAACTTATTTGGTCAATTATGTTGACTGTAAAATCGGTGTAGCGCCGTATATACGTTGTTTACACAAACACTGAGCTTGGGACTAAATTCCCATAACTTCTAAACGTTGTTCTCGCATAAGTCTTCTGGAATACCGAGCGGAGTTGCGCCATTTCTCTTACATTTTTCATGATCGAGGTCTTTCTTCGATCCTGTAATGCCTCAGAGAATATTTATAATCTGATCTACATGTGCCAGCTGTATTCGGATTGTTATATCTATAGGCGATGACGCTGTGTGCTGCGCAGTTACAGAGATCGTCGTTTATTTAATTTATATCCAGGCGACATCGAACATCCTATGTAGCTTTTTCCTAAAATGAGCTAGGGCTCGACAAGTTCGGGTAAGGATACTTTAAAGGGCTTGGATGGATGTTATGAGAGAGATTTGGTGCTAAGTGCGATTGACACGTATCTAAATCCTTTTTTGATATCATTGAGCCTAGCTAAATTTTTTCGGGGCTTGCAATAGCATGACATGAGTCTTAAGATGCTGACATATGCAGCTTTGAAATCGATAAGTAAGAGGTAAGTATCAAAGCATCTGACGTAGTGTGAATATAAATGGATAACTATGGACTTAGCCTCTATATTTGGCGGAGTTTATCGGGTCCCATTTCATGAAGATCGTGCAAACAGTATTGAATTAGATAGGCATACGTTATTCTGACTTAGAATTGAGTTGCAATATGCTAATTGTTCTCATGCTGTCTTAAATAATTGGGCGGGTAAGCGGTTTGGTCTGGCTGCCACGTTGAGGTTTAGTTGGCATATAGTTATGTTTATTTCATTTTGATCAGCTGGGCAGAAACTTTGATTTTCATCGCACAAGTTGAATGATTCATTCTGCCTGATAGTGGAGTTTGAGTCGTCGCTAATATTTGAGTGGGTGCAGTTGTGGTTTTACCATATCTTCAGGCGCCGACCATGCCACTCAATTTCCATGCTCATCTCTACTGTTCTCGATTTCTATAATGTTCTTTAAGATATTGATGTACGCACTCATGCGACTGTCGCCTTGGTTTATTTTTGTGTACTTGGGGTCTATTTTATGGTTCTTCGTACGTCTTACAAACATTGTACCATTCGATCCGAACAAGATGGCTTTGTTTCGCAGGTTGTAGCTGGCGAACTGCTCTCGTACTTTTATGTTGAACCCGCTTAAGTTTGGAGAAGTTCTCGTTATCATTCAAAACAAATTGCCTTCTGTCAATCGGTTTCTAATAGTTTTGCTACAAATTCAGTTTTACAGTATCTAGACGAAGTTCTTTTTGAACTTGAAAAAATAAAGAGAGATTGAAGAACTTATACAGTTATTAAAGACTACCTTGTCCTTATTTTTTCTTCCACTACTGTATGTCATTTCCTCTCCATATTCACTAAGAGAAATACAATATTTGTTAAGGCACAGATCGATATATGGAAGTTATAGTGTAAGTTGCTACAAAGCGAAAAAGCTAGAACTCATCATTCACGATATTAAAACCCCGTATGTCCATTACTTAAACGGTTTAAGCGTTTCCCAATTTACAAACTGTATGTATCCAACCATATCCATCATCAAACAAAGCCCTTAAAAGAATCTCTTAAGATTTGAAGGTGAAATGAAATAGATACAAACGAAATGAAGAATGATAAATTGAAGTGCAATGTGCAATCGAGGTTAAACGAAAGTGAAAACTACAAATACTTGAATTGTAGATTAGTAGTTTCTCAGATTTATGAACTAAGAAAATAATAACAATAACAATAATCACACTACATCATATGTACATATGTGATATTTATTTTATTACCTTCTGTCTCTAGGTTAATGTGTTGAGGAACGTTAAAGAGGGCCATGTGAACAGAGAATACCTTGAGAGTGATTAGTTTCAAATCTAGTTGCGTGACCATGAGTGAAATCATTGTTTGGCTCTTGAAGTTCTTGAGTGTCAAGTGAAATTTATTAATCACGCATACATAGTGCTCATCAAAATTTTTCCAACAAGTTTACGAGGAATTTGCTTTGGCTTTTATCTAAGACAGAGATAAACTTGTTCCGAATGAAGGGTTTGTTGCAGTTAAAAGTGAAACTACTTGTGTGTAACGTAGTATGACAGTTTCACAACTAAACTTGAACATTACAAATCAGTTTTCTTTTTTTTTATGGTTTTGGCCAGTGGATGTGGAGCTTGCATAGAATACCCCGTTCATAAACATGTATTGTTGACATACACGATTTGCGAGTTATCATTCTCCTAGTACCATTGCACTCTTACTCGTTACATTTGCTGCATTCTTCGAAGCTACGTGCATACGCACGATAAGGAGAGCTCCATTCAGATGCCCTCTAATCCTGTCATGTGACCTACGAGGTTTTGTCTTGTACGAAGGGTCCGCAGTATAGTAAAATGTCCACCCCTTCGTATATATTGTACATTATGGATGAAGCAGCGAGCCATCGTGGTCAAATCTATAGAGTTATATACGAAAACCGCCGTGCCGAACTAGGAGCTATGTCAGATGGTAGTTGCAGTCCCTTCTTGCCCTCGATGTCCATGGTTTGAAAACAGGAATTGGTCTTTGGCCCACTGCCAGTTACAGATTCACCCAAGTTGACATACGTCCTCTTCATCTCTTTCGCGATGATCTCAAAGTGGATCATTCCGGCTAACACATATATTCAAGATTGTCCAAAAGCCGTTGATTATCCTGATTGCGCTGAACCTGTGGACTGATGACAGTTTTCATTTTTACCTTTGTATCTCAAGTGTATCCGTTCATACCAAAGCAGCATATAGAAGGACCGAACTGACCACTCTGGATAGCAGGATCCTGTGGGTATATTCAGCCTACTTTTGGAAGAATTCAATAGAGTCCTGTCCGATGTGATGCTTTTTGACTGCCATACGCGACTAGGCAGGGCCTTGAATCGTAGCCTGTTTCTAAACATTTTGAAGGAAAAATTTAAGGGACATCTTTGAGTTGATAGTTAAATCTGTGACTCAAAGGTTCGTATACCTCATGGTCTTACGACTCATTACTAACCCAAACTCGTTCACAAGGTTTATAAGTCCCAACCAATACTTGATCCACGCAACAGTCTCTTCTGTGGCGACCTCTAAATTCATTCTCAAGCAATGTTAGCTGCAGAGCTACAAGGAAAACGCCTGAAATCATACGGCACCCTTTAGTTCCGAGGAGATGATCGAATTCAATTGGTTTCACTTCTGCCGACTTGTGTCTCTTTATCGCTACTGATAAAGGAGTTTTACACTTGTTTTACTCCACTTGCGGTCTCTCTTAGCCGTGCCACATTATATCTGTTTCTTGGTTGGTTTTCCTCCTGTGTATACACTCAGCGAAACTCAATTAAAGGCAGTCAAGGCAAAGTAAAAACAGAAGAAATTTCAGTACAACAAATAACCTAAAAGTCTAAATTAATAGTGAGTCCAACCGCCAGACTTGCTCACATGTTCGAAAATCCGACTTAGCATCGAATTAACCACATTTTTGAATTCCTGAGCTGGCGATGGCAATGGCGCGATAGTTAGCTCATTGGACTATCACGCAGAGAGTCTGGGTTCGATTCCTGGCTGGATCACTAACAATTTTTCAAATCGCCATCACCCTTTCGGCGGGCAATGGCAAACTCCCGAAAGTAAAATTGCCTACGAAAAAGCTTCTAAGGAGTGCCTTTCGGACTCGGCGATAAACCGTAGGCCCCGCTCAGATGTGACAAAAGTGACAACATGAGCAACACAAATGAGTGTCAAGAAGCTAGGCTATGGCCCATACCGGGCTGCCAGCGCCACAGTGTTGTTTTTGTTGAGCTAGAATTAGAGCCCATTCCGTTGACAGATTTCCCCACATGTTTTCGATCGGGTTTAATTCCCGTGACCGTGCTGGCCATTCTAAAAAGTTGAATTTATTTGTCTGAAAACCACTCACGACTGGCCCGCGATACATTTATGGCGGCATTATCTTGTATTTGAATCCGGCTGGTGGTCCGAAAAGTCTACTAAAACATCTTTGAACAGAGTAATATAATTTTCTGATTTCGTTTGGCCAGAAATTTTGCAGATTGGAGCCCTGCAATGACAGCTAAAAGCAGCAGAGACCATCAAAGATCCACCTCCAAAGTTTCGTTTAGTGGAAAAGCTCTCAGGACTTTTTATATCATGCCAATAATAATTAAAACCATCTGGCCCATCAAGGTTAAACTTTTTTTCGTCCAAAAAGATCACGCTTTTCCACTGTTCAGACCATGTCATGTGTTCTTTGGCAAAGTGAAGTCGGGCAACTTTATGTACTTCTGTAAGAGCTGGTTTTGACTTCATTTTTTTCCAAACCACTCGATTACTGCCAACTAAAATTTGTTGTACACGCCGTTTACATATCGGCAACTTAAAATCTGAAATAATTTTAGAAGCAGTAGCATTTTTTTGCAAGCCAACTCGGATAATGGCCGATTTCTGCCTTAGTGAGATTTTTTTAATTATTTTTATTTCTCCGGTTCGCGTTGTAATTACTTCCTAATTTACTAACTTTATCGATTACGGAAGCCGATCGATTTAGTTTAATGGAAATTTGGCGATTGGACATACCGGTATCCTTATACGCATGGATTTTGGCGATCTCTTCATCCGAGAGCGTTTTTCCTTTTCCCATTCTGACTTGCGGCCAACAATCATCGAAATTCAAAGTTCTAAATGTAAAAAAAATTATTGTCAATTGTAATCTAATCACCCAAAATAAACTTGATTTCGTTTCCAACTCACAGCTTTTTAGCATAAACAAGACTGCTTTTAATTGAATTTCGCACGATCATTAGTGACGAAACAGATGTTGATGTTGTTGATACTTTCAAAATATACGTTGAGGAAAGCAAAAACAAAAGAAAAAAATTGAACATAAATGTTTATTTACCCTACGAAAACATTTTCTAGACAAAAGTGGATCTGCCTTTAATTGAATTTCGCTGAGTGTAACTCTTCACTTGTTTTGATTTGCCAAGTCAAGACGTCAAGGATGAAGTTTTAAGATAAAAAGCACGACACTTTCTCAATCGATCCAGCCTAATCAAGAGTAGGATTTTTAGAAAGAGCCAGTAGTCATCGGAGTTGAAAAATTTAATAATTTCTGACCTAAATCGATAGGAAAGTTTGGTAGTATGTTGCACCTCAAAAATCTATAATAGAAAAGACCATGAGTGGATTGTAACGTACATTTGTTGGGGTAAACTCTATATTTTTTAACAGTTTACTGTTAAGTCAGCACAAGGGCCCTCGCCCAATTATCAAGGCCCATCAATGACGTAGTTTAATAATGAACGGTGCAGAGCAGTCCTGATCTCCTCGTAAACGCTTTCAAGATTACACCACCGAAGTTTGTCACTATTTGACTAGTTAAAAGCTGCTGTACATAGGTCCTATTGACTGGCATAACCACTTGTTATCCACACCAGTACTTAAAACACGGTACCTTAGTAGTTAGACCCCTGTGGACTTCAGTCTTGGCCTGACTGGTTAAAGGTAGGCTCCCTAAGAGACCATCACGCTAGGTGTAGTTTAAACCTAAATTCTCAGGAATGGTTTTCTATTTGCTTTTGACCCGATGTAGAGTTGCAGTAAGTACTGGGGGCCGTGACCCTAAGATTGGCAGAAGTTTTAAATCGGCCTCGACTCAACACAGGTAGTGCTTTGATATTCTATCACTAATATGGGTAAGCGATGGTCAAGTGTATCCTGGTCCTGGATCCATTAATGTATGAGAATCATGTGAACTAAAGTCAATCGGTTAAGACATCTGTTTAGTCAACATGTACTAGGTGGGGTGAAGAGTAAACTCCTTGGGAATGAAAAAAATTTTTTTTTAAATATTTTTTTATTGTATTCAATATATTCCCCTCTTAGCTTGATACACTTATTCCAGCGATTTTCCAACTTCTTGATCCCGTCCGAAAAGTAATTTACCGGAAGGTCTGCAAAATACCCCTCCGTGGCGTCGATGATTTCCTCGCGTGAGCTGAATTTCTTATTGATGAGCCATCTTTAGAGGTTTGGGAAGAGATAATAGTCCGAGGGAGCTAAATCGGGCGAATACGGTAGATGCGACAGCAATTGGAGCCGTAAGTCATTGATTTTAGCTGTGGTTGCGATGCTCTTATGCACCGGCGCGTTGTCTTGAAAAAACAACATTTTTTTCGCTTCTTGTGAGGCCGTTTTCCCGCGATTTCGGCCTTCAATCGCTTCAATAATTCACAGTAATACTCGCTGTTGATGGTTTTTCCTTTTTCGAGGTAGTCCGCAAAGAGTATGCCATGATAATGCTAGAAAACCGACGCCATAACCTTTCCGACCCATTGAGCCTCCCTAGGCCGCTTCGGAGCACTCGTCCATTGCCGGGCATTCATACTGTTCTCTGGTGTGTAATAGTGGATCCAGGTTTCATCAACAGTTACCAATCGACGCCAAAAGTCCACCCGATTCCGCATCAGCAAGTCCAAACACTCTTTCAAAGTGCTCTCGCGTTCGTGTTTTTGGTCAGGAGTGAGCATGCGCGGCACCCAGCGGCAGGATTACTTTTCCATATGCAGAATATTGCCCAAAATATGGCGTGTGCGCTCAGTACTAATCTTTGTGGTATCTGCTAGCTCGCACACCTTCACTTGCCGGTCAACCAACACCATTTCATGTATTTTTTTGACATTGTCCTCTGTAACCGCATTGAAGGGCCTGCCGCTGTGGACTTGATTGGTAGTGGAGTTGCGGCCACCACGAAACTCTCGAAACCAATATTTGACGGTGTAATCTGACGGAGCATTAGCCCCATAATATTTATCCACTTTTTCTTTTGTTTCCTTCGCCGTTTTACCTCTCAAAAAATAATGTTATATGAGAGAACGAAAATCGTTTTTGTCCATACTCAACATGATGCCAAACACGTCAACAACAATCAGCTGTCAAAACAAAACTGAAGACAGTATACCACTGAAATTTGGCATGTCTGCCTAATTATGAACGGACTTCAAGGCAAAAAGTCTCCATCATTTGATTAAAGGTAATCTAAAGCACGGTAAAAGTATCAATAAACTAGTGGTAGAGGCCTAACAATGGAAATTGCGTGCTCACGTTTTCTAGCCTATAGAACGCTAGACAATGCTGAAAATACATTTTAGCTTGGGAGTATTGTTTCCAAGGAAGACATTACAAACATTCTCGATTGTTACAGAAGATCAGTCTAAATTTCTACCACTCAGTAAATACTCGATCGCTTACGGTACGGTCCCTTGCTTCGGATGAAGGCGTACTCAAACACAATGGTGGAGTATCGATAACCGCAATTTTTTTCATCGATAAATAATCTCTGCAATGTACGAAGTAGCAAAAATATTTTACCACGAATTTGTTAGTTTTCTTGAAACTACCGTAGCGACCTCTATACACAAAATTAATTAAATGGTACAAATGTAATTTTGTTAAAATATTGACAGCGGATTTGAGGTTAGTGAGCCAAGTAAACCTCTCCCCCAACTTAGTAATGTTCATCTGCTATCGATTTTCTTTTTTTAAAACATCAGTTTTAACGGTAATAGAAAATTTTTACAAACATTTTGAAATGTCACGGAAAAAATATGCTGGCTCACCCTCTACAAGCGGTGAAAATTTGCACAGTGGTGATGCGCAGGATTCTCTTTTTGGTTTCTTGTTTTTTTTTTTGCAGTGAAAAATGTTTTCCAATTTTCCCAAAGAACATGGAAGAGTGATAGAGAGGAAAATAGCAAGAATGAGATAGTAAGTTAGTGAATAAACCATCGTTTCATCGGAAAACAAGAACGTGTATTTCATGCAGAGGGTGGAATATGGAATTCTATTCAATGTGCACAGGACTATGACAACATATAGCCGTAGCCGTAGCCTTGCTCCCTTTAGTGCAAACCCAAGTGAGTCAACCCCTCTTGTATGTTATGTGGAAAAAGTTGCCATCTCTATCTGTCTTTCATTGCAATCGGCCACCACCCCTTTTGTGCAGCAAAACCAGCAGTAGGACTACACTGAATTCTACAGTTCCACAGTCTTCTATCACTTTTCCATTGCATGCAAGTTAATTATTTAAAAAAAAAAGGGTAGCTCAACGTTTATTTGAGCTCTTTCGAAAAATATATAAAAAAAAAATAAAATAAAATTGAAAAACGGAACTACTGGCCAAAAAGGGATTTAACGAACGAATTTAATGAACGTGATCTAGTGGATACGAATTGGAAGATAATTAAAATATAAATGCCTACCGTGTGCGGTATTTCCAAAATCCAATAATTTGCATATGAATTTCTCGCCCTTAAAAATAAAAATAAAAATAAAAATTTAAAAATAAAAAATACGGCCCTAACGTGAAACGGGAAGAAATAATCGAAAAGAATTTTTTTGATATTTTTTTTTCTTTTATGGAACGTGCACAGAGTGTGAAGTGAATTGTAGATAGAAATTTGTTAGTAGTCCCCTTTCGAACCCCATCCATTGTATGCCGTATCACCACACGTATCACGTCCGGAACCACCTTAAATAATAAAAAAAAAAACCGAAAAAAAGTTGACGGAAAAGAAAGAAATTAGTACTACTCGCTTAAGGTACTTCTGTCCATTTTATTTTGTTACTTAAATTTAAAGGAAGGAGAGAGGAAAAAAATCGGTTTTTTTGGATTTCTTTTTTAATTTGAATTTTTTTTTTGTTTGTTTGAGGAATTAACTGTGCGAATTGTTGTATTGTTGTATCGCAAGTTTAATTACTTGCACATCTTAGGCGGTAGATTCTGACAGAAATCTGATCGGCGCTTTTCACTTCACAAAATAAGAAAAATGGAAAAATAAAAAAAAGTTCAATGACCATTTTGATTTTATTGAACCGAACAATGTGAATCCGTGAAAGGTAGATGGTAGATACGAATGTGGGTGTGTGTGGATGTTTGTATGTTCATATGTATATGCGCGCGTGCTATAAGAGTGACTCGTGTTTCCGTATGTGTGAAATGGAATGAAAAAAAAAAAAAAAACCAAACTACTTTGACATTTTGCGCTTCTCCATGCTTTCATCGCGTCGTGCTTCAACGCGCCCCAAGATAATATGTCACAACAAAGAGCATTGAAATGGTTACGAAACGACACGCCACGAAGACCAACATGATGATGATGATGATGATGGTGGTAGAGTGCTCCAGCACTACCAGAACTACCAGCAGCAAATTCAAACAACTCTTCTCCTCCCAGACATTTGTTTATTGGTTTTTAGTCTGCATTGTGCATTTCTTTAGCTTTTTCGTTCGAAATATCCAATCAAAGTTTTAAATTTTACTTAAAAAAAAGTAGGTACGAACTGAAATGCAAAAGAGAATAAATACGGATACAAAACCAACCGAACCGGCTTGGTCTATGTATAATCTTATGTGAAAATCCGCTAAATGAAAGAAACGCGCATTTGTCAACCGCATTGCCTACCGGCCCTTCCCTTTCAGTTGAGAAGATTCAAAAGCAAAAAAAAATTTTAAAAATAAAATGCTTCTCTTCTGATTGATTAACCTAGTTGCTCCCGTTTCAAATGAAAAGGACTCCTCCATCCATCTGCAGTTACAAACACAAACACACGGATGCACAGCGATATACGAGTATTCCTGCTTTAACACATAATATTCGAACTCGTACACTGGCACACAATATTGATGAAAGAAAATGGCAAAAACTTTTTCACTTGCTTCACGACTTCGTATATCTGTTTTGGACTTTTTTTTTTTTTTTTCTATTTGAATAATTTATTCAGATAGTGATTCGTGTAAATACGAATGGTTTTCATTATTACAAACTCAATCTGCCTCGGCGTCCTACCAGTAAATGGATAGTTGACCTAGGGTGAGCCTGATGCCTACCATATGGATAGAAGTTTTCAACTTATCATGAGTTGTTCAACTTTAGACACTTGACTCGGGTGGCAATGCGAATAAATAGACAGACAAAGACTTTATGATGCGAATATAGTTGATCAGTCAGTCAATTTTAAAGGAGGTAACTCTTTAAAAATCTCAAACTGTTGCAGATAAAGTGTTGAGTTTTTGTTCGTGATATTGTCTTTGGTATTGGGACAAATATTTTTGTCCGGCACACTTAAACTAACAGCCTTTAGAGGTAAATAAGCCATCAGTTGCTCGGAGCGCCACACGGTGGTTATTCCGGGAACTTTCTGATCAAGGCAGTATGTACTTATAGTGCACCTTTCCGAAAGCTGACCATCAATTTTGTTTTTTTCTTAATCTTTTAGTTTCGATCAAGCGCTGAATTTGTACGTGGGTCATTTTTGCTATTACTGTGAAGTGTCCAAGATAATCTGGTCATCTCTGAAACCTCAACATAATTGTGTTCTTTCATTCTTAGAGCGGTGCCAAAGTCCCGCGTAGGTGAGGGCCTTCACCAACGGCTTCTTCATATAGCAAGATTCTTCGCTAATCACCTTCTGTTCGCCAGAAAAAGTTGGCTCAGTATGTTTTTTACTTGATTGTGAGGCCTCACTTTTTCGTATTGCCCCTTTGGAATGGATCTAAAGACAGTACAGCCAATCGATTTGGACCATATAGTTTGTATTTATACAAGTATCTCTTGTATAAGTTCCATTTATGCAGATGCGTCTTAACATGTTATTTTTGGACATGCTATTCCGTTGGATTGCCATAATAAGGATCTTATACAATTCTCCCATTGTTGTTTGTGAAAGGGCCTTTTTTTTCAATTGCCTTCTGTCATTCCATTTGAAAAATCCGCAGAACAAAATGAACCGCTTTAGTCTTGAAAAACGTTGAGAAGTATTACAAATTCATTTTAAAAGTTTTTGATTGAAATGAGGTATCCACCGCACCTGCTGTACCCAAGTTTGTGCAAGAACTTCGTGAGACTGGTTTGCTTGCGGACAACACTCATGGTTTCCGTAGTCGTATGGTGCGTACAGACGAGAATATGGCTGCTGTGGCCAAAAGTGTTGATGTTTCAGGAACATCGGCACGCACGCCATCGATCTCAAAACTTCAAAATTTTACGTAGCAGCGTAATGAGAACTCAAAGATCTCGGATTGTTCCTTTACAAAGTCCGATTGAATCAGTAATTTAACCATTCGTAAACGACTTCATCGCTTCTTTATTTTCGCCTTACAGCTGCTCGAATCAGACGTCAAATTTGGCCGAAAAATCAAACAAAATTGTCGCATCCGGAGATCGGAAAACGGAAAACGGAAAACACGCACCTGTTTGTCGAGAAACCAATCCATCCACAGGGAGTGACAGTATTGTGAGAACTTTTGGAGTAGTGGCCCATTTTATTTCGAAACGCTGCTAAGCACGATGGGGCGACATGCCAACCAACCCATCAAACAATCAATTTTTTGCGGGGTAAGTTCCGTAATCGTGTTTTCAACTGCCTTGGCGTTGTAAATTGGGTGCCACCGAGTTGCAATTTGGCGGATAATCCAGAAACGATTCAAACTTTCAAAGCAATCCATTTTTCTGAGATAGAACCAGAAACAATTAAGAAGGTCTTGGAAAATTACGCTGACAGGATGCGCTACTGGGAAGCCATACTAAAAAAAATAGATTTTTGCTCATTTTATTTTATTTTTAAAAAGGAACCTATTCGGATTCCTTTGTATAAAGATACAAAGAATTTCAAAGTTAAAGTGGTCGAAAACTCTCCAGCGTAAACTAGCTGTTTTCTTCCCATAATTTTATTTTCGTTGGCCTATCTGTAAGTTTGCCACAATTTTTGAAATTAAAATACATATGCATATACTATTGAACTTTTAATTTTAAAATACACGTGCTCTTTGATTCTAGGTTGGTAGTACTGTGTCAGAATTCATGTTAAAATCTGCATTTATTCAATAGATACGCACATGTTTTGTGTGCAACAAAAAGTCAATTTAGCGATTTTTACAATATGTCTGATTTCGTTGAGCAAAAAAGGTGGATTCAATTTTGTTTGCCGCATGAAATTTCTGCTGCAAATACATTGAGAATGTTGCAAAAGACCTACGGTGACCAGTCTATGTCACTTGTTAACAAGTGCTACAAACAATTCAAAAAAGTCGGAGAAAGCGCTTTAGGCGAAGATCGCTCTGGAAGGCCACCAACATCAAGTGATAAACAATATAGGTACGTCAAAAGAAATCAAAGATTTGGTGCTAAGAATCGTCGCATCTCATTTGGATTTTAAAAGATGTTTTGTGTCTGTTTTTTGGTTTAAAAAACACTAATTTTTTTGGAAAAGAGCGTTAATTTTTTCGTCAAAAATTTACCTCATATTGTTCCACAAACACTTTTTTCGCCTGATTGAGCACTGTGTAACTTTTGGCTATTCCCTAAGCTCCAGAGGCTGCTCTGGGGTCCCAGTTTTGAGACGATTGAGAAGATAAAAACCGGGTGCTTTGAAGGCCATTCCGAAACGACTCTAACAAATGTTTCGAGGATTGGATAAACCGTTGGCATGCATAAGTACAGTGTATATTGTATCGGAAGTACTTTGAAGACTTAGACTTAGAAGAATAAATATAGATTTTAGAAGTTATAAAAAATTTCAGCCTAAGTTTTGGTCACAGTAGTATGAAATGGCTTGCGGAAAGAGTTTTTGTTTATGTTAAATATAAGGACTTATCAGATTGCCACAAAGAACGGTTACTTACAATGGTCCAAACTAAGTCAATCCTCGCTGGTTTAAATAATTTGGCGGTTAGTTTGTCTTGTCCTGCAGCTTTATCAATTTTTAGTCTAAATGACAGCGAAATGTTGGCCATATTCGCCACTAAACAGTCTGCATTGTAATCTTTTCAAATTTGAAAACTTTTAGATTCCACACTATTATGTTTCCATGCGATATTTGTGTCCATGTAAAGTTTGTCAGTAGCTCTCAGCTTTCTTTGCAGTTCTCTCTTATATAGCTCCTTCACTGAGTGAATTCGAAAATTCGCATATCAGATGCGTCGCTTCTAATGGCTTACTGAAAATGACACCTCTAGCCTTCTGTGCTTGATGCTAGTGACGCAAAACTTCTCGATTGGTTTAAGGAGACTCGGTCAGGAAAGGCTCTAGTGGATGAAGTCGTCCGACATCGAATTTCCTCTTAATACTTCACCTACGGTTTGGGATCAAAGATATCTATATCTGCCCCTTGGTAACAACAAAGAAGTTGTCTGAGTTGATGTTGGAGCTGTGTCTTGCTGCCAGATCCCTTTGCGGACTATGATGTAGATGTGATAACATATCAGCGGAGTCGATTAACCTTAGTACATTTCCGAACGTAAGTCGTGCTTAAAACGTTTCTTAAATGACTGGTCGAAAAGTTCGTCTTGCGATCTTTCGCAAAGTTGTCCTTTTCCTATTTGGGAATTTCCTAGGTGAAATCGTCCGTAGTGTTCTTGGTTTGGGACATCTTCCGTTACATTTGCGCAGTCAGACTGAGCATACGGACTTTTTGAGTGGGTCACTGTTATCCCAAGCGACTCCTGCCCTCTAGACGTGATTGTTCTTTGTTCGTTAATTGGGTCATCAAAATTGGAGTTTTTCATGTCAGCAGCTGTTTGCCGCTTCACAACATGTAACGTTTTGCATGGTTAAGCAAGTAATTTGATAGCCAAACCAAGAGGAACATATATATTTTAAATGATAGCGCTGGTAGGTCATTACGGGGATATAGATGCTGCTGTAAGTGAGAAAGTCCCTCATGAATCGCTCATACTTGTAGTTTAGTCGACTGGATTAGAACGGAAACTGATGTCGAAGGTTTTTTACGTGAACAACTCATTGCTTAAAGAATAAAAATTGCGATTGCTGCCTCCGTGTAGTATCACAAATTTAGAGTGTGCGCTGTTATTACGTATTACCACTTGTCACTAGTATTTTACACGTTTAATAGCACTTAGGGTTGTCTAAATTGGTTTGTTTATCAGATGTCTATTGTTTTTTAGATCTTTAATTCCTTAACTGGAATTTTGTTCAAGAGAGTGTAGCTTAGTAACCGTGTCTTTTTAGGTCCGGTGTAAAACATTCACTTAACTCTAATATCAGCAATTATATACTCTCTAAATTATGAGTAATACCAGTCTCGCATCTTCAACAGATAGGAAACCGCAATGCAATAAAGACGTCTACCATTCATTTCGATGTTTTTTTGGTCAAATTTTGCTCAAGTTTCAGCCGGTTTTCTCGATGGATTCGCCAGAAATTGGATGACACCACACACAGTAGTCAGTTGACTGCAGCCATGTGACTCATTTTTGATAGCATATTTCCGTATAATGCAAAACAAAGAACAGGCGAAAAAAAAGAAGAACACGCACCTTCCTTCGGATGTGTAACGAATCGTTTGCTTTGTTTGACATCCGCAATCAGGTTGTCCCACAAAAAGTGGCAGTGCTATGGAATATTTTGAGGTGAAGTAGAAGACACATTTTGCACTTTGACTCTACTTGCTGAGCTAGCATGCTGGCTCAATTACTTTTGCTTACATAAACTTTGCATATTTCCACTCGTACATGGCTCATGATGGCTTTCTTTTATACAAGTAGATCACATAATAAACTTGTCGTACTTGTAAAATATTGCGTTCACCCTTGTAGAACCTGCAATTAACTTTAAGTTGCCAGTTTCTAGGTTCACCAGTGGGCTGTAATTCTAGGTTTGCATTTGATCTTTTAGACAATGACTTCAGTTATCAACTTGTGTTCTTTTGAATCGAAATAAGGTTGTCCGATATTTGCCACTTAAAACAATAAAATTCACTGTTCATTAGAATTCAATCCACACTCACTATTTGGATGACGTATTAATGCAAATAAGGCAAATTTTTGAAGAATGTTCCCAGAGTATTTTACGATGTCGAATTGAATTTTAAGTTTAAACACTGAACCATATTTAATAGTTGAAAGTAAAGCACGCACCCAATGGCTGTTGGAATTTACGACGCCTTCATGGGTTGAATTGTCAATCAAATGCTAATGCTAATCAATGGAACGCGTTTGGGAACTGTGAAAATCGTTTCTATTTCAGATTGTCGTTTTTTTTTTATTGTAATTCCCGCCTGACTGTTCCTAAAAATGCGACTGCAGTGCGGGCTCGAGAAACAATAAATCTCCCAATTTAGCGAGTTGTGCACACCAGTTAGATAGTCGTTGCTTCCCACTTCAAAACCGGAAACTGGGATTATCATATTGCTCCTGGGTAATTTTGAAGACACTGGAACCCGGAGCGGTGGTGTTTAGTCGACAAGTTCAATGTCATTTTACGGCAGATACAGCTCATTCTTGTATCTTTGTTTTGCAATTTTCGATTACACTCAGAGAAGTACCTATATTTGACGAAGCATCCATGCTTTTCCACCAGACACTTGGTATACGCTGGAGCAAAAGCTTCTTGTACATTGCCTTTTTCCTTGTTTGTGAGAAGAAATTAATTTTTTTTGTTGTTAGTCCAAAAAATAGCGATTGACAAAAGTGATTCTTTGCGAAAACCTGAAAGACAAAGTATGATACCTTAGCGTTTTAAACATACAGTTGTAATTTTTGATTGCAAGCTATAATGACTATGAAATGAAGAGCTCTGCAGTATATTTCATAATCGAGGTGTAGGGCTTACTAAAGCTGATGAATATTCATAGCGAGAATGGTGTTAGCGTTTGAGGTTTCACAACATGGAGTGCAACTGGGAATTTCGTCGGAATACTAGAGGTGGTAATGGAGATAGAACAAGGTCAAAGCAAAACACATTACAACTCTGTTGGTGGGTGTCATTTTGACATCTGATAGTTTTGAGACGTATCTATTTAACACTCGGCCAGAGTTAGGAGGACACATTTCATACATGTGACTAAATCAAATTGAGAAAAGTATTTCTTACCTCGCTTCAGGAAATCTCCTCATTTTTCAGCATTTTAGGCGACATCGAACATGTGGTCATTGCAACGTAAGTTGTCATAACCGAATCGAGAATGAAAAGTTTTTTCGACTCCGACAATACAAGTGGAATTCATGGATAATGTATTTGCTTTTGAAGCATTGAATTTGATTCGATTGTGGTTTCTATCTCTTACCTGTGAGTTTCTTTCGGTTTCTGTCATAACCGACTTTTATGAAGCAGAGATCGTTCTTCATAGTCATCCGAGCAGCCTTAAAATCAAACATGTGAAGAGTATCGATTTAAGGTATACTTTTTGTTTCCCGGGAACGGCAAAGGGGAGTGCTTCCTCTATCAGTATCGATATTAAGTGTTCCATTCTGCCTTACAGCCGAATGTTTATCTTCTTCATCGCTAAACAGCTTGCAGCAGTACTGGTTTTACAGTTCCAGCGCCGACTGTTCCTCTTCTACTACGTTCTCATCCTCATCTCTTGGATTTGGGGACCTGGCTCTGGGCCACTCCGCCTTGAGTCGATTCCAATGTGAACAATCTGGTTGACAGTTTTTTGATTATGTCGCTCCCCATTTTCTCTGGTTATACTCGTAGTAAATGCGTGTGAGCTTTGATAACATGTAAACTCTCCGCGAAGTCGTCTGAAACCATTTTCAAAACTGGTGTTTCGGTATTTTTTTCCACCTATGATGCTCTCCTTAAATTGTCATGATTAGGACGGCGCCCATGTGTTTTGGGAGAGGAACTCGCAGAAGCAATCATAATTCCCTTATGCGAGGTTGGGATCGCATGTCAGTACAGGGCGTCATAGCTAAGTCTTCCTCTGAATCATTTTTGCTCTGTATATAATTATTTTATCTTTCTTTTTCCCGTCCTACCAATCGCCCTATTTTAGATGGTAGTGCTATGCGGCATGTGGACTGTTAAGAATCCGGAAATTTCGCATGCACAGTTGTGGTCGTCATCAGTAAGTTCTTCTATTATGTAGCTTGTTTGCTGTTTCACAGCATATACTGTTTTGGAAGGCCAGGTTCTTCAGGGGATAATTCTAGATCTACGGGGCATGAAACCTGCCGTTGATTTGCCGGAAACTCCTGTGTAACCATTTTGGCGACATCCTGACGCCGAAAAACCGAACAACTCTGGGTATTTTGAGGTAGTTGAGACTGACACCGATACGTCCGTATTTTACTTTATCTGAATTAGGCTTATGGCCCTAAGTTCACCCAGTCACTTGAACAGGTCCGGGTGTTCAGGTTCATTTGCGCGGTCGGATTTAATACAAGTACTCGTATATATTGCGAGGTTTCTTAAACTGGGCATGGCAGTAACTACTCGTATTTTCGGCAATAATTGCGTGACCACATGTTACTCATGTTGGAGTAATTTTGTATTTAAGTCGTTGTTGTTTTATAAATAAACAGAATCCTTTATTTATTTTGAGAAGTAGGTGCATGCATATATAAAGCCCTCAACGAAATGCAGCACAGCTTAAGTCAGGGTTAATATTCTCACCTGTCTGATGTTTTCAAATAGTATGCATTCACAAACGAGAACAGTCCGGGAATTCACTTATAACCGTCAGCCTCCAAGGTGAAGTAACTCATAATATCTTCACTCGCTTAACATACAAACGTACGAGTAGGTACCTCAGTTCTAATGTCAGTTAGTTGCAAAGATATGAAGAAGTTTGAACTGAAAAGCAAGTGCAGTCCTCAATTCGCTGTCATTGAGTGAATGCGCCTTCATATGACATGATTTCAGTTCGGTGAAAGAAACATCACTTTCATGACATGCAGTTTGTGCTTAGAAGAAAACGACGATGACAGTTGTAGACTTTGCACATCTAAAGGGGTGGTAAGAGTCTCAAGCGCAAACGTTTTTAATGCGAAGGAGAACGAATACTTTCTCACGCTATTAATCTGTTTAGAATTAGGGTTATGGAGGGTTATACAATAAACGATGTATGTTTTCAGGGTTTGATCAAAAATTGCCACAAAAATTCAATGAAATGTTCATGAATGCCATAAAAAAGTTTGGATTTACGAGTACGTGGGTCAAAGAAAAGTATCTATTTTAAGTGAATAGAACATGGAAAACTGAGAATAGAAGACTTATTCTTCATCATGTCTGGTTGATATTAGAAATAGGAATTAGTGGATGGACTCAGAAGATTAGGACAACAGTGTTCTCACCTAGTTTCTGAGTTGCGTCTAACGTGAGAATGTAAAGAAATTATCCTGCTGTGCCGGAGTAAAGTCTTCCGGCACAATGGACCATAGGCAGAGTCTACAAACGGAATTATAATTTTTTTTCTTGCTGGACATGTGTTCAAATCAAGTGCAGTGGTTAGTGGTTCCCTGGTTACTATTCCAGTATATCTACAGTCCATATCGATACATATCTAAAGAGAGTAGTATCTGTCTTCTTCAATTGTCTCTCTGGGCTAAATTCGAGGACTTTGCGGAACATTGGTATACATTCGCTTTACAGTATATGTCTTAGCCATCTCACGTGAGCGATGCGCATTTTAATCGATCTGATCTAGATTGATATCGCCGTAAAGCTCTTACAGTTCGTCGTTAAATCTTATTCTCGAAACGACGCAAGATATTTTCATGTGCAGTCGATAGAGTCCACGCTTCAAAAACATAAAGCAGGATTGGTACGATTAAGGTCTTAAAAGGTGCGTCCCTTTCCGAAAAAAACAGCGATTTGCATGGTCTAAAAGTACTTCGAACTAGTTTTTTTGATCGTCGGCCAAGATGTCCTTCAGGGTATTGCTACAAGGCTTTTGGATACCTTCTATGTCCACAAAACGCTTTCTTTTCATTGGAAACCGCACTTTCCGAAAAAAAGGCGCACGGGTCCAAATCAGTCGGGTACGGGTAGTAGTTGATAGTTTAAATGGGTGTCAGTCAACTTGTACGGAACAAACAAATTGTCACTTCAGACGTAATACCTCCACTTCTAATGGGCTAAACGGCATGAAATGTTGACGTCAAAAAAGCATTTAATCGGCAATAGATGGCCTCACTCGAAAGACCTATTTTAAAAAAGTCCGATTTAATTTGGAACGTACCTTGTATATAGAGTCTCCTTAATTGTTCGGAAAAGAGGTAAGCCTCTTTGTTTGTTTGTCAATTGTTCTAGTAATGGTGTAGTCAGTGGTGGGTTCATGTCAGTATGGTTCATAGAATAGGCGATGACCCGTGGCATGATCTGCTTTTTCTGAATGTGGGATCAGTAAAGATAACATTTTTTCTGATGAGATCAATGTATTCTAGCTGTAGCGGATTCCGCCTCTGTTTTGGGAGGATTGTTAGCGTTCTCTAGGGATATCACTTTTGTGTAGGTGTTTTCACCCCACTAGTGCTTGACAGATGACTTTTTTGTATCCAGGGCCACGTTCTTTACTTGCTTATTCTATTCGCTTCCTACACCTTTCCTCTTTCCCAACATATAAGAGGGAATATTTCTCTTTTTCAAACCGCAAAGTTAGGTCTTTTATTCATTTCCTTACTGTTTTTTCATTATTCCCAGGGAGATCTTCGTTTTGGAGGAAGAACACAGAGGGACCTACATATAGGTACAAGCAATTACTCTTGGAACTATTTCGAAATCTTCTTGCAAGAAATGCTGGTGAACAGTGCCGCAATTATGTATCTTGTTTGTGTCTTGCTGTTGTTGAATTTTGCTGTCCGTTTTCGTCAATTTATTTTGGGTCAAGGACTAGGGTCGAAAATATTGTCTGGCCCGGCGGGGGTAAGGCCGGGTTTTGGCAGGGTTCTTTAACCAAAATAGCTCATACTACCCCTAGATGAGGGTAACTTTTTCTTAGTTTCAAACCTCAGACAGGACGTGATGTTCAGAGACAAACTATACAAATAACAAATAATCCGCATCGACATAGCTCCTTAAAGTCATCTAGCCCACCTCGGCACATGCCTACTCAGGAAAATATAGTATCTTTCGACTTTTGTTGGAAAAATTGTCGGCCAATCAGCGTCTGAAATAGGGACCACCCAAGAGTTGTTGAAGACTGAACCAATTCACGGCATAAACTGTCACATGAAATTTTTCATTTTTAAAATCGAGTCAGATACGTCTGATGTTATTGACCTCACAGTTCCAGGTTGTATCATACCAAAAAACTCGTAAAACAAGTCAAATAAACTGAATCCGCGCGTATGCTAAACTATTCTTTATGTGACTGTCAGTAAATTCAATCTACACAAATTAATATCTTTCAAGTCAAAAATATGCCCAAGATCGCGTACTCGTATGCCATGTGGTGTTTCATGTGTGCCCTACAGAATAATTTAAATTCTCTTAAGCGTTAGATAGAAATAAATTTTTATTTATCAGCTCAGATGTGGGCAGACAAATTTAAATTGATTGGTTCGCTTATAAATCGTCTTCCTAAAACGATGAGTAAACGTTTCCATTTTATTGTCAGTTAAGCGGGCATACATATGTAGAAGCAGCTACCATTTCAAATTTATCGTTATCGCGCGTGTGTATGGCATAGTTAGAACTATTATTTCAAATTTTCTAACATAAAAATTGCCACCCAAAACAGTAAAATAAGGAAGCACCAGTGTCAGCATAGCCCCCCCCCCCATTCACAATCAATGACAAATCGTACTGGGAATTCGCTTGAAACGGCCTTGGCGACCAAGAGTACTCTCCCATTAGAGTGTTGCATTAGTTAGCGCGAATAAATTATCACGGTTACAATAGCTGACGTGATACTGTGAATGAGAGAACTCACATTCATTCGAAGTGCATGACATGGAAATAGTCGCATATCATGCATCTAGTGGTGTTGCAATAAAAGTGAACCACCGCCCGCTGTATAACATGCAGGCAAACCCAACATGGAATTCCGTTTATAGAAGCCGTGTTTCGAGGGTGTGTGATCGACGACCAACCAACAGACAAACAGATACAACAATTGACAGTAATTTAGCGCACTTCTAATCAACAAAGATATGTTTACATGCAGTTACGAGTACACTCAATTCTATTCGTATTCGCATTTGTGAAAGTAGAATACCAATGATAAGGAGTGGATTAAGGAGCTAAATTAATTGGCATGACGACCTGGATTAACCTTGTTTCGAGAAGGAAATACTTTAGTAAACATTCATTCGCTGATTACATCAGCAGAAGCTCAACTGATAATGCTTCGCTTTGCGAGTGAACTCAGTCTCATTTAATATTTAATCGAGCACACACAGCGCTTTTCGGTGAAAGTGAATGACAAATAAAGATAAGCATGAGCTAACATAAGCTACCCCCCCCCCCCCCCCCCCCCCCCCCCCAATCCAAAACTGCCCGAAAGTCAGCCAATTTTCTAAAACAAACAAATAGCCAGCAGAGGCGACCTTAACCTCTTGAATCCAAAAGCAAAAAAAAATAAATAAAACGTGCGTAGTCCGACATTCAAGTGAGTGAATGAGTATACGCACCTGGAGGCCAGTCTTTTGGATGTCGGATATCATTGGATATGTGTATCAAATGTGACACCATCGGCAATGAGTCATTTCATTGGGTTGTTAGTCTTATTTTCTTTTTCTTTTTTACCGCCTCCCGACTTATGGCTAGTCCTAGACCAGACGAAGAGTGAAACTGAAATTGATTGTGCGGGGAGGGATAATCCCGTATAGTGAAGTTGATTCTGGCCTACGTCAAGTCAATGGAGTACCAAGTTGAATGTCTTAATTGACTTCTTTTGGCGCTTTTGAGGTTTTTCGTATGTCGGTTTGTTTGTGATTGTGAAATAAAGTGGATTGAGTTGAGTAAGTTTGAAAATAGAGAAAACAAAAATCAAAAAATCAACTGCTTACGGTTGGAAGGAGGAAATTTGTTTGCTTAAGTTGAATTGAGTTGATTGTATCACTTGCAAAGCAACAAAATTGTATTTAATTGAATTGAATGGATAGTGGATGACATAAGACTCGAAGCTGCTCGTTAAGAATCTTTAATTTGAATGCTATTCCACCATGTTTTCACGGTGGTTAAATTTTTCGTCTACTACGAGTACGTAATAGAATTCGGGTTCGAGTCACAGTCCATCAAAGAAAAACAGGAAAAGTGATTTTCAGACGTATTGACCCATCGCTAGCTACAACTTTTTCCAATCTTTTTGGCAGAGCTCGAATAACGTTACGGTAAAAGCGTTCATCTTTTGAGGCTATCCACGAATCAAGCCATTTTTTGATGTCTTCATATGAGCGGAACTTCTGAGCAACCAGATCATGTGCCATTGAACGGAACTAGTAATTATCGGGCATCGCAATATCTTGGGAATATGGCAGGTGGGGTAAGACTTCCCATTTAAACGTTTCTAGGTAGGTTTTAACGGGTTTGGTGACGTGAAACGTGAGGCCGAGCTTTGTCATGCTGTATAATAACTTTTTCATGCCTCTGCTCGTATTTTGGCAATTTTTCGCGCAGTATTCGGCTTAATCGCATCAATTGAAGTCGATAGCGTTCCCCGATGATGGTTCGTTGGTTTTCAACAGTTCATAATAAATTACACAGACCCGGTCCCACCAAATACACAGCATAACCTTCGCAGCGTGAATATTCGGCCGACGCGACGACGTAGAACCATGACCGGGCAGTCCCCTTTCTTCTTCTTCTTCTTTGAGTTGCTGTAATGAATCCATTTTTCATCAGCCATCATGATGCGATGAAGAAAACGCTTCCCTTTTTGCCGCTGGGGCAGTTGTTCTCAGGCGAAAAAACGACTTTCGACACCCCTTGGCTCTTGCATTTGGTACGGATCCTTTTCAACCAATGCCTCCAATTCAGCGTCTTCGAAGGATTTTGGTCGAAATCATCGAAATCACCGTCTTTGAAGCGACGGCACCAATCCCGGCAGGTTGTTTCACTTTGAGCAGCATCTCCGTAAACTTTTTGGAGCTCTCGACACGTTTCAGCCGAAAATGAAGATTATTTGGACCATTGAACGGATCAGCTGAATCTTTTCCAAGCAGTTTATTTTATTCGGTGTCCTTGTGTCATCAGGCGTATTTAGGCAATGTAGCACCGATATGGGACTAAGCAAGTTTGAGCTTAATGTTTTCAGTGCTACTTGATTTGCCGTGAGTATATGGATGGGAGAGCCTTTGATTCTTGTTCTATGAATGGTACAGCCACATTCTTTGATCACATGAGGATTGAAAAACGCTGGGACTTTTTCCCCTTGCCCTTGCAACATTTGTATTTGAACAATGAATACATGCACATACTTAGGTGTACATGATGGAGATCCATACACCTCTAAGGTGTAATGCCCCATGAACGTCGGCCTGGGATCAATATATTAAAACTTATGTCGAAGCATAACGTATTTAAGACTGAAGGACTCTAGAACAGCCTTTAAGGGGTTGGAAAAGAGGTTTTTCTCAACTCATCAGTCCGACACTTATTTTGGGACATTTTGGATTTTGTTGCAAAGTGGGTGTTTACCTTTCACAATGAAGACTAAGTCATAGACATGGCCAATGGCCCTTAAACCATCAAGGATCATCTAAACGTTTTGCTGAGGATATTTTTCTTTTTTTAAATACGAGTATATGAACGAGTAGCTTGCAGAAACAATTCTTCGCAAAGCCGACCTCCTCTTCTGTGCGGCGTGAGAGCATTTGATTGTGGTGTTTTATTCATCTTTACCAGAATAATGCCTGTCAAATCGATACTAATGATGTTTGAAAGCTGGATGTGCCTCTCTATGGTTTTTCACCGGTAAAGTAGTACGAACATATTACATCCTCAGGGTAGGTCGTATAGTGAGTTGACCTCTCCCAAAATCGAGTTGATCTTAGGCTATTTGATGATTTTGGCAATCTAGTATCCAGAGACAGGTGTAGAATCTTTAGAATAAATCGCCTTTCTTTGTAGACGGGAATTTAGCTGGAAAATTGAATGTTCATTGGAACGTCTAGTGTATCTTTATAACGCAATCAGTCTAGTAGCCGTCGCCTTTCCTGTTAGTAGTCCCGTCGATAGCGTCTTAGCTAGCATTTTCCTTAGATGAAGTGCACCATAAATTTATATGTTATAGTTTTCGAGTTGCCTATATGGTATGTCCTCGCGAGCGATTCGATATATATTAGTTCCTTTTGATTTCGATTTTGGTCGCCTTTCACTAATAGGATCTACCTTGGCAGCAGCAGACATTGTAGTTGTATTGCCACTTCTAAAAATATAGTTTCTCTTCAAACTTCGCACTTATGATTGACCATAGAGGTAACATTACTCTGTCTAACCAAAAACCTCGTCCGTGCAATTTTGATTATTAATACCTCAGCCCAGGCAATGGAGTTTCGAAAGAGAGGTTTTTATAGTTTGCTTTGGAGAACAATCGGCCCATTTAACTTGGTGGGATATTTTTTGTTTTACTTTTTCGACGACTCAGGTGGTGGCGATGGCGATAGCGCGATGGTTAGCTCATTGGACTATCATGCAGAGGGTCCGTAGTTCGTTCCCCGGCATCGCCAACAATTTTTCGAATAGTCATCACCCTTTTGGAGGACAATGGCAAACTACCGAAAGTAAAATTGACTATGAAAAAGCTTCTAAGGAGTGCCGTTCGGATTCGGCGATAAACCGTAGGCCCCGCTCAGATGTGACAAAAATGACAACATGAGCAACACAAACGAATGTCCAGAAGCTAGGACATGGCCCATAGCCGGCTGCCAGCGCCACAGTGTGTGTGTGCGTGTGTGTAGGTAAGTTGCGTCCAATGAGTTGCCCCTACAGTTTTAAAATATCCTCTTCGGAGGCCATTTCAAGCTGATCGACCTCTGATCGAAATTCAAAATTTTTTTGTACCTGTGTTTATTGATTTGTTGAAGAGTAAGCCCGGAAATGATGCTTAAGTATCGACAGATTTGCACGCAGAACTTTCCTGTGCATTTACAGAAGCTCGTTCATGGTTGCCTTACCCATTATCTTTTCATCCTTTGGGACGGCAAGTTACTTTATAAAACTATCGCAAATCTAGTGCATGGTTCCTAGCAACACGACAAGATTAGTAGTCACGCAGAGGTTAAAAAATGGGCGTAGACCTTGTCTTATGACAAGAACAAATTGTAAACCACATTTTGCCAGTTCAATCTCAGCTCCGTGAGACTTTCAATGCATTTGTTTTTAGACAGATGCCTTGACAATCTATCAACTATTTAACAGGTGTTCTTTCGTAAAAGGGTTTCGAATGAATCAGTCAGTACTCTGATCCCTGTAAAATCACCGTTTGTTGAAGTATGCCAAATTTCAGAAGCCGACCACTGAAACTCTGGGTCCGCGGGTATCGACTAAATATTAAACAAGAAAATTATTGTTTAACACAATAGTAAAATTGGAATGACTTGATAACAAATAAATTTTTCAAATTCCATCTACTATCCGTATCTTTTACAGTAGTGACAAGAATTAGATAAGCATTCAAAATAAAGCAAGCCCACCTCTTCGTAAGTACTAGTGAATGTCGGCAAGGCCATCTTCTCCTTCGTATGTGTTCATTTCTATAAATACCCTGACTATGCAGTCAACTAAATAATTTGCTAATCTTATGTGCGAGCAATATAGTACAACCCTCCCTTGGGTTAAGTGTTAAAACACTATAAAACTAATTGATAACTTGGAGTTCCAACAAACTGTACGAGAGTACAGCAAAGATAAATCTGGTCAGGTTGTCTGTGTTTCTATGTGCTCTGGATGATGGCTCTGTTTAATTTATTCACCTGGAACAGATCCCAAAAAGCCAAAACAAACATGGCATGGCATGGTGAGACAGGGTGTGGTGGTGAAGTTAAAATATTTCGAATATTCATTTCGGCATCATTGTTAGGACCATGTTAATCTATTGTGTTGTTGGTTGTCTTCGAGATATTCATTCAGTCATTACCTCGGGGACAGAGGGAGGAGCACAGCGTTTATTGTATTTCTTGGCATTGCGCCCTAAAAGCCATAACGCCGCCAGCAATTGAATGCAGTAGAAAGTTTTCTTCTTTCTTTCTGTATCATGAGTGTGCAATGGTGTTGTATCCGTTTCCTATGTTTGGTTTGGTTTAGTTGGAGTTGGACAAAAAACAGAGAAAAATAATCAATTTTCCAGTCGCATTGATGGTTAAAAAAAAAAAAAAAAAATTAATTCTAATTCTTAGTCAGCAATCAAGTGAAATGAATATTTGACTTGTATCTCGACTATGAGTATTATTTCCCTATCCCCCCCTCATATACGACAAGCAACAACGATATTGAGTCACGAGACTTTATGCCCGTCAAGTGGAGTGTATCTTCGTTTGTTGTGGACTACATAATATGCAAATTAGATACTTGTAGGAAGAACAAACTCTGTGATACTAGATACTTTGGTTGGTTTGGTACGATAAGATAAGATATTCAGAACCGCCCGCCACCACTCTTAAATGCTCAAGTGGAAATATGGTATACTTGTATACAACAAAATTTTGTGGGAAAATTCGTTTCATTTGAGAGGGGTAAAGAGGGAAAATAAAGTTCTTCACGCGGGTTTTTGTTGGTTTTTTCTTGTTTGAGGGAGTGCCATTGGTAGTTGTATCGCAGTATTTGTAATACTATAGCCAAGTATCTGCTAAAAGTACCTACTCTAGTTTTTATTAAGGGAAAACATAAGCTCGAGACGTGCGGAATAAACATTCCGGATGATTTTGGCCATAAAAATAAAAAAACATTTTCGTGGGTAGTTAGGTAAATGGTTAAGAAGTTGTTTTGTTGATTTATCTATGTCACGGATGAAATGGAAACGGATATGAATACTCGTTCTATTCAAAATAGAAATTGTTTTAATTGGAAAGTTTTTTTCTAGTCTTTTCGTTTATGCTTTGACAATAACGAGTAGAATTTTCAAATGGATATTTTAATTTTATTCTCGACTGTCAATAAAAAGTAATTAATATGGAATGAGAGTTTTGGAACGAGAGTTCCGACTATTCTTTGAAAGGAGTCGTTTTGATATAAAGCAAGGACAGAACAATTGGGTGATGAATTCTAGAAGTTTACGACTGGCTGAATTCTCATCGTTACTGTGAGAGAATTAAAAAAATATGCCGTCTAACAATTGGAGGAAGTCATAAATCTATTTGAGAACTTATGTTGTGGAACTTTTTAGAAACGAATTGTATCTGTCAACTTTGAGAAGTTGTAATCGAAAGTTTTATGCTTAGTTCCGCTTCCCATTCGTTGAGAACTCATCCAAATATTTCTTTATATTCCGGGCGAGTGCAAAAAAAAAAAGTTTTATATCCGTTGATGAGTCCAATTTGCAAGCCTTATAACTCTAGAAATTCTGCAAATATGCAGTCCTTCGTGTAGACTTTCATGGTGGCTTGTGAACGTTGAGAAAAAAAAAGATTTAGACAATGTTTCAGTCTAAATATACATATGTTCATTTGTCAAGGATATTAATCTTACTTACGCCAACGTTGCTCATTCAGCAACTGATTTCAATTCCTCGTGAGATATTGTTTTGGACATTGAATAAGTTGTCGCTGTTTCTTGAAAGATAGCAGAAAAAGTACTCCGTGCATGGAATTTCGATTTTAAACGCACCTGTAAGGTTGTAATGTATCTAACCTTTAATTTCAGTGTATGGTAGTTCACTTTAGTGTAGACAAAGTAATTTTTGATTGGTTCGGAAAATGTCTACTTTTGTGTCAAATAAAGTGTATTTGCGAGGAACTTCATTGCACTATTTTATTCAAAAGAAATCTGCAGCTGAGTCACACAGAATTCTTGTTGAGAATTACGGTGACACTGCTCTGTCGGGTACGACATGCAATACGACAAAATCGTGGGGTAACCCCGGCCATGTATCAACATCGCTCGCAAAACCAAATATCCATGGTTCGAAGATTCTTCACTCCATTTGGTGGGCAGTGGCAGGTTTTTCTTGTTAAATTTCGTTTAAAGATTGATCCACTTTCAATCTAATAAGAATAATTCCAAAAGCTTTTTTTTCTTTGGTGCGACGATGCCGACGACGATACAGAGTATGTAGAAGGGTTAAACTGTGTTTTGTGGCTGAAGGTCACTGTTACCTAGTAGCCACCAATGGAATCATTGTGCCCATACGACAGTAGTATTGCTCTCTGAAATAATTGAAAAAGGACCGATTGATTGGAACCACAAAGCAAGAGATATTAATCTCACGAATGTCCTTAGCTTCATAATACATAATTCCTCTATCCCTTCGAACACATTTCACTGTGAACATGTTTCGGATATTTGCTTGTTCTTGCAGTTGTTGCGAAAATTGTTTTGCACCATGGATGCTAATGGTGAAGTGCCTAATTAAGTTGATTTAAAAAGTTAGTTCGACTCAGAAGACACCTCATCGTAGTTTTATTGTAACAGAATCGGTAACAAAAGGCTCCAGTTTCAAAGCGAGTTTCATTTAAAATTAATTGCTATACAAAAGGTTTCTCCATGTAAAAGTGTTTTTGCATAAAGACTCTGGCTAGAAAACTTATTGAATCCTGTAAGAATCCTATCGGCCATCAGTTACGTTGTAATTTGCTTATTACTTACTTACATACTCGTAGATGACGCTACAGTTCGGGGTGAACCAGATCCTCAGCTAAAATACCTTCCAAGGTATTTTTCCAGTTGGTTCCAGTTTCGCATATCTTGTTGACATGAGGTCGTCCACAACTGCATTGTCGCTTTGGGTTGAATTCGAAAACTTTCCGGGTTAGGCCGCTGGTTTCGAAGCGGGTTCAAGGTGACCTATCCATCTGTGCTAAGCGTACACTTCGATTTTGAAATGTCTTCTTCATTTGCAAACAATATGCAAAAAATACCGAGAATTACCCGACTAACTTGACTTTCAAAGCCCCGAGAGCATTTTCGCGGAGTCCGAGTTCCTGTTCTGTAAAGCAGGAGTGGAATGAACAGTGTTTTCTATAAAGTGTTTTTCTTAATTGCATTCTAAGCCCAATAATTGCCAAAAATGATTCTCATCTTGAGTTTCGCGATGTTGTGTATCCGCTATTATTGACACCAACAATTTTGTTTTTCTTTCATTGGCCACTAAACCCATGCATTCAATAGCTTTAAGCACTCCATTGACTGCTGGTTGTGTTCCTCTCATGTAAACTCCTTATTTACTGTCTGTCTTGTCGAAAGAAATTCAGAGTGGACGACACCACGGTAATCAAAGAAAACGGTCAACAAAGCCTTGGTTTGGATCACTCTGCCGGGGGTTTTTAGATTTTGGCTCGCCTGAGAAGCTCCATTCCGATGATTGTTGATTAGTTTCAATGTCATATTCATAGGCCAATATCTCCTCAACGGTAATGATGCCATCAATAACCCAAAGAAAGCATATCTTGAGCGGAATCAATGCGATGCTATTTCGGCAACAAATTCAGCATTCTCGTCACACACCGCGCTTCCACTCGTCTCATGCCCAAAACGCCGTGCTTACCGATCCGATCGAGACACCAAGGTCGGCTGCTTACAAGACGATCTATGAGGACAGTTTGAGTACGTCAGTCATACTGGTGGATGAGTGACCGGAACTCGACGAAATTGTCCAGTCCCCGTAAGCTGCCGTTAAAATTTCAATGCCTCCGCACATAATACTGTGTTAGAAATACAAAAAAGGGAGAAAAAAACTAAATTTGGCACTGCGAAATTCACAGAACACAATAAACACTTATTTGTTTACAATGATATCTCATAAGACAGATGTACCAATCTTAAAAAAAAGCTTTTGAAAATACTACCTTGATCAGAAAGTTCCCGAAGTTCCCAACACACATAGAGATAGATGTACTCTTGGCTACGTAACTTTTGCAAATGTCAAGCTATGACACTAAGATTTAGAGAGAATATCGACAACAGATATACCAACTTAACAAAAAAAAAAACAGAACTCAAATCGGAACAATGGGAGCGCCAAACGGTGGTTATTCCGGGAACTTTCTGATCAAGGTTGTATCTCATCTGCAGCTTGTTTAAACGGAAAATTCGGGGTACTTTTTGATCAGAAGATACATTCAGACCCCATATCATCAAAAATTAGACGGGTGTGTCTATTAATGTGAATGAATTGCGCTATTAAACCATGACCAGTGATATAGTATGGTCGGATCGTGAAAACATATACATAAGTGGGCGAAGTTTATTTTCCCAAAAAACGGCACCACGTGCCACACAGTTGGCGAAACCAGTAGCTCTTTTGTAATAAGTTTTCCTGCATTCACAATTTCCGACAATTTAACAATTTCACAAATGCCAAGTGAAGGAATAGGTTTATGTCAACGCTCCGAAGTAAATTGAAGCACTCAAAGCCAACAGCTGCGTTGTTATAGATAAAACTAAGTCGCAGATGTACGAAATTGTAATGACCACTTTTATCAAAAGAGTCGGAATGTGCAACAGAGGTCGTATAGGTCATTTTAATGCCCTGCCATTCTCCTATGAATTTAAATAAAATACAAAGTTTACCCTCTTATTGGAAAACTATTTTCTGTGTTATTAATCGATTGCAGTTGCAGTGTCTCCTTTCTTTTTCGGACACCTCTTATGCTTCAGCTTGATTTAATCTGACGTGCCTTATCCCAGATGAGCAGAGAAAAATTACTTCTGAGTTTTTTGAATGAATGGTATTATTATTCTATTCCCAAAATGGTTAACAGAACACTATCAAAAACGAAAATCCAAAAATCAAAACCCAATGAGAATTATTTTAGTGAACTGTGCATCTCTGCTTATTCTGTCTGGCGAATTGAACTCCCAAGATCTCAGAAGGGATAAAATCTCACCATTGGAATCATCGGGAGAAAATGAGACTACGTACTAAACAAAAGTTAACATTTCTATGTTTATGATATTCGTATATAGTGCTCTTTAAAACTACCAGTGATCTTAAATTCCCTATCTCCCATAATCACCAGCTTTTTATATTTCATTCTTTTTCTCCATTACATAATCATAAAAGACGGGAGGGAACACAGTCCCAAGTGGCTCTTAACATTAAGGCACTCTTAGAGAATACACTATTCATAATTATGTATTTTTTTCTAATATAGTAGAACAAAGCTAATGAAAACAAATCTTGATTATAATGTACCCGGAAGCCATGGTCTTATGATAGTGAGGAGACACTTCCACTACAAACAATAAATATCTCATTTCTACTAAATGACCTAGAAACTCAAGTCAGAGATATCTCAAGTCTTTATGTACTCGTACTCCCAGCAGAAGTGATGTTTTTTGAATGGAAAATAAAATTCCCCCAAGGATTCATTTGAATACTGCATACGATGAGTACAGTAACGTCATATGAGAAAATACAACAAAATCAAAAACCAACAAGAATTCTATCACCTTTGAATTCAAATTCAATAGGAATTGTTTCATCAACAACTTGGCATAGTTGAATTACTCGTAGTTGGTAGATTGTTTGGAAAGTCACCTGGAAGGGGTGAACCATGTTTTAAGTGTAACACATTGCGTGAGGGATCTCCGAAGTACGAATTCCTTACGGTGTGCAACCAAAAGGCAGATAAACCGATTTGGCAGTGTGGAAAAGTTGAAGGATTCAAACACTTACGAGTACCATGACATACATGGTCACCTTTTAAGAGGTATTGCAAATATTTTCTTTTTTTCTAAACACCAAAGCCTATTAACAAATTTTCTAATTTTCTTTTAGTTTTATTTATTGTGTGGAATGTCATCGTCTACCTTTACTTACTCGTATGTTTAGAAAACGTGTGCAAAATAACTAAAAGCCAACTTCATTGTAAGCCCAGTCTGCATGACTGAAGGGAGAAAAGAAAAAAAATTTATTTTCAATGTCAACGTACACTTGAAGAATTATAATCATAAGAGGATTGGTAATAGAAGTAACAGTAGAGCTTAAGAAAATCGACATGTGGTTATATGAGCTCTTTTGAGAAAAAACCCATCCACTTGTCTATTTAAACAACAACAGACAAGAAGACAATCAATGTCATCGACTCAATGATGAGGTTTTCCCTTCAATTCAAAAGTTGAGCACTACTCTTTGTGCATACACTGCTCACTGCAGTTGAATGTGCATGGAAAATTTGTTAAAAAAAAAAACCGAATTTTAATTAACCACATATCGTGTTAAATTGTTTTGCCCCTCTTCTCGAGGCTAAGTCAAATCAATTAAAAAAAGAAAAACTTTCACTTGGCTTGAAAGAGTGCACAATGCGCAAACCAAACCCATCCCCTTGGACTGGTAGTCGTAGTCGTAGTTGGATTCATATCATTTCATCAACTATCGCTAATTACCAATTTGATGAGTGTTATCATTAAAATGTCGATAAAAGAGTTGAAGCTAACGACGATAAACCATGCTGTATACATTGTATACAAATGTATGATAGCCTGTTGGGTCAGATACTTTCTTATCTTCTCGGTTTCATTTGGTCTTTAGCTAGTTATATCAACAACAATTATGTCGTTATTATAATTGCCCATGTACGAATAAATATGTTCAGCTGCGAAAGCATTTGTTCCTACAAACGAGTACAGTGCATGCATAAATGATCTGACTAGCCGGACTGAGTATGTCAGGGAGGATTGTGTGTTTCCAATTCTACATCAACTGCAAATACCAAGGCTGTTCAATTAATTTGTTTACACAGAATCTGAATGTGTGTTTTCGCATGATTTTGTTGTTTTTTTTTTTTTTTTTGCCCCTCATTTCAAATAAGCATCTCAAATCTAGTGCATCTAGTGTTTTTAGGTTTGTTGTTCCAGTCACAAAGACACCAGAACCATATCATTGAATGTAGATTTATGTACCTATATGTAAATGTAAATTTTTGAAAAATCACTTTATTAACTTGAAAATTAAAAAATGAACTTGGCCATTTGTTTGGTGTTAGATATTAGAGAGGAAAAATAAATAGAAAAACCCACGCCCACCTCTGTTCTGGCTAATAATAATGCGCTAACAAATTTATTTATTTTCTTACTTGTACCCTCACAATGATCTATGTATATAGTTTGTGATCAATAACCAAACTACTGACAGATAATATGTGTTCTTGTGCGAGTATAGTATATAAGTTGTGCAGTATGTATGTGTAACTTTGAGTTTTATTTTTGTTACACTTGATCATTGACGAATGTGTGAATGCTTAGACTCATATGATTTAGATAATTTTCGTTTTGAAGGTGTAGAAAGATAATTGAATGAGTTGTTGTTATTTGAATGTACCGGATAAATAAATTAGAAGAGCGATTGAGTTTTTGAATGGAAAATAAATACAATTGTTTGCTTTAAATGATGCATAATTAGGTCTTGACTTGAGGATAATTTAAAGATTTTATGTTCTTCTTCTATTTGTGTGTGCGGCATCTTCTCCGTACAGATTAAGACTCATACAATTGTTTTTTTTTTTTTTTTTATATTTATAAATGAGTTCTTCGAATTATATTCGATTACTTCTAAGGAGTGATAAATCATTATTTTTACCTATCTCTCGGTTAATGTTGCGAGAAGTACTTTTCATCAGTAAAAACGTTAATAAATCAATAAGGTCTTAGAGAAAGCTTTAGGTTTATTAATTGTCTTGTAGGTAAAGATATTTTTACCGAAATGGCAAAAGACTGTACTACGTTGCTTTATTCTCTGCAACAAAATAATAGTCAGATGAATTTTCTAAGCAAGTTTATTGGAAGTTAATCCACTGTGTTACAATTGAGCAAAATAAAAAAAAAGTATTTATTTTTTGATCCGCTCAGACTCGAATTTTCCAACGACCTTGGTTGAACATGGCAAAACCAGCAGATTTTCTCGGCCAGCATTTTGCCCCCTATTAGTTTCTTAATCTAGAGATTTCAACGATATGGTGTACGTCTTATTATGTCACGTCTTTGTCATATCCGCTGACTTTCGTAACATTTTTATTTCTGTTTCTGTTATTTTTCATTCACACTGCTCGGTCAGCATTGCGGCTTCTATGTTAAAGCTTGATGTACGACTTTTATGTTCTGCGGATTTTTCATATTATTTAAGTTACTCCACGCTAACTTTATGTAGAACAACGTCATTACAATTTGTTAGTGATGAACAACAGAGCCTAAGTATTTTAATTTGTTCGCACTTAAGGTCGATGACGCCTCCTAAATGAATGTCAGGAGCTTAGATTGTATGTTCAGAAAAACGGCAGAGAGGATATTCGGACTTTGTACGACTGATTTGTGGTAGCAGCTTTTATCCGATTACTAAACGCTGCTTATAGAGATAACACATTGTTGCTTATGTTAGTACTGTCACCGGAGAAAAGAAAAGAAGTCATTCCGCCTCGGTCATGTACAATAGAATATAGTGAACGACGACAAAAAACAACCGAATATGTACACTGCCCTAAGGTTTTTTAGCTTTTCCGCCTTTGATCATTAGCTTTGTGCATTTACCTGTCGTTTTAACGTCATTGTTCATATATAGACGTTTCAGATATATTTTGAAATCTTTAAAGACAACTTCTACTTCGTTATCCATAAGCTTTGGGTTTAGTCAAATTTAGTCAAAACATAAAGTTTTTTTTATCTATGTAAGTTGTCGGATGTTCTCAATTCTCACATTCATTGTATGCGACATTAGTTTCACTGATCAGTAACTGTTGCGTGTACTCTATTGCATTTGCAATATGTTGGAACAAAAAATGTCCGTTTCCACTGATAATGAATCCTACCGCCTCGCATTACGCGAAGGTATGTAACCAGCCTAATTACATGCCTTCAAGTCATTTTATACGTTTCGTTATTTCCGCTGGACTTAGGTCAGGCTTGAAAGGTTCGACTTTTATTCATTTTCGTCTTTTTGTTCCATTCCCGTGGAGCCAAGTTTCTTTATTTTTATCAAGCCGAGCAAAGAGTTCGGAAAAACTCTTGTTTAAAGCCATTTTCAAAAATTCATCGCACAGAGATGGCATTTTTCCGAATATAAGTGGTGCCACGACTGATGCCTCTTTTCGTAGGTTTCTCTCTCTGGTTTTTCATAACAAAATAACTGTCAGCCAAGACGGTACTGACTTGATAGTTGTTCGAACAAAATCACTTAAAAAAATTGTACTCATCGTTTTGCATTTTTCAAGCATATAAGGCATTCAATCTGCGTGGTGCCCACTGCTAGATTGTGAAGTGTCTGTTTCATCAAACAGCATTAACTACAGGTAGAACGTTTAGTGATTGTCCGTTTCTTCTATGACAGTTTTCGTATTCATTGCTATTTTTCCCGACGCTCCCGTTTAAATCTTCATCGATGGACAGCATTTTCTCCCTTGATATTCTACTTTGAGGCTTATCAAAGTCACACCAAAATATTTCCTTTTCAGATTGCCCATAGCCTACTTTTCAAGTTTTGTATTCAATCGACAGTTTTATTGTCGTAAGTTAGGATGAGGTACGGTTCACAGTGCTGGACAATGTACGAAGCGTTTAAAAACAAAATAACAGCAGCGGAAATGAAAATGTTAAGGATGTCTAGTGGAGTCACTAAACGCGATTGCATTAGATCTACTCGTATAAGAGGAAGTCTACATATAAAGAATTCGGTAACTGAACAGTTTGAGGCGAATAGAATAAGCTGGTATTGCCACGCTCAAAGAAGATCTGGGGAAAATCCGGTTAAAAAGGCACTATCAACTACGGTCACTCCAACTGTAAGAAAACGAGGTCGGAAAAAGAATTCCTGGATTTCCCAGATGGCAAATGCGCAACATCGCCTGGGGCTAACCACTGAATTGATCCAGGACCGAGCAGTATGTAGACGCTTTCTGCGGTCTGCGACATTAGCCAACCCCATAAGCGGAGCAGCAGCGATGCGGTAAAAATAGGAAACTCGTTACGCATAAGTTCGTATAACGAGGAAAGGACTAATAAAAGGATAAGAAGAGGAGGTCATCAAATACGCTCTTCAAGATTGTTGTTAAGCGCAGGCAGCCCTATACGTTGTAAGTCAATTCTCTAAAACTGAGGCGAAAGCTGACTAGTGCTTAAAGGCATCACCATCCGCATTTATGCTGGATAACAAAACTTCTTTGGACATGTCAAATCGAAAATTGTTAAGCCGCTCTCGACTCTGGTAGCTCTAAGGAGCTTTCGGCAAGGCATGGGGATTCTCACCAATGAAGGTCTCCTGGATCTAAATGGCTTTTTAATAAAACCAATTCGCTTCTATACGTGAAACAAGTTTTTTTCGAAAATATGATACTGCAGCTTTTTATAAACGTTCTGTTTTTGTCGAGTTTATCAAAAATTTACTGTGCTTTGTTCCTGGATTTATACAGCGGCATGGGGCTTTTCCAACCACGTTTGGCTCTGCTCTTAACGCACTGCTTACTCTCCGATCCCGTGATATTTATATGATGGGCTGCACTCTAGAAGACGAAGAAGTGGTTTTTGATATAAGATGGACTGCAGCTTTGATGACCCTGCAAAACTTCACCGAGCACAGTCGGAAGACTAAGTCTTGTCGTGATCCCAGGTCACAATGTGGTCACGGGAAATTAGTCATCATCCTCCAGGTTGAAAGGTTGATTCTACTTGACAGCGGTACTTGGTTTGTCATCGCCGTTGTACAGTCTGCAGAAATGGTCTTTCCAAATTGTCAGCATCGACTACGATTCTACAACGATGTTCCCTTGTTCCCTTCCCATGCTCTTTCTTCTTCTTTTTAATGCCCCTAGGACGAGGGGTATCTCTGATACTATTGACACTTTATGTATCATCTTGTTTATGAAAGACTGGCAAAGGAGGGTAGAAGGGGTACACAGGACTCGCTCTTTGTATAAGTACTCTGTTTCGGCAGAAATAGACAAATTCCGGAATGTATAATGCAAGAAGGCGCTGCGCCTGGAATATTTTTAACAAGTTATATCGTGATTTGGGTCTAGGAGTCATATAAAAAAAAAAACAGCCTACACGTTTCTTTGACCAACTAATGCTTGCATTCTAAAACTCTGAAGTTATGCCGATCATAGAATTTAATGACTGACTAGCAATCGATGGAGCAATAACTTCTAAAAATTTTAAAGTATCATTCGGGATGCATATCTCAGCTTATGGTTGTGCTGCGATATCAAGTAAATCCCCAAATTTTACTTACAGATTTTGCTATTCGTTGCCATCGTCTATTGCATTTTTATGCAATGAACTGACTTTTTAAAGCCCAACGTTGACTCACTTATCCTATGTTATCTAACACATTCCGAAATTCTTTTCTACTTTAAAGATCTCGCGCCTCAACTCTTATCTATTTCTGTACACTTTAACCACAAAAAAAAAAAAAATAATAATGAAAGCAAACATCTCGCAGCTAATCAAGGAATATCTTCACCCCAAAAAGAAAATCGCTGCAGATGCACAACCATTTTTTTAATAAAAACATTCTCATCTCCAATCCATGTTCGGAGTCTGTAGCCCCCAACAGTCCGCACTCCACCTCTATAAAACAATTTCCTCTTGTTATCTTTGCCTCTTTGTCTTTAATCACGACGAATGTCATCGGGGGCTTAATGCTCTAATACACATCTCGTTGTCGTTCTCGTCTGCATGGCATGATGACAATTTCGCCGTCATAAGTGGAGGTAATCTCAACAGGATTAAGGGGTTATTACACATACCGCTATCGCCTCCACCGTTGTCGTCGTCATCGTCATCGTCAAACTCATCATCGTCATCAGGCGGCTGCCGCCCAGAGGTGGAATTCTCTTCTTTTCCGTCAACACCACCTTTGCCATCGTCACATCCTAGTAAAATGGGATAATTATTTATTTTTAGGTCTACCGCGCATCGTACAACAACTTTTTTTTTTATCCTGTTTTCCTCCCAATTAAAACGACGAGAAAAATGGAATTTTCCATTTCATTTCGCCCGCAGGATGCAATTTGTGAACATTTGTACACCCTGTATCTTCTGCTCCTTCTGAGTCCAGGTTTGGAGCACCAAGAGCGCATTAATTTTCGGTTTTGTCGTCTGTGTTCTGTTATTCAGTTATTCGCTAGGTGGACAATTTAAGTTATCCAACTTTTTTGCTACGAGTATTTAGGGTTCAGCCACCCTTAAGAGTGTTCATTGGGTCACCACCATCACATACGTACATGTCGGAGATTGAACATATAATTTCATTGAGAAGCTTTAGAAGAAGAGAAGAAGACTTGGTGACGATAATGGGGACTATGGCGAGAGAGCTGGAAGCTAAACCCCTCTTATGACATATGATGACCTGATTTTGCTGTCACTCTCTAAAGTGGGAAAAGAGAACAGCTCCTATGCATGGAGGAATCTACTATTTTATGGTGCCATGACGCCAGTGCCAGAACTGGAGGAGAACGACGACTGCTAGAGGATAGAGAACAGCGATTTATGTATAATAGTTGAATAAATGGAAAAGTGCTATTCATTTTCTCAGAATATGAAAAGAGCTATGAAATGAAAAAAAAAAAATACCTACAACCACATAGCAAGGCCACGGGTTTGGGTATGGTGTACGAGTATTAGGGGTCTTTTACAGGCACAATGGATGGATGCTTTGTGAAATTTTAATGGTTGATTTTATTAAACGGAATATGTAAGTTAGTAGCAAATGCTAAGCTTTAAACTGTTGGATCATTATGACCGGCAATTGTAATGGTTTTGCTGCCTACCAACCATATTTTCAGTGTTGAGAAGAGGGCGACTTTTTGACTTCAGGGATTAGTGAGTTTGTTTTTCAAAGCTTTGCCTAATTGAATGGAAATGCTCTAATGTGTTCTTGAACTCTTGGCCTGGATATTGAATTGGGTCAGGGGATACATATTAAATACGCACAGATGTGGGTGATAATTATTTCTATGTCTTTCATTGCCAAGATATTGTACATACATATTTGGTTATATGGTAAACGTGCCAAGATTTGTTTTCTATTTTTTAACTCAGAGGATGTGAATAATGTGAATTGAAGACAGACGAAAGCAGGGTCTTTGTTGTATGATTTTATGGATTAAAGATACATGGGTTAGATTATTTACTTTACTTATAGACAGGGATAGATCTGTGCATCAAGCAATATGCCTCTTCAGCCAATAACTAGTTAGCTGTCTGCAGCTTCTCTTAGGGAATTGTTAAGTTTGCTTTCTCATTGCGTACGCTGTTTTAGGCGAAGTCTAGCATATGAGGAAGTTAGAGTGATTTTTAAAACATGTGCCTCTTGTGTGGCTCAAGAGTTGTGCGAGGACGATCACAAAAAAATTTAGAAGTGTGACGTTTGAGACCCTTTTTAACAACAAAATGTTCGGGGTTTTTTCTTTCGACTTTAGTAAGATCGATCGATTTGTCAGGGATCCTAATTCCAATCTATAAATTTCGTCTATAGATACTATCATAGGCATTCGTAGTATCGACGAAGATGTAGTGAGTGTCGATTTGATGTTCTTGCGTCTTTCTCTATTGAAATTTACCCATCGGTTTGTTGCCGATTTGGTGAAGGCGATCACATATAGTAATATGGTTGGTCTCCTTCCTTCAAGATTGGACAGACGATGAAATGCCGTTCATTGAGCATGAGTTTCTCTGACAGAATTTGATAGATAGTCTGCGATCTCCCTAAAGCTGCCCTTCGCTAGATGAGGTTATTGTCTTCTGAAACATTCCTCGGGGTAAGAACTGAAAACACTTTGAGCCAAAGCTTTGGTTTTCATTCGCTCAGCATGAGACAGCCATATCCAACGTCGAATCCGTAGACGCCTGTCTAAATCGATTTCGCTATATAGTCGGTAAAGTTTGTAGTTGAATCTTCTACAAAAACACATCAAACAAAAACGAAAGTCCAACACTTTTAACCCACCCCTTCTCCTAAAAAAACAAAACAACACCTACAGATTTGTAGGGGTCAGATATACACAGTAACTGTATTGCTAACAGGTCACTGCAGAGTCTATGGGAAGAGCACAAGATAAGATAAGGATAAAGAAACAGCAGAGTACATCTTTTGTCAGTTTAACCGCCACATCTACGTTTTCTAGGCACGTCGTACCTTGAGACAGACGATATCCCTACTAGCTCACTCAACGATAAAACCTTCTGAGCACAAGGAAACAAATTCGCAAGAGTAACTCATTACTTGACTTCAGTGTTGATGTCGTTGTTCTTAACTGCGAGCCAGGCAAACGAAGTCCTTATGCAACTACATCGAAGATTTAAATTCCAGTTATAACGTTCTAGCCAATCCGTCGGTGTTGTGAGACTTTTTAAGATGACAATATGAACTTCTTTTGCATCCATTTACCGTCAGACCCATTTTGGCCACTTCCGCTAAAATATTCGCGAAAGTTTCATTGATGGCTTGCTTTATTTGTCCAAATGCATCAATGTCTTGACTACGTAGTGTGAATATGGTGGACTTTCCAGGTCTGAAACCGTACTGGCATGGACCAACCAGATGGTTCATGGATACCCTCAGATGGTGACATAATATGGCAAGAAGGCGATGTTTGAGAGACCTACTCCTCACTATGTTACGCAATCAAATTGGTTTACTTTCTTATGGATCGAACAAACTATACTGAGATTCCTCTGTCAGTATCTGACGGCGGAGCTGACTCATGTTCTCAACTGGATCATCTTCAATAACTCCGTAAGCACTCCGTCTGTGCCTAAAATCATCTAGGTCAGGGGGACAGAATTCTCATTCGTAATCGTTGAAGCTAATTGATTCAATCTATCTGATAGCGGTATTTTATTCATCATCTTGTAAAAATATCGAACGTCATTCCTGCAGTAGTACGGCTAAACACTCGCAGTTATATGTACCATAAGGGCGTATACCGCTCACGCATACCTTACACAATCTATAGAACAGCAATTGATTAAATTACTTTTTAAATCTATTTTCCGCTACTCCAGTTACTTGTATTTAAAGTTGTCTTTCTAATCAATTCATAAACCTTGTAAAAGCTATCAGTTGCTACGTTTTACTCGTACATCCCTCTGTTTGCATTTTTCAATTTGAAGTAATGAGTGGTTATACAATACAGCTGTATGCAATATACATGAATAAGTCATAACTTTCAAAGGACTTCTAGCCAATAAAATAAAATAAAAAATTTCCTCTCAAGCAATACGTAGAGTATTGATCGTCAACGGTTTTACTAGCAATTCCATGTTGTCATCCCCTTCAACCATATCACCATAGTATTCCAATTCACTCGTAACTGCAATTGGGTACGTCTTTGGGTTGAATTTCTGTTTCGTTGAGTTTGTGTTCTTTAGTTTTATATTCAAGCTGCAACCAACATAGGATGAGTATTGAGTGCTTGGCATTTGCCATGCTCAAATCATTTTGTTTCCATTTTGTATAGTAAATGTTATTAGAAGTCTGGAATTCCTATCCTTCATCCGTGCTGCACGTAATGTGTCACGTTGCTATCTGTGGCAACGACTGTTGAAAAATATTTTATCCGACTGAGGTAATGTGTTCTGATTTTTTATAAGTTTATTTGGATGCGACACACATGTAAGTTCCACCCAAAATAGGACACAACCTCAATAAATCTTTAAACTACCACCCACACTTCGTTAATCAAAAAATACTCTCTGTTTTACGGTGGTTTATGAAAAACATAAATTTAAATTATAATTTCTCTTTAAACACACTCGATTTCCTAGACCGTCTCGGAATGATGTAAAGCCGAAAGTATTTCTAATCATTTAACCCTACCAACGCATGGCCATTTGCATTCCAGAATTGAATTTGAATCGTTCTAATAGAATATTCAAAAAGAATATTCAAGCGTAAAGTTGTATTAGATTTTCCTGGTGCAATAAATTTATTGCACTGTCACTTCAAAGATCGTTCCACTGATGTCCACTCACCAGTCACCACTCATTCATCTTGCATATTTCCGTATCTGCGTATCTCTGAGTAATTCAGATCAACGTTTTCACTTATAAGTAGGGTGTTTCCCTCCTTGTCTTTGACTAGGGCCAAATTCCGGATAGTAATCAAAAATCAAGACTGCAACTGCAACGTGAGAAAAGAATGCGTTGGAATTTTTCAATGGACAAAAAAAAAAAAAAAAAAAAAACACTTGAAACGATAATTGTCCGATGGTTCCCGTTTGTGAAGCACTTTCTCTTTAAATGGTGCATACGAGTACTCGTACTTGACGCATTTCTGCCCGACGACGAGCGCGTATTCGCGTTGCACTAATCTTTTTGACACTGAACTTCGAGAAAATAACACTGAAGCACCGAGAAATTCTTGTAATCGGGCCAAGAATTTGAACTGCGACTAGAGTAGAGGCAGAAGATTCAAAATCAACGTACGAGCTAAGGAAATTGATTTTTCCTTCTTTTTTTTCGTTGTTCATTCTCAGAGGTGAAGGTGTGAATTTTTCCCGAACATCTTGAATCGTTTCTTAGCGCCAGTGACATGGGAATCGCCCAAACTTAATATAATATCTTAGTGTGACACAGGGAATTCGAAGAATCCACTTTAATCTTATGAATATGGAAATTGATGGGTGATGGGTGTACTGGCTCTTTGCCTTAACCATTCCGCATTTTATTATCATATACTCGCAATGATGGATAAGGACTTTTAAACTTATATATCCTCCTTATTCTCCGTCACCTTTTCGTACCCTTCCGCTTTGGGATGATGCTTCGAAAGTGCAAAGTCACTTCAACTTAGTTTGGTGCACTCGCTCTTGTTTTGTTTTAATTTTTCAAGAAGATAATGGCTGTTAGTTCCTTCTTGAAGTGCCATGATGGTGTTTATGTATGGAACACTTTAAAGTTTTCCAAAGTTTTCAACATACATAAATACAAAAACGAAAAACTAAAAAAAAAAATCATAACGAAATATGCTTTGGAAAGATGTTAAAACAACAGCTTGCAAATGCGTTTCGTAATTTAATAAAAAAAAAAAAGTAAAGAAACCCGAGCTAGTAGCACTTGGAGAAGAGCCATAAATCCTGAAAATCACATTTCCCCCAAACGAATTCCATGAGATTAAGTGAGAGTTAAAATAAATTACCCAATGACCGATAGTAAAACTCTCTGAGTCATTAAATAATTTAAGAAAAGCTTGGCCAATGTCCCTCATTTTGAAAATTTTATTTATGTTTTTTCAAACCAGTACTAACTTCAGAGAAATTTAGGAGTATATCCGTCAAACCAATTGTTAGATTGCGAACTGTCAGTGTAATTTTTATTCAATATTTTTCAATTTTATCGTGATGGTATATGCGCTTCAATAAAGTTACCAAATTTTGAAAATTAGGTTCCAAAACTATGGTTCTGTGCGCCAAACTTACAACCGACATAATCGTCCATCTGAGACTGCTCTTCGCCGAATCCTTTACCGTCTTCGTAAAACATTTTCTTTGGAAGATGCAGTGTGAGCACTGAAGAGAATATTGCATTCGTTCAAGAGCGTTAAAGAAGATCCAAATTGATCGATTCGACGTCGTTTACAACAGTTTGGCCTTTGTCCGTTCAATCTATGGGAAATTTTATGCAAAGATCTTGGCTTACAACATCCAAGTCGTTCAAGATTTGAAGCTGAATTCCAGTGAACGGGCCCAACTGGCATTGAATCTGCTGTTTATCCAAAGGTTTTCAGCGATGAGGCTTATTTTCAACTCAATGGGTATGTCAATAAGCACAATTTTCATATTTATAGCGATGATGATCCACCCCGACATTATTGTATCGCAGTCTGGATGGAGTCTTCGGACTATTTTTTTCAAAAATGAAGCTAATGGCTATAGAGCCATGATTAATTTTTTCGTTTTCCGATTGAATGGCAGGATGGCGCTACATGCCATAAAGCAAATGAAATTGGCCTTAAAATTGGCCTCCAAGATCGTGTGATCGGGATGTTCTTTAGTTAAACGGAAAAAGTGTCTTAAGTGTCCTGTATCCATGACCAGTTTCGGCTAGAATTCGAGCCAATAAAGGAATGCAGTTGGCAATACAAGGAAAGTCACACAAGTCACTCTACTTCCGAGAAGTCAGTATAGCTCTGTTAAAAGTGGGGTTAGGTTTCATAGCTAAAATCCGTAGATGAGTGCCTTAGACGTGTCAGTCAAACTTCTCTTTTCTGGAAGATCATTCAGGAAATGATCAAGTTTTTCTGTGCAAGAGTATCCTCTGTCTCTGTTTGGCAACATAACTTTTGATGACAAGTATAACTCGCTCATACAGCGAGTCGAACAACTTTTTTTTGTGGAAAATATCAATTTTAGTCAACAAACTCATGGTTGCGGATGCTGACTACAGGTAGGTTTATATGTTGTGGCGGCGGTGAACGATCGTCATCCGCAGAGAGGCGTTTTGTTTCACTGCTTTGGACCATATTGCTAGACAATCTGTTCTTCATTTGATGCTCTTAACAGATCTTCGCTCAGGGATACGCGAATGGTATAGGTCTGTTTGGCGGATGCATCATGTCCAGGGATCTATTCGTCTCAAAACCGCTGTTGTTTACGATAAGGAGGCATTGACTAACACTTCTTTTTCTCCCAATAAGCCAAGAATCTAGATTTCTCTACTAGGTGTTTTGAAATTCATCGCATTTAAATTGCCCAGAGGATTTTTTTTGGTGTGGGCTTTCGCCGGAACTCCAGAAACGTGAGAAATTATGTTAAATCTTTCCTTTTTTTTTACCATTGTCTCTTCAAGTTAAATGAAGAATCAAACACTGATGCGATTCGTGACACTCCTAATCCGATTTTGAGGTGAGACATATAAAGATCCTAGACGACGTTGGATGCCCTTTAACTCTCTTGATGCAAGAAGACGTCTGATCAGTTTGTCGACTCGTTCATTCTCTTCTTTGTTCATTTGGCCGGTAACGCAGAGGAGGGTAATTTTGTAACCACACGGTCAAACTAATCTACTGTCTTTCGGAAGTTCTTAAACACTTAGATGTAGTCTAATGACGGAGTCTAGATGTGTAATTTGGTTGTCGAGTTGCACATGGGCGCCTGGCTGGAATACGTTTAATCAATTGGGAAGGCGAAAGACTTTAGATATAATGTTTCGATCTCTTTTGTACCAGTTTCTTATTTTTATTTCTATTTTAAAGCTAACGTTTTTTGGAGGTTTAATTTGCGTGTTGCGTAGTCGGTGGATTTAAGCTTTATGTAGCATCCTTTCTTGCTTAGGGCAATGACGGTCCCCATCTCTTGAAAAAGACTACATGTACTCACTCTTTGCCAGTACAACCACGTCATCATGATCATTTGGAAAAGTTATCATGTAGTATAGGTAGTTGTTGTCATGATAAGTCGTTCAATAACGTTTTCAAGTTGTCTGCCATTTGTTCCTAGGAATCTAATTCGGCTGGTTTACCTGAGGGACCTGATAGTTGCTCGAACACTCACATATGTACTCGTATACTGCAATTTACGTCAAAAGTACCGGACTTAGGCTGATGAAAGCTGGGACTTCATTTTGAAAGACCCCACAGTGTGTGAGTAGATTCACAGATTGGTATTTACGGAGGCCCTCGGAGAAGATTCTTACGAACACCTTCGGTGTGGACACACACATTCAGCCATCTGTGAACATTTGGGATGTACAGTCCGTTTGATAAGATCGTATACGGCAAAAATTAAAGAAGATCTTATAATAATAACAAAAAAATCAATTATACTGGTTTGAATGCTTTTCAACTAATATGTTGTTCACTCTCCTCTGTTATCAATAATTGCTTGGAGTCTTCGAGGCATGCTTTCTACTAATCTTATAGCATAATACTGAGACAAAGATCTCCATAAAACTCGTATGTTTCGTGATAATTGTTTGGCCGTCGAGATCTTCTTTCCTTGGAGCTTTAGCTTCATGAATGCCCAAACATTTTCAATGGGATTTGCATCCAGCGACTGTGATGGCCAATCTAAAACATCGACGTCATCCACGCACTGCACAAACGACTGCGATGTTTCGGGTCATTATCTTCTTGCAGTAACCAATTCTCATGCCTTCTTTTAAACCACCTTTGGGCAGATGGTAATAAAGCATAAATTTTGACCATGAACACCAGGTATGAGTGATAGGAGACCATGCCCAAAAAGAAGCTTCATCCGAACAAATAACGTTGTTCCAATCTCTGTCCAAATTCTCCTTGGCCCAACTGAGTCGTTTTTCTACGTGTTTTTTTGACAGTAGTGGTTTCTTTATTGTGCTTCGAAATTTTACATTATTGACTAGTAAACGTCTTCTTCGTATCGTATCACAATACACATTTAGACCCCTTTTACGTAAAATCCCTTGTCCTCCACGTAACGATAGAAGAGGATTTTTTTCATCATTTTAGAATCAGAATCATTTTGTCCTGTTTTTTGTTGTTTTTAGCGTAGACCCACGATCCGACAAATCATCCACATTTTTAACTTGGGAATAACGGTGCACCCACTTGCTAACAAATACTTTTGACTTTTTCATGTATTTAGCAGCTGCTCCGTATGACATTTTCGGTCCTTTTGGATGCGTGCACAATAATACTGCTTCATAACGTGATGCAAACGCGACACTCATTTTAAAATACTTCCGTCTCTGACAAAAATTGAACACTCTTTAAATATTTTTATTCAAAACATCTTAGCAAAAGTATTTTTTTATCTGCTAAAGCAAATGCCACTTCCAAACTGGTTTTCATAAACGAGTTTTGCCGTATACGATCTTATCAAACCGACTGTATTTATTGTGAACAACTTTGTGTTATGTATGTTCTTTCTGGAACCATGTAATCGAAGTTTTTGGTGAAGTCAACTTCATTTATCTAAAGGTCGGTTTGAGTGTGTCTCAGTCTAGGCACAGAGTCGTACTCCACTCCTTATCATTTCATTATGTCAAGTTCTTGCCTTCCTAGATGTATAGAAATACAACCGGTTGTTTTTCATCTTATTTTGCGCTTTTCTTTTCTTCGATTAGGGCTTCTATATTCTAACATAATGAAAAATGGCAGGCATATCAACAACCGGTAACAATTGCCTTGGTGCGGATTTTTAATTAAAATGTCATTGAGTAGGGCAAGTTAGACATTAAAAGTAGTCCATTAGTGAAATATATTCTTTTCCTCAATGAACAAAAAAAATAATTAGTATGATGTAGAGGTAAAAGACTATTCCCAGCCTAAATAAGACGCGTCATTGAAATGAATACCTTGGTTTTAAAAAAACAGATACAAATCGCAATACAATTATAAGTTTTATTGATGTAATGACATGCATTCAGGTGAACTGACCATTTAAGTGAATTAGAAATGTAATCCGTTGTTACGTCTAAGCGTATTCAATGTTACAAGTTCGTTAAACGATATTGAATAGGGTTCCACTGCTACTAATAAGATTACGATACAGACGACCTATAAAGACGTTTATGTCGGCCGACGAGTATTGATTTTATTGAATGTTTAGTGTTTGACTATTAAAATGCTTCCTCACATAATGAAGTTACTGTGGTTGACTTACTTAATTGTTGTTCAATTTACCCACCGTGAGTTTATTTTTATTTTTTTGTTGTTCTTGAATGACTGTTATGCTTATGATATACAGAGGTGCCTTACATACTTCTATATTTACAGAGTTTACAATAAAATCGTGGATATAAATTGCAACTAGCTGAAATTAGGTTGCATCCACCAGAAGAAGGTGTCGTCTTTGTTGTTGGCCTTTACATGATTTTATCCTTAACTCAATGATATATTATACTTATGTACAAATATTTGAATACTCACTTTCATACATACACAATTCTGTTAAGTTGTAAATGTCTTTATTATCATTTTCATTTTCTCTGTTATCTCTGTTAATTTTTGATTAATCGTTCTTTTGTTAAGCCAATTAAAGTTGCTACATAGAATGATAAACTACAACTGATATAGAACAAAACAAAAGGAACATTTAACTCTCAGGATTAAGTCATACTTTACTCACAACAACAGTTAAAACAAGCTTTTTCTTTTTGAAAAAAAGGAGCTTTTTTGTGAACATTTTTATTTTTTGAGTTGCAAAAACAATTGCGCTATCGATTTTCTGCTTTATTTTGTTTGGCTTTTATTTTATTTGATTTTTTCCGTTTTTTTCTTTTCTCTTAATCTATCTTTTAGAGATGATTTTCCATGGATACATGCAGCAAATCGTCACATCGTCATCGACCACTTTCATTGAAACCTAAGCGCAATAAAATAATACGACAACTTCTAATCAACATAACAATTTGCTCTCATCGACCACGAATGCCATCCAATTGGGTTTTTAGAGACAATAAATGACTAAAATAAAAGAGAAGCAGTAAAACTAAAACTTAATCTAAAAAGCAAGAAAAAAACATAAACAATCCAAGCAAATTCCACTAAAGAAAAACAGAAAATACAAATAAAAAATAAAAGCAGCAACTGAAAGAAGAAGTGAACAGAGTTTTTAAAAAGCAAAAAAATAAAAAGAATTGCTAGAGCTCCTTTTTACGGAAAGCAAGCAACAGCAACCACAGATAAAGCTACAAACAATAAAAAAAAAAAAAACAGAAACCGAAAAAACAAAACAGAAATAAAAATCCCAACCTTTCTATAGCTGGAATGTTGGAGCATCCCCAACGATTTGCACGCAATATCCCCGATTCCTCCTCAACAGCAATAACGAATTCAAACGTTCCAGCGCTAACAAATCGCAATCATTATTTGCCAAGTGGCGGTGCTGGTGTAACTGGTTCATGGCATCAGCAACAGCAGCACTCTACAGCATCTACACCAGCATCTACACAATATCAGCCGTTTTCACAACAACAACAACAACAGCAGCAGCAGCAGCAACAACAAAACTATCCAGTGCCACCGCCACCCGGTTCACCGGCTCCACATCATCATCAGCATCATCATCGTAACTTGTCGTCAGCGTCCAATTGTAGCACGCACAAAAGTGTGACATTCAGCAGCAATACAAATTCAAATTCGAACGGCGGTGATTGCATTGGTGGCAACATTGGCTGTGGTCCACAATCAATGGCGGGCAACATGAAACACGGTAATTCCCAATCTCATAAACCATTAACACATACATATATCAGAAAAGATGAATGAATGAATGTCCCGTCCATTAAACCAAATAAATAAATTAAAAAGTTCAATAATGGGCATACCACCTCATCCTCCATCCATCCATCCATCATTATACTCGTATACTAATATCAATATCAATATCAATCACCCATTATATCACACAGAATATAACCCGTAATCGATAGTAGAATAAATATAGAACACAAAACTAATTCACAAATTCAATCCAATCCAAACGATCAATTCAATTGACGCTTTTATCTTTCGCAGGAAAATCACAGGAAGACGTTTGCTACGTAGTAGCCAAATACGATTATGCAGCTCAAGGAGCACAAGAGTTAGACTTAAGGAAAAATGAACGCTACCTGCTGCTGGATGACTCCAAACATTGGTGGCGTGTTCAAAATAGTAGAAATCAATCTGGCTATGTCCCTAGTAATTATGTGAAAAAAGAAAAGCCATCACTATTCGATAGGTAAGTCGTTGACTCATCGAATTCAAAGCTTGTGTTACTAATTTGAATAAAATTCCATTTACATTGTTAAATGTTTTCGTAGACTAGTTTCGTTGATTTCTGTTTTAGTTACTTTAACATTTTTTTTTTCATTACTTTATGGTTTAGTTGCTTGCTTTATTTATTATTCTATTTTATTTAACAATACTTTGTTCTGTTTACACACTTAGATCCCACATTTTAGAATGTATAGTAGAATACCCCCTTTGGGATGCCCCTTGAAAAGTATTTCCTGTAGAATTTAATATCCACAGTAAAAATGTTATCATAAAGCATCTAAGTAGTACTACCCTAAACTTACCCTAAGACGCCTTTTAGAATCTGTCAAGGGGTAACAAATTGCCATTCAAAACTCGTACGGGAATCGTAGTTTGATAGCTTCGTCATCCAAATCTATCTTCGCGTCAGCTTGTTTCTATCAGAACTGATCACGATTTCATATTAGAATATAAGAAGTTTGTCTCATTTTTGGTCAGTTTCTCCAAGTTCTCGTAACTGACTCCAAATCTGTAGCGTGTTCAACTAACATAAACCCAATAATTTGCTTTCTGATTTTAAATAAAGTTCCAGATCTTAGAATCACTCTCCAAGAGTTTGCTGATTGGTTTGCATTTAATGATGAAGAAAGCCGAACGCCTTCTTTAGACCTGTGCTGGAACTTGACCAACGGCAGCTGATTAACAGAACCTAAATCCCTGATCTACAGAACTAAAATTTAGTTTCTTAACTGGAGACTCCCACGAACCTGCGCGATGTTGCTATTTTCATTTTCTTTAACACTTAACAAATACCGTGTAATACTCCGATGAGAAAATTGAAGTTGGGAACCTGAAAGCGTAATTTTTTGTCACGAAGAATTGCGGAGTTTTCACAACTCGGTACGATGACTCCTATATACTCTTTGATGTTATATACTCAGGAGTTGGGTTTGTAGGTTCGGGAAAATCATAATGCAGATATGATTCGTATTCGCTCGATTGATTCGTAGTCCACCATTTTATAGCACCTTTATCCAGTTATTATAGTTTTTTCAATAGCATTTTCCATAACATGTTGTAAAATATATTGTCACAGTGCCTGTATTTTAACACGAATACTCTCCTTCAGGTGCGCCATTATGGTTGGTTTATGAACACTTTTTCTTTAAATTTTTATTAGAAGAGACAGAGTAGTGATAGTCTCAAATCCGAAGAAATTCTAGTTGTTTAAATTACTAGGATCACCAATAATATGGCCATCACTTACAAGCACAGGTTTTTTGGGGTATTTTTCAAAGAAACATTGGGCAATAACTTATTTTGTGGTAGAACCACATCAGGCAGTGCACTTAAGAGAGTGAAATTTTGTCTGAAGTTTGTTTACGAAGTCAGTGAAGTGAAAATAACCTTCAGCAGGCACTATTAGATAACGAATATGCATTTACTTGCCCTTCTGTTTCTTCTAAACGGACTGGGTTAATGACACATTGTTGAGGATCTCCTGGATTTAACTTTAAATTGAATTTTATTTGTAAACATTTACAATTCGGTCCTTAACATTAATTGCAACGTCTTACATGTTGCATCGAGTTGATAAAGGCGCCTTTGTGTCGATGATTTTGGACCCTTCCCAACACTTTCAATTCAACGTTCCTTTCAACTACTCGCCCATTGCAATATCAATTCCCTATTGATGGAATCGTGCCACCACAGCCGTGAACATGTGCTTGTTACAGTTTTGCGTGTCGATTTTTCTTTTATACAATAAATTAAGAACGATCTCTTTTCACTGGTAAGGTACCGGATCGGCTCTTACGAGTATGTTTTATTGTGCAATGGGCCATTTAGTTAATCAAAGATTTCCGTAATTTGGAAAGTTGATCTTAAAAATCTATTGGTTTATCCTTTGATCTTAAGCTAACTAAAACGACGCTTACTTATGTAGCTTACCAACATGTACCGCCGGCCGATAGAAATGCAAAACCCAATTTAAAATATATTAAGTTCTTGTGTGACCGAAAACATTGAGAATTCTGCCTTATCCGCAATGAAATTAAAGCTTTTAGCGCCATTACAGTTACGTCTTTTCTGTTCATGAAAACATTGACTAGCCGTCAACTCATAAAATATCTAGAGACAAGCGCATTTTTAATGACCACTATGTTAGTAAGGTTTTTGCAGCAACGAATTCACTGGTATTTTGATGTCATGTTTCACCGTAATAAAATAAACCAAAGTGAATATTAATCTGGTGAAGCCAAAAGTGTTGAACTTGATATTTTAAATTTTTTCGTAAATGCATTCATTTGGATCGATGATTTTCTTCATCAATTCATTTTGTTTGATCTCTCGCAGGGCTCTGTTCTGTCTCCGAAACTTTTTTTTATAAATAATCTTCTGTCTGCTTCGCATAATCTTTCCTGCACTTTGGCTACAGAATGTGAACTGGAGCGTATGTCAAGCTCATTTATTCCATTGCTGAATCTGAAGAACATGCGTCAATGACTCTTTGCAAAGGCTGATTACAACATTTGTTCTAATATAGACGAAGTGATGTAGGATGTTCTAACAAATTTCCGTTCATAGTTATTGGTCGTCCATTTTCGTCGAATTGAGTTCTTTGCTTCATAACGTTCTGCCTATAAAGGACTGATTTGAACAGCATTCCCTTATAGACCGGCAATGTAAGTTAGCTTTCACCAACTTTTGCCTACAGCATTAAATTCCTCTTTAAAACCCCCTTCGGGCAAAGGTGAGTATGTCTTCGAAGACCAGATATTTTTCCGTTTTGTGTTAACGGATTTTATTGTATCTTATGACAAACATTGGAGCTGTTCCCTATGCTAACATAGATCCTCGAGTATTTGAAATTCGATTTGACTAGAAACCCGAAAATCCGTTTTCTTCTACTTATTTCTGCTTCAATTGTCAGTTGGTGAATGTACCTTTTTTATTCGTAAAAATGGATTAAAAGAGTGGACGAAACGAGTTTTCAACATTTGCTCACAATACAACCAGGATAACAAAAAAACAAACCTCTCTTTAACCTATCGAAGGTATTTTCAAAAGCAAGGAACATCGATACAGGGGCTATTGATATTTAATTCTCCGCTGAATGGTCATCCGTATGGTGTTGATGTGGTGAAAAGATGAGGAACCAGAGCAACAGCCTACTTTTTTATGAAGAAAGATCTCTAAGTACGAGGGCGGGACAATAAGTCCGTGACTTTTGGATTAAAACACAGATTTTTTGATAAAAAAATAATTTTATTTTTCAACGTAGTCTCCCTTGAGCTCTATACACTTTGTCCAACGCTTCTCCAATTTTTTTATCCCTTCCAAAAAAAAATGATTTGTCGAGGTCCTCAAAATAGGCCTTTGTTTTCGAGATGACTTCATCATTGGAGTCAAATCTTTTTCCACCAAGCCATTTCTTCAGGTTTGGGAACAAGAAGTAGTCACTCGGAGCCAAATCTGGAGAATAGGGTGGATTAGGGAGCAATTCATAGCCCAATTCATGGATTTTTGCCATGGCAACTGCACATGCGTTTGTGGTCGACTGTGAGCAAACGCGGCACCCATCTTGCGGAAAGCTTTCTCATGCCCAAGTGATCATTCAAAATTGAAACCACTGAGCCATGCGAGATCCCTACGGCTTCCACAATCTCTCGCACTTTCAATCTTCGGTCGGCCAACACCATATCGTGAATTTTTTCGATTGTTTCGGGTGTAGAGACCTCAACTGGGCGTCCAGGACGTTCGGCATCTTCAGTGCTTGTACGGCCACAACGAAATTCAGTAAACCACTTTTTTACCATTGAAATAGATGGTGCAGAGTCCCCATAGTATTTATCAAGCTTAGCCTTGGTCTCGGTAATGGTTTTTTTTCGCAAGAAATAATGCTTAATAAGCACACGAAATTCACTTTTTTCCATTTTCTCCTCAAATTAGTGAGTAGTCTGATAAAAATAGCTGTCAAATACAAACTAACTGACGCAGCAAGTTTAAATTTTGACAGGAGTCAACTGACAGATGCGTGTTGACAGGAGCAGTGTTGCTGTTTCAGTAAAGAGGTCAGAAATTCAAAAAGTCACGGACTTATTGACCCGCCCTCGTAGTTTTGTCGTTTCTTTGTAGAAAATGGTGAAATTCACATATTTTTAGACTACTTTTTAAATGGGGATTTATCCAGAAGATTATTTTCCTAGCCTTTACAAGTAAACTGAGACAAAAATTTACCGAAGTCTCGTGTTTTCATTTGCGTTAGAAAAGCATACGAATACAACCTCGAACGCGTTACGATTTCTGAACTTTAAATAGTACCCTTTAGAAATATTTTCTTCAAAACTTTGAGGATGAGGTAATCCTTAATGAGTTTTAGAGCTTTAATTTTTCAAATTAAGACCTGTTAAAGCTAAATCTTGTTTTGAATCCATGTCTTTTCATTTGAAAACTAAGTAAGTATCTCGACATTTTGTTCGTTAGTTGATTTATCAAAAGTTGTTGCTTAATTACATACTCATTATCCATAAAAATTCCATGTGCTGCTGTTATCATCATTTCTCATGGCAAGCTTTACTCATAAAATTATTTCTGTCCATTTATATCATTGTAAAATCTTCATACTCATATCTTTATAATAGTCCGTTCAATTCTATGTTCTTGTTACTACTTACTGTTAACCATTTGCTTACTACATTAACTAACTTATTAAAAAAAATTCAAAATTATAAAGATATTCCAACTAAACATTTTTTGGTTTCTTTTTATACTCGTAGCATAAAGAAAAAAGTGAAAAAAGGTTCCGGCTCAAAGACTCTACCAAATTGTTCGCCCTCACGACAAATTGAAAGTCCAACAATGTCAAGAAGATTACCACCCGATCCATCGGAAGCCATTGGTACTGCTATTGTTAAATACAATTATCAGGCACAACAAGCCGATGAACTATCGCTAACAAAAGGTACTCGTATCCTGATTTTGGAAAAATCCAACGATGGCTGGTGGCGAGGACAGAGTGGTAATGCAGTTGGGTGGTTTCCCAGTAATTACACAACCGAAGATTGTGATAACGATGGTGAAATTCATACGTATGCAATGGCTGAGAATGTTCTTGATATTGTGGTAAGTAATGGAATTAATTATTTTTTTCCTTAACTTTAACTATTTCCCATGTCATGATACGTGTATTGTAGGTCTCGCAATCTTCTGATAATGTAAAGAACTGATAGCTCTTCCGATAGGGAAGAAACCGAGCTTTCATTTTCTGCAGTTCTTTGACGTTTATGCTTAGTATTTGGGAAATCGAAGCAAAAGAACGCTTCCGTATTATTAAAATTAAATTATTCTATAAATTGGTCTTCAAATCGCGAAAGATATTAAAGATTACGTGACTTTTTTGGTCCTCATAATCAACCAACTTAGGGAAAAGCGAGTTCTACACGTTATAGATACATTTTATATTACGTACTCTCTACCTCACACAAAGTAAATGCAACAGCTAATGGGCGAGCGGAAGAAGCTGTAGCCACTGTTAGTGAAAGAGTGGCCAACATAAGATCTAGCTGGTGTAGAAACTAAGGCCACAAAACCATCTCTTGCTACGGAAATCCGAAAGTTGGGCTTTTGAGCAAGTTCCTTTTTTGTTTTTCAGTGTTTAATAAAAAGATGAATAAACACCTCGGTGATTAAGTATCTACTACAGTACCAGCACCCGCTAAAGTCATCACCAAGTCCTTGCAGCTTGATAGTGCTCCGCGGTGTCGTTTTCACTCTTACAGGACGCGTTGGTATGACGTCTACAGTCCTCTCTTCTGAGGAATAGTGGAAAATCGCTGACCTCTTAGAGTCGTTGGTATGCATTTGTTTGATCTACCCACATCCTGGAGAGTATTGCAGTAAAAATCAACATAAACTCTAACCGAAGACAGAAGAAGGCCTATCTCAATTTCGATATCTCCTGAGAAACTCTCCTCTGAGCCTTGCTTTCCTGACTTTATTGTGACTCCGGACTCAAGGAAGTATCCAATTTCAGAAGCAGCTGCTTTGTCGAACTAGCTAAGAAGTGGTGAGGGAGTTCATCTAGAGCTTAAACGCATCTTTGCTTCATCTATACCATTTCTTTATAATATAGTTCATTGTCATCAGGATTGAGTATTTCTTTGCTTTGATGACGGAGACATTTTTTCTAAACGAGAAGTGAAATCTAACGTTGTCATCCCATTTTTTTATTTAAACAGATGATAACTTGGGTCATACACATGGTATATCACGTAAATTCATTGATTTCAGGATAGAAAAGGAACCGGAATAATGAAGCAAAGCTTCCCCTTTGGTGAATAGTCGAGGCATTTTTAATACCTCCCCCATTCTATGGGTCATGAAACCATGGCCGCAGTGCAACTCCACATCGGACAGATCGAGCAGTTCTGTGGCCATCAAATGGTTACGAAAAAGACGTGCCAAGCTACGACATATGCTGAACCGTCAGACGTCCAAGTTCCAGTAGATATATCCGCTCACGAGCGTTTGATTTTCACAGAATGTTTCGTTCTTTTCGCAAATCTTATTAACAGACTTTCTTCGAGCCAGACGATGGTATGAAATGAAGGAGAAGCACGTTACAATTGCTACTTCGCAAAAAAAAAATCTCTGATCACAGTTTGCATATAATAAGTCCGATCTTCCGACAATTACAATATTTAATGATTTCGAATATTGTCTCATAGCCCAAGTTTAGATGGTAGAATGAATTAAGAACAAAATGTCAAGTTCTCGGACTTTCTGATCACTCGTTCTATTATGCTGGGAGTTCCCTTAGATATCCGAAATCACATATTTATGCATGTTTTTATTCCACACCCTTGATTCCTGCAGTTTTGGAATGTTGAAGATTAGTCTGAGTAAATACAACAGAAAGTAGAAAATCTTCGTTTTCAATCGTCTGGAAAGGAAGTTGAATTCTTACCCTTTCATCTCATTCAAACAGGCTTGATAGAGGCAATCACTGGGTTGGTTGAACAACAAAGTTGCGGTGTTTTAGTCAAGTCAAACTCAGAAGAGACTTGTGAGACTCAATTACACCCACAAAAGTTCGAAAGTGTTGGGTGCCATCATCAAATCCCGAAGAATGTATGCATGTTATATTTTAAACATGCACCTTTGGGGTATCATCTCTTTTCATTTATAAACGTTGATATTGCAATGCATGCACTCGTTTGTCGGGATCACAAACTTTTTTAAAAAAAAAAAATTGAATCAATATTCTCCAGCTGGTGGGTGGTTATTGTCCTATATCTTACAGTTTCTGCTATCATAATAGATTTCTTTTTTTTTTCAAGACGAAATCAGACCATTGTTGGCAACATAAAAATTAAGAATTTAAACAAGTCGATGCAACCATTCATTGTATTCCATAGTATAGAAACAGCCACTCCGGCATCACTCTGGTATTCCTGACGGCATTAGGTTTTACAATTTAAACACGTTGACATCGTCATACATTGCATTTGAGTATTCACCAGAATAGAAACTAATGAACATTGTACAATGTACACACTGCTTTGTACCATAGTCGATGTCATATAAATATGAAATGAAATATGGGGCGGCATTGTATACATATGTATGTGAGGCCATGGCCTCTCCTTTGTGCTAGTCGTTTTATCAGTTTTGCAAAAGTTTGACCTACAGTTGTTTGGTTGCTCATTACAACAAAATATTAAGCGTGTACACCATTGTACACTGATATACGCTACTTTTCTATTCAATTCATTTTTGGTTTACACATTTTGGTGCTTCGCTAGGCCATGCATCTTAAATGGAGACTAAAGTTCTTATATCTGGTTAGGAAATAGTTTTTCTGACATGTTTACTGCCTTTTTTTAAAGGGAACATTTGCGTCTTCTTTTTGAAGTCGACTTAGCCAACATGTTGTTCATTAGACCATTTAACTACAAACGCCTTTATTTTGAATGAATCATTTGCGTTCGTATATTCAAAATTTTCTAAATTGTGATCTAAATCCTGGGCGACACTTTGACAAACCATCCCATTGATTATTGATAACATCGGTCGCTGCCATAAGGACAATATAAGCGCAAGAGGTACAACCCAATACTGGGTGAAGAATTAATAGAATTAAATGGCATATAATCATATATTTTTTGTTCAGAAAAGTTATTTATCATTGTAGAACACAGTAATGCAATGTTCATATATTTAGAACCCTCAGCGTTGTTCTTTCTTTGTTTCATAAGCCCAGTAGTAAGCTAGCCTCCTGTAGTTTCAAGCGAATTGAGGTCTCGTTACATCTGAACGAGCCAATAAACTCGAGGTATTCGTCCGCTGAGCCGTTCCTTTAGGGGTTTTTTAAGTTTAGTTTGTGGTGAACTTTTTTCTTACTTCTTACTTCTTTCTTAATTAAGGGAATTGTTAGGCCTTAGTGGGTCACACGGCGATGGCGATGGCGCGATAGTTAGCTCATTGGACTATCACGCAGACAGTCTAGGTTCGATTCCTGGCTGGGTCACCAACAATTTTTCAAATCGCCATCACCTTCGGGCGGGCAATGGCAAACTCCCGAAAGTAAAATTGCCTACGAAAAAGCTTCTAAGGAGTGCCGTTCGGACTCGACGATAAACCGTAGGCCCCGCTCAGATGCGAAAAAAATGACAACATGAGCAACACAAATGAGTGCCAAGAAGCTAGGCCATGGCCCATACCGGGCTGCCTGCCAGCGCCACAGTGGGTCACACAGCGGAAGATAGCTTAAAGTTCTTGTTTTTTAATTATTGAGGTTGCATTCAATGGGCATACTTTCGTTCAATCGTATTTTGCACGTAGTCTTGACTTTACCTGCGCGTCGAACATTCATAAGGGCCAAATTCTTTTATCCGTCCCAAATTGTAGCGCAAATAAAGCGAGTCATAAAACCTCTGCATCTGCTATATTGATTCATAACTTTGCGATATCTCAGTAGCGTTTAGCTTCTTCAACTTTTGACGGATGTTTCGCCATGAGTGAACATCAATGTATCCTTTAGATTATTAGTTTACTCCAGGCTCATCGAACCCACTTTACTACAACGTAATTACTTTCTGTTGCAGGCAAATCGCTCGTTATATGGCCTGCTCTTACTTTCGAGTCGTTATGAAAATCTGTCGGTACCTATTTTTTTTCCTTTTATGTTATTTTGTCTGGTTGAGTTGGCATAAAAGTTAACCTTTGTACTACATAAGCCCGTAAATCAGCAGAATTCCATACTTCAGTCAATCTTAGCTAAATAGATATTCTCTCCATTTGTTAGGGGTTTGGTGTTTAGACCAATGGCAGTCCAAAAGTGAAAATGCTTCTCAGAGTTGGCAGCAGCTTTTCTACATCTTTTTGCAGCATAGCTGGTTGTATGTCATCGCTTTATATTCACATCATGCATCAAATTCAAATTCAACGTATGATACATCAAATTGGTTTCTTTTGCTGCTCATAGACCTGTTCGGCTTTTACATTGCCTTCGGGCAGGGATACATTCGACAGTCGAATTAGCTAAATTCAGAGCAATGCCATGTCAACTCGCTATTTCAAGCGGCCTATCCCCATTAAACCGCCTTCAGTTATCGCTTAGTGGCTTGAACTTTGACTTAATTCTATCTTAATTCTGGATAAAAAAGAGGAGAGAGACAACGCAAATTCTGTCTAAGTAAGTCCATTTCCGACTTCAGAGACGGCTCGAAGATATCTGAAGACATTTTCGTTCTTATCTGAGGACCTTTGCTTACACAAAACCATCAGCCTACTCACATACAACTACTATACCGTTTTTCAAGTTAAAGTCTGTTTTTTATCAACCTGCTGCTTGGCTTAACCTCAGTTTTATATCCCAGTGGGATATTGCATTATATATTCATAGATAGTAAAGTAGCGATTAGATCCTAAACTTCGAACATCACAAATTCGAAAATGTTCATCGGTTATGAACCGGGCAGACTAAAATAGCAGGCGTCTTGACAAACAAAAAGTCAACAAATGATACACATTCAAGTGCTCTCTAAGGCAACCAAAGATTGACTTCTCGAGCCAACTGTGAGACATCTAGATTTATATGGCCAATACGCGACTCTAACCGAACTCGCCAAATCACTGAAGCGATGGAGTATTCTTTACAACGATTGCTGCAGAAGCTGCAGAGATAAGGCAGGAAAATGTTGCTCACTTTCTTTGTAAGTACACTCCCTTGTCACTTATCAGAATGTAATTGTGTTTCAGGTTTAGCTCGTACTCCATGCGCTTGTGGGAGCCCCCCCGTCAGTGTTATAACAATAGTCTTACCGCACCACAACGACGACGACTCTAATCTATCTAGCCTTATCTAAACTAATATCATTACCTTTTCAACAACCTATGGCAAATCTCAGAAGATCCAAATGTCCTTCTTCCATAAGGTCCCTAAATATTCCCGATCAGAATTGGGCAATAAACTCTGAGTCCTTGCTTCTGCGTGCGACGTGATAAAACAAACAACATTGTAAGTGGAGACACAAGGCACTAACGTGGACTGTCTCTACAACAACATGTATTAGATAAATTTTCCTCCAGTCCCCAACAGACAAATTTTTTTAATGAATAAATGTATGAACAACTTTTAAAATATACAATTAATTTTCATTTTAGGTTGCGCTTTATAGTTTTACATCCAATAACGATCAGGAATTATCGTTCGAGAAGGGGGACCGTCTAGAAATCGTTGATCGACCGTCTTCGGATCCCGATTGGTATAAAGCACGTAATAATGCTGGTCAAGTTGGTTTAGTTCCACGCAATTATCTACAAGAGCTAAATGATTATCTAGCTACGCCGTATCGTGGTAATAATGGCGCTGGCGGCGGTAGTAGTGGTGGTGATTCAATTGATCGACGAAATGATGGTATGCCCAATAATATGCCACCGCAATCATCGCCGCCAATGCCACCAATGGAACGGCCCAATTTAGCTGGTAAATCTTGGTACTATGGCGCTATAACGCGTAGTCAATGTGATACCGTACTAAATCAACACGGTCATGATGGCGATTTCCTTATACGAGACAGCGAGACTAATGTAAGTTTTAGTAAATGAAGCAGTAGCATGTATTTGACAATTGTTCTTTTCTTTTTCTTATTTTAGATGGGTGACTATTCAGTATCACTGAAAGCACCAGGCCGTAACAAGCACTTCCGCGTCCATGTCGAAAACAACATGTATTGCATTGGTCAGCGTAAATTCCATACCTTAGACCAATTAGTTGATCACTACCAAAGAGCACCCATCTACACAAATAAACAGGGAGAGAAACTCTATCTAGTGCGGCCATTGCCAAAAGCCAATGGAACGTAAACACAAGGATCGATCGCAGTAGCAGCAGCAGTAAAAAGTAGAAGTAAACGCGTTAATTAATATCTACATCAATACTAATTAACATAACTTTATTATAAACAAAAAAAACAAAAAACAAAAACAAAAAAACTAATTTCACTCTCTCAAATTCTCCCTCTGTCTCTCTCTCTCTCTCTCTCTGTCTGTACTCGTATCTTTTTGTTTAAGTATAAAGATAAAAAAAAGAAACAAAATACCAAGTCCTACCCTCCTCGAATGGCCATCAACCCTCAACTAGCAACGGAAATACTAGACATACACGTACGTTAGAATATATTTTATTTATATCTAGTGTTAGGCGATCAAATTAACTGTAATTTAAGTTAGTTACCTTTTTTTTAAACAAAAAAAAAATAAATAAATAAAAATAAAACTTCGTGGAACAAATTCTCAAATTAGAATCTTAAGTTGCGGAAATGTGCTGTATAAATGGATTGAAACGAAAGTGAAATATGTATTCGCTACTACCCCGACTGAGAGTAGTGCAACAACACCAATCAACCAACCAACAAATGGAGTGAAACTTAGTGAAATGCAATTTTTTATTTTATTTTTTTATTTCTCAATTTATCATCCCTTTAAGTTGTTGTAGTGTGATTTATTTTTTTTTTTATACATAAATATAAATATATATACGTTTACTATATATTCAATTATTCATTAAAATAAAAATAAAAAAACAAAAATGGAAAAATACAATTACAACAAAACATACTCTAATGCAAAGTGAATAATATTTTTGTAAATTTTTTGCTAATACAAATTGCTTTACATTTTTTTAAATTAGAACAAAACAAAACAAATTAAATGAAATGAATAAATCATAAATTAAAAACAAAACAAAAACAAAAATGAATATCATTTTATAATAATTATTAATATATGATAAATTATAGAAAATAAATAAAAAAAAACAAAAATCTATTAAGTAAAAAGTTCATAAAAACAAAACAACTTATCATTCAATAAATAAAAGTTAAATAAACTGAAAACAAAACAAAACAAAATAAATTCCTTGCTTTTTGTTATAAGAAAAATTAATTCAAATACAACAAAAAGAAAAAAAAACAATCCTTTGTATATGCAAAGCTTTCATTTAATTATTTACAAAAAGATTGCAGTTTAAAATCGTCATAATGATAAACCCCACGAAAAGAACAAAATCTCCACTCTAATTCATATGAAGCAAGAGCAAAGGAAAATGAAAAGGTTTTAAATGCAAAAATATAAAAATAAAAACAAAAAAACAAAGTGAAAACAAAACATAATGTTAAAACAAATACATATATTTAAAAAGTATCTATATAAATATTAACAAGAAACAAAAAAATAAAACAAACAAAAAGGAAAACAAAAACAAAAAAACAAATTGTAATTACAAACAATATACACACTTATAAACAAAAATTTCAAAACATGCGTTTCTTTTTTTATTTGATTTTCATTTTCACAATTCTTCTATGATCTATGAAGCAACTCCATTTATACAAAATTCTACATCAACAATGTTTTTTTATTTATTTTTTATTTTTTCGTTTAACACGTTTATGCTTTTTCTGTTATTGGTTTTTTCTTTACACTTCTTTTAAAGGCAATCGACCGAGATATCGATTTTAAAGTTTGCCAGTTAAGTAATAAAATTGAAATTGATCTGACTTTTGAATATGTCTTGCACTCTAATGCATATCAGCGTGAAAATTTTGATTTTGATCAAAATTTTAAAACATTTGTTTCATCCTTCACACCGACGCTTGTAGATTGTGTCATGTCTCTCCACCTACTCTAAAATGAGTCGAACATTCTGTAGAATTAATTCACATTTGCAGTATCAGAGTTACTCAAAGATTTCAGGAAACCCAAATCGACTGGACCCAATAGTATATCTCTTCTGCTTTAGAGGCGGTCTTCTTTCACTACTTAAGCTTTTTACCAAACCTTCTAATTAGGAATCCTTACGAGTAGATGGAAAGCAAACCCGTCCCTTAAAATCGCGAATCTTGTTCTCTTTTCTCCGGCAAGAAGGCTTCTTAATTCTGGTTAGTGTGATTTTTGAGCCAACAGATCCACAAATGTGTTTATGGTATGTCGTACCGAAAAGTGGGACAGCCTACAGCAATCTGGCATAAGCACGAAAATCGCACTGAATTGATATTAACTAGAGATGCCATGAATATTCGGCTGCTATTCGGTATTCGGCCACTTATTTCAATATAGCACCCAGTATTCGGCCGAATACCGAATATCAATTCATGAACAAAAAGACTACACGTGCGTCAAAAATATATCCATTATAAATTGTGGTGAATGAAAACAACTTTTTCAGCATTTGTTGTTGGCAAACGATTGCGCTTTTCCTCATGAACAATGCCAGCTTCTGAAAACAGTCGCTCACTGTATAAACACTGATAAATGTATAACTAAACAAAAATTCCTTGCTTAGAAGTGCTAACTTACCACTTTGTGTATTACCAAATGCAATCAATAAACAATGAGCAAATAATGCTTGTCGCGACGGGATCCACTGGCAAATGAAAAAAAGACTGCCGAATCGTTGGCACGCATGCACAGCAATGAGACAGGTTGCATCTTGTAACGTAGCACGTACATACATACTCGTATGTCTTATAAAATATTCGGTATTCGGCTATATCACTATTCGTTACATCTCTAGTATTAACCTCTTTTGTCGAATATTCATGCATTTGGGATTGATAGGTGTCTTCTACAATGGATGACTAATTGCCTTATAGAAAGTTCAGTTAAAGTTGCCTTAGACGATTCCAAATCTGATGTAAACAAAATACCTACATGCCCAGGGCTCCGTACTGTCATTTTAAAATGATGCGTGAAATACTTTAATCAACCATTCTTTTTCATTTCGCCATTTTACACGGTATTTTCCCAATTCCTGAAAAAATGTTTAGATAATCCCTCTTCATGAAAACGACCGCGAAGACGAAGACCTAACTTGTAGGCTTATAACGAAGCTGTCCATTGCAAACCTGTTCGAGAGCATTATATGTTATATGAATTAATAATTTGTTTATTACAAGTCCATCCTTTCGAATAACAGCCACAGGTCAACAACTGCAAAATCTAATACAATTTGTGTCAAGTACGCTGTGCGTTTAAAAAGTAGGCAAAGAAGTTGAAGGTGGTGGCGATGGCGCGATGGTTAGCTCATTGAACTATCACTCAGAGGGTTCGTGGTTCGATCCCCGGCATCGCCATCAATTTTTCGAACCGTCATCACTCTTTCGGCGGACAATGGCAAACTCCCGAAAGTAAAATTGCCTATGAAAAAGTTTCTAAGGAGTGCCGTTCGGATTCGGCTATAAGCCGTAGGCCACGCTCAGATGTGACAAAAATGACAACATGAGCAACACAAATGAGTGTTAAGAAGCTAGTTATCACTATTGAGTACCACAAAACTTGCGCATAGAGTTATCATTCTCTGACGAAAGGCTCTTGGCTTTCATGGAAGACATCTCGGTCTTGTATGTATTTAAACTGAAAGTTGATGTCCTTAAAGGCGTTAAATTCGTTTATATCAATAGAAGCAGATGACTTTTATCGCCCGCTGACTATTTTCAGCTGTAAGGAGAATTAAAGATGTTGAAAGCTTTCCGGACCAGGACGCTGGTATTCATGAGTTAAGCTAACTATCAAAATCGGGTTGTCCGAGTTTTCTAACAAGGTCAGCATCTTTGTACAGTTTAATGTTGAAAAGCCTCCTTATTTCTGACAATTAAGGTCTCGGTTTTGTCGCGTGCATCTTCCATAGTCATCCTAGATAGTCGAATGAGCTTGGCAGGAATCCCAAAACCAGACAGGCCTGTATAGTTAATTTCTATGTACGGCATTGAACTTGATAAGGTAGTGGTGGGTATTGATCTTAGGATTCTTCCAAAATCTGTTGTAGTGTGAACATTTGATCTGCGGTAGATTTTCCTGCCCTAAAGCCTGGTTAGGTTATTCACGAAGTGTCTTAGATTCGCACAAATTCCGATCCGCCTTGTCTATGAAACTTTTAACTAAAAAAATATTCGATGATGCATCTTCTAAGTGTGGTAGAACAGTGGGAGTTCTCCATCGACTTCCTGCAAAGCCGAGGGAAATTAGCAGACATACCAAAAACATATATAACTCATCAATAAAACGCTATCATAAGCGACCTTAAAATTTATAAAGAAGTTAGTCGGTGGGCTATTTTCGGTTACTGTAGATACGGCAGAGAAGATGTATATACAATATTTAGTAGGTTGGGGCGCTCAAGGGGATCCTGAAATGCAGGATTACTACCGGCCTAGTGTACCATATAAGTAGTGAGGTTTTACAGTGTACGATAGTGATTATTTTGTAAACTTCGTTGAACACCCACAGCTCCGACGACCTTAAATTTATAGAATGTTTTTCTTCTGCTCGTATTAACCATTGAGATTTGTTGCACTTGCATATTTCTCTTTCATGTGTGCATTGCTTCTGTATACATGCTTCTACAGGAAGCTCTATCTACTGTAAGGTCACCAGGTCTTGCACTTGAGGGAAGCAAATTCTGACACTATTTCGATACTTGTTTGAAGGGCAGTTTTGACATCTGTAATAGCGCTTTCATCGGCGAAAAGAAGAGAAGGTGTTCTGGATTCGTTGACGTGTTCTTTTCCACCATTATAGATTCAACTCCCACAAAGCCACATTGATTGCCATGGAGTTCCGTTGTCGACTGGGCAGGACCCACTCTTATATTTCAGAGTATGCAACATTAATTTCGCTGATCGCTGGTTACCGCAATTTATAGTGTGGCCTTTGCCTTTATACAGTGGAACCAGAAAGCGTTTCCTTCACTGGTAAAACATTCGACGTTGCCATCTTTATCTTTTTATCTTTAATACTTACCGCGTGCTTATAGGTTGTTAAGGTATATATTCTGATGCCCGATATGGAGCCTCTACTAATAACAAGGTGGAATCTTGATTGTTTCAATTATGCCAGTTTATTTCCTACTGATCTCGGTGTTCGTTGCTTGTTCTCTGGTTCCTAAAGTGTTAAAGAGCCTGAACATGAGTTTTTTCTTATTTAGCCGCTTTTTACGTTTATCACCTTCACTTCGAAATGTTCACCATTTAATCTAATTAAAAAAAGACAACGAATTACAAGGTATTACCCAATGAGCTACCGAGCCGTCAAAGATAAAATTCAAACAAAGACCTCTCGCCCTCGAACACTTAGCCGGGATTTTTGGCTTCTTCGATACCCTAATCCTTCAACCGAAGAGTAAGTCCAGAGGCCAGAGAACTGGGTATTAAGTGTATTTAATAAGCACATAAGCTAGAGTGTATGTGACCGAGACAATGTTGTTTTCGTATCACAATATTACCACACCTTGGTTCTGCTCATTTGATTCGCCTACAGGAACATTGTATGCGACGGTACGGTATATGTTGATCTTAGGCTGTTGAGGAGAAACAAGAATTCAAGGTCCAAGGCTTACTTAACAAAAGATAAGGGATGTTGCTTTGGGTTTGCTAGAACTAATTTCCATCAGATATTTAGTTGGAACTCAGGTTAAGAGGAAAAGGTTCAGAAGCACGCATCAGTATGCAGGATGCAATATTTTATTTAAACTGATTTCATTAGATGATTCATTGATCTTGACAATCATAGCAACAATAAAGGTCGCAGTTTGGCTATCCGTAAAGACTTCGCTCTTTAAATGTGACACCATACAGTTGGTGTTTTTAAATCAACTAAAGGTCTGCATAAGCAGCTTTGTAGCTTCTTTACATCAGCCTGTGACTTTTAATAATCCCATTGAAAGGTGTCTACGGCGGTATCAGACGACTGGGAAACGCATTTTTTAGAATACCCGGATTTTTAGTGCCCTAGAACTGCAAATTTTGTGTGTTCACGTATTCACATAGGTTGAAATCGGCCTTGTCACTCTGCAAAATCACTGACAAAGAGTTCATCAAAAACTCCAATTGCTCCATTGCTAATTCACACAAATTCCAATCTTGTTTGCTTCATAAATGTCAAAAAAAATATACGCCACTTTCGATAGGGTCATAACATTATAGCCCATCTAGTATTTTGTTTAATTTATTTCAAGCATTAATGATCTGTCGCCAAGTTTCGAGCATGGGAGGAGCGTTATTTCATTCTCTTAGTAAAACCCAGTTGGTTTCCCTAGAGTGTGCAAATAAATTAATTTAAATTTAATACTGTATGCTTCATTATTGTAGACTACACGGTGAATACAACAAAATTTCCTAATTAAGCTCTCGCAATTTCTGATGGTTTATTAAAGAAGTGTGTGGTCGGGCGATGAAAGACAGCGCCTTTTCTATTGACCGATGCGGGCAATTTTCATTCACAGAAGATTTGAAAAAATAACCGTGCTACTATTTAGAAGTACTTTATGGTGGATGATTCTATTCCAGTTTCTTGAATAAAGAACTACTAGAAATTGTACCCATTCTTAAACTAGCTAAACATAACTCTTCCTGCCTAAACTATGTAAGCCGTTCATGCGTTTAGAGATGGGCATACCGAACTGGCGTGGTTATATTAAATTTGAAGGAACGATGAAGAAGTTTCTTCTCCGCCAGCAACCTACCAAAAATCATTTTGTAGCCGATAATTATTCCTTTTATCGCGACTCTCTACCGGCCTCCTAAATCGTAGACGTACCCCACTCCTGCTTGTGACATCTAGGTCATAGTTGAGCCCGTTTGAGCGATGTGGAATATATGCGGAACCGCCAATCTATTCAATTATGAATAATTGGGGTAGTCGCCTATTTTTTCCATTAAACTTGAAACAGATGGAATATCCAAAAACAAGCAATAGGCCGGATGAGGGTCAAGTAGCAGATGACCTTTACCCTCGCATTGAGTTGTCCGCTATCAAACATTCTCTTTGCAAGGGCAAGAGGACATTTTGCTCTAGCTAGATCAACATCTATGTGTTCGGTAAAATACAAATATTTTTCTAGCCAGGCTCTAAGGTATCTGACTACATTTCGATAAGCAAGTGGCAGTCTTTGTTTCGCAAGAAGCCCCAGACAAGGGTGTCTGAAAGAGAATAGTTTCCGACGTCTGAAGGATGATCTTCAACTTCCAATCATCGCAATATCAATAAAATCATATAAATGATCTCGATTTTTGGGCTTTGATCTGTACCGCGTGGTGAAGTGAACAGATCAGATCAATTGTGTATATGTTGAATTGGGTTGACGAATTAATCGTTCCTTGTTGCAAACCATTGCTAATTTTAAATGTTCCAGCATCGCCATTTTTCGTGATGGACTTTCTACTGTTGAACTTATCAGAAGGAATGTCAGCAGTTGTTTATGTACCTGCCTGTTCAGCTTAATGAATAGTCTTTCTAACTATACGATGTCAAAAGCCTTCTAAAAGTCAATCAGGATTTTTGCTTCAGTGAAACCCCTGGGTATCAGACATTGAAAAAAACAAAATAGTTTAGATACAGCATCTGAAATATAATGATTTGCCGTACAATCAAATTGATTATCCGTAACTATTGTTTATTTTTGTCTTTAACTTACTTAGTTAAGACTCTGTTGATCACCTTTTCGAATACCTTACTGGTATTCCGGAGGGGACTTATCGATCGAGGATTCGCCGTATTGGACGAGTCTTTATTCCTTTTGGGAATAGAAAACACAAACGCTGTGAAGACACAATGTTCGGTATCCCATTGGTTCGCACTGATTTCTTATTTCTAAGTAATTCGAAGATCATTTGAAGTTCTTTCTTCAAAATCAAGGAAGGAAGCTTTTTTCGTCATTGAACTCAGTATGCTGATGACACATCCATTCGGGGCTAGATACCATGCAACTGCTGACTACAGCCTTTGGCGACCAGACGCGACTCAAACCGTTGCTCTCGTCTTTTTGTTGCTTATGGTTGAACACCTATTTGCAACCAACGGCCTTCTGCCCAGCCGATAAGTCAATGAGTAATTAGGTACAATTATGAACCAGTTCGTCATATTTTCTCTTCATTAAATCCTCCCATTTACCAGGATATTCATCGTCATTACGGGAATGCAGGTTTTACGAAAGGTACAATTTTAGGCCTGCCTTGACCAAAACACAAAAAATATGTTTATGGTTTTGCCAAGTGTACAATATCCTTTAACACTCGTTGCATTCTATTAGTTTATTGTTTTTTTTTTTTTTTTAGAAAGTATTTACTAATAACATGAAGATTATATAATAAAATTATAGCTACTACGTAAAACTAATTAAAATAAATCGTGAACAATTAAATAGCTGTGCCATTATCACCCCAACCAAGCCCACATAAAATTCAAACAGAAACAATTATATAAAATATACATACATATACATAGATTGTCTTGAATGTGCTTTAAATAAAATAGAAATAACGATTTAAAAAAAAAAAATTGAGAAAACAAAAAGAACAAAACGAATAAAATTGTAACCCACTTACCCATAGATAGATAGCAAAACTCTTAAGTGGAAATGGTACGTAGCATAAATTAGTAGAAGAAAAAATTATTAATAACAAAAAAATACAAATCATGTGCAATCGTAAATGGTCCTAAGAAATTCAAGTAGAAATCACAGAACATAGAGTCTATAGAAAACCTGCAAATAACAATTAAAAACTAGAAACGAAAATTTTATAAAAAAAAAACCAAAAAAAGCAAACACAAAAATTACTAAAATTTTCAAAAGAAAAACTCTAAAAACAGAAAAGTAATATTTTAAAGAAGTTCTTATGTATAAAAATGAAAGAAAAAATATGGCCCGAAACTCTCTACCATGTATAAATGTGAATAATTTTATTTTTTATTCAAATATATAATGTGTATTTCTACAAGCAAAACACTCTCATTTTTACGTAAAACTAACGACTTTTCCTTCAGTTAAATTTGCCTGTTTTCTTAAGTTAAAAAATAAAAATCCTGTAAAGATAAAAAATTTAAGAAAACATAATTAAAACAAAACTAGAAATATCAGTAATTCTCCATATAGATACATAGGTGTAAACATAATCACTAATTACAAAAAAACAAAAAAAAACAAAAACAAGAAACATATTTATTCCATTGTCCTAAAAATTAGCTCTACTTAATATTGAAATATAAAAAGAAAAATAAATAGTAAGCAACAACCAATATGTGTCCTCTGAACTTTGCCTCCAATTTCACTATGAATTCTCGAAATGTAAATGTCAAAACAGTGGTTTCCTCGAATCCACCATTTGTTAACCGTTAACCAATTGCTTTTTTGTATTCTTTTAAATTTAACAAAGAAAATAATAAAAACCAAAAAAAAAAAAAAAAACCAACAAATCGAAACAAAACTGAAAACAATTGAACAGAAACACACATTTTTATACTTTTTTACCAAAGAAATAAAAGAAATCATAAAGAACATATTCAAATAAATAATAAAAACGATAGAAAAAATGAGAACAAATAAGAAGAAAATGGAAATGACAGAGAAATACTAAGAGTATATGGTATAGAGTATTAAATTAAATGAAACACGAATAGAACTTAACACCGCGATAGATTTTAACACACATACAAAGAATTTAGTTTACCAATTTTTAAAGGCATTACAAGGTTTTGTTTTATATGTTGTATTGTCTTTTTTTTTTTGGAAAAACAATTTACTCGTAACATTTTACATAGTATGTATCTGGCTATAATATTCATACAAATAATTTTCATACAGAGGTTCTTGGCTACCCTGTTGGGCCCTGGGAGAAACTAAGACTTTGTTTTCTTTCCCTTTTGCCTATTTTATTTTTTTCGGGACTTTGTGTAGTTTCTTAGAGGTTGTTGCGTCTCTCAATTTCAGCGTTCATAAGAACAAAACCTGTAAGCTGCACTTAGAGGGTTAAAGTTATGTACTTCTACCCTATCAGTGTGTACAGGGTGTCTATTAGCAGTTAGAATAGAACAATAACTATGAGAAATATTTTTTCATCAACATTTTATCTTATACAAAGATCTCGCAGACAAAAAAAACAATTCATTGTACTCCTTGTTTATTATTATTGGCCTGCCGCCAACCGATAGATTCTAACCATGTGCCGATATGATCATATGAAACCCAACAGTCCCTAACCAAAATCACAGACAAACCTGACTAAGGTTCGGGCCCTAAAAAACCCTCCTCTAACCTTTAATTTCATAGTGACCTCAGATAGCACTTAGTGAATTGATCTTTTTGACTACTTTTAGGACATTCAGACGGTTTTAAGCGCAGTGGTCTGGTATGAGCAGCAGTCACATATTTTCCAGAAAGCTTGTTCCAGAAGCCTACATCCGCATTAATATAAATGGTCTTAGCCGTGTAGATTCAATTGATCCTCAGTGACAAGCCCTAGGCCTTGTGCCGAAGGCTGTGCTAAGCAAGGCCGAAAAAGCCTTAAATGTTTTTGATTTGACCTATTTCGTCCTTAAAGTTTTACTTTTCAGGAGAACACTCAAATACTTAGCTTCGTTAAACAATTGGATAGTGATGACCCGTGATGCAGAAAAAGGGTCAAATCAGTTAGGTTCCTAGTCCTCGTATAGAGTTTTTAGAAAGTCTATTCCTAATGCATCAATAATCAAACACGTTGAGGGCTATCTGCGCTTTAGAGCAGACATCCCCAGACATGATCCAGCACAGCTACATCATCTGCATAGTTGTATTGAAAAAACCATTACATTTATGTACCTTCCCAAAAAAGTGTGTCGAACATTTGAAGGTATCGCAGATATGATATGTAACATGTTTCTGGATTCAATGAGTTCGGCTACTGTCATAGGTGATGGCGATAACACTAAATTATAGGGAAAACGCGCTGACGCAACGAAAACTTTATCCGTTCGTTTCCAAGGTGCTGTGTTGAGGAAATTAATTTAGGAGAGAGTGAGTTCGGCACATAAAAACAATTTCTCGGTTTGTTCGATCGCTCTTCATATAGTGATGTGAAACCCCATATCCTTAAACATATGAAAACACAGATTCGTTTATTCCACACCCATAGTTATCTTAAAATCTTTTGTATTTAACAGAAGATGGGGCGTGATGCAGGAGGCAGGCTTGAAGTGTTGAAAGTTGATACGAGAAGCTATGTATAGGTAACATAGACTAGCCTTGTCGTCTCTTGTCTTCACTTATTTGGAAACACAGTGAAAGTTAACCCTTCCATGGTGTATACAGTGACGTGAGTCATACCTAGACTTAATGGGCTCGACAGAAACATTGTCTAAGCTTACAACAAGAGAAGGGCCACCCTTGTTTGCTCGATTCTTTCTCTCCTTGTAAAAATCGATTTTCCCCTTTTCAGAGTCATGGTTTTGGGTACACAGGCATATCAGCACATCAATGGTGCACTTCAATTCAAGAGTTCCGTTGCTTGAGCTAGCTCAAACAGATGATCCAGACAGAGTTTTCATCTGCGTCGTTCATTTATAGTATTGCTAGCCGTCTCAATTCGAATTACCAGAGAGCTGATAGCGGTATCCTTATAGGTACGACGTTCTCAACCTCCATCGACTCAACTTATGTTGGTTACAGCCGGGTCTTGTTGTTTCATATCGTGGACTTCACTGCATCAACCGACTTCAGTCGACCAAAACTACGACATTTTCTAATTGTAGCACCAGAAAAACTTTCGCTAGTTTAGTTTTCGCCTTCTCACCCTATCTATGTACAATAGAACTGCATTTTTATTTGCAGCTCCAGTTTCAACGGGTATTCATGACCGGAAAAATCCGTCAACAGACGCTTTTGACGATAGTCTTTCGAAATGTGTCACTTCTGATTCCGTTCGACCTTTTCGGTGTCCTGCGACAAGCCGTCAAAAAAGGCACTCTGATCAATCACTTGTATATTCTGATGGAATGTAACCTTAAGCGACGGAGGCTCTACTCGTACAAAACTCAGTCCATCGTTTCAGCTCAGTTTACCGAGCTGAGCTGGTATTGCGGGTACTATCTGAAGTAGTATCCATAGGGTTCACCTCCATACTATGAACCACTTTAACGTATAATGTTCTTTTTAAAATCTTTGACTCAGGCAGTCAAACAGGCAAGTGGGCTGGGCAAACTTGTTATGCTCTGGTTTCGATATCGCTACCTGCGTTTACGCGGATGAGCAGAATTCTCGGCCTTTAAATTTGAGGCGTCGTCGACGTGGTTTAAAAGTCGACAGAAGAGGTTTTTCCATTTCGAGATGTTGTTGGGTTGGCACGTTCTTTTCAGGTTTTAGTAAAACCAGCCAGTTTGTTTTTTGTTCGTAAAGGCAATCTCCTGTACTGCTCGTAAGGCGTATGGCCCGCTCGGTTCGTTGATGATTTGGGTGTAACATTGGGGTTTTATGGGCGTGTTTGGTTGAAACATGGTGCCAGGCCGATTGAGGAATAGACAAACTGCTGCAATTATATAGTCGTCCTAGTTCACATTGGACATTCGGAATATCTATAAAATAGGTGGAGTGTCTTGGATCGACTGTTCAATGATTAGCACTTGGTTGCTTCACCTGAAATAAGTTTATCGTCATATTTAGGGTATTGCTTGTTGGTTTTGCCGAGGAGCGCGTGGAAGCATCGTCTATTTTTTTTTTTTGTGGCGGCATAAGCTCATATTAGTCTGATGTTAAATTTACTCTTAATGTGAATCGTAACAAGTCGTTCTCTTAAAAACAGAAAACTCAAGATCTCTAAGCAAACTTCACCACATTCAACGATAAAACATGCGATGTGCAGATCCCAGGGTAATCTTCCTTTTCCATTTTGCAGAATCAACAACATTCAAACTGAAAATCTCCGAAGCTATTGATTGTTCCGCAAAAGTAGGGCTTTACGTAGACGGGAAATAACTACACACACAACCTATAACCTGGTCTACCATACACTTTCTGGCAAAATGACAAATTTCAGAGGATACTTGTATGAGAGTGGCCGATATGCTTTGCTAATTAAGCATCCTGACTGATCCTATACCTATATAATGCCTATTGACCTCAGCTTAAATAAAGTTGAAGCAGCTCATATAATTTATTCAATATTGAAATCACAATTGATTCGATAATGTAAGTTCGTTTGTCATTATCCCCACGTCTAGAAATTATTTTGCGGTTACTCAATACTCGCGCTTATAAGTTTTGCAAGTCAAGGCCGAATTGGCGTGTTCACTAACCGGTTGTATCTTTCTGACCTCGGATCTCTGTAAAGAGGACGTTGGGTTGTACAAGTATGGCTAGAGCTTGGGATCCAGTTGAGTTGATTGTTAGTCATAATGTATTACACCCAGTCAGCAACAGAAAGGGAAGTCTTAATTCAATGCCAAGCCATTCTTCAATCCACTTGTAGAGGTCTTAATAAACGATATTCCCTTCTATCTCTATTTTCACAGGAAGAACTAAAAGACACCTCAATAATATTTTTCCAGAACCAGGTTACGTGGACTATTCGGATTCAAACCATCTCTCCTACCTCTGTATCTACAAAATCTTCATTGTCTTTGGTTCAAAATTTTTTTCGCAACATCCCAAACAGATGTCCAATTGAATCTAAATTCCGTGTAAATGTATGAAATATTATGGTTCAGTGTACTTCCAGATGAATTCTGAAACTACGCTATTAGCTCGGAGTAGTAGTTTTCACTTTTAGAAGCTTTTTTAAAATTTACTTGACTTTTCAATTTTTTTATTCAACTTCGATTAAATAAATTGAACATCCAAATTATGCCTAAATGCGTCGCTTTTTCGTCATCCCTCTTTGTAGAGAAATTAGTTATAGTTCTTTCCATAGACATATTAATGATATATATATATTATATTATATTGTAAAAAAAAAAACACTTAACATTTTTATTTGCTTAATTATAATTAAAAAAAAAAAACAAACGAACGGACAGAAAAATTGAAAATAAATGAAATGCGAATATTGCTTAAGAAAAAGTTGTGATTTGTTCTTCCTCTGGAAACAGCGTTAATTAGGAAAAAAACTGATTTTAATTTATTTATTTTTCGTATAAGAAAAAAACAAATAAAAAATAGATATTTTTGAATTTTTAAGCGAAAAATTATTTGAACGCTGCTAGCAAAAAAAAAAATTTAACAAAAATTAATTTTTCGCTTGTTCTTCTCGAATTTTTGATATGGCACAATTTTATACAATAAAAATGAAAATAATTAAATATAAATTATTCTAAGAGTAAATTTATTAAAGCAAAACAACAATAATTATACATTATATAAAAAACAAAAAAAAAAAAAACCAAATTATGGGTACACAAAATTATATAGTTTAAAATTATGAAATTGAAGTGAAAAAAAAAAGAAAATACCTGCGTCTCTTTTTACTTTAGAAATTAAATTGTTTTATAATTAGTAATTAATTTGCTGAAAATGTATAAATTTTCAATATAATATTTATTAAAATTATATAATATTAAAAAAAAAAAAAAAAAATGAAAATATAAATAAAACAACAAACTGTAAGTTCTACTATATAGACATGAATGTAAATTTTAAGTTTAATTTACACATTAAGAGAAAACAGAAATTTTAACGAAAGACAAAAATGAAAAATAAGTTGAATTATACAAAACAAATTATGATATATAAATAATAATATAATTTTCAAAACAATTTTCATACATAAAACATTAAAAATAAAAATTATAAAAATAACTGATGGTCGATGGTTTGTTTTCAAAATTTCCGGCGCGAGAATCTCCTGATGGTCGCGTGCTTGTTTTCAAATTTTCTGCGAGGACCTTATGGGATTGTGCACAGGCTAACTTTGATTGAATTCGTGACATTTTCATACGTAAAAACACAGACAACGAAACAATTTTCATCTGTCAAAAATGAAATGAGAACTCTTTTCTCAAAATGTACCTCTATGCAATCTGACAACTTTGAATTGTGGAGCGATTGACGTCTATGAGTTCGAATTAACGCGTCGTTTTGTTACGTAGCGATAATTTTTTTGTTCGAATTACCAAGGATTTTCTTCGAAATACGAGTATAAAGAGATTTTCTAGGGAACTCGTGATAACTTTGAATTATGGAGATGTTCGAATTATCGCTAGTTTGAATTAACGAGAGGCGATTGTATTTCTTTTTTTTTGTTGATCACTGGCAGGGTGGAGTGTGACCGTATGTTCGGGTATTTTTTTTTCTTTTTGGAGTTTACACATGGACACAATGCAGTAAAGACAACCTTAAACAGCATTACAATATTAACCCTAGTGTAATAACCCACGTCGCAGAGGCGCCCACGGGAACGTAATATCGCTGTCTCTTTTTATCCCTTGCGCGTATGCATTTGTCTTTTCTAGCCAACTCAGTTGTCAACTAGCACTCTCGAGCGGCAGCTGTGCGTGTGCGGTAAGTACCATAGTTTTCGAGTTATAACAGGTTGATGCGCTCGAGAAGCGCCTTTATATGAAGATTGTTGATTTTGTTGTTATTTTTAAACACAAGTCAAAAAGTGATTTTAATAAAAAAAATAATGAATGAAAACTTTGTTTAATTTATAAATTAGGAAACAAACTTATGTTCTAATTTTAATAAACCTTCAAAAGTATCCATCGAGTATCGTGCGCCTCTGAGGCGTATGCTTATCTTCAATGCTATTCCCAAGAGGGTTATTACTCTAGGGTTAAGAGAAAGCACAACTATGTAGTATACGTCTAGTTACGATTTGCAGACTGATTTGTTTCGAATTCAACAGGTGATTGCTATAAGAACTTAATTAATACAGAGGTCGAGGAGAGACAAAGTCCTTTACCACCTCGAAGTTATAGCTGTATACTGTCTGGTCGTTTATTCGGTGTTGTGTTTCATTTTTTGTAGACAGCATAAGCTTTCTACATTTTTTGCCCTGATTTATAGCTAAACCCCACCGAGAAGAGGCTATCTATATCTATATGACTACGATGAGGTCAATTATATTTTATGCGTCTTTTACCAGATTTCAAAAAACGGTCTATCTTTCCTGCATTGGGCTTCCCTGACAGTCTCCGCATTAGACGCGTTTACAAATTTCCCTCCCGTTGATATTCATATCATGGGCTGCTTTCTCAGGACCAGCTTCGTTTTAAGAAGAAATAGTCTTTGGTACAACACGGACTGAAGCTTTGATGACCGATTGTCCTATGGACATTCCATCTGAGACAATGACCCCGAAATATCGAATATGAAATCGAATTTCGCTGTGCTGGTTTTGGCCAGAGCCTGATTCAGAAATTCAATGTAGTCGGCTCTTCGCGGATGACTACATACAAAACACACTTACGATGCGTAGCTGATATTTTTTTGGAGGACAAAAATGTTAGATTTCATTCCTTATAGTGAAGATGTGTCTGTCTTTAAGGGGAGATACATTTATGCTAATCTGCATTGAAGTATATAGTGAAGAATCGGTGGAGGGGGCGAAGCATTTATATCTTTAACGGAAATCAGGCGGCGCTTAATCCCTTGCCTACGACAATGAAGCTAGTACTAGAATACAAAGCATCACTGAACGCAGTCAGAAAACAATATACGCTGTCGTGTATGGATCCCAGGTCAATATGAAGTCATGTGAAACCTTCTAAAATAACAGAAATACTCGTAGAATTGAACTAAGAAAATACAAAAAGGATTAGCAGGGAACATGGGAGAATAGTTGAGAAATTGCGTCTTTAAACTAGGCAGCGTTAGATATACCCTTTAAAGCCAATGACAGTGAGTTCCAAAGTTTAATCGTGTGAATAAAAATCAAACGAGAGGAATTTAAATAATTATATCTTGGTAGGATAATATTAAACGCTCTTGGAGACTGAGCAAAATTGAATTTTTTGAAACAGGTATGGTGGAGATTTAGTATTAATTATATCAAATAGAAATATGCAATTTCTGACTTTAATATGCTGTTGAAGAGTACATTCCAATAAGTTCAGAAACATGGTCATATCTACAAATATTATAAATATATCTTCCTGCATCATTGAAGGGAACTTGCAGTTTGTGCTCGGATAGGTGGTCCTAGTAAGGCTAGGAGCCGAACCTACATTAGGCATTCCTTTGGGCAGGGCTTCTATTGACAGTTGGGTTTGAAGTAAGCACAACTTCTCGAGTTTGCCGGCAGACCAAATGAATGCTTCTGGACGTCTCTAAGATGTCAGTGACAAATAAGAAAGTAAAAAAAAAAAAAAAAAAAAACAAACCCCATAATTAAAGCCGTAGAATGTAATGTTCTGTTCAATTCAAGTTGAAGTTACATTCCTCTTCTTGTAGACAGCCTACTACCTATATATACTCGGTTTTCCCTATTTACAACTAAACAAATTTTGGTAGTCTCCTATGTATTGTGCCAATTATGTCGATATTATCGCCATATGTTAGTAGTTGTACAGGATTTCAAAAAAAAATTGTGCTCCCGGTGTTCGCTTGTGAGTTTTTGATAATTATTTCAAGGATTATGTTAGAGATTAACATGACAGAGCGTCACATTGTTTGAAATCCTTTCAAGATCAAAGATCTTGTTAAAGTCATTTTTTACTTTGACGGAGCAGCGATTATTCTTTATCGTAATTCTGCAAAGGCGGACGAGTTTCGCAGGGATACTGATTCCCTATACGGCCCTATACAGCTTGTGTCTATAAAAGCTCTCATCTGCGGCCTAAAAATTTATAAAAAGCTGGTGGATATCAGTTTGGATTTGTTAAATGTTTTCCAAGATCTGTCGTAGTATAAAAATTATTTAATCTATGGTAAACCACACTGACAAGGACCGGTCAGACTGTTGACGAAAGCTCTTACAATTTTATCATATTTTTGCACACTTTTCAAGGTAAATTAGTAAACGCATAGCGACAATAATACTGCAACGGATCACGACGGATCAACGCAGAACAATTCGCCATGCGCAATTGCAAAACGTTGAGTCAAAAGTAGATATAAGGACAAATCGTCACTCAGGTAAGTAACTTCAAGTCTTTGAAATAAAGATATTTTTTTTAAACAAATTTAAAACTACAAACAGAAACACCATGATGAATGAAATGAGACTTAATCCCCTGTAGTTGGCGTAATTCAGGGGATCTCCCTTCTTCAGAATCGTAAAAAACAATGCTGAGGTTCGATTCGTCGGGTATATTTTTGTCGATCCAGTCTTTGGAAATGAGTTGATATATCCTCCAAATCCAGTTTAAACAGCTTCGCAAGTGAGTACAGTAATTGTGTTGGATTTAAGCGTGAAAATGGCTGTCCAGACTTCATCTTAAACGGAAATGTAGGCTGTCTTCGTTCGTTTAATGGTTCATTCTGCCTTTCGGTGGGATGTTGTTCGTCATCACCGTTTAACAGTCTGAATAAATAATCTTACGAGATTCCCGTAACAAACACCCCTATCGTAGAATACGCCGGGGGGAACGATTCACTCAAATTCACAACTTTTGATCGTTGAATGTTTCACTTGTCGGTAAGGTGAATGCGTTTTTAGGCCATCGTAGAAAACGTTCGAATCAAAACTCCCCCTTCAATCTTTAACATTTCTCAAACGCAGCTATTTCATTGCGTATTTGGGTGTCCGTTGTAAGGTTATGCTGGATTTATCTGATTTTTTAAAAAATGTTGTGAGTATATGCATATTTTTCTTTATTTTTAATATGTATTTTTCGTAAATGTATCGTATTGTAGCAAAAAAAACAACAAACCGCGATCAATTTAGAGAGTTGATAAATGTAATGTTTGAACGATTGCAAACGACCACCAGAGGTACTAAGGCAATTCTGGAATGACCTTAGATAAATTAAATAAAAATAAATTAAATGAAAAATTAATTAATAATTAACTCTTTCATTATAATTAATAAAACTTTGAGTTTTAGAATATTTACGCCGAATCTGGAAGTTCCATAATACTCGTATCTACTGCAGTGCCTCTTAAAGATGCACGTATTTTTCTACTGCGGGGTATTTCGTCCTCATTATTAGATGTATTTAAGTAAAATAACTATCCACCTTCTATTTCACTATTATAGACTTGCTTAACTTGAATGTGAAATTGTTTTCCTACATTAATTCCCGTCACTTTTCACAACAAGCTCTTTCGCCGTGCCAACTTCAAATTTGAAATACGAGGGCAGGTCAATAAGTCCGTGACTTTTGGATTAAAACACAGATTTTTTGATAAAAAAATAATTTTATTTTTCAACGTAGTCTCCCTTGAGCTCTATACACTTTGTCCAACGCTTCTCCAATTTTTTTATCCCTTCCAAAAAAAATGATTTGTCGAGGTCCTCAAAATAGGCCTTTGTTTGCGAGATGACTTCATCATTGGAGTCAAATCTTTTCCACCAAGCCATTTCTTCAGGTTTGGGAACAAGAAGTAGTCGCTCGGAGCCAAATCTGGAGAATAGGGTGGATGAGGGAGCAATTCATAGCCCAATTCATGGATTTTTGCCATTTTTGCCACGATTGCGTTTGTGGTCGACTGTGAGCAAACGCGGCACCCATCTTGCGGAAAGCTTTCTCATGCCCAAGTGATCATTCAAAATTGAAACCACTTAGCCATGCGAGATCCCTACGGCTTCCACAATCTCTCGCACTTTCAATCTTCGGTCGGCCAACACCATATCGTGAATTTTTTCGATTGTTTCGGGTGTAGAGACCTCAACTGGGCGTCCAGGACGTTCGGCATCTTCAGTGCTTGTACGGCCACAACGAAATTCAGTAAACCACTTTTTTACCATTGAAATCGATGGTGCAGAGTCCCCATAGTATTTATCAAGCTTAGCCTTGGTCTCGGTAATGGTTTTTTTTCGCAAGAAATAATGCTTAATAAGCACACGAAATTCACTTTTTTCCATTTTCTCCTCAAATTAGTGAGTAGTCTGATAAAAATAGCTGTCAAACACAAACTAACTGACGCAGCAAGTTTAAATTTTGACAGGAGTCAACTGACAGATGCCTGTTGACAGGAGCAGTGTTGCTGTTTCAGTAAAGAGGTCAGAAATTCAAAAAGTCACGGACTTATTGACCCGCCCTCGTACTTATAGGTAATGTAGTTCGCCCGGCGTATTCTACGATGCATATGGAAAGTGATAGTGAATCGAGGAAGTGAAGTGAATCTCTGATACCGCGTATTCTACGATAGGGGTGAAACTGTTGTTCTGTTATGAGATTTCCTTTACTTTTTGGTAAAACTTTCGAATTTTCGTGCTCCTTCTTCTTTTTTCTGGAGAGCTAAGGGGTCTAGCTGGTATGTCACAATTTTTCATTGGATTGGTAGCCCTAAGATGACATGGGAAAGTATTTTGTTGCTTGTAGAGATAGCACTTGGCATTTTTGCGTGCCTAAGTTACCGAGCACCACCACTAAAAGGTAAAGCAAGCAATGTGCTACGAATTCGATTGTTTCACGTCTGGCCCAATCCAAAATACGGGACAGTCAGCAGTTTCCGGACCAATCGCCGAATTAATGTACCTAGTCAAGTCATAAATACTGGTACACAACTGAACTCACTCATTACTAATACGAAAGCAACACTGGGCGCATCCATTTCGTATTGATTGCGATTCGACAGTTGATGTTTATGCTTCATTGTGACGTACAAAGTTTTTGACATTAATTGCTTACAATCATGGAATGGGGCGACATCGAAAATCGTATTGTTGTAGTTGGCCTACTTAAATGCAACATGGAAACAGGCGATATCTTTAGGACGTTGCGACCGCTTGGAATCGCTCGCAATTTTGTGTATCGTGCTGTGAAGTTGTTTGAGGATACTGGTGGAGTACGAGACCGTCAAAGATCCGGCCGTCCGCGCACTGTGAGAAATCCGAAAGCGATCAAAGCCGTGAAGAAACGAATCGACCGAAAATCGCTGCGAAAGCAGAAAATTTTGCCGCGGGAAATGCAAATTTCGTAAAAATCCATGTTTCGCATTATCAAACAAGATTTAGGACTCAGCGCGTACAAGCGACACACTGGACACCTGCTCACAACCGCATTGAAGGAAAAACGCAAGTGAAGATCGAAAGCGTTACTTAGTCGGTACGCGAAGAATGCTGTTTACTGACGAGAAAATCTTCACCGTAGAAGAATCGTTCAATAAGCAGAACGATCGTGTGTATGCTCGGTCATCTAGAGAATCATCCTAACTCATTCCGAGGGTTCAAACAGGTCACCCTCAGTAATGGTATGGTGGGGAGTGTGCTACGATGGCGTTACCAAGCTCCATTTTTGGGAGAAAGGTGTGAAAACATCGGCCAAAGTATATCAATGGACCATCTTGGAACCCATTGTGAAGTCTCTGAACCAATCAATATTCAACAACAAGCCATGGACTTTCCAACAAGACTCTGCTCCAGCTCACAAAGCAAAAACGACTCAAATGTGGCTCAAAAACAACGTTCCGGGCTTCATATCAACGGATGATTGGCCAGCTGGTAGTCCAGACCTCAACCCGTTGGATTACAAGTTTTGGTCCGTATTAGAGGGCATGGCTTGCTCTACTCGACCCTAAAATATTGAGTCGTTGAAGCGAGCCCTTGTCCGTGCACTGAACAATTTCCCCATGCATGAAGTGCGTCTCGCAATCGATGATTGCCACATCGTTTTAAGTCGCGCTGGAAGGCAAATGGAAGTCGTTTCGAATGAGTCGTTCTAAGATTTGTAGCCATTGAATAACCCAATAAAAACAAAAAAAAGTTGTTTAAATATTAATTCGTTTTCATTTGGCGCTGATTTTTCTATGCACCAGTATTTATGACTTGACTAGGTACTCCCAAAAATGCTTTCTGCGAAAACTAAAAGGGGCAATTGAATGGGATCGCTGGTCTTAAAAAAAAACAAAAGAAACAAGAATTTTAACATTTTGTTGATTTTCGTAAAATAAAACACCGACATTGTATTAATACTCTTATTTTCTTTTAAATATATTTTTAAATAAACGAAGGTATCATTCGAACAATATTTCATAATTATTTACCTCAAGTATATGTATATATATATATATATTATATTTATTTATATGTTTTGATTTGCTTCCTCACATGTTTATTCATATAATAAATCAATTACATATTTATTTACTTTTTATAGTAGTTGTAATAATCTAAATTTTAAAAATTAGTTTATTATTAAAATTTAATTATTTTACTTTATTATTACATTTTTAGTTTTGCATTTATTTTGTTTAGTTTTGTGTATACATATATATATATATATAGAATCTCCTCTGTTTTATTATCATTTAAAATTGTTTTTTTTTGTTTTCTATTTTTATTTTCAACTTTTCAACTTTGCAATAACACGACGATACAGTATTTTAACATATTCATTTGTTTAAATATAATTTTTAATATCCATTCATTATTATCATGACGAGACAATAAGATATTCTAATAAATCTTCTCGTTACTTTTATGATTAAAATCAGTTTTTTTGTTTTTTTTTTGTTTTCGAATCTCCTTGTCTTAACGCAATTACCTTCGCGCACATTCATTCCATTTAACAACTTACAAGTAATTTTGTTTTTTTTTTATTTATTTATTTAGCTAAAAATTATTTATTTATATCCCTCTATGTACAGAAAAAAGCCAATAAGATAGTTATTCTCATTTCTCGATTTGATTGAGTTTTGTAAAAAAAAAAATTCAAAAAATCTAAAAACAATTTATTTATTTAATTTAAGGAATTTCAATAAATCTAATAAAACCAATATTTGAATAAATACATAAATTCTAAATATATAAAACTTAAAGGACAAAAAGAACAAAATAACAGCCACATACATATAAAAAATTAGATAAAACAAAAAATCCATGAAAGTGGAAACATAATTTGAAATGTATCTCTCGTTAGTTTGTTCGTTGATAGGTAGTCATAAAATTTGGACTAAATAATATATGTATGTACAATGAGAATATATACGTAAGAAAGAAATCTTTAAATCAATTTTTATCTTGATGATCTGTATAGGTATAAAAAGATACACACTACAAGTAGATAGTTTGATAATAGAAAAAAAAAGTTCAATTATTTTTGATCGTTTAAAAGATGCTTAGTTTTTGTTTTATCGCCCGCTTGGCATTTTTTTTTTACAAAATATATGTATATATTGTAATTTGTTTTATATTTTATGTGTGTATATATAAAACTATGAATAATTTTTTCATTTGCCCGATAAACATATTCATATGCGCGTATATAAAAAATATAATTTATATCTAGTTGCAACTATAAAATATATATTTTTACTTTTCCGTTTTTATTTATATTTTGCAAACCTTACATCAGTTTTAGTTTTAATCGCAGCAAAATAAATATATATGTATGTATTTGTATTATTATCAATTTAAAACAATAATTATATACTTTTGATTTAATTTCTTTTTTTAAGTCTTTTTTTTTATATATATTATTTTTATTTTGTTTTTATTGAAAAATGTATTTAATAAGGCCACAAGCATAAATATATTTTTAACAAATCAATATACATAGGTGTGTTTTTGTTTGTTTTTGAACTCAGGTAAAAACAAATTAAATTTAGTAACAAGCAGTAAGGCATTCGCAGCGGGCAGGGATCTAAAGCGACGCATATGAGTTTCATAAAGAAGATTTGCCAATTTATTGACAGGGCAAAGAAGGCAGACATCATCACAACCTCAAATAAGTGTGCTATAGTCTTGGCGATCGCAGGGACAATGGTTGGTTAGCAATAGAATTCTGGAACACCAACCGGACCGGCCGGATGAACAAAAAACATCAACCAATGAACTAAGTGTCAATCACTTGGAAAAAATCCAGGAGTTTCAAGCCGATACACACCACCTCACCCCCTTTTGGCATCCCTATTAACTTCATTCGACTACGTAGGACAGCTGTATGTTGAAAAAATGACTGAAAGAACGCGTTGTCCATGTGATTTATGCAACATCCTCCTTGAAAGAATTGGGTGAAACTCACAAATGTTAAAAAATTAGATCAGTTTAGAGCATACGCAGACGACAAAGTGAGTTGTCGATAGAGGGTTTGCGACTATTGAATCAGAAGTGGCAAAGCGCTGGGTTTAGCGATCAACAAAGGGAAACAAAATACATGCTGTGAACAAAGAGAGACACACAAAATCGACGTCTAGCAAAAAAAGTCACGACAGGCAGCTAGCTACAATTTTAAGGTAGTCAAGGAGTTTATCAAACTCGGTTTCCCTATCTCTCCGTCAACGATATCCACCAGTTCGGAAATGAAGCGGGACTGATTTTATATAAAATACACAAATGGCGCTGCGATGTTTTGTCGTCGAAATTGTATTCTTTCGTTCTTTCTTTAGCTACTGTAAAACTGTCAACGTGATAATTTAATTCAGCACCAAATAGTATTCGTTTCAGATGGTTGTGTTTGTTTTGTCGTGTCACGCTTTTTACAATGGAACAACTGCCAATAAAGTGTTTCAAATGTTGAAAATTGGGTATAGTGATGAGTCAAGGCAAAGTCTCTGAATGTTATTCACTGTTGAAAACCGCTCGTTAACCGATGGAACACGATCCAAGAGGGTGGAAAAAAAATCAAAATTTTAAACACAGTTAAGAGAAGTCGCACAGGAATGAGAAAAGTTTCGGACTCCTAGCAGACCATTAGCCTTAACCCAAAGGTAAAAACTTGCGATTTTGCGTGGACAACCAGTGTTATTGTTAATAGAAAATTAGGTAGGAAAGTATGGATAATCCAATGATGTTGTTCTTTAAAACAATTTTGAATACTTGTTGGAAGGTGGCAGTCTAAATCAGAAAAATACTCAAAATAGTCCAGGACGTTGTCACTGAGATCAAAATACACCATAGAAACGTGTCTAAACTTAGGATTAGGGATCAAAAAAATTAAATTGTTTTTGCCATGGGTATGTTTTGCCAAGCATCCCATTTAATATGCACTTGAGGAGCGTTGAGGGCGTTGTTCCAATGCAGATGTTAAAATATTTGGGGTTATCTTTTGGGCAGATATGAACTATCGAGAAAGATCACGATCAATTTTTGCTACAAATGGCTGAACCTGATGTGACAGATAACTCATCGGTCGCTTCCTGAGTGCAGATAGAACGAATCTGCGATCACAATATATGAGAAGCGACCGAAAGAGTAATATACCAAAAGCAGACATGATTGGTTTTTTTTTTTAATATTTCAGCATTCTCAGTAAATTAATTCGGCTGTCAAGATAATCCAATGCCATCAAGTAGGTTGACTCTACTAATAGATTCACTTTCTTTACCCGGTAAATCAATTGCCGAGGATCGAATATTGATCACCTGAGCTGCCTCACATCGCCAACCTTAAACTTAACAAATAAACGAGCCATCGAAGAAAATACTAATATTGATGGATAATCTACGCAATGCGTTTACAGGAATGACTTTGCTCCTTTTCATTCCGTGTCGCTTGTTTGCAAGCCTACAAAATTCGTTACACGCAATCCTCTTTGCTTCACTACGGACAAATAAAATTAACGAATATTAATTAAATATTTTCTAACAATCATTTTCTTATAAACTCACATGCTTTGACAATTTTACAATTTTAACAACTTTAGAATACATAGTCCGTATGAAACTTTTAGTTTTGCTTTAAAGTTATTTTTTTATAAAATTTAGTTATCTACTTATCTTTGAGATTTATTTATTTTAATTTCGAAAAAATATTGTGAGAAGCTTATATTATTTATCATGAGATAAAAAAGTAAACTATAAGAGTTTAATTTTACTCTATCACAATATACACAAATTTAAAAAAGTTTTTGTTTTTTGTTTCGATTAAATGTTGTAACTATTACAAGGATAAAGGATTTATGTTTACAAGTCAATGTTTATTTTGTATTTATCTAAGAAGGATTATAAATATTTTACAATTTTCTTTTTTATAGAATTAAAGGACAAACAAATAAATTATAAATATTTTCAACAGACTACTTTGAGAATAGTTTATGGGAGATGTACAAACAAAAAATAAAACAAAAGGGTCAGAGGTTAAAAGTGGCAGTCGTTGTAAAGTTATTAAGTTATGTAGAACCGATTTTTGTCCTCGAATTAAAATTATATTTATACATTTAAAAGGTTTTGTAATAACTGATTTAAAAATGAGAAAAATAAAATTTTCAAGAATCTCCCAAGGATTAATAAAAATTATAGAATATCATTGGCCAGCAATCCGATATTTGAAATGTTTTTAAACAGTTGTTGCCTTCACTGTTGCGAAATTTAAACAAAAACTTACACAAACTCTAACACAAACGAAGGGGCTCTTTTCCTTTTCCCAGTCCAACGAATGTAGAACTTAGTGTCTCTAACTCCAACATCAAAACCGTTTTATTATACATATGACAGTGAGACGAACATAGTTGACAAATGCCTATCTAGCGAATTAATAAAAAAAATAAAGAACAAGCAGTTATTTGAGAAGGTGTGTACCTCAGAGCGAAAACAACAAATGTTGATGGAAAAGGGAGATTTTTTTCAATCATAAGTCTGTGCCCCAGTAGCTGAAAGAACAAGGGAATCCAGGAATATGCTTTAAATAAATATCGTCGTATTATCTTAAACTTTTCCTGGCCCGATTGGACCTCATCTGATTATAACATACTATCCAGTGATCCCACCCTTCAGGGCTTTACTTTTAATTTACAGGACAGCGAAAGATTGCCATTCTCGATTCAAACACTTTGCCAATAAATGCGCATTAAAGAAGATATCCTCACTCTATATGTATAAGGGTAAGCATTCTTTTCAAAATATGAGGTCTGTTTTACTCGTAACTCTATTTAAAGCTTTGATAGAGTTAAATTTTCATTGGCGCCTTTGTTTGAACATTGATCACGCTGGCAAACGAACAGAATTCAAACTAAGGACAGCAAATTCAGCTTCTGAGCTTTCTTAAGCTGTTCAAATATACGAGTAGTAAGCCTTGTCGTTTATTTTACAATAAATAAAAGGGCTAATGAATTTGTAAAATTAAAAAAATAATGTCAAAAGAAGAAGCTCTCTCTTCGGGAATTGAAGCAGAGTCTTCAGTTCAGCGTTAGGTAACAGGAAATTCTGTTTCTATCGACGAATTTGGAAACAAACGAGTTGTGTAATTCATATCAAGCACAGGGTCAAGTGCGAACGCGTCCTTGAAGGCACTCTTTGGGCAGTGATTCTTCAAACTCAAGAAGAAGTTTTACTGTGATTACCCAGTGTGACTATTTTTAAACTATCAATAGAATTATTGAATTTCCAGATTCTAACACAGCTTCACAGTTGAACCATTATATTGAAAGAAATTTTGGCTGTCTTCTCAAAGAGTCTGTAGCTCACAACGTCTCTGTTTTGAAAATAAATGTAAAAGTGTAAAAGAAATGAGCTGCCTGGAAGAAAAAATAAAAAGGTTAGTTCCGCTGAAATCTTAATCGTTAATCGGTTGATTTCTACAACGTCTTATGAGAAGATAACAAGTAACACGTTTGTGACAGGACTAACACAAAGACGTTACTCGTAAGTCTGCCGGATTCCCAACTATAAAATCGATAAGCTTTGGGAGTCTATAGTGAACTAAAGTTTGAAGAACTAGTTTGTAGAAGAAGCTGTGACGATAGATCCCATTCAAATTGTTACTCTTGGCTACACAGTAGGCAGTCAAGTGTATAGTACACCTGTAATGCTCAATCCCGCACTACTTTGATAAAATTCAGTGGGGGTGAGTGAATTGAAACGCTTCTGTATTAGATATCGAATATATATTCACCATTATCCGCGAATAACTATCCAACGATTGAACCAATAATGATAAAATGAAAAATGTTGCATTTTCAGGCTTGGTAAGTGATTGCCCCCCTCACTCATATCACCTATATGGCATGGTACGCAACAGTGTGACATTGATATTTCTGGTGGTAAAAAGTGATGTGGTTCATATAGTTCTGAATTAAAATTGATGAAACCATTAGCAGGTCATCTAGAATACGTTGAGGACACAGTAAGCGGCCTAGAACGTACTGTACATTTGTAAGGCGATATCTAAAATATTCAAATTACTGTTTAAAGACTGCAATAGTGTAGTTGAATTGCTACAAATTACATAAATTGCTCGCGAGCTGTCAAAGAGGCACCTACAAAAACTGTTGTTGTTGAAATGCTTATAAAAGATTCACTAGATTAGTCAGTAGAGGAGTTGACTGAGGAACAAAATGTCGTCAACATTTCAAATTGAACAGGCTCAAAATGGATTGTAGAGACTGAGTACGATCGAGTTATATCCATAGCCAGATATTTCAACACTCCAGAAGTATATCGAGACTAGTCAACCAGTTTTTGGAGGCTGTTAGTTTAAACGTACTAAGGATTGAATTTAGGTTTAGTAGGTAGAACTTGAGTTGCTTACCTTTTTGTATTTTCGAAAAGAAAAGAAAAATAAATGAAGATACAAACTAATCCAATCTAAACATCTAAGGAAACGGGTACTGCGATTTTTGTCTTTTATGTACAACTCCCATTTGCAATCCCTGTTATCTACATTTAAGTCTTTCTGTTTGAATTTAAATCTATCAATCATTGTAAACATAAAATCCTAAAATTTAAGTCTCTCTTAATTTAGATTTACAAAAGAACTCTTGGCAATATTTGTTTGATTTGTGTAAAAATGTTTCAATTTGAAACAATCTCTCTTTTTGGTTAACATAATTTGTGTTGCTGAAGATTTAAACTATTTCCTTTTGTATTTTAAGTCTTCCTGAAACCGAAATCAAAACTTTAACAAACTCAAAGCTGTAGCCAGACAAAGTACTATTAAATCGTATTCAAATTTCGATTTTCAAATACCTTTCATGTTTTTTTTTTTCCTTTTTTTCTTATTTAATGTCAAACACAAAACACATCTGAGTTCAAATGGTGTATCCGTGAGGTTTACTCGAATGTTTCCTTTTTTTTCTATTTCTCTATTTTTCTGTTTCATTAGTTATTTTTTAAAATTTCACTTCGCTTAGTCGATGTTTCTGCTTTTTGCTTTAGCTGTTATGGTGTGTTAAAACTTAAAATTTAATTTCGAGATGACCTTTCTTGAATGGATTTTCATAAGAATGGATTATTTGAATTTAAATTGCCGGTTGCCTGAGAATTAGAAAAGCAAAATTCAATTATGAACATAGATGATGGACAACAATTTATAATACTTACTGCAAATGGATTATTGAATGCTGCACTGCCACCAGTTGCAATAGGTTGCTGCATTGTGCCGAAACCGAAACCACAACCATTTGGACCGGATGGATACATATTCGTAGTTGGTGCACCAAATCCATTGGTGTAATTGTAGAATGCTTGTTGTTGTACAGGCATACCACCTCCAACAAAACCATTTGTAAGTCCATTTTGTTGGGGATTTTGTGGCATACCACCAAAGAGACTCGTCGCAACTGGATTAAGTGATTGGTTCGCTTGAAAGGGATTAGCGATTTGAGGTGTCTGCTGTGAATTGACTGCAGTCTTAAAAGGATTGGCGTTGGAGGAGTTATCTAAACACAAAAATAACAATAAGGTTTCAATCTCACTTTCGATCGGATTAGGAAATATATTTTTAAACTTACTCTGTGCACCTCCAAATGAGTCAACAACTGATGTGGCTACAGCTGCTGCAGCGGCTGCTGCTACAGCTTTACTCTCACGCAATTGCTCATCGAGATCCTTAAGCGCTGCATATCTGTCTACGGATGGTGAAGATTGAAATGTGCCACTCGATAAGTGATTATTATTTGATGCTGAATTTGATATTGGAAGACCTGCAAAAAAGAAGATTTCAATGAGATTTTAAACTAATTAGGTTGACTTTTAAGGACCTCTCTAAAAAATAAGAAAACTGTTACGAATTCAATCAACAAACGTTTTCGTGCATAAAAAGCCATCAACAGAAATTAAATAATAAAAAGCAAAGCACGATCTCTCTGCACTAAGGGGTATTTTAAATTTAAGAACGAGCTTGGAGTGAATGATTTTAAAACCAGGAGACCAGACAGTGCTCTTGATAAGGACCCTTGAACCGCTTATGTGCGGGAGGCTATTTGCCCTAACGTTAAACATTAGAATATCAAATGAAAAATGATCAACGTGCAGCTTTATAGAGTTGATTTGCAAATTGATAATCTGCAACTGTTGCCTTTTATGGGCGGGTGTACATAGTAGAGGCAGGCATTAGTAAGGGGGTGTTTAAAAAAGAGATCGTGGCGGTTGATGGGACATGAATCTAACTATCCGGTTATGTAAAAAGCCAAACAGAACTCGTACAGTCCAACAACTAGAAGATGGCCTAGACTGCCATAAAGCAAATACTACCGAAATCCAGGAAGTGTGGGGATACCGGACACGATAAGGATAAGAAATGTTGATATAAACTCGTACTAGTGTGACTGCTGTATACGATTATAACAAAAGCAGCATGTCTATACGGACACGCATTTGTTGTTAAACGTTGAACGGTTATATTAGGAGAAAACCCAGAAACCAAAGCCGATCGCATATGCCTCAATGTCTGGTCAACACCTTTACCCAAAAAATATGCATTAAGTACTTAAAAAAAAACTGACATTGATTCCAAGAAACCTTCAGAAAAGCCGCAACTGATGAGACGGGTTTTACCCAATTCATCTACAATACGGCTTTCGAATATTCTACAAGCAGGTACATTGGTTTTTCTGGAAAGAAGAAAATAGCATGTGAACCGAGCTATCGAGAAAATGGAGGGATGCCACTCGAAGAATAACCTTCGGAAGATGTATCGAAGTAGGGTTATAAATGTCAAGGCAACAAGACTGGATTAGAAATGAGCTAAGGAATTTTATAGAAGGGGGACAGTGGTGCTGGGGATGTGAAAAAAACCGCATGTGCTGACTGTTAGGAACGACTTAAATTACGATGGCGGTCTAGGCATTTAACTTGAGAGATAAAAGATAAGATTTCTGCTCATACGGCAAAAATGAAGGAAGGAAAGCAATATCTAAACTAAACCATAACAAGGCGGCTATGGTAGACGGTATACTTTTCAAACTATTTAAGACTGTTCGAAAATTGGTAAAAAGCGTATGGAAACTTATTATAAAAAATTGGTTGGGGGAATGTACGGCTGATGAATAATAGTAATCTCAGCAGCATCAATTATAGAGGCATAAGTCTCCTTTAGAGACCTTATCCGGGCTACTCCGACATATTTGGAGCTCAGGCCGGTAAGGATTTCCAACACTTAGTCAGGGTCTTGGAAAAGAGATGGTGGCGCACGAGCCCTATATGGGCCAACGGCAGCGCTCACATCCCGGAACGAGTTACTGGCTTCGGTGTAACCGACCCCTCGTCCTAGGGGCATTAAAAATGGAACTGGTCCGGACATTTAAAAAAAAATCAAGTTACGAAGCATCAACAAGCCTCGGATATGGACGGATCTACTGTTGATATCCTACGTAAACAACTTAAGGACAATGAGCTTCGGATATGCACGTGGAATGTTAGGTCCCTTAATAGACCACGTGCAGCCAAACAACTGGCGGAGGCCCTAGACTGCTGCAAAGCGGATGTAACCGCCATCAAAGAAATGCGATGGGATGGGCCGGACAAAAAGAGGATGAAATTGAAGAGTACGCCAGACAGTGGGCTTGAAGGTAAACTCATAAGCATTCATAGCAAGACGAGTATTACGGTTGAAGGTTTGAAAGAGCGGAATGCTAGTGGCAATTCGATTGAATATTAATGGTGAAAATAGCGATAAACAAGGTGAGACAGGAGACATTCCAAAGTAGATTTTCATGAACGCCCCTATTGAGAACGTAAAGTTTTTTGGTTTCACGATCATTTCATACAGGGCTTTATCGATAGCAAACACTGTAGTATGAGTATTCGCTACAGTTCTTGTTCTACAGCCGGAGGGCAGGAAACGAATATGAAAAGCAGAGAGTATTGTCGTCAGCAAAGGAATAAATTTGGTAAGAGGTCATTAATGAAAAGAAAATGGTTTCGGAGACATCGTGGAGCCCTGGGGCACATCAGCATTTATTTTCTGGACTCAGACTTGAAACTCTACAAGGTAATATGAATTGAAGGTTTCGAAAGATGAACGTTAAGGAAGAAAATAATCGATTCCAAATACACGCATTTTCGAATATACGATGGTTGTCTGAAAAGTTTCCGACCGCAACGTAAAGATAGCGGCACTCGTCAATAAAAGCTAGTGAATGATAGTTGTGCATCTTTTGACAGTTACTTACCGAAGTTTCAGTCATTTTAGACGCACAGTTTTTAGTTGACAGTCGTTTGAGTGAGTCGATGTAAGTGTTTCTTGTTTTTGAAATTCAATACGCCTACGCAATTCAAAAATGAGTTGGACTCTGTGTATGGGGACTCTGCACCATCTTTTACCACAGTGAAATTTTGGGCAGATGAATTTAAACGTGGCCGTAAGAGCCGTTCGGGACTTCCAAAAACTGCAACCACTGACGATAACATTGCTAAAGTTCACCAAATGGTGTTAGACGGCCGCCGAATTAAAGTGAGAGAGATAGAAGTGAGAAAATGTCCAAAGAACGTGTTTGCTACATATTAAATCAAGATTTAGGCATGAGAAAGTTGTACGCACGTTGGGACCAAAAACGTGTTCGAATGAACATTTCCAACGCTCTGTTGGCGCAGTTTAGGCGCAATCAATCCGAGTTTTGGCGCCGATTAATTACTGTAGATGAAACTTGAATACACCATTATACTTCCGAAACAAAAATTCAGTCAAAACAGTGGACTGCAAAGGGCGAGCCGGCTCCAAAAAAAGCAAAAACTGTTTTTTCGGCAGGGAAAGTGATGGCGACTGTTTTTTGGGGCAGTAAAGGAGTTATCTTAATCGATTATCTTCAAAAAGGAAAAACCATTACAGGAGCATACTACGTATCATTCCTTGCCAAGCTGAAGGCAGAAATTGTGGAAAAACGGCCACATTTGCAGAAAATTTGTTTCACCAAGACAACGCGCCGTCTCACACCTCAGCGGTTGCCATGGCGAAAATCCATGAATTACGGTTTGAACTGCTTGACCATCGGCCTTATTCACCAGGTCTAGCCCCAAGCGACTTCTTTTTGTTCCCTCATCTAAAAACTGCGCTCGGAGGACAGAGATTTTCGTCAAATGAGGAGGCAATCACCTTCGTGAACAAACGCCAAGTTCTATTTGGACGGGTTAGAGAGATGGGAGCATCGCTGGGAGAAGTGTGTAGAGTTACAAGGAGACTATGTAGAAAAGTATAATTTTTCAGTTGGAAACTTTTCAGACAACCCTCGTACGTAGATAAATCGACAAATATTCAGTCAGTGGTTATAGCACAGCGTGAAAACTGCCAACGACTTCCTGGTCGAGTGTCACCAACTGAGCAACCGGTGATATGCTCGCTTGAAACAGAAGGCCGGGAATTTTATGAAATTGTCTTTACAAAGTGTAGCTATTGCCTGAACACCGCCCTTGTGTTTAAGTTATTGTACAACCAATACTACCTAAACTCTAAGGGCGAGACATTGAGAATAAAGGTGACCGACAAAACGAAAATTCTCTTTTGTCGATACGGAATAAGGAGGTACTGAAAATTCATAGATTATGCACAATGAGACATAACATACTCTTCAAGTGATTGTTTAATACTACTGAGGAAGGGAAATTGGCCAATACTGTTTCGAGGTCGGCATAAGCAACACTTTGCTACTGTTCCTGTGATTGGTGAGTGCTGCAGAACCATGATGAACGAATTCTTTCTGTCGCTAGTAAACGAATTGCATTAAAAGGTTGTGTGGATAAAGCAGGACAGTGCATATGTTGCGATTGCTCCACTTGACTGTTCCAGACAGCTTTCTTTGTTCTTCTTTGAGATACTTTTTCGACCTGAGAATTCTCGAAACGCCAAGTCTCGGTAGGACAAATTAAGTGGCCGTTATTCTGTAAGGCATCATAAGCCAAGAACTTCCTGAATGCAATAGAACGATTATCGATCTGTATAAAGGAGAACAATTTCACTGAGATACACAAAATTCAACAAAGTGTTGAATAACCACACATTTAGTTTGCATTTAGTTTGCAGTAAAAATGTAAAATGAGGTCTTAAAAAAAGGCAATATAACCAAACTTATACTGCCTCAAAAGCATTGAAGCACTATTTGAGAAAGATCACCTCAGTCGAAAGTAAAAGTTGCCGCAAGGATCGCTGCTACTAAAGCAGATCTCAACATCGAGCTTTTGTACAGGATAGGCTGTTTTTAGGCCCAAAAAATTGACTTATCCAAGACATTGTAAACCTCTGTAAAATAGTAAAAATCAACGATTCCCTGAATTTGTTGATTGAAAGGGCCTTGTGGACCTTTCGGAATTTCATTTCATCGTTTACATTGCACGAAAAACGTTTATATGACAGCTGCTGTCTCACACGTCCTCCTTTTTTATACTTTTTTTGTTTGAGGCACATAGTCCTTAGTGATTGTAAATATTGGAACAGCTGACTTCTTTCAAAGTCGTTTTTGTAAGCGACATGAAGTGCGCTGAATGACGTGCGGAATAATTAAAAAGGTTTGTTCGATTTGACAACCGTCTAAATGCAGAGACGAGATGCAGCATTTCGCTGAAATTTAACATTTCGAAAAGCTGGAAATTGTATGAAGCATTTCGGCTGAAATGTTGAATTTCGGGTCGGTGTAAATGTACTATTAAATCCATGACAATCGATGTAGGTAGTGCAGCAAATTAAAGAACTGGGTTAACGGGATATGTGGTTCAAGCACCTTGTTGAAGTGTGTATTCTGTAGCAAATTCTCTTGGCCGCTTAATTTTTCGCACAGGCGATTTGTACTGGCTTGTATGGTTTTTGTTTTGTTCTAAATTTGACCAGAACTAAAGATTCTCAAGCCACAAGATTAGAGGAAATGTCATGGAAAATGTTGTGAACGATATCGAATGTGTATTGACTCTGGAATTGGCCACTTGACCGACTAGCTACACTTGCCAATCACTGTTTCTTTGGCTAAGAAAGGCAATTGAATAAAGGAAACCTTCGCCATTAGACATGTACAACATCATCACCATTACATCGCCTTTAGAACGTAGAAACGTGGGTGTTAGTGAATTTGGATGAAGATTTCTTCGGTCCAGGTTCTTCGACCCATACGGGATGGGTTGACCCGACTTTAAGGCGAAAATATGTGCATTTGGGAATTCTACAAACACCAATACCGGCATAAGATGGCTACGATATTAACTTCTGAGGCGTGGGTTTAACCCGGCTTGTATCCGCTGGAGACTAAAAGAGAGAACATCCGTTCGATGTTTACGTTTGTGGGACAAGGATTTTCTTTACAAATTAAAATTCTTTCTATACAATTTGCTTTAGATAATATTCAGAAAGCTCTATACATTTTACAAAGCAAAAAAAAATTTAAACAACGCTTAACAAATAAATATCCAAAATCAATTCATAAGAGAGAACAACAAACAAAAAAAAAACAAAAACACTGTTAAAGTGCATTCAAAAACTGCAACAAAAGCAACTTCAAATACATCAATCCAAACAAATAGCTCAATTAAGGGATAGCAGGTGGGCCCGAATGCTAGGCTGGTATCCCCCTTAAACTCATTTGTAGGACGAGATGAATTCATTTGCAAAACTAAAGCGGATTATAGAACAGAACAATTTTTGGCAAACAAAACAAACTTCAAAAACGAAAATCGTTTCAATCAAAGTCAAACGGGATTACAACAACAAATCGACATTCTTTCAAATTCAAAAGCGAAATCAAAAACAACTCGACTTTGTACTCAATTTCGTGAATCTTTTATTACAGCACCAGGACACTACAGAAGGTAGAACAGTCCTGGAGTTTTCGGTTTTGTAGGGGGAAAGAGATTATCAAATGGAAATTCAAAAACAACATAAAAAAAAAACAAAAAAAAAACAAAAACACTGACAAATTGGGTAAAATTTGGATACAAAGCTTCGCAAATGAAATGCAAACAAGGCTCAACAACAACAACAAAATAGAACACATCCAGGTAAGGTAGTTCTCCACATGCTCAGGAATCAGTAATCGGGAACACTACAAAGACAAAAAAAACAAAAACTTACTCCAACTGTTTCGATTCGAATGATAGTTCGACTCTGGAGCACCGTCTATTGAAATGGCGCCAACATTTATCGACAGGGGATGATTGTACGACATGGACGTATTGTTTATATTACCGTTGTTCGAAACATTCGACAATCCTGGCCATTGCTGGGGGGATACTTTCGTCTCCTGTGGTTGCTGCTGCTGATGGTGCTGCCAGGCATCTTCTCCATCCCATTGGTTCGGAACACTAAACGGACTGTTGATGTTGTTATTTAAACTGCTACTGTTATGTCCAAGTACAGCCATAGCAGTGGCATGGGCTGCCATTGCTAGGGGAGTGAATCTTTGCTGCGGCTGTTGCAGCGTGGATTGACCTATGTAAGGGTTGCTAGGATTGTTGCTGTTACTAAGGCTACTTGGAGGAAGGTTTCCATTGTAATAGGGAGACGTCATGGAACTACTATTTGAACAATTATTGAAAATATTTGCGCTCTGGTTGAAAATATTTCGACCGTCCTCTTTGGAACCGATACCACTGAAAAGCGATATTGAACTGAGGTCGTTACTAAGGTCAAATATCGCATTTGTATTGGAGTATAAGTTGCTTTGGTTTTGCTGTTGTTTTTGTTGCTGTTGCTGTTGCTGTGGCTGGTTACTGAAGAAGAGATTGCTGGTAGTTCTGCTTTGATTACTGCTAATTGTTGTTGGCCTTTTATGAAATTCTGCAAAAGTTGGGTTTTTAGAAAATCAATTTTTGTTTTTGAGGGAATGGGATGTAGGAATGAGTGTATAAATGAACTTTAGAGAAGAGGTCTAAAGGATTACTTCGAAACGTAGGGAATAGACGACTTTTAGTATCAGATTCAGATCTATGGATCACTATCCCCTACTTTCCAGTCATATAATAATGAACCACTAAAAATCTTTGAAAACATCTCGAAAGGCAGCGGGGAACACTTTTAAAAAGCGAATAACCGACCGAACGCAACTAAGCTCAAGACATTTGTAGTTGGTCGTCATCTGCAGAAAATAAGTAATAACTGTAAAAACAGAAGTGTGAAGTGTGTTATTCCATGTGAAAGTTTTCGAGTAAACAAGGCGAAGAAGGTCTTGCTAGGAAGACGGTCTTGTAGAATTTAAAGGTCCGCCTTCGTTCTCTGCAAAGGGAAGAATTCCATTCCCTGGGTTGAGAAGATTATATTCAAAAATGCACTGTTAAGTCCTACAAATGTTGATGCATCCAAGGTCAATCATAAAGTTACTTCCACTACATAGTCCACAGTGCCGATAACACAATTATATACAAATTATAATACAAAAAAATGTCACCTATGTCGGTGATACATATAAGCTTTACTGCAAAAATTGCTGAGGCGGATTCCAACGTCTAGTAACAGACGGGAATGTAAGCCACCGGAAAGTATAGAATGTTTGAGAGCTGAGGTAGAGCTTACTTACAGAAAGACAATCCGAAGTGCCTTTGAGAAATCTAGCAGCCATTAATATTTTCCTTAAGGCACCCAGAGGATTGGAAAAGGTCTTGGCAAAAGCAATGTTTGACCGTATTTGAGAGAATTCTAATCATAGCATGGACAGCATGAGAGGCTTAATCACCTTTAGGAAATACTGACTGCGACTATAGCATCAATATTCTCTTAAGAAAACTGAGACCTAGAACGTAAGTATCCACAGCTCAAGAATAGAATTGAAATGTGCCGTAAAGATTTCCTTCCAAAAAGAGGCTATAAAGGCAGCTTAAAGGAAAGATCATTTCTTATCTTATCCATAATGAACTCATAGAACAATTTCTATGGGCCCATCGAGCATATTAAGTCATCCCGTAGTAAGCCGCTACACGGCCTCCTCAGATATGACCCAGAGCGACGTATACCACAACTAATTGGAGTAAATATTAGCATGCGAGGTGATCCCGAAAATGCTGTCCAAAGAAAGAGGGCTACGTCTTCTTGATTTATAAAATTCTATTAAGCATTTCATGTGAAAGATTAAGGCCTATTCTCAACAAACTGATTAGACTAGTTTTCGTGGGCCTAGATCTATAAGTCTACTCCTGACCAGGTGTTTAAAATGCACCATTTGAATCAGAGCGAGGATTCAGACAAGTAGACAAGTTGCTTCTACCCTTTTAAGCAACTATCTTGCCCAGATGGCGGAAAAAATTAACATGAATAACAACACATACTGCGATTGTGATAGTGATGTTAACACCGCGAAGCACTAATTCTGAAACGTTTGGCCTACGTTCAGATCAGGTTTCAGGCATTGAGAGCTAATGTGATGGGTGCTGATATCATATTAGGTCAATCACCGGCCAATTATCTCCATACAACAGGCACAAGAAGTCTGCCTCGACTGTTCCCCGTGTCTCTGGTATGCTGTGATGAATCCATGTTTCGTCCACAATTACGAAACTCGTTCGTATCGAGTCAAATATTACTTTGACCTTGTCAAACGATTGTGTTTGTTATCAGTCGTGAACAAACGTGGTACCCATCAGGGAGATAGCTTTTTCATATCCAAAACTGAATCCAGGGATATATGTGGCGAGCCTGAAGCTTCTTCAAAGTGGCCCAACATTCAATATCAAACCATTTCTGGTCTCAATTGGACGACCACAACGTTCCACATCACTTGTACTAGTACGACCACAGCAAAATTGGGTACACCAGTGGTGGTTGGTCTTCATCATACTTTTTAAGCTTTTTATTTGGTGTGCGTGATGGTGGTTTTGAGCAAAAATCGTGTTGAATTCTTTTTTTTCAATTTTTACAAATATTCTCGTATGCGTCTTATTCAAATGGTTGTCATAACAAACTATTTGACCGATCTGTCTGAAAATTTGGCTGAGTCCTTAGGAAAGATACTTCTTGACAGGCAAAACTCTGGATTTGAGGTGGAAAAGACAACTGTTTTAATTTTCAGAGACCTTTTCACCCGCACTCGTACCGTATAAGTCCCAGCAAGTCCTAATTTTTAAACTACGCCAGATCCTTGAGAAAACTTAGAATGCTCAGATTAATACTCTTCACATAAAGATGAGCTATACAGAGCTGTCGCTTGTTTTAGCATTCCGGTTTAACAGCTTAGATTGTGCGTAGTGCAGGTGGGTAGCAGTCGGTGCGTGCTATAGCAATGTTGATACCAATCATACTGAACTTTAAGATCTTCAGGGTTTCAAGAAGGTGATGTGCTTTCATGTGTCTTCCCTTAAATGAGCTTTATGAAGCTTGCAAGCATCCTGTGTACAAACGTTTGAAAGGAATGAAGTGTATATTATGGCCTTTACATTGACATTTATCTTGTCGTTTATGGCTAGGTTATATTGAATCAATGAACTTCACCTTTCCAATCAATCCTGAAGGAATAGAGGAAGACCTCACCTTAGATGACTTCTTCTTCTTATCCTTTTATTAACACTTTCCTCGTTATACGAACTTATGCGTAACGAGTTTCCCATTTTTACTGCATCGCTGCTGCTCCGCTTATGGGGTTGGCTAATGTCGCAGACCGCAGAACGCGTCTACATAATGCTCGGTCCTGGATCGCTTCAGTGGTAAGCCCCAGACGTTGTTGCGCATTTGCCATCTGAGAAATCCAGGAATTCTTTTTCCGACCTCGTTTTCTTACAGTTGGAGGGACCGTAGTTGATAGTGCCTTTTTAACCGGATTTTCCGCAGATCTTCTTTGAACGTGGCAATACCAACTTATTCTATTCGCCTCAAGCTGTTCGGTCACCGAATTCTTTATATGTAGACTTCCTCTTATATGCGTAGATCTAATACAATCGCGTTTAGTGACTCCACTAGACATCCTTAACATTTTCATTTCCGCTGCCGTCATTTTGTTTTTAAGCGCTTCGTACATTGTCCAGCACTGTGAACCGTATATAAGAGCTGGTCTAACAACCGTGGTGTAGAGTTTCCCCTTTAATTTAAGTGGAAATTTTCGGTCGCAAAAGATTCCCGAATTTTCCCGCCATTTCATCCATCCCACACTCACTCTGTGGTTTACGTCGTCGTCACATTTCGCTTCCATGTTAACGATTGATCCTAAGTACTTAAAGATAGTGCTTTTCGGAAGAACTATTCCGTCTAACATTATATCCGGAACAGGTCGCAACGGATGACAATGCAAACAAATCTATTAATTCCTCACATGATCCTAGATTAATCTGCCTCGATGAGAACGAATATGTTTCACATTCTTTCGAGTTACAGATCTATGTACGTACGTATGTAGGTACCACGGCAGACAATCTACTGGGGGAAATACATAATTCATTTCTGGAAGCTTTCTGAAAGCAGTATCTTTTCCTTAAATCCATTTCGTGTTGCTCGTGCATATGAGAATTCCTAAAAAAAAAACCAAAAATGTTTCAAATAGTCCTATGTACACTGTTCATCTTATAAATCAATGAAAACAACACGTTTGGCACAATTTTAAGGACTTTCAGCACTAACGACTACCTGACTGACTCAGTGATTTTTCTCTTTCACACCACGTGCCAGAGGTATCCGTAAATCCTTCTTCCAAAAAGGTCATCACGATGCACAATATCTGCCTTGGCATCAATACCATGATTTCCTCCTATCTCCAAGAAAGAGTGTTTCGTCGCAAATATCACGTTTCCAAGATTAAAAACACGAAAAAAAGAAGAAAACACAAACGCAGAACTACACAATTTGCATTTGGGAAGTTAAATAAAAATTCATATATCTCCTACGAGCTTAAAAGGATTCCAATGTGATCCAGAATCCGATGTTTCCTCTAAAAATAAATCCCCATCGGCTAAGAACCATCTACAGTTCCTTAAAATAAATTATTCATCCCCGTTAAATGGGAACTTTCAACGGAAAAAGTTTGAACAAAGGACGTCAAGCCGTCCTGTCGGTTATTGTTTCTTTTGTTTTTGTTTGATTGGAATATAATGAATCATCATAATCGATCCGAAAGAGGGAGATTCATATTAATGAGGTCGCTTTAGAGAGGGCGACCGGACGTTTTTTTTTTTTTTTTTTTTTTTAATTTGAAACAACGCATCATGGGGGTGTCCTGTGATTTATTCTTTTCCTTCTACTTTCAGGAAACTTTAAGATTTTTCTAATTTTTTTTTTCTTTCCTGCTGCTAGGAAACAGGATACAGGAAACATGGAATTTTAGTTGCTTTCCTTTTCCAATTTTTCCTAAAAACACATGCTCTGCGGGCAAAAGTTTTCCATTCAACCTCACCCCCGGAAAAAAAAACCCCTTCAAGCCTGAATGAGATTTTCTTCAAAGTCTTTCAACGAAAAGACAAAACTTGGTCGTTGGCAAGAAGTGCATTTTAATGCAAATAATTCGCCTCAGTCGCATGCTTAAGTGTTCAACTAGATTCAACTAAATGTGTCAACATTATAATTTTTAATATTCTACTTAAAGTTTTCAAGTTTTGACAACCAAAAGATCGTGATTTTTTTGTTTGAAATTATTTTTCTAAAATAAAAACTTTGCCATTTCAAAGTGGTCGACCGAAGATGTTATTTGTTCCGATCACGTAAGAAGCAGATTCCGGCAGATACTTGGATAGTCAAGAACCGCTTTTGAATTCTAAAGCACAGGCAATGGCAATGTGTAAGAATAATTTGTTGATAAACAAATAAATGAATTTACATAAAACTGAATTAACACGAATTAGATAATAAGTAGAGAAGGGGTTAAGAGTTGACGTAATTTGCGGTTCGATGAGCTCAGACTGTGAGTAACCAGTAATCGCACGGGTATCATGGATCGTAAAAAAGATTATTTTATAAAAAAAAATTAGTATCCAGTTTGTTGTTTTTTAAATGTTTTTGTTCTTTTTTTTTTTAGAAGAAAAGTGATGCAATTTCGTATACTATGGCTGATGACAAAGTTCCGGAAGGGGCTCTATCATGAACAGTGAGTTTTACTATTAGCAATTTACAATAATTTGATTGCCCCTTAGGCAGTAGATACTGCGAAATCTGTCGCTCTAGTCCGCTTAAAGCCAGTCAATCAGTAAAAAGACAGAGCGTTACAGGGGTTGCTGATTCTCTATTCTATGATGTATGGCTTTAAGAAGAAAAGATTACAGTCTGCTTGTGTTACTTGTGTACACCCCAAGGTGGTACTACTTAATTATGATACATGACTCTACAGACTTTACTGGTAATCTGGGTTTGGGCTTTTGCGATTACCTGATCACGTTAAAACCACACTGTTGTGCAACTAGCTAGAGCCTGGGAAAAGGATGGATTTACTGTTGACAATCTATGCAAATGAAATAATAATAATACTACATATAATAATTTTTAATGGTTCGACAGGCGACATGTACTCCAGCGATTATTGTAGCTCTGTCATTGGAGACACACTTTGAGACGAAATCTGGGGCTTTTTTTTTCGGTATGTGTACGTGCGACTCATGCAACTTCGTCTGATGGACCAATTTAACCAATATAAGACTAATTTGCGCACGCTTCCACATAGCAGAAAGGCGACAATAACAAAAACTGTTTCCTCGAGATCCTGGTGGTACTGTTGGAAAGTATAGTTGGCACTTCGCCACCGATAATGGATTCAACCTAATTGACCAGCATTTAAGTGATTTTTACTGGATTTACTCATTTCAACATTCATAAAAGGACTTGAAAGACAGACAAGCAATCAACTGTCGATTAGAGTGGTCACATTTCAATTGATAAAAGCAAAAACGATGGGTAAACATTGTACAATATCACGAAAATCCCTAAAACAAGAAATGTTTGACGTTGGGGGGAGAGCTGCAATCACAAGAGGTCACCAGACCCTTGCCGATTAAGTAATCTTTAGTTTCTCAGAGAGATCACATGTCGCCGGCATTGTAATTGGAATTGTTGCCGAAAAATAATCAGAGTTACTGTATTCGTATACTGATTCGAGCACCTAGACGAACTTTCCAGCTCGATAGAGAACGCCAGCATGCACATGTAGCGAAGCAAGAAACGTACAGAGCTGTGGTGCATAGAAAGATCAGAGCTGATCTGGCGATCTGGTCGGTCAGTATAAATCGACAAAATGGAAGATCACAAGGCCTGAAAATTGATGATTCAAAAGTTCTTGCTCGGCCTGTGTGAGCGGTTGCTCCGCCCTGCTGGAACCAATAATGCTTGAGATCCAATACAGCAGTTTGTATTAGCAAAAACCTTATTTAACATCTGTCTGTAGCGCTCACCAGTTACGGTAGTGCCGTCGGCGTCCTCAAAAGAATAAGGGCAAATCACTCCATCACTGCAGATGCGGCACCAAACAGACATTTTGAGGGGATGAAATGGCACTTCGTGTATTTCATGTGTATCCCAAATTTTGTTTATTCATATATCCACTTAGTGAAAATAGGCTTCGTCGCATATTATGTTTTTGGATACAAAGCATAAGAGTAAGTTAACCTCACTTGACGGTCAGCAGCCAGCAATTTGTAATCGATTTTAAACTTTGTAAAGCAACATCTTCAGGTCTTTCACCAAAATTCGACGCGCCAAACTTCTTCTGATGCCAAATTTTGCGCATCATTGTCTCGTCAATGCTTGTAGACTCTTTGGCTACAGAAGTGATATTTTCGATCGAATGAGCAATACGGGGCGGACATTTCTTGTGACATCTATAGTGGACCCAGTTTGCATGACACACTCAGCGAAATGCATAGTTGTTCGCGCAGATGGTGCAAGATGACGAAATTCACGCTGCTTTAACAATAAAATAGCCCGGAAATTGGTAAAATAAGCAGTAACAATAATTCCGCGTTCTTCAGTTGTGTATCACTCCATTGCTTGTGGTCCACCAATTCTCTGTCTACAACAACAAAGCAAAGCATGCTGACATTTGGCGCCATTTGCAAAATTTATGGGACATTTATTTTGACAATAATTTTGCCACAACATTAGGTGTACTCGTATACAACAATCTGCTTCAAATTGACTGCAAATTGCCGAAAAAGTTACAATAGTGAATGGAAAAAAAAATCTCAAATTTCATCTCAACAGTTTTATCACCATTACGTGTGAAGTACGGGGCCTTTGGTCCATTGTAATTAATGAACTACTGATTATTGTCAGTAATGATGATTTCTATATCCAAGCATATGCAGACGACATTGGTTTCTTAATCGGAGGCAAATTCGAAGACGCAATCTCCAGAGGGCACTTAACCTACTTGCTGAATGCTGCACCAGGCTTGACCTCAAAATCAATCTCAAGAAAAGCACCATAGTTGCATTCACTAAGAGAAGAAGGCGAGGCAGACTCGGAAATGCCACACTCGTCGGTGAAACAATAGAGTCCTCCACTCTAGAGTCAAATATCCGGAAACCACACTGGTTGAAAAACTTACGTGGAAAACTCATCAGTTTTAGACAATCGACAAGGCTACTACGGACCAGCAAAAGTCTAGTCGGGAATAATGTTGGACTTAATCCCAAAACGACACTGTGGATGTATACAGCAATAATGAGACCAATCATCACCTATGCTGCCGAAGTCTGGTAGCATAAGGCAACGCAGACGTCAACACAGGTTAAACTCAACAAAATACAGAGACTAGCCTGTGTTTGTGCAACAGGTGCAATGAAAACCGTACCAACAGCTGCGCTAGAGGCTATCCCTAACATCTTACCACTTCATCTAGAACTCATGAAAGAAGCAACGGTAAATTCCTTCATGCTTATCACAGAAGATGAATCTTATTCCAAACTAGTTCATAGTGCAATCCTACATGAATTCAGGTAAAACAACCTCCTTGGAATGCACCTAATAGACAAATGTCTACAACGATATAGCTTTAGGCACAACTTTAAGGTTATATTTCCAGCCTGCCCTTACTGGGAACAGAAAAAACAAACATTTACCAAGGATTCACATGTATGGTACACAGATGGATCCAAAACAAATGAAAGAGTTGGAGCCGGGGTATACGGTCCTCACACAAAAACATCCATACATACCAGCATGGATATCGGCAACTCCGTATTTGCATTCGAGAAACTCTAAACAGAAGTCTAACAAACGAAAACATTTACATTCTCTCCGACAGCAAAGCAGCCCTTTGAGATAAAATTAAAACTGGTCTGGGACTGCCTTCAACTTCTACAATTACAATACAAAGTCCATCTTATTTGGGTGCAATGAAAAAGCAGACGCACTAGCTAGAAAAGGATCCGCATCTCAATTCATGATGTCAAGACCATTCTGTGGGCTATCAACAAAAACCGAAAAAGGATACATTAAAACTTGGCTAGGAGAAAAGAAGCTACATTTCTGGAGGGAACCCGAAGGAAACAGACAAGCCAAAAACTTTATGCCAAACAACTGTAACAAAAAAACGAAACAATAACTCAATGGGCACTGTCGTAATCATGGGCATAGCACAAGAAAATGCAAGGTGGCGCAAAATTAGTCATCATATCGGAAGATGTTATAATTTTTGCAAATGGCGTCGTACGTCAATCAAATTTGACATTTGTGAACTAGACAGTTGCAGTATACAAACAGACAAGCGATGGAGCGCTTTACTCCGCTATCAGGCCATCCTCAATCTCAACAACGAAGAGGACGATTTTGTGTTGAAAATTATCATGAGGCGCATTTCCACTTAAGCGGTTACGTCAATAAGTAAAATCTTCGTTTCTGGGGAACTGAAAATCCGCGTGTGATCCACTCAAAGCCATTGTGTGGTGCGCGTTCACGCGGGAGGAGTGATTCGGTCGTATTTTTTTGAGGACGCTATCGGCAATACGGCCACTGTTACTGGCGAACGCTACAGGGCCATGATGAATGAATTTCTACTGCCGGAATCGGATGAACGGGAATTGGTGAGCATGTGGTTTCAACAAAGCGGTTCAATTGCACACACAGAACGAGCCACAATGCATATTGCGAAGGAAGCGTGTCCTGGTCGCGTAATCTCCCGTTTTGGCGGGCAAGATCGCCTGATTTAACCATCCCAGATTTCTTTCTGTGGCGCTACTCGAAGTCGCGCTTATGCCAATAAGCCTCAGACAATCGCAGCCCTTAAGGAAAATATTCGACAGGAATGAGAACTGATATCACCGGAAATCGTGCGGTCAGTCATGGAAAATGCGATACAATAGGCACAAATGTTTATCAACATTGGCGGCAGCCAATTGGCTGATAACATCTTTTCCACTTAACAGAAAAAATAGGTAAGGTCCAAATAAAGATTTCCATCACTCAAATTCATTTTTTTTTATTTGGTAAAAAGGTAATTCAAAAACAAAATTGGATGATTAGTTTTGCGCCACCTTGCAGAACAGTACTATGCGACTGCAATGGTTTAATCAAAACACGTCAGAGTTATCTAGGTAAATTCTACATCGAAGAGGCGGACATAGCTTCCAGCTTACCTAAAGACTTAGCCGCCCTTCTAACAAACTGTGGCATAATAGATAAGCTTTAAATGGAGAACATCACAATAGGCCCACCTGTGGCCGCAGTTATTTGGGATACTTTATACCACTTCCCTTAGCAATCTAATCCGATGATTCCTGACACTGTCATGCAATAGGATTGGATCATGTCTATTGACCAACAAAAGCTGTTTTTTTAGTTAATTTTGCATGGATTGCGTCGATTTTCTGGCAATACTGGATGGATGACGCAGTTTATCGTTTCTCTTGGTTGAAGAAGAATGGCTTTGGTCCTTTCCTTTTCTGGGTGAATACCGAACTTTTGGATAGTTTTGGTTTTTCGCCTGCTTATGTTATTTCTGAGTGGATAACAATTTCACAATTCGAATTTCAAAGACAGGACATCCAAGCCGAGCTCAATGCCTAAATGGTTATCACAACAAGTTGACAAAAGGCCGTTTAAGGGAATATTCTTGAAACATTTACAACATAGGCGGTGGCAATGAGGGAGAAAAGAAGGAGTGATGTCAATGCGTGTTGGTTTTGAATGTTTACAGGCTTTAATCATTTTCAATAAAGAGCTCGGAGCGCCATTCCGTGAATTGATCAAAAGTAACTCCAAAGATGGACTTTAGAGCAGACTGTGAAGATTCAAAGCAAGCCAGATTTTAAGGTTTAGGCTATTACTATTTGCAAATTCGATGAAGTACTATTGGTTAAGGAATTGAGTCGAAGCGTGAGATATGTTTGAGAGTGTCACATGGCTCAGCGATTTTATTGTCACTCATAAGTTTTATTGGTGTTTTAAGCCCTATTTAGTTGGTTTTAAAACGTCAACAGATTTGAACTTTGCGTAGATTGATGGACTTACATTTTTCTTACATCGTGTAATGCCGGAAATACATGTGCAGAATTTTACTTATACTGAAAAAAGAACACTCAGAGTTTGCGACAGCACAGATATATTCTGCAAAACCTGTAGTTCTGCAACACTTTAATGTGAATTCAAAAGAGTGTCGGGCTAATAATGAAGTCCTGTGGCATATCAGCTTTGGGATATCAGATCCGAAACCGCCAAAAACAATTTAAACTGCACATTCCGTTTAATTTAAGCTGATATTCAGCGATCCAAAAGGGACATATCTCCCGATTGATCCGGTTCTTCTTTTCGGCGAGCCATGACATTATTTCACCAGATGACCTTTTAGTTCGAGAACCGCTCTGACTGCAAGTCATTAAGCTTCGAGATATTTTATGAATAATTTATCAGAGTTTCCATGATCATGACCATGAGTGGCACTGTAGAAGGAGGAGAAAGAAGACTCCTGTTGTTTTATTCACAATACGGGAACTATGTCTTGTCAAATAGTGTCCTGAAAAGCAGTAGACAGAACACCAGCGCAGCACTGGAATGGGGTATATTAATATCTTAAAATATTCTTGCAACTACATGAGTCCAAAAAAGGTTCCATCCCACAAAATGTTTGACATAAATGAGAAGAGACCCAATCTTACATGTTAGTGGATCAACATAGCTTACTGGATCTTTCAGAAATGTTTATCTATTTTCCAGTTCTTCCTGTATTTCTGCGAATACCAAAATAGATGAACTGTATAAATAGACGAAGAAAAGTGCCTTTATCCTCCGAGGATTGCTTTGGTTGGAGGTCATAGAGTCAACAAACGTCTGATAACTGATAATCTCTTCACCTCAACCTTTCGGTGGTATTCCACAAAGATGACTGTTTGGGCCCATCTAAAAATACTTGAAGCTGACGAATGAATACTTTGGAGGGGGATAACTAGTGTAGGTCATGAATTACTCCAGAAAGGAGGAAATATTGGCACGAATATGAGCGAAACAGTGCAATACAAAGCCAATGCTTATACTCGTAGTTTGGAATTTTCCAAGTCACAAAAGGCATATACTCGTATAGCGCTTTTCAGCTCATCGTAGTTTCAATTCAATAACATCATCTCTATGACATCATCGCACTCTGTGTAAATGAATAGTGCCCACTAATAGGTCATGATGATAAATCACTTTCAAAACAAGCTGAGCAAATCTAAAAAACATGAAAAACAAAAAGAAAAACTGAACTAAAACCACTTTGTACTCACCAGCTGCATTGAAGATCGGAGCATGATCGAAATCAGCAAAATTCTCCGAGTTGCCATTTGTTGAGGATGGAGGAAAACCACCGCTGCCACCTCCTGCTCCAAGTCCATTTGGCATTTTACCATTACCATTCATCAACGGGGCAGCATTACCATTCATCAGTTGTGCCGCAGTAATTGGTTGTATCTTTGCATATCCATTTGTCGCCGACGAAGCGGATCCAGATCCCGATGAGGCCACTGAATTAGTTGACGTTGCATCGAATATATTCGCCGAACTAAAGTCGGCCACAAATTCGGACTCTGGCGTAAATCCATTGCTATTGCAGCTGCTGGTCTCCGAGTTGGTAGCTGACTTGGAATTACCATTCATAACACTGAATCCATTCAATCCATTCAGTCCATTCAAACCATTCGAAAAGGCATCATAAGGATGATGATGACCGTTCTGTTGTTGTTGTTGCTGTTGCTGCTGCTGTTGTTGTTGATGATGTGGTTGCTGATGATTTGGTCTACTGATGGCCGACGGACCGTAGCCATTAATATTACCATTTCCGTTGGAGCGCGACGATGGTGGTGTCAACGTTATATTCTGGAAGCTGTTGTCCAGTGAACTGTTCTTCTGATTAATCGTTGTGATGTTACCATTACTACCACTGCCATTTAAATTATTATTACTGTTGCTAAGACTGAGCGACCCCGCTGATCCCGCCGAACCATTCGAAGAAGGTGTCAATTTCGCTGCATTTGCCAGTGACTTGAGTGGACTAGCCGGCTCCAAGAAGTAACGTTTACGCTCGTATTTGTCTATCATTAATTGACGCTGATCCTGATGCACGGCACGTTTTGGATCCCATAGACCTAGCCAAGTTTTGGCGCAAGTATCGTTGCCATGTGATTTAAGAAAATCAATCTCCTCTGGGGTGAAGGTAGCCATTGAAATAGATTTCACACGATGTGGTGGTGTTAGACCGCGACTGTAAAATTCAAAGAAAAAAAAAGTATCTGGTTAGTGCTTGTGTCAATCAATTAAAGGCGAATAAAAGGCAAAGACCCGTACAGAAAGTTGTAAATGCTGAATTCCTTATTGAAGGGGTGTAAGGCACAGCACGTTCCACATTTTATAGAATTGAAAAAAAAAGTCAAAATTTTATTGAGAAGATACTCGTAAATAAAAATGCACTTCACGAAGTCACGATAAGGGAAATTAAATTACCCTCCTGACGATGCGCAACATTCGGTGAATATTCAATTTATCAGAGTCCCGTAGTGCTCCGTTGCAATATTCGTACATTTGTACACGAATGGGGGTGATGTATAGGTTTTCCAGGGAATTCCAAGTCAACGCCAACGAAAGGAGAGTTCTTTGATCTTTTGTCTTGGTGTTACGAGTATGGTGGGTGTGTGGTCAGAAGGAATAAGGTGTCTTATGTAATTTGTCGTTGTGAATTGTAAACAAATATTTGGCCAGCTACTGGAGCTGGATATTGACTTGGGACATGTGGCACACATACTGCCGATGGCAGTTTATTTAAAACATTTTCGCTATGTGGATGTTGTTAGTTTAAATTCGGGACGACGACTTTGTAACCTTGATGTGTGGAGACCTTTGGGTAAGCGGAGTTTGTTCTAAGAAAAAATTATGGTTCACCGGAAGCAGTAAGTCGTTTTTACTCGTATTTACAAGGGATAGGGTGAGATGAGTGCGATGGCACGTGCCAGTAGCACAAATATAATCTTCAATTTTGAGAGACACTGTGATCAAGTACAGTGCCACGCAGTGGTAGCAAAATATCCACATACCGTAAGGTATTTGGGACTAAAGATATGAGTAGCACACATAAAAAGACTCCAGACTTTAGCGAAAGTTCATTTCCACGAAAAGCATGAAATCCTTATGTATAGGGATGGCGCCACAACGATGCAGAGTGCAAATACTGTGGAGGTCATCTGTGGGATTTGAACAATCAAGCTTCAAGTAGTTACCTGCGTGGTAACGTCCCAACTAGCAAAGCGGAGGTAACGTGGTAACTAGAAGAGTGGAGAAAACCGGAAGACTGGGAGCACTAAACAAATATGATTGAAGGTATCTGGCAACGATTGGAGTAACGTATAGGACTATTAAATACTCTGTTGCCTCTTTGCCGCACGCTGCTAGTGAATAGTGTGAGTAGCATTTATGTCAGAAATCAGAAAAGATAACTACTCTCGGTACTTATATCAGTTGGACTTTAATCCTGCTTTGCAAAAGCACTCTTGTCTAAAGTGAAACATCCTTACTCAACCGAAAAATCCTTTGCTCTTGAGTCTGGCAGGAATATTTGAAGGCGCACCAACAAAGAGATGGACGTGCTGGGCATTTTCGTGCTTTCGATACACGAATCATTACTTTTGTGGATTAAAGGACCTTTGATGAACGAAATCCTGATTGGAAATGCTAGTTGCGTCCTTAATATGATGGGGCTGAACAGATATTGACCGCACGTCGGGGTTATGTCCCCAATCCTATGGCGCATGATCGTCAACTCTCTACTTAACGTTTTACATATGATGTAGCTTAATTGTCTGTCGGGTTATGTCCAGCGACTGTCTGCTCCAAAGCGCCTTGGTACTAACCTCCGTTTAACTTTGGTATCATGAATGTACATGAAGCAATAGCACAAGACTTCGTTAAAAGAAAGTCAACTTCCACAGTTGTCATTACTGACTTCGGTCAGAATCTGATTCCGGAAAAGACCCTGGGATTTTAACGTGACATCTGTGTGGAGGACAATAACTGTAAAGATCATTTCTTGTTAGATAAACTAACTTGCGTTTGTATCCAAGACTAAGACATACGTAAACCAGACTGTATTAAGCTTTATCGTGGGAACCAGTATCTACTTCTATAGAGACAGCCAAGTTGCGAATAGGGCATTTCAAAGTTTCACTCATCAAGTTCGGAAATGCTACCCATTCTTGGGAATGCAGCATGGAGGTTGCAGATGCCAACGCGTTGAGACTATCTGCGTTGTTAGCTTTCATTGGCAGTCTCTTAAAACCAGAAACCTAGGTGGCATGATTGGCTTATAGACATTTCTAAGAAGACAGCTGTGTTCCTCGGCAGGAAAGGGCGTAATTCTTTTGCAGACCATTTAGGTGTGATAGGCATAATTGAGGAGACTATTTCAAGCAATGATTTCTGTGAAGTCAAGGCAAATTATTTCCTCTATGAATGAGTGTGGCTTACCGTTTCAGTTATACGAGGGCGGGTCAATAAGTCCGTGACTTTTGGATTAAAACACAGATTTTTTGATAAAAAAATAATTTTATTTTTCAACGTAGTCTCCCTTGAGCTCTATACACTTTGTCCAACGCTTCTCCAATTTTTTTATCCCTTCCAAAAAAAATGATTTGTCGAGGTCCTCAAAATAGGCCTTTGTTTGCGAGATGACTTCATCATTGGATTCAAATCTTTTTCCACCAAGCCATTTCTTCAGGTTTGGGAACAAGAAGTAGTCGCTCGGAGCCAAATCTGGGGAATAGGGTGGATGAGGGAGCAATTCATAGCCCAATTCATGGATTTTTGCCATGGCAACTGCACATGTGTTTGTGGTCGACTGTGAGCAAACGCGGCACCCATCTTGCGGAAAGCTTTCTCATGCCCAAGTGATCATTCAAAATTGAAACCACTGAGCCATGCGAGATCCCTACGGCTTCCACAATCTCTCGCACTTTCAATCTTCGGTCGACCATATCGTGAATTTCTTCGATTGTTTCGGGTGTAGAGACCTCAACTGGGCGTGAGGACGTTCGGCATCTTCAGTGCTTGTACGGCCACAACCAAATTCAGTAAACCACTTTTTTACCATTGAAATCGATGGTGCAGAGTCCCCATAGTATTTATCAAGCTTAGCTTTGGTCTCGGTAATGGTTTTTTTTCGCAAGAAATAATGGTTAGCAAGGCACACGAAATTCACTTTTTTCCATTTTCTCCTCAAATTAGTGAGTAGTCTGATAAAAATAGCTGTCAAACACAAACTAACTGACGCAGCGAGTTTAAATTTTGACAGGAGTCAACTGACAGATGCCTGTTGACAGGAGCAGTGTTGCTGTTTCAGTAAAGAGGTTAGAAATTCAAAAAGTCACGGACTTATTGACCCGCCCTCGTAATATGGATTTCGAACTCTATGCCTGATGAATAGAACCTCAATAGCATTTTTCGGTCCACAAGGAAGTAGAGCTACTATACTGCGCAAACGATAGGGTCAACAGTCTCTTGCGTGAGTGGCCTTACCGCTGAGATTTTGGGCCTGTTTTGTTTCTTTTAGGCTTTAGGGGTTATTAGATGTTGATGGATACACATTCCGAGAGTGGGGAGTTTTTCGGTTTTGGCGATGAAGTTACATTTATAGATATTGGCTGGATATTTAAATAACGCTTTAGCGCTTGCAGATGCTGTCGTCGCGGTTTTATAGATGAAGAATAGGGGTTCAGGAACGAATATATATAATACTCTTAACAGTAAAGGAATACATTGGGTAAGAACTAGCAAGCAAAACATTAACTATGAAAATGAAAAAGAGTGTTGGAGATAGAACGGAGCCTTGTGGCACACCAGAATTTTTTCTGTGATGAAACCATCAAAGACAACTGAAATTGAACACTCCGAAAGGTAATATGTAATACATTGAAGAGGAGAGTCATTGATCCCGAATGCACGCATTTTCGATAGTTTAAAAGCCTGATGTAAAATGCCTTACAACTATCTTGCTTTCGCTAGATTAATATACACCTTGGCTTCACTCTTCGATGAGACATGCCTTGAACCTGTCACTACGAAAACCGTAGTGCCAGCCATTGAGAACTTTTCGTGTTTCGGGATAATTCATCAACTGACATCTTATCAGCGTTTCCATGGCCTTAGATTCGCCTTTTTTTTACCGCAGCCTCGGAAAAATCTCTAAAGACAAAAGTGCAAAAACTCACGCAGTGGTTTGGCCGGCGTGGAACAACACCTCTTCAGACGAAGGGGAGATATACCATTTGGACCAGCGAGCGAATTGTTGTTTGTTGAGATCTTTAAACATACCAGCTCCTACGCGTGTGCGATGTTAGATTCGTCTCACTGAAGACTCGACGCACTCAAATAAAGGCGGACGCATATCACAATCTAGAAATGAACCATTTGGCTGGCCGCAAAGTGTGCTTTGGGATGGAGGATAAAGCAAAACCTTTAATATTTCTGACGACGTCAATTCTGTGGAATGTAAAAGCAAGGCCCACTTCCTGCATGATACTCTAATGATATTGATATCATTGGCAGAATCTTGCCATTGTAAGTATTATAATAGACGCGACAAGAAAAGGTCTTGCTGCGAGTGAGATTTGAATCATGTAAATGATGCCAAGAACAACAAACCGCTCAGAGCGTCACCATAACCAGCTGTAAACTTAGCAACGCTTTTAGCCCCGATAGTGACACATTGTAAGAAGTGGATCTCCACCAACTGAAAGCAGCAGTTTGCCCAAGACTGCGCTAACTGGAAATGCCTAATTAAACTTCAGAACGCTCTAGCCCGGTGCATTTTTCACCGTTCGAATCGTTTTCCTTCTTTGAAACGCAAATAAAACAGAGAATTGATAAGCCTTAATGTGGTGATAGGCCTCTCGGGATACCTAAATAAAGATCAACGGCTTTAAAAGTAGGTGACTGAATCAACGAAAGTTAAGGATCCATTAGTGGCACACATTAGCGAAGCCAACACACTCAATTGTTTGCCTGTCCTCAATTTGTGATGTATGACTGTTTATACTTCACAAAGGACAACGTCATCTCATAACAGATGACTGCATTCTTGAATCCATTCATAAAACATCATTAACCAGGCTCCTTGTCCTCATTCCATAAGCATTCCACACTCAATTTTGGGACTTTCTCTCTGAACTTTTGTCACTCCCGTAATTTATAATGACATTCCGATTTTTTTTTTCTACGCAAAAAGTCGTCATCATTAGCTAAGTCATACGACCAATTCATTTTTTCACCAAACCAGACAAACTCATCCGTCTGCCTGGAATCATATTTCATTCCTGCAAACGAGATATTAATCGAAGAGATTTACGTACCACCCGCTAGTGTTCCGTTCATTTCCTTTTATTTTTATTATCATCTCTGCTTTCCCTTTACATACGAGTACATCGTTTTCCTGGTTGCATTCCATTCTCTTTACATAAGTCCAAACTCCATTCCTGACCTCTTGAATTGTCTTCCTTTCTCCCAGTATCGATTAACCCCTTTAAACTTTCGAGAGCATCTTGAAGAAATCCTCTTTGACTTATGTCTCTGTAATTCGAGTAAGTTTATCCCCGTTTGCTTGGATTGGTTCTGTTTGTACTCGTACCTTGCCCAGCTTCCAACCTGAATAATCCCTTCCATCCTGTGTGTGTTTTGGATTTTTTTTATATTTATTTCCACCTTATCCGTGTCGAGTTTATAGCCACCCATAAATTGCGTATCGGTTTCACCCACCTTAACAAGATTAAAACTGAATTCCCAGAGTAATGACACGTCCATTCCCTCATTCTTTAACTTTAACTGGACAAGGTACATGGTATGGGATTACTTTTCACAGAAATGCGTTGGTGGGGTTCTTCTTCCTTGCTGTTAGGTATCTCGGTTGTGTTCTGATGAAAGATGACAGGAAGACCTAGATATTTGTCGGATTACATGGTTTCCAGTGTTCCTGGTGGTGTACATTGGCGCCGTTTATATACATATATATATTTATATCGGCCAACTCGGAACAAAAGATTGATTAAAACTCTCAGAGCTCTCTGTCGAGGGACATCTTGAGGAGGATGGAACTTTTATTTCAAATTGGCTGATGTTTCCAGAGGACCGTTGTCGGTTTGTTTTCAACCCCCGTTTCTAGTTTGCCGCTCTCGATTGTCATAGAGTACTCTGTTCCCATAGTTATGCTTTGTCAATGTTCTTTTGTTGATTTTATTACTCCCCGAGGATGATATTTCTAAAAGAACGCGTAGTCCTTCCTGACTACAGATATTCTTTGTAGTTGTATTCGGATCTGGAATCCCGGATCCCCTGTGGAGAAGCGAAACGAATGCAACTTGCAATAATGATGTTACCAATGATAGTCACATAGTACGTCCCGTAGTCAGATAGTCAAAAGGGTTTTACGATGTCATTGTCCTGGTGATGGTGCTAGTGTTAGTGGTCCTTTGAAAGCTCCATTTCAACATGCAAATCATAAAAATGACGGAATGAATGTAGATTATTATTTGCGGAAGGGCAAAGGAAGAAATGAATTGCATCCGACTTGGTGATGCATTCACTCCATTGTAGGGTTCACATAAAGAGTGAGGTTATGACCGAATTTTTTACTAGTACGAATGCGAATACTTTCCAAGTGGCGTAAGTTTTATAGCGACTTTTTCTTCGAGAACAATTTTTTGAATTATAAAACCAATTTGGGATTAAGTTAAAGTTCAATGGACTGTAGTTGATGATGGTTGGTTACTCCATGTGGAAGCTATAAGGAGGACAGAATGGACGAGAAACTACTTAGGGAGAACCAAAAATGTTGATTCTACGGTGATGGGAATTTTTTATGCGTGAATTGATGGACTTCATATCGGGTTGAGACTTTACCACGGAGTTTGCTCATCTTATGAGCAGTTATTCCATTTCATAGCCTTCACGCTTCAAAATTTAATACAATTTTGTCACAGGGAAGAACCTTTGCTTTCTCTATTTTAAAAAGGATTTCAGTTCACAATAGTTGATTGACGTAAACTAGGATATCCTTAAAGGCGGTGGATGAATTGTTGGTTAGCATCGTCCAAATTGAATCACTCATTCTGGCTGACAAGGGTATTCTGACATTCGTTACCAATATGAAATCTGCATAAAGGAACCTTAATATCTTCAGCATTGACTATAGTTCTGTTCTTATGTTTTTTATTTTTCCTTCAGACTTGGAGAGCCAAGGTCTGAGCGACCAAAATTTTTTAGAGAAAGCGCTTTCTATACTCCACGGAAACTGATGTTCATTCCATTTCTTCAGCTCATGACCACTTTTGTATGCTTTTTGTTTCGTTGCTACAACTTTCCAGATATCGCGGTCAAACCCTGGACCTCGTTTTGAAAGAAAAAACACAAAATAGTGCATTTTTAGCAGGGGGAAGACTATTCCCGCTATGAATATGCAGGCGTATCTATGGTAAGAATAAACTGCAAAGGTCGTTGGGCAGATGGTTTGAAGATTTCAATCAGGATGAACTTTCATGTACTTGAAAGGTTACACATGGCTCTAAAGCCCTGTGAACTAGTGAACCTTAGCATTAAAAGTCGATTACAATCTCTCTAAAGTGACATTCTGTCCAAGACGATTATGTTGAATGTCCTACATCATGGAAGTGCACGTGCACATACGTTCTTTGCTTTCCACTGTTTGACCGCTAGACACATTCTCAGCATCTCTTCTCCTCACGCGAAACAATTTCTGAAATCAAGCTTTGTTCTGCTGATTGGGCTCGCACTTAACTTTTGAGAACTTATTACAGTGCCGTGCGTTTTGCATAATTTTTCAAAGAACGAACGATTTTGATGGAGCAGCGTCTCTATAGATTGAAGTCTCCATAAACGATGTCATACAGGGCCCTTTAACCGGAAAATGGGAAGGGAATCGATCTGAAATGTATGAATGGTGCAGCAAGTTTTGCCCAAGCCACGCTGTTATCTACAAATCATGTACAAAACACTTTGGACTCACATATAAGAAAATGTAAAACTCCCTATTGATACAGATTTAAGGACCTTTTTCTTGAAGATCTGGAAATTTATTTAGAATTCATTCATCGAGCCCTCTTTTGTTTGATCATATTTTGCAAACGACTTGGTGTGTACTTCTTACGAAATCATCTACACAATCAATACCGACAACAATTCTATTATAATGTTCCTGGCTGCCCCTTCTTAGGCTTTAATTCGCACTTTCCTGGCTAGATATGTTCTGCTTCTCAGTTTTTTAAACTTCAAACCACATTCCAGCAAAAGTAGCCTTCTGATGCTCTTTCGTTTCTCTTCCCAGAAATTGGTGTTCTTAATAACTGGTTTGCACGTGAACAGCAAAGAGATATCCACAGGGTGGTGTCCTCTCTCTGTAACACTTAATAAGTTTTTTAAAAATAGATATGTTTCAGCAGCATAGGAGCTATGCGCACTTACTTATGGCAGCTTTACAAGCCTTAGGAATAGGCAATGTAGCGAGCCTCCCTCACTCTAAAACAGAAGACAATCCGGTTACCTGGCAACTGCGTCGAATATTTCTAAGATAGGAATGATCAACACGATTTCCAACTTTACGACCTACAGGGTCCATTTTGGGTTCCAAATTTGTTGAGATCTTAAACTGAAGTGTCAAATTAGACAGCACTAACTTTCGCTGACAGAATTTTTCATAAAAAAAACTATGGAAACCAAATGGATCCAGTATGAATCAAGAAAGAAAACAAGCCAACGCTGGGTGCTAAACTTACAAAAATGTGACCAAAATGCCATAAACCAAGATTAATTTTGGGGAAAAAACGTAAAAGTACGATAGCTCTGATTGGTGTTTTAAAAGATTGTCTTGGAATTAATAAAAATACGTGATGGTGGAACGATGAAATGAAAATGGCAATAAGAAGCAAAAGGAAAGTCTTTCAAATGGTGGGCTAGGTTTGATGGAACAACAGATCGCGTCCTGAGTTAAGCTACGAACATCGTAGTTTTTGAAAGTGGCAGCTAGAGCACGTGGGATATCAGTAGAAGCAATGCATCGACAGTTAGAGAAGGAAAAGAATAGAAATATATGTAACTACGTCGAAGTGCGGTCAAATGGGCTTATATTTTTAAATCGCAGAAATAGATTGAAAACGAGCAGGGACACTGAATTCCAGGGGACAACAAAACCCGAAACATAAGCGCACTTTAATGTGTTGCATAAGCAAGAATAACAGGATGCCCAACCAGTGGAGGGAGAGCTTTCCTCTTCTATTGTATAAAGATAAAACTGCTATCACATACTATGAAAACAATTTAGACGATTTAAGGTTCAGGGATAATGATGGAGAAACATCGCGAACGTTCCATAGATGTGCGTTCGATAGTTTTTACAGATCATACTTCGACGGCGCTAGAAATGTACTCAAGATATAAAAGAGATTGACACGTGATTTGTATGATGACGTTAAAAAAAAAAGTATGCATAACTGAAGAATTTAAACTCAAATCTGGAGTACCTCAAGGCAGTGTACATAGTCCGTTGCATTTATTCACGACTCCCGGACAACTCGTTTCTCTCTTGTTATCAAAGATAGCACTTTCATAATCAATGACTTCACAGCTTTTCAGGCTACTCTTCATAATTGCATAAAGGTGCAAGGGGATACTCGTTTACGAATCGTTCTTACTAAGATAAAGTATTTCCGAACCAGCCAACTCATATCACGAAATTTATTTAGAAGAAGTCATTGTGCCGAGCCCGATTTTCATATGTGGCGGAAATATTGCTGTATGACGCAACTATTGTTTGTGTTATGGAAAGTCTAAAGTGGAGAACGAAAGTTACATCTTCGCACTCTTGTGCCGTACGAGCTTCGAAAAGAAGTGCGTGTTGCAATTACAACAAAAAACATAAACAACATTTTCATCATGGTAAGGTACACGTATGAACAATGTCTGCAAATTATAAAAATTTTCTACTGAAATTCGGAGTCGGTGACTGCAACTTTAAGAGCGTTAATTCCAATTTTCGGTCGTAATTTTCGCCCTAGTAGACAGGCAATAGCAAGTTAAGTGCAAAAATTTGAGTCTACATATTCGTTGTGTGATGTTGCCGTGTCAGTGAGAGAACGGGTTGGTCGAAGTGTCGAAAATATCGCTGCCATTCAGGCGTCCGTAGCAAACGATCCAAATCAGTCAGACCACATTATGGCGTATTTTGCGTAAGGATCTTGGTTCCACCCATACAAGATTAAGCTGACTCAAGAATTGAAGCGACGTACGTTCTCCGATTGGGTTCTGGAGAATATGCGCCAAGATGGTGAATTTCATCGCAAAATCATCTTCAGTGACGAAGCTCATTTTTGGCTCAATGGGTTCGTCAATAAGCGAAATATGCGTTATTGGTCGGGTGAAAATCCACATGTGCTTCATGAATCACCACTTCATCCACAAAAAAATAACTGTTTGGTGCGGTTTGCATGTCGGCGGCGTCATTGGGCCATATTTCTTCGTTGACGATAACGATCGTCACGTTACTGTGAATGATCAGCGTTATCGCGCTATGATCACCGATTATTTTTGGCCCGAATTGGAAGATATATATACTTGGACGACATGTGTGTGCAAACAGAAGAAAACGGCCAACAGCGGTAATAATTGTCCAATTAGTTTTAATATTCCGCTCATCTGTCGAAGTGGAAAAATATGCTCACATAACACATCCACAGGTACAAACAAAACATCATACAATATTGCAAATGCCGTAACACATACTACTGCAATTACTGTCAAATAACAAAGAAATGTCATTTAGAGTGCCGACTATGACTACACTACAAAATGTCACTGTAACAGCTGTTGTTTGTCTGTTTGTCTGTTTGACTTTTAAGCCATGTATCTGCTTGATTATCTGTTTATCTACCCGTTTGTCTGTTTGGATTGTATTTATATTTCTCATTGCCTAGGCAATCCCACGAAAGTCATGCGCTAACAATTCTCACGTTTTGTCTAATTGAAGTACCTACGTACGGATACCACTTGCTAATTCAGATTCAGATTGCAATCTGGCTTAGCCCATCTTTGCCATAAGTTCTCTCCTCTTCGATTATTCTCCATCTGTATCGCTTGATTCGTGCAAAAATGACGGTAAAAACCACCACTTTGTGGCAAGATTGACATTTAAAATGTTTGTTTCGTTTTTGGGTTTTACTTATTTTCCGTCCGCCATTGTTGTGGTTTCTCATCATGACAAATAATCACCTGCATTGTAGTCGTATCTTCTCTGCTAAATCTTTCAATTTCTGAGTCGATTGGCGAGGTGAGGTTGCAAATTTAAAATTTCCCATTTACATAAAATCTCTCTCCATTAATTTACACTGCTGTGGCGAAACGGTTTTACCGCACACTCCTAGATCGCTAGCACACATTTCACTTGGCATAACGAACTGAAATGAGCCGATGTAGAGCGTCCATAAAAGCAGGGCCGGAGTGGCAAAAGTTAGTAGAAAACTGAAAGGGCGTCACTTGTTTTAACAGAGGGCGGGTAATGAAATTTTCTCTTTGAGAGAATACTTATCATTTATTCCTCGTTACCAAAGGGGATGTCGGACATGGCTAGCGTGGCAGTTGGTAGACGGTAGTCGGTTTCAACTATAATCCAACAGAATGCGGATAACGTGATGGAAATGAATTTAAATTGCATTTTGCTTGGCACTCGTTTGTTGTTGCTGTTCAGTTTGTTATGTTCTTTGCACTCCAAAACTATGACACAAAGGCGTCCACTCAAATGAGTGGATGTTTGTTTTTTATTTCACATTTCTCTCTCTACCTCCTTCTCTTCACCGAACTGTTAACGACAAGAGAATGTCTACTAGTACTATAGTAGAGGATTACGATTACACAGCCGGAGGTAATACTGGTGGGATAAGAAACCAGCTTCTATTCGGGATTCGTGCTAAGACTTGATGTTAAGGGAAAATCCATCTCGAAGTGTTCATGATTTGCATTTTCATTAAGACTTTGAGCTGATTGGTAGGAGATGAAAGATGCACGTACGTTCAAAGCGATTACACAGATTTGTACTCAAGATAAAGAGCAGCAGAAAGTTTCTAGAAACGAGAGGTTTTGAAAGTGAGTAAAAGAGGCGCCAAAAAGAAAGTAAGTAGAGCGTTACGTTAGTTTGGAAGAGGTGTTATGTTCGATTACTATTATATGCAGAATAGAAAATAGGAACGTACATAGGACAGAGACCGGTCTTTGAAGGAAATATCAGTAATCGGTGAACAATGTAAGAGAAAGAGGGACTCTAAAATACTCGTAGATGGCGTCGAGGAAGTTATCAGAGCAGTGCATTGAAATGCAGGGCATTATCGAAATGAAAGAATGTTGGATGAAAAGATTTTTCTCTGAATGCAGTTCTTTTGAGTTTGTTGAAATTGATGACATAATTGACATGCTTCCGATGTATTTCTGTGTAAAGAGACATTATTTAGTAGTCCTGATGAATATCTCAGAGATTTCCTTTGATGGCGTTCTATTATGCATTCTTTTAGACGTCTTTATAAGCCTTGGTGTAAAGACTTCTTTCCCCTTGAGTTGTGAACGACTCCTTGCAATATGTCGTAGTTCTCCCCAATTCCTTCTACATAAATTATCAGGATTACTTTCCAGTGCGCGTTATGATGTTTTGTAATATTTATTTCTCGACAAACACTCACATGAGGATTAGGAACTCAAAGTTACAATTTTGTCTACATGTTTGATTAAGCAGTGAAAATGAGTTGCCTTTCCCGACATGACCGGTCTTGATATGAAAATCTCGTAGGATAAATGGCAACTTGTTGGCTGCTGCTTACTAAAGATCCCCCGTAAACCCATTACAATATGCTTCCTAACAACTTCAAGTTCAATACTGACGCGAGAGGCTAGTGAAAGTTGTGGCCAGTCAAGATCGGAGCTAGATAGATTTCGTTAGAGCTGTTATAGGCGGACTTGACGACGTTTGACGAGGCAGGTAAGAGGTTACCAAAACTTTGAGTTTCCGGTCGATGACTGGAAGATTCTCACAGACCTTTGCTCGGCAAACAACGACGGACAGTGTTTCTTCTCTCCGGAGCGTCAATATTCATCCGAGTCACATGTCATTTAAGGGCTATAATCTGATGTTTTCTATCTATGCAACTCGGAGACTTTGCTTCCATATCTTCTTTTGCAGATGCCGTTAACATGAAAACACTCCATGAGTTTTCTGTTTAAAAAGGATATCTTTATCCGTCTTCGCTTATATGCATGCTTCTGTGCTTAAGAGTAAAACTGCGATGATCTTATGTAGAGTCCCATGACAATTGCTTTTTCAGTAGGATGCTATTTTTCGTTTGATTTTTGACGAGCTATCATAGCAGAGTTAAATTATTTTTTAACGATTGTTCCTTTATGGAAAAGAGTAAACCTTCCTTAATTGTGGAATACTATTTCTTTCACTTGACTGTCTGTGGTGGCTTGGGAGTAGGTCATTCTGTCAACCCAATTTTTCAAAACATTTTCGATGGTTTTGGCCATTATTTCACAATTATTGTTCTTGAGTGCATGAATCTGTTTTGGATTGCTAGCATAGTATCGGTATTTTATGAAACCCCACAAAAATTGTCCAACGGCTTCAATTCTCAGCTCCGTGGCGGCCAAACAACATCACTAAAACGACTGATTACATAATTATTGAACTTAGTGTCCATTAAATCGACTTTGGAAGGCTTTTGTGGCTCCTCTATGACTGCGAATGGATTTTTCGAACCCCAAATACGACAATTTTCTTTGTTTACGTAGCAGCCGAGATGAAATGCGCCTCATCAGAAAAGATGATTTTTTAAATCGAATAATCCGAGATCTTTTAGACACATTTTCCTCAGCCTAGTGCGACTGTTTAGTTGCTGAGATCTTTGGTGCTTTGAGGTTCACAAGTTTAAGCGCATACATCAGCCAACATGTCTCGCGAATTTTCTTCACATTCTTGCGTTTGCAAGCTGCAATTGGTGCATTATTTTGACCGAATTTTATTTTAAAAAAATTCGCACTGCTTTGGCAACACAGCACCCACTTTGGAAGTAATTTTGAAATATTTCTCAACTTTGTTCAAGCATAAATCGATTCATTTCACAACAAGAAAATACAATACTGAGGTTTTGTAAATTTTTGAAGCGCATACGAGCTGTAAGTGTCGAAATAACATAAGATTCAAAAAGATACCGATAGATGGCCCACCCAAATATGATGAACGCGCATTATCCTGTCTGAATCCTTTGTTGATATCAACGATTTTGATGAGTTTGCCTCTGATCTTTGGGGAGTGACGAATGGTCTCTATCGTTGTTCAATAAAATCCAAAAAGTCTGGCAGAGATGACACTGATTCGGATTGACAAAGGTTTTGGCCATTCGCTTCGATTGTAGTCACATAATACTAAGTCTTCTCACAGTATTTCTCCACAGTTGCTTATGAGTCTGAGATATACTTAGCCCAAGTCCACAGTCTGTTTGAAATGGGCACCTCTTGTAAGTATGTATAAAACTGGAGGAGAACCCTGCGTCGATCTATTCAGAGGTGGTGACGATTCTGACGTCTAACGAGACAGTTTTTCTAAATTCGAGCTTATATGCTAGTTCGAATAGAGTTGGTTTTTTGAAGTGTTCAATTTCAGACCCACAATGCTGTACACTTGATATAATTGAGTGTAGATCGATGATTCTGTCAAAGGATAATCATATTTCTCCATCGATGTTCTCGGTTTTCCATCGGTTAGATGGACCCTTACCAATCAGAATAATGTCTTTCGCTACTTTGGATCTGAAATCCTTCAAACAGTCTTCCGCTGATACTCTGAACAAATACAAATGGACTCTAGAACAGTTTTCTACTGATTAAGGATAAGACCATCGGGTGGCCAAAGCGATTTCCAGCCGTCATCAGTTCATTAGAAATTCTGTAGTTCTTTTAGACGTCTTTGCTATTTTCTATATCTCTCTGTCGATGATGTGGTCTGACCTGCCACGTTCGGCGCTCATTTTGCAAATCGTCATATGATAAGCTGACTTAAGTTCACTCTTCCCTACTCTTGCAGTAGATGCAATGCAAAGTCCTCCATATCTTTCGCGCCATCAATATATTTGTAATGTAGAAGACGGTCCCTTAACATTTCGAACATTGAGGGATCCTTTAGCATCGATGTTATATCTGACCTCTCGAGTATACCTCTCACGAGATGTTTATCCATCTCGACTTGTCATCGTGATTACTTCACCTTCAGTGGTTTGTCTGACGATAAAAGAACATTGAAACTTTGCCCAGAATCGACGTTGAGTTATAAAGAGCGGGGGCAGAGCAAAATTGGGCTAATCGATAACATATTCAGACCTTTACGCCACTGAAGACTGTTATGAACTGCCAGTCATAGGTTTCGGCAGTAACTCAGTAGCATTGATGTAAGGGCCCCCAAATTTTGGTCCGGGGCTGACTTAAAAGAGGAGGTACGCTCCCTAGTAGGACTTTCAAGGTAGCTGTAGTTTAAAACTTAAGCCGCGAAATAGAGTCTTCTCCTTGTGGTTGATCCGTTGTGGAGTAGCAAATAAGTGCAGGATACCGTGACTCCTAGATCAGCAGAAGTTTTAAGTCGGCCTTGTCACAAAGCAAGTTTGGAGCTTGTGCCCCCAATACAAGTTCTGAATCGACATTACTAAAACACGGTTAGTGCTGATCAGGGTCTATATTCTGGCCCAAATGGATGTCATCTGGTGAACCTCTATTATAGTCTTGAATTGCTGGTCCAAATGCTATCGAAGCATTGACTTTGAAGATATCGCACCGCCTCCTTAGTTACATTGTTTCCATTACTAAGTAATCTTCATTCGGTTCACCACAATCGTTTTTATTGCTCCCAATCGAAAAGGTGCTAAGTTGACTGGTGTAAATAATCTGCCATTATGATGTAGATCATCTCCGTCTAGGAAAATTCCGAAATAAGCCATTCAGTCTTGCGGTTTAAAAGAGAGAATAACTGGATAAGGCCCTCTTAAAACACTAAGATGAACTATCCTCAATTTATGCTTAAGCATCTCTTACAAGGGTCTCTTACGTAGGAGTTCACATCTCCTAGCATCTAGATTAATTTTTTTTTCAAACGACCTTTCTGCAGTAATGTATCCCAACTGGTCTTCGGTAACTGCTGTAGCCTCCTATTGAATACTTCAATAGAAGTCACAACAAACAAACCTTGCTCCCACGGGCACTCAGCTTCCATCTCTGAGCTAATAACCCATTAAAGAGTTGAGGTTTGAGATGTGGACATATAGCTCGATTCTCGGCATTGGAACGCCGGCAATCACTACCATTAAATAAGTCTATGTCTATGATCGGCGACGATCTTGTAACTATTATAAAAAAAACAACCTCACTTCGACATAGCGTGCACACCAAACTTGAACAGCTAGACAACTGTGACGACGCATTTAACTTCCAAGTAATTTGAACACGTAAAATCGAAATTATTTTGTCAATTTGCCATAAGTCATTTGTAAACTTCAATCGATCCTTGTCGGTCAATGTTTCACCATAACCATTACCAGCTCTTGTACTCATTCCTGCTACCTCTCTGGTCAAGGTAATTCTGGTCATTTCAGAAACGAATGCTTGCTCTGATAACGCCTATCCGTATACAACTGCTTCAATTTCCAAGTCATTAGCCAATAAAACCTATACCACAAACAAACCTCATAAAAAAGTCATGAAAATATTCAACGGTATAAGAACTACTTACCCACACAGCCCATTAACCCACAAATTGTGCCCTTGCCTGCTATTGTCATTGTCGAAAACTTATTTGTGGAGCAAGCATTTTCCTTAAAAGCAAATCGCCGTTCATCATAAAGCCATCACCTACACTTCTAATCAATGTAGAAACTACTCTTTTTCTTCCTCCTTTCCTAAGCAATCAATGTGGATCCTTCCTAGCCCGTTTAAGAATAGCCTCAATTCCAAATACGACTTTGATTCACGAGAATTGCCAAAGTTTTAGCAACAAATCATCTCTCACACATAAATGAGCGGCAGCGGCGTCTCCTTCGATGGCATATGAGTACGCCTATTCTGATTCAATACTAATCCGTCTGCCATCTATTATCCCACAACTTCAATTAGTACTTAACTTTCTGCTCATTTGCCTACGCCCTGCCTCCACTTGTAAGTACAGATACTGACCCAGTTTGAGTTCCAAGCATTGCTTCGAGGAACTTTTTCTAAAATTGTATTCACAATGCACTTGTGCACCATTTTTATTATTTTTTTCTTCTTCTTCTTTGGAAAAAGTTTCGCCTGCAACAACCACATGTACAGCACTGTACAATAGTTGAACTTCCTGCCAACAGCACACTTAACACTCGCCCTGAAAGGAATTCAGTTGAGTACAAGAGCACCGAATAGAGTATACGGAGCCCTTGAGTTCGATAATTACTCGCCCTATGATATCGCCGCCGGCTCGAAATCCCTTAAAACTTTCAATATGGCAATAAATCGCTGCTGTAAAAGTTTTCTTGTAGTCATTGTCCATTTGACAGTTTGCGCGTTATAGCTAACGGTCATCGCATCCTCATATCGCGCAATCCACATCGTATTCCGATTCGAAGTCAGACAGAGAATCGCAACTGCATTTGACTGCAAGGAATTTAAATATTTATTTCGGTTCTGTTGGACTGCAGCCAACTTCGCCATTGACAATTGCAGTTGAATTGAATTTCTTTGTTTTTTTCTTTCACCTTTTGGACGGATTTCGATTTGAATATGCAAATGATTAAAATGAGGAACAGGGAAGAAGCAAAAAATACGATTACAACTCTTGTTGTAATTATTAAACTTCGATTTAATTAGGAGATGACGTTTTGTTTGACATTTGAACTTGATATGTATGTGACATTTTGTGTCAAACTTTCACTCAATAATGAGAGCTGCCAAATTATTTAACATTTTCCGCGAGTAACCATTGAGTTACAGTGAGGTTCTCACTCTGATTGAACAATAAATGTACGAGTAGAGCGCCAAGATATTTGTAGTGCCTGTCCACTCAAACAAAACGATAAAATGTCAAATGTCCTCTTGCAAGGTTATACGTTTTCATTAGGACGTCATTTCAGTTACTCATTTCATTCTGAAAGTCACCGAAGAAGTGGGACTTGCGTTGGAATTTGAGAACGTGGATGGCTAAATGCGAGAAACTTAAATAAAAGCCTTACCTTGGACAGGCCATGATTTGGAAAACTCGGATCCAAATGCAATAAATGTAAGAAGCCCAAGAACCTAGCCTAGGTACCTATGATGAGTTATTAAAGAGACTAGCAAAGAGAAGGTCTCATTTAATACTGTAAAACGGCGATGACGAAACGAATACCGCTTTCAGGCAGAATGAGCAATTCATCCTGGACGATGTAGATCAACAATTCCGTCCACCCGAGCTGAATGGAGTGAAGATAGCAATATCTAAGCAAAGCTTCTGGAGCGGACGGCCTGCCTGCCAAGCCCTTCAAAGAGGCAGGCGATGATTTGGTAAGGAGCATACACCAACTCATCTCTAAAATATGGTCGGACGAAAGTATGCCCGATAAATGAACCACAGAGGCATCAGTCTTCTTTTCATCACATACAAGATCTTATCTGCAGTATTGTGTGAACGCCTGAAGCCGTTCGTCAACAACCTGATAGGTCCATATCAGTGTGGCTTCAGGCCAGGAAAGTCCACCATCGACCAAATATTCACACTACGGCAGAAGATCGATTCGATACAAACTACCTAATCATCGATTTTAAGGCCGCGTATGACAGCATCAATAGAGACGAGACTTACAGAGCAATGTATAGTTTTGCAGGATGACGATGGAGAATGCACGCTGCTCCATCAAGGTCGGTAAACATCTTACCGATACCTTTGATGTCAAAAAAGGATTTAGACAAGGCGAGACGCTCTCATGCGATTTCGTTAACATCATACTTGAAAGAATAGTGCAAAACTCATCCGCTAACACAAGAGGCACAATCTTTCAAAAGTCCATCCAATAACTCGCATACGCCAATGATATTGACATAATCAGAAGAAAGTAGCGTGATTTCAGTGTCGCTTTCGGCATAGAAAATAGGTTTAGCGGTCAACGAGGGCAAGGCTAAGTATATGATGTCCAGCAAAAAGGTCACTAAACACCGACGTATCGGACAGAACATCACCTTCGACAGATATAACTTTGAGGTAGTTAAGGACTTTTTCTACCTATGCTCCGCTATAAACTCAGACAAGGACACAAGCGCTGAGATCAAACAAAGAGTTACAAACTTTTTGGACTGTACAGTGACATCGACATAGCCAGAAGAATGTAGATCCAACGACTGAGATGGCTGGGTCATGTAGAGCGTATGACCCCAATGCTCCGGTTCGAAAAGCCGTTGAATCCGGAAAACTGGGACTCAGGTGGCACACGCAAGTCAGCCAACTGAGCGTACGAAATTCGATACAGCTAGCCAAAGATTGAGCTGGCTGGAGATGCTTGTTGACTTAGGCCCAGGTCCACCCTGGACAGTAGTGCCACGTAAAGTAAGTAAGTAAGTAAGTTATTATTTGTGATGGAAGGAAGTAGCGTGCTAGAGAAGAAATGTGCAACAAATGTACCTCAGCACAGCTCATTGCCCTAGAATGTCAAATACAGTCTGGGAAGGCACTGGTCTTCTATCAATAAACCTCTTAAGCAAGCGCAGTCTTTTGTTGATTGACTCCAGTTACGAACTCTGAGATGGTTCAAGTCTTTTTCCACTTAAGACTACCAGCCTCTTCTTTTGCATTGCTCTTCGAACTGATGCAAACATTTCTGACCACTTCGATGTGGCTGTATAACTTGTAGAGTTCCCTGTTATGTCTTACCATCCCAACCGCAGGACCAAATATCAAATATATATTGATCTGTGTAATACGGGAGTTATTAGGATTTTAACATCAAAGAATTCGGTGGAACTGTTCTTAACCTTAATCGAGCGGGTAGTGTGCTTCATGATTATTCTGTAAAATCTGTCGGGTTTGGCAAGTTTTGGGATCTGTCATATCCGTCTTTGAAATCAATAAAGAGGGTGGGTTCGTCGATATGGACTTCTGGATAGGCGCCAATCTGATCGTGTGCGCAGTGTTAAAGAAGTCAAGTCGAATCAAAATCAGAATCGGAGGCGAGGTATCGGGATTGTTGTAGATGAGGAATCCGCGGTAGATTCATTGGACGCGATTTAGAGAGGAATTTGGAAAAGCTGTCAGATGCTGTTCAGAACCTGAACGGAAGACTGGGGGCTTTACAATTCGAGGCAAAAAGAATACAAAAACTTTTTCGGCTTTTGAAGAGCCGAAATAAAGACTTATAAAGACACTGTCAGTGAAACGCTCACTAGTTGTGGTGGTGGATGAGGCCAACAAATCTGTTTTTGCTTTCTTTATAGCCGATTTTATAATACATATAAACAGTTATGCTAGAAAAAGGTATAGACTAGCTGCTGAATACACTGAATAGGACTTGCACAGTCTGGCACTGGCATATATAACGAAACCCTGGAGAACAGTGAGAGTAGCACTGAAACGAAACACTGGAAAACGAAAATGCTCGCTTCAGACGTCACATATAAATCTGACTTCCTTGATGTCGAAAATTATGAAGAGAATAGTCGAGCCTTATGAGCGAAAAACTGTTTTGCGAATGCATCGTCTACATATCTAAGGTGCAATAATCCTGCCGAAGCTGAATAATTCGCATGAAGGCATTTCAAAATCTGATGGACAAAAGTAAAGGCACACTCGACAAAAAGACACAAGCCCTACGCTCCATCGACATTGAGAGTGCTTTCGACAACGCAACTTCTGCAAGTATCACTCGGCCTGATATATAGCGTATACGAATCATTAGTTTAGTGGATAATTGCAGTGCCGGTGAATAGGACACTAGGAAACAAGGGTAACCTGGCGTTGCAAGGCAGCGTTATGTCTTCACTGCTGTGATGCATGTTGGTCGACTCACTGCTTAATGCTCTAAGTGTCTTTGATGCCGATGCTCAAGCATGTGCAGATGATGTAGCTAAACCTAGAGGGACTGTTTGGTCTAAAGACCAAGCAGCCGTTGACGTGATCGATTACTGGTTCTAAAAGGTTTCACCATCCAATACTCCAAAGAAGCTTAATAGTCGGGTGTTGTATTGGATAATAAACTTCTCGTGCCAAAAGTGGTTTGCACGATTAAAAGTGGTGATTTTGGCTTGGAAGACGATGAACGTCCTGGGCAGCCAAAAAAGTTTGAATATGAAGAACTGGAAGCATTACTCTATGAAGATTGTTGCCAAACACAAGAAGAGCTCACAGAATCTGTGGGTGTCACTCAAGCAGCCATTTCAAAACGTTTAAAAGCAGCTGGATATATTCAAAAGCAAGGCTATTGGGTTCCACATGAACTCAAGCCGAGAGACGTCGAAAAGCGTGGAACGCCACAAAAGGAAACCATTTTTGCATCGGATTGTTACTGGTGATGAAGAATGGATCTATTACGACAACCCCAAATGTAAAAAATCATATGTGAAACACGGCCAACCAGCCAAATCAACGGCAAAGCCGAATATCCGTGGCGCGAAAGTAATGCTCTGTATTTGGTGGGATCAGATGGGTGTGCTGTATTATGAGCTGCTAAAACCGGGTGAAACCATCAATGGACAATGCTACCGAACACAATTAATTCGTTTGAAGAAAGCAGTAGCCGAAAAATGCCCGGAATATGCGACCAGACACGAGGCAATAATTTTCCACCATGACAACGCTCAGCCCCACGTTGCTATTCCGGTTAAGAACTATTTGGAAAACAGTGGATGGGAAGTCCTACCCCACCCGCTCTTTAGCCCAGGCCTTGCCCCTCCTGACTACCATTTGTTCCGGTCGAGGCAGAACGCCTTCATTGAAATACGGTTCACATCAGAGCAGAATATCAAAAATTGGCTGGATTCATTCTTGGCTGTCAAGGTGGCGCAGTTCTTTTTGGATGGGATCCACAAATTGCCAGAAAAATGGGAAAAAGTCATAGCTTCAGATGGGCAATACTTTGAATAATACTACGAGGGCGGGTCAATAAGTCCGTGACTTTTTGAATTTCTGACCTCTTTACTGAAACAGCAACACTGCTCCTGTCAACAGGCATCTGTCAGTTGACTCCTGTCAAAATTTAAACTCGCTGCGTCAGTTAGTTTGTGTTTGACAGCAATTTTTATCAGACTACTCACTAATTTGAGGAGAAAATGGAAAAAAGTGAATTTCGTGTGCCTTGCTAACCATTATTTCTTGCGAAAAAAAACCATTACCGAGACCAAAGCTAAGCTTGATAAATACTATGGGGACTCTGCACCATCGATTTCAATGGTAAAAAAGTGGTTTACTGAATTTCGTTGTGGCCGTACAAGCACTGAAGATGCCGAACGTCCTGGACGCCCAGTTGAGGTCTCTACACCCGAAACAATCGAAAAAATTCACGATATGGTGTTGGCCGAACGAAGATTGAAAGTGCGAGAGATTGTGGAAGCCGTAGGGATCTCGCATGGCTCAGTGGTTTCAATTTTGAATGATCACTTGGGCATGAGAAAGCTTTCCGCAAGATGGGTGCCGCGTTTGCTCACAGTCGACCACAAACGCATGTGCAGGCTATGAATTGCTCCCTCATCCACCCTATTCTCCAGATTTGGCTCCGAGTGACTACTTCTTGTTAACAAACCTGAAGAAATGGCTTGGTGGAAAAAGATTTGACTCCAATGATGAAGTCATCTCGCAAACAAAGGCCTATTTTGAGGACCTCGACAAATCATTTTTTTTGGAAGGGATAAAAAAATTGGAGAAGCGTTGGACAAAGTGTATAGAGCTCAAGGGAGACTACGTTGAAAAATAAAATTATTTTTTTATCAAAAAATCTGTGTTTTAATCCAAAAGTCACGGACTTATTGACCCGCCCTAGTATTGTACGTGTTTTCCTTAAATAAACGTTCAAATTTTGAAAAAAAAACCGCACCCAATACTCGTACATAACTGCTGCGCTTTCCAGACTACTACGTTGTCTGTCGCTGCTCAACAGGTCTTTCACAAGCGTGGCTAGCTCTACTCCAGAAACATTCATCAGGAACCTTGCTTTGATATTCATATCATGAAATGTATTCTCAAAGTCATCTTCCGTTCAAAGAGAAGTGGTCCTAAGTAGGTATTGTAAAACACGCACTCTAGTTTTATTGACCTGACGCGGCGATTGTCCTTTGTCTGATGAAATGACACAAAACTCCTGTTGCGGAAAAAATATACAGTCGGCTTTTCCTATAAACAGGAATGGTTTTGGCCAGAATCTGTGCTAGGAAAAGAATGTAGTCGTGCCTTCACATTTGGCTCGAAAACTGAAGAAGCAGGCTTGAAGATGCGACGCTAGTGTCTGTCTAGAGAACGACAAGGTTGTAGAAAAACTCGCCTTTGTCTTTCTGACGATAACGAGCTGAAAGAATGGTTGAAGCCGAAACGTTTCAATCTGCAGCGACAGCCTAAAGCCCTGCTCATCTTTCGATCAACGCCATTCAACAAAGGGATGAATTAACTTAATCTTGTCAAGGTCCCAGATCGCAATAGGATCGCACCCAAGGACGTGATAGCCCTCGGTTAGAGCTTCCATCCATGTTCTGGCTCATATTCACATAATGGCAACAGGAATAACTCTTCAGGTTGCCGCGAGACTAAACAAATGCTTCCTTATGTCTTAATAAGGTCATCGGCTTTCTGCTGGCTCTCAGGATCATATCTTTAGAGTATGACCAATAAACGTTCTTCGCGGAATAGCAAGTCTATATTTCCTCGATTACTCGCTTCTCATGCTCTTTTTGTCTTTGCAGTACGCCTCCAATAGGAAATAGTCTTGCTACTTGTGTTTGGCTGAAATATTTATCAAACCAATCTAAAACATTTTCTTCTGATATTTCAACGAGTTTCAACGAAAGGCTTTATCAGAAACAATTTATATAAAAGCCTGACATTCAACCCATCCTAGACTTCTGATGACTCGATTCCGTAACCTACATGTAGCCTACTGATAAGAAAACACAATATGTTAGGTTTAGATGGCTGGTGTCTATGACTAATAGGGAATTTCAGGAAACCTAGTCACGCTACTTCTCTACAATGTGATCCCATTCCGCTAGGAAATCGTCTTGAATCAGAGGAAGCTAGTGTATCAATTGTAAATCAAACTTAACACTCTTAAACGTCTCTGACACAATTGTTTCGCCATATTTCCAACCAAACGTATACAACTGCAAGCACTTGCCAATGTAAGTATTATGGGTCATCCTTTAAAAAGTAAAGAACTAAACTCCTTGAACTGCTTTTAGAATTAACCATTCCAAATGTTGTTTCTTAATAGACCATCAACACACTTCTCATCTTAATATGCCCTTCCCATCTCGCCTTTGAATTTGTACGGCAATCTTCAGATAAACTTCGCATTCAAGAGATCCGCCACCCTTTTTGGGATCCCCTTGCATCTATCTGCCCAGCACGAGACAAGGTCGTTTTCTCTTTGCACTTTTCCACACGTTCACACATCCACTTCCATCTATGTATAAATAACTATTCGAAGAAAGACTCAAAACGAAGCGAATGAGCATAACTGTGCCAAGAACATATCAACTCGTACACGTATGATACTTGTACTCGTACGACATCATCATCATCACCATCGTCATGATAGCCATCGCTGTTGTTGTTAAGTATCTATCCCAACCCTACTCCAGCTCTCAGGTAACAACATCAGAGATGGATGGCTGGATGACTGAAAGCCCATCCATCCATTGAGTTTGGGTAAACTGACTAGCATCACATGGACCTGATTCTTTTTGTGATGCCTTGACTTGAAACCAAGCACAACTTAGTTGTTTGTTTTTTTTCTTAGAAAAAAAAAGCCTATCGCAGCGGCCATCGTCGTCGTGATGTTTGTTAAGTCATTCTACATCCGTCCATCAAGACTTCAACTTGAATAGGCACAACAGCAACATCTCTGTATCTCTGAAGTACCCACCCATACGTCAAGCTACTACAGCCTCTGACTTGGTCTATGAATAGTGAATGTGTGCGCGCAATAGAGAAACGCTCCATATGGGAACTGTGTCAAGCTCAATCAGCATAAATTCTATCCCGCCCAGCTAGTACTGCAGTAGTGAATGTAGTAAATGACTCGTCTATGTCCCTCATCAGATCTGTTAGCAGATACATAGTTTGGATTCATCTGTTCTGCACCTACAACAACTCTTAAAAAAAAAAAAGGAGTGCCCGCGTTGGAGTAGTCATCACTTGACTACCGTACTGTGAATTAAATGTGGTGCACCTTGTAGGAAGCAAACATATGAGTATTCGTTGCTACCATCATCACCAGTTCGGTCTAACTAGGGTAATCATTCTTGCGTGCGCTTTTATGATACTTGAGCCTTTTTTCACTATTTCACTACATCACTGTTGCCTTTGTCGTAGATTTTGTATCTCTTTTCTTTTTTGAAAAGAAAAATTTGCATTCATAGCCAGATCTGTGAATTTATTCATCTTAAAGATATTTCTTCGTTAAATGTGGATTGTGCAGTGTCCACACTGCCAGATGTTTGTGTATTGCCCGACCAATTACTGACCAATTTCTTGAGAAAGTGAGGTTTTTTTGCTTGTTGGTCCAGAAACGTCAAGAACTGAAGAAGAACTAACATTTGGTTGGAGTTTCATTCCCAACAGATGGATTAAATCGAAGAAATATACTTTTTTTGAAATACTCGTATGTACCTTGCATGACTGGTCGCCGTTTGACTGAATACGAGACGAGCTCGTATTAAAACGAGATCCCAATTGAGCCAAAATCTTCATTTCGGACAACATCAAATTGAGCAAATTATTGCTTCCTCATTGTCAGACGATGGTTGGTGAGTTTGTTTTCATTTTTTGCCGGCGAATTGGAAAAGAACGGAAAGCAAATAATTTGGTCAGTCTGGTGTTTAAAAGCTTCAAAGACAATTAGACCATAACAGTTGGCAGTGCACGGAAGAATGGTGATTTTTGTTTTTAAGCCGAGATTTTGGAGTATCTCGTGCGATGTCATGGCATAACACAGTTGCAAATGTTTGTGTTTTTGTGTCAATTTTATGGTTATGAAGTATCTGCTTAAGTAAGGTGGTGATTATAAGTTATATTTAAGTACCTGTCAAAGGATAGGGATTTTGAATATCGTAAAATGTGGAGCAGGACTGCGAACCGAAAATTGGGTACCACATTGTCCACACCTTACGTTTAACTTAAGTTCAACCATATGGATCTGAACAGATTACAACGATAAGAGTACCACAAGATTCAGCACTAGGACCCGTTCTATAGAATACATACATGCAATTTGGTAATGTTTTAATCCCAACAGTTATGTTGCTAACTTAAATATTTAAAAGACAAGCTCTTAAAACGTTCTTGGTCTTACAAATTTAAGAATTTTACTAAGAGTAGGACCCCGAGGTCTTGAAGTTATTTTTGCAGAGTCCGAATACTGTATTTCGACACTCAACACTCGACTTCTAGCTCCATTGCTCACAGAACCGGGGAAAACATGTATAGACCAACGTCTCATGAAGATAGAATTATTAACGATTTCGTAAGCCACGATCTGTGCAGTAGACAGAGACAATGGGGTAATAATTGGAACTTGAACTTGTAAATTAGCCAGGAACGAATTTTGAGCATTCTTTAGCTGATCTTAACACTAGTCTATAATTAATAGACCACGTGCAGCCGAGCAACTAGCGGAGGCCCTAGACTGCTGCAAAGCAGACTTAACCGCCATTCAAGAAATGCGATGGGATGGGCCGGACAAAAAGAAGATGAAAAACTGCAATATCTACAACGGCAATTGCTATCGACGGCAAAAGCAGCGCTTATTTGGATGCGGATTTGTTGTCGGAGTTAGACTAAGACAAGAAGTCCTCAGCTTCCGGCATGTGAGCGAGCGCTTCATAGCAATCCGCATCAAGGCCAAATTCGCCAACATTAGCCTTATATGCGCGCATACCCCCACAGAGGAGAAAGATTACGACACCAAGGATGCCTTCTATGAGCTCCTTAACAAGACCTACGAGCAATGCCCTAGCTATGACATTAAAATTGTCCTCGGTGATTTTAGTGCAAAGCTAGGAAGAGAGGGTATCTTTGGTGGAACAATCGGAAAATATAGCCTGCACAACACCACTTCCGATAACGGATTCAGGCTAATCGGCGGGGCGAAACATTGTCGTAGCTAGCACGCGGTTCCCACATCTCGACATACACAAGGGGACTTGGAGAACTCCCGATCAATCAACAGTCAACCAGATTGATCACATTGCGATCGACGCAAGACACCCCTCCAGTATTATGGATGTCCGTACGTTCCGAGGAGCCAACATCGACTCGGACCATTACCTTGTTGTAGCCAAGGTACGGTTGAGGATATCCCAAACTACGCCAAGACAAACTAATGCTGTGAGAAAATTCGACGTCAGACGGCTACAATCGCAAGAGATCGCCAAGTCATTTGCCGATCGAGTGTCTCTTAATCTCTTAAGAGGTCCAATGCCGCAAGTATAAAGCATCGAAGACCATTGGAAACACTGCCAAAACGCCATCAGAGATGTCGCTTCTCATGTGTTGGGTTTCACTCGTCCACCACAACCAAACCCCTGGTTCGATGATGAATGCCGGCAAGCACATGCAGCTAAGCAAGATGCATATAACGCGGCGCTGCTTAGAAAGACCAGAGCTGCTCATGAGCTCTATGAGCGGAAGAGGAGAGACGAACACCGGCTTCTCAGGAGGAAGAAGAAAGAGCATGAGAAACGCGCGGTCGAGGAAATTGAGAGATGCTACTCCAGGAATGAGGTTCGGAAGTTTTATCAAAAGGGTAAAATAACATGCCGCGGAAACAAACCCCGAACCGAAGCCTGTAGAGATGAACAAGGGAACATCGTAGTAGAATCGCAGTCGATGCTGAGGATTTGGAAAGATCATTTCTGCAGACTGTATAACGGCGATAACGAACCAAATACCGCTGTCAGGCAGAATCAACCTTTCAACCTGGACGATGATGACCAACAATTCCGTCCACCCGACCTGGATGAAGTGAAGATAGCCATATCGAAGCTTAAGTCCAACAAAGCTGCTGGAGCGGACGGCCTGACTGCCGAGTTCTTCAAAGCGGCAGGCGATGACTTGGTAAGGAGCATACACCAACTCATCTGTAAAATATGGTCGGACGAAAGTATGCCCGATGAATGGAACCTCAGCATTATTTGTCCGATTCTCAAGAAAGGAGACCCTCTGAATTGGCAGAAGAAACTTGTTGACTGAGGCCCAGGTCCATCCCGGACTCTAGCGCCATCTAAAGTAAGTATACTCGTATTTAGTGTCAATTTGACAAATTTTTTTGCAAATAAGCAAAACTCCTAATAATTGTAGTGCTGTTGCCAAATGTTCGCGGCACACCTTGCTACTTTCTCGTCTAGTTTCCGTAAAAGAAAAATTGTTGTCGCCAGAGGGCTCTGAAGACTTGTAGAAGAGTTATTAAATATCTGATGTTTGGTGTCAATTTGACACAATGTGTTTAAACCTTAAAATAAGGTTCTTTGCGCCAGTGCTGTGACACCTTGTCCGTTATTTCTTTATTATTCGATTGTACAACCTATTGCTGTGAATTATTTCAGATTTTTTCTTCAAACAATTACTGCAAAATTTCTGACTATGAGCGATTCTGCGAACAGTTTGTACGGCAAACCGAAGATAGCGACGATCTGCCCGAATTCTCGGAAGATGATACAGATTATTCACCGTAGATTATAACAGTAACAACAGTGATGCTGATTTTATTGGTGAAGAAATGCGTTTGGAAATCGCTGCTGAACCGGACAACGCTCTCAAGTCAAAAGACAAGAAAATTCAGTATCTGCGCGATCCAATGCCACCATGTCCATCAGTCTCGACAATAGATTTCTTCGTCAAGGTTTGTTTTGAGTTTTTTGGTTAGGCGCTTTCATTTGAAATTTTTGCAGGGCCAACATCTCGTATCTCGCATTGGCAGTCCAGTGATTGCGTTTTTGCTTTTTATCGAGCCAGACGAGAATATTGTGGTACAAATGACCAATTTATACAGTGTTCACAAGCATGGCGTCACGTGGAAGCCGGTTGATGTGTCTGAAAAGCGCGCCTTTTATAAACTTTTGTTGTTGGCTGAGGCATATCGGTCGAAAAGCGAAGCAGCTGATGAGCCTTGGACTGCTTAGCAATGGCCACCAATTTTCGCAGCGACAATGTCACTTATTCGCTTTCGAGCTATTAGCCAAGCGATACGATTCGATAACCGAGAAACTCGGCGTAATGTTCAGCAGAGTGTACGCGATAAACTGGCGCCTATTCGTAATTTGTTCGATCTGTGGGTCTAGCCATTTCTGCCAATTCGTGGACGATGCAATTGTCGACAGTACATTTCGTCTAAGCCTGGAAAGCATGGCATCAAACTATGGATTCTGGCCGACGCAGGATCGTTGTATGCCTACATTATTCAAGTCTACGTTGGCCGCGACAGAAACTGTTCAGCAGAAATCAATCAATGTCAGCGTGTTGTTCTGGATTTGTGCCAAGGTATTTCTTCTTGGTGTACATGCCTTTATTTTTCTCTGATCTGTAATTCTTTTCCATTTTTAGGAATGAACGGACGCAATGTCACTTGTGACAATTTTTTTACATCTTACAGTTTGGCACTCGAGCTGAAGATCCAGCAAATGACGATTGTCGGCAACATAAGGAAAAATCGCAAGGAGATACCGTCAGCGCTGATTGACATGAAACGAAAGCCAGTGCTGCATACTGAAATCGTCTACAACCATGCAGATCGTGTCACGATGGTGTCATACGTGCCAAAGAAAAATCGCTTCGTAACTTCGCTTTCGATGTATCATGCGGCCGTCCACTTCGATCCAGCTGACTAGGCAAAAAAGCCCAACATAATTCACTTTTATAATAAAACAAAGGCTGGTGTCGACACTCTCGACCAGATGGGTGGCACTTATCGGTGTAAGCGCAGGACCAACCGATGGGCACAAACGTTGTTCTACAACATTCTTGACATTTCGGCTTTGAATGCCTTCTTGATCTTCACTCAATTGTTCCCGGAATGGAACAAGAGTAAGAAAAGTTTCTGCCGACGATTGTTTTTGTTGAATTTGGGCGAGGCCTTATGTGAAGACAATATCAAAGCTAGGGCACGAAAACCACATGGTATTGTACGAGATCCAAGTTCGTCGATTTCACTGTATTGCTCTTGCTCGAATTCTTCATCAACATCATCACAAGCATCAGCAGCCGTCGAAATGCTAGCGGTCAACACATTGGTTAATCAGCCAACCACAAAACAACGGGCTAGATGTCACATATGCCCTCGAACTCCGAACGCAAATGTTCACAGTGTTCGCTGTGACATGTGCGTGAGACCAACTTGTCGAACATCGTTTAATTCTTTGCGAGAAATGCGAAGTACTTCATAGCAAATGAACTTTCAGCATTCTCGATTCGATTCGATTTTTTTTTTTCTTATTATATTTGTAGTTGAACTGTTATTATATTTTTTTATTTTTTTCATAATAAAAATAACAAAAATTGAAATTTTCCACAACAAACCAGCATGTTATAGTTTTTTTTTGACTCTACAATCGGCTCCATAAAACCTTGTGTCAGATTGACACCAAACATCAGATTAGCATCACAAAACTAGATACAGACTAGTGTTAATACCGAATTTCTTCTCGAATGACATTTAATGCATAATAGTTTCTGATGCTATGCCACAAGGTATAGTCCTAAGACCCCTACTGTGCAGCGGTATGTTTTATAGAAAGACGTCCCTAGATTATCGACAATAAGAAAAGCGACTTCGTCATGGTGTTTTTAGTAATAAGATCAGAAAAAGTTTGACTAAACTGGTAAACTAAGGTTAGTTTCCTAGCTCCAACAAAATCTGCCTTTCAGGATATTTTACACAAACAATGGATGTCTTCGGTACATATTTCAGCAAACGTGCTTCTATCCACTTCATCATCAACACTCCTTAGTCTTAGAAACGTATTGGCCAGGTGCCCTTGCCGTGTTAATACACTCATAGACAGACTTCAAAGAGCCGGCCAGTGAACAAAGTGTTCACCTTAATTTCGCTATGGATTTCATAAATAGATCAGAAACTAAGGCCGACCCTTGTGGGATTCCATTGAACATGAGGTATCTTCACGACTTTGTGTGCGGGAGGATTAATTGTGATAAATTTATAGGTAGAAACAACTGACATAAGTCGACCATGCTCGTATTATCGACATACTTCAAGAGATGGTACTTTCCAAGTAATTAACCAAAGCTTGTTCCCCGTATTCGGATATTGTATTCGCCCTCTTAATTTAAGAAAATAAATCACCCTTCATAAATTACAACACAAAATTGTACGAGTACTTGGTGGGTAGTCGTCTTCTTTTATTTTAATGAAAAATTTAATTAAGCCCTCCGAGAGGATTTTATTTCAATTACTTAGCATCCAGGTGGAGCATAGTTTTCTAAATTACTTGTACCTCCTTTCTTCGAAGCCTCCACCTGATGGTTAGCATCTCTGCTGATTAAAATTACCTCTTACCACCTCATTTTAATTTAGAAAGCAACAAAAAAAAAACCCAACACACAACCACTCAAATTGCTGCATGTACGAGTACGTTAAGTCAGGAAGCTCTTCACATTGATCCTGGTGTGGGAGAAGGAATATTCCTAAATTCCTAAACTCTTAGATACTTCTACCTACAAGGCGTGATACAATTTTGTCTTGGTGATGAAGTGGTATGCCCTCTGATGTCATGCAAAACGATTTTCGAGAAATGAGGTTACCGAAAATGACACACAGAGATACGAGTACACTGTGAGTTTCAAATGGAACACTGATGGTTCTTTTTTGGGGTAAGAACTGTAATTTATGTTTTTTTTTTTTTTTCTTGTCTCAGGACTATATCTATCCTTTAAGTAGGTACCTACTATTCGAATGAGTTTATTTAGAGTGTCATCTCGTTATATAGAAACAAATAGAGTGTGAGAAGTGTCTCCAGCTTTTGAATGTCGTTGAATGTTAGATTCATTTAGTTTCAGGGTTCTCGTTACGTATTCAAAATACGAGTACAGTGGTGGTAGTGGTGTTGTCAAGCGGTCTTGTGGGAATGGTCGGTTGTGTTTTTTCAACTCAAAATGTCAAGGCGTTAGATACAGAAGCAGCAATGGTTAGAACATTTTTTTTTCTAATTTGCTACGGAGTGTTTGGCATTTAATTAAGATACAAATGGAAACCTAATTGCAATTTGGAACTGTTTTCGGTTTTTCCAAAAGTTACATTTTCATTCTCATTTAGGATGTTTGGTAAGGACCGATTCTACACTTCGCACGACACTGATTCTTGAAACCAATTTAAGAAAACTTTAAACCTGGGTAGCTTCTGAGCTCATACCACTCTATCTAGGGAATTGCCTCAGATAAGAGTAAGAAATATGAAGGTACTGAGCTTTACCCTAACAAATTTTAAAATTGAGGACGAAATCGGCAACATTATGAGTAAGGTCACTTCATTGGAAGAGGCAGCACTGATAAACCACAACAAAGTGGATATGGCAGTGCAATGCAAAAGACGTTAAGAATTATGACATTTACAAGTACTATGAGGACTGATAACGAGAAAAGTGGATTTAGATATGTAAGAGAGCATCTGTTACAATCCAAAACAAGGCTCCATAAAAAAAATTGCGATTTTACCGAAGATTGCTTTTACGAACTTTGAGAGATTTCTAAGAATGACGTTAAAACCGTTCTTTGTGATTTTTAAGCCCAGTTAGCAAAAAAGATCATCTTGACACATTAACATTATCCAACAGGACCCGAAGAAGTTCAACAGCTGTAATGTATTGACGTAAGTTTCTATGTCCGACCACAAGTATTCGCACATCCAGTTACAGTATGTAGAATCTAGGGCTCGCTGGCTAGAAGGAGAGGAAATTGTTAAAAAAAATTTTTTTTAAATGAAATGAAGCTTAGTCCTCGAAGAGGGCATATAGGTCAGGCTGTGAACACTTAAAAAATCTGTTGGCAGCTACCTTACACTTCAAAGATAAAAGATCAGCTACTATTACCGAAACTAAGAATATACCAAGTAGCTAAGTTATACAATCTGATGTGGCTGGTATCTGGCATATGTTTTGGTCATAGATGAGTCTATTAAATATGCCTCTGTATCCTTTGATGGCCATACACGTTAGTCGCCAAGCACCAATGGCATATTTTCGATTTAACTGCCGCTGGTGCTAACGTCTTGAGGTCCTTCCTTCTACAGATTGATACCTTCAGATCAAATAGTACCCGAAATTTTCCAATCAAACAACCGCACTTGAGGTATTGTCAAATACTTGTTTTTTAGGTTAGTGCATCTGTCATCTGGCGCTCAAATATCTTAATTCGTTGCATAAACAGCATCGCATCGATGTCGCTAAAAAAAAGCTTTCTTTGGGCATCATTACTGGTAAGGATACATTGGTCTATGAATATTACGAGTACATTGGAACTAACAAACAATCATCGGAATTGCGCTCCTCAGACGAGCCAAAACCAACAAAAAACTACGACCGAGTCGATCCAAACTCAAGGCTTTATTGACCGTTGTCTTAGATTGCCGTGGTGTGGTAAACGCCGGATTTTCTTCTACCAGGTCCGACAGTAAATAAGCATGTTCGTCGCGAGAAGTCAGAATTGTGAAGAAACAATTCGTGGTTTCTTCACCATGAAAACGCACCGGGTTACACATCTCGTACGTTAATATTTGATCAAAAACAACGTTCATATCGCTTCGCAAACTCCGTCTTCACTTTACACAGCTCTTTGTTACTTTTTCCTATTAAATTGTTAACAGTGTGAAGGTGACCCCGAAGGAATACACTTCACGTCGTACTCGCATAGCGACTATCCTTCAGTTATCTTCTCGAGCGCAGCTGGGTAACGAATTCTGGACTCCCCAACTAATAAATATGTCAAAGAAATAACCCACAGATTTAGGCGGTTTCAAATCATTTCTTGATTCCGATAATTCTTTCGGCTCTTTCTATGACATTTTCGGAAGACTCATCTGAAGCGATGGACAGAGTACCGGAGCGGTTCATCCTAGAATAGACATGTGGCTGGTCAGTATGCTGTTTTTGACGGCTATAGAAATTGTGAGGCAAACTCAGGAGCGACAGAGAAGACAAACAGATCAGAAAGACAACCTCTCCTTCTATCGTGAACAGGGCCAAGAGAAAGAAAATTGCTGGTACTTCGCTGGTCGATGCATTTTTTTTAAAAATACGATGCCCGGATAAAGTTGGTGTTACAACCCACAAAAGCAGCAGTTTTAATGCACGGATATCGTAAGAAGCGGCGAAACTCATCGACAAAAACAAAACCTAGGGTGAAAAGCTGCAGTTTGCTGTAACAGAATTTGGATGTCGCGGGATGTCTTCAAGAAAACGTCGAAACGTTTAAGGGCAAGAGATTGGCGTTTCTATGAAGATTCCACTATCACCTCTCTGACACTTTAAATTGCGAAGAACGGCAAGGACAATAGAGTGACGTACTTCACAGAGAAAGCCATTGAAAGTAGTCAATGGAATGTAGCATGACTCTTCTGATTGAGGGGCTTTTCTTTCCATATCGTCTACAAAGACCGTAGGTATTGCTAATTCGTCTCATCAAATGTTATCAACTAATATGTAGACTATGCTAGCTGCTCCTCTAAATTGTCTACAAGCTTTTGTTCTGATCCATTCAGCTGCAGTATGTGGAGATCTATTGTCAGTAGGATTAACTCAAAGTTGAACATCAAAATTTGGTATACATCGAACAACCTAAGAACAACTATGCTTTGTCGTACTTGACCGAAAAAAACTTGATGCAAATATTGTACGTAATGTGACTTATCTTGGATAAAGCGAACAGCCTTGCGGTATGCCATACTGCAAGGCATTTTCAACTGGTTAGTGCGAGTGATTCTTTGTTTTTGCGTTTTTATATCACTCAGCCCAACAATTGCAGAGAGACTTGTTACTAAAACAAATAATGACAGAGCAAGATCTAGAAGTCAGTTTGGTTGTTGAATAAAATATCCATTCACTGATGAGATATACATATATCAAAGGCACAATTGTATACACAAAGTTTAGAGCATATGTATCCTTAGTTAGTCCACAAGTCAGTCAACATTCATTCCAAATTGTTTGACAGCTCTCCGCTTACGTCAAACCATCGAAACTTCTTCACTTCTGTCAGCAACTTATCACAGATTATAGATTATGCACTGACATGCAAATCCAATCTCCAAAGGCATGCATGGATTATCCCAACTTAACGTCAAAGAATAAAATCCCGTGATGTAATCTGAGTCCCTTCACACATTTAAAACGATTTCCTCTGACATTCTCATTTTTCACAAACAAGAGAATAGAAAAACAAACATGCCACTCCCACAACCCAAACTGCCAGCCTTCATCCATTTGAAATTGACATTATTAACAAAACCTCGTGGATGGCGAATTTGACAGTTACATTCGTGTGCAACTCCATCAGAAAAAATAAACGTCAATTGCTAGCTGCAATGTTGCACGAATGTCAAATGGTTTTACAATTCATCCACCCCGTGACGGCTCACTGTAGTAGACGATTTGTCTTATTCTGGAATTTGTTCGCGTTGGCGTCGACATAACGTCATCCATGATGATAGTCTGGATATGGATTTGAATCTGAATCTGGATCTGTATCTAAAACTCTGAAGTTCTTTGTTGTTTTCTCGAACAGAGCTAAAGGCGACAGTAATAAATAATTCAAGTGATCTCATGACGTTCTTACTGGGCGGTATGCATTTGCAATTGCAATTGCATTTACATTTGCATTGGAATCCCATTTGTAAGACAAACAAAAAAGAGCAACAACAAAATGTCTTTATTCTAGTCTTACTGTCAAAATAAAGCTGTCGTGTAGTAGTGTGTAGGGTTGGTTTTGGTTGAACACTTACCTAAAAAGAAAAGAAAAAATGAAATAAATCAGTGAAATGTTTAACACGTTTTGCATTTATTATAATAATTTTTCTGAACAACAAAAAGAACATAACGATAGGGGCAATGTTCATAAAAACAACGGTAAACTAAAAAAAATAAAAATAAAGGAAATCTTTTCTAATGTCATAGTTGACAGGTGTCAAATTCAGACCATTATGTGACACTTGAAATTAATTTTTGGGTTTTGAGAACGAGAATAGAAAAATGTGAAAAATGTAAGAATCCAACGTATGCAGATGAAATGCCACAAGGTTGGAATTTAAGACCTGTTTCCTAAAGCAACTTTCTTTCAATATTGCGGGACGCACCAAAGCCTTTAGTGAGGAAGGCATAAGGCCGTTCAGTACTCTCATCAACTTTAAGTGGCGGTACAGTCCGGGGTGAACCTGGGCCAAGCCGAATAATTGATGAAAATATTTAAGATGATACTTGTATGGTTTCAGATGACGATCCAGAAAGGTTACAACATACATATTTGTCGAGTTGAATTTGAGACTTTCTGTTTAAGATTGATGTTTTATCGTCTATAGGGGAATTCGCGATCTTATGGACGCTTGACATAGCGGAATTTTGACTTTCGATATACGTTCAAACCGGAATTATGACTATTTCAAGATTGAGCCTTACTGACAGGGTTCGAGGTAGAAGTTATTGACGGGGAATCCTAGTGTTGAAAACAATGCCAGTTAGAGCGGCTCTACCCCTAATGCAGATGTTAGGCCTTGGCTTGCCTTTGATTGAAAGAAATAGTAAGCAATAATAAAATGCAAAGGAAGGGAAATGTTTCTGTGCCTAAGCAACATCTGATATAATCAGATATTTCAGCAGATGTTCGGAGCAAAAATTGTTCCGTAGCCCTAATGCATGATCCAGATGGCTTTAATGTGCGCCTCTAAGCAATGCTTCGTTTGAATCAGTGAATCCATCTAGGTAAAGTGAAGCCTTGTATTCATACACTAGTTTGGGGTGTGAACAATTTAAGTAAGGCGTTAAACATAGTTAAATTTCCGATCTATCAAGAAAGATCATCCGGCTTGCGTGTTCTTTAACTAAGACGATTTCCTGAAGAAAATAAACAAAAAAACAGCACGAATTAAATAATGAAACAATGAAGCAGACTCCGAAGCCGATGCAGAAGCCAAAGCCGACACCCAACAAAAATCGGCGCAAGAATGGTGGTAGCCAAGAAAAAGGGGGCAACGGTCACGACGACCGGATCCGCCTTTAATGAGGATGACCAGGGCCATTTCTTTGTATGCATAAACTTGAAGTAGTAGGGATGAATATAGCTCGAACTCGAAAAATTTAAGGTGGTGATCTTGCTTCAAAAATCGGCGAAAGCAACAACAGGGAGCAAAAAATTATGAAAATGCTTAGAGAAAATGGCATGGGTTGATCTATGCAGCAGAAGTCTTGCCCGAATGCAATAATATCTACGCATACAACAATATAATCTGTTCCGCCTTAGTAAATCAAGTAAATTTCGATTTCAAATGCAACCTATTGAGTTCTGTAGCCCACTTGCTGCTTTGCTGCTCTGAGCTAATTCGAAACTGGTGCTGATCACGTTACCTGAAAATTGTTGCCGTGTCAGTGAGACAACGGGTTGGTCAAAGTGTCGAAAATATCGCTGCCGTTCAGGCGAACGTCATAAAATCCTCTTCATCATCTTCAGTGATGAAGCTCATTTTTGGCTCAGTCGATTGGCCGACTCGTTCGTGCGATTAAACGCCGCTTGACTATTTTCTGTTGGGCTACGTTGGAAGAGCTCAAAACCAACATTGAACGCGAAATAGTGGCCGTTTCGACCGAAATGTGTGGCCGAGTCGTTGAAAATTGGGTCCAACGAATTGACCGCTGCAAACGTGCTCGCGGTGGCCATATGAACGAAGTCGAGTTCCATTCATAAGTGTTTTGATTGTACTTCAAGCCGATAATAAAGTTTTTGAAATATCTGAAATGGTTTGCCTTTTATGTAAAAAAAAAAAGTTGTCAAGTCCTTATTGGAAAACCAATTATATCCTGGTGGGACAAATTAGTTCAAAAGATTTGGTGAGCTTAGGGAAGCTTCGACAGATCTGCTAAGTTTCTCTTTAAAGTGTCGACTCCTTGTCGTCGATAAGGTTGAGACTGCACCTGATTTTGGATTTAAAACACGAACTCCTAAATTGTGAGTAGAAACCTTCGATCGTACTTTTGAACTGGTAGTCTCATAAGTGCACTGTTGTACTGATTTTACAGTAAGGTAACGATTGTTACGTGCAATTGGGTAGCAGCAGAATGCGGACTTCTGGAGGGCTGTGTCTTGACGTTCATATTCGTCGGCAGTTTAGCCATAAGGTACATAAGGAAGCCCTGCGATGTAAATATTTTACAAGCACAAAGCAATATTATGCATTGGTGTCATGACTTTTGCACTTCTGTTATAAAAAGTAATCATTTCCACATTCGGGACTCAATATAGTCATGAAGGTGAGAGGACGTTTACGTTCTGTGTTGGGGGGAAGTCCACAGCTACCCGTTAACGATCCCTTTGCATCATTTCTTCGTTATTCAACCCATGGGCGACTGAACATGTTTGCTTGAACCGATTTAGGGTTCTCACCCATTTTTCTATTGATCCCCGTGATGGTGAATATGAAAATTGAATTTAAACTTAGCGTTAGAAGTAATATTTAATGTTGGCATAACCCCCAGTGAATAATAAGTGAACACTTTGTGGAATTTCCTGCACTCCTGACAACGCACTTGTCGCTAATTTAAAAAACAAACTTAAAATGACAGCATACTACGAGTATACTCAAAATTTCAACAGGCGTCACTTGAATATGTCATTTTGGAATGCCAAGGTAGCTTAGCTGAAACGTTATAGAACAATCACCAAGTTTGCTTGGGTTAATGTGCATCAGAGGTAATGTCATCATTAATATGTAAATAAGTATGACAGTTCTGTGAAAGCTTCTAAAAGACTTGACATTTGGCAAACCTTTTCTTGAAGATAATGTCAGAATAAAGATATTCCTACATGTCTGAATGAAATATCTCCATCCAAATCTACACAGCACAGCCAAAGAACAGATAATTCTATTCCATCACATGTCTGCGCATGAGAGGTGTGATAGTGACAAGTTATAAGTTTCCCAATTCCATTCAGCCCAAATGGATGTTTCTTTGTTCTATAAACTAGTTCGTATAAAACATTCCAACTTTAAATGACTCAGTCAAATCTGAGTCATAGTACGGATATTTCCAATGACTAAAAACAGACGCAATACTATCTGTAGAACCAGAACTAAGTGACCTGAATCAACTGGTCATGTCTCATTAAAATCGATATTGCGTTCGTAAGTCTTCTTAAAATCTGTTCGTTTCAGTTTCCCCTAATTGGCACGTCTATTTCACCTTTTTTTTTTTTGTTTAAAAAGAAAAAAAAGAACATAAATGCCCTCATCAGCATTTAAGTTGATTGCATCGTGTCTATCTAATGCACGAGTTCAATTTTAAAATTCAGTTTTCAAATTAACTCTGTGAACGCATCCATCAATTGGGCTTTGTTCGCAAAGTATCAAAGTCGGAATGTTATTGCTTTTTATTCCTTTTTTTTTAATTGCAAAATTAATCATTTGAAATTACTGGGAACTTCCAGATTAATCTGCAGTTGCTCGTTAAGCAGATGAATCGCTTTATTTCTCTATTGTAAAATTAGATACGTGAGTGAAGTACGAGTACTTCATAGCGGTCTCACATCATTTGTGCTGCAACCGATATGGGTACAAGGCACGTGTTCTCGGGTAGTTAAAGTTTTACATAATGTTTTTTTGTAGTACCGTTAAGTGGAGAGATTTTTCACTTTTTTTTATATTATTTTCTTAATTACTGAAATTCACATAAAAGTGTGTAAAGTACAAAATTGTATCCGGTCGTTCCTAGACTAGTTTATCTGGTCTTGACTAGATGTAGATGGATGTTGTCAAGTGTCTACTTAGACTTGACGTAATACAGTTTTACTTGTTATACTCGTAAAATTACAAGTATCTTTAGGATTTTACGATGAGCTTATGTATCATAACACAATCGATTGACTTCTCACGCAGTTTGTGGGATTAGTTTTATAGTTTCCAAGATAAAGTTCACGTTTCATTTTGTCCATTTTCTAAGACAAGCCTACGTTTTCCGTAATTTTCGAATGATTTATCATAACATGAGTTTAAAAGTAACGGATTATAGATTATGTGCAAGGGGAAAATTTTGCGAAGAACTTCGTATGATATAGATTAGAACGTTCACACCGAAAATAAGGCGGAGTAAAACCGAGCATTGTCACTCTGAGAAGTAATGTTTTTTACAATTTTACGGGACAGTTTCAAGAGCTTTTAGTGATAAGATCTGGCTATATCAGAAGTGTTTAGAAGTCTAGAAGTGTTTTACTTGTTTCTATTCAATCGTTAACCAAAACCAGACATTTGATAGTGCACAGTTTAACGCGGCAAATTAAACTCTTTTGCAATTTCTTTTACTGCCGTTCCAGCGTTAAACTTTGCTACCATCGAAGATCTGGTAACCAAACTCGACTCTACCGTTTTACCCATGGTTTACGAGTATATATAAAATATATCATCGCTTGAACACAATTTCAACACTTCAACAACTAATAAACAACCGGCAAGTCCCTTTTTCCAAAAATTTTAACTCAAATCGTTCGTCTTGAACACTAGGCAAGACTCAGTTTCAGTTGGAATCTTCTGAGTAGAAAACACTGAGCCGGGCGACTATCTTGTTGTGTGAAAATTTGATGAAGGCTCGAATAAAATCCAGTGAAGTTTACCAAAACCCTTCAACTAATCCTATAATGTCAGCCAGATAAAAGCTTATAGGGATAATAATGGGAATATACTCGTAGTTCTCACAGTCTTTGTTGGGATAATCAACCACAACCACTCAATGTGAACATCGACTGACCATTATTTAGCTCATTTGAACAAGAAGTGATATCTAAACCGAAGACCAGATTACCTCCTTGCGGAACAATTCCAAACAGTGGGAATCGATTTACTTGATAAATGAATCGTTCACATCGTTTGCCCAGTCTTCAAGATGGTAATCCTCCTGACCTGTGGCAGTAACAGAAGGGTAAGTCCTTCAAGATCCTATCCACCGTACTCAACAGTACGGTGCAGCGTACAACGACGGACTAACAAACGAATTTGGAACCCAAGCATATGCCTATGGGCAAGAAGTTACATCATGGAATATCGAGGGCATGAAAAACAGTTTGTAGCACCGCAGCTACTTCGATTTTGCTGTAATGGGATAAGCAATAAGCACGACTGGATTGGATTCAAACCTAACAGACGTATATGTTCAATATATTAAAACTGCATCACAAGTAGCATTCTGTATTCGTCCGTCGATTTCATTTTGTGGTTGATAATATGATTGTGTAGTTGTCGACTCCCAAAAACCGATCTTCTGTCTAACTTTCTTCGGTTTATCGAAAGTCAGTACAAAGACTTGGAATCCCAGCAATCGTCTTGTATTTCCTTTTCCCCTAATATGTTTTCTGTTCATTGAGAGGTTGTCTAAGTTCATATGGCAAGAATAAGCAATTTGTTCAATTGGGATTGAGCATCTCTAAAGCATCTTTGTACCCTTGCAATGCATAGAATGCAATTTGAAAAAGTTTACAGAAATAGTCCTTGATGACCTTCCCTGACACTATGGTTTTTGATACGGGGACGGGTCAATAAGTCCGTGACTTTTGGATTAAAACACAGATTTTTTGATAAACAAATAATTTTATTTTTCAACGTAGTCTCCCTTGAGCTCTATACACTTTGTCCAACGCTTCTCCAATTTTTTTATCCCTTCCAAAAAAAAATGATTTGTCGAGGTCCTCAAAATAGGCCTTTGTTTGCGAGATGACTTCATCATTGGAGTCAAATCTTTTTCCACCAAGCCATTTCTTCAGGTTTGGGAACAAGAAGTAGTCGCTCGGAGCCAAATCTGGAGAATAGGGTGGATGAGGGAGCAATTCATAGCCCAATTCATGGATTTTTGCCATGGCAACTGCACATGCGTTTGTGGTCGACTGTGAGCAAACGCGGCACCCATCTTGCGGAAAGCTTTCTCATGCCCAAGTGATCATTCAAAATTGAAACCACTGAGCCATGCGAGATCCCTACGGCTTCCACAATCTCTCGCACTTTCAATCTTCGGTCGGCCAACACCATATCGTGAATTTTTTCGATTGTTTCGACGTTCGGCATCTTCAGTGCTTCTACGGCCACAACGAAATTCAGTAAACCACTTTTTTACCATTGAAATCGATGGTGCAGAGTCCCCATAGTATTTATCAAGCTTAGCCTTGGTCTCGGTAATGGTTTTTTTTCGCAAGAAATAATGCTTAATAAGCACACGAAATTCACTTTTTTCCATTTTCTCCTCAAATTAGTGATTAGTCTGATAAAAATAGCTGTCAAACACAAACTAACTGACGCAGCAAGTTTAAATTTTGACAGGAGTCAACTGACAGATGCCTGCTGACAGGAGCAGTGTTGCTGTTTCAGTAAAGAGGTCAGAAATTCAAAAAGTCACGGACTTATTGACCCGCCCTCGTAAATCAATTGAGGCACACAAGGGCACCAGAAGTATCATAACGTAAAGTAGCAGATGATATTTCTGTGTATATTACTAGCAAGTGATTGAATGCTCTGAATTCATGTAGAGAAAGCCTAAAGGAGGATCCAGATGATTTTATTGCGCTCCTCTAAGCAATGCTTCGTCTGCCTCAGTGGATTCATCTAGGAGGAGTATTGTATTCTTGAATTAATCCTGGGATGCTGTCGTAAAACAGAAACGCCGACTCCGAATCCAAAGCCGAAACCCAATAAAAACGAAAAGTCTGCACTCTTACAAGCGTTTGAATGGTTTAAGGGTCCTAAAGCAATAACTTCGAAGCAGCCTGCCTAAATGCATGTTAGAGTGTAACTTACTTTGTGCCTTGAAATTACTTTTTTTGTTTTTTCGCGAAGCTCATTCAGCACGGAAGGTTATTAAAGTTCCTTTTTCTAAAATATCGCCCACGGAATGCAGGGCAATTACTTAAGTTTTTTTAAAATGCGTGGAATTTAGCAGGCAGGAATGAAGTGAAATTTGTGTCATTGGTTCCCAAGACTAATATGTAAAAAGTGTTTTTTTAGGATCTTGAGAACTTTAAATAATAATACAAGACAGAAATATTGTTGGAATGAATTTTTTATTATTATAATCTGGTTTACAATTTCATTTCATTTACTTTTTAAATATGCCCGCCGCGACTACGAGTTACATGATCTATTCGATCTGTCCAATTTTTCGCTACTTTTTCCAATAAATCTGGCCGCATGGCGACAATATTGGCTTCCAATGCTTCAAGAGTTGCTGGTTTGTCGGCATACACCAATGACTTAACATAGCCAGATAAAAAGTAATGGAGAGGCGTTAAGTCGCACGAACGAGGGAACGAGGAGGCCAGTTAACAGGACCATTTCTGGAAGTGAAGTTGACACCAAATTGATTTTGCAATAAATAGATGGTCGTCGATGTTTAGCTGATAAATTTTTGGAAACAAAAAATCAGTCAGCATGGCTCGATAGTGCTCGTCATTCACCGTTACGGCGACGAGTCGACAGTTCGGCGTCTTCTTCAACACTTCGCGATAGAGCAGCGCGTTCTGAATCGAGAAGTGTAAAATTAGTGAGAAAACGGTCAATAACTGCACGAATTGCTTGCTCACTAGGCCAATCATGTTGACCGTTAAATTGACAAAGTGCTCTATGAGCTTCACGAACAGATTTATTTTTTTCAAAGTAAATATCTACAATTTGGAATCGTTGTTCTGGCGGTAAACGATTCATGATGAATTCCAAACCTTACTGAACAGAAATGTTAACACAGTTTAACATTGACAGCTGTCAAACCATAGACAACATCCATCGAAACTTCTCATGCAGCTAAAAAAAACATCTTTTATTTCAGTTCCTCAAAAGTGTCATCAAAATGTCAGAGGGTATTATTATATAGTAGAGTGTCCCTGTTTTTCACGGAGCTACAAATTGTAAAAACACGGTTGTGAAATCACTATTAAGCTCTGAAGTCATCAAGAATTAATGGAGAATTTGCACTTTATAACGCGAATACGAATACTAAAATAGTCCAGATACATAATATGTAGGAACTGTCAAAAGTCAGCTGTTCGTTAAATTTTAACAGCTGTTTAGTGAAACAAAAAAATTTACAAGTTTACCGGGTAAGTCGCAATATTATTGTCAAAATGCGACTCAAGTGTCACATAAACTTCATAGAGACTCGATAAAAGAAAAAAAGAGAAGGAGAAAGAGAAAAAATCAAGAAAAGGAAAACAACAAACACTTTGGTCCATTAATTAGCAAGCATGTTGTTACTCCGCGCTACCGTAATGCTTGAGTGAATCTTTATTTTTGTAATTCACCATTAAGTAGACCGTTATTTCATGGAATTACGATACCTTCATTTCCTCGACAATATTATTGTTCTCTTCATGAATCATCATAATTAATAATAAGGAACGAAAGAAAACATCATTATGTACACAATACACACATCAATTGCTTTGTTGTTGTCATTTTGTATGATATTTTCAGTGTTCCTCCAATTCTTTCTCATTCTCTCTTACTCGCTCACACTCTGGCTTTGTTGTGTTGCTTAATGGTAGATTTTATTTCAGACAAGGCGCCGTTGTAGACACTTATTTTGTCCATGCGAATGATGGCTGACTAGAGGCCGGGTGGTACGTATGTACTCGTAAGTATCTGAGTCTTGAGTTGAGTAACGTCATGGAGATGTCTCTGCTTTGTACGCACAAATAGCGTTTCTACTCCCCAGTCCCCCTGCCAGAACTGGCATTTACTCGTCTCATACCTAACCACCACAAATGAGCAACGAAAGCGAATAGAAATAAACAAAATTAATAAAAAATAAAAATAAAAAAAGAGAAACAAAAAATCGGTGCTTTTAAAAAAGTGTTTGCACTTCGTGCAAGGAGTAGGTCAACCTTCAGTAAAATTTAAAAAAAATATCTAATTTACCTCTTCACCATGAGATGCAAATAATACTCGTATTCAAACTCAAATTGAAATCCAAAATCACCGGACTGTGTGCTGTTTGTGTTTACCCTAGAACAATGGGCAAAATGGCTGTTATTTACCGTTCCATTTGCGAGCCAACAACGGTTTTATCGGCAGAAAATATTATATGCTTTGCGCAAAATAAATACTTGGTGGGCGGAAGCTTCAAAAACAAAAAACGAAGAAAAACATCAAAAATAAACCGGAAACCCCCTGTGCTGATTGAGTTTTTCGTGCTTTTCCAGGAAGTGAAACTGTAAATATTTCATTCGGAATGAAACGAAAAAAATAAGGAAAAATAATAGGACTTGTCGAGAGTTGTATTGTAATTCATTCTACGTTACATGGTAAGCCTGCATGTTCCTGAGGGCACATAGGGTCGATGTAATTGAGTTTACGAACGGAAGCAAGAAAAACCAAAATCAAAACAAAAAAATTAGTGATGGAACGAATGGAAGGGAAATTTTTACTGAAAAAGGATTAAGGCAAGCTTTGGTTATTTGGGGCATTTTTCTCTTATTTTGTTTGGAAAGGATATATATATATAGGAAGACTACAGAGCAACCAAAGGATAACGAGTGTTTTGTTCTTTTCTTTTATTTTTTTCTAATAAAAAGGATACAGCGAAGCCCCGCATACTTTGAAAACTCTTTGGATAAATGTTTTAATTGTCTCAGTTAAATTTTTTTGTCAACAAAATTAAGAGCAGTGCTTTTTTTATTCTGCTCAAAATATGATAAAAATTGTGCAGCCCTTAATACTAAATTTGTTTGCTTTTGTATTGTTGATTTTGTTTTTGTTTGGTTTTCGACGGCTTCCTTGAAATTTTGAGTGGTGCCATGTAATTTACTTTGAAGTGAGACCGTATAGAACACAAGATAGTTATGAATTTTAGTTAAAAAATATGAATTCATATTTGTATGCGGCCACTTTTTGTCCCGCTGATGGCTTAAAATCGATTTATTAACAAGACACACTATGACAACAAGTGAGTCCACACTTTCATATATTTTAGTGGCGGTTCAGGGTTCTACGAAAGTCGAAAGTAGTAGGATTAGCGACTTTTGAATTGGCAAACTCTTTAGAATCGGCCCGAAATGAAGAGCAGAATGTTGTTTTTCATAGATTTTTGGTTCCCCTTTGCTTTGTGAGACGTTCAAGAGTCTTGCATGATTATTATCGACTAAGATTGTGCACAGGTCTTTAATGCTCCTTTTAAGGCTCAGATGCGTTAAGAGTACCAGCCGTCGGTCGGAGAAGACAATTTTTCAAGTTGTGCCACTTACGGCAATGAACTTCAATTCCATTGCCCTTTTCAAATGCCACTTCTTCTGTTTATCATTGAGATCGTCCAACTCTTTTAACTTAAAGGGCTTGAAATTAACCTCATTTTTTAGTATACGTCACGTGCTCCAATCTTGTACATACATACAGCGCTTGCCATCTTAAATTTTGTCAAATTTTCCGGCTAAATAAAGCGCAATCACACATCAATCTTTGAAATGCATCAACGATAAAATTAAAACGGAGCACTCCACGCGTTTCTCAACTACGGAGTAAGGTACTTTCTGTCAAATTTTCAGAGCGCTGTGATTTGTTTTTTAACATGAACAGCGACTTGAAGTTGGTAACAGTTCAACCGCTGCAGAATGTATAGAAGTTAGAAAATTTTCCATGCAGTTTTCGTAGCGTTTTTAGGCAATGTGTGTCTTGAGAGGATAGAATTTTACCCTCTTTTGTTTTTCTATTCAGTCACTATACTGTTGAGGGAGAACGCCAAGCTCGGGCGAAGGTATGGGCCAACTATTGTTATATTAGGTTGTGTTTAAGCCCCCAGACCTCAGAAAACAAGGCACATATCTTCTTCTCCCAGGGAACAACGTGAAGGTTTGGTCAATGAGGTTCTAAGGATTTTAGAGAACAAAGAATAATAATTTCACGCAAATCCGTTGTCGGAGCCCGTAGAAAAGACAGAAGACTCGTATTAGGCAGCATAAGACAGGGCGTTATAAGGTCGTCAGTGGATAGGGGCGGTCGGTCCTTTAAACCCAGACATTCCACTGGTTAATTTGTCTCTGCGCCATAGGATCGCTTAGGGACGAAAAAGGCCTTAAACGGAGAGATGCGAGACGGACTTAATTGTCAATTGACTTCCTAGGTACCTTCTAATCAAAAACTACAAAAGACTCTTCAATAAAACGAAAACGGTTCAATTATTCATCGATATCCATTTTATTCCCTTCAAAGAAATCTCAATTGGAAGCAATACACATATGTATAGTATGTAGGCCGATTTTGGAAACATGTTCAGCTCCTTCTGTGAATTCTCCTTTATCGCCCAAATGGCCTCAAAAAGCTTTTGCGAAACGATAACTTGAGTCGTAGGAAGAGCACAAGTCAAAAGAAGCCATGTCCGGTGAATACGGAACTTGGGGAACGGTATGAACGTTGTTTTTGATCAATTTGTCGCGTACAAGATGAGATGTGTGAGCCGGTGCGTTCTCGTGGTGAAGAAACCATTAGTTGTTTCGGTACACTGTACCGATCCGAACAAGACATCAAGGTGGGCTGCTATCTCCCGGTCACACGACTATCCTTGAGGACAATTTTTTTCGGAATATCTCAAGCGCTGTTTAATTGAATGGTACTTTTTGATCAGAAGGTATACCTTCACGTGAAAATAATTCAAAGATGACTAAATGTAAGACAAAACAATTTAAAATTTCGGTCTGCTCATATAGCCTTGTTGGTCTTTAGTTTAGATATCGGCTTCCAGATCTATTCTTAGCCAAAAGGATGAAGGTGTTGTCGAGCATCACTCACGGATGACCCACACGGACTTTTAGTGGAATATTGGTCATCTTTGGCGTCAAACAGTCTGCAGAGTTCTCATTCATCGGCGCTTGATTCGTCACATGTGCCAAAGTCAAAGATGCTCAGTTACTATTGCCATTTCATCATGAAAAGACTTACACCCGACTAGAGTGCATACAGAGGAAAATATTGCTATTGTATCAGTCAGTGTTAATGAACACCGTGATTTGTCCATTCATTGCCAATCGCAGCAATTAGGATTATGCTACTCGACTACGTGAAAGATTTTACGGAAGGATCTTCGATCTTGGACCCTACAAAATACAGCTCGTGCAAGAAATGAAATCAAACGACTTGCCACAGCATCGAATTTTTAGCGAGTTGGCCTTAGAAAAGCTGGAGGAAGATCCATATTTATGTCGAAAACTTGTCTTCAGCGACGAAGTTCATTTTCGGTTGAATTGGTAAGATGATAAACAAAACCGCCGTATGTGATCCGATGAGCACCCCCAGGCAATACTTAAGCTCCCAATTGACCCGAAAAATTCACCGTTTGATGCCTTTTACCGTCCGGCAAAATTATTGGCCCGTTTTTTTTCAAACATGATTTTTAGTTTCGTTAAGGACGTCAACAGTGACTTAGGTTATCTATAAAGCTGTTTGTCACTTTACAACAAATATTGTTAGGAATTTAGTAGTACAAAACAAAACCTAGAGGGGCTTATCTTTTAGAGGGTAAGGTCAGTAGTCTCCTCTGTGCACTGCCTTTAGTTCGCTGGAAAGTCAATCGTCACCATGTCTACTTCAACAACATCGGTAGATATTATTACGAGATATTATTACGAGTATGCTGGTGAAGCTCGAATGCGATGACGTCGATGATTATTTCAGATTGGAAATTCCTCCAACAAAATGACTGTATTGTGCTTTGTCTGAACCGATTTTGTCTATTGAAATTTACCCAGGCGTGTCCGCACGGGTTTGATCACCCAGTTATGGTGCTTCCTCGGAGGAATAGTGCTCGGTTTTGGCGGAGATTTTTGGTTTTATTTTCTTTACGGCTGCAGGAACACATTTTCTTTTCTGGTTTCATAATTCCAATCTGTGACAGCTTTATGACTATGCCTCCAGCTGCATTCCAGCTGTCAGTTCTTTGTACAGGGCCAATCTGCTTGCTGCATACTTTGAGGCCAGCTCAACGCTTCCAGATTGTGCTTTGTCTCCGCCTACACTTGAGTGCATCTTCAATGGGACGAGTCCACTTTCGTGTAGTAGCAAGAGTATTTAAAGATTTTAACGCTCACAAATCTGCTGGTCCAGATTGTATATCTCCCCTTCTTCTGAAGAGGTGTTCTTCTACGCTGGCAAAACCACTGCGTAAGCTCTTCCATTAATCCTACTCTTTAGGACTCTTTCCGAGCAGATAGAAAACAGCATTTATCCAGCCCGTACATAAAAAGGCGAATCTTCTTATCTCTCCTCTTACAGACCCATTGCACTTATGTCTCTTCTTTTAAAGGTCATAGAAACGCTGATAAATCGTCAGCTCATGAAATATCTCGAAACACGATAGTTACTTAATGACCGGCAGTACGGTTTTCGTAGCAACAGATCCACTAGTGATTTGATGGCATGTCTCACTGAAAACCGGAACCAAAGTTTACATCAAACTGGCGACAGCAAAAGAGTTACACTTGATATTTCTGCTACTTCTAATCCAATTCACTCCTTTGCTGACGACAGTACTCTCTGCTTTTCATATTCGCTCCCAGACTCACGTTCCTCCTCTTTGGCTGTAAAACGGAAACGGCAGCATATGTTAAGCTCATTAAATTCTGATATCTAATCTGATATCATATCTTTCCTAAGCCGAACAACTTGCTTATGGAATGCCCTGCCGAGCTCCTCATTTCCTAGTCATTATAACCTCCAAACATTCAAAACCAACGTACATCGGTACCTCCCTTTCTTTCCACCCTAACTTTCCATCGTAATCGTTTTAAGGATACTAACAACCCCTTGAACGCGCGCTAATTATAATAAAAAAAAAAGACAACTTTTTGGAATCTCTACTTGGTGCTCGTTGGGCATTCAATGACATTGCTGTGTTTATCAATGCTTGCTAAGAAGACCTTACGCTAAGTTAAGCATTCCAATTTGTATGCGATTTATTCCTTTACCATTGATGATGGAACGAATTGGCGTCTACTGATTACTTGGATGCCGAAATGGTCTTTGAATTTTGATACTTTTGAGGCCTGAAAGCTCTTAAAAAGGGATCTTGGTGAGTCGCCCGTTCATGAAATTGGGCTTATCATTCACAGCAACTTTGCTCGTGCCACAATCGCTCTTATTGGAACAGCATGATTCCTATCCGGTTCCGTTTTTACCTTTGAAAAGATGTTCCCAAAAATAAGCTTAACTTCTTCATTACAACACCTGTGAGCGAAAAAAAAAATTGAAAAAGACAATATTCAGGGGAATATGACAAACGAAATCCTTTTCTTCTTACCAACAACTCATTTCGTTTCTACACTCGTGTCACGAAAAATCCCCTCAAATCCTTGAACTACTCTACCCAGCTCAACAGCACTGAACTCGGTTTTTTTTCGACTTGTACTGCATGGAGGGTTATTTCATTTTTGTATAAGCGCTGGTGTGCGTTGGAACTCAGAAATAAGTGCTCACGTGGCACTCTGCCAACACAACTTGCCCTTTGGCACTGACTTGCTCTCCTTTTCACAATTCACCGAAAGAACAAAATATGTTACCTGACCTAACTGGCGGTTAAGGAATATTCAATTCAATCAACATGACGATGACGACGACTTGAAAGTATCTCAAGGATCTTGACCACCTACAATAATATGCAGCACATGTTGGATACGTGCCGAACTGATGGTCTTTTTTCGAGGTGAATAACATCTGACAGAGGAATACGAATAAACCAACAAACGTGTACTTTGACTGGCTTCTTTCTCTTCACTCATTTATCTTCTCTACGAGTATACTCGTATTCCTGCGCTTGTAGTTTGTATCCGCAGGAAAGAAGACTATGCACAGAACAGCATGGAACCCTTCTTTGACGTCATCTGCTTGCTACCCTAAAACTGTTTCTTGGGAAGGTCAAATATCAAAGGCAACTCGGAAAAACAAAAAAAAAAAAACAATAGAACAGAAGAGAAAGAGGATGACGAAGAAGAGGACGATGTAAACCGCTTAAGAAACGTTATTCTCTGTCTGCTCCCTGTGTATAATTTCCGGTTGAGCAAATTTATTATCTGCATTCCTATCCACCGGTAGCTTATTAAAGACAACTTCCACTGTTCTCTGTTTTCCGTCTGTGGAGTAGTTTCGCTAAACCAGGACGTCACCCGACCAGCTAATGGAGGGATCCAGAAAAACTGTTTAACTCGTCGTCGTAGGGAATTTTTTGGCGTGTGCACAATTTTTTGTCGGATTTCGACCAGGGCCCATGTATTTTTGAAGTTCACCTGCCAATCATTAATTTTCTAGGTTCATCCAAACCGAACCGAGTCGAACAGAAAAAAAAAATGATTTATCGCGATGAACGAACGTTGGACTGATGTTGGACGCCGTTGAAAGACGTCTGGGGCTGACGGTCTCTTTGGGCATTTCGGTTTCCTTTTTTGTTTCTTCTGGAGAGTAACAGCCGTTAACCAAGTGGCGGCTCAGGTGTTCGTTGTGCTTTTTAATTGATTTTTAATGAGATGACAAGACTAACAGACATATAGGCAATCTGAATAAGCTTGTTTACGAGCCTATTAGAGGCTGCTTAAAGTTGTAAACAAAACTTAATTAAGCTTAATCTTGTAAATAGGTATTTGAGGAAATGAGTTTTGGACAATCTTTGACACGGAATGGATTTGGTACGGTGCTATTCGGGCCGCATTCTGGGAATCACAGTGGTTTAATGCAAATCGATTGCAGTATACAGATAAGGAAAATATTTTCTCTAATGTCTCAACAGGGCTTCTTAGTAATTAATTAAGTTTGGAGTACCTTGCCGAGAAAGACTATTGAGTTGACCAACATCAAGATATACTCGTAAAGGCAAGCGCTTAATCAAAGGCGCTTTACTGTTGGAAGAGTACTTCGACAGTTTGACCTCACTCCTAAGTCAGCTTAAAATTGAATTTCTAAAGTTCTAACGTCTACGTCATATGCAGATGATGTAGTTGTTATATCTGTTGCACCATGGGTAAGGAATTTCTGTTCTAAAGTGCATTGGTGCACTACGAGATGTTAAAAGTGAATGGTCTCACCAATCTTTTGTTTAGAGCATATTTTTTCCAACGAAGCCAAGTAACAGACTTCTTTGCGAATAACAATGTCCCGACCTAGACACTATCGGCTTTCTAATTATCTGAAGATAAGCGCCCTCTACATCCATATGGCATGATCAGACCAATTATACTTATGCGAGACGAGACAACCATCGTCAAAAATGCTCTCACGAAAATACGTCACTGCCGCACCAAAGTATAAAGAACGTGCATGGGAGTTTTGAAGACCAAAAAAGACCCGTTTCCAGGAACCGAACAGTTTGTGCCAGAATTTGAGCCAAAATGCAATGTAGTCGGGTGAATGCGCAGCGCAACACTAAGTAAAAATACATCAAAAACATTCCGATTGATCCAACCAGTGTGGCATGATGATCGTTTGAGTTGAAGAGTTGTTTGCGAGTGACATAAATGCTTTTTGGGCGACAGAGAGACGTTGAAGGATGACAAACTTACAAGAACACCAATTTCAGTACAGACGCATGAAATGATCCAAAAAGTACGAGATCACTGAGAATGATGGAAGAGACCAGCTGGCCAATCATCCGTTGATATGAAGTCCGGAACCTTGTTTTTGAGCCACAGTTGAGTCCTTTTTGCTTTGTGAGCTGGAACAGAGTCTTGCTGGAAAGTCCATGGCTTGTTGTTGAATATTGATTGGTTCAGAGACTTCACAATGGGTTCCACGATGGTCGATTGATATACTTTGGCCGATGTTTTCACTCCTTTCTCGCAAAAATGGAGCTTGGTAACGCCATCGTAGCACACTCCCCACCATACCATTACAGACGCGGGATGGTGGCCTCTTTGAACCCTCGGGATGAGTTGGGATGCTTCTCTGGATGACCGAGCATACACACGATCATTCTGCTTATTGAACGATTCTTCTACGGTGAAGATTTTCTCGTCAGTAAACAGAATTTGTCTGTGAGCGTTCTTCGCGTACCGGCTGAATAACGCTTTCAAACTTCGCTTGCGTTTTTCCTTCAATGCGCGAGCGGCCGTATCTTTGAAGGTCTCGTACTCCACCAGTATCTTCAAATTACTTCACAGCACGATACACAAAATTGCGAGTGATTCCAAGTTGTCGCAACGTCCTAAAGATATCGCCTTTTTCCATGTTGCATTTAAGTAGGCCAACTACAACAATTTGGATGACGCCCCATTCCATGATTGTAAGCAATTAATGTCAAAAACTTTTTACGTCACAATGAAGCATAAATATCAACTGTCAAATCGCAATCAATACGAAATGGATGCGCCCAGTGCTGCATTCGTAATGAGTGAGTTCAGTCGTGTACCAGTATTTATGACTTACTAGGCAGGCTTATGATAAGAACCTGTGTCGGCTGTAATCGAGGAACCTTGGTGTGTTATAATTGGGAAACCTAAGAGGCTTGTAATTTGGTCAGAAAAAACGTATCAAATAAAACGATGTAAGCATCGCTCCTATCGGGTGACCTTCCATATTCGGTGACCCGATCGCCACAGTTCATTGGAAAGCTATTCAGTTCATACAATAAGGATACTTAAAAATTCTATGAAAGTTCGTATTAAGGGCTATATAAAGAGATTATTGATATTTAGTTTGCTCCATTGCTTTATAAGAACGAGGAAAATGATTGGACTTCAGCAGAGAAGAATTGATTTCTTTGCCCCACCAAGAATATCCTGACGGACAAAACAAAAAGGTCGGAACTGTAGAAGTTCACGCCGTACGAAATCTATCAATGTAAAGCCCAAATTTCAAACTCGCCTCAACAACTACCTTACCGAGAACGGAAACCACATTGCGCTTATCCTGAAGTATGACTTGCGTCTAACAGAAACTCCGGAAAACTCATCCCTGGGGTAAGAAGACCTAATAATAACATCTTTTACGTGGCAAAGGGGAAGAACGAAAAAAGTATACCCGGAACTAGCGAAAAAGACATGATTCGCATTTAAGATTTGGGTACCAAGTAAAAGTTCTTGACAACGCTTGTCTCTTAAAATCTCATTAAGTTCAATGTATAGCTGGAAAGAGTCTGATAAACTTTCTTCTCTGACGATATATGGCTACAGTTCGAAATACTGAACAAGCAATTGCCTTCCAGAAGCATCAAACTAAATCATCTGAAGGCAAACTGGGAGAAATGCAAACAGACAGCTTATGGATAACTGGGCTCACCCGAAAGTCAAATTCTGGTATTCCAGCGAGAAACTGCCCACCTCAACAAAAAAAAATTGCCTTTATTTCATCCTGTCCTTCACTAAGAAGGACGAAAGGTAAGCCCCCATAGGGAGCACCGCGAACACCTAGAATAATGTTGTAAGATATAAAAAAATGTAAATTGTGCCAAGCTTTCTGCGAGAAAACTTCTTTTAACGAGAAGTTTACACCAAACATGGCCAACGTAAAACTAGACGTAGTTTCTGCGAAAGCATAACACGCATGAGTGAATCATGGAGACTACGGCAAAAACACAGCGAATTTCTAGCTTATCTAATCATTTGGATGGTATCTGTGTTAACGCCGAGAAACGCACCTAGGACCTGTAACTTTGAACCATACCAACCATAGCACCAGTGTCTGATGATATAGCACTTCATATCTACAGCATGCTTTCCTGGTCCAATATCCAGAAGTAAAACATTCAGTACGTTCCCTTAGGATCCCAGACCCATAAGTCTTTAATCTTTCTTGCCGAGAAAATATACACTTTTCAATACTATTGCTTGCGAGACATTAGAGTTATCCTTCCCCAAAAAATGGCAGCTTTTTGTCGAGGGAGCTTTAAAAAATGTTGAAATTGCTACACAAGATGAAGTGCCCTCTTCATTACCGCTTCTCTATACGAGTATGTCGCCCAAACACGAAAAAGCGCTCTCTAGTGTTCTCGAATATCCTTAGATATTGTCTCCTTCTCCAAACGCAGTGGCGTCATGTCAAACTAGGCCAGTTCTTTCTGAGCTTTTAACTGAAAACATTTCAGCACAAAACAAATAAGATCATGTTGCCCTCTGAAATGCAAACTATGGCCGTTAGACCGATCTTTATTTATGACATAGACAAAGAAATCATCAGTCAGCATTGTAAGAGAGGACTAGCGTAAAATTAGTAGAAAAAACGCGCTAAAGATACCTTTAGAGCACCAAACTTTGCTGGCTTCCGGGACACTCGGACGAACCACAAGTGATGTGTTGCCCTTGCCTTCCTCTATAGTAAGACATAACATCGTTATGACGAAATCACCTTTAAGTGTTGAATTTACAGGCAGCATACAATTTATTGAGGAAGTCATCTTGACGTTGTCGTTTGCGATATGCTACTTAATCGGCTCATCAATGTCAGAATCCTATCTCTAAACGAATCTAAGGCACAAAAGGTTTCCTCAGTTCATAAGGTTTACTCCGAAAGCACTCCTTGAACCAACTTGTTTCATCCTTCCAATAACTTCCAACAAGTGCTGCAGACAGTAGACCATCAAAAGGCCAACTGACAGCTCATCTGTCTAGTGGGCTGGCAGGTTTGCAACTCCGCTGTCTCTAGAGGTTTTCAATAGTAAACTGCTTCAAAACTAAAGAGACATATTGCCTCTACCTGCGTGTGGCATGATGAGTTGGACTTTTTGGACTTTTATGGAAAACATGAAATACGAAAACTAATGCCAAAAACATGCTGTCATACCTTGAAGATCCCCAAGGCAGAATGTAGTCAGGAAAACCGAAAACATCGTAGGAGTAGACGGTTTTCACTAGTAAGAACACTAATCTTGAATTACCCCTTGGTTTAGTATTGCTGTTAATAGTTTTCACCGCAACAAAACCGAAAATTAGTTTTTTAACAGCTTATAGCTCTCAATAACGAGTCCCCTACCAAAAATAAACCAATGAAAGTTTTACGATCACTTAAGTTGCTTCCTTGTTCGAAATTGTTAGCCGATGTCAAATAAATTCTCATTTCCAGAGAAAAAATTTTACTAGCAGCCGTGGTTTCTATAATACATTTCGCACTTTATTTTGTAAACAACTCAATTTTTATCGCCCCCCATATTTCTTTCATAAATCGTGCCAGTTTAATTGCTTTCCGCATTGCCAAACCAATTGCCTCTGATTTAATTGGTTTCACTCAAATCATGCAACACTCACTCGAGTTATTAGGTCGCTTAACGATTTTCGTTGATTTACAAATGACAAACATAGGATTACTTATCATCGATGGCATCAAATTCGCTTGATCTACCAAGCGGAAATGATTTCGGTTGCACCATCACAATTTACAGAGAAATCATTTCCAATGTATTGAATCGTACAAATTGCACTTTTATTGATTTCACTCAATGTGACTGACATCTATTGGCGTTTGCATTTGATGCTGACGTCCAAAATCCCAGTTGAGGGTAAATCTTCTGTCAGTCATTTCGTTGGAATGTTGGTTGACAAATGGCGACCTTAACAATGTGTCACATCGTAAGAATTCACTTTGACAAATGACAGATAACAAATCTGTCAAAATGGGAAAACAAATCAACACTCAAATTCTAATGATTTGTTTCGAAAACCGTTCACACACTCACCACTCAAAATGGCCAACTCACCCAAAATGGAGTATTCCCATTGTTTTGACATTCATATCCACAGTAACAGTACTTCCAGACACCATTACGGATGGAGTCTGCAATTAGTAATTCTCTCTCCCCTTTTAAGTGATTTGGCGTCGCATTACCGAACCGGGAAAACAGCTTCATTACTACTCGTATTTATGACGTTCATAATTAAACGTCAAACGAAATGAGATTCAATAGTTTCTATAGATGGCGTGGCATTAGCTTTCAATTTGGCAAGACTCATTGCATCTGTTCCCACCTGGAATGGTCGTAATTATTAGAAATGAAATCCTCTCTTCACCCCTCGTCATCAACGAAACCAATTTGACTAATGAAAATGAAATGAGAATAAGATTTTCCACCGGCCTGAGCAAATTATGCAATGAAACGGTGAGCAAGCACAGGAACCGAACCAATTGCTTTAGTAACGACAGCGATGAACGGTGACAAAGAATATCCAGACTTCCTTTCTGGATTCCTTGGGAATTAATGATTATCCTAATTACTGCATGGCTTGCACAAATGTTTAAATCCCCAGAATCATTCCCAAAGTCGTTCGTTTCATTTGATTTTAATTACTCATTGAAGGCAAAATGGATGACGTTTAATACTGCTATGCGCGCCGCCCTGATTGATGCCTGCTGGCTGAATAATTGTGGCTGGCTGGCTGGCTGAGTTGGCTGGGCTGTAAGCTGTAAGCTGTTAGGTATTCATTCAGTCGCAATCATCATCAATCAAGGTTTATGGTAATGGTGATCCATGCAGCGCTTTGTAACTCAACCTTGGGGAAACGAAAGAGGGAACGACAAGAAATTGATTGAAGCCAATGAGACTATTTTCGGTTGAAATTGGATCAATATGACTGTAGTGGAATGCCTGGAAAACGATGACTAAGAGTGGGCCATGCGAGTATAAGTGGTTTATGCTGGTTCTAGTGTTTGTGTTTGATTGAACGATTAACCTATTTAAGAGCCTAACACAATTGGCAATTGTGTTGGGAGGGTGAGTAATAAATTCGCTTAAGCAGGTCAATTTCCATGTGTGTCGGCGTCATGAATATTTTCGAAAGAGAAAATATTTCTCGAAATTATCAGATGGCGATGAATCGACTTTAGCCTGAAATTCTATTCTACGAAAAACTGTTTTTCGAAAACACTTTGATGCATATACGATTATATGAACGTATTTAATTGAATAAATACGCAAAAGAGAAGTGCCACAGGGGTCCATTCTTAGGCATGTTTATTTGATTATGATTATTGTTTTTCTTACTTATGCAGGGTATGCGCACCGTCTCGGGGCTTAAAACCATTTGATTTGAAAAATGTGTACTCCTAAAAGACTGAGCCAAACAACTAACCCGAGATTCTCGACTGATTCCAGACATAAACTCCATTCAGAGACATAAACTTCATCCAAGAAGTGCAATGAAATGGTTGAAACAAAAATAGGAAAAAGCTTAATAACATACTTTTGAGAATGTTAAGCAAGACGCGCACCAACTACAGCAGTCTCAACGAGCTACGAGCTCCATGATAAAACCTACGAGAAATGGACAAAAAATGGAGTGAAAACCGTCCTTGAGGATGTTATTGCTAAGTTCGGCAAAGAGGAGATCTTACACACTGCGGAAGTACAGGCTTCACGCCATCACCTCCGGAAACAGACACAGCCAGCCTGAAAAATTTAACGTGGGCGAAAACAGACAACAATTCCGTCTAAACGACCAATATAAATTCAGGACAGGCATATTTAATCTTCAATCCAACAAAGCTGCTGGACCCAATAGCTTAATTGCAGAGTCATTTCAAGCAGCAGGTCAAAGTCGAATACAAAGCATACATCAATACGTCTTCAAAATTCGGGTCGTTGAAAGTGTGCCCGGCCAACGGAACCATCCGATCCCAGAGAATGAAGACGTTCAGAACTGCGCACATAAAATTCTGTCTGCTGTGTTATGTGAACGTCTAAGTCCATTTGAAAATAGCCTGATCGTTTCTTCGATGAGGTTTCAGGCCAGGGCAGTCCTCCATAAATCGAACTACATTAAGGCAGATCTCGAAAAAAACATTCGAAATCGATACAGACAACGACTACGATGCCGCAAAGGATATCATCACAATTTCTTATTTTAGCATCGCTGTCAACCTCATTCGACTATGGAGGGTGGCAATGGAGAATTGCTGCTCCGCCAAGGTTGGTATAGACAAAACCGGGACCTACAATGTAAAAAAAAGGTCTTAAACAAGGCGATGCGCTGTCCTGTTCGACTTCGTTTTCAAAAAAATTGTGTAAAATTCGATCCTGACCTCGTGCGAAAAGCCCGAATAGTTCGGCTTAGATAGGTAGGTCAACTTGAGCATACAGTCCGTTTGATAAGATCGTATACGGCAAAACTCGTTTATGAAAACCGGTTTGGAAGTGGCATTTGCATTAGCAGATAAAAAAATACTTTTGCTAAGATGCTTTGAATAAAGAAATTTAAAATGTAAATTTTTGTCAGAGACGGAAGTATTTTAAAATGAATGTCGCGTTTGCATCACGTTATGAAGCAGTATTCTTGTGCACGCATCCAAAAGAACCGAAAATGTCATACGGAGCAGCTGCTAAATACATGAAAAAGTCAAAAGCATTTGTTAGCAAGTGAGCGCGACGTTATTCCCAAGTTAAAAATGTGGATGATTTGTCGGATCGTGGGTCTACCCTAAAAACAACAAAAAAACAGGACAAAAAGATTCTGATTCTGATTCTGAAATGATGAAAAAAATCCTCTTCTATCGTTACGTGGAGGACAAGGGATTTTACGTAAAAGGGGTCTAAATGTGTGTTGTGATACGATACGAAGACGTTTACTAGCCAATAATGTAAAATTTCGAAGCACAATAAAGAAACCACTACTGTCAAAAAAACACGTAGAAAAACGACTCAGTTGGGCCAAGGAGAGTTTGGACAGAGATTGGAACAACGTTATTTTTTCGGATGAAGCTTCTTTTTGGGCATGGTCTCCTATCACTCATATGTACACAATAAACTACTCCAGCGGACCATCAAACACCCGGCAAAGGTGCACGTTTGGGGATGCTTCTCAAATAACGTAAATGTTGGGTTGCCATGGTCAAAATTTAGAAGAAGGCTTTATTACCATCTGCCCAAAGGTGGTTTAAAAGAAGGAATGAGAATTGGTTACTGTAAGAAGATAATGACCCGAAACATCGCAGTCGTTTGTGCAGTGCGTGGAAACAAGAAAATGACGTCAATGTTTTAGATTGGCCATCACAGTTGCCGGATGCAAATCCCATTGAAAATGTTTGGGCATTCATGAAGCTAAAGGTCCAAGGAAAGAAGATCTCGACGGTCAAACAATTATCAAGAAAAATACGAGTTTTATGGAGATCTTTGTCTCATGATTATGCCATAAGATTAGTAGATTTAATTTTTGCGGTATACGATCTTATTAAACGGACTGTATGAACAGCAGAGACTTTTCCAGCCCTCGAGGGACAAAGTTATATCGAGTGGCCCATCTGTTGGTATCTTTTTAACAAGGCTACAAAAACAACACTGTTCAATATTTTTCTACGATGATTCATTGAAAAGAGTAAGCATTCTTCCTTTTAAACCAGTTTTTCAATAATTTTTCGATGGGCGATGTCGATTCTTATTTCCCGAATAGCTTGACCAATATTGTTCTTGAGTGCCTGAATCGTGTCTGGATTGTTCTCATAGCATCGGTCTTTAATAATAGCCCATTAGCCCATGTCCAACGGCGACAAATCGCAGCTCCGTGGCGACCAAGCGACATCGTCAAGACGACTGATTACACGATCATTTATCTTAGTGTGGAATAATAGTTTGTTTAACGGCTTGTGTGGCACATAGCCCAATCTTCTTGGAACCATAGCTCGCACCAGCGCAAACCCTCAATTTCTGACCATTAAAAAAACGGTAACCATGCCTAAGTAGCGCTCTCCATTGACTATAACGTTTTGTTCTACGCCGTCACACGTTCAGTATGCATTGGTTTCTCCATGACTACGTGTGGATCCGAGTCACATACTATATACGACAATTTTGCTTGCTTCTGTAGTCGCCGAGACGGAAAACAGCCTCATCTGAAAAGATTATGTTTTGAGCCAAATCCTAGTCAACTTCGAGCTGCTCTAAACCCCAAACAGAGAAGCAATAACGAAGCGGGTGGTCCTTTGGTTCGATTCCTGAGTCAATTGAACCTTGTAAACGAATAATCCGAGATCTTTTTGTAAAATTTTCCCCCGACTGATTTACAGTTACTGAGGTTCTCGGGTTTAGGTTCACACTTTTACGCATCAGCTGCAATATTTTCCTTGATAGCACAGTACGAACACGGGAATATGTTTGGTTTAGCAAACCAATCTCACAAACTTGCGTACATCAGGCTGGATATGGCTCATTATTTCGACCGAAAAAGTTGCACTATTTCGGCAGCACAGCATCCATTTTGAAAGTAACTTTGCAGTGCTTCACAACGTTGTTCAGGCAAATACATTAAACTGAGTTTCGTCAGTTTTATGAGCGCTTAGGAGTCATCAGTGTCAAAGTAACATAAGAGACGTCCAACCAAAGAGACGTCAAACGATCTGTAACGTAATGCGGCACAGATGGGTTAATTTGTTTGCAATCCTGTATTCGTATGTAATTTTGTGAAGCTATTGATGATAAAAGCTACCATTTGCGGGTTCGAAGCCGAGTAAAAGATGATCATTGGTCTTATGCATGGGCATGTTGCTCTTATACTGCTCCGTAGTGGGTTTTCCAAAATGTCACAATCACGGTCTTAACTCTGCTAAGTAAGATGAAAAAAACCCTTTAAGCACCTTCTTTGGATCCTGAAATAATTTTTAAATCGACAAGACTTTCGATAAAAAGGGAAGCACTTTAGCAGCACCTTTCACTCAAGCAGTTCTAGTGCAATTTTTCGTTACAAAAATAGATCTCTAAGTCCTTTAATTTTAACCAACCAAGTCAAGTATTCAACACTCACGAAATCCTAAAAAGAAGCTTCTCACCTTAAAAAAAAAAAAAAAAAAACATGTGTGTGCTTTCATCACACTACAGAAATGCTGCAACCTCTGATTCTCATTTGTACAATTCACATTGTTACACTGCCATACTGCCACACTGCACCAGTAGGTCATTGTCTAATTAACACGCATCTTATACCAGTATTACGAAACTAATTGGACACAGGGGATCGCGCTAGCCCCGGATTCACAGCAAACATGGACTCTGGGGGATGCTGTGGTGGGTAGACACACAAACTGCCAGTGGCACAGGTGTACGAATAATCTGCATAATTCCAAAATAATCACCCTTACCGAACCATCTGATTCGGAATGAGAAATACCCGACCATAACCACAAGCTCTCGCACCGAACATCGGTCCAAATGTCATGTATTGTGTGGCGATGGTGGTTTTCACAATTTCTATTGCCACCTCCACTTGTTCTCTTAATGACCGCGAATGTCAAAGGACGATACTCAAATGCCTCCTGAATTCCCATTCATATCATCGTTAAATGGCTTTTTCATATTGGAGGTCTCCATTTGAACTGTGCTATTCTATAGAACGAAGGAAACCCTCAAACGAAGGACAACGAGAGGGAGAAAAACACAAAATGGGAGATTAAACGCCCACGACCCTCTAACCGCGAAACGTGCCTTCCTCTTTCTCCTGTTCTTATCTTTGTCCTTGTGCTTTGCACACTTATTCCGGATGAATTAACGCTAACGCTAATCCTACGAATACAACGAGCACTTCATTATCCTCAAGCACACCAAGGATTGCGTCAAGGATTGCGCGATTAATTCAGCGATTTATTTTTGAAAGAGTTCTTTCTTTCTCTTTATTCTAGACAACCGGGGTAACAGGAGCCCGAAGGGGTTGGTCGAAATCATTTTAATTCCCAAAACACTGTTGGCAACTCGAAATGACCTGGGTTCCAGCATCGAGCACGAAGCATGGACGATAGGCAGGAAAATGAAACGAGTAGGTACTTCCGCGAGGCTAAACAGAACGTGATTAATTTTTTTTCTATTTAAACATTTAAAAGTCGGTCACATAGACGTACCTTGTGAAACTCCATAGGGAAACTTCGCTGATAACGCTTCTAATTGGAACAGGTAATTGGGAAACTAATTTTAACACAAACAAAACAGAGTGATAATAGGTGCAGGGGAAGGCAACACAATGCAGTGACCTATTTTTCATTATAATCATAGTGTCCGTCGCACGATAACTTTCGTATCACATGGCATTGTTTGAACGCACTTGGGGGTTTTAAATTAATAATGTGGGAATTCGTCGGTTAATTTGAGACGATTAAAACTTGCAACTGATGGAAACATATTGTAGTTTTGGATAAGTTGGGAATTTTAACAATGACAAATAACAAATAATGACAGATGGAATGACTGAGGCCAAGAAGCATGCATTTTTCTTAATTCGCTGAGCTGTCATAAGGCAGCAGCCTTGGACCAATTTTCTTTAATCTTGAAATGATGTTAAATGAAATAGCTATAAGGTAGGAAAGACTTTCAAGATGTTTTATCTAATGGTGAACTAGAATTTTAATTTCAAAGTAAGCTCGCTAACAATTTGAAATCATTCATTCATTCATTTTCGAGCCGCATTGAGTGTCTAATGAGGCATCTTTATCAGATCATATGCAAACTATGTACAGTACAGAATAAGATGCAACACCGGAGAACATATCGCGAATTCTTAGTGGTCAAAGCTGACCACAGTGGATGCTGACAAGGCACAATCCCAGCTCAATGGCATCATCCTCTATATGGTACGGTGCGTAACATGGTGGCATGAAAAAATTGAAGCTATTCGGAAAAGAATGACAAAGGTGTTTAACAAAGCTAAACGCACCGGATATTGGGAACAATGCAGATCTTATTTAACCTTTTGAAATCAGGAGTTGCGCAGATCAAAGAAAGCCTCCTGGTGAGCCAATTGCGAGGAACTTGAAAAATTTCCGGCAGTAGCACGACTCCATAGAGCCCTCTCCAAAGATCACTTTAGGTTTGTTCATCAAACCTTATAGAACAATCAAACGCGACCGCGAAGAAACCCTGAACACTTTACTTCAATTTTACTTTCCAGGTTCCTTCAACATTGATATGTCTAATGGACAGTCAACTGAGGCTTCACTCCCAAGAAACCTCAGCAGAATCAACAGTTTATCCGGAAAAGTCTGCAACCCGGATAAGCTCATTTAATCTCTACAAGGCACCTGATACAGACGAACTTTCTAGTACCTACCCTAACAGCCTTATTTAGGTTCAGCTTCAACTGGGCCTTCATACTCCGTTCTTGGAGAGAGATAAACGTAGTAAACAAGCCTAGTGAGGTACCTTAATCATAACGTTCCATAAGATTGACATCGTTTTTGTATCAGCATTTAGGGGCTATCCAGACGGATGGGTACTCTCGTCCTCTTGTGGTCTTTGGTCATAAATGACCTGTTCAATACATAAAGCAATCGATGCTACAATATAATTGGTTACGTCGATGACCTAGTCACTATCATAAGGGGCAGAGAAGCAAACCAAGTGACTTCACGTATGCAAAATGCCCTAAAGATAATCCTAGACTGGTGCACCAGGAAAAACCTCTCTGTCATAGCTCTCTTTACTGAATGAAACTTAAACACAGGTTTAGTTTCAGTACATGACACAATCGTTAAAAACTCTGACGAGATCAAATATCTGTGATTTGTCCTTGATAAAAAGGTAGTTTTGAACTTTTACTTAAATGACAAAATTACTTAAGCCACCAACGCTTTATGGGCCTATTCTCGCATGTATGGCAGTACATGAGGGTCTCTCCAAAGATCACTCACTAGATCTATACAATGATAGTAAGGCCCATCATAACAAATGCTGCTGTAGTATGGTGGACTAAAACCAGGCAAAAGACCGCTATCTCAAGCTCAAAAGGAAGAAATGCCTCGCATGTCTGAGAATTTCCGGAGCCTTTCGGACCTGTCCAACAGCTACTATAGAAAAAATAATGGGACCAACGCTCCTACACTTATATATCACCAAAGTGGCTCTACGCAGCTCAGCAAGTATGGTAAAAGCCAATGAACTAGATCTCTGCGCCCACCTGGACCTTAAGATCCTACTCTCTGAAATACCGGAACTTGACATGATCTGCGCGGTAACAGACTGCCTTCAGACATTATGCTTCGACAAAAGATTCTCCACGGAGGTTCCCAGCAAAGAAGCATGGGTCAGCAATAACCCCCCAAACAGCCAAAATGTTATAAAGTGTGTACATCCATATACTAGCTGGGGTGAAAAGTAACCTCCTTGGGAATGAAAAAAAAATGATTTCCTCACGTGAGCTGAATTTTTAATTAATGAGCAATCTTTTGAGTTTTGGGAAGAAATAATAGTCCAAGAGAGCCAAATCGGGCGAATACGGTGGATGCAACAGCAATTGGAGCCGTAAGTGATTGATTTTAGCCGTGGTTGCGATGCTCTTATGCGCCGACGCATTGTCTTGCAAAAACAAAATTTTTTTTCGCTTCATATGTGCTTTCGGCCTTCAATCGCTCCAATAATGCACAGTAATACTCGCTGTTGATGGTTTTTCCTTTTTCGATGTAGTCCACGAAGAGTAAGCCATGGCAATCCCAGAAAAACGACGCCAGAACCTTTCCGACTCATTGACCCTCCCTCGGCCGCTTCGGAGCACTCGTGCCGGCTTCAGTCCATTGCCGGGCACTTATTCTGTTCTCTGGTGTGTAATAGTGGGTCTAGGTTTCATCAACAGTTACCAATCGACGCCAAAAGTCCGTCCGATTCCGCATCAGCAAGTCCAAACACTCTTTCGAAGTGCTCTCGCGTTCGTGTTTTTGGTCAGGAGAGAGCATGCGCGGCACCCAGCGGCAGGATAACTTTTTCATATGCAGAATATTGCATAGAATAATATATGGCGTGTGCGCTCAGTACTAATCGTTGTGGTATCTGCTAGCTCGCGCACATTCACTTTCCGGTCATCCAACACCATTTCATGTATTTTTTTTGACATTGTCCTCTGTAACCGCATCGGAGGTTCTGCCGCTGCGGACTTGATCGGTAGTGGAGTTGCGGCCACCACGAAACTCTAGACCCACCAATATTTGACGGTGTAATCTGACGGAGCATTAGCCCCATAATATTTATCCAACTTTTCTTTTGTTTCCTTCGCCGTTTTGCCTCTCAAAAACTAATTTTTTATGAGAGAACCAAAATCGTTTTTGTCCATACTCAACATGATGCCAAACACGTCAAAAACAATCAGCTGTCAAAACAAAACTAAAAACAGTATCGCACCGAAATTTGGCATGTCTGCCTAAATAACGGACGGAACGGACTTCAAGGCACTATAACCTTTTTTGCAGTAGCAGCGCATTCTGCCGGTCAAGGAGGTTACTTTTCACCCCACCTAGTATTCCCGCATAGTACAGAAGTTATAAGTGCCCTTGACTCCAAATCAGTCATGTACTGCTTCGAAACCCTCCAAAAAGTCAACTCAAGGAACAAGACCATGGTGAGTGAGTTCCTGGGCATGAGGGTATTGATGGTAATGAAAAGGCCGACGAACTGGTCAGAAAGGGTTCAGAAACTTCCTTCAACGGACCTGAACCCTTTCGCTGCACCCCTAAAACCGGAGCCAATCTAGCGCTCAAAATGCATCGCGTACTGGAGGACACTGCAGGTCTAAGACAGGCCAAACGAGCCAATGCCAATAGATGTCTAAGTCAAAGTCAGCACGATATCATAAACCTTGTAGGTTACCTTACGGGACATCTTGGAGAAGACGAAAAGCTGAGCAAATTTTATGTGATTGTCCAGCCCTGAATGGAATTAGACGGAATACTAACTTCATTCGCAAGGTAGAAAACCTACTGGACTAACCACAATTCTGACAAGCCGGTAGAAAAGATCTTTTAGGTCGAAGTGCCTTGCCTCGCAATTAGCGAACCAGAAATTAATAAAAAAAATACGGAATGTTTTAAGGACAGGAATTGAGAGCGAGTACAATCACAAAGACGTAGAATCTCTAGTGGGACCACTTCTTTTGAGATGCATCCTGACGTCTTCACCTGACCTTAACCCACTGGACTTCGCCATATGGGGCATTTTGAAGAGCAATGTTACACTTCAATTAAAATACATTTTATACAATGTACTGCCTGATTCTGTTCAAGATGCATGGACCAATCTTCGTCCCACGGACTGCACTCTTAAAGGGTAAATCTTGGTTTAATACGCACCGGAATTTGGAAAACCTTGCACGTTGCCTACATTAGCAACAAAACTCCTGTTGCCGCGAAAATATGAATTCTAGTTTCACATATGCGTCGCGGAAGGCTCGCTATACTCGTTCGTCTCTTTTACTTCTAAGTCTCTGCATTTCATCAAGGGTGAATCTAATAAGATTTTTCTGAGTATATCAATTAAAGCATCTGAATGCTAACAGTCAAGTTTTCATCACTATCATCAGCCACAAAAATTCTGTAAAATACACACGAAGGATACACATTCTGCCAAAGCCGATGCAACTGTCATCTTTATTGCGAAGACATCCAGACCCGATGCTGATATGCCCCAAGGTTAACATCTTTCAACACTGTTTGTGTTAAATTAGGACTTTTCTGATGCCATGATGCATTGCCTTTTGCTTGTACAAGTTGGAAGTTTAACGACAAGGACCCTTAACTTTAAATCAAATGGGAATAGGCGATTAAAACTTTGAGCCAGTTCTGAATCTTCTTACCGACTACCAACAGACTCAAGGTCATGCATGGACATAAAGAGGAACAGCCACGGGCAAGAGAAACGGCATCTCGAAGCATATGCTGTGTTCTAGAATAATTCCTACAAGGAAACAGACGATCAATGGAGATTGATTAATATCAGAATTATCGACGAGCCATAATCAAAAAAATAAAAACATCTTTCATCCGGTGACAAGAGTTCGGTTACACTTTTTACACAATGAACGCAAGATGCTTCGGATCCTTTAGCAAAAATCGACTGAGACTCGCTTGCTTGCATAAAATGGGGGAACGACTAAAGAATGTGATGAACGGAGCACAAATTAACCTTCAGCAAAGCGACAAGCACCTACCGGATCTGCCTCAGCAGCAGTTTGTGAAATTAAAAATAAGATCCATGAAATACAGTTCTACCAGTACTTGGTAGAACAATCTTGGAAATCTAAAAATGGTTTACACAAGCTCAAGAGTCTCTTATTCAATCAATCAATCAACATAACCACAGCAAACCTTTAAACTTGTTGTTTCTCATTATGACATCATAGTGGGCCTAGCTTTTGTTTCGCTACTTTGACGATACCGTAAAATTTTAATTTAAATTTGCATTATTGCCAGCACCGCAATCAGAAGTCTTTTAAATCGACCCCGGAGGACAACGCAGTTAGAAAAGTAATTTTAATTATCAAAACTTCACCAGAGAAGTTGAAATGTGCTGTAAAAACAGCCAACCAGACTGGCCAAACTTCAGTTCAATGTGACAGCAAATTCTACCAGCAACCAAATTAATCCCAAGGCAAACAAGTACCACCCTGCAGGCGACCAAAAAGCCTTTCCCAAAATCGAAGCTCCTGTTGTCTTTTTGGTCCCTCTACTTCACCCGCTCACAAAATCCACTTAAACTTCCGCAAACGAGTACTTGTACTGGTACTGCGAACAACTGATAGCCACTCTACCAGCATTGACCTTCACTCGCTTTGAATTTAATTTGCCAAATTTAGAATCCACATCAGCTGACAGATTGACGGTTCGTCGAAACACCAAACCTAAAGCACAATGTGAAACTGAAAAAAGTGAAAGCGATCGATTGACCGCAAAAGTGCCTCAAGCCTTTCTACATATCGTGTGCCGGCCATAACATGCCATTTTGTCAGAGCACCGTCGTCGCCGACGGCCGCTTCGGCCACTACCATGATGAGGGTGAAAGTGAATTTCCCTCATTCCCAAACGCAAATTGGACGTTAAATTAGGTTCTGGCGAAGATATCCCAGAGAAAAACAAAAGCGAACTCAACGAGTAACGAGTATTCTGCGGCTAGCTACAACTATGACCATAAATCTGAAAAGAAATAGAAAATAGAAAACAGCAAATCAGCCAAGAGAGACCACTTAAAGTCGTACGAGAATCCGTCAGATATCGCATCATGACTCATGATTATCTTCGATGTGAAGTCGCACAGACATTCAGATTGATGGTAGTACCCCCCCCCCCCCCCCCCCCCTTTACAGCCCCACATCCAGGTAGTTGGCCTTAAATAGAAGCAAAAGTGATATAAAAGCGCGCACAAACAGAATAGGCAAAGAATGACGCAATGCGTTCGAATTGCGGTTGCGAGAGGTACGAATACGAGGTTCGAGTACGAGTTTAAGCACAAGTACGAGTATGTGCGTCGCGCTTAGGAACCTTATCCAGCGAAACCATTCCTTTTTGGGTCAATCGCTTTTTTTTCGCCGGGCAAATGCGGGGTTGACGATAGAGTGCGGAGATGGCTTGAGTTTTTAGAAGGCAGGCAATAGGAACACAGTTTGTCGACGGAACCGTACCATTTTGAGTGTTGTTGGTGGCATGCGACCATGGATATGGCGGCAGCCATCTGCTGAATAACAAATGCTCGTTCTGCTATTTCCACAAAAAGACATATTCGGTAGACCATTTGCTAATCATATGGCGGCGTATAGCAAATATGAAAATATACACAGCCGGCAATTAGACCAAAACATAAATGAGGAAGACACATAGACAGAGAGATAAACACGATGGAAATCTTCAAAGAAAACTGCAATTGTTTTGTGGCACTCGTTGTTTGATATAGACGATGGCAAATCAGATCGTCAGATACAGATACGAATACGAGTACACGAACATAAGCCAGGAACACAAGAATCATGCAAATGAGGAAGATGCTTGTTTCAGATTTGTGAACAGAATACGAAAACAAATGGAAACGACAAGAGACAGTGATATTGGTGGGTGTATGGGGGCGTATGTGTACTATTTTTGACATCGGCATCGGTATCAAACCCGCGCTTTCTCCGGGGAAACCTAGAGATGGTAAAGCATTGTAAGAGAGTCGTAACTATGCATGTGAATTGAACATTTTTTCAATTCCTTCAACTCCTGTTGACAGCAAATGCTAGGTCAAAGGTCTTTGAAACTAAGTACATTGTAAAAGGTGTTTTTTTTTAGCTGCATGAGAAGTTTCGATGTCGTCTATGGTTTGACAGCTGTCAATGTCAAGCTGTGTTCACATTTTTGTTCAGTAAGGTTTGGCAATACATCATGAATCGTTCAACGCCAGAACAACGCTTCCAAATAATGGAAATCACATTTGAAAAAAATAAATCTGTTCGTGCAGCTCACAGAGCACTTCGTCAATTTTACGGTCAACAAAATCGGCCTAGTGAGCAAGCAATTCGTGCAGTTATTGATCGTTTTCGTACTAGTTTTACTCTTTTCGATTCAAAACCATCAACAAGACAAAGAAATGTGCAAACCGAAGAGAATATTGCTGCTATAACGCGAAGTGTTGAAGAAGACGCCTAAATGAGGAAGGAGCTGCCGTTACGGTGAATGGCGAGCGCTATCGAGCCATGCTGACTGATTTTTTGTTTCCAAAAATTAATCAGCTAAACATCGACGACATTTGGTTCAAACAAGACCGTGCAACTTGCCATACAGCGTTCTTGGTGTCAATTTTTTTTTCCAGAAGTGGTCTTGTTAACTGGCCCCTTGGTTCGTGCGACTTAACGCCTTTTGATTACTTTTTATGGGGCTATGTTAAGTCATTGGTTTATGCCGACAAACCAGCAACTTTTGAAGCATTGGAAGCCAATATTCAAGCCACCATTGACGCCAATTGGCCAGATTTATTGGAAAAAATAGTGAAAAATTGGACTGATCGAATGGACCGTGTAACTCATAGCTGCGACGGACATATGCCGGAAATCATATTCAAAAAAAATAAATGCCATGAAATTAGCTACCAGACGAAATTCATTCCAATAATATTGCTGTCATGTATTATTATTTAAATTTCTCAAGCTCTTAAAAAAACACCCTTTATTAAGGCGACTCTGGACTGACATTGTGGTGCTGAATACTCAGTTTTACTGTATTTCTCCTTTTGCATCCAATGAAAATTTGTCACATGTCATTCTGTGCCTTCATCTTGTAGCAATCCACGAGATCTACACTGGAAGTGACACAATAATCGAACGTATCCCACATGAATCCAGAGAAATGGTGATGGAAACCTTTGAAACCTTAGGTAACTAAGCACATTGTATGGTTTCTGTGAACAGACTTCTGCTGCTTACGAAGCAGAGCTGGGAAAATTCCCAAAATAATGTAAATTTACTTCTGCATAACTCTTAAGGGAATGAAATACAATCAAACCCAGATGTCATCGATGTAAGCAGGTTAGATAAGAGTGCCTGTTGGAAAAACCAACTTTCTTAGGTCAATGGGCCCATTGTGATGACACGTAGATCTGTGTTAGATAGAACGCCAAGCTGTCGTGCATATCTGCTTATAAGACGGTGCCTAGTGATGACACTTATGAAAACGCTGAGATTTGGAAGATCAAACTCTTAGAGCTGTTCATATCAAGCTTTGGTCAAAATTACAGATTTGTTGGTCGCTTGACATGTTCACTCAACAGTCCACCTAAGGTTTGTCCTTCTATTAGCATCAAGCTTGATTATTACTCGTAGTTTGCACGTAGCGATCGGTATACCGATGACATCTTCCTTAAGAACGATAGGTAGAGTGATTTAAATTTTGGCGAGTTCATCGGCCCTACAATTTTCTGAATTGTCTCCATGCCTCTGTACACCCAACAAACGTGAATGTTCAACTGCTCCTCTATCTTCGTAAAAGATGACGATGGCCGGCAGTCAAGAATTTTAAAATTTTGTGAAACTGAATCCACTGGTTTCAATAGTTGCCTGACTATCTGAAAATATGGGATATCACTTGCAGATATCGCGTTGTTTTTCAGCCAGGATGGGACTTTTATTTCCGTTTAGAATAGAGCGATTTGGAAACGGAAGGAGAGGTTTATGTAAAGCTTATCTGAGAAAACACCGTCACCAATCCCTCCATCAGTCTTGGATCCATCCGTACAGAAATGAATTGACTTGCACTCCATGAAAGCATCTTCCTTCCAGGAAAATCTTGGGGGTTGCATATGAAAGTCTTTGTCAAACTAATGTTGGGACGTCATATAGTCGATGTTCACGGAAAGGATCTCTGTCAAAAGTTATAGCATGACCAAATAGTTTATTGGTTCACTAAGTAGTCTCTTTAAAGCAAATGGTATTTCGCAGTATCAAAAATACTTCTAAGTAAGTAAGCCTTTACAAAATTCCAGCCGAATTTAACGGACTTGGAGGCCTGGCAACATTTCTAAATGCGTCAAACCAAAAATGTGATTTTACAAAACTAGAGCAGTGGCCAGGTTTTGCAATTGTAGTCGCAAAGCAGAGAGACCATTCTGCCTCCCCTTACAAATTCCATTAGTCTGGCGACTCCCTATATAGGTACACTATTGTATTAGCTCTTAGTTATGCTATCAATCATGAGGAATATCAAACACAAACGAACTGCAGACAACATTGCAATGTTAGCTGCAACTTAGAGGGAGTGAGAAGCTTTGCCTAACTAGGATCCGCTGTTGGTTCTAAAAACGATACTGCATCAGAAAATGAATGAAAATGTACAATTGCCCCAGTATAATGCTCGTACCAAAACCACTCAGCTTAAGAACAACATTCTTAGTTAGACATTCGTGGTAGTTTACGCTGAATGCTCCTGATCAAGGATATTGGATGGCGTACTAAACGAAGTTCTATGTTGGATATATCAGACACAGGTTTGTAATTTGAGACTTCTGTTCAACAGAGCATGACAGAAATATGATTGCATAATTTGAAGAGGAAATAAGGCATTCTTCCTATTTATTCAGCCTTCCTTTCCTGCATGATTAAGCCTCTGCCCTTTTCACGAGCTTCAAGACTATCTATGTGTCTGTAGTAATTTCCGCTTACGAGTAAGTGTCATGAAACAAACCGATGATTCTTTGACATTCAGGGAAATTAAGAAATTTAGCTTTTAAATTTGAGACTGCTTTGAATTCAAAGAGGATCGACGTTTAAATTCCAGAAATCGTTGGGAGCACAACAACATTATCGTTGAAGATTTGTGACCCGATCCAGCTGAGTGATCAATTGCTACATGATGGGTCGTAATAAGAACAGACACCCTCGTTCAATAATGTTCATCCTTAAAAGCCCCCAATACGTCGTCTATTTGTGTATAATGGGAGGTCACTTCCTGGACCCTTTTTGCCTTGCTTTTTGCGTTTGCATATATTCATTGGAAACGAAGCCAGACATTGTCTCATAAAACAAATTTGCATCACCTTATTTCAAGGTCCAGTGACATAGATTAAAACGTTTTCTATGTTTAAATCGCCTCTTAGTAGATAGAAGCAGCTACTGATCAAAATATCATATCTTCGCTTTCTGCACTAACAACACTCCGCGAAAGTAGGTCAAAGCTCTTACGTTTAGTGGAACAGCATCTGGAAGATAGTCTTTTTGCATATACCCAAATGTTGTTGCACAGCTAGTATTTCTTAGTCGAGAACACTTTTCTTATTCTCTAGGGAACACAAGTACTTGTCCTGTACTCGTACACGTGGTCCAAAAGGAAAGGCTTTGAGTCATTTCAAATATCCAAAGTATTAGCAGACGATTTGCTTAATTCCAGCCCTGCAATATGCAGGGTTTGGCGTGGTGGTTTGGCGAGAAATGGACTCATGATTCCAAGTCACTGTATCAATTTGTTAGGAGGACTCGAGAAAGTGCCTTAACAATTGAAAGGTTACGATAGAGAAGGATGTGGATATCAAAAAAACCGAGTCGTATTGTCTGTAATCCGTATCAAAATAACATTCATAGTCGTATGAGCACATGCGCCTACCCATGAGACTGCTGGTCCCATCAAAAAGCTGCTGATCTCCTGGATAGAACTTCCAAAACTCGGAGTGCGATGCCAAAGCATTCCAAGCTCGTGCACTTTGGCTCCAAAATTTTCTCGTGTCTGCCGAAGTTTGAAACCCACTCTTCAGTTAAAGGACGCTACAAACGAGCCAAAAATAAGACCTAATATGGTTTACCGCGCCTGGAATAACAAGAGTCCACTAAGACAGAAGCCCTGAATACAAAACTTTCACTGATGGCAAAACGTAGTGGTTCAATTTCGCAATATCATAACGATAAAGAACAAACCCACAAAAAGATACTTGTGTAGATGAATGCAAGTGTAAGTGCATATCTTAAGGCATTGCAACGTAAGATAAGAGCAACTTCAATCGCATTGAAATCTACAGCGTGATGACCGAATTAGGAATACCGCTAAAATTAATAGCTCCTCCGACTTTTAACAAACATGTACAGAACAGTGCAAGGCCAGTCTTTGACGTCAAGGGAATGGAGGGTAGGTCACTTAGCTATTCCCGAAACTAGAAACTTATGCCCTATATTGCTTATGGTGACAGAATGGGACAATAGAGCTTCGATGGTTAGGAAATGATAATGGCAAATTGTTTATTAAGTTTTTAAACGTAATCCTCCTGGTTTTTGATGGTACATTGTTTGACCACAAGAATTGCCACAAGATCAGCTTAGTCTCGATTGAATTACTACGTACAACGAAACATATCGCCTTCGTTTTACGCTTCAAAATTTACAATCAGGGCAAGCGTGATGTTGACGTGGGAATATAGAGAGACCATCATACTTTGGCAGCTACTATACATTTTCATACTTTACCGGTTAACATTAACCAGTCCAACTTATAAGAATATCCAGGTCTAATACCGACAAACCGCGAGAAAACGGTAAACGACTGACAATGATCACCTTGCGACGAAGGATCGATGATCGCATTGAACTCCAAGCACTGCTACTTCAGTAGGGTTCACCGAACTAGCAGTCCAGTACCTGTTAAAGAGAAAAGTGTGTAGTGCAGCGTAATGTTAGACGAGGTAAGAGCATCTACCTACAGCAATGCTAGCCACCGATGCTAAAGAATAGGAAAGAAGGTGCGACAGCACGACTGCATATATTATTGTATTACTTAGGAAGTCGTCGGAGGCCGAAGTTCTTAATTCAATCTAGTAAAAGGCCTACACCTTATCTGCTGACTTTGCACGAGGAACAGCTTGCCAGACAAAGATACTATTTTGTGCTTACCAAGTTGAGCAACAGCGCCTTGAACCCAAGCTCAGGAGTTGTGAAATAACAAATACCCCATTAGGACCTAGCGACCCAGTTAAGCTGAAATTACGTTTTCGATAAGGGTCCTGAATCAAAATAAGGAAAGACCTTCAAATCGACCGAATTGCAGAACTCCGAACACGATGGCCTGCTAGCTTAGTTGCCGGACTAAATCCGCCGGCTGTCAGAGGACCTTCAAAAGTTAGTCAGCTGTTACAGTAGCCTTTGTACTTCAGCCCTACCTGCTATGATTGGTAGCTTGTTTAAACGTGCGAGCCCCGTGAATATGATTAAACTGGCGGATAGATTTATGATCTGCATACTGTCATATCACCTTGCGTATGTTGAGCTGTCGAAAACGGCTGTTGGCAATAATAAGTTTTGTTCCTCTATAAAGTCAATTAGTCTGCTTCCATTTGTTGAGGTGTTGTCGTGCACAACTGACTTCTGAGCTAAAGACGGCCCGTTTTTCACTCTTAAATCAAGGACTACGAAGATCTCCAGTGCATGTAGGTGTTCATAGAGACAACTTAAGGTATCAAACTCTGTCTCAAGCATAAAAAAACTTGAATTTAATTTTTCTTTCGCAAAAATGGAAATTTTAAGTCTACAAGCGCAAAACCATAAAAATAAACGAAAACATCTCATTATCTGCAGCCATCCATACCGAAAGTCAATTGTTCAGTGTACATCAATTTTTTTTTCCAATCGTTGCTCCTCCAGTAAATCTCGGGCAATCCATCCAACCAACCAACCAACCCACAGACCGACGAACGGCATCAAAACTGAAAAAGCCGGCAAAAATACCTCAAAATTCATCAAGTCACTCAGCGAAGCAGAGCGAAGCTTCACGCTATACTGGAGTCAAATGGCACAATTCTGGCGTTGCAAAAACCAAAAACCAAAAAAAAAAAGACAAAAATCAACCACAATTGTGGAAGAGTATAAAAGATTCTCTCAAACAAACCAACAACAATTGTCCATCCATTGTCAGGGAATTTCTATTCGTACAGAGTGCAAAACCCATCCAAGCAAGCACCATCAAGTGCATAAGGACTGAGCTTCCTGTATTTGTCACTATCTTGGTGGCATAAGCCATGATCCACGAACCGTGAACCATAAGACATTCGACATAAGCCACGAAGTGTGAAACCTACTCTCAAGCCTCTCCCGACATCATAATACCAAAAGTGTCAGATATTTTTAGACGGATGAGGGGCTTCACTTTCAATGCACACTTTTCGCAGCAAAAACCCGCCGCGCTACCCCCTTATGAGGGGCAAAAGATTAATGAGTGAATCCCACTACATCCCCCTTGAAATGGGCAGTTGAAAGCGACACACGTGGGGGCGTATGTGCGATGCTCGCTTCGAGCGTAATTCCTCTGAATTCAATTTTCATATTCCAAGAAGTGCCCTGACCCTTTGATGACCGACCGACGCGGGCCATCCATTTGAGATGAGTCCAATTATAATTTAATTACTCGGCCTCCTCTGAGTTGGGTGAAAATAAGAAAAAAAAAAAAAAAGAGGAACGCCGCCACTGGCGACGGTATACAGTAGGCCGGTCAACTGTATGAATAATGTTTACTCCAGGATGACATCCAATAGCTGGTGACCGGCATCGGTTGTGTTGGTGGGACCGTCTAATTAAGGCGACATCAATGCGAACCATGGAGCGCAGCCCCCCAACTGTGTGCTGGTTGGTAATGGGTGCAGTGGCAGACTGATATAATTATCCGTCACGATAAGTGATAATTGAATAAATTGAATGACGCCAATCTCTTTGCACGATTAGCGCGAAGAAAGACGACGTACGACAACGAAGAGTACTATATAAATGCGAATACGAGTGCACTAAGGGGGATAGAGCTGCCCAATTAATTAAACGAAATGCACGAGGAAATAATTGTTAACTTTTAACACATGCAGAGAGTAAACTTGAATGGCCTCGAAGGAGGTTTAGATGGTGAAAGTAGTTTTAGATACTCGTAGTTTCCTGATGGATACAACGTAATTGGAGATAAACTTTAAGTGAATGAGTTAAAAATAGAACGAGGCACCTTCCGTCTTAAGTTTACTATTGACACTATTGACTGACATGTTTTTTTTTCTTAGATTAAGATACACAGTCAGAACAGAAGCTTCGAAAATGAACGACGTTTGATGCTTTTGCATAACTCACCCTGTTCACCTCTACCCTTGCAACCTAAATCTGTACTGGCAAATTACGATGGAACCTGATATCAACCTCTTCCTCCCAGACTTCAACCTCATAATCGACAGGAAATACTTTTTCAAACACAGTGAGTCAGATAGTTTGATTGTTGCACTCGATCAGAAAGATGTCGGCTGATGAAGTTACGATTTAAGTTGTTTGAAGGCTTTAAGATCGCTAAGAACTAAAAAAATAAGTTCTTTGGATACGCGTACTCTGCGTAAGTCACAACATGCGAACATGAGAGGCACATCGGTGAATACGGCACTCAAGAGGCTAGTATCAACGAAAGACTGATCCTTCGTTCTGAGCGATTAAACAATGGAATTTTGCTCAACATCGAAGAAGCGCTCATTGAAATATTGGAGGACAATGGCTTTAGGTTGACGACCACTTTCTAAGCCACTACTACCTGTATTGCAAAAATGTTTCATTGCAAAAGGCTGGAAGTCAATCTTTCGAAGACGGCCCGTTTCGACCAGTTTTTTTTTACACCAATTAGAGACTAGTTTTCTATTTTAAGGAAGGAACCTCACTTAGGCTATCTAAATCCACATGATGCCTAGACGTGAGAAAGGAAAAGATCGTATAAAATAGGCACGTGTAGCTTTCTAACCTTGAGAAAAGATGTTCAGCACCACCAGCCGCTTCAAGCTAGATACAGTGTATGAATATTGGCAAGGGGCTCTATATTATGGTGGGAGACCTTAGAATGCCGTAGGAACACCTATGGACACCAGCAATCTACGACCTTCGGCCTTGGGCCAACGGCAGCACTCACATCCCGGAACGGGTTACTGGCTCCGGTGTAACCGACCCCTCGTTCTAGGGGCATTAAAAATGTCATTGGTCCTCCGGGTTGGCGGTTATACCGCCGGGGTAACTGCCCGGCCATTTAAAAAAAAAGCATAAGTTACGAAGCATCAACAAGCCTCGGATATGGACGGATCTACTGTTGACAACCCACGCAAACGATTTATGGAGAATGATATGCACGTGGAATGTTAGATCCTTTAATAGACCACGTGCAGCCGAGCAACTAGCGGAGGCCCTAGACTGTTGCAAAGCAGACATAACCGCCATTCAAGAAATGCGATGGGATAGGCCGGACGATAAAAAGATGAAAAACTGCGACATCTACTACGGCAATTGCTATCGACGGCAAAAACAGCGCTTATTTGGATGCGGATTTGTTGTCGGAGGCAGACAAAGACAAGAAGTCCTGAGCATGTGAGCGAGCGCCTCGTAGCAATCCGCAGCAAGGCTAAATTCGCCAACATTAGCCTTATATGCGCGCATGCCCCCACAGAGGAGAAAGATTACGACACCAAGGATGCCTTCTATGAGCTCCTTAACAAGACCTACGAGCAATGCCCTAGCTATGACATTAAAATTGTCCTCGGTGATTTTAGTGCAAAGCTAGGAACGGGGGGTATCTTTGGTGGAGCAATCGGAAAATATAGCCTGCACAACACCACCTCCGATAACGGATTCAGGCAAATCAACTTTGCGGCGGGTTGGAACACTGTCGTGGCTAGCACGCGGTTCCCACATCTCGACGTACACAAGGGGACTTGGAGAACTCCTGATTCATCAACAGTCAACCAGATTGATCACATTGCGATCGATGCAAGACCCTCCTCCAGTATTATGGATGTCCGTACATTCCGAGGAGCCAACATCGAATCGCACCATTACCCTGTTGTAGCCAAGGTACGATTGAGGATATCCCAAACTACACCAAGACAAAGTAATGCTGTGAGAAAATTCGACGTCAGACGGCTACAATCGCAAGAGATCGCCAAGCCCTTTTCCGATCGAGTGCCTCTTAATCTCTTAAGAGGTCCAATGCCGCCAGCATCAAGCATCGAAGACTGCCAAAACGCCATCAGAGATGCCGCTTCTTATGTGCTGGGTTTCACTCGTCCACCACAACGAAACCCCTGGTTCGATGATGAATGCCCGCAAGCACATGCAGCAAAGCAAGATGCATATAAAGCGGCGCTGATTAGAAGGACCAGAGCTGCTCATGAGCTCTATGAGCGGAAGAAGAGAGACGAACAGAGGATTCTCAGGAGGAAGAAGAAAGAGCGTGAGAAGCGTGCGATCGAGGAAATTGAGAGATACTACTCCAGGAATGAGGTTCGGAAGTTTTACCAAAAAGTAAAAATAACATGCCGCGGAAACAAACCCCGAACCGAAGCCTGTAGAGATGAACAAGGGAACATCGTAGTAGAGTCGCAGTCGATGCTGAGGATTTGGAAAGACCATTTCTGCAGACTGTATAACGGCGATGACGGACCAAATACCGCTGTCAGGCAGAATCAACCTTTCAACCTGGACGATGATGACCAACAATTCCGTCCACCCGACCTGGATGAAGTGAACATAGCTATATCGAAGCTTAAGTCCAACAAAGCTGCTGGAGCGGATGGTCTGACTGCCGAGCTTTTCAAAGCGGCAGGCGATGACTTGGTAAGAAGCATACACCAACTCATCTGTAAAATATGGTCGGACGAAAGTATGCCCGATGAATGGAACCTCAGCATTGTTTGTCCGATTCTCAAGAAAGGAGAGCCTCTGAACTGCGCCGACTACAGAGGCATCAGTCTCCTTAACATCGCATATAATCATATCCGCCGTATAGTGGGAACGCCTGAAGCCGTTCGTCAACAACCTGATAGGTCCAACCATAGATCCATAGTGCAAAACTTACGAGCAAACACAAGAGGCACTATCTTTCAAAAGTCCGTCCAACTACTCGCATACGCCGGCGATATTGACATAATCGGGAGAAAGCAACGTAATGTCTGCGGCGCTTTCGCGAATATTGAGCCGGAAGTGGCGAAAATGGGTTTAGCGGTCAACGAAGGCAAGACCAAGTATATGCTGTCAAGCAAAAAGGACAACCAACACCGACGTCTCGGGCAGAATGTCACCTTCTACAGATATAACTTTGAGGTAGTTAATGACTTTGTCTACCTAGGCTCTGCTATAAATACAGACAACGACACCAGCGCTGAGATCAAACGAAGAATAACTTTTGCCAACCGCTGTTTCTTTGGGCTAAGATAATCCCGGTCCTGCTCTATGGCGCAGATGCATGGACATTATCAAAAATGGATGAGGGTGTTCTTGGTTGCTTCGAGAGAAAAATTCTTCGGGCGATCTTTGGTCTCGTCTGCATTGACAATTAGTGGAGGAGGAGATACAACCATGAACAACGACATCGACCTAATCAGAAGAGTGAAGATCCAAAGACTGAGATGGCTGGGCCATTTAGAGCGTATGGACACCAATGCTCCGGTCCAAGAAGTCTTCGGATCCGATCGCGAGAAAGACCAAGACTCAGGTGGCGCACGCAAGTGGAAGGGGACCCCAGCCAACTTAGAGTACGAAACTGGAAGCAGCAAGCCAGGGATCGAGCTGGCTGGAGAAGCTTGTTGACTGAGGCCCAGGTCCACCACAGACTGTAGCGCCACTAAAAGTAAGTAAGTAAGTAAGTTCCAAGGCCGACTTTTAATAGGAGGTCCTCTTCCTGGCAGAAACCAATCAAGAGACTCGCTTTGTGCACAGACGATTTCAAAATGGATAAGTCATTCTATCTTTGAAAAACAAGATGGATGCAGCAAAGAGACAGTACATCCAAGCTCCTGCAAATATTATCATCAGATAGTCGATAAGCGGTCTGTTTAGACAGCCAGGTAGATATTAAGGCCTGTTGAGTAGAAACCTTCAAGAATCTGTGGAATAGCACACATAGATCGCAATCTTAGTTCAACTTAACAGGTGTGCAATAGCTACAGCCATTTGACCAAATTAGAACATTTTGGCCCTCAGTAAGACCTATCCGCTGGGATCCGGGAGTTAGTTCTGATATCAACAAAGGCCACTACCCCATATAGATCATAATGAATGTTTGTGTGTGTTATGCAACGCCTTCTGTAGAAGCAACAGACGAATGAGTCTACCTCGAACCTTTTGAATTGAGCAACCTTTTGAAATTCATGTCACTAGCGTTGTCTAGTGGCTTCTTTTTATGGGTTTCCTTAGACAACCCTTAACCATGCTTCATGGACAAATTTAACCCTTCGTAGGTCGAAGGTGAATTCCTACTCTTTCATCATTTGACGACTTCCTGATCTATACGAGAAGTCTGTTTTCCCCTTCATCTCGGCAGTTTTATGATCCGCCAAATAGATAAGAGAGTACAGACAGGATTTTACAGGTCTGCACCTATGTCGACAAATTTAGAAATGACGACTTAACCGATATTGGTTGTCAATTTCATAATTGCAACAACCATAGCATACAAAAAGACTCAATAGCTGGAGTACCACAAGGAAGTACACTTCGGCCTGATCTGTTTATATATTTCGGAAACAAGCTACACTCTTCGATTACTCTGTCTCACTTTAGTGCTTCGATATGATCAGCCAGAGGGACAGTTTAATTGCCTCAAACTTTATTTTTTAATCGTGCTTTTAAGGTCCATTTTATGAACCTTAAATTGTAGATATTTTTTAAGACACAATTGTGATTGTTTAAGACTTTTTCAGCTCGATTAGCTCAGACTTATAAGCTCGGTTGAGATGTTGATATCGCAACAAACTCCCCCCTTTTTGTAAGACACACTGTTCAACCACAACCTTGTTAAACAAGCCAAACCACACGACTAACATTATTGTCTGCCAATCGACACGCATACCAGTTAGTTCAAAGAAAGGTGCTTAAGCAGGTTGGTAGAAAGAAAGTTTCACCTAATAGATACAGATAGGCACCAATGGCTAGTAAACTGCAAACTGCATCATTTACGAATGCTCCTAGTACAAGCAGTTACCTTCAAGACCACGTCATTAATTATTCGCGCTACGGAATTGGTTTCAACTATGGCTTTGCGACTACAACTACAACTACTCATGAACGTACGCTTGATTGGTGCTTTGGGCTTGATTTGTTGGAGTGGGTTATCGTGAATGCAATACCTGGAGGAGATCTGTTTCAACCATACCCGGACCACTTGAGTTATTACTTCTCATCGTGTTCGGACAGATTTTTATTTGAATTTTTTTCTTTTGCATTACATTTTCTCTTCTCTCTTTGTTTTAATTGTATAGTGTATCTACTACACGGTTCGGTTATCTTAGCTAATTCTACAAATCAAGACTTTGCGAAAGGCTTTTTCTCTTGAGAAACACCTCCCCCGATTACGATTATAGGAGAAGACAGACTGCCAGGGCATGAAGAAAAATTTCTCTTTTCCTTTCCCTTGTGATAGTAAACAACTTTGATTCGAGTGATTAGGAAGATTAATCTTAATTAAGTGACGAGCTCACTCGACCTACAATTCATCTAAATGAATAGATATTCACGCATACATACCATACCATATGTTTTATACAGAGGCACGATGCAAACATAGAGATACTGAAAGAGACAAATGGCAAATGAATAGATTGGTCGTTGTGCATACTTTGTGACTACTTTTAGACTTGACCTAGTGACTTTGGGCCATTAATGTTAATGGTTGTTGGTAGTGGTACTGTATTGAAATGCTGCGCCATATGTTTATTTAGATACATTCAGCTGAAGGAAATTCTCATTTGAGTTTTATTTGGTGGATAAATTGTTTTATTTTTTCTCCTTTTTCTCTCCCTATATACATTTTTTTGGTGCCACTCATACTGGTATTGAATGCACGCACCAGACAAGTACTACTGAATCTGGGTAGAGTAATTGTTTAGATACAAAAAAAACTGTGACCAGGCAGGCTGAAACGGAAACTGTCAGTGGCGGAGAGATGATGATGATGATGAGAAAGAAGAACAATTACAAATTCTTGCTGTTGTACGCAAGATTCAGGAATTACATATGAGCATCCATAGATACATGTTGCTGCAATACTATATTTACACTTACAACGATGGCTAATTGGGGTAAGTAATCCATGAAATATAAAGCCGACATATCCGTCTGAAGTTACAGATTCGAATTCGTTTGGGGGATAGCAAAAACACAAGTTAGTCATGAGCATCTACTCGTACCCATAGATAGAAATGTGAGAGAGTATCTTATCGGTTAGGGTGAGTCTTAAGTGGGTTTCTAATAAATTGTGATTCTTTGAAATACTGCGGATGCATTCTGAGAATGAGTTCATTGTACAAGAACACAACTGTACGTTCAAAGATTTATTAAGCGTCAGTAGCAACTATTTAATTTCGCAATGGTTTGCGACTATTTATAACGAGAACGCAAATATAGTGCCATTGTTCGACCATTTCTTTTAGTTTTAAGAAGTCTGGGTTCATCGGGCTTATAATTGTACAGTTAGTTCATAAACTTCTATGACTACTAGTTGATGTTGTTCTGAAAACGTAAGATATTCAATATTATTTGAAAAGATGGCGCATTTGATACAATATTTGTTAGACAAGTCCAAAATTTAATTCAATATCTCCTTCAAATTTCGACGAAGGGGACAATAGGGACCACTATATGTCGATGAATTATTCATTTGCTATCATGAGCTATAAGAAAATATACGAAACAAAGTCTTCATCAAATTAGTTGGGGGCCAAAGTAAGGTGCCACATGGTTCCATACTCGGGCCTCTATTCGTTATTTTTTCAGTTTTTCAATTGGCCAAGTTGAAAAGTGCTTTCAATTCTTCAAAATAACAATTCGATTAGAAGCCACTCTTAAGTTGAGCAATCGTAAAGCCTTATTAGCTGCCTCATTCATCTTATTGCTGGTCAGTGCATAAAGGCGGCCAATATCCTTTAGTAGCATAACCCCAATGGAGATATCAATAACAGTACAGAGCCGTGAAAATATTGTGAGAAGGTTTGAACGACTGTAATTACAAGAGATCGCCATTGGATGCAATCACGAGCGCTGTTGTGAGAGTTGCTGCTGTCGAAAGGGATATTAAAAATTCGAAGAAACTCATCACATGCAGAAGGTTACGAATATGCTCTCATGTATCATTTAAACAAGGCAAAGGCCACGAAATTTACCGTACACCGGTTAAAAAAGGAATGAGTGAGGACAGTAGTATCCAAGTACCTAAAATTCAATGAATGGCATATGAGTATCGACGAACCGATGAAAAAAGGGATATAAGCCTGCTAAACATGGCATACAAAATCCTTGCTTCTGCAATATGACAATTTTACTAGCCCATATCAGTGTAGTTTAAGGCCATCTCGAGTTTTGACGCTCACGTTAACAACGAAAGGTGGCACCTACATACTAGGTGGGGTGAAATGTAACCTCCTTGACCGCCAGAATGAGCTTCGACTCCAAAAAAGGTTATGGTGCCTTGAAGTCCGTTCATATTTAGGCAGACATGACAAATTTCAGTGCGATACTGTTTTTGATTTTGTTTTGACAGCTGATTGTTTTTGACGAGTTTGGTATCATGTTGAGTATGGACAAAAACGATTTTCGTTCTCTCAAAAAACATTATTTTTTGAGAGGCAAAACGGCGAAGGAAACAAAAGAAAAGTTGGATAAATATTATGGGGCTTATGCTCCGTCAGATTACACCATCAAATATTGGTTTCGAGAATTTCGTGGTGGCCGCAACTCCACTACCGATCAAGTCCGCAGCGGCAGGCCCTCCGATGCGGTTACAGAGGACAATGTCAAAAAAATACATGAAATGGTGTTGGATGACCGGAAAGTGAAGGTGCGCGAGCTAGCAGATACCACAACGATTAGTACTGAGCGCACACGCCATATTTTGGGCAATATTCTGCATATGAAAAAGTTATCCTGCAGCGGGTATTACTGTGCATTATTGGAGCGATTGAAGGCCGAAATCGCTGCAAAACGGCCTCACATGAAGCAAAACGAAATTTTGTTTTTTGCAAGACAATGCGCCGGCGCATAAGAGCATCGCAACTACGGCTAAAATTAATGACTTACGGCTCCAATTGCTGTCGCGTCGACCGTCCCTCGGACTATTATCTCTTCCCAAACCCCAAAAGATGCCTCATCAATAAAAAAAATTCAGCTCACGTGAGGAAATCATCGACGCCACGGAGGAGTATTTTGCAGACCTTCCGGAAAATTACTTTTCGGACCGGATCAAGAAGTTCGAAAATCGCTGAAATAAGTGTATCAAGCTAAAAGGGGACTATATTGAATAAAATAAAAAAAAAACATTTAAAAAAAATTGTTTTCCATTCCCAAGGAGGTTACTTTTCACCCCACCTAGTAGTACTGATCTGCCTTATGGAACTTAAAGCTGGTCCCCTGACTAAAGCATTCTACTTAGAACATTTGTTCTCAGAGAAATATATTTAAGTGTAAGACTGATTTGTAGTCAAGCCGCTGCTTGAAAGTTCGCGGAAAATGGAGAGCTCAAATGATTGTGAAGAATTCACTCTAAGTATCCAGGCTTAAAGGGTATAACTTACATCTGTATACCACCCTTTTAATGATCAGATATTGCTTCGACCATTAAGTCGAACTCATTCCAGGAAGACAGAACTTATGATAATGTTCAGAATATTTTTGAAGCAACATAAAGCTTACCGTAAGAAGTAACCATCTCGTAAGTGTGCTTAATCCAACAGGTACTCGAAGGGGTCCACCATCTTCAAAGGAAAATTAGTGGTTTCTATGTGATGTCATACGTACGTCATGAATTTGATACAAAATCTTGTTCTACTTGATGAGTTTCTACACCTTCACGATGAAATTGTTTTTTTCAAACATGCTCTCCTGGCTTGGGATTTCTACTGTAAGAATTTTTATGATGATAACTGACTGATTGACTGACATGACTCTCTAGGTTGCAGGCTGCCTAAACGACTGGTTTTCGAAAAGCTTCAATGTTCCGTCGCGTATCCTTTGACCAAGAGAACTGTACTATTTTTTTGATACCAGATCGGACGGAGTGATTAGGTTGTTCGGAAAGTAAAAAGAAGACCGTATTTCATTTTCATAAAAAAAAAATGGAATTACTTCCCGAAAAACCCAATATATCCCAAATCAAGAACGAATAGGTCGTCATTCAAAAATCAATATTCGCCGACTAGAACTGTAAAACAGTCGAAGAGCAGGGACAAATGTCCAAAAGCAGAGAGAACTGTCGTTAGCTCTAATATACCAGAGAACATTGTGAAAATTGAAGAAAAAAATGCCGGAGATAGACCTGAACCCTGGGGCACACCAGCATCTATCATATTTTGCGAATTTTGTGAACTTGAATCAAATGCTCCGAGCTTTTCGTTGAAGAGAGATTGATCGAACCGAAATGCAGAATGAAATTGGATTCCGTCAAATGCACTTGAAATATCAACCCCTTGTGTTGACTTTGGTTTCACTAATTGGTGATACGTTAGCTAGAATCCTCTGTAGATCTGTTGCTCCGAAAACCGTTCTGCCGGTTATTAAGAAATTATCGTGTCTCGAGATTTTTCATAAACTGATGATTCGTCACCATAAGCACTACCTTTGGAATGAAGGGACGTAGGTACAATGGGTCCGTAGGTTTGGTGAGAATAGTATTCGCCTTTTATCGCGGCAGAATGGACAAATATTGTTTTTCTACTCGAAAGCACACCTAAAGAGTAAAGTTGATAAAAAAGGAAGTAGTTTTGCCTGATTGAAAGAACACCTTTTAATGAGGGGTAAATATATGTATGCCTGGATCCGTTGATTTCCGTATATTGAGATCTCAAAGGACTCTTGCTGCATGTGAGAAAAAGTCGACGTGCTCAATTGTAGATAGAGACATGGTTAAAAGCGTTGAGCTGGCTGCAAAGGTTTCATCAAGCAGATTGCTTTTGTGAGGCTAATAATAGGAATTTTATTGTTAATAGCGTTGGGATGGAGGAAGAAACAGAGTAAACGCAACGACCATTTAAAATTCCTTAAGAAGCTGCTAAGTTAGTTAAAGTATTCCTCTTATTCAATGGTCAGAGTACGAGAAATTGGCTGATATGACACAGTAGTCCGACCAGCCAGGAGTATAGAGCATATCAACGGTATACAAGTCTAGGGTGTCAACATTCAGGTATTTTTGTGTGATCATTTACTGGGCCCCCCCCAAATTATCAAGGGTTCTTCCATCAATGTTGTCTTATAAAAAGCGGAGGTAGAGCAAAACTTGACTTATCCAAAAATTCATCAGATCTGTCCATAATTTGTCCAGCCGCCATGGATGTATGAGCATCCCGTGAACTTAAGTCTCCACGACAGGCATTCACGTAAATCACAAGACGTTCTGTGGGCTCATTTACAGGCTGAGTGAAATTATTTTTCGCAGCGAAGGCTTCAACATGTAGTAGTGGATAGTTTGCTCGGGGAGATGGGATTGCAGCCAGTCAATATTGAATTCGAGATTGGAACAGAGATCACATTGTGATGATGAAGCAAGAATAATGGTACTAGTTCGCATAGACGTAATTTCAGATTTGAGTGACGACAGAATTGTGAGTAGTGATCTACCTGTGTTAAACTGAGTGCCAAACCAACTGATCTGTATTTACAGATGAAGCAGCAGCCGTATATCTATGAAAGTTCGTTTCCTTGGTGGTTCCATCAGTCATAAGTTCAGTAATTGGGCTTATTCATGAAATCTTCTCTATGCAAGATCAACTTCTGACAATTCTCCAAATGCTTTCAGCCAAGTTTAACACAACATACATCTACGTATAATATTACCACCCCCAACATCGTTTTCACTCAAATGTGCACCAAAGCAAACACCAACGAATCATGATGTTCTACTTAGAAAAGCACAAACAAAACAACAACAATTGTTCTCAGAACAAAATACTCCCTCCTCACACACGCGGCCTTCAGTTAAAAAAGAAAAGAAAAGAAGAATAGAACCAACTCAGCATCATTACCGGTAGCAACCACATCTCTCCATAGTGGCAATGGTAAAAATAAATTTAAAAAACCAACAACAATAGCAAATCTAACTTTACCTCACAGAATCCAATTGTTTGATGCAGTGTATCTCATTCACGGGAAAACAATATTTTTCCACTTAATTATTTCATCTATTGTATCCGTAACTATGCTGACACTTCACTCCGATGCACAGGCTATCTTCATCTCTCTGCAAAGCACTACACTACACTGAGCATCCCAACAACAATAAGAAAAATTAGAAAAAAAAAAAAATCTCACTCGTACCTGTGTATCTTTTACACACTTTCGAGATGGAAATATACACTAAATGGATTCTTTATTTTTTTTATATAAAACCGAGAAAAACTTGAAGACTCAACGACTATCTGAGGCACAATGAGCCACCTCTAACCACAACGACTGTTTACGACCGCATTGTACAGCGCATTTCTGCCGAATCTGGGGATGCAATTGCAATCTCAGCGACTTAACAAAACGGTTGACGTTATACTATTCGTCGACGTGGATCTCTCTCGACATTTTATTCATACGCTTAACTAGTGGGTAGTCTAGTCTAGTCAAAAACGTGACACCACCCGCCCCTCATATGATAAAAACAAAAATAAAAAACAAAAAACGGTTTTCCCCAGTAAATTGTCGGAGGAGACGGATGTCGACTATGTGAAGAGACATGAGGCGCCATCTGCCAATAGGCAAAAAAAACTAAGTAAACCAACAACTGGAATTAATTCACGAAGGCGGTACAGCAACGGATGATAATTATTACGAGTATGCAAGGTAACTAAGTATGTAGATACTTTCTGTTGAATACAAACATATCAACTATTTTGAGAAGAAAAAAAAGGGCATTTTTCTCATGGGAGATACTCGTAGGTGGTGGAATAGGACAGCTCCCAAAAGATGGGAAATCCTAACCTAGATGCGCAAAGTTTTATGATACTTATAGACTGCTTAGGTACTTACTACTTAGGTAAAGGATTTCAATTTAAACTTACCTGAAAAGAGAAGAAAGCAGAAGATAATTAGAAAGTGAAAATGCACAAAAGCACTTTGGTTAGTAAAGTTAAAAGATATATCATACACTAAGTAGATAGTTAATATGTCAAACGACTGCTGTCGCTCCTAGTGTAGACTCGCAAACTAACCAGCTACCCGTAAAAATTACGTGGTACCAGCCTTACATATTACAGCTTTAGTCACATCGAGAAATCTGAAGCAGCTTAGTGGCACCGTCTTCCTTGTCGTTTCTCCGTGTCCGTATCTGTCCTACTACAACTTAGTTCTTCTAACAGCACAAGTATTGACATACCCTCTCTGAAGGAGATCTGCAAACTAATCAATCCACGGTAAAAGGTTTTAGAATGCCTTAAATTTTTATTTGGAGATAATACGCTATCGACATACATTGGCCTCAAATGTTTGTAGCTTTCAAGGCTTGCATTGCATGCTGTCTTGTACCTACAAAGCTAAGATTTATATCGTGGTGGTCCCTGGAGAAAATGAACTTAATTTGCGCACCAATTTACGGATTTAGACAAGCTCAACATTTAGTAGTCAGGCAAAGTAGTCAATCTTGCTGATTCAACACTTTCAGTAAAGACTGGCTATTGATTGATTTTTTAATTAATCCAACAAGATTCTTCACGGGAGTAAGAAATGTCACGATAATGCAGATAATTTCAAAAAAATGTAGGAATTCGGCGTTATTTCACAATGACAAAGTGAAATAAAGCCGAATTCAGAGAGAAGTATACTGCTAAATACCCAAGAGTAAATATATTTACACTTCAGCTCAAGGCGCCTGCCTGACAGTTGTTGACATACCCTTAGCGGACCGACGAAGTCGCGTGAGCGGCTAAACCCTGCGAAAAAAAGGGTTAAAATCCTGCTAGCGAGCGAAGCGAGTCAATCACCTCATGCCTTAAATACACCAGACTCATTTGACGTCACCTTATCTGAATGTCTTTATAAATGAAAAGTGAAATAAGGCCGACATGGAGATTCGGCGTTATTTCGCTTTCATAAAGTGAATTTTGGAATTCGGCGTTATTTCACGAGCCACCCACGAGCTACCATCTCCTGAAAGCCGAGTGAGAACTATGGTCGATCTTTAGATATCCAAAATAGACATAAAGAGAAAGGGTGGCATGTCACACCACGAAATAACAATTCTGCATTAGAAAGGAGCTGGGGTAAGCCAGATTTTGAGAAAGCAAACTTTACGACATCAAAGTCGTTTTGAAAGGAAGTACAGCGACGACAGCCACAACACGGAGCTTCAGCTGTTGCATAGTGGCAACATTGGCTGCACGTCCAATTAAACAAAGACGATGAACAGAGTAGCGGATATGTTCAGTCTGTGATGTTTACAAACCAGAAACCAGAATGCAGTTTCTAAGGGCTACACCGAAAATGTTCAATGGATTTCGTAAAACGTAAAATGACTGCAGGTGTATTCGAAGATGTAAGTCCTATAAGTGGTTGAGGAAAAAACAAAAAGATTGGTTCCGGATCTCCAGATCAAAACAGGATTTGAAACCGAAAAATCTCAGCCACCTCTGGAGATGTCTCCTTTACAGTATCAACAGCAAAGAAAAGTTCGTAGTCATAGACGATCTATTCAACGAACCTAGTAACTTTGAATTCATTAATATGCTGAATCAGTAACCACAGTTGCTGTTTAGAAAGCACAATTAGCAGTCCGTATCCCAAAAAATCAACATATGGCAATCCTAGTGCGGGTTATTAAGAGAACGAAGTTTATTGAACTGAAATTCTTAAAGTCCCATAATTCAAATAAGACAACACGGCAAGCAATACCCTTTGGAAATGATGTTGCACATATGGAAAGACCTGGACCCGATCAAGGTATACAGTCCGTTTGATAAGATCGTATACGGCAAAACTCGTTTGGAAGTGGCATTTGCATTAGCAGATAAAAAAATACTTCTGCTAAGATGCTTTGAATAAAAAAATTTAAAAAGTGTTCAATTTTTGTCAGAGACGGAAGTATTTTAAAATGAGTGTCGCGTTTGCATCACGTTATGAAGCAGTATTCTTGTGCACGCATCCAAAAGGACCGAAAATGTCATACGAAGCAGCTGCTAAGCCATGAAAAAGTCAAAAGCATTTGTTAGCAAGTGGGTGCACCGTTATTCCCAAGTTAACAATGTGGATGATTTGCCGGATCGTGGGTCTATTCCAAAAATAACAAAAAAGCAAGACAAAATGATTCTACCCGTGTTTGAAAAAAATCCTCTTCATTTCTATCGTTACGTGGAGGACAAGGAATTTTACGTAAAAGGGGTCTAAATGTGTGTTGTGATACGGTACGAAGACGTTTACTAGCCAATAATGTAAAATTTCGAAGCACAATAAGGAAACCACTATTGTCAAAAAAACACGTAGAAAAACGACTCAGTTGGGCCAAGGACAGAATTTGGACAGAGATTGGAACAACGTTATTTTTTCGGATGACCGGACTGTCAAACACCCGGCAAAGGTGCACGTTTGGGGATGCTTCTCAAAACAAGGATTTGGCAATTTGTTCATGTTTACAAATAACTAATAACTTAAATGCACCCAACATAGTCAATATTTATAAGAAGGCTTTATTACTATCTGCCCAAAGGTGGTTTAAGAGAAGTAATGAGAATTGTTTACTGCAAGAAGATAATGACCCGAAACATCGCAGTCGTTTGTGCACTGCGTGGAAACAAGAAAATTACGTTAATGTTTTAGATTGGCCATCACAGTTGCCGGATGCAAATCCCATTGAAAATGTTTGGGCATTCATGAAGCTAAAGGTCCAAGGAAAGGAGATCTCGACGGTCAAACAATTGTCACGAAAAATACGAGTTTTATGGAGATCTTTGTCTCAAGATTATGCTATAAGATTAGTAGAAAGCATGCCTCGAAGACTCCAAGCAATTATTGATAATGGAGGAGAGTGGACAACATATTAATTGAAAAGTAATCAAGTAAATAAACAAAATAAACCAGTACAATTGATTTTTTTATTATTATTATAAGTTCTTCTTTAATTTTTGTCGTGTACGATGTTATCAAACAGACTGTAAAAGCAAAACATCAGGTTTTCATTTCCCTGCAATCCAGATAAGACTCAGAAAATTCAGACTTAGAACTCAATCAAAAAGGGCTCTGCATTTCAAAACATACTTGAACGAGTTGAAAGGGTTCAAACAGGGTCGAAACGCAGCTTCGTTGTAACAACAAATCCAAATACTTTCAATATTCTTCTTATTTCTTCACAAAAAATGTTATTGCCATGAGGATGATGTCTCGGCTTGAAAGACAGACGCTGGTTTACCTTACGAGTAGTTAAATCTAAAGGAGGATGACGCCTGAACATAGTCATGTTGGCAAACCCGATGGCGAACGTAAGCTCCCTTTCATTGCCACGAAGCTAGCGGCGTTTGGGAGGAATTAAAAGCGCCATGTTTAGTTCATAGAAGTTTGCTATGTTGGGTATGAAGTCAAGTCAGTTGGCTGTTTGCAGCTTGGCTGAAAGCTAAGTGGCCTTGCGTTACATTTATTACATTTATGATTTCTTGCATTACAATACTGGTATGCTGTCATTGGCCTCCTTTACTGGCTGTTGGTGACGAGTGCTTTGTGGTTGCAAAGCCATTGATATTGATAGAAATGAGACATTCTTATGAATACTCATTATACTGGCTGCACGGCGGCCTTCGAAAATGGCCCAACTACTCCGAAGAACTAGGCCGTCATAGACAAGAATGTGCTAAATAAACCAATGAAATGCCTGACGTTTTCATCCTTTAAGAAAAGAAAGCAACTTCAATAGACCACCGGCCTAGAAGTCTATCGTCTTTTTCACCAAAGATTCTGAAACAGGTGGTAGATGTGTAGGTGTGGGATATGATTGGTAGTTATCTGCCCAAATCACAACACGCGGACATGAGACCACGATCAGTAGATATGTATAGCACTTAACAGAGGATATCCCTCGAAATAAAGAAATCTACCCTTAAGAGCTTTTCTTGACATAAAGGGAGCCTTTTTACGCGAAGTGATTTTACGTAGTTCATAACGACACCGGTCCCTGTTACTCGATTGACATGAATCTAAAATCGCATAGAATCAATACACTTCTACTCTTATGTACACAGAGGACTAGCTGGAGTTCAAAGTCACCTAAATTCAGAGGTTAGCAAAACCTATCCTGACATTGTGATGGAACAGCTCTTAAACAAAAATCCTGGGATCAATTTGGACAACATATGGCCATTCGCAACCGATGGTTATTCTATCCTTATTCACACTATTTTGGTTTCCTAGCTGCTGTGCTCGAATGGCTCGAATCTGTTGGTGCATCTTCATAGGTTTGTAGAAGCAATCCTCCTGTCGTATCGACAAATTTGTCTCTCTTCTGGTTTAAGTGAGGAGAGACTTTTAGTCTCAAGGCATCTGTCGACCCACCGATCGAGTACTGCGAAAAGTACCTACAATAAGCCCTTAGCCCAAAGGTGTACTTGTTAAGAATACCGATTAGCAAAGTTCAGCAAGGTCAGTAGCCGAAGCTGGACCGTCTGCCACTGGCTTTAGATACTGCGGTGTTTGAAGTAAGCAGCTTACAAGTAACACAAGATGTCAAGGGAACACTGGTGTTCGAGTGTTCTCTTCTGTTATTATAAATGAACAGAGTACTTGTCGACTTTCATATTTAGTTTCCTGCATAAAAAGGAAGACATCTTCAACATAAAGAACATAACAGCATCAATTTCACTAGTTCACAACTTCCCCTCCTTATTTGATTCACATTTGGTGGCAAGCCACAAGAGTGTATGCTTGACCCCATAATATTAATATTAAATCAAATTCAGGGATAAGTCGGAGGAGGTAAGTATGATTACTCAGATGTTGGTTACCATCGATTTTGAGTATATTTCAAGATAATCTAGGTCTTCACTTGGAGAACATTTCTTCACACTTGTAACTTGTCATAATCATGGGTAAATCTTCACTTTACGTTCCTGTGTTTTACGACATACGCACATCTGTAAAAGTCATCTCCGAATTGTGGCAATGACATTTATAGCGCCACAATATGACATAAAATATCCAAATCCAAGTTTTCCTATTTATTTCCTCACCTCAGTCTAATCTCAATGTAAATTTAATGAGTCCTTACTCGCTCTCCAAAGTGAATACATACTCGTTCCTTCCCTCAAAACTCACCAGCGCAATTTTTCGTGCTTCTTCTGAACACCAGCTCTCGAATAAAAGTTCGTGTGATGCCCTTGAATAAATCACAAAAACTGGAGCAGAATTGTTTTATGGCCATAAAAGAATTTTATTTCGTCTACGTACGAAGTACGGAACTGAAATCCAAAATCGGATTTTATCCCCAACGTTGAGGGGTCTGTGTAAAATGTGGCACGTCAGCCCGGCCGCCCTCAGTGCCTAGATTCACAGGCTCGTAAAGCCAAAAATCCATAAAATATTTCCATTAATTTGCACCCACACGTTTGTCGTTAAATTTGTGAGACTATAGGACTATGACCATGTTGGGGAATGGAGTCCTGAGTTGATTTCCATAGTGGGATAGCATACGCCCCCGGATATTGGGTAGATGATGGGGTATTTTAGGGTCCTTGTCGGATGTTTAAAGATACTCCACTGTAGACCGAGGAAGGCCAAAGATCTAGGTTCTGGATTATGTTCATTGTTCTATTTTTCATCGCCCACCGTCTCTATTCATTTGTATTTACTATCTGTAAAGTGACAAGCTGTGTAATTACAGATTGAGTTTGTTTGGCCTACGGAATGGGAGAAATAAGATTGAGTGGGTGATTACTATTTGATTGTTTTTAATTGCTCATGCTGAGTGGAATTATGAATAGAAGTTGTGAGTAGTTTGTGGTTCCTATCGATTTACGTACGAGTATGTATAGATACGAGGCGCTGTTTCGAACATTGTTATTTTTAAGATACGAAGAGGGGTTTCATGTCACGAAAACAATTTTCTTTTGATCATCTTCCGAGGAAAATGATTTGAATAAGTTACTCGAAGGGACTTCATTTTATTACATCCTTCAAAAGTCTTCAGAGCAATCAAATAAGAGTTAGAAAGAATCATACTTTTATGTTGCGTTTACCCTGGACCAATAGAGTTTCAGCTAAACTCTTAAACTCGGGCTAAGAATTAAAAACTATAATTCAGAGCGTCCGAATCTTCCAGCGAGTCAACATTGACTTGACTCACTACCTCGCTATACAAAAGGTTAGCAAGAGACAACAGAACGCGTGACCCAAAGTCCGTCAACAACTCCAATGGCGCCAGCATTAAGTACCGAACGCTGTCCACGTGGCATCAGAGACGACGAAACTGATTTCTGAACTTCAACCGACCACCACCAAGAAATCTCTGGATTGATAAGCAATGTCAGCAAGCACATGCAGGCAAACAAGGAACGTACAGCTTCAACTACTGGCGAGAGCTGTTCTCGAGCGCTACGTGCGAAATAGACTGGAAGAACATATGATTTTCTAGAAAATGAAATAAGAGCGCGAAAAGCGCGGTCGAAGGTATTGACAGTTTGTACCCCAGAAACAATATACGAAAGCAAGGAACATATCAAGGCAATAAGACTTGTACAGAAGCCTGCAGAATTAAGAAGAAAAACTAGTAGAAGACCATTCAACTTAGACGATGATGGCCATGTCTAGTTTTGCCATCCCTCCTTAACTCGTCCGTCTAAGAAGAATGATGAAAGTGAATGTTCGGTCCACCATCAAGATTCGTAACCACTTAACCGCGATTTTTTATGTCAAAAAAGGTTTCAACAAGGTGACGCGCTGTCATATGACATCTTTAACATCATAGCCCTTGGAACTACTAGTTGGAACAATTGGCAGAACATAGCGGGCTGTCACTGGTGCGCTCGCTGTTGTCATTTTATACGCATCTGAGCGGGGCCTACGGTTTGTCGCCGAACCCGAACGGCACACCTTAGAAGCTTTTTCGTAGGCAATTTTTTACTTTCGCGAGTTTGCCATTGCCCGCCGAAAGGGTAATGGCGATTTGAAAAATTGTCGGTGACCCAGCCAGGAATCGAACCCAGACTGTCTGCGTAATAGTCCAATGAGCTAACTATCGCGCCATCGCCATCGCAGTGGACGAGACACCATCACAACATGAATCACACAATATGTTAATTGGGATAGAACATCGCAGTAGACAGCTATAACTCCGGGGTAGTTGGGGCCTTTGTCTACCTTGACTTTTCTATCAATTTCGCCATCAATACCTCAGAAGAATTAAACGAGAATACCTATTGCCAATCGTAGTTTTTTGGACTAAAAAGGCTGTTGAATAGTAAGGCCCGATCTAGAACAAATTAGTATATTCGCCCCTCGCACAACTAAGGGGGCTAGCCCATACACAAGACCTTGATCATGCCAATCGTACTTTATGGCGCTGAACCATAAACTCTATCGAAGGAGGCTGAAGATAACCTCGGTCATTTCGAAGAGAAAATCCTTCGTACACTATTTGGTCCCATATAGATACAATTCTATGGCCCATAGTGCCTTCGAATCCGACCCGGAGAGACAAAGGAGTAGAGGAAGACCTCACCTTCGGTGGCCCTCACAAATAGACCTCAACCGAAATGGATTACGAAACTGGAGGCAGTAAGCTAACGGATAGGCTTCTTAGTTGAGGCCCGGTTTCAGCCCAAAAGTGTATTCGTCTTTCCGATAGCTCGACATGTAGTGGAGTGAAACATCTTAATCATTCGAAACCAGTTCCATTTATTCCACTTCCATGGTTGCTGAATATTTACTAAGGACATGTATTGACAGTTATGTATTTGCAATTGTCAGTATTGATAGTTGTAGAATTATCAACAAGAAAATACGTCCTCTACGCCAAGTGACAGGAGATCAACGCATCCAGGCCAATGTCAGGATATCAAGGTCAACAAAAATCTCTTCAATCTACCTTAAACCTGTTCTATATGAATAAATAACCATTTCCAAGCCTATCCTGTATACAATATTTGACGCTTTAAAGGGAACATAATACCTTCAGTTGCCACTTCGTTAAACTGTCTCGAAACAGTTCATTTAAATTGCCATTCATTGTCTAGACACTGTCTTTATGGCGGCAATAAACAATAGAATCCTGAAATGATAGAATTTATCCATCCGTCGTCGTCTGAATTCTGACAATCGGTTTTCCTCTTCTGCAGATGCGACTACGATTTCGAACTGTATCCTTACGTTTGCATTTCTCATTGCAGACAAATTGGAATGAGATGAACGACATTAGCAGGAGGGTTAGTTGGGATAGAAATAGGAACTGAGTTCGAAATTGACCCCTTGACTGGGAGGACACTCTTCACAATCCGGTGAAGGAGTCTGATAGGATTGAGCTGTTGCATTGGTTCTTTGTTTTACCAATTCAAAGTGCAAAGTGAGATGGAATTCTGCCGATAAAGAGAGTGGAATTCTATCTTTCTCCAAGGTAGCTCAAGAACTCACTCACCACTCATCAAAGAAGAGAAACTTTGTTTATTTGGAAATTCTTAGGAAAGACATTTATCTGTATTGCAATAGAATTACGTTTTGAGATGTTTTTTTTTCTTTTTTATCTCTCAACGGCTTGGAAATTTTCTCCCCCGCGTACCTACGTAATCGTTTCTGACTACTCGTGTATGGGCACTTTGTAGTAGAGCTGATTAAACCAATCGTTTTTGTTTAGAGAAGCTTTCAAATGAGACTACATCTGTTCTTCGTCTATACTTTAGATAGCTGCGGAATGTTCTATTCAAAAAGAAGTATGAGTTTATGAATTTCAGTACTCATTTAAGATGTCAGATATTTGAGGTGTCTGTTTACAAAGTTGTGGCGTTTTGACTTTTGAAAAGAAACGAACGTAGTGCATGAGTATGTGGGGGTAATAGAAAGTATTTCTACTGCGACTAGTTCCACAAGGATTGATGTCAGAATTGCCCCAATTCATTTGGCGGCAACTACAATTCGTTCTCAACTTTGCCATTAGTGCAGGTGTTGAACTGCAGTACTATTTTCTCGTGCTCTGACAACTTATAAATTTTTTGACAACTTTTAATTTTTGTGTTTTAGATGAATGATACTGCAACCGAAATGTAACAACCTTGCGACAGATAACTCACTCAAATTTGGTCCGCACTTGCTAAACTTGGTGAGGTTTTCTGTACTATCTTAATCGAACGAGTATCCAAGTGATATTAGATAAATGTTGGTATACCATAAGGTTCCATATTAGAGCTCATACTTTTTTTTAATATTATTAACCTCTTTCAACGACGGGGAAACCGCTAGTTGTCAGACTGGCCGACAATTGCATTTATAATTTTATTGCATACGATTATAACAACGAATCGTTGGGGATAAAATGGCTGTCGAGCTGGAGAAGTCAGAACAGGCTCGAAGACTTCTACGCGGATAACTAGAAATGACAAAAACCAAGCGCATAAATATATCATAGGAAGCCGCACTAGCCAACGCGAGTCACTTGGTGACCACAGGTATAGAATGAAACAAGACAAAAATGCCGTCTAATCTGATTGCTACTCAGTCTAACCGATATGGGTTAATTAACTTTTCCTAGAATTTCAAAATTACTTGTTTCCAAGAGGAAAGTCGAAGAATTCTTCAATGTTAATAGGTATGGCGAAGATGTGACCAGAATTTGGGCCCGATTTTCAGTCCCTACCGTAAGATATCGTATAGATCTTCGGAATCATTCAAGAACTAAGGAGTGCCATCGAAAGAATTAACCCACTCTAATTTCGAATTTAATTCCAAAAATTACAGAAAAATCACTCAAATTTTTTTAATTCATCAATTGAAGCCAAATACGGGCTTGAAAACATACAAAGCCCAAAGGTTCCAGATCGAACGCCAAAAAGAACTTGGATGCGAAACAACGGGCAAAACGTTTGCAATCAAATTTTTTGACCAAATTTTCATGCATTGTAATAGACGATGAATCGGTTGTTCTTGCTGATTTCAACCAGCTTCCGGAGCGGGCATTCTATACCGCCAAAGGTTGAGGAAATGTTGAAGCAAAATTTCGAACCCAACCTAAAGCGAAATTTCTAAAATTCCTTGCTTGGCAAGCAATTTGTTCTTGCGGGCTCAGAAGCCAAACTTTCATCATGACTGGTTCAATAAATGGCGAAATTTATGTAAATGAGTGCCTGTAGAAGCGCTAAAGACTTTTTTACAAAAATCATCAAGAACTCCCCGTATTTTGGCCTGATCTTGCGTCATGTCTCTATGGAAAGAGAGCGATGGATTGGTATGAGCTAAACAACATTTCGGTAGTGCCCAGAGAGGCCAATCCTCCGAATTCGCTAGAACTTAGGCCAATTGAAAGATATTGGGCCCTGGTCAAAAAACAGGTAAGGGCCACCAAAAACAGCTGTTAACACCCTGGAGGAATTAAAAAAATGTTGGAAAAATAGCTCTAAAAAGGTGACAAATGGGATCATAGAACCAATTTCACTTTATTTTGTTAATTTTTACAGATTTGGAGACATAAAATAAATACGTTTTAGATTTTTTTTTAATCTTTTAAGTTCTACTTTTACCGTAATTTTTCGGGTGGGTAAATTTTTTTGATGGCACTCCTTATAAAGACCTGTTTCGACGAACAAACGGGGGAACGCAGATGATAATTTTTACAGTGTCAAGTTTATAGCTCCGCTTGCTGGCACGCAGTTCTCTATATTTATTCCTGATGCTAGTCGTTAAGTAAATCTTAAACCTTGCATATGCCAATTTTACGAGGTAAGAAAATGATTCAAAAGTTTGCATCGTAAGGTCATTGTAATAGTGTCTTCCTGAGACTCTTGCTAAGACTTGGAAATGACATTAAAATGAAAATCTATCCTATCGTAAGTGTTAACCTTCATAGCCTCTGTAGAGGTCGTCGTTATAGCATAAGCCTCATGAGATTATGATCTACTAGTAGACTGACTAGCGTTGTTAGTTTTGCTGTATATTGTTCAAGGATATCTTGCTGCCGTTGAAATCTGTTGACTTCCAGGCATAATTGTCTGGACGCTTCAGAGGTGGTTGTTGATTTGTATCCTTTACCCTTAAAGAACCTTCAGACTGGGACGGTCGAGGATTGATGCAAGTGTCCTCCAACTCACACACTAGGCTGACAACTGGTTTGCGCGTTTACTACCTAAGACTCTTATGAGGCAAGGCAACTAGCAGAGCTTGACATTTTTCTCAGCACAATGAACCTTAAATTATTTCCAACAGCGCTTCACAACCTGTAATTTTAATTCGATCAAGATGACCTTAAGGGCAACCTCTCATGGGAAATTGCCCATATAATCGTTACTTTGGTTGCCTCTGCTACATTCAATATTTTGTCTTGGAAGACACTCATGTCGTCTGAGAGGCGAAGTTAACATAGAAGGTTCTGGCGGTCTCTGACCCCTCCGTGGACTTGGATATCTGCCTATTATTGCTTTTTAAAAGACTGTATAAAGACAGTGTGTGTCTTGCCGTGTTTCTGTCCAGCTTTACGATGGTTAATTACTAGTTTATAGAGCTTAGCCCATTCGTCAAAGGTTCATGAATTTACAAATTGCAAAGAGGAAGTGGACTTTTAGGAAATCTCATGCAATCTTTACGGATGGCTCTTAATTCGTTCAAGAGATTAGAATGCTTAACCTCATGGATCTTGTTAAGATGAGAGATCTCCAAAACAATCAGTCATCGGCGTCCACTAGATTCAGTACCGGCACCTATACTTTTTGAAGTATTGCATGAAGGTTTTCAACAAGAATGCGATGTAGCTGTCAATGGAAAACTTTCACAAGTCGGAACTGGCAACAACTGGCGCCAGAAAACTTTGTCTGATATACAGCTTTAAGAAACGCCTCTTACTTCGATAAATGAAGACTAACTCCTTAGGCTGAAGAAGCACTATGCATCAGTTCATAATCACAGCATCCGTACCGAAACTCTCTAGAGCAGCAACAACAATCAAGACCAAGGGGGTGGTCAAGAAGAATAAAACGTTTTTCAAAGGACAAATGACATTCAAAATATAATGGCCCAAGGTCTGGTAAGGGTCAGTAGGAAAAGATTGCAAGTGGCAGTCCACGTCGCTTCGGTAGGCTTTGTACAGATACTACAAGACTTATATGCAAACCTAAAGAGGTTTCCAAATCCCGTCAAAAATTGTTAGTGACCTTTCACTATGACATAACATCTCCAGCCAGAGGATGGCTGATGGGTAGCTGAAACCAAAATTCACAAGACGTTGACATTACGTGAAGCCTATTAAGATATGACAAGACTCTCGCTTACTTGATTTTAAATGTGTACCATTCCAAAGCAAAAAGAACAGGATCAAAAAGCAAAGCATCCTACATCTTATACGAGATGCCCTCAAGCACACCACTAAGTCGTCACTGTCATTTCACTGAACGTAGAAGAATCAAATGAAAACGTTCAACTAGTTTCCAGACCGCTCTTTGTTTATTTAAGTCTTGTCCAAATCGCTGTCCTTATACGTCACAAAATTGGAATTTCTATCACCTACCTAGTAACCTTAGCATTCCCGCTGCTTTTACTCATTTGATCAAGGCCTTTGCGCACTTTTTTTTCTCCACAAAATGGGAAATTACTCCCGACGCCTACGTCAGCACTTGTTAGCCTTCTTTAAAACATAAACAACGTAAAGTACGTCACGGTGTTCCAAAGAATATAATTTCGCACCCTCATCATTTTTTTTTGAAAATTAGCAATTTCTCAAAACCAACTATACTACCAGTCCAAGTTCGACAGAAAAAAAACATAATCTTCCGTCCGATTTAGGCCAACAGATCGCCAAAACTAAACATTCAGCGTCAGACAAACGCTGATAGCATTTTCCCGAACCCGCCCGGCGCGGCGTGACCGTCCCTGGAAGAAATTCCAAAAGCCAAAATCATTTACATCACTACTATGCCAGGGCCGGCCTCATTGGCGCCTTTTGCAAATATTTAAACAAATTAGCACTCCGGTGTAAGTGAACTCCATTTTTATTTTCGAAATTCAACCCCAAAAGCAAAGGAGTTCAAGGCGGCTGCAGTACAACAGCACGAGAGTAGCTGGTTAGTACTCGCACACTTACTCGTATACTCGCAGATCTAGCATCCAGTTCAAAGTACACCAAAGGCAGACGTACATATACTCGTACATAAATACGTACGAATACAAAGTTTTCTCAAAATCGCCATTACTTACAGCAAATGCAGGCCGCGGAGAGTATCCGTACTAGTCGTGTCGATTTGTTTTATGACCAAAAATAAATCGCGCGCACATTTGAAGCGTTTTAGCGACCGAATAAAACGCGCAGTAAATTTTAATTAAAAAAAAAAAAAAAAAACAGATAAAACGAGTTCGTGTACTCGCACTTATATACTCGTATACTCGTACTCATATATCACACTCTAGCGCTTAGCTTTTAGCTGCATCTATGCATCTCTCTATCTATTGGATTTATTTTTAGCACTGCACGGCAAATCTTTGCAATTCACTTGGATTTGAACGTGACACTTTGTATGCTTGTCGGTTTGTATGTACTCGTATATCCGTTTGTGAGTAGACAGCAATACGAGTAGATACTTATGTGTACTCTGGTCATCGTTCTTTTTAGAGCGATTTCGTTCGATTGCGCAAAACCTTGGCCTTTCAAAAACAAGCGACTCACAGAATTTGAATTAAAATCCCATAAAAATGGGCGCGCATATAAGTGGAATTTGGACAGCAGATTAGGGGCGCTGAGCGTTGAATTCTACATGTTATCCACCCCCTGTCTGTATTTACGTCATCTGCACGTGCTTCATATGCACTCAGGCATAAATAGAATGACAAAAGCAATCGAAGTCTCCGATTCGGTTCAAAACCAGCAGCCACATTCCACCGATCCACTGAGAATTGAACGAGAGAATGCAGGGCGTCTAATTACGATAAACGTCAGTCCAAGTGTGCCAATGGAATTGGGTGGATTTTCGAGAAATGCGGCTTTCGAAAATCACAATTTATTGTAATGCGAAATTGAAGCCGACACTGACACTGATACATTGACATTTATTCGAGTAGCAAACCACGCTTGATGGGGTTTCCAAAGGGCTTATCTGAAGAGTGACGGATACAAAACGGAATTGGCTTGAGAAAAATTCATGAAAAAAAAGAAAATTGTAGATAAGTTCAAAATGTGCGACTATAGATACAAGTGATGGAATAGGGGAATAATGCGGTGAAGGCCAAAGTCGTGATGAGAGACAAGGGCGGAGAACCTACATCCGAATAGGAAACATTGAAAATTAGCTGTGAACTCTTCTGTACTCGCAAATGGTTTCAAATATGTCCTCAAACATAAGCAAGAAGACCATCTTGGGAGAAACTGTCAAACAGGCTTATTGGTTTTGGGACATAATGTTACTTTAGCCGGCACACAGTTCCATAAAGGGAACTGGTTTACTCCTGATCAACCGACTGTCGAAAAACCATTTTAAGGAAATTCAACGTGTAACGGGTACAATAGCAAGAGACTGCGAGGACCTTTTTCGTATGAGTCAACTTGAACTCCGATGCCCTCAACTGCCAAAGAATAATCAAAGAGGCCACTTCTGTAGTTGTGAATTTCAACAAGCGGAGAATAAAATCTCACAGTAGAACCACAGTCGAATCAGCAGAGATTACGTCTCCGCACTGTTAACCGGCCAGGACGAAAAACAGCAAAATGAACCATTCAATCTGGACATAAACAGACAACATTTCCATCCATCCGACAAGTCAGTAAAACAATTTTCCAACTTGAGTAAAATAAATCTGTGGGAATCAATGGCCTAGCCTTTGATCTGTTTAAAGCACTATGCGACGATTGAGTACGGTTTGTCTACTAAACCTGTGTCGCCGAAAGTATGCCCAGACCGCAGAACGCGTCTACATACTGCTCGGTCCTGGATCGTTGCGCATTTGCCATCTGAGAAATCCAGGAATTCTTTTTCCGACCTCGTTTTCTTACATTTGGAGTGACCGTAGTTGCTAGTGCCTTTTTAACCGGATTTTCCGCAGATCTTCTTTGAACGTGGCAATACCAGTTTATTCTATTCGCCTCAAACTGTTCGGTTACCGAATTCTTTATATGTAGACTTCCTCTTATACGCGTAGATCTAATGCAATCGCGTTTAGTGACTCCACGAGACATCCTTAATATTTTCATTTCCGCTGCCGTCATTTTGTTTTTAAACGCTTCGTACATTGTCCAGCACTGTGAACCGTATATAAGAGCTGGTCTAACAACCGTGGTGTAGAGTTTCCCCTTTAATTTAAGTGGAAATTTTCGGTCGCAAAAGATTCCCGAATTTTCCCGCCTTTTCATCCAACCCACTACGTCGTCGTCACATTTCGCTTCCATGTTAACGATTGATCCTAAGTACTTAAAGATAGTGCTTTTCGGAAGAACTATTCTGTCTAACATTATATCCGGGCCCGTCAAATGCTCCGTCTTTGAAGGACTTATTTTAAGCCCGTTTCTCTCTAGCGCATTTTTCCATGAATCTAAGACGTTCTAATGCAAATCTTCGACGTTATCGCTTAGTATAACTGCGTCGTCAGCGAAGAGAATTGGCGTTACATTTGCTTCGCCATGCAGTCTTTTAAAAGATAGTCAAATACTACGTTAAAGAGGAAAGGGCTAAGGACGCTTCCTTGGTACACTCCGACATTAACTGGAAATTCTCTCGTTAGTCCAGCAGAGTTTTTAACCGCAGTTTTCACGTTTCCGTACATGTCTTGTGTTATTCTAACATACGTTTCCGGTACGTTTTGAGACCTCAGCGCGGCCCATATGAGATCCCAGATCGAATGCTTTCTCGAGGTAGATAAATACCAGGTGTAAATGCTTAGACGAATAATGGTGCTTTTCCATTATTATTCGTAGGCTTTGGATAGCGTCCACCGTCGATCTTCCTTCAACAAATCCACACTGGCTATTATCGAGCTTTATTTTTTGCCGAAGACGTTCGTTTAAGACCCTTTCGATGATTTTTATCGTGTGTGACATAAGCTTGATTGAACGGTAGTTGTTGCATTCTCGAATGTCGCCTTTTCCTTTGTATAATGGAACCAAGGAGCTACTTCTCCATTGATTCGGCATAGGTGGTCCACATTTTAATTTATTTAAAAGTTTCGATAGTCATTCGCTGCCGATTCCCTCTCTCTTCGACCAAAACTCTGATGGAATGCTGTCTAGTCCCGCCGCTTTCCCCCGCTTCATTTTTCCGATTGCTATACTTATTTCTTCGATTGAAAAGTCTGAAACTTCCTCATCGAACAGACCAGCTGTCGGCACGATATCACGTAGAAACTGTTTGTTAAGCAACTCCTTGCAGTATTCAAACCACCGGTCACAAATTTCCTTTTCATTTGTTAGTTAGTGACCGTCTGCATTTTTGCTGTACGAGTATTTCGGCGAGGGTATTTCAAACGAATTTTTTCGCAGCGAGCTCAAAAATATTTGGCACTTTAGTATTGTACGACGTTTGAACTTCTTGTAGGGCTTGTCTCCTATCTGCCGATCGTGAGGATATTTGTTCCAACTCCTGGTCAGGTTTTCCCCTGCTGCCGCTCGAGTTCGAGCCAGAACTTTCTTTGCGATGTTTTTAAGACGCTCGTATTCAAGAGCCAGTCGAGCTTTTTCGATATCGTCGCTCCGATCGCATTTTGTCCACGCTTTGAATGCATTCTTCTTGTCGGCCACAGCTCGTTTGGTTTCGTCATTCCACCACCATATTTCTCTGTCGACGTAGTGGGATCCCGATATTGTCCCTAGAAGGGACTTTGCGAGTCATATGCATTACTCGTGCGGCATCGAATAAAGAATAGTGCCGTAGTGCGTCCCAGCTTTTCTTAAGAGGCGACTAAATGGGACACCAATCATATACAGGAAACTATTACACCAAAAATGAGCCTGTGACACTTTAAAACCTTTAAAAACTTCGCCAAAAGTTTATATGCAATCAGTGGGTTCCCACGTCTGGAGACTACCGGTGGAATAAAAGAACAGTCAATCAATTTTAAATGAGCATACAAGTGTCAAACCACTCAACACAGATCAAACTTTTGTATCTATTAAAAAACTCAAAAGTTCCAGCTCTTCATTGATTTTAAGGCCGCACCACACAACAGCGTCTATAGAAAGCCACTTCTAATGTTGCCATCCCTGCCAAGCTCGTTAGAATTAGCGATCACTCGGTAATGACAAAATCGAAACCTTGAATGGGAGAAAACTACAAATGTTGCATTTGAGCCGATAGTAGGAAGATGGCCAATACATCACTTGCTCTTATTTTACTTCAACGTTTCAGATACTTGGCATCGGACTTGAATTGCTAATCTCGTAAGCATTGGTGTTATGAGTGAACCTCAGGACAACTCAACCTTATGCGAGATATTTTGACGACGACAGTTACTTCCAATTTATAGGCAAAATGTCCGACTATGACTTTAAGATGAGATGGTTGAAACCTGCCAGGAGTTTACGCTTATCAAAGGCCCTTAACATCTTAAAACCTTCCTTGCTAGATTTTTGTCATTGCCAAAGCGAAAAATATATAAACTATCAGAAATGGTACCTAAAAGCAAGCACATGCAGCGAAAGAGCAAACATATGGAGTGGTCCATATATATATTGACCAGATAGCTTTTTAATTCCGCTCCGAAACCTATAGAAAAGCAATAGCATATCCCTTAAACAGCAGACACTCTATTTTTGCAGAAAAAATACAAAATCAACTTTTTCCTATGCCATGGAATGGCTTCGGCCATTCGTCGAGTCGAGTCTTCACGGATTCACGGAACTGATTTATTATGTGGCGCTGCTGGTGCCTTTCTGGAGGAAGACAATGTACGATTTCACTCCTCTGTAGGAAAGCCTGCGCCTTTCTTCCACCCGTGGATATACGTAATTCTAATGAAAAAATCATTGAAAGGGGCAAAGTATCTCCATCACAAATACAACCACATCCAAACGAAATCAAAAACGAAAGGGCTCTTTGAACGAAGTTGGGACGCTGAGACTGTTTGTGTCTCAGATCACAAGGAGATCATAGGTAAGGTTCCTGGACAAGGAGGAGATGAGAGTTAATCATCGTTAGGGCTGCTTGCGTTAGAGAAATGGGACAGTGAGCCTCCCGACCTTCACACTTGTACCCTTAGAAAGAAAGACGGTAGAGTGCTTATTGAGGCACTACGTTTTAGCTAAACACCTAGGTTTGCTTTAGGTAAGGGACAAAATAACTTCCGACGCTTGACGTGAAAATTATGGTGAGGACGCAGAAAACTCTTTCTCTGAGTGCCGAACTACAATCGCAGCATCAGGCTGCATTTGCTCGCAGCTGATCCGCTGTGTTCTTAAACTTTTGGCACTTTATCACTGAAGCGTTTACTCATCTTTTACGAAAGACGGAAATTCCAATTGAAGGAGTATTACAAGAAGTAAAAGCAGCGCAAATCAAAACTTAATCCCAACCATACACCATTTGAGTATTTTTAAAGTAGTAAGTAGATACAAGTCCGCAAGTCACTAGTTAAAAATGAAAGCAACCGTCCATCAGCTACATCATCGAATTTGTATCTTTGTATTTGCATCTTTACCAAGTATTTGTACATACCCGACAAGGTGATGCAAATCGTCGGATTGTTTGCATGTTGTGTCTGGCATTCGATTTAGAATCGGAATTTTCCTAGAATTTCTTTGGCAATTATCGAACAAAGCAATTTGATTGGACAGATTGGGGTGTTATTCTACGTTACGTAAAATAAATTATCAACAACTTATAGACAGACTCCCGCCTATCCCCCCATATAAAGTTTGCCTCAGTGTGCTTTAATTCTACTCAGTTCGCCTTGGTTCACCCGAACGAATCCAATTGGAATATAATCTTTCGACAAACGTAAATGTTTGCTTTGTGCATTCATCTCTCAATAATTAATTTGTTGTGTAAACGAGTGTAAGAAGCTAACAAATTCCCAGATAGAGTTTGTGAGTTGGCTTTTAATTAAAATTCAAAACCAAAAATCTTTAATGAAGGTCGACCGAAAGGGAACTGCAAACTAATACGAGCTATCTTCTACTTCATAGTGATGGTGTCTGGTGTTTTATCTATGTTTGCCACAGCGCCCATCCCTCGGAAAATGAATTAGGTAAGGAAAAGCCAAGAAAATTCCATTTCAGCTTCTCTTGGGTACATTTTTAAAATAAAACAAATATTTGGAGAGCAGCACTATGGAATCCTATTTTTGGTTTCTAAAATTAGCAAAATAGATACTAGGGTGTGGGTGGTGGAAAGAAGGCAACGTGACACAGTTTTTCTCCTTATTTCAGTCCTAAAATCAATTTTTTGTATTAATGGTTTGGTGCAGTCACGTGAACCGTTAAGATCAAAGTGGAATTCTCTTTAAACCCACCTGCGGTGAGTACACTTCTCTAAGACCATGCAGTCGAAAAGCAAATAGATCAGTTAATAGTAAACACACAATCTAGATGGTACTACCAGGCCACTTTATACAACATCATGTCTTGCAGAGAGTATTAATGACAACCGTTTTGTCGGTATTGACAACATTGCAGGGAACATCTTATCCCGGAACCAATCACAAAACCTGAACAACAGGAGCGATAATGATAGCGTTTAGGTGTCACTGCCTCCGGTAGATGGATTGATTGATAGAATTGTTGTGTTGTGAAAAGAAAAAAGAACGCCTATATAGGTAGTTGCATATCAGATATCATTGACGTCAAAGGTCATTAAAGGATCTCTACCTCTGGATATAACAATTCAATGCTCGTAAACCAAGTTTTAGCTGCATGAGAAGTTTCGATGGTTGATGTCTTTGGTTTGGCAGCTGTCAATGTCAAACTGTGTTGACATTTCTGTCCAGTAAGGTTTGGAATTCATCATGAATCGTTTACCGCCAGAACAACGCTTCCAAATTGTGGAAATTTACTTTAAAAAAAATTAATCTGTTCGTGAAGTTGATAGAGCACTAATTTTACGCATTAATTTTACTCTTCTCGCTTCAGAACCATCAACAAGACAAAGAAATGTGCGTACCGTAGAGAATATTGCTACTGTAGCGCGAAGTGTTGAAGAAGACGAAGAAATGTCGCCATTGAGTCCCAACAAGACGGCGAAACTTGCCATACAGCGCGCTTTACCATCACTTTATTGCAAAATTAATTTGGTGTCAACTTTATTTCCAGAAGTGGTCCTGTTAACTGGCTCCCTAGTTCATGCGACTTAACTTTTCTCGATTACTTTTTATGGGGCAAAGTTAAGTCATTAGTTTATGCCGACAAACCAGCAACTCTTGAAGAATTGGAAGCCAATATTCAACCACTGTTGACGCCATACGGTCAGATTTATTAAAAAAAAAGTAGTAAAAAATTGGACTGATAAAATGGAGTCGTCGCCGCGCCGAGCATATGGTATGCCGGAAATCACATTTAAAAAATAAATGCCATGAAATTATCTACCAGATTGTAATAATAATATTCATTCCAACAATATTTCTGTCCCGTATTATTATTTAAAGATCTCAAGCTCTTAAAAAAATAACCTTTAAAACAGTGCAAACCTTAAGATCATTTAAGGCTCACTCTGGGAAATGTAAAATTCCATAAATTCGAAAAACGAAGCACTAACCTTTAATACGGCGACAGCTACGCGCTACAACAGCCTTCTGTTGCTAGCAGTATACCTGGGGGAAGAAGTCTTGAGTATTTAGCACATGAGCGAACACTTTGTAACAACCAAAACCAATGCCAAATTCGCTGTTTGCACAAAATCTACAAGAAGTGTCTTATTGGAAAAAAGGGGATTTTTAGTAGCACAATGTGATAACGTCAAACAGTGACGACGACCTTGATATAACTGTCAGGCTGACCGGACTATAGGAGCTTAAAGACAAGGCTTTCACCCACCTGTCCAAAATGAAATGAAGGTAGGAGTATGAATTTCATAAAAATAAGGTTGACAGATCGAAAGTCGATACTGCCGAACTATATTTCTATGGCATCGTTTGATATATTGGTAGGTAGGTAGGACATAGGCCAACCTATTTGAAAGCGTAGAATCGTTTGACAGATTCAAAACGCTGACAAAAGTTTTTGTAAACGACGCTGAGAAAACTACAAGAAGTCTAGGTCTTAAACGATTTTACGACCACCTTCTATCATGGCATCATTTATACCGACTAGCCACATAGAGACATAGCTGATCCAATTCATCATCATCCCTAAAGGATGAAAGTAATTAAGAGAACTGCCAACACAAGAGTCCGAATTTTTTCAAAGTCAGTTCAACAACTTTTAAGCCCCGATGACACATTAGCAAAACGCGACACCACTGATGCACTTATAGACCCCAAAACAGGTCAAAATATCATTTGCTGCAAATGGGGGCAATACCGCTTACAACAGGAGACGCGAAACGTGGGAAGAGCTGCAAAATAGACAGTCATAAATTTAAGGGAATTAAGCCGAGTCACTAACTCTGATAAAAAAGAAAAACACGTTTATAGAAATTAAACGAAGAGCTCCACTTTTCTTAGGAAATCAAACAAGAAAGACTTTCCGAGAAGAAACACATGGACATCGTTTGTACATCACTAACGAATGAGTTTTTGTTACGATTGAGGCAGTTGGCAAAAAGGCAGTTAGAGAGGTTTATAATTTAAAGACTCGGTCCATTCTGGACTAAAGTGTACCAATCATTGATCAGACATAAGCTGGTATGCGTTATAAAGTAGATAGTAGCTGTCCAAGATCCACCACGGAATAAGCCATATTATTTGCATATACCTGAACAAAGAGTTGAGAATGTCAGTCATAGATTCATACAACATACAATGGAAAAGGGACGCTCAATTGCAGCCACAATCCAGAGTTTTCTATATAGTTACCATGCGTTGTTCATACCCATCCTGTCAAGATCTAAGTACATAAGCGAACACGTAATGGCTCCATTAGAAGACTCACTAAATGTAGAAATACCACGATGTTTCGTTAAGCTGGAACTCAACACCCAGTCTAGTGTTCTTTCTCGATCACTCCCCTTAAGAAAGGTTGAGACTTTCCATCTGATGTACATATAGTCTGACTGGAGTACTTTTTAGCTGGTAATATCGTTATTTAGCCAATTGAATAGGGGTAAAGCGATTCTTTCTGCGTTTTTTTTTTATAAAAATAGCCAAGCTAGGAGATAGTATAGTGCCCTTAACAGGATTGGAATCCCAGTATTCAATGAGCCGTGATACTGCCTTTCCTGATGGTTGCCGCAGTGATTCTAAAACAAAATAAGCTAATAACCGAACCTATTCCATGCTCAATTTTTACCTTCTGATGAGTCATTTATAAGATGTACCGGGATCCAGCAGATTCCTTTTAACATTGTCCAGACTGTTAATGTTGCCCGCCTTTTCAATTCGAAGCACCAACGAGAAGACAATTGTATCTTCAAAGTTAATCTCGTTTTCGCCCATTTAGACAGTGTTGACCATGTAAATTCCTTTGACCTTCAATTTGTACTTGTACTACGGATCCCTCTGACTGCAGAGGGAACAGTAGTAAAAGAAAAGAATTCAATCTAATTTCCAATCGCTATAGGATTGGAAGTGCATTGAAAAATGTATGTTCGAGGGGATATAAAAGATGGCATCTTCAGCTAGGATGATCGCTCATATTGATCTTTTTGCTTTGCCACCGCTGCCGAAGGAACCTTGCGTCAACGACAGCTTCTGCTATCTTTTTTCGCCGTGCGATGGCCTTACATTTTCTTCTGCTTTTCAGATACTCTTATACTCGTACAATGACCCTTTACAGTTTGCTTCTTTTAGGGCCAATTATACCCTTCAGGTTCTCAGAGTAAATTCTTAAAAAGCAATTCTCTAACCAACCACTTGTAGTAGTTTGACAGAATTAAAACAGTTACGACTACGATAACTCTACTTTTCGATTGTTATAATCGTTTCGATAAGTGACAATTGAACGTGTGAACAAACTCGAATTGGCATATTTACTCTACAAATCACTCTATTCTTAAGTTGATATAAGAACAAGAAGAGAAATATGGAATCCCACTAAGTTCGGATCTTGGTCCTCTTCTTTTTATATTTTTTACGAATAAAATGATTAGGTATTAAAAGAACAGCATCCTGTTCGCGTATGTAGATGATATATATTGTTATTAATCATCAATCGGTGTGGGCATTCGAGAGATTGATGCAAGATAAGTTTTACGTAGTCAGAAAATTGTGCTACGGCAATGGACTGGTAACCAAAGCATCAAAAACAAAATTCACGCATATACACAGTACCCGACATCGCCACCCGTACTTAAGACTATTTAGATGAGCCAGCATATCTGAAAAAGAAGACATTGTGCTCTATATTCTAGCTCTGCTATATATCACTGAAGCATGGATTCTACCGAAAGTGGATAAAAATATCCTCAGCCATTTAGAGGAAAAAACTCCTAGTGTTTACGTTTATAGACTTTGAAGGAGCTTTAAGCCGTCATCAACTCAGACAGAAAACTGCAGTTCGGTCGCCTGAGATGGATATGACAGCTAGAGGGAAGTAACACCGTCAGCCCCCATAGAGTTCGAATCTAACCAATCTGACAACGCAGTAGAGGCGGACCTGAACTTAGTTGGGGCACACAAGTTAAAGGGGTCCTCAATCGATAATCGATCCAAATAGCTAAAAATCTGGCTAACTGGAGAGGTACGAGTATATTTGTCGAGGCCCAGGTTCACCTCAAACTATAGTAAAAGAATCAGTAAGACCATTTCCTCTAAATCTCTTGTCTATGACAAACTTTGGACAAATTGCAGGCAAATATTCCTAATGAAATCCCTGGAATATCGGCTTAGATTTGAGAATTGACAACAGAAGATGGGCACCGAAATCCATTGAAAGTGGTATCTCATCAATTTTACCAGCGCCGGGTTTTTATAATTACGAAGCACCCTGTTTTGCTGTCAAACGTCAACTGTCAATTTTAGGAATCAAAAGTGAAAAGTAATCCCAGAACTGTCAATACGGAGAAAACGAGTGCGCAAAAAGTATGTTAACAGACAACACAAAAGCTAATAGGATCGTTAACTTACGAGTAGTTGATCCAATCCATTAACACTAATTACCGCTAATTCAAGTTATGTCACTCAAGTCAGACTGGAATTAGCACAAAAGGTTCCTCTCTCTGTCGGCTTTCCTATTATTATGGTTTTCTATAGTTACGTTTGCTATTTTGCCATTTTCGGCCATTTTCTTGTTCCACCATCTTTTATAGGTTTTTTCTTCGGATTTTACTAACAATTATACTTACATTTTGCTTATGACAAAGTGAATTGTTGGGGAAGCACCATCTGAAGTCGATTGTCGTGTATACAATTGTTTGACAGTTCTTCACTTGTCTACGTTTTTTTTTTAGATCTGTTTGTTTGGTTGACACTGTGCGTTTCCGACTCTTTTCAATTCAGTTACGTAAGGTACCCGTATGTACGTCTTACGATAAAATCCGATTATAGATGTAGATGGATGGTTTTTATTATAATTTTTTCTTTTCTCTTTTTTAATTTAATCTTCTTCCTGTTCTCAAATATTTCTTTTGTTTGGCCAGGGTATACGTAGTGGGCGAGTAATTAGAATAAGAAGCATAGTCGACTGGCAATGACGTGAAGGTGTTGGTGGTGGCGGTGGTGAATTTCATTAAAAATCGATTATTTCCACTGCGTCAGAATATTGTTGAGAGAGGAAAGTTCCCATCTGCGATCAATCTTTATTCATAGTTAAGCGTAATTAGCATGTGAGAGATGAGAAAGAAATATTTTTCTGACGGATAATTATCGTTAAGATATGTAGATAAATAGATAGATCGACATCCCTGAGAGGTCTGAAGTGATGGTGCAGCACGACATCGTGAATTGTCAGAACTTTTAGTTCTCGATTCGTAATACCTTACTTCTCTAGATGGCTGTAGAGCTAAGGTGTGTCAAGTATTTGTTTCGTTGTACTTTTACCTATATATTTCGTTACACTATGTACCTTGAGTTTTAGAGCTACAGACAAGATAATCATATGATGGATGTGAAATTGTGCATATTATAGTATGTCTGACTGACGGGTTATATGTTAAACCTATTATCGGGTTAAGCCCGACTTCATTTCAATGCCATTTATTTCCTAGACGGATTAGAAATAAATCACGATATCTCTATAGAGACTGGCTGGTGCGTTAAAACCCAAAGTCACTTATGGGAGATAGCTCTTTCTGACCAGCACAGGAAAGATATATTAAATTATTAGAAAAAAAAGCAAACTGGCGTGCTTATAAGAACGGCTGGCGCATTTACATATACTCCAATGCCGACCTTTCAACTCTGCTCAATTTGCTAACTTTAGACTTTTTGGGCAGATTGTAATGGAAGCCCTCAGACTAAGCTTAATTATCAATCAAAAGAGCTAAATATAAAATATTCTAGTGCTTTAACGATGACCCGCCTCCCTTCAGTTGACCTACGTTCAGCTAACTGAAATTGACATCAATGTTGACTTGGAAAAACTAATCAAAATCAGTAGATCCATTTCCACCATCACATACGGTTCTAAACCAGCCGAAGTCGCTATCGTAGAGCTCTACATACACCAATTAGTCATTCTAACTACATATTGTACCATCTTTTAGCTCAGGTTCCGATGTACGTTGGTCTTGAATGTTTGGATGTAATAATGACTAGGAAATAAAGAGCTCGGCAGGACATTCCATGAGCGAATTGTCCGGATTAGGAAGGAATCACGATATTTCAGAGTAAGTCCGAAAGTGGGCAGTGAGGGTGTACTGATGAGCATTCATTCCAAAACGGGTGTTACGGTTGGAGGTTTGAAGGCGCGGAAGCTACTGGAAATTTCTGTGGAGAAATGGTGGTGAGAATAGCGATAGATCAAGCTGAGGCAGGAAGCATTGCTTCCGTGATCGAGGTTGTCAAATGACTGTGTAATATTGTCGTCACTTAAAATTTATTCGCACGGTTTTGAATCCTATCTACCAAGCGCTAGAAGTCTTAGACCAGATCTGAGCACCGTACACCAATTTTGGGCGGATGAAAGCCTTATATCTTAAAGCCAGGTCAGAGGGGATGAAATATTTCTTACATCGCCTGAGGAAACCTTAGCATTTCGCAGCATTTTTAGTCATTTCGAATACGTGGTTATTGAAAGACATGGGCATAAATTGAGTATTCTTCAGAACGATGTCTACACAAGCTATAGGAAAAAGGGGGAAGACGAATTCATGCGGTACCCTTTAAGAACCATCGACCTTGACGAATTTTTCAAAAGGTCTCTATAAACCGAATTAGGAATTCGTTCCTTCACATTTTTCAACTGGTATCACAATTGACTTACAAGTAGTGTAAGTGCACGTGGACGTATCTAACCTAACCTAACGATGACGTGAAATAAGGCCAAATTGGCTATTTTTTCGATTTGGCTTTATTTCACTTTCAAAAGGGAAGTAAGGCCCATTTGGCCTGCCTGAGAGTTGTTGACATACCCTTAGCGGAGCGACGAAGCCCTGGGGAGAAAAGGGTTCAATTCTGTTAGCGAGCGAAGCCAGTCTCAAACTTAAATTGAACCAAATTCTAAATCTGGCCCTATTTCATTGGGCCTTATTCCATGTCACCTAATCTAACCTTAAATTCACTATTTGATGCGGCGTTTACAAAGGAAAGGTTGGTAGCTCATGGTTTTCTTGAGAAGGGCAACCCTGTTGAAAATGTGCACCACATTCACAATTTTCTAGAAATCATATACTGGATCTTGAAATGCAGTCTTCCAAGATCTTTCGCATGGGTTTCTGCAGAAGAAAACGGCCAGGTTGATAGGTTCGAGGCTTTTGGCGAGTGAGTAGATATCTTAACTGATTTTCGGGTTAAAACTTTCACCTAAGCAAGGGTTTCGGAAAGATGCTTCTAAGAATTGCAAAAAGCTGATCCATACTTGTTCCCAGTAGAACTGGAAATATACTGCCGGTGCTAGGCTACCTAGAGTCATGAAGGACCGTATTTAATGGCCTTATCTTATCTTTCTTAGTTCTTACTATTCTTTCGATAGATTTCTTCCTTTTCCTGTCGAGTCTACGATTTCGAGTAGGTAGAGGCGTCAGCACACCCGCCGATCTTCCGATATTGTAGGTTAACGTATTTAGGAAGTTTTGGTTCAGTAGGAGAGAACTTTTGTTTCGTAGACCAGCCGCCCTCCACTTGAATTCAAACATTCTCTCCTTTTAGCTACTCTCACAGTTCATCTCTTCGCTTTGTTCATCTTTTGTTACCTTGCAGATTTATTTTTCACTTTCTGTTTACGAGATTTAGACGGCGTAAGCATAAGAAGCAATCCAAAAGGAATACCAGAAGACTTAAACGCACGCTCCATGGAGTTAATAACTATTGAATGTTTGAGGGCAGATACCTCGACCGCCGTTCCTACTCTACTGCCACCAAAAAGCAAGGACGGTAGTCTGCAGACAAATGTGAAAAAAACGGAGTACTGTTGCTAGCTTTGGTTTGGTTCCACTTTTTAGTGAGGCATTTCATCAAAGCACCTGATGTTGACGTTAAGAATAGGATTGCTCAAAAAGCAAACGCTTGGAATTTGCTAGCATGGAAGAACGCCACTTTAAAAGAATTGGCTCAATCTAAGTTCAAGAGTATGCAGACACATGACACAATCTAGAGTTGGAGATTTTTTTTTGCTTTCCCTTCGCAGGAAAAGAACCTTGGCAGCCTCTTCGAAAATCAAACTGTAGCATGCATTTCATATTCATCCACTGAGAGATAAAGGATATCATTCCAAAGAGATTAGCACTCGAAATCATATCAGCAGGCGTTCCTTGCCGCATTTGACTCTGTTAACGATTGTGGAAGGCGAGGAGGTTAGAAATTAATTCGTTTCAGTTGAGGTTATAGCAACTTTATAATCCCTTGACGCCGTACGCTTCCTTTTTCTTTACACTTGACTCCATTTAGGGCGACTTTTTTTTCGTTTTTTTGAGTTGAATCTGACTAACTGACTCTATTTCGATGGTACTTAATCGTATAAACCCGATTATCAGGGTTTCGCACATCAATGACGTTGCCCAATAAACAGCAAACATCTCCCTACCTTAATGCCACAGAAGATCGCTACAACTTCTCCAGTTACAAGTGGCAATACCACACTGGAACAGGTAATAGCGAGTAACACAAGAGTAACACTTTCTGACGACACTAAAGAATCAATAACAACGACTTTTTGCTCCCCCCATTTGGCAGTTAAAGTTGCCAGATCTTGATCAATTTCTCGCAGTTTGTGACTCAATCAATGAAGGCTGATCAAAAATCAGACGAAGGATTGCACCAACCAATCAGTTTTTTCTTCACTTAACAAGGCAACATGATAAGGTCTTGTCATGAAACATTAAGGAGAACCCATAATAAATAAGGCTCTAGTCATTCCTATTTGGCGCGAAAATTCAAACGTTTGCGTATATGAATCTGATTTGTTGGCTTTGGAGGTGAAAACAGCTATAACGATATGGGCAAGCCCCATTGACATCATGAAAGTGCGCGTTATTCGTCATGTAGAGCAACGATGGGTCATATCCAGGATCGACAATGTAGTGAAGAAAGATCTTACATGACGCGCACCAGTTAGAACAAAAAGAAATTACGGAATTGCTCCTTAAGTGATTAAGTTAATTACCGTCATTTCAAGTGTAGTTTTACCAATTGTTCCATTGAAAATAAAATCTCCTGCACTCAGTCATCCATTCAAGGCAATTATAGCTTGTACTTTTCGAGAACGAAAAAAAAAAACAAAACTCGTCGCTCCAGGAATAATACTTCCTGCTTACAACGACCCCTCTTGATGAGTTATCTTGTGTCCTTGGCAACCTCCGAACAAGCACTCATTATTTAAAAACCAATAAACGAAACAGCCACGGGACGACAGACTACGAGACGTAAAACAAAGAAATAAAAAAACAACAAATCTCCTTGGCAAGTGATCAATTAAAAAAAAAAGAACTAAAATGGGAGAGGGAGAGAGACGAAGACACAAAAGAAAAATACAAATAATAAAACAAAAAAGAACAGAAACCAAATTAAATATTTACACAAGAGTCAAGGACTTCTCTATTTATTTCCTTTAGCACGAACCATATGATTGAAGAAGGCCATTAACTGACCCGACTTAGTCCGTCTTAAACGCAGTATCGAAGCTTTGGTTTTTGTTTATTCAATTAAAAGCCAAATAAATTTAACAAACATTTTAAAACAAACACACACACACAGATACATAGTTTGGTAGCAATTTAAAAAAAAAAAAACAAAGCAAACTCACATCATACAAATCAAATATTTACATTTCAGATCCGAATCATTTGAAAGATAGTCCCTTGAGGGTGGAAACAAGTCATCACTCGCAGACCAGGCTAGGAGACAACTTGGCCTTCCTTGTTGTCAGCATCTTATGTCAGCCGAATGCATTTAGATGTCACTGCCAAGATGGTAGGTAGTACTCGTATCATGGTTAATTGTTTGGCTTTCACCCATCTTTCATCCTTCATCTGCTCTGATATATTTCTCTGGGCTTTGCTCTCTCTATGGCCCGGCCGCGGCCTGGTCTGGCCTGCCCTACAACGACTATGTACGAGTTTGCCTCGTTTTGCTGTCATCTTTTATGAGGAAAATGAAAAAATATTTTCATCTAGAATCATCCATAGACGGAAGAGAGTAAACCACATCATTGACAAAAGGGTGAAACGAATGAGATACTCGGCATAGACCAGTGTGACCAGAGTCGTTTGCAGTTTTAAATTAAAAAAAAAAAAAAATTGGGAACGTTGCTGCTCAGATATAAACATTACCTGCATCCAGCCTAGTGATGTGTGAGCCAAGTCTACCTGTCCTGAATTTACAAAGTAGAGTTGATGGCGAGAGAGTATTTAAATTGGGCCAAAGGCAGCATTCACAACCCCGTATGGAGTTACTGGCTCTTATGTCTTAAGGGTACTACAAAGGACAAGGCAGGACAATACGTACGAGAAAAAAGCAAACAGTTCTGGATAATTTAAAACGTTAAATGTTAAACGTATTGACAGATCACACGTAATGGGATGAACCGTTTGAAAGAAGAACAACGACAATCCGCATCACCCTTAAATGCGAACATGCTCTAACAAATGAAAAAACGGATTGTCTCGACAATAATATCCCAATATCCTAAGCAATTTGAATAAAATAAACGTGAATTCAGAAAAGGGTCCTTCTTTGATAGTCAGTTAGCATAGCCTGCACGACATCTCATTCAACAAGGTATTCAGGCATATCGACTTTGATTCATGGGATCATGTCGTCATAGGACGAGCGCACTTTCCACATCTCGACATTGATAGAGGGACCTAACAGCCACTTGATCAATTGACCACGAACCAGATTGATTATTTGCGATCGACGTAAGGCATTTCTCCCTTATTCAGGATGTCAGAACGTTCCTGGGAACCAACAATTACTTGGATCACTACCTTGTTTTGGCCAAGATGCAAAAGCAGATATTACTCATGCGGCTTAATAGAAGAAGTTGGAAGTCGGGAAGGTGCCACCGCTAATCCCGATTAAATGCCCCTTTACCTCGCTTGTCGTCCCACGCCGCCAGCAGGAAATCCGTTGGAAAAGCTCCTACAAGCCATTAGAGATGCCATTTTTATATGCAAGGTTTAAATTTAAATCCGCAGATGGACATGACTGCTGGCAGAGAGCGGCAGAAAAGTATAAGACCCATTCGTGAGCTCTTCGAGCAAAAAGCGGAGGTCGGAAACCAGCTTCTCAAAAGCCATAAAAGCAATGCACAGCAAGATAGCAACGTGGTTGTCTAACAGTCACTGCTGGCGATGTGGAAGAACCTTTTCTACAGACTGTTTAAAGGCGGTGACAATCGAAAATCCGCTGTCAAGCAAAACGAAACAGACGATAATGGGCAATAATTCAATCCATCCAACCTAAAAACACAGCTATGTCCAAGTTGAAATCCAACACTACCGATACTGACGGTATAGCTTCCGAGCTGTTCAAAGCTTTGGAAAGACCATGCACCAACTTTTCTCTAAAATGATGTTGGACAAAAGCCTAGCAAACGAATGGAACTTCACTATTGTATTCCCAATCCTGCAGAAGTGAGACCCTCTACTCTGCACCAACTATAGAGGCACAGGTTTACTCAATATACCCTACAAGGCATTTTGAGCTGTGACTCAAATGATTTACCACACTGTCTGCATCGACAGAGGGTGTCAAAAGATTCAGAATCGATCGACTTAGATGGCTGCGAAATTTGAGCGGATGGCCACCAAAACTTGATCTCGGAAAAGTCTTCATAACTAGGAGAGATCCCTTCTCGGGTGGGGCACTAAAACTGAGAAAAAAAATGTAAAAGAAAGTGTAGAACCTTGTGGCATTCTTTAATAAACTGCAAAGAATTACTAATACCTCCACCAAGGAACTGTCGGCGTTGTCACCGAAACCACCCGTGTGACTTGCCTGAATGGGACTTTCATCCGCAAATTCGGATCACCTCTAAATGCTGTGATGAACCCAAATTCAATTTTCGTTTAGAGAGGATTCGTATACAGTAAACAATTTTGTATTTGAGGCCAGAAAGGATCGCAAGAGAAGCAAGGTAACATAGGTATCTGGTTCGCACCTGAACTTAAGACGGTTGCTTCCGGGTAGCTATCAATGACTTCTGAAAAAGAGTTCAATGTTGCGGCCACATTGCATGTATATCATGTGTCATCCAGAAAACTAGTGAAGTGTACCTCACATGTCTCCCGACAACAGACTGTATCAGTACTTCATCATTCCGAAGCAACCTAACCTCTAACAGCTCTTTCCCAGAAACGAACTATATCGTCTGATGACACTTGCATCACAAAGAACTTATAACATCATGCCAATTGTGGGGATACACTCGTACCTAAATGTATGCCGATTCGGAGAGAGTGCGCTTATGATTGTAGTTATCTGCCAGCCAATACTGAGACTCTTAAGATACAAATTACTCTCGAGGACTCCTAACAATCATTGTCGCCGTTATAACATAAAAAGTCATAAAGCCCAGCATTTTATTTTAGTGTGAAAAGTATGGTCACACTTACGTCCACACTAGAGAATTCCCTTCCGCCTGCTACTCTAGCGTAAGTAATAAATTTTCAAAAAAAAAAACTTGGTGCCTCCCTTTTGTTGCTTTTTTTTCAGATTCTGATTCCAGTGATTTGTAGTTCTGTTTTGTTTTTGTTGTTCGGTTTTGTTCTTTTGCCCTCTCGCACGTCACTTTGAACCTAGACGACCGAGGATAGCGACAACGACAACGACAACGACAACGACAACGACAACGACAACGACAACGACGACAACGACATTGAACGGATACAAGCAGAGTGATAGTGTGGTCTTGTGACGTAACAATATGCCTATGATGTAACGATAACGACAAACTTAGTGGGGGAGTGGGGGAAACTTTCTATCGATTCTCATTTTTTCCCCCCCTCTTCGGGCTTGTTGTAGGGGCGGCTTGCTGATGGGATTTGGCGTAAAATTAGAGAGACATCTAGAGTTGATTGAATTGAAAAAGGATTATTTATGGCTGTTCCATGGCGCCAGACAAGGCCGTTTTTATCGTTGTTGTTGCTGTTATTTGAATTGCAAATAACAGGGGTGGTTGACGGTTTTATAGAAATTAAATTGTGATTAAGAAATTTTACTACAACGTAAACGGATTTTAATTTAACGTCTTTGGCAATTTATAAAATCTGATGTTCCAGAAGGCATCGAGGAAGAAGAAACTTTTCTTCAAAATCTTGAGAAACTCAAACTCAAGTTGTTTAACACCAGGACATAAAGACGCCTACAAAATAATTATTTTGTCAGATCATCCGGCGCCGATTCAGAAAAAAAAGCTTAGTACCACTGAATAAGTTCAATCCAAGATGCTGACATATTTCCTTTCAGTACGAAGAGCACTCAAAACCATGCAGGACCCAAAAGAAATGTACTCGGTATATTTCCACCAAAGTAAGGGCCCCCGCCGTTTCAATCACTAAACATTGAGGAATATACCGTTGCAAAGATCTAGTTCTAAGAAGAAGATAAAGGACATGAGAAAGATATCATGTCTTTAGATAAGGAGACGGACGGACTTTTGATTGAGGAACTCTCAAATGAAGTCAACGACGATGTCAGGGATATAATCTGCGTTGATCTCAACTAAGTTACTTTGACATACGTACTTAACTCATGCGAACTATTTTCCGGAACCTTCCGACCAGGATGTAGAAATAAATATGGTGACGGAGGAGTCAGCGATCTTTTAAATGAGCTGGCACCCCACTTAAGCTTTTATTCCGCCGCCGAATTAACTGTACGATCACGCTAAAGACTTTATTTTGTAAAAAAAAAAAAAACAGCAGTCAACATGAAGTCAAATAATTGAGGATGTTATATCTTATGACGTGATTGCTATAGAGGTAGAAGATGTGTCTATATTGGACGCGGATTTGTCATCAGAGCAGCTCGAGCTCCATTTGTTTGAGAAAAACCTTGGTTACAGTCCACATTAAGGCTAAATTAACCAGCATACATATGTACGTACGATATGACTTCACGGCTCCAAAAAGGAGATGGACAAAAAAAAAAACACTTTGGCACTGGCAGACCGGAATGGGCCATGGCTGCGCCTAGCTTCTTGACACTCATTTGCGTTGCTCATGTTGTCATTTTTGTCACATCTGAGCGGGGCCTACGGTTTATCGCCGAGTCCGAACGGCACTATCGGCAATTTTTATTTTCGGGAGTTTGCCATTGCCCGCCGAAAGGGTGATGGCGATTTGAAACATTGTTGGTGACCCAGCCAGGAATCGAACCCAGACTCTCTGCGTGATAGACCAATGAACTAACTATCGTGCCATCGTCATCGCCAGGAGATGGACAACTTTGTCAAAAATTGCTTCTACGAGGTTTTTGATTTGACCTTTGAGTAGCGTCCCAACCCTTCCTGAAGTAAGAAGAGAAGAGCATCTATGGCGGCACAGTTGAGTAACAATCTATCTACACGACTCAGACTGAGACCTTTTAATAGCCAATGTGGAAATGTGGATATGTCAACGAAAGAAAACCGAAGGATTATTTCTGATCGACTCTTTCGAAACCTTGTAATTAGCGACATTGTAACCCTTGCTCAAGCATCGTCGTATAACCTGTATACGTGGATCTGCTCCAACTAACACTTTTAACCGTCGTAGTCGATGATCTAGGGGAAGAAGGTTCGGTAATAACTTCTGACGGCACATGACATAGAGAAGGAGAAGGTACTGCTACTGAGGCAAACGTTACTACAGCGAATGTAAAAAGATAGAGGTCATTGATCAGCTTTTCAGCAATGAAACTGTCTGCCTCACTTCCACCTCGAACAAAGGACGAAGGCTGGTGGTACCCCAATTGCTGTTGTTTTTCTTTTTGAATGGAACTAGCCAAATTCCACATAGAGAAACAAAACTAGTAGCGGAACTTTTAACCCACAAAATCAGAAAGACATCGATGATTTCGACACCAAAACCAGGAGCTCCAGCTTACCCAGGCCGACAATAACAACATTATGGAAGCATCAAAATCCAAGCAATGCAGAGGTCAACTGTGGCAACTGGATTTAGCCGAGAATATTTGATGGCGATGGCGCAATAGTTAGCGCAGAGAGTCTGGGTTCGATTCCTGCCTGGGTCACCCTTTCGGCCGGCAATGGCAAACTCCCGAAAGTAAAAATTGCCTACGAAAAAGCTTCTAAGAAGTGCCGTTCGGACTCAGCGATAAACCGTAGGCCCCGCTCAGATGTGACAAAAATGACAACATGAGCAACACAAATGAGTGTCAAGAAGCTAGGCCATGGCCCATACCGGGCTGCCAGCGTCAGTGTTTTTTTTTTTTGTAATTCAAGGGGAGACCTGGAGATCAAATACCAAATATTTAGAACGAAGCACTTTACGCAGCAAAATTTTGAATGTTAGACATTTGTGCCAAAAAACTGAGAACTCAACTTATTGTGGCGAATATACGCGTGTAATTGGGGGATTTTGCAAACTAAAATTCAGATGATATTTGCATCGACGGGATGTTGATCTAAGTCTTGTGTACACACGCCACTAGAACCCCGGTTGCTGCAAGAATCCAAAGCAATAAAGTCTTATATAGGTAAAAAGCTTAAAAATTGATCAAGGATGTGAAGTTGGTTCATAAGTAAAGGACGATAACTTGACCCTTCAATCCTCATGTACATACATAACGTCGATATTTTGGTGTGGGCCGATACATTTAAGTTAATTTAAGAATGCAACGATAGAATGAATGAGAAAAGCTGAGTTCACCGAGTATTGTCTTGATAGAAAGGTAAGAAATATTCGTGTGGTGGGAGGTCGCCCCTATACTGCAAAATTCAGAGAAATACTTAACATTTTCCAACGTATAGACCGAAACATTGACAAATTATTGACAGTTGGATTTCTTTTGAATACAATTGTCATGACTTTGGCATAACTATCTAAATTGCAGACAGACTAAACTTGATGTCTCTAAATAACTTCCGTCCCTTGGCACAAATGTCGTAGACTGGTCACTGGCATTTAGACCCACCTTCTGAGATGCTTGTGGGAAGAGTGATAATGACCACGCGCAGCCCTTTATCAATGCACGGCTTAGGCCCGAATTCGGCAGGAAATACTTGGTGGTATTGTGTTGGGTACTGGTACTGTAATCACTTTGTCTCTCAAGCGATTGTTTATCTTTCTACGAAAAGCTGAAGACTAATATGTGATTCTGTTTCAAAAAACAGTCATTACATGAAAACGTCCAAAAATTGGTTACATCTGAGTCAAAATCTGCTACTGAAGCCATAGAACGTCAAACTTGCCACAGAATTGCTTCCCTACTTTCATGGTCGTGATATTGGATAGCGTGGCTAAACTTCAACCCCATGACCCGTGACCCATGACATTCGCATCAAGTTTCACAAACAAAAAGGACATCTTCCGTAAAATAAAACCAACTTCCATTCAAATTCACCCGACCGGGGATCTTTTGTTTTATCCGAGTTTTTTTTCCAATTTTTCTCTTTACCCTCCCTAAAACATTTTTTCTTTTCTTCTGCGTTACAAAAGACCTCAACTTTCAATCTTTTAATACCCATAACTGCTCTATTTTTGACGACGTACAAAGGAAAGGGAACGAAAGAAAGAGGAAACCTTTGAAATCTCTCAATGAATGCACGTGAAATTGCAGTCAATCGGTGTACACAAACAAAAACACTTCATGGTCACTTATTTTAATTAAAAGAATCCCCACAAAGGAATCAAGTTTGCTTTTGACAGGAGGCGACGAGGAAGCACTGTCCAGCACAATACAACCAAAAAAGAGAAAATTTTAAAAAGCAAAAAACCAAATGAGCTAGTGGGATACGATGTTTACAAGTCGACCCTTCTCAACAAGCCCTAGCAAATCTCCATCACATAGTTACTCGTACGTACTAAGGGAGCGTAAAAACAAAAGATACTCATACTCGTAGTCGCAGTCGCAGTCATAGTGGGAGTATATGACTTGGTTTCCTGGTAACCACATTACCCCTTATAGCTAGATGACTTCTTTCAGTGGAAGTGGTGGCAGGTAATTGTATTTCCCAGCAGTTGCCACCAAGCGACAACAATCCAAGCACAGGCAGAAGCACATGTGGGAAATCAATAGAGTGAAAACGATGAATTTTTTTTTTCTTTTTTGGTCCCGTTGGCCGCCCCTCATTCATATTCCCAAGGACTCTAGAACAAGAACTAAAAGAAATGTGGAACCACCCTCGAGGTTAATAAAATCCAACGACAATTCCCACCCTCATCTCGTCCCCCATTCCGATTTGTTGCTGGGTACACCATATCGTACTCCTTATGGAAGGACAATGAAAATAACAACACAAACGATTATGTGTGCCTGAACGGTTGTTGTTTTCCTTTTTGTCACCTGCTGATGATGTACTCGAAACCGCCTGCTAAACACGGTAAACAAAAAAGCGCTTAACGGAAATTAAGTGAACCGAAGAAATTTTGGATAACACAACAGAAACGGCCAACATGGCAGACGTGGAAGGCAAGGTGAAAATGTTTTCTTAATAAGGATACCAGCTGCTTGTCAATAATTCTTAATTAGCAAGTTCCGTGCTCAACATCCTTTACACACGATATTTCGCAGCTAGAGCTTAGTAACCGTTTTATTTTTGGCCAAACAGTTTTGGAAAATAGCAGTTATGGTATGGATGTGCACGGATATGCGTAGGAAGAAAGGAAGAATAACAATTCGCTGGGACTTTGATAAAAGGGTGAAGACTAATTTTTGGTGGAAATTTCTCCAACGCCTTTGGAAGGATGTCACACTGGAGGAGGACGAGAAACACAACTTCCGGATGTGCCTAGTAAATGACAACGATACCCCAAAATAGAACAGCAAATGGCAAACTTATATTTTAAGGGAAAACAGTAGCATCAGCATGTTTTTATTCAAAGTATTGAATACTACTCCTACTCCTACTCCTACTTGTATTCAACTGAAATGAAAGGCGATGTTCTCTAATAAATCTCAATTCAATTCGATTCAATTAATTTTCTCTATAATTCGCATCTTCTAATGTCGGTGCTTAACTGTAATTGGATTGGTGCTCTGACAAATTTTTCGAATTGATTAATTATGTCTCAGTTTGTCCTCTTGATTAACGACTTTGACATCCTACACACATTTCCTTGTATGCGTGACTGATATTTCTATTTCTAGATTACTTCAGACTTCAGACACCTTTGACAAATTTCACGTAGGTACCACTTCCGAATTCATAGCTTGATGACGAATGGAAACACTGCTCCTCAACAGTAACGCAAACCATTTTTCTGATGGAATAAGTGCGCAGGCCAAATTTTAAAACGGAAACGGGACAAACTGCTGACTGATTAATTCAACTCGCAAGTCAACTCCGACAACTTGGTCAGAGTGTCACAATTGGCAGCTATAACTTCGAAGTAGTTGAAGACTTCGTCTACCTTGGCTCCGCAGTTACAAGTAGCAACGATAGTCGCACGGAAATAAGACATAGAATAACTCTTTCCAACCGCTGTTTCTTCGGGCTCAGAAGACAATTGAGTACCAGAGCCCTCCCTTGCAAGACCTTGATCATCCCCATCTTGCTCTGTGGCGCAGAAACATGAACACTATTGAAAAGGATGAAGAAGCCCTTGGCCGTTTAGAGAGGAGAATACTACGTGTCATTTTTGGTCCCGTTTGCATTGATGGGGAATAGGAGGAGATTTAACCGCGCACGGGCTGTCTACGGATTCAATGCCTAAAATGGCTGGGCCATCTAGAGCGAATGGACGCCACAGCTCCGGCCGGAATAATCTTCAAATCCGAGCACCGGGGACAACGTAGCAGAGTACGACCGAATCCACGATGAGGCGAACAAGTGAAAGGGGACCTCAACCAACTCGGAGTGCATCACCGATAGAAGGAGCTGGCGAAAGGCCGTGTCAGGTAAAGAGGCTTGTTGATTGAGGGCCAGGTTCACTCCAGACTGTAGCGCTGCTTAAGAAGAAGAAGAATTAGTCAATTTTAGAGGCAACTTCTGTTCTGTTATTCGCATATGCAGATTGCAGATGATACAGACATAATCGGAAGAGCACAGCGATTTCGCTGTCAATTGAGCGTTTGGAATTATTGAAACAGAAGCCGCAAAGACGGGTTTATTGGTCCAATAAAAAAAAGGTTATATGCTCCTAACAAAAAGGGACAAACAACATCGAAGCCTAGCACAAAACGTCGAGATTGCGTTTACAAGGTAATAAGGGACATTATCTAACTTTTCTCCGCTATCAACTTCGCCAACGATACCAGCGCAGAAATCTTACGAAGCATTACCCCCGCTAATCGCTGATCCTTTCGAATACCCAAAACGACATATTGTACATAATACAAGACACTGATCACCCCATACGCACAGTTGGTAAAAAACTGTGTCCTAACGGGGCATATAGGTAAAGGCCCCGGCTCTCCACAGAAAGTAAGTCGGCGATTTTGGTTTGAAAAACAACCACCATTTTATGAGGCCGCATAAGGAGAATAGACAATCATTCCCGGTATGGTCAATATGGCGGTGACCTGTAATGTCGGCTGATCGAATTTATCAAGATAGTACGTTCATTTGTATGATTCCAGAAGAATTGTTTGAAACATACGAGCAAAATTAGATGCGCTACAAAAAGCCCACAAGTCTTTACTGAACGACAAGCCTACTTACTTGGAGAAATTTCGGGTAAACGTCTCTACGAAGTTGTTTTTCTGAGCCGTTAAAGTAGCGAAGATTTTCTCCCCAAATAAAGGCTTGACTTTCTTGGAATGTAAAACCCAATGTTAGCACCGTTAGGAGCCACCTATACCCAATTGCCAAATTAATTAATAAAACGCCAGACTTGGAAGCAAAAAACAAAGAAAAAGCGATAAGACGTCCATTAAGTAAATTTGGTTTCACCAAAACTAAATAGCCTTTCATACGATCATCTATACTCCTATCTGCAAACCGTGGATCTATAAATAAAATTCCGCTGCTGTGCGAATACGGCCCAAAGATGCTATTGAAGGTTTCATTGGCCATTTTCACTTCATGTTAAAACAGTGGCGATTCGCAATTTAGCCAAGTTATTATAAACAGGGGAGATAAACTATACAACACAATCGGACTTCGCAAAACTCATCTTAAAGACTCCTGCACTCAGCATTATGTTTATACGAGGGCGGGTCAATAAGTCCGTGACTTTTGGATTAAAACACAGATTTTTTGATAAAAAAATAATTTTATTTTTCAACGTAGTCTCCCTTGAGCTCTATACACTTTGTCCAACGCTTCTCCAATTTTTTTATCCCTTCCAAAAAAATGATTTGTCGAGGTCCTCAAAATAGGCCTTTGTTTGCGAGATGACTTCATCATTGGAGTCAAATCTTTTTCCACCAAGCCATTTCTTCAGGTTTGGGAACAAGAAGTAGTCGCTCGGAGCCAAATCTGGAGAATAGGGTGGATGAGGGAGCAATTCATAGCCCAATTCATGGATTTTTGCCATGGCAACTGCACATGCAACTGTGGTCGACTGTGAGCAAACGCGGCACCCATCTTGCAGAAAGCTTTCTCATGCCCAAGTGATCATTCAAAATTGAAACCACTGAGCCATGCGAGATCCCTACGGCTTCCACAATCTCTCGCACTTTCAATCTTCGGTCGGCCAACACCATATCGTGAATTTTTTCGATTGTTTCGGGTGTAGAGACCTCAACTGGGCGTCCAGGACGTTCGGCATCTTTAGTGCTTGTACGGCCACAACGAAATTCAGTAAACCACTTTTTTACCATTGAAATCGATGGTGCAGAGTCCCCATAGTATTTATCAAGCTTAGCCTTGGTCTCGGTAATGGTTTTTTTTCGCAAGAAATAATGCTTAATAAGCACACGAAATTCACTTTTTTCCATTTTCTCCTCAAATTAGTGAGTAGTCTGATAAAAATAGCTGTCAAACACAAACTAACTGACGCAGCAAGTTTAAATTTTGACAGGAGTCAACTGACAGATGCCTGTTGACAGGAGCAGTGTTGCTGTTTCAGTAAAGAGGTCAGAAATTCAAAAAGTCACGGACTTATTGACCCGCCCTCGTACTTCGACAGGAGGTCCAACATGCTGGTGCTTAGTCGGGAAGGATGAGACTTCCGAAAATTCACATCATAGCAAAATAAACACACGTCAAGGCTCTGCCGTCTCTTCCATCTTCTTCAATACAGGGAACGTTACTGTCAGTTCGCAAGACCAGGCTTCTGGTCATCCCCGACTGTTTATTCTTTAAAAGTCACTAGACAGGTTCGATATTTCTGCTTATCTCGAAGCAGAGGTCTGTAATTCGACATTCTCTTACATGAAGCATTGCTATCCATCTACTCAACAAGGTCAAATTTATGCAGTCGAGTTGTTTGGGCTTTTTTCCTACCTCGCCAACTTCATGCAGCTCGTAGAGTACGCGGTTGTATCTTCATTTCCATTGGCCCTCCTCGCGCCAATGGGACTTTGAATTCAACGACGAATTCTTGTTTCAAAGGCAACCGGTACTGGTTCCGCTTTTATGCTTATCGTTCAGCAACCGAAACCGTATAGCAGAACTGGTGGGATTGAGGTCTTGTACAGGAGAACCTGTCTTTTTAGTGAGAAGCTCTGATCCCAGCTGTTTTGGTAAGTCAAAGTAGGAGTAGCAGCGATTTTCTAGTGATTCGATTCGTCGGATCTTTACAAAGGTGTCATTTGTAGATTGGTAAGGTAAATTCCTTAACTACCCCGAAATTATAGCTGCTAACTATGATGTTTTATCCGAGATGGTGGATGGATGTTTTTTTGCTCCTTTCATCTTCGTACACAATTCAACCAACTTCTCTAGCTGTTTCTTCGATTGGTACAAATGCCTTAACGATGGTTCGTTAAAATCGAGCGATGATGTCAATGTTGACTGCGTACTAATTTCTGCGAGATAGCACTACTAGTGTTAGCCCCAGCCCTATGACTTATCCGATCTAACACAAAGTCAGGTATCCATAGCACAAAACAAAATCCAAAGACATTTCCGACTAAGTTTCATGGCGGATAAGAATGTGCCAGTATCATTCTTGGAACAGGGAGGAGAAGTCCAATCCGTATACTCACGTACACGCAAAAAACTCTGAAATTATTCAGCAGCACATATCCAAAATCCAAACCTTCTCTAGTAGGTTCTAGGGCATCAAGGTATTGAAAGAAATGGAAAGGCTCATGGACCGTCGAAAAAACTGAAGCTAATTCATGGCTTAAACCTTTTCTGCCGACAGGGCATTACGTAAATCCCAAATAATTTTAAAATCATTAAGTGGACTTCAGTAAAATGACACGTCAAATGATAAGGGCGATGCTGCGGTACTCTCATACTTTCGACAGGCACTATGAAAGCATGAACAATTACCAGAGAATTTAACTTATAGAAACTTAACTTAGTACTCACTATTTTTAACAAAACGTTCAATGATAAAAACTTACCTGGAAAGAAAAAAATATTAATAAGTAAATGCTATACAAAAAATTATAAAAGAAAAATTATAAAAAATGCAAAAATATTATACAAATCCATCTCTTAAACTTCCACAATGTCAAACTTAACCATAATATTTATTTAAAAAAAGTATTAAAATAAGATTCTTGAAACGAATATATGTATCCCAATTTAGATGGTCGCCCTTCATTGCGTTGTTTTATGCCGGCTATGCCAAGTGACCGATGTAAAGGGTGAGCCAATAGCTAGTGTGGACGTTTTCATTAAATTAAACAAAAATTTATTGTGAAGTCAATGTATGTCTATGGCAACTATGAATGGAACACAATGTCGTTCATATTATCATCACGGCTTATGTTGCCAGCGACCATCTGAAGTCAAAAATATCGATGACTTTTTGAAGTGGGTTATGGCCGCAATTTCAGTTTGGATGTTTTGTTTGAAATCCTGATTTGTCGCTGGGTTATTGGCATGGATTTCGCTCTCCAAATAATTCCACAGGAAGAAGTCTAAAGGTGTCATATGACATGACCTTGGATGCCAATCAACTTCTCCACTAACCGAAATAATCGTCAAATTTCGCAACCAATAAATGGATTCATTGATGGCCCAATTCATTCAATTTTGGAAAAAAAATAGCCGGTCAATATATTGCAGTAATGGTTCCCAGCCTCATCTTCGAAAAAATACGGGTCAATGAGGCCGCCCATAAGCTGCACTATACAATGTCTTTTTTTGGGATGCATTGGTTTTTCGTGAATCTCGTTTGGGTTTTCCGGTCACTAGACACGATAATTTTATTTATTTACGAACCAAAGGCTTTAATTGTTGTGTAATTTGGATGTTATAGGCTCGCAATTGAAGATTATGCCTGGCCTGACTGGTTTTGAACACTTTCGCTCTCAGCCTGTTCTGGCCTGTACGTATCTACTGGCCGAGCATGCCGATGTGGAGTTGACCCGATACCGGACCAGTTTCTTTAAAATGCCCATTGCACGAATTTCGGACTCATTCGGACGATTTTGTCCGAATTTATGTGAAAAATTCACGAATTATTACTTTTGCAGATCGCAATAAGATTTAATAACGAAAATGCATTGTTTAAACGCATTGCATTGTGGTAAACGACTACATGACTAAAATTTGGCAAAGTTTCATGATTACAAATTTGTGTTTGGTCTTGCCCCATCACATCATTTAGTATGATTCAATTTTGCAGCTAAGCTACATGATGTGGCACATAGCTGTTTGGTGTTATAAAGGTATTTTAAGGTTCTGTTTATTGTACAGTTAAGATGAGGTCCCCCAGTCAATTTTATTTTTGGGATACAGCTACGCACTTAACCACCTCTTCTGTCAAGTACACCACAGTTTATTTTTTGATTACTTATTGTAGGGCAGTTCCAAGTTAAGTCATCTTTCATATCGCATGGTTGCTTTAATGACATAGATATCATCTGCATATCCTATAGGTTCATAACCTTTGAAGTTTACGGTTTTGGATGAGGTAATATCCTTGAACAAGCCATAAAAGCGGAGACAGCACTCCACCCTGAGGACAGGCCTTCACAAGAGTAATATAAAATTCCTCATATCTTAGATTTGCCTTACCTTACCTTAAGTGTAGCATGTTACTTATCCATTTTGTAGACTCTTTGCATCTCCACCTTCCCTAAGGGGATGTTCCACCGCAGTGTCAAAAGTACTCTCGATGTCCTCTTAAGTGTAGAGGACTATTTTATATAAAATTTAGAATATTCTGGGGGTCTGTACCCTCACCTAGGTATGAAGACTGCCTCAACGGCTCATCAAGACGCTAAAAATATTTTGAATACATATTTGTAGGTCGATACCCAAGTAAGCCTTGACATACATATACTGTCGGCTCAACACTTCAATCAATAAAAGAAAATTTCTCTTTTAATAAAAAATTCATTAGACTGAACCATTAGACAATCGACATGGCACACAATTCTTTAAAATCTAAAAAATTCATAATGACAAACGAATCAAAGTTCAACGAGGACAGATATTCCGTCTTAGATAAAAACAAAATTCAGAACGTCCATGATATGATAATATTCTCTCCAGAGAGTTTAATTATTCACACAGAGGCGTCCGCAGTAGACTCTAAAAATCATTTTATGTATTTTTCTCAAATTTTTTTTATTGACTAAACGCCAGATAACAAGGCGCCAGTAAATCATGTACTCACACTGTTCATCCGCACTCATATCTCTGACTTATTTTCACGAACGCATTTAACGACTGTTTCAGTATAAAAAAAAATTAATCTCCTGCTATCAACGCTGAGACTTCTCTCAAGTTAATGAGTTACGAATAATGATGTGCACAATTGAAAATAAATAAAAAAAAAACCGAACTGATACCGATAATAAATCAGCAATCAATGACACAATTCTCGCCCCTTTATATTTCTAGTACAATGACAAAGCACTCATCTATATTTAATCCCAGACGAATGTCAAACACTGAGCTTAAGGATCACCACACGGGTTAAGGCTATGCAAAAATAAATTTTCTATAATCTCTATTATAAATTTTTCACAACCGTTGACAGTTCTATCATCTGTCATCTGATACTCCTCCAATCGCAAATCAAACAGAACTAACAAAAAAAAAACAAAAAAAAAAAACATCGCAAAACTCCTCGGTCACACTTAAACTGACAAGGAAGACCACTGGGTCGTGACAATCATACAAAATGTCAAAAAATTATCACAACAAAAAGTGAACATTGAACCGTAAGCAGTCGTTTGCAAAACACCAACACTAAACATCGAATAAAACAAAACAAAAGGAAAACAATCAAAATGGAGAGCTCTTAAGCGAAGTGGCTACTGGTACCAGCCACTACGACCAATTAGCATTTGTGATTTGTGAAATTAATTAGTTGATATGTCTTCCTACATATTTGACACATGTGTATGTAGCAGCTAGCTTCCTTAAGCGCAGCGCTAACCAAAACAAGAACGCGTACCGCATTTTAATTAACGATAACGATGACTTAGGGTGCTCTGCCAATTCTAAATACTTGTCTCTTGTCGTCGTTATGCGCATTTCATTTACTGCAACTATTTGTCCGTTGTTGTCTGTTTGGATGGAAAGTGAATAGACCAACAAGCAGACTAGGATGGATATCTAATATACGCATACACTCAGGTGAAATGGAAAATAGAAAAGTTGCCGATCTTACGAGTAAGAAGCGAAAGTTGTTTCTGACACCCATATTCAGGTGGCTGGTTTTTATTTGATTTATAGACACAGAGTCAATGTCTATTAACTGGAAAAGGGCCAAAAACGAAGTACCTATCTCAGTCGGCCTAATGAACAAAGATATGAAATTAATGATGACAAACCTTGAAACAGAAAACAGCTGACAGCATTGTCAAGTTAATTTTTGATCATAATTCGAAGGGAAAGGGGTTTTTAACATTCTTGTCTATATCCAGCTTTGTTTCTGCGTCAAAGTTCTAAACGGTTCAGTGGCTGGGTATTAGCGCCGAATACGTGAAGCCTGATGCAACCTTAGACCGGATACTACAAAGGAAATGACCTACGTTGTCGCCATGAATCTTATGGGGGGTGCTGTCATTTGTACCTAGTCTAGTGCCCCGTTAAGGTTCAAGTTTGTCATAAACAATCTACCGGAAGAAACCTTGGGAAATATTCTTCATGTCTGCCTCGACTCGACTAACTAAGAAAGTAATGCCATCCAAGACGCGCTCATAAAAGTCCCAAAAGTCAGTGAATTCCGTATTAGGTCCCTAAAAGACAAATATTTTCGTAATAAGCATGGGTGTTGGACATTTTAACATCCACAAGGACACATTACGGTGGAGAACGCAAAAATTTGACTCCCCGCTTAACATATTCCTTCCCAAAATCCCCCATTACCAGAAAAAAGGGAGACGGCCATCGAAAATGCAGCCTTTGGTAAACAAACGACAGGAAGGCGTATCGTGGGACCTTGTGTGCAAGGACGGGAGCTAAGGTGAGACCTGCTATTGACACCCATCGAAAGCCTTAACAAAAATTCATCGACAGAAAGATATTCGTTTTGTTTCCTGTCCCAACAGAGCACTTTATCAAAGACCTAATCTGCTGTACTTCCTGCATGCCCACGTTATGGAATTCTTCAGTTTATTTATGCAGCTGATGGATATTCGATAAGATGCTGACCTCTTAGCGACGGTTTCTACCGGCATACTGAGGAGTCATTGCATCTGCAGAAACCGAGGAATCAAAAAAACGCAAAATGTTAAGTCTAAAGAAGTTGAATACCGAAGATGACACCCAAATACTCAACTTAGTTAGAGAATTGGATGGGGATGCCTTTAAGCAGTAGATGAATCAGACCAGGCAGTTTCCTCCTTCTCGTTAAGAGAACAACCTAAGTTTTGCTTGGTTTGAACCCCATTACTAGTGCACCAATCGTGCATAGTTGTTAGACATGATCCACGAAGCGTTCCAGATCGACTAGCCTGCGGGCTAGGCTGAAAATGCCTTGCGCGTACTCTCTTTTGTCGAGTTTTCCCACCAGATTTTGAATCTCGCAAGATCCTCCGCATTGAAAGCATTTAGAATCTTAGACAGAGTAGGTCCGCACATGAAGCTCTGCCATTCTGTCTAGGATAAGAGGGAAAGTTCTATTCAAAGTTACCAACAGCTAGTCCGGTCCTTTAAAGCATAGCTCATATCTGCCATTGCTGTTAGCCGACTTGAAGTCCGCAAAAGAAATAACACCATGTTGGTCTACTCCTTTAGAATCAATTTCTGGAGGATACGAGTATGTTACTCATCCTTATAGCTGACATGTACATACAAAAACCTGCAACAAATAGTGCTATTCGTCTAAACTATGGGAGTCAATTCTAAAAGCAGAATTCCACAAATAAAAGTGGAACCCTATTAAATAGATTACCAGTCAGAAACTAATGAAACTAACCCAAAAGAAATTGTAAAATGTGCTTCAGGATTGTTCCTGTATCCACGAAAATCACTTCAAAAACAGAAAAAATAATGGGACTTCCCGACCCACAACGCTTGCCAAGTTTAGCGATGAAAACGATTAAAGCGACGGCTTGACAGGACTAGAGAGGGACAGCAATACCAACAACAATCGGTATTCCTCGGATAAAGAATATACAGGGCATTGAAGCTAACAGGCCCGATAGTGTCCATAACTGCGTGCACATTTTAAAACTATGCCTTGAAGTTAACAAGAACCCCTCGAAGGATCTTGTTGAAGTTTTAGGTAAACCATCCCCAAGTTTGAAACTTACATAGTTTCAGTATATTTGAAGAGATTGAAAGATCCATGCCCAGGAAAAGATACCGATCATTTCTTTATGTATAAGAACAAGCAGATGGCACATGATTCATTAAGAACAGTTCTTCTTCCATGATTTTGCGGCATTAGAAGCCTTACCATTGTAGCAAAGAGTAAGTTTTGGGATGCGTAAAGTTTTTTACCCTCTCACATCGTTCGTCAAACTGTTTTTCAAATCTCCACGACATTAGAAAGGTATCGTTCTTCTATCTCACTTTTGAATAACGTACCCCCTTCTGTTTATACGCCTAACCTACCTTACCGACTACTTGCAAAACCATAAAGTTTTGGGCAAATAGGATAAACATGACAAAAATGACTTTCCCCCAAAATGGCGCTTAGAATTAAAACCACAAGTACCCTTATTTACACTCGCTCAAATCCCAAATCACTTTTAATTGCTAAAGTTTAAGCCAACACAACAAACAATTCAAACAAATTTTTATTCAAAAAAATAAAACAGAATACTCCACCACCTAAAGCACACCCCTGTGGCATTTCACTTAATTGTACAAAAAACTTACATCACTCCATCAACTGTTGTTACATAAAATGTACGAATATGTGGTAATTATTTTTTATTGTTAACACAAGTCGTTAAGCGACACTTCACACGAAAACTCACAACGCAACGATAAATTAAATCTCAATAAAATCCTTGTATCGCTGAGTCGGAAGTCTGTTTACACAAACGTAAATGTTCGTACACTAACACACACACACACACACACACACATAGAACTCTTAAGTTATCCTTTAAAGGAGCATAAAGCACTCTCCTGTTCTCGACGGTGTAAGATACGAGTAGAAACGGGTAGAAGAACGAACTACTGCGTTAGAACGTTACTGGTCAGAGAATTGCCATCACTCTGTTTCAGATGGCGCAGACTACTAGTTGGCAATTAGAAGACTTACAATGGTGCACCCGTATACGTGTAACTAAAGTGGACGGACATCCAATGGGCCATGGGCCATGGGCCGGCCTGTCGCCTTTAATAGCGATTATTTCTTCCTACCTTCACCCTAAGTTGGCCATACAAATACGAGTATGTAGGACGGATTTTTATTACGCTTTCAACTAACATACTCGTTTGGTTAAATAGAACACCGGCGCGGTGCTGTTGATTAAAAGGGGTTGGCGGGAATGATATTCGTAGTTGGAAGGTTGAAATGGAGGATTTGCGTTCGATGCAAGTTAAAAGAAATAAAAGTCCACCTGCACTTTATTGAAAAATAAAACTAAACCAAGAAAAAAGGTGGTAGATACAGTGTCTTTTAGTTAAGCTACTCTCAGGGCCAGCATTTAAAAAAAAAAAAAATAAATAAGGCGATTGCATTAGTATTCGTACTTGCAGGGCAATGAAAAATCGATGAAATGAGTTAGCGCAAAGTAAATGGAAGAAAAAAAAACAGAAAATGACCGTCATAAGTACGAATATACAGTGCAGTGTCGTTGCGAACATGCGTGTATCTAAGGACACATTGGATCATGGTATAGGGATTATGATAAGGGGGTGGAAAGTACATAATTCCATGTGCAGACTAAATCAAATCAAATCAATTTTCATTTAATTGGCATGCGATGCAATTGGCATAGGTTTGACGTTATGTAAAGGGCTATGCGGTGCGATTTAATCAAAAGCGCGGTATCGTAATTAAATATTGAACAGGATATGAGTGTAATTATATAAAAGGGTGGAAAAGATTCAACTACTCTGCATTTCCAATTCACATAAAATGCGATAACGAGAATTCTTGTTTGAAACAAATTTTCAAATTATATATGGAGTGCCACAAGGTTGTGTCGTTAAACCACCTTCTTTTTTCCAAGAAAAAACCAACGTATTTTCGCACATTCTTATGTCTACTGAAGATCAGTATCTTTATAGTACTAAATACTAATGCACAATTATAACAAATTGTGTAACTCTCATGGCCCTCGAAAGACTCAACAACTGAAGCAATAGGAACAGATTGTCAACCAACATTCATACAAGTAAAATTATTCTTTTAACGAGAAGAAAAGGTAGAGAAAGGTGATTAGCTTTCTTTCTTTCATGGGTAACCATTGATCGGCGTTAAGCTGAAGATGCTAAATACTGTAAGTTTGTCTTCTGGTCCAAACCTCCTTAAAGTAACCATCGGAGACTGATCTCGTCCATTCGGACTTGAAGGAAGAACTTATAAGTCACAAAGAAAATATCAAATTTTTACTAAACTGTCGTGAGTGGGGAGGCAGATGAATATAAGCACTTAAATTAACAATCAGAGTGACAGATACATTATATGAACTGCTTGAACGAATTTAGAACTGAGGTCAATAAGGATCTTCCAGGACAAATCAGGGTGCTGGATTAGAGTTGACGATTTTAATGCAAAACACACCTTCTGGTGCTCTAGATTTATCTCATAAAAAAGTAGAATGATCTATGAAGCTGGTATGGAGCACAATTGTGACTTACATTCGACAAGCAAATAGACATACAAGCCACATCTGATACCACAAAAATACGCGATCCTATTGATTTCATTGTTTCAAAAGGAATATCTAACAATTTCATAAAAGCTGATGATCGCTTTTACAGTTTTAACTTTCTAAAAGAGATCTGTATGACCTTCAACGATCAAGCCCTCATCCACAATGTCATTGAACCAATAAAAACGTCAGACAATTACTCGATGACAATTGGTTTATTACTTCCTACCGGAGGAGTATTTAAAACGAACTGATGTTAGAATACGTTCCGATTCAGTGGAAAGTTATATAAGTTATAATGGTCCTAAAACCAGGAAAATATCGAGAATGGAATTTTTCGTGTTGGACTCTGAAACGAAGTATTGCAATTTAAAGAGCTTTTAGCCGAGGCACCGCAGGGAAGAATTCTCGGTCCACTTCTGTTCCTCCTATATACCCGACATAAACCAAAAAGAGGGTCTACGTTTGCCGATAGCACTTCTATAGTAAAAGTAAGTAAAACGATTGAAGAAACGGTGAAACTGCAAAGTGCTCTGTTTATGTCATAAATTTTACATACAAAAAAACTAAATTGGTTTCCCTGCAAAACTTTTTCATCTGTGCAGGGTGAAGAGTCAAAAAGTCTGTCGTTCTATAAGAGTAAAAATTTTCGGGTGATTTTCGGTCCCGTCTGCATAGACGCTAAGTGGAGGAGGAGATAAAGCCAGAAAAGTGAATGTCCAACGACTGAGATAGCCGGGTCATGTAGAGCGGATGGACACCAACGGCCCGGTCCAAAAAGTCTTCCTGCGCAGTAGAGGAAGACCGAGGCTCAGGTAGAGCACGCAAGTGGAAGGCGACTTCAGCCAACTTAATGTGCGAAACTGAAGGCAGTTAGCAAAAGATCGAACTGGCTGGAGACGGGTGCTGATTGAGGCGCATGTACACCCCGAACTCAAGCGCAACCTAACGTAAGTAAGTAAGACCAACATGAACTAAAGAGAGCAATATCTAAACTGCTGCCGGAACTAGCATGCCTACCTGGTGAGCTCCATAAGGCAACCGGAGATGATTTGATAGGGAGCATCCTCCAATTCATTTTTAAGATTTGGTCGCTTTAAAAAGATACATCAGCTTCGATAATATTGGGTACAAAGTTTTATTTGCCCATATAAATGAAAGTCATACTACTCTGATTAACTTCATCAGTAGCGTGATTCACATCACCCCTCTTCGATTTCATCGGCGCATATAACCGCTTCTCTAAGGATAAGCTATTTAGAGGCGGCTATGTATGACGACTGTCGTTAATGCGCGCTGCTGCGTCAAGGTCGGTAATGACAAAACCGAGACCTTAAATTTCAGAAAAAGGCTTAATTTAAGCGATGTATACTCGTGTGACTTTCGAAATATCATTTTTGAAATAATTGCGTGAAAATGCAAGGAATGTCACGACGTCACGATAAGAAGCTACAACTTTGAGGTGGTTTGGACGGACTTCATATACCTCGGCCCCGCTATCAACCTCGACGACATCAACACAAAAGTCATGCGAAGAATTACTCTTGTATATCGTTCCTTTTTTGGGCTTAAAAGGCAAATTAGTAGTAAATCCATCTCTCCAGCAACCGAAAGTGTTGTCGATTCTCACCTAGAGGAACGGTGCTGAAAGCTGGAGCATAGCTGATAAGATACCACACTTACTGGAGAAATACTCGCATAAATACATTTTCACTGTGGCGCTATAAGCAAGTACAATAAGTAAGGCCAACTTATATAGGAAATAGTCGTGACTTCTCTCTGTCTCAGAGTCGTTTATGCGCTGTGCTAAAGGTCGGGCATTTTAAGAAAATTTTGCCAATGCTCTTCAGAACATGCAAGTTCCTTCGCTATGTCTCTCTAGTAAGGGTATTACTGCAGCATTTCGGTGTGTAGCTTAACTTTTGCACTTCTGGGAAAGTATGTTTCGAACATGACGTGTTTATTTATAGAACAGTTTCGCCATTATATCCATCTGTGGAAGAATCGATGAAGGAGCCTAGTCTACCATTGCCTTAATGAGGCTTAGAAAGGTTCAACTTAAGAGCTATCAAAGACTTCGCTAAGTTTCACTAAAACACTGTTTTATAACAATTGTACCCCCATACGAGAGTACCTATACAAGAATCTAAATTGATTAGTCAATGTGAAGAAAACTGTGTTACAAAAGGCATACCACAAGGATCCATGTTAGGGCCACTGTTTTAACTTATTATGCGATTGTAGAATTTTCCGGTGATAATTGCATGGCGGATTCCAGATTTTTATCGCAAATAATAAATAGAATCCTTCTTATAATCCATGTGGTACACAAACCGACAAGAATAAAAACTGCCTCAGGGACTAACCAAGTTCAGAAAATTTATTTTCTGTTGAATTCCAAAGACGTGCATCCACGTCTTCAAGTCATAATTCATAGTGCTCAAAGAAAATCAATATGCCGTCATTAAAATTTTATTATCGCTACGATGGACAAGAGACTTCTGAAAGGCGATATCGATTCAAAAATGATAATTGTTCCGAGAATGTCGGTCGGTTGGCCATCTTTGATGGCATGTCCTTGTATTGAAAATTTAATTTTTCACTTAAAATTTTCCTCCTCATATGTCCACAGTCTTAAGTGCAGGAAAAATGCAATTTCTTGACTCAGTAGGCCGACATTATGTTGCATAGAAAATTGATTTTTCTTCCCAGCGTAATCAGATTGTTGCGTGTTTATGGGGAAAATTTAAATACTCTTACCCACCCCTGAGCCTTTTTAAGCGTTTTCTCGCTTCACTGTGGATGTGGAATGACGGAATATTTGTCGTGTTTTTATAATTTAAAATAAGTAGAGAGTGTAGGAATAAAACTATTATGAAGGAAGCTTTAGATAACAGACAGTATCTCACGTGCAGTCACAGATAGAAACTTGGAAATTATTCTATGTCAACTTGGATCAACTTATCGAGGCGGACTACATATGAGTAAACACTGATAGTAGAAGGCAGTCTGCCTAGAATGAGATTCGTTATTCAAACTTTTAATGAGCATAGTTGTGTAACAGATGTGTAGGAAGCCTTTTGTTGATGTCAGAGGACGACACATCCTCAACTACAATGTTGAATTAGTTTTTTTTTTTTTTTTTTTTTTGAAAACTTACTTTATCAAGTACCAACTCACTGTGTGTGTTTGTACGAGTATTTGAGACAGAGAAATGTTAATCTATGACAGAATAGATACCTAATATCAGACGAGATACGGTGAAGGAAGGGTTCGTCCAATGTGAGTTGTGCAGTTTTGAAATTGTTGCTGATAGATAACAACAACAAGCAGATTAGTTTTGGAGAGATTGTTAACGACTTCCTTTCTATTTGCACAGCACTTTCATTCATTTGAACGCAATTAACCTAGAAAAGTTCTGTTTTATGGGGAAGAAAATATATGTACGTTGAGTTGATTCACTACTTTTGCGATTTTAACTTGCTAAATGAACTCTGTGGACACAAGTATTTCTAAATACCTTCTGCACCTGGTAGGAAAAAGTATTCAAAAAAGAAGAATCCCATTATTTTGCCCAAAAAAGTGATAATTTGTGTGTACACCCTATGATTTGATGAAACCAAATCACTCTTCAGCGCTCTTCCTTTGCTTGTTCATTTGGTACAAGTTCCAAAATTAAAATCCCAAACACAAATTAAACAGCCCAACCAAGCACACAGGATCACTGATGTCCAACCTAAAAATATCTGATGATACTCTCCAGGGTTAGTCTGAGCATATAAGGCTGATCGTTGAAGCTCTAGTTACAAAACAGTCGAGCCAGAGGTTTGGATTGCCAAACAATTTCCTGTTCTCTGATTTATTTTCTATCGGAATTTGCAATTAGATAATCGACTAATTCATTGTTCTTACAGTCATTGCAGAAAGTGCTCCCACTTCTATCTAAAATAGTGGCCCGTTTAGGTTCAAGAGTGCAATCTGTAGCCTTTCACGAAGACCGCTGACTTTTTTAGACTTTAAGAAATACTTATTTAATCTGCATATCAACTGGGTTAACTTAAAATATCTCGCCACACAGGTCGTACTCACAAAAGTACTCACTGTCAACGAAACAGGTCTTAAAAAGTCCCTCTCGGAACCTCAACAAGCAAGTTCGTCGGTTATCAAATTCTGACCTGGAACCAAATGAATTCGGGAACCAGAGAAGCTTTGCAATTTCAAACTGACTTGAAAGTGGTAAGACCGAAGTTACCAAGAAGGCTCCTCTGAACTCCTGAAACAAACCTATGAGCGGTGTCACGGTTACGAGTAAGTTGCAAAAATCGTATTGGGTTATTCATCATCACCAGGGTCGAGAAAAGGGTCTACAACAAAGTTAAACTCAAGGGATCATGGAGTAAAAACGATGAATTTGCTCGAACCACTTCGAAAGGCGTTATTCATAAAAAAAAGTGATGTTATCTATTTGGTGGAATTTCAAATGAATCGTTTTTTCAAGCTTCTATCGGACAATACAACGATCATAATGAAGTGTACTGTCATCAGCTGAACAAATTGAGTGAGATAATTAAACAGAAAAAGCCAGAATTGACCATTGGAAAAGTGTAGTAATCCACTTAGATAATGCGAAACCTTGGATGGGATCTACTGCCACAACCCCCATATTCTCCATTTCTGGCAACTTCCGATTATTATTTATTCCGGTCTCTACAAATTTTTTAGAAGGTAAAACCTTTACTCAAAATGAGGAGGTCAAAAATCACCTAGATCAGTTTTTTTGCCAGCAAAGAACAACAATTTTCTGCTACTAACAGAAAGATTGAAAAAGGTATTGGATCAGAATGGAATATTTATTCACTACCTTGTACGCAACTGAACTCACTCATTACGAATGCAACACTGGGCGCATACATTTCGTATTGATTGCGATTTGACAGTTGATATTTATGCTTCATTGTGACGTAAAAAGTTTTTGACATAGTTGCCTACAATCATGGAATGGGGCGACATCGAAAATCGTATTATCGTAGTTGGCCTACTTAAATGCAACATGGAAAAAGGCGATATCTTTAGGACATTGCGACCGATTGGAATCACTCGCAATTTTGTTTATCGTGCTGTGAAGTTGTTTGAGGATACTGGTGGAGTACGAGCCGTAAAAAATCCGGCCGTCCACGCACTGTGAGAACTCCGAAATCGATCAAAGCCGTGAAGAAACGAATCGAATGCAAATTTCGCCAAAATCCATGTCTCGCATTATCAAAGAAGACTTAGGAATCAGCGCGTACAAGCGACACACTGGACACCTGCTCACGGCCGCATTGAAGGAAAAACGCAAGCGAAGGTCGAAAGCGTTACTCAGCCGGTACGCGAACAACGCTCACAGACAAATTCTGTTTACTGACGAGAAAATCTTCACAGTAGAAGAATCGTTCAATAAGCAGCTCGGTCATCTAGAGAAGCATCCCAACTCATCCCGAGGGTTCAAAGAGGCCACCATCCCGCGTCTGTAATGGTATGGCGTTACCAAGCTCCATTTTTGCGAGAAAGGAGTGAAAACATCGGCCAAAGTATATCAATCGACCGTCTTGGAACCCATTGTGAAGTCTCTCAACAAATCAATATTCAACAACAAGCCATGGACTTTCCAGCAAGACTCTGCTCCAGCTCACAAAATAAAAACGACTTAACTGTGGCCCAAAAACAACCTTCCGGACTATATCAACGAATGATTGGCCAGGTGGTAGTCCAGACCTCAACCCGTTGGATTACAAGTTTTGATCCGTATTAGAGGGCATGGCTTGCTCTACTCAACACTCAAATATTGAGTCCCCATGCATGAAGGGCGTCTCGCAATCGATGAGTGGCCACATCGTCTTAAGTCGTGCTGGAAGGCAAATGGAAGTCATTTCGAATAAGTTGTTTTAAGATTTGTAGCCATTGAATCTTCTTCTTCTTATCCTTTTATTAACCCTTTCCTCGTTATACGAACTTATGCGTAACGAGTTTCCCATTTTTACCGCATCGCTGCTGCTCCGCTTATGGGGTTGGCTAATGTCGCAGACCGCAGAACGCGTCTACATAATGCTCGGTCCTGGATCGCATCAGTGGTTAGCCCCAGGCGTTGTTGCGCATTTGCCATCTGAGAAATCCAGGAATTCTTTTTCCGACCTCGTTTTCTTACAGTTGGAGTGACCGTAGTTTGTAGCCATTGAATAACCCAATAAAAGCAAAAAAAAATTGTTTAAATATCAATACTTATACTTGATGAACTTAATGATAGTAGGTATAAGAAAGGAGGAGAGTAGGTTACTCTAGGAAACGTATGTTGATTAAATTTTCAAGTGGATAAATATCTTCATAGTAAGGCTGGTGTTCGGCATTTTAATATGGACAAGGACACATTACGGTGTCTAGTTAAAAAAAAAAAAAACCAAAATATACTGGTCACATTGCGATGGAACAAAGACACGTACCCATTATTTTACACAGCCGCACAATACGATTTTCCACAATATTGTTCATTGCAATCAAAATTGCATACATCTCCGCTTGGAGAGACTCAAAATTTCCAACTTTGTCGGTGTCCAGGAGGACACCAGCACCGCGTTCTTGATCAGGTTTGAAGCCATCCGTACGTTTCTTTCCTAGTACGGATTCTGACCGAAATACGGCAAAATTTGATTGATTATTTTCACAGCAACAGAAGACCTTGAATCGTTGCTTCGGACGGCATACTAATAAGACCCATAAGAGTAAGATAGTCGGCGCGCAAAACCATCGAAACCCCATTTTGTGCTACACTTTTCTTTTAACCTAAAATAGTTTTGAGAGTACAGACAGCGATATGAATAGTCTAGGGAAATAGAATCAATAGAAGAGAGAATTACGAGTATCACTGCGTTTAAAGTAGGCATGTGGCATGGGGAAAGCCCCATGCAGCCGAAACAGAATGTTGAAAGAACAACATCTGTTTTAAGAAGATTCACCTAAAGCTCATTTATATATACAAGTATAACATTTGAAGATACTATAATTCCTTATGATCTAACATCTAAAAGGGATGCGAGCATGGCGACTGGCAATTTCAGAGCGTATCCTGTCGGTCTAGTGTTTTTTTCCAGCACTTGGAACCGCATATTTGCAATAATCCACCGCAAATTGCCTCCATTCGTTGCTAGTTAATCTACGCAAACTAGTGATTTTACATAACTTTCTTGGTGTTTGGTAGTCAAGACGCAATGGTGCCTTAGGCCCGGCAGTATTTTTTTGTGGATCCGATAGGGTTTGAAAAGTGACCATCAACAAGTTGGTCCAAAGTGAGCCCAAAGGTGAACATCCAGATCGTCTTGCAGTTCGTTTTAAGCATATTTAGGCAGGGTCCGACCTTACAAGTGCCATTGCTAATCAGTGATACAAACACTTACCCCGTGCATTTCAGACTCGGTAAGAGATTTACACAACGCACTGTGGGGCAGAATGTACCCAAAACCGGCATAAAACCAAAAATTGAATTTCGACGTAAAGTTCTAACGCTATTATTTTCGTATGCATAACTGCCCGGCAAAATGCACCAGTTGCCGGCATTAGTTCAAAATGATAACAATTGTGTTCTTTAAGCTTTGCTTTTTATCGATTTTTCTTGGTTTTTTTTTCACTGCTTTTTATTCCACAGACAAGTTTTTTGTTATGGAACCTTCAACATCAGGTATTAAGCAAGCTTCAAGCAAATATTATTTTTAAAATAGTGCTTTCCGATGAAATTTTTCATTATAATTTATATGGCACTGCGAAAAGGCAATTTTTTTTTCCTTTACTATCAAAGATCGATTGAATTGATTATGTTCCGGGTCAGTCGTGAAGTTTTTTTTTTACTGAATCCTAAAGAGTGGAATTTGTGCACTTAGGAATCGTTAAAATTGTCTGCCCGTACTTGCCCCTTTTTAATAGTATATTTTTTAATGTGTGGCTATGTCTTTTAATAAATATCTTCTTGTTCTCTTCCTGCACTTATTGGGTATATAACTAAATTCGTGGGTTTTTTTCTTCAAATTTTGAACGTTTATCTGAGAAAAACATGTACAATAGTATTATTAAAAGTATTGCCCATCTGAAGATATGACTTTTTCCCATCTTTCTGGCAATTTGTGGATCCCATCCCAAAAGAACTGGGCCGGCTTGACAGCCAAGAATGAATCCAGCCAATTTTTGATATTCTGCTCTGATGTGAACCGTATTTCAGTGAGGGCGTTCTGCATCGACCGGAACAAATGGTAGTCAGAAGGGGCAAGGTCTGGGCTATAAGGCGAGTGGGGTAAGACTTCCCATCCACTGTTTTCCAAATAGTTCCAGCAGCATTTCGGACATGCAAAACCGCCTTTCGACGTCTCTCGGCTTGAGTTCACGTGGAACCCAATTTCCTTGCTTTTGAATATATCCAGCTGCTTTTAAACGTTTTGAAATGGCTGCTTGAGTGAAACCCAAAGATTCTACGAGCTCTTCTTATGTTTGGCAACAATCTTCATAGAGTAATGCTTCCAGTTCTTCATCTTCAAACTTTTTTAGCTGCCCAGGACGTTCATCGTCTTCCAAGCCAAAATCGCCACTTTTAAATCGTGCAAACCACTTTTGGCACGTTCGCTCAGCTAGCGCATGTTCACCATAAACTTCCACCAAAATACGATGACTTTCGGCGGCAGTTTTCTTCATATTAAAGTAATGAAGAAGAACTCCCCGCAAAAACACTTTTTCAGGCACAAAGTTGGACATATTTGAGTGAAAAAAAAATTATTGTTGTTTATGCTTCAAATGAATGACATACGAGTACTGAAATAACGTTCAATGACAGTAGCTTTCCAACGCATGTTCGAATGGAATAATACAAGTTACGCCATCTCTTAGCAAACCGCACGTTATAGACCCAATATATTAATTTTTTTCTGATTAAGGAACAAGTTCTAATACACTATTTGTTACCAGGCAAGAGCTTGTGAATATTCTTAGAAGTTCTGGATATTTAAACATGGCAAAGCAGTTTCTTTCTTTATTTCTTTCTTTCTAACAGAACAACTAAAATCTCGAACAAAAAATTTTGATAATAAGGACCTGCTAAAACGAATATCACATTTTAAATCTGAATACAAATCGCGATGGTTTAAAGCCAGTAGAACTAGTGATCTCATTTTTAAGTGCATTTGAAAATAAACGTGGTCATCCGGTTACTTCTTTAGAGTCAGCTTCTGCGCGAACGAAACGTCAAAAGACAAAACGAATTCGAGAATCTGCACCTGTTTTTGTTTTAAGTTTCGCTACACAAATGAGCCTTCGGCTTTCAGGGCAATCTCAAGCATTAAAATTGTTGCAGGAAATAACCTTAAAAGTCCAAACCGTGCAGAAAAATATATAAAGGCTTACGAAAGATCGAACGTTCATTCATTCAGGGTTCCAAAATAGTCTCCTTTGCTTTGCTGCCTATCGGACAGCTGAGTGAAGAAGCGCAAGAAACAAGAATTTTAAAAACTATATACATTACTCGCGTAAGTGCAGTCGCGAAAAAACTAATCTTGATGTCTTCAACTGTTTCTTGTTAAGTTCAGATCCATACATAGTATTACAAGTAAGCGAAAGCTACCAGTAAAAAAAACTTCAACATCTTCCTAGAGAAGCCTTAAATTTATTAAAATCTCCCACTATTCTGCAAAATAATGACAATGATAATTGCGAAGATAATGATGATGATGAAAGCGATGGTTAGCTTTTTTCTTATTCTGGCGAAAAATTTGAAAATAAAAAATTTTTAAAAATGCGTCTGTTTTTTATTTTTACCTATTTGGGCATTATGATGAAAATTGTATACTTTAAAGATTCTGGTTGTGCACCTGTGAATTGATGCCAGCTTTAAGGTCCATCTGCCCCACTGTGCAACGTAAGTTTCTTGAAGTATCTTTACAGGAAATTTACCGTTGAACAGAACAGCTCGACGTCCTTGATAAAAATTATAGGTCGAATATTTGGCCTGTATTTGGTTAATATGATAGACAGTAATGAGTAGAGTCCCGGCGTTTAACCGAAGCTCCAAACTAAGCGTTCTTATCCCATAGCATAACTCTTAAATACCTCAAGGAAATAATATACTTCGGACTCTTCAAAATCCTTCCAAATCCTACCTGCAATATCGTTGAGCCCTATAAGTGTTGCTCACATATTTTTCCTTGCTATTTGTAGATACTTTAAACGATTTAGCAAAATATGTACTAATTTGCAAACTATACAAAAGTCACTTATATGAAAATCACCTTATCGTAAGGTCGCCTAATGCAATCAGAACCAATTAAGAAATCAGCTGATTCTAAAAACTCTTGTTTCATTATTTTCCTACAATTATCTGTGTTGAAATTGTATAAATTCGCAAATAAACATAAACAAACAACATTCAAAGGAAATGCCGAACAGACAGCTTAGCTAGAATTGCTTTAACCTGTGGGGGTTAACAATGATAAGGGGTGTACGAGTACCTTTTTGAAAAAAACAAACATTTTAACGAGAATCCCTAGGTCGTAAATTCATTTGCTCGTTCACGTGAAATACTCGGAGAGATATACATACATATGTGTATGAATATTCTTTAAGTGAGGCGACATAAGAATAATGTGTCTCATGATTGATATTATCATTGCCTTGGTCTGGAAATCCCATGGGTTTAACCCTGTCTTATGTTTTTTTTCTTCGATAGTAGTGTATCGTCATCTTAATTGAATAAATGGAATAAAGTTTAAATGCGCCATTTCGTGTAAGGTTCAGACCTCCTTTCTTTGGCTGCTACTTGGATACTACTTCAGTTGGTACTTGCAATTGCGACAATCCACCTGTGGCCGGGGCAGACTCTGAAAGGCCTGACCTATGGGTTTTTAAAACACAAAATCCAATGACTTTTTGCGGCTCTTTTTAGGAGTCGTTCGGTAAATTGGGCTAATACGATGGAGAGAGTACCGAAGAGCCTCAGTGTGTTACGGCTAAATTCAATCGGAATAGACAATTGGTTGGTCAGAGTGCAGTTTTTGATGACATGTTAAAAAGAAAACCAACAAGGTCGACCGGGCGTCAGAAGAGGCACACTCTAAAAGACTATCGATTAGATCATAGTTGAATAGGAAAAGAAAATTTGAGGTACATGCATTGCTCAAAGACACGACAAGTTTTGTTAAAAGTGCGGAGAAGAAGAAGAGAAGCTAGTCGGTGGAAATGATCAACCTCTCGCAACTGAAACTGAACACTCCAGAAAGAAGGAAACTCCAAAACGCCAAAAAGGATAAAGAGGTTGAAGTAGAAGAAGAAGAGGCCACTAAAACCGCGTTCTGGAGCAACTCAGGAAAACGGAAGATATGCTGATGTGCCTTCATACCTAGAGTCCTGGGCTCGACACTGAAGATTAAAAAATACATCCACTCAAATAGAGTAAGAAGGGGAAGAGAAGGACGGCTCTTATCTTGACCATAACATATATGTAGTAACCATGGATATGAAATTAACTCATCTGTGGTTTCGGATGTTTAAGGGGTTTCACACCACTATATGCTAAGCCATCGACAATACCGAAAACTTGTCTTTATGCGCCGAAGTCGCTCTCAACATCTAAACTTGGCCATTTTGTAGACAAGACTTAGATTTCAAACACATAAGCTTTGAAATGAATGGATAATGGCACAAATCTTTCGCTCCATCAGCCCGTTTCTTTTATGATTCGGTTTTACCACCACCACCGAAGGCAGTAGCCAAAGTCATACGATTCCTGCGGTAGGAAAAGCAACGTGAAAAGCGATCATCTCGTGGATTTCATACTATTGGACGACATGGTTGTCAATTTTTGTTACGAGAATAAGGCGGCAAATAATCGACTTAACGTTATCCAACAGGTACGCTCTGAAGATTACCAAAAATACTTCCGGAAGTCTTTATGTCAGAATGTTCGGTCTTTCGTAAAAAGAAAAGTTAAACAGCACCCAACACATCGGCCCCGAGTACTTCGTTCTAATGCGACTATGGACCGCATGCTTACAGAGCAAGTGCTCCAGGATGTCATCAACTTTCTTACAATTGTCCGAATGTTTAGACCACACCAAGTGCTAATAAATGGTCAAGGTAGACCGAAGCAGTAATGCTTAGTACTTGGAGCTTTGTTCGAACGATCTTAAGCTGCATAATCACAAATATAAATATTGGGTCTTATGTCACTCTCCTATCGCCTCACAAAGCTTAACTATTCTAGGGATGCATAAGAGGAATTGAGTTACTAAAGAGGGTCTGATTGAGAATCCCGAGAACACTAAGTAACGTTAGTCCTTCCAGTCATTAGAGCTGTATATCTTGGCGACAGTTTTTAATGCTAAAAGTGTGGAAGAAGACATAAGCCGAATCTGAAATGTCGCTACTGATGTCACTTTAAACTGATCTGGATACTAAGGTTGTCATTCTGCACGTTAATGTCAGCACCACATCCCTAACTTCATTTAAAAGCCGTCTGTAAAGATTTGAATATACTCCTTTTCTGAATCAAACTCTGCCCGAAGCCAGTCCCGCTCACAAAGGGAGGTTACTTTATAAACTAGCTGGGGCTAGTCATAATGTTCAGGAGCCAAGAAACAAAGAAAGGAGGTCCACAAGCTCATCGAAACTCCAATGAATATGTAGTCCAAAGCAGTTTCCATTTTACTGGTTTTGTGGGTACAGCCCTGGTACAGTCTTGAGGAAGAATGGAAGGCTTCTATGCAACTGAGACAAAACATTTTTGGAGCTACGGAAAAGCGACAAATGTTACCATGTAGGTCCCTCCTGGGTGACAAGTTGACTATTTGCCGAGAGTTTCCACATATACCTACAGTGCCATCGTCGCGATATGATTATACCAAAAGAGATGAGTAGCCAGTTTTCACCGGTATACCAAGTGTAATACGAAAAACTGATGGAGAATCCTTTAGGGACTAGTTACGTTCACCTAATGCACAAATCGTCGAAAGCATTGGGGGCTGCCAGGCTTTTAGAATAAATAAAGTCATCCACGGAAGTGGAAAAGGAGGCACTTACTTTAGGAAAAATTCATTGGTTTCGGTTGGAGTGAGTTCTGCCGATTTTTGTTAATCTTTTAACCGTCATTTGTTAGCATGAATTTCAGAACTTGCGCCTTCTACGAAGTCCACAGATTGTTAATGGTGTGCATTCTTGACACTTTTGACTTCTAGGGTTTGACGTTATCCTTTTCCCGAGTTGAGCCATCAGAAATACGGTTCAGGGCAGCCTTGGTTATTGGAGAGCAGGTGTACATGTTAGCACTCGGTCCTTAACTACGCCATAAGGTCTGTGAATCGATAAACCTACTCACTATTACTCACAGTCAAGTCAATCAGAAATCACCTAATCGGTTGCTTCGGGCAAGCTCATAAAGATAACTAAGTAGGAAGCAAGCCCTCAGTCATCAGACACTGTCTCGATAGTGCTTAATCTAATCTAATTTGGCACAAAAATTTTTCTTAAAATAAAAGAACAAAGAAAACAGGTATCAAGCACGCAAACAGATAAGAATAAAGAAACAAACCGTCTACGTCTGAATTTGAGGTGCTGGGAATTTAAACGAAATTTTAGCCGCTGAAGCCTTTAAGACCAAGGGTTGAATAGTATGTAAATATTCAATACTTAATCCATTATTACGATGGTTCTCATTAAGTGCCAGTGAACTCTCTGTGACTTTTAAATATCTTCGATTGCAAACTCATGGTACGCTCGTATTCGCATTTGTAACTTGTCTGCCGTCTGCCTTCTTGTCTTCAATAACTGGAAAATTACTTCAACTTCCTACTGTTGCCAATCAGGTTAATAGACAGCATTTAATAGAAAATCTATCTCTAACCACTTTTCTCTGGCAACAACCATGACTCCAACTTACGGGCCAGTAATGATGGGAACCATCTTTCGATTGGAATTTCTGTAGCTTGTATTTCTAGGATCTGCAATAGTCATCATTATCATCATCACCATCATCGTCATCAGTAGCATATTTTTGCTTTTTTTTTTGTTTACTTCACATATATCTTTGTACCTCTGCATGTTTGCATCTTTTCCTATGTTTCTCTACGCTGGGTTTTCTATGATTCATCCATTGCACTAGCTACCCGAGAAGAAGCCAACTAAGCTCGAAATACACATTTACTATCGTGTGTGTGTGGAATATTAGCTCAAATTCTTGAATGTCGCTCTGCATGACATTCTCAGATTTTCTGAAGCGTAATCACTAAGGTCTTTGGGGTTTTTAATTAGGTTTGAAGTTATGTACGGATATATCATTTCTTTAAGTCTTCTCGGACAGGTTTTTTCTTCGACTCAAATTGCTTCAGTAGAACACATTCTACTGAGTATAGTGGAATCTTTTTTATATATCTGAAGGCTTTTGGTAAGACATTGTTAATGAGAACTTCAGTTGAAAATGAATCAACAAAAGAAAAAGAGAATCTAGATGCTGGAACAACTTGGCCATGACGTCCTTGGAGAAAGATGTTGTTCTGGAATGGATGCACAATGTGCCAAGTTGTGGGTAAACTTATTTTACAGAGACAACGAAGGCTAATTTATTTTACCTTGGAGCTAAGTTTTAAATAAAGCTTGCACAAGGCAAGAGAATTCGTCAATATATACCTGCAAACGGAGTTATGTGCCGGGCGAAGAAGACCGAAAAGAACTAGATGCAGCGGGAAGCAGAATCTTATGCCGTTTATCTATCACTAAATGTTGCCCCTAAACAGAGGATCGATATTTGAACCAACCATTTAATGCATTTGGCAAAGTCAAGGCTCTACAGAGCCCAGAGGAAAAATATGTGTAAAAGTAGCTGGCTACAATCAAATGCACTTTTTTTACATGCACTTGATGGCTTTCAGATACTGGTCGTGTTCAAGAAAAATAAACCAAGACGATAGGACCCTACTGAGTAAAACTGTGCCTTGGACAGAGGACGTAACTGACGACACTATCGGGACAGAGATGGACAAAGACGAATTAAACACATCTGAGCTGGATGTGAAGCTGGACATAGAATTATGAAAGTTGGTTACTACTCTCACAAGAACGTTTCAAAAAATATATCCAACCACCAACTTCATGTGATAACAAGCCAAGAACCATAGACGTCAAAATACGGAGAAGAAAGTGGCAGTGGATTGGCCACACCTTGTGGCCTATCGCGGACGTGTAATGCAATGGAATCAACTTACGTAATAAGGTAGGCGAATAGGCTGTCCCAGGCGAACGTGAAGAAGCTCAGTTGAGGGGAATTATGAATTTTTGAGTTAAGCTTGAAGAAACTTAAGTGCAATGCATCACTCTGAACACGATGGCTTGGGCTTTGTGGAGGCCCTCTGTCCACCTACCGTCATTCCAGGTGATTTTGCATTAAAGCACTATAGCAAGGGCGAATTCGTAAACGCACGACTTGCAAAGCAAATTATCTGCAAAGCACATGTAATAGAGCAGTTGAAACGTCAAAAGCACATGTTTGCATTGCAAGTACAACATTCCTGTGACAGTTGCACAGATGCTCTTGCTTTCGCGTAAAAAACTGAATCTACTACGTTTTAGAACTGTTTGCTTTGTAGTAATTTTCCGTTGTGGGTTTGCGAGTCTCCTGCTTTGCACATTTTGCGCAACATATGCCTTTACGAATTTGACCAAACTAACCGCCAGATCTTTTCCCAATCAATCTTCCGAAAAGTCCTTTGCAACCTGCATGAATTGCTGGAAACCAGTGGCATCGATGCCAAAAAGCTGTCAAAATCTCTGACTCTGATTCGATACTTGAAGTAGGCAAGAACATGTAGCACAAGCGACGAAGGAGGAGACCAGTTCATGTAATCAGCAGGAGATCGAGGAAATGGAGAAGTGCTACTGCCTAAACAGTGTTCGGAAATTTCGCTACGTATCAAGGCAACACAGTCGGCGTTGCAGATACGCAAAACCACTTCTGCAGCATTAACTTAACAAGCCTGCCGAATTTGCCAGCCTTCCTGGTGATCTTTGTACGACATATTGAGAGCTTATCCCAAGGAAACCCCTCAATTTGTCAGTGATTCCTTTGATGAAAGGTGCCGGATAAATTTAAGAGACAGTAATAAGGGGTAATCTTTCTAATTCAACATAATGATTGATTCTGAAAGATCCTTCAGAAACAGCTCATATAAGGTACACTTTAGGGTGCACTTGGACCTTCAGTTGGTCTTCTCCTACTGGGTCGTCCGCTCGGTTAAGATTCTAAGACTCTACGGCTGGCCTTATGGTCTCCATTCAGTCTAGATGTCCTAGCCATATGCGGCCTCATAAAGCAGGGCTGGCATAATGTCTTACATACATAGAGTCTTCTTTATTGTTCGGGATAGGGCCCGTACCACGAGATAAGACTTGACTATCTAATTGCCTTCTTAGCCTTCTTTCATGTAAAATGTTAAAAAAGTCACACGACATGTGCGTCACCTGGCCTATAGTATCAGTGGTCGCGGTTACGTAAAGCGCGCCAAACATTCCCCATCATCATTCTGCACAAATAGACGAGTTCGAAATGACTCTACATAGCTCGACTTTATAAATGATGTCATATGTGGCTTCAAAATCGATGAAAAAATGTTCGGTGTTGATTTGGACTTCTCAAGTTTACTCCAGGATGTGCCCGAGTGTGTAGATTAGCTTAGTTGTGGAATTTTCTAGTATGACCACACTAAAACGGGCCCAATCAGGTTGCCGACGAAGGCAGATAAGATCTTGTTGGCGAAATTTTGAGGAAACGTATCGCTCTTAACTTGGTCCCGTTGAGGGGGTCATCAGGTATACGATGACTGTATATACTGCATATACTATACTGTTTCTAAAAAGATCTGAGAAATGAGTTAATATAAGTGATTACCTCGGAAGGGAAGTTGTGAATATAAAACTACTTCGTGTTGGTCAGATGAACGAGAATTTTAGCTCATAAAATTGAAAGGTCTTTCTATCTGGCGACTGGACCTTAGGCACTTTTTTTCGTTATACAGCCTGCATAAGAAGCTTTTTCCATATTCACCGCACGGACTGTTGCACATTTTCCTTCTTCATTTATGCAGGCTTCCGTAAAAGTCTTGTTGCCTTGACACGATCCTTTTTCCTCTTAATAAACTTCCGTATGTTGTTCCTGTAGTACAAGTGCTTAATATCTTCGATGGTGAGCTTCTCGAGTTTTTTTTTTTTCTTTTTCTGAGGAAGTCGAAGTTCTTCTCGTGTCATTCAACTATAGAGCTCACGAGCGATTCGTGTTTTACGTTACTGCGCCGCTTTATATGCTTTTCAATTTCTTTATCAATGTCAATAAAACAATTGGTTAAGACTGGGTTCATCTTCCTGGGCTCTATTTACGTAAGGGAAATAACCTCACGAGTACAATGACTTTTTGCGCAATCAACATGTTGGAAACGTGCGAAAATGACAATTTTCAACGGAACTGATACCAAGTGGTCATTCACTTTTTAACGGTGCTATCTTATCTTCACCAATTCTGTCTATTCACTCAGAAACTCCTTGAAGGAAGTATTCGGTGATCATTATTATCTACGACTTTTGACCCTTTTTTGTCATGTTTTTGTTGCAAGGGCGATCACAATACGTTGTTTGTCACGTACCATCGTGCCAACTAGGGACTGTTTTTTCCCCGTCATTTTGACGATATGAGTAGGTCCGATAGTCAGCAATTTTCTTCGGATACCAGTCCCCTCAACCATCATTTGTACTGCAACCACAAATGTCGACAGCCAATAATTCGCCATAAAAAGGAAAAAATCCCAAGCCTGCAACGTCCCAAACATCGAAGTTCAAAGATTGATGAGATAGTATGTTTAGACATTTCGTTCTAAATCTACGGATACAAAACTATGACGTAGTTGTACTCTACAACCAACCCAGGTAGTTCCAGAACGATCTCATAAATTTGTCGCTATTTGACAAAGTGCATATTCTAGGAATTTGATTTTTTTTTTTAATTTTTAACCGTTTCGAGCTAATTTATTACCTGACGGTAAACACCTACTCAGTTCCAGGTAATTCACTTCACGTCGTGTCCAAGCGAATGGCAGACTTTGTGCGCAAAACCTGTATTCCAGGCATTTACATGCGAGTGTTAGTTCAGTGAGTCATCGTTGTAATTCGAGAGCTAGTTTCGTTCCAGCGAAGCTATTACCTATTGAGAGTAATATTTCATGGCAACTGGACTGGACGGTGGAATTCCCAATGCCCCGGGAATATTAATATTTATGAATGTGATGAATTGTTAATGATCTGTTGGCTTGACCTGCGTACATCATAACATCATTTCAGCAATAGCTGGGAGAAAGTAGATTCTTGGACAGCTAACACGAGTGGATTTTGTGACTTGAATGACCAAAATGACTGATCTTTCAGTGCAACTAGATAACTGCACTGGGACGCTACAAAGTTTAAACAAACGGCCAACTAAGAAAAGAAGCTGTTTGGTTCTCAGATTATAGCTCTCTTCAAGGTACGAGTATCTTTGACGATTAACGTTCAAACTTAATGATTTTTTGCCTTTAAGAGATTATCTACCTGCCCACTGAAGTAGTATTTTGCTAGAAAAGTTACACGTTCGGCCGTTTTTTTTGGAAAAGACATTGATTGTTGTGGAAGGAAAAATGAACCATCTATTCGAGGATCCTTTCCTATTTCACTTTGTGATGAAGTATTCTGAACTTCGTTTTTAACATAGGATAACTAATTACAGACCAAGGCATTCGTGAGCCTCGAACAACATTTCTATCGCTCGAGTTCAAGTGACCTCCATCCAGCTGTCTTAGACCACATTGTTGAGTTGGTTTAGGCTACCTTTTAACTGACCTTATTTGCGTTGAATTGGAGCGCTGCTGTTTATGGGTCCAGCGTTTGATAACTATCTTATTTATTCTGTCCTTAACGTAGTTCAGGGCATCTCCGTGTCTTTAGACCATACATCTCGACGGACAAAAATTTTACAGATGGGCTTCTGCATATTCCTTCCCAAAAAGCCTGCCTGATTGAGTCCTGCGGACTTAAATTCGGATATTGCCACCCTTATTTCGATTTGTTTAGTTGGATGAAAGTTTTTGGGCAAATGGTGTGTGCTGACAACAGTATGCTCTCTTTCTTCGACGTTAAGCAGTCGGTAGAAGTGGTTCCTTTAATTTTTCAGCACTGACTAGAGCTCTACTACGATTTCCCTGGAATGGAAGATCTGATGGGGTTTGTGCTGATTCGAAAGCACAGTCCGTTTCGTACTTATTTTATACTTTCCAGGCAACCTGGTCAAATTCGGTTCACAATCAGCTCTTATCACTCTAATTGGAAGTAACTCGATATGCCGTACCTATTATCTGTCAGAGGCTATGGCGACAGATGAACTACAGATAAGTTTCTGGCAACTCTCTGAAGAATCTTTTTGCTACCATGGCACTAGCATACGAACCAAACTCTTGACGAACAGTAAAAGTTGCTACTTACTATAAGAAGTCTGACTTCTTTCTGTATTTTCTCCTCAAGAGCATGGAGAAAGTGGTTAGACTTCGTGAGTCCGCAACTAGTTCTTTGGACATATCATGTCACGCCTTTTGGCATTGTAAATGAGCTTCCGGCAATACGAGTACATGGGGTTTATTACTAAGATGGGTTCTCCGGTTTTCCACGGTTTGGATTGTACCAAATATGCCTCGGTTTATCACACCCCAATGATCGGTCTGTTTTGGCTGCATCGGGTTTACTTATGCTAGCAAATCTGACTCTGTTCTATACGCGCAGATGAATCTCCCTTACCTTGAAACGGTATGCATATCATGCGCTTTACTCTCAAGACAGACTTCCGATAGAAAAAAGTGGTCTTTCATGAAGCATGCACTGGAGCTTTGATGACCGCGGAAAGTCTTTTGACTACATTCTTATGGACATGCGTCAGATGGCAATAACACCAGAGCTTTTGTTGCTAGAAAAAATGTATCTATTGTAGTTATTTCTTTGAACCACGGAAGAAATGGATGTCGGATTTCGGTGGATGGCTTCAATTTAGGATACAATCCTGGATGGCAAAGTGAGAATTGTTTCCTCGTTACTAAAACCTGTGTCCGTTTTTCATTCCTGATGGCAACGAACTATACTGTAAACAGTCAATTAAGCTGGGCTCGAGGCCTTGATTAACCCTTTACGACTTCCAGAGCACAGTCAGAATACTGAAATCACAAGTCACAATGATATAGTGGAAGAGGAGATTTCCCATGCACTTGCGATGCAGTTTCTCAGGACCCTAACCTGCGTTAGACTTGCCTACCTCGGATAAAACTTCCATTAACAATTGGGATTCATGTGAGCATAAGTGCAGCTAGTGTGACTCTGCAAGTTGCCGGTGAATCAAACAAGATTTTTAAGAGTTCTACGACTATACTGCTGTTCCTCAGTAGAAAAGACTGCAGGCTATTTACCGTGGCGGGGTACTACTGTTTTTCTATGCACCTACATGCGACGCTCACTGTGTGAATGAAAACAGTACCTTTGAGAGTGCCCAGGAAAAGCCCGCCTCAGACTTCAGGCATTCGACGCTATTGTTTTGGCTTAACCACTGAATCGTTGACTCTTCTTTTTACGAAAGACTTAAACAATTCCAGTAAGACGAACCTACAGGAAAAACTAGGCACTAGTTCTTTATCTGAGTGCTCTGACCCGACTGGAAGTCTTTCACGGAACTGCTTCCATACGAGGTTTTTATTGATTTAAATCGACAAGGCGGCATTTTTTCAGTAGAACGTAAGGCCCAACGAAACCCCAGCCTTTAGCCCGCACCTAACAGTCAATTTTTCGTCGTATACAATGGCTGCTGTTTGAATACCACAGGGTGTTTGCTGGACCACATAACAAGATGATTCTTTGTTGGCCAATTGGAGCGTTGACTTACAGACTTGAAATATTTTCTTCATTTCTGGCTGTTCACTGCCTCACTGTTACGGCAACAGCAACATTTTGGAGTGAGTAAGTCCATTCGTATTTGTTCGCTTAATCATTCACTTATCGAAACGAAAAAAATGTTTTTGAAATCTTAATAAACATGAACTCCAAGTATGACAGAATAACTCTTTAGTGTGCGCAAAAAGCGAAGAGTTTCCTTTTTTTTTAAACTGATCGTGCTGGCCTTTGTAAGGTATCCGCCAACAAACCCGCCCAACAACAACTTCCTCAACCAAGTTCGTATTTGTAAGCTGAAGTCCCTTCGGATTCACTTTTACAGATCGGAGTATTCAACTCCACAGAGACAATCAAATTCAGCACACACTCATCGTAGGGTAAATACTAGTAATTAAGTGACAAATTAAGTCACCTGTCAAACAGGTGAGACTTTTAATTTTGAAACCAAACAGAGACCATCGCACTTGATTGATGGGTGTTTGTATCTGCCATGGTAATAACATAAGCCTTCCATTCCATTGTTGATGATGTGGCAAATTCATTTAACAAAACTTGACTATCTACTATCAAATGTTGAAGCAGTTATTACCTACCTAACTTTGAACCATCAAACCGACGCATTGCGTCAAAACGAACACTCCACATACTCGTACTCAATTTATGATGTCCTTTGGACTAATGTATTTCTATCTGTTTTTGCATAGTTGTACCCAGAAAACATCAAAAATTCAAATGAACCAATTTGAAGGCGAGAAACTGCGTTTCAGTTTCCCACTTCAAACTCCAGATACACAATTTCAATCTGCAATTCACAAAACCATCACGTTTCTCAGCATGAGTTTAAGAAATAAATAAATAAAACAAAAATAAAAAAAATTACGTGATCTTTCTAAGAAATAAAAACACGACACCATTCAACGAATGACAAATAGCCTGCAAGCCTGACCCAGTCAGTGGTCACAAAACCAGAGCACCAGTGACCCGATTAACGAAACTCCAACTTCAAGACACCTTATTCGTCGTCCGATTCATTTAAATATGCTGACTGAGTTAGTGACACTGCAATGACCCAGTTACGTTATGAATACGAGTGCCATCCCAGTAATCGTTGTCTTCAGCGCTGGTAAAATGAAGCCAACAACCACGTGCCGTCTGCAAAAGCCTTTCTCCAAATTCAAAAGTGCAACTTTGTTGATTCTCGTTTCGCATCTTTCCTACAAATTCGACTGCTTTTCAAATTGGGATTCGCAAGCTCTTGGATTTCCAAACACCAGTGTCATCGGCCGTGACTTTGAACTGCTGCCGGCGGGCGGTAGAGTAAAGTACTATACACGGGAGTGATAGTGTTTTCCTAGTTTAAGTTGGCCAATTAGTATTCATAAAAGTGGCAGTTTCCAACTTTCAAAATGTAAGACTGTGTGGCGGTCTTGAGTTTGGTGTTCCACTTTAGGAAGCAGAAAAAAATGCTTCGAAAGGGCGTGTGCTTAAAGATTCATTTGATTGCCAAAGCCAAGGTAAATATTGACACTGGAATGACTCATATCGTGGAGCGAGTTCTTTTACTTTTGTTTTTGCTTTTTTTGTAATAAGGAAAAACGTTACATTTGTGTAAATATGCTGGAGGTTATGAGGTTATTATTTGAGTTTACAGTGAAAGCGGTTGTGTAATCCGAAAATCCAGCAAACAAAAAGTAACTTTTGACAGTCGGAAACAACAACGACAACGATGGACTTCACCCTATGTCTCTGGGATTCTGGTAATACTGATTCATACAACTGAGATTGGGATGTGCATGATGGGTTTCAACCAAAACTGTAAATGTTTGGTAGGGTTTTACTAACGAGTATAGTGTGGGAAGTTTTTGAAAACATTGTAAAGTTTTGTAATTAGAAAGCGATGATGTGTTGCTATCAAAAAAGTTACTAACGAGTTTTGTGATACTCGTATATTTTTTATTTGATTTTAACGGAACATTGAACTTCAAATTGGATTTACGAATGTGCACGGGATAAGTTTCAATTTAAGTTTCATGTTGGGTTAGAGGTTTTGGTTCTTGAAAGTGTAGCACAACGTGAAGAAGTGTATAACTTTCGGAAAAAAGTGGTTAAGTGCCAGAAGTAGCAAATTCAGGTTGTCAATAATCGCTAAGTATCGTTTATAGAATTTTTTGCGGGTACTCAGGAGTGGTACAGATTATTCCGATGATTTATGGAGCTTAAAATAGAACACAAAGCATAAAGTCAAGACTGCCCTTCACTTGTCCAGAATCATACGGATATGATTCCACGCTACACATCTGGAACGTTGTCTCAGCATATGCAGTAAGGAGTAAACTTTTTTGATTATTTATAATTGGCGCGCGTTTTTAATAGTCTCATGTTTGCACACATGGCATGTATTAAAAATGCTGTACAAATTGCGACAGAAGGCTATGAGAATCCACAGCTCCAGACATGTCAGTCAAAACTTATCCCAAGATGGTGTACATTCGCGCTTACTATGGAATTTACTAGTCAACAAACTGCTTAAACTACTATAAATTTAGACAGCGTTCTCGACCGGCAAGGGTGGGCCATCCAAGCTTTAAAAAACGTGCAAACGGCAACCCAAACTACTCATTGGCTCTACTTTTAAGTGCTTAGATCTGGATTAGTACGACGCAGTCTAATGCAAGCAAATACACTAAATAGCCCTAGAAAATTGACACTCCCAACTACTGAAACATTGGTTTTATCCAATCTATCTAGGCAAAGTACAAAATGCTCAAAGGCGATGTCTACCATTTACGCATACAACGACCGGTGTTCATCGTATCGATAAGTTACCAAGAAAACAAGAACACTTCAAAAATCAACAGGAGATAGGCCCTCATAATATACGTTTAGTGTCTAACTAAGTCAAAGTTGGGACATCGTAAGCCAGAAACTCCTCAACGTTTTTTTTAATGTAGAAGGGCGATGGTCGAGATTTTGGTTACGTCCCAAGAGTACATAGTTATGCAGTATGTGTTCTGTTTTATTATCTTCAATGCGTCCCAGAGCTAGTACCTAAAACTAAAAGAATCAAACCTCGTAGATCTTGACTAGGTTTTAGTGGGAACCCTGTACTTTAAGCGCTGCTTAACAGAGGATGAAGGGCGGAGAACTTAAAATTGAAATAAAACGAGGAAACATGTTTTTAATATCCATGATATTGGCTTTATTTGATGGCCGCCACGGCTGGCTCGCACATGGCGTAATCTGGACACACTCTTCCCAGTATATCAGGCTGTATTTCGGCTAAAACGCGTCGAATGTTGGCTTTCGAGTGCTCAGTTGGTTCTGGTTCATCGGCGTAGACATGCGACTTTACATATTTCCAGAGAAAATTATCTAATGGCGTCAAATCGCACGAACGAAAAGAGGACAGTTAAGAGGTCTATTTCATGAAATTGATCGTTCATCAAATGTTTCTTTAAGTTAACTAATTGTATCGCGAGCTGTGTGGTATGTATGGGCGACCTGCTGAAACCAACTGCCTGCAGTATAAATGCCTTCCAATTGGGGCTCGAACAAATTTGTAAACATGTCTCTGTACCACTTACCGTAGACTTTATCTTTGGACTATAATCATTTTTGAAGACAGATGGACAAATGATTTTATCGGCCCATAAAGCGCACTAAAAGTTGACTTTTTCTGGAAGTAATGCTGTTTCGACAATGGCTTGTGTCCTTGCTCTAAACGCGACAATTCTGTGTATTGACACAGCCATTTAACCAAAAATGTGCTTTAACACTAGCAAAAGTTTCAAAAAGAAATTTCTTGATCAATTGCAATTTTTCAATCGGCCCATTCACCAAATGTACGGTGCGAACAATGTTCGTGCGACTTTAGTTTCTGTACAGGGTGAATTTTGTAAGCTCATAAACCAAGAGCTGCACGCAAAATTTTCCATAAATTGGATGGACACAAGTTTAATTGTGGACCACGATGATGAATTGACACATTTGGATCATCATCAACATTACGTTGCACATTCACAATAGCTTGTTGTGTGCGCACTGTACGTTTACAATAAACGTATTGCGAAAACGATTTTTAGTTTCTCGAACTAATCGCACTAATGGACGAATGAACCAAGTTTTTCAAAATAAATCTGAACGTGAGTTTAGTCTTGATAAATTGTCAAAACAAACTAACCTCAAAATAACCAAGAGCTGTCAAATCGACTGTCACAGAAAAATGTATTGCCAATTTAAGGTCCTCCGCCTCTTGCAGACACTTGGGTATATCCCTAGGACCTTCGTGAACTCGTGATTTGAACGAAATATGCCAGCACCGAAACCAGAATCTACCAAGGCAGTGCGAGTCGAATACCGAAACCTCATTCCCTGTTGTTCTCCTCTGAGCAAATGAGTCTTGCCGCTTTATACCGATTGAAACCAAGTATCTAAATATGTTGAGTGAGGCTTAGATGTACTCATATTACGGAAATACAATGACGAACATTTGGCACACACGAATACTAATAGGTTCGGCTTTGAAATTATACGTCTTCTTCAAGATAACCGAATTGCAATGGAGGCAATTTAGGTCTTGCACGATTTTTATTGAATTATAAGAAGTTAAATCAATATTCTTAGTGAAAGGAATCTTGCTACATCCCTCCTATAAGTCCAACATTAAAATGGGACACAATCGTAACAGCCGGTTAATGTTAGAGTTTTTAAACTTATAATGGGTGTACTTACTTCATACATTTAAATCCGTCAAACCAATTGTCAGATTGCCAAGTTTCAGTGCCATTTCAATTCAGTGATCTTTGTAATTTAATCGTGGCCAAATTTTAGAAATTGTGTTCCAAAAAGTTGATTTTAAGCGCCAAACTTAAATAGCACTTCCACCATATTACATTTTGAAGAGAATATTGCATCGGTTCAGAAGAATGTGGAAGAAGATCGGATCCGCTGTTTTATCAACAAATTGTGTTCACCAATGAGTCTCATTTTGGCGAGTCATCAAGAGTAGTCAACCTCTTAAAACTGGGGTTTTTTTTTTTTTTAAATTTGGACGTTTATTTAAGAAAAACATGTACAATAGTATTATTCAAAGTATTGCCCATCTGAAGCTATGACTTTTTCCCATCTTTCTGGCAATTTGTGGATCCCATCCCAAAAGAACTGCGCCGGCCTGGCAGCCAAGAATAAATTCAGCCAATTTTTGATTTTCTGCTCTGATGTGAACCGTATTTCAGTGAGGACGTTCTGCATCGACCGGAACAAATGTTAGTCAGAAGGGGCAAGGTCTGGGCTATAAGGCGGGTGGGGTAAGACTTCCCATCCACTTTTTTCCAAATAGTTCTTAACCGGAATAGCAACGTGGGGCCGAGCGTTGCCATGATGGAAAATTATTGCCTCGTGTCTGGTCGCATATTCCGGGCGTTTTTCGGCTCCTGCTCTCTTCAAACGGATTAATTGTGTTCGGTAGCGTTGTCCATTGATGGTTTCACCCGGTTTTAGCAGCTCATAATACAGCACACCCATCTGATCCCACCAAATACAGAGCATTACCTTCGCGCCATGGATATTCGGCTTTGCCGTTGATTTGGCTGGTTGGCCGGGTTTCACATATGATTTTTTGCGCTTGGGGTTGTCGTAATGAATCCATTCTTCATCACCAGTAATAATCCGACGCAAAAATGACTTACTTTTGTGGCGTTCCAGCATTTCGGACATGCAAACCGCCTTTCGACGTCTCTCGGCTTGAGTTCATGTGGAACCCAATTTCCTTGCTTTTGAATATATCCAACTGCTTTTAAACGTTTTGAAATGGCTGCTTGAGTGACACCCAAAGATTCTGTGAGTTCTTCTTGTGTTTGGCAACAATCTTCATAGAGTAATGCTTCCAGTTCTTCATCTTCAATCTTTTTTAGCTGCCCAGGACGTTCATCGTCTTCCAAGACAAAATCACCACTTTTAAGTCATGCAAACCACTTTTGGCATGTTCGCTCAGCTAGCGCATGTTCACCATAAACTTCCACCAAAATACGATGACTTTCGGCAGCAGTTTTCTTCATATTAAAGTAATGAAGAAGAACTCCCCGCAAAAACACTTTTTCAGGCACAAAGCTCGACATATTTGAGTGAAACAAAAATTATTGTCGTTTACGCTTCAAATGAATGACATATATTGAAATGACGTTCAATGACAGTAGCTTTCCAACGCATGTTCCAATGGAATAATAACAATGGAATAATAAAAGTTACGCCATCACTTAGCAAACCGCACGAATTAAGTTATAGACCCAATATCATAGAGGTTAAACGCAAGCCATAAAAACCACGAGAAAATCCCTATCAAAGAGGGTAGGTGAAACGCTCAATCAAGATTGTGAAGAGGTGCTTCTACCAAAATGGCTATACGAACTTTCTGAACCAGAAGGACTCAGCCTGGCTAACTTTACCTACCTGTAGCTTAAGACCATATAAGTGTAGTCGCGGAAGCCTAAATATTGTTCTTATGGCAAATAGCTTCACAATTCCGTTGGCTAAAACGATTTGACCAGTTACAAGCTGTCGATGGTAGGTCCTGTTAAGTGGCAGAACCAGCGCTAGTCCCCACCACGACTAAAGAGATGGTAACGTGGGAGTTGCGCCCCCTGGATTTCAGACTGGACTTGTTAGATGTGGGCTTAGTGGGAGCATCACGGTGGCTGTAGTTTAAACGTAAACTGCACGTAAGGTTTTCCAGTTGGTTCCAACCCGATGTAGAATTGCAAAAAGCAATGGGTGCCGTGACCCTCGACAAGAGGTTTTACGTGGGTCTTGACCAATTGATGTATGGGGGGTACCGTGACATTAAGTCTCATAAAGACAGGAGTTCACTTTAAAAACCAGAGACAATTGTGATGTACTATAACTTGTAAACTCCGGTTCAGTATATTTACATGTTGACTCTGTTGTATAATTCCATTTAGGGTTTCCAAAGTCAACAACGTCTGGGTGTTACTGACGAACTTTCCCTATTACACTTGAAAGGCTTTCAATGTCAAATATGACATAAACAAAGTTTTCGTAACCACAAACAGAATGGTAGGTCAATGAACACAAAAGGGTTTAATGTTTTTCCGACGTTTCTCTCATTTCAACTTTATTTCGCCCTTAGCTATAGTTTTTGGCGGGATTCGACATTTCGAAATGTTTTACACCAAAAGTATGTTACAAATCCGATGCAGCTAACTAGATGGATGAAAAATTATGAAGTAGATTTTTTTATCTAAAGTGTTCGACGCTTGCCGTTAAAAAATAATTTTAACCAACGCAAAACCACCTTATTTTCCACCTCAGTAAGGAATTCGTAAATGCCGAACTAAACGAATACATCAATCTCTCCAACTATTTGACATTTACAAATGTCAAATTGATTGTAACGAAGGTAACAGACAGACAGATAGGCATGGTAAATAGCGGTATGGGAGCTGCCAACAACCGAATACCTACCCAATGACATATATTGTACATAAAGTACTTTGTTACCAATATCTCACACAATAGAACCTCTTATGTTGCTATCGCCGCCGCGGTCGCTGCCGTTGCCACGGATTATTCTGTCATTCACCTCTTTCCACGACATCTAATCCCACGACGGCAAAGGGAGGTTGGCATTTTGTATGGAGTTTATTTAAAGTAAAAGTGAATGGCGCATAAATAAAAAAGCGAACGAAAGAAAAAAAAGTCCACAGAGTCATACTACCTACCAGTTTTAAGTTCTCCAGGTTGGAGGCATGCATAGGGAAACATTTCCAGTGACAGTGTGTGCAAGTTATTCGGGGAACCAATAAAAACCACAACAACAAGGTTTTTTTTTATCGTTCCTTCCATTTTCGTTTGAATACTTAGTTACGAGGGGGCGATGGCAGTTTGTGCACTCCGCACGACATGCACCTTTGTGCTTTAGCTTTGGCAAATCATGCTAAACAAAATCGAAGTCGACTCTTCGAACACGTCCACAAGTAGTGTTCAGAGAGAGAGTACAGAATGGAAAAGATCGTGCAGTCACAGCAAGCGATCTGCGAGCCAGCATGATGAGTGACTCATTTTCACCGAATGTTACGAACCTATCAAATGCCACAATCGGTCGCACAGAAAACAGCGAAACTCGCCAAAATGAAAACGAAAAAATAATGAAAATAAAACAACTATCAGAGAAAACAACAAAAAATAAATAATAAAAGAAATCTGCAAACAACAAACAGCAAACAGCAAACAGCCAAAGTCATTTAATTTTATCTTTTTGTTATTTTTGTTTTCACTGAATCTATAATTTCGATCGAGCAAAGCACTCTCATTCTATAGGTGGTATCCACTTCTACCGACTGCCGACTTTCCTATAGGTTGTGGTGAGAGGAAAGCGACGTTTTCATGAACACCTATGACGTAGGCTTTTAGCTATTTTCACATAAACACAGTCAACGGAGATTTTGATAAAATGGCCAACAAAAAAGAAAAAACAAAAAACGAACAAACAAGATCTCAACGCATGACCACAACGCAACCGCAATTTGAAATCATTTTCAAGATTTGCCGGCATTTTTAGTTTTTTTTTTTTGGCTTTTTTGAAAAAAAAAAAAATATATACTCGTACAAAGGCATTGTCTCATTTAGGGAATATGACCGATTGACGACTTTGTCTGGGTTGTCCCGAGATGAAAATAAAAAAAAACAAAATAAGCAATAAAAAAAACAGTCAAATGTATCTAATCGTAAATTGCGACTGATTAGTTCGGTTTGCGGTGTGTGTTTTCGTGTATTAGTGTTTTGGTGGGCATTTCAACACTTATCGGCCACGGGATATTCAAATTAGTAATTTTGATCTGGTTTTCATTTCGTTGAACTTTCTTGCTTGGTGTTTAATGTTTGCGGTCAATTGGGTTAAAAACTATTCAACTTTCCAATGCAAATTTGATAACAATGTCCTTGAGATTACAAGAACTTAAACGCTCAGGTACCTGTATTTTATTTGTGTTCAAACCATCTAAGTTCTTAGCTGATGTGGTCACTATATAGTAGTACTTCTGTTTTTTTTATATCGTGCTGACAAAAAGTCGCAGGTGGAGTGCATCAAGGTTCCGTGTTTAGGCCACCACTATTTCTTATATTGACATACAAGCGTAAATTTTTGTCTTCGATATTTAAAGGAGGAGTGTTTAGCGCTGCATTTCGAACCGTTGAAATAAGTTAGTAATGCTTCAAATCTACATAGCTGCTGCGTCAATAGTGGGGTTGACTAAATTTGCGAACCTTGGCAACATTCTATAGGCCGAAAATTTTCAGAACACTTCGTTAAAAAGACTAAGAGTCACTCCTTTGCAAGCCTCAAATAAAACTTGAACCTCTATTGCTTTTTTCATTTGATTTTCCGATGATGGCATTTGATCATGGCAAAACTAGCTAATTTTCTCAGAAGTTCTTCCACTTTTAGGTTACTTTTTATTGAATCACGTTTTGTTACACCCGCTAGCATTCGTTACGCACAAAAAAACGAGCGAGCGGCTAAACGTCGTAGTGTTTGCACATAGTTCCCACACAATCTAAGCCGCCATACGTTAGTTTTACACACGAACTCTTCTCAATTTCCGTGATACTCGTAGTATCCGATACATTCTGAATAGATATCTGGAGACCGAAATGCAGACATTTTTTTTAGTACTACAGATTTGTCACTTGTTCTTTTTTAGAGCCTCCGTCCAATTATTAAGAGCTGTCTGAAGAGATGGAACATCGTTGGTTATGATAGCGCTGTCATCGGTTAAAAAAAGCAGATCAGCAGATCTTGTCAGAAGGACTTTGTACAGTGCCATGGTGTACTCCCTCTTTTGCATTGAACTGTTCGATTATTCCCGATGTGCTTTTAAGTTTTGCTTTAACGTATAACTCTTTTATATAGTATATCTGCGTGCCGTCCATCTTAGATGTTGGGAAACCGATGATGAAGATATGCAGATCTACCGAAATGTTGTTTTTCCACCACAATCCATTAGCCTCGAATCACGTCGAATGTCGACCAAACTTGCACAAATCCGTATTTACGGTCATTAAATCTGACATAAGTTCCACTGATCGGTAATTGTTTCAATTTTTCGTGTCGCTTTTGCCTTTATACAGTGCGTCAAGAACACTGGTTGCTGTTGGTCTACTAGTTGAATACCCAAGATCTTCGTTCGTTTTTTTTACTGCTTCGTCTTTCATAAAAACTTATGTGTTTCTAACTTTGAAACAAAGATGAGTTTAATGGTCAACAAAGAGGGATATAGAGCATCGACGCCTAGGATAACTCTAGAAGTAGGTAGAGCTTTGAGGTAATTCTCTATGCTATTACTCTTGCTAATCGCTGCTTACTTGGGCTAAGTAGATAATTAAGTTGTAAGACCGTCTTTTTTGAGCAACAACATTATAAATGGTGTTTTTTTAGCTGCATGAGAAGTTCGATGGTTGTTGTCTATGGTTTGACAGCTGTTAATGCCAAACTGTGTTGACATTTCTGTTCAATAAGGTTTGACAATTCATCATGAGTTTAACGCCAAAAAACCGCTTCCAAATTGTTGAAATTTACTTTGAAAAAAATAAATCTGTTCGTGAAGTTCATAGAGCACCTCGCCAATTTTACGGTTAACATAATCGGCCTAGTGAGCAAGCAATTCGTGCAGTTATTGATCGTTTTCGCACTAGTTTTACTCTTTTCGATTCGAAACCATCAACAAGAAAAAGAAATGTGCGTACCTAAGAGAATATTGCTGCTGTAGCGCGAAGAGTTGAAGAAGACGCCGAAATGAGGAACGAGCTGACGTTACGGTGAATAACGAGCGCTATCGAACCATGCTGACTGATTTTTTTGTTTCCAAAAGATCAGCTAAACATCGACGATATTTGATTCCAACAAGAATGCGCAACTTGCCAAATAGCGAGCTTAATCATCAATTTATTGCAAAATCAATTTGGTGTCAATTTTTTTTCCAGAAGTGGTCTTGTTAACTGGCCCCTTGGTTCGTGCGACTTAACGCCTTTTGATTACTTTTTATGGGGCTATGTTAAGTCATTGGTTTATGCCGACAAACCAGCAACTCTTGAAGCATTGGAAGCCAATGTTCAAGACGCCATACGGCCAGATTTATTCGAAAAAGTAGTGAAAAATTAGTCTGATCGAATGGATTATGTAACTCGTATCCACGGCGGGCATATGTCGGAAATCATATTTAAAAAATAAATGTCATTAAATTATCTACCAGATTATAAAAACAAAAAAATTCATTCCAACAATATTTCTGTCTTGTATTATTATTTAAAGTTCTCAAGCTTGTAAAAAAACACCCTTTACAAGATGGCGCAAAGTGGCCCCCCGATGTTGTTTGGCTGTCATTTTTTTATGAATTAAAAACTTTGGTTCTGCTTTTAGATTATGTTTATTCGATGACTTAAATTGTTTCATTAAGTCGAGAAAATGTTATCGGCTAAGTGGCCGCCACCAGAATTGATATCCATTCGAGACCCATTTATGATATTTTCATCACTCTTGCCGGCAAAAGGTCCTCTCATTCTTGGCGTATATGCTCTTTAAGAGAATCAAGAATTTAAGGCTTGTTCACAAAGACACGTGACTTCAAAAACAACCATAAAAAGACGTCTGAAACGGTTATATCAGGCGATCTTGCAGTGCAAATCGCCAAAACGAGAGTGTAGGCTACCCGGAAATGCAGCCCTCAGATTTTCGGTCGTGACTCGTGCAGAATGCGCCGTTGCTCCATTTTAATGGAACCACATGTTCTTCAGTCCCAATTCATCCAATTGAGGAAGGAAAAAGTCGGCCGCCCACAGTAGTCATTTGGTCCGATGACACCTCCAGCGTAAAAAGCACACCATGCAGTAACTTTGAGTGGGTGTAATAACTCTTCGAGGGTTATACGGGGATTTTCGGTGCCCCAGAAGCGATAATTTTGCTTATTCACATATCCACAGAGATGGTAATGGGCCTCGCCGCTCATGATGGTTTTCGATGAAAAATTGTCTTCCTCATGGTCGAGATTCACGACGGCTTGAGCGTAAGTTACACGCGCTTAGTGGTCAACAGCTAACAGCTAATGCACTGTCTGCACTTTGTAAGGGAACATCTTACACTTTTTCACCAAAATTCTCTGTAAAGACCGCCGATTGATCCAATGGCGTGACACGTCGTTTGGTCGATACTCAGGGGTGAATTGCGACATCTTTAACAACAGCTGCGATATTTTCAGCAGAACGGTTACTCCGGGGACGGCCAGACTGGCAACATCTCGTGTTATCCCAAACTCTTCTAGGCGAGCGGCTAAACGTCGTAGTGTTTGCCCAGTTGGTATCGGACGACTGAGAAATATGCGCCGAAATTCACGTTCCCCCAACACCACCACCGAGTTATTCCGCAAAAAAAGTGTAACAACTATTCTGCGTTCTTTTGAAGTCTAGCGACTCATGTCTTTTTGACCTGCATTTTGTATTTGTTTACTTCACAAATGTTAAAGTAAAATTGACATTTGCCTCTATTTGCACAAATTATAGCATCTTCCGATACGGTGATAAATTTTGCGCCAACTGGTATAAGACACCGATGATTCCAGTCCTAATTTACGGCGCATAAGCTCAGACACGGACGGAAACGAGTGAAAATGGTAACATTTCAACAACGAACTGTACAAGCCAGGGCAGTTTTTGATTCCAATCCAGAGTGACAACGCAGTAGTGGATAACCTCAATTTGGCTGGCGCACACGAGTTGTACAAGTAGATGATTTCAGTTAACATCGTGTCCACAACTGGAGACAGATGTTTAGTGGGGCCCTGGTTTACCCCAAAGATTAAGCGTAATCTAAGTACCTTAGTAAGTCTGAAAGGTTTTGGTTATCTCTTGGCACAATTGGACAGCTTTTCTTTATATCATATCTTGATCGTCGGATGACACACTATAGCAAATTGGACAAAAGTCATATCAATGCGATAGTCCACGCCGTCAGCTGGGAAACGATATAAGGCCTGCGAATCTCATATTCTGAATTTGTCAACTAGTTCAAGGTGATGACATTTCCAAAATCTGGCCAAGAACGCTACCAAGTTCTCCCGGAGGTTCGACTCCGATCGAATATATAAATATTTCTTTGTTTTGACGTTATGAACATCATAAAGTGTTCAATTGTACACTGCTACCATCAAGTGATAATTGAAGTCTTACAGTAACCTTCACTCTTATTAACCCAACAAAACCAGCACAAATAAAACCAACAAACAACAAAGACATTAGAAAGAAAGGAAGCTCAATCCAAAGCAGGAAGTGACTAATCATCTTATTAACTCCTACACAAGCTTCCGCACCTGCATTTCAACTAAACGATAATGACGAAAACATGACTCCGACTCGACCAGTTTCTAAGTGTTCGAGTATACCCGCGCTCAGCACTCCATTAAATTGGACCTGAGTTGGATAATTTCTGTTTTTTTCTATTGCCTCGTTTTGAAATTTCAAGACTGAATACAACACAATCGAACTTCGAATAATTCATATGTATCAGTAATCGCATGTATCTATGAATGTGTATCTTTAACTGTAGGAGTCTAAGTGAGCACAAATTGATAAATTGAATTTTGTTTATGATGCGGGTATTCAAAGTACGAAAAGACACAAGTTCAAAAACCCGGACTATCTCCCCAAAAGACCCAAAAGAGACACCACCGGGACCGCACTGATAGTCATAGTCGTAGTCGTAGTCGAAGTCGTAGTCGTAGTCGTAGTCGTTGAAAACCACTGCTAACCGGTATGACAGTCAGCCGCTATATCAATGATGTTGTAGTCAATCGACTGCAAAGTGTCTGGCAGTGTAATCAGGAAAGTGTACACGTCAACCATCAACCAGCAGCTAGCTTCGACCAACATATTTACGAGTACACTAATGTGTAGCGGCACATTCAATTAAGAAAATTGGGAGCAATAGCCCGGGAGTCAGACGGTGGACACAACCAGAATCTTGTATGAAGAATGAGGTCAGAGGTAGTTCGTTTGCATTCCACATTACTTGCTACGTCCTCATACAAACAAATGTACATACGAAAAGAGTTAGCTAAGTATCCACAAAGTATGAAATGCGTCACATCACATCAAAGATACCTATACTTCGTGGATATTTGATTGACGCACGGAAACGACACTCACTTGGATAGATGATAGATAGTCAGTTGAGCTTGAAGGAATGGCATGAGAAGAAGTAACCAAGGAAGGAAGAGTAGAAGAAGTTGGGTAAGAAAAAATACACAAACTCTAGAGAAGACTACACGAAGACTTATGAATTCTCTAGGAGTAAGCATTTCCTTCAAGTACGAATACTGTTGCAGTGCATTCATTGGTTAATCATGTTGAACGATGTCATGCTTCTGAAGAATGTTACAACTTACTCAAGTAAGTATTACTTATAAGACTCCTTTTCAATTCGTTTTGTTCGTTGGTTTTAAGTTCAGAAAGAAGATGCAAAAGAGAAGCACCACAATTGGAATGCTATGCACTGATGCTTGAGTGACTTCTTCAAGTTGATTTGTGCGTGATCGGTGATGGGTTGTTGTTATAATACTTCAACCGGAGCCATATCTCAAAAAACATTCACTTCAACTCACAAGTACTTGCGAGATGGAAACACTGATCAATAGACGACAGTGATGGTATGACTTTGTCATGATTGACGTATTGTCGCCCCCTTCTAGATGCTTTTGATTCGCTCAGAAGGTCATTTGCTGAAGACAATATGCGATAAATATGTGCCAATGTCACTACAAATGAGATCATCTTGCGTAAGTGGATAGTTCAGCACATAGTTGGCTTTCAATTAATTGCAAATGTACTCGTATCTGCGCGTAGTTTTAACTCTGAATGGTAGGGGGTGGATTTAATCCAACGAAACAGCAACAAACCTTTGGCATCTGGAAAAGGTGATCGCTTTTATAAGACCCTGTCTATGAACGGCATGAATATACGATGTTTCATTCGCCATTCTGGCCAATATATTCGTAGAACAAGGCAAGAAGACAAGCAACCGCAACCACAATTTCTCACAGGGATATTTCTTTTTTTATGAAGCCGTTCAAAAGACAAATTCTCTGGGATCTTAATCTTAAACACTGTTAGTCCTTAACCACCGATAGGCAACGAACACACCGACAAGTAAGGTTGCAAGAGAACTGCTTCTGACGAAAGTATAAAGAATCCACCTTGCAGTCCAATGTTGCAAAAAGAGCAGAGAATACAAATAAAGACCAACAGCAGTTAGACCTTTTCCTCAACTGCTCTGAAGGAAAGAGAAAAAACAATCAATGATAGTCGGAGAACACGTATGTATCTCAAAATCTCCTGAGAGGACATGACTAATCGACGGCTACCTTTGCCGAACCTACGGAACCAAAGACTCAAGAGGATATCAACTCATTTTTATACCTGACAAAGTATTTGCGGAAATTTTACCAGCACAAGGGAATGTTTTAGATAGATAATAGATCTGTAGCCAAAACATCGGGAATTTCATGCATACCTTTGTGCCCTGAATGATATTTTCTGCTTATGAACATTCACTTCTCGGGCTGTACTTTAACCATCCACCTTAGACCTACTTTAAGAAATTCTAAAATATTATCTGGGGGAAGGAAGTTATAAAATGATTTCAGTATATCAGGGAAACACTGTTCTAAAAGCCTCTAAAGCACTCGCTACAACACGTATGTCCTGGGTTAAGGTAACCATGGCAGTCTACAGAAGAGGAAAAGACGCCCTTGATCTCCTAAAGGGATTCAAACCCATTAGTCTGTCTTTCAAGCCAAACACAAAAAGTCAACCTACTGTAGGGTTAAATAGTACCACTTACAGCTTCTTGACGAGTGTCAGGTATATACGCCTAATCCTGGACAGCAAACTTAGATGAAAAAAAAAACACTTGCATCACAAATAAAACTCAAATTTCCTTCTACTCTCTCAAGCGTTCTCAATATTCGAAGTCATGCGCCGAACTAACAACAATTAGCGTATTAAGACCTCCCCATCAGCGCCTTCTCAGATGGCCAATCAGATACAGGGTCACACTATTTTGAAACCTTTGGATGTTCTACAAAATCGCATCCCGTTAATGAATTGGCATGGATCAGCGACATTAAAACAAATTCATTCTTTTCGCCATCCTTGTTTGAGGTGCATTTACGTTTTGTGGCGTCCGAAAGGTTCTTCTGTCGAAATTCCTGTTAAACTGATAAAGACAAAAAGATTCCCAATCCTCAAACATCTGAAACCACTATCATTAATGCTGTTTCAAGCGGATCTCTTTGGACTTCACTTTGATCTGCCCGACCGGGATTATCGCCTTGCCTGACCGTGTAAAAGAATTCCACATACTTGATGCTGACATATTTTCACTTCATCCCACGCAAACATTGTGGTGATCGATCCTTGGCCTTCTCTCACGTGTCGATAAATCGATGAAAATCGCCCGTGATTATGACGTTGAAAACCAGGAATGTCGAGTGTCGTTTCGTTAACTGTTAATCATCGATGGCACTGTAAATGACTTTCATTCTGTCGTTATCTCGATGGCACTTAGTGTTTGGTACAGGCTTTCTTAAACCTGTAGGGGTGAAATCCGCTGAGCGACCTGGAAGTACCAAAATTTAAGGAATACTTCGATGTCCTCAACTCGGAGGACACATGAGTTTTCGCACACTTAACACAGTACATTAGCACACACAGATTATATTGCCTAAGTATCAAACTGTACATTGGGAGATGTTTAACGAAAGTATAGTTACCCCGTTGCTCCTAAAAGTAATACTCCCACATCCAAGTGTCAATCATAGACGGCTCTGTATAACTGTGCGACATCTAGAATAGAAGATGATTCTCAAATTTGTTAAAATTTCTGTTCGGTTCCGGGAGTAGCTAGGACATCGCTCTTTCACACTCTTTCAGTAGTATCACAGTAGATCTTTAGCTAGACTGAACCCAAGTCAGTGAGGGCCGTTTTAACCGAGCCTACAAGTATCTCAGTGTTTGGTTCATGGCTGCAGCAATGATTGTTTTGAAGTACTATCGAATTGCTGATTTTTTTTTTTTATAAAGTACGCGCGCCTCAAGAGGTTTATGATATCCTTTTACTGTTGCCATGGCGCGGGCGCAAAGATACAAGGAGGAGAAAGGAAAGCATTGTTGTGATGTAGTGATTTTAAACTCAGGTATATTTGGTTTCGATATTGACTCTCCAGGGTTGAGAGTTCGAATAGGACGGAATTATTCAGGTTATAAATTTTAACGGTTGTTTTGTGCTTGAAACAGTCAAATCTACATGCCAGTGTTATGCCTTCACACGCAGATTTTTCTGACTGTGTTCCAATTACCCAAATGAAAAACTTGTCATGAGTAGGATGCGAACCTTGACCCCCCGAGTGAAAAGCGATGGCTAGTACTACTACACCACGGCCACCCCCAATGATGTCGATGATCGGCCGCTTTTAAAAGAAATATGGTAGTTGCTCCACTAAACCAAATTCTCGTGCTATCCAGAGTTCTATTGATTTACTTCAACAGCAAAGGAACATTTTTGAAACAAAAACAAAACACTGTGGCGCTGGCAGCCCGGTATGGACCCTACTTGACACTCATTTGTGTTGCTCATGTTGTCATTTTTGTCACATCTGAGCGGGGCCTACGGTCTATTGCCGAGTCCGAACGGCACTCCTTAGAAGCTTTTTCGTAGGCAATTTTACTTTCGGGAGTTTGCCATTGCCCGCCAAAAGGGTGATGGCGATTAGAAAAATTGTTGGTGACCCAGCGAGGAATCGAACCCAGACTTTCTGCGTGATAGTCCAATGAGCTAACTATAGCGCCAAACCCCGTGCTCTCCGAAATGCCGCACACACCATGAACATACGAAATATTCGTACACATGCCACAATCCACTAGCCCACGATTGCGGTTTGGTTTCAAAACAATGTTCACAAAACTATCGCCAAGATAAGCAACCGGAACAGCAAATAGCAATCGTTACTAGAACAAAAAACAACTGCGTTTAATACAAAAGCTTCAACCTCCAACCGGTTTGTATTTTTGTTGGTTTCTTGGGTGCGCTATTTCTACCTTGTGGTGCGATAACGCTAACGAAAATCAGCTCTGTAAAAATAAAAAAAAACTTTAAAACATAAAAAATAAAAGAAAAAGGAAATCCCAAGAATTTACGCCGTGTTCCGGTGAAACTGTGATAAAAAAAATGTAACGTCCCTCGTGAATTGGAAATAGAAATCAGCAGCAACAAGTGCTGCATCATTCACAATATCGCACGCCCTCGTTCTAAGGCAAATCCTTGGGTAGAATCATTACCTCCCCCTTTGACTGGATGGTTCGGTTTCAGTTTCATGAAATCATTTGGAAGAATCAACAAACTCTCATATGGTATGTTGTCGTATGTACTTACAGAACTCCGGAGCAGCGAGTGCACACAAACGATCCGATGGTCATGTTGACATAAGTTGGACCCTTCTGGCCGCAGTCGAAACATTGACGATTGCCTCCACTGCCGCTGGTGACCAGCTCTCGCAGGACCTTCAGGTATTTGTCGTCTTGTTTCTTACGGACAACAGCCATTGTTACAACGTCGCTGATGCTGTTGCTTATGATGATGGTGCTGCTGTTGCTATTGCTGTTTGCAATTTTGTTTTGTTGTTGTACTGTTGCTGCTACTGCTGCTGCTGATGGCAGTTGTAGTAATTGTGGTAGTGGCGGTTGGTTCGTAGTGGTGTCGTTGCAATAAACTTCGGAATTTGATGTATTCGAGTGCAATTTTCCCCCTTTTATTTTTGTGTGGCTTTAGCTATAGCAACTTTCTATCGCATTCCACTTGTCACACCAAAAGATACTTTTGCACATACAATTTAAGAAACTAACTGACAAATTGACAAACAAACAAACGGACACTCTCGGTTTAATATATTTTCACTTTTCCGCACACAATTGCAGATTTTTCTTTTTTCCTTTCCTTCTTTCTTCTTTTGCCTTCTGCTTCTCAGCACTAGAGAATTGAATAATAATTTCTTTCGTAATTTTATTTTCAATAGAAAAAAAATAACAACAACACACCAAAACGGATGGAAAGAAACAAAGAGGGGTACGTAGAAGAAGAACAAATGCTACACGGTCATACAATTTACGAATGGAAATTGAACTTTGCGAATAATTATTTCTCAATTCCGCCGCAGACGATTATTTATTAAACGAGGCAACAATTTTACAAGAGAATTTTTCAGTTTTCTTGTATTTTCTTTTTTTTTTTTTTCTTCCTTACCGACAAATTATTTGGACAAAAAAAAAATTACAAAACAAAAAGGTGGATTTTTGACTTTTTAGCTGAACACGTCCCGAATTCGAAACTTACGTCTCTCGCATTCGCCGTATTTCGCTCGACTGAATTTTTTCCCATATTTCTTGAATGCAGAAAGAATGAAAGCAAAAAAGGAAGTAAGGAATTTGTCGTCAAAAGAGAATGTCAAAATTGTGTGAGAATTGAGAAATGAGAAAAGAGAGAACAATTTGTTTTTATTTTTATTTTGCAATCGAAGAGAGAGGCTAGGGAGAACGGCGAAGTTCGATTGTTATTCGCCGGAGAATCTAGTACGAATATTTGAAATGCTCGTAGTAGATGGAGTTTTTTTTTCGACGGAGCCTCGGTTGAACTTAAATAAATTTCGTTTTTACGAATTTCACGGATACGGACAGGCATGCAAGGTTCAAAAACTACGGCTAGTAAAGCAAAATGTGGTTAGGTGTTGTGCGATTAGGGTACGCGCTGAGCTGTGTCAACTTGACGATGTCCAATGCTGTGACTATAAATTAATTGAAAGTTAGTGGTTCCGGTACCAGGTACTGGTCTTAATTACCCGGATTTAAACTGGTAAACTCACTGATCCCAATATAAGGCAATGAGAAAACACCAACGCGTTAATACTCTCGCAGAAAAACGATGCACGACGGTAGGAACTACACAATTTATTCAATGGAGACGCCGGCACATCTAATAATACACTCAGCATGTAACATGGATTAAATGACCTTTCTTCTTCAACGTATTTAAATCTATAGGTACTTGCTTCAGTATGTCCGGCCGCTTTTGCCCACGGGATCCCGGAACGGACCTTAGTCTCCAGGGCGCGGGTCAAGTTATTCAACTGGGCACATAACGTTCGGATCTGCATGTGGAATGCTAGAAACTTAAGAGCCGAGTTGCAGCTGAACGTCTTGCCGAAACCTGTAAGGCAGAAATTTATCCACCCATAGAGGAAGTGCAGTGAGATGGTCTAAAAAAAAGTTTGATGAAATCTGATACTTATAAAACTGTGACTGTTACAAATAATGGAGGCAGAATTCTTTTCGATGCGAATTTGTTATGACCGTCCGACCAAGCAAGAGGCCATGAGGTTCCGGTGCGTTATCGATCGTAGCAAACCAGCATAGCCTTCGCGAACGTATATTCTCTCCATAAACCCTATGCAACTTGCATCGAGGGCAAAACATCGTTGGCATCGATGCTAAGAAGCCATTAGTAATACGCTAACTAATGTACTGAGTTGCATCAGAACACGGACACGAAGCTCGTGATTTGATAAGGAGTATAGGCAAGCACATGTATCATAGGAAAACTATTAAGCGACAATGCACCCGAGTAAAGAAGAGAAGGAAGAACAGCGGCTCCTTCTGAGCCGGGACTACCCCAGAAATAACTTTCAGACTTTCCACCAAAATGAAAGTGTCAAGCTAACAAGATCTGGACAGAATCCCGTTGAGATGAGTTAGCAAATTCATCAGTAGAATCGAAATCGGTACTGAAGATATGGAGGAAAAACACGCTGTCGAACTGAAAGACCCATTCAACCTGGACAATTATAGGCAAGATTCATATCTACTTGATCAAAAAGAAGTAAGGACGGCGATAAAAAAAAATGTTTGAGAAAGTTCTAAGATGGGGCAAACAACAGAGAAGACTTGGTAGAGTGCATACAACAAGTAATTTCCTAGTTTTTGGAAGCTTTTCAAAGTGCGCAAACAATCTTTCTACGATTTCATTAGCCTACATCAGTGCGGTTTTTGGTTCGGTGATTCTACAATTGATCAAACGTACTTAATACGAAAAATTCAATGGAAAATCGGTATCTTTGGAGACGAAATACACACAGCTATGTCTGATTTTGGCATTACTGCTTACCTGCCAAAATGATGATGGAGAATGCTCAATGCTTGATGATAATAAAGGAGCTTTAACACAAGGTGAAAGGCTGTGACTTTTTAGATATCACACTTGAGAAAATTGTAAGCCAGCACCAGATGTACATTCAATTTTATAAAAGTCTGTGAACTTACTTGCTGTTTACTTTCTCGTGATATCATTAACAGAACGCATGCGTTACTGGTGTGCTCGCAAGTACTGGTCCCGTTCGGGTTGGGGGACATTATTCACTTCGTGGGTGGCTTTTCCACTTCTTAAGTCTAATATCCCTGTTTTACCTAGGTTTTGGATTTATTGTTAAAAGATTTTCGTTTCCGGAACGCTTACGTTTATATGATTTGAAGTCTTTCTACTGTTGCATTTCTTCTCATTGCGTTTTAAGTTCATCTTTTAAATTGTAAGGCTACGACGTTGCACTATTTCTTTCGCATGTCCCCAACTTCTATGTTATACTGCTTTTGCACATGCCCTATCTTTGACTTTCTCCGCCTGTAATCTTACTGAGGAAACTTATTTATTTGGTTACGCTATTTCCGATCGCAATGTTTGTCTTTTGTTCCTTACAGCTGTTTCCTTTCATCATTCTACCAGCAGGTTTTTTATTCTCTTTCCTATGGTCAGATCTGATTCAGCAACAGTAAACATGCTCTCTTCCATGAAAAAGTGGGCCGGTGTTAACGCCTGAATGTCCGATGGATCTTCTGTTAAGGGACAGAGGGGTCTCGAACTAAGACGGGCTTCAACTTGTATCAAAAACGTAGCAAGCTCCTCATAGGTAAGTGTCCCATTTTCTACTATTCTTTTTTTGTGAAATTTGACACTCTTGACACCCGCTTCCCATAATCCTCCGAAATGGGGAGAAGCCGGGGGAATGAAGTTTCGTTTTGTTCCTTCGGTTGCTAAGACGTTGGCTATTTCATGGTAGTCCTGTGTTCCACTTTTCAAGAGACGACGCAGTTCGACGTCAACACCCACAAAGTTTGTGCCACAGTCGCTGTATAACTGGGCGCAGACGTCTCGCCGCCCCGCGAATATCCGAAGAGCAGCTAAAAGTGCCTGACTCATTAGATCACTGACCGCTTCAAGGTGCATGGCTTTAGTGGCCAAGCAAATAAAAATGGCCAAGTACCCTTTATGGCACTTAGCTCCGCGACTATTCCAAGCTCGAATATTGATGGGGCCAGCATAGGCAATATCAGTGTGGGTGAAAGGCCTTGATATTGTGACTCTAGGGGCAGGGAGTTGTCCCATTAGCTGTTGGGATTTTTAAGCGCGATACCTATAGCAAGTGATACAACTATTTACGTACTTTTTTTTACAGCATTTTTGAGTTTAAATATCCAAAATTTGTTTCTTAACTGTGCCATCATTAGCTGGATTCCTCCGTGCAGCGTTTTCAAAAGAGCTTTTTGTAGAATTAATAGAGATATTCGATTATTTGCATATAGAATCATAGGGTGTTGAATAACCCCATGACCATCTAGAAATGGATTAAGAGATCCCATACCTCTGGTTTTAGTAATCCCGTCCGGAAACATCTGTCTTTGCGCGACCCGAATTAGAGACTTGCATAGAAATATCGGCCCATTCCACCATAAACGCTCCTCTATTAATGTTGAAGGCAGTACACCTCGGGAAGCTAAATCCGCTGGATTCTCCTCTACTGGAATATGGTTCCAGATGGATGAACTCGTCAACCCCTGAATTTCTCCGACTCGATTCCCGACAAATGTCTCCCATCGTGATGGTTAAGACTTCATCCATCAAAGAGTTATTGATGAGTCTGTCTACGCGTAAATCTTCGCTTCCGTTTATTTGGGCACCCTTGTGATACGAGTATGATTGAGAAGCCTCGCCAGGACTACTGCTCCACACAGTTTTAGTCGGGGAATGCTCAAAGGTTTAATTGGGGCGACACGGGTTTTCGAAAGCAAGACATTCATGGGCACCGAATTCTCTTCATTCAGCACTCGCAAGTAGACCACTGCACCGAAAGCCTTTTCCGATGCATCTGAGAAACCGTGAATTCCAATTTTCTTGACGCGTTGTCCCGTTTGCATCCATCGTGGCAACCTGATCCTGTTGATCGCTTCTAAATCCTGAAAGATGTTCCATTCTCTATCAAGCTCAACAGGTTCATCCCACGTCATCTTCTTCGCCCAAAGCAACTAAAGAAATTGTTTTGCTGTGATGACGCATGGTGAAATCCATCCCATTGGGTCGATAAGCCGAGCTATTATAGATAAAATTGACCTTTTCGTTGTCGGTGAATGACTTGGTGGAGTGTAGCTGTAAAAAAAAGGTGTCTTCATTAGGGTGTCATTGAATCCCAAGCATCTTTAGTTGCGCCGAGCCTTCTGAAGGGAACAAAAAAGATTGTCTCTCGTTTCCCAACGGCACATCCTTTAAAAGGCCTTCGGTATTGGACGTCCACTTGCGTAAATTCAGCCCCGCTGCTTCCAGTGCGGTTTTCACTTCCTAAATTCTTGACTCAGCTTCTTCAGTAGAGTCCGCTCCAGAAATGCGATCATCCACATACATCTCCTCTCGGATCATCGTCGCTGCTCGTAGAAATTGTAAATGAGTCTCCTCTGCCAACCAGTTAAGAGTTCGGATGGCTAAATACGGAGCAATTGCTGTCCCGAATGTCACCGTTTTAAGCCAATAGGTTTTGATGAGCTCAGATGAATCTTTTCGCCACAATATCAGTTGGTAAAATGAGTCTTGGTCGGTGATCCAAATTTGGCGGTGTACCTATACAGCCTCCATCTGTAATAACATATTCGGGTACTCGGGCATTTTTCAGATAAATGACTGTAAGCTAAACGATTCCTACACGAACCTAGCTTAGAAATTGCCTGACAGCGGTCGTTTATGCTCATTTTCAGGAACCGATTACATCTACCAATAGCATGCTGACCTTTGTTGCACAGCTTGCACGCAAATTTGGAACTTGTGGGCTGTGGGTGAAAAGCGTTTCGCGGAGGAATGCTTTTGAGCGGTTCTGACAGCGTTTTTCCCTGTTGATAACCGAATGCTTCTAGAGTGCGGAACCTCGATTCGAGAAATTGTTTAAATTCGGCAAAGTTTGGTAGCTTCTTACTGTTGTCCTTGGACCCCAGTTTCTCTTCCCACAGCTGCTGCGTTTTAGATGGTAGTTTCTGCACTAAAATGTGTATCATTATCACATCCCAGTGTTGTACCGGTATGAATGATCTCGGTTGATGTATCCAGTAGATTCTTGATGGCTTCCGATCGCTCCTGGGTTATTGAAGGTTGACCGAAGAAACACTTCAACTGTGTGTTGACCAGAAAGCGCGTGTTGTCATACCTGTCCTGCGAAATATCCCAAGCCTTGAGGTAGTTCCCGTTGGAAATTGGTAAGTTTTTTTTTTATTGGAACTGCAAGCTTAGTTCATTCTGGATTAATGGCAAGTTTTGGCGATTCTCTTAAATTACGCGGCATTCTTTGTGTAAGTTGTGCCGTTTTATTTTCGCGACCCATGCCGGTTTTCGTTGGTTTTTGTCTGGTTTTGTCACAAAAACCTCGGTGAATTAACACGTTGTAGACCCGCTCGCGCTTCACTCAAATTTAAATATGATTTCAACATAAATGGTAATCTATCTGTATATTGTATTTCTTAGAAAACCTGAAAGTTAACACGTTGTCATTGCGCAGCTTCAACAGAATCAAAATGTGAACAAATTTAACACCGTCTTCCATGTTTTGTTTGCTTTCACCGGTTTTGTTATTTGTTTGACAGTGTATATCTAAACTATTAGCTTGGTTTCATGGAATTAGTTCGAAATTCACAACACATTTACAATTCCACCAAATCGACAACATAATTTTCTATTGATAGAGTTCAGTTTTCGATGTGATATGACTGGTTTACTACGCTTAGACCATGATCATGTTTAATTGATGTTGTTGCAGATGGTTTATTTTTCATCACCAGTCATGATTCATTTTAATTAAGGATCGATTTCATTGTATTTTAGATGCATATCTTACGTTTGAAGTGATTTTTAATTATTGTATCTCTCTCCAATCTCTCATACACCCATATGAAGATGTCTTTCAATTATGACGTTGACGTTGATTTGGTTGCCATCAAATTTGTCTGGTCTTCTTCGTATGAAAAATCAGCAGAACGAAGTTTCATTATGTATGCTTCAGCAATTTTATTGCTTTTATGAAAATAAAAATGGAAATTATGTCGAATAAGTGTAGAGAACTAAGTCATAACATTGACTTATCTTATTGTATCTCGCACAGATTGATTTACTGAACTGCCTCTTCGAACGCACCTCGTTTAAAAAAAAAAACAAAAAATTCGACGCCAAACTGTCATTGTGACAAACTGTCAAATCACCGTTTGTCATCACGAATTATCCGATGCAAATTTTCTTTTCACTATTAAACTTAAAATAATTATTTTAAAAACAAAAGTTATTTTTGAATAATGTGCAAATACAACGACAAAGGTTTCGATGCGCAATTATGTGCAAAAATAAACGGCACACGTACTGAATTCGTGCTGCAGCGATTCGTAAACAAGTGGCTGCTTATCATCACACAATACGAAAAAATGTGCAATGTATTCTCGGTGCAGTTCGACTACAAAGACAGAGATCCATCGGCTCCTCTTCCCCCAATCGACTTGCTGAACCCATCTATTCCTATCACAATTACCAACACCTTCGGCACGGACAAAGATGAAGCTCGCGCCGCCATCCAATTCCTCATAAACAAAACGAGCCTCAGCAAATGTCCCACAGAACTGGTTGTCAGCATTGGACTCAAGGAAATCAACGCCCAGAATCTCCGTGAAATCGCAAAGGTCCTCAACGAAATCATCGCCTGATTTAAGGGAACAAACACAAATAAACTAATCACCATGTCACTTTGTAAAAATTTGTTTTATTTCCACATTTGTACATTAAAACGTGTACAGAGTACAATGGTCAACGTCACAGAGGTGAAACACGGCTGGGGGGAGCCTTTTAGTCGAAGAGACCGAAACCCATATCGTCATCGGACTCCTCTGGCTCTTCCTCCTTCTTCTTCTCTTCTTTCTTGGCTTCAGCTGGGGCGGCAGCAGCTCCGGCATCAGCAACAGCTGCACCAGCAGCTGGGGCAGCGCCAACTCCTGATCCAATGCTGGTGATCAAGTCCTTGACATTGATTCCCTCCAAAGCCTTGGCGAACAGACCTGGCCAGTAGGGTTCAACATCAACATTGGCGGCCTTCAAGATGGTGTTGATTTTCTCACCCTAAAACGAAAATAAAATAAAAACAGAACATGAGCAATGGGTAATTACTTTAATGGACGATAAAATGGAGAGGGAAAATAATGCAGATTCTCGGTATTGACTGAGATTATTTATGATTAGAAGTCGCCGTCAATCTGCTAGGAATCGGCGGGAAAATTGTTGAGAGTGCGACACAATTTTGTACTTACAGTGACGGTAACATCATCATCGACCAGGATGAGAGCAGAGTAGACGCAAGCGAGTTCAGCTTTAGTAGACATAATTGTTGTTTTATTTTCTTCTAGTGCAAGTTGCCAGAAATTTATAAATCGGCCTTAGCTCAGATGAGGACAAGCACACTTCACAAAATCCTAAACCGGAAAGAAAGCAGCCATTCACTGTCAGTTGTTATCTACTGAAGTTGGCTTTGAGTTGTCATAATTTCGAAAGAATATTCTCAGCGACATCTATTTGTGGTATTAGAAAAACGTTGTGAAAATTCGAAAATATGTCGTTTGTTGATTTAAAAAATCTGTATATGAGAAAATTTTTATTTTAATTTTTTGTTTTTTAGGCAAATGTACGACTTGTGGAACTCATGACGTTATCATATGAGCTGAAACTCACTAGTGGAGAGAGAATTCCCCCCGCCAAAAAAAAAAGAATGTTAAATTTGCATAAACAGTTGCATACACATGTATATACAGTGAGCAGCAAAACTCATGGTAAACCTTGGTATACAAAGAAAAGATATTGTACCTGGTCTGGCCATAAGTTCTTTTACATTTTAAAAGTGCAATAAATAATAGTCTAGTAAATCTTTTACCATGAAATTTATTTTTTACATTAGTTCACAATATATAAGTTTGAAGAAAAAGAAATTTTACTCAAAATTTGGGCCTTTAGTTTTGACAAAGGGTTTTGAACGTTGTGGCTATTGTTCTATAGCGACACGCACTTCCTCGATGGGAATCGTCGACGTTGCTGTTATTTAAGCTGCCTTAAGGCTGTCCAAATTTCGATGCGAAGTCTTTAAGGCCATGGTCTGCAGCTCTGACCACAAACTGTAGTCCAGCGGATTTAAATCTGAACCTCCTGTTGGCAGCGATAAAATCCGGAATATTGCATCTGGTACACTTTGCTCCCTGTTTTCACACCTTTTTCGCAAAAATGCAGTGATGTGACACCTTGATGCGATACCCCCCACCAAACCGTTACAGAAGCGGGCTTTAACAACTTTTTTTTCTTCTTTAAATGACGTTTCATAAGCTTTGTCATTTTGTTTGTTATAAACTTCTTCTATGGTAAACATTTTTTCATCAGAAAATAAAATATTTTCATGTCCATTAACGGCAACGATTAGTATTAAGCCCCGTAGAAGTAGCATCTTCCGACAGGTGCTGGTTCTTTAAATAACGAGAATGAGCCTCTGGAGCCGAACTGCTTGCAGCTCTGCTAATAAGCGCTCCTTCACGCCTCCCCGTGGCGTCATCTGGAAATCTCACTGGAAATTGCGAAGTGAAGGGGATAAATGGCGAGTTTCCTGCGCCATAAATCAGGATTAGTGTCGGAAAAAAACAAAACAATACCATATCCGGGCTACTCCGACATATTTGGAGCTCAAGTCGGTAAGGTTTTCCAAGACTTAGTCAGGGTTTTGGAAAAGAGATGGTGGCGGACGAGCCCTATATGGGCCAACGGCAGCGCTCATATCCCGGAACGGGTTACTGGCTTCGGTGTAACCGACCATTCAAAATGGAACTTGTCCTCCAGGTTGGGGGTTATGCCGCCGGGGTAACTGCCCGGCCATTTAAAAAAAATTAAGTTACGAAGCATCAACAAGCCTCGGATATGGACGGATCTACTGTTGACAACCCACGCAAACGATTTATGGAGAATGATATGCACGTGGAATGTTAGATCCCTTAATAGACCACGTGCAGCCGAGCAACTAGCGGAGGCCCTAGACTGTTGCAAAGCAGACATAACCGCCATTCAAGAAATGCGATGGGATAGGCCGGACGATAAAAAGATGAAAAACTGCGACATCTACTACGGCAATTGCTATCGACGGCAAAAGCAGCGCTTGTTGTTGGAGGCAGACTAAGACAAGAAGTCCTCAGCTTCCGGCATGTGAGCGAGCGCCTCGTAGCAATCCGCATCAAGGCTAAATTCGCCAACATATGCCTCATATGCGCGCATGCCCCCACAGAGGAGAAAGATGAGGACACCAAGGATGCCTTCTACGAGCTCCTTAACAAGACCTACGAGCAATGCCCTAGCTATGACATTAAAATTGTCCTCGGTGATTTTAATGCAAGGCTAGAAAGAGAGGGTATCTTTGGTGGAACAATCGGAAAATATACCCTGCACAACACCACCTCCGATAACGGATTCAGGCTAATCAACTTTGCGGCGGGGCGTAGCTAGCACGCGGTTCCCACATCTCGACATACACAAGGGGATTTGGGGAACTCCTGATCAATCAACAGTAAACCAGATTGATCACATTGTGACGCAAGGCACTCCTCCAGTATTATGGATGTCCGTACGTTCCGAGGAGCCAACATCGACTCGGACCATTACCTTGTTGTAGCCAAGGTACGGTTGCGGATATCCCAAACTACGCCAAGACAAACTAATGCTGTGAGAAAATTCGACGTCAGACGGCTACAATCGCAAGAGATCGCCAAGTCCTTTTCCGATCGAGTGTCTCTTAATCTCTTAAGAGGTCCAATACCGCCAGCATCAAGCATCGAAGACCATTGGAAACACTGCCAAAACCCTATCAAAGATGCCGCTTCTGATGTGCTAGGTTTCACTCGTCCACCACAACGAAACACATGGTTCGATGATGAATGCCGGCAAACACATACAGCTTAGCAAGATGCATATAAAGCGGTGCTGCTTAGAAGAACCAGAGCTGCTCATGAGCTCTATGAGCGGAAGAGGAGAGACGAACACCGTCTTCTCAGGAGGAAGAAGGAAGAGCATAAGAAGCGCGGTAGAAGAAATTGAGAGATGCTACTTCAGGAATGAGGTTCGGAAGATTTACCGAAGTCTGTAAAGATGAACAAGGGAACATCGTAGTAGAAACGCAGTCGATACTGAGGATTTGAAAAGGCAATTTCTGCAGACTGTATAACGGCGATGACGAACCAAATACCGCTATCAGGCAGAAGCAACTTTTTAACCTGGACGATGATGACCAACAATTCCGTCCACCCGACCTGGATCAAGTGAAGATAGCTATATCGAAGCTTAAGTCCAGCAAAGCTGCTGGAGCGGATGGCCTGACTGCCAAGCTCTTCAAAGCGGCCGGCGATGACTTGGTAAGGAGCATACACCAACTTATCTGTAAAATGTGGTCGGACGAAAGTATGCCCGATGAATGGAACCACAGCATTGTTTGTCCGATTCTCAAGAAAGGAGACCCTCTGAACTGCGCCAACTACAGAGACATCAGTCTCCTTAACATAGCATATAAGATCTTAGCTGCCGTATTGTGTGAATGCCTGAAGCCGTTTGTCCACAACCTGATAGGTCCATATCAGTGTGGCTTCAGGCCAGGAAAGTCCACCGTCGACCAAATATTCACACTACGGCAGATCTTGGACAATACCCATGAGCTTCAGATAGATTAACACAACCACGAGCTATACAAAGCAATGTCTAGTTTCGGCATCCCTGCAATAGGTAGGTATATTCTATATTATTATTTAAACATCCTTTCTGAGTGATGTCGTTTTATTTAATAAAACGCATTTGTTAATAACCGCTAGCTTAACTTTAACACATATGAAAAGTTGAATTAAAAACAAATTTATTATACATAATATTTATCCAGCATTTTTCTTTTTAAAAAGTAAATTAGTCTTCTCGAAACACCCAGTAATTGTATACAATACAATGGCAATCATTTGCCATTGTTTCCGTTTCAATTGATCAATTTTCATCTATCTTATTAAATAACTTTAAAACTATTTATTTTAAAATTTTCGACACGGTTCAGTTTGCAAAATACATTTTTTTAATTTCCTAATTGGCCCCCCAAAAATGACCCCCATGCTCAAAATTCATTTACTTACGTTATGTGTCCATGTTTTGATCACAGAAATACATATGTGTACGAAATTTTAACTTAATCGGTCCAGTCGTTTCGGAGCAAATTAGCTGTGACAGACGAACAGGACAGACACACGAGTGATCCTATAACGGTTCCGTTTTTTATTTAGACGTATGGGACCCTGAAAAGCAACCGCTTTCAATCAAAATAAAAAAGTCTAAGCTCGTACCCCTTTCGTCTACCAATTCTGCAAATGATCGTGCACACTAATTTTATTGTCCAAATTAAAATTTTTTTCATCAAACTAGAAGGAAATATTCTAGTTAAGTGCCGTGACATAGCGCCAAGTGACATAAGGCCAAATTCCAGCATTTGGGCTATGTCACTTTCCACTGTATACGAGTATCTGAGCACCTGGTAACTGTAACGCTAAACAGTCCGGCCGGCGCCTATAAGCGACTCTGGCGTATTTCAAGTTTTAGGTCGGTGACTCGCTTTGCTCGTAAACAGGATCTTACCCTTTTCTCCGCAGGGTATAGTCGCTGTGGCTGACTTGTAATATACGAATGAGAACCGTGCAAATTTGTAATACGAAACTACCATCAGTGGTCGATTCTTATCATTATTCAAATGGTAAAAACAAGTTTTTGTTATTGAAAAATAAAAATAAAAACGTATTTGTTATACTACGACTATGTCTCAAAATAATTAGGGCTTATATCGCGTTGCGATGTGTCACGGCATCCTCTAGGTAGGGACAGACAGACCGTTCTTCTCAACATTTATAATAAAATGATTGACAAAAGTACAATACCGCAATACTGGAAAACGGCCATGATCATCCCAATCCCAAAACTTAAAAAAGAGTTAATAAGGTCAAAGGTCACAGAACATTCTCACTTTTGCTATGCATCTCGAAAATGCTGGAAAAAATAATATCAAAACGCCTCTTCTAGTATACGAGTACAGAATCCAAAAACTAAATTGCCCCAAATCAAGTTGCATTTCAGCCGAAAAGAGTTTGCCAAGATACTTCACTACACATTGACATATCTAAAATACCGTTTCAGCTAAAAATCATATAACAATTCTTTCTATAGATTTCGAGAAAACATTTGATAGAATAGAAAGAATACTGTGATCAAAAAATAAGGTGAAATTACAATACACTTGTGCCAGCCCTTGTTTCCAATCCTCGAAATAATTTTTAAGTCTATTTCCGGATTGGTCTGCAAAGCGCACACCGATTCGGCTTTTATCTTCTCAATCCTGTCGAAATAATGCCTTTATATAATCAAAATAATATAAAGACTTTCCTTTCTACAAAAAATTTTGTGTTAGAGTAAACAATGTACCTTGTCCTGACATAAGTTCTGTTACACAATTTCCAGCATTTATCGTTCAAAACTTCTTGCGGGAATAGAACCGTTAACTTTTTTTCAGAACACATGCACTGATCAGTGAAGAATACTAGTCAGTTTGGTTTTAGTTTGCAAACTATAAACATGGAGTAGGGCGTTAAGGAGAATCGAGTCGTGGTTAAAGCGTTGCATAAGTGCGGAAAGAGTGCTGGCTAAATTTTCGAATTGCTTAAACCACTCGGAATATCGAGGATATTCGTTTATCGAGCTATTGCTCGCTTTGCCAAATTGTCTGGAGTAGAGGACAGGCCAAGAAGTAGTCGTCCGTACGAATGCGGCAGTAAAGGCAGTGCGTGAACGAATTCGGAGAAATCCCCTCAGGAAGCAGAAGATCATGTCTAGGGAATTGGATATATCAACCAGATCCACGTCTAGGCTGAGTCGGCATGATCTGCATATGAAAACCTATCGTCGGTCCACGGGTCATCTTCTAATTCCTCAACTAAAAAATATTAGGCTGGAAAGATGCAAGCGACTTTTGCAGTGGCACGGGGACAATGGCCATGAAAACATTCTGTTTACGGATGGGAAAATTGCCGTGGAAGACGTTTTCATCAAACAAAATGACAAAAATGTATGCCACTTCATCTGGGGAAGCGAAAAAAGTTGATCAAAGGGTTTAACGCGGACATCATCCCGCTTCCGTATTGGTTTGGTGGAGGGTACAAACTGGTGCAAAGGTTTACCAAGAGGATGTGCTAGAGGGTGTTGTGAAGAGTTTGACTGTTTCTTAGAACTTATGGCAGCACTAGCTATACTCTTTGAACCTTTCCCTACATGATGGTATCCCACAAGAGTCACCCCTATCAGTAATGCTCTTTTTGATAGCTTTCTGGTTTGCTAAAATAGAGACATTCTTTTTAATATAGCGACGATCGTTTCGAGATCTAAAGGTAAGAACACTATTGCCAACACTAAAAAAAAGTCCCAACAGCAATTTCAATCTGGCACAAAAAATATGTTCGGACCGAGCACTAAAATACTTGCACCCACCCTGGTTGTGCAGACCTGATTCATTCGAATTATCTCTTTCCAAATACCCTAAATATCAAACTCCAAAAAATATTTACCACCAAACTTTCAAGGCAATGGAAATTTATATTTTAAGACAGATCAAAAACAAAGAATCGTACAAGCTTTGCTGTTACAGCACACAATTAGGCATTGTCGTCTTCCTGAAACACATCAATCTTCTCTGCGGAAATACAAGTAGTCTTTGAAGTCTTAAAATACGCCCTGACCCTGAGTCGGATCCACTGATGGCTTTCAGTTATCCACGCTATCACCAACCTATGTAGTAACAACACCCTTGGTATAATGATGCTGAAATACATTGGTCAACAACATTGATCAAGAAGTACCCGAAATTCTTCAATAAACCGAAAAAGATTCAATTTTTCATCGATATTAATTTTATATCAAAGTAATCTCCATTGCAAGAAATACACATATTCCAACGCTTCCTCCAATCTTTAAAACACTTTTCACAGGCCGATTTTGGAATCGCCTTCAGCTCCTTCTACCAATTCTCCTTTAAATTGAGTCGTGAGAATAAGAAAAAGTCAGGGTAAGTACGTAGTTTTTGATTACACAGTTACGTGCAAGATGAGATTATTACGCTCACGTAATAAATTTGCTGTCTGGCCTGGTGGTTTTTTCGGTTTTGGCTCGTTCAAGAAGCGCTTTGACGATAATTGTTGGCTAGTTTCGATATCATATTCATAGACCCATGTCTCGTCACTGGTAATGATGCCATCGATAACATTTGGCCCATCAAAACGTTCCTACAACAAATTTAACACTCTATGCTGATCCGAACGAGACACCAAAACCGGCTGTTATCACCCTGATGCTCGCAAGACGATCTTTGAAGACAATTTTCTTAACTTTTTCGATGTTAACATCTGTCGTTCTGGTGTATGAACAACCAGAGTAAGGCAAGTCATCAACCACAGTACGGGCCGCTTTAAACTCTTTGTGCCATTCGTACGCTTGTGGTTTTGACATTGTCGACTTCCTGTAGACTACCGTTGACATTTTCAACGCTTCCGCAAACGATATTTTGTTAGAACCACAAAATTCCATGATAACTCAAAATTTGACATTTGCGAAAATCTCAGAACACAACAAAAACTAACTTGTTTACAAAGCTATCCCGCAACACCTCCCGACAAATGACAGAGGTACCAACCTTTAAAAAAGAAGCTTTTGACAATATCTCACTTTACAAATTTCGTAAGACTTCGCTTAGGCCATACTTCTATAACTCACAAGCACTTCCTAACCAAAAAATATCCTTCAACATGTTTGAGTTTCTCGGAAACAATAGGCGTCAAATACTTTCTAGCCCACATCAACAGTGCCCTGTTACAATGACGATAACATCTATTAAATAAATACTTGAAAATGGTGCAGGGAAATAACTTCACGGGCAACTACTTCGCATGGGAAACAACCTCACCTCGAGTGGGAAATACTCTACCTCGAAAGAAGTTCTAATTACTCCCTCTGGAAAGCCATTAAAGGAATCAAAAAGCTACAAATGCAATTTCCTCCCATAAGAAAAAATAATGGCGAATGGGCAAAAGAATATAAAGAGAAGGCGGAACTATTTGCCGAGCACCTAGAAGAAACGTTTAAGCCTTTTGATGGACAGGCGTTAACAGGAGGTTCTAATTATATAATAACGGCACCGGACAATTTTAGAATAAAAACAGTGTCGCTACGAGAACTTAAACAAGCAATTAAAAAATTGAAAAATAACAAAGCCCCTGGTTATGATTTAATATTGTAACTGGTCAAATTCTCAAGGAGCTGCCATAGAAAGCCCAGATCAAATTGCTCCAACTTATAAATGCCGCGCTAAGACTATTAAACGTTCCAAGCCAATGGAAAGTTGCCGAAGTTATAATGGTCCCGAAACCAGGCAAATCTCTAAATGAAAAAAAGTCATACAGACCGATATCGCTTCTGCCGATAATATCCAAAATATTTGAAAAACTCCTATTGAAGCGCTTGCAACCGATCATTGAAGAGAGACGTCTAATTCCTAAACATCAATTTGGTTTTAGAACTAAGCACTCCACAATTGACCAGGTTTTTAGAATTACGAATGAAATTAAGAAAGCCTTAGAGGGGAAAAAGGTATGTTCTAGCGTGTTTCTTGACGTGTCTCAAGCCTTCGATAAGGTATGGCACGAAGTCTTAAATTTTAAGCTAAGTCAGGTTCTTCCGAAAGGGCTGCATTCGATTCTGGATACGATACGATTTCGTACCTGGAAAATAGAATTTTACGTGTTAAACATCGCACCGAATACTCCGAATTAAAAGAGATCGCAGCTGGAGTTCCACAAGGAAGTGTACTTCGCCCGGTATTGTTTTTACTCTATACTCGAGACTTACCGGAAGAATCAGGTACCATAGTAGCTATGTTCGCGGACGACACGGCGATACTAGCTACATATACTTAAGTTTAGTTAGCTACTGGAAAGCTATAAACGGATAAAATCTACGAATGGACAAAGATGTGGTGAATTGTTCTCAATGAAACCAAATCTACTTATGTTAATTTAACTTACCGGAAAATAAACAACCTTCCTATTTTCATTAACTCGTACAATTACCATATGCAAATGAAGCAAAGTATCTAGGAATGACATTAGATGTAAAATTGAACGCATGTTAAGAATAAACGTGATGAACTTGAAAATAAATTCAGACAAATGTACTGGCTATTAGGAAGACATTCCAAGTTAAGCATACATAACAATTTGCTCATCTATAAGCAAGTGCATAAGCCTGTTTGGACGTAGGTACGGTATACAACTTTGGGGTTGTACTTAACCAAGCAACCGAAATATTCTCCAAAGCTATCAAAACAAAGTTCTAAGACAAATCGTGGACGCCCTATGGTATATCAGAAACAGTGATATCTACAGAGACTTAGGAATAGTTACCGTCGAGGACGAAATAATGAACTTTGCCCGCAAACTCCGTATTCGTCTTCATGGTCATTGTAATAATAAAATACTCCAAATTCTGGACGAGACAAACTTAGTGCGTCGATTACAAAGAATGAGACCATTCGATCTGGCGCGATAAGGACTATCCGCAAACGCGAACGTTATTTGAAACGGAAACTACTTGATAAGGTAACTTAGTTGTAGTCGATGAGAAGGGAGGCGGGAGTAAGAATCTCACACTACTATGAGCAATGGGTTCATAGTGTTTATGAGATTTTCACACCTACCCACCAAAAAAAAACAAAAAAATTTTCTTTTGGAGACGATGCTTCTACTAAGTTTAACACTAGTTGTTAGGATCTATTTATGAAATCGTACTGAACATTATTAATTTTAAATAAATCGTTCAGATTGATAGTTTAAGAGAAAATGATAGCATAGCTATAGAAAAACAGCATTCTTGTAAAAAATCAGACATTATAAGAAAAGGATCCTCTTCAATTGTAGTTATTGGAGTCATTTGTACAAATTCAGTCTGGCGATTGACATTTATAATTAATACACACTCATAGCTGCATTTATTTTGTTTGTCCCACATAATATAAATGCACCCCACAGTGCAGTTGCATATTTTCAAATCAATTTTCCACTGCACTCAGTTAGAATTTTTCATTTGGTTATACTTGACCAATAGATGGCGCTTCAAAGCAATCCTTTTACGTAGTAGATCATTACTCTCAATATATTTGAAAATCGGCGCCCTTATCCATCATTCAGTCATTAATAATTAATGTCCAAAATTAATTAACATAATTTTTTAATTTTATGACATAATTATGGTTCTATTCCAAAAATACCAAAACATGACTCACCATTTATATGCCCATAATTAGCACAGCACATTCGACCACTGAAATTTTTTCATTCCATCAGCTGCGAAGTTAGTATCAATTTGGCCCTCTAAAATGGACAACCAACAACTATTACTGGGAGACATACTTCAAAAAGTGACACAGCGGCGTTTACCACAAAAAAAAGTGATTTAAAGTCCAAAGAAAGCCCAACAAACAAAAAACTCTCAATTGTTTAATTAATTGTACGTTTTTGTTTCTCTCTTTTAATTTTACCAAAATAGATTCGAAAATTTCTCACACAAAAGCAAAGTCGCCGCGCAAAAAACACCATGAGTTTTTCCAGCGATGAAGTCAATTTTCTGGTTTATCGATATCTTCAAGAATCAGGTGTGTTCTTATTTGTTTTTATCTCATGGTTTTGATATTTTACTTGATATATATGATTTTATGATAAAAGGGTTTGCTTTTATAATTATTTTTATGAGATGAAATTTGATAATTTGTAGGATTTCATCACTCGGCTTTTGTGTTTGGCATTGAATCGCACATCTCACAGAGTAATATCAATGGAGCTCTGGTGCCACCGGCTGCTTTGTTAACAATTTTGCAAAAAGGCCTAATGTATACGGAAATCGAATGGAGTGTAGGTGAAGAAGGTGAAGTAACACGTCCCATTGAGGGTCTAAGTTTGATTGATGCCGTTATGCCCGAGGTGAAAACACCTAAGCCGCCAGTTAAGGCTGAAGTTAAAAATGAACCGGTAAAGGTGGAAGTACAAATTAAAATGGAAACCACACCATCTGAGTCGGCAGCAAATGGTTCAGAGGAGCCGGCTACAACAGCGACTAGTACAGCGGCGACAACAACGCCAACAGCTACAACTGCTGCCCCAGTAACAACACAAGCTTCCACTACACAACAACAGCAACAGCAGCAGCAGCAAACTCAACAACAACAGCAAGCTCAGCAGCAACAGCAACAACAACAACAGCAGCAACAACAGCAACAGCAGCAACAACAACAACAGCAGCAACAACAAACCACCCAAATAGCTACGGAGGCGATGGATGTGGATCAAAGTATAGAAATTCCGGCATCGAAGGCGACCGTGTTGCGCGGTCATGAGAGTGAAGTTTTCATATGTGCCTGGAATCCAAGTAGGGATCTGTTGGCCAGTGGGTCTGGTGATAGTACAGCTAGAATCTGGGATATGTCGGGCACAACCACCAGCCCAAATCAGTTGGTGTTGAGGCATTGCATTCAGAAGGGAGGTGCTGAAGTGCCAAGCAACAAGGATGTAACTTCTTTGGATTGGAATGTAAGTTGGTTGGTTCTTTATTAATTTAAATTTTTCGATAACAGGTTTATTATGGTTTTGAGTGTGACTTTATCTAGTTCCCCAAGACTTGGAGTGCACTCTTGTTAACAAACTTCTGGCAAAACAAAAACTCAAACGAACAAAGTCATTACGGACTTAATGGTACCTTTTCTCCATACAGTGATCAATCGTTTATTGTTTCTGCAACGTTTGCTCGTTTGGTGTAACCCTTTCGGACAGTGCCCATAGCTGCTCCTAAAATCTATGACCTCACTACTAGGTGCTGAAGTTCTTCCTACCAACCTATATTCAGAGTTTTTTTTCGGGTGATAGAAGCCAATCAGCAAAGGAGTTCTTTCTCTATAGTTGGCGTAGTTGAGGGGTTTTCTTTCTTGTCGATCGGGCAAACGATGCTGAGATTCAATTGATCGGGTATACACTATTCTGACCAGATATAAGACATGTGTTGATGTTAAATCTCTACAAAGTCACCTCTAGCAGATTTGAATTCCTATGACGGTAGCCGTCATTTCCTGCACTTTTGTTCTCCTTACTTCGTTTTGGTTAGGTGGACGGAAGTTTTTGCTACCGTCTAAGTGCCTGCGCCGCCTAACTGCTGACAACAATTACATGTACATTTAGGTGGCGCTACAGTCTGGAGTTGACGTGGGCCTCAGTCAACAAGCATCTCCGGCCAGCTCGATCTTTTGCTAGCTGCCTCCATTTTCGCACGCCACCTGAGACTTGGTCTGCCTCTACTGCGCTGTCCCTCGAGGGCGGATTTAAAGACTTTTCAGACCGGAACAAAGGTGCTCATCCACTTTACATGACCCAGCCATCTCATTCGTTGGATCGCCACTCTTCTGGCTAGGTCGATGTCGCTGTCCGTATAGTCAATGCAGACGGGACCGACAGTCACTCAAAGAATCTTCCTTTTAAAGCAGACAAGAGCAACCTCGTCAATATTTGATAATTACCATGCCTCTGCGCCATAGAGCAGGACTGGGCTTATTTAGGTCTTATATATGTAGGTTAACTTTTGTTGTTCGAGAGTTGGCTTTGGTAGTCATTTGCCTTAGCGCTTGTGTCTATGTCTGAATTTATAGCGGAGCCTATATAGGCAAGGTGCTTAACTACCTTTAGTTATACGTGTCGAAGGTGATGTTCTGTCCGAGACAACGGTGTTGAGTTTCCTTTTTGCCTGACAGCATTACTTGGTCTTGTCCTCCTTGACCTCTCGTGAGCAGCTCTAGTCTTTCTTTGCAGTGCCGCATTGCGTGGGTCTTGCTTAGCTGCATGTGCTTCCCGGCATTCGTTATCAAACCAGAGGTTTCATTGTGGTGGTCAAGTGAAACACAAGTTTTAGCAGTGTTGCCACTGGTCTTCGTCAATCGCAATGTGATAACAATCGCCGTAGTAGATGTCGCAGATCTTAATCCTCTTATTGTCCAGCCATTTTCTGGATGGCGGTTATGTCGGTTATGCAGCAGTCTAGGGCCTCCGCTAGTTGTTCGGCTGTTTGGGGCCTGTTAAGGGACCTAACATTCCATGTGCTTCTCCGATGCTCGTTGTCCTTAATTCGTTTGCATGGGTTGTCAACGGTAGATCCGTCTGTATCCGAGGCTTGTTGTTGCTTCGTAACTTTTATATTTTTTCCATGACCGGGTAGTTACCCCGGTAGCACAACCTCCAACCTGGAGTGCCAGTTCCATTCTTGATACCCCTAGGACGAGGGGTCCGTTGGACCGAAAGCCAGTAACCCGTTCGGGGATGAGTGCTGCCGTTGGCCCATTGAGGGCTCTTCTCCCAACATTATTTTTTAAAGACCCTGACTTAGCTTCGGAAATCCTTACCGGCCGGGTCTCATTTCTTCAGAGATTTTTTTTCCACCGTTGATTCCATCCGCTGTCCCGTTTATAGTGCTGCTTTTTTTGTCTGCTGGTCAGCACTGGCAATTATAAGTTTAGTAGGTCCAGTCCGGATGGACATTGACCACTACCCGCTGGTTACCACGTGGAGGTATTATAAGCACAATTGATGTGTAGAAGATAGTTGCAACACTGAATATTGCCAGGTTGAAATCTCTCAGTGCCTACCCTATTTCTCCAGCACCCAACCACCAACTTCGTACAACACAAACTTAATTTCAACAAGACCTTCCAAATCAACTTCCCAACTACAGCAGATAGAAAGAACACTGTCATATTTTGTCAAACGAAAAAGAACTAATCCTTAGGTCTAAGACCTAAATCCACCGCTATCACAAAAATTCTTTACGATATCAAGCCGCGAACCAGATGTCGTTGATTAACGTTTTAACTCGAAAAATAAAATTGGACCACTCTAGGCAAAAATTAAACATCCGACTTGGTCGATAGGACTGAGACAGATAAAATAGAAGAAATTGATACAGGCCTCTGGTTAGGAATCTCATTTGAAGTGAACTGCAAGTGCTGCAAAAATTTATATAAAAACAAGCTTTTCCCTGTCCCCTTTATATGTTTAGAACTAGTCAAGTTCAGAGACTAGGCAATACTTTTTTTTTAAAGATCTGAATTCTACATATACAAGTACAAATATACAGTTATATCACTTGTTTTGTATTAAAACATCGCTTAGCGGCTACAGGCCAGACACAGGCCAGAAAGCCTGTCTACATAGGCGTCTGATCCACAATTTTATGAAGAGCTCAATATCACTGTATAGTATGTGAAGTTCGTCGTTTAATCTTCCTACTTAGAATTCGTGAAATATTTTTGTGAAATTATTCTCAAAACCACCGAAGTTGGGTTACAATAATTGTTTTTACCCTGAAGACAGAATGATTACGTTATTCTTTGTTTGATTTCTGAAGAGGTTTCATTTTCAGAATCAACAAGTTAATCCCGATGTCAAGTGATTCCTTTCAATGTCAAAGTTCTAGCTGTTGATTAAACCGCTAATTTCAATTCGTCGGTATTGAGTGTACCTTCTTGTTAGCGATGTGCATTTAGTTTTGCCGTCGTTCCCAGCTAAGTCTTGCGATTCTGATTCTTAACTTGCACAGACGCCTGTGATAGTTCATTCAATCGAATTGTAGCAATAGTTGTTTTTACCATTTGAGGGTATATCTTCCAGAGAAGTGAAACCAGGACTTTATCTACGAAATTGCGATTGATATTTGCTAGGTACTTGGCAAAGTATGAGAGCATGCGCTTTTGTCAAAAATAAATATATCTGGGATCGATGAATCTCTGATTTTATGGATTAGAAATTACTTTTCAAAACAACAAGTTCAATTTCCTCGTAAATTGTTTTTTAAGGTTTTAAGTCTGCCATCCATACATAAAATTTTTTTGTAAGCTTTCCTCAAGCGATGTAAGACAAAATTCCCACCATTTAGTCTGGTGTCAAAACAGTCAGTGCGGTAATATAATACATATGTACATGTACATAGGTGAAACTTATCACACTCAGTCTCATTACATTCTCAAACACCGTCAGAATGTCTATTGCCTAGCGTTATTTTATAATTATTCTTTTTTTTGTAAGTCAGTGACTTTATACTTCGACATTGTATTTCTTCTGAAGCTTGCTGCCTCTAAATCGATTTGTTAAAAAAATTATTCGAACTCCGAATGAATATCGTCTACTAAAACCCTTTGATTGCATGTATTCGTTTCTTTATTATTGTAAGATCTACCTACTTAAACACCGAACAGTTTTAGTACTATAATAATGACGTTCGACATAACTTTCCCAGACGAGCTTCTAGTTGTGTTGTAAGCTTCTTCATCCTTTTTCAATAGTGTCCATGTCGGTGCGCCGCAGAGCAAGACGGGGATGATCGAGGTCTTGTATAAAGCCAGTTTGGTCTTGCGAGGGAGGGTTCTGCTAGTCGATTGCCTCCCGAGCCCGAAAAAACAGCGGCTGTCAATACTTTTAACCCGCTTATTACTCCGGCATAAATTTTCTATCCTTTGTTAGTTAGTTAGTAATGGGAGTACCGTTCCTACTAACTTGCTTGCCTTCGACCAGTCACGTGAAGATATCGGGGCGCCATTCTTTGATTTCTGCAGACTTTGCGAGGAAGATGTTGTGGAAGCTCTGCTGTCTATCAAATCAAAGGCCATGAGACTTGACGAAGTGCACCCAAAATTCCTGAAACTGCTGCTTCCATATATATTACCATATATAACATTTCTTTTTAATTCAATTTTAACAACATCGGTCTTCCCCTCGTAATGGAAAGAGGCTAAGGTTGTCCCTATTCCAAAAAAAATCAAATGGAACTGCAGTGGAGTATAGACCAATATCGATTTTGCCATTTCTCTCGAAAGTCTTTGAGAAAACTGTCTTATCGCAGATGCAAAAATATCTATTAAGTAAAAAACTGCTATGTGGAAACCAAACAGGCTTCCGGCCTAAATGTAGCTGCAAGACTGCTTTGCTTTTGATCGTTGATGAAGTCAGAAAAGCTGTTGATAAAAACCAGGCAACAATCCTAACACTACTCGACTTTTCTAAAGCATTCGACACAGTCAACCACTCCAATCTTTGTTCAAAACTAAGCAAAGAGTATAAATTTTCAACATCTTCCACGAGGCTTCTAAGTTCCTACTTAAAAGGCAGGCTGCAACGACGAACGGTCTTCGTCTTTTTTTGTCAATTAAAGGATCGATCCTTGCACCACTCCTTGTTGATGAATGAAGACCTTCAGCGTATACTCGATTGGTGATACATAAAAGAAGATTGGATTCATCTAATTTCCCACCAATCAAACTGGCGCAAAACCTAATCGAGTATGTTGAATACGCCAAAAATCTTTAATCGGACTCTTACTTGGTCTACACATATTAATGCCACTATTAATAAGGTTTATGGTGGACTACGTGCTCTTTGAGTTACACAGTATTTTATTCCTACCCGCACAAAACTCTTGTTAGTGAAAACCCTTCTCTTACCAATCCTGTTGTATTGCTGTGAGATATCCTGTAGTCCTGACTATGACTCAAAAAGAAAATTAAATGTCGCTTACAATAATATTGCTCGCTTCGTCTTTAGCCTAAGAAGACTTGATCACGTTTCCTCCTACTCGAAGCAGATCTCCGATTGTGCTTTCGGCATTCTTGCACAATGTCATGCAAATCAAAGAGCCTAAATACTTGTACAAAAAACTATGTCCCCTTCAGTCAGGTAGATTATGTATGCTCTTACAAACAAGTTCTGCCTGCTTAACTTACGAACGTCAGTTTTTTGTTAATGCCACTCGGTTGTGAAACTCGCTACCCATTAACATTAGGAGAATTAGAAGCACTAATAATTTTAAGTCCTCCCTTTTACGATGTCTGGCCATTGAAACAATGAATGTAGCTGTATGTAAAAATAAAAAAAAAACACTGGCGCTGGCAGCCCGGTGTGGGCCGTGGCCTAGCTTCTTGACACTCATTTGTGTTGCTCATGTTTTTATTTTTGTCACATCTGAGCGGGGCCTACGGTTTATCGCCGAGTCCGAACGGCACTCCTTAGAAGCTTTTTCGCAGGCAATTTTACTTTCGGGAGTTTGCCATTGCCCGCCGAAAGGGGATGGCGATTTTGAAAAATTGTTGGTAACCCAGCCAGGAATCGAACTCAGACTGTCTGCGTGATAGTCCAATGAGCTAACTATCGCGCCATCGCCATCGCATATGTAAAAATAACTATCTATAAACTTGTAAGCTCGGAATTTATGATCTCAATGTATTTATACATTTAAACTAATATCCTATTCACTTTTGCGCATAATTACTTAATATAAACCTAAGGCTTGCACAATTTAAAAGATCGTTGTAATCTTACTACTGTAAGCAATATTTGTACTAATAAATTGAATTGAATTGAATTGTTTCTCTGCAGTCGTGGCGAAAGCTTGCTGCTATCTCCAGTTCTTTTGAAGTTATAACAGATCTCGTCTCGTCTTACCGAGGCCGATATACTATATTTCCAAATTCATTTACATTTGATGAATACACTGGCTAGCTTTTCTGCCACATTTGCGTTCTTTTGGCGAAATATTCAATCACAGTTTCCCATAAATGGAGCTGAATTTCAGTGATATGGATATTCTACTTCAACGTTTGGGTGGTCATGGCCTTTGACTAAACCCAGACTTGAAAAAAGCACCTGAACGAAATTATTTTAAGGCGCCCAATTCTCGTCACCCAAAACGGTAGATTACCCATCCACGGAATATCTCTGTCAATAATTGTTTCACATTTCCTGTTAGAAACACATGTCTACGAGATCTATTCCACTCATTTGAGGCACAAAAAACCTTAACTATTAAGCTATCAATGTGAATCACAAAACTTTCAAAAACATTGATGATGTTCATACTTCTGCCTGCTTGTTTTTCATTTGGTGTTGACATTTTTGTCCACTCGACGTCTGTATGGAAAGTAAGCAAACCTTTCCTTATTGTTCCGTGTAATGCTTTAGAGAGCTTTTGTAGTATTATCTGTGGCAATTAATGAAACGCTTATCATTTGTTTTTTTTTTTTTTTTTTTTACAGTGCGAAGGAACCCTCCTCGCAACTGGCAGTTACGATGGTTACGCTCGTATTTGGAACACAAACGGTGCCCTAGCTTCCACACTAGGTCAACACAAAGGTCCAATATTCGCACTAAAATGGAACAAACGAGGAAATTACATTCTATCAGCGGGTGTCGATAAAACAACAATCATCTGGGATGCAGCAACAGGACAATGTACTCAACAATTTTCTTTCCACAACGCCCCCGCATTAGACGTAGACTGGCAGACAAATTCATCATTTGCATCCTGCAGCACTGATCAGCGAATTCACGTTTGTAAGCTCGGTGTGGAAAAACCAATTAAGTCTTTCCAAGGCCACACCGTAAGTACACAACCCTAGATGTCTTAAATTTGTTTGTAATCAGATTTGTTTTTTTTTTCTTATAATTCTTTGAAATTTTAGAATGAAGTAAATGCAATTAAATGGGATCCACAGGGTCAACTGTTAGCTTCTTGCTCAGACGATATGACTCTTAAAATTTGGTCAATGAAAAATGACACTTGCGTTCATGATCTGCAAGCACATTCGAAAGAGATTTACACTATTAAATGGTCGCCAACTGGTCCCGGTACACTGAATCCAAATACAAACCTCATACTTGCCTCAGCATCATTTGACTCAACCGTGCGACTATGGGATGTTGAACGTGGCGCATGCATTCACACGCTCACTAAACATACCGAACCAGTGTACTCCGTCGCCTTCAGTCCAGATGGCAAACACTTGGCATCGGGTAGTTTTGACAAATGCGTTCACATATGGAGCACACAAGCCGGCCAATTGGTTCACAGTTACAAGGGCACCGGTGGTATATTCGAAGTTTGCTGGAATTCTAATGGCACAAAAGTTGGAGCCAGTGCCTCTGATGGTAGTGTTTTCGTATTGGATCTGAGACGATTCTGAGATCCGATGGGCAATGAGTTAACTAGATAATAGGGTTTGCAGTTAATCAGACGTAGAAAATGAATTAAGATCAATAAGATGTCAGATGTTGTCATTTAAAATTATAAATTAAAAAAACTAAAAATATACTTATTATACTGATATCGAATTGTATAAGGATTTTAATGAATATCGCTCATCAAATTTTTAACAAAAAACGAAGTAGCGACTGAAGAGTGTTGATTTGTATTATTGTTCGATTTGAATTGTGATTCTAAATTAATATAAGACGAACTTCACGGCAATTGTTGTTTTATTATTTGTGGAATTAAATGTACAGTAAAGACCGAATATTAGACTATCAGACTGACTATTCTATCTAGTGGGTGTGCTTCTCAACACAATATGATTCAAGTACTTACAAAGTGATCAACCCCGTCACAAGAAATATTCCCAGAATCTTAATTTTTCGGTTGAATCCTAGATCGAACTATCAACTAATACCAATACGTCTTATGGCGCAAAGACAGACAGTTCCATTTCAAAGAACGCCACGCAATTGAATTCACGTACCCAATAAGGCAGATAAATAGGCTGCCTTAGGCAAACAAAAAGATCGACCTGGGTTAAACGAATGCTTAACAAGTTGACTTTTTAAAATGCATATTAAGTATACGGTCATTTACGACTTAAAATTATAATGGCCCGGAACTACCGGAACTTGGTAACTATTGCCTTAGCACTGGTTCTCTATATTGGTTCAGTTATAAAGTTTGTCCTGTTAAATCTGTTGGCTTAAACGAGAACTGTTCGAAATATTCCCTCTCTAACTTGAAGGGCTTTGTCTCACAGAACTTATGCATGCACAGTTTTGTGAATTCCGGGTAGATCCAGTGATGACTTCGTTCGAAAAGTGAGTTTTCAGCGAACTTACGAAAGTGTTCGGTCCTAGAGGCTACTGCCAATATTCTCTGGAAAATTTGGATCTGTAGGTGGAGGGTTGTGCCGTTATATTTAATTCCCAACTACGCAAACGCTATATAGGTAGTTAAGAATATAATTGAGCCAAGTAACATTTTTAGAAAAACTGAGCTTAGTCACTCTTTGGACTTCTATGTCTTCAAATATGTTAGTCCAAAGAAAGTGTACAGACTGTGTGGAAACAGCTCTGTCTTCTAGCGTTGTTGATTGTATATAGTATTACGACATAGGTGAGAAAATAAGGTCTGCTTCGACTCCATTTAGGAATAAAAATTTTAAAAAAACATACAGCTCAGACTTTTCTTTACATGGGAAAGTTTAGAAAAATTGGGTACCTCACTTCTTAGCATCAGCGAATACTCTAGAGGTTGCAATATCTTTAAATAAGCGACAACGGGTGGATTAATTTTTTCTTCGAAATTTGAATCCTCTATGGTGATACATAAATATTTTGAGCACCCAACATCGACACGGACGATTGCCGTAATTAAGGAATGGTTGCGGATATCGTGAACAGCGCAAACGTAAGCTAATGCTGTAAGGAATTCCAACGTCAGGCGACTACAAACGCAAGAGACCACCAAATCCTTTTCCTATCGAGTCTCTCTCAAATCTCCTAAGAAGTCCACTGCCGACAGCATTAAGTATCGAAGAATAGTGGAAAATTTGCCAAAAAACCATCAAAGATGCAGCTTTGATGTGCTAGATTTTACTCGAGCTAAACAATATGCATGTGAAGCGGCGCTGCATAAAAGAACTACAACTGCTTACGACCTCTATGAGTCTGAAGAGAGACCGAAGCCGGTGTTCGCAGGCGGAAAAAGAACGAGCATAAGAAGAGCGCGATCGAGGAAATTAAGAACTCAAAGAACGAAAATTTGAAGTTTTACTTAAAAGTAACAAAATTATGCCACGGACACAAACCCTGAACCGTTCTGTAGATACGAACGAGAGAACATCGTAGTAAAGTCGCAGTCGATGCTAAGGATTTGGAAAGTGCATTTCTGTGGACTGCTATTACGGCGAAGACAAACAAAATACCGCTGGCAGATTTGACATTGTAGACCAACAATTTTGTCCTGGATGAAAAGAAGATGCCAATATTTAAGCTTAAGTCCGACAAAGCTGCTGGAGTTAGTCTTCCATGTGACTTGTGAGGCAAATTTGCTTCATTTTATGAAATGATATTTTCAAATTCATTTTGCGCAAGAAAATCGCCAATATCATTCAACGTATAAGTTAGGGTCGCGCATTCCGAACCTTGTTTTCTGATGCATGAAATTGAACATACATCTTTTTGCAATGGCAGTTTTCAAAAGCTCTATGAAGGAACCTCCAAGAGGAAGTATGAAAACTATAAAGGCTTTATAGGTAGTAATTTGACAGAATCGAGACACGAACGAACAATTTAGCCATCGTGTGAAGTAGTTTTCGACTATGAATGCTAGTTCCTAACAAGATGACGAGCAATTTGATGGCTTCAATGGTAAAAATCTATTAAAAGTCAACAAACTTACATAATTTATTTATTAAAAGACGAAAAAACTTTAGACTTAATTAAAATTCGGTAACACAATCCAAGTAACGTTCCTTAAAAAATCTACAGGGTTCACGTTTCACTTCTCCATCTTTAGTCGATCCTCTGAAGAATTTTGTAATCTGCGCAGCTCCACCAAAAGTTGGTTTTTCATCATCCGGATCATCAAATTCGATGTCGTATGTCTTGCCCGACAAAGCATTCTCTGCCGTTGACCAACTGAATCTCACCAACCTCGGATACCCGAAAACTAGATCAACATTCTCCGACAAAAACTTTTTAGTCACCGGATCACTGGGATATCCGCTGCCGAAGTCTTTCGACGTCAATTCCAAATTTTCAGGAAACTTCCATACCTTCAGAGCGTGGTCTCTTGTTACTTTAGCACATATACTAGCCGCCGACACAATCGGATACGTTGAATCAGCCTTTTTCGCCACTGTGATTTCGAATTGCGGAAAAATTTTCTTCAGCTTTTCTTGATATTTTTCTGGTGGTCCAACTGTGTCGACGTAGACTTCTGCGATGTTAACTCCAGCTTCAACAGCTCGATGTATTAGACCAATAGCAGAATTCATTGAAACCTCATTTAGGGAGCATTTAGAACGTCGATACATACTCTTACTGATCACACTAGGAGAAATAATCTCTACAGCCCAACCAATACAGGAGTTCGCGAACTCTTTGGTGTTAATATCGTTGAATATCACATCGCGTTTTTCTTCTGTCAACTGTTTGGAATCTGCACATCCAAGATCAACGAGAGCTTCTTTTTTTGAAATAGGACAAAAGGCAATACCATAAACCATGGGACCAAGGACGGGACCACGTCCTGCTTCATCTACACCCAGCATGCAAGGTTCATCCTTACAGATTTCCTTGACGTCTGTGACAAAAACCGTGTTTTTGGAGTTGTCTTTTGATGCAATGAATGGACCAAGAGATTCCAAGGAAGTAATTTTCAAAGCTTCCATTTCATCGGCGTAGGTTTGGTTTCACTTTAAAAGAAAATTTCGTGGCAAAGCAATTGCGGATTGGATTCTCCCGCCAATGAGGTCGAATGATTTTATATTTGTTTACAATTTTTAAAATGTTGTCAAAGCTGAAAAGGAACAGGGTAAAAATGAAACATAAGAAACAGTACAAGAATCTAAAGTACACTAATAACAAGGAATCGAAAGGGATACAAATTTATTTTGATTTGTAAAGATGGTACCTAATTCAAAACCTAGACACATCAATAAAACAACAAGATGTACATGAATGGGTCGCTACTTGTAGATAATCAAAAATTAGGATTTTGAGTCGACACTAGCATAATCAAAACAAGATAATGAATTCATGATGGCTCGACATCAACATTTACAACAATTGTCAAGCTCATACTGATTTGTGCACATATCTGGTGAATAGAACTAGAACAGAAGTAAAGCGTGATATGCTTAGAGCAGATCTAGTATACCATCAGGTTTTCAATGCAAATCTAAATAAATTTTCAGAGATCTAAATATTTTAGAGTTCGACCAAAAACTATCGAACCTGTGTCGATTAAGAAAACAGATAAGTAAGTATTCCTGCTGCATATTCTAGGAATTTGGGAGGAAACAGTCCAATTCTGCTAGGTTATAGAGAGACTGCAGGGAACTGAAAAGCGGCTGCAGTAGTCAAATCAAGGACAACGGAGCAACCTCTCTTACCTCGCACTCGGAAGTGCGTATTTAATGTCCTCATCCGTCATCTTACCCGATGAGAGAAAACAACTAAGGCGGGTTGAATTGCACATCAGTTTCAATGATAGGAGCTAGTTTCTTATTCTTACTGTTATCACTCTGGCTGTTTTCTTCCTTTTCTAGAATGTTTTGATATCATTTTAAACGACTGGGATATTTGGATTAGGCCCTTAGATTCCTTATGCTCCAAGCTATAAAGAGTTCAGTCTTCATTCAGATTAATCATGAGTGATATATTGAGAAGTTTACGGAATTGTAATTAGACTTAGGATTTTTCCCAACAGGAAGAACATTTTACTTGCTCGACCGATGGAACTTTATGAATATTTGACATATAGTACTCGTATAAGCATGTCTCGTATAAAACATCACTTCAGACAAAGAAAACTTTGACATATATTTCGAAGATCTTGTCTGGCTGGGTGCTAATTTAATTTTGGCAACGACACGGAGCCGAGAAAAAACGGAGTATAAATCTTCACAACCATTAAGTAGCAAAACGCACTCTCGACCTCAACCTTTAATATCCAAATCCCATAGCACAAAGTTTGAGAGGAACAAATAGAGTCGGCAATATATCATTTGAGAGAAAAAACTCTTCGGGTATTTATTCATAATATGCTGAGAAATACCACGAAGGACATGGACTAACTATACAATGATGTACACTTGAATAACAACAGCGCTCGGGCTCGAGGAAGATTTGCATTTACCAAGCAAATCAGCCCAGTAAAGGCACATCTTAACGGCAACTAGTCTACGATGAAATTGGATAGACAGACCTGACCATTGAGGCCCAGTGAAGTAGGATATTAGTAAAATAGTTATTTGCAAAATTGCATTGTGGATGTCAACGGGAGTACCAAACTAAGCGAATCCGTCAATATTGCCATATACTCCGAACGCTGCTGAAAAATTCCCAACGAACGCTCTTTAAGCTTGGAATCCAACTTAGTTTCAGACACAATGCAAAAACATTGGCAAAAAAATTTAAACTAACCCGAAATACAACCCCTGCTATGTAGAAGAAATATTTAACATTTGGAATATGATGTGCACTGCTGTAGCCGATCCCTGGTCAAAGGGGATAAAGGAGGAGAGAAGTCGTTGAGTATAACTACCACCAACATTTTGAAGTATGCTCAGTCGTCTCACTACCTGAATGAAACTATGCTTAATGCTCCTCCCTCCACTAACGGATTTGGGTCAGCTTCAGCGAATGCACATGTCGCAGAAAATCACAATGAAGACGTTTTAGATGGAGCTAACGTTCAAGTTGGAGATAGATACATCAATGACTTCATAAGAACAGTTTCACATCTTTGGAACTTGAGTTGTCAAAATAAAGATGAAGACAAAGTAAACCACCCGTAACGTTCAAATATCTGTATTAGATTATCTGCACTAACTTTTAAAGAAAAATAGACAACGGCGAGTACGACGGGATGTTCCAGGTAAAATAAGGGAGGAAGGCTGTGATATCTGTGATTGCTATAGCGCCTATTTGGATGTGGATCTGGAATCAGAAAAAGGAAGAACTATAGACTTTCGGCATCTAAGGGAACTTCTGGTTGAAAGCTGGAGCAGGGCGAAATTTTGTAACATAAATCTGATACTCTTATGTGCTCACACTTTACAGAAGAAAGAACGATTTTGCCAAAGATTTTTTCTTCGAGCTCCTCAAAGTATTAGCTAAGGTGCGACTGCGATTAACCCGGAGGACAGGAAACCAAAGAAATATTGTGGTTAATAGATCCTTCTAATAACAAATCTCCAAAAATCGGTCGAGTTATGCTGCCAGTATCAACTGCAGAAAACCGGTGACGACATTGTTAGTAAACTATACGAAGTTCTAAATTTCGACCGACCATTCGAGAATGACGAGAACTTGGGTTGACTGAAAAGTGTCGTTAAGTGCATACTACAAAATAAGACGCAAAAGAGGCAGGAGAAACATCTGCTTCTCAGAAAGAAAGAACCTTTGAAAATATAAGAAACTAATAACAAAGTCACTGTCGATAGGGACTGTTTAGTGGCGAAACGACCAAAATTCCGCTGACAGGCGGAATAAACCTTTCAGCGTGGTAATCAAAAAAAATGTCGACCATAGGACTAAGAAAATGTCTGGAGAGCAATATAAAAGCCAAAAACCAATAACCCTCAGAGAAAAGATTGACAACCTGCCGAATAATTTAAAGGTGAGCTGTAAAATAAGGTCGAATGAAAGTATACTTCGTAAAACAAATCTCAATATAGCTTACCCAAACCATTAAAAGAAAAACCGATACTAACCTAACTACCCTAACTAAAGAAAAGTTAGTCTTCTTAACATTGCATACAATATTTTTTGTGAAAAACTCATGAACTTTAATTCATACTCATCACCTGTTTAATGGCTCTAAGGGCGCATATTTAATTTATACAGACAAGATATACAGAGCCGTGTAGAGTGACAATAAAGATAAAAGTCGATAATGAATCACCGAAGAATTTGATTTGACAAGGAGACGCTCTATTTTGTGATTTATTCAACACCGCGGGGGGCAATATCAAAGTTTGCACAACTCCAAGCATAAAAAAAAACACTGTTGCGCTGGCAGCCTGGTATGGGCTACGGCCTAGCTTCTTGACGACACTTATTTATGTTGCTCATGTTGTCATTTTTGTCACCTCAGAGCAGCGCCTACGGTTTATCGCCGAATCTGAACGGCACTTCTTAGAAGCTTTTTCATAGGAAATTTTACTTTCGGGTGATGACGATTCGAAAATTTGTTGGCGATGCCGGGGATCGAACCACGAACCCTCTGCGTGATAGTCCAATGGGCTATTCATCGCCACCACCCAACTCCAAGCATACGCTGGCGAAATTCACATAACAGGAAGAAATCAGCAAGCTATCGCTTGAGCCTTTCAAGCATGATAAATGAAGATCGGTTGTGCTATCGTATAGGAGAAACGGCCCCAACATTAACCGGTTGGACAGTAACCTTCAGCGGCGAAGTAATTAAGCTATTCAAACATACCACCGTAGAGATCAAGTATAACTGGTAGAAAGTGCTATTGCTAGTGGTTGGAGTATTTGGACTGATAACTATCTTTTATAATATGTTGAGGTTAGATCAGAGGATGTGGTAGTTGCAACGTAGGTTGTCATTGACATACATCGAAAGAGTTTTAATAATGGAAATTCCATTCATGAATAAAGGCTTGGTTTTTAAATTTCACTTTAACGACGCAAAGCAGCATCATGTTTTGGATGATTGGAGACAATCATCGATCCCAAGCGCATTTAACGTGTAACTTGTTAAAGGCGATAGCTGTAAGATTGCGCTGGGTCGGTGGTTGATTGAGGCTGAGGGCCACCCTGAAAATTTACGCCGTCTAAAGTGAGTAGAGTGGTTGCATTGGTTACGTATTATAATGGTTGTTAAGTAGAAAGAAAATGTTTTTTGCGATATACCTCAATTATAGACCTGCTATATAGACTGTGTATATTTGAAGAAAAATTTACGCGAATATCTTCCATTAAGATTTTCGTTTCAACATTTACACTTGTGCTGAGGAATTTAAATTTAGCATTTCTTATAGCAATTCGAACACATCCTTAGAGCACTTTGTTGATCTTATACCAGTTACACGACAAATCTCGCTTCCAACTGTCCTCCAAATTGTCGAATATAAAACAAAAATACATATTCTTCTCCCTCTAACAGCAAATAAATTATGATTTTGCAATAACTCAGATTGCTTTTCCCCATCTCCTACAAGAAGACTTGGCTTTAAATTTTATAAATTCCCACAAATCCCTTCTTTTAAATGCATAATTTATCAATTTTTATTTATCTCATGCAATTTCGCTTTGCGGCGAAAACCCAATAACACATCAAAGAACCAACACGCCAAAACGAGACAGCCCTATATAGTAGTAATATAGTAGCCCATTTCAACGAAAAAAATGACAGCTCGCCTATGTCAAAAACGAAAGTTGGAGTTGGTCCGTTTTCGTCGTGTCGTCGTCGTTGGTTGAATCTTGAATGTCATTCGCCGCGAGAGGAGTTTAACAAGAAAAAAGAATAAAAAAAAAAACCCTCGAAAAAAAAGAGAACGAGAACGATTCGGTGGCAAAAAGAAAAATCAATAAAATCATTTTTAATATTATTTTCTCAAAGTGTTTTACACACAACAAAACCGAACGAATCAAATTACTGTTCGAAAGGAAAAAAAGAAAAGAAAGAAAATAATCGACCCCCGCTTACATACATATATGCAATTGAATCTCGCAAGTGAGTAACAAACCAACCGCAAGATTGATTTTGATTTTAATTTCTCCGCACTGCAGTGTACAATAAGTAAAAAAGGCGAAAAAACGAAAAATAATTTCATTAACTGCTGGTCGGCTCCAGCATGAATGATTAATTTTCTGTTCAGTGTTTTAAGTGACGTGCACAATCGCAAAAACGCCGGTGCTTTCGATTAGAAAAATCGTGTTCCAAAACTCTTACGCAGACGGAGTGTTGAAAATCGACAAATCGACCAATCGGAAAATCTATCTGGGAAATCGCTATTTGCCACTTCATCTAACCACCTCGGGTTCCGGATTTGGATTCGTATCGCAAGTTATGCTTATGCATAAGAGAATAGAAAAAAAGAGGTACTCCCTCAATTCAGCAGAGTACCTACATATAGTAGCAAAGAAAAGGGTGGGAAGGCGCTGTGGAATGTGAGGGAATATCTTATGTGGTTTATCTACTGCAGTCTCCTTTTCTATATTTAATTTTTGTTTTTTGTTTTTGTTTAAATAAATGAAGGGAGTGTGTTAGGAGATAAAAAAAAAGAAGAGAATCGCGATAAACGTTGGCGATGAAGCAGAAGCAGCAACCACTTCCTGGGATTATCAAAAAGGGGAGGTGGTTGACGGTCGTTTTTCGTTTTCACAATTTACATTTCTATTTTCCAATAATTTATTGCTATTTTTGTTTGTGGAAGAAAAACCGTCCAAAACGCTTTTGTTTTCGGTTGATTAAGTCATCAAATCAACTCCCCCACTTCTCTGGCATGCTCTCCACACATTTATTGCCAAAAAAAGAAAAGAAAATAATAGAAAACCAGAGAGGAGAACTGCGGTGGCAAGAGCAGTAGTAACAGCATTCGAGTCAAATTAAAGAATCAGCGAAATTTACATCACACGTAGTCTTCAGTCTCTTTATTTATTTTTTATTCATTTTTCTTGTATTTTTTCTGCTCATTTTGCAAGTCAAGATTATTTTTTTCTTTCAGACATGGGCTGGACAGTGAGTCAAAGGAATTAAGAATTTGTTTAGTTGATTAATTGTTTTGCAAAAGCGAAGCCATGGAGTTTTGTGTGTATACAGTGTAGTACAGCACTGACGAGTATACGATCGCATGGTGTAGGTCAATGCTTGATGGGTGTGTGGGATTTAAAACGGGGTACTCGCGAGAAGGGTGATTTCCTAAATATTTTGATAATGTCAAATAGGTATGCTACATCAAAATTGGCCCATTTTTTGTAAAAAAAAAGGTTGAGAGAATTCTTATCTTCTGTTTGTGCTTATGTACCCCTATGTAACTTGCTGCCTAAGTGGCTTTATCGATTCCAAATAATCTTGGCACGATTTGTTATTGCATGTATGTGCCATCGTACGAGGATATCCGGCGTCTTATGGATTTGACTTCAAATGGCTAAAGGATAATGATTAACTTTTTGGAGTTTCAGTACTTAGTGCAATTTTCTTGTATAAACTCTGCATGACATCATTAATTAAATGCAATTGGCCTGTTTCACTTGATTCACATAAGTGAGGCTCTAAAGGCTTTCACACAAAGCATACTCCTTTCGAATGATAAATCTTTTTGAAAAAAAAACTCTAATGACATCAGATTATGGCGTTGAAGTGTCAGTGATAAGCTTGTCAACTCCCTTTGTGGTGTTTGCCATTTCTGTGCTAGCTTTTTCTGACATCTTCTGTGTGGGATTTTTTATAAGTTGTGAATTTGAAATGTTGCGCAATTTCAAGCACATTGATGTAGTTTAATTTATTTGCTGGGTTTCCGTTACTTTGTATTCAATTTAATTGAATTCATAACTTTCCTGACTGATGCTGGTCCCAAGTGGAGATACTCAGGGCTTATTCGGTTGTCTTTTATTGAGCAGATTATATTTGGTTTCAAGGCGTACTCTACAACCTTTTTCTTCTTTTAGTATTTACCTCTAATGCTACATATTCCTCTCCCATGGACCTGCTTTGCTGCTACGTAGCTTTTAGGTGCGCTTAATTTGTTCACCTTAGCACCATTCTATGTTACAGACCCCTTTTGGAACAGTTCTTTAGTTAAACCAAGAGTTGAGTGATCCTTTTTTTTTCTAACGACTGAAAATTTACAGAATTAACGAAACCAGCAGATTTCCTAAGTCGTGTACTTGTTATGAGTTAAAGTTTTGTTACACCAGCTGACATCCCTAGCATTTTTCCTTTACATAATACTTTTCTAACGGGTTGTACGACTGTATAATGGATAACAAAACTTTAAATCAAGTGGCGTTTCTCCGTCACAACGAACGGTGCGATTTTTGCGCCAACACAAACCGCGGAGTGCCAACTGCATGTATGTCACCGCCATCGCTATCTTCTCTGTGGTTAATCCCATTTTTCGCACTTCGACACGATGATATTCTTCTTTCGTACGACGCACACGTAATATTTTAGTGACGTAATATTAAAAATAAGCTTTGAATGACTCGAGTTGTTGCTTATGACAGTGCCATCATAGGCGAAAAGAGGAGAGTTCGTACCAAATTAGATAGTCAATGTGCTACATCAATAAAAAATGGTACGAACTTTAATCAATTTCCATCGTTAACACAAATTGTCCTGTTATTATCGTTGTGCGGTTAACTTTCATTTAATGCCCATCGATCATAGGTTGTCTCTATGGGGTGAGGTCGTAGGAGAGTAATACTCTACCTAATCTTGGAACCAAAGAGATTTCTTGATAAAGCTCTTGGGAATGCTTTATCGGTGCACATTTCTTTTAATAACTCAGTGTCCCTCGAGATGTCTTTTCTTCTGATGTTGGTCAGCAGTCTTGATCGTTTGAATGTAGGACATTTATGACCTGATGCCGTTGCACACTATTTGTCCCCAGAATTCAAGTCTGTTTTATTCATCGGCAGTGTATTTTCTTCAAATGTCGGAACCTAACAGAGTGTCAACTCGCCGCAGTCTCGATTCAATCTAGAATTGATGGTGATCGAATTTAGGAATCTGTTAGATGGGTGATTGTCTTTATCTATAGAGGCAAGCCGCAGCCTAATGAATAGTCTCTGAAAAGAACTATAGGCCAAAAAATTTGACTCCCTATGAGCGGTCTATTGAAATGGAAATTAACTTACCTGATAGATCTCTTGTTGTCTTCATTCGTTCCTCTATGGAATCAGGAATTGACATTGAAGTCAAGTTTTGATGAAGCCGATGCAGCGTAAGTAGACATGCAATTGCAATCTGCTTGCCGCCGGTACAATGGTTCTTAACTCTCGTTACGTGGATTGCCCAATGTTGTGATATAATGGAGGCCAACTCGACTCGCTCGGCAACACTTTTTTCTACCTTTGGCACTTCTCAAAGCTCAAGCGGATTCCAATTTGATGAACAAGACGTGCATATCAATCGTGTGTTGCGATGTCTCTAACTGTCTTGTATATTTTCATAGTATGTGATATTATCTTCACGGATCTGTAATTGTTGTATTTTCTCGTGTTGCTTTTGCCTATGCATCTGAATGACTGTCATAATGGTGAGCCATTTATCCAAAACTAAGATTTCTGATTGTTGCCCATACTTCAGAGCTTATGTGACCTGATTTCTTTATTTCAGCTGCGTAAATGTGCTATTTCCTTTTCATGTGCGGCAACTGAGTGCATGGAACTGATATGGCAGTTCAGATCTTGTGTAGGATATTGAAAAGACCAGTTCTAATTAGGCTTACTTTCCTCCAACAAAATGTTGAAAATAAGTTGGTTTCTTCTCTTCTCTTTACGCCTCAAATAGCTTGACGAGTTTGCCCATTTCAGCAGTTTTGTTTGCATTATGTTTAGATATTGCTATCATCTTTTGTTGATTCGTTCTGCTTACTGCTGTTAACAACAACGTACAAATAAATTCAATTCTTTAATTACCCAAAATTGGGAAGGAATCATCCCAGATCATCTTTCTAAATCTGCTATTTTGAAGCATATACTAACAATTCTACTATCTGTTGGACTGTTCAAAGCCATGGCATCACTTAATTTCTGCAGCTGCTTCTAACAGAAATCAATATTTTTTGTTTGTTTTGTTCTTTCAAACAATGCAAACTGATTAATAGTATCAAATTTTTTCACCATCCACCTTTGCTTGTCTTTCCGATTCTTCATCTCGGCTCCTCCGCTTCTTTTGGCCGACGTTATTGTAGACAACTCATTTTTGTTCCTTTATACGCTTCGCCAGATCAATTCCTTTCAACTCATGCGGTACCCAAATATGGAACCTCATTCTGAAGCCAAGCGAATTGGGCAGAAAAGTTTCCAATAGACACTTTTAGAGCGGTAGCAAGCTTCTTAAATGCTTATTTGCGTGCACCAATGCATTGATTTTAATGTCGTCAATCTCGGAAAGCCATGAGCGCACATAAATGAAAAGTCACCGTCACGGAATCAAATGAAGCAGTTCTGGCACTGTCGATTTTGTGATTACATTTCTGCCGTAACTTTTATGCAGTGGACAATAGTTTACGAGTTTCCCCAATTGATCCGCGATTGATCCTGAAGACCCTTCTTAGTTATGTAGTGATAAACGACAAATACTTTATTTTACTACGAGTATTATTAGACGAATGTTAGGAAGAGAGGATCAGTATAAGGTCAGATGCTGACTTAAATATCACAGTAAATCCTTTCAACTGCAGATATTAAGAACGTGGTAAACAAGCAGCAAATAAAAACAATAATTTTCTATCCCAAAGCAGAGAGGAACTTGAAGAAGAAAAAGAACTTGAAGCTTTTTTATGCATGCGCTCGTTGCGACTAAACTTAACTTGTAAACTTTTCTTGACTTCCTTATTCAGTTTGTTGTAATTGAATGTCATCTGCAATCTGCACCCAGCATTAAATAGTTGTATTGATAATACATTAAAATTCGGGTAAAAGTCGGATTTGGTTTTGATTAGGCCGCTTCAATTGACCAAGCAATACTGTTTTAATACATCTATTACTAATTTATGTTTGTTAATGAAATTATCTTCTCTCTCATTGCTATGGGCCCTCCTGAAATAACCTGTTTGTCCATATGTATGTTTCGCTAGAACCCATTTTGATAGTTGTCCTGTGACGATATGTAAATAAATTTTTTTTTCATTCTCCCAACTTTTTAAATTTCCTTAAGTTAGCGTTTGTACCTGCAATGGTTTGTACCACTTTAAGAGTGTTGGGCCTGCTGTCTATTAACCCAAGTTTGGGAATAGGGAGGACCTTTTTGGTAATCGTTTCCTGATACTTTTAAATGTTTTCCACTTTGACAGGTATTTTTATGTTTTGTTAAAGTCACCGATTACGTTTTGTTCCGTTTATGAGTTCGTGCCAATCGTCTACGATAAGTCGATTGCATAACTTATATTGCTTGCAAACTCAAACGAATATGTCGCTAGCAAATGATGTTGAGAACGCTTCTATATTGACTTCATGTGCATTTGCTTATGTGAATCCAAAGCCCATATAAGTTAAACAGCTTAAAGAATTACGCTTTCATTAGAAAATACTACCTTGATCAGAAAGTTCCCGGAATAACAAAACCGTGTGGCGCTCCCATTGTTCCGATTTGAGTTCTGTTTTGTTTTGTTAATTTGGTACATCTGTTGTTGATATTCCCTCTAAATCTTAGCGTCATAGCTTGACATTTGCAAAAGTTACGTAGCCAAGAGTACATCTATCTCTGTGTGTTTGGCAGTAGAATCAGTTTTTATATTGCCTGTGGCTTCTTCTGGTTAATCCTTTTAATGTTTAATGTTTAATGTTTAACATGCTACATAAGTTCTAGCTGTAGGATCTCGTTTTAATTGATGTAAATGATTCCTTAAGCTGGCTTTTGTTATTTTGGTGATCGGCAAAAACTTAACATCAATTAAGCCGTTATTTTTCGGCTGGAAGTGTATGCTTACCGCCCTATTCTGCTGAACGAGTTTACATATCTTATTTTTTAAGGAATTGAATTATGAGAAAGCTACGTGTAGCATATTTGATATTGTGTGAAGACTTATTTGTCACCTAGAAGTTTTAAAACAAATAAATGACAATATCCCTAAGGTTGTGCTAATAAAGAATTTAACCCAATTCCCTCAATGCAAAATGCATGACTACCGCCAATGTCACGTTCTAACTCTCTAAAGATTCTCAGAGCTGTAACTATGTGCTTTCCCTCGTGCATTCGTCACTTGCTAAGGAATTCATTTGCTATTACTTCAGTGTTCTACTCGTAGTCTCATTCGTTTCTAACATAATATGTGTATATGTACGTTTTTATGTATGTCGTATATTTATTGATTTTTTTTGCTTTATTATTTTGTGTTCCCTGGGAAATGTTGGAGAGCCTGGTAAATAGAACATAACCCATATTCGCCTCATGAATTGTATAAGTCCTTATTCGAGTACTTCGTGCGACTACATTACACTTTAAGGGCTCATCTCAATGTCCTTTTTTTGTTGTTGTTTTTGTTTTTAGAAAAATCCTTTTGCCAGTCTTATCATGTCTTGCTATAACTTTTCGCTCTCTACAACCTCTTGTCATGACTTCATTTTGAATAACTTTTTGAGTCACTGCACATACGAGTTGGGTAACGAGTGCTTCTTTAGGTTTCAATTGTTGTGTGCGTATGTATGTAACTAACAAGTGATACACAACAACTTTCGTCTTTCGCTTCGGGTCATCAAATCGTTAAAATACGAACGAGAAGCGGGTGAGGGATAGAAGTACATAAATATACCATATTGGTACATAAAATAACAAATCTCGGTGGTTTGGCATAATTGTGTTGCAAACATCACTTGAATCAACGATACACAATACTTGACGCCCATAAATTCACAACAATCTCCATGTCAAATCCAATCCGATGAGAAATGGTGTGTGTGTGTGTGTGTGAGTGCTGGTGACCAGGCCATAAAATGAGCTGGAAGATTATCCCCCATAGATTTTCCTATTCGTCACACTAATTACCATCGATTAAACTGATGATTTACAACGTCTTCAACTTTTCAAATTGCAGGTGTTAAACTCTAAGCACTTGTGTTTAGATTTTTTTTTTATTTTTTAACTTAAGTGCTCTAAGGCTAAGTAAGAATTTGTTATTGAACTTTGTAAAAAAGTTTAAACGCGTAAACATACAAGCAGACTTCAGCAATGGCACCCGTGAGAGGTGATGGAATGCGTGGACTTGCCGTCTTCATATCAGACATACGAAATTGTAAGTAGACAAAAAAATACAATTTAATTTTAATAAATATATTTTCTTTCCTTTAATTGATATATACTCGTATATTCGTATGTATATATTTTTCGTAGAGACCTTAAATAATTGTTGGCAAAAGTGGATGTGATTGCATCCATTGTCGTTGTCGTCGTCGTCGTCGTCGTCGTCGTAGTTCATAGTCGTAGGCATTGTTGTCGCTGTCATCATCATAAGGGTCAAAGACACTTTCCCACTTTCCACCATACGTACATACAAAAACTCAAATAACAAAACAAATACAAAAACTGGTCAGTGGAGAGACTTCCTCTTAATTAATGGACTGCTATGAATATTGAATGAAAATTCTGAACACACAGTACGACTATGGAGTACAATGTGGAACCGTTGGGAGAAACATTATCTATGGAGTACCCACAACAATGTCTCCCTCAACGTTCAAGTGTAGATTATTTGAAATTTCGCTGAAGTACACTTGGTACACTTTATTAACGATAAATTTTTCTATTTACTTTAGGGCGGCGATTTTTTTTTTCTCTTTAAGTCCGACTCATATTTTGTAACAGCTTCATATTGTTGATTGATTTCTAAAGGTATTCTAAATTCTTTAAGACAATTGAGTTGAAGAACAAGTGAGACTCTATGTAGGGAGGGGTACGTTTTTTGATGAACAAATAAATAATTCTATGAATTGGAATTTTTTTTTTCAGGTTTTCTATACCAAAGGTTACGAATATGACTCATTTGTGAAGAAAAAATTTTTTTTGTTTATATTAAATTTACAACTTGATTAACATTTTGCGTGGTTGAAGTGCTAAAGGTATACACAACTTGTATAGAGACACAAAAAATACACATATTACAATTATGATATCGTGTCTTCTGAAAAGCTGTGGTGCAACATTATAACGCTTCGAATATGGAAAAATCCGAAGAATTGTTACAAATTGAAGAAGTAATTTTCTCCTTTAATACACCTTGCTTTTGTGCATATAAATCAAATGAAATCTGCATAAACAAATGCTAAGAAAAGTCCATTCGATTTGAATATATTTGAAAGAGACTGTGTAGTACGCAAAAAAATGAAAATATTATGATAACAACTCTTATCTGGACAAGAACTTCAAGATCTATCAATACATCCTGTTCCCAATGAATTTTAGTCAGCCTATTTTTTTTAGATAGATTGTATGTAAAGCGTGGTGGTGGCGATAGCGCAATGGTTAGTTCATTAGACTATCACGCAGAGGATCCGTGGTTCGATCAAGGCACCATAACCTTTTTTGCAGTAGCAGCGCATTCTGTCGGTCAAGGAGGTTACTTTTCACGTCACCTAGTACTTAATTTGAATGTGTGTTCTTTAATATGTGAATGCGTGAATGTGTAAACTGCCAACCAATTCGTCGAAGTTCATATTATGCATCTGTTGGTTATTCTTTCTATCTAGCTGTCAGTTAAAAACGGATCGAAGAATTCTATGGGTCGGGCCTTTTTCTAGTCGTCGAAAACGCTGACCTTGCAACTTGTTCTTGATGTGCGGGCATACAAAGAAGTCATTGAGTGCCAAGTAAGGCTGTAAGGGCTGTATGGCCGACCAATTCGATGTTTTGAATGCTCGCAAAGTCATTGCTCTAATACTAGTAATATCCTGTTTTTCCGAAAAAACACGGAATCATTTGCCTCTAAGTATTTTTAATAAGTTAGTTGATTTACTGCTGTTTAGAGTCGGGCCCATATGTATAAATCCATGATTTGTAGCTTGACAAGGAAGCACTGCGATCGAATTTTTTCAACATCTCGCCAAATTATTACGGCGAAATGTTCAGGCAAAAGGTATGCGTGTGGAACTAATGCCTCACTAGACTTCACATGACAATCTTGTCCATACAGTTCCCACACATCATCGATGTTTTCAAACACATCCACCGATTTTAGACAGCCTGAACAAAATTAGCCCTCTCCGTATGTTGGGACGGTGCTCTATTACCAAAAGCCGAAGCTAGTTAAAGTTTACTAAGGAATACAGTGGATGCTGAAGAATTTCCTATTTTAACACGTCCATTTTGGGCAGCGTTCGTTGGGCGACATGTTGCCTGGCGCCTTTTACATTAGCCAAACATAGATAATTTCCCTGAACTTGCTGTGGTTATTTTGCTAGGTGAAAGAAGCTCGAAAAAAATATACCCCTTGAAATCCCATAAAAGAGATAGCAGTACCTTTATTGGGCGTAATGCCAGCCCTTCCCCTCGGGCTCTGTACCTTCACCTGCCTGTTTCCAGTTCCTTTTCATTTCATGTTGTTTGTACAGAATCCACTTTTCATCACCTGTTACGACTTAACCAAAGTAAAGTTTGTTTTCATGGTGTCTAGGCAGATATATTCTCACGGAAACGTAATTCAGCTGATTTTTGTCCGTCAAACATGCGGCACCTATGGTGACCAATGGTCAGTGTTAATCCTCTCAGCAATCCCCTCAGTTGAAATCTTCGGGTTATTTTTACTAAGGCTCGCACAATGTCGTCATCAATGTCAGAAGTCGGTCCAAAACAGGGTTGGTCGTCAAAGATCATATTACCACTCCGAAATCAACAAAACCTGATCCCAGATCAGGAGTATGATCTGAATAAATGCTTTGAATGGTTTTTGTAACAGTTCGAAAACTAACTCCTTTTCGAAACTAGTACAGCATTAAATGTAAAACTTTTCGTTGCCCATTTAAGGATTTTTTGTTTTTTGCTTTACACACAACTTGATACAATTCAACGGCATGACATCTGATGCCACTACAACGACAAGTCCATAAAACAAGCAATAGTTCCGTCAAACAGTAAACTTTCCGCCACGTATGAAGATCGGGCACGAACTTTTGCAATGATCCAATACACACAAACACATTGCTCTAGAGTATTTGCATTGATTTTGCCTCGTTTTTGGGTTTGGCTAAATTTGCGGAAAATAAAACCATTCGTCCTGACGCCAAGACTTTGCTTGTGTTTTTGCATCTAAGTGATTTAATATTTTTTCGGCTGAAACTTAATTCGATCGAACCGGATTTTCGAAAAGTATATCAATTTTTTGCTCAGCATACTATATATTGAAGGGCACTAATGGTTTGTTAGCATGGAGATTGTCGCGCTTTGTCACACGCCCTGACTTTCATAAAAATCTCATTTACGTTGATTTTATTTTTGTTTATTTCTGTCTTATACCGGGCGATGTGTAGAGCAAATTTAAAAATGTTGGTGATATTTTTCTGTCGCAAAATGTTTCGGAGTTTCAGTCATCCGAAACTAACTCTGTGTGTAACACAACTCTGCAACTTTGGAGTTAAGGAAAGACCACAAGTAATAATTTCGGCTCTAAAGCTGTCAGGTATTTACTCGATCAGTACGAATATGCGAGACGCACTTCATGCATGGGGAAATTGTCCACTGCACGGACAAGGGCTCGCTTCAACCACTCAATATTTGAGTATCGAATAGAGCAAGCCATGCCCTCTAATACGGACCAAAACTTGTAATCCAACGGGTTGAGGTCTGGACTACCACCTGGCCAATCATCTGTTGATATAAAGTCCGGAACGTTGTTTTTGAGCCACAGTTGAGTTGTTTTTGCTTTGTGAGCTGGAACAGAGTCTTGCTGGAAAGTCCATGGCTTGTTGTTGAATATTGATTGGTTGAGAGACTTCACAATGGGTTCCAAGACGGTCGATTGATATACTTTGGCCGATGTTATCACTGCTTTCTCGCAAAAATGGAGCTTAGTAACGCCATCGTAGCACACTCCCCACCATACCATTACAGACGCGGGATGGTGGCCTCTTTGAACCCTCGGGATGAGTTGGGATGCTTCTCTGGATGACCGAGCACACACACAATCGTTCAGCTTATTGAACGATTCTTCTACGGTGAAGATTTTCTTGTCAGTAAACAGAATTTGTCTGTGAGTGTTCTTCGCGTACCGGCTGAGTAACGATTTCGATCTTCGCTTGCGTTTTTCCTTCAATGCGGCCGTGAGCAGGTGTCCAGTGTATTGCTTGTACGCGTTGAGTTAATAAAACGATTAACTGTTTAAGTTACAATATCGACCTAGTTAGAATAGTACAGACGACTACGAAGGGTGGGAGATGTAGATCTCATCAAGAACAAAGCATAAGGATGGGACAGTAGATGAAGGCCTCAACTCGGTGCGCAGAAATGTAGGATCACTAATTGAAGGTAGCTAGCTTACGATGAGGCCCCTGATTTTATTCATACATATATGGTAAGTTGTTGGTGAAAAAATTTTTTCGTTGCAGTGTTCTCAGTTGTTGTCGTCTTCTTCGACCATTCATTGAAGTTGTCGCGTTAGTCTCTGATGCAAAATCAATTCTTTATATACAAGCACATGCACCTGTATAGATCGAGGTTTGAACTTCAACCAAAAATGTAGCATGTCGTTTCTTTAACCAGCACGATTAGGATCAAAGATATTCCAACAAAAAGATCAACGTTTCTCACTCGTATCTCACAGCCGTATTTCATTGTTTTGGGAAACTTTGTTTTTGTTGAGATTAATGCGCTACATTCGAGGTCTTCAAAACAATTTTTAATCAAATTTTGCTTTGGCAACGAAACAAGCAATCGCACTTCTTATCGACAATTTTATTTATTGTAAGAAACATCGGGTCACGATCATTATTTATGGTGCAGGTTCATTGAACAATTGCAACTTGAATAAAAACAAATTATGGAGAGACAAAAAAAAAATTGAATTATCTAATTTGATAACACAGATGTACGGGTATAGTTTCCCAACAACAGATTGCATTTACGAATACACTCTATTTGAATTGATCAACTGATATCTCCTATGTGGGAATGTTTAAATAGACCGCCATCGACAAGTAAATGATAATGCGCTCATTATCCAATCCAATTTACTATGGTACGGGGAAACAATTTACACAACATTAGAATAGAGGTTTTGAAATATGAGTGTGCCGTGCGTTCGGTCGATGTTGCGTGCGGAATCGAATACGATATTTATACTCGTATATGAAAGGTTGAACTATGATGATTTGACATTTTTTTCCCAATTTACCTACCCGACTTATGTGAAAACGAAAAATATATGTATGTGTAGTAAAATTTGCAAATAAAAAGAAATCCGTTTGCCAAGTGATAAGTTGACGTTATTTTCACATGAAACACGTACAGATAAGGTTGTTGGAGCGATTTACCAGCCACGCTCTGGTTATGCTCGCCACCAGTGTAAAACGCCTCCAATTTTGTATTTTCACTAGCGCTGTTATGGAAACCGCACTAGATTATTAGATTAGCGATAAACTACATGCAGCAGTTAGCACTTATGTACAAACGAGTATACGTATACGATGCTGGTGCTAAGTTATTCTGGCGCTTGTACTGTGAATACTTACTCGTATATGACAACATTTTGTTGTGCTATCAGTATTTGTGGAATTTCCGCAGAAAGTTATTTATGAAATAATTATAGTAGAAATCTTTTACTATTGCAATGCTGGTAATTGTTTAACTTAGTGTTGCAATAATTTAAGTATTACTAACAATTCGTGTAGAGCCATGATTGGCTCATTATGTGCAACACAAATAAGGTGGACTTACTTTGCTTAGGATAAGGACGAGCCTTTTAATCTTCTACATCGTTAAGATTTTGCTTTGACCACCGTTGGAAATCCAGGACATGTCGGCGTGCTTGTTGAATTGATAACCAAGTTGCTACTGTCATCTACATTTAGTGCAAACATTAGATAAACAAGGTTCGCAAAGGCGGACTCAACCAAAGTTCATAATAGCTTTTTTGTATAGCGACTAGATTTGCTCTAAAACAATCAAGGAAGACTGCATCTGGTATACATAGTATCCCGATTTCTTTACATTACACTTATATTAGTACTTTTTGCTTGAGTAATCATTAATTCTCCATCCTCCTGCGAGACTTACTGTTGTTTCAAAATCTGAATCTTTTCTTTACGTGCAGAGCAGTCACTACACTCACTTGAAAGCCAGTATGAAGCTCTGTGGGAACCAAAGACACTAAAAGATTTGAGGATTCTCCAATAGAAATTATTTTCTAAAATACCACGTTGCCCCGGAATACTAGGTGGGGTGGAAAGTAACCTCCTTGGGAATGAAAACAATTTTTTTTTAAATGTTTTTTATTTTATTCAAGCTTGATCCCGTCCGAAAAGTAATTTTCCGGAAGGTCTGCAAAATACTCCTCCGTGAGCTGAATTTTTTTATTGATGAGGCATCTTTTGAGGTTTGGGAAGAGATAATAGTCCGAGAGAGCCAAATCGGGCGAATACGGTGGATGCGACAGCAATTGGAGCCGTAAGTCATTGATTTTAGCCGTGGTTGCGATGCTCTTATGCGCTGGCGCATTGTCTTGCAAAAACAAAAATTTTTTTCGCTTCATGTGAGGCCGTTTTGCATCGATTTCGACCTTCAATCGCTCCAATAATGCACAGTAATACTCGCTGTTGATGGTTGATCCTTTTCGCGGTAGTCCACAAAGAGTATGCCATGACAATCTCAGAAAACCGAGGCCATAACCTTTCCGACCCATTGAGCCTCCCTCGGCCGCTTCGGAGCACTCGTGCCGGCTTCTGTCCATTGCCGGGCACTCATTCTGTTCTCTGGTGTGTAATAACGGATCCAGGTTTCATCAACAGTTACCAATCGATGCTAAAAGTCCGTCCGATTCCGCATCAGCAAGTCCAAACACTCTTTCGAAGTGTTCTCGCGTTCGTGTTTTTGGTCAGGAGTGAGCGGCAGGATAACTTCTTTATATGCCGAGTATTGCCAAAAATATGGCGTGTGCGCTCAGTACTAACCTTTGTGGTATCTGCCAGCTCGCGCACCTTCACTTTCCGGTCAGCCAACACCATTCAATCTATTTTTTTGATATTGTTCTCTGTAACCGCATCGGAGGGCCTGCCGCTGCTGAGTTGATCGGTAGTGGAGTTGCGGCCACCACGAAACTCTCGAAACCAATATGACCTTTTTTGCAATAGCAGCGCATTCTGGCCTAGTAACTGGCGAGTGCTCGATTTTTGTTAATGCTATACGAGTAAACTATCTTTGATATTCCCATAAAGTTTAACTATAGTATGTGTTTACAATCGTCGATTTTTTCATCTCCGAAATTTTTGAAATGGATACAGAAATTAAACATAAAAATAATATTGAAAAACAGTGGTTTCTTATTGGCATGAACGTTTCAGAAGTGGTCGTAAAGCCATCAATAATGACGAGCGTTCTTGCAGACCATTGTCGTCAACAACGGAGAAACTCGTCGATGAAATCAAGGATTTACTGATCGAAAACCTCAAATTGGCCATCAGATAGCTAGCAGATTGATTGTGATTCCGATAGAAAATTCTATAAATGAACTAACATAGATTGCAAAATTTTCATTTTTTTGTCGTTCCAAAAATAGCTTTCCACTATGGTTGCCCATATCCGTGTGACCCTATCTATGAGTGCATGTCAATTCGCCTTGCATTTTGCACATTCACATCATCCTTAAACTCGTACATTCTGTCAAAATATATCCGGGATTGAGTCAATAAAAACCAACAAACATCACAATTTATTTTATCTATTTGAAAATACTATATTCTCTTTTTGAAGAGATACATTTTTTCCAACCAATAATCCAGTCATAATTTGAGTTTCGGAGATCCATATCTGGAGAAGACGGTGCTTGCTCTATCATATTTTTAGCCTTTTGGTCAAAAAGTCGCTAACAAGGATGGATTTGGGAGATGGGGTCTTATCGCGGTGCAAAATCCAAAAGTTGTTCTAACATAATTTCCGTCTTTTTAGGCGGATAAATTATATTGTTTATAATCGAAACAAATTTTCTTCAGTAATTGCCGTTGCCCGCCGTCTTTGACGAGGAAACTTCACTATCCTCTTTGAAAGCTTTGTTCTCTATAATACTAAGACTCTGTACCTTTTCTCAAACATTTTCAATGCGTCCGAAAAAGAAATTCCGTTCACAATTCAAAATTTCAAACAAACTATTTGATTCATATCTTTTTTCAATAGTAAAAACCGCCTATAGCACTTGAGGTTAGCTAATTTAAAGACAGTGGGAGCGACGGAAAATTAGGGAGGAAAAAAAGAAAGGTATCAATGTTCGTTGGTCTTAAATATTTGCTAGTTAAAATGACTAATAAATAAAGAGCTTGGCAGGCCATTCCATAAGTGTATTGTACGGCTTAGGAAAAAGTCACGATCATAGAATGTCCGAAAATGGGACTGAAGGCATATTGATGTGCATTCATAGTGAGAGGGATTTCACGGTTAAAGGTTTGAGGCTAGTGGGAAAAATGACGATAGTGGTAATAATGAGATAAACATATGTTGCGTTTCGCGTTATAGGCCGCGATCGAATATTTAAAGCAAAGAGCACTGTCGCCAACAAAGGAATTGTGCAACAAGAAGATTGATATTTTTTAAAGAGCTGACAATTGGAATGTCATGGAATGGAATGTGCGTTGGGTTGAAGGATAAGGCAGTATCTTTTTTGCGACCGATCAACAATTTTTACTACTTTTGAGCCGTTTTAGTATTTTTTGTACGCTTTAGGAATGCGTTGCAGTATTTATGGTTCGTTGAACTTTTTTCGGTTTTCTCCTGTCGCGTTAGTAACTGCCATTCAACAGCCATTCAATTCATCTGTTCGGTCCACTTAAAACACTGTTGCAGTTAACACGTTTCATCAGCCAAGAGGAGATAGCCTAGTTAAATCTGAAATATCTTAGAAAGGAAATGTTACCATACCATACTGCGTAAACGTCAACTCAAAAAATACCACTCTAGTAGAGAATATTTTAGATAAGAAATCGAACGTTGGTTCATTCGTGACAATTAATGTTTCTTTTATCTAACGTCTCCATGTCAAGGAACACTAAGGATAAAAGTCGTTTATCAAATCAGTTCTGAATTATGGTCCAGGAGCATGGCCATTAGCGATGATGAATGAAGATATCCTTGGCTATTTCGAGGTTAAGATTCTTAGAGTGAGTTTTGGTCCGCTTGCGTTGACGAAATTCTGAAGAGAAGATTTATTAGCGAATTCTACGAGCTTTACAGTGACATTGTTCCGCTTAAAAGCCAGGACAAGTAGAGCGAATTAGTACCATTGAGACCTAGGTTCACCGCAGACGGTAGCGAGCTCTAAATGAGTAAATAAGTTGACCCCTTTTTGCCATTACGTTGGCTTTCCTTAAGTTACTTGATGAAAAATTATGTCAGCAAAGTCGGAGCTGGCTTACTAATAGTTTGCACAAGACCACTTCCAAACATCATGCTTGTGGTGGATTATCGCGATTTGGTGGTCGAAGTAGTACGTTAAATAGTAACACTCTTGCTTAATACAAATGTCATTTTAGGGCACCTACCTTGTTTCCTCAAAAAGTGAAATGAAAGGGAAAAAATAAAATAAATAAAACCCACAATATAAAAAGATTATGATTAAGTCAGCCTAAGACTACTTAGACATGGGAAAATAGAAAAAAATGTCAAGACTTTGCAATCGAATTAAACACCTCACCATTGTGATTTATTCAATTATTCAGCATTGCATCAACGCAGACTGTTGCGGAAACATCATCATACGAGTACATCCGTTCAGTTCAATTAGAATAATTGAATATCAGTCAGTCAATATGTAGAGTATGTATGATAGATATAGAATGTCTACCCTTAAGGAGAAGTAAAACAAAAAAAAAATAAAAATAAAAGTAAAAATACAATTACCAACAGGAGCTGTAGAATAATTGTGTTAACAACCTGTTTAGATTGAAACACTCTCTGCTGCTTATTCACGCATAGTACGAGTATAACTTTACATGAAAAGGACCTTCAGTGGAAACTTGTCTTATACATCTTACCTCCTTTGTAGAACGTCATGACACCTTTTAAACATAGTACTACACACTTGTGTATACTCATATTCCTGTACCCTCACAATATCCTGTGTGCAATATGTATAATGGGCGTCGTTAGTCATTGACTTGGTGGAAGTTAAGTTTAAGAGTAGAAGGTTATTTCTATAAATTATCTGGGTGATGCAGTGAACTTAAGTGGAAATGAGGAATAAATTATGCGACCGAGTCACTTGTGATTGCTGTTGCTTTTCTATTTAAATAAAGAAGAATCGAAAAAACAAAAAAACAAATGGAAACACATTTTAAAATTCAATTTAGATATATGACTCTCGATTGTAGAATGGAAACAATAAATAATGAAAGTTTTTAATCAGATTATACTGTAGAATTTTCAAAAATTAAATTACTTACACTTTTGAAGTGTTTGACAAATTATGAAGGTTGTCTTGCCACTTTACGAATTTTATCCTACAAAGGAATGACATAAGATGTGTATGGTTAATTTGGAAATTGTATAAATTTTAAATGCAAAGTTAGCACTTAAATATGTGGTCCTTATGACTCAAACAATTATATATTTCATCTGCATCGACTGTCATCTTCCAAGCCTTCGATCTATTGCTGTGTATTTTTACAATTTGAGTCCTAAAACAGTTTTATCATACACAATTATACGGATAACTTGTAAGTCGATACTCAAATCAATGACGGCCCACACAAGGTCATCGATTGCTAAACGTCAAGATATCAACCAACGGAGCTTAGATAATGTCGTACATTGAACAAATAATCTCTATAGATAGTAGACATAGCTATAAATAAATAAAAAATCATTTAATGCGTTGTCGATCGAAAATTGCTCTAAAAAAGTTGATAATGTATGTTTGGGTGAAGCGTTGTATTAATCCAGATCGTCTAATCCCCTTGATTTTAGTCTATTTGGATTCGGAATTGTTTTTAAGAAGAAAAAAATTGTTTTTTTTAAAGATCTTTTCAAGTCATAGCAGTGCAATGTAGTAGATACAGTCACATACAGGTAATTAGAAACGACAAATAAATAAATTCTTATTTCCCTAAAAACACATACGTTTTCACCTTAAGGAACTGCAGTATCTTCATGAAATTTTTAGATGATTTTCCTCTTTTACTGTAGAATAGAGTACACTTATAAAAAAAAGTCACGGAATTGGCATAAAGTAATGTTATCTTAGCCATTGCATATCACACAAGAAAAAGTTAATTAAAGTGGTCGTGAACATAATTAGAAACGCTGACATTATTGAAAGTAGTTTTGTTAATTTTTATTAAAATAGTTAATATATTTCAGTATTTAGTTGCATAGCCATGAATTTCGACTACAGCTTGTAATCTGTGGGGCATAGATTCCATGTTTTTAAGTGTTGCCATAAATTTTCATTTGGATTGAGATCAGGATTAGAAGACGACCAGTCCAAGACCGTCACCATTTTGTCTTCCAGCTATTTTTTTGTATATCTCGCTGTGTGTTTTCATTGACACAGCGATCATTCTCTTGCTGAAATCTCCAAGTGATGGGAAGGTGGTCATCAGCGTATAACAGCATTTTATTCTGCAATATTTCACAATATGGGAATCTGTCCATACGTCCTTCTATTTTTTTAATTGGACCGACACCGCGCCACGACATTGCACCCCAAATAAAAATACTTCCACCACCATGTTTGATCGTTGGGCGGGTGTATTTTGGGTCATATGATTTTGACCTGGGGCGGCGTACAATGGCTTTAACGTCAGACGAAACTCGGTTTATTTTTGTTTCATCACTGACCAACCGTCCAACGCCTGTATTTCTTAGCAAACTCTAACGTCTTCTTGCGATTTTGCTCGGTCAAAAGTGGCTTTTTCCTTGCTATACGGCCAAGGAGTCCAGCGTCGCGCCACCTTCGCTTCACTGTATCTATCGAAGGTTCGCTGTCATTGTCGGCAAATACTTTCGTTCGAATTTCCCTAGCGGTGGCGTGAGGGAATTTTTCACTATTCCGAACAATGAGTTGGTCTTCTCGGTGGGTAGTCACTTTCGCTCGCGGTTTACTTTTTTGGCAGTACCATTCTTTTTAAAATATTGTACCGCATTAAAAACCTTCTTTTTAGAACATTTTATTGCTTTCGGAAGTTGACCATAACTTGTTTCTTGGTCGTATAAATTTGAAACGAACACTCTGGTCTCGACGTTGCAAGATGGATTTTTTCCCATTGCCTATTGCCCGATTAATTATTCTACTTTATATTTAATGAAAGATATGCGAAATCTAAAATACCAGTCGATTTCTACTAATTACCCGCACGTGACTGTATATACGTAGATTTATTAGAACCCGAGTATTTTGACTGTTGTGAAGAAATTAAGTGATCAGAATAACCTCAATAGTAGCCGTAACTTGTCGCTCTCAAACCCAGATTTGGGATGGAAATAATACGGAATAGTACGGAAGTTTGTGAAGAAAGTTCATGACACTGCTTTGCTGATTGATAGTCGCCAAAGCCCCAAAGATCGTGCCAACTGAACATAAATCATCCTTTGCTGACAGATTACTTCCTGCTGTTCATATTCGTTGCCTTGTTACATCCACGTAATACGTCCTGCCTCGCCTTGTTCTATCGTTATTTTCACCACCAGTACTCTGCAGAAATTACCTTTAGCATTCCGTCCGCTCAAATCTCCAACCGTTGCAAACCTAAGCTGAACAACTCGCTCATAGAATGCCCTGCCGAGCTCTTTATTTCCTCGTCTGAACCTTTAAACATTCAAAACCAACATATATCGGTACTTCTCTTTCTATCCTCCCTAATTTACCATCGCTCGCGCTGTGTGCGATTATGTTTATAACCCCTTGAGAGCGCACTTATTAAAAAAAAAAAAATGTGTATAGAGATCTCGGATTATTCCCTAACAAAGTCTAATTGACTCAGGGATTGCAGCAATATGAACATCCGCTTTGTTCTCGCTTATCGTTTGGGCTTTTGAGCAGCTCAAAATAGGCGACAGTTTTGCTCAATAAATCATCTTTTCAGATGAAACGCATTTTTATTTCGGTGGCAACATAAACAAGCAAAATTGCCGTATTTGGGGCTCGGAATATAAATATCTACACGTAGTCATAGAGAAGCCAATGCATCTTGTTTGTTGTGGTTTCTGGAATGGCGGCATTATCTGCCAATTTTTCTCCCAAGACGACAGTCAAAAAAACGTTACAATCAATCAAAACCGCTGTCGATGCATAATAATCAATTTTTTATGACCAAAAATGAAGGATTTGAACTTGGGCGAGCTATGGCTCCAGCAAGAGAGACCTACGTGCCACACAAACCGTCGTAAAATTGATTTATTGAACACTTAATTCAATAATCGTGTAAATTTGCTTGGACGCCGCAAAGCTGGGATTGGATTTTTTTTTGTGGGATGCCATTAAAGATCAGTGCTATGCGAAGAATCTAGAGATGATTCAGGCACTTAAGAACAATATTGAGCAAGCTATTCGTGAAATAGGGGCTGAAGTAATCGAAAATGTGTTAAGTATTGTGTTGATAGGATGGCGTACTGCCAAGCCAGCCGAGGAACTCATTCGAATGAAATAAAGTTTCACATTGGAAGAAGGTTTACTCTTTTCAATTAAGTATAAACTGTTGAAAAATAGTGAATAGTGTTTTTTTATAGCCGTTTAAAAAAAGATACCAACAGATGGGGCCTCCCATTACGACATTGGAAATCTAAAGAATGTGCAGTTTTCGTTAGCTGCCCTCGAAGTCACATAGATTCTGTTTTTAAGATCCAGCAACAATGACGATTTTCATAGGTCGACCATTTAGATGTACGATGACGATACTTATCGATTGTTACCATGAAAACGGATTTCAACAATCTTTAGGTCACAATTAAAACACAAGAAAAAGATTCAAACAACTACTTGAGACTCCGGGAATCAACTATTTTTCTTAATTTTAACTTAACTTAACTTTGTAACTTTCAAATAAAGTAACACACCCAGAACGTCGAAGGATGAAAACCTAGAATTCTTATAAGCTTACATGTGACTCCCTTAACTAAAAATCGAAAACTTATTTTGGCTATTTATGAGTACAACGAAAATTCAGACCCTTAATAGTCCATATGCAGACGAATAATAAACGGAGGCCTAAGAGAAGGCGCCCACGTATAACTACGAGGGCGGGTCAATAAGTCCGTGACTTTTTGAATTTCTGACCTCTTTACTGAAACAGCAACACTGCTCCTGTCAACAGGCATCTGTCAGTTGACTCCTGTCAAAATTTAAACTTGCTGCGTCAGTTAGTTTGTGTTTGACAGCTATTTTTATCAGACTACTCACTAATTTGAGGAGAAAATCGAAAAAAGTGAATTTCGTGTGCTTATTAAGCATTATTTCTTGCGAAAAAAAAACCATTACCGAGACCAAGGCTAAGCTTGATAAATACTATGGGGACTCTGCACCATCGATTTCAATGGTAAAAAAGTGGTTTACTGAATTTCGTTGTGGCCGTACAAGCACTGAAGATGCCGAACGTCCTGGACGCCCAGTTGAAGTCTCTACACCCGAAACAATCGAAAAAATTCACGATATGGTGTTGGCCGACCGAAGATTGAAAGTGCGATAGATTGTGGAAGCCGTAGGGATCTCGCATGGCTCAGTGGTTTCAATTTTGAATGATCACTTGGGCATGAGAAAGCTTTCCGCAAGATGGGTGCCGCGTTTGCTCACAGTCGACCACAAACGCATGTGCAGTTGCCATGGCAAAAATCCATGAATTGGGCTATGAATTGCTCCCTCATCCACCCTTTTCTCCAGATTTGGCTCCGAGTGACTACTTCTTGTTCCCAAACCTGAAGAAATGGCTTGGTGGAAAAAGATTTGACTCCAATGATGAAGTCATCTCGCAAACAAAGGCCTATTTTGAGGACCTCGACAAATCATTTTTTTTGGAAGGGATAAAAAAATTGGAGAAGCGTTGGACAAAGTGTATAGAGCTCAAGAGACTACGTTGAAAAATAAAATTATTTTTTTATCAAAAAATCTGTGTTTTAATCCAAAAGTCACGGACTTATTGACCCGCCCTCGTACCATCTAAGTAATGGGTCTATAACTTAATTCGTGCGGTTTGCTAAGAGATGGCGTAACTTGTATTATTCCATTGTTATTATTCCATTGGAACATGCGTTGGAAAGCTACTGTCATTGTACGTCATTTCAGTATACTCGTATGTCATTCATTCGAAGCGTAAACAACAATCATTTTTTTCACTCAAATATGCGGAACTTTGTGCCTGGAAAAGTGTTTTTGCAGGGAGTTCTTCTTCATTACTTTAATATGAAGAAAACTGCTGCCGAAAGTCATCGTATTTTGGTGGAAGTTTATGGCGAACATGCGCTAGCTGAGCGAACGTGCCAAAAGTGGTTTGCACGATTTAAAAGTGGTGATTTTGTCTTGGAAAACGATGAACGTCCTGGGCAGCCCAAAAAAGTTTGAAGATGAAGAACTGGAAGCATTACTCTATGAAGTTTGTTGCAAACACAAGAAGAGCTCTTAGAATCTTTGGGTGTCACTCAAGCAGCCATTTCAAAATGTTTAAAAGCAACTGGATATATTCAAAAGCAAGAAAATTGGGTTCCACATGAACTCAAGCCGAGAGACGTCGAAAGGCGGTTTTGCATGTCCGAAATGCTGCTGGAACGCCACAAAAGGAAGTCATTTTTGCATTGGATTGTTACTGGTGATGAAAAATAGATCCATTACGACAACCCCAAGTGCAAAAAATCATATATGAAACCTGGCCAACCACCCAATAAACGGCAAAGCCGAATATTCATGGCGCGAAGGTAATGCTATGTATTTGGTGGGATCAGATGGGTGTGCTGTATTATGAGCCGCTAAAAGCGGGTGAAACCATCAATGGACGACGCTACCGAACACAATTAATCCGTTTGAAGAGAGCAGAAGCCGAAAAACGCCCGGAATATGCGACCAGATACGAGGCAATTTTCCATCATGACAACGCTCGGCCCCACGTTGCTATTCCGGTTAAGAACTATTTGGAAAACAGTGGATGGGAAGTCTTACCCCACCCGCCTTATATCCCAGACCTTGCCCCTTCTGACTACCATTAGTTCCGATTCATTCTTGGCTGCCAAGCCGGCGCAGTTCTTTTGGGATGGGATCCACAAATTGCCAGAAAGATGGGAAAAAGTCATAGCTTCAGATGGGCAATACTTTGAATAATACTATTGTACATGTTTTTCTTAAATAAATGTTCAAATTTTGAAAAAAAAAAAAAAAACGCACGAATTAAGTTATATACCCAATAGTCCAACAGGATATACCAACAAATAATTGGCGATTGCTTTAAAGAGAACAAACAACGCCGATTAAATGCAAATTTTTCGTCAGTGAAAAACTTCAGTACTGAAAACAATTGCAGAAGTTTAATTAGAAAGTGAAAAGAACATTCCAAGGACGCAAATCTCAAACAGAGGATTCAGTTACCTAAACAACATACAAGAATCTATAGCCATATTATTTGAATGCCTGAAACGCCACCGCTCGTCTCTACAGACCCCGTCATGAATGGCCTTCAAATTGATAAATAGGTGCTGAGTTTCAATTAAAATTCTAAGGTTTTCTTTAGAACTTTCCATAGTTAAAATCGCATTGATATAGGCCAATCAGACCGTTGACAAATAGGTTCAGGCGTTCGTACAACATGGCAAATGTTGTATCTGAATTTAAGGCTTATGCTATGGTTGGGGCAGTATCCTCTCCACTTGCGTCATTCGAGACTTCGCTATGTTTTCTATTCGTTCTACACATTCCAGCCATCTGATTTTTGGCTGAGTCCTTGTCAGCCCCAAAGTTCTTGACTAAATACGTATTTTCTCTCAAAATGGTCATCTCGTCCTATTTTTGATAAACTCCATGCCCTAGTGGCATAATGGGAGAATGGGGTGGTCCACGTTTTATATAGCGCTATTTCGGTTGTCCGAGAGGGCTCTCTACTACCTAATTCCCTTTTGAACCCAAAAAAGGAACGAATAGCAGCAGTTACTCGTTGAGCATAAGATATCGTAGTCCTTGATAGATCTCAGTTTCGACCTTTGATAAGGTCACTCTTTCATTTGAAAATCAGTGAAATGTTTTGATAACTAGTTACAACCGAAAAAGACTCTTAAATTCTACACACTCAGTTGAAACCGTTTGCAAAAATTGTTTTTACATTTCTCAAAATAGATTTAAGAGTGACCAACTTAATGCTAACCTAAGGGGTAATATTTTTGTATCCCTAAGGCTATCCAAACATTTCACTGTCTGTTACAAATAATACAAATCCATAAAGCAGTGTCACCTTTTATGTGAGTTCATGTAATAGATACCGTGCCGTGTCTTATAGATTAGTGTACATACATTTTTGTACAGAAAAGGTCACCGTACTTGATAAAACGCTGTACATTCTTTATTATTATGCTAAATGGTAAAAGTCACTATTTTAAATGACTACCGTCTAAAAATACTTCTCTTTTTTGTGCTACATCTTGCCCCACATACGAGGGCACTTTGTGATGTTTTGCGCCTTTCATAACCTACTTGAGTTGATACAACTTTGAAAAGACGTAAAGTACCTTCTGTTAGGTTTATTTACAGAGAATATGGGTTCCAATCCTCTATGTTCCATTCTATGTACGAGTATAAGGCATATCTGATTTAAAATGCATTTGTTCATTTTTCTCCTTCTTTAACTTTCAGGTAAAAGTAAAGAGGCTGAAGTTAAGCGAATAAATAAGGAGCTTGCCAATATACGAAGTAAATTCAAAGGTGACAAGACCCTCGATGGCTACCAGAAAAAGAAATACGTTTGTAAATTACTGTTCATATTTTTACTTGGCCATGACATCGATTTTGGACATATGGAAGCCGTCAACTTGCTATCATCGAACAAATACTCAGAAAAACAAATTGTAAGTACGAACAGTTGTGTCTGTTTGATTTTGAAACTTGTATGACTTAAACTTTTATTACTTTATTTACTTTAAGGGCTACCTGTTCATATCCGTTCTTGTAAATACAAATAGCGATCTGATTCGCTTGATCATTCAATCCATTAAGAATGACTTACAATCAAGGAATCCAGTTCATGTAAACTTAGCACTGCAATGCATCGCAAATATTGGCAGCCGGGATATGGCTGAATCATTTTCAAATGAAATCCCTAAGCTCTTAGTATCAGGGTAAGTGCAAATCTTTCTTTTAGTCCTCAATGAACAAAGTATAAACTTTAGGTTACACCTTTTGTTCTTTTTAGTGATACAATGGATGTGGTAAAGCAATCGGCAGCACTTTGTTTACTTCGTCTCTTTAGATCGAGTCCTGATATTATTCCTGGCGGTGAATGGACATCACGCATCATACACTTGCTTAATGATCAGCATATGGGTGTAGTGACTGCAGCTACATCATTGATTGATGCTCTTGTTAAACGAAATCCTGATGAGTACAAAGGATGCGTTAATTTAGCTGTATCACGTTTGTCCCGTATTGTAACCGCCAGCTACACTGATCTGCAGGATTATACGTATTATTTTGTGCCGGCACCATGGTTGTCGGTTAAGCTATTACGTTTATTGCAGAATTATAATCCAGTCACCGAAGAGCCAGGAGTACGTGCTCGGTTAAGTGAAACGCTTGAAACGATTTTGAATAAAGCACAAGAACCACCAAAGAGCAAAAAGGTTCAACATTCAAATGCAAAGAATGCTGTCCTCTTTGAGGCAATCAATTTGATAATTCACAGTGACAGTGAACCGAATTTATTGGTGCGAGCATGCAATCAATTGGGACAATTTTTGAGTAATCGAGAAACGAATTTAAGATATTTGGCTTTGGAATCGATGTGCCATTTGGCTACGTCAGAGTTCTCACATGAGGAGGTTAAGAAGCACCAAGAAGTTGTTATTTTATCCATGAAGGTTTGTTTCATTTCATTTTCAAAGAATCAACTTAAATATTAGTTGTTTGTTTTGATTTTGATATTTAGATGGAGAAAGATGTATCGGTCCGTCAGCAGGCTGTGGACCTACTGTATGCCATGTGTGATCGTACCAATGCAGAGGAAATTGTTCAAGAAATGCTTAATTACTTGGAAACTGCCGATTACTCTATACGCGAGGAAATGGTGCTGAAAGTAGCCATTTTGGCGGAGAAGTATGCAACTGATTATACGTGGTAAGTTTTGCTTCTATATCAGTGTTTTAAAACCGAATCGGGTGATTGAACAAATTGTTGTAGTTTTTGAAAAGCATTGGAAGTGCATATCCCTGTCTCTTTGTGCACTTGATAAAGGATAAATTGTGTTATTGAAGAATCAGAAAAGATTGAAGTTAGGAGAAGAGACCTAGGTTGGCTCAGAAATGTTAATCACTGTTTCTCAGTGCTGAGTCAAGTTCACTTATTATGTCACAATCATACATGCATCTTCACGATACGATATTGCATTTATTGATTGCGTCTTCCACCTTCAATGTTATTTCAATATGACTTATTTGCTGTGTATTTGGTTGGTTTTTGTGTGATTGTCCCATTAGGTTGTGTAGAGGGCAGAGTGATTTTTGCACAAAATCGCAAATCTGTATAGTAAAATTGGTAAGAATATGATGAATGATCCATAGAGTACAAGGTCTACTATAAACTTTTAATTTATTTGAATCGGTTGAAACCTGAATGATCAGTTGAAAGTCGAGTTTAATTGACCAGTCGTAGGTTAGGTAAGGTCAAAACAGGAGTGTGTCGTCACACAAACACTAGGCACCAAAACGGACTCATTGCGATCTTTGTGGAACCAGTTGATATTTTGTTTTAAGGGCAAAACATAAACAATGTTATTGGTAAAGCCTCCAATTTTTTTGCAAAAGCCATAAAGGCTTTTGAAATTCGTGCCATCTATTTTCTCTAGATTTTTAAAAAGGTATTTTTTTAAGAATGTCCCTCGACTACGCGATACAGCCTCGCATTCACACAGTATGTGTGTTATGTCTTCAACTGCTGGCAGATAGCCGCAGAATCTGTATATATCCGTACCTAACCATTTGAATCTCTTTGCGTGTTTCAGCAGGAGACAGTGCACTGTCAGGATTTCTTTTATTGTCCTGTTTTATTATCCCTGTTTAGTTTTATTAACTCCCTAGATCTTTTCAGTCAAGGAACGGCCGTAGAGCCTTGGATACCCTATGTCCTTCAAGACTCGAGCACCTTAAGTTGGCAGTCCTTATCGTTTTTTCCTCGATAGTGTTCCTTACTATGCAACCTGACTATTATCGAGTACCTCTCGTCTTTTTGTAAGCTCATCTGCTTGTTCATTTCCCTCTATGTCGCAGTGTCCTTGCACCCAGCACAGCCTCACCCGGTTCTGATGGCATAATGCTTTCTCATTATGCGACAGCCCCTGACTGTATCAAATTTGATGTAAGTCGATTCCATTGCCTTAAGGAGGACACTCCTTGCGTCCGTTAGTCTTATAGACACTCTTAGCTCTGGGTCTTCTAAAAGATACCAGAACCTGGTCCTTTCTCTGTTTTCGAGCCATCTGTGAAAATTGCATTCATTCATTCGGCCTAAGTACTGCATTTTCTTGCCAGTCCTTTCTCTCCGAACATACGAGTATATAGTACACGAGTATACGAGTCTCATACGAAATGTCGAAGTCGATCAAGGAAGGAATTTCATCCGTTAAAATTGTATTGCCTGGCAGTAGCTCCGCTAGGATCGTGCCATATCCGAGGGTACTGCTTTTTTACCGTGGTTAGCACATCTATGTAAATACAAATTCACTTTGCAGTGTTTGGCATGTTGTCCATGTACAGAGAAAAAAATACGTACCTTCCTTATACGTGTATTTAATTAGAGGTTTTCTCACCGCACCAATATATTGTTTGTTTTCGTTTAAATATAACATATTAAGGATGAGATAAAAAAACAAAAGTTTCTTTTACTAAATTGTAACTGGTGATGAAACTTGGTGCTTTTAACATGATTCAGAAAGCAACCGCCACAGTGCCGAGTGGAAGGTATCAGGCCAGCCAAAGCTCAAAAAATCTCCGTTGGAGAAGTCAACAGCATAGACAAATTTATTTGCTTTTACGATTTCAAAGGCATTGCCCACGAAGAGCTCGTTTTACCGGGCCAAGCAGTTAATGCACATTCTATCTTGGTGTTTTGAAGCGTTCGAGGCACCGTTTTCGGTCAGAATATCACGCAGAAAGAAGTTGACGTTGTTGCATGATAATGCTCAATCTTATCGATCGACACTTGTGACGGATTTTTTGGCTAAAAATCACTTCCTATATTCCTCTGTTTGGCACTCGCTTTTGGAAAAATTTATTTGCCGATGAAAGGAAAGCGTTTTGGGGACGTTTTGTAGAAGTGATCCAAAAGACTTATACCGGCTTTCTGAAGGACATCTCCGTCGACAATGCAAAATACTCATTGGACATGCTTTAAGACCGCGAAAATCGCTGTATTGCACCTCGTTATAAAAGTGTTGTTGCGAAAACCAGACTAAAGTGCACGTAAAGAAGTCTTCTTCTTTTATAAGTCGAAGAAGAAAAGATCTTTGAAAGCGTCGTGCATTTTCTTCTGGTCTTTTGTAGGAATGCTAAACTTCACCAACCCATTCGATGCATACTCGTATGTGTATTTACATTGTTTTCTCTTGCTTTTTTCAGGTATGTGGATGTTATTCTTAATCTCATCCGTATAGCAGGTGATTACGTTTCGGAAGAAGTGTGGTATCGCGTAATTCAAATTGTAATTAACCGAGAAGAAGTACAGGGATATGCTGCGAAAACCGTATTCGAAGCACTTCAAGCACCCGCCTGTCACGAGAATATGGTCAAAGTTGGCGGCTACATTTTGGGCGAATTCGGAAATCTGATAGCTGGTGACTCTCGTTCTGCGCCCATAGTTCAGTTTAAACTTCTGCATTCGAAATATCATCTTTGTTCGCCAATGACACGTGCTCTCCTACTCTCTACATACATTAAATTCATCAATCTTTTCCCAGAGATTCGTACTAACATTCAAGAGGTATTCCGCCAGCATAGCAATTTACGTTCAGCTGATGCGGAATTACAGCAACGAGCCAGTGAATACCTTCAACTAAGTATCGTTGCATCCACCGATGTGTTAGCTACCGTACTCGAAGAGATGCCATCATTCCCCGAAAGGGAAAGTTCCATTTTGGCTGTGCTTAAAAAGAAGAAACCAGGTCGCGTACCGGAAAATGAAATTCGTGAGTCAAAAAGTCCGGCACCAGCAACACAGAACAACACACATGTTAATCATAAGTGAGTAAATAAATTATATTCATATTAATTAGTGTATAACGTTTTTTATTTTATTTTTTGTAACTATAGGACAAGCAATAACACTAATGCAAATGCTGATTTGTTGGGCTTGAGTACACCACCGTCGGCAACAACTAATAACAACTCGGCCGGTGGAACTCTTATAGATGTGTTGGGTGATATTTATGGCTCGAACTCGAACAGTACAGCGATTTACAATTCGAAAAAGTTCCTTTTCAAGAACAATGGCGTTCTCTATGAGAACGATTTGATACAAATCGGTGTTAAGAGTGAATTTAGACAGAATCTTGGCCGACTTGGGCTGTTTTATGGTAATAAGACTCAAATTCCATTAACGGTAAGTCTAAAGTCACACACAAACTATCATTTCCAATATACACATACATATTCATATAAAATTTTGAATTTAGAATTTCACACCTGTATTGCAATGGTCAGCAGAAAATGCGCTCAAGCTAAATGTACAAATGAAGTCCGTCGAACCAACACTGGAAGCTGGCGCCCAGATTCAGCAGTTATTGACGGCCGAATGCATAGAAGACTATTGTGATGCGCCTACCATCGAAGTGACATTCCGTTATAATGGAGCGCAGCAAAAATTCAGTGTTCAGTTGCCTCTGACTGTGAATAAATTCTTTGAGCCGACAGAAATGAATGCAGAATCTTTTTTTGCACGATGGAAAAACTTGGGAGGGTATGTAGAAAATCAAAAAAAGAAGTAATTTCAGTTTTATATATAAGAATTTATTATTTAACAGAGAACAACAAAGGGCACAAAAAGTCTTTAAGGCACAAATTCCATTAGATTTGCAAGGGGCCAGAAATAAACTGATGGGTTTCGGTATGCAGCTGTTGTCGAGTGTGGATCCAAATCCCGACAATATGGTTTGTGCGGGTATTATCCATACGCAATCACAGCAAGTTGGTTGCTTATTACGATTGGAACCGAATAAACAAGCGCAGGTATATAACAAACAACATTTTTTGTGCGATTTAGTTTGTAATACGAATTAATACGAGTAGAGATCACACATTGTGATTGTGATGTAAGGTGTGAGGTGCGAAGTTGATAAATCGAGAGAGCTTATGTTGTACTATGGATTTACTATTGAGATAAGGTCTAAGAAACGATTTCTTTGATGCCTGAATGGGTATGGATAAGCGGTGGACCATAATAAAATGCTTGATTGTCGTCAATTTGTAGTCATATGAAATAATTTCTCTTGTAGGTGCTTTGAGGTTTTCCAGCACGCTTTGATTTTTAATTTTGTTTTTTAAATAAACTCTCATCTATTAGGTTGGCTTGATAGCCTCTGCTTAGGTTTTTGTTAATTTTTTTTAGAAAGAGTCCACATTTACACTTTTTGTTGACGTTTCTATTCTCCATTGGAAAACGTTCTTTTCATTTTGATATATTTTCCAATAAGAGGTTGGTTCGAAACTTTGAGAAATTACGAAAAACAACATCAATTATACGGATTTTGAGAGTTATGGGATATTTTTCGCAGGCTTTCGTAGTTTTGGAGAATAAAGAAGTGTAAATCCACGCCGGAAAAACCACTGCGCAGCCTTCTTTTCAATTCTTCTTTTAAGGACTCTTACCCAGTAGATAGGAAACCGCATTGGTCTAGTCTGTCCTTAAAAAAAGCAAATGCCCCTTACTCTTCACCAATAGATATATTGCTCTTGTGTCTTATTATAAACCTAATGGGCAAACTTTCGGAAGAGGCGTACAAGTAGAAGAATTGTTGTTAGCTGTACATTATAAAAAGAATTTTATATGCAGTTGAATACAACTTCATTTTATATGTGGAAGTACTTTCCATAACGATGGAAAGTTAGGGAGGAAAGAAAGAGAGGTATCAATGTACGTTAGTTATAAAGGGTTGCAGGAAATAATGACTAGGAGGTCGGTAGGGCATTCCATAAGCGAGTTGTTCGGCTAACGAAAAAAATCATGATATTTTAGAGTACGAGCAAAGTGGGCTTAAGGGTATACAGATGATAATTCATAGCGAAATGGGTGTTACAGCTTAGGGTTTTACAGGGTGGAATGCTACCGAAAATTTCGGTGGAGCACTAGTGGTAAAAATATCGATAGAACTAGGTGACACAGGAGACATGTTCGAGGGTGTCAATTGACTGTGTAATACTGGTATCACCTACAAGTTGCATCACGCGGTTTTGAATCCTATCTAGCAACTGCAAATAAGTCTTAAGGACGTCTGATCAGATGGACTGCAGTTTTGGGGCAATGAATCCTTATATATTGAGGCCAGATCAGAGGGGGTGAACTATTTTTTACATCGACATCGAATAAGTGGTTATTCCAACGAAGGCTGTCATTTACACGCATACCAAAAATGGAATCTTTAAGTACTTAGGATTCTTTTGCGACCGAAAATTTACACTAAAATTGAAGGGGAATCTCTACATCCCAGTTGCTAGAGCAGCTCTTATGTACGGTTCTCAGTGCTGGACAATGTACGAAGCGTTTAAAAACAAAATGACGGAATTGAAAATGAAAATGTCTAGTGGAGTCACTAAACGCGATTGCACATATAAAGAATTCTGTAAACGAACAGCTTGAGGCGAATAGAATAAACTGCTATTGCCACGTTCAAAGAAGATCTGCGGAAAATTCGGTTAAAAAGGCACTATCAACTACGTTCACTCCAACTGTAAGAAAACGAGGTCGGAAAAAGGATTCCTGGATTTCTCAGATGGCAAATGCACAACAACGCCTGGGGCTGACCACTGGAGCGATCCAGGACCGAGCAGTATGTAGACGCGTTCTGCGGTCTGCGACATTAGCCAACCCCATAAGCGGAGCAGCAGCGATGCAGTAAAAATGGGAAACTCGTTACGCATAAGTTCGTATAAGGAGGGAAGGGTTAACAAAAAGATAAGAAGAAGAAGGAAAGGAGTCTTCAACAATGTAAGCGCCTTTCATAGACAATGGTTGGGTATTTTAATTTTGCTTTGTGTTTTGGAAGCATTTAATTCCATTCTGTTAGTGGTTTTCTGTTTATTTATTTAATGAACAAAGACGTGTGTCCGGAAACGAATTTGAAAAGCTGTAATTAGCAAAGCAATATATTTGATTAGAAGTATTTGGGGCACACCAGTGAATGTCAGACTTCAAACCAACCAAGACGACTTTCAAAAGGTAACTTAGAGTCAATTGAAGAAGATGGCCATCGATCCAAAATGCACGCATATTCGACAAAAGAGCCTGATGCCAAATTCTGTAAAATGTAAATCATATATGAAGTGCAACTATCTTGCTTTCGCCAGATTGATGTACGTTTTGGTTACACTTTTCTGTAAGACATGCCCTCAAATCACCAGTGGACCTGTTGCTACGAAAACCTATTGCCGGTCATTAAGTAACTATCGTGTTTCGAGATATTTCAAGAGTTGACGATTTATAGGTGTTTTAATGTCCTTAGAAAGAAGGGATATAAGTGCAATGGATCTGTATATTAAAAGAGAAAATGAATCGCCTGTTTTTAGGGACAGGTTGGTAAAATGCTCTTTTCTGTCTGCTCGGAAAGAGTCCTTAAGAGTAAGATTGATAAAAAAGCTAACGCAGTGGTTTTGGCAGCGTAGAAGAACACCACTTACAGAAGAAGGGAAGATACACCATCTGGACCAGTGGATTTGTGATTGCTGGGATCTTTATGTGTTCTTGCCACTATCCGAGTGTGAAAGTGGATTCGTCCCATTGAAGATTCGATTAATCAAATGTAGTCGGAAACGAAACACAATCTGGAAGTGTTGAGCTGAACGCAAAATGTCCAAAGAGCTGACATCTGAAATGTCACTGTAAGTAAGCGTTGGGATGAAGAGTGAGGCAGAACTTCTAAAATTTTTGACGAACGACCAACAATTGTTACTACTTTAAGAGCATTGTACGAGTAGTATTTTTTGTTCAGTTTTTGGTAGTTTTTAAAATTCACGCAAGTTAAAAAGACGTTGCAATCATTCCTGGGCCATTTAAACTTCCTTCGGATTGGTCTTGTAGGACCGAACAAATTGTTTTCTAACCCTGTCAGCCTCTTTACAGCCTTGTCTGTTCGTCTGATAATCTTAATTTTGAATAACAAATATTTGGCCACAACGTCTTTGTTTTTTTTTTCTTTTTAAATTTCTTTTAATAATCTTGCTTTTCTGAGGCTAAATAAAAATTATTTGTTTTATTTAACGGCTTATGAAATTGTATGTTTCGGATCATTGTCATGAGCGCATTTCTGAAGACCATTTAAACTGTTGTCTCAAATATCGACGTAGTCCTGTGCCTTCATTCTTCCATAAATCCTCTAACAAAGTTTAACTCCTTGAGTTGTCGTACAGCTCTGGAGCATCAGGCTTTCTCCTCCAAATGTTACTTTTTCTTTCTCCATATGGCTTCTGAGACGGGCGCCTGGTCTTTCCATATCCATTCCCTACCGTCTGAGTCAATTGATTGTTGCTTCATCAGAGAATATAACTATTTCCCAGTCTTCATCGGAGAATGCCTTGTATTTGCTGCCGGAAATTCGACAAAGTTTCCTGTGACGCGCTGTTAGCAATGGCTTCTTTGCTTTAGCTCGGCCTTTTAAGCCAGCTTTTCTTAGACTCCTTCGTACAGTTTCTGCGCTAACAGACATGTTATCGTTTTGCAAGAGTGACCTTTGCATGGAAAGAGCATTTCTTCCTGTCCTGTACTGTTCCAACTGAAATTCCCCGTTTTGCTAATATTTGGCGATGGGACTGTCCTTCCAACAAATTTTTTTTTTTATTTCGGTCAAAACATTCCTGCAAATTGGCCTCATAGCGATTGGTGGTGTTTTCTCAAAAAAACTGAACATGTAGGTTTTCCTGCCTTCACCTTTGATTAGAAATCAATAGTTTTCATTAGAGATGCCACGGATATTCGACTGCTGATCGGTATTCAGCCACTTATTTCAATATTCGGTATTCAATTTATGAACAAAAAGACGCAAATTGTTACTTTTATACTTAAAATCTATCAACGTTAAATTGTGGCGAATGAAAACAACTTTTTCAGCATTTATTGGTAGCAAACGATTGCGCTTCACCTCATGAATAATGCCAGCCTCTGAAAACAGTCTCACACTTGATAAACCTGATAAATGTATAACTAAACTAAAACTCCTTGCTTGGGAGTGCTAACTTACCACTTTGGTAATACGAGTACAATGCGTTGCAATCAATGAATAATGAGCAAATAATGCTCTGATCCACTCGCAAATGAAGCAAAAGACTGCCGAATTGTCGGCACGCATGCACAGCAATGAGATAGGTTGCAACTTGTAACGTAGCACGTACATATACGAGTATACTATACTCGTATGTCTTATAAAATTTTTTTCCCGAACAGTCGGCTAAATCACTATTCGTGGCTTCTCTAGTTTTCATATTAAATCTGAAAAAACTTCATAATTACAACGCTTTTTAAAATTGAAATGCCGAATTCCCAAAACTGATCATATCAATTTTCACTGCTGTATTAATAAACAAAATTGCTGACTAATTGCTGAATTTGAATGCATAACACTTAATGTGAGAACATGTTCTCCAAAGTGATGCACATTCCCTAAGATAAGTGTTCAATGATGCCGAAAAATAAACGATAGTTTGCTTTCTTTTTTACAAACATGTGATCAAACTTGTGAATTACTGTATACGTACTACCAGCGAAAGATTAGTTAAGATTTGTGAATGAGGCGCAACTTTAAATGAATTTTATCTAATAACAATAACAAGAAGTGAAAATACAATGTTAAATCACTTGCTATTAGGTCACCAATATCGTTGCTTTAATTCCTTGATTTTTAATTTTTTGTCAATAAACTGATTGATTGGAATAGAATCACTTTCCTCGCTTTGTTTTTGTTTTGTTAAAACTGTCCTTGGAAAGTTACCCAACAAAATGTTTCATCGATTCAGATTTATATAATATTACAGTCGTGGCGAACTAATTAAGAACGATGGTACAAAATAATATTATTCAATGTCTTTTTTACTTAAAGTTAAAATATATTACACCTTGTTAAATATTCTTTTTAATTTATTACAAAAGTAAGAAAAAAAAAGTAACAACAAACAAATAATATACGTTTTAAACAAGAAAAATTATTTTATTTCAATCAAGTGTCTCAAAATGGTTGGCGGACTAATTAGGAACGTTATGCAATTTTTTTCATATTTGCGGAATTGACATGCCCCGACTCAATATTTCGTTGGAAATCCTTTATTCATGATCACGGCCTTACATCTCCGTGGTATAGATTCAATTAGATCGCGGCATTTTTTAGGTGGTACGTTGGCCCAAGTCATCCTTGCGACTTCAAATAATTCATTCAAATTCCCAATTTTGTGCTTGGCAACGTTGATACCACAGGTTTTCTATTGGATTTAAATCCGGACTACACGATGGCCACTCTAAAACTTCGACAGAATTCTTATTAAACCATTGTTTTGTTATCCTTGCCCTGTGCTTTGGGTCATTATCTTGAATAAATCTCCAAGTAACGGGCAGTTCTTCCTCAGTTTAGGGTAACATAACATTTTCTAATATTTTTATATAATGCTCCGAATTCATAATACCTTCTATTCGATATAAAGGCCCGGCTCCTTTAAACGACATACAACCCCAAAGCATCACACTTCCTCCTCCGTGTTTAAGAGTAACCGTTGTGTATTTCGAATTAAATGCCTCATTTTTTGGACACCGGACACATCTCTTACCATCTTATCCCAATCTATTAATCTTAGTTTCGTCGCTCCATAAAATTTTTTTCTACTCAGAAACCGTCCAGTCCTTATGTTTCTTCGCAAAAGCTAACCTAGCTTTTCGGTGTTTTTTCAGAGAGCAATGGTTTTTTTCGAATCGCTCTTCCAAAAAGTTGGCTTTCATTCAATCGTTCCCGTATGAAACGTGCTGAAAGGGTATTCGAATCTTCACCAAAAACTTTCTTTTGAATTTCTTTAGAACTCATAAACAGATTTTTTTTGGCAACTCGAACAATTCTTCGATCCTCCTTTGTAGTGGCGATTTTTTTTAATTTTTTTAGTCGTTCCTAATTAGTTCGCCACGACTGTATATTACTTATTTGTTAAGACATCAATCACATTTGTTTAGTAAGATTTTGATAAATTTTATTACTTTTTCAGATGTTCCGGTTGACCATTCGAGCTAGCAAGGACACTGTTACCCGCGAAGTATGCGATCTACTTTCAGACCAATTCTAAGCTCACGAGTACATTCTTAAATTTATAAATAACATCATTATATAAATCGAAAATAAAAAAAAAAAACAAGTTTTTTCTCGAACACAATGTATTGCTAAGGAAATGTCTTTTCCCTATTCACTTTTCTCTCTTAATATACACAGCACTTTCCTTTCCAAGCCATATTTTTCACAGATCCATGGTTACAAAAAAAAAATGGAATTCAATATTTTTCGGTTTTTCTAAACAAAAAAAAAAAAAACAAAAAAAAAGACGACGTTTCGTAAAACAATTTGAATAGGAATTATGATTATAATCCATAAGCTCAGAAAGATGTTAAAAAAAAAACAAAAACAAAAAGGAACAATGATATTGAAATAATATATAATTTACATATAAATAAATATATTTAGTAATAAACGTTGTAGCAAAAAGAAAATAAAAAAATACAATTTTAAATGTTATGTTATATTGATGAAATAAAAAAAAAACAAAACAAAACAAAACAAAAAACTTATAACAAAATTATTAAATATATAAAAGAAATTGTCTCATTATTGTTGAACAAAAAAAGAAAGAAAAACAAAACATATTATTAGAAAAACTATAGTATATATAAAGAAAAACACTATTAATGTATTATTTCGCTAATTTCGCTTAAAATTGTATTATTCACAGCAATAGAGTTTATGAAAATTATTAAGACAAACAAAAAATTAAAAAAAAATAAAAAATAAATCGTTGATCGTTACTTATAAGCAAACTATAAGTTGTTTATTTTATTTTTATTATTTTCCATTCAATAAAACTTTATACCAACTCTATAAACCTACATACATACATACATACATACTATAAATATATGATGTTTTGAACAAATTTTCAAATACAAAAACAAAGCTACCATAATTATTATAAAATCAACGTTTCGTATATGTATTCATATACTTAACCAGAAGTTTTATTGAAAATAGTATTACATAAAACAAAAAAACAAAAGAATAATCGAATGCTTTCCTTTTCTCAACAAAAAAAAAAATTCATCATAAAAAGCAAGACAAGAAATACGTTTAAATAAATAGAAAAAAACAAAAAAAAAGATGTTAAATATAATTTAATATTAAATAATAAATATAAGAGTAAATATACATATTGTAATTATATATATGAAGCTATACAAAGTTGATTTAAAGTTAAACTACAGACTAAAATTAACGTAAAATTTTGAAAATGCGACCACAACAAAAATAAAATATTAAATATGATAATTAAAACAAATAACACAAGAATACAGAGTGTGAAAGTACGCAAATGGAAAAAAAAAAATACACAAGACAAGAGAAGATGTCTGTTAAGAAAATAATAGAAACCGATTGGTTAAACGTGAAGACGCAGCGCAGACACAAGTTGTAATTATTTAAACAGACATAGTAATTCTTGAAGGCGATTATAAATACAGTTAAATTGAAATTGAAATAAAGGGAATCATTATTAAATAATATTTAAAGTTGTTTTCCTCTTTTCTTGATCTAAAAAGTAAACTGTCGGCCATCTGTAACTTTTTAATTTTACCAATAGGCTGTAAGAAATGCATGAAACTGATCGAGAACTAAACCGAAATATTATTTCAACGATTTCACATTCGAATTATGATTGGTGAATGAATATGATGAAACTTAAAGGTAAAGGTGTGCGCATTGTTTAATTTCTAGTAGGATTGGGACATCATGCCACAACGGCAGAGTCATTTCTCGAAATGGTGATCATATCTAGACGGCGATATCATTCGTCTTAACACCATTCGACTTCATTCTATACGATAATGTGCAAAAGAAAGTTTATGCCAACACTCTCCTGTGAATTAAAAGAAAAAAAATCAGAAATAAATCAACGAAAAACCTTTTATTTGAAGCCACCTGCAGTGTGTTAAAGAGTGCAATTTAAAGATAACAACTGCTTGAATTAGGAAGACAAAATTTGACATTTTTTTAAATGAGAAAAGTGCTTAATATAATGCAGTCTCTTCCATTTTCAAATATCGCCTCAAGCCTTAGGCGATAGCTTACAGTTTCATATCTCTCCAATTAACCTAATCTTTTGACAGCTACTTCCATTTAAGTACATAATGTTGACTTAGGTACTCTTTCAATGGCGTGTGTCACCTAAGATGAGTTATCCTATACGGCTAATTTCCACTAGGTTGTCGTGGAAAACATCGACATTTGTAATAAATGCGCTCAGACTTAACATAAATTGGAAGCCTTGAGCTGGACTAACGAGAGAATTTCCAGTTAATGTCGGAGTGCATCAAGGAAGCGTACTTAGCCCTTTCCTCTTTAACGTAGTATTCGACTATCTTTTAAAAGACTGCATGCGCGAAGCAAATGTAACGCCAATTCTCTTCGCTGACGACGCAGTTATACTTAGCGATAACGTCGAGGATTTACAGAACGCCTTAGATTCATGGAGAAATGCGCTAGAGAGAAACGGGTTTAAAATAAGTCGTTCAAAGACGGAGCATTTGACGTGCCCATTTGCGCATCCGTTGCGACCTGTTCCGGATATAATGTTAGACGGAATAGTTCTTTCGAAAAGCACTATCTTTAAGTACTTAGGATCAATCGTTAACATGGAAGCGAAATGTGACGACGACGTAAACCACAGAGTGAGTGTGGGATGGATGAAATGGCGGGAAAATTCGGGAATCTTTTGCGACCGAAAATTTCCACTTAAATTAAAGGGGAAACTCTACACCACGGTTGTTAGACCAGCTCTTATATACGGTTCACAGTGCTGGACAATGTACGAAGCGTTTAAAAACAAAATGACGGCAGCGGAAATGAAAATGTTAAGGATGTCTAGTGGAGTCACTAAACGCGATTGCATTAGATCTACGCGTATAAGAGGAAGTCTACATATAAAGAATTCGGTAACCGGACACCTTGAGGCGAATAGGATAAGTTGGTATTGCCACGTTCAAAGAAGATCTGCGGAAAATCCGGTTAAAAAGGCACTATCAACTACGGTCACTCCAACTGTAAGAAAACGAGGTCGGAAAAAGAATTCCTGGATTTCTCAGATGGCAAATGCGCAACAACGTCTGGGGTTAACCACTGAAGCGATCCAGGACCGAGCATTATGTAGACGCGTTCTGCGGTCTGCGACATTAGCCAACCCCATAAGCGGAGCAGCAGCGATGCAGTAAAAATGGGAAACTCGTTATGCATAAGTTCGTATAACGAGGAAAGGGTTAATAAAAGGATAAGAAGAAGAGCTTGTTGTAAAGTGATTAATAAAACGAATAGCCTCGCTTAAAAAGTCGACAGTGTCACTATAAATAAGAATTCGGATGGAGGATGAGAAGAATTTTAATGTATTTATAGAACGATCAAATACTCTATTGCTTTTAGGACAAAATAATGTTTTACTTCAGTTTTTTAGCGCATTGCGATTTCACAGGTTTGAGAAAAGGGGTGCTTGCCTATTCGACAAAATTCATTTCGCAAATCTTACTTCGCATATATCAAAATATATTGAGTTTGTCTCGCAAAGGCTGTTTCATTTGGCCTTTGAGTTATATCGGAACAGTAGGTATCTTTCGCAATTTTCCATTTCTGCTGCTTTTTTGCAGTGACGATAATGAATATCTGCCTTGCAAACACTGCATTTTTGAACATGCTACAAATGCGTGATTGATGTGTGATTTATAATACATGGTTGCAGTCAAGTCCTTATTAGATTTTTAGTTAGTTTGTTAAAATTTTGATGATTCGGTCTAATATGTGCGGCTTGACTTCGATGCTCGTAACTGCATCCAAAGTGGTTGGCTAGTTAGCGTAGACTAAGGACTTGACTCAGCTCCAGAGAAAATAATCGAGTGGTAAGCTCACCGTTAGATGTTCCCATCGCCAAATTTCTCCTTCACAACTTCGTGCGTTGCGTCGCTTGTATATGTAGCGCCATCTTGTTGGAACCACAGCTCGGATATATCGATGTTGTCGAGCTCCGAACACAGTAACTCAGTAAACATCGCTATATATCTAAAATCATTGACGGTAACGGTGTCTCCATGCTCATTTCGATAGAAATAAGGTCCGATCATGCCGATATGCCATAAAGCGCACCAAAAAATCAATATTTGTGGATGCATTGATGATTGGCCGAACACTTGTGAATTGTGTCTGTTCCAATAGGAGCAATTTTGCTTGTTGACGTAGCCGCTGAGCCAAAAATGGGTTTTTTCCTGATAGAAGATTCTTAAGTCAAAATACAAATTTCCGCCCAACCCACGGCATTGTCTATGGTCGGCCGGCTTCAATTCTCGCGTATCAATCTTATACGGATGCCCAAATCCAACCGCAAAATAAGCCGGGTTGACTCTTTGGTGATGCCCAATTCAGCTGATCAGCCGAACCGACTTTTCTGGGTCTTCTTCGATACTGGCCGCACTAATCTATGTTGGTGGCTTAAGATTCAAAAGAGTGTACTCACGCTCAAACTTTTCCACGGTGCGAGGAATTGCCTGTACACTGAAGCCATGATGACGGCCGACCTCATGACGAAATTCACGTTGCGTACTTACAACTTTGAATATCGCTCAGCAAGTGTAAAAAGATGCATGAATTAAATGGCAAACTTTACTGAATATTTTGACAGCTGAATGTCATTGGTAACTTTGACAGCTGCTGAAACACAACAATTGGGAAAGCTATCCTTGCCATCTGGTCACACTTTATTTTTTTATATCTTATCTGAAATCTCCGGTCATTAAAATTCACTCTGGACATCAATTATTTACTCACTTTTACAATACAGTAGCAAAGCTGCTTTCATTAAACTTAAATCCTACAGAAATGACAAATGTAATACAAACACAAAACAAATTAATTTCTTAAAAAAATAGAATATTTTATTACTCGTCACAATCTTATTTACGGTTAATAACAACACAATAAATTCATTCAAACTTCCGTCATTTTAAATTTTGCATTAATATTCACCGAACTTAGTTCTGTCACCAAATATTTATACGAGAATGGGATCTCAATATTACCAAGAGCCGAACCATCTCCACACAGTCTGCATGTGTCAGGTTTAGTTTCTAATCCTCTATCTGATTTCTTGACTAATTTTTTCATTGGAGCCAAAATACTTCCACATTTTTTGCAAACCTGTGCGAATGATTTGTCTGAATTGTGAAAGAGTCGATCTTGTAGTAAATACGCACACCCATGAGATATTAATGCGTCACGTTCCATTTCACCGAAACGAACACCACCACCACGTTTACGACCCTTTATTGGTTGTTGTGTAATTGCATCCACAGGTCCGGTTGAACGAACTTGCCATTTGTCGAACACCATGTGTCGCAAACGTTGATAGTGTACAACGCCGAAGAATATATCTGCTGTCATTTCTCGTCCATCGATTCCACTGTACAATCGTTCTGTACCATAATAATTATAACCTCCTCTTTCTAACAGTTTACCAAAGTAATCAATGGCTGTGTGTTTTTCGGAAAATCTGAAAGGCGTTGCATCATGCACCAGACCATGCAAAGCAGCACTTTTACCAGCCATTGTTTCGACCATCATAGCGATTGTCATACGAGAAGGGAAACCATGTGGATTGAATACAATATCAGGAATAAGACCAGTCTCTGAGAATGGTAGATCTTCGGCCGGATATTTTTGTGAACAAATACCCTTTTGCCCAGCTCGGGAAGCAAATTTATCACCGATATTTGGTGCACGTGGGATTCGTACTGTAATGCACACCATTCGTGGAGCAATTGTTTTAAAACTGCCACAATAACGAACGCTGTCTACCACGCAGGCTTCTTTTTCCTGACTAGTGCACACTTTGTATTTACATTCTTCTGTGTCGAAGTAACTGAAAAGAAAGGAAGAATATGTTACTAAAATGCAAGAAATAAAATAAAGTTTTTTTTTTTTTTAATTAAGAAACACGTTATAGAGACAAAATACCGCTTTTTTCGTTGAATTTTTCTGTGTTCTCTAAAAAGGCGTCTTACAGAAAAAACGTTAAATCAAAATGAATACTACGAAGACCATTAATAAATTTTTATCATTCATCGTTAGTGTTTTGTAATAAGCGGACGCTGGTTAGGCTTTGAACCTAAGTTTAACGATACTATTCCATAGGTTTTCTAAGTGTTAAGGACATTGCACTACACTCTACATAACAACAAAAATTCTGGCGATGACTTCAAGACAACAATCAGCAGCCCTGCTTAATATGCGATCACATCCTATACAAGACCATTACCATTTTAACAAGAATTTCTTCTGTGAACTTCTAGAGGTTTCAACGAAGTTCCTCAAAGTACTATATAACAAAGTATGTATGAGAAAAACCAAGGGGCAGTGTGGTATGGGAACCAATTGTCTTACTCTAAAAAGACTCTAAACTCAAACAAGGATACTACTGAGCTCTTTGCTTTTTTCAAAATTGCTTGATGACATTACTGCCTTGCTTCCAGTCGGAATTGTTTTCAATGTCAAATATGATGCAATTCGTGGCCAACCAATTACAGCAAATTAAATTGAAAGGTTGACACCGATAAATCAAAAATTATGGTTTTGATAGATGCAGTTGGGATGAGAAATGGACCTGTGAAGGGGAAGAATTACAAAAAGTCAAAGAGTACAAGTATTTAGGAGTAATCCTGACTCCTAAACTTTATCTTGAAAAGAACTTCAGATAAAAACTACATAATTCTAAAATGGCCATCAACAGGAACTGTAAAGGACTACTGGGAAAATATAATAGTATGACAGTAAGAACCATAATATGTTATGCTGCATAGGTCTGTCGATTTTTCCAGTACAATGTCGTTGAAAAATTGTTAAGATACTCCCTAAAGAAAACTTTTTGTCTACCCGAAAACACTCCAAAGTACATGCTTCATTTGGAGACTGAACTTCCACCTCTCTACTTGTATTCTCTAAAACTTCACTTCAGCTACATCAGAAAGATAATGGAATACCAACGCAAATCTCAATTCTTCAGCGAGTGGTCAAAATTGTGCTTGAAACATAACGTGCAATTAGACAGCGACAACCCTGAAACGTGAAAAAAAAAACCATTGGAAACCCTATGGAATATTATCAAGGAAACCAAATTTGAATTTTTCCATGAACGAGCAAGGCAAACGAACGCTGGAGCACAACCTAACAAACAGTTATTTTCACGACAGCAAATGTATTGATACTATTTCCACAATCGTCAAAGTGAGGGAAGAGCTTTTGTATTTAAACTATATGGCCCATCGAAGTTACCGACCCACTGAATGTAGACTATGTAACTGACATACAGCAGAGAACGTGCTACATTTTATCGGAACCTGGGGCAAAATTAGTGTTACTACTGTTTTTCGGCTGACGGCTAACGCCATGTTTTAATTGTGAACTATGTAAATATGTATGAAAATGAAATGAATGTTGAATAAAGATCACATCTAACTAACTCAAACTAACTAACATATAGGTAGTAGTAGAGAGGGTAAAGGGTTTTCAATGCCTTGAATAATTCGTCGCTGACAAAAGGGACCATGCATCTGTGCTATTTTATGGGTGGTAACTAGTATCAATAGGGCACTGCATGCGGTTTTAAATATCTTGATTTTCTGGCCAGACTCCCATAGCTTCTCGTGATATGCAACGAAATTTACTAACCCATATAAGTATTCACAACAGACTTCTAAAAATTCTATGCCGTGCGAAGGACCAGTGGCAATGTTTTCTGCAAACTACATATACAATGAGTACAGGGATGCAGATAAACACTGCCAATATTCTCCAGTATGCAGCGTTTAAAAACAAGCAACAACAGATGGGTAAATTTTTGTGAATATGCATGTTCTAGGCAAACCACGGACGTTTATTATGCGCCGGAAATAGTGCATAAATGGAAGTGAAAGAAAACTAGGACAAGATGTCTTAAATGAACGAACATTAGCCTGAAATGCAATCCTCATAGAAGAAACGGAAGAAGTTGCAAAAGACTGCTTATGCGAAATTCTCGATCAGACTACCCGACAACTCATCAGATTCGAAAATGAACTCAGGCCAATAATCATCATAGCTAGCACAAGTTTCTCAGTTTCACAGAGACTCCACTAACATTCTTTAGTTTCTTAACAACAATAACCAAATACGCAGCAAAACAAACTAACTAACACTCACCAATACAAGATTGATTTATAACTGATTTGTGCTCCTGCTTGGGGTAATCCATCATTGTCGATATATTTCGCTAGTTCGGCATTATGAGGATCACGTGCAAAGTAACTAGTTCCGGTTAACTCGATAAACTTCGATTTGTAAATACTGCCGTAGGCGAATCCTCTCTCATGTGCTGCTTTATTGATAATCATAGCATCCTCCATATCGTAGCCAGTATATGAAATAACTGCCACAACTGCATTAGTTCCCATTGCAAAATCATCAAGGCCAATATTATCATAATGCACAGGACGGAAAAGTGGTGTTGCTGGCGTTTGCAAACGATATAGTTTGTTAGCTGCTTGTTTGGTCCAGTTGAGGCATGGAGTACCCATCGTTTGCTTACCCATCTGACACTGGTACATGTTTCTGCGCAAAGACAACAAGAAGTCAATTAATATTGTTTATGTAGACCTCACACACATCTTACCTAGGTGACTGATTTAGATCAGGCATTGGAATGAGATTTGCAAGATTGCTAAGAAAATCGGTCTTGGATAATTCTATGTGTGTTGTAACCCCTGGATAGATTTCTTTCTCGTCGATGGCAATTTCCATGTACACTTGTTCTAGGGAACCAATATATTCAATTTTCCCCAGAACTAGGTTCCTCACTGGACGCATCATTCGAGCTGGGCCGATAAACAAAAATATACCCGGGAATTGCCCTTTATTTTTTGGTGGTATGTATGCAATCTCCATCATTTCTGGTAATGATTTCTCCACTTTTAAACAGCGCAGCTTGTCCACAATTTTAGTTGCATCTACCTGACGAATGTATCCCAAGTGTTTGCCTTCTAAAAACACAACCAACAGCTTGGCTGATGCGTCGAAACAAGGTGAATCTAATGGAATCATTCCCAGATCGACCAGAGTTTTGGGAACAGTCTGAAGGTAAAAACAAAAATGTTGATTAAAACTGTCGTTCATACGAAAATTCGAGTATTTTTACCTCAACTAGTTCGGCTGACGGTGTTGTTGATATTTTGCAAGTTACAGTCAAATGATTCAACAAACCGCATGGTGTACCATCGGGTGTATGCACTGGACAAATAAATCCCCATGCATCCGGCAACAACTGACGTGCTTCTGTTGTTCTCATCGTCGTAAAAAACGAACCGCGATGAACTGCTCGAAAATGTGACATGTAACGCATGCGATTGATATTTTCCGCCATCACTACCAAGCCACTGTTCTGCATTAAACCTAACCCAGAACGCGATGATACATTACCAGTTGCCAAGAACGATTCTATTGCTTTCGAAACACCTCCTGCTTGACGCAAACAGTTTTGTAAAAATGCAGGAGTTATCAGTATACTAGCATTGTCAGCTTTTTTTAAAATAAACTTTTTGGCATACGATAGCCAGAGGTCTATACGATCGGAGAGATATTTCTGATAGAGATGTCCAGAGAGCAGAACTTCCTGCATCATAACTGAATCGACATTTTCAATTTTATATTTGCCCTGTGCACATTGAAACAATTTTTGCACCATAAATACAAGCATGTCGAACTTTTCCTCAAATGTATCAAGATGAATGAGTATCCGCTCGTTGAGAATAAATTCAGTGATTTGTGAAGCAGTTGCCCACTCGGGTAAATCCGTAAATTTGCCGCGGTAAATTTCACCCAGATAATCCTTACACTCAATATGCGTGTGCATACCCTCAGCATGAACTTCTCTCAACATTGTTTGTAGGCATGACATGTAATATTGATCATCCTCGTAACCACGAATTAGCTGACTGTAGATTTCTTTATCGGTGTAGTTAACTAAACATTTGAGAATTAAGCAAATCGGAACGTATGACGTGTTTTTCATTTGAGAAAACATCAGTTTCGCTGTCCCATTATTGAGATAATGCAACACATTGTTATATGAAACTTCATCACGACGTACTGTACGTATAAGGATACCCAATTCGGAGAAACCTTGTCCACGATCTTTCCATGTTGATCGCTTAATAGCAATTGGATAGTTTCTTCTTGACATCAGTAGCATACGGATGATTTTCTCATTTCCTTTAACTACAAAGTGACCACCCCAATCGGAGTCGTGTTCACCATGCTTTACCATTTCTTCAGGACTAGAAACTCCCAGATTACAAGCCTTCGACTTAATCATAATTGGAATTTGTCCAACATCAACGTCGATTGGAGGATTTTCTACTCCATTTAATGTCCAACCAACACGAATGCTGCACATACCACTGTAAGTCTGGTGCCTTTGCCTTGCCTCAGCAGGATAGATTTTTCGATCAGACACCTCGATAGTATCCAATGGGACGCTCGGTTTAGCAATTGCTATATCCTCGATGTATATAGACAACTTTTCTCCGGCTCTTGTTTGGAAATGCAAAGGATTTATGTGCGCAGCGCAATTCTTCAATCCAATTTTCATCATTTCATTGAATGAATCCAGATGTGGTGCGCCCAAATTGGCCAAGTGCTTTTGAAACAAGTGTTAAAGAGACTTAAGTAGTTAAAGAATATGCAAATGATATACGAAGTTACTTACCTCGTTTAATTTGGGTGGACATTTTTTAAATTCCGGCTTGGAATTCGTTAGGGAAGGATAGGTTTTCATGATTTCTTAAAAAAATAACCACTCTCCGAACTGAATTTGCTTGCACATTTGTAACCAAATGCTTCCAGGTGACATTTCCATCGTGCACATGTTTCGAAATGTCAGCGAGTTGCAAGCCCAATACGGATGTCTTAGGAATGTTTTCTTTATGGAACTGTTTTTTTAACTTTCAAAGATTTGACTTCCCATCACTGTTGCTACCACCGACAATTCCTTTGGCTTAATCAACCTTAGGTGGCGATATGGGTGCCCATTCGCAGGCTAAGTACATTTCCTGCTTATATTTGGCACGAATAAAACTCTCCAGAGCATTGTCGGTTTGCCGGAGCAATTGGTTTTTGGGCCCACACACAGTACAAGCACATTGATTACCTATTTGTTGAAGTAGGATAACTTGTTCCGGTGTCCATGTGACATGACTGACAGATTTAACTCGAGATGCCAGATGCTCTCCGAGGTTGCGATGAATTTCAGCACAGCGATACAAAGGAAAACGCAGAGATTCGACGATGAACAGGGTGATATTTTGCATCGCAATCCACAAAATATTTGTTGTCCTCCTCAAAGAGCATCCTGAATCAGTTTACTTCCTTCGTTTTCTTTTCTGCTGCTGCTGTTGAAACTCATTTTGTTTTTCTTGGCTTTTATTTTTGTCTTCTTTTGTGGAACTTTTTGTCGTGGATGCTTCTTGCTACTTTACGACGAGAATTGTAATAATTGTCGAAGTTTAGTGCGATGGTATCTAAAATTTTTAACTCTTATCAAATCAGAAGGTACTCGCACTAGGAATTTTTTTTTTGTAAAGAGTAAATGGAAAAAAAATCTAAATAATCCCAGATCACCATTTCACACACACACACACACACACACACAAGTTGAAGGCCCATTTCAATTTTCCATTCAATTTTAGTTTAGGTCTTATAAAGCTCGAATTTGTCCGAGCAATAATTTTTTTTTGGCGAAGCGCATTTTCATCTTGGTCATTACGTTAACAAACAAAATTGCCGCACCCGGGGTTTGGAAACCCGTATATGATTGTCGAGAGGGTGATAGCATCATTGGCCCATTTTATTTCGAAAATGTTGCTGGCAATGACATTTTGGTCAACAGAGCCATGATTACCGAGTTTTGGTGGGATGAAATTGAGGACATGGACTTGGATAATCAGGACTACGTGCCACGCAACGCAGCCCAATAACCAATAAATGTTTTGTGCACTAAGTTCGGTAATCGTGTAATCAGCCGCCTTGATGAGTTCAATTGGTTGCGATTTGACCCCCTGTTTGTAGAGTGCCCTTAAATATGGATGTTGTGCGGACAATATAGAAACGATTCAATCCTTTAAGGCCATTCTTGGGAGAAAGCCAGACACAGTCAAGAAGGTCTTGAAAAATTGAGTTGGGTCTTCAAGATACTCTACTGAGAAATTAGTCAGGTGAATGAAAACGTATTACATAACTAATGGGAATGTTTGCTCTTCCCAAGAAAGCATCTTTTATCTTGCGTTCAGAACCATCAATATTTTTCCTGATTATAAATAATAGGGCATCATCAGCAAATAGGGCAACCTGCCAATTCATGTCGTTTATATATATAATGAAGAGCAAGACACCAATAATTGAACCTTGCGGTACTTCAAGGGTCGTCTCAATGCTGTTGAATAAGGGACCTTTGATCCTTGTTTGCTGAGATCTCCCTCTTAAAAATGATGCAAACCAGTCGTGCTCTTTGGTTTTGATACCATGGATTTGAAGTTTAGATAGCAAAATATAATACTTCTATCAATCGTTTCAAATGCTCTTTTAAAATCAAGAAAGACGGCAATTACAAAGTTTTTCCGAACAGCTCCTCCTTCCAAGAGATAAGAATCCTATTTAAAGCAGTCTCACGTTAGTGCTTTTTTTTTAGAAATCCTGGTTGGCTTTCGAGAAACAGATTGTTTGTTATTCCTCCAGTTGAATATGAACTATTTTTTTATAACTTTTTCAAATACTGGAAGCGCGTTTCTTGGCCGAAAGTTCTCACATGATGTTGTTCCTTTGATTTTTTCGCAGGGTTTGACTATTGACTCCTTCCATTAGTTGAACGAAAACAGGGCCAACTATCTCTATCGCGTCGGTCATCATTTTACAACGGATGTGATTTAAATCCTTTGCCCTATGGATTGCAAATTTACGAATTGGAAGCGGAAGGTTATGTTACTATATACTATCATCTTTTATGCACACTCCGTTGAAGTATAGGTCCTTTGTTGAACTACTTGTTTTGTTTAGTACGAATTTTTTTAGAGTCCTCCACGTTGCTTTTTGAAATCGGTAGCTCTCGCGATTTGGTTTTTGACTTCGGTATTTTAAGCTTTTACTATTTCTGCCTTACTAGGTGGGGTGAAAAGTAACCTCCTTAAGAATGAAAAAAAAAATTTTTTTTATTTTATTTAATATAGTCCCCTTTTAGGTTGATTCACTTATTCCAGGTATTTTCCAACTTCTTGATCCCGTCTGAAAAGTAATTTTCCGGAAGGTCTGCAAAATACTCCTCAATGGCGTCGATGATTTCCTCGCGTGAGCTGAATTTTTTATTGATGAGCCAACCTTTGGGGTTTGGGAAGATAATAGTCCGAGCAATTGGAGCCGTAAGTCATTGATTTTAGCCGTATTTGCGATGCTCTAATGCGCCGGCGCATTGTCTTGCAAAAACAAATATTTTTTTTCGCTTCATGTAAGGCCGTTTTGCAGCGATTTCGGCCTTCAATCGCTTCAATAATGCACAGTAATACTCGCTGTTGATGGTTTTTCCTTTTTCGAGGTAGTCCACGAAGAGTATGCCATGACAATCCCAGAAAACCGACGCCATAACCTTTCCGACCCATTGAGCCTCCCTCGGCCGCTTCGGAGCACACGTGCCGGCTTCAGTTCATTGCCGGGCACTCATTCTGTTCTCGGGTGTGTAATAGTGGATCCAGATTTCATCAACAGTTACCAATCGACGCCAAAAGTCCGCCCAATTCCGCATCAGCAAGTCCAAACACTCTTTCGAACTGCTCTCGCGTTCGTGTTTTTGGTCAGGAGTGCGCATGCGTGGCACCCAGCGGCAGGATAACTTTTTCATATGCAGAATATTTCCCAGAATATGGCGTGTGCGCTCAGTACTAATCTTTGTGGTATCTGCTAGCTCGCGCAACTTCACTTCCCGGTCAGCCAACACCATTTCATGTATTTTTTGACATTATCCTCTGTAAGCGCATCGGAGGGCCTGCCGCTGCGGACTTGATCGGTAGTGGAGTTGCGGTCACCACGAAACTCTCGAAACCAATACTTGATGGTGAAATCTGACGGAGCATTAGTCCCATAATATTTATCTAACTTTTCTTTTGTTTCCTTCGCCATTTTGCCTCTCAAAACATAATGTTTTATGAGAGAACGAAAATCGTTTTTGTCCATACTCAACATGATGCCAAACACGTCAACAACAATCAGATTTCAAAACAAAACTAAAGTTAGTATCGCACTGAAATTTGGCATGTCTGCCTAAATATAAACGGACTTAGAGGCACCATAACCTTTTTTGCAGTAGCAGCGCATTCTGGCGGTCAATGAGGTTACTTTTCACCCCACATACTATACAAAAATTGACTGATAAGTGTGGCTTTCATGCCGTTGTTGGGCCCTATTTTTTTGGAACACACTAAAGTGCTATTATGTGCACTCAATATTGGTGAGATGTGCTTTCAACAGGGCGGCGCCACTATCCACATAGCGGACTTAACAATTGCAATTTTGTGAGAGTTTTATTTTAAGATATGGGCATGTCAATTGGCCGTCTCGCTAGTAAGGTTTTACACATCTAGACTCTTTTCTTTAGGGCTACGTCAAGTCATTGGTCTATACCAACAACCAGCGATGTTAGATGTGCTCAGAATATGTATTGAACGTGAAATTATCGGATTATCGGCCGAAATGTGTGGAAGTGTATTTTAAAAATGAACTCCAATCAATCGATAGCAGCAAATATGCTCCTATTGGATAAATGGATGACTTCAATGGGGAATAAAAGTGTTTGTCGATATCGCTTATAGTTTGTGTTTTATTAAAAAACAAAAATGTATAATGCTTAATGGAAAACTTAATATAATAACAAATAAAACCCAACCCTGATACGATTCTTTGTTTAAAAAACATGAATTTTGACCACAATTTCCTTTAAGGTTAACTTAATGGTTCATGCACACCTTAATATATAACACACATGTATCCATCAATGTACAAAAATTTGGCATAAAAAAGTAAAAAAAAAAGTGTCTTCAAATCCACGGGGAGAATCCAACATACGATATACCAAGCACAGCAGGATCTATAGCTTGATCGATGAGGCATTTTACCTGATCTTCAACGGATAAATTTTCTTTAGGTAATCTCGAACGTATATTAAATTGGCTTTGCCCGCGTAAGATCTTCATATATCCCTCAAGGAATTCAATATTTCTAAAAAAAAAAATAAAATATGAGAACATCTCTACTGTTATCGACATAAAACAAACCTGGAAATGAGTCCCACATTTAGTTCTCTCTCAAACAGATACATCGGATTCGATCCCTGCAATTTACACCTTGCTATGTCGATGCGATCCCTCGGTTCCCATGCGCGTAAAATGGTTTCCTCACCTTCACTGATTCTATCCTTTACCATGTCTAACCAGTTTACAGAAGGCTCACGCACAAACACCTCCATACATGCCAAAAGGATACGTTCTGCATTGCGAAACACTCTCAGTGCATGTACCATACATTTAAATATCAGTCCAGAAGTATTCATTGGTGCCATTGCGTTCACCAGATGTGGAGTCAATCTAAATGGCGTCAGTTCGGGTACCTTTTGATCCCTTGTTCCCGATCCAAATGTAAATCCAAAATCAATTCCAGTCACTGAGCCATTAGTGACAGAAATTAATGTATTTTGTAAATGCCGATCACCAACTCCAAGAATCCAGTGAGCTATATTCATTGCAGCCAACGAGGTTGCAAAATTATAACGTAGGGTAAAGAAACTTTCGGGTGATATTGCCATATCCATTAGGGCTATCTTCACAATTTCAGGATCTATCTCATTTTCCAGAGAACGTAAGTTAATAAGCAATTCATCCCTGGTGTATCTGCTTGCAGCCATTCCATAAATTGTAAGATTATTTCCCTTCGCTAATAAGTTTGATGGTCGTCCAATAAACTCCAAGTATGATCTGACTGTATTTTCTATTATTTCATGACTATTTGGACAATGTCGGCTAAAGCAGTTCAAAATAAAATCATGCAGAGAGACTGTATTCTTCACCCAGCTCAAAACTCCACAGTTACGATCAATCGGAACGACTTGATAAGAGCGGATGTAAAGATTGTGAGACTGGCAATTCTTGTCTTCTTGTAATTTTTGTGACATCAGTTGGAGGATTTGTTGAATTCGTTGATCTTGCTTTAAGTCTTCGCCGTGTTTGACAAGGAAGTCATAACTATATCCATTGCTGCCATGGATAGTTATACGGAGAGGATATCTCTGTGAAATGAGCACACGTATTTTCGCATTAAATCTGACAATTTTAGTGTGCTCCAATACTTTGGGGTCAGTTTCAAATGAATGTTGTGCATATTGCCCTGGAAGTTCTATGTAGTTCTCCTCACCACACCATTGGTAGTTCGCTAGCAAAGGACATATAGTTTCCAATCGTAAAGTCGTTTCTGATGACTGAAGAAGTCTTCGAAGTGATCGCACTATTTCGGATAAGGTTTTTCTAATGTGCTCTTCGTCACAAGCAAAAGAAAGATTTACTAGTTCTTCTAATTGCGGTTTGAACTTCAATAGTCGACGATAGGCGACACCTTGAAGTCCGTTCTCCCCACAGTAAATTTCTTTTAAAAGTTGTTTTGCCAAATTTTTAAACTGTACATCTTGTATGTCATACTGATTCCGAATGTCTCTGTCGAAACTCTCTAACTGTGCGATTAGGTAGGCTTCGGGAACAGCTAGATATTTGAAACTTTTAATAAATCTATCACACAATTTATGCTGTAAACTATCCATAACACTTTTGACTTCTTTGCGATCTATATAGTTCTCAGAAGGTGTTTTAAAATGAAGTTGAAACATTGCCTGCTTGTGCCATATGTTGAAAGGATAACGCAGAGCTTCTGGGTATATGGATGCAATTTTTTGTGTTATAGAATCCAAGTAGCAAGGAACAGTCAATTCTAGATGCGAAAGAATCTGTGGAATCCATGCAAGATATGCCCAAACTGGAACATCACGTGATTGTTCTTCGAAATAACTATGAAGTATACCACTTTCCATTGATGACAATTGGAGGGCACATGGGAAAAGTTGTCGTGACTCTTTCGAACCAAATCTCATTCCACTAAATACAGAAGAGATAAATACCTTCTCAAGCTTTAATTTTGCGTAATTGGTAGTCTCATTGCGATTAAGATTATCGTATGCAAACTGTGCCAGACTCAAATGACCATCCGCAAGTGTTTTTACATCGAGGGAACTTGAATTACTAGAAGCGACTGATATTTTCGACTTAAGTGCTTCGAATGCTTGGTTCAGGAATTCAGCTTTTATGTCTTCTGATCTATTGTTAGTCATTTTTCTTAAGGTGACCTCTGCGACTTCGTCGAAATTTTGACGTTCTAGCTTTTCAACGATCCCCAGTGCTATTTTTGCTTTTAAACCAAAAGCTTCGACATGTATTTCAGGACTTTGACACACCATATCCGAATTAAGTAGAGCAGTTATGGTCTCCCATGCAGCTTTGACGTGATCTAAAGGATTGCCTATGCGATGTGACTGAAGGAATATGTTTTTGACTTTACTCAATTTATAGGACAACATTTCACTTTGATTGGATTCATTTGGAAGAAGCCGATCGTAAACTCGCTGTGCGAGAGCAAAATTCTTTTGGTGTTCTGCAGCATTGAACAGCTGCAGAGTCATGTTGTACGTGGATTTCGTCAACTCTTCTTGTTGTTCTTCAACTGAAAGTAAAAAAGTTTAACGATTGCCGTTGTCAAAATAATAATATTGAATAAGAATTGTAAAAGCAAACACAGTACCATTTGGATAAGATGTATAGATTAAATAAATGGGTTCGGACACAAATAGAAATTATGTTTGAAAGAACCAACACTTTGAGAAAATATGGACCCCCTGGAGGGTTTTTTAATCGAATTTTCCGAACCCATGCTGGTAACTGGAAACACAGAATACTATATCTCAGTTTTCTTTCTTTGTTAACTTGTATAGGTCGCAGGTAACTGTCCATAGACATTTATTGCAATTTCGGACTATGGTCTGGCTTAATCTAGCACATAAAATGGAACTTCTCTGATGGTTTGTAGACGATCTACCTATTAATACTAACTTGATCAGAAGGTGACTTCCTGTGACTTCTTTCTGTTCAATCGAGTTAAAAAACCACTACGGGGAACGCGTTTCAGCAGCCCAGAGGAAGTAATGGAAAAATAGCCAAGCACACAGAGATAGATGTACTCTTGGCTACTTAACTTTTGCAAATGTCAAGCTATGACGCTAAGATTAAGAAGGAATATCAACGACAGATGTACCAACTTAACAAAACAGAACTCAAATCGGAACAATGGGAGTACCACAAGGTGGTTATTCCGGAAACTTTTTGATCAAGGTAGTATATCAGCTTCGCCGAAAGAAAAACAAAGAGCAGGAGAAGAGCCCGATTGAGGTCTTTGGAGAGGATGGATAAAATAGCATGTAGAGTTACTACTTCTATTCTCTCAGAAGTTTACCAAAAAAAAAAAAGGAAAACAAACCGCAGACGGGAGACTTAGGCAAGAAGTTCTAAGCTTTCGCGTATCTTATGACAATCCAAGCACCACGGCTAACATAAGCACTCATGAGCCTACGAAAAACAAAGACGACGCCACCGAAGGATGTGTTTACGAGCTTTTCGACACGATATTTGAGCAATGTTCGAAGTATGACGTTTCAGACCAGGAAAATCCACGGTAAGTGAGGGTAAAACTAAATATATGTTGTCAACAAGAAGGGACATAAGACATCGACGATTTGGAAAGGACTATTTTTACCTTCGCTCGGCTATAAATTCTGGCAACAATACCTCTGCAAACATAAAACGAAGATTCACTCTTGTCAATTACTGTTTCTTTGGGCCAAGAACGCAAAAACGAAAGTCCTGCCTTATGGCGCTGAAGCTTGGATTCCATGGAAAGAGAGACAAATTCTTCGAAAAGTATTCGGTCCCGTTAGCAGGCAAAGATCGAATAGATGCTTTCAATTATTCTTAATTCCTTGTGATCGCAGATCCGCAAAACAAAATAGAACCTGAAGAGCGACCTTCCAGGAAGTGGAAATCGTGAAAGAGGTCATTGGCCCGATTCACATCTTCTCGTACAATTTCTGCCTTGAAAATGTTATAGAGAATTGCGGATTTGAAAACGTAGGTTTTAATGTAAATAACCTACTTTAAATTATATTGAAGAAAGAGCTGCAATCGCACCTCCAATCACTGAGAAGTAAGAAAACAATTGTGCAACGAAGTTTTTCATTTAAAGCGGTGCTTAATAATAGTTTGATTAATGCTCATCATCAATCACATTTGGAAAGAAAGAACGTCTATGGGCCTAATTTCCAAAGGAATAATGCCACACTTTTTTCTGGCGAATCTCCGGTTAGTAAGTCTCTTTTAAATATCAGCAATGTATTCGATATAGCAATTAATTCCGCTTTCGGTTTTAAGGCGGAGGATGATATCCCACTACCTGCGTCTAAGCTGACATTCCTACAAGGATGTCTACTGATTGACTTGAAGAAAACCTTCGATACGCTGTGACAAAAACACTGATATCAACATCTACCTAATAGATTTAAAAGAGTCTTTGGCAAGAGCCAAAGGTCATTATGCTCTTAAAAAGAGACCGTTTTATAGCAGCGAATTCGGTGCGAGGGTGAAGATAGTCTTTTACATGGTCATTGACTAGTCTATATTACGTTTGGATGTCCGGTATGGTTCAACATGAGAGCAATTGCATTTTGGAAAAGGGTTGTCTTCGTTGGGACACCAGAATACCAAAGTCTATCTAATATAACCGACGAAACAGTAAAATCGGAAAATTTAGTTAGTAAACTGACTTGAAGGCATACTTAATAGAATAATACCTTTTAAGGACAGACAATCTTACCTCCGGACTTACTCGTCAATATTTTAGCTGGGGACTACTCAACAACAGCACTCACGTCGACATTTAAGCTGATTTTAGAGTATTTTTTTCTGGGTTAATTATAACATATGTAAAACAATTAACAAATAAAAGTACTTACTTTGTGCATCTTGTAGGGTCTTGACTCCAAGTGCCGCAATATATTTACGATAGCCCACAACCGTATTCCATAAACGTAAAGAATCAGTTCTATCTATAGCGCATGAATCCCATCTCATACACAATCGACTAGCACTCCCTTTATCAAATCCAGTTAAAAATTGTTGCGCATAGTAATCGATTTCAGCAACTCTTTGTGCCGTAAGTAAACTTTCCAATTTGGTCTTTGCACACAGGGAACTCGTGACACTCCATTCGCGTAAGAATTTCTTCAAAAAACTCTCATACAACACACGGCACTGGCGGAAATCTCTATTTGCTATCCATAACATCATAATTTCCTCACAAAATTCATTCTTTATGTGATCTGCTTTGTCTGCTATCATCATCCATTCCTTGATTGTGGTTAGGAAATCTCTACTCTCAATATCGCCCTCAAGTAAAAGCTGTATCTTTGCATGCAACAGTTTGGGAAGAAGAAAATTCAAATTGTAATCATCTGTCCAGAGTTCTTCAAGTGCATCGATTTCATTACATATGGCTTCGCTAACATGTGACCAATTACTTAACTCCACAGAGCATTCATAATAACAATTGTATGCATAGTATTGTTCAGCATAGACATTTCTGCCGATCACATCGACCAACAGTGATTGTGCTTCGTCGGCGCGACCGTTTGCCCTCAATTCGATTGCTTCTGCGAGTCTAGGATCTGTACGAATTTTATCAGCAAAAATTGCCGACACCACTTCAAATTCCTTTAAAGAATTATAAATATCCGCCAATTCTTGCCAATGTTGAGGTTCCAATGATTCAGAGAGATTATCATCCCAATCGGCATCAAGGCGATTTTCCAAATACAAAGCACCAATGGTGAGATTTTTAGTAACCTTGGCTACTTTGGTCACTTGTTTTGGTGGCAAATTGAAGGCACTGGGTTTAAGAAGACTCACTTCAAGGAAGGCTGAAAAAGTTGTTGACTCACACGCTGTCGAATTACGTAAAACCAACTGGAAGATGTCATCAATTTGATTGAGAAACCTTTTAGAGTCTGATTCTTCTGCTTCAAGTATGGCTGAAAACATGGCGACGAAAACTTGTTTGGCAATTAACAGATCCTTTCGTGCCAAGGCTTGTAGAGGAAGAAGGAAAGCCAAGTTGTTTATAAGTAAATCAGGATATTCACCAAATCGGTAGCGACGATAAAGCTTCACATCGGATTCCTTAATCTTTGCAGATAATCGTCCATCACTTTTTTGGACTGTACCCCTTCTATCCTTTTCTTTTTCATTTGAAAGACGCTCCCCAGACCTACGTGGTTGACAATAAGTTTGGGTTTTGCAGACAACAGTCTGTGAACGACGATTAAGTACATGAGTTCCAACTTCGAAGGGCATTGAGGATTGACTAAGCATATTGAAGTTTTCCCTTGCTTGGGTTATTATGGTGGGATCTTGTGTCGGTTCGAAAACATAGTTTGCATTTGTATTTGGAATTAAGCTACACAGTTGAGTTGCCTTAAACAGACTCGGTCTAGTCTGTTGGCTTTCAGCAAACAACGGAGGCATTGTATAGGTTGAACGGGTTCTGAAATTTGTTTTGATTTTGTATTCATAAAGCTTAGCATCTCGATCGTCTTCAAATGCAAAGATTTGCTTTTTTGACTCTGGACTCTCAATAGCGGGATCAAGAATAAGCTGAGCACAGAGAACAAGAAAGTGTCTCTCCCCGTTAATGGCATATGTTCGAAGAAGAAAAATTAGACGCTCAATGATGTTCGATGATATTTCCGATTCCTTCGACCAGAAATGATAGATACGCTTCTGAATTTCAATGTCTGGATCACTAATGCCTTTTAGGAGCAATTTTACTGCTTTATCTCTGAGCTCAGTGGTATAGTTCTGCGCAACGTAAATACATATCTCATAAGCGACTTCGCGGCATTTAGTGTTCTGTAAGTCCAATGACTCTTCGACCAATTGAAACAGCATTCCAATGTCATAAGTTTTCAACATTGGCAAGGCGCGGTTGAGAATATGCAAACTTAAAAGTTGATAATTTGAATGTTTAAGCAAGTCTCTGATACCAATTCCAATGATCGTATTGTAAATTTCATCCTCTTCGAACGATTCAATTCGAGAAAGGATCATCTCAAGATACAATTTTTTTCCTGCCCCCACAGCTGATGGGATTTTAAAGCATATTGTCTCTCGGACGTGGTCTATGATTTCGGGACTGCTTTTATGGATGTTATGAGCTATGTCACAGAATCGCTTTTCACTTTTGTGATCTTTTTTCGCGATAAGATGTTGTAGTCGAGTTCGTATGTCGATGGTTAAATTCTCTACGCTAGTTGTATCACCTAATTTAGTCAGGATAGCTAAAGTCACACCTAGAGCATAGGCAGCAAGTCGCAATATATCGTTGGAATCATTTTCAATATTCGTCAGGATAGCATTGATGTAGAGAATTTTGTTAACATCTGTCCAGGGTGTCAAATTGTTTGCTAGAACTACTCCCAAAATGGTAAGACCACACACGTTGGCCGTGGAATCTTTTCGTTGGCTGCGTGTCATCATGTCGAGAAGTAAATTACTTGGTACTGTAATGATGCTTTTCCAAATATACAACATTGCTTGGACGAGTTCTATGTTGAATTTTACAATATATTCTGAACTGCTCCAGGCGTTTTTCATTACAAATTTTAGCAGATCTTGAATGAGAGCAACTTCATCGGCAGCAACAGGTAAGTGCAATTGTTGATCAGCTGAAAAAAAAAAACGATAATTGGGTAATTGCGGCATAGTGATTAGAATGTTTACGAAATAAGTCTGCCTAAGCATACGGAAAAAAATATTAAGAGATCGGGAAACTAATGTCTGTGTTTCAGCAGAGCAATTCCTTTCACAAAGGGAGGAGGATTGAGCTTAAACGTAAATGAGAATGTTTAGAGTAATGAGACACTCTAGACCGCCGAAGTCTTGAAAAAAAAGAGTGTAGATTTGGAGGTTAGGTTTGGGACACAGTCTCGTGACTGATGGCATACGATGGAAGGATTCTGGCTATAACTCCGATTAATTGCTGCAATGTCTTTATTAGACCGAGCAACATGAACACGAACAGGACTTTGTTGGGTTTGAACTGACCCAAATGGCTGAAATTTGTCGATTATCCAAACCGAAGATGCATTATAGTGACCGAAAAATCCAAGACAGTTTCGAACCGTTCTCCCCAAAAATGTTTCCATTTCAGTAGTAAATTTTCACAAATTTTATGAGCTGTGCACGTCCGTGTAATTCTTCGTGAGTTAGCCTTAATGTTTACACATGACAGCTGTAAGAGAACAACGCGGTACGGCTGACATAAAGCAATGCCGAAAAATTTAAAATAGGCGGTCTTAATGGGACACATTTTTACTAACGCAATGTGGTCAGGACTTGATACTGAGTCAAACCTAGCTCAAGTGGCACTGTAATATGAAACGTCTTCAAAATCAAATTCATCTAACACAAAACCTACCAAACCCGCTGATAATAAGGTGGAAATCATCTATAAAAAACTCCTCTGTAAGGCAAAAACACAAATCAAAAACAAATTATCTAAACCAGAACACACGTTAGTTTACATTTCTGATCCAACTAAGTAAACGATAACGCCATAAACACTACAGCCACTACATGTCTTTATTTGGAAGGTTTGCGCGAAGCATGCACACTCCGTCGATGTGCCTATTAAACCAAGTATAAACAAAAACTGCAATGTATTTCTGCTCATGGTGCATGAAATCGATATAGCAGTGGGTACCCAAACGTCATTTCTCAATTAATATACTCGAGCCGAGCTGCTGATGCTTTTGCTGTGCTGACATTGATTTTTAGAACTCAATACAGGCAGCATAAGACTTTTTGAAGACCATTATCTTATCTTTAAAATATTCGCCAAGCACACTACCATATTTTGACTACAATAAGTGTGTACTAGACTCAATAATGTTTCGCCCCGTTGCCAGAGATGGTGTCGTACGGATTATACTTTTCAACAGTACTGCTATTGTGCAACGTAAAGATTGCGCAACAACGAAGAAAAAACTCTATCTTGAACACGAATATATGCATTTGCTCGCAAGAAGTGATAAAATAAGCAAAAGTTGGGAAGAGCGTTATAAACAAAAAGAACTATAAACAAAATGTTCCTGTTTGAAATAATAGTAGTGTTGATTGAAACTAAGAAAACAACAAAATTTATTAGACATTAAAAAAAAAATAGGTCTTAGACAAAAGATTACCTTAATACTTAGTTGTAAACCCCTTATTCTCTAGCACTGATTTGCACCGACGCGACGTGGCATGAAGTCCACCAAATCTTTGCATCTCTTGGTGGTAATATTCTGCCACGCGCTTTGCACTACTTGCCAAAGTTCTCTATTATTGGTTGGCTTTACGTTCGCCACTGCTTTCTTTAGGTCACACCACAAGTTTTCTATGGGGTTAAGGTCTGGTGACTGTGCGGGCCACATCATAACATTAACCTCATTGACCCGAAACCATTCCTTGGCTTTTTTGCTGGTATGTTTCGGGTCAATATCTTGCTGAAAGACCCAGATTAATGGCATTTCATATTCTGCATAAGGCAACATTATCCTTGCAAGAATATCAACATATACAGTCTGGTCCATTATCCCAGAAATAAGATGGATGGGTCAAACACCTTGGTAGGAAAAACAGCCCCAAACCATTATTTTTGAAACGTCGTGTTTTATGGTCGGTACAGTTTTTTGAGGGCGATATTCAGTGTTTGGAGAGGGGCGAACATATTGACGGGAGCCACATCCTCTAAATATATTGCGCCATTTTTCCACAGGCCAGGTGACGTGTTCTTTAGGAAAAGCTATCCGAGCTGCTATGTGCTTTTTGGAGAGTAATGGTACCTTGTGCGGACTCCGAGCGTATAGCCCTTCAGATAACAGCCGCCTGCGGACTGTGACAGCACTAATACTTAGCCCCAACTTCTTTTGGATGACATTTGAAGGTGAAGAGGGGTGCGTCTTGCTATATCTTACAAGTCGCCTGTCCTCCGATTCTGATGTTTTTTTTTTTCGTCCACGACTTTCGGGGTTAGGATGGTGCTTTAATGCGTTAGCAATCATTGGAGCTGTACATCCTATGATTTACTGAATTTGTTTATACGTTTTTCCATCCGCTCTTAATTTTAAAATTAATTTTCATTCCTGCTCGGACCTAAATCAAAAATATTTATTTGTTCTTACTTTTATGTATTAATTTTTAAGTTAATTAGCACACTACTATTTTTTTTGAACAGCTGTATAAGCACTCCGCTAGACCTTTAACGACTGATTGATACTACAACCGACATTCAGTGGAAAATATAATCAGTATTTATTTTGTCAATTACCGTTATACATTTCTGCAGGCTGCATTCAGGGAAAACATAACAAAATTTGCTTGGAATTGCTTGGGATATGAAAATTAAAAGTGCACTACTATTATTTTGAACACAGCTGTACATGAAACACAACGAGTTAAGATACTATGCTATGATCCACGGCATCTGGTGGCGCAATTAATTTACTTCAACTTATCGCCTACGAAGGAGCTTGAGGTAAGAATAGAATTGGCCAAACAGACAGAGTTAGATATCAACTAAGAAGCTGAAAAAGATATAACTGAAACCAGATGAGAACGCAAAGATTCAGCAATATTCAAGCGCAGAGCAGAACAGAGAGGGAGAGAAATAAAAAAATCGAGAAACGTGAACGCATAATAGGCGCTGTGAACTGCTTCATTAAAGCCCACCTTACACAGAAGTGTTGAGCACAGGCGGACATGCGCAGGAGTATGATCTGGAAACACTTTGGCAATGTGGTGATTATATAAAAAGAAATGTCTGAATCGTAACTTCACATAGTACTCTTACAACTCAGGGTTGTAAGATGTGTTCCTTAAAAATGAAATAAACAAATAAGTTGTACTACTTACACCAATCGATAAGCATCAAAATCTGGTCAGTTATAAAGAAGTTTAAGTTGCTTCCGGCACACTCATCCACCAACATTCGTAAAATTGGCTTGAACAAAACATGCGCAAATTGACTGAAAACATTTGAGCAATTATACACTAGTTGCGCCAGAAAAACGCGAATATTTTTGTGATATTCACAGCCTCCTATGGCGTTAGCTATTGCTTGAACCCACGGATAGGATCGCTTAATACTGTTGTCAGTTATAACAGGTGTAATACCATTCATGTACATGAATTCAACGACTCCACACAACATTTTCATTACTTCTTGTGAATTTAAAGTGTGATTTTTCAACTCCACTGCTATGCGTTCAGCTGATTTATCTCGCCGTTGTAATACTTCAGAATCAAGCCGAACAGAGTACGACGTCATATCGATTCCTCTAACATCTTGACTTAAACTTGATCCCATAATATTCTCCGTTTGAAGTCGTCGTGTTGAAATTGCCTGCTTTAATGAAGCAGATGATCCGATATCGAGCCGTCGAATGGCAACAAAGCTTTTTTTTACTCTTTTTGGCGTGTCTAATTCTTGTTTCTGAAAAAGGTCATCACTCGATAAGGAGCAATCGATTACTCTTGCCCAGATGATTTCATTTTTCCTGGTATTTTCCTCGAATAAAAACTTGGAATAGAATTTTAATTGTGTTTGTGTGTTGCTAACAAGTGCGCAGAGGGCACAATAAGCCGCACACTGATATATTCTAAACAATGCAGAAGCTTCTCGATTTTCAGTGGAAAATTCTTCAATCCGCACGTAGAAGGCTTTCTTGGTAAATGTCCCGACAAGTTCACTATCAGCTTTTGGTTGAGTTAGCAGTTCTATCGCAATTGGACAAGTTGTACTCCAGTAGAATTCCTTTTTGACAATTCCAAAAAAGTGTTCTAGCAGTTTATAGCCCATTATTCGATTTGTAAGAGCTTGTTCAACAGATCTGCCGGACGTTCCAATCCTGTAGTTAGCTTCAATCATAAGGTTTATTTGTTTTATTTTAACTGCAAAGAAGTCCACCAGTGCCTCATCATTGCAGTTATCGAAAATGTTTATAAGGAATCGAGTAAAAATCGTCATTCGAATCGTTGGCTCATACTGTTCATTAGTAGTAGTATCAAATGTTCGACTCAATATTTGCACTTGCTCGTCTTTGGAAAGACTTGTTGTAAATGTGTTTAATTCGTGACGAATTTCATCTTCTACAAGATGATGCGAATCGGAGGCAGTGCATTTGAATAGAAATTCCAAGATAACAAAGGATTTAGACTCGACGAGGGCTTTCAGTAGTGAAATGAAAGCAAACTTGAGACTTGTTTCTTCCAAGCTATTTGGGGAGAATTCTGTTGAGCGTAGGGGAAAGTGTTTACATTGAAGATGTTCTAAAGCTGACATGAGTTCAATATTTTCGTAATCTGATGCGGATACCATTATTGGGAGGAGGGTTATTATTTTGCATTTCTTTTCCAGACTCGCCTGATCGCATCGTAGTTTTTCTAAGATCCAATTGCCTACTGCCGACACTGATTCGTTAATATTGATTGAGCTTTGTTTTGTAATAAGTAGAAGGATTCTTAAATATTCGATAATTTGAAAATCGTCAATTCCACTTGTACAGTGCTGTATTAAAGTGGTCAATTCCTTCATGCACAGGTTGGTGATTGTTTGAAGCCTTTCGTGTTGGTATTTAAGTTTGATTTTGTATTCAAGCGTTGCAGTTAGAATTCTTAGTACATAGGATCGCTCATCTTCGCATAGGTTTGGTATTCGAGTAAAGCACTCCTTAAAAAATCTGAAAGAAATTTGAATTCATTGTTAATTAAAGATACCGATATTCAATGATAATTAGGATAGAGCAAATACATATATTTCAACGTTAATCGATTGAAAAAATTACACGAGATTGGATATATACCGACAAACAAACAAAACAATTTTAACTTGGCTTTGTGACTAGAACTTTCAATGAATTTTGTCCATACTTTGGGTTATTGTTTGCACCTGGTGAAGAAGAAGAAACCCGGTGAAGACAGTCGGAAAGCATAACCTCTATTCGACAGTGGAAAATTGCTTCAGGTTAATTATTGTAACTACATGCTGATATGTGGGACTCCTCTGACTTCAAATAAATTGATTAACGCCAGACCGGACAATCGAATCCACAACGTACCACTCGTCGTAAAAAAAACTTGGTTGACAACTTTGATTCTATGTACTTTCAGAAGTTAAATGTCGCCTTTGAGCACACATTGTAGGTCGATTTAGAGGCTGACCTTAATCTGGTTGGGTTTTCGCGTTTCGAACAAAATTCAAATCCCAATCATTGGGTTCTTTAACGGCAGACTTCAGCAGACATAGATTTTCATTACTTGAGCGAACAAGTAATAATTTGTATCACGGTTAAATTCATCAGCAAAAGCCTTATATTTGCAGAAAGAAAGTAAATTGAACTGGAACAATTGGGTTTTAAACGTCTAAGCTTCATCAGAATAGACAAACGTTTGGTCAGGGGATACTTTCTCAATGGATTTGATTGATACAAGAGGCACTATGCACCAATCAACATAAAATAATCAGGTAAAAAAGAGAAAAAACATGTGGCAAGTGAACGGTGTGATGAGGCTACAGATCCTGTCACAGATTTTCTCGTCAGCGGGGATAAAGTCAAATAGGTGGGCAGAAGTCGAATTGTTCTCTAGTAGTTATATTGTTTCGAACACGGCTACTTTTTCGGATTTGTTGTCCAGATAAAACCACCAACTGTTCCTGTAATGGTGGATATAAATCAGCTAAAATAGACAATAGAATTGACAAACACAACTCTCCGTAAGTTATTCGAAAAAAACCGACACTACAGATTCTAGAACTCCAGTTCGGGTGGAAGTACAAAATCAACTATTTCTTTAAAATGTTTTGAATTTGACTTAACAGCGTGGATAGTATTTGTAACCAAGGGTAGAGCTACAATTTAGAAAGTCAAACTTAAACCTTAGGTTAGGTTAAAGTGCCTGTTGGAAAAGAAAACCAACCCACGTAGGACTATTGGCCCATTGTGATGCCACGTGGATCAGTGGTCCTTCTACTCCAGCAATCATTTGGAGCTTTTGATAAGGCGTAGGAGACTTTTGATGTCTGTGTTGCTTTAGTTACTTAAGTCATTGTAGATGTAGGCTCCTAGGTGGAAATTTCTTCTTTGGGAGAGAGCTGGACATGTACAGAGGAGGTGATGGATTGGCTCCTCCTCCTCCTCGTTCATGCAGCTTCTGCAAAAGTCGTTAGCAAACATGCCAAGCCTTCTTGCATGTTTACCTATAAAGCATCCAGTGATGAAACCTATAATGGCGCTTAGATGTTTTCAATTTAGAAGGATTAAACTTTGTTTGGTCACTAAACATAATGATCCAACTGTTCACCTATGGTTTGTTCTTCCACCTGTAGTTCTAGTTTGCAGGTGTATGTTCTGCTTTTCAAGTGTAATAGGCATAGAAGTGAAACCTTAGATTGAACTATTTTATGCAGTAAACCTTTATGTGTTCAACACAAATAAAAAATTCAAAAATTGGGCGCTTGTCCTATATATTGAAATCATCACGAGGCTAAAGCTAGAATAATTCTGCAAATAAGACTCGGATATTATGTTAAACCACAAATCGAATGGAGAATAGCGATGTTAATGCTCAGTATATGGTAATTTCAGGAGCAGTTCTGTATTAATGTAAAAGGTAACCATTTCAACAAAGAAGACTTCTAGTTAATTTTTGATACGAAAAGAACCGAACAATTAATGTATATGACTTCAACCACCACCCACCCTAAGAAAATTGCCAATGACACAATTATATCAAACATTTAATTTAGGTATTTTAAATTGCACATGGGATGGTCCACATTACTAAAGAGAAATAATCTAAGAAAAACAAACTGGATAGGGAGCTAGAGCTTGGCAAATTTAAACACAAATCGGTCTAAACGAGCAAATTAAACAGAACGTAAGAGAATAAAAAAAGCTGTTCAGAATCTGAATAGTGCATGCGCCGATTGTTTTCAACTAGTTTGTACTACCTCACCTTTAACAAAATAAAACTTAGGTCTGCAGTCTTCAAATTATTTGAAGAATGCTGAAATCCGACTAAAAGGAAAATAAAGAAAGTTATCTAGGCATCGAAGTGTGCTTTCTATAAAGACGAAAAGATCGAGCCACAGTCCCAATTCAGCTATTCTAGGATTATGATGTAAGAATATATATGATGTAGATTGTGTCGACTAGATAAAGAGGCCTTGATAAGGTTGTACACCAAAAATGGGCAAATACTCGTATTATTGATGACTTTCCATGTCCTTAAGACCCATTAGTCTGCCTTTCTCTATGCCATGAGTTGTCTAGCTTCATCAGTGTAAAACTAAATACCCGTACGTCAAATGTATCTTTTGTCAAAGATGCAACATGTCCACTAAAGTGAAAGATTTTGAAAGACCGACACATTTAGAACCCTTTCGAATGCATAAATCCATTTAGGTGGCGCTACAGTCCGGGGTGGATCTGGGCCTCGGCCAAAAAGCATCTCCAACCAGCTCGATCTTATACTAGCTGCCTCCAGTTTCGCAAGCTTAGTTGGCTGAGGTCCCCTTCCACTTGCGTGCGCCACCTGAAACTCAGTCTTCCTCTATAGCGCTGTCCCTCGGCGCGGAATCGAAAACTTTTCGGACCGGTGCGTTGCAGTCTATCCACTCTACATGACCCAGCCACCCAAATCAGTCAATGGATCTTCAATCTTCTGCCTAAGTCGATGTCGCTGTCGCTGTCTATACAATTCGTCGTTGTATCTCTTCCTTCACTCACCATCAATGCAGGTCGGACCGAAAATCACTCGAAGAAAATAACTGTGCAATGAAGGCTATTTTGTTTTTTAAGCTAGGAACTTGACAACTTTGAATTTAATTTGTGAACGCACTCTTTCACTAATCATCAAACTGTCACTGTCAATTTATTCAGTTAACTCAACATTTTCATCATGGTAAAGTACACGAAAGAGCAACGTCTGCAAATAATAAAAATTTTCTACCGAAATTCGGAGTCGGTGACTGCAACTTTAAGAGCGTTCATTCCAATTTTTGGTCGTAATTCTCGCCCTTGTAGACAGGCAATAACAAGTTTAGTGCAAAAATGTGAGTCTACATATTCGTTGTGTGATGTAGCCGTGTCAGTGAGACAACGGGTTGGTCGAAGTGTCGAAAATATCGCTGCCGTTCAGGCGTCCGTAGCAAACGATCCAAATCAGTCAATTCCACGGCGTTCTCAAGAATTGGGCATCGCTCAGACCATATTATGGCGTATTTTGCGTAAGGATTTGGCCCGAATTGGGAGATATGGACTTGGACGACATGTGGTTTCAACAGGATGGTGTCACAAGCCACACAGCACACGTTACAATCGATTTATTGAAGAGTGAGCGTGTTATCTCAAGAGATGGGCCACTCGATTGGGCGCCTCGTTCGTGCGGTTTAACGCCGCTTGACTGTTTTCTGTGGAGCTACGTTAAGTCATTGGCTTATGCCAATTAGCCGACGATGTTGGAAGAGCTCAGAGCCAACATTGAACGCGAAATAGCGGACTTTTCGTCCGAAATGTGTGGCCGAGTCGTTGAAAATTGGGTCCAACGAATCGACCGCTGCAAACGTTCCCGCGGTGGCCATATGAACGAAGTCGAGTTCCATTCATAAATGTTTTGATTGTACTTCAAGCCGATAATAAAGTTTTTGAAATATCTCAAATGGTTTGCGTTTTATTTAAAAAAAAAAGTTGTCAAGTCCTTATTGGAAAAGCCTTATTTTGCAGTACGGCAGTGTCGGGAAGACACTTTAAAAAGGGTACCCGTCAGACGGCTACAATCGAACAAAACCGCCAGGTGTGTTATGGACGAAGCTGGCTTCATTGTCTCTGATTATTTCGTAGCATCAAGTACGGAGTATCAGTGGTGATGTCCCTGCAAGGCTACGATGTCTCTGATATTCTAGGTTTCATAAGGCGACCCTAAAGAAGAAGCTCAGTGTTTGACGATAAACACTACGGAGTATTGGCAACCAAACAGGAGCTGTATTGAATGCGGGCTCAAATCGGGGGAGACTGTAGTCTAGAAATGACGTTCGAACATTTTACCAGGAGTTAAAAATGACGTGTTAAAGAAACAAAATCCGAGCCGAAGAAGGGCATTGAAGTATAGAAGCAGTTGATGCTGAAATTTAAACGAAATACTTCTGCAAATTGTAAAACGGCGAAGGTGACGAACACACCGTTGTCATGTCGGACCGTAAAATCTAACTCTGAAGAAGACCGCGAAAACCACTTCAAATCAAAGTAAATCAAAGTAAAGCAAGCAATTCCTTAACTCAAATAGAGCATGTTCAGTGGCTTTCCTGACGAGTTTTTCAAAGCCGGAGCAAATGATTTTGTAAGGGGCACGAAACGGTTGTAGCAAAAATGGGTAAAACCAACACAAAACATATTCAGTCATCAAGAAGATAGAATATACTCATAATAATGGATAACTATAATTTGGAAGTCTGCTTTAAGCAAGGAAGCCTTTAAAACTCTTCAAAACGTGTAAGATTTACCGTGCGCAACCTGGCTTGGATAACTGTAAGCAGGTTGCTACGAATCCAGCTGGAGCGACATGTTAATTGAGGTTCAGGATTGCTGCAAACTGAAGGTAAGTTAGTTATTCTAAGCCAAAACATTAATCAGACACGTAAGCAATTTAACTTTTTTCATTAAACTTACCGTGGATATTGAAGACGAGTGTGGAGTGCAGACAGACATACTTGGTCTCTTTATAACATGTTTGGCTTTAATAATAGAAATAAATAAATAAAAACAAGATACATATACGATAGAAATAGTGAGCTGAGGTAGACGTTCTAAACATCATCCTCTCTCTTCCTAACGATAGCATGTAAGGCCTCAAAGCTTTTGACGACAAAACGTTGACTTCTCTCGAACAGTTTAACAAAAACGGATCCCTTATAGGTGTGCACGGTGAAGAGTTTTTTTCTTGAACTTCAGGTGAAAAGCTTCATGCAACAGACTACGATTTGATTTTGTTAAACTCTCAGTAAAATAACAATTAATGTCCGAGTCAATTCCTACATCATGAAGGCATAAGTCTCTTTGTTGCTTCCTCCTGTAACCTGCTGCAGCACGCATAACAGCGTTCCTATGGCTTATGTTGGAAAATTGTACAATAATTGGGGGCGGTTGGTGATTTCCTTTAGCTGTCGCTGTCAATTTTGGTTAAACCCGAAAAACATTTCTAAACACTGGTACTTGGCAATTTACGGTTTTACAGAGTTGCTCGACATATGACCTTAGACTTTCACCTTTTGAAACAGGAACATCATATAAAACAGCATCCGTAGCTATTTCTTTTCTTTCAAGCGCATCGACTCTACTGTTTACATCGGCAAGCTTAACCATTAGCTGCTTTGTAAGGATATTTGATTCCATAATCTCCACTCTTTCGATGATGCTAGCTAAAGTTGCATGAACATTATCGATCCGTGCTGCCCATGATTTTTCTAGATCTGCGATCGTTGATAGGAAATCAGTTCGAATTTTGGCTATTTCTGTTCGAATTCTTTCGATGAGAGCCTCATGCTGTTTACTTAACTGATATTTGAGGTTTTTGAGATGAAAAGAGGAATTGTTATTGGTGGCAGTGGAAGATCCGTGATGCATTGTTGTAAAGATTGAGTTCTTGACAACTTTTCCCAAACCTAATGATGACATTGGTGTTGGTGTATTTTTCTTAGAATGACAAATGGATGCGCCTCAGTTAGTTTGTTTTGCTTCAAAACAAATGATTTTGTGGTTTGACTGAAATGCTTTCATAACATAAACTTTTTAAACGATATGTAAACTATATTAACTATTTAAAGAGAATATTTATGAGCAAAACATATAAATTTGTACTTTTAAGCTGATCAATGAGGAAACACTTTTATGCATTGCACTTTGGATCACTTCTTAAAGGAAATTTGCTACAAATTTAAGTAGTGGAAAAAAAAAAAGAAAAATCAGTAAAATGACACAACTAAGTGACAAACTTCAAATCTACTTGCGCTCAAAACATTTGAAAATAACTGCGAATCATCGATGTCTGATAATCAAATTAGTTAAGGTCCTGGTTACAGTGCATAGATTTTCTGACAAAACGTCAAACGGAAATTGTTGTCTTACGCACTAAATTGTATTTTTATTGGTTAAATAATGTAGCCTGTTGTTTTTGAACAATAACGAAACAAAACAAAAAGTCTTTAAATCAAAATTCTGTAGTCATTCAGACTGTTTTTGACGAAGCGCAGCCTATTGTTTCAGTCTGAGACACTCTTGGGCCTACACCGCACTTAATATTAGTTTCCAATGGCTAAATAGTTTTCGGCTTATCAGCATTCCCTCGAGACTGCACATGGTCTCACAAGAAAAGAATCGAGTGGGCTATTATATAATGTTATCGCTGAATTTGTTCCTCAATAAGTCAATGATTTTATGGGCAGTACATCGCATAAGATGATGCTGCTGTACCCGTTTTTTGGCCAAATTTCTTCAATATTTTCGAAGACTTAATCACTAATTGTTGTCCAGTAACGTTGACCATCGACAATAAACTAGACAAACCGCAGCATTGCTTATTTTTGAGCTTTCGAACCAAAATCTTTTACAGTAGATGTCATCAAAATCAACTGGCCCTCCAACTGTTTGTCGATTTCAGATGACTTTTGTATGTTTCGCACATAATGCCAGAGAAATTTTTTCAAGTTGAATGTCATCAATTGTTAAGCAATACATACACTCGAAAACGTTTTACAATCTGAATCTCAGACCAACTTTATTTATAATGATTCTCTGATAAACTGAATTTAATAAGAAAGAGTAAGGACAGTCAGAGTAGCTTTACTTCAAGCCATTGGTAACAAGTGAGACCTCAAACCTTGCATTTTTTTTTCCTTTTGTCACTCAATTTGGGAGCATAGGGCTTCCACTTGGCATCTCCATATCACTCGGTTGGTTGCAGTTATCTTTACACTGTTCCAAGTGAGGTTGAGTTTTCCTAGTTCCAGGAGAATCGATTGTCTCCAGATGTTCTTGGAACGGCCTCTGGATCTTTAGCCTTGAGGGTTCCACCCTAACGTCATTCTGGTAATGCTATCGGCTTTTTTCCTGATGGTATGTTCGATCTATTTCCATTTGCGTCTCTTTATCTGTATCGCAATTGGTTCCTATCTTGTCATTTCCAACAGATCCACGTTCCTGATGGTGTTTGGCCAGAATTTTCGACATATGGTACGGAGACATTTGTTCATGAATACATGCAACATATTGTTGGAAATCAACCAGGTTCCGTTGCCATATATCAGTACTGGCTTGACACATGAGTTGAATACTCTGGGCTTCGTGTTTCTGGAAATCTGGGAACTCCTCCATATAGGTCGTAATTGGTCGAATGCTGCTCTTCCTTTCGAAGTCTGTTATCAACGTCTGCTCCTGCGCCGCCGTCTGTTGTTATTATACTACCTACATATGTAGATAGCTTCTGCTATCTATTCGACGGGGTTTCCTTCAATGTCTCCTCTGTTGCAGGTGTTGATCCTCATGGCCTTAGTCTTCTGGATATTTATCTCCAATCCGGTGCATCGTGCTAATCTTGCGAGGTGTTCTAATTTAGCTTGGATGTCACTGAGCTTGTGTGATAGAAGATAAATATCTTCCGCATAGTCTATGCCTTCGAGTTGTTATTCCACGTCTCTGCGCGCAGACTTCTCTCTACATCCAGGACAATTGTAAACGATTGAGGTGAGAGTTGGCATCCTTGCATTACTCCTGTTTTTGTAGTGAAAGAGTCACTGTCCATTATACGGTACCGCGAGTTCCGAAACTTCGTACATTGTTCTGATGATGTTAACTATTTTTTGGGGTACCCCTTTCAGCAATAAGTATCTCCATATTGCAACTCTTTTGATGGTCTCAAGGGCCTGCTGGAAATCGATGAACAGCAGGTATAGAGGTGTATGGAATTCTATAGACTGCTCAACAGAGTGTTGGCTTGGTCTACGCAGCTTCTATGTGGGTGGAAGCCAGCCTATTCATCTCGTAGATTTCCTTCGATTTTGTGCTGAAGTCTCCCTTGAATGATTGTTGCAAGTATCTTGTATATGGAGTTAAGTAGAGTTATTTCTCTCCAGTTGCTGCATTCTTTCAGGTTGCGCTTCTTTGGTAACTTCACGATTATGCCTTTCTTCCAAGATTAGGGTAGTCTTTCTTCTTCCCATGTCTTTCTGCTGTGAGGGTATAGAAGTTCTGCTGTCAGCGCGTAGCAATTCGGCTGTGATACCATCCTCGCCCGCTGCTTTGTTACACTGCATTTCCATTATAGCATCCTTTATCTCATTGACACTGGGTGCTTCCCACGATATTCTTAAGTTGTTGTCTGTGTGGCTGTTTGCTTCATCTTCATACCTTATTTCGTTGTTGTCATCTACGGTATTGCTAATTTCTTCGAAATGTTCTCAACATCTTTTAGTTTGGGCATCTATGTTCGTTAGTAGCACGCCATTGCGGTCTTTGACTGGTTGGTTCCTGTAACACTTGCGATTTGCGAGACTTTTTATAATCTGGTGTAACTCTCCCGCAGCTGTTTCTGCCGCCATGGCTAATTTTTTCCTGAACTGTTTTTTGTCCTTGCATTAGTCATTGGTTATATGTCTCGGTTATACTCACCTACGGTCTGGTGGATGGCCCTTTACAAAGTTGTCAACAGACAATATTCTTATCGCGTTATGAATCCTTCCAGACAATATCAACGAAATAACGCATTGGTTTCATAAAGACTTTCATGTAAGCATACCCTCTTGATTTTTATACTAGGAAGATAAGTCCGTTATGATCCATTTCTATACGGATGGATCCAAGGTGGACAGCGGGGTTGGTAGCGGTGTTTTCTGAAATAAGCCTTACCTAAGGCTCTCCTTCCGCCGTCCAAACCACTTTAACGTGTTCCAGGCAGAAATTTTGGCAATTAAAGAACTCCTTTCCTGGCTGAAAGGAAATGCAATATCTGCAAAGGATATGTAGATATCTTTTCGGACAGTCAGGTTGCTAAATTCTAAAACCATTCTATCGATCTCGGCATCGATCTCTCATGGAGATGGCAGAGCAATTCAACATTCACCTATTTTGAGTGCCGGAGCATTACAGAGATGTATGTGGCCGATGAATTCGTCAAAATTGGAACCACTATACCTATCTTAGCTGAAAAAGATATCGTCGATATACCAATCGCTATTTGCAAACTAATACTTAAGCGGGACAAACAAATCTTAGGTGGACTGTACGATAACATGTCTAGCGACAAAACAAATCTGGCCAGAGCTGGATCTGAATCGCTCTAAAAGTTTCAAAACAGAAAACATCTCAGTATTTAATACATGCATAGCTCGCTCCCAAATAGAAAACAAAACTCCACTTAGGAGCTTTCTTCTACAACTTCCGTACCGGCATGGATAAAATACCTTTATAAGACTTTTGCTCACTCATTTCTTCAATACGCGAGCAATTATTACGTATTACACCCATGTATTGTGCGTTTCCTGTTATGGAGACTTCTTTGGACTGGCATCTTCAACCTGCTAAATTAACTCGGTCGCCTCAAACAATAGACTTACAACCACTTATAATGGCATCATGACTCCTTTTAAATAGATATCAGGAGTTGAGCTTGCGGGTTCAGAAATATGTCAATTCTGCATTCACGACTGATTCTTAACCCGTTAGCTTCTACTCTTTCACAAATAAGAAGTGAAGTGAAATCACTAACGTTATCGAAAGAAAAGAAGTCGTTCCACACTCGTTAATGTTTAACGAGTTCTTCATACGTTTCAAGTAAATTTTGGTACCAGATCCTTAAAAACTCTATCGAACACTTTTCTCATCGATTATCGCAAAATCCAAGTTTCATGCACCCGAACTTAAATGTTTTCCGGTTGCAGCGTGAACTTGACGGAATTGACCGACTTCCGTCCGCGAGAACTTCGACCTTTTCTGGTTATAGCGTGGATTTTATGCACATAAAAGTTATTGGTAGATGGAGTGCTAGAAACTTCTTCCCCTTAACTCTGTTCTAGACAGAGGAGGAGGCTGCAGTTTCGATTTCGAACGCTTGATCGGCTTCAATAAATATTACTCCTGCCAATATATAATATTTCTCATTTCCATTTTAAAAAGTTCGGGTTCTACCATTTGCACCTTCGTATGCACTTCTTTCTTTTCGTCTGCTATACGTTTTGCACACGTCTTCTATCCTCTTCAATTATCTACTAGGCGATAATCTAATGACTCATCTGGATCCTATTTAATCTTTTCGGTTTCCCAAGACAGGCCGTCAACAAAACTAGCACATTTGGCAACTAGCTAACTATTTTGATACCATTTTACCGCAACAGGCTGAGTCTGATACATACTCGTATCTATCCAACGTGTTGTATCAATAGCCGCAGGAGTTACTGAAATTGAAACATCTACAACCTACTTGTTCGTGACCCAAATCGGCGTGAATTTTGTTGGTGTGTTGTTTGCGGCTCCTTTTAGGTTTGGATTCCTTTTTCAGATCCGTAGAATTGTTGACTCTTAAACGTTGCCATTATGACAAGTCAACCAAGAACAGAAGAGCTACTCAACTCTTACAGGAGGTATAAACTACATTATACTTCCAAGTAATCATTCCTTCGAATTTTATTTGGAAAGAAGAATGGATTCTTGAAAGACAAGATGGATCAATGACTATTGACGGGATAAGTTGTGTTTTTTTTTAGGCAGTCTTAATTTGTTTCCCTTTTCCTGATCAGAGTAAAGTGGAAATAATGGCGATAAAAGGATGTACTCTAGGAATATCTGTGCCGTAAAGTTAATCTACAATTAAATCCTGTGAACCAGTCCTTATAAACTTTACAATGCAGCAGACTGACATTGATCTTTCATAGAGATGGCACACCTGTTTAATATTTAAGATAAATATACTTTAGACCTACTGATCGATCGCTACACGTAAATTCATGTAAGCTAGATACCATCGAAAGAGCTAACATTAGGTGGAAACTGGCTAACATGTCTAACAAAAGGTGGATCTCGAACAAAATCACTTTCACAGTTTGATCTCTCTCAACAGACTGCAAATTAGCGGGAACAATAGGTGGCTCAAGGGGAAGGCATGCGCAAAAACTGGGCGTACATTCAGAGTGCTTGTGTAAAAGCTGCATAGAGGAGGAGGAAATAGGGTCCTTTTCACATTTTCTGTACATTCTTAGCTCTGTCCTAGGAATAAAATTCTATTTCACGGCATTAAATCATGATTATCTAAGTGATTTAACTAATGATGCTTTAAGAAGTCTATTATGCTCCATCAAAAGCTCCAATTGGCATAAGGAGTAAAGGGAAATTGTTTAGATTTACGTGGTCCATTATACTTATATTGGTATAAGTAACTCGGTGTTCATTGTATCATTTTAGGAAATCAAATAAAGTTTTGTTGTGATTTTAGGGAAACCAAATATGCGCCCTGAAAACTATAAAGGTAAAAATGAACTTAAAAAAACTTACAGGGTATTAGCCTCCTCATATATGGCCTTTCCGAATATTTCTGAAAACAACCAGCCTTGCTTTATCACCGAATCCGTTTGCTGGGTATACAACTCTGTTGTGTTAAGCATGAATTCCACAAATTCCTTGGAACAATCCCGTACTTTGAATTGAATAATCATTATTATCTGAGCCAGGCGTTTTACAGGCGATGATAGTTTTGCAGCCACCAACTTTCCAAAACTCGAGTGTTTTATACCTTCAAACATGACCTTCATTATGCGTTTACTTGTTGAGATCACATCGCTTCTAATTCCAACCGGCACTTCATCAAATTTAATGACGTCAAAAATCGTCAGCATCCCAGTAAAATGGTCTCCGTTTACAACGGAGATGCCTGTGGATTTTAATATATCCTTCGTTTCATGTAAGAGTTGCTCCATTCTTATGACCATCGTATTGCATATATCGTTGTTGAGTTCAGTGTAGAATTGTTTATAAGGGCAGTTGTTTTGTATTTCTAGGCAAAATCTATTTATACGTGCAGGAAGTTGGCTAGCTAAGTCTAGATTCAATTTTTGTGGTTCATATATCAATTGAAGAATTATTTTCCGTAACAGGCGATTGGTATTGGTACTCCAAAAGTCGGTACCCGCTTCTAAGGCACATCCGGAATGTAGAAACTCTGTCAAGAAATCGATAATGTGTAATAGGATGAGACTTTTCATAACGTTTATGTCTTTGCCGAGTTTTATCTGCACGATTGTGTGAGAAGGTAAAGGAACTACTTGGCCTAATATTTCTGGAATTGTTTTCCAGCAAATATTTTCCAAGTAAAATACAATAACGGGAAGAATTTTAGTTCTATCAAAGAATTGTCTATTGTTCTTGATTGCCTTCTCGTGCAGTAGCCATTTGTAGCACTCAAGTGAAGCAAGGAGAGATTCTAACCATTGGTAAAAGCCCCTTTCCGGAGAGTCATAATTTTTAAGTGTTAGAAATGTGATATCAGGGCGAGCTCGTATACCATATCCATCAGGAGTACCTTCGCAAACTTCCCACAGACGATCTTCGTTTATAAATCTTCTTTCGAAATAAACTGCGAGACTAGATATATCAGATACCTTAGGAGCCAGTATTTGTGCTAATTTCATGCACTTACGCCGATAAAAAGTCTTACTTGACCCAGTTTCCAGGATAAGGAACTTTAAAGCATCGTGCAAGGTGCCTTTGTTTAGAGCATCCGGTATATGACGTTTACTTGATTCTTTGTTGTATAAATAATTCCTTTCAGAGAGGACCCTCACTATATGATCTAAGGCTTCGGAGATCATTTCTAAATCCGAGTTCATTTCACCACTTGGAGGCACTGTTGACAGTTCTTCACTCAGTTTAAAGTTGACACAAAAAGTGTGCAGCAAGTCTATGAAGAAAATATCACAAATTGTCTCTTCTTCTCTTAGGCGACGATAAAGATTATTAAAAGCTAACGCTGCACCAACTCTTTTACTAGAATTCGAATCAAAGCTGTACATCTTCAGGCGTCCTAGGATGATGCCAATACTGACTTGTGATGCATCCAATTGTTGAGGTGTTGTCTGTTTTATACTCCATTCGACAAATTCTCTTAAACAAGATGCGGACAAGTCACGTAAGCCGAAATTCGATTTACTTGAGATGCCATCCATGAGCGCATCCATGACTTCTTCAACACCTTTATCTAAGTTTTCGTATTTGGACATAAAATGCATCACCTGCATTAGAAGAGGTTCAAATATTTGTACAACTGTCACGTCAGCATCACAGCCCAGAATTAACATTCGTTTGCAGAGCTCTTTCCAAGTCTGGCCTTGATGTGCTCTTGCCCCAATTAAATACAAGACCAATGCATGTACCACCTCACATGAGGCTATTTTTGTATGTCTATCAGGCGAAGTCAGGGCAAGATGGCAAATTCGTGGTATCAGTGCATCCAAATATATCACTGGACTGATGTCGGGATATTTCAAGTTTAAATGTACACACTTTTGAGAGTCCCACTTTACCAAATTCTCATTCTTCATACAGTTCATCACCATCATTGTTGCTGCTTCTGGATGTAGTTTTCCCAAAAGCGATACAATTTTTGCCTGAATATCATGCAGAGTCAAGTGAATCTTCTTTGTTGCTCCTGGTCTTTTGATTTTATTTTTACTATTCCCCTCACGGATATTTAGATACTCTACGCTGCAATTACCCTGCAGATATGAATCTAGCAGAGGTAGAATTTTCATGTGAAGTTGCTTCAAACCATCATTGTCAAAATGAGTGGAAATCTTCTCCAAACAGTCGACCGCTAAATTTGCCAGCCATGCCATTGATTGGCCCAAATCGAAAGCGATCTCAAAAATTGGAATCATTTGAGTTAGACACTTTTCGTAAAAGATAGCTGGATACTGCAGCACAAGTTCGATTGTAGAAATCTGCAACTCTCCAGAAACTCGCTGGCAATTGACAATCATTATCTTCAGCGCATGGGCTAGTGTTTCTTCTAATTCGGGGGCTAGATGTCTATCGAAAACTTTTAAGTACTCGGCTGTATTTAGTCCTACTTCAATAAGCTTCAAGAATCCACTTATCAAAGGATTTTGTAACGCTAACCTCACCATTATTTCGCAAAACTGCTTAATCCAATTCAACATATGCGGATGACGAAATTTTGGCCAAAGATCTCGATAGAAGTCGATTGCATTGATAAAGATTTGAAAGTCCTTCGGTTTCACCGGACTGAGATCGAAATTTGGATCACAGAAATAAAACTCTTGATCTTTGCCATCTTCTGCGATATAGACGCGTTTTTTGGTTTTCAAATTAACCTTTTCCAGCAAGAAAAATAGGGTGCGCATAAGCTGATCTATTAACTTTTCGACTATTAAACATTTGTCGAATGAACTTGTGGTAATGCTTTCGTCCAGGAGTGCATGCCATAGCTTGCTGTATGACTTAAACGTAATGTTATTCTTCCAGTCGATGTCGTTGTCCCAATCTTCAGCTGCTTCAAACACATTCTTATGGCTGCAAGTCAAAATAACACCTTCAGAAACAACCTGGAAAACAAATAAAAGACAAATCTTATTAGCATTTGTGGCTTGTGATACCCAATAACTTATCTTAACATATAATAGCTTATACGATCCCTTGGACAAGACGCTTCGTAAAACCTAAGGTTCAAACCGTGTCTTCGGAAATACACCTTACACCTAACAGCCTATTTCAACAGGTTTAAATTAGTAATGAGGTAAAAATATATAAAATAGTATGCATGCATGTGTTTCTGAAAAAGTAATCAGTTTTCTGCGTATGTCCACGTCTGTAAATACAGGCCAGCTGTTTTGGCACTAAGTGAAACACAGGTAGACCGCCGACACTTCTCAGATCACTCTTTTTTGAAACTGCCTTGCTACGAACTAGTGCCATTATTCTTTTCTCACCGCGGTCTCGCCATTTATGTGCGAAGTGATGAAGCTTACTAAACTCGACCACCATGTAGTCCTTGTTCCAATCCGGAATTCAATTTCATGTGGTAAAAATTACATCCCTGTAAGCAAATTATTCAGTACTGCCTTACTTGCAGAAGCCCCAAACTAGACATCAATTCGACCTTAAACGAGTTTTATGCGCTCTCTGACTCCATACAAAGAATTGTATCCCTGTATTCAATATAAATAATTCTGGGTGGCTTCGAAATTCTGGACAGAAAACAACCGAAGGACGGTGTGTTGAGATCTTACCTGCGGAAAACAACTTGAACCACCTTGGAAATGAGCCCACGCGAATCCCAGACGATGATAGTCATACCGCTAACACCCTGGTTTTGTTTCTAACCTCTCACCCTGATAGGTACACTCTTTATGTACTCTCACCTCTAGGCTCGTCGGACCATTGTTTCATATCAGCTTAATTCTCGTACATTGACCAAACAGTTAGAGAAAGCCAATTGGAGTGGACTTAATACTTTCTTTAGGAATTTTAACTGGTCGTTATGTTTCCTCGATAACGACGTGGATGCCGCTGCTGATATGATCACAGACACTATTCTCTTTGGAATGAAATGCTTTATCCCTCACTGGATAAAGAGTATCAGACCAAAGGAAAAGGCGTAGTACGACTCGAGCTGTAAAGAGGCTGTCAGGTTGAGAGAAATGTTTTTTCGGTCCTATAAGACCAACGCGACAGTGGAAAACCCAACGACTTGCTTAAGGGTGTGAAATATCTATACGACCAAAAACTGAGGCAAAAAACTACTACAATGTCCCAAAGGTAGTACAAATTTTTGGTCGTTCGTCAAAAACATTAGAAATTTTGGCTCATCCTCCATCCCAACGCTCATTTACAATGACATTCCAGCTGTCAGCTCTTTGGACAGGGCAATCTGCTTGCTGCACACTTTGTAGCCAGTTCAACGCTTCCGGATTGTGCTTTGTCTCCGCCTACACTTGAGTGCGTTGAATCTTCAATGGGACGAATCCACTTTCGCACTTAACTTAAAGTACTTAAAGATTTTAACATTCAAAAATCCGCTGGTCCAGATGGTATATCTCTCCTTCTTCTGAAGAGGTTCCAAGGTCATGGAAATGCTGATAAACCGTCAGCTCATGAAATATCTCGAAACACGAAAACTTCTTAATGACGAGCAGTACGGTTTTCGTAGCAACAGGTCCACTGGTGTTTGGATGGCATGTCCACCGAAAAGTGAAATCAAAGTTTAAATCAATCTGTTGAAAGCAAGATAGTTGCATTTGATATTTCTAAGGCATTTGACAGAGTTTGGCATCAGGCTCTTTTGCCGAAAATGCGTGCTTTTGGGATCGACGACTCTCTTCTTCAATGGATTAGAAATTACCTTTCGGAACTTCAATTCAAGTTGTCTTGGATGGTTTCAAGTCTGATATTCACAAAATAAATGCTGGTGTGCCCCAGGGCTTCGTTCTGTCTTCTCTTTTTAATTTTTATCAATGATCTCTTGTCTGCTACTTCTAATCAAATATATTCCTTCGCTGACGACAGTACTCTTTGCTTCTCATATTCGTTTCCAAACTCACGGCCCTGCCCTTCGGCTGTAGAATGGAAACGGCAGCGTATGTTTAGTTCATTAAATTCCGATATTAACAGCATAACCAAATGGGGAACTATCAACAGAGTGGAATTTAATGCTTCCAAATACCCAGCCATTATCCATGAATGGCACTTGCATCGTCGAAACCGAAAAACTCTCCATTCTCGGTATGTGTGTAAATGACAACCTACGTTGGAATGACCACATTTTCGAAGTCGCCAAAAATGCTGCGAAATGTCTAGGTTTCCTTAAGCGATGTAAGAAATATTTCACCCCCTCTGATCCAGCTTCAATATACAAGGCTTTCATCCGCCCAAAACTGGAGTACACTATTCACATCTGGTCAGGTGTGGATAGATAGGATTCAAATCCGTGCGTTAAAATTTATAGATGATGCCAATATTACACAGTCGATTGACACCCTCGACCACCGACGTTATGTTTCCTGCCTCATCACCAGTGCTCCACAGAAATTGCCAGTAGCATTCCGCCCCTCCAAACCTCCAACGGTAATACCCATCTCGCTATGAATGCTCATCAGCACACGCTCAAGCCCACTTTCGGACGTACCCTGAAATATCGTGATTATTTCCTAAGCCGAACAACTCGCTTATGGAATGCCCTGCCGAGCTCTGTATTCCCTAGTCATTACAATATTCAGACATTTAGGACCAGCGTACATCGGTACCTCCCTTATCTCCCTCCCTAAATTTCCTTCGCCCGCGCTATGTACAAACATTTTAAGGGTCCACAAAGTCGGGCAACGGAAATGAACTTTTTGCAAAGTGTTTGAATATAGAGAGGCATGGGATACCCTGTTATCCAGGGTATGCCAATGGAGTTCGTCACCTTTATCCCGAAGAAAGAGAGACTATTAGATTCGACGCATAGAGAAATTAAAGTCTTACTAATTTATATGGCACTACAGTACGGGGTGGACCAATTCCATAGATAATTTGCCTCTCCACTCTCCAGTTGCGCAATGTTATCCGCTGTTGGAACATCTCTACCAACCCCAATGATGTAAATGGGAACGCAAATTACCCGACGAATTCGTCTCTCGAAGCGTCCGGGAGCATTTCTATCTGCTTTTATTAGTTTCCAGGCTTGTGCGCCTTATAGCAAGACTGATATGATCAGGGTTAGGTATAAAGTATTTTTGGTTGCTTGAGAGAGGGCTTTTATATTCAATTCTATGCCAAAACAAGCCGAAGAGACTTACTGGATACCGCAGTACCTACTCCCTATCATCCAAGACTAAATCAGCGAACAAAAATTAATTTACGCCACCAAAGAAAGGCCTCGTGTTAAACAAATCACAGCAGGAGCAGCGCAGGGCTTAATCCTGGGACCCGACCTCTGGAACATATTCTATGATGGGATCCTCCGCACAGAAATGCCTAACGACACCTACTTGATAGGGTAGGCAGACGACATTGGCGCGGTGATAACTGCAAGGGATACAGAAAAAGCATGAAGTAAGTTTAACCAAGTTATGAGACGTATTTACGTCTGGATGGGCAGATGCACTCAAACAGAAGAAGCACAGGAAACAGATGGACAGAGACGCGGAGCCTTGCGTATCGCAAGTTCTTACCGCACTGTATCAGAACCAGCCGCTCTTGTCGTTGCAGGAGTGATACCCATTGACCTCTTAGCCGCAGAGAGAAAGCTGGTGTATGAGAAGAGGCCGCAAATAGGAGTGGAAGCGGCAACCACTGAAGCAAAAGAGCTCATCAAACATCTATGGCAACTAAGATGGAACTCTGAAACAAGAGGTAGATGGACCGTCAGGCTAATCAGAAACATTGCTGAATGGACAGAGCGAAAACACGGCGAGATAAATTATTACACCACGCAGTTCTTTAATGCATACGTCAGACGGCGGAGTATAGAACAAGGAAAGCTATCACCCTGAAGTAATGCAAAAGCGGTCACGGTGTGAATAGGCTGCTTCATAGGACTATTCATCGGACTGTTTAGCCCCAAGACGACGCTTATTTAGTTTGCTCACGCTTAAAGCACTAAAATCACTGTTTTGTGCGGTACGTCATGCAGTATATTGCACTTACCCAGGCGGTCAGAGAGGCGGCGAGTACTCTAAGTAGACCTAGTCAAAGAAGTTGCAAAGGAATCTAGGGCATTTGGGATGTGCTTGAGAGTTTAAAAGCATTGCGAAAAATTGACTTACTGAAGGGATTGTGAATTTAAACAACTCCATGCTTAAATATGCAAACCGACGAAATGTAGTTTAGGTTAGAGGGAACCTTTGGGTCAGATATCTTTATGAAAAGTATGAGGCATGAATGAAGTAAAAGAGAAATACCAAAAACCCGAAAAATGCTGTTAATGTTGAAGAATTTTAGCAGACTTACCTTGTAAGTAAACCTCTCCAGCAACGTAATGTCAGTTAGATAAATAGAATACAACGCACTGCAAAGTGAATTCGCCACATTCAATGTATGAGACGCAGGTGTGTAAGGAAAATCCATAATTGTTCGAATAATAGTCTTTCTCAGACTTTCCGCCATCACTTCGGTGATTAGAGGATCCTTTAGTTCTCTTATAACAGTGGAAAGCGCTTGTATATAGTCGGGAAAGTGATCCAACAAATCCTTCGTATTAACCGTCACAATCAGCTCACACCTCTGAATAACCAACGAAATCATATCATCCAGCATTGAAGGCAAATGTCGCTTACAAAGAAGTGACATTATACTAAAGCCCCTAATTGCAATTCGATTGTATTCCGGCTTTGATTGGGATGACTCCAAAGTTTTGCGAAAATCTGTCAGAAGAAATTGCAGGGTTTCTTTGGCAGTGCCTTCGTTTGACTTTAGTTCCTCTGCGATGATTTTGTGAAAAGCGTAAGATCCATAAACTCCAAGACGACGATCATCGATAATACTAGAAGCAAGCCATTTTCCGAGACAATCATGCCAATGTCTGAAGTCACGATAGATCTGTTTGGAGAAGAGCGTCGCATGATTTGTAAAGAGTTGTATCGCAGCACGAAATGCGCTTTTTTGTCGAATGTCATCTGGCAGGTTGGAGAGTTTTTTAGTAAATACATAAATCTGTTCACATGTTTGTGGTTCTGATTCCGGACAGGGTGCGAAGTTATTCAGATAATCTGTTAACCCTTCCATAGCTCCGGTGATGGTAACAAAACGAATCTGAAAGTTTTCATTTTTGTAATTTACGATAAACGGTGATTTAATTTGCAACTCACTTCTTGTTGGCTGACTAGGATACAGTCCAAGCTTTTAAAACACTCGATTTTAATCCGCCCAGCATTCTGGTCAGACACACATTCTGGGTAAAACCGCGATATATTGCCTAATAACTTGAAAATCTGATGGGCAAAGTGCTCTGGAGGTTTCTTAATATTAAAAACATTCAGAACTCGTTCTAGAACGTTGTCAACATGATCTTCTTCAACTAGTCTGTTTTGGAAGAGGATTTGTAAAACCATTGCGGCTCGTTCGCGCTCCTTGGCAGTAGCAGCTAAGCTGGATACTATAAACTTCATACAAACCTATAGACAAAGAAAGATAAGTAATCATTCAGTAAGATAAGATGACCTAAGACTATCAATACCTCAATAATATCCGCGACATAAGGAGAAAAGTTCGAAGTGGCACAATGTTTCGTTAACAAATTGTGCCATAGTGTTAGAATATTTACATTGCTCTGATAGAAGAGCTTTTTAGCTCCGATGCTTCTCTTCAGAAACGCGACCGTACTACAATCTGCACTGAATAGCTTCTCAAAAGCCAGTTCTGGAAAAAAACGCATGGATGCAGAAAAGATTTTGTTTTAGATTTGATAAGACACGATATCTGCTTAAAAACATTCACTTACCAAGTTCGGCTTGAGTTAGCGGATGATCGAAGAAACTGACAACATTGTCAATATATTCCTTTGCACCGTGGGCATTTTGCTGATCAATATAAGATTTCAGACCTTCCAATTGTAAGGTTTTCATGGACATTTTAGTTCGATTTACACCATTCGTGAAATTTGTTTAGATTTTTGATTTACAAGAATGAAAACAACACAACAACTGAGTCGTAATGTCACAGCTACCGGCTGTTGGGCCAGCGAGGTGCCTCGAACCTACGGATGCAGAAGAAGCCTGTTTGATTGAAATGTTGCTGATGATTGGTAAATTTATTTGTATGCTTTTAGGTACGTTGATCAATGGCGAATGCTTATTCTCTTGCAATGCAAAATATCTGTAATTATTTATGGGTTTTAGGGGAAAACAACTCCACTAAAGGTGGTCTTTGGCCAATTGGTTAATGTCTTCTTCTACTTGAAGAAGAAGCCCATCTTTAGGCTTAACCATAAAAGTCGAATGCACACTGAAGCTACTCGTACTATCAGAACTAGGCGAAAAATTGCATTAAGCTACTTCAAATGAACAAGATGCATATAATAGGACTTTGGAAACGTGTCCAACTGTCAAGTCATGTTTTCATTTGTTTTGTTTTTGCTTTTCATTTGTGAAAACTTTTTTTAAATTCGGTGTGGATTGAAATTAAATTTTTTTTCAAATAATTGTTGTTTCTAGTACGTGTTTGGTTAAAATGTTAAGAAAATTATGTAAGTTGTGAAATATGTAGGTGATTTTTAAATGTTTAGAAATTTTGGTTTAAATGGAATCGCGCTTTCAAAAATTTAATCAAATAACTTGTGGAACACAAAGAAATGGTTACGACTGAAAATCTCCGTAGATGGAATCCTATTTTGCGCAACATTAATAAAACAACAAACAAACTAGCGATAAAGCACTTTGCTTATTTTTGATAATTAAATATATACGAGGGCGGGTCAATAAGTCCGTGACTTTTTGAATTTCTGACCTCTTTACCGAAACAGCAACACTGCTCCTGTCAACAGGCATCTGTCAGTTGACTCCTGTCAAAATTTAAACTTGCTGCGTCAGTTAGTTTGTGTTTGACAGCTATTTTTATCAGACTACTCACTAATTTGAGGAGAAAATGGAAAAAAGTGAATTTCGTGTGCTTATTAAGCATTATTTCTTGCGAAAAAAAACCATTACCGAGACCAAGGCTAAGCTTGATAAATACTATGGGGACTCTGCACTATCGATTTCAATGGTAAAAAAGTGATTTACTGAATTTCGTTGTGGCCGTACAAGCACTGAAGATGCCGAACGTCCTGGACGCCCAGTTGAGGTCTCTACACCCGAAACAATCGAAAAAATTCACGATATGGTGTTGGCCGACCGAAGATTGAAATAGCGAGAGATTGTGGAAGCCGTAGGGATCTCGCATGGCTCAGTGGTTTCAATTTTGAATGATCACTTGGGCATGAGAAAGCTTTCCGCAAGATGGGTGCCGCGTTTGCTCACAGTCGACCACAAACACATGTGCAGTTGCCATGGCAAAAATCCATGAATTGGGCTATGAATTGCTCCCTCATCCACCCTATTCTCCAGATTTGGCTCCGAGCGACTACTTCTTGTTCCCAAACCTGAAGAAATGGCTTGGTGGAAAAAGATTTGACTCCAATGATGAAGTCATCTCGCAAACAAAGGCCTATTTTGAGGACCTCGACAAATCATTTTTTTTGGAAGGGATAAAAAAATTGGAGAAGCGTTGGACAAAGTGTATAGAGCTCAAGGGAGACTACGTTGAAAAATAAAATTATTTTTTTATCAAAAAATCTGTGTTTTAATCCAAAAGTCACGGACTTATTGACCCGCCCTCGTATATTTCTTTTTTTAAAAAAATTACACATTTTCGCGAAAAAAGCAATTTTTTAAATTAATAAATTGCCAAAAGCTGTGTTGATTTCAAATTTTCTATGAAATGCCATCCTGATCGCAACTTATGTACGTTCGAAAGCCAAAGTGAACTAAAACTTGACAAACCTGAGCAATCCGCCATTATGGGTGTGAGATAAAAATCATTTGTAATCGCACACTTACGTATGCAGACGTATGTGTCCTTTCGTCTATTACGGGTCTGCTTTACGGCTAGGTAATTCACTACTGCGCCGTCAATCCAGGCAATCATAGCAGACTGTGACACTTTTCTTAAATGCTTGATGTCACTGTACAGCACTAAATAGATTGAATCGAATGCCCACACGGTTTCGGCCGGGTATATGGAAGTAGGGGTGTGGACCACCATTAGACATGTAACAACCAGCTGTCTTAGATATCGGTTGAACCAGCAGCACAGCATTTCATTTCGAGTCAGGTGCTCGGTTTGCATCCTTGTGATGATCCTTGGAAACGACCTTAGTTCTTTTCTAAATCTTAGTTGCACTTCCAAACTTCAAAGGCACGAGGTTCAGCATTCTTGAAGAATAGGATTTTCAAAAATTCTTAACATTTGTTCTATGAAGATTATTTCTCTGAAATGTTGGCAGTTACTGCGGTAAATATAGTTCATACCAAAGTTTCAATTTTCGATGACGTGTAGTCCGTCCGTTATCATGTCGCGATGAAGGACGACATAACGTTACGTTCCGGCCGGCCTAAGTTTTAAAGAATATGGACCAATGATTCCACCAGCCCGTAAACCACACCAAACCATTGTTTGGTCTTGATGCGATGCCAGCTCTTGAACCTTTTCGGGTTGCTCCGCATCCAAAATATGGCGATTTTGTTTATTGCTGTCGGCATTAAGCCAGAAATGGGCCTTATCGTTGAACAAAAATTTGGTAAAAAACAGTGGATATTCTGGAAACTTTTCAAGGGTCCAACAACTGAAACTGATACTCGGAACTCGGAAAGCCGACCGGCTTCATTTCTTCGACGAATTGAACTTTATTTGCTTTGAAACCAAGATCGTCGAGTAAAATACGCCAAGTTGTTGCACACGACAGCTCAGGCTATTGAGAACGACGCCGAATCAATTCATCACGGTCATCGCGTATATCCTCTGCTACGTCCGCAATATTTTCTTCATCACGTGCTAGATGTGGCGTATTATCCATTAATAAAAATTGGGTTTCAAAGTTTTCGATGGTATATCGGAATGTGCATTCGGTGGGTTGATTATGTGAACCATCAATTGTTCTAGGCGCACGAAACACATTCCTCGTAGAAGATTTTCGTAATACAGTTGAAAAATATATCGTTGTGACACGCATTAACGATCTCTCATGAAATACCTACTGGAAAAAGTACCTCTAAAAGAATGACGGCGGCAGTCCAAATAATAAGACAATAATCAATGGAAGGGGTTTAATGTAGAAAGAGCAACCGACTTCAATTAACTGCAATGTCGACTTCAATTACCCGATTGGAATGAATGCAGAAAATTCAAATATTTACATCGTTGCATACACAAATCTTACCCAGATAATGTACGAGGGCGGGTCAATAAGTCCGTGACTTTTGGATTAAAACACAGATTTTTTGATAAAAAAATAATTTTATTTTTCAACGTAGTCTCCCTTGAGCTCTATACACTTTGTCCAACGCTTCTCCAATTTTTTTATCCCTTCCAAAAAAAAATGATTTGTCGAGGTCCTCAAAATAGGCCTTTGTTTGCGAGATGACTTCATCATTGGAGTCAAATCTTTTTCCACCAAGCCATTTCTTCAGGTTTGGGAACAAGAAGTAGTCGCTCGGAGCCAAATCTGGAGAATAGGGTGGATGAGGGAGCAATTCATAGCCCAATTCATGGATTTTTGCCATGGCAACTGCACATGTGTTTGTGGTCGACTGTGAGCAAACGCGGCACCCATCTTGCGGAAAGCTTTCTCATGCCCAAGTGATCATTCAAAATTGAAACCACTGAGCCATGCGAGATCCCTACGGCTTCCACAATCTCTCGCACTTTCAATCTTCGGTTTCGGGTGTAGAGACCTCAACTGGGCGTCCAGGACGTTCGGCATCTTCAGTACTTGTACGGCCACAACGAAATTCAGTAAACCACTTTTTTACCATTGAAATCGATGGTGCAGAATCCCCATAGTATTTATCAAGCTTAGCCTTGGTCTCGGTAATGGTTTTTTTTCGCAAGAAATAATGCTTAATAAGCACACGAAATTCACTTTTTTCCATTTTCTCCTCAAATTAGTGAGCAGTCTGATAAAAATAGCTGTCAAACACAAACTAACTGACGCAGCAAGTTTAAATTTTGACAGGAGTCAACTGACAGATGCCTGTTGACAGGAGCAGTGTTGCTGTTTCAGTAAAGAGGTCAGAAATTCAAAAAGTCACGGACTTATTGACCCGCCCTCGTATCATCTTTCAAGCCGAAATCTCAGGTATTTAAAAGGCCGCGGCTTGCTTTTGCCTAAATGTAATACCCCCTTAGGATATTGTTAATGTGCAGGCACCCAAGCATTGGGCAAAAAAACTCTTTTTGCACTCTTGAGTGAAGATAGCACTCAAAAAATGTTTCCTTGGCACTTGTTTGACGTTTTTAGAGTGAATTTTTTTGACTCCCAATTTCATTTCAGAATACACTAACACATGTAAAAACGAAAAGTGGAATTGGCTGTTGCAATTTAAGAAAAAAAAAAACATTTGAGAAAATTAAGTTTTTGCGTTTAAAACGAGGAAATTTAAATTTATTTAAATAGAAATGGAAAAATAAATGATAAACATGGTATTAGAATCCTCATCGTTTGCTCTAATTTGGTAATCACTTATCAGAATAATGAAATTTGACATAAGCAATCTAACTAATACACATACAAACTTTTTGAATTTTCAAATTTGAAAAATCAGAGTGCTTTCGTATTCCATTCAATTCAATGGAGTCCTAATTTTGGGGTGAAACCAATGGAAAACGCCATTAGTTTGAATAGTGTTAAGAGCCTGTCGCGCATTTTCCACTGGGATGGCAAAGAAGCACAAGATCACGCTATGTTTACTTCTCCGACACTGGAGCTCCCCAGACACCTTCCCAGGCAACTGCGTCACTGATAACTCGTAACGCTCCGATCACTAGTACCACCAACATTTTAGGCCAACCACATGACACTCTTTCAAGTGCTCTTTGAGGTCATTGAGACATCTGTCTAGACTTAATGGCCCGTACGCGATCCTTAGCGACCAGGAGAGCTGATCAATTTCAAGAGAGACATCTAGGAGCCCAAAAACATAATCAAGGGACATTGTGTTATTGGGATGCCGGCCGATTCAGTATTCCTGACACTGAAACAAATGGGTTGCGTCCTTCCTTTAAAACTGCCCTGCTTTGATATGCCTAAGAATGCGATACAAAAAAACTTACACATTTGAAGATCCAAATGATCTATGCATTATGAAGATCATCATTTGATGTGCTATCGCCATATCGCCATTTTATTTGTCATTTCTTCAACAAACCCACATTGACGTTTGCCTGCAACGTTTTGTTTAAGTATTGGAAAGGTCATACCCTGCTCTAAAGTAGAGGATAATTCTTGACAATCAACTTCTCCCACCAAATTACACAAAATAAAAACAAATAATGACTACACTTACAAAATTCCAACTGTCACTTTAACCTTCAACTACGAGTGCTTTTCGTAATCGTTATTCTTCTATATTTATGGCCGCCCTCTTTGCTTGTTTTTCTTAGTTATTAAGCCATACAAGATAAAAGATCCCGTAAAGAAAGGACGAACAACCGCAAAAATGAAAAAGAAAACTTTCCAAGAAAACATCAGAGAACAAACAATGTTTTTTCGTGTTTGTTTTTTTTTTTTGGGAAAATCTCAGCGCATAGTCGCGTGAAGACATTCACAAATGGAAAGAACCAGAAGCAAAAGCAGGAGAACAAGAAGAATGAGAAAATCTACTCGGTCTTCTTTAAGGGAAAAACTTTTCTTCAGTTCATTATCTTGTCGTCTTTTCATTATATTATCATGTTCATGTGCTCGCATTCGTATTTCCATCCCCATTCCCGGTTTTCATTCGCCTTCACGTTTGTGTAGAAGAAAAGTACGACTAGGACTACCCTTACAACCACTGGCGTGGTTGTTTGGCGGGCCCACTCCGCCGCCCACCCATTAAAATCTCTGAAATGCATTTAAGTTAAATTTGTTTGTGTATGCAGTTTGGGCAACCATGAACTTTCTAGATTACAGTCAAAACTCAGGACCTTCTTACATCCACTGCGCTCTTCCACTTATTCACTTGAATAACGTGAGAGCAGAAGCCGAGAGATGGAGTGGTGGAATCTACAAGGAAACATTTTCCTTACAGAAATACAATTACATACAATAAAATATGAAGTACAAATGGAGACAGCGAGTACAGGGTGGTGAACATTCCCTTTTTCTTTATTTTATTTTCTTTGACTCTTTATGTAGGTGACATAGTTAAAAGGTTGTGGCATTTTAGATAGACGAAAAGGATGCTGGTAATGGGGTTGAAAACGGTACAAACTTTTTCTATGTACGAGTATTTGGCATTCCATTATCGATGCACGTTTAAGTTTGTCTTTAAGGAATTCTGGAAAACTGGTTGAAGCCGTCATGGGGCTTTACACAACTCTATACTAAAGAGATAAAAAATAAAGTACAATGAACTTCGGATCTGCACGTGGAATAATCGAACCCATAACAGACCACATGCAGCCGTACAACTGGCGTAAATCCTCGACTGCTTGAAAGCAGACATAAAATGTAAATTTGCCGTCAAAAACAATCTTATGGATCAAGTGTTGAACTTCAGTCATGAGCGCTTGACGACAATTCGCTAACATAAGCCTCAGAAATGCCCATTTCACGATCGAGGAAAAACACATAACTTATCAAGGACTTCTTTTTCAAGCTTCGACAAAACCTATGAACAATGATCTAAATATCACGTTAAAAACGTCATCGTCGATTTTAATGCCAATCTAGACACAGATGGCATTTTGTTAAGCACAGCCCCAAAAACGAACATAAGCTTGTTCGTTTTAAGCCGGGACCTAATGTAACTCTAGCTACAATTATCACCTGGAATATTCGTAATCGACAGTACTCAAGTCGTCCAGCATTGACTAAGGATTCACACTTCGGATCGATACACATCACCTATTCATCGATTATAGAAACAATGAACAATGTCTAGTTTTGGCATCCCTACAAAAGTCGTCCCTCTCTGCAAATTGACGATCGAGAATACACGCTGCTCCATTAAGGTCGGTAAAGATTTCACCGAGACCTCTAATGGCAAAAAAGGATTTAGACAAGGCGATGCGCTGTCATACGTCCAATTACTCGCATACAGACATGATATTGACATAAACGGAAGAAAGCAGCTTGATGTCATTGGCGCTCTCGCGAGTATTGAGACGGAAGCGGTGAAAATGGGTTTAGCGATCAACGAGGGCAAGACCAAGTATATATTGTCAAGCAAAAAGTCCTGCTCTATGGCGCCGGTGCATGAACATTATCAAAAATGGATGCGGATGCTTGGCTGCTTTGAGATTAAAATTTTCGGTCCCGTCTTAATAGACGGTGAGTAATAGGGTGAACTGTATGGATTGTACAGCGACAATCGACCTAGGTAGAAGAGTGAAGACAAACTCCTGAGATGGCTGGGCCATGTCGAGCAAATAGACACAACGCTCCGGCCCGAATAATCTTCAAATCCAAACCCCGGGGACTACGCAGCAGAGGACGGCCGAATCTACGGTGGTGCGAACAAGTGTAGAGTCAATGTATGACTTTGGGTTGAAGTATCCATTTTGGGTCTGCAAACCTTCTGGATAGGAACTGGAGCTGTTTTGCTTCCCACCTCAGCTTTTTATACAAGAAATTTGGCAAATAAAATGCATGGTGTCTTGCAAGGATTGACATGAAGGCCACAATTATGTATCTAAAAGGGGACTAGCCTCGATAAGAGGAGGAAGGGTTCACTTTCATTTGGTTGCTCTACTCCATGGTTTTCGTCATGTGGCACAACAACGAAAGGTTGCATCTTTAACATCTGCAGACAGAAACATTTAACACTCTGCATACTAATTGAAGAAGTTCAAGGTTGTTGAAAGCTCCCCCCTTATTAAGGATGTTATCACCTTGAGAGAGACTGATTTGTTAATGGGTGTCGTGTTATATTTACATTTCTTTTGGTTTGCGTTCATCAAGTTGGATAGTGTTCTCTTTTTCATGTGATACCAGTGGAGGCAGAAATTTATATCGATGCTCGTTCTGACATATATAACGCGGCGCTGCTTAGAAAGAACAGAGCTGCTCATGAGCTCTATGAGCGGAAGAGGAGAGACGAGTACCGGCTTCTCAGGAGGAAGATGAAAGAGCATGAGAAGAGCGCGATCGAGGAAATTGAGAGATGCTACTCCAGGAATGAGGTTCGGAAGTTTTACCAAAAGGTAAAAATAACATGCCGCGGAAACAAACCCCGAACCGAAGCCTGTAGAGATGAACAAGGGAACATCGTAGTAGAATCGCAGTCGATGCTGAGGATTTAGAAAGATCATTTCTGCAGACTGTATAACGGCGATGACGGACCAAATACCGCTGTCAGGCAGAATCAACCTTTCGACCAGGACGATGATGACCAACAATTCCGTCCACCCGACCTGGATGAAGTGAATATAGCGATATCGAAGCTTTGTCCAACAAAAGCTGCTGGAGCGGATGGCCTGACTGCCGAGCTCTTCAAAGCGGCAGGCGATGACTTGGTAAGGAGCATACACCAACTCATCTGTAAAATATGGTCGGACGAAAGTATGCCCGATGAATGGAACCTCAGCAATGTTTGTCCAATTCTCAAGAACTGAGACCCTCTGAACTGCGCCAACTTCAGAGGCATCAGTCTCCTTAACATCGCATATAAGATCTTATCCGCCGTATTGTGTGAACGCCTGAAGCCGTTCGTCAACAACCTGATAGGTTCATATCAGTGTGGCTTCAGGCCAGGAAAGTCCACCATCGACCAGATAATCATACTACGGCAGATCTTGGAGAAGACCCATGATCTTCTGATCGATACCCACCACCTATTCATCGATTTTAAGGCCGCGTATGACAGCATCTATAGAGACGAGCTACATAGAGCAATTTTTAGTTTTGGCATCCCTGCCAAACTCGTCCGTCTGTGCAGGATGACGATGGAGAATGCACGCTGCTCCATCAAGGGCGGTAAAGATCTCACCGAGACCTTTGATGTCCAGAAAGGATTTAGACAAGGCGATGCGCTGTCATGCGATTTTTTCAACATCGTACTTGAAAGAATAGTGCAAAACTCACGAGCAAACACAAGAGGCACTATCTTTCAAGTCCGTACAACTACTCGCATACGCCGACGATATTGACATAATCGGGAGAAGGCAGCGTGATGTCAGTGGCGCTTTCGCGAGTATTGAGACGGAAGCGGCGAAAATGGGTTTAGCGGTTAATGAGGGCAAGAGCAAGTATATACTGCCAAGCAAAAAGGACAACCAACACCAACGTCTCGGACAGAACGTCACCCTCGACAGATATAACTTTGAGGTAGTTAAGGACTTTGTCCACCTAGGTTCCGCTATAAATACAGACAACAACACCAGCGCTGAGATCAAGCGAAGAATAACTCTTGCCAACCGCTGTTTCTTTGGGTTAAGAAGGCAATTGAGTAGCAAAGCCCTCTCTCGGACAACAAAAGTCACCCTTTATAAGACTTTAATAATCCCGGTCCTGCTCTATGGCGCAGAGGCATGGACATTATCAAAAATAGATGAGGGTGTTCTTGGTTGCTTCGAGAGAAAAATTCTTCGGGCGATCTTCGGTCCCGTCTGCATTGACGGTGAGTGGAGGAGGCGATACAACGACGAACTGTATGGACTGTACAGCGACATGGACCTAGCCAGAAGAGTGAAGATCCAAAGACTGAGATGGCTGGGTCATGTAGAGCGCATGGACACCAATGCTCCGCCCGAAAAGTCTTCGAACCGACTCCCGAGGGACAGCGCAGTAGAGGAGGGCAAGACTCAGGTGGCGCACGCAAGTGGAAGAGGACCTCAGCCAACTTAGCGTGCGAAACTGGAGGCAGCTAGCCAGGGATCGAGCTGGCTGGAGAAGCTTGTTGACTGAGGCCCAGGTCCACCCCGGACTGTAGCGCCACTAAAGTAAAGTAAGTAAGACAAAGGGGTAGGTCTTAGATGGTTCGGAGCACGGGGGGTTTATCGAGATCTAAAAAAGCTTAATGAATATACAGCAATGTTTCTGACGTCCTGAAAAGTCTTCTGTGCTTGTACAGGAAGGACCCTATAGGGTTCTGATACTTTATATGATCCAAAACTGCAAGCTTACTGTTTTGTGGTTTTCTAACAGATCGTGTTCAGATTGACTAGCAAGTGCAGAAATTTCCTCAGAGTATTCGTGTGGTTGATTTTTGGATTACAGATAGGGAAATGAGTGTATAAAAGCTGATACAGAGATTCTTTCTCAGAGTCACCCTTGGCATCATTCGGGTGGTTAAGTATGGTCGAGATACTTGATATTTTGGGTTATAATCAGAGAAATTCAATTTAACTGTAATGCCCAAAACACATGAGCTGAATTTTGTGTGCAGTGGAATTAAAATACACACGTTTTAATTCGAGAAGCTACATATAAATGCTGCACGCAGCGCTGTTCTACAACACATCTCTATTTCTAAATTCGCTGCAATCGACAGTGTCAGATATAAGTGACAGTAGCTGTAAAATGACAGCAACCGATGCGACTGACTTCAAAAAATATCTGCATATCTGTTTCATGGGTAGAGCTACCAGCAGTACTGCAAGTAGATTTTCTGCACATGTGTTTTGGGCATTAATCTTACTGCAGAAAAAACGCCTTGCATCTCATTTATAGAGTTTATGAAGTTTCCTCAGCGGACATTTTCTCCTTTTTCCTCTTTACAGGGGAACAGGATGTGGAAAGGCATGATTAAGAGAGGAAATGAGATCTAGCCGGGATGTCGCAAAGTGGGTTCAGTCTTCAGCCGGGTTCATATGAGTTTGAGATCGTCCTCAGAAATGCCTGTAGATAATGGTAGGGACAAGATTTATCTGACAGTTTGTAGTTATGCGTTTAATTAGAGGGGTTTGAATGAATATATGGCTATGGTTAGCTATGTTAAAGACTAAGAGACTCGCACTTACTATTCAAAGAGTGACTCAAGTCTGTATTATCCTGTTTGTCGTGGAGTATGGTTTTATTGATTTATGATCGTCTCAGGGTAGGTACCTACTTGCCGATCGTATATTTTTGCTGTCTTGGAAGAATATATTATTTTTTGCACTCTTTTCTTATCCCTTCCCATACAGGATCAAATTTCTGAAGACGTTGTGTCAGAGAAGTCACAGCTCTTAGACAAGGGCGTGTAGGGGTATGAACTTATAGCGTCGAGCCCGAATATCGGGACGTCGTTTTAGTATACACTCACTATCGCTAGTAATATACTTGATTGATTGAACCTGTGGGTGTTTCTTATGGCAGATCGATAGACCTGACACTTTAGGTCTTGAGGTGGATTTCGTTGAAACCTCGTGGGAAGGAACATTATGGCAGATCAGAATTGGTTCTATACTTTATAGAATGTGATTTATATAATATGTGTAGTAGGAAGAATGTTAGATATTCGGACATATGAGTATAAAAGGAGACAAAGCACTGTTTCGCAACACCCTGTTACTTAAACCAACAATAGGAAACCTAACCATCACTCACCTGAAACTTGTTTCATTGCATTATACACCTCTGTGCTAAATACAAATACAAAAAAAAAAAAAAAAAAAAAATCAAAATACGTCCCTATCCTGCCTCCAACTCAAGACGAATGAAGAAGGAGTAACTTTCTACGAGGAAACTAGCAAAAGGAGCAACCAAATAAGTGCCAGGAACAAGTAACTTACTTTGCTAAAGAATACCATTCTCCTCTTCATGATGATTTGTACGTCTTATCTCAGCTTGAGTAAGGTGATGGAGAGAAGAGGTGGTCTGTTTTTCTTTTCATGTATATCAAAGGCAAACAAATGTGTGTTCAGCGAAGAACACATAGATAAACATATCTGTGTACACAAGTGCAATCTTTACATTCGTTTCTGCCCTACTAAAATAGAAAAGTTGTAACAATGGTGTTGCAGTTCCTTGAAGAAACTCTCCAAAGCTGCAACCTGCCACCTCCCAGCTGGTAACTACCGCCTCCTACCTCGCCTAGTACTTTATTTGTTACTTAGCCACAATGCGTTGAATAATTTATGTAGTTCGTGTAATTTATTTTCGGTTAAAGTGCCTGTGGGTTATCTTGCCGGGTTGCGGTTAGCCTTGACGTTGCCACAGAAAAAAAGCCAAATTGCAAGGAAAAAGTTAAGACACCAATATGCACTTATACTGCAGAGCTACGCTGTATTAGGTGTAAATTGCTTGATTTTAGTATCCCTAAGTGTCAAAGTGCAGAATTAATAGCAATGCAGAAAAGAATAAAGTATCTTGAAGTATGTTTCCACCGAATAGAAAGCTCTAATGAAGAAATAGTGAAATTAAAGTTGAGTTTTGAGAAATACGAGTATGAGACAGAAAAGCCAAGGATTGTCCGAAGATAATCTATTCTAAGAGTATAAGGGGACTCAGCCATCCGTTAAAAAGGAGACATAAAATCCAGTCTTCATTTGTCATATTCCATAACTGTTGTGAGGATGACTTCTCCTCCAGATAAAGATTAGCTTTAAGGATAGTTTCCTAAAAGCGGAATACTAAACCACACAAATCAGGACCAAAATATGAATTCATAAAGACAATCAGTTTCACAGCAAACTTTTGCTCCTTGAAATCTGGTTTTCATCAATATTTTCTCTCAGAAAGGATCACCCAGACAAAGTCTTTCGAAGAAAAATGAGATAAGGTACGAGTACATAATGTACTAGCATTCACCACGTAGCGGCGAACACCGGCGGTTTATGTTACTATAAGACAGATATATAGTATTCCGGTTAATCACAGCAAGCGGCGGAGGAGCTGGTGTCGCTTCTGCTCACTAAAGTGCTTAGCAAAACTGTGGTGCCCCACTTATACGCTAAAGAGAAGTCTGCGATCTATTTCACTGCGGGACAACTTGAAAGTCCCTGACCGCAAAGAGGTATTGCGATCCATTCGTTTGGTCTGTCGCTATCCTAAAGAGACATGGTGGTCTGCCTTAGCGAGGTAACCGTTCGGAACGGAAACTTTTCCGATTTCATACGAATGGGAGGATTTATGCTTCGAAGTAACATTCCGAACAGCTGATTGGAACATTTTTCCGACAAAATGTAACGCAACCCTGCATGCTGCGTTACTACGCGTTCAATATCGTTTTTTTGACAAACATTCGTGTCAGCCAAACGTCAAATTTGTCCGATACTCTCCACAAAGAATTTATTGCAGAGCATTGTACGACTACAATTTTTTTTTGGGAAAATGTAAATAGCAAAAAACATAAATTTTATTATTCCCTTTTCTTATAAAGTTTCTTTTTAGGAAAATAGCAAATGATAAAACAAGTGCCAACCAATATGAGGTTCTAGTAAGGAAAAGTAATTTTCCGAAAGGGCTGCAAAATAATTCTCCGTGGCATCGGTGATTTCCTCGCGTGAGCTGAATTTTTTATTGATGAGCCATCTTTTGAGGTTTGGGAAGAGATAATAGTACGAGGGAGCCAAATCGGGCGAATACGGTGGATGCGACAGCAATTGGAGCCGAAAGTCATTGATTTTAGCCGTGGGTGAGATGCTCTTATGCGCCGGCGCATTGTCTTGCAAAAACAAACCTTTCCTTTCCTTTCACTCGTGCCAGCTTCAGTCCATTGCCGGGCACTCATTCTGTTCTCTGGTGTGTAATAGTGGATCCAGCTTTCATCAACAGTTACCAATCGACGCCAAAAGTCCGCCCGATTCCGCATCAGCAAGTCCAAACACTCTTTCGAAGTGCTCTCGCGTTCGTGTTTTTGGTCATGAGTGAACATTCGCGGCACCCAGCGGCAGGATAACTTTTTCATATGCAGAATATTGCCCAAAATATGGCGTGTGCGCTCAGTACTAATGTGGTATCTGCTAGCTCGCACACCTTCACTTTCCGGTCAGCCAACACCATTTCATGTATTTTTTTGACATTGTCCTCTGTAACCGCATCGGAGGGCCTGCCGCTGCGGACTTGATCGGTAGTGGAGTTGCGGCCACCACGAAACTCTCGAAACCAATATTTGATGGTGTAATCTGACGGAGCATTAGCCCGATAATATTTATCCAGCTTTTCTTTTGTTTCCTTCGCCGTTTTGCCTCTCAAAAAATAATGTTTTATGAGAGAACGAAAACCGTTTTTGTCCATACTCAACATGATGCCAAACACGTTAACAACAATCAGCTGTCAAAACAAAACTAAAGTTAATATTGCACTGAAATTTGGCATGTCCGCCTAAATATGAACGGACTTCAAGGCACCATAACCTTTTTTGCAGTAGCAGCGCATTCTGGCGGTCAAGGAGGTTACTTTTCACCCCACCTAGTATGTCAATGAAAATTTACACTGGAGTGACCACGTATTTGATGTCACCAAGAATGCTGAAAAATGACTGTTTCCTCAAGCGACGTTGGAAATACTTTCCCCTCTTGGATCTGCTCACAATACAAATACATTTCGCAAATTTTATTCGCCAAAAATACGAGTATAATGCTGACATGTTGTTTGGTCCTTCTAAAAACCGCGTGCACCTACTAGGTAGGATTCAACACCGTGCTATAAAACTCGTAGATAATGCTAATTATCATAGAGTCAATTGATACCCTTTGAAAATTGACTTTACGTCTACTGCCCTAAACTTCTACATCCCTATTTTCACCACTAGTGCTTCTTCGATATTGGTAGTAGCATTCCGCTCATTTAAACCTCCAACCTAAACAGCAGCCTCATTAGAATACCATCTAGCCCACCTTCGGGCAAGCTCTGAAATATGCGAACAGCTCGCTTGAAAAATTCCCTGCCGAGTTCTTTATTTCCTAGTCATTATAATCTTCAAACATTTAAAACCAACGAACACCGATATCTCTCTTTGTTTTCTTCTTTCTAGCAAGCCGTTTGTCAAACAACAATGAGACACATTTGCCAAATTAATAATTTGTAAGCACAGATATTGCGTTGTTTTTCGTAGCTAAAGACGTTGATTTTGGGGGTTCCCCTCATCTTGCAACTTCTCGGAATTCAGTTCTCTCATCCATAAACGTCTGCAGATCACAATCATAAAAGCAGGAAAAAATATAAAAAAAATAATTTTTTTGTCTAGCAATTAATTTGAGTAAAAACGTTTCGGTAACCTCCTATTCCTAAACATCTGCAGCTTCTGTCAGAAATTCTAAATTTGAAAAATGAAACGCAATGAACTCGAATTTGATGGACTGGAATAATGCTGGATGTCGATTCGCTTTCGACACGCCACAAGTAGAGTATTTTTAGTGCTGCCGAAAGGTGTGTTCGTGGCTTTGATCTTTAGAATATAGTTATTTAACGGCGGACGATTTTTTAGGGGAGATGTTATTTTTGGATATTTATCTGAGTTGGAGAATTGTTAATAAGTTTCCTCATAATCAGCTGCCTTTGTTTTGGAACCATGTCCATATCCAGGTCTAACTTTAGTAATGATCTTACAAAACCACACTGGAAAATTATTGGAACCTTCAATACAAGGCCCTTCTGCAAGTGAAATTAAAATCCTCTGCCAGAAGAAGCACACCGATAAAGAACTAGTCCATTTTATTTTCTGTTTTGGGGAATACGAGTATCTTAGTCCTTTCTAGAAAAATAAGTCAGCGCTTGTGCCTGTAGTACACACTCCACTATATCACCGTCAAGCATCTGCAGACTGACACGTGTGTAAGGCGGACACTTACAAATATGGTACTCATCGTTGTCGTCCACAGCAAGATATCGTGTTACTTTTGAGAAGGATAATTAGGAGCAAAGGCAGTGTACGATGCGATTTGAAGGCACTTAAGGAAAAAAATAGCGTATTTGATGGCATCATCCGTTAACACGTTTGATCTGTTCTTGGCAAAATTCTGTCAAAATTCAGAGAGATTTACAAAACTAGATATACACATTGATTGAGGAGGGGATAAAGTCCGGAAGAATAGTGGTTGCACTTACCTGATAATCGCATGATGTTAAGCACCAAGAGCTTAAGTTAGAGGCCTCTAATAAGAAACCTAGCGAAGTCAACTTGAAAATTTTGATATTTTGGAATAAAGGTCGAAGTAACAAAGTGAACGAATACGGACCCAAACCTAGGTGAGTTGGTCCAAAGACACATTGACGTTGATCAATTAGGTTGTTATCAAAAAACAACAAACATTCGCACAGCACAGCAGATACGATCTTGCTGGCGATATGGAGTTTTTGACTCTCTATAGAGTGGGGAGTATAATAGGTTTCCTTTCTTGAATATCAGGCAAACTGTGCTGGGTGGGTTTCAATGCAAGAGGAATATTTTGCATTCGGCCTTATTTTGTAGACGAACCTGAGCGCCACCAGTATTGTCTAGCGTTAATCTAGATATGGCTTTCTTTTATTAAACAAAGGCGATCGATGTCATCAAATATTGTTTCTATGAGCTTCTTGATAGGACAAGTCCGGAGTATAACAAGCACACGGATTTCTCATCTCAATATACACAACGGGACATGGCGATTTCCATATCATGAAATGCTAAATTAAATAGATCACATTGCGGTAGACGTCATGTAAGCCTACAGTAGTCTGGACGTCCGAGGGTTAAGGAAACCTTGTATTGTAAAATCGGAGAATATGGAAAAACTCTTTCTGTAGATCAACCATACTACAGCATGTGAAACTAAGGCAAAAATACTACAATGTCCCAAAAGTAGTAAAAACTATAACGACATTCTTGCTGTCAGCTCTTTAGACAAAGTCAATCTGATTGCGTGATACTTTGCCGCCAACTCAACACTTCTGGATTGGGCTTTGTCTCCGGCTTCATTTGAGTGCGACGAATCTTCAATGGGAAGAATCCACTTTCGTACTCGTGTAGCAGCAAGAGTACTAAAATCCGCTTGTCCAGATGGCATGCGTTCCCTTCTTCTGAAGAGATGTTCTTCAACGCTGGCAGTACCACTGCGCAAGCTCGATGAAAACTAGCGTTTTTTCAGCCCGTCCCTAAATAGGCGAATCATTTTCTCCGGCGGTGCGGTTTTAGTAGCAACAGGTACAGTGATTTGATCGCCTGTCTTACCGGAGTGGAACCCAAGATTACATCAATCTGGCGAAAGCAAGATAGCTGCATTTGATATTTCTAAGGCCATTGACAAAGCTTGTCATCAGTTTTTTTTTTCGAAAATGTGTGCATTTGGGATCGATGACTCTCTTCTTCAATAGATTAAAAATTACATTCGGAATGTTCAATTCAAGTTGTTTTAGATGGTTTCAAGTCTGATATTCACAAAATAAATGTTGGTGTGCCCCAGGGCTCCGTTCTGTCTCCGACACTTTTTTGAATTTTCATCAAAGATCTCTTGTCGCTAACGAGAGAGGGTAACTATTAACAGAGTGGGATTTAATGCTTCCAAAAAACAACGCTGCCTGCTGTCGTTAAAGTGAAATTTAAATATCCAGCCATAATTCACGAATGGCACTTGCATCGTCGAAACCGAATGTAGATGACTTTGTGGAGACGATAGACCAACTCACTTCTCAAAAATGGTCAAAAGAGTGTATGCTTTATGAATAGAACCTAAGTATCGTTTGCTTGGTTTACAGAAAAGAAGACGGTTGAGAACGCTCGTTGCTTCATCAAAGCCGGTAATGACTTAACTGAAACCTTTGATGTCAAAAAAAGGTTTTACACAAGGATTTGCGCTGTCATGTGAATTCTTTAACATCATATAGTACTTGAAAGAATTATGAGGAACTCATTAGCGACGACAGAGGCACAATCCTTCGAAAGTTTGTGCAACTACCAGTTTACACCGATGATATAGCTCGTCTCTATAGATGCTGTCATACGCGGCCTTAAAATCGATGAATAGGTGGTGTGTATCGATCTGAAGCTCATGGGCCTTCACCAAGATCTGCCGTAGTGTGAATATTTGGTCGATGGTTGACTTTCCTGGCCTGAAACCACACTGATATGGATCCATCAGGTTGTTGACGAACGGCTTCAGGCATTCACACAATATGGCAGATAAGATCTTGTATGCGATGTTAAGGAGACTGACAGTTGTAGTTGGCGCAGTTCGGAGGGTCTCCTCTCTTGAGAATCGGACGAACAATGCTGAGGTTCCATTCATCGGGCATACTTTCGTCCGACCATATCTTACAGATGAGTTGGTGTATACTCCTTACCAAGTCATCGCCTCCGCTTTGAAGAGCTCGGCAGTCAGGCCGTCCGCTCCAGCAGCTTTGTTGGACTTCAGCTTAGATATTGCTATCTTCACTTCATTCAGGTCGGGTGGACGGAATTGTTGGTCTACATCGTCCAGGTTGAAAGGATCATTCTGCCTGACAGCGACCTTACTACGATATTCCCTTGTTCATCTCTACAGGCTTCGGTTCGGGGTTTGTTCCCGTGGCATGTTATTTTTACCTTTTGGTAAAACTTCTGAACCTTATTTCTGGAGTAGCATCTCTTAATTTCCTCGATCGCGCTCTTCTCATGCTCTTTCTTCTTCCTCCTGAGAAGCCGGTGTTCGTCTCTCCTCTTCCGCTCATAGAGCTCATGAGCAGCTCTGGTCTTTTTTTGCAGTGCCGCATTGCGTGCTTTTTGCTTAGCTGCATGTGCTTGCCGGCATTCGTCATCGAACCAGGTGTTTCGTTGTGGTGAACGAGTGAAACCCAGCACATCAGAAACGGCATCTCTGATGGCGTTTTTGCAGTGTTTCCAGTGGTCTTCGATGCTTGATGCTGGCGGCATTGGACCTCTTAAGAGATTAAGAGACACTCGATCGGAAAAGGGCTTGGCGATCTCTTGCGATTGTAGCCGTCTGACGTTAAATTTTCTCGCAGCATTAGTTTGTCTTGGCGTAGTTTGGGATATCCGCAACCGTACCTTGGCTACAACAAGGCAATGGTCCGAGTCGCTGTTAGCTCCTAGGAGTCAGAAGCTGCTAAAATGGGTTTAACGTTACATAAGGGCAAAACTATAATAAACATATATGCTGTAAACAAGAAGGGACATACATATTTAATTTGACAGAACGTCACGGCAGCTAGCTATATCTTTGAGGAACTAATGGACTTAGTCTACCTTAGGTCTGCTATAAATTTTGTCAACAACACCTTAGAAGATATCAAAGGAAGAATCACTTACGCCAATCGCTGTTTCTTTGAGCTATGAAGGCAATTGAGTAGTAAGGCGTTATCTCAAATAAGAAAGTAAGTATTACTGCCATAAAAAACATCTCTATTTGTCCAGCGGAGCACTTTTTAACTTCGTTTTCTCGTTTTGATCATCTGTGTCCAACAAATCTTGTTAACGCATGTTTAACGTATGACCCCCAAACTGAAGCCCAATATCCTTTCTGGAATACATGCTTCGGATTAAGTAACTAGCTTCGGTAGCACTTACCCCATAAGCTGTTCGTCCTCTATTTTAAGTGGTTCAGCGCTCTAGCTAGTTGTGAAAATTCCTCATTTACCTGAGCATGTTGAAGTAGCTCATACATATAAGATATCTTGATCTTTGCTTTCCCCAGTGCGGTCGGTCATGCGAATTTATCAGCCGCATGTCATGTTTTTGAAATTCAGTCATTTTTAACAACGTACGAGTATCGTGGAGTTCCTATTTTCCAACTGGAGCACGCCAATTCCTTGCAACGGCATGGTAATGTCTCTACTATCTCTAAAGCGATCTTAATTGACTCAGCATATTGTAACGCCATTCAAGCAAAAATGTTTCAATTGATACAGACTAGTACATATTGTCCCGCTTTTGAAGTAGCGAAGAATAAAGAGAATACTAGCCATCATCGAAGGGCTACGGATAATTTTGAGCGATTTGAAAGCCAAAAATCACAATATTTTCGTCGTATGTGCCGGCATCTTTACGCAAAACAATTTAAATTCTATTTTCCGTAGATGGTTTTCGCACTTGTGTATAAAGTTTAAAACGTATTTACTGATCCCATGCCGAAGACATAACTTAACTCTCTTCCTTACTTGTTAAAATTTAAAGACCTATTCCCACTATGCAAATTTCCTCTCGGTGTACGAGTACCTTGATCTTCTCATCAGAATTTCCGAAAACAAAATATTACTCACAATATTCTTGCAACAGATTTCACAACAAATAAAAAAAAAAAAAATATGTAAAGAAAAATTGTTTACATACCAAAGTATCTATCATCGAAAGTCATGATTAAAAATACGAGAATTTGTATCTTTGGGCAATTATCCCACATGTCTTCAGATTCAGAATGAGATGATTCAATTAGCAAATCTAAACGGTGAACATCATTCTAATTAAAAATCAAAAATACAAAACATCTCATCCTCATTTATTCAGCTTAAAATTAAAAACCGAAATTTCACCTGATGTTAGATGATAGGCCGACAAAGGTAGACCAAGTGTGCCAGACAGGCGACGCGACAATGGTACAATATCCGAGGCAGGAGGCAGAATTCGAGAAGAGAAATTGTGAAATTGACATCGAATTCGAGGTTAAATAATGAATAAGCGAATAATTCTGACCAGAAACACGATGCGATGTACCCACAAATCGGCGAAATCACCGATGAGCCTCTCTTTTCGAAATCCTCTGTAGAGGATATGACCAAGCTGCCATTATTCCGAACGTGTGTTTCTCAAACCAACTAGTTCGAGTAGTGGCGAGGGGAGTTTTAGCGGTCAATTGGAGTGATTGCAGATTGCCCACAGCACGCATTCTACTAGTTACCAGTGACGGGGAGTTTTCTAGATAAACATTTTCATCTATAAATGCATACTCGAACATGTACTGTCTGTCGGTGCTATTTTTGGTTGCACAAAGATAAACTAAAAATGTTGACATAGACACAAAAGGTCTATAGAGCGTGCAGCATCCGTTAACATACGCAACGAGCAATAAAATTAAAAAAAAAACATTAAATCTTTAAAATCGCTTGGGTTTATGTATTAAAAGCACCAGCCCATCAGCTGCGCGTTTTCAAAATGCTCGGAAAATGCTTGGATAGAGACATGGGCACGGGTACGGGATGTTTCGAAATAATAAGGCCATTTGCACAAGCCAACAAAACGCAACGCAACGTCGCCATTGAAGTTCACTGCCCGCATTTTGAAGAGCTTTTATTCTATAAATCGAAACGACATTTGTTGTACGGATGATTGTTTTCGACGGAAGCACATTGCAATTTAGCCGGGTTAACCGTTGTACAGGAAATAGATATTGACGACAAATGGAGCATTGAATTGTGGTGGTTTCTAAATTTGGCCCTGCCAAAGTGGTTTCAAATTCTGATTGGAATTTTCGCATAATAATTGATTTGAATTCGACTATGCCGGTAAAAATTCTGTCAAAAAAGGGCCGTAATACGAATTTAGCAAATGCCTACCAATGGGGGCAAATTAAATTTGGTTTGGAATCAGCTGGTACCAGAAATAAATGATTGGAGATGGGGCGAAGTCTTCCAAAATAAGTCAATTTCGGTCTTAAAAGATGGCTCTAAGTCAGTCGAAGGTGTTGCGCAGGGAACTTCTCAAATGAAAAAAAAACAAAAAAAAAAACACTGTGGCGCTGGCAGCCCGGTATGGGCCATGGCCTAGCTTCTTGACACTCATTTGTGTTGCTCATGTTGTCATTTTTGTCACATCTGAGCGGGGCCTACGGTTTATCGCCGAGTCCGAACGGCACTCCTTAGAAGCTTTTTCGTAGGCAATTTTACTTTCGGGAGTTTGCCATTGCCCGCCGAAAGGGTGATGGCGATTTGAAAAATTGTTGGTGACCCCCAGCCAGAAATCGAACCTAGACTCTCTGCTTGATAGTCCAATGAGCTAACTATCGCGCCATCGCCATCGCCGGTCTTCTCAGATGACTTTTGCATTTACAAATCGAAATATTAGTTTCCATTGTATAAAGGCAAAAACGTCACAAGAAACTGGAACAACTTAAGCTATAGTTTCTCGCGATGTATTTGCATTTAAACATTGGACCAAGAAAACTTAGGCTTGCCTGGTTAAGCGATTGCGTCTCATAAGTTTACTTTAGAGAATTGCGAGCCTTGTAAACACGTTTTCTCCTCTTGCATGACAGCTAAGAGAATGGTTTTCAGCCAAAAAATTAAATTGAATCGTGATCATTTTTGTGCGATGCTCTTTCATGATTTTCCACATAGATTAACTCACCAATAGTGTTTTTTGGATGTTGTCATCGTTCGCTCCAGGACGAATTTTGTGAAGTTTATATGAAATCGATTGTTGTGTCATAAAACATCGATGCTTTTTAGGACTGTGACAGACGGTGAATCATGTATCTATGCATATGAGCCCGAAATGAAACAGCACTCGACTGTGAGGGTTTTTCAAAACGAGCCAAATTAACCAAAAGTTGTTCGCGCACTTCGAAGGAAATGGCCGCCTGTTTCTTTCTTCAGTCGCCACCTTGCCAATAGAGCAACATAAAATTGTCAATTCGGAGTGGTCAGCAATAAATTATCAGGTAAACGTTTTTGAACGCCTGAAGTAGCGGTCGACGTTTTCTGGGGTTACTTCGTTCGAATTGGAAGAAGCGCTTCGAAAACTAGTTAAAAAAGAAACAAAGCAATTTTCGAAAATAACAATTTGTTTTACTTATTTTTCTCAAAACTTCAGTTGCAACCATATGCATCTTCAATATACTTTGGCGATACTTTGGAGTCTTGTTAGTTTCTTCTTGGTTATGTTTTAATCTGAAAAATCTACTAAGTCCGTATTTTCTGCCCGTTCTTTAACCACCACGCTTCTTTTTCTGACAAATATACAATATATGTTTAGTCGGCTTTTTAAGAAACCGAGCAGAAGCTTTGCCCATTCTCTTGCATTTTTGCTTCCAATTTGGAAAAATGTTGAAATTATTTAACTTAGTCCCTTACAACTCTATCTTGGCTTTTCAGCTTCCAAGGACTCTTTCCCATGATCCCTTATATAAATCTTCTGTTCATAAGAGGCGTCAAGGACAACTTTTTACTATATGGATTAAATCCTACTTAAAGGATTGACATCACAATGCTGGGTTTAAGTCGATGCTTAAGCTCAAGCTTTACTTCTTGTGGAGTACCTTAAGGTAGCCATCTGGGGCCCTTCTTTTTCATTTTAACAAATAATGATGTCGTCTCCATTCCCAAACGTTCATATGTATACGAGTATATCATATCACATCTCATCAGCCCCTCATGCATAGTGAACTGCACTATGATCAAGATAGATTTTTAACTCTGTACCAAATGAATTTCATTGAGCGCAGTGCCAATAAGTAGCAAGTAATTGTTACTGGTAAGCACCTTCCAACTTCTCCTCAAACTTATTCCATTTTAGCCCGTAATATTGGTAACTAAATTGGGTGATGAAGATGTAATCTGTAATATTTTCAAACCCATATAATAGTGAGTAAGTAAGGTCTAAGGAATTCCCCAACCTTTATGTCAATAGATCCCTTTACATAATTCTTTTCTCACCATCTTTTTGTTTTTCACCATCTTGTAAGTCGAAAGTTTCTAAAAACTCTTTGTCCATCAAACTTTTTGATAGCCCCTCCTTGCTTCAAGTTATCTTTCTGAACACCAACTCATTTAACTTAAATTCGTGTCCTAACGAATTACGGATACCTTGAACTAATGTTTAGATTGATAGGTCAATCTATCCTCGACTTCCTAATCAACAAGCTGGCCCTAAAAAATGTCTTTTGCGCTTCTTATTCTACTCCTCCCATCCACTGGTTGACTTGCGGCCAAAACAATTTGGTTAACATTTGGCTATAGCGAAGAAAATTGACGGCCTCTTTATTTTCGAAGAAGTATGGCTCAATGATACCACCAGACAGAATTGCACACCTTACATTGACTTTTGTGATTGCATGTGGATTATCAATACCCCATATGCGCAATTTGGTTTGTAAAGTAAAAATGAACCTCATCACTACACAAATTGGTTATCCAAACGTTAATGTTCCAATCGGCGTATGTTCTACGCATTCCGTGGTCAGCTGGACTTAATTCCTGAGTTAGTTGAACCGTAGAAGGGTGTCGATGCCATTCAAATGCAAAATACACAATAACGTGCCGTAAGACAAGCCCGTTTGCTGTCCTCGCCGTGAAATCGATAAATTTTGATCTTCTCCAATACTTTCACTAACGGCAGCCATAGTTTCTGTACAGCGTATATTTCGATGATGGAGAGGCTTTAAAACTCTGTAACAGCGCTTGTCTCTTCGAATTTTGTAGACAGTTTTGCTTATAGTACGCTTATGTCGATCATTATCTGCTCGTAATGCAAGAAACGTACATTATACAGAATCACTATTTTTGTAGTAAGTTTTCACAATTTAAACACGTTCAGCGATTGTTAAATGTAATGTGCTGTAAAATGTCATTGTCATTTTGACATGTACAGACTCGGAAGACATATGTGAGTAAAACAGGGATGTCAAATCCGAACTTATCGACGAATTGAATAACCTTATTTGTAACTGATGCGTTTACCAGAAGCGAAAGGACAGTTTCCCTTGGTGAATAAAAATATTGAAGGTTAATCTGAATATAGTATATGTGTATATCATTTTAAAATAACGTGGAAACGATCCCTTTCTGGGTGCCGATAGAAACGGTACCAATATTTTGATTTAATGGTTCAAACAGAAGCTTAAACCTGCTTTCCTGATTCTAGATATCCCAAAATTGGAGTGCGTCTGCATTCCTGGCTTGAAAATCTTAAAAGTTGTACTTTATCGTGGTATATTTGGCACAGACTAGCTTAGCTACTCGAGAATTTCCTGTTCCGTTTCCATATTTCAGTAATCATCCCACTTGAAAATCGCAGTATTTACAATTAGCGCAGTTAAGAATGCTGTCATTGGCAATTTCCCCATTTCAAAGCGTAAGAGAGGTTACATTGGCATCCATTGGCATTTGGAGTATTCATGGAAATTTTCTTATAACTTCCCCCATCAGAATAGTATTGGTTTTAATTAGTCCTTTTTCCCAGGCAAAGCCACCATCTAAATTTTTTTCAGAGTGGATTTGATGTCATCAGCCGATTTCCGTCCATCAGAACTACTACCTGTGGTAAAGGTCTGGTTTGGCCACTCCGTCCTTTTTAAATTCACTGGGACTGAAGGCATTGTTAGTTGCACCTACGGAGTAAAACATTTTTTTCCTCTTGGTCCTGTCCAGATGAAAGAAAAAGTGCAATATTAGTTCCAAAAACTTGACCGGATTCAGTCGGTGTCAATTTTATCGATCTGCATCTTCTGTCCTCTTTGACAACATCTTAGAGTCTATTTGAAGATTTTGATTACTCGAGACTAGTCATCAAATCTGATTGAATCTGATTAACTTTAATCGTAATAACTTGACTCTATCAATCTACACAATGTGTCGAAGAAAGACCAGTAGGAGTCATACGAATTTAAAGGTCTAGCAACTTCTAAGTCGGTTTATTTAGTTTCTTGGTTGAGGATTCCAGAATCCGTGCTTCGGGAGAAGATCATAGGTTTATCGGGATTAAGATATTATCTTAACGTCTTAAACACTTAGTTTGACATCTCAACGGAGTTCTTTTGAGAACCTTATGATCTTTGACTTTTTTTAAGGTTTCTTGGCATGACAAGGCAGCTAAGGAAATGTAAGATGTTGAAGGCATTTTTCTTGTGGAAATTTGTTAGTTAGTAAGCATAAGAGTTCCATTGACTTTATTCGCCGGACATGAGGACAGATACAATGACAGTACAACTTTTCTTGTTGATAAAACGATCAATCTTCACTGAAGGCTCCAGAACTGATCTAGGATGTGTGTCTGTGTCTTTGAACGAATATTTCCTGGGATCTGATAGAGGTAAGCCTAGTGTGCTTACACTACTCTCTGTGACACTGATGACAACTGGTATATGACGACGCTTCGGATCAATTTGATTGTGAATGTCCGGCTGCTGCTCGATTTTATTTTATTTCTTCACAAATCAATGTCAAAGTGAACACATCTTGGGTGACACCAAATAAAGTCATAACCACGTTTTGTCAGATCCCAGTACGACTGCACCTTTTTCCCGTGCAATTAAAAGTCAATTTTTTTGAATTATACGAGTATTTCAAACTCATTAATTTAATTTTCTACGTCTTCAAACTATTCTTAACCTACTATGCCTCTCTGCCGTTGATTTTCAAAATAATTGCACATCTAGTGCGCTAGTGTTTATTCTCGTGACTTAACTCATTCAAGGTGTACCACAAATGATCACAACGAGCACCAGTACTACTCGTAGCAGCACCTGAGTCAGCGAAAAGCAATCACGGAAATATGCGCTCCGTCCACATGACATTTTAGACAAAAACGGTCAAGACAAGTCTACACTTCAATCACAGTCAAAGGTGAACCGCATCCAATGACGCCACTCATGATGATCACAGTGATCTACCCGCAACCCGTAGATCTGTACTCTGTCCCAGTTGTGTGTTAGCGCATTGTGCGATGTTGAAAGTTTGAAAAGTGCCTGACGATCGGTGTGCGCGATCGGTAAACGCGATCGCTCTTCTTTCATTGTTGTGTCTTGCGCGCGGAATTCTTTTTTTGTTTTATATATATTCATATACTAGATACAAAAGCACAGATACGAAAATATGAAAATACTCGCACATAGAAGATAGACGAACGGTGGATGAAATGAAAGTATTTTAGTGGCTTTTACCTACGAACTATGCGCACAAAGACGCGAAAGAATTTTCATTTCATTTCGTTTTTTTTTGTTTTCTCGTTTTTGAAGATGAAGAAAACTCAGCCAACAGCACCGAAACCAACGGTAATAGAGCATTTTTAAAAATAGATCAGTTTTTCACGAGTTTTCCAAGCAGTTGCACTAAATATTGAGATAATCTCGCATTCAACGTCTGCGAACGGATAAAGGAAAATTTTCAATTCGTTTTCATAAATTTTCGTCAATTTTGTGGTGAAAAAGGAGGAAAAACCGAAGGAATTCGCGTTAAAAGTTCGAAATTTTACTGAGAATTTATTGGTATTGTGCGCCTAAACACGCGCTAACATGTGGGCATATAAAAATTAAGTGGTATTGCACCGTTATAAGATCAAAATTGTGATAGATACATATACACAAATACCACGTCGTAGTTGTAACTCCTTTGTTTGGAAGATCAGTGATCTTCTTCGTCTTCATTGACAATAGAGAGATTGCAAGTCGCAGTTCGGTTTCCTTGTTGTTAAAAGAAGCCTGCGCTGCGTCACCACACGCGTACTGTCTGTGCGTCGTTGTGTAGTATAAAATTCCATTGGAGCCCAAAGAGTATGGGCAGTTCTGAGTCGTCACTACCGATGGACGAAGGAGAAGACAGCAGTAATTCAACAAATCAGGGAGAATTTGTCCACGATCCAGAGGATCCTTGGTGGTGGGAAATCGAAAATCAAAATTTACTATTAGACGTAGTTAGTGACGAAGTGGATATAAGTCCAAGAGCCAGTACTAGTGCGGTGGCAGTTTCTAGAAGTCAAATTACGACTATGCCCGGTGAAAATCTTGAACAGAAAATGATAAAAACCAATCGAAGGAGCAGAAGTCAGACTCCGGAGTCTAGTGATCGTGAGAGTGTGGGAGTTAGTGAAAGTCTAGTATTGCAAAAGAGTGCTGAAATTGAAGCAACTGTTAGGAAGGAACAGTCATTAGAGGAATTTAAGGAGGAGTTAAAGGCCAAACGGATGGCTAGACAGACAGCTGTGAATGATCTCCGGGAGGAGATACAGTCATTAAGGCGACAGCTGGCCGAAGAAAGAGATGCTGCGAGACGTCTGAGAAATGGAGCACTAACTCCATCTGAAATGGCGGATGAAAATGATGATGTGCCCAGTGTATCGGAGGAATTGAGGAAAAAACTCCTCGAAGAAAGTGATCGTGTATTAGCTCAACAGATTTCTGATGATGAAGTTGTTGCAGAAAGCACCAATCCAAAGGTTCATTTAGCTGAGGCACAATTGGCATTGCAATTAGCAAATGCGGACAATTTGTCACTGACTACGGAGTTGGGAGTTACTAGGAAGCAGGTGGTTTCGTTGAAGGAAGTTGTTGCGTGCTGTAAGCAAATGATCAGCATGAAGGAGGAACAAGTAAACCAGGTGAGTTGGTGGAAAGTGTTTTCGATAAAAAAAAAGTGTTCATCATGTTAGATCGTCTCATACGTATCTTCTGTACCCTGGCAAGGTTTGCTCAAATCCTTGAACTAGAAAGGCGAAATAGATTTTGAAGTCGAGGGGCATTTGTACTGAAGGTAAGACCTACTTTCACATGACAGATTAAAAATCCCCTTAGGTGATCTTTCTCTGATCGATGATTCGCAAGTGCGCACTGTATAGCTCTTTGTCATGTGAAAAGTACTTCTTTGTACCTATTCTTTGATAAAGGAACATACCGCCTCATCTAGTGCGTTCGAATGTTCTCTTGTTTGGCAGCGAATGCCATTCATTGACCTATCCATTGACTTAATATATGACATGATCGGAAGTGCTCACTTATACAATCGCAGCAGTTTTTTTTAAATACAGCAATTAATTGAACAAAATTGTTTCTAACTAGCAGATAAAAGTGTCAGAAAACTAGAAAGACATTCGAGGTAATTAAATGCAATTTCTGAGAATGACGTGAGCTATTTGAAAATTTTTATAAACAATGACGAGTCAGATTTGGTTGAGGTTGTTGAGGTGTTGTAAATGCTGAATAAGAATTTTGAAAGTATCTACTTGGTATCCATTGTGTGGTTGTTGCGGTCGATTATGGCGTCTTAATCTAGACAATGAGTAGACGCCTTTTGTTGATCTACATCATGTATTTACTTTGTTTCAAGCTGACTGCGTTGTTCGTTTTCCTCGAAGTTCAGTAGCCAATTGGGAATGTGAAGTGACGTTAATACGATATGCGTAGCAAAGAACTCAGATGAGGCTTATGAAGATAATCTGCGACATGGTGATGCGTCGAACTTTTTTCTGGTACAATTCGTAGGGCACTAGGATTTATTGATGGTGAAATGAGATTTAGTTTAGGGACTGAATGGTCTTCAAATTTTGGAAGGTCAATGCAAAACTCTGCCTTAGAGAAAAAGGATGGTACTTCTACAACATGTTGGCGTAATACAACATTTATTCTTCTTGGCAGCGAGGGTTCCAATGTTTACTAGCGTAATTTTTACCTTCATTCAGTTTGGCAGGGATGTCACAGCTTGACATGTTCTGTGTAGTTCGTCTCAACTGATGCTGTTATGTGTGTCCTGCTTGTTGAAGTGTTGTGTATCAATCTGGACTTCTTTGGTTAACACAAGGATCAGCTGATGCTAACCTCTCCTCCTTCGCTCTGCTTCACGGAGCTTAGTGAAAGCCGGAAGATCATTTTAGCATTTCTGACGGCTTCCTGGCATCACTACCACTTATATTCAGCCTTTAGTGTACGTTGTTAAGGGCTTAAGGGGTTGGATAGGCGATCGTGATTTGCATTTTGAGGCAAAAGACTTATGACGAATGGCATTGATGTGAAATGCACTATGGTGTATGGATTATGATCTCTATGTGTAATTGTCAATGTAGTTGCTTTGTCTGTTGCCGCAGAGATTTCAACAGTGAAATCGTTCTTTTCCTCTCCTGGTTGCTTCCCTACATGTTTGGGTATCAAGCATTAATCAGATAGGAGGGCTGGGGCTCAAGAAACAAAAGTGCCAAGATATTCGGGAGTCAATAGCTCGATTCAAATCCATCAAGTGTTCAGTTATGACTATTTCTATTTGAGCACCCTGACTTATCCTGAAAATTCTTACTGGCTTATGCTTAAGCTTAAATACATTGAAGCATCTAACTTAAAGAATCAGCCTTTCCAACTCTTGACACAACTGTCGATACGCCCCTGCTCCTTCTTATGTGGCTATCACGGGAAACAAAACATATTCAGTTTGTTTCAAGTCAAAGATACTGCCTTTATCATAGAGGGCTTATATTCATAGTACAAGACTCAACTAGCTTGAAAATAAATCAAATCTTACTTTCAGTTTTCTATTGTTTTGGCCAAAATTGAATAATATAACCAGAATTCCACCCGTAGTTCTTTTAAACTCTGAAATAGTTGCTGGCCATTCCCCATGAATCTATTGCTTCTGAAGTCAACTGAGCAACCGCTGGTGACATTCTCGAGCAAATAAGGTCGAAACTAGCCACAAGTTGGCTTTTAAGCGTTATCTAGCATTTTGAAAGTTTACTCGTTTTGCTGGTTTAGAAACATTTCTTGGCTTGCTGTTTATTGTTGTTCATCTCAGCAGTCTCCTCAGAAATAATTTAAGGGAACGTTTGCCCTTCTAACGTGTGTTTTTAAAGGGTGGTTTTTTAAGAGCTTGAGAACTTTAAATAATAATACAAGACAGAAATATTATTGGAATGATTTTTTTATTATTTGAATCTGGCAGATAGTTTAATTTCATTTACTTTTTCCGGCATAGCCTTGCCGCGGCTATTCGATCAGTCCAATTTTTCACTACTTTTTCCAATAAATCTGGTCGTATGGCGTCAATGGTGGCTTGAATATTGGCTTCCAAAACTTCAAGAGTTGCTGGTTTGTCAGCATAAACCAATGACTTAACATAGCCCCACAAAAAGTAATCGAGAGACGTTAAGTCGCAAGAACGAGTGGGTCAGTAACCAGGACCACTTCTGGGAATATAGTTGACATCAAATTGATTTTGCAATAAATTGATGGTTGAGCGCGCTGTATGTCAAGTTGCGCCGTCTTGTTGGAACAAAATATCGTCGATGTTTAGCTGATTAATTTTTGGAAACAAGAAATCAGTCAGCATGGCTCGATAGCGCTCGCCATTCACCTTAACGACATTTCGGCGTCTTCTTCAACACTTCGCGCTACAGCAGCAATATGCTCTTCGGTACGCACATTTCTTTGTCTTGTTGATGGTTTTGAATCGAGAAGAGTAGAATTAGTGCGAAAACGATCAATAATTGCACGAATTGCTTGCTCACTAGGCCGATTATGTTGACCGTAAAATTGACGAAGTGCCCTATGAACTTCACGAACAGATTTATTTTTTCCAAAGTAAATTTCCACAATTTAGAAGCATTGTTCTGGCGTTAAACGATTCATGGTGAATTGTCAAACCTTACTAAATAGAAATGTCAACACAGTTTGACATTGCCAGCTGTCAAACCATAGACAACAACCATCGAAACTTCTCATGCAGCTCAAAAAACACCTTTTATTAGATAGTATGCGAAAATTTTGACATTTCATTCACAGTAACTTTTTCATTTAGTCGCTACAACTGCGAACATAACACAATAAAAGCGGAGAATTTTGAAGTTAAATCGGAGCGAGTGTTTTGGTCGTGCGAATGTAGATTGTGTTCCACATTTGTGGAATGCTAGTAGAATTTGACAATTCGCAAAGAACATTCGCTTATTTGTGGAGAAATAAGCGAATCGTTGATTTCTTCGCAGATAGGTAGGTAGCTATTAATTGGATTTGAGTTTTGTTTTATCAATTCACAGATAAATTAAACTCTGTGATTTTGGAATAGTTAAAATGTCGTTTGCCTGTCTTTAAATGTATTGTTCTAAAAATGATTTCTCCGAAGTCAGCTCTTTCGCTTTTCACTGAAATTAAGGTCCAAGACATGTATTTCTGTTTTAGATTCAAAGAAAAAGAGCCAATTCATCTCTTGCAATATACGTTTATCTAGTATATGTCTTCATCTCGCAGCCCAGTACTGATCAAAAGACTTATAAGCAGCAGAAGTTCTTAGAATATGAAGAGTTACATATATGCAGGTACAAAAGGGTTTTCGGAGCAATTCTTCTAATGTTTCTTTCAGAAAATAAATTAAAATGTATAAAAGTCTTTGAAAATATGTTAAAAGTTACTAGGACTATTCTGACGGCTTACATTGATGTACAAATTTCAACCGAACTAAATGCCGTTGCAAGATGTGGAGGACAGTGTATTCTCAAGGTGAAAGAGTTATGAAGCTATCCTTGTTGCTTTATAATATTTAAACGAATAACCTCTTTTAATGTCCCTTATTCAAATCAAGATTATAATATTCCCAGGCAATCTTTCAATGATTGTATACTGATCTGCAAAGGACATTTTCTTTCATTCGTCTTAGCCAGAATTTCATAGAACTAGCAGTTTCAAGTGGCATGAAATAGCATTCAACGAAATGAAGCCGGTATTTGTCACTTTAAATAGAAACCAGGTCACCAAATACTGTGAGGTATAAAAAAACAACAAATTAAGACCATAAAGGAAACTGTTTTCACAGAATTCATGGCATCATTTCTCATTCGTCATCTGTGTAGGTGTTCATCCTGGGAATGTATAGAAAGACCTGGAAATTGTTCTTGACAGTATAAAAGGTGGACGGACAGCAGATGACTGTCACAGTTGTTATTTGATGCAAAAGTGAACAAGTGACAAGTGATCAACTAGTGATACAAAACAATTGTTGGCTATTTTTTGAAAGGAGAAGATTTTGTGAGTTCGAAGTGAGTGTTCTTGTGTTGTAGTGAGTTTAACTTTAAAGAATATGTCATGTTTGAAAGCCTAAAAAGCCTGCGATCGCGGTCAAAATTAGGCACAAGGTGCTGGGCTGATGTTTCCAAGTTTATATTGCGTACTCCAGAATATTCCCGATATTAGTTCCATGTGTTTTTTTTTCTGTGCGTTTATAAATGTACAGTCCTATCTGGCTTGCCAAACCTCTTTTCAGTGCAGAACTGCGGGCTTAAGAAATTTCTTTCTATTTCAGCGTAGTGCTTTCGGTTAAGCAGTGCGTGCATTGCCTGCGCCTTCTTTTTTATCTTAACTTTCTAGGACGTAGTGCAAGGCACTGGGCCCAAATTTGTGTTTATATTTCCGAAAGCCACCGTGCTCAGAGAGCAACTGTGTAAGGCTTGTTGGTGTAGTACATGCGTGGGTTCTTACTCCAGTTCTCGCTGATTGTTATCAAATTATTGCTCCACTTTGTTTGCTAATCTCCAACTTTCGTTTTTGTTAAATTTTGAAGCACCAAATGGAGGCTTATCTAAGGTAAACTAACTAACTAACGTAAACCCTTTGCAGCAGCGTAGAGATGAACTGAATTGACCACTTGTGAAATCAGAATTCTCCTGGGGTATCCAAGCCCATCGATATTTCCCACATCTGGTAAAACGGTGGCAGCATCTATACGTCTTTAGGTTCAGTGAGTTTCTTAGCACAGAAACCTTGTTATGCATTCTCAACGCTTGTTTAGCTCTCAAAATAATATACAGCCCCTGAACTGAAGTAATCTTTGTTCTCATATCCTGAGCACGCATGTGCCCCTTAACGATCTCAGATCTACCAGTCAGTCAACTTTATTGCTTAGATCTTCGGGAGAATCTTTGATTTACACACAATTTACGCGTACTATCCTTAGAATTAGAAGCTGCTTTACAAGAACGAGGAGTTACACAGAGGAACACCACAAGGGGAGGGAAGGATTCTCTTAAAGTTCTTGAGTATCCAGGCCTTATTCTTGATAGCAAACTGAGGTGGAAAGAAAATAAAAAATCCTCAGTTAGCTTCTGTGAGCACAAGAGGGCTATAGGCTTAAGCTCAGGTCTATAACCTAAAGTCATACACTACACTATGCTCGTGAGATCACCTGTGGCCTGAAAAGATGGATTCATAACGGCCTTTTAGAATAAAAAATGGAACGAGTTCGTTAAGTAACTCTTCAACGGTGGCTCTTAAAATTCTGCTCCTGTAGACTTTTTTGAGATGCAGATTGTGATTATTTCTGCCCTTACGCTGAAAGATACTTATTAATGAAAAATATAGCAATTGTCGAATTTGTCAAAGTGTATCGGTTCCAGCTAGAGCATTTCCTTTCATGCTCTTTCAGTCGAACTATAATGGAAATATATCTGATCTAAGCATTCATACAATTGTATCCACCTCATTGGCGCTATTAGTTCGGATTGGGCTAGGAATTCAGTTAACCTGCACCTTCAACTTATGCCTTTATTTTTCAAGTTACCTCTAGTTAAGCACATGAATTCTCCTTCGAACTATTGGCCTCGTCGTATACGATGGTACCTCTGAGTATGGATCAAAAACTGTCCGGATCGCAAAGCGGACGGAAATGTATCCAAGGCATCCATCTGCGGTAATCGAGCTTTCTGACAAGTTCAGCACTGCTGTACAGCCCGTAAAGTTTTCTGTTGGAACTCCTCCATTTACTATTGATGTAAACTGGACCGAAATTTACCTAAAGAATTTTTTTCTAGAAGCCGCCGAGAGCATTTTCATTCGCTTTCATTAGTGTCCACGCTTCTGCACCGCAAATTAGACCTCGGATGACCAGTGTGTCAAATAATGCCGTTTTTCTTCCTTGTAAGAGGGCTTTGTTGGGTTATTCTGGCTGATGCTGCGATGTTGTTCATCAGCGATTTACAGTCAGCAGAAACATAGATTCTGAGCACCGACTGCGGCCATTCCGACTTCACAGTTTCACATAAAACCCTCGAATTTAACTTTTCCGGCAGCACAGCTATAAGGACTCAAATAAGCGCTTCTCGTAATCTTTTTTTTTTTTTCTGAGGCTCCTATGCCTGTTTTTTTTTTTATTTTCTGCTTTTTTTCCTGCTCTCGAGACCATCTCATTCTTTTTTCGCAGGTGCAATCTGTATATCCATTGCTTTTCTAAGTTTTCCTTTCTGTATTCTTAATCAAACTAAGGATGTCCTTTCTGAGGTACATCAGAGGTAGCCTCTCTGATTTTGGACTTATACATTTGATGCCGGCGGCTGCGAACTCCTTGAGAGATTGAGAGTTAGCCAGGAACCTTTATGAATGTCAGGTGCTGAAACTGTGTGCTGGCTATAGATTGATTACGTGGAGGTGGAGGCTGTACTTCATTAACTTGTCACCAAAATTCTCCTCTGTGTCTAGCTTAGTATTTAATACTAAGAACTATTTCCACATAATATTCAGGTGAAGGTCTTATCGCGAAGCTCATAGAAACAGTCAGTCTCCTCTATCGAAGCGTGGACGTTTATGAGTCTCATGTTGGCGAATTTACGCTTTATACGAATCGTCGTCAGGCGTTTGCTAAATATGCCTGAAGCTCAAGAATTGTTCTTAAATCTTGCTCTAACAGCGAAACTGCATCCGAATAACAGCTGTGACTGCTGTCATTGTCACGTCGGTTATCTTTAGCAGTCTTCATAGTAGATATCACAATTTTTCTTTCTCTTGTTGTTTGGTCCACCCTACCGCACTTCTCAGATTGCGTTTATGTCTGGTTTGCCACAGTGGATGATCTCGCTAGTTACTCGGCTGCATGCGTTGTGCAACATAAAGATCAGAAGGTCGTTGTCATTGATTCATTTGTCAGAGTCGTCAACAGTTAATTCGTTACTTTCTTTCTTATTAGGGTTCCATTGGCCTATTTCTGTTTTTCTTCGACCTGTCAGCCATATGGCCGAAAACAGGAACTACGTGCCCGCATATCTCAAGGTGTACCTATATTTGTCTAAAAATCTCATCGATGTGAATCTGAATACTATTTTGTCAGTTCGAAAATTTAAAATACATTCTGCATTAGTTCCCGGAATCGATATGGTTGCCAAAAGTTCCCTCAAAACAAAATTGTTTTGACATAAATGAGAATTTCATTCCGAATTTTGACTATTTTTCTAAAAAAAATTTTTCACCCGAATAGTGCAAATGCCTTTGACATCCAAAGGTGGTTGACCTAATTCCTAAAACCACACCAAAAGCAATATAAATTACCGAAATTTTGTAATCTTGCCAACAATCATTTACAATCCGTCATACAACCTGTCATTTTCTTCTATTTGCACCAATCATTTCTTACATCAATATATCGATATTTATATGAAATAATTCTCTTTCTCTTTCTTTCTTTCGTCCAGTTAAAGGGAAAACTTACCGAAATCGAGAATTCGCTGGCTGAACGCGAACTGAGATTAATGTCCGACAATTTACGTCAGGAATACGATAGACAGTTGGCCAATATGAGGACGTTACGTCAATTATATGAGGAAAGGGCACGTGTCGCCGCAGCAGAGAGAGAAAATTTGGAAAGACAAGTCGCTATCAAGAAGGATGAAGTGGAAAGAGAAAAAGAAAAGTAAGTAAACAAAAAAAAAAAAAATCTAAGAAAAACATACAAAACAATTCTCTAAAAATGTATTTCTGTTTGATGCTCGAAAAGATGGTCGTATCTGTAGCCTTCCCACATTGGCAAGGTCAAGTGAATCAAAATTCGAAATTTTTCAAAACATCTTCAAACTAAGAGAAGGTGGATTGTCAAACTAAACCGAATCCGAAAAATACTTTCTCAAGTACTTTGCTATAGTTTTCTTCAATGTTTTGAATCAATTTTGAATGTTCTTCTGTTTGTTTGTCTGCTTTTGAATTTGGCACATTTTCTTACATAAAACAGTGACTGCATCTCTGTTTTCGAAATAAAAAAGAAACAGAGAAACTAAAAAAATCTGAGTCATGTGCTTTTAAATAATAGGTGAGGTACGAAATCGTTTTCAAGTGTTTTGGGAGAGGGAACTGCAAAAACGAAATTTTGTCACACTGTTGATTTCTAGAAAAGAAAACTTTCCCCATCTATCACAAGTAATGTGACTATCACGCGCCTAAAAGAAACCCTCAGATCTATTCTGTTTAAAATCTTGTTTTTCAAAAACCACCGACACAAAGTTGTTTTTCTAAATTCTAGTGTTTACGGGTATCCATTTGCGAAATACCTGAAAGAAACGCATCGTTTTGAAATTTGCTAGAGCTGTTTCCTTTGTTTATTTCAGAAATTTGCGCACTGACTAAGAGATGCCATTTTGGATACAAATTTTGAAATTGTTTTCAAGCTGCCTGGCAGCTTATGTCAAATTCGTTAATAACTTCTGAATCATTTCGTATTATTGTCGCTGTGAAAAGACATTGAAATATTGAAATGCTTATAACACTGCTTAATTCTATAATCTTAATTAATAATGACAACTAAACTGTGACTTGATCTTAATCGAAAGATTGCTGTCACAATTTGAACTAGTAAATGTTTGTTTGTTACTTAAATCCACTGCAATGGTGGAAGGGATTCGAGTGGTATTTCAGACGGATGTAGTCTCTGGGAATTTGGGAGTTCTGGGAGGGAGAGAGAATGGGTTTTGGAAGATGAAAAGCTCCGACATTTACTACGGCGATTGTTATCGACGGAAAATGCAGCGGATGCGGATTTGTTGTTGAAGGCAGACTTAGGCAAGAAGCCTTGAGTTTCCGGTATGTGAACGAGCGCCTATGTAACAATTCGAGCTTTTCAAGGGTAAATTTGCCAACATTAGCCTTATATATGCTCACACCCCCACAGAGGAGGAAGATGATGACACCAAAGATAGTGCGACGGGCTCTTGAACAAGACCTACGAGTAATGCCCTTGCTATGACATTACAATTTTCCTCGGCGATTTCAAGGCAAAGCTAGGAAGAAGGGCATCTCTTTGGTAGTATCTTTGCCGCGGCGGGACGAAATATTGTCCTAGTTGGTATGAGGTTCTCATGTCTCGATATTCTTTGAGAGCTCGTGATCAATCAACCGTCAACCAGATTGACCACATTGTGATCGTAATACGCAAGACACTCATCCAGTATTATACCATAACCTTCTTGTAGGCACGATATGGGTGCGGATATCCCAAGAAGCGCCAACACAAGTTAATACTGTGAGGAATTTTTTACCAAAAGGTTAATAAAAACATACCACGGGTACCGTGTGTTTGTCCAGCACCAATACAGATTCATCCGTCTTCTTAACATCGTCTACAAGATTTTATCTCCCGAATCATGTGAACGCCTGAAGGCGTTTGTAAACAAACTTTATGGTCCATATCAGTGCAGGTTCAAGCATCGAATTGATACACATCATTTTTTTCATTTTTTATTTTTAAAACCTAACTCGCTAGTGCCGATTGAGAAGCACTTCGACCTAAAAAGATCTTTCGTGCTGAAGGAGTCAGAAAAGAAAATTAGGTTAGTAGGGTTTCTACCTCCGAATGAAATTAGCAACTCTACCAGCAGGGGAGGCCCTTATTTCAGAGATGTCGAGTTGCTCTCTAAGGAAGGTGTTCCGCCTGATTCCATTTAGGGCTGGACAGTCACATAAAATGTGTTCGGCTGTTTCTTCGTCTTCGAGAGAGAGAGTCGGCATTCTGGGGAATCAGCAAGTCCTATTTTGCTGAGGTGATATTTTAAGCCGTTGTGTCCTGTTAGGTATCCTACTAGATTTCTGATATCATGCCGATTCAGATTCAGTCATCTGTCGGCATTTTATTGAAGGGTGGGATGGCTCGTTTGGCCTGGAATCTCCTCCCAGTATGAGTTGCATTTTGAGTGCTCCCAGCGCTTTAAGGCTAAATTTACGGCTGTTTAAGATATACAGCAGAAGGGTTCAGGTCCGTTGAAGGGGGTTTCTGAACCTTTCCTGGCCAGTTTGTCTGCCTTTTTGTTTCCGTCAATGCCCTCATGCCCATGAACCCACCATATTTTGGTCTTGTTTCTTGTGTTTAGTTTTTGGAGGGTATTGAAGCTGTGCATGACTGATTTGGAGTCAATAACGTGCGAGCTAAGAGCATTTATAGCTGCTTGACTGTCCGTGATTATATGGATGCTTGCACCTTTGATACCAGAGTTGTACCATATATCAGATTTGCGCATTCTTGAATGGCGTGTATTTCAACTTCCCGTTTCCATTTTAGAACCATCCGTATACCACTATATGTCACTTCGGTTATTTGGTGGGAATTTCTGTGGAGACACCTTTGTTGAAGGATAAAGTTTTCTGTGTGCACTGACTGTCTAGTCCTGGTACGTCAGAGAGTAGGATCCTTCGGTTCGGGTGTATGTGCAGATCTAGGTTTATGGCTTGAACTAGACAAGTTGAGCTGCGTAGAGCCACTTTACTGATGTGCAAGTGTAGGGGTGTTAGTCCTATTATTGCTTCTATAACCGCTGTTAAGCAGGTCCAAAAGGCTCCGGATATGTGCAAGCATGTTAACCCTTGCACTTTTTTAAGCTTAGCAATGGTGGTCTTTTGAAAAGTTTTAGTCCACCATACTACAGAAGCATATGATAGAATGGGTCTTACCATTATTGCATAGATCCATAGAGTTATTTTTGGCGATATCCCCCATGTGGTTCCATAAATGCGTCGGCAGGCCCATAAAGCGTTAATTGCTTTAGTTGGTATAGTATACACATCATTTACTCATCGATTTTAAGGTGTAGGATGACAGCATTTTTAGAGCCCAGCTGTGCAGAGCAATGCAATCAAGGCTGGTAAACATCTCACCGAGACTCTTGATGTCAAAAAAGGATTTAGACAAGGCGATGCGCTATCACTCTTTACCCTCCTTTCACATCATTCTTGAATAAGTAGTGGAAAACGAAGGAAAACGAATTGTTTGGACCGTACAGTAAAATCGACTCAGCCAGAAGGGTGAAGATCCAATGACTGAGACGGTTAGGTCACGTAGAGTGGTCTTCGGAAGTGGTCCAGAACTGTAGCGCCACTTTAAGTAAAATAAGGATATTCCTTCCCATTTTTAACTATTTAATAAGAAACAAAATAAAAACAAGATAACATTTCTAAGAGAAAAGAAATAAAGAAGAAAAGATTGTTGAAGATTTAGTCTAAATTCAACTACAAATATATTAGAGAAAAAAAGTTCTAGATGCTTTTTATAAGAAAAAAAAAAAACAAAAACAAATGCATGCCATTCGCAGGATCTATTTTTAAATTGCACAAAAGAACACGCGACTGCTTAATTTTAGATTAATAGCATCCGAAAGAAAAGATCTTTCACTTCTAGAATCTCAATAATTAATTGTTTATTTGAGGATGTTCGTTCTTTTTTAAGCACATGCTTTACGTTGACGTTTCTGGAATACGAAAATATGTTTTCTTTTTTCACAAAACTGATATGAACCTACTGTATAGTAGATACATTGAGAACATGATTTTTGTTTTTATTTATCTCTAAATTGGTGGGCGTTTATTACGTAAATGATTTTCCCGAACTTTTTAAAGCATATTTTTAGTCAAGGCATCATTTGAAGCTTAATCGTGTGCCGTTTAGACGTTCGTTAATTGATAAAAATCACGAGAATAGCTTGTGTGAAATTATAAATAGTTTTAGATTTTTTAAAATAAAAATATTAAAAACAAACAATATGAAATAAGAGAGTCCTTATCTTTTGGTCTTCTTTCTGCATCACTTTCGCCTGACCTGCTTCTGTCGTAAGTTCAATAGTGACTTAAATCCCACCTCCGTACACCCAATGTGTAGGGTATACAAAATATGCTTTAATGGGTCGAAACCAAGCCCGAAGGCCTGCGACACAATCCTTAAAATTGAACAGTGTTTTTGCTTCAATGCGGACTGTAGGTACCCCATCATGACTTCGAAACACCATTTACCTGCATTTTCCCAGGCAGAGAGGAATGGGACAGGAACCAACTGGTACAAGTCTCGATAAACATCTACATGGATGAACCAAAGACGCAGATAGGAAACTGCCCACGTCGTCTGCCCGACTACAGCAGAGGCTGCCAGTCTGGGATATTGAATATAGCCGAACCTACCAGATTTGTGGCAATATCCCACGAGACCTGACGGCCAGATAGAGATCATATCAAAGTTTGTAAAGAGGTGTCGAGATTAAGGCTCTTCGCGTCCAGCATAAGGTTAAGTTCTGCCTGGTTCTTGGCCACAAAGGAGTGTCAGGCCTAGCACAGTATGAATACAAAAAGTTTCCGCCATTTGACAAGAGATGGCCTAGCAGTATGTATGGTTGAAATTTTCAGATGTAAAAACTCATATTGTATGATTAGACATCTGTCAACGCTATAACCTCGAAGTATTAGAGATTTTCTATCAGCATAAGTTTTTCCTACGAAAATGTCGATTTTGGCGTTGCGGGAACCTATGATTTACATCTTTAACTTGAAGAAATCTGCGGGAGATTAGCATCGATTGTTTGTCGAAGCATATTGTGGGGTTGCATTAAGTGAAAAAAGTTATCATGATTGGTTTCGAAAGTTTAAGAATGGTGAGTTTCACGTCGAAGACAAAGAACGTAACGGAAGGACGAAATTTCACGCAAGATTCGTGCCAAGTGCTAAAAGAATTTGCACTTATATTACGAGTGATTCAGCTACCAATTTCACATCGTTCAAAATCGTTAGGAATGATTGAAAAGCAAGGAAATTGGGTTCTATATGAATTATGAAATGCTGCTTGCATCGTATAGTCAACGATGATAAAAAATGGAAATAGTATGATAACCCAAAGAAGAGGAAATCATCGCCAGCCAAGTCGAATATTCATGCAATAATCTCATGCTGTGTATTTGGTATAATTCAAAGTATTGCCCATCGCTAGCTACAACTTTTCCATCTTTCCGGCAGAGCTCGTACACTGTTACGGTAAAAGTGTTCTTCATTTAAGACTATCCACGAATCAAGTCATTTTTTGATGTCTACATATAAGCAGAACTGCTGATCAGCCAGACCAAGTGCCATCGAACGGAACAAGTAATAATGGGGCGTCGCAATATCTGGGTAATATGGCGGGTGGGGTTGGACTTCTCATTTGAGCGTTTCCAAGTAAATTTTAACGAGCTTGTAAACGTCAGGCCAACCGTTGTTATGCTGTAGAATCCCTTTTTCGTGCCTCTGCTCGTATTGTGGTCGTTTTTCGCGTAGTGCTCAGCTTAATCGCATCAATTGAAGTCGATACCGTTCCCTAGTGATGGTTTCGTTGGGTTTAAACAGTTCATAATAAATAACACCGACCTGGTCCCACCAAATACACAGCATGACATTTACAGCGTGACTATTCGGCAGTTGTTCACAGGCGGAAATACAATGCTCAACGTCCCTTGGCTTCACATCATAAGGAACCTGGCCATCGCTTGGAAATGGCTTGGCGTGTAACTCCGAGCAAGTTGTTTTTGCATATGGCACGGATCCTCATGGAGCAATGACTCCAAATGAGTCTCTTCGAAGGATTTTGACTTTCCTTTATGCGGACGGACATTGAAATCACCTTCTTTGAAGCGACGGAACCAATGACGGCACGTTGGTTCACTTAGAGCAGTATCTGAGTAAATTTTTTGTAGCTCTTGATGCCCTTAAGCCGTCATTTTCTTTGAATGAAATAAGAAAATCAACACATCAATCAAACTTGCCGCAAATGACGACTATTTGGCACAAAATCACTAATATGTCAAAACGGTTTGTCTGACATATGTCTGGGCTTGGTTCATGACGTTTGGGATATGTCAAAATCCACCAGCACTTACTGCCGGAGCCATCTACTGACAAACAGCGAGAACTTAGTTGCGCACCTAATACAATAATTGCCCACTTTTTGATAAAAAACGGCGGAAGCTTATCTGCACTCCTAATACTATTTCAATGCTACAGAGCTATCAACTGTTTCATTGAAATTTGGTTTCAGGTATGCGGATGCAATAAGATCGATCAACCATTCACACTATGGCAGATCTTGAAAAAACCCTGGAACTCCAGATCGACACCAACCACCTGTTTGTCGGCTTTAAAGCCGCATATGACAGCGTGCACAGGAATGGGCTGTACAATGCCATGTTCAGTTTTGTCATTCCTGCCAAATTCGCCAGGTTGTGCAGGATGACAATGGAGAATACTCGCTGCTCCATTAAGGTCGGTAACGAATTTACCGAGACCTTCAATGTCAAAAAAGGTTTAAGACAAGGTGACGACGCGCTGTTATGTGACTTTTTCAATATCGCTTTAGAGAGAATCGTACAAAATTCACTGGCCAATAGAAGAATAACGATGCTCTACAAGTCTTCCTAATTGCTTGCGTACGCAGATGACATCGACATAATTGAAGGAATACAGCGCGACGTCAATGAGGCATTCGCAGTTATCGAATCGGAAGCAACTTAAGGCAAAAAAAAGTATATGCTGTCATCAAGAAAAGACTCCCAACATCGACAACTTGCCCAGAATGTTATGAGTGGCAGCTTTGATGTAGTTAAAGACTTCGTGTACCTTGGCTTCGTATTTATAAGGAGCAACCAACGTGGAAATAAGATGTAGAATAAATCTTGTCAGACGCTGTTTTTTCGGGCTCAGCAGGCAATTGAGTTGCAGAGCCCTCTTGGGCAAGGCCAAACTGACTTTATACAAGATCTTAATCATCCCCGTCTTGCTCAATGGCGCAGAGACATGGACATTATTGAAAAAGGATGATAAAGTCCTTGTTATTTTTGGTCCCATCTGTATTGACGGGGAATGGAGGAAGAGATATAACCAAGAACTGTACGGGCTGTACAGCGACATCGGCTTAGTCAAGCGTTTACAGATTCAACGCCTAAAATGGCTAGGCCATGTCAGGCGAATGGACATTGCACCTTCGGCCCGAGCTCCGGGGACTACGTAGCAGAGGACGGCCGAATCTACGGTGATGCGAACAAGTGGAAGGGGACCTCAACCAACTTGGAGTGCAGCACCGATGCAAGCAGCTGGCAAAAGATCGTGACAGCTGAAGAGGCTTGTTGGTTGAGGCCCAGGTTCATCACGGACTGTAGCGCCAGAAAATTAGCAACTGCAATCCAATACCCATTCCCTTTCAATTCCAACTCCCGGGGCTTTACAATAGGTCAACACAGATCTAAGTGCAACGAGGTATAGGGTATCCTTGACTCCAAATACGATGTCAATCCGCAAACCTAACCTCTTATGACCTGCTGTCATACAGTACCAGTACCTTTTCTAATTTACACAATTATGTACTCCCGGATCTTTGAACATTTTCTGCCAACTGGGGAACAAAAGTATAATGGCTGATTTTATCTAAGATAAAATGCTTATTTATTCTTCAAAAACATCCCATCTCTAAGGGTAGTGGGATCTATTGCTGAGCAGATTCGTTTCCGTAATTTTAAGACCCCAAATGTTGAATATTTAAGGCTACCTTGTAACTCCATCTCCCACCATGAAACCCTCAAATTAGCATTTGCTGGCTACGAACTGCTTGATATCCAAAATTTCTCTAGAAACATTTTCCTCCTTATTACTGTTTGCATAATATAGTATATGAAATGTAATCAAAACGGTCTTCTGTGTTTTCAGGACGAGAAAAGTCGAGGAATTCAATGCAGCTCTGGAGAAGCGCATGGATTCCGTCAATGAGGAAATGCAAAGCGTTAAGGAACAGTGTAACGAGTATAGATTCGAAAATAAAACCCTCAAGGAGGAAATGGGTGCAGTGAACAAGGTAAACAATATAACTAATACCATCTCAAAGATTTCACAAATGCCCGCCAGCAAATAACACTCAATTAACTTTTACACTTTTTGGATGTATTTGCAGCTTTTCAGCCAAATGCTGATGGGTTTTAATGGAACAAATAATCTAGATATCGACCGGCTTACAACAATGCTTGAAGAGAATCGAACCCTACTCAACGACATGGCTACCAAGGAGGCGAACTCCGATGGTGCTACTCTGCCAAAGTTATTGTTCGAACTGGTACAGCAAGCATCTGTGGCCAACCTACAACCTGCTACTCAACCTATTGAATCATTTCCATCGAAAAGTAACCCAGTCGAAGGAGCAGCAGAAAATGACGACAACAAGCACGATGATGATGATTCTCGTGGTACCACCAGACATAGTAGGAGGACCAATGTTACAGTAGCACCGGAAACATCATATCTTCCAACTGACATCGACAACGACGAAAACGTGGTTGTGGATGTGGATGTGAATGCGGACGTCGTCGCCGCTGCCACTTCAACATTGTTATTCACATCGCCAACTGTCTGTGGGCTTCCAACAACTGTTGAAGGCGACGTTTCCTCTGACGGAAATGCTGAACAAGCGACCAGCAATAGATGTGGTGCAACCACTACCACTACTATAAATACCACCACAACGAACAGGATAACAAAGACGGATGAATTTTCACACGGTTATATGGCACATCCAGACAGACGGCAAAATCCGAAGCAGCAACAGGAAAATCTCGACCACAATCCGAAGGAAGTTATGGCCAAAGTTGCATCAGCAGAAGAAATCATCGGCAACTTACCGAAAGTTTGGAAAGTGTTAATGGAGCTCCTAAGTCACCATAAAATCGAGCGCGTTCAATTCAAGGAGAACGGCCAAAGTGAGGATTGCTTTAAATCGGTGGAAACCCCTAATGGACCAAAGGCCGAATTGAGTGTTAGCAAAACTTATATAAAGCTTAAGGTAGGTACCATTATATATATCTTTTCAATTCCAAGAGTACCCATGGGATACTCGTATTTGTACCATGCAATTGATCCATCTTTGGTTGGTTCGAACCAGCCGATTGGCCGGTAGTACTGTGTCAGGGTTCTTAGAGTCCTTTTGGTGGCCAAGTGCCTTGTGGGATGGTAATGGTTTTGATATTCCAGCTGAAAAGGTGAAAGGCGCCTTAGGTTGGATTGATATTTACTGCTTTCGGATGTGGAAAATGTGAAGATTGTGGAGAAAATTCAGTCGGCGATTGTGTTGTTAAATGTGTGAATTTAGGAGTATTGAGTGCTTGTCGACCGGGCTCTACAAGTATGGGATGTTGGTTTTCGATTTGAGAATTTCAAAACTTTGGTTTGTGGATTGCCAAAGAAGGAGACGGAAGTATTTATTTGTTTGTCTCAGATTGTTGCTTGTTAAAAGATTTGATGAGACTGTTATAAGTTTTTATTGAAATATTTGTTGAAATCTCATCGATAAGGGGATTCTCTCTTTTTGTAGACATTGAAGTTGACTTGCAAAAGGAATCTAGTGCTTCCCTTGCATGATTAACAGAAAGTACTGTGGGAAATTGGAATTAGGACATTGTGACTTCTTTCCAACGTATACTGAGCACATCCTGCTATGGTCTGGCAAGAATCTTTTTCCAAGACACAAGACCTTGTGGAATTGTTTGATTGATGTCTCACAACTTTGAGTGGAGAGTCAGAGTTAACATATTACATAACAGGCGACCTCAAGAAGTAGACATACTTACAGTATAGGAGTACATGGACGACTGGATGCTGTAGGATATCTGAGGTCAACTTGACGATACTCAGAGCTGTTAGTGTTGCTAAAAATCAACACAGAAAATAGACGAAGAGCAAATCCTGAGTAAAAGGAAAGTGGCCTTTATAACCGCCCACCCCAAGGATATGGAATAGTCTCGGGATAGGAACAATATCCGGATATTTTTCAGGAAATGTTTTGAGAGGCTATATGCACCGAAACATTCACAAGCTTAAGGCGAATTAAAGCATGTCTAATGACTATACATATTATCTTCAACAATGCAATCCTCTGTCATGTAAGAACTACCGAGGTATATCCCTGCTCAATGTCGAATATACTCGTAAGATTCTATCCAACGTGTAGGGTGAACGTCTCAAGACCTTCTGCAATATACTAAAAATACTTACTAGCGTGGGTTTTAGCTTGACCAGCCAAAATATTCCAAAAGTAGGCCGGTTTTCAGTGATTTCATTCTTATGTTGGTACAAATAGTGTACAGCTTCATAGGTGTAGGTGTTAACACGGAAGGCACTATCTTTAACATTCCTGTCCAGTTGCTGAGAAACGAAAACAGCAAAGACAACGTTGGTCTTTTCCAGCCCATCATCATTGAAACTTTTTCCGCAATTGAAGAACAGGCGAAAAGAGTGGGAACTAACCCAAATACAATGTTGTCAATAAATAGAGAAAAAACTGTTCATTTAGAACAACACGTCAATGTTAATAACAGTAACTTCGAAGAGATTTAAAAGTTCACTTACCTGGAAGTATGACATGAAACTTGGTTCGACCCTGAAGTTGAAAATGTAGTTTATGATATCGGTGGCTACAGGCTATTTCGTAATGATCGCTTAACTAATACCATTGGTGGAGGTATTGCAATATATTGTAATGGTATAGAATATAAAATAGTAGAGTTAACGGATGGAAATCGTGAATGTCTTCTGTCATGTGTCAATAAAGCAAACAATTTTTTTTGCCCAATTCCTTTCTTCTCTGCCTTAGCTGATTTTTCTGTTCTCTATGAACACATAATTTTGTATGGCGATTTTAAGACTAATTCACTGATAAATAATAGGTCGACGAGACATTTTTTCGATCTGGTGTCTAAAAATGGTGTTGCTGTCATAAACTCCTCACCCACTAGGTACGCACCAGGCGTGATGCCAAGTTTACTTGATCTTTTTGCTGTATCTGAAGTATCAAAAGTTTTACTGTGCGATCAAATTTCCCTTGATGGGATATCAGACCATGATTTGATATTTTTAACATATAAAATCGATTTTCTACATAATGCCATCCCTATTACATTTTCTTTTAGAGATTATAAAATTATCAATCTCGATGCTCTGAACAGAGATGTTCATAAACGAAAAATTGTTCTTTTTCCAGAGATCAGTTAACGAGCTCTTCAACAGGAATGTTCCATTATGAACTATTCGTATAAAAAATTCCAAGTGTCCCTGGTTTACATCCGAAGTAGTTAAATCCATAAATAAACGAAGTAAACTCTATCATAAATGGAAAGAAAGACCTTCTGCAAGTAACTGGGAATGTTTTCGTCTTGCTAGAAATCACTCAAATAATGTAACCCGACTATGTAAATACAATTACTTTCATTCCAAATTTAACCCATCATTAGATTCAAAAACACTGTGGAAAAATCTGCGTAGCATTGGTGTTGGTAAATTTAGTGATTCTGAGTGCTTACTTGATCTTGACCGATTAAACGATTCCCTCTTATCTAATGAAGGAACAAATCATAATTTTACTATCAACAGGGATTTGTGTATAGATTTGAGCAGAGACTTTGAAACCGTGTCGGAGAACGATGTTTTAGAAAGCATAATCAAACTCAAATCCAACGCTATCGGTGAAGATGAGATACCTCTTCGGTTTTTGAAATTAATTTTACCGTACGTCTTAGGCACAATCACTCATATAATCAGTTACTGTATTACTTCATCGACATTTTCGGATTCTTAGAGAATTATACCTGTTGCTAAAAAAGCCAATCCAAAAGAACCCTCTGATTATTGAGCGATAAGCATTCTGCCGATTTTGTCAAAGGTATTTCAAATGCCAATAGCGAAGCAGATTGTCAATCATCTTGATCTGAACTCTCTACTTTCTCCACATCAGTCTGGCTTCAGGGCGCAACATAGTTGTGCTACAGCCATGATTAAAGTGTTAGATGACATAAGACGAGAATTTGATCAGGGTGATTTGACAGTCTTGTGCCTTCTTGACTTCTCAAAGGCTTTTGACAGAGTTAATCACGAAATATTTTGTACAAAATTACGCTTTTATTTTGGTTTTAGCCAGAATGCAACAAAACTTATGTCAAGCTACTTGTTTGATCGAGCTCAAAGGGTTTATTATAACGAAAGTTGCTCAAAATACAAATATTTACATGAAGGGGTCCCGCAGGGTTCTATTTTGGGTCCAATTATTTTATATATTTATATAAACGACATTGCTCAATGTTGTAAAAGCGTCTCCTTCCATCTTTATGCAGATGACTTACAAATTTATCTTTCTAGGTCCTTGGTTTTGGTAGAAGACATTTTTTTAAGATTAAATGAAGACCTTCATAAAATACAAAACTGGGCTATTGAAAATGGATTGACCTTAAATCCATTCAAGTTCCAATCAATACTGATTTCTCAGAAATAAAATATGAAACAAGTAATTATCCTTCTCTTTATTTAAACAATGCGAGGATCCCATTTGTATCTAGGGTATCGTGTTTAGGTTTTAAAATAAATTGCCGTTTGTCTTGCTCTGATCAAGTAAACTACACCGTTGGTCTTATCTACGCTTGCCTTCGGAAACTCTGGATAACTGCTCGTCTTATTCCAATCGGAACTAAAATAAGACTAATGAAAGCATTACTGATACCAATTATATCCTATGCTGAAACGGTCTATTGTCAGCTTGATTCGATATCAAAAAATTAACTTCAAGTAGCTTTTAATAATTTAGTACGTTATGTTTATCGATTGCGCAGATATGATCATGTCTCACCTTGCACAAATAACATCCTTGGATGCACCTTGCAACAATATCTTAATACTCACAATGGCATTTTTTTTCACAAAATAATATACTTGAAATCACCCTCGTATCTGTTCTCGAAGTTGCAGTTTTCTCGATCTAATAGAATTTTTAATATTTATAGTCTACCCTATAACTATATAAAACGTCGTATTTCAATATTTCTCCACACAGTAGCGTTTTTTCACTTTCATCTTTGTCTTTCCTCTCTATTGAATTTTCTTTTCTTATCTATTTTCTTTTTTAAATATATATTAATCAATTTATATTTTATTTTCTTAAATTAATGCAATAATTATTATTTTATTGTCCGTGCGGCATCGGATAAAGAATAGTGCCGCAGTGCGTCCCAGTTTGTCGTAAGAGGCGACTAAATGGGGCACCAATCATATACAGGCAACTATGACACCCAAAATGAGCCTGTGACACTTTAACACCTTAAAACTTTCCCACAAGTTTGTATGCAATCAGTGGGTTCCCACGTCTGGAGACTACCGGTAAGGAAAAAGAACAGTCAATCAATTCGAAATGAGCATACAAGTGTCAAACCACTCAAACTTTAAACTTCATGGAAATGATCGCAACTAACAGCACTACCCCGCTGAGCACCACGATTGCAACGCACTCGGGTGATCCCAGAGCAAGCAGAAGTGCTTGTGTCAGAGCCCGACGGATTCCGGGGGCGGGCAAAATGAAGTTTCCAAAATATTTTCATAAACTTCGGTTTGCAAGTTGGAAAGTCGGATCGATGACCTCAAAAAGTTTAGAACTGGAAGCGATTATGCGTCGCAGAACTCTACAAATCCTGTGCGTACAGGAAACGAAGTGGTGTAATACAGGAAATAAAGCGCGTCTTCTAGATTTAAAAACTAAGGCATTTAAGATGTTCTACCATGGAACGGTCAATGGACGAAACGGTGTTGGAATTGTTGTTGCAGCGGATCTTCTAAAAAACATCGTTGGTATCTTGAAAATAAGCGACCGCTTGATGAGTGTTAAACTCGTCATACACAATAAAACGTGGATCATTGTTAGCGCGTACGCTCCACAAAATGGATGCGACCAATCGGAAAAAGACAAATTTTGGTCAGAGTTCGGTAATTTGCTTGGAAATATACCTATCGATGAGATGTTCTTCGTAGGCGGAGATTTAAATGGCCACGTCAGAGAAACAAATGTTGATTATGAGGACTGCCACGGCGGTAAAGGCTTTGGAACTAGAAATTCAGCTGGCGAAGACATCCTTGTAGAGTGTAGGGCTTACGGCTTAACCGTCTTAAATACAATGTTTATTAAACATCAACGACATCTTATCACCTATAGCAGCGAAGGCCACGAAACGCAAATAGATTATCACCTCTGCAAAATGTCGGTGAGAAACCGTGTTAAGGACTGTAAAGTAAAACTTGGAGAATCGCTAGTAAGCCAACACCGTCTGCTCATTACAGAATTTTTCACAGCGGAACCACCGAAAACACGGGCATCGTTTGGAAAGCCAAAAATCCGGTGGTATAATCTATCGAAGGAACGAAGCGCAAGATTTATCGCACTGGCTAAAGAAGTACTTCAAAATATAAATGATATAGCAGACTCACTTAGCCCGCAAGAAATGTGGAACAGAATGCACGAGGAATGCATAACACTCGCAAAGTCCCATCTGGGGACTATATCGAAATACCATCACGTCGGCAAAGAAACATGGTGGTGGAATGACGAAACCAAACGAGCTGTGGCCGACAAGAAGAGTGCATTTCAAGCGTGGACAAAATGCGATCGGAGCGACGATATCGAAAAAGCTCGACTGGCTCTTGAATACGAGCGTCTTAAAAAGATCGCAAAGAAAGTCCTGGCTCGAACTCGAGCGGCAGAAGCGGAAAACCTGTACCAGGAGTTGGAACAAATATCCTCACGATCGGCGGATAGAAGACAAGCTATCCGTGAAATTCAAACGTCGTACAGTACTAAAATGCCAAATATTTTTAAGCTCGCTGCACAGAGGAGAAAAAATTCAATGGAAATAACCTCGCCGAAATACATAAAAAACGCAGACGGTCGCTTACTAACAAATGAAAAAGAAATTTGTGACCGGTGGCTTGAATACTGCAAGGAGTTGCTTTACAAACAGTTTCCACGTGATATCGTGCCGACTGCTGGTCTATTCGAGGAGGAAGTTTCGGACTTTTCAATCGAAGAAATAAGTATAGCATTTGGAAAAATGAAGCGGGGGAAAGCGGCGGGACCAGACAGCATTCCATCAGAGTTTTGGTCGAAGATGGAGGGGATCGGCAGCGTTTGGCTATCGAAACTTTTAAATAAATTAAAATGTGGACAACCTATGCCGAATCAATGGAGAAGTAGCTTCTTGGTTCCATTATACAAAGGAAAAGGCGACACTCGAGAATGCAACAACTACCGTTCAATCAAGCTTATGTCACACACGATGAAAATCGTCGAAAGAGTCTTAAACGAACGTCTTCGGCAAATAATAAAGCTCGATAATAGCCAGTGTGGATTTGTTGAAGGAAGATCGACAGTGGACGCTATCCAAAGCCTACGAATAATAATGGAAAAGCACCGAGATTCGTCTAAGGATTTACACATGGTATTTATCGACCTCGAGAAAGCATTCGATCGAGTGCCTAGGGATCTCATATGGGCCGCGCTGGGGTCTCAAAACGTACCGGAAACGTATGTTAGAATAATACAGGACATGTACGGAAACGTGAAAACTGCGGTTAAAAGCTCTGCTGGACTAACGAGAGAATTTCCAGTAAATGTCGGAGTGCATCAAGGAAGCGTACTTAGCCCTTTCCTCTTTAACGTAGTATTCGACTATCTTTTAAAAGACTGCATGCGCGAAGCAAATGTAACGCCAATTCTCTTCGCTGACGACGCAGTTATACTTAGCGATAACGTCGAAGATTTACAGAACGCCTAAGATTCATTGAAAAATGCTCTAGAGAGAAACGGGTTTAATATAAGTCGTTCAAAGACGGACCATTTGACGTGCCCATTTGCGCATCCGTTGTGACCTGTCCGGATATAATGTTAGACGGAATAGTTCTTCCCAAAAGCACTATCTTTAAGTACTTAGGATCAATCGTTAACATGGAAGCGAAATGTGACGACGACGTAAACCACAGAGTGAGTGTGGGATGGATGAAATGGCGGGAAAATTCGGGAATCTTTTGCGACCGAAAATTTCCACTTAAATTAAAGGGGAAACTCTACACCACGGTTGTTAGACCAGCTCTTCACAGTGCTGGACAATGTACGAAGCGTTTAAAAACAAAATGACGGCAGCGGAAATGAAAAATGTTAAGGATGTCTAGTGGAGTCACTAAACGCGATTGCATTAGATCTACGCGTATAAGAGGAAGTCTACATATAAAAAATTCGGTAACCGAACAGCTTGAGGCGAATAGAATAAGTTGGTATTGCCACGTTCAAAGAAGATCTGCGGAAAATCCGGTTAAAAAGGCACTATCAACTACGGTCACTCCAACTGTAAGAAAACGAGGTCGGAAAAAGAATTCCTGGATTTCTCATATGGCAAATGCGCAACAACGTCTGGGGTTAACCACTGAAGCGATCCAGGACCGAGCATTATGTAGACGCGTTCTGCGGTCTGCGACATTAGCCAACCCCATAAGCGGAGCAGCAGCGATGCAGTGAAAATGGGAAACTCGTTACGCATAAGTTCGTATAACGAGGAAAGGGTTAATAAAAGGATAAGAAGAATTATTATTTTATTATTGTTAGTACTCTCAAAAGGCTATGCTTTACTTGTGCTTTATGTATTAATAATAAATCAAATCAAATCAAAACAAAAAAATCAAATCATGGCCAATAATAGGATCTGCGAATCACAGCCCTATCAAGAACGATTTTGTGTCTAGCTAAGTTGTGCCTGTTGTCAAAAGTGTTGTCTCGAAGGCGCCCTTTATGCGAATCTCGCTTCCCGATATTGAATCACAAGTGTGGTTTTGCTTGTGGAAAAATTGGTGATCACTGCCTTATTCTCTCCTCATAGAGCTTAAGAGTAGCTCTCGTCTACTCATGAACAGCCGCTTTGTAGGCATCATGATGTACTGCAAAACATTTGTCCTTAAAAAGAGTGTAATCGTGAGAAACAATCCATTGAAATTCGATTGTAAGTAAACTGCCTTTAGTTAAGCATCCCTTGTTGGGTGAGTTCTCTTCCCACATGAGTCAAGGCTTTTCACAACTGCACTATCTCTTTGATCTGGATTGCGAGATGGATGTTTTGTGTTCACATCCTTTACATAGCCAAAAGTTATTCCATTGTGTACTGGATTTACCTGCTGCACAGCTCATATATTGCGTTGTCAACTTCCTTCTACATTAACCGTCTATGTAGGCCGATCGAGGAATGTGTTGCTGGATCTTATTGGCGGCATTGTGGTGCCTTGGCAAATATTCAGCACATCAATGACGGTTTGCTTATGACTTTTGATATGTTTCATACTGGTCTTCAGCACCTGATGCCTACGGCATAAGACATCTCGAGGATTTATGGAACGCTCGATCGGCAAAGACTCTGGCCATCCCATTACGTGCAATTAAAGCTATCCAATTTCAATATTCGCATCCATACCTTGGCTTCAACTAGGTTATATCCATGAAAGCGGGTTACAACACCGAACATGTGACGTATGTCGATCGGAAAATATTTAGTCTACTTGTCAGCAAGATGATCTTTGTATTTTTCTTTTTATCACCTTGTAAACGTTAATTTTCTAAAAGCGCGTGGAAGTTGTGGTGACGTTAACTCAAATCTATTGTCAGACGTGGTGTCGCTGGCACTGCGATTTTTTCTCCTTAATGGGTCACATTTTTGATATTGCGAATCGTTATCAAAACTTCCTCCTTTAGTTCTTTTTTGACAACAAGATCTCACTTTGATTTACTCATCTTTACTCTCCACTGCACATTCTGGAAGTCAAACGTCAAATCACTTACTTGTTGTCAATGGTCCCAATGTGTCATTACAGTAATAGTCATTTGCCTATAAAGTCTTTGGCAATCGCCAAGTTTTTTCTGCACCGTTGAGCTCTTAATATAAATCTACAGCAGTAATCAGGATGCGCACCATGTCACTGCCTACAAAAAGGGCCTATACACAGAATAACAGAATATGTTACGAAACCAGTCCCCCGAAATAGGTAAAACATGTATGGCAACCATCACCAACAACCAACATCAAAACTAAAATAATACTGGTCTAAGCACTGACTCCTGTGGAACTCCCTTCAAAGTTAAGCCCTTTGAACACACACGAATTTGAGCAAAGTCCTTCCGATTTTATTTACCGATTTATCTGATAATTTATCTAATTCTAATTTTTTTTCCTTTGCAGGATCTCATCTTGGAGAAGAAATCCTTAGTCAAGGAAACAACTCGACTGAAAACTCTAAACTGTCACTTGGAGTATCGGTTAAACGAACAAGAGAAACGTCTTAGTGCAGTCAGCTTGGAACTTCAAAAAACCTGGCATTTGGTTGGTAAAATGCAACGTCAACATCGGCAGCTACACACCCAGGAGCAGATCCTGCGCTATCAGCTACAACAGAAACGTCGCCTCCTTAGTGAATTGAAAGACGAACTAGAGTACTGTCGTCGTAAATGGGCAACTGCTCGTGCCAAAAACGATGAAAGTCAGCTTCAATGTGATGATTTGAGGAGAGAATTCGCTAAAAGGAAGTTGCAAGATGCCCACAATTCAGCTGAGAGTGGTTACAGTGATGGACTTGGTTCGGACGAAGATGATATAACAGGTGCCGCAGCAAAATTGTCCAAAAATTGGGCTGATGTATTTGAAGTGAAAAAGACAATCCAACGCATGCAGAGTACTTCACCTCTGAGGTCTGGTTTGCAGAGTGATGAGGAGTTAAGGTGGAGTAGTGCTCCACCATCAGTTCTCTGGCCAACTGATGATAGTTTGCTTTTGATGAACGATGAGCCATCGACTTCTAGTGGTGCTCTGCCAAAGAAAGGCCCACGAAAGTCAAGAAGTAAAATTCGCGGTTCCAGTAACGAAGGTGATGAAGATGAGGAAAATGAAGAAAGTCCAGATGGACAGCAAAGTGATAGGGCAACAAGAATTCAACGCCTCGAAGAACAGTGTAAGTCGCTTATAGCCGCTGTCATTCAAACTTCCGATAATCGAGAAAAGTTAGAGATTCAATTGTGCCGCTTCCAAGATGAAATTGCTCCGGCGCAATATGCTGTACCACTAGAAGATTATATAGCCAATAAGACAAGAGAACGCATGACAAGAGCTAGTTCCGCTCCAGAATTCAATGCCAATAAGGCCGATGAATCTGGGCTAACTAGTCGTGAGGAGGAGTACACAAGGAATCGATCAGAGAGACTGGGACGTCTCGAAGAGGAAAGTCGTCAATTGATGAATCGCATCAAAAGGACATCAGATAAAGGAAATTCTCTTCGCTCCTCATTGGAGAGAATTCACTCGAAGCGCGCTTTAAGCCGAGAGGGAAGTTTCGAAAGCAACACAGAAGAAGTCCCGGCTCCCGAGGACTCAGAAGAAACCCCACAAGGGGCTGTTGGTACAGTCAACACAACTGAACAAGAAGACATTAAACTTCTCACTGAAAAAGAAGAAGAATACACCTTGAAACGTGCTGAACGCCTGAAAAGACTTGAAGAAGAGAGCAAATTACTTTTATCCAAGCTCTCTAAGAACTCAGAACGTGGCACTACATTCAACTCCAAATTAGACGCCCTTCACGAAAAATATGGCAGTGAAGAGCGCGAAAATTCCAAAGAAAAGACAAATCCAACTATCGAGGAACGGCTCGAAAATGTCGCCAAAATGTCTACCAATCGGGAGGAGCGACTTAAGATCCTCGAAGAGGAAGGATCCAAACTTCTCAACAAACTCTCAAACACATCCGATCGCGGTTCGAAAATGATCGATCATCTCAGTGAACGCGAACACAATCGAAATCTCAAAGCATCTCTTGAACAAGCCAAAGACAACACTTCGGAGGTTGTAGCTGGTCCGATATTACCAACTCCAGCTAATGTCGCCTGTAGTAGCATCGTTTCGGAGGAAATTACCGAACGAGTTGTCATTACCCGAACTCCCAGTCAAATTGCACAATCACAAGGTGCAGTTCCCAAAATAGTCAAACCTCAGTTTACTCAGCCAATAGAGAGTCAACCCCCTAAACCCCAATCATCTGTAAAGCTCTGTGCGGCTACAGGTCCAAAACGCATTGCTATCTCCAAGAAGGATCCCGAATCCGAAACACTCGAAGAAATGGTACGACGTCTGAGAAATTTGCCATTTCCCAGTGAGACAGCCACCACAAAGAGCAACAACGATGACACATCATCCAATTCGAAGGCATAAGGAGGGCTCCGCTGCGGACTGATTTTCAAGGACGACTCTGTTAGATTTTTATTTTTTTGTATTCGTACTTTTAACCGGGTGTATCTGTAGTTTTAAGGAGAGTACCAAATTGTTCATTTCGTTTTAATAAAGTTTGCTTATTGTGATGGCTCTGTGCTTGTGTGCGTCTGTATTCCTTTCTGGCCACCGAAGTAGTCCATCCATTCGTTGTTGGATTGGTGCTTTTGGTTTTAATTTAATCCCGGATCGATGAGTTAGATTCAGCTGCAGATACTTTATTACTTTGTAAGGGAGCGATGTAATGGCATCGACGAAGTGGATGAGGTGGATGAGGTAAATGAAGTATCCAATGTATCCGAGGAACACGAATCCTTGGGATTGTTTTCCTCCAATTTTATTATACTTAAACAAAGGAAAAAACCAATCAACAGATTTTAGCTCCTGCTTTCGTTTGGTGTACTTAACATTGATTCACGTTACTGATTAAATTCGTATCTTTTGGATATTGAATGGATAGCCGGGGGATGGTTTGGCACTAGGGGCTTGGGGCGGTTCTTGTGCAATTTTGCTGCATCCCCTAAGTTAATTAAAATTTTCAAGAAAGTTGTAAGTAAATGACTGACAAATGAAAATGAGTTTTCAGGTATTGTCTGCTTTACACACGTTCGAATGGATTTTACGAGTTTAGTTGGGGCCAAGTGGAAGGTAGGTAGATACGGGAAGTAGATAAAGATAAGTATGGGAATACAATGTACTACAAGAGTGTCTTAAGTGTAGAGGCAGTGTTGTAGTTGCTTTCTAAAGGGGGGCAAAGCCTTTGAGATAATCAAAAGTCATTTGAGTGCATCGGGATTAAGTTTCCCTGGTTTTTGACTTGACAGAAACATTTCAAGGACTCCTGCCTGAGAATGTTTATATAATTCAATGTGCTGCTATTGAAATAAATAAAATTAAGTTAATTTCGAGTTACAAAATCAATATTCGTTGAGAATAAGGGGAACAGTTTATTCATTGGCAAGTGTTTGTGTACAATAGTACTGTAAAACTCCAGTTAGTTAGTCCATAGAGTCATAGAACCCGCCTTTTAAACATCAAACTTCAACCCCATATCGGGTGGGCCTTCTGCTAAAAGATGTGCTAGCAGAGGTATGCCGCAAGGCGGTGTCTTTTCAACCCCTTCTCTGGAACTTAGTGGTAAATGCACTGCTGATATACCTGAAAGCGGATGGTTGCAGGATTATGCCTTGGAAAAGCATCTTAATACTATTAAAGAACTCCTATGGTATAGTCTCAATGGGTGCACCCATTGGGCGGATCGCTTTAGATTGGGAATGAACCCCCATAAAGAGTAATGAAAGCCACATAAGCTTAATTCTCTTAATTATACATTCACTATAACTATCGCTCCAGCCTCATTTTCGAAAAAATACGGGCCAGTGATGACGCCAACCCATAATTTCGTGAATCTCGTACGGGTTTTACAGTCCACAGAAAGGACAATTTTGTTTATTTACGTACACATCCATCCAAAAATGGGCTTCATCGGAAAATATCAAATTCGATGACAAATTGTCGTGGAGATACAACATCCATTTAACAAATCGGCGACGTCATACATAGTTGTGTTATTTGAATTTAATAGGCGTGTAGGTGAAGACCAGCTTTTAGAATTCGCCGTAAAGTGCCATAAGTGAAGCCTAATTGTAGTCTTCGGCGACGAATTGAGGTGCCTGTCTAATTTTGAACACTTTCACTCAGTGTGGTGATGAAAGATTCACGAATTTTACAAACCACCCACCTTAAATAACAAGAATTGCTTATTCCGTGGTGAACAACTCCATGACTAAACCATGACTCCCATGACTAAAGATTGTATGACATCTGTCAAAAAGATCAATCACATTCAGCCCTAAACGTCGGGGAAATGATCGTTCGAAAATCGAAAACTTCTATTCCACTAAACATTCGAAGGAAATCAGTCCCCGTCGGTAAGCTAGTTTGCTATTACACTAATCGAACGAAACAAATTGTCCATACAAATCTGTCATCGAGTCATCCGCAAGTACTCGTATTTTGTTGCGTTTGTGATTGTCGGTCGAAAGTTCATAAGTGGAAAAATGAAAGTAAAAAATATTTCGGAGCAAAAAGAAATGTTGGGAAGAATTACAAAAAAAAATTGCTTAGGTCCATCCACTATGTAAGTCGTTGTGTCGAAAAAGTAAAAACAGAGGAGTTTCAATTTGTATTGAAATATTATTTTTGGAACTGGGTTTGAAGCGACTACAAATCCAATATAAAAAAATGACTTTAAACAAAAGAGAGCTGAATGCTTAATGAATGGTTTGATAAATCTTTAAAAATCAATCTATTTGTATTCATATTTAATTTTCTCAAGTTTTCCTTGAAATCCATTATATCTTGTCGTCTTTTCGTACCCTTCTATTTGCATCGTTCCGCGTTTAATTAAAAAACGGGTAATACAAAGCTACACTATCCATTTTAAAATATTGAAATCTAATTATTTTATTCTTCACCGAAATTCAAAGTCTCCGCAAAACAGATGCTTGAAGTAAAAATTAACAGAATAGTCGTTTTCGAAATAATTTCGAATTAATGTCGGCAAGGTAGTGATCATCCGTCAACAACAGAATAGCAAAGTTTAGTGAAAGTGAATCGAACGTTCGATCCGATTCCTTATTGACTAAGGAACTCTCAATTGAGGACACAATTTCTTTCGAACAATATTTGAGAATGACCGATGATTGTTTTCAAGAAATCATAAAGTGATTAAGGGCTGATCTTACAAAACGAGATACAATCATGAGAGCTGCGATACCAGCGATAGAAAAAGCTGCAATGCAGGTTTTGCCACGATACAGGTGTGATTTGAGTGAAGTTTTGTATGGTGCTTCTCTTCCACAGGACGATGTTATCGACGATGGACGGTCTTTTCCATATGTTTCCATTGGAGATGACGCTTTCCAATTGACAAATCATATTATGAAGCCATTTCCTTATCAAGAAAAGGAGAAAAAAGTTTTTAATTTTCGTCTTAGCCACGCCAGGCTCGCCATCGCCAGATAATTGAATATAGCTTTGGGATTTTGTCCAATAGATTTGGAGTTCTACATGCAACGATTCATCTTGTACCAGAAAAAGTAAACAAAATTGTTCAAGCGTGTTGTGTTTTACACAATTTTCTTACAAAAAGGAACCAAAATTGTATGGATACATGTATACGAAACTTTTGCAAACACCACAAATGAACGCTGGTACAGAAAATCTAAGGAGTCATTCAAAGACAGCTTCCGAAATGAGAAATGTCAAAGATCTTCTTCTTTCGTTACTTCATTCCCCCGCAATTTCTACATCCCGCACCATATCAGCCAAAAAAATAATTAAAATTAACTTATATTAAATTCAGTAAGTGACAGTTATTGACAGCTAATATTCACATCCACACCATCTGTTGGCTCACCCTTTAGCTCGTAACACCCTGATTAGCTTCATTATTGAAAAATATATCAGCCCACAGAGCACTCCAAACTGTAGATTTTTCGAAACGTAACGGCGTTGGGATAATCTCACATGATTATCTTCGCTTCAAATGCATCAAATATGCTTATTGACGTAATCATTGAACCAAAAATGAGTATAATCGCTTAACACTATTTATCAGCATATGCCAGTTGATTTTGGGCCGATTCAATAAAATTTCGGCGCAAACGTTGGTCTTTCGGTTTTAATTCTTGCATGAGCTGGCGTTTAAAGGCTTTCAAACCAACATCTTACATTTTCTTAAAATGTTCCATTTAGTAAACGGACAACGACCAAGCCATTGTAATAGACACCAAATTGATTAATTTGGAACTCCTTTAACGCTCTTCTGAACGGATGCAATCAATTCTTCAGTACACATTCTTTTAGAGCGCCTCGGTGGCGCTACATCCAAAGAAAATTGTGTGCTTAAACGGTCAACAATACGGTTAATAGTAGTCTCAGATTATGTTGGGTGTAATATGTTGCAAGTGCTCTCTAAGTTTGGCGCACAGAACCATTCTTTTCAAAATTTGGTAAAGTTGTTGGGGCGTATATGTTATGACAACAAATTGCAAAGACTACTGAATAAAAATGACATTGACAGTTTGGAATCTGACAACTGGTTTGACAGATATAAAGGCCTCAAGCTGCAACTGCTTTAAAAAAACGTCTTTTACAAACATTGCCAGAACTACGAAAAAGTGGAAACTTGTCAGAGAATTTCAAAATCCTAAATGAGGTAAGATACTGCGCATGAGTAATGTGATGTAATTAACGCAGTGTCATACAGGTGAGTGATAAATTCTGAATAACCTGTATGTAGAAGTCTCTGAAACTCTGAAATTTACAGTACATTATCGAGACGTTCGATTTTTCAGTGTTATACACGAACGCAAAAAATGCCCACCCGCATCGCATGCATACTGAACTCCTTCGTCCTACAATCCCCAAAAAACATCAAACGTTCATAATCCACAACCTCAAAATGCTCTTATTATCCAACATTCGTTCATAATCGTTGCGAAAAAATGTTGGTTTGAAAAAAAGTCAACTACTCAATCCATTTACGATAACAAGTATTACATGCAGAATTTTTACTCTGGGGAGCATAAAAACCAGGGGAATCCTCGATAAATGTTTGCAAAATGCTCTATTTAACAATTCTCAAATGTTTCAAGCAAATATCGATTCTAGGAAAGCAGTCAACTGAAAACAGAAGTGCATGGCTGAGTTTAAGATCCATCCATACTCCTCCATCCAGCTTAGGATAATTTCTTTATATTTCTTTATTTTTCCTCAGTAACAAGAAGGGAGGAGATTTTCCAAATGACAACCAGACAACTCGACTACTAGTACCAACTATTCATGTTCAATATTTTTGTTGCAAATAAATGCCATTTTCATGGAAAACTGCACAAAATCAATGTTGGTGGTAAGAGGGATGTTGAATGACTTGATTGAGATTTAATGGCGTAACAGTGTCATTGTAGGAAGCCATTTCTAGAAAGAAATGACTTGTGATTTATTTGAGAAAAATATCCCTTTTATATCTGGGGGGAAACTACGAGTATGTAGTCGCCCATTTATGTATATCTGTGCAAGGAGAATATCTTTTGGTGTAGACTTGTGTCATAAAAATTGATTGAAACGAGCTTACTAGGTTCAGTAAAGTAAAGTAAATTTAAAAAAGAAAAGGCTACTTATTTTCTGACCTAGCTGGCTCTAAAGTCCGGGGTGGAGCCCTACAGGCAGTCCTGTTTTTGCTAGCTGCTTGTGATTTCGTAAGCAAAGTTGGGTTAAGTCACCTTCCAGTTAACACCCTTTCCCTCGGTGATATGAAGACTTTCCAAACTGGGATACTCTATATAGTGTAAGGCGATGAATTCTTGCTCTCTTAACTAAATTCATATCGCTGTACAGGCGGTGCAAATCTTGGTTTAATATCTTCACGAGCTCTCCGTCGATGCAGATAGGATTTACATAAGATCGTCGTAGTGTGGCCTTTCTCGATGACAGAGCGTACTTCGCTTTTCGCGTTTATACTTACAATTGCCCTACGAACTAATTGTTGTATTCTGTTTATTTTGTCCTTGGCAGCTGCACATGAAAATAGTTGTACTGGCTTGCATATTCCGCGTAGTTCCCTCAAGAACGATATGAACGGAAACGCATGTCAGTAAGTCGGCTTGTAAAATGATTTTCCGACATCAAACGTCTCGGTTAAATCGTTTTCGACTCCAAGATGTAGTAAGTTTTCCTCAAAAATACCCTGCAGAGGTGGACCAGCTTAGCAAAGATGCCAAGATGGGCATGGCTTGATATTTTCCGACACATGGTACGTTGCCATAAGCGGCGTCAAAATCCATAAATTGGAGGTGGTAGGCGATCTTCAGTCTAACATTATTTTGAAGATCTTTTGTATGGCCAATGTTGAGAAGTCCCGTGCCTCTATAGGAGTTGAAGGGTCTCTGATATTTAAGATCAGGCCTACAATTCTTCTATTCTTCTGGCATCGCATACTTTATCCAATCATGTTTTGGAGGTTATTGCAGGCTTTTTACAAAGTCTTCTTCCTTCGCCTTGGGCAGCTCAGTACCGGCAGCTTTTTTAGATTGATATAACATTTCTCCTTCTCATCTATGACACTGGAATTCGGGACTAAGTGGTTGCGGTGCACAATGTCGAGAGGAGTTAGAGTAGAGTTGATAAAAGCATTCCGACGTCAAACTTTATCTCAGTAAGTCCTTCTTTTTTTGACCTGTGGAAAAGTTCGCACATTCAGAATATTAGAGGCACAACTTGCATATGTTGCAATGTGATCTGTTTGGTTAAAGATTGATTAGGAGAGAACCAGATTTAAGTCTTTTAGTGATCGTCGGGATGAGGAAACTGTGCGTTTGCTGCGATGACAATTTGTCTGTATTGAACAAGTGTTCTTTCAAAGCATTTAAATCGTCAGAAACGATCGTTCTTAGGACATTTAATATATGTCTTTGTCAAAGAGCTTATGAATTGAATCCTTCACCCCATCCTCTGGAGTATATAACCATTGCTGGCAGGTTTGGCTTTGATTTAGATAAGAGTTTCCATGAGAAGCTTCTTCACATGTCTAAATCTCAAATTTAACGCAAGACTGCTTCTAGAGACTAATTCGCATTCAAATAAGTGCGGGGCTTGTTGTTCGTATCAAAGTACATGTCGTAGTACTCCCCTCCTTTTGAACCCGTTCCAGTTTATCGCAAGTTTTGGAGGTTTCCTTTCTTTCTAGGATTAAGGATCTCACGAGTTGTTCAGCCTACACTACACGTGCAGTATCATCTTTTTGAGTAGATAATTGTTTCATTATAATGAAATTCGTTTTTCCTTTCCTGGTAGTTGATCGTACGAATAAGCTTCAACCTGGAGGTCCTTTGTAGAATTCAGATTGAGTTTCATGCCTACTGCAGACTGCGTGGCAGTTAGTTCGGATTCTTTTCAGACATGCATCTTGAATGCGGTTAAGAAAAAGGATCATTAAGTCCAGCAGCAGCCTTGAGCTCACGCTAGCAGCTTTAGGCCATATATCATATAACAGATCTTCATATCAGTAACCACTGATGCCAACTTGAAACACTATTTCAATGGCCTAAGACTTGACTTCGTCAGTCAGTAGTTAGCTGCACCATCGTAGTCCAGATTCAAAATAAGAAGGTAGTAGCGAAATCATTTATTGCTGGTGGATTATTAATAAAAGGCTGACAATGAACACAAAAGTTTTAAACTAAACACTTCGGCATAGATCATTGTTGCAAATCCCAATCATGATCTCAGAAGCATTGCGGAAGCAAATTGGGTCAATTGACAATTATTCCATTTTATAAAAGTGCTTTGTATCTTATCCGATCTAAACTTCTTGGCTAATTTTAACCATTGATCTGGAAATTCGATTGATTTTTTAACTAGAAAGTTGTCCGTGAAGACTTTTTCGCCTAGTGTAAGCCAAACCTTGACTTTATCAATCAATTACTTCATAAATAGGCCTTGGATCTTCGAGTTTATAAATTTAATTAGCTTAATCACTCACCTCAGCATGGTCCTTGGAAAAGGCTTCCAGTTAAGGGCTTTAAGACGATTGAGGTTCTCTTTGACTAGTGCGCTCTATTTAAAGCTTGGTTCTCCTCTACAATACAGGTAACCCTCTACGTAAGAATCTAAGGTTTTCTATATCCAGCGCGTCCTACAATTTTAGGTGATGGACTCGCACTTGCTTCACCCCCAAAATTGTTTATAGTATAGTGCATAGTAACCATGGATTTCTTCTTATGCCTTCACATCTATGGCATTGATCAGGACTAGGAGAGCCTTATTAGTGTTTTCAGACAAGCCCTCAGTGTCCAACTGCCTTTGGAAACAGCGTTTGGCAAGTCGACATCTTTGGCGACGCTTCATTGTGAGAGTCATAAGTATGTACATTCCCTTTGCCCTCATTCAGAGCTAAATTCAGTTTTGGCTAAAGAAGGGACTTGCCACCAAGCAGAATTTTCAGCACGGCCTTATCAATCCTATCATCCTGGGTGTAATGTATGGAAATACATCACTGTTTCTTGGGTGGTTATGCTGCTCTAAAGCCACTCATGAATCTTTTTTCTGCATTCTAAAGGCTATCGATTGCTTAAAAACCTATCTAGGATGTTGCTCTGACAACTTCAGTCTTCATTTCTCGTTTACATAGCACTTACTCGTTAAGCGCATACATAGCTACGGAATGCTAATGAAAATTGACAATGTAGATGCGGAGCACCAAAGCCTTTTTACACAGATAAGTTAGGTTTAAAACCCTGCTGAATTCTATGACCATTGTCGAGCTATCTTAAGGAAGCCAGGGTTATTTAAACGCAGTTGAAAGGTTAAATTTACTGAATTTCATTGGTAAGATACTTTATAAGTAGTACTCAAAGGCGGTATTTTAAGGACTCAAGCCCGCACAGGCGTTGTCTTGGTTAGGGGTTCCATTATCAATTGGGTTCCTCATTTGCACAACCACAAGGGATGAATGATAAGTTATGAGTTCTCTAGGCGGTGATGTAGTTAGTATTGTTTTTATAGGCATTTTATTTCCGAAGGGTTAGGAGACAAAGGTAGGTTTCCAATACTAAAGTAGACTTTGAACAATAGCCTCTCACCTGCAGTACTTCATTCCGTTCATAAATATATTAAAAACTAACGAAGCCTCTGAAAGGACTTCCGAAGCAATTCAGCGTGATGTAACGTTGACCTGGATCAACATATTAAAAAGCATAAAGTTACTCACATGGGCCATGGTGATGATGACTCCATTATTTACTCCCAATTTGAAAACGGAAACAAAGTCTTCTGAGTATCCGTATAAATGTACCTTAGCTGTCGATGATTTATTTCACAATTCCACAGAATTATGACTTGCTGTCGAGACACGAAAAATACACAGTCTTAACTAAAATTGCTGGTCCTGAATATCGCCACACTAAAACGAATAACCGACAAATCCAGGGATCTCCCTGCCTCATACATTCCCATAACAGGTGTTTCTTGCCTAATTGCATGGAGAACACTTAATGGGATAGTGAACGGACTTAAATGAAGTCTTATTGCTGGTGTGGTCAAATAAATTATGCCACCACGTACAGGGGAGTAGTCGTACACTCTGTGGCATTCTCCAGCAACCTCAATTTTGTCAAAGAAATATGTTTCCAAGTGGAAACTCTGAACCAAGGTGACCACAGACATTTTAAACAAACCTTAATGTTGGAATACGAAAGAGATGTGGGTGTGTGGTTATGTTGGATTCATTAGCAAGGAACATTCCAAGTTTCAACACTAGGGAATGGGCGACATGGATGATGACGACAGCAAAAATATTCTTAAATTATGCAACAGAACGTTCTGAGAGCTAACAGTTGGATATTTTCATAATTTTGCCATATATTCGTATGTACCTGGCGGTATTGAGAAATTAAAGGTTCATGCAGATCCATAAGAAAGAGCTGAATACTCCATAAATTCAAATACAAGAATGCAGATAGATAGAGTACAACAATCATTTCCGTCCATAGTCCGAATACTGGCCAAGCATTTCCAATTTGGTACTGCAAGCCTATCCTAATAAGTACGTCACCTTAATTGTGGTTTTGCCGTGCTGCATCGTCTCTCTGCAGATTAAGAGATTCATTAAACTTGAAATTCAAAGCAGTTGGGACCGAAATGGCTAAGGTGGTGCCTTATCCATGCTTTTTATAAACAAAGAACATGTTTGTGCTTTGTCAGTGCTTTGCTGTCAGTTTAAGTAAGGAGAGATATGACAACGTCAGGAGCTGCAGACTTCCAACTTTACAAAACATCACGTTTACGACCGATGGGAAGAAAGTCCACTTTAGGAGTTCAAACGTTAAGTTTGCCTTTCTTATGGCATCATAGGACGAGGGCTCCCTTAGGATGTTTGTACACAGCGTGGAAGAAGAGAAGTTTAGCTAACGTTCAATCCTTTAACGTTAACCCCTTGAGGACATAGGTCGTCACAGCGTTTGCGTGCCATCTTGCCTCCAAATCAATCCCAAAGACTCGATTCGTTCTCCACTGTTTTATGCCACGTTTTTAAAGGGCGTTTCGCTATTTTGCCTGTTTGGGTGAGCAGATTCCACCCAAACAAGGCGTACGGAGTACATCGCTAATAACCACCAAGATCAGTCTAAGTGATAGTATGCACCTTTGACGTACTTTACCTCGGACTTCAAATCCCTCTCTCACCTTACCGTTGTGTTAAACGTGAGACTTAAGGTCCTCGTATGTAGCCTTTGTAATAGTTACAATATATGTATGTTTTTCTAAGACCTGTTTCCTGTGCAAAGGCAACAAGATAGCATTTCGATTCCAACTGTCGGAAGCGTTTTCGAAGTCGATAAACAACAGATGTAGACCTGTACTCAACGCATTGTTTGATTCTGATTCGTAAAGTTTTGCGTTGTGGTCGACGCCAGACGATCCAGTTCGAAATCGTGCCTGTTTTATTCTAGTTACCCTCGGGAGAAAGTAACCTCTTCAAAGTTCAGAAAGGGATTCTCGCCGATCAATGCTGGCTATTGCTTCTCGACTCTGTCCGGTCTAGATGGGAATAAAGATGGGGCATTATGAGTGATGGCAACGATTAGTATAAGGCCTCGTAGAAGTAGCATCTTCCGACAGATGCTGGTTCCTTAAATGACGAGAATGAGCCCCTGCAGCCGAACATCTTGCAGCTCTGCTAATAAGTCCTACTTCACGCCTCCCCGTGGCGCCATCTGGGAATCTCACTAGAGGTTGCGAATTGAAGGGGGCAAATGGCGAGTTTCCTGCGCCATTAACCAGGATTAGTGTCGGAAAAACAAAACAAGACCTTATCCGGGCTACTCCAACATATTTGGAGCTCAGGCCGGAAAGGATTTCGAGGACTTAGTCAGGGTCTTGGAAAAGAGATGGTGGCGGACGAGCCCTATAAGGGCCAACGGCAGCGCTCACATATCGGAACGGGTTACTGGCTTCGGTGTAACCGACCCCTCGTCCTAGGGGCACTCAAAGTGGAACTGATCCTCCAGGTTGGGGGTTGTGCCGCCGGGGTAACTGCCCGGCCATTTAAAAAAGATTAAGTTACGAAGCATCAACAAGCCTCGGATATGGACGGATCTACTGTTGACAACCCACGCAAACGATTTAAGGACAATGAGCTTCGGATATGCACGTGGAATGTTAGATCCCTTAATAGACCACGTGCAGCCGAGCAACTAGCGGAGGCCCTAGACTGCTGCAATGCAGACATAACCGCCATCCAAGAAATGCGATGGGATGGGCCGGACAAAAAGAAGATGAAAAATTGCGACATCTACTACGGCAACTACTATCGACGGCAAAAGCAGCGCTTATTTGGATGCGGATTTGTTGTCGGAGGCAGACTAAGACAAGAAGTCCTCAGCTTCCGGCATGTGAGCGAGCGCCTCGTAGCAATCCGCAAGGCTAAATTCGCCAACATAAGCCTCATATGCGCGCATGCCCCCAAAGAGGAGAAAGATGACGACACCAAGGATGCCTTCTACGAGCTCCTCAACAAGACCTACGAGCAATGCCCTAGCTATGACATTAAAATTGTCCTCGGTGATTTTAATGCAAAGCTAGGAAGAGAAGGTATCTTTGGTGGAACAATCAGAAAATATAGCCTGCACAACACCACCTCCGATAACGGATTCAGGTTAATCGACTTTGCGGCGGGGCAAAACATTGTCGTGGCTAGCACGCGGTTCCCACATCTCGACGTACACAAGGGGACTTGGAGAACTCCTGATCAATCAACAGTCAACCAGATTGATCACACTGCGATCGACGAAAGACACTCCTCCAGCATTATGGATGTCCGTATGTTCCGAGGAGCCAACATCGACTCGGACCATTACCTTGTTGTAGCCAAGGTACGGTTGCGGATATCCCAAACTACGCCGAGACAAACTAATGCTGTGAGAAAATTCGACGTCAGACGGCTACAATCGCAAGAGATCGCCAAGTCCTTCTCCGATCGAGTGTGTCTTAATCTCTTAAGACGTCCAATGCCGCCAGCATCAAGCATCGAAGACCATTGGAAACACTGCCAAAACGCCATCAGAGATGCCGCTTCTGATGTGCTGGGTTTCACTCGTCCACCACAACGAAACTCCTGGTTCGATGATGAATGCCGGCAAGCACATGTAGCTAAGCAAGATGCATATAACGCGGCGCTGCTTAGAAAGACCAGAGCTGCTCATGAGCTCTATGAGCGGAAGAGGAGAGACGAGCACCGGTTTCTCAGGAGGAAGAAGAAAGAGCATGAGAAGCGCGCGATCGAGGAAATTGAGAGATGCTACTCCAGGAATGAGGTTCGGAAGTTTTACCAAAAGGTAAAAATAACATGCTGCGGAAACAAACCCCGAACCGAAGCCTGTAGAGATGAACAAGGGAACATCGTAGTAGAATCGCAGTTGATGCCAAATACCAAATAAATCAACCTTTCAACCTGGGCGATGATGACCAACAATTCCGTCCACCCGACCTGGATGAAGTGAAGATAGCCATATCGAAGCTTAAGTCCAACAAAGCTGCTGGAGCGGATGGCCTGACTGCCGAGCTCTTCAAAGCGGCAGGCGTTGACTTGGTAAGGAGCATACACCAACTCATCTGTAAAATATGGTCGGACGAAAGTATGCCCGATGAATGGAACCTCAGCATTGTTTGTCCAATTCTCAAGAAAGGAGACCCTCTGAACTGCGCCAACTACAGAGGCATCAGTCTACTTAACATCGCATATAAGATTTTATCTGCCGTATTGTGTGGACGCCTGAAGCCGTTCGTCAACAACCTGATAGGTTCATATCAGTGTGGCTTCAGGCCAGGAAAGTCCACCATCGACCAGATAATCATACTACGGCAGATCTAGGAGAAGACCCATGATCTTCTGATCGATACCCACCACCTATTCATCGATTTTAAGGCCGCGTATGACAGCATCTATAGAGACGAGCTACATAGAGCAATTTTTAGTTTTGGCATCCCTGCCAAACTCGTCCGTCTGTGCAGGATGACGATGGAGAATGCACGCTGCTCCATCAAGTTCGGTCAAAATCTCACCGAGACCTTTGATGTCCAGAAAGGATTTTGACAAGGCGATGCGCTGTCATGCGATTTTTTCAACATCGTACTTGAAAGAATAGTGCAAAACTCACGAGCAAACACAAGAGGCACTATCTTTCAAAAGTCCGTCCAAATACTCGCATACGCCGACGATATTGACATAATCGGGAGAAAGCAGCGTGATGTCAGTGGCGCTTTCGCGAGTATTGAGACGGAATCGGCGAAAATGGGTTTAGCGGTCAATGAGGGCAAGACCAAGTATATGCTGTCAAGCAAAAAGGACAACCAACACCGACGTCTCGGACAGAACGTCACCCTCGACAGATATAACTTTGAGGTAGTTTAGGACTTTGTCTACCTAGGCTCCGCTATAAATACAGACAACGACACCAGCGCTGAGATCAAGCGAAGAATAACTCTTGCCAACCGCTGTTTCTTTGGGTTAAGAAGGCAATTGAGTAGCAAAGCCCTCTCTCGGACAACAAAAGTCACCCTTTATAAGACTTTAATAATCCCGGTCCTGCTCTATGGCGCAGAGGCATGGACATAATCAAAAATAGATGAGGGTGTTCTTGGTTGCTTTGAGAGAAAAATTCTTCGGGCGATCTTCGGTCCCGTCTGCATTGACGGTGAGTGGAGGAGGCGATACAACGACGAACTGTATGGACTGTACAGCGACATGGACCTAGCCAGAAGAGTGAAGATCCAAAGACTGAGATGGCTGGGTCATGTAGAGCGCATGGACACCAATGCTCCGCCCGAAAAGTCTTCGAACCGACTCCCGAGGGACAGCGCAGTAGAGGAGGGCAAGACTCAGGTGGCGCACGCAAGTGGAAGAGGACCTCAGCCAACTTAGCGTGCGCACCTGGAGGCAGCAAGCCAGAGCTTGAGAAGCTTGTTGACTGAGGCCCAGGTCCACCCCGGACTGTAGCGCCACCTAAAGTAAGTAAGTATTATGAGTGATAAATGTAGGGTTGTAACTTTCTTCAGGATGTAACGACCATGAGTGGGCTACTAGAGGTGAGTTTCAGTCTCAGTTTGGGGTTTCTGCTAGCTTCTTGAATGCGATTCTGATTAAGGGGGACCTTAGCGAGGTGGCAGGTTGTGCATGAAGAGCTGCCCTTGAGGATTGGTTGCAGATTCAATACATGTGTCCAATATCCTCAATGTAAGGAATTTGCGAGTTTGGGTTTCACTAACGACGGTGTGGACTCCGGAGTCAGCGGTGTCCTCGTTGGCAGAGCAAAAATTGAACGAATTCATAGCTTTGCAAATAAGATTTTCCCATCGTAGGCGAAGGTGGTACGTTTTGTGCTCGACATTTGATGTCTATTCAACTGTTCGGTCTGTTCTATGCAGAATTGCACTGCAATCATGGCGCCATGACCCAGAGAATAGCTGAGGCATGAGAAAGGCCTCGACCATCCACCAAAGGAGAAGCATTGCTTTATTTTGACAGTCGTTTTCTATTCTGAAATCAATGGAGTCATCAGAAATACCCCCTTGATACTCTAGATATTCCCTTTAAATTTCTAACGCATTTGCTGTCATCTGTAACATCTGTCAAATGTTACGTATACGCCACCATTGTCTCGTACTAACTGGAAAACACCTCCAATGACTTGCTTGTAATATCCTGGCAAGCATCCCCTATTTCCACTTTTTCTTAACAAACAATTGTGTAAACGAAATAAATCATGCAACATGCTCTGCTCGGGACCACAATTGGGGCGAAGAATAAAGAGTACCACTCGTATTTCCATCAACTGCACAGAGAAACGCCATCAATATTGATCTCAATTTACAGATATTGCATCCAATAACCGTCATATCATTTAAACGAATGGTTCTGTGCCCGCAAACCGCAATCGATTGCTATTTCCATAGAGCCCGAAACCCCTCCCCCCACTGCTCTTCTCTGTGGAGCATTTTTTCCTCGACTGTTTTCGTTTCAATAAAAATCCCTACATAACATCCTCTTCGGGATTCCTGGTCAATAGTATTCACATCCAAGCATCGTAGATACCCCAGATTATCTATACACCGAGAGTAGTATCTCAAACTCAATTTAGAGAGTGGGAGTGAGGTTTAAGGTTTGTGTTTTGTTTTGTTTTCTATTTTTTATATGTTTTTACATTTTTGTTTTGTAGTTACTATCGATTGAAATACATAGATACGAGTCCTAGTGCTCTCTGGCAGAGATCTAAGTATTTTCATGCATGCAACCCCGGGCGTTTAATCAATATTTTCCGAAATGGATGACGCAATTCCGTTTTACCATTATACGGGTACCACGAGTTTGGTATACACGTACTCATGCTTATGTGTAAATTTCTTAGATACTTCAATCAAGTGGTCTTGTTGTCTAGAGGTGTGTTAGGGATACAGTGAAACAAAACAAAACAACATGATGTAGAAAAACCGAACAAGAAATTGTATTGGAGCTTACGTAAAATCTAAGCGAAGGTTGGGATTGGTTTAGATACATGGAGGAGTATGTAGGATTCTGTAATCTCTTTGTACCCTCCAGGGTGCTTTGCTAATACTAACGAAAAATTATTCGAAATACTAAGCAAAGGGAATGGAAGAGATTAAAGGGGAAAACGCAAAGTAGATTAAAGTGGAACAAGATACATGGTGATGGCGGTGATCAGAAATCAGTTGCTTAAAGTTTCCTTTAATCAATCGAGCAGATTTGACGTTGAACAAGAGGTTGTGGGGTGAGGGAATGGGCTTTAAATTTTATGCAGAGCACCTTTTTCTTTACAGAGACACACCGATGGACGAGTGTAAGTGCACAGAGCTATCCGTCGTTCTGTTGATTCCGAACACTAAAGGGGCTTACTGAGTCTTTCATAAAAAAACTATTTTCTACTTTATATTTTTTTGCAAGGATTACCAGATAGAGAAACCATTATATAAAAGAATCGCTTATGTATGTATCGGGTTTTCCAATAGGAACTTGACAACTTTGAATTTAATTTGTGAACGCACTCTTTCACTAATCATCGAACTGTCATCTGCCAATTTATTCAGTAAACTCAACATTTTCATCATGGTAAAGTACACGTGCGAGCAATGTCTGCATATTATAAAAATTTTCTACCGAAATTCGGAGTTGGTGACTGCAACTTTAAGAGCGTTAATTCCAATTTTCGGTCGTAATTCTCGCCCTAGTAGACAGGCAATAACAAGTTCAGTGCTTAAATTTGAGTCTACATATTCGTTGTGTGATGTTGCCGTATCAATGAGACAACGGATTGGTCGAAGTGTCGAAAATATCGCTGCCGTTAAGGCGTCCGTAGCAAACGATCCAAATCATCTTCAGTGGCGAAGCTCATTTTTGGCTTAATGAGTTCGTCAATAAGCAAAATATGCGTTATTGGACGGGTGAAAATCCACATGTGCTTCATGAATTACCACTTTATCCACAAAAAAAAACTGTATGATGCGGTTTGCAAGCCGGCGGCGTTATTTTTTCATCGACGATAACGATCGTCACGTTACTGTGAATGGTCAGCGTTATCGCGTCATGATCACCGATTATTTTTAACCCGAATTGGAAGATATGGTCTTGGACGACATGTGGTTTCAACAGAATAGTGCCACAAGCCACACAGCACACGTTACAATCGATTTATTGAAGAGTAAGTATGGTGAGCGTGTTATCTCAAGAAATGGGCCAGTCGATTGGCCGCCTCGTTCGTGCGATTTAACGACGCTTGACTATTTTCTGTGGGGCGACGTTAAGCCATTGGTTTATGCCAAGAGCTCAGAGCCAACATTGAAAGCGAAAAAGCAGCCGTTTCGCCCGAAATGTGTGGCCGATTAGTTGAAAATTGGGTCCAACGAATCGACCGCTGCAAACGTGCCCGCGGTGGCCATATGAACGAAGTCGAGTTTCATTCATAAATGTTTTAATTGTACTTCAAGCCGATAATAAAGTTTTTGAAATATCTCAAATGGTTTGCGTTTTATTTAAAAAAAAAAAGTTGTCAAGTCCTTATTGGAAAACCCTTTACAAGGTCAACCATTTCAGCCGAGAACTATGGTATGCATCACTTCTCTGCTCTATTTCGAGGTTTAACTTTCAAAAAACTATGAAAATTAAACGTCATTCACTGCATTTCCACATTCCATTCACTTTATGGGCTTCCAACCAGTGAATTGTCTCTCTTCGATCCCGGCATACAGTCGCCCAGGCTAACTCCTATGACATCGTTGATAGTTTGATACTTAAGGCGGAAGTTTGGTTTTTCTTGTCATGTTGAACGTGTGCTTCGAAGATCATAGAGAGAGCGGAGTCAGTGTAGTTCATATTTTAATTCAATTCATAGAGTAAGGGGCTGTATCTTTTCGTTTATCCGCCCTCCTGAGACTAAGTGTTCGAAGAAGAATAGAAGGGTTCAACATCTGCTTTCTCGTTTTTGGTCTAGAACTCGGCTTCATATTGAAGAACTGCCCGGATCCCAGGATCCATGATATGTAGAGCATGCATTTTGTCTTCTAAATAAAGGGTCTTTACAATTTTATGGCCAACTGAGAGTAGTAGTGATCTCCTAAGGCAAGTCTTTGCCACTTGGCTGTTATTCGTGGTGTTGATGTTGACTTTTACTACTACGAGTACTTAACCATTCTTCGATTTTTTTTCATTTACTTTAAGGCCAGCTAGTTTGGCCTGTTCTTCAATTACTGTAAAGGCCTTTATGATAAGGCGTAGAAAGCATCTTATGCTATCAGTGTTATCTGCTGTTGAAGGTAATGCCCTTCTCGAGAATATGAATGTGCTGACAGATTTTATGCACCGACCGATTTTCCAGGATATACGATGTCTCTTAGGGGATCTTCACAAATACTGAATTGGAAACTTCTGGCTAAAATGTTAGGGACATGGTCGGACAGTAGCTTATTACTGGCCTTTTCTGTTACAATCCTATACGGAGGAGATAAAGTTATGTGATGATGTGATGGCCTCGGATATAAATGGGATCAGTGTTGAAATTTCTGGAAACGTTTAAGAGACAACGACTTTCTTATCTTAATGCGGACCCGACCGACAGGGCACGTGCAGCAGAGCAATTAGCAGTGGGCCTTGACCGCTAACAATGCCGATATGACTGTCATCCAGGAAGTGCGATGGGATACTATGGTGATTGCTGTAGGCAGAGGAAAAAGCGCTTATTCTGATGCCGATTAGCCATGTAGGAGGGACTTGGGCAAGAAGCCTTGAGCCTCCGCAACAGGGAGAGCACTTTATGAAAATCCGCATCAAATATCACTATAGTAAGCACACGGTTTCCTTTTCCCAATATACATTAAGGGATATAGTGCTTTTCGGATCCTGAATTACTATACCAAATCTTCATTTATGCTTATATCATGGGTTGTACTCTTAAAGTCATCTTTAGTAGATGAAGCTGCAATCACATGGAACCGCCAGAATCTGTGCGAATGTGTATCCCGAAACCTTTTTACTATTTCTACCTCGTCAGTGGAAATGCTACCAACATGCCATCAGAGACACCGAGTTAGTCGTCTGTATCTACACCCATCAACTCGTTTGTAAAGATTATGAAAAGTAGGGGTCCTAGCTTAGATCCATGAGGGTGTCCAAATAAGAAGGTTGTTTCGTCACTGATGATATTGTTAATTTTAACTTTGAAAGTTCTTTCACTTAAATAGTTCTGAATCCAAGCGGTTAATGTATAGTACCTCTTGTAAAGTGACTAAAGTCTACAAACGTGACAAAAACATGATAATTTTGGCCCAGACTTTCATTGATGGTATTCACAAATTCACCAAGGAGCTGCCCCGTCACGGTTACCACGCGGAGGTATTATAAGCACAATTTATGTGTAGAAAATAGTTGCAACACCGGATATCGCCAGGTGAACATCCCTCAGTGCCTACCCTATATCTACTATACCCAACCACCCTTGTACTCTACTTCGTAAATTTTATTTAGCCTATTGTCCTTATATATTCTGTATAGTTCGTCTCCCTGCTCACATTTTATCCGAGTATCGAATCGGACGATCTTGCCGGCCAAATCACCGGTCCATAACGAGAGATAAATTGCTCACCGAATTCATTATTTAATTGGGAAATCGATTTGCGTGCTGAGTGGCATGTAGCACCATCACGCTAAAACCACTTGCCGACCAGGTTCAGCTCGTGCATTTTGGACAAAAAAAGATCGAAATTATTGAATGAGGGATACGTTATTTTCATAGTCATCTTTGAGGAAAATACGGGCCAATGATTTATCCGGACCTAATAGTGTACTTTGGCGGTGGCGATGGCGATGGCGCGATAGTTAGCTCATTGGACTATCACGCAGAGAGTCTAGGTTCGATTCCTGGCTGGGTCACCAACAATTTTTCAAAATCGCCATCCCCTTTCGGCGGGCAATGGCAAACTCCCGAAAGTAAAATTGCCTACGAAATAGCTTCTAAAGAGTGCCGTTCGGACTCGGCGATAAACCGTAGGCCCCACTCAGATGTGACAAAAATAACAACATGAGCAACACAAATGAGTGTCAAGAAGCTAGGCCATGGCCCATACCGGGCTGCCAGCGCCACAGTGTGTTTTTTTTTTTGTTTTTTTTTAATAGTATACTTTGCGGGGTGCATTGGCAGCTCTTGTATTTCCTGAGGACCAAATACTATGACAGTTAACATACACATTTAACCAGAAATGAGCTTGTCGCTAAAGACAATTTTTCGATGAAAAAGCGGATTTTTCTCCAGCTATCCTAAGACCCACTCACTAAAAATTCGATTCTGTAGCAGGTCGTTCAGCTTCAGTTCTTGTGCCAAGTGTAAGGTTCTTGTAAGGTTTTAGGCCAAGATCCCCGCTTAAAATCTTTCACGTGCGACGAATGGACAAATTGTGGTCGTTGGTAACACTGTCGGATACGGCAACTAATTTTTCTTTCTATACACATTTGGTAGGTGGTTTGATGTGCAATAGCGTGAAATTCGTGGAAAATTTGGTCACTATGACTTGAATTGCTTACTCAGTACCTTCTGATCAGAAAGTACCCGAAATTCTTCAATAAAACGAAAACGGTTCACTTCTTCCTCGACATTCAGTTTATTCCTGACCTCTTCTGATGAACGGTTCAATACGCCCACGTAATAATACTTATTTATTGGCCGGCTTGATGGAAGAAATTCGGAGCTCACCACATACGGCAATTAAAGGAAACGTTCAACAAACGATCAATTTTGGATCGACACCCCCGTGTGTTCTTGGGTTTTGTCTAATCTGAGAAGCGCCATTATGAAAACTATTGGTTAGTTTCGACGTCATATTCATAGACTCATGTCTCGTCACTAGTAATAATGCCATGTACAATATTTTGGCAAAAAAGCCAGCGAATTTAATACTGTTTCTGCAACAAATTCGGCACTAGCCACTTTTTAACTATGTCTAAAACATCGTTCATAACACTCTTTAGCAAGATCAGCTGCGGTTTGCGAGGACAATTTTCTTATCTCTTTCCACTCGGACGCTTGTGTTTTCAATATTGTCGAGGTAGGAAAATTTTCAACGCTTCCATACTGGATATTTTGTTAGAAACACAACTTTTTGTTAAACTTTACTTGACATTGCAAAATTCGCAGAACACAACAAACATTGATTTGTTTACAATGCTATCACGCATAAATTCCGCACTTATGCAGATATTTGAGCGCCAGCTGACAGATGTAGCAACTTAAAATAAACAAGCTTTGTTTGAATGGCAAATTCTAGGTACTTTTTGGTCAGACGATCGTAAAATGGTCGAAGTGCGCAAAAAACATTTCTCACAGAGTGCGAATTTTAATAGCACTCTTAAAATTCAATAATTTGTAAGCGTTGTTCTGGTGTAAAGCGAAGAACACAATGTGGATGTGTGTCTGCGTCTGCTGCTCTAGCAAACACAATACGATTGATTGTCAAATGTCAGCTGGGGAATTGATTTGCAAATTTATGTCACAATCGTACAACATGGACGATGAAAAAGTCTAAAAAGTCTTATTTTTGTTGAATGTAGTAAAGTTTTGCTCTTCAGCAATAAAATTTATTAAAAAAAACAGACGTATGTGGTGGGTGCGGCCTTTATAACAGCAAAGATTTCAACGTGGTTATTTTGAAACTACTTTTAAATTCATAAGAAAACGACGAGGAATTATTTTTGAAGAGTGCCCGAATGAGCAATCTTTCTTTCTCTTACAGGTATTTGTCGCAAGGTGTTTCACCCAATTACTTGGCTTGGACTTTCCGAATGGGAGTCTCAACCGTTCGAAAAATTGTAAATGAGGTCTGCGAAATACTTTGGCTAACATTGTCTCTATTTATATGCTCCCTTTAAATTCCGACAATTGGCAAAACATGGCGCAGGATTTTGGAAATTTGTGGCAAGCGCCAACTGCGTCGGAAGTATTGACGGAAAACACAATTTTTAAGCACAGTGTTGCTAGGAGTGTGTGATGTAAATTACACATTCATTGCTGTTGATGTTGGGGCATATGGGAGTCAAAGTGATGGCGGCGTATTGAAAAATCAAACATTTGGGCAGCAAGTTAATAACGACAGCCATTGTTTCCCGCCAGAACAAAGACTCCCAAATTCGGAAAAAGTTGTGCCTTTCTATTTTGTTGCTGATTGTTCCTTCCCCCTTCGAAAAAATTTAATGTGACCATACCCCAGTGTTTTGCTTGATATCCCAGAAGACACTTTCAATCCAAGACTTTCAAGAGCTCGACGAGTTATTGAAAACACTTTTGGAATTTTGGTAAGTCGGTGGCGCATTCTTGGGAAGTGCATAGATTTCCAGCCTAAAAGCGCCGACAAAGTAGTTTTGTGATGTACAATCTTGCACAATTTTATTAAAATTATTAATACACTCTACATTGCCCACTGAATTATTGCAGTTCGTATGACAATGGCGAAGAAGTTCGATTTTATTTTTCTTTCAACTCGGCCTCAATCTGAGTTATTGTATTGTATATGCGAACAAAATGGAAGCAAAGCTTGGTTTTTTCTTGCGGTTGTCAATTTTCTCAACCGTGCCAACAAAGCTCAACCTCGTCAATGGGCTGTGGTATAATGTGGTCCTTTATGTAGCTCTGAAGGCTTTTTGTACGTTCAAGCAGCTCACTCTCCGAGTTAGAATTGTTATCCGAGAAGAATTGTCTAACGAGCTTGAAGTGCTGGGATCAGAAGTCATTTCGGTGAATAACGAGGAAGCACGAACAAAAGTGGAGGTCGGCGGACCGCTGGGAGAAATTTCCACTTCGGTTGGAACTTCAGAAATAGCCACGTCGGACAAGCATGTCTCCTCAGATGAGTAGTTGTAGATTGACCTGAATATTGAAAATGAAATGCATAAGACCAAAATCTACCAATGTGGCAAAATAAATTTACTTACGGCCGTGGGGTCAAATGCTTCATCAAAAACTCCATATGACTGTAGTATTTCCATTGCACATTCATTTCTTCTGCTGCTTGACCCAACAAACTCTTTGTTACAGTCCTGTTGAAACTGTCTCGAAGAGTTCTCCACTTTCGCTTACCAGTTCCAACTGCAAATTTGTATTTGATTTATATTTACTAGGAGCACTAACTTCTTTGGCCACTTTTTCCATTCTTACATTCAAATTCCACAATATTTCCTTTTCTCTCACTGTCTGAACTAGTTTTTCCCTATTCATGTTCTTTCTTTGGGCTCCACAACACAAATGCGATAAGACATTCAAAAAAGTTTGTCTACTTCATAACCACACAATTTTTTGTTTTTTTTAATTTTGCAAAAAGTATGGCATTTCCACATTGTGAAATTACCTTTTCCCCACCTTGTATTACATAACCAAACAAACATGTAAAAAAAACTATAAACGTCAAATTTGAATCGCTTCAAAAAGTTTAAGTCGATTCAACTTGAGCAGCAGCTGCAGACGCAGATGCACATTGTGGACACTCTTATGGATTCACATATAAGTTAACAGTGTGACAGTTCTCCGATTCGGCAGCAGACGCAGACGCAGACGCAGACGCATAAGCAGATTCACATTGTGTTCTTCGCTTACGACTTTTCATGATGAAATGGAAATGCTAACTGAACATTATCGACTTTGACAGATGTCACGAATCATGCGTGAGCTGTCCAAAAAAAAACTAAACACGTTCAGTGGTTGAGAAGGAATCGAAGTTTTGTGAATAAGTTAGAAAGAGTTAAAAATTTTTTTAAAGTTCTGACTTACACATACATGATTGATTGGGACTCAACAGTGATAAATCCTAAGTATCGGTAGGACCACTTGCTGTTTTCTATCATTTGATGGAGCTTATAAGCTAAACCATTGGAGTCTCATATATAAACGACTATGTCCCATTTAATCCTCCGCTCTCCCTACTTCAGTTTAGTATCTCGTATTTATGCAATATATCAAATAGATCATTTTCAACTCCAAACCACAACATGCATAATGCAGAAACTTTTCCAACCAAAACTTCCAACTTCCACAGCAATAAAGCATCGTTCTTGTTCCCCCAATGAATACCCAGATTAAATTGTGTTAATCTCTTTGTTTCACTGGCAATACGAGTACTACGAGTATCTGTGGTCGCTTTACATCAGCAATGCAATTTTAAAACCGCGCAAAACTTTGTATCTACCATTTCATAACTTATTATGTGATTATGCCTTACAGAGTTTTCCCTTCTCTAAGCCAAGGACACCAAACATTGCAATTGCACTTCAAAAGGGATAATTCACTTGAACAATGAGTACAATATCAAGAATAACTTCAACAAGAGCAGTACCAAAATAAAGGAAGAAAAAAACACTTTAGCAATCCTAGATACGGATAAAAGGATTGGCGTTGTAATGTTGATGAAACTTCTTTAAAACTACGATCTTAAGTTGGCAGGTCGTAAACAAGTTTACGAGTATTAACAGTTCACACAGATGCACAGATACACAGACACACAGATACTTGTTCTTTGCATTGAATTAAGTGAAGTTTTATTTAAGATGAAAGTTTTCAAATTGTCTGTGAATAGTTTCTTTTTATCGGCACCAGAAGTTGTATAGTGACTTGCTTCGTCTTGGCGAGAGGTTTTCTAAAAATCAAGGTCTACCACTTAGGTTTTTCAAATAAGTAACTGTCATCGAAATTTACGTGCTCTTGGAGCTTCGTATATGGTATGTATGTTTCATTTCATCTCACCATAGTAAGTTCCGGTTAGAGCAAGTCAATTCTTCGAAGGCGCCTACTTTTGGTCTTAGTAGTTCTAGGTTCACTGGCACCTCCAGTTATATAGATTAAGTGAACAAGAACAAGAAGTGCCTGAGATCCTCAAATTGCCGCTAGGCCAAACATTACATACTTACTTTAGGTGGCGCTACAGTCCGGGGTGGACCTGGGCCTCAGTCAACAAGCTTCTCCAGCCAGCTCGATCCCTGGCTAGCTGCCTCCAGTTTCGCACGCTAAGTTGGCTGAAGTCCTCTTGCACTTGCGTGCGCCACCTGAGTCTTGGCCTTCCTCTACTGCGCTGTCCCTCGGGGGCGGACTCGAAGACTTTTCGGACCGGAGCATTGGTGTCCATGAGCTCTACATGACCCAGCCATCTCAGTCTTTGGATCTTCACTCTTCTGGCTAGGTCCATGTCGCTGTACAGTCCATACAGTTCGTCGTTGTATCTCCTCCTCCACTCACCGTCAATGCAGACGGGACCGAAAATCGCCCGAAGAATTTTTCTCTCGAAGCAACCAAGAACACCCTCATCCATTTTTGATAATGTCCATGCCTCTGCTCCATAGAGCAGGACCGGGATTATTAAAGTCTTATAAAGGGTGACTTTTGTTGTCCGAGAGAGGGCTTTGCTACTCAATTGCCTTCTTAACCCAAAGAAACAGCGGTTGGCAAGAGTTATTCTTCGCTTGATCTCAGCGCTGGTGTCGTTGTCTGTATTTATAGCGGAGCCTAGGTAGACAAAGTCCTTAACTACCTCAAAGTTATATTTGTCGAGGGTGACGTTCTGTGCGAGACGTCGGTGTTGGTTATCCTTTTTGCTTGACAGCATATACTTGGTCTTGCCCTCATTGACCGCTAAACCCATTTTCGCCACTTCCATCTCAATACTCGCGAAAGCGCCACTGACATCACGCTGCTTTCTCCCGATTATGTCAATATCGTCGGCATATGCGAGTAGTTGGACGGACTTTTGAAAGATAGTGCCTCTTGTGTTTGCTCGTGAGTTTTGCACTATTCTTTCAAGTACGATGTTGAAAAAATCGCATGACAGCGCATCGCCTTGTCTAAATCCTTTCTGGACATTAAAGCCCTCGGGTGGGTATCGATCTGAAGCTCATGGGTCTTCTCCAAGATCTGCCGTAGAATGATTATCTGGTCGATGGTGGACTTTCCTGGCCTGAAGCCACACTGATATGGACCTATCAGGTTGTTGACGAACGGGTTCAGGCGTTCACACAATACGGCGGATAAAATCTTATATGCGATGTTAAGGAGACTGATGCCTCTGTAGTTGGCGCAGTTCAGAGGGTCTCCTTTCTTGAGAATTGGACAAACAATGCTGAGGTTCCATTCATCGGGCATACTTTCGTCCGACCATATTTTACAGATGAGTTGGTGTATGCTCCTTACCAAGTCAACGCCTGCTGCTTTGAAGAGCTCGGCAGTCAGGCCATCCGCTCCAGCAGCTTTGTTGGACTTAAGCTTCGATATGGCTATCTTCACTTCATCCAGGTCGGGTGGACGGAATTGTTGGTCATCATCGCCCAGGTTGAAAGGTTGATTCTGCCTGACAGCGGTATTTGGTATTTGGCATCGACTGCGATTCTACTACGATGTTCCCTTGTTCATCTCTACAGGCTTCGGTTCGGGGTTTGTTTCCGCGGCATGTTATTTTTACCTTTTGGTAAAACTTCTGAACCTTATTTCTGGAGTAGCATCTCTCAATTTCCTCGATCGCGCGCTTCTCATGCTCTTTCTTCTTTCTCCTGAGAAGCCGGTGCTCGTCTCTCCTCTTCCGCTCATAGAGCTCATGAGCAACTCTGGTCTTTCTAAGCAGCGCCGCGTTATATGCATCTTGCTTATCTGCATGTGCTTGCCGGCATTCATCATCGAACCAGGGGTTTCATTGTGGTGGACGAGTGAAACCCAGCACATCAGAAGCGGCATCTCTGATGGCGTTTTGGCAGTGTTTCCAATGGTCTTCGATGCTTGATGCTGGCGGCATTGGACGTCTTAAGAGATTAAGAGACACTCGATCGGAGAAGGACTTGGCGATCTCTTGCGATTGTAGCCGTCTGACGTCGAATTTTCTCACAGCATTAGTTTGTCTTGGCGTTGTTTGGGATATCCGCAACCGTACCTTGGCTACAACAAGGTAATGGTCCGAGTCGATGTTGGCTCCTCGGAACGTACGGACATCCATAATGCTGGAGGAGTGTCTTGCGTCGATCGCAATGTGATCAATCTGGTTGACTGTTGATTGATCAGGAGTTCTCCAAGTCTCCTTGTGTATGTCGAGATGTGGGAACCGCGTGCTAGCCACGACAATGTTTCGCCCCGCCGCAAAGTCGATTAGCCTGAATCCGTTATCGGAGGTGGTGTTGTGCAGGCTATATTTTCCGATTGTTCCACCAAAGATACCCTCTCTTCCTAGCTTTGCATTAAAATCACCGAGGACAATTTTAATGCCATAGCTAGGGCATTGCTTGTAGGTCTTGTTAAGGAGCTCGTAGAAGGCATCCTTGGTGTCGTCATCTTTCTCCTCTGTGGGGGCATGCGCGCATATGAGGCTAATGTTGGCGAATTTAGCCTTGATGTGGATTGCTACGAGGCGCTCGCTCACATGCCGGAAGCTGAGGACGTCTTGTCTTAGTCAGCCTCCGACAACAAATCCGCATCCAAATAAGCGCTGCTTTTGCCGTCGATAGCAATTGCCGTAGTAGATGTCGCAGTTTTTCATCTTCTTTTTGTCCCGCCCATCCCATCGCATTTCTTGGATGGCGGGTATGTCTGCTTTGCAGCAGTCTAGGGCCTCCGCTAGTTGCTCGGCTGCACGTGGTCTATTAAGGGATCTAACATTCCACGTGCATATCCGAAGCTCATTGTCCTTAAATCGTTTGCGTGGGTTGTCAACAGTAGATCCGTCCATATCCGAGGCTTGTTGATGCTTCGTAACTTAATTTTTTTTAAATGGCCGGGCAGTTACCCTGGCGGCACAACCCCCAACCTGGAGGACCAGTTCCATTTTGAGTGCCCCTAAGACGAGGGGTCGGTTACATCGAAGCCAGTAACCCGTTCCGGGATGTGAGCGCTGCCGTTGGCCCTTATACGGCTCGTCCGCCACCATCACTTTTCCAAGACCCTGACTAAGTCCTGGAAATTCTTTCCGGCCTGAGCTCCAAATATGTCGGAGTAGCCCGGATAAGGTCTTGTTTTGTTTTTCCGACACTAATCCTGGTTAGTGGATTAAAGGTGGGAACGTAGGCGTTCAGAAGCAAGAAAAGATCACGAGAAGCGTCTAATCTGGGCCGCGGAGAGATGAGTGAAACTCGAGTGTTTCATAGACGGATCTGTAAGGATGGGGAAAGAAGCCATATTTCCGTCGACTGTAAAACGATAATGATGAACAACATCCCACCGTCAGACAGATTGAACCATTCAACGTAAACGAAAACAGATAACATTTCTGTGCACACGACCAAGATCAATTCAGGACAACATTTCTAAGTTTAAGCCTTACAAAGCTATTGGCCACTTTAAATGGAACCTGCGCATTGTTTGTCTGATCTTAAATAACGGTGTTCTCCTGAACGGAGCCAACTACAAAGGAATAAATCTTCCCATCATCCCATATAACATCCTGCCTGCTAAATTTTGTAAACGCCTAAGACACTTCAAATCCACATATGACCACATCTTCAGAGGCGAACCTTACAGGGCCTAGTCGGAAAGTTTTTGACTCCGGTCCAATGGAGCGGAAAAGTAGAAGTCGACCTCATTTTAGGTGGCGCCCACAGAAGACATTAGCCAATTTTGTATGCGCAACTTAAAGCAATTCTCAAAAGACCACGCCAGCTAGGAGGAGCACTGAATGTAGTGCCAACTAAGCAAATAAGTATGCCATGTTTGGTGCAACGCCACTTCGGATCCTGAAACCGGACGCTAACACTTGAAAAAGGTCACTGCAAGCCATATTTCCATTGGCCAATTGTGGAGTGTAGAATAACTTAAGTTAACGTTTGGTGGAAGCATTTTTCATCGAGTAGAAAAAATGACCACTCTTTGTCGGTCATAAAAAGTTACGGCATTTCCGCGGGGCGGTGATGAGTGACATTGTTTATGAAGTTGTGGCAGTGAGTCCACAAATTTCACATTTATGGTTGGCCATAGAATATTGGCGTTTATAGTTTGACATCAGTTTAAGGGGTTGGTGCAACTTTCTTCGAATGTCTGGCATCAAGCAAACAGATTGTTGAATTGGTTAATGACCCAACCCTCCTGAGGAAATTCGATGCCACTTTTTATCCCTCCGCTACGTTGGTAAGTCAATGAGTCAGAAACAATTAGCTGTAGACTGTCATTTGTAGAGCACGAACCGGGCATTGAAGATCTTGAATAAGATTTTGACATTGTTACCCCAAAAGGCCGCTTGCTCGACACCAAATGAAGGAGATGCTATTTACTGCGCTAACTTTAGAAACATCAGTCTCCTTAATTGGCCTAGGATTACGCTTACTGGATGGTTGACTAAGTCTTTGTGGGAACCTTCTTATCCACAATCGATAATTGTCAAATTCTTACAAACCGCCGGGCTCCAAATTGGTGATTTTTTTTCTTCTGATTACGAACTGAAGGAAGGGTGAAGTTTATATGTAATATTTAAATGCTCCTCTGGGATTCATAGGAAGTTCCCTCTGCACGTCCGATTTGATTTCAATATCATAAGCTTCGTCCCCAAGGCCAATTATTGTTTTTGATACAACATACACTGACTTCGCAATACTGCGCGACTGTCTTTCGACTTATGAACCCGCCATCTGACGCAATGTACCAGAAAACCACCAGAGTTTGACTCCTGAGAAAGAGGACGACTACAAAACGATTCGAAGATGTATCTAACCTTACTATTCCTTGCTGGGCAGAAATACCGTTAAGTTTATAAATCCCAAAAGCCTTTTATTGTAGTCTGTTTTAGTTTAAAAAATTCATTATTCAGTCTTTGCATATCTTAAACAACTTATCGCCTCAAATGCTTGACATTTTAGTACTCTTGCATCGAATTTCGTCCAGAAATGGATGTAACCAAAAATTAACAACTACTCGTACCTCCGAGATTTGTGTAGCCTACCTCACCGACACCGTTAACCACAACCACCAAGTGCTTCTAACATAAAACCCCTAACAAGCTTAATCACTCTATTAGACCTCTTTCGTACTGTGTCGGTCGGTTGGTGAAGTAATAAAAATTAATAACTCAATCGTTAGTATTGTAACATAAACCACAGGACATTCGGCACTTCGTAAGTCCGCCGGCCGGACGGTCGGCGCGTTGTGTCATTATTTCAAGTACCAACATCGTTGTTCATGCCAACAGAAACAGAATGGCAATAATTATTTCCTTCTACAAGTCTACAAGGACGAAGTATATCCTTGAGAATAGGGGGATATTAAATGAATGGAAGAATCCTCAAGTATCCCATTTCCTTAAGTCTCCATTCCCTAAGTATAGCTTGCTTGAGTAATAATATTATGGATTAGCATACAAATCTGATGGCCATTTCCTTGAATCCTTTAGCGTTCTATTCGTATTTGAGTGAGAAGGAAGCCTACATAAGGACACAAATATACATATACACTTCCGTAAGGATAGGAAACGTACGAGTAATTGGGTGGAAGTATTTAAATGCCCAAACTTGCTCATAAAAATGTAGTTGTAGTATTTCTTAGTGAATAAAGATTAGACTCCGGCATACATACTCGTACATAATGGCGAGTGTAAATAGAAACGTTAAGATTGTTTGTGATTGTAGATCTTGTTAACACGTTTAATGACGTAGATAATTTCGATTTAGGTGTAGGTGGTGAGAACCTATACCAGCAATAATTTTCGTTCTAATAAACATAAAAGCGAAAGTAATGTACTCGTACTGCCGAAGAAGTGTCAAAGATATTGTTGTGCTCTTAAAGAAATGTGTGGCCACGCTGATGCTGTCTTGTGTACAGTATTATCTTCTCTTATACAGATATAACCTTAAACTTAGCCAAGATCAGAATTATTTGCGGTTCAAGCTTGTGCAACACCCTCTATGTAGCTTGTAGGCAACAATGAGCTATAACGAAAATGAAATGAAAAATGAAGGTCGGTTAATTCAGGTGAAAATTTTTGAAACAATTTTTGTATGACTGAATCCAATGCACTTTGGAAGCTTGCATCTTATTTTTTGTCTGCTCATTGAGACCAGTGTCCGATTTGATCTTGGCGAACTGCTTGGGGAGGTACACGTTGAGCTTTTTTGTTCCGGTTCAATAGACCGGCGTTTTGTCAAACTAGTTTGTGTCCCCATCTTGCATAGGGTTTCTGCAATTTCCAAGCTAAAATCCGCCGATGCCATGATGGTTTTCTCAGGAAGCTTTTATATTTGCAGACTCTCTTGTAAAGCAACCATGCGTTGGCCATCTTAAGGTCAAAGTAGTGGTAAAACATGCGCATCTGCCAGCGTTTGCTCATCAGTCGTATCTTATATAAACCCATAATGCTATCAATAAGATCTACACCACCCATATGCCGATTAAATTCGCCCACAACACTAGGTGCCGGAATATTGATGTACCTTCATTTTATTTTGTCGTGTCTCCAAACTTCCGGTATTGGATTTTGACCAGTGAATGTAGAAGCTAATGTAACCAATTTGTTTTTCTTCCACACAACTATTGATGTGTCAACGCTGTTGACATTAGCTACATACTCTTCAGAATATCCGCGAACTTTCTTCATAATTACTTTTTCTGATGATAGCTTGCAGTTAGGTATTCTATTTCTTCTGATAGTACCAAGCCCAATAATACCTTCGTCGGCTAAGTACCTAGTCCAAAAGACGCAATGAAATGAGGTAGTTATCGAAATGAATTCTGTGATTTTGGTGTCGCTGTATAATTCTCGATAAACTTACTACGGCATTGGAGGATGCTCCTAAGTCTGGCTCATCAGTTCCAACGACATTTTCCTTGTCAGTTTTAACCTCCGTCGTAAACGCAAAACCAGAAACACCACTCAGAACATACAGTTTATGGCCCCACTTGTGAGGTTTCTTGGGGTTATATCTTTTTAGCATATTTCGCATTTTTGTGGAGCACATTTGCTCATCTCCACAAAGTCGTGTTTCTAAACGAACTTTTGCGTATGCTTCGTTCAAGGCATCAACAACTGGACGGATTTTGAAGATTTTATCAGCGTCAGGATCTGTTCTTCGACAACATTTGGAGTTGTCATTGAAATTAAGGTCGTATCTTTTCAAATTTATTAGAGGGCAACTCCAGTGGTCAATTACTCCGGGAAGCTGAACCAGTGACATAACGTAAACTAATCCTATAAACTGACGGAAATCGTAGTCATTTAAACGAAAAGTGTTGTGTGGATGTTTTTGAACCAAATAGAGGTTTGTATTTACCCAAGTCTTATTAATGAGGTCTGGTGAGAAAAGGTAAAAAAAGAACTCTATTGGAGTTTCAAGATCCAATATATTAGTACTCAGTGATTCGTCTCCAGTAAAAGCTAACTTCTGTGCATTCAGTTCTAGGTTTTTCTCGTTTTGTGATAGGATCTGAATTGTCAATAATATTTGAACTAGATGGCGTAGGTTCTACTTCTGGATCGGAATTAGAATTATGATCGTTATCATCCAATATGTCTAATAATTTGTCCATATCAAAGTCGACTCCCATCAAGGACTCCTCAGTAGAATCTTCGAAATCCGGGTCAAAATCGGGGTCTGCAAGACTATCGTCATCAAAATCGAAACCATCCTCACTTTCAGAATCATTTTAAAGCGAAACAACGATCTCGTTCTCGTGTAATTCATGTCGACGAGCCATCCTAAAATAACAAAATACACAGAGTAAATATTTACAGTATTCATACCCTTTCAACACAATGTAGCCTACAAGATACAAACACAAATTGTCACTTTATACACAAAAGATAAAAAGAAATATTCAAAACTATAATTATACTGTAAACTCTGACATCATTTTGTTCATTGTTTCTGAACTTGATGTGAAGATTGGAGTGTAGACTACAGTCTACAATGCCTAAAAACGGAAAAGAATGAACGCACTTTGAATTTATGAGGGTAAAACGATATGTTGCCTGCAGTCTACCATACGCTATAGAGGGTAAAGACAGGCCTTCTAAGTAGCTTGCGCTATTTGAGTAGATGATGATTTGATGACTGTTTGCTGCAGATAAGATTATTACCTCTAAGACCATCCCAGCTCTAGTGAGCCTAATGGCCAGGCATCCGCCCGTATGAAACGCCAAAATTGCCACAATGAATCTGATCTTTTGTAGTGATGAAATTAGAGCCTTTTTCTGCTTGAATTTAGAGCCTTCCTTTGCTCCGTACAAAAAGTTTCTAACTCCGGTTGAAGGTTTAAAAATGCTAGTTGTTGTAAGATTTGAGTTCAAGTTGTAGAGTTTCCCAGCGCTAGTGAATGGTGGGGAAAATCGCGTCATCATTTCTTTTCGTTGCCTTCTGGATGGTCGTATTCCATAATTGCTGATAAAAACTTGTTGATCAGATCATCTAAGAAGCCATAAGAATAAGCCCTTCGGGAAAAACTTGCATGCCGCTATCAATAAATACTGATATCGACCTTAAGATGTTGCAATGTGGGTACTTTAAACAAGGAAGTTACTCTCGAACACTCAATATAATGGAGATCGATAGAATTGCCATCCAAACAATTCACGGTTTTTGAGCGGCAGAGATGCACTAGAGGATGAAATGCACACCAAGGAAGGTAAATTTCAGTTCGGACACTTGAAATGACCCAAAAAGTGTGTGATTTTGTTACAGAAGACTGCAATGATTTACTGAGAATGATGGAAGAGCTCAATTTGAACCATTTTTCGCAAAGATTTGGCCAAAACAAACGTCCGTCCAAAGTTTGTTTAATGATGATCAAAAATTGATAACAGTCTGGCATTCCAGAGACGCCATCGCGGCCCAAGCAATGAACCAAACTTTATGAAAACAATTGTTACGGATAATGAAATGTGGTATTTCCAATACGATCCAGAAACTAAGTGTCGAAGTGCGAAATGAAAGTCAAAAAATTATCGCAAATCAAAAAAACACGCAAAGTTCATTCCAAAATTATGGTAAGACAATTCTCATTCTTCGATAGTATAACAATTAACCAAGAAGAATTCGTTCCAACTGGTGAAAAGCCGTTACTGCCGCGTATTATTTGTAAGTTTTAAGGTTTGAAGGCCAGAATCCATCGTATTCCATCCGAATATCGCGATCCAAAAATTTGGTCTCTGTTGCACGACAATGCACCGAGTCACACAGCACTCATTGGTTCGACAATTTTTGCCTCGAAATCAAGTGTGAGAGACGTATTTACCTGATTTGGCACCGTGCGACTTCTGTTAGTTTCCATAATTGAAATTGAAGTTGAAAGGATGTTGTTTTGGCGACATTTCGACCATTCAAGCAGCTTCACAGCTTACTTTATGTTTTCTAGAGCCAGTTCGGTATATTATTTGGCACACTGTGTACGTGTCTGTGAAGCACTCTTTGCACATCAAGCGAGAACAGAAGTATGTGGAACTTCAAAATCGGCACTTGGCGACCTCACTTGAAGAAAGGGAAAGAAGATTTTGTGATGTAAACAGATAGCACTACATAACATCCGGAAACAAATAGATTAGCAGTTGGATGGAAAATCGTCATAGTAAATGCGCATTTCCATAAGGGCACATGTGGGCAGTCTGACTGCAACAAACTTGATTGATCTTATTGTGATGGGACCTGGTCTATCAAAGACCATCGAGTTTGTTGCGGTAAAGTTTACCCTCTTTCCTTGTTCATATCCCTTCGTTCCCTCTTTTCGTTGGTCTCATCAGCCAGTGGCCCACCGACCACAGACCTCGGTTTTCGTTTTTTTCGGGGAAGTATTTTCCATTTCTTCTGCGATATTCGTTTTCCGTTCTTTGTAGTAGATATACATAGGTTTCGTGATTCCTCGTGAAAAATCACGTGGCGCTCAACACTTCGTTTTCTTTGGTTTTGTGTTTTCCCAGGTTAAGCTGCTTCTTAAAGCGCTACCTGGAGGTCAAACGAACCCACCAATGAAATCAGGCGGAGTTCCAGGAAGTTATTTTTGATTCTAGGCAGCTTTGACAGCTGTTGGAACTAATCTTAAAATGTTGCGGACAAAGGGGAAGATATTTAATTAAAATGGCAAATAAGATCTGCGATGTTGAAGAAACTAATACCATATGGTTGGCGGAGTTGAGGGTTCTCTTTCTTCTGTGGATCGGTCAAACGATGCTAAGGTTCTTTTGTGACCAGGTCTGAGGAAAGAATTAGTACATGCATTGCACTTAGTCACTTCTAGCAGCGTTGAATACCTTGGAGGGTAAGCCTTCAAGACGAGCTACTTTGTTGGACTTCATTTAAGTTATTGTTATCTTTATCTTGTTTGGTCAGGTAGACGCAAGTTTTAACTATCATCGTGTAAGTTAGAGTTCATTTTGGCAGTCTCCAGAAAAAGTTTTTCCATATTCTTAGCATCGACTGTGAATCAACTACAGGGCTTCCTTGTTCATCTTAGAGGTTTCTTTATATGTTTTGTTGCCTTGACACGTCTTATTTACCTGTTTGTAAAGCTTCCGTAGGTTGTGCCTGGAGGACAAGCTCGTCATGTTCGATTGCGAAGCTCGCGTGATTTCTTTTCTTCTTTTGGAGAAGCCGATGTTTCTTTCATCTATTCTGGTCGTCCTTCGTTAAAGCGCCGTTTTGTACCGCGCCCTTCTTTAGCTACATGTGTTCGTCGCCGTTCTACTTAAGACTAGGAATCTCTTGGTGGTGGTCAGGTGAAAATCGACCAATCAGTTTTAGTGTTTCTGATGGTTCGTTGGCAGCGGTCGCACTGGTCTTCGGTACTTAAGGTTGGTGGCAAAGGAGTTGTTCAGAGATTTCGGAGTACGCGTTCAGTAAAGATTCTGGGATTTGTTGCGATTGCAGCTTTTACCTTATATAAGATCTCAAAGCAGTTCCAGTTTGTTAAGGCAATTTGCAAATCCGTATTCGTACCTTAGCTGCACAGTTGCGTTGAGGTCAGAAGCTCCATCCTTGGTGTGAGTCGAGACCGACCCGAAACCTCTTGCCGATCTTAAGGTCGCGGCATTCAGCACTTATTTGTTACTCCATTACCACAAGTTGAAGACCCGAATTATCATATTTTCCCTACAGCAATTACCATAGTATAACATTCACAGTTTACATTCTCATCATGCTCTGCCCATCACTTTCAAGAACCTGCGAAGACCAACAAAAACCGATAATGACGCAGAAGGGAACATTTATGAGGAGGAAAATGGGTAGGGCATTTTCATCAATATTGAGAGCTTGCTGAAACATGCGTAACTTGGACAAAAAGCTTTTGAAACGTGTTCTGATTGCGGATGTTAACCCTCCGTTAGTCGCGGCCGATCTGACAGAATATTTTTTGTTCCATCTCACTAAGGGTTGGCAATAATACGCTCTTTTTCTTAAATTCATTGCCTATGTTGTTTCATGCGTACTTCTTACTTCTTAAACCCTTTACGTACTTAGTGTGAGTTAGTAAATCTATATTTAACTGCGGCATTAATAAGAGTCACTTGTACTGCCAACTTTAATGCTATCAACAGGTCTTACTTCTGCGCTTAGGTATATGAAGATTAGTAAGATGACAATTTATGACAGTTTTAATAGCCTTTACAACCCACACCTGCTTCCAAGAAAATATTGTATGAAACAAACTTCCTTGTATCCAGAAAAGATTTTGGCCAAAATGTGAGACAGCGTGATGCGAGGCTGATGTCTTTTAGAGGATAACAAGATTTCACTTTTCGTAAGGAAAACTCGCATCAGTATTTCAAGGATAGATATACGCGATTCTGGTGGCAATGAGCTAACAGCTAAGCTGCCCTTAAGACCACGCTAAGTACGCTCGTTTTTTCCGAGTCAGTTCAAGAACAGAGGGCTTCTTTGAATTCACTGAGGCTTGTTTGGAGTTTAAAGATGAAAATGGAAAAGGAGGCTCACATTAAGATCTAAGTTGGATGCTGGTATGGTACTACTACTTCTACTTTTACTCCTTTTGCTAACTGCCTTAGTTTAGTCTTTGTTTGGGAACATTTAATTCTACTCTACACATGCACTACATTGAAGAATTGACGTTTTTTAGAAAACTAGAAAACATCTTTCTCCTAAAGTAGGTAATGTCCTGAATTTGTTCAATTTGAGAAGTACAACGACACATTCTGTAGACTCCTTGCTTACCCCCTTTAAGGACCCACCCTCTGTAAGCCATTTCAACAGAGAGCCCATTTTCATTTTAAGTTAACTTTGAATGAATGAAAAACACCTCCCATGCCACCCCTAGTAGATTGCCAGAAGCAATTTAAGGGGCGACACACGATACTCGAACCATCACCGCAACATAAAATTGCAATAAAGCCGTCGTCGAATGTTCCTAGTCTCAAAAAGGGTCGGTCGCTCTCCTCTGCTTGCAATTGTGCAATTTTCCATTCACATGTCACCCAGGTTGCTCCCATCAAGATAAGTGCCCCCAAATGGTATCAGATCACGTGTGTGAGTGCTCAAGACTCAAGACCGGGCAATTTCATGCAAGTCGGTCAGCTTTTATAGACAATTTCGATTTTTATATTGACACTGTGAGCGGTGGGGGGGATATGTTTAAATGTGGGCTATGTCCTTTGGAGCACGAACGACGAATCTTTCGTCAATGGTTAGTCCGGGGGTAGTGATTTGGTTCATGGGTAGGGGGAAAAGTTTAAGGACAACATTACCCTGGGGCAGGCATTCGATTCCGATTGACCTACATTAAAAGTTTGTGCAATCTGAGCGAACAGAAGGAGGCGAGCTTGTTTTATAAAACGATTCAAAAGAGCATTCAGGTAGTTGAGCTCTTGAGTAATTAACTGTACTCAAAGCAATTTATTCGTTTTCATAACTGTCGGTCATTTATTGCTGAGGATTTTCCTTTTCTGTTTGTTTTTTTTTTTTTTTTGTTTTTTTAATTTCCTCGAAAATCCCAGCTTAAGGGGTTTTCATTTGAGCATCAGGTCAGGGCTAATGGCAATGTCGCTAGTTTTATACAGATACGTATGTACTCGTACATCCAAAAGGCAGTGAAATTCGTTCACAGATTTTTAATAAAGAAAAGTTGAGTTTTCATATAAAAATGGAGGAGGTTTTCAAAAGTCGGTAGTTGAGAGGAAATGGCGGTAAAGTGGTTCAGAACAAATTAGTCACTACGGCGTCGTTTTGATTGTACAATTTTCAAGGAAACCTTTTGAAGGAAAATTACTTCCAGTCTGCGGATCTGAGCAAAGATTCCACAATGAAAGGCTTACCATACTCGTATACAGTGTGCCTGGTCTTGGTGAAAGCCAGACATTTTCTGTTTTTTAATCTTGGTCAATGCAGTTGCCCTTTTTGAATCCTTGAACAGAGTTCAAAACTCGAATGGTGTTCACAGTCGGCGATGTTTCCTGTTCCCGGATTTTCCAACAAAAATTCTTATTAAAAAGCCGGTCGGACAGCTTAAAATTTAATTCCATGAACATTTTTTCTCGCTGAGATTCTTGAAAAAACTATTCAGGTTGCTTGTTTGTAAAGGCGCATAGGGTTCAGCACGTAAATATTGAGGAAACCGTCATTGTTGTGACCTTATATTCACTAAAATCTGTGATTACAACTCATTTCGTAGTTTCAAGTTGGTAACGCTGGCATTTGACACTTGCCATTTGAAGTGTCATAATATTAGTTGAATGTTTGCCATTTACAATAATGGATCGCTTACAAATCGAACAACTCGTTAAAATTTCTAAAACTTACTACAGAAGTGGTGATTCTAGCGTAGCCACTTTTCGCGCGTTACGCGATGATTATGGTAAAATTGTGAAGAAAGAAGAAATTTGAAGAAAGTGGAGGCATTACTGATGTCGTAAGGTCTGCGCATCATCGTAATGCACGCTCGGTCGAAAATATTGCTGCTGTAAGTGCAAGTGCTGCTGATGATACGAATTTATCGATTTCCCGCCGTTCGCAGCAATTGAACGTGTCGCACACTTCACTATGGCGTATTTTGCATTTGGATTGGCATCTCCAACAGTTCAACTTTCACAACAATTGAAGCCTGCTGACCATTCACAACGTCTTGGGTGTTGGAACAACAGACAATAAACACAGATTTTTCGCACAACACTTTCTTCAGTGATGAGGCATATTTCTCACTCGGTGGGTATGTAAACAAACAAAATTGCCATATATGGCGCTCAGAAAACCCACAAGTGATCGAAGAGGTGCCGTTGCATCCAGACAAAGTGACTGTTTGGTGTGCTCCAGCCGGTTAAGATGATTACTAGCAAGAAATAACGATCAGAGGATAGAATCCACGAAAAACCAGCACCTTGTTGCACGGTAGGGAAAAGCCTTGTAAATTTGTGTCAACATTCTACCAAAAACCGAAACATATCAAAAGGTAGAGTAAGTTCTTCGATACAGGACTAGTGTAACCACAAATGTTTTGAACTGATGAGTCCCGCGAAGAACAGTTCCAGAAGAATTCCCCTCTCGCAGAGGGGAATGGTTGTTAGTTGTCACTGAGTAAGGAAAGCAAAACCATCGTGACTTTCGTGGAAAGAAAAGAAAAGTTCGAGGAAATCAACATATTCTCATTGCTGTCAGTAGGGGGATATCAGCCAGAGAAATCCAATTGCATTTGAGCTGAATTGAAAAAAATGGCATTCAGAGTCATGCTAGAAACTTACTTCCTTGACAGACAGAACATAACCGGCTGAGCAATAAACTTGCCGTAGTAAATATCTGTCATTAGCTGTGATTAAACTCGTTCTTTCGTCCTTTGATAATACAAGTCGCCTAGCATTGATGGCATATTTCCTATTTCGCATTGAAGGGTATAAATCAGGTGCTGGTAACTCTGAAGAGAATCTTCGCTGCTAGCATGGCACTGGCATACGTGTCAAAACTCAACTGAATAGTTGAGGCATGCACACAAATATATCCATGCACTTTGGTTTTGAATGTTTGGAGATTGCAATGAGTCGGGGATGAACAGTCTGTCAGGGAATTTTATTGGAAAGTTGCAAGGCTTTGAAACGAAAGGTAAGCTTGCGAGAATTCAAAACGAGACTGGTGTTTTGGTTGATGGCTTGCCGGACCGGAGGAGCGGTTGAAATCAAATAATGTAAGTAAGTGACATTACGTCGGAGTTGACTGCGCACGTTGGCGTCATCTATGATTCTTATGGCGTATCGTACAAGTACCTGATAAGGGCATTGTTCTACAATTTAGGGTAATTATATAGTCCACGGTCTTTGCCACATATTCAGCGTTTTTGATAGAAAATTTCAGCAAACAGCAGAGCACATTTGTAGTTCCATTTCCTCGATAAAAACCCAAATGTTGGCTATGTGTGCTCCTTCCCACTGGGAAGGATTGATCCCAAAGAAGATCAACCTTCGTGCCACGAATTACAGTCTCCACGGAAATAAGTATCGTTTACTCTCAGTACTTCAAAATCTGGCCATAAAAATGATCATGGTTCGATAGTTCAATCTGTCTACTATAAAAGGCATATCAATTTTATTTATGTTATATGAACTAACGATCGGTATGGGAGCAAAGCGATGTCGGAACATACATTTGGGGTAATAAGGCCCCGGTCAATGGAAAAGTGACAACATCAACCACTCAAAACCTGAAGTCCTACGTTAAAAATATCTGCCCGTCGTTTTGAGAATATGTTGGCCCAACTCAATCTAAAACACAGAGCTCCTGTTCAACAACAGGACAGTAACAATTAGGCATTATTATAAAAAGAAAGGAATGGTTTTGGATTGGTCACACAACAATCCATTGCGAAAAAGAGCTGGGTGCGCAAGGCATACATGGCACACATCACTTGAATAGAAGTCGAGGACACTTAGAAAGTGTTGAAGAAAGCTGTAGCAGGTTGAAGAAAACCAAACAAAATGACGCGTTGTTGATGTCCTATGCCCCTCGAAAAGTTGCCGAAATTAACTAACTAATTTAAAAGTTCTGTACGTCGGGTAGTTGTCGCTGGTCATTGTTCTTGCGATGGGTCTTAGAATCACTTTAATCGGAGAATTGACAATCCTGCTTAATCTAGTTCTTGAGTGAAGAGTCTTGTAAAGCACCTCAATCATTTCCATGGAACTTGTCGCTACATTAAAGAGGATCAACCATTTACTCCAAATCGTAGTAGACTAGACAGGTAAGAGTCTTCTTGGCTCCAGCAAGACAATCATGACTAAAATAAAATTCTGTCCAATAATGGCTAAATTTCGCCAGACGTTTTTGGTTTACTTGCAGAAGAGTGTCTATGACCTCCAGTTCGGACCTGGTTTGTAGGGTGCTGAAACGTTTGTGCATGTTATTGAGCGTCTGCAGAAGACAGTGTACTTGTAAGCACGAATTCATGTGTTAGCCGGCTTTTAATTTTGAAGACCTTGCTGGAACAAACTTCCTTTCATAAGCATTGTGAACCATGTATCATATAACAGATGCCCCTCTTACCATCTAAACTCTTTCCACAGCCAATCAGGCGGGCATACGTATACTGGTTCTAGTTTTTATTGCATACAGTTGATCACAGGATTGTGGTCAACCCAAAGGGTTGGTACAGATGTTATCTCGTCCTTGTGACTATGTAATATCAGTTACGAGTAGTATCGTCGTTAAAAAACGAGTGATAGGTTTGTGAGTCAGAGGTTTAAACTTATTTAAACGTGATTATGTCTTTAAAATTTGGGAGAGGTAATTACTAGTCGTATAATTGGTTACTCCTAGGTTTCGATGAATTGTTCTCAAAGCCGCATTCTTGAGATCTTGCAGAAACGTAATGAGGCATCATATATGAACACTCGCGTTCGACTTTGGGAAGAAATGCATACAAAGCATTCTCCGGAACCTACACACGTTCCCAGCATATACGGCCCGATTGTGCATGCCTTTCTGTAATAGGATAGCAACTTCACTCCCTCGTGTGGAGTTAACCCTTCCACTTTTTTACACACAGTAAAGCACAGAATTAGAGAAAGCGCAAATCTTTGGATCAACTATTTCTATATCTAAATGGTCTGTTTCAGCTTCGAAAACATTGGACAAAACATTCGAAAACACAACAAAGCTTTGAAGAGCGAAGGTATCTTGGGCTGGCTATTCATATCCTAAGGTAATAGTGTTTATTTTGTTCTAGGCGCTCGTCAGATGCTTTTTTGTTTATTGAAAATACCTAATCGGTTTCGGGGTCATTTAATTCGAGGGCAACTTGCTTGACATGATCTTCAATAGGCGTTAAAGTTTTCCTGACGCCGCGCTGCTCTGAGAGCGAGATATGATCTTGGTGTCAACTGGGTATCCTAGCTGCTGTCCAGTTCTCCGTACAAGACTGTGAGAATCACATGGCAGTGATTGCCAAAATCGAGATCGCACATATTTGAAATAGATCAGAGGATCTGGTAATTCAAGGACATTCCATTGTGTGAAAATTTGAGAGATTTACTGTACTTGAAGTCACGTGGTACCTACCGATAAGCGTGCCGAGTCGGTGACCTTCTTGATTTTCAGCTGAGTCTAGCCCTTCTATACTACAAGTATACTTCATCTAAGCTGCGAGTATTCCCAACGCTTTGATGACGAAGCTTTCGAAGAGCTTTGAAGAGGCTGCATTTTAGGTTCGAAACCGGCTGACACTTGCAAAGTTTTTCAGAAAATTAGTCGAGGTCCTGTTGTTTGGCGCATTTAAAGGCACTTCTAAGGTGGTTGCTGGTGGCCTACAATGGTCTCGGCCACCTATTTTCACAGATATTTGGGGCTTGTGGTTGGTGAATCCATAGCGGAGAAAAGTTGTTAGATTGATTTTTCCATGCAGAATTTAGTTTTTTTTTTAGTCAGATAGTCGAGCCTTGGATTTCACTGGAATTACCAGAGATTACGTTTTCCCATTTGAATCTTTGTTCATTCTGAAAGCTGGTTGCTTGTACAGAATTTATTAGCTAGCGGTCGATTTGATTTGCAGCTCGACTATGTAGAGCACCTAAGGTTGTTATGTGGGTGGGTGCAGCTGCTGGAAATTAGATTAGATGGAAACTTTATATATTGTCGTACCAAATGTAAAGGGGGGGCAATCTTTTTAAACGGTCTAAAAAAAACACTGTTCAATATATTTTATCAATTGTTACTTTATTAAAAATAGTAAGCCATCATTCATTCATAATATATCATTTAAATGACTGAGATCCTGTCAATTCCTGATGATTTCGGAACATATTTCACGAATTGTTGGAGCAATATTGTTCTCGTGCGTCTAATTGCCCTTGGGTTGTTTGCATGGGATCGATCTTTATTGGCACTCCATTCCAAAGGTCTCAAAGCCCAGCTTCATTGCAACATAACAAAAATTACTGATTACATCATTATTGAACTTAGTGTGCAAAAAATCGATCGTTAGACGGCTTGTATGGCAAATAGCCCTAGCTATCCTGCTGGAATCATAGCTCGCCCAAGATCAAATCTAAATCCTTTATTCTCAATCTGGCTATTAAAAAGAAATCGGTTATCATGCCTCGGTAGCGCTATCCATTGACTTCAACGTTTCTTCTATTGTCGCCGGGAGAAAAGTGGGCCAATAATGCCGCCACTTACACTTTCAGTATGTATCTTGGTTATTTAGATTAGATTGGATTACTGCGGCCACAGATGCCACATGTGTTTAACGTAGGTACCTGCCGTGAAGGCTCAAGCCTACGGTGCGTCTTCGCACGAGATATCAAAACAAAGCGTTGATCAGCGCCCTTCGGGTGATAAAGGTACCATCACCAGTACCAGATTCGAAGTCGTGTGTAAGGCACGAACTTCCCCTTTGGTGAAGGGTCGAGGCCTATCTTATACCTCAGCCATTCTGTGGATCATGGCATCCGGTTGCAGTGCAACTCCACATCGAATAGACCAATGATTCCGTAGCAATCGAACGGATAAGCACATGTCGTAGCATGCTACGACATATGCTAAACCATGAGATGTCCAAGCACCATTTGTTCTACTCTCCCCACGACTTTGGGTGTAAACCACAACCACCACGATACTCCCACAAGGGGGCCAACTCCTAGGTCAGGCTGCAAACAATAGTTCCAGGGGCCCCTGACCTCCCGTGGTACCAGAATATAGCTTCCTGTCGAGCTTCGCAACCTTGCGGTCACTTCCAGTTGGGCACCTCACTGCCCAGGACTGGCGGCCTTTAGTACCTCAATTTCTTCTAGCTACTCACAATCAACCCGCTAGCTCCCTACTGCGTCTTCTAAGAAATACTTCTCTTGCAAAGCTACAGGCTCTTTCGAACCATACGGTGTCAGTTAGAATTCCACTGACATCGTAGGTCTCACCATTGAAGGTGATGCCCATAGCATGCAAGTCCCTAACATCCGAATAATTTGGGTACTCGCAAAGAACGTGCAGCCAATCTTCGTGGGAAGCTCCACATGAGCAATTCGCCGAGCCGCTAAGCCCCCTTTTATGCAAAAATGAATTAAGGGAGCCATGCCTGGTCAACAAAAAGCCCAGGCTGAGGGTAAAGTTCCGTTCAGGAAACCTCTGCATGGTCAGCACATCCCTAAGAAAGCTGTAAGGCTTTACGCTCCCTCCGGGATAGGCCTTCCACTTCCCTCTGGGAGACCAAATCTTGCTCGTTTAGTGGGAGACCTTTTCTGATCTTGAAGGCAATACCACGACGTATCACCTCCAGATCGAGAGGTGGCACTCCCAACAACACCTGCATTGCCTCTGTGGAGACAGTGCGGCTCGCAGGTAGGAAACCAATCAATGCCATTCTTTGGCAAGCCAAAATCTGACGGCAGCAATCATCATTCGTTGCCGCGTCGTACCACACCGACGCTCCATAAGTTGCACAGGCAACTAAAAGACCGTCGTATATGACACGAACAGAACGCCTGTTAAGCCCCCAGTCAGATCGCAGAATGCGCCTCATCTGGCCTACAGCACACAACATGCGTTTCCTCATTGACGCCAACGCTTTTCCCCCATTTAGAATCGATTGAAAGAGCTCTTTCTCCTACTTGTTCCGCAAGAGCCCTGGACTGACCCTCAAGGATAAGGAGCAGGTCGTCTGCATAAGCGCAGCAACTGCGGCCACAGATGGACCTACTGTGATGTCCTCCATTAAAAGCTCGGTTTCCTAGAAAGGCGTCCAAGTCTTTATGTGAGCTGGCAGCTATGTCCGCCGCTTCGAGGTAGAATTTACCTAGGTAACGTTGACGTGGTTTGATTAAACCATTGCAGTCACATAGTATGTGTTCTGCTGTTTCCACGTCTTCGTTCCAGAGTCGGTATATATGGTCTTGGGGCGAAGCGGGTTGTTATTATGCTCCGATTCCTTAGTAACTTGGACCTTGTAAGTCAATAGTCTGATATCATCTTTATGCAGAATTATCTTCAGACTAGTCGACTGATATTCAGTTTCTGCGATCTTTGGCGCATTGAGATTCTCGGGTTTAGGTGCATATTTTCAGCAATAGCTGCAATATTTTGTGTTAAGCTCACAGGGGAATATGTTTTATGATTAATCATTAAGCCAGTCTCATGAACTTTTTTCACAAACTTGCGTACACCAGCTGCAGTTGATGCATTATTTCGACCGAAATTCCTTTTACAGCTTACATTGCCTCGGCAACACAATATCCCCTTGCGGAGTTATTCAAGCGTAAATCGTAAATACTGATTCAAAAAGATACCAACAGATGGCCCACCCTTTAATTTTCTTACAGTTTTGGATATTGAAGTCGCCGAGTACGATTATACTATATATAGTGTACGTAGTACTCGTAGTTGCCTCGTCTAGAGTCCATCCTTAGATACTAATGAAAGGAACTCACTCTCCACGCCTTTGTTTTTTGCTTGTTGTTTTTCTGGTAGCCGCTGGTCAACCTCATCCCGTTTTTGAAAGGATGTTTGATCTGATGAACTACTATTTGCAGGATATTGTAATTTGGTCATCGTACATCGAGAATTCTGGTTAAAATAAGTCAGCTCTCGCAATAGTTATTTATCCATGGTGTTTCTGAAAATAAAAACGCCTTTCTGTGTACTGACATAGATAAGTAGCCATGCTATTGTCAGATGAAGAAACCATGTCCAACATCTTTGGCCTTATCTAACCATAGTTCCTAGAATGTGTATGATCCGTTTTTAGCTGGCAGGCATGAAGTAAGAACAAAGAATGGTACGAGTACCATGCCAACTTAAATTGATGAATAGAGAAAGTAAGATAAGATTTCTTGTTCCCACCATCGATCGCCCTACTCAGTTTCCTCCCAACACATTAATTGCAATTTTCAATTCAAACATTTACAGTTCGAAAATCCATTAGCTAGCAATAGAAACTGGTGAGATACGAATGATTTCAATAGTGCTGTCATGAATTTTGTATCCGTAACGTATTTCCTCCTCATAATCGACATCATGAAACATCTTTCGAAAATCCTCTTTTGATAAATTTCAATTCACTCTGTGTGGGGGGTTGGTATGGGACTCTATCAATCCCTTAAACCGCTCGGCATATTTATTAAGCGTAAATATTTTTCTAAAGGGTTCATAAATTCGTCTCCTCGATATAACGTAATTGAATATCCGATTATTACCGCAATAATTTTCCCCTCAACGATTTCAAAAATCCTCCGGAGAGACGACATATCTACCCCAACGAGTGTGATTTGTTCGAATTTGTGTTATCCCAGTGGATTTAGGAAAGAAGATTGCTAGAGCTCCTTTGGATAACAATACGCGACGTATTCTTATAATATTTCTCATCGTTTCTTCCCTTTGTCCTGTTCTTAAGGAGGTGTACTGTACAAACGGGTATATAGTATGTAAGAGTACAACCCATTTCATAGTCTGATACGGGTACGAGCATTTGTATAACCATTCATTTTGATTTCCATACATTCAGTCAAATGGGGATATTTGGATGGAAGGATACAAAGATACAAAAACCTACATAATGCGAGTACTCACTCCGGCAATGGCGGTGGCAACGGTGTGAGAATACGAATATCGATAAGGTTCAGCAAATTTCATTGCTTTCATTTACTATTTAAAGGATCATTCTGCAATGAAAGCAAATCGTACGTATCCTTGCTCTTGGAGTGGAACATATTGGGTGGAGGAGAGATATATACGAGTATTTATCGATATCCTTAAGCGAATATTCGGATTTATGTGCTACGGTCTATAAGTTTAACACTATGAGGCGAAGGCTGTTTGCAGAGACATATTGGGTCTACACGTACATATCTGCCGGGGGGAGTGACTTCAAATCCGCGAGCACTTTTCAATTGAATTCGATTTGGATGTGATAAATGCGAGAAAAGTGTGTGAAACTTGATTATCAATTTGTATGACTGTAGAAATGTATCTATTAACAGTGGTGGATATGATGATGATTTCAGAAATTGAAATAATTGTACAAGTCGACAGAAGCCTGATAGCAATTCTACTTACTTTCTCGGGGAGGTGAATGATATGTCTTCTTTTATAGGCCGCCGTAGAATCATTATTTTAATGAGTTGAACTCAATTGAAGAGATTGGTTTCTAGGGAAATCGATTACAGCTCTTTGACTTATTGTTGGCAATTCGCTTTCACTTTTCTGTGTTTTTGAGTTAAGGAGCTTTGTAAAGATACTCATCGGATTGTGCGGTATGTTAATGTGTCTAGTGTGTGTTCTTAAAGATTTCACAAAGTCGACTGTTTAATGATAGAATGAAAAGTATCCCAGACACACTGGGATGACATAAAATGTTCATATGCAAAGACATAGATATTTGGGCGGTCGGTTTGAGGCTAGCAATATTGCCAACGGCGACGTTAGCTATGAATTTGACTTGAGGATGTTCGAAATATTGGATTCAGGCCAAGATATGCAGCGATTAAGAATGATTCCTTCAGGGATCAGGTGATCACAGGCCAAATGGAGTAGATTAGTACGCCTACGACGTTCGTGTACTCGTCTTGAATACGAGGGTTGTCTGAAAAATGAAATTTTGGGCAGCTGAATTTAAACGTGGCCGTAAGAGCTTGGGAGATGATAAACGTTCGGGAGGTCCAAAAACTGCAACCACTGACGATAACATTGCTAAAGTTCACCAAATGGTGTTAGACGACCGCCGAATTAAAGTGAGAGACATAGCAGAGGTTATGAAAATGTCCAAAGAACGTGTTTGTTACATATTAAATCAAGATTTAGGCATGAGAAAGCTGTCCGCGCGTTGGGTGCCGCGTTTGCTTACGTTAGACCAAAAACGTGTTCGAATGAACATTTCCAACGCTCTGTTGGCGCAGTTTAGGCGCAATAAATCCAAGTTTTGGCGCCGATTAATTACTGTAGATGAATACACTTTTATACGCCCGAAACAAAAATTCAGTCAAAACAGTGGACTGCAAAGGGGGAGCCGGTTCCAAAAAAAGCAAAAACTGTTTTTTCGGCTGGGAAAGTGATGGCGACTGTTTTTTGGGATTGTAAAGGAGTTATCTCAATCGATTATCTCCAAAAAGGAAAAACCATTACAGGAGCATACTACGTATCATTACTTGGCAAGATGAAGGCAGAAATTGTGTCTCATACCACAGAGGTTGCCATGGCGAAAATCCATGAATTACGGTTTGAACTGCTTGACCATCCACCTTATTCACCAGATCTGGCCCCAAGCGACTTCTTTTTGTTCCCTCATCTAAAAACTGCGCTCGTAGGACAGAGTTTTTCGTCAAATGAGGAGGAGAAAAATGCCTATTATACTATTATACTATTTGGACGGGTTAGAGAGATGGGAGCTTCGCTGGGAGAAGTGTGAAGAGTAACAAGGAGACCATGTAGAAATATATAAAAAAAAAATTTGAGAAAAAATGTCTTGTATCACTTTTCAGACAACCCTCGCATAAGGAATCTTAACAGACCATGCGCTCCTGAAAATCTAGCGGAGACACGGAAAGTTTATCTGAAATTATCGTTGTTGCAGAAATTGACAGGACGGACCGGAAAAGAAGAAAGGTATTTTCCTTGAAAGCAGACTTAAAAATAAAGTCACGAGCTTAAACCTCTAGACATAGGGTAATTACTAACATCATATATCGAAGCTAAAGCCACTTACATCAGCCTCTTATGGCCGCTTCCCCAATGGTAAATAAAAACGCTACAAAGGAAGCCTTTTACGACCTTATGAGGAGAATCTATGAGCTAATAGTAGGCCAACCACCCGATGACGTTAATACCAAAATAAGAAAGGAAGACATTTTTGTAGTGCAGGCTTACGACGACATCACATTCAAAAACGTACTAAGCCTGACAAAGTTTGCAAATAGACAAAACATTATAGACCTGCGAAAGGCACAGTCACTATGCTTCAAATACCATAACCCAGATTAATTAAATTTCAGTAAAATGAAAACACGGTGTTTTTAACGTCTCCACTTTCTGAGGTGTCAACATTGACACGAAACTTTATCTACTACGTGGAAGTCAATGAACAAATACTGGTTTTAAATATTATACAGCACCAGGAAAGTATTGTGATTTGCTTTAATGCCAGGCCTCTATAATTGCAAGAGTGTCCCAAAGCCTTTGTTGGTCGCATCTCGGTCAATCTCATCATAACGCTTTAAAAACATTAAGTGCGGAGGACTAGTGGCAATTTTGTAAGGTGGCCATCAAATATGCCACCTCCGATGTACACAGTTTCACAAGATGACAACAAACAAGAAACTCATGGAAAAATGAATGAATGAATGGTGATGTGGTAGACGGAAAGTTCGAAAAAAAAAACTGAAATTGACGGAACCGAGAGCCGCTTGACTTAAAACTCGAACCGAACCTTACGAAGACGACCGAAGAAACATCATAGTTGAGACGCAGTTCTTCTTGACAACATGGAAGAAATGTCTAAAAATTGTTAAATGGCGAAGACGATAGAATAGAAATGTGTCTGACAGACAAAGTACAACATTTAATTCGGACGAAGCTTGTTCCAGTCTAAAAGACACCCACAACATGTACTGCAACGGTGGCCGTGGTCTCTGATCAGTGGGCATCTAATCAAAACTTTCATAGTGACTATTCGGACTGGTATTTCACCCTGATGGTAACCTGGATGAATCGGTACAGCAGAGATATACACTGCTGGCGCAAGGTGAGGAGATGAGTCAATAAGGTCCGCTTGGTGAATGTTCCTTCTTACTTTTCCTTAATTATCGACTGGGCTTAGGCATCCAAGATCCTCAAAACGTCCTCGCGGGAACCGTGTTTTTAGGGCGGCTTAGGTGGTGCACACAGACCTGTCACTGCCGATGACACCTTGCCCAAATGAAGAACGTATTCTTCGCGTCATCATTCACTGCAGATAGTAGTCGGATCTGAATAATGTTTCCAGCCCAACACAGTATAGTTATGCGTTCAACAGTAGTCAGCACGCGAATGGTTTATTACTGTCGCTCACTTGTTTGGCTTAAGGGTCCGAATTGAACCATTATAGTTTCATTGCACACAAGTAAGAAGCTTTCGGAGTCCCGCCCCGATAGTATATTTACCCACACTTCGTCCTCGTTTATAGAAATATACTAGGTGGGGTGAAAAGTAACCCCCTTGGGAATGAAAGACAATTTTTTTTAAATGCTTTTTTATTTTATTCAATATAGTCCCATTTTAGGTTCATACACTTATTCCAGCGATTTTCCAACTTCTTGATCCCGTCCGAAAAGTAATTTTCAGGAAGGGCTGCAAAATACTCCTCCGTGGCATTGATGATTTCCTAGCGTGAGCTGAATTTTTTATTAATGAGCCCTCTTTTGAGGTTTGGGAAGAGGTAATAGTCCGTGGGAGCCAAATCGGGCGAATACGGTGGGTGCGACAGCAATGGGAGCCATAAGTCATTGATTTTAGCCGTGGTTGCGATGCTTTTATGCGCCGGCGCATTGTCTCGCAAAAACAAAATTTTTTTTTGCTTCATGTGAGGCCGTTTTGCAGCGATTTCGGCCTTCAATCCCTCCAATAACGCACAGTAATACTCGCTGTTGATGGTTTTTCCTTTTTCGAGGTAGTCCACGAAGAGTATGCCATGAAAATCCCAGAAAGCCGACGCCATAACCTTTCCGACCCATTGAGCCTCCCTCGACGGCTTTGGAGCACTCGTCCCGGCTTCAGTCCATTGCCGGGCACTCATTCTGTCCGCCCGATTCCGCATCAGCAAGTCCAAACACTCTTTCGAAGTGCTCTCGCGTGTTCGTGTTTTTGGTCAGGAGTGAGCATGCGCGGCACCCAGCGGCAGGATAACTTTTTCATAAGCAGAATATTGCCCAAAATATGGCGTGTGCGCTCAGTACTAATCGTTGTGGTATCTGCTAGCTCGTGCACCTTTACTTTCCAGTCAGCTAGTTAGTTTAGTTAGTTTTAAATGCATTTTATTTTCTTAATCACTAATTCTTACTTACTAACAAAAAATGCTTAAATGCTAGCTTACAATTACTAAACAATCTAATACTAACTTACTGGCCCTACACAGGCACTCTAAGCTACTCTAAATTCGTATTTCTATGTCTTTCGACTTAATTTACATTGTATTTATGATTACTTATTTTCTATACTTAAGGCTAAGAAAAAATTGCTATCAAAAAACTTAGCATATGGACAATATTTTTTACTTTTTATAAAAACTTAATATCTAACTTAAAATAAACCTTAATCTACCTAACCTACATACAATACGTACATACACACATATAGACGTTATGCACAATTATATACATACATTAGAATATACCTTCGTATATACTAATATATATATATATTACTTAAATGCTAACCTAAACCTATGTAAGCTGGCCATCGCTATTTACAAAGCAAATAGATTGGCCTCATTAGTGAGGCTGGTCCGTAATTGACGGAAACGACGACGAAACATCTTCCCCATCATTCAACCACCAGAAATGCTGGTGCTGCCGAACGACATCCCTCTTATCGCGATTCCCCACCGCCCTACTGAACCTGAGACGATCCACCCTGCCGCGTGCGACGTCTCTGTTGTAGTTGAGTCGCCTGTCCCCAGCTGTCCGAGCGACATGGAAGATTAACGGGACTGCTGATCTATCCTGGATCAACCCTATCTGATCAAGGTAGAGGAATGCTTCCGGTGGAACGAAGCCGTTAGAGCGCACACTCTCATGATAAAGGTGATTGGGGTAGTACGCCCCTGATATCAGGTTATTCGTCGAGGTCATTGCTCTTGCAATGTGCCTTCGAGTCAGCTTAATTACGAAGTTGTTCACTCGTATTAGGTTCGCCGTGTTGTAAAGGACCTCGTTAGGATAAAAATTTTTGTACTCCGACTCTGGTGTTCTGTACAAGCGAAGACAAGCCCTAATGCAAGCCCTCTCAAACACCCGAATCTTTTCCATTAAGCTTGCTCGTACATTGAACCACACGGGACACCCAAATACCAGCATGGGCCTGATAAGGGCCATGTAGCAGATTATCTTTACCCTCGCATCGAGTTGGCTGCTATAAAACAGTCTCTTTGTGAGGGCAAAAGCGCCTTTAGCTCTGGCCAGAGCAGCATCTACATTTTTGTTAAAATACAGAAACTGATCTAGCCAAATCCCAAGGTATCTGACTACATTTCGACAGGCAAGAGGCTGTCCGTGTTGTCCAATGATCGAGAACTTTCGCCAATTTTTTCTGGTATCCCTAGAGGCTCCAGACAACGGCGTCCTAAAGAGAATGGTTTCCGACTTCTGAAAGTTGATTTTCAACTTCCAGTCATCGCAAAATCGTCTTATCTAATCGAAGTCACGCTGTAAGAGACTATTAATGACCTCGATTTTGGACCTGTTCTGTACGCTATCAAGTCGTCTGCGTACGCAATAGTATGGGGAAGTGAACCTATCAAGTCGCTTGTATAAATGTTGAATAGGATCGGCGAATTGACCGCGCCTTGCTGAAGACCATTTTTAATTTGAAATATTCCAACAGAAGTCACATCACCATTTTTCACGATGAACTGTCTGTTGGTTAGCATATTATAAAGAATGTACAAGAGTGGTTTACTGATCCCCAGACTAGCCAGCTTGTAGAAAAGACCTTCTAACCATACAGTGTCGAAAGCCTTCTCCAAGTCAACTAGGCAGGCACCAGTGCACTGTTTTTTGCCTTTATTCCATTGGATATCGGACACCAGTTTAGACGCGGCATGTGAGATAGCATGTCCTGCCTTAAAACCGAATTGATTATCCGGAACTATATGTTTGTCCTCAACCCACCTAGTCAGAGCTCTATTGATTACTTTTTCGAACACCTTACTGATATTCGGAAGGAGACTTATCGACCGGAGATTCGCCGGATTGGATATATCCTTTCCCTTTTTGGGGATAGGTTGAACCACCGCCGTTTTCCAATGCGCTGGATAATGTGCATTATTCATTGCATTATTAAACAGGGTGGTAGAAATGTCCACCGCTTCTAGAGGAAGATGTCGAAGCACGATGTTCGGAATACCATCGGTCCCCACTGATTTCTTACTTCTGATTGTGTCGAAGATCTCATGGAGTTCTTCCTTCGAAATGAACGGGGGTAGGCCACCTTCTCTAGCAATGACATTATTTGCCATATTTTCGTCGCTGAAGCGGGTGAAACCAGAGCCCTCAGATCGCCAGTTCTCTACTTCATTTCGAATATAAAAGTTGTGCACCAAGACGCTATTGTCCAGGTCATAATTAGGGCCAATGATATCATTGGCCTTGTATACTTCCTGGAAAGTCGCCCCTATGGCCTCAACCTTCTCCTGTGGATCCTCGATCACAAAGAAGTCGTCATCATCAGCCGCCTCATTTGTATCAATGCCTGCAATTGTTAGTAACCGTTCGTTGTCAGTAGTCCGGGCTATTTTAAGACACTGAAGGTCGTTTTGATTTTTTCTCCGAAATAGTTTATTTATTTGCGGGAACATATTCGGGTTGCTGGTGTTTACAGCCCGAACCTTGTTGTTCCAATACAAACTTACAGCAATTCTGTAATTCTCTTTAATTAACGTTTGAATATTTTTAATCGACGACTTCAGTGTCCTAATCTCTGGGTCTTGTCTGTCTGTAAACTGTCTGTATAAGTTTTTTAGTCTTGTCAGAAGTCTACTTTTCTGTCGGTGCAGTGCGTCAATAGTAGGATTGCGGAACAGATCTTCGTTAGTCGTTTGCTTATACCGCGGTATTGTAGTGTCCATAGTTTGTTTTATTGTCTCGTCCATTCGTTTAAGGTACTTATCGATCTCCTCGTTTGATAAATTCCTAATGGACGGTGGGTGGAGCGTGTTCGAGGAGAGTGCTCTTGTCAAGGTTGCGGAGAAGCGTGTCCATCGAGTCTTACTGTAGTTGTAAGAGTATCTTTGGACAAACTCCCCCAATTCCGCAATTTCGTTGGGAACTGTGATTTCGGTGCTAAAACCGCAATGGTCGCTGTCATACACGAATGTGCGCAGACAGTTAAGCGTTTGTAAATTCTTACCTGTCAGTCGTATACGTTCGTCATACAGTAATAGATCCAAATAAGACCCGCCTCTGGGAAACGACGGGTTATCCGTCGCTTTAAGACCGAGTCTATACATGGCATCGTGCTGACCCCACCAATCGAGTAGTAGGTTCCCTCTAGTATTTGGCAAATTATTTCCCCAATCTCTGTGTCTAGCGTTGAAGTCCCCGCCGATTATAAAATAATTCTCCCCCGATTCCAGCCTCAGAAGTCGAAAAAGTGTGTCGAGCTCTGTAATGAATAAGGTGGATTGTGAAGCCCCAGATGCATAAACAGAGGCCAAGTACAGCCGCTTTCCACTGCGGAGCGGGATGTAAATGACGACTGCCTCTAACACCCGGAACCTGCGTAACACTCCCTTGTACACTCTGTGGAATTCTATGCCTTCTTTAATGAAGATCGCGACACCGCCTCCACGTTGGGAGTTAGGCCGGTCTCTTCTTTTAACAATATAATTATTGTACTCCAGTTCGTGCTCATCGGTTAGCTTGGTTTCGCTAGCGAAAAGCACATCAGGAGTTTGGTCTTGTAGCAATTTAAACATCGCGGCTCTTCGTTCGATCCTAATCAGTGAATTAACATTCACCGCAAGGACCTTCAAAGTCTGTTCCACCATGTGCGTACCCATTACGACATGTGTTGCGTTAGACCCGGCAGCAGAGCGTAGATTTGGTCCACCCGCTTGGCCTGTTCTTGCACCTGCTGTTGCAGCTGAGCCATCTGCCCTTGGATTGCGAGCAAGATGGCCAGCATGTTAGGTGCCGCTTCTGTTGTTCTCGGCATTGGCGCCGGAGAAGCAACAGCCGCTTGCTGTGCCGTAGCCCCTCTACCTGACACCATTTGGGCGTAGGAGATTTGGGACGTGACGGCTGGTGTTTGAAGCCTAACAGGTGAACGTTTGACCTCCACCTTCTGTTGCCGAGCCAGTTTTGCTTTTTTAATGTCGGCGAACTTAGGACAACCCCGATAGTTTGCGGTGTGTCCCACGTTTCCACATAACACGCACGAGAGCTGCGTCCTATCGGATGCTCCGTCCCTACCCAGAGCACACTCCTCGGAACTGTGGTTCTTTGCGCACTTCACGCATCGAGGCTGCATTTGGCAGTTCGACGCGGCGTGCCCGAACCTCTGGCAGCGAACGCATTGTATAACGCCTTCGCTCCTTTTTAATTTCTCCCAGTGAACCACCTGGTAGTCTAGGACATTGATGCTCCTTAGACTATCCAGACGGCTTTCGGGACTGAGCTGCACCAGGAAAAACGGCAGACCCCGTTTCTCCCGTCTGGCTCTAGCTGTGGTAAATGGCTTAACCCCCACAAATTTGAGTCCTTCGCACTCCTTCTCTTTGAGCAGTGCCAGGATCTCCTCAGGATCAGAAGACGGTTCCAACCCTTTCAGCAGCATCGATTGCCGCTTTTCACACTTCGGTGTGAATGAATAATGCTCCGTCGTCGTTTCTTTTAGGAGCTCTTTTACTTTCGCATAGCCCTCCACTGTATTACAGTGGATGGCATGGCGATCGTTCCCCAATCTTTTAATATTAAAGTTATTACCAATGACCAACTTACATAGGTCCTTGGTTGCATTTACCTCTAATTTATAAGTGTTGATAGGAGGTACCTTTTCCTTCTTCTTCTGCTGCTGTTGTTGTTGTTGCTGGTGCTGTTGTTGCTGCTGCTGCTGTTTTTTTTGTTGTTTTGGTTGCAGCTGTTGCTGTTGTTTCTGCTGCTGTTGTTTTGTTTGCAGCAGTAGTTGTTTCTGCTGCTGCTGATCTTGTTGTTGCTGCAGTTGTTGTTTCTGCTCTTTTTGTTGTTGGGAGCTCTTCACTTCGGATTGCTCCCTCTGCCTGCGTGCAGTTTGTCTCTGCTTTATTGCAAGCACTTTCTTTTTCAGCTCTTGAATGCTGCTGGTTATATCTTTTATTTGCTCATCCTCATCTTCCGATTCGGACGCAGCTAAAGAGGCAAAGTTGTTGTTGCCCCCCACATACTCCTCTTCATCAGCGATGTGCATCAACGCATCATCTGATTTTTTCTTGCATAGTTGTGTTGTTTGTGTTGCCAAGGCTGCACCCATTTTCATTTTGATTGAATTAGGAGTGGTTCTTGACCTCCTCCTCCTCAGGATAGCTTTCGCCACGGCACCGGCAACAGCATTGTTGCTTTTCGCAACTCCCGTTATGGGAAGAGCGGAGCGCTCTCCACCATCCATCGCGTGATTTTTCTTTTATTAGAGACTTTTTTTTATGTTTTTATTTTACACTAATTAAAAAAAAAAAAAAAAAAAAAGTGTCAAGTCTTTCCAGGGGTCGAACTCGTATCCCACAATTAGATGATCGGCGCCGCTAACTCCTAGGCTACCGAGTCTAATGCCAAAATATCGACCAATTCTCTTTGGTGTAAACACTAGGTCACTGCTTTTTTTTCACTTTAAGAAAGCCGAACACGTTTATTCTCTCCGGAGATCCACGGACGACTGGCTTTCCAGTCAGCCCACACTATTTCATGTATTTTTTTGACTGCCACTGCGGACTTGATCGGTAGTGGAGTTGCGGCCACCACGAAACTCTCGAAACCAATATTTGACGGTGTAATCTGACGGAGCATTAGCCCCATAATATTTATCAAACTTTTCTTTTGTTTCCTTCGCCGTTTTGCTTCTCAAAAAAGAATTTTTTATGAGAGAACGAAAATCGTTTTTGTCCATACTCAACATGATGCCAAACACGTCAACAACCATCAGCTGTCAAAACAAAACTAAAGACAGTATCGTACTGAAATTTGGCATGTCTGCCTAAATATGAACGGACTTCAAGGCACCATAGCCTTTTTTGGAGTAGCAGCGCATTCTGGCGGTTAAGGAGGTTACTTTTCACCTAGCCTAGTAGATTTGGTATCGCATGATACTCGTAGTAACCTTCTTTTGCACAAACATTGGTCATCAGTTACGATATTCCGGCTGCTACTTTGGCTTTTCAGTTGCCCTCCAAAGGTAAGCCGTGAGTAAGCCCATATTCCATAGTACCGTAGTAGATGTCTGTCTAGGATATTTCTATGGTAGTATGGTACACTTAATTGATTCAAGGCCTCTTGGATGTTTATATTGCCAAGTTAAATGCTTTCTTGATATCGAGCGTGACGAAACTGCAGACATTTCTCGTCTTAAGGAACCTGATTCATGATTTCTAGATCCATACCATACAAGTCGAACGGCCCCCGCGCAGACCCTACCGACTATCGCAACACCCTCTTATCATCGCTCGTAAAATTTTCATCAAGATTTTTTAGGATAACAGTTATAATGACGAAGAAGTCAAGTGGCGTGTTTTGCCCTTATCCTACGGCTTTCTCCGAAGCCACGGTCTGATGAGGTCCTCAGTTCTTCGTGTGCGAAAGATGAGATCCTATTCTCCCTTCTTGTTTGAAGGGCAGTTATATGTAGCCGAAAGTCCCAAGGCGGCGCAGCTAATGGATCGTTGTTTAATACCTATGGTCGCACGAGTGTCTATCTACTTCGGCAATGTACTTGTGCATTGTGCAATCAATCAACTGTTCAGCCTCTGCCGCACTTAATTTTGTACTTAATTCAGCAGGATGATGCAGGTGGCACGATAGCCAGAGCTTCACGAAGTGCTTCTTCGTTGAGTCTCGCTACTTTTCATTCGATGACACGTGAAAGAAGTTCTTTCCGTTGTTCCACACTTTGTACATTCCCCATCACAAGTCTAATAAACTGGTGTTGACTTGGAGTGTAGTCTTCATGGTTTTATGTCACTTTATTGCCAGAATTCACCACAGTGAGAGGAAGTCTCACCACCATCTCTAGCACTGTTCATTCTCGTTAATCTCATGCGGTGGCTTTGAAGTTGAGATCGCCTTCTAGGACGACATCACCTCTCTCGTGAATTCACCAACAGCGTCTTCGAGACAGGCAGGCTGGTCCAGTAAGACACTCATCATAGTATTTGTAGAAATAGAAACTCACATAGGATACGCCGCAAGCTCTAAGTCCAGCTCCAGTAGTATACTGAGTGGTAGAATGCTGTTCTTACACATCCTACGAACGCATGACGTCCTGCAGCTCCATTTCCAGATGAAAGATCCTACAGCGGCTGGGTGCAGAATGCTTCCATACATCCAGGTAGATGGTTCTGCATGGGGAGGCTGAACCTATGGTCGAGCACGCAGCTGAAAGGGGTCTACAACCGACTAGGTGCGCTCGATTGGAAAATGTATTGGTTGAGCCATTAGGACCGCCCAAGTAAGGCTTTGAGTTGTACTCCCTAGTAGTACGCTTCTATCTTCATATCTACTGAATGTTTGAAGAACAGAGGGTGGGATGATCCCTATACCAAACGAAATATTCTTGGTAGTGCTCAAATCCCATTAAGTTTCTACAGAAAGCTTAAAAGTTTTGAGATGTTGACATTTGACTATTAAAGAAGAGGTGGATCACTTTCTCGAAAGATAAAGAGGGTTTCCTACATTCATTGACAAAGAGATACCCACAAAGCAAACGACACTTCCTATTCCACGATACAACAACACCAACTCTATTGTGAAAATGAATTCATAAATTCCATCACCCCTCACACACTCTTAAATAATTCATAAGAATTCTTAATTTTCATCTTCCTGAAATATTTCCAAAAAAAAAAAGATAAAAATTCCTCTCAGCTGGAAAAAGTTTCACTTGGCAACTTTACCGGCAATGGCAGGTTGCAAGAGCTTATTACGTTACCTCTTCTTTCTTCAATAATTTCGTGCGCCAAAGTTTTGCATTTGCATAAAGATTTCATTTTCGTTAAGGTGGAAGTTAAATTCATTCGTTTCCAAGTTTTTGAAATCTTTTTTTTGCTGGAGTTTCAAGGTTGTTGGCACGAGTAGGTGTGAGAACTTTGTGGGGATTGGAAACTTAGAAATTATCCCACTTTGATCTAAGTCGTCACGAAAGCACTTAGCTCTGTTTTCCGGCAAAACCTTCTTCAGGAGGAATTCGTTGCACAATTAAATGTCATAGCCAGGTGACAAGACAAGGACTGCTTTTCAATTTCTTTTTCATGCTAAGCAAACACATTACGTACTTGAGTGGTAAATTAAAAATGAAGAGGTTACTCTTGTGTCCTTGGTGTGAGAGTTTTTTTTTGCGGGGGAAAATTAAAAAGTGCGAGTAGGTTCCTTCCTGGGGGAGTGGAAAGTTCAAAAGTTGGCGGGTTTTTGTATAATTGTGACCGTGATTTGGTATTTATGGGGAGGAGACTAGGAAGGAGAGTTCAAGGTAAGTTTCCAAACACGTGGCTGTTTTTATGCCACGACATAGGTGACCTCTGTTCGCACCTGAAATCCACCCGGTGGAGTTGAAGAAATCTGATAGGTTTTGGCCACAGCTGGACATTGAAGTGGTTGCTCGAGGATCTATCAACGTTTTTGACAGCCCCACATTGCACTCTCTTACTTGACCGTTTTGGTAGACATACTAGTATTTCGAAGGCTCGAAGAACGATGGGTCTGAGGTCCTCCATGAACGAATGAAAGATTTTGGGTACAAATTATGGTTACTTCAAGTATTGACTATTATTATGAGAGCTAATCAGGAGCAAATCTTGCTAAGCTGGAACGCAGGCCCACTTCAGGACTTCAAGGGCAGTACAGATACCATCTTAAGGGAAGTTAATAGTGAAACAAACGACTACCTTCAACTATCACGCATTACTATCGTCGGATGAAAAACTAGGAGAAACACAACACCAAATTATCCATTCAGTCAATTTTCGCTTCGATACCACAGCTAGAACTTGACTAGTTCCATAACAGACTCTCCTCTTTATGATTCTTGACTTTACCTCATCTTATGGTGAACCACGAACCTCAGCAAATTGAGGAGAACGGAAAGTGACTGGGAAACCTTCTCTCATCTACAAACAGGAACAAAGGAAACTCCTGTCGTACTTACTGCGAAAGCATCATCGGTACAAGGGAACTTTTGAGACTATGGTAAGACACGTTCAAAACATCGTTTACTTCGAGCGAACTTAAACAGAGGTATGGTACCTGGGTTGACTCAGAAATTCCGTAAATCTGCTCATACAAGTTCACTTACTCCCCTGAATGTACTTCAGCAGTCCAGCTCGAATAAGCTGTAAAGAAATCGACCCGCTTACAGATCAACTCGGGCTTGAAGCTTAAATAGATAGTTTTCAACCTGGAATCTTACAGGGCAGCAGGAGCCAAGAGCATCATCCTTGTACAAAAACAGAATGCTACAAAATTAGTACCTGTTAGATAGGAGCGGGCCACTTTAACAACCAGAACCTTGAAGTGCAAGTGACTATATGAAGCTGGTTTACGAGCATCATAGGGCAAATCTTGTCGCTTTGCCGTCGCTGTTGGCATGCAGTGTGTTTTTCAATTGGAACAGAGTACTTAGGGGTTGAAGTAGACCATCGATAGTACTCCTTGTTTGTTTCTTTCGTAGAATACAGGATCAGCAGTACCAGCAACTCGATGAGGGCGTCGGCTGGATATTACAGAGGTAGTGCTCACAGAGATAGCAAGTGGCGCAAGATGTTGTATCACTTACTCGCTGCACATTTAAGTGCATAGTTCTCCGTTACGATGACAGTAAACTGACTCCAGTCTTTTCTACTGAGGAATAGCAGGAAAACCTCTAACCTCTTAGAGATGTTGGGAAGCAGTCATGCATATGAGACCCAATTGCCAATGGCAGTCATAACCGAGGACATTGGTAGACCTTATGCAGGTTGGGATAGTGAAGTACTCGTTTCTGGACTTTGCCTAGAAAATGAAGTGTTATCCTAATATGACCTGTGAATCAAACAAGGGTCCTGCATTGTAGAACAATTTTTGAAGTCGTAAAAGTGCTTAGCAAGGCTTTAATGAACGCTTGGCTATAGCTGTCGCGTTAATCTTTGTTTGGAGGAGAGGCGCAACTTTTTTCAAGGTGAAGACAAATTTAACGTGAGTCGTACTTTAAAAGGTCACGTATGTCTACGAGGATATTTCTGCTGTATTGAGCGAAGAAAGTAAAATTGGAAGCCCTTTCTTTTGGGAAAGTTAATCAAGTTGGGAGGCTCCAAAGGTCAACTTCGGGATATTTCTTGTTCTTAAGCATCCTTAACATAACGGCGTAAGCACGAAAGGTTGATTTGGCTGGCAAGAAGACAGACTCATGATCATGACTTTGTTTCTGTCTTGAATTTAGGAGTAAAATTCTGGAATAAACTAGGAGTTCATAGTTTTGAGAAACCAAAATCCTGAGAATCAGAGGGCTCGGCCAGGCACTTAACTGACAGTTTAGCACTTGGCCAAACCTCATCAAGATCCCTGGTGAGTGTTTTAATCATATCGAAAGGGTTTTGATCTTGACAGTCCATCTCCTATCATCAAGTGTTATTGAAAATAAGAAGTATGGCCCGTTTATAGGGTCACAAAAGTAAGCACTTCAACACCGTATTAGTCGCCCTTATTCTAGGTGGTCTTGCCACTAGATCGAACATATAATTAATCGCTACTTGGAGACTGTTTTTTACCGCCTCAGCAAGAGTTTTAGGGGAGGTTTCAGACGTCGTCACTTTATTTTTAAGGCGTTAGACAGGCTATCTATTGACTTTCGCCTTCTTGAAGAGCGGCTAGTTACAACAGATACACCCTTTCCTGTGTTTCTAGGGACGTGAGTCGGAGTTTGGGCCTTCAATTTTCATACGGAATACTGAGCTAAAATCCTCTAAAGTTTTTTGAAAAGCATGAGTCATGGCGTTCCGTAGTTTCTCTATGGCCTAGAGAAACGAGTTCCTAGTTTTTTTTATTCTAACGAAGTTGATTCAGAATGCCAAGACAAGACTAATTCATTGATGCTTCACTGACTCGATTTTCAAGAAGAGTGGTCAGGTTGTTAGATTGTCCCTCTTCCTTGTGCTTATTTGACAGGGTGTAGCAGACATTGGTATAGCAAATCACCTTAAGCTTTCCGATACTGCATAGAGTAAGCAGCAGAGAAACACCATAGATGAAGTGGATTTCAAACAACGCGAAATTCGAGGGAACAATTAAACAAGCAATTCTAATCAGGAAGCATTACACCTGCTCTCAACGTCTACATAGCTATATTCCAAAATAAAGTTTCGACTACCTCTCCAGGTATCCGTTTGCTCTTGTGATTCTAGCAACCACACTGTGGTGCTTCGAAAGTAAGATGTGGATAGTACAACCTTGGCCGTCAAAATACCCTGGAATCAGTTGAAGTTCAAGAATTCCATCCCGCTTGACTGACTAGCATACAATATTCTACCTAGTCCCATTAGAGACTAAGAATTTTCCAACACGCAAGTTAGCAAAAAGATTGAAATATCACTGAGAGTCGATGTCACCAAAAAATCGAAACAAAATGTTACACTTCATGGCTTCTTGAAGCATATTGATTCGTGCCCCTTCACATTGACTACCAGGTATCCTATACAAAGCCAGCAAATCTCTACATGGAAAGTGGATTTCGCGATTTTTTTTAGAAATGTCACACGCATACCAAGGACAACGAAACAAAACGTTTTCGTTGTCAGATGATGTATGCCTCTTACCATGGATTACTCGTACTCCTGACCATAGTAGGCCATGTTCACTGCACAAGTTTCCATAAGCGCGCACAAAGCCATTCAGCGAAATAGCACAACACCAGAACCAGAACAAGAACCAAAAATCCATACAACGTGGAGGTGGTCCCATTCGTCGTTGTATTTCGCAAAGTTGAGGATTTTGTACATACGAGTAGTTCGTCCTTCGTCAATGACCGGCTGAAAATATCCTTCAATGGAATTTGTCATCATAATTCCGATTTGCAACAGTGGTCTGGTTCTGGACTACGGAGGAAGAATATCTATCTCTTGTAGAGAATTTCACCTACGGCCAACATCATTCAACTGTCGTCATCATTCATCATCACCAAGATACGAATACCGTTGTTAGCGTTTGATGTATTAATTTATTCCCCTCTGTGTTGGGGGAAGACACATGAGTGCGTGCAACGTTCAACTGTCAAAGTGTAATTTATCAATAATGCGATTACGTCAACAAGTTTAGCTAATCATCACATGCATTCATTATTGACAAAGTTGAAGGCATACTTTGGATGGAGGGTTGAGTAAAGTTGTTGAGGCATTTCTCCTAAAAGTTGTTGCCAATTATTTCATTAAGTTGCACTCGTTACTCGCTCATTAGAACACTTTTCTCGCTATGGTTGCAAGAACTCGAATGTAAGTTGATAAAATCGATGTTTCAGTGGAAATGAAACTTTTGAAATGGAAAATGTTAGATGATGGTGCCGCTGTTTGAGGTGTGTTGTTAACTCAGTTTGTCGTCTAGTCCACAGAGCATATTGTCTTTGTCTGTGGAAACTCCAAAGTTTTGGCTGCCAAATGACTGAAAATAGCCAGTTTGACGCTGATATTTCTTGTATTGCAATGGATCGGGACAACCGAGGGTGGCGTTCTGCCCGAGACGTTGGTGTTGGTTGCCATTTTTGCTTGACAGCATATAAATACTTGGTCTTGTCCTCATTGACCGCTAAACCCATTTTCGCCGCTTCCGCCTCAATACTCGCGAAAGCGCCACTGACATCACGCTGCTTCCTCCCGATTATGTCAATATCGTCGGCGTATGCGAATAGTTGGACGGACTTTTGAAAGATAGTGCCTCTTGTGTTTGCTCGTGAGTTTTGCACTATTCTTTCAAGTACGATGTTGAAAAAATCGCATGACAGCGCATCGCCTTGTCTAAATCCTTTCTGAACATCAAACGTCTCGGTGAGATCTTTCCCGACCTTGATGGAGCAGCGTGTACTCTCCATCGTCATCTTGCAGAGACAGACGAGTTTGGCAGGGATGCCATTGACATTGCTCTGTATAGCTCGTCTCAATAGATGCTGTCATACGCGGCCTGAAAATCGATGAATAGGTGGTGTGTATCGATCTGAAGCTCATGGGTCTTCTCTAATATCTGCCGTCGTGTGAATATTTGTTCGTTGGTGGACTTTTGTAGCCTGAAGCCACACTGATATGAACCTATCAGGTTGTTTACGAATGGCTTCAGGCGTTCACAAAATACGGCAGATAAGATTTAGTATGCGATGTTAAGGAGACTGATGCCTCTGTAGTTGGCGCAGTTCGAATGTTCTCCTTTCTTGAGAATCAGACAAACAATGCTGCGGTTCCATTCATCGGGCAAACTTTCGTCCGACCATATGTTACAGATGAGTTGGTGTTAGTCCTTACCAAGTCATCGCCTGTCATTTTGAAGAGCCTGGCAGTCAGGCCGTCCGCTCCGGCAGCTTTGTTGGACTTAAGCTTAGATGTAGCTATCTTCACTTCATCCAGGTCAGGTGGACGGAATTGTTGGTCATCATCGTCCAGGTTGAAAGGTTGATTCGGTTGATTCTGCCTGACAGCGGTATTTAGTTCGTCATCGCCGTTATACAGTCTGCAGAAATGGTCTTTCCAAAGACTCAGCATCGACTGCGATTCTACTACGATGTTCCCCTGTTCATCTGTACAGACTTCGGTTCGGGGTTTGTTTCCGCGGCATGTTATTTTTACCTTTTGGTAAAACTTCCGAACCTCATTCCTGGAGTAGCATCTCTCAATTTCTTCGATCGCGCGCTTCTCATGGTCATTCTTCTTAGTCCTGAGAAGCCGGTGTTCGTCTCTCCTCTTCCGCTCATAGAGCTCATGAGCAGCTCTGGTCCTTCTAAGCTTTATATGCAGCTTGCGTAGCTGCATGTGCTTGCCGGCATTCATCATCGAACTAGGGGTTTCGTTGTGGTGGACGAGTGAAACCCAGCACATCAGAGGCGGCATCTCTGATGGCGTTTTGGCAGTGTTTTCAATGGTCTTCGATGATTGAAGCTGGCGGTATTGGACCTCTTAAGAGATTAAGAGACAGTCAATCGGAAAAAGACTTGGCCATCTCTTGCGATTGTAGCCGTCTGACGTCGAATTTCCTCACAGCATTAGTTTGTCTTGGCGTAGTTTGGGATACCCGCAACCGTACCTTGGCTACAACAAGGTAATGGTCCGAGTTCCACTTTATACCGGGGTGAATAGCGTAGTATAAAAAGTACCCTCAAATATCACGGTGTTTTCGCAACTCGACGCGATTAGTGCGAAATTTCTATGAAGTAAGCTATTGGTTGAGGCTCTAGTTTCCTCAGGTATGTGGCCCTAAGTCTAAACGAAAATACTTGGAGATCTGATCTCTGCAGAGATGATGCCAGTAATATGATACAAGCCGTGAGCTGGGACCCGATTGGACAAAACAAAGATGATTTCATCCCTGGGAACCAAGTCTAACAAGAAAACTGCTGTTTGGTTGGAAGCTAGTTGGTTTTGATGCCATAGCCAGTAGCGAAGAATCTCATAGGGGGCATTAACCAGACAGAAGACTGGGTACCATCATAAGAATTGGTTTTCAACTGGTCGACTTTTTTAATCAAATATGTCTGTCTTTAAGGAGATTCCAATGTCGGATCTACTTATCGTCCAACGTTTAAGGTCTAAGAGCAAATCTATTAGGATCAGGACTTTGATGAGCGCCATTTTTAAATTACAAGCTATTAATTTTAAACAGAGGTTCAGATTACTGCGTTCTTGGCAACTTAATTTTTCTCAATCCAATATCAAGTGCAGGAGGGCCGTTTCGAATCTTGTGTGCCAGGGAAACCCATGGTCCGATAATAAACTTCTCTGGACACTTTGAGTCATTTAGAACAACGATCAATGATGTATGCGGCTGAGATGTGGACTGCTATTGATTCGTATCAGCAGAGGAGCAGAAGGAATAGGTGGTAGTTTGAACGATATGAGATCAAGTCACGAAATAAGTGTAAAAATGACAAGACCAAAATAACATATCAAGCCAATGGAAATTGAATTGAAGTTAGCAAGGTTGATCAAGAGAACAACACACTTCTAGTAAAGATATAGATATAAGATAACAAAAGAGGTTTTCTTTTTAGCAGTGAGAATCTTTAAAATGAAATAAGAAATAGAAAGATATTTTTAAAATCCATTAAATTGGCTTTATTTGACTAATAATTTTATGGCATTATCGTTTAAATATGACTTCGGGAGTATGGCTATCGCGGCTGGCTCGTACACGGCGTAACCTGAAGGTAGAATTGTCACACACTTTTCCCAGTAAATTAGATTGTATCTCTGCAATAAAGCGCCGAATATTGGCTTCTAAGTGCACTAATGTTCCGAGACTATCAGTGTAGACATGCTTTACATATCCTCGGAGAAAACGAGGTGCCTAGTTAACAGGTACGTTTCATAAAATTCGCTCTCTGGCATGTGGCGACGTCCGGCTGAAACCACATTCCTGCAACATTAATGCCCTCCAATTGAAGCATGTCAAAAATGGCTATCAGTCTCTGAACCGCTCACTGTTGACCTCAACGTATTGACCATAATCATTTTTGAACACCGACCCATAACGCGCACCAAACGGTGACTTTTTCTAGATGTGTTTCGAGAATGGCTTGTGGATTGTCATTACTCAAAGTGTGGCAAGTCTATTTATTGACATAGCTAAGTCATTCAACCAAAAGTGAGCTTCACCAATGAACAGTGTGTTTAATCAAATGAAATTGTGGATCAAAAGCAATGTTTTCTTTGGCCCATTCACCAAATGTACGACTCGAACAATGATTTTGAAATCAGCTTCAGCTCCTTTTGCGAATTCTCCTTTATCGCCTCACTCGTCTCAAAACGCTTTTAGCGAATTGTTAACTCGAGTCGTGGGAATAGGAAACAGAAGCCACAAGAAGCCATGCCAGGCGAATATGGAGCTTGTAAAACGGCAGGAACGTGTTTTTTTTAATCAAATAGTCGCGAACAAGATGAGATGTGTTAGCCGGTGCGTTGTCGTTATGAAGAAGTCGAGTTGTTTCTCCACAACTCTGGACTCTCGTGACAAAATTTTTCCTCAAATACTATGATCCGCTCACATAATACCCTCAAAACGGTCAACAAAGCCTTGATTTTGAATCGACTCTGTAGTTTTTTTTTCGGTTTTGGCTCGTCTGAGTACCGCCATTCCGATGTTTGTTGGTTAGTTTCGATGTCATATTTCATTGACAATATTTTGTCCCAAAGGTAGCATTTCTTTCGCGATATCAATGCGATGCTGTTTCTGGAACAAATTCGCCACTATCAACAAAAGCCGCGCTTCAACTAGTCTCTGTACCGATTCGAACGGGATACCAAGATAGGCTGCGATCTGCGACGACAATTTTTAACTTTTTCGGTGTTAACGTCAATCATACTGGTGAACAGATGGCCGGAACGAGGAAAATCATCAACCACAATACGCTCCGCTTAAGACTCTTTATTCCACCCGTATGCTTGTGTTTTCGATATTGTCTATTTCTCGTAGGCTACCGTTTACATTTTCAACTCTTTCACACATGATATATTGTTGGAAACACAAAATTTCAGGCAAACTCTTTGCTCAACTTAATTTTATATTGCGATATTAGCAGAACACAACAAACACTCACTTGTTAACATAGGTATCACGCAAAAACTCCCGTCCAATGGCGCTCACACAGATGTTTGAGCGCCAGATGACAGATGTACCAACCTAAAAAAAAATGCTTTTGACAATATCTCAAGTGCGGTTTGTTTGAATTGGAAATTTCGGGTACTTTTTGATCAGAAGGTATTGTGAAAATGACTACTCGTAATAGTTTCTGGAATTTGAGTTTCTTAAGTTGAACAATGATTTTCAAAATAAATTTGAGCAAAATGTAAACGTTGCTTTGGCGTGAATTTATTTATGATGAATTGTCAAACCAAACTCACCTCAAAACAACAGCGAACTGTCAAATCGGATGGCACATAAAACAGTGTTGCCAATTTAAAGTTTTCCGCCTCTAATTTCTTAACAAAGGAAATCCACAGAAACCGATTTTTTTTTTTATAATTGGTGCACGCTCAAGGGGTTATTAGCACCCTTAAAATTATTGAGATGTTGTTCAAAGCCGGATTATACGATTTGGCGAGAAGCACGTACCAGGCGATGTTTTTACAATTTTAGAAATGAAATTAAATTTGCAACAACAAACTTGTATTAAATTTTGCGTAAGAAACGGATCTAATGGTGCGCGAACGTTGTAAATGTTGGAAAAGTGTTTCGGCAACGATTCTCTAAAGAAAACGGTCGTTTACCAGTGGCACGAGCGGTTCAAAATGTCGTGAGTTAATCGAAGATGATGAACGCAGTGGCAGACCATCGACATCGAAAACCGAAGAATTTTTGCCAGAAGGCCACACAGGAAACAAAGAATATTATTTGGGCGTTATGAGACTTTGCGTGAAGCAATTCGCCGAAAGAGACCAGAATTGTGGGCAGAAAACTCGTGGATTTTGCACCATGATAACGCACCGTCGCACAGTGCCATCATTATTCGTAGTTTTTTTAACGCAACGCAAAAGGCAACAATACCAGCCAACAGCCACCGAATTCACATGATTTGGCTCCCTGTGACTTCTTCCTGTTCAATCGAGTTAAAAACCCACTACGGGGAACGCGTTTCAGCAGCCGAGAGGAAGTAATGGAAAAATTGCAGGAAGCACTGATTGACATACCGACAACCGAATATAAAAAATGTTTCGAGGATTGCATCAAGCGCTGGCATAATTGTGTTGCAGTCGATGGGGATAACTTTGAAGAAGACAATATAGATTTAGATGAATTAATTTGTATTTTTAATTTTCTGAATAAATTCCGGGACTTTTTGATCGATGTGGTATGACAGTATGTAAACGAACTCAGCTAGTTAGGGATCTAGCAAACATGAGGAATATGTTGGTTGAAGTCAAAAAGAATGAGTTACGACTATCCTTGCGGCTACTATCTGAATAAAAATATTGCCAATTGGTCTTCTTAATTGGTAGGTGCGAAGTTAATCTCTTGCACTAGCTTACTAGAGCTGCAAGAAATGTTTTTATGATCTGGCGTAGCATGATGATTAAGTGACTCTGACTACTTACCTAGAGGCAGTTCTAGCTCCGATGTATCAACACTTAAACTAGTTTAAATAAGAGACGATTCGAATCGATTTTTAGGTTTGAAACTCCCACGAAGACGATGAAACAAAATACCAAAGGAACGTGTTTTGCTTTTCTTGTTTTTTGTAATAAAATTGAAACAAAATGCAACATCAGAGTTCTGATAACGCTCAATTTTCTTTCGATTGCCATCACACCAAAGTTTCTTAGTGCAAATGCGCTATACCTACACTACAAGATACCCATTCGTAGGAACCCTTTAAACTACCCCAACCACGAGATGCTATTTGCAGTTCCAATTCGTTAGATGATTCAATGTTTTCCCATATAAGTCTTTCGATACATTTACCCTTTTGTTTGGTTCTCATTTTTCAGACAGTTGTAAAAAAATCGATTCCGTGGCTGAGTGAGTTTCGATTACAAGCGAAAATAATCAAACTACCAGAGTACACGTAGATACGAGCAGTACTACGATAATATGAGAACCTTAGAGAAATCTTTCGGGTGTGTGATGGAAAAGTAATGATCAAATTGTGTGATGGCATAGCTCGCATTCTAACAGATGTTAATGTTCGCACATTGAACTTTAATTAGATGAAATATTATAGGAATACCCGACACCCAAGACGTCTCTGGAATGAGGTTCGTAATTAGTTTAGATACAATGTTTACACATTGTACTCGTATTTGTACAGTTTGTAACCGGTATCGATTTGGGATTTGTACGAGTATCTAAGGAGTGACATTGTGTTCCGTTTGACATGTGTTTTCGTGTTCGAGTTATAAGTCTAATGACAACTTTTTGGGGGTGTGAATGCACAAATTTGAAAACTAATTCTCACTTTGTTAAAGGAATCAACAGTGTTAATTATATTGAAAATCTATCACCGTATAAAATAACCTTTCAGTAGAATTAGTATTTGAAACACTTCAATCAATGAACGCATCTTGTTTTTGAGGTTTTGAATTATTGATTCAATATTTCTGCCCAAAGGAGAGCTTTTAATTCTACAGACTAATCAATCTAAATCATATAAAAGATACTTCAAGATCAGAAGATGTTGATGGCAGTACTTCCAGTCAAATCGAACACGTATTATACGATGCAGGAAATGGACAGCACACATTCATACATACATTTATATGGCCCATATGCAGGATCTTACCATTTTGTTAACCATATAGATTTTCTGTGCAGCTGCCGAGAACTACAAAATTTCTGGAGCTACCTTTCAAAGGTTCATAGACAATGCAGATCTAAGCCCTGACTTTCAATTAATTGTTACAAAAGTTGGACATTTTAAACCCTTTTTTTTGGTGGATCAAGAAAAGGAATCAGCCAAATATCTTACGGATATGAAAGGGACCCTGATTGGCTTACCATGAAGGAATTCCGAAAATTTGTGTATGAACTAGCCAACAAAATTGAATTAGGTAATAATTTTGAAACTGAAACACGCATGGCTACAGAATATTGGGCACACAACTCCTTAAGACGGAATGAAGCGATTTCATTAAGAAAACCGGAAGTAACATCTGCAGCTCGGGCTATGAGGCTTGACCGCGTCGCTGTCGGAAACATTTATTAACTGCTGGAAGAATATATCAAAGGTGTTTTGTAAAATAGGATATTCAACACTAACGAAACGGGCATCAGAACGGTCGCGAGGAGTCTCGGGAAAATTGTTGGCAGCAAAAGGAAGGAAACAAGTAGGATCTCTTTCTTTATCGAAGCGACAACAGCTTCTATCCTGGAAATTTGCATGAGCATTCATAAATGTAGCAAGGGCTAATGGTTACGTTGGGTTTCCCCACCACATTGCACTCATCGGCTGCAACCCTTGGATGTTCTTTTATGAAGCCCCTTAGTACTGTGATGTATGCAACACTATGCACTCCCCACAAAACGCATTCCACATATGCTTTCCACCCTTTTGACGTTTGGATGTCAGCTTTTTATTTCTGTTCGTGCCTTTGAATTTCCGGGCACTTCCCATCAGACGTTAGGGAAAATCCTCTATTTAATTATATTGTATAATGAGTTTAAGTATTTAATAAATATTTGCTGTACCGGGTGATAAATCTTTTGTTGTCAGACGACATAACAAGCTCATATTATGGAGATGAAGTAAAGAAATCGCTCAGACAACACCTTGAAAGAATAGTTTCCCACTGTCGGGTAGGACAGTTGTTCGTTAAAGTATATTTGAACGCTGCCACAATGCCAGTCGCCATAAAAGGCTTTCAAAAGACTGGAATTTGGCTGCTTAATCCAAATATATTCGATGACCATGACCTTTTCGCCATGCCAAACCGGGGAACGATTGCTGCAATCACAAGCCCACCTCACAAAGTGTAGCTTGAGGCTGAATCCACCAAGTTCAAGCTCCTCACTAAAAAAAAACCAACATGAAAAGGAAAATGACCAGGAAGGCAAGATCTTCATCAGAAAGCGAGGAGAACGACGAGTGTCTTCTTCTTCTTATCCTTTTATTAACCCTTTCCTCGTTATACCAACTTATGCGTAACGAGTTTCCCATTTTTACTGCATCGCTGCTGCTCCGCTTATGGGGTTGGCTAATGTCGCAGACCGCAGAACGCGTCTACATAATGCTCGGTCCTTGATCGCTTCAGTGATTAACCCCAGGCGTTGTTGCGCATTTGCCATCTGAGAAATCCAGGAATTCTTTTTCCGACCTCGTTTTCTTACAGTTGGAGTGACCGTAGTTGATAGTGCCTTTTTAACCGGATTTTCCGCAGATCTTCTTTGAACGTGGCAATACCAGCTTATTCTATTCGCCTCAAGCTGTTCGGTTACCGAATTCCTTATATATGGAGACTTCCTCTTATACGCGTAGATCTAATGCAATCGCGTTTAGTGACTCCACTAGACATCCTTAACATTTTCATTTCCGCTGCCGTCATTTTGTTTTTAAACGCTTCGTACATTGTCCAGCACTGTGAACCGTATATAAGAGCTGGTCTAACAACCGTGGTGTAGAGTTTCCCCTTTAATTTAAGTGGAAATTTTCGGTCGCAAAAGATTCCGGAATTTTCCCGCCATTTCATCCACCCCACTCACTCACTTATCGCTAAGTATAACTGCGTCGTCAGCGAAGAGAATTGGCGTTACATTTGCTTCGCGCATGCAGTCTTTTAAAAGATAGTCGAATACTACGTTAAAAAGGAAAGGGCTAAGGACGCTTCCTTGCTGCACTCCGACATTAATAGGAAATGCTCTCGTTAGTCCAATAGATCTTTTTTCCGTACATGTCTTGTATTATTCTAACATACGTTTCCGGTACGTTTTGAGACCTCAGCGCGGCCCGTTTGAGATCCCTAGGCACTCGATCGAATGCTTTCTCGAGGTCGATAAATACCATGTGTAAATCCTTAGACGAATCTCGGTGCTTTTCCATTATAATTCGTAGGCTTTGGATAGCGTCCACCGTCGATCTTCCTTCAAAAAATCCACACTGGCTATTATCGAGCTTTATTATTTGCCAAAGACGTTCGCTTAAGACTCTTTCGACGATTTTCATTGTGTGTGACATAAGCTCTATAGAGAGCTGTCTATAGATGCTGTAATGGGAACCAATTAGATCGTTGATAAATAGCTTCAGGCGCTCACGCAAGACCATCATACCAAGTGATGAGTGCGTCTTAATGATTATTTTATCAATATGCGAGAAGAAGTTTGACTCTCTATCGAACAATATTCCAAAGTGGCAAAGAGATTGAAGGCAGGGTATAAGTTAGTCATGAAATAAGTAAAGTCGAGGAGGAGATTGATTGCATGAAGACATATAGGTCCAAGCTATTTTTCAGAGACTAAGTGGAAAACCTAACATGGTCTTCCTGAAGGAGAATCGGGTTTTCGGGGGAAGAACTAGTGGTGATGAACTTAGTACCGTGGCGTAAAGATCGTTTAAAGGTACGATGAAAAGAAAGGGACCTAGATGGCTGCCTTGTGGGACACCGATGTAACCTAAAATGCATATTATTATAGCGCTTTTCCAGATAAGAAGATTTCCAATGTAAAAAAAAGGGACAACGCCGAGGAAAGACAGTTAGACAATTTGAAAAGGATCAATTGAAGAGATATTTTGTCAAAGGTCTTAGCAGAATCAAAGGCAATAAGATCGATTTCGTTGCCATTTCTGAGAGCATCAAATTTCGCGTTGGTATGAAGGTATTGCATTATTTTTTTAGTTCGATAACATAATAAATAAACACGTTGAAAAGTTAGTAAAAATTCTGATCACCTCGGCGTTAATGGGTTAAGATAATTTCAACTTCATAAGTATGATGATGCTGGGGAGAACAGATGGTGCAATCGACAAGTAGTAAGCTTAGCAGTGCATGGCACTGAGACATGGTTGCTTGTCCTGTCTGTGATCAAAAAGTTGTGAGGTTAACCATGTAGGATGTCACCATTGCTATAGTGACTATATATTTAACAATCTTAAGAGTTTTAACTACATACGTCACCATCTGCTTCTCCAATAATAGGTAGTATCTGGGCACTTCTTATCAACTTTACGTGCTAACGGTAAGATAGGGACCCTTTCCAAGACGGCTGTTTTTTAAACCACTTTCTTATGATATATCGCCATATTGAAACCAGAACTTCGTTCCCTGTAGAAATACAAAGTCGACTTAGAAGTTTCTACAGAATTCGGTAAGAGAATGTGAGGGCTGATCCGATCTAGGATGTGGTGTTGGCTCTCTGTTGGGGATGACGAGTGAAAATATACATTATCTCGATTACAGTGAACAATTTTGTAAGGAACAGGTGGATGGAGCGAAGGGTTTTAAGTTGTGGGAGCAATCAAGTTTCTTCGAGAAAGACTTCTTTGAACACATCTGGGAAGTCTTATTACTGGCAGTTCGAAATTGGGTCACAAAAGATAAGTGCGTTCAAAGAATTCCCTAGGCGATGTCCCATTCAGTGTCGTTGAGACTTAAAGTTTTGTTGGAACCTCCTGAGTAGTATATTAGGGCTTCTACTGAAAATTGGGCTTCTAATAGCCAGACGACATGACTCTGTCCTACTGTGAGAATGATAGCGATACCGCGGAGAATTTGCTTCGTCAATTTCCGGGCTATGCATTACGAATAGGCTGCAGACATAAGAAACTGGCAAAATGAGTTTGCTTATTGCTAATTGCCCGTGTTTTTTTCTAAAACTAAAAATTACATTAAAGGGAGTAATATGGATCACTTCTTTGTCTGAGTGGTAGACGAAAAAGAACATGTCAGGCACCGGATATGACTAGAAAGGACTTAGCTTATAGACTAGAGCAAAATAGTATTTTTTATTCGTAGGAAATGTGCCATTGGAACGATTTCCTGCTTTCTTTATCGTTTACTGCGGTCAATGTATCAGCTCCTTATATGATAGGGGATATACGAGTAAGTACGCCGTTTATCGTGTATCGTTTTCGTTAGAACTATAGGAGGACGCTTTGGGTTTTTCAACGATAGCTGAGGCATTCTATGATGCCCCTACATGTTCAGCAATTCCAATCAGAACTCGGCTAGACATATTTATCGGTGTCTACGCTGGTAGCATTCACCATCTACATTCTAGGAGGATTGATGAAATGCTTCTCGATTTCGTTGTCGTTGTTCTTCTAAATGAATGAGATGTGGTTACACTACCAGGGATACTACCCGTTGGTGTAGGGTTTTCCTACAGTAAATGTTCGACCTGATCTCGTCAGGGATTCGATCTGATTCCGACCATGGTCGAATATGTGAATATCTACGGTATTGGATAAATACATCAGAGAGAGATTTAAGGATTCTTTAATGAGAAAAAACCAAAAGTCCTAATTCGGCAAGCAAATCTGCCTGTTGCATGACCAGTTTCCATCTCTGAGATGTGAAAGAGAAGTTAAACTAAAAGTTCAGTAATTGCAAGCGGCTTGACATCAGTCTCATTAATTGAGTGGGATGTATGACTCTTTCACTCCGGATGGTCCCTTTGTAATTGTGCAATCGTACAATTCTCAGTCACATCATGACAGGAAGACGTTCATATGCAAATGGTTAGTACGTAGGTGGCCACCCATAATCTCTCGGATCGATGATTTCATTCAACTCTTGTGCAGTCTTTCATTGTAGTTGTCGCCCAGGAAGGCGACTTTCAAACTGAAAAGCATCCAGGTCAGCAATTTCATTTGTCGTGTCTGCATTCCTGAACTATGTACCAAATCATCTTGGAAGACTTAATTGAAATTTATCCACACACATGCACACACATCACACCATGCCATTCTATTACTTGGGAGTTGTGATAATTATTTCAAAAGGCACAGACTGTCTCATATACATATCCGTGTTGTTGCCGTACCCCAACTTTATTGGATTTCATTAGTAACCCTAATTGTTCCTTTTATTCAAATTTATTGCCAAATGCTTAAGTGATTTAGAGAGAAAGAGGGATTGGATCATGGAGACACTCGTACATAACATACTCGTACATCTCTGTGCTGCATCAACATTTAGTGTGACGGTTACCAAACTTGGAGTGAATTCTTCGCCTGGTTCTGGCTCAGCACGAGAACGATTGAGCTATAATTTTGGGTTGTCTGCTTCAGTCCTTTGCTAAAGTTTACACCACTGACACTCTATTGCACATAATGGCGAATAATTTATCTTTGCTGAAGGAAGGGAATGGCTTTTTAGGGAGCTCCTAAGTCGTTGTCTGAATTTAAACTGAACTGGGAACAGTTGAGTGGATACGAAAGGAACATAATTATGGGTTTTCTGTTCAAAAGTGAAATGAAGAGTTCAACGAAATGAAGACCTCTGCACTCTGTCCTGGTAGAATTAATTGCTAAAGACAATGCATACGAGAATTATGACAGGAGTGGCTGTGCGGCTTCGGATTTGGTTGCGAATATGAGAACGATGCGTCGATTCTGGTTGGCAAAGCCTACTTGTGGTTACACTTGCATTAAGTAACCAATTCTTCGAGAAAATGAACGCAGCTCGCTCCTTCAATCTCTTTTCCTATACCATTTGGGGTAATTCAAGTGAAGATTTCGTGGCAATATTTTCGACTATTGTGCCTTAAAACATCTGTCTCATGGCAACGAAGTGGGGGTCCGGAATGGTTGTCCATTTTGGTACGTGAAATTCGGCGGAATAACAAGCGGAGATTTCGCAAGTAGCTCGAGCGATCAATAGCTGATCTCAAGACCATGGCACTATCTGTTTCTTATAGTGGAGGACATTTTTCCATCAGAGTACAAGGGCACATATATATTGATTATTTGTTCTGCAATGGAACTTGGAGGTCTTGAGGACAAGATTATCAGCTGATACCTAGCAAGTGGTATCGATATCAATAAATAGCATTTTTCTGGGCTCTTGGACTCGGAGTTCTTGAAGCAAAAGCTTCTTGGTAATTTTGGTGTTGACAGAAATATGTTGTGAATAGACATATCTATCAATGTCAACAAATAACAAAAGTTAAGGAGGAGAAAAAAAAACAATTTTTGACAGAAAACACAAAGCAGCTCATCAGTAAAACATTGGAAATTTAGTAGCCCTAAAACCTTCCTTTTTCAGGCAAAGTGGGCAGTATACTTTCAGGAAGTGTTCATCATCCATTAATGGTTCGACAAATACAACAGCCAGCCACGAATTTACGAAGATACGGCGACAAAACAACGAAGCATTAGCAGTGCATGTCCAATGGGATATCCTGAATAGATGCACTGCAATTTTTAACTAATAAGATGGGGACTTGATCGAGAACCTGTTCCTGTCCTGTAAGTTGGATCGAGAGAGTAGCGCAACAATCATATTGGTAGCGAAATTCTTTCCGTACCTTCCCATGGTGGTCCTTGGTAACTGCAATCGTAAACCATTACTCACGCAGGCTAAAGTGGTAAAGAAGTGCTCGGCCAGTAGCAATCTATCTGGTCTATTCCTTCATAGAGCTCACATCTCGGATATAACTGGATTCACTGTTGATGACTCTTGCTATCGTTCAAGGACAAAGACCTTCGGATCTGCATGTGGAATTTTCGGACCCTTAATAGATGAGCATCAATGCAGACATCTCTGCCATCTAGAAAGTGCAATGGGATGGACCCGATTGAAGAAGGATGAGAAACAGTGAAAAATACTATGACGATTGCTACAGGGAAAGTAAGGAGCTCTTTTTGGGTGTGGATTTACAATAGATATGCGCAACACTTGGGCAATAAGTTTTGAGCTTCCGGCACGTGACGATTCGGATTGAGGATTAATTCGCTAATATAAGCCTAATACCTATATATGTCCATGTCCCTACGAAAAACAAGGACTACGCCACCTAAGAATACTTCTACGTGTTACCCGACAAGATATAATGAATTTCCGAAGTACAATATAACGTTAGGATGGAAAAAGAGGATGTGTTTGGTAGGACAGTTGGTGAGCATAGCTAGACGATACCACGTCTGGCAACTGGCTCAGGCTTATTGAATTTGGGACGGGTACTAGAAAACGTGTATCCACAAATTTCCCAACAACTCCTATACTTTCAGCATCAAGTACCGAAGACCACCATCAAAAAACTCCTGCTTTGGTGACAGGGGCCGGGATGCATTCGCAGCTAAAAAAGAATCATATGTGGTAAAGCGGCGCTGCAGTGAATGACAAGAGGTGAACGTTGATGCTTCTCCACGACAAGAAAAAATGAGCATATAAGCGAGCGTTCGGTGATATTAAGAGGCTGTACTTCAGGAATAAAATGCGGGAGTTCAAAAACTGGTAAAAAGAATGTGTCAAAGGAAGAACACCTGTACAGAAGCCTGTAGAGATGAAGAAGGAAACCTTGTCGTTGAATTACATTCGATACTGGGAATATAGAAAAATAAAGGCAAAGAGGGCCGCTGTCAAGCAGAATAGATCATTCAACAGCCAAAACTTACATCCACTTGAGCAAAATGTAGTAAGGTGAATGGATATTCAGTATCATTTGCCCGTTCCACAAAAAAGGAGGCTCTCTCAACTACGCCAACTACAGGGGTATATTATCCTCAACAGGTTCACAATCGATCAAATCTTCACACTTCAGCAGATCCTGAAAAACGAAGTCCAAATCGATACCTACCATATTTTCTTCGATTTAAAGGCCATATATACGAGTACATAACCGCATTTACGTAGCAGAGCTGTATAGAGTCGTGTATGGTTTTAGCATCCCTGCCAAGCTCGTCTGTCTTTGAAGAAAGACGACTGAGAATGCATGCTGCTCCGACAAAGTAGGTAGCGACATAACCGAAACCTGTGATATCCAAAAATATTTTAGGCACTGTGATGCACTGTCACTAATAATCTCTCAAAAGTCTGCGCAACAACTAGCTTACCCCGATGATATCGAAAAAATTGGGAGAATACAGCGGGATATCACCGATGCGCTTGCTAATATTGAAATCAAAGATCTTAAAATTGATTTAACGGTGAATGAGGACAAAACTAAGTATATTCTGTTAACAAGAAGAGACACGTAATATCAATGTATTGAATAGAAAGTCACAGTCGACAGCTTAAACTCGGATGTAGTAAGGAACTTTCCTACCTTGGCTCTGCTATAAATTCTGCCAAAAGCATTTAAGCAGAAATAAAACCAAGAATGACTCTTGAAAATTGATGTTTCTTGGGTTAAGAGAGCAATTGAATAATAAGGCCCTATCCCTAAAAACAAGGGAGACTCTACATAAGACAAAAGGGGGCCACTTTGTTCGGGGCCGTACGGGACGTTTTTGTGTTTGACCTGGTGCTTCCTCAAAATAGGCGTACGTGACTCAACGATTTGCTACTATAATGGGTGAAGCATAAATTGCCAACCATTAAGCTTTCTCATGCGTTCATTCGCGATTCCGAGTTTTTTTTTGACATTTCAAAGGTCCCGCAGAGTCTTTTTTTTTCTATTTAGCTCCATATAAGTCTTGCGAGTATATTTCTTCGCAGTTACCGTACTCGTGGAAGATGCTTTTCCAAACAGTTTTCGTGACGTTCCAACGTTGCTTCAATGTCGAAGAAGTGAGCGGAATTTGGCTATAAAGAAACAAACAGAAGGGCGTGCCGCAGGTTAGTGTAGGGTGTAGGGTGAAGGGTTTTTGTTTTAAAAGCCAAAACACGTGCACTACACTGGCTCGGTCCCATCGAGCTAGCAAAGATTGTCTTCGAATTACAGCCACCAAGTTCGACAAGGAAGACAAAATCTATGTTTCGTGGATCAAGCCATTACGGATGCTAGAGTGCTTGATCTGAACGAAAGAAAACACGGTGCTTTGGAAGGCTACAGCACAGGGTCTTACGGCAGAGAGCTCATTTTGTAAATAAGCAGATAGCAGCATGTAATCTGTGATCCGAAGTAACTTATGTGTATGACTCTTCTATGACGTCTAGCTCGACTAGAAGAGATAGCTTATGAACCAAAAATTCTTCATTGCATCACAAGTCATGTTCTTCCTTGTATACAGGTATCCAGCTTGCGTTTTTCTAATTAGTACCATCTTCTAGCCTGATTTGCAAATGCTTAATGTCATTAGGAGGGATGGCATTTAATTGGACGCTTATGGGAAAATTGAAAACAACTGAGGGAAAGATATGAATTTCTATTGGATCCTCGTTTGGAAGCAATACGTCAGATATCCTTCATTCACGCTTCTTTAAGCTACACATCCACTAAAATCAAATGCGTCAGTTGCAATAATTAGGAACGGTTCTTCCACATACTTCATTCTCACTACACTATCGAAGCCTGAGGCTTGCTTCCAGCAACGGCAATCTATTATTCCAGATAGCCTAATCCGTTTAACCAATCTCCCTCTCCAACCCATTTGACATAAAAAACCAAAAATCAGAAATCGAAAATTCGAAATCAAATCCGCTGATTTGAAGGGAGTTGTGTTGAGCCGAATTGACTTTCGCTTCGAAAATTTTAATAACAAATGATGCGCGTATTGCAGATACTCATTTCGTATTCCCTTTCTCAGTATCGGTTAATTCGGAAGCGTAAATATGTATGTACGAGTAGAGCACGACTATCCATACGTCCCTGGGGAGGCATTCATTCATACTCGTATGTGTTTGGGGGGTATTCAGGCATACGAGCTGGCGAATTAAATCGTGTAGGTGAATATGGGGTCACAAGTCAACTTCAACCGAACGGAAAACTGCAGCTACCACTAAAATTGGGTTGTTTCGCTAGTGGCCATGAATAAAATATTACTTTCGGTTGTCGTTGTCAAAGCGGGGGGATTACATGCATTTAAGAACATGGATACTGTTGCTGAGTACTGAGCACCCCCGAATAAATAAAGTAGTGTCATATATCACAGGGATTCCAGATCTAGCAGCAGTTGCAGTAGCTATAACCATAGTAGTAGCAATAACCTTGTCAGACACCAATGTGAGTATGCAGTTGAACGTAAACGACACGGGTAAACATGAGAGATGCAATCAAAGGAATGTGTATTTGGGATGTAAAATGATTTTTACTTTTAGTGAATTTTAGCGCAAGGATACGGCTACCGATGAGATGGATACGGGTTGAGTGGTTTTACATCTGTGAACAGGTATTAATTTGATATCTGGGATTTTACTCATTTTGCTTTTATTCGTCTTTTTTTTTGTTATAGTGAAGTGAGATACCCGATGGTATTGACTCTTCTGTTGATTCAGCAAAGCCATTTGGGGAACGATATCACATGAATGGATGTCTGATGTTGGGCCGATCTATTTGATTAGGATTTGATGGACAATGTTTTGGTAACTTTGGACTTTTGAAAATTCTCGGAAAATTCTAGTCACGGAGCTTTGATCTCGGAATGGAAATAGGTCGAAATGCTTTCGAAAAATGCTTAGAAATGCATATTTCTCTCAAAAAATCTTTTTCGCTTTGATATAGGGTTTGAAATTGAACTCGCTCTAAAGGCATAATGCATTCCCTTTGAATGTTTGCTCATATCGGTGGCAAAGGATTATTAGGTAGGAGAGAAAAAAAGATACTGACGTATGTTGATCTTAAATGTTTGAAAATTATAGCGACTAGGAAGTAAAGAACTCAGCACCGCAATGTATTCCATAAGTCATTTGAATAGCTTAAGAAAGAATCAAAGTATTTCAAAGTGCGTCCGAAACTGGGGTTGATGAGCACATAAGTGTAGCGAAACGGGTGTTACCGATGAACTCACCGCGGCAATCGAGAGGGTAGAAGATCGAAAAGCTCCTGGTCTAGACGGCATATCAAATAGGGCCTTAAAAATAGGGATGGAGGCTCACCTAGACGTTTTCGTTAGCATGTATAATGCATGCTTAAGCGAAAAAAATACTGTGGCGCTGGCAGCCCGGTATGGGCCATTGCCTTGCTTCTTGACACTCATTTGTGTTGCTCGTGTTTCCATTTGTGTCACATCTGAGCGGGGCCTACGGTTTTATCGCCGAGTCAGAACGGCACTCCTTAGAAGCTCTTTCGTAGGCAATTTTACTTTCGGGAGTTTGCCATTGCCCGCCGAAAGGATGATGGAACTATGGAACGTGATGTATGACGACTTACTACGACTCCCAGTCCCCAGGAAAGGCGCCATTATAGGTTTCGCGGATGATATTGCTGTTGTAGTCGTGACGAAACGACTTGAAGAAATCGAGTTGTATTGCAACGAAGCAATAGCACTGACAAAAAACTGGCTACGCGATATGAGTTTAGACCTTCAAGCCCATTTATAAAATACTTGGGATTGATAATTGATGCTCGGCTTAAATTCAAGCATCACTTCGCATACGCTTGCAAGAAATCGTCGTAATAGGCGCTCTTTCAAAACTCATGTCGGATATCGGTTTCCCGAAGCAGGCAAATAATTAATGCTTGCGAGAGTTTTAGCCTCCATACAGCTGTACGGGACAAAATATGGTCCGACGTCGCAAATAAATAGACACACATGAAGGGAATCAAATCTGTGTTCTTGACAGGTCACGGTTGTTTGCGGGAGTATCTATTCAATCGAACGGTATGCAAACGAAAGAGCTATATTGTGTAAAGAGTTTGCTGAACGGCCAACAACAAAAAACATAGTTCAATATATGTTGAAATCCGAAGATGTTTGGGCTGCTGTGAACCATGCAGCAGTACGAATAATGTGCGATTTAAGGAATTTAGAACAGCAACGGAACGCGAATTCACTTAAAACCCCGTGACGAAGCAGAAAGCTCAAATCCGTCCATCGTGAAGTAATACTTAGCGGTAGATTTCCCGGGAGGTGGTTTTAGTCAGTAAGAATCTGACACTACCAATGGACGTCGAACCATTGGTGCCTATGCAAGGTTTCCACCTTCCCAAGCTAAAACAAAAAAACAAAACGGGTGTTACAGTTAAAGATTTGAAGGGGGTGAATGCTACCGGCAATTTCGGCGTTAGATCAAGGTATGACAGTAGACAATACGTCGATGTTCGAAGATCTCAATTGACCGAGTGATTTTGCATTACCTATGGTTTTAAATTATATCAAGCGGGTGCAAAGGAGTATTTGACTAGATAAGAGAATTGTAGACATCGTTATCTTTTTGAATCATTTCAACTTGAATTGAACATTCATATCCAATGAAGAAGAAATACACAGCCGATACCAAACTCTATCGTATATCGAAGGCCTAAGAAATATCAAGTGTAACTATTGTACAATATCTTGCTTTTGCCAGGTTGATTTACGTTTTGGTTCCATTTCCAGTGAGATATGCCATTAAATCACCAGTGAACCTGTTGTTATGAAAGTCGCACAGCTGATCACTGAGCAGTTTTCGAGTTTTAAGATATTTCATGAGATGACGGCTTATCAGAGTTTCCATGACCTTGCGAAAAAGAGACGTGAGTGCAATGGGCCTGTAGGGATAATAAGACTTGCTTTTTTTTAGGACCTGCTAGGCAAACACTGTTTTCCATCTACTCGGAAAGATTTTTAAAGGGTAGGATATATGGAAAAGTTACGCAGCGTTTTGACACCTCCTCAGAACAAGGGAAGATTTACCATCTGGACAAGCCGGCTTTACATTGACGCATTTCAGTGTAAGAGGAGATAGACCACAAGGAGTTGAGCTGGACGGAAGGTGATTGGACTGGTCCAAAGAGCTAACAGCTGGAATGTTACTATAAATGAGCGTTAGATAGAGGATGAGGCAGAGATTTTAGTGTTTTCTACAAACTACCATAGCTGGTCTTGTATCACAACTTATTCTTTCGTTTGATACTATTTTCCCGATGAAGGTTACAGAATCTCATTCTAAAGAGAATAGTCTGTGAAATTTCTAAAGAAAGTTCTTTCTTGTACTGCCATACGGTTCTTTTAGGAATCTTTCTTCTAACTGTGTGGTCAGTGTACGAGAATTCAACTGATACGACACAATGGTCGGACGAGCTCAAAAGCGAGATCACATTAATGGAATACTTATCAGGGTGAGAGGTTAGAAACAAGTCCAGGTTATTGGCGGAATAACTATCTACGTCTGGTATTCATTTGGACTCATGTACAAAATCGGTTATCGGTGTGGGCTTCGCCTGATTATCAAGGCTTGCGTTGTCTAATACAAGGTGGGGGCAGAGAAAAACTGGACTTATCAATGACATCTTTAGACTTTTGCGTCACTAAAGGTTGTTAAGTTATAAGTTTCCGGTCATAGGTATTGTTGAGTGGCATGACCACCGGTAGTCAACACGGTAACGCTGGAGTCAGTTGCCTTTCGTTGCAAAATACTGAGTGCTGAGACCCTAAGATCAGTAAGAGATTTTAGATTGGCTTCGACTCATACCAAGTGTATAAAAGTACTATGACTTTCAAAGTAAGAGAAGTGCCTATGTATATTATAAAAAAGTGATGAACTGATTGCAACATGTAAAGTTTGTAAACAAAGTCCGATTGTGCTCATGACTTCTGCTAGAGCAAGCTGCCGAGTCTTAAGAGAAGATTAGTTGAAAATGACCACCTTTAGTATACAGTGTTTTTGGTCTTAGTGCAAATGCATCCAGCTGAATGGAAATGCAGTAATGACACAAAGCAACGTAACAGTGAGATACATCGACATACTCAAGAAAGAGGTTACGTCATGAATATTTTTTTGGCATGTCGAAAAGTTGCCGATACAGAGAAGGTGATGGACGAGTTTCTGGTAAACTAACGATACACCCGTAGTGGGTTATTGGCATCTTAAGTGGCCCTTCAAGTGCCGTCAGGTTCATTGCCCGAAGAGGTTGTATGTAGTGTGTTGAAGACAGTTGAAGACCCAAGTAAACAAAACAACTTTACATTTTCGGATGTGCCGAGGAGAAAATTGAAACATATGATTGCTGTGTACCAAAACCATAGGGAGCGTAGTGGTGTCTATTGTAATGTGAATTCGCCATAAGAAGACTTAATTAGCCATCCGAAGCCTGATTAGGTTTCACCTTCTCACAGATGGAAATGGTGACTTCCTCAGGATCTGCTTCTTCTAGCACAATACTAGGCAAAGTCCACGTGCCGAAAAATCATTGAAAGAAAATTGTGCGTCAAACAATCGCAATAGATTGCTTAAACTTCTTCTTATCGAGTCTTTAAGCACCATCCAAGTATTATGCAAAAGATTAGTGGCTTTATTGCCGACCAGTTATTGAAGATATCTTAGTGGTTTGGCTATATTCCATTTTGAAGATTATTTATTGACATCTTTTTGAAAAACAAATACAAACATTTAAGGCCACTAAATGTATCAATTACTCAAAGCTCTAGGAGAGATATCGTCTTAAAACTTAATTCTCTTAACGTTTAATATGATTATCTTTCGTGGATTACTTACTACTTAATGCTTTCTTCGGCATACCACAAGGAAGCCAACTTGGTCCCATGCAGACCTGTAACGTAATTAAGTACTTTTGTACTTAACAAGACCTTATTCGGGCTACTCCGACATACCGTATTTGGAGCTCAGGCCGGTAAGGATTTCCAGGACTTAGTCAGGGTCTTGGAAAAGAGAGTACAAGTACCTGTACTGGTAATCAAAAATTTTAAGTACAAGTACAAAGTAATGGTGCTTGTACTTAAAAAAATCTAACTACGTGGTACTGGTACTGGTACTTGGACTTGTACTTGAAATGAACAGCTCTGGTCCCATGTTAATAATTCTGAAAACTAGCAATGTTAATTGTATTTGATACAATTCTTTAAGATAAATATAATTGTACGCCTTCCTGTAACAGTTTTCCGTCTCAAGAAGACCTTAATAGGCATCACTTGATGTCAACAAAATTCCTTAGAGTTTAATACCAAAAAAACGTTTCAGAACTACCCCGGTGCTAATTAATTGATAGTGATTCTGTCACCTTACCAACAGAAATGCCCGATACTTGACGTGCGTCTGTAAACTAAACCTTTGTGTCCACATAGATAACGACATAAGGAAATCCAACTCCACTTCGACCCATACGTTTCCAAATCTCGTGATACAATCTTTCTTCAATTTTATTAGCTTTAATGGTTCTGTAGAGCTCGTCTTTATACACGGCTTCAGGCGTTGAAACGAGACGGTGGATAAGATCTTAAATGCGATGTTTTGGAAACTGATATCTTTATTATTAGCGCAGCTAAGATGGTCCAGCAGCTTCGTTGTTCATGATGTAACTACGAACTTCATCAGTCGGATCTTTGAACTTGGTACCGCATGTGACTACTACTACTAACATTCCTTAGTTTATCTCTACAGGCCTCTGCTCCGATCTTACTGTTTTAACAACCTACTTATGGCAGGATTGCCGAACATTATTCCAACGGCAACAATCTTTTTGATTTCCACTGCGCTCTTCTCATGCACTTACTTTTTCGTGCAGAGTAGCTGATGTTTTCCTTCCTTAAGTAGCTCAGTTCTCGTTCTTTAATACTGCCGCTTTGCATGGAGGCTCATATTATATTAAGCCTGTTCCTCTATTCCTAACTATAACGGATATCATATAGTCATATGTAGAACTCTACTCGAAGTTAACTTTATTCAAAATATATGTTCCCATCACCTGACCTTGTCGTTGTTTTTCCTTGAACGACCATTTGTCTAACCGAACCATTTTACCCGCCGCAGGCTTATTAATTTCAATATGTTTAAGGAACCCAGACATTCTGCTTATTTGTTGACTCCTCCTAGGCAAAGGGCCATGTCTCTATTACTGTCTATCAACCCACCAATCGCAGTTCTTATGGTTTCAATAAATCGACCTGCCGGTGGTCAGCTTCAACCTCATGGTTTTAAATTTCAACCTCACCATGCTCTTCCTTAAAATTTATCTACGAGTATTTCATTGTATTCCTTAATCTTACGTATACGTTTTATTTTGTGAAATCATAGTTGTAAGTTTTAGTTTTAAAGAATTTATTTCCAGTTCATTACAATCTGCTAACATTCAAAACCAACGTGCATTAGTACCTCCCGTTTTTTGACTCTAATTTTCTTTCGAACCATGCTGTGTAAAAAGAATTTAAGACAGCTCCTATTATTTGACCGCTTGTTGTAGAAAAAGCGCCCGAAATACGTTGACCAGAGTAGTTTATTACTAACTTTACTTTTTAGATATTTGTATTTGTGTTTGGGAAAGAAGTATCGCACTCCCATTGGTCGTTCTACTGTCCCCTACTCTGCCTTTTGTTGAAGGTTTTCAAAAAAAAAATGTTGCTTTCCACGGTCTTCTTGCATCCACAAAATGGATACCCTTCAAATGTTCTCCTGTAAGTCCCTTAAAGTCTCAAACAAATTAAAGCAGTTCCAATCTGTTGCTGGAATCGAACTCCATTCCTACCAACTAAATAGAAGTATTTCATTCATTAGTGCTTGTTTTATTATTATTACAAGTATGCTTGGCACCGCCGCCGATAATAATCACAACCAGGAAATAAATTATCAATCAGGACCCCTGGTCTTATAATCGTTGGACAATAAAGTTCTAATGAGCCATGCAGTCTGCTTCGATATGTTAAGGGTATATGTATGTGTAACAGTACAGGACGAGTATCTAATATCTATAGGGGAGGTGAAATGACTTCTCTTCGTATCCATTTAACAAGTGATTCCACATCAATGGCCTAATCGTTGGAACTCGTAGAATATTAATTTTATGAGATTTTCTTCGATCCTAGCAGCAGGACTTTTGCAGACTATTTGAACGACATTTTGTATTTTCACTATGAGGACAGTGTAGAGGTGTAGAGACTAGGTCATCACCAGACTAGTAATTGTTAGTTTTTCTATCTCCTCCTTTCGAGGAACACAGTCACATTGACAAAGACCATCACTGAGCTGAATAAGAGATGATGATTGGAAATGTAAACAGGGAATAACATGGATAGAATGAGGCTATTGAATTTTACGGTAATTGGTATGCTGGCTTTTTCTACTCGTATTTCAGGAGAAAAAACAAACATCGGGGCTATGATAGTTAGCATAGGCATTTGAACCATCAGAAGAAGCCATAATGATGATGATTGTCGTTGGGAGGCGAGAATTAGAGACAGAAGGTCAAATGTTAAGCTAACCTATTTAATTTGGGAACGGTTGGATAACTCACATCATCTTGGAAGTGAGGAGTGTGAAATGTTGGCCTCATCCTTTTAAGAACGCAAAAATTGATCAGTTGTCAAATGTATTGTATTCGGCGATACTTGCAAGTTAAAATATTTGTCAAACCAATCTATGAAGCGGAAATTAGTGTGATTTGTGGATTTTCAACATTACAAACGTGGCGAAACGAATCCTCAAGGTTCTTGGGTTGAATATAAATTCACTGAAAAAGATCGAATGACCCAACTATCTGAAAGAAGGAGGTGTTGCGATCTTTATCAGAAAATTCTGTACAGAAGTGCAAGTGCGTAGGTCCCGGGTGCTTGAGGCATGCATAAAAATCATCGAAATACGTATTCAACATATTATAAACTATCTATGCACGTTTGTATATAAGACTGCAACCATCGCGGCCTCAGTACCGAAATAATCATTCTAAACGAAAGTGCGGAGTTAGAAGGGTTTGCTTAAAAGTATTCCTTCGATAAGAGTAGGATACGTTGCCACTATTTACGCACTGCACGGCCACAAAGGCACATTACTGTCGAGACTAAGACCTTATACAGGCAGTTTGTGGAAATACATAACCTTACGATCATGACACTGAAGTCGCTGGTCTCCAAAAACATTCAAACATTAATTAATACAAATTACAGAGCGTCCGTAAGTTTGTGGTGGAACAATCAAATGCAGGCTGTAAATACCAGCAACCCGAAAGTGTTCTTGCATAGAAATAAAATATTTTGGACGAAACATCAAAACGATCTTCAATGCCTATAGATCGCACGAAGGACATTTTTCTTTTTTATAAGTAGCGCGCGCTCAAGGGGTTCTTAGTACCCTTAAAATGGTTACAGACAGCGCGGGCGATGGAAAGTTAGGGAGGAACGAAAGAGAGGTACCGATGTACGCAGGTTTTGAATGTTTGGAGGTTATAATGACTATGGAATAAAGAGCTCGGCAGGGCGTTCCATAAGCGAGTTGTTCGGTTTAGGAAAGAGGGTGTATTGCTGAGCATTCATAGCGAGACAGGTGCTATTGTTGGAGGTTTGAAGAGGCGGAATGCTACTGGCAATTTCTGAGGAGCACTGGTGGTGAACATAGCGATAGAACAGTATGAGGCAGAAGCATTACGTCGGTGGTCAAGGGTGTCAATCGACTGTGTAATTTAAGCCTCACCTATTAATTTTATCGCACGGTTTTGAATCCTATGTAGTAGGCGCAAAGAAGCTTTGGGAACACCTGACCAGATGTGGGCATTGTACTCCAGTTTTGGGCGGATGAAAGCCTTATATATTGAAGCCAGATCAGAGGGGGTGATATATTTCTTACATCGCTTAAGAAAACCTAGACATTTCGCAGCATTTTTGGCGACTTAGAATACGAGAATACATTTCAACGTAAGTTGTCATTGACACACATACCGAGAATGGAAAGTTTTTCGGTTTCAACGATGCAAGTGCCATTCATGGATAATGGCTGGGTATTTGAATTTCGCTTAAGCAGACAGCATTGTGTTTTGGAAGCATTAAATTCCACTCTCTTGGTAGTTCCCCAATCGGTTATGCTATTTATATCGGAATTTAATGAACTTAACATACGCTGCCGTTCCTATTCTACAGCTGAAGAGCAGGGACGTGAATCCGGGAACGAATATGATAAGCAGAGAGTACTGTCGTCAGCATAGGAATATACGAGTACTGGATTAGAAGTAGCAGACAAGTGATCGTTGATGCAGATTATTAAGACTGTCGGAGACAGAATTGAGCCCTGGGGCACACCAGCTTTTATTTTGTGAATATCAGACTTGAAACCATCCAAGACAACTTGAATTGAACGTTCCGAAAGGTAATTTTTAATCCATTGAAGAAGAGAGTCGTCGATCCCAAAAGCACGTATATTCGACAAAAGAGCCTCTATCAAATGCCTTAGAGATATCAAGTGCAACTATCTTGCTTTCGCCAGGTTGATGCAGACTTTGGCTCGACTTTTCGATGAGACATGCCATAAAATCACCAGTGGACCTGTTGCTACGAAAACCGTACTGCTGGTCATTAAGAAGTTTTCGTGTTTCGAGATATTTCATGAGCTGACAATTTATCAGCGTTTCTATGACCTTGGAATGAAGGGACGTAAGTGCAATGGGTCTGTAAGAGGAGAGAGAAGAAGATTCGCCTTTTTTAGAGACGAGCTGGACAAATGCTGTTTTCCATCTGCTCGGAAAGAGAAGGATTGATGGTAAGGCTTACGCAGTGGCTTTGCAGCGTAGAAGAACACCTCCCCAGAAGAAGGGGAGATATACGATCTGGACCAGCGGATTTGTGGATGATAAGATCTTTAAGTACTCTTTAAATAATCGGAGGCAAAGCACAATCCGGAAGCGTTGAGCTGGCTGAAAAGTGTGCAGCAAGCAGATTGGCCCTGTACAAAGAACTGATAGCTGGAATGCCATTGTAAATGAGCGTTGGGATGGAGGATGAGGCAGAATTTCTAATGTTTTGACGAATAACCAAAAATTGTTACTACCTTTGGGACATTGTAGTATTTTTTGGCTCAGTCTTTTGTCGTATATAAATTTCACACGCTTAAAAAAGGAGTTGGAGTCATTTCTGGCTCGTTTAAATTTTTTCCGGTTTTCCTCTGTCGGGTTGGTCTTATAGAACCGAAAAAAAAGCCGCTTTACAGCTCGAGTCGTACCACGTCTTTTCCTTTGGTCTGATACTCTTTGTCCAGTGAGGGATAAAGGATCTCATTCCAAGGATCCAAAGGAAAAATGTCTGTGATCATATGAGCAGCGGCATCCACGTCGTTATCGTCGAAACATAACGACCAGTTAAAATTCCTAAAGAAGGTGTTTAGTCCGCTCCAATTGGCTTTCTCATATTGCCATACTGTTCTTTTAAGAATTTTTTCTCTAACTGTGTGATCAATGTACAAGAATTTAGCTGATGTGACACAATGGTCCGACGAGCCTAGAGGTGAGAGTACATCAATAGTGTACTAATTTTATCAGGGTGAGAGCTTAGAAACAAATCCTGGGTGTTGGCGGTATGACTATCAACGTCTGGGATTCGCGTGGGCTCATTTACAAGCTGGAACAAGTTGTTTTCCGCAGCAAAGATCTCAACACATCGTCCTTCGGGTGTTGTCTGTCCAGAATGTCGAAGCCACTCAGAATTGTGTATATTGAAATCGCCCGGAATAAAAATTTCAGTATGAGGATACAGGGAAACAATTCTTTGTATGGAGTCAGACAGCACATCAAACTCGTTAAAGGTTGAATTCCTGTCCAGTTTGGGGTTTCTGTAAATAAAGCAATATTGGATAATTTGCCTACAGAGATGGTATTTTTACCACAAGAAATTGAATTCCATATGCGATCTATGAATCACTGACAAACAGAAAATCAGTGGAAACGGATGGCATAATGAAAATTGTGCTTCGGCATCTCCTACTACAAGCGGTTGACATTTACGTACACTACTCTGTTTAAGAGTGCTCTGAATAAGGCTTATTATCCAGCGCATTGGATGTCAGCAGTGGTTCATCTCATACCCAAAAGATGAAAAGATGATCAATAGAAACCCGACTTAGTGGACTGAGTCCAAAAAAATGCCAGATAATCAATTCAGGTTGTTACATGGCACGTCGAAACTGGTTTCTGATAAATAGTGGAGGTAAGCAAGAAAAAATGGAGAAAGCCATCGATACTTTATGGTTAAATAGCCTCTTTTTCATAAAAAGCAGGCTGGGAATAACAAAATCACTGCTTTACGTACAATATTTTTCATACGCCACCAGTAGATACCTCAAAGAAAAGAATGGCAATGTGATATTTTGTACAGTATTTAACATTAAAAAAGGGATGCAGCAAGGTGTGGTTAGCTCATCGATGCTATTCGAAATATACAAAAGCGATCTTTTGGGATCACTTTTCCATGCCACTATGTACGCGGACGTCTTAATCTAATACTTTATCGAGAGCGCTTTGCAAGTTGTTTCTTCAACCGCTTTACCAGCTGTATGTATACAGAGTATACAGAATCGGGCCGAGAACACTTCCCTGCGGTATTCCTGCTAAAATCTTTTTACATGTTTTGTTTCCAAGTCTGACATGGGAAATTGTGTTATCGACATACTTTTTCAAAGGTTTGTTACAATTCGAGGAATAAAATAATAAAATTATCGCCTCAAGGATTTTCAATAAAATTGGGAGAATTGAGGTCGGTTTAGAAGACTTATTGTCATTTGGAGGTTTTTTTTTTGGTTTAGACATCATCATCATTTGGACTTTAGCAACTTTCCACTGACTGTGAACGTATTCTAACATCAGAGCGACGTTAATAGTACAAAGAAGATTAGTCAATGCTGTTCTAGGCAGCATTTTAAGGACTTCTCCAGTTATTAAGTCGTAATCGGGAGCCTTCTTGTGCCTGACGTGGTTTTCAGACGCTCTTTCCTAATTACTGATATTGAGGATAAAGCGGCATATACTCGTACATTGGTCAAATTCTCATCAAGCATGTGAGAGTGTATTCTGTTTGACGTTGCATACACACACATGTATTTGATTGAGTCTTCAATCATTCATTTTTACTTTAATTTTGAGGAGAAAGTATGTGCGGTTTCTTGTGTGATTTGAATTTAAATCGGTTTTAAAAAAAAAAAAAGAAAATATGAGTGACACGGACTATTGCTGCATCGCTTTGGGACTAGCGCTAGCTTTAAAGAACAAAAGTAGAAAAATTTGGAAAAAACGGGTGTGGTAGAGAGAGTGGCTAAAAAACGAAACGATTTTTCACTCACACGAAAATCTCTTGAATGAGCTGTTATTAAGTTCACCGATTGATTTTATAAATTTCCTCCGTGTGGACGAGGAGGCAGGCATATGATCAACGTCTTTAAATAATAACACCCATAATTATACAAATTTTTAATGTACGTCGCTTTGTATTGTTTTGCTTTTACGTTCCACAACACAGGAAGAGAACGATAAAATTCTAGAAATTCCAATATAAAATTTGTATCCTCTTAAAAAGACTTCCGGTGTCTGCCTGCGATGTTGTCCCGTCGCTCTCCAGGCGAAAATGAGCAAATGCATGATCAATCAGTCAATCACGACGGAAAATCCACACATTTTTATTTTCCTTCAAGCAGACACACAACGTATACATGTCTCATTTTCACTAATACACTCTCACATGTTTTATGAGATTTTGACCAATGTACTCGTATATGCCGCTTAAGTGCATGGCCGTCAAACGGATAAAGGTATCATTCAGATAGGATCGGAACATCTCCGCGTTTTTTCCTATCTCCCATCGCCCGTTCGTTGTTAATTTTCTAATTGGTGGAGGGAAGGCTTTTGGTCTTTTAGTACCTTTTAGTGCTTTCCAAAGCAAATAATACATTTCCGTTTTTGCTGTCCTGTTTTCAAGATACAACTGTAATCAAAAAATAAGGTAAATACGAGTAGATTGTTTATGTTTTTTCAAATCTTTCTTTATTCTTCTAAGTACATTTCAAAGCTGTCAAGTTCATTTTATATGCCAACGGCATTTCCATTTCTCAAAATAATTGTTAAAGTCGATTTTCGGAATGGCCTTCATCGCCAGAAGTCATACGGTGCTAAATTAGGCAAACATTTTAGTGTGGATATGAGTTGATTTTTTTGCGGAAAGCTTCACATAACCGACGCATAACACTCAAATGATATTCCTTGTTAATATAACAGTTTGGACAGAGAGAAGGGATTCATAATGCATCACACCACGATAATCGGAGAAAACTGTAAATATTACCTTGTTTTTTGAATGATTTTGCTGCGATCTTTTTGGTTCTGACTCACGTTTTGCACGGAATTCGCTTGTTTGGTCGGTAGTTTCGGGGTCGTATGCATAGTTCTAAGTTTCATACCCAGTAACTGATTGATATTCAGAACCAAACCAGGTTTGACTTTTTTTGAGGCACAAAACATCTCTCAAAAGGGTCTGGGCTGATTCAAATGGAATGTACCAGCGAGGTCTGTAATGGTCAATCGACGACTTTTGAGTATCAAATCTTTAATTTCCTTGGCGTGTTGTTCATCTGTGGATTTTGATGACCGTCCAGGGCGATCTTTATCCAACTTCCTTAAATTGTTTGTACTTGTTAAAATTTTGTTGTGACAAAATCTGGACAACGAATGTCTATTACAACATTCTCAACATTTCTCTAGCATGAACTTCAATCCAACATAATTGAATGCGACTTTTTTGCTCAATAAAATCAGGCAATGTAAAATCGCTAAATTCACTATTTGTTGTTTGCAAAACACGTGCGTAACTATTGAACAAATGCAGATTTTGACATGAATGTCACTGACTGACATAGATTTTAGTGACAGTACTACCAACCTAAATAAAAATACTTGCCAGAATCGAAGAGCTAGCGCCTTTAAAAATTAACTGCCCGATTTTGGAAGTTTTTAATGGTCTCTCTCAGTAGGTAACACAGGTTATTCAAACGTCATTTATGCTGTAGAGCACGACTCGGTTGCCATTTCTCACGGGCTTTTCTGTTTTCCCTTTCCATTGTTTTATTTCCGGCGGATAATTTAGACCGTTATTTATTTTTTCATTAGATAGAGTGTATATGACGCGTAATCAACTACGACTTCTGGTTCACAGACTGTCTTAAGTGATCTTCCAATCTTCCCAATTAGCATTTCTGTGAGTTAGCATTGTTGGTTCTGTTTTTTTTTAATTAGAGTTCTATTCATTGTCAAAACGATTGGAGAGTGATCAGAGGAGAGGTTACGAAGTTGTTGATTAATTTTTTTGAATGCCCAGCTTCATAGGGCATTCTACCTTTCTGTGTGATAGATCTTGAGTCCAGAAACTGTATGTTGTAGTTAAATCTCCACCAATAATAAAACTAGATGCAAGTGATTTAAATATATTTTTGAAGACACTGTTTTCGAGCGCGGATCTCAGTGGGCAGTAAATGACTGAAAAAGTAAGAAAATTATGTCTTTTTCTTATGTACCGTGATTACTTGCACAAATTCGAGCTCTATTTTAAGGTCTACAGTACATTCAACGGGCTCTTTAATGTACAAGAATCCGCTTCTCGCCTAGTATTGGTCTCTAAATCCTTTTATTTTTACACAGTATTCCTTCGGAAGGGATTCAGAGATCAGCCAAATGTCAATATAGTCGTCTCTTGTATGAATATTTTTAATTAGGAAAGTTTTTGTACAATTTCGTTAGGTTCCATGTTATCACTGTTGTTCGCTTACTTTTCTTGTCTATATAATACATGGCGATGGCGATGGTGCGACAGCATGCACGAGGAATGCATAACACTCGCAAAGTCCCATCTGGGGACTATATCGAAATACCATTACGTCGGCAAAGAAACAAGGTGGTGGAATGACGAAACCAAACGAGCTGTGGCCGACAAGAAGAGTGCATTCCAAGCGTGGACAAAATGCGATCGGAGCGACGATATCGAAAAAGCTCGACTGGCTCTTGAATACGAGCGTCTTAAAAAGGTCGCAAAGAAAGTCCTGGCTCGAACTCGAGCGGCAGAAGCGGAAAACCTGTACCAGGAGTTGGAACAAATATCCTCACGATCGGCGGATAGAAGACAAGCTATCCAAGAAGTTCAAACGTCGTACAGTACTAAAATGCCAAATATTTTTAACCTCGCTGCACAGAGGAGAAAAAGTTCAATGGAAATAACCTCGCCGAAATACATCAAAAACGCAGACGGTCGCTTATTAACAAATGATAAGGAAATTTGTGACCGGTGGCTTGAATACTGCAAGGAGTTGCTTGACAAACAGTTTCCTCGTGATATCGTGCCGACAGCTGGTCTATTCGAGGAGTAAGGTTCGGACTTTTCAATCGAAGAAATAAGTATAGCAATTGGAAAAATGAAGCGGGGGACAGCGGCGGGACCAGACAGCATTCCATCAGAGTTTTGGTCGAAGATGGAGGGGATCGGCAGCGTTTGGCTATCGAAACTTTTAAATAAATTAAAATGTGGACAACCTGTGCCGAATCAATGGAGAAGTAGCTTCTTGGTTCCATTATACAAAGGAAAAGGCGACACTCGAGAATACAACAACTACCGTTCAATCAAGCTTATGTCACACACAATGAAAATCGTCGAAAGAGTCTTAAACGAACGTCTTCGGCAAATAATAAAGCTCGATAATAGCCAGTGTGGATTTGTTGAAGGAAGATCGACGGTGGACGCTATCCAAAGCCTACGAATAATAATGGAAAAGCACCGAGATTCGTCTAAGGATTTACACATGGTATTTATCGACCTCGAGAAAGCATTCGATCGAGTGCCTAGGGATCTCATATGGGCCGCGCTGAGGTCTCATAATGTACCGGAAACGTATGTTAGAATAATACAAGACATGTACGGAAACGTGAAAACTGCTGGACTAACGAGAGAATTTCCAGTTAATGTCGGAGTGCATCAAGGAAGCGTACTTAGCCCTTTCCTCTTTAACGTAGTATTCGACTATCTTTTAAAAGACTGCATGCGCGAAGCAAATGTAACGCCAATTCTCTTCGCTGACGACGCAGTTATACTTACGAATACGATAACGTCGAAGATTTACAGAACGCCTTAGATTCATGGAGAAATGCGCTAGAGAGAAACGGGTTTAAAATAGGTCGTTCAAAGACGGACCATTTGACGTGCCCATTTGCGCATCCGTTGTGACCTGTCCGGATATAATGTTAGACGGAATAGTTCTTCCCAAAAGCACTATCTTTAAGTACTTAGAATCAATCGTTAACATGGAAGCGAAATGTGACGACGTAAACCACAGAATGAGTGTGGGGTGGATGAAATGGCGGGAAAATTCGGGAATCTTTTGCGACCAAAGATTTCCACTTAAATTAAAGGGGAAACTCTACACCACGGTTGTTAGACCAGCTCTTATATACGGTTCACAGTGCTGGACAATGTACGAAGCGTTTAAAAACAAAATGACGGCAGCGGAAATGAAAATGTTAAGGATGTCTAGTGGAGTCACTAAACGCGATTGCATTAGATCTACGCGTATAAGAGGAAGTCTACGTATAAAGAATTCGGTAACCGAACAGCTTGAGGCGAATAGAATAAGTTGGTATTGCCACGTTCAAAGAAGATCTGCGGAAAATCCGGTTAAAAAGGCACTATCAACTACGGTCACTCCAACTGTAAGAAAACGAGGTCGGAAAAAGAATTCCTGGATTTTTCAGATGGCAAATGCGCAACAACGTCTGGGGTTAACCACTGAAGCGATCCAGGACCGAGCATTATGTAGACGCGTTCTGCGGTCTGCGACATTAGCCAACCCCATAAGCGGAGCAGCAGCGATGCAGTAAAATGGGAAACTCGTTACGCATAAGTTCGTATAACGAGGAAAGGGTTAATAAAAGGATAAGAAGAAGAAGAAGGCGATGGTGCGATAGTTAGCTCATTGGACTATCACACAGAGAGTCTGGGTTCGATTCCTGGCTGGGTCACCAACAATTTTTTAAGTCGTCATAACCCTTTCGAAAGTAAAATTGCCTATGAAAAAAAGCTTCTAAGGAGTGCCGCTCGGATTCGGCGATAAACCGTAGGCCCCGCTCAGATGTGACTAAAATGACACCATGAGCAGCACAAATGAGTGTCAAGAAGCTAGGCCATGGCCCATAATGGGAGGCCAGCGCCACAGTGTTTTTGTTTTTTTTTTTTGTTTATATAATACACTTATATGTGAGTGTGAGCCAACAGATAGTGTGGAAATTTTTATTAAATTTAATACACATTTGTTGTGAAATTAATAAAAAATTTGATTTATTAATAAAGTTTGATCTATGGCAATTATGAATAAAATACCATGTGATCACCACGGTTTCTGCTACAAGCAACTAACCGAAGGTCAAAATTGTCGATGACTCTTTGAAGAATAAATGAGTCAATAGCGGCAATTTCAGTTTGGATGTTATTTATGAGATCCCTCAATATCACTGGGCTATTGGAATAGACCTTATTCCTCAAATAACCTCACAGTAAGAAGTCTAAAGGTGTCAAATCGCATGACCCCGGAGCCCAATCAAATTCTCTTATTGATTGATGGCTTGTGTGAGCGATAGCACCATCCTGTTGAAATCAGAGATCGTTCAAACATAATTCATTTAATTTAAAAAAAATTGCCGCTCAACATGTTGATGTAACGTTTCACCATCCACTTTAACTGTCTCTCCAGCCTAATCTTTGAAAAAGTACGGGCCAAAATTGCCGCCAACCTATAATCCGCACCATACAGTGACCTTTTTGGGTTGCATTGATTTTTTGTGAATCTATTATGGGGTTTCCGGTCCCCAGAAATGACAATTTTGTTTATTTATGTACCGTTCCAATCAAAAATTAGCTTCATCGGAGAAAATCAAATTCGATGACAAATTGTCGTGGCGAACCGAAATCCAGTTGTTAGATTCAGTTAATGAATTTAGATAAAAATGAATTTAAAATGCAAGTGAAATCAAATGACAAGGACATTCAGTTTGACCAACGTACCAACAAACCATCTCATGATTTGGCATACTCAGAAAATCTTCGAAATTTTACAAAAAAAAAAAAGGAAACCCTTGTCCAAATAGAAGAAATGTATGTCAATTCTTGTCCAACAAAATGTGTGCTAACATCCGCAAACAAACAAATAAAATATTATACCATGCAATCAATCTACGGGACACATACAAACAGTACGCGGTTATCAAAGCGGGCCACATAAAAACACATACCTACGAGTAAAATCCATCCTTCTTGTCCTGGCTGTTTGGTTAGGAAATTCTCTTTTTAATCTTTACACGTGGATTTCCCGCGAGAAAGGTGTAAAATATTGTGTCGCAAAATTTCAGGTAGTGGTCACGTAACCGATGCTATCACATGACAAATTGCTGTATCATAACTCAGCTGGGAATGCAGCGGATTTAGCATGAAATACGGCCATGAATGCAGTGAAACCAGAAATGAATATTTCCACCAAGAGAAGTGGATTTGTTGTTTTTTTAATTTTTTTGTTTCGTTCACTAATCACGTCGGAGATTTAGGATGTGCTGATACAGTGAATAGAATTTAATTACGTGAGCAGCCAACAATTTAGAGTCCCCGTTGATGGTTTGGGTAGCTATCGGTCTAAGTACAAACAAATTGTTACCACCTTATTGTTTCATTTGACGGAATTCGAATGCTCTGCTAGTCTAAGTGGTGCACTCCAAGCCAAGGGTGGTTGGTACAACTGGCGCGTTCTTTGCATTGATACCTCTAATTTTTATCACTCATTCGCCATGTAAATTGGCTTCAACTATGTAGTAGTTTGAGCCTACATTTGTTGCCCTGCATATTGGCTCAGCACGCTTAGCTAGTCGTGAATATCACACGGACGAAGATGAACTAACACGAGAAATGGAGTCAAAGAAAAGGCCAAGTAAAAAACGAAGAGCCTGTTCTTCACCCGAAGACGAGCCATAAAGAGAAAACCAGCGAATTAAACAAAAGGAATCGGAATTAAATTGCTAAATCAAATAAATATTTACATCGACGTTTAGAAAATTAATGTCTATAATTTCGACGGTAACCGAGCAATGTCCCAAAAATTAAATACTGAGAAGATTCATTGATACACCTACGAAAACAAGCTAGAAAGCCCATTGCACGTTGTAGGTCTTCACTGTTCGTGTATCAAAGAATACATTATGAATAATCTTCAAGCTAAAGGCTTTTAATTTCTTGACGCTGTCAATATCATCAAGAACGAAAAGCAGCAGACGGAACAGCAGAAAGAAATCATGGTTAAGCTTGAACTTCCGCTGTTCATGCTTGGTTTTAAAAAGAACGAGAATAAAGCTACTACCTTGGTCAGAAAGTTCCCGGAATAACCCCCGTGTGGCGCTCCAATTGTTCCGATTTGAGTTCTGTTTTTGTCAAGTTGGTACATCTGTTGTTGATATTCCCTCTAAATCTTGGCATCATAGCTTGACATTTGCAAAAGTTACGTAGCCAAGAGTACATCTATCTCTTGTATTAAATTTTGCGTAAAAAATGGATTTAATGCTGCGCGAACATTGGAATCGTTGGAAAAGTGTTTCGGCAACGATTCTCTAAAGAAAACGGTTGTTTACCAGTGGCACGAGCGGTTCAAAAGTGGTCGTGAGTCAATCGAAGATGATGAACGTAGTGGCAGACCATCGACATCGAAAACCGACGAAAACATTGACCATCATAGAGATAGCGGAGGACTTGAACATTGCTTATGGATCCGTCCAAGACATTTTAGTTAATGATTTGTGTTTCCGTCGTGTAGCAGCGAAATTGGTGCCAAAAGACCTCAATTTCATGCAAAAAAGAGACCGTGTTGACGTCGCAAAAGAGAGGGTTTTCGAGGCTGAATCCAATCCCACATTCATCAAAAGGATCATTACTGGAGACGAGACGTGGGTTTATGGGTACGACACGCAATCCAGACATCAGGCAAGTGAATGGCGTTCACCAAATGAGCCGAGACCAAAAAAACCATCATCAATCTTTGGATTCATGAATGATGCCTGCAAGCACATGTAGTTAGATAAGAAGCGTACAATCCGATGAACATTGTCCGCTCCAGCGTTGGAAAAAAGGCACGATAGGCTCTAGATCGAGGATATTGATAGTGTGTTCCCCAGGAACAGCGTATGGAATCGTTACCAATGTGTAAAAGAACGTATCGAGACCAGAAAACAGAAACCTGTAGACATGCAAGGAAAGATACCTGGTATTAGAGTCACAATCTAAATATGGACAAACTTCTTTTGCACCAGTGACAAGGACCAACATCCCGAAATCAGAAAGAATAGAGGCAAATTAAGTGACGTAAGGCAAAACTTGAGTATCCTTGACCAAAATCGAGGTGAGGATAACAATAGCTTAAATTCAATCAAAGCTACTGAAGAACTTAGCTGGCGGTCAACCGTATTTTCTCTGGTACTGAAACGGAAGCTGACAAAATAGACTAAGAGGTAAATGGAGCAAAAACAAGTACACATGGTTCTGTTGCCAATTCCGCCAACAATACCTCAGCAAAAATGAACAAGAATTACTTATGCCATTCGATATTTCTTGGGGCAAAGAAGGTAATTGCGAAGAAAGACTCTACCCCGAGAACTAAGGCGATGATACATCAGGCCTTTCGAGAGGAAAATCCATCGAAAACGACGAACTATACGAGCTGTACGTGAATGGCACCTCAACAACCTGTCCCACCTTCGAATTATCCAAAGATCATTTCGATTTCTATTTTTTTAATTCTTCTGCATCGAAACGGTCGATCCTTTCTAAATACTTTAGCAAGATTATGGGCTTGACTTTGCTTTTGTAACTGAATATTCAAATCTACTCAAACAAGAAACATCAATTTAGATTCTTAACGTCCCAGCAGGTTTCCACACTCTTCGATTTCGGAAACACTGTTTCTAGTTGTCTAGATCAAACGCTCTTTTCCGCTATAGCCTTACATTTTAAACGATTTTGCTGGTCTTTCATATTTCAGTTTTCATCGGCCAATTTTACCGGTTGTCCAGCAAAACATATTTGAGCTGATAAGGTTATACCAAAGCTGATAACTTAATTTTCAGCCGGACGACGCCTGCTCTCATTTGGTGGAGATCCATATTTCCGTGAGAAAATAAGCATACATCGTCAGCGTAGTCAATACGTTAAAGTAAGATGTTAGGGTCCATCGAATTACTCCGTTTCCCGTCGACAAAGCTGCACGAAGCACATCGCCAATCACCAAAAGGAATTGTATTTATGAAAGAATGCAACATTGTCTTACCCCACTTTGGATCTCGAATTATTCTGACAATCTTCCTCTGCACGTGACTTTTTGACCCAGCATATGAAGCCTTGATAATAGCAATTTATTTATCTGGGATAGCTCTCCTGTGTAAGGAACGCCAAATAAACTCCCTCTTCACACTATCGAATACCTTCTCAAAATCATTGAACAGCAGTGGAAGTCGATTTTCAACACACTGCTCGATGATGATCAGCAGGGTGTTGATGTAGTCGACACAGGAGGATCCAGAGCGAAAGCCTGCTTGTTCGGTATTCAATATGTTTTCTAGGTGTTGTTTTGATTCTTCCCAAAGATTATTTAAGCTATTATCTTATCTGCGATGCTGCGGCGATGGCGGTGGCGCGATAGTTAGCTCATTGGACTATCACGCATAAAGTCTGGGTTCGATTCCTGGCTGGGTCACCAACAATTTTTCAAATCGCCATCACCCTTTCGGCGGGCAATGGCAAACTCCCGAAATTAAAAAATTGCCTACGAAAGAGCTTCTAAGGAGTGCCGTTCGGACTCGGCGATAAACAGTAGGCCCCGCTCAGATGTGACAAAAATGATAACATGAGCAACACAAATGAGTGTCAAGAAGCTAGGCCATGGCCCATACAGGGCTGCCAGCGCCACAGTGTTTTTTTTTTTTTATCTTAGCTACAGTAAGGAGCACACAGATACCTCTCCAGTTTTTGCACTCCATTAAAGCTACCTAAAGGTTGACGATCATTCTCCATTCCACTTGTCAGGAACGCTCTCAGTTTCCTAAGCTCTTCCAATTAGAGGGAATAGTAGCTCAACCGATGTCGTTGGCGCTGCTCTTAAGAGCTCGGCGGGAATAGCGTCAAGTCCTAACTATTTCATCTTTACTGGGGGTCGTAGTACATATTCGGGAGTTTTGTAACTCGGGCACCTCCGTCTGATTTGGGAGCATATCGCTAGTAAATACACGACTTAAGACCGATGCTTCCTCTATTTCTTGAGCTTTTCCTCATCCGAACTAAGCAAAGAGACGTCTAGGCTTTTCATCTGGTGTTGGTTGAAGCTGCTACCACCTGTCAGCTCCTTTGTGATTCTATAGACGGTCCTGCTGTCGCATCCGCGTGTAGCCTCCTCTGCTTTTGTAGCCAGCGCATTTGTATAATTGCGCTTATCACATCATATGCTACGCTGTACTTCTCTCATCTTTATGTGATATAGGGACTCCAGCTCGCTCCTTCCTGCTGCTGGAGTAGTGGCTATGCGAGCTTTCAACAATTTTGAGCAGTGAGCTGCTGATTGTTTCGACCCATTCCGAAAGATGGTCCCTTAATTGTTGTCGCACTGAAGGATCCTTTAGTCTATCGATGTTGAACTTGGGCATTTTCGCGTTATCGTAAGATCTTCGAACTGCAGCAGTGCATAGCCGGAGAGTAGCTACGCTACCATAAGATGGTGACCTCACACAATCCCCACATCTGCTCCTCGTCTGTTTCAAACGTCCAGGAGACTACATCTAATCTGGCGGCTGATAGCAAAGTGATCAATTTGGTTGGATTTCGCTAGCTTGCCGTTAGAAACCCAACTGACTTTGTGGCAGGACCTATCATAAGAGGATTGGCGTTACAGAAATCCACAAACCTTTCGCCGTTGTCATTGCGGTTGCTTATTCCATGCTTCCCAATTACACCTGAGCCCTTTGTTGTAGCTACATATCTTGACATTCAAATCTCCCATCACTATAACAATGTCTCCATTTGGTGTCATGTTGAAAACTGCGCTTAAATTATTATAGAAGGTCTCCCTGACGCCCCCAGACGAGGTCTCCGTTGGAGCGTAGCACTGGATGAAGATGACGCTGCGTACTCTAGTCCGGAATCTAGCCGTAATAATCCTATTGCTATATGGCTGCCAGGATATTAGACTTTTTCGTGCTTTTGATGCTAGTAGTAAGCCCACACCGTATTCTCGTCGGCTTCCCGCTGGTCTTCCAGAATAGAGCAGCACAGTGCTACGCATTGGGCACTGGTATTTTCCTGCTTCTAACCATCTTAATTCGCTAATCTCCAGCATGTCTAGCCTTTATCGCATGAAGTCACTCCGGCATTGTGTGGTCCTTCTTTTCCCGAGTCAAAGAGCGTCTTCGCATTCCAGAATCCCATCTTTGTCCGAGTACAATAGCCAAAAGTCGTCATCATAAGATCAATCCTTATTTTGGTAGCATTTTGATTTTAGTACCGCAGGGTGCTAACCTGTCACCTTGACTAGAAAACGCTAGACCGTTCGCGCTTGCAATTTTAGCCCACATGCATAAGGATTTATACATGTATTCTAGTTACCCGGGGACCGCCACGAGAAGGCAAAGCATGCACTGCACCATAAACTTGATTGTTGCTCTACTGGGCCAATCCATGGTTTGAACAGTCAGTAATTTCCCGATCAACCGCAATGCAGATCCCCAAAAAAGTAAAATTACATAAGCCTCACTGATGGGCTCTGGAACATTTTATCATATTTTCCTCTTCGTCGAGAATTTTCCAAAATAAAAAAAAATAAATAAAGATACTCTGCAAAAAGTTCAAAGATTATTTAAAGCAAACTTGTTGAGTGGACGGAAGAAAGGAGGAAAATTTAATTCGGCTCCTCTTCCATGTTGTTGGAGAATTAAATTAATTCGATAACACAGCCGTTAAAGTGGACAAACTTTCTCTCAATTACCCAATTAAAATGAATCATAAAATTTTACGACTTGATTATTATAATCGTAAGGGATGGATGAATTTTCGTGTCGGATTTCGGCTTCCGCCCATCACAACAACTGTTGCTATGGCAAAACATAATACAAACGAAAGTTTCAGGAAGCATTTTGTTGTCGAGTCGATGATGTAGGATGGAAACATCGTTATGAAATTAGTAGATACTGATACATACTCGTATACGGAGAACTAATTAAGATATTTTACAAGTTACGAGTAACTACACTTTTTTGCAGCTGCAGTTTTAGTTTGGAAATTAAATTTCCACCAACTCCTCATGCTGCTGTAAACTTTTCAAATTTAATTGTCCGTCGTTTTACTCGTAAATGTGTAAATGATTAATTTTTGACATAATTCCTGACGGATACATGTAGCAGACGTCATTTGAACTTGTCGCCGCAATTAGTTAAACATGGCAACCCGTTTACCCTTAACTAATTCGCGGCATTGTTATTGCTTTGATTTGGATTTTATTAGCCCACTTAGCGACAGATTTACATTGATGATCCAGCAAATCCCCTCTGACATATTGACGCATTAATTGAATGAACACACAGATACTTCGCTCTGGTATACTCGTGTGTACATATTCCTAGATCCACTCGCTGTAGTCTGTATTATGTATTTTTTAACTCGTACAACATACGTAAGATACATCTACAACAGTCAAAGCAAAGGCGCACAAGTGTTTTCATTTTGAAATGAGATTTGAATTTTTTTTTTTTTTCGAATCGAATGGCTGAAGTTCATTACAAAATAGATACACAGAAGCAGTGTTTCCCCTCGCTGTTGGGGGTAAAGAGTGGCGAGGCAATTGTTCATACTGATTGATGGATAGATTTCATTTAGAATTTGTCAGATATCGATTATGGTTAATGAACTTTAAACCAAACGTTAAGTTGGAACATTCGGAAAACAAAAAGAAAAACTCATTCTGGCCAGAGATTAAATGGTGATGAATGACTGGGCAAAACGCTAGTTATCTTGAAAGTCCCTAAATGGATACGAACTCAAGTAATGAGATAGGGATTTCACGTTATTGAAATTGAAATCTTTTTATATGCTTATGTCAGACGCTGGGGGGTTCGATTTAGAACCGAAACTTCCACCAAAGGCTGTTCGGTTGTTGAGAGAAATTGCAGGGAATTGTCCAAGTTCATCATGTGGAGTTTAAGTAAAATTTGAAGAGGAATCCCCAAGATAGAATTAATGACGACATCAGAGTCGAATCAGGCAATGATCACGCTAAGACTATTTCGACATATCTCTAGTTTGGCCATATAAAGATTTTTTGTCGTTTGCTGAGATTCTTGTAATAGAAATGACGACAAGGAAGTTTCCAGTATTCCAACGACGGCGCTCAAATCCTATCCCCCGAAGAATCTGGGCCCCTAAGTTAAGGGTTATATCGCCTGGTTAACTGGCCAACCACGTAAAGTACTCCAAGTTGTAAAGCACCTAACTGTCACCGGGTGGCCGTTGTGTAGTGGTACTAGCCATCGCATCTCACTCGGACATTCAAGGTTCGAATCCTACTCATGACAAGTTTTTGATTGTGTACTTGGAACTTAGTCAGAAAAATCAGTGCGTAAATTATAAAAAAAGAAAAAAAAAACACTCTGCTTCTGGGAACTTATTAAAATAAGACTTATGAGCAGTGTGGTCCGAGAATGTACTAAGAATAATCCACATTACGGATAAAATAGTACATACTCTCCAGGGATATGGAAAACTAGATTCATTCCCTAAGACAAGGCTTGTGCATTTAGGATGATCCTTTCCCTTCCAGAAAGCCAATATTGAATCGGATCACTACCTTGTTGAAGCCAAAGTACGAATGCGGTTTTTCTAAGGGTCGCAAATAGGAAGCACTGCTGAGATCGGAGAAGATTGCCAGAATCTTTGAAAAACACGTACATTTTCAAAAATTCCTTTGCTACCAGCATCTAGTACGAAAGACTGTGACGACACTGTCAAAAAACCGTCTCAAATAGCGAAGCAGATGTGCTGAGTCTTATCTGACCACCACTAAAAAATCGTTGGTTTCTCAAGAAGCGTACAAAGTGGTGCTACAACAAAGGGCCAGGGCCGATAGCGAGCAGTACGAATTTCGGCAACAAAATTTGCAAAGAAGCCTGGAGAGATGTAGAAACATTAGCAGTCAGGCAAAATAGACCATCAAACTAATAAGATAGCCACAGCTTTCGTTCACCCGACCAAGAAAAATAAGGACACCTATCTTCTTCTTCTTATCCTTTTATTAACGCTTTCCTCGTTATACGAACTTATGCGTAACGAGTTTCCCATTTTTACTGCATCGCTGCTGCTCCGCTTATGGGGTTGGCTAATGTCGCAGACCGCAGAACGCGTCTACATAATACTCGGTCCTGGATCGCTTCATTGGTAAGCCCCAGGCGTTGTTGAGCATTTGCCATCTGAGAAATCCAGGAATTCTTTTTCCGACCTCGTTTTCTTACAGTTGGAGTGACCGTAGTTGATAGTGCCTTTTTAACCGGATTTTCCATAGATCTTCTTTGAACGTGGCAATACCAACTTATTCTATTCGCCTCAAGCTGTTCGGTTACCGAATTCTTTATATGTAGACTTCCTCTTATACGCGTAGATCTAATGCAATCGCGTTTAGTGACTCCACTAGTCATCCTTAACATTTTCATTTCCGCTGCCGTCATTTTGTTTTTAAACGCTTCGTACATTGTCCAGCACTGTGAACCGTATATAAGAGCTGGTCTAACAACCGTGGTGTAGAGTTTCCCCTTTAATTTAAGTGGAAATTTTCGGTCGCAAAAGATTCCCGAATTTTCCCGCCATTTCATCCACCCCACACTCACTCTCTGGTTTACGTCGTCATCACATTTCGCTTCCATGTTAACGATTGATTCTAAGTACTTAAAGATAGTGCTTTTCGGAAGAACTATTCCGTCTAACATTATATCCGGAACAGGTCGCAACGGATGCGCAAATGGGCACGTCAAATGCTCCGTCTTTGAACGACGCATTTCTCCATGAATCTAAGGCGTTCTGTAAATCTTCGACGTTATCGCTAAGTATAACTGCGTCGTCAGCGAAGAGAATTGGCGTTACATTTGTTTCGCGCATGCAGTCTTTTAAAAGATAGTCGAATACTACGTTAAAGAGGAAAGGGCTAAGTACGCTTCCTTGATGCACTCCGACATTAACTGGAAATTCTCTCGTTAGTCCAGCAGTTTTCACGTTTCCGTACATGTCCTGTATTATTCTAACATACGTTTCCGGTACGTTTTGAGACCTCAACGCGGCCCATATGAGATCCCTAGGCACTCGATCGAATGCTTTCTCGAGGTCGATAAATACCATGTGTAAATCCTTAGACGAATCTCGGTGCTTTTCCATTATTATTCGTAGGTTTTGGATAGCGTCCACCGTCGATCTTCCTTCACACTGGCTATTATCGAGCTTTATTATTTGCCGAAGACGTTCGTTTAAGATTCTTTCGACGATTTTCATCGTGTGTGACATAAGCTTGATTGAACGGTAGTTGTTGCATTCTCGAGTGTCGCCTTTTCCTTTGTATAATGGAACCAAGAAGCTACTTCTCCATTGATTCGGCATGGGTTGTCCACATTTTAATTTATTTAAAAGTTTCGATAGCCAAACGCTGCCGATCCCCTCCATCTTCGACCAAAACTCTGATGGAATGCTGTCTGGTCCCGCCGCTTTCCCCCGCTTCATTTTTCCAATTGCTATACTTATTTCTTCGATTGAAAAGTTCGAAACTTCCGTCTCGAATAGACCAGCTGTCCGCACGATATCGCGTGGAAACTGTTTGTAAAGCAACTCCTTGCAGTATTCAAGCCACCGGTCACAAATTTCCTTTTCATTTGTTAGTAAGCGACCGTCTGCGTTTTTGATGAATTTCGGCGAGGTTATTTCCATTGAATTTTTTTAGTATTGTACGACGTTTCAACTTCTTGGATAGCTTGTTTTCTATCCGCCGATCGTGAGGATATTTGATCCAACTCCTGGTACAGGTTTTCCGCTTCTGCCGCTCGAGTTCGAGCCAGGACTTTCTTTGCGATCTTTTTAAGACGCTCGTATTCAAGAGCCAGTCGAGCTTTTTCGTTATCGTCGCTCCGATCGCATTTTGTCCACGCTTGAAATGCACTCTTCTTGTCGGCTACAGCTCGTTTGGTTTCGTCATTCCACCACCATGTTTCTTTGTCGACGTGATGGTATCCCGATATTGTCCCCAGAAGGGACTTTGCGAGTGTTGTGCATTCCTCGTGCATGCTGTTCTACTTATCTTGCGGGCTAAGTGAGTCTGCTATACCATTTATATTTTGAAGTACTTCTTTAGCCAGTGCGATAAGTCTTGGGCTTCGTTCCTTCGATAGATTATACCACCGGATTTTTGACTTTCCAAACGATGCCCGTGTTTTCGGTGGTTCCGCTGTGAAAAATTCTGTAATGAGCAGACGGTGTTGGCTTACTAGCGATTCTCCAAGTTTTACTTTACAGTCCTTAACACGGTTTCTCATCGACATTTTGCAGAGGTGATAATCTATTTGCGTTTCGTGGCCTCCGCTGCTATAGGTGATAAGATGTCGTTGATGTTTAATAAACATTGTATTTAAGACGGTTAAGCCGTAAGCCCTACACGCTACAAGGATGTCTTCGCCAGCTGAATTTCTGATTCGAAAGCCTTTACCGCCGTGGCAGTCCTCATAATCAACATTTGTTTCTCCGACGTGGCCATTTAAATCTCCGCCTACGAAGAGCATCTGATCGATAGGTATATTTCTAAGCAAATTACCGAACTCTGACCAAAATGTATCTTTTTCCTATTGGTCGCATCCATTTTGTGGAGCGCATGCGCTAACAATGTCCCAAATAAGGACACCTATATCTTAGCTTTCGTCAAATAAAGCAGCTTTACTTTAAAGCTTACCGACAGAGGCATGGAGAACTGTTGGAAACAACTTTGAGGAGAGCATATGGCAACTCATTTCTCAAATATGGTCATAGGGTGTATGCTTCAGAAGGGAAATTTCAGCATCTCGTTTTATTCCCTCAACTGCACCAACTATCATACAAGATCTTGTATGTCATATTGTTCGAACGTCTGAAACTCTGTGTCAACAAGCTGATTAGAGGGAAATCAGCGCGGTTCAGATCAGGAATCTCCACAATCTCCACTAAATTTTCACACTCCTGGATGCCGAAGAAAACTCAAGAAGTCCAAATCGGCATCCACCGTCTTTTCATCGATGTGAAAGCCGCATATGACGGCTATGGTTTTTTTGCCTTTCCTGTGAAACTTGGAAACCAAATGATGATGCATTTGTAACTCTTTGGCTACTTCGCATCCTTTAAAGTTCGCTGGGTGCTTCCCTTTGCAGTTTATACAAGTCACTGGAGCCTTTTTATTTAAGCTAGACTTTTCCCAAAGATGTTTACCGGCGCATTTTACACATCGCGGTTCCTTTTGACAGTAATTCTGGGTATGGATGAAACCTGGACAACGTGATCTGCGTGATCGATCTTGGGTTCTTACGCAATATATTTCTAATATTGTAGATATACTACCTTGATCAGATAGGAATAATTGTTAAGTTGGTACATCTGTTGTTGAAATTCCGTCTAAATCTTAACGTCATAGATTGACATTTACAAAAGTTACATATCCAAGAGTACATCTATCTCTGTGTGTGTTGGCGATTTTTTCATTACTTCCTCTCGGCTGCTGAAACGCGTTCCCCGGAGTGGGTTTTTAACTTGATTGCACAGAAAGAAGTCACAGAGTATTTGTTGCATTTTTCGTCAAAAAATTACGAATAATGATGGCACTGTGTGACGGTGCGTTATCATGGTGCAATATCCACGAGTTTTCTGCCTACAATTCGGGTCTCTTTCGGCGAATTGCTTCACGCAAACGTCTCATAATAATACTCTTTGTGTATTGTCTGGTCTTCTGGAAAAAACTCATGATGCACTACACCGTTGTAATCCATGAAAGCCGTGAGCATTGCCTTCTTTTTTGACTGAAAACGACGTGTTTTTTTTGGTCTCGGCTCATTTGGTGAACGCCATTCACTTGCCTGATGTCTGGATTTTGTGTTGTACTCCTAAACCCACGTCTCGTCTCCAGTAATGATCCTTTTGATGAATGTGAGATTGGATTCAGCCTCGAAAACCCTCTCTTTTGCGACGTCAACACGGTCTCTTTTTTGCATGAAATTGAGTTCTCTGGGCACCAACTTTGCTGCTACACGACGAAAACCCAAATCATTAACTAAAATGTCTTGGACGGATCCATAAGCAATGTTCAAGTCCTCCGCTATCTCTCTGATGGTTAATTTGCGGTTATTGACCAACATTTCTTTTACTTCATCAATGTTCTCGTCGGTTTTCGATGTCGATGGTCTGCCACTGGTTCATCATCTTCGATCTACTCACGACCACTTTTGAACCGCTCGTGCCACTGGTAAACGACCGTTTTCTTTAGAGAACTGTTGCCGAAACACTATTCCAACATTTCCAACGTTCGCGCACCATTTAATCCTTTTTTTATGCAAAATTTAACAAAATCGCCAAACACACGGAGATAGATGTACTCTTGCAAATGTCAAGCTATGACGCTAAGATTTAGAGGGAATACCAACAACAGATGTACCAACTTAACAAAAACAGAGCTCAAATCGGAACAATGGGAGCGCCACATCTACTTCCTTTCTTATCAAGGTAGTAAGAATTATTAAGAGGTTTCGGAATACATATAGTATGACGCAAAGATTTTGGTGGGCTCTTGGGATTGCAGTTTGTCTTTGTTATATCATCTCACAATAGTTTTTCTTTGGCTGCAACAAGGTATTGATCCGATTTAATGTTGCCTGCCCATAAGTTTCGGACTTCCAGAATACTGAAGGCATGCCTTACGTCGATCGCAATGTGATCAATTCGACCTAGCTGTTTATGGTTCGGAGATTGCCATCTGCTTATTGAAATGGCGAGACCTGGTCGTTGCTGTGGTTATATTTCGTCCGTCCGTAAGTCCTGAGTTCGTTGCCAGACAGACGTGCTTATCATTTCCTCCTTTCCTACCCTGACGTTAAAATCGCTTAATATGAGTCTAACGTCATACGTAGGATATTGTACATATGGTATGTACATATGTCTTGTCGAGGAGCTTTTAGAAATTTTCGTTTGGAGGCGTCGTGCTTGTCTCCCGTGGGGGCATGAGTGAATATTGGATTTTTATAATCTCCATGTCGGTAGGGCAAGATTTCTTGCCTCAAGGCAATCTCCACATAGTTTTTCATCCTCCGGCTCCCGAATGTTGTATCAATGGAACGTGGCGACGATTTCTCCTTCATGCTCTATGGATACTTTATCTTGTTCCTAAGAATATAACATAGCCTTTGCTAACGATTTGCAAGTATTATAGCCTTGCTATCCAAACACTTATTGCAAGAAGCTGATTAATATTCAAATTGGCTTAGGCACTCTGCATTTCAAGATTTCTTAAAAGACCAAACTCAATTATGTATAATTGTAGAATCCTTAAACTTCTCTTTATGCATGCCCTCTGTTCGTAGTTCTCCGTGTGCGTATGATTCCATAGGTTAATCCTTGGAGATGGTAATTTCTAGGTCAACTTCACTACTGGTAAAGTGTTTCTTTATCTTTGGCCTGTTTTAATTGCAAGATAACTCTCCTTGTGAAAAGATTTCACACATTGATGAGCAAGGCGTTGAATAAAATATATCATTCGATGTACGAGTACATAGCTGGGTTAACTAAAATGCATTATTCATACGAATACGGTCCTGGTGCATACCAGGAAGAGAAGAAGATGAATCCCGAAACTGGTGCAGAGGATACGACATGGTGACCTGATTTCTCAATTGCCTTCTGCTGCAATTCCAAAAGGGAATTTTAAATAGATTCCTTCAACCGAGCGACGAATCGACCGACGATGCAGATGTAAATGAAGTTTAACGAGAGTAACAGTAAATTGCATGGAAACATTGAACGAAATTGTTTCTCCTGCTGAGGGAAGATGCTCATTAAAATTAGTGAAACTCATTTGCTGATAAAAGATTGCGAATCATACTAAAGATGTACAAGTACGAGTACATGAAATACAATTAGATACAGTTTTTCTGAATGTGGTGAGAGTGGGATCGTGTGTGTGGGTCGATATTCGATTTTCAAAAACAAACACTCGGGATTAACCTCTATTAACATTTCACATTCCACATGTATCCGAAGGTCTGGATTAAGTACCCATATCATTCTGCTGACAAAAGATTACCCTCGTGCAAGGATAAAATCAGTTGGGTTGCCATCAAAACAGGAAATACAAATTTGTATCTCCGCTGATGGGGATCTCTAAATCGGCAACTGTCAGTAATTAATCTGCATTTCGATTTGCCAGGATTAGATTTTCTTTTTTTAAAAACTTGATTGGCAGCGGATTTAGGCAGAGGTGTTAACAGGACTGTCGATAAATCACATGAATATTGTTTAGGTAAAGGTACTGCGGGCAGAGGTTTAGTAAAAATGTGAATCCAACGGATAATGGTGTGTTATTTGTTCAGAGTAGGACTTTGGTAGCTTGAATTTGGCCAGCCGTTTTATGATAATTCCATGCTGAGATTTCAGCTTCAGAGAAAGTTCCGGATGCATGTTGACTGGAAAATTTGTGTATGCAGAGGTTCTCAGGGAAAATCCTTCGCGAAAGGCTTTGGTTTTTTAAAGAGCCCTCTTTGAAGATGGATTTCCATTACTGACTTACTGAGAAGAACTTCCTCAAATGTCCCTAGATAGCCGCAAGTGCTATGGGTAAAAATGACCTTATCACCACAGTGATGTTCATGTTGGCGTTCGGTGCGTTTTTTTTTATAGTTTTGTGTGCATGCCGCTAACCATTTAAACACCACGACGGTGGTGTAGATCCATTGAGTTGTATATCACGCATTGACTCTGGAGACGCGTTCTGCGGTCTGCGACATTAGCCAACCCCATAAGCAGAGCAGCAGCGATGCAGTAATAATGGGAAACTCATTACGCATAAGTTCGTATAACGAGGAAAGGGCTAATAAAAGGATAAGAAGAAGACTCTGGAGCTCTTTAAAACTGGTTATCATTGTTCGATATTTTCTCTCCATCTCGGTTTCCTGTTCAGGAATCTAATAGGGTCAGACGATTCCACATGCAGATCCAAATGTCGTTCTGCTTTTATCGTATGCCAGAATCAACAGTGTTATGCGACGCTACTACGTAACAATTTTAATTATTTCGTAAAGGATGGTCAGCCCTATGTTACTGGCCAAGGACGCACTGTCCATTTTATCCAAAATGAGTTAGAATTTACTAATCCTGTTGCTGGAGACCACCACTGGGAGATAAGGCAATAACTCCTCTTCTTTGTTGTACTGCGGGCCCAATCCAAGTCAAAGGAAAGTCTTTATCAATCGCCGCATGCATCCAACTAAAATTTAAGTGAATGTGTACACATATTTTTTAGGTATATAACTGTCTAGAGTAGGCAGGCATAATACTGGCCTATTGAGACACAATAAACAATTTAAAGTTGAGAAAGATAAACTGAAAAGAGCGAAAGTTGCTCTACAGAAACCAGTTCACCGGTACCGACGCCAAATGTAAGGTTACAAAATGTGCAATTGGTTTCAGGGATCTTTGAGAGTAAGGAAGACATAAAAATGATCTTGTTCAAGGATCAATCGCTTACGAATGTCAGAAAGCTTAGTACTATAAACTGGAAGCACTACATAAGGGATCAAAAAAGCTAAATGGGTTGCAAGACGGGTAGATAGATATACAATACACTTTATCTGCTGATTTGACAATGTACATAACAGAACGATTAAACTTACTTATAAGGTGGAGCTAGAGTCCGCAGTAGACTTGGGCCTAAACTAACAAGTCTATTCAGTTAGCCTGATTTTTAGCTAACTGCTCCAGTTAACTACTCAAAGTCGGTTTAAATCTCCTTCTACTTGTTTGCGACACCTTAAGTATGGTCTTCCTCTGCTACAGGTAAGATTCATAGACTCCGCTGGCCGAAGCATTCGTGTCCATCTGCTCTATTTTTCCTAGTCATCTCAGGCGATTGATGCCCAGCTTTCTGACTAGATCGATGTTGCTATACAGCTCGTATAGTTCTTCTCCAAAGCCGAAAATATTTCGCAGAATTTTCCTCTCGAAAAGACAGTATATTTTCATCCGCTTTCGATAACGTTCATGCTTCAAGGACATAAAGTAAAACTGGGACGATCAAGGACTTATATAGAGTCGCTATGCCTTTCAAAATAAGGCGGTACTACTCGATTGCCTTCTTGTTGTCAAGATTGATTCTTCGCTTTATTTCTTCTGATCTGTTGTTGGCAGAATTTATAGCCTAGCCAAGGTAGATATCGTGAAACTATAGCTTTCGGCTACGACATTGTGTCCAATTTGTTGATCTTGTATATCTCTTCTTGTTGAAAGCAAGCACTTAGTTTTGTACTCATTCACGGCTAAACCCATTTTGAAGCTTCTTTTTCAATATAAGCGAACTCACAGGTGATAGCCCGCTGTGTTCTTGCAATTATGTCGATATCATCGGCGGAAGCTTGTACCCGCACCGAATTTATAAAAAAAATGCGCGTCTGGTCATCGCTTGCGAGTTCCTCGCTTGTGGATTCTCTCAAGTATGTAAGTTACATATCAGGTAACGCATACCAGACGATACCCGAACCTCAACACAATTTCAAGTTGATTTTTTTTTTTCCCCCACAATCCTATCTTTAGCATTTTTTGCATTTTTAACTTGCTTCGTCCGATGCACGCGCGTCAAACTTATGAAGTTTTCCTACACAAGAAATGCCGAGCTCCCTAAAAAGTCATCTGCAGCAGCTTTGAATATTTTGGCATGGTAAGCCGTCAGGTCCAGCTACTTTCTTTGATTTCAACTTACTTACTACATTTTGGTCAAGTGAACGGAAATTTTGGCTACCATAGTCTAAGTTGAATGATCTATTCTGTCTGCTGGCGGGGCGTTGGGCTTCTTCGCTGTTATACAGTCTACAGTCTGTAGGAATAGTTTTTCCATATTCAAGGTTTCCTTCTTCATCCCTACAGGTTTTTGTACGAGTTTTCTTGCTTTGTCACGTTTCTTCGATCGCATGTTTTTCGTGCTCTTTTTTTCTTCTTCTAGGGAAGCCAATATTCTTGCCGTCTTCCCGTCTTATTTAGCTGCACTTGCTGCAGGAATTTCTTGGTGGTCGTCAGGCGATACACAGCACATCAAACGTGGCGCTTCTGATGGCACATTGGCAGCTATGGCAATGGTCTTCTGTTCTTGATGCTGGCGGTATAGAAGCTGTTGTTGAGAGAAGTCGGAATACGTTTTTTGCAAAGATTTTGGTTGGTCCCTGCGATAGCAGTTTTCTATGATTTATCATCTCACAATAGTCCTTCTTTGGCTGCAACAACGTATTGATTCGAGTCAATATCAACTGATTTAGCTTCTCATTATCCGGAGACTGACATGTGTTCGCTAAGATGAGAAAACCATGTCCGTTTTGGTGGTGATATTTCATCTGGCCGCAAAACCTAAGTCCGTTGGCAAAGTATTAAGCCTTGATGCAGATTATCATGAGCCTCTCTCTCAAGTGTCGGAACTTCCAGAATTATGGCAAATCCGGATCCGAATAAGTGAATATCACAGGTTTCCATCCCCCTTATGTCCGGATCACGTCATCGCACTCTCTGAATTGCAGTGATATTTACATGATAGCAGTCAAGGGCCTCTGCTAATTGCTCGGCTGCATATGGCTATGAAATATTCAACGAGCAGATCCGAATGTCGTTGTCCTTTAAAAGTTTGCCATTAGTTGCTCCGTCATATTGATCTTCTCTTTCTTTACGAATTATGGGCCCTATGACGGCTTAGGTGAGTATATTGCTACTGGCTGAGCATATCCTTGCTGTTTCACGCTGCGAGAGTAAAAGTTTTCTTCTGCAGTTACCAGGGGCCACTACGGGGAGGCACTTTGCTACGAATTTATAGAACAGCGACAGTTTCCCTCTCGCTTCCAAATGGATTGAAAAGGCAAAAAGAATCTTCTTCTACAAGGTGGCGCAAAATTAATCATCCAATTATGTTTTTGAATTACATTTTTATTAAATGAAAAAAAAAAGATTTTGAGTGGCGGAAATCCTTATTTGGACCTTTACAGTTTTTTTCTGCTAAGTGGAAAAGATGATATCCGCCAAGTGACTGCCGCCAGTGTTGATACAAGTTTGTGTTCGTTTTATCGCATTTTCCATGACTTTCCGCAAGATTTTCGGTGATAACTGTTTGCATTCTTGTCGAATATTCTCTTTAAGGGCTGCGATTGTCTGAGGCTGGTCGGTATAAGCCTGCGGCTTCAAGTTGCCCCAAAGAAAGAAGTCTGGGATGGTTAAATAGGGCGATCTTGTTGGTCATGCCAAATCGCCAAAACGGGATATTACGCGACTAGGAAACGCTTCATTCACAATATCCATTGTGGTTCGTGCTGAGTTTACTGTTGCACCGTCTTTTTGAAACCACATGTTCACCAAGCCTCGCTCATCTAATTCCGGCAGTAAGAAGTCTTTTATCATGGCCCTGTAGCGTTCACCAGTAACAGTGAAAGTATTGCCGATGGTGTCCTCAAAAAAATACGACACAATCACTCCTTCCGCATGAATGCCGCACCACACAGTAGCTTTGAGTGGATGTAATGACTCTTCGTGCATCACATACGGATTTTCAGTGCCCCAGAAACGAAGATTTTGCTTATTGACGTAACCGCTTAAGTGGAAATGCGCCTCGATGATTTTCGACACAAACGCGTCCTCTTCGTTGTTGAGATTGAGCATGGCTTGATAGTAATTCACACTCGCTCCATTGATTGTCTGTTTGTATACTGCAGCTGTCTAGTTCACAAATGTCAAATACGAGTATGATTGACGTACGATTAATCACAAATCTTAGTTTTAATCGATTTTCCACAAAGAAAAGTAATTAAACGCCGTGGCGATGTCTAGCTTGATCTCAAAACTTGGTACATGACACCTTGCAACATGGAGAACAAAGGATATCTCTTGGATGTATTCTGAAATATATTATCCGGATTTGTATCCATTTTCCTTAATTAAACAAAAATCTCCAGTTTAATGCCATGAAATTCAATGAGAGAGTAAAAGGCTGTCCGTCGATATTTTCTCGTCTTTTGCCGCTTAAATGTGAGCTTATTCGAATTTCAAATTTATCCTTCCATAAACAGACAAAACACAAAAACAACAAGTAGTCAGTGAATGGGTTTACTTAACAATTTCATCGACTCTACGTCCTCCGATTTAACTTTTACACAGATCATACGCCTGACTTCGACTTTTCCATTAAACGACAATGAAATCTCATTAAAGGTCCAACCGCCAATTTTCAACAGGGTATTACAGGCTTGACATTCAGCTTGACTTGGTGTATTCGCGAATTTTTCCAATTCCGTCCAGTCCCCATTGAGCCAACAAGCAAACTCGTATATGCATTAAGGATAATTGATAGTTAATATTTTTACGAGCATACATAATTATTGAAAGACCATTTCGTGATATTTTCAAGCCACCGATGCACACCGCCTGACAATGGTGGGCAATGGATTGATTTTCAATTTTTACGATGCCATAACGTCAGAATGGGGATGATATACTCGTAGATACGTAGATACGTAACAGCTGTTTGGTAGTATCTTGCGATATCTGACACTATTTCTGTACGGGGACTGAGTGTGGTGGGTGCCATTAATGTGGGAAAATGGCATACGCTTGTTGCTTTAACGGTGGCGCACTTTTGAGTAATAACAATAAAATATCGAGCATCATCCTGAAGTAATGACCACAGACAGTGATGGCAGTGGTATTGGTTGTAGTTGTCCTGGCAATTTTTATACTCATACTCATGCATGGGTAATGAGGATTTGGTTTAAAATGCAGAACTGCAAGAGCCTGCATAAGTAATTGCAATGATGCATTTCGCTGTTGAGATTATGTTGCAGTAATGTTTTAAAATTCATCAGATACGAGTAAGCATAGCTGTGTTTGAAGTGTGCTTTAGTAGAACTTTATCTGGTGGTGTTGGCGGATTTTATTTGTTGTTGTTACAACTTCTGAACATGTAATGAATATGCTGGTGGAAGGCAGTATTTTGCCCTAATGTAAGCCGAAAATATTGTAGCAACAGAGTCAGTATAATAGAGACTTTCATTCACATGATAAATAGAAGTATGTCTAACAGATTAGTTGAAAGTACTAATTGACTGTACCAGTATGCCCCTTAAATTGCTGATATGGAGTTATAACAACATGCATGCAGCTAGTAACTTTTGAAGTACGTGTGTTTCCTAACTGGTGTAAAGCATACCCTATGGCTTTTCCGAGAGCCCGTGTACTTTACCTCCACCCATTCAAGCTTCGGTTTGATAAATTAGTAATATGGGTGCAAAGACTCTTTGTGAATGTTATGATCGGATTCGTACTTGTAGTTAAGGGTCATCAAAGCAACAGTCAAGTTCGTATAGTACTCCACCTTCTAGTGAACGTTCATTGTAATAGCATTAGTAAATCCTAACTCATGCAGGCTAAAATAGCAAGCGCGTGGTCGACCCGTAGCATAATACTGACTTACTCTGTCATAGGTCTAACAATCCTTTACGGAAGAGATTAAAAATGAGACGAACCAGCTTAAGGCCCTTAATAAACGATTCACGGACCATTATCTCCGAATTCGTACTTTGGATGTTTGAAACCTTAACAGAGTGCCTGCAGCCGAACGATGCAAACATTACCGACAAACCGGAAAAGAAGAAGATGCAAAATTGTGAGGCGATAAGGACATTAGTCGCAATGTTTATTCGCATGGGGAATCAACTTAGGGAACAAGTACTAATCTCAGGCATATAAGGGAACGTAATGGTTATATTGGCCAACACAAGCCTCATAGGCGCCCACGCCCCAACAGAGGAAAAAGATGATCTTATTAAACTCTGTTTCTACGAGCCCCTTGACAAAATCTACCAGCAATGCTTTTATCGTCTTTGGCGATTGGCAAGCTAGGAAAGGAGGGCATCTCCAGTAATACACTGGAGAAGCACATCCTCCATTCCAACATGTATGGAAAGTGACATAGTCTTATTGTGCGGGACATAATGCAACTATAGCCACCACATGGTTTTCACACTTCGATATCCACAAAGGGATCTCACTGAATCTTAATCAACAAACCGTCAACTAAACTGAGGGTACTGGGATCGACGAAAAGCATTCTTTCAATGCTAAGGATGTCTGAACGTTTCGATGAGCTAAAATCGACTCGGACCACTATTTCGTTGCGACCAACATTCGGCTGTGGAAACTGTCGTAGCCCAAAAAACCGCGAACTTTTGTGAGGTTGCTTAACGTTGGTCTGTTACAATCAAAAGACGCTTACAAGACCCTTTCCGATTGAGTTTCTTTTAGCCTCTTTAGAAGACCGAGACCTTCAATATTCATTGTTTGAAAAGGACTTAGATGTGTCTGTGATTTCAACATCGTTCTTAGAGAATTTTGCGAAACTCACAAATCAAAAACCAGAGCCTCAGTCTCTCAGAAGTCTGTTCAGTTATTCGCATACGTATACGCCATTGACAAAATGGGAAAACCCATCGAGCTGGGCTGTGTTCTTGCGACCATTGAAGCGAAAGTGACAAAACTAGGTTAAACAGTCCATGAAGGAGCAGCTTTATAAATATATGAGGTTTTAAGGGACTTCATCTGGGCAGTAAATCCTTTTCTTTATGAATATATCGGGTTTTCCAATAGGGACTTGACAACTTTGTATTTAACTTGTGAACGCACTCTTTCACTAATCATCAAACTGTCACTGTCAATTTATTCAGTAAACTCAACACTTTCATCATGGTAAAGTACACGTACGAGCAATGTCTGCAAATTACAAAAATTTTCTACCGAAATTCGGAGTCGGTGACTGCAACTTTAAGAGCGTTAATTCCAATTTTCGGTCGTAATTCTCGCCCTAGTAGACAGGCAATAACAAGTTTAGTGCAAAAATTTGAGTCTATATATTCGTTGTGTGATGTTGCTGTATTAGTGAGACGACAGGTTGGTCGAAGTCGAAGTCGAAAATATCGCTGCCGTTCAGGCGTCCGTAGCAAACGATCCAAATCAGTCAATTCCACGGCGTTCTCAAGAATTGGGCATCGCTCAGATCACATTATGGCTTATTTTGCGTAAGGATCCTGGTTTACACCCATATAAGATCAAGCTGACTCAAGAATTGAAGCCGTTCTCCGATTGGGTTCTGGAGAAGATGCGCGTGTTATCTCAAGAAATGGGCCAGTCGACTGGCCGCTTCGTTCGTGCGATTTAACGACGCATGACTATTTTCTGTGGGGCTACCTTAAGTCATTGGTTTATGGCAAAAAGCCGACGACGTTGGAAGAGCTCAGAGCCAACATTGAATGCGAAATAGCGGCCGTTTCGGCCGAAATGTGTGACCGAGTCGCAAACGTGCCCGCGGTGGCCATATGAACGAAGTCGAGATCCATTCATAAATGTTTTGATTGTACTTCAAGCCGATAATAAAGTTTTATTTATTTTATTTATTATTAATGGTTTGCGTTTTATTTAAAAAAAAAAGTTGTCAAGTCCTTATTGGAAAACACTTATCAGTGAAGATCTGTTCTAGGGGGCAGAAGCTGGGAAATTGGATAAATGCTTTTGCTGGAAGTTGTCAGGTTGTTTTGCGTCAATGGGCAATGAAGGAGGTGTTTCAATAGTGAACTGCTCGTGCTGTAGAGCGATGTTGACTTGATCAGAAAAGACCAGATAATGAGATGGTTATGGTTACATGGTTAGGCCCACTTGAATTCCTTCTAGCTCTAAGCGGAAAGGCATGTAAGCTGATACTCTTTTCTAAGAGACGTCGGAATGTATTCGTTTGGTTTGCTTCCATCCTGAAAAGTTATGCCATTAACAGTTAGAAAGGGCGATTCTTTAAGAGGTACTTTTTTCTAAAATACAAAACATATAAAAAGTGCAGGTTTATCGAGTAATCTTTATTATCATACAAAAGAACAATTTTTTCTTTGAAATATTGATGGTAACTACGGTTAACATGGTTCATTCTGAAGTTCAGATTTTCGATGACGAGTTCGATCATTACCCGTGGTGTTTACCCAATGACTCGACTAATGTTGGCTTTCAATTCTTCAATTGTAGTCGGCATATTGAACTTTACGTAGCACCGAAGAAAATAAGGGTTAGAGGTGTAATGTCACATGATCCAGGTGGCCAATTCAATAGTCTAAAGCGTGAATTTCGGTGAACAGTTTCAGATGTGGTCAATTTGGTTGCGTAGTATTCAGTAATTAAAACCGGGTCTCAAACTCTCGATGTTGTTTCGCGAATTGTGTGTTCGATAGGCCGACTGTTTGCACCATAAGTTGTTCAAAGTGCACAAAACACATTTCTCGTAGAATGCTAATACGGCTGAATAATTCAACGACACTGTGCTAGGCTAAGTCTTTTCACAAAGAAATATTAAGCAATATTGAACAAAATTACCATTTAAGTATAATACGACGCACGCATGTAATCCCTATTGGAAAAAGAACCTCGAGCCTAAATAGCTTTCCGACTGCGTTTAGAGGAGCCCTGTAATTGCGAACAAGCTTTAAACAGCAAATACTTGAGCACGGTCCAAAACGCTGATGCTTCCATTTTTCTATTGGCTCCTTACAGAATACTCGTTCTTGAAGGCATATGTTCAGCCCAGAGAAAGTTATTATCTCGAATGGCAGCCAAATACTGGGTCGGCCAACAGGCACCAAAGTAGTGGTGGGAGTACGCCGACCAGCGGAGAATTCCTGTTAACATTCGACATCACATATTTGCTGAAAGCAGTTTTCGGAGTCTTTTGCTTTGCTTTAGGTGGCGCTACAGTCCGGAGTGCACCTGAGCCTCAATCAACAAGCGTCTCCAGCTAGCTCGTTCATGTGCGAGCTGTCTCCAGTTTCGCACACTAAGTTGGCTGAGGTCCCCTTCGGTGGCGTACGCCACCTGAGTCTCAGTCTTCCTCTATTGCGCTGTTCATCGGGGGCTGCGCCGCTCTGTATGCATCTTGCGTAGCTGCATGTACTTGCCGTCATTTTTCATCATACCAGGGGTTTCGTTGTGGTGGTCGAGTAAAATTCAGTATATTAGAAGCGGCATTTCTGATCGCTTTTGGCTGTGTTGCCACTGGTCTTCGATGCTTGATGCTGGCGGCATCGGACCTCTTAAGAGATTAAGAGACACTCGATCGGAAAAGGACTTGGCGATCTCTTGCGATTGTAGCCGTCTGACGTCAAAATTCCCCACAATATTAGCTTGTCTTGACGTTCTTCAGAATATCCGCAGGCAGCCATACCTTGGCTACAACAAGGTAATGGTCCGAGTCGATGTTGGCTCCTCCGAACGTACGGACATCCATAGTACTGGAGGAGTGCCGCAATGTGGTCAATCTGGTTGACTGTTGATTGATCAGGAGTTCTCCAAGTCTACTTGTGAATATCGAGATGGGGGAACCGCGTGCTAGCTACGGCAATGTTTCGTCCCGCCGCAAAGTCGATAAGTCTGAATCCATTATCGGAGGTGGTGTTCTGAAGGCTATATCTTCCGACAGTGCTACCAAAGATGCCTTCTCTTCCTACGGGTATTGCTCATAGGTCTTGTTCAAGAGCTAACAGAAGGCATCTTTCGTGTCGTCATCTTTCTCCTCTGTGGGGGCATGCGCGCATATAAGGCTAATGTTGGCAAATTTAGTCTTGATGCGGATTGCTACGAGGGGCTCGTTTACATGCCGGAAACTCAAGACATCTTGCCTAATTCTGGCTCCAACAACAAATCCGCATCCAAATAACTGCTGCTTTTTCCATTGATAGCAAGCTCCGTAGTAGATGTCGCAATTTTTCACCCTCTTTTTGCGGCCCATCCCATCGCAATTCTTGGGTGGCGGTAATGTCTGCTTTACAGCAGTCTAGTTCTTCCACTAGTTGTTAGGCTGCACGTGGCCTGTTATGGGACCTCGAGTTCCACGTGCATATCCGCAGTTCATTGTCCTTAAATCGTTTGTCTGCAGTAGATCCGTCCGTATCCGAGGCTTGTTGTTGCTGTGTACGGCTATTCTGCTTATAGACGTAGTTATTGAGCCACACGTTGAACAAAATTTTGGTCGAAAACAGTTGATCTTCTTGAAGCTTTTCAAGAGCCCATCGATTGAAACGCAGAAAACTTTGTAAATCGGCCGACTTCAGTTCTTACTTGAATTGAATTTTATATGCTTTAAGACGAAGACCTCTTCTTGTAATACAAACAGCTACAACAATTAAGTAGAACTCAGATTCGACTGATCGTAGGCTTTCATACAAGGCACTGCCGTGTGAAAAAATACCTAATGACCATGGGCATAATACAAGACACTACATGCAGACTGTGCAACGAGGAAGTGGAAACTGCAAAACACACGCGCTGTATGACTGCAATGGTTTAATCAAAACAGGTCAGCGTTACCTAGGTAAATTCTTCCTCGAAGTGGCGGATATAGCTGCCATCTTACCTAAAGACTTAGCCGCTTTTCTTACAAAGTGTGGCATCATAGATGAGCTTTGAATGGAGGACATCCTACCTACCTGTAGCTGGAGTGATCTAGGAAATATTATGAAACCTCCCTTAACAATCTAACAATCTAGCAGAAGTACTATATTTCGTTGCTGGTTACAGAAGTTCCTTTCAACCTTGGAACAGCTTCTATTTTGTCCAGAGTTAAGGCAGGACAGTGACAGATTCGCTGAGAGCCAGTGTAAATGACAATATCGTCGCTTTACACAAATTGTATAAATTCATTAATTTGCCCTTCACATAGAAACCACCTTACACTTTGATCATCGGTGTCATAGTATCCTGCCTCTAGTTCTTCAATAGAGAGATACAAGCCGCAATGGCCAAGAACTCACTGCGGATGATTGATGTCGTATTACTCACGGTTGCAGTTGCATTTGGCATCTCTGCATACATATCTTAGCTGTGAAGCGAATTTTAAAAAAATGCCAGAAGATTGGTAGATTAAAAACTTCCGCTCGCCCGCCGCTTTTTTCAATCACGTCCAAATTTAAGGCAACCGTTGACCCATTTCACCTTGAAGTCGACTGTCACAAAATGCTTTTGATAGCATTCATCAGAATTCGTATCTCAGATGTTTCCTATTTTATATTGGAGTTCACACTCCAGATGAAAACAATTCGAGAATGGAAGTCACGTGTGTGGATTTGGAATTACCACTTTAAGTTCCTTAGTCGGTATATGTATATACCCGCACTGCAGAATGAACCTATATTTCACTTCAAACCTCATTGAAAAAAATCTAGAAGCAAACGATTTGAGGAAAACATAATGTAGATACAGGAGAATTCCAATAACTGTTACCACTCGAAGTTGTTCATCTACAATAGAAAATGCTCCTTCCAAATGGTTACCTCATTAGTTGGTATTTAGTTACTAACTAAGGCTCCATCAAAGGTATTATGTGAACTTAAACATCTGTTGAATATTGATATCTGTAGTGAAATTACAGTTTTTGTTTCTGTTTCCTCCTACCCTTCGTATGGAATACTTTCTGCTCCAATTCTTCAATGAATATTCATTTGTACTGTTCAGCACTGATGAGTAGGATTTTATTAAAACCTCTAGTAAAGGACGTTTCGCTGAATAACAAGGAATATTTGAAATTGTATTCCCATCCTTAATAATTGCGGTACTCTCCTCACGTTTGTTTGCAAAACCAAAAGGAATCAACTGAAGAAAAAAAAGTCCTTCGAGTGGGACTTACAATGAGTTATTGGGACTTAAACTGTGTACTTTCTGAAAGTCAATAATAATTTATTAAGAATCCTTTTTCGAACCGAAAATGGGAGTAGGTAATGCTGCACTTGAAATTGGGTTATTTCAACATTGTGACAGGGAACAAGGATTCGACTGAAAAGAGGTTTCAACTAGAAAGATTCATAAGATGGTTACGAACAAAAGAAAAATGAATAAAATGGGTTCCAAGTCTATAATTAGCTCAGAGATTCATCTGTATGCAGAAAAATGTTGGTCGAGTGGTTACTAGGGCAGCTCTACTCGTATTAGTATATATTCTCTTGGCAATGACCTATCTTTACAATGGGTGTTCTGTTACTAATTGCAATTGAAGCGGACTCTACGCCAAATACCTTTCTTAGGAATTTTAACTTACGAGTTTGTTTCCTAGACAACGTCGTTGATGCTGCTGCTAATATGATCACAGAAGTTTTCCCCTTGGAATGGGGTTCTTTGTCCCTCATCGAAAAGAAACAGCGTGATTGTACTTGAGCTATAAGGAGACTGCCAGTCATTCCAGTAGTCAGTTTCTTGGATAATGCTTCTCTGGTTGCGACAAACTTTGTGGTCAGCTCAACACATCCAAAATGTGCTCCAGCTACACTCAAGCTCGATAAATCTTTAATGGGATGGATCCAGTTTCGCACTCGGTCACCAACAGGAGTACTTAAAGATTTTTAAAATCACAAATTCGATGGTCCAGATGGTTTATCTTTCCATCCCGTCCCCAAAAAATCGAATCTTTTTCTCTCTCTTTCAACTGATCCATTGTACCTACGTACGAAGATAAAAATAAAGGTGAGCCATCTGTTGGTATCTTTTTGAATCCAATGCTATTTTGACACTGACAGCTATCACCTGCTCAAAAAATTGACAGAAACTCCCGACTCGTATTACATTTCTTCGATAAGAAATGCAAAGCTACTTCCAAATTGGATGTTGTGTTGCCGAAACAGTGCGAATTTTGAAAAGAGATTTCGGTAAAAAAAGTGCATCAACTGAAGCTAGGGTACTCAATTTCGTAAAGAAAGTTCTTGAGACTGGTTTGGTTATTGACAATCCGCTTTTGTCCTGTGCGATCGACGGAAAATATTGCAGCTGCTACCGAAAGTATCTTTCTAAGCCTGAGATCTCAGCAACTGAACATTAGTCGCGCTAGCTTAGGGAGATTTTGCACAAATAAGCAAACGTAAATAAGCAAAATCATAAACTTGTGACTGTTTAATGTGGTTCGACGGAGGTGGAAGATTTGCCCCGTAGGAAACGTAAGTTCCTACTTTCCGAATGTGTCCGGTCTAGATGGGACTTGAACGACAAAGGCAGGATTACTTAAAGCTTCATTCGGGACGTGTCGACCATGAGCAACGTACTAGAGCTGAGTTTCAACCTCAGTCTAGGTTTTTTGCTGACCGGGCATGGCTCCTTGAATGCTGTTCTGAGATATGAGAAGCCTTAGCGAGGCTGCAGGATGTATGTGCGGGCTCTCCTTGAGGACGAGATGCATGTTATGTGCATGTATCCAGCCTATTCAGGTGTTAGAGATTTGCAAGCTATGGGCATCATTTACGATGGTGTGGCCTGCGATGTTAGTGGAGCTCTCCTTAACAGAGCAAAATTCGAAAGAATTCTTAGCTTTGCAAATGAAATTTTTCGTCATAGACGGCAAAGAAAGCTAGCTGGTGGCAAATAATAATAAGTTGGACAAATGACTCCAATTCTGGACAGTGCCTGTTGTTATACTGAAAGTAACCGCAAAGTTGTGAAGCTCGACCGGAGCTATATTCTGGGACCGTGGGACTAAGTAACAATCGTTGAAAAGTAGTGAATAGTTTTTTTTTATAGCTTTTCTTAAAAAGAATCTAACAGATTGTTTACCATTTATAAAGCATCAATATTAAAACCCTTCTATACTGTACTCATAGGTGATGCTAGTTGACACACTCGAACACCGACGTTATATCTCCTGCCTCATCGTGAACTGTTGTGTAGTGTGTCAATAGTTTAGGCATTAAATACTTCATCTTTAGAATTTTATCGGACCGAACAAGTGCAGAAACATTCTACTGCAACTTTCGACCTACATACATATCACTATCATGAGAGACTATTCATGAAAATAAAAAAGAGTGTTGGTGACAACAGAGAGTCCTAGGGCATACCAATACTCCGAAGGCATCAAACTTGAAGGTGACCGATGCAACTGAAATTGACCTTCCTAGAAGAAACAAATAATCTACTTAAAGATTTATCGATACTGAATGTGTGCATCTTTAGCGTTCAGTCTAAAGGGCTGGTAACTGGAGTGTGGACATAAATGTGCCTTCGAATATAGGTGCATTGGTAGAGCCGTTCTAAACCTTTTTCTTCTGGTTTGATATTCTTTAAAGAATGAGATAAAAAGGATTTCATTTCAACATGGTAGGTGTAAAAAACCATTCAAAGCGCTAGGGATATGGCTATCAAAGTCAGGTACTCCGGTGGAGATTTTTCCTTAGCGAAGATCTCAATACATTGTGATTCGGACACAATCGATTTCAAGTAGTAGCCTGGCACAAGCATATACGCCAAACTCTGAGGAGCAGTAAGCTGCATGTAAGGCTTATTAGTTGGATTTCTTTCATGTGCTTAAAAAGGCTTTGTTTGTAGTCCAAGATGCAACTTGCCAACCAGCGCGGAGAATCCTGCGTTACCTCGCTTTAAAATCTTGTGGTCAATTCCTGTCTGCAGGTCGGAATGCTCTTTCCTTTGCGATGGTGCAGGATTGTCGACTTAGAGTCTACGCTTAGATGATATACACACCAATACTGGCTGTTGAGCCATAACTATCTATTAAACAGTATGTGACGAAAAAAGTGTTCAGCCTATTTTGCCTGCATGAGGGCTTTCCCTAGCACGCCTAGCTCTGCTCTATACGAATTGCTGGATATCCCTTACTTTGATACTTAGAGATACGATATAGACTTTCCTGTGATGAAGAACTGTTTTCGCCAGAAGTCTAGATGTGACACTGGTATCTATTTTAAAGGTGACAACGTTTGATTCCAATCTTCTGCACCTGTCTTCCATGCTAAGGATTACGTAATGATAACAATAAGTTTCACAACTTGAAAGCTAGTTTAAGAATACAAGACTTCTTTGATTGCAGTTAGAAGGCTGAATTTATTGAGTCATGTTTGGGTCCGAGGTCATAATGGGATCACTGGAAACAAAATCGCAGGTGAATTTGTCAGGCAAGGCGCAGAATAGAGTTTCTCAGGGCCCAAGTCTATGGTGTCTATTGAAAGTTTGGTTGCATATGAGAATAACCGAAAGTGGCATGCTTTTTCAGGTTGGCGGTAAAGCAAACCAATGCTTTCCGGGGCATCTAAGAGTTCAGTGAATTTCACGATTTTTATCAACATGAAAGACTGTATGCTTCACAATGCCATCGTGTCAGAGCACTACGGTTTTGATGAGTTTTGCTACGAGTTTACATATGTAGCTACACAATACTCGTAATATAGAAATTTATGGAACCAGTCACGAGGACTCACTTCCCCTCTCAGATGGGGAGACTTCTCAGCCACTTCCTAAAGAGGGGCTTCTCGGTGCAGATTTATCGTCATCTTAGGGCAGATATAGTACTATTTCAAAGTCATTGGTGATGTACTGAGGAAAGCTCTCTCAATTAGTTCTGCTCTATCAAAGAATACAAGTTTTAAGTGTACCTTATTTTCTTGTCAGGTAAAAGGCGTTGCAGTTAGGTTTCCTTATCCGAAGAATTGGTTCTTAAGAGATCCAAACGAGCCCTGGCTTCTCTCTAAGGGTGATATGCTCAAAACTATTAGTGAAACGGATAGTTTGATTTGAGGCTGCGAGTTGAACTTTTACCCCAATGACAGAATGGTAAAGGTACGTCAATGATAGTGACATTGAGATTCTTTCACGATGACCTCAATTTCTGAATGTTGCCTCGCCTCAGTTTTACGGTTCAAATTTTGGTTCTAAGTGCAGCGAGTCCAGAAATCGTCAGAAACCTCATCTTAACCTCTTTTCAACTTATTGTCATGAAGGAACGGGTTCTGCGAGTATATATACGAGTACCATATTCTAGTATGAAATTGAATTGAATTTCGCTTCTATAATGTGATTGACTCAAGCATCACATATGATATGCTACAACGTTGTCCTGTGTTTGATTTTCTAAAGCACGCCTACCTATTTTTTAATAAGTCCCCAAGTCCAATATACTATTTGATATGAGCCCACTGTTGCTGCTGTAGGATTACGTAAAGCTGCTCTCTTTTGGGAGCTGCTGAGCTATGATGCAGACTATTTTCCAAATCTTCTAATGGTTGTGGTAATCAAAAGCTACGGCCGTACAGTGTTTTTCAGCTAGTTAGATGCCCTTTAGGAGTCTGAGAGTGGTAAGAAAAAATGAACCTCACTCTGACCATTTTTAGACCACGTTATTAAGTATGATCAAACTGATTACCTTGTTTTGCTTAATGTGGTATTCTCCGCTTAATCTTCGATTATTGTTTGATCATATTTGGAGAAATATGGACCATTTGTCTTATTGAAATCTACTACAACTAATTGTAGCTAACGACGGGTTGCCCCGCTTTGTATTCAAAGTTGTATCTCCTATTCATCGCGTACTCCTTGAGAAGCATTTAAAAAGGGATAGGTGGCCCCCTTTCGATTTGTTTATATGAAAAAGAAGAGGCCCAACCGAAAAAATCATTCTCATTGCAGAATTTTTATTATTTTTTTTTCCCCCCGGCGAGGGCAGGTGAAAATCTTCCATCAGACACTATGAGGATCGCGAGCGCGTGCTCATAGTAGTGTGAGATTCTTACTCACTACAAATACCTCACTTCGATAGTTATGTTTGATACTGCAACTAAGTAAAACTTATCAAGCAGCTTTTTCATCACAATATAAGCTCGTTTGGTAGGTGACTTTCCATTGAAAGATCTTACATGTTCCGCTTTTTTAACGCGGTTTCAATTTATCGTGTCAGGTCCAGAGGTTAAGGTCTTTGAAGACGGCGCAATAAATTGTGTTCATCCAGAATTTCTAGGACTGAATTATTAATATGCCCGTTTAACCGGATCTTATGCTTTCTTGCGAAGTTTCTTGCTTCATCTTCGACAGTAGTAACTCCAAGGTCACGATGCAGGTCATGATGACTTATAAACCACGGTGCATGTACAATTTCTCGTAGCACTTTATTTTCAAATGTTTGTAAAATACTAATATTTGTTTTCTTGGTACAAGCCCAGAGTAGTATACCATAACTCCACACCGGTGTTAGCACCTGCTTATATTAAAGCAGCTTGTTTTCTACGTTAAGCTTGGAATATTTACCAAGTAGCTAGTACATTTCTCTTTTCTTTTTCACGTGCGTTTTCCATTTGAGCTTTGCATCGAGTGGCATGCCCAATTATTTAGCTTTATTAGCAAACGGAATACAGACCGAGTTTATGTGGATGGACAGGTGACTTATTTTACTGTAAGTAAAGTTTACTTGCACTGATTTGGTCTCGCTGAGAGCGATTCGTCAAATCTTTGTCCAGTCATGGTTCTTCTATTGTTTTTTCGGCACCTAAAATGGCAGTGTCGTCGCCAAATGTGGCAAGAACAATCTCCTCGAATTGTGGTATACTATATATCTAGTATATAAAAGACACAGGAGTGGACCGAGCATACTTCCCTGCGGTACACCGGCCAATATATCTTTAAACTGCGATACGTCATTTCCGTATCTAACACGAAAAATTCTATTTTCAAGATACTTAGCTAATATGTTGCGATGGCAGAATTTGCCGTAATTTTAACTTTAAACCTTCGTGCCAAACCTTGTCAAAGGCTTGAGAGACGTCAAGAAATACGCTTGAGCAAATCTTTTTACCTTCAAGAGCTTTTTCAATTACGTACGTCGGTAGTTCTATGCACCTGATCGATAGTCGAATGCTTAATCCGAAATCCAAACTGATGGTTGGGAATAAGACTTTTGTCTTCAATAATTGGCCTTAACCGTTTTGACAGGATTGGAAAGAGAAAGCACATGCTCGAGTCCTATTTTTATATCTTCGTTATGCTCGATCATCTTTTTGATATATATATATATATTGCAGAATTCAAAGCAGAGTTTTCGGGTACCAAGATACCTTTGATGTGCATTGCTTTGGTTAACAATAACTTTCACACCTGGCCTGGAGGGAGAAATACGATTTTAATTTTTTCCACTCTTTTTAATCTTACAAGGAGGGATAGACAAATGGACCACCTTGTCAATGCCGCCATACCTTCTTTACAGTGCTTACTAGTGCTACCAAGGCTACTAATAGGGCTCTGGCTTGATTGATTCCATCTCTATCCACTACTTAGTATTCGGGCGTCTTCGTTATAATTCCTGAAAATCAGTGGGACTACCACTGCTTCTTTCTGCTTTTTTTATTTCAGAATCCAGTTGCAATGACGGTTATATACATATGCACGACTGGTACAATACTGGTACGAATAAAGTTATCAAACAAAATTGGAATTTTTTTTTTAGAAATTCACAGAAATATATCATCTCCCTTAAAAACCATTAAAACTTTTCAACTCCCTTAATGTTTCATTTCGTTCACTAAATGTGGCAACTATTTCGTAGTGGCATTGTGTGGTTTGTTAGAAAAGTTTCGAGTTTGTACATGATGCATGACACAATATCCTGTTTCCCTAAATTACAAACAGACGTTTATATACTCTTATGTAGCAACAATATTTCTATATTGGCGAAATAGTAACCGAATGGGGAGAATCTGTGGAGCCACACTCGTAACAATATCGTTGAGCTGTTTTCGAATTTAACTTTTTTAGCCACAGGATGTTGCTGTTTTGAATAATATGAAACGTATTCTTGTTGTTTTTTTTTAGATGAAAAGATGTTTTGACAACTTTCAAATGAACCGTACAATATTTATGGTGACCATATGTGTCACAGGATTTGATTGAAAGTGTTTTCGGAATTTCGTACTACTACGTCCGGAGAGCAAAGATTTACTACGTGGATATGAGACTTTGAAGTCGAACCGTGGCATCAGAAGGCGCTTGTTTTGTCTTGCGTTGAAAGGTGGAAACCTTGCATGAGGCACAATTGGACCGACGGATGTTATTAGGGCTGCATTTTATATTCTTATCGGCTTAAACCAACTCCGGCCGTTGAATATAATTTCACGAGCGTCGGCTCCAAGACTAAGTATATCCTCGACGATTCGATTCTAGGGTCTAAGGAATATATGCGCTGTTGTGTAGCCAACAAGTATCCAGTTTTCTTTATTTTGGAGAATGTACTAAATATAACAATCTTATGGTGAGTGGGCCACTGACGGTAACGAATTGTTACCGTGAAACCATCCTCTCGGGTTCGTTCTTTGAAACAGATATGTGATGCCAAAAACTGGGTCAAATTGGAGGTTGGAGCTTGTGCCGCTGGGGCAACTGCCCGACCATGAAAAAAAAGGCGAAAGTTAACAAGCCGAAATACTAAAACTATTGACTATTCATAACCCGCCTACGCGAACTAAGAACATCGTCATTCGAGTATGCATGTGGAATATTAGGTCCCTTAATATGCCATGTACATCCGAACAAATAGAGGAGTCCCTGGACTGCTACAAAGCAGATATTACCGTGATCCCAGAAGTGCGATGGCATGGGCTGGACAAGAAGAAGAAGAAATTGCAACGATTGTTATCTAAGACAAGAAATATTGAGTTTCCGACATGTGAATAAGCATAGCAATCCGTATCAAGGCTAAATTTACTAACACTACCCTTAAAAGTGTGCATGCCCCGACAGAGGAGAAAGATGACGACACCAAAGACAGCTTCCACGAGCTCTTGAACAAGTCCTTCGAGCAATGCCATGGCTATGACATTAAAACTGTCCACGGCAATTTTAATACAAAGCTAGGAAGAGAGGGCATCTTTGGTAGAACTATCGGAGAGTATACCCTGCACGTCATTGCCTCCGATAACGAGATTCAGGCTAATTGACTTTGCGGCGGAGCGAAACATTGTCTTAGCTGGCACGCAATTCCTCGGACGGCTACAATCGCAAGAGATCACCAAATCTTTTTTCACTCGAGTCTTTGCTAAGGATTTGAAAAGAAAATTCCTGCAGGCTGTACCTATAACGACGAAGTCGAACCAAATATCGCTGTCAGGCTGAATCAACCGAATCAACCTTTCACCCTGGACGATGATGACCAACAATTCCGTCCACCCGACTTGGATGAAGTGAAGATAGCCATATCTAAGCTGAAGTCCAACAAGGCTGCTGTAGCGGACGGCCTGGATGCCGGGCTCTTCCAAGCGGCAGGCGATGACTTGGTAAGAAGCATACTCCAACTCATGTGTAAAATATGGTCGGATGAAAGTATGCCAAATGAATGGAACTACAGCATTATTTGTTCGATTCTCAAGAAAGGTGACCCTTTAAACTGCTCTATTTGCAGAGTCTTTCTAACATCGCCTTCAAGATCTTATCTGGCTTATTGTGTGAAAGCCTGAAGCCTTTCGTCAACAACCTGATGAGTCCATATCATTGTGGCTACAGGCCAGGAAAGTCCATTATCGACCAAAAGTTCACACTACGGCAGATCTTGGAGAAGACCCATGAACTTCAGATAGATTTTAAGGGCACGTACGACAGCGTCTATGGAGACGAGCTATACAGAGCAATGTCTAGTTTCGGCATCCCTGCCAAACTCGTCTGTCTGTGCAGGATGACGATGGAGAATGCACTCTGCCCCATCAATGTCGGTAAAGATCTTCAACATCATGAAAGAATAGTGTAAAACGGACGCGCAAACACAAGTGGCACAATCTTCAAAAGTCCGTCCAGTTACTCGCATACGTCGATGATATTAACATATCGGGAGAAAGCAGCGTGATGGTAGTGGCGCTTTCGCGAGTATTGAGACGATCGAGGCTAGGTCCACCTGGATCGTAAAACTACCTCAAGTAAATAAGTAATTTGTACTGTGACAGTGAATCACAGGCAACAGGCAACTATTCGGAGATACTCGTAGCTGTCTATAGACTCGATCTGCCTTTCAATGCAACGATGTATTAAAATCTATTTTACAACTGCTTGCTTAAATAAGCTCCAGGCAAACATGATATGAGCCGATCCCGATGCACTGTTGGTCTCCACTTTAGGTGCGAAGACGCATGGATCCTGTGATAGGCTTCTCTGGGTGATGTGTAGAGTAATAGTATAAGGAATGGCAAAGTATATATAGGTAGTATGTGTATTTTGTGATGTTCTTATCCTGTATCCTCTGTCAAATGTCGTGTTGAAATTTGGGTCCCTCAGACTATTTCCTTCAAATAGGGTGTGCCACTTTCAGGCACCATTGAGTTAAAACCCCAAAAATACACTTGACACCAAAATAAATTACAGCAAAGGCATTCAACATTCGCTCAGTCAAAGGACTATTTTAGCAGATGCGGTTGACGCATGGGTTAAAATCGAAAAACCCTGAAACACGTGTTTAATTATTTTAGATGATACTTGTAAACATTTGTTTTATTTTCGGTAACCAACATCAAAAGACATTGACACTGCATCTACTACCGACTTTAATCAATTTACAAAATTTCTACCTTTGAGTTCAAGTTACAATGTATCTATATCCCTAATTAATATACCAAAAAATTAACCCTAACCGCAAAAGTAGGTAAATTTAGAATAGCACTGAGGCGTTCGCTAACATTTATGAGGATATTGCCCCAGTTACAGAGCAGGTACTACATGCATCTATAATTATAACGCATTTGCGAAAATAAACTTCACAACTACATACGAGTAGTTCCTGTGTATTTTAAGGAGTAAAAGTTTGGTTTTCCTTGGATCTTAAGACATTCAAGATGTAGATGAAAGTGGTTTAGAATAATAAAACGTAACTGGGTAGTCCCCTTCACTGTAGAGCAATGGCTTCAAGACAATCCGGAAAGGATCTCATACGTAAGTCTTGGCAAAACTACGATAATGTTGAGAAAATAAAACTTTATGTAAAGTGTAATGAAACATTTTGGAAAAACATGTTGTCTTTGCATATTAAAATTAACTTGTGTGTATGTAGGAATAGACGAACATACATACTCGTAGTATGACTTGCACTTTAGGCAATAAAGGGTACTGTACAGATGAGGAAAGAATCTGGTATCATACGAGTTCCGTTTCTGGGATAAGTAGAAACAATTTTGGATTAAAATACATCTGATACATTTTCGGTTTTTTCACTGTCACTGTATCCTCGTCTTTTACGGCGCAGCTTACCTTTCTTGCTTTGCGAAGCAATATCTAGACAGTTGAATCAAGAACCACCTCTTTAACGTATCAGATAAACTAAAAGTTTGGCGTAGTTTTTGTGGCACGTTGGTTGAGTATCTTTTGGAAAACTTTCTTTGCCTTCATTTGAAACAAATGTCTCAGCAACTTTTCTTCATAACTCAATTGTGGGTTGAGGGAAATACACTTACTGTGTCAATTACTACGACGTTGACCCATTTTCTTAAGTTTCTGAGATCCATTGTACTCGCATGTTAAAAATTATTCCTTCCAAGTTATGACAGAAGTACGCTATAAGGAATAGCTCATAGTCTTGCTTACTGCAACACTGTTGCGATGATTCCAAACATTTACGGAATAACACCAATTGATAAAGCTGTTCTTCCACATGGACGATGGATGGAAGAATCAAACTAACGATAATTATGTAGAATGTTATATAGTATAAGCGATGACAAAAAGTAAAGTACACTGTCTTTGAAGTGCATAGCTTAGCGTGACGACATTGGCTGTAATGTAAGATACACATTTTATTTATATCGAAAAGCGGTCTAAGCCATTGTATTGTCTCTGTGTAGAATACAATTGTTATATAAATAAGTATACTCAGAGAGGAATGGTTGGTCCGAGACTTGATTTTCAGCAAGAAGCCATGTTTTTAGTACACTAGCAAGCCTATGCTAGGATCCAAGACAAATTGGAGGCCAAAACCAATAACTTTAAGTAAGACAGTATGTTAAAGTCTATGAAAATGAGCAAACTCATAACAGTCTATAATGTCATCTTTATCAGCACCAGCGATGTATTCTACGGTCTTTAATCGAGATCTCTAAAACCCCCTTTAGATAGTTATATATCAAGCGAGTAATAAAGTGTGACCAGATAGCAATGAAAGTCTTTCCAATTGTTATCTTTCAGCACCTGTCAAATTTACCAATGACATCCAGCTGTTTAAATATTTAGTAAGGTTCGCCAATTCGTTTTATACTTGTCGAACGTTCGAAAATTATTAAAAAAAAGTTTTTGTTGAAATGTTGGCTCAGTTGTCAGTATGCAGGCAATTCGTCGCACAGTGGAAAAGTTTGACGGTGAGTACAATCTTTTGGATCTTAAGCCACCAACCAGACAGAGATTGATGCAAAATGAAGAAAACATAGCCGCCATCGAGGCCAGTATCGCAGAAGACACAGAAATATCGATTCGTCGCCGATCAGCTGAATTATTTTGGCTTACATCAGTCAAAATCTGTGTTGACGCATGAATTGAAGCCGCACGGCCAACGCCGAGAGTTTGCTTATTGGGTACTGGAAATGTTGGCCGGAAATCCGGATTTTGGCCAACAAATCATCTTCTCGGACTAGGCCCATTTTTGACTCAGTGGCAATGGCAACCAGCAAAATTGGCATTATTGGAGCAATCACAATCCACAAGTGTTTGGCCAAGCATCAATGCATCCACAAAGATTGACTGTTTTGTGCGGTTTATGGCATGGCGGCATCGTCGGACCTTATCTCTTTCGAAATGAGGAAGGATACACAGTTACCTTCAATGTCCTCAGGTATAGAGCGCTGTTGACCGACTTTCTGTAGTCAAAGCTCGACAACATCGTTATATCCGATCAGTGCAGTGGTTCCAACAAAACGGGACAATATGCCATACAAGCTACGCAACGCTCGAATTTGTGAAGAAGAAATTTGGCCAATGGGACATCTCATGGCGAGCCTCCATCAATTGGACCGACCGCTCGAAGCACTGCCAGCGAAGACAAGACGACCATTTAAATGATGTGCTATTCCGCACATAATGGCATGAATGTACCTTTAAAATAAAACCAAAGTCAATTTTTATATCTCACACTGTGGTTGTTTTGTTTTAATTTTTTTCACGCTTGTATAACTCGATTGCTATATTACCACAGCCTAAATCATCAGAGGACCTTTAAGGTGGCACGAATATACTATTAGATCATGTTTATATGGTAACAAGATTGATTTTCCACCATTTGGCTTTGGCCAAATGAGAATCCCACATTTAATATTGACTTTGGCTTGAAACATGATTATAATTCTCTTGATTCCTTTAATTTCAAACAAATCAATTCTGTACTAAACTCGTTCAAAACTTGAAAAAAAAATTCAAAAAACCAACGACTAAGGGATCGATTTTTCTGCTTTTAATGTAAATCTCTAAGCAAAATTATATCCGGTCCGTTGAAAGTAATAACAAATCGAAAAGTGAGATATTTTGGCACTTTATTAATTCAAGAAGAAAACCGGATGGGATTCCGAATTCAATGCATTTCCAAAATTTTAAACCTGTGAACAGTAAAACCACACCTAACTTCTTTTAATGCGTATACTCCAACCACAGTCAGATTATTATCCTTATTATCCGCCTTCAAGCTTTCGTTAAAGTGTATACATCGGTTTCTTCATACTTCTTCATACAGAGCCATAATGATGTTTTTATCGCTCTTAAGGCGCTTAAACCTTCGCCAAGTAGTAGCAAAGATGGTTTTCCTTTCATCATACTAAGTAATTGTTGGGGATTACTTTGTATCCTCCATCTTTCTAAATTTCAATACCCCCATCTCAGATAGTGTTTTTCTTGATGTTGAATAAAAAGCTTCATGACACCTATTCATAAAACCGCAAAGCGTAAGTGAGAATTACAAAGTAATTAGCAAGCTCAATGCATATCGTAAATTGTTAAAATAAAATTAAGTTCTTAATCAAAAATTATCTACTGGATGTGCGACACATCTTCGTTTCAGGTCAATCTAGCATTTATAGTAAAACCTAATCCCAATTTTCCCTTCGTCTGGAAGGAAATTGATATGAAGAATCAAATCGATTGACTTTAGTAAAACGCTTGATTCAGGTAATCATTGGCAGCTTATCTCCAAGTTCGAATCTTCCTAGAAATAAGACCGCATATATTGTATGTTATTCAATTCAGCAAATTTTTAGTTTTATTTTTGTAGCCAAAACCTAGTTTAAGATCTAATATTTAGTATTTTCGCGCAAAATTAAATTTATCATTAATCAGGCTGAGTCGAGCTAAATAAAATTAGAGACATATTGCGCAAGACATGCCGAGGAACTCCTACCTACTTTAAAAGTTATAAAAAATTACCTCAAGTCACTCCCATAAAAATTAAAGGGCCTATACATGACTCACTTTGAGAAAAACTTCTACAATCGTCTTTCCTAATTAAGCACATGTATTGAACCTAAATTGAGGAGGGCAATAAAATTGAGGTCAGGTAAGTTCAGAAAAGGATTTGCCTGGTAGGCAAAGTTCACCAAGTCTGTATCTCTTACCTGGTGTGCCATTCAGAATCCCTTTCATACCTATAAAAACTGCCCGAACGGCAAAATTGTGCAGTTAAGATTCAACCCTTTAGCAAAGAGGATCTATCAGCAGGATTAACTAAGAAGTCACAAATCCCATCACTATGAACGCAGTACAAAGAGAAGAATACATTAAGCTCAAGAAAATATACCAAAGAGCCAAACGGATATGGGAAGATGTTGGATTTGAAATTTATATGGAACCTTTGAATCCAGCTGAAGATCGCTACTCAATCGAACTGTGTCCTTGTGAACCAGCAATTATTAACGGCGAACCAACACTCGAGGATCTCTACGCTGGAATTAAACGATTCCAGGACTATAAGAATATACTCCAAAGGCTTTATGCAAAGTTGACTGCAGAAAATGATGGAAACTACAGAATTACCCTATATCGAGTCATTCGAAACCCAGATCAAGACCTTGACAACTATGTAGACGAAGATGAGGATTCTGGCACAGAATCTTGCCCTGAATTGAATCAATCCGACGCCGACGACTCGGATTCAGATGATGAATCTGATTGGGAATTCAATTTAGGGCCCAATATTCGCTTAGATCTCGATGATGAGTCCGAATCTGATGATGAAGAAAATTGGCAGCCAAATCCATTGTCCGACTCGGGATTGCAAGAAGAATTCGAGATCGGTTTGGATGGAGAGAATGGGGAAGATATGTAGTTCGAAAGGCAGAGGTCATGGAAACAGACGACCGATAAGGATTATTATAAATGAAAATGCTCAATTCGGAATAGATCAAATTGTACTTAAATATTTTTTGTAATTGAAGCATGAAACATTTTTAAATTGTATTAAAAAATTAAAAAATTTAAAAAATTGTATTAAAAATAATAATGTATAAAGTTTAATTAAATGTTTATGAAATCCAAAACAAAATATTTGATTATATTTTTTTTTGTTGAAAACGTTTGGAAAAGAATATTGTTTCTGGTGGTTTTCGAAATAATTTCTTCTTTTGGTTGGTAATCGTATAGAATGTAAAATGGTAAAATAAAGAGAATTGCTCTCGCTTCATCAGACTTTCGATATCCTTAAATTATTATTAATAATAATAAAAACATTTTGGAACCGCTGAGATTACATTGGGTTGCATTTTCGTTTTGCAATTTCGTAATCTCTTGGCACGTTTTTAATTATTTTTTGCGAGTAGTTTGCTACGTTCCATAAAATTTACAGAACTCAAGAATAAATTTCGTGGGACCGAACATATTCACGTGTTCATCTTATGCGCTCAACGGAGAATTTTGCGGCGTATGCGTCTGAAACCGAGAGCTTTAACGCGCCCATGATCTCAGCAACTGATCAGTTCGCATAAATTTTGCAATAACAAAAGTGAGCTTATGTGAGACCTTAATATCCAAATCCTACTCTTGGCTGCTTTAAGAGAAAATTTTTTCGAGTAAGTGGAGGAGGAAGTACAACGACGATGTACGAGAAGTACAGCAACATTAACTGACCCAAACGAATGGACCGGACTGAGTTGACTGGGGTATGTCATGTAGACCTGATGGACACCAACGCTCCAGTCTGAAGTGTATTCGAATCTGCCCTCAAAGAAACAATGCAGTAGAGAAAGACCGACACTCAGGTGACGCGTGCAAGGGGAACTCACCCAACTTAGATTGCAAAACTAGAAGCAACTAGCAAAAGATCGAGCTGGTTCGAGACGGTTGTTTACTGAGACCCAGGTCCATCCCGGACTGTAAAGCCACCTAACAGTAAGTAAGTAAAGACACATCTGACAGAAGCAATCAGTGTCCTGCTTATACAGGGTCATCCATTTTGTGCTTTCGCCTTTTCTTCTTATCCTTTTATTAACCCTTTCCTCGTTATACGAACTTATGCGTAACGAGTTTCCCATTTTTACTGCATCGCTGCTGCTCCGCTTATGGGGTTGGCTAATGTCGCAGACCGCAGAACGCGTCTACATAATGCTCGGTCCTGGATCGCTTTAGTGGTTAACCCCAGACGTTGTTGCGCATTTGCCATCTGAAAAATCCAGGAATTCTTTTTCCGACCTCGTTTTCTTACAGTTGGAGTGACCGTAGTTGATAGTGCCTTTTTAACCGGATTTTCCGCAGATCTTCTTTGAACGTGGCAATACCAGCTTATTTTATTCGCCTCAAGCTGTTCGGTTACCGAATTCCTTATATATGGAGACTTCCTCTTATACGCGTAGATCTAATGCAATCGCGTTTAGTGACTCCACTAGACATCCTTAACATTTTCATTTCCGCTTCCGTCATTTTGTTTTTAAACGCTTCGTACATTGTCCAGCACTGTGAACCGTATATAAGAGCTGGTCTAACAACCGTGGTGTAGAGTTTCCCCTTTAATTTAAGTGGAAATTTTCGGTCGCAAAAGATTCCCGAATTTTCCCGCCATTTCATCCATCCCACACTCACTCTGTGGTTTACGTCGTCGTCACATTTCGCTCCTATGTTAACGATTGATCCTAAGTACTTAAAGATAGTGCTTTTCGGAAGAACTATTCCGTCTAACATTATATCCGGAACAGGTCGCAACGGATGCGCAAATGGGCACTTCAAATGCTCCGTCTTTGAACGACTTATTTTAAGCCCGTTTCTCTCTAGCGCATTTCTCCATGAATCTAAGGAGTTCTGTAAATCTTCGGCGTTATCGCTAAGTATAACTGCGTCGTCAACGAATCGAACTGGCGTTACATTTGCTTCTCGCATGCAGTCCTTTAAAAGATAGTCGAATACTACGTTAAAGAGGAAAGGGCTAAGTACGCTTCCTTGATGCACTCCGACATTAACTGGAAATTCTCTCGTTAATCCAGCAGAGCTTTTAACCGCAGTTTTCACGTTTCCGTACATGTCTTGCATTATTCTAGCATACGTTTCCGGTACGTTTTGAGACCTCAGCGCGGCCCATATGAGATCCCTAGGCACTCGATCGAATGCTTTCTCGAGGTCGATAAATACCATGTGTAAATCCTTAGACGAATCTAGGTGCTTGGATATTATTATTCGTAGGCTTTGGATAGCGTCCACCGTCGATCTTCCTTCAACAAATCCACACTGGCTATTATCGAGCTTTATTATTTGCCGAAGACGTTCGTTTAAGACTCTTTCGACGATTTTCATTGTGTGTGACATAAGCTTGATTGAACGGTAGTTGTTGCATTCTCGAGTGTCGCCTTTTCCTTTGTATAATGGAACCAAGAAGCTACTTCTCCATTGATTCGGCACAGGTTGTCCACATTTTAATTTATTTAAAAGTTTCGATAGCCAAACGCTGCCGATCCCCTCCATCTTCGACCAAAACTCTGATGGAATGCTGTCTGGTCCCGCCGCTTTCCCCGGCTTCATTTATCCAATTGCTATACTTATTTCTTCGATTGAAAAGTCCGAAACTTCCGTCTCGAATAGACCAGCTGTCGGCACGATATCACGTGGAAACTGTTTGTTAAGCAACTCCTTGCAGTATTCAAGCCACCGGTCACAAATTTCCTTTTCATTTGTTAGTAAACGACCGTCTGCGTTTTTGATGAATTTCGGCGAGGTTATTTCCATTGAATTTTTTTAGTATTGTACGACGTTTGAACTTCTTGGATAGCTTGTTTTCTATCCGCCGATCGTGAGGATATTTGATCCAACTCCTGGTACAGGTTTTCCGCTTCTGCCGCTCGAGTTCGAGCCAGGACTTTCTTTGCGATCTTTTTAAGACGCTCGTATTCAAGAGCCAGTCGAGCTTTTTCGATATCGTCGCTCCGATCGCATTTTGTCCACGCTTGGAATGCACTCTTCTTGCCGGCCACAGCTCGTTTGGTTTCGTCATTCCACCACCATGTTTCTTTGCCGACGTGATGGTATTTCGATATAGTCCCCAGATGGGACTTTGCGAGTGTTATGCATTCCTCGTGCATGCTGTTCCACATTTCTTGCAGGCTAAAGTTTGAGTGGTTTGACACTTGTATGGTCATTTCGAATTGATTGACTGTTCTTTTACCCCACCGGTAGTCTCCAGACGTGGGAACCCACTGATTGCATACAAACTTGTGGGAAAGTTTTAAGGTGTTAAAGTGTCACAGGCTCATTTTTGGTGTCATAGTTGCCTGTAAATGATTGGTGTCCCATTTAGTCGCCTCTTACGACAAGCTGGGACGCACTGCGGCACTATTCTTTATCCGATGCCGCACGGACGCTTGCTTTCGGAAGTCAATATATATAAAGTACATTTACAATACAGATGATAAGTACATGTAAATACCTAAACGATTATTTATTATCCAGAAATAAGATCACTTAGAACTTATTTTATTATGTTCTTTTCTTAGATCTCAAGGGGACATGACACCTTCAAATTTTCAAAAAATCAAAAATCTTTTTATAACTGTTCCTTACTTGTAAAATATTGAAAAATACGTTTTTAATAATAAAAACCTCAAATTCGGATTCTTAAATATATAACGAGTGTTTTAAGCACATCGCGTAAAAGCCGTACATAGTTAAAGTTAAAAAACTTTAAACGCGTTTTTCTCGAAACCACGTTTTTCGAGTTGGTGGGCGTGATAAAAAAAGGACTACTTGACTAATCTTATTGTGCACATTTTAATGCATGGATTGAACTACGGGCAGAAAGATCGGTATTATAGTTTTTGATTTTTGATACGATTTTGGACCCAAAAATTTACCATTTTCGAGAAAATGCCGCCATTTTGTTATTTTTCGACCAAAATTGTTTTTTGAAGTTCATTCCATGGCGACTTCGATGCTGATTAAAACCTCCTTTTTTTTATGGAGATGTTCCACTGAGCCGCAATCACGCCCGCCGTAATATTTTTTTCAAAAAATTCTAGTGGTTTTAAATCACATAAAAAAATTCTACAAAAATTTTTTTTTATGTCAAACTATATATGTAAAAGTTTCAAAATGATATCTTGTTTTTTATTAAAATTATACAAATATTAAAACAGTGAGTGGCTTGTAGTTAAGTAAATAGATTTTATTTAAAATATGTGTATTTCTGAATTTTCGCACGCTCGCTAATTCGTCAAACTGGATCGTTCTGTACATCTGAAATTAACTCACCTCGTGCCAAAATTTTCAAAAAAGAGAAAAAATCTACATTACTTACTTATCCTTTCACACCTGAGCAACCGCGAGCATGCCACAGCCATCTACTCTATGTTGCCTCCGTGACTGACTAAATTACTTACATATGTGATATAAGAAGATCACTATTTATAAGTCATTACAAAAATGCAATAGTTTCAAAATATTTTTATGCTATGTTATCCTTAATATTGGACTTTGAATTAATAGCCGAGTATAACGATTTTTTTAAGCGTTTTAAGAAAATGTTTTCACCAGGAAATAAAAACTAAACGTTTTTTTTTATATACTCGTAATTTGATAAACATGTTATTCATCTTTATTCAATTTAAAATTATAAATATTGTACTTATTTTTGTTGTATAAAAAATACGTGTTTTTTAACTTCTTGTTATTGAAATTATTTTCTTTACAATTTAAAAATGTTTCATGCTTCAAGTATAAAATATATTTAAAAATAACTTGATCTATTCTGAATTGAGCATTTTCATTTATAATAATCCTTATCGGTCGTCTGTTTCCATGACCTCTGCCTTTCGAACTACATATCTTCCCCATTCTCTCCATCCAAACCGATCTCGAATTCTTCTTGCAATCCCGAGTCGGACAATGGATTTGGCTGCCAATTTTCTTCATCATCAGATTCGGACTCATCATCGAGATCTAAGCGAATATTGGGCCCTAAATTGAATTCCCAATCGGATTCATCATCTGAATCCGAGTCGTCGGCGTCGGATTGATTCAATTCAGGACAAGATTCTGTGCCAGAATCCTCATCTTCGTCTACATAGTTGTCAAGGTCTTGATCTGGGTTTCGAATGACTCGATATAGGGTAATTCTGTAGTTTCCATCATTTTCTGCAGTCAACTTTGCATAAAGCCTTTGGAGGATATTCTTATAGTCCTGGAATCGTTTAATTCCAGCGTAAAGGTCCTCGAGTGTTGGTTCGCCGTTAATAATTGCTGGTTCACAAGGAGACAGTTCGATGGAGTAGCGATCTTCAGCTGGATTCAAAGGTTCCATATAAATTTCAAATCCAACATCTTCCCATATCCGTTTGGCTCTTTGGTATATTTTCTTGAGCTTTATATATTCTTCTCTTTGTGCTGCGTTCATATTGAAGGAATTTGTGATTTCTTAGTTGATTCTGATGATAGATCCTCTTCGATAAAGGGTTTAATCTTAACTGCACAATTTTGCCTTTCGGACAGTTTTTATAGGCATGAAAGTGATTCCGAATCACACAACAGGTAAGAGATACAGACTTGGTGAACTTTGCCTACCAGGCAAATCCTTTTCTGAACTTACCTGACCTCAATTTTATTGCACTCCTTAATTACTGTTTATTACTTGTGCTTAATTGGGAAAGTCGATTGAAGAAGTTTTCCTCAAATGAGTCATGTATAGGCCCTTTTATTTTTATGGGAGTGACTTGAGGTAATTTTTTATAACTTTTAAAGTAGGTAGGAGTTTCTCGGCATGTCTTGCGCAATATGTCTATTATTTTATTTAGCTCGACACAACCTGATTAATACTGAATTTGATTTTGCTCAATAATACGAATAATACACATTATATCTTGTAAAGGTAGTTCACCTAGAATGTAGAGATTTCAGTATTCTATGAATCGGATAAAAGTTCCATTGCATTCGATAAAAATAAATCTGGTTAAACGCTTTTGATCACTTTTGATGCGATCCGAACGAACTAAATATCACAATCTTCTTTCCAATGGTAACTGCATATTTAAGGAATGGTCTAACGAGGGGGGATTATTATGATAAAAGAGAAAAGGGATCACATAAACATTCAGTATTTCTTTTCATAGAGTCAATTGTTGAACAAGCTTTGGATAAGATATGGTTAATATGGGCTATAAATGAAAAAGCATTATTTAATTTGATATCCAAGTCGTTGACTTCAAGTGAAATAAAAGTACTTAGTTTTGCTTGTAAAACATTCGTCAATAGGGATACAATAATTCTGTATTTTAGTACAAACGCGCCCTAAGACCTTTTTTAATCCATTAAGATGTATGTATGCTGCCAACAGTGTCAACATTGGCACATTTGGAACAGCGTCAGCCCCATAGCAAGCTGTACGGACCTAGCAACAACTAGTAATGGACGTCGAAAAGACACAGCAATCATGGAGATCCAATAGAATGGTTCCCTGAAAGGGAAAAAGAAGTGGATCTATCTCTTACATTTAATTCGCAGAATGTAATACCATTAAGACGTTGGGAATCCAATGGCATCCTGCAAAGGATACATTCAGATTCAAAATGAATGGATCTTAGGAAAGTAAACACAAATAGAGGTCAGTACGACACGTGCGCCGGTTTGATCCTCTGGAATGGATGTCACAGTGCGTTATTAAAGCAAAAATGATTTTGCAGCAACTTTGGGTCGATGCATTGTCTTGGGAAACCAACATATCAGTGGAAATTTAAAGAACTTCGAGCTGGTCTTAAAAAACTGGAAAGGCTGGAGATGTCTCGTTGGATAGCAAGAGAGAAATTATCACAGGTCTAACTCCATGGTTTTAGTGATGCCACGGAGAAATCATATACACAAGTAATGTCAAGCGGCCAGAATACACTTGTTAACATTGAAAACCAGAGTAGAATGGCTCCAGAAAAAATCAACTCTGTACAACACCAAAGATAGCTTCTAAGTGCTCTTGAATAAGACCTACGAGCAATATCCTTGCTATGGTAGGAAGGGAGAGCGTTTTTAGTATTACTTTCGGAAGCTATAGTCTGCACGACACCACCTCTGATAACAGATTCAAGTCAATGAATATGCTGTGGGACGACACATTGTCGTAGCTAGCACGCGGTTCCCACATCGCGATATTCAGATTAGCCATATTGCGATCCACGCACCTTGTTGTGGCCAAGGTGCGGTTACATATATCCCAAACGTCGTGTAGATAAGCTTATTTTGTGAGGAAGTTTGACGTTGAACGGCTATAATCGCAAAAGATCGCCAAATCATTTTCCGATCGAGTTTCGCTTTATCTATTAAGAGGTCCACGGCCGCCAGCATCAAACCATAGACCAACAGAACGAAATCCCTGGTTTTATGACGAGTGCCGACAAGCACAAATATTCGTACGTAAGCAAGGTGTATGCAAAATGGCATTGCATAGAAGGACTTGAGCTGCTAACAAGCCAAGGCTATGCGCTGTCATGCGATTTCTTAAACATCATACTTGAAGGAATAGTGCAAAACTCACGCGCAAACACCAGAGGCACAATCTTTCAAAAGTCCGTCCAAGTACTCGCATACGCCGACGATATTGAATTCAGACAAGGACACTAACTCTGAAGAAAAACTCTTGCCAATCGCTGCTTCTTTGGGCTCTCTCGAACAATAAAAGTTACCCTATAAAAGACCTTAATAATCCAAGTCTTGCTCTATGGCCCAGAGGCATGGACATTGTCAAAAATGGATGGAGGCAAATTCTTTGAAAGATTTTCGGTCCCGTCTGTATTTATGGTGAGTGGAGGAGGAGATACAACGACGAACTGTATGGACTGGAGATCGACCTAACCAGAAGAGTGAAGATTCAAAGATTGAGATGGCTGGGTCATGTAGAGCGTATGGACACCAATGCTCCGGTCCGAAAAGTCTTCGCATCCGCTCCCGAGGGACAGCTCAGTAGAAGTAGGAAGGCCAAGACTTAGGTGGCGCACGCAAGTGGAAGGGAACCTCAGCGAACTTAGCGTGCAAAACTGGAGGCAGCTAGGGATCGAGCTGGCTTAAGAAGCTTGTTGACTGAGGCCCAGGTCCACCCCGGACTGTAGCGCCACCTAAAGTAAGTAAGTAAATCAACCACTTTGACTACCGAGGCTCTGCTATAAACTCAGAGAAGAATAACTCTTGTAAACCGCTGCTTCTTTGGACTAAGAATGCAATTGACTAGCAAGGCCCTCTCTCGAACAACAAAAATGAGCCTATTAAGACCTTAATAATCGCCACTCGTTGAACTGTGGTGCAAATTTCATGATAATCGGCCAAATATTTTATTTGAAACGCACTTCTAGGGTTTCTTGGCGAACTGTGCACCGGTTAGTACCTTCAGTTCTTGTACAAAACGCCACCACGGTTTATTATTTTGAAAAGGGATAAGGTGCACATCAGTCTAGGTCGTAAGTGTGTAAAATCTCCCCTTGCCTCTCTATCAATAAAGCGTTGATGATCTTAACATTCGCATTACTTTGCATAAGAAAACGAAGACCAAAAGTGACACATGACTAAGCTGAGGGAAATTAAATTTCATTGTGCAAAAGATGAACCCTGCTAAAAATGAAATTGGAAGTTATCTGTGGCGTGGGGTGGAGCTTGCCGGGGTATTAGAGAACAAGCTTAGGCATCATGCTGCTCGTTTCTTTGAATTAGCAACTTAATTTCGTGTAGGCCTTTGATATCTCGGTGCAGTAGTGGAATGATTGAGATAACCTGGACGAGTACTTGGTTTTATAGTGAGTACATTCTAACCAGTTTCATCTTGCTCTCCAAAAAACTTGTTCGAGTTTTCATCCGATACATATGATCGGATAAAGAATAGTGCCGCAGTGCGTCCCAGCTTGTCGTAAGAGGCGACTAAATGGGACACCAATCATTTACAGGCAACTATGACACCAAAAATGAGCCTGTGACACTTTAACACCTTAAAACTTTCCCACAAGTTTGTATGCAATCAGTGGGTTCCCACGTCTGGAGACTACCGGTGGGGTAAAAGAACAGTCAATCAATTCGAAATGACCATACAAGTGTCAAACCACTCAAACTTTAGCCTGCAAGAAATGTGGAACAGCATGCACGAGGAATGCATAACACTCGCAAAGTCCCATCTGGGGACTATATCGAAATACCATCACGTCGGCAAAGAAACATGGTGGTGGAATGACGAAACCAAACGAGCTGTGGCCGGCAAGAAGAGTGCATTCCAAGCGTGGACAAAATGCGATCGGAGCGACGATATCGAAAAAGCTCGACTGGCTCTTGAATACGAGCGTCTTAAAAAGATCGCAAAGAAAGTCCTGGCTCGAACTCGAGCGGCAGAAGCGGAAAACCTGTACCAGGAGTTGGATCAAATATCCTCACGATCGGCGGATAGAAAACAAGCTATCCAAGAAGTTCAAACGTCGTACAATACTAAAAAAATTCAATGGAAATAACCTCGCCGAAATTCATCAAAAACGCAGACGGTCGTTTACTAACAAATGAAAAGGAAATTTGTGACCGGTGGCTTGAATACTGCAAGGAGTTGCTTAACAAACAGTTTCCACGTGATATCGTGCCGACAGCTGGTCTATTCGAGGAGGAAGTTTCGGACTTTTCAATCGAAGAAATAAGTATAGCAATTGGAAAAACGAAGCGGGGGAAAGCGGCAGGACCAGACAGCATTCCATCAGAGTTTTGGTCGAAGATGGAGGGGATCGGCAGCTTTTGGCTATCGAAACTTTTAAATAAATTAAAATGTGGACAACCTATGCCGAATCAATGGAGAAGTAGTTCCTTGGTTCCATTAAACGAACGTCTTCGGCAAATAATAAAGCTCGATAATAGCCAGTGTGGATTTGTTGAAGGAAGATCGACGGTGGACGCTATCCAAAGCCTACGAATAATAATGGAAAAGCACCGAGATTCGTCTAGGGATTTACACATGGTATTTATCGACCTCGAGAAAGCATTCGATCGAGTGCCTAGGGATCTCATATGGGCCGCGCTGAGGTCTCAAAACGTACCGGAAACGTATGTTAGAATAATACAAGACATGTACGGAAACGTGAAAACTGCGGTTAAAAGCTCAGCTGGACTAACGAGAGAATTTCCAGTTAATGTCGGAGTGCATCAAGGAAGCGTACTTAGCCCTTTCCTCTTTAACGTAGTATTCGACTATCTTTTAAAGGACTGCATACGCGAAGCAAATGTAACGCCAATTCTCTTCGTTGACGACGCAGTTATACTTACGAATACGATAACGTCGAAGATTTACAGAACTCCTTAGATTCATGGAGAAATGCGCTAGAGAGAAACGGGTTTAAAATAAGTCGTTCAAAGACGGAGCATTTGACGTGCCCATTTGCGCATCCGTTGCGACCTGTTCCGGATATAATGTTAGACGGAATAGTTCTTCCGAAAAGCACTATCTTTAAGTACTTAGGATCAATCGTTAACATGGAAGCGAAATGTGACGACGACGTAAACCACAGAGTGAGTGTGGGGTGGATGAAATGGCGGGAAAATTCGGGAATCTTTTGCGACCGAAAATTTCCACTTAAATTAAAGGGAAAACTCTACACCACGGTTGTTAGACCAGCTCTTATATACGGTTCACAGTGCTGGACAATGTACGAAGCGTTTAAAAACAAAATGACGGCAGCGGAAATGAAAATGTTAAGGATGTCTAGTGGAGTCACTAAACGCGATTGCATTAGATCTACGCGTATAAGAGGAAGTCTCCATATATAAGGAATTCGGTAACCGAACAGCTTGAGGCGAATAAAATAAGCTGGTATTGCCACGTTCAAAGAAGATCTGCGGAAAATCCAGTTAAAAAGGCACTATCAACTACGGTCACTCCAACTGTAAGAAAACGAGGTCGGAAAAAGAATTCCTGGATTTCTCAGATGGCAAATGCGCAACAACGCCTGGGGCTTACCACTGAAGCGATCCAGGACCGAGCATTATGTAGACGCGTTCTGCGGTCTCCGACATTAGCCAACCCCATAAGCGGAGCAGCAGCGATGCAGTAAAAATGGGAAACTCGTTACACATAAGTTCGTATAACGAGGAAAGGGTTAATAAAAGGATAAGAAGAAGAAGAACCTGGATGAGTACTTGGTTTTATAGTGAGTACATTCTAACCAGTTTCATCTTGCTCTGCAAAAAACTTGTTCGAGTTTTCATCCGATGCATATGATCAAGTTACTAAGGCTTTGGACAGAAAGCAGCCATTTGGCCATCATCGATTTGTATTGTTTTGAATGCTGAATGCAATCTGTGATGTTATATAGTCCTACGCAATCGAGCTTAAGACAACAGATTCTGATTAATAATCAGAATCAGAATCAGAGTATTACAACTTTTTTACTCATCAATAACTTTTTCTATTTATATAGTCTAAGAGTAATTCAGTGCAACTGGTGGTGGAATTGCTCACAAAAATTTTACTGCCTGTGGTTACAGTCTGAAATTGATGAAAAATCATCCTTATACCACCAAATATTGTACAAGTACGTCTGCTCAGATTTTCCCCTAAATATCGTCATTAACGACAAATTGTTGTCTATTAAGTCAAATATGATCACATACGAGGATATCCAATATCCAAATCACTTCTTCATCCGAATGGTGTAATCCCGAAGAGTTCGTTACGAATCAAACACAATCATCAGTCAAAATGTTACGAATATCCCTACATACTCGTACATCCATCCATTCACGCTACCGAAATCCATGTTTCGGTTTTTGTCTCCCACTTGATGGGATGTTTACATTTGTGTTCACATTTATTAACGTTGTCAGATTTTGATTTATGCCAAATGCTGTGTTATGTTTCATCTAGATGTTTTCACAGTAGGCAATGTGGTGGTGGTGTTACACATTTATTGTCCTGCGATACATTTATCCAAATCTACGAGTGGCAAGTCTCTTGTGATGTGATGTTGAAATCAATTACACTACACCAGGGAACATCAAATGGGTTATGCATAAAGTTACATATGTTACTCTGTCTATTGCAATAGCAATAGTCAGGCGAAAATTTCGTTAGGATTACATAAAACCGACCATTGTTGTAGGTTCATAAATGGCCTTGAGGCTATTGAAAGACCGACAGATGTATCTTTTCTTCAGAATTTGGGTCTGCTCTAATTTTAACTCTTTTACCCTTCTTTGTCAAAGGAGATGAAGTTGCTTATCAAGAGCAACAATGTGCTCACTGTATTTGACAACCTAATGGATGAGATACGAATACTTTCACAAGATACGAAAACTCGTGCCGTTTGGAATGGGCCAAGAAAAATACTCTGGCAAGTGGTTACATCTCAGATACCAAACACACAAGTTATGTGCCTGTCGCCGCGGGCAGTAGCGGTATCGGATGCTAATAATTAAATTGTTTGCAAATTGTTTTCAAAGAGTGTCTTCGTTATAATTGATGAGAAGGGATACGAATATGATGTATGAGCCCCGAGTGTAGATCATATCTCTTATCTGATGATAAATGAGCACTCATGAGTTGTATGTTCCTTTTTCACTGTCCTTGAAGCTAATTTTGGCAATAAATCGAAAAGAACGAGCCAAGATTCAAGGTAAGATGAGGGCTACAAATTGGGTTAATTTCGTATGCACATGTTTCATACTCGTTATCTGTATAAGTTGTATGATACATACTCGTAGATGCCCCTGTCAGTTATATCTAATCATTTTGTGACTTCTTTTCTACTTTCCATCAATTAGGATGAATTGAGTGATGGCAGCATTTTTATTTGACTCATTTGTTGGTTCTCATTTCAAATTTATGTTCGGCATTCATCTCATGCAGTGTCTACAATGTTGAAAATGTCTATGCTGATTCGAAGAATGAGAGGCATTCATAACTTCTACGAGCAAAAGTGAAGGGAATCCCACAGGCTTCTCGAAAAGGAAAGAAAGAGCGTGATGAGCGTGCAATTGGGAAAATGGATAGATGATACTACAGGAACTACGTTTTACAGTCTGATTAGAGAATTAAACGAACATGGTAGGGCCAAAAGCCAGGCTACAAAGAAAAACATTGACAACTAGCAGTTGAGGCGTTCTGAATAACGATGAAAGCCAAAATACCTCTGTCAGCAGTATGAACGGAGTCGACGGAGATTTTCTTAATAGAAAATACCTAAGTAGACCTAAATGACAGTTCTCATGGAAAAATCAACACATTCAACCGCAAAATCAATTCACAATTACTCGGAAAATCCATCTTTCATCCATGAACAGTAGTGGCATGCTCACACATTGGTAAACTAACAGATTTATAAATCGAAACAAATGGCTACAATTCTCGTATGTTCGAAATTATCATCACAATCAAGGTGTCGTGCACTTCGAATTTAAAAAACGAAACAACTAAAGGGTGACCAGGTGGCAATGCTGGCAGCTGTCGAAGTTGCCAATGACATTTAGCTGTCAAAACATTCAGTTAGGTTTGCCATTTCATCATCGTTTTACGTTTGCCGAACGTGTGGAAATTACTAAAGAATTATATAGAAATTCTGGCTCAGGTGTAAATTCGCAATGTGAATTTCGTCAAGAGGTCGGTCGTCATCATGGCTTCTACAAAAGTTTCATCATTTGATCTTAAGCCACCAACCACACGTAGCGGTCAGTATTGAAGAAGACCCAGAAATGTTGAAATTGGTGCCGATCAGTTGAATTAGGCTTTGCCAGAGAATCAACCCCGCTTATTTTGCAGCTAGATTTGGGCCTACATCCGTATAAGTTTATGCTGAATTAAGAATTGAAGCCGAATGACCATAGACAATCCCGTGAGTTCGCTAATTGGCTGCTGGAAATATTGGCCGGAGATCTGGATTTTGGCCAAAAAATCATCTTTTCGAACGAGAGCCATTTTTGGCTCAGCAGCAATGTCAACAAGCAAAATTGACGTTATTGCAGCGAATACAATCCACAAGTGTTCAGATAAGCATCAATCATCTACAAAGATTGACTGTTTGGTGCTGTTTATGGCATGGCGGCATCATTGGACCTTATTTCCTTCCAAATGAGGAAGGAGATACTGTTATCGTCAATGGTCTCAAATATAGAGCAATGTTAACCGACTTTCTGTGTTCGGAGCTCAACAATATCGATACATTTGACCTGTGGTTCCAAGAAGACGGCACCACATGCCATATAAGTGAAGCAACGCTCGAAGTTGTGAGGGAAAAATGTAGCATCTGGGTCATTTCAGGGCGAGCGTTCATCAATCGGCCGCCGCGATCAAACGACTTGACAGCACTTTCTTTGGGACTACGTCAAGTCCTTAGTCTAAAATTAAAAGCCAACTATTTTGGGCTGGCTCGAGGCCAATATTTGACACGATATTGCCGGAATAACGCCGTGCGTAATGGACCGAGCCAGCGAAGCCAAGGCGGCCATTTGAATGATTTCCACACATCATTGTTATATCTCACAGCGCTGTCGTTTTATTTAAACTGTTTTTCCATCGTTCTTATCTGGTCACCCATTAGCTGCCACACACATCTTTCTGTGACGCAGAGCGAACTGGGTATCGACTTCGTTGAAATAGATCTTCCGTGTAATAGACTGCGTAAAACAATAATTGCTGTAGATGAGCAACTGACTCTTTTATGTAGGTCTGATGCTTTCCTAGCGTTATCTCAGTTAAGAGCCCAAATGGAGGCGGCCTATGCCGTAAAAATCTTTTCCAGACTCTCCGAAAATGGCTGAAGGAAAATGACTTGAAGAATTCTCTTGAAAACAAATATTCCACAAAGCTTACAATTCGCCGAAAATATTTTTCTAAAGGCCTAAACTTTTGGAAATAGGTCGATTTAATATGTTTGAAACGATTGGAGAGCTGTAGATATGAGGCCGTCTTCCATTGAAAGAATTGGGCTCTAAATGCATAAAGAAAACGGTCGAGCATAATGACTCATTAGTAATAGTCTGGGGATGTTTCATCGCATTTGGCATTGGTCAGATTGTCCGAATGGACAAATTACTGGTGAGATGCAAATGGTTTTTCAATAAGGATGTGACATATTCTAGGTGTAGTACACATATTAATTTTAAGTATGACCAGCATGAGGACGCTTGCAGCGATCGATTCTTTGGAGCCAGTTTTCCATCACTCTTCCACATATGTCGGCCGTTACATTGTGTTCTTGAGCTTACGTCGATGTGTTGTTGGTATAAAACAACGACTTAATGTAGCGCCATAAAAATAAATTCAAGGGAGTTAAATTGAAACCAGGGTGGCCTTTCGACTGGAAATGATTACCGATCTTCCAATTCTGTTGATAGATTTTTTGATCAGATGTGTAGCATGTGGCACCATTCTGTTAAAATTACATATCACTGATGTCAAGTCCATCCAATATTGGCTAAAAAAAAATCTTCCAATATGACGCGATAGCGAACTCCATTGACCGTAACATGCTGATCATTTTCACCTACAAAAAAATACGGTTCAATCGCACCCCCGGCATAAAACCTGCACCAAACAGTCACTTATTGCGGATGCAATTTAGTCTCTTGAAGCATACGTATGTTTGTTGCCGTTTAGTGATTCATATTTTGCTGATTGATGATGATGGTGATTTTTCGATGAAATGGAATATCTTCTTAAAATGTTCGCAGAGTCAAATTGGAGAAGTTTCGGCTCTTCAAATGATCAAGAGTCTAGAGTTCTTGAGTTAATTTTATTTTGTTAGGGTGTGGGCCAAGACCTTTGCGCAAAATTCTCCACAATGTGGACTGAAACATTCAAAATTCCTGTAAACTGTGTGGAGTCCACTGATTTGTTCCACTGGCACGAAAAATTCAAAAGGAAGTTGTGTGTTGACTCTAATAGAGCACGCACAGCCTGTCTGTTGGGACGATAATTGCGACCGAAAATTGGACTATGCGCCGACTCAGTTTTGGCGGTAATTTTGAACAATTTCCAAACATTGGTCGTTTGTGCGCTTCACAATTACAAAATTATAACCCTTGACTGACGGGTAACAGGGAAGTAGATTCAACCTCGGGCTGTAGAGACTGTACAGCAAAATCGGTCTAGTCAGGCTTCTATGGATCTTTTGTTTGAAATGGCTGCAACATGTTGTGTAAATGGACACAATAGCTCCAAAACAACACAAAGTCTTTCAATCTAACCCTGACGAGAGGACGACTTGTGACTCGAATGACGCGGTGGGCAGTGTAATACCACCTACGTATGTAAGAATGTGCGATGACACTTAATCTCTTACTTCTACGAAAATATCCAAAAAAAAAAGTTCTCAGGGACGGCTGCGAAGTGGTTTAAAGATGTTTTACTAGCTCTCGTTCTTTCTTATTGATGTCAACAGCCTCCTTGCTAAGTTAACATACATTTAGTTTCCTGATGAACAGAATTCCAGCATCGTTTGCCCATCCACATAAACGAAGACCCATCAACTGCGCCAACTATAGAGGTAGAGGATGATTCCTTTATCATCATATTAAAGAAACATTCTTTACATATATTTTTTAAGACTGATTCTTTCAAATGTTGGCCGTAACTGCACCTAAAATGGTCCATTCTGAAAATTCAATGTTCGGTTATACTTTTGTACATTGTGAGTGGTGTTTACCCAATGACTCGAGTAATCTTGGGCCCTGATTCCTCAAATAAAGCTAGCTCATCTCTGTCGACTTTCACCAGTCCAAAGCGTTAAGGTAAGTCTTCACCGAATCTTTTTTTGCAATAAAGTCATGGTTCCACGGGCTGTGTGGCAAGTTAGTCCGTTGTGTTGGAACATATTCTAATAGAGACCATGTGCCCCAATTTCAGGCATCAAATAGTCCATTATCATGGCGCGATAACGTTTCGGCCGGCCTCAGTTTTGAAATAATATGCACCTTTGATTCCACTGATAAACCACAAAAAATCGTTTGCTTCAGCTGAATGGAATGGCAAATCTGGAACGGCTTCGAGTTGCGCAGCATCGCGAAAATAACTCTTTTGCTTACTGACGCAGGCTTCATCGCTAAACAAAATTTTGGTCGAATATAGTGAATCTTTTTAAAACTTGTCAAGAGCCTAACAATTGAAATGGTGACGATTCATAAGGCCGACCGGCTTCATGCACGAACTAAATTTTGTGTACTCTTAAGCCAAGGTATGTAAAATACGCCAAGTTTTCGCATACGATAAGCCAAGCTGTTGAGAACGGCGTCGAGTCGATCTATTATGGTCATCGCTTAAATAAGGTTTTAAGCTTTTCGATGGTACAGTAGACTGTGCATTCGGCGGGAGGATTATGTGCATTCTAAGTTACTCTAAGCGCACGAAACACATTCCTCATAGAACGCAAAACAACGCCTGAGTAGCCTCTGATAAAACTCCCGCTGGAAAGGGTACCCCGAAAAGAATCACGGATAATAAGTCTCCTCAACGTGTATCTGCGTCAAATTATGTGAGTGTCTGCAACCCTTCCTAAACAATTTTATTGGCCCTTATCAGTGCGATATCAGACCAGAAAAGCCCAAAGTCAACCAATTCTTGACACATCCTTAGATCCTGGAAAAAACTCAAGAAATCCAAATCGATTTCCGACATACTTTTATCGATTTTAACGCCGCGGAGGGGGTCTATAAAGAGCCATATCTGGTTTTGGCATCCCTGGCAAGCTCATCCGTCTACGCTGAATGACGATTGAGAACATTTGCTGCTCCGTCAAAGTCAATAACGACTTTAAGAGACTTTGATGCCGCACTGTCGTGTATAGAATTGTGACAACACAACACGAGTATAGCAATTCAAAAATCTGTAAAACTATTTCCTACGATTTGCCTGTGCCCATTGCAGGAGCTGATGTCGTATATTGACATGGTCCTGATGTGTCAGGTCGAATAACACGACTTCGGCGGAATCGTGCTGCAGTTACCAATGGGGAAGCACCTTGTCAGTTGGCTGAACCTTCTTCTCAAAACACACATGTTGCAGGTGTCACTCAATTCATTTTTTTTTTTTTTTTTTTTCAAAAATGGACACAACAATTTTAGCATTGCCAAGTCAAGGTAAAAGCAAATTGCAATTAATCAAATGAAGAACACATCATCTTGCTGCATGCCGTGGTATTCCTGTTTTCCTGTTTTCCTTATTCCCTACTTGATTGGTGCTGAAACCATAACTTTGCGGCCATTTGTAAAATGTTGAGCGAAACATATTAATGATTAAGTATCCATATGCAGGAAGGATGCAAACAAAAAAAAGCACACAAAACGAACAAATATGTACTCGTATACTGCTGCAAAAAAAAAAAAAAAAAACCAACATGTCTGCCATGTCCTGAATGCAATTTTTAGTATGCACGAGCAAATACACACTACATGCGCCACCTGGTGCTGTCATCATTTTATAACAGTATTTTGCCTGGAAACATCATTAGAATGTCATGTAGAGGATGTGAATGCAGAGTACCACTGCAGAGGTGTAGATGCACAGTTACGATGTTAGATAGACACAATGGTAGGAGCAAAAACTGAGAAATAAAGGATAAAAGTCAGCGAAAACGTGAAAAGGCTAAGTTAGAAGAACGTTACAGGCATGTCCTTGTTAAAGGATAAACAAGAAAAAAAACAAAACCTTTCGACGGCAGCATAGAGAAAGTCGTGTTTTCTTTTTCTGTTTTTTTCTTCATTTTTATTACATCCCTGGTTATATGCCATTGGCAAGGATAATCCTTGCTCACAATTCATTTATAAAAAAAAAATCAAAAAACCTAAGGACGACAGGGATGTTAATGCCATCAGAATAATTATGAGATATGGTGGGCAAAGAAAAGAAGACTAGACTCCACTTACATACCTATTTGTTTGTTATATTTTTTTTTGTCAAGGATATGATGAGTCGAATACTCTGATGTGGTAAGGGCGGATGGAGCTCATCAAAGGATTATTTTCCCCTAATGTCTTATTTTTGTTTTTTTGTTTTGAATAGGTAATTGCATAGACGATCATGAATAAAGTTTCTACTGGTTACGGCAAGACGTACACTGTATTGCAGGAATTTTTTTTTTTTAGAAAGTGCTTGCCTGCCTAAGGCGGCATGTTATGTTAAAATTCATCTGATGTGCTTATCATTTAAGTTTTCATTTATTATAGTTTGTCCTCCGCACTCACAAAGCAGGCCTTCAACCATACTTATAGGATAAGTGTAAGTCTAGATAGTACGTCTCAACTTATCCTTTCTTCTCTATAAATTCCATGACGTATCGATATAATATGATGTTGCCAACAGATATATTCGACCGACTACCAACTTCGCCTTCAAGATAAGGATAACAAAATAGTTAAGGGAAAATCGGTTTATTGAAATGATATACTGCGACTTTTGACATCACTTCGGTGAGCCTATTTCTAAACTGATCCATCCCGAACTGTATCCCCGCTTGCATTGGTAGACTAGAAAACTGCTTCTTAAAAGCCCGGACTATCATTAATAGAAAGCTGGTTAGATTTTGTAGATATAGAGTAGGCGTTGAGAGGTGTCAAAGTGGCGATAGTCAGTATTGCAACTGTTTCTATACATTATTATTGCTTACCACCTTGATTTTGCTTCCCGGAATAACCACCGTGTGGCGCTCCCACTGTTTTTGGCATTCCCTCTAAATCTTAGCATCATAGCTTGACATTTGCATAAGTTACGTAGCCAAGAGTACATTTATCTCTTGTATTAAATTTTGCGTAAGTAACTGATTTAATGGTGCGCGAACGTTGAAAATGTTGAAAAAGTGTTTCGGCAATGATTCTCTAAAGAAAACGGTCGTTTACCAGTGGCACGAGCGCTTCAAAAGTGGCCGTGAGTCAATCGAAGATGATGAACGCAGTGGCAGACCATCGACATCGAAAATCGACGAAAACATTGATGAAGTAAAAGAAATGTTGGTTAATAACCGGAAAATAACCTATGGATCCGTCCAAGACATTTTGGTTAATGATTTGATTTTCCGCCGTGTAGCTGCAAAGTTGGTGCCAAAAGACCTCAATTTCATGCAAAAAAGAGACCGTGTTGACGTCGCAAAAGAGATGATTTGCGAGGCTGAATCCGATCCCACTTTGATGAAAAAAGGATCATTACTGGAGACGAGACGTGGGCTTGTGAGTACGACACGCAATCCAGACATAAGGGAAGTGAATGGCGTTCACCAAATGAGCCGAGACCAAAAAAACCACGTCGTTTTCAGTCAAAAAAGAAGGCAATGCTCACGGTTTTCATGGATTACAACGGTGTACGAGTAGTGCATTATGAATTTTTGCCAGAAAGCCAGACAGTAAACAAAGAGTATTATTTGGGCGTTATGAGATGTTTGCGTGCAGCAATTTGCCGAAAGAGACCAGAATTGTGGGCAGAAAACTCGTGGATTTTGCACCATGATAACGCACCGGCGCACAGTGCCATCATTATTCGTAATTTTTTGACGAAAATGCAACAAATACCATCCAACAGCCACCGAATTCACCTGATTTGGCTCCTTGTGACTTTTTTCTGTTCAATCGAGTTAAAAAACGACTACGGGGAACGCGTTTCAGCAGCCGAGAGGAAGTAATGGAAAGTGCTGAGATCCACCGAAGAATTACTCCTGTCAATCGCTGTTCCTTTGGGCTAAGAAGGTAATTGACTTGCAAAGCCCTCTATCGAACAACAAAAGATTCCCTATACAAGATCTTAATAACTGGCATCGGCCCTATGGCACAGAGGCATAGAAAATTGATGAGGGTGCTCTTGGCTGCTTTGAAAGGAAAATTCTTCGGGTGATTTTTGGTCCCGTCTGCATAGAGGATGAGTTGAGGAGCAAATATGACGACGAACTGTATGGACTGTTCAGCGACATTGACCTAGCCAAAAAAGTGAAGGTCCAACGACTGAGATGGCTGGGTCATGCAGAGTGGATCGATACCAACCGCTCGGATTACGATAAATGCGAATGCGAGAGCACCAATATTGGACATTGAAAAGCTATAATCACAAGCGCTCTACGAACAGAAAAAAAGCGAGAAATACTTATTTCTCGGAAAGTATGACCAAGGATATGGGGAGATGTAATGGTCGAAACGAGGTTCTTAAGTTTTATTGCTACCGCTGCGAATTCAAAGGCAAAATGAGAGCCTGCAAACATGAAGTTGGACCGGTAGTTAGTCGCAGGCGGTGCTGAGAATGTGCAAAATTACTTCCGTAGATGTTGGCTAAACTACTTCTGTCAGGAAGAATTGAGCTTTCTTCTATTGAGTTGACGAGTTGACCTCCGTCGGGCACGCACGATATTGCAATCGTCGCCGTCTGCAGTGACACAAAAAAAAAAAATATATATATATACATACATATTTAGTGCGGGCATCTTCTATCCTGCCCCCGGTCGGAGTGCTGTTGCTTGCACTCCGTCATTGCCGTTGCTGTTATACGGCAATTGCAATGACTGAGTGTGTGTGACAACCGATGGATGGCAGGTTGCGAATGACAATTTTGTTGGTGTACTGTGTCATATTGTTTTAAGGCCATAACACCTACAACAATTTGTTTCGGTAAACCAATGACAAGTTTTTCACTTCACAGCCCCGCTTAGCATCGTCGGTATTTGTGTTTTTTGTTTTTTTCTTGTAATGGCGCAGATATTCAGAGTGGACATAGCAAATATGCACGGGCTAATAAGTAATCATTTTTCTGCGTACGTCCACGTCTGTAAATACAGACCAGCTGTTTTGGCACTAAGTGAAACACAGGTAGACCCCCGCTCACACCTCTCAGATCACTCTGATCTGAAGCTACCTGGCTACGAACTAGTGCTATTATCCTTCTCTCACCGCGGCCTCGCCATCTACGTGCGTAGTGATATAGCTTACCAAACTCCACCACAATGTAGTCGTTGTTCCAATCCGTCTGATATCCACAAAATAAATGCTGGTGTGCCCCAGGGCTCCGTTCTGTCTCCGACACTCTTCTTAATTTTCATTAATGATCTCTTGTCTGCTACTTCTAATCCAATTTACTCCCTTTTTGCTTCATATTCGTTCCCGAAATCACGTCCTTGCTCTTCGGGTAAAGAACGGGAACGCCAGCGTATGTTAAGTTCAGGCTTCAATATATAAAGCTTTCATCCGCCCAAAACTGGAGTACAATCCTCACATCTAGTTAGGTGCGCTTAAGACTTCTTTGCACCTACTAGATAGGATTCACCCTCAAGCCCACTTTCGGACGTACCTGGAAATATCATAATTCTTTCCTAAGCCGAACAACTCGCTTATGGAATGCCCTACCGAGCTCTGTGTTTCCTAGCCATTACAATATTCAGACATTTAAGATCAACGTACATCGATACCTCTCTTTTCTCCCTCCCTAAATTTCCTTCGCCTTCGCGTGCAAATTATAAAAAAAAAAAGTTAACTTCTTTAAAAGTTGCTGGCCTAGACAGACTCTATTTGAAGCAGCAGAAGATGATCAGGTTGGCAGCATGCATGCTGAAGATATGGCTAGAGGAAAACAAGTTCGACTGCGTCAGAGAGACACGACCGGACAGTTTTAAAAGAGAGATACTGCTTGTGTATGTCTGTATATCGACATCGGTCTGGTAGGAGTCTAAGGATCCAACTCTAAGCTGGCTTGGACAGAACAACTTCGATCCAGAAATCTTTAGGTAGCAAAAGCAAGTGGAAGGAAATCTCAACCAACTTAGAGTGCGTCATTATTTGGAGAGGCCAGATTTGCCCTGATTTGTAGGACCACCAACGCACACAAGACCTTTTATGTGGTACTAAAAGGACTGATGCACCAACTCAAGGTGCTGTTCAGAGAGTCTCAAGAATCTAACTCTATGCGGATAAGACAAATATGCGATATATGCGTAACGAAATTGTGGAAACAAATTGGTCTGTGGTCTCTTCTACGTCATGTTTTGCTACCATCAGCTTTGAAATGCTTAAGTTTAGATAGCATTGTCCTCTTCGTCTTGGTCAGGTGAGTCTATCTTCCAAATCAAATGGTTCATTCTACTTAACAGCGGAATTTGTGTTTGCTTACCACAATTTAGAAATCTGCACAAGCGGGTTTTCCATATCCTCAGCACCCTCAGTGACCCTAACTTTTAACTGCTGTGCTCGTTTTAACTCGTGTTAAAATCTAACACCAGCTGATTCATTTCAAAAATAAAAACACTCCTCACTGCATCAGTTTTGATGCTTTCCAATCTACTGCAAGGTGCGGGATATGTTATCGACTGAGGTTTAAGCGATTTCACACAATTGTCCTCATTGGTTCGCTATGCTGGGTCTATAAAGAGATACAGTCTTTCGTTTTGTCCTACAATTGCAAGAGGTGACATCTAGATTCTCCAGAATTTCTACTGGTGCTGCTGCTATTTTATGACATTTTGCTATTTCGAAACTTTAAGCAAACTTGAATGAATCTTCTCTCTTCCCACTTTTAAAGTGACTTATCTCCAATAGCATACATGTTCCGAGAACCTTTCCTTCTTTTCTGTGAATGAAATATGTACTGCATCTGAGTCAAGTCACCAAAACTAAAGTATTTTCATTTCCATTCGAATTGAGTAAGAAACACACACCCGGACCCCGGTAGTCCATATTGGGAAAAAGGAAAGGAAAGGAAAATAAAATAAATTGTGATAGCAATGCACATGAAAATGGCTTTCAATTGAATCCTACGAGTAAACACCCAACGCTGGGCCAATTTCAATTTCCAATTCTGAAATAAAATGTAATAATATCTGCACCTGAAGCAGCTTCAGTTAAGGGTTATGGCTCTTGTGGCACGGTGAGACTGGTTATGTATGGATAATGGCTCATTGTGTTCGGGTAAAATTCAATTTGGCTTTGATGAATGTTGAAAGGTGATAAGGGAACGACTTTCTAACAATGTCAGTAATATATTTTCGAAGAGAGAATTTTCTTCCTTCGACCTCGTCAATTTTACAATTAGACTTAACTTTTGCTGGTTTGAAACATTTTTAATCTGAGGTAATGAGAGACTCTGCATGAGTCTGAAAATTGAATATGCTTACGTGTATAGAAGACGTAATTAGAAGCTCGGACGTGAGAACGTACGACTTGGGCAGCCCAGACCGCATAAACCCGAACAATTCTTTCTAGTAGCCACTTACTGACAGATTTTCTGGTGTCAACAATCAAGACTGACATTAAGCGGTGGAACTGTTTTGATTTTACTACCATTAGCAGATATTCGTAGACTTATCGGATTATAAATTTGCACTTAATTTATAATGGCGTGAATTGTAAACAGCCTCTCTGCACAAATGTCAACCTTTACCTTCACGAACCACAGCGGGGTAACTGGGCCGCAACACCAATGACTTGTTTAAACAACTAGTCTAGGTAAGTTAAGAGACCTAGACGCGGAAAGCACCGAAGGCTGTAGCCCCGTTATCAGACTAGGGTGCTTTGGTTAAATCAACTTCTGCACCTGAAAACTTTATGATTTGTTCACTAGAAGATTAGCCTCGGATAAGAATGCTAACATGTTGACGAACTCTGGCTGGTTACGATTTCGACAATCATCCTGGAACAGGGTGTAATGAGATTAGCAATAATAGCGGTAAACTGTTTCTATGTTCAGGCATGCTCAACGATGATGGCCCGCATATCCTCGGAGTGGTCAGTTTCATTAACAAAAAAGTACGCAACACTCTTATGTCCAGGAAGGGCTGATCGGAATGAGTGATCAACGCCCGGTTGAGACCAAGCAAGGAAAATATCACTGTTATCCAGGCAAACGCCCCAGTGACCTCTTACTCAAAGAAGGCTCTTATAACTTGCTAAGTGATGTACTGGAAAAATCGCGCCAGAATGACATAGTAGATCGGAGACTTTACGTTCAAGCACAAGACGGCCCTTAAAATGACCTGGAAATCGCCTGGTGATTAGTACTTTATTCAAATTGCCCATATCTGCACTAGATGGCGTGAAAAGTAACTTTGACCACCACAATGCTCTGCTACTGCAAAAAAGGTTATGGTGCCTTGAAGTCCGTTCATATTTAGGCAGACATGCCAAATTTCAGTGCGATACTATCTTTAGTTTTGTTTTGACAGCTGATTGTTTTTGGCGTATTTGGCCAATTGTTGGCCTATTGTTGAGTACGGACAAAAACGATTTTCGTTCTCTCATAAAGCATTATTTTTTGAGAGGCAAAATGGCGAAGGAAACAAAAGAAAAGTTGGATAAATATTATGGGGCTAATGCTCCGTCAGATTTCACCGTCAAATATTGGTTTCAAGAGTTTCGTGGTGGCCGCAACTCCACTACCGATCAAGTCAGCAGCGGCAGGCCCTCCGATGCGGTTACAGAGGACAATGTCAAAAAAATACATGAAATGGTGTTGGTTGACCGGAAAGTGAAGGTAAGCGAGCTAGAAGATACCACAAAGATTAGTACTGAGCGCACACGGCATATTTTAGGCAATATTCTGCATATGAAAAAGTTATCCTGCCGCTGGATGCCGCTCATGGTCACTCCTGACCAAAAACATGAACGCGAGAGCATTTCGAAAGAGTGTTTGGACTTGCTGATGCGGAATCGGGCGAACTTTTTGCATCGATTGGTAACTGTTGATGAAACCTGGATCCACTATTACACACCAGAGAACAGAATGAGTGCCGGGCAATGGACTGAAGCCGGCACGAGTGCTCCGAAGCCGGCGAGGGAGTCTCAATGGGTCGAAAAGGTTATGGTGTCGGTTTTCTGGGATTGTCATGGCAATCTCTTGGTGGACTACCTCGAAAAAGAAAAAACCATCATAGAGTGTTACTGTGCATTATTGGAGCGATAGAAGGCCGAAATCGCTGCAAAACGGCCTCACATGAAGCGAAGGAAAATTTTGTTATGACTTACGGCTCCAATTGCAGTCACATCCACCGTATTCACCCGACTTGGCTCCCTCGGACTATTATATCTTCCCAAACCTCAAAAGAGGGCTCATCAATAAAAAATTTAGTTCACGCGAGGAAATCATCGACGCCACGGAGGAGTATTTTGCAGACCTCCAGAAACCTTACGGGATCAAGAAGTTGGAAAATCGCTGGAATAAGCGTATGAACCTAAAATGGGACTATATTGAATAAAATAAAAAAACATTTAAAAAAAATTGTTTTTCATTCCCAACGAGGTTACTTTTTACCCCATCTAGTATATCACTACATGCCTGAAATATGCTTTGCAAAGTACGCAATAAAAGAAGTTACAGCGATCACTACCTACTAGTGATCTAGAGATACACCTCAGATTTCTGCGCCTTAAACGGGAAGATTCAATAAGAACAAACTTTAAGAACTAGATACGAAAGCAGAATTAGTATCTGAAATCGCCGATATATCAGTGACCCGTACTGAGGCAAACGAAGCTTTGGCTCGATTAAGACACTCTATGAACAACATATGCAACGCATAGCCTTTGGAATAGAATTGAAGAGCGAGGCAAGGTCAATTGCAAAATACTAGCAGAAAACAACCTCCAAAGAATAGAAAAGCTTGAGTTGTTCAGCGCTCAACAAGCTCATAAAGAAACAAACAAGAGCACACTTTGACTAGCTTACGAATAGGGCCTGCCTGCACTAACTACACATACCTTTATTAGTGGTAAACAGTTTAAGAGCCCGTCGCTTATCGAAAACCATTAAGTGAATTTCATCACCTCCAAGGACGAGCAAATGAAAGTATGGGGGCAGTACTTCGAGCGACCCTTAACTCAGCAAACAACAGCAGCGCAATTAATAGGCAGACAAATACTGAAGCGCCCACCACGGGGAAGGTTGAAATGGCTATCAGAGTTTTAAAACCTGGCTAGGCACCTGGCAACGATCAAATTGACGTAGAATGCTTCAAAGCTGATGCCGCCATGATCGCAGCTAAATTAGCCTCAATCATAAGGACTATGTGGATTTTAGAAGTGGTCCCCCAATCCTGGAAGGAATCTATTGTCACGGCTGAAGCTGATATGTGCGGACTCAAAATAAACTGCTCTAAAATAAAAACCTTGCGTAGTAACACCACCAAAACAGCAGAACTAGCAATTGAAGGGAATAACGTCGAAGACATATACCTAGTCAAGTCATAAATATTGGTACACAGAAAAATCAGCGCCAAATGAAAACGAATTAATATTTAAACAATTTGTTTTTATTTGTACTGGGTTATTCAATGGCTACAAATCTTAGAAAAACTTATTCGAAATGACTTCCATTTGCCTTCCAGCACGACTTAAGACGATGTGGCCACTCATCGATTGCGAGACGCACTTCATGCATGGGGAAATTGTCCACTGCATGGACAAGGGCTCGCTTCAACGACTCAATATTTGAGTGTCGAGTAGAGCAAGCCATGCCCTCTAATACGGACCAAAACATGGAATCCAACGGGTTGAGGTCTGGACTACCAGCTGGCCAATCATCCGTTGATATGAAGTCCGGAACGTTGTTTTTAAGCTACGGTTGAGTCGTTTTTGCTTTGTTAGCTGGAGCAGAGTCTTGCTGGAAAGTCCATGGATTGTTGTTGAATATTGATTGGTTGACAGACTTCACAATGGGTTCCAAGACGGTCGATTGATATACTTTGGCCGATGTTATCACTGCTTTCTCGCAAAAATGGAGCTTAGTAACGCCATCGTAGCACACTCCCCACCATACCATTACAGACGCGGGATGGTGGCCTCTTTGAACCCTCGGGATGAGTTGGGATGCTTCTCTGGATGACTGAGCATACACACGATCGTTCTGCTTATTGAACGATTCTTCTACGGTGAAGATTTTTTCGTAAGTAACAGAATTTGTCTGTGAGCGTTCTTCGCGTACCGGCTGAGTTTTTCCTTCAATGCGGCCGTGAGCAGGTGTCCAGTGTGTCGCTTGTACGCGCTGAGTCCTAAATCTTCTTTGATAATGCGAGACATTCGCAGCGGTTTTCGGTCGATCCGTTTCTTCACGGCTTTGATCGCTTTCGGAGTTCTCACAGTGCGCGGACGGCCGGATCTTTGACGGTCTCGTAATCTACCAGTATCCTCAAACAATTTCACAGCATGATACACAAAACTGCGAGTGATTCCAAGCGGTCGCAACGTCCTAAAGATATCGCCTTTTTCCATGTTGCATTTAAGTAGGCCAACTACAACTCTCAGTGTTGCATTCGTAATGAGCGAATTCAGTTGTGTACCAGTATTTATGACTTGAGTAGGTAGTAAATCAGTTCGAGTATCTAGGCAATTAAACAGCGACATCCGTTTGCGCCATGACTGACGTAGCCTACAGAATCAAGAAGGCTAACTTGCAAATGTAGGGCGGTAAACAAACATCAAATTAAAATCGAAAATAAAAATCTTAGACGCTTGCACGAAACCGGCCCTATTGTATGGATGCGAGACCTGGTATGTAACAAGCCAAATCACTAAAAAGCTGTAAGCATTTGTTAATCGCAGTCTGAGGATTATCCTGCGCGTTTGGTGGTCTCGTAAAATCAACAACGTCAGGCTGTGGCAATTATGAGAACAAACACCGCTTGAAAAAGAAATCTGCAAGTAAAAATACGGCTGGCTGGGTCACACTCTTTACAAAACATGCGACGAAATGCCCCACGCTGTACTGGAATGAAATCCTCAGGGAACCAGATCCAGCGGTGGGTCAAAGATGGTCTAACAAAGATCTCTCCTGCAAGAGACGGCAACAGAATATTACGACATGTATGCATGGAACGCATCTAGTGCCTATCTCTCAGAATTTTTGTGACATGTTCTCTACCACTTGTAAGTCTAAGTTTAAAAAAAAGTATTGAGAACCAACTGCACTTACCAAAAAAGTAGAACAGCAGTGGTACACCTATGAAACTGTGCTTCAACTAAATTCAGAAATCCAATTAAACTCTTCTCTATAAGAGTAGATGACTACTCCACTGACCTACTTCATTCTGTTCAGACTCGAATTATTTGAACTACACATAATTCCACTTTGTTAAGTCGATCAATTGTTGTGACATTACACCAGTTAAATTGTAAAATTGTAAAATTGAAAATGCGTAAGGGCTATTCATTTGTTGCAGTTACGAGTAGAACACCTCCACCAACTGCTACACCTAACATCCCGTACTCAATTCACAGTCAATAACAACAAAATTTCCCAATGGCACAATTTCCACTAGCAAAACTAACAACCCAAATCAAATTGCAGATTGAACCATGCTACCATGGAACCATGGAAGGAACCATCAAATCATTGAACCATTGAACCATTCAGCCAAATTGAAACCTAAGTACACGATGCAGGATTTCGATTTGATAACATTTATGTTTTGTTTGCCATGTTCGAGAGTCGGGGTAAAACTACAAGTAACTGGGTAACTAGGAAGCAACCCTCGATCGTACTTAAACTTGGATATCTTTTTAGTCACATGGCATGGTGGTGCTTGTAAGAGTAGTATGCCGGAAATTGGAAAATCTATCCCCCCCACTCCTGGCTCAAGGTAGGTAGAAAACGTGCCTCATAGTGGAGCACCATAATATAGTTTTGGTTTCACTTCGTTGTGCTTGGCTATGAAGCAGTCCAAAATCCTTCCTTCACAGTAGGGATTCCACCTCTAGCCAACGAAGTAAAGAATGAAATATCCGTATTTTGCTTGGATTTGGTTTATTACTTTTATTTTTTTTTTCTCCGTGTCCCTCTCTCGCTCTACGAGTACTCAACTCTGTTGCAGTGTAATTCCTAATCAAAATCACATTTTCTTTATACGGGTATCCTTGAAAGTTTTGATATTTAATGTTTGGAGTTTTCCAAAGTATCTACGAGTAGTACGAGCGATATTACTCCACTCCGCATATGAAGAATAGAAAATGGGCAACGCTAATGGAATTTTTGATTGTAGTTCTTTACGGATTTCAGAGATTTTTTTTCCCCCCTTCGTCCAACGTACACTCGTACATACGTAGTACGTATAGTAAAGGAGTACTTTGGGTAGTCTGTTTCAGGTATTTATAGCTTGGGAGAAGAAGAACCAAGAACGAAGAACCAAGAACCATTAATCTGGCGCCCAAAATGGGACTTAGGTAGGAATAAATGTGGTTCTACCTACGCTAATGCTCCTCCTAACTAAGTTAATTGAAGGGATTTTTTTCCTTTCAGTTGTTTAGCAAATAAATGCGGTATTACTTTCAGAGTGATGATAATTTATGCGACTACACGGACACTGGGACAGGTGTGCCATGGAATATAAAATCAAAATGATAGCGGTCAGAAAAAAACGAAATGAACAACTCAGAAAGCGTTAAATATAAAAAGATTCAGCTAATTCAGTGGTATGAGCCATGACCTAGGACTTTTTTTGTTGACATGAAAAATCCCTTAACAATGTGCAGAGACACATACCGTTCTATGCACGAAATTAGGTTTTAATTCCCTAACATGGCAGTGATGACAGGTTTTGTGCTTTTCACAAATACATCTTCCATTCCACTAATTGGATCCAACGAAATCGGAAAAACACTTTGTTAAGGACACTTGTCTACCCAAGGATGACAATTCGTCCAGTTATTGCTGACTGAATTAAGCTCTCATAGATTCATAGATTCTTTGCAACGTCCCATTATACAGAGTCTTTCGTTAGATGCGCCATAATTTTTGTTGTTGTAAGTAATCGAACATGTACCTATATATTGTACATGTGTAAACGAGTTGTGAAATATAAAATCATGTCTCTTACGGAACTGCTTTTACGAGTGAATGTGCTGGACCCGATACTTTTCGCATAATTTGGCTGGGATTCCAGTAGTTCAAATCTCCGCCTTCGAGTTGTTTCTGTCGGTTTGGCATAGACTGACGACTAGCCCAGTAGCCTCAAAGAAAGAACTAAGGAGTTAGATCGGCCACGGAGGCATCCATGATGCAGGATAATACGGCTGTGGGACGCTTAAAGTTGTTTGGGTTTTGCCTCATGTGAATGGGTACTGACTCTTTTCCATTTGGCGCGCAAGAGAGTATCGGACTCTACGTGCTGAGTATCTTTTATGTGTATGATCTCGAAGTGGGGGGTTCAATTTAGCTCAACAGATAGACCTTATAGATCCTTCTGTCACATCGACCATGATTGATTATTATGTGAAAGTGATTGCCATCAACAAAGGTCCTAAGCATCATCCGACAGCATAGCAAAAATGCTATAATTCCTTTCCTTCCACCTGGAAGAGCAGATAAATACTCCAGTTATAGCGTCACATTATATCTAGCTACTTGGAGGTCCCAAGTTTAAGGACGAGAGAAGGGCCTAAGAAAAAGTACGGACACAGCCATCTGAGAGCTAGACATGGTCATCAAGTTGTCAAGAATGAACATCTATGATCAAACGAGCGATTCGAAGTGAGCCGCCGAATAATAAGATAGTTTCGGTAAGGTAAAACAGGGGTGTGTCGTCACATAGCACTAGGTACCAACACTGGTCCATTGCGATCCCAGTGGAACCTGTTGATTTTAACTTTAAAGGGCAACAATCTTAAGAGTCTCCCTGATAAAACAATCAATTTCCTTACAGAAGCCAAGAAGGCCTTTGAAATACATGCCGTCTATTTCGTCTTAATTTTCAAAAAGCATTTTCATAATAATTTCCTTCGACTACGCGATATTGCCTCACATTCACACAGCATGTGGGTTAAGTCCTCAACTGCTTGCAAATCGCCGGAGAATCTACAAATGTCCGTATCTGACAATTTGAGTCTCTTTGCTTGTTTCAGCAGGAGACAGTGTCCTTCCAGGATTCCTATTATTGTTCTGAGCACATTCCTGTTAACTTCCTAGATGTCTTACCATCAAGAGACTTGGATACCCTATGTCATTCAAAATTCGATCACCTTATGTTAGCAGTCTTTATGGTTTTCTTCCTCGATAATCCCCCTTACTATGCAGAGAGGTGGTTTGATGTTGGCAACCTCACTATTATCGAGTAGCCCTCTTCTTCTGGCAAGCTCATCTGCTTTTTCATTTCCCTCTATACCCCCAGTGTCTCACCCGGTTCTGATTGTATAATGTTTTGGGCATTGTGCGACAGCCCCTGACTGTATCAGAGTTGATGTTATTCGATTCCATTGTCTTGAGTGATATCTCTAGCGGATACCGATCTCGATAGACGATAACTACGACATACTTTGACAGAAACAACAAGAGGACAGCCAAATGATGTAAAAACCACAAGACGGTTACGGAACATGGAGAGAGATAAATTTATGTCGAAGCTCGACGACGTTATGAGCGCAATTATGGACACCTTCGAAAAGATCATTGCGATTATGAGCTCTCCGTTAACCTATTTTCTAATGGAAATAGGAGACGTCCAACAGACAAATTGACGAAACTAGGGAGCAACAACGCAGATTAAAGGCAACCGACACCAAAAGAATTTAGTCGACGAAGACAGAAAATTGCCAGGATATTCTAGCAGCTCTTACAGCGAAGACACAAGCACGTCTGTCCATATGTATAGCATACAATCAAGCAGCACCTCCAAGGCAGTGCCGGGTTTATCTTTCGTAACGAAATCCTAAGAAGGAAAAATGGAATAGCACCTGACCATTTCCATTACGTAATCTCAAGGCTTGGATGCATTTAGAAAATGTCGGGGGATGAACAGCTCAACTACACAGATTCTTAATCTGAGTAACAGAGTCACAAGATTTGGCGAAAGATGGTATTTGGGTCTATTTAGAGGAAATCGGGATGTGAACGACTCAACGACTAAGCTAATCGAACAATTTTAAGACGGATCATGAAATTAGGAAACAGTTGCCCTACGATACATTCGACGACTTTTACACTACACACGAACTAGAGCAAGTTGACATTAAGGACTTAGTCGCTACTGTTGTCTATAAGGAGCCGGGTGCCCCATAAGGAGTACATAGGGCCTAAGTAGAAAGGTGAAAGGTATTTGTCCCCTACAAACCAACAATTTAGTCGCCGCGGGATAGAAATCCACGAGTTACATACTCGTACAAACAGATGATTGTTTAACGTGAGCTCTAACGAGACTTCTCGGACAATGGCGACATTAAAATAGTGGCAGCTTTAAAACCAACGTTAATTAGACAAATACATTATAAATACTGACCAACCAACTTAGCCGAAACTAACAAACATTTACAAAACAGGTATAACTTTGAAGTAGTAAGGGACTTTGTCTTTAGGAAGCCATTGTCTGGGGCCTCAGCGAATACCAGAGAGAACGGGCGAAGGTTTTTAAGAGTGGGACAGAACGGGCAGCCACCTGCTTGTCGAAATGTAGTCAGATACCTTGCGATCTGGTTAGATCAATATCGAAATTTTTACAAACATATAGATGCTGCTCTGGCCAGAGCCAAAGGTCTATTTGCCCTTACAAAGAGACTGTTTTATAATAGGCTACATGGCCCTTATCCGGCCTATGCTTGTATTTGCTTGTCCCATTTGGCCCAACGTGAAAGCAAGTATGTTGGAAAAGATTCAGGTGTTTAAGAGGGCTTGTCTTCGCCTATACAAAACACCAGAGTCTGCGTACATAAAATACTATCCTAATGAGAGCTTATAGATACAATACGGCCAACCTAATAAAAGTGTACAGTTTTGTTACTAAGTTGACTCCAAGACACATTGCAAGAGTAATGATCTCATCGAACAACCCAATCTCCGGGGATTACCACTCCAATTACATGTATCACGAGAGAGTTTGCTTTGACGGCTTTATTCCTCCAGAGGCTTTTCTCTACCTCGATATGAAAGGTCTGATCCAGGATAGATGAGCGGTGCCGTTAATCTTCCACGTCGCTCGAAAATCTGCGAACAGGCAGTAGTCGCGACATGAAGGATGTTGCCCGGCAGCAAAAACTATTTTGGTGGCTTGTTGAAGGAGAGAAGTCTACGTCGTCGAATTCCTCTGGTACTGGTTAGCTTCGTAAGGGAGCAGAGTGGGTCTGCCATATTTTTATTCATGGCCGACTTACATAGGTTTAGGTAGGGTTAAGGTAGTTTTAAGAATAAAAAAAAAAAACAAAAACGAAAAAGCCTTCGGGTCATTTCTCTCAAAAAAGAAGAACTAATACCTTTGCATAAGAAACATTAAGTAGGCTAAGTAGAAATGCATTTAACATGAAAAAATGCAATCAATTCTACCATCAACACCTCAGTAGAACTAAAACGAAAAACAACTCTTGCCAATCGCTATTTCTTTGGACTAAGAACACAAATGAGTGGTAAGGCCTTACACCCCACAACTAAGAAGATTCTATGTAAAACCTAAATTATCCTGGTCCTAGTTTAGAAGGGGACCTCAATCGATTAGAAGTGTTCAATGGAAAGCAGTTAGCTAAGTGTCAGGCCAACTGGCGAGTCTTGTAAGTTGAGGCTCAGTGAGGGTAGTGCCACCTACATAAGTAAGAGAGTGAATGCTACACGTGTTGCTATGTTGTCAGTGAAGAAGCTTAGAGCCTATATTGCCTCCAAATTGATCAAACCCTTGAAGGAGTATGAGAAGTTGGAGAAAATCGTGACTGGTTTAAAGAACTTTGACTTCCAGACAACCTTGTTTCTTGATTAAATTTTATAGTACTTCCATAATTAGTCCAAGTTGCATCTTTTTTTTTTCTCCGTGGGTAGGTAAAAACCTTCATAGACACTATAAGCACGCGCTCATAAGAGCACCACCACACCACCACAGCAGGCACCATAAGCACGAGCACCTGTTGCCTACCACAGTGGCATAGCAGCGCCCACCATAGGCACGCGCTCATGGTAATGTGAGATTCTCACTCACTAAAAAACCTCCCATTTTCTATAAGACCATGACTAAGTTTCCTTAACAAGCTTCTGTAGTTAATCGCGTTTAGTAGGTAGCTTTCCTACGAAAGCACCTACTATTACCGGTTTCTCCTTAAGGCGCTAAATCGAAAGGTCTTATTCTTTGAAGTCGCCGCACAAGATTTGTCTCGTCCAATCTCCGGATTATTTCCTGGTTGCAATGATACACAAGACGAGTGTGAAGTTTACGGGCAAAGCTTGTACTAGGTTTTACTACTTGCTTATATAGTATATAGTATAAGCACTTGTTATATGTGCTTAGTTTAAAGTTTAGCTTCGGTTCGGGGTCTGTTTCCGCGGCATGTTGTTTTTACCTTTTGGTAAAACTTCCGAACCTCATTCCTGGAGTAGCATCTTTCAATTTCCTCGATCGCGCGCTTCTCATGCTCTTTCTTCTTCCTTCTGAGAAGCCGGTGTTCGTCTCTCCTCTTCCGCTCATAGAGCTCATAAGCAGCTCTGGTCCTTCTAAGCAGCGCCGCGTTATATGCATCTTGCTTATCTGCATGTGCTTGCCGGGATTCATTATCGAACCAAGGGTTTCGTTGTGGTGGACGAGTGAAACCCAGCATATCAGAAGCGGCATCTCTGATGGGGTTTTGGCAGTGTTTCCAATGGTCTTCGATGCTTGATGCTGGCGGCATTGGATCTCTTAAGAGATTAAGAGACACTCGATCGGAAAAGGACTTGGCGATCTCTTGCGATTGTAGCCGTCTGGCGTCGAATTTTCTCACAGCATTAGTTTGTCTTGGCGTAGTTTGGGATATCCGCAACCGTACCTTGGCTACAACAAGGTAATGGTCCGAGTTGATGTTGGCTCCTCGGAACGTACGGACATCCATAATGCTGGAGGAGTGTCTTGCGTCGATCGCAATGTGATCAATCTGGTTGACTGTTGATTGATCAGGAGTTCTCCAAGTCCCCTTGTGTATGTCGAGATGTGGGAACCGCGTGCTAGCCATGACAATGTTTCGCCCCGCCGCAAAGTCGATTAGCCTGAATCCGTTATCGGAGGTGGCGTTATGCAGGCTATATTTTCCGATTGTTCCACCAAAGATACCCTCTCTTCCTAGCTATGCATTAAAATCACGGAGGACAATTTTAATGTCATAGCTAGGATTATGCTCGTAGGTCTTGTCAAGGAGCTCGTAGAAGGCATCCTTGGTATCGTCATCTTTCACCTCTGTGGGGGCATGCTCGCATATAAGGCTAATATTGGCGAATTTAGCCTTGATGCGGACTGCTACGAGGCACATGCCGGTAGCTCAGGACTTCTTCTCTTAGTCTGCCTCCGACAACAAATCCGCATCCAAATAAACGCTGCTTTTGCCGTCGACAGCAATTGCCGTAGTAGATGTCGCAGTTTTTCATCTTCTCTTTGTCCGGCCCATCCCATCGCATTTCTTGGATAACGGTTATGTCTGCTTTGCAGCAGTCTATGGCCTCCGCTAGTTGCCCGGCTGCACGTGGTCTATTAAGGGATCTAACATTCCACGTGCATATCCGAAGCTCATTGTCCTCAAATCGTTTGCGTGGGTTGTCAATAGTGGATCCGTCCATATTCGAGGCTTGTTGATGCTTCGTAATTTATGCTTTTTTAAATGGCCGGGCAGTTACCCCGGCGGCACAACCCCCAACCTGGAGGACCAGTTCCATTTTTAATGCCCATAGGACGAGGGGTCGGTTACACCGAAGCCAGTAACCCGTTCCGGGATGTGAGCGCTGCCGTTGGCCCATATAGGGCTCGTCCACCACCATCTCTTTTTCAAGACCCTGACTAAGTCCTGGAAATTCTTACCGGCCTGAGCTCCAAATATGTCGGAGTAGCCCGGATAAGGTCTTGTTTTGTTTTTCCGACACTAATCCTGGTTTATGGCGCAGGAAACTCGCCATTCGCCCCCTTCACTTCGCAATCTCTAGTGAGATTCCCAGATGGCGCCATGGGGAGGCGTGAAGTAGGGCTTATTAGTAGAGCTGCAAGATGTTCGGCTGCAGAGGCTCATTCTCGTCATTTAAGGAACCAGCACCTGTCGGAAGATGCTACTTCTACGAGGCCTTATACTAATCGTTTCCATCCTTTTGACTATTCGCCGTTGGCTTTTTTATCGGTGGCTTGGTGGTGGTTTCTTAGTCGACTGCACGGCCTTCCAGAGCGAATAATTTTAACTCTTGTCCGCAGTCAAGCCTTCAAGGTAATTAGAAGTCTCAAGTTTCTTATATTCTTGGAGCATTTGCTTTAGCTTATTTGATAGGCGGTTCAGGTAGGATCTATGCGGGGGCGCACGTGATTGTTGCCGTCTCCTCCATGCTTTTCTGTTTTCTCTTAGGAGGCCTTCTATATCAGGCGCGTATATTTGTTTTATTTCTCTTGTTCGAAAGGAAGTGTTGTTCCACGCAGCTCTTTGAATGATTTCGTCGTCTATTTGCAACGGCGTCGTAAGTGGAACTCTGAAAGAAATATTTTCCTTGCAATTTCTTCTGAAACCATCCCAGTTTGTTTCCTTATTCGTCAATCTGGGCGGTCTTTCGGTCCTTGCTATGCTCCTACCGATTTTAAAGATTACTGGCGAGTGATCTGAGCAGAGATCATAGGATTCTTCTAAACTCGTGAGATATTTGGGGACCCCTTTTGTAATGAAAAAATCGACTAGGCCAGGTATTTTATTTGTGTCGGTGGGCCAGTATTTTGGCTTGCCCGTCGAAAAAAAGTCCAAGCCACGTTTCATACTTGCTTGGTACAGTAGCCTGCCCTTCGTCGAAATGAATCTTGAACCCCAAAATGTATGCTTCGCGTTGAAATCACCACCGAGAATAAAGTTTGACCCAAGTTGGTAAAAAAGGCGATCGAGGTCGTCGTCTGCCATCTTATATCTCGGAGGGAAATAACAAGAACTTATTTGCATAGATTCAAGTTCTATTCTCACGTTTTCAGCATGCTTAGTACAGTCTTTAATATAAAGTGAGGATCCACCCCTCGCATTTTCTGAGCGATGATGCACGTGATAACCAAAGTAACTTCTTATCTGATCTCAGGCACATCTCAATATGGTCTTCCCATAGAAAAATTTCTATTTCGTCGATTTTTTTCAGAAGGCCATTTGCGTTCCATGTTAAAATCTTAGTCAACTGTTTCATTTTCATTTTTGTTAGATTTGACACAAAATGAGTTCAGGGACCTTTGGTGAACCACATTCCATTTCAGTGGTACGAGTAATTAAGATAATTTATGGAAAAATTATTTGAAGCCATGCAAATGCCAGATAAATTAAATGCCGTTGCATTTTTTAACTATAAAAAAAAACAAAAAAAAAACATTATATACGAGTACATATCTAAGTAATAATGTATCGCCAGATAGACGTGTCAGGGAAAATAACAAATCGTAAGAGGATATAGTTATTTTTGAATTAATTTGCATCACGAATGTAATTTATCTAAAAAAGCATTGTATCCGTGCAGCTCGCTAGTCGGAACCGGATACATTTGGGGAGAGGAAAAATTTTATAAATAATGTAAATGCTTTCAATAATAGGTTTAGCTAATTATGCAAATCAGATGGGAATTGTTTCGCTTTTATGCAATTTGAATACTGCAAATCAGTGGTAAATGCGAAAACAATGGATTGTGGGCTAAAAGATAATTCAATTATCACTAAATTTGCAATGATTATTTCGTTTCTGCTGACTGATACAATTGATTATCATTTTATTGTGTAGTACGCTGGTTAATTTTAGCATAGCATTAGATTCATTGGGAATATCTCAAACAATTGGTGAGGAAAATATGGAAAAAAAAACAGAAAACATCAATTTAATCAGCCTTAGATGAGTTCGTGGTACCAACATTTGCCACACAGATGGATTTTAAGCTTTGGCTAACAATGTTCAGAACAAAATTCATATTTTCAAAGCTGCTAAACGCCTATTTGTTTTGAAGATCAGGCCGAGAGTATGGTGTGTTTGTTTTTTGAAAAGAACATGCAATAGGCTTTGACAATTTCGTCACAAGAGTTTCGATGCAGTCATTTAAAAATAAACGGATAGTAAATCTCGCAGATAATCATATATTGATGCTCATGAAATAACCAGTTGAAATGCTTTGTCGGAAGAGTTTACGGCAGATCATATTCCAATCGAACTCCGTTTTGGATGTGACAGCACGGAAATAAAAGTTTTCGGCATTACAGAGCAGCAGTAGAGAAGGAGATGCTTCGAACGGATGCATCAAAAAAGAAAAGTATGGAAAAACTGCAGCTACTTAGTAATGAACCCTGAGAACTTTTTAATATGTTAGTCAAGACGGGTTCCTTTTACTTTGTTGCATGCTTACTAGCGGCTAGAAAACCTAGGAGTCAAAGGCTCTATGACTTTAAAAAAAGAACCGAGAAAAGACGTAGAGCTACATACCAAAGACTTCCTGAAAATATGAGGTGACGTCAATAGATTTATGTACTCTTGATGGTACTCACAGAAGCGACAACCCAACAGTGGTGCTTTCAACCATAGCCGGTGCACGGATTCTGAAGGCCAATACAACATACTGCCTAACCCTTCTACGGATAACGGCGTTGCCGCAAAAGTTACTGGATCTTTCTGTTCTGATGTTTTCTAGGGCAGGTTGACCTAGGATGGATGATAAGATATTGCCGAAGAGTCTCAGCTAATAATTTAATGCACAGCGTTCGAATAAAACTTGTCGCTAACAGAGCTTGTATACAGTCTGGACCAAAAATGAAAAATCCATGAAAGCCACCAAAGTCACACCAAAGCTGTGGAAATATCTCTTGGACTTAACATTATTGTTTTCCTTGGTTATCCATAAAATTAACTTCTAGCAATTAAATCCTATCCAACAGGTTAGGCCGATCGACATCCACTCCCCTTGTAAGATGATCATACTCGCGTTAAACTCAACGTTTATCTAGAGAATTGCAAGTAATACAACCTAATGTAGCTGGTATCTGGGATAGGTTATGATGAAAAATAAAGACAAACAATACACTGTTGCAGCGACTTTAAGTCGCATGGTATCGATGGCAAATTTTCAGTTATCCTGTAAAAGCGGTATAGCTTACAAAGTTATCGACGGTCGGTATATGCTAAAAATGAGGTTGTTTCTCTTTCTGATAAAGAGTAAGCTCAGTAAAGTTAAGGGGGTGATAATGGTTAAAGATATCACAAACTATTTTCCTGATTGAGGTAAGTATCAAAGTGTTATCCTGAAAAGGACATTTTTTGGCACTTAGCCCGCTTGGTACTACCATTGGCAACTATCACTCTCGAACGGACAAAGGACGGAAATAAAATACGGTCGAAAGGCATTAAGCGGGTTTTCATAGTAATTCTCTCTCTCTTTGACAGGGTCAACGGCAAATAGATCTGGAAATCTTTGGACAGGACAGGAATTACCACAAAGATTGTTGCTGTTATAAATGAGTCCTATCAGACTCTTTCCGACTCTTTCGAAGTGCGACAAGGATTGAGGCATGGGGATATTCTGTCGTCGATTCTCTTTTAACTGGCGATAGGTGATGTACTGACTGCCATTGTAGCTACATTTGAAAGACGTGGTATCCAATGGAGAAGGTTTGATAGGTTAAGCCACCTGGATTATACCGATGATATCTGTTTCCTGGCTTGTACCAACAGCGGGATGAACGAGATGTGTCAATCACTCCTAGTGAATGGAGACATGGCTGGTCTTAGAATCAATTGCAATAAAACCAAAATAATGCACACTGGCCGCTTAGCACATCAGCGCATTATTCAGAGATAGACGCCCATTGCAGAAGTCAAGCAATTTAACTATCGGATTTGGATGTTAATAAAAGAATAAGTAAAGCCCACAGCGCCTTTGGAATGTTGTCCTTCGTATGGAACTCCAGTAAAATTTCCCTACGCACTAAGTTAAGGCGCTTCGCATCCAAAGTCAAATCCGTTCAGCTGCAGGCGTGCGTAATCCGCTGCGATACATTCTAAAGATCTGATGGCCGCAAATTATGTCGAACCATTAACTGTGGCATATAATGGATCAAAAACTGTTGAAAGGCGAAATTAAGCAGCACAAATGGCGCTGGATTGGCCACACGTTGAGGAGACCAAACGACAACATGGCAAAGCAGTTCACCTGAGATTGATTGGGGGCTTTAAGCAAGATCTGAAGCTTATCTTATCTTCCAGGGCTGTGATAACACAATTTGTTAATGACATTTGTTTGTAGGTAAGTACGTACCATTGGCCTTACTTAGAAGGTTGGCATTACTCTGCTATTTGGGGCTTTTTCCAAGCACATTAGTCTCCCTTCTAGGTATACCGAAAGGTCTTCCCTCAATTGGCATCGAGGCCTTAAAAGTGGTCTTTGGTACAGCACGCACCGGTGTATATATTGTTGAAGTTCATTCAGTTAATTGTGGTAAAAGGCGGCTTAAATGAAAAAAAATATAGTACGTAAACATACTGTTCTGCCACACTACTCTTTGCAAATGATGAGGATTGAACCGATGCTTACCAGGTATTAAATCAGAGGCGGCTTTTCCTCACTCACCAGACTCAGTTATTGCATATACTCGTACTATTAACTCCATCTTTCGTTTGAAAAGGAATGATGTCTGCTACAACACGCATCGGAGTTATAAGGGCTTTGTGCATACACTACCATATAACTCAGATCAATGGGCAGCGGAAATGTCTTCTGGCAAAAATATAGTCTAAAAGGGAACGAACGATGGTTCCAATAACACTGGTGCCTTTGTAGAGGACGACGATTTGAAGCTCCCTTGCTCGTTACGCCAACCTGGGTCTGTTTTTGAACACATAAGCTGCAATGATGGCACTGTTCAAGAGCGTCAAGTTTCTTTAAACGCAGATAAAAATAAGCGAAATTCAGTGTGTTACACCAAGGTACGAGGTCGCAATAAGATCGTGTAAAAAAAAATACTTTTAGGATTAAGCTCAGATGATGTCTTTTAAGGATTTGAATCTGCTCTTTAAATTCCAAACAGACTAAACGAATGCTTTCGGGTGTAACTAGGAAGTCAATCCTTTTTGACAAAAAACTGTTATTCGTACTAGGCACTGTGCTTCTGCTGAGCACCGGAAAATTGTCTAATACTTCAAATTCATTACAAGAATGATGAAGCAGAGCACTTGCTTGGTATGGTCACCGTACCTTTATTATTAAAGCAAATCATTTTTCGAAGAATTTATAAATTTCATTGAAAGAAAAATGCAATAGACTCTGTCTAAGACATTTCTCAGGCATGAACCATATGCCGGAAGTACTTAGGTGTGATGGGCACTACGAGCAGTTTTGAGTAGATTCTTGTAGTGGTACAGACTATATTGGCCTTCGATTTACCTTCTATTCTACTCTATTCTTGAGATTTCCCATATTTCTGTGCCATACAACATACCAGTAGTAGGAATGATATTGGCTTTGCTATTCAGTTTTTAACCCCCACAGCGGTTGGCAAGAGCTATTCTTGGTTTAATTTTCACGTTGATGTCATTGCTGGAGTTCCATATCAAACCAAGATAGGAGTATTCATTTCCCACCTCGAAGATTATTTCTATCAAATGTTTGCTACTCGTATAACTGCGGCCAACGTCGGTGGTGCATTCAAAAATTTCAATTTTCCATGACGCGTTCGAGCATTACGAGTAGAGTTTACCCAATGATTGGAATAATTTTGGCCTTCAATTCCTCAATCGTAGCAAGTTTATCCATGAAGATTTTGGAATTTACGTAGCCCTTTCGAAAAAAGTCTATAGGTATGATGTCATGCCAATTTACCAGTCTAAATGGTGAAATTAGATGTTTACTGAATCGTTCTCACAATAAAGTCATGGCTTCATGGGCTGTGTGTCAAGTGATGATTTCGAAGGTTGGATGAATTGAATTTTGTGTGCTTCTAAGCCAAGACTCTCACTTAAAATACGCCAAGCTGTTGAGAACGGCGCCTAATCGATTCATTACGCTCATCGTGTACACTCTCCGCTACCACCGCTTTATTTTCTTCACTACTTGCTAAATGTGGTCTATTTCATCGCGTATTATCCAATAATAAAGTTTTGATTTCAAACTTTTCGGTGTTGGTTTGACAATTGTGCTTTCGGTATGCGGAAACAAAATCCTCGTAGAACGCTGATTTTCGTTCTACAGCTGAAAAGCGTGTAGAGGGTATCCCGGACTAGGTCTTTCAATAATAAAATGCTAGATTTTGCTAAATAAAAATGCTTTATAGACATTACGCAAAGCATGGATGTTCTTACATAAAATCCCCCCTAGAAAAAGTACCTCTTAAAGAATCACCCTTTAGTTCGTGGAGTTCAGGAGGGTCACATCCTTTCAGAACCTACATTTTCGATGTTTAGATTCCGCTTCACGTTTCTCGAACAAATAGCACATAATTGGTCTTCTCATTCCGACCTGAAAAGCTTATGGCTACACCTTCGTATCTAGATGATTTGGTAGATTTTTCTCTGGATTTAGCTATGTTAATTTTGTTTGGTAGGGTGGACCAATTTTTCACGGTTTTCATTAAGATTGAATAGCGTATCCTGCCTAGCAGCGATATTTTCCTTGTGTTCCCCATTCAACAGTCTAACATTTTTTAGGACGCCTTACATAGTACCATCTCTAAATCGGTTCAGCTTTGGGTCTCTTGAACTCGTTTTACTTTTCTCCTTCGCTGGCACGTGTCGGCAGCAGTTGTTAATCCTCTCTCTTCGTCGCGTGTAGGCTACATGATAAATCTGAAAGGCTGAAAGTGCGAACTGGCATCCATCGTCGAACGAAGAGTGTCTTGTTTGTATTCGCCTGTAAGCCCTAGCATATAAGAGGCGACATACATATCTGATGCCTTCCTTGCAGCATTGCCACTTTTCCTATGAACTCATTATTTTGGGTGAGGTTAAGAAGGATGTTATCAACAAAGGCTCTGGCAATCTCTTCCATTTCTAGCTGCCTGACAGTATTTTTCAGATATGTAGTGTGTTTGATGTTCACATTCTTACGTCGTCTACTACTAGGCAGTCGTTTGAGTCATTGTCTATCTAGAATCCTGGATGCATGTCTTCTGTCCATAATGTGACTCGTCTGATTTGTCACATTTTGGTCAGAAGACTGTGGTGTGTTCTGGTGAATCCTACAATGAAAAGCATGTGCCTACTACTATGATATTTTGTCCACTTGCAAACTTTATCATCCGAAGTCAAGTATGATCTCGTGCTGGTTGTCTGTAGCAGATCACCTTTACCCTCGCATCGAGTTGCCTGTTATAAAACAGTCTCTTTGTAAGGGCAAAAGCACCTTTGCCTCTGGCCAGAGCAACATCTATATGTTGATCTTCAACTTCCAGTCGTCGCAATATTGTTTAATTTTATCGAAGTCACGTTGCAAAAGAATGTTTATAGCCTCGATCTTTGGACCTGATCTGTACGCGATTAAGTCGTCTGCGTACGCTATGGCATGGTGAAGTGAACCTATCAGATCACTTGTGTAAATGTTGAAAAGGATTGGCGAATTGACCGCACCTTGTTGCAGACCGTTTTTAATGTTGAATGTACCAGTAGAAGTCACATCGCCATTTTTCACGATGAACTGTCTATCTGTGAGCATATTAAAAAGAATATACAGCAGTGGTTTACTAATACCCAGTCTGTTCAACTTGTAGAAGAGTCCCTCTAACCATACGGTATCGAAAGCCTTCTCCAAATCAATCAGGCAGGCACCAGTGCACTGTTTCTTGGCTTTGTTCCATTGGATATCAGAAACCAGCTTAGACGCGGCATGAATAACATCATGCCCTGCCTTGAAACCGAATTGATTATCCGGAACTTTATTTCTGTCCTCAACCCACTTAATCAGGACTCTATTAATGACTTTTTCGAAAACCTTACTGATGTTTGGAAGGAGACTGATCGACAGGAGATTCGTCGGATTGGAGGTGTCTTTATCACTTTTGGGGATGGGATGTACCACCGCAGTTTTCCAATGCGCTGGATAATGTGCATTATTCATTGCATTGTTAAACAGGGTGGTATAAATGTCCACCGCTTCTAGTGGGAGATGTCGAAGCACAATGTTCGGTATTCCATCGGTTCCCACTGATTTCTTACTTCTTCTTGTGTCGAAGATCGTTTGAAGCTCTTCCTTCGAAATGAACGGGGGTTGTTCCCTTTCATTGGCGATGACATTATTTGCCATGTTCTCGTCACTGAACTGGGTGAAACCCGAGTTCTCGATTCGCCAATTCACTATTTCATTTCGAAGGTAGAAATTGTGCACAAGGACTCGATTTTCCAGGTCGTGGTTGGGACCAATGATATCATTTGTCTTGTACACTTCCTGGAAAGTTGCTCCTATAGCCTCGACCTTCTCCTGCGGATCTTCGATCACAAAGAAGTTGTCATCATCAACAGCTTCATTTGGATCTATGCCTGTTGTTCGTTGTCAGTCGTTCGGGCGATTTTTACACATGAAAGGTCGTTTTGATCTTTCCTCCGAAATATTTTATTTATTTGCGGGAACATATTCGGGTTGCTGGTGTTTACAGCCCGAATTTTGTTGTTCCAATACAAATTTACAGAAGCCCTGCAATTTTCTTTTATTAATGTTTGGAGGTTTTTGATCGACGACTTTAATGTCAAAATCTCCGGGTTGTGTCTGTCAGTAAACTGTCTGTACAAGGTCTTCAGTCTTGAGAGTAGTCTACTTATATGTCGGTGCAGTGCGTCTATAGTTGAGTTGCGGAACAAGTCTTCGTTGTCAGTGTATTGATACTGAGGTATCGTTTTGTCCATAGTCCGTTTAATTGTCTCGTCCATTAGTTTTAGATACCTGTCAATCTCCTCGTTTGACAGATTTCTGTTGGACGGTGGGTAGAGCGAATTCGAGGAGAGTGCTCTAGTCAGTGTCCTGGAGAAGTGTGTCCAACGCACTCTACTATAGTTGTAGGAATGCCTTTGAACATACTCATCCAATTGCGAATTTTCGTTCGGAACGGTTATTTCGGTATTAAGACCGCAATGGTCACTGTCATACACAAAAGTGCGAAGACAGTTTACAGTTTGTTGGTTCGTACCTGTCAGTTGTATTCGTGTGTCGAACAACAGGAGATCCAAATAGGAGCCGTGTCTAGGAAACGACGGACTATCCGTCGCCTTTAGACCGAGTCGGTACATCACACTGTGCTGACCCCACCAATTGAATAGCAGGTTCCCTCTAGTGCTTGGTGTATTATTTCCCCAATCGCTGTGTTTGGCGTTGAAATCTCCGCCGATAATGAAGTAGTTTTCCTCCAATTCCAGTCTCAGAAATCGAAAAAGTGTCTCGAGCTCTGAGATGAATTGGATGGATTGAGTAGCCTTAGGCGCATAAACAGACACCATGTATAACCGCTTTCCACTGCGGTGAGGGATATACATGATGCATGCTTCTAGCACCTGAAACCTACGCACTACACGACTATATATTCTTTTAAAATGTATGCCTTTTCTTACGAAGATTGCAACGCCTCCTCCGTGTATGGAGTTGGGTCGATTTCTTCGCATGATTTTATACCTTCTGTGCCTCATTTTGTGTCTTTTGGTTAGCTTAGTTTCGCTAACCAAAAGCACATCAGGGGCTTGGTCTTTAAGCAACTTAAACAGTGTGGCTCTTCGCTCAATCCTAATCAGTGAATTAACATTCACTGCAAGGACCTTCAGGGTTTGCTCCGCCATGTACGTATCCATTACGACTGGAGGTGCGTTAGGCTCGGCAGCAGCGCGTATATTTGATCTACCCGCGTAGCTTGCTCGATAATTTGACGTTGTAGCTGAGCCATCTGCCCCTGGATAGAGAGCAAGATAGCTAGCATGTCATTTGCCGGTTCCGTGCTCTAGGCACTGGGGCCTGAGAAGCAACCTTTGCTTGCTGTGCCGTATTTCCCCTACCTGCCGCCATTTGGGCGTAGGTAACCTGGGGAGTAACGGCTGGTGTTTGTGGTAGAACAGGTGGACGGTTAACTTCCACCTTTTGCTGTCCAGCCAGATTAACTCTTTTTATGTATTGGAACTTGGGACAACCCCGATAGTTTGCGGTGTGTCCCGTATTCTTACATAAAACACAAGAGAGTTGGCTTTTTTCTGACGCTCCATCCCTACGTAGAATGTATTCTTCAGACTTGTGGTTCTTACCGCACTTAAAGCATCGAGGCTGCATTTCGCAGTTCGATGCGGCGTGCCCGAACCTTTGGCAGCGAACACATTGCAAAATTTTTTCGTGCCTTTTTAATTTTTCCCAGTGAACAATCTGGTAGTCTAGGACTTTAATACTCCTTAGACTATCCAGTTTGCTATCGGGACTAAGGTGAACCAGGAAGAACGGTAACTTCCGTTTCTCCCATTTGGCTCTGGCTGTGGTGAAGGGCCCCTACGAACTTGAGCTTTTCGCACTCTTTCTCTTTGAGCAGTGCGAGGAGCTCCTCCGGACTAGTAGAGTAGTAGTAGGTTCTAACCCCCTCAGCAGCATAGTTTGCAGCTTTTCCCCCTTCGGGGTGAAGGAGAAGAACTCCGTCGTCGAATCCCTTAACAAATTCTTTATTTTGTGGAAGCGCTCCACTGTGTTGCAGTGGATCGCATGTCTATCTACTGTTAATCTTTTTATAAAAAAATTATTGCCTATGGCCGACTTACATAGTTCAATAGTTTCTTTTAATTCCATTTTATAGGTGTTGATTGGTGGCACCGTTTGCTTGACTTCTCTGGTTTGTTGCTGCTGTTTAAGTTTTTGTTGTTGTTGCTTCTGCTGCTGCTGTTGCTGTTTCTTTTGTTGTGCATGTTGTTGTTGTTTCTGCTGTTTTTGCTTTTCTTGTGGTTGTGAATATTTTGTCGTTGTTTGTTGCGCTTGTTTCTGTATTATTTGTTGTTGTGGTGCCTTTTCACAGGTGTTTTGTTGCTGCTGGGGTCCCTGGAGTTGTTGTTTTTCTCCTTTTCTCGTCTTGCAACTTGCTTGGCTTTAATTTCAAGCACTTTTTGCTGCAGTTCTTTAATGCTGCTGTTTAGAACCTGCACTTCTTCTTCTTCGTCCTCTGACTCGGAAGCCGCCAGAGATGCGAAGGTATTATCATTACCCATGTAGTGGCCTTCCCCACCGTCAGATATGTATGGGTATTCGTCATATTCCGACTCCTGACCCATAAGGTTTACTGCTGCCTTTGACGAAGTTGTTGGCGCCTCCTCCCTCAATCCACCAGGCAGCTTTTCGGTGGACTTTGAAAGAGAGGGGCGCTTGATCAATTTAGGAGTTGACCTGGGCTTCCACCTTCTCTTGGCATCGCCGTCAGATGCCACAATTGCTACTCGTAGGTGGCCTGACATCTCGTCCTCCTCGCATTTGTTGCCACTAGCGTTTCCCGCTGGTGGGAGAGCGGATCGCTCTCTATCACTCATCACGTGATTTTGGGTTTATTGTTTTTTTGCACTGTTGCACAAAGGATGTCTCTGGGTTGGGAATCGAACCCCGAACCTTTGAATTGCGACACCAGTTCTAATTGCACTGGGCCCCGCAAAATGTTGTCAAAATTTCGATGTAATACGATTTCACTACTCGATAGGGAAAAGCCGAAACACATCCGCACTCTACAAAAGTCAGTGAACGACTGTGCATGCCCACTATGTAACCAAAGGTGTTCCGCAAACACAAATTTAACGTTGTACTCCGTACTCTGGTCATAGGGAATCTCTAGGAGATGACAGTCTTAACTTGTTTTCTTGAGCTGTTATATCATCGTAATAGGTTAGGCTAATCTGGTAAGAGGTCTCACGTTTCTGGAACATACCCCATCGTCTTTGTAATAAGTAGTTCAGGAAAGTAGCTTTTGATTGGGGGGCTAATGCTAGACATATACATACACTTCGTACTATCTGGCATATGCCACCAAAAGTTGTATTGCTCAAGGCGCGATCAATATCCTTTAAAATGCCAAGTATCCAAATCTTTCAATTTCTTTTACAACCTCTACAGCAAAGTTTTGCAGTAGAAGAAGTTTCCGCGATGATAGTTACTAAAACGATGATGCTGCAATGTTGGATGATACGAGTATTCATTAAATGTGTAGATATCCAACAGCACTCATGCTTTGCAATATATGTCAGAAACTAGTTAAAATATTATACGTCAGCATTCTATTGTGGTGAAACCATCAACATACATCACCTTCTCTTCTCAAAGCAACTCAACTGACACTCGAGCACAATTAACATTTTCCAATTATAATGTGACCAGACTGTCAATTGTATTTTCCCTTGCAGCAGTTTAAGTCGGATCTTGTTTCATGACCCAAGTCTTTGTGATGAGATGAAATTTCAATTTTCCCTCTAGTCATAGAGATTTCTTGACAAAGACACACTTTACCAAAAGTTTGGATTCCTTAGGACATGTCAACGTATTCGTAAAGCGAGCATGTTGGACGTCATCGCTCACATAGTGTCATAGACATGGCATGCATATAACGTAAAGATGTGCATAGCTTACAGCAATTTGCAAGGCACACATGACAACTTTTGGACATAAATTGTTCGATAAACCTACATGACTGACCCTTGGATTGAAAGTTTTCAAGCGAAGCGAAAGATATCTACATACCATATACTCTTATGTAATAGGTAGGACGAGTGAATTTAACAATGAAAACCTTTAGTTGAGTTAATTACATTTTCACTTACCCTGGAAAGTTTGCTAGTTTTTGAGCTCACTTCAAAAGTTATTACCACCTCCACTCTCTGTGCCATCACTCGATAGGCTTTCCATCCACCAGAACTATGGCAGGACAGACTCGCTTATCATGGAAATTGTTTTAAGTCGTCGCCCAAGGGTGGTTGGGGAATCTCAATTTCTCCAATATTCCGTAAAAGTTTTGCTAGCAATCAATGCCAGCAACTTGATGAAGATTCGAGATGAATAAGTTAGCAGCCTACGAGTACGACTAGCAATCCCCGTAAAAGTTAACTTCAAGTGTACGAAGTACCTGATGGATACCCCAACAAATCAATTATTCAGTCTTGATCTAGTGTTTGTTTTTCTTTGAAATATTTTCGCGCAGGATTATACCTATAAGATGAGAAAAAACATTGAATTTTGTGGAAATTAGTGAAGCATAGCCGATAGGCATGTGTGCCCACAGCATGCAGATGTTCTTTGCGGGATAGCAGACCGTAAAAGAACAAGTAGGTATCTTCGTGGATGAATAATTAGTATTTTACAATTTAAATTCGGTACGTAGGATCTGACAGTCTGCAAATTTGAAATATTTAAGTGAAAATTATTTTTGTAAGCAGCCTCATGAATTTTAATCGTGCAATGTTGGCGTGCCACAGTGGTTAAGTTTTTCCACAACTACGCCAGAGGGTCTGGGTATGATTTACAGGAAAACAGCAAAAGTCATTTTGTGATTTCAAGATCCTTTCGACAGGTACTGAGCAAACTGAAATTCTCTGTCAATACAACAATTGATTTATAAAACATTGCAGGTTATAGTTCGTATCCGAAGCGTGTGGTTGTCTCTGAATCATTGTTGTTTTCGACACGCGCAACACGTGCAACCCCGACCAAGTTTCTTAGTAAATCTCCAAGTTAATCCCCCAGAAAATTCAAAAAAGACGACGCATTTCAGAATATAAGGTCCCTTAAGAGACCACGTGCAGCCAAACAACTGACGGAGGCCGTAGACTGCTATAAAGCAGATATTCCTAGAACTGCGATGGGATAGGCCAGACAAAAGATGGATGAAAAACTGCGGCATCTGCTACGGCGATTGTTACAAAGAGAGAAGTCGGCGCTTATTTGGATGCGGATTCATTGTTCATTGGGGCAGACTAAGGAAAAGAGTCTTAAGCTTCCGGCATGGGAGTGAACGCCTCTTAACAATACGTATCAAGCCCAAATTCGAGAATATCGGCCTTATTGGCATACACGCCCCCACAGAAGAAAAGGATGACATGATCAATAACGGGATCTATTAGCTCCTAGACAGAACTTATGCTTAATGCCCCAGCTGTGAAAGAAACTTGTTCTAGGGGACCCGAATGCTAAGCCTGGCAAAGAAGTCGTTTTTGAGGGCTTCATTGAGAAACAAAATCTGCTTCGACAGCACATTCGAAAACGGACTCAGTTTTTAGACTTTGTAACTGGACGCAACCTAATAGTAGTCAGCCCGCAGTCTCCACACCTGAACTTCACAAAGCGACTTAGCGGTCTCTAGACAAATCAACCGTCAACCAGATTGACCACATTGCGTCGCCATACACTCCTCTTCCAACATCCTTGATGTCCAAGCCTTCCAAAGATCCAACATAGACACGGATTACCACCTTGTTGTAGCCAGGGTACGGATGGAAGCTTACAAGGGCGGAAACGGAAACCTAATAGAATATGGAACGACCACTTCTGCAGACTGTATAATGGCGACGACGACCATAATCCCGATCTCAGACAGAATGAACCATCAACACTAGACGATGGTAGCGGAAAATTCTGTCCACCTGACCCAGAAGAAGTTGAGATAGCGATATGCAGACTAAAGTCGAACAAAGCTGCTGACCCATACGGGTCTCCCTCTGACCTATTTGAAGCAACTGAATCCCGATCTCAGGCAGAATGAACCATCAACACTAGACGATGGTAGCGGAAAATTCTGTCCACCTGACCCAGAAGAAGTTGAGATAGCAATATGCAGACCAAAGTCGAACAAAGCTGCTGACCCATACTGGTCTCCATCTGACCTATTTGAAGCAACTGCAGATGACCTTCTTTGGAACATGCCGGTGGCTCATCTGCAAGATAAATTTAGAGGAAAGTGTGCCCGATGTATGGAATCTCAGCATCGTTTGCCCAATCCACAATAACAGAGATCACTTCGACTGCGCCAACTATAGGGAATCAGTCTCCTGAGCATCGCCTGCAAAATCTTCTTTGCCGTATTGTGTAATCGATTGAAACCGTCCATGAGCGGTCTGCTCGATCCATACCAGGTCGGTATCAGATAGGAAATTAAGTATTCAGATTACAGCAGATCTTGGAAAAGACTGCGGGATTCTAGATCGACGCCCCCCACCTGTTTGTCGACTTAAAAACCGCATATGACAGCGTGCACATGGACGAGCTGTATAATGTCGTGTTTACGAGTAGTTTCGGCAACCCTGCCAATCTCGCCAGGTTGTGTAGAATGGTTTAAGGTAAGGCGAAGCGCTGTCATGCGACTTTTTCAACATCGCCTTAGGGAGAATCGTGCATAAATCACTGGCCAAAAGAAGCAAAACGATTCTCTACAAGTCTTCCCAATTGTTTGCGTACGCAGATGATATCGAGGAGGGCGAGAGATCAATGAGACATTCGTAGCTTTTGAAGCGGAAGCGGCTAGAATTGGTGTCATGATGCTCGTAAATTGGTTTTTTGCTTCCGAGTACAATTTGGGTTTTATGAGGATCTGGATGAAATGAGGCCGTAAGCGCATGAATTGTTGCACCCAGCTGAGAAGGATAATGAATTCAGAAATATACCCGCTCATTGAAGTATTTCAAAAACTGAGTTTCATCCAGACGAATGATACGTTGATGCAGCATTAGAAATGAGGTGTATAGGAACGAAATTGAGAGGTGGGATTGAGGGATTAAGATCTCTTAGTTTTCGATCCGGATCTACGTCTCACACCTTACCGAAGCAGGTTTCTTCACGAAACAATTGGAATGAAAATATTTTTTCCATCAAATATCTCCAAGATTGATGCGTGTCCCTAGGCACAAATCCCTCTCCTAGATGAGTCTGCATAGACAAATTTACCGTATAACAAATACTCGTAATGTAATGGTAAATATCGTATAATAACCAAAGGACGTGAAATCCCTTTGTAAATTTCATCCTCGGGCTATCTACAGACCACAAAAAAAAAGAGAAGAAATTGAAACAATGAAAATTTCTTCAAATTTGCATAGCGTTATCGTAGAGAAGAATATTTCAGAATAATATCTATTAAAATGCTTTCGAACAAATGGAGTATTTATCATAAGGACCCTTCATTTAGGGGGAGTAGATTGAGCTCCACCATTAAATTTGGTATGTATCTTCTGCCTCTAGCTTCGTTTTCTTATTTTTCCTATGAGCATCAGGACTCGAAAGTGGGGGGAAAAAAAGAGATATACCAGATCCAGATGGAATATTTTTGAATGAATGGATCTCAATCATGTTATCAATAAAAACGTGTTTACTTAGAGGGAAATAAAATTCCGAACACGTTTTTTCATTATTTTAATTCAGAATGTTGTGATGCTTCTACTGCTATCATACAACACTAGTCTCCAGTCTGAGGTGGAGTCGTAATCGATTTGAAATTTTTAAATAAATAGATAAACCCCATGAGAGTTATTATTGTACTCGTATTTGGCATGATGGAAAATCTGTAGTCGAGCTATGACGTAGAGGGTCAGAGGTAGATTGGGAAATGCCAAGATGCGACTTTCCTCCTTGTCTTTGAAAATATTTATTGTTCAATCGATGGGTCGTAGGACAGCATCATTTTGTTTCAATTCTAGACTACCTTAGCAACCTCCGCATAGTCATTTAGTTTGGCTACAGTGTTACACTTTAGACTGCTACACAAAAATAAAATACCCAGTGCCACAATTACTTCCTTCTTCTGTCTAATTTATAAGCTGACAGTCCAAGACTGCTTTCTGCAATTTCAGATGCTGCTGTGCCAGTATCAAACTTGTGACAGTAACCCATTCTATCAGCAAGTATTCCTACTTATAAACCCTTAATCATACCGGCTTAAATGGCAAAGGCATGCTCGGCCAATAGCAATATACTGGCCTACAAAGGGCTCCCAACTTTTTATGGATGTAAATGGATTCACTGTTGACGACCTTTGCAAGCATTTAACAGGACAACTATCATGCAGATATCACTGCCGTCCAGAAAGCACGATAGCATGGGCGGACAAAATGAAAATGAAAAACTGTGATACATACTATTGTGAATGCTATTCAGAAAGAAACAGTGCTTATGCGGATGAAGATTTGCCATAAACCTTGCGCAAACCGTATCAAAATTAAATAGTTCTAATATGCGACCCTGCCCCTAGTGAAAATAATTAGGACGGAACCAAAGAATGTTTCAACGAGCTCCTCGAAAAGGTATATGAGCAATGTCCAAATTATGAAGAGAGGACGGTCTCTAAGGATAGCCTACGCGACATCACATCTGACAACGTCTAAGTAAGGCTTGTTGATTTTGCGAGCAACCAACATTGACTTAGATCATGACATTGTTGCCGCTACCAAGAAATGGCTGGCTTCTTGGAAAATGAGGGCAAGAATTAAACGAGAGGAGTATAAACGGTGCTGCACCGAAGGAGAGGAGCCGCTGGTTAACTATTTTAGAAGGAACGATGGCAAGAACATCGGCTGCATCAAAGAGATATTGAGAGGTGTTATTCGAAGAATAAGAGCAGGTAGAAAGAACATACTCGTATCAAGTCAAGAAGACCCGCAGTGAAATCAGTAGAGTTTTAGAGGGAATCCTTCCTTGTTGTGTACATAGAATCTCAGTATCCTTTGCACGATCCACAAAAATAGAAGCGCCCCTTAACTGTGTTATATTTTGAATATTTGAAAACCTGAGTCAACAACCTGATTGTCCCCTATTAGTGCGGTTTTCGACCAGGAAAGTCCAAAATAGACCAAATCTTCATACCCCGGCAGGTTGTGGAAAAAACTTAAGAAGATTTGGAAAGAATTGTACGGAACCTACCAGTGAACACCGGAGGCACAGTTTTTCGAAAGTCTGCGAACGCCGGTGATGTTGACAAATTTGGCAGAACTCAGCAGACTCTCGCCGATGGGTTCATTCAAACAGAAGCTGCCAAAATGAGTTAAGCGTTAAAAGAGTGCAGAACCAGTGACATACACTTGGTTAACAAAGAAAACCACATATCATCGACGAGTTGGTAAAAACGTCGCATTGACAGCAATAATTTTGATGGAGTAAGGGACAAGGTCTATCTTGATTCTGATAACGCCTAAGACGATCATTGTTTATTTGAGCTAAGAAGATACCACCGAGACATGTGGTACACCACAATAGGATATAAATGAGTCAGAAAACTGCTCAAAAGCCTTCTAAGATGTCCGCAAAGTCTTTGAATGCAACCCGAAGGGATAATGCTGTAGAGAGCACACCTAAGGTTGTGTGCACAAGTACTATAGAAAGGGACCTAAGCCGATTTGAAGTGCGCAACTGATGTCAGTTTAAAGCCCTGACTCATCTATAGCTTCAATAGTTCACGAGTGGGTCTTCCACACTTTTCGAAAATTGCTAAAATCATTTGAAGCACTATAGTGATTGAAGCTATTACTGACATATGATTGTTACCAACTAAGCCGTGCTTGCCTCATACACGAAGTGAATCATGCAAATCTGGAGCAGAATACTATAGAAAGGATTTTAATTCCCGTAAGCTAATTCAAGTCATTTTTGTCTGTACAGAATTGGACACAAAAGTTTAATAGAGAGCATGCACCAGCTCGTCTTTAAAATAGGGTCAGAGCTTAGCATTTCCAACGTATAGAATCTCGGCAACATTTGTCCAATCCACATGCCCTTTGATTGCGTTATTTATAGAGATTTCAATTTCCGAAATATAACTCTCGACATCTTTTTACTGCATTATGTTAACGTTTACAAGCAATTATGAACAATCTGGCGAGTCTATCGATCACCCGATCTTGGAAAAGACTCTGCTATATCAGGGGTACACTAAGCTCCTAATTGTCCACTTCAAAGCCTCATATCTCCTACAAAGAGGCATGGTATTCCTACCAAAAATGGTCAAAATGGGTCTGAGGGGAAACAAAATACATGCAGCCATTTAAAAAGGACACGCATCACCTATGGCTTGGCCAGACCCATTGGTAGTAACAACTTACAGAAACACACTTGTCGATCGTTATACGAACAATATAATCTGTACATGGACAGCGGCATTGTTATGAGTCCACGAATTCAACATCTGAGATGTTTAGGTTGAAGGAATAGAAGTCAGAGGTCTTACCCAAAGGGTCTTTGAATCCAACACTTAAGGACGGCACAATAGGGGACAAATAGAGTTTTATACAGCGCTATATCCGATATCACATCAAGGTGTGCCAGAAAATCGTAGAAAATATCTCTCGATCGACTTAAAATCCGCATAAGATTATATTCATAATCTCAAGCTCAAAAGTGCGATGGCTGAATTCGGAATTCCGAAACAACTGACTAAACCGTACAACTTTACGCTGGGAAAAACGCGGCTCAGTGTACAAATTAAAAACAACATAAAGGCAAGAACGGGTGTTAGCATGGAAGGCTCTATCCACAAGAAATCTGTCCAACTGGTGAGATACTCAGATGACATATCATAGAGTCCTCATGCCAGCTAATGGACATGTAAAATGCGTTGACCATTGTGATTATTAGGACAAATCCAAGTACATGTTGTCAAACAAAGCTTCTTAGGTTTCTCCGTCTGTAGGAACTTACTTTATTAATTTTTCGAAGTGAAAAAGGAAGTTACCTACCTAGAAGTATGAGTAAACATGAACGCAACCAACTCTACCGTAGCGGAGATTCAAAGAAACTTGCCATAGAAAATCAGAACTGCTTCCTTTTCGCGAGACAAATAGGCTCAAGACTCCTAATCCGGAGGACAAAACATAGTACATGCTCTAGAAAATGATTATCCCGACTACATAGAACCGAGTACTGATCGTTAAGCAGGAATGCAAATTACATTTTTAAATCCGTGAAGAGGATCGCCGAATAACAGCCCCAGATTTGAGACTTCAAGGAAGAACTTTCAAGGGTCAGGATTTTACAGCGGAGCGCTAGTAGATAATGCCTCAACTACACCCAAAATTGGTTTGGGTGTCCTTTCTTCTCAGTAAAATTCTTTTTGAGAACCCATCCTTGCTGCTTGTGGTTCAAGGACATAAAATGCTCCAGTGACAACGTCATATGTCAATGTTGTCAGCGTGTGCTGGTAGTTGTACAGACTTTTGAAATACTATTTCTAAAGCATTCGCCGGCTCACTTTAGTCCGGGATGGACCTAGTCCTCAGTTAACAAGCGTCTCCAGCCTGTTCGATCCTTTGTCAGCTGCCCCTAATTTCACCCGCTAGGCTGGCCGAGGTCCAGTGCCACCTGGTTGCCTTACCTCTCCTGCTCTGGCTCTCGAGGGGAGAATCGAATATTTTTTAGACTGAAACGTAAGGTCCATCTTAATCGTTTGATCTTCACTCCTCTGGCTTAGTCGATATCGCTGTACAGTCCGGACAGTTAGTCATTTTATCTCCTCCTCCAGTCACCGTCAATACAGACTGGATCGAAGACCACTCGAAGAATTCTCCTCTCAAGGCAGCCAAGAGAATCCTCATGAATTTTTGATCACATCAATGCCTCTACCCCATAGAGCAGGAATGAGATTATTAAGGTCTTATATAGGATAACTTTTGTTGTTCGAGAGAGCAGCGATTTGCAAGAGTTATTCTTCGCTTGATCTCAGCGTTGAATTTATAGCAGAGAATAGGTAGTCAAAGTGGGCGACTACCTCAAAGTTATATCTGTCGAGGATTACGTTCTGTCCGAGACGTCGGTTTTGAGTGTCCCTCCTACCTGATTGGTGCTTGATGGGTTAGGAATCCTCCAAGTTTCCTTGTGAATATGGAGAAGTGGGAACCGCGTACTAGTTACAACAATATTTCGCCCCGCCGCAAAGTCGATTAGCTCGAATTTGCTATTAGACTATACATCCAATGGTACTACCAAAGTAGCCTCTCCTCCACCCTTGTGTTAAAATCGTGGGAGATTTCAGGAGCTCTTGGGAGCTTTTTTTCTTTAACGTTGTAAGCTTTCTCCTTAATGAGGGCGTGCGCGCATAAAAGGCAAATGCTGGTAAATTTAGCCTTGATACGGATTGCTATGAGGTACTCGTTCACATGCCAGAAACGCAAGACTTTTTTCCTAAGTCTGCCTTTAGCAACAAATCCACATCCATATAGGACAGGCCTGCTAGTTTCTTATAATTCCTTCTGAATAGTTGGCTACGTTAAGAAAGTCTTCGTTCTTGAAGATCGGGCTGAAGACCGCTCAGATTCCATTCACCTTTTTTGCCCCCATTTACCAAATCAATTACAGCTTTAGGTCTCTCCTTGTTGAAGTTGTAGTCGATTTATCATCAGAGTTGCATGATTTATTCTGTCTAAAAACTGAATTTTTGTCGACTTCACTGCTAAGCAGAGTGCAGAAGTAATCTATCCCAATTGGGCTACCAATCATCAGCATACACCAGCTAGATAGGGATCATCTTATTCCATAAACACTAGGTAATCCAAAACGGTTCCAAGTCTATCCTGGAATAGGTGTTAACGTGTTAATGTCTATTCTATACAATCTTTACGTAAGTCTTCACATATATCTTGGTTTCACAATCCTCATACTCCTTTGAGTCAAGAAAGGTTTCCATATGATATCCAAAAGGATCAATACACGGGTACATATTGACTGACTGAAAACTCTTCAGAATTTTTGCGATTTTCTTTTCCAAACCATCCACTATGTTAAATTTTAGAATAACCCGTTTTGTTTTCAAAGGAAAGAAAGAAATAAATGTCCTTGTTTCCCATATATTCACAAGTGAGCTCAACATACCAAAAGAGAGAAAAAGAGAAGAAAACCAAACATCCTTCATTCATTCCTAATTGGCTCAGTTTATTCAATTGAGCAAGCTTAACAAAAATTCATCCTTCGGTATCCTTTGGAATTTCGTTCATCCCATCATCTTTTCACATCACTTGATGTCGTCTCTTCGGTAATAGATACACTCATGGATTTTTCTTTATTTATCTATTGATGTGGGCGCTCAACTTATCCTTCCGCTCGATCCTATACGGAACATCAATACGAATACGAAAACGGAATGATAGAATTTTATTGACTCATTAACAAAAGCTGGTAGATACGAGTATAACAACATAAGGGTGGCAAAGCTCGAATGGCTTATGAATGTTTGTCCTCGTGTACTCAAACCAAAGGAGTTTTGCTTGTTTCTTCTTCTTTTTTGTTTGTGGAATAAGGGCAATCAAGTGCCATTAGGGACAAATTGGGTAGCAGCTACTTTCATTTACTAATGATTTGCCGAAATATAATAATTATCATTCAAAGGAAGAGAGACAGAGGTTGGAGAAAAGGATATTCAATGGATTGTTGTAAGTCTACCGGAAAGGATTTTCTGTCAAGAGGTCTGGGTTACACGATGACGTGGGATGACTTTTATGGGGATTAGGAGACAGTGCAGATTTAATTTGGCTAATCTATGATTTATTAAATTGTTGTTAGTTGATGAGTTAATTGATATTAGACATCTGGTCGAGTAAAAAGTAAAACTTTTACCTGCAGTTTCTCTATTTCAATGGCAACACGTAGAGATATGTTGAGACAGTTACCAATTGAATCAGTAATCGGGGTACTTGAATACATTTCTGCCATAGAGACACTAACAGCGATTTTTTAGCGGAGCCGAAGAATACCTAAAAGTTATAAATGTGCTTTGTGACATTTTGTCCGTCGTGTAAATATTTATTGGATTGCTAAGTTTCGAGGCCTGAAATCTCACTGAGAGGGAGAACATTTGTGATGCTAATGAGACTGAATGGTCTTGTCTCTAGTGAATCGAGCATGCTTTCTAACTACCAAATCCTGGAATTAGTGGATGCATGCTTGACAGATAGGCCTTCAGGTACAGAAGCCTTATTGCACTTAAGCTTGTATATTACTATCCTCACCTTGTTTTGGTCAGGTTGAGAGATCCATGTTGAATGGCTCATTTTGTCTTACAGCGGAGTTTTTATTGTCATCGTCTGCAGTTTGCAACAGTAACTTTTTAGTCATCCTTAGTACCGACTGTGACTGTACTACTTTGTTGACTAGCTCATCTCTACACGTCTCTGTTCGAATCCTGTTGCCTTGATACCTTCTAGTCAACTTTTCGTAAATCTTTCGAATATTGTTCCTCTATTTCCCCCATCAGGCGCGTCTTACGCACTTCCTTTTTCCACCGGCCCCGCTTCGTGATCGTTTGTTTCCCCACGAGGGCTTGTCTGCATTCTACAGCAAATGTTAAGTTTCGTTGAAGTAGTTGGGTGAAAGTCAGCAAATCGGTTACGGCTTTGCAGATGGCTCCTTGGAATCGTTGTCAATGCTCTGCAGCACCTTACGTTAGGTGCTAAGACATATCGAAAGGTCGAATGATACGTGATCGGCAATAACCAACGTGAATCCTGCCGCCCAGCGTTTAATTTCTTCCAGTTTTTCTTCGTTGTTGTCGTGTCTGAATATCCTTGACGGATACCAAGTAGTTCGGTCGTCTATAACACTCGAGAAATGTCTTGCGTTAGTCGTAACAAAAAGTTCCCGGAATTTATTCAGAAAATTAAAAATACAAGTTTATTCATCTAAATCTATATTATCCCCTTCGAAGTAATCCCCATCGACTGCAACACACTTATGCCAGTGCTTGATCCAATCCTGCAAACAGTTTTTATACTCGGTTTTCGGTATGTCCATCAGTGCTTCCTGTGATTTTTCCTTTACTTCCTCTCGGCTGCTGAAACGCGTTCCCCGTAGTGGTTTTCTAACTCAATTGAACAGAAAGAAGTCAAATTAGGTTAATTCGGTGGCTGTTGGATGGTATATGTTGCATTTTTCGTCGAAAAACTACAAATAATGATGGCACTGTGCGACGGTGCGTTATCATAGTGCAAAATCCACGAGTTTTCTGCCCACAAATCTGATCTCTTTCGGCGAATTGCTTCACGCAAACGTCTCATAACGCCCAAATAATACTCGTTTTTTACTGTCTGTTGGTTATTGACCAACATTTCTTTAACTTCATCAATGTTTTCGTCGGTTTTCGATGTCGATGGTCTGCCACTGCGTTTATCATCTTCGATTGACTCGCGACCACTTTTCAACCGCTCGTGCGCTCGGTTTTTTACGCAAAATTTAATACAAGTTCGTTGTTGCAAATTTCAATTCATTTCTAAAATTGTAAAAAAAGCGCCAACATATACAGAGATAGATGTACTCTTAGCTACGTAACTTTTGCAAATGCCAAGCTATGACGCTAAGATTTAGAGGGCATATCAACAACAGATGTACCAAACCAGAACTCAAATCGAAACAATGGGAACGCCACACGTGGTTATTCCGGGAACTTTTTGATCAAGGTGGTATTTCGAAACCTCGCTACTTCTTGCCTAAGTGAGCCGTGTACGTACACGTGCACGACAAAAATTAAGGAAGAACTTATAATAATAAAAAAAAATCAATTGTACTGGTTTATTTTGTTTATTTACTTGAATACTTTTCAATTAATATGTTGTCCACCCTCCTCCATTATCAATAATTGCTTGGAGTCTTCGAGGAATGCTTTCCTCTAATCTTATAGCATAATCTTCAGACAAAGCTTTCCATAAAACTCGTATTTTTCGTGATAATTGTTTGACCGTCGAGATCTTCTTTCCTTGGAGCTTTAGCTTTATGAATGCCCAAACATTTTCAATGGGATTTGCATTCGGCGACTGTGATGGCCAATCTAAAACATCGACGTCATTTTCTTGTTTCCACGCACTGCACAAACGACTGCGATGTTTCGGGTCATTATCTTCTTGCAGTAACCAATTCTCATTCCCTCTTTTAAACCACCTTAAGGCAGATGGTAATAAGGCCTTCTTATAAATTTTGACCATGTTGGGTGCGTTTAAGTTATTTGTAAACATGAACAAATAGCCAAATCCTTGTTTTGAGAGGCATCCCCAAACGTCCACATTTGCCGGGTGTTTGACGGTCTACTGGATTAATTTATTGGATTGTGTACACCAGGTTTGAGTGATAGGAGACCATGCCCAAAAAGAAGTTTCATCCGAAAAAATAACGTTGTTCCAATCTCTGCCCAAATTCTCCTTGGCCCAACTGAGTCGTTTTTCTACGTGTTTTTTTTTGACAGTAGTGGTTTCTTTATTGTGATTCGAAATTTTACATTATTGGCTTGTAAACGTCATGGTATCGTATCACAACACACATTTAGACCCCTTTTGCGTAAAATCCCTTGTCCTCCACGTAATGATAGAAGAGGATTTTTTTCAAACACGCGTAGAATCATTTTGTCCTGCTTTTTTGTTGTTTTTGGCGTAGACCCACGATCCGGCAAATCATACACATTTTTGACTTGGGAATAACGATGCACCCACTTGCTTACAAATGCTTTTGATTTTTTCATGTATTTAGCAGCTGCTCCGTTTGACATTTTCGGTCCTTTTGGATACGTGCACAAGAATACTGCTTCATAACGTGATGCAAACGCGACACTCATTTTAAAATACTTCCGTCTCTGACAAAAATTGAACACTTTTTAAATTTTTTTATTCAAAGATTTTTTTCTCTGCTAATGCAAATGCCACAAACCGGTTTTCATAAACGAGTTTTGCCGTATACGATCTTATTAAACGGACTGTAGATTAGATATTGCAGCATGGCATATTGCGCAACAAGGATATTTCTATGCGTAAGATGTGTCCAATATATTGCTACTTCCTCCAGTAGTACTGATTCTACATTGGATTTGAACAGTCACAGCTTGGATTTTGTGCTGAGAACATTGCTATTCCAGATTTGTCATAGCCTCCAAATCCAGCTTTAGCTTTCTCGATTCGAGAACTTGTTGTGCGCCTTGCTCATTGGAAATTGAGTCTACACAAACACAAAATGTTCACTTCAAATAAGCAAGCCGCCATCTAAGCTTTTCACTGGAGGTTGTTAAGAACTTCGACCTCCAGTATTTTGTCACACACGATATATATATATATATATCACATCTATTATTGATGCCACTGCAATCCGAGCATCAGGTGTAATACGCTCATCAAGCTGCTTCAAGGTATTTGCTGATAACTACGTGCTTCGGCGAGACACGAAAAATTTCCCAGCATTCCAATGGCCATCCATGTTTTGTAGCGTTGTTCTGCTTCCGTAAAAAGATGACCCCTGAATTATTGGCTTAGTACGGGTTCCAGAAGTATGTGGGTATTATATCTCGAAATAAGTTTGAGCGGTTGCTGTTGACAGATGCAGTACGAACGTGTTAAGTAGCTGACATAGGATGATGATTGCGGGTCATTTAAATATCGGCTTAACGCTTGATCTTGTAGCAGACCTTCGCTGGAACAGAATGCTTTTAATGACTAGCTGGTTGGTATTGCAGAAACCTATAAACTTTTCCCCATTACTAGTGCTGTTTTCGAGGCTATAAACTGCCGTCACATGTTCGAGCTTTGTTTTGTCGTTGCTTAGTTTAGCGTTAAAATCCCTCATTACGACAACGAAGTCTCATATAGGCGTTAAGTTATGGACGGCGCCAAATTGACTTTAGATTCCTTTTCGTCTTCAATTGCGGCTTCTGTCGGCTTATAGTAGAGTATTATGTTGTGCAGTTGCTCAATGTGGCTGAGTTTTAGCTTTTTGGACTATATGCAGATCGGTTGCGGTTGTAACTTCTCCTCCAATGGCCTTTCTCGCACACGAAACCAAATATCTGCCGAGAAACTTTTCTCTCAAAAGCGTTCAGTATCTGGTCTCCTTTTCTGTTTATGGTCCAGCATTCGGCACCGTAAAGCAGCACTGGCAGGATCAATGTTTTATAGTCTTCCGAGATAGGAATTCTGAACTCAATTGCTTAACTAAACCGAAGTACTAATGGTTTCTCAGGAAAACTCTTCGTTGCATCTCCACTAAGGTGTCATTCGTGGAATTAATGTTGACTCTGAACATTGACGTTTTGTTCTAAACGGTGGATAAATGTTTGTATGTTCGTTGATACCATGTATTTCGTCTTGCCCACATTCGCTAAAAGGCTTACCAACTTTTCCCGTTCCTCAATCGCCGTGATGACATGTCAGTGCATCTCCTTGCCGAAACCCGGGTTATGTTTGAAACAGTTCGGGAGAGGTGTTACCTAATTACACATTGCGCCTAGCGTTTTCCAGTGTTACGCGACTCAATCGGATCAGTTTTGTCGAAATCCCGAATACGGCCATCGAAATGCAAAGCTCCTGAATGCTTTCTATGTGGCCTTAAGGTTGATGAAAACGTGGTGAGTCTCAATTTATAATTCGTTGATCTTTTCCAGAATTTGCCTGAGTATAAAAATGTAGAAACGGGTCGGAAGACAAGCTGGAAAGCGCCGAATAATTTGCTGCAGAACGGCTTCAGACGTTCACATAGTACGTTGGATATGATCTTTTATCCGACATTAAGCAGGGATATGACTCGATAGTTCTCGCATTACATAGGATAGTCATATCACGTGCTATTTTTATGCGATAGCTGCTAAGCTACTGCCATCTCAGCCACCTTCTTAGTTATGTCGCAATACTGGTTAAACATTATGTTAGCGTTTGTGGGTGGTGAGTGCACAGTGGAGAGTCTTTCACTTCGGCGCTATCTATAGACTCTCGTCACTCCAGTCGTGCTCAGACGTTCAACATTGAGTTCCTTTTTCTAGACAGTTCGCAGCTTCTTATCGTTGAAGAGCCGAGCTGTGAATTTAGCGGAATCCGCGTACGAATCCGCATCCTAATATATGCGTCGTCCTATCTAGCGTATTTCCTCGATACCGAAAACATATTCGTAACTCCGTTGTACCGCGTGAGGACAGACTCAAGTTTTTAGGGAGCGGCCTCCGGCTGTAAGTACATTCTAGATGGATACTCTCAATTCATAGTTCGTTTATGTTCCCGATCGTGATCTTAAATAACTCTCATAACTATGTATTTTTTAGGTGGTAAGGAAGTTACACCGACGGTTATTAATGCAAGAAGCTCCTAGATCTTCGAAAAAGTGCGCCAAAATAAAACCGATATCCCTGAACACAGACCATAATGTCACTAAACGTTCTTTACAATTAATAAGCGCTGATGAGACTCAATTCATGTCGTTGTTGTTTAAATAAAATTTCCTATAGCTCATAAAAAACATTCTTAATGAAATAAATTGTCGAAAGTTTAATTTGTAACCTTTGCTTTTGTGGCTGGAGTATTTTCATGGAGCACATTAACAACAAAAATAAAACAAATGCCCTACAAAGTCACACATAAATCACAGATATCATTGGCATTTTACAGAGTAACTGACACAATTCAAAACAATAATATAAAAGGCGTTAAAATGTCTTTAAATTTACAATATCTTCAGACGAAGAAAAATTCAATTTCCATTTCCGTATGATGGCAGAACATTTCATTTAAATTGATTTTCCCTTAAAAAAGATAAACCCGTCCTCTTAAATTCGAATTTCTGTTGTACGAGTATAACGTATTCAAGCAACCACTTTGGCAGGGGCTAACGCAATTTTCAAATCAAAATTTATCAAAAGGCCTTTTGGTTTCGTTGAAAGGGCCACAGAGTACAGACTACAGAGTACAGTACGACCCCGTAAAAATGGGGTTACACTTCTGGGGGTATCGAAATTTACGATTCATCCATAAAAAAGCGCAAATAACTCGAGTACGATAGACACAAAGGATGAATTTACGATGTGACAACTCAATTGAAATTTCAAATTTTTTTTTTTCATTGAACATGCGAATTAGATGTCCATGTTGGGGTATGGAAATTTCAAGAGGGTACTCGTATTTGCCGTCAGAATTAGATGAAATGTTTCAATTTATAATTTAAGGAAGTTTGGGCTTTTTTTTAAGGAGTGTCTCTTTAACCCCTGGACGCATGGATAGCATTAGTGTGGTTGCACAGTTGTTTCTCAGCTCATGATCTCTGAATGATCAGGGGGGACGCGGCTTAAGAGCTACATAAGTAGTGTGGCAGACTTTTTAAAGGGCATCCACTTGATTCGGTCAATTTTTTTCTATTTTTAAGCCAAATAGGAGAATCTGTAGGATGTCTGTTACAACACGGTGTACAACTTTAATAACTTTTTGCACATCCGCATAATAGCACGTTCCTTCATTATTCACACCTGTGTTGGGACATAATTACGTGACCACACACACATCTAAATATGCTAGAGATGCTTTCCTTCCTTCCTACAATGCAACCATGCAGCGGGCTAGATACTCCCATATAATTTAATCAAGTGAATGGTGTTTTTTTTTTTTTTTCATGCGATAGTCAAGTTACTGAAAATACGTGCACATTACCGTCAGATAAAACTACGTAATTATCTCTGTGGCCTTTCTAGGGTGGATTTTTTATTTTCTTTGTAGATGGTCCTTAGACAGAACCATATTATGGTTGTCACTGAATAAATATGAATACAATGAAGTTAAAGTTCTTCAAAAAAGAAGAAGAAAATACGAACAAGAGGAAAAACGGATAAAGGAACTACTTACAGGAACAATGGCGATTTCCGCTTTCGTTAAAGTTTTTAACCACTTCATCAATTCAAGTGAAAGTCCCGACAGAGTACCTCGTTTTAAGAATGAATTGTTTCTTTCTGTTCGTGAAGTTGAAGGAAGTCGTTCGGATAAAGGATAAAAGCAAAAGTTTTCCCATTTATGTTTTCATTTTTCAATATTATCTGGGTGGTTATATGAAATAGAAAAAGTTTAACATGTGCAAGGATTCAACATCGGCAAGGGTATCTTAACCGAGAAATATAATTTAGTGTATTTATATTCGACTAAAGCGAAATTAAGTTCTTGAAATACAGTTCGAAGTGGGCATTAATTTCAGGCCACAAGCTCTTCAGTTCTGTTGGCTCTGAAGTGAGGTGATTTTTGTATTTTTACTTTTACTTAGGCACCAAATGAGAAGAGTTTGAGTCTTTCTTCCATCAATCAGGATGAGTGTCTGCATTTTTTTATTCTTTCGGAACAGGCGCCCAGGCATCCATGTGCTCCTAGGAAGTTCCTTGAAATGAGTTTTCTCAGTCTTTCAAAAAAAGATGAGTGAGCTCTTCAATGATAAAGTACCTTAGTATCAACATTCACCGCATAAGCGACGAGTACCTGTAGCTCGATGCGAACATAGGCCAGACATTCATAAAGGCAGTGCTCTGCGATATTGTCATCACTTTCATAGCAAGATGTTATATCACTTATGCCCAGCACAGTCAAGTGCTTATTGCCTCGGTACGACAGCCGCAGGCCTCTTAGAGATATCGGCAAACATTGGCTTGGCCTGTCGGTATCTGCAGTAATGCTCATATGAGCTAACTGTCTATGGAGACACTAGCCGAGTAAGAAGGCGTTATGTCTGCCTAGGTTCGGGTCCAGAAGAAGCGTTCGCTTTGTCACCTGGAACATAGATAAAACTCACTGAATGAAGCCTTTCGACTGACAGCGGTGAAGTTTTCCACTCTTTACGCTTAGCCCCCTCTCTCTTCTTTTCAGAATATACTTCGTTACTATCAGGTTTTTGGATATCTGCGCTTAAAGAACAGACGCCAAGAAGTGAAGGACACCAGCGCTACATTCTATGTCAGCTTTGGATCCATTTACTATATTGAAGACAACCCTTTCCTGGTTTAGATTCTGCTTACGGTCGATCCGTAACGAAGTGCAGGGTCTTTACGTTGTTGTATTTTGTAATTCATTTAGTTTATAGAACTTCTTTTAGCACCTAAGTGACTTGTAGATAAATTAATAGTTTATGAAAGCATTTTGTATTTTCGCGCAAAATCAAATTCAGTATTAATCAGGTTGATTCGAGCTAAATAAAATAATAGACATGTTGCGCAAGACATGCCGAAAAACTTCTACCTAACTTTAGAGCTATAAAAACCTGCCTAAAGTTACTCCTATACAAAAAAAGGGTTTATACGTGACTCACTTTGGGGAAAACTTCTAGAAACGACTTTCCTAATTAAGCACATGTAATAAACCTCAATTAAGGACGGCAATAAAATTGAGGTCAGGTAAGTTCAGAAAAGGATTTGCCTGGTAGGCAAAGTTCACCAAGTCTGTATCTCTTACCTGTTGTGCCATTCAGAATCCCTTTCATACCTATAAAAACTGTCCGAAAGACAAAATTGCGCAGTTAAGATTCAACCCTTTAGCGAAGAGGATATATCGTCAAGATCAACTAAGAAATCACAAATCCCTTCAATATGAACGCAGCACAAAGAGAAGAATACATAAAGCTCAAGAAAATATACCAAAGAGCCAAACGGATATGGGAAGATGTTGGATTTGAAATTTATATGGAACCTTTGAATCCAGCTGAATATCGCTACTCCATCGAACTGTCTCCTTGTGAATCAGCAATTATTAACGGTGAACCAACACTCGAGGATCTCTACGCTGGAATTAAACGATTCCAGGACTATAAGAATATCCTCCAAAGGCTTTATGCAAAGTTGACTGCAGAAAATGAAGGCAACTACAGAATTACCCTATATCGAGTCATTCGAAACCCAGATCAAGACCTTGACAACTATGAAGACGAAGATGAGGATTCTGGCACAGAATCTTGTCCTGAATTGAATCAATCCGACGCCGACGATTCGGATTCAGATGATGAATCCGATTGGGAATTCAATTTAGGACCCAATATTCGCTTAGATCTCGATGATGAGTCCGAATCTGATAATGAAGAAAATTGGCAGCCAAATCCATTGTCCGACTCGGGATTGCAAGAAGAATTCGAGATCGGTTTGGATGGAGAGAATGGGGAAGATCTATAGTTCGAAAGGCAGAGGTCATGGAAACAGACGACCGATAAGGATTATTGTAAATGAAAATGCTCAATTCGGAATACGAGTAGATCAAGTTATTTTTAAATATATTTTATACTTGAAGCATGAAACATTTTTAAATTGTATTAAAAAAAAATAATAATAATAAAAAGTTAAAAAAAAAATTATTTTGTGCAACGAAAAATAAATACATAAAATTTAAAGTTTAATTAAATGTTTATGAAATCCAAAACAAAATATTTGATTATTTTTTTTTTTGGTAAAAAACACTCTCATCCGTTTGGAAAAAAATATTGTTTCTGGTGGTTTTCGAAATAATTTCTTCTTTTGGTTGGTAATCGTATAAAAGGAATTGTTCTCGCCTCTTCAGACTCTCGGCAACCTTAAATCTATTAGGTTTCTCTATTAAAATGAAGTCCAAAATATTTACCTATATTTATATACAATTCCGAACAAAAAAAAACATTTAAAACCAATGAAAAGGGATGAAGTTCATCAATACAAGCATACATTTTTGTAATCTGTGGGCCTTTTGTTGGTACCATTTTGAATCATCTGTTGCGAGCAGTTGGATACTGATAGCTCTTATACGCACAAACAAAATTACAAGAACTCAAGAAGAAAGTTTGTGAGCTTGGCTTGGGACCGAACATATTCTCGTGTTCATCCTGTGCCCTCAAAGGAAAATACTGTGGCACATGCGTCTGAACCCGAGAAGCTCAATGCGCCAACGATTTCAGCAACGGATCATCAGTCAAACTAACCTCAGGAGAATTTTTTATAATTCAGATTCAGAGAATGATACCACCATTGGGATCAAACGGAGATAGCTCTAGCCAATCGCTAATTCTTTCGACTTTAGAGGCAATTGACTAGCAAAGCCCTCTCTCTAAACCAAGTCCTACTCTACGGCGCAGATTCATGGACTCTATCAAAAATGTTCGAGGGTGTTCCGCATAGACGGTAAATGGAGGAGGAGATACGACGAATTGTACGAACTGTACAGTGACATCGACTCAACCAGCATAGTGAAGAACAATCGACTCAGATGGCTGGGTCGTCTACAGCGGAACGTTCCGTTCGGAAAAGTCTTCGAATCCGTCCCAGAGGGACTTCGCGACTGAAGTGGCGCACGTAAGCGGTAGGAATCTCAGCTAATTTAACTTGCGAAATTGATGGCAGCAAGAAAAAGTTCGAGCTGTCTGGAGACATTTGTTGGTTGAGGCCAAGGTCTTCTTTGGACTGTAATGCCACTCGTCGAACTGTGATGCAAATTTAATGATAATCGATCAGAGATTTTATTTGATACGCATTTGATACGTTGCCTATCAGTAGCTCCCATTGTTGTGCAAAACGCCACTGCGGTTCACTAAGAAGGCGTCTACCAGCACATTCTGCAGCAGGTGCACATTAGTCAAAGTCGTATTTATTTCGTACATGACCTTAAAAGGCTGACATTTAAACGTTTTGTATAGAGAAAATTTATTGCCTGAAATTTCCTCGTGCCGCTTCGTCAACAAAGCCTCATATAAGGTATTTCATGATCTTGAAGATGTCTGTTTACTGTTGCATAGGCAAACCTCCACCAAGTTAGTTAGAAAAATCATCAAGCTGGAGATGAACGTGCCTAAAATAGATCATATTGTCAGAGAACTGAGTGGGGTATCGGAAATCGAGCCTCCAAAAGGAAATCTGTATTTAAAATATATTGTTAGTGAGATGACATCCAGATTCAGTTACAAATGTTTTGGCCCAATCTTCATGACCTAGATGCAGTGTTCGGGAAGCTAAGCACTAAAGACAGAAACCGTCGGTATCCTACTTATACAGGGTCAACCATTTTGCGCTCCCGAAAGGGAATTTATATAAAGCAAATTCACAATTGTTTGGGTCTTGCCATTATGAATGAAATATAACATAATCCAAATATCTTCCATAAGAGTTCTTATAGAACTTGACTATGACAAGGTGATTTTCGATGACTGATGACGATGACGATTATTCAGTTTCAAAGAGTCAAGAGTTGGTGGATTGTGTACATAGGCACAATCTTATTCATAGCCCGACAAAAAGAAATGGAACAGCCGCAAACTACACGACCTCAACAGCCAGTTCACATAATCCAATCGCAAACTAAATCCTCCAGGAAAGTTTCTTGCAATAAAGCCGTAGTGTTGTGTTATTTGTGGCATTCTCTTGTTGAAACCGCACATTTTCCATAACCATACCTTCGACACACCAAATCAAATTGTATACCATAGAGTGCCTTTTTGTGGATGGCATGGTTTTTCGTCAATATCATGTAGATTTTCTCTTCTCCATAAGAGACAGTTTTGTTTGTTGACGTATCCAGCGAGTGAAAAATGAGCCTCATCACCGAAGATAATGTTGTGTGAAAATTCGTCATACAAAAGCTGATGTTCAAGCACCTAATCGGCGTATGTTCTTTGCATTCCGTGGTCTGTGGCTTCAATTCTAGAGTGAATTGAACTTTAAAAGAGAAAAGATACATATCCAAATGCGAAATACACCACAATGTGTCGTAAGACAAGCCCAAATGCTGTTCTAGCCGTGAAATCAATGAATTGGCATCTTTTTCAACACATTCACTAGCGGCAGCCATATTTTCCGCAGAGCCGTCATTTCGATGATGGTGGATAGGCCTTAAGACATTTGTAACAGAGTCTGTTTCTTCGATTTTTTCTGTATGAAAACTCTACATACCTACTACAGAATCACGATTTTTAAAGTAAGCTTTTACAATATTAACACACATTCAGTGACGGCTAAAAGATCAATATTGTAAAATGGCAAATTTTAAACGAGAAATATACAGTCTCCGATGAGAGTTCGGTTTAACATATGTGATTCAAAAAGGGATGTCAAATCCGGTCTACGAATTTAATGACCCTACATGACTACTACATTTCGACCTGCTAATCACCGAGATTGAATTTTTATATTGCAGTCGTACTGCTCTAACAATAACACATTGTTGTGCTTCCTTAAAGTCAACTTTGGCTTTTCTCCTAATCTCAAACTTCATATGAACAAGAATCCAGTCATTCAAAAGATGTGCGATACTTTCAGAAAATCATGAGGGTAAAATTGACTTGACCTAGATTTTATTTCACACTTCAAAGAATGTTTTTTTTTTTATGTGGGGAGGATATGTAGTAAGAGATAATAAAATTCTACAAGTCTTATTGTTGTCATCATATTTTATGGTATTCACAGCCATTTCATTTTGGTAATATGTTCCGGCATTTATACAGAAATATGTCCTGAAGCGATGCCAAAGTTTTGAGTGTTGCCAAAAAGGAATAATAAACTTTTCTACTGCTTACTGATGTATTACTCGAAGTCAGAGTATCTTTTGCAACTTTGACAACAATCAGAGGTGTCCATTGGAACATTTTTATTGTAGATTGAAAAAGTTTACTCACATTTCATGTTCTAGAGGTCATTGAGGTAGGTGATGGACTATATCCCACTTGCAAGTTGGTGTGAGTTTGGTGTTTGATGGTGGATATTCTGAAGAAAAGTTTTTTTTATAAAAAAAATCTTATCACTTCGTTTCCTTGCCAAGAAGCGCAGAATGGGAAGATTTAATATCGGATTATGTTTTCCTACACAGTCGAAGCGAAGGTATCGTTCAATTCTTTTTGATGATGTTGGCGGATGTTTCATTCCCCTCACTTGACAATTGCATCAACATCTCATATCTTGTTTTTGGACTAACTAAAACCTTCTTCTCCTTCTTAAGTCTGAGGTGAATGTGGGCCTCAAGCAATAAGCCTTTCCGGCTGACATGAAATTTCGCCAAGCTGGTTGAGGTCCCTTCCACTTGTTCGCATCAAAGAAGATTCGGCCGTCCTCTACTATGTATTGGATGGTCGAATTTGAAGATTATTCGGGCTGGAGCTGTGCTGTCCATTCGCTAGCCATTTTAGGCGTTGAATCCGTAGACGCCAGACTAAACCGATGTCGCTGTACAGCCCGTACAGTTTGCATATAAATTTTCTACTCCACTCCCCTTCAATACAGATGGGACCGAAGATCATTCGAAGAATTTCCCTTCTAAGACGGCCACGGGTTTCTTCATCCTTTTTCAATAATGTCCATATCTCTGCGCCGTAGAGCAAGACGGGCAAGAGACAGCTCTGCTACTCAATTGCCTTCTGAGCCCGAAAAAACAATGGTTTGACATAGTTATCCTACGTCTTAATTTCATGCTGGTATCGCTGTTACTTGTAACCGCGGAGCCAAGGTAGACGAAGTCTTTGACTACCTCGAATTTATAGCAGCCAATTGTAACGCTCTGACCAAGTTGTTTTTATTGTGTTTATAAATGACATTTTGGAAAAAGTTGGAGGGGGAATCGAGTTTGGAGGTTTGCGGATACCAGGCCTCATTTTTGCCGATGACATCGTTTTTCTAGCGGACTCATTTGAGGGAATTCAGCGGATGATAAATCGACTAGAACGCTACTGTGATCGTTGGAATCTGACTTTGAATTTTGGAAAATCAAAAACGATGATCTTCAGGGATTGAGGTGGTAGATATTCGAGAGACGAAAAGTGGACTTACAAAGGTCAGAATTTGGAAATTGTGCGAGGGTATAAGTATCTCTGTGTCGTGGTCTGTTCTTATCTTAACTTTAAAAGCATTTTATGACGAAATTAGCTGAGGCGAAAAGAGCTATTTCTTCAGTGTGGGAACGTTGCATAGAGAGTAGGCTTGTGAACAAAGATACACTGCTTCCTCCATTATGTTGTATGCTGCTCAAGTGTGGGGTTACTGGCAGTTCGATGTTGTGGAGCAGTTTCTAGGATACTTCCTTAAGCGAATTTTTCGGTTGCCGACCTGTACTCCGCATTACATGGTTCACCTGGAAACTTCTATGCCATTGTTATTCTTAGATACATTGAAGATCATCTTGGAATATATATTGAAGCTGCTAAAGATTGACGAAGGATGACTCCCCAATATGTTCCTCAAGTCGATGATCACTTTAAGAGGCAACCTCGTTAAAAAGTTGGAAGAAATGGCGGTTGAGTGTGGAGAAAGAGTACAGATTCAACCAGACATCAGTCCCGCTGTTCTAAGAAACGTGTTTGAAAAGCATATTCGATGGTGCAAGTCGTTCAGCTTTCTATGATCATGTCACGAAAGCACAATCTTCGCAGTATAGGTTCAGACTCTTCCAAAATATAATTGTTTTCGCAAATCCAATAGCAAGCGAGCCTACGTGCTATCTTAAAATACGGCCCTTATCCATGGAGCTAAGAGAAATGCAAATTTCCCTCCTAAAATATGAAACTTTCACATCTACGGCATACCATCGCCCTAACTAGGAACCATTACGAGCCTAGAGAATTAATAACTGCACTAAAGGCATGAAAATACAACGAATCCACCTGGCTAGAAAAGAAGGTATTCCCAGGGCTTGTAGGGTATTCTTGTAGGATCTAAACAAAATCAATCATTCCTTTCTATCAGAGACGACCTACTTACCTTTAAAAACCATGAACCTGTCACAAATTACAATTGTCCAGCCCAATCGATGGAGGGCGAACTTCTTCTTCTTAAGTGGCGCTACAGTCCGGTGTTGAGCCGGGGCCTCAACTAAACAAGTATTTCTAGCTAACACGGTGTTTTTCAGCTGCTTCCATCGGTGATGCACTCAAAGTTGGTTGAGGTTGCCTTCCACTTGTCGCTGTACAGTAGTGTCCATATCTCTGCACCATAGGGCGAGACGGGGATGATCAAGGTCGAGTATAAAGCCAGTTTGGTCTTGCGAGAGAGGTCTCTGCTTCTCAATTTCCTTTTGAGCGCGAAACAACAGCGGTTTGGAAGAGTTATTCTACGGCTTATTTCCGTGTTGGTTGCTACTTGTAACTATCAGAAAAGGAAGGAATGTAACTTTAAGTGCTGTGTTGAACAGCAGGTTGTTGACTCTGAGGAAGAAACTTGTAATCGAATCTACTTAAACCAAACTTTCTCATAAGGAAAGGTATCAGCACCTGATCAAAAATCACAATCTGTTAAGTTCTGAAATACGAGTATCTCAGTAAACAGTGCCACTGATGAATAAGCAGACTTGGATGTCAAGAAACAAAGAGTAGGTAGCCTGTTAGCGTCAAATCACCGAAGTCTTACGGCGAGAAGATGTTACACTCACAACAGCTCTCTAAAGCTACTCAAAAATGGGCCAATCAACAACTACGAGTATTATACTTAATCTCAAATTATCAAGAAAGCTAAACAGTCTTTGAAGTAATTGATATATCTTGTCCCACAACCACAACTCAGGAAACTATGCCATTGAAAGACAAGCGAATCGATTCAGTATTGAACTTTGAATCCACTCTCCTTTCTTCCTAAGATATCTTCCTTGTATTATCTGAACGTCGATATTGTTAGATGTGCCATATCGACTGCATTCCACCAACACCAATTTGTAATTCATCTGCGATTTCCATTTACGCATGGAAATGCTAAGCGGATTCCAAAAAAACGTATCTCCATTCTGAGAAAGAGTTAAAAGGGCAAATAAATAACTTATGCATCCACAACTTCTTCCATGAAGAAAAAAAGATAACTCCGTCTGCCAACAGATACCCGTACATTTGCATAATTTTATTCCTTTTGGCTCTCTGCTTCCATATATTCTACGTATCCAAAATGGTATAAAAAGTACTTTTATAGCAAAGGGACTATTTGAACGTTTTACTCCTTTCGAAACATCTGTTTACCTTATGCGATCATGATGCAGAATCAAATTGGGTCAGTCCAAGACCAAATTTTCTAACTGGAAACATGGGGAACAGTGGACCAGTAGACCACGTGAGATACGTATCCCCTTTTGAATGCTTGAATTGGTATCTTCTACCATCTAGTACCTAACATCAAAAGAATAAAGAGGTAAACACTAAATATGCAAACGTTCATCCATATCTTGCAACATGTGGTTACATGGAGAATTTACATTTTTGAGTTTTGCCGGCTTTTACCGGAATAAACAGCGAGACCTTTTCGAAGGTTTTCGTAGTGATTCCATGTGTAGTGGGTGAATTTATAAGAGCAGTGTGGCCAGATATGTTTTTCAAATTTTATTAAAAAATCTCTCACTGAATTTTGTCTTCTTCCAGAAATTTGGAGAAAGCTGAGGTCTACATTCAAAATGGTTCGTAGGCAGCTTTAATACTTACAATTTACTCAATAATAACTATTGATATTTTGCTTTCAGGGCGATTTGTGCCATCAGATGCAAAGGGAAGGGTTCAAAGGGATGTAGGTAGAAAGTGTTTATTGCAGGCATGAGACTATAAACGCCTACTCTAAATACATGTAAAGTACTCGGAAAATATTCCTATCCTATCGTATTATGGATCCACACCGAATGCTTATTGATTTTGGCAGGAAGTCAAATGCCGTCGACAGCCAAAATAAACATTTTAGTGTGAACAACAACCCTAATATTGCAGGCTAGCGCTGTTAATTTATTGACTAAGGTTGTAAATAAGAAGAAAACGAAAACATTTGGAATAGCTAAGATACGAAGATACACATTATTTCGATACGAGAAATAAACAACAACCAATGGACGCATCCACTCCAATTTGACATCTATTTGACAAGTGACGTTTAGGCAAAGTTCCCGCGCAAGAGCATTTTGAAGTGAGTTGCTGGCAATCATGGAATGGGGCCGGTTGTATTAGTCTACAAAAATACGGCTAAAAAAAGGCGAAATCTTTTGAATGTTGCGGCCACATGTGAAACTTTGTATGTCTTACCGTATGCATATGCTGGTGAAATAGTCGACCGTGCAAAATTCGACCATCCGTGCAGTGTCTGAAAGCTAGAAATCATCAAAGCCGTAGAGAATTAAATTCAACGAAATCTGCTGTCCAAGCAGGATATAAACAAGGACAGCATGGCACGCATTTGATTAGCGAGTCATCGAATACAAGAGACACACAGGCCATAAACATAAGTCATAATCGAAAGCCTTGCGTACAGGCAACGCTAAGAATGGTCACAAATGATTTCCGTCCCAACTTGTACCGAGCGTTTAACTTCAACACGTTGTTTGCTTCTCTGATGGTTTGGTGGAGAGTCGTCTACTGTGGGGTCACCGAGCTCCATTTCTGCGAGAAAGGTGTCAACACCTCGGCAAAAAATAATCAAACCCATATTTTCGAGAACGTTGAGACTTCACCTCAGATCATAAGGCATTAACGTATATGAAGTATATTAGTGCTGATTTGTGAAACTCGGCTAAGACCAGGAAAGTGCGGACGCAATTTTACGAACGTAAAAATGGCAATTGATTGAGCTCCGGAAGAGCGATGAATGTGTAGCAGTTTTGTCTATCCCATGGAATCTATTGACCTAAGAAGAAAAAAGTCGAAGAGCTCTAAAGCTACTTTGCAGAATACGGTGGAAAAGGAAACGTATCAGTTAAAATGACAGGGAAACTGATTAAGATGATTTCCAGGAACAGGATAAGATAAGGTGTGCGCTTTTCACTGGAAATTATTGGATAGTTGCAATACAAACGAGATATTTGAGAACAGAACAGTTAGATACTAACTGGCGTCAACTTGACCTTCTTCAGTGCTGTAACTATGAATTCACATCAATTATGTTTGTTGTTCCTCCTCGTTATAGGCACCTCTTCCAAACGAATTGAAAATAACTAAGGTTACGCTGCAAAGCAGTTATAGTTTGAAATAGAGATCGTTGGTTGCATAGCCATATCTTAGAGGATCGATGGCGCTTTTGCTCACAAAAAGGTCCAGAAAAGGCGAATTGCTAAAATTGCCTTAATGCATGAACTTTTGTAATCCGTATTAATCCCCTGAAGACATTAACAATGCTGCCGAGAATCACCTGGTCATATAACAGCCACTCAAATTGATTATGTGCGATCTATTCGAAACAGTTTTCCAATATCAAAACTATTCGAAAATTCTGAACGCCGCGAAGCGAAATTGTTTAAAGAAACAAAGACGATTACTTCCAAAGAATGCTTATACGAGCTCCTCGATAGAATTTACGAGCAATGTTGGAAAAATGACAAGATGTGAGGATAACATCTTTGGTAGGACAGTAACCATAGCCTACGCAACACTTCATCTAGCAACGGACTTAGATCCATTTACTTTACTGTGCGGCAAGATATCTCAATAGCAGGCACAAGGTTTCCTCATCTTAATATACACAATGGATATGACGGTCTCCGGGCCATGAGCCTCTAAGTCAAATAGATAATTTTTGGGTCGACATAAGGCATATATCCGGTGTTGTGGACATCTTCTAGGCCAACATTGACTTGGATCACCACCTTGTTGATATAAAGTAGAAAAGCAAGAGACCGCCAGATTCCTTGGCGAACGAGTATCTAAAAATCTCTCAACAACTCTCTTTCCGCCAGGATAAAATACGGACAAGCTGCAAACGTGGCAACTGAATCGCTGTTTTGATAAGAATCACACCGAGAAATCCCTGCTTTGATGAAGAATGTTAGCAAGCACTTCGTGCCAAACAAGAAGCATACAAAGCGGATTGAGGATTGTCACAGTGAGTGCTTAGAAAATGGAAAAACGTCTTCTGCAAATTGTTTGATGGGGAGCAAGATGAACATCCTCCCATGAGACAGGATAGAACTTAGACGACGTTAGCCAAATTTTAAGGCCAGCTGACCAAAACGAAGTCCAACAATGCTGCTGAAACTGGCGGCTTTCTGGCCAAGCTATTCAAAGCTGGTGGAAGTGATTTGACAGAGCATTCACTAACTTTTTTGTCAAATCTAGTCAAAAGAGTATATTGCTGAAATCTCAGCGTTGAAATGGGAGTCTCTGGCACATTATGGAAACTTCACCTCTTAATGGGGTTTCAGATGAAGAAAGTCCACAATCTACTGAATCTTCACACTACTGTAAATCTGGGAAAAAACTCAAGAAATTCAAGCCAATACCCACCATCTGTTCATCACTTTTAAGGCCGCGTACGACTGCATTTATTTATAGCAACATATTTAGTTATGACATCTCTACTAAATTCATCCATCTGTTCAGAATGACGGTTGAGAGCACTCGCTGGTCCCTCGCTATGATGTCAAAAACGTTGACATCAATTGAATGGAACTCACAAGTGAGCACCTGAAGCACAATTTTTCAAATGTCTGTGCAAATATAGGTACAAGCGTACGAAAAAAATAGACAAACATAGCAGGCCGTCAATTTTGCAGGTACTGAAACAGAAGCTGCCAAAATAGGTGTGGCGGAAAACTAAGAATATGCTGTCAACAGGAATTGGATGAAACGCGACAGTCAACTGATATATGTGCAGAAATAGAATGAAATATCGCTCCTACCAATCGCTGTGTCTATCCCGAAAGGCTAATGATACTCTTTATAAGACCTTTGTCATTGCAGTCCTCCTCTATGGTGCTTAAATGTGAACTCTATCGAAAGTGGATACAGATATCCACAGTCGCTTTAAGGGAAAATTTTTCTTGAAGTATCCGGTCCCGTTTGTGTTGACTGCCTTTGGAGGATAAGATTCAACCATAAACTATAAGTTGTGTACGGCAACATCGGTCTAATTAGAAAAGTGCGCTTCAGTCGTCTGAGACGTCATGTCGAGTGAATGGACATCGATGCTCGGACCCGAAAGGCCTTCGAAGCTATCAATCTTCGGACAACGCGGTGGAATGGTGGCGCGCTCATGTAGGATGTAGGATGGGACCTTAACCGGCTTGGAGTGCGTAATTGGAAGTAGGAAACAATGGATTAGGCTAACTGGAGTGGTTTGTTAGTTGAAACCTACATTCATCCCAACTTATGTAGCGCAGTAAGTGAGTACCCCCCGAAAAAAAACCCTCAATTCCAAGATGCCATACTTTCCAACTATTCGGCTTCATATATGTGGCGCTCTTCGTAGATGCTGAAGTTCCCGAACATGAAGTTTCCCTCATTGAATCGTATATTTTGACAAGCAAAGGAACAAACTGAACAAATCTTCCAGAAGTTGCTGCCTCAATTTTATTAGGAAACCACGACCTAAGCCTGGTCACCCTCAACATACAAAAGTAAGCTTTAGATGGGTGGCATTGCGTCATTAGTTTTTATTTAATCATTTTCAATTTGGACATTTTAAAATCTACGGATACCTACCTGCGCATCACTTTTTCCGTCAATTTGTTGTCTTTTCTAATTAATTTCCATTTAGACTTCAATTTCGACAGTTGACCACTTCCACATGCAGCTCGTCGACAACTTCATTCCATTGTTTCATTGCTGCATCTCTGGGGCATTTTGAATTCCGGATTCTTATCAAATTCAATTATACGAATAAATATTAGCTCTGGGGCCCTATCCTATTCCATTAACCACAACTTGGGCCTTTCCCTGACTTTGTAAATTTACATTAACTTCTGATGAATTTGAAATGTTCGCGTTTGACTTTCTGTGGGTGGAGAGATCTAAGTCTCGTACGTCAAATTTGTTGGTTTCCTAACCAAGTACTATGAGCTTGGGAGTTTCATGAGCTCTGGCATGCAAATATTTCATTTCAAAATAATGAGTATCCTTCCTTCGCTAATGTAATTTAGGACGGCTTCATGCAATTATGCATCAAGGATATACGAATTTTTACTGCCTGGCTCATATGGTGTATGGAAAGCGGTGGAAAATATTTGGGCGGTGAAAACGGATGGGTCGGAGTATGTGGACATCCTTAGTGAGAAAATGTGAAAAGGCAATTAGCGTTGTCGTTGGCCTAGTTTCAAGTCACAGGGTAATGGAGAAATGGTGTTCTATGTAGTTGCTTTCATCGGATTTTTTATTTTATTTCTTTGTCGTACAACTTCGGCCAAGGTCATTTATATGACACCATGTGACTTCTCAGACCAATTTAATTAATACGTAACACAACTGATGTTGTGGAGAGAGACTAAGTCTTCGACTGGAGCACTTGAACGAATCCAATTATGCATCGTCGATCGATTTAAGAGCCCTTGAATGCTTTCGATGCACACTGTTTGCTCTGATAAGCCAAGTTCGAATAATAGCATGATTTTGGTACTGGAGCTCATTAGACAAATCATGTGGTGAACCATGATTTAAATGACTTTACCTTCAATAATTACGGCGATACCCAACATTGTGGTTTCGAAAACCGAAATTTACATTAACACGTCATAATAATAATTTCACACTATGCAACCCCATCATAGGCAAACAGTAGGTAAATAATGGAGTTACAACACGGTCAACTGGGAGTACATGAATTGTGGAAATATTTACATTTGATAGAGTCGAATTTGATAATAAACCAACGATTGCAGCAATTAATTTGCTGTGGTTCGATTAATCTCACTTAGGTTACTGTGTGCTAGGTTTGGATATTTCATTGCATAAAGATGGTCCTGCTTCAGAATGCCTCTGCCAATAGTTTACAAATTATTCGCTTCAATAACTTCCTTTCTGCTATGATACTCGTATATTGAAATAAAAGTACTTGAACTTCGAAATCAAATAAGACAAGTTGCGTGCAAGATACCTTTGGTTTTTTTTTTTTATCTGAAAGAGCATTCTACTACATTATGTAGGGAGGGGATATGATATCGATTGTCCGAGAAGTCCGATTTTCGACCGCATACATCAGATTCAATATCATTGGTTATGTTGTCTGTTATGATGTCTAAACATCCTTCGTCTGCGGCATAGACTGGTGACTTAACGTAGCCACACATGAAAAAGTCGAATGGCACTGAATGTCACGTACTCGATGGCCATCTGAGGTTGCTGAAACGCGAGGTTGCCATGGCTTAATAACCATGCCGTCAAAATTGTCGTGCAGATGATTTATTATTGCATGCTCTGTGTAGCACGTAGGGGTTTCTTGTTAGAACCGCAATCTCACTGAGATCGATATCTTCCAATTCGATAGCCATTGACCTGTTACTCTCACAGGTGGCAGTTGCCATTCTAGCTAATGACAGCACGGAGAAAAATCCAAACCAATCACTAACATTTGTTACTAGTGGGTCTCATGTGACAATTTTGCTCGATGACAGAGCCATCCTTTTAAACCAACAAAAACAGCGCTAATTACAGTGCCAATTTGTTATAAGGGACAGACTCTGGCATGAGGTTCTGAGCTTCCGACATGTGACCGAGTGTCTTATGACAAAAAAACGTTCCCAAACAAAAGCTAATATGCACTCCTACTCCCACAGAAGTGAACGACGAGAGTGATTCCTTTAGAAGTATCTTTTTCTAAAAAATTGGTCTTTGACCAATGACTCGTGTAATGTCGGCCTCCAATCACGCAATCGTAGTCGGATTATGCATGTAGACTATGAACTTTACGTATTTATATGATCTAGGCGACCAATTCACCGGTCCAAAGAGTTAGGTTATCTTTTCACCGAATTATTCTTCCAATAAAGCCATGGGTTAAGGGCTGTGTGGCAAGTAACGCCGGCTTTTTGGACCCACATGTTGTTGGGATCACGTGATTCAATTCCACACAGCAAATAGTCCTTTATCATGGCGCGATAACGGGCGCAATTAGCTGTTGCGTTCCGGCCGTCCTCTGCCCCGAAGAAAACACACATAACCGCAGCTCTTGAACCTCTATAGGTTGCTTTGCGCTCCACATAAGGATATTTTGTTTACTGACGCACCCATTAAGCCACAAAAAAGCGTCGTCGCTGAACAAGATTTCGGTTCAAAACAGTGGATCCTTTGGAAGTTTTTCAAGAGCCCAGCGACTGAAATGGAGATTATTCGGAAGGTGGGCCGACTTCAGTTCTTGCACGAATTGAACACTGTATGCTTGCATATGACAAGTAAAGCTGTCGGGAACGGTGCCGAATCGAATTATTACGGTCATCGCGTACACTCTCCGCTACTGTCGCTATATTTTCTTCATTACTTGCTAAATTTGGTATATTTTGGTCGCATATTATCCAATAATGAAAATTGGTTTTCAAGCTTTTCAATATTATAAGGAATTGCGCATTCGGTAGGTCGATTATGTGGACCCTAAGTTGACAACCACCTAATTGACTCCTAATCAACAGAAATGTCAACAAAATTAGTTATATTGGATGTCCAAACGAAGATAGAGATGAGGATATTCTTAACAACCCAACAACCCAGCGGGCCACTGTGTGGTAACTGAAAGCCAACTTGCTACAGTTGCTATAGACCGTAGGACCTTCTTCAATCGAGTTTCCCGCTTTGGGTTTTGACATTTGTTAAGTAAACAGAATAAGAATTTGTATGAATAAGCAGTGTCTCCTGAAGATCGTGTAATAATCTGAAACTACAGGGGACTGAACAAGCCTTAGAAGGCCTCTTTGCTCTTGTTCGGCCATGAATATCACTGATGTGACTAAAGATATCGTTAACTGAGTAGGCAATGTGCCATGTAGTTGGCCATATCACCCAGAATTCTGCAGCGCATTTCGATGATGCTTCCTTAGAAAGTGTAGAAATTCATCAGCTGATAAATGTTAACCGTGAATAGGGTCAAATCTACGATCATGTCTTCTTGAATCTCAGCAACGAACTAGACGATTTTGTGTCAACGAAATTCAGGGGTGACGAGGCCCATTTATACCTTTAAGGATACAATTCCTGAGGGATTGAAAACCCAATGAAAATCCTGAAATATACAAAAAGCGCCATTACATCCACTAAAAGTCAGACAAAATTTTTTTTTAAAGCGACTAGGGTCAAACGGTCATTCTGGATGGTGAGTGCTTCAAAGCCATGATCAATGAATTCTTTATTGCTCAATTGGATGAATTAGGACTGGAGAATATGTGTTTGAGCAACGACGGATACATCAAGAGCCACAATTAACATTCTAAAGCTGGTGTTTCCCGGTCATCTGATATCGTGTGTTGATGATTTGCACTGGACCCCTAGATAACACGGTTTGATCACCCATGATTTTATAAATACATAAGTCTGCTCATCACCGCATAAGAAATCCAGTGTGCCATATTTCTAATTGTAACTTAATAGTGTGGTCTTAGGCCGGAAAGTCCACCATAAATAATATTTTTAAATCGCAACAAACCGCAACAAACAAAAACAACAAACCTTCCAGGCTCGTTAGACTGCGCAGGTTCACAAATTGACAAAAGCACTGAAACAAAGCAGTGGCTCTCCCTTTGACTTTTCAATATCTTTATTAGAAGTCTACTGTAGAGTCAAAACCTTTCAGAAGTCAGTCCAGGTACTCAGATGACATTGACATAATGGCTGTTTAGGACTATTAAAGCAGAAGCCCATAGATGGGTGCGTTGACCGCTTACAACAAAGGTAAAACAACGCCTAGAACAAAACATTACAACAGGTATGTACATCTTAGAGGGACTATGGGACCTTATATTTGCCTCGGCACTCCTATATACGCCACCAAGAAGAAGGAGGGAAGTATCACACTTGCTAATCGCCGCTTCTGTTTGCTAAAAAGCCTACTGAGTGACGCCCTTTGTTGAGAATTCAAAATCACTTTAAAACGGACCTTGATCTTTGCTTGACAGCGTAGAGGTTTGAACAATGTCGGTGGGGATGCTTCGGGTTATTTGCTGTCTTACTTGCTTCAATAAAGAATGACTGAGCTGTTTCCATAATGATCTGCGCGGAGTATACATCAATTTCAAACTCATCAGGTAGCTTGTATAATCTGCCTTAGAATGCTAGGTGATCTTAACACATGGTAACACGCCAACGCCCCATCAAGCCACATCATCATCAAAGTCAAACACAAAAGTCAGTGAATCAGCTGAATTCAAATTCTCCAATGTTACTCCTTGTCATTGATCGGCTTTATAAAAATTCCAAAGATTTTAAGATCGTGATCCAGGTTTAGTTAGATTCATATTTTTCACGTTTTGTTCGCAGGGTAAGTTCGCTTGGCGCACAATTTTACTCAGAAAGTGTCAACTTTTGCCTGCTAGCACTTCAGAAATGAAGGCGCTGTCGTTTTCCTATTAAAGCTCGAACAGCAAAGATTTTTCAAAAACCGATCTATAAACTTAAAGCGGGCTCCCATTCGCCCATTAATGACGTTGTCTAGTTAAAAATATGTCATCTTGACACCACTGAAAGTTGCTTTTATTTGTCCATTTAAAAGCTGGTGGCCAAGCCACCGGTAGGCCATTTAAAATAGGGTATCGTTGGCGTCAGGTCTGGGCCTGAACTTGTAGAGGTAGGCTTCTTTGTATGAGCTTTACGGTGGATGTGACGGATGTGCGTGAAAACTCAGAAAGGGCGCACATGCTGGTCTCCCCCGATGTAGAGTTGCAAAATACTGAGTGATCAGGAAGAGGTTTTAGATGGGCCTCAACTCGTACCCTTCTGTCGCGTCACAATCATACCGCATCGTTACTGAAGATTAATAATGGATTCTAAACAAGAACATTACTCACAAACGCTGTCATCGGCCTAGTCCAAAAGGCATAAGAGCACAACATCCCAGAGATAGACTTCATTGTTTTACTGTCTGTCTGTCTGGATGCCGAGAAAATAATCCATTTTGAATTGTAACTAGAATAAACTATCACCACAGACTATCGAAAGCTGTGAAGAATAAAGCCGGCCTCAGACCAGATCGGACCAAATATGGTTAATCAACAGAGTGTCCTGCGCTATTGGTTTCGGTTGGGAAAAAATGATGCATTTATCTTATTCTCCGGATTCAGCATTCAGACTTCCACATTTTCACTTGAAATTTGAAATATGATCGATACAGTTCAGCCAATATTTAAGTTTTTGGGTTGTTGGCAAAAAACTTAGACCTCCTGTCCAAAGGGTCCAAAGATAAAGGTCTAAACGTGTTGAATTGCATGGTAGAAGCGGCGGTCGATTGACAGCGGCATAATAACTTAACTTAATCTTCAATAATTGTGTCACAGTCAAATTAAAACTCGTTGCCTCTGAGCCTTCTAGTTCCAATGTATAAATAAAAATTTGGTTCCATATTAAGCAATGTGATAGCGATCATCATTGACACTAGGAAGAAGTACGAACGAATGGCACTTTCGGCATGAAGGCTGCTCCTGGAAGACATCCATTTGTTAGGCCAATGGCAGTTATTATTTAACCAAAACAGTGTCTCATCAATTGGGATGATTTATAAGTCAAAACGTGGATCTTCTTTCATTTTTTAGAGTGTCCAATCAGCGAGTCCAATTAATGAACGAGTGCGCTAAGCCTATTCCGCTGACCAAGTTTGTTTTTCTATCGACTTTGGATTTATTTCAATTATCTTTATTGTCTATGATATATATGTCCATCTAGTAGTACTTTAGAAGCTTATGAAAATTGTATTGAAAATTTTGAGTTTCTAAGTCACTAATGTTCTGAAACTACTATACGAGTAATTTGTGCTTTTGGTGATTTCAATATGTGATATAAACTGGTCTTGGTCTGAAGACTATAAAATGCTTTTTCCATATAATGTTGGATTTTGAAATTGAGGAATAACTCCTCGTCTAATGATATTCGAACTACTGTTGATCTTTTTGCCACGTGTTTTCTCCAACTGTTATTCTAAACTTATCTGAATCAAGTTCTCAATCCATTGAAATGTCAGCTGTTAAATCTGCAATTTTAAATTTAAAAGCTACGAGTACATCCTTGCCTGAGACAGACGGTATTCAAGCTATTGTTCTTAAAAACTGTCGCCATTCCATCTGCAAACCTCTTCTTAAGATATTTAACCTTTCACTTGAAAGTTTCCTATTTGATACTAATATATAAATCAGGCTCTAATAACGACGTCACTAATTATAGAGGTATTTGTAAGCTCTCTGCCATTCCTAAACTTTTTGAGTGTATTGTTAAAAACAAATAAGAGTTCCATATTAAAGAACATTTATGTGAGTTTCAATATGGTTTTGTCTCTGGTCGCTGTACAACAACTAACATAGTTCATTTTGTATTTTTTGCTGCTAATGCTGTTGAAAGTGGTAGCTAAGTTGATGCTGTTTAAACCGACTTCAGCAAAGCTTTTGAGTCTGTCAATCATAGACTGCTTCTTAAAAAGCTTAAAATATTTGGGTTTCATTGAACCATGCTTAACTGGATTCAATAATTTTTAATTGGCACTTCTGCTTGCACTTCTGGAGTCCCACAAGGAAACCATCTTGGACCGCTCCTTTTTATTGTATTTATTAATGATATTATCCAAAAATTTGAATACTGTCATTGTTTAATGAATGCTTACTTACTTTAGGTGGCGCTACAGTCCGGGGTGGACCTGGGCCTCAGTCAAGAAGCTTCTCCAGCCAGCTCGATCCCTGGCTAGCTGCCTCCAGTTTCGCACGCTAAGTTGGCTGAGGTCCTCTTCCACTTGCGTGTGCCACCTGAGTCTTGGCCTTCCTTTACTGCGCTGTCCCTCGGGAGAGGATGCGAAGACTTTTCGGACCGGAACATTGGTGTCCATGCGCTCTACATGACCCAGCCATCTCAGTCTTTGGATCTTCACTCTTCTGGCTAGGTCCATGTCGCTGTACAGTCCATACAGTTCGTAGTTGTATCTCCTCCTCCACTCACCGTCAATGCAGACGGGACCGAAGATCGCCCGAAGAATTTTTCTCTCGAAGCAACCAAGAACACTCTCCTCCATTTTTGATAATGTCCATGCCTCTGCGCCATAGAGCAGGACCGGGATTATTAAAGTCTTATAAAGGGTGACTTTTGTTGTCCGAGAGAGGGTTTTGCTACTCAATTGCCTTCTTAACCCAACGAAACAGCGGTTGGCAAGAGTTATTCTTCGTTTGATATCAGCGCTGGTGTCGTTGTCTGTGTTTATAGCAGAGCCTAGGTAGACAAAGTCCTTAACTACCTCAAAGTTATATCTGTCGAGGGTGACGTTCTGTCCGAGACGTCGGTGTTGGTTGTCCTTTTTGCTTGACAGCATATACTTGGTCTTGCCCTCATTGACCACTAAACCCATTTTCACCGCTTCCGTCTCAATACTCGCGAAAGCGCCACTGACATCACACTGCTTTCTCCCGATTATGTCAATATCGTCGGCGTATGCGAGTAGTTGGATGGACTTTTGAAAGATAGTGCCTCTTGTGTTTGCTCGTGAGTTATGCACTATTCTTTCAAGTACGGTGTTGAAAAAATCGCATGACAACGCATCGCCTTGTCTAAATCCTTTCTGGACATCAAGGGTCTCGGTGAGATCTTTACCGACCTTGATGGAGCAGCGTGCATTCTCCATCGTCATCCTGCACAGACGGACGAGTTTGGCAGGGATGCCAAAACTAGACATTGCTCTATATAGCTCGTCTCTATAGATGCTGTCATACGCGGCCTTAAAATCGATGAATAGGTGGTGGGTATCGATCTGGAGCTCATGGGTCTTCTCCAAGATCTGCCGTAGTGTGAATATTTGGTCGATGGTGGACTTTCCTGGCCTGAAGCCACACTGATATGGACCTATCAGGTTGTTGACGAACGGCTTCAGGCGTTCACACAATACGGCGGATAAGATCTTATATGGGATGTTAAGGAGACTGATGCCTCTTAAGATTAAGAGACACTCGATCGGAAAAGGACTTGGCGATCTCTTGCGATTGTAGCCGTCTGACGTCGAATTTTCTCACAGCATTAGTTTGTCTTGGCGTAGTTTGGGATATCCGCAACCGTACCTTGGCTACAACAAGGCAATGGTCCGAGTCAATGTTGGCTCCTCGGAACGTTGGAACATCAATAATACTAGAGGAGTGTCTTGCGTCAATCGCAATGCGGTCAACGGTTGATTGATCTGGAGTTCTTCAAGCACCCTTGTGCATATCGAGGTGGTGTAGTCCATGCTATATCTTCCAACAGTACTACCAAAAATGCCCTCCCGTCGAGGACAATTTTAATGTCATAGCTATGGCATTGCTCGTAGGTCTTGTTAAGGAGCTCGTAGAAGGCATCCTTGGTGGGGCATGCGCGCATATGAGGCTTACGTTGGCGAATTTAGCCTTGATGCGGACTGCTACGAGGCGCTCGCTCACATGTCGGAAGCTGAGGACTTCTTGTCTAAGTCTGCCTCCGACAAAAAATCCGCATCCAAATCAGCGCTGCTTTTGCCGTCGATAGCAATTGCCGTAGTAGATGTCGCAGTTTTTCATCTTCTTTTTGTCCGGCCCATCCCATCGCATTTCTTGGATGGCGGTTATGTCTGCTTTGCAGCAGTCTAGACCTCCGCTAGTTGCTCGGCTGAACGTGGTCTATTAAGGGATCTAACATTCCACGTGCATATCCGAAGCTCATTGTCCTTAAATCGTTTGCGTGGGTTGTCAACAGTAGATCCGTCCATATCCGAGGCTTGTTGATGCTTCGTAACACTTGAGTGTTAAGTTCTTTTTTAAATGAAAAAAGTAAAAAAAGTATATCTTTCCATCATTAGATGGTGGGCACAAGTATGATACCTACCGAACGGTGGTATGTTTCACTTCAGAGAGTCTCTGTTGCAAAAACAGGGGGCATCTTATTATATCCTTTAGTATATTCAAACACATTAATGAAAATTTCCGTCCCGGAAAACCTTGTTATTTCCATAAAAGAAGGATTACTTCCGCTTTTCTTAAAAATGCATACCAAGTGTACACTTTTGCCAAAACAAGTCTAGCCGACAGCGGGAATCCGGTCGATGTTTTCTTTTAGTATTCAAAATCTACAATTCAGAAGATAAAGTGAATTTTCAGTAGCTCTTGGAGGTTCCACTTCCGATACTTCGTCAAAAACGCTATCCAATTGAAAAGAGAACCTGATGACGCAAACCCAGCAGTTCATGCTAATCCTGTAATTTCAGTTTTCAATTTCATTTCTCAATTGTTGTTGTCATTGTTGGTATTTTTATTTCGTCTTATTCAAGGCAATTTCAATTTGCAATTTCTTCGGGGCTATGTGGTCTTGACACTGAAACTGATGCACGCTTCACCCCTTCTCTCAAAGCTCGTCACATTTTTCAATCGACCAACTTCGATGGATTTTCAATGCGACTACCAAAGGACTAGAAGGTCATCAATTTTGCTTGGGTAATAGGACACAAGCCATCCTTGAAGTTTAGTAGAACATGACATGAATCTTGTCGAGCATTTTAAATTGAATTTCTAAATAAATAAAAAATTGGAAATCTTACGTCCAAAGGAGCTGCACACTCGAAGATTGAAAATGCGATACAAGTTCTTAAAGGAGCAAGCCACTTGCCTGCACTTTTCTGATACTATTATTGCAAAGAAGAGAATCGACAGTAGACCACGAGTAGTAGGGAAGTTTTTTTTTCTTTTAATTTTCGCTACTACGGAAGCCAAGTTGATAGTGCATAGTTCTGTCTGCGCCAGGCAAACCCATCTGAGATTTTATTTAACAAAAACGGAAACATTCCATTTTCTTTGTCATTTTTTAGGTTGATTTTTCTTTAATGTGTTTTCTTTGGTGTGCGCTTCTTTGGCGGTAGGAAATAGAAAATCGGATCAATTGAGCAGAGTGGGCTCTCTACAAAGACTGTTGCATGTAGATACGAGTATGTGACGGGTCTATCAAATTTTCCCAATTGACCTGTTTGGGTGAGAGGAAGTAATTGAGTTGGTCCCTTTGCTGTCGATGAGGGGATGTACATTTGGAATTGGATTGATTTCGACGTAGAGTCAAAGTGTCCATCTATCTTGCTGTCCTGATCAACTGTGATGTTAGTCTCAGAATTCATAAGACCCTGTATCGCCTTGCTCAAATCTTTTTTTGACATCAAAGATCTCAGTGATATGTTTATCCACATTGATGGAGAAGCGTTCATTCTGCATCGTGTTACTGCACAGAAGGACGAGTTTGGCAGGGAAGCCAGAATTAGAAATTGCTCTGCATAGCACAACTAAATAAGGCGATGTTAAGGACAATGATTCGTCCGTAGTTTGCTCAGTTCAGATGGTCTCCTTTCTTAGATCAGAGAAACAATGCTGAGGTTCGATTCATCGAGCATACCTTCGTCCCACCATATTTTAGAGATGATTTTACGTATTCTCCATCCAAAGTCTTCGCCTGACACTTTGAAGAATTTGGTAGTCAGGCCATCTGCTCCAACAGCTGGACTTTAGCTTAAATATGGCTATCTTCACTTCACTATCCAGGTCGGATGTCCAGGCATTTGGATCGTCGTTGCTATTATACAGTCTACAGAAATGCTCTTTCCAAATCCTCGTTATCGGCTGCTACTATACTACTTCGTTTCCTTGTTCATCCCTTCTGGGTTCAGTTCGAGGTTTGTGTACGCGGCATGCTAGTTCTTACCTTTTGGTAAATCTACTTTTTCCTGGAGTAGCATATCTAAATTCTTCGAGTGATTTTAGGTCCCGTCTGCATTGACGGTGAGTGGGAGGGAAGATACAACGGCGACATCGATGTAGCCGGAAGAGTAAAGAGTCAACGATTAAGATGGCTGGGCCATGTAGAGCGGATGAAAAGTCTTCGAATCCTTCCCCAAGTGACAGCGTAGTAGAGGAAAACTGAGAATCAGATGGCGCACGCAAATGGAAGGGGACCTCAGCTAGCTGGAGATGCTCTTTAATTAAGGCCCAGGTCCATACCGGAATGTAGCGCCACCTCGAGTAAGTAAGTAAAGCATATCTGATTTTTTCCAAACGCAGGCTTCTCATTCTCCTTCTTTTTTCTCTAAAAGCCGGTGTTCATCTCTCCTCTTCTGCTAATAGAGCTCATAAGCAGCTCTAGTCTTTCTTTGCAGCACCACCTTGTATGCATCTTGCTAAGCTGCATGTGATTGTCGGCACTCTTCGCCAAACCAGAGGTTTCATTGTGCTAGTCGAGTGAAACCCAGCACATTAATATCGGCATTTTAGATGACTTTTTCGCACTGTTCCAATGTTGGTCTTCGATACCTGATGCCGACGGTAGAGTATTTGGCGACCTCTTGCGAAAGCAGGAACCTTGCCAAATCCCTCACAGCACTTACTTGTCTTTGCTCTATTCGAAGGATCTCCAACCGTACCTTGGCTACGACTTGGCGATTGTGCGGGTCGATGTTAGCTTCTTAAGACGTTCGGACATCCATACCCGTAATACTAGAGGAGTGTCTTGCTTCGATTGCAATATGGTCAGTCTGGTTGACAGTTGATTAATCAGTAGTTCTCCAAGTTTCCTTTGGAATTTCGAATTGTGGGAATCGCGTGCTAGCTACGACATTATTTTACCCCGCCGCAAAGTCGATTAGCCAAGTCGGTTAGCAAAGGTGGTATCATGCAAACTATACCATCCGACAGTACTACTAAAGTGTCCTATCCTTGCATTAAAACGCCGAGGATTTCAGGAGCTCATGGAAGCTATCTTTATCATTGTGATCTTTCACCTCAATGGGGGCGTGTGCACATATAAGGCTAATGTTGGCAAATTTAGCCTTGATACGAATTATAACGAGGCGCACGTTTACATGTCATCCTCTTTCTGTCCAGCCCATCTTATTTCTCCGCATGCTTCTTGAAATGAAAGAAGCCAGGCAAATAGGTCTGAAGCTCTTGGCGAGCGTGTAGCTCTCACTTCCTATTTTCAGATGAAGGCTACTTCGCTGGTCTTAGTCATTTCGGATATTTAATGAAGCAAGGAACGTAAAATAGTTACCCTTAGGGCCTTTTCTTTATCAGACCGCAAATACGAGTATACTTTCCTTGAGAGGTTTCAACATTCATACTCTACAATTTTGCTTACAACGTTACCTCTGAAAGACTAAAACTCGCTTGCCTCGACATACCTTATTAAAAATCTAAACTGTACCGCACAACCTTCTTGTCTAAGATTTAGAAGGATTCAATGCAACTAGAAACTAGTGATTATCTACATCCAACACATAGAGGAACAATAAAGGAATGCAGAATACAAGTTCACATCAATGTCAACTGCTAGCACTTGTTGTGTAATTTGAGCCTACTGTTTTGTAAATGTAACAAATTTGATGATAGATACCACGAATACGTCAATCAACCACTTGACCATGAACCGAGTTTTCCAGCTGCTGAATCAAACCGTGTCCTAGATGAGCAGTAATTTGATCCCAGTCGAGGACCACCAACTCATTTACTGAAAGGAATTAGGGAGATAGTGTTCGTATCATTGAATAACTTGCCTTGACGATGCAGCTTAATCCTCAGAAAACATTCACGCACGACAGAGATTCACTCTAAAACTGAATCTTGTCTTAAGTCTAAAAACGTTCCATCCGTTGGTTCCCAATAATCCAGAAGCTACAGAAAAACACCTTCAGTCTCGTATTAATAACCGGGAAGTGCTTTCGCCGACATTAAGCTTAATTCAATTTGTATCTCAATGCGATAAGAGGCGTCAAGTTGATTGATTGTTTATTTGTCACACATATTAGGTAAGGCTCCACCCCTGGCCAAAGTACATACATATGTATGTGCCCAAGGTGTTAATTACAATTAAGAACCAACATTCCAATACAAAATAATCGATTAGAAAGTTCTGTGTTGAACAAGTTTTGTACATACGAGTATATGAAAGCAGTTCAAGTATCATCTAACAAGTTCATACAGCCTACACATCGTTGAGTGTTTTTTCTAATTAAAACGTTCCACAGACTGAATTCAATTTATGTAGTGCCGGGGTGGTCGAAGCCAGCAGCCATGGCATTTCTTTCTCTTAGCGGATGTACGAATTCAGATGCCTACCAGAAGTGTGGATTTTTGGTTGTTTTTCTAATTAATTCATACCTTCTGGAACTTACTATCGAATCTGTCAATGTCAGCGCTATAACGCAACTGGTAAATGTTGAACATAGACACGTCCAGATACGTACACATGGGTCTATGTAATTGGAAAATAATTAAAGAATCTATAGGTACACACAGACGGCTTTCATTTTTTGACATATAAACTCCATCCGTACATCATGGATCTGGAGATTTGAATTTTTGATTTTTAGAATTTGCTTCGAGTGAAACCGCAAGAGCATATCAGTACTCGTTGGTACATATCATACATACTCGTATACGAGTATACCCCCTTAGGTTGCAAACTTCCCTCAAAAACTCTTCTCTTTGTTTTAGCAAAAAACAAAGAAAAGTTGTAAAACCTTCAGAAAGATACACAAGAACTTGTTCACCTGCAGTACAGTACCTAAGTGATTTTGGAAATTTTCTGATGAACGAACTTTTCATTTATTTTTGTTTTAAATATATTTCTTCACTCGCCCTGGCAACATGCAACAGAGTGTAAACTTAAGGTACGAGTTCAAGTTGGAATATGGTGTCCTATGTCGTTGTTGGTAAGGTGGATATCATACTTTCATTTGGAAGCTAAGTACTCGTATTTGTTTATATTTTACCAAACGATATCCGAAAAGTTGTTCTTTCATTAATGCGTCTCTCTAATCCAGGATGATACGATGGCTTTAAGAAAGACCTCTCGTATATGTAAGTGACAGATCCACCCTGTGAATGAGTTGGTTCAGTTCTAGAACTGTTTACTCTTAGGAGAGGATTTCTTGGGGCAGGATTTCACCTGAGGAAATGTGCTGGCTTTAGAAAAATGAAAACAACTTGTTTTCCTCCAAATGGTAATGAGTTCCGGAAAGTGTTATGCTTATCTCGGGATTGTTTGGACTAAAATTTAATTTCTATTCTTGGTTTTCGAGGAAAGTTTCAAATGAAATTCAAAGTCGGCAGTTAACGTATGAAAAAGGTCAATCTGAAGATGTTTAAAAGGTCTGATGAACTTTGCGTCATATCTTTCTTAAGGGTTGCCTATAAGGAAAGTTCATCTCATAGTTACCCGTTCCTGAAGTTCAGGAATACCATAGATGTCGTTGAATATTCATAGAATACTTGTTTTCGTGATATTTTTAGGAGTGTGCTAAGAAGAAGCTGGCATGTGGGGGTGAACATTAATCTTTACCAAGAAGCCTCCTTAGTTAGGGCGGTCTTTACGCAGCGACGCACTACAGAATAGCCGAGATCTATTTTCATTTGTGCGCGCTACCTAAGATGTTATCTTGCATAAGTATGTTCTTTTTATTCGAGTGGCCTTAGGCGACTAATAATTAATTTTCTAACAAAGTAAATGTATTTGAAGAGCTCGTAAAGTTAGCTGTTCTATCTTTTCTTCCAAAGCCTCTCAGTGAAAAGGGGACCAGAATGAACGTACTGAGTTTAAACCTATTGCCACCTATTGAGTTCAAAACGAGAATACGTATCCACAATCACCTTTCAATTGCTGACAATCCGACAGTCTTTTATAATTGAGGAAGTGTTTGATGCGAACATTCTGGTAGAACAAATGGCTGGTGGACTTAAGATCCCTGAGGAGCACATGGAATTGTTTTTTTGGTTTCAGAATAAAAGCTCCACAATGGACGTTTTACCGATAGCTGACTTGACTTTGAGTATGAATAACAAATTGCCTCTCACAACCTGAGGGGCATTCTGAAGTTCTGTACATCTGATAATATGTCCGGGTTGTTCTATAGGCCGGCAGACTTTTTCAAATTTTTGTTGATGTAAATGTCCATAGGTGGATGATGTGCTTACCCTTAGCATCATCATTCTAAAAGAAGCATGATTTAGAAAGGGAGTGAGTTCTTTACTGAGGTTCTTAAGCTCCAGCTAAACTATAGAAATGTAATGCATTTTGCAATACTTAAGAATTCACTCACATCTGGGTCGAGACTCGGTAGTAGTGCCCCATAGAGTGTACGTTTGTAAACGTTTGTAAACGTTTGTAAACGTTTGTATGCTTGTACGCTTACACGACTGCCTCCCCATCAATCAGCTCACTTCGGTTGATGTGCTGTTTAATTGATGATATTGAATTGCCAGACTCCAAAGGAGTAGCCTGAGAGAGTTTGTCTAATGGATCAGCCGTAAAGCCTACCTCTTAGTCCAACAGCATAAGAAAATTCCTGGCCAAAAGGTTTGTAAGGTTTTCTATTCGTGTCATTGTTTAGCACCTCGACAAATCTCATCAGGATCCCTAATGGAAGCCTGAATGAAATGCGGGGATGCAAGCAGATCTTTAGCGTGAATCTGTCGTTCAATCCAATGTCATTGAAGATGAGAAGTGAAGTGAATCATGTTGTGGCCAATTCGTAGAAATACTTTATTAATAGGCACTCGCCATTCAGACCCAGCAGGAACTGCAACTACAACTATCTTTAGAGCCTCCTAAAATATTTTGCAGGATCTTTTAATTCTTTTAATGACTTGTCGATTGATCCGCGCCAGAAAAGACACTGATATTTTTCTCCCTTCTTCAAGGGCGATGGCGATGAAGCGATAGTTAGCTCTTGACACTCATTTTGTCTCATGTTGTCATTTTTGTCACATCTGAGCGGGGCCTACGGTTTATCGCCGAGTCCGAAAGTAGACAATTTTACTTTCGGGAGTTTGCCATTGCTCGCCGAAAGGGTGATGGCGGTTTGAAAAATTGTTGTTCAATAGGCAGGGGGACCCCTAATTTTGCTTAATTCTTCCAACATTAGCTTAGGTGACGCCAGTCACAAACTCTTAATGTTTTTCTCATCTAGAGTGAAGACCAGAAGTTCATCGGGATCTCTTTTTACCTTCACTTCACTTATGCTTTAAGCAATTTGAGGAGGTTGAGTTAGAGGCTGCACCTTTTGACTAATTGGGTAAGTTTTTTACCCAGTTAAGAGACGGACTATCTGATTAAATTACACGTTCAATTTGCTCACAGATAACTAATCTTTTCCATGACAACAAATTATTGGTATTTAATTGATAAACGTCGTTTAAAATAAATTCAAAATTCACGATATTTTCTTACCTCAAAACACCATTAAACAAGTATCTTTCTCAATGAATGCATAAGGATTAATGATAATCCTTCACTAAAGCTCGATTTATAGAATCATAAACTCCGTTTGAATATCCTTAATTATCTAAACGTGTTAAATGGTTCTTGATAAGTTATAGTTCGGCATCTTTTATCATTGTTCTATTTGTCGACAGCAAGATACATCTGGAGTTAACAGATTTATTCCTTGTGGCATTCCAACAACGCTGCATGCTCTGAAAAGCTGATAGCAGTAGAAATTTGTAGCATGTATCTTTCGTCGCTATCATCACTGTTTGATTAATAGTTCGTACCTGCTTTTGACTTGTTAATTGCTTAAATCACTGAGTAATGATATGGTACATGGTGTGGTGTTCCCACACAATGTTTAAAGATTGTACTGGAAGTAATAAGAGAGAGGATTTTCGACTGCCAAGCCTTCGTCAAAAATAATATTATTATGACATCGGTACTTTTGTGCATTTAGGAAGATATTTTGACTGATTTCCGGAGATCCAAACAATTAATATGTGTTTTTAATCGGAATTTGGGGATGAAAAATCGTGAAATACACCACGAATTCCTCTCTAGAAGACAAGCCGCACCTATTTGAATAAGAACGAGTGCTTTTTGACAACCTTCTCATATACACTGTTATCAACTGAGAAAGACGAATACACCAAGGACCGCTTCTCAGAGCATTTACCTTCTTCTTCTCATCCTTTTATTAACCCTTTCCTCGTTATACGAACTTATGCGTAACGAGTTTCCCATTTTTACTGCATCGCTGCTGCTCAGCTTATGGGGTTGGCTAATGTCGCAGACCGCAGAACGCGTCTACATAATGCTCGGTCCTGGATCGCTTCAGTGGTAAGCCCCAGGCGTTGTTGCGCATTTGCCATCTGAGAAATCCAGGAATTCTTTTTCCGACCTCGTTTTCTTGCAGTTGGAGTGAACGTAGTTGATAGTGCCTTTTTAACCGGATTTTCCGCAGATCTTCTTTGAACGTGGCAATACCAGCTTATTCTATTCACCTCAAGCTGTTCGGTTACCGAATTCTTTATATGTAGACTTTCTCTTATACGCGGAACTCTAATGCAATCGCGTTTAGTAGCTCCACTAGACATCCTTAACATTTTCATTTCCGCTGTCGTCATTTTGTTTTTAAACGCTTCGTACATTGTCCAGCACTGTGAACCGCATATAAGAGCTTCTCTAACAACCGTGGTGTAGAGTTTCCACTTCAATAAAAGTGGACATTTTGGGTCGCAAAAGATTCCCGAATTTTCCCGCCATTTCATCCATCCCACACTCACTCTGTGGTTTACGTCGTCGTCAAATTTCGCTTCCATGTTAACGATTGATCCTAAGTACTTAAAGATAGTGCTTTTCGGAAGAACTATTCCGTCTAACATTATATCCGGAACAGGTCGCAACGGATGCGCAAATGGGCACGTCAAATGCTCCGTCTTTGAACGACTTATTTTAAACATGTTTCTTACTAGCGCATTTTTCCATGGATCTAAGGAGTTCTGTAAATCTTCGACGTTATCGCTAAGTATAACTGCGTCGTCAGCGAAGAGAATTGGCGTTACATTTGCTTCGCGCATGCAGTCATTTCAAAGATAGTCGAATACTACGTTAAAGAGGAAAGGGCTAAGTACGCTTCTTTGATGCACTCCGACATTAACTGGAAATTCTCTCGTTAGTCCAGCAGAGCTTTTAACCGCAGTTTTCACGTTTCCGTACATGTATTGTATTATTCTAACATACGTTTCCGGTACGTTTTGAGACCTCAGCGCGGCCCATATGAAATCCCTAGGCACTCGATCGAATGCTTTCTCGAGGTCGATAAATACCGTGTGTAAATCCTTAGACGAATCTCGGTGCTTTTCCATTATTATTCGTAGGCTTTGGATAGCGTCCACCGTCGATCTTCCTTCAACAAATCCACAAGGGCTATTATCGAGCTTTATTATTTGCCGAAGACGTTCGTTTAAAATATGAGCTTGATTGAACGGTAGTTGTTGCATTCTCGAGTGTCGCCTTTTCCTTTGATAATGGAACCAAGGAGCTACTTTTCCATTGATTCGGCATAGGTTGTCCACATTTCAATTTATTTAAAAGTTTCGATAGCCAATCGCTGCCGATCCCCTCCATCTTCGACCAAAACTCTGATGGAATGCTGTCTGGTCCCGCCGTTTCCGCGGCTTCATTTTTCCAATTGTTATACTTATTTCTTCGATTGAAAAGTCCGAAACTTCCTCCTCACATAGACCAGCTGTCGGCACGATATCACGTGGAAACTGTTTGTTAAGCAACTCATTGCAGTATTCAAGCCACCAGTCACAAATTTCCTTTGCATTTGTTAGTAAGCGACCGTCTGCGTTTTTGATGAATTTCGGCGAGGTTATTTCCATTGAATTTTTTTAGTATTGTACGACGTTTGAACTTCTTGGATAGCTTGTTTTCTATCCGCCGATCGTGAGGATATTTGATCCAACTCCTGGTACAGGTTTTCCGCTTCTGCCGCTCGAGTTCGAGCCAGGACTTTCTTTGCGATCTTTTTAAGACGCTCGTATTCAAGAGCCAGTCGAGCTTTTTCGATATCGTCGCTCCGATCGCATTTTGTCCACGCTTGGAATGCACTCTTCTTGTCGGCCACAGCTCGTTTGGTTTCGTCATTCCACCACCATGTTTCTTTGTCGACGTGATGGTATCCCGATATTGTCCCCAGAAGGGACTTTGCGAGTGTTGTGCATTCCTCGTGCATGCTGTTCTACTTATCTTGCGGGCTAAGTGAGTCTGCTATACCATTTATATTTTGAAGTACTTCTTTAGCCAGTGCGATAAGTCTTGGGCTTCGTTCCTTCGATAGATTATACCACCGGATTTTTGACTTTCCAAACGATGCCCGTGTTTTCGGTGGTTCCGCTGTGAAAAATTCTGTAATGAGCAGACGGTGTTGGCTTACTAGCGATTCTCCAAGTTTTACTTTACAGTCCTTAACACGGTTTCTCATCGACATTTTGCAGAGGTGGTAATCTATTTGCGTCTCGTGGCCTCCGCTGCTATAGGTGATGAGATGTCGTTGATGTTTAATAAACATTGTATTTAAGACGGTTAAGCCGTAAGCCCTACATGCTACAAGGATGTCTTCGCCAGCTGAATTTCTGGTTCCAAAGCCTTTACCGCCGTGGCAGTCCTCATAATCAACATTTGTTTCTCCGACGTGGCCATTTAAATCTCCGCCTACGAAGAGCATCTAATCGATAGGTATATTTCTAGGCAAATTACCGAACTCTGACCAAAATGTATCTTTTTTCGATTGATCGCATCCATTTTGTGGAGCGTACGCGCTAGCAATGTCCCACGTTTCATTGTGTATGACGAGTTCAACAGTCATCAAGCGGTCGCTTATTTTCAAGATACCAACGATGTTGTTTAGAAGATCCGCTGCATCAACTATTCCAACACCGTTTCGTCCATTGACCGTTCCATGGAAGAACATCTTAAATGCCTTAGTTTTTAAATCAAGAAAACGCGCTTTATTTCCTGTATTACACCACTTCGTTTCCTGTACGCACAGGATTTGTAGAGTTCTGCCTACTTTTTGAGGTCATCGATCCGAGGTTCCAACTTGCAAACCGAAATTTAGGAAAATAGGAAGAGCATCTACCTGAGCATTCTAAATGCAAAGATAGAAAAGAAACAATCGGGGAACACGCCAATATAATAAGAATTTGGTAATCTTATTTTGCCATTTATAAGGGGGCCTGGTGGTCTACATATTAATACGAAAGTTTGACGTCAAACGGCTGGTACTACAAGAAGCATCTGGGATCTATTCTTAGTAAATGTTCCTTAACTTCGCTTTTGTCTTATGCTGCCAGTATTTTGTAGATAAAAAAAGGTTCTAAGACTCTGTAAGCTAAAAGGGAGGAACGAAAAGCGGTTTCTTTTGGACAAAACCATACCAGACGAATAGAATCTCTGCATTTTATGCCCAGTTCCGAAGAAAAGGAACCATTTAATGTGCGCCAACTATAAAGACTATATCAGGATCGTCTATTGGAAATTTTCTACGGCATTTTGTTTCAAGCCCGGAAAGGCCAAAGTTGAATTTTTAGATTACAATAGATTTATGCCAAATCGATACCTATTATCATTTTTCGAATCTTTGGCTGTCTATAACAGGGCATTTTAGGAGAGAATATAGGAATGCCCGGTTTCAGGATCCTAAACCAGGATGATCATGGGGGAATCTGTCTGCTCTAAAAGTGTCGGTAACAATTACACAAAGGCATATGATGTAAAAAACTGATTCGGGCGAGACGATGTTGTATACAATCTAGAACAGTCTGTCCTACTTTCTTATGAACGTACTCTTCTATTTGTGGGCCATTTAAAGAACAATTTAGGTGACCACTGCGAGCAACACGCTGCCATTGAAGGACACACAACAGCGAATATTCGAAAAACCTCACAATACCCAGGGCATACATAACTTCGAAGTATACAAAGAGTTTGAAAGTAACTCATCTGAACTATTAAAAGTATTTTCTAAATTTCCGCAAAGTTGTAAACCTTAATTCGAGTAAGCTCAAACTCCAGGAATGACACCCTAGTGGGTATTCGAAGTCTTACCCAATTTCCGTTTTATTTTTACTTGGCAAAACAAATAGATTAAAAGTTCGTAACGCATATCATTAATCCTGACGCCTCAAATCATTACCACTGCTCAGCTTCAGCAGAACTCGTCAGTTCATCATAGGAGTCCATATTTTAAGCAGGTTTCCATCGGAGTCATTTAAAACACAGTGCACCTACTTCTTTGCATTCTTACCCCACACTGTCATTGTAAGCATTGTAGGATGTTGTATAGATTATTAATAGTACATATTGGTGCATAAAACATGCTCCGGTGCCAGAAATCATTGTAGAGTGATTCGGACAGTAGTCAATTGGCTGAACTCTCAGAGGTGCCATCAACGATGCGAATGGTGTGCCGGCAACTTGTTGTATCGAAGACAATTTTTTTCTTCGAGCAAAAATTACATTGAAAGTACAACCCATGATATATCAAGCGAAAGGAGATTTATTTGGATCTTTTAGAGAAGAGTAATAAAACCGCGCTTGGAGGTTTTCGATGTGACATGTTTATTCAAAAGAAATTTGTAATCCAGGATGACATGCAAATGTTTAGTTTCTTTGAAAAATTAAGAGACTATATGAGTCATAAGGAGAAAAATCCTCAGATTTGAGATCAGTTAATGAAAACCCGTCTTGGATGCACGAATCCCCAATCACGTACAAAGCTGCTTGTATCTTAGAGTAGACTCTTTTGGAGCATGATCTAACAGACAGTACAGCTTTTTTATTTATATATGTTTGTCTGCGCGTAGAGTCATTACACAATTACAGTACGGAACATTGCTCCTATCCACAAGACTAATGAACCGTCTACGCCGTGTTGTCTGGCCGAGTTGCATATGCTTTCAAAAATTACATTATTCGACCTCTCACCTGGGCTCTTACCAGAAACTAACAGTTGTGTGAAAATGAAATTTCAATTTGACTAACAGATGGCTTAACTACTTCATTTTTGCTCATGTGGTTTTTGTCAATCATAAAAAATGTGGTATTTTGGAGGGAAAACATCTGTCAATAAAGTCCAGGATGTCAGGGTTGTGTTTGTGCAAACAACTTTCATTTTTTTCGTCTTGAAATTGTAGAATTTTATTCCACATAAGAACCATTTACCAGCAGTTTTATTACTTTAAAAAAAAAATTGCTGTTTCAAGAGTGATTTTACCATCGATAAAAAAGACCACAAAAAGTTCCGAAGATGAAGGATTACAAGCATGAATAGATGAGGAATCGAGTTAAACACAAGAGCGGCTCACAGACGCATTGAAAGTTAATCGTTCAACAGTTTCCAAATATTTTAAAGCTATGAGAAAGATCCAAAAAGAATGAAAATGGGTTCCATGTCAATTGAAAGAAAGAGACATCGAAGGCGAGCCACCATTTCAAAAATATTGCTTGATCGGCAAATAACAAAAAGTTGTTTGCATCGAGTTATTACTGGGCCAACCCAACCAGTATGTAATATTCGTGTATTTTATGGAACCAGAAAGGAACAGTGTACTATGAACAACTGAAACCTTGTAAAGCGATCACTGTGAAGCGATTCAGTCAACAACTGATGAAATTGAATCGAATATTGAAGACAAACGAACAGAATATGTTTGAAGACGCGCATTAAATATTTTCCATCATGACAATACTCATCAACGTGTTGCAAACCAAATGAAACGTATTTGGCACACATTAATTGGGAATTTATACCCCATCTCCCAAATTCAATAGACTTGGCTCCTTCTGATTACTTAGGAATCCATCACTTCCAACAAAAATAGGAAAAGTCATAGCTATCGATGGATTGGCATACACCACCTGAGACTCGGTCTTCCCCTACTGCGGTGTCCATCGGTGTCCATCAATCGTTGAATCTTCAACCTACTGGATAGGTCGATGTGGCTGTACAGTCCATACAGTTCGCCGTTGTATCTCCCCCTTCACTGACCGTGAGTGCAGAAGGGATCGAATCTCATTCCCGGAGTAGCATCTCTCAATTTCCTCGACTCTGCGAAGTCGGTGTTCGCCTCTCCCCTTCTGCTCATAGAGGTCGCAAGCAGCTCTACTCCTTTTTCGTATGAATCTTGCTTAGCTGCATGTGCTTGCCGGCATTCGTCGTCAAACCAGGGGTTCGTTATGGTGGTCAAGTGAAACCCAGCACAAAAGTAGCGGCATTTCTGATGGCTTTTTAGCAGTGTTGTCATTGGTCTTCGATGCTTGATGGTGGTGGCAGGGGACCTCTTGAGAGATTATGAGAGACTTGATCGGAAAACGATTTGATAATCTCTTGCGATAATAGCCGTCTGACGTCGATATTCCTCACAATATTAGCTTGTCTTTGCGCTGTTCAGGACAACGGCAACCATACCTTGGCTACAAATAGGTAATAATCCGAGTCGGTGTTGGCTCCTCGGAACGTTGGAACATCTATAATACTGGAAGAGTGTCCTGCGTCGATCGCAATGTGGTGAATCTGGACCACGGTTGATTGATCTGGAGTGCTTCAAGCATCCTTGTGCATATCGAGGTGGTGTAGTCCATGCTATATCTTCCAACAGTACTACCAAAAATGCCCTCCCGTCGAGGACAATTTTACTGTCATAGCTAGGGCATTGCTCGCAAGCCTTGTTCAAGAGCTCATAGAAGGTATCTTTAGTTTCGTCATTTTTCTCCTCTGTGGGAGCATGCGGGCATACCAGGCAAATGTTGGCAAATTTCTCCTTGATGTGGATTGCTACGAGGCACTCGTTCACATGTCGGAAGCTCAAGACTTTTTGCCTAAGTCTGCCTTCGACAACAAATCTGCAACCAAATAAGCGCTGCTTTTGCCGTTTATAGCAATTGCACTTCATCTTCTTTTTGTCCGGCCCATCCCATCGGGTTTCTTGTATGGCGGTTAGGTTTGGTTTGCAGCAGTCTAAGGCCTCTGCTAGTTGTTCGGCTGTTAAGGGACCTAACATTCCACGTGCATATCCAAAACACGTTGTCCTTAAATCGTTTGCATGGAATGTCAACAGTAGATCCGTCCCTATCCGGGGCTTGTTCTTGCTTCGTAGCTTTTGTATTTTTTTCATAACCGGGTAGTTACCTCGGCGGCACAACCCCCAACCTGGATGGCCAGTTACATTTTTAATACCCCTAGGACGAGGGATTGGTTATACTGAAGCCAGTAACGCAACCGGTATGTGAGCGTTGGTCCATAAAGGGGTCGTCCGCCACCATGTCTTTTCCAAGACCCTGGCTTAGTCTCGGATAACCTTACCGGCTTGAGCTTCGAATATATCGGAGTAGCCCGGCTAAGGTCTCATTTGTTCAGGGATTTTTCTTCACCGTTGATTCCATCTGGGAAATTCATCCACTGTCCCGTTTACAGTCCTACTATTTGTGTCTGCTGGTCAGCACTCGCGCTTATAAGTTTGGCAAGTCGAGTCGAGATGAACATCGACCAGTACCCGATGGTAAACATGTGGAGGTATTATAAGAACAATATATGTGTTAAAAGTAGTTGACATCTCTCATTGTTTATTGTACTATTTCTTCAGCGCCCCACCGTCCTATTTATACTCTTTAAATAAATCAGTTCTCACACACTATTAAGTATCTTTAACTCTTGAGCCTTGTAAAATTAGGCCTATATATCCTTAATCTGTCATGAAAACCCGCGATTTCAAGCTGATAATCTGATAAGCGAACCATTGTATGCAGTTGCATCGATTACTTACTGTACGAGTATGTTAATTGGAAACCAACATTCCTGATGACTGAGTTAGACTCTACCACAAAGTTCAGGAGTTTACTGCTTCGAAAATAATTCTGAGCATTCGCATCGAATTTGATAAGCGCCATCCTTTAGCTTCACAATATTCAAAAAGTTTGGCTACTGCCTTGGGTGGTGGGTGCATTACCGAACCATAGACGAATGAACTAAAGCAACGACGAACTTCAACGGTTCTTTGTTAATTTCGTAGCTTACAACTGCATCAACTAAACCGTGGTTGCTGAATTTCCCAACCTTCGTATCTGAGTCTTGAATTCTGGGTCTTTCAAATCGTTTATCTTCATAATACCGTAGATGCACTTTCGCCTGTATGGACAAACGAGTTGTTAGCTGCCCACACTTCACATAGCTTGAGTCCCAATCGACCGAAAACCATAGTGTTATCATGTACTTCACCATCTCGCCCCCTAATTCGATGCAACTTAACTTTTATTTACGAATTGTGTAAGCATTCTCCTCTATTTTTTTGACGCCCTTGATATGTATTTAGGTAACTTTTGGTTACTGATGAAGATAGACTGGTCTCTATATATACACAAGTGATTTAAATTAAATTCATAAAATTATTTAACAGCCGACGCGTGTACTGCAGCTTTCCGTAAGAAGCACTAACATGACTCTTATTGTCGTTTTAACAGAAAATCATTATCGTTTCCAAAGATTATCTCAAAAATTATCTACGATTATGTTTCTGTCAAAAGCAACATCGATGTGGAAATATGATTACGAAAATGATCTTAACACGCGCTCACCTCTGTGTGAAGGCATTTTCCAAAATCCTAAGAGGCTTTAATTAAATATTTCTCAAGGAAGTAATTACGAAAGCAAAGTGCCTGCCTACCGTACGCTGATTACATCTCTTACACATAAACGTTTTCTCCCTCAAGAAATTCATAAAGCAAACCACAAGCTACAACATAATATATGTACTATGTGAAAGGACAAGCTATCTGATGTATCTGGCTGTAGTTTATCGGCTTCAAAACGGTTGCTTTCAGAAAGCGCACACGTGTTCTGTATATAGTACACGTATTCAAGGATGCGGTTTTTGAATACCACCACACCACTGTACTTGTTTTGTGGCGTAAGCAGATTAAAGATTTATTCGTCGGCTGAACATGAACGAGTGTTAAATGAATTTCGCCACTGATGTGAGTATTCATAGAGCTAGCGCTTTGACGTATCCCTAATCCTTCTATCACCTTTTGACATAGCCTTGAGCATATGTTTTAAGCTAAGCCGTACAATCTACACACAAAAAAAAAGAAAAGAAAAGGAAACAACCTTTAGTGTAGATAAGACCAATTGCCGCAACCAGTAAGAAACATGAAATACCGCCGACGCCCGTGCTGTTCATTTATATTCCAACAGCATCATCCCTTTTTATGAGATTGTATTCTTCACCTGAGACAACACGCTATTTGTCTTGCCAATTTCGTGCAAGAGCTCAATATCCCTGCTAAGGGTAGTCAACAACAACAACAAAAAAAGAAAAGATTCAAATCATTCTGCATGCGAAAGAGGGTAAAATCAAAGTGCCAAGCCTCTGGATATCATACCCCAACTCTAATCATAATATCCGATAGGTTCAATTGGTGATGGCCATCCCACCATCTCGTACAGCACTTTAAGATATTTTTTTTCCCCATAGAAACGGGATTTCATCTTACCACTTTAAGTTGTACCAAGTCTATGAATTGGAATCCAGGATACTCGTAATGTGGTTTACAAAAATGTTCCTTCCCTAACCAGAGTGCAGAGGAGTGAGTAACCTGAAATAATAAAGCCCATTGCGGGTGCTTACCTGTCTGCACGGAATTCAATTAACTCAAAATGTCATAGTTCTTAAAGTGAAGCCCCACGGGACATCCTTACAGGTGCGGTTGGATAAAACGAGCAGGAACCTGGTGATGATTATGAGGGACGATGGATGATGAACGGATATGGATGGAGAAGGGATACATATGGCATTTTGGATTCATGAGATTCAATATTTATTACGCTCACCATAGGCTGCGCAAATGTTGGTTTTTTTTTTTCGTTTTTTTCCTTTTTTTGTTCTCTCAGGCGTAGATACATAATTTTATCCGTTGGCTAGGTTTCAGCAGCATAAAAGGTTGAGTTGAGTGTGGGTAATCAATTTTCTCAATTTTCTCAATTTTCTCGATTTCCTTGCCGAAGAAGGTACCTATAGAACCCTAGAACTAAGGGCCGAGTGACTAAACGAAACGTAAATGTTTACATTGGTTCGATGGTTCGAACAGCACATCTACGTTTACATGGATGAAGTATCGATTTTCGAGTTTATGTTGAGTCTTAGAAGCCCACTCATAGTTTAAAGTGCACTCGTGCACTCAGACCGAAAAAAGAGATATTTTTACAATTTTTCACAAATTTCCCCATGAAATGCTACCATTATCCCTAAGGGCAGCGCTACTCGGGTACCGGGAAACGATATCGGTTTCCTTTTTTTGTTTTTGTTTTTGTTCCTCATGAAACTGAAGTGGAAGCATTTTCATAATTTCTGCTACCTGTGCATCCATAAAGAAGGTAACAAGGTAAACATTGGGCTACCAGAATGTCAAAAAGGGATATGAGTTCAAAACAGGAAAGCAACCAACCACCTTTTCATGATCGTAGTATGAAAACGCTGTGGACAGTTGGTGTTACTGGATACGGTATTCGATATGAAATTATGGCTGTGCCACTTTACAGGTGGTATTCGTTGACAAAGAACTTAATTCCAACGTAAGGCAAATGTCCATGCATGTGCATGACAATGAATTCTGGAACCTGGACGTTTTGAATGGTCCATATATTCTCTTTAGAGATTTTGAAAGCATAAGCTATAGAGCAGCCAAAGGTGATATAGGGAAGTCCAGCGGGGCTATCACAATTTCGGTACCTATAATGGGCTTAAGAGGTGTGTTCTTAGGGTCGGTCGTATGTGCATCTGTTAAAGGATTGCTATTTGAAAGCTGGCAAATTTACGATGCACATGGGGTAGGAAATTTTCACATACCTACTGTTACGAAGATTGTAGCGTCCTTGTAATTTCGAAATCAATACAAATCCGGGGATCGCTATTGATATACATATCTTAAGCAGTTAAGTCTTACTAAAGGAATAAATTTATATGCTACGTATTCTGAATGACTAAATACTCGTACTACCATCATCAGGAAAGCCTCGTCGTTGATTCTCGTATCTGTCTTCTAATGTTCTAAAGTGAACACTTATAATTTTCGCAAGTCTTAATATGTCTTGACTATCTATGTAACTGAAGATAATTTAGCTGAGATCCAGAAAATTGAATTTAATTAAGCCGACCTTGTCGTTCGAATCTACACAGATAGTGTTTAGACCTTGAATAGGGCACTTGCGGTCGAACAAATAGAGGTGGCTCAAGATTGTCCTTCAGGTGCGATGGACGGGACAAAAGAAGGTGAAAACATATACTAATGTGATTACTAAACAAAACGTGCTATTTCTAAGTTGTTGTAAGCGCCTGACTGAGTGAAGAAATCTTGGGGTTTACAAAAATCCCCAACAACGCTTAGTTCTCCAACCCCAGCCTATTATGGGCCTAAGTCCCACCAGAACAAATAGATGATTCTGTCAATGATTGTTTCTATAAATACATTTGGCAGTACAGTGGTAGAGCATGTCTAAGTGTTTTGAGAATCAGACAAATAGCTTTCTATAGCCAAGGTGCCAATGCTGGTAAAACACCGAAGAGGTACAGGGTCATTCATTTCGTAGTTTCAAGTTGGTAACGCTGGCATTTGACACCTGCCAAACTCAGCTGTTATTTGAAGTGTCGTAATATTAGTTGAATGTTTGCCATTTATAATTATGGATCGCTTACGAATCGAACGACGTGTTAAAATTATTAAAACTTACTACAAAAGTGGTGATTCTAGCGTAGCCACTTTTCGTGCATTACGCGATGATTATGGTCGTCATAATCGACCGACTACGCAAGCAAACGGTAAAATTGTGAAGAAATTTGAGGAGAGTGGAAACGTTACTGATGTCGTAAGGTCTGCGCATCATCGTCATGCACGCTCGGCCGAAAATATTGCTGCTGTAGGTTCAAGTGTTGCTGATGATCCGAATTTATCGATTTCCCGCCGCTCGCAGGTGTCGTACACCTCACTATGGCATATTTTGCATTTAGATTTGCATCTCCATCCTTAAGTTCAACTTACGCAACAATTTAAGCCTGCTGACCATTCACAACGCCGTAGATACGCTTCTTGGGTGTTGGAACAACAGACCATTAACATTGGTGGGTATGTAAACAAACGAAATTGGGGCATATGGGGCTCAGAAAACCCACAAGTGATCGAAGAGGTGCAGTTGCATCCAGACAAAGTGACTTTTTGGTGTGCTCAATTGTCAAAAGGTGTCATTGGTGCGTATTTCTTCGAAGATGCCAATGGGCAGATGGTTACAGTCAATATGGAGCGATATGGTCGAATGAAAACCGTTTTTTTTTGGCCGGCGTTTGAAGATCGTGACTTGGACGATATGTGGTTTCAACAAGACGGGGCAACAAGTCACACAACACGACCAATTATGGCTTTATTGCGTGAGAAGTTTCCTGGTCGCGTAATTTCATGTTTTGGCGACGTCAATTGGCCACAAAGATTATGCGATTTGACACAGTTAGGTTTTTTTTCTGTGGGGCTACGCAAAAGACCTTATTTAGGCGAATATTCTCCGAACTCTACACGCATTAAAAACCAACATTACTCTAGTTATGTCCGAGATACCGTCCGAAATGTGCGAAAAAGTGGTTAAAAATCACCTCAAAGAATCGCATGCTACAAATCTTCCCGAGGCGGACAAATGAATAATATTGTTTTTCACACTTAATGTGCAAAGTCCAAACTTTATAATGAATTGAAATTTTCATCAAAAATGTGTCGCTGTGTGTGTTTTATTTAGTTATAAAGTTATACAAGCGGTCGCAAAAAACACGCGAGCTCCTTTCGCGCTCTATAAGCAAAGGAATCGTGAGAACAACACAGATAAATACTACATTTAGGGCAAAGTGATGTGGTTCTTTAGAAATACGGAAGTAAATGCGTAAATGTGATAGCTACAAAACACTGGATAGCATACTGAAGAGATATTGACGACGACAAAATAATAGAGCCACGTTTGGTAAAAAATATTTGGAAGCGGACCAACATCAACTTTGTCCTGAAGGGGTCTGAGTAATAAGAGTGCGGGAGCAAATGGACTTGCTGCCGGTTTATAAAAAGCAGCGGAGATTTAGTAAGTTATCTTAGCATTGTTTGCCCGATCCCTAAAGAGGAGAACACTCTTAACTGTGCCTACTATTTCATACTATGTGAATGCTTCAAATTCTTTATCATCGATCTGGAAAGTCCATGTCAATGTGATGTTAGGCCCGGTGAATGTAAGAACTGATTTTAAAAAACTTCGCGCAATCAGGTGTTTTTTGAAGACATAAGTGTTGATAATTAAGCTTCTTCCCAGCAACTCTTACTTCCTACACTATGCGAAGTCTGACTTCCCAGTAACCTTGAATGAAGGCAGGGTACCCAACTACTGCCGGATTTGAAAATAATAGAGAAAAGTAAAGTGTTTCCATTTCGGCGGACGAACTGAAATGAAGGAATCCTCTATCAACTGCGGCGTCTACGGATCCAGTCAGGTTATTGCACTTGGTATACAGCACCCTTTACAAATACTTCGTACTATGAAGCCAGATCCATTGTGGTTGCGTTGAGACCCTGGTAGAGAGATGGTGGTGCCATGTGAGCCTAAGTATGGCAACGACGTCTGTCATAACCTCAGCGAGATAACTGATACCGGATCGTTTACCCCGCCTCTTTGCTTAGGGGAAAACTTTCCTACTGTGGAAAATAAAAATCTCAGTTCAAGGACAAGCAGCTTTGGATACGGATGAATATAATATTAACGACACCAGCAGAATTTCATTTAGCTGTGCGCACCGACTCTAGAAACCCTAGACAACTATGAAAAGTAAACTGAAAACTGATGAAAAACTGCGACATCTACTACAGGACTGCTACAGAGAACGAAGGCAACTCTTAATTGAATGTTTATTCGCTATTCGAAAGCAAAGCACACTTGGACAGGAAGTCTTAAGAATTTGGCACTTTACTACTAAATGTCTCTTAAAACCCTCTATTAGGATCATGCAAATATAAGCCTAACCTGGGTTTACGTCACTACTGATGATAAAGATTACATCATTATAAGGAACATATGGTCAGTGGCCCAGCTATGACAGTAAAATAATATTGAATGAGAAAGCTGTCTTTGAGTGCATCTTGCATAACACCACGTCTGCTTTGATGAATTCTGGCTCTACGAATTCATTATAGGTCATACTTGTAAATATTGTTAGCGAGGATGCGGTTCCCTCGTCTAAACATCCACAAAGTCAGCGTTTTACATGTCCGAAATTCTCGAAGAGTCAACATTCAGCCGGATAATTATCTTGTTCCATCCAGAGTAGGCGTGGGGTTACCTCGGGACACGGACACAATGGAGTCAGCCAAAGAGGACACTAAAATGTTTGCTCAACGCGATTCCCTCAACTTCTGTCAAAATCATGGCTCCATTACACAAACATAAGCCATCAGAGAAGCTGCCGCCAGAGAGAAACCTTCGGGTTGACGACAACATACTGCAACGAGATGCATACAGCAAAGTAAGGAGCATATACATATAACTCTGGGCTCTATTTTAAAAATAAAGGCTGCACGTTAACAAGAAATAAAATTTCTTAAAAAGGAAGCAAAACTCTACAAGCAGGCGATCTAGGAAATAGGCAGATGCTACTGCTGGAGTGATATTTTTAACAGAAGATAAAGTGAACATCCCAGGGTTACGAAGCCAGAACATTATGCGGTTTTAGGTCATAAAAGTCCACCAAATCAAATATGTGAACATTGATCTTGAAGATCGCAGATGTTGAAAAAGTTCCGAAATATACAGATCAACACTCATCATTTATTTGTCGTCCTTAAAGCCACATTGGACACTGTGTATAGGGACGAGCTGTACAACACCATACCTAGCCTCCACATCCTTTCCAAGCTCATTAGATTTTGCAGAATGACTGTGTAGGAGAAGGTTTTGTGACCACAGTAAAGAACGAACACCTTAGGGGGCTTAGTAAAATCGTCATCATTGGCTTATGACTTCAAGGTAATCAAGGGCCGCGTCTACCTTTTACCAATACATCCGCGCGGAAGTAAGCTATAGAAATACTCGTGCCATCTCAGGATGCAATTGAATGAGATAACTCTTCCTCCACTATAGCAAACTGACTTTATACAAGAACATTGCAATATTCCAACCCTGCTCCATGCGCCAGAGACTGCGACTTTGCATGATTTTCGTCTCCCATTTATATTGTCAAAAGATCAAGCATAACAGTCAAAGGGTTCTCATATTAAACCCCAAGAAACGAGGACGACCGCGTTAGTCTGTGGCTAGGGGAGTTGGTCTGTCCTGGAGTGTGGCACCTGAGGCAGCTGGTGAGAGATTGTGTTAGCTAGATAGACTTTTAGTTAAGGCCCAGATGCAAGCCGGACTGTACAATTATCTAAATAGGTTTATAATAGCATTTATATAGAGAGACGTGGTTTCTAGAACCATGTCAGGTACTGACATTTGTTTAAAAATTCACACTCAACTAGTAAACGATTCTTTGTACTACAAAGTCAACTCAAAACCAGCATAAGATCCTTGTTGTCTCAGTCGTGTTGTATTATGCGGAAAGAGAACTGAAATGCTCTTGATTGCTTTGAGTAATGTACAGACTTGTCTTCATTAAAGAAATTTTGAGAAGGAAGGCTAGAATTTGTCGTTATTGAAAGCAAGGATGTATCGATACATATGCCCCAGAAGCGATGATCTAGCTTATTCTCATATCTACAGAATAGGCCTCGTCGCTCATGATGATTTTCGACGAAAAGTTGTGGTCAAAATTCAGGATGTCTGGGCGTAGGTTACATGCGCTTGGCGGTTAATAGCTAACAGCTGATGTACTGTTTGCACTTTGTAAGTGAACATCTTACAGTCTTTCATCAAATTTCTCAAAATTCGCTGTAAAAACAGCCGATTGATGCCCAATCGCGTTGCACGTCGTCTGGTCGATACTCCGGGATCTTTTACGGCATTTTCACCCACAGCTGTGATATTCTCAGTAGAACAACTGCTCCGGGCCGACGAGATCTGGCAGCGTCTCATTTTATCCTATACTCTTTTAGTATGAGCGACTTAACGTCGTAGTGTTTGCTCAATTGGTGTCAGACGACCGGGAAACCTGGGCCGAAATTCACGCTGCAGCAACACCACCTACGAATTATTCCGCAAAAAAATCGTAACAAATATTCCGCGTTCTTTAGGAATATAGCGATTCATGTCTTGTTGACGTATATTTTGCATTTGTTATCTTCACAAATGTCGAAGTAGAATTGACATTTGCAGCCATTTGCAAAAAAATTACCATCTTCCGATAGAGTGATGATTCCTGCGCCACCTAGAAGATTATAGTTACTTCGTCACCCGGTAATTACTCCATTGAATCATAAATCTGTACAACTGTGGTTGTTGTGTTGTGATTTCATTGTGATTTGATGCATTTGTAATCTCCACTTCAATTTTCTTCTACCAGAAATTCTTGCAACAACAGAACGGTGTATTTTTAATCTAATCGAAAGAGCACAGCACAGCACTGGTTCGACAAAGTAATGGCTTCAAATTTCAGTTTTTGTTCTCCTCATTTGGCAGAGAGGGTTTCGAATGCATTGTAAAAGGAAACCTCAAAGATCGTTCTTCTGGCAGTAGCTTTTCATGTGCAATTTCACTAATGTATGTCCTCATTCTCCTGTTGCTAATAATAAGAGTGAATTCTGTCGTAAAACGAGATATGTTACACAACACAGAGCATCAACGAGACAATGATATACATTGGTCTAGTTGATGAAATGACTTACTCTACACAAAATACGAGTATCTAGTCATCATTGTTGTGGTGTTGAAAAAAACCATAAAAGAACCAACGACTTCATATATTAACTGACAACAAAACTGAACTACATAGATACTTAAATTTGAAGGGAAGTTTGTGAAAACTGTGAACATCAATCAAAGCTGTAACAAATTCCATCTATATTCATCGTTTCCATTGAGTGAATCCCAAATGAGACGTGACCAATTTGTAAGGTTTTCAATTTTCCAAAAAAAACTCCCAAATAACCTTATCCACCCAACAAAAATTGGAAAAAAAAAATTAATTTCCCATAAAGCAACGCTTTTTGAATGATGAGAAGTCTGTATGGTTTTGTCGAGTCGAGGTCCACCAACAGTGACATCTGTTAAAGGCGGTCGTAACCCTTCTTGATTAGTGTTGCGGTATACGAGTAAGTTCCTTGACCGTGAAGCTAAATGACATTGAATAGTTCGAAAATCTATTTCGAAACGCTAACGATGTTAAATTGTGCGGTTCAAACGTTGCATGAGACGATGTAAATAAAGTTAATGGCTACATGACTCGAACAAATGATGTGCGATTGATCTCGAGTGTCTGCCACATAAAGAGAGTGGGTATGCGAGGTTCTATATATTTTTCCTGGTTTCCCCTTTTTAAATAGTTTGATGATGAAACTCTGTTGACAGATGATGTCTTATTCACATTTTTTTATTTTTGTTGTTATCCCTCTTTATGTGGTGTCCTATGATGCAGACACACTTCATGTTTTTTTTATGATGTGTAATGTGATATGTTTGGAAGTGGATTTTGGTTTGGAGTGCTTGTTAAAGGACAGCAAAGAAGATGCACTTACAATCATACATATGTATACTTTTTTGTTTTTCTTTTTTAGGTGTTAATCTTTTACAATGTATCTACATGACGATGGCCAACAAATTTTTGCTCTATCAAGCATGTCAAGTATAATATTCGGACATAACATTCAGCGGAAGATGGATTTTAGTTTATGTAAGATCGCTCCCTTTATTAGGAGCTACATTAAAATGAAAAAATTAATTTTTCATGACCGAAACGAGCCAAGAACAAATTTCAGATTGGCATGTAGAAGACGCAATCACTGCACCAGAGTGATCCCTACTAGGGATTCCCTCTTAACCATAAAAAAAAAACAGTCGGGTTTGTACTCCTAAACGAGCCGGTCATACTTCCTCCTCCCGTCTTATTCAATCCGTTTTCCTAAAAACATAAATATTGCTAAGTTGGCTGAGGTCCTCTTCCACTTGCGTGCGCCACCTGAGTCTTGGCCTTCCTCTACTGCGCTGTCCCTCGGAAGCGGATTCGAAGACTTTTCGGACCGGAGCATTGGTGTCCATGCACTCTACATGACCCAGCCATCTCAGTCTTTGGATCTTCACTCTTCTGGCTAGGTCCATGTCGCTGTACAGTCCATACAGTTCGTCGTTGTATCTCCTCCACTCACCGTCAATGCAGACGGGACCGAAGATCGCCCGAAGAATTTTTCTCTCGAAGCAACCAAAAACACCCTCATCCATTTTTGATAACGTCCATGTCTCTGCGCCATAGAGCCGGACCGGGATTATTAAAGTCTTATAAAGGGTGACTTTTGTTGTCCGAGAGAGGGCTTTGCTACTCAATTGCCTTCTTAACCCAACGAAACAGCGGTTGGCAAGAGTTATTCTTCGCTTGATCTCAGCGCTGGTGTCGTTGTCTGTATTTATAGCGGAGCCTAGGTAGACAAAGTCCTTAACTATCTCAAAGTTATATCTATCGAGGGTGACGTTCTGTCCGAGATAATAATATCTCGGTGTTGGTTTTCCTTTTTGCTTGACAGCATATACTTGGTCTTGCCCTCATTGACCGCTAAACCCATTTTCGCCGCTTCCGTCTCAATACTCGCGAAAGCATCACTGACATCACGATGCTTTCTCCCGATTATGTCAATATCGTCGGCGTATGCGGGTAGTTGGACGGACTTTTGAAAGATAGTGCCTCTTGTGTTTGCTCGTGAGTTTTGCACTATTCTTTCAAGTACGATGTTGAAAAAATCGCATGACAGCGTATCGCCTTGTGTAAATCATTTCTGGACATCGAAGGTCTCCGTGAAATCTTTACCGACCTTGATGGAGCAGCGTGCATTGTCCATTGTCGTCCTGCACAGACGGACGAGTTTGGCAGGGATACCACACAAGAAATTGCTCTGTATAGCTCGTCTCTATAGGTGCTGTCATACGCGGTCTTAAAATCGATGAATAGGTGGTGTGTATCGAATTGAAGCTCATGGGTCTTCTCCAAGATCGGCCGTAGTGTGAATATCTGATCGATGGTGAACTTTCCTGGCCTGAAGCCACACTGATATGGACCTATTCTGTTGTTGACGAATGGCTTCAGGCGTTCACACAATAAACCAGATAAGACTTGAAGGCAATGTTAGGAAGACTCTCCAAATGGAGCAGTTTAAAGGGTCTCCTTTCTTGAGGATCAAACAAACAATGCTTCTGTTCCATTCATTGGGCATACTTTCGTCCGACCATATTTTACAGATGAGTTGGTGTATGCTCTTTACCAAGTCATCGCCTGCCGCTTTGAAGAGCTCGGCAGTCAGGCCATCCGCTCCAGCAGCTTTGTTGGACTTAAGCTTCCATATAGCTATCTTCACTTCATCCAGGTCGGATGGACGGAATTGTTGGTCATCATCGTCCAAGTTGAAAGGTTGATTCTGCCTGACAGCGGTATTTGGTCCGTCATCGCCTTTATACAGTCTGCAGAAATGGTCTTTCCAAATTCTCACCATTGACTGCGATTCTACTACGATGTTCCCTTGTTCATCCCTACAGGCTTCGGTTCGGGGTTTGTTTCCGTGGCATGTTATTTTTACCTTTTGGTAAAACTTCCGAACCTCATTCCTGGAGTAGCATCTTTCAATTTCCTCGATAGCGCGCTTCTCATGTTCTTTCTTCTTCCTCCTGAGAAGCCGGTGTTCGTCTCTCCTCTTCCGCTCATAGAGCTCATGAGCAGCTCTGGTCTTTTTTTGCAGTGCCGCATTGCGTGCTTTTTATTTAGCTGCATGTGCTTGCCGGCATTCATCATCGAACCAGGGGTTTCGTTGTGGTGGACGAGTGAAACCCAGCACATCAGAAGCGGCATCTCTGATTTCTCTTAAAACATTAAAATGATCAAGAAAAATCATCAAAACTTTGTACATAAATTTCCTTTACGTTGTGTATTTCGAAAATGGATCTGTTCGGCTATCCGATCTCAACAAAAATGTAAACACTATATTTCGCACGGAAGTGAGATGGGAATTCCATCGCCGACCAAAAAACAAATTGACTCAGTGCCATAACTGCCAAATGTTTGGGCATGGAGAAAAACACTGCAATGTCAAAACATGCTGTGGTAATTGCTTGGGAAATCATCCAACAGACACATGCACATCTACCGCCATATCAAAATGTGCAAACTGCGGCGGTAATCATAAATCCACTGATTTTACTTGTGAAAGTCGTGAGAAATATTTACAAATTAGGCGAAATTCGTCACCAAGAACGAATCGATCTTGTGTTTTGACTCGCACTACTTCATCACAAAGCCAACAACTTGCCAAGAGATTTAACTTCAGAAGTATGAACGATTTTCCATCGCTCCCGAAGACACGTGACTCCTGAGCCCCAACAAGCTCTTCAACGAGGTGCGCAATCAGTGCATGTGCCATGTAGCCGTACCTTAAAGCTCTTCATCTACGGAAAGTTCTTTGTTCCCTCATGAAGAACTTACATCTCTTACAATGGAAATGATCACCAAACTTGAAAAAAGCAAATCAAAAATTTTGCAATTTAATGTTATAGCACAGCTTGCAAGTAAATGTCTACCAATACTACACTCATTGAGAAAACAGACATTGAAATCATATTTGAAAATAACTGTAAATTCAAAATTGTCTCTGTTTACTTCCGTGGAGGATCATCCAATGCTCACAACGCCCAATGCTTGACAAACGACTTAAGGCGATTAATCAGTTATGATCAGTTTGTTATTGGCGGCGATCTGAATTGCAGGCATCGTAACTGAGCCTGCAAGTGGTTGTCGATTCTAAATTTTTGGAACAGTTGTTGAGAGCCAATTCGTGGGGTAGGAGTAACATCCTAGAAAATTTATTAGCGTCGCAGAATTTCACAATTTTACACCCACCAAGTCCAATTTACATTCCTTCTGCATACAGCTTCACTCATTCCACTCTTGACTTGTATCTTTCCAACATTCCCAACGTACTTACTCCTCCTATTGTCATCAACGCTTTAAGCTTTAGTCGAAAAACTCTAAATGTGCAATACTTAGATTTTAATAAAGCAAACTAGGATGTATTTCGACACCAGCTCTCATTTGCTCTCAACAACTGTTCCACAAATTTAGAACCAACCACAACCACTTGCAGGCAAGTCGATGATTTAATTCGTTTTCTGAGACCAAAATCAAAGATAGCATACAATTTGCGGTTCCAAGAAAATCCCAATGGATAAGGTCTGCTATTCTTCCACGATCTATATTAAGTTGAATGAAAACCAGAAACGTTTTTAGACGAAAATGGCAAAGATATCGGTTGATCTATGATATCCGAGCAAAGGAATTTTCTAACACGTTTAATTCGAATGAAAATTGCAGAGTTTAGAAACAACAGTTGGATCATAGAACTTAGCACACTCGATCCCAATTCCAAGCCATTCTGGAATATTAACAAAATAATTTTAAAAAAACATAACCAGATTCCCAGTTTGGCTGCTAATAATTCATTAATCACAGACAGTGAAGGCAAATCTGAGCTTTTAGCAGACGTTTTCTTAAAAAACCATTTAGTGTCCCAAAATATTGTTTCTGCAATGGAATCTGAGGTTGAAGCTGAAATGTTGTCAATTAACGTAATAAGTCTGTTATTCCCGCCCAACGAGCTTGTCACCTAAGATGACGTAGAATTCATTATCTCTCATCTGAAATGTAAAAAATCGCCTGGTTTCGATGGCATAAATAACGTTACTATGAAAAACCTTCCCTTGAGTGCAATAAAGTCCCTCCAGTATATTTACAATGCTTGTTTCAAGTTTAACTATTTTCGCTTAAAGTGAGAAAAAATTAAAAGTAATTGCATTGCTAAAATAAGGAAAAGATCCCAGCAATCTAAATAGCTATAGACCCATTAGCTTGCTCAATAAAAGAAGCAAAATTTTAGAAAAACTTAATAAAATGAAACTGGATACTGGGGCTTCTGCCACAAGTGCAATTCGGCTTCCGCGAACGACATAGAACTTCACATCAAGTCTTAGGAATTTGTAAGACACAATAAGAAAACTTAAACGAAAAAAGGTCAACTGGTTTAGTACTACTAGACATAGAAAAAGCTTTTGACTCTGTTTGGCACAATGCTTTTATCTACAAACTTATAAAATTCGGTAGCCTCACTAAAATTATCCAAAACTTTCTAAACGACAGAACATTCCTGGTTTCACTTAATGGTGCGATTTCTACCGCGAAAGTTGTACCTGCTGGTGTCCCACAAGGCTCACTTTTGGCACCATCTTTATTTAATATATTCACCCTTGGTTTTCCTGTCATTCCACCAAACTGTCATATAGCACTCTATGCTGACGACTCGGCTTTGTGTACGTCTCATACTAGTGAAACAGTCATTCCAAATCACTTACAAAACGGCCTTAATAGTTTCTTTGAATTATTTACAAGTAGCAAGATTTGAAATTCATCATATCTCTGTCCAAGCTATGCTCAATTATTGTAAACACTGTATTATACTATATAAAATAAAGTATCTATCTATCTATTTAAAAAAAAATACGACATTGCGAGAGTGCAATAATGTAAGCACTTCCCTTCTGAAGTGGGTGCATAAGATATTTTAGTGTCGGAGGTAACAAGGGTGAAAACCTATCAATTTGAGCCCATTTAGATACCTAATTACATTAGTGATATGAGCAGATAGCGAACTACACTAAAAAATGCACGGCTTACACTTAAACTCGTAGCGCAATAGTTCGTTGGCTTGTTTCCGTCGTCCTTACTGCCTTACCCAAGTATGAAGGCATGCCTAACCGTTGGCATTGGAGAAAGACGAACTCCTGTTTAGAGACTGTAACGAATTTGACAAAATCTTGAGTAAAAGAAAGTTCAAGAATAAGCTAGTGACATATAGGGTAAGGAAATAGGCTAAGAGGTAGCTGTCACTTCCACATCTCCTAGATCGATCGCAAAAGTCACCCTAAACGGGCGAGGTATTAGCACAAAGAGCGGGAATATCCAATTTGGACAGAGTCTCTTTTTACACCCTCTAGTATCTAGCATAATGCATACTTGAAGGGAATGGACTTGCATGAAAACGTTTAGAGTAAGGTAAGGTATGACCGATTGTAAAACCCTTAACAAGATGGAAAGATAACATCATCTGCCCAAATGCAAATTTAAGTCAAGCATCTCCTTGATTTTATAATATTGTCTGACGTGGTTGTGAACTATGTTGACCCTCAAGTAAACGATAGGAATGATATAATGATATGGAAATTACCCGCTGAAAAGTAATATGGGAAGACCACCCATGTCAAACCATAAGATCATCAAATCCAGAATCAGCTGCGAGATCTCTATCTTGAAGAATAGGTATCCGCGGACATCCAACTGTTCAAGGTTCCGAATCTTAACGGTATGGCGCCGCAAATATGTAAAGAAAATTTTAGTAAAATTCTAAAAAAGTCACTTAAGATCAATTTGGAAGAAGAAGAAAAGAGAGAAGAACAGTCCTTATAGAACCAGCCACACTAATATAAGAAGCTAATTCGGTTTTCGAGGAGTGTCTTTTTGCGAAAAGATCGAAACTATTACTTTGGACTTAGACTGATCAAAGTCTACAAAAGGTAGAAATCAACCATTTTGTTGGCACGTACAATGAGTCACTTTTTAGGTTGCCTAACCAGAACCAGTTCACAACCAGCTCCTTTTGACAACCCGCATGGTATGCCTCTGTTAGCCTTACACTGGCATACATACCAAATCCCTGGTGAACAGTAAAAGTAGCCTTTTACACCGAAAATCGACAACATGCCCGTCAAGAGCTTTAGACCTATATGCTACCTTCATGTTGAACAGAATTGAGAGAATAGTAGAGCCCCATATCTACCATTCTGCTTGAGGAATGCATTTTCTGTCTCAGATGCAACTTGATCATCAACTCGAAAAATCTAGCGGCAATATACTTCAATATCTGGTAGGCTGGGTATTGTCATTGACTTGAGACTTTTCAATCCTCTTAAGACCGAGTGGCTGTTCTCTTAACGAGAAGGAGGAAGCTGTCTCTACTGTAATTCATCTACTGCTCATATAATTTTCCAAAAATGCTAAAAAATTGTAAGTTACGTTACATATTGGTTCGGATCCCTTTAGTACATTAAAGGGTCGGTCGGTCTCTAGCCTCTGCTTTAGATGCACTGAGGAATCTTAATTTCCTGGTTAAGATAATGGGCTCCACTCTCAAAGCGAACTCCGCTTAAAGAGAATTGGTATTTGGTACAAACCGCACCCTGATGATCCTGCACGCTAGCTGTTTTTGATTCTAGTCTTATAGACATGCTGACTCTGCTCTGAAACACTGAATGCACAATCTTTCAAAAGTATGTGCAAGTACTAACGTATGCTAATGATTCCATCATAATTGGTAGAACTCAGCGGGATGCCACCTGGGCGTTCGCTTGAATTGAAATGAAAGCTGCTAAGATGGGTTTATCTCTAAAAAATCCAAAACCAAGTATTTGCTTTCAACAAGAAGGGACACAAAACATCCACAAATGGGACAATTCTTTGTAAAATGTTTGGTTCTGTTTGCGCTGATTGACTTTGGAGGAGGAGATTGAACGACGAATGATACGAATTTATTGGCGACAATTATGATATGGTAGGTAACGCGGATGTGCCCTTTCCTTTATCTAGTTCTTTTTAAGTACATTAAGCTGTGCGAAATTTCTTGTATGCAAGACGACGTAATTTCTGGAGAAATGACAAAAGTTCAAGGTGTAAGACTTCCATGAGCTTCAAAGTGATTTGCTCGTTTATCATTGTTTCAAAATCCACAGTTTCGATGGCACAAATTATTGCCGAATACGGCAAGACGTATTGTTCAGAAGAAAATTGTTACAGAGAAAGATATGAAGCAGCCATCACCTGACAACATCATGCCACAAATATGTGAAGCTTCATGTTGTATGTAAATTGCTTCAAACTTGGTTTAAATATGCCATCTAGTCCACCAGGCCTACTTACTCTAGATATGTCAGGAAAATGTCATTGCAATTCCTAAATATCTTTCTAAGGACTATCGGCATGACATGCTACACATGTAACATATATAAATTCCTTCAAATGTAACGAGGATTTCACTGTTTTTTTATGACAATATTCAAAGGACATATTTAACGGGACACTTTCTCTATTTCTCATTTGATAAATGCAAAAAAAATTCCATGTAATGGCTGCTATTTCTATTTATCTCACTGTTAGAATCAGTAACTCACGTAGTTAGTAGATTTATGTCCACATATTACAAGTACCTCCGTTCCATATGTTGTTCCACTTTGTTGGACATCAAATAAAAGCGTGTACCTGTGTCCTTTTTTATTGCCACTTAATTGCCGGCGCGACTATATTGCGTGTATCACAGTGATTTAGAAGGTCTCTATATTGGACTTTTACTGGACGTGTATTCGTACAAATGCGGGAATCTTTGTATATCGCTGAAAGCTTATGGACAAACAAAGTTATAAATGGCATGTCAAGTTATACTAAAATTTGTGTTAATATTTGTAGAGTGCTTAAGCAGCTGAATGGCCGGTAGTTCAATTGGAAGTGGAACGTGTTAAAATTGTTATACAACATTGCCAGTAAAAGATAAGAAATTGGCGGGAAAAATGTACCTCGTACTGTTCATTCATCCATCAGATGGTTTAATGTGTTGATTAGGAAGCTCAAATCCACATTCTTGAGAATATCTATGACATATCCGACGGAGCGGATTTCATTGTTGCGACGAATCTGCCGAGGCACATTTAAATTGGAAATCATACAAAATACCTTCTCTCTACTCATGTCATCATGAAAAACCGAATAGGCATTCCCCTTTGTATGCGAAACTTAGGCAATCCATTCATATCTTCAATACCATACAGAATCCATAGCAGATGGCTGAAATTCCTGTCTTATGAATCCATTATGCAAACTTATTTATGAAACCCACACAAGTCCACAATTTTGTTGTTGATCTCAAAAATGTTGGTGGCAGCATCCTGTCCCGAACCAGAGTGGAGAAGCATCCAAATGTCATTAGAACATGCCCAGCCAACAAAGTACGAACGGTAGGCTTTAGTGACGACCTAGTGGTGACGGTTGAAGGGCGATGACGGTCAACATTCCCTTATCAGATAAAGTGAACCATTTATTCTAGACGATGATGTGCAACAATTTCAACCTCTTGGCTTCCGCTTGCGAGCTTCTGTTTTACTTGGTTAGAGAGATGGAGCTAAAAGATCTTATCTGCCGTGTGGTGCGAACGTCTGAAGCCGTTCGTCAGTGGTGCTTTCGTAGTACTGAGACGGAAGCTCCGAAAGTGGGTTTTGTGGCCAACAAGGGTACAAGACGGAGCAATTGCCTCGAGTTGTTCGGCTTAGGAAAGAATCACGATATTTCAGGGTACGTCCAAAAGTAGGCTTAAAGGTGTACTGATGAGCATTCATAGCGAGACAGGTTTTAGGGTAAGAGGTTTGAAGTAGCGGAATGTTACTGGCAATTTCAGTGGAGTACAGGTGGAGGAGTATCGAAAGAACAAGGTGAGGCAGGAGACATTGCGTCGGTGGTCGAGGGTGTTAATCGACATTGTAATATTAAGACATTGTCCCCGGTGATTTAAATGCAAAGTTAGGAAAAGAGGGTATCTTTGGTGGAACAATCGGAAAATATAGCCTGCACAACACCACCTCCGATAACGGATTTAGGCTAATTGACTTTGCGGCGGGGCGAAACATTGTCGTGGCTAGCACGCGGTTCCCACATCTCAACATACACAAGGGGACTTGGAGAACTCCTGATCAATCAACAGTCAACCAGATTGCTCACATTGCGATCGACGCAAGACACTCCTCCAGCATTATGGATGTCCGTACGTTCAGAGGAGCCAACATCGACTCGGACCATTACCTTGTTGTAGCCAAGGTACGGTTGCGGGTATCCCAAACTACGCCAAGACAAACTAATGCTGTGAGAAAATTCGACGTCAGACGGCTACAATCGCAAGAGATCGCCAAGTCCTTTTCCGATCGAGTGTCTCTTAATCACTTAAAAGGTCCAATACCACCAGCATTAAGCAGCGAAAACCATTGGAAACACTGTCAAAATGCCATCAGAGATGCCGTTTCTGATGTGCTGGGTTTCACTCGTCCACCACAACGAAACCCTTGGTTCGATGATGAATGCCTGCAAGCACATGCATGCATACAAAGCGACGCTGCTTAGAAGGACCCGAGCTGCTCATGAGCTCTATGAGCGGAAGAGGAGAGACGAACACCAGCTTCTCAGGAGGAAGAAGAAAGAGCATGAGAAGCGCGCAATCGAGGAAATTGAGAGATGCTGCTCCAGGAATGAGGTTCGGAAGTTTTACCAAAAGGTAAAAATAACATGCCGCGGAAACAAACCCCGAACCGAAGCCTGCAGAGATGAACAAGGGAACATCGTAGTAGAATCGCAGTCAATGGTGAGAATTTGGAAAGACCATTTCTGCAGACTGTATAACGGCGATGACGGACCAAATACCGCTGTCAGGCAGAATCAACCTTTCAACTTGGACGATGATGACCAACAATTCCGTCCACCCGACCTGGATGAAGTGAAGATACTCGTAGCTATATGGAAGCTTAAGTCCAACAAAGTTGCTGGAGCAGATGGCCTGACTGCCGAGCTCTTCAAAGCGGCAGGCGATGACTTGGTAAAGAGCATACACCAACTCATCTGTAAAATATGGTCGGACGAAAGTATGCCCAATGAATGGAACCTCAGCATTGTTTGTTCGATCCTCAAGAAAGGAGACCCTCTGAACTGTGCCAACTCCAGACGCATCAGTCTCCTTAACATCGCAAATAAGATCTCATCTGCCATATTGTGTGAACGGCTGAAGCCGTTCGTCAACAACAACAAGGCGATGCGCTGTCATGCGATTTTTTCAACATCGTACTTGAAAGAATAGTGCAAAACTCACGAGCAAACATAAGAGGCACTATCTTTCAAAAGTCTGTCCAACTACTCGCATACGCCGACGATATTGACATAATCGGAAGAAAGCAGCGTGATGTCAGTGGCGCTTTCGCGAGTATTGAGACGGAAGCGGCGAAAATGGGTTTAGCGGTCAATGAGGGCAAGACCAAGTATATGCCGTCAAGCAAAAAGGACAACCAACACCGACGTCTCGGGCAGAACGGTACCCTCGACAGATATAACTTTGAGGTAGTTAAGGGCTTTGTCTACCTAGGCTCCGCTATAAATACAGACAACGACACCAGCGCTGAGATCAAGCGAAGAATAATTCTTGCCAACCGCTGTTTCGTTGGGTTAAGAAGGCATTTGAGTAGCAAAGCCCTCTCTCGGACAACAAAAGTCACCCTTTATAAGACTTTAATAATCCCGGTCCTGCTCTATGGCGCAGAGGCATGGACATTATCAAAAATGGATGAGGGTGTTCTTGTTTGCTTCGAGAGAAAAATTCTTCGGGCGATCTTCGGTCCCGTCTGCATTGACGGTGAGTGGAGGAGGAGATACAACTACGAACTGTATGGACTGTACAGCGACATGGACCTAGCCAGAAGAGTGAAGATCCAAAGACTGAGATGGCTGGGTCATGTAGAGCACATGGACACCAATGCTGCGGTCCGAAAAGTCTTCGCATCCGCTCCCGAGGGACAGCGCAGTAGAAGTAGGAAGGCCAAGACTTAGGTGGCGAACGCAAGTGGAAGGGTACCTCAGCCAACTAAGCGTGCGAAACTGGAGGCAGCTAGCCAGGGATCGAGCTGGCTGGAGAAGATTGTTGACTGAGGCCCAGGTCCACCCCGGACTGTAGCGCCACCTAAAGTAAGTAAGTTCTGTGCAACCTTATAAACAAATGGTCCAAACATGAGCTAGAATTCACAGCAATTCGCATAGGTTGTAACAATAAGGACTCAAAGCCAAAAGATGATAAAACCGACAAGAAATAATCAACATCATTTGAGTAATCTAGTATATTAACATTAAAATCACCCAAAAGGACTACATTTTTAGAAGAAATGTTTTGGAGAAATTCAGAAAATTGATCTACAAAGACTTTGACCGAGCAACAGTGTAAAAGATATACACACACAAAACTATAACGAACACCAGAAATATTGCAGTTAACAGAAATCAAGTCAGCACTATTAAAACGAGCTTTAATAATATCACAGTCTAGTTCACTTTTGTAAAACACAAAACCGCAACACCACCAGCTGTATACGAATCATTGCACGTAGCCTCAAACAAATAGCTTGATATCTGATGCATATACTTCGTTTTTTCAATCTCGTATATCAATATTTCAGATAAAAATATTACATTTGGTAAATGATCTTAAGCCATAGTAGGTATCACAGTTTGTCATCTTCTTCTGGTCCGACTCAGTATTTCATCCTAGTTCTTGGATGATGTTTATGTTTGCTTTGTAGCAGTCAAGGATTTCTGCTGCGAACTGTAAAGAGCTCGGACATGTGCAGATCGGACGATCGTGCTTCTTAAACTATTTGACACAGTGAATTCGTCATTATCCCAGGTTTCTAGCTGATTCGTCATATTATCACTTTCATATAGGGTTGTGAGAACTATGACGATGTAGGTCAGTATTATGTTATAAGACGCGCACGCACTTGCAATTTTAGCCTGCATCAGTGAGGGTTAGGCCAAATTGTTGAAAGGAATAAACACCGGGACGTAAGGCAAGCACTATGCTAGAAACTTTATTCATACGTTAAATTTGTGATGTCCATTCTGTTTTGACCAGGACCAGTACTTCTTCACTACCGAATATGAGTTTGATTCCGGTTATTCTAGATCTTCCTGTGAAATCCTCTATCATATTATATGTACTTCGAAACTAGGTCGTTAGCCAATCAAGTAAGCGAAATATATTATTTTTATTCCAAAGAATAGGGTTCCAAATAAATCTTCATATTTGAAAAAAAAAACTCTGAAAATAGAGGTGACATGGTTGGAATTCTTGTTACAACATTCAAATGGTCTAATGCAGTAAAAAAATAAGAAACAAAGTGGAGATCCTCATTTGCTTTGCTTAACCAGTTCTCAGTCTAACGTCTCTTGAAAGCTGCTTTTCCTAATTTTTCAAATAAATTAGGTATATCAAATTTATTTTTAAGCCTTTTTCCAAGATACTTGTGAGAATGGGCAATAATTTCCAAATCGTCACTCCACTCCGAATTAAATCAATCAGCAAATGTGTGCCTGGTTCTTAACTTTCCCCAAAAACTGAAGGAATTTTCCTTTCACGAAGCTCCTAGCCTACATCAAAGTGCATTCTGGTGAAGTCATCATCATCTTCACCATCATCATCATCACTATCATTCCCATCACCATCGGCATCGTCATCATCGTTTAGTTATAGTCTTGGTCGATTTTTGATCATTCTAAAAATATACTCGCATTTCGAAAATGTTCGTTTGGTTTTAATTGAAAAACACTTTTCATCCACTTTCATTCGCTTTCAAACAAAAGACGGAAAGACTGACATTGATTGATATTTGTTACTCCCGCATACGAGTGGTAAGGGTGCATATCCGCAAAGATGCACATTTTCCTGATATAAGAGACTGTGAAGATACTCGAAGACGTATCTGCAATCATCTTACTCGTAAATGGCATCAGTGAATTTATTTTTCTGCTTTTGTCTTCGTGTGGACTTTCAAAAATTCAAGAAAAATGAACTTATTTTCGATTACCCGGAGAATTGTCGTAACTTACACTGGTATCCATTGACAAACATTTAATACCACATCTACCCAATCTGGCGACAGCGACACAGATAACCGCACTAAAGTTGAAATCTCGAAAATTTTATCTCACTACTAGAAAAACTGACAAGATACTCGTACGTGGGCGAAATGAATTTATGTTTTTGTAATAAAGGCGAATAGAGAGAGTTTAACTGGGACAGATAAATTCGCTTGAGGAGGATTCCGGCGAAAATGTTCTTCGCGTCGAGTAGCTCTCTCTGTTAACGAATTCAGGGGAAACACTTATACACAGCAGGTATTTTGTACATTTTTCGCTGTTGCTTGTTTGTTAAATCCGGCGAATTGACTTCAAGTTGCAGCATACAGATACGGCGAATCTATCTGTTGAATTTTTAAAAGTAAGCCCATGGAGTTGCTGAAGGCTATGTGATTGTTTTCATTTTTCTTTTTGAAATGCGATGTGCCTTCAATTTGAATAGTATTCTTCCGATCAAACACTGTACCGATTCTAGTTGCATGCAATTATCCTAAATTCGGGATATATGTCTTGACATCCGGTTCGTTGTCATCCAGATAAATTTGGGAGATAAGTTTCGATGGATTTATATGATTTCCTTTCATGATGAGGTGCCACAGGTACCTATAAAGATGCGGCAGCGCATGCAATAAATTAACAATTGTTTCTTCAACAGAACGCATCAGTCTACAGTGATGCAGCACCTGAAATAGAAATGTAAGTCACAAATAGTCAAAAAAATCGAGTAGATGTATGCAGATACATAGGTATGAAGAAGTGGTGGCTTCAACTGCCAGAGAAACCGAATTCGTCTCGATACCACGACAGCTGTACGAGTACCAGGTTGTCCGAGGATGTCACTGATTGGGTGTCATCGACTAAATGGATACCAGAGCCATCTTGTATTCGTCCTCAAAACGCAGTTTTTTTGTAGCACTAGTTTCCAATCCTTGATAACGATGGATACATTGTCTATCTTTTTTTTTTCAATTCTATTGTAGATATGAAATAGTTTGTAGGCTTGAGGAAGAACTGTTGGATACTCTGGATCTCGATACAGATACTCGTTTGGATCCGAATTCGTTCGCTTTTGTTATCTTCTTAGTAATTGTGTCGAAGGACAGAGGCGATAGAAACTCTAGATTGCAAGCAGTGAAGGTTGAGTGCTGACTGTGATTGTTTTCTGCTTTGGATTAGGACAATAATAACTTGTTTTTGTTAAATACTGGTGTTGCCCCAGAAGGGTCTTGCCGTCGACTGGCCTCTTGATCTGGTGATTTTGCAGAGCCAATTGTCAAAACTTCTGAAGTGAAAATTAACTCAAATTGGGTCAACGACAGCACTCATAACCAGATACTCGAATACTGTGTGACCAAAGCTTTTGCCGTACAGTTTGGATGCTACTCATCGGGTACACTCCCTGGCAGTGTAAAACTACATGTACGTAAAGTAATGAAGAAATTGAAAGTCTCGTATGTGAGATACAACTATTGAAGATCCATGCCAATCGAGAATGGCAAACTAAATTCGGTACTGCACATAGTGTAAGGGCTTTAACAGACCACATGCAGACGAACAAGTCAGGAAGATCTTGAGCTGTTATAAGGCAAATCTAACTTCCGTTCAAAGTGGTGTGAATGCATTGGCTGCGATATTGTGTTGTTACGGTGTTAGCCGCTGAGAAGACGTTTCAACTTGCACATTGGCCTCATTTTTGAAACGATATACGAGTAGGTATGTTCAATTTCCTAAGTATGATGTTTAAATCGTTCAACGTTCCAGACAATAGTAAATGAGGGCATCTTAGCCTTCGCGATACCACCTTTGACGCCTACAAATTTTCTTTGCGGTTAAAGGTTTCAACCACGCGACTGGCTATCTCTCTATATTCATGATCATTTTGCAAACAACTCCAGGCACGTATTGAATGTTCTGGAGGTCCGCGCGAACCAGGGAGGGAAATACTAGGAATACTCCAGCAGAAATTAGTAGATTTCAATGTAAGGTAAGAAAACACATTTCATGTCAAGAAAGCAGAAACGGGAGCCAGGAGAACACTTTGTTAAATTCGCAATCAGTGCTGGAAATACATATGCAGACTATTAAACGGCGATGGCAATTCACATTCCATTATTCCGGATGACAGAACCGTTCAATCTTGTCGATGATCGGCAAGATCAAGACCCGATCTCGAAGTAATACGAATACGTTGAATATAACTTCTGGTACTTATAACCTAGATTTTATAATTGGCGCGGACTCAATACATTTTATGTACTCTTAAAATGTTACAAAAAACTCCGGACAAAGCAAGTTAGGGAGGATGTCCTAAAGGTTTGGAGATTATTATGAATAGAAAAAAAGACTCGCTAGGGCGTTTCATAAGCGAGTTGTACAACATAGGACAGAATCACAATACTTCAGAGTACATGCATGCATATCAGGGGAAAAAGGAAATGGCGTGGTGCGACTCGAGCTATAAAAAGGCTGTCGGATTGAGAGAAATGTTTTTTCGGTCCTATAAGACCAACCCCAATGAGAAAAACCGGAAAAAATTCAAACGAGCCAGGAATGACTGCAACGCCTTTCTTAAGCGTGTGAAATTTCTATACCACCAACAATTGAGGCAAAAAATACTACAATGTCCCAAAGGTAATAAAAATTTTTGGTCGTTTGTCAAAAACATTAGAAATCCTGCCTCATCCTCCATCCCAACGCTCATTTACAATGAGTTTTCAGCTGTCAGCTCTTTGGACAAAGCCAATCTGCTTGCTGCACACTTTGTGGCCAGCTCAACGCTTCCGGATTGTGGTTTGTCTCCGCCAACACTTGAGTGCGTTGAATCTTCAATGGCACGAATCCACTTTCGCACTCGTGTAGTAGCAAGAGTACTTAAAGATTTTAACATTCACAAATCCGCTGGTCCAAATGATATATCTCCCCTTCTTCTGAAGACGAGTTCTTCAACGCTGGCAAAACCACTGCGTAAGCTTTTTCATCAATCCTACTCTTTAGGACTCTTTCCGAGCAGATAGAAAACAGCCTTTGTCCAGTCCGCCCGCAAAAAAGGCGAATCTTCTTCTCTCTCCTCTTAGAGACCCATTGCACTTACGTTCCTTCTTTCCAAGGTCATGGAAACGCTGATAAACCATCAGCTCATGAAATATCTCGAAACACGACAACTTCTTAATGTCCGGTTTTTGTAGCAACAGGTCCACTGTTGATTTATTGTCATGTCTCACCGAAAAGTGTAACCAAAGTTTACATCAATCTGGCGAAAGCAAGATACGAGGGCGGGTCAATAAGTCCGTGACTTTTTGAATTTCTGACCTCTCTACTGAAACAGCAACACTGCTCCTGTCAACAGGCATATGTCAGTTGACTCCTGTCAAAATTTAAACTTGCTGCGTCAATTAGTTTGTGTTTGACAGCAATTTTTATCAGACTACTCACTAATTTGAGGAGAAAATGGAAAAAAGTGAATTTCGTGTGCTTATTAAGCATTATTTCTTGCGAAAAAAAACCATTACCGAGACCAAGGCTAAGCTTGATAAATACTATGGGGACTTTGCACCATCGATTTCAATGGTAAAAAAGTGGTTAACTGAATTTCGTTGTGGCCGTACAAGCACTGAAGATGCCGAACGTCCTGGACGCCCAGTTGAGGTCTCTACACCCGAAACAATCGAAAAAATTCACGATATGGTGTTGGCCGACCGAAGATTGAAAGTGCGAGAGATTGTGGAAGCCGTAGGGATCTCGCATGGCTCAGTGGTTTCAATTTTGAATGATCACTTGGGCATGAGAAAGCTTTCCGCAAGATGGGTGCCGCGTTTGCTCACAGTCGACCACAAACACATGTGCAGTTGCCATGGCAAAAATCCATGAATTGGGCTATGAATTGCTCCCTCATCCACCCTATTCTCCTGATTTGGCTCCGAGCGACTACTTCTTGTTCCCAAACCTGAAGAAATGGCTTGGTGGAAAAAGATTTGACTCCAATGATGAAGTCATCTCGCAAACAAAGGCCTATTTTGAGGACCTCGACAAATCATTTTTTTTGGAAGGGATAAAAAAATTGGAGAAGCGTTGGACAAAGTGTATAGAGCTTAAGGGAGACTACGTTGAAAAATAAAATTATTTTTTTATCAAAAAATCTGTGTTTTAATCCAAAAGTCACGGACTTATTGACCCGCCCTCGTAGTTCCACTTGATATCTCTAAGGCATCTGACAGAGTTTGGCATCAAGATCTTTTGTCGAAAATGCGTGCTTCTTGGATCGAAGACTCTCTTCTTCAATGGATTAAAAATTACCTTTCGGAAGGTTCAATTCAAGTGGTCTTGGGTGGTTTCAAGTCAGATATTCACAAAATAAATGCTGGTGTGCCCCAGGGCTCCGTTCTGTCTCCGACAATCTTTTTAATTTTCATTAATGATCTCTTGTCTGCTACTTGTAATCCAATTTACTCCTTTGCTGATGACAGTACTCTCTGCTTTTCATATTCGTTCCCGGACTCACGTCCCTGCTCTTCGGCTGTGGAACGGGAACGGCAGCGTATGTTAAGCTCATTAAATTCCGATGTAAACAGCATAACCAATTGGGGAACTACCTACAGAGTGGAATCTAATGCTTCCAAAACACAATGCTGTCTGCTGTCGCTTAAGCGAAATTCAAATACCCAGCCATTATCCATGAATGGCACTTGCATCGTTGAAGCCAAAAAACTTTCCATGACAACTTACGTTGGAATGACTACACATTCAAAGTCGCCAAAAATGCTGCGAAATGTCTATGTTTCCTTAAGCGATGTAAGAAATATTTCACCCCCCCCTCTGATCAGGCTTCAATATATAATGCTTTCATCTGTCCAAAATTGGAGTAAAATGCTCACATCTGGTCGGCTGCTTCCAAAACTTATTTGCGCTTACTAGATGGGATTCAAAACCGCGCGATAAAACTAATAGGTGATGCTTTTATTACACAGTCGATTGACACCCTCGACCACCGAAGTAATGTTTCCTGTCTCACCTTGTTCTATCGCCATTTTTACCACTAGTGCTCGTCAGAAATTGCCAGTAGCATTCCGCCCCTTCAAACCTCCAACCGTAACACCCGTCACGCTATGAATGCTCATCAGTACACCCTCAAGCCCACTTTCGGACATACCCTGAAATATCGTGATTCTTTCCTAAGCCGAACAACTCGCTTATGGAATGTCCTGCCGAGCCCTTCATTCCCTAGTCGTTATAACATCCAAACATTCAAGATCAACGTACATCGGTACCTCTCTTTCTTTCCTCCCTAACTTTCCATCGCCCGCGCCGTGTGCAATCATTTTAAGACTACTAACAACCATTCACAGAATCTTCTGAAGTCCAATAGTTTTTATTAAATCTTTTAAGGATCTTTTAGATTCTTCCTTTTTGGGCGACTAATTCGATTGATTAGGTTCTACTCCTCTTTGGTTGAAGTCTTTTCGAGATTCTATGCGGGAAGTCTCAAATTGGAGAACACAGAAACTTTTGAATAAGGAACCAAAGGCCGAGGCCTAGTTCAACTAAACCCAGCTTTTTATGAAGCGAAAGGTGTTCATGATATTTAGCCACTTCCCTGAGATCGTCAAAAAGAATGGGCCCTAATGGCAAAGTCCTCTTTGGTGTAAAGCCTGGCAGATAGATTAAAAAAAGTGCTGTAGGAAGCTTCACAATGTGTCAGATTTCAAAGACACGATCGCCTTTTTACTGTCAGTAACGATGCTCATTTTCCTGATTGATAGGTGTTGCACTACTCATTAGTTGATGTTGGAAAGACGCTAATAGATTCGTGGAAGACATCATGCATATTGCAGTAGTCAACTTCTTTGCTACTTTCACCCACGCTTACTTTAAATATCAATCCAATTGAATTAAGATCAAAGTCTTTACAGGCTTTCAGGCAACTAAACACTTAATTTTCAACATTATATGGTTCTCTCGAACAGTATCAGTTTTGGATTTGCTATATTTCTTTCTTTTCCATACACTACCGGACAAATAAAAGTGACGCGCACTGAGCAAATCCAAATTCTCATTTTCCTACGCAACAGCACCAATTTCAATTTGCACTCCATATGGCACACAACATTTTCGAAAAACAACTTCAAAAATACAAAGAAAGTCCAATAAAATTTTGTTTATCCAAAGTCAAGAGGAGTGGAAAATGTCATAAAAATCAAATTGCACCTAAGAGTGCTCTGTTCACTGCAACTCTGTTGCACGCATCTACAGGGTAAACATGTTGCAAAGATATCAGGTACTACGTGCTTTTCTGGTGAAACGACAAAACCACAAAACCAAATCATTGCAATTAAAACGTGGCTAATTCGAAGTAACCTCACCAAGCCAACGAAATTATGAATTCCCTATTCCCAGCCACCTAAATGGACCGTAACTCTTAAACTTCAAGAGTGGTACTCCATATAGCTGCTGCAATATCCCAGGGATGGATACAATCCCAAACATTATTATTATTGCCCTGCAATTCCCGCCTCATTACTCGGGAACTTTATTATCAAAATCCGACGAGGAACCACATCGTAGTTCATGTCTTCATTTTCTGGAAAATCAATTTCGTCTAGCATCGCTGAGTACGCACTGAGATATGAGTACGAATACGAATAGGGATAGGGATGGCCATGAAATCTACAATACTCGTATCTATCTCCAACTGCATCTATTCATACACACACGAGTATGTCTGGGAAACCGTAAAAACTACGAAATAAAATTCTGAAAGAGCAATTGTGCGTCGACGGGTAACAATTAATTCGGCAGATAAATTTCAATAGCACATCGTTCATTAAAATATCCCGAATGCGCCTGCAAGTAAGGGTCCACCTCGTCGTCTTCATCTCTTCATATGGTAGCAGTGCTATAGCCTGTAATCGTATGCTTGCTAAGCCGACAGTTCTTATTAATTGTATACCGAGAACAGATGCTATCCACACAAAATCCACATGGAAACGGGGTCAAATTACCTTAATTCCAGCGGGAGCCATATACTCGTATACATGTGTATCTCGGGGGTAAGATGTTTGGGGTAAGAAAGAAGCAAAACGTTGGCACAGGTTACAAACTTACAAACAGGTCTTCCACTCCTTAGCAGACCTCAGACCCTCAGACTTGTCTGCGCGAATTACACAAAAGAAACCAAGAGAACCAAACGCAAAAATCTTTGAAGCGAAGACGCACCTTAAGGTGGGAACTGGCTCTGATAGTAAGTCGTGTCGGTTCGTGTGCGGTGTTGTTCAGCGAAGGGTAAACTGTATGGAGTCCATAAATAGAAGGAACCCCATCCAACGAAGCAAGACAATTTTTTTTTTTTTCATTTTTTATCCATTTCCATAATAAAAAAGAAAAAAAAAACCTTCTGCAACGATAAATAACATTTGGGATCGTTCTGACACGTGAGACGCGTGCTTCGGTGTTTATTTGGCGTTTTTATGGAGATTTGATGGATACACCACTGCTTGTGTCATTTTCGGTAAGGGGTCGTTTAAAAAGCCCAACACCATGACTAAGAGTCCTGGGTTCAATGGTTTGTAATGATAATGGAGACATTTAGTTGTCACAATGGCAAATGGAGCAACGGATAATTGAAAGTCCCTGATGAGGAGGTAATGGACCGGTAAGACCTTGAAAATTCCCATTTAAATGGTATCACATCAGTTGATTTGTTATTGTATTTATGTTCTAAGAAGAGGAGAGTTTTCTTATTCTAATTGGATGCAGCGTCTAACCCAGTAAGCTTGTGGAGGTGCAGCAGTTACTTCACATTGAAATGGTCATGAATGTGGGTAGGAAAATTCAAATTCACAGTATCTTCCTCTCGGAACAGTATGAGTGGATTTTAAAACAAAAATCCGGAAATGATGACAAGCCACTAACTTTCGATTAATCAGTCTGACTTCCTTCAAGTGAACAAAATTGTTTTGCGAATGCATTGCCTGTCCCAGATGCAAAATGCCAGAAATGCAAAGATCTTGGGTAAGGTTGAAACTCGTACAGTTTCAATAATTCGCTAGTATTCAATTGGAAATACTGCTCTTCACAGGTTGGTTTCATTTGTTTGTTAAGCGCTTGATGCAAAGACAAGCTTCTGTGCATTAACTTTCACTCTCACATCGGCGGACCTGACCTTCCAGGTAGAGCAGTGTCCGATGGGAGAACTTTTCAAGCATGAAACACAAAAGTTCAAACACAACCAACATCCTCAGATATGAACGGATATAATACTGACGACTACAAATTTCGACTTCACACATGGAATTGCATTCGTAAGCCCATAAATAGACCGTGGGCCGCCAAATAAATTGCAGTAGCCCTCTACTGCTTTAAAACAGTTGCTATCGCAATCCAAATAGGGCGATGGGATGCGGATAAGTCAGTCAAAAAGCGTATTTGGCTATCGATACAAAGAAGCAAGGCGACGACTATTTGAGTGTTGATTTGCTGTGTCTCGGCATATAAGTAACGCCTTAGTAATTCAGAAATGTAAGCTTAATTGGCCCTCATATGCCTACAGATGAACAACATTTAGCATCTTAACGCAGGGCTGAGTAAGATAGCCGGCTTTGAGCGTTTCATCAGAAAACCCAGCGTGCATAATGCTACGGCGGACTGTGGTTCCAAGTTTTAAGTATTTGTCACAAGAATTATATTAGTGGCAATTTCGCAAGTATTGAAACAGAAGAGATGAAAATGGGTTAAGTGGTGAACGAGAACAAGACCAATTAATTGCTGTCAAGCAGGAGGACATCCAATACCGTAAACTCGGACAGAACGTCACTCTCGACAGCGCTGAGATCAAACAAAGGGCTAAGAAGTCAACTGGTTAGGAAAGCCCTCTCTCGAACAACAAAAGCGACCCTATACAAGACCTTAAAAATTCAGTCCTGCTCTTTGTCGTAGAGGCATTGGCATAATAAAAAATGGATAAGGGGGATCTAGCCAGTAGGTCCAATGACTGACATGACTGGATCATGTAGAGTGGATGGTCTGAAAAATCTTCGAATCCGCTCCCGAGAGACAGTGCAGTAGAAGAGGACGGCGGCCCAGGTGGCACACACAAGTGAAAGGAGAAATCAACCAACTTAGTGTGCTACTCTGAAAACAGCTAGCGAAGGATCTAGCCGGCAAGCGAAGCTTGTTGACTGAGGCCCAGTTCCACCCCGGACTATAGCGCTACCTATAGTAAGTAAATAACAAGGCGATATCTATTAGTACACAGCATGAAGTTCTCACATCCTGACATATGTTAAGGGCCTCCCTTCTCCTTGATCAGCCAACCGTCAACAAAATTGAAGTTATCATCAACTCGGATCATTACCTTGTTGCTGTTACGGTATAAATGTAGATATCACATGGATATCATACTTACTTACTTTAAGTAGCGCTACAGTCCGGGCTGGACCTGGGCCTCAGTTAACAAGCTCCGAGAGCCAGCTCGATCTGTCCCCTTCCACTTGCATAAGCCACCTGAGTCTTGGCTTTCCTCTACTACGCTGCCCCTCGGGGGCGGATTGGAAGACTTTTCGGACCGAAGCATTGGTGCCCGAGAGAGGGCTTTGCTAATCAATTGCCTACTTAGCCCAAAGAAACAGCGGTTGGCAAGAGTTATTCTTCGCTTGATCTCAGCGCTGGTGTCGTTGTCTGTATTTATAGCGGAGCCTAGGTAGACAATGTACTTAACTACCTGTAAGTTATATTTGTCGAGGGTGACGTTCTGCCCGAGACGTCGGTGTTGGTTGTCCTTTTTGTTTGACAGCATACACTTGGTCTTGCCCTCATTGACCGCTAATCCAATTTCGCCGCTTCCGTCTCAATACTCGCGAAATCTCCACTGACATCACGTTGCTTTCTCCAATTATGTCAATATCGTCGGCGTATGCCAGTAGTTGGACGGACTTTTGAAAGATAGTGCCTCTTGTGTTTGCTCGTGAGTTTTGCACTATTCTTTCAAGTACGATGTTGAAAAAATCGCATGACAGCGCATCGCCTTGTCTAAATCCTTTCTGGACATCATAGGTCTCGGTGAGATCTTTACCGACCTTGATGGAGCAGCGTGCATTCTCCATCGTCACCCTGCACAGACGGACGAGTTTGGCAGGGATGCCGACACTAGACATTGCTCTGTATAGCTCGTTTCCATAGATGCTGTCATACGCGGTCTTAAAATTGATGAATATGTGATATGTATCGATCTGAAGCTCATGGGTCTTCTCCAAGATCTGCCGTAGTGTGAATATTTGGTCGATGGTGAACTTTCCTGGCCTGAAGCCACACTGATATGGACCTATCAGGACGAACGGCTTCAGGCGTTCACACAATACTGCGGATAAGATCTTATATACGATGTTAAGGAGACTGATGCCTCTGTAGTTGGCGCAGTTCAGAGGACCTCCTTTCTTGAGAATCGGACAAACAATGCTGAGGTTCCATTCATCGGGCACACTTTCGTCCGACCATATTTTACAGATGAGTTGGTGTATGCTCCTTACCAAGTCATCGCCTGCCACTTTAAGCTTCGATATGGCTATCTTCACTTCATCCAGGTCGGGTGGACGGAATTGTTGGTCATCATCGTCCAGGTTGAAAGGTTGATTCTGGTATTTGGTCCGTCGTCGCCGTTATACAGTCTGCAGAAATGATCTTTCCAAATCCTCAGCATCAACTGCGATTCTACTACGATGTTCCCTTGTTCATCTCTACAGGCTTCGGTTCGGGGTTTGTTTCCGTGGCACGTTATTTTTACCTTTTGGTAAAACTTCCGAACCTCATTCCTGGAGTAGCATCTCTCAATTTCCTCGATCGCGCGCTTCTCATGCTCTTTCTTCTTCCTCCTGAGAAGCCGGTGTTCGTCTCTCCTATTCCGCTCATAGAGCTCATAAGCAGCTCTGGTCTTTTTTTGCAGTGCCGCATTGCGTGCTTTTTGTTAAGCTGCATGTGCTTGCCAGCACTCATCATCGAACTAGGGATTTCGTTGTGGTGGACGAGTGAAACCCAGCATATCAGAAGCGGCATCTCTGGCAGGCATCCAATGGTCTTCGATGCTTGATGCTGGCGGCATTGGACCTCTTAAGAGATTAAGAGACACTCGATTGGAAAAGGACTTGACGATCTCTTGCGATTGTAGCCGTCTGACGTCGATTTTGTTCACAGCATTAGTTTGTCTTGGAGTAGTTTGGGATATCCGAAACCGTACCTTGGCTACAACAAGGTAATGGTCCGAGTCGATGTTGGCTCCTCGGAACGTACGGACATCCATAATGCTGGAGGAGTGTCTTGCGTCGATCGCAATGTGATCAATCTGGTTGATCAAGAGTTCTTCAAGTTCCCTTGTGTATGTCGAGATATGGGAACCGCGTGTTAGCTACGACAATGTTTCGCCTCGCCGCAAAGTCGATGAGCCTGAATCCGTTATCGGAGGTGGTGTTGTGCAGGCTATATTTTCCGATTGTTCCACCAAAGATACCCTCTCTTCCTAGCTTTGCATTAAAATCACCGAGGACAATTTTAATGTCATAGCTAGGGCATTGCTCGTAGGTCTTGTTGAGGAGCTCGTAGAAGGCATCCTTGGTGTCGTCATCTTTCTCCTCTGTGGGGGCATGCGCGCATATAAGGCTTATGTTGGCGAACTTAGCCTTGATGCGGATTGCTACGAGGCGCTCGCTCACATGCCGGAAGCGCAGGACTTCTTGTATTAGTCTACCTCCGACAACAAATCCTCATCGAAATAAGCGCTGCTTTTGCCGTCGATAGCAATTGCCGTAGTAGATGTCGCAGTTTTTCACCTTCTTTTTGTCCGGCCCATCCTATCGCATTTCTTGAATGGCGGTTATGCCTGCTTTGCAGCTAGGGCCTCCGCTAGTTGCTCGGCTGCAAGTGGTCTATTAAGGGATCTAGCATTCCACGTGCATATCTGAAGCTCATTGTCCTTAAATCGTTTGCGTGGGTTGTCAACAGTAGATCCGTCCATATCCGAGACTTCTTGTTTTTCTAAGATGGCCGAGCAGTTACCCCGGCGGCACAATCCCCAATTTGGAGGACCAGTTCCATTTTTAATGCCCCTAGGACGAGGGGTCGGTTGCACCGAAGCCAGTAACCCGTTCCGGGATGTGAGCGCTGCTGTTGACCCACATAGGGCTCGTCCGCCACCATCTCTTTTCCAAGACTCCCACTAAGTCCTTGAAATCCTTACCGGCCTGAGCTCCAAACATCGGAGACGTCCGGATTAGGTCTTGTTTTGTTTTTCCGACACACATGGATATCATAAGTTCACCTAAATTTTACTCAAGTTTTCCCAAAATCTTAGCCCCCATATATAAACCGGTGGACAACAATGGAAATATTGTCAGTTAGCCAGCAGAGAAGCTGCTTCTTATGTAATTGATTTCAAAGCGCCGCTATAAAGAAACCTCTGGTTTGACAACAAATGAAGGCATATAGACAGAAAGCTATGCCGCATCGAAGGACATAACTTCACAGGTTCCTTGAAAGGAAAATGAACAGCGTAGAAGCACGCCATCGAGAAATTGAAGAGTTCTAGCAATGGATAAAGCGAACATGTCAGGTTTAGAAAGTCAGAATAGAAGACTGTAAAGAAATCTAGTAGAAGAGTCACATTTTGTGCTAAGAATACGGAAAGTCTTCGTCTGTAAGCTGTATAATTGGGGTGATAGTCAAAATTCAGAGAACCATTTACCCCAGACGAAAGCGATATCCCCTGCAATCAACAAAGTTAAAGTAGCAATATCGAAACTAAATTGAAGTGAAGCTTCTGGCGCACATGGACTACCTGTTGAGTTGTTTCATTTAGCTAAAAATAACCTATTTGCGAACATACTCATCTGTAAACTAGGGTCAGTGGAAAGCATGCCCTATTCATGTAAACTTAGAGTCTTTGACTGCGCCAAGAATAGAGGAATGAGTTTCTTCAGCAATGCCTATGCGTATGAATGCGGTTTCGGCCTAGGAAAGTCCACCATCAATCAAATATTCGCACATCGGCAGATCGGAGTAAGGGGTAGAAAAGCAGAGCCCTATTTTCTACCACCAAACTGGCTTTATAAATACAAGATTCTTATCATTCTGGCCATGCCTTATGGCGCTGAGATTTTGACCGAATATTGAACAGCATCCTTTCGAGAAAATATACTGCTCATGATTTTCGGCCTCGTCTGTATTAAAGCGAAATGCACAATGAAATTCAACTACAATATAGTACGGGAATGACAGCGACATTGTTTTAGTCAAAGAGTGATGGTGTAGCAGAGGCGATCTAATCTGGCGCATGTGACATTAAACAACTTAAAGTGCAGTAGGCATTTGGCGAGAGATCATGCTAGCTGGAGAGGTTTGTTGGTTGAGGCTCATGCTCTCTACGCCCTGTGCTACCTTAAACCAAAAACATTAGCAGATAAGTGCAATTAAATCTCCATTATCCAACGCTATAAGTTCTGACTCGGTAGAAGACTTAAGCTTACCTCTAATCGAAACACAACCTCCCTTTCGGTGGGGTTTCTGGTTGGTACACCTTAGTCCACGATATGATCATTCGATGTAATTAAACCCGATTCCTCACCGTCAAAAGAGACCCTCCATCTCTAAGGTAACATACGAGTATTCGTATTCACGTTTCTAGAACAATTTTAAGACAACTTCTTACATCTGATGGCATCAGTCACAATAAATCTTAGCCTTCGTATGTGTGTAGATAAATGAGAATAAATTTGTATCCATTACTTCCCCAACAGGTGGATAATTTGGCAAAAATGTGCATTTTCGCACATCACCTCGCAAAAAAAATAAAAACAAAAATTACGTTAAACACTTAGTCACGAGTCAAAATACATTCATCATCAAGCGACGCAGCTGATCATTTTGTTCGCGGATCACTCTAAAAGACACACAAAAACCATCCAAATCGCATCCTGCTGATCTTCAATTTAGTGCCCTTCGTCCATCTCCAAGTCTAAATTACTTAACTTGCACCTTTTACCATTTTACCATTAGGCAGCTGTTTTTAGCACAGATAATTGAAAGGTAGCACGCGCATGCACTCCAGAGCCTCATTTTGATGACCTATTCAGCGGTTTGATCTGATAAGGATTGACTCATTTTCACATTCAACCAGAACCCCGCATGTAATTGGACGTCAGGCTCAGGATACAAGAAGTGTTGGGCTTAATAGAATTTCAAACATCTGTCTTTGATTTGATTACAACCTCTAAAATTATATCACATGCCATGTCAGAGATAAGATCTCGGCTTCCCATAATAGCAGTCCAAATAATGACGAATGCAGAGCGTGGTTCTTGTATTCCTCCTTTTTGTTTGTATTTTTACCTTTATGTTTACTTTCTTGATTTACGATTTGTGACGTGAAAATTGGAGATACAAACATAAGGTGGGTCATTACCCTTTTAGCTCTCGAAATTCAAACAAAAAACTTGCAAATATGTAGTGCAGATACATAAAAACCACACTCTGCGATTGTGTCTGACTCATGGTTGAATTTTTAATGCGGAGGGGTAGATGAAACATGTACATATCGGTGTTTTTGTTTATTTATTTTTTAAAGGTAACAGGCACTCAACAACACACAAAGCAAGTTTAACACCCAGTCTTGCCCTTTGAACAGGTTGCACCATAACTTAAGCTTACCCTTACTCGATTTGCCTGATTTTATTTTGCAAAAGGACAATGGGGAGAAATCCATTTGCATAAATTAACTAGAATTTTGCAATCGTGTTTCACCGTAGAGTAGAGATACTCGTAGTTACTATTAAATCGTAACATGCCACAGCGAGTGCAGTGTATTTCTTTTCACCACCCAGTTAGATACTGCTTTGACGACAGTAATCGAGTAATCGATGGAGGATTCGCAGTCCTTATGAGATATTTAGATAAAATACGACAGTAGTTTCCATTTCACCACATGTGTGGGGTTTGTCACAATTATTGGACTACCCATGTAAAATGTCCAAAGGTGTCTCTTCGTCACTTTCACGGCACGCTAGACATTCTGGTGAGTCATCAAAATTGATTTGATAAAGGTACTTCAATTGACTGAAGTGTCTATATCCCGACATAATTGGTGCCAATTATTTGTTTATTTGTACGAGTACGAGTGCAAAGGTAATATGAATGATACCATGGTGGAGACTATCAGTTCCTTATTAATTCTGGGCTTAGGAGTCGGAAAATGACATAACCTTCTGCAAAAGGACCCTTGGTCTTTTGAAACTCAACATAATATGAAATGAGCAGGGAATGTCTTCCTTCAATCGAGGGCATGTAAAAGATGCAATTGTGTCATTTTCAGAGCCTTAAGGTGCAGAATTTTGAAATCGTCGTAGTCAGTGGGCTTGTAATGTAATCACCACCACCGACAAGGTAGAACAAATTTTCCGAGTGTAAAGATGGTAACTCTAATCGCAGCAATTCGAATGTGAATGCGAGAGATTGGTTCATCAGGCTCAGAAAAGTACATCCACATTGAGGTCATTTTCCATAGCCAATGTTGGTACACATCGGGCGGGGAAACACTGGAATTGAATCGGGAATAAACGAGTATAAAAGCAGATTTGAAATTTAGGGGAGTGAAGACGACTTCAAAACAAATAAATTTAACCAACATACCTGTCGTTTTCCACGAAGATATAATGTAAATGGATCCTTAAACTAATCCGGGACAGCGCAACCCTCCATTTGCATCGATTCTGATTACGTCCTCTGTCTTAGAAACCTCGAATCCATAAGATCCTTATATAGCAACAACCTTATTGGACATAGAAAATATTACCCAAAAACAAACAAGCTAACAAGCTACAGTTCCCTAATACTTTCTTTCTTACTTTCTTAAGTTACGATGCATTCCTAAGTGAACCGGGCCAAGACGTAAATTAAGGATGTAAAACTGGACACTTTACTGGACCTAGGAATATTATAAATAAAACGGATACAATCATTAAACGCAACCTTTAATCTTTTCTTACAAACAGAGTCAAGACAAGGGAACACAGAACAATTAAACATAACGTAAGGCATTATAAGCGTCTTAACTCATCTTATCTTTACGAGGTGATGCAAGTAGTTCTCCGAGTATCACAATCTGCGGAGTCCATAATAAACTTTTTTCAGTGTGTCTTTAATAGCATCACAACAGGTAAGTGAAGAGTTAATATGGAAACCAAGGTATTAGAACTTTAACGGGGCTGCCATCAAGAACAACAGGTGAAAAATCATTTGAACCAATCTCATTATTTGAAAAAACAATGCAAACTGCCTTGGCGGGGTTCAACTCCAATTCGTTACCTTTTGACCAGACCAGTCTTCTATTGGGACGCAAAAAACATATAATCACATCATCAGCGTACATGTGAATTTTGCAATTCTCAACAATACCTGGGATTTCATTGTTAAAATGGGAGAAGAGAAGTGGTCCCAGAACAGACCCATGCGGAACGCCTTCCTGAATGATTTTAGAGTTTGAGTAGCCAAGCTCTGTGGCGACCGACTGTACTCTTTCCCTTAGATAACAGCTTAGTAGCATAGTGGAAGAGTTTGAAAAATTAAAGCTATTTTTAACCTTTGCTAGTAATAGAGAGTGATCAATACAGTCGAAGGCTTTGGAAAAGTCTAGAAGAACTGCTATACAGATATCGTTACAATCTAAAGCAGATCGAATATCAGTAGTCACTTTTAGAGCAGTAGACTCACAACTGTATTTGCTTCGAAAACCGGACTGCCATTTCGAGAGCCTATTATTATCACCTAGGAATTTCTATAATTGGAGAGATAAAACCTCTTCAAAAGCTTTTGACAAAAAACACAAAATACTAATTGGTCTGTAGTCGGCAGGACATTTTGGACTAGTCTTCTTGGGTATAGGAATAATTTTAGCTATTTTTCCGAGTATCTGGAAACTGGAAACTGTAATTAAATATATGATGTATGTAACAAATTACATGAGGTAGTATAAGCTAAAGATATCGAGATCATCAGGTCCTGTGGCATTAGATTTAACAGAGTTAATTGCTTTGAATACATCCAATTCAGATATATATAGAAAACCGAAATTAGAAAACAATTCAGGAGAACACAGATCTAGGTTAAGATGTGATGGATCAGGGGGATCCGGAGAAAATAAAGCACTCATTTCATTCGGAGATAACGAACACATGGATATTTTACTATCAGCCACTACACCCAGACCTTTCAGATTCTTACACAGTTGCTTAGACCCTAATTTAGAATCAAGTTTCTTTAAAAAATAAGACCTTTTAGAGTCACGGATAGGAGTTGTAACTTCGTTGCGTACAATACAGTATTGTTGTCTATTTTCCAGTGTGTAGGATTGCGTTTGAATTTCTTAGCAATACGCTCACGCTAAGTAATTTTACGTTGATTTGAGCAAAGAAACAATTTTGGTGACAACTGAAATAGAAAAGATAAAAAATGGACAGGAAAAATCATACAAAAAAAACTAATGTGTTAAAATCAGGGGTTATAAAAAAAATCATGAAAAATAGACAAAAAATGACTAAAACTGGTTTTTTGGGGCGTATTTCCCACAGTATACAGTTGAACTTGGTACAAATGAAAAAAGTATTATTTTGATAATTGTTTGAAGTTTTTTTTCCCTTTTTACAGAATATCGACTTCATTACGTTATACTTTATTATGATATTTATAAAATTTGTTAAAGGCTACAATAAAATGCATTTAAACAAAATCACTAATTATTTAATTTATTTTCGCCCGGTTTTTAAAATAAAACAACTAGATTTGTTTGTAAAAACGGGATTATAAAAAACAGGATAATAAAAAGCGAGATTTTACAAACGGGATTTTAAAAAAAGGGAATACAAAAAGCGGGATATCGACCTCAATTTGTCATCGAATCTGATCTTTTCCGATGAAGCCCATTTTTGGATGAATGAGCACGTAAAAAAACCAAAATGTAATTTCTGTGGACCGGAAAACCCATACGAGATTCACGAAAAACCAATGCATCCCAAAAAATCACTATATGGTCCGGATTATGGGTTGGCAGCAACATTGCCTCGTACTTTGTCAAAGATGAGGCTGAAGAGGCAGTTACAGTGAATGGAGAATATTACCGCAACATATTGAGCGGCAATTTTTTTTTTTTTTTTAAATTGAATGAATTGAGGTTGGACGACCTCTGGTTTCAACGGGATGGTGCTGCCACTCACACAAACCATTAATCGATGAATTTATTGCATACGAAATGTGAAAATCGCATTATTTCGGTTAGAGGAGAAGTTGATTGGCCTACAAGGTTAAGCGGTTTCACACCTTTAGACTTCTTCCTGTGGGGTTATTTGAAGAGTAAGGTCTATGCCAATAATTCAGTGACAATTCAGGATCTCAATGATAATATCCAGACTAAAATAAATTGCCACCATTGAACCACTTATTCTTCAAAAAGTCATCGATAATTTTGAGCCTCGCAATGGTCGCTTGCAACAGAAGCCATGCACCACGATGTTGTGTTCCAATCATAATTACTATAGACCAAACCATATTAATTAATAAAATTCCATTGATTTCCCAATAAATGTGTGTTTAATTCAAAGAAAACTTCCAAGCTAGCTGTTGGCTCTCCCTTTACAGAGCTAACTAATTGCCCATTGCTATTTCTATGAGAAAGGAAGGCAGTTGAGGAGTACAATCGTGGCGTTGTGGTTAAGTTCATTGAATTCTATGCAAAAAGATCTAGGTTCAAATATTAACCATTTCTGACTAAAGTCAAGAGGAAGTGTGAAATTTCCGAAAGTCAGATCATCTTCTTCTTCTTATCCTTTTATTAACCTTTTCCTCCTTATACGAACTTATGCGTACCGCGTTTCCTATTTTTACTGCTTCGCTACTGCTCCGCTTATGGGGTTGGCTAATGTAGCAGACCGCAGAGCGCGTCTACATACTGCTCGATCCTGGATCGATTCAGTGGTTAGCCCCAGGCGTTGTTGCGCATTTGCCACCTGAAAAATCCAGGAATTCTTTTCCCGACCTCGTTTTCTTACAGTTGGAGTGACCGTAGTTGATAGTGCCTTTTTAACCGGAGCTTTTTCTATTCGCCTCAAGCTGTTCGGTTACCGAATTCTTTATATCTAGACGTCCTCTTATACGCGTAGACCTAATGTAATCGCGTTTAGTGACTCCACTAGACATCCTTAACATTTTCATTCCCGCTGCCGTTATTTTGTTTTTAAATGCTTCGTACATTGTCCAGCACTGAGAACCGTACATACGAGCTGATCTAACAACCGTGGTGTAGAGTTTCCCCTTCAATATAAGTGGAAATTTTCGGTCGCAAAAGATTCCCGAATTTTCCCGCCATTTCATCCACCCCACACTCACTCTCTGGTTTACGTCGTCATCACATTTCGCTTCCATGTTAACGATTGATCCTAAGTACTTAAAGATAGTGCTTTTCGGAAGAACTATTCCGTCTAACATTATATCCGGAACAGGTCGCAACGGATGCGCAAATGGGCACGTTAAATGCTCTGTCTTTGAAGGACTTATTTTAAACCCGTTTCTCTCTAGCGCATTTCTCCATGAATCTAAGGCGTTCTGTAAATCTTCGACGTTATTGCTAAGTATAACTGCGTCGTCAGCGAAGAGAATTGGCGTTACATTTGCTTCGCGCATGCAGTCTTTTAAAAGATAGTCGAATACTACGTTAAAAAGGAAAGGGCTAAGGACGCTTCCTTAATGCACTCCGACATTAATAGGAAATGCTCTCGTTAGTCCAGTAGATCTTTTTTCCTTACATGTCTTGTATTATTCTAACATACGTTTCCGGTACCTTTTGAGACCTCAGCGCGGCCCGTATGAGATCCCTAGGCCATCGATCGAATGCTTTCTCGAGGTCGATAAATACCATGTGCAAATCCTTAGACGAATCTCGGTGCTTTTCCATTATTATTCGTAGGTTTTGGATAGCGTCCACCGTCTATCTTCCTTCAACAAATCCGCATTGGCTATTACCGAGCTTTATTATTTGCCGAAGACGTTCGTTTAAGACTCTTTCGACGATTTTCATTGTGTGTGACAACATCTTGGTTGAACGGAAGTTGTTGCATTCTCGAGTGTGTCACCTTTTCCTTTGTATAATGGAACCAAGAAGCTACTTCTCCATTGAATTGGCATTAGTTGTTCACATTTTAACTTATTCAAAAGTTTCGATAGCCATTCGTTGCCGATTCCTTCCATCTTCGACCAAAACTCTGACGGAATGCTGTCTAGTCCCGCCGCTTTCCACCGCTTCCTTTTTCCGTTTGCTATACTTATTTCTTCGATTGAAAAGATCGAAACTTCCTCCTTGAATAGATCAGCTGTCGGCACGATATCACGTGGAAACTGTTTGTTAAGCAAAGCAACTCCTTGCAGTATTCAAGCCACCGGTCACAAATTTCCTTTTCATTTGTTCATCATGAGATCATCAGTTTGTATTTAAAAAATCGTTCACTACCCCGCCGTTTGAAGTCGGTCAAAAATTGTAGCTCACTTTGCCTAAATTTGTGGCTTCCACATGTGTTTCGTTTAATTATTCAAGTTCTTCTCAATGGGACATGTGACAATGATTACCGATGCGGAGTAGCGATTAGAGATATCAATGACTTAATAAAGAGAGATTCTTACCCTACCACTCAGAAAAAGAACCACAAGAACATAAATAGAGAGGTCTGGCTTAATATGATCTGAATGAAAAGGCTTGTTGGTTGAGGCCCAGGTAAAGTGTGGAGTAAAAACAATCCACAGACATGCAAGAGCATTGAAATGCAGTTTAAAAAGGACAGAAATGTTGAAGAAAGGCGCCAATCCAGATGAGAAAGTCTTCAAGAACTCAAATCAAAGAAGGTGCTTAAGTCGTTTATATGAGAAATTAGTGATTTTCAGGGAAAGACACAAAGGTAGTTGAGTGGCAAGGGTCAAATTTTAGCTTCAGAAACCGCAGCATTAGAATCACAATGGCATATAGTACATAAGTGAAAGGATGTAAGTTATTCAAAGATTTTGGCCTGGCTCAATGGGCCTCAGACTGCTTTATGATTTCACAAATGATTAATCAAATAAATAGCTCTTAAGAAGCAATGGCTTAAGCTAATCTCAGTTTAATCAAACCAATTGTGCATTGCCAAGGCCACAGAGACCCTCATAAAAATCACCAGACAACCACAATGACTAATTCAATTTGCATTTTAAATTATTCACAAGTGTTTGGCATTCAAAGGCAATTTGAAGAGTATAATTGTTATAAAAACCTTTTTTTTTTGGCTCAAATATATCCTTAAAACCTCACTCCAATCGTTATGAATCACCAATAAAACTTTGCCTAGGGGATAAAGTACAGCATAAAATAATTCGCCTTTCAACGTCCTCGACGTGAATGAATAACTCATATTTGGAAAGGGGTCCGCACTTATATATTTATGTACTTCACTGTCAACTAAAAACAAATAAGCACGACATTAACCAATGTTAATATTTCGAGTTGCCATCAACTGGGATATATGACTTTTGAGTGGCCATTCATAATCCTGCAGCCATTCGGGGAAGCCTTCGTTGTTTGGTTTTTTTTTTTTTTTTTTTTTTTTTTTTATAATAAATATTAATATGCACGCTATTTGCGTATATTTTTCTGCAATATTATTGCAATTAAAAAAAGATAAATATTTTTAATTAAGCTGATTCGGTTGGAATTGTGTTTAAAGTCCAATGGAAAAGTTTTAAAGCAAATTGGGGTTGTCGGAGACTGGCCGATGTGTTGTGGGACGAAATGACTAATGGCCTGGCTCTGACTAAGGGATTTTGTTTGTTTTTTTTTTTTTTTCAACTACGAAATAACTGCCAGTGAATATTGCTGAGTTAATAAGAGCAACATTAAAACGATTTATTACCGTAGTTACTGCTAAAGCAAAGTATCTCTGACAAACACCCGTTCAGAAAAAAATACACGAAATTCTGATCACTGATGTTGAAAAATTGAAAAATTAAAAAAAACAAAAATATATGTACACTGCAGCGATATTGTACAAATAAACCTTTTTTAATTGAATTACTTCATATGTAAAAATTTATCTGTCACATAATTAAATTTTGATATATTATGGGCAAAAGTACGATACTCAATTTGACATGGTCACTTGCAATAGCGGGAGACATACATTTGCGATATGTTACGGTAATAAATCTTGTACGCAAATAATTGATTTGCATGCTTCATTAAAGTGTTAAATTACAGATATGTACATATGTGTTAAAAAAAACCACGCTTATGGAAATATCTTAAATTGCCTTGCATCTTATTTTGTCAGGCAGGCTAACGCTGCCCATTTTTTTTTAAGAAGAATTCAAAAATCATCGCGAATTGACCGTGATGTTTATGAGTTTAGAGATACCTCGGGCGGTTGGGTGCTGTAGAAAATGGGTAGGCACTGAGAGATGCTAGCCCGGCGATATCCAATGTTGCAACATAATATGTCCCGCCTAAATGGGACAGCGGATGAATTTCTCAGATGGGTGGCCGTGACTCAAGTGTTAATGTATTGACTTCCTTGTATGAGGGTTCGGCGTTAAATCCCAACCGCGACCGAAAGACATTCTTTTGTTCAGGCAACCAAAATCATGTGATATGAATGGTTGTCTAAAATATAACAACAACAAGTCAATTTATACTAATAATTAGTCCGTTAAATGTTGGATGCCACCAATGGAGCGAAATAGCCATTGAGCCCAAAGATCTTTTTCTCTCTCTCTCTCTACTCCATTTTCCGAAAAACTTAAGACTTGCTTCGGCATTTTAAGGGTATTCATACTTTCTTGTTCTTTTTTAAAAAAATAAAAATGGAATCAACGGTGGAAACAATACCAAAACAAATGACACCTTATCCGCGTTACATGGTCTTGGTAAAAATATGGTGGCGAACGAATGGGCTCTAAATGGACCAACGGCAGCACTCACATTTCAGAAAGAGCTACTGGCTTCGGTCTAACCGACTCGACGTACTAGACGTATCTAAACTGAAACTTGCCCTACAGGTTAGGGGTCGTGCCGCCGGGGTAACTGCCTGGCCATGAAAGAAAGATGAAGATGAAGCAACAACCAGCATCTGACACGGACATGTTGACAACTCATGCAAACGAATTAAGGACAAAGAACTTCGAATATGCACGTTATTTGCATGTTATGTTCCTTTTATAGGCCACATGCAGTCAGACAACTATCCAGCCCTAAACTGTTGGAAGGCAGCACTAACCTCCATCCAAGAAATACGAGTACAATGGGATGGGCCGGACAAACAGAAAATGAAAAACTGCTACGGCTACTATGGCGATTGTTATCGACGGCAAAACCAGCGCCTATTTGGTTGCGGATTTGTTGTTGTAGGCAGACTTAGACAAGAAGTCTTGAGTTTTCGGCATGTGAACGATCGCCTTATTGCAATCTGCATCACGGCCAATTTTGCCAACATTAGCCTGATATGTGCGCACGCTCCATAGAGGAGAAAGATGACGACACCAAAGATGCCTTCTCTGAGCTCTTGAACATGACCTACGAACAATGCCCTAGCCATGACATTATAATTGCCCTCGGCGAAGCTAGGAAGAGAGGGCATCTTTGGTAGTACTACCGGAAGATACAGCCTGCAGGACACCGCATCCTTTGTGGACTTTGCGGCGGGATGAAACATTGTTGTAGCTAGCACGCGGTTCCCTCATCCTGATATTCACAAGTAGACTTGGAGACCTCCTGATCAATCAGCCATCAACAAGTTTGACCACATTGCGATCGACGCAATGCACTCCTCCGTACGTATGGATGTTCGAACGTTCCGAGGAGCCAAGCTAAGGTAGTGTTGTATATATCAAGAACAGCACAAAGGCAAGCTAATGCTGTGATGAATTTTACGTCTGAGAGCTACAAAAGCAAAAGATCGGCAAATCTTTTTCCGATCGAGTTTCCCTAATTCTCTCTGTCAAAAGCCATTAGAGATGTAATTACAATGAAACCTCTGGTTTGACGACAAGTGCCGGAAAGCACATGCAGCTAAGTAAGATGCATACAAAGCGGCGCTGCAGCGAGCAACTAGAGCTGCTTACAAGCTCTATGAGCAGAAAAGTAGAGACGAACACCGGATTCTCAGGAGGAAAAAGTGTTAGCATGAGAAGGGGGCGGTTAAAGAAATTTGAAGATTCTACTCCAGAAATGAGATTCTGAAGTTTTACCGAAAGGTAAAAAAAAACATGCTACGGATACAAATCCCAAACAAGGGAACATCGTAGCAGAGTCGCAGTCGACGCTGGGGATTTGGAAATAGCATTTATGTAGCCTGGACAGGCAGAATGAACCTTTCAACCTAGCCAATGAAGACCAACAATTCGCCAACCCTACCTGTTTAAAGTGAAGATAGCAATATCTAAGCTAAAGTCCGACAGGGCAAATGTTAAACGAAAGTATTCCCGATGAATGGAACTTCAGCATTGTTTGTCCAAACATCAAGAAAGAAGACCCTATGAACTGCGCCAACCACAGAGGCATTAGTCTTCTTAACTTCGCCTACAAGGTCTTCTCTGCCGTATTGGGTGAACAACTGAAGCCGTTCGTTCATATCCTAACGGGTCGATATCAGGATGATGGTGGAAAATGCAGGCTGATCCATCAAGGTCGGTAAAGGCCTCATCGAGACCTTTGATGTCAAGAAAGGATTTAAGCAAACCGTTGCGCTGTCATACGATTTCTTCAACATCATGAAAAAAAGATGAAAGAATAGTGCAAAACTCACGCAAAGTTTGTTGAATTACTGGCATACGCCGAAGATATTGACATAATTGGGAGAAAGCAGCGTGATGTCAGTGGAGCTTTCGTGGGCATTGAGACGGAAGCGGTAGGTAGCTAGGTGAGGTAGTTAACCTTATTGACTACCTAAGTTTGGGTATAAATTTAGACAACGAAACAAGCACTGAGATCAAACGAACAATGACTCTTGCCAATCCCAATTCTTTTGGGCTAAGAAGGGAATTAAATAGCATGGCCCTCTCTCAAGCACCATAAGTTACCCTATATAAGACCTCAATAATCCCAGTCCTGCTCTATGGCGCAGAGGCATGGGCATTATCAAAAATGGATGATGGTGCTGTCAGCTGCTTTAAGGGGAAAATTTTTCGAGTGATTATCGATCCCGTCTGCATTGACGGTGAGTGGAGGAGGAGATACAACAACGAACTGTACGGACTGTAGAGCGTTCAACGACTAAGATGACTGAGTCATGTAGAGCGGATGAACCACGACGCTATGATCTGAAAAATCTTCAAATCTGACCCCGAGTGACAGCACAAAAGAGAAAGACCGAGACTCAGATGGCGCACGCAACTGGAAGGAGACCTCAGCAAACTTAGCGTGCGAAACTGGAGGCAGCTAGCACAAGATGGAGCTAGCTGGACACGCCACAATGCTCTTTTTTGAGCTTTAAAAATGTAGAATGTGTCCAAAGACTTTAACATTAACATTGCTGGGAGAAAACAACGCTGCAGATCACTTAAATCTATCTCAAAGCAGTGTAAGATTGGTATGAGTTCTTATATGGTAATACGAATGATATTTGGAAATTCTGTTGTCGCACGGCATCGACGTTTAAGCCGAAAACTTGAGCAATACTTTCAATACACCAGATGTGAAAATCATGTAACTGGGTATTGAAGTAAAATTCCACCAGAATATCGGTCCCTCCATTCTTTTTTGAATTTCAAATTGGCACTCTCAAAATCGTGAATACCACTTTCAATATTTAAATGCAATTCACATGTTTGGTTCGAGATATATAAGAAATGCATCAGCGACTATTGAATCGCTAAAGCAGTTCGGAGCATATTGATTTTATTGCCATCCCCTTAAGAAGATTAACTGCCCCACAACAGAGTTCGGCTTAAAGTGGCTATCAATATGCACAAAAAAGGAGTAAGCAAACTGGACAAATAAGCCAACAGTTCATCAATTCAAATATTGCCTGAGGAAATGAAAAGCTTTTGCGCTTTCGCTGAAATCGAAAAAAAAAATCGAAAGGAAAGGGTCCTTCAAATTGAGTATGCAATTTCATGAGTGTATTGAGTGTATATACATTGTACAGATACGGATACTTCAGCTATGTGGAATGGGTTATGATTTTTGAATACAGCGAGGCTTAAGAGATTTATTTTTCCTTAATTCACGGATGTATTTAACATACATACAATATACGAGTGGGAAACAAGAATCTGGGTACGTACATACCATATACAGACAAGTTATTTTGAAAGAGTACTTATAGACAGTCCTTGCATAATTTTGTTTGCACCAACGAGATAATCCTTGACCTACATCAACAGGTATCCGAAAAATGTTACATCACTACCTATGCAATAGAAATTAATTTGTTGTAAGAGTTAGGAGTCAACTATTACTTCCGTATCTATCGGGGTTATTACGCTTCACCTCTCAACAAATTGCACACTTGACTATAATTAATTACATTCTATCTAACTACGATTTATTACATTGAAAATTGTACTAAGGTGATTAAATTTATAGCTTTAATTTCCGCAGATTAAAAGGATGTTAGCCAACGTTTATCTGCGTATCTATTTGAGAAGGATATCCTGGATAATGGCCATAATTCTTCGACTGTAATTAATTTGTTACTAAAAATCTACCGGTCGGCAAAATTCTAGATATAGAAACACTATTCAGTCACATCGAAGCTCCGGACCTACGACTATACCATAAAATATAGAGTTTAAACACTTTTCAAATAATGAATTGTTTATATTCTTCTGTTGGTTGAATGAAGCTATTAACAAATTGTACGCGTATAAGAAATTTAGAGTTTTTTAGTTTATTTTATTTCGTATATTAAAAAAATTACAAGGGTATAGTAACCGCACATTTTATATTACAATAATTCGATAAAGACAAAATATCTTTCTATTGAAATATGGTTAATTAATTACAAATAATTTCGGTAAAATTAACAAAATTTTGAAGGAAAATACGGAAAAAAACCTTCAATCCAAACGAAAAAGAAAAATAAATAAATAAATATTTATACATATAATAAACTAGATTGTTCTCATAATACATAAGTAATAAATAAATAAATATAAATATAATATAAATAAATAAATAAATCATTAGATAATTACATAAACATATGAATAAATGAATAAGGAAATTATAATAAGTTAATAATGAAAATTAAATAATAGTAAATAAATAACAATAAATGGATAAGTTTACATATTACTTTCTTAATTTTATAAGCACTCAGAACATTTAACGATAAAATTCATTTATCAGAGGATTGTCAGCAAATCTACATCTTTTTAAAAATTCAGCTTTAAGCTTTGCAATCCTATTAGACAATAATTCAACATTCGCCCTATTATGCAGCTCCAATGTTGAGTGATGCCATGGTAGGTTGAGCATCATTTTAAAAAATTTTATTTTGTGCGACCTGTGACTTTTTAATATGGCATGCTGCGGACTCTCCCCATACTTGATAACCAAACAGCAAAATTGCCTGAGAGATAGTTTTATGCAAAATGATTTTGTTTTCATGTGAAAGTAAAGATTTACGATTTATAAAAGGGTACAACATTTTAATTGCAATACCAATTTTCTTTAGTGTCCTATTTGTGTGTTCCTTAAACGTAAGCCTTGTGTCTAGGTAGATGCCTAGGTATCAAATAGATGGATCCCATTTTATATTTTTCCCTTTGATTGGGATATGACTGTTAGGGACAAAACAAGTTTTTCTTTTTCATGTGAAAAAGATCGCTTGTGTTTTTTCTTCATTTAATTTCATTTTCCATCTATTATAATATTTGGTTAACAAATCCATCCCATCTCTTAAATTGCTTTCAATAGTAAGAGCAAACTGATGAGATGAATATATTGCAGCGTCATCTGCGAAAATGGCCACTTCACAACCAGGCGGATTTGGAAAATCAGCGAGGTAAACATTGAAGAGAACAGGTCCCAACACCGACCCTTGTGGAACTCCTGAACTAAAAACAATTGAATTGGACACACTGCTGTTCACATGGACATTAAAACAACGGTTAGATAAAAAAGACTGCACCATTTTACAAAGCGGGAGGTAAAAACCAAAATGAATCATTTTATAAATCAGACCATCATGCCAAACCGAGTCAAAAGCCTTTTCGATATCTAACAAAATCATTCCCGTGGAACGATGGTGTTTTATTGAATAACAAATTCTAGGCACCTGATGGGAAGAACTATGATGTCTTCGAAACCCAAATTGTTCTTGAGGATAAGTATTATTATCAAAGATAAATGCTAAAATTTTCTCTTTAATAATTTTTTCAAAAATTTTTCCTAAATTGCTGAGTAAGCTGATTGGCCTATAGCTTCCTGGATTTTCTGGTGGCTTTCCAGATTTTAAAATTGGCACCACTTTAGCTTTTTTCCAAGCATCAGGAAAGTATTGTAATTTCAGACATGCATTTATAATGTAAACTATGTATAATATCCCTGCCTTTGGAAGTTGTTTTAAAAATGTGTTTCTTATGAGGTCCACACCACCTACCTTTTTAATGCACAGACCCTTTATAAAATATTCAACATCTTCTTCCTTCACAAGAAGATTATTTTGAGAGCTGAGACTATCTACATTGAATACTTGCACAGTGATATTCACCAAACTATTCGTATCCGCATCGCCTAAGTGTTGAAATACTAAAAAAATTACTTGCAAAGCTACGTGCAAGTGCATTCGATTTTTCACTGTCGGTGAAATAAGAGCAAGACGTCGTTTTTAAACATGGTAACTGCCTATTTTTAGTTTTGATTACCTTCACAATGTTCCATTTTGCATTTTGCTTTAAATATTTTAATTTAACATTCCACTCTGTGTTCTTGTACTCTAATATTTCTTTCGAAACCAGTTTTTTGAGGCAGAGCATTTGGTATCGAAAAACAGGCTGACGATACTTTTTGCAAATATTTCGCAGCTTTATTAACTCCAAAATATGGGAAGGAAGTTTTTTCATTTGGGTTCGTATTGGTATTTTCGGAACGGCTTCCTCAACAGAGCTTAAAATAGTTTGGGAAAAACCATCATTGAATTGAATAAATATCTTCTTTAGACGTTATACTGTCTAAATTCTTTGGAACGCTAAAAACTTTTTGATTGATTCCGGAACGAAAGCGTGCCCAGTTGGTGTTTTTTAAAATTTCTTCGATGTTGTACACTTCTCTCCCCTGATCGAAGAAGCCGACAAAATACGGGGTTATGGTCAGAACTAAGCTCATTTTTTGAAAATGGTGAAGTAATCAAACTATCCACATTTGTAATAAATAGGTCAAGGACAGAAGGACTACCGCGATAGCTAGCAGGAAAATAGGTGGGACAAGGAGGAAATAGAACGGAAACAGGCAACAAGACAGAAAGACTTGAAAGAATATTTCCCCAAGTGTTTGCTTTGACACAGACCCAATCTCTATGACGGCAATTTAAGTCTCTCGCTATCAGGAAGTAATCATTTATTGTAAAAAACTTCCTTAAGTCGCTCTTAAGACTTGCTCTTTTTCCAACTGATGTAGCACCACCAGGAAAATACACACAGTAAAGTTTAATAAATTTGTTATTAATTAATATACGAGTAATAGGTAAGGGCGAATGTTGAATTGATCTTCTAATAAGTATTGCAACTCCCCCACCTCTGCGGTCGACTCGATCATTTCGATAACATTTAAAAACAGGTGTTGATAAGTTAATCTTTTTCTTGCTGTTGTGATTAAGACCAGTCTCAGTAACAAAAGCAATATTCTTCTGTTGGTTAAATGAAGCGATTAACAAGTTGTACGGGTATAAGCCATGTAGAAACTAGGAGAAAAATTTGACAGAACAGTAAACAGTCTCATCTCACATGTGGGACCAAATATTCGACAGCGAATTTATCTCTCGAAAATGTAAGAATGCAGCAGCGTTTTTCAAAGGTAAGTCTACGCTGATACTCGTACTTCACTAAAGTGTCAAGTAAATTTCTCAACCACTCCGAAGATACTTTTGTCAATAGTGACGTTTTGTTCAAGGCAGTTGACAGATCTCTTTTTGTTCACAGACAACATGTTCTTCCCTTATCCTCATTTAATTCAAGGCCGACTAGTTGTGCCTCTTCTTCAGTATCCGTAAAATCCTCTTTTATGACGTGCTTCCAGCGACCTATAACTTTGTATACTAGCAGCTGGGCAGATTTGTTGAATTTTCTAAATTTACTTTCGGTCCGGGGTCTACAATTGGGCAATCGTTTTGTGAATCGCAAGACGATGACTGTTATCATATAGTTCTTACAACACATAGGATCGCCTTTTTGAAAGATGGGACATTTAGAGCTGATAGTCATCGGGCATCCTTTCATATACCCACACCTGGTTGATGGTTGGCATATGCAACCTACTTCTACATCACTTTCTTGTTTAGAAAGCTCTGTTTGTAGACTGTGGGTACAGGCGGCCTTGTAGTTCTTTAGTTTTTGATATCTGAGCCAATCTACGCTTCTGTTTCGAGATACCTGAGCTTCGGTTCTGAAACCATCTCGCAGTTTCCTATCTTTTCTGAAAACATCCAGACAGTTTCCCTATGGCGAACATCTGCAATGTGGGTGAGCTGTAAGTTACGTAGGCCCTTCCCTTTTCTTCTCCTTGTTCGATACTATCTGCTTATTACTCTAGAAGGTGTGCATTTTCCCTCTTCTTTGTACGTATTCATCACCTTACCCATTGTATGGTTTTAGATACACTTTTGATTATTTTACGATGCCTCTGGTTGAAAGACCTTTATGAACACTTTGCAAATTTTTCTCATTTTACAGCCTGGCTCAGAATTTGGCTGCAACAAGAAAGTCGTCAAAGTCGGTGCTTATCACTTTGAATATTAACACATATACAACTATACGCCGTGTTCGTGATTAGGTCATATGAAGGACACCAGCTTGTTGTGTGCTACTTATAAAAGCAACATCGATTACTCGGAGGTGATTATTTGTTGTCGGGACGTAGAGGTTTTACTTACTTTACTTACTTTCTTAAGGAGGCATTAAAGTCTCAGGTGGACCTGGGTTTAAGCCAACACGCTCCCTCAGCCAGTTTAATCCTTCGCTAGCTGCTTTTAGCTCGCACGCAAAGTTGGCTGAGGTTCCCTTCCACTTGATTACGCCACCTGATGCGCTGTCTTCATCTATTGCGCTATCACTCGGGGTCAGATTCGACGATTTTTCAGACCGTAACGTTGGTGTCCGTCCACCTTACATGACCCAGCTATCTCAGTGGCTGGATCTTCACTCTTCTGACTAATTCGATGTCACTGTACGGTTCATACAGTTGGTCATCGTATTTCCTTCTCCACTCACCGCCAATGCAGACAGGACCAAAAATCACTCGAAAAAATTTTCTGTCAAAGCACTCAAGAGCACCCTCGCTCATTCTTTATAATGATCATACCATACGCCATCAGTGTTGCCCCCCTAAGTAGTCAAAAATGTAGCGCGGCGGCTTTAAAAATGTAGTACAATGTAATGCATTTCAAAAAACAGATAAGAACTTGAATAATTGTTATGCTTTATTTTTAAATTCAACGGTTGTTTAAAGACAAATATAAATATACATTAATTCATAAAAACAATTAACAAACAATAAAATTAGAAAGTGTAGGTAAGTGTGTACTGTAAGTGTAGTCATTTTTCATAATATTCTGCATTATGATAAAAAAAAGTTTTGATATAAGTTATTAATGATATTGGCGGGTCATAAACTTTTCCCTCATACCTTAACAGTTCCTTGACTGCATTATTGCGCCGACAATAGAAATATTTAAATTATTTCTTCGATCGTCTTTTATGCTATGCTATGAGGCAAACTACACAATGTTAGCATATATCGGGTTTTCCTATAGGGACTTGACAACTTGGAATTTAATTTGTGAACGCACTCTTTCACTAATCATCAAACTGTCACTGTCAGTTTATTCCGTAAACTCAACATTTTCATCGCGGTAAAGTACAAGAACGAGCAACGTCTGCAAATTATAAAAATTTTCTACCGAAATACGGGAGTCGGTGACTGCAACTTTAAGAGCGTTAATTCCAATTTTCGGTCGTAATTCTCGCCCTAGTAGACAGGTAATAACAAGTTTAGTGCAAAAATTTGAGTCTACATATTCTTTGTGTAATGTTGCCGTGTCAGTGAGACAACGGGTTGGTCGAAGTGTCGAAAATATCAGTCAATTCCACGGCGTTTTCAAGAATTGGGCATCGCTTAGACCACATTATGGCGTATTTTGCGTAAGAATCTTGGTTTACACCCATTCAAGATCAAGCTGACTCAAGAATTGAAGCCGATGGACAATTTGAAGCGACGTACATTCTCCGATTGGGTTCTGGAGAAGATGCGCCAAGATGGTGAATTTCATCGCAAAATCATCTTCAATGACGAAGCTCATTTTTGGCTCAATGGGTTCGTCAATAAGCAACATGTACGTTATAGGTCGGGTGAAAATCCACATGTGCTTCATGAATCACCACTTCATCCACAAAAAGTAATATGCCGGCGGCATTATTGTGCCATATTTTCTCGTTGAAAATTGGGTCCAACGAATCGACCGCTACAAACGTGCCCGCGGTGGCCATATGAACGAAGTCGAGTTCCATTCATAAATGACGATAATAAAGTTTTTGAAATATCTCAAATGGTTTGCGTTTTATTTAAAAAAAAAGTTGTCAAGTCCTTATTGGAGAACCTTTACATATGCTTTCAAATTCAGACTTTTTTTCAAAATTTGTTGCGCTCTTTAAATTTACCCAAAACTGAACAATATCTTCATAAAGTCTTTTTTTTAAAGTACGTGTGTGAACCCATTAATGATCTAAATTCATCATTTAACTATTTTCATCCAAATCGAAAGAGCTCTCCTGTCACCGACAATGCCTCACAGATGTCACGCAAAAGTAGAAGTGGAAGCGTAGAAGACGGACTCTAGTAAAACTGAAAGTTAGACTGGAAATGGTTATTGAAACTGTGCACACAGAATGCAAAAGTTTAAGAACTAAACACAGTGTTTGATATTTATATATTTTTATTTTTAATTTTTATTTTTTGAAGTGTGAAATCGTAGTACAAAGTAAACTTTTACTGATTGTACGTACTCACTTTTTTGACGAACAAAATGTAGAACAAACGCTACAATTGTCGCAAGGGGGCAACGCTATACGCCATAGAACAGAAATGGGATTACTTAGGTCAAATACGGGATTACTTTTATTTTTTGAGAGACGGCTTTGCTTCATTAGCCCTAAAAAGCAGCGATTGTCAAGCTGACATCATAATTGGTTTCTGTCCTAGATTTAACGATGAATACCGGTGAGCGCTCTTAGGCAAAGGTGATATTGACATGGGCCTACAGACAATCCGACCATAAACTTCTCCGAACGAAAAAGAATGAATGAGCAAAGTCCGCACCGAAGCCTAGAAAAACGACCACAGGGACATCGTAGTAAAAAAACTGTTGGTTATAAAGAAAAAAAACTTATCTAAACGACTTGACCATAGGAATATACTCGCTTGTATGTCGTAGGAATGAAATCTCAACATTGCCCGTCTAGTCCCGGAGAAAGAACAGACCTGAGCATGATATCATTTGTGCCATCTTGCTAGAGTCATAGTTAGTTCCGAACCATAGAGTAAGTATAAGTTCGCTGGGGCAACAACGAACCTCTACTAATTTGCATACGTTTCATATCTGGTGGTTCTATACGAGTATGTGACAGAATAAATCAAGCCGTTTGTTTTCCAGATCCAACGTCATAAAGTGGTCTGGAATGCAAAATCAGTTCAAAGACATAACTCACCAGACATTTACAACTATGGGATGTTCAAGTGATGGATGCCTTGGTATTTGGAGCAGTTCAAGCCGTCTTCTTTTACATGAATTGATTGAATTGGACAACGAAATTCATGTCTTCCTTGCCGTTGAATAGTCCGCAGTCAATGTTTATATATTCGCATCTTAAGCACTAAGAAGCAGATGTTGGTTAAATTTTCAAACATCATATCTAGAGAGGCGCCTCTGTATTTTATTGAGCGGCCGCATGAATACATCTTGATCTGCCTTTTCGACTCACGAATTTCTATAGTGACCAAAGCAGCACTAGTTCCCTTCAGCTGATAAACTTGCTTACAAATGACTCTCTATATTCTTTGTCGAACCAGAAATTCTATAGCTTTTACTATAAGTACGGAACATTAGTTGGGCCCTGTCCGATACCTACTCCGGACGTACCTGACCTAATGTAAGCTTGCGACCTACTGTAAAGATTCTGACAATCATTTTTAGTTGAAACCTGAAACATTTGTTGGCGCTCTAAAATTATGAGGGTCGGCACCATCAGAAGGATTAATTCCACAAAAGCCATGTTCATTTCCAGCGCCGTTTTCAAACTCTGATCCGCTTTTCAATTAAATGCTCATTAGTCAATATCTTTATCAGCTTAATTGACATTGTAACTTCTACTAGAAGCCTCAAGGTATAGTTATTGTACTTGATCATAAAGCCGTTTTCACACTACCCACATAGCCGAGTATTCTCGCATCCAAACCTGACGAAGTATCCATATCTATGACGATAACTTCATCCTTCCAATTAGCATTAATCATTTTAGCTGGTCTATGAGTACAAGTACGAGTATCTCATCTTTTGTACGTAGATTTGTGTATCCAACCCCCTGGTGCCTAACCATTTTGTGGTAATCCGACAATAACGCAATAAGGTTAATAGATTTCCGTCAGCAAGAAGCACAACTACTGATGCTTCCAGTAGCCAGTCAGCCATTCAGAATGCCAGCGGCTAAGTGCCGTCATTAAGTTAAGGTTCCGTCATCAGTTATTATACGATGTGTTTCGGCTCTACAGGTGCCTCACAGTATGAAAGATTATTGGGGGGGGGGACCATTAAGTGAAATTGATATCTCCAGTCTTTGATATCAATGTGGGAAGTAAATGCTCTCATTACTCGTATAAGTGCTTTGAAGACTCACTTCCTGGTTATCATTGGAAGCAGATGAATGGTGATTTTAAGGCTTCTGTGATAGGGAATTGCGAACATAATTAGTTCGCATACATTCTGAGTATGTTATGTTGGCAAGTAATTGAGTCATAATTGTTTCTGATTGATTTTTACGGTGCTTTGGAAATGAATTAAGATATAGCAGATGACAGAACCACTCAGGAGTTCATTAATATTCGATTAATATGTGGAGCGGCCATTTCAGGATGAAAAAAAATAAACAGGGGACATACAAGTAGAACTTAAATTAAACCCCACTCACTATGAGAAGGATTAAACAACACTTTATATAAAACAGAATTTTTAACATCACTTTCCGTGGATTTATCGGTTCATGCATAAGCTTTAATATATTTTTAATCCCTACTACGAAACACATGCCAATTAATGCAAATATTTACCACCGATAAAGTACGAGTATGAACCACTTTTTGTTGTCCTTTACATCACGAGATGACGGCTATTTCATATTTTAATAAAAGCGGAAACGGGTGTACCTGCATGCAAGTCACAGTTCAGGACTCGCCGTTTAAAGCAATAAACTCCTTTGTGCTGACCGATTTTGTGTCTATCAAAATATTTGCACAGTTTAATGTGTTTGGGAGTTTTTATGGTCACAGTTTGAGCCCCGCCTTTTGATGCAGAAAGCCATCCCTTAATATTTCGATCCACCGGCTACCATTAAAACTAACCGACTCGAACCTTTCACAGTGCATACGAATATGTGTTTTCAAAAAAAAAAGAAAATATGACCAAAACGAAGCTCACTTAATTTTGATGCATTGGAAGACCAGCCAGAAATTGGAGGGTTGAAATTGAAAAGCAAAAAAGCAAGGTAAGGACATATTGTACGAACATACTCGGTTGTAGATACGCTCCATTTGGAAATATGAATATTTAAAATGCTAACAAAAAGAGCTCCGTATGTTTTGGGGCCGAAGGCCAGTATACTGGTGTTGGTATAATTTTTTTTTTTTATTGATATAGAGATGAAAGCTATGATACTTGAAATGACCAGGGAGCATGCTTTAATCTGGACAAAAGGCTTTTCAGGGGGACTTTGCATTCACATTGGAGTAAAATCGCTTTAATATCCATGCTGCAAGATCAAAGGACCCAGCTCTTGCTCTTGATGACCAAACGGGGACAAGGAATACTTGTTGATAACTTAAATTCTAGCTGGAAGTCACAAAGGCTCACAAGCGAGATTTATTATATTGTACTTAAGCCCTCTTTGTGTCGGTACCGACTCCCTTTCTCGTAGGACAAAGTCCAAATTAAGAAAAATCCACAAAGAAAAAAGACTAAGAAGAACACACAACGGCAAGGATACTTTATCGGAAGATGAACTGGAGGCATCCTACCGGAGACGGCCATGTCCCGTTGTGGATATTAAAATGGGAAAACCGTGTACTTTCTACTAGTATAGTGATATTTCATAGCACCGCAAAGACAGTGAGCATAAGTTTGTTGCCAGACGTGGTGTCGTGTAGGGTATGGCTGCCGCCTTTTTCGGCATGCAGATTTCAGCAAGACGCATCGTGGTCAGCTCTAATGAAGCTCGCTTGATTGCGGAAAGAATTTAAAAAAATCGAAAAAATTGTAAGCCTTTTTCTGTAAATCTATTTCCATCTTCAGGGCGACTACAAGACGGGCAAAGGCGTTGAGAGGCGGGTATTTTCAACCTCTGTATGTATAATTATTTTATCTTCCTCTATACGGTATCGTTTTCCAAGCCTGTGCTTCAGCTGTTCATCAGGCCGCTGGTTGAATTCCGAGCGTCCTTGAATTTTGCAATTTTACGGGTGTTTTCTTTTTACTGTTTGGTTTTTTAGTTTTCTGTGAAAAATATTTTTTGAGCCCTTTTACGGTCATCATAATCGACCTACTGAGCGAGCAATTCAAGCAAATTTCTTACCAATTTCATACTTTTGAACATCAAGCCACCTACCCGTATGAGTAGAGTGCGTACAGATTAAAATATTGCTACTGTATCCGCCAGTGTTAATGAAGACCATGATTTGTCTATTCGTCGCCTTCCGCTGCAATTTGGATTGTGTTACTCGACAGCTAATACAAGAACTGAAGCCTAACGGCCTGCCACAACGTCGAATTTTCGGTGAATGGGCCTTAGAAAAGCTGGAGGAGGAATCCCTTTATATGGAAAAAATGTCTTCAGCGACGAAGCTAATTTCTGGTAACCAAAACGGCCATATTTGATCTGCCAATGCACCCGGAAATATGCACTGTTTGGTGCCGTTTATAGTCCGGCGGAATCATTTTTTCAAAGATGCACAATGCACATGGTCGATATCTGATTTCAGCAAGATGGCGCTACATGCCACCCAGCAAACGAATCGATGGACCAATTAAGAAATGAGTTCGGTGGGCAATTTATCCCTCGTTTTGGACAGGTGAATTGGCCGGCTAGATCGCGCTATTTGACGCCTTAAGACTAATTTTAATGAGGACACATCAAATCACTCTTCTGTGCCGGACTTATTGAGACTACTTTGAGGCAATCAAGGAAGCTAATAATTTCAAGAACAGATATCTCCGAACTCACATTCATAAAACAAAACACGATAGGAATGGGAGACATGCCAATTGATTGAGATGCCCTTACAACGATTTATAAATGAACTCAACGGGCCGAGCAAATCTGTTGTGCACTTTCCCCGCAAATGCCCTGGCTTAGCAGCAATCACTCCCTATGCAGTTACCATTTATGAGATCTAAGCTGTGTGAAGCTACCAAACTTGGCAAATATATTACAAAATCTTCTCGGTCTTAGTAGCATCTGGGCAATAGCAGCCCTCCTATGTTTTCCCAGTTGAATATCGTGCGGCCATAAAATTCTTCAATTTGGATGGGGATTAACCCCTAAGGAAATTCATCCAAAGTTGACAAAAGTTTACGGGGACTCTGCTTCTTCCTTTTCAACAGTCAGTGGGCAGCTGAATTTAAACGTAGTCGCACGTCTCTCGAAGATGACCAACGGGAAGGACGACCAAAAACCGCAACCACATCCGAAACCATCGAAAAGTGCATGATATCGTGTTAGCCGACAGTAGGCGAGCAAAGGTGAGTGAAATAGCTGAAGCTGTGGGGATATCGGAAGAAAGGGTGCGAAACATATTGTACAAAAAAAACTAGGGATGCGAAGGCTGTGTGCAAGATGGGTGCCACAGTATTCTTTGGACTCATTCAGTTTTGTGCGACGATTTCTCATCTTGAATGAGACATAGGTCTACCATCACATGCCAGAAATGAAACAGCAGACGAAGCAGTATGTGGAAGCCGGTGGCTCATAGGCTTAAAAAGCGCAATTTGATCTCATCTGCCGAAAAGGTCATGACCAGTGTGCTTTGGGATGCGACAGGGATTGTATTAATTGATTACATGATTGAGAACAATTACAGGCGAATATAACTCCAACCTTCTTAGCCAGCTGGATGCCAAAATTAGTGACAAGAGCCCAATGCCCCTGTACACGAGAGTGCGTTAACTTGCTAGGCCATCCTTCTTATTCTCTTGATTTGGCTCCTTCAGACTTCCGTCTGTTTTTAAACTTGAAAAAATTTGTTTCTGGGAAATGCTTCGCATCCAATCAAGAAGTTGAGGGAGCTGAAGATGAATATTCTCACAGCCTTCCAGACTCTCACTTCCGGGAAGGAATACCGATGTTAGAGAAAAGCTGGACCAAACCAGGCTGACCACTTTTGACCTTATCCTCGTATGTATATTCTGAAACTGAAAATGTGCTCGTTGCTTTGAGGACATCAATCTCAATCTTTCTCTCCAGTTTCCTCAGCAGGAAGAGGGTTTATCTAATAAGGTTGAAACACTTTTGGGTATTGCCACTGTTTACCACCTGATTGGTATTGTCCTTAAGAGCCAATTAAGATTCCTCCCAAGGTAGGCAACAACTGATCTGTTCCGTAGTACTGTTGTAGTGTAATTTTTCTTAAAGGGTGTCTTTTTTGATCCAATACTACTTCTACTTCAGACGACTGTTTCTGGGAAACCAATTGCTAGATCGTAAACTGTCAGTGTCACTTTATTCAGCAGTCTTTGTGATTTTATCGTGATAACAAAGACGTTTCAACAACGTTACAAAATTTACGAAATTGGGTTTTAAAATTGTAGGTCTGTGGGCCAAACTTTCACAATATTACACCCGACATAATCGATCATTTGAGACCACTATTTGCTGTATTGTTGACCGTCTTCGCATACAATTTTCAGTGGGACGGAGGCGCATAAGAAGACTGCGTTTGTTCAGGTTGGGAGAGGAAGATTCGACGTCGTTCACAACAACTTGGTTTTTGTTTGCACACTTTATGGAAAATTTTGGTTTTAAGGCTTACAGGGTTCAGCTCGTGTAAGAATTGAAACCGAATAACGATCGTTTGCGTCAAAATTCCGGTGAATGGACGCAAAACCAGCTGTTTTATCGAGAATTTGTGTTCCGAGATGAGGCTAATTTTTGGCTCAATGTTTACGCCAATAGGTAAAGCGTTTGGAGATAGTGAAAAAAGTCCACATGAGATTATCGAAATACCAAAAAGATACACAGATGCAGTCTGAATGCTGGCGGAATCATATCTAATCAGAGTGTTACGGCCACAATGGATAATGGCCATAATTAATGAATTTTTCGTTTCCCGATTGATGTGGTTCCAGCTGCATACCATTCAGCAACCAAAACAATCGACTTATTGAAGAAAATATCCGATGAAAGCACAATTTCGCGTAATAAATTTGTGAACTCCTGCTCTACGGTGCGAAGCATCGAGTGTTCTTTGGTCACGTCTGCAATGACGGCGAGTGCAGGAATGATGAACTGTAGAGGAAGACCGAAACTCAGGTCACGCACACAAGTTTAAAAGGTCCTCAGCCAGCTTAGCATAAGAAACGGGAGACAGCTAGCAAAGGATCGAGCTGGCTGAAGACGCTTGTTGACTGAGGCCCTGGTATACCCCGGACTGTAGCGCCACCTTAACAAACTTGTAAATTGGCATCCGAGATCTTATGATTTGACGCCTCTTGGTTATTTTCTTTCCATACGTATCGTAAAGTTGCTAGTCCACGCTCTCAGGTGACATTCATCCGATTCAGCCGTGGTGGGCATATGCCTGGTACATACAAATTAAATGCAGAATGCGCTCTCGCGTAGATCATAACTGACTGGCTGCCTAATGAAATTTCATATATTTTGTTTACAATCAAAGATAATATTGGAGCAAAAAACATCCTTTATGTATGTCACCGATATCGTGCGATTTTTTACCATTAATGGATGCAACAGCGTATTTTCGGTTCAGAAGTTGTGGAAGTTTAAGGCCCATGCGTTCACTTTAGACTCTATCTCTTAAGGTGTATTATTTTATTCATAATTCAGCTTCATTTCTTTGGACAAATACGTGAAGTGCGGTGGTATATAATTACCGATTAGCATGTGACCGATAGTAGGTAGAACTGGTACAACTATTAATCCAGCAATTAACAAACAATACTGAGTCACAAGGACATAAACCCATATACAGCACCTATGTACGAGTATGTATGCATAATTTGCAGCATTCTCGGTATCCTAAATCCCTGATTAAACAATGGATATCCAAACCACTAATAACATTGAGATGTTTCTAATGAAATTGAATCAAGAATACATTTTTCAAAGTTTTGGTAAGCAACTGCTTTAGTATTTGTTCCATTCTGAAGAATCTTCATTAAAACAATTTTTGTGGCTAACTGGAGAGTTTTCTAGAAACAAATATCATAAACCACAAAGCAGCACACCCGAATAGGAGTACCTTCCAAGCAATTCTGGGGCTAATAATGAATGAGAATGGCACTTAAGGAAATCTTTCACAACACTTGAGAAATGTGGTTTATCTTGTGGAAAATTCAGATATTATAAATTGTACTCAGTTATAAGTATTATTGTCTGAAAAATGTACATTGAGACATGAGAATAGATAATTTGTTGAAGGATCAACAATTAGATTTATTATTGAAATACCAAATCCATCTGGAGAATAATATTTATAATAGAAATAAATTCTTTAAATAAATTTATGAAATGTGGTTTTTGTAAATCTCGTTATATATTAAAGATATAGCAAGAGCTTTTAATGTTACAAATATGTACGAGGATTAAGATAGAAAGTATATTCTTGTACGTGCAGATTCAAAAAGTGCAACTATACGAGGGCGGGTCAATAAGTCCGTGACTTTTTGAATTTCTGACCTCTTTACTGAAACAGCAACACTGCTCCTGTCAACAGGCATCTGTCAGTTGACTCCTGCCAAAATTTAAACTTGCTGCGTCAGTTAGTTTGTGTTTGACAGCTATTTTTATCAGACTACTCACTAATTTGAGGAGAAAATGGAAAAAAGTGAATTTCGTGTGCTTATTAAGCATTATTTCTTGCGAAAAAAACCATTACCGAGACCAAGGCTAAGCTTGATAAATACTATGGGGACTCTGCACCATTGATTTCAATGGTAAAAAAGTGGTTTACTGAATTTCGTTGTGGCCGTACAAGCACTGAAGATGCCGAACGTCCTGGACGCCCAGTTGAGGTCTCTACACCCGAAACAATCGAAAAAATTCACGATATGGTGTTGGCCGACCGAAGATTGAAAGTGCGAGAGATTGTGGAAGCCGTAGGGATCTCGCATGGCTCAGTGGTTTCAATTTTGAATGATCACTTGGGCATGGAAGGCTTTCCGCAAGATGGGTGCCGCGTTTGCTCACAGTCGACCACAAACGCAATCGTGTAACAACTTCACAGGAAGGTTTGGCGTTATTTAATCGCAATATGGAGGAGTTTTTGCGCCGTTTTGTAACCGTGGACGAAACATGGATCCATCACAACACACCAGAGAACAAACAACAGTCAAAACAGTGGGTTTCTAAGGGTGAATCGGCGCCAAAGAAGGCCAAGGTGGGTTTGTCAGCCAATAAAGTTATGGCGACTGTTTTTTGGGATGCACGCGGGATAATCCACATTGACTACCTTCAGAAGGGAAGAACAATCAATGGGGAATATTATGCCAACTTATTGGACCGATTCAATGACGATTTGAAAAAAAAAACGACCTCATTTGGCCAAGAAAAAAGTTATTTTCCACCAAGACAATGCAAGGGTGCACACATGTGCAGTTGCCATGGCAAAAATCCATGAATTGGGCTATGAATTGCTCCCTCATCCACCCTATTCTCCAGATTTGGCTCCGAGCGACTACTTCTTGTTCCCAAACCTGAAGAAATGGCTTGGTGGAAAAAGATTTGACTCCAATGATGAAGTCATCTCGCAAACAAAGGCCTATTTTGAGGACCTCGACAAATCATTTTTTTTTGGAAGGGATAAAAAAATTGGAGAAGCGTTGGACAAAGTGTATAGAGCTCAAGGGAGACTACGTTGAAAAATAAAATTATTTTTTTATCAAAAAATCTGTGTTTTAATCCAAAAGTCACGGACTTATTGACCCGCCCTCGTACTTTGCAATGTTTGTTGTGATAGTTATAATAGACCGTACCCTGAAACTATTGCCATCCATTCCTTTCTTAGGCTTCTTTGTTGTGGCAGAATGGGTTAAGGATCAATGATCTTTAGGTCCGGAAAAAAAACCACCAAAGTGTTCAGACTTGATCTTAAATTATAAAACAATATAGAGCTGCATTGCAATAAAAGTTTATTCCAAATTGTCCTCAGAATGGCGATGATCTACCCGTCAATCAATAACCTACAGATTCGAGGAGCCCTATGCGCCGATTTCCTTCATTGCTATGGCCACGTTGTTGTGACAGGTAGGCTTAAGAGTCAAAAGTCCTTAAAAGAAACTTGATGTGAAATGGTTGATAATGTGGAGGTAACCTTAATGGATACTACTCCAGGTCCACACGTTTTCTTTACAACTCTGATTCAGTTGCTAGATCTTTCGACTCTAAACGGTTCTACGTTTCATTCTTGGATACGTTCTGTAGAATGAGCTAGAGCGAAGAATGTATGATATTGCTGCCTACGGTCAGCATTTTATGGCCTAAAACCATTAGAAGAGGCAGGCAGGTGGTTGGTCGGAGTCCTGTTCTGACAGCTTTTCCAGGGCTACCGAAAATGTCAAGCAGACTCCAGAAAAGGTAGACTCTGGAAGACTACTGTATAAAGGGCAATTGAACAAAAAAAAAAAAAACTTCCTCCACAGGCAAAAGTAATGAAGAGAACAGATAAAATTAAGTGGCAGCCAGTGAATCCAATGAATCTTTTGAACCTGTTGCATCCTTTTAGTATGATGAAGAGAAAGACAGTTTTTGGAACCCAGATGAAATTAAAAATTCCTGCAGTTCTAGTGAACTACCTATAATTAAATTGACAATAACAGAGCCACAATAGTTCTATCTGGATTCAATGTTCGGTCAACATTGCACAACAACCAGCAAGTCTTAGTTTCAGTGGACGGAAGTTGATGAATGCAGTCATATCTACAATGAAAAAAAGAAAAAAACGCTGATTGTGGCTCTTCCGCATGCACCAGAATCAGTGGAAACCGGCGCTGCAACCAATAAATGCTGGAGTTTGGGTGGACGGAATCTGGATATCGTGGAAAACCCATTTTCTTGAAAGCTTGGAAATAAATGCGACGTACCTTAAAGGTTGCTGCTAATGATTGGATGATGCTAAAAATTGGGAAAGCTGCCAATGAAAACAACGAGAACAGCCTGAACGACGATAAATGCAAAGATTTATGTATTCAATCAACGCAGGAGCTATCCAAAGCCGAAAATGTTTGCATTCAAACATAGGAAGTAAAAAAATTATTCTTGCAGGAAGAGAAGGCATTAGGAAGACAAAGACCGATAGCTTGTGGGCTTAGACAGATCTTCTCTCAGTTCTATTATGTCTGCATATGACACATATTTCTATCTGCAAATCAAAAGGGTTAATTTCAACTTTATTTTCACATGCGTGTAGGCAACAGCAGAATACCTTTATACAATAGTATTCAGATCAACTTCAATATTACCTCCCTCTGTAGGAGGCTTTTGGTGTTACAGACAAAACCTCACGCATATCCACGCCAAGGACAGGTTTCAGATAATTTTCTCCAAGACTCGGTATAATCGCCACAACTCGTTGAAAACAATCTTCTACAAGTTTTCGAATGGTTAACACAATTGAGAACTAGGCTGGTTCAAGTACATACTTCACTATAAATCGAAGATTACTTGGAGTACGACTGAAATCTTACAAGACCCAAGCTAAAAGTATATAATAAACTTGTCCGGACCTCGAGTAGCACCTGTGCAATAAAATTAAAACCACCTGGTGCATTTAAATTCTCAAAAGGGTCAAATCAGCGAAGTTGATCATACCTAAGCTTAATTGAATGCAGAGTCTCCCATAATTACAACCAGTCTCTACCACTGGAAATGTACATAAGTATAGGAGTGCCATCTGTTGGTTTATTACAAGAGGTTATAAAAGGAACACTGTTCAATATTTTTTTAAAAATTGTTGCTTTATTTAAAAGAGACTCAAGTGACTGTCCTGCTAACTTGGCAGTAGGTCATCCTGTCAACAAAATTTTTGATACAATTTTGATAGTTTTGAACCCAATTTCACGGTTCTATTCATGATCGCCTGAATGGTTTCTACAATGTTTGCATAGCATCGATCTATAATGGTACCCCAAAAACAAGAAGTCCAACGGCGTCAAATTGCAGCTCCGCGGCAGTGAAGCAACATCACTTAAACGTAAGAATACACAATTATTAAATCGATTGTTGAACGGCTTGTGTGGCACGTAGCCCCATCTTGCGGAAACCATATTTCGCCCAAGACAAAACCATTAATTTCTGGCCATAAAAACTGCTTATCATGCCTAAGTAGCGCTCTTCATCGTTGTTTTGAAAGAAAAATCGACCAATAATGCCGCCACTCCAAACATTCACACCTTCACGCATTAGGTTGACTACATGTGGATTTTCCGAGCCCCAAATGTGGCAATTTTGTTTGCTTATGTAGCCGGCGAGACAAGAATGCACTTCGACTTATAGGATGATTTTTTGGGCAGAGCTGTCGTCATCTTTGATCTGCTCTTAAGCCCAAACAGAGAAGCGATAACGAAGCGGGTTGTCATTTTGCTTTAATTTCTGAGTCTTGAAATTGCTTTGTGAAATATTATTTTCTGGCTTTTGAGACTGATGTTCGGTTACTGAGATTGTTGACGTGTTGAGATACACTTCGGACAACAGTTAAGCGCAAAGAACGAACACGGGAATATGGAAAATTCGGTTGACAATTTAGCAAACCAGTTTCACAAATTTGTGTACACCAACTTCAGTTGCATTAATTATTTTGTTCGGAATTTTTGTTCAAAATTCGCAGTGTTTCAGCGATTAACTATCGAATTTGAATGTAACTTTGAAATATCTCCCAACGTCGTTCAAGCGTAAATATGAGTTTTTGTCAATTTTTTAAGCGCATTTGATCTGTGAGTGTCAAAATGAATACAAACCAAAGAAAAAAACACATGACCCACTCTCAATTGCAACCCAAAATACGAGCATGCAAATAAACATGACTTTGACTGCCGCCGCTGTCTTCAGGCAATATATGATTGCGGAGGTCCAGGGCATCTAACTAACAGCCTTTACCTTATCAGCACACCCTTGAGGAAAGGAAGGAAGGAAGAAAATGAGTATCAAAACTCAGCAAGATCACATGTCAACATCCTCTCAAATGGCCTTCCTTCGACTTTAGGCTTAAACTACAGGTACAGATCAAATTTCGGTCTGGTTCCGTTAGTATACCGAGTATTAAGTTCTTGTAGGGACTTCCTGTAGTCCTGCTACTCAACAGAACCTTATGACCGGACGCTTGTAACTTGTCGATTGGTTTCGGCCTTCAGTGGCGTTCAAATCCGAAAACTATTACGATGAGACCAGTATTGCTCCACCCTCGTTACTTATTAGACTACGTCGTTGATGTGTGTAGCCTTGATCATTGTTTGAGGCCCAACGCACACTGCTATAGTTCGTCAGCTCACTGCTAATCGCTTTCAATTCACATGAACATGTATCTGTAATGTATTTTGGACCATGCCAAGCAACTATTTACACTTAAGCACAGACAGCCTAAACACAATTGTTAATTGGGGCACTAGAAAGTCAATCGTCCAAAAACTGAGGTTGATCCCTTTACACAAAGATTTTACACATCACCAAAATTCGAGTGTCGTCCTGGATAAGAAACTTCATTGGAATAATTTTTCGGGTGGAAAACACACTGGTGAATCCGCCACCTCCAAATGATATTCACATCATGGACCGCATTCTCAATGCCGTCTTTCGTGTAAAAAAACAGTGGTCTTCGGTACCAGCACTGGAGTTTTGATGATCTTTCGTACCGGCTTTCTTAACCCTTTATGTGTCTAAGAATGGTTTCGGCTAGAATCTGATCAAAAGGATGGGCCAAATTTTTGTGCGACGTCTTAGTTCTTAGTTTAAAAAAGGAAAGGAAGAAACATTTGCTGACGCAGATGTAAACAAGATCGTGAATTGCATACTTTGCATAACATTGTGTACTAGTGTACACCAAAGATATCAGCCCTTTAGTCCCTAGAACAAGGGAAAGGAATTTTCATTCCTTATCTCAGCACTTGAATTACGCTGTTAGATTGGGATATATCCCATCCTTATCCTTAAAAACTGCAGAAAGAGGAAGCAACAAAGTAAAATAACAAAAAACAAAATTTTTTTCCCCTCTACTTCGTGGTATAATATTATATTACCACCTCAGATGGTACTTGTTTAACAATCGTCAACAAGAAACTGTTTCCCTTTACCACTCATGTTCACAAATCGAACAGGGATCCTTCAAATAACTTGAGATGTTGGATTTATGTAAATTTTCAGTCTGTTGCCCACTTCGAAAGTTAGTCTTTCCATAACGATACGGATACAATGAAAGAATGTCGGAGTTAACTGTTTAACAATTCAAATTGCAGATGTTTTAGCTGAGAATAGAAAGTAGACCAGGTCTTGAATAGACTCGTGCAACTACAAAACAACTTACCACCCGGTGGTATTTTGTTAAATTTATTTTCCGGTTAACTTTGCTATTTAGATATGCTGAGAATGTTGAACGAAAATACATTAGCAATTGTTGTACAAAGTACGGATACAGATGCATAGAAATCGTGTAATGGTGAAGGAACATGCACCTGACTTGTGGTATGCATGTTGCATGGATTTGTCGTGCATTTTTTATGTGCTCCAGTAAAGGAATTTCAGTACGACATGACGTCCTATCCAATGGGTTGGGTTATTTCTTTCTTCCATGCCCCACACTAGTGGCCGAGAATTTTCTTCAAAAGGTTTAAGATATATACTCGTAGTTGTAACATATATGTTTCATTTCCTAATAATTTGATTTATTACTCTGACTTGCACGTTGCAGTATACTCGTCATGAAAGGAATGTGGCATGGATGTTGTAATATGTGACTTAACTCGTTTCACTTACCCATTTGACCATATCAAGGAAAGGGTTTGCTGGATTCGAAGCAGTCCACCTCTATTAAAGAGGGACACAAAAGCAACGTGTCCTTTGTGTTTCCTTATAAAGCTACGATATAGTATTACGAGTACAACTGTAACAGGTTTTAAAAAACCAAGTCTACAGACCGTTCGACTGATTCAAGTCCCAATGAATGGCGCCCAAAGCAATTAAAACGCCCAGTCGCACTTCGAATAAACCACAGAATAGCCCATTCCATCGATTCAAAAAAAAAAAAAAAACAGATCTCCAGAAGAACCCAATTGCATTTCGTTAACACAGGAGCAAATCTCTTTGACCGTATCCCCTTTGGCTTAGTGTTTACTCAGTCTCTTCGTACAAAGTTTGAACAAGAAAAAAACCAAACCTCCTCCGTTTGCCATTTAACTTTAACCGTTGCGATATTTACTCTTCTGCCATCTATTTACTTTTCGTTCGAAACTTATCTGTGCATCAAAAAAGACCAATGTGCTATAACCTATAAAAATATACATACGAGTACGTATCTGGATACAGTTGATTCTGATGATGATGTTCTCGGATAAATGAGTATCTACACCAGGTGATGCAAGTAAGGTATGTCAACGCCAACGCTCCCATACCCCATAATCAATGTTGTATCTGTATCTATAATATGCACATTGGAAAATTGAATTTTAAAAATTCATCAAGAGAAAAAAATTACAAAAAAAATGATAAAAACAAACTCAAACTCAACTTTATCGTTGTCGTTCTTTGGCAGGATCATACTACCTGTGGAGATTTTTTCAGTTGATTTTTGGTGAAAGTAAAACTGATTACTGAACCCACTCAACTGTGATGTGAACATGGGTTTAGTTAACGCGCATAAATGGAACGACGATTTTATAAAATGGGAACCCGACCTCACTTAAAACTGCACCAGTTTTTATAAGATGTAGCTACGAGTATATCCAAACTTTTGATGTTGAAAATTTGAGGTGCACTTGTGTCACAATTAAAAAGGCCTTTAGCCGTTTAAAATAGGAATTACTGCTACAAAGTTTAAGGTCAGAAGACTGTAATTGCAGGGACTCTCCAGCGCCTTCTTTTATTCCTTGAAATTGCCCCGTCAAAATCCAGTCTAGAAAACCAGCGGCAAGAATAACAATAAGACATCGGGCATCCTTCATCTGACGCTCTACGTTTTGCCCGACTATGAATCCGAAACTTGTAGTTTGAAGATAAATCCCGGCTGGTGTATCGGAAAAATTGAAAACAAAAAAAGCGGCTAAGGTGGACCAGAACGGCTTCATAGAAGAATGATACTTTAGGTGGCGCTACAGTTCGGGGTGGACCTGGGCCTCAATCAACAAGCGTCTCCAGCTAGCTCGATCCCTGGCTAGCTGTGTCCAGTTTCGCACGCTTAGTTGGCTGAGGTCCCCTTCCCTCTGAGTTTCGGTCTTCCTCTACTCCGCTGTCCCTCGAATTCGAAGACTTTTGGTGTCCATCCGCTCTACATGACCCAGTCATCTCAGTCTTTGGATCTTCACTCTTCTGGCTAGGTCCATGTTCCTGTACAGTCCACACTGTACAATCATTCGAAGCAGCCTAGAGCATCCCCATCCATTTTTGATAATGTCTATGCCCCTGCGCCATAAAGCAGGACTGGGATTATTAACGTCTTATATAGGGTAGCTTTTGTTGTTCGAGAGAGTGCTTTGCTAGTCAATTGTCTTCTTAACCCAAAGAAACCGCGGTTGGCAAGAGTTATTCTTCGCTGGATCTTAGCGCTGGTGTCGTTGTCTGTTTTTATAACAGAGCCTAGGTAGACAAAGTCCTTAACTACCTCAAAGCTATATCTGTCGAGGGTGACGTTCTGCCCGAGACGTCGGTGTAGGTTGTCCTATTTGCTTGACAGCATATACTTGGTCTTGCCCTCGTTGACCAATAAACCAATTTTTGCCGCTTCCGTCTCAATACTCGCGAAAGCGCAATTGACATTACGCTGCTTTCTTCCGATTATGTCAATATCGTCGGCGTATGCCAGTAGTTGGACGGACTTTTGAAAGATAGTGCCTCTTGTGTTTGCTCGTGAGTTTTGCACTATTCTTTCAAGTACAATGTTGAAAAAATCCCATGACAGCGCATCGCCTTGTCTAAATCATTTCTGGACATCAAAGGTCTCGGTGAGATTTTTACCGACCTTGATGGAGCAGCGTGCATTCTCCATCGTCATCCTGCCAGACGAACGAGTTTGGCAGGGATGCCAAAACTAGACATTGCTCTATATAGCTCGTCTCTATAGATGCTGTCATACGCGGCCTTAAAATCGATGAATAGGTGGTGGGTATCGATCTGAAGCTCATGGGTCCTGTCCAAAATCTGCCATAGTGCGAATATCTGGTCGATGGTGGACTTTCCTGGCCTGAAGCCACACTGATATGGACCTATCAGGTTGTTGACGAATGGCTTCAGGCGTTCACACAATACGACGGATAAGATCTTATATGCGATGTTAAGGAGACTGATGCCTCTGTAGTTGGCGCAGTTCAGAGGGTCTCCTTTCTTGAGAATCGGTCAAACAATGCTGAGGTTCCATTCATCGGGCATACTTTCGTCCGACCATATTTTACAGATGAGCTGGTCATCGTCATCCAGGCCGTCCGCTCCAGCAGCTTTGTTGGACTTAAACTTAGATATAGCTGTCTTCACTTCATCCAGGTCGGGTGGACGGAATTGTTGGTCATCATCGTCCTGGTTGAAAGGGTGATTCAGTTGATTCTGCCTTACAACGGTATTTGGTTCGTCATCGCCGTTATACAGTCTGCAGAAATAGTCTTTCCAAATCCTCAGCATCGACTGCGATTCTACTACGATGTTCCCTTGTTCATCTCTACAGGCTTCGGTTTGGGGCTTGTTTCCGCGGCATGTTCTTTTACCTTTTGGTAAAACTTCCGAACCTCATTCCTGGAGTAGCATCTCTCAATTTCCTCGATCGCGCGCTTCTCATGCTCTTTCTTCTTCCTCCTGAGAAGCCGGTGCTCGTCTCTCCTCTTCCGCTCATAGAGCTCGTGAGCAGCTCTAGTCCTTCTTTGCAGCGTCGGATTGTGTGCCTCTTGCTTAGCTACTTGTGCTTGTCGGCATTTGTCATCAAACCAGGGATTTCGTTGTGGTGGTCGAGTGAAGCCCAGCACATCAGAAGAGCCATCTCTGATGGCTTTTTGGTAGTATTGCCACTGGGCTTCGGTTCTTGATCCTGGCAGCAAGGTACCTGCTAAGAGATTAAGGTAGACTCGATAGGAAAATGACTTGGCGCTCTCATGTAATTGTAGCTGTCCGACGTCGAAATTCCTCGCAATATAAGCTTGACTTGCCGTTGTTTGGGATATCCACACTCATACCTTCGCAACAACAAAGTAATGGCCCGAGTCGGTGTTGGCTCCTCGGACCATTCGGACATCCGTAATACTGAAGGAGTGGCTTACGTCGATTGCAATGTGGTCAATCGTCGACGGTTGATTGATCAGGAGTTCTCCAAGTTCGTTCGTGCATATCGAGATGCACAATGCACATACTTTTGTTGGGGCAACAGACAAAAGAAATAGATGTCGGAGGCCAAGAACTGTTTGCATTTAAAACAAGTAGAGTTTTGTGTAAGCCTTTTTCGACAGTACTAGAAGGCGCAGAAGTCATCACCCTAGCGGAAGATGCTATAAGGTTTGCAAATAGCGACAAATGTCGATTCTATTTTGGCATTTGTGAAGATACAAGATACTCGTCAACAACATAAGAATCGGTATACTCCTTAAGAACGCGGAAAAATTGTTACGATTTTTATCGCGGATTTATTTATCGGTGGTGTTGGCGCAGAATAAATTTCGGCGCAGATTTTCCCGTCGCTGGGCACCAACTGGGCAAACACTGCGACGTTTAGCCGTTCGCCTAGAAAAATAGGAGACAACACGAAATGCTGCCAGGCCTTGCCGGCCTCGGAGCAACCGTTCTACTGAGAATATCCCAGCTGTGGGTGAAGATGACGCAGAGGACCCCAGATTATCGACCAGATGACGTGGCATGCATTTAGGAATCAATCGGCTGTCGCTATAGAGAATTTTGCTGAAAGGCTGTGTGATGTTTCTTTACACTATGCATACAGTGCATCAGCTGTTGACACCCAAGTGGATGTTACCTTCGCCCAAGCCATCCTTGATCTAGACCACGAGAAAGACAACTTTTCATTGAAAATTATCATGAGCGACAAGGCCCATTCTGTGTATATGTGAATAAACTAAAGGACCATTACCCTCGCTCAAAGTTATTGCATGATGTGCGGTTTACGCTGAATGCGTCATCGGGCCGTATTTTTTCGAAATGCCCTTGGCCAAACGACTTATGAGGAACTACAGAACTATGCTTAGTGACTGTTGAGAATGGAGAACATGTGGTTCCAACAGGAGGAAGCAACGGCATATACTGCACGAGGCACAACTGAAATTCTTCGGGCTGCATTTACGGGTCACCTAATCTCTCGTTTTGGTGAATTTCACTGGCCGACAACTAAGCCTGATTTAGCCGTTCCAGATTTCCTTTTTGAGGGCGTTGTTTAAAGTCACGAATCTATGTCAAGAAGCCTCAGCCTCTTGAAGCCCTTAAAAAGAATATCCGTCAGGAATGCGAGGGACTTTCGCCGAAAGTTCTGGTAAAAGTGATGCGAAATACCAAAAATCGGTCCCGAATGATCATCAATTGAAAAAGAAAATTGGATATCAAATAAACATAATCCAAAAGCAGGACCAAAGTTTTTAATTCATGAAAGAAAGTACAGCCTAAGAACATCGAGTGACAACTTTTGCGCCACCTTGTAAAAGTACTGTGAAAGAAAAGTACTATTCTAGAAAATCAGGCTTAAATTATTGCTTTCTGCTAGCCATATAATATCAATAAGCTCCCTTCAGGTCATTTAGCTTATTTGCTTCGCATTTACTCATTTAAATTTTCCATATTGCTATGTTACCAAACCCTTTCACTAAGTATATACAAATGAGAAGTGTTGTCGTTTACTTTTAGTGTCAAAAATATTTGTAAAGCGCCCACGAGGGTCACACTTTTATGACTCTTTTCACTGATATCTCTTTGCTATTTAAAGTTCCAGACTCCATGAAGTGGCCTTCAATGGTCGTTTATCATTGAAATTGTCAACCCTTTAGGTTTACTACTTTCATTTACATGTTCATCTTTACATAACTGGTTATACATCTTAAGCGAAATATCAATATCAGTACTAATTTGACTCAATGCCAATTTCGTATCGCAAAACTACAATATTTCGTCTTCGTAATTGCCTCGCAAAACTGTCCTCAGCCATGCGACCATCATTTATCATTATTCAAATTGGTCATGGGGCATGTACTTCCGTTGGCATAAATTTATAAATATTAAAGTAGCATGCTTGTAAGCGTTGTAATTGGACAATGATAATATAATAACCGTAATAGTATCAGACACAAGTAGCTGAGCAACATCCATGTAACCATTACATCCATGTACAATTCTGCATGGAATACGGATAATGGTACGAGTATCATCATTCATAATTGTGGTGATGTTCCCACAGGTGGATGATGAAACGATCTGCCGCTGACACAGCACCTCCTGCCACTGAAAATTGATTACTTGTGTCGGATGTCAGATGCTGTATATGTAGTCACAATTTAAGAATGTCCTTAATTCGCTTCTATAAATTTTGACTAACCTTCTAAGGTTGTAGTTTTCCAAAGGAAATGGTATTATAAGAACATATTCAAGGCATGTTGTTGCATTTGGAATTGGACAAATTGAGAATAATTTCAGTGGTTTCATACAGATGAACTAGGATTTCAATAAAACCAAGTGTAGGTCCCTGTTCTAGGACTTCTTGTTAATTTCTTGAAACACCGCGGTTTTCACTTGCAAAGATTGGCGTAATGGATGTTGGGAAAATAATAGAAACTTACTTACGAGATGTTGAACAGATGTTAAATTCTATTGCTTCCTCGATTTATTGCTAATATGTTACATGAGGTCCCATCGCAACACAACTTTGTTCCTACATCTAGAATCCGTATCGGATATTTTCCTTCCAAGGTCCATGATTTGGACCCGCCTTTAATTATTTGATTTTTACGAGAGCGAGATCGGGATCATCCCCGCCGTTAAGCAATCTGCAGAAATTGTGTTTCGTAAGTCTAACACCGTCTTTTAGTTAGACTTTCACACGTTGTCTTAGCCGATTTTTTACATCCCTCTATCGTTTTCTATGCAGCATGGCTTCGGACATAAAATCAGGGGTTTCGCTAGAATTATACTGTACAGCCCTGTTTATGAGTTGCGACCTCTCTGACAGATTTCTATTATCGATATCACTGGTCTTCAATTTATAGAAATCTTAAAAACTACGCTATCGGGATAGTTTCCGTCGGTTCCTTGCAATTGCAGTCATTTTACGTTAAATCTCGTCAAAGCACTGCTCTGTTATTGTGGCGACTATGGAACACGTACATAAGCCTTTTGGCCGCAATTAGGTTATACTCTATATGGGCTGCTCGGAATACTTTTAATACTCGTATTGGATTAATGATACAGGAGTTGGCCCCCATGCGGGAGTTTCGTGGTGGCTGTGGTTTATACCCAAAGTCGCGGGGAAAGTAGATCAAATGGTGCTTGGACATCAGATGGTTGAGCATATGCTGTAGCGTGCTACGACTTGTGCTCAACTATTTGATTGCTATGGAACTGATTGGAATGCTCGATGTGGAGTTACACTGAAACAGGGTGCAATGACCCACATAATGTCAGAAGTTTTAGACAGGCCTCAAGAATATATCAAGGGAGAAGGTCGTGCCTTACACACGACTTCTAGTAGCCACTGGGGGTGATATTAATACCGTCCAAAGGGCGCTGATTGACGCATTGTATCGGGTTTTCCAATATGGACTTGACAACTTTGAATTTAATTTGTGAACGCACTCTTTCACTAATCATCAAACTGTCACTGTCAATTTATTCAGTAAACTCAACATTTTCATCATGGTAAAAAACACGAACGAGCAACGTCTGCAAATTATAAAAATTTTCTACCGAATTTCGGAGTCGGTGACAGCAACTTTAAGAGCGTTAATTCCAATTTTCGGTCGTAGAGAGGCAATAACAAGTTTAGTGCAAAAATTTGAGTCTACATATTCGTTGTATGATGTTGCCGAGTCAGTGAGACAACGGGTTGGTCAAAGTGTCAAAAATATCGCTGCCGTTCAGGCGTCCGTAGCAAACGATCCAAATCAGTCAATCTCACGGCGTTCTCAAGAGTTGGGCATCGCTCAGACCACATTATGGTGTATTTTGCGTAAGAATCTTGATTTACACCCATCAGGGGGTGGCCGTGGTGTAGTGGTACTAGCCATCGCTTCTCACTCGGACGGTCAAGGTTCGAATCCTACTCATGACAAGTTTTTCATTGTGTACTTGGAACTTAGTCAGAAAAATCTGCGTGTGAAGGCATAACACTGACATGTAGATTTGGCTGTTAAACCGCTAAAATTCACAACCTGAATCATTTCCGTCCTATTCGGACTCCCACCCCTGGAAAGTCAATGTCGAAACCAAACACACCTGAGTTTCAAACCACTACATCACAACAACTTTCTTTTCTCCTCCTTCTATCTGTCCGCCCACGCCCTGGCGACAGTAAAAGGGTATTATAAAAACCCTTTAGGCGCGCGTAAATTATAAAAAAAAAATTAAAAGATCAAGCTGACTCAAGAATTGAAGCCGGTGGACCATTTGAAGCGACGTACGTTCTCCGATTGGGTTCTGGAGAAGAGTAAGTATGGTGAGCGTTTTATCTCAAGAAATGGGCTAGTCTATTGGCCACCTCGTTCGTGCGATTTAACGCCGATTGACTATTTTCTGAAGGGCTACGTTAAGTCATTGGTTTATGACAACAAGCCGACGACGTTGGAAAAGCTCAGAACCAACATTGAACGCGAAATAGTGGCCGGGTCGTTGAAAATTGGGTCCAACGCATCGACCGCTGCAAACGTGCCCGCGGTGGCCATATGAACGAAGTCGAATTCCATTCATAAATGACGATAATAAAGTTTTTGAAATATCTCAAATGGTTTGCGTTTTATTTAAAAAAAAATAAGTTGTCAAGTCCTTATTGGAAAACCCATTATTAACACTGATACGTCAGGTGTCCACGGAAAACACAAGAGATGTTCTGTACTTATTATACTGGAGAATGGGTGCCTTGCGTTGATGGCAACCTGATGTGTGTGCTATATTTTGTGATATTTTGACCTACCGTTCTTTATGACAGTATTAGCGTCATACTAAGGATATTCAAAAGTTCTCTTCTATGCGACCGTGGACGAAATTCACTAATTTAGCCTATATGTGGACTGGTTCAAGGCGTTTGCCCATGTACTATATTCCTCTTTCTCATTCTGCGGGTCACCTGAGGTATGATCTTATTTTGATGCTCTTAATCTGAGGGATATGATTCGAAGACTTTCTAAGCGCTGCTTAGATCTTCATTGATATTACATTTTCTCAGGATGTTCCACCATCTAAGCCGATGAATTTTAACTCTTTTTAATTACTCTTTGTTGCTGTTGTAGTGTGTAGTTTTGATTCCTCACAGTTCATCGATGTACGAGTAGATAGGGTCGTTAATCATTCGAAGCGCTGTTCTCTTAAAACAACTAAATGGCTCTACAGCTTTTTAGATAAGTTCATGACACGGCTCCACAGGAAAGGATTAGGATTATCAATGTTTTATAGGACTCTGTTTTATTTATCCGACATAGGCCCAGAGTTTAAGAAAGCGGCGATCGGCAAAAACAGACATAATTTCTTATAGTGTCGCTCTGTCAGAAGCGACGGATTGATTGTGGATACTGATTTGGAATTCGAGGGTCTTTTTTCAAAAGCAGCTTCATTGTAGAAATTTAGCTGATAGTGTTGTTTCAAGGTCAGAAATCAAACTGATTAGGAGCAATCAAATGATTGACATGAGATTTTAAGAAATTTATCCTGATATGAGCAGCTTTAGATAATGACAGTGCCAGTCAGCAGCTTTCCTTTTATGCAGCGGCATTTTCTATGTTGTCTTTTTGACAGTCTTCGATACTTGATGCTGACGGTAGAATACGTTTTAAGATAGACTCGACCGAAACAGGATTTGGCGATATCTTGCGATTGTAGCCGGCTGGCGTCGAAGTTCCTGTAGGATTGTCTGGCGTTAATCCCAATGTTGTTAATCTGATTAAAGATTGTTAGACCCATAGTTCTGTAAGTCTTCTTCTAATTGTCTAAATGTGAGACCCACGATTCCTAGCTTTGCATTAAAATCGCCAAGGACGATATTAATATCAAAACCAGAGCATAGCTCGTAGGTCTTATTCAAGAGCACGTAAGAGCTATCTGTGGTGTCGACATCTTTCTCCTCTGTTGAAGCGTGCTAAGGCTAATGTGGGCAAAAGTAGCCTTGATACGGATTGTAACGAGGCGTTCGTTCACATGCCTAAGACTTCTTGTCTTAGTCTGCCTCCGACAACAAATCCGCATCCAAATAAGCGCTGCTTTTGCCATCGATAACAATCGGCGTAGTAGATGGCGCCGTTTTTCATCGTGTTTCTGCCCGGCCCATCCCATCACCTTTCTTGGATTGCGGCTATGTTTGCATTGCAATGTTGAAGGGCCTCCGCTAGTTGGCCTATCTAGGGACCTAACATTCGAAGTTCGTTGGCCATCATTCATTTCCATGAGTTGTCAACAGTAGATCCGTTTATAACCGAGGCTTGTTTCTGCTTCGTAACTTTCATCTTTTTTTCCATTGGCGGGCAGTTACCCCGGCGGATCAACCCCCTACTTGGAGGCCAGTTCCATTTTTGATGCGCTTAGGTGAGGGATCGGTTAGACCGAAGCCAGTAACCCGCTTACAGATTTGAGCGCTAGCGATGGTATATTAAGGGCCCTTTCGTTACCATATTTTTATAAGCCTTAGTTTCGGAAATTCTTACCGGCCTGAGCTTCAAATATGTCGGAGTAGCCTGAATAAAGTCTCAAGAGCGTAACATCTGTTAAAAAATATAATATATGGTATGCGTTAGTTCAGTGGATCCGCATTTTAAAGGGCGGCGCATGAAGAACCTTGAGGATGCATATGTAAAAATCTGCGAAACCTCTCGGTTACCCCATATTTAAATACCTAGTCCTGCCATGTGTTCTGTTACACAATACACACGCTTATCGTTCGAAACTCATTGCGGGAATGGAACCCTTAACTTTTTTTTCAGAACACATGTACTGATCTGTGATGAATACTAGTAAGTTTGGTTTCAGTTTGCAAACTATTAACATGGTATGGGGCGTTTAAGGAAATCGAGTCGCGGTAATAACGTTACATAAGTAAAGAAAGAGTGCTGGCCAAATTTTCGAGTTGCTAAAACTACTCGGAATATCGAGAATATTCGTTTATCGGGCTATTGCTCTCTTTGGCGAATTATCTGAAGTAGAAGACAGGCCAAGAAGTGGTCGCCGCGCGTCGTCCGTACGAATGTAGTTCTAAAGACAGTGCGTAAACGAATCCGGAGAAATCCCCTTAGGAAGCAGAAGATCATGTCCAAGGAATTGGATACATCAACCAGATCAATGTCTTGGCTGATTAGGGATGATCGGTATATGAAAGCCTATCGTCGGTCCACGGGCCATCTTCTAACTCCCCAGCTAAAAAAAATTGGAAAGATGCAAGCGACTTTTGCAGTGGCACGTGGACAATGGCCATGAAAACATTCTGTTTACGGATGAGAGCATTTTTACCGTGGAAAAAGTTTTCAACAAACAAAATAACAAAATTTATGCCACTTCATCTAAGGAAGCAAAAAAAATGGTTCTAATGGTTCAACGTGGACATCATCCCACTTCCGTAATGGTTTGGTAGCGGGTCTCTCACCATTGTGTCACATCCCTCCATTTCTGTGAAAAATACATAGAAACTGGTGGAAAGGTTTTCCAAGAAGATGTGCTTGACCAATACCCTTTTCAATCGATACAGATGAATCTTCCAACAGGACTCTGCTCCAGCGCACAAAGCCAAATCCACGCAAGAGTGGTACACAGTCAATATACCTCGCTTTATAGCAGCAAAAGATTGGCTGTCGGGGTGTCCAGATCTAAATCCACTGAATTATGGTTTGTAGTCAGAATTGGAGAACATGGCCTGCAGGACCCCCAAAGAAATTTGGAAAGCCTTTAAAAAGCATTAACCAGAGCAGCGTTCACTATAGTATCTCCATGGAAAGCGTACGTGCCGGTATAGCCCAATGGCCACACCGTATGGAAGCTTGTGTTAAAGCAAAATACAGTCATTGTGAGTGAATCCAAGTTTCTTTAATAATCATTTTTGTGGTCTAATGAATGAAACAATTTTGAATACAATATGTTTGCTGTTTTTTTTTTATATAGCGTTTTATATTGTAACAGAACTTGTGGCAGGACTAGGTATATCCGAAGGTTGTAGGCCGATTTTTTCATTTTGGTTTCTGTTTTTTTTTTCTAAAATGCTCATTTAAATGCGTCTGTAAATTAATTTGCTCCAATTAAATGTTTAATATTGAAATACTCCTCTCAAATAAATTACTGTCCAAACAACAAATCAAAGCAATGGCCCGTGAGGACAATTATTTCAAATTATGTTTTTGGGTTTGTTTTCCAAATTAATGGCTGTTCGAATGAGTTTCCACTAAAAAAAAAGACATTTGATTGCGATTATTATCGATCGAATAAATTGAATTAAGTTGAACGTGGTGTACTTGCACACGACACCTATTCTAAACCAGGTCAGCCGTTACATCAAATTTGTATATTTATGTTTACTACCCATATTCCGGTCGGTACAAAAAAATCAACAAAACAAAAAATTCGTTCAACATATGTCTTTGAATTAAAATTTGAAGAGAAAATGGATGCGGTTGAAAAGTCCAATGAAGTACGAATAACTGACTGGCGAACTCAGCTTGAAAACTGTTTATTTCCCAATGAACTCAGTTGGAAAGAGTGCAGTTTTGTGTGTATTTTCAACAATTTTTTGGTCTGCCAAAAAGTTTTTGAAATTCGATTACCATAGTCATGTACGGATGCGAGTATACTCGCACACTCTCAAGTGAAAAACAAAACTTCTAACAGAGTTTTGTGTTTTTCTGTGTTGTGAACTGCTGCTCCATTGCGAAATGTTTTAGAGAGAGAAAATTCAATTTCCTGTTTTGGGTATTATGATTTAAATGGATTTTGAAAAATGGAACTGATTTACTGCAACGATTTTTCCATCCCTTGCAGTTTGGGGTCAAAGGATTTTGAAAAAAAACAACAAAATGTTTATATTCAGTCTGATTGAGATAGAAAACCTCGAGCCCTTGCAATGTGTAACTTTTTTTGTGTTATTTTTTTATTGATAGTGCGGAGCATGTCAATTTAATGAATATATTAACACTGAGTTTCTAACAAACGCTTTTTATTTTCCTTAAAAAAAATTCTGTAAAGATATTGGGTATATAACTTAATTGCGTGCGGTTTTTTTTTCAAAATTTGAACGTTTATTTCAGAAAAACATGTACAAAAGTATATTCAAAGTATTGCCCATCTGAAGCTATGACTTTTTCCCATCTTTCTGGCAATTTGTGGATCCCATCCCAAAAGAACTGCGCCGGCTTGGCAGCCAAGAATGAATCAAGCCAATTTTTGATATTCTGCTCTGATGTGAACAGTATTTCAGTGAGGGCGTTCTGCATCGAACGGAACAAATGGTAGTCAGAAGGGACAAGGTCTAGGTTATAAGGCGGGTGGGGTAAGACTTCCCACCCACTGTTTTCCAAACAGTTCTTAACCGGAATAGCAACGCGGGGCCGAGCGTTATCATGATGGAAAATAATTGCCTCGTGTCTGGTCGCATATTCCGGGCGTTTTTCGGCTACTGCTCTCTTCAAACGGATTAATCGTGTTCGATGGCGTTGTCCATTGATGGTTTCACCCGGTTTTAGCAGCTCATAATACAGCACACCCATCTGATCCCAGGAAATACAGAGCATTACCTTCGCGCCATGGATATTCGGCTTTGCCGTTGATTTGGCTGGTTGGCCAGGTTTCACATATGATTTTTTGCGCTTGGGGTTGTCGTAATGGATCCATTTTTCAACACCAGTAACAATTCGATGCAAAAATGACTTCGTTTTGTGGCGTTCCAGCAGCATTTCGGACATGCAAAACCGCCTTTCGACGTCTCTCGGCTTGAGTTCATGTGGAACCCAATTTCCTTGCTTTTGAATATATCCAGCTGCTTTTAAACGTTTTGAAATGGCTGCTTGAGTGACACCCAACGATTCTGTGAGCTCTTCTTGTGTTTGGCAACAATCTTGGTAGAGTAATGCTTCCAGTTCTTCATCTTCAAACTTTTTTGGCTGCCCAGGACATTCATCATCTTCCAAGGCAAAATCACCACTTTTAAATCGTGCAAACCACTTTTGGCACGTTCGCTCAGCTAGCGCATGTTCGCCATAAACTTCCACCAAAATACGATGACTTTCGGCAGCAGTTTTCTTCATATTAAAGTAATGAAGAGGAACTTCCCGCAAAAACACTTTTTCAGGCACAAAGCTCGACATATTTGAGTGAACAAAAAATTATTGTTGTTTACGCTTCTAATGAATGACATATACTGAAATGACGTACAGTTACAGTAGCTTTCCAGCGCATGTTCCAATGGAATAATACAAGTTACGCCATCTCTTAGCAAACCGCACGAATTAAGTTATAGACCCAATACATGTACGAGCCTGAATGTACAATCGTTTGTGTATCACTGTTAATGAGGTTATCAGAGTCAGTATAGATAAAATAACTTTAAAAATAATCACTTTTTTATAACCATTATTTTCTGTAAGAGATATTATCTTGATAAAGTTGTTAGTTGTATATATAAATGCGTATGTTATTGTTGCTCATTTACCCTTAAACTTTGCTCATCGCTGGAGAAACATGATAGCTACCCTGGCGTCTGGAAGACCCCAATTTGTTGCTGGTACTATTTAAAAAAAAGAAAAAAAACAATTTTAACAAAAATAAGTATTTATTGATATATGCATATGCATGCATTTATTTTAATGACAATCCTGGCACATAGATCGATGCGTTAGCCACAAATGGGGTTTCAGCACCTCCCACAACTTATCTTGGTCTTTCCTTTTCCCTGTCACTTGTTTTTCAAAATATTTCGCAGGAGAACTTTGAAATTTGATGGTAAATTGGGCCAAGTAAATCTCGTCTCCATTTGGGGTCTGATGAAATCCAACGCGAGGTTTTTCAGAAAGTGACGTGTTTTTTGGGGCTGATTTGATAAAATAATACATAGCCAATAGCCATCGTGTAGAAACACTGTACCTGTGACAAAGCTGGTCCATTAAATCAACATAACATTTGGTTTTGTAATACAGTTCCACCATCTCAAATAACTTCTGTGTCATTATCGACAACAACGGACCATTTTTATTTTTTGGATTTTGATGGACAGTAGGTCAAAAAAAACAAATTCCTCGGAAAAGCCACATTTTGCTGTTTTTCTTCTTCGATCTTCTCGACTTCTCCAATGCATTTGACAGCGTTGATCGCATGTTACTCTGCCAGAAACTCAAATTACATTTTGATTTCAGTAAAAGGTCCGTTCGAATGGTTTTTAATTGCTTACACAATCACCAACAAAGAGTTGTTCACAATAGTGGTTCTTCTAAATTCCGTTTTTTTAACGGCAGGAGTAACTCAAGGGTTAATTCTTGGACCAATTTTAGTCTGTCTTTTCATTAATGACCTGCCTAAAGTATGCTTAAATGTCGCAATCGATCTCTATGCTAATGATGTCCAGATATATGTATCTCTCGAGACCTCCTGCACTTGTTGAGGATCTAATCGTCAAAATAAAAGAAGAATTGTCTCAAATATATAATTATGCATGGACTCAATCTTAATCTAATAAAATCGCAGCTCATACCAATAGCTAAAAATATTTTCATTAGATATAGATGAATGAGGGGCACGCTATATTGGGTTAAAATTAAATTGCTCATCTCCACCGTAGATCGTATTAACTAAGTTTTTTAACGAATCTATGTTAGACCGCGTAAACTCTGGCTTTCATACAACAAAACTCAGCCTCAGCGGTAGTGTATTGTAAGCTCTCTATCACAACTCAAGTTGCTTGTTGCCTTCAATGAAATGATAAACTAGGTGTACGGGCTTTGTCGATACAGCCAGGTATCTCATCATCACAGTTCCGTCCTCGGATGCTACTTTAAGCAATTTCTTGAATTAAGATGTTTATGCACAAAATCATCTAAACGAGATCTCCTGCATATTTGATGGATAAGATACATTTCGCTCAATCAACCAGAACACAAAACATCATTACGCCTTTATTCCATTATTTAAATTTTTCGCGCCTTTTGTCATTCATGTAACTAGACTTTGGAACTTCCTACCTACAACAAAAAAACAAATAACGGACGCTTCAGTACTTGCAGTACTGCTGGCAGCTCTGTCCGTGAAACAGATGTGCAGATATTTTTTGAAGTCAATCGCATCGGTTGCTGTCATCTTATATCTACTATCACTCATATGTGACACTGTTGATTGCAGCGAATTTAGAAATAGAGATGTGTTGCAGAACAGCGCTGCGTGCAGCATTTATATGTAGCTTCGCGAATTAAAACATGTGTATTCTAATATCACTGCTCACAAAATTCTGCTCATGTTTTTGGGGCACTAAGGCATCTCATGTAAACACAACAACTAAATTTTTTACCTCTCTTACTCTTAAATTTGATGTATTTCTTCCTTTCTATTTTCTCTATATATTTTACATAAATTGTTAGCATTTATTTTTACTCTCCTATTTACTTATTTTTGTTTAATGTTTCTAATAATTTCCTTTTGTAATAATTCAACCTTTAAATATGTGCAGTACAAGATATTCTGTAAGTCTTATTTGTGCAAGTCCGAACTGAATAAATTGAAATTAAATCTTTGAGTTCAATGAAAAAAGGCGGAATTTTTTTTTGTTTCGACGAAGCGTTCTTAAAATCGTCACTTTTTTTGGAAACAATTTGATATTGATGTGAACCGGTTATCACATGTGAGATTTCTATAAGTTTCGTGAATTGTCTCGGTTAACTCCATTATAAAAGTATTCAGATGGAACATTTTTAGGGGCCGAATCATTGTCTAAATATGCAAAAGCACTGAACACAAATGCTATTTTCGGGTCGCATAACATCAGAATTTTGAAGCAATATTTGTCTGATTTACCGGAATTTACATTTTAAAAATACATCTGCCTCTGAATCTCAACAACATTTTGTCTAATGTACAGCAATAGAAGGACTATTAACCACTTGAAACACTGACAATATGATCGAAAACCTCTCTTTTGGGGCCAGTGTATCGTATTGTTGATGGTCTCCTCTGGTAGAGCGTCCATAAAAGGGCCAACAGTTTTTCAGGAATTCATAACTTACGTACGTCATAGTGGCACAAAAATATCCAATTCCAGAACTCCCGTTAGACATTTTCTTCGCAGTCACATGATTCATCTTTAGAACTATCAAGTTGTATAGCCCAAACAAGTAAATTACTTAGCGCATTGTTATCTATGTTGATACCCACATGCTTATCCTACCGTTTTTGTATTTTTCCCTCTGTTTTCCGATTTCAAACTTCGTATTGGCGTCAATTGTAAAAAGTATTTCATCGGTAAAAATAGGCTCCATGCTTGTTCCTTGACGAGTTACACCTTCAGGGCCAGGAGTTATAAAGTTTGATTAATGAATTTACTTACTAATCAAATGTATTCACAATTCGCAAAACACAGAATTCACGAAAATGCTACAGTACACCTAATCTGGGGTGTACTGAACGCCGAAGTTGTTCTACTGACCAACGTACCGCTCAAAAACACATTTATGTCGGACAATTAGCCGCCTACTTCCATTTTATGAGATTACTCTGAATAACGCCGAAATTAGTTTCATGATTTAAAAAATATTTTAAAAAATTAGTTTTTAGAATGCACTGAACCTCAGGAACCCTACCCTGGGTCAAAAAAAAAATATTTAGTCTGTGTAGTTTTTAATGTAAAAAAAATTGGTCTCCATTGTCAACATGTTTTTTTCATTACTGTGTTACTTTATCACTTTTTTTTAACATCTTGAATACCCTGTGGCTAGTATCCAAAAACTACATGCACCATTGAGTACTAAAAAAATTGCTATATATCCTTAATTTTTCCGTGCACACCTTTAGAGATTCTTTCATGTTGCTGTTTAAGTTTTATTTTTGAAAGTCGAGGGCTGCTTCAGTAGATAACTCGGTGTTACTTGATTTCACCGTGCGGCGAAAGCACCATCTTCTTAAAATATGTAGGTTGTTTTCTTTGGTTGAAAAAGAAAGTCTATCTTCCGAAATATTTTGTTGCCTTACTGCTTTCGCAAGACCATTGACGGAATAAACAAACAACACAATATACACTCGTGTAAGACGATCATTTTTAACTCATTTTCGTGCATCGCCAATATAAACCCTAAATCAGAGTTTTGTCTTTTTAAATCATTTGTCCAGTCGGATGAACTCTAAATACACCCGAATTTGGTTAATGACCATAATTCGTCGATTATGTTCTTTAAGGGCCCAGTCCTGCAGATCAAGGTTGTGCCAGGACAAGCGAGCAATCAGAAAAGATGCGCATATTCTTACAAATTGAAACGAGATAATAACGTACGGCTTTGCATACGAACACAGCAGATATCATAACCAATCATAAAGTGATGGCCTTATCAAAATTGGTGTCCCTCAGGGCTGGGTCGTTGGAGCTATATTATTTCTCATATATGTCAACTCATTTGTAGGAAAATTCAGGGCTTTTGCAGATGACCTTGGGATCGTATATGATTCCGCCAATCCCTTAAACTTAGTGGCTGATATAAACCCTTGATGTTGAATTGCTAAGACTTTGGTTCACGGAGCATAAGCTAATAGTAAACGATAAGACAAAACTTATGTTTATCAGTCTTACCACGAACGAGTCTCCAGATATTGAGGTCGTATTCCATGCTTCTAAATGTGCAAGGTTTAATATGTTTCACATTCCATCTTCTGTCCAATGCTCTAAAATTTAAAATGTAAGCCATTTTAAAGACCTATGTAGGTGTTATTATTGACCGAAATTTAGGTTGGTCTAACCATATTTTAAGTTTAAAGCAATGTCTGTTATCTACCGTTCGCTCATTCTACCGTCTAAAGAATCTTTTTCCTTTTAATACTCTAAAATCAATTTATTATGGGATATTCCAGTCGAAATTGCAGTACAGTATAGGATGTTGGGGAAGTGCTTACCTGAGTAAAATTCAGCCGTTGATTGTTCTACAGAAGTGTGTCATACGGAAGATCTGTGGGTCTTCTTGTCTGGCTCACTCCATGGAATTATTTAAATACATGCAAATCCTACTATAACTGAGCTGGTTATATGCAGAGTCCGATTTCTAACGCTTACAACTTGAGGAGCCATCAACAATCTCTTTTCGCTATTCCTGCTACAGAAATTCATATTCTATTCTATCCTGCAAATTATTCAATAGTCTCCCTGTAGATACGAGTACAAGATTCGTAGGTAATTTAGCTACAATCAGAACGAAATCGAGATTTTGCTACACTACATTGACTTTAGCTTTTAATATTTTAATATACTCAACAGATTTTCCTTATGAAATGTTTTTCCTTTTTGCATCTAGAATCAAATGGTTCTTATTGTTCACCCCACTGTTAATAGTTTAATATTAAGTGACATTTGCCTCTATTAATGTTATTTAATACAAAATGTCACCAACTATTCTCGCATTTTAAGCTGCAACATACTCGTACTTTTTGTTTTTTTTTTTTAGAAATTATTTGTAAATTGTAAAACGAGGATAATTATAAATACATAAATAAATAAATAAATAAATAAAAAGTACAATGATTATATTAAAAACTGTAAGATATACGCGTACTCCAGCCTTCGCTAAAGAAAAACAAAGAGCGTCTGTTTGAGTACAGATGTTTAGTTTGCGACCGACATTGGCAACATTTTTTGAAGCGAACACCTTGTAACAATATGAATTAAGGGACTATTCCTAAACGTAAATCCGATTCGCACTCATGCCCCACAGAGAAAAAAGACGACGCTACAAAAGAATGCTTCTACGAGTACCTCGCCAAAACATAAAAACAATGTCCGAAGTATGATTTTGAAATCCTATTAGGTGGTTTTAATCCGATATTGTAAGATAGAACATTCTTGGCAGCGCCGTTGGAAAATTGACTTTGTTGCGGACGAGTATCACTTTTGCTGGTACACGGTCTATTCACCTTAATATCCATGGCGATTACGATCTGGCAAACGACGCCAGATTTAAAAAAGAAACTCAAAGAATTTGAATCTACTTATGACATTGCCAGAAATGTTAACATTGGTCGTCATAGATGAATAGGAAATGTAGAGCAAATGAACACCAAACCATTATGTTCTTGTAGGCCCGCACGTCCCCATAGAGTAAAAAGACGACGACACCAAAGCAAGTTTCAACGAGCTCTTGAATAATACATACAATCAATGCCATAGCTATGACATTGAAATTGTCCTGGGTGATTTCAATGTGAAGGTGGAAAGAGCAGGCATATTTGATAGTATTGGTGAAAGATAAAACTTGCAAGATGCTACCCTCGCGATCGACACAAGATAGTTCTCCAAGATTATGGATGTCCGAACGTTCCGAGGAGCCAAGGTCGACTCGGACCATTACGTTATTGTGTTACAGATGACTCAAACATCCAACGTAGAGAAATTTCACGTCACACGGCTACAATCGCAGGAGATACTCAAATCCTTTTCCGACCGAGTCTCCCTTACTCTCTCTGTCGCAGTTGAAGCTGAGGATTTGGAAAGATCATTTCTGTAAACTGGACAGGCATTTTGAATCTTTCAACCTGTTCAACGTAGACCAATAATTTCGCCAATCCCACCTGTTTGCAGTAAAGATAGCGATATCTAATCTCAAGCCAACAGGGCAAATGTCGAACAAATGGTATGTCCGACGAATGGAAAGAAGAAAGAAGATTCTACGAACTTCCCTTACCACAGGGGCATCAGTCTTCTTTACATCGCCTGCAAGATCTTCTATGCCCTATTGTGTGACCGCCTGATGACGTTCGTCAAAAACTTCATTGGTCCATATAAGTGTGGTTTCAGAACAGGACAGTCCACCGTCAGCCAAATATTCGCACTACGGCGGATTTTGCAGAAAACCCATGATCTTGAGATAGATACACACCAGATTTTTAAGGCCTCAATAGAAACGAGCTATACAGAGCAATGTCTAGTTTTGGCATCTCTGCAAACTCGTCCGTCTGTATAGGATAACGACAGAGAATGCAAGGTTGGTAAAGATCTCACCGAGACCTTTGGTGTAAAAAAACGATTTAGACAAGGTGATGCGCTGTTAAGCTATTTCTTCAACATTATTCTTGAAAGAATGGTCCAAAACAATACAAGAGGCACAATCTTTAAAAAGTCCGTTCAATTACTCGCTAACGGCGCGGATATATCTAAATCTATTATTTTAATTCGTGGCCTGGAAGGACTGCGCTGCTATAAGCGAACAATTCAACGTTTAGTGAAAGACTTCGAATCGACTTTCTTATTCCGCCGCCGCCGCCGAGACAGCAAAATTCCAGAAGTTATGAGAATAGTACGGACGAATTCATGTCGGACATCGTATACGAATAATTTTTTTTTTGAAGTGGCTTACATGCTGAGATGATTTCGGCGAGTCAGTTACAGTCAATAAACGCCACTATCGCCTGATGTTTGTCTGTTTTGTTAGCTTAATTCTAAATGAAAGGCTTGGAAGACATGCATAAGCACCGTCTTGCCACACACCGAGTTCCACAATCGATTCATTAATTGAAATGGCTGGGTCATTTAATGCCTCTACACTCTTTTTGTTTCAGAGCTACTCGACGATTAGTTGGAAATCTGCCGACTGTTCTATAGTCATTGGAACAATAGAGCAATAATCAAGTTTAAAGCGAAATACTTGCAGCGATTGTCCCCGGTAATAGAACTATTTTTTCTTACTTATGCAGGCTGGAGAAGTGCATACGGAGGAGATATGACAAAGTAGCCAATCGCCCCTGATAGAAATGGATCAACTGTTAAAGACCCACGATGGTGTGTAATCGAAAAAAGCCAAACCAATTATAGGTTAATAAATGAGAGAACTTCTGGAAGAGTTCCTTCGAATCCCAGTCACTTGGTTGATTTACTAAAGGAATTTCAGACACAGAGGCAAGGGTACAAGCCATACGAAATATCATAGAAGTACCTAATGTGTAGGACAATAGTTTGGGAGTGGCAAAGCCGTGATGTAAAATTCTGTCTTCATGATACCAGCGTCGTCTTTCGAATACTGCCTTTCCCCTTGACTACATTTGTAGGGACTGCCGATACTTGTTAGTTATTAGCTGACAAAGTCCTACTTAGACTGATTTATTTAGTTATAAGAACCCAACAAGATATTTTGTGATTCCATTTAATAGGAAACCTTCTTAATGACCTTGTTTTGCCGCATTCCAAAGATTTGAATACGAAAATTGAACAAAATCTCATTACAGCAATGAAATTCACAGAGCGTAAATTCAAAGGGGGCAAGGCAAAATATTTGCTGCCATAAAGTAAAGACGCATTAAATGCTTATGCCACTTACAGTCTATATTAAGCGATTATGACTTTTTAATGTGGTAATGAATAAACCTCCGCCTCCGCCTTTCCTATTCAGTAATTCTCTTCACGCAAACGGACACGTTTCACTTTAGCTGGTACTTTACCGTGGTATTTTCAATTACACACTCGAATTTTTCAACCTTTTTCTATTCTGGATACCTTTGCCATTCTGGATGGGTTTGCCATTTCTGAATACGTTTGCCTTTTGCCTATTCGAATGCGGATACAAACCGAGCTCTGGCTTAAAGGAAACCTCTAGTTACATCAGCTTGAAGATGAATTAATGGAAAAAGCAAAGTTCAAAACAAATATGGAAACATAAAGTAAATAGAATGTCACTAAGGGGGTTGTATACAATGGCCAGACTCACCTTTTTAGCTGGAGGGTAAGGCAAAATAGGGTCTACTTATGCACACGTATGCATAAGTGTCCTATGAATTATATGCCGACGCAGGATACAATTTTATGTTAACATACAAGTAGCAATTAAAGCCCCACAACCATATCGTCCTTTAGTCGGGATTCTTCTCTAATTCTACTTTGATTCTACTGCGAAATCTGTTCTCTGTTCTTCTCGTGCCTTTGGTTTCGTCTACGGACAGTATGCCTAAAAAAGCAGGCGGAAAGGCAAACCTGTAATTAAAGTAATCTGTTGTAATTTATTTTGCATGCAAATTAACCGCACCATTACGTTTGCTCTCCAGGGACTATTTAAAAGGATTAACTTGCCTTCTGAATGTTGATTTCAAATGGACATACAAAAGTGTCTTTCTTTCAGAGAACTTCCTTATCGTTGTTGGTGGGATTCTTTTGAGCTTTCTTCTTTTGGTTTTTTTCTTTTTGAAGGCAGAGGCAAATAAAGGAAGAGAAAAGGCAAATTAAAGAGTAAATTACTTCTCGTTAATTAAAGGAAGTTAAAGTTAAAATGCCATTCCCTTATCACCACCACCGTCACTAGCACTGGTAAATCTTGATTGCACTTTATGGTCTGTTTCGGTGTTTTGTTTTTTTTTTCTTCCGTTTTTGCTTTTCTATCTCGTTACACAGAAAATTTAGAGAAGGTCAACCATTTATGTCAAGTAGGTACTTTTGAAAAGGAACAGAAGAGTGGATGAGGCGTTTACGGCAGGCTTCTTCGGACTTGGAAATGATTTTCAATGGAAAACGATTGGAAAAATCTCGAGATGTTAGTCTCTATGACTTTGAGAAATGAGCATATTCGTATTCCAACGCCTACTTGCAGAAAATGTTCCTTTGCCACTCTGTACGTCATTATTTTGAAATTCTTCTTGCAACTAGGAAATGGAGAAGGATACTCATGACTTCTTTACAACAGTTCTTGACGAAAACTATCGTTAACCATTTTAAACTAGACAATTGCTACGTAATTTTCTTAAGTAACACGTTAGAAATCTGTTCAATGGTAGACCACATTTCAAATGAGCACGTTGATTCGTCGCGTTGTATAAATTTCAGTGTCTTATAGTCACTCTGCGCAGATAAATTCCTAAGCTTCAAACAACTCATCCCTGTAAACTGTCTCGACAGGAATATCTTCTAATATGGATGACATTTATCTTTAATCGAACGCTGATGGACGTTGTTGTATAAGGGGGTTAAAGGTGTTGTCGCACATCAGTTACGCGACGAAATTTAGAGCCTTGCCTTTCCTCGAGGTTTGATTTGTCAATAGACTATATTCATGTTTGTGCTCTAACACCTTCAGAACACCACATGAACTGAATTCTCGTACATTGAGCACATAGAAACAATTCCCAAAAAACAATATGGCAAAGCTAGAACACCAATTGAAGTGGACTAAGGAGCTTCTTTAAGATTTCAATTGTTTTCAAATGATTTCCTGTTTTCTCGATAACGTTAATGTGGATGCCAAGAAGACACCGTCAAATTGAGAGATCTGTTTCTTGGGTCACTACAATGACTATTTTAAGAGATTGAAATCGTAATACGTACAGAACTTACTTACTTAAAGTGGCGCTGAAGTTCAGGGTGGAGCTTGGCCTCAGCTAACAAACATCTCCAGTCAGGTCGACTTTTACCTAGTTGCCTCTAGTTTCGCACGCTTAGTTGACTAAAGTCCCCATCCACTTGTATGCGCCACATGAGTTGAAGACATCATTTGCTGCGCTATCCCCCGAGGGTCGGATTCGAAGACTTTTCGGACCGGATCATTGGTGTTCATTCACTCTTTGGGAAAAGTCCATGTCGCTGTACAATCTGTACAGTTCTGTTCTTTAACCCGAAGAATTTAATTCTTAAAGTAGCCAAGAATGTCCATGCCTCTACGCCATAGAGCGGGACTGGGATAGTTAAAGTCTTATACAGGGTAACCTTAGTTAAGGCCTTGCTAGACCGTTGCCTTCTTAGCCCAAAAAAGGAGCGATTAGGAAAGGTTAATCTTCGTTTCTTCTTAGCACTGGTGTCGTTGTCTGAATTTATAGGGGAGCCAAAAGAGACAAAATCCCTAACTACCTAAAAGTTATAGCTGTCTAGAGTGACGTTCATTCTAAGACATCGGTATTGCGTGTTATTGATTTTGCCCTCGCTGATCGTTAAATCCATCTTCACGGTCGATTACATGTTGAGATTTTTATGGGAATAAAATACCACGGCATACCAATGTGACTCAAAAGTAGTCACAATTTGTAGTCATTCATTATGACATTCCATCTGTCAGCTCTTTAGAAAACACCAATCTGCATGCTGCATACATAGCATCCATCTCAACGCTTCCATATTGCGCAATGTGTCAACCTACACTTGAGTACGTCCAAAATTCGATGTTACAATTACACTTTAGGGCTCTTTCCGAATAAATTGAGAAAAATATTTGTCCAGCTCGTTCTTAGAAAAGGAAATCATTTTCCTTGTTCTCCAACAAATTCATTTCGAGGCGTTAACTTCAAGTTGCCTTTTATGGTTTCAAGTCTGACATACACAAAATAAATGCTTGTATGCCTAAGGGTTTCGTTCTATCACCGATACCTTTTATTATTCATAAAGATCGATTGCCTGCCTCTTTAAATCTATTACTCTTCTCTTCTAGCGATAATAGTACATCCCGCTTTTCATATTCGTTTCCGAACTCACGTTCCTGGTTAAATAGGGGGTCTATCGTATATTATGTTTCGATATGAACTGCATTTTAACAAAATTAATGAGGAAAGCACCAGTAGAGTGAAATTGAATGCTTCTCAAATGCCATGCTGGGTAGCTTCATAAAAGCTAAATTTGAGTCCAGCCATTATACATGAATAGCTGAAATCGAAGAACTTTCAATTCTTGGTGTGTGTGTCCAACTAACGTTAAAGTGGCCATATATTTGATGTTGCTAAAAATGTTACGAAATATTTAGCTTTGCACATTGGTCCTTTTGGTTTTGTCCGTGGATCACGTTAAAGAATTTTAGAGAGTTTGCAAACTTTGTCAATGAAGGTCTCGACAAAGGCCTCCACACACTAGTGACATTCATGAACTTCAGTAAAGTGTTTGACACATTGAACCATTTAAAACTTCCCTGGAGAGTATTGGGATTCGTGGTGTAATGGCTGTTTGGTTAAAGGATTATTTATATAGCCGACATTTTTGTGTAAAAGTTATGGATGTGTACAGTGCAAGAAAACAGGGGTATTACGAGGTCCCTCAAGGGTCAAAACTTGGGCCCATTCTATTCATTCTTAACACTAACGAGCTTCTTCGGATATTTAAGAAATTTACTTATACAGATAATACTGTTATAGTGGTCTGCATAGGTCGAAAACAACGACAGATATAATGCAGCACGAAATCAGCAATGCCGTTAAGTGGGGTCATGACCATGAACGTTAGGAGCCGTACAGACTCTTGGAAGATTGTGCCTCTAGGGTTCGCTTGTGAGTTCCATACAATTATTGCAAGTATGATCTTCAAATGCGACCTTAAAATGAACGGTGATGAATATCAATTCAAATTTGTTTAGGATCTGAAACCAACCGATGGGTAGCAATCAGATTCTAACTTCGTTTTTCAAAAGTGGACGGAAAATTTGACTACCGTCGGCTAAGTTAAATAGTCAATTCTGTCAGACGAGGGGATGTTGGTTTTTGTTGTTATTATACAGCCTACAGGAGAAGCTCTTCCATATTTTCAGCACCGACTGTGACTCTACTATCTGGCTTCCTTGCTCATGTCTACATGTATCTGTCTGATTCTGGAATGTGCATTTGCAATATCTTTGATGACGCATTTCTCGTGCTCTTTTTTCTACTGTACTCGTAGAGCCCAAGGACAGCTCTTGTCCTTTTTTGGCACTGAAACACCCTTCTTGTTAGGCTACATGTTCTTGACGACATTTTTCATAAAACCAGGCATTTCTCGCATCTGACGGCACATTGATAACTTCCGCACTTATCTTCGGTATTTAATGCTGGCGGCATAGGAGTTCCTGCTAGATTTAGGAATACGCTTTGGTCAAAGACTCTGGCGGTTTTTTGCTTTTTTAGCTTTTACACGTTCACAATAGTTCTTATTGGATATGGCGCTTGGAAGATATGCATTCGTACCTTAATTTCAACGAGGCAGTAATCCGAATTCATGTAGGCTGCCCAGAAAGGCTGACCTTTAGAATACTAGAGTCATGCCTTACATTGATAGTAAAATTATCAATCTGGTTGAGCGTATCGTGATCACCATTTTCGTATTTTTGTGGCCGCTATGGTGATATTTTATTCCGCCGCCAGGTCAATAAGGCTACGTGGTGTCTTGAAAGTTTTACTTCCGTGGGTTCGTGGGCGCATATTAGCCTTATCCTTTCGAGTTAAGTCTTTATGGAAATTATTATAAGATGTTGGTTCAAGTTCAAGTCGGAAGCTCAAGGCCCTTTTTCACGTTTACTATGTTTGACAAATTCACATTCTTATAAGTGCAGTTCCTCTTCCCTATAGCAATCACTATAGTAGAAATCACAGTCTTTTTTATCCTCGGCGGCCCATCCAAATGCACTTTGGTGATGGAGTTCGAAGGCCATTTCTAATTGCTCGTCTGCACGTGGCCTGTTATCAGCCCAAACCATACACATGCAGAGCGGAAATTCGCAGTCCTTTAAACATTTGCACGGGTCACCAATAGTGAATCCATTTTTTCTGACGCCATTCGTTGGTTCGCTACTTCTTTTTAATCTCTTCAATATGGGTCTGAGAGCCCTATGAAGTCGTAGCCAGTATTATGCCACTAGCCATGTCAGCCTGCATGGGATAAGGTGCTAAGGCTGGAGAATGATGTGGATGAACCATTTTTTCCCAACCGAACTTCTGTAACTGGCACATGTGTAGGAGGACGAGCATTATCCTGATGGAATAGAAGACGCCTTCGATTTACCAGTCCTGGCCTTTTCTGTTCTTGTTCCTACATTTATATATACAGCTTTTTATAGTCAACTTGGCGCTGATAGTGTGGTTCCGAGGCAACAGCTCAGAATGGGTTCCCCCCAGCGTCCCACCATACAGACAGTAGCGTCTTGAGCGTGTAACGTTCATCTCTCGGACATTGTCCCGTGCTGTCTTCTGGACTAAGCTATTAACGACGACATTAAATGTGATATTGTAAAGAACCAATTTTTCATCTTTGGCAACATGAAGCGCGATGCAAGCTTAAATTTTTTAAGAGGCTATTGATTAAGAAGTCTTGTCAAGAAACACTTAGCAGAATCAATGTAAGACCCTTCTTACCGCAGTCCTATTCAATGCGACAGAATCATTAAGGCAGAACAAAGATTTCTCAGGCCTCTATGGCCTACTTACGATGTTACTGCCATTCAGCTCTTATTGATAGTTAGTGAACGTAGGATTACAAAACCAAGTTCAATTAGACTTCCCTTTCAATACAAGATTTCAAGGAGCCTCGACCCCTACCAATGCTTTTCCTTCTCTAAGTAACCTACCTTTAGGTAAGATTAACAATTTCAACCCCCAACTACCATGAGCCTTATGTTTAAACAATGTGGTAAGAAGGTGTCCAATCTCTGCCATATTTGCAGTATTAAAGTGCTTAAAATGCAAATTACTTCAATTTGCCCAATACGAGTATTTGGAAACCGCTTTCCAATTCAAGGATTCAATGCGGACTCTCTAGAGAATATTTGCCGGATTCATGTGATCCATAATTAAAAGGGATTTGTGTGCCCCAAAACCAAGTCTCTAGTCCCTAGTCCCAGATGAATGAATAATGCAATAATGCAAATTGCGATTAGAGTCCAATTGGACAATAACCACAATGAAATGTTTAACCAATCAATACTAACAAATCTATTCAATTGCTTATAACAAATTCGAAGCATAATTGGTCTACGACCTGTGGTTACGACCTTCTCCTATTTCGATTCTGTTGTCCTTTATTGTTATTTATGGATTCCCACAACTAAAATCACACAAGAAGAGAAGATTTCGAATTAATTGGGCTAACGGTTTCCAGCATACATCTTCTGGGATTCCATTTGCTGTTTGTTGACCTAGAAATGCTCCTGTGATGTGATTTTGAATTAAGTTTCGAACTATGGTAACAGAAAAATATTCAAAGATACATGCATAGTCAGTTTAATTTGGAAATACTCCATGGTTTTTTAACTGTCAGTTTATACGAGTATCACCAAATACAATGTCATGGTGAAACCAAAACTCTCCCTTTCCTGCTCCAGATACTCGTACTTAGTCAGAATTATGACTCACGAAACTCATACAATCCGCTTGATTGAAGATTTAAAAAGGAAACGCGACTTATTTGGAGAATACGAGTTCTCCAAAGGCAACTATAATGAATTCTAAATTCATTGTCCTCCTTCCTAATTCAATTTCAAACCATCACTCCACGTACAACATTTGTACGAGTATTATCCTTTCCCAACATACTTGAGTCATTCAAAAGTGAAAACAAAAAAAGAAAAAAACACAATATGTAATTTCAGACAAGATAACAAATTCGAATTCGTGCACATGTGACATTTTCTTGCAATCGTATTCACCTGGCATTTGAATAAGATACAGATAGCCCTCCACTATGGTACCATAGCTCATCCATGGAAACGTTCGCGGTCGTATTGTATCGCTAGCTAAAAAGGAATTTTCAGACATTTAATGCATCGCCAAACACAATGTAACACGGAAAACAAATTGAACTACTTTTGCCATTTGGAAATATGAAATTTTCCAAATATGGTTTGGTTATCCTTTTGTGTTGAATAAATTAATTTGAGTTTTTATCATTTTTGGCATTTGGTGGTACAGTAGTACTTTAAAGGAGGTGAAGGCAGAATTTTTTTGTGTATACGAACAATGTCTAATCTTTTCAATAAATTAAGAGGGAATAACTAGGCAACATCAAGGGTTTCAATGACTGCAGGTTCCATAAAGACCTTCGAAATATTTAATTAGTTATCGGGCTTCTCAATATCTCTCTGGTTTTCTTCATAGTCAGTCTGTACCCACAGCCGAATTGTAATCGTCAATGTGATTCAAAAATTCAAAACTGGACTGTCAGGACGTCCTTTTAGAAAATCGTCTAGTTTCCAGCTCTTACATACAATATATTTGCCTTCTTAGCTAATTGTACGAGTATGTTGGCTCCTTCGCCAGATTTTATGTGAAGTAGAGCATCGTGAGTTTCAACTGTGTCACCCAATTAATAATGAAATGCTGGTATTGCCATAGACATTTTCAGATTTAACAGCTTTTTGAAGGTTGCCACGTCTTGAGCAGTTACATAAGGGCTTATTGGGTAGCAGGACCGCTGGTTGTTCATACCAGGATTTTAAACTCTATACCATGGACGAATATGTGGACCAATGACCCCAATACAGTTTCGCTTTGATATTCCCAAAAGGGCGCAGCAGGATATACATATATGCGGGCATTCAGGCGTTAAACACTAGAGAAATCCGTCGGCTTTTATTTTTTTAATCCCGGGATAGAATGCGAGCTTCTCAGGCGGCCCAGCTCGTATCCAATTATTTGGAAAGAGGAAGGACGCTAAGTATGGTAGGATTTTACATCTTCACGCACCAAGAGTCTAAATTTTCAAGACAAGGTGTTTTGGAATACGTGTCGAAGACTGAATAGTTCAGGAAACTAAAACAATGTACATCGTAAACGTAATGTCCCTATGAGATACCAGGAGTGCGCTTATAGTTACCAGCCTTACACCCGAATGGGAGCTCTGCAGATGTGAACTGTTCAATTTTCGTCTTAATTGTGGGACACGAATAAAAAAAAATTAAAATAACAATAACAAAAATGTTAATGGAATCATAAGAAGAATCCCTACTCTGTTCACCAATTTATAAGGACGCAGAAGAGTTTCAAGAGATTCTTAAAATAATGCTACATGGCCACAATCTGAAATTTCGAACAGGAGAGATCTTAAGGAATAATATTGTTAAAGCATTGAGATCGTAACAAATACTGATGTAAGTCAATCCAGCAAAAATGCGAGTACTCACTGGAGCCCAAAAGCGTCGAATTTTTTATTTTTAATTTTTTCCGGGGGGTAGGTAAGAACCTTCATAGGCACCATAAACACGTGCTCATAAGAGCACCATCACACACCAAAGCAGACACCATAAGCACAAACACCTGCTGCCTACCACAGTAGCATAGCAGCGCCCATCATAAGCACGGGCTCATGGTAGTATGAGATTCCTTACTTACTTTACTTTAGGTGGCGTTACAGTCCGGGGTGGACCTGGGCCTCAGTCAACAAATTTCTCCAGTCAGCTCAATCCCTGGCTAGCTGCCTCCAGTTTCGCACGCTAAGTTGGCTGAGGTCCTCTTCCACTTGCGTGCGCCACCTGGGTCTTGGCCTTCCTCTACTGCGCTGTCCCTCGGGGGCGGATTCGAAGACTTTTCGGACCGGAGCATTGGTGTCCATGCGCTCTACATGACCCAGCCATCTCAGTCTTTGGATCTTCACTCTTCTGGCTAGGTCCATGTCGCTGCACAGTCCATACAGTTCGTCGTTGTATCTCCTCCTCCACTCACCGTCAATGCAAACGGGACCGAAGATCGCCCGAAGAATTTTTCTCTCGAAGCAACCAAGAACACCCTCATCCATTTTTGATAATGTCCATGCCTCTGCGCCATAGAGCAGGACCGGGATTATTAAAGTCTTATAAAGGGTGACTTTTGTTGTCCGAGAGAGGGCTTTGCTACTCAATTGCCTTCTTAACCCAAAGAAACAGCGGTTGGCAAGAGTTATTCTTCGCTTGATCTCAGCGCTGGTGTCGTTGTCTGTATTTATAGCGGAGCCTAGGTAGACAAAGTCCTTAACTACCTCAAAGTTATATCTGTCGAGGGTGACGTTCTGTCCGAGACGTCGGTGTTGGTTGTCCTTTTTGCTTGACAGCATATACTTGGTCTTGCCCTCATTGACCGCTAAACCCATTTTCGCCGCTTCCGTTCCAATACTCGCGAAAGCGCCACTGGCATCACGCTGCTTTCTCCCGATTATGTCAATATCGTCGGCGTATGCGAGTAGTTGGACGGACTTTTGAAAGATAGTGCCTCTTGTGTTTGCTCGTGAGTTTTGCACTATTAAAACTAGACATTGCTTTATATAGCTTGTCTCTATAGATGCTGTCATACGCGGCCTTAAAATCGATGAATAGGTGGTGTGTGAAGCTCATGGGTCTTCTCCAGAATTGCCTTAGTGTGGATATCTGGTCGATGGTGGACTTTCCTAGACTGAAGCCACACTGATATGATTGTTGACGATAAGATTTTGCATGCGATATTAAGAAGACGGATGTCTCTATAGTTGGCGTAGTTCAGAGGGTCTCCTTTCTTGAGAATCGGACAAACAATGCTGAGGTTTCATTCATCAACCGACCATATTTTACAGATGAGTTGGTGTATGCTCCTTACCAAGTCATCGCCTGCCGCTTTGAAGAGCTCGGCAGTCAGGCCATCCGCTCCAGCAGCTTTGTTGGACTTAAGCTTCGATATAGCTATCTTCACTTCATCCAGGTCGGGTGGACGGAATTGTTGGTCATCATCGTCCAGGTTGAAAGGTTGATTCTGCCTGGCAGCGGTATTTGGTCCGTCATCGCCGTTATACAGTCTGCAGAAATGGGCTTTCCAAATTCTCACCATAGACTGCGATTCTACTACGATGTTCCCTTGTTCATCTCTACAGGCGTTTGTGTCCGTGGCATGTTCTTTTACCTTTTGGTAAAACTTCCGAACCTCATTCCTGGAGTAGCATCTCTCAATTTCCTCGATCGCGCGCTTCTCATGCTCTTTCTTCTTCCTCCTGAGAAGCCGGTGCTCGTCTCTCCTCTTCCGCTCATAGAGCTCATGAGCAGCTCTGGTCTTTCTAAGCAGCGCCGCGTTATATGCATCTTGCTTAGCTGCATGTGCTCGCCGGCATTCATCATCGAACCAGGGGTTTCGTTGTGGTGGACGAGTGAAACCCAGCACATCAGAAGCGGCATCTCTGATGGCGTTTTGGCAGTGTTTCCAATGGTCTTCGATGCTTGATGCTGGTGGCATTGGACCTCTTAAGAGATTAAGAGACACTCGATCGGAAAAGGACTTGGCGATCTCTTGCGATTGTAGCCGTCTGCCGTCGAATTTTCTCACAGCATTAGTTTGTCTTGGCGTAGTTTGGGATATCCGCAACCGTACCTTGGCTACAACAAGGTAATGGTCCGAGTCGATGTTGGCTCCTCGCAACGTACGGACATCCATAATGCTGGAGGAGTGTCTTGCTTCGATCGCAATGTGATCAATCTGGTTGACTGTTGATTGATCAGGAGTTCTCCAAGTCCCCTTGTGTATGTCGAGATGTGGGAACCGCGTGCTAGCCATGACAATGTTTCGCCCCGCCGCAAAGTCGATTAGCCTGAATCCGTTATCGAAGGTGGTGTTGTGCAGCCTATATTTTCCGATTGTTCCACCAAAGATAGCCTCTCTTCCTAGCATTGCATTAAAATCACCGAGGACAATTTTAATGTCATAGCTAGGGCATTGCTCGTAGGTCTTGTTGAGGAGCTCGTAGAAGGCATCCTTGGTGTCGTCATGTTTCTCCTCTGTGGGGGCATGCGCGCATATGAGGCTTACGTTGGCGAATTAAGCCTTGATGCGGATTGCTACGAGGTGCTCGCTCACATGCCGGAAGCTGAGGACTTCTTGTCTTAGTCTGCCTCCGACAACAAATCCGCATCCAAATAAGCGCTGCTTTTGCCGTCGATAGCAATTGCCGTAGTAGATGTCGCAGTTTTTCATCTTCTTTTTGTCCGGCCCATCCCATCGCATTTCTTGGATGGCGGTTATGTCTGCTTTGCAGCAGTCTAGGGCCTCCGCTAGTTGCTCGGCTGCACGTGGTCTATTAAGGGATCTAACATTCCACGTGCATATCCGAAGCCCATTGTCCTCAAATCGTTTGCGTGGGTTGCCAATAGTAGATCCGTCCATATCCGAGGCTTGTTGATGCTTCGTAACTTAATCTTTTTTAATTGGCCGGACAGTTACCCCGGCGGCACAACCCCCAACCTGGAGGACCAGTTCCATTTTGAGTGCCCCTAGGACGAGGGGTCGGTTACACCGAAGCCAGTAACCCGTTCCGGGATGTGAGCGCTGCCGTTGGCCCTTATAGGGCTCGTCCGCCACCATCTCTTTTCCAAGACCCTGACTAAGTCCTGGAAATCCTTTCCGGCCTGAGCTCCAAATATGTCGGAGTAGCCCGGATAAGGTTTTGTTTTGTTTTTTCCGACACTAATCCTGGTTAATGGCGCAGGAAACTCGCCATTTGCCCCCTTCACTTCGCAACCTCTAGTGAGATTCCCAGATGGCGCCACGGGGAGGCGTGAAGTAGGACTTATTAGCAGAGCTGGAAGATGTTCGGCTTCAGAGGCTCATTCTCGTCATTGAAGGAACCAGCACCTGTCGGAAGATGCTACTTCTACGAGGCCTTATACTAATCGTTGCCATCTAGTATGAGATTCCTACTCAATAAAAAAAACTTCCTTAACAAGTAGTTCCATCTTCTGTAAAATGTTCACGTTTTTTTAGGTAGCCCTCCAGCGAAGGCAGCTACTATTTCCGTTAATTCATACGGTCTGTCCTTACGGCGCTAAGTCGAACGGTCTTATACTACGTAGTCGACGCACAAGATTGGTCTCGTCCAATGTCCGGATTATTTCTGGGTTGCAGTGATGCACAAGACGAGTACGAAGATTTCGAGCAGAGCTTGCTACTTCGTCTTTTACGGTAGCAAATCCTAGGTCACGGTGAATATCGCCATTCCTTAGATACCATAGAGTATTCACGATTGCTCTTAGCGCTTTGTTCTGAAACTTTTGTAGAATACATATGTTACTTGGTTTAGTACAAACCCAAAGCTGTATACCGTACGTCCAACACGGTTTAAGCACTTCCTTATATAAAATCAGTTTGTTGTATAAGCTTAGTCTTAGTGCCTCGTTTACAAACGAAATTTTTATAGAATTAATAAATAAATGTAAATTATCTACCTCTTTATAAGTAAGATTGACATGAGTCGACTTGGTCTCGTTTAGCACGATTCTCCAGGTAGGGCCCGTTGGAGTTTTATCGTCGAAGATCCTACCGTTTGGCCTGTGGCAAGAAAAGCCGTATCGTACGCGAACATGGCTACTACTATCTGTTCATCCTGAGGTATGTATATCTCTTGTGTACAGAAGGAATAAGTACGGACCAAGAACACTTCCTTGTGGCACACCAGCTTGAATTTCTTTGAATTTCGAGTATTCAGACCCATATCTAACCCGAGACAGCCGGTCTTAGGGTATGAATTTACTATTTTTAGGTAAGGTAATTTGTCAGGTAAGATTTGGCTTAGCTTATACTTCCGGCTCTCGTGCCAAACCTTGTCGAAGGCTTGTGACACATCGAGAAAATCGCTAGAGCATAATTGCTTTTTTTTCTAAGGCGTTTTCAATTTCATTTGTGAAATTGTCAAAATTGTCAAATGCTTGACCCTAAAGCCGAACTGGTGATCCGGATTTAGTCGTCTCTCTTCATTTATACGTTTCAACCGTTTAAGCAAAAGAATTTCGAATACTTTTGAAGTTATCGGCAGGAGCGAAATTGGTCTATACGAACTTGTCGTTAAGATTTTTCCCTGGTTTCGGAACCATTATAAGTTCGGCGACTTTCCATTGGTTGGGAACATATAAAAGTCTTATTGAAGCAATTATTATATGCAGTAGCTTGATTACCGCTTTTCCGGGAAGCTCTTTTAGAATCCCGCTCGCAATCAGATCGTTTCCTGGAGATTTATTATTTTTCAACTTTGCTAAGCGTCGAATTGCTGCACTCATTACAAACGTTATTAAATCCGAGAAGGCGAAGCGGCTAGAAGAGTCAAATATGAGCTGGTGCATAGAAGAAAGGAAGAGGGAATAAAGTGGGCCCAGAAACAGCAATCGTCGCACCACACGTAATGTCACTTAAAAACACATGCCTAAAGGACACGCTAAACACCAAGAGTCTGCTCGAAATTCCCACTTAGAAGCCATCAAAGGCTCAACTGGAAGCAATAAAACAGGAAGCATTTCTAAGCAGAGAATATCCTTATGGACCAGAAAATCAAAATAATAAGGAGGATCCCACTAGAAGAGATGGGCAAACGCAACAAAAACTGATTCATCTTAAGATTTATATTGAGACGGATGGTCGTCGATTATTGCCCATGACATAGGAAGTAACAAGTGAACCGTATCTGAGGTCGGCAAAATTTAACCATTAAAAGCCACAAATTTGCCTATTACTGAGTGACACAAAGTTGCCAAGTTATTCATCTGTGTATTTGACGTTTTCCTAACGCGAATCGATAAAAAATACTCCGGTGCACCTACGAAAAGCTGGCGAGTCTTTATGGTTACTAAGGAGAACATCAGCGAGTATTCCACCGGCCACAGACCTCGAAGAGTAACCCGCATAGGTTTTACAAACGGTTTTCTCCTTAGAGGAGAACGAGGGTATACGGTCGGTGAAGGCCTAGGGATTATAGGGTAACTCATAGCGGAACAGTAGGTCACAGTGCGACAAGAGGTTTACCAGAACTTCCTTTGGAATAAGGGCAGCACCAGACATGACGTCTTAAAGTCGTCGGGCTTTCCCAAAGAAAGAAAAGAAAAAAGCATTGTAGTAAAAACCCAGCAACGATGCTGTCTCTATGTCTAAGAATACACTGACAACATTGCGATCCTTATTAGATACAAATTCGAAGAAACTATCTCGGAACTTTTCCAAAAGGCTCTTAATCTTGTTAGTTACTGCACAACCCCAGCAATAACCTCCCAGTTCTCCCTTCATCAAGACAAGAAAATTGAAAAATTTTAAATGACCAACACTTTTGGGTGAAACCATAACATTTTCAATTGAAGTGAAATTCCTAAGGGATATCGTGAATCAAAAACTCACTTGAAAGCAATTTTTAAAGCTATAGTCAATCATGCATGTCCAATATAGTGACATACAACTAAGTGAAAGTCTACAAAGGCTGGGCGAAACAAGCTTCAAACACTTCCCTGTGAGTGTACTAAAGCAGGCTGATGGTCAAAAAGGTTCGGCCTCGACATTTATATTGCCAGGACCATTCTGCGAGTTACCAATTAGCACCACTATAAACAAAGTCATTCCATTATTATACGGTTACTGAAAGCGAAAGACAAGCCAGCAAATTTTAATCAATTCTTTCCGACCCCCTTATAAGGGTCAGATACACGCAGTATCCGGATTACTGATGGGTCAATGGAAAGTCGAAGAACATCTTATGTCAATGGGAACAGTACAAGACTATAACCTTCGCACCGAGAACACCGAGAACACCGAGAACAGTAGAGCATATCCTTTGCCAGTGTAACTGCTTTTTCAGACACGTCTTTGTCTTCTATGTAAACAACACCTTGAGGTAGAAGATATCACTGACAGCTCACTCATAAGGATACTCAGTCCCAACTCGTCGCTTAATTCTATCTGAGTTTGCGAAGTTTCTAAGGGGAATGTATCTCAGAAATTCAAAATTGACGTGCTAGTCATAAATATCGGCTATTAACCAACTGAGTACTTCGACTTGAAACGAATTTTCCAAATTGATGAATCCCTGTGTAGGTATGCCTAAATCGATTCAAAACGTAGAACCGATCATCGGCAAATTCCATTACCCAACCCTCTAATGTATGCTGAACAAGCACAAAATTTCTCAAGGACAATATCAAAAAAAAAAAAAAAAAAATTGCACTCTCAAGTTTGTACATTGATTGATTGGCATGAATACACTTACGGTTACATGAAATTGATTAAGAGCCAATGTCTATGCATCAGACAATATCCAAAGCCATTATTCGCCTTTATGGCTGCAAGCACTTGACCATCAATCTGCTTTAATTGATTCTAAAGCATAAAAGAAGCACTGTGCCACGAGTATTTTGACAGTGATTGTTTGGAGAGCAACAATTTACATACAAATATTTGTTTTCCCTCTCCAAAACATTTTGGAATATTTACACAAGAAAAATGTTTGGCAACAAGAACACCTAAAAACTATGGATAAACGAAATTGATTGAAACGAGACCAGAGTGAACTAGAGCGTTAATTTTTGTTAGGACATGTAAATGGAATGGTTTTTTTGTGAGCATATCTAAATAAATAAATCTACATACCTGTATGACGTTCCAAATTCAAAACCAAATTGAAACTGATAGGCTGAAAACACACCGGAGCGGACAGCACGTCTTTTTTTGTGGAATCAGACAACAATCCATTGATTCTTATGAGTCAAAACACTCCAAAGCAAACGACACGAGAAACAAATTGTGGAAATACAGTACATCGTTGTCCACTCCGGTGTGTTTTTAACGAACCAGGATTGATCTGGCAGACCCAGTACATCAGTTGGGACACTTCTTTCGAAAATCTTGGGGAAAATGTGAACGGCAATCTCCACCAATTTTGTCATCACAGTCGTTTAAGATTCGGTCTTACGGAATCTCCTTGTTGTTATTGCATCTGAATGTTTGTAGACGTGTTTTAGCCGCTACAACTTGGTGGTCGGACTTTGACAATCCTCGTAGAAAAAGCAATACTTTGTGATGGCAATACCTTCTCATATTATCAAGGTATGTGGTATACTGCTTGCATAAGAACTTACCGTAGTGTTGTCACATGTTTTCATATTTCATACATCCGATCTATCATAGTTTTTGGCTGCACGTGCCTTAAAGTGCCCAGCTTGGAAGGCAGACGGATGAGAACATGTTATACTACGTTGCTTATCTGCCAAAATGTTTGCTCAGAAAAGTTTCGAAAATTGCCTTTGGCAAATCAACTCCCAGAGTTTGTTCTGGAGAAAACCTTTGTAATTTTTGCAGACTGACAAGTCAGCTTAAGATACATTCTTTACGCGTCTGACTTGTCGCGACTTCTATTGGGACTAATTCTGATACTTAACCTTACACATTACAGTTTTTAAAGTCACGCACCAAGCACCACGCACCACGATTGGATGCTGCAGAAATAGGGTAGGCACTGAGAGATGTCAACCTGGCGATATCCAGTGTTGCAACTATCTTTTACACATCAATTGTGCGTATAATACGAGTACCTACACGTGGTAACCGTCGGGTACTGGTCAATGTCCATCCCGACTGCAAAAATATCAACACCACAAACGGAAATAACGGTGGAGAAATTCCGGAACAAATGAGACCTTATCCGGGCTTCTCCGACATATCTCGAGTACACGCCGGTAAGGATTTCCGAAACTAAGACAGGAATGGGCGAATAGGCCCTAAATGGACCAACGGCAGCACTCAGAGTCCAGAACGAGTTACCGGCTTCGGTCTAACCGACCCCTCGTACTAGAAGTATTCAAACTGGGACTTGCCCTCCAGGTTGGGGGTTGTACTGTCGGGGTTACTGCCCGGCCATGGAAAAAAAATGAAGGTTACGAAGCAACAACAAGCATCTGATACGAACGAATATACTGTTAACAACCCATGAAAACGAATTAAGGACAAAGAACTGCGAATATGAACGTTATGTGCATGTTAGGTTTCCTTAAGGGGCACATGCAGCCGAACACTACCGGAGGCCCCAAACTGTTGTTAAGCAGAAATTTCCGCCATCCAGGAAATGTGATGGAATGGGAAGGACAAAAACACTATGAAAAACGGCGACATCTACAACGGCGATTGTCATTAACGGCAGAAGCAACACCTATTTGGATGCGGATTTTTTGTTGGAGGCAGACTTAGGGAAATAGTCTTGAGTTTTCGGCATGTGAACGAGCGCCTCGTAGGAATCCGCATCAAGGCTAAATTTAGCATGATATGCGCACATCCCCCCACACACGAAAAGGATAACCTTCTATGATCTCTTACTTACGAGCAATGCCCTAGCTATGACATTAACATAATCCTCGGTGATTTCAAAGCAAAGCTAGGAAGAGAGGGCATCTTTGGTAGTACTGTCGGAAGGTATAGCTTCCATGACACCACCTCCGATAAGAGTTTTTAGCTAATCGACTTTGCGGCGCGCGGAGCGAAATATTTTTGTAGCTAGCACGCGGTTCCCCCATCTCGATATTCACAAGGGGACTTGAAGAACTGCTGGTCAATCAACAGTCGACCAGATTGACCGCATTGCGATTGACGCAAGACACTCCTCCAGTAGTATGGATGCTCGAACTTTCCGAGGAGCCAAGCCAAGGTAGTGTTGCGGATATCAAGAACAGCGCAAAGGCAAGCTAACGCTGTGATGAATTTTACGTTTCAGAGCTACAAAAGCAAAAGATCGCCAAATCCTTTTCCTTTCCCTTATTCTCTCTGCTACAAAGCCATTAGAGATGCCACCACAATGAAACCCCTAGTTTGACGACGAATGCATACAAGGCGGCGCTGCATAGAGGGACTAGAGCTGCTTACGAGCTCTTTGAGCAGAAAAGAAGAGGCGAACACCGGATTCTCAGGAGTAAAAAGAGAGAGCATGAGAAACACGTGGTGACGGAAATTGAGCGATGCTACTCCAGTAATTCGGAATTTTTACGACAAGAATAACTCTTTCCAATCGCTGTTTCTTTGGGCTAAGGAGGCTATTGACTTGTATACATACACATATATTTTATTATAAGTCCTGCTCTATGGCACAGAGGCATGAACAATTTCAAAAATTGCTTTCAGAGCCAAATTTTTTGAGTGATCTTTGGTTCCGTCTACATTGAAGGTAAAAGAGGAAATACAACGACGAACTGTAGGACTGTACAGCGACATCGACCTCGCCAGAAGGGTGAAGATCCAGCGACTCAGATGGCTGGGTCATTTATAACGAATGGACACCAATGCTCGGGTCCGAAAAGTCTTCAAAGACGCCCTCGAAGGACAGCGCAATAGAGAAAAGCCGAGACTCACAGTGCACGCAAGTGGAAGGAGATCTCAGCCATCTTAGTGTGTGTAACTGAACGCAGGTAGCAAAAGATCGAGCTGGACGGAGACTCTTATTTACTGAGGCCCAAGTGGGGTGGACCCAGACTGTAGCGCCACTTTAAGTAAGTAAGTGAGCACCTCTTGAATTGGAGTTCATTTCATTTTTTTCTCGTAGGAAGGTGGATTATCATCCAAGCTCGTTAAGCTTGGATTACTTATTACAGAAGGTAAAAGAAAATTACTTTTTAACCAGTATAAATAAATCATCCGATTAGTCATTTTATCGACTTAGTCCCTTGGGTCCATTACCAATTCTAGGATTATCATACTCAATGCCCTGTGTGGAGTTGAGCTGAAGGCTCTTTCATTAGAACTTTATTTGATTTTCAATAGCCAGCTTCAGAAGAGTTGTTACCGTTCAACGATATCTATTACTTTCTATTCAGACAGGTACTTCTGTGTATACCGTTTTTAAAATCCTGACTAACATCTTCTTGGTTAAATTACCATATTCCAACTTATTACACCGAAACGGTTGCTTTTGCTACGAAAGTTGATGTAAATGTCTACAGTGTTCGGTATCTCAACTATTGCCACTGATTTCTTATCTCTCAATGAGTCAAAGTTTGCTTGCAGCTTTTTCACATCTTACTTCTCTGGTTGGCATTGAAAAAGACAGATCTCCACATCATCATTCGTAATGCAGAAATTGTAAAGACTAACCCGATCGCCCAGGTCGTTGTTGACGTCAATGGCATCATTCGCATTATACTCGTGCACCTTCTGCAAAGTCGTTTCTAAAGCTTTTAGCTTTTCCTCGATCACGAAGGTCAGAAAATTGCTTGAACAAAGCTTTTATTGGTGAAATGCTTCAATCGTTGCATTGCGAAACATATCTTCGTTGTCTGTACGTCAATATTAATCTTTGGTAACATCAGTGGTTAGTTTAATTGCCTCGTCCGTTAAATTTTATTACCCGTAGACCAACTGATTTGAAAGATTCGCTATGGATGTTTGGTAGAGCAAGTACAGGGGAGTGCTCTCGTCAATGTCCTTGAGAAGTGTGTCTAACCTACTACCTACTACAACATAACTGTAGGAATACCTTCCAACAAACTCCACCAATTAGGCACTATCGTTATTTCGGGCCTGAGACCGCAATGATCAATCTCATATTCAAAAGTGCGTAGACAACTCATAGTTTATTGATACGTGTCTGTCTGTCGCATCTGTTTGTCGAACAATAGGAGATCCAGATGAGAGAGTTGTCTGGAAAACAGTGGACTGTGCCTAGCTATCGATTCTTTAAGAATTATAAAAAAATGTCTCTATTCAATCGATCTATACCAATTTATTCACATTTAATGCAAGGAGGTTTAGGCTCCGCTGTACTATGTTCGTGTCTATAATGAGTAGAGAGCAAGACAACTAAGGAACATGTTAGGTGAAGCTCACGAGACTCTAGGCACTGCAGACTGTAAGACAGCTTTCACTTTCTGTGACATTTTTCTATTATCTCCCCCGATTTGGGTGTAGGCAATTAGGGGATTGATAGTAAGTATTTAATTCAGCACTGATTAACTTTTCAAATCATCAAAGGACTATTTTCAAGGAATCTCTCTATGCATTAATGCATGCCTTTCGAACAATAATAGTTCGCTAACGCATTGCCATGTATAACAGGTAGTCCAAATACAGCATTTTCCCACTCGAAACAATCCCACTTAAAAAATCTTGGGATATAGTGCAGAATTTTTTCAAAAGCCACTATGCCCGTTGTACGAAAATTTGTGCAATAGTTCATGAGACTGGCTTGCTTTTAGACAACACTCACGGTACCCGGCGTCGCATCGATGTGAATGTGATTGCTGCGGCCGAGAGTGTTCTACTCAGTTCTGGAACATAGAATCATCATCGATCTCAACAAATGAACATTTCACGAACGAGCACAAAGATCTGATATTATTCCCATGCAAAGTCCAATTCACATAGCAACCCGATTCTTTATTTCTTCTCAGTTTGGGCTTCAAAGCAGCTCGAATTTGACGTCGAATATAGTTTTAGTCCATGAAGGATTTTTGGTTTCAGCATGATGGCTCGCCATGCCGCAGAGACTATCCAACAATCGATCTGTTACCCTCTTAATCCGGTAATCGTTTTATCAGCCGCCTTGGGCGATGTCAATTAGCCGCCTCGAAGCTGCTATTTGACCCCGTTCGACTTTTTTTGTGGTTGCTCTTAAAGATCGGTGCTCTTGAATATCGTCCAAGGCATTCTTGAGACAGAGCCAGAAAAAGTTGACAGAATGCGCTACTGCGAAGCCAGCCAAGGCAGTCACATGAATAAGATCGTATTTCAAAACTAATACGTATATTTGCTCTTTCTAATAAAACCATAACCTATGGAACATAATTGAGTTTTGTTCATTTTTTTTCATTTTTGAAAGAAAACTTGCACCACTCTGATATGTAATTAAGCTCGACCATTTGCAAAGAAAGCCGATCACTGATACTAAACAGCTCTGCCAGTCAATGTTGACCTTAAATGATCTTATAATATTCATATTCATCAAATTAGAGATATTCTAAATATCTTAGATACATGTTATGTATATTTTGTTGTAATCGGAAAACCAAAGAGTGGTACTCAACTGAGCATACATTTTGCGTTCAATTTCATTCGGCTTTAATTAAAGAGGGAATATTCCTTATGACCACTGTCTCGTAGGTAAACGTTGTCATTAGGTTTACCTTACACATGCTCCATGCACTTAATGATTTAACATTGACAACTTGCCTACATATGTTTTCCTTCATCATCTGTTGAAATGAAATTCATTTCCAATTCCCTGCCCAATTTGTAACGAATAACGATGCCAAAGAACCCCTAAATCACAAAAATATCACATATCCATCTCAGTGCCACTGCATACGTTTAACAAACTCCAACGACCTACTTTCCATGTGATGCAATCTCCATATCTTTTGGAATAAAATCGATAAAAAAAAGAGGAAGAAATGAACCAAAAATATCAGAGGCAAACAGACGTCTGGCATGAACTTTTGACATTTGACTCCCGCGCCTGTTCTTCCGCATGTCGTGTCAGCAAAGCCATTAGTCGTCGGGAAGACTGACACCTTGAAAACCGCATTTATCTTAGAGCTGCCGCTAATTTGTCATAGCTCATAGTGCATGTTGGCTTTTCATTAATCCCTCCACTGCCGCACCACAGTAAAGACAAGAAAAAAAGTGAACTTTCTCCAAAGTGGAATATATATTCATATGTACGTTGTATAGAACCTCCACACGGTAGAAATTAGCGCCCCAAGTGCAGTCATTTATCATTTCTGGAATCTAGAATCGGGATAGCTCCACCCCGCTGTTCCATTTGTATGATTTATTTCTTTAGGTTCACGCATTCGTTTTCATTTTAGTTTTTGTTTTCGCTACCGCCTTCGCTTTGGTTTATTTCTGATACCTTAAGCTGCGAATAGATTTAAAGAATTTCTCAACAATTTCCCTTAATAGCTTTAAATTAAATTTAAATCAAATTTTAGAGTTTTCAATTTAAATCGTTGTTGGTAGATTTGTGAAAGGTATATTAGCCGAACAAGAATTATGAATATTTCGGGAGATTCAAATAAAAATGACTTAGGGATGGCAGCTTAGCAAGTTCAAGATCCATTTCAACAAATTTTGACAGCTTAAGACGATGAAAATAAGGGAATATCACGTCTAGATTGCGGGGTTACTGAACGTCATTTTACACTTTTTACATTTATTTCAGCAAGATGTGTCATCTTCTCTTGTCAATTAAAGATTCTTAGAGATGGATACGGAAGGCGAACGTCTTGGTTTAGAGTCAGCGTTACATACTGCCCATGGATAAGCATAAACTGGGCCCTCTTCTTGGTGACAGCCCAGATATTCTGATAACAGAAAAATTGATATCTTCATGGAATGAAGTGTTATTCAAAAGCAGCTCTCAAACTACAATCAGAAGATACAAGATAGGAAAATACTGGCTGAAAATTCGTCTTTAGATCACTGATGCCTTTAATTTAGACTCGGAAATCGTCCTCAGCGGAATGTGCAGCAAAACGCCTTTAATATAGTCCTTGATTGGTGCACCAAGTAAGGCTATCATAGTTCCTGTTCCTATCATAGTCTATAAGAAGAAATGTGAACCTAGATATAGCTTTACTTAACGACACAATTGTTGAGTACTCCGGCAAGGTCAAATATCTGGTCATAAAAGGCTCAACTGGAACTCTCATTTAAACAACAAAATAACTAAAGCAACCAACGCTTTGTGGCCCTGCCGTCGCGTGCATGGCAGCACATGGGGAATATCTTCAAAGATCGTTCACTGGATCTCCAAAATGATGGTCCGGCCCATTCTAATAGATGTTCCTTTAGTACAGCTCAAAAGAGTGCAGCGCCTTACATGTCTGTGTATTTCCGGAGCCTTTGGGCCCTGCCCCACGACGCTACAGAATCAATAATAGGACTAACGCTGTTATACTTGTTTATCAACAAAGTCGCAGCTCAGCAAGTATGGTACAAACCAACGAGTTAGATCTTGGCTATCACCCGGAATTAAGAATCCTTTAATGCCGGAAATGTACATGATCTGCACGGCAACAGAGCACCTTCAACAGACATTATGTTTCGATAAAGGATTCTCAACGGAGATTTCCGGTAAAGAAGCAGGGCCAGATGTAATTCACCAAACAGTCAAAATGGTAAAGAATGATACATGGATGGTTCTAAAATGGAACTGGTAATCGGAGCTGGTATAAACGGAAAAGTCCTAGTGTATATCAGGCAGAACTACACGCCATTCAAGATTGTGCCAACCATACCTACAAATCCAATATCAAATGGCCAAACATCCATATATTCACGGATAGTCAAGCAGCTATAAATCCCTTTAACTCCTTGACCCCAAATCAGTCAAGTTGGAGGCACTCAAAATGCTTCTCATATTGAGGGAATAGCCCAGATCTAAGACAGGCCAAGCAAGCCATACTTCCCTTCAACAAAAATGCCAATTGATGTCTCAATCTAAGTCGGCACTATATCAGAGACCTCACTGGACATCACCTCAACGTCATCGGTACTTTCTTCAGGGTGAATTCGACGCCAAAAAATTAATGAATTCCTTTGCTGGTGGCGTTATCAACTTCATTTGGAAGGTAGAAAACTCACAAGTAAAATTATCTTTCTGGCAAAACAGTAAAAAGTACCTTTTAGGTCAAAGGACCTTGCTCTGCAATTGGCAAATCTGAAATTTAAACAAAAGGTCCTACCAGAAACACAAGAAACGTAGATATGCCGTTTTGATACCACAACTCACGTGACCTGTATGTTGAAGGGTGTTGCAAAGAGCGAATTTTTCAGATCCTTTCTGCGGAGCTTGGATCATTTTTAATGTTGCAGAATTTGATGCTAAAAATCTCTGTAAATTCCTTCCTTAAAAGAGAGATGGGTTGTGGTTTGCTTGCGAAGAGTTAAAGGGACATGAATACAAAGTCCAAGCCGAACCTTGAAGTGACGAGCAAGGGAAGGCAACAATAGAAGCAGTTGGTGTATTTCTGCAAAATGTATTGGATCTATGACTTAATTCGTGCGGTTTGCTAAGAGATGGCGTAACTTGTATTATTCCATTGGAACATGCGTTGGAAAGCTACTGTCATTGTACGTCATTGCAGTATATGTCATTCATTTGAAGCGTAAAAAACAATATTTTTTTTTCACTCAAAATTGTCGAACTTTGTGCCTGAAAAAGTGTTTTAGCGGGGAATTCTTCTTCATTACTTTAATATGAAGAAAACTACTGCCGAAAGTCATCGTATTTTGGTGGAAGTTTATGGTGAACATTCGCTAGCTGAGCGAACGTGCCAAAAGTGGTTTTCACGATTTAAAAGTGGTTATTTTGGCTTGGAAGACGATGAACGTCCTGGGCAGCCAAAAAAGTTTGAAGATGAAGAACTGGAAGCATTACTCTATCAATATTGTTGCCAAACACAAGAAGAGCTCACAGAATCTTTGGATGTAACTCAAACAGCCATTTCAAAACGTTTAAAAGCAGCTGGATATATTCAAAAGCAAGGAAATTGGGTTCCACATGAACTCAAGCCGAGAGACGTCGAAAGGCGGTTTTGCATGTCCGAAATGCTGCTGGAACGCCACAAAAGGAAGTCATTTTTGCATGGTGATGAAAAATGGATCCATTACGACAACCCCAAGCGCAAAAAATCATATATAAAACCCGGCCAGCCAGCCAAATCAACGGCAAAGCCGAATATCCATGGCGCGAAGGTAATGCTCTGTATTTGTTGAGATCAGATGGGTGTGCTGTATTATGAGCTGCTAAAACCGAGTGAAACCATCAATGGACAACGCTACCGAACACAATTAATCCGTTTGAAGAGAGCAGTAGCCGAAAAACGCCCGGAATATGCGACCAGACACGAGGCAATAATTTTCCATCATGACAACGCTCGGCCCCACGTTGCTATTCCGGTAAAGAACTATTTGGAAAACAGTGGATGGGAAGTCTTACCTCACCCGCCTTATAGCCCAGACCTTGCCCCTTCTGACTACCATTTGCTCCGGTCGATGCAGAACGCCCTCACTGAAATACGGTTCACATCAGAGCAGAATATCAAAAATTGGCTTGATTCATTCTTGGCTGCCAAGCCGGCGCAGTTCTTTTGGGATGGGATCCACAAATTGCCAGAAAGATGGGAAAAAGTCATAGCTTCAGATGGGCAATACTTTGAATATACTATTGTACATGTTTTTCTTAAATAAACGTTCAAATTTTGAAAAAAAACCGCACGCAATTAAGGTATAAACCCAATATAAAGTCAACGATGACTAAAACTCCGCTGCAGTGAGAATGGTCGATTTAATTTGACCAATTTCATTCACCCGATATGAATATGATCTTCCCACATAACCATAAAATGTGCCCTCATAAGCACACAAAATCATCTCGATGAAATATTGTAGAAGGAACTGCAGCCTGTAGCTTCAGCAAGATAGCGGCTAGTGTCATACTGCGCATGAAACAGCAGTCATGTGCTCTAATTTAGCGATTTCGCGATTCGACGCCATTCAATGATTTTTGTGGAGCTACTCGTATGTAAGCTTTTTGGCCGATAAATCCCAAAAGTCTAGTAAGCATTCAACGCCAATATTTAAAAACTTGATTAGTTCATTAGGGGACCTGCGCAGCGATTGATCCCTGACTGCACTATAAATTCTTTTGGGCTAATATACTATAGTTCGTAGCACAGTGTTTGCCTTAGCTTCCTCTCTGTGGTGGCCCCAGGAAATAGGAAGAGTAAAACCTTGCAGTCTTAAATGGCCAAGGCATGCTCAGCCAGTGGCAACGTTCCGGCCTACGATCAGAAAGGCTCACAACTCTTTAAAGAAGAGATTATTAATGTTGAAGAACCAATTAGCAGCCCCGAACCAACTAATGTCGATGCCATTTGCAAAATGGAAAAAAAAAACGACCTGCGGATGTGCATTTGGAATGTTCAGACCTCTAAAAGGCAATGTGCAGCCGAACAATTAGCAAACGAACTTGACTACTATCATACAGATATCACTGCCATCCAGGATGTGCGTTGAGATGGGCCGGACATAAGGAAGATAAAAAAAACTGCAATACATAGCCCATACTCGGATGCAGATTTGCCATATAACCTTCTGAGACGTGAACATACATCTTATGACAATCCGTACAAGGGTTAAATTCGCTTACATAATCATTATGTGTAATGCCCGAGGTTTAATGTCAAGATCGTATTGGGTGAATTTAACGTTTGGATAGGTAAGGGGACGCTTACCAGTTGTCCTACCAAAGATGTCCCCTTGCCTATAAAAAACATTGTGGCGCTGGCAGCCCGGTATGGGCCATGGCCTAGCTTCTTGACACTCATTTGTGTTGCTCATGTTGTCATTTTTGTCACATCTGAGCGGGGCCTACGGTTTATCGCCGAGTCCGAATGGCACTCTTTAGAAGCTTTTTCGTAGGCAATTTTACTTTCGGGAGTTTGCCATTGCCCGGCTAAAGGGTGATGGCGATTTGAAAAATTGTTGGTGACCCAGCCAGGAATCGAACCCAGACTGTCTGCGTGATAGCCCAATGAGCTAACTATCGCGCCATCGCCATCGCATCGATTACATCGAAAGCCCATGAAAATAAACCCGTTCGTCTCCATTCGGTCTCATTTACGTCGACGGGCTTTGGAGGAGAAGATTCAACGATGAATTATACGAATTGTAAGCGATATCGACCTAGTACGAAAACTGCGACTTAGCCGTCTGAAATAGCTTTAACATGTAGAGCGAATAGTATCCAATGTTCTTCAAATCATATCTGAAGGGACAAGGGAGTAGAGGAAGACCTTACCTTAGGTGGTACGCATAAGTAAAAGAGGTCCTAAGTTGACTTAAAGTGTGCAACTAGAGGTAATTAGTTAAAAACCCGCCTAATTTGAATGGGTTTTAAGTTAAGGCCAAGTTTCACCCCAACTACAGCGCCACCTAAAAACCAGGCGATTGGTCCATAACATGCTTCTGTCACAGAAATTCTCCACAGACTAAATTTTCACACTACGACGTTCTTGAGAAAATTATGAAAACTTGACACGCAACCATCAACATGTAAAAAACGAAGGACTGCTGTTCACAAAACAGGACATACATAACATAGTGGTGCCTAAAACATAAAGGTATACCTCTGAGGCAGTTAGGAACTTTTTCTGACGAGCTATACGGACTGTTTAGAGATATCAATCTAGTCATTAGAGCCTATATCAAATTTCAGTGATAGCTATACCATATTGAGCCTTAACTTCGCAGGATTTCGAGACGGATGCCAACTTACTTAAACTTGAGTAACTATACCATTTCTGCCCATGTTAAAACAATCGGGTTTCAGTTAGTAACCCATGGTTCCCGTGCCATTATTTCGAATTTTCAGTGCGGGTGTGCTAATAGTGTTAAGTCTGGTTGACAGCTTTGTAGTTTCCATTAGTTACAGATCACATCCAAGAAGCCGTTTCACCTTTAAGTGTGGCTTTAACTAAACCCACCACACATGTTAAGGTCTTCTAATTTTTTTTTTTTTTTTTTTAACAAATGCCACTAGCCACATTTCACCTTTTGAATTTCGAAAACATAATTCAAGCACATACGAGTATGTCAACATAAATCAACCGCATGGCAGCCGTATCCCTGGAATCCTAATACAAACAGATAGCTAACCGTAAATACATCTTATATCCTCTTTTATTGGAATGTACAGATATCTAGATACTCGTATTTAAGGTGCTACCACCATCACTCCCTCACGTAAAAAGCCGAAATGTTTATACATACTTCCTCCATATCGGTGTTGGCGGTGTATCTGTGGGATTCTCCCATCCATTGTTTACATAAATAGAAACATAATTCGTGCTGGCATCCAGATCTGGCATAATGCTTATTCTCTTTTATGTTCCATGTTCTATATTCTTTCTCTATTTTTCACATTTCACATGACTATAGTAGACACACGTGGAATTATCAAGGATATCAATATGTAGGATGTGGGATAAGGGAATGTCAGCGATTACCTTTTGCTGATAAGAGGACGTTTCTCTTTGAATTACTTGTGCAGATAAGAGAATGAGAAGACACAAATACTTTGCGGACTTTTGTTGACCAGGTGCCATTGGTATTTAGATACCACACACTGGACTGGTGGACCCACTGACGTGGGATTCACTAAATTCTTTTAGAAGATCAAGAATAAGGAAAATGGAAATGTACGTGGTTTTGTTGGAATTTCTGTACGTGTTTCTTAGATAATGGAATCTAAAATATTACTTAAAGGTTCAGAGGCACATTTTCAATACCACGTAGCTTAAGTAGTGAAATTACTGTCATCGTCAATTCAAATCAACGTTTAAGAGGCGATTTGTACTTGTGAAATTACTTATGGTATTCTTTTTCAAACTGGTAATATACGGTCGTTCGAGTGATATTAAAGCAAAGTGAACCATGAATAAAATGTTGATGGTCAGAGCAAATATTGCAACGAGAATACGCCATATCGGTGGTAACAATTCAATATTTCGTATCAATTCACCGAACGAACATTAGGTCTTGTCAGTCAAGACTCACTGCAGCAATATAATCAAATAAGTATATTGTCAGGGCGCTAGCGGGCTATCACTATAAAACTAAATACTAATCTTCATAAGGGCTGTCTAGTCAAGGGGGGTGTATCTACTTAATATAATTTTTGCGGACACAGAGGCAAACCACTCTCAGAGCTCAAATAGGGGTATAGACTGTAAACTGGGAAGAATCAACTGGAAATCAGCTATGATAACCGTGTGACTTAGAAAGAAGTTGCTTTTAAGCAACGTTAAAGTCAGTCCGAGAAGATTCACAAGTGTAAATCTTGGATAACAGAGAAAGATCAATAAGATCTGCGGTTTTTAGGTTTTTTACACATTTTTGGTATACGTTCTGGAAGAGATATAATCCCTCTTTTCTAAAAGCCAGCAGACTTATGAACAAATAAGATACTCCAGGTCGTAAGGAGCCCAAACATCCACCTCTTTCAACATTCCAAGACTTTTCAGTCTCTGCGAAACGGATGTATGGGCAATGCTTACCCAGCTGAGCGGTCTTCTGTGTCAAATGCCTATCAACGCTAACTGCAGCCAATATTTGATTGTCGCCTGTGGTGGGTGGACATCAACAGCGAACAGCATCAGAAAGGTCTGTATTTCCTGAACGAAAGCGTATTCACTAAAGCTGACAAGTGCCAACGTTTAAAGGCGAATATCCCTTTCCGCTTCTGTTGCTCTGAAATCTTTTTTTTAATGCAAATTTTCATCCTCAATTTAAAAAAAAAACATGAGCACATGAAACACGTCGGATCACAATAAATTCTCGTAACAATGCAACAACAATTTCATAAATCTATCCACTGAGATTTTTTGAAACGATAAGCACTTCTTCCAAGAAAAAACCGCAGAACTTTTGAAACAACCCGATAGTATGATGCCAAACTCACATCTTCTCTAAATTATGCCATCACTTCATCTTCTCCTACAGAAAGGAGCATAGATGGTAAGCGGATATACTGGTGGGTCAAACACCTGCTGACACTTCGTTGTAAGATTAGCAATGAAGTGAGGTCGATAAGTCTAATGTAGGTCTTGGCGTAATTTCTGTAAAAAGATCACCAGTACTAGTGAATACTTGAAACAAAGACAGGCCCCTTCAAAAATGCTAGAAATCTTGAGTGTGCTTAGATTGACTCTTAGGAAGAATATTATCAACTTATTGGTGTATCAGTCTAGCCCACGTCTACTTTATGAAAATTCTGCCACCCGCAGATCAACCTGTGAGGAATACCTGAAATCTGGTTACAGCTTCGAATCAATTCAGGAACGGGTATTATTTTTCTTGCATAACAGCAGAATGCCTTATAGATACGAATACATCCTGCTTTTTACAAAACCTGTTCAACTCTTTGCATAAAGCTCAGTGCCTTGCCTGAATGCACAGGTTTTCATACTCAGATGAGGCACAACCACCCATGTTCTTCGCACCGATCTCAGTCCTATCGTACAGAATCCACTTCAGAGCTCTTCGTCTACCGCAACAAAAGCGCTAGTGTTAAATCATTCCAGCGCAGCCCTTATCCTTTGCTAATGTCCCTAAGATATTAGCTTAGCTATGTCCCATTCGTGATCTCCTTAAAATTGAAAACCCTGAGCAAGTATAGGAGTGCCTTTGAGAGTACCTATATACCCATTGTGAAAAACCTCTTTCAAATGTGGCGGAGATCTGAACCTGCTGATGAGACATTGCCTTTAACATTAACTTAGGGTTTCAAAAGTTCTGACTATAGAGATGTGTTAGTAGGCATTTACGAGAACTAGAAAGGCAATGATCTTTCATACCTTGCTTTGTACCTTTTTGCCACAAATTCCCTCAAGTAGCTGTCAAGAGACTTCCTGGGCTTTAAAGAAGTGCCGAAAAGGTCACGAGCATAATAATTAACTTCATGAAGTTTCATTAGGTTTCATGACGATCATTTTAAAAGGAACCAAATATATATCACCACTTTGGCCGTGCCTCCTTAAAATCTCTCCGAGTTAATAGAATGTGGACATATATTATCCAGCAGAATATCTTATCCTTCTCCCTTAGTTCCAGCCACTGAAATGAATTTTTGTCTGATTCAATAAAAATAATTACCACGTAGATTGCATTACCGGGTAGCGGTAAGGTGGTTAAGCGGTAGTAGGTTAAGGCTAATGAAACAGATCATATCCAATCCAACCATTCTATAACAGTGGCAGGGTCTTCGGTGGTCTTTTTCAAACCTAATCAAATCGTAGTATCATAACGATAATACGAGGGCGGGTCAATAAGTCCGTGACTTTTGGATTAAAACACAGATTTTTTGATAAAAAAATAATTTTATTTTTCAACGTAGTCTCCCTTGAGCTCTATACACTTTGTCCAACGCTTTTCCAAATTTTTTATCCCTTCCAAAAAAAATGATTTGTCGAGGTCGTCAAAATAGGCCTTTGTTTGCGAGATGACTTCATCATTGGAGTCAAATCTTTTTCCACCAAGCCATTTCTTCAGGTTTGGGAACAAGAAGTAGTCGCTCGGAGCCAAATCTGGAGAATAGGGTGGATGAGGGAGCAATTCATAGCCCAATTCATGGATTTTTTCCATGGCAACTGCACATGTGTGCACCCTTGCATTGTCTTGGTGGAAAAGAACTTTTTTCTTGGCCAAATGAGGTCGTTTTTTTTTCAAATCGTCATTGAATCGGTCCAATAAGTTGGCATAATATTCCCCATTGATTGTTCTTCCCTTTTGAAGGTAGTCAATGTGGATTATCCCGCGTGCATCCCAAAAAACAGTCGCCATAACTTTATTGGCTGACAAACCCACCTTGGCCTTCTTTGGCGCCGATTCACCCTTAGAAACCCACTGTTTTGACTGTTGTTTGTTCTCTGGTGTGTTGTGATGGATCCATGTTTCGTCCACGGTTACAAAACGGCGCTAAAACTCCTTCATATTGCGATTAAACAACGCCAAACCTTCCTGTGAAGTTGTTACACGATTGCGTTTGTGGTCGACTGTGAGCAAACGCGGCACCCATCTTGCGGAAAGCTTTCTCATGCCCAAGTGATCATTCAAAATTGAAACCACTGAGCCATGCGAGATCCCTACGGCTTCCACAATCTCTCGCACTTTCAATCTTCGGTCGGCCAACACCATATCGTGAATTTTTTCGATTGTTTCGGGTGTAGAGACCTCAACTGGGCGTCCAGGACGTTCGGCATCTTCAGTGCTTGTACGGCCACAACGAAATTCAGTAAACCACTTTTTTACCATTGAAATCGATGGTGCAGAGTCCCCATAGTATTTATCAAGCTTAGCCTTGGTCTCGGTAATGGTTTTTTTTCGCAAGAAATAATAATGCGAAGGAAGCACACGAAATTCACTTTTTTCCATTTTCTCCTCAAATAAGTGAGTAGTCTGATAAAAATAGCTGTCAAACACAAACTAACTGACGCAGCAAGTTTAAATTTTGACAGGAGTCAACTGACAGATGCCTGTTGACAGGAGCAGTGTTGCTGTTTCAGTAACGAGGTCAGAAATTCAAAAAGTCACGGACTTATTGACCCGATCTCGTATATTTCGCAATAAAAGGGTTTTATAAGAATTCTTATCCAGTCCATCTACGGATATCAAGAAGTCTTTGCACGAAAAATACATGCCAGGTAAGCATTCCGCATAACAGAGGAGTGATTGCAGAGCGAATGCATATATTAAAGGACGGATACCTCAAAGAACATTTTAGGAAAATAGATTTGTGAAAATTTTAAGAGTAGCGCAAACACTTTCCTCAGTGTTTCAAGAAGCTGACTCCACATTAATAGTAACGACGAAGTCGTGCGTCTAGAGTAAGAATATAAACGTTGCAAAATAGAGGCGAAAACGGTTGTTGAGAGACTTGATAAGGAATACAAGTCGAAGTTTGGCAACCTAAGGAGAGGTCTTTGTTTACTGCTTTGTCTTTCGAGGTTTATATTCGATGACTCTACAGGCCAGGGCATTAGTGTTCATCTGCTCTAAATGTCTTAGCCATCTCAGGCGACTAGTGCGGGGTTTTCCGACTAGATTTGTTTCATCTCATATAAATATAAATCGTCCTTAAATCTTCTCCTCCACAGCCCTGCAACGCAAAGGGAACCAAATATTTTTCGAAGGATTTTTCTCTCAAAACCACTGAGGACATCTTTAGCATCCGATTCGAGCATGGACTCTGCTTCAGGGCCATAAATTAAGATTGAGATGATCAAGGTCATAGGGTTTCACCTAATTAGTAGACACGACTTAACATAGCCCGTCTGTTTAGATGCTGCCATATGCATCATATCAGTTTTTTTAGGACCTACAGGTGAATAAAGATGTGGTCGATTGTGGATTTTCGTAGACTGAAATAGCACTAATTTGGTCCGATCAGGCTATTGGTGATATATTTTATACGATCACACGATGTGATAGATAAGATTTTATATGCGATGTTGAGGAGACCTATAAACGGTGATCTAACAGATGGTCTGGATGTTGGCTATCAAATCCTGCCAATAACAGATGCCATTCAATCTTTGGAAATTTTCGTTCTGGCGTCGCAACGACGCATTTTTGTTCAATCTTATTACGAAATGGGCGATCTGTAAAGGTAACATTTCGTAAAATTTGTGAATTTTTCAGTCAACATAATCGCCCTAGTGAGTGTGAAATACGTGCAATGGTGATCCTTTTTAAATAAACTAGTTAGGTATCGGGTCAAACTCCATATCAGCATGCTCGGCCAGCACGTACATGCCAAAACATCGCCAACCAGGCACTTCAATTCGTCACCGAAGTTAACAATTTGGCGTAACTTATGGCACTTTACGGCGAATTCTAAAAGTGTATCTTCATAAAATCCAAATTACAAACCAATTGAAACTTTTGGCCCATCTACGACGTCGTTGATTTGTTTACTGAATGTTGGATCGCCAGGACCATTAGTCATCGAATTTGATCTTTGGATGGATGGGTATGTAACTGAGCAAAATTGTTATTTCTGGGGACCGAATAGCTCCTTGTAAAAGATTCACAAAAAACCAATGCATCCCAAAAAAGTCACTCTACGGTGCGGATTATGGGTATTATGGGTTGGCGCGTACTTTTTCGAAGATGCGGCTAAAGAGATAGTTACAGTGAATGGAGAACGTTACGCAACATCTTGACCTGCTATTTTTTTTCGAAAATTGAAAAAATTATTTCTGGAAGACCTCTGGTTTCAAAAGCCCACACCAGCCATCAATCGATCAATTTGTTGCGTGCGAAATTTGAAGACCGCATTATTTTGGGTAGAGGTTTTCTTTTCTTTTCTCGACACGTTCCTTTAACTATTGGTAAAAGCACTGTTCCTTTTTTCTGGAGTGCAACATCTTCAATCGCGTGCTTTTCGTGCTCAGCCTCCGCTCGTGTTGTATTATTCCACCTTCTCAGCGTTCCCACTGGTCGTCGGTACTTGATGCTGAAGGCATAAAACTTGTTGGAAGATTTCAGGAGACGGGTTCGGTGAAGGCTCTGTTGGTCATACTTCGGAGTAACGGTTTACTCGAGCGGTTAAAGGGACCAGCACTACGAACTTAATTATTGTGTTCCTGGCCTAGTACAAGTTATAGGAAAGCCAGTAGATTCCTTATCAACACCCGGTTGGGTCAAGAACCGAAATTTCTAAAAGAAGGAAAAAGTCCTTAAAAGAGTAACTTAACCATTAATTCCCGCATAGTGTCACTCCTTAAATTGACGGGCACGAAGAAGCTGCGTCAGTTTTACAGACGCCCAAGTTTGCGAAGCAGAAAAAATAAAAATCCCGGAGCCTGCAGTCCGCTTAGGTATATGGCCTGCAATCCAAAATCTTGGATTCAAATAGCTTTGGTTTTTCTTCAATAAAATGAATAAAGGCGAATAGATGGCTTTAGGGTGCAGAAAAAGCCTTTTCGGTCCACTATAAGTGAAACGAGAAATCGTAAATCCAAGAAACTATTAAAATTCTGTATACCATGCCACACATTCCTAAATGACAAAAATTAGTTGGTCCTTTCATGTTCAACTAAAATTGTGAGGAAATATGGTTCGAAAAGCAATAGAGCCACAAGTCTCAGTCTCAGCCGGATTCAAGAAAAGAATCGAAAGCAACATTATTTGTGCCACTCAAATGTAAGAACTCCAGCAAATTGCACTGATCTACTCGTAAAACAAAGTGCACCTGTAAAATGACTCTTACAAGGGCACCTAGATAGTCCCCATTAGTGGCAGAAGTAGAAGCCATCCTAAAATCTGTGTATTATATCTAATGGGCAGGTGCTCAACTTAGTACTTCTCCCCATTAGAAAATTACTTAATGTAATGTAAGGTAACTCTGTTTAATGGGTTGCGACTCCTCTCCGAGATGAAGTAGCATTTCCAGAACCATGGGCTTGTGCAAGCCAACATTTCCTGCCTATTCGTTGGTATCGCTTTAATGAAATTTTCTCGCAAGACTTTTTCTTTTTTTGTTTTATTGAGAATACCGATTTAAGGATAATTTTTCAAACCTTTTTCTCTTGTTTCCTTACTTCGATATTTGACAGCTTGTGCGTGTTTGGTTGATTCAATAACTTGAGGCATGTTAAGTCGACGGTTAACTACCTTCTCGCTGCCTTCTCGTCATATTCCAAATAAGCACAAAGTGAGTGGGTGGATCCGGACGAAAAACTTTCCACGAAACATTGCATGGTAAGTGTATAATCGAAGTCACGCTAAATGTGTTGTGCTTGTGTGGCACTATTGTGTTGCGTGCATAAAATTTTTGTTAACTCCTCTGATTTTCAAGCTCTTTAACAAATTTCATTAAAGAGTTTGTTTTTATGGATTGCTCGTAGATTTATTATTTGAAGTCATTAGTCTTTTAAATATTGTGGCGGCTACACTTCAACAAATCAAGATCTACCTTTAAAAGCTCATCGCTTGGTGATGAATCCATCAATGAGTCAAGAATTTTATTTTGTTTCCAACAGTGCTACATAAATTCTTCAACAAAGTCGGATTTGACGGAGCAGGCTAGAAGTGCATTGGTACGAATATTTGGTTCTTCAATGTTTTTTACGTAGCAGGTTAGGCATCATTTCGTGTGGTGTAACGTGTCTTTAAATAAATCTGAGTTAGATCTGCTCGAATTTCAACGTGTTTCCCTTATCACCTTAAAGAGTTCAAGCTTCCAAGCAGTGCTCTGTGGTGGAAGTCGACAGAGTAAAATGAGGATACATCGCGAACGTACACGTAGATATTTACAAACAAGAAAGGCCAAATCCTGGAACTAACATAGATCACGGTTTATTATTAAGCGAAATACAGGAGTTTTGCAACAACAAATTCTTTAGTTCATTCAGAAGTCAATCCATCTTCAAGTCCAAGGTCCAACTATTCATCAAATTAGTGATTGGAGTAACTAAAAACCATGTCCCTGTACCAAGCAAATGGCACACTGACTTTGTATAGAGCAGTAGAACATAATCCCTACACAGCAACCACATCGGCGATTTAAATGATCCCTGAGTTCCATGAATACGAGTATTACCGATCTTTACAGATTTATGATGGAATCTTATGTAAATAAAAAAATAAAACAAAAAATAAAAAAAAAACACTTTAGCGCTGGCAGCCCGGTATGGGCCATGGCCTAGCTTCTTGACACTCATTTGTGTTGCTCATGTTTTCATTTTCGTCACATCTGAGCGGGGCCTACGGTTTATCGCCGAGTCCGAACGGCACTCCTTAGAAGCTTTTTCGTAGGCAATTTTTTACTTTCGGGATTTTGCCATTGCCCGCCGAAAGGATGATGGCGATTTGAAAACTTGATGGTGACCCAGCCAGGAATCGAACCCAGACTGTCTGCGTGATAGTCCAATGAGCTAACTATCGCGCCATCGCCATCGCCGCATCTTATTTAAATATCTCGAATTAAAATATTCTCAGATGGTTTTATAGCCCTTAGTCTTTACCGATTAGTCCTGAACCTTGTTCTTTAAGCACACAAGAACTACGTATAAAGGAGAAACCAAAGAACGATGTAAGCTGGTTTTAAATGTTTGCAGATTATAATGATAGGAATAAGAGTCGTTTTATTAACGAGTTGTGCGGCTTTGAAAGGAAAAATGACATTTAAGAGTACCTCTGAGGGTGGGCTTTAGAATAAACCAATGAGCTTTCAAAGCGAGACCAGTGTTACAATTGAGGGCCTGAGCGAGCGGAATGCTCCTCGAGAACTTTATCGAAACCAAATGCACGCATTTTCGACTAAAGTCTGTCAAATGTCTTAGAAGTATCAAATGAAACGATCGTTATTTCCGCAGTAACTTATTTACTTTAAGTGGCGCTTCATTTCAGGGAGGACCTGGGCCTCAGCCAACAAGCTTCTCCAGCCAGCTCAATCCCTGGCTAGCTGCCTCCAGTTTCGCACGCTATATTGGCTGAAGTTCCTTTCCAATTGCGTGCGCCACCTGAGTCTTGGCCTTCCTCTAATGCGCTGTCCCTCGGGGGTGGATTCGAAGACTTTTCGGACCAGAGCATTAGTGTCCATATGCTCTACATGACCAAGCCATCTCAGTCTCACACTGCTGCTTTCTGCCGATTATGTCAATATCGTCGGCGTATGCGAGAAGTTGCACGGACTTTTGAAACATAGTACCTCTTGTGTTTGCTCGTGAGATTTTCACTATTATTTCACGTTGTTGATAGAATCGCTAGACAGCGCATCGCCTTGTCTAAATCCTTTCTGGACATCAAAGGTCTCGGTGAGATTTTTACCGCCCTTGATGGAGCAGCGTGCATTCTCCATCGTCATCCTGCACAGATGGACGAGTTGAGTTTGGCAGGGATGCCAAAACTAGACATTGCTCTGTATAGCTTGTCTCTATAGATGCTGTCATACGCGGTCTTAAAATCGATAAATAGGTGGTGTGTATCGATCTGAAGCTCATGGGTCTTCTCCAAGATCTGCCGTAGTGTGAATATTTGGTCGATTGTGGCCTGAAGCCACACTGATATGGACCTATCAGATTGTTGACGAACGGCTTCAGGCGTTAACATAATACGGCGGATGAGATCTTAAGGAGAGATGAGAGATAAGGAGACTGATTCCTCTGTAGTTGGCGCAGTTTAGAGGTTCTCCTTTCTTGAGAATCGGACAAACAATGCTGAGGTTCCATTCATCGGGCATACTTTCGTCCGACCATATTTTACAGATGTGTTGGTGTATGCTCCTTACCAAGTCAACGCCTGCCGCTTTGAAGAGCTCGGCAGTAAGACCGTCCGCTCCAGCAGCATTGTTGGACTTAGACTTCGATATAGCTATCTTCACTTCACCCAAGTCGGGTGGCCGGAATTGTTGGTCATCATCGTGCAGGTTGATTCGGTTGATTCTGCCTGACAGCGGTAATTGGTTCGTCATCGCAGTTATACAGTCTGTAGAAATGGTCTTTCTAAAAACTCAGCATCGACTGCGATTCCACTACGATGTTCATCTCTACAGGCTTCGGTTTGGGGGTTTTTTCCGTGGCATGTTATTTTTACCTTTTGATAAAACTTCCGAACCTCATTCCTGGAGTAGCATCTCTCAATTTCCTCAAATGCGCGCTTCGCAGGCTCTTTCTTCTTCCACCTGACAAGACATCACAGTCTACCGTAGCGCCTGCCATCGACGCATGCGCATTGATGTCTGACGTTGACAAAACGACGATATTTGGTGATCGCAATACGTACCATTCTGCCGCTGTCACGTTGCCATTGATCTCTTCATCATTACTGTAGTCTGTATTGCCTTCCAACAACGTATGCATATAATCCAAACGTTTGGACAGTCGGTGGCCGCTGTACGCCCAATGGGCCACCTACGTTACTGCTTTACGCCGTTTTTTCATTTTTTTTTCGATGCTGCTGTAGCTCTCTGATTTTCTTTGCACTAGACTTTTGAGGTTTTAAAAATTCCTTCTGATGTGAGCTTTCCTCTGATTTGAGTTTTCTATAATTCCGCACATATTTGCAATTTTCAATTTAGTACCGATTTTTACATAGATTTTGGCAATTTTTTTTTATTGTTTCACCTTGTGTTCTAGTAGTGTTTTTCAAGGTCTTTACAATGACATCCAAATTTAGGTTCCATCTAAACGCATTCTCACGCTGCACTAATTTATAATTTTACATTAGCGATGGAAATCTGACGGTATTTTGTAACACAAGAAAGTTTGACCGGCTATCACTATGATATATCTTGTGTTTTGCTTAAATCAAACTATTTTATTTATATTCAAGGAAAATTCATAACAACAGATACACAAAGAATATTCAAATTGTTTTCCTAAATCAAAACCCCTTTGTGATTAACATCGGCAATTCTATCAAAAACAAAAAAAACAACAAGAATCTTTCCAACCTAACCTTAAACCGAATGGAAATTTATGTTTATTATGCAAGCACTGTTAATCCTTTGGGTACAAATAAAATCGTGGTATAATAAGTAACCCTTTTGAAAATAAGATGATTCGAGAATCGGGGTCAAACAAATAAACCCATGAAACCAGAGACCTGCTGGTTACTTTTGCTCGTCGGATTTGTTCCTTTTTGTTTTTTTTTTTTGGCCAAAACCGAAGAAATATCTTAGAAGTGGACAAATAAAAAAGGACTGAATAATAAAACGGATTTATAGGTATTCCTACGTACAAATATACAAATGTATATATATTTTTTTATTTATTTGAAAAGTCTGACTGTTTCCTGCTGGGTGAGCCAAAATCGCAAATCAATTTTGAACTCCCCGTGTACACAGTGAATGTCCAATAAAAAAGGGATAATTGTGTAACGCAAGAGATACTTAACCCATTAACCCTTATGCTGGTACGGATACGGACACAAACATAACTCGATAGCAATTTGTTTGCCAAAGTGAAAAGCGGAAAACACTTAGAAATTCGCTTTTTTTTCTGAGTGGAAAGTCGTAATGGAATATTAATTGTTCGGTGAAGAGTTAGTCGATGGAGGTAAGTGTCCCTAACCCCAAAGTAAACAAATAAAAGAGCAGCTACGTTGTTTACAATTCATTAAGGAAGGAGCTATGTTTTATGGTTAAGCAGATTTAACGGTAATGGAGGCGGAAGGTGATGAACTTAAGTTCAAATAATTTAAAAAGTTCTTAATGAAAGGAGATTACAAGTCTTATGGACTTTACGTGACCCACACCCACTCCATTGAATGTCCGTTCCTGAAATATGTTCAAAGAATGTAGAACGACGCAGAAGACTATGTAGATAAGACGTACGCATCCTATAAGTCTTCACTCAAGCACAAACACAAAACACAAGATATGTGAGAAACTAGAACCAAATATAAGGAAAAAAGTGAACAAGGGAAGGCAAAGCGACAATTCTACAACACTCTGTGGCAAAATAACAGAAGCCGTCGAGGCATAGGGGCTAAGAAATAATCATCTCCACTAATCTTACGATGCCTAGCCTAGAAAACAAATCACCCGGGCCTGAAGGGTTAAATCAGTCAACCTGGTAATGGTCACACTAGATAAATCCCTATTTACAGCTAGTATCAACCATGGATTAACTATTGCGGGAGATATGCCACGCTTTTTTAAAAATCTATGTAATATTTTTATAAATGTAAAACAAATTTTAATTTTCAAAAAAACTTAAAGATGGATTTATTTTCTACCATCATAAATAAATTAAATAAGGAAATAAAAAATTGTTCATAGCTATTAATAGAAAAATAAAATATCTCAACATGTGTGGGAGAGATGCCGCATGTTAATTTAATTTAATTTTAATGTCTTTTTCGGTCTTCGTCAAGGTGCAATCTGTACAGAGGGAGGATTCTGGTTTTTTGTAGCGTGTGCAGTTTTCATGTTGCCATTTGCTACATTTCAATCATGGGATCCAATCCTCCTGTTTTTAGGTCAAGAAATAATTTCCCCAACATTCGGATTCTCAGCAGGCTCAATCTTTCTTTTTGAAGCCTTTTTTCCTCGTTGGGTTTTCGGAGACTTGGCGTTCTTCTTTTTTTCAATTAAACAGGGTGATGTTAAGACCTCTGCTTTCTGCCTTCGTCTTGAAAAAAATCAGCGCTGGGATTTTTGGTAGTGGTAACATTTCTTGAAGGAATTTTTTTTGGCGTAGGCTTGAAACATGATGAGGTGCGCACATCATTTTCAGAGTGATTACAGGTGTGCGATGTATTGCTGGTTCTTGGAATAACCAGTTCCAAGTTCGAGGTATTGCTGGTGGCTTGCACTGCAGGTTTCAAGTCCGATTCAGGGCATAAAGTCATCGTTTCTGAAGAAAGGGCAGCTGCTTGGTGAACTTCAACTGCAGCCAAGTCTGATATGCTGAAGAAGTACGCTGGAATAGCTTGTGGATTAGAGGGGTAGATTCCTGAGGCCCTGAATCCTGAAGCTCCATTTTCAACGGATGCTCCTTTCTACCATGCATCATCTCAACATGAGGCATCTTATCAAAAAAAAAGTGCGGCATCTATCCCTGTAGTGAGGAAGAGATGCCGCACCATGCTTCATAACTAACAAAAAACGAAAACAAAGAAAAAATCACTCCATCCACTTTTTTTAACACTGATTAATGGCAAAAAATACGAGGGCGGGTCAATAAGTCCGTGACTTTTTGAATTTCTGACCTCTTTACTGAAACAGCAATACTGCTCCTGTCAACAGGCATCTGTCAGTTGACTCCTGTCAAAATTTAAACTTGCTGCGTCAGTTAGTTTGTGTTTGACAGCTATTTTTATCAGACTACTCACTAATTTGAGGAGAAAATGGAAAAAAGTGAATTTCGTGTGCTTATTAAGCATTATTTCTTGCGAAAAAAAACCATTACCGAGACCAAGGCTAAGCTTGATAAATACTATGGGGACTCTGCACCATCGATTTCAATGGTAAAAAAGTGGCTTACTGAATTTCGTTGTGGCCGTACAAGCACTGAAGATGCCGAACGTCCTGGACGCCCAGTTGAGGTCTCTACACCCGAAACAATCGAAAAAATTCACGATATGGTGTTGGCCGACCGAAGATTGAAAGTTCGAGAGATTGTGGAAGCCGTAGGGATCTCGCATGGCTCAGTGGTTTCAATTTTGAATGATCACTTGGGCATGAGAAAGCTTTCCGCAAGATGGGTGCCGCGTTTGCTCACAGTCGACCACAAACACATGTGCGGTTGCCATGGCAAAAATCTATGAATTGGGCCATGCTTCCTCATCCACCCTATTCTCCAGATTTGGCTCCAAGCGACTACTTCTTGTTCCCAAACCTGAAGAAATGGCTTGGTGGAAAAAGATTTGACTCCAATGATGAAGTCATCTCGCAAACAAAGGCCTATTTTGAGGACCTCGACAAATCATTTTTTTTGGAAGGGATAAAAAAATTGGAGAAGTGTTGGACAAAGTGTATAGAGCTCAAGGGAGACTACGTTGAAAAATAAAATTATTTTTTTATCAAAAAATCTGTGTTTTAATCCAAAAGTCACAGACTTATTGACCCGCCCTCGTACTTGCACTTGAGATATCACACGATAACCTGTTTCTAGATCGACAAATAGCAACATTCTGAAAAATTTCCATAGCTCGAAGGGATGCGAAAAACAAAATAAGGGAAAAAAATTCCCGTTATATATCGTATGTAAATATTTTTTTTTTTTCGTACGTTTTCGTTTGAATACCTAACGGACGAAAAGTAAAACAAATTTTTTTCCGCGAATGACTAGATGTATGAGTTTGGTTGGGTGCGGCATCTATCCCGACGCGGCATGTCTCCCGCAATCACCCTAATATTCACAGTCTGTTTCCAAAAGACGAGCTGCTCTGAGCGCTGCATAGCTTCAAAACCATACAAGTCTGCAGGGCCAGACGAGCTACAAATATCTTCAGATATCAACCCGCTAAGGCTAGAGTATATCAAAAGAAGCTCCTTAGACTCAAACGTCTATTACGGTACTGTCAGTACCGGCTTTACACAAACGGGTTAGGCACATACACTATTCTCTATAGAGGGTACACAATTGTCGCGTTTCTGGTCAAATAAGTTTCCGTTTACAACGTCAAAATATTCGCAATCCGAACTGTACTGTCAATTCTTAATGTAGATGGCTCACTTCGAGAGTTGATCATGCCATCCATTAAATAGAAGAATTATCAAATCCAAATTAAGTGGGGCTACTGTGTCAGCAGAGCCACACCAGAAGGCAGTATTCTTTCATCCCTTCTCTGGATCAACACTATGAAAGAACTCTTGCGACCCAGATGGGGGTATCGTTGTAGATTGGGATTTCAAAAAAGTCGTCAGATACAAATGGGGCCTTCAACCTCGCATTATTCACTAGCTATAGGTCTCGGCTTCAAGACCAATACTCACGTACGGGGTGGTTATATGATAGGCAGCTTAAGTCAAACCAGCAAACTAAGCCATCTCCAAGGGTCAGTATGTCTGTGTATAAACGGATCCGTACGTACTACTCGTCTTGCATCCGCGTCATAAGATAATAATCTGCTGCACTTGACACACCTCGATGTTTCAAGCAGGCAACTAGTTGCAAGCGCAGGCACTCACCTTAACTTAACTACGCAGTGGGCAAGCATATGATGTACGTTCTTTATATATCAGGATTACTTTCGCAGAACATTGGCTACAATATGCTTCACACGTATGATCAAAAAGTCAATGCATTTCTATCCAAATGAATATATCTGCAAAGAATATATTCATTTCTTCGGATAGTCTCACCCATCTCTCAAGGAGATGGCACAGCAGTTCAGTACCTAAGTATGTTGTGTGCCGAGCCGCTGAGATATTCCAGGGAAATGAAGCGCCCACGAACTTGCCGAAATTGGAACTACTCCCCCTGAAATAAATATCATCGGTATCATCACAACATTCAAACAAATTCCTAAGCTGGATGCACACCTTAGGTTGACTTTTGGGGCAACATGTCTACCGACTCAATAAATCTGACCAAAACTGAATCTGAATCGCTCTAAGAATCTGATTTTACGCTGTTTCAGGTGTTATCACTGGACACTGTCTAAGCAAGCTGCAAAATAGCTTCATGAAAGAGGAAGGGAGGAAGACAATTGTCCACCTACTCTGTACAAGTCCAGCTTTTTCCCTAAGCACTCGAAATAAATATAGTGGATATTGGTGTCCTTCTTCATCTTCAGTAGCTCATGTTGGTTCTAAAAATAAGAGTATCAGAGATTCATGCGGCATCATTTTGAGCCATGGGGCCTAAGCGGGCTGGTTTTTCCTACAGCTGCTGTAACATCACCTAATCTATCATGAGTCGGAATTTCGTTAGCAAAACAACTTGGTACTCAGGAATCATTTTGACTTGACACCGGTGACACATGTATTTATTGCAAATTTGTGTGTATTAATGTGCATGTCAGGGAGTCAAAGAAAAGACGGCCTAAAACTTGGTTGAAAAACAAGAAGGAGAACGGCTGAAGATAACACCATCAATATTCGATAGAGTGCACTTTGGCATCTAGCTAGGTTGCTATAGAAGAGATGACGACGGAGGAGTATCAAGCGAACCTGTATGTTTTAGAATCACAAATAGCCACGGATATGGTTGGACTTACCATTGACTTAACATTAAATGAAGGCCTTAAGCTACTACAAAAGCATTTATGGTGGGAATGGTGGGTAGATCAAGGAATGTTTTAAGATAATGAATATCTACATCTACCCTGGCAATTGCCGTCATTGCAAGAAGACTTCGACAAGAACTTTTAAGCCTCCGGTATCCAAACGAACACCTGACTAAAATTTGAACCAATATTAACGTGATATATAGTACTATATGTATACGAGTACTCTCGCACCCCACAGAGAAAAAGATGGATTTTACAAGCTTAACGGACAGACTGAGGCACGAAACTGAGCTCATCCTTACTGATTTCAACAATACTTTGGGAAAGGAGGGCTCAGAATAACCGACTTCCAAAAACGCCATCAAAACTTGCACACGATTCAAAGAAAACAAGCATCATCTAATGACGAAGCCGAAGCATTTGCATCTGCTGTGTCAGCCAGTAGAAATTTGAAACTTGACTCAACACTTCTTCTACGGACTTCGACTAGCTCGAGAACATAACAAAAGCACAGGGTCCTATATGATGAACCGAAGATGAATCCAGCTATTTCCTGCTGTCTCTCAATTAGAAAAACTGCACAGCATCTCGTGATGCTTGATGCCCTGTCAATGTCCGGCCTAATCACGCGTCAGGCTGCATGGCGCTGACACGCGGTGGCTTGTACTATTATCACTGACTCAGGAATTATTGCCTGGGGTACAAGATACTAGCATTTAGACGTTTAAGCTACTCATGCTGATAAGGTTGACTGGGAGGGAACTGAAACTAAGCAATGGTCTTCCAAGGTAAGGTAAGGCTGGCTCTTATTTAATTACCCTTTCATGTATACAGGGGTAAGTAAAAGACGACGTCCTTTCTCCCGTACTTATGGAATAAGATGAATAGCAAATAGGACACATGGTATTAACAAACGTATTGCCCGAAGTTCAGATGAGCTCATTCTAGATGTCACGGGTGAGGCAGAGCCTATGGAACTTCCGAAACGTGTGCACTCAGCGGTTCCGGTGATTGGAACTGATGCCGAGGATCCTAGTACTTTGTGCTTGATATTCTAAGATGGAAGATGGAAGCTCCAGGGTAGCAAAACTTGTCCATAGTCCTGGAGCTTAAGTTAGAATGGGCATATAAGAAAACGACCAAGACAGAAAAAAGAATTCGAAACACTAAGCCTACGATAGATATGACCCCTGCTGGTATCTCTTTGATATACTGAAAAGATGTCCAAAGTGTAAGCTTCACTAAGGAATATGTAGGGTGAACTCGTCGCTAGGAATAGACATCATTATAAGAAATGTTATAGAAATCCTGTCGACGGAAAGAGGATAGGCAACACAGAACACAAGTCAATCCATTAAGACTTCCTCTGAAGCAATATACCAACTATGGTACATGAAGCGAGACTGATGTGTAGGGCTCGCGAAATAATCAGTTAAACAAGCGCGACATGGCGAGAGCAAAGAAAGAGGAATGTTGAGCTAATAGGGTGACAAATGTTGAGGGAAAGAAAGACCGAAAGTCGTATACCGTTGAGGCGATTGTTGGCATATTACCATCGACCGTCACAGGAAAGGACTTCCCCAAGCTTGCGATGCACGGAAGCTGGCACCTCGAAAAGAGGACGTCTTAATTACACAAGCTCACTCAAGGCAGGCAGGGATGCAGCATAAACAAAAAGAAACACAGGCGACTTTCGCTTTACTTCTCCTAAAAGCAAAAGTCCCAGATGGCTTAAATGACGCCATACTGAAAGAAGCTGAGAGTATACCGCAATTCAGATAACTAAAAACCCAAAACATTCATTCAGTGCAACAATAGCCACCCTAAAATAGTTAAGAGGGCTTATCGGTACTACGAACGCACCACGACCAAGGTGCAATCTATGTATTGTCGGTATGAAGCAACTCCTAGGTAGATCTTAGCAGACCTTACGAACCATTGAACACTCCTTGTGTCTACTCACCTCAATCCCGAGCTTAACAGCAAGGAAAAGAACGTTATGAAACGGGGTTGTATACCAAAGATGGTCTAGAGATTGTTTTTAAACTTAACCGCAAATGGGGCCTCCAACATAGCATCACACAGTGGCTTTATATCTCGGTCATAAGATCGATACTCACCTTCGGGGTGGTTGTGTGGTGGACGGCCTAAAGCAAAGCAGTGAACTGCATGAAGCTAAGTAAAGTCCAAGGAACAGCATGTTTGGGCATAAGTGGAGCCCTACACACTGGACTGGACTACTACTGCACACTCTGTTTCACATTACACCCCTTGACATTTATAGCAGACAAGTAGCCGCCAACGCAGTTACTCGCTTTAAAATGACTTCGCACTGAATAAAGAAATATTTTGCCCACGCAAATATTTTTAACGCACTAGGAATCCTACCAGAAAACATTGATTACACCAAAACCAAACAATGGTTTGACAAGGGCATCCATGTAAGCATTCCCTCCAGATCCTTGTGGGAGGAAAATGCTTTCTTGGATGACAATTCAATCCACTTTTACACCGACGCGACGGTTCAAAGACTGCTAGTGAGGTTGGTGGTGGTGTTTTTGCCGATAAGCTTAACCTCAACCTCTCCTTCCGCCTCCCCAACCACCGCCGTCGTGTTCCAGGAGGAAATTCTGGCAATTAAGGAAGACCTTTCCTGCCTGAAGAAAAATGTTATATCTGCAATGAATATTCGCATCTTTTCCTATAGTCAGGCCGCTATCAATCCCCTGGACTCATGCTCTCTAAATTCAAAAACAATGGAGATGGCGGAGAAGTGGGTGCCGGGACATATAAGACATTCCAGGGAATTGCTGGGCCGACGAACTTGCCAAAATTGGAACCACTATACCTATCACACCTGAAAATTAAAACATAGGTATACCTATCGCTACATGCAAACAAGAAAGAAAGCTGGATGCTAATAGAAGAACAAACCATGGATGGGCGGTTGGATCGACTTGCTTAGTGGCTAAACAAATCTGGCCAAAGCTAGATCTGAATCGCTCCACGAGCTTAATTTTTCTAAATAGAAAACATCTTAGCGCCATTATAGGTTCATCACCGGACACTGCCTCACCTCCTCGGTACATGTTTAGCTCTCTCCCAAAGAAGAAATCTCCACCTAGGAGCCTTCTTCCACAATGACTTAAGTGTCTTAAGCAACACAGACATTAAAAGTCTCCTACGCTTTATTGAGAGCTCCAAATGGTTTCTGCAGTAAGAGGATCACAAATGCACGTGGCATAATAATGGGCCAATAGGCCTAAGTGGGTTGGTTTTTCAACAGCCACTCAAACCTAGCCTAACCTAACCTTGCCACAAGTCTATGTCTCTTCTGTCAAAAGTCAACTACAGTGTCCTGGTCGGGATAATCCGATGCAAAATCAGACCTTTCCCAGTCACACTGAATAGGCCAACACAACACAAATAAATCTTTGTAGAGCGACCAGAGAGAACCTTCTCCATCTGATGTAAAGGAAGGCAAAAACGTCTTTATCGGCTTTCCGGTTGCTAACGATGCCTTCAATTAAGGTAACCGTGTCTGGTGTTGATATCGCTGCCAAATTTAATGACAAAAACCTCATCAATAAGAGGCCCTCTTACCTGTATTTCAGCAAATCTATTTCTAAACATAAACAATTCAACAAATCAATGATAAATAGATGTAAACGTAAATCTGGAATAAAAAATTACGTCGAACTCCCTGTGGCTGCTGCTTAAAGTCATATGTCAGTAGACAGTTTTATAAACTTTCATAACGGAAATAAATGTATGGGCTTTCTGAAAGTAAAAAGTTTTCGCCATAACAATGGGGCAATTGGTGCATTTATGTGGCATGGCATTAACCAATCCCTCGTGGCTCCATTGTTGTATGTAGCCGCACACCTTGTTTTTGCTTCGTGGCTATGTCATTTGGAACGCCTGGCTTTTTTGTCCATTGTGCTCATGCTGGTGCTGGTGCAGCATTGTTTTGAAAGTATCTCGAATCGTATCTACTTTAACTGTGAATGAGAACGTATGTTGGACGGTTGGGATAATAATTTTAAAAGTTTTGTCCAAGCCACAAATCATAATGGATACTCGACTTTTTAAAGTTTGTACTTGTTTGGTGAAGTTTTGGTTTTTTTACTTTTTCGTTTTTGTGCTCTCTTTGTATTGTTTCGAAAAAAATGAAAAAAATGCCAGAAGTGTGTTAATAGCGTGGTCAGAAATGATGATGATAATGGTGAACTGGGTGTCCTAGTTTGGGTGGAAATTTTGGTCAAAGTTTCTTTGTTTTTTATTATTCGATTTGAATAAACATTTTTTCTGGACATGTGTCATATAACACTTGAAACTTTTGGAGCATTCAGCTGTAGAACTAGTACCTTGTTCAAGGATGGTATCATACACTAATTGCTGACTATGCATTGGATTCATTCAACAAGTTTGCATTGTTTTTGCAATCGGATGGAGGGATAATGTGGTGATTATCCGTAGATACTCGTGCAATGGTTCGATTGAATCAACCTCATACTCACTTAAACCACCTTTCTCCCGTGGGGATTTTTAATAAAGCCATTTTTCGGGTTCTTATAACCTCGCCACAGCAACGAGCAAGCCCCTTTCTTATTCTTAAAAACGAACACCGTGAGTACCTAGACCTTTTCAAGGTGGACTTCTATTCAGTGCTCCCATAATCACTGTTCGATACGGGGTTTTACTCTGCTGGCAACCAGAGCCTACAATTCTTCATGCTTTTCCGCAACTAAACATCATGGGAACTATGTATATTTTCGGGCACAGCTGGTTCCATTACAGCTGTCGTTGCTGATACCACCTTGCGCACACGAAGAACTTAGCAACAGTCGCATCTGGATAAAAGTTTTTACTGCCATGCGATGTAGATATATATGCGTCCAGAAAGGAGCTGGTAAAAGATAAGATACGATAGTAATTCACCTCAACATGACTAAACTTCAACTACAGACGCAGTATCAGTATGAGTCGGTGTGTCAACTTACCCACAACCTCTTCGTCCAATTATTGGTGTCAGTACGCCAATGTTCTATTTCTCCTGTCGCTATCATGTTCCGATTCCGGGGACAGGATTTTTTCTGCGCTTTCGCGCCATTATCTTGACCGGCACGGCTCCCGTGATCTCCGTTAAGGTATCGGTGGAGAATGTACTATAGGCGCACGCGATCCAAGAGGACTCGACGCGTTGTACCCCTTTTGAAGACCCCGCCTAAAGAGCGCATCCTCCTTAACTTCAGAGATTTACAGCAACATAGAATTGGCGATAGACGCTAGTAACCTTTTCTTTTGGCCTCTCTGGCCCACAAACACTCAACATCGGCATAGACAGATCGCCTCTTACCTTGTTGCCTATATAAACCGAACCTTCTTTGTAATTTCCAAAGGGAAGTCGTGATTTGATTTACATTACGACATAGTGAAATACCAGGCTCGTGCAGACCACTGCTCTCACGTCATTCACACGAAATCCCAGCCGAACCATCGTTTCCTGGTGAGGGCAGCCATCCCCAAATTGTTGGGCGCCAGATCAAACCTGTAACCCCGGAGACAGTCCGCTGCTCTAGCAACCACACACTCCCTATCCTGCGCTCAGAGTGAGCTGTTCCTAGACACCCATCTGGCGTAGCATATTTGTACTTGCTCCCTCCACATTCTATTTTTATCGGAATCCAACTCTACCACATTTTTGAAAAGCAGAAGAGAATAACCGGCACGTTTCGTAATGTTTGGTGATAATCATAGCTCTTCTTTCTTTCAAACTGGGAACGTGTTTAGGCGAGAGAAGCAACCATACGATGGCTAGTATAGACGCGACTTGCTTGGGTACACCGGAGGTACCACTCTACAGTCCCACAGGTAGCACTGCTCATTAGAGACCACTCCTGGGTCAATTGTAGCTATATAAGGTTTTACTCTATACTCTGTGCATTGACAGCTTATTTCGAGCCAACGAATATTTCAGGCCCGAAAATTGTTCAGCCTCACTTTGTTTAAGTCAGCTGCCTTTTCGAAGAAGTATCTTGTAAGAGTTAGCATTCTGATATTGGCAGGGGCAGTAATGAATGTCATGTAGGAGACGAATTGATAAAAATTCCTTTTCGTCTTGCAGTCTATCCAGTAGTCGTTATCCAAGTTTTCGAACTATACCACAGGAATCAGTGATGATGCTTAGCATGGAACGTGCATATTTACCACTAAGCTCTTTTGAAGAGACAAGCTACTGCACATTTATATATACCGATCCAGAGTATCTAAGTTTAATCGACATTTTTTTCTGTCGGAACAGAATACTCAGCTCCTTAAATAATCTTTCAGTCTTTTGTAGAAAAATGGAAATGAACTTCCGAGGTAAAGGGCTTACAGTACCAGCACCCACAAAATGAGCAAACTAATGCAAATCTAGGCCGGTCATTCATGGGTATAGTATTCCATCTGGTCTGCCGACATCCTGGAGAATCATAATATCCACATGAAACTTAACGGACTGGGTCTAAACGAGGCCATAATCAGAATTCACTTGGACTGGGTCCTGAAAAACGCTTCTCTGAACATTGTCTATTAGGCTCGTTGACAATTTCATTTCCTGTGATCCCATTATGCCCTGGTGCTCAAACAACTTTCATTTTCATACCACTACATCTAGAAAGACCATTAGACCTTGAATTCAAGGAACTACTTTGGAAAAATTTAGAGGGTTTAGCATACTTCACCCCATCCTCCAATTCTTCAAAATATAGTTCATTGCCATCAGGTATGCGTACATATATGAATTTCCATTTGAAAGACAGACGTAAGTTTTGGTTACCTGGAGCGTAATGTAACGTCGTAGTCCAGAAACCCATCGGTTATGAAGCCATCCGTGAAGACCCGATTACATTCCTGTGTAGCTCAGGGAAAGTCGATTTCGTAATTCTTGCACCAACAGGAGTTCTTGTGTCATAGAATGATGTTTAGATATAATAAGCTCAGACCCAAAAGACAGCTGAAGTGGAAGGTCATCACAGCTCCTGTGGGTGCTGTATCAAAGAAATGGAATATGGCTTACTTACTTACTTTAGGTGGCGCTACAGTCCGGGGTGTGCCTCAATCAACAAGCGTCTCCAGCTAATTCGATCTTTGGCTAGCTGCCTCCAATCAAAGTTGCCTGAGGTCCCCTTCCACCTGCGTGCGACACCTGAGTCTCGGTCTTCCTCTACTTCGCTGTTTTTCGGTAACCTTTGGAGAATCCATCTGCCATCTTAGTCATTGGATCATCACTCGTCTGGCTAGGTCGATGTCGCTGTACAATCAATACAGTTCGTCGTTGTTTCTTCTCCTCCACTCACCGTCAATGCAGACGGGACCGAAAATCACTTTAAGAATTTTCCTCTCGAAGCAGCCAAGAGCCCCCTTATCCATTTTTAATAATGTCCATTCCTCTGCGACATAGAGCAGTACCGGGATTATTAAGGTCTTATAAAGGGTGACTTTTGTTGTCCGAGAGAGGGCTTTGCCATCCAAGTGCCTTTTAAGCCCAAAGAAACAGCGGTTGGCAAGAGTTATTCTTCGTTTGATCAAAGCGCTGGTGCCGTTGTCTGTACTTATAGCGGAGCCTAAGTAGACAAAGTCCTTAATTACCTTAAAGTTATATCTGTCTGACGTTCTGTCTAAGACGTCGGTGTTAGTTGTCCTTTTTGCTTAACATTATATACTAGGTTTTGCCCTCATTGACCGCTAAACCCATTTTAGTCGCTTCCGTCTCCATGCTCGTGGAGGAAGCATCTGCGCTAATACTAAACGTCCAGATATCAGACGAAAATTGAGTGGCGAACATGCAGTGGCAGGACCAAAGGCTGCGAGACATGATCTCCACACTGAAGGCAGCTGAGATGACATTGGCGAAGAAACAGTTACCAAGGGAATATATCGTCAGACGGTACCGTATTCTCCGTAAGGTAGATGACGCGGAGAGCGGTGGTCACCAAAGCGATCTGGCGGAGTATCTCTAAGCTGTGTCACGATGTTGTCGGACACCCCGCTGACGACAAGACGCTCGAAAGGCTCAGAAAAACCTCTGGTTCCCCAACATGAGAATACTAAGCATCCTGAGAGAAGTGGCCAGCTACTGTGCGTTGCAGAGAAGGATTGTCATCGATCGAGGAACTGCATTCACCTCGTGAACGTTCAGCCAGTTTTGCAACGAGAAGGGAATCCAGCGGACTAAGACCGCTATCAGAACACCTAGAGCAAATGGGCGGGTTGAGAGATGCAACCGAAGTATTCTGACGTCACTCAGGTGAAAGGAGGGGAGAGTCAAGTCATCTGCGAGCGGTCAAGTTGGGCCGAATTCCGTCCGAAACTGCACAACAATGGCGAGCCCACACGAACTCCTACTTGTTTACACATCGAGGAATATTACGGGCGACAAGCTCCTGCTGGAAGTTGAAGAGCAGACCAAGGTGGAAGCTGGTGATGTGGAATGACGAAGAGGCCAAGCATTGGTCATCATTGAGCACAGCCAGGCCCGTCAAAATGCAAGATTCGACAAGAAGCAGGGATTGCCAACACGGTAAAAAAGTTGTGTTGGTGGAGAATGAGCCTACAGAAACAGGTGAGTCCCGGAAACTTGAATCATGATAACGGGACTCTTACATCGTCTCCAAAGTTCTGCCAAATGTCCGGCATGTGGTAGAGGAAATCCCTCACATGCAATGGAAGTTTGACACCGTCATGGCATCGGACAAAATGAAGCACTAGTGTGAGCATTCAAAGGAGGTCTCTGTCAACGGTGTGAGCGACGAAGAGTACTCTGATCTCGACGGCGAAATCGAAGATAAGACGGCCGAGTTGTAACATTGTAAACGAAACCGTATAAATGCTTGCAGTGGAGACTGTAGAATCGATTCTAATTCCAATGATCTACGAGGGCATACCTCCAAATATTATTAATAAAGCACACAAAAGTAACAGTCGCTCTGTATTCTTTTACTTTCTTTCCATTGCAAACACTTGATTTGCCCAAATCACACAAAATTTAAATAATTGCTTCAGGCCGATTCAACAGCCATTTCTTCCAAAACGATTTAAACAAAAAAAAGGAATGCAATTCCACACCGCAGTCCTCAAATTAAAGAGATAACTGCCACAGATATGCTAAATATTTGCAAACTTTTCAAAGACACTCAAACCAAAGGATGTTTCACTCTCTATTCTCGAAGCATAAAAAGTACGAAACACTTAAAATAGAATCCTTAAACAACGCAGACAGAAATTTTTATGGGAGCATAAATTGTCATGAGAAGAACATAAAACAGCAGAACTAATAAATGCTCTAGTCATGAATATCTGTATGAACGAGTATCTACGAGTATCTCATCATAAAGTCAAAACACCAGTTAAGATACAAGCTGTGAAGTGAAAACATCTATTTTAGAGTGAAAAATAATATATGTATGTTTCGTATACGAAAAATAAAATAAAAAATAAATAAATATCAAAACGAGAGAGAACTTTCTAAGGCAACAACGACGGCTGGAATATCATTTTCATTGTTTCAAGCGAATTTACATTTAACTTCAACTTAACCAGAGAACGGTAGATAAACTTTTGAATTATGAAAACAGTTTTGATTCCACGGATTTTTTTTTGGTTTTTCTTTATCACATTTGACAGCGTAAAGCTAAAATTATGTCACAAGATAAGGATAATAATATTAATGCAGGACCGACATAGACTTCTCACAGATTTATAGACAATTCAGGACTCAGAGAGTGGCAGAGATTCCGATGAGGCTCATGGACTCGTAGAATGTTGTTCTTGCGTTTATCCTTCCGGCCTCACTCTGAATGCTCTGGAATATGAATTGCGACTACAACTGCTCGTGCTCGTAAATGTTCTTCAGCACAATGTCATTTAAAGTTCTAGGAATATTTTTGTTTTCGCGTTCCCCGGCTCACACCCACCGACCGACCGACACCGGGACTTCGACTTCAGAGACATGGAAGGCACTTTGCATTCATAATTTAGACTGAAGTTTTAAATTGTTTTCGTTTTATTTTTATTTGTATTTTTTTTTATTGTACTTTTTTGTTTAATTTAAAATTGGCTGGCTTCGGATGAGCTGAGGTAAAAATACGAGTATATCCGGTCACTAGAATCTCACTTTACTATTTAAAGTTGGTTGCTTCAAAAGTGTTTTGTTGTGAAAATATGGGTGGCAAGCCGTTGGCGAAAATATCCAACATTGGTTTATTGTTTTTTTATTTTAAGCCTTAACCTTTCGGTGGCCAGAAAAAGTTACACGAGTAGTGTTGAAGGGTAGAAACAAAAAATTGGTCAAAATCTAAAGGTTTTTCTTTTGAATTAAATTTATTATGCGAATTAGGATTGGAATATAATTTTCTTTATCACTTCCTTGTTTTTTTATAAAAAATAAAATAAAAAACATAAAACAATAGCAATTCAGCTTCAAAAATCATATTGGTGTACAAAAATTAGCTTTAAAACTTAAATGAATATAATTACATTACAAATTGAGATCATTTCAGTTCAGAACATTAAGGTTATTACATCTTAAAAGTAATTAAGAAAGTATCTTAAAACTAAAAAAAAATGTGGCTTCTCAATATTTGAACAAAGTGCTGCTCTACAGATCATACAGCGATAAAATGTCATTCTGTCCTTGTTTCTTGGACAAATAGAAAATCTTGTACTATTTTTGCGTCATTAAGTGGCAGGTTCACTACGTTCTGCATTCTTAATTTCTAGTAGTCCTCGTGGCATTCACGGGTTTTGTGCTCTCCCATTCCGAAACTCCGATATAAGCTGAATTCCAAATTCTTTCAAAAATTTGTGTCTGCTCAAATTGAACTTGTTTGCTTTGAGAATATACAGCAGCAGTATTTAAAAATAAAAAAAATTATTATATAGAGACTAACGTCGACTATTTCTTAACACACTGTAATTTGCAGATTGTTCATCTAAAGTGTCGTAAAATTGTAAAATTCAATTATTGCAGGCAACTTCTTATTATTTTCTCCAATAATGTCGTCATGGAGTAGTGTGGAAAGAAGGTTAACATTTTTCGATTTTTCGGGAGCAAACGACAAAGCAGTGATTTCTTTTTTAAATGCAAACAACGAACTGCACTGGTCTCTTGCTCGAATATTAAGTAGAGCTGACGGTATTTCTCTTTCGTTTTTTCGCACCGTGCCAGCTTAGGTAAGATGATGCGTTTTTAAAAGATCAGTCATTGGAGGAAAGCTTGTGAACCAATTATCAAAGGTAATGTTTCGCTTGGTTCCAGATACTGGTCCTATACTACTGACAGGTACGAATTTACAAACGCTAAACTGTCTGCGCACATTCGCGTATGACAGCGACCATTGCGGTTTTAGCACCGAAATTACAATTCCCAACGAAATTGCGGAATTGGAGGAGTTTGTCCAAATATATTCTTTCAACTACAGTAAGACTCGATGGACACGCTTCTCCGCAACCTTGAGAAGAGCACTCTCCCCGAACATGCTCCAACCACTGTCTAATAGGAATTTATCAAACGAGGGGATCGATGAGTACCTAAAACGAATGGACGAGACAATAAAACAAACTATGGATAGTACAATACCACGGAATAAACAAACGACTAACGAAGATCTGTTCCGCAATCCTAATATTGACGCACTGCACCGACAGACAAGACTTTCGACAAGACTAAAAAACTTGTACAGACAGTTTACAGACAGACAAGACCCAGAGATTAGGACACTGAAGTCGTCGATTCAAAATATTCAAACGTTAATCAAAGAGAATAACAGAATTGCTGTAAGTTTGTATTGAGACAATAAGGTACGGGATGTAAACACCAGCAACCCGAATATGTTCCCGCAAATAAATAAACTATTTCGGAGAGAAAATCAAAACGACCTTCAGTGTCTTAAAATAGCCCGGACAACAGACATCGAACGGTTACTAACAATAGCAGGCATTGATACAAATGAGGCCGCTGATGATGATGACTTCTTTGTGATCGAGGATCCACAGGAGAAGGTTGAGGCGATAGGGGTGACTTTTCAGGAAGTATACAAGGCCAATGATATCATTGGCCCTAATTATGACCTGGACAATCGCGTCTTGGTGCACAACTTCTATATTCGAAATGAAGTAGAGAACTGGCGATCCGAGGGCTCTGGTTTCACCCGGTTGAGCGACGAAAATATGGTAAATAATGTCATTGCCAGAGAAGGTGAGCTACCCCCGTTCATTTCGAAGGAAGAACTCCATGAGATCTGCGACACAATCAGAAGTAAGAAATCAGTGAGGACCGATGGTATTCCGAACATCGTGCTTCGACATCTTCCTCTAGAAGCGGTGGACATTTATACCACCCTGTTTAATAATGCAATGAATAATGCACATTATCCAGCGCATTGGAAAACGGCGGTGGTTCAACCTATCCCCAAAAAGGGAAAGGATATATCCAATCCGGCGAATCTCCGGTCGATAAGTCTCCTTCCGAATATCAGTAAGGTGTTCGAAAAAGTAATCAATAGAGCTCTGACTAGGTGGGTTGAGGACAAACATATAGTTCCGGATAATCAATTCGGTTTTAAGGCAGGACATGCTATCTCACATGCCGCGTCTAAACTGGTGTCCGATATCCAATGGAATAAAGGCAAAAACCAGTGTACTGGTGCCTGCCTAGTTGACTTGGAGAAGGCTTTCGACACCGTATGGTTAGAGGGTCTTTTCTATAAGCTGACTAGGCCGGGGGATCAGTAAACCACTCTTGTACATTCTTTATAATATGCTAACCAACAGACGGTTCATCTTGAAAAATGGTGATGTGACTTCTGTTGAAATATTTCAAATTAAAAATGATCTTCAGCAAGGCGCGGTCAATTCGCCGATCCTATTCAACATTTATACAAGCGACTTGATAGGTTCACTTCCCCATACTATTGCGTACGCAGACGACTTGATAGCGTACAAAACAGGTCCAAAAATCGAGGTCAATTATACTCTCTTACAGCGTGACTTCGATAAGATAAGACGATTTTGCGATGACTGGAAGTTGAAAATCAACTTTCAGAAGTCGGAAACCATTCTGTTTAGGGCGCCGTTGTCTGGAGCCTCTAGGGATACCAGAAAAAATTAGCGAAATTTCTCGATCATTGGACAACCCGGATAGCCTCTTGCCTGTCGAAACGTAGTCAGATACATTGGGATCTGGCTAGATCGGTTTCTGTATTTTAACAAAAATGTAGATGCTGCTCTAGCCAGAGCTAAAGGCGCTTTTGCCCTCACAAAGAGACTGTTTTATAGCAGCCAACTCGATGCGAGGGTAAAGGTTATCTGCTACATGACCCTTATCAGGCCTATGCTGGTATTTGGGTGTCCCGTGTGGTTCAATGTACGAGCAAGCTTAATGGAAAAGATTCGGGTGTTTGAGAGGGCTTGCCTTAGGGCTTGTCTTCGCTTGTACAGAACACCAGAGTCGGAGTACAAAAAATTGTATCCTAATGAGGTCCTTTACAACACGGCGAACCTAATACGAGTGGACAACTTCGTAATTAAGCTGACTCGAAGGCACATTGCAAGAGCAATGGCCTCGACGAATAACCTGATATCTGGGGCTTACTACCTCAGTTACCTTTATCATGAGAGTGTGCGCTCTAATGGCTTCGTTTCACCATTCAAGCATTCATCTACCTTGATCAGATAGGGTTGATCCAGGATAGGTCAGCGGTTCCGTTATTCTTCCATGTCGCTCGGACAGCTGGGGACAAGCGACTCAACTACAACAGAGACGTCGCACACGGCAGGGTGGATCGTCTCAGGTTCAGTAGGGCAGTGGAGAATCGCGATAAGAGGGATGTCGTTCGGCAGCACCAGCATTTCTGTTGGTTGAAAGATGGGGAAGATGTTTCGTCGTCGTTTCCGTCAATTACGGACCAGCCTCACTAATGAGGCAGAGCTGACCAATCTGTTTGCTTCGTAAATAGCGATGGCCAGCTTACATAGGTTTAGGTTAGAATTTAAGGAAAATATATGTATATAATTGTGCATAATGTCTATATGTGTATATGTTGGTATTGTGTATATAGGTAACGTAGACTAAGGTTTATTTTAAGTTAGATATTAAGTTGTTCTAAAAACAAAAAATATGTCCATATGCTAAGTTTTTTATTAAAAAAATTGTTTTTTTTCTTTGCCTTAAGTATAGAAAATAAGTAATCATAAATAAAATGTAAATAAAGTCGTAAGACATAGATATAAGAATTCAGAGTAGCTTAGAGTGCCTGTGTGGGGCCAGTAAGTTAGTATAAGATTGTTAAGTGATTTTAGGCTAGCATTTAAGCATTTTTTGTTAGTATGTAAGAGTTTATGATTAAGAAAATAAAATGCATTTAAAACTAAATTAATCTAACTCTAGATACTGGTGTTATCAAACGCTCAACTCTACGGATTATTACTCTGTCTAAAAGGACCCTCTGGTTTCATCCCAACGTATACTTCCATCTTCACACAATAAAATGTTTTCGCGTCTACAAGAGCAAATACCGTCAGACCATATACTTGACCCCTAAATGACTACAATTTTTCATCAATTGTAAAGTACTCAATGGGAAAATAATGTGCTTTACAATTGTCGACAAAGATATCGAATATGGTCCTGATGGGAGCCAACTTACCAAATTGTAAGCGTTGTGCTCTGCTTTCTTCAAAATCAAATCGGAGAGATTGTATCAAAATATAAAATCTTTGCAGTGACATTGTCGATCGAAATAATTCAATGCCAGTGCCATCTGTACTCCAAAGGTCTGATAGGTTCTGTCTATTCGATTTGTATAATCCAGCTAAATAAAGTAAGCCTATAGCAAGAAAGCTTTTATTTCTTTCTTGTCGACTTGTTTAACTAAATATTGATGATTCGCATCAGATTTAACGGCAATATTTGTTGATTTAATGTTTGCATATGATACAATGTTATCAAGCATGACTTCCATTATAAAAAGAAGCCAGCAATCTAGTAGCGTATTTTTCTCTTTTGCCATGCCATTTACACCAAGTAAATGAATAATTATATTTTCTGCTGGATCATTTGGGCATATTTTTATTAAAATAAAACATTTTACTGTCACCATCTGGCTCAACACTATCCTCCTCATCTTCTTCGCCTGTTTCACATAGTTCCTGAACTTCTTCATTTTCTGACAACTAATCCACAAATGATTCTTCATCTGAGCTTCCTCCAAACTCTTACAAAAGACGGTTCAAGTGTGCTTGTTCTCTTTCATATGACATTTCATATACCTGTTTTCTTAAATTAAATTTATAATAATAAATAATGTATAAAGCTTACAGATTTTTATTTGACCTACTTAAAAAAAATTGTAAACAAAAAGATACGATATTTAGTGTGCTGGGGTATGTTACACCCCAACCGACTTTCACGAGTTCTCGCGATCAACTGATTACTAACACAATGCGCAAAATAAGTATCGGGTTTTCCGATAGGGACTTGACAACTTTGAATTTAATTTGTGAACGCACTCTTTCACTAATCATCTGTCACTGTCACTTTCAATTTATTCAGTAAACTCAACATTTTCATTATGGTAAGGTACACGAACGAGCAACGTCTGCAAATTATAAAAATTTGTCAGTGAGACAACGGGTTGGTCGAATTGTCGAAAATATCGCTGCCGTTCAGGCGTCCGTAGCAAACGATCCAAATCAGTTAATTCCACGGCGTCAGCGTTATCGCGCCATGATCACCGATTATTTTTGGCCCGAAATGGAAGATATGGACTTGGACGACATGTGGTTTCAACAGTAAGTATGGTGAGCGTGTTATCTCAAGAAATGGGCCAGTCGCTTGGCCGCCTGGTTCGTGCGATTTAACGCCGCTTGACTATTTTCTGTGGGGCTAAGTTAAGTTATTGGTTTATGCCAACAAACCGCCGACGTTGGAAGAGCTCAGAGCCAACATTGAACGCGAAATAGCGGCCGTTTTGGCCGTAATGTGTGGCCGAGTCGTTGAAAATTGGGTCCAACGAATCGACCGCTACAAACGTGCCGGTGTTGACCATATGAAGGAAGTCGAATTTCATTCATAAATGTTTTGATTGTACTTCATGCCGATAATAAAGTTTTTGAAATATCTCAAATGGTTTGCGTTTTATTTAAAAAAAAAGTTGTCAAGCCCTTATTGCAAAACCCTTTACATTTCCTTAAGAGGTTACTTTTAAAAAGCTTTAAGCAACAACAACGGGTGCGTTTAACTGGAAAATATTAAAGAGCAACAATAAGTATCTCTGGAGTATATCATACCCCACCACACTAATGAAGAGTTAAGGTGATCTCCAACAACTACAGGGTTAATAAACACTGCTAAATCCTGAAACACCTTCAATTTTCATTTTCAGTTTTGAGTATTGGCACTGAACTTAAGCCATCACCTACCCGACAGATACGAGTATAGTAAACAAACAATAATTGTCCTTTACGAAATTTCCAAATAAGCTCCCATCATCATCAAATATCCCCGACTCACCCATGGGCTGGATTAAAATGATATAGGACCCAGGACCCAGGACCCAGGCTAACTGCTATGTTGGAAATTGGGTATTCGTATTCGCTGGATGAACATGATTCCACTAGAATAGCTTCTCGTATCAATTGCTCCTTAAAATCTGACTTGAACAACCTATTCTTAACTAAGCACCAAAAGAATAGTTATGCTGGTGTGAGCCCTTTATTAGTTGCATGGAACTCACTGTTTCGCAAACGATTAGAAGACTGCCTTTTGGAGATATGTTACCCGGAGTAATGAAAAAGGCCAGTATACTCTGGGAAGCAAAACTGTTCCCATATCCGCAAGAGCAGTGATTAGAAATGTAGGGTCATATCTAAAAGATACGAGGGCGGGTCAATAAGTCCGTGACTTTTGGATTAAAACACAGATTTTTTGATAAAAAAATAATTTTATTTTTCAACGTAGACTCCCTTGAGCTCTATACACTTTGTCCAACGCTTCTCCAATTTTTTTATCCCTTCCAAAAAAAAATGATTTGTCGAGGTCCTCAAAATAAGCCTTTGTTTGCGAGATGACTTCATCATTGGAGTCAAATCTTTTTCCACCAAGCCATTTCTTCAGGTTTGGGAACAAGAAGTAGTCGCTCGGAGCCAAATCTGGAGAAAAGGGTGGATGAGGGAGCAATTCATAGCCCAATTCATGGATTTTTGCCATGGCAACTGCACATGTGTTTGTGGTCGACTGTGAGCAAACGCGGCACCCATCTTGCGGAAAGCTTTCTCATGCCCAAGTGATCATTCAAAATTGAAACCACTGAGCCATGCGAGATCCCTACGGCTTCCACAATCTCTCGCACTTTCAATCTTCGGTCGGCCAACACCATATCGTGAATTTTTTCGATTGTTTCGGGTGTAGAGACCTCAACTGGGCGTCCAGGACGTTCGGCATCTTCAGTGCTTGTACGGCCACAACGAAATTCAGTAAACCACTTTTTTACCATTGAAATCGATGGTGCAGAGTCCCCATTGTATTTATCAAGCTTAGCCTTGGTCTCGGTAATGGTTTTTTTTCGCAAGAAATAATGCTTAATAAGCACACGAAATTCACTTTTTTCCATTTTCTCCTCAAATTAGTGAGTAGTCTGATAAAAATAGCTGTCAAACACAAACTAACTGACGCAGCAAGTTTAAATTTTGACAGGAGTCAACTGACAGATGCCTGTTGACAGGAGCAGTGTTGCTGTTTCAGTAAAGAGGTCAGAAATTCAAAAAGTCACGGACTTATAGACCCGCCCTCGTAAATCAAGAAACATAGTTATTATGGTGCCTGTACAGTCCGTGGTGTACCTTGACTTCAATAAGCTATCAGTAAATCGTCCTCTACTGTGGCATCCCTCGTCATTTGTATCAATCGAAGACTCATTGAGCTGGAACTTAGCAGAACATACCCATTACAGTGTCTGGAGGCGCGAACGTTCAATTAGATCAATTTTCCTGTACAGTCCGGACAGGTCACGGCTTATTGGTTTGTGATGGGCAGTAGAATTTCGATAAGCTTTGTGGAAAACGCGGTAAAGATTCTAGAAGTCTCTTACTAAGGAACTTTCTAATGTCAAACTTAAATGATCTCAGCTCCCTTGTACCTGTGCTATACGCACTAGTACCCTGGCTGCATCAACGTAATGATCTAGGGTAGATATTGGCTCATAGAAAAGCTCGAATATTCAAAATGTTGGGCAAGAATCTAGTGCCGAATGGGACGAAATCAATCAAGATAATAGTAAATTGATAAAGAGGAAGCCAAGTTCCTTTATTATTGAAATATGCCAACCACATTCTGGCTAATAAAAGGCTAGTTACCAGTGTTGCAAATTATTCAAAGTAAGAAAACAACTGGGCTACGGTTTCCCAACTCTATTGAGTGATCAAAGTCGCTTCAAATTCAGTAAGTGAATAGATGCAGATTGTGAGAGAGGTCTGATATACAGATCAGTGATCTTCCAAGAACACGAATTGAATATCAACCGAACACTTCGATTTCGACACTGTATTTGAAATCATTAAGAGAAGCAACTCGCAATTAGCTGACGGTCTTCCTATCCCAAAGAGCCAACTTAACTAATCCTTTCTTTCCTATTTCGGTAAGAGGATACAGTCTTAGGGAAACTGGAGCTCGAGAAACTACTGCATAATCGTGGTTTATGTCGTAAACATAAGAAGATGCCTGCTCAGTGCCATCCAGAAAGTTCGAAGGAATGCAAAGAAAGTGGGAAGCACAAATTGTGACATCTTCTGGGGCGATTGCTAAATGGAACAGAAGCAGCACTTATTCGATTGCAGGTCGGTCACACGCGGCAGATTTGGCACCCGACAGCTGACCGGGTATCTTATGAAAATCAAAATAAATTTTCTGTGACTCCTTTGACAAGATAAAATATGAGAAATTTTCGAAATTAAATTTTAATGGCAGGTAGGAGAGGAAGCTAGCCTATACGAGACCATGTCTGGCAACGAACTTTGTCTTTGTGATTTACCAGTATAACAAGCATACGGGCTGCTCCTCATACGATGCACATAAGTCTGAACGTCTGAACCTTCAGGGCAGCTAAAATTGATTTGGTTTTCAACTTTTTGCAACCGAGGTATGAATGCATAACAACAAAGAAAAGCTACCGCGAGAATATATTTTGTAGAAAAGCTGCAAACGCAAGATAACGCTTTGCTGCTATCATCACGCACCGAAGATCAGTTTACATCGCTGCCAACGTGTCATCAGAAAAAAGAAATTCCTGGTGTACGGAAGTCTTACAAAGAGGTAAACTGAGCGCATCAAGGCAGCAAGACCCGTACAGCCACCTTGTAGTGGAGTCACATTGGGTACTGAAAATATGGAAAAACTTCGGCTCCAGATTGTACAATGGCGAAGAAGCCCAATATATACAAGGATGAGCGAAATGAGCAGTCTTAGCCCCTTCTTTGCGAGTTCGTTTAATCTTTTATTGCCTGGATTACCGGAATATACTCAGATATTTCTTTCAGATGCTTTCTACTTAATACGAGTATAAACCGAGCCATCTGCGCACACTGTTATAATCTGTCAAATGGAGTTGGAGGTACTGCCTTCATCCTAAACAAAGATAGTCGTCTTATCACAGGTTTAGGATTGGATGAGATCTATGGGTGAAGCAGTTAAACAACTTGATTTGCTTCCCCTCCACGAATGATTTCATTGCTTTATTTATAAGCTTGTCCTGAGGTCGCAAGAAATTGGGGAACTCTGTTCTATTCACTGCTAAATTTGGACCACCTTGAGTCTGCAGTGCACTTGTTCTAGAGTCTAGATGTACAGGTTATAGTGAATGTCTCTTCCAATGTTATTTGTTGGTTAAACAAATTTGTGCGAGGTCATAAGCGAGTTGCTCTTTGCAGTGTAACATGACTACCCTGTGGTTTGTGGATCTTGAAAACAGGGCCTAAAAAGTGTGATTTACACCCCCAGTCTTGAAAATCGACATCAAATAGCTAAGGCTGTGTTTCAACCAGATTTTTCAAGCCTAAGCGAGCTTGCTCGAGGTAATATATTTGCCACTCTCTCCTAATTTAACCTAACTTTGGAAGTTCGCCTGTTCGAATAAACCTTCCCCCGCGTCCATTTCATAGGGATTCGTTATGTTCAAAGCTCGGTTTACCTTACAAAACATTTTTATGAACTTAAAGTACAATATTTCATATATGAGTAACGTACTAATCCATCTGCACAGCTCCATTTCAAGGAAGCACTTTTAGAATCAAACAAATTCCATGCTAATTAAGAATCCCCTTGAATTCACCAGAGATTAACGACGCGGTAGCACTCGTATTTATGTATGTGCGGAGGATACAATTTAAAACAATTAAAATCATTTCAATTAAACATTTTCACTGTTGTCTTATCGTCGAACACTCCCAGTATTGACACAATCGAATCAATTGCTTCGTTGTTGGAAAACGTCCCGAGCACACAAAGACACCATCGCGTGTAAGGGTTTTCGTTTTTGCCGTCAGGCAGTTGATTTTTGCCTTTTTTTTGCTCTGCCCCAACTCGAATTCAATTTAATGAGTCGATAAAGATTACGTTTCTGGCTGGACTTGGTTTCATTCAAGGAATGTTGGTTGTTCATATGTTTCAATGTGAAATGACCAAAGGAATTCTGCCACACAATGCTGTTGGGGGAAAATATCCTTCAGCGACTGATTGTCTGAAACATTCTTTTAATTATTTTAACTTAGGGTACATTTCTCGGCATTCAATCAATTAAGGGGAACCAGCACGAAATGCAACTTCATTAAGATTAAAAACAAAAAAAAGAACAGAAAAACGGGTGGTGATGGCGGAAAACATCCAATTCATTCGATCATTTGCGGATAGCGAATTAATTACACACTGTTGCTCTTGATTGTGGATTGATGTGTGGAGAGGTTTTAAGACGAAGACGCTGCAATTGAACACAGAGCAACAAGTTCAAGGTTTTGTTTTCTGAAAACTGACGGAGTATCTATTACCCTGTAAAGGATGTGAATGAAATTTCATTAAATAGCAATTTATTTGTATTTTATCGAGAGGATACATTCTACAGTAAAATTTTGAAAACAACTTCGGCAATATGCCCAACTAATGCGTAAAATTGCCAGATCTTAGAAGACAATTTGACAATTTTGCTTACTGACATACCCATTGAGCCAAAAATGAGCCATATCGCTGAACATAATTTTTCCATAAATCAGCGAATCCAATGCCAGTTGATTTTGGTCCCATTCAGTGAATTTTCGACGGAAACGTTGTCGACTATATCAGGTGTAATATGGAGGAAGTGCTCTATAAGTTTGGCACACAGAACTATAATTTTGGAGCCAAATTTCTAAAATTTGTTAATTGTTTTGAAGCCTGATGTCATAACGATAAAACTGCAAAGAATAAAAATGACACTGACAGTTTGCTCCCATCCTTTGCAGGCTGATAAATCTGAGTCTCGCGCAAGCAAAAATTCCGGCAATGCTAAAAACCGCTGTGGTAAGACCAATTTATAAGGATGGAGCTAAAAATCAACTAACCAACTATCGACCGATATCGATACTGCCGGTAATTGAAAAATGCCTGGAAGGAGTAATTGTTAGAAGATCACAGAGCTTCATAAAAAAAGCATTCTATCAAACAAAAGTACAGGAAAACTGCTAGGCGAATCCGTTAACTGTGTTAATGAGAGTCTCAACAAAGGCCACCATTTCTTAGTTTTATTCATGGATTTTAGCAAAGCTTAAAGTTGGTTAGACCATGCAAAGTTGTTTAAAGCGCTTGAAAGGCTCGGCATAAGAGGGGTCATGGCGGACTGGTTTGCAGAGTACCTGCGCCAAAGATTGCAAAGCGTTATGATCAAAAACGTATTAAGCGAAAATAAGAATGTGAAATACGGTGTCCCTCAAGGTTCAAAGCTGGGTCCAATCCTCTTTATACCTAAACTAGATGTAAACGAACTACTTCGAGTTTTCAAACAGAGCGCTGCTTTTGCTTTTGCGGACGATACGGCAATTGTTGGTCGACACAGATGCCTAGAATCTGCCTTGAGGATTATGCAGGAAGAGTTTAATGCTGTTGTGAGATGGTGCCACGACAACGGTTTGGTGATCAATGCTGAAAAAACTAAGATCATGAATATTCGAGGACCTAGTTTCAAAACTACACCAAACAGAATCTACTACGAAAACGATGCATGCCTTAGTACTATAGATGTAGTAGATAGCTACAAGTATCTTGAAGTCATCGTTGACAGTCGCTTTCTCTTGGACAAGCATGCTGAAAAGCTGCGTATGGCCCTGAAGAAAGCCTTGTTTGCGGTAGCTCATCTTCGACACCATGCTACTGTGCCTGTTCTGAAAGAAGTCTACTATGCCTTAGTGGAGTCAAAGCTGCGGGTACGGTATACTTGCTTGTATACATTCAGAAGTTACAGAGGCTGCAAAATTCTGTGCTGAAGCAAATTAACGTCAACACTCAACTTGGTCACGAAAGGAATTTTCCTTAGAGTGGACCAAATCTTCAATATGACACTGGTTTTGGAGTACTTCGATGATAACCATTTCATTCGCCCACTAGATACATGAAGACGTGCCGTGCCCATGGTGCGATTAAAGGCAAAGATGATAAGTTTTGAATTGATCTTTCGTAGCATACGGGAGATTGGTTCGTTTGTATAATGGGGGGTGTGGTGGGTTGGTAAATAGAAGAGACAAGGTGTACGTAGTTTACGAGAGTTAGTGTTGCAGAAAATAGACTTGAGAAGGGACGCGCAATCAACGTCACGTGAAAGTCAGTGGATGAAGAAACTGTCGGCTGCATCTCTGCGTTCCTCAGGTGTGTTTAAGTTAATAAGGTTGAGAGGGTTTTGATAAAGGGCAGAATGAACGGATCGTCCCAGGGTATACCTCGAAGAGCAAATCGAAGAAAACGGCGCTGGATGCTTTCGATTCTCGAGAAATGAACACGATGATATGGGGACCATACTTGACTGGCGACCTCTAAGAGGGGGCGAACAAAGGTAATATAGAGGCATCTGATCACGTAAGGGTTGGTAAATTCTTTGGACCACCGTACCGAGTTGGCTTTATGGATTATCCCATCTACTCGTATATTTTACCCGAATTTGAGCTCCCTAACACACAAAATGCCGAGGTCGCAAGGGGATTGAACAGAGGAGATAGGTTGGTTGTTGAGAAGATAGAGTCTTAGAGGAGTTTGGTGCCGCTTATGTGAAAAGGTGATGGACTGGCATTTGGCGATATTAAGTTCTAAACAATTTTTGAGGCACCAAATCGAAAACCTATCAAGGACGAAGGATGATTGATCGATTATAGTTAATATAAAAAGAAGAGGGCCTAGACGGCTGCCTTTTGGGACTCCAAAGGTGGCCAAAAAAGGAGCCGAATGGGATGACCTAAAACGAACACTGTGAAAACGGTTTTGCGGGTAAGAGGATATCCATTTTAACAGTATGGTTTCAAAGGCAAAAGTAGACAATTTGAAGAGTATTAATCGATGGGAGATGTTATCGAATGCTTTGCTAAAATCGGTTGCAATTACATCGACCATTCTCTAGGGCTGATTGACCTGCCTTGCTGGAAGCCATGACATCTAGAGGAGATAGGTGATTTGCATTGGAAGCTTAGAGCTTCATACAAAATACTATAGAAGAGTTTGGGTATATGGGGAGAGCTTAGCGATGGGATGATAGTTGGTTATATCAGTCTTTGATACTTTTTGTGGATCGGGGTTATAAAGGAGGTTTTCCAAATATGAGGAAATCTCTCTAGTGAAAGGAATAGACGAAAAAGAATTGAAAGGGGAAAGGAAAGAGAGGTCAAACATTTTTTAATAAATATGGCAGGGAGACCATCTGAATGCTTGGCCATTTATTTAACGAACAACTTCTACTGACCTGAAGAAAATCAAGCCTGCTAAGTTGGCTTTTTCTTATCTTCTGATGCTAAAATTGCCTATTCACGTAAATACATACTTCACTCGTACTATGAACAAATGGATTATCTCGATTATTAAGGAACCTTCTTTACTTGTACTCGTAGCTTCAATAGATCTCGCACCACATCACATCTTCTGTTTAAAACTAAGCAGTCACCGTTTGGATGGTGCCAGCGTTTCGACTTTGGCCGACGCCACGCTGGAATTTCCGCATAAATTGAGGTCTACTTTCCCTCCACTGTGGACTGATTTAGCACATCAATCCGCTTTACGGTGCAGAAGCTTTGTCTTGGTCCGTTAGAGTAATTCTTATGTCCCGTTCCCATTGACGAGTTCCGAAGGAGGATATTTAAGGACGAAATCCAAGAGTTAACAATTAAAGAAATGAATGCAAAGTTGTTAGTGCGACAAGTTGTTTGGTTTGATGCTGGATGGATTAATAGATGGTCCTTGACAAAACCATTCATTACGCCACTAGACACCTTATTAAACGTAAATATTGATTCGTTTTTGAGAAGGAAGCATGAGGTGATGTCTTGGTGTATTTTAAGAAAAAATATATAGTATTCTTCGAAAAAAATCTTAAAGACGCATTAGAAGGAAACACACTTTCTCTTGTTCATGTCCCAAAATTAGAATCCAAAATCAGAACAAATTGAGATTAATACAAGATATGTTACATCTGCTTCTATAATTTCAAAACGTCTATGTCTAAAAAATTAGAAAACTATTCCAACGAACCAAAGAGCAAGGTTCGACAATTTTCCCCAAAACTGAAAGTGTAGCACATCCACCGAACGTAGAAGATAAGGCAAAGCCCCTTAAGCTGAGAAGACTTACAATCAAAATACCAAGCGATGACTGTAATAACGTAATGTCCAAGTTGATTCTGTAAGAACGACGAACAAATTGCACACAAAGGACAAGAGCAAATCCTAGCTAGGAGAACCACTATAAATAGTCCAGCACTAAATACAAATCCTTCCTATGGCAAATACTTGTTGACTCGAATTTCCTTTGTTATCCTTTTTCGGTATAAAATATTTGATGTGGGGTGAAAGGGGGAAATGACCTTAAGCCCAAGCAATTCGTTTCATTTAATCTTCACCAAATCATCTTATCCCACACGCATTCAAGCAGTTTACCAATTCGCTGAGGGTGCGTCCTTGTACTTCAACGAGCATTGAATAGACGTAGGTACAATTGTTCCGGCTTTAAGAGCTCACCAGCTCTTTGGGCTTTAATTGCTACACATAAAGGGTGACCCGGCTTGGGATTTACCCTCTACATACATACATATAAAGTACAAGTGTATGTGTGTTGTTTTTGTTGGATTTAGTCATCCGCAAAGGAGCTGTTGATTGATATTAAGAAAACGGATATTACCGCAATCTGGGGTTTTGATTGGGATCGAAACGACTCGATTGTTATGACAAGTGCGGGACTCAAACTGAATAGGGTTGTTGACAATAGAGCCGTAAATCTGGTGTGTTTCCGACCTGAAAGGTGAGTGATTTAAGGGACACAATAAAATAATAATCGAAAATTTGTTTGTGTCTCTTCAGAAAAGATCCTGAACTGAAGGTCAAAGGCAATCAGCATCAAGCTGTTGCTTCAATGGGATCAAGGGTGTACAATTTTATATGCTCAAATGGGCGCATGAAATGTTGAGCTATTTACAAAGCGTTCTCCCTTCAAAGAGTGAGAATTGAATGGAACAAAGCAGTGAGTTACAACAGTGAGTGGTGTTATATGGGGTTTTTGTTGGCTACAGTTTAGGCAAATTAGCCAGCAAGCCACATTAAATAATGCGTGTGACACTGCATCTATTTGCAGTTTAGACATTTAACAATGATTCTGCAGACAGCCCTATGCGGGAAAACATAAATTTTCATTTAATCATGATGTAATCGCACGCCAAGAGTGTTGAATGCATAATTAAGCAGGCATTTGTTTATGTAAAGACCACCTGAACCAGCTATTGGATTATTTGATTTCGCAGTGCACATGTCATTTCCTGCAGAAGCGAAATAATTCAGGCGCTGTCATGGTAAATTATTTATGAATTCCAATAAAGTGGCAATCATTTGAAAAGATCTTGTTTTAGTACACAATTTAGATGTACAAGGTATTTAAGGATATGACCGATTAAGTACGTCAAAGTCAAACCGACTGGTGTGTTTTTTAAACCCAGTACTTACTTCAGATTACAAATTGTCAGTGTCATTTGTTTGCAATTTTATCGTCATGGGATACACATTTCAAAACGTTTTCTAAATTTTAGAGATGATGGTTCTGTGCTCTAAACTTATAGAGCATTTGTACCATATTTCAGCCGAAATATTGTTGATCGGAGAGTATTGAAGAAGATCAAAATTTGTCAATTTGACGTTCACAGCAGCCTGGTCTCAGCCCTTACAATTTACTAAAAATTTTACGCAAAAATCTTGGGCTTAACAACTTCCCTGTCCAATGAGTCATATATGACTCAGTTGAGGAGCCACACGTGACACATTTCTTGTATAAATTTTGGACAGATTTTTTTTTATGAACGTGACGAGACATTTCTTTTAATTAAACGTGGACATATAGCAAAAAACCTAATCTTTAAGGAAATAAAAGAAAATTTAGCAATTTTTTCCTGAAAGTTGTCCTTTATCCAGTAGAAGCGGCATGCAATAAATAAAACTCAAATACAAACGATAATGTTTTTATTCGTAAAAGAATATGAAAAAAAAATCAAGCATCTGTCATATTGTAACACTCAGTGTGTACTTGCTTCGCTTTTCTGGCCAATAACTCTTGATTTTTCAATTTGATATAGCACCCTGTGAATCTTTTTCTTACGAGTTTATTGCCTGCATTTCGTGGAATTTCTTGCAGACTATGCTGAGAACTAATTAAAGGAGCAATTGAATTTGAAGACCTTGGAGTGCTAGAGGAGATTGAAGATCTTTGAGGGAAGTTATTTTCTATAGTTGATGCTGCTAGTCCAAGAAAATGTCGGATTAAATGTTATTGGACTTGTAAAACAGTCAGCTTAGAGCTGTCTGCCAATTCGTCGTATATGCTTACTTACTTACTTTAGGTGGCGCTACAGTCCGGGGTGGACCTGGGCCTCAGTCAACAAGCTTCTCCAGCTAGCTCGATCCCTGGCTAGCTGTCTCCAGTTTCGCACGCTAAGTTGGCTGAGGTCCTCTTCCACTTGCGTGCGCCACCTGAGTCTTGGCCTTCCTCTACTGCGCTGTACCTCGGGGGCGGATTCGAAGACTTTTCGGACCGGAGCATTGGTGTCCATGCGCTCTACATGACCCAGCCATCTCAGTCTTTGGATCTTCACTCTTCTGGCTGTCGCTGTACATTCCATACAGTTCGTAGTTGTATCTCCTCCTCCACTCACCGTCAATGCAGACGGGACCGAAGATCGCCCGAAGAATTTTTCTCTCGAAGCAACCAAGAACACCCTCATCCGTTTTTGATAATGTCCATGCCTCTGCGCCATAGAGCAGGACCGGGATTATTAAAGTCTTATAAAGGGTAACTTTTGTTGTCCGAGAGAGGGCTTTGCTACTCAATTGCCTTCTTAACCCAAAGAAACATCGGTTGGCAAGAGTTATTCTTCGCTTGATCTCAGCGCTGGTGTCGTTGTCTGTATTTATAGCGGAGCCTAGGTAGACAAAGTCCTTAACTACATCAAAGTTATATCTGTCGAGGGTGACGTTCTGTCCGAGACGTCGGTGTTGGTTGTCCTTTTTGCTTGACAGCATATACTTGGTCTTGCCCTCATTGACCGCTAAACCCATTTTCGCCGCTTCCGTCTCAATACTCGCGAAAGCGCCACTGACATCACGCTGTTTTCTCCCGATTATGTCAATATCGTCGGCGTATGCGAGTAGTTGGACGGACTTTTGAAAGATAGTACCTCTTGTGTTTGCTCGTGAGTTTTGCACTATTATTTCACGTTGTTGATAGAGTCGCATGACAGCGCATCGCCTTGTCAAAATCCTTTCTGGACATCAAAGGTCTCGGTGAGATTTTTACCGACCTTGATGGAGCAGCGTGCATTCTCCATCGTCATCCTGCACAGACGGACGAATTTGGCAGAGATGCCTAAACTAGACATTGCTCTATATACGAGTAGCTCGTCTCTATAGATGCTGTCATACGCGGTCTTAAAATCGATGAATAGGTGGTGTGTATCGATCTGAAGCTCATGGGTCTTCTCCAAGATCTGCCGTAGTGTGAATATCTGGTCGATGGTGGACTTTCCTGGCCTGAAGCCACACTGATATGGACCTATCAGGTTGTTGACAAACGGCTTCAATCGTTCAAACAATACGGCGGATAAGATCTTATATGCGATGTTAAGGAGACTGATGCCTCTGTAGTTGGCGCAGTTCAGAGGGTCTCCTTTCTTGAGAATTGGACAAACAATGCTGAGGTTCCATTCATCGGGCATACTTTCGTCCGACCATATTTTACAGATGAGTTGGTGTATGCTCCTTACCAAGTCATCGCCTGCCGCTTTGAAGAGCTCGGCAGTCAGGCCATCTGCTCCAGCAGCTTTGTTGGACTTAAACTTCGATATGGCTATCTTCACTTCATCCAGGTCGGGTGGACGGAATTGTTGGTCATCATCGTCCAGGTTGAAAGGTTGATTCTGCCTGACAGCGGTATTTGGTCCGTCATCGCCGTTATACAGTCTGCAGAAATGATCTTTCCAAATCCTCAGCATCGACTGCGATTCTACTACGATGTTCCCTTTTTCATCTCTACAGGCTTCGGTTCGGGGTTTGTTTCCGCGGCATGTTATTTTTACCTTTTGGTAAAACTTCCGAACCTCATTCCTGGAGTAGCATCTCTCAATTTCCTCGATCGCGCGCTTCTCATGCTCTTTCTTCTTCCTCCTGAGAAGCCGGTGCTCGTCTCCCCTCTTCCGCTCATAGAGCTCATGAGCAGCTCTGGTCTTTCTAAGCAGCGCCGCGTTATATGCATCTTGCTTAGCTGCATGTGCATTCATCATCGAACCAGGGGTTTCGTTGTGGTGGACGAGTGAAACCCACCACATCAGAAGCGGCATCTCTGATGGCGTTTTGGCAGTGTTTCCAATGGTCTTCGATGCTTGATGCTGGCGGCATTGGACCTCTTAAGAGATTAAGAGACACTCGATCGGAAAAGGACTTGGCGATCTCTTGCGATTGTAGCCGTCTGACGTCAAATTTTCTCACAGCATTAGTTTGTCTTCGCGTAGTAGACAAGGTAATGATCCGAGTCGATGTTGGCTCCTCGGAACGTACGGACATTCATAATGCTGGAGGAGTGTCTTGCGTCGATCGCAATGTGATCAATCTGGTTGACTGTTGATTGATCAGGAGTTCTCCAAGTCCCCTTGTGTATATCGAGATGTGGGAAGCGCGTGCTAGCCACGACAATGTTTCGCCCCGCCGCAAAGTCGATTAGCCTGAATCCGTTATCGGAGGTGGTGTTGTGCAGGCTATATTTTCCGATTGTTCCACCAAAGGTACCCTCTCTTCCTAGCTTTGCATTAAAATCACCGCTCACATGCCGGAAGCGCAGGACTTCTTGTATTAGTCTACCTCCGACAACAAATCCGCATCCAAATAAGCGCTGCTTTTGCCGTCGATAGCAATTGCCGTAGTAGATGTCGCAGTTTTTCATCTTCTTTTTGTCCGGCCCATCCTATCGCATTTCTTGAATGGCGGTTATGCCTGCTTTGCAGCTAGGGCCTCCGCTAGTTGCTCGGCTGCAAGTGGTCTATTAAGGGATCTAGCATTCCACGTGCATATCTGAAGCTCATTGTCCTTAAATCGTTTGCGTGGGTTGTCAACAGTAGATCCGTCCATATCCGAGGCTTGTTGATGCTTCGTAGCTTCTTGTTTTTTTTAAATGGCCAGGCAGTTACCCCGGCGGCACAACCCCCAACCTGGAGGACCAGTTCCACTCTGAGTGCCCCTAGGACGAGGGGTCGGTTACACCGAAGCCAGTAACCCGTTCCGGGATGTGAGCGCTGCCGTTGGCCCTTATAGGGCTCGTCCGCCACCATCTCTTTTCCAGGACCCTGACTAAGTCCTGGAAATCCTTTCCGGCCTGAGCTCCAAATATGTCGGAGTAGCCCGGATAAGGTCTTGTTGTATATGCATCTAATATTAATAACGCTGACTTGAAATAGTAAATCGATCGCTGTCTTTTTATACCAAGTCAAACTTTTACGTAAAGGAGAATAGAATGAAGCAAGTAGGTCTAAGATATCACTACCTTTTTTGACTTCATTATAGTCGATTATTGCGTCTGGTTTTACGATGTCTAGATATACCACCTCCATGGCATGTTGACATACATCATAAATACGTCACGTTTGTCACGCCATTTCAATATAGTAAAGAGATTGTACTTCTGTCTAACTATTTGTTCTCCTCTTTTTAACTTCGCTTTTTCAACTTCTTCTGGCAAATGTTTTTTATTCTTGCGAGCTTTTAGGTACTCATCCAATGGTAAACTGGTATAATAGTTGTCAGCAACAATAATACGACCTTCATCTAAAAGCGGTTCTATAAGCAATACCACTGTTGAACCAGGTTTATCGAAACTCTCTAACTGATGCTATATTCCGGAATAAATTTGGCAGGAGCATGTGTAACTATTAATTGTGCAAGCTTTATATATTTTCATCCCATAGCGATCTGTTTTCGCTGGATTATGCGTTCTTATAATCAACTTTCCATTAAATTTGCCCATATACTCATCAACAACCATAATATCGGACGGGATGTAAAGATTACGAAAATAATTTATCACTTTGTATCACTTGTGAGTCCTATGTTCTCCAATAACACCTATTTGGACTTCTGTAAAGTGCCAGCATCTTAAAATTGAGGTGAACCTGTTGTATGACATATTAATTCTATGCATAAAAGGATTATAATAAAGAACGTCCAATTTTCAGACGGTTTGGGATTAAGACCCATATACATACATAATTACTCAAAAAAATGTATTTAAATTTTCTCTACTAATATTTTTCCATCGAGTCATTCAACTAAATTGTGCGGTATGTATTCCTTCAACAGCTGAGCGTAATTATTAATGTAATTGACCATTTCATCAATAATTTCATTTGGTAAAAAAATAAGCATAGATTTTGTCTAAACTTACTCGTCCGTCTTCAGTTATTGCGGCAATGTTTTGGACACCGTGATTACCAATAAATGTTTTCCCCTCTAAAAGCAGAACATCTCTTTTCCATTTGAAATCAGGGGCATTAGATGACGATAAACTTTCCGGTGTTTGTGAAGGAATCTCGATACTTTTGTCTTCACTATTTCCACTAAATTTCCAATTACCTCGGTATTCTCACTTTCTTCATCGTCATCATTCGGCTGATACTCTTCATCAATTTCACCACTAAATGCTTATTCATCTGAATCTTCTAAATATCGTTTTAATTGTTCAGTCGTAAGTCCTTCATTAGCCATTTTCGCCAGTTAACCTCAAACAAACAAATAGGAAGCAAAACAAATGTCATAGTCACATATGATGCACGAAATAAAATAATCAAAATAAAATAAATTTGTATCTAATACGAGTAATTTATAAAATTATATTTTATGGTACATAGGGATGTTATAGGGTCATACGCAAATACGTTGTATGAGGACAGGGAAGTTGTTAACCTTGTGTCAGCACCCAAATCTGACCCCATGACAAACACCCAACATACCCGTGTATGCACGTGTATTTTCATACATTTTGTTTGAATAATAGAGGTCTGCATGAATGCATTCATTTACTTCTCTCAATGGGTACAGTAGTTCAGTGTATTCTATTTACTGCAGTTATACCACTGTTCAAGAGACAAACACTGCACAACATTCCATCACAAAATAACGAATCGAATGCACTACTTGATTTCTTTTTTGCGAGTGGGTGCTTCATTCAAACAAACCGAATGCAAGTTTAACTGTTAATTTACACCGAGTACACCGAATGTTTCGAATAATTCGAATGCAGAGAGTGGGTAGTGTGTCTCTCACATTGGTCCAGTGTTGATGCAATCAATTTTGTCAATGATCAAATTACCTGTTCATTATAATAAACCTTTTCATAAAATAAAATAAGTTGATGTAAGTTATAATGAAAACAAATCTTAAATTCGTATTGACTTAGAGGATGGTGAAGGTGCATTTAAAAAAAAAAATAGTAATAATAATGTAAATCTTATAATAAACACTTTTTTCTTTGGTAGCGATAATTCTTTTATTAATTTTATTTATAACAGTATTTTTCTCAGCTTCTATTTTGCATTATTTCGTAGTCTTAATAAGCAGGTTGAGCTTACTTACTTACTTAGGTGACGCTACAGTCCGGGATGAACCTCAGCCTCAACCAACAGTCTCTCCAGCTAGCCCGGTATTTAGCTGACTGCCTCGAGTTTTTTCTTCTACTTGTGTAAGCCAGCCTAAGGCGAGGTCTTCCTTTACTGTGCTGTCTCACTGGGTTGGATTCGAAAACTCTGCGGGCCGGAGCATTGGTGCCATTTTGTCTAGATGTCCTAGCTTCCTTAAGACGTCCAATGAGAAGCCTCTTTTTTATTTCTATATTCATAAAGAATAGTGCCGCAGTGCGTCCCAGCTTGTCGTAAGAGGCGACTAAATGGGACACCAATCATATACAGGCAACTATGACACCAAAAATGAGCCTGTGACACTTTAACACCTTAAAACTTTCCCACAAGTTTGTATGCAATCAGTGGGTTCCCACGTCTGGAGACTACAGGTGGGGTAAAAGAACAGTCAATCAAATCGAAATGAGCATACAAGTGTCAAACCACTCAAACTTTAAACTTCATGGAAATGATCGCAATTAATAGCACTACCCCGCTGGGCACCACGGTTGCAACGCACTCGGGTGATCCCAGAGCAAGCAGAAGTGCTTGTGTCAGAGCCCGACGGATTCCGGGGGCGGGCAAAATGAAGTTTCCAAAATATTTTCCTAAACTTCGGTTTGCAAGTTCGAACGTCGGATCGATGACCTCAAAAAGTTTAGAACTGGAAGCGATTATGCGTCGCAGAACTCTACAAATCCTGTGCGTACAGGAAACGAAGTGGTGTAATACAGGAAATAAAGCGCGTTTTCTAGATTTAAAAACTAAGGCATTTAAGATGTTCTACCATGGAACGGTCAATGGACGAAACGGTGTTGGAATCGTTGTTGCAGCGGATCTTCTAAACAACATCGTTGGTATCTTGAAAATAAGCGACTGCTTGATGAGTGTTAAACTCGTCATACACAATGAAACGTGGAACATTGTTAGCGCGTACGCTCCACAAAATGGATGCGACCAATCGGAAAAAGATACATTTTGGTCAGAGTTCGGTAATTTGCTTAGAAATATACCTATCGATGAGATGCTCTTCGTAGGCGGAGATTTAAATGGCCACGTCGGAGAAACAAATGTTGATTATGAGGACTGCCACGGCGGTAAAGGCTTTGGAACCAGAAATTCAGCTGGCGAAGACATCCTTGTAGCGTGTAGGGCGTACGGCTTAACCGTCTTAAATACAATGTTTATTAAACATCAACGACATCTCATCACCTATAGCAGCGGAGGCCACGAAACGCAAATAGATTATCACCTCTGCAAAATGTCGATGAGAAACCGTGTTAAGGACTGTAAAGTAATACTTGGAGAATCGCTAGTAAGCCAACACCGTCTGCTCATTACAGAATTTTTCACAGCGGAACCACCGAAAACACGGGCATCGTTTGGAAAGCCAAAAATCCGGTGGTATAATCTATCGAAGGAACGAAGCGCAAGATTTATCGCACTGGCTAAAGAAGTACTTCACAATATAAACGGTATCGCAGACTCACTTAGCCCGCAAGAAATGTGGAACAGCATGCACGAGGAATGCATAACACTCGCAAAGTCCCATCTGGGGACTATATCGAAATACCATTACGTTGGCAAAGAAACATGGTGGTGGAATGACGAAACCAAACGAGCTGTGGCCGACAAGAAGAGTGCATTCCAAGCGAGGACAAAATGCGATCGGAGCGACGATATCGAAAAAGCTCGACTGGCTCTTGAATACGAGCGTCTTAAAAAGATCGCAAAGAAAGTCCTGGCTCGAACTCAAGCGGCATAAGCGGAAAACCTGTACCAGGAGTTGCAACAAATATCATCACGATCGGCGGATAGAAAACAAGCTATCCAAGAAGTTCAAACGTCGTACAATACTAAAATGCCAAATATTTTTAGGCTCACTGCACAGAGGAGAAAAAATTCAATGGAAATAACCTCGCCGAAATACATCAAAAACGCAGACGGTCGCTTACTAACAAATGAAAAGGAAATTTGTGACCGGTGGCTTGAATACTGCAAGGAGTTGCTGCACAAACAGTTTCCACGTGATATCGTGCCGACAGCTGGTCTATTCGAGGAGGAAGTTTCGGACTTTTCAATCAAAGAAATAAGTATAGGAATCCGAAACTTAAAGCGGAGGAAAGCGGCGGGACCAGACCGCATTCCATCAGAGTTTTGGTCGAAGATGGAGGGGATCGGCAGCGTTTGGCTATCGAAACTTTTAAATAAATTAAAATGTGGACAACCTATGCCGAATCAATGGAGAAGTAGCTCCTTGGTTCCATTATACAAAGGAATAGGCGACACTCGAGAATGCAGCAACTACCGTTCAATCAAGCTTGTGTCACATACAATGAAAATCGTCGAAAGAGTCTTAAACGAACGTCTTCGGCAAATAATAAAGCTCGATAATAGCCAGTGTGGATTTGTTGAAGGAAGATCGACAGTGGACGCTATCCAAAGCCTACGAATAATAATGGAAAAGCACCGAGATTCGTCTAAGGATTTACACATGGTATTTATCGACCTCGAGAAAGCATTCGATCGAGTGCCTAGGGATCTCATATGGGCCGCGCTGAGGTCTCAAAACGTACCGGAAACGTATGTTAGAATAATACAGGACATGTACGGAAACGTGAAAACTGCGGTTAAAAGCTCTGCTGGACTAACGAGAGAATTTCCAGTAAATGTCGGAGTGCATCAAGGAAGCGTACTTAGCCCTTTCCTCTTTAACGTAGTATTCGACTATCTTTTAAAAGACTGCATGCGCGAAGCAAATGTAACGCCAATTCTCTTCGCTGACGACGCAGTTATACTTAGCGATAACGTCGAAGATTTACAGAACGCCTAAGATTCATTGAAAAATGCTCTAGAGAGAAACGGGTTTAAAATAAGTCGTTCAAAGACGGAGCATTTGGCGTGCCCATTTGCGCATCCGTTGCGACCTGTTCCGGATATAATGTTAGACGGAATAGTTCTTCGGAAAAGCACTATCTTTAAGTACTTAGGATCAATCGTTAACATGGAAGCGAAATGTGACGACGACGTAAACCACAGAGTGAGTGTGCGGTGGATGAAATGGCGGGAAAATTCGGGAATCTTTTGCGACCAAAGATTTCCACAGATTTCCACTTTCTCATGTTTTGTATACTTAAAGCCATTAAGAAAGTTGTAAAATGTGTCTATTTAACTCCAGTCCATCTCCGAAGGACTACCCTACATTTGGAACAAACAAAAATTCTGGCGGTTTATGAAAACATCATTTTAGCATATCCTATATGAGCCGCTCAACAACATTTTGCACGAAAACCTACTTTTTCTAGAGGAACGCCTCTAGATGCGTCTAGAAACGCTTAGATTGCACTCATAGTTGTATCAGATGTGAATTCATTCATATATATTTAATACCACAGATATGTTATTCAAATTCTATTATTATTTATTATTAAAATTTGTTAAAATACTGCAAGAACAGTATTCTACATATGAAAGTTGCATTTTTATACTACAGAAGGACCGACGAGCATATAAAAACAAAAATTAAACAAAAGTTTCGACATACATATTACATGAGCGTGCCTACGATCGATTGGATATCACGATGATTTTTATTTATTGTTATTTATATGCTTTTAAATATCTATAGGTCATTGTTTCCGAAATGCGTCGCGTCTCTTAATTATTCAATTCTTTAAAGTTGTGATCATTGTATGATAGGCAATTGTTTGTTTAAAATAATTTTTTTTAATTTCTTGTTAATCAAAAATTACACCCACAATGAAAATAAACATGAATATTGGATAGCTATGCAGCCTGTATGCAGAGCCAAGTGCACACTTGGTGTGCATATTGCACTAGTGCACACCGAGTATTCGGTGCTATGAGCATACGAAAGACCTTTGGGGAAATATCGCTCACCCACTGTATTGCTCTATCATGGAACTTCGCCGCTTTTGGGCCAGCGCTGAGATCAAGCGAAGAATAACTCTTGCCAACCGCTGTTTCTTTGGGTTAAGAAGGCAATTGAGGAGCAAAGCCCTCTCTCGGACAACAAAAGTCACCCTTTATAAGACTTTAATAATCCCGGTCCTGCTCTATGGCGCAGAGGCATGGACATTATCAAAAATGGATGAGGGTGTTCTTGGTTGCTTCGAGAGAAAAATCCTTCGGGCGATCTTCGGTCCCGTCTGCATTGGCGGTGAGTGGAGGAGGAGATACAACGACGAATTGTATGGACTGTACAGCGACATGGACCTAGCCAGAAGAGTGAAGATCCAAAGACTGAGATGGCTGGGTCATGTAGAGCGCATGGACACCAATGCTCCGGTCCGAAAAGTCTTCGAATCCGCCCCCGAGGGACAGCGCAGTAGAGGAAGGCCAAGACTCAGGTGGCGCACGCAAGTGGAAGAGTGGAAGAGGACCTCAGCCAACTAAGCGTGCGAAACTGGAGGCAGCTAGCCAGGGATCGAGCTGGCTGGAGAAGCTTGTTGACTGAGGCCCAGGTCCACCCCGGACTGTAGCGCCACCTTAAGTAAGTAAGTAATGGAAATACGCGTACTAAAAGGCTCGAAGTAGCATCAATCAAAGACCTTCTGTTGATCCTCAACGAAAGTTTGCACAAATGGTATATGCCTGGCGAAAATATAACAAGCGATGAACAATTATTTCTGTTCCGTAAGGGCATTCGATTCACTCAGTACTCATACTGTCCAATCCATGACATACAAATTTGGTAAGTCACATGTCCATGCCGACACATAGTATCCACTGAAAGTGATAATTTATACCGAGTCAGGGCCAGATGGTGAGAGTGAACAGACGCAAGGCGAACAAGATGGCGCAAAATTAATCATCCAATTTTGTTTTTGAATAACTTTTTTACTAAATAAAAAAAAGATTTTGAGTGATGGAAATATTTAATTGAATCCTTACAATTTTTTCTATTTAGTGAAAAAGATGATATCCGCCAAGTGGCTGCCGCTTTTCCATGACTTTCGCAAGATTTCCGGTGATAATTGTTCGCATTCCTGTCGAATATTCTCCTTAGGGGATGCGATTGTCTGAGGCTTGTTGGCATAAGCCCGTGACTTCAAGTAGCCCCAAAGAAAGAAGTCTGGGGTGCTTAAATCGGGCGATCTTGCTTGCGAGGAAACGCTTCCTTCACAATATCCATTCTGGCTCGTGCTGTATGTGCGATTGCACAGTGTTATTGAAACCACATGTTCACCAAGCACCGCTCACTCAATTTCGGCAGTAAGAAGTCGTTTATCATGGTCCTGTAGCGTTCCACAGTAAAAGTGACCGTATTGCCGATGGATGGCGTCCTCAAAAATACGGCCCAATCACTCCTCCCGATCAATCCACATCTACCAATTCAAAACTACCAGCAGACGTCTACAATTTCTCCAAGAACTAAGCAACCAATTAGCACACCCTGCTATCACTGCACGTGCAGCAAATACCCAGGTGGCACGAAATTTTTCCACTAGAAATGGTTTTGGGGCCATATTAGGTTATTTCTTGCGTTTAAGTTTTGTATCTGAAGGAGAGTGCGCTAGTCCCAAACGCGATGTATCACAAAGGAAATTGCTTTATGTGTAACATACGACACACGTCCGAGCAGAAAATCGCGTGAGAAATGCACAAAGCCCTCTTATAATCAACACTCCACCAACCATACTATTTGTAAGCAGTGTATCTAACTATTGTTTAATAAAATATTCATTTAGATAAATTATGTGTACCTGCTCTTTTATTGCATGTACCGTGCCTTATGCATACCCCGGTATTTTGCATGTTGAGCAAGCGAATACTTGGTCAGAATCATATTTTTACGCCTCAAACATAGAGCTAGTTTTATTATTTTTTTTTATAATATGCTTTATTTTTCATATTTGCTAGGTTTAGGAGCTCGTTCCGATTGTCCGAATTAATAAAAATATTTCGCTTGAAATTCCTAAAACATACCCGGGTATGCGAGTGTTGATTAATGACAATGTTGACAATGATTAAAGGATCCAGTTCGCTCAAGAATTGAAACAGAACGACCATGGTTTGCGTCCAAATTTCTGTATGACTGGGTCCAAAATCAACTGATATTGGATCCGCTGTTTTATCGAAAAATTGTGTTCAGTAATAAGGCTCATTTCTGGGTCAATGCGTATGTCATTAAGCAAAATTGTCGTATTTGGAGCGAAGATAAATCACATGAGATTACCGAAACATAGTTTCATCCCGAAAAATCCACTGTTTGGTGCGATCTGTAAGCTGGTGTATGATTTTCCCAAAAATGGAATTAAGGTGGAGTAATGATTTTTTAATTCCCGATTGAATGACATGAATATAGAAGAGATGTGGTTCCAATAGGATGGAGCTACTTGCCATTCAACAAATGTTGTTATCAACTTATTGAAGGAAATATTCCATGAATGCATAATTCTGCGTATTGGAAGTGTAAATTGGGCTCCAAGATCTTGTGATTTGACGCCTAAATTATTTCCTCTGATAATACGTAGGGATGTTAACCCTAGAATGCATACGTGTTTTTTCTATACTTTAACACATATGGGGTTCCTGAGCACCCCAACACTTTAGGTTGAAAAAATCAGCATCTTAAGACACAATTTTAATAAAATTAATTTATTTACTTTATAAGTAATATATTAGTTATATTAATTTAAAAAAAAAAGGCATTTGATTCACAGCCGTAGTAATGAAAAAAAAAATTAAATAAGAATAAACTGAAGTAGTGCCACCATAATGTGCTTCAAAAAATTTAAGAAAATACAGCTCCCCGGATTCTATAATTCCAAAATGTTTCTCGTTTCTGAAAGAGGACATGTAACGCAACATTACGATATATTACATGTATAAATATTAGCGGTATATTTTTAATCTTTTTGTTTGCACATATGAAGGCAACTGTTAAATACTTCGCCGCAGTGGTCGGGGCGGATGTGCCTTTGGCAAGTAACACACATAGGTTTGGACTTTGTCGCGTGTCCTAGGACATAAAAAGCATATTTCCTGCTTTTGAATCTTTTTTGGGACTCTCTTAGGCAAATATTACCGCAATGTTCTGAATCCCCTTCCACTAAATCTCTTAGCACTTTTTTGATGTTACCTCCCAAATGACTATTGATATGCTGTCCCAATTGCTTCTGCATGTAAGATTTCACCAAATGCAAACCTAAGTTATGCAGAAAGATGATCCGCTAATATTTTTTATTATTATAATTGTTACCAAATGAATAAAGGACCATTGAATTGATGCCGCCCCGATCAAGTATAGCACAAGCATATCTGAGAGGCCACCTGCGAGTCTGGAAAATGGGTGAGCCCTTCGTGGACTACACATTTCACGTGTGCTTTTTCGACCCTGTTTTTGCACTCCAGCAATGTAGAGCAGTCCAATAATGGCACAAATTTCTTTTTTGCATGTGTCAACCATGATTCCTGTAGTTGGAGTTGAGGACGATTCAAAATTGGATGGTAGAATACTTTTTTGCCGTTGGTTGTTGCAGAGCCTCTAGTACAACATCATTGAAAAGAAGATTCCATGCCAAAACCGAAGATGTTATAAATTTAGCCGCATCTTTGCATCCCGGCATTTTCAAAAAAATGTTTCTCACTGCTGCCCGACCACTTGATAACGGAGGCTGTGTGAAATACTTCTTTTCCTAACAAAACTCCTAAAACTCATGCCATTCTTCTGGATTTCCATCATCTTCGCAGTTGCTGGAATCAAATAGTCCTCCTCACAATCTCTCTCTACATCATCTGAGCAAGCTTCACCTTCATCGTCAGTTTCGCTGCCGATATCTAAAAGAAGTTGTCTTATTTCGTCCTCATTATACTTTCCCTTAGTTTTACACATCTTGTCCAAATAATGGTTAATTTCGCACTTCTTAAAATAAGGAACGTTTTGTTGTGCAACTCTGAAATGATTCATTAACTAACCTTTTTAAAGTTCTAAGAATTAATAATTTTTTATTTATTGTACAATACTTTAAAAGAAAAATAACATTAACACATATTGGGTGCCAATACACCCCAGTCACCACGATATCTTCCACACGAAGAGAGGAAATGCACCAAACAACTTTCACAAATCTACGAAAAGAACGACTTTTATTTTAAAAATTGCATGGGTTTATTTTCTCAAGTGGTGTCCGCTGGCACCCCATGTGTATTCTAGGGTTAAGGACATACAACTTAAAGTACCTATACTTGAAAAAAAAACTTTGCCTCTCTGGTGTCATTTCGATTCAGGGTGGGTATAGGCCATGAGTTGTGTTTGGAAATTAATTGCAGGATGTATGCCCACGGTTGAATACAAATAAATGGATATTTAATTACTTACTTACTTCAGGTGGCGCTACAGTCCGGGGTGGACCTGGGCCTCAGTCAACAAACTTCTCCAGCCAGTTCGATCCCTGGCTAGCTGCCTCCAGTTTCGCACGCTAAGTTGGCTGAGGTCCTCTTCCACTTGCGTGCGCCACCTGAGTCTTGGCCTTCCTCTACTGCGCTGTCCCTCGGAGGCGAATTCGAAGACTTTTCGGACCGGAGCATTGGTGTCCATGCGCTCTACATTACTCAGCCATCTCAGTCTTTGGATCTTCACTCTTCTGGCTAGGTCCATGTCGCTGTACAGTCCATACAGTTCGCATTTGTATCTCCTCCTCCACTCACCGTCAATGCAGACGGAACCAAAGATCGTCCGAAGAATTTTTCTCTCGAAGCAACCAAGAACACCCTCATCCATTTTTGATAATGTCCATGCCTCTGCGCCATAGAGCAGGACCGGGATTATTAAAGTCTTATAAAGGGTGACTTTTGTTGTCCGAGAGAGGGCTTTGCTACTCAATTGCCTTCTTAACCCAAAGAAACAGCGGTTGGCAAGAGTTATTCTTCGCTTGATCTCAGCGCTGGTGTCGTTGTCTGTATTTACAGCGGAGCCTAGGTAGACAAAGTCCTTAACTACCTCAAAGTTATATCTGTCGAGGGTGACGTTCTGTCCGAGACGTCGGTGTTGGTTTTCCTTTTTGCTTGACAGCATATACTTGGTCTTGCCCTCATTGACCGATGAACCCATTTTCGCCGCTTCCGTCTCAATACTCGCGAAAGCGCCACTGACATCACGCTGCTTTCTCCCGATTATGTCAATATCTTCGGCGTATGCGAGTAGTTGGACGGACTTTTGAAAGATAGTGCCTCTTGTGTTTGCTCGTGAGTTTTGCACTATTATTTCACGTTGTTGATAGGGTCGCATGACAGCGCATCGCCTTGTCTAAATCCTCTCTGGACATCAAAGGTCTCGGTGAGATCTTTACCGACCTTGATGGAGCAGCGTGCATTCTCCATCGTCATCCTGCACAGACGGACGAGTTTGGCGGGGATGCCAAAACTAGACATTGCTCTGCCTAGCTCGTCTCTATAGATGCTGTCATACGCGGCCTTAAAATCGATGAATAGGTGGTGTGTATCGATCTGAAGCTCATGGGTCTTCTCCAAAATCTGCCGTCGTGTGAATATCTGGTCGATCGTGGACTTTCCTGGACTGAAGCCACACTGATATGGACCTATCAGGTTGTTGACAAACGGCTTCAGGCGTTCACACAATACGGCGGATAAGATCTTATGTGCGATGTTAAGGAGACTGATGCCTCTGTAGTTGGCGCAGTTCAGAGGGTCTCCTTTCTTGAGAATCGGACAAACAATGCTGAGGTTCCATTCATCGGGCATACTTTCGTCCGACCATACTTTACAGATGAGTTGGTGTATGCTCCTTACCAAGTCATCGCCTGCCGCTTTGAAGAGCTCGGCAGTCAGGCCATCCACTCCAGCAGCTTTGTTGGACTTAAGCTTCGATATGGCTATCTTCACTTCATCCAGGTCGGGTAGACGGAATTGTTGGTCATCATCGTCCAGGTTGAAAGGTTGATTCTGCCTGACAGCGGTATTTGGTCCGTCATCGCCGTTATAAAGTCTGCAGAAATGATCTTTCCAAATCCTCAGCATCGACTGCGATTCTACTACGATGTTCCCTTGTTCATCTCTACGGGCTTCGGTTCGGGGTTTGTTTCCGCGGCATGTTATTTTTACCTTTTGGTAAAACTTCCGAACCTCATTCCTAGAGTAGCATCTCTCAATTTCCTCGATCGCGCGCTTCTCATGCTCTTTCTTCTTGCTCGTGAGAAGCCGGTGCTCGTCTCTCCTCTTCCGCTCATAGAGCTCATGAGCAGCTCTGGTCTTTCTAAGCAGCGCCGCGTTATATGCATCTTCCTTTGCTGTATGTGCTTGCCGGCATTCATCATCGAACCAGGGGTTTCGTTGTGGTGGACGAGTGAAACCCAGCACATCAGAAGCGGCATCTCTGATGGCGTTTTGGCAGTGTTTCCAATGGTCTTCGATGCTTGATGCTGGCGGCATTGGACCTCTTAAGAGATTAAGAGACACTCGATCGGAAAAGGACTTGGCGATCTCTTGCGATTGTAGCCGACTGACGTCGAATTTTCTCACAGCATTAGTTTGTCTTGGTGTAGTTTGGGATATCCGCAACCGTACCTTGGGTACAACAAGGTAATGGTCCGAGTCGATGTTGGCTCCTCTGAACGTACGGACATCCATAATACTGGAGGAGTGTCTTGCGTCGATCGCAATGTGATCAATCTGGTTGACTGTTGATTGATCAGGAGTTCTCCAAGTCCCCTTATGTATATCGAGATGTGGGAACCGCGTGCTAGCAACGACAATTTTAATGTCATAGCTAGGGCATTGCTCGTAGGTCTTGTTGAGGAGCTCGTAGAAGGCATCCTTGGTGTCGTCATCTTTCTCCTCTGTGGGGGCATGCGCGCATATGAGGTTTACGTTGGCGAATTTAGCCTTGATGCGGATTGCTACGAGGTGCTCGCTCACATGCCGGAAGCTGAGGACTTCTTGTCTTAGTCTGCCTCCGACAACAAATCCGCATCCAAATAAGCGCTGCTTTTGCCGTCGATAGCAATTGCCGTAGTAGATGTCGCAGTTTTTCATCTTCTTTTTGTCCGGCCCATCCCATCGCATTTCTTGGATGGCGGTTATGTCTGCTTTGCAGCAGTCTAGGGCCTCCGCTAGTTGCTCGGCTGCACGTGGTCTATTAAGGGATCTAGCATTCCACGCGCATATCCGAAGCTCATTGTCATTAAATCGTTTGCGTGGTTTGTCGACAGTAGATCCGTCCATATCCGAGGCTTGTTGATGCTTCGTAACTTAATTTTTTTTTAAATGGCCGGGCAGTTACTCTGGCGGCACAACCCCCAACCTGGAGGACCAGTTCCATTTTGAGTGCCCCTAGGACGAGGGGTCGGTTACACCGAAGCCAGTAACCCGTTCCGGGATGTGAGCGCTGCCGTTGGCCCTTATAGGGCTCGTCCGCCACCATCTCTTTTCCAAGACCCTGACTAAGTCCTCGAAATCCTTTCCGGCCTGAGCTCCAAATATGTCGGAGTAGCCCGGATAAGGTCTTGTTTTGTTTTTCCGACACTAATCCTGGTTAATGGCGCAGGAAACTCGCCATTTGCCCCCTTCACTTCGCAACCTCTAGTGAGATTCCCAGATGGCGCCACGGGGAGGCGTGAAGTAGGGCTTATTAGCAGAGCTGCAAGATGTTTGGCTGCAGAGGCTCATTCTCGTCATTTAAGGAACCAGAACCTGTCGGAAGATGCTACTTCTACGAGGCCTTATACTAATCGTTGCTGGATATTTAATTAATTAGTAAAATTTCATGTGTTTTGCTTAAAATCATAGTTAGTACTGGCTTAAAAAGACATCCTTTACCACAGTGAAAGAAGCAGGTTGTGAGCCATTTCTTCTGAGCCGCTTTGTCGGTCTTCATCTGATATAGTCTCTATCGATAAACTGAGAAATTGTCTGGTTTTCACATGTAGTCTGTGCAGTTTAGCGGCCTTTTTTTCTTGAAATAAGCTTAAAATATTTTGCCAGTTGACCGTTTGAGTTTTAAACAACTTCCCCCACAATTCATCTAATTCTGATGACATGATCAGTTTAATTGATTTAACAAACGGATACGGTTTGGCACAGTACTGTCCAACTAATAATCTCTTTAGGTACGGCTTAGTAAGGCACTTGCTGTCTTTTTTTTAAGTATAGATTGATACACTTTCTACTACGCAGGAAAGTATTCTGGGCGGAAGACGAATCCTATAATAAGCTCGGCTACTATTTTGGTAGTGGCGGCGTTAGTACTGACATTGACTGGTTGATGTGAGGATGACTACCTAACATGACGATTTCCTACTTTTCCGGTGCTGCAGTCCCTTGCCTTCTATACCCTGCTGCGGCGAGGCAATTACCTTACCTACTTTAGGTGAATTGAATCAATTTGATATCTTCAAGCCCATGTTAATGAAAATTCATTTTTTCTGTTAAGAAAGAATCTAAACAAGTGTTTATGCTCACAACAAGTTCTACCATACCTATAAAGACACGAGGCCTAATCTCTTACAATTTAACTTCAAAGTAATGTGACAGATAGGAGCGCAATATTTGTCCTAAAACAACATTTTATTCCAGCAGCTATTTGGTAAATCTAAGTAAACAAATGACAAGCAGGGACACCATAACATATAGACAAAACAGCGAAAGCTATGAGCTTACCATTTACCAATATCTGTCACTTACCACATAAGAGTATCATATCTATGTAGGTACAATAATCTACAAATATAGGTATGACACAATTGCGCGTTTATTGAATACTCGTAGTGAGCACAATTTAACTACAACTTCCACCTAAAGGTGCTATTGTTATGGCAAATAAAATGCCACACACTTAGATTGGATTCCTTAGCATAATTTCATGGTGAACCTTGTTTTGACAATAAGCCCCCTAAAATGGTACTTTGCATTAAGTAGGCGTGTATGTCGAAATAAAAGCAAACCAACGCCGTAAAATGACGTTACATAGTCATGAAAATGCTTTTATTACATTCGAAATACCCTAAGCTTTATGTGCCACTATAAACATGAATATCTACGAATGCCTTTATTACGTCATATGGATAAGTTTGGCCTATTTTCGCACACAAATTTATTAGAGTATTTATTTTGTTGTTGCTGTCTAAATGACGGTGTTTCTATATTTCTTGACATCGTACATTCTTGTCATTGAGGCACATACGAGTATATCCTGGAAGAAAACTATTCAAGGACATTCTTTGAATATACCTACCATAGAAGGCGATGTGGTTTCCTTAGGGGTTTTCCAGTTTATTTTGAAATTTACAGCTGGATATATTGAAATCAAAAATATGAAGGTGTCCATAAAATAAAACGAATTCAAAACGATGAGGCGGGAAAATGGCAGAGAAATAACTTTCGTCTTAAACAGGATTTTTGGGAACAGATTTTATTTTTATTTGTTTGTCAAGAGTTGTGCGTCGCCTAAATAATTTTTAGCATTCATTTTTAGACGGTTATTTTATGAGTAGGTAGTGATCTGGAATATGAGCAAAATTCAATCGGGTGACATTTTAGCTTAAGCTGGCTTCAAATGTAGGGTCTTCCTTCGCAATAAAGAGAAAAACTACATTTTCGAAGCAAACGGATGGGAAGATATCTTAAAGCGGCATTTTAGCAGATGGTAAATTAACAATGAAGCGATATGACAAGCGGACTGATTTTTATTATAGCCTGGGTCAATATACAGTGAGGATGTAGACAAACAAACTTTTAGTAGAGTCTGTAGGGCTTGAAGCTTAATTGGTTGTAGGCGATCTACATAAGGAAGCAAGTTATAAATATTTGCCGAAAGAGGACAATGAAAAGCAAGACGGATATATCAAAATTGGACAGATTCAATTTTAAATTGAGACACCTGACTGGTTGCTTAGAATTCATTGCACCATCATGTGACAAAGCCTAGTATGGTACTAGCTCTGTTTACGATGTTATCAACATAAAACCACAAATTATGGTAACAGCTGGTTTTAGTTCATTACCAGTAAAATGTTTATGTCCTGGGAGAGGTGCAAAATATTTTCGCTAACAAGTTATAGTTTCACATTATTCACCTCTTAGAGACATCAAGAAGCAGTTAAAATGGGTTGAGATCCCAAGAAATTTTCCTCTGATCTACACTTAGTAAGTTCATCTGCGATTTAATTTCTGGTGATGATATTGTGACCTGGGTCCTAAAATAAGTCTCAATGAATTAAGCCATCCGTCTGCGCTTAGAGACTGCCGCTATAAAAGCCGATTCTGCGATTACTTACTTATTGATATCAGGATTGTATAATCTCAGCTTAAAGGCAGACGCGAGTTGACCTAACGGGAAGTGATAACATTGTCCTCCAAAAGACACCAGCACTGCATCCTCAATCGACTTAAGAGTCGGAAAATAAAAACATTCCTGCATTCCTTTTCTTGTTCATATTCCTCCGAAAATCATTTCCATACTAAGGGAAAGTTGATTTGTATTTTTGCAGCAGGGTTCTATTACCATTGCAGCAGATGGTATGCCCCTAAGGCTTAAATGTAGTCGATGGTACACATTTTTCAAAAACCACTTCTTTTTATATAAAAGGGGCTTTGAGAGTGCAACCCATAGTATGAATATTAAGGAAAGGGAGATTCATCAACGGGTCCAGAACAGAGTCAGGCGTCCCAAGAGTAAGGATAGATCGTTTTAAGAAGCCTGATCTCAGCGGATGTAGTAGATTTTCGGGAATACCATAGTCAACCGCCGCGAAGGATGGTTCTATTACAGAAGTATTCATCTGAAGGGCTCTCCTCAATTCTGCCAAAAAGCAAGAAAATTTGCTGCGAAACGGTAAGTGATGGAATAAAGTATACCTTTCCTACATGAAACATGCGGATATATCATTTATAAAGCATAAAAAAGGAGAGGGCCTAGTACGGAATCTTGAGGAATACCCAAAGGGACTTGGAGAAGTGAGGAGTATTTGGTGCCATAAGACCCATATTGTAGGCGGCCAGATAAATATGGACGATTGGCGCTGGGTCACCAACAGTTTTTCAAATCGCCATCACCCTTTCGGCGGGTAATGGCAAACGCACGAAAGTAAAATTGCCTACGAAAAAGCTTCTAAGGAGTGCCGTTCGGACTCGATAGGATAAACCGTAGGCCCCGCTCAGACGTGACAAAAATGACAACATGAGCAACACAAATGAGTGTCAAGAAGCTGGGCCATTGCCCATACCGGGCTGCCAGCGCCACAGAGTTTTTTTTTTTTTATTATTAATTTGCGCACCTAGCTTTCGAAAGAGAATTGGTCTATGCAGTTTATTTATTGGTATATGATGATTAACGCTTTCAAACGCCTTTGAGAAGTTTAAAAACACAATGAAGCTCAAAATGTCACAATCTCGCCGACAGGTATATCTTCGCATGCTTTTTATAACGCGTTAGTGCAGCTACGTTTTGCACGAAAGCCTGCCTTAAATTTCTTGACAAGATTTTTCCTATTTAGATAAGAGTTTGATGAGCAGTTTGTGGTATGAGTAGACGCTGTCCGTTCCAAAAATATGTTCCTGCTAAACCAGAAAAATATGGGAAACTTTATATCCTCTACATGTTATCTCATTCTTGGATAAAGAAGGATATATTGTCGTCGAATTTCATGTCATGTAAGTGATTACGTCAACAACTGAGCCTTTTTTTGGATCTTATAGCAACAACGCGTTTGACAATAATCTTACTGACTTGGATTAAGTTGACGTCATCAGTTGATTTGACCATAACTGGACGACGAAAATACCGATGGCGTTTACTTTCTTTGTAATTTTGCTAGACGTTAGCTCTGTAGCTGCATATAGTATGTAATATGGACCCAAAGTGGGCTAAAAACTACCCTAAACGAAGGCGGTTGTTTCTTGTAATTTTCACTGAAACCACAAGGTCACAAATGAGCTCAAGAAATCGTATTTGTTTGTCGAGACTTTCTGTACAGGCAATGGCCCAGATTTAATCGAAACCAAACCAATTTTCGGAAGAGCCTTCAATGTAACAAAAAGTGGCTGCCGCCAGTGTCAATACACATTTGTTCCCGTTTTATCGCATTTTCCATGACTTTCCGCAAGATTTCTGGTGGTAACTGTTCGCATTCCCGTCGAATATTCTCCTTAAGGGCTGCGATTGTCTGAGGCTTCTTGGCGTAAGCCCGCAACTTCAAGTAGCCTCAAAGAAAGGAGTCTAGGGTGGTTAAATCGGACGATCTTGCCGGCCATGCCAAATCGCCAAAATGGGATATAACGCGACTAGGAAACGCTTCCTTCACGGTTGCATCGTCTTGTTAAAACCACATGTTCACCAAGCCCCGCTCATCCAATTCCGGCAGTAAGAAGTCTTTAATCATGGCCCAGTAGCGTTCGCCAGTAGTGCTTTTCGTGCATCACACGCGGATTTTCAGTGCCCAAGAAGCTTATTGACGAAACCGCTTAAGTGGAAATGCGCCTCGTCGCTCATGATGATTTTTGACACAAAATCATCCTCTTCGTTGTTAAGATTAAAGATGGCTTGACAAAAATTCACACTCGACTGACGGTCAGGAGGCATTAATTGATGCACCATTTGCACTTTGTAAGGGAATATGTGTAAGTCTTTCATTAAAATTCGCTGTGGGGTCAGTCTGGTGATGCCCAATTGCGTGGCCCGTCGTCTGGTTGATGTTTCTTCGTTCTTAGCAACATCGGCAGCCACAGGCGAGATACTCTCGGCCGAACGACCAGTCCGGTGGCGGCCACGCCCTGCATAGTCTCCTGTGGTTGCAGTCTGTTCGAATCGAATAGCTAAGCGCCGAAATGTTTGTCCAGTTGGTGCGACACGATTACGAAATCGACGTCGATATTCACGCTGCGCTAACACCAGCGACCGATTATTGATCAACAAAATCGACACAATTATTCCACGCTCCTGTGGAGTATACGCTCAATTGATATCTGTTTGTATACTGCAGCTGTTTAGTTCACAAATGTCAAATATGATTGACGTGCGACGCCATTTGCCAAAATTATAACATCTTCCGATAGGAGGATTAATTTTGCGCCACCTAGTATTTCAAGAAACAAGATTGTTATACCTGCAAGGAAATATACCCAATCAGCACAATGCTGATAGATACAACACTTGTTACAGCGATGCAATAGGGATTCGAATGTCTGCTCTATCTCATTTTGATGAATTGCCTCCAGTGCCCCTCTCGAAGCTGCTAGAATGGTCGAAATATTGCCAAAAAAGCGTCCTCAAAACTTCAAATTCAGAAAAGTCACACGGTTCCAAATCAGGGGAAAACGGCAGATGATTTAACACGAACACTTGATTTTGAGCCGAAAATTGACGAACAATGGGTGCTGTGTGAGTCGGTGCATTATCGTACAATAAAGGCCCAATTTTTGGTTAGCGATATTTTGGTCGAATACAATGCGTTCTGGCCAGCAAATGCTTCAAAACTTCAACATAATATGCGCCAGTACCTGTATTACCAGTTAGAAAGATTTTTGCTACAAAATCACATACTTTTTGCATCATTTCAGGTGTCCGAACTGAAATTTGCTTTCCTGTGTGTTTGGCATTCTCCAGCGTCTCTCAAAACCGCCCAAAAAACGTTTATGCCACTTAAAAAGGACTCTTCTACTCAGGGTTCACTTGTTGCACCAATCGTAATATCTCTGATGCATTTTTACCAAGTTTTGCGTGAAATTTAATGACCGCTCTTTATTGCAAGTTCAAATTACAACATTCAATGAAAATGTGTTTTGGAAAAACAGCTTTCACAATTCTTAAATGTCAACCAAGTGTCATGAAATTTTGACAGGCAGTAGAAAAACATTCAAGCTTAAAAACGCATGTTTGAACAAATAGATGGCACTCTTGATTGCTGAGATATGGCTCGTGTCCGGTATATTATTTGCGACACTGTGTATAAGTCCGGTTGTGTTAGAATTACCTATTTCCACAATTCGACGCGAACTTGGAAGCCGTTTCCTCATACTGACATAATTTATTTGATTTACCAGTGGCTAACACGAAAACAGAGCTCATATGAAGTTAGGGGTGCGTTATCTTCACCTATGTGATTGAACAGCCTTTTCATTCTGGTCTGTCTGATCTTCTTTTCGGCTCGTTAAACTCAACTTTCCTTGCTTGAAATATGGCTTAGATACTTGTTTGACATAAAATCACTCCTCTGACCCATGATTTCTTGTCTGATGAACTTAATCTTGTTGCTTGAATATGACTTTGATTGGTGTCCTTCACTTGAAGTCGCTTTAAGACAATTCCTATATTCTTATGAAAATGTAAACTGTTGTAAATAAAATCGACCAAAATTTATTTCTGAAAAATATGAGCACTTTATATTTTGTATGTATTCTCGTGCGAAGGAGTATAAGCAGACCTTTATCCTAAAGCCCTTTGGCGTGTTTCAGACTCAGTACTTTCCCATGCAGTGCGAACTTTAACATATGCTTCACCCGCAAACTTCTGCAAGTACTCGTACTCGTATGTGCCATTTCAAGTGCATTTCAATGGAAATTTAACATCCACACATGAGAGAAGAAGCACGGGTACAAACGGTACTATAGTGTTGCAAGTCAGAAATGGAAAACCCTTTGAGCATTTCCAAGGAGGACTACTTGAGCATGTCAAAAATTTTTTTTTAAAACTTCAAGTGGTTCTTTGCTAAATTAAGGACGTGCGGGTATTCCTACAAGTGCATGTGTATGAGTGTTATGTTCCTTCGCATGGCATTCCTTTTCATCAGTACAAAAATTACATACGAATGGATTGTTATCCTTTGGCAATAAGCTCACATACTCGTACACACACACATTGTAGGGTAACAATTATTAACCGTGTGGTTAATTTAATAAACTTCGGTCTCTTCTCAAAAGCTCGAGGGGGAGACGTCAAATACTTTGTATTTCAAGCATTTCTGTTTGAAAACAATATTCTATTGTTTTGAATTTTTTACGAAATTTACCTACTTGAGGCATTCCAAACCAAAACCAGTTACTTTTGTGTATTGTGTTACGGACTCCTAAAAGGGGTTTGCTTTTAAATTCGCTCTCATTTGCACTCGACGTTCGAGCGCTCTTAATTTAAAAAATTTATATTGAATTGGAAAGCCATCACGAGTTGGAGTACACTCCTATGTGCTTGGCCAATGAATCAAAGGAAAAATCTTCAAAATTCTTCAAATCCATTACGGTCACTGAGATGTATGCGAGTCACAAATACCTATAGTTTTTGTTCAGTTTGCTGGCTAAGCCTTGAATGAAGGGGCTCATAGAGAAAAGGAATAAGGACTTCTGTGGTTCTTTATGAAAGAATACATTCTTAAGTTAATGCTCGATTGGAATTTCGTCTGATTTCAATACAAAAAATTGTAGACCAGGACTCACGTCTGCTAATCGTTATATACCTACATTAAGTCGGCATTCTTCCTTTTACCTAGTACTCGAAATACCATCAGTCCAACTGTTAGTATAGAGTCGTAACAATGGCGCAGTATTGCACTTCTGGAATGCCAGAGACAAACGAAATGATAAGGGAAAAGAGGAAAGCACGCAAGAAATGGCAATTTACTCGAGCTCCGCAGTTTAAAAGACGTCTAAATAAACTTTGTAATCTACTCAAGGAGGCCCTAAAAAAACATAAAAATTATGTAGTAAATACTTATGTCGAAAACTTGACGGCAGGAAAAGAAACCAATTACTCACTTTGGAAGGCATTCAAAAGCTTCAAAAGGCCCAAAACCTCAGTGCCACCAATTAAAATGGATAACAACGAATGGGCGAAGGAGGATACGGAGAAAGCGGAGCTCTTCGCGGACTATCTAGAAGAAACTCTTAAGTCCTTTGATGGGCAAACACTAGTACACTATACCAGTATATCAGAAAGGGTGTCTGATAACTTTACAATAGCAAAGGCAACTCTTGCTAAACTTAGAAATATTATAATGAACTTAAAACCGAAAAAAACTCCCGGATACGACCTGATAACCGGAGAAGACTTTACAATGCTGCCCTTGAAATCACTCACTAAGCTCTTACATATTATTAACGCGGCTTTAGCCTAGAATACGTTCCATGCTAATGGAAAGTTGCAGAAGTAATAATGGTGCTAAAACCAGGTAAGCCTCCGATTGATAAAAAAATCGTATAGACCGATTTCTCTCCTTTCGATTCTGTCAAATTTTTTTGAGAGAATCCTGCTCAAACGTTTAATGCCAATTATTGAAGACAAAAATTGTATACCCAACCATCAGTTTGGATTTCGGATTAAGTATTCAACTATTGACCAGGTGCATAGAATTACCGATTTGCCATCGAAACTTTACAACTTATTGACTAAGTATCTTGAAAATAGAATTTTTCGTGTTAGATACGGAAATGACGTATCGCAGTTTAAAGATATATTGGCCGGTGTACCGCAGGGAAGTATGCTCGGTCCACTCCTGTGTCTTTTATATACTAGATATATAGTATACCACAATTCGAGGAGATTGTTCTTGCCACATTTGGCGACGACACTGCCATTTTAGGTGCCGAAAAAACAATCGAAGAACCATGACTGGACAAAGATTTGACGAATCGCTCTCAGCGAGACCAAATCTGTGCAAGTAAACTTTACTTACAGAAAAATAAGTCACCTGCCCATCCACATAAACTCGGTCTGTATTCCGTTTGCTAATGAGGCTAAATGTTTGGATATGACACTTAATGCAAAGCTCAAATGAAAGACGCACGGGAAAAAGAAAAGTAAAGAACCAGAAACTAAATACAGAGACATGTACTGGCTACTTGGTTAGCGTAGAAAACAAGCTGCTTTTATACAAGCAGTATGGACTTATGGTATACAACTCTGGAGATGTAACAAGAAAACAAATATAAGTATTTTACAAACTTGTGAAAATAAAGTCCTACGAGAATTTCACACGCACTGTGGTTAATAAGAAATAATGACCTGCATCGTGGCCTTGAAGTTACTTCTGTCGAAGATGAAGCAAGAAACTTCGCAAGAAAACATAAGATCCGGTTAATAATACCTTCCTTTCCTTTAGGTGGCGCTACAGTCCGGGGTGGACCTGGGCCTCAGTCAACAAGCTTCTCCAGCCAGCTCGATCCCTGGCTAGCTGTCTCCAGTTTCGCACGCTAAGTTGGCTGAGGTCCTCTTCCACTTGCATGTGCCACCTGAGTCTTGGCCGTCCTCTACTGCGCTGTCCCTCGGAAGCGGATTCGAAGACTTTTCGGACCGGAGCATTGGTGTCCATGCGGTCTACATGACCCAGCCATCTCAGTCTTTGGATCTTCACTCTTCTGGCTGTCGCTGTACAGTCCATACAGTTCGTAGTTGTATCTCCTCCTCCACTCACCGTCAATGCAGACGGGACCGAAGATCGCCCGAAGAATTTTTCTCTCGAAGCAACCAAGAACACCCTCATCCATTTTTGATAATGTCCATGCCTCTGCGCCATAGAGCAGGACCGGGATTATTAAAGTCTTATAAAGGGTGACTTTTGTTGTCCGAGAGAGGGCTTTGCTACTCAATTGCCTTCTTAATCCAAAGAAACAGCGGTTGGCAAGAGTTATTCTTCGCATGATCTCAGCGCTGGTGTCGTTGTCTGTATTTATAGCGGAGCCTAGGTAGACAAAGTCCTTAACTACCTCAAAGTTATATCTGTCGAGGGTGACGTTCTGTCCGAGACGTCGGTGTTGGTTGTCCTTTTTGCTTGACAGCATATACTTGGTCTTGCCCTCATTGACCGCTAAACCCATTTTCGCCGCTTCCGTCTCAATACTCGCGAAAGCGCCACTGACATCACGCTGCTTTCTCCCGATTATGTCAATATCGTCGGCGTATGCGAGTAGTTGGACGGACTTTTGAAAGATAGTGCCTCTTGTGTTTGCTCGTGAGTTTTGCACTATTCTTTCAAGTACGATGTTGAACAAATCGCATGACAGCGCATCGCCTTGTCTAAATCCTTTCTGGACATCAAAGGTCTCGGTGAGATCTTTACCGACATTGATGGAGCAGCGTGCATTGTCCATCGTCATCCTGCACAGACGGACGAGCCGAAACTAGTCATTGCTCTGTATAGCTCGTCTCTATAGATGCTGTCATACGTGACCTTAAAATCGATTAATAGGTTGTGTGTATCGATCTGAAGCTCATGGGTCTTCTCCAAGATCTGCCGTCGTGTGAATATTTGGTCGATGGTGGGCTTTCCTGGCCTGAGGCCACACTGATATGGACTCACCAGGTTGTTAACGTACGGCAACACTGATGCTTCTGTAGTTGGCGCAGTTCAGAGGGTCTCCTTTATTGAGAATCGGTCAAACAATGCTGACTTTCCATTCATCGACATTAGTTTCGTCCGACCATATTTTACAAATGAGTTGGTGCATACTCCTGACCAAGTCATCGCCTGCCGCTTTGAATAGGTTGGCGGTCGGGCCGTCCGCTCCAGAAGCTTTGTTGGACTCGAGCTTAGATATTGCTGTCTTCACTTCATTCCGGTCGGGTGGACGAAATTTCTGGTCAACATCGTCCATGTTGAAATGTTCATTCTTCCCGAGGGCGGTTGCTGCCTCGTAACTTTCGTGTATTTTCCGTAGCCATGAAGTTACCCTGGCGACAAAATCCCAAACCGAAGGGCAGGTTCCAATATATGTCCCCCTACGACCAGAGGTCCGTTAGAACAAAGTCAGTAGTGTGCAGAGATTATACAAAAAAAACAAAAATCTAAGGCAGATTCTGTGAGAGCTTGCACAAAAGACTTCTTCTATGAATACGTATGAACAATCCATACTGGCATCATGGTAAAGATATACAATCAATCTTTGTTAGCTGCTCATCTTAACAACATTTCTTACGTTGAAATGATTTTGCAAATAAGTTGCGCACATTTAAAATACTAGCAAGTCCCTATATACGAGTATATCGTCTTTGGAGGTATCAGGCTGATAGGAAGTCCCTACAATTTCCCCAGTAAAAAAACAAACCAATGCCGACACTTAAAGCGCAAGCAATCGACGGAGTCTCATGTTATGGTAAATATAGTACGAGTACATGTTTCGAAAATAACAGAATACTGAGAGCTAAGCTAAGCTAAGTTCAATAGAAATGCAACATTCGCGACCAACATTCAAGCGGTGCTAAAAATAAATAGCCTTTCTGTCCACCAGTTTACCACAAAGTTAAGCTTCCGCTCGAATTTTTACCCCACTTACTCGCGCTCGCACTCATGTATTGTAATCCTCAGCGGTTCTTGGCAAACGAAATCATCAAACAAACAACAACTTCAACAATTTTACACATCTGCTGCAAGAAAGGATTTCATTGATCCATAAACCTTACTACTCGGCGTCTGTTTAATTGACCCGGTCTGAGTTAAGTATGAAACACTGCATGCAAAGCTTTCCTCTGTTCATCTACAAATATACGTTTACATGTGCACATATGAGGAGAGAATTACACCCATCATAATGCGGCATGGGCAGCCGTTTCATGTTCATGTTCAGCATAAAGGACACTTGTAAAATTGTGCAAACCGAGTTCATATGACCATTTGTCAATGTCCTGACAATGATTGTTGGTGTAGTTATTATTATTGAATCCTTCCATGATTTTCCATTTCAATTAAGGGACTATAGATACATACCTACTTTTGTTGTGGACAATTTTTTTACTGCAGTCCTTGTCAATTGACAAGGCAATCAATTTTATTGCCACAATACAACATACAAGCGCTCGATTTTTATTCCCTGCTTCCCGATTGTTGGGGGAGAGTTGGTTTGTTTTCTGAAATGGAGAAGTAGAAATACGTTGTTGTGTAGGACACTAGATAAACAAAGTTTTAAGGCTCACAGGCTTCCATTTGGCTCAAACTTTTGCTAGCTACTTTCACTATGGTACGCGAAGTTTTGTGGTAAAACCGTCATTCTGTGATTGGCATCCGCAATGAAGAGTAGAATACAACTTTTGTACATATTTTTATAGTTCATATGCAGATCCTGTGAATATAAGTCGCTGAGGACTTATTTTGTTTGATTTAATATGTGTGACTTCAGGCGCTTACTTTCATAGATGACGCTACATATTTTTCCAGTTAGCGCAATCTCTTACTTGCAGCCTTCAGTTGCGCACACGTAGTTGACTAAGATTCCCTTCCACCTGCATGCGATACATAATATGATATCGCTCTCTACTTCGTTGCTTCTTCGAGTTAGAGTCGAAACCACTACGACGCTGGTATCTATGCGCTCAAGGTTACCTGGGCATCGAAGTCGCCCTATACCCCGTTAAAACGTCTCCTCCATTCTCCATTGATTCAAATAAGCGAAGAAAGCGAAAGCGAATAACTTATCTCCCGAAACGGCCGAGAGCATATTTATCCATTTTTATCAGTATTCATGCTTCTTCGCCGTAAACCAGGACGGGGCGGATCAATGCCTTGAATAATGTCTTTTTAGTTGCCCTAGAGTGGACATTTCTACTAAATAGCCATCTTATCCCAAAGAACCAGCGATTAGCAAGTATGACTCCTTACACAATTTCCAATTGTCGAGGTAGAAAAAACATAATACTACCTCAAAGTTGTACCGGCCTTCCGCGACGTTTTGTCCTACTAATCGATGGCGTATGTTCTTTTCAACAGAAGGAAACGCTCCATTGCCGGTTTGCGCTGCTCTTTCCATTCTGGGAATGTCATCTGAATATGCAAGTAAATGACCAGGCTTCTGAAAGCTGATGCCTTACCGAGCTTGCCAGAGCAACGTTCTCCATCAAAATCGTGCTTAGTCGGATGGGCTTGGACATGACTCTTTATAGCTTATCTCTATAGGTGCCTTCATATGTAAAGGTGGTGTGAATCGATTTGAAGCTTCTGGGTCTTATCCTGGCCAAAAACTACACCGATAGGGGCTTTTAAGACTATTTACGAACGATCCTTGGCATTCACATATACGACAGCCAGGATTTTATATGTGGTGTTGAGGAGACACAATGTATAGGTTCCAATTGTCGAGTACGCTCGTACAAGATATACGAGTACATAGGTCAGAGTACAGCTCGGCTGTTAAGCCATCGGATACAGTAGGATAGTTTACTCTCACTTGTTAATCGATTTTCTGATTTTAACTTTGCCGAATCGTCAGACACATTGCTTGTCATTGTCAAGGCTGAAGGGCTCATTCTGATTCACTTTGGGCTAATGTTTGTAATCACAGTTTAATAGTCTGAAGAAATAATATTTCCAGATTGTCGACACCGTTTATTGTTCTACCGATACTATGAGATTTCCTTCTCCATCCTTGTAGGTTTATGCTTGCCGCTTTAGCATGATCATTTTATTTGTTGATGATCCTCCTGAATCTCTTACAGGACTCTCTAACGTCTCGATTGAGCGGTTCTCGTACTCTTTCTTGTCACTCTTGTCTTTTTTTACGCTCTATATGGTATATCTGTTGTCTCTCCGGGTTTGCCTTTCTACATTTGTCATCAGACCGTATGTTACTTATGGGGGCGGGTTAAAGACCAATACATCAGAGCGTAACCAGACACTTTGGCAGTGGTTCCATTGTTATTCTATGTTCGATGCTGATGGCGGCGTCGCATTTCCAGGGAGGCTAAGGCCCTGGCGATTGCAATAGTTAAGTGGCCTTCGAATGTTATGGATATCTGCATCGATACTTCGACTACCACAGTAATAGTAGCAAGTCGATGTTAGCTGCCAAGTACTCGGTTATCGAAAACATTGGAGGAGTACCTTGCGTCGATTGCAGTATGATCACCTTGGTTGACGGTTTATTTATCAGGAGTCAACCAGGTCCCTTTATAGATATAAAGGTACGAAAGCCATATTTCCGCCACAAATTCATAGATAAAAGCGTCGAATACAGGGCATTGTTCGTAGGCGCTATCTGTGGTAAGGTTCTCTTTATCCTCTGTCGGGGCTTTGGGGCGATTATGAGGGTTAAGTTGGCCAATATCCCCATATAAATACATGTGAATCTTCGTCAGGATTTCGCTTATATGATTGCGGGCATTGACTGTAATAACTATGTCATTTTGGAGCGAAACAGAGATTTTCACACAAGAGCAGCTTGTCTCCGCTGCTATTGTACTCGTACATGTCAACTTCCTGCTTAACGCACATACTGGCTGTAACAACTTAACGTCACTTCTGGAGAACCCACCTCTACAGAACTTTTAACCACGAAAACAATCTCCACTGTCAGGTATATTAAAGCATTCAAATTGTATCATCATCAACAATAACATCGTGCTCTCGGCAAGTAAGAAGAGTGGATATAAATATCTAAACTAAAAACGAATAATGCTGCAGGAGAAAATGAACTCCGTTCTTAATAATTTTAAGAAGCGCAGAAGAAGTTGCAAAGCTTCAAACGTCGATTCATCTGTTAGGTATGATAGGATGAAAGTATGCCTGGTGAATTGTATCTTAGGCAATATAAGTAGTCTGGTACCTTACAATCGATTGTATCTATCGTACTATGTGAGCGCATGAAACCCTATATCAAAAATTCGGTCCTTCTCAATGTCGTATAAGGCCATCATCAATTAGATTTAATTTTGAAAAGAACCTCGGTGCCCATTACCTGTTTACTGCTTTAAATCCTCATATGACACCACTTATGGATATGAGAGATGGAGACCTGCTTTAGAAAATTCTATAATGATACCAAGACATATGATAACACAAAAGGATTTCGGCCGTTGAAAGAAGCCTCAAAGACATATTAAATTTGGAAATAGTTTTGGACGTATGTATGTGTATGTATGATACATATTTTAACTAAGGCCGCCTGGTAAAAAGGCGTATTCTAGAGATCCATTTGTTGGCCATAGAAGATCTTCATGTAGAATTTTCCAGATAGTGGATGGACAAAAGTGGCTGCGAACGACATTGAGTCGATATATTAAGATCCTCTTCAACACTAGCTTACACAGCCGCGATATTTCATCCGAAAGCACTGTCCACGTACGTTTTTGTGTGTGGGTATCCAGTAGCATGAATTGAGTGCGAAATTTTTCAATAACTCGACAAATGGCACGTTCATAATATGGCTGATGATGTCTACCGTAAATTGCACGAAATTTTGAATAAGTTTCGTGAACAGAGCTTCGATTTTGGAAATAAATTTCAACAATTTGACGTTGTTGTAGCGTCAACCTTTTCATGATGACTTGGCAAGCTGTACAGAAAATAAATGAAGTTTGACACCTCAATGTGACAGCTGTTGTGATATTAAAACCCTACTGAAAAGTCTGACACTGCAAAAAAAAGACACCCTTCATATGCTATCGGCAATAAAGGACACCTTACACCAAGAGGACAGTAACCCATAAGCGCAACCAAGTGAAAATGATTTCACTGTCCAGCTCGGACTGAAGGAATGATGATACGAGGGCGGGTCAATAAGTCCGTGACTTTTGGATTAAAACACAGATTTTTTGATAAAAAAATAATTTTATTTTTCAACGTAGTCTCCCTTGAGCTCTATACACTTTGTCCAACGCTTCTCCAATTTTTTTATCCCTTCCAAAAAAAATGATTTGTCGAGGTCCTCAAAATAGGCCTTTGTTTGCGAGATGACTTCATCATTGGAGTCAAATCTTTTCCACCAAGCCATTTCTTCAGGTTTGGGAACAAGAAGTAGTCGCTCGGAGCCAAATCTGGAGAATAGGGTGGATGAGGGAGCAATTCATAGCCCAATTCATGGATTTTTGCCATGGCAACTGCACATGTGTGCACCCTTGCATTGTCTTGGTGGAAAAGAACTTTTTTCTTGGCCAAATGAGGTCGTTTTTTTTTCAAATCGTCATTGAATCGGTCCAATAAGTCGGCATAATATTCCCCATTGATTGTTCTTCCCTTTTGAAGGTAGTCAATGTGGATTATCCCGCGTGCATCCCAAAAAACAGTCGCCATAACTTTATTGGCTGACAAACCCACCTTGGCCTTCTTTGGCGCCGATTCACCCTTAGAAACCCACTGTTTTGACTGTTGTTTGTTCTCTGGTGTGTTGTGATGGATCCATGTTTCGTCCACGGTTACAAAACGGCGCAAAAACTCCTCCATATTGCGATTAAACAACGCCAAACCTTCCTGTGAAGTTGTTACACGATTGCGTTTGTGGTCGACTGTGAGCAAACGCGGAACCCATCTTGCTGAAAGCTTTCTCATGCCCAAGTGATCATTCAAAATTGAAACCACTGAGCCATGCGAGATCCCTACGGCTTCCACAATCTCTCGCACTTTCAATCTTCGGTCGGCCAACACCATATCGTGAATTTTTTCGATTGTTTCGGGTGTAGAGACCTCAACTGGGCGTCCAGGACGTTCGGCATCTTCAGTGCTTGTACGGCCACAACGAAATTCAGTAAACCACTTTTTTACCATTGAAATCGATGGTGCAGAGTCCCCATAGTATTTATCAAGCTTAGCCTTGGTCTCTGTATTGTTTTTTTTTCGCAAGAAATAATGCTTAATAAGCACACGAAATTCACTTTTTTCCATTTTCTCCTCAAATTAGTGAGTAGTCTGATAAAAATAGCTGTCAAACACAAACTAACTGACGCAGCAAGTTTAAATTTTGACAGGAGTCAACTGACAGATGCCTGTTGACAGGAGCAGTGTTGCTGTTTCAGTAAAGAGGTCAGAAATTCAAAAAGTCACGGACTTATTGACCCGCCCTCGTAGAATGGCAAAAGTGTCAAACAAGTAATGGACTTCAATTACCTGTGTGCAGAAAAACACAAGCGATTAAGGTGTTTGAAAAGATGCTTGAGAGATGTATTTTCCTGAGATAACGTCGAATGATGACGAAGGCGGAAAGAATGGAACTGCAACATAAACGGGATGTCCCATCAAAATCTTGTGAAATTAATTAAATTGTTTTGAAACGAACAAAGTTATCAAAGATGAAGAAGAAGAGAAAATAGGCATCAACACCAATATGTCGAAGAATTTCATAAACATACAAGTAACATACAAGAAGAGGTGCCACTATAGGATTTGCCTCCCTGCAGTCCCATTCACTCATTTAGGTTTTCGTTTTTCGGGAATATTCTGAGATTAGTTCTGAAATCCTTTAAAGATATGAACTTTAAGACGATTGAAAAGAGAGATAAATCGATTGAGAAAGAATCGTCAAAAGTGCAGATGTAAGATCAGTCTCTGCCTATATACTAACCCACCTTTCAAAGGCTTCCGTAATAATATAAGATCGGAATATTGAGTGAGATCAACTGGACGCCAAAAAATGCAATGCCTTCATAGTATCTTGGTTTCTTCTTCGAAAGATTCATGAAAGTATACGAGTACTCCCACGTCTTACAAGTAACTATTGCAGTGAAATTGCTTAAGGAAATGAAGATCGTATTTGTTTTGACAGAGGTAGGGATTGATTTAGCAAGACGAAAAAAATATTTGTGTTTGTGACAAAAATTTATTTTTATATGTCCAAAGATGAATGCATGCTGCTATATGGGTGAAGTACTTGAAAAATGTCACTTTTACAGAACAAAATTGCAGCGTCGCTATTCAGATTTTTTGAGTGCCGGCGTTTATGCATTTTTAGTAAAAACAGAGGTTGCGGTGAAATCTGTATCTGAAAATCCTGAGGTCTTGCAACAGTTGTTAATGATCCCGAAAAGAGGTTCATGTGGTCGTCGATATTTCGTATTTATCTATTGGACTGGGCACTATAGATTAACATCTAAATTGAGGAATTGCGATACCTGTATTTGAAAGGTTTATCTCGCCTGTAAGAAGCAATAGCAGTAGATCAGCGTCGATGTACGGAGTACCATACCCATGCAGTCACATCGGATAACATACTCTTCGAAGTGTAAACGGCAATCACAATTCTAGGAATCAAATGACTTTTGATATTGTCCAATAAAATGATGAGAGACGATCTGATACCTGACCACTGGTATCAAATTGGTTTCTTGTTCACTGCATAGAAGCAACGGGAACATGAAAAATTGTAACAAGTTACTGCCAATGAAACCAATGCTTCATACTATGAAATATGTGGGAGAATTTGTGATAGTCGACATTGCAATTTTACTAAGCTTCAGGGGCACTCAATGCGATATTTTTGGAGGCAGAAGGGTGACCAGATAGCAATGATAGTTTTTCCAATTATAATGTTTCAGAAGCTGTAAGTTTTACACATGTCGAACGTGCTGAAATTATGAAAAAAATATTTATCGAAATTCCGGCTCAGTTATAAATATCCAACCTGAGTTTCGTCATGAGGTCGGTCGTCATCATGGTCTCAGTGTGCAGGCAATTTGTCGCACCGTGGAAAAGTTTGAGAGAGATTGGTGCGAAAAGAAGAAGATATAGCCGCCGTAGCTGCCAGTATCGAACACGACCCAAAAATGCAGATTCGGCGCCGACCCGGCTTATTTGGGCCTACATCAATATTAGATTATGCCAACTACCACATAAATAAAGCCGTGAGTTCGTTAATTGGGCGCTGGAAATGTTGACCGGAAATCCGGATTTTGGCCAAAAAATCATCTTCTCGGACAAGGCCCATTTTTGGCTCAGCCGCGATGTCAAGAAGCAAAATTGCCGTTATTGGAGCGAACACAAGTGCAAGTATCAATGCATCCACAAAGATTGACTGTTTGGTGCGTGTAATAGCAGGCGGCATCATCAGACCTTATTTCTGCCGAACTGAGGAAGGAGACACCGTTTCCATCAATTGTCTCAGATCTAGAGCGATATTAACCGTCTTTTTGTGACCAGTGCTAGACAACATCGTTATATCCGAGCTGTGGTTCTAAATAAACGTCGCAACATGCATTTGACACCACTCCGAATATATCGAATACCTCCATACCTGATTTTCTAAACAAACACACTCCACTACTGACATCCATTTAGAAGAAGTCAACGTAACAGGTGACGAGAAGTGGATTCTGTACAACAACGTGGAAGAGTGGAAGGCTAACATGTCTCAGAAAGAGACTTTTTACGACTCGGAGGATGGCTCGATAAGTAAGTAAGATATCACACATATGTAGAGTCAGTATAGAATGGCGTAAACGGTGGAAAAAATCAGGAGTGATGGCGATAGAAAATTGGCGGTAAGTTATACACGACAATCGTTCATACTGCTGAACGATAAGTTGATTGGCCACAGAGACCGTGTAACCCGACTCCACGCCGTTATTGAATAAATACAAAAATTTAAGAAGCTTCGCTTAAACAAAAACAGGCTAGAAAGCCATTTGCTTCAACTCAATTACGGGTTCTACTCTACTGCTCGCTTATTTTCTGCGACTGCCCCCTTGGTTCAGGTGGAGTAGAGTAGAGCTAACTTGAAATATTCGATCTGCAAACAGGATACCTCATTTCATCCTGAAAAAGAAATTCCTTATAAGGTTGTCTACATTCATTCAGTCGACACGGAAATTTACCACATTTCGTGTATGCCTATATTAATGTCACTTCCTACTCGTACCTAGACCCATTGTCTAGATTAATGCAACCACATTGCTTCATGTGTTCGCTGCCATCCTATACAGATCTTTGCTCCCCCATTGTCTGTTCGTTAACATTGTTCGTTTAGCTCCAAAGAAATGCTCAAAAGCCTACCAGTATGGCATCAAAGTGTCAAGGTGCACCCTTTCGTTGTTCAAAGAGTTGCCTCCTTAAATAGTTTCGCCAACTGTCTGCGATTATTCACCATGGAATGCAATAAGTATCTGTCTGCGACTACCGGTTTTATTGTGTACGAATACCACCTCTGAAATGCGAAGGAGGCATCATAACAAAGATCAGATAACCAGGTTCCTTTGCCAGTGTCACAAGAAGTCTCTAACAAAGCCTCTGGGTACGACGACCATACAAAGATACCGATCTGCATCACTATCAGCACCATCCCTATAGAGATTAAGGTGACAACATGGTAATATGACCCCCGTGTGTCCATAAGGACAGTATACCAACGAAACCATCTGCTCTTGTCATGAATTATTGGGTCAATTTGTTGTTCTTACTTTCATGAGTTTGTGTTTATCTTCTTGTCGGTTGTATCTTTGGTGGTTTGTCTGTTTTATGCATCGGATATACCCCTAGCGTAAAATATTTAAAACAAATGACGTGCCACCGAATTTATCGGAAAATTAATTGCCCTCTTTGGCGTGCGGTGCACTCTGGATCGTTCCACCAGACCTTTCACATGGTAATCCAATAAAGCAGAGCCGAAAACGGAGTGAGCTGTTGTTGTTTACCCCGTAGAAAATTGAAATGATTTCGTTATCAGTTGAATTGAATTAGAATTGAGTTTTCAGGAGTTTGGACATAAAAATTAATTGGGGTGTGGTAACATGAGGAGTAGAGTCAACAAGAATTTTTATGATAAGTACGCTTCCACCGGATGGTTCATTTCCTATTTCACAAAAAAAAAAAAAAAATAGCCGGAAAAGCTGATAGAATTTAGTAAAGCGGCTTGAAGTTGGTTAATCGGCGGACGGGAAATTTGTGTCAGCCTTTGTGACTGGCGTGTCCAATCAACAGCTCGACAGATGTCAAAACAGTGACAAAGACTCCACTTGAACTTATGTAGCATAGTTGAAAGGTGAAAGAGTTTGTGAATATCAGTTAGGTACTCCAACTTAAATATTTTTAAATATTTGTAGCTTGAGTAGAATTTAAGTTAATGCTGTAATTTCGTTGTCATTGTGTTCTAAGAATTTCTGCAGTCGTTTTCTCTCAGAAGTAAGTTGGGGTCCTTTTATACTACGCTGTCCCTCGGGGTATGGCTCGGGGGCGGATTCAAAGACTTTTCGGGCCGGAGCTTTGGTGTCCATCCGCTCTCCTTGACCCCGCCATCTCAGTCGTCGGATCTTCACTCTTCTGGCTCAGTCGATGCCGCTGTACAATCCAAACAGTTCGTCGTTGTATCTCTTCCTCCACTCACCGTTAGTGCAGACGGAACCGCAAATTACTCGAAGAATTTTCCTCTCAAAGAGGGTCGCAGCACCATCATTCATTTTTGAAAATGTCCATGCCTCTGCGCAATAGAGCAGGACTGCGACAACCTTTGTTGTATAAAAGAGGGCTGCGCTAGTCAATTGCCTTCCTACCCCATAGGAACAGTGATTGGCACGAGTTATTCTTTGTTTGGTCTCAAGGCGGATGTCGTTGTTTGAGTTTATAGCGGAGCCTAGGTTGACAAAGTCCTTAACTACCTCAAAGTAATACCTGTCTTAGGTGACGTTCTGTTCGAGACGTCGGTGTTGGTTATCCTTTTTGCTTGACAGCATATACTTGGTCTTGCCCTCATTGACCGCTAAACCCATTTTCGCCGCTTCCGTCTCAATACTCGCGAAAACGCCACTGACATGACGCTGCTTTCTCCCGATTATGTCAATATCGTCGGCGTATTCGAGTAGCTGGACGGACTTTTGAAAGATAGTGCGTCTTGTGTTTGCTCATGAGTTTTGCACTATTCTTTCAAGTACGATGTTGAAAAAATCGCATGACTCATCCTTTCTGGACATCAAAGGACTTGGTGAGATCTTTACCAACCTTGATGGATCAGCCTGTATTCTCCATCATCATCATCCTTTGTTGGCAGATTTTCCTGGCCTAAAACCGCACTGGTAGGATGTTTACGAACGGCTTCAGGCGTTCACTCAGAACGGCAGAAAAGGTCTTGTAGGCGAAGTTAAGAAGACTGATGCCTTTGTGGTTGGCGCAGTTCAAACGGTCTTCTTTCTTGATGTTTGGGCAAACAATGGTGAAGTTCCTTTCATCGGGCATACTTTCGTTTGACATTTTCCCTGTTGGACTTTGGCTTAGATATTGCTATTTTCACTTTAAACAGGTAGGGCTAGCGAAATTGTTGGTCTACATTGGCTAGGTAGGTTGAAAGGTTCATTCTGTCTGTCCAGGCTACAGAAAGGCTCTTTCCAAATTCCCAGCGTTAATTGCGACTCTGCTACGATGTTCCCTTGTTCAGGATTTGTATCCGGGGCATATTTTTATTTACTTTTCGGTAAAATTTCAGAATCTCACTTCTAGAGTAGAACCTTCCAATTTCATTGACCGCACCCTTCTCATGCTCATACTTTTCCTTCTGAGCATCCGGTGTTAGTCTCTACTTTTCTGTTCATAGAACTCGTTAGCAGCTTTAGTTGATCTCTGCCGCTTTGTATGCATCTTAGTTAGCTGCATGTGCTTGCCGGCACTTTTCGTCAAACCAGAGGTTTTATTGTGATGACATTTCTAATGGCATTTTGACAGAGAGAATTAGGGAAACTCGATCTGAAAAGGATTTGGCGATCTCTTGCGATTGTAGCTGTCCGACGTAAAATTCTTCAGCATTAGCTTTTCTTTGTGCTGTTCTTGATATATGCAACACTACCTTGGCTTGGCTCCCCTAAACGTTCGGACATCTGGTTGACTGTTTTTGATCAGGAGTTTTCCAAGTCCCCTTGTGAATATCGAGATGTGGGAACCGTGTGCTAGCTACGAACACTGTCCCCGCCGCATAGTCGATTAGCCTCAATCCGTTATGGTAGGTGTTGTCGTGCGGGCTTTATCTTCCAACAGCGCTACCAAAGATAACTTCTCTTCCTAGCTTTGCATTTAAATCGCCGACGACAATTTTAATGTCATAGCTAAGGCATTGTTCGTAGACCTTGTTCAAGAGCTCATAGAAGGCATCTTTGGTGTCGTCATCTTTCTCCTCTGCGGGGCGTGCGCACATATCAGGCTAATGTTGGCAAAATTGGCCTTAATGCGGATTGCAACTAGGCGCTCGTCCACACGCGGAAACTCAAGACTTCTTGCCTAAGTGTGCCTCCAATAACAAATCCGCAACTAAATAGGCGCCGGGTTGTCGATAACAATCGCAATAGTAGACGTCGCAGTTTTTCATCCTCTCTTTGTCTAACCCATCCCATCGCATTTGTTCCGGAATTTTTTCCACCGTTAATTCCATCTGGGGAATTCATCCGCTATCTCGTTTATATTGCTGCTTTTTTTGTCTCGTTGTCAGAACCCGCGCTTATCTGTTTGACAAGCCGAGTTCGAAGGGTGATCGAAGAGTACCCGATGGTTACCACTTGGAAGTAAAATAAACACATAAGTGTAGAAACAGTTCCAATTCGGTATCGTAGTATCGTTACGTTGATTTCTCTCAATGCCTACCATACTACCTTGATCAGAAAGTTCCCGGAATAACCACCGTGTGGCGATCCCATCGTTCCGATTTGAGTTCTGTTTTTTTGTTGTTGATATTTCCTCTTAGCGTCATAGCTTGACATTTGCAAAAGTTACGTCGCCAAGAGTACATCTATCTCTGCGTGTTTGGCAATTTTTTACAATTTACAACAACGAACTTGTATTAAATTTTGCGCAGAAAACGGATTTAATGGTGCGCGAACATTGGAAATGTTGGAAAAATGTTTCGGCAAAGATTCTCTTAAGAAAACGGTCGTTTACCAGTGGCACGAGCGGTTCACAAGTGGTCGTGAGTCAATCGAAGTTGATGAGCGCAGTGGCAGACCATCGACATCGAAAACCGACGAAGACATTGATGAAGTTAAAGAAATTTTGGTCAATAACCACAAATTAACCATCAGAGAGATAGCGGTGGACTTGAACATTGCCTATGGATCCGTCCAAGACATTTTGGTTAATGATTTGGGTTTCCGTCGTGTAGCAGCAAAGTTGGTGCCAAAAGACCTCAATTTCATGCAAAAAAGAGACCGTGTTGACCGGATGATTTGCGAGGCTGAATCCGATCCCACATTCATCAAAAGGATCATTACTGGAGACGAAACGTGGGTTTATGAGTACGACATGCAATCCAGACATCAGGCAAGTGAATGGCGTTCACCAAATGAGCCGAGACCAAAAAAACCACGTCGTTTTCAGTCAAAAAAGCAGGCAATGCTCACGGTTTTCACGGTGTAGTGCATCATGAATTTTTGCCAGAAGACCAGACAGTAAACAAAGAGTATTATTTGAGTGTTATGAGACGTTTGCGTGAAGCGATTTGCCGAAGAGATCAAAATTGTGCGCAATTGTTGACGAAAAATGCAACAAATACCATCCAATAGCCACCGAATTCACCTGATTTGGCTCCCTGTGACTTCTTTCTGTTTAATCGAGTTAAAAAAAACCTCTACGGCGAACGCGTTTCAGCAGCCGAGGGGAAGTAATGGAAAATCGCCAACACACACAGAGATAGAAATACTCTTGGCTACGTAACTTTTGCAAATATCAAGCTGTGATGCTAAGATTTAGAGGAAATATCAACAACAGATGTACAACTTAAAAAAAAAACAGAACTCAAATCGGAACAAAGGGAGCGTCACACGTCGAAACTTTTTGATCAAGGTGGTATTTCTACAACACCTAACCACCGATGGCTTTTCTTTGACCATTTCTAATTCTCCGAGCTTAGACGGAAACCCCTTAACTGTAGGGTTTTAGTGCTCATTTTCCGGTTCAAGCAATTTATTTCGCCGTTTATATTTCGTAACCTCGATAATAAGCTGGTTGTTCCATTCTCAATTTTTAATTTTTCCATTGACTATGACTCACCAGCATTTAAAACTAATTTATACTGGAACCACGATTTTGGCCATATGTATATATTGTGTTCAAACATTTTAAGGATACCTTCAACCTCTTACACATGTACGAATTGTCAAAAATAGCTAAAACCAATAAATCACAGCATCTTCCTTCTTTGACCATACTCTCGTGAGATTCAAACTATTTCTTGCTGCTGCTAGGACATCAGATTAACATTAACAAGTCGTGTCACCAAAAACTCGAAAAATAAAACAAAATCATGCCAAAACTGGAAAAGAGATTTTGAAAATTTCTGTTAACCACACGATGACACGATTGGATTTTAGCTACAAGGACAGGTGTCAACAGCCAGTAACAGTGGTAGATTCTTTTCCCATCGAAAGCACGTGTGTCAATATAAATCAAGAAGTTTCGTGACCAACAATTTTCTCCTAATCCTTGGTGTAAACAGCACAATATACCGATCGGTGTATATGAGGACGAGTATATATTCGTGTACTCTTACACGGAAGAAAATATTTTTCCAGCTTTTTCTTCTTTTTTTTTAATTTAATTTATCCGGCTTCCTTGTGCTCCTTGTCAAGGGAAATATCACCCAATCCTCCTGGTGGTAATATGGTAGTAATAGTAGTAGTGATGGTGGCAGCAGAATATAGTGACTACTACGAGGATATGGCTTAAGTTACATTTTTATTTTTTCTATTTTTTTGAAGGCAGATGTTCTTGACATGACAAGGTGTGTCGGTTGATGGGCACATTGACATCGCCGAGAAGTGTTGAAAGGTAAGAGAGCAGTATTAAACGATAAGAAAGCACATTTTGGTCTATCATTTCGCCATTCAGGACACACATCAGAGGCAATAAAATATGCTATAATGCGGCAGCTTGTTAAGTTGGTTGTATGAACGAGTAACATAATTGAGACATCTGTCATTTTCCTGTATAAAATCGCTGAGATAGTAAATTTTGTTGAAACACTGAATCGGGTGGGTTTTTCGAAACAAACAGTACCAACGAGACAGCGTATGACTGGGTTTCCGTGTATTCAATTTTCTGCATTGTCATTTCCAACCACCCCGGTTTGACATTCAGGGTGCAGACTGTAATGCCCGATTATAAAGCGCAGGGAATGCTAAAAATTCAGACACAATACATACAATACACTCCCCCGCACAGTGGTCATTACTCTGCAGAAAACAGACATAGTTGGTCGCCTGGCTAACAATGATTCAGAGTACGTCAGTGTCCAAAACAATTTACCACACAGTCGACCTACCATGCCAGTGGGCCGTAGTGAATTCCTCATTTATCCGAATTTACGAGACTCTCATCTTTTTGTGCGAGTTCTAAAGAAGGGTCGATGGGACGGTAATTGAGTTTTCTGGGTGTATGCACCCTAAAGGCATTTCAGTGCTTCAATGGCACACTATAGTCACATGACGGCGAGGTATTCGTTGTTTTTGGATGACCACATTCCAGGATGTTACTGATGCGTGATAATATTAATAACAAAGAGAAGAACTTTTTTTTTTTCTCTGTTCCGTTGCAGGCTATGTCGTGTCACTTAACATAGCAGAGAAACATAATAATTCGCGTGTGGTTGCTATATTCATTTTTACAGACCCTTTAATGATCTGTGCAGCCTTAGAACGGGTTAATTAATGCTAACCAGGCACGTAACGCCTTTCAGAGTGAAAGTGGGAAATTTTCCTTTTTCCTTTTTCCAAAAGCTTTCGCGATATTCTACTGCCCTATTACAGTGCAAATGCTTTTGCAATGAATTTTTTAATACGTTCTTGGTAACATTTTAAAGTCCTACATTCGTATCTTAAAGCTGCGTTTAAGGTAGATGCTCATACAGACGAATAGAGTTATTCGATGAAGTAGATTGATGTCAGATCTCTCGATGTCCATTGCATTTATCTGAATAAGGAAAGCCAGAATGAACCTTGCACAAGGTGGGTCATAATGTGTGAGCCTACTTTCCTGGGTACTTTCTTTCCTTTGCATTCAGCGCAGTAAACAGTAAACTTTGTTAAGACCGAATTACGAATGCCGAACACTGTTAACCGACTTACTTAATAGCTCCCGATCCGTGAAGAGTCTATGCCTAGAACACGACCGCCTTTAACCCCCTTTATTCTGTGGCACCCTGTTACCAGTTCGTAAGACCAAGCACCCTGATATCTACGACTACTAGATCTTTAAGATTAGAGTTCAGTCTTCCTGCTCGTCTTGAGCCTAATGACTGTGATTCTCTTAGCTGGATCATTGTTGTCCACAACTCGATGTGACCAAGCCAATGCCGACCGTAGATTCATAGTTTCCGCTCTCCCGCTTATCCTTAAGAACTCGGCACCATATGGTATAACGGAATCGGCATTCTTAAGGTCTTTTACAGGAGAACCTTTATCGTTCTGGCCAGGTATTTTGAGCCCAGGTGTATTGATAAACGGAAGAAGTAGCATTTTCCTAGGGAAGTTGATGTTCAAATTATAGCTGCCGCCTGTGATGTTCTGGCCGAGATGGTGAATGGATGTGTCTTTTATTGTTGGAAGAATATATTTTGTTTTGTCCTCGATTACTGCAAATCACTGAACGATAGATTGATGGGATCGAGTTGTGATATCAATGCCACGACGTGAATCATCTTGAGTAAATCTGGCGCATGTTTGAAACGGTTCTGACGAAGAGTTCTGTGGCGCAAAATGGCTTAAGATGTTCAGACAGTATCCTCGACAATATCTTATAAACGATATTGGGCAGGGATATACCTCAGAAGCTCTTGCAATACAGATGATCTCCATTTTTGTTGATGTGACAAATGTAGCGACAGCAATTGTCGGGCATTTTTTCAGTCCATCCAAACTCTATTTATCATTTGAGATTTGCCCCTTACTAAAAGATTACCTCACCACATTTAAATAGTTCCGGTGACAAGCTGTCAGGGCCGCCAGCTTTATTATTTTTTAGCTTTTTATTAGCTAAGCCGCCCTCGTCTTAAGTATTGCATAGACATCGGAACTGAGCCTTTTTACATCTTTTATTTGGGTTCTATTCAGGATATGCTGGAAGTTTGATTCGTCATCGCCGTTAGACAGTCTACAGAAATGCTCTTGCCAAATCCCTAGCATCGACTGCAATGTTCCTTTGGAATGTTCGGACATCCATAACGCCCACGCGAATCCCAGACGTTGATAGTCGTACCGCCAACACCCTAGACTTGTTTCTAACCTCTCACCCTGATAAGCACACTGTTAATGTGCTCTCACCTCTAGGCTCGTCGGACCTTTGTGTCATATTAGCTAAATTCTCGTGCATTGACCATACAGTTAGAGAAAAAAATTCCTAAAAGAACAGTATGGCAATACGAGAAAGCCAATTGGAGCGGACTTAAAACCTTCTTTAGGAATTTTTACTGGACGTTATGTTTCCCCGATAACGACGCGGATAAAGGAAAAGGCATGGTACAACTCGAGCTGTAAAGAGGCTGTCAGGTTGAAAGAATTGTTTTCTCGGTCCTATAAGACCAACCCGACAGAGGAAAACTGGAACAAATTTAAACGAGCCAGGAATGACGGCAACGCCTTTCTTAAGCATGCGAGGCAAAAAAACTGAGGCAAAAAATACTACAATGTCCCAAATGTAGTAAAAATTTTTGGTCGTTCGTCAAAAACATTTGAAATTCTGCTTCATCCTCCCAACCCATCCCAACGCTCATTTATAATGACATTCCAGCTGTCAGCTCTTTGGACAAAGCCAATCTGCGTGCTGCACACTTTGCAGCCAACTCAAAGCTTCCAGATTGTGCTTTGTCTCCGCCTACACTTGAATGCGACGAATCTTCAATGGGACGAATCTACTTTCGCACTCGTGTAGTAGCAAAAGTACTTAAAGATCTTAATATTCGCAAATCTGCTGGTCCAGATGGTATATCTCCCCTTCTTCTGAAGAGATGTTCTTCTACGCTGGCAAAACCACCGCGTAAGCTTTCCCATCAATCCTACTCTTAAGGACTCTTTCCGAGCAGATGGGAAACAGCATTTGCCCAGCTCGTCTTTAAAAAAAGGCGAATCTTCTTCTCTCTCCTCTTACAGACCCATTGTACTTACGTCCCTTCCTCCCAAGGTCATGGAAACGCTGATCGTCAGCCCATGAAATATCTCGAAACACGAAAACTTCTAAGTGACTGGGAGTACGGTTTTCGTAGCAACAGGTCCACTAGTGATTTTATGGCATGTCTTACCGAAAAGTGGAACCAAAGTCTACATCAACCATAGTTGCACTTGATATCTCTAAGGCATTTGATAGAGTTTGGCATTAGACTCTTTTGTCGAAAACAATTAGGATCGACGACTCTCTTCTTCTATGGATTAGAAATTACCTTTCGAAACGTTCAATCCAAGTTGTATTGAATGATTTCAAGTCTGCTATTCACAAAATAAATGCTGGTGTGCCCCAGGGCTCCGTTCTGTCTCCGACACTCTTTTTAATCTTCATCAATGATCTCTTGTCTGCTACTTATAGTCCAGTATATTCCTTTGCTGACGACAGTACTCTCTGCTTTTCATATTCGTTCCCGGACTCACGTATCTGCTCTTCGGCTGTAGAACGGGAACGGCAGCGTATGTTAAGCTCATTAAATTCCGATGTAAACAGCATAACCAATTGGAGAACTACCAACAGAGTGGAATTTAATGCTTCCAAAACACAATGCTGTCTGCTGTCGTTAAAGCAAAATTCAAATACCCAGTCATTATCCATGAATGGCACTTGCACCGTCAAAACCAAAAAAACATTCCATTCTCGGTACGTGTGTCAATAACAACTTACGTCGGAATGACCACATATTCGAAGTCGACAAAAATTCTGCGAAATGTCTAGGTTTCCTCAAGCGATGTAAGAAATTTTCTATCCCCCCTGATCTGGCTTCAATATATAAGGCTTTTATCCGCCCAAAATTGGAGTAAACTGCTCACATCTGGTCAGGTGCGCCTAAGACTTCTTTGCATCTACTAGATAGGATTCAGAACCGTGCGGTAAAACTTATAGGTGATGTCAATATTACACAGTCGGTTGACACCATCGACTACCGACGTAATGTCTCCTGCCTCACCTTGTTCTATCGCTATTTTCACCATTGCCAGTTGCATTCCGTCCCTCTCAACCTCCAACCGTAATACCCGTCTCGCTATGAATGCTCATCAGTACACCCTCAAGCCCACTTTCGGACGTACCCTGAAATATCGTGATTCTTTCCTAAGCCGAACAACTCGCTTATGGAATGTCCTGCCAAGCTCTTTATTCCCTAGTCATTATAACCTTCAAACATTCAAGACCAACGTACATCGGTACCTCTCTTTCTATGCTCCCTAATTTTCCATCGCCCGCGCTGTGTGCAATCATTTTAAGGATACTAACGACCCCTTGAGGGCGCTAATTACAAAAAAAAAAAAAAATGTTGAAGGAGTGTCTCGCGTTGGTATTTTTTTCCAAGAGCGTAATGTATCCTCGAAAATCTTTGTCAGCCTATGCTCCAAGAATTTCTGAGTAGCCCGGACAATATCGAATTTTTCTCGGAATTTTACTTCACCGTGGATACCATATGGGGAATTCAAACATTTATAGTGCTCTTATTTTTGTCTGCTGGTCAGACGATCAAGTGCTCCTTACAAAAAACAAACCTGAAATCAGAGACCAAAAGGGAAATGTTAAGATTGTGGCAGAGCGGAAACTTATTCTACTTGCGCACAGAACAACACCAAAGTTAATTTGCATCAACCAAAAGAGCTGAAGATGTGGGAACCTGGCATCGAAACCTTGGACATCTAAATGCGCGCGACATGACACTCATGTCCAAAAGAGGATTGATACCAGAGCTGAGAGATGATTTTAAACAATGCGAAACGTGTATATTCGCTAAACTGACAAGCACACCATTTGCACTCCGGACCAGACCGACGTCGCTGAAGGGAAAAACAAAACATTATTTGAATCAGCCAGATGCATGTTAAAGGATGCCGGTCTACCACCTTGCTTCTGAGCAGAGTCCATAGCTGCTGCAAATCATCTTCGTAGTCGATGAGTAGCAAAAAGTCTGGATGGATATATTCCTTTCTAAAAATGATCAGGTAAATTACGAGTACCAAGAAGATAAATACCAGAAGAACAAAAGTTCGAAAATCGGGAAGACGAATTTACTATGAACGCCTCTGAAGTGCCTCTTTCAAGTGCTCTTTCAGGAGATAACACTTCGAATTGGGAGGATGCAATCTACATAGAAATACAAAATCTAGTCGCAAATGATACGAGTACCTGTACAGTTGTGGATAAGCCGGACAATGCAAGGACAGTTGGTTGCAGAATGGTGCTGCGAAACAAATGGAATCCCGACGGAACGTTGGACAGACGTAAGTCCAGACTTGTCGCAAGAGGTTTCACCCAAAAACCTGGAGTTGTCTTTCACGACACATTTGCTTCTGTAGCGAGACTCAACTCGTTAAGGCCTTTCATTGCCCTTACAGTAAGGTAGAATCTGTCTATTTATCAGATGGTCATTACGTCAGCATACTTAAATGGAACAATCGATGAAGATATCTATATGGACAAACCCATGCTCTTGGAAGAAATGTTGGAGAAGATGTCAAACTCTGAATGTGACAAAAACTTGCGAAGAAAATCTTCTGAAATGCTGGGCAGACTTCGAGAGAGTAGCGAAAAGGATGGCAAGCTTAAGAAGGCTCTCTATGGAATAAAGCAGTCCGGTCGTCGATGGAACATCAGGATTAATGAGACCTTCGAGAGTATTGGATTGAGACCTACAACTTCCGACACTTGTATTTATACCGACAAGGACAAGAAAATCTTCGTTTTACTCTACGTGGACGACATTCTAATTTTTTCGAGCAATCATGAAATGGTTCATCGTGTTAAAAGCAAACTTACTACAATAACTTATTTGACGTGCGAGATCTCGGACAGGCAAATTATTGCCTGGGTATCCAGATAGCGAGAGAAAAAAGTGGAATTCAACTGTCGCAAAGTGGATACATCAAACCAATACTAAAAAGGTTTCATAAGGAGGAGAGTAAGCCCGTAGTCACACCCATGGTGTCGAATTGCAAATTATCCAAGAAAAGTGAGCACTCAGAGGACCAAGGCTTCAGAGAATTAATAGGTGCTCTCATGCATTTTGCTGTTGGAATGCGTCCCGACATAGCATATGCCACAAGTGCTCTTAGCCAATTTTACAATTGCTTGGAACATCTCACTTTGGAGTTAAATTCAAGACCGGTGGAGAAACTGTTTCGTAGATGCGGATTGGGTTAATTGTACATTGGATCGCCGCTCTTATACCGGATCAATTTTTACCCTCAACTGTACTGCAATCTCCTGGGAGTCGCGAAAACAACGTACTATTGCATTATCTTCGACGGAGACTGAGTACATGGCGGTCAGTGATGCTAGTAGAAAAGCAGTATTTCTCCTTAAGTTCCTCGAAGAATTGGGTTTCGACAACATGTGCAACGAAAAGATGTACAACGACAATTAAGGAGCTCTGAAACTTGCTGAAAATCCTGTTTTCCACGCCCGATCGAAACACATCGACATTAGATATCACTTCATTCGAGATGCACTGAAGAACAGGCCCATATCTCCAGAACAACTACCGACGGAAAAAAATTGTTTCAGACGTTTTCACCAAATCCCTGCCAAGATCGAATCATGAAAAATGCTTATTAGGACTTGGACTGCAAGACCTTCGGGCTACGAATTGAGAGGGGGTATTGGTCAAATACAATTGGCGTCCCTCGCAGAGCCATCTACACCATTGCGGCACTCTGATAAAATGCACCTGATGCAATCACAATGGTTTCACTGCCCTTTTCGATTACGGAAAAACTTAAAACGATTTTAAGATCAAACTAGAGCAATCCTTAGAGCTTTTGTCAAACAGCTCATAGAACCGTCTTATTTTGGCAAGCCTTACATTTTATTCGTTTGTTATATTATCTTGAATCTTTTAAGCGACTTTAACTCTTATATGTATATCTCGATAAAGATATTTAAAAAAATATATATGTATATCCTTCTTCGGTTTGAGTCGCTCCCAAGTATCAAAAAGGATCAAGGATGTTCTCCCATAGGTACTTAGATACTATTGTACGAGAATAAGAGCAATCAATAACACAACAAACCACTTCATACATAATTGGGTCAATGTACCATTAAAGGAGCATCTCTCTTTGTGCGTACAAGTATGATATAGACCACTTGGTGTCGAAAATAACTGCACTTAAGTGTCTACTCAAAGATAGAATAGCAAAACTATAAATAAATTCTCAAACAAAATGTGTGTCTATGCATTAGACATAGACCGACAGGCAAAAGTAAAAGTACATCACAACATTACTAGAGTACACCTTTCAACAATTTGTTGAAATCTTTTAATCGGTGAATCGTTGCAGCATGACGAATAGACCCTTTTTCGGTTTGAATTTAATTCGTTCCACATTTGATAACGTCTCTATTGCCGTCCCAATTAGAATTGCAGTGCAACTGCGATTGCATCAGTTGCAAAATGTATCTAATGTTTGACTCTTGTGTCGGGCGAAATGGAATTTCCCCATACGAAGAGGGGTTTTGAGTATATTCGCCGGAGAGGGAAAATTTTGTCTGTATTTAGTCTGTTACGAACTGAGTGGATTTTTCATTTTTCACTCAGCGAATTGTGCTCAACAAAAAACAACGGCGAATTAGATACTCGTATTTGTGAGTCGAATGTACAATGCTCACATCTATTCTGCACACTTTGTAGAAAGAAGTGATGCCGATAGATGGCGCAGACATTTTAAATATTTCCTATTGAAATGGCATACGTGATTTTGAGAGGAGAAGATGCATCAGTTAGGTAAAAGTAAAACAAAAAATAGAAACAAAGGGATAAATATATATTGGTTTCGTCTTTCAAACCTTAAACGAATTAAATATAGCGATTTCGATGCCGTGCAGAACCTATTTGGCTGGGTATTCCGAGACAGACTGAAGGCAAGACTCATGGAACTCATGGATCCAAGACATAGAAACAATAGACAATAACAGTCTTATGCTAGCAACGAAGGCTTTTTGCTCAATATGAGAACAGAAAAAGAGGGCCACCATTGATATGCTCCCTTTGCGTTTACGAGTGGACAGATCATCATCGTGTTTGACGCTGTCTTCATCTAAAAATCCACAGGATCGATCATACTGGGATAGACAGAAGACATACATACAACCTGTGTTCTTTATGTTAGCAGATAGAATGATAAGAGACTGCATGGGTCTCCCTTAACCTTCCTTATAATTTCGCATCACCAGCATCAAGTCCGGAGGGCAAGTGCCAAGAAAAAGATACCTATGGCTCTACGATAAATGGCGTCGCTTACTTGCAGTCAGAAGACGTAACGTTCAACACTGCATATGACAATGAGAGCTAAGATAAGAATAGCTGAAACTTTTCTGAAGAATAAGATATTTGAAAAACGTGGACAAAGGATGATTCTGCAGGAATGAGTTTTGGAAAGAGGATGTGTCTGACAAAAAAATACTTGAAACGTAGCTTACAAAGACGGCCATGGGAATGTCGTAGTTGACCCGAGTTTCAAACCAAAACTGATTAAGAAGAACCCGAGAGGTCCTTATCAGTGAAGTTTTAGGCCTAGATAGTCCACAATCGACTAAGAGGCAGATTTTAAGAAAATTTGTAGGATAAGACCCGAAATATTGACATAACTTGCGATGTTCGACCCTCATCAACTCGGTTTTAGAAGTATTGAATTGCGCAGATGAACGGATATTCTCTAAGATATCGTTTTCAGTGTGTGGAGAAGGGGACTAAATGGAAACTAATTCAGCTGAGGTCTTCGTTTACGCACTTATAGGGGGTTTACACTAGTGTTCCAGTCCATGGATCTCGAATCCATCCCAGTAGTGGGGCAATCCATCAAATTAAACCTTTTTCAAAGTAACAGACGCAACTGGAAAAAGTCGTCAACCAATTCGTCTTACATAACTGATTGCAACTTTTTTGGCTGCCGAGGTATGTTGGTTAAGTGGCATGATTACACCATCTTGTAAGTAAAAGTAAGTACAACTACTTTTATTTCAGATTATGAAAAGCTTGTGAGTCTCAATTGCATGCCATCTTGCCATCTTCAAATAATGTTTTAAGGAATTATTGCAAGTGTTGTGGTGAGTTCAGAATCATCAACTTTGAGCGTTCTGCACAACTCGCTGTGTTCCATGGGTCATTGCAATTAGTTGTCAAAGCTGAATTGCAGATGTATCAATACAAAATCAATACAGAAGATCTTCCTGAAGAGAAGGAAATAATTTATTCACGTTTAATGGGTTCGGTATCGAACAAAATGTCCTTATATAGGATTTTGAAAACTCAACACATTTTCACTCACTAAATAATGAAAGATATCAGTCTGGGATTCAACATTTGTAGACGACAGAGCTTGCAAACCGTCCTGAGATTTATACTAACAGGATGAAACTATTGCTCCGGTCATAGTGGCGCAACCAATGTACATTTTTGGCAAGAAAAAAAAAGAAAAAAGAAAAAAGAAAAAAAAAGCAATGTGGCGCTGGCAGACCTATTAGCGGGGCCTAGAGTTTATCGTCGAATCCGAACGGTACTCCTTAGAAGCTTTTTCATAGGCAATTTTACTTTCGGGAGCTTTCCATTGCCCGCAGAAAGGGTGATGACGATTCGAAAAATTGTTGGCGATGCCGGGGATCGAACCACGGACCGTCTGCGTGATAGTCCAATGAGCTAACCATCGCGCCATCGCCACCACCAAGAAATTGTTCTCAAAAAATTTGATTTGGCTCCATGATTTCTGAACTAGCCTTCTTTTTGTAGGGATAGTTACTAACTTAACTTATGTTATGTGTCCTCCTGTCGGTCCTAGAGCCATCATTGTGTACGACTCCTGGCAATGTGCTTCAGCCCTCCGCAACTCTTCCCCAATCGCCGTGTCTTCTCCTTGTTCTGCGCCATGGATTTCTCTTATTACATTGTGTCGTGTAGTTTGCTATGGAACTATTTAAAATGAATGGACAATCCGCCTTTGGATGGTTTTATCTATTATTTCCTTACCCGTTCTGTGGTAAAGATGTTCGTTAGCGATACGGTTGGGCAAATAAAAACCACTAAGATGTTTCGTAGGCACTTACTAACGAACGGTTGTAATTTTTTTGTGCTAGTAGCGGCCACCTGCCCATACAAAAGCACAGATTCTGACAATTTTCCTCTACGCAAAACGTAACACATAGACTCATCATAGGTTGCTTTGGTGATAGCTTTAAGTTTTGCCGGTATACCCCTCTTGCGAAAAGTTAGCCAGAAAAACTGTCTGTTAACACTTTTGAAAGCCTTCTCAAAATCAATGAACAACAGGTGAACTGATATCCAGAATTCAACAAACTATTCGAACATGATATTGATGTGGTCGACATGACAGGATCTAGAGCGAAAACCTGCTTGTTAAGCATCGTGTGCATTGTCTTAATGATCATTTATTCTTACTGAACACTTATGTCATCCGGAATATTCGCATAGACCCGTGATTTTAAGTAGCCACACAAGAAAAAAGTCTAATGATAATAAATCGTACGATTTCGATGGCCAGTTAACAGAGCCGAAACAAGAGGTAACTCTGCTGTTGAATTTGTCATGCAGAAGTTTCATTGCACCATGCACTGCAATGTTTTATTAATCCAAATGTCACCGACATTCAAATCTTTCAATTAAGGCCACAAAAAATTGGTTATCATCGACCTGTACCATGATACATACATACGTCGGTGCCAGCTTCATTTTGGAAGAAGTATGGGAAGTGACATCGCCGTGAACTCTTCTATACGAATTTGCTCATATTTGTATTGTTATCTCCTCAAATGCAACAATTTTGCTTGCTGACATAGCCATTCATCCAAAAATGAGTTTGTCACTGAGGATGAGGATTTTCCGTCTGAAATCGGTGTCCAGTTCCAATTATTACAAAGCCCAGTCAACTAATTTTCGAAGGTGCCTATTGTCGTTTACCTTCAAGTCTTGTGTTGAGTGAATTTTGTACGGCTTCAGGCCTAAGTTGATGATTCTGGACACTCCCGCTCACTTTTTTGGATCAATGATGTACGGGTATTGTCTGGTTGTTAACTAAGTAAGTTGAACCAAATTTACCCCCTAAACGATGATATGCACAACATTTGTTGATATAACCTCCAATTTGACAGCCGCTTCCCTACCATGGCCTCTGCGCACTATCAAAGTTCGAGCAACCCTATTGGAAAACCTGATACAAAAGTTATTATCATAACTTCACATCTTCCAGTGACTTTTGCATCAGCCTGTACCTACATGATCAATTTTCATTTCATCCGATCTCCGGCCTATCAGAAAGGGCTTTCCGGTGTTTACACTACCATACCCAGATGTCTTCATTAATTAGTCTCAGATAGATGACTCTCGTTTTTGATGTCATCGTCGTCGAGAAAGGTTCCGAAATGGCACGTGTCCTAAGTATTTCTGGAACTCTTCTTAGAGAAACGCCACTTTGCATCTAATACAGTTTCTAGCCTTCCATTAAATCACAAAAAGAATTATGTACTAAATACATATTCCTGTAAAGATGAATTCGCCTTGCCGCTGTTTTAGTTATAAAATAACATCTTTTATTCACTGCAGCAATCGACATTCAGTAATTTTTGACTAGATTCCGTACATTGGAATGTAAACACTTACAGCAGAGCAAAGTAACAGTTCTCTGTTGTTTATGGACGAAAATTAATTCGCCCTTTGTTTCATATTCGCCCTGTACGTTAATATCAACAGTCTTTGGTTTGCCATCTTTGGCCATCAGCCAGTGGCATGACGATGGCTTCAGTACCAGCGCCAGCACCAGCACCAGCACCAAACAGCAATACACTCTCACTTTTGCTAGGCCTTCGTCTGTCACTTTGTCTGTTTACATTTTTCAACCTGGAGTTCGCCACAGGCACACTCTCGCATACTACAACCTCCGTCCCTTTTCAGTTATATGGCAAGCGATAAAATATACGAAAGACCGAACGGCACACGACAAACTGTGGCGCTGGCATAATTCGCCGTTATTTTTCGCCGTTATTTTTCTCCCCATAGATGTGTGCCGTTATATTGTATTCGAATTCGACCGACATTACCAGATGAAGAACTTGCTTTTCAGTCAGTTAGACGGCGCGTATGAGTTCGTACACGAGTGGTTGATCGTTTTTGGGGCGGTTGAAAAACAAAAAGGAATTAAAAACGAATTATTCTGCCTCACTAGGGGTTGTGTTGCATTCTATTCCGTTTTCTATATTTTACGTGTAACGTATTCTAGAAAACAAAAGTGTAATTGTTTTGGTTTACTCGTATTTTCTAACTTTAAAAAAAAATTAAAGAAAATTCTCCAGCATTGATTCCGTGTCTTTAGCTGCTTACATGCTGTGTTTTCGGTGCAAATCAACGCAACATCAATCAGTGTCACGACTTCACGGATTGCGTCTTGCGTTTGGTGTGTTGGTGTTTTGGTTTTATGGTGAAAAGCAGTGGAAAAGTGAGTGAAAAGCAGATTTCAATACAAAAAAAAGAAGATATCCGGCGAACGGACAACGGGACCGGAGTCAGTCGTCTTTTCAAACCGAACATTGACAACGATTTTAGGGTGGTGAGCTAGGGAGAGCTTACCGATCTCTTTGTTGGGGTACAAGTGTGAGAATATGCAATTTGAGGGACGTGCTGCTTTCGTCGACAGTTGTTCCGCAGAGAAATAACGTAACAGTGCGCTCCTCTAAAGGGGGAGGGAATTAGGGGGGGAAAGAAAAGAATCGTGTGGAAGGAATTTTAAATTTAATCCGTTCTTTCGGAAAGCGACTGCCTAATTGGAAATTACAAATTAACGAAAGGCGCTGATTGATTTAATGTTCGGAAAGCAATTTTCCGACAGCTTGAGGTTTTTACTCGTTAACTCGTGTCTCGATAAGTTCTCCTTGTGTTTAGCGGTAATTTTTATTCTGAATTTTTGATTGTCTGCTGTTAACGTCTTAGTGATCCTCCCGCAGGCAGGAAAAATAATTAATTTCGTCTCTCTGGAAAAGACGGCCGCGCCAAAGAAAATAAAAGTGCTGAAGAAAGAGTTTTCGAGTTTCTTAGTGAGAGAATAATAGAAAAGTGTTGGGGAAATACCTACAAGTGTTGAGCGTTGAGTGTTTGTTCAAAAAAAGAATAGTTGAAAATTTTTCTTCTAAAACAAAAGTTGTAATCTTGAGCTCAGATTGGCAGGATTGTGGATACTTCTATCGAGTCATTGAGTGGTAAGTTTTGAAGGTTTTTGTACTTACTGTTAATACATATATGTACATATATATATTAGAACAGTTTTCATTGCAACTCAGATGGTAAATGTCAAAATATGGGCAATTGTTAAGGGTTTCTCATCAGATGCGTCTCTGAACTCACCCAATCCATCCTTTGACAGATGTCAAAGTGTAGAATTAATCGTTCTCCTTAAGCCTAATATTGCCGTGCCAGTGAGATGCCAAAAGGGAAATATTTCAGGCGTACTCAATTCGTTTCATCAAGCCACAATCATTATGTATTGGCTGTTTAAAAAGTCCTTGCGTTTTTGTTCATTTGATTTGTAGGTGCGTAATGAGAGACCTGCTGTTCACTCTTGGGCAATCTCATAAAATTTGTTATCTTTCTCTGCAAGGTGATGTTTAGTAAGGTCTTCAGAAGCGAACCTGCTACTATTTTATGAGTTTTGTAAGGAGCGATGGCGCAAGATCGCTGCTATATGGCGGAAGTGGCAATACATTTCAAACAAGCTTCAAGAATTATTGTCGAGTGACCAAACTTGTATGTGGTCTCGCATTGTCGAGATGAATCACCAGGATTAGGCGGTGGCATCAAATAATTTATCTAAGCTGATTAAAGAAGACATTGGAAAAAATCGTTTTCGAAGCGGCTCATAGGAGACTGATCCCTTTCACCAGATTGACAGAATCAGCTTCACTTGGCAGATGTCCGTCTTTTCTTGCCATTCCGATGCTTTATCTCGTCTACTCAAACCTTTTTTTGTGCCGATATTGTTCTAGAAAGTCCATTTTACGTCGGCCGTGATCATATACATATGTACATACGTCAGGAATTAAACTTTTTTTTCGGTTTTGGTGATTTGGCAGCGAACGTGCGCTTTGTCAGATGAGTTTCTTTCAACTCATGCGGTAATCAAAAATCGAGCCTCTATACGTCGCCAAGGAATGCCCATGAACGCAACCAATGGACACGTTTAAAACGATATCAAGCTCCCTGAGTGTTGAATAGTTCTTTGCTTGCATCAATGTTTCGTTTATGGATCGATGAGCGCCTTCAACAGAAAAATCACGATCACGAAATCGAACAAACCAGAAACTAACGTAGACCTCACGCAATTTTCTTGCCTCAGTTGCTTTCTTCCATTTTTTTTTTTGAAGGAATACAGAAATTCTCCCTTCTTGAACCACAGGTGTAAGGACAAAACTCTACTGAATCGCCCCAACTAGTTTTTTGTTTTAAGGCATACTCGTATGTATGTGTATGCCACTCTAAAACCCAATTTATTCCTCTCAAAAGCTGGGCATCTCTTGAACGTCCCTGTGGCGTATTTTGCGGAAAGGTTTTGCTATCCATTCGTTTGAGATAATACTGATCTCGGCCAAAGGCAATGACCTTGGCGCACGTTGAACCTTCACTTATTGAGATCAATAATTTTTTATTTTTTGGAAAATGCACAGCAAACTTGCCGCGTCTGCTGCCCGAGGTGGTCCAATAGTAGCTATTGTGAGGGTATGAATACTCTTAAAATGCCGGAGCAGGTGTTAAGTTTTTCGGAAAATGGGACAGAGAGAGACGTTTCGCTCCATGGGTGGCATCCAATATTTAATGGGGAGACTTATTATAAGTGTAAATTGACCTGTTGTTGTATTTTAGACATGATTTTGGTTGCCTTAGAAAAAGAATGTCTTTCGGTCGCGATTGGGATTGAGCACCGAACCATCCGATTGAGAAGTCAATACACTACCACTTGAGCTATGGCCACCCAGTTGTTGAGTTGTTTTCATGGCGGAGGTGTCGCGTGTCGGTTACAGTGAATTTGTTGAGAAAATTTGGAACTCATAAGCTTGGAGGACATGTAGCGTAAGCAGGACTGTGAAAGTTTCCTCAAAGTGCCACAGTCAACTTATTGAAGACTGTCATTGGTGAATGTCTCAAAGCCAGAAGTGGTCTAAAACTAACTCAGACTCTTTTATTTCGGACTTGGAGGTGAACAATCGACGTAAATTAACTGGAATATCTATTGAGTGATGCGAAAATGCCATGGGAAATTAGGTGCAGCGCATTCACTAATTTCGCGTTCAATGTTGACTCTGAGCCCTTCCAACGTCGTCGGCTTGTTGGTATAAATCAATGACTTAACGTAACCCCATAGAAAATAGTCAAGCGGCGTTAAATCGCACGAACGAGGCGGCCAATCGACTGGCCCATTTCTTGAGATAACACGCTCACCATACTTACTTTTCTCCAGAACCCAATCGGAGAACGTACGTCGCTTCAAATGGTCCATCGGCTTAAATTCTTGAGTCAGCTTAATCTTGTATGGGTGTAAACCAACATCCTTACGCAAAATACGCCATAATGTGGTCTGAGCGATGCTCAATTCTTGAAAAAGACGTGGAATCGACTGATTTGGATCGTTTGCTATGGACGCCTGAACGGCAGCGATATTTTCGACACTTCGACCAACTCGTTGTCTCACTGACACGGCAACATCACACAACGAATATGTAGACTCTAATTTTTGCACTAAACTTGTTATTGCCTGTCTACTAAGGCGAGAATTACGACCGAAAATTGGAATTAACGCTCTTATAGTTGCAGTCACCGACTCCAAATTTCGGTAGAAAATTTTAATAATTTGCAGACGTTGTTCGTTCGTGTACTTTACCATGATGAAAATGTTGAGTTGACTGAATAAATTGACAGTGACATGACAGTTTCCCTATTGGAAAACCCGATAGATTCAGAACCCTATTTAACCGCTGAAGGGAAAAAACTTATTTCCCAGTGGTGCGTCAATTGTGTGTCAAATGTGTTGAGTTTTTCGAGTGCATGGTACAGAAAATTATAAAAGACACAAAGCGAAGAACACATTTTAAATACGACTTGCCAGGAAAAGCATACTTGCGATTTTTTTTGTATTGAAAGAAGATGAAAATACAAACAAGAGCGTGGCAAAGGATATTGAAGTGGTTCAGAGATCTTGAAGACTTTTTAGAACCACCCACCATCAACACAAATTTAATGATTAATCAATAATACCCCTTTCGTAAAAGGGGTTTATATGCTTTGAACCAACCAACCCCTGCTGATTTTTCCAAATGGGTTAAGAGCATCATTGAAAATTTAACAATTTTCCAGGCTCCCCAATCACTTCAGTTCGAGAAGATACATTCAAAAAGTGGATAACAAAAGTCATAATATCATTATCAGAGCCGCTTATAAATTTAAACTGAGTCATCACTATCGCTTCCGCCAGTAGACATAACAATCTGTAATCGACTAATAGATAAACTTTTAAGCATGACAATAAGAAAGTAATAGCAGTAGCAGTAATCCGAGAAGGCTAAATTGATATAAACGTGCTAGTGTACTATCTATACAGTGAGGGATCATTGCCAAGAGATATCAAAGAAGTCTTTGACACCAGTAAGGGAACGTTTACTGTTTCATCGGCAAACCCAAATAAATTTTTTAATTCATCGTCAGAATAGCTATGTGTATTACGATCATCTCCAATAGGTGCATCATCTTAAAAGGATCTATTTCGAATTGAGAGCAACATTGATTCGCCAACCAGGGCCATCTGTTGGTTTGTTTTTGAAAAGCCTATTTAAAAATACTTTGCTTTATTGAAAAGATTAGATCTTCCTTAATTATTTCATTTCATATCAAATGACCGCCTCGGTTGGCTAGGCACTAGTTCCATTCTGTCAATGCAATTTTTAACACACTTGCCACGAATAACTTGACCAATATTGTTCATAAGTGCATTAATCATCTCTGGATTGTTAGCATAGCATCGATCTTTAATAGCAAAATAAAGTCCAACGGCATTAAATCGCAACTTCGTGAAGGCCAAGCAATGCAACCAAAACGACTGATTACACTATTATTAAACTTAGTCTACAATCAAACGAATGTTGGGCAAATTGTGAGGCACGTAGCCCCATCTTGCTGGAACCATAGCTCGCACAAGTTTAAAATCTTGATTTCTGGCCGTAAAAATTGGTTATAATGCTTGGTAGCGCTCTCCATTGTCGTCTTATAAGAAAAGTGGGCCAATAATGGCGCCACTCGAGAAACTACACCTAACAGTGACACGTTCAGAATGTATTGGTTTCTCTATGACTACGTGTCAATTTTTCGAGTCCCAAATAGCGCAATGTTGCTTCTTTATGTAGCCGCCGACATCAAAATGCGTCTCATCTTAAAAAATAATTTTTTGAGAAAAATTGTCGCCAATTTCGAGCTGCTTCAAAGCCCAAACAAGGAAGCGATATACTCGTAGGAGCGGATGGTTAGTTTGCTTCAACTTTTAGGTAAATTGTACCTTGTAAGCGAATAATTCGACATCTTTATGCAATATTCTTCTCAGGCTAGTGCAACTGATGTTTAGTTGCTGAGATTTTTGGCGCTTTCAGGGCTTAGGCGCACACTCGCCTGCAATATGTGCACAGGATGAATACGGTAATATGTTCGGTTATCAATCAGCAAACCAGTGTCATGGATATTCTTCACAAACTTTGTAATATTTCCCAACGTGGCTCAAGCGTAAATCTATCCATTTCTTCTTCTTCTTCTTATCCTTTTGTTAACCCTTTATACGAACTTATGCGTAACGAGTTTCCCATTTTTACTGCATTGTTGCTGCTCCGCTTATGGGGTTGGCTAATGTCGCAGACCGCAGAACGCGTCTACATACTGCTCGATCCTGGATCGCTTCAGTGGTTAGCCCCAGGCGTTGTTGCGCATTTGCCATCTGAGAAAACCGGGAATTCTTTTTCCGACCTCGTTTTCTTACGGTTGGAGTGACCGTAGTTGATAGTGCCTTTTTAACCGGATTTTCCGCAGATCTTCTTTGAACGTGGCAATACCAGCTAATTCTATTCGCCCCAAGCTGTTCGGTTACCGAATTCTTTATATGTAGACTTCCTCTTATACGCGTAGATTTAATGCAATCGCGTTTAGTGACTCCACTAGACATCCTTAACATTTTCATTTCCGCTGCCGTCATTTTGTTTTTAAACGCTTCGTACATTGTCGTACAAGAGCTGGTCTAACAACCGTGGTGTAGAGTTTCCCCTTTAATTTAAGTGGAAATCTTTGGTCGCAAAAGATTCCCGAATTTTCCCGCCATTTCATCCACCCCACACTCACTCTGTGGTTTACGTCGTCGTCACATTTCGCTTCCATGTTAACGATTGATCCTAAGTACTTAAAGATAGTGCTTTTCGGAAGAACTATTTCGTCTAACATTATATCCGGAACAGGTCGCAACGGATGCGCAAATGGGCACGTCAAATGCTCCGTCTTTGAACGACTTATTTTAAACCCGTTTCTCTCTAGCGGATTTCTCCATGAATCTAAGGCGTTCTGTAAATCTTCGACGTTATCGCTAAGTATAACTGCGTCGTCAGCGAAGAGAATTGGCGTTACATTTGCTTCGCGCATGCAGTCTTTTAAAAGATAGTCGAATACTACGTTAAAGAGGAAAGGGCTAAGTACGCTTCATTGATGCACTCCGACATTAACTGGAAATTCTCTCGTTAGTCCAGCAGAGCTTTTAACCACACTTTTCACGTTTCCGTACATGTCTTGTATTATTCTAACATACGTTTCCGGTACGTTTTGAGACCTCAGCGCGGCCCATATGAGATCCCTAGGCACTCGATCGAATGCTTTCTCGAGGTCGATAAATACCATGTGTAAATCCTTAGACGAATCTCGGTGCTTTTCCATTATATTTCGTAGGCTTTGAATAGCGTCCACCGTCGATCTTCCTTCAACAAATCTACACTGGCTATTATCGAGCTTTATTATTTGCCGAAGACGTTCGTTTAAGACTCTTTCGACGATTTTCATTGTGTGTGACATAAGCTTGATTGAACGGTAGTTGTTGCATTCTCGAGTGTCGCCTTTTCCTTTGTATAATGGAACCAAGAAGCTACATCTCCATTGATTCGGCATAGGTTGTCCACATTTTAATTTATTTAAAAGTTTCGTTAGCCACTCGCTGCCGATTCCCTCCATCTTCGACCAAAACTCTGATGGAATGCTGTCTGGTCCCGCCGCTTTCCCCCGCTTCAGTTTTCCGATTGCTATACTTATTTCTTCGATTGAAACGTCCGAAACTTCCTCCTCGAATAGACCAGCTATCGGCACGATATCACGTGGAAACTGTTTGTGAAGCAACTCCTTGCAGTATTCAAGCCACCGCTCACAAATTTCGTTTTCATTTGTTGTTAAGCGACCGTCTGCATTTTTGATGTATTTCGGCGAGGTTATTTCCATCGAATGTTTTCGCCTCTGAGCAGCGAGCTTAAAAATATTTGGCACTTTAGTATTGTACGACGTTTGAACTTCTTGTATAGCCTGTCTTCTATCTGCCGATCGTGAGGATATTTGTTCCAACTCGTGGTACAGGTTTTCCGCTGCTGCCGCTGGAGTTCGAGTCAGGACTTTCTTTGCGATCTTATTAAGATACTCGTATTCTAGATTGGCTAGCTTTTTCGATATCGTCGCTCCGATCGCATTTTTTCCACGCTTGAAATGCATTCTTCTTATCGGCCACAGCTTGTTTGGTTTTGTCATTCCACCAACATGTTTCTTTGCCGACGTAATGATATTTCGATATAGTCCCAACTTTGCGAGTGTTTTGCATTCCTCGTACATGCTGTTCCACATTTCTTGCGGGCTAAGTGAGTCTGCTATACCATTTATATTTTGAAGTACTTCTTTAGCCAGTGCGATAAATCTTTCGCTTCGTTCCTTCGATAGATTATACCACCGGATTTTTGGCTTTCCAAACGATGCCCGTGTTTTCGGTGGTTCCGCTGTGAAAAATCCTGTAATGAGCAGACGGTGTTGGCTTACCAGCGATTCTCCAAGTATTACTTTACAGTCCTTAACACGGTTTCTCATCGACATTTTGCAGAGGTGATAATCTATTTGCGTTTCGTGGCCTCCGCTGCTATAGGTGATAAGATGTCGTTGATGTTTAACAAACATTGTATTTAAGACGGTTAAGCCGTAAGCCCTACACGCTATAAGGATGTCTTCGCCAGCTGAATTTCTGGTTCCAAAGCTTTTATCTCCGTGGCAGTCCTCATAATCAACATTTGTTTCTCCGACGTGGCCATTTAAATCTCCGCCTACGAAGAGCATCTCATCGATAGGTATATTTCTAAGCAAATTACCGAACTCTGACCAAAATGTATCTTTTTCCGATTGGTCGCATCCATTTTGTGGGGCGTACGCGCTAACAATGTTCCACGTTTCATTGTGTATGACGAGTTTAACACTCATCAAGCGGTCGCTTATTTTGAAGATACCATCGATGTTGTTTCGAAGATCCGCTGCAACAACGATTCCAACACCGTTTCGTCCATTGACCGTTCCATGGTAGAACATCTTTATTTCCTGTATTACACCATTTCGTTTCCTGTACGCACAGGATTTGTAGAGTTCTGCGCCGCATAATCGCTTCCAGTTCTAAACTTTTTGAGGTCATCGATCCGACGTTCCAACTTTCAAACCGAAGTTTAGGAAAATATTTTGGAAGCTTCATTTTGCCCCCCCGCGGAATCCGTCGGGCTCTGACACAAGCACTGCTGCTTGCTCTGGGATCACCCGAGTGCGTTGCAATCGTGGTGCCCAGCGGGGTAGTGCTATTAATTGCGATCATTTTCATGAAGTGGTGTATCTAAAATTTGAGTGGTTTGACACTTGTATGCTCATTTCGAATTGATTGACTGTTCTTTTACCCCACCGGTTGTCTCCAGACGTGGGAACCCACTGATTGCATACAAACTTGTGGGAAAGTTTTAAGGTGTTAAAGTGTCACAGGCTCATTTTTGGTGTCATAGTTGCCTGTATATGATTGGTGTCCCATTTAGTCGCCTCTTACGACAAGATGGGACGCACTGCGGCACTATTCTTTATCCGATACCGCACGATCCATTTCGTACCACGAAAATATAATACAGATTTCCTTTCAATTTTTTGAGCGCATACAACCTGTCAGTGTCAAAATGCCATATGATTAAAAAAAAAAACCAACAGTTGGCCCATCTTTTACTTGGTGATACAAAGAATAGAAAAAGAGGAAGTGAGTGCATATCACCAAGTGCTATTTCTTCAGAAGACTGGCGACAACAAGGATCATTGCCAAAAATGTGGTGTTGATCTCCGAAGTGATATTGGAATTGAAATTTAAAAAAAAACGTTAAATGTGGTACTTGCATTAACCGCCACGACAAGGAGTATATTTTGGAATACTCCTTGAGCTATTGACTGGCGGTCACACTTACATTAATCCGAAGCCCAAAAAGTTCTGCATCTACATCGGTATGGCTGCAAAATAAATTTGTTTTTCCTGCCTCCGTAGAGGACGTTACCCAACTTAACATTCACGAAAATTCTCTTAAATTATAAAACACAATGAAGATGGTTAAGGCTGGTTACATTGAAGTGTGCACTTATGAAATTGCAATTATATGTACCTGAAATCTGTTGGTTGGACGTCATGGCATGGCAGAATGCATATGTATTCATACACCCGCTCTGCTTTCATATTTGTTTTAAATTTCCGACCAGATAAACGTCCTGATAATTAAAATATAATTTAAACTGTCATACCTTGAAAGAAAAGAATAAAGAAATGCTTTTTCTAAAATAGGTGAAGCCTTAATTTAAAAAATAATAAAGCATATACATCACTGTGTTTAATTTTTTTAAAAAATTGTTTACAACATTTTTAATATATTTTTATATTATCTATGTGTTCTTATTTGGTTAGGTGTCGTTAGAGTCCGAATTACCTGGGCTTCAACCAACATGCTTCTTTTACCAGTACTGTTGATTTCACAAGTTGGCTGAGGTCCTACTGAATTTGCGCGTGCCACCTTAAGAGCAGTCTTTCTCTGCCAGGCTTTCCCTCGGTGATCGATTCTAACATTTTCAGAGCTGGAATGCTGGTGTCCATCCGCTTTACATGTTCCGGTCATCTAAGCCCATGAATTCTGACTAGAGAGCTTATGCGATATTAGTGTACACACGTTTCTTCAACTGTCGTTTTGAAGAAACTCGCGCCTTTGCTTCAGGACTTACAAATGCCTCACCAGTAACTGACTATCGTCTACCAATAATGTCTCTTTCACCCTACAAGACAGGAATGCCACAACCGGATGACGGATTTAAAATCGACAAATAGGTGGTGTTTTCCGGTTTAAATTCCGAGGGTCTGCCGTAGTTTAAAAATATGGTCAACGGTGGGATTTCCAGGCTTCAAATCACACTGATAAGGACCAATCAGTTGGCTGTCAAAAAATTGTCCGTGGTTATATACTTCTATAATATATACTTCTCGCACAGGTATGCTCTTGTGCGACCATATTTAAGAGTTGATCTGGTTCATGTTCTTTACAAAATCACCTTTCACCGCCTTAAATAGCTCGGAAGGTCGTCAGTAACGGAAACCGTATTTTCTTAGGTTTGGATTTGACTATGGCATCCATGTTGACTATTCCGCTCTATTTGAGAACTAAATTTTGATCTTCCGAACTGGCTGCGAATCTACCACTACGTAACCTTGCTCGTCCTGCAGGCTTTCATTCAGTACTTGTCCTCCAATTTTTGCTGGTTTTTGCAGCGTCGTTCTATATGTTTTGTAGGCCGAAAGTAACCTCACCCGAGATGCGACGGTTTGTTGGCAACAGCCATGCACAAGGTTCTTATGACAAACCGCGGGCGTCAAGTTAGGTGAGGAGACTCATGGTTGGCAAAGGCCTTGGCCATTTCTTGCAATACCTCTCCTAAAAGGCGTAGCTAATGGTCCAAGTCAATATTGACCTCTCTGGAAGTTATTTCTTTTTATAACGACGTCAATGCAATGTGATCATTCTGATTGGCAGTATATTTAATTCATCAGGGGACTAACTCGTCTCCTTATGGATGTCAGGATGCGGAAAATTAGTCTTGTCACCGGCCTCAAGCGCCTCATATGTATGTCTTATAAAGCAGCTCAATGAGTGTGTGTTTGTTATCATCGTCTTTTCAAGTTCGCTTTATTGTGGATTGTCATGGGGGTATCGTGCGGATACTTACAACACAAGACTGAATAGCCCCTGCTTGTATTTTCAGTCGATTGAAGCTGCTTTCTATCAGTCTAAAGCCCACATATGATGTTCGACTGCACTTCGTCTGTTAAGGGACCTACAATTCCGAATGCTCCCTTTTTGGAGTGTCATGAGACATCAAAACTTACGTCACTCGTATGCCGATTGTTTCGTATTCATATATTTATTAACACTGACTGGGAGTTGACCCGACGACTAACCTCCAACCTGTAGGCCCGTACAGGGTTATGAGTGCTGTCATTGACGACACTAACGTTCTTTCGCCACTATCACTACTTTACCAATAGAAGAAGGTAGGTATGGACCACCACCAGTGTGTGGTATTTTCGAAGTTGTTAACATTTCGAATGAGGAGTTGAAATTTATTTTTGTTTTATAGAAATCGCTTCAGTGATTTGTTTGCTTTTCTACAGCACCAATAACCCAGCACATCAGCAATTAGAATCTGAAGCGGAAGCCGGATGGTCACAGAGGAAATGATCCATGGTTTAATCACGATAATCATTGGACGAAGAGTGGTGCCTCTGATGCCATATCATAGTGAATATAAAACTTAAGTTTAATGGTGAAAAGTTTTTCTTTGATCTATTTTCGACTGTATTTTTAGAAGCCTTCTGTACAAAAGATGTTTGGAATTGAACGTGTTTTCATAATAAAATCCTGGACTACCAGATATATGCATCCTTTCCCTTTGAGAGATAAACCTTTATGAAGGTTGGTTTCGATGCCACCCATGAAGATTTTAATACAGTCCTTTAGACACTCGAGAGTCCTGCAGAAATTCGAAAGTCTGCAGTCTTCGAAACGCCGTGATTTGACATAGATTTGTAAAGATTGTTTCAATATACTTTATACACTTAAAAAGCGATCCATGCGAGGTTATTATTTTTCTGAAGTTCCAATCATTTAATCTGAGCGTCACTCAGTCGGATCTTCATTATATAGGGTAGGTTAATGCACTATGCAACATGCCAAAGTTATCTGTTGCGAACTCGAACTTTTCTGTACCAGCACACAGCCTATTTAATTCAAATAAGGATTTAGCAGAGTTGTTCAGTTTTGTTGGTCTCCTGTGATGACGACCCAGGTTTTGTAATCAGTATGATACTTGCACTTTGAAGCCATTCATACTTGATTCTTTATTTAGTCGATGGAAAATTGAGCACTTTAATCCGTTCTGTACTCATGCCAAGCTTTCTACATTTGCAGAACTCATTTAATTTATTTCAACTCGGAGCATATACTCTCTGCGGAAGGCTTAAAGTATATAATGTTCTATTTAGCAATAATGGTGTAAAATTAAGGAATTGTGCCCCATACTACTGCGATGGTATAAATGATAGGGCCTAATGCTGGGTTAAGTTTCCGGCTTTTGTGTGCCCCCCATATGGAAGAATTGATTCGATAATTTTTTGAAACTGTTCTTGTGCTGTAAGCATTCCTTTCCAAGCCTTTGACATCATATTCATGTCACCTTTTGCTGCCACATTTGGTGGTTGATATCTAACCCAGCTTCACCCTGAGATGAGACTTTATACTTCCCAGTTATACATAGCTGCCTGGCATTGATAAGCTTAAAGTTGGTTTTGGAAGTGGTAAGGACTCTTTTTTTAGCCGTGTTTATTTTCGGTGCTGTTTTGCTGCCTCTACTTTTAAGTTCAGGACCGTTCGTAGGTCTACTACCTGTGAAAAAGCAAACTTTGAACAGCGTTTATTACATAAATAAAACTTCACTGGCGAAAGAATATATTTCTCTCGAAGTCCCCTGTGATTTCCGAATTTCTTCGGTATGTTTTCGTTGAATAGGGCGTGACTCATAGTAGGACTCAACAATAATTTCTTTCATGCCACATAACGCCTGGATTCAACCTATCAGGGGCTTCCTCAAAACCTATAGAGAATCAGAGCTCTATACTCGACTATGTGATCGATGCATTTTTCAATTCGGCACCTGGCTTTCTTCGGTCGAACTCCACTCCTGTTTCCGAAATCCTTTTCATTTATTCCTCTTTTCGAGAAACGCCACGGTTTCTCAATTTGAAAGTGGCTGCCTTATTTTTTAAAGGCTTCGATACCTGCTGTATTAGTAGGAGGGAAGGCGCGAATTTAAGTATTTTCTGCTGAAGGAGATGCGTCCGACCCTGTGACCAGAACCGTGGTGTCTATATGAATGAGCACTGCTACACTATGTTGCTTTCACCTATCGATTAGTTACTTATTCGAAGGTTTTCGTCTAGTTTTTTTTACGTGGTGTAATCTGGTCGTCATAAGGTTGCTTCATGATGTTGTTTACAGTTCTACTTCCGCATCTGTTTGTTATTTCTTTAACCGCCAACTACTTCATTGCGCTTCTCTTGTGTTACACTCTGCCTGAATTCAGTTTTTTTTTTGCATGTATCACAATATGGACTTTGTTTAATCGAATAAGTTTTTTGAATATCAACGAGAGCTCGTGACACATGTCTGCTTGCTGTAATTTTCCTCATTTTCACTTCACTACCTCCATTTGTATTCGTGTGCATACCTAAGACGACTCATCCAATAGAAATTTCGTCCCTGAACTCATAAAGTAGGTAAAATCATTGACAAGCATGATTCAATGAGAAAAAAATCTGACAATCCTTGTCCCAGAGGAACATGCTGAATGAAAATGTATCAAATCACTGAAGAAAGTACTTCCAAGTTGATTATGAAGTACACAGGCACACTAAGCAATTGGATAACATCGACACAAGCTAAGATATTTCGAACATACTCGTATAAGATATTCAATCGAATAATCAATGCAATTCAGTTCAAAGTGGAAAATGTCAAGCCGACTGCATAAAAAGAAGCGATACTGATGTACTAGATATACCTTCGTTGACCTAGTTTGATGAGACAATTTCGCCTTCTAATTGTATGGGTGTTGTAGAAAACACTCGATCGGTGGATAAGACTTTAATTGAGTGCATCAGTAAGAATATTTACCCTCGATAGTTGGATACTTAAGCCAAGTACGAGTAATTAGTAGTAAGTACTAGAATACGAATACAAATCCACAGAGAAGCTGAAACGAACGAGAGAAGAAAAAAATTGATTTTTTATTTCTTCAATTACACCCACAATAGTCCAATCAATCAGAATGTACACAAAATGCGCCAGCGAATACGGATGAAGATACAAAGTGTACTCTAGCTGCGTTCAACTGTTGGTGGCTATTTCTTTCGAATTAAAAAAATGATGATTGACGTCTTCATGTGGTCTATGATGTATAGTGCTTATGGCGCCTATTTAACCTAATTAAGATGCTTACTTCCAAGAGTTGGCTTTTAATAAACAACCACTTGATTGGAAACAACCATAAAAACGGACTTCTGCCTCTAAGTTTCGTTTTGATTATCATTTCATTTGATGATATAATCATAGACGTCAATCAGGGACAGAATCTTTCATCGATATACATATCTATTTCAACTTAATGCAACAAGACAAGGTGGAAAGAAAATTTAAGGAGAGAAAATAAAAACCAAAAAGCATCGAATAGATACGAGTACCAGTAATCGTGCATCTGCTATCGAAGGTGAATTTATGGCCACGATTAAGTGATTAATTGCTGTTCAGACAGAACAAGACGCAGGTGCTAATAGCCGATTGGTATAAGCAGCATGTGGTGAGTGTCATAAAAGCAAGTCACTCAACCATGGCTTAAGGGAGGGAGAAGAAATATATATGAAATACTCAGATACGGGTACGGGATATGAACATTGATGTTGTGATAAATCAATTTCCAATTGGGTCATGGTTGCTTGGATTGGAATTAGATAAGAAACCTGACTTAATGACGCATATCCTTGGCTCCTAAATACTTACAAATGAGATCCTGTACTGGTTCTCAAATGGTGGTGCATTGTCAGGTCAGGTTTAAATGAGTTGTTTAAATGTCATTTTCATATAAAAGTTTGTGTAAGTGTCTCATGGTAGTTAGTGAGACAAATTGCAAATTGCACTTGAAATCTGAAACGCGGATTTCGCAATAATGTCCGATATTGTTGTTTCTCTTATTCAGTGGTTGGAGTGGGAAACTGATATCTTACACTTTGGCTCGCATTACTTGATAGTATGAAATTCGATCGAGTCGATGGAATGTAAATAAATAAATTCAGGAACTGAGCTGGCAAATGTTCATTTATCTAAACAAAGTTTGAATAAATTTTGACATGAGTAACGATATTCACGAACGGTCAGAATCTGTCATAGAAACAAAACGGGGCAAGCTCGCAAAATGTAGTAGATACGATATTCAGCACGTGTCGTTGATGGATTGTTTTGCAACATCGTTTTATGTCAAGCGAAAAGCTGACAATGTGCAAATTTTGGGCAAGCATGCACCGTGCTATGCAAACTACGAGTATCAGTGCTCTAGTATAATGCACAGTGTAGCAAATAATATACCGGACTGACTCTAGAAAACATAAATAAAACACGATTTTTGAAATATTCTCCTCTCGATTCAATACACTTGTTACAGCGATTTAAATGCATGCTCTAGCTCATTTTTCGGAATTCCCTACAAATGGTTGGAATGTCGTCAAAAGAGCATCCTTTCAACTTCAATTTTAATTTCGGTGATCAAGCGAAGTCGTACGGTGCCAAATTAGGTGAATTGACGAACATTGAGTGGTCTGTGGCGAACTTTTTGGATCGCGATATTCAAGTCGAAAACGATGGATTCTGGCCATTCCGCTCTTCAAGACTTCAAGATAATATATACCAGTAACTGTTTCACCAGTTGTAACGAATTCTTCGCGGATGATTCCTGTCCATCGAAGAATATGATAAGCACTGTCTTCATTTTTGAAGGCACTTTTCCTATTTTTTTTTTAGCTTTCGGAGAATTTGTTGACTTCGATTCCGCACCTTGATGCTTTGTTTCTGGATCGTATTGAGAATACCATGTTCGGATCATTTCTTGAGACCGCAATGATATCTCTGGAATGGCAGATTCTCATCAAATTTTGATTATTATTCGATGTGTGTAGAACATAGTTTGTACAGACCTTTGTTTTGCGCAAATCCTTGTGAAGGATGGTTCAAATAGTCTCTTTGTTGATGTTTAAGGCCTCTTCTATCATTCTCAGTAAAGCATTGCGGTTTTCAGCAGCAAAATCATGTAGTTTTTGGGTAATTTTTGCAGTCCTCTCTGTGTGTTTGTTATCCTTCAGCGTCTCTGTGCCGCCCAAAAAACGTTTATACCACTCGAAAACAACTGTTCTAGTCAAAAAATCACCACGATACACTTGTTACATCAATAGGAAAGTCTCTGATGCATTTTTACTAAGTTTTGCGTGGAATTCAATGACCGCTCTTTGTTCCAAGTTGAAGTTCCAACATCAAATGAAAACGTGTTCGGGAAAAATAGTTTTTATAGTTTTTAAGTCGCAACCAAATGTCATAAGACTTCGGCGGGTAGTAGAAAAAGATTCAAGCTTTAAACGCATGTTTGAACAAATAGATGGCACTCTTGATTGCTGAGATCGCTCGTGTCCGGGATATTATTTGCCACACTGTGTTAGTTCGATACACAAAACTTTTTTATGAGACATTTTGAGATTTCTACAGCCCTCAATTTTATATCAAGAAATTTTTACAGTAAGGGACTTCCAACGCTCAAGAAGGGGTGTGTTAGCTAGGAAAAAAATCGTTGGGAGACAATTGTAGAAAAAACTCGGGGACTATGTAATTGATTCTTACACTCAAATACTTATCTTTGGCTAAAGTCATCAGTCAGTGAGTGTTCTTGTCCATAAAACTATGATTGGTGTGTCATTGTGCTGTCTTTCATACAATGAACCTCTTTAACATGAAGGAAATCAGACCGTTCAAAGAATGTACAACGGTTTTTGATGGGTTCATCCGTCACCAGAACAAACAGACACCCACTTTGTCACAGGGTGTTACTTAATACTCCTGCAGCTTCAATGATAGGAGCTGATTGTGAGCTAGTTCTAACGTAGTTTCTTTGAAAGTAGGTCTCAAGAATGAGAGGTCGTATTAGATCTTCTAAGTACTCATAGTCTGAGTGTTGTGTCGCTTTTGAGCACTACTGACTTCCAAAATCCATATAACAGGCACTCTTCGAAATCCGGTTTGGCTGCACCGTCAGTTCAGTGTCTTTTGTCGTGTCGTTTCAAAGTTGTCGAGTTTTCTTAGTCGAAGTTGTTGCAGTACTGTTTCCTTGCTAAACACGTCACCTTAAAACACTTGCTGAGGGCACCATCTGATCTTCTTTATATTCCTCTTCCTTTTGTTTTCCCTGGGTTTAGGACGAGGAGCATTGAAGGACTTGGCATGCCTCAAGGCACTCTTTTCTAGAATTTCTCATCTTTAAAGATCGAAACGATTCCGAATTCGGTGTATTCTTGGTTTGACATGGAGTCTTCCTGGAAGGGGGGCAGTTTTTAGTAACATCTGATCCCGGTGATAGACGTAACACTATATCCTAGTGAAAATAAGTTTGTAGAACGACGGATAACTTTCGTTCTTCGTTCATTGCGAAATTGCAATAGTGAGAGTGCATTTCGGTCTTTCTCATCCGAAACCATCGGACGCTTTTCTTCGAACCTCAGGTTTCTGTATGGATATTAAACGGGTTTATGATCAATATGCATGAATGTCGAATCCATCACATCAACGGCTGGGTCGGAACCTCTTTGAGGTAGCCTATCTGCGTGACAAAGATATGAGCACTCATTTCTTGAAGAAATCTTAATGAGAAGACGAAGTTTGAACAGCATTTGAGTATTGAAAAAAGAAAGCCAGAAAGGGAAACCTTAAGAAGCCAACTTGGTGAAGCTTTCACTTCAACCGATTCGCTGGACCCAAACCTAATGTTGATGATAATGAGAACATATCTGGGTAAATCAGTAAGTAGCAGTAAGTCACCTCTATTGATATTTAAGGCAGATCTTCCGGGTTGGCATTGATATAAAAATGATTGAAATTGAGGTCCCTCAATATCGAACTGATGTTCCAGGCTGATACTTCAGGCTAAGTGTGTATGATAAATGCAGTCAAGAGCTCAGTCTCTCCTTACTCAAACATTGCCAAACTGTAGTACATGCACGTAATTAGTAGTGTTGTCTACTAGATTTAATTGACTGACTTCATTTTCATTAACATATTATAGTATTGTCATAGTGATTGCCATGTCTAAGCTCATATCAGCAGCAGTTAGCCGGTAACGTTTGCTTGTTCCACTCCATGTGTCTGACACATGTACTTTAACTTAATAGCACGTTATAGCTGTGGATGTACAGCCTGATTAAATGGTACACTGGAGCAAAAAATAATTACAAAAAGAAGTACTAGTCCCTAACTATTCACCCCAAACAATGATGACCAATTACATATCCCATACTGCCCGCAATCATGCATTGAACATGTATGTCATCTGAAACACGACAGTACTAGAACTTCCTACCAGTTTGTCAGTTTCACACTTTGTGAGTTTGTGAAATCACGAATACCTATGTAATACGAGTACATATAATTTAAGAACTTCTTTATTGAACGTCAAATAGGTGCTATTTCAATCCCTGAGATACTCGTATTTCAATTCGATTTCAAACAATTTTTTTTCTATTTTTAATTACAGATTGCGATTTGTGGGAATTTGAATGATGACGCGGCATCAACATCAACTGAACGCTAGCATATGGCGTTACTCTGAGCAATAACAATTTATCAGTGTTAAACAAAAAAATATTCAAAAAAAAAAACATATTCAAATCCAAAGGAAAAGATATTAGTTTTGTTGAAAGGAATACTGAAAGATACACACACAAGCCAACATGACGCATTGGATGGATACCTTGCTGTTATTCTTACTTTTTGTTCAAGGTAAGTTTTCCTCTTTCCTTCTTCTCTTCACAAATTACTTTTGTCTAGTGTTTTATGATGTTCAATTAGCAGCAGATGTAGAAGTTGTAATAAATAAACAACAACTACAGATGCAAAGTGTTAAATGGTTAGGAAAAAATACCACACAAAGAGTTAACTCCTTAATGAACCATCTGTAGGGACTGTGCTAGCCTTGGTGTATCTAAGGATCCAAGAACATGGTATTCACTTTATCTCAGGCAAAAATCTCTCCAGCTTATGGATTCTAAAATTCATATTTCATTGCCACTACTGCACTACTGCAGTAGCCATAGTTGTAGCCGTACTCGTAGTATGAAAGAATTAACCTCGGTCAATTGCAGTCAGCGAACTAATAAATGTTGCAAGTGCCTAAGTGGTGTATAGGGAAGAGTTTTCTTTCCATTATCTCTCTACCATAAAATCGTTTGTAATTTTCTTGTTCAGTGCTGCCAGATGTTTATTTTAAAAAAATTCCCCACTTTCTAGAAGAAAGATATTTTGTATATAAATTGGGTCAACGGGTAGATGGGTGTTAAAAATAGGAATTCAGGATATACTAACCTATAAGGGTGTTTGATTTTTGGTCTTCTAACTCAGGAACACCAGAAAACGGAGGCTATCGGAGAAGATCTCTTTATCTGACCTATAAGGCCGTTTTTAGTTTAACACCTAGATTAGATAAGATTGTTAAGGGTCGCTGCGGCCACAAATGGGCCTATTGTGATGTCCTCCATTTAGAGCTCATGCTGGAGTTTGTTAAAAAAAACGGCTAAGCCTTTAGCTGGCGGCGATGTCCATCGCTTCGAGGTAGATTTTACCATTACAGTCACATAATATGTGTACTGCTGTTTCAACGTCCTCGTTGCACAATCTGCATATGTTGTTTTGTGTCATGCCCATGATCATCAGTTGTTTTCTCACACGACAATGCCCTGTAAGGAAGCCTGTGATTATCCGAATCTGACTTCTACTGAGTTGTAGTGTCAAGAAGCTCGGCCATGGCTCATACTGGGCCATGGACCAGCGCCACAGTGTTTTTTTTTTTTTTTTGTTTGGCAGGTTTTGGCTTGTCTGTTTCCTTCGGTTTCCCTCCAGAATTGTACCTTTTTTTCCTCTGGCCAAGTTTTAATATAACCTTTTATGGTTTTTGTTGATAGCCCACAAAATTGTCTTGGCATCATGAATTGAGATGCGGATCCTTTCCTGGCTAATTCGTCTGCTTCGTTGCCTTCATATCCACTATGTCCTGGCACCCAAATCAGATGGACTTTGTTTGTCGTAGCCAGTAGTAGTAGGAGTTGTAGGCATTCCCAGTCAAGTTTTGATTTAATTTCAAAGGCGTTAATTGCAAGTAGGGCTGCTTTGCTATCTGAGAGAATGCAAATGCTTTTCTTTTTAAAATTTCTGTTTAGGTTCTCCCGGATGCAGAGCTTCATCAGTTATAAGGTGTATTCCAAGTATTTCGTTTTTCCCGAATTCCAGAAGTAATGCAGGATGAACTAGCTTGGAATTTGTTTCGTCTGTATTCTGTGATGAGAATGTAGGCATTTACCATTGCTTCTTTCATGAGTTCTAGATGGAGTGGTTGGATGTTTAGGATAACTTCCAGTGCAGCTGTTGTCGCAGTTTTCATAGTACCAGTTGCGTAGACACAGGCTTGTCTTTGTAATATGTTCAGCTTAGCCTGTGTTGACCTCTGTGTAGCTTTATGCGACCAGACGGCGGCTGCATACGTGATGATAAGTCTCGTTATTGCCGTATACATCCACAGTGTCATTTTGGGGTTAAGTCCCCAATTTTTCTCGAATAGACTTTTCCTGGTCCATAGTGAGGTTCTGGTCTTGTCGATAGTCTTGGAGAGATCAGTGTTCCAGATAAGTTTTTCATCCAGTGTAATTCCTAGATATTCGACTTCCGTTGAGAACTCATTGTTTTACCGAAGAGTGTGGCATTTCAGAGTCTATCTCGCCTTCTTTTCTTAGTAAGAGCAACTATGGTGCTTTTCTTGGGATTGACCTTGAGGCTAACCTTGGTACACCATTCAACAACTAGGTTCAGAGCCCTTTGGAGGCGATCCGAGATTGTGTCTTCGAATTTTCCTCCGATTAGCATCTAAACTGTCTACTGCTCTTTGACCTGTCTTGGTCTTTACCACATAGAAACGATTTGACAAACCAGATGACGGTATTAACAGATGGATTCCTACGATAGTAATGGTGCCTAAAATATTCACCTAACATGGCTTTCTAAAAGTGCCATCGTATATATTGTACTTTCAGTCAAAATATAACCGGGACTGAGTCAATTTTTTATGTCTCCTTTAAAATAAAGTACTCCATTTGCAGCGGTACAATTCCTTTAACGAACGATCTAGTCATGCGTAGGTAAATTTTTTGTAGGCATATTCCGGGATCGCCTTCAGTTTATCTCAGGGAATTTTGTTTTTATGTGTTGAATCGACTCAAAATGGATTCCACGAAGTGGTGATTTGAGTTACGGAATCAGAAAAAAGTCACAGATGCAAACATAGTCTTTAGAATACGGTGGTTGATCCATTATATTGGCAGAGTTGTTGGTCAAAAAGTCGCTCACAAGAATGGATTTGAGATGTGGTGCATTATCTCATTATCTCGCTGCAAATTCAAAAGTCAGCCGCAATTCTGTGTTTAGTTAGTTAGTTAGTTTTAAATGCATTTTATTTTACTTATCATTATTCTTACATTCTAACAGAAAATGCTTAAATGCTAGCTTACAATTACTTTACAATCTTATACTAACTTACTGGCCCTACACAGGCACTCTAAGCTACTCTAAATTCTTATACCTATGTCTTTCGACTTCATTATTATTTTTTTTAGGAATATTTACTTTCTATACTTAGGCTAAGAAAAGAATTGGCAACAAAAAACTTAGCATATGGACTTGCCTTTTTATTTTTATAAAAACTTAATATCTAACTTAAAATAAACCTTAGTCTAGCTAACCTACATACACAATACACACATATAAACACATAGACATTATACACAATAATATACATACATTAATATATACCTTCGTATATACTAATATATATATATATTACTTAAATACTAACCTAAACCTATGTAAGCTGGCCATCGCTATTTACAAAGCAAATAGATTGGTCAGCTCTGCCTCATTAGTGAGGCTGGTCCGTAATTGACGGAAACGACGACGAAACATCTTCCCCATCATTCAACCACCAGAAATGCTGGTGCTGCCGAACGACATCCCTCTTATCGCGATTCCCCACCGCCCTACTGAACCTGAGACGATCCACCCTGCCGTGTGCGACGTCTCTGTTGTAGTTGAGTCGCCTGTCCCCAGCTGTCCGAGCGACATGGAAGATTAACGGGATCGCTGACCTATCCTGGATCAACCCTATCTGATCAAAGTAGAGGAATGCTTCCGGTGGAACGAAGCCGTTAGAGCGCACACTCTCATGATAAATATAATTGGGGTAGTAAGCCCCGGATATCAGGTTATTCGTCGAGGCCATTGCTCTTGCAATGTGCCTTCGAGTCAGCTTAATTACGAAGTTGTCCACTCGTATTAGGTTCGCCCTGTTGTAAAGGACCTCATTAGGATAAAATTTTTTGTACTCCGACTCTGGTGTTCTGTACAAGCGAAGACAAGCCCTAAGGCAAGCCCTCTCAAACACCCGAATCTTTTCCATTAAGCTTGCTCGTACATTGAACCACACGGGACACCCAAATACCAGTTCGGTAAGAGCCAGTAAGCTAGAATAAGTAACAGTCATTGTGAAATTAGATTTAAGCATTTTTGTCTAGAATATAAGCTAATATTGAAAGAAGTAATAAAAATGAATTTAAAAGTAAAAAGTAAAAACACCCAAATACCAGCATGGGCCTGATAAGGGCCATGTAGCAGATTATCTTTACCCTCGCATCGAGTTGGCTGCTATAAAACAGTCTCTTTGTGAGGGCAAAAGCGCCTTTCGCTCTGGATAGAGCAGCATCTACATTTTTGTTAAAATACAGAAACTGATCTAGCCAAATCCCAAGGTATCTGACAACATTTCGACAGGCAAGAGGCTGTCCATGTTGTCCAATGATCGAGAACTTTCGCCAATTTTTTCTGGTGTCCCTAGAGGCTCCAGACAACGGCGTCCTAAAAAGAATGGTTTCCGACTTCTGAAAGTTGATTTTCAACTTCCAGTCATCGCAAAATCGTCTTATCTTATCGAAGTCACGCTGTAAGAGAGTATTAATGACCTCGATTTTTGGACCTGTTCTGTACGCTATCAAGTCATCTGCGTACGCAATAGTATGGGGAAGTGAACCTATCAAGTCGCTTGTATAAATGTTGAATAGGATCGGCGAATTGACCGCGCCTTGCTGAAGACCATTTTTAATTTGAAATATTCCAACAGAAGTCACATCACCATATTTCACGATGAACTGTCTGTTGGTTAGCATATTATAAAGAATGTACAAGAGAGGTTTACTGATCCCCAAACTAGCCAGCTTGTAGAAAAGACCTTCTAACCATACAGTGTCGAAAGCCTTCTCCAAGTCAACTAGGCAGGCACCAGTACACTGTTTTTTGGCTTTATTCCATTGGATATCGGACACCAGTTTAGACGCGGCATGTGAGATAGCATGTCCTGCCTTAAAACCGAATTGATTATCCGGAACTATATGTTTGTCCGCAACCCACCTAGTCAGAGCTCTATTGATTACTTTTTCGAACACCTTACTGATATTCGGAAGGAGACTTATCGACCGAAGATTCGCCGGATTGGATACATCCTTTCCCTTTTTGGGGATAGGTTGAACCACCGCCGTTTTCCAATGCGCTGGATAATGTGCATTATTCATTGCATTATTAAACAGGGTGGTATATATGTCCACCGCTTCTAGAGGAAGATGTCGAAGCACGATGTTCGGAATACCATCGGTCCCCACTGATTTCTTACTTCTGATTGTGTCGAAGATCTCATGGAGTTCTTCCTTCGAAATGAAGGGTAGGCCACCTTCTCTAGCAATGACATTATTTGCCATATTTTCGTCGCTGAAGCGGGTGAAACCAGAGCCCTCGGATCGCCAGTTCTCTACTTCATTTCGAGTATAAAAGTTGTGCACCAAGACGCGATTGTCCAGGTCATAATTGGGGCCAATGATATCATTGGCCTTGTATACTTCCTGGAAAGTCGCCCCTATGGCCTCAACCTTCTCCTGTGGATCCTCGATCACAAAGAAGTCGTCATCATCAGCGGCCTCATTTGTATCAATGCCTGCTATTGTTAGTAACCGTTCGTTGTCTGTTGTCCGGGCTATTCTAAGACACTGAAAGTCGTTTTGATTTTTTCTCCGAAATAGTTTATTTATTTGTGGGAGCATATTCGGGTTGCTGGTGTTTACAGCCCGAACCTTGTTGTTCCAATACAAACTTACAGCAATTCTGTAATTCTCTTTAATTAATGTTTGAATATTTTTAATCGACGACTTCAGTGTTCTAATCTCTGGGTCTTGTCTGTCTGTAAACTGTCTGTATAAGTTTTTAAGTCTTGTCAGAAGTCTACTTTTCTGTCGGTGCAGTGCGTCAATAGTAGGATTGCGGAACAGATTTTCGTTAGTCGTTTGTTTATGCCGCGGTATTGTAGTGTCCATAGTTTGTTTTATTGTCTCGTCCATTCGTTTAAGGTACTTATCGATCTCCTCGTTTGATAAATTCCTATTGGACGGTGGGTGGAGCGTGTTCGAGGAGAGTGCTCTTGTCAAGGTTGCGGAGAAGCGTGTCCATCGAGTCTTACTGTAGTTGTAAGAGTATCTTTGGACAAACTCCCCCAATTCCGCAATTTCGTTGGGAACAGTGATTTCGGTGCTAAAACCGCAATGGTCGCTGTCATACACGAATGTGCGCAGACAGTTAAGCGTTTGTAAATTCGTACCTGTCAGTCGTATACGTTCGTCATACAGTAATAGATCCAAATAAGACCCGCCTCTGGGAAACGACGGGTTATCCGTCGCTTTAAGACCGAGTCTATACATGGCATCGTGCTGACCCCACCAATCGAGTAGTAGGTTCCCTCTAGTATTTGGCAAATTATTTCCCCAATCTCTGTGTCTAGCGTTGAAGTCCCCGCCGATTATAAAATAATTCTCCCCCGATTCCAGCCTCAGAAGTCGAAAAAGTGTGTCGAGCTCTGTAATGAATAAGGTGGATTGTGAAGCCCCAGATGCATAAACAGAGGCCAAGTACAGCCGCTTTCCACTGCGGAGCGGGATGTAAATGACGATTGCCTCTAACACCCGGAACCTGCGTAACACTCCATCGTACACTCTGTGGAATTCTATGCCTTCTTTAATGAAGATCGCGACACCGCCTCCACGTTGGGAGTTAGGCCGGTTTCTTCTTTTAACAATATAATTATTGTACTCCAGTTCGTGCTCATCGGTTAGCTTGGTTTCGCTAGCGAAAAGCACATCAGGAGTTTGGTCTTGTAGCAATTTAAACATCGCGGCTCTTCGTTCGATCCTAATCAATGAATTAACATTCACCGCAAGGACCTTCAAAGTCTGTTCCACCATGTGCGTACCCATTACGACATGTGTTGCGTTAGACCCGGCAGCAGAGCGTATATCTGGTCCACCCGCTTGGCCTGTTCTTGCACCTGCTGTTGCAGCTGAGCCATCTGCCCTTGGATTGCAAGCAAGATGGCCAGCATGTTAGGTGCCGCTTCTGTTGTTCTCGGCATTGGCGCCGGAGAAGCAACAGCCGCTTGCTGTGCCGTAGCCCCTCTACCTGACACCATTTGGGCGTAGGAGATTTGGGACGTGACGGCTGGTGTTTGAAGCCTAACAGGTGAACGTTTGACCTCCACCTTCTGCTGCCGAGCCAGTTTTGCTTTTTTAATGTCGGCGAACTTAGGACAACCCCGATAGTTTGCGGTGTGTCCCACGTTCCCACATAACACGCACGAGAGCTGCGTCCTATCGGATGCTCCGTCCCTACCTAGAGCACACTCCTCGGAACTGTGGTTCTTTGCGCACTTCACGCATCGAGGCTGCATTTGGCAGTTCGATGCGGCGTGCCCGAACCTCTGGCAGCGAACGCATTGTATAACGCCTTCGCTCCTTTTTAATTTCTCCCAGTGAACCACCTGGTAGTCTAGGACATTGATACTCCTAAGACTATCCAGACGGCTTTCGGGACTGAGCTGCACCAGGAAGAACGGCAGACCCCGTTTCTCCCGCCTTGCTCTAGCTGTGGTAAATGGCTTTACCCCCACAAATTTGAGTCCTTCGCACTCCTTCTCTTTGAGCAGTGCCAGGATCTCCTCAGGATCAGAAGACGTTTCCAACCCCTTCAGCAGCATCGATTGCCGCTTTTCACACTTCGGTGTGTATGAATAGTGCTCCGTCGTCGTTTCTTTGAGGAGCTCTTTAACTTTCGCATAGCCCTCCACTGTATTACAGTGGATGGCATGGCGATCGTTTCCCAATCTCTTAATACTAAAATTATTACCAATGACCAACTTACACAGGTCTTTGGTAGCATTTACCTCTAATTTATATGTGTTGATAGGAGGCACCTTCTCCTTCTTCTTCTGCTGCTGTTGTTGTTGTTGTTGCTTCTGCTGTTGTTGTTGCTGCTGCTGCGGTTTTTTCAGCTGTTGTGGTTTCAGTTGCTGTCTCTGTTGCTGTTGTTTCTGCTGCTGTTGCTTTGTTTGCTGCAGTTGTTGTTTCTGATGCTGATGTCTTTGTTGTGGCTGCTGCTGTTTTTGCTGTAGCCGTTGTTGTGGCTGCTCTTGTTGTTTTTGCTGGTGGTTCTTAAGTTGTTGTTGGTGTTCTTTAAGAACTTGTTTTATGGAATTCGTTTGGTGTTGTTGTTGGGTCTGCTTTTGAGCTAGTTGCGTGTGCTGTTGTTGTTGGGATTGCTCTTGGCTTTCCCTCTTCCTTCTTACTATTTGCCTTTCTTTAATGGCTAGTATTCTTTGTTCCAGCACTTTGATGCTACTATTTATCGACTCCATTTCCTCGTCCTCCTCTTCAGATTCGGATGAAGCCAAAGAAGCGAAGCTGTTATCTCTCAGCTTGGGACATGTATTTGCTGCTGTTGATGCTTCCCTCACTCCATCAGATAACGTTTCAGCAGAATTTGGAAGCGAAGGACGTTGTACCAACTTGGAATTTGGCCTTAGCTTTCTCCTTCTCTTCGTCTTGGGTTCTGCCATGATTGCTGTTTGGCTAGAACCACTTGATGCCTCACCTGATTTGTCAGCCGGTCCCGCTATAGGCTTAGCGGACCGCTTCTCACAATCCATCACGTGATGTTGTTCACTCACTTTTAATTCTTTAATTTTATAAAGCGCAAGAAAAAAGAAAAAACAAAAAAAAAAAAAAAACACTGGCGGAGGCCCGGACTCGAACCCACAACCTCGGCTTGTCAACCGCGCACACTATCACTTGGACTAATTGGAGCCCTATGTCCAATATGTCAAATATTGTTTCTAATGTTTTTTATTTGTAATTATCACTACTCAAATAAAAGCCGAACACGTCTAAGCTCTACGGAGGTCTATGAACGACTGGCAATTCTGTGTTTTTCAGCGAGAATTCTCCATCGGGCGCTTCATAACTCTTAAATGATATTTGACCCACAGGATATTGGAAAAATAGTTGCAAGCCGTCTTGGATGAGGGAGGTTTTTAACAACCTCAAGGCCCTCTTTCAACGGTCTGTATCACCAAATGCTCGTGTTCTTGATAAAGAAAGAAATAGAGACCCTTAGGGTTTTGTTAGCAATACAAAATTTCCAACAAGCCCTTTAGTCAATATTTGTTTTCATAGTAATAATCGCCGGCAGCATTTGAGGTTAAGTAAGGTCTTTGGCTACTGACAACAAACTAGAATAGATGGCGCGCCTAAATCACTTTTGACACTTGTCAAAAAAGACAGTTGTACCAAAATAGGGATCTATTAACCCGGGCCGTTTGAATGACTTAGTTCCGCTAATATTTGGACAGAATGTATAGTTCCGGCAGATTAATTCATTAAGAGACCTTAAATTGAAGTTTTCGATCCAAATGAGCCTTTCAGCGCTTGTATTTTAAGTGGATTTATGAAAGGCTGCATTTGCTCCAAAGATGATTAGGAGATCATCTAAAGATCATCTAAGATTTTCTGCTTCACATTGTGTTCTGCCAAAAACCTGAAGCTCTTTATTACCGACAGCACTTATTCTTGCAATCGACTTCATGGCGGGTAAAGAAGCTGCCTTTTGTCTCTTCATAATTTCCTGAATACTATACAAGACATGTTTCAAAACTACTTTTTACTTAGCCATAAAGCCATTCGGATGGATGGATCTTAATCTTCAATGGAGATATTAGATGGCGAGATATGGTCCATATGCTGGAGAAATTAGTCGCTACCATAATGCTATCTTTGATGTAGATCAATGTCGGAGGCTTTTCGATGCTTGCAGTGGAATGCGACGTGGTTGTACTATTTCGTTGTTGCTACTCCTTGTACTAATCCTTAGAGTGATTCGGGCAGCTCTGCCTGCACAAAACATGAGATTAAGGTGGACTCCGACATCATATCTCAAACATTTTGACTACGCTGACGTCGTTTGCCCGTTGGACACGATATTAATCTATATGAAATGGCCGACAACTTCAAATCGGAGTCGAACATGGCAGCGCTGAAAATAAATACTCCTAAAGCAAAAGCCCTAAATAATTCATTTCCTCACCACGCAATCTGCGTAGCTCAGGTCTATAGATCCTTCTATATTTAGGAAGCATGGCCTTTTAAGATGCTGGTACCGGTAATCCATCTAAAATCTGCACAAAAGCCTAGATGAAACTGTTGTGGTGAAACATAGGAACAATGCTCTATTACATGTATGGTACCTTAAAAGTAACCAACATCGTCGCGAGGAAACCTTTAACCTTCGCAAATGGTTGTCTTGAGGATGCTTTTGCCAAACCGTTTATCCAGTAGCCACCAAACGCGATAACGATCTAAGAACCAATAGACGTCAAAATACGGAAAGAAAATGGGATAGATTGATCACAATTTACGGCGCGAAAACAGTTCCATTGCGAGGAACGCCAAACTTCGAATGGCTGGAAGGCATTGCCAGAGGGACCTCAGTAAAGCTGATTTGAATTAGGTCGTGTCTTGTGAGTTGCTTCCAATTTTCCAATTTTTTCGAATAAGCTGAAAAAGTTGAACCGTACCTATTTATCGTAACTGACATCAAGTTAACTCGGTACTTGGCTACAACTGATTATAAGAATTCGTATATTTAAATTTACAATTTGAAAAGTTATAACATGCAAAATACTGAAGGAGTGTCTTGCTTTGCAATGTGGTCAATCTGGTTGACGGCCGATTGACCAGGAGCTCTTCAAGTCCGCTTGTGAATATCGAGATGCGGGAACCGCGTCCTAGCTACAGCAATGTTTCGCTATACCTTCCGGCAGTACTACCAGAGATGCGCTCTCTCACTAGCTTTGCATTTAAATCGCCAAGGACAATTTTAATGTCATAGCTAGGGCTTTGCTCGTAGGTCTTGTTAAGGAGCTCGTAGAAGGCATCCTTGGTGTCGTCATATGAGGCTAATGTTGTCGAATTTAGCTTTGATGTGGATTGCTACGAGGCGTTCGCTCACATGCCGGAAACTCAGGACTTCTGGTCTTAGTCTGCCTCTGACAACAAATCGGCATCCAAATAAGCGCTGCTTTTGCCGTCGATAGCAATCGCCGTAGTAGATGTCACAGTTTTCTATCATCTTTTTGTCCGGCCCATTTCTTGGATGGCGGTTTTGTCGGCTTTGCAGCAGTCTAGGGCCTCCGCTCGTTGTTCGGCTGCGGGTGGCCTGTTGAAATACCTACCATTCCACGTAAAGATCTGAAGTTCGTTGTCTTTATTTCGTTTGCTGGGATTGTTCCCATTAGATCCGTCCGTATCCGAGGCTTGCTGTTGCTTCATAACTGAAGATTTTCCCCATGTCCGGCGGCACAACCCACAACTCAGAGGACTAGTCAGTTGGACCGAAGACAGAAACACGTTCGGAGAAGTGAGCGCTTACTTTAGTGAGCCGGCCTGAGCTTTTGTCTCGAGATTTTGTTTCACCGTCGATTTCATCCGAGGAATTCATCCGGTTTCCCATTTTTAGTTCTGCTATTTTCGCATCAGTCATTTTTCGATGGACCGCTTGTAGATAATGTAAGCACAATTGCTGTGTAGAAAACAGTTACAACAGACAAAGAGCAAATAAACTAATTTGAACACAGATTTGATGTCAATTCGGATGAACAGAGAAATCAATGCTGTCATTGCCATATAGGTCACAGCATCATCAAGGGCTTAAAAGTAATTCGAACATTCCATCTGACATTTTGTGACAAAAGAGTTAATTGATTTGTTTTCCTTTTTCCTGCTGTTGTAAGAAAACAACGGAGGGATGTCTTCTTCATAGCATTTCATTTTTCACTGCTGTTCTCAGCTGGCGTGTCCGGTATTTCTATGATGAGTTAAGAGACATCCAGAGAATTTAATTCATCCTTGACGAAAGAACGCTTTTTGGAAAGTTGTTTTTAATTTTTAGGTAGCTTCCTACAGATTACTCTTCGGACCTTAGTATGTATTTTCCATCGCAGTCATCGTATATTATTCCAACACTAATGAAAAAGTTCCCAAAATTGCGAAAATTACCCCACGTCCTGCATCTCTGGTTGCATTTTTAATGTTCTATTTCTAAGCTATGCCATGTCATGGTTTAATCGTATAGTTTGCCACCGCGCGCCAGTTGCTTCGTTTTTTTTTTTTCTGTTTTTCCATTCTGAATACATTGCCGACAGCTAAAAGTAAGCAAAACAGAATCAAAAAAGAAAAAAAACTGACAGAAAACTGAATGAACCATCCAAGGCAACAGTATTCGTATCTGTATCTACAGCGGAACGGCATTAGCTTCTTTGCGCGAGTCTTTTCCTATCCCAGCGGATTTGTACTTAACATGTAAATGGAAATGAGAGCACAATACGAGAGTATCTCACGGATAAAACATGAGCAGTGGCGCTATATGGCGCGTGGCTTACGTTGTTTTATGCGTGATATGTACCAGAGTACAAGTTGGATGCCTGGGAATAATGAGTCCCCTGGGGGCAATAAAAAAAAAAAAATAATAAGTTTTAATAAGGATTAGATTGTTAGAAATGGGTAATTGGTTAAGTATGACATTAACACTCTTGGGTAAAGAGTGTAGTCGAAATAACGAAATTAGTTTATTTGATCAATTGTCCGCATCTTATTAGTCTAGATGTTGGAAACACATGCAAACATCATCAATCACTCTTAAGGTTGTGAGTAATAAAACCCAAACGCAACTAGGAGGCAATGTGCGTAACATTCCTTTTCTACTTGTATTTGCCTGAAAAGGCATCATTTGGATTGATCGGTATCCGGTGGATAATTAATTATGTTAACGATAAAATGTCCAATTTGATTTTATAACATGAGAATGGTTTGACTTTTAACGCGATTTTACAAGTCAAAGGACTTTGGGGAAGTGCCAAAGATGGATGTACTTTGAAATACTCAAGTCAATGGGTGTTTCGTTGTGAGAAGTATGTTCGGTTGCAGGCACGTGGTGAAAATTTCTATTAATTGGGTAGATTTTAAGGTTTCGCCGTAGCAGTAGTCAGTTTTTACAGAGAAAGTCATCTTTGAACCGTCTGGGTAAAGGTTCTAGGTTAGCTTTTTGTAAAGGCAGAGAGCGATTAGTGGCAGGGAACAATGAGACATCGCCACTTGAATATAATTTTATGATAAAGATCTCTCGAAGATGAGTTGTTGAAGATCTACAAATGAGTCTTGCTTTCTTACGCTTTCTTGTCAGTATCCGTCCTCCATTGACACTATTGAGTTTGCTGATATAACCTGCATCATATTCGACTTTTTAATTGTAGATGAATGCTTACTATCTGTATTGCATATGTTTGCTGTCTGTGCTCTTTGCCTATTTGCGACGTGCCTTGCTAATGTAAAAGTTAAGACCTCTTACAGCTGCTGCAAAAGTTTTGGGACAGTCGGGATTGTGAAACGCGCTGCAATTGAATTTAGCTCGCTATCTGTATAGCGCCTTTTGTTCTTGAATTGGGCAACTTCTGTGTTGATCGACCCACGCTGCTGACACTAAAATTGCCTCAGTTAGCTCTCGACACTTTGCGACCTTCTGCTACCGAATTCATCTGATCGCACAACATCAGTGGCAATAACCTGATAGGCTTCGCGATGGAATTTGTTAAAAACAATTCGAGCGACTTTAAAAGAGTGATGAAATGTTTCTCCAAGGCATGGAATAACTATGAACAAAACGCGAAGACTTTTTAGCCGGCTTATCGGTCATTGTCTACCTTGAGCTTTGACACAAATCATAGAAAAATGAACGCTTTATTCGGACAAGCAACTGTTCAACTGCCAAAATATGGAGTTTAAGATCGAAACTAAGATCAATGCACCTAAAAAAATAAGCTAGCTATCTCAAAAAATATCCGACTTACCTAAGTACTCGAGACCATCAACATCGATCGGCGGACACTTTTGCTAGATGTCTGGAAAGAGACATCCCCTTGTAATAAGAGAAAGCTGTTTTGACTATATACACAGGGCTTGCCAATCATTGCTAGATGTTTCAACGGTGTCTCAGGCCAGCTAAAAGTCACAAAGAAGCTATTGTTGGCACTGGCTAAACTTTTGTGGTAAGAATTAATGGACGAATGTCTTCTATCTTATTAAAAGCCATGTCCTTATGTAGTCTGTTCCTCTCTTATCTCATCGGAGGAAAGCTGAATTACCTTTGGACTTAGGTTCTTCAAAGATATTCAAAATCTTTCCTCTCAACTTGTCTTCCAGATAGGTCTTAGGTTAAAACAGGGGTGTGGTGGATAAGCTATCTCACTAACACTAGGCACTGAAATGGGCCCAACGCGATCCCTGTGGTGCGAGTTTCCCTGGTGAAACATCAAATTTTTTTTCCAAAAGCCAAGGAGGTCTTTTAAGTTCGTGCCGCCTTTTTCCTCTAGGTTTTCGCAAAAAGTATTTTCCTAAAAATTTACTTCGACTATGCGGTATTGCCTCGCATTCACTCAGTAAGTGTGTTATGTCCTCAATAGCTTGTAGATCACAGAATCTGCAAGAATCGGTATCTGACAATTTGAGTCTCTTTGTGTGTTTCCGCAGGAGACAGTGTCCTATCAAGACATGTTAGAAACCTCACTATTATCGAGTTGTCTTACTCTTCTTGCAAGCTTATCCGTTTGTTTATTTCCCTTCCTCAATACCGCAATGACATAATGCCAGCACACTCTCACCAGGTTCTGACTGTATAATGCTCTGATCCTTGTGCGACCACTGTGTGGCCCTCCCATTGTTCCGATTTGAGTTCTGTTTTTTTTTTTGTTAAGTTGGTACATCTGTTGTTGATATTCCCTTTAAATCTTAGCGTCATAGCTTGACATTTGCAAAAGTTACGTTGCCAAGAGTACATCTATCTCTGTGTGTGTTGGCGATTTTTTACAGTTTTAGAAATGAATTTAAATTTGCAACAACGAACTTGTATTAAATTTTGCGTAAAAAACTGATTTAATGGTGTGCAAACGTTGGAAATGTTGGCAACGATTCTTTAAGGAAAACGGTGGTTTACCAGTGGCACGAGCGGTTCAAAAGTGGTCGTGAGTCAATCAAGATGATGAACGCAGTGGCAGACCATCGACATTGGTTTTGATGGATTACAACGGTGTAGTGCATCATGAATTTTTGCGAGAAGGCTAGACAGTAAACAAAGAGTATTATTTGGGCGTTATGAGACGTTTGCGTGAAGCAATTCGCCGAAAGAGACCAGAATTTGTTAAGTTGGTATATCTGTTGTTGATATTCCCTCTAAATCTAAGCGTCAGACAGAACTCAAATCGGAACAATGGGACCGCCATACGGTGGTTATTCCGGGAACTTTCTGATCAAGGTAGTATATCTATTACACCATAGCTAGTTTTAAGCCCTAAATTTTTCTCACCGTTCTTTTGCATATATATAGGGCATTATATGCCTTTTTGATTCTTTCCGTTACGTTAAGATTCCAATTCAATTTCTTGGCCAGAATTCTACCCAGATGCTTCGTGCTGTCCGAGGGGAACAGTTCCACTCCGTTGAGTTTGGGGAGTTTGAATATCAGTGTCTTGTACTTTCTGGTAAAAAGAACCAGTACCATTTTGGCATTGAGACTACAGCAACCTCCATAATCTCACTTAAATTATTTAAGTATTATCCCTGCACTATTATGACCACGCCATCTGGGTATGCCGTGGCGCTTATACTCATTGCATTAAGCTTTTTGAGGATTTCAATGATGACCAGCACTCATAAGAATGGCGATACGATTCCCCCTTGAGGCGCTCCCTTGGTTTCTAGCCGAGCTTTGTTCAATGTATGAATTCGCCACCGGGTGTTATTGACCAATCCATCTTATTGCACGTCATGGATATCAGCTGCAGTGTATCTATTAAGCGTTTGATAGGAATTGGTCCTGCAATGAAGTCACTCCCATCTGATGCTCTAGCTGTTTTCAATGCATAAAGTTCGATTATCTCACCAAGGCAACGTGTTCTTTGTGACTGAATAACGCACAAAACTTAGGCACGGTAAGTTTTACTACCTTCAGTAACAAGTTTTGAAAAAAAGCAGCAGTGAACATCCGTAAAATGCTCGTAAGCTTATATATCTCAATATCGTGAAAGTACAATAGTAAGTGCAAGAAGTAAGCACATCAGTAGTATCTATTCAATATAAGTGAACCCGATTGTTTAATTAAAGAAGATTAAAGAATGCTCGGATATTTTGAACAAACTTTCCGCCCAATTTCAGCTAATTTCAACCATCCATTAACGGCTTTAATAACTTTATTTCAACTCTTCTTCTTGGTTACAAGCAATTTTTCAAAATTGAGCCTACCCTCTCTGCACATGAAATATGCACACACATCAGTATATAGTGCAAATTATCCAGCCGACCACACACTGTCTGGTCACGTTTTCTGCTCCCATTTAATAGCCATTCTGAGGTAACATTATTTCTTATTGATCTACATGTCGCTACTCCATCGTCTGAGTCTGGTCACCGGCAGTTCAATTTGGCCGTTCCAATTGTGGTTCAGTCGAGGTAATGTTTATTTGTAAACATTGCCGCCAATGGAAGTAGTCCGCGGCGAACTTATGATTATTTTAATTATAGGGTACAAACTTGTAATCAAATGCATTCCAGGGGAGATCGCATATTCATTGCAACAAATTGTATCATAGATGGGTGCAGTCAATTAAGCTTGTTTCCCGGCAAAAGACGGTAATTTTTCTTATGAGAGAGATACGAACTTATTTGCATAATTGTATAAGATTTGCCATTAATACGAGCGATAGAGTGGTGATTTTTATCACCTTTCTGCACTAGATTTAGGCCAAAATCGTTAGAGAAATATTCAGTCCTTGAAATTACTTCAAAATAACTACTATTTGCAAGTTTATCAATTACTTGTGGTGAGTGGATCTAGATTCAGTTGAAAACGTATCATAGATCTCAGTACCACTTAGATATAATTGTGACAACCCAAGACCAATAGTTGTTCATTGTTAGCAAATCCTGACCGACCTCAGTTACTGGTTCAATATTTCTTTTCAAATTAAGGCATTCCAGAGCAGAGCTGCTTAAATGTAGAAAGATAGCAATCTTTAGTGTTCTGCGCCTTTTTTTATAGCAAAAGCTGGTGTACTTTAGATGTCGCGTCAACCTGTAGCAAGTTGTATATTTCAGACAATAACAACAGCACGGTGGCGCTGGCAGCCCGGTATGGGCCATGGCCTAGCCGGGAATCGAACTCAGACTCTCTGCGTGCTAGTCCAATGAGCTAATTATCGCGCCATCGCCATCGCCTGTATATTTCAGACAGACGTTTCTAAAGTTTGCAAAGTATTCATTGAGGACTATAGATATTAGAGCTTACATAATTCGGTAATATAAATACACGAAAAGAAGTAAATACCTAGGATACAACCCTGAGGTTATTCTTTTCAAAACATAAGCGAACATGGTGCGATGAGTAGATAAGCATGCTCCAAGTTTGGCACTATCACTGGACACAGTGTCATTGGTATCCGGAACAACTTAAATTCCTGCAGAACGACTCCATAGTATTTAGGGACGTAAACAAATTGCATCTCTTCGTCACCTACTATCGGGTTTTCAAATAGGGACTTGACAACTTTGAATTTAATTTGTGAACGCACTCTTTCACTAATCATCAAATTGTCACTGTCAATTTATTCAGTAAACTCAACATTTTCATCATGGTAAAGTACACGAACGAGCAACGTCTGCAAATTATAAAAATTTTCTACCGAAATTCGGAGTCGGAGATTGCAACTTTAAGAGCGTTAATTCCAATTTTCGGTCGTAATACTCGCCCTAGTAGACAGCCAATAACAAGTTTAGTTCAAAAATTTGAGTCTCCATATTCGTTGTGTGATGTTGCCGTGTCAGTGAGACAACGGGTTGGTCAAAGTGTCGAAAATATCGCCGTTCAGGCGTCCGTTTGCGTTTTATATACAAAAAAAAGTTGTCAAGTCTTTATTGGAAAACCCTGTATATACTTGGATTGTCTTGTTGGTAGAGAAATCGGAAATCTTTGTTGTCACATTTTGGATGACCGAACAAACCTCAGAGATTCATATCCTTATTTGGATGGTGGGGGAAAACCAGAAATGGGCACAATGGACTAAAGTACTGGTGTATGTAAGCAGTGGGTTATGTCACTGTCACTAATGCACTCACTTCCTTTCCTTTAGGTGTCGCAATAGTCCGGGGTGGACCTCAGTCAACCACCCACCATCAACCATCGTCTCCAGCCAGCTCGGTGCTATGCTGGATGAGGTCTCCTTCTACCTACGTGCGCCACTTGAGTCGGGGTCTTCCTCTATTACGCTGTCTCTCTGGGGCGAATTTCAAAACTTCTGGATCGGAGTGTTGGTGTACATCCGCTCTACATGACCCAGCCATCCCAGTCGTTGGAACTTCACTCTTCTGTATAGGTCAATATCGCTGTACAGTCCGTACAGTTCGTCGTTGTATCTCTTCCTCTACTCACCGACTATGTAGATGAGACCAAGCGCCCTCATCCATTTTTGATAATTTCCATGTAACTGCATAGAGCGGGACTGGGAATACTTAGGTCTTATATTATTGTTCGAAATTGGGCTGTGCTAGTCAATTGCCTTTTTAGCCCAAAGAAGCAGCGATTGACAAAATTTATTCTTCGTTTGATCTCAGCGCTGGATTGATACCTGAGCCTAAGTTAATAAAGCCCTCATATACTTTAAAGTTATATGTGTCGATGGAGACATTTTGTTCGAGACGACAGGGTTGGATGTTCTTTCTGGTTGACACACTGGGTCTTTTCTTCGTCGGCCGTTAGATCCAGCTACGCCAGCGTATCCTATTAATATCATCGGCGTATGCGAGTAATTGGACGGAATTTTGAAATATTGTATCTCTCGTGTTAGCGCGTGAGTCTTGCACTATTCTTTCAAGAATGAATGACAAGCGCATCGCCTTGTCAAAATCCTTATTCGACATCAAAGGTTTTATTGAAACCTTTACCGACCTTGACGGAGCAGCGTACATTCTCTATCGTCATCATGCATAGACGGACGAATTTGGCAGGTATGCTCTGTATAGCTTGTTTTTATAGGGGGGGTGTATCGAGCTTCATATGTTTTCTACGAATTCTGCCGTAGTGTGAATATTTGGTTGACATTCCTGGTCTGAAGCCACACTGATATGGACCAATTGGTTTCTGACGAAAGGCTGAGGTCGTTCACACAATGCTAAGTCTTCTATGGAATGTTGAGAAGACTGATGCGTCCGTAGTTGGCAAAGGGTCTTCTTTTTGGAGGATCGAAAAAGCAATGCTGAAGTTCCATCCACCTGGCATACTTTCGTCCGATCATATTTCACAGATGAGTTGGCGTATGTTTCTTACCAAGAATTTGCCTGCCGCTCTAGAGAACTCGTCCGTTCAGGCCGTCCGTTCCAGCAGCTTTGTTTTATTTAAGCCTTAAAGTCACTTTTTTATAGAGCTCGTTAGCATCTCTAGTCCATTTATGTAGCGCCGCTTTGTAGCTTAGCTGTATGTGCTTGGCGGCTATTGCCAAACAGTAATTCTGCTGTGATGTTGTTGCTGCTTGGATACATAAAGCCAAGGTAGCCAAAGTCCTTTACTAACTCAAAGATATTGACAATGGTTACATTCCGGTCATCAAACCGTCGGCTGTGTGTGTCCTTTTCTGACGACCTTCTCTCGTTTACCGTCAGACAAAATTTACCCGCTTCACTTTAATATTCAAAAAAAATCTCATCGACGTCATCCGAGTACTCAAGCAGTTCTGCCTGAGTGATTAACACGATTTATCTAGAACGATGCTTAAAAGGCCACATCACAACTCATCGCCTTATTTTAAACCTTTTTTGAAAGCCTCGGGTATATCATAACCGAACTTGGCAAAGCAGCACAAATTTTTCATAGCCATTCCGCACAACTTGACGAGTTTGATAGGGTTGTCAATACTTAATATGGTAGTATTTAGAGGCTCCACCTCGCCGTTGTGTGAATATTTGATCAATAGTGGACCAACCAGAATATTCTAGATTGTCATGAAATACGACAAAATATTTTATGAACGATTCTTAGGAGACTTATTCCTCTCCAGCTGCTTCAAATAGCTCAGCAGGCAGACTCTCTGCAGTAATAGGTTTATTAGTATACTTTGTCTCCTATAAAGGCATATTTTCTTCGTCTAAGTCAGGGTATGGAGGTCTCCGTAATACATTCTGTAGAAGAAGCCTTTCCATATTCATCAGCTGCGACTTTACTACCTTGTTGTCCATGTTCGCCTTTGGAAACTTTAATTTTAGCTGTGTAGCTCTGGTATGCATGTTCATTTTAACCAAATCCGCATATCGCCCCAAGACACTCACTGCTTCGATTGCTGTTGACCTTTGATATGTGGTAGTGGATCTATATTTTCTCCAACGTTATAAATCGGCGTCCATCTTCCGGGTGAAAATCGTCAAAAACTCCTTCGAAATTTTCACATAAAATTCACGCTGTTTGAAATGAATGTCACACATAAACTTAATGTCTCAGTCTGCTTAAAAGCGTTCTACTACAACACAGGAAATTGAAATCCCCGGACTTAATGATCCTACTTGTACTATTGTAGTATTCCTAACGCGATTAGTAGATTGGTTGGAGAATAAAATAGTTCTTGTGTACAATGAAAATCGGACGAAAGTTGTGTATCCTCAATGAGAACTAACTTCTTCAATGTACTCGTATCTATCTCGTCAAATCTCGCCTAAAGGGTTGTTTTTTTTAAAAAGTGCTCGACGAGGAGAGTTGAATTCACAAAAACTTCTTCTAAGTTCTTTCCATTAAAAATTGAAATACGAATATTTCTAAGGAATAGAATTGCATTCGAAACTATCCTCCCATTCAAATCTTTTTAACTTACGAGTATTTCTCTGACTATTTAATGTGAAGATAGCACAAGAGAGAGAACCAATACCCAAGTTCTGTACATCGTTGTAGCATAATTTAACATCGATCCTATCGATGGCTGTCGAAAATACTCACTCCTCCCATAGCCTACGGAAATTGTAGCAATAAATCGTTAAAATTTTTGATAATATCTTTCGTCGAACGAATAAATTTCTAATGGAAAAGATTCGTGCATAATTCAATTGCTTTAATAATGTGAACAATAGATACGACGACGAGTCGTATATCTCAAGGCAAAGGTGTGAAATAAAAGCAGGAAGCAGCACTGAATGAGGAAATTTTAAAAGAGCAATCAATTGTAGCTTCCTTTTCTTACTTAATTGACATCGTCATTTATCAAAATATCTTGTATCTAAAATCTACAATTTGTGTTAGGCAAACGAGCATTGAATGTCGCAGGGAGAAGATCTCTGAGATATCGCATTGTAAATTCGTTGGATAAATTATAAATGCTCTCCCAATCAGATGATTTCCGGGGGGAGGGTTTCTCTTGTTCTTTTGAACGGGGTTTCGAATGGGAACACGAAAAGGGATGGGCAGAGAGGTGGGGTTTGACTGTTTGAGTTTGAGTTTGAGTTTGAGTTTTCAAATGGAACACTTTGAAGTATTTGAAGGGGAAAATGTTGGAAGGCAAATGACGAATAAAGTCAAAGTTTGTAGGTATGTTTCGGATGCTTTGGGTTGGGATTGACTTGGGATTTGGGAGATCAATATTGTTGAAAGGATAAACTTTAGTTTATGAGATGGTTTAAGTACGATTTCCTGCGAGGTACATTGTACAGGTATTGATTGAAAGTAAAATGTGACCTTAAGAAGTTGCTCTTAGAATTGCATTTTCCTTTGATTTGATTCTTCCAGTAAGTCTCGTCAATAGTTCCTAGATATTGCAGCAGAATGTTTCCGTAGTTTTTTTTTTTTTTTTGTTCTCATCATCGGCCCATTGAGCTTGCAATTAGAGACATTACAATGCCTTGCTGCAGGCGGTACAAACTGTATTTACAGTCATAAAATCCTGTATCGTTAATTTGACACCGTTCCAACATTTGGGGTTGTCTATCTTATACTGGATTTTCAACTTACAGTCGATCGATTTGTTGGAGCCAATTTTTAAAACCTCTTTCACACATTTTGGCCGATATTCCGGCAATTTCGCATTCAATATTGGCTCGTCTAACGCCAATGACTTGACGTAGCCCCAAAAACAGAAGTCCAGAGGTGTCAAAACGCACGAGCGAGGCTACCAATTGACTAATCCATTTAGTGAAATAGAAACCCTCCCGAACTTTGTCTATGAAGCTACTCGTATTGACAACATTGTTGAGCCCTCTGTATGGCAACAGACACCGTCGTCTTGACCACATTTCACTAATGTTGTGCGGATCGAGTTGCGGCCAAAAATAATTTTTCAACATGTCCGACACTGTAACGTGGCGGCCATCATCTCCAACAAAAATTATCGACTCAAAGACGTTGGCATGAAAACCACACCAAACAGTTTGGTGGCTGTAGTGGGATTTCATGAAGCAAACGTAGGTTTGTAGCAGTCAAATAGCTAGAAATGAGCTTCATCGGTGGAGATGCTTCTGCGCTTCAAATTATTATCCGACTTTAGTACTTGAGTGCATTTGATATATATACGAGGGCGGGTCAATAAGTCCGTGACTTTTTGAATTTCTGACCTCTTTACTGAAACAGCAACACTGCTCCTGTCAACAGGCATCTGTCAGTTGACTCCTGTCAAAATTTAAACTTGCTGCGTCAGTTAGTTTGTGTTTGACAGCTATTTTTATCAGACTACTCACTAATTTGAGGAGAAAATGGAAAAAAGTGAATTTCGTGTGCTTATTAAGCATTATTTCTTGCGAAAAAAAACCATTACCGAGACCAAGGCTAGGCTTGATAAATACTATGGGGACTCTGCACCATCGATTTCAATGGTAAAAAAGTGGTTTACTGAATTTCGTTGTGGCCGTACAAGCACTGAAGATGCCGAACGTCCTGGACGCCCAGTTGAGGTCTCTACACCCGAAACAATCGAAAAAATTCACGATATGGTGTTGGCCGACCGAAGATTGAAAGTGCGAGAAATTGTGGAAGCCGTAGGGATCTCGCATGGCTCAGTGGTTTCAATTTTGAATGATCACTTGGGCATGAGAAAGCTTTCCGCAAGATGGGTGCCGCGTTTGCTCACAGTCGACCACAAACACATGTGCAGTTGCCATGGCAAAAATCCATGAATTGGGCTATGAATTGCTCCCTCATCCACCCTATTCTCCAGATTTGGCTCCGAGCGACTACTTCTTGTTCCCAAACCTGAAGAAATGGCTTGGTGGAAAAAGATTTGACTCCAATGATGAAGTCATCTCGCAAACAAAGGCCTATTTTGAGGACCTCGACAAATCATTTTTTTTTGGAAGGGATAAAAAAATTGGAGAAACGTTGGACAAAGTGTATAGAGCTCAAGGGAGACTACGTTGAAAAATAAAATTATTTTTTTATCAAAAAATCTGTGTTTTAATCCAAAAGCGGACTTATTGACCCGCCCTCGTATAGTACATTATACACAATGTTGCATGAGCGATGCCCAATTCCTGCGAACGGCGTGGAATGGACTGGTCTCAAATTTTTGTACCAAATTACGAATTGCGAGTCGGGTGAGGGGGACTTTTAAGAGGTCTTTCTAGTGCGACAACTAAAGCCACCAGACTCTGGCTCTCGCGGAAAGTTTGCATATTGGCATTTTGAACACGAATCTCATGTGTTAAGTGACGAGGCTCGCCTTCGGTCCAATAAATTTATGAACTCCCTAACTTAAGAGTGACATAAATCCAAAACAGACTCAATAACATACACAAAAAAAAAGAACCGAGTTGGTATACTCATCACTCGTAAGTGGTCTGTTTGTTTCAAAAACTGAAACCGAAATTGGCGTTTCTTCGTTACAGGACAATGATCAGTACTTCCTTTGGCACATGTGGACTTTATAAATCTGGTCGATTAGTTAGTTGTTACAGCATAATAACACTACGTTCCAGCTTGAGAATTTACTACTTATTTTGTAGTCTGCAATTTCCATCACTAGTCATAAAAACAAAGAAATACTGTGAGGAGATTCAACGTCATTTCGCCGATTTCGTATTTTTCAACACTTGCTAAGACCTACGCAATCTGCAAAAGCGTAGAACATCAATAGTTAAGAAAACGTCAAAAATGCCGAAGCTGGATGCATTGGGATAAGACGCTGGTATAACAACAAAGTCTGCCAAAGTAGCGGGGCTGCAAAGAAGAAAATGATCGAATGGTGCGGTTAAGGACCTCAAAGGGATGGAAGCACTTCGGTTACTTCAATGGAACAAAAAGTAGCAATAGGTAGTAGAAAAAGGGAGGTACTACTTGAGGAACAAAGTTTTGACGAGAACGTTAAAAGAACGTGGCAAGCAAATAAGACTTGATGTAAGGCCTTTGGAACAGGGAAATTTAGGGGGTCGTATCCCGTTTTGGATATCTGAGGAAACATGTAAACTAAAGTAAAACAAGGCTGCCGACCGCACAGATTCTTGTGTACAGATCTGTTTCATGCATCGGGAGATGACATTGTAGAGAGCATACAGATGTCACATGTGTTTAACGTAGGTAACTGCCGTGAAAGCTCAAGCCTCTTGGGTACTACAATAACCACCACCTGTTCCAGATTCGAAGTCGTGTGTAAGGCACGAACTTCCCCATTCTATGGCTCATGGCACCCGGTTGCAGTGCAACTCCACATCGAAAAGACAAACCAATTCAATGGCTGTCAAATGGGTGAGCACAGGTCGTAGCACACTACAACATGAGATATCCAAGTACCATTTGGTCTACTCTCCCCGCGACTTTGGGTCCACCAGCCACCACGATACTCCCACAAGGGGCCCTACCCCTCGGTCAGGCTGGAACAGAAGTTCCAGGGGCCCCTGACCTCCCGTGTGTGTGGTGTGGGAGGTGTGGCCTCCAGCTTGTCCAGCTTGTATCTGTTTTCCACCAGCTAACTATCTCTGCCATCTGCGATGGAAAATTTCATTTGTAAAGTTACGAATTCTTTCGAATCTCGCTCTGGCAAGGGGAACTCCATTGACATCACAGGCCACAAAATCAAAGGTGATGCCCATAGCTTACAAATCCCTAACATCTGAATAAGCAGGACACATGCACAGAAAATGCATCCAGTCCTCAAGGGGATCTCCGCATCTATAACCTGCAACCTCGCTAAGACTTCTCTTATGCAAAAATGCATTCAAGGAGCCATGCCCAGTCAGCAGGAAGCCCAGACTGAGATTGAAACTCAGCTCCGGTAGCTTGCTTATGGTCGACACGTCCCGAATGAAAGTATAAGTAACATTGCCTTTGTGGCTCGTGTCCTTATAGAGAGCATACAGCACCATCAGTAGGATTTTAGGCCTAATTGCTCCCCAAGTGATAAAAAATTTTCGCCATCATAATACGAGTATCTAAAAAAGTTGTAAAATAACTTTAAAAGGAAAGGTAAAAGGAAGAATTATACGAGCTGACAGCGGAAATAGTAAGAACCTTTCAAGCAAGTAGACACATTGCCTTGTGTGCTGAATTGAAAGCCGACTTAAACGATCTCGGAATGCAAAAGTAGCTGGACAAAGGTTAAATTAATTCAAGTTTTGGTTGGTTTAAGACCAACCCTTTCCCATATTTGGTTTTTCTATAAGTTCGCCTGCTGAATATCAAAAACCCTTGTTTCGATTTTGTTTGAAAATCCGGCGGTTTTCAAAACGTCAGGGGTAACATGATGTGGTTGTGTTTGTCTTTTCCCACTGCAGTCGCTCTAGCATTTTATATAAGAACGTGTGGGTGGGATTAAGGATCAAAAACATTGACAGCAGCTATATAATCGACATGATCTCCTTCTGGAATCGCGGAGTTTTCATTTTTGTTTATGGATGTCAAGATATGGGATCCGTGTAGTTTCAAATATATGTGGTTACAAATATGCAATGTACACCTTCCTTTGCAAACGATGAATCCCATTGCAGTCCATTTAGTTTCTTAGGTATTCAACTACAATTTACAGATGTGATTTTCAGAAGTGTGACCACAATATCACAGACGTCATTCCCTCCACAGGAAGAAGCAAAGTTCAAGACCTTGTTAGTCTGGAAACTCCGCTAAGTATTCTGGGACGCACTCAAGACAGACCTGTACTTTGTCTTTTGCTTCTTTAAAAGCTGCCTTACATGCCTATGCTTATCTGACGGTTTGTCACAGCTGAAGACAACAAACATCTAGTCAAAACCTTCAACCTTCAACCGGTCTGCTTCTTTGGTGAAGTGCTAATTAAGAAGAAAAAACGTCTCTAGGCTTTCCTGCGCAGCAATCCTTCAATCTAAGATAATATGACTGATTCAGTGGAGCTATCAGAAGGCTCACTGACATTTGTAAAGATGTAAATCTGAATTTTTCCTAAAGAAAATAAAAGAATTTTCATATTGCAGAAGTAATAGTAAAGTCCGTCCTATAGCGAATTACGGTCTACCTAGAACACACTCCCGCGAGGTAGCATGCAATTTTACGATCGGATTCTTTTTGTACCGATCACTTAAACAATTTACAGATCGTAAATGAGCGGTGGGGGTTGCATTGGACGAAAGAAGGTTTTGATTTATAAAGCCCAAATAGTTGAAGAAGAGTCACGATAATTAGATAAGCTTAAGTCTACCACGTTGCCAAAAATTGTACACAATGGTTCTTATATGTTTTTGAACCTTTCAACTAATAATAACTCAAAATGGTGGCTTTATCCAGACGCAAACAATCAATTTTTTATGGTTACTTTCAGATCCATCGGAATTATGTAAGCCTGATGAAAGGAATCAAATGATCATTTAGACGATTCACAAGAAAGAAGAAAGAAGACAACTGCGCCAATTATAGACGTATAAGTCTCCTCAACATCGCATACCATCTCTTATCTGCAAATATTGGGTGATCGTCTGAAACCCTTCGTCAACAACCTGATTAGTGGTTAGTGTGGTTTCAAATTCCCACAGCCCCGCAGATTTTTTTAATAAAAAACCCCAAGAAGCCCAAATCGATACCCATCTTCATTTTTAAGACCGCAAATGACATCATTTATAGCGGTGGGCTGTATACTCGTAGATGGATGTTTATCTTTGACATTCTTGTTAAGCTCGTCCGTCTGTGCAGAATAATGAAACCGAAAACCTAATGACAATCTTTAGAAGACCATGACCATTCTCCTCCTACTCTATGGCTTTAAGGCATGGGTTCTACCGAAAGCTGATGAAGATATCCTCGGTCTGTTTGTAAATCTAGTCAGAAAACTCCTAGTCTACCTCCCAAGGTGGTAGATGTTGAGTGAGTGAACACAAAAAAATCTTCAAATCATAAGTTGGAGGGACAACACAAGAGAAAGATCCCGCTTCTTGTTGTCTAAATAGGTGAAAGGGGATCTTTCTGCAGTGTCTTTGTCCTTATTAATTTGAAGAAAAAAAAAGGCTCAAAACCTATGAGCAGTTCCTCTATTTCCCAAGCTGAGCAACGACTGTAGCATAGGTTACAATTTAATCATTATGGTCTCTTGTCGGCACTGGTGCAAGATACGTAAACTCCCACGCTCGACTGTTTCCACTGAAAAAGGCAGTAAAACATACAAAATCTGTTGGCTTATGGATATGTTGCTCACCTTATCTACCACCTACAGAGCGGTGCGAAGACATTAACTGTTACGACCTCATTTACTGTGCATGTCCCGTGACTGATAGTAACCCGTCAGCCACCTCAAATTATCTACCTTCCAACCAAACGAGGCAACCGCCTACAATCCACCAACCCGCTACCTACCCATCCCGCCCATTAAACTCTTTAGTACTTAATCTCGGGCTGTAATTCTTGTTGCCTCTCGTAAAATCTCAGCGTCTAAATGTCGTGCGAGTTGAAACTGCATTTCAAATTAAAAAAAAAAAAAAATTAAAAAAAATCTTTTAAATGACTCCGGCGAAAAAAAAAGAACAACGAAGCCCAAACAACAATAACTCTGAAGGAATTTATTTCATTTCGACAATTTGTAAAATTTTATTACCTCACCGTGCTTCCAAGTGTTTCCAGGAGCTTGCTCCTGCTCAATATGATTGCGGAGGTGTTCCTTTAGTTCCACCAATTAGAATACATGCTCATTGTACGAGTATTTGGTATTCGTATCCCCCACTGCATATCATAGTTGGCGTTTGCATGTTTCAAGAGGTAATTCAATCTTTTATCGCTAATTTTATGGGCCGGCTTTTGTTTGACTTGCGACCGACGCGACGCGATAATACTCGTATTGCTAGACCTTATGCAAGCGATGTGTGCAAGTTTTATTGCCTTCTGATGGGCTACCACCTGAAATTGATCCGAATCTGTATCCAAAATCTATGAAATGCACTGCTGGAGTGAGTGTTGTGGTCATGTATAGATACATACGTGTTTGGATTTCGATGAAAGATATTTTATCGAGGAGTTTATGCCTTACTTTAGGATTGCTGTTTTGATATATAGTAAAGATGCGGATGAACTGCGAAATGTACGCGCTACAATTTAAGTTCTTCGTTGGCCTTAAGTGAGACTATTCAGGTTTTGAGAATAGTTTTCACTTAGTGGAAGGTCATAAATCGTTCGTTTAAGTGATCGGTGGATACTTCTGTATCATGTGTACTCGTATCTGGTAGGTGAGTTGGTGGCAAAAAACTTTGTTGCAGGGTGTTTTTGCGTGGGATAAAGAAGGTCATTGAAGGTATTCGTTTCCAGCAGCCTACAGAGGTATTTTTTTTTTTTTAAATGGATGTCCGGCACAGTAATTAAGGAAACGCTTGCTGAACACTTTTACATTCATGGCAGCATAAATGTCAAGCGTCATGCGATATACGTGCATGCATGGCTTTTTGCAAAAATTGCTATTGGAGTTGCATGAATGAGTTTGCATGTTTGGATGATACCACTTCTTTTTCTATCCCGCCTAGATAATGACCAGATTTAGACGGACACTTTCTGAAGCAAATTATGGTTCAAAGAGTAGGTCTGATGGTGCGCTGTCTCTCTTAATACTTGTTTGCTTAATTCCAACATCAAGAATCGAAGTTTAATGTTAGACTGCACTACAACCATTCTGCAATGATTGATCAAGTCAACCAGGGGACAAAAGGAAAGACAAACCAGCTACCTGTATTCCATCAATCTTGTCAACTACCAATAACTCAATATTGCCTCGTCAAAGACTAAATTGATGAAGCAACCTGTGACGATTTGGTCCTGCCATCGAAAGAGCTAGACTTTTACGGAATGGGATTCGTTTCTATAAGCACCGGTTAAAAAAGACCGACTTGTCTCGAATCATTAATGTGAGACAAAAGCTCTGAACTACGTCCCTAGGAACGCGAAAGACGGTAACCAGCTGGCTGCTCCCAAAAAAGCACAGATCCGTCCCCCCATCTTCAAGAATGTTGGTTAAGAATTCAGCTTTCTAATGGTCTGTCAATATCTTTCGGTGAGCTTCACTAATTAAGGCTAACATTGAGGGCCAAGATCTAGGCAGCAAGACCTAGAGTCAAGTCCAACACCCCGACCGAACTCTGATATTGAGACGATCTTGTACATTCTGGAATACCAAAGTCCTTAGGTGACGGTAAACGACAAGTAGCTGTTCATATTCATCTGCAACTTAAACTACGGCCAGACACACGACAGAGAAAGGTTGATGTTGAGTCGTTCAATCAGAGATCGAAGAATTGGAAGCCAAATTCATTATTTTGCCACGAGCCAAGATTTTTCTGATAAAATTTGCCGTGAAAGGTGATGTTAGCTCAGAATTTTCAAGTTAGATGGCTATTCCATAGCAAACACTCTTTTATCAGAGACCGCTTAAACAATAACCCTATCCCAAACAGTAAACTGACTGAAGTTACTCGTACAACATTGGACGAATCATGCTTATGAGATCGATATGATACTTTATTGAAGTATTTCTACTACTGAGCTAAGGAGTCTAAGGTGTTACAGATTAACCTACACAAGACCAGAATCTCTGCATAAAACCTGCCCAAAAAAGACCATTAAAGTCGATAAAAGCTCGACTTAGGAGGGAAAACAAAATTCTGCTTCGATGCTTTAAAGTCTTCGTAGTCTGGAAAACATCCATTCAAGGTTCGGGTACTTATACAGCTGTCCTTTACCTGTGTTTTCAATAGATTCAAATCGGTGTTAGATACGGAACTAATCGGACAGCAATGAAAGTTTCTGGCATGTTTAATGAGCTGTCGGAAGCTGAAGTTAGTCCGTTGTCTTGAGAAATGATCTTTTGCAATGTGTAAATTATATTTTAAAAGAGCCGTCGCGTACTCCTAAGATCCATTGCAGGCTATAGGACGTTATAGCTCGCGATTATGTTCGGAGTTCTGCAAAGCTCTTGCTAACGTTCAACTCATACCCAGAGATCGAAATTGTTGTTCGACTATTCATCGCTACGTTTCTCTATGGATGCCCTGTAATCTGAGGTGAAATCCATTGGATCCCGTACTTTTCAAAAAAAAAAAAAAATGACTTCGCGGCGTAAGGTGGGTCCAAAAACCTTCTACTTTTTTCTGCGTATGTTGACGTGAAATAGTTCCTGGCTCGATATCTCGTTTAGGCACTACACTCACTACACCTTTTTCATCGAATCGGTCTCAGCTTTGGTTCTGTGCTAAAGATTATTGGTCCTCCCCAGATAGCAGAGCGAACTCAGCTTTTGCTTTGCGAATTCTACTGCCCCTATCCTGTTCGGTACCACCCTTTTCTGAGATCATACTCGTATGTACGAGTAGCAAGTTTATACTCGAATACATATCTAGCATATCATGATATTTCAAAAGCATTTGACAGAGCTCGGCATCAGGCTCTTTTGTCGAGAATGCTTGCATTTGGGATCGACGACTTCCTCCTTCAATGAATTAGAAACTACCTTTCGGAACGTTCAATTCAAGTTATCTTTTTTTTGTTTTTTTTTTCTTTTGGATGGTTTAAGGCTGATATTCACAAAATAAATACTGGTGTGCCTCAGGGCTCCGTTCTGTCTCCGACCCTCTTTTTTAATTTCCATCAATGATCCCTTGCCTACTCCTTCTAATCCAATTTATTATTCTGCCGACGACAGTACTCACTGTTTTTCATATTCGTTTTTGGACTGACGTGCCTGCTCTTTGGCTGTAGAACGGGAACGGCAGCGTATGTTAAGCACATTGAGTTCCGATATTAACAGCATAACCAATTGGGGAACTATCAACAGAGTGCAATTTAATGCTTCCAAAACACATTGCTGTCTACTGTCGCTAAAGTGAAATCTAAATACTCAGCCATTATCCATGATTGGCACTTGAATTTTTGAAACCGAACAACTTTCCATTCTCGGTATGTGTGTCAATGACAACTTACGTTGGAATGACCACACATTCGAAGTCGTCAAAAATTTTGCGAAATGTCAAGGTTTTCTCAAACGATGTAAGAAATATTACACCTCCCCTGATCTGGCTCCAATATTTAAGGCTTTCATCGGCCCAAAATTGGACAACAACACTCATATCAGGTCAGATGCTCCTAAAACTTTTAGGTGATGCCAATATAAGGTACATAGTCGATTGACCCCCTTCGAACACCGATGTAATGTCTCCTGTCTCACCTTATTCTATCGCTATTTTCACACAGTGCTCCTCAGAAATTGCCAGTAGCATTCCGCCCCTTCAAATCTCCAACCATAAAATCCGTCACGCTATGAATGCTTATCTGTACACCCTCAAGCCCACTTTCGGGCGTACCCTGTATTATCGTAATTCTTTTCTAAGCCGAACAACTTGTACATGGAATGCCCTGACGAGCCCTTTATTCCCTAGTCATTATAACCTCCAAACATTCAAGATCAACGTACATTAGTACCTCCCTATCTTCGTTCATTTTACAACGCCCGCGCTGTGAGCAATCATTTTAACTGTGTTAATAACCCCTTGAGCGCTCCCAAATTATATAAAAAAAAAAAGAAGCAAGTACGAGTATCTCCAGTGTTGAGGTGAACATTGCTAGTGTTACTCTGAGGAATTGAAGTACTAAGGGCCTTTGTTCTGGCTATTTTTTGTTAACTTCTGACTTGAAGCCCCATGTTTCCACCAGACAGAGATGCTAAGCGATAGCAATGGCAAAATAATGCAGCTCTATCGTATTCCAGTGCGAATTTCAAACGCCCATCACAGTTTTAAGTAATTTTTATATGAATTAGGGATAAGTTTTTCCGGAATAGGAATACACCTCCTGTAGAAGGGTCACCATGTACCATTTCGATTCAAGTTGCTGCAGGCTTTCTCGAAAGAAATGAGCAACAAATGTAGAGAAGATATGTACCCGACGCATGCTCAATGATGATCCGCAAGATAATGATAGGTTCCATGCCGGATCATTCTGTTCGGAAGCCTGTCCGTTCGATGTCAAGCATTCCATCAAGTTTTTCCTTGAATTTGATTATAATATCCACGGCCGTAAAAACACAGCCCTGCGTTGTTATTGTTGGTACGCTAATCTTACACTATCCTGCACATGTTTGCTCTTCATGCGGTACTAGGCTTCTGTTGTATGATATTTTGGGGTCCGCTATTGCTACTGCCTCTGGAATCGGCGGATTATCGATCGGTATCTTGGGTATCTGCTGATTGTCTTTGGATTTGTAGCCATAGTTCAGGCAGTAAATCTTCTTCCAATATACCTATATTACGAGCGAAAACGTGTTCGATATCTGGACTATCATTCCTACACAAAATGCAGTTCAAAAGCTGCCACAGACTATCGACGTATATTGCTAACAAGTATCGCATAAAAGATGCTATTAAACCTCATCAAGGGCATGACACCTATGTCCACGAAGACATATCAAGTCGTAGCAAATGCCACAATGATTGCTGTGGATAACTGGTGAACGCAGCATGATCCCTAAGACAGCCAGGTCCTTATCATACTCGTATACTCTTCACAGATCTGAGACCGGTTAACAAATGTACATAACTATCTCTAGACAAATCCGCATGCCGATGTTTGAAGAAGTTCAAGGATACTCATTGTCACATACAAAGAAAGTCCCTTTTTCAAGTATTCAAGTCGCTTTTCCCTGAAACGTACACCATTTAACACTCTAATGCAATCCCTTGATGTCCTTCACTTCTCAATTACATGATACACCAAGTACAAAGGTTGTAGTAACGATAGTTTAACTACCTCTCAGCTAATACTCGAAACGAAAAAGTCAAAGAAAATCGATCGACTCCTTGGAACGAAGGGTGTTAAAAGCAAGCTCGTAACACCCACACTCTCAACTCAATTCTCGAGTGATATTTAAAAGTGAATGGCTCAATCCATTAAAACGAAATTAAGCACAAAAGACGGATAACTGCAAACAGTGTGCAGTTAAAAAAAAAAATACATATACTACACACACACACACACAGGGACTGCAAGCTTGCAAAGCCTTTCTACAATTTTGTTTGTTCTTTCTGGATTTTTTCGATATTCTTTTCTAAGAAAAAAAATTGTCATAAGTCTTGCAATAGACTCTATTATCCTTACACTTGAATATCCGTCCGTATGGTGGGTTGTTTAATCTATACCAGTACCGTCACCCAGACACCATCTTTCTCTTCAAACTATATCCATTCTTTTGTCAATCGCGAACAGGATATAATACAGTAATAGGACCCAAGCGCAGGAGATCACAGGGATTAAATGCTACTTGTATCCGGGTCCTTATCAACACGAGCAGGCAAATGTTGAATAAAAAAAAAAAAAAAATCTTTTAAGGATATTGCTTAGATTAAAAAGCGGAAGCTTCCTTGCTACTCCATGTTTCGACTGAAGAGGAGAGAATGCCCTTGGCAGTTGAAGTGAGGACGAAAATCCTTTTTTTTTTTTTTTATTTTTTTTTTATTCTCTTTGTTCGTATCTTGAGGTTTCGTTTGCAGCATCCTTTAAGGTACTTTGATGCACTCACAGTGTCTCTGTCGGTTTTCATTTTTAAAAGGAAAGTGGGCTTGCATGTTAGAGAATGGATGGGGTGAATACGAACTTTTTTTCTTCGCTCTTTAGGTTGCACTTGGAAGTCGTATCTGTAACAGTTCTTGAGTGAGGATATATTGAATCAATAAAGTATGGAAAGAGATGTTTTTTTTTTAAGTTCTTTTTGTGTTGTTGAGATGACAAAGTTACAAAGGAGCATATGATCTAGAAGGGTGTAAAGTTTACTTGATTACCAAGTAACAGTTCATTGATTTGGTTGGGAAATAAAGTTTTACAGAAAGGCTTTGCGATACTTGGTAGGAGAAATACGTCATGTTTGTTTAAGTAAGTTGCACTTTGTAAGCTGTAATGTCCTTTTTCGAACTGTCAAATACATAAGAGTATATACACGTTCGTTGTATGTTTTCTTCAATAGTTTGGAGGAAACAGCAGGAGGTCGTCCTCACAATGCTTAGGTTGGGTTGCTGAGTTGTTGGCGTAAGCCTTGAAACCTGAAAAGTCATATACGTCCTTGTTAAACGGAAAATGTCTCCCGCTGTTACAGTGACATCTACGGTATTGAAAGCGTGCGACGTCCCTTTTCATTTTATGTACCAGTGAAATGCTCTTATTTAGTTCGTAGGGTAGAATCAAATCTAATGTTTGATATATTTTTCACGTTTCTGCGTTTTTACTGCGGTGCTTGTCGTATTGGCTGACGTTAGAAGGGAGGGTTCTGTTTTTGATCACCTCGCTCGTGAGGTCATGAGCTTGCTAAAGTCGTCGCATCGAGTATTGGAATTATTTTTTCTTAAATTTATCTTCCGACTTGGACTTGGTTGGAACTTGGGCTTTTCCGACGGCCTTTGGCAAAACCATCTGATTGTCGAGGAAGAGATTTTACAAGTGTTTGGGAGCGGCGTAATATGTCTCCACCGTTAGCCGTTTATTTTGAGTCGCATCATATGATATTTTGTTAGAGAGTCTCCAAGTCTCTCATATATTTTTATAGCTATTACTTCGTGAAGCTGATTTACAATTGTGGTGTATTACCCAAGGCCGTCTCTTAGGCTCTTCACAAGATTTCATGTTCTGGATCATAACCGCTAACCGTAATTCCCAAAACTATGGGGATATTTCCAATAGCCACTGTATCTGTACAATAACTACTTTAGCTGGTAGTTTTTGCTCCCTTCTTGCGTTTGTTGGTCAAAGTTTGATGACGAGAATACGCTCGGTGGTCACACTGAATAAGCTTTTTAACCTATTCCACATGGATTGCCATATTACTCTCGACGTTGCCTTTTCTTCTTTCACTATTTTGGCCTCCTGCCGGTTCGGGGTCGACTAAAGTACACCCTAAGCATCTCATTTTCAAGTATGTAGACGGGCTTAATCTGGCTAATCTATGGGCTGCTTCGTCTAAGATTGTTAATTTGTCTCTCATATGTTGTAAAGGAGAGGTCCGAGTAGCGAACCTGGCGGAACTCCAGCGGAAACGCAGTAGTAGTAAGGGCCATCCTCAGTATGGTATTTTAGCCTTCTGTTGAGTAGTCGGGGACTATTTTCAGTATGGATTCTGGCCAAGGATATGTTAACGTACGACCAGCTCACCAGTTATAGGCATTCTTCACTTCAAGCCTTATTACTGCAAAATAATAGTTCGTCCAATATTTTGTATGGCTTTAGCTGCTGTATCTACTACCGCTTTTGTGCCATAGTCCATACAACGCGAAGAAATTTCCCTGCTTCTTTTCCGCGCACAATTCTCTGATGAAATCGGTGCTGCAATAAACAAAGGCTGAAGTTCCAGGGAACAGTAATCACATGAATCGGCCATATCCTTCGCTAAAAATAAAACAAGCGATACGTTCACCTGCACAAGATGTTCGAATAAGGCTGATGCAACAACCATCAAAAGGTGTAATTCCGTCAACGGAAGGGTCCACGCTAAGAAATAACTGCACTTCCACATTCCGGGACAAGATAGGAATTTCAATCAATCAGCTTAAAATAAATGTTGTTTTCTTTATGATAAGCATGATGCTGGCCGGTACAAGGGCGGTCTCAGAAGTACCCGATCTGACAAAGAACAAGATAATAAAACGTAGTCTCCTTCTACCTCTATACACTTTTCCCAGTAATGCCCAATAGCTTTGATACCTCCTTTAAAATAGAAACCGTCAAGCCCTTCAAAATAAACTCTATCTCTCCATTGTTGGCAAATCTTTAACCACCAAGCCGTTTGTTTTTTTAGATAAGAGAACAAAAAATAATCTGAGGGAGCTAGATCTAGCAAATAGGGTTCGCAAGGAAGCTATTCGAACTTCAATTCATTGAATTTAGTCATTACAAAGACGAACGTGTAGATTGGTGCGTTGTCCTGATGAAGCAAAACTTTCTTATCCGCTAGATATGGCCGTTTTTCGTAGATTTCATTGATCAAACGCTGCAATAATACCGCATAATATACGCCGTTGATTGTCCTGCCATTTTCAAGATAATCAATAAAAACTATCCCAGGCGATTCCCAGAATACTGACGCCATATCCTTGCCAGCTGACTGAATCGTCTTCGTCTTCTCTGGAGTCCGTTTTCCAATCGTTGACTGTTCCTTCGTCTCAGGTGTGAAATGGTGGATCCATGGTATATATCTATGCTTATAAATCGATGCACAAACTCGGCTTTGTTCCTTCGAAACAGTGCCAAATACTCGCCGGAAACATCCTCACGAAGCTGTTTGTGTTCCGATGTGAGATAACGCGGCACTCATAATGCGCCGAGCTTTGTCATGTCCAAAGTTTCGGTCTATATGCAATAAATAGCTTGTTTTTTTTTTTTAAATGTTTACCATGTCTGCAATCTCACGCACTTTCAGTCGACGATCATCCAAAACGATTTTGTTAATTTTTTTTTAACATTATCTGGCGTAGTGTCCTCACTTGGTCGAACACTGCGGTACCTCCAAAACCTCCAAATTTTGGACGAGCGCAGATGTTTTTCGGATGGCAATAACGTTAAATTTCATTTTCCCAAGCGGAGATGTACACTATCCTGATGATAGCAAACTATGCTATGAGAAATCGGCGGAGAGTTCGAATCGTCTGTAGTTACAGCCAAGCTTTCTAAAACCTCTTACGACTTCCAAGTTAGTTAGAGTATGCGAGACTTCACTAAAAGCGGTCGGAAGGCTAAATTGATCAAGTCTTGGCTGGTTGGCAAGTCACAGCGGAATCCATTGACAGTAAGACAGGATAATAATAATAATAATAATATATAGGGTGAAGTACACTGCGACCTTGTGGTCTATTGTGCCCACTACTTATACCTTGGAGAGGTTTGCTCCCTTTTCCAGAGCCTCCTCACAGCTTAATTCACCAGGACTTATGTTGAGTGTCAGGGCACGCCATCCAGACCAGTTTCTTTTATGAATCTAAAAATGAGCGGTGGATCCGTGGTTGGTAAATCCTTTTCTTGAATTTGGTGTTTTCACAAATATTTAAACCTTTGTTGGGTGAGTGCCCCGCAGGATTCCAGTGGTATCATAGCAGAAATTGCAGAGACCTTCATCTGATGTCCCTATCTTCCTTAGGTGTTCCCTGAGTTTGCAATGCCCCCTTAGAAAACCAGTTAGGATGCGTAGGTTATTTTTGCTGAGTTTTTTGGCTTGTCTCAGACCTTGGACATACCGAAAGGTTCAAGCCCTTTTCTCCTTTTCCGATTTCCTGAATTCTTCGCGTAGGGTTTGTAGATTAGTTTTATCCGCCCCCCTCTGAGACAATGAGGTGTAGGGGAGTTAATTCCAATAGCACATCCATTGCAGAAGTTGGGCATGTACGCATTGCGCCGGTGATGCGTAGGCACGTCAGTTTTTGCACCTCATTGAGAGATGTTCTCGTTGTGACAAGGCTGGTTCGTTTTGCCCATGCTATTGCACCATATGTGATCATTAGTCTCACAATCGCTATGTACATCTATCGCAGAATGTTAGGGGTACAGCCCCACGTGTGATTCTTCCAGAGTAGTTTGCTGTCTAGATGACATCATTCACCGGTATCAGTGTCGTGCCTGACAATCGGATTTCCTTGAGTCTTTGAAGTTTCCTTTTCTTTGTGAATGGTACTATCGTGGTCTTAGCCGGATTGATGTTCAGCCTAGCTGTGAGGCATCATTCCTGAGTTACTCTCAGACCTCGTAAATTTTCTTCGAACTTTCCACTGGCAATCAATACTACATATGTCATCAGCGTACGCCTGATAGCTGATGGTGGTTAATTTTTCCATTAGTTTGTCTACAACAAGGCTCCACATTAAGGGTGACAATTCCCCCCCTTGTGGACACCCTCTTTCAGTGTCTACTCTAATAGTTCCAGCTGCTGTCTGTGTCTCTAATCTAGTGCTCAGCATCCATCTGGATACTGTGTTGTTGGCTCCTTTCCGTTCTAGGCCTCGTATTTTCAAACGCCCCCTCAATATCAAGAAAGGCACACAATGTTATCTCCTTTGAATTCAAAGCACTTTGGATAATTTTAGTTAGCTGATACAGGACTGTCTCTATCGTTCTGCCCGCCCTGTATGCAAATCTGCAAAAGACATCCTGCCAACAGACTATATAAATGCTTCCTGAGGTCAGTTACAGGTCGGCTGTCTCTCAGTAGAAAAGATTGTAAGTTGGCATGGTGAAGCGGCACTGCACTTATTATTGTGGCAATTGAATGTTCTGGACATAATAAAATATCCTGTGACTCTTGCTGTAAAAGTGATGACAACACTGTGGTGCACTACCTCTATGATCGGTCGGCCTAAGCTCGCATCAAACCGCAGGTATTCAGGGCTGGGTGAGTGGTGGCATTACTCTATAAGTTTTGTTAGCCGTAATTGAATGTTATTTTCATATCCTGTACGAAGTTGTTTACATTTTTCATTCCAACTACCAAAACTGTCAATTCCCTTGGCACCTGCAACCTTTGAGTCCCCAATGGAACTCATTACAAACATTTGCTGTTTGGTTCGGCATCAATGCGAAAGCATTTTGTTATCCCTTTGGCAGATTAACCAACTGCCAACCGCATTTATCAATGTTAATTACAAATACGGCGCATTACTATCTGCCACAGATTACGCGAATATTTTTCGAAAATTTCCCACCCTGAGGATGTCCAAACCAAGGCCCATTGTTTGGTCGGCAGTGTTGAAAATACAACTTTAGGCGGTGGTTCAGCTTGCAATTACTATAATGAAAGTATTTGCCTCAAAATATGATTACGATTTTCATCGATCATTGGATTGGTATGGCTGCAAATGAATAACAGATAGCGGCGTCATCTGGGAATACGAAGTGAACTGTTTTTTTGTAATTTAATAAATACGCAAATTTAGTGATTTATTTGATGCTTCTGAATGTTGATGTTTTTGTTTGTTTTGTTTGATTTACAAGGATCAGTATGTTAATTATAATTTGACATTTGACCGTCGTCAAAAGATTTTACAATGCTCGGTAATATTGGATGAGCGGTATGCAGCGCAATTTAGTCGTGGCGTAGTGAGTGATGTTGACAAACATTAGGGGAGGAAGGTCCGGATAAACAACTTGGCCAAATCTTAAATGAAAAACAGGAATCTATTTTCCCGATGTCACCAAATGTGTGCCTTCCGAAGCTATAAGTTCTTTCTTATTCGTGATTTCATCAATGTTTTTCTGGTGAAAGTAAAATTTGACAATGGTTCCCAAGAGATGGGGCGGTCTAACGACTTCCAGTTGCACACCCTAAGTTGGTTTGGGCCTACTCCTACTTGTGCACCCTACGTTAAGTGAGTCCCTCCGGGTAAAATTTGATGACTCTGCGGGCCGGACTGCGTATGCTTGGTTTTGCGCTCATTAACCGCTTAATTCATTTCGGCAGCTTTTGTTTCAGTATTAGCGAATGCACCGGTGATAGCTCGCTGTGTTCTCTCAAATACGTCGATATTATTGGCGTATGTTACTTGTTTCACAGACTTTTGAAAGATTGTGACTCCGGTGATCAGTTGTGAGTTTCGCGCAATCCTTTCAAGTATGGTGTTCAAAAAGTCACATAACAGCGGGTCATCTTGTCTTAAACTACTTACTGACATCAGAAGTCTCGGTTAGGTCATTGCCGACTTTGATGGAGCATTGAGCTTTCTCGATCATCATTCTACTCAGATGGACGAGCCTGATAGAAATGCCAAGCCGGACAAAGCGATATACAGCTCATCTTTATGCTGTCATATAGCCTTAAAATCAATGAAGAGATCTTCAATATTTATTTGGACTTCTTGAGTTTCCTTCAGGATCTGCCGGAGCGTGAAGATTTTTGGCTTCCTTTCGGACCAATCAGGTTGTTGATGGAGGGTTTTAGACTTCAACAAAATATGGGAGATAAGATCTTGTATACGATGTTGAGAGACTTATGCCTCTATAGTTGCTGCAGTTGAGCGATTTACAGGATACTGACATTCTATTCATCAGGCATACACCCTTCTGACCAAATCTTAGAAATGAGTTGGTGTAGGCTCCACATAAAGACATTTCCACCATCTTCGAATACCTCAGCCGGTAGTCATCAGCTTAGATATTGCTATTTTCACTTAAATTTGATCCGGCGGATGGATGTTTTCGTTGTCATTTTCTAAGCTCAATGGTCTTTTTTGGGTGACGGCGGGAAGTTGGGCTTCTGCGATGTTATAAATTGTCCAATAAACGTTTTTCTATGTTCTACGTTCTTTTAACCTGCTGATAAAACCTCCATGCGTTATTCTTGGAGTACGACTTCTCAATATTGTCGATTGCAAAATCGCCTAGTACAAGTTTAACGTCACACTTCGAACGTTGCTCATACTAGTATGTATATATTGTCAAGGAGATGGTAAAATCTGTTTTTGGTAGCATCATCCTTGTCTTCTGTAGGGGTATGGCCGCATATTTGGCTTATCGTAACAAATCAGGCTTTGACGCGGATTGTCATAAGATTACTGGTCTTAGTCCATGGATATGACGAAACCGCCCCGAAAGCGCTGTTTTTGTTTGCATCCATTCTTACTTTCATTCAAACACATTTCCTGCATGGCGGTTATATCAGCATGACAGCAGTCAAGGCTGTCTCCGAATTGCTCGATTGTATGTGGCCTGTTGAGGGTTAGACCTTGTTAGTAACTATCAGTCTTCCCTATTTAGGAACAGGTGGTAAGTCATTGAATTCGTAGGACGCAGGCAAACACAGAGACTAGAAGTTTGACATTGTCGTTTTCAAAAACAAAGTAGCTCGGCATTCTTTATAGGATTTTGAGCCATCTGTAGAGACTCAACTACATATCTTTCCTGGCCCAGATTCCAAACATTTTTGGTCATCGAGATTTGTATGTTTTAAGTAACAGGAATCCATAAGATCAGTCGTCATGAAAACTCTAATGTGTGTTGTACCAAATACTTCTCTTATCAGACTGAAGATAGCTTTGAGAGTTCAACCCGTAATATGAATTTCGAGCGGATAAAGACTTATCAGTAGGTTGAGAGCAGTGTCCGACAAGTTTGGTCAAACCAGCCGTTCTATATGCTATCCGACGTATAGGATATAAATAGCATTTTTATACCCGTGTAGGTTCAAATCACTTATCATCGAAACTCCTCCTAGCCAAGAACTTCTTGGATGATTTTGATGTGCACCGACACATATTGACTGCAGTCATAATCCATACAATTCTTAGTTAACGTATTGTAATATTTTTCAAATTTCGGTATAAAGGCTTCTCTTACTGTCCGCTATGGCTTTATTCCAGTGCTAGGCTATCGGTACCATGTGACTTGAAGCGATCAAAGGGTGGAAGAGTTTGTCAAGTGGTCACATCCGTCCCTACATAGGACGACAGCTGATTTTGGTCTGGAATTGAGTGTACAGCGAGATTCTCTGCTTTAAACTCATTATATATGCCATACAGTTCCAAATGATACCAGTCTGGCTGATTTTCGTGTTTTAAGGGGCTTGATAAGCATACTGCTTTCATCGAGTGCAACTAATATTTATATTCAGGGCTACTTTCAGGCCCTTAACTTCAATTATTTGAACAGAATGAGTCAGGCCATTTAGCTTTCTCCTGTTCATAAAGAGAGATTACTAAATGCTCATCCGTTGTGTGCTTCCGAACTTAAATTTAAATAAAACACATTTATGATTTAGAACTCGAACAATTTTTTATTTCAATGTATTGCTTGGACTTTGCCATTTGTAAATGGAATATAAAACCATTCAAATGTCCTACACGGGAGTTCTTGCAGACGTGATTCTGACAAGGCAACTTTCGACGGCTTTTCGACACATAAAGAGCACGTTGCTAACCTGGCTCTTCAAAATGCCCCATATGGCGAAGTCCCTCGCGTTGAGGTCAGATTTGGACAAAGGCCAATCTGCTGCTGAAATTACGAGTAAGTTATGAATGGTGTCTTTAATCCAAGCCAGATTGGTCTTGTATTTGTGATCGGGTGCATAGTCCTGCTGTAAAATCCAGTGCCTTTTTTTTTTAAAGGTTTGGCTGCCTACGGTTTGAACACCTTCTCATCATTAACAAATAATTTTTCAAGTCGCCGCAAACGAGCTGCTGCTTCGGCGCCTTTGATTTTCGTAGCCGCATTGCTTTCCTCTGTTTTTGAAAGGCTTGACCATCAGCTTACGGTGGAAACACCCACCTCTTTTGCCATTGGATTTCCGCTACGACGTGGATTTCGCTCCAATTTGCCTCTTAGTTTTTTGCTGTTAGTCGACGTCCACAACCGTATTATTTGTTTACTGTGCCGGATTTCGCTTTATATTAAATATTTACCCTGTAGATCGGTACTTAAATTTTCATTATTAAGTATCTTTGTGTCCAAAAATGTTTTTGATTGTATTTTACATATCATACAATATTAATGTATCTTGTAGTTTTAAGTTATTTAATCTGAAATCGGTACTATATAATACTCTGCTGAATGCCTCATGTACTCCGACTATTTAAATAGATTCTCCCTTGTAAGGCTCTTAGTTTAATCTACTTGAAGGCATGACCCAGTACATAGTTAAGGGAAAATAGTTTTAACTGAATGTTCGGAACCAAATTGTGCTCTTCGCAGCTGTCATTGCTAAAGTATAAAAGATTTATGACTCGTCGACCATATGCATTTATAGTGTGTCCATCGTCGAATCTCTCTTGGGTACTCGGCTAAGAATCCAGGAACTACTTGTCAGCTCCGGCACAACTTATAGAAAATTTGAAGGATGTCAAAATGGCATGACTTCTTCTTAAGTGACGCTACAGTCCGGTAAACCTGGGCCGCAACCAACAGGCCTCTCCAGCTGACACGGTCTTTCGCCAGCTTCTTACACATCAGTGATGCACACCAAGTTGGTTGAGGACCCCTTCCACTCGTTCGCACCACCGTATATTCGGCCGTCCTCTGCTACGTAGTCCCCGACGCTCTTCATGACCCAGCCATTTTAGGTGTTGAATTCGTAGACGTCTGACCAGGCCGATGTCGCTGTACAGCTCGTACAGTTCGTGGTCAAATTTCCTCCTCCATTCCTCGTCAATACAAACGTATTTTTTTCCTCAAAACAGCCAAGGGCTTCTTAATCCTTTTCCAATAGTGGCCATGTCTCTGCGCCATAGAGCAAGACCTGAGAGATCAAGGTTTTGTATAAAGCCAGTTTGGTCTTGCTACTCAATTGTTGGCAAGAATTATTCTACGTTCTATTTCCGTACTGGTACTTGTAACTGCGGAGCCAAGGTAGACGAAGTCTTCAACTACCTCGAAGTTATTGCTACCAATTGAGACACTATGACCAAATTGTCGATATTGGGAGTCCTTTAGTTGGTTTTTGCCCCATTTACCGCTGACGATGCCTTATTGACGTCTCGCTGTCTTCGTCCAATAACGTCGATGTCATCTGCGTACTCAAGCAATTGGGAAGACTTGTAGAGAATCGTTTCCCTTCTATTGGCTTGTGAATTTTGCACGATTCTCTCTAAAGCGATGTTGAAAAAGTCACATGACAGCGTGTCGCCTAAAACTTTTGAACTTTTGAAAATCCAGATCTGTCGTAGTGTTAATATTTAATCGATGGTAGACTTCCCTGGCCTGAAACCACCCTGATATGGACCTATTAGACTGCTCATGATCGGACAAGGGGAAAATTTTTTAGGCGATGTTCAGAAGACTGTTTCCCTTATAGTTGGCGTAGTCGAAGGGATCGCCTTTCTTGTGAATTGGGCAAACGATGAAGAGGTTCCATTCATCGGGCACGATTTCTTCTGATCATATCTTGCAGATGAGCTGGTGCTTGTTCCTAACCAGATTATCACCAGCTGCTTTAAATAGCTCAGCTTTTTTTCGACTTTATTCTCGATGTCGCTTCATGTTCTCTATTCTCTGCTATCATCGTCCAGTGTTGATGGTTTCTTCTGTCTGACAGGAGAATTGTTGGTAATCGTCGCAGTTGTACAGTCTGCAGAAATGATCTTATTATATTTTCAGCACCGACTACGATTCCACTATTGGGTTTCTGTTTTCGTGCTTGCAGGCTTCCGGTCTGGTTTTGTAGCCCTGGCTTGTTCTTTTAATTCTTTGATAGATACTTCGAACGCCATTCCTGCCGTACTTTCTCTACTAAGAAGTCTTAGTTCTCCCCGTCTTTTTTGTTTGTAGAGCTCACGAGCAGCTCTCGTCATGCGATGTAGAGCAGCTTTGTATGCCTTTTGTTTGGTTGCATGCACCTCCCTACATTTGTCATCGAACCAGAGGTTTCTTTGTGGTAGCGATTTGAAGCCAATTATGTCAGATGCTGTTTCTCTGATGGCTCGTTGACAGCATTCGCATTGGTGTCTTATGGATTGTGTAAGGGGTTCCGGATTTTCAGAGTTTGAGGAAAACGCGGTCGGCAACGTCGAACGAAAATGGGTGGTCTGACTCGATTCTGTTGTGTTCGTGATATCCTCATCCGTACCCTGACCGGAACAAGGTAGTGATCAGAGTTTCTCATGACTCCAGTTTGTCGAATACTTGCAACAGAATGACACTAAACAAGCAGCTAAGATTCTATATTCTGGATCCCTACGTTCATTTTAAAACTTTTTTATTTGAACAAACAAAAGCATCGTTGGATGATTTATGGATTCTAATACTGTCAGATGTGCCTTCTGTAGAATTTTCTTATTTTTCCAGTTTAAATTATTAATGATTATATCCCCATACAACCAGAGCTCATTTCGCTGTTTGTAAGGTAGAATTTCCTGGTTATGAAAATCCAGTCAAAAACAAACCAACCATTCCCTTGCGTAAGTTGTTTGCTTTTCTTTATTTACCATCACGCCCCAAAAATATCACCATAACCCAACGTTGCGTACATTTTGTTTGTGAATTTATTATTCCAAATAAAATAACCCCAACCTTACAACAATATATGAAAAAAAGAAAAACTGGTGAAAAAAAAATTACAGCCTGAAGGTCATGAAGGCAGAATGGCATGCTGTTTTTTTTTTTTACAACTAAATTATGCAAAATATAGACATTGACTTCTGGAGAGAAAGAAGGACATTTACAAAAATGAGATACTAGAATGAATGTTTGTATTATTCCCTCTCTTAAACGACGAAACAAAAATCATAGAAACAAACGTACAAGAAGAGGGACACATACAACCACTTTAGATGGCAACAGATTTCAGACACAAATGTCCTACAAAAATATTTACGTATGCGAATAGGGAAAGGATTGCTGCCCACTTAAAAAAAGGGTTCAATTTCCATTTATGTTGGAGCATTACTTCCTATAACACGCCTCTGTCCATCTTCGTCTCTGTCAAAGGGCAAAATTAGTTTATCATACAAATGAGGATATTTTTTTTTGAAATTCATTTAGGAATTCCTTACAGAGAGAAACCACAGTCTGTTTAAAAACAATGATTCCACTCCACCATCACCTCAAAATGGCAACAAACAAACGTACGTACTCGTATATCTTTCAAAATATTGTCCTTTCGACTTTTCTCCGTAGTAGTAGGTATGTACGACGGTCATTACTTAAAAAGAACTACTGACACACATACTACGTTTGTTTTTTTATTTTTTTATAACGAGTCCTGTCGCTGTATCCTCTCGGCAGACACTTTAAATTACTATCAAAGGCGGCAACGGCAGACTTAAAAAGGTCCATTGAGTGAAAAGGTCTTCCCTTGACCTAAAATCTGCAAACATTTTGTAATGACTTTGACGTGAAACGTACGGATACTTGGTACTTGGTAGTTGCACTAACTTACACTCGCAAGTTGCACAAACGTTGCATTTAGTTTAAAAATATGCAAAATAATTTCCCCAGAGACCTAGGCGCTTAAGTATAGCTTAGTATAGTGATACTGGCCGGAGGACATTCGGACGGGTTTGACTACTCGTAACTCGTAATAAAATTTAATTTTTTTACCTCAAATAACTTTTAACGTAAATTGGTGTTGAAATGGATACCGTTTGCCGTAGACGTGATGTCAGAGGTGTTGGACTAACTCTTGTTGGACTCGGCCAGGATGCTGTCATTATATGAGTCTAGATGGAATGTAATTATATCCGTGGACGGGTAAAATTACTATTTGGTGAAAATAAAATAAATTAGGTGACATAGTCTATGCAGGTAGACAGTCGGGCTACAGCTTTGCCGCATGGTGACTGAAAAGTGTTTCCCACTACTCGTAACTGCTGGCACGAACCTTATGAAAATATGCTTCGCTAGTATTTTAGACTTTTTCTAGAGTAACTATTAAATTGTTGAAATTGGATTCAGGGTTTCGTATGAAGTTTATTATAGGGCGCTTTATTAAATAAAGTCAGGGGATCAAGTGTACGTGTGTAGGTCTTCAGGAAGTTTCATTCATGATAAAGTTTTACTATACTTTCCCATTGGCTATCCAGAAAGGAGTTCTTTAGGTCGTGAAGTCGACATTTTATGGCATTAAATCGCTCTTGCATCCAATCTTAATACGGTTTGTTGGAATCTTCTTTGTCGAAAAAGACTCGATCAATACTTGGCATTCGTAATTATACCGGAAAGATATGGACCTAATTGTGATAGGAAGACCAGTCATGTACTCTCAGAGCTATAAGAACATCAGTCCATTGCACCGTATCAGGTTATGTATCGTACACACAACATATAGTGGAAAGACGTATGAAAGAACCATATTGGAGTACGATAAAACCACTTGGAGCAGGCTAAAAACCTTTCAAGCAATTAAGAAGTGGATACCGCTGATATATTGTATTTGCGAACATTATTTTCTCGGAATAACAACCATTGTTTTGAAAAAAATGTGCAAACATTTTGACCAAATCTCTTCCCACCCCCTTTCAGATCTTTATTTTGGAAGAGATCGTACATACATTTTTGAACTGCATAAAAAGGTCCCAATAACACAATCTTTAATGACCGTCCCATCACTAAACTCACTTGTGTACACAAACTATTCGAGAGCATTGTTTACGACCTGATCTGCTCTCACTGCAAACCTATCTTTTCACTTTATGAGCACGGTTTTCTGAAATGAAGATCAACAGCTACTAATTCAATAGAATTCGTTTCTACTACTCTCTGTACATTGGAAAACGAAAACGACTTCGATGTAATTGCAAAGCCTTCGATAAAATTTCGCATGAACGGATTCTCCTCAAGTCTGAAGCTCTCGGCTTCAAACCTGGTTTCGTCTTGTGGATCAAGACTAATTTCACAACTCGTCAGTATTATGTTCTTTTTAGATCCTCTGTTTCTGATCCCATTGTAGCTACATCTGGTGTACCTCAAGGAAGTCAGCTTGGCCCGCTGATATTTATGTTGACAATCAATGATGTTGATTTCATTATCAAAAAATGCTGCATTTACTTGCACCCAAAGGCATTTGGTAGTAGTGCTACTAGAATAATCTGCTATCTTCTGGTATGAGAAAGGCTTCCGAAGGCCCTTCATTTGAGTACAATGTCAGCTTCTGGTCAGCGATCCTAAAACTTATCTTCATATGCTACGTAGTACTCAAAATTGTGCTATAACAGATATAATCAATGTTGTCTCCAACACAACATAATGTCTTTTACTTGCCGTCTCTTCCAGCTCAAAAAATATTGCCAGCAGTATTCGGTCCTTAAACACTTTAATACATTAAACATGTCTCGCTATTAACGCCCTTCAGTTTACCCTTGGGACCTACTCTGAAATATCTTGATTCTTTTCTTAGCCGTTCTCGCTTTTAAAGGGTTGGCCATCTATTGGTATCTTTTTGAATAATACGGATTGGTTCAAAATGGATCGATTTTCGCTTGAACAATGTTGGAAAACACTACAAAGTTACTCCTAGAGTGAATGCTGTGTTGCCAAAATAGTGTGTTTCGAAACAAAACTTCGGTCAAAATAATGCATCAATCGCATCGGTTGTACGCAAGTTTGTGAAGCAGTTCGTAAAACTGGTTTGCTGATTGACAACAGAACATATTTTCGTCACCGAAAGCATGCTCCTAAGCCCGAGAACCTCAACGCGCCAACAATTTCAACAACTGAACAACAGTCTTAGGAGAATTTGGCATAAAGATCTCAGATTGTTCGCTTACAAGGTCGAGTGGACTCGGAAATGGAAGCTAAATGACCATCCGTTTCGTTACCGGTCCTCTGTTTGAGCTTAAGAGCAGCTTGAAGTTGACGACTTCAAAAAATCATCTTTTCAGATGAGGCACATATCGATCTCGGCCGCTACATAAACAAGCAAAATTCCCATATTTTTGGGTCGGAAAATCCACACGTAGGCATAGAGAGAGTCAATGCATTCTGAAGGTGTGACTGCTTCGTATAGTTCCTGGAGTGGCGGATTATTGGGCCATTTTTCTTCCGAGACGACAATGGAAGAAACGTTACAGTCAAAATGGAGCGCTACCGAGGCATTATAACCGATTTTGTATGGGCAGAAATTAGGCATTTGGACTTGGGCGAACTATGTATCCAGCAAGATTGGGCTACATGCCACAAAGCCCTTAAAAGATCGATTTATTGAAGACTTAGCACAATTAACTGTGACTGTAATCATTCGTTTTGGTGATGTTGCTTGTCCGCCACGGAGCTGGGATTGGATGCCATTATATGTTTTTTGTAGGGTGACATTAAAGACCGATGCAATGAGAACAATCTTGAGATCATTCAGGCACTCAAGAACAATATTTGTCAAGCTAAATAAATAGGGACCGATGCCATCAAAAATGTATTAAAAATTGGATTGACAGGATAGCTTGCTGCCAAGCCAGCCGAGGCAGTCTTTTTAAAAAGGTACCAACGGATGTTCCACCACTTCTTGGCTCATGTTATAGGGCTTGTGTTAATAATCTTTTACATGCATCGAATAGTGTTTTCAGCAAAAAGCATTCCCTCGAAGCTGATCCTAAATCGGATCCCCTTTTCTGCTTATGGTATTGAACAATAGAGGCTATGTTTTGGGGAACATGTATTACGTAAACAGCTATAAATCTATTTGTTTTGCCAAACTGAAGTATCGGCAACTAGACTATGTCTTCTTTGAATCTCCACTACGGTAACGTTCGCGGAATTTGGGTTTACTCCAAGGTGAATAAACTCGAGCAAGAGGATCTCGGTTGAAAACTCCACCAACAACAGAAATCAGGAAAGTACATTCAAGTAAAGCGTTACCCTCATAAAGTACATTCAAATCCTCTATCCACGAATGTCACACAATCTGTCGCCAAAAAATCGTTGGTTCCACTAAAACATTTGTGGCTAGAGCGACCGATCGATCGAGCGAGCGACCCAGCAGCTACTTACTTACTTTAGGTGGCGCTACAGTCCGGGGTGGACCTAGGGCTCAGTCAACAAGCTTCTCCAGCCAGCTCGATCCCTGGCTAGCTGCCTCCAGTTTCGCACGCTAAGTTGGCTGAGGTCCTCTTCCACTTGCGTGCGCCACCTGAGTCTTGGCCTTCCTCTACTGCGCTATCCCTCGGGGGCGGATTCGAAGACTTTTCGGACCGGAGCATTGGTGTCCATGCGCTCTACATGACCCACCCATCTCAGTCTTTGGATCTTCACTCTTCTGGCTAGGTCGATGTCGCTGTACAGTCCATACAGTTCGTCGTTGTATCTCCTCCTCCACTCACCGTCAATGCAGACGGGACCGAAGATCGCCCGAAGAATTTTTCTCTCGAAGCAACCAAGAACACCCTCATCCATTTTTGATAATGTCCATGCCTCTGCGCCATAGAGGAGGACCGGGATTGTCTTATAAAGGGTGACTTTTGTTGTCCGAGAGAGGGCTTTGCTACTCAATTGCCTTCTTAACCCAAAGAAACAGCGGTTGGCAAGAGTTATTCTTCGCTTGATCTCAGGGCTGGTGTCGTTGTCTGTATTTATAGCGGAGCCTAGGTAGACAAAGTCCTTAACTACCTCAAAGTTATATCGATCGAGGGTGACGTTCTGTCCGAGACGTCGGTGTTGGTTGTCCTTTTTGCTTGACAGCATATACTTGGTCTTGCCCTCATTGACCGCTAAACCCATTTTCGCCGCTTTCGTCTCAATACTCGCGAAAGCGCCACTGACATCACGCTGCTTTCTCCCGATTATGTCAATATCGTCGGCGTATGCGAGTAGTTGGACGGACTTTTGAAAGATAGTGCCTCTTGTGTTTGCTCGTGAGTTTTGCACTATTCTTTCAAGTACGATGTTGAAAAAATCGCATGACAGCGTATCGCCTTGTCTAAATCCTTTCAAGACATCAAAGGTCTCGGTGAAATCTTTACCGACCTCGATGGAGCAGCGTGCATTCTCCATCGTCATCCTGCACAGACGGACGAGTTTGGCAGGGATGCTGAAACTAGACATTGCTCTGTATAGCTTGTCTCTATAGATGCTGTCATACGCGGTCTTAAAATCGATGAATAGGTGGTGGGTATCGATCTGAAGCTCATGGGTCTTCTCCAAGATCTGCCGTAGTGTGAATATCTGGTCGATGGTTGACTTTCTTGGCCTGAAGCCACACTGATATGGATCAGGTTGTTGACGAATGGCTTCAGGCGTTCACACAATACGGCGGATAAGATCTTATATGCTATGTTAAGGAGACTGATGCCTCTGTAGTTGGCGCAGTTCAGAGGGTATCCTTTCTTGAGAATCGGACAAACAATGCTGAGGTTCCATTCATCGGGCATACTTTCGTCCGACCATATTTTACAGATGAGTTTGTGTATGCTCCTTACCAAGTCATCGCCTGCCGCTTTGAAGAGCTCGGCAGTTAGGCCATCCACTCCAGCAGTTTTGTTGGACTTAAGCTTCGATATAGCTATCTTCACTTCATCCAGGTCGGGTGGACGGAATTGTTGGTCATCATCGTCCAAGTTGAAAGGTTGATTCTGCAGACTGTTTGGTCCGTCATGGCCGTTATACAGTCTGCAGAAATGGTCTTTCCAAATCCTCAGCATCGACTGGGATTCTACTACGATGTTCCCTTGTTCATCTCTCTAGGCTTCGGTTCGGGGTTTGATTCCGCGGCATGTTATTTTTACCTTTTGGTAAAACTTCCGAACCTCATTCCTGGAGTAGCATCTCTTAATTTCCTCGATCGCGCGCTTCTCATGCTCTTTCTTCTTCCTCCTGAGAAGCCGGTGCTCGTCTCTCCTCTTCCGCTCATAGAGCTCATGAGCAGCTCTGGTCTTTCTAAGCAGCGCCGCGTTATATGCATCTTGCTTAGCTGCATGTGCTTGCCGGCATTCATCATCGAACCAGGGGTTTCGTTGTGGTGGACGAGTGAAACCCAGCACATCAGAAGCGGCAACTCTGATGGCGTTTTGGCAGTGTTTCCAATGGTCTTCGATGCTTGATGCTGGCGGCATTGGACCTCTTAAGAGATTAAGAGACACTCGATCGGAAAAGGACTTGGAGATCTCTTGCGATTGTAGCCGTCTGACGTCGAATTTTCTCACAGCATTAGTTTGTCTTGGCGTAGTTTGGGATATCCGCAACCGTACCTTGGCTACAACAAGGTAATGGTCCGAGTCGATGTTGGCTCCTCGGAACGTACGGGCATCCATAATGCTGGAGGAGTGTCTTGCGTCGATCGCAATGTGATCAATCTGGTTGACTGTTGATTGATCAGGAGTTCTCCAAGTCCCCTTGTGTATGTCGAGATGTGGAAACCGCGTGCTAGCCACGACAATGTTTCGCCCCGCCGCAAAGTCGATTAGCCTGAATTGGAGGTGGTGTTGTGTAGGCTATATTTTTCGATTGTCCCACCAAATATACCCTCTCTTCCTAGCTTTGCATTAAAATCACCGAGGATTTTGATGTCATAGCTAGGCAGGTAGGTCTTGTTAAGGAGCTCAAAGAAAACATCCTTGGTGTCGTCACCTTTCTCCTCTGTGGGGGCATGCGCGCCTATAAGGCTAATGTTTGCGAATTTAGCCTTGATGCGGATTGCTACGAGGCGCTCGCTCACATGCCGGAAGCTGAGGACTTCTCGTCTTAGTCTGCCTCCGACAACACATCCGCATCTAAATAAGCGCTGCTTTTGCCGTCGATAGCAATTGCCGTAGTAGATGTCGCAGTTTTTCATCTTCTTTTTGTCCGGCCCATCCCATCGCATTTCTTGGATGGCGGTTATGTCTGCTTTGCAGCAGTCTAGGGCCGCCGCTAGTTGCTCGGCTGCACGTGGTCTATTAAGGGATCTAACATTCCACGTGCATATCCGAAACTCATTGTTCTTAAATCGTTTGCGTGGGTTGTCAACAGTAGATCCGTCCATATTCGAGGCTTGTTGATGCTTCGTAACTTAATCTTTTTTAAATGGCCGGGCAGTTACCCCGGTGGCACAACCCCCAACCTGGAGGACCAGTTCCACTTTGAGTGCCCCTAGGACGAGGGGTCGGTTACACCGAAGCCAGTAACCCGTTTTTTTTTCAGGACCCTGACTAAGTCCTGGAAATCCTTTCCGGCTTGAGCTCCAAATTTGTCGGAGTAGCCCGGATAAGGTCTTGTTTTGTTTTTCCGACACTAATCCTGGTTAATGTGCAGGAAACTCGCCATTTGCCCCCTTCACTTCGCAACCTCTAGTGAGATTCCCAGATGGCGCCACGGGGAAGCGTGAAGTAGGACTTATAAGCAGAGCTGCAAGATGTTCGGCTGCTTATACTAATCGTTGCCATCCAACCCAGCAGCTACACAGACTTTTAAAGGTTACTACTTTCCGTGTTAATATCTGACCTGCGTACTATTTATTCTAGCAAAGCCAGCCAGAGAATTTATATGGCAACGTGTTTGGTTAAAGCTAGCTGCGGGCGTTTTAACTTTCCTAAAAATTTGGAGGATGCGGAAAGCGGTATTTTGCACGCGATTTCTTATTGTTTTGGAGTTTAGATATACTTTTTCGTTTATTTGTAAAACACTTCGTGTGTCCTCCTGTAACCCTATTACCGTATTCGACCATATTATCATACCACGGGCACCTTTTTGTAGATTATAAATAAATGGTAAATTGATTCGGCTTCTCTTTGATCATTTAGCCATACTCGTACTGAATCTCCACAATCTACCGTGTATCTTCTTCATTTGCTCGCTGTGCTCACCTTTTTTGGTTCTTCAAATCGTGCTTACATGTCCACCGTTGTGTTTCTTTTCAATGAAGCATTTTCGGACATTCTTTATCATATTCGATACGACAACGTAAGAAATACATTCGATTTCGGAGTTTCTTCTTTCTTTTTAAAAAGAAAAAAATATCTTTTGCAACCGTTAAGTGCTAAATACACGATGTCTCGCCCTTAATCATAAGCTCATTTGTCTTAATTTCCTGTCGAGTCAGGATGATGTTGAAATATTTATTTGGGAACCTTTAACGATGTCGGTGATATTTTAAGAAGATTTTCTGAACATCTGCTGGTTTAACTTTGGATCCACCACATGATGTCATTCATGTTGTGTGCTTCTTCCAAATAAAACAAACCAACAAGACAGACCTGAACGAATTTAAATTTTATTATCTTTGTTGACGAAGGGGTTATTGAGTTATTGGCTCGCAGATGTTCAAAAATTTCAAACAGATATGACCTTGTCTTGTTAATTCGTCTCAGATCGTAATACGATTTATTGTCTTCAAAAATGACGTTCTTCAAGATCGCCTTAGTTTGGAGTTGGTTCATTTCCGAGGGTGTAAATATTTTAAATGAGTTGCAGTTGGTGAATGTCCTTGTAAGTTGATCTACTGGTTTACTGTGTTTTTTGACTCCACATGATCGGTGTAATTCAAAGAGGATGGAGTGCAGCATCTTTATTGAAAACTTCCTTATCTGAGGCAGTGCTTATACTCGTTAAAGTGAAAATTGATTTGTACTCGTATATGTACCTTGACTCTGAAGATATACTACACAGGAGGTATCGCAGAATTTTATTTCACTTCTCTTAGTATCATTTAGTCTTTCCTTCTGAGGGACAGCGTAAAAACTTTAGTTTCTGCTTTGAAGACGGACTTAAGGTAACGAACAGTAAGATAAGTAGGGCAAAAGTCCTACTTAAATACGCCATTAACGTCTAGAGCCGTTGACTAATGGACAGCATTCTGACAGCAATCCTTTCCTAGCCCAGTTTCTAGTAGAAGCTAGACTTGAGTTCGAAGTTCGTGTTCCGCACCAACTGGATTTCCGTCGTCATTGCGTAAATGAACTCCAGCTTTTGTATGAAAAATTGTGCACGCCAACTAAGGAGAGATCTTCCTTTACAAAGGTTTACATCCGGGATAGATTAGAAGACTCCGAGCCGGTGAATTGGTGTCCATTCGATCTACATATCGTAGCTATAACAGGCCACTGTTACAGCTCGTTGATGTAATTCTTGAAACTTCTTCCTTGAGGCTCGTCATCCCATATGGGATTGGATATCTTACGAAGAATTTCGCCCTCTAAATGACCGAGAGCTTTCGATAGAGTCCATGCTTCATCGTCAAAACGTAAAGTTAGGATAATCAAATTCTTAAAAAGAGCCGTCTTTGTTTTTTCGTGATAGGACCCCTCCAAAGAACCACCTTTTGGAAGAGTGTGATTGTCCGTTTTATTTCTGTTGAGGTGTGGTTGACAGATATCATAGACAAAGCCTCTTATTACCTCGAACTTATAGCTGTCGAATGTGACACTCTGTCTAATTCATCGATGTCTTGTTGGCAACATTTTGGTACCTTTCGTATCACTCCTTACGAAAGCGCCGGTGATGGACCACTGTGCTTACTCAATTATGTCCCTATCATCGGTGTACGCTAGTAGTTGTACAGACTTTTGAAAGATTGTGCCTCCAGTTTTCACTTCCCTTATGGTGGAAAGTATTGCTTTGTCGCCGCAGAAGATTTTCTATATTTTCGGGTCCGACTAAGACTCTACCAAAGTGTTTATTCTTCATCTCTACAGGTTTCTGTCTCGTTAACGCATTCTTTGTACCCGTTGGTAAAACTTTCACACGTTGTTTCTAGAGCACAGAATCTCAATATATTTGATATTGCGCTTCTCGTGCTCATTTTTCCCCTTCTTTGGCAGCCGATAATCTTCCCATCTCATCAGAGGCAGTCGTCTTTCATTACATCAGCACGCTTCTTGGTTTGTTCAATGTGCTTGCCGGCATGGAAGTTATTGAGATTTCTGAATATTCGTACGGCTGCTTCTCTACGTTTGATCTTCTCACAGAAGCTCTTCTTTGTCGTGCGCTTGGGAAATTCACATTCGTACTTTGGGTGCTATAAGGTAATGATCCGTGTCAATGGTAGCTGCCTTGAAGTTTCGAACGTCCAGAATGCTCGAGCCATTGCCTTACATGGAAAGCATTATATGACCTGGAGACCGCCATGTCCTCTTGGGTGTACTGGGATGAGGAAGCCTAGTACGATTGTAACGTTGTTCTTCAGACATTGCTCATAGGTATGTCTTGTCGAGGAGGTCGTAGAAATATTCATTAGAGGCGGCGTCCACTTCCCTGGCTTATGAGGTTTATGTAAGCGAATTAATTCTTGATCCGAATTGTCAGACGTTCCCTTATGTTTCGGATGCTCAAGACTTTTTCTTATGTCGCATCTGGCGAACCTGAATCAGGATAAGCGCTGTTTCGGTTCCTATCCTCCTTATGATCGCCCATGCCAGCGCACTTCCCTCCGTTATATCTGCGTAAGATCAGTCAGTTTCCTGGACGTGTTCCGTTAAAGGTGCAAACATTCCATGTACAGATTCCAAGATCATTGTTCTTATGTCTTGTGTTTGTTTGTTTGCTGCGATCGTCAAGAGTAAGGTCATCATCATTCGAAAGGCATTTGTTTATTGCATGTATCAGACATGAGTTGTAGTACGCTATGGCCTTTATCTGCGCTAAGGTGAGCGGATATTTAACCCCGAAGTTTTGACGCGCTAACCCAAAAGGTTACTTCTGTTACAAATGTTCGACATTACTGTATAGTGTTAAGGCGGTGAAAATACCTTTGCCACGTTGAAGTCCCACTCTTGGTCTGATCAATCAACAAGTTATTACTCTGGTGCTCTCATTGATTATGATTATCTTATCACCAATTACGGTCTTGATAGACAGGAAATCGTCTACCATGGCAATAAGATATCGGTAAGATGATCACGGCGTAGATGACGTATCTCATTAACTGATGTCAGAAACAGGCGCAGATACCGGCAGCGACCACAAGCTCAATATTGGTGACTTTAAGATCAAGTTGAAAGCACAAAGAACAACCAAGACATAGAAGAAGAAGACGTGAAAACCTCCAACAACTTCAAAGTGTACCTACAACAATCGAACTAGTGAATAACCTACTGGAGAAGACATCAAAATTATCGGAAAATCATACATGGGAAGATATTGTAGCAGTATTCAATCAAGTCGGAGAAGAAACACTTGGTATAGCACAGCCGGAACGAAAAATATGGATATCTGCTGAAACATGGAACCGTATATCTCAAGAAAGGAACTAAAGCGGCAGCTACTAGCAGTCAATACAACATCGCTGCCAAACAAGTAAAGAAAGCCACTAAAAGCGACAAAAAACAAAAATTAGCTAAGGAGGTAGAACAACTTGAGGGGGTTACACCAGATTATAAAAAGTCTCGAAAATCGCAAGTGTAACAGGATCCAACCAGTCAAAGACCACAACGGCGTGCTGCTATGGAACATAGATGTCCAAACTCAAAGATGGAGGGAACATTTCGAAGAAATTAGCAATTACGTAGATGACAACAACGGAATGAAGATGAAACAAACAACTACACAGACAACAACTTAAGAATATCGTGTGGAGTACCCATTGTCAATGATATAAAGAGGCAATAATAAAAATGAAGTGTAGCGGGCGAGGATGGCATCACAGCCGAATTGCTACGCGCTGACAGCAGAACATCAGCAGAACTTCTATACCCTCACATCAGAAAGACATGGGAAGAAGAAAGTCTACCCTCAACTTGGAAGAAAGGCATAATCGTGATGTAACCAAAGAAGGGCGACCTGGAAGAATGCAGCAACTGTCGAGGAATAACTCTACTTAACTCCATATACAAGATACTTGCAACAATCGTTCAAGGGAGATTTCAAAACAAAATCGAAGAAAATCTACGAGATGAACAGGCTGGCTTCCGCCCACATAGAAGCTGCGTAGATCAACCCAATACTATGCGCATAATAGTTAAGCATTCTATAGAATGGTGTTCACCGCTATACCTGCTGTTCATCGATTTACAGAAGGCCGTTGACACCATCAAAAGAGTTGCAATATAGAGAGCACTAAGTAAGAAAAGAGTATCTTCGCCAAAAAATAATTAACGTCATCAGAGCAATGTACGACGATTCGGATCTCGCGGTACTGCATAATGGAATCATCAGTGACTGTTTCACTACAAATACAGGAGAAAAGCAAGGATGTCCACTTTCACTTCAACTGTTCACAATTGTACTGAATTAAACTATGAGAGAAGTCTGCACGCAGAGACGGGGAATAACTTGTAGTCTCACACGACAACTCGAGGACTTAGACTATGCGGACGATATTTGTCTATTTGTCACATAAGCCCAGTGACATCCAAGCTAAAAGAGAACACCTCGCAAGATTAGCATGATGCGATGGATTAGAGATAAATATCCAGAATACTAAGGCCATGAAAACCTGCAACAGAGGAGACATTATCATCGAAGGAAACCCCGTCGAATATGCTATCTATCTGCTGCTTCTGCTATCTGGGTAGTATAATAACAACAGCCGGCGGCGCAGAAGCAGACGTTGATAATACACTTCGAAAAACAAGAGCAGCATTCGGCCAATTACGACCTATATGGAGGAGTTCTCAGATTTCCAGAAACACGAAGCTGAGAATATTCAACTAATGTGTCAAGTCAGTACTGACATATGGCAGCGAAACCTGATTGATTTTCAGCAATATCATATAGAGACTTCAGGTATTCATCAACAATTGTCTCCGTACCATATGTCGAATATTCTGGCGGAACATCATCAGGAACGTGGATCTGTTGGAAAGGACAAGAGAGAAACCAATTACGATACAGATTAGGAGACGCAAATGGAAATGGATCGGACATACCATCAGAAAAAAAGCCAACAGCATTACCAGATTGGCGTTAGAGTGAAACCCTCAAGGCAAAAGAGGCCGTCCCAAGAAAACCTGCAGACGATCGATACTCCTGGAACTAGGAAAACGCCAAGTGGAAGCCCTATGCTCCCAAGAAGTGGAGTGACAAAGAAAAAAAGAAGAGGATCATGATTTTGTCTGTCTTGTGCCTTAGGTCTATTTTTTCAAAAACTGCGTACAATAGATTGTACTATAGTTTCCTAACATTGGTCTTCCACTAAGGTTTTCACCTAGCAGTCCCAATTATGGCTTGTTTTTTTTCGCATAAGGCTTTGTTGCCCTTTGGCAATTCTGAATGATTCATGTCAATATGTCTTTATAATTTATACGTCTAGCATGCTAAGAACCGTTCAATTCTCCCAGTTACTTCTACCTCCCAAGTTCTATCTTTTAAGTTTCCATGCGGCACTTTTGGGAAAATATCGAACGGACAAGATAGTATTTTTCAAAATGCAGCATTTCCACTCCGTTCAGAGGCCACTGTTAATGCCGCCGCGAAACATCCCAAAGGGCAAAACAACATGAATCAATTAACTCGTTCTCCATATCTATTCTCTGCTATTCTAATTCGATTCAAATGATCTTTCTGATCATCGATGTGAGTAACTCCATGAATGAGGACCGATTCGAATAAATTCACTCTTAACAAGAAATCAATTGTTGAGTCATTAATTGTACGCGGCAATTCAAAGATTATGGATCATCTGGCATCGCAATAAAACACACTTAACGATGTGGCGCATATCGAGAGGAAATCCATAAAATTCAACTAATGCCAGAGCCGGACTCATGTGAAGATACCAACCAACCACACCATATGTAGCATGTGTAGGCAAATAAATCAAAATAAATTGAGATGCTCTCCGAATGGTTCCTCATTAGTGTTTATGATCAAAAGCGTGTACTCGTACTACGACTATAATAGGGATACCGTGTACCCCGTCGAATGTCACGTCATTTCGACAAGATTTCACGTCCATTTGTATCCGCAGAAGCGAACTTCTTGCAAAGACATCGTTTACAACTTCTTGTGGCATCTTTGACTTTAGCGGTTCATAAATCAACTCTACTCGGACCGAATATTAAATCATAGCCACAGAATGGGGTTAAAACTTCTTCCTTAGGGGTTAAGTGTTTTATTACTCTGGGCGATTGGCTTAACAACAACCAAACGCACTCTAGGGAGACTTTTGCAAATGGATAAAGAAAAAACAAAAAAACAACTTCTAATGTAGTTACAGAAGAGTTTTCAAAATACTTAAATAGATTTATGACTCCGAGAAGCCATTTTCTGTGTTCCAAATATTTCAATATCAAGCAGAAGAATCCATCAAATATTTTCGACGACATTACGTGGGTTTTTGTGCGTTTGTCGGATGAGAAATTTGCTATTCGTCTGGCATTGGGAAATTACCATCACAAAGAATTTTTTTTTTATTTTTTTTTTTTCGTAATCGTCGAATACTGGAGAAATTAAATTTAAATTAACTTTGGCAAGGGAGGTAATTCTTATCACATACTCTTGATTGTGGTATTGGATGAAACGTGACTGTGATTCACTGGATTTGTTTAGCTCAAACCATTTTCCTTAAACAGTATTTGGTTAAATGTTCTGTTCCGTGGAACTGCCACATCTACAATGTTCGTTGAAAAGCAACTCGGGCAGCAAAGTTGGAAAACGGTCGAAATACAGAGTCGAATCTTAATCGGCTTAGACGATGGATACATTTAAAGCTTTTATTTTCGCAAAGACGCAAACGACCACAACTGCGGCATTATCATGAAGGTTATACTTTCTCTTGTTATCTGGACTTGATGATGAACTACATCGTCGCACGTCATATTTCAATATTTTAAAGGAGGAGGCCTGGCTTGGAAACTTGTGACATACGAGGGCGGGTCAATAAGTCCGTGACTTTTGGATTAAAACACAGATTTTTTGATAAAAAAATAATTTAATTTTTCAACGTAGTCTCCCTTGAGCTCTATACACTTTGTCCAACGCTTCTCCAATTTTTTTATCCCTTCCAAAAAAAATGATTTGTCGAGGTCCTCAAAATAGGCCTTTGTTTCCGAGATGACTTCATCATTGGAGTCAAATCTTTTTCCACCAAGCCATTTCTTCAGGTTTGGGAACAAGAAGTAGTCGCTCGGAGCCAAATCTGGAGAATAGGGTGGATGAGGGAGCAATTCATAGCCCAATTCATGGATTTTTGCCATGGCAACTGCACATGTGTGCACCCTTGCATTGTCTTGGTGGAAAAGAACTTTTTTCTTGGCCAAATGAGGTCGTTTTTTTTCAAATCGTCATTGAATCGGTCCAATAAGTCGGCATAATATTCCCCATTGATTGTTCTTCCCTTTTGAAGGTAGTCAATGTGGATTATCCCGCGTGCATCCCAAAAAACAGTCGCCATAACTTTATTGGCTGACAAACCCACCTTGGCCTTCTTTGGCGCCGATTCACCCTTAGAAACTCACTGTTTTGACTGTTGTTTGTTCTCTGGTGTGTTGTGATGGATCCATGTTTCGTCCACGGTTACAAAACGGCGCAAAAACTCCTCCATATTGCGATTAAACAACGCCAAACCTTCTTGTGAAGTTGTTACACGATTGCGTTTGTGGTCGACTGTGAGCAAACGCGGCACCCATCTTGCGGAAAGCTTTCCATGCCCAAGTGATCATTCAAAATTGAAACCACTGAGCCATGCGAGATCCCTACGGCTTCCACAATCTCTCGCACTTTCAATCTTCGGTCGGCCAACACCATATCGTGAATTTTTTCGATTGTTTCGGGTGTAGAGACCTCAACTGGGCGTCCAGGACGTTCGGCATCTTCAGTGCTTGTACGGCCACAACGAAATTCAGTAAACCACTTTTTTACCATTGAAATCGATGGTGCAGAGTCCCCATAGTATTTATCAAGCTTAGCCTTGGTCTCGGTAATGTTTTTTTTTCTCAAGAAATAATGCTTAATAAGCACACGAAATTCACTTTTTTCCATTTTCTCCTCAAATTAGTGAGTAGTCTGATAAAAATAGCTGTCAAACACAAACTAACTGACGCAGCAAGTTTAAATTTTGACAGGAGTCAACTGACAGATGCCTGTTGACAGGAGCAGTGTTGCTGTTTCAGTAAAGAGGTCAGAAATTCAAAAAGTCACGGACTTATTGACCTGCCCTCGTACAACTGGTTATTTGGCAGATCGATTGTGTGTGGTGCCTTGGGTTCGAAAAGTTTTCACTAACACATAACATTTATCAGTCTCCAGTTCTTCATCCCCCAGTTGCAAACTCTAAGATTTTGTGGTGTCTTCCCATTTGTGTTTAACAGCGTTTTGTGCTTCTATATACAAGGTGGCGCAAAATTAATCAACCAATTTTGTTTTTGAAATACTGTTTTACTTAAATTTTGAGTGACGGAAATCTTAATTTGGACCTTTACAATTTTTTCTCTTAAATGGAAAAGAGGATATCCGCCGAGTGGCTGCCCCCAGTGTTGATACACATTTGTGCCCGTTGGCATGACTTTCAGCAAGAATTCCGGTGATAGCTGTTCGCATTTCTGTCTCCTTAAGGGCTGTGAGGCTTGTTAGCATTAATCTGCGACTTCAAGTAGCCCCAAAGAAAGAAGTCTGGGATGGTTAAATCGAACGATCTTGCTGACCACGCTAAATCGCCAAAACGGGAGATTACGCGACCAATAAACGCTTCCTTCACAATATCCATTGTAGCTCGTGTTGTTTATGTGTGGTTGCACCGTCTTGTTAAAACCACATGTTCACCAAGCCCCGCTCATACAATTCCGGCAATAAGAAGTCGTTTATCATGACCCTGATGGCGTCCTTAAAAAAATACGGCCCAATCACTCCTCCCGCGTGAATGCCGCACCACACAGTGGCTTTGAGTGGATGTAATAGCTCTTCGTGCATCACACGTGGATTTTCAGTGCCCCAGAAACGAAGATTTTGCTTATTGACGTTACCGCCTAAATGAAAATGCGCCTCGTCACTCATTATGATTTTCGGCACAAAATCGTCCTCTTCGTTGTTGAGCTTGAGGATGGCTTGACAGTAATTCACACGCCATTGCTTGTCTGTTTGTATACTACAGCTGTCAAGTGTCAAATATGATTGATGTACGACGCCATTTGCAAAAATTATAACATCTTCCGATAGGAGGATTAAGTTTGCGCCACCTTGTATTAGTCAAGAACTCTTCGAGACGGAACTTTAATATAAACCCCAGCCATCTCAGCTGACTAATGCCATTGTCAACGTATAACTTATATAGTTCTCTGTTATAAGGAGTTTGAGATAGCGGAACGTTTGAAATAAAATTAAAAAAAAAGTAATTCCTCCAGGAGAGGTCTAAATCGTTCTTATCGAATTGCCTCGGACTTGGGCCAATTGTTCTGCCGTCGCTATTAACTTTAATGGCCTGAAGAAGTTCTGTTGATCGTTGTCCCTTCTTGTACAAGCCTTTGCATCTACGACCACATCAGCTACATGAAGCAGTAGTTCACTTTTTTAATATTGCTCGAATGGGAAGGGGCGAAGCGACCCCGATCAATTTTAAATGCAAAAAATGTGCGACAAACAGTTCCTTTCTCGCTAACCTTGCCATTTTTGAACTATACATATTTTATCCCGACCTCCTTTGCAAAAGTTCTGCAAGATCTCTCCTAGAATATCGGTTCAGAGGGACAAAGAATATCTTCACCCACTTTCGCAAACGTCCATGCTTGTATTATGTAAAATTTTAAAGAAGGCACTGGAGAGTGCCTCAGCTGATATAATGATCTCTTCAGGGCAGAATACGAGTATTGGATTTGCATTTTATTTATTTATTTTATTTATTTTTTAAAACTGACTTGTAATATAAAATTACAAAATCAGGGGAAAGCACGAGCAACTTAGGCCATCGGCTTCATTTTCATTTTCATTTTCATTAGACGATCTTCCGCAGCAAAAATATTTAGTCAACTGCAAGTTAACTAGTCCAATCAGATCTACGACAAATAGTTTCAGGCTCAATGCACTGCTATAGAGACTGTTTCTCCTTGTGGATTGGGCAAACAATGGTTATTTAATAGCAATACGGTCCGCCGCTCAAAACATTATAGGGATGCACAGACCGTAATGGAACACATTCAGCGGTGAATATTATGCGAACTAACTGCTTAAACTACGATTTGAAGGAAGAACGACAGCATTCGACCAAGAACACATTACTTTTACATGGATACGTACGTGCATAGTCGCTAATGCAAAATTTTATGAACTGGGATACGAATTTCTCTTTCAACAGCTTTGAACAGCCATATTCAACAAATAGCTTCCAGTTCCTATTTTCTGTTTCCAAATTTGAAAAATTGCCTCGAAATTGCCTGTCATGAAATCTGACTCCAAATATGATAGCATTGGTCAAAGAAAAAAAAAAAACTTTCTTCCTTTAAAGCTTGGTAGCTATTCACTCTGACATTGCGCTGCTGGAATCCACTTCCTGACATTTGCAAGTATATCTTTCTAGACGAATGTCTGAAATCTCCAGTTTTCGTCGCTAGTATGGATCTTACCGTCGTTATTCAGCGGACTTTTTGCTTACTTTTTGTTCGGAGTTCGTCGAGTAGTTTCTCTAACGTGTGAATCATACTCACTGGCCTGTATGGTCGTGGTGATCATCAATGACTACCGGTCTCATCTGAATAGGAATTTGGCTATAATTTCCTATTTATGTTTTAAATGGACTAACTCAGCTCTCGGATTGAGTTTTAGTCAGAAAATGGCTATCGATTATCTTGTTCATAATACATTGGACATGCTAGTCCAGTTTTTTTTTTAAGTATTTAAGTTTCTATTTGATATTTGTGCATCGCCACCTATTTTGAAGTGCTTTAAGGGCTTAACTTTTGGTCCCTCTACTTTGCTTTGAAAGCTCTTCCTCACGTATTTTGTTGGAAGTTTCTTCAGCGATTTCTTCTTTGGCCTGTTTCTAATTGTGCCCATGTTGGGTAGCCAGTACTTACACTTCACGATTTTTTTTTAACCGCACAGCTTTTATGTCTTACAATGCTTCGTTGATTGCTGTTTTTATTTCCTGGAGAATGCGTACTTGATGGTAGTGCTTGAAGTGTCTGAACTCGTGAAGAAGACCTGAAGATCTGTGAAGCATAACCGATATGTTTTCTTATCGTAGTGTCCCTTCTGTAAACAAGAGTTTTTCAAATTTCGCAGGTGTAATATCTGCCTACCTTCTATAATCCAGTTAACCTTCTGCGGTAGTTTTATGTTGAATATTGTTCTCGCAAGCAATTCGTTCTCGAAGGCAAGCCCTTCTACCGACTTATGCTCGGTCTTTATTCCATCCTATTCCAGTTTTTTTTATAAATCCTATGAAGGATGAAGGGAAACAACGAGAAACAAGAGTTCATTTTTAATCTGAATCAAGATGGTGGTGCCATCTTTCAGATTCTTACAGAACGAATTGAAGCATGGTTCGGTTTGGGAAAGAACGATCACCGCTTCTAAGAAGATAAAGACAAACAATATGAATTGCCGGCAAAAAACGATCAGACTCAGTGCGCTGACGGTTTGAAGCAAACATGATCCAGGCTTAGCGTACATTGTCCTATTGCCGACCGTAATTAGTGTTCACTGATATTTCGTAAAGGAAAGTTTTGACATAGTTTCAGTGCGTTTCTTTTTGATTTCTTCAGTAAAGTCGGCATCTTAAAGAAGTAGTCAGCCGGGTAGAGTGAAAAAGATGAAAATAACTGGCAATATGTATTACGTAATGTCGGAGGAGACTGTATTCACTGCAGCTACTTTTAAACCATCCTTCCCGACGTAAGGCAATGAATAAATTTGCATTTCAATTAGTTGGGCTTCTATAACGCTCAGAACAAATATTTGGTAGACCTTGCCACGGAATCGGAACACTGAATCCGGAGCAAGCTTCAATCGAACTTCCTATAGTTATAGAGTTCGTTCATATGTAGACGACTCGTGTCTTTACACGGGATCAATAATCATCGTAATCGAATTATGACAAAAAATCGGAAGTTAAAGTGAGCCATGCTAAACAAGATGTTCGGAGCGCTCATACGAACAGACATCATACGAGGGCGGGTCAATAAGTCCGTGACTTTTGGATTAAAACACAGATTTTTTGATAAAAAAATAATTTTATTTTTCAACGTAGTCTCCCTTGAGCTCTATACACTTTATCCAACGCTTCTCCAATATTTTTATCCCTTCCAAAAAAAATGATTTGTCGAGGTCCTCAAAATAGGCCTTTGTTTCCGAGATGACTTCATCATTGGAGTCAAATCTTTTTCCACCAAGCCATTTCTTCAGGTTTGGGAACAAGAAGTAGTCGCTCGGAGCCAAATCTGGAGAATAGGGTGGATGAGGGAGCAATTCATAGCCCAATTCATGGATTTTTGCCATGGCAACTGCACATGTGTGCACCCTTGCATTGTCTTGGTGGAAAAGAACTTTTTTCTTGGCCAAATGAGGTCGTTTTTTTTCAAATCGTCATTGAATCGGTCCAATAAGTCGGCATAATATTCCCCATTGATTGTTCTTCCCTTTTGAAGGTAGTCAATGTGGATTATCCCGCGTGCATCCCAAAAAACAGTCGCCATAACTTTATTGGCTGACAAACCCACCTTGGCCTTCTTTGGCGCCGATTCACCCTTAGAAACTCACTGTTTTGACTGTTGTTTGTTCTCTGGTGTGTTGTGATGGATCCATGTTTCGTCCACGGTTACAAAACGGCGCAAAAACTCCTCCATATTGCGATTAAACAACGCCAAACCTTCTTGTGAAGTTGTTACACGATTGCGTTTGTGGTCGACTGTGAGCAAACGCGGCACCCATCTTGCGGAAAGCTTTCCATGCCCAAGTGATCATTCAAAATTGAAACCACTGAGCCATGCGAGATCCCTACGGCTTCCACAATCTCTCGCACTTTCAATCTTCGGTCGGCCAACACCATATCGTGAATTTTTTCGATTGTTTCGGGTGTAGAGACCTCAACTGGGCGTCCAGGACGTTCGGCATCTTCAGTGCTTGTACGGCCACAACGAAATTCAGTAAACCACTTTTTTACCATTGAAATCGATGGTGCAGAGTCCCCATAGTATTTATCAAGCTTAGCCTTGGTCTCGGTAATGTTTTTTTTTCTCAAGAAATAATGCTTAATAAGCACACGAAATTCACTTTTTTCCATTTTCTCCTCAAATTAGTGAGTAGTCTGATAAAAATAGCTGTCAAACACAAACTAACTGACGCAGCAAGTTTAAATTTTGACAGGAGTCAACTGACAGATGCCTGTTGACAGGAGCAGTGTTGCTGTTTCAGTAAAGAGGTCAGAAATTCAAAAAGTCACGGACTTATTGACCTGCCCTCGTACAACTGGTTATTTGGCAGATCGATTGTGTGTGGTGCCTTGGGTTCGAAAAGTTTTCACTAACACATAACATTTATCAGTCTCCAGTTCTTCATCCCCCAGTTGCAAACTCTAAGATTTTGTGGTGTCTTCCCATTTGTGTTTAACAGCGTTTTGTGCTTCTATATACAAGGTGGCGCAAAATTAATCAACCAATTTTGTTTTTGAAATACTGTTTTACTTAAATTTTGAGTGACGGAAATCTTAATTTGGACCTTTACAATTTTTTCTCTTAAATGGAAAAGAGGATATCCGCCGAGTGGCTGCCCCCAGTGTTGATACACATTTGTGCCCGTTGGCATGACTTTCAGCAAGAATTCCGGTGATAGCTGTTCGCATTTCTGTCTCCTTAAGGGCTGTGAGGCTTGTTAGCATTAATCTGCGACTTCAAGTAGCCCCAAAGAAAGAAGTCTGGGATGGTTAAATCGAACGATCTTGCTGACCACGCTAAATCGCCAAAACGGGAGATTACGCGACCAATAAACGCTTCCTTCACAATATCCATTGTAGCTCGTGTTGTTTATGTGTGGTTGCACCGTCTTGTTAAAACCACATGTTCACCAAGCCCCGCTCATACAATTCCGGCAATAAGAAGTCGTTTATCATGACCCTGATGGCGTCCTTAAAAAAATACGGCCCAATCACTCCTCCCGCGTGAATGCCGCACCACACAGTGGCTTTGAGTGGATGTAATAGCTCTTCGTGCATCACACGTGGATTTTCAGTGCCCCAGAAACGAAGATTTTGCTTATTGACGTTACCGCCTAAATGAAAATGCGCCTCGTCACTCATTATGATTTTCGGCACAAAATCGTCCTCTTCGTTGTTGAGCTTGAGGATGGCTTGACAGTAATTCACACGCCATTGCTTGTCTGTTTGTATACTACAGCTGTCAAGTGTCAAATATGATTGATGTACGACGCCATTTGCAAAAATTATAACATCTTCCGATAGGAGGATTAAGTTTGCGCCACCTTGTATTAGTCAAGAACTCTTCGAGACGGAACTTTAATATAAACCCCAGCCATCTCAGCTGACTAATGCCATTGTCAAGGTATAATGTATATAGTTCTCTGTTATAAGGAGTTTGAGATAGCGGAACGTTTGAAATAAAATTAAAAAAAAAGTAATTCCTCCAGGAGAGGTCTAAATCGTTCTTATCGAATTGCCTCGGACTTGGGCCAATTGTTCTGCCGTCGCTATTAACTTTAATGGCCTGAAGAAGTTCTGTTGATCGTTGTCCCTTCTTGTACAAGCCTTTGCATCTACGACCACATCAGCTACATGAAGCAGTAGTTCACTTTTTTAATATTGCTCGAATGGGAAGGGGCGAAGCGACCCCGATCAATTTTAAATGCAAAAAATGTGCGACAAACAGTTCCTTTCTCGCTAACCTTGCCATTTTTGAACTATACATATTTTATCCCGACCTCCTTTGCAAAAGTTCTGCAAGATCTCTCCTAGAATATCGGTTCAGAGGGACAAAGAATATCTTCACCCACTTTCGCAAACGTCCATGCTTGTATTATGTAAAATTTTTAAGAAGGCACTGGAGAGTGCCTCAGCTGATATAATGATCTCTTCAGGGCAGAATACGAGTATTGGATTTGCATTTTATTTATTTATTTTATTTATTTTTTAAAACTGACTTGTAATATAAAATTATAAAATCAGGGGAAAGCACGAGCAACTTAGGCCATCGGCTTCATTTTCATTTTCATTAGACGATCTTCCGCAGCAAAAATATTTAGTCAACTGCAAGTTAACTAGTCCAATCAGATCTACGACAAATAGTTTCAGGCTCAATGCACTGCTATAGAGACTGTTTCTCCTTGTGGATTGGGCAAACAATGGTTATTTAATAGCAATACGGTCCGCCGCTCAAAACATTATAGGGATGCACAGACCGTAATGGAACACATTCAGCGGTGAATATTATGCGAACTAACTGCTTAAACTACGATTTGAAGGAAGAACGACAGCATTCGACCAAGAACACATTACTTTTACATGGATACGTACGTGCATAGTCGCTAATGCAAAATTTTATGAACTGGGATACGAATTTCTCTTTCAACAGCTTTGAACAGCCATATTCAACAAATAGCTTCCAGTTCCTATTTTCTGTTTCCAAATTTGAAAAATTGCCTCGAAATTGCCTGTCATGAAATCTGACTCCAAATATGATAGCATTGGTCAAAGAAAAAAAAAAACTTTCTTCCTTTAAAGCTTGGTAGCTATTCACTCTGACATTGCGCTGCTGGAATCCACTTCCTGACATTTGCAAGTATATCTTTCTAGACGAATGTCTGAAATCTCCAGTTTTCGTCGCTAGTATGGATCTTACCGTCGTTATTCAGCGGACTTTTTGCTTACTTTTTGTTCGGAGTTCGTCGAGTAGTTTCTCTAACGTGTGAATCATACTCACTGGCCTGTATGGTCGTGGTGATCATCAATGACTACCGGTCTCATCTGAATAGGAATTTGGCTATAATTTCCTATTTATGTTTTAAATGGACTAACTCAGCTCTCGGATTGAGTTTTAGTCAGAAAATGGCTATCGATTATCTTGTTCATAATACATTGGACATGCTAGTCCAGTTTTTTTTTTAAGTATTTAAGTTTCTATTTGATATTTGTGCATCGCCACCTATTTTGAAGTGCTTTAAGGGCTTAACTTTTGGTCCCTCTACTTTGCTTTGAAAGCTCTTCCTCACGTATTTTGTTGGAAGTTTCTTCAGCGATTTCTTCTTTGGCCTGTTTCTAATTGTGCCCATGTTGGGTAGCCAGTACTTACACTTCACGATTTTTTTTTAACCGCACAGCTTTTATGTCTTACAATGCTTCGTTGATTGCTGTTTTTATTTCCTGGAGAATGCGTACTTGATGGTAGTGCTTGAAGTGTCTGAACTCGTGAAGAAGACCTGAAGATCTGTGAAGCATAACCGATATGTTTTCTTATCGTAGTGTCCCTTCTGTAAACAAGAGTTTTTCAAATTTCGCAGGTGTAATATCTGCCTACCTTCTATAATCCAGTTAACCTTCTGCGGTAGTTTTATGTTGAATATTGTTCTCGCAAGCAATTCGTTCTCGAAGGCAAGCCCTTCTACCGACTTATGCTCGGTCTTTATTCCATCCTATTCCAGTTTTTTTTATAAATCCTATGAAGGATGAAGGGAAACAACGAGAAACAAGAGTTCATTTTTAATCTGAATCAAGATGGTGGTGCCATCTTTCAGATTCTTACAGAACGAATTGAAGCATGGTTCGGTTTGGGAAAGAACGATCACCGCTTCTAAGAAGATAAAGACAAACAATATGAATTGCCGGCAAAAAACGATCAGACTCAGTGCGCTGACGGTTTGAAGCAAACATGATCCAGGCTTAGCGTACATTGTCCTATTGCCGACCGTAATTAGTGTTCACTGATATTTCGTAAAGGAAAGTTTTGACATAGTTTCAGTGCGTTTCTTTTTGATTTCTTCAGTAAAGTCGGCATCTTAAAGAAGTAGTCAGCCGGGTAGAGTGAAAAAGATGAAAATAACTGGCAATATGTATTACGTAATGTCGGAGGAGACTGTATTCACTGCAGCTACTTTTAAACCATCCTTCCCGACGTAAGGCAATGAATAAATTTGCATTTCAATTAGTTGGGCTTCTATAACGCTCAGAACAAATATTTGGTAGACCTTGCCACGGAATCGGAACACTGAATCCGGAGCAAGCTTCAATCGAACTTCCTATAGTTATAGAGTTCGTTCATATGTAGACGACTCGTGTCTTTACACGGGATCAATAATCATCGTAATCGAATTATGACAAAAAATCGGAAGTTAAAGTGAGCCATGCTAAACAAGATGTTCGGAGCGCTCATACGAACAGACATCATACGAGGGCGGGTCAATAAGTCCGTGACTTTTGGATTAAAACACAGATTTTTTGATAAAAAAATAATTTTATTTTTCAACGTAGTCTCCCTTGAGCTCTATTCACTTTATCCAACGCTTCTCCAATATTTTTATCCCTTCCAAAAAAAATGATTTGTCGAGGTCCTCAAAATAGGCCTTTGTTTCCGAGATGACTTCATCATTGGAGTCAAATCTTTTTCCACCAAGCCATTTCTTCAGGTTTGGGAACAAGAAGTAGTCGCTCGGAGCCAAATCTGGAGAATAGGGTGGATGAGGGAGCAATTCATAGCCCAATTCATGGATTTTTGCCATGGCAACTGCACATGTGTGCACCCTTGCATTGTCTTGGTGGAAAAGAACTTTTTTCTTGGCCAAATGAGGTCGTTTTTTTTCAAATCGTCATTGAATCGGTCCAATAAGTCGGCATAATATTCCCCATTGATTGTTCTTCCCTTTTGAAGGTAGTCAATGTGGATTATCCCGCGTGCATCCCAAAAAACAGTCGCCATAACTTTATTGGCTGACAAACCCACCTTGGCCTTCTTTGGCGCCGATTCACCCTTAGAAACCCACTGTTTTGACTGTTGTTTGTTCTCTGGTGTGTTGTGATGGATCCATGTTTCGTCCACGGTTACAAAACGGCGCAAAAACTCCTCCATATTGCGATTAAACAACGCCAAACCTTCCTGTGAAGTTGTTACACGATTGCGTTTGTGGTCGACTGTGAGCAAACGCGGCACCCATCTTGCGGAAAGCTTTCTCATGCCCAAGTGATCATTCAAAATTGAAACCACTGAGCCATGCCAGATCCCTACGGCTTCCACAATCTCTCGCACTTTCAATCTTCGGTCGGCCAACACCATATCGTGAATTTTTTCGATTGTTTCGGGTGTAGAGACCTCAACTGGGCGTCCAGGACGTTCGGCATCTTCAGTGCTTGTACGGCCACAACGAAGTTCAGTAAACCACTTTTTTACCATTGAAATCGATGGTGCAGAATCCCCATAGTATTTATCAAGCTTAGCCTTGGTCTCGGTAATGGTTTTTTTTCGCAAGAAATAATGCTTAATAAGCGCACGAAATTCACTTTTTTCCATTTTCTCCTCAAATTAGTGAGTAGTCTGATAAAAATAGCTGTCAAACACAAACTAACTGACGCAGCAAGTTTAAATTTTGACAGGAGTCAACTGACAGATGCCTGTTGACAGGAGCAGTGTTGCTGTTTCAGTAAAGAGGTCAGAAATTCAAAAAGTCACGGACTTATTGACCCGCCCTCGTAAATTGTCTCATGCAACACGGACAAGGGTAATGAGCTTCATACAATTTCTGAAGGAAAGGTAATCTCATTATTTCTTGCATGACACAAGTTAAAATATATTTCTCTCAGGAACTTGATGCAACCAAACTCCATGATTCAAACAATAGTTAAAAATTGGGGTACACTACATTTCGTAGGATTTTTGAGGGTAAGGGGAAATTTGCAGCGTGTATGGAGATTCAGCTATAAGCACTGACATTTATCAGCTTTGGTTTATACGTTTTCGTTCAGGAAGTACTTGCTGATGTTGTTCGCTCTGGGTTGCATTGATGGGCATTTGACGACACGGGAGATCGCTCAGCGGCGTAACATCGCCCATACAACCGTTTCGCAGAGACTGAAAAGGCTGGGAATGTCAAATGTTTAGGTTCCTCACGAACTCAGTGAAAGAAACTTTATGGATCGCATAATGGTCTGTGAGGCTTAGTTGAGATGGAACTCGCTTGAGGCTTTCCTGAAAAGTGTGGTCATTGGAGACGAAAAATAGCTGGCTTACAACAAACTTCGGGGTGAGAGGTCATGGTGCGCGCCTGGTGCAACACCACAATCGGTCGGTCGACAAATAAGATTTGCGTCTCAAAAAGGTTATTTGAACATTTGGTGGGATTGGCGAGGTTTCCCTTTATTCGAGTTGCCTCCGCACAATCAGACATTAAATGCCATAATATTCAATGCCCTCAGCTCGATACTTTGAAGCAGGCACTGGAAGAATACCGGCCAAGTTGGCGTACAGGAATGGCGTTGTTTTCCATCATGGCAAAGCCAGACCACAGACAACTTAAGTGACAAGCAAAAGCTAAATTCATTTGGTTGGGAAGTTATGCAGCAGCCATCGAAGAATTTTCGGAGCGGAACGTTGGAGTCCATCCGCTCTACAAGACCCAACCATCTCAGTCGTTGGATCTTCACCCTTCTGGCTAGGTCGCAATATCGGTGTCCCCTCCCTAGTGAGGTTGTTAAGTTGCAAGATTTGCTCAACCTCACTCAGTTCTTGGTAAACACTGAAATTCAGCTTTTCTACCAAAGGCTACCTTCTGACACCTGCACAAATGAAGACAGTTATGTGGTATTTGTGGACAATCCAGTCATGGTTCCACGCAAAAAAAAAGGTCAAGGTTCACCTGTTTTGATAGATTTGATTTGATAAGATTTATTTTTATATTTCTTCGACTTGACGGAAGGTGTTTTTTTTATTGTCCCTGAATCAAAACAAACAACATGGAACATCGATTTGTACAAAATTATGAAAATCTGCCTCTGACGTGACTCAACTGACTTATTGCATTTGCATACACATTATGTTCATTGCATTCGTACTTCTAAATGTAAATCGAATGCCAAGATCATGCAAGATCTGCCATCGGCATTTCTCATCAATGTGCGTACACTGTCGGAATAAATAAATGGCGAGACGACATAAATAACATTATCCCCTTTCGATGGTATAGATACGAGTATCATATCTCAGCTTCCAGTTTCCAGCTAAAGACATTTAGGAACTCCTAAAACGACGAGGATGTTACTTTGCTTACCACATCACCAAGCAGCAGCCTTGGTAGATCTCCATGCACGCTGGATCATTCATGCATTCCATGCATGGAACAAATAAAAAAAAAGAAAAACAAAAACACGACAATGAACATTGTGGCTTTCTGTGGCTTTTCATGTTCTAAATATGTTACGTGGGGGGAGTGAAGTTTAAATTCGAAAAGTTCCCTTTGACACGTAAATCGCTATGCGCGGCCAAATTATTTTTAGTCCCATAATGAATTCCGAATGCTGCTACCAAAGTTTATTGCATTCTTTGCGAGGGTAGGAATTTTTTTTTATTTTTTTATTACAGAATGTGGTTGCTTTTAGGTGGTTCCAAATTCGTCGGCTAGACACTTGGCACATTGCATGGAATTCATTCAAAATATGTTCGTGGCAATAGGAGCTGAACTTTGATTCCTATTTGTGAGGTAAACTTGCCTAATTTCTTGATTAAGGGTTAATTTGGTTCAGTTGATTTGGCTGATTGGAGGACAATCCATTCAATGAATTGCTGGATTAGGGTACGAGTTAATTTTTAATGACTTCAAATAAAGGGTATTAGATTTCGGTTGCATTTTTTGAGAGTCATACGGTGATTAGTGGCAGGTTGCCTTGATATTGTTTTAATTGGAGCGAAAGAAAGAGTTGAAATGGGTCGGCATTTCGAATGGCGATGTTACATAAGCAGTCTGATAAGCCCAAACCTCGATGAAATTAATACAGAGTAAGTACTTCAGGAGTAAGTAACCTTTGCCAACCAACCGAATTTAGTTGCCTCTACTGTCTTCTATAGAATCTATTGAACTGCTTGAGAGCTGATATTATGGTCGATTGGAAAGATTAATTAAGGACTTGTCCAACCCTCGCACTTCGGGGTCCGCATAGTATACATTCCCCAAACCAAGAAAAAGGGATCGAAACTACAAACTGTCAATATGGGAGGATACGCAAAACTAGTGTGGGTTTTGCCAATTAACGTGGTGACACATTAATGACCGACATGCCAAACTCTTGGCGTTCGTTTTTTTTTTTATCAGTTTTAGTTGATTAGTACCATGGCCTAAGCAAGAGTTCGAATCTAACTTGTATTCAGAAAAGATCCGCTGATAATGTACTTGCAAAGGTGCACATCCTTACATTGTCAAAATAGCGAAACACCAGTATAAAACGAAACAAATGAACTGTGGAGCAAGGCTTGGGATAAAAAGTGACGTTAATATGGCGTTGATAGCACGATCTCTCGCCATCTGCCTGTAGTGCCGCACACAAAGTTGACTGAGTTTTAAATTCATTTCCATTTTAGCACCCTGACTAGTGCTGAGAATTCTAGGTGACCTCAGTTCTGAAAACTTTGAAGTAGCCAATGCAAGGTATCCCAATGCTGACTACTGAGGTGACCTGATGTTAATTCATCCACCTTCTGTGGTTCTGTCATTTCTGAGGTTGAAGTTTAGTGTTAATATGAACAGTTTCTCTAACTCAACACTCGCACGTCATAAGTTTGTTATGTTACGAGTACGTTACGATATGAAAACAGGGCTAGGTATAAAATTTCAAATTTCAAGCGAGTAATCGCATCCATCCTAGTGGTTATAACATAATTTTCGATCAGCTAAAGTTTAAGGCAGTGTAAAATACACAAATACATAGCAACAAACATTTCTGTGAGTAGATTCGACTTGAGTAAACTCTAATCAATCGCCGCTCGTTCGAGTTCGAGTTATGAAAAGATAAGAAGGTAACTCTTAAAATGTACTAGAACCAACTAAAATTGTTTTTAAAATTGGTTCTTTCGGTACTTCTGTATGACTCGGAACTTAGAAGTCTAGTGGTAAGTAACAAATGATGATAGTTCACTTTAAAAGGATGTTGATCAACAGAAACTTTAACGGCTCCGAAGGCTGGGTCGCTTTAACTTGAAGATACGTGTTGCTTCTCAATCCCGCAATGCACTTATCAAAAGATGATTTGTTTCTGAGAGAAAGATTAATAGAAAAAAAAACACAAAGTTGCAGCACTATATTTCGGAGAATATTGATAAATATCCTGCTGCCAGGATTTTCGCGTCTAATTTTTCTCTGATCCATTTCATTTTTACGAAAACAGACAACATTTTCGTGCACCCGAATAATATGAAGTCAAATCTTACACAGCTGCTGAGCCTGACAGCTTAACTGCCGAGTTATTTGAAGAAGCGGGTGATGATTGGACACGGAGCACACATTAATCATCAATAAATTCTGTGTCGACGAATGTATAAGGGAGATTGCCTAAACTGTCCAACTACAAAGAAAAAGGTCTCCTGAACATCTCACTTAAAATCCTGTCTGACGTATTATGTGAACGCCCAAGGATATTCGTCAACAATCTGACGATCCCCTATCCATGTGACTGTTGGAAAGCAGAGATCATCATAGATCAAATTTTCAAATTTTTTTTATCTAGTTAAAAGCCGCATATGACGGAGTATTTACTTAGTCGAACTATGCAAAACCATGTCAATCTCTGGCTTGACAATCCAGAGTACGCAAGCAGTCAACGGAGGAAGAACAACATACCTGTATAATGTCATCAAATAGTTACAGAAAAGATCGAAGCCTAGGACAAACCGTCACGGTAGGCAGCTATAACTTTTTAGTAAAGGACTTTGTCTACGACAGCTGCGATATCAACTACAACAACGTAACTACTTCTTTCTTGAGCTAAGAAGGCATTTGGGTAGTTACTTTGAAGAGGATTTCTGGCTTACGGTCCATAAACTTGAACGCTGACGAAATTAGATGAAAATGCTCTCGATCGCTTCGGTTAATTTTTGTTTATACAATAAAGTTGTACAGTGATGTCAACCTCGTCAAAAGAGCTCGGATAACCCGACTTAGATAGCTAGATCATCGTTAAATATCTATTAACGTGGGAAATGAAGATTTTACTTTAGTTTGTGTGTCCAGATTTAATTCACAGTCAGTTCATGTGTTTCTAGACGAATTTCAAACTTTTTTATGTTATGTAAAATCGATTAACCTTGTTGTTTTAGGCGATTTCAATCTGGATTTGCTAAACGCTATTCCTGTGTTAGATTTATATCTTGCGCTTATGTCAGAGCATGGTTTAACCTCTTTAATGAATGAAATTACTAGACCAATTGCAGGTACTTGCATTGACCATGTATTTGCTCGTTTTTTGAGAATTAGTCCTAATGCTTACATTGGTATCAACCTCGATCTTCAAATATCTGATCATTGTATGACTGGTGTAATTTTTAATGGCTTGGAAAGTAGGAAAGAAAAAAAGCATAATTTTCCAAGAAAGTTGAATAAAATTAACTACGACCTGCTGAATAATTTACTGCGTTTTGAAAATTGGGAAGAGATGTATACTCAAGATAATGTATCTACGGCTGTTAATTTATTTTTGACGATATTAAATAATTATATAAGCTCAGTTAGCTATGTCATTATCCCTAAAAAGACAGATTTCAGGCTAAAGCCTTGGATTAGCTGGTTACTTCTTAGGAAAATTAGGCAAAGACACAAATTACGGAAAAAGTGCCTTAAACATCCACAGAACGCTAGTCTAAAGCGTCGCTATAATCGTATGTGTCGAATAATAAATAATAAAGTACGAAAATGCCGCGATGATTACTACGAGTATCACAATCAGATAAGGGCTGCGCTAGGGAATCTTAAACAAGAATGGAAAGTGATCAATAAAATTATGAATCGAAGTGTAACCAAGCAAAATAATTCTGTTGTCTTAGAAAAATGGAAATATTAATGTTTCAGAACCCACAGAAATAGCAAACGAATTTAACAAATACTTTGCTTCAATTGGGCAACATTCTTTTCAAACAAATAATTTTAACATTTGCAATTATTGCTATCCCGAATCCAGGCTTACAGATATTAGTTTTGAAAGGGATAGCTTCTTTTTCGAACCAATTTCTGGCGTTGAGATTTTGAGGACCATCCACTCCTTAAATAGCTCCAACTCCTGTGGCAGCGATAGTATTTCCAATGTTATGCTTAAAAACATTTCCTTCAATATTATTGATATTTTGGAGCATATTTTCAATTTGAGTATCCTGTCCGGATGTTTTCCTGAAGTTTTAAAATGTGCTATTGTTATTCCCCTCCTTAAAAAAGGAAGCAAACATGGAAAAAGCAACTATAGACCAATTTCACTGTTGTCTTCTATCAGTAAAGTTTTTGAGAAATGCGTAAAGAAAAGAGTGTTAGAGTATCTGAACAAAATAAAATTCTTCAGTCCAATGCAATTTGGGTTTAGAGATGGGCTCTCTACTGAAGACGCCCTTTTAGATTTTTGCTCCATTATACAGAAAGGTTTGGATGAAAAAAGGTCTTGTGCTGGACTTTTTTGTTGATATAACAAAAGCGTTTGATATGGGTGACCATAATATTATTCTAAACAAGCTATATAATATAGGTTTTCGTGGTTCGATACATAGTTGGTTTATGTCCTACCTAAAAGACAGAAAACTAAAAGTGAAAATCGAATCCAGCCTAAGTAACTTTATGGTTATCAACATTGGTGTCCCTCAGGGCTCGGTCCTTGGACCTATATTATTTCTCATATATGTCAACTCCTTGTTTACCCAGCCATTTGTAGGAAAAGTCAGGGCTTTTGCAGATGACCTTGGGATCGCATATGATTCCGCCAATCCCTTAAACTTAGTGGCTGATATAAACCATGTTGTTGAATTGCTAAGACTTTGGTTTACGGAGCATAAGCTAATAGTAAGCGATAAGACAAAACTTATGTTTTTCAGTCTTACCACGCACGAGTCTCCAGATATTGAGGTCGTATTCTATGCTTCTAAATGTGCAAGGTTTAACATGTTTCACATTCCATCTTCTGTCCAATGCTCTGAAATGTCTTTCGACGTGAATGTTCCCTGCCAGGACAGTTGCTTTAAAATTGAAAATGTAAGCCATTTTAAATACCTAGGTGTTATTATTGACCGAAATTTAGGTTGGTCTAACCATATTTTAAGTTTAAAGCAATATCTGTTATCTACCGTTCGCTCATTCTACCGTCTAAAGAATCTTTTTCCTTTTAATACTTTAAAATCAATTTATTATGGGATATTCCAGTCGAAATTGCAGTACGGTATAGGATGTTGGGGAAGTGCTCACGTGAGTAAAATTCAGCCGTTGATTGTTCTACAGAAGTGTGTCATACGGAAGATCTGTGGTTCTTCTTGTCTGGCCCACTCCATGGAATTATTTAGATACATGAAAATCCTACCAGTTAGGCATCTGTTTTATTTTAAGGTCTTAAAAATATTTTTCATCCGAGCTGGTTATATGCAGAGTCCGATTTCTAACGCTTACAACTTGAGGAGCCATCAACAATCTCTTGTCGCTATTCCTGCTTTTTGTACCACCTGCTACAGAAATTCATATTCTATTCTATTCTGCAAATTGTTCAATAGTCTCCTTGTAGATACAAGATTCGTAGGTAATTTGCGTACTTGCATGAAAAGAGTTAAACAGTGGATTTCAAGAACCATGATGAAGGGCATGTATGCATACGCCATGAAAATACGCTGCTTCTTTCTGACTCTTTCCATTTCAAAAAGATCTGGGGTAAAACAGCTAACAATAGGCTGCTTCAAAATTGGTAAATAAGTGGACTTATTGGAAATTTGCAAAATTTTTTTCAAATGCAAATATTCGTTCAAAAGTCGGCCTTCATATATTGTACACATAGTCCAGTCAAAATAGACATTTGACTTAGCCAAAATGCGTATAGAGCTGAAAATTTGCAGAGACGTTAAATACATCAATATAAATGAAATGTCAAAAATCCCCTTCGATCCTACTTCAGCAAAAAATTTTATTCAAGGTCAAAAGTACATAATAAAGGTTTTTTTCATTTTTCTCGAAAACGGTTAGTTTTATCGTGAAAATAGGTTAAACAAAAGTTTATTCTCTACCAAAATGATCCAGTCACTTTTTCTCTTACGACTCATCATTCGTGAGATATCGCGGTTTTAATCATTAGAAAATTCATATTTTACATAATATGCACACATTTCCTCACCACCTATGAGGTAATGTACTTGTCGCATTTTTTTTTTACGTGGTTTCCCCAGTAGGTATACTCCACGATCTATTGTAATAAAGAAAGTTTGATCAGATCGTATCCTATTGATTGAAAGAATGGTAATATTGCTAATGATCAAAGTGGAATGGGTTGTTTTCTTCTAAATGTTATTATATTAGATAATTGTCTAATTCTACTTCGACAATTATTTCTTCGTCTTCATTTTCATTTTCTTGCAGAATTTCTGTTCGCTGTTCTAAGAAAAGGGATGCATCAATTGTCTCTTCATTAATATCATAAATATTTTCATCTGTTGTATTTCTTTCAATATTGGAGCAAGTCTGACCCTGACAATTTATGCATACTGGCGAACAAAATAATCCCACTTTTTGACAGCCACAATTCTTACTACAATCCGTTTTGCATTTACAAAAAATAGTATTAAGCAGTTTTTCTGGAGCAGGCGGGAGTAGAGTTTGAATTGGCTCCAAATTATTATCTGTTAATTTCCAACCCCATCCTTCTGGGTCCAGCTCATTGCCTAGCCACACTTGAACTTGATAATACACACGATACAAGTGTTTTAAGGCAGAAGCAGATGTTGGAGACAGACAAGACAACTGTACTGTTTTATTGTTCCATGCAGATTTTACAAACCTCAAATATCTATATTTGTCTATGGAATCAATTTTTTTTGGAGCACCATACATTGCAAGAAGAAAACGAATTCCATTTGTAACGATGTCGTGTGGAGAAGAGTCAATCTTTGTAAATACTTCTGCACAATCAATTAAATCATTACGTTTTTCGAACAATTTAAATACTGATATTTTACCTCTTTTAAAAATTGCTGATGTAGTATCGCAACCAGTTATTGCATGAAAAAATAAAATATGAGCTTGACATTTCGGATATGCAGTCAGACTTTGGGATGAATATATTGTTGATTGTACTTGAGCTTTCTCAGGTTTCAAAAAGTAAATAATTTTATCGTTTGGAGTCCGTGCAGTCAATAATATCAACAAATCAACATCTTCCCCAACAACGACAGTTGTATTTGAACTTTTCCATTGTTCTATTGCTGTTTCAGTTATAAGGACATCAGCATCATTATCAGCTTGTTTTATTGGAATACCAGCAGCTGTAAGTTCTTCACATAACATTGAAATGAAACGAGACTTATTGTGAGTATTTGCAAGAAATTGTTGTTGGTTTGTTGGAACTTTCATAGATCGATCAAAAACGATCAAAGTTGAAATCTGGCTCACTTACTCGTGCTCTAGTATGAGGTGGACTTATCGTGGATGTACTACCTTGTTCTGTCTCGCGCTGTCTTTAAGCTGCAACAATACTACTCTTTCGAGTGTACATTTTACGACAGTGCACGTGGACTGTCACAGATTGCTTGTCTTTCAAGTATTCAAAAAACTTATCATTCCTTTCAACACTCGCATCAATCAAAGTCTTCATTCCACGATCAACAGCAACAGCTTCACTTTCTTTCAAAGGTTTATCACAAATGAAACAAACTTCTGACGTTTTGTTAAAATTATTTAACAGCACAAATTAAAATTGAAAATATTACCAATAAGCACGTCTACTCACTGCAAAGGAATTTTCAAAACTAACAGTATATGCTGAGTTATTTCGTTTACTTCCTTCAAAAATAGGCAGGTATGCGACCCTCCACACTCGAACAATGACGTAGCTAGCAGATGTTACTCTAGGTTACCGACGAAGGGAATTAAGGACTGACAATATAGTCTTTTATTTTAAAATACTCATTCAATTTATACAAGTTTTATTGTGTAAGTAACACAAACCAATAGTTTCTTATTTTCATTTATATTGACGTGTACAGGCTGCATTTTAGTGCATATTATGTAAAATATGAATTTTCTAATGATTAAAACCGCGATATCTCACGAATGATGAGTCGTAAGAGAAAAAGTGACTGGATCATTTTGGTAGAGAATTGTATGATCTACAACTTTTGTTCAGCCTATTTTCACGATAAAACTTACCGTTTTCGAGAAAAATGAAAAAAAAACCTTAATTATGTACTTTTGACCTTGAATAAATTTTTTTGCAGAAGTAGGATCGAAGGGGATTTTTGACATTTAATTTATATTGATGTATTTAACGTCTCTGCAAATTTTCAGCTCTATGCGAATTTTGGCTAAGTTATGACTTATTTTTGTCTATTTTAACTGGACTAACAAACGTACTATAAAACCTGCGAGAGAACACCAATCAAACAAAGGGTGTTTCAACAAGAAGTGTAGGATTTGTTACTTAAAACAAGCGAACAATTGTTGAGATATCCTTGAAACCTTTATTGCGTAATGAAGTGGATACATGGGGATTATTTATGGAATAGAATAACTTCCAAGTCACAAGCTATGTTCTTCTTGGAGACCTTTATCTTCTCAAAATTTTAAATCATACTTTCATAAATGTAATAGGGGCTCTATCTCGGCGATGGTGACTTCAGTGTCCACATCATCAGAGGTGGAATTGTTTTCAGATGTTTGGCGTATACCTAGCTAATACCATAATCCAATAGAAAGAGGTCTTACGATGATAAGACGCTCAACTTTGGCACCCAATGGGTGGAGATGGAGCTCCCGTTCAAGTAACAAAATACAACTTTTCCTTAAGATGACTGACTCTATTGAAGTGATTGATTTACAATTATTAGTTTAACTCATTTCTTTCTGATTGCAAGGTCCGAAAATTCATATTTGATCTAGCAAGTTCATGTCACCTGTGCAAGTGCAATGCATTTCGGCTATGTGGATTATGTTACAATAGTTCTTGTTCGGAAATAGTTTCCAATTGATGTTGACTGTTGACGTCAGTGGTGTTGGTGAAATGACCGTTCACAAAAAATTGTTTATCATATCTCGATACCCTTCTGCTAAGTCCATAATGGCCTTTCCGGCCTAATTTTTAAAAGAGTTCGATATCTCCGTTTCATAGACCTTACCACACAGTTACTCGTTCTGGGTGTATTGGCATCTCTGGAATCACTCGTGGATTTTGCGTGGCCTAGATGCCACAGTTTTGTTCATTTACGTTCCCGCAATCATGCATGCATGTTTTGCAAGTCCAATGCGAGAACGTTCGGCAATGCTGGTGGTCGGCCGGCAAGAACTGATTTTTGCGTTTATTGGACGTTGTACGTTTAACATTGAACGCCGGGTCCAATACTATTCGGCGTGTTCACGACTTGTACTGAGCCCGTTTCTTGGAACTTTTTGTTTATGTTGCGCACTCATGTCCCAGAAGGCACATGATTACATGCGAGAGTGGCATAAATTTTTCGTTTCGTTGGCTTGTTTGAACGTTATGTTTCGTATTTAATTTTACTATTTAACGTTCTATGGCAAATTTCCAAAGATTTATAGATGCCACCTGTCACCATATGCGAACCTTGTGCACCCTTAACTACCGACAGTGTCTTGTACGCGATGGTAAACAGTCACAGCCACTGCAGATGTCAAATCACTTCAGGCCATCTGCTCCCCTGTGGTTTGGACATTGCATTTGTGATGGTTAATGTTCCCAATTAAATTATATATTTCTGTGAAAGATAGTTCGAAACGAAGTCTGTTTGAATATTGGCATCTTTGCTCCTTACTTCCTGGCTGCAGCCCTTCTCAAAATGGTTCGTTCACACCAGATTTTTCAACAGCGATTCTGAATCTAAAACCATGTTTCTGTGATTATATTGTGTCTCTAAGCTTGCCAACGAAATCCGTTGTACACTTTTGCTACATGAACCATTGTTCCTGGCTATTTTGAGCCGTTTTTATAAGTATGTCTCGTCATTCTCTGCAGGGTTTGCGTTACAAGGAGTATGTATGGGCTGCTTTAACTTGCCATCCTTGAACCAGACATGCTCACACTGTGAGTAGGTAGTTTTTGGTGATAGCGTCCTACTTCAAAGCGAATTATTCCTTTTCTTTTGAACTGTTGGCGTACATAGTAATTTCACTACAAGCAGATCGTGATCGGCGGCGTACCTACTAACTTGATATCGATGGAAGTGTAAGACAAATATGTAATTTGCCATCGACCGTAATATGATGATCCTAAAACTGGTGCTGCGCCAGGTGAATTTTCGAAAGTGTCTAGCTTTAGAAATTTCTTGTTTGTTCTCAACGTTATATCTGTATGTTTTTTGAAAATAGTAAATAGGCTGTTACATATTTCAAAGACGACTGCTTTTCTAAGCACTCATTCTCAAGGCACTGCTTTCGTTTTTCCTATACTCTAACAATTCAAGCTACCCGGATGTCTATCAAAGTGGACTCTGAGCATCTTTTCTGCACATGGACTATGAGATGTCTTAATGTACAACAAACAGGTTCAGTCAACGCAGTTCTTGTTTTTTAGAGCACTCAGACAAAGAACTAGTCAATTCTACCACGAAAAACAGTTCTTCTTAATTCGAGGGACATTTTTTCTACTTTAATCGCAGTGATTTGTTTGTCGTATGAAATTGCGCGAAGTACGCATAAATTATTGACGGCTCATGTCTGTAGTTATTTCTTGGTAAACATGTTTCCTTTAAGCCAACTTAAACGAAAAATTCTATCCATAAGCACATCTAAAAACACGCATATCCACTCTTCTGGAAAAGGATTTATAATGTCTGACTTAGCACGGCACCTATAACCAAACAAACACAAAAGTTTGAAGAGTAAACTGCTTAACCAAAAACCTCATTCAACCGAAACAACGTCTCTTCGTAAGCTGATTTACAGATTATCCACAGAAGTGTATGTTGAGCTCTCAGTTTGGTGCAGTTCGAAGATTTGACACCTTTCACACCCTCGACCTGCCTACTTACTTCGGTTTCATTTAAAACTCCTTCAACGTTTCATGATGAAAAATCTATGTCACGAGGAACAAGTATTGTAGGATTATATTTAGAGACCACATGCTCAAACCTCATTTCGAAGCAGTAATTACAGCAAATTAATCACATCCCTTAAACAAGATTAATACTCGTATCAGAGTATTCGTATACTCGTATTTCTTCAATCATACCAAGTCAAGGATTGGATTCTTATGCGAAAACTAGTCGCAGGCGAAAATTTATTACAAGCTTAATTAAGGCGATCAAGTACAATCCGGGCATACATCGTCGTCTTCGTCGTTCTGTAAAGACCTCATTCATGCGGATGGCAGAACCTTACATACACGTACATCCTTAAAATATGCTACTCATTTCTTGAGCAGACTAATCACGGAAGAGATCGGCCATAAATTAGTTTTTTCTTCATTTTTTTTTTGGGTTTTCTTTTTTTTTTTTTTTGTTTTTTGTCTTAAGTATGAAGTTACTAACAGACATGCAGACAAGATGTTGAGAAGAAGAAGAAAAAAATCAAAAAACAAGAAATGGATAACGCGCTACCGAAAAAAAAAAGAAACAAAAAATCAACATAAAAGGGTGACACTCTTCGCTTAAGATGTGATTTATGGTCCAACATTTTAGATGAAAGCATCTGGAATAAAGAACAGAGTTCAGGCAAAGGTCTGTCCGCCTATTATGGACGAAATCAAAGCTATGGTGAGATTAGTTTTTGGAATGTAGATAAATTAATTGTTATTTATGGTGACTGGAGATGGGAATAAGTGCTCTATGATGTATCTATTAAAGTCAAAGCTATTTATAGTGGATTTTCTTGTGGCACATTGAACACGCAACATGTACTGTAGTAACGCCCTTGGCGTAGATACTGAGGTTTATGGAGCTTTTTAATAAATGTGTTGTGGTTTTTTTTTCTTTGTTTTTATGATTTTGATCAGAAATCAAATGTTGAGCGAGTTTGTAGGTCGAAGGTGTGACACTGCAGTTACGAGTATATGACATTTGGACAGGAAAGTAGGCCTCCTACTTGATGTTGATTTCATAAAAAAATAAAAAATAAAAATAAAACTATAACGAAAGGCCAATCGGATTTTCTTCTGATTAAAATCAATTTGACTTGTTAGGAATTTCCATTGATCCATTGATATCTGTTTGAAGGAACAAATAAGAACCTATTGGATGAAAGTAAAATTTTTAATAGTCATTATTACCACCACTATCACAGGCTGACCTTCTTATGGCGATTGAGCAAGTGCAATGGGAAAGGTTACAATTTCTTAACCGCATCTATCATATTGATATGTGTCGTCCCTACTCAGGATTTATTACAAAAGAAGGCATGAGGTTATCAATTAATAGGAGTGCATATCGATTAGACTAACGGATGGCCTGACTTCTACTTTACGTCGGTGAAGTGGCCAATATTAGAATCCATGCGCTCATAGACTCTTTTGATATCACTTTCCATGACTTTTTGAAGTGTTGCCGGTGTAATTTGTGCGATTTCCGTTTCAGCTCCTCTGTAGTCTGTGGCTTGGTAATGTAAAGTTTTTTCCTTTTAGTAACCCCATACGAAAAAGTCTGGAGCCGACAGCCGACATCAGGCGATAAATTGGTGCGTTTTGGATATGATGAGGTTTGAATGATTGTTCCCGCAACAAATTCATTGTCTCACGAGCGGTTGCCCCATTTGTCTCAAATCAAATGTGCTCGATATTGTTGTCCGCTTGCATAAGTGGAAAGAGAAAGTCCTGAGGCGTTGTTCTGTTGCGATATCTATTGACTGTAACCCTTGCAGTCGCATCATTTTCGAAGAAATATGACCCATAAACCCTACGCGAGGATATGCCACACCAAACAGTAATACGAAGGCTGAATGTAAGGGACGTTGATGGGGATGTTTGGGATTCTGTGTGCCCCAAAATCTTCAATTTTGTTCCTTCGCTGATAATAAGACGTGGTATTTTCCACTCGCAACGGCCCAAGGGCTTCTTAATCTTTCTTCAATAATGTCCATGTTTCTGCGCTATAGAGCATAGACGGAGATGATTAAGGCCTTGCATAAGGGCAGTTTGGTCTTGCGAGAGAGGCCTCTACTACCTTGTGTTCTGAACTCGAAAAAAAAACAGCGATTGGCAATTTTTTTTTTGATATTTTGGACAGCTCTGCCGTACTTTAAACGTTTTGGTGGTCATCAAGATTGAGTTGTTGGACCATTGGATTTTACATACCCAACTATGTTGAATGACATCGCGTTTATGTTTCAGGATCAGCTGCAACACTCTCACGAATGATCTGAATGTTTTCGGTTGGTCGTCCACAACAGAGTCTGCCCTTACGTCTCACATCTCTAACATTCCAATATCGCTCAAATTTCGCCACCACCATTAAATTGCCGGTACGCGCGTTGAGTGTACATTTTGCTGTGCGATCGTGTTGTTCTCCATTATTTAATCTCCCAAGCCTTATGTCCGAAAAAAAAGTATTATTAACAATTTTCTATTAATATAAAAGTTATTTTGTTAATTTCTTTTGATATAAAAAGGGCTTTTGGTTCATCCTGTACAAATAGCATCTTTTTGCCTCCGCGAAAATATAGGATTTTGTTAGAGAAGTTTTATGAACATGTTCCAACTCAAAGGTCTTATGGACGCTGCTGGTTTTTTCGTTTTAAAAGTGGTGATTGTGTCACCGAAATCCTAGGCCAACCATCAACCTTGGAATCAGTACAAAATATTCGCTGATAGAAGTGAAAGGTGTACTATGAACTGCTAAATAACCGTCAACTTCCGATTAAATTGATTTGAAAGAAATAGAAAGTTAAAACGAAAACGACCAGAGACATGGATCAGTTATTTTCCATCATGCCAATGCGCGTCCACATTTTGCAGACCAAGTAAAAAGCTATTTGGCAAACCTAAATTGGGAAGCTCTGCCCCAACCACCGTTTTCAGCAGATTTGAATCCTTCTGATTACTACTTGTTTCGATTGATGCAGCATGAACTTTCGGAAGAGCACTTTCATTTCATTGAAGAAACGAAAAATGGGCTTAATGAAAGGTTGGCCTCAAAAGACGAGCATTCGTATTAGCGCGGAATCGATCAACTGCAAAAAAGATGGGAAAAATCGTAGCTAACAATAGTGAGTTTTGTTTTTAGCGAACAATTTCTGGCTCGTTTGAATTTTTTTTCCGGTATGACTGCAACGCCTTCTATACGACCAAAAACTGAGGCAAAAAAAAAAACTACAATGTGCCAAACGTATTAAAATTGTTAGTCGTTCGTCGAAAACATAAGAAATTCTGCCTCATCCTCCATCCCAACGCTCATTTATAATAACATTCCAGCTGTCAGCTCTTTGGACAAAGCCAATCTGTTGGTCCACACTTTGCAGCCAGCTCATTGCTTCCAGATTGTGCTTTGTCTCCACCTACACTTGAGTGCGTCGAATCTTCAATGAGACGAATCCGTTTTTGCCCTTGTGTAGTAGCAAGAGTATTTAAAGGTCTTAACATTCACAAATCCGCTGGTCCAGATGGTATACCTCCTCTTCTTCTGAGGAGGTATTCTTCTACGCCGGCAAAACCACTGCGTAAGCTTTTCCATCAATCCAACTCTTTAGGACACTTTCCGTAAAAAAGGCGAATCTTCTTCTTTCTCCTCTTGTAGACGCATTGCACACTTTCCAAGGTCATGAAAACGCTGAATAATCGTCAGATCATGAAATATCTCGAAACACGAACTTAATGACCGGCAGTACGGTTTTCGTAGCAACAGGTCCACTGGTGATTTGATGGCATGTCTTACCGAAAGGTGGAACAAAAGTTTACATCAATCTGGCGAAAGCAAGATATGTAGTTGCACTTGATAATTCTAAGGCATCTGATAGAGTTTGGCATCAGGCTCTTTTGTCGAAAATGCGTGCATTTGGGATCGACGACTCTCCTCTTCAATGGATTAGAAATTACCTCTCGGAACGTTCAATTCACGTTGTCTTGGATGGTTTCAAGTGTGATATTCACAACATAAATGCTGGTTTGCCCCAGTGTTCCGTTCTGTCTCCGACAGTCTTTTTAATCTGCATCAACGATCTCTTGTCTGCTACTTCTAATCCAGTACTTGTATATTCCTTTGCTGACGACAGTACTCTCTGCTTTTCATATTCGTTCCCGGATTCACGTCCCTGCTCTTCGGCTGTAGAACGGGAGTGGCAGCTTATGATAAGCTCATTAAGTTCCGATACTAACAGCATAACCAATTGGGGAACTATTAACAGAGTGGAATTTAATGCTTCCAGAACACTAGCTGTCTGCTGTCGCTAGAGCGAAATTCAAATGCCCAGCCATTATCCATGGATGGCACTTGCATCGTCGAAACCAAAAAACTTCTCATTTTGGTATGACGTCTTACGTTGGAAGGACCACATATTCGAAGTCGCCAAAAATATTCATCTATGTACTTCACTTCAAGAAACCTAGACATTTTGCAGCATTTCTGTCGACATCAAAAATGGCATCACCCAACAAATATAATGGATAGCAATATACTCGTATACATTTGAGCACCTTTAGAAATAAATAGTATAAGAGACAGAATGAAGCCCTTGGGCACACCAACATGTATAATATTTTTGGAATAAAATACCTTAAGCCGTTTAAAATAACTTGAATTGAATGAATTGAATGTTCAGAAAGGTAATTTCAAATCATCGGCCAAATAAACGCGTTTTTGACAAGGGAGCCTGATGTCAAATTCCATCAATTGCCTATGGGTGCACACTTTGAATACAGTGCTCGTTGAAACATTGCATCAAATCACCTGCGAAAACGAAAACCGTACTGCCAGTCGGTTTGTTAGTGTTTCCAAGACTCTGTAAGATGACCGATAAAAAAAATCGTCAAGCAAAATTTCTAATATTTTCGACGAAAGTTGGTGTTCGCTGTTGGTCTGGTCTTGTGAGACCTATGGGCTTCTCTACCTACTGTAATCATGTTCGAACTGTCTACGCACACCAATTTCCTAAGAATTCTTTTAAGGGTGTTGTGGAAAAATATACACGAGACAACTCGTCGCCTCCTCCGAAGGTCTTTTGGAATAGAAAATCTTGAAGAAGTAATGCCTTTGTTAACTAGAGAGTTCTCTATCGTCTTTTGCACAGCCGATCGAATTTGGCAGCGTGCTCAAAAGAGGTATAGCTGCGCATAACTCGTCTCTTTAGAAAGCGGCTTTAGAGCCGTTAAATGGACAATTTTTAGCGATTTCGTACACTTTAGTTTTTTTTTGAGAGGTTTGTTGCATTTAAGGCATCTCGTCGGAGGAAGGCTTATATTGACATGGGGCTGAAAAGGGTCTTGAATCCGATATTTTTGTGGTTGTTGCAGCTCAGATGGTTTCCTTTCATAGCTGACGAACGATGCTGAATTTGCATTCATTCGGAGCCATTCTTTGTATATTAGTTTGTGGATAGTGGGTACTAGTCTATTCAACTACGGCCTAACGATCAGCAGAACTGAGTGTTCAGCACAGATGTCCTTCAGTGCCATTTCTCTTTTCCCTATACTCTATCTTTCATGCTATCAGGGGTCCTTTATGTAGCTTTAAAGGCCCTCTCGAGGGTAGCTGTTTATGGGGTGTTAGCTTGCTGCCACTACTACTCTAAGTGTTGATTGCTAATGAATGTAGAGCATCAAATGTTCTGGCAATCTCTTCTGATCTAGGTTTTCAACGTAGAACTTCATAATACTAACTTTTCATGGGGATGTGCGCATTCCTACCTACGACAAGACTGTGATACATGTCTGTGTTGGCAGTTCTGAAAATCGGACGTCTAGAATAGTAAATGAGTGTCGAACGCAATACAGTTTACCGAATTATGTGCTGGCTACAACGAAATCGTGGCATTATCGTCCATGCTATGTCTACTATTTGAATTTTCAAAGGTATCCTCTTAGCTTTGCATTCAAATACCTTAAGATAATTTTTAGTTTTGTCTAAGACATTTCTTGCGCGTATGTCTTTTGTTACAGTCTGTGTGTTTTTTAAATCCATTATCTTTCCCCCCCCCCCCCCCCCCCCCCCATATCCAACTGATGGTGATGGTGAATTTACCTTTAATTCGAATCGTCATGTAGCTTTCGCTTACACACTGTAAATTTAAAGCTTCTTGCTTGAGTCTTCCGCGGACAAAAAATCCACACACCATCTCACTGCTTAAATGGGGTAATATTAGCTTGTAAGTATGTACTTGTACGCTCTTAAAAACCTTAGTTTATGTGGTCGTTAACAGTTCCTTTTTTTTATCCGAGGTTTTCGGTTGCTGATTTACAGTGCACTTTTCCTTTGCAAAGTTAATTTCAAGCCCATACTCAAGGCTGTTTTTTTTTCTGCTTAACATTTGTCTTTCTTCCTAGTTTATGAATCCGCTGTTCAAAGGGTAATAAACAACTGTGAGGAACAGGTTTATTCTGTAAAATGTCCACATCCATAGCTCCAAGAACAGGTGCGCTTATACCTTATTTCGGCCCCGTAGCCACTTTTAAGTTGCGTACTAAGATAATGTATGACGGCAAAGGACACAACCAATAGCTTGAGTGGACTAAGTTTTGGTTATGTCCTAGATCGAAGCGAAATTGTGGAGAACAAGATGACCGAGAATTGTTTTTTGATAATACACGAGGCTGCACCTTTCATTACTGAACCTACGAAGGGCTACCCGCCTTATCTACAATATGATTGACACTTGCACCTCCATTGACTCATAAAGTTATCATGAATGATGTTGTGCACTTCGTGAATGAATATCTGCAGCTTTGATCAATAAGATTTCCCATACCGTTTTTGAAACGCTCACTTTTGCGTTTTACTCCTGAGATCAAGACCGAAACATGTACTTTCTCTGTTAAATACTTTAGCCAATGCCGTGTCCAGTTTTTTTTGATAATCTTAATTCGGCAGCCATAAATCAAAATGTCATAGTTGCTGTGTATTGGCAACTGTTGGAAGTTTCGCGGCGTGACGTATACATGTCACAACATACGAGCATGCTATGGTTTGCTATAAAATTTAAAGAAATCATTGTTAGCTCGTTTAATGAGATAACCATGCGTGGAATAACAAGTATCCACCATCCTACTCATAAATCGAGACTTTAATCCAAGACATACGAGTACCCATACGTTGTTTTACCTTCACTTATGAATTCAGATCTTGACGGGCATGCACAACACGACTATGTGGACAACTGTGGGGATTAAGGTTACCTAAAAAAGGCACAAGAAAGTCTTCTCATTTGCCATTCAAAACCCTCTTTTTTTAAGTCACTTAAGGTGAATTTTTTTTGCCGTTCCTGCCACCGGCCATATGAAGATATCAACGAAAGTCAAGGTAAGAACATGCACAAGCGTAAGTATTGTTCCCTTTCCAGATTTATGCCTTCGATTTGGTTTACGCAAATTTTTTCATGTCCAAAGTAAATATAGTCCGCAGTATTCGAGTAAGTTAACGTACTCGTATCTCCGTTTCAATCGAATACAAAGCCTGGTTGCATGAATAAAAGCGTGAATGTGCAGCTATCTCGATGAGCCTCATTCTCCCAAACTGCTTATTACTTAACATTCATTTTACTTCCAATTTTGTGCGATTACACTTTTTCTCTCGGGGTAATGGGTCGGGTTAAAGGCTTTTAATCGCTTCAAATCAAAAGTTGTGCTAAATTCCCCACTATAGAAGGATGCTGGCATGCCCTACTCCTTGTGCCTTCTTAATTTAAAAAAAAAAGAAGAAACCCACAAATTTATGAATATTCCACAATCTATAAAAGGAAGAAGATTTTCATAATAAATGATTTAATTCCCAAATGTTGGTTGAACCAAATAGGGGAAGAGGAGCATCTGAAAGTCGGCATAAGCCTTATCCTATACTCGTATATCTTGAGGTTTAACCGGCGTTTTCATGTTCTCATTTGGTGGTTGCGTTCTTCCGTCAAACAAGAACGTGCCATACTCGTATGCAAATGAATCACTACCATATACTCGTATTCGTTCTTGATATCTGCAGTCTTTCCTTTGAGTTCCTGAGATCTATCTATGTATCCGTATCTCTTGTGCTAGAATTTGCCGCCGTTTTTCATTTAAAAAAAAAAAAAAAAAAATCCCTTCAACCGAACGTAATTATATGCGGTGCTGAAACTGTTACTCATATACTCGTACTCATTCCAAAAGGATTTCACATATTCGTATGAAGAATACAAGTACCGCAACATATTATCCTGACATATAAACCATTTAAAGTATAAATCTTTCATTATTTCTTTATCATGACTAGCCCGGGTCGGGACGGATTGCTTTAGTCTTTGGCGGGGTTAGACTGTTGGGTTTGGTTGCGTTGGTTGCTGGGTGCAAAGCTATTAATGGCTTCTTGTGCAAATGGAGCAAATCACTGAGATACTTTTTCTTTTGCACACAGAAAACGAACTAAAAAAAAGTAAAGAAACGAAACGAAACGAAACGAAACGAATTGAATGAAAAGGCGATGAAATACTGGGGAAATTGGATGAGAACATAACAAATTGGGAGCACTTGGGATGGATTATTTAAAAATGCGCATATTTATTGGTACAATTTATGTGCGGTGCGTATGTATGAACAATTTCATCTCATAGTCATATATCGTCGTTTGTGCTATAGATAGGAATTGTTATATGAATTAATGATCACTTGAAGGCATTAGAGATTGCTCATAATTTATTTTAAATTGGGATTTTCGCATTTGTTAGAGAGGAGAATGCCTGACAAGATGCTTTTGATTGAGCAATAAATTCATTTTTTTTTCCCGAATTTATTGGTTTCAAAAGGAAACACAAATTCAGAATCGTACGATGAAAGATTTGAGAAAGCTGTTATCTTAGGATGCAAAGTTGAATTTTCATTTTATCTACGAGTATTGTACGATATAATTCTTTGTTCCGAGAGCGTTACTGTCATGCTAAACAACATAAGGAGGCTGATGTTAGTTCACCATGAGATAAAGACATTATTCGCACTTTAGTCATATCGAAATACTATCAACCACTGCCTTCTGAGAGGTCTTGGGGGGGATTCAGTGAGACCCTAGCTGTAGCTTGCCTGTCGCAACAGATCCAGTTTTTTTCGCTCCTTGCACCGATTCTCCACAAAATAATTTTCTTTACAAGCAGTGAAATTTAACATTGCCATTCTCGAGAAATACACCGGAGCTACATCTTAAATCGATTTTGGAGCCATCCGTGCAGACCCGACTCAGATTCTTGCCAATTTCATTCACTGCCCTCGCTTTATAGCACGTAATCACTAGATATGATCTAACAGACAGTTAAGCCGTTGAAAGTGGTGTTCTTGAAGGCATTCTCAATATTGATGCAGATGCCGTAAGTGCGTCTTTAATTCTGCTCACCAGATTTTGAACTTCACTTTCAGAGGATCTTCCGCGTTGGTAGGCATGTTTCATTTACAAAGAGAAAATCATCAAAAGTCAAAAAAAAAATCTAAGATAGGAAACAAAAAAATTACAACTTTTCCATGTAATGCTATACGAGTTTCGAAAAGGAGCAAGTGTTGGAACTGCAGCAAAAAACATTCAGAACGTTAAGAGATCCTGCTCCAAGGACAGTTTAAAAGTGGTTTGCTAGGTTTCAGAACTGTTCTGGACAGCCTTCCGAGATTGATGATGACACTACGTAAGCCTTAGTGAAAAACAACCTGAACGTTTCAATTAGGGAGATTGCCAAGAGGCTTTAGTATTGACCATACGTCAGTATTTCGCAATTTAAAAAAAACTTGAATTGACTTCCCGTTTCGGTACGTGGGTTTCGCATTGTTTTACATAAAAAAAAAATAGCTGGATTGCCTCTCCGTGGCCATATCTCTGCTTAGAAGCCATGTAAACGAACCTTTTTTGGATCGAGTGGCAACAGGTGACGAGAAGTGACAACAACGTGCGACGATATGACCTGAAAAGAATCAGGTGATTCGTTTCTTCGCGGCTTTGATCGCTTTCGGAGTTCTCACAGTGCACGGACGGCCGGATCTCTGACGGTCTCGTACTCCACCAGTATCCTCAAACAACTTCACAGCACGATACACAAAATTGCGAGTGATTCCAAGCGGTCGCAAAGTCCTAAAGATATCGCCTTTTTCCATGTTGCATTGAAGTAGGCCAACTACAACAATACGATTTTCGATGTCGCCCCATTCCGTGATTGTAAGCAATTAAAGTCAAAAACTGTTTACGTCACAATAAAGCATAAATATCAACTGTCAAATCCCAATCAATACGGAATTGATGCGCCCAGTGTCGTTTTCGTAATGAGTGAGTTCAGTTGTGTCCCAGTATTTTTGACTTGACTAGATAGATACTGTTTTCTGTGGTGGGATTCCAAGTGTATAACTTTTTTTGGAACTCCATTCATCTGGCGAAACAATTGCGGTGAATAAGTACTGTCCGTCAAAATTTGGCCTATCGTAAGGGTGTTATCTTTTATCATGATAACGCCGGACCACATGTCGCCCAACAAACGGTCCACAATTTAAATGAGTTAAAATGGGAAACCCTTCAGCACCAACCTTATTTTCCAGATCTTGCTCCTTCTGATTTTCATGTCGTTTGGTTCCGCTGAAACTTTTTAAAGGAAAACCACGCAGTTTCTATCGAAACGGAATTAGCTAACTTGTAAAACGTTGGGAGACAGTTATAAAAAATAATGGGTAAGTTTTGCAAAGATCCAATAGTATGCTGAAAATATTCCTTATTTGTCTCCATTTTCAAAAATACACCAAATGCGTAAGACACAACCGATTCCGATGATTTTTTCACATATACTACCTTGATCAAAAATGTTCCCGGAATAACAACCGTGTGGAGGTCCAATTTTTTTTTGTTTAATTGGTACATCTGTTGTTGATATTCCCTCTAAATCTTAGCGTCATAGCTTGAGATTTGCAAATGTTATGTGGCCAACAGTACATCTATCTCATCATCTAACGCGTTCCCCGTAGTGATTTTTTAACTCGATTAAACAAAAAGAAGTCACAGGGAGCCAAATCAGGAAAATTCGGGAACTTTTTGATCAAGGTAGTATACTGCGATGTGTATTTGAAGAAAAGATGCTGCAACCTCTAAGCAACATGTACAAATGGCGGCGTTCACAGTCAACGAAACTCCTCCAATATCCGAAACCATCTATGCGTTTCTAACTTTCTACACCCACGGTTCTTGTATGAACTTTCGTTGACGTAAGCCATAAAATAGTACTTATTTCTTTAGCGGCGCTCACATTGTACGACAAATCCTTCGACCGGGTAGGACGACCAAAAACTGCCTTGCGTTCACATTATACGGTCGTCAGACTTCATTCGTGAGGGTAATTTCGAAGCATGAACATGTAAGGGCAATATATAAAATATTGGAGAGCAAAGAGAAATAGAGAAAAAAAAAACATTTTTTACCTGAAATGGACATAATTTCCTTTCTTTCGCGCCGATGCTCACTCGTTGAAATCATAAATGAAAATGAAAAATGCTCTGAAGTCATTCGACAAGTGTTCACACACAACAATATGTCGTCCGACCAAGCAACAAAGTTGAAAAAGTTGAACTTCCATACGACCGAACAGATCGTCTGTCGTAAGAGCGTACATTTTGGTCTATCGAAGGATTTGTCGTACAATGTGAACGCCGCTTTTAAGTATTTTGTAGGTAACTGTGCCGAGATTTTTTTCGCAAGATTTTCCTGAACACCCAATGGATAATTCCTTATCTTCCACAGCACTTGCACTCACAGAAGCTACAGTTTTTTCAAAACTCAACGAATAGACAGCTTAGTTAGAAATGTTACTTACTCACTTTCTAAGAAAGTAAGCACTACTGTCCAAAGTTAACCTGAGTTTTAAACAACAAGTCTTTCTAGCTGTCATGATATCTCACCAGCTGCCCGCGTACCGCATTACAAACTGGTTGAAATCCCCTTTCAATTGCGTGGGCCACTTTATATCTTAATGTATTTTGCTGCGGCTTTCATCCACTCATCTTAGACGTCTGACTAGATCGTATCGCTGTACAGCCCGTTCAGTTCGTCTTTGAATATCTCTCTCCAGTCAATGTCAATATGTTTCTCTCGAAATGGTCAAGTGCGTCTTGCTGGACTTTCTACAATTTCCATAGAGCTGATCCTGGATGATAAGACTCTTGTAAAGGGTGATTCTCTTAAAGGTAATCTTTTTAAAAATAAAAACAATCAAAAAATTCAATGTAATAATGTAATCGGGTTATCTTTATTACCATACAAAAGAATTGTTCTTTACAGTTATTTTTATTTTTTTTTCGTAACTGCGACCAACATGGTTGTTGCTAATTCCGCGAATTTAAATAACTAATTATACTAACAAAGGTGCCGGGTTACCGGCAACCAAGTCAAACTCAAAGAAGAACGAAAATCGAAAGCAAAAAAAACCCGCAACCACACGGATGGTGGTTGGTAAGCGAATGAAGAGTAATGCGAAAAATAGGATGGGAGCCCAAAAGAGGATCGCAAAAAAAAAAAAACGGAATTGCAACAAGCAGCTGGTTCAAGCTGCACTCACCGGCTGCTCAGCACGGGTAGGGTTCGAAAAAAAGCGATGGTAAACAAAAGAAAGTGGACGCCACCTAATTTTTAAGTGAAATTGGGAAAACACGATCAAAACACAAGAGGTTATTTTTCTTCCCTAATGGGGAATTAAAATGTGTATTGTTTTCTTTAACCAAGGGGGATGACAAAGCCGTGCCAAATATATGTATACTAACAAAAGCACTAGAAGCAAAAGTAATTGTGCCACTAAAGGGGTTGCTCACACCAAACAAATTTAATACGTATTACGAGTATAACTAAGGCAGCGGTCACGGGACGGCCCACGATTCCGTACGACCACTAAGTAGATTTCTTAGATGACTCACTTGGGGTCGACGGGGTCGCGAATGTTTAACAGTAAGGTAAGGCGGTAAGGAGAATTACTGGGTCGCGCACAAAATTATCAATAAATCCCAACTCGGGGGAATGTCGTACAGTAATATCACTCTATATATGGAAATGGCAAAAGGGGTACTTATCTTTTTTCCTTCCTACTTGGGGTCGCTCCTGTCTAACGTCGGGGTTGGTGAGGGGGTTGGATACTTCCCGCCACAGTCACAGGGTAGTTGAGGTTGCGTCGTCGGGTTATTTGGGGTTTGTCGTTTCTTGGAGTCTTTCCTGCTCCGGGTGTTGTGGAATTTTGTTTTATTGGTCTTTCTCTTTGTGCGTTGTGTAATTTTTCTTGTTCTGCTTCGTCTTAGTTCTGGTTTCTGTCGATATTTTGTTTTCTCGCTGTTTAGTTTTGTTTTGCTGTTTGTCCGGTCTCCTTTTCCTTTTTTTTGTATTTTTTTTTGGTCTCCTCAGTTTTCGTTTTTTTTCTTATTCTTTTTTTTTTCGGCACTCCGCTATGACGGCTAGTTATTAATTGAACTAGCCGCGCATTACGGCTAGTTCCCACTCACACATCTCACATACACACACACACACACACACATTCATACGTAGTTCCACTATTTCAGCTGCCATAGCAAAGGGACTCACTTCCAGAGCTCCAACAGCTTCTCCTTGTGGAACCACCCAATCACGCCAGTCGATGTTTTTTTTAAAGTTTGTCGTGTTCGTTTTGTCTGTCGAGTGACTGCTTGGGTCCATATCACACCCTTGGACCCGGGACACTTTTAGGGGACAATTAAGGGGAGCTCAACTATTGACCACCAAGTAGAGAGGAAAACATTCCCAAGAATGCATTTAAAGGGGAGGGAGCCGTAAGTCTCCTTGCAGACAAGAAAATAGGGGTAACGATCTCCAGGCCGTCCGCCTGGCTTTATCCGGGGTTCCTAGACGGTCATCTCTGGAGCGGTAGGCAGAGCGAGGGAACTGGACCCAAAGGATCCAGTGAATCCCACCTGTACCGTGGCATCCAGAGAATGACGGGAAGAGAAGAACGTGGACAACACAAGCAAAGGCAGGAGGGCAAAGGAGTGAACAGACGACAAAGGACCAAAGGGAGTGGAGGATTTTTGGGGCGTGATTTGCACGCAACATGGTCTTTTCTGTAGTTTTAATTTTCGATGATGTTTTCGATTATTACGTAGACTTTGAGTGGCCTCAAAGGAAAAGGTTTAGATGCATGGTGTTACTCGTATATGATGTAGGCGGCCAATTCAACGGTTCAAAGCGTGAAATATACTGATCACCGGACCGTTATTGTAATAAAGCCATAGTTTCACGGGCTGTGGCACCATCTTTTTGAAACCAAATGTCGTCGAGACCAAGGACTTAATTTTCAGAGAGCAAATAGTCCGTTATCATGGCGGGTCAAATGGATGCCATTCACAGTTACGTTTCGACCAGACTCAGTTTTGAAGAGATCTGGACAGATGGTTCCACCAACTCATAAACTACACCAAGCCGTTATTTTGTCTAGATTTAATGGCAGTTTTTGAGTCTCTTCGAGTTGTTTCGTGCCCTCCCATATGGCTATTTTGCTTATTGCCCCAGAAATAGGCTGATAAACGAAATGCTTAATAAAACTGAACAAAAATGCGATATCAGTGTGGCACGACGCTTGCACCATCTCTCATGTAATCCCCACACGAAAAAGTACCTCTAAGAGTATCTATTTTATAAGGCCAGTTTGGGCTTACGAAAGAGGGCTCTGTTACTCAGTTGCCTCCCGAGCCCAAAGCAACAGACATTAACATGAGTAATTCTGTTTAAAAGAGCGTAAAAGCAAGTTCTTACCGTCGGCGATGAAGCAATATGTACATACCTGCTTAGCTCTTAGAACAAAACCTCACTGTTGGTAGTCCGAGGTAGGTAAACAGTCATGCGAAGAGTATCTACTTTAGAAAACCATTGCTACTTTGGCTTGGTATAGAGATATAATAATAGATTGTTCCTTCACTATACATACGATGCCCAGTGCTCTTTGAAAATTGCGAAATTAGGTCAGATATTGGACCCTTCTAACCAAAAATTTCAATTTACGGCGACTGGAGTTGGTGATATGTGATTTGTATAAATTGTTCAAAGAAGGTAGAGAACGTGTTGAAGACGAAGAGCGCCCTGGTCGACAATCGACCTCAACTGACGATGTTCATATCCAAAAAGTAAAAGAATTACTGCTTGCAAACCATCGATTAACTATAAGAGACATTGCTGATGAAATTGGTGTATCAAAAGGATCAATTAATACCATTTTGGAAGATGTTTTGGGCCTCAAACGTGTCAAGTCTCGATTGGTACCAAAAATGCTGATGTGTGTGAAACAATGCTCTCTGTCTATCAGGCGGTTTATAAACGCATTATTACGGGAGATGAGACTTGGATCTACGCTTACGACCCCGAAACAACCGACCAATCGTGTGAATATCGTTCCAAAGGTGAGGCAAGACCGTAAAGACCGCGTCAAAGTCGCTCAAAAATCAAGGTGATGTTGACTGTTTTCGCCGATTTTCGTGGTGTAGTGCATTATGAATTCCTTCCGCCCGGTCAAACTGTCAACAAGGAATACTATTCGAGTGTGATGCATCGTTTGCGTGAAGCTATTCGTAAAAAGATGCCGGATTTATGGAAAGACAACTCTTGGTTTTTACACCACGATAATGCGCCATCTCACACTGCACTGATTCTTCGTGACTTTTTCGCCAAAAATGCAACCAATATAGTTCCGCAGCCACCTTATTCACCTGATTTGGCTCCGTGTGACTTCTGGCTATTTCCAAGACTCAAAAGGCCACTCCGAGGAAACCGTTTTGAGTCGATTGAAGACATTCAACGTGAATCGGCGCACGCTCTGAAGGCTTCGAGGACTGGAAAAAGCGGTAGCATAAGTGTATTATATCAGGAGGGGACTATTTTGAAGAGGACGAAATTGATTTGGAAGAATAAATAAAGATTTTTTGATTTATAGAAAAATTCCGACCAGTTTTGGCACACAATAGTAATTGCAAAATCTATCAACTGGAGTACTTACTCTATGGAAGACGAACGAAGATGTCCTTACTCGAGTATAGATACCACGGTGGATCGCAAAATCAACAAGTGAACTCAACTCATCTTAAAAACTCTAGTTCTCCCGGGGTCGTAACCAAGATGTTGGATAAAGCAATCCATTTGAACAAAAATTGGACGAGAACCATACTTAGAACAACTTAATCTACTGTAGAAATTGGTGATGAGCAACTGCAAAACCTAACTGAAACAACTGACCTAATTATATTGCGCCATCGAGTGTGCGAGTGTGAGATACCATACCTATAGCTAAGAAGCTTGAGTTTTAAGATTGCACGAAGACTCCATCATCGCAAAGTCTAAAAATCTCATATTCATTCGTCTGTGTATCAAAGCAGGGGAGTTCTTCATTTTTATAGGTTTATGAGTCCCATAAAAAAAAATCGTTGCTATTTTTAAAAAGTTAAATTTAGAATGTATCTTACGAAAAATTTTCATGTATCTGTGCTCAATTGTGTTCTAATGCTGCTAATCGTTTAGAAATCCACTGCTCAACAATTATGTCAAGTTAATCGTTTTTAATTAAAAATGTATCTTTGTATCTTACTGACAATGTACATGTACAAAACACTAAATGGAACAATAAATCTAACTCCAATACTTGGGTTGCTGGGAATCTACGTCTTATTTTGGGCAAAATATTGTCAGAGGGTGGAACCATACTCAACAACTTGTTTCTCTTCTTTTTTTTGTTAGAAAAATTAGACTTGTTTATGACTATTCATATATCACCAGAACATGTGTCCCGTTTTTGTAGATCTAACATTTAATTAGTGTTTGTTGGTTAGGACTGTTTTTTTGTTTTGTTGGATCTGTTTGAAAGGAGATGAGAGATATCTCACAGCCATCTGGACGTTGAGAGAAAATAAACCTTTATTTCCAAAATATTTTATTTTCAAAATATTTCCGACTAAATATACATTTTTTCATTTTTTATTTTCAGGTAAATATATATTTATGGCATTAATATATAACTCCAAGTGAGTACGACTTTGAAATGTTTCAATTTTTTAACAGACAATGCATGCAGTTTCGAAAGTTTTTTGAAGACTTGGATGTGAAAGTTTGTCTTGCGCATTCTGAATTTAAAATAAATTTTCTTTAGTTTTACAGATTTATTTGTAAAAGCGTAATGCGGGCGGCAAGGAAAGACATTTAGTATATAATTTCAGAAATTTAATACAAATCCTGTTGGCAAGAATAGTTATCCCATTTGCACTTCTTTCAAAGTTTAATAAAACTCCTGCAGGAGTTGTTAAGTGCATCGAAACTTGTTATTCCCTGGAATTGGATCCTTATACATCCTCATACTCATACACACATGCACGGGATAAATATATTTAATGGAGTAGATAGCAAATCTATGTAAACTGATAAATACACTTGGAACATCATGAAATTGTTGAAAGACTGCCTATTTAAAAAAAAAATGCTTTTCTACGAGTTTTTCAAGAGAATCTAAATGGAATTTTCATTCAGATTTATCTTAGGGCACTCCCAAGAACGCATATAAAATAGATACCAGTTTTTGAAAGTTTAAAAATGAATACGTCCGATATGCATCTAAGGCTCACGGAAATATAAAGCTCGAATATAACTTTTCAGAAATGCGTTGCAAAATTACTTATAATTTCGTCCTCTGTTGCTATGGCTTCATTTTAATTTGTGCAGTACCAGGGTAAACTTTTTTACTGCACTTGTGCAGCTCGATAGCTCATGGGCTTACATATAATGTGGCATCCCCTTAATTCTTCAAGTAGTCGGTTAACTTTTGTTTAATCATTTCGAATGGTCTGAGAAGTGTAGTGTCTCTTCTCTTGATGAGAATATACCTCCCATCACTTAAACTGAGGATATACGAAGGGGCTTCAGTAATGTATCCGATTCAAGGCACCATTGAGAGAAGAATCAACAGAAGCATTATTTCGCAAGACACGCTCAACATAAGTGAGAAGACGTGGTGCTGGAACGGAGAAATAATAATGAAATATTAATGAATAATGAACTTTTAACCATGGATAAAGCGAAGAAGCCGGTTGCGTACAGTATGGTGGGACCATACATCCCCGAAATATGAGCCGACGAAACAAAAAACAATTTTAACAACTACCGATCAGCCAAACTTATGTCGAATACTCTGAGAATTTACAAAAGAGCTGTAGAAATTCGACAAAGGAATGAGGAAAATCGATGCATTTAATTTAGGGCGTCGGATCAAACGCCGATTATTATCGACATTAATCTTGAAGTAGACAGCGAATCCGCGTGCTAACGTCTTTGTAGAAAAAAACTGACGACTTTGCCAAATATTGTTTTTCTTCGCAAACCCGAAGCAGGCGTGAGCAATGACCTAAGTACCGCGTTCGGATCGTGCTCGCTGACTCGTTTTTTGCAACTCCACTTCAGGAATGGATTGATCACATTAAAATCGACGTAAAGCACAGCTTATGAGTTCGAAATAATCGAACATGAGATTTCTAAATATGTAGAGCTGATTGGTGAATGAATAAACCAAAATTTAAGATATAAAACTGACACAATTCACTGAACTGTCTACTGACGTTGCTGAAGAAGGACTGTGTTATTAATAGCAGTGTTAAATCGGTTCTTAGGCTAAACTTAACTTTTCTTGCTTCACAGTCGCTTTTATTTCTCTTAGGTCCAAGTTTGATATTTATTTTCAAGGTGCATCTCCCCTTGACCCAATTTTAACTAACATAATGCGCAAAGTGAATGATGTGCGCAATGACGTCGCAGCTTTCCATTTACTTCTCGGTGACATTGCTCACGTTAAACGTAACAATTTGTGATCTACTCGCTCAACTAGAGCCTCAATCTTGTCCAATTCACAATACATCTCTGCTAGTTGAAATGCTTGGGAATGCTGTAACCATACCTGAAGAGCTTCTTTTACAGAAATTTCGCTCTCTATCATTAACAGCGCCACCTGACCTACAACCTGTCGATTTGGGAATGGAACAAGCGATTTGAGTTACTAAAAACTTGCAACAAAAATGCCTGTCTCACCTTTAGAATCGAATGTGCATTCAATAACATCGACACAAACTGGCTTGAAGACTTTTTTGAACGTAAGTTTGTAATCGCTTTTTTCGACTTCCAAAAAATCGCCGTTGGTGTCATTTCGCTACAGATTTCTTACGAGTGGAATTTTTGGAACTCCTCCTTAGAAGTCATTCATCGTGGCGAGTTGAAGCTAAGAAAAGTAATTGAAAACTCATCACAATCCCAGGGTCAAAAAGCAGTCTCTGACTTCTCATCGAAGCTTTAAGGTGTTTTTTCCACAGAACCAATTTCTCCTCCTCTATTCCTTATTCACTTAATAAAACATCACAAAACTCATATTTCCACGAAATCTTCCCAAACGCGTATCTTTCAATCTCAGTCAACTTATCTCCACATTCCGTCCTCTATCCGAACTACGTCCATTCCCATATCCTCAGACATCTCCCGTTCTCAGTTAACGACGTCAACTAGTCCATTGCTTCTTAAACTTATTCACCTTCAATCTTGGACCTATGTTTGTCCCCAGTGTACATCTTACCAAGCAACAAGCCGATATCGGTGACGAGCCTATGTCTTTTCTCGGTTTAGAGACCGCAAAATTTATCAAAAAGTTCGTCTGTACTCTTGCCTAGCTTACTTAGATAAACCCGAGTCTATCTGCATCGATGGCAGAATTCGAATGAATGAAGTGGTTTAAATCCAACAACAAGGAATACCACCGACCCTAAAGATCTCCGACAAATCCTCATAAATTTTCATAAAAACTTTAATATGTGCCCCAAAAATGTTGCTTACCATCTTTCCTTATATGCCTCCTATCTCCAAAAAACTCGTTGCAACTTTAAAAACCACTATTGCTTCTCACTCACTTAAACTCAAACGCATCCAAACGCCTTTTACTTTATCGCAATAATGACAATTTCTGTCTATCTCCCAACTCCCAAAAGATTGTACTTAATGGTGCAAAAGTCACCACTCTATCGGAAGATGCTATAATATTTAAAAATGGCTACAAATGTCAATTCTACTTTGCCCCCTCGCCTAGAGGGGGTGGGACAACACGAGATTCTGTCAGGTATGCCCGGCCCAGGAGCAGCCGGCTCAGATATCGCAGCTGTGGTTGAAGATGTCGCAAAAGACCCCAGATGTGTCACGCAATTGGGCATCAATCGGCGGCGTTTACAAAGAATTTTGGCGAATGACTGTAAGATGTTCCCTTAGAAGGTGCAGACAGTGCATCAGCTGTTAGCAAAATTAATAAGCAAAATTTTTATTTCGTTGTATAACCCACGCAGAGGCATTACATCCGCTTCAAGTTAGGCTACCCGGGAGGCGTCATCGGGCTTAATTTTTTCGAAAACACCACGGGCCAAACGACTGCTGCGGACGGCGAGCGCTCCAGAGTCATGCTCAACGACTTTCTCCTTCCTCAATTGGATGAATTGGGACTGGAGAATTTGTGGTTCCAACAAGATGGAGTGCGATTTGAACTGGCCTGAAAAAAATGCCCTAATTTAACCGTTCTAGGCTTGTTTTTGTTAGGTTTTTTGAAGTCACGAATCTATGTCAACAAGACCTCAAAGAGAATGTCCGTCAAGAATGCGGGGACTTATCGCCGAAAGTTCTGACAGAAGTGATGGAAAATATCATAAATCAGGCCCAAATGGTCATCAATTCTGGCGGCGGCCACTTAACCGAGATCATTTTCTAGACTTAATGGAAAAAAAAAATGTAAGACATCAAATAAACATAGTTCAAAGGCAAAGTCAACGTTTTTCACTCACATAAAAAATTTACAGCCAAAGAACGTCGGGTGATAACTTTTGCGCCACATTGTATGAATATTATATTTTTGGTTCGACGGAGACCAATCTAATATCCGATATCAAAGATTCAGAGTTATTTTTATCAGAACTGAGAGTGTTACGTGTAAACGGCCGTGAGAATGATGTTTCTTCTATGGGTCGAGTTCCTGGCAATACTTGATACTCGTAGTTTTTCCTATAAACACAGAGGCGGCCGCAAACTTTTGTTAATGGCAGAACCAACGTAAGTAGCATTTTCTTCAAATCCTGCAAATGACTGATCGATATATATATGGGATTAAATAATGTTTTCACTGTCGTCTGCGTATCCTAAAACTGGATACGCCCATTAGGAAAGATAAAAAACTCTAGTTTTAACGTTAGGGCTACGCAAGCTCAGAGGTAAAGAAATTGAATCAAAGTGCATCGCCCTGGCGAAATCTGGTGCATGTCTGGAAAAGTTCTGATGAAGCATTGCCAAATTACAGGATCAATGCTCTCCAGCTATTGCCTTATAAAGCTTCAGGCGACGAATTACCAGATCTGAAAATATAAAATCGTATTTTGACAATAGATGGCCCTAAATGTCATTTTGATTACTACCTAACTGCGTCATTGTTGCCATTTGTTTGTCACAACAATATCGCACATATCGAATTTCGTGCCTGGGATCTACGATTTGCGGACACCATTGATTTTCTATTACCATTCGAAGAAAACTGCTGTACAGTCGCATCTAATACTCATCGAAACTTACGGTGAGCATCCTTTTGGTAAACCACAGTGTCTTTGAGTTGTTTTGAAAATTCAAAAGTGGCTTTTTTGACGTGAGAAACGAAGAACGTCGGAGACCACCGAAAATTTTGAAGATAGGGAATTGCAAGTCTCATTGGGTGATGATGTCTCTCAAGTGTAACAAATACTCACGGATTAATTATATGTGACCCGAGAAGGCGTCTGAAAACCATGGGAAAGATTCAGAATATGCTATTCACCAAGTTCAAAATAGTGTCATTTCTCGGCTGGCGATGAAAAGTGAATATATTTTGAGGATCTTAGGCATAAAGATCACGCGAACCATCGACATAGAAGGCAACGCCAAATCGCTATGGCCGGAAGACAATGCTTTGTGTTTGGTGTTATTAGATGGGTGTGATCTACAGTACTATGTGCTGCTAAAACCAGGCGAAAATTCGATAGATAGGTGGTATATCTTGCCTGGGAATTCGTTTGTTTTCTGATGGATATGGCTTAGTCTTAAAAATGAGAAACCACATTAGTACCAAACAATACTCCGTACAAGATCATATTAAAGACATTGAGCATGGACATACCTCGTTAGCTGTTGTAGGATATAGGGTCGCCTTATTAATAGGTGGGTGTAGATAGAGCAGATATATCGTCTGCTTACCCTTTATTAGTTGGTACATGTTTCTTAACGTAGTGTACATGGTAACGATTAGTATAAGGCCTCGTAGAAGTAGCATCTTCCGACAGGTGCTGGTTCTTTAAATAACGAGAATGAGCCTCTGCAGCAGAACATCTTGCAACTCTGCTAATAAGCCCTACTTCACGCTTCCCCGTGGCGCCATCTGGGAATCTCACTAGAGATTGCGAAGTGAAGGGGACAAATGGCGAGTTTCTTGCGCTACAAATCGGGACTAGTGTCGGAAAAACAAAACAAGACCTTATCTGGGCTACTCCGACATATTTAGAGCTCAGGCCGGTAAGGATTTCCAGGACTAAGTCAGGGTCTTGGAAAAGAGATTGTGACTGACGAGCCTTATATGGACCAACGGCAGCGCTCACATCCCGGAACGGGTTACTGGCTTCGGTGTAACCGAACATTCGTCCTAGGGGCATTAAAAATGGAACTGGTCCTCCAGGTTGGGGGTTGTGCCGCAGGGGTAACTACCCGGTCATTTATAAAAAAACAAGAAGTTAGGAAGCATCAATAAGCCTCGAATATGGACGGATCTACTGTTGAAAACCCACGCAAACGATTTAAGGACAATGAGCTTCGGATATGCGCGTGGAATGTTAGATCCCTTTATAGGATCCGAACTAGCGGAGGCCCTAAACTGCTGCAAATCTGACATAACCGCCATTCAAGAAATGCGATGGGATGGGCCGGACAAAAAGAAGATGAAAAACTGCGACATCTACTACGGCGATTGTTATCGACGCCAAAAGCAGCGCTTATTTGGATGCGGATTTGTTGTCGGAGGCAGACTAATACAAGAAGTCCTGAGCTTCCGGCATGTGAGCGAGCGGATCGTAGCAATCCGCATCAAGGCTAAATTCGCCAACATTAGCCTTATAGGCGCCCATGCCCCCACAGAGGAGAAAGATGGCGACACCAAGGATGTTTTCTATGAGCTCCTTAACAAGACCTACGAGCAATGCCCTAGCTTTGACATCAAAATTGTCCTTTGGTGGGACAATCGAAAAATATAGCCTACACAACACCACATCCGATAACGGATTCAGGCTAATCGACTTTGCGGCGGGGCGAAACATTGTCGTGGCTAGCACGCGGTTCCCACATCTCGACATACCCAAGGGGACTTGGAGAACTCCTGATCAATCAACAGTCAACCAGATTGATCACATTGCGATCGACGCAAGACACTCCTCCAGCATTTTGGATGTCCGTATGTTCCGAGGAGCCAACATCGACTCGGACCATTACCTTGTTGTAGCCAAGGTACGGTTGCGGATATCCCAAAAAACGCAAGGACAATCGCAAGAGATCGCCAAGTCCTTTTCCGATCGAGTGCCTCTTAATCTCTTAAGAGGTCCAATGCCGCCAGCATCAATCATCGAAGACCATTGGAAACACTACCAAAACGCTCTATGAGGGGAAGAGGAGAGACGAATACCGGCTTCTCAGGAGGAAGAAGAAAGAGCATGAGAAGCGCGATCGCGGTGAGGTTCAGAAGTTTTACCAAAAGGTAAAAATAACATGCCACGGAAACAGACCCCGAACCGAAGCCTGTAGAGATGAACATGGGAACATCGTAGTAGAATCGCAGTCGATGCTCAGTATTTGGAAAGACCATTTCTGCAGACTGTATAACGGCGATGACGGACCAAATACCGCTGTGAGGCAGAATCAACCTTTCAACTTGGACGATGATGACCAACAATTCCGTCCACCCGACTAAGATGAAGTGAAGATAGCTATATCGAAGCTTAAGTCCAACAAAGCTGCTGGAGCGGATGGCCTGACTGCCGAGCTCTTCAAAGCAGCAGGCGATGACTTGGTCAGGAGTATGCACCAACTCATCTGTAAAATATGGTCGGATGAAACTAATGCCGATGAATGGAACGTCAGCATTGTTTGACTGATTCTCAAGAAAGGAGACCCTTTGAACTGCGCTAAGTTCAGAGGCATCAGTTTCCTTAACATCGCATATAAGATCTTATCCGCCGTATTGTGTGAACGCCTGAAGCCGTTCGTCAACAACCTGATAGGTCCATATCAGTGTGGCTCCAGGCCAGAAAGTCCACCATCGACCAGATATTCACACTACGGCAGATCTTGGGGAAGACCCATGAGCATCAGATCGATACCCACCACCTATTCATCGATTTTAAGGCCGCGTATGACAGCATCTTTAGAGAGCAATGTCTAGTTTTGGCATCCCTGCCAAACTCGTCCGTCTGTGCAGGATGACGATGGAGAATGCACGCTGCTCCATCAAGGTCGGTAAAGATCTCACCGAGACCTTTGATGTCCAGAAAGGATTTAGACAAGGCGATGCTTTGTCATGCGATTTTTTCAACATCGTACTTGAAAGAATAGTGCAAAACTCACGAGCAAACACAAGAGGTACTATCTTTAAAAAGTCCGTCCAACTACTAGCATACGCCGACGATATTGACATAATCGGGAGAAAACAGCGTGATGTCAGTGGCGCTTTCTCGAGTATTGAGACGGAAGCGGCGAAAATGGGTTTAGCGGTAATTGAGGGCAAACGAAGTATATGCCGCCAAGCAAAAAGGACAACCAACACCGACGTCTCGGGCAGAACGGTACCCTCGACAGATATAACTTTGAGGTAGTTAAGGGCTTTGTCTACCTAGGCTCCGCTACTAATTCAGACAACGAAACTTGCGCTGAGATCAAACGAAGAATAACTCTTGCCAATCGCTGCTTCTTCGGACTAAAAGGGCAATTGAATTGACTAGCAAAGCCCTCTCCCGAACAACAAAAGTTACCCTTTATAAAACCTTAATAATCTCGGTCCTGCTTTATGGCGCAGAGGCATGGACATTATCAAAAATGGATGAGGGTGTTCTTGGTTGCTTCGAGGGAAAAATTCTTCGGGCGTTCTTCGGTCCCGTCTGCATTGACGGTGAGTGGAGGAGGAGATACAACGACGAACTGTACGGACTGTACAGCGACATGGACCTAGCCAGAAGAGTGAAGATCTACCACTTAAAGAAAGTAAGTATATTTAAGATTGACAACATTCCGTTCTCACTCTATTCGGACAACATGCAATAGTTTCAAGTCAACATTTGTTGCTTAACCAAAACATCCCTCTGCTTAATAGTTAGAACGGACTTTTACTAAGCAGAATCTTTAAAGGAGCTCTCTGGATAGAAGCTGTTTGATACGTCTAATAATGCTGGAGACAATAAAGAAAATTGTTAAATCCTTTCTTCCTTTGAAATACCTTCGACTGAACGTAACGAATTGTGTGCTTCTGCTTCTATAGGAGGTATCCCATATACCTACAAATGTACGGGACTATCCTATGTTGTCTTAGCCTTCGTAAAGTCTTAATTGGTTTTGAATATTCGGATCAAATTAATACGAAGATACACATACGTATTCTGATCGACAGTGTTTATGATTACCTATCCTTAAGCCACGACACGAGCACATAATTATTTAACAACCCAAGCCTCAGCTTGAACATGAGTTCTATTATGTTTTTCAAATAACATATTCTGTTACTTTACCCAAAACACCAACCGGGAATACTACATATATATTTTAAAGTCAACATCAGACCCAAACCTCATTTGGCTTGTATTCACAGTATCCCTAAAGTGGTGTCACATTACATAGATACAGCGTTTCTATGGTCAGTTGTGTTTCCATTAGCGATATCCCCCAGAGTTGTCTCTTTTATTTATCATTAGTCACTTTCACATCACCTCAGGGTTCTGCTTACCTGACCAATTCAATTTATACCGCAACTTGTGAACCTGACCTGACAATAGACGCAAACTCATTGGTTATTCTTAGAACCCGATTTCAAAGAACAACTAAATCCATCTTTTCCCAAAAAAAAAAAGGAAAAATGATTGCCCTTAAGGAATTCTTTCGTAAGTTTTGAGATTTTCCTACTTTGCACATTCGAATTTTCCAAGTTCTAAGCTATTTGTCGAAGTAAAAATGAAATTCCTTTGTTCCCTACTCATTCAAGTGATGAACAAGTGTGTGTTGAATGGTCAAAAATCACAAGAAACCCCCACACTAGAGCTTCAGTGGCCCTAATTCAAAACGTTCGCAGAATTCCCATGAACTTCGGGTTTTTCATCACAATACTCGTAGAGTGAATGTATTGTATTTCAACCAACCTAATCTAATTAGGTTTGGAAGTTGTTTAAACCTATTTATACACTTTTGGGGAGTCAAGAACTGGGAATCGAGTGTCGTGAGTTAGACGCCGGCCGGGTGGGAAACTCGGTAGTCATGAATTCTTCGTCCACGAGTAGAGTAGTAGTGAATGAAATTTAATATGCGGATTATATCTGTTCACAAGGTGGATGAGATATAAGAACAGATTATTGAAGAGAGGAAGCATGGTAGCCGACACCTCAAACCCCAACTCCATATACAATTGTAGGTGGTACGTGTGCTACAGTGTTCTGGAGTCTCTCTACGAAATTCAATTAACTTAAAATGTCATAAACATTCGCTGTAAATCATTCCTCTAGGGGGTAAAAAAAAAAACTCGCATAGGTCGTCGTCGTCGTAGCAAGTTAACTTTATAGATGAGCTTACATGTGTAAGTGTGTGGATGTATGAACTGTAAGACTCCCCATCTACACCTGGGGATTCATGAAATCAAATTTTTTTTTTTTTTTTTTAGATTGACTCATCCCCTGGTTGGTTTTGCGGAAAACATGTGGTAAAAGGGTGGTGTCTTGTTAAAATACTCGAATCTCCTGTGGTTGAGAAGGATAATTTTCATCCGAAATCACACAGTTTATAATTCTATTAGACCCCCCAGATTCGTAGGGGTGGGGTTGGCATTCCTTACGAGGAAAGAACTTTCTGTTGAAAAACAAAACAAGTGATTTTGCTGCTTACCCTGAAATCTGATAGATACGAAGAAAATTTATCTCTTAAACAGAAATACGATTTAATATACTCGTATGAGCATTGAGAAAGCATCGTTTGTTGCAGCTTTTTTTTTGAGTTGTTGGCTCTACTTGTATGACTAATGGTTGCTGGAATCGATGATAGTTTAATTCGGTTTGTACCTCCACCACCAAAATCACCAGACTGACTCATTAAATGCTGTGATTCCAGGATGATGAGACTTTTTGTATGATGCGATGCTTGTGGTTAGAATACATGTTGTTTGACCTCCTTGTCAATAATCTTTGCTCTCAGCCAACATTTGTTACGAAGGTCAGACAGCAAGTAATCGACCTAACGTTATCCAAAGTACTGTAGACGTTTTCCAAAAGAAAAAGTTGCGACATTTCTTACAGCTACAACAAAAGACTGCATGTATTAGGATGTGAATTCGTGGTGGAAAATCGGCTAAGGACAAAAGTCATTGACTTCAAGCCGATAAGTGATCGCCTTTCTGTGATCCGCATCAAACCTACTTTCCAAAGCTTAAGTCTAATATGTGCACACGCCTCTACCGACGAGGCTGGTTAGTTGGTAAGCACAGAATCCAGGAAACGACAACAAACGACGGCTACCGAATAATCGATATTGCAGCAGCTCGTAATATTGTGATAAGTAGCACTAGGTTTCCAAGGCTAAGGAGCCACACTGCAACCTGGCGCTCTCCAGACGATCGAACCGCCAACCAAATCGACCATGTGCTAATCGATGCGAGCCTCGCATCCAACATCTTCGACGTGCACACATTCCGAGGGGCAAACGTCGACTCTGACCAACGAGAAGAAGCTGCGAACCGCCCAGAAGAAGAAATTCGACGTTGGACGCCTTAGCACACCTGGAGTAGCCAGAGTCTAAATGGAGCGCCTGACTATGGGACTCTTCTCTGTGCGCTCACCTACCACAAACGCCAACAATAAGTGGTGTCAGTATCGCGACATCATCAAGGAGGCAGCCGAAACCACTGTAGGGTACCAGCCACCCCAGAGAAAGAGGCCGTGGTATGATGATAAATGCGTGTACAGGAAAAAGATGCACACAAGAAAGTGCTCCAGCGCAAAACAAGGGCAGCGAGAGAAGAATATCGAGCCCGGAGAAGGGAGGAAAGGAAGATCTTGCGTAGAAAGCAGAGGGCTTTCGCAGCTTCCCAGCTCAAGGAGATCGAAGAGTCGTGTGATCGTAATAACATCCGGAGGTTTTATAATAAAAGGCAAGCAACTGGCTGCTGGCTACAAAACCGGAACGCAGGCTCTTCGAGACAGCGAAGGAAATCTAGTCACCGAAGCGCAGGGAATAGTAGATGTGTTAAACAGCATAGGGCAAGCAGAGAACCCACGTCCAGACAATGAAGAACCAGTCCCACCACCTAGTATAGACGAAGTTGAGTTAGCTATAAAATAGCTTAAGAAGAACAAGGCCGCAGGCTCTGATGGTTTACCAGCGAAGCTCCTTAAATACGGTAGTGATGTTTTGGTAGCGAGCATGTATCGAATCATCAACCAAGTATGGGTGGAAGAAAACATGCCCGATGACTGGACTATCAGCTCCATATGCCCCATCTACAAGAAAGGCGATCCTATGTCTTGCTAGAACTATCGAGGCATATCCCTGGTTAATGTCGCATATAAGATCCTATCCAACGTAGTGTGTATCCTAAATCCTTCTACAATCCGCACGTACCAGTGTGGCTTCCGGCCTGGCAGATCGACTATAGACCAAATTTACTCGTATCACACTGAAAAAGACCAACGAATTTCAAGTCGAAACACACCATCTATTCATCGACTTCAAAGCCGCGTATGATAGCATACATCGTCCTTTATATGGTGATGGCCGAATTCGGAATCCCGGCAAAACTGATTCAGCTGTGTTGCGTGAAGCTAGAAAACACGCGCTGTAACGTTTAAAATTTCCTCCGAACTATTTTAAACATTCACCGGATTTCGGCAAGGCGATGCGCTATCAGCTACTGGGGTACGCGGACGATATTGACATCACCAGTCGCTCCCAGCGTACCGTGAAAGAAGTGTTCACGGCGATTGAAAAACAGGCGAAATCCGTTGGCCTTGAAGTAAATGAGGACAAGACTAAGTATATACTATCAACAAAAAATCAAGCATCTGTCCACCGCCTGGGACAAAACGTCACTATTGATAGCATCAATTTCAAGGTAGTTAGGGTGTTCACCTACCTTGGAGTAAACATGAACTCCACGAATGACACCCTAGTTGAGATCCGGCTAAGTATTACCCTGGGAAACTGTTGCCACTTCGTCTTATCCAAACAATTGGGTTCAAAACTCCTAACTCGAAGGACGAAATGTGTGCTCTACAAAACCCTTATCCTGCCAGTTCGACCGAATGCTGGACGATTAGCAAGAAGGGAGAGCTGATACCGGGTTCCTTCGAAAGAAAAATACTTCGGCGGATTTTTGGTCCTGTGTGCGAGGAGAGCGAATGGAGGAGAAGGTACAACCGCGAACTCTATTAGCTGTACCAAGATGTGGATGTAGTCCAAAAAGCCAAAACACGTCGACTACATTGGCTCGGCCACATCGAGCGAATGCACAATATTGCTCCAGCTAAGAGGATCTTCGAATCCCAGCTCCCAGGCTCGAGAAGACAAGGAAGACCGAACCTCCGTATCAAAGACAAAGCCAATGCGGATGCCAGAGCGTATGGTCTGGGCAACTGGAAGCAGCGTGGTCGTGATCGTAGAGGATGGAAGGCTGCAGTGTCTCAGGCAGAGACTCTACACGGGTCGGGAGCCCGTTAAGTAAGTAAGTAGTAGACGTTTTCCACTTAAGACCATTGGTACATCGACTTCAAAACCTGATTCCTGGTCTCGGCTTTGTTGAAAACGAAGAATCCACGAAAAACCAAATGAGAGATCATAAGAACGAAACCTCATACATAGAAAGCTGTTCAGAACTGTGCTCTTACTCGAAATGAAGTGTTAAGCGGGAAGACACTTCTGTTCTTTGCCTGTTTTTTAAAGTGAAGGCTGAAGTCTTTGTAAGTCGAAACAAAACGAATATTACGTGTAGAAGCTAATTGAGATTTCAAAGAGTGCTTTCTGTATAAACTTTTACAATCATTAGACTAGTCAAAGTCCACGAACCGTGTCGAATCAGGCAACCTGGAAAATTCAAAGTCCTGATACCAATTTTACTAAGTTAAAAGAAAGTGAGGTAACCTGATCAGAACCTTCTTATTTCAATGAAACTGCAACACGGTAGCCGTAGCTGGTATCTGTCATTGTTTGTGGTAAGGGATGAAGCCAGTAATATGCTGTGGCTTCCTATGGTACCTACAAGTTATCTGTCACCAATGTCATCTATTCAGTTGTGCTACAAAAATATATTTTTTAGGCTATCAACTCTGTGGAGAAGGGTTGTAATATTGGCGAACGGGGAGAAAGGCATTTACAGAAAAAAAATTGAAAAATCAATTGGTCTAATGACACACTTTCTGCATTTAAGATATCCTCCAAGGTACACTCTGGTTTCTGTCAGTGGAAAAGATCTTTCGATAGGAAAGACATTTCATTTGTCAGCGAGTGGGACCTAAAATAGAACTGATTATATCCCATGCGTCGGCTGTCTGAATAAAAATACACGAAAACACTTAATTGCTGTTATAAGATTCAAATGAAAGGTCTCTCATGGCTGCTTATGATACTCTCCCTGTTGACACTTACGAGTATTATCACGGGCTACATCTCAAAGCTATCTTTTAGACAAGAGATCGCTGATAAAAATTAAAGAGTGTCGGAAACAGAATGGAGCCCTGGGGCACACCAGAATTTATTTCGTGAATATCAAACTTGAAACCATTCAAGACATCTTGAATTGAATGTTCCAAAAGGTAGTTTCAAATCCATTGAAGCAGAGAGTCGTCGATCCCAAATGCACGCATTTTCAACCAAAGAGCCTGATGCCAAACTCTGTCAAATGCCTTGGAGACATCAATTGCAACTATCTTGCTTTTGCCAAATTTATGTAAACTTTGGCTCCACTTTTCCGTGAATGTTTTATGTGGGTACCTGCCATTGTTGACTTAAGCCCATGGAGCGCCTATGCGCATTTGATTATCCGTTCGTTCGTTTGATTATACTGAGAAAATTCCATTCAGATGTGTACCAATCCGAAGGCATCGTATAGACTAGGTTATTCAAGGCTAAAGCCTTCTTAAAACCCACGCCAATTTTACAGTCATGATAGTATTATTAGTATTTTCTATACTTTTGGCGTTTTCCAACAATTGTCGGAAAACCCTCTCTGTAACTTTACGTTTAAATCTTGAAATCAGGCTGTAGCCGAAACTCCAGGGGCTCCTGATTCCCATGGTAAAGATTTAAGCTTTCATCGGGCTACCAGTGAGACGCCTACAGATCCCATATAGCGACTTAGCGTTCCAAAATGTCACCGGTCATATGCAGTGTATATCAGCCGCCACTCTTAATGTTAATGTGTTTTTATTATCAGACTATGCCATTGAAAAGACGTAAGGTCGGCATATATGTATGTATAAAATGTTGGCAACAGAGGCGCACGGTAAGTGTACGCTATCGTATAATCGTCGTCGGCAAAATCGGTTGCCATTTCTTAGTTTTGTGGCGGAGCTTCTTTTTTCACGACTTCGTATATGTTTTTATCTAACTTACATAAAGTTAGAAATAAATATTGTTCTCTCGAAGCTGAACAATATCTGCTCGGTTGTTATGCCAATGCATCTCATTGTTTACAGGATTGACAGAATGTGAGAGTACTTCGTGCAAGAAGCCTTGAACCCAGTCATGGAAATCATAATCATTGTACGTGTCTATAGTAATGTTAAGCTTTACTTACCTCCAATCTATTCCATGTACCCACGATTGCTACATAATTATTTATTACCACGTCTGCTGAGGACGATCCCCTGAATGTATTGACGAATTTTACTCCATGGCGCACTTGGCGCAAATGGAGTAGAGATCTTCCACCTCTTAAAATACGGGCGATCCATTGTCATTTTCTTAGCATCTGGTGAAGTTTATTGGCTCCTGCTCTGATGTGGAGGATTTTTTTTTTAAGTTTTTGCTAGAAATGAGTCAGAATGAAACGGATACATCTGTTTACGCAAGCTTGCAGCTCTGCCGTAACTGAGTCGGATATGTTGACAGTATTGACATGGTTTTCTGTTGGAAAATTCGTTGACTTTTCCACCAAAATCACTCAAGAATATTTTCCTCTAGCACAGACGGTAATCTATCTAAGTTTCATGGCTATACAGTACTTGGATGGAATATAATAGACGAAATCTAAATTTGACCAAAGATACTCGTACGTTTGAACTTTCGTCATTGTAAGCGCAACACATATTGTATTCCTTTCCTTGCACCCTATTAATCGACGAACACCCCGTGTAGTCTTTTGAAAGTCCTTGAAGGTCTACATTCATGTCGTGTTGTTGTGTTGTATTCTTCAAGAACAATAAAACTCCTACTGAACTTGATGACGACTTATTTTGATTCTTGAGTGAAGAAGAAGAAGAAGAAGAAGAAGAAGAAGACTTTTAGCAAAACTGGCTTTTGTTGCCATATGAACTTGAACCGCTTCCAGACACTTTCAGGTCGGTAAATATGACACTTTCTCAGCCAAAACATACTTGTATTTTGACCTCACTTTGGAAATTGAATGTCAACCTGAAAAAAAAGATAAGCACCACCAAAAGATATGATGAAATACGAGTATTATACTTTGTACGAATATGTCTACCCAAAAATTGGTTATTCCTCACTCCCTTTTAACATACAGAAAGAAAAAACAAAACAAAAAAAAAATTGAAAAATCCTTCAAATTCAATATCGACTCAATTATTTTTTTCGATTTACCTATTTTCGCCACAGGGCCAATGTTCATTGATCCGAAAAAGTCACTCACAAAAGAAAAAACATCACCCTCAGCTCTGTAATAGTATTTGACACTCTTATCCTCGATCCCCTTATGTGTGTTCATTAAAACAGGATAACTGTATTATGTTGCGGCATTGTGTTACTAACAAACACCTTCTGTTACTCATTCAACTTCATTCCAACTGAAAATAAGAAGATCTTCTTACATGAAGGGACACTTTGCTCCCTAGTACGAACTACGAGTACAAGTATGTAATCCATGCATTGGGGGAATCTCTGGGCGAAAATTAAATTGAGTCCTTTGGCAGATTCGTTTTTCCAAATTGACCCTTGGACAGTAAATTTAAGCACATGGATGGAGTTTAAAAGAATTCTTTTTCCTCTTAAATAAAAAATGTAATCGAAATTCGCAAAAGGGTGTAGGAGGGTGGAGACAAACTTTTAAGAGCTTAAGTCTTTATTTCATTGAATCGAACAAAATCTTATGGTACGAGTATCTCCAGGATGTTTTTACGAATGCTAGGCTAGGAGTCCAAAATAACCTTTTTCTTCTAGTAAAAATATCTGTCAATATACGAGTACCGGGTCATTCATTTCGTAGTTTCAAGTTGGTAACGCTGGCATTTGACACCTGCCAAACTCAGCTGTCATTTGAATTGTCATAATATTAGTTGAATGTTTGCCATTTACAATAATGGATCGCTTACAAATCGAACAACGCGTTAAAATTATTAAAACTTACTACGAAGTGGTGATTCAAACGTAGCCACTTTTCGCGCATTACGCGATGATTATAGTCGTCATAATCGACCGACTATGCAAGCAATCGGTAAAATTTTGAAGAAATTTGAAGAGAGTGGAAGCGTTACTGATATCGTAAGGACTGTGCATCATCGTAGTGCACGCTCAGTCGAAAATATTGCTGCTGTAAGTGCAAGTGTTGCTGATGATCCGAATTTATCGATTTCCCGGCGTTCGCAGCAATTGAACGTGTCGTAGACCTCACTGTGGCGTATTTTGCATTTAGATTTGCATCTCCATCCTTTTAAAGTTTAACCTACGCAACAATTGAAGCCTGCTGACCATTCACAACGCCGTGGATACGCTTCTTGGGTGTTGCAACAACAGACAATAAACACCGATTTTTCGAACAACATTTTCTTCAGTGATAAGGCACATTTCTCACTCGGAGGATATGTAAACAAACAAAATTGCCGCACGTGGGGCTTAGAAAACCCAAAAGTGATCGAAGAGGTGACGTTGCATCTAGACAAAGTGACTGTTTGATGTGCTCTATGGTCGAAAGTTGTCATTGGTCCGTATTTCTTCGAAGATGCCATTGGGCGGACGGTTACAGTCAATTCGGAGCGATATGGTCGAATTATTGTATAACCGATTTTTTTTGGCCGGCGATTGAAGATCATGGCTTGGACGATATGTGGTTCCAAAGAGACTGGGCAACAAGCCAAACAACACGGCGAGTTATGGCTTAATTGTGTGAGAAGTTTCCTGGTCGCGTAATTTCACGTTTTGGCGACGTCGCCATGCGATTTGACACTGTTAATTTTTTTTCTGTGGGGCTACGCAAAAGACCGTGCTTACGCGAATGATCCCCAAACTCTAGACGCATTAAAAACTCAAGTTATGGCCAAGATACCGCCCGACATGTGCGAAATAATGGTTAAAAATTATCTCAACAGATCCGCGTGCTGCGAATCTTCCCGAGGCGGCCATTTGAATGATATTGTTTTTCACACATAATGACAAAGTCCAAACTTTATAATGAAGTTAAATTTTCATCAGAAATGTATCGCTGTGTGTGTTTTATTTAGCTTTTCTGTCGAAATCGAAAAATGAATGACATTTAACTAGGTGTCGCAAAAGTCATGCTATAATGGCGGCAAATGTCAATTCTACTTTGAGGATTTTGAAGTAAACAGATACAAAATACAAGTCAAAAAGACATGAGTCGCTGTATTCCTAAAGAACGCGGAATAGTTGTTACGATTTTTTTTACCCTGGAGTATTAAACAGACTGTAAGACTGGTGAAAGACTGTAAGATGTTCCCTTACAAAGTACAGACAGTGCATCAGTTGTAAACTGTTGCTCAAGCCATCTTGAATCTCGACAACGACAGAGACAACTTTGATACTGAGCGATAAGGCCCATTTCTGTCTCAGAGGATATGTGAATGAGCAAAATTATTACTTCTGGGGCATCGTATAATCCACTAAGAGCCATTACACCGTCTTAAAGTTACTGCATGGTGTGCTGCTTATGTTGGAGGCGTCATGAGGCCTTAGTTGTTCGAAAACGCCGCCGGCCAAACGGCTACTGTGGATGTCGACCGTTACAGAGCCATGATCAACGACTTTCTAATTCCTCAATTAGATGAATTGGGACTAGAGATCATGAACAGAATGGAGCAACGTACGTTCTACAACCGAAATTCTGGGGGTTGCATTTCCGGCGATTCCGGCCTGATTTAACCGTTCCAGACTTCTTTTTTTGAGATTTTTTTAAGTCATGAGCTAACAAGCCCTCTTGAAGTCCTCAAAGAGAATATCCGTCAAGAATTCGAGGACCTTTAGCTGGAAGTTCTGGGAAGACTGATAGAAAATGCCATAAATCGGGCCCGAATGGTCATCAATTCTGGCGTTGGCCACTAAGCCGGTGTCATTTTCTCGACGATAAAAAACATTACAGCCAAAGAACATCTGATGGCAATTTTTGCATCTAAAAGTCTAATAGTCGGCTATCTCAGACCCATCCTCAAAAACAATAATTATTTTCTTACAATGAACAATGAGATTCTATTGTTGGCTATATTATGACTTTAGTCTAAAGAAAATTATGTCCGACGCAATGGCACCATGAGTTAATATGAGGGAAACTTTCCATGTGCTCCAAAATGATTTTTCAGAACCAAAGTCTGCTTCCTCTTTCCTGCGTTAGTACTTTTTTTTGACAGTAAATTGGTTCTGGACAACGATAACCAGAATAACTCCTACTTTCAGAAAAATCTGTAGAATGATATGGCCGCCCAGTTCAAATTGCCTGTAATCATCTGGAAATCTCCATCATTGCCCGAGCTGTGTGAGCGGTTTCTTTGTCCTGCTGAAACCAATAATGCTTGAGACCCAATTCAGTAACTTGCGGCCAAAAAAAATCCTTTAGCATCTGTCTGCAGCGTCGGCGTTCTTAAAGAAAATCACCAATCGCCAATCACTTTTTCAGTGAAAATACCTCACCAAGCAGTCAATTTAAGGGGATACAATGGGTCTTCGTGCTTTTCATGTGGATTCTCCGTGGCCCAGAAATGCAAACTTTGTTTATTCCTCTTCGCTCATTTTGATTTTGCACAAAAAATCATCGTTTTCTTGCACCAGGTTTAACAGAGCATGGGAGTTAGTTAAACTCACTTGACTTACACTTATAAGGATAGAGCTTTAGGTATTTCAACAAAATTCGATGCAACGAATGTTTGTTGATGCCAAATAGTGAGCGTCGTCTTACGGAGTTCCTCGGCCACAGCAGTAGTAACCTTGGTCGATCAATGAAGGGCCGGCTACTTTTTGCAACATCTAGTTTGTACGAGACGCTCGGCCAAGAATAACCTCATCAAACGAATACATGACAACCTCTGTTTCTTTGGCCTATGCAAGAAATTGAGTTATAAGACCTTGTTACGAAGGGGACTCGTAACACCCGTAAATGTTATCGAATACAGGTTAACAATATAGGCAAGATTCTTCGCCTCATTTTTATTGAATGTTATTGGTGAAGCAAACGTAACAAAAAAAATTGTAAAGGCAGTACACCAAAATTGTAGAACAAATGAATATTAACGGTTCAGCCTGAAGAATTTTAGTGCCGACCCGGAAAAAAGAAAAATGTTGGCTTTTGTTGTTGGAGATCTGGATTTCGGTCAAAAAATCATCTCCTCCGACGGGGCACATTTTTGGCTCAGCGGCCATGTCAAAAAGCAAAATTGCTGTTATTGGAGCAAACACAGTCCACAAGTGTAAGACCGCGCATCAATAGCCTCCCCCACACGTACGTTCTTTAGCGTGAAAGCGTGGAATGCAAGATTTCGCGCGCGGAAGGGTGCACGTGTTATGGCAAGAGTTGTGCAACGGAAAGCCCGTGTGCTCAGTACCGAGTGAATTTCACGTGCTCCCCCTTTTGAGTAATACATTCTTTCCCACGTGATTGAGCGCGGTAGTAAAAGTGAAATCATCATGGATGTCCGACATTGGTCCCGAGGGCTCTAAGCCCATTAGACACAAACTCCTGGAGTGTACGCTCCAAGAATGCGTAATTTCGCCAGTGACAGACTTTGTTCCCAAATTTTGGTACCATGTTCTTGGCGCGCGATATTTCACTCGTTCTTTACCACACTCCGGAGCTTGCGCTCTAATCATGTGGTAAAGCGCTTGCCTTTAAAGGTCGCTGATGCATCCACAAAGATTGACTGTTTAGAGCGCATTATGGCATTTTGGGATCATCGGACTTTATTCCTATCTTTCGAAATGGGGAAGGAGACACCGATACCATCAATGGTCTAAGGTAAAGAGCAATGTTAACCGAATTTATGTTGTCAGAGGTCGACAACAAGACGGCGCTATATGCCATAGAAGCAATGCAACGGTCGAAGTTGTAATGAAGAAATTTGACGAATCACGGCGAGCCTTCATCAATTGGCCGCCGCGATCATGCGATTTAATACTACTACCACTGGGGCTTCGTCAAGTCCTTAGACTACGCTAACTAGCCAACCACTTTGAACGAGCCCGAGGCCACTCATTGAAAATAGGACCGACCGCTTGAAGCACACATAATGGAATGAACGTTGCTTAAAAATAAAGCCGGAGCCAATTTTATACCTCACACCGTTGTTGTGTCCCTATACACCCGTCTAACTATGAATGTTTATCACCCTAAAACCCACTTTCGGACGTACTCTGAAATATTGTGATTCTTTCCTTTGCCGAACAACTTGATTATGGAGCCGTGCCAAACTTTTTATTCCCTAGTCGTTATAACCTCCGAACATTCAAAACCAACTTACATTGGTATCTCACTTTCTTTTCTCTCTAACTTTCCATCGCCCGCGCTGTGTGAAGTTCCATTTGAATCAATATTGCTGTGATTTTACTTTTTTCAATCGAGCGGGATTCTTAAAGAGTATATTGTGTGTCGTAAATCGAACTCCTCATTAAGTACAAGTTTGAGAAATTAGTAAGCCTAAGAACCTCAATTCTTCTAACCGGAAATACTACGTCATCGTGAACGATGCCCTGAACTCCTTGGCGGCTTGAAATGCAATTCAAATCTAACGTGGTTTGCCTTAAGTCTTGTGTTTAACGAATGACGAAGGCAAACCTGTGGGTCTGAAATATCTTTTAAAGGGAAGCTCTTTGCTAGTTATACATACAATACACGTACAATGTATGTTATATCTTCGTATAGCTTTGTACATAGATATGCTATTTCCTTTGTGTAAGCACTAACAATCGTCTCCATCACAGGGATACGAAATTGTTTGCTTGGCCGCAAGTCCTAAAAAAATAGTCCAGACACTTACGTGCGTGGGTGAAAAGGCACAGAATTAAATCAAAGTAGTCATCGTGCTTGAATATGACCCTAAAGGTCAAGTTTTTCAATGTGACCCCATCATCTACTTGAAACAATATCTACATTCTGATGCAGACGATTCGGAATTTCTGCATACCTAATACTTGACTGACTTTTCTGGCCGAAAAATTATTCTGGACAGAGGGTTTTATTTATTTCCTTAAGTAACTCAGGAGTAGACCTTGTAGTCCACACCACACCTTGTGTCCCACAAGTCGATTAACCTTTTTGCTGTAGAACCTTTTAATCACCTGTCAATCGAGATATCTCCATCCTTGCCTTTTTCAATTCTCTGGGCAAATTTTTTTATTGTATTTTATAGTTCAATGTTGTTCAGTGTAAAGGTGTAAAGACGTCAAGTAACCAAACCACATCAAGGACTCCAGACTGAAGGCGTATTTAAGGGTAAAAAAAATTCAGAAAATCAACTGAAAAAGGACAAAAAAACAAAGCAAACAACACGGGACCCCGTTTGTCTGTTGCTAAAGGGCAAATGAACATATTTCTTTGGCGTTCTTGGCGATACGTGTCGTATATACAAAATTACACACACGCTCAGGAACAAAACCATCAGAGCCCCATTCCTCTGACGCAACATCTGCTCTTATGGTTTTATTCCTCGCCCTGATTGCCATACCAGCTATGCTGCTGACATCTGAATCAGCCACGTGCTGTTAGCCGGATTCTTTGGGGTTTCCGAAACACTTCCTGCCGCGGAGGTGTGCTGTAGTCTCACAGGTGAAATTGTGTGCATCATGTCCTTGCCTGGTGCCATTTGTTTATGATTAACCAGCAGCACACCTTGTGACCTTTCGAATTTGATATCATTGTACTAGCTCAGGTACGCTGATTCTCCCAGGAAACATTGCTGACCGCGAGTTGATAACGTAAACTGGATCGGAGTAACACACTTCGTTCCTGCATTACATATTCAGTTCCGCGAGCTATACACATGGCTACGAGTGTTGTGGGTTGAAATTGAAAAGTAACAAACAATCTCGTTTACGTAATTGTGCCGGAAACCGATTGTTGATTACAAGATACAACGAGTACAGCAACTCGTGTTCAAATTGAATCCGGAAGCATCCCTACGTCAAAACATGGGTTTCTTGTTTAACCAAATCCTTACTGCCTTTTCGGTGATAAGCAAGCAACTACACATATACTCGTATGTACGAGTATGTAATGCGTCTACATAGGTAGGTGTCAATAACTCAATAACTTCAAATCGCGGTAAGCAAATTAGGTAAGATTCCCCTCACGCACTGGGCGGTTGGCTTAGCAAGGGTTTTATTTAATTTGCGGTTGTTAAGTAATTCATAGGCACGGAGCTGTTGGCGCTGAAACTCTTGGCGGGTTCTTCGTCTAAAATGAAGCTGTACCATGAGTTACAGGGTGCGAAATGGATCCTTCTTTCCACTGTGTTTGACTTGGAAAAACAAAACATTCATTGTTTGTTGAACGAGCCCTTGGGTTGTTTATGAGTAAATATTAGTCGTTAACATTTAATATCGCAAACATACTCGTTCGTAACATATCTGTGAAAATGTGCGCCACAGCAGAGAAGGAGAGGAGGAGAAAGATGTTATTTGAACCGATTCTTTATGACCAAGGACGGCTTGTTAAATTAGATGAACCGCAAGTTAGTTAAGGGTGCAGCCAGCTGTAGGAGACATATATTTGTTGCGTTAGATATTTATAGACCTTTTTAAGTTAATATCTAAATTGTATTGTGGTGTAGATATTTTCTGCCTTATTCCTATGGGTAATTGCCAAATATTTTAGTAGCTAGCATTCGTAGTAATATGAGAATGAAAAATCCACAGGATTGCTCCCTTTATTTGATCGGAGGCATGTGTATCTTATTTTTTAGATCAAGGTGCACTTGGCAATTGATAGATCGATAGGGAACCCAACGGCTTACAAAAGAATGTTGTCATGATCATATTTTCACTATGAAAATTATTGGTTGGCCTTCCTTAAAGAACTTGAAAGGTCAACGGGTAGAATAAAGGAGTACGGTTATTCTGAGTCATTTTGTTATCGCTAAGCGAGGTAGATACATTGCCATTACTCCTAAAAGTACACAACAGAGCATAAAACGAATTGCTTGCAACAAGAAATCACCTCTTGTGACACATTCCTTAGGTTCGGAGCCTTTCTAATTTCAAGAAACAAACTTTTCTCAATCACCTTTGATATGTGCTTATTTGCGTAAGTGGTGCGTACAGTCCGGAGAATCTGAGCTATCCAACAAGGTCGCACGATGCCAGATTCCTCCAGTGCTAAGTTAGGTGAGTTGTCCTATTTGTCCTCTGCTGCGCCGTCGTTCTTTATAGGACTCGAAGACTATTTAGGGTGGAGCTGTGGCCTTTTCATTCGTTTAGCATGGCCCAACCATGTCATATGTCGGATCCGTGAAGCGTAAACAGACCGATGCTGCTAAACGCCCATGCAGTTCGGAATGAAATATCGTGATCGATGTCTATCTTTCTCTTAAACAAGTTAGTGCTTCTTCATCCGCTTAAGACAAGATCCAGGCTTCTGCGCCATTGAGCATTACCAGGAAGATAAGGTTCGGAATCTGTTACTCGATCTCATCTTGATCTCAAAGAAACACCGATGGGCAAGAGCAATTGTGGGTCTGATTATTACTCGACAACTCAAGACTTTGTCCTGAAACCGCGCTTATATGGAGCAACCAGTGTGGTGTGTTCACAATTATATATGGCGACAGAAAATATGTTATTGGCGATATCTTGGAAACTTGTTTCCTCAATAGTTGGATCAATTAGAAACGAACAGTGAATCGGACAAATGGTACTAGGTTGCCATGATTCGGCCATTCTTTCCTATGATCATATTTTACAGGTGTGTTTTCGCAACCAACCAAGTCATTTCCTGTAGCTAGACTCTAGAGTCGATCTACTACCTTATTTTTGTCTTCGTCCAAGATAGAACTCTCACCATTATCGTCATTATACAGTCTGCAGAATTAGCCTTTTAATGTCCTTTGCACCAGCTGCGACTGTACTGCTAGTTGTCCATGTTTATATTTGCAGGCCTCCGTTCTGGTTAAGTACGCCTGCTCGTTTTTCTTATCCTTTTTTCTGATTATAGAGCTTACGTGCGATGGCGATATTTAGCTCATTGGACCATCATGCAGAGGGTCCGTGGTTCGATCCCCGGCACCGCCAACAATTTTTCGAATTGTCATCACTCTTTCGGCGGACAATGGCAAACTCCCGAAAGTAAGATTGCTTATGAAGAAGTTTCTATGGAGTGCCGTTCGGATTCGGCGATAAAATGACAACATGAGCAACACGAATGATTGTCAAGATTTTTTGTACAGCGTGCAGTTCTCGAACCTCAATGCAAACCTGCTTAAAATGCCTCTTGCTTGGCTTCCTGAGCTTGGCTATATTCATCCTCCAATCGGAGGTTTGAGACCAATTGCATTAGAAACACGTTCTTTTATGGGTTTTTGACAACATTCCTACTTGTGTTTGTGTAGCGGGCTTAGAATATCGGCAAGTTTCTAGCGGTCTGTTGCGATTGCAGCTTTTGCACGTCGAACTTCTGTAGTCCCACTTGAATCTATTGTGTCGCTGATATACGCATTCGTCCCCTTACTGCAAAAAGTTATTGTTCCGAGCCGGTTCTGGCTCTCAGAAAACTCGTAAACATCTGTAATACGTAAGAACTTTAGGTGGCATTACAGTCCAGAGTTGACCTGGGCACCAGTCAGCAAGCATCTCCAGCTAGCTCGATCTTTTGCTAGCTGCCTTAAGTTTCGCACGCTAAGTTGGCTGAGGTTTACTTTTTGCTTGCGTCCGTCACGTGAGTCTCGGACTTCTACTACTGCGGTGTCACTCGGAGGCGGATTTGAAGACTTTTTGGCCCGGAACGTTGATGTCTATTCGCTCAACATGAATCAGCCATCTCAGTCGTTGGATCTTCACCCTTCTGGCTAGATGTCGATATCGCTGTACAGTCCGTACAGTTCGTCATTGTATCTTCTCCACTGACCTTTAATGCAGACGGGACCGAATTTTCCTCTCAAAGCACCCAAGCGCACTCTCATCCATTTTTGATTATGTCCATGCTTCTGCGCCAGCAGAGAGGGTTTTGCTAGTCAATTGCCTGCTTTGCTCAAGGAAGCAGCGATTGGCAAGAGTTATGCTCAGCACTGATGTAGTTGTCTGAATTTATAGCGGAGTCTAGGTAGACAAAGTCTTTCACTACCTCAGAGTTATATCTATCGAAGGTGAAGTACTGAAGACGTCGCTGTTGAGTGTCCTTTTTGCTTGACAGCATATACTTGGTCTTGCCCTCGTTTACCGCTAAATCTTTTTCGCCGCTTTCGCTTTAATATTCATGAAAGCACGTCAGGCATTACTCTGCTTTCTTCCGTTTATGTCAGTATCACCGGCTTATGCTAGTAATTAGACGGACTTTTAAAAGACTGTGCCTTCTAAGTCGGCGAGTGAGTTTTGCACTATTCTTTCAAGTACGATGTTAAAGAAATTGCTTGACAGCGCATCACCTTGTCTTAATCCTTTTTTGAAATCAACGGTTTCGAGTTCCTTATCGACCTCGATAGAGTAACGTTCATTCTCCATCGTCATCCTGCACAGACGGACAAGTTTGGCAGGGATGCCAAAACGTCTAATATGCTGGAGGAATATCGGCGTCGATCGAAATGGGATCAGTCTATTTGATGGTTCAGGATCAGAAGATAACCAATTTCCTTTTGGATGTGAACATGTGGCAACATCATGCTGATGTTACATTTAGTTACGAAATCTGAGAATCTGAGTCTTTTGTCGGACGTTGTCGAATTTAAGCTGTGTTACTCCACGACCCGCCCAAGAGCGGTATCTTGTTTGTAGTTCATTTTTGCTGCTTCGGTGTTCGAACGTGAATCCAAATAAGGCTATTTCCAAGTTTGGCCTTGATAATTGATATGAGGCGTTTGCTTGGGTGCATGACTAGCACTAAAGTCTTCTCCCAAAGCTCCTTAAATAACAAATCCATATCTTTCTTTGTTGCAGCCGTCGTAGTTTTTCCTTAACTACGGATGGTTAGTCCATAATTTTTGCAATATTTGATAGTCGAACTCACCGATTATCTAGCTTAATTTCGGTCTAAAAGTACTTTTTTGGCAATGATGCGTCGAATTATGTCGTTCTGTAAGGTGTTTTAACAAAATTCTACTAAAGAGATTCTTCCGTTTAACCTTCTTCTAAAACGCTCTTCTAGATTTCTTTAAAGCATCTTTCAGGCAATCAGACACAGTGGAATCACCTCATCTTTTTTGATAGTTGTGAACCTGACTTCAGCTTGTGCAGTAGCACCACGGTAAAGTGGTCATTGGTGGACTAAGTTTTCCATCTTGTAATAGTTGTTGCAAGTGAACTGCATGTCGAAGGATATATTTTCTTCGCAAGCCGAGGACTGGCTTCCGTAATGATGTTTTTTGAATTGACATTTAGCCTTACTCTTATCGTTACTCTTATTGACACACCAATTGATAAGTTCGTATTGCTTCATAGAGATTCATCTAGTGTCACATCATAATTTATGTTTCGTCACCGAAGAGTCTAAAAATATATTTTTCTGGTTAATATGGAAGCGAATTTGCTCCCTGGTTTCTTTCAACTTAAACTCTCAATAAATTTTCTATAATGCGACGACAATCCATGGATCTAAGTTGGATACTTCAATCAACACTGTCACTGTCAACAGGTTAAAAAGATCCACCACTTGGGGTAGAGGGAAAAAAATTAGTTTAACATCACCATCTGGTGTTTGTCTTTCAACAGGATCACTTAATACTCTCCTCTGGCGCCAAAAATAAATGAAAACTCCAACGAAAGGATACATGCAAGCCGAGTTCTCTTTTCACACCACACAAAACCTCTCTCAACCAAGTGCATAGCCTGTAAATCGATATACTCGTACCAGTTGTCAGTTTTGATATGCCACAGCTTATGCCAGAGCTACAGCATAACAACTGCAACTGCAACTGAAACTGAAACTGCACCACACCAGATGTTTGTCTCGAAATGACACACAGTGATGGGGGTGTCAAAATGCACTTTACTGTAATTTTATCGATCTAACATCACACCAAGGACTTCCAACTACAGATACAAACTCACACTAAAAAGAAATGTCTACGAGAATGATATACGAGTACGAGTGGTAAGTTCCCCACTTTACACAACATTTAATAGTTATTTCATGGTCAAGGATTTTATTGACCAAATAAATAAATAATTAAATAGACTAAGCCTGGCATTCTGCAATGGTTTCCAAGGACACAAGGATTCGAGGGGCAGATGTTTTTAAAAAAAATAAAGAAAGAGAGAAAAAATAAACAACTGTCGGACTATTGAATTTTTAGTGCAGATGGCGTTTGGATCAATTCATTATGAAAACCTTTTCTCGGGACCGTAACTTTAATGTTGGGCAAATTTAGCTCGTTGTCTTATCGTTTGATGATTGCGAATTGGGCAAATGTTTTCAACGACCCTATTTTCGGGTTCATGTAGCCTTAAATGGCCACATCAATGGGTCACGTTTCATTTATGTTTCACTCATGTGGAACACGCCCTATAGCACACATATAGTATAGCACGTGCATAGATATTTAGTTGGATAAAAGGGATGAACGTGTGGCAAGTGAATTTTGATGAATCTCTTAATACGTTTTCTTTTGGTTCCCCCCCCCCCCCCCTTTTTTTCTTTTTTTTTTTCTAAGAACTAACAACCTCTTTTGCCCTTTTACTGTTGAAAGGATAACTAAATATTTTCATATACTTAGGATGGAAGATGTCGATGGTGATGATGGGTTTTCAACCATAAAATGTATCCGTGTATGTGTGTTTTGAGTGAGTAGTAATTTTGATACATGATCAAGGCTTGGCAGAAGGAAAAAAAAAGGTCTTTGTAAGAGATAGTTGTAGTTTCTAATGTCACAATGAGCGAAAGTGTTGAAGTAGATACAGTTTTTACTTCTTAGAGTGGGGTAGGAGTGTTTTAACATTGCATTATCCGAATAAACACTGATCATTGGAATATATTCGTGTGTAATCGACACCTTCCTTTCTGTCAGCTTGCACAGAGGAGGAAGAGCATTGGAGGACATTGTATGAGGAATCATTGCGATATCTTGACGAATTTTCAAGCGAGGTATTTAGGTACTATATTGTAGAGCATTTAGATCTTGAAAATGATTACTGTCGGAGAAGACATTGTTAGGAATAGGTACTCAGTCGTCGTGCGAGCGGCATAGTTATTTTTAAGATATCTCTGCTCCTGAGGATGATTCTCTGGCTTCATCCTCCGGAATCAATTATGAATGTGTATAACATAAGTTCAAGTCTTTTAGAATTATCCTGATGAGTCCATCTATGTCTTATCTTGGAGCACGCCTGAGAATGTGTCATTTGTTTTTCTAAGGATTAATGCCTTGACAAGTTGCCTACCTATTACTTGGTTATAAAAAACCAAGCCATAACAATTCTACAGAATGTGATTCTGTCTGCTCTATAGTGTTTAGGGGTAACCAGTAGTCCCTAAGTACCCTCAACTAATAATAATACATCATTTTTGTAGTAAGTGATCTGATCCCAGCTGCATATTTCATTTATCCATTTAGGACATTCGATTGGGATTGAACTAAGTAGTTTTAGCCTAATTGAGATAGATTTTAAAAAAAGTCTACTTTTTTCACTTGACTTTACGTTTCTTAACACAACGGCATCAACAAAAAATTAAATCTATCGGTTTTTTTACGTTAAAATGTTCTTCATAGACTATTTCATTTGATATGCAGTAAATATGTATTATAAGTAGCTGTTGCTCCATTTTTGAAAAAAAAAAAAAACATTTTAACTTGAATTTTTAGCATGAAATTTACAAAATGTTTATTTTTTGCAAAGTTTAAACAGTTCGGGTGTAAAAAACATGTATGGAAAAACATGTGGCAACTGTTAAACAAAAATACGTGTTTAATACAGATTTCAAAATGGTATAATACAGTCTTTTATTTAATGCAAGTACGTAGTTATGGTTCAGAACGCGCAAAAATTTTAAAAATTGATCTTTAATCATCTTTTACTGCACATGCTCATAAGGATGTAGTAAAAAACGATGTTTAACATTATTTAAACTTTATTTAACCTAAAATTACAGTAAATGTTCAAACTGTCTCCTACCAACTCTGATACAAGCTCGACATCTTCAAACAAAAACTTTTAAGAAGACGCTCATAACACCGTTGCGTAATTTTTGAAGCGACATTCTGGGCACGGCTACGCAACCCTTCTAAGCTCCTAATGGGCTTATAGTAAACCTCTTCTTTTAAGCAGCCCAAATAAATAAAAATCCAGTTGGTTTAGGTCCGGGGAACGTAGTAGGCCATCAAATAGGCCCCAAACGGCCAATGCATCTATCGGGGTAAGTTGTATTAAAATACGCACGAACAATTACTGCATAATGCGCAGGACACCCATAATTTTGGAATCAATCAGATTCTCTAACCTCCTCGGGCTCCTCTTCCATTAAATGTGGCAGATCATTTTGAAGAGGAATTCCAAATAGCTTTGGCCGGATAAGTTCCCACGCAGTTCAAATGGACCAATTATCTTTCCATTTAATATGCCGATCCAATAATTTATTTTAAACCGGGGGCCTATTTTCTGAATTCGCGTCGAATTGTGGAAATAGTTTACTGCTATTCCTTGTCCGGGGAAAAAAAACATTCTAACACAACCGGACTTATACACAGTGTGGCAAATAATATACCAGACACGAGCCATATCTTAGCGATCAGGAGTGCCATCTATTTGTTCAAACATGCATTTTAAAGTTTGAATCTTTTTCTACTACCTATCAAAGTTTTATGACATTTAGTTGAGATTTAAAAATTGTAAAAACTATGGTAAAAATGCATCAGAGACATTGCGATTGATGTCACAAGTGTTTTGAGTAGAACAGTTCTTTTTGAGTGGCATAAACGCGTTTTTGGGAGGCTGACAAACACAAAGGAAGGCCAATTTCAGTTAGAACGCATGAAATGATCCAAAAAGTATGTGATTTTTTAGCAAAAATCTGTCTAACTTGTAATACAGTTACTGACGCATATTATTTTGAAGTTTTGAAGTATTTGATGGCTAGAATCCAATGTATTCGACCCGAATATCGCTAACCAAAAAGTGGACCTCTGTTTTACGATAATGCACCGAGTCACACAGCACCCATTGTTCGTCGATTTTCGGCTCACAATCAAGTGTTTGTGTTAAATGCCATATTCACCTGATTTGGCACCGTGTGACTTTTCTGAATTTGAAGTTTAAAGGGCGCTTTTTTGACAATATTCCGACCATTCTAGCAGCTTCGAGACAGGCACTGGAGGCAATTCCGCAAAGTGAGCTAGAGCAAGAATTTGAATCACTATTGCATCGCTGAAATCGGCAGTGTATTGAATCGGGAGAAGATAATATTTCAAACAAAAACATCGAAAAATGAACAGAAATCGTGTTTATTTATGTTTTCAAGATCCAGTCCGGAATATTATTTGCCACACTGTGTATGTCCGGTAGACATATTGCCCAAAACATCAATTAAAATACAAATGATACATTTGTACTCGTATACATCAGCATTGTGCTGATTGCGTAAATTTCCTACCATTTTTTCTTCAAAAACGTTCGCAATTAAATACTCGTACGTCGGTGATTCTATGCATCTGATCAATTGTTGAATGCTTTTTTCTAAACACAAATGATGACCAGGTATACGGGTTCCTAGACAATAACCGTCTGCATCCGGTTAAGTATGTATAAGCCTTTCAACAATTGGAAAAAGTGAAATCGGTCTGTAAAACTTTTTGTCAGACTGTGATTTCCCTGATTTTGGTACCATTATAACTTAAGAATCTACCCACTGTCGCGGGACGTATTCTAAGTGGCGCGTTTATTTTATACGGGAGCTTGGTTGATGCTTTTATTGACAACATTTTATGGGCTTCTCCGGCTATTAGATAGATCGTAACTAGAAGGTTTCTATGGTTTTAGATTACTTATTTCATTTTTAAGTTTCATCAACGTGCTACGGTATTGTGTACCATAATAATGAGCGCTTGACCATCAAATGGCCTTAAGATTTCTTCCAGATGGGCAGCAGAGATGTCTGTTTTTTCTTTAACTTCCTTTGCCGATTCATTTTTTTGAGTTCCCTTCACTACCTTCCAAAGCGAATAATTGGATTGTTTTTCTACTGTCTAGCCAGAGTCAGAAGAGAAGGTCAAAGCTTTCATCGAGATATTCCTTTTAAAACGAAGAAATTCATAAAATCGGGTGTGTCCAAGGCGTCAGTCGGCCCATCATTGTTCTCTGTAGCTGCTCTATAATGCATTCTTGATACATTTTTGTGAAAAGCTAACTTCGACCGTTGCTTAACATTTTATGGGGAGCCTCCTCCTCCTTGTATCGAAACTGAGTGGTCTGATTTATCGTGTCTAGGTTAGATTCCAGAACCTTTCGATTTTAATTAACATTTGTCATGTTCTTTAGTTCAATGTCAGCAGGCGTAGTTGAAATTTCAATGTCCTGGACATCTCTTATACGAGTAATGCCCCAGACATTGAAAAAATGACGTTAGTCTCACGGTTGTGATTTTTGGGGACATTGTGTCATCTTTGCTCTGCTATGTTTTTTTTTATTTTATTTCATTGCACTCTTCGCTGAGTTTTCTTGACAACCAGATTGCACATTTACTATGTGGAGTTCTATTTAAGATGCTGATCATTGCCACTGCTACAAGTGCGAGAACTCTCTAAAATTCGTCTCAGGTAGGCAGAAAAGTGGGCCGAATTACGAGAATTGTTTGTCACAATTACTCGTATCTAAAGAGGAAACGAAGATTTCAATGGCTAGTGAAACATTTCAATTTGATTTCTAAACTCACCCAGATGTATCTTCAGCACAGATATGTACGTCAAGTGAACCAGAATCTTTTTTTGAAACTAGGTAGTATATGACCGACCCGACTCCATAAAAAGCAGGAACACTGAAAACTACCTCAAAAATGGATTTACTTCTCAGAGTCCTTTTCAGATATGCACATCCTCGGAAGACTGTGATGTATGGGTGAGAATTTTAGCTCTTGGATGTGTAATTGCGTTAATGCATTTTTTTTCGAGCGCTAATTTTTAAAGTGGCTTCCCTAATGCTTTTGCCGTTACATTGACATTTTCCAGATACTCTAAGCATCATAAGATACATATAATAGGGATGAGCAAAGGAACGAGAAAAAAAAACAAAAAGCAAAAAAAACCTTCAACATGAAATGGTTAAACATTCGTATGGAAAGTCCTTAAAGGAACGCCCTCCTACGACCCGAACTTGGTGGCATGACCTCATCAATTATTCTTAAAAAAAAAAAAAATCTTCTGGGTGTTTTTCCGGCTCTTGAGTCAACTAAAAATCACCGAGGAAGAGGGTGAGATGCAGTTTTTTCTTTATGTATCCACAAGTGATTCGTTTCGCTGGAATTTTGTGTGGTTTGCGTCCCGGATAATTGAATATTGGCTTACTGCAGACAGATGACGCCATATGCAGTTCAAAGTAGAATTTTTTTTTAAAGTAATTTTTTCTTAAATGAAACATATTTTAACCCCCTTAATTGTGAATTAAAATTTTATCGCTTTCACATCGTTATCGTTGTGCGGTGTATTTGGTACCTACTCCCTTTGCTTGGTTTTCCCCAAGCAAAGTGTTGAAATGTTGATCATAAAATTTTATATCATCCTATCTTCGTATGTGTTTTCCAATCGTAAAGCAGGAAGAAAATTAAAATCAAGCAAATTGCATGCAATGTGTGATGGAGGAAATTACCAATTTTGAAATAGCATTCATCCTAGCCTAGCTCCATTGGGAGATTGTTTATTGTTGTGCTAGTACTATTATTATTTTTTTGTTTGCTGATTGAAAAGCTGGCAAGCTGGCAATGAATGAGGTTTTTATGCGTTGCCGCTTAATTGTCGGAATTACGTAATTAATTTTCGCTGTGTCATTTACTGGAGAAACAATGATAATGAGGATGGCTCTTTCCTGTTTTTTTTTTTCGGTTTTATTGACTTATATTGACCGTTGGACAACACGGTCCTTTGGATTCCTTTTTTTCTAGGAAAAGTATGGCGAAGCGGTTGCTTCATTAGATACATTTCAGGAGGAGATTACCTGTTGGTTAAATGGCAAATCGATTGAGAGCAATTAAATCCATAACATCGTAGAGGAGAGCTTTGAAATACTTGTCATGTGAAGTCTGTAGAAGCAATAGAATTTATTGCTAATGAGAAAAGTATCTACCGCATTCGATATCAATTTTGAAAATAAATGATTTTATGCTCGCCACGGGAAGTATCATAGTTCATTTAGCAATGCATTCGACTATAGCTTTTCCAAGAAGTATCTTCTAAGGAACTTGGCGGGATGTGAAAATAAATAAAATCCGCAGGGTACAATTGGATAACATCAAATGAGCAACGAAAATATCAATAATAGTCTAGGTATTTCTGCCACGTATCTACATTGTTACTGCACCGCTTGTGGGCAAAACTATCAACATTTTACACTTTAGTAGTAAAGCCAATTATTTGCTGATATTTTAGCAATCATTTTAATAATTTTTTATTTTTTTTTGTGGCTAAGTGTAAAAATCTTCATAGACCCTATGAACCCGTTGCTCATAGTAGCATGAGATTCTTACTCACTAAAAACATGCCTCCCTTCTTGACGACTACAACTAAGTCACCTTATCAAGTGGTTTCCGTTTTAAATAACGTTCGAGTGGGGCAGCTTTCCAGAAGAAGCACCTGCCTGTACCGCTATTATACCTAGCTGATAGTGCTTATCGCTCCAAATCGAATGGTCTCGTTCTTTGTAATCGACGCACTAAGTTTGTCTCGTCCAGAATTTGGAGTATTCTATTATTACAATGACCATGAAGACGAATACGGAGTTTCCGAGCAAAGTTCATTATTTCGTCCTCGACGGTCTCTGTGGATATCACTGTTTCTGATATACCCTGGGGCGTTCACGATTGGAAAATATTTCGGTTGCTTGGTTTAGTACAATCGTATACCGTATACCGTACCTCCATACAGGTTTAAGCACTTTCTTATAGATGAGCAGTTTGTTCTGTATGCTTAGCATGGAATGCCTTCTTAGTAGCCAATACATTTGTCTGAATTTATTTTCAAGTTCATCACGTTTCTTCCTAATATGTAGCTTCCATTTCAGTTTTACATCTTATGTCATTCCTAGATACTTTGCTACATTTGCATATGGTATTTGTACCGAGTTAATGAGAATGGGAGAATGGGAAAATTGTTAAGTAAAATTAACATGAGTAGATTTGATCTCGTTGAGAACAATTCGCCATATCTTTGTTGTTCACTCGTAGATTTTCCAAAGCCGTTTGTAGCTTTCCAGTAGGTAACTCGACTGAAGTATCTGTAGGTAGTATCGCCGTATCGTCAGCGAACTTGGCTACTATGGGACCTGATTCTTCCGGTATGTCTCGAGTAGAGTTAAAACAATACCGGGCCAAGTACACTTCGTTGCGGAACTTCAGCAGCGATCTATTTAAATTCCGAGTATTCGGTGCCATGTTTAACACGAACAATTCTATTTTCCAAGTACGATTTCAGCTCTCTCGGAAGAACCTGACTTAGCTTAAACGTGCCATAACTTATCGAAGGCTTGAGACACGTCAAGAAACACGCTAGAACCTATCTTTTCCCCCTTTAAGGCTTTCTCAATTTCATTCGTCTCGAGTCAATAAATATAAACGTGGTCAATTGTGGAGTGCTTAGTTCTAAAACCGAATTTATGCTCAGGAATTAGACGTCTCTCTTTAATAATCGGTTGCAAGCGCTTCGATAGGAGTTTTCCAAATATTTTAGATATTTTCGGCAAAGGCGATATGGGTCTGTAGGACTTTCATTATTATTCAGGGACCAAAATAACTTCGGCAACTTTCCATTGGCTTGGAACGTTTAATAAAAGCGGCATTCATAAGTTGAATTTTAATAAATGAAACTCGAGCGTCTAGTTGCTTTTTTGACTGAACTTTCTAAAACCCTTCGTTTATCGGTTGAGTTATTTAGCCGGACTTGAACCTGTTATTGGATTACATATTGCTACACTTCTAAAACTTTTTCTTTATATTCTTATTCAACATTGTGATGTGTATGTTAAACCTGAACGAATGACCGTCGTGTATAACTAATTTCTAACCGATATTTGTTGGTACCGAGCTTGGTAATGTGCTGTTTCAATAGGAAATCTTAAGTGGCAATAGAAAAAAAACCGGGACTTTGCGCACCACCTCTGTGAACATCAATTTGAATTTGGATTCCCACTGCTTATTTAATGTTCATGCAAGATCTCTAAGTTCGTCGAAGCCTTTTTCCAAGTCGATGAAGACGATGTTTAGATTTTTTTAAGCATCGTGATGCCTCTCGATTGTTCGTGAACCTTGTATCGCGTTACACATATATACATATGTCAATCTATGGAGTTTATTAAGATTGGTTTTCGACTGTCCCGAACCCTCTCGAATAGTTTCATTTTATGGGACATACGTTACACCGATCTGTAGTTGTTGGAATTTGTCGTGTCCCGTTTGCTTTTATACAGTGAAACAAGAAAGCTCTATCTCCACAATAAGCTTAGAGTTGCCTCCCATCTTTTTATTGACTAAAATCGTATGTGAATCAAAGTTTTTCGATTGTTATCAATATTTTGGATGGTATGTGCAGTCGCATCGACCTGACTGCACGCTGATTGCTTCTCTTTTAACTACTTCGATAGGTTTGGCAGTGGTAAAATTTACCTTTTGGGAGTTCTTTTTCGAACATCGCGTTTATTGGGTCGTTTGCGTTAAAATTTTGAACTAACTGCAAAAAATAGTGGTTAGGTACGTTGAGGAAATAATTGAGTTTTGATACAAATATTTCAATGCAACAACTACAGTTCAATCAAGCTTATGTCACACACAATGAAAATCGTCGAAAGAGTCTTAAACGAACGTCTTCGGCAAATAATAAAGCTCGATAATAGCCAGTGTGGATTTGTTGAAGGAAGATCGACGGTGGACGCTATCCAAAGCCTACGAATAATAATGGAAAAGCACCGAGAAAGCATTCGATCGAGTGCCTAGGGATCTCAAACGGGCCGCGCTGAGGTCTCAAAACGTACCGGAAACGTATGTTAGAATACTACAAGACATGTGCCGAAACGTGAAAACTGTGGTTAAAAGCTCTGCTGGACCAACGAGAGAATTTCCAGTTAATGTCGGAGTGCATCAAGGAAGCGTACTTAGCCCTTTCCTTTTTAACGTAGTATTCGACTATCTTTTAAAAGACTGCATGCGCGAAGCAAATGTAACGCCAATTCTCTTCGCTGACGACCCAGTTATACTTAGCGATAACGTCAAAGATTTACAGAACGCCTTAGATTCATGGAGAAATGCGCTAGAGAGAAACGGGTTTAAAATAAGTCGTTGAAAGACGGAGCATTTGACGTGCCCATTTGCGCATCCGTTGTGACCTGTCCGGATATAATGTTAGACGGAAATGTTCTTCCGAAAAGCACTATCTTTAAGTACTTAGAATCAATCGTTAACATGGAAGCGAAATGTGACGACGACGTTAACCAGAGAGTGAGTGTGGGGTGGATGAAATGGCGGGAAAATTCGGGAATCTTTTGCGACCGAAAATTTCCACTTAAATTAAAGGGAAACTCTACACCACGGTTGTTAGACCAGCTCTTATATACGGTTCACAGTGCTGGACAATGTACGAAGCGTTTAAAAACAAACTGACGGCAGCGGAAATGAAAATGTTAAGGATGTCTAGTGGAGTCACTAAACGCGATTGCATTAGACCTACGCGTATAAGAGGAAGTCTATATAAAGAATTCGGTAACCGAACAGCTTGAGGTGAATAGAATAAGCTGGTATTGCCACGTTCAAAGAAGATCTGTGGAAAATCCGGTTAAAAAGGCACTATCAACTACGGTCACTCCAACCGTAAGAAAACGAGGTCGGAAAAAGAATTCCTGGATTTCTCAGATGGCAAATGCACAACAACGCCTGGGACTAACCACTGAAGCGATCCAGGATCGAGCAGTATGTATACGCGTTCTGCGGTCTGCGACATTAGTCAACCCCATAAGCGGAGCAGCAGCGATGCAGTAAAAATGGGAAACTCGTTACACATAAGTTTGTATAACGAGGAAAGGGTTAATAAAAGGATAAGAAGAAGAAGAAGACAAATATTTCAATTTGCCCTGGGATTGTCGGGCTCCAGGTTTATCCTAGATTTTAGAGTGTCGGAGTATGATTTTCCGCCACTTAGTCACCTTTTCGATGAAGAGATTTGTCTCGAAAGAGTTGCTTCAGTAAGCGTGTTTTAAGGTAGAAAATGGTCATAAGATCCTAAGATCTAGGATCATCCCGATAGGACACGTTCATGGAATTTTAACCAATCAAGGGATTACAAATTCCTGCAAAAGAAAGTATCGTGTGGATATTGAAAAGGATATGCTTTCCGAAGCTATTTCCAACCAAGTAAACATTCGAGTGAATGACGTGCTTCGAGTGAGCCGAATAAACCACGTACAATTGTTTTCAGAAAAACAGGTAGGATCTAACCTTGACATAACTTCGTATCAGTCAATTGGGAATAAATCATATGTTATTTTGAAACTGAAGCTCAAACAATTGACATCAGATATGTATTATATTTTCGCGGCACTAAATGGATCGATTTTCGCTTGGAAAACGTTGAGAATCATTGCAAAAGCACTCCCAAAGCGGATGTTTGTTGCCGATGCATTGCGAATTTTGATAATCTCGGCCAAAATAATGCCGCAACTTCAGTTGGTGTATGCAAGTTTGTGAAGAAAGTTCGAGAGACCGGTCTGCTGAATGAAAACCGAATATATTCCCGTTTTCGTCCTGTGCACTCAATGGACAATATTGCAGCCGTTCTCGAAAGTGTGCGTCTAAGCCCTTGAACTTGAACACTTTAAAGATCTTAGCAACTGACCATAGGTCTCTGATTATTCGCTTACACGGTTCAGGGATTGAAGCAGCTCGAAATTGAGGACAATTTTGCTCAAAACACCATCTTTTCATTCATTCACCAAGAATATTTGTACGGATATTCTTGCACTTCTATGCTTACTCCTCGATTTCTTTACCTTTGATAGGGTAAATCATGACATTTTATGCCGGATATTGCATAACTTGTTTGGCCTCAGTGAACAAGCTTTTCAGCTTCTTAGAAGTTATCTTTCCAATAGATCGCAAAAAGTTATCATTGTTAGCAAATCCTCAGCCTCGAAAATAATTACACAAGGTGTACCGCAAGGATCGATACTCGGTCCTGTTTTATTATGTGCATTCATCAACGACTTGTCAGCATTATGCCAGCATGCAAGGGTCCACTTAAGCTATGTATATCTGTCCCGTCCCATGAATTTGATCGCTGAACTTGCATCAAAATTAAATTAAGATTTATCAAAAACATGTGATTTGTCGGTGACTAACCGATTGTTACTGAACCCAGCGAAGTCAAAAGTTCTCCCGATATCAAATCGAAAATTTGACATTGACGTCGTACCAGACTTATGGCTCTCTAGAATTAACCGCGTAGTCAGCAACAAGTCTCGGTTTTGTTTCAAGTAGAAACTTATCCGGATACGATCATACAAACCTTGTCTTTGGTCGCATTTAATACCAGAAGAAGCGGTGGTTATAAGCCGGCGGTTCTGCGCCAAAGAAAGCGAACTCGATCGTATCTGCCCGAAAGGTAATGGTCAGCGTGTTTTGGGATGCGAAAGTTATCCTGTTAATTGATTGGCAAGGAAAAAGCAGAACATACAGGCGAATATTACTCTAATCTTCTTGACCAGCTTGACGCCAAAATTTGCGAGATGAGGCTTGGCTCGAAGAAGGAAAAAAATCATCTTTAACCAGGATAAAGCACCTTGTACACAAGTGTGCGATGGCGATGGTCATACTCATAAGGATATCTACAGAAGCCCCTTATTTTCTGCAGGCATTCGAAAATATTCTACTAGATCATTTACACAAAAGCTCAGCACGTGTCTCGGATATCTCAAGGGATATGCCTCACTCCTCGTACTATGTTCTTTACCAGTCGTCATGGAGCTTCCATCAAAACCATAAGATATGTTTTTCATGTATGAACATCTAAAAACACATTTTGACCATGTCTCCTCTTGCCACCCCCTTGGGAATTTTTGTCTTGTGGTTGTTGATATTTTGTTAAACTTACAATTACGAATTGAAAATACAAAAAAAGGTTCATACTGCAGGACAAAGTTTTTCTTCTTTTTTTTTGTTTTTTTTTTTTTTTGGGGGGGGAAAAGAAACAACTGTTCTGATAATTGTTAACATAAACATCACATGTTACAAGTTACCCGTCGAACAAAGTTAACTTTGCTTACACTTACAGTATCGGTTGGTTATGTCCTGGCAAGTGTTTCTGTGGTATATGGTACCCAAACTTCCTGTTTAAGTAAGCATGCTTAACTTTAATTTTTATACATGAACACAACATGTGTTTGGCAATTAGGATAAACACAAATAATGAGAAAGTTTTGATTGTCGGGACAAAAGGTGGGGCTGTAGATGTTTTCGTTCAAAACAAATTGTAGAGTTGTGTGCGAATATGGTATTTGTTATTCAAATAAGAAAACAATTAGAACACAAAGGATGATTAAACTCGTATGCATGTATGACGTAGATATGTACTCGTATGTAAATGTGTCTTTAAAATGTCTAAATAGAACTACTCGTATGAGTGATTTTCGAAGTATCTTACACTAAGAATGATGTTTTCCTTTCAATAACTAGTTACATACGAGTACATTCTATAAAGATGCAACATGTGTTGATGCAGTTCTCAGAATTTTCATAATTCAGAGTAAAGTTAAGAAGTTCCGTATTCAATCCCCTTCTCTTCCTTCGAATTCATCCCACTCAACTGTGGTCTCCGAGCCCTTAGCACTCTGTCGACAATGCAGGTTTTTGCTTAAAAATCTGTCATGAGCATGTATGAGAGCTATGCATATGAAAAGCAACTTTGGTTCGAGGAAATCCTTGGCTTTCGACGGAACGAAAGGAATTAGCTTTTACGGTGTTAGTCTTGCTAACTAGGGTACCCTTTCGAGACAAGTTTGATTGGGGCAACATACAAATATCTGCAACCAAACCATTATTAGGGTATATTTGGGCTGCCAGTTTTGTGGAACTATTGGTTCATGGACCGACGGCAGCGCTCACATCCCTGAACGGGTTACTTTCTTTCGTTCAACCGAACTTTCATCCCAAGGCTATCTACAACGAAACTGTCCCGGCCAAAGAAAAAAGACGAATGTTATGAAGCAGAATCAAGCCTGTACTACGGACGAATCTACTGTTGACTAATTAAGGACAATAGACTGCGATTATGCCAGTGGTATGTTAGGTACTTTAATAGGCCACGTGCAACCAAACAACTAGCGGTGGCCCTAGATTGCTGTTAAGCAAATATTACCACCATCCAAGAAATGCGATGATATGGGCCGGACAAAAAGAGGATGAAAAATTTCGATCTGTGGCAAATGTTATCGACGTACAAAGGCTTAATTTCCCAATACTAGCCTTCTATGCGCGCACGCCCTCACAAATGAGAAAGATGTCGACAGCAAAGATAGCTTCTACGAGCTCTTAAATAAGACCTCCGAGCAATGCCCTAGGACAATTTTCGTCCTCGACGATTTTAATCCAAAGCTAAGAAGAGAGGGCCTCTTCGGTAGTACTGTCGGAAGATATAAACTGAACAGAGCCACCTCCGATAGCGGATTCAGTTTAATACACTTTGCGACGGGACTTGGAGAACTCCTGATCAATCAACCTTCAACCAGATTGACCACATTGCGATCGACGCAAGACACACCTCGAGTATTGTAAATGTCCGAACGTTCGGAGGAGCTGAGCATCGAAGACCGGTGGCAAAAGCCATCATAGATGCCGTTTTTGGTGTGCTGGGTTTCACTTGAAATCTTTGGTTTGATCATGAATGTTGGCAAACACATGCAGCCAATTAGGATGCATACAAAGCAGCGCTAAGTAGAAGGTCTAGAGCTGTATGAGCAGAAGAGGAGAGAGTAAGAAACAACATGAGAAGCGAGCGGTCAAGAATATTGAGATATGCCACTCCCGGAATGAGATTCAGAAGTTTTACCAAAAGGTACAAAAAACATGCCATGGACACAAGCCCCGAATCGAAGCTTGTAGAGACGAACAAGAAAACATCGTAGTAGAGTCGCAGACGATGCTGAGGATTTCGAAAGAGCATTTCTGTAGGCTGTATAACGGCGATGACAAACCAAGCGTTAATAGTGTTTTTGTTTGTCTACCTTGCTAACGCAAAGCCAGCGATTTGTCAACGTAATGTGCATACAGAAGAAATAGCTGCTGAGATGGCAGATGCCAATTTGACTTCAATCACAGCCTTTGTTCGTCTACTAAGGAATATTTTGTGAAAAAAACTCCGCACACAACCGCGTAGAACCCAGCTGGTGCACAAACATAACTTATACGATCATGGCTTTCGACGGGATTTAGGGGTTTTGATCTTATTTTCATCGAAAAATCCTGCCAAAACAGAGCTCTCACATAAAGCCAACGCCTCCTTGTATGTTCACTTCACTGAATTGTTTCAGCCTTTTCAAGAAAGACAAGTTCACGCAGCCTGATGCCACAGTACCTGCGACAAGCACATTAAGCTGAGTACATGCAGCCTGATGCGTGCGTAGGCCGGACGCTCACAGACATATTACTCCGTGGTGTCAACAACACTTTCACATCAACTATCGCAAGTCGTGTTGTAACTAATGTCCTGCAGACTCTTTTTAGTTCGCAGAAGCATAATACCCCGTCAGTGCGCCAGCAAGAGCTTTGCAGTCTTTCCTACTGAGGGAAAGTTGGTAAATCGCTGACTTTTGAAAAAAATGAGAAGAAATCATTTGGTCTGCCAGAATGTTTACTAAAGCTATGCTCATATGAAACTCAACGCTGAATAGAAGCTTCAGCCGAAGACGCAGGCGGTCCTAACGTAGGTTACTATCTTGAAATGCTTTCATCTGAGCTTTGCTGAGCAAGCTTGTCGTCGAGAATATTTCCCATCCAAATGATTTCAGCGTAATCAGGCACACGTACAAGGTTTAGTGAGTTCAGGCTACTGAGTGCGTTCAAAGAGGTCTTGCATTCTCAAACCAGCTTTGAAATCGTGAGAGAGATCCACAAGGCCGACGATACAGTTCAAAATTCTTTCCTCGTCCACCGATTCTTGACAATATATCATAGTTCTGCCATCAGGATCGCATTTGTGCCCGATAGGCCCAAGTTTTCCTTCTAACCTTGTCGTCCTCCAGAAAGACACCAGCTTACTTATTTACTTATGTTATTGTAGATGACGAAGTTGGCTGGGGTACCCTTTCACTTCTGTGTCTACTATGATGTCCCTCTTGCTGGGCCGCAAACACTCACGGTGACGTAGCCATCTTAACTGGATTATGTAAGCACCTGCACCGCATCCCAAATTGGTTCTAGTTTTTTTGGGCAGAACCACTGTTTTGGATCTTGGAAAAGGAACAGGGAGCGGCAAGACTGTATTGATACGAGTAGAGTCAAAATATCTTCGATGGCATATTTTCGAAAGCAAAAGACCTACCATTACAAGACCCCTAAACGAAAGTATACAGAAACTAGGCAAAATTCTGAGTAATTATTTTTTTGAATCTCACTATTTATCGATCCTTGTACCTAAGTGTCTTAGAATCATTTTCCGTTCACTTCATGCACGTATGTATGTTTTCCTATCATCTTTGTAGAGTTCTTACCTACCTACCTACCTACCCTTCCCCATGAAGCCTTCTCCGTCGATGTGATGTGTATTGGGTTCAATTAGGATTCTAAGGATACTATACCAGAAACCCATTTATAGGCTTCGTTTTACAGTCTAATGACTAATGTCTGGCTTCAGTTTGTAAGCAAAGGTATTCGCCTAATGTGATAACTGAAAGACATACCTGTGCAGTGTTCCGGCACCTTGGATGCCTTAAAATTGTCCCAAAAAGGACGAACACAAAAATATTTTATTACCAAAATTATGAAACATGAAGCCGTGATGTAAAGCAGAAAAGAGTCAACCCCGTTTAATGCAATAATCTTGTCACCTAAATTGGTTTCATAAGCTTGAAGGACACAACAGCCTTCACTCATTCACAACAGCTACAGAATTGAAATATCAAAAAACCAGTCGGTTGAAGAAAATTAATGACTTGAGTGGTGGTGATACGAGTATGTGTGCTTGTATGTATCCAGAGTTGCAAAATTGTATTCCCTTTCTTGGATTGCCTTTGCCTATTTTCTTTTCTGGTGTGGAGCTAACCAAATACCATTTGAACTGTAAAAGCTACTTTGAAATGAGTTTTGCATTTTAAGGCGAGTGAACTGAGAGCCATTTAATTGGCTTCTTGTTAAAGGATACAGAATGGAAATTAATTTGTAACAAGATAGGAGTGTCACCATTGTGAAACAGGAGGATTTCGCCTGCTCAAGGAGGTTTGAAATTGAATATGGGAAATAGTTTCTTTGGAGTATTTATCTGTTACCATGATCGTAGGGTAATCGTACCATAAAACACCCCACAATAGGCAGAGATGGAGATAAAAAAAAAAACACACATACACACAACTCTCTTGTTCCTGAGTGAATTTATGACACTTAATAAAACAATCTCATAGATATTCTTACCATATGCAATTTGCACTTTACAGAAATGGAATAAGGCTCTGAGGGGTATACCACCTTCCTTTCTTGTCTAGTTAATCCACAAAGAGCTGAGTAAGAGGAAAGGTTAAGATAAATCTTCATCATGTCCAAGGTTTTGCATCAGAACCATTGCAGCTGGCCGGTAGTTGCAACATATTGTTAAGGACTGACTCTCTACTTACTATGTATGTACCTACATATGTAGCTATTGTACATGTGTATGTAACTGAGGCTTAAGGAAGTGTACTTATCTCAGATTCTTCTTTGCCTGTCTGACTTCTATGGTATGTTCACTTCAATTGATAAATTGGAAAATTATGTTCAAGTCACTCCAGTTGGAGTGTCAGGTTTCTGAGTTTTATTTTCCTTCACGTCTTATGGGAAGGAACATTAGCTAGACAAGCATTGGTTCGGTTAGGTCAAACTCAACTGAAACTACGATAACTTGAAGAGGTGATTTTAAATTAATCGAAAATGCTTCAATGGGGTTATTCTTTGTTGCATAAGAGGTTTCTCTTGTTGGCAGATGTAAATACAATTCACTAAGTAAGTATGGAGTATTTTAGACCTGGTTATGACCTGATTATGGCTCTAAAAATTATAAAATTTGTATCAGTTTCACACAATCTAAAGAAGTTTTTGAATTTTCAAAGTAATTGTTGGCTAGTAATAACCATTCTATTCAAGCTTAATGAGTTGAGATGGAATCCTAAGCAATCCTAAATAAAATGCCTTACATAGGATCCCTCTTGCATATTCAATAAGCAGTCTGACAAAAGCCATGCTTGTGAAACACTAGAATCCAAAAAAAAAAACATCGCTTCTAGTCACAACAAAAACGAGAGGCCTTATATGATTGCCTTGTGGTACACTACGAGTAGATGTCTGATTCGTTCCGACGAATACACGCGCCAATAATAATCAGATAAAAAACGAGTTGCCATGCAGAACTGCTACATGGACAACCAGGAGTATTAAACATATTTCGACGATATCGAATGGAGTTTCCGCACTGCTCTTATATTTTCACCGAAGTTGTTCCACATGCCTTGCAAGCTTAGTTTTTCCTTTTGATTTGTGACATTTCAAAATCATTTCTACGAACTAAGCGGCTAAAACAAACCTCTTTCCCTTCCTAAATATTGCCAGTTTGCCTAGACCACCCGCATTTTGACAGCTCGGGCAAACTGATTTTATTTCTTGGCAAACTTTTCAATGGAGTTTGTCTCTTGTCTCTGTAAACGCTTGAATAGGATGTCGTTTAGCTCACAGGATTCTCACAAATTGTAGCTCTAAAGTGACTGGTACAGAGGTCCGGGGTGAACCTCGTCCTCATCCAACAAGTGTATCTAGTCCTTGGCTGAGGTTCTCTTTGATTTATTCACTTTATCCAGGTCAGAATTGTTGGTCTACATCGTCCAGATTGGAAGGTTCATTCTGCCTGTCAGCGATATTTGGTTCGTCATCATGCAGTTTACAGAAATGCTTCTTGCCTCCAAATCCTCAGCATCGACTGCGACTCTAATACGATGTTTCCTTTCTTTTAAGCATCGCTGCTGTGTATCCATTTTGCTTTGTTACATGTGCTTACCAGCACTTGTCGTCAAACTAGAGGTTACGTTGTAGTTGCTAGCGTATCAGAATGTGTGCGCCTCTGTTGGCTTTTTGGCAGCATCGCTAGTGGTCTTCGATGGTTGATGCTGACGCCAGAGGACCTACTAGGAGATTAAGAAAGACTCGATTGGAAAAGCTTCGCTACAACGAGGTAGTTGCCCGAGTGTTTGTTGGCTCCTCTGAACCTAATAACATCCATAATACTAAAGGAATGTCCTGCGTCGGTCACAATATTGTCAATCTATTGTAGTTGACGATTAACAAGTCCAACTCCCCTTTATAATATGGAGATGTGGGAACTTCATGCTAGTTACGAAAATGTTTCGCCATATTTGGACTTAAAGGCAAGTTTACGTCTAATCGGGATAGACGTCGTTTTGGTCTGTCATAATCAGACTACTATGCGGATTCATCCACGTAAAACTCCTGGTGGTGTTTGCGTTTGCTATTTTCCCGGTTGGCGAAGAAACCACTCACTGTTCAAGAGTTGCATATGTACTTGGGTGTTCTCTTTTTCGCCAGCGTGCGCCATTCAAGTGGAGAGCACCCATCGGTTCCCTATAAATCGGCCTCTGTCATTATCGTGCTGCAATGTCTCTTTGCCTGTCGATGAATAGCTATTTCCGTACAGAAGCTGTTCTAAATTAACACAATACATACCCTAAAAAACAGCCAAATATGGCATGAATGTTTGATGGGCCTGTGATGCGTCAAACTATTATCCACTGCGTGGGGAAATCTATACTGAAAAGGAGACAGGTGCAGCACGCCAGACCAACGTTGGAGAAAATGTAGTTAAGCGGTTGATGCGGAGGTACGAGGGATCAGGCCGAAATGTAATCACCGACAATTTGTTCACTAGTTTGGACCTCGCGAAATACATTCTCGCTAAAAATTTAACATTGCTTGGCCAAAATAAAACGTTCATTCCACCACAAATGAAAAAAAAGAGTGGAGTAGACATTATGGACAAAATAACTGGATTTTACACTACAAAACACAACCAAACGGTGGGCGCTTGCCATGTTCTACAATTTACTCGATGTCTGCGGTCTAGCAGCCTATGTCGTGTATTCTTTCAACAACCCGTACATCGCTGCGACTAATATACGTAGGTTGCTTCTCACCAACATGGCTAGGCAACTTATGCTGCCATGTATAGAAGAGCAGTCGAAAATTCGAAGAGTGATGGGCAACTTCTCCACGTCGCATTGTATCCAGTTAGCGCTCGGTAAGCCGATCCATCCACCGGTGGCTGCTCTACCTACACCACAACGCGGAGCAGACGGACGCCTTTTGTGCAAAGGTACTTGCCACCACCTTTGCGTTTCAGAAGGTAAACGCAAAACACCTAAGGAATGTGGTGCATGAAGCCAGTATGCGATCAGCACTGCACACTGTCTCTGAAGAAGTTGAATGAATCTCGTGACACACATTACCACATCTGCGGTTCATCTGCAGTCCTTACAGCCCAATAGAATTGGTATCCTCGAGGAGCATCCACAAGTCCCCTAAATATTTGACATATGTAAGTTTTGTCGGTGTCATACCATGGGTAAGGTACTTCCAGTGATTTATGCGAAGAATGTCGTCATTGATGGATGTATTTTGGTATGATGCACGCAGGCCGCATAACTTACTCGTAAACATAGCAATGACCCAAAACTAGAGGTGCTAATGATTGCAGCCAATGACTTCAATTTTTGTGCCATCGAGTAGAGTGCCCAGATCAATCTTAAACCTGATATTCACCAGCAGATTTACAGCAAGAATAATAAAGCGGCATGTGCCATACGTTTATATAAAAAGCGATCATCTCGTAATTGTATCTGAAATGATAGTTCTGGAAATAGCGAATGATACATCAGAGAAAGAGTTATTATGAATGATAATTAAAATACATTCGTTTATTAGCAGATGCTCCGAGTCGACTTCTTTAAAATGTGGCGGTTTGAACAAAGGCCAAACGAAGAGGACTGCTACATAGTCCGTAGCTGATAAAAGGACGAAATGTGAATCATTCCAAGAGACAGTCCGGGTCTTGTGAACCACATTTCGACTTCTGGTAGAATCGAAGGACCATTTTGACAATATCAGCAGTTAAACTCAGCTAAATGAAGTTGTAAAGGGCCTACCTACTGCAGATTATAGCCAACTTTTTCGAAGATAAAGCTTTCCACCATGTCACCATGTTGATGGGGTTACGAGAAAGAGTAGGCTTAAGGAAGTTAACGAATTTCTCTTTTAATAATTCGGGATTCACGGCAGACTGCACCAAGTTGAAGTTGTAGTTTTCCTACTCTTCAAAGGAATATCATATTCCAACAAAAACTATCGACTTCCTTCCGCCAGTTAGAATGGTTTCTCGTTATTATCGACCCAGAAAATAACATTAACCAATTGCCTTGTCAATTATTCTCCAATCACATAAAATTACTAACTTACTTTGTCTGGTCGCTTGTTTACATATATCCAGATAATCTCCGACTTACATTATCATATCCTTATGGTATCCCAACAACATGGTGTTGCCTAACCTATTTCAGTTGTTGGCATTTGTTCTTTTGACAAGTAGCATTTCCAACAAAATAAAAAAAAAATCAATGTCTGTTGCGTTCCCGCATATCATAGGGCTCAATCGCCTAAAAGTCGTGTCAGTTATCCTTCTTCCATCTATCAAATTACCCTGAAGCAGTCAATATTCAATTTTCACCATACATATCTCGTGTGTATCCTTATAGTGGTAGTATTGCCTTCTCATTTAAAAACAATTTTCTTGAGATTAGATCACCAATACCCAAAAAAGGACTACTCACAGTTTCAAAATCCCACACCGACTTTGAGGATTTCGTCCTTTTATTATCGCACCATCAGGACATTAAGTCTATTAAAATGTCGATGACAGATACTCCAATGTCAAGTAGATAGTAGTGCGATCCGCTTCGACAGCACTCTGTTGTCCTATGTGGAATGCTTACGTTCACCCTTAGTCAAGTTGTAAACACATCTTTTGAAAGTAGTTGTTGATAGTGGTAATCTGAGTTCTGGGGGGATGTGAAATTAATTCAGTCAATATACTCTTACTCTATAAAAAAAAAAAAAAAAATAAATAAATAAATAAATAACGAGCGTACAGAAATACCGAATACCTACCACTCCACGTTCACTAGGAGGAAAGGCAATCTTAGTTCCTAGAAAATTGTCTGGCATTTCGTTACACCTACGTTGTAAGTCCTTCAAACTCTGGAACTTCGAAAGACGCAAACTAGTCAGCCAGCAGACAAAAAAACAAAAAAAACAACAAAATATTACGAGTATCTCAAAAATGTGTTACTGCATGCCCTTGCGCTAGATATGTATCTTTGGAATTGTACGAATTACTCGTACATCGTCATGTCGAGCCTTGGAGAAAGTTCAACACTTCTCGTCCTCTCTAAGGAGTCATTAAGGCCGCGCACAAATAAATACAAAAAAAAAAAGGAAGAAACTGAATAGAGCTATTCAGATGTTGTTCGTAGGCACCACTAACTGACAATGCCAGTGTCGGTGGAAATTCTGGCATTTGTAGAGGTGATTTAGGTTGGGGCAGGGTGTTGGATGTTGGAGAACTTTCTCAAAACTACAGAGATGATGTCAAGTACACAGTAATCCCCCTAAGGAACTTGCCGCCTATTGTCGTATGCGGTTGAGTTGCGACGAGCATTGTGCAAAGAGATTCCTTTAGATTTTCTTTCATCCTTTAGTCCTTATTATTTATTTTTTATTTTTTTTGCTTTGATAGAAAAAACGACTAAAGGAAGAGACTAAAGGAAGTGTACTTCTCAAGCAGCCACAAAAGAGCATATAAATCTTGAAAATTCACACAGCATGATAGGACATAGAAAGACGACCTTCAAGTCCCCATCCAAGATGCAGTACGAAAATAGTTAGAGATCTAGTGCGAGAGAGAAAGTAGATTCGAAAGATAAATTAAACAATTTCCATGAATAACGAGACAATCCACTTTGTGCAAATTGTGTAATCCTTTCGCTCTTAGTTTAATATGGAATTGTCTGTTTCCTTTGTCTAGCTTCTAATCATTTGAAATTGTGGTAGTACGGGTTTGACTAACCAGTTAAGAATATAATCGTAGATATAGTGATGTCTTGGAAGTATTTATTCGATTTTGGAACGCTCTTTGGTGGTGGTTTCATTAAGAACTATTTCAGTTGGACCTGGGCTTATATGATACTTGTGCAATCTATTGTACTCGTAGTTTGGGTTGAGGTGAATTAATTTGTCAAAGGACCTTCGTTGCAAGAAAGGAAATTTGCTTCGGGTGCATACATACAATATTTACAAGAGAGTTATCTTGTTTTGTAGTATGAAATTTAGGTCAGGTTTAAAATATGGTTTAAGTGAAGCTTTGTGCATAAATATTGTCAGCCAAGGGTTCTAATTAGGGTCGAGATAGAATGAACATGGTAGAATGAGATATAAGCAATTCTTATTTGAAACTACGAGTAAATGCAAACTTTTTTTTAGGTTGTTCTTTAAGATCCCTAACTACTCCTTTTGCTTAATAATTTGTGCTTTTTCGTTTATAGTTTTGACGAACCACATCTGTAAGGAAAATTTATTTCTCAATAATATCGTCTACTACTCTTATATTATATTTGTTTAATTGTATTCTTGCCATTAAATGGGACTCATCATCTCTATTGAGATACGGTCCTTCTAGTTTTCGAGGACATCCTTATCCAAAGTCGCAAATTGGTCACCTTAGGTAAGCTTAATGCATTTCTGTTGTACACGGAGTACCATAGTATAGCCTAAGATAGCCGTGTTTTACACGTAACTAGTGAGCACTCAGGACATTGGCGGGTGCCCAGTGCACAATGGCATTAGAAGAATTAAATTCAATTCGGTCCGTCGTTCCCAATTAATTTTTCATTTTTACTGATTTTAACATACGCTGTCGTTCTCATACTAAAGACCAAGCGCAAGGATGTGAGTAGGAACGTATATGAAAAGCAGAGAGCTCCATCGTCAACAGGAACATATAGTAAACACGGAATCAAAGAAAATTAAAAATCGCTTACACCAGGGAACCCTAGGGTACACCAGCTTTTACAACCTCGAACAAACTTTTTGAAAGGTAATTTCAAATCCTTAATTTCAAGTTTGCGCATTTCCGACAAAGAACACAGATGCCAAACTGCCAAGTGCAACTATCTTGTGTCCGTCACATTGGCCTTTAGTTACAATCATCGGTGGCACATGCTTTCAAAACTAGATAACCTTTTGCTGTTAAAACCGTACTGACCCACACTGGGACCGCCTGGATTGGAAGAGTGCCCAAAACTCAAAAATTAAAATGAATACTGTTATGATTTGTTTTTATTTTTATGTTAGAATAGGTCCTCTTACTTCATTCAGTATGTATAACTTACTTACTTACTTTAGGTGGCGCTGCAGCCAGATGAGAAGCGTCTCGAGCTAGATCGATCTTTTGCCTCCAGTTTCGCACGCTAAGTTAGCTGAGGTCCCCTTCCACTTACGTGTGCCACCAGAGTCTCGGTCTTCCTCTACTGCGCTGTCACTCAGGGGCGGATTCGAAGACTTTTCGGAGCTATACATGTCTCAGCCATCTTAGTCGTCGAACCTTGAATATGCTGGTTAAGTCAATGTCACTGCACAGTCCATACAGTTCGTCGTTGTATCTTCTCCTCCACTCACCGTCAATGCAGACCCTAAGAATTTTTCTCTCAAAGCAACCAAGAGCACCCTTATGTATTTTTGATAATGTCCACGCCTCTGCGCCATAGAGCAGGACTGGGATTATTAAGGTTTTATAAAGTGTAACTTTTGTTGTTCGGGAGAGGGCTTTGCAAGTCAATTCAATTGCCCTTTTAGTCCGAAGAAGCAGCGATTGTGTCGTTGTCAGAATTAGTAGCGGAGCCTAGGTAAACAAAGCCCTTAACTACCTCAAAGTTATATCTGTCGAGGGTGATGTTCTGCCCGAGACGTCGGTGTTGGTTGTCCTTTTTGCTTGACAGCATATACTTGGACTGGCCCTCATTGACCGCTAAGCCCATTTTCGCCGCTTCCGTCTCGATACTCGCGAAAGCGCCACTGACATCACGCTGCTTTCTCCCGATTATGTCAACATCGTCGGCGTATGCGAGTAGTTGGACGAACTTTTGAAAGATTGTGCCTCTTGTGTTTGCTCGTGAGTTTTGCACTATTCTTTCAAGTACGATGTTGAAAAAAAATGACAGCGCACCGCCTTATCTAAATCCTTTCTGGACATCAAAGGTCTCGGTAAAATCGTTACCGACCTTGCTGCAGCAGCGTGCATTCTCCATCGTCATCCTGCACAGACGGACGAGTTTGGCAGGGATGCCAAAACTAGACATTGCTCTGTAAAGATGCTTTCATACGCGGCCTTAAAATCGATGAATAGGTGGTGGGTATCGATCTGATGCTCGTGGGTCTTCTCCAAGATCTGCCATAGTATGAATATCTGGTCGATGGTGGACTTTCTGGCCTGAAGCCACACTGATATGGACCTATCAGGTTGTTGACGAACGGCTTCAGGCGTTCACACAATACGGCGGATAAGATCTTATAAGCGATGTTAAGGAAACTGATGCCTCTGAACTTAGCGCAGTTCAGAGGGTCTCCTTTCTTGAAAATCAGTCAAACAATGCTGACGTTCCATTCATCGGCATTAGTTTCGTCCGACCATATTTTACAGATGAGTTGGTGTATGCTCCTTACCAAGTCATCGCCTGCCGCTTTGAAGAGCTCGGCAGTCAGGCCATCCGCTCCAGCAGCTTTGTTGGACTTAAGCTTCGATATAGCTATCTTCACTTCATCCAGATCGGGTGGACGGAATTGTTGATTATCATCGTCCAAGTTGAAAGGTTGATTCCGCCTGACAGCGGTATTTGGTTCGCCATCGCCGTTATACAGTCTGCAGAAATGGTCTTTCCAAATCCTCAGCATTGACTGCGATTCTACTACGATGTTCCCTTGCTCATCTCTACAGGCTTCGGTTCGGGGTTTGTTTCCGCGGCATGTTATTTTTACCTTTTGGTAAAACTTCCGAACCTCATTCCTGGAGTAGCATCTCTCAATTTCCTCGATCGCGCGCTTCTCATGTTCTTTCTTCTTCCTCCTGAGAAGCCGGTGCTCGTCTCTCCTCTTCCGCTCATAGAGCTCATGAGCAGCTCTGGTCTTTCTAAGCAGCGCCGCGTTATATGCATCTTGCTAGCTGCATGTGCTTGCCGGCATTCATCATCGAACCAGGGGTTTCGTTGTGGTGGACGAGTGAAACCCAGCACATCAGAAGCGGCATCTCTGATGGCGTTTTGGCAGTGTTTCCAATGGTCTTCGATGCTTGATGCTGGCGGCATTGGACCTCTTAAGAGATTAAGAGACACTCGATCGGAAAAGGACTTGGCGATCTCTTGCGATTGTAGCCGTCTGACGTCGAATTTTCTCACAGCATTAGTTTGTCTTGGCGTAGTTTGGGATATCCGCAACCGTACCTTGGCTACAACAAGGTAATGGTCCGAGTCGATGTTGGCTCCTCGGAACGTACGGACATCCATAATGCTGGAGGAGTGTCTTGCGTCAATCGCAATGTGATCAATCTTGTTGACTGTTGATTGATCAGGAGTTCTCCAAGTCCCCTTGTGTTTGTCGAGATGTGGGAACAGCGTGCTAGCCGCGACAATGTTTCCCCCCGCCGCAAAGTCGATTAGCCCGAATCGATTATCAGAGGTGTTGTCGTGCAGGCTATATTTTCCGATTGTTCCACCAAAGATACCCTCTCTTCCAAGCTTTGCATTTACATCACCGAGGACAATTTTAGTGGACGAGGCGTCGATTACACCGAAGCCAGTAACCCGTTCATGGATGTGAGCGCTGCCGTTGGCCCATATCCGCCACCATCTCTTTTTCCAAGACCCTTACTAAGTCTTGGAAATCCTTTCCGGCCTGATTTCCAAATATGTGGGAGTAGCCCGGATAAGTACTTGTTTTGTTTGTCCGACACTAATCCTGGTTTATGGCGCAGGAAACTCGCCATTTGCCCCCTTCACTTCGCAATCTCTAGTGAGATTCCCAGATGGTGCCACGGGGAGGCGTGAAGTAGGACTGGTTAGCAGAGCTGCAAGATGTTCGGCTGCAGAGGCTCATTCTCGTCATTTAAGGAACCAGCACCTGTCGGAAAATGCTACTTCTACGAGGCCTTATACTAATCGTTGCCATCCAACGATCAAGTTTCAGGTAACTGTCATTGCCCAACGTTACCGGACAATGTTATCGTTTCTTCCAGGGCTATGTGAAATGATTGTTGTGTGCTGATAAACCACAAATAGCATCAGACTTCAGGAGCCATCACACGCCACGTTGTGGTATGAAAACGTCCCAAATATCCGAAAGGATGGCTTAACCATTGCGTCCAAAAAATCCGAAAAGAAATATAATTTACACGCATACAGTCGTATTCGAAACATAATGTCATAACCCAATTACTTTTGGTGTTCGCTTTTCATTGTATGATGAAAAAGTAAATTAGTTGAAGAATTTTACGAATCAGCTTTCGTCCTCTAAATTCATTAAAAAATCGCTTCGTCGATATTTGAGTACCTAAATTTTAACCTGTCACTCAATTTAGTAACGCTTAATTAGAACATAATATGCCGCAAGTTCAGTTCAATACAATTCAAATTGCAACCGATTTTTCCAATTAACTAAATGCGCAATCAATTTAGAATATTCCCAAAATCACATTGGCTCAAAATAAATGGTCCAATACGGGTATATGCGTAAATATCTGAAATTTTTCAGTTATTTGCTTCCATAGTAGGTAAACTGTTTGGGCGATTTTATGAAATTTCGACAGCGTTTGATTTAATTGAACTTGACAGCCTGGTGGATGTTAATCTCACCTCAGCTTCATGTGAAAACGTTTTTTTTGTTCGATTGGTATTCCGGCGGTTAGCAGTGGGTATACATACATAAACAACACATAAACACCTACTGACTCCCGGAGCATGATTATAAATTCTAGTTAAATTGTGAAGTTATTCATGCGAAAAATGGCTACTCGAAGGTGGCTGCAGGACATGAAATACCATAGTGGATACAAGCACACCGCAACGCTATACATAAACAGAAATGCAGAATTTAAGCATTTTAAATGGACTTCGGTGCGTGTGGTGGTCTGCGGTACTCTATTTGGAGCGAATAAATAGATATACGAGTATCTTTCCGTAAAATAATCGTAAAGTATAAGAATATTTACTTTTTGACTGTTTGCTTGAACATCACCATCTCGTTCATTGCAATGCCTTTGACACACGGCATTTTTTGTTTCATTTTCTGCTACGTAACGATGCCTTGTGTCCAAAAGTCGCATGAAATAGTAATTCGTTACAACTAGAGAGGCTGCGCGACAATTATTTGCCAGTCGTTTAAAGACGTCTTGTCCGATGTTTCTAAGACCGCTCTGCACCTGCTGGATAGGATTCGAAACCGACGAAACGTCTATTGCCTAACCCCGTTCTATCGCTACTTTCACCAGTGCTCCAACACCTTGGGCGGACCGCTATGGAGTGGGAAAAATCCCCCCATAAACCGATCTTGTCCTGAAATTTTGAAAATTCCGACCATAGACCCTCCCTTAATCAATGGTACCAGCTTAGTCTTCTCTGACACAGCAAAATATTTGGGTCTAATTTTTAATAAGAAACTAAATTGGAAACCCTTATATTCAAGAAAGTGTAAGGCTCTTGCAATGAAGCCAGCGGGAAGAAATGGGGCCTTCAGCCTCGTATTGCCCATTGGCCATACGTCTCGGTTACATATCCAATACTTACTTTCGGGGTGGTTGTCTGGTGGACGGCCTTAGACAAAGCAGTCAAGTGCATAAAACTAAGCAAAGTCCAAAGAACATCATGTCTAGGCATAAGCGGAGCCTTACGTTCCACTCCATCCGTTGCACTGGATGTTATGTTTCTCCTGACACCTCTCGACATTTTCAGCAGACAAGTAACTGCTAATGCAGCTTTTAGCCTTAAAGCAACTTCGCAGTGAACAAATAAACTTTTTGGCCACATAAATATTCATAACACATTCAGAGAAGATAGACTACACCATACCCAAACACTGGTTTAACAAAAACTTCCAAGTACGCATTCAGATTCTCCTGGGAGGGAAATGCCTTCATGGACGATAAATCAATCCACTTCTACACCATAGGTTCAAAGACCGATAGTGGAGTTGGGGGCGGTGTCTTCGGTGATAAGCCTCTCTATCCGTCGTCCCAATCGTTGTAGCGTGTTCCAGGCGGAAATTTTGGCAATTAAAGAAGCCCTGCAGTAGATATCCGCATCTTTTCTGACAGTCAGGCCGCTATCAAGTCCGTTTTAACTCAAAGACATTTATAGACTGCCGATCATCTCTCATGGAGATGCCAGAGCAGTTCAACATTCACCTTTGCTGGGTACCGAGACAAAGAGATATTCCAGGGCCGATAAACTTGCCAAAATTGGAACCACTATACCCATCATACCTGAAAATGGTAACATTGGTGTACCTTTTTCTACGTGCAAACTAGAATTAAGGCTGAATTCTTATAGAAGAATAAACCTTAGGTGGACTTTTAGATCGACATGCTTAGCGACCAAACAAATCTGGCCGAAACTAGATCTGAATAGCTCTAGCAGGTTGATCCTTCTAAACAGAAAACATCTCAACATCATTAAGGAGCATCGCAAATCTACGTAGCATTACAACGGGCCAACAGGCCTAAGTGGTTTGGTTTTTCCAACAGCCACTCTAACCTAACCTAACCAAACACCCTTTTCCCCAAGAATGCTCATCAGTTTATTCTCAAGCCCACTTTCGGTCGTACTCTGAAACATCGTTTTTGGATGCCCTACTGAGCTCATTATTTCCTGGTCATTATAACCTGCATACATTCAAAACCAACTTAGATCGGTACCTCTCTTGCAGTTAAACAAATATAAAGGCATAGACAAGGTCCACGCTATTGATTTTCCGTGAAAACATCGGGACGTACACCTCACACTAAATTGAATTCAAGTGTCTAGTGACAGTAATGTCGATGTTGGTATTGGCGAGTGTTGTAGAGGCGGGAATCGTCACGGGCATCATTATCAAATTGCCCAAACATGAAGTCACCGCTGTCGGCAGTAATATTAACGTCTCCTTTGAGAATTAGGGATACATGCGTCAAATCTTCGAATGTCGGTATAATATTATGAAAACAGACAGAGTATTAAGCCAGTGACGAAAGGATTAGCATCTGGATATCTTGTATTCGCGTTACAGGTAGATCGTAGATCGATGCAAGCAGAAATTTCAGTTCTCCGCCCAGGGTCACGTTGATCATGGCGATATCGCCGACATGTGGTTACATTAGTCGAATGCCCATTGCGAGTAATGGCCTGGCACATGTATGCACGATTTGATCAGAGATTTGGCATTTCTATAGATACCAACACTACCAGCAGATCATTTGCCGCAACCGCGGTGATTGACCGATGTGCTGTCGCCAACCAGGAACTCGAAGCCTAAAATCGGCACAACGTTGGATTTATCATCTATCCAGGTCTCCGAGACCGTGAGAGAGGCTATAAATGGCGCATTATGTGGTCCGTAGCTGTATCTGTCGAATGAGCAGCTAAACTCTAACAATTTTGAGAGGCCACTATTATAGGTACATGGGCGTCACTCATCTCGCAATTGTTGCTCATTGATGCACGGAGAAATGTTCGCAACTGTAAAGTTGTTATTACCTTCTATTGAGGTAACACGACTCAGCTCTTCGTACACTAGTTAAGTTGCTTGCTTTAAATCGTATCTGTTCTACCAGTACTTGATCAAATATCGCGTTTTGAGATTTCTGAATAGTGAGAGCACTGGCTAGGGAAACTGAAAACTGCGTTTGCTTACCCTTCAGTTTGCCGGGCCCGGGCACCGGTTGCGGTGCGTTTTGAATGGGAGTGCAGCAGAGCTGTAGCACATCAAGCCTTGATTGCACGTACGGATTCGTTTTCAGACGCGCCAGTCGTCCTTAATTTTTTTTATCGACTTCGAACCACAGCCGACCTATTCTTTGCTGAGCAGTAATGTCGTCTTTCTGCACCCTGGTGCCCTAAGTCCTGTTCTATGTACCTTAGTATTCCTGTGGCGCAAGCTACTAGTCCATCTTCAACGTTTACATTGATTGCACTCGTGTACGCAGCACATACAGCATACCTCCGCTCGCCGTCGTGTTCATCTTGTGCATAGCGAGGCGTACGTTGCACAATTCCATGGAATTACGGTAGCCGCTGTACACATCCACAGCCGTACTCTCGATTTCCGTCGGTATAGCCTGACTGTTGAATGCGTCCACAGATAAATTTTCGGTGGAATAGCCTTACTCACACACTGCATACATAGCCAAACTCGTTTGCACTGAAAGCCTTGGCAAAATGAGCAGGTGCAGTTCTCCAACGATTATCCATTTGAGGTTCTTTGGTGGGTTTATCAATAATGTCACAGTCTAACGTGGCACCCGCCATCAATGCACGTAGATTGATGCACGACGTTGACAAAACGACGACATTTGGTGATTACAATACATACTCATCTGCGGCTGTCTCGTTGTGATTATTCTCTTCATAATCACCATTTTCTGTACCGGCCCAATGGGCCACCTACGTAATGGGTTTGGCCATGCCGTAGCTCATGCGGCAGTTGTATTTGTCAAAATCCCTCTGTTGTGTGGCCCTTCTATATGCTTGGCATATTGTATTTAATTTCACTGTTGTTAGTACCTTACAGCCTCGCCGCTTCTGAAGGACTAGTTACTGACATCACAGTGCGTTCTGCGTTCATCTTTGTTTCAGTAGGGGATTTGTAGCCTTGTCATGCTCTTATTGCTCTTTGAACCCTATACTGGGACCCTCCAGCCACCACTGACACCCTCTCTGACATTGGCACTCATATTTATGAGCATAGACACTCCGTGTGATTTAGTTGAAAACCCAAAGCCGCTTTATTACTTCCTCAAAGGATTGATAGCTCAATAACAACACCATGCATGGCTCACAGTTCACAGCTTACAGCTCCGAATCCGCTTTTCCCCATTCGTGTTTGCACAGTACCTTCAGGGGGATGGCAATACATATTCCAATTCCATTCAATTCCCCCAAGGGGTATCTATACATACATCTAACATCAAACGATATATAGTAGTATCCGGGCCAGGATACTACAAAATCAATGTGGAAATGTTGGGCAAATAAATGTGAGCACCACCAATAAATTTCCGATTGTTTGCGCAAAGTGTTATTTTTACCTTCCACACCGCGCGGCGATGGTTCCGATAATATCAGAGAGGCGAGGGTGCTAAGCAAAAGACCAACCACAAGGTCGTTTACTAGCACTCGCATAAATAAATAGAAATCGTCATTTCTAGTCCACACAAAACCATAGAGTCACAGAAAAGGAAGCCACCATCTGATATAGAATTCGTACGAGTAGAACCTTTAGACAGAAGAACGAATTAATCTTGCAGACAGCTTTAGTGGCAGAACTACGTTAAGGCGCACAGTAGGTGGGGGGTAGAACAACGCATAAGCTGTCATGCATTAATAACCACACACCACTAAGATTTGCTAGGTGTTCGTATGTGTTTATTTTAGTTGGGGTTTGCCCAGCCACCGTGCGTCGCAAAGGTGACTGGGTGGCAGGCGTAAAGGATAACTGGGTCAAACGGGAACCTCTGGATTGTGAGCACAAATTATCGTGCTGAATAAAACATACGATTGGAAGCTACTAATTTATGGAGAACATAGACTAGCTACAAATCGAATGGTTGGGGGTTAATATTTTAAGGGCACGAAAGGGTACCAATGCGTGCCAGTCGCTTAAAGTTATAAAATTGCATAGAATCGTAAAAAAACGTCGTCGCCACACCGCAGAATGGTAAAAGGGGTTGAAGCCAATATTGTGAGGCTGACTGTGAGGGTGCTTGTGTGAGATCGAAGCGCGATAACAAAGATTCGAGGGATTTACGTGTGGTGTTTAAAGATACGATTTTATGGTCGAAGATATTACCTATATAGTGTTTGCAATTTGAACTTTAAAGGTCTTTTGTAGATGTAATACTTAAAATTGACTTACGAGAAAGAGGACGTCAGGCACTTAGTGCTGCAATTGCGACAGTCTCATAAAAACATAGTGTGAAACTCGTTAAGAAAGCATGCATACTCAGTTTTCATTTGTCTGTAAATTCGTTGATTTTGTTTCATCCGAATCCCATCAGATCCCCCACGCGATCTCACTGATAGAAAATGATTTCTCCGGCTGGAACGCATTCAACTAGGTCTGCACTTTTCCTTGAATATCCTAGAGAATACGAACAGCCTGAGTGTGCACATTGTGTACATACTCGATTGTCATAGTGACAAGTATTAAAACTGACATGGATCTGGTTTGAGCAGGTGATAAGCTTAAATTTGGTGAAACAATTAGTCGCTCCTTTCGAAAGCATAGCAAGAGCCCCGCCAGCCTCACTATCGCAGATAATTTTACCTAACATGGTGCGTAATTTAATTTAAGCTTGTCTGTCCAATACTTGTTTTGCTCGTGAACATTTAATTATTTTCGTAGCAGCAAGGGTTTCAATTTCACATTCTCACATCTCTTAGACTAGAGTCAAAAGACACTCAACGTCTCCATGCATCCGAATCAGACCGATATTTGGTCTGATTATAGACGCAGCGATCTAATACCCTAACCGAGTAGGTGCCTTGCCCAAAGGTCCTTTACAATGTCACTACGCCGGTGACATAGTAGGATGACACCTAAGTACATAGCCATGCAGAATAAACGGGTGGTGAAGCTTTTTAGGTTGATTTTTAAATGAGTCGGACAGATGTCGCTAAAGCACGTCTTCGCACGAGACATTAAAAGAATGCGTTGATCAGCGAGCTTCGGGTAGTACAAGTACCACCAAGAGATTCGAAGTCGTATGTAAGGCACGAATTCCTTGGGTGAAGGGTCGAGGCTTATATAATACCTCAGTCATTCTGTGGGATATGGCACCCGTTTGCAGTGCAACTTCACATCAAGCAGACCGATCAGTTCCATATCAATCGAATAGTTGAGCACAGATCGTAGCATGCTACAATATATGTTCAACCAAGAGATTTCCAAGCACCATTTGGTCTACTCTCCCCAAGAGCCACCACGATACTGTAACACAAGTTCTAGGTGCCCCTGACCCTCCCTTGTCACCAGAATATAGATTCCGGTCAAACTTTACCAATCGATTTTTCAACTTTTATAAATTCCACCAGCTAACTGCCTACTATGTCTTCTATTAAATATTTCTCTTGCAAAACTACGAGTTCTTTCGAACCATACGGTGTCAGTGAAAACTCCATTGACATAGTAGGCCTCACCGCCAAAGTTGATGCCCATAGCCTGCAAGTCCATAACATTTATGTAATTTGAACACTCTCACGGGACATGCAGCCAATCCTCATTGGTGGCTCCACATGAACAGCTCGCTACCCCGCTACGTCCTCTTTTATGCAAAAATGCATTAAGAGAACCATGCCCGATCAACAAAGAGCCCAGGCTGGTTAAACTCCGAGATAAGTCAGACCAGTAACCTTTCTCTATTTCGTGAAATTTTAAGACGATTGACTGACAGCCCATTACAAATGCAGCAATCGCTAAAAGCATCTAGCGCAGCTGGAAATACCGTGGCTGTGCATGATAGAACAGACAACTGTCTCTGTCTCTGTAAACTCATGTCAGCAGACACTTAATTTCACGGAAGACTCATACATACGTGGAAGTCAAGACACACCTGACCAACGGTCTCTGTCATTCCTTGATACCAATCTGTGATCCGTGTTGGAATGAGTCAAGGCCAGGTTACTTGAAACCTCCAACCACCCAGTACTTTCAAAACCACAGCTACGGCGTTGCTTCCACTAGCAGACCGACGTCTATCAAATCAGGCCTGTATCATCTTAGACTTCCATGGTACCATGTTTTGAGTCGTGGTGTGGAATACTCATCTCCCCGGTCACTCTCTTTGTGGACAGCCCTTCCTTCAATGTCGATTTAAAACTCATACCGCATACTCCTCCTTATCGAGTGCACCTTCAATTCTGTGTATCAAATTTTAAAGTGTGGGCTACAAGGGTTTTAGAAAACAAAAGTGCCGACACTGCCCTTGCCATTAATTTCTATTTCCACCTCGTTGTAGAGCCTGCGAGACATCATTGGCAGCTGCTGCGTAGAGAAGGGTAGAGACTTTGTACACTTAAGAACTTCTTTTTCATCAGAACGGCGGCATTAGAGAAATCACATACAGATAAACGGCTGCATTTACGGCTCTCGTCAATTTGAGCTCCTTGGTGCACACCTCACTGTTGAACTATTTCGAAGTATTCTGGCCCCTGAAGCACATGTATATAATTATAATTGTGCAATAATCCTGACCCTGACGGCGGCTCCCATTACCTAAGCGATGCTACTGGGCACCCAGTTATTTATCAGGAAACTTTGTTCAAATGTTTTTTTTAATGATGTGGCGCTTCAAGTTGAGAAGTTTATTCAGTGGCAATAAGCGGATATAATATTGACGATCTTTACTTCATCTTGACCGTAAATCTTCGCTTTCATCGCCAAAGTTGAATTGTTCCTCCTGCCTGGCATTGAAGTTTGGAGCATTTTCTTGTCGATCTATACAGGGTTTTTGATTACGCTTTGTTGGCTTACTATATTCTTTTTTCCTCTTGGTGAAACTTTAAAATGTTGTTTCTGGAATGGCTGCTCCTCATTTCCTTGATCGCTCACCTTGCATACCCTGTTACGGTATTTCTGACGAGTTCTTGTTATTGATGCCACAGATCTTCCGAACTTAATGCAAGTTGTATGTGAGTTGACTAGGGGTTCAGGAATATGTATTTGGTAAAGATTTCAGCGGTTAACTGCGATTACATCCGTTCATTGTTAAATCTGATTGGTTGGTGTTTCTTGGCTGGGACATGACCACTCGAAATATACGAACATCTAAAATTCTGAGCTGTATTCCGCTCTATTGTAAACTCAATAAGTCTAAATCCTTTGTCAGTCGGCCTAGAATATAGCTAGTAAATTGTCTCAAGAAGCTTGTGTAAACAATTTTTGGCGATCCCGTCCCAGGCTGGTGCTGACGAATCTAGTCTTGGTGCATTTTTACAACTCCATTGCCCCTTAAAAGGCCATCACAGTTCTTGAATGGCGTTGGTACCATCTTCATGATAGTCTTGAACTTGCGATTGGTGTTCGGCTGTACAAGTGCAAGGTCCCTATTCCATGTGCAGATCCAGAATTCCTCTGCTTTTGTTGTGCAGGGTCGTCCATAGAAAACTGTGGCCACCCAAGGCTTGTGCTTGCACAGTATGGTTATGCATAGCCAAAGGTCGATAGGACCTTTTTGTGACCCTTCTGGATAATAACACGCTTCGGAAAAAAAAAGAACAGTCACACGGATTCACCCGAGGTACAGGGTCATTCATTTCGTAGTTTCAAGTTGGTAGCGCTGGCAATTGACACCTGCCAAACTCAGCTGTCATTTGAAGTGTCATAACATTAGTTGAATGTTTACCATTTACAATAATGGATCGCTTACAAATCGAACGATGCGTTAAAATTATTAAAACTTACTACGAAGTGGTGATTCAAACGTAGCCATTTTTCGCGCATTACGCGATGATTATAGTCGTCATAATCGACCGACTATGCAAGCACTCGGTAAAATTTTGAAGAAATTTGAAGAGAGTGGAAGCGTTACTGATATCGTAAGGACTGTGCATCATCGTAGTGCACGCTCAGTCGAAAATATTGCTGCTGTAAGTGCAAATGTTGCTGATGATCCGAATTGATCGATTTCCTGGCGTTCGCAGCAATTGAACGTGTCGTAGACCTCACTGTGGCGTGTGTTGCATTTAGTTTTGCATCTCCGTCCTTATAAAGTTCAATCCACGCAACAATTTAAGCCTGCAACAGACAATAAACACCGATTTTTCGAACAACATTTTGTTCAGTGATGAGGCACATTACCCACTCGGTGGGTACCCACAAGTGGTGCCGTTGCATCCAGACAAAGTGACTGTTTGGTGTGGTCTATGGTCGAAAAGTGTCATTGTTCCGTATTTCTTCGAAAATGCCAGTGGGCGGACGGTTACAGTCAATTCTGAGCGATATGGTGGCATTATAACCGATTTTTTTTTTTGAACTGCGATTGAAGATCATGACTTGGACGATATGTAGTTCTAACAAGACGGGGCAACAAGCCACACAACACCACAAAATATCTTATTATAGCTTTACTACGTGGCAGTTTCCTGGTCGGGTAATTTCACGTTTTGGCGACGTCAATTGGCCACCAACATCATGCGATTTGACTCCGATAGTTTTTTTTTCTGTGGGGCTACGCAAAAGACCGTGTTTAGACGCCATAAAAACCAACATTGCTCAAGTTATGGCCGAGATACTGCCCGATCTATGGGCTAAGGATACAACTGGTAAGCTCGCTTTGTAAGCATGCCATCTCCCCACTACCTTCTTGTAGAGGCATAAACGCGCTCCAAAACTAATGGAAGCTATCTTTTGTGCTTTGAGCTTGTGGTCTTCGGTTCCGTGAGCTTAACAGAGGAATGGATTCGGTCAGAATGTTGTCCCTTTAGTGAACTAGATATCTATGTCATGCAGCACATAAACACCAGTGCTGCAGAAACGATCTTTAAATGAGAAATCGCACGCAGCTGGTTAGAAATGTATATAGTTAGCTGGACAGCCATGTTGTTAAGTCTGTTGTTTGCCTAAAAAGTGCTGTGGGATCAGGAATCAAATTAGATCAAGGACTTGAATGGCAGCTTACTAACGTAAGACTTGTCATGTGACAGCAGAGGTCAGTAGTAGAAGTCATGGTGACTCCGGTGTTGTTGAAGGTGACTTCTTTTGTATCTAGATGTATTAAAAAAATCATAAGAATATTTACATATATGTATTTATATCTGTGCGCAATTTCATTTCTTAAAAAAGCTTAAATACATTCATAAATACTTCCAATGGTGAATTTTGTTACAAAAAAATAAATGATTGATATCTCAGGATTGCATCTTCAAGTGAGAGATAAATAGAGTCGATGTATATACGAGTAACATGCTGATGCTGACCCTTCTATGTTTATGTCACATTTATCTCAATGATTCTACCTAGTAAGAGTTAACGGTCCGATTGCTTTCAACTTACGGATATGTACGGTCTTTTCCTTATTTTCTGACATATCTTTTTTTTTTTCATTTTTTTAGAAATCCAGTTTACCGTGCTATTTTAATATGTTCGTCCTCTCTTGCAGATTACACATACAGTTTACGACTGGTCGAAGTACGGATACCAAACTACGTGGTTAGAGGATCCGATGCTCAACTGGAGTGCCTGTACGACTTGGATGGTGACGTACTGTATTCAGTAAAATGGTACAAGGATGGCAACGAGTTCTACCGATACGTACCTAGGGATGACCCACCATCACAGAACTTCCTTCTACCAGGTGTAATGGTTGATGTAAGTACGAGTATCAAGGAAAGGTTTTTTTTTTCTTCGAACGAGGGGGTAAGGGCTTGGAGTTTGCACTCTGTATAGGTACTACTATACCCCCTAGACTAGGAGTTGTAATGGATTTTTCATTCTGTTTGAGTAGCCTTGTGTGATAAATTGCACTTGCCACCATTTTCACCATATTCTAGGTTCCCTTAAGGATTGGATGTGTTAGTATGTATATTTGTATACATATTCCCTTTTCACTTTGTAACGGTGATTGATTGCAAGTTACTATTATGTGCTATACGCTAAATGATATTGATTACACCTACTCAATCATGATTGGAAATTATTGAAATGCTATTGCAGTTGGACTTGTAATATGTGTGAGAGTATAAGTGATTTTGTTTGTTTGTGTATACAGTATGACTCATATGCTATAGCCTAATGTTTTTTGTTTTTTTTTTTGTTTTATTCGTTTCTTTTTTGATAGTTGCCAAATTCAACTCATGCACTGGTGACGTTAAAGAATGTCAACTTGTCGACGACAGGTCGATTCCGATGTGAAGTTTCTGGGGAGGCGCCTTCATTTCAAACTGTCACCGAACACGGAAATCTCGTAGTTGTATGTAAGTACAATAAAATTGGGGAACAAAAATAAAACAAGAGAAAAGGGGGAAATTGTTTTTCTTTTATTATTTTTTTCCTGTCATTTATCATTAATAGTTAAGGAGAATGCTGTCAGTTTCGTGACATTAAACTGGGCGGCCTGGGTGATGGTTCTGTTGGTGGAGAGCTTAAGTGTAAAGACTGGTTATGGTGATGGTTATGCTTTCATGTCGTTTAACACTCTTTCAGAGCGTGTGAAAGGCTATTAATTTTGACAAGATTCGAATGTCATTGTTCTCAATTTCATTTTGGTTTCTTGATTTTTTTTTTCTGTTTTTTTTTTTTTGTTTTTGTATGAGCTACAAACATTGTCAGTTATGACGTTCAGTCGCATGTACATGTGTGACAAAAATTATTTTTGCCAGTTTTCGTGAATAACATCCAAGAGATCCATATCTCTTCATAAGAATCAGAGTAATACGAAGCTCACATTTCTATTCATTTGTCCACAGCTGCTATATTGGTTGGGTTACATTGATGATTTGTATAGTAGGCAAACATATGACGTCTGGCCGTCAATTATCAAGGCTTCTTCCATCAATAACGTTGTCTAATAAAAAGCGGGGGTAGAGCAAAATGGACTTATCTATAACACCCACAGACCTTTTCGCATCTGATGGTTGTTATGAATTTTCCAGTCCAGTACGGTACCGTGGGAGTTGGGAGCCTCCCGAATTCCGGTCTGGACCTAGCTTGTTAAGGTAGGTCCCCTTGCGGAAGCGTCGCGGTGGCTGTGAGGGTGCACCAGCTGGTCACATCCGATGTAGAGGTGCAAGATACTGGGTGCTGTGACCGTAACAATATGAGGTTTTGGGTAGGCTTCGACCCATACCAAGGGTGGAACTGTGCCCTCAACACAGTTCCGAATTGGTATCAAAAAAATTGACGGAGAGCGATGGCAAGGCGTATCCTTGCTCCCATGGATGAATGGGCAGGTGTTCATGCAAATCCTAATACGTTCTGGTTGGCCGTTAGGTTTATGCCCATCAATGTAAGGACTAAGGTGAGATTTACAGATTTTCCCACAACTAAAGAATTTGGCGTAATCAACCTACCGATGCAGTATGCTGCAACTAGGGATACACATCAATGCCGCTTATTTATGCCCTCCTCGGAATCCAAGTCAATTAGCCACCGAAAAGGTTTAACTATTACACATAAAAATTCTGCGTCTGCGGAAGAAAAAAACTGTCACATTTTACCACTGTCTTATTTTAACCGCATTGACGCATTTGCTTACACACAAAGTGCGCCAATACCGAATTCCATCGACTGTCTCTCCAATCATGGTTTCGGAGGTAATACCGGATCAAACAACTACTTTCTCATCGTGCAATGGTGTTTCATGAATTACATATGTGAGGATTATCGATTTCTAAGAGCGATGTTTCAGTCATACGTATTCGCTGCCAAAAATCCAGCTCAGTTGCAATTATTTAAATGACGCTTTTCATGTTAGCTAAGCTACGCGGCTTGTTTATTTTCAAAATCTTATGAGTCAACTTCACTTTTTATGGAAACATCTAAAAGGTCTTATTCCTGAATCCTACTTGAAGTGGTTCCACTGTTGTTTAATATCTGACATCGGTGGCGATATGAGACATTTCTAGGAGCTTAAACAACTTCATTGGAACGACATAACACTGTAACCAGTGCTCAGTAAATTTTAAGGCCTAATGGCAGATTGTGTTGTCAGCCTGAGTTAACTCCGGAACTGTTGTATCGATTGTAACATTCTGCCTGATTCATTGATATTGTTCGTTCCTTCTTTTTCTCTATCCTCATTTTTAGACAAATCTTCTTCTTCCGCCCCTCTTCAATATAAGTCTACTCACCAATGGCAGGGAATTTTATTATTGTCTCAGCGTATTCACAAATTATTTGAGAAATGGGTCGCTTAGATTGGCTTGAGTCTTTTAAAGTGGAGAAGCAACACCACTTTTTTGTCAAATGTTGGTCACTATTTCGATTGTTTGGGGCACTATCTCACTAGTAACGCGCATTGAATATCAGTTTCCAAGGTCTGAATAGTTTTCTGTTCATCACAATTAGCTAAAGACTACATAGCTTGGCAAAAAGATCAAGACTTGCTGGATCGAGCCCTCAGTAAGTCAAAAGTTTAATGGGGAGTATGACGCGTAGCGCTGTCCTGCTGAAACAACACAACTTCGTCCGATGATAGCAGCAGCGTGAAGACCACACCAAATAGTGGGCATTGTGGGTGTTTGTTATTATGCGACCCATGTATTATTTATAACAAAGAAACTAAAATTTTTCTTTCAAAATAAGGGTCGACTTTAAGCTGCTCAAGCATCAAATCCCGTTCATAGTCACGATCGCTTAGCCATGACAATGATGATTATATTGCTATCGACGACAGAAGCTCCTCTAGCATTCTGGATAACCTAAATTTCCGAGGAGGAATACGGATTTTACATGTAGAACAGAATCAAGTAAGACCACAAAGGTTTGATGGTAAAAATGCAGTTCGATGGCTGCAATCGCACGAGACCGCTGAAAACCTTACCGATCGGGCCTTCCTTGAGCTATCTCATAATCCTAACTCTTTTACACAAAGCGTAGCATTCCACTGGCAACTTGGGGAGCCATCAGAGAAATTGATATTACTACGATTAGTTTCAGAGTGCTACTTTGACGACGAATGCAGTCAGGTACATGCTGGAAAACAAGAAGCATATAAAGCTGCGCTGCATGACAGGACGAGACTTGCTCATGAGCTCCACGAGCGGAAAGAATATAGGCTTTAGTGAAAGAAGAGCTTAAAGAGTGTGCCATCAAGGATACGTAGAGATATTACTGCAGGACTGACGCAAAGAGAATGCCAGAGTCATCCTGCAAAGATGAACATGGACAACAAGTAGATGAGCCTTTTTGAAGAATGTATAATGGTAATGTTCAAAATCGCTCGGATAGGTGACAATCACTCTGAACAAAGATGACAGAAATTTCCATCTCAATGACATGGACCAAGTTAAGGTAGTAATATATAAGCTAAAGCTGCTCATGCCGACAGATTACTAAAATAACAATTTAAAACAGTTGCAGGTAGCCAACTAATCCAAGTGAAATCATCAGATGAATGCATGCCCGAAGCCTGGAATCTTAACGTCATTTGTACGATCTACAAAAAAGAAAACCCCTTTCATTTTATAAAAATGCATGAAACCATCGAATTTACCCAGGAATTTCGGATCTGCACTTACCATTCATTTGCCTACTTCAAACTGAATCTGACTATGTGCACACGAACGAGTCTAGTTTTGACATCCCTGTCATTCTTGCCTGGTTATGCATGATGATTATGGTGAATTCTCGCTGCACTGTCAAGGTCTGTCTGTCCAGTTGGCTTAACCAGGCGACGCGGGCAAAGCACATTCTTCTTTATGTTGAGAGCACCGAGATGGCAGTTAATCTTTCATGAGTATTGATACGTAAGCGATCAAAATTGCTCTAACGTGGGCAGCATAAAGTACATTTTGTCACCAGAAAATGACACACATTACCAACGGACTGACCAGTACGATTATGTTAGCAGTTATAAACTTGAATCAACTTTTAAGCTGCAAAGCTTTCCTCACAGATATCAGACGTAAGATTGCTCTTGCAAATCGATGTTTTATTGGACTCAAGAAGCAATTGACTAACAGAATCCTCTTTTTTTAAGTATTAATTGGTTTTATATAAGAACGCACGGTAAAAGTGGACCTAACCAACTTAGAGTGTATCCCTGAAGGCAGTTGTCTAGCTAGAGTTGGTTTTATGTTTGAGGCCCAGTTTCATCCCAGACTTTAGCGGTGCTTGAGTAAATAAGGCCGAATTCGTAAAAGCATATGTTGCGCAAAATGTGCAAAGCAGAAGATTCGCAAACGCACAACACATAATCACTGCAAAGCAAACAGTTATAAAACGTAGTAGATTCAGTTTTGTATCTGTGTAACTGTTAAAGAGATGTTGCACTTGCAACGCAAATATATGCTTTTGACGTTTGAACTACTTTATTTATTGGTTTGACCTAACGGATTAAAAATCGAAGACGTTTGCCAAATATCTTTTGTAATGTCTACTGTTTCACCTTGCTCTATTGCTATTTTCCACTGAAATTGTTAGTAGCATTCCGGTCCTTCGAATCTAGTTCTGAATGTTCATAACCATCAAGTCCTATTTTGGACGTACTATGCAATATCTTGATTATATCCTAAGCCTTTATAACCTGGAAACATTCAAAACCAACGTACATCGGGACCTAAGTTTCTTCCCTTCTTAACTTTCCGTCGCCCTCGCTGTGTTGAAATATTTGCTAAGGTGCTAATAACCTCTTCTAAAAAAACAGAACGTCGTACATGCTCTATTCTCTAGTTATGCTTAAGTTTTTAAAAATCTAAAATTAAGCCATTCTTTATGCAGTCGTGAGGTGGCTTAACGTCAGTAAACAGGTCATGCATATGTATGTTTTCTCGAGTACTTGTTGGACTTAATTTAGACCGAAATCCAGGTATTATAAAGGGTTTTCCAACAAGGACTTGACAATTTTTTTTTAAAATAAAACGCAAACCATCATTTCAAATCGAAACATTTATGAATGGAACTCGACTTCGTTCATATGGCCACCGCGGTCACGTTTGAAGCGGTCGATTCGTTGGACCGAATTTTCAACGACTGAGCTCTTCCAATGTCGTCGGCTTGTTGGCATTAACCAATGACTTAACTTAGCCCCACAGAAAATAGTCAAGCGGCGTTAAATCGCACGAGCGAGGTGGCCAATCGACTGGCTCATTTCTTGAGATAACACGCTGACCATACTTACTCTTCAATAAATCGATTGTAACGTGTGCTGTGTGGCACTATTCTTGAGTCAGCTTGATCTTGTATGGGTGTAAACCAAGATCCTTGCGCAAAATACGCCATAATGTGGTCTGAGCGATGCCCAATTCTTGAGAACGCCGTGGAATTGACTGATCTGGATCGTTTGCTACGGACGCCTGAACGGCAGCGATATTTTCGACACTTCGACCAACCCGTTCTCTCACTGATACGGCAACATCACACAACGAATATGTTAACTCAAATTTTTGCACTAAACTTGTTATTTCCTGTCTACTAGGGCGAGAATTACAACCGAAAATTGGAGTTAACGCTCTTAAAGTGGCAGTCACCGACTCCGAATTTTGGTAGAAAATTTTTATAATTTGCAGACGTTGCTCGTTCGTGTTTGTTCACCATGATGAAAATGTTGAGTTTACTAAATAAATTGACAGTGAAAGTTTGATGATTAGTGAAAGAGTGCTTTCACAAAATAAATTCAAAGTTGTCAAGTCCCTATTGGAAAACCCGATTTATGTTTGAGCAAGACGGCCTAACATGTTGAACCAGTACAGAGGGTGATTTGTCCCCCTATATGGCTGAGAGGTCAGAGCCTGTATAAGGAGACCACTACGCGCCGTATTGTTGAGAGTGTTTCCCTTCAATTTTGTTTGAAAGATTCATTGCACCGAAACGCATAAGAAGAGTGCCTACTGAAGGGAATATTGCATCCGTTCAGGAGAGTTCTGAAAAAGATCCAAATTTATCGATTCGACATCGTTCACAACAGCTTGACGTTTGTCCACTTTATGGGCCATTTTAGGCAAAGACCTTGGCTTAAAGGCTTACAAAATGCAGCTCGTACAAAAATTGAACATCGTTTCCTTTGAAGTTTCGGTGAATGGGCCCAAAATCAACTGGCATTGAATCTGCTGTTTTATGAAAAAATATCCATGCGGCTCATTTTTAACTCAATGGGGGTATGTCATGAAGCAAAGATAATCCACATAAGATTCTCGACACAACGTTACATCCCGAAAAATGGCCATTTTCGTGCATTTGGCCTTATTTCGTATTTCGTATTCGCTTAACAGCCATGATTAATGATTTGTTCGTTTCCCTATCGATGGAAATGTGTTCAGCACGATGGCGCTTCGTGTCAAACAGCAAACGAAACACTCAACTTATTGAAGAGAACGTGATTTCACGTCTCTTGCTTATTTTTTTTTTTTGTTCATAGTCCGCAATTTTACAATGCCCGGGTCCTATTCGTTTTTGTTTTTGGGCAAAAGGAGCCAATTTTTTTTTTATCTTTTTCTTGAGAAATAAGTTCATTTTGACTGACTTAAGATGTTTTTTTTTTAGGGAATTGCTTCTTTGCGGCCACTGATTTATTAGATAAAGAGCTTAGAAATTGACTTCTCATAACCTCAAGCGTATAGTTTAAAACAATCTTCAGTATCCTTAGTACGAACTGAAGAAAGAATCTGCACAGCAGAAGTTTTAAGCTCGTATAAGTCAAACTTCTGCTAGAACTGATGTCAAGTTAACTTGATCAGTTTTTGTCAAATTTTTCTATAGCAAAACCATCACTTGCGACTTAAAAATTATTTGAGCACATAACGTGGATCAAAATCTTCTTTAAAAAAAATACTACTCGCGGGGATTACTTTCTCTCTTCCTTGAATTCTACGAGTACCATTCGCAAAATGCTTTCACAATTGAAGAAAAAACAAAAAAACTTCACTAATACGTCGAATAGCCATACCTACTCGCTCATGCGAGAAATTTTTTTCTAATTGAAAAATTATTAAAAAGTGATTCATTTCAATTCTCTGGAATCCATTTAGATACGAGTAACACTCACTGGTTGATTCATAGAGTAAAAGAAGAATAAGAAGAAAGATGTACATCCGGTTGAAGTTCATTATGAAAACACTGTCCGGTTGGCGGTTACGGTTGCGGTTGAAGAGCAAAGTCAAAACTTTTGCTATAATGCCAACCTCTTGATTTTGTTTTTTATCTTTCATGAACTTTAAAACCAAAGTCCTCATTTTTATCTACCAAAGGAATCAACCACCATTATTGTGAAACTTTTTGATTGCTTTCCACCTCAAGGCATAACCCTTTTCTCGAAAGTTCTCAGTATCTACGGATATCTATTAAAGGAGTTTCTTTTTTGTATTCCTTAATTTTTCATCTGATGATTTTTAGGTAACATTAGAGGAGAGAATAAAGAGCGGAACACTTAAAGAGGACTTATTTTGGCGCATCCTTAGAGGCAAACTGAAAGGGTGGTTAAATCGGTTAGTGGAGGATTAGTTACAGGCTAACTAGAAATCCCGCCCGATTGAGCTCAATTACCGATTCCAAAAATGTTTGTTGTTATGTAGGTTCGTCTGTTGCGTACTCCCTTTGACTAATTGCGGTCGAATAACAAATGCCTTCCTGTGGTTTTTCCCTGGGTTTCCTGATGCCCCGAACAGGCTTAGAATTTCCATTGAAATTTTCTCATATTTTCTGGCATTTTCTCATATTTTGCGGTTCTAAAACAAACAGAACTAAAAATCGCTATTGGCAAAGTGGAAAAAAAAATAGATATGCATGTATGAAATTTACATTTCCTCCTTACTGACCCGTTTTGCGGGACTGAGCTGCCGGTACCTTGCATTTGAACGGCGAGTTCTAAACAATTTGTTCCCTTTTGTGTGTGTGTTTTTTTTTCCATGTTGCTGGACATTTTCGTTCGTTCTCGTTCTTTTTTTTCTCTTGGCCTTTCATTCTTTAGCAACAAATCGTTGTTTTCTAACCCCCCCTTGCGGTTAGAACTCTACTATTTTTTTTTTTTTTTTTTTTTTTTTTGAATCAGGAAGTTACATGGCTGCGCTTGGAGAAAATGATTGGACGTACAAAGAAATAGAAATAAAGGGGTGGGGGGGGGGGGGGGGCGGGGTGAAAGAGAATCCTGCGCCAAACCTACTAATTGGTGCGTTTTTCCGCTTGAAGAACATCGTTTTTTGTTTTGTCGTTTTCTCTTTAGAGCTTGCCTTCTTTAATCCCATGGCTTTTTGTGTCCTTCCAAAAGGATTCAGAGGATGCGGATATGTAATTTTCTGTTAGGAGGTCAAATTTGCATATGAAATGCACGTTGTCGATGTACTCGTACTTCTATCTGTAGTCGTAGTTAGTGGATTTTTTAGTTTTTTTTTTGTAATTTTAGAACCGAATTTAAATGCATTAAGTGATTGTCCTTTTTTTTGTTTTGTTTTGTGCAGATCTTCCGGATAAAGGACCTGTAATGACCGGTGGACGTCCGAGATATCAAATTGGCGAATGGGTGCGAGTAAACTGTACGTCGGGACGTTCAAAACCAGCAACGGAATTGACATGGTTTGTCAATGGTGAACAAGCCGAACCACTTATGGTGAGGGCTTATGAGAAAATCATTTCTGGACGTGAAGCTTTGGAAACTTCCATACTTGGATTGCAGTTTCGTGTGGAACAGCATCACTTTCGAAATGGTGACATGAAATTGAAGGTAAATCTTGGATCTATTCTTAAGGCTTTTTTGTTTTTTTTTTGTTTTAGAAAAGACATTGGTTTTCAAAGTTCCATTAGTTTTAAACTATGACTAATTCCACTCATATCTACGCCTAAAGAATCATGAAAAGTTATTTTTGTCACCCCATAATCCCATTTTACCAGATGGAAGAAGCAGCTACAAAGGTCGTCACAAGTGCTGTGGGTGCATTTAATTTAACAATAACTGCGCGTGAAGGTGTCTTACGTCATGTTTAACGTTTCTCTGCAATTTTCAGCATTTTTGTCTTCTATTGTAAAATCTTTTATCTAGTCCTGCCCATACAAGTTAAAGCGATAGTTTTAAACAAATATTTGAGTTGTTTAAAGAGGAAATCTGAAATTTGAATAAAAATGAGGCTGCTGTGGACATGATGTTAAATTTGCTCACCACTTGTATTAGTAAAGGATCATTCGTTTTCGATTTCGACAAAAAAGCTAAATAAAACACACACAGCGATACATTTTTGATAAAAATTTTAATTCATTATAAAGTTTGGACTTTGCCATTAAGTGTGAAAAATAATATCTTTCAAATGGCCGCCTCGGGAAGGTAATTTTTAACCACTTTTTCGCACATTTCGGGCGGTTTCTCGGCCATAACTTGAGTAATGTTGGTTTTTAATGCGTCTAGAGTTTGGGGATTATTCGCGTAAGCACGGTGTCAAATCGCATGATCTTGGTGGAAAATTGACGTCGCCAAAACGTGAAATTACGCGACCAGGAAACTTCTCACGCAATAAAGCCATAATTGGTCGTCTTGTGTGGCTTGTTGCCCCGTCTTGTTGGTATCACATATCCAAGTCATGATCTTCAATCGCCGGCCAAAAAAAATGGGTTGTCATTCGACCATATCGCTCCGAATTGACTGTAACAGTCCGCCCATTGGCATCTTCGAAGAAATACGGACAAATGTCCGTCACTCTACCTTCGATCACTTGTGGGTTTTCTGAGCCCCATATGCGGCAATTTTTTTTTGTTTACGTACCCACCGAGTGGGAAATGTGCCTCAAAACTGAAGAACATGTTGTTCGAAAAATCAGTGCTTATTGTCTGTTGTTCCAACACCCAAGAAGCGTATCTACGGCGTTGTGAATGGTCAGCAGGCTTCAATTGTTACGTAGATTGAACTTTATAAGGACGGAGATGCAAATCTAAATGCTAAACACGCCACAGTGAGGTCTACGACACGTTCAATTGCTGCGAACGCCGGGAAATCGATCAATTCGGATCATCAGCAACATTTGCACTTACAGCAGCAATATTTTCGACTGAGCGTGCACTACGATGATGCGCAGTCCTTACGATATCAGTAACGCTTCCACTCTCTTCAAATTTCTTCAAAATTTTACCGATTGCTTGCGTAGTCGGTCGATTATGACGGCCATAATCATCGCGTATTGCGCGAAAAGTGGCTACGCTTGAATCACCACTTTTCTAGTAAGTTTTAATAATGTTAACGGGTTGTTCGATTTGTAAGCGATCCATTATTGTAAATGGTAAACATTCAACTAATGTTATGACACTTCAAATAACAGCTGAGTTTGGCAGGTGTTTTGGTAGTGCCAGCGTTACCAACTTGAAAGTCCGAAATGAATGACCCTGTATTATACAGCGGTACGGGCTAACTTAATCCGAATAAAACGCCTACACATGGGCCATTTTCGGACCCAATTTCCGATCGCAACTAGCAACCAGCAGGAAAATTGTCCCGTGTGGAGGGCGGTTAGGCTTTTATCAGACCAAATTGTCAGATTGTCTCGGGCGATTTCCCGATTTCCGTTTTCCCCTCTATACCATCCTTAAAATTGTATCGTGTGTAGGCAAATTGACGCATTTCCACCACCAGTATCCATTGAATAATGATTTGTTGTAGGTAGATCATAACAAAGAAAATTTAAATGCAGGTTATTCATATCTTTTGCCTTTCAATAACAATGACATGACAATCTACTGATATGAATCATAAATTGGGATGTGTGTCGTGTCGCACACAATTAATCCCCACTCAAACGTCCTAGAAACTGTGTGTACAAACTACCCTGTGTGTACTCGTTTTTATGAGCATCTTCACATCCAAATACAACTTGTCGTTTGATACAGCTCAAGTCAGTGCAAAGCGATTAGAAAACAGATGTTAGATGAACTCCCAAGAGCGAAGTATGGTCCTCTCAAATCTTATATGGATAACTGGAACTGCTTAAACCGTCCTAAAGTTCTACGATTTCGCTCTTATCCCCGGGTTAATTCTAAATTTAAAAAACCTGAGAGGACTTAGGTATTAAAGAAGCATTCGAGTGCATATCCAATGCAAATTTTGAAGTTTGTGCAGAACATCTTTGGAAATCTTTTTTGAAAGGACCTCACGTACTCGAAAGAATCAACTACCATGAACTCAAGGCCAGATAAGTCGTTTAGCATAACAAAATACCAAAACTTATCGCTCATCGATTTTGCAGTATCGTGTTATACATTGACTATAAGAATACTCATTCAAAGTGGGCACAAACCCCCGAAACAACTTGGCTTAGTTCGAAGAGCAAAATCATTTAAAAAATTGTAAGTATCAACCCAACATAAACAAAAAGGTGGATACCTATTCGTAGAGAGCCAATACTATCCTTGATTTTGAGTATAACACATGGAATTGTATTAGTGTATAACCAAGAAAATACATTCTGGGATTGATTTTTAAGTATCACTCCGGGCATATACCAACCACTGCTGGATCTGATGAATCTTATTCCAGAGCCAAAGTTTTCAACCACTGTTTCAAGCATTTGATCTAAATGACACGAACAATATTGGCTTCCAATAAGTCGATTGTTGATGGTTAGTCAGCGTAGATTAGCGTCATCACGTATCCCCAAACGAAAATAATCAAAATGGGTCAAACCTCAAGATCTTCGAGGCCAATTAACAGGTCAATTACACAAGATTATGCGTTCATCGATTGTTTCCTTCAATAATTTGACTGTTGATTTGTTTCATTTTTGTAAAAAAAAATGGCCCGATGACTCAACTAGTCCGCAGATTGCACTAAACTTTCCATTGTTCGGCATGTATTGGCGTGTCGAGAATCTCATCTTTGCTTCAAATGCGACACACTTGTTTGACAAACCTATTGAGCCAAAAGCGAGCCTCATCGATGACAGCGGATTTAGTGCCAGTTGATTTTCTTTCCGCTTCAACTCTTGTATGAGCTTCATCTTGTAAGCCTTCGAATCAAGATCTTTACGGAAAAATATCCATAAAGGAGAGGGACCAAGACAAAGCTGTTGTGAATGATAAATTTGAATCTTCTTCAACACTCTCCTGAATGGGTGCAATATTCCCCTCAGTACCCTTCTTCTGTGTCTCGAAGCAATAAGTCTTTCTAACAAAATTTAGAGCAAAAACTGTCAGCAATACGGCGGGTTATAGTCTCAGGTGGCCAATCATATCGGATAAAATATGGTGTTCTATAAGTTTGGCGCGCAGAACCAAAGTTTTGGAACCAATTTCCTAAATTGTTGAAGCCTTTAAGTACGATGAAATTGCAAAGACTGCTGAATAAAAATGTCTCTAGATGGTACTGGATTTAAGAAAAACACCCTTTATATACCTATATATTCGTATATTTGTCAGGAATTTCTCCATCAAGAAAGAGAGATGTAATCCTGAAAATAACTCGCCAGAGTTTCATGTGTACAGCTGTAAACTTGGTATACCAATGGGCAATGTGGCACTTTGGATTCTCATTTTCCTTCACAGATCGGACATAGCTCCTACTATCCAATTGTGCGGATATTTAAAGTTATCACCCAGTCCATCAAAGGTGCTTGGTACTCGTATAATGACAATCCACAAACAACTCTAGCAACCTTAAGTTATTGACAAAAGTACTGAGGAGTGCATGCATTGTCACAACCCATGCTCATGAGTCTCAATCCTCTCTAATGAACTGGGTTTATGGCTCAATATTCACTTTTGAGTAATGAAATACGATTAACCGAATAGAACTCCAAGTCCATTTTTGACAGAGGGAGATAAGAATCGGCTCTGGGATATTTCCCAAGCAAAGCCAGATCAAGTTATATTCTCTTGAACGTCAGAGCTGACTATCCGCACTTTTGTGATTTCTCGCAGGTTATAATCTTCTGGGTGCGCATCCAATAAAGCTTTGCTAAACCGACATTGACCTCTGCAAAAGCAGTGAAACGTGGACTCGTTAAAAAATGCACCAGACCCTGTAGTTTGAGAAAAAGAATTTTTAAAAGTTGGCTGCTATGTGATGCAATAGAATGGTTGAGATCAACTTAAGAAACAATTTAAACCAACAGAAGACGAAAAGCAGAAATTACAATCAGCAATCGATTCCTCGCCATGCTTTCCTAATAGGTTTGACGATCATAAGTATGATGAGATAGTATGGTGCCCTGCTGCAAATCTTATCTAACTGATTTTGATGCTTAGAAGGTTTATATAAAAGAGGTTAGGAAGCTTTCTTAACGATTCTCGAGAGAACGCGACCTTAACACCGAAGTGAGTCAGGAGGGAATTCAAAGAAAAACCCGGCCTGCACGGCGAGTCCTCAGATATTTATTTCTCCTATGAAAATTATATAACTTTGTACAGATGTACCTCCATCACAAAAATTTAAAAATTCGAAAATATTGGCTACCAAAAAGGACTCTTGGACATTGTCGAAATCGTCCAATACATTTAAATAACCATCACAAAACGCCTCTCTTCCATGGAAAAAAATATATGTAGCTACTTTAAAGTTAAGTGTCGTCTATTCTTCTTTAGTTGTCTAGCAAAGTTCTTCTCTCTACAGCAGCCGTTTAAATTGTTATGAGTGCTATGTATCTTCAAATAATAGATATAGGACGTTTAAGTGGTACAAGCAAGGTATGAATTCGTTGCCGATCTGTGTCAATTCATGGGCCATTATAAAACTTAACTTAAAGACAATACTCTTATGTCACCACTCTGTTTTACTGTTCTTATGGAGGTATCCACGCAAGTCTTTTAGGCTTCTATTCTAGATCACAAGGCTGATACACTACATATTGCTCAAATTTCCAGATACCGAAAAAAATGTTTTTATGTAATTCATTTCGTTCTATTTTATTTTCTTTATTTAACAGTGCGTTGCCCGTCTTTCATCCATTTACTGGCGTAGCAATGAAGAATCTGTTGAAGGTGATCGTCCTCAAAAAGCACCCGTACTTGAGTCCCGAGAAACTGTTTACGCCAGTAATTCACGGGCCGATCCAGTCCAAGGTATGTCATTCCGGGAATTATTTGTAACAAAACTTTTATCGTTTTTCATTCAACCAAATGCAGCCAGTAGAACGGACATCAAAAGCTTGCCAAGTTTAGTTCTCATACTCACGCTACTTTCATGTACGCTTTCTTTACCACAGTATCAACGAATTAATTTCCTTCCCCTCACCACAGCGTTATCTCAAAGATAGCTTTATTAAATCTCATCTAAGTGCACAGTACATTTTTCTATATTTTAAGCTAAATTCCTAACAATCACTCCTTATTGTTAAGTGTAAATTTGAATTCAAAAAATAATAAATAAAAAATAAAATGAATTTAATAAAAAAATCATGTAAAAAATGTAATTGGCCAAATTAAAACAAACAAATGAAATACAAATATATGAACAAATAATTTGGCTTCAATTGCTAAGTATAAGATACCAAAAATGCATTTTTAAAAATTCAAAATAAAAAATTGAAAAACTTGAAGAAGATCTTAAATATTGTAGCATGGCTAAGAATTTGAAGAATTTTTTTTCATTATTTATTTTATTTTTAACACACGAAAAAAAAAGACGTACAACTTTGTGTTATCTTTTTTTTTTTTTTGATCTTTTGTGTATAAAACAAAATATTGTTAAAATGAATTTAAAAATGCAAAGAAACAAAATAAAAATGAAAAAAATAGATAAATCTTCTTGTATAAATGTATAAAGCAAATTTTATCAGTATATGTCTATTTTTTAAGTATGTGTAGATATTAAGGAAAAGAATATATACTACATATATATATTTAAAAAAGAAAATCGAGAACAGATCAAAAATTTGAAATAAAATAAGAAAACAGAAATTATGGAAGCAGAGTTATGAATTCAAGTAAGCTCGATCTCTAATGTTGAAAAGTAAGATTTATGTACTCGTAGTTAGTTTAATCAAATTTTAAACGAAATGAGAACATAATAACAGTTGTGAATATAATATGGAAATAAATATAAATTATTACATACGTTGTTTTATTTTTATTTATTTTTTTACAATAACTCAAAAAGTGTAGAGGTAAGATGATTTTAAATGAATGATGATTTAAGGGTTATTAGATGCGTGGCAATTTACGCAAAAATCCTGTATGATTGTTCCTCTTTAAAAGTTCTAAAAAAAAAGTCCGTGACAGCATATGTTTGTCTTTTAAGATTGACTCACTATAACCTTTTTTATGGTAATCAAATTTGTTCGAAATTAATGCATTATTTGCGAAGGAGATTTTTTTTTGAATATTTGCATTCTATAACTTAATTCGTGCGGTTTGCTAAGAGATGGCGTAACTTGTATTATTCCATTGGAACATGCGTTGGAAGGCTACTGTCATTGTACGTCATTTCAGTATATGTCATTCATTTGAAGCGTAAACAACAATAATTTTTTTTAACTCAAATATGTTGAACTTTGTGCCTGAAAAAGTGTTTTTGCGTGTAGTTCTTCTTCATTACTTTAATATGAAGAAAACTGCTCCCGAAAGTCATCGTATTTTGGTGGAAGCTTATGGTGAACATGCGCTAGCCAAAAGTGGCGATTTTGACTTGGAAGACGATGAACGTCCTGGGCAGCCAAAAAAGTTTGAAGATGAAGAACTGGAAGCATTACCCTATCAAGATTGTTGCCAAACACAAGAAGAGCTCGCAGAATTTTTGGGTGTCACTCAAGCAGCCATTTCAAAATGTTTAAAAGCAGCTGGATATATTCAAAAGCAAGGAAATTGGGTTCCACATGAACTCAAGCCGAGAGACGTCGTAAAGCGGTTTTGCATGTCTGAAATGCTGCTGGAACGCCACAAAAGGAAGTCATTCTTGCATCGGATTGTTGCTGGTGATGAAAAATGGATCCATTACGACAACCCCGCAAAAAATCATATGTGAAACCCGGCCAACCAGCCAAATCAACGGCAAAGCCGAATATCCATGGCGCGAAGGTAATGCTCTGTATTTGGTGGGATCAGATGGGTGTGCTGTATTATGAGCTGCTAAAACCGGGTGAAACCATCAATTAACAACACTACCGAACACAATTAATCCGTTTGAAGAGAGCAGTAGCCGAAAAACGCCCGGATTATGCGATCAGACACGAGGCAATAATTTTCCATCATGACAACGTTCGGCCCCACGTTGCTATTCCGGTTAAGAACTATTTGGAAAACAGTGGATGGGAAGTCTTACCCCACCCGCCTTATAGTTCAGACCTGGCCCCATCTGACTACCATTTCTTCCGGTCGATGCAGAACGTCCTCACTGAAATACGGTTCACATCAGAGCGGAATATCAAAACTTGGCTTGATTCATTCTTGGCTGCCAAGCCGGCGCAATTCTTTTGGGATGGGATCCACAAATTGCCAGAAAGATGGGAAAAAGTCATAGCTTCAGATGGGCAATACTTTGAATAATACTATTGTACATGTTTTTCTTAAATAAACGTTCAAATTTTGAAAAAAAAAAACCGCACGAATTAAGTTACGAGGGCGGGTCAATAAGTCCGTGACTTTTGGATTAAAACACAGATTTTTTGATAGTAAAATAATTTTATTTTTCAACGTAGTCTCCCTTGAGCTCTATACACTTTGTCCAACGCTTCTCCAATTTTTTTATCCCTTCCAAAAAAAATGATTTGTCGAGGTCCTCAAAATAGGCCTTTGTTTGCGAGATGACTTCATCATTGGAGTCAAATCTTTTTCCACCAAGCCATTTCTTCAGGTTTGGGAACAAGAAGTAGTCGCTCGGAGCCAAATCTGGAGAATAGGGTGGATGAGGGAGCAATTCATAGCCCAATTCATGGATTTTTGCCATGGCAACTGCACATGTGTTTGTGGTCAACTGTGAGCAAACGCGGCACCCATCTTGCGGAAAGCTTTCTCATGCCCAAGTGATCATTTAAAATTGAAACCACTGAGCCATGCGAGATCCCTACGGCTTCCACAATCTCTCGCACTTTCAATCTTCGGTCGGCCAACACCATATCGTGAATTTTGTCGATTGTTTCGGGTGTAGAGACCTCAACTGGGCGTCCAGGACGTTCGGCATCTTCAGTGCTTGTACGGCCACAACGAAATTCAGTAAACCACTTTTTTACCATTGAAATCGATGGTGCAGAGTCCCCATTGTATTTATCAAGCTTAGCCTTGGTCTCGGTAATGGTTTTTTTTTGCAAGAAATAATGCTTAATAACCACACGAAATTCACTTTTTTCCATTTTCTCCTCAAATTAGTGAGTAGTCTGATAAAAATAGCTGTCAAACACAAACTAACTGACGCAGCAAGTTTTAATTTTGACAGGAGTCAACTGACAGATGCCTGTTGACAGGAGCAGTGTTGCTGTTCCAGTAAAGAGGTCAGAAATTCAAAAAGTCACGGACTTATTGACCCGCCCTCGTATATACCCAATATAATTCACATTCACTTTGTGCACCAGAGATGTTAAAACGTTTTAGAATAAATATGTAATCATATATATAAATTGTTGACTCAATAATATGAACTGTTTATTATTGAGAACTTTGTGTACGGGTTTTCGTACCATTGCTTAATTCAATTCGATTTTTTCCTTTGTAAGTTGGAAGCAACCCCCTTACGTAATTTGATTTTGTAGTCATTTTAGCGTAATTCCTCTGATATATTTTTTTTTCTGATTTACGTATCAAAAGCAGTTTTTATTCTTAATTATACGGTTAGGTTAAGTACTTAATTTCCTACGTTCTTTCTTTTATCTTTTTCGGCAATAAAATGCCTAGAAGAAGAATTCAGCTTTCTCGGCAGTCTGCTACTGCAAAGCGGCTGTGACATTTGTGCACCAATGAAACAGCGGATGAAAATATGCATAGGTTGGTTACTCAACGAGTGATCAACGAACGAAACCGTGCTAGGGAATCGAGCGTTGAATGTTTTCAGCATTTAGTCTTACAGAATTTCAGAATTTTAGAACCAAGCCCTGAATGTTCCCACCGATTAGCACATTTAAACACGTAGGAATCGATTTATCTCAAGACTGCTTTTCATATGGACAACTATATGTCGCGTTTTCAAGATCAAGTTGCAGAGAAAACCAGTATGTTCTTCTACCACAAGAAAATAAAAATAAAAATATCATTTACGCAGAAGTACTTTAAAATACCTTCTACAAAAAATAGTCATGTTATAACAGTTTTTGAAGTTACTCTGCCCATCTGTCTATCTGTAACGCTTTCACGGCTAAACTAATGAATCGATTTTAATAAAATACAGAGTAAGCTTAAACCTCAAGGAAGGAGTAATATTATTTATCCAACCGCGATAACTGATATTGACGCGGACGAAGTCGCGGGCAACAGCTAGTGTTAAATAATTTGAACCAAATGCAGCACTTTAGTCGTCAATGTAATTCTAATTTCATTCATTAGACAACACTTCTCACAACCTCTCAGGCAAGTTCTTAGTCTAGTCTTAGGCTTCCTCTTCTATCAAGGAAGTTTTGCATACTTCGAAACAAGTGCATATCTAGAGAATAATGCGGATGCACCACATTTTTTCCAATTGAACTCCTCTAACTGTGTGTTCAAGTGCACCTAGCTGTATGAGGGCGACAGTTATTTCGGTAAATAAAACCTGACCATTTCTGTTTTTGTGCCGACTTCACAGCTGTGAACAATAGACTTTTGCGGTGATAGTCTGTTCACAGGGCAATAGCTGGAAATGAATTATCCCTTAAAAATTCCACCATACACGCAGCAATACCTTGGATATGTGTTTGCTCTTTTGACTTCTAGGATTGGTGCTGACGTTTTATGTTATGGTTATGAACATATTTTTCAACCGGATTGTTATCGGATATTGTTTATGAAAAGACAGAAGTGCAGTGCAAGCTTTGATTCTTTGCTGAAGATTATTTTACTTTAAGTTGTTTGGTATCTATTTAGTGTTTACCCGACTTTATGAGTTTTTCCATATCTGTTGGGCGTAGATGACCGGTCGTATGGTTTACACGTACGTTGAGTTTCCTTACTGTGACAGTGAAATTTCCTTCGATGGAAGAGCTTCAAGTGCTCATCGTCTAGCTCTTTATGGAAATTGCTATTTGTAAACTTTGCAAACCAACGTCGACACTTGGACTCGCTGGAAACTCCTTCCGACACATTGATTTCAAAATTCAGTTATAAATCCTTACAATGAAGTTAACGGAATGAAATTTGCAGATCGAATGAACAATGTATTCCAAGTGTATTACTAATTCCAATAACGCTTGCAGCATTTAGGCTGAGTTCAATTATGCAAAAAAAAAACCGCAACTTTGCAAACGCTGCGTTCATAATTGCACTAAACCTGTATTATCTAGACAAAGGTTTGACAAGACCTGCGTTCATAAAAGTCACTTGACAGTCAATATGCAAGCAATGCTTTGCAAGTTTGCAACAGATTTCATTTTGTTGCAGAAAGTTGTCGATCCTGAAAAGTGGACCTTTTCATGCGAAAATAACTTCTAAAAATCTTCTTCTTCTTATCCTTTTATTAACACTTTCCTCGTTATACGAACTTATGCGTAAAGAGTTTCCCATTTTTACTACATCGCTGCTGCTCCGCTTATGGGGTTGGCTAATGTCGCAGACCGCAGAACGCGTCTACATAATGCTCGGTCCTGGATCGCTTCAGTGGTAAGCGTTGTTGTTGCGCATTTGCCATCTGAGAAATCCAGGAATTCTTTTTCCGACCTCGTTTTCTTACAGTTGGAGTGACCGTAGTTGATAGTGCCTTCTTAACCGGATTTTCCGCAGATCTTAGTTGAACGTGGCAATACCAGCTTATTCTATTCGCCTCAAGCTGTTTGGTTACCGAATTCTTTATATGTAGACTTCTTCTTATACGCGTAGATCTAATACAATCGCGTTTAGTGACTCCACTAGACATCCTTAACATTTTCATTTCCGCTGCTGTCATTTTGTTTTTAAACGCTTCGTACATTGTCCAGCACCGTATATAAGAGCTGGTCTAACAACCGTGGTGTAGAGTTTCCCCCTTTAATTCGGTCGCAAAATATTCCCGAATTTTCCAGCCATTTCATTCATCCTACACTCACTCTGTGGTTTACGTTGTCGTCACATTTCGCTTCCATGTTAACGATTGATCCTAAGTACTTAAAGATAGTGCTTTTCGGAAGACCTATTCCGTCTAACATTATATCCGGACAGGTCACAACGGATGCGCAAATGGGCACGTCAAATGCTCCGTCTTTGAACGACTTATTTTAAACCCGTTTCTCTCTAGCGCATTTCTCCATGAATCTAAGGCGTTCTGTAAATCTTCGACGTTATCGCTAAGTATAGCTGCGTCGTCAGCGAAGAGAATTGGCGTTACATTTGCTTCGCGCATGCAGTCTTTTATAAGATAGTCGAATACTACGTTAAAGCGGAAAGGGCTAATTACGCTTCCTTGATGCACTCCGACATTAACTGGAAATTCTCTCGTTAGTCCAGCAGAGCTTTTAACCACAGTTTTCACGTTTCCGTACATGTCTTGTATTATTCTAACATACGTTTCCGGTACGTTTTGAGACCTCAGCGCGGTCCGTTTGAGATCCCTAGGCACTCGATCGAATGCTTTCTCGAGGTCGATAAATACCATGTGTAAATCCTTAGACGAATCTCGGTGCTTTTCCATTATTATTCGTAGGCTTTGGAGAGCGTCCACCGTCGATCTTCATTCAACAAATCCACACTGGCTATTATCGAGCTTTATTATGTGCCAAAGACGTTCGTTTAAGACTCTTTCGATGATTTTCATTGTGTGTGACATAAGCTTGATTGAACGGTAGTTGTTGTATTCTCGAGTGTCGCCTTTTCCTTTGTGTAATGGAACCAAGAAGCTACTTCTCCATTGATTCGGCATAGGTTGTCCACATTTTAATTGCTGCCGATTCCCTCCATCTTCGACCAAAACTCTGATGGAATGCTGTCTGGTCCCGCCGCTTTCCCTCGCTTCAGTTTTCCGATTGCTATACTTATTTCTTCGATTGAAAGGTCCGAAACTTCCTCCTCGAATAGACCAGCTATCGGCACGATATCACGTGGAAACTGTTTGTGCAGCAACTCCTTGCAGTATTCAAGCCATCGCTCACAAATTTCGTTTTCATTTGTTGTTAAGCGACCGTCTGCATTTTTGATGTATTTCGGCGAGGTTATTTCCATCGAATATTTTCGCCTCTGTGCAGCGAGCTTAAAAATATTTGGCACTTTAGTATTGTACGACGTTTGAACTTCTTGTATAGCCTGTCTTCTATCTGCCGATCGTGAGGATATTTGTTCCAACTCGTGGTACAGGTTTTCCGCTGCTGCCGCTGGAGTTCGAGTCAGGACTTTCTTTGCGGTCATTCTAAAACGCTCGTATTCAAGAGCCAGTCGAGCTTTTTCGATATCGTCGCTCCGATCGCATTTTGTCCACGCTTGAAATGCATTCTTCATGTCGGCCGCAGCTCGTTTGGTTTCGTCATTCCACCACCATGTTTCTTTGCCGACGTGATGGTATTTCGATGTAGTCCCCAGATGGGACTTTGCGAGTGTTATGCATTCCTCGTGCATGCTGTTGCACATTTCTTGCGGACTAAGTGAGTCTGCTATACCATTTATATTTTGAAGTACTTCTTTAGCCAGTGCGATAAATCTTGCGCTTCGTTCCTTCGATAGATTATACCACCAAAAATCCGGTTTCCAAACGATGCCCGTGTTTTCGGTGGTTCCGCTGTGAAAAATTCTGTAATGAGCAGACGGTGTTGGCTTATCAGCGATTCTCCAAGTATTACTTTACAGTCCTGTTCTTAACACGGTTTCTCATCGACATTTTGCAGAGGTGATAATCTATTTGCGTTTCGTGGCCTCCGCTGCTATAAGTGATAAGATGTCGTTGGTGTTTAATAAACATTGTATTTAAGACGTTTAAGCCGTAAGCCCTACACGCTACAAGGATGTCTTCCCCAGCTAAATTTCTGGTTCCAAAGCCTTTACCGCCGTGGCAGTCCTCATAATCAACATTTGTTTCTCCGACGTGGCCATTTAAATCTCCGCCTATGAAGAGCATCTCATTGATAGGTATATTTCCAAGCAAATTACCGAACTCTGACCAAAATTTGTCTTTTTCCGATTGATCGCATCCATTTTGTGGAGCGTACGCGCTAGCAATGTCCCACGTTTCATTGTGTATGACGAGTTTAACACTCATCAAGCGGTCGCTTATTTTCAAGATACCAACGATGTTGTTTAGAAGATCCGCTGCAACAACGATTCCAACACCGTTTCGTCCATTGACCGTTCCATGGTAGAACATCTTAAATGCCTTAGTTTTTAAATCTAGAAAACGCGCTTTATTTCCTGTATTACACCACTTCGTTTCCTGTACGCACAGGATTTGTAGAGTTCTGCGACGCATAATCGCTTCCAGTTCTAAAATTTTTGAGGTCATCGATCCGACGTTCCAACTTGCAAACCGAAGTTTATGAAAATATTTTGGAAACTTCATTTTGCGCGCCCCCGGAATCCGTCGGGCTCTGACACAAGCACTTCTGCTTGCTCTGGGATCACCCGAGTGCGTTACAATCGTGGTGCCCAGCGGGGTAGTGCTATTAATTGCGATCATTTCCATGAAGAAAAGACCTTCTAAAAATATCGTCGGGTATTCGTTAATATTGTGCAGAAAATTAATATTTTTCGGAATATTGCTTTCACCTTCTTCAAATGAATAATTGCTAGTAATACTCTTCTTTTTTTTCTTGTTACGGATAATGCACGAACTAAGTCCGTATTTTCAAAGTTCATGCCACTAAAAATCGCCCGGCTTCCAACCATTGGCGCTCAATTGTTCTAAAATCAGCAAAAACTCTAACTCATTCTAACCTCATTTAACACTTCTCTGTCAAATGCGTTCCATGCTGCAATAATGCAGTAAGTTTCGCGTTTATAAAAGTTTACCAAAACTGTCGCGGCATATTTACTGCAAACTTACTATTTTGCTTTTATGATCTCAGCCTTACATTGGTTTTGTGCATAGTATGGCAATGGGAATACAAATACAAATCGGCGTAAGGTACCTAATTTTCAACAGCTTCGGCGGAACCAAATTTTCTTCCATTCCAATTATTCTAAAGGAGCAAGGCCCGGGGAATAAGGTGGCTGCTGAAGAATTTCCCGTTTTAACTCCTTCAGTTTTTGCAGTGTTTGTTGAGCGACATGTGGCCTGGTGTTATCATGATAAAAGATAACAGTACCCATTAGATGCGAGCTATCTTTTCTGCGGGTTCTGCATCATCACCTGCTTGTATTCAGCTCCTATCGTCCCACGTTGTTATATAGAACCCACTTTTCGTCACCTGTTACGATTCGATCCATAAAAGGTTAGTTTTTATGGCGCCTATGCAGAAATATGGCCACGGAGATCAGGTTCAACTTGCAATATTTATTTTATGTCACACAATGCAGCACCTACGTATCAAGCTTGGAACTGAATCCAAGTTTTTTTATCTGGCGAAACGCTGCCCATTGGTCAATAGTAAGCCTCTCAACAATCTCCTCAGTTGGAGTCTTCCTTTGTCGTTTGACATGCCATCTGATGCAATGACACCAGAACTCCTGCAGCTCAGGAATAATTTCCGCCTTAAATCTGACCCCAGTATTTCCGACGGACGACAACGTTAGATTTCATTGGTCGTTAGGAAAACTTATGGCTGATTTCCAAGGCTATATATTTGCAATCTAGATGGCAAGTTGGTGGAGGCTTGGAAATCTTTCTGAACCTTTGTTGGTTTCTGAATTCAAGACTCCTATGAATGTAGTCGGAAGGTTAAATTCAAAAAAGTCTTGTTTGGGCTCCATGTCAAAATGGTATCGCCGGGAGAGAGACTCCCGTTGAATTTGCAACGCAAGGCTTAGAAGGAGAGTTTCAGGACGTTAGATCTGCCTGCGCTTAGGCTTCCAGTGACAGTAGGAACCCGTTCATTGTCTGGGTCTGGGTCTGGGTCTGGGGCTTAAATAAAAAAAATCCTGTGACGCTTGCTGGGAGAGTGACAATGAAATAGCGGAGCATTATCAAGAGCAAGTGCAGACTGATGGGATGTATGCTGGTAAAGACTGAAAAGTTTCATTTCACAGAACATACAAGAAGTGGAAAAGAGCAGTTCACTGGCGAAAAAAAAAAAAAAAAAATTATTAATAGGGAATTGGTAGGGAAATAATCCAAATTCTCATTGATTTACTGAAGCCTCTCTGGTTAGATCTGTGTTTGATCAACTACTTCCAACTTCAAGATAACAAAGGGCAGCATTCCACCTACGTCGAGAACTACCTTTAGAGTATTGCCTTTTCGGATAAAAATCGAGGTCTATACATGTCCCAGCCATCTCAGATGAATGAGACGTAGTTAACTTTATTTAAAGATTGTGGAGACCAAACTCACAAGAAGAGTCCTTTTACTTACAATTTACGTCTATGCTCCTACTCCATAAAACAATTTTAGGATAATTAAAATCTTTTACGAGTAAAAGAGTTTCTTTGATGTTCCTTTACAATGCCTACCACTACATTTCCGTCTTAGAGGGAGGAAATTTACATACACTTTCGATGTACCGTACTAAATTCCTTTCCTACTCCATAAACAGCTGTTGGTTTTTAAGAATTGAAGCTCTTCGCTTGATTTTAAATGATGTCAGAGGAAGAGTTAATACTCAACCCGAACTAGCGTTCAAGTCTATTTAACTACCTCTTAATTGTAGCTGCCTGACCGTTTCATCCCATTGACCTCATACTCGTATAATATAGTACGAGTATGTATCTGGGGGCAAAGTACCACACATGATGCCACCATAACTGACGTATCGAATGAAGACTTTAAATTTTAATTGTTTAAGTCAACTGCAAATAATTTCTCGCAGCTGTGACAAATCCAAAATAAGTTGTTGCTGAACTAATAGTAGAATTGCATACTATTTGAAAATATACTCGTATGTACTCGTACTTACATTTTCATATTGATCGTTTTTTCTCCTTCTACCCCAAATCCAGACACCAGGCATTAGACTTTTTATACATGGTGAAAGTTAGCAAATAACTTTTCTAATTACTCGTAGTTATGGTTTTTTTGTTTTCTAACTAACGCACCACCCTTATTAGACCTACACTCCTTTTTTGTTTAAACCAACATGCGCTTAAGAGTAAAATACTGTTGCAAGAAAATACATGAGTTTACGCTGTCCTGCTTAGTAACAAATTGCGATACTTTATCGGATGAACAGACTAAGCAACTAAAGAGCATTCTTGGTGTAACGTTTATATTGGTTAAAATTGACCGCATATTGAAGCCAAATCAGATAGTTACGTTGCTCGAAGATACATACTTAAGAATTTAGCAGCATTATAAAAGCAATTTATCAGTGAAAACAGAACGGACAATTGCAAATCTTGAATCTTAGCGCACCCATACCCAACATTTTTGAAAAACAAGGAATGGGTGACCAGATAAGAACGGCGGGAAAAAAGCTATGTTCATGCCATTATGTGCGGAACAGCACATCATTCAAATGGACGCCTCGGCTTCTCTGGCAGTGTTTCAAGCGGCCAGGTCAAGTTTTGAAGACTCGGTCCAGCGTTACTCCGGCAATCTTCTTCTTCTTATCCTTTTATTAACCCTTTCCTCGCTATACGAACTTATGCGTAACGAGTTTCCCATTTTTACTGCATCGCTGCTGCTCCGCTTATGGGGTTGGCTAATATCGCAGACCGCAGAACGCGTCTACATAATGCTCGGTCCTGGATCGCTTCAGTGGTTAGCCCCAGGCGTTGTTGCGCAATAGTGTATCGAATGTTGGCCGTGGTTGGCTTGCTAGCCCCACAGAATATAATCGAGTGGTGTCAAAATCGCATGATCGCGGTGGCCAATTGATGGAAACTCGCCGTGATATGAACAGTCCCCGAATACCAACTTCGAGCCTTGTATAATTTGTATGGAGAAGATGATTTTTTGGCCAAAATCCGAATCCCCGCCCAACATTTCCAGCGAACTAACAGCATTGTCTGTGGTCGTCCGGCTTTAATTCTTACGTCAACAAAATCTTATATGGATGTAGGCCCCAATCCAACCGCAAAATAAGCAGGGTTGACTTTTTTGAGACGTCGAATTCAGCTAATCGGCGGCGAATCGACATTTCTGGGTCTTCTTAGATACTGGCCGCTACGACGGTTATGTTTTCTTCATTTCTCACCAGCTTCTATCTGGTTGGTAACATACGATCCAAAAGATTGTACTTACGTTCAAACTTTTCCACGATGCGACAAATTACCTGCGCACTGAAGGCATGATAATGACCTACCTCACTGCAATTGACGTTGCGTATTTACAACTGAGCCGGAATTTCGAATGTTTTTTAATATTTTTCGTACGTCTGGCAAGTGTAAAACGATGCATGATGAAATGGCAAACCTTACCAAATATTTGACAGCTGGATTTCGTTGAAAACTTTGACTGCTGCTACAACATAACAGTTGGAAAAACTATCATTTTCCTGAAAACATTTAATCTTCGCATGGAATGCCATTAAAGAACCAATGGACCTGTTACTATGGAAGACGTTTGGCCGCTTTTCAATATCATCATATGTATTTTGTAAGTTGACAATATTATAAATCTTGCAGTGCGTAACTAGAGGTGCACTTCTCTGGCGAGAACTCTATTATATAGACATTCTTTCCTCCTTGTTTGTTCCTAGAGCTCATGAGCGGCATTCGTTTATTCGTTACAGCGCTCATCGATTTGTAAGCGGTGAGCCATTTGTTGGTTTATTTTTTAAAGGGCTATAAAAAGAAGCCTGTTCAATATTTTTCAACAGTTGTTTCTTTATTGATTAGAGTAAAATTTTCTTTTTTTTACGGAATATTATTTCATTCAATTGACTGCCTTGGCTGGCTTAACATGGTTTCTGTTTGGCCAATAATGCCGCCACTTCTCATTTGAACAGACGATTTTTTGAACTTTGTTTTTGTAGATTTGGAGCCGCTCTAAGGCCCAAAGGGAGAAGTGCTAATGAAGCGGTTGGCCATTTTGCATTTATTCTTAAGTTAATTGGACCTTGTAAGCGAACATCCCGAGATCTTTTTGCGGAATTTCCCTCAGGCTAGTGCGACAGATGTTTCGGTTGCTTTGATCTTTGGCGCTTGAAGTTCTCCGGTTAAGACAAACATTTTCGGCAACTACTGCAATATTTCCCGTTGAACGCACCAATCAGAAAAGCAGTGTCTGGAACTTTCTTAATAGATCAGTTGCAGTTGGTGTATTATTTCTACCGAAATTTCTTTTCGAAATTCGCACTGTTTCGGCAACATAGCATCCATTTTCGAAGTAACTTTGTAATGTATCTCAACGTTGTTTAAGCTCAAATCGATTCATTTCGTGCCACTAATATATAATAATGAATTTCTGCCAATCCTTAAAGCGCATAAGATCTGTCAATGTCAAAATAACATATGATTCCGAAATAAACCGAGAGATGGCCCACCATTTACGATTCTTGTTGATTTGCGCTTGCTGACATTCTTCATTAAATCAAGGATTTCTTGATACTCGATTGCCGTTTTTTTTATGATACTCGTATATGTACATATTTGTATCTTTTCGCAGTAGCTGTTGTTTGTTGTGCGGCTTGGGCAATGCGCATTCGTGCCTAGGCTGCAATAGAAAATGGCTTAATGTGTCCATTGAGGTGGGGAAACTGGGTGCTTGCTATAGCGACATTTGGTTTGTCGCGAATTCAGTAAGTCTACGTCCCCTATCAGTCGTGTAGGCTACGCTTACCACGCGCCCCTACCAAAAACGTCCTAAATATTAAACTAACGATTGTTGATTGTTTTATCAAGAAGTTCGTAGAAACATTACTGGATGCCGTTGTCCTTGCCTTCCTTATTGGCATAAGCGCATATTAGGTTTGCTATATGTTAGCGAATTAAGTCTGGACAAAGACTCCTTGCCCCTATACTACTTGACAAATTCGCACCAAAGTTGGCCCTGTTTCTTTTTCTTATAGCAATCCGCACAGTATATGCCACAGCTTTTTATCCTCCTTTTCCTTGGCGTATACTTCCGCATTTCCTGAATAACAGTGATATGATATTTGAAGTTCCTCTACTTATGGTTTGACTGCACGTGGGCCTTTAGGGGCCACACGTTTCGAAAGCTGTTTCCATATTTCGTTTGCCAGAATCGTCAAAAGTACATGCGCGGCTTGTCTTTGTTTTTAAACTTCTTAGTTTTTCCGTAGTTGAGAACTTACCTCAAAAGTCCCAAACTGGGATTTTTGCTTTTAGGACCTGGGACAGGGGAATATAAACGCGATTGGCCCACCATTTTTTTTTTCTTTGTCAAGACTCTGCTGCGGTGAAGGTTGTTTATTGACGCTGGTTTATAACTGTTGAAGAAAACATGAATCCACCACAATACGCAGGAGACCAAGCACCAGTTGAAACAGTTTCTCCAATTGAATCGGACGCTTAAAGAAGGCTAAGGTGGGCCCGACCTAAAAAGGTTATGGCGACAAATTTGCACGCGTCGTGAGTCAAATCCATAATTCTAGACAATGAGTACCAATCAACTGCTTTACATATTATGTCATCTAATTGAATGATTGGAAGGTAAAACGAAAGCAATTTGTTAAGAAGAATTATTTGAAGATATTTTTTTAAGAAACGCTGGAAGTTTAACGTCTTTCAATCCTGGTAAACATTCCATCATATTCTTTGGGAATTATATGTGATACATGTGTTACGGTTTCCTAGGCACACTCGTTTATCTGCTCATTAGATTTCGAACGTAATATACAGACATTAGTCGATTCGTTTCGTTTTTGTTTTCTAAAAATATTCCTTTCTTGTCAGATACAATTCTCATTACTTAAATACGAGTACCTTACATCTCTTCGGCTTGAAAGCGATACCCACTTCTTGTTTGTTTGTTAAATGAGGTGCAAAGATGTATCAATAGGTATGCATGTCCTATTACGAGTATATGTACTACAATTATAATTGTTAAAGCTTTCACATCGTTTAGATGCTTCAAAGTGTATCAATTTCTAACAACCAAATCTTATATTTTGAGCGTACATCTAACAATTTCCAAAAACAAAGGAAGTCAAAGATTTTTGACAAAAGGAACCCTGATTGATATTCGGGAATATTCTTTAGTGAATTTGACACCATACACGTAGATAAACTTCCCCGAAGGCGTTCCATAAAAAGACATCTAAACATCATTTTTTTTAAAAACATGGAAACAACCAGGTTTCCTGAAGGATGCGTTTCAAAAAACCCTCGTATGTATGTTGGAGAGCTCCAACAAATCTATGCCTAGATGTTATTTTAGGAATGAGATATAAGGAAGTGTCCTATTTACTACCTCACTCCTACACTGGTTTTACACAAGCGATTGGAATTTTTCATGAACGGTATTGAATTTCCATTTTTGTTGTTCACTAACTAAAGCACAGACTGGAGTAAAAACGGAACTGAAAAGTCCACCCTGTTAGTGTGTTGATACATAGGTGTGGGTCCTGTTTGTCAGCTGTTCCCTCTTTTATATTCCTTTTCTGCTTGTTTTAGCGTATTCTAAAAAAAATATGTTATTGAAACCGTATATCCATCCCTGTGCTGAGATATATTGTACATACTCGTACTTTGAAGAAGAGAAAAATGATTTTTTCTTCGGTTTATGACGGGGGATAAAAACGAAAGTGAGCGTGTGATTTATTAACCAGTTAAGCTCGTAAATTTTTTTCCTTCTTCTCGTAGGTGTTCACTTAAGAATTTTTATTTGACTATAACAATTTTTTATGGAGAAATAATATACATATATAAAAAAAACAACAAACAAAAACACAATAAATGCCTGTAAATATATCAGTTTTTAGCTTCTGCATACAGAAGGCTGCATCTCATTTTCGAAAACCTTTAAGACCAGAAAAGACCCATAAGTTTGGGATAACCTGACGTAATAGGAATATTTTGTTTAAATACGGTTGAGGTAAAGATAAAAAGAGGAAGCCTTCAATGGGAAGATACTCGTACGTAATCTTTCAAAGTAAAAAAGCGATAAATAACTGTCGAATTTTAAACTTAACTTTCATTACCTGTTTCTTGAAGTGAATTTGTCATCAACTACTCGTATTGTGGAAGCGAAGTGAAAAACAATCGAACAACTAAAGTATACATTCTGTTAAAGAATACCTCAGGGCGTCGAAAACATGCTCAAAAGTGCGTAGAGGAATGTCACATGAAAAACAGGGCCTATCTTCTCGGAAATCTCTTGGAGTAATTTCTGAAGGTCCTGACGGTTTAAACTTATTTACTCAAGTAGAACTACATCTTGGAGTAATATCTGAAGGTCCTGACGGTTTAAACTTATTTACTCAAGTAGAACTACATCGCCGGCCAGCTTTGTTGTTTGCTCTTTGCTTTCAATTTCATTTTTCAAGTTTTTTGTGGTCTCTCTGTGGTTGGGCCTTCTTCGTTTCTATTTTTTGGAAGTTCTTAAGACTTCCTGACCTGAAATGACAAAGTCTATGCAGCTCTACAGCATGCATAGTTTTATTTAAACCTTCTCCGCACTTTTCCGTCGAAAGGATTGAGAAAATCCATTGTAGTCTATGCCATGAAGTAGAATTGGAACGATAAACTTTTTTTTGGTAAAATGATTTGGTTGTTGCCCAAAACATAAACAACTGTCAAGAGCTATACCTCAAAATGTGTTGATTGTGAAGCTTAGATATAAATAGCCTCTATCGGAAAACTTAAAATTGGCAACCCTTTTTCTTGTGACAGACGATTTGACAGTTCACGGTTGTTTTGTGATAGGTTTGGTTTGGTAATTTATTATGAATAGATTCACTTCAGAGTAACATTTGTAAATTGTTCAAATCTATTTGGCAAATTATGGTTCAATTCGGGAAACTCACCGAGCATTACGCGCTTTTTATGGAGCTCATGATCGTATATCAACAGCAAGCGATTGATGGTGTGCAGCGTAGTGTTGATGATGATCCAAATGTCTCAATTCGTCGTCGTAGTCAAAAAATTAACTTGTGTTGTTATATGTTATATGGGTTGAAGGAAACATTGCCATTGTTCCACAATTTCATTTGATAATTTTGTTCAGCGATGAAGCACACTTTTGCTTAAATGGTTACGTCAATAAGCAAAATAGCCGTGTTAGGAGCATGGAGCAATCAGAAAAGGTTTACGGGGTTCCATTTCATTCAGACAAAAAAAACGGTTTGAGATCATTTATGAACTGAAGGAATCATCAGTCTGTGATCCATCGGCGAACAGTTAACAGCTATAGTCAGGCTCTGAGTTTGACTGCGATGCAATGTTTTCTGCTTTGAAAATATGGATAACTGATGCACCTGATCCGAAGCGTAGTAGACATTTTAGATTTAGTAGAAATTTTAAATATCTAATGAAAAAAAAGATGTTTGGTAGATTCAATGTTTCGGCAACTTAGTGCTTCTTGCCCCAATTTTGTCACAGCTAGTACGCGGATCCTATTCCTCGATATTCACAGGGGGACTTGAAAAAATTCTGATCAATCAACCGTCAACCAGATTTGATACTTCGCGATCGACGTTAGACATTTCTCCAGATCATTATCTTGTTGTAGCCAAAGTACAGTTGCGGATATCCCAAACATCGCAAAGGCAATCTTATCCTGTGTAAGAACGCCCGATCGATCGAGTCTCTCCTTATTTCTCAAGAGGTTCACTGCCACCAGCAGCAAGCATTGTAGACCAGTAGCAACACTGCCAAAAAGGCATCAGAGCTTTTGAACCTGACACCTAACGAATGACTGTTAACAACCTAATTGATCCAAATTAGTGTGACTAAGGAAGGTCCACCTTCAGTCAAACTTGTCCGTCTGTGCAGGATGACAGCACGATGCGATTTTCGGTCCATTGACAGTGAGTGAAGGTGAAGATACAACGACAAACTGTATGGACTGTGCAGTGACATTGACTTAACCAGCAGATTGAGGGTTCGACGATTGAGATGGCTAGGTCAAGTAGAGTGGATGGATACCAACGTTACGGTCCGAAAAGTCTTCGTATCCGCCCCCAAGAGTCAGGGCAGTCGAGAAAAACCGCGACTGAGGTGGGACACGAAGGTGGAGGGTACCTCCATCAACTTAGCGTGCGCAACTAGAGACAGCTTGCGAAAGGTCGAGCTAGATGGAGGCGGTTGTTGACAGGTTTATCGCAGACTGTAGCGCCACGTGAAGTAATTAATTGTTATAAAGGGTGAGCCAAAAGCCGGTTTGGATGTTAGCCGACAACTATGGTTACTAACTGAATTCAGTGTGGTTAATCTTTTTGATAAAATATATCACACAATCTTTGGGAATTTTAGCCATGGAGTCGTTTATTACGCAACGATGCACTTTTGTTATTCAATCCTATTACGAAAAGAGTAAAAGTAGAGTTTCGTAGAATTCCTAGTGAGTCTGGAATTTGTGCAATGGTGAAGTGTTTTGAAGAAAGTGATTCGGTATCAGGTCAAACTCCACGTCAGCGTGCTCGGTCAGCTCGTACACGCCAAACATCACCACTTTAAGGGAAAGTGTTCAAAAGCACCCAGACACCCCAATTCGTCGCCTAAGTCAGCAATTGGGCTTCACTTGGATGAGTACGTAAATAAACAAATTTGTCATTTCTGGGGACCGGAAAACCTATATGAGATTCACGAAAAACCAATGCATCCCAAAAAAGTCACTTTTTGGTGCCGATTATGTTTCGCGGCATCATTGGCCCGTATTCTTTCGAAAATGAGCCTGGAGCAACAGTCACAGTGAATGGAGAAAGTTACCCGAACATGTTGACAAACTCTGGTTTCAACAGGATGGTACTACCGCCCCCAGAAGCCATCAATCAAATCAATTTTCGAAATTTGAAGATCGCATTATTTCGGCAAGAGGAAATGTGGTCATGCGATATGACACCTTTAGACTTTTTCCTGTGGGGTCGTTTGAAGAGTAAGGTCGATGCCAATAACCCAGCGACAATTCAGGATCTCAAAAACCCAATTATTCTTCGAAGTATCGTACTTCCGATTTGGATTACAAGCAGGCAATCACTTAGCGATTTGCAGTAAAAAGTTTACTTTCCATGATGAGTTCATGTTCGTACATGCGCGAACTTATGTGACAGCTATTTGATACCACAATGTTTCCACATTTATATACTTAGCGCTATCTATCAGAACTGTTGTATCGCAGATATATCTGCCTTATAGCGCTTGATTACAGCTTCATAGGTCATATCTGGGAATGTTCAGGTTCTTGATCTTATAAAATGGAATCCATTTGGATCCGAAGCTAATGTCATATTTTTCGGGAGAATTAATTCATCCGGAGCTCCTTGTGAAAAACACCTTCGATTATGGATCAGTATATCTGATGCCAGATTGTTGTTTTAGGGCTACCGTAAATATTGAAGGATGAGCTATGATATCTTTTCTAAACTCTATGTTAGTCTTAGAGGGTTTATTGGCCTGAATTCTCTGCAGGCTGAAAGGCCAAAATAACCCAGGTAGGGTGTTGAATCCATTGTAGATCCTCCAAAGTAATCTTTGTCACCGACTCGAAATTTACATCCTGAATAAATGACTAGAGTACGGCCAGTGCCCATTAACTAAAAATTTAAGGAAAGTAGGCACAATTGCTGCTTCATGGTAAAACTGGACATCACCCAGTTGTCGCCACTCAACACCATCTCATCACTCATCTGTCGTTCCTTTTACTGAGTCTAGTATGGAGACTCTCAATCTTATGCCTAAAACTTATTTTAGAAGTAACTAGTTAATCAGGATACTGATCAGCTACCTTAACTGAAAATAAAAATGGTAATGCAATTCAGAATAGATGGTGTGGTTGTTGGGACAGATATATCCATAAAACAGATACACTGCTGTCAATTGCCGTTGAGATACAATAAGGCCTACCAAACGGTCCATCTCCTTTTTGAGTCAAAAACTGAAAAGCACAATTTATGTTATCTTTCCATTGAACTTCCACTTGAGTTTTGATGACATTGCTCGTCGACTGTCATGTCAACCTTTGTCTACGATTGTCTACGATTTTAAGGAGAAAACAAAAAGCTTTCTACGTGGCATTGCATTTAATTTCAAGCCATAATTATCAAAAAAAAAATGTGCCTGCACTTTAATTGCCGTAAGCCCTTAGGAAGAAATCCGTGCACCGTTTAAACTTTTGAAACCTCGAAGACATAAATAGTGTTCGCTCAAGTTCGAGACATTTTCGAGTACAAGTCCATATCCTCCAGTACCGGTTTCATTGCCGATAACTTGAGAAATTTATGTAATGGCAACACGGACATATCCTCGTGGAAACATGGTTAACATCTCTCCTTAGTAACTATCTTCAATTCACAAGTCCTACACCAGACATTCAGTGGGCAGAATTATGCATGTATCACACGTGCCGCAGGGACAATTCACGTTCCTGATCTGCCCCAGAACTAAGAATGCACTACTACACTTGCTACCTCCAATCAGCATGTAGTTACTGAGTCTCCACTTCAACTTGTTTTTGTCTTTTGAAGAACAAGTACACAAATGTAAGTAACCCACCCTTGAGCTTTGTTGGTAATCGCCCGATTCTTTCAGCCTCTTCGAGCCAATTCAATAGGTGAACGTAAAGTCTGAGACAATCTACGAATCCTGTAGGATTAGGAGCAGAATACTACTCGTACTACGACGAGTACTCCTTTGGCAGGCGTGATTGGAATAATCGAAACCATTTCCCCCAACATATAGATACTGGACATGCAGTGGCGTCGGCGGCGGCAGCCATGGTGACGGACATACAAAACACTCAAGCGAAGGAATAAATAGGACCTAGTAAGAGATATTCAAAGTTTCACTCCGAATCCCAATTTGATTGCTTGGCAGGAGGCACCCGGAACAGGTCGTGCTGGTCACTGCTGCTGTTGTTGCTGTTAGAACATTGGCATTCCTCTGAGAAGAATTTGCTAGCGCACGTCACTTCAGTTAGATGCACGTACACAATTCTCGTCGTCGTCGTCTGCGTGGTCGTTGTCTATGGGGTAACTTCCGCTTTTTATCTCCTGCAGAATAAATTGGAGTCTACAGAGTGTTTTTTTTTGTTCTTCTTCCGTTCGTCCTGTTTGCTCACTTCAATTTCATGTGAACTCGTAAGGCTGCATCAAGAGGGCGAATTTCTGTCGTCGGTCGGTTCAAATGTGGACCAGAGGTGACTGTTCCAAAATTAAGCGAAGTGCATAAAAGCCAGGAAAACCGATAGTTAGAGAACAAAAGAGAAAATTGCATTCCTATAAAATGGAAGAGTCGCTGATAAAAGTTTTCACTATTCACCCTTAAGGCGATGCGGTACGTTTTGCAATTTGTTGGGCCAAAGATTGGGGTTGAAGACAAAGTGGGCTGAATGCCGAGAGGATTCTTTAATTTTCTTCTTTTTTTGTATATATACATACTTCAAGTCGAAAAGTTATCCTGGAGGCGCAGGTAGTTTGCTCGACTTTTGGGGTGTCGTTTGCTACAGTGCCTTGAGGACTTTCTAATTCAGAAGGGAGGCAGCGAAGTGAAAAATTAAGTACACATCATTTCCGAGATTTTTTCTCACCCTCAAGGTGTCAGAGGCAAGTTGGCGGATTAAAGAGAAGATGTCGCTTATAGAGATTGCATTATATTTTTGGCCGACATATCAGAATATTTTTTTTATGGGTATGTGCATGCCATACTAGGAATGTATGGGAAAAATATTGATCAGGCCCTAAAAAAGCAGAGTCTGTTGTTTGATATGGTAACAGAAGTAATCCTGTAGTCTCAAAGCTGAAGCTACTTGAATAGTTCCATCATCTCAGCGATTTTTGATTTCATAAACGAGAAAACAAAACTGAAACCATCACCATCAGCATTATCCGGCCTTGCCATTACAGAACAACCGACAAAGAGGGAAGAATTTTTTTCCTATCCTCTTCACCATTACGCGACCATACCTGGGTACTGCATAGAGAACAAGTATCCTCCGTATCCCTTGTCTTGAGCATTTGTGAATTTATCATCCGCACAGCTAAAGAGGAGCAGCAGATAAAACTTGAAAGCAAAAAGTAAACCCCCATCATGTAAAGCTTTTATCTAGCCTTCGGCAGTTTGTCGGGCGAGGAGATGGTCAGTACCATCACTAAGAGATGCTGAGCAACATCAGAACAGAAATTTATCCATTCGACGACAAAAGACGCGCATAGAGTTGAACAAAAAATAAAGAGAAAAACACATATTCAAGGGGAGAATTTGGATTTTTTTTTCTTTTTGAAAACCGTATAAGTTAAGATGAGTATGAAGGATAAAAAAGAGGAAAATCTTTTTCTGGTCGAGGACTTTTATCGGATTCCTTAAAGAAATTCCTGGCAGTGACGCTTATTAAATTTTTTATGTAAAAATTTGATGTGGAATTTGGGCTCCGCCTTAAATGCGGGATGGGAAGTGTTTTTTTGTGGTTTTCGGCAGTATTTGAGAGTAATAGGACCGGGAAAAACTACCAAAATGAACCGTAGCCCTTATTTCAGTGCCTGTTGGGAGGTATTTCTTTCTTAAGAGTACTAATGCTCAACGATCTTAGTGTTAACTTTCACTATCAACACATGTGGTGCAAGTATACCTAGTCAAGTCATAAATACTGGTACAAAATTGAACTCACTCATTATGAATGCGACACTGGCCGCATCCATTTCGTATTGATTGCGATTTGACAGTTGATATTTATGCTTCATTGTGACGTAAAAAGTTTTTGACATTAATTGCTTACAATCATGGAATGGGGCGACATCGAAAATCGCATTGTTGTAGTTGACCTACTTAAATGCAACATGGAAAAAGGCGATATATTTAGGACGTTGCAACCGCTTGGAATCAGTCGCAATTTTGTGTATCGTGCTGTGAAGTTGTTTGAGGCTACTGGTGGAATACGAGACCGTCAAAGATCTGGCCGTCCGCGCACTGTGAGAACTCTGAAATCGATTAAAGCCGTGAAGAAACGAAAACAGAAAATCTTGTTGCGGAAAATACAAATTTCGCAAAAATCCATGTCTCCCATTATCAAAAAAGATTTAGGACTCAGCGCGTACAAGCGACACACTGGACACCTGCTCACGGCCGCATTGAAGGAAAAATGCAAGCGAAGATCGAAAGCGTTACTCAGCCGGTACGCGAAGAACGCTCACAGACAAATTCTCTTTATTGACGAGAAAATCTTCACCATAGAAGAATCGTTCAATAAGCAGAACGATCGTGTGTATGCTCGGTCATCCAGAGAAGCATTCTAACTCATCCCGAGGGTTCAAAGAGGCCACCATCCTGCGTCTGTAATGGTATGGTGATGAGTGTGCTAGGATGGCGTTACCAAGCTCCATTTTTGCGAGAAAGGAGTGAAAACATCGGCCAAAGTATATCAATGGACCGTCTTGGAACCCATTGTGAAGTTTCTCAACCAATCAATATTCAACAACAAGCCATGGACTCTCCAGCAAGACTGCTCCAGCTCACAAAGCAAAAACGACTCAACTGTGGCTCAAAAACAACATTCCGGACTTCATATCAACGGATATGGATTGGCCAGCTGGTAGTCCAGACCTCAACCCGTTGGATTACAAGTTTTGGTCAGACTTAGAGAACATGACTTGCTCTACTCGACACTCAAATATTGAGTCTATTTCGAAAAGCCAGTTAAGCCATTACTTGCATTTACATACATCCATGGCGTAACAATTTCTATGAACCAAAGTCTCAACAAATTAGCCCTACTACAATAGTTAGGTTTTGGACAATTGAGGCAGGATGTCGAATACTCTTCGAACTGGAGAGTTGATGTCGCCAGTTGTTTGTAATCAATATGCGGCTGCGAGAAAAACGAAATCTTTCGCATGCTTGCGGAATGGTAGCATTTAGTGATTTGAAGGTACTGGTGGAATAGTCAAGCCTGCAAAATCTGGCCGTTCGCTCGTTGTGTGATTGACACAAGTCACCAAAGCGGTTTTGGATCGATTTCGTCAAAATTCGCTGCGCAAATAGAATATCACATCTCGGGAGATGGATGTCAGTAAGGACAGCATACCGCGTGTCTTAAAAAGTGATATGGGATTCAGCGCATAGAATAGATACACCGCCCAGTTACTCGAAAAAGCATTGAAACCGAAACGTAAGTCAAAGACGAAAGCCTTGCTTCATCAGAACGCGAAGAACAGTCACAGACGAATTATTTTTGACTGCCGAGAATCATTCAAAAAACAGAACGACAGAGTGTATGCTCTGCCATGACGACAAGCGTGAAAGCTCGTTTCGGGTTTTAATATGGTCACCACCCAGGTTTTGAGATAGTTTGGAGGGAGTCACCTACTCCGTTTTTGCGAAAAAAGTCAAAACGTCGAGTTTCATTTTCACGGATGATTGGCCATCTGGTAGCCTAGACCTCAATCCATTAGACTACAAGCTATGGTTCCTCTAGAGACTTTGGCTTGCACTTTTTGACATTCAAGTTATTGAATCTTTGAAGCCCGTCCCTTCCTGAGCAGTGGAACATTTTCAAATGCATTTTTCTTGCAACGAAGCGAAAACGACTCGCGTTGTATCAACAATTGAAATCACACATCTGCCACTTTCATACGAGTATCTTCGATTTGAGGTCAATCAAATTCGGTTACCATTTGGCTATAGCGATGAGAATTGACCGTGACGTTTACACCTTCTTCATTTTTGAAAAAGCAGGGACCAATGACACCAGCAGATCATCATAAAATGCAATACCATTTTATTTTACAGTTTTGCCTAACGCACGAAACGTACCTACTACAAAATCAACTATTTTTGTAATAAGTTTTCACAAATTCACCAAGTTCAACGAATGTTAAACGCTCCAAATAGTAAAATGACAATACGAGGGCGGGTCAATTAGTCCGTGACTTTTTTGAATGATCACTTGGGCATGAGAAAGCTTTCCGCAAGATGGGTGCCGCGTTTGCTCACAGTCGACCACAAACGCATGTGCAGTTGCCATGGCAAAAATCCATGAATTGGGCTATGAATTGCTCCCTCATCCACCCTATTCTCCAGATTTGGCTCCGAGCGACTACTTCTTGTTCCCAAACCTGAAGAAATGGCTTGGTGGAAAAAGATTTGACTCCAATGATGAAGTCATCTCGCAAACAAAGGCCTATTTTGAGGACCTCGACAAATCATTTTTTTTGGAAGGGATAAAAAAATTGGAGAAGCGTTGGACAAAGTGTATAGAGCTCAAGGGAGACTACGTTGAAAAATAAAATTATTTTTTTATCAAAAAATCTGTGTTTTAATCCAAAAGTCACGGACTTATTGACCCGCCCTCGTATTTTTATCAGACTACTCACTAATTTGAGGAGAAAATGGAAAAAAGTGAATTTCGTGTGCTTATTAAGCATTATTTCTTGCGAAAAAAAACCATTACCGAGACCAAGGCTAAGCTTGATAAATACTATGGGGACTCTGCACCATCGATTTCAATGGTAAAAAAGTGGTTTACTGAATTTCGTTGTGGCCGTACAAGCACTGAAGATGCCGAACGTCCTGGACGCCCAGTTGAGGTCTCTACACCCGAAACAATCGAAAAAATTCACGATATGGTGTTGGCCGACCGAAGATTGAAAGTGCGAGAGATTGTGGAAGCCGTAGGGATCTCGCATGGCTCAGTGGTTTCAATTTTGAATGATCACTTGGGCATGAGAAAGCTTTCCGCAAGATGGGTGCTGCGTTTGCTCACAGTCGACCACAAACGCATGTTCAGTTGCCATGGCAAAAATCCATGAATTGGGCTATGAATTGCTCCCTCATCCACCCTATTCTCCAGATTTGGCTCCGAGCGACTACTTCTTGTTCCCAAACCTGAAGAAATGGCTTGGTGGAAAAAGATTTGACTAAGTCATCTCGCAAACAAAGGCCTATTTTGAGGACCTCGACAAATCATTTTTTTTGGAAGGGATAAAAAAATTGGAGAAGCGTTGGACAAAGTGTATAGAGCTCAGGGGAGACTACGTTGAAAAATAAAATTATTTTTTTATCAAAAAATCTGTGTTTTAATCCAAAAGTCACGGACTTATTGACCCGCCCTCGTACTTAAACTAAATATATATAGGACTGGGCACTTTTGCTCAAAAAAAAAACAAACTTCAATTTCGAAATTCAATGAACAATACTTAATCGTTTGGCTAGGTGATATACTGATCACTTAACTACACGACGGACTCCTCGAAACGTTGATGACGAGTGACTGCTGAGAGGTTTGTTTCTCTCGTCCTCTTTTGTCTGTATGTGCGTATGTAATTCTTTGTTCTCTGAATGTGTTATACGAGTATGTTCTGCCTATGCGTTGTAACTGTCATCTTCGTTGACCTACGTCGCTGTCTGTGAACAGCCGTTTGGTCGCCTGATCGAAGACCGTTCGTCCTGTCACATGATTTGCTCTCTTCGTTGAGTACCGTGTGATCTTGTCGCTTGTTTGTCGAAGTTATCTGAATAATATTATGTTAGCGCATCATGTTATTCGCCTGTCTGTCTGACTCCAATCCCACCTCTATGTAGTTTTGGATGACAGTTAGGTTTAACGTATGTGATTGAAACAAAGATGTCAAATCGGGGACACAACGTGTGAAATTAAGCCTTCATATTTTCTCGTTGCTTAAAAGCATAGGTAAAGAGCACTTTGTGCTCAATATTTTCGCTAGATATAGCCCCAGACTGTTCGAAAGTGACAAGTTGGAAGTTCTTGAGAGATCTAGATTTATTCTAGCAATAAAATCCTCAGCTAATTCGATTGGCCATGACAAGTATACTTGGGCATTGCCAACATAAAACTGAACAGACACATTGGAACTAACATTGGTAAAAAGTGCGCCATCTGTTGGTATTTAAAAAAACAAAACAAGAAAGCTAAAAGAAATAAGCTGGCCAATATTCTTCATAGATTGTTAATTTATAAAAAAGATTAAACCTTCGTTATGTACAGAACATGAGTTTATTGCAAAGACTATCTCGGCTGACATTTTGACGGTTTCGGCCCCTAATCCACGAACAGCTTGACTAACATTGCTCTTGTGTGTCTGATTCGGATTGTTCGCATAGCATCAGTTTTAAATGGGGTTCCACAAAAAAGGTTCAACGGCGTCAAATTGCAGCTTTGTGGAGGATGAGCTACATCATCACCAGGATGACAGATTACATGTTTTTCAAATAAGAGTGCGACAAATGTTGGAACTACAAGTTCTGAAACCATAGCTCATCCAAGTCCTAATTCTAAATTTGTGTCCATAAAATATCGGATATTGATCATCGGTTGTGCTCTCCATTGAATGTAATGTTTCATCCGATTCATCGATGTTGGCGTGGTTGCTCGACCACTACAGACTTCTCCATCGTCGATGAGCTGATTCTGCTTATTTGACAATGATTCAAAACCTATGTAAGGCTTTTTATTGCGCACCTTTACAGATGATATCTTAAGTGAGCTGAAAATAGATAGAAAGGTGGTGAGTTTCGGTCGGGAGTTTTCTCTAAGACAATCCCTGGTGTGATTATTTGTTGAATTAGGGACTTGTTGGGCTTCAAAGTGAGTTCATATACGCTTAATGTATCATTGACAATTGTTCAAGGTGTTTATTAAATGTAAAAAAAAATAAGATCCTGTAAGCAGTGGCTTCAAGACCGATGCATCTGTAGTTGGTGCAGTCCAATAGTCCAAGTTATTGGGCATTCATTCATTTGATCTTATTAAGCAGATGAATTGCTGTACGCTCTGTCCTAAATTGCTTACTTCTTTCTTAAAAAGCTCGGGAAGAATGCTGAATCCCTTTTGTTGGTTTTAAGTTGACATGGCTTTCTTTACTTTACAGTTCATATGGAGGAAATCGAAGCCTCGATTGAGTTTTCTATTATTGTACATAACAGCGTTACACAACATAAATATTCCTTCAGGTCCTCAGCAAGGATTACAACGTTACTACTGTGTTCTGTTAACTTTTCTGGCTTTGACTGTGGTTATGTAGCCCTGACATATTAGTGGGCATTGGCTACTTGGATTAATCTAGGAGTACATCAATTATGTCTTCTCCCTCTGATTGTCTATGGGAATTAAACATACAAAACCCTAGTTTGTGTAACGTGAGCTTAACGAATCCTTACTCCTACCGAAATTGGCACTGGCCATCGGACAAATACCGATTAGACTGAACGTAAATGATCCTCGCGATATCCTAGAAGTAAGTGTCATTCTGTCAGGGAAAGGCCACTGTATCGGCAGCAACACGGTGTAGAATCCAAGCAGTCTGATTCTCCAGTAAAGTAGAAAACTTCTTCATCATACATTGCAGCGGCCCAAATCAAAAATGGCAACTTTTTAAATCCGTATGATGGTGATAAAAAATGGCAGCAAAAGCAGTAGATAAGAAGAATATAAAGCGACATTAGGCAAATACGATTTTAGGCAAAGTGATGGGTTTTCATGTGATTTCCTTAACATCATACTTAAGGGAATAGTGCGGAACTCAGTGTGAACAACCTCAAGCAGGTGCTAATGATATTGCCTTTATTGAAAGACTGTCATCGGTGCGTTTGCCAGTATTGAAGCAGAAGCTGTTAAAATAGGCTGCCTTAAATGAGGATAAAACAGAATGAATACTGTCAACAAGAGGCGGAATTCAACATTGACGAAGTGGACAAAACATCATAGTAGACAGCTTTGATTTCGATGAACTAAGGGACATTGGCTCTACTATAAAATCTGCCAATAACACCTGATCAGAAATAAAACGAAGAAGATAAAAGTAGACGATTGAGTGGTAATGCCCGATCCCGAAAAACTGGACAAACTCTATGCATTCTCTATTAAGCTTGATTTATGGCACTGAAGCATAGACTCTATAGAAAGCGGATGAAGATATCCTCAGTCGTTTCGAGACAAAAATTCTTCGTAAGATATTTGGTCCTATTTACGTTGACGGACCTTGAAGGAGAGCATTCAACGGACAACTATAAATGCTGCACAGCAACATCAACCTAATCAGGAAACTGCGAATCCGTCGCCTGAGAAGTTAACTACATGAAAAGTCTTTGAAGGGCTGCGCAGTTGGCGAAAGACCGGGCTACAAAGATTTAACGTAACGCTTATAGGGAATGGAATGTAGATTTTTACAATACTAACTGCTTTGGCTTCTTCAATTTGTATAAGTATTCACCCTGACAACCAGCTTGGTGTAAGCAGACGAGTCTATAGAAACTCAGATCGACCATTTTTTGAAAAGTTGTCTCTTGCACATCCGGAACAGATATCATTGATTCCCAGGTACAAAGATGATGGACTTAAGAAGCCTCCCATGCGTCAGGGCCAAGAGAACATCTTCTTCAAAGAGTAAGAACAATCAGTGGCAGGGAACCGTCAACCATTCCATAACATTAAGCCGTTGTGCTAGATTTGTCTACGTGGAGCACTTGTTGCCGTATGTCCTCAATAACACAAATAAAGCTGGCTTCCAATGCATTGATTGTTGTCAGCTTGTCAGGGTAGACTAACGCCTGTAAGTATTCCTAAAGAAATTAATCAAGAGACTTCAAATCACAAGATCTTGCAGATTCATTATGCGAAACTACAAGGTAAATGAATGTTTCCTTCAATAAGTTTGTGTTGAACGTAGCGGCTTTCTGCTGGAACCACATTTCTTTCACATTCATACAATTCACCCGGGGAATGAAAAAGTCATAAATCATCGCTCTATAGGGAAAACCCTTAACCCACACACGCTGATTACCTTCATTTATAAGGTCCGATGGTATCACAAGCCCAGAGACCGGCCCAAGCTGTGCATTTTTCAGGATGTAAGAGCGTTTCGATAATCTCAAGTGGATTATCTTTGCTTCAAATGCAACATTTTTGCACATTGAGATACCCATTGGGCCAAAAGTGAGCTTCATTGCTGAACACATTTTTTCGATGGAACAGAGAATTTAGTAGCAGTTAATTTAAGGCCCATTAACCGAAATTTCGATGACCATTCGGCTTCAATTCTTGGACGAGCATGTTAACCTACAAACCAAGATCTGTGGAAAAATTTTCATAAAGTGAAGGGACCAAGACCAAGTTGTTGTGAATGATCAATTTCAATCTGCTACAACACTCTCCTCGACGGATACAATATTCTCTTTATTACGCACTGTTTTTATGCGTCTCTGTGAAAGTGCATCTTCCATAGAAAATGTTGTGCGAAAAGGGTCAACAATACGGCGAAAAGCGGTCTCAGATGGTCGAGGTGGGGTGTCAAATGCTCCAAGGACTCTATAAGTGTGACGCACAGACCTATAATTTTGAAACCTATGAAACCTATTTTCTAAAATTTGCTGACGCAGTTGGAAATTGTGTGTCATCACGATAAAATTGCACTGACCGTTTGCAATCTGACAATTGGTTTGACACTCTTAGAATTACAAGTCTTACATCCTGTGAAAGACTTGGACGATTGCTTTCTTCATTCTCTCATTAATAATGGGAATATTCAATTCGGTTCTTAACAAAGTTTTAACACTCACCTTCTACGAGTATTTGTCAACATCAAAGTCGCATATCATAGCGTGTATCTATAGAGACGCGCTAAACAACACTCTGCCCAGTCTTTATATCACTTCCAACCTCGTTAAGTTGTTCACTGCTCCATCAAGATTGGAAAGAAATAGACCTTTGGTGTCTCCTCTGTCTCTCGTGAGATCAAATTTGCTTAACACAACACTTTAATCTCCATGGTCTTTATCTATGCCGCAGATTCTTAAACCTTGTCGAAAGAGGATAAAGAAGCAATAATACGAGTATATTTCGACAGAATGGTACTGCGCGTGATTTCGAGTCAATTTTTTGTTGATGTTGAATAGAGTGGAGGCTGAACTACGGTATCTGCCGAATGTATAGCGACATCTGTCCAGTAAGGCGTCTACGCATCGAAACCCTGATATAACATGTCCATGTTAAACAAATGAACGCGAGTCTAACTCTAACTGACTTGCAACAATACAAAAAAGATATGTGACACAAAGATTATTTCTTTATGAATTATGAGGATGCCATGTCAATGTGATTTGAAGTGTGTAGCAGGGCTTCAGCAACTTCCAGATTGACCACTTTGGTATCTTGATACTCTTCTGTTACTCGTATCATTTGTGTTATAAAGTTCAAAAAATCTTCTAAATCTACATAAAAACCAGACAAAATCCGAAGTACCTCAGATTATTCAAAAACCCGCATTCAGTGTTTGAAACGAAATTCGACACCTACCTCCTTTTTTCACAAATATCTAAGAAGCTAATAATAGAGATACAAAATCCAGTTAGCTTTTTCCGTGTAGAGGGTAAACCAACCCTAACTAATATGCTCCCCAGCTAGCAGGACACAAAACGTTTACTTGAACCCATTTTGAGATTTCCTCCACTTGATAAGAGAATTTTACTATCCAGCACCATGCTTTGTGTTGTACACAGTACACATTCTCGACAAACTTAAAGGTCCGTTTTCGATTAAGGTATTGACCAATTTCCACTCAACATTATCGGTATCCATCTGATTCCAGCATTCAACCAAAAACACAGGCGCACACAAGTACGAGCTGAAAAAAGGATATCCTCTCAAGCTTTTGCTAATAACTCGAGACAATTTAAATGGAACTTTATTGTGTGCAGAAATAATCGCATTACCCTAATATAAACTTGTAAATGGCTTTTGGAGAAGGTGCTATTACATTTTGTTTGGAATTTTGGAATTTTTTTTTGTCTATGGATACCTGTGTATGGACATAGACCCTTGGCTCGCCGAGGATTACGGGTATTTGAGGATTTTCCTGAGCACTGAATTGAGACCAGATAAATGAATTTCCGCTCGATTTGAGGTAATTTTCCTCAACGAGTACAGAGGGAAGTGAACCCCAATAGGCAATATGCTGCCGGCTGATTTTATACCGAGGTCTTAGACACTTGCACACGAAAGGTTACACAAATTACCATGACCTTAACCGAAGTTCCGATATTTGAGCAACGTATGCGCTTTCTGAAAATGAGGGAAATACTATTAAAGTTGAATTGAACAGGTCACTGGGCGGGTGTCGAGTTTGCTCTAAGGATGCCATATGAGCATATATAGAAACATAAATCATTCTCAGCTCAAGTTCCAATTGTATGTACATTGTTTGAACTGAAAGTAGTAGTCTATTTGTCGATAAACTGCTGGGAATATTTTTAAAATTGCTTTTTCGTCTCGTCTAGTTTAGGAGGGACTCTCACTGGGACAGTTCTCCGAGCCGCAAACTGTTTTGAACACTTGGTAGCCACCTATAGCGTAGTTTCCCGTCCAACCGCAGTAAACAGTTTACAATCTTTTCTGTTGAAGGGCAGAAGGAAAGCTCCAGACCTCTTAACTTAAAACGTCAGAAATATGTTTGCGGGGTAGTCATGTTATCATACGAGCCCTTACTGAGGACGCAAGCAGGGTCGGGTCCTGACAAACTTTCCTCTGAGTCCTAGCAAGTTATTCGACGATTTTAACTTCCATTATGTCTTTATGTCTTAGCACCAATGAATTCGGACAGGTGTCTCAGTGCAGAGAAGTCTTGAATTCTTTAACTAGCTTCCCAGTCGTTGGAAGGTTAAACATTGATTTAACTCTAGTTCGTTGTAGTGAAAGATATATGTTTTATTGAAGCATCTTCGAAGGTGCTTGTAAGGATTCTTGATTCGGGTTCTTTATGCTTTATGCCTTTTATAAAATAATTCGCAGTACGGAGTAGAATTTGTTCCGATAGAATGGGTTAAAAAGGTTTTCTTCAAGAAGTTACGTACTAAGATTGAGTCCTAATTACTAGTATCTAATCGTACGAGTATGTGGTCGTGCTTTGATATCGTTAACATCGAGGAAATACTTTGTTCTTCAGGAATCCAAAGAATAAGTTTGGAGTTTACAAATTGAGGGCGGGAAGTGTTTTGCATGAGACGGGAACATCGTGTGTTATGACCAGATTCGAGATTTTACTGAGAAAAATGTCTCTCTGTTGAGAACTTGCTGTCTTTTATTTTATGTTTGGCTGGTGGTCTGCGCAAGCCTGCCAACACTCTTGCACATATCGCTAGCTTTGAAGAATCCTATGCACTTAGAACAATGGCGTATGCTGCCAAAGACCACTGTTTAACTGGACGTAGCGGGGATATTCGATCGTTAAATTCTTAAAGGAAGTTCCACACGAATGCCGCGGTATTTTTAGCCTTAAGCCGTAGGGCTTTTGTGTGCGATGTTACACTGTGGGAGTGAACAAAGATTTAACAATGTTATCTAATTGTGAATGTGTTCTATGTCATGGATATGAATCCATGAGCTGTAGTCCCTTCAGACTCTGTTATTAATTAAATTAGAGTAAATTAAAGTAAAGGGTGACCAGATAGCAATGAAAATATATCCAATTGCTATGTTTCAGCAGCTTTCAAAGTCGCCAATAACATCCAGTTGTCAAAATATTCAGTAAGGTTTGCACTGTTTTACGCTTGCTGTGCGAAAGTTAATGCAAAATATTAACCAAATTCCGCAACGTGAATTTCGTCTTGAGATCGGTCACTCTTTTAGATCTTAAGTCAACAACCAGATAATGTTACGAAATGAGGAAAACATAGCCACTGTAGAGGCCAGTACCGACGAAAACCAAAAAATGTAGATTCGGCGTCGATCAGCTGAAGTGAGCATAAACCCGCCTTATTTTGCCATTGCACTTGGGTGTCTGCATCCGTATAAGATTGTGCTGGATACAAGAATTGAAGCCGAATGACCATATACAATGTCCAGAGTTCGCTGGAAATATTGGCCAGAGATTCGGATTTTGGCCAAAAAATCATCTTCTCTGGTGAAACCCATTTTTGGTTCAGCGACTATGTCAACAAGCAAAATTACCATTATTGGAGCGAACACAATCCCCAAGTGTTCGGCCGAGCACCAACGCATCCACGAAGATTGACTGTTGGGTGCGGTTAATGGCATGGCGGCATCATCGGACCTTATTTCTTTCGAAATGAGGAAGGAGACATCGTTACCGTCAGTAGTCTCATGTAGAGAGCGATGTTTACCGACTTTCTGTGGTCAAAAGTCGACAGCATCGATATATCCGAGCTGTGGTTCCAACGAGACAGCGCTACATGCCATACAAGCGTCGCAACGCTCGAAGTTGTGAAGGAGAAATTTGGAGACTCGATCGCACGGCGAGTATTTACCAATTGGCCGCCGCGATCATGCGATTTGACACCACTCAATTGTTATTTTTCTGGGCCTACGCAACGTTTTAGTCTACGCTAACAAGCCAACAAACCTTGGACCAGCTTGAGGCCAACATTCGACATGCTATTGCTAGTGTCATTACAAAATGGACTGACCGCTTTAAGGACTGCCAGCGAAGCCAAGGCAGCCTTTAGAATGATGTGGTATTCCACGCAAAACGGCATGAAGAAGCCAAGAGAGGCTCAATTCTTTTTACTCTTTTTCATTTCACAAAAGAAGTATCTTTTAGCTTGACAAGTCCTGGGACGTTTTCCTAATTGAAAATACATACTTTGTTTTCCTAAGCTTAATTGCTGAATTCGAGATATCACAGAACGCCTAAGGTCCGATGAAAGAATCGGCAGAACCATTTTTTACCATTTCCGACAAAGTGTTGAAGAAGTGCGGACATGATTGGGAGTCAATGAAGTTAGACTCTTATGCTTTAAAGAGTGTTTGACTGTGTGTTAATATAGGGATTGGGGCACCTTTCATTCCCTTAGCTAGGATGAGATTTGTGCAAACCTGAAGAGTGTGTATGGGACTTTGCCCCAATGGTTGCAAGGGTCTGATGCATGGCCCAAATATAATTGCAGGCAACCAGACGACCACTTTTGATCCATCCGTATACCACGTGATACCTTTAAGATTAAGTGTGTGGTTTTTGTAGTTCCATACTACTGGGCCTTGGATCACTATATAAAAATTGAACCCTCTGCCGAAGAACAGAAATTTTGGTAGGCACAGCGCTGATCATATCAAGCTCAGCGATGCCACAGAGAAGATTCATGTAATCCATGTGATCTGAGTAAACAATCTCTTCTGTATGCAGTAGCTTGACCCCCTTTTTTATAAAGAAATGGAGTAGCGTCATACGAATGCTGGCTTCTATAGCCAGTCTAAGGGATGTGTACATTACGCCGGCGACTTCGTAGCCGCTGCATCTTTTGTATGGCAGATTTTTCTTTTGTTGTGAACCACTATACTACTGATAAGTAGGTGATGATGGGTCATACTATAATTGTAAGAGTATAAGTCCGATGGGTAAACTGTGAGGTTTCCCCCCAATTCTAATGACACGGTGAGCCCCAATAGCTTTAGTCACTTTTTAATTTTTTTTATTAATTACAATATGACTTCCAATGTTTTTCTTTATCTATACAACTATATGGTCATTAATGGAGATTGGTTTAAGATTCAGATTTTTCTGACGAGTGAAAGGAGAAAGTACAGCATTACTTGGGTTGATGGAGACATTTTCCCTTTAGTAGTCGTTTACTATTTATCCTTAGAAAAGTCTGCATGGTCTAGCAAACGCCTTTAAGGTGTTTGGTCTTCACTATTAAAATTAAGTCGTCGACATATCCTATTGTTTGATAACGCAGTTTACGGAGTATTACTATTAGGTCGCCAATGACCAGTGAGCACAACAGCGGTGAGGAAACACCTTCCTGTTGATAATAACCTTTCACGGCTGAGGCAAAGAGATTTTTCGGGTTTGGTGCATCGCTCTAACTCAACGCCTTTTAGACACAACTTCGAAGGCACTTTCAATATCCAGGAAGGCATATAGTGCAAATTCCTTTTGTCTGTATGCCTGTGTTACCAGAATAAGCAGAGTACTTTTCGTGCATGCCAATACATATTGGTGAATGTGCAGAGGCTGGTTTTTGTTAAGATGATCTCTGATGAGTAAATCGATAAGTCCTTGCATAACTTTTAGAAAAAGCAATGTAAGACTTATGGGTTGGAAAGATACAGTCAGTTCATTGGTTGTTACTGGTTTGTTCATAAAGATTACCTTTACCTCCTCCCAGGGTTATGGGACCAACTGTAGTTTAAAACCTTTATAGGGCGGCTGAAATAGGAAGAATCTGGACTAGCCCATTTTGAATCCGCCATGGAAAGATTTCGTCTAATTCCGACATCTTGTATGACTAAACATATTGCCAGATATGCTGTTTATTCTGTTGCTGTAGGAAAAACTGGTAGTAGAATCCTTGTTATCCTTATATGAATAGTTATATATGTGTGTATCGCGCCCATCATAAGCTGAAAAGGGCAGTCTGAAGCGTAGGGCCTAAGTAAGAGTCTGCAAGTGGTCTTCACTGATTTTCCAGAATATATAAGGTGCCAAGAGACACATAACAGGAATCATATGGCCCATCTTCGGAGAGCACAAATTTATGAAACTGATATACTATCCATGCGTATAGACTTTTGTAAAGATGGTCTCCATATTATTCAGCCCAAATCTGTGCAATTTCCGCCAAAATATAGTCATGACATTGCTGAACGAAGAATGTTGCCAATTATATTATGCTGGGCTTGCAAGGTACAGAAAATGCAGGGTAGTCCTGCAGACCATGCCGTTATCTCAAAACAATTCGTTGCTGGCCAAACAGCCTTGCATAGGGTCATGTCACTAGAAGGTCTAATTGTAGAAGAAATTGATTGTACAAAGTGGCGCAAAATTAATCATCTAATTTTATTTTTGAATTACATTTCTACTAAATAAAAAAAAATGATTTGGAGTGACGGAAATCTTTATTTGAACCTTTAAAATTTTTTCTGTTAAGTGGAAAAGATGATACCTGCTAAGTGGCTGCCGCCAGTGTTGGTACACATTTGTCCCGTTTTATCACATTTTCCACGACCTCGCGCAAGATTTCCGGTGATAACTGTTCGCATTCCTGTCGAATATTCTCCTTAAGGGCTGCGATTGTCTTAGGTTTGTTGGCATAAACCCGCGACGAAGTCTGGGATGGTCAAATCGGGCGATGGTTCTGGCCATGCCAAATCCCTAAAACGGGAGATTACGCGACCAGGAAACTGTATCCATTGTGACTCGTGTTGTGTGTGTGTGGTTGCACCGTCTTGATTGAAACCACATGTTCAGCAAGCCCCGTTCATCCAATTCCGGCAGTAAGAAGTCGTTTATCATGGCCCTGTAGCGTTCACCAGTAACAGTGACCGTATTGCCGATGGCGGCCCAAACATTTTGCTTATTGACGTAACCGCTTAAGTTGAATTGCGCCTCGTCGCTCATGATGATTTTCGATGATCGTCTTCTTCGTTGTTGAGATTGAGGATGGCTTGACAGTAATTCACACGCGACTGACGGTCAGGAGGCATTAACTGGTGAACAGTTTGCACTTTGTATGGTAACACTTGTAAGTCTTTCCAAAGGGCAATTGCGTGACCCGTAGTCTGGTTGATGTTTCTTCGTTCTCAGTGACATCGGCACCCACAGCCGCAATATTCTCGGCCGAACGACCAGTCCGGTGGCGGCCACGGCCTGTGGTTCCAGTCTATTCGAGTCGGGTAGGACAGCGCCGGAATGTTTGCATTTAAATTAGAAGATTGTTTCAAAAATATTTCTTTACCGTTAATTTATTTCCATTTTTTTAACGCTGTATTTGCAGCTCAAACCTATAGAAACCTATCCTTAGAACCGAACTGGGAGTCTGAAAGACGCGATGCGAGATTGTCCAGAAGACGTAAATTAACATTTAATTTTTTGTTAGGCTATATGAATTTGAATTCAGGAAAAGTAAGTAGGTCGTTGAAAGTGGAGGAGATATATCGACTTAAAAAGATAAACAAGCCAGAGGGTAATTCCATTAGTCAAGCTCATCAAGCGAAAACTTCATTCGAACAAAGAATTTGTAATGAACCAGTTTTAGCATTGTTTGCCCGATTCAGAAGCTAGGTGCTTAAGTTGTGTTCAATCTGTATTGGTACAAAGTAAAGACCTAGATTAAAGAAATTCTCTGAAGGAGATGTTAATTTGGATCATGTTCAGTTATCAAAACAAAGCAACGAATTATGTATGAATTAACGTGAATTTATCTTGTTTATCGTTTTCGTTGTTTTTATCGTAGTACATATTACACTTTGATTTAAACAGATATTCCATTAAAATATTTCATGGCTTTGAAACCACTAATCTTTCGTTTGTAAGGGTTATTGCTCAACTCTTTTAACACCCTGCTTAGGCAATTGCCAACACGCACTTTATCCTCGTATCAACTTGTATCTACGTGTATACCATTGACAAAAGTAACTTTCGACTAATAAATTTTGAAGCAAATCTACACGTACACCTTGAACATATCGTTTGGCACGTATACTCGTACAAATTTGTATCTTGTGCCAATTGGCATCCGACGGATTAAAGCCAAATGGCAGTAAGCATTTGTTTCTATGGTAAAACTTTACAAATTAGCACCCACAAAGAGAATAACAGAAAAATGAAACCAAAAAAAAAAAACACAAAACACGAAAGGAAGTGTTGTCGCATTAGAATGTTCCTGTGTGACACAAGGATCTCTCTGACATAAGGACCTTGTCACAAGGAGCAAACAGAAATAAAAGCATCACCATGGCGGAATTACTAGCTCGTAAATTTATTTCACAGATTATCCTACATAGTTCCGTTCAGGGATGTTATGAGGGGCATTTCATTTTATTCGTGTCTTCTTTGATGAGCTTTCGTCTAAGGATGAGAGAGGGCAAATGAATGAGGATATGGAGTTCTAGTAAAATGTCCTCGTTTGCCTTTACCCTGCATCATTCCCATTGGTATAAAGAAAGAATAAATGCAATTCATTTTTTATCTGCGACAATATTATTTTCAGTATTTTCGTTCTGAGTCGTTGTTGGATTCCAACGCATCCATGTCGTCCTTCTAACCGTAGTCATACTAGTCTCTTGTCGTATGTATGTACTTGTACTCATTCGTATGTTTGTCTTCTTTTTTTTCTTTTTTTTTATTTGGATACGGATTGCGATTCGGATTCCAATTTCTTTTTTACTAATCCCCACTTTGTTTCGCTTTCGTTTAACTTGGATTTAGGCGAAGGTTATGGAGGGAAAGAAAATCAAGGATGCATAGAAAGTAGAAAGTCTGCATATGGGGAATTTTGCAAATAGGTCCAGATACTCGTATGTTTGTGAAGTGTTGCCGATGTACTCGTAAAAGTCAACTAGAAATGCTACAATCATAACTTGTGAGCTTTTGAGTTGAAGATCTGAACCCAGTGGGTTTTGTCCATTTCTATGACCACAAGAAGAATGAGGTGACTGTTAAAATCTCCAGGTAAAGGCGAAAGAATATATATTTAGGGCCTCAATCCTCAGTAAAATTAAATTCTCCTCGGTTGGATTTCTCAGAGGTAGAACTGTAGACGACTAATAAATATCAATGCAATGCACAAGGGCGCTTCTTTTTAGGGAAAGGATAATAACCTAAGCCACTGCCTTCGTGGGGGTCCCATCACGCTGCAAGAGCTAGTTGAAAGCATTATACGTTCCAAACAAAAAAAAATGGTATCCATACGAATATGTACCTTGGAAAGTCTTGAGAGATAAAATTTTGAATGATCCATGTAAGATAAATTCAGTCAAAATATGGGATCATACAATTCGTGTGCCCCATTTGACATCTCGGTTTCAATCATATATGGTACGTCAAACCGGACTCTAATCCGAGAGAGTATATCTATTAGGGTGGGTCACTCATATATGGAGAAAAAAAAATTTACCCCGAAGATTAATTTAAAAGCTAAAAGTATTTTAATTCATTTATCAGATATAGAATCCTGGTTTACTGCTAGGACAGCCAAATTTTATAGAAACACCAAAAATAGAGTAGCAATTCGAAGGTTTCTAAGGTGAATATCTTCGATAATGTCAGATAGACATTTGATTTTATATATAAATTTTATGTATAAAATATATTTTTTTTTGATATAAATAAATGCATACTACCCTACAACAGGATTTCGTACATTAAACATTTTTTTATTTTGTGAAATTCGAAAAGCAGCAGGATGCAGATGTAGCAGTTATTCGGATGTCGTTCTAGAGAAACATTTCTATTGGATAATTCTTTGGTTTTCTGTTCATATCTGGCAGAATTAACCATAAATCCGTGTTTGGGGGACTAAATGCCCCAAGTAATTTTCAAATTCAAATGGTAAGTATAAATAGATAATAAAGTTTGGTAGCAATCAGAATTATTCTTCTGCCTCCGGTTGAACATGCAAATTATCAAAAATGTGGTTAAAAAAGGCGCAACTGTATGACATACAAATTAATACCAATCAGCTTTATTTATTAATTTAAAAAAACGTAAATCAATAGTGTCAGGATTAGTGTCGGAAAAACAAAACAAGACCTTATCCGGGCTACTCCGACATATTTGGAGCTCAGGCCGAAAAGGATTTCCAGGACTTAGTCAGGGTCTTGGAAAAGAGATGGTGGCGGACGAGCCCTATAAGGGCCAACGGCAGCGCTCACATCCCGGAACGGGTTACTGGCTTCGGTGTAATCGACCCCTCGTCCTAGGGGCACTCAAAATTGAACTGGTCCTCCAGGTTGGGGGCTGTGCCGCCGGGGTAACTGCCCGGCCATTTAAAAAAGTTACGAAGCATCAACAAAGCCTCGGATATGGACGGATCTACTGTTGACAACCCACGCAAACGATTTAAGGACAATGAACTTCGGATATGCACGTGGAATGTTAGATCCCTTAATAGACCACGTGTAGCCGAGCAACTAGCGGAGGCCCTAGACTGCTGCAAAGCAGACATAACCGCCATCCAAGAAATGCGATGGGATGAGCCGGACAAAAAGAAGATGAAAAACTGCGACATCTACTACGGCAATTGCTATCGACGGCAAAAGCAGCGCTTATTTGGATGCGGATTTGTTGTCGGAGGCAGACTAAGACAAGAAGTCCTCAGCTTCCGGCATGTGAGCGAGCGCCTAGTAGCAATCCGCATCAAGGCTAAATTCGCCAACATAAGCCTCATATGCGCGCATTGTCAAGGGTAGCACGCGGTTCCCACATCTCGACATACACAAGGGGACTTGGAGAACTCCTGATCAATCAACAGTCAACCAGATTGATCACATTGCGATCGACGCAAGACACTCCTCCAGCATTATGGATGTCCGTACGTTCCGAGGATCCAACATCGACTCGGACCATTACCTTGTTGTAGCCAAGGTACGGTCGCGGATATCCCAAACTACGCCAAGACAAACTAATGCTGTGAGAAAATTCGACGTCAGACGGCTACAATCGCAAGAGATCGCCAAGTCCTTTTCCGATCGAGTGTCTCTTAATCTCTTAAGAGGTCCAATGTCGCCAGCATCAAGCATCGAAGACCATTGGAAACACTGCCAAAACGCCATCAGAGATGCCGCTTCTGATGTGCTGGGTTTCACTCGTCCACCACAACGAAACCCCTGGTTTGGTGATGAATGCCGGCAAGCACATGCAGCTAAACAAGATGCATATAAAGCGGCGCTGTATAGAAGGATTGGAGCTGCTCATGAGTTCTATGAGCGGAAGAGGAGAGACGAACACCGGCTTTTCAGGAGGAAGGAGAAAGAGCATGAGAAGCGCGCGATCGAGGAAATTGAGAGATGCTACTCCAGGAATGAGGTTCGGAAGTTTTACCAAAAGGTAAAAATAACATGCCGCGGAAACAAACCCCGAACCGAAGCCTGTAGAGATGAACAAGGGAACATCGTAGTAGAATCGCAGTCAATGCTGAGGATTTGGAAAGACCATTTCTGCAGACTGTATAACGGCGATGACGGACCAAATACCGCTGTCAGGCAGAATAAACCTTTCAACCTGGACGATGATGACCAACAATTCCGTCCACCCGACCTGGATGAAGTGAAGATAGCCATATCGAAGCTTAAGTCCAACAAAGCTGCTGGAGTGGATGGCCTGACTGCCGAGCTCTTCAAAGTGGCAGGCGATGACTTGGTAAGGAGCATACACCAACACATCTCTAAAATATGGTCAGACGAAAGTATGCCCGATCAATGGAACCTGAGAATTGTTTGTCCGATCCTCAAGAAAGGAGACCATCTGAACTGCGTCAACTACAGAGGCATCAGTCTCCTTAACATCGCATATAAGATCTTATCCGCCGTATTGTGTGAACGCCTGAAGCCGTTTTCAACAACCTGATAGGTCCATATTAGTGTGCATTCAGGCCAGGAAAGTCCACCATCGACCAGATATTCACACTACGGCAGATCTTGGAGAAGACCCATGAGCTTAAGATCGATACCCACCACATATTCATCGATTTTAAGGTCGCGTATGACAGCATCTATAGAGATGAGCTATACAGAGCAATGTCTAGTTTCAGCATCCCTGCCAAACTCGTCCGTCTGTGCAGGATGACGATGGAGAATGCACGCTGCTCCATCAAGGTCGGTAAAGATCTCACCGAGACATTTGACGTCCAGAGAGGATTTAGACAAGGCGATACGCTGTCATGCGATTTTTTCAACATCGTACTTGAAAGAATAGTGCAAAACTCACGAGCAAACACAAGAGGCACTATCTTTCGAAAGTCCGTCCAACTTCTCGCATACGCCGACGATATTGACATAATCGGGAGAAAGCAACGTGATGTCAGTGGCGCTTTCGCGAGTATTGAGACGGAAGCGGCGAAAATGGGTTTAGCGGTCAATGAGGGCAAGACCAAGTGTATGCTGTCAAGCAAAAAGGACAACCAACACCGACGTCTCGGACAGAACGTCACCCTCGACAGATATAACTTTGAGGTAGTTAAGGACGTTGTCTACCTAGGCTCCGCTATAAATACAGACAACGACACCAGCGCTGAGATCAAGCGAAGAATAACTCTTGCCAACCGCTATTTCTTTGGGTTAAGAAGGCAATTGAGTAGCAAAGCCCTCTCTCGGATAACAAAAGTCACCCTTTATAAGACTTTAATAATCCCAGTCCTGCTCTATGGCGCAGAGGCATGGACATTATCAAAAACGGATGAGGGTGTTCTTGGTTGCTTCGAGAGAAAAATTCTTCGGACGATCTTCGGTCCCGTCTGCATTGACGGTGAGTGGAGGAGGAGATACAACGACGAACTGTCTGTCCGAAAAGTCTTCGAATCCGCCCCCGAGGGACAGCGCAGTAGAGAAAGGCCAAGACTCAGGTGGCGCACGCAAGTGGAAGAGGACCTCAGCCAAATTATCGTGCGAAACTGAAGGCAGCTAGCCAGGGATAGAGCTGGCTGGAGAAGCTTGTTGACTGAGGCCCAGGTCCACCCCGGACTGTAGCGCCACCTAAAGTAAGTAAAGTAAGTAAATCAATAGTATTTAATGCTTTTTTTTTAAAAAGAAACTGAATCAACAATATAAATTTACAAAAAAAAAAATATAGTAAAGTTATGGTATTGAAGGGTTTAGTTTGTGGAAAAATCCTTTTACTGTCAAATTTTGGCATTGCTCTCCTCGATTCTATCTGGGCCTTAATAAATCCTTCTCTGTTTGATTTATTGCTTAAAGTAGTCGAAGCTTCAGTCACAGCTTTGACTGCTCTTTCTACGGCTTGTGTGTGGCAAGGAAGACGTAATAACTCTAATTCTCTTTTTCCTTTTTGCTGAACAAACAATCGAAGATTTTCTTTAGTTACTGATTTTAAAATAGATGGCTCAGCAATATTTTCTTGCCAGTTCAAAAGGTCATTATATGTTGATGTATTTAAGTTCACCTTTGGTAACTGTAAAAAACGCGCAATTTGTAAGATGTTGCTAATCTTGCATTCAAAATTCGAAGGGCAGCAAATTCGGCGAATGTGCGTCTGAAAATCTGTCAACATTGCAAGCAATAAGTTTTCCGGATGTGTAAAATAGCTATATTTGGAATAGGTTAAAACTGAGTTATAGGTCTTTCTTCACAGTTTTCAAGTTCTCTGCCAATGGTCCCTGAAAATGTATATGTTCCAGACGTACTGCAATCAATGTGTTGAAATAGATGTCTAAATGGCAGTTCATTCATTTGCAATAAACAGATAACCCATTGTAAGGGTCTATCCAATCTTCTTTCTAGCATCCGTATGATACTTTCACATTTGCCAACTCGAATTCGCTCTATCCACCGTCCAACAGAAATCTGTCAAACAAGTATCTAAAACTAATGGACGAGACAATTAAACGAACAATGGACAAAACAATACCTCGGTATCAATACACTGACAACGAAGACTTGTTCCGCAATTCAACTATAGATGCACTGCATCGACATAAAAGTAGACTACTGTCCAGACTGAAGACCTTGTACAGACAGTTTACAGACAGACATAGCCCGGAGATTATGACATTGAAGTCGTCGATCAAAAACCTCCAAACATTAATAAAAAAAAATTACAGGTCTTCTGTAAGTTTGTATTGGAACAATAAAATTCGGGCTGTAAACACCAACAACCCGAATATGTTCCCGCAAATAAATACAATTTTTCGAAGGAAAGATCAAGACGACCTTTCATGTCTTAAAATCGCCCGAACGACTGAGAATGAACGCATACTTTCAACAGCAGGCATAGATCCAAATGAGGCTGTTGATGATGACTTCTTTGTGATCGAAGATCCGCAGGAGAAGGTCGAGGCTATAGGAGCGACTTTCCAGGAAGTGTACAAGGCGAATGACACCATTGGCCCAAACCACGACCTCGAAAATCGAGTCCTTTTGCACAATTTCTATCCTCGAAATGAAATAATGAACTGGCGAATCGAGAACTCGGGTTTCACCCAGTTCAGTGACGAGAATATGGCAAATAATGTCATCGCCAATGAAAGGGAACTACCCCCGTTCATCTCGAAGGAAGAACTCCAAACGATCTTCGACACAATTAGAAGTAAGAAATCAGTGGAAACCGATGGAATACCGAACATTGTGCTTCGATATCTCCCACTAGAAGCGGTGGACATTTATACCACCCTGTTTAACAATGCAATGAATAATGCACATTATCCAGCGCATTGGAAAACGGCGGTGGTTCAACCTATCCCCAAAAAGGGAAAGGATATATCCAATCCGGCGAATCTCCGGTCGATCAGTCTCCTTCCAAACATCAGTAAGGTTTTCGAAAAAGTAATCAATAGAGCTCTGACTAAGTGGGTTGAGGACAGAAATATAGTTCCGGATAATCAATTCGGTTTCAAGGCGGGGCATGATGTTATTCATGCCGCGTCTAAACTGGTTTCTGATGTCCAATGGAACAAAACCAAGAAACAGTGCACTGGTGCCTGCCTGATCGACTTGGAGAAGGCTTTCGATACCGTATACGAGTAGTTAGAGGGACTCTTCTGCAAGTTGGACAGACTGGGCATTAGTAAACCACTGCTGTATATTCTTTTCAAAATGCTCACAGATAGACAGTTCATCGTGAAAAATGGCGATGTGACTTCTACTGGTACATTCAACATTAAAAACGGTCTGCAACAAGGTGCGGTCAATTCGCCAATCCTTTTCAACATTTACACAAGCGATCTGATAGGTTCACTTCATTATGCCATAGCGTACGCAGACGACTTAATCGCGTACAGATCAGGTCCAAAGATTGAGGTTATAAACATTCTTTTGCAACGTGACTTCGATAAAATTAAACAATATTGCGACGACTGGAAGTTGAAGATCAACTTTCAGAAGTCGGAAACCATTCTGTTTAGGACGCCTTTGTCTGGGGCCTCTGCGGATACCAGAAAGAATTGGCGAAAGTTTCAGATCGTTGGACAACACGGACAACCACTTGCTTGTCGAAATGCAGTCAGATACCTTGGGATCTGGCTAGATCAATATCTATATTTTAACAAACATATAGATGTTGCTCTGGCCAGAGCCAAAGGTGCTTTTGCCCTTACAAAGAGACTGTTTTATAACAGGCAACTCGTTGCGAGGGTAAAGGTGATCTGCTACATGGCCCTTATCGGGCCTATGCTTGTATTTGGTTGTCCCGTGTGGTTCAACGTGAGAGCAAGTCTTTTGGAAAAGATTCGGGTGTTTGAGAGGGCTTGCCTTAGGGCTTGTCTTCGCCTATACAGAACACCAGAGTCTGAGTTCATAAAATTCTATCGCAATGAGGTGTTGTACAATAGGGCTAACCTAATAATAGTTGACAATTTTGTTATTAAGTTGACTCGAAGGCACATTGCAAGAGCAATGACCTCAACGAATAACCTGATCTCTGGGGCTTACTACCCCAATTATATGTATCACGAGAGAGCTCGCTTTGACGGCTTTATTCCTCCAGAAGCGTTCCTTTATCTCGACATGAAAGGTCTGATCCAGGATAGATTAGCGGTGCCGTTAATCTACCATGTCGCTCGAACAGCTGCGGACAGGCGACTTTACTACGATAGAGACGTCGCACACGGCAGTGCGGAGCGTCTCCGGTTCAGTAGGGCGGTAGGGAATCGCGACATGAAGGATGTTGCTCAGCCGCACCAACAATTTTGGTGGCTTGTTGAAGAAGCGGAATCTACGTCGTCGAATTCCTCTAGCACTAGTTAGCTTCGTTAAGGAGCAGGGTCGGCAGCCTAATTTTCTAGCCGTGGCCGACTTACATAAATTTAGATAGGATTAGGATAGTTTTAAGGGGGAAAAAAAAAATAAATAAAAAAAAAATATATATATATATATATATATATATGTAAGTCAATTTACTCAGTTTTTGTCATAAAATTATTTTCTTAGTTTTAATTAGGATTAATACAAATAATTTAAAAACGAAATGTACGAAACGTCGAAAGACAAAATTTAATTGTTAGGTTTAACTTAGAGTGTCCGCATGGGGCCAGTAAGTTAGAATAAGATAATTTTAAGTTAATTAAGCTAATTTTTAAGGGTTTTTTTGTATAGCATGTAAGAGTTATTGAATTGAGTTGAATAAAAATGCATATTAAATGAAATATTAAATGAATTCACATTTGCCAACATTTACTTTAGTTCCGTCACATCCGATTGCAATCAAATAATCCATTGATATATCCGCATTCAAGAAGAAATTGAATATTTCTCGTTCTATATACTTTTCAGGGCATGATACAGGTGAAATGTAGCCTAAAAACTTCGAGTCAGGTTATTTTATCAAAGAAATATGCTCCTCAAGTACGCGTCGCCAATTATAAATTAGTCACACTATTTGGCACCATTTTAGCCGTTTGAAAAAACGAGCCACCCTAACTTACTTATATTTTTAGTTTAAGGTTTGTCATTTTACAATACGGATTGTTTAACAATCGGTGAGGGTGTTAAAATTGTGAAAACTTACTACAAAAATAGTAATTCTGTAGTAGGTACGTTTCGCGCATTACAAGTAGATTATGGTCGGCACAATCCAAAATCAGTGGCTTTAGTGATATCAAGTCCTCGAAAGTTTGACCTCCCGGATAAAAAAAGTTTGTAGCTCGAAGGTAATGCAAAATCATGTAGAAACCGATCTGGGTTTTGAGTAAGTTCCTGTGAGGTATGAACACTTCGGAAATAACGCCTGACCTCAACTAGGTTTTATCATGTAAAAGTGAACAGCTCGCAAACTTTCATAAAACTCATTCTGCCTGTCCTTCAGCCGCCCTAAATTTTTATACAACAGCAATTTGATTATGATTATATCATCAGCACAGTTCAAGAAACATCTGTTGTCTGGTGGCGTATCTTCTTGCTGAAATTTACTGAATGCCCAGAATAATTTACAGGATTTTAAAAAGACATTGTCCAGCCTTTTCTGGGATCCCGAAATCAGCCTAGTTGCCAGAAATATTATTTGAATTCATCTCAATCAGAGAATATTCCTCTTAAAATAACCACATACATATCTGGCTGGTAATTGCTTGGCTACAATCTCTGGATGTCGTAACTGCTTTGGAACTATTTGTTCTAAAATGCTTCTTAAATTGTCATCTTTTCTTGTTTTCGTTATTTTTTTCCCAGGTTAGATACAGTTTTTTGCATCACGAGTTCCTATTCAAGGGTAGCTGGAAGTCTAAGGATATCTCGGTCACTTTTTGTATTTTTGCGTATCTGAATCCACTCTTGATTGGTGTTGGTGTTCATTGAAGATTCATTTACTGAGAAAAAAGCAATTTTCCGACGAGTATCTGGTTTTAGCTACGATTTTTCAAAATAGTATTCTCGATTTGTGGAAGAAAAATTCCTAACGACCTGTCTCAACGGCAACACTGTACCTACACACTCACATCTAAGGAAACGAAGGGGAAAAAAAACAACAACAAAAAAACAAATAAGTAAAATAAAAAGAAATCTAATTTGTCTTCCTCCAAGAAGCTATCAAATTTTATTGTGAGATATTATTATGGCAACATTTCTACCCTCACCTGTTTGGGCTGACACATTTTTCAGGTTTATCCTGTCAATGTTATCCTTACACGCAGACTAACGTTCTGATCTCTGGTCAGAGATGTGGTTGGCACTTTTCATAGAGTGGACAGAGGACATCTACTAGTGTGATCTGCCGGATGAAGATGTGATTTAAGGGGGATTTTCGGTTTTTATGAGTGTCTCACCTGCAAAGCAGTTAACTTGGTTTTCCAAACTTCATCAAACTAAGGTAGTTTGGGGGCGGAGGGAAATGAAGTTTTGCCAGATACCAGTGATGTGTGATGTAGTGATGAAAGTTTATTGCCTCAATAAAACTGGTGTAGGGCTTGTTGTAAAAAAAAGGAAGGAAAAGTCAAAAAATAAGTGATTCGACTGCTGGAAAGTATCTGACAAGAAAAAGGTTGACTTAGAATGCAATTTTTTTTGCTGGTAATAAGATTTTTTAGATAGCTCTTTTCTAGTAAGTGGGATAGAGCTTGTGAAGAGGTATAGAAGGAAGGTACTCTACGACGTCTGCATAATAAGTCTGTTTTAATTCAAACTGACTCAGACGTACCTTTTCGTTTGGAGATTTTAAAATGCATTTCACCAAAGGAGTGTATCCGATTATTTTTGTTTAAATCTTAAGCCACAGGCACCAGTATACTTTGGAGACTTCCGTTAATACAACTATAAGTTTTGAAAATCAAAACCTTTAATTCAAAAAAAAAAATGTAATCAGTCAGTTTAGTTGCTTCAAATGTTATTGAAAGCATTCGATGGGTATAAACTCATTTGAAGTCGTTTAAATCACCAAAACTGAGTCAAACCAAAACAGTCATACAGTTTTCATTGATCAAGGTGTATGGAAAAGAAATTCTACCCATTGTTTCAAATATTCGTTTAGTAAATACTCGTATTCACCCTGTCAGTAGCCAAACGAAGGACCATGGAGGCTTCGAAGATTGCCTTGATATAGCGTAGTGTAGAGTTAAATTAGGAAAATCCTTCAGGTCTTCAATGTACAGAGATTTACCAGAAACGGATTTGACTTTAATATTAGATACATTCCGACATCCGTTCGAAAGTCCGGTGCTGCCATACAGAAGTCTCCTGTGTGCCACATTTACAAGGAAGCAGTAATGCGCCAGGATGTCAGTCAGACATTGATTGATTTTTTACGTCAGTCAAGTAGACTGGAACAGAGAAGTATTCGGAAGTTGGTATTGGTGTTTAATTGAGCCGATTAAATGAGCAAGTAGAACTGTAGACACATCAGATCCTATATCTACTAGGAATTGCACTTCTGATCTCTTCTCAGAAATGAAATGCGACTGGAGGATTGGTGGTTATTTCCCACCATTCAAGATACCCGCTGTCGTTTCCTTATTAGAAGTTTCACAGCAAGTTCCTTGCTTTGGCACTTAATTTATGATGTAGTAACAACGTTCATTTATTTCTTGTACGTGAGTCCTTGTATTGCTGTCAGACAGCTGGTTATAAAAGATATTACCTTTGTCCGGCTGTCTGTGAAGAGAATGTGACTGAGAGCGGTGGTTCTAATTGTAGATTGTATTTATTCGTCCGGTGGACTAATGTACAAACACATATGATATGTAAACTATTATTCTTAGTTGAAAACTTTGTTTACCAAGGTGTTAATGTTGATTTAAACAACGACACCACTGGTAAGATCGACCGAAATATAACTCTGGATTTTCACTGTTTGTTTGAACTCTGAAAACAACTAGTAGCAATGCCCTGCCTTAGACAACTCAAGTGAATTGTTATAAGAATTTTAACACTCCATTTACTCGCATGTGGTTTGGCACATAAACATGGACTCTGTGAGAAGAGCGTTACTGCAATTATATCGGGTTTTCTATTAGAGACCTTACATTTTTGTTTTTTAACATAGCACAAACTATTTGAGATATTGAGATTCAAATTGTATTTCCTATTAAAGTACACATACATCGCATACCATTATTGAAATGAAATTTATATATATGTCCACCACGACTGCATATTCTTCTTCGTCTGGCTTATTGACATAGCCCCAAAGAAACGAAACGAAAACATGTCCCAGAAGCAAAAAATACACGGTTCTATATCGACGCCGGCATGAACACCAAATTGGAGTCTCATGAAGCACATGTTGGTTTGTAGCCGTCCAGAAGCTCCTGTTTTGCTGAAAACAGCCATTAAGCCAAGAAGGAGCTTAATTTCCAAAGATGATATTGCGATAAAATTCGGAATAGATATCAAGTCATCGCCTGTTGCTTTGAAGAGCTCGATGGTCAGGCCATCCACGCCAGCAGCTTAGATGTTTCTATCTTCACTTCATCCAAGTAGGTTGCAGTGAATTGTTGCTCTACATCGTCCAGGTTAAAAGGTTCATTCTGCTATTATACAGTCTACAGAAATGATCTTTCCAAAACCACGGGGCTTGTAACCGTGGCATTTTTGTTTTACCTTATTGTAAATCTTCCGAATTTCATTCCTGGAGAAGCATCTTTCTTTCTCCTTCCTCCTGAAAAGCCGGTGTTCGTCTCTCCTCTTCCGCTCATAGAACTCATGAGCAGCTCCAATCCTTCTATGCAGCGCCGCTTTATATGTATCTTACTTAGCTGCATGTGCTTGCCGGCATTCATCATCAAACCAGGGGTTTCGTTGTGGTGGTCGAGTGAAACCCAGCACATCAGAAGCGGCATCTCTGATGGCGTTTTGGCAGTGTTTCCAATGGTCTTCGATGCTTGATGCTGGCGGCATTGGACCTCTCAAGAGATTAAGAGACACTCGATCGGAAAAGGACTTGGCGATCTCTTGCGATTATAGCCGTCTGACGTCGAATTTTCTCACAGCATTAGTTTGTCTTGGCGTAATTTGGGATATCCGCAACCGTACCTTGGCTACAACAAGGTAATGGTCCGAGTCGATGTTGGCTCCTCGGAACGTACGGACATCCATAATACTGGAGGAGTGTCTTGCGTCGATCGCAATGTGATCAATCTGGTTGACTGTTGATTGATCAGGAGTTTTCCAAGTCCCCTTGTGTATGTCGAGATATGGAAACCGCGTGCTAGCTATGACAATGTTTCGCCCCGCCGCAAAGTCGATTAGCTTAAATCCGTTATCGGAGGTGGTGTTGTGCAGGCTATATTTTCCGATTGTTATACTAAAGATACCCTCTCTTCCTAGCTTTGCATTAAAATCACCGAGGACAATTTTAATGTCATAGCTAGGGCATTGCTCGTAGGTCTTGTTAAGGAGCTCGTAGAAGGCATCCTTGGTGTCGTCATCTTTCTCCTCTGTGGGGGCATGCGCGCATATGAGGCTTATGTTGGCGAATTTAGCCTTGATGCGGATTGCTACGAGGCGCTCGCTCACATGCCGGAAGCTGAGGACTTCTTGTCTAAGTCTGCCTCCGACAACAAATCCGCATCCAAATAAGCGCTGCTTTTGCCGTCGATAACAATTGCCGTAGTAGGTTTTGTCGCAGGTTTTCATCTTATTTTTGTCCGACCCATCCTATCGCATTTCTTGAATGGCGGTTATGTCTGCTTTGCAGCAGTCTAGGCCCTCCGCTAGTTGCTCGGCTGCATGTGGTCTATTAAGGGATCTAACATTCCACGTGCATATCTGAAGCTCATTGTCCTTAAATCGTTTGCGTGGGTTGTCAACAGTTGATCCGTCCATATCCGAGGCTTGTTGATGCTTCGTAACTTCCTTTTTTTTCAATGGCCGGGCAGTTACCCCGGCGGCACAACCCCCAACTTGGAGGACCAGTTCCGTTTTTAATGCCCCTAGGACGAGGGGTCGGTTACACCGAAGCCAGTAACCCGTTCCGGGATGTGAGCGCTGCCGTTGGCCCATATAGGGCTCGTCCGTCACCATCTCTTTTCCATGACCCTGACTAAGTCCTGGAAATCCATTCTGGCCTGAGCTCCAAATATGTCGGAGTACGCCGGATAAGGTCTTGTTTTGTTTTTCCGACACTAATACTAGTTAATGGCGCAAGAAACTCGCCATTTTCCCCCTTCACGTCGCAATCTCTAGTGAGATTCCCAGATGGAGCCACGGGGAGGCGTGAAGTAGGACTTATTAGCAGAGCTGCAAGATATTCGGCTGCAGTGGCTCATTCTCGTCATTTAAAGAACCAGCACCTGTCGGAAGATGCTACTTCTACGAGGCCTTATACTAATCGTTGCCGGTTCGTTGCCTAAGAACCGGACTAGGACTCTTACCTCTTACCGGCTTGAGCTCCAAAGATGTCGTACTAGACTGGCTAAGGTCTCATTTGTTCTGCGATTTTTTCTTCACAGTTGACTCCATCTGGGGAATTCATCCACTGTCCCGTTTATAGTGCTATTTTGGTCTTCTGGTCAACACACGCGCTTATAAATTTATCAGGTCTTCCCCTCATTTTCTTACTTTCATGCTTAGGCCTTTGAAAGGCCTTGCTATCGTTTGAATTTTCACGACTTTCCGATCAGGTCAAGTAGGTACATACAATGCATTGGTAGTACATCTTCGATGACCAAATAACATTTCGTCCCAGGCACGAAATTCCTTGCACATTTGCACTAACGTCATAAAAAAGAAGTCATATCCATTGACTCGAGTATCTGTTTTTTTTTTTCATTTGACTTTACGATCAAGTGATGACTTTACGAAAACAAAAAATCAAGAGAAACACACCCATCTCATCGAGAAGCTCATTTCGATTTCATTGGCATCAATTTCATTTTGACTCTCGTGTCAACTTAAGTCGAATTTAATTAGGATCCACTCCAACAGTGACGATATAATTTTATACTCTTTATCCCATCAACACGTTCCTCTTAGCAATCAACACGCTAACGAAGCGCAGCCAAAAAACAAAGGAAACAAAAAAAAAACAACAACAACAACCTACAACCCAGCATAAGAGAAGACAATTACAAAATCAATGGAGAACCAGGAGTAGAAGGAAACACTGTTTTCGTTTTTATGTGAAACAATCAACAGAAATTCGCACGAAATAAGTGACAAAATGTAAACACACCCAGTGCCAAAGAACAAGACGCCCGTCATATCACTTAAACTCACTTTCACCACCCCGTGCTCGTTCTGTTCGCCTTGACAAAAACAATATCTGCTACCGAATAAAAAGTTGAATTGTTTCGTACAACCATGCATTGACAGTGCCACTGTCATTATACCTATTTCCAGCTCGCACGCACCCTCCAATACATGTCGTCATGGTGTTGGCTTGCCTTTTTGTTTTTTTTTGGCGCCAACAATTGAATACAAAGAAACCTCGAAGACACTTCTTTGGTTATTCTGTCATTATTTCGACGTTTTAGGCGTCAAATTTTGTATGATTGTCCGCGTCTTCCATTTATGACATTCTGTTCATTGCTGTCATGTTTAATTTTTGGCATTCATAAAAACTTTAGCATGAGTGTGGTCGTGGGTCACAGCAGAAATGACCACACTAAAGACGAAGCAAAAAAAAAAAAGTAAAAAGCTGGGTCCAATTCCAATTACTGCTTTGGTCACGTCCAAATCTAATTTTGTTCTTCTTTTCTGACATCCACTTGGACGGGAGGACCATGGACAAGGGACAAGGGACGAGTTCATGACATGATTTCATTCATTACGGTCCAGTTGACTAAAAACCACAAAAAAAAGAGGAAAACAAAAAACAAGGCGACAACTTTAAGAGAGAGAAAAAAACTGACTTCAACTCAAAGGATACTCCGTTGATGGTCCAAAGATGTTGCAGACGCCTGGAGGCGGTAGTTTACTCAGCGCCGGATGTTCTTATTGTCTTCTTGGTCGGCTTCCTTAAGCTGAAATTTTTCGGTCAAAGATGCGGGCCTAGGGTTGTCGTTGTTTGTGCAATTAGTCATATCTTTGGCGAGCACTTGGCGAGAACAACGCAAAACTTTGTGATAAATTTTAATTAGCTCAACGAGGAATGTCTTTATGGTTGTGTCAAACATTGTTGGCACGCAAAAAAAGTCGCATAATGCTGAAGTTAATGTACCTCTTACGAGTATATGCTAGTGCTGGGTATAGTATGGGGAACTCTGAAATCGCTGAAGTGGAACAATCTGACATGTGCAGTTGAACGCTGGTCGTAAACTCAATTATTTTGTCGCTACTCTATGAATACTGCTGCACTTCAGACAATGGTGTATCGAATTGGACGTTGTAAGGCCTTTAGGGAGAAAAATTGGAAATGCGGAACTAAAAAGGTCTTAATAATGTTTAGATAGCTATTCAGGTGTATCGGAGACCCACCAATTAAGACTGTGACTGGTAGGGCTAGGGCTCAGACTGGTCACATGAACTGAACTAAAAATTTTTGGTGTGACGAACGCATTCTCGTATGAATTGATACAACTGCTCCAAAAAGGAAACAAATGACGACATCTGAGATGTAAACGAATTCATTTAAGGAAAACTTCATTTAGATACGGTAACTGTTGACAACATGCTTAGGCGACTAAATATTGATTTGTGATTTCAATCAGCAATATCGTCCACCTAGCAGCGAATTCAAGTAAACTGCAGAAGACTTATGTTGTTTACCACAGAGATGGTGCAAAATGTTCTGCAGTATATATTTTCAGATAGGTTACCTGCGGAGAGGTATCCACCTTCTGCTACGAACTTTAAGAGAACATTCATTGGAAGTCTTATGAAACTGCACTCAGCATTGAATGTGCATTCGTCATAAGGGACTACACATTGGGCATTTTCATTGACATTGAGAATGCCTTCGATAAAGATATTTTTGAGTTTTGCAAAACTTAGCAAAATCACACAGAGTTGATGAATCACTATGTTCTAGAGATTATGGCAGTGTTTTTCGTGAAGACTTATGTTCACGGAATGACCATACATCCGATCTAAGACTTCTTACCGATCTGGGGGTTATGGTAATTAGAATTTGCTACTCCACATTGGATTAACCAACTTGGGAAAGATCCTCCCTGCGATTATAGGCTTAAACCACAGCCACTGATGCTTCCAACTCAGGACCGAACAGGAGTCCGGGTGGTTCTGGTTTTTATGATACCGCTTTTAAGTGCTATTGGGAATAGTGGCAGTCCATGCCACTCAATAGAACCTTTTGAAAGAGAGCTTCAATGTTACTCTTAAAACTGAAGTAAACATCAGTGGGGATAGTCTGAAAGCCATTACGATGCGACCTGTATTGCTCTGCCCTCGATTTCTTATTAGACTAGGTCATTGTTAGGCGTAGCTCTGATAGTTGACTGGCAGCCCAAAACTAGGTTATGCACTAATATATGGTGGTAGACGACATAGGAGAGACTCATGCTTGGCATGCTTGTTAACTTATACTGACACTCTTTTATCGGATTAAAACAACCGACTCATTGCTCTAAGTACCCGGAATTTTCGCAAGAAGGTGGAAGCTCATATGCTGCTCGAAAATTACACCGTACTATTTTGAATCGAGGTTAGCGAAGAAGACAGTTTCTCCACCAGGCCTGGAATTACTCCACTTACTAAGATGACATAACATTCTGAGTCGGTTCAGGCTTTCAGGTTTCCGAGGGTTTTCACAAATTGGGCATAGCATTCATGACGGCGGCGTGGGCCAGTATTATGTCGTTGGTTGAGCTAAAATACTTTTCCTGATCAACAAACAGCCAACCACATTGTTTATATTGCGATCGACGCAAGGAATTCCTCGAGTGTTTTGGATGTTCGAACATTCCGACCAGCTTACATTGACTCGGTCCATTATCTTGCTATAGCCAAGATATTGGTGCGGATATCCGGATGAACGTCGCACGGTTATAATCTCAACAGACCGCCAGAACCTTACTAGGAGTCGGATATTACCAGCATCGAATGTAGAATACCAGGGGCATCACAACAAAGAAACCCCTAGTTTGATGAAGAATGTTAATAGACAAGCTTAGACAGAAAACGTATGTACAGATAATGAAGAGGAAAAAAATGGGAATTAGAAACGCAGGCTCGAGTACTTTTGAAGATAGTACCAAAGGAATGATATTCGGAAGTTTTTATCAAAAAACAAAACGAACATGCCGAACCTGTAAAGTCCCGAATACAAATCTGTGAAAAAGGAGAAAGGAACTGAAGAATAGAACCAGAGATTCTGAAAAGATCATTTCTGCAGACTATTAAATGGCGATGACGAACAACATCACACCATCAGGCAGATTCCTCCCGATCACGTTAAAGTTAAAACACCTATTTCCAATCTCAAGACTAACAAAACTATAGTAGCTGATAGATTGACCGCTAAGCAGCGGGTGGTCGTTGAATACGGAACATAAATCAACTTATCTCTTGAAGCTGCGCGACATATAGTATAAAAGGAAATCAATTCCCTCAACATCGCAAACAAAATCCTGTCTGCGGTATTATATATTCGCCTATATCTCACCTATATCAATGTGGTTTGGGCCGGGAAAGTTCGACATATGTAAAATGTTCGTGTTGCGGGAGATCTTGGGAAAAATTCAAAAGTTCTGAATCGAGACACACTACCATTTCAGTGATCCCATATTAAAATGCCTTATTTCGTTCCCTTTCCAACTCATTCGATCATGCGGGATGGCAATTGAGAATCTAGGCTACTCCTTCGTAGGCGGTAATGACAAGATCCAGCCCTTTAATGTCGGAAAAGGACTTAAACAAGTTGATGCGTTGTCATTTGATTGTTACAACCACGTTCTACGAAAATGTTTTCGGAAACTCGCTTGTTAAGACTAGAGGCATTATCTTTCAAAAGTCTGTTTAGTTCCTCGAAAATGCAAACGTCATTAAGGCAGCTATGAAGAAGGAAGAACAAAGTATATACATGCTGTGAACAAAGAAGGACACACAACATCCGTATATAGGACACGCCACGATATGTAGCTAGAACTTTGAGTTAGAAAACGGCCTTATCTACTTCAGCTCCGGTATCAACTTTGACAATGGCACCAGTATGAAATTATGGGAATAACTACACTTTCTAATGGCTGCTTCTTTGGACGTAAAAGACACGCTCGAGCAATCAGAAAAAAGAACCCAGATTATCCCAATCTAGCTTACAGGTGCAGAGGCTCGGACACGTTTCAAAAAAAAGGTTTTCAGGTCACTTTCAGCCCCGTTTACATTAATGGAAAATGAAACATTTCAAAAGCGATCTGTACGGGCTGTACAGTGATGCCAACTTCTGCAGAAAAACTTGGATATCCCAGCTTAGATGGTTAAATCGCATATCGACGGCGGTCGGGCGATTATTCTTCCTCGACCAAGAGAGACAAGATAGGTGAAAACGACCTCAACTTATGTGCAAACAAAATTAAAAGGGGACTTCAGCCAACTTCAGTTGCGCAATTGGAAAGGCTACGCTAAATCGAAAGGCCGAATTGAGGTTTTTGCATAGCTCACGAATGTAAAGAGGTTGTATGAATTCGCTCAGCTTTGCGATGTTGCCAAAATTTCTCACATTTTCAATGAAAATCGCGTGTTATGGGTGATTTGTTAAGAGTTTGATTTCTAATTGTCAAAAAACAACTCGGAAAAATTGCAATATCGTATACAATCTTTACTTGAGTTAATAAACCAATGCTTGCCTTCTACTTTTTAAAGATTATTTCTTATAAATGTTGATCACGACTACGTTTTAATTGGTTCATACGGAGAGTTCAATTTTGAGCCACTTTTTGGAGCATTTTGGTTGGTATCTCGTTAAAAGGACGTACGCTGTTGTTTTAGAAGACTGCAATTGATGCTGGCTTATCACAATAGATGAGTGATTTAACGTATTCCCATAAACAATAGACTTAAGGCCTCAAATCTCATGTTCTAGCCAGCCAATTCAATCCGGTGCAAAATTAGAGATAGTTTGCTCACCGAACTTATTTCTCAATTGGCCCATCGATTCGCGTGCTGTGTGATATATAGTGTCGTCTTGCTGGAATCATATATCGACCAAGTTCAGCTCGTGCATTTTGGACAAAATAAAAGTTCAAAATCATTGAACGACAGCGGACGCTATTGACGGTAACGTTGTTGTCACGGTTATTGCACCAAACAATGATTTTTTTCGGGTGCATTGGCAGCTCTTGTATCGCCTGAGGTTGCTATTTGGAATTGATTTAATGCGCTTGCTAAGTAGGTCGACTATTTTGTAAGCGTTGTTCAGGTGAAAGTCTTTTGCATGATGAAATGACAGTGCTTACTGAGCATCTTTGACTTTGACACATGTTTTAAATCACTCGTGCCCAGTTAAAAATGGAATATTGAAAAACCAAACACCAAAAATATCTACCGGAATACACATTTTGTGTTGCCACTTATTAGGTGCGCAACTAAGTTCTTTCTGTTTGTCAATAGATGGCTCCGGCAGTAAGTGCTGGTCGATTTTGACATATCCAAAACGTCATGAACCTACCTTAGACATATGGTTAACAAACCGTTTTGACAAATAAATGATTTTGTTTTGGTTCAGTCGCTTCAAAGAGGGTGACGTCGATGTTGACTACCGTTCGAGTGAAGGAAGACCAAAGTCCTTCGAAGACGCTGATTTGGAGGCATTTGCTTGATGAGGATCCGTGGCAAATGCAAGAAGAGCGTGCGTGTTCTTCAAGAGAAGAAAGTAATGAGGACTGCTCGGTTATGCTTCAGCCGAATATTCACGCTGCGAAGGTTATGTTGTGAATTTGGTGGGATCAGGTCGGTGTTATTGATCATAAATGGTTGAAACCCAACGAAACAATCACTAAGGAACGGTGTCGACTTCAATTGATGCAATTGAGCCGAGCACTGCGCAAAAAATGGCCACAATATGAGCAGATGCACGAAAAAGTGATTCTTCAGCAAGACAACGCTCGGCCTCACGTTGCCAAACCCGTTAAAACAATAGCTCAAATAAGAAGTCTTACAATCCGACATATTCCCCAGATATTGCGCCGTCCGATTATTGTTTGTTCCGTTCGACGGCACATGGTTTGGCTGATCAGCAGTTCCGCTCATATAAAGACATAAAAAAATGGCTTGATTCGTGGATTCGTTGGAGCAAGCGATACTTTGAATAACTCATTTGTAACCATTTTTTCACAATAAAGTTGCGCTTTCATGAAAAAGAACTTAATTGTGCAACTTATAATAAATGTATTTTGTAGCAGTACCCGTTTTAACAGCGAAGCTATGTTAAAGAGTCCGTTGGATCAATTAAGCACTTTCCTACCAGCTCAAACCTGGAAGATACTTTCCGGTAAAATAAAATTCCTTGCCGATCTCTTCTAACTTCATAAGTTGCTTCCATGGACGGAAAGTCTCTAAGAAAATGATACTTTTGCTGTTGAACATTAGTCGGTGGCGTGGTGTAGTATTTAAGTGCGCAACAGCAGAACTCAGAAAGTAACAACTCCTGTAGGTACGATCAGACGGATGACATGCTGACGTCAGAGAACTTTTGTAATTCGGTTGTCATCCAGTGACATTTTGTCCCAAATTGGAAAACACGCTTGCTTTGTCATCCGGTTGACATGCCTAGATGACATAGCCGGATGACAGGCGATCACACGAGATGACACTAATGGCAAGTTAATTGAAATACGAGTACCTACCAATTCTAATGTGGACGACGATGGACAAGTTATTGTCACTTGGAAAGACTTCAAAACCATCATTTCACTTAGATGAGGCCATGATGCTTTCGCAATTTCGTCTGTCCCTTGGCCTGATTTTCTGGCTCGAAATTTGCCCAAATGGGTTTTAAAATTGCTACGAAGTGATTGCCATTTAAGACGAGCCTCGAAATCGTTAACACCCTCAATTAAAATGGATCGCCACCTGTTTCCAGGAATCAGTTTTGTAATCCTTCCGCCCCCTATCCCAAAGGACAGGATTTACCTGAACAGCTGCAATTAAAGCAGACTCTGTTTGACGGCACAAGGGAAATAATATTCTTCTGCTCCTTTTTTTCCTCTGAAACCGTGGGTGTTTTATTTTTGACCTCAATATCGGCTTCACAGTCGTTGTCACTCATTTTATAACACAGAAACAAAACGAAAATTAACTTTTAACTTTTTCAACGATGCAAACGTGCTATCCGATGTTAGATGACAATGTGGAAAATCAAGTAATGTCATCCATAGGACCTTCTCATTCGGATGACACGCTGTCAAAAAAATGTTGATCATCCAGTCCCAATAGCAATGACAAGTAATCACACAGCCAATCAAATCAGTCATCTAGATGACTTAGGAACCATGTCATCTGGTATGTCATCCGGTTGACACGTTCAATGACATGCCGGATGACGGGCAATCACACGGAGTGGTCTCTTTAGGACAAATTCTATGTCATAGTGACGTCAGGATGTCATCCGGATGACCGTCTGATAGAACCTTTGCCTTGAAGTGATGTGCTTTGCCTGCGATACTTGTAATAAGAGCGACAACACCGCCGAATACTGGTGCTGACTATCGGATCAGGTTGCAATTTATAGGGACTAAAGAAAAGCAATTGTATTGATCTCCTTATGAGATCGGTAAAATTCTACCTCTACCCTGATGCCAATTTTAAGTGACAGATTGTTACAACTTTTTTTTATCAAAAAATCGTGAAATGAAGTTTCAAGAATTCCTGGACAATGTATGTGTACGAGTAGTTAACTTGAAGAGCCTTACTTAAGACAGCTCTTACTTCATCATCTTTACTTGAGGTTGTACCTTCTGGGGCATTTTTAAAATTACAACATTCTAAGACATTTTACAACAACCGACCCACTCCCGAATTATTTAGTTCATTCCAATTTTATTCATTTTAAGACGGTCCACTTAGTTGAGACACGTTCTGCTGTAATACGAGTGCACTATTAAACATGGTCCATTAAAACTTTACGTCACTTTTACAACTGTAATTTTGTACAACCAATTACTTAAAAAAAAAAACAAAAATAATAATAAAAATAAATACCACATGAGTAATAAAAATGACAACCCATAGCGTGTAACATGTCACCCCAGACTTGCTCACATGAAAAGACAACAAAAATTAGCTTCCTGTTGCAAATAAGCGCCACTTACTCGTTACTCGTAACTCGTATATACTCGTATGTTGTGACATAAACCCAGGAAGAACGCTGTTTCTGTGCTCCTGACAATAAACTCAAAATCCAATTTCCCCGTAATGGCCATAAGTATCACTATCACTCCCTGGTATCCATCCGGGCACAAAAACAAAAACAGAACGATTATGCAGAGGATAAAGGTCCTGACGATATCGAATACGAATATTCGTAAGTTTGCCTCCTTTATATGGATGACTGCACCCTATAGCCGCGTTGTCGCTTTTAATTAATTAAAATGCAAATTTTCTAATTGCAGTATCTGTAGGTAGCCGTTTGGTAGCGCGGTATGATGTCCTCGTACGTGTGTGATGCAAAAATCGCCTCTATGGCCGCATCTGCCACAGAAACGAAAAGCCCTCATTAATCATGTTTTAGCGGAAATCCCCCAATTCGAAGCGATTTGGTGAATCAGGCGTCAGTTGGCTGACTCATAATGTAGGTACTTGGAGTCGTGAAAAAATGGTTAACTGTTAATTGTGTCTGCATTTTCTAGCGAATTGCCGTTGTGTCTAAATTATACAATAATATAGTAATTGACTCGGTTTGGTGTTTGAATGGATATTGCACCTCAACGAGGTAAAACTAACATAACCAACAATTGATGGTTGTGTATTCAGAACGAGAACAAAAGTAACTTTGGATACATTCACCAGATAGTTTTGGTCCACTATCTCTTAATAAATGCAGAGTGAATGAATTAGTGAGCAGTTATCAGCAGAATTCTAATTGTAACTAATGGAAAGGCAACATTTTGCAAAAGCATAGTAAATGATAGGTCTACCTAACATTTTAATTACCAACTTTCCGCTGAAAACAATCAAATAAAAAATTATTATTAAACATGTGTAGTGATGTTGCCTTCTTCCACAAACTGGGAGGACAGATAAGAACACTTGTGGAAATATTGGAGGATGGTAAGAAGCCTGTCCTGTCCACCAGTATCCACAAATCAAAGTTGAGTATTGTTATTGGGGATAGTTCTTCAGTATTTAGGTAACTGGTTTTTTTTCGAAATTAAAATTAGTTGGGTTTTCGTGGCATTAATAATAAGCCCATTCTTCTGTGACTAGTTTTATATCACAGATCGATCATCGTTAAGCCTGCAAATGAGATCTTCAATTAAGCCAATCGGTCTTGACAAACAAATCTGTCCCTCATCAGCGCAGAAGCGAAACATTCTCCCAGCTGAAGCCTTTAAAAGAATGTGTTCCTCAGGGATCTATCTTAGGACCTCTTGTGTTTTGTATGTTCACAAATGACTTGCAAACGAAATGAGAACATGCTTTAATTCACCTATACACTGATGACGTCCAAACGTCCAACTCAATTTATCGCGACCTTAACACGAACATGATCAATAAAGATCTGGCCAATATCCATCACTGGTCACTAAAGAACGGCTTAATCATTAACCCTGCCAAACCTCAAACGATCCCAATATATAAAAAAAACGTCGACATAATCAGAATTCCTGATTTTTGGCCTTGTAATAATAAACTAAGAGTCGTTGAATCTGTATCTAGCCTTGGTTTTACCACAAATCGCCAGATGACTGCCTACAACCATGTGAATATAAAAATAGGTCGAATCTACGGTTGTCTTCGAAACTAGACGAAGGCTTATTAGAGAGGTTGTGGTACCCTCATAAAGTACTCTAAGAATGTTTATCGTAAACTGGACTCCCTACCCGAACACAAATTACAAGTTGCTTTCAATGATGCAGTAAGATACATTTACAATATTCGTAGATATTGTAGCACTTATTGGGATGCACACTTCAACTGCATATTAAGCCCACAAATTGCATATTTCTATTTGATATAATTAAGACTAAATCTACACCACACATGTTTCACAAAATTTAATTTGCTCAGCTTCCAAGAACATTTAACATTATCTTACCAAGATATAATTATTTAAACTCCTCTCGTATGTTTTTTATTCACACAATTAATCTTTGGATCTCACTGCCATTGGCCTTAAAGGGTATATCTAACGCTGCTAGATTTAAAGACGCAATTTTTCAACATTTTTCCCATGTTCCGTCCTAATCCTTTTTGTTTTTCCTCAGTTCAATTCTATTTCCGAAAGTAATTTAAAAATTGTTAAATCAATAGGACTTCTGTGCGGCATCGGATAAAGACTAAATGGGACACCAATCATATACAGGCAACTATGACACCAAAAATGAGCCTGCGACACTTTAACACCTTAAAACTTTCCCACAAGTTTGTATGCAATCAGTGGGTTCCCACGTCTGGAGACTACCGGTGGGGTAAAAGAACAGTCAATCAATTCGAAATGAGCATACAAGTTTCAAACCACTCAAACTTTAGATACACTTCATAGAAATGATCGCAATTAATAGCACTACCCCGCTGGGCATAACGATTGCAACGCACTCGGGTGATCCCAGAGCAAGCAGAAGTGCTTGTGTCAGAGCCCGACGGATTCCTGGGGCGGGCAAAATGAAGTTTCCAAAATATTTTCTACCATGGAACGGTCAATGGACGAAACGGTGTTGGTATCGTTGTTGCAGCTTATCTTCTAAGCAATATCGTTGGTATTCTGAAAATAAGCTACCGCTTAATGAGTGTTAAACTCGTCATACACAATGAAACGTGGAACATTGTTAGCGCGTACGCCCCACAAAATGGATGCGACCAATCGGAAAAAGATACATTTTGGTCAGAGTTCGGTAATTTGCTTAGAAATATATCTATCGATGAGATGCTCTTCGTAGGCGGAGATTTAAATGGCCACGTCGGAGAAACAAATGTTGATTATGAGGACTGCCACGGAGGTAAAGGCTTTGGAGCCAGAAATTCAGCTGGGGTGGACTACCTTGTAGCGTGTAGGGCTTACGGCTTAACCATCTTAAATACAATGTTTATTAAACACCAACGACAATTTATCACCTATACCAGCGGAGGCCACGAAACGCAAATAAATTATCACCTCTGCAAAATGTCGATGAGAAACCGTGTTAAGGACTGTAAAGTAATACTTGGAGAATCGCTAGTAAGCCAACACTGTCTGCTCATTACAGAATTTTTCACAGCGGAACCACCGAAGATTTATCGCACTGGCTAAAGAAGTACTTCAAAATATAAATGGTATAGCAGATTCACTTAGCCCGCAAGAAATGTGGAACAGCATGTACGAGGAATGCAAAACACTCGCAAAATCCCATCTGGGGACTATATCGAAATACCATCACGTCGGCAAAGAAACATGTTGGTGGAATGACGAAACCAAACGAGCTGTGGCCGACAAGAAGAGTGCATTCCAAGCTTGGACAAAATGCGATCGGAGCGACGTAATCGAAAAAGCTCGACTGACTCTTGAATACGAGCGTCTTAAAAAGATCGCAAAGAAAGTCCTGACTCGAACTCCAGCGGCAGCAGCGGAAAACCTGTACCACGAGTTGGAACAAATATCCTCACGATCGGCAGATAGAAGACAGGCTATACAAGAAGTTCAAACGTCGTACAATACTAAAGTGCCAAATATTTTTAAGCTCGCTGCACAGAGGCGAAAAAATTCGATGGAAATAACCTCGCCGAAATACATCAAAAACGCAGACGGTCGCTTACTAACAAATGAAAAGGAAATTTGTGACCGTTGGCTTGAATACTGCAAGGAGTTGCTTAACAAACAGCTTCCACGTGATATCGTGCCGACAGCTGGTCTATTCGAGGAGGAAGTTTCGGACTTTTCAATCGAAGAAATAGGTATAGCAATCGGAAAAAATGAAGCGGGGGAAAGCGGCGGGACCAGACAGCATTCCATCAGAGTTTTGGTCGAAGATGGAGGGAATCGGCGGCGAATGGCTATCGAAACTTTTAAATAAATTAAAATGTGGACAACCTATGCCAAATCAATGGAGAAGTAGCTTCTTGGTTCCATTACACAAAGGAAAAGGCGACACTCGAGAATGCAACAACTACCGTTCAATCAAGCTCATGTCACACACAATGAAAATCGTCGAAAGAGTCTTCAACGAACGTCTTCGGCAAATAATAAAGCTCGATAATAGCCAGTGTGGATTTGTTGAAGGAAGATCGACGGTGGACGCTTTCCGAAGCCTACGAATAATAATGTTAAAGCACCGAGACTCGTCTAAGGATTTACACATGGGATTTATCGACCTCGAGAAGGCATTCGATCGAGTGCCTAGGGATCTCATATGGGCCGCGCTGAGGTCTCAAAACGTACCGGAAACGTATGTTAGAATACTACAAGACATGTGCGGAAACGTGAAAACTGTGGTTAAAAGCTCTGCTGGACTAATGAGAGAATTTCCAGTTAATGTCGGAGTGCATCAAGGAAGCGTACTTAGCCCTTTCCTCTTTAACGTAGTATTCGACTATCTTTTAAAAGACTGCATGCGCGAAGCAAATGTAACGCCAATTCTCTTCGCTGACGACGCAGTTATCCTTAGCGATAACGTCGAAGATTTACAGAACGCCTTAGATTCATGGAGAAATGCGCTAGAGAGAAACGGGTTTAAAATAAGTCGTTCAAAGACGGAGCATTTGACATGCCCATTTGTGCATCCGTTGCGACCTGTTCCGGATATAATGTTAGACGGAATAGTTCTTCCGAAAAGCACTACCTTTAAGTACTTAGGATCAATCGTTAACATGGAAGCGAAATGTGACGACGACGTAAACCACAGAGTGAGTGTGGGGTGGATGAAATGGCGGGAAAATTCGGGAATCTTTTGCGACCGAATTAAAGAGGAAACTCTACACCACGGTTGTTAGACCAGCTCTTATATACGGTTCACAGTGCTGGACAATGTATGAAGCATTTAAAAACAAAATGACGGCAGCGGAAATGAAAATGTTAAGGATATCTAGTGGAGTCACTAAACGCGATTGCATTAGATCTACGCGTATAAGAGGAAGTCTACATATAAAGAATTCGGTAACCGAACAGCTTGAGGCGAATAGAATAAGCTGGTATTGCCACGTTCAAAGAAGATCTGCGGAAAATCCGGTTAAGAAAGCACTATCAACTACTGTAAGAAAACGAGGTCGGAAAAAGAATTCCTGGATTTCTCAGATGGCAAATGAGCATTATGTAGACGCGTTCTGCGGTCTGCGACATTAGCCAACCCCATAAGCGGAGCAGCAGCGATGCAGTAAAAATGGGAAACTCGTTACGCATAAGTTCATATAACGAGGAAAGGGTTAATAAAAGGATAAGAAAGAAGAAAACAAGATAGGACCTAGTATCGAACCCTGAGGTAGTCCAAATGTAAGGGACATTGGAGAAGAAATTCTATTACAAACCATGACCATTTGTCTACGACCACTTAGGTGGGACGCACCGATCTTACATTAAAACCAAAGAACATTCTTACTTTCATACATAGGATGTCATGGTTTACATTATCAAACGTTTTCGAAAAACTGAGCATGTCATCCATTATTTTAACTAGGATGGCTCGAAAACCCGACTGCATTAGAGACAGCAATTCATGCTGAGCAAGTTAACACATGCAGAGGATTAAACTGGTCAATATTTTTTCTAAGAAGGCATACAGTGATAAAGCCGTCAAAAAATATAATTGGAACCTAGGCTTGCTCAATGGCGTATAGAGGGGACGGTCTAGAATCCTTCTGGAAAAACCATGATTTAACACAAGAGTGTTTGAGTGATTTTTGGTTTGATTTGTTTGGGAGAAGACTATCTGACGACATGAGCAAGAGTATTCCATTTACTAAAAAGCGAATGAGCACAATTACTTCGGCATGAAGTATCCTCCATAGACATACATAGGTGCCGAGTAAAAATTGAAAAATACATCTATCACCTTGAAGTGCATAACTTATAATGGAGCAGATTATTGTTTAGGGGTGGAAGACCACTCTAGAATGAGATGCTATTATAGTAAGGAAGTAAAGAATGTTAAGTTAGATAAGGGGATAGCTTTCTTAACACCGTGTTTGGTAAATTCTTAGGAACTATTTGAAAAGAAAGTCTTTTGGAATTTGATTCAACTGGTCTGCGCTTAGATACAGTAAATATCAAGGTTTTTCTTCATCCTTTCATCCTGCCGGTTCTCGATTTTTTCTGCCTTTGTTCTATAAATTAGTTTTTGATAAACAAACAGCAACTTTTACAAAAAATCGACCTTTCGCTTCGGTTCACCTTAGAATTTAAGTTAGGAGCACAACTTTTAATCTCATAGACAAGGCTCCTGAAATGCCAGTGTTAATAGTACACAATCGGAAATATAACAGTCTAAATTGATTTACTCGTATATCTTCAAACTATTATTGAACAAGGCAACAATTAATGCGGTGACTTCAGAGAGCTATAACCAAAAAAATCATCGAACCAAATAAAGAAAAACCACGAACGTGTATAGGACGTGCAGAGTTACATTGCAAGTTATTGGGAGAGCTTTCTCCTAGATTACGTTCATCCAAAAGCAAGCCAAAAGTCGTAAGGATTTCAAAAGTCTCTAAATTACTGAAGCACTTCAATATTCTATGGTACTTGAATGGCAAAGGACAATGATTCTAGAAAAAACGCGAATGGAGCGATCTCTCATCCGGTGCATCAATAGTAGCAGTGACTAGATTTTGGCAGAGAAAAATTAAAACAGGCAACCCCAATTATGACGCAACCGTCCTCAACCGGTTATCAGCGAGCAGCAACGTTTTGTTGTCTACATCGATGAGATATAGATACAAATGACAACGAAGTCAATTCATTTTAACAAGAAAAATGATAAGACGATGAGACTGCCCCTGTCTGCCATCAGAAGGTTCTTAAGATTTACTTTCAAAGATGTCTTAATAGTGTGAGTAGTCGTAGTAGTAGTAGTTTTCCAGTTTCAAATCCCTGGACGCAAGTAATTTTTTTGATCGTAGGAGCCAACTTAGCTGGTTATTCATTTCCTGTACTCTACAATTTCCTAGAATCTCACAAAAGTGGGGTTAATTCCAGTAACCCTTATGAAGGAACTGAATTTATGCTACCTAAAACTGCGAAGGTATTATTCAAAGGGCAGTTGAAAAGTATTTATAGAATTAGATGATTTGAGATACTCGTAATCATTCAGCAAGTCTATAGAGTCAGATCCCCCACAAAATAAAGCCAGGCACTGTCAAGGTACCATTTGTGGCTAATTCGTTAAGATTGTTGTCTTAACTTGTTTTGTGGTGTGAATCCGTAGCCAGTTTTATTACAGGTCTCCCTCGTCTTGCAAATACGAGAATATGGCTTAGGAAGCACTATGAAGTAAGTGAACTCATAACACCTCCTCGTAACACCCGACCATTGCATTATGATATCCAGACCCGTGGATCTAATCACCTTATCCAGTATCCGAGTCATGTCAGTCAATCAAGATACGGCAGAAGTGGAAAAAGCAGCTTAGTCATATCTTAAGGAGCCATTTTCCTCCCACTTATGTGGTTGATTTGATTTGAAAACGATTCGTCACCATAACGTGTACTTACATCGAACAAGAAATACGAGTACCTCACACTGCACCATTAGTACTTCTCACAATCTTCCCTTATATCCAAAGTTAGGTACACAGCTCCACAGTTCAGTTCCACTGAGTACTACTCACATCCATCGAATAGAATTAAAGTCAAGTCTTCAGGGTACCATGAGCTAAAGGTGTTTTCCTGGAGTTGGTTACACCTGCGGTATAAAGGCAGTGGCATTGTGAATTAACCCCACAATCCAAAATACCTGGCCAGTAGCACAACCACATCTGTGGTCAGACCTAGACCGTTGAACAGGTGCAACATTTGTAGGCGTCCAATCCTGACCACTAAAATACGATTTTTTTTTTCATGTTTCCATTCCACTCACTTCCGTTCCATGGTCCTCTATATATTCTACCACTATCTCACCAGCAGTAGTGAGACATTAAAAAAAAAAACAAGAAGTCACTGTGGTTTATCGAAAAATCTAGGATTGGCGTTGCAATGTGAAATAAAAGAGAGCTCACCTCTCTTCCTTTCGTATTTGGTGGACAAGAAATACTCGTATATGTATAATAGCAGAGTCCTTTGTCCGAATGCGAAGTGGAAAAATTGCAGACCGCAAAAAAAGGAATTGCAAATTTCCATTTAGTCGTCAGCTGGTCTGTTTGTGTGTGAGTTTGTCATAAATTTTGTACACGCATGCACTGTGCCAAGGTATGGGCTTTCGCATCCGGGCGGCACACTAAAGTCGAATGCTTGATCGATGACAAACCATAAGTCACAATAACAATGCGACTAGTGGGAGTGCACTACTCCTTTTTTTTTGAGTGGACTTTTGGATTGGAATATTTTTTTTTTCTATTTGTGCTCCTCGGGTTCGTTCGCTGCAACCACTTTTGGTTAGTCGTACAATTATTCAGGGAGTTTAGGGAATTATCCTTAGTCAGAAAGGAATTTTCGAGTTCAACTGTTTGATGTATGGCTGATGGTTTTATTATGAGCATAGCGTCGGTTCTGCCAATTGATTCTCGAGTCACATATTCGGCATATTTTGTCTAGGATCCACGGCAGTATGACGTTTTAAAGGACGTGAATTAGAAACTGGATATTGGTGCATTCATACTGTGCATGTGTGTGGATATGGCATCGTCTAAATAATTGCGACTGCGGTTTTAACTCATTCGCAGCGAAACAGAAGAAGATAAGAGCAAAGTAAATGGCAGGATGAGATTTAAGGATCTAGAAACTATTAACGAGTATTGAAAGAATGGTACTCAGTGATTTCATAAGGATTAAATATTGCACTGGCTCTAGGGAGCGTTGAGAAAATTCAGTAACAAATAGTCTAAAGTGTCTAGTGCATCTAGTTGATATGGACAGAGTAGAGCAATCTTAGAGCAACAGTTAGACTAGGATGTAATCGAATCACTTGTGGGATGAAAATATGACAAGGAATGTTGGCTCCCACCCAAAATTCATTAAGGAAGTAAGACAGCAAATAAACGACATCGTAGTATACGTAGCAAACAGGTGCTCTTAAGAGATTACCAGTTGGAAGCTACTATCGAAGGCTTCCATGTCAGTCCATAGGTACATCGTATATACTAACATCGGCAGGGAAGTCTCGAACAGATTGAAGAGGAAGAATCTAAGGAAAACTAACTGGAAACGCTTCAAAAAGTCTGTTTATTGATTTAAGGTGGCACTACGGTCCGAGATGGACATTGGTCTTCCTAGGCAGCTCGATCTTTGGCTAGATTCCTCCAGTTTCGCACGCTAATTTGGCTGAGGTACCAATCCACTAGCGTGTGCCACCTAAGTCGCGGCCTCTGCTCCGTTTTTCTCAGGGGGAGATTTAAGGACTTTTCGGACAGGAGCGATGATGTCCATCCGATCTACATGGATCTTCACTCTTCTGGCTAGGTCGATGTCATTGTACAGTTCGTACAACCCGTCGTCGTGTCTCTTCCTCCACTCACCGACGGGACTGAAAATTACTCGAAGACAAGAGCACCATCATCCACTTTTGATAATGTCTATGCCTCTGCGCCTTTGAGCCTCTTGTTTGGTAGGGATGTCAAAACTAGACATTGTTCTGCATAGCTTGATTCTATACCTGCTGCCATACACGGCCTTAAAATCGATTGGATTTTAGAGCTGTGAATATTTTGTCGATGGTGGACTTTCCTGGCCTGAAGCCACACTGATATGGACCTATCAGATTATTGACGAACGGCTTCAGGCTTTTACATAATAAGGCAGATAAGATCTTTGTACAAGGTGGCGCAAAATTAATCCTCCTATCGGAAGATGTTATAATTTTAGCAAATGGCGTCGTACGTCAAGCATATTTGACATTTGTGAACTTGACAGCTGCAGTATACAAACAGAGCGCTATACTCCGCCAGAGGATGTAATACTTGCGTTGATTTTTTTGATCAATAATCGATCGGTGGTATAAGCGCAGCGTGAATTTCAACGTCGATTTACTAATCGTGTCGCGCCAACTGGGTAAACATTCCGCCGCTTAGCTACGACCAACGGGCCACGCCATTGGACATCATCAGACGGACCCTACATCGAATTTTTCCCACTTAAACGGTTACGTCAATAAGCAAAATCTTCGTTTCTGGGGTACTAAAAATCCGCGTGTGATGCACGATGAGCCATTACATCCACTTAAAGCCACTGTGTGGTGCGACGTTCACGCGGGAGGAGTGATTGGGCCGTACTTTTTTGAGGACTCCATCGGCAATACGGTCACTGTTGCTGGCGAACGCTACAGGGCCATGATAAACGACTTCTTATTGCCTTATGACGTTGTGGCTTCAACAATACGGTGCAACCGCACACAAAGCACAAGCCACAATAGATAGTGTGAAGGAAGCATTTCTTGGTCGCGTAATCTCCCGTTTTGGCGATTTGCCATGGTAAGCAAGATCGCTCGATTTAATCATCAGAGACGTCTTTCTTTGGAGCTACTTGAAGTCGCGCCAAGTCAACAAGCTTCTCCAGCCCGCTCGATCCATGGCTAGCTGCCTCCAGTTTCGCACGATAAGTTGGCTTAGGTCCTCTTCCACTTGCGTGCGCCACCTGAGTCTTGGCCTTCCTCCACTGCGCTGTCCCTCGGGAGCTGATTCGAAGACTTTTCGGACCGGAGCATTGGTGTCCATACGCTCTACACGACCCAGCCATCTCAGACTTTGGATCTGCACTCTTCTGGCTAGGTCCATGTCGCTGTACAGTCCGTAGAGTCCATTGTTGTATCTCCTCCTCCACTTACCGTCAATTTCTCTCGAAGCAACCAAGAACACCCTCATCCATTTTTTATAATGTCCATGCCTCTGCGCCATAGAGCAAGACCGAGATTATTAAGGTCTTATAAAGCGTGACTTTTGTTGTCCGAGAGAGGGCTTTGCTACTCAATTGCCTTCTTAACCCAAAGAAACAGCGGTTAGCAAGAGTTATTCTTCGCTTGATCTCAGCGCTGGTGTCGTTGTCTGTATTTATAGCGGAGCCTAGGTAGACAAAGTCCTTAACTATTTCAAAGTTATATCTGTCGAGGGTGACGTTCTGCCCGAGACGTCGGTGTTGGTTGTCCTTTTCGTTTGACAGCATATACTTGGTCTTGCCCTCATTGACCGCTAAACCCATTTTCGCCGCTTCCGTCTCAATACTCGCGAATGCGCCACTGACATCGTGCTGCTTTCTCCCGATTACGTTAATATCGTCGGCATATGCGAGTAGTTGGACGAACTTTTGAAAGATAGTGCCTCTTGTGTTTGCTCGTGAGTCTTGCACTATTCTTTCAAGTACGATGTTGAAGAGATAGCATGACAGCGCATTGCCTTGTCTAAATCCTTTTTCGACATCAAAGGTTTCGGTGAAATCTTTAGCGACCTTGATGGAGCAGCATGCATCCTCCATCGTCATCCTGCACAGACGAACGGGTTTAGCAAAACTAACCATTGCCTTGTATAGGTCATCTCTATAGTTTGAATATTTGTTTGATGTGGACTTTTTTAGCCTGAGGCCACTCCTATGTAGACCTATCAAGTTGTTGGAGGACGACTTCGGACGTCTACACAATACCGCAGATAAGATCTTTGTTGGGACAGTTCAGAGAGTTTTGAGGATCGGACAAGCAATACTGAGGTTCTATTCTTCGGGTGTACTAGTAATTTCGTCGGACAAGATTTAAGAGATGAGTTGTTGTGTGCTCCACCTTCGCCTTCCGCTTTGAAGAACTCGGCAGTCAGGCCGTCCGCTCCAGCAGCTTTGTTGGACTTCAGCTTAGATATTGCTGTCTTCACTTCATCCAAGTCGGGTTGACTAAATTGTTGGTCTACACTACATAAACAAAAAACACTGTGGCGCTGGCAGCCCGGTATGAGCCATGGCGTAGCTTCTTGATACTCATTTGTCTTGCTCATGTTGTAATTTTTGTCACATCTGAGCGGCGCGTACGATTTATCGCCGAGTCCGAACGGCACTCCTTAGAAGCTTTTTCATAAGCAATTTTACTTTCGGGAGTTTGCCATTGCCCACCGAAAGGGTGATGGCGATTTGAAAAATTGTTGGTGACTCTAAGCCAGACGCTCAGTCTACACTTCATAGTCCAGGTTAAGAGGTTTTTTTGCCTGTCAGCGGTATTTGGGACGGCATCGCTGTTATAATAGTGAACAGTTTTGAGAAATGTTCTACTGAGATGTTTCCTTGTTTGTATAGGCCTTTTCTCGGGGTTTGTGTCCACGGCATATTATTTGTACCTTTAAGTAAAACATTGGAATCTAAATCCTGAAGTAGCATATTCTTCTTCCTGAGAAGCCGGTGCTCGTCTATCCTTTTGTGCTCGTCCTTTTTTTCGCGTGTTTTCTACATTATATCTTCTTGTAGCTGTTCTTCTTTGTTGTAGCGCTTGGGAAATCAGCATTCGCACCCAAAGAACTTGTCGTGTAAATTTTGCAGAAGATAGCTAGCTGGTCTAGGGCTAGGTCTACACCCGAGTAAGTAACTAAGGAAGTACAAAATTTTCAACAGGCTCTAATGGGTTTCACTATGGGTGGTTATTGTTGTAGATTAGAAAAATAAAAAAAGAGGATTTTGAAAACAACAAGAACATCTCTTCGATGTCCAAAACTTCGTGCCGATTTATAGGTAATTAGATCAGAGTTGCAGGACACCATCATAAAGTTTGTTTGGCATGGTTAGCAAAAATGGTTCGAAGGCACGTACCACTATCACAACTAAAGTTTTAATTGTTTTATTTTGATCAAAACAAGAAATTCAAAACAAATAGTAGTTTCGACCAGAACTAACAATGTGAATGTTGCATCGTTATAGTTTAATCGAGCAACAGATGTATCTGAAATGTTGCTACTACACGTGACCTTTAGAATTTAAAATTAAAATTTTACGAAGCACATCCATGGTAACATGCCTGATTTGAGTTACAAATTTCGAAAAAAAATGAAGACCATCGGTGTGCAAATATTTTCGAATGACTCGTAATACATATGTATGTCAGTTTAACTATAAGTAAAATTGAAACAATCATGCTTGTTTGACAGTTGAATACGAATTGTTTTAATTGCAGCATTAAAGTTTCAAATTTTGTAAGTTTGGGAATAATAATTCCAGGCATTGGGACATTAGGCATTTCCGCTTCCCATTGGGATAGTCGAAAATTCCGAGGAGCTCACTTGATTAAATTCATTTACTACAAGCATCTTAGAACTTGAAATGCTATCTCGGTTGACTCATACCTAATCTGAAAGACTAAACACAGCTCTGCAGCTTTGCTTCAGCTCCATCTAGGAGGAAATCGAGGAAGATTGCTCATGATTTAAAAAATGAATTAATAGGGTTCCTGAAGCTATAATGATGATGATAATAATTTATGTATCATGAGCATTCTATCCAGTCACCGCTTATAAGAAGCAACATGTCCTTTGGAGGCTGAGTGGGAAGCTAGGATGTAATTTTGGCAATATTGTCACGGAATTTATACATACTTACAACAACTCAAAAGTAACGACATGGATCTTGAAGGTGCTTGGGATCAGAGATCATTTCCTTTAGTTATCCCAACTGTATGATGACTTCCATAAAAGTGGATCTTTATGTGTCTCATTTACCAGTGTGTTTGGGTAATTTAAACGGTTACCTAGTTGTTGACTGCACATATGTACTGACATGGTGCTTATCTAAGGCCATGACTCGTCTGCGATGGAGAGATTTTAGTTTAATTTTGTCAATCTTTTCATACATAATTTGAATATAATTTAAAATTTGTTAAGAAATGGATTTTTATTTTTATTTTTTGTTTATTGACCTAAAAAATCTTTTGTAGGTTTAGTAGGTTTTCTACTACGAAAGAAGTTGAGAAGGCAACGAGCGGAGAATTTTATTGGTGTCGAATTATTCCCTTAAGGAAATATTCTGTCTTATTCCTTTGGGAGTGTTGGAATTTCATTTTGTTGAGGTGATATCTTAAGGTGTGATATCCTGTGAGGTAACCTACTAACTTTCTGATACCATTGCGACTTAGATTTAGACATGGATTGACATATTTCTTGAAGAACAGGATGGCTCGTTTGGCCTATTTTAGACCTGAGCTATTCTCCCAATACAAGATGTATCTTGAGTGCTCCCATCTATTGATAGCTAAATTTACTGCTGATTTAGAGGTGCTGTAGAAGGATTCAGGTCAGTTAAAAGTTTCTGAGTTCTTTCGGCCTACTCGTAGTTCGTTAGTGTTTTCATTAGCACAAATGCCCCCATAACCAGGATCTCACGATAGTTTGGTCATGTTCCTTGAGATTTTGGAGGATTTTGAAGCACTATAATACTCAATACTCAATCGACTATCCGTGAATTTATGGATGTTTGTGCATTTCATATTGGAGTTGTAAAGGGTGAGCCAACAGATGGTGTAGACGTTGGCTGTCAATTAGTGAATTAAATGTGGTGGATCCTTTCGTCATACAATCTTTGGCAATTTCAATCATGGAGTCATTTACTATGCAACAATGCAACAATGTTTTTTTAGCTGCATGAGAAGTTTCGATGGTTGTTGTCTATGGTTTGACAGCTGTCAATGCTGAACTGTGCTGACATTTCTATTCAGTAAGATTTTTCAACTCTTCATAAATCGTTTAACGCTAGAACAACGCTTCCAAATTGTTGATATTTACTTTGAAAAAAATAAATCTGTTCGTGAAGTTCATAGAGCATCTCGTCAATTTTACGGTCAACATAATCGGCCAAGTGAGCAAGCAATTCGTGCAGTTATTGATCGTTTTCGCAATAATTTTACTCTTCTCGATTTGAGACAATCCTCAAGCTGTTGCTAACGAATCACCATTACATCCATTAAAATTGACTGTTTGGTGCGGTTTACACGTTAGTCCTTATTTCTTTCGAAATGAGGAAAGATCTGCCGTTGCGGTGAAGGCGAGCGCTATACAGCCATACTCACTGATTGTTTGTTTTTAAAGATTTATCAGCTAAACATCAACTACATTTGGTTCCAACAAGATGGCGCAACTTGCCATAGAGTACGCTTAACCATCAATTTATAGCAAAATCAATTTGTCAATTTTATTTCCAGTAGTGGTCCTCTTAACTAGCCCCCTCGTTCGTGCGACTTAACGCCTCTCGATTACTTTTTATGGGGCTTTGTTAAGTCATTGGTTTATGCCGACAAACCAGCAATTCTTGAAGCATTGGAAGCCAATATTCAAACCATCATTGATGCCATACGGCCAGATTTATTGGAAGAAGTAGTGAAAAATTGGACTGATCGAATGGACTATGTAACTCGTAGCCGCGGCGGGCATATTTCAGAAATCAAATTAAAAAAATGAGTGCCATGAAATTATCTACCAGATTATAATAATAAAAAATTCATTCCAATAATATTTCCGTCTTGTATTATTATTTAATGTTTTCAAGCTCTTAATAAACAACCTTTTATAAGCCAAATCATCACTACTGTGAACGAAAGTGTCCAAAACCAGTCAAGCACCTCAATTCGTCGCCAAAGTCAGCGATTTGGTATCACTTATGGCACTTTAAAGCAATTTTTAAAAGCTGATCTTCATTCTTCATCCAAGTTACACAACAATTGAAGCCACTGGACCATCTACGATTTATTTACTGGATGTTGGATCGCCGGGACAATTTATTATCGAATTTGATCTTTTTCGATGAAGACCATTTTGGGCACGTAAATAGAACAATTTTCGTATCTGGGGACCGGGATCAGGAAACCCATACGATATTCACGAAAAACGAATGTATCCCAAAATAGCCATTGTATGCTGTGGACTAGGGCCCGTAATTTTTCGAAGGCTTGAGAGACAGTTACAGTGAATGGTGAACGTTACCGCAACATGTGCACCGGTTTGTTTCTTACGAAATTGATAGAATTGGGTCTGAACGATCTTTAGTTTCAAGCGGGTGCTGCTACCGCCGATGCAAGTCATCAATCAATCATTTTCTTACATCCGAAATGTGAAGATCACATTATTGTGGTTAGAGCAAAAGTTGATTGACCTCTAAGGTCATGCGATTTGACACCTTTAGGCTTTTTCCTGTGGGGTCGTTTGAAGAGAAATGTCTATTCCAATAACCCAGCGAAAAGTTAGGATCGCAAACATAACATCCAAATTGAAATTGAGGCCATTGACCCACTTATTGTTCAAAAAGTCCTTCATTATTGTCCTTTCAACTTTATTGGTCGCTTGCAACAGAAGCCGTGGTAGTAACATGAACGATGTTGTACTATGAATAGTTCTAATAAATGTGTATTTATTTTAATGGAAAGCAGTTGGATCACCCTTTAGATAATGTTGGCACATTCTTGAATGGCGTGTAATCTTGCCTGAAATACACTAGGACTTCTTGCCAATGCTTTTGTTATGTTTATGTTTGGTTTATGTATACTTGCTCCCGCTCCCGATTCCTATTTAGAACCATCTTGCAAACGGCGTTGTGCCCCTGTGAGGTGGATTATTGCTAGCCCATGCTTCTTTGTTGGGAATCTTCGTGGAGAGTCCATGGCTGAAGCATAATGTTTTTTGAAGGCGCCCTTTTACAGTGCAGATCATGTCAAGTTCTGGTATTTCAGAGAGCAGGGTCTTTAGGTCCGGGTGATCCCTAAGATCTGTAACTGTTAGGTTTATACCATACTTGATGAGCTGCGTAATAGCACCACTTTGTTGATAAATAAGTGTAAGGGCGGTAGTCCTATTATTGCTTTTATAGCAGCTGTGAGATAGATCCAAAAGGCTCCGAAAATACGCAGACGTGCAAGACGTTTCACTCTTTTGAGCTTTAAAATAGCGGTCTTCTGCTTGGTTTTAGTCCGCTATACTACAGAAGCAAAATGTTATGATGAGCTTCACCATCATTGTGTAGATCCAGTGAGATCATTCTCTGTGTCAAGAAGCACGCCGAGTGTAATTTGCTTCCATTGAACGAGCTTTGTATTGTATTGTATAGGTACTGTCGTCAGCTTTCTATTCGCCTTTTTGATACGCATATTGACATGGGTGCAGGGGCAATCTATTGCTATGCTATACTTTTATACTTTTGTCGACCCAGATTTTTGAAATGAACTGATATATTCTCCTTATCCAGTAATCACTTGCTATTTTAAATAGCCCTTCAGTAGACGGACACAAAGCGTCTTGTGATTTACGTGAACTCCTGTGGTGTAGAACTAATTTTAGGTTTAAACAACAACCACTCTGACGCTGCCACAAGTGCGCCTACCTCTTCCAGTCAGGCCTGGACCGAAGTCCGGGGGGCAACTGACACCCATGGTATGGGACTACCATGAGTGGCAAACTCAACAAGACCTATGACCAGCAGCAAGCATCAGTGGCGTAAAAGTCTGATGATGTGATTGATAAGTCCAGTCATTAATGGAAGAAGCCTCGATAATTGGGCGGAGGCCCGCTATAGGATACAGCTTGCACTTAAGCTTTGAAATGGCTATCTTGACTTGATTTGCAGATTTTCACCGAATCAGGGGGCAGTTTGATGAGGCAGATTGACATATCCAGCACAAAGATGTACGTTAATGAGTATTTAACTTATGAAACAAGGAAACTATTCAAAACTGCAAAAACAATGATGACAACGAAAGGGTACAAATATGTATGGACGAGGAATGGGACTGTGTAAATTGTAAATTGTGTTGCTGATCTTCTTAGATTATGAATATTAATAAATTTGAACGAGAGAGTGGGATAGCTCTCTCATTCAAATTTATGTACATTCCCAATTCACTCCATTAGTACTGTAGAATATTGTCTTTGTTTACATCAAAATATACGAAGCATGAGAAAATTTTTTTAGATTTTCTTAGCTCATCTTGTGTCTATGTCGAATTTGCCTGTTGTTGTTGTCTTGAGTGAAATTTGGATTTATGAAAATGAAGTAGATTCCTTTAAAATAGAAGGTTACTCTTCATTCCCAAATTGTAATGAGTCTTATTCTGCTGGAGGTGTTGCCGTTTATGTGAGAAATGGATTAATGTGTGATTATTCGTGCATGAATTTATCAAGTTATCGCTTACGTTTGAAGGTATTTGATTATACTCGTACTTTCTTGTGTATTTACCGATTACACGGTTTTGCTAAGAGCGCGTTTATTGATGATCTCAGCAACATTCTGAGCTCAATAGCGTCTAAAAATTTAATTGTTTTAGGAGATATCAATATCGATATTCTTGATGAATCTAACGTGGATACGGAAAATTACTTGTTGACTATGGCTTCGAATGGCCTTAAAAGTTTGATAAATGAACCTACCCGCTTGACAGATTCTTCTTAAGAGTTGCATTGATCACTTATTTCTTAGATCTCACAAAAATAATAAAAAACATTTTAGCGGCAAAGTATATGACTTCAAACTGACAGATCATAATATGATACGAGGGCGGGACAATAAGTCCGTGACTTTCTGAATTTCTGGCCTCTTTACTGAAACAGCAACACTGCTCCTGTCAACAAGCATCTGTCAGTTGACTCCTGTCAAAATTTAAACTTGCTGCGTCAGTTAGTTTGTGTTTGACAGCTATTTTTATCAGACTGCTCACTAATTTGAGGAGAAAATGGAAAAAAGTGAATTTCGTGTGCTTATTAAGCATTATTTCTTGCGAAAAAAAACCATTACCGAGACCAAGGCTAAGCTTGATAAATACTATGGGGACTCTGCACCATCGATTTCAATGGTAAAAAAGGGGTTTACTGAATTTCGTTGTGGCCGTACAAGCACTGAAGATGCCGAACATCCTGGACGCCCAGTTGAGGTCTCTACACCCGAAACAATCGAAAAAATTCACGATATGGTGTTGGCCGACCGAAGATTGAAAGTGCGAGAGATTGTGGAAGCCGTAGGGATCTCGCATGGCTCAGTGGTTTCAATTTTGAATGATCACTCGGGCATGAGAAAGCTTTCCGCAAGATGGGTGCCGCGTTTGCTCACAGTCGAACAAAAACGCGCCGTTTTGTAACCGTGGACGAAACATGGATCCATCACAACACACCAGAGAACAAACAACAGTCAAAACAGTGGGTTTCTAAGGGTGAATCGGCGCCAAAGAAGGCCAAGGTGGGTTTGTCAGCCAATAAAGTTATGGCGACTGTTTTTTGGGATGCACGCGGGATAATCCACATTAACTACCTTCAAAAGGGAAGAACAATCAATGGAGAACATTATGCCAACTTATTGGACCGATTCAATGACGATTTGAAAAAAAAACGACCTCATTTGGCCAAGAAAAAAGTTCTTTTCCACCAAGACAATGCAAGGGTGCACACATGTGCAGTTGCCATGGCAAAAATCCATGAATTGGGCTATGAATTGCTCCCTCATCCACCCTATTCTCCAGATTTGGCTCCGAGCGACTACTTCTTGTTCCCAAACCTGAAGAAATGGCTTGGTGGAAAAAGATTTGACTCCAATGATGAAGTCATCTCGCAAACAAAGGCCTATTTTGAGGACCTGGACAAATCATTTTTTTTGGAAGGGATAAAAAATTTGGAGAAGCGTTGGACAAAGTGTATAGAGCTCAAGGGAGACTACGTTGAAAAATAAAATTATTTTTTTATCAAAAAATCTGTGTTTTAATCCAAAAGTCACGGACTTATTGACCCGCCCTCGTATGTTCACGAGAGCTAAAGGTAATGTACGCGAAGAGTGGAGAGTAGTAGATAACATTTTAGGAAAGGTTAAAAGCGGCGTTAAGATTGATAGCATTGAAGTGGGGGGAATTATGAAGCCAGGTCTTGGGAATATTACTAATATTTTTAACGAGTATTTCACTGAAGTTTGTGAGAAATTAAAACCAAGTTTTGATCCTTGTATAGCCTGCAACTGTTCCTTTTGGTCAGATGTGCCTTTATTGGATGATGTTCAATGTAATAGTTTTGTTTATAATCCGATTACACCAGTTGAAGTTTACAAAACTGTCTTGTGCCTTAAAAATAAAACCTCTTGCACAAATGATGGTGTTTCGAGTAAGTTATTAAAAAATGTCGCCTGGTACGAGTATGTCGTTGATGTTCTGTCCTTTTTATTTAACAAAAGTATTGAAATGGGTTGCTTTCCTGACCATCTTAAAAGTGCCGAAGTTATACCTCTTTTTAAAAAAGGAAATACGAGTAGACATACTCGTATTATTTCTAATTACAGGCCAATATCACTTCTTTCAACATTTTCCAAAATTTTTGAAAAATTGATAAAAGTTCGAATTGTCTCTTTTTTGGACAAGTCTAACTACTTTAGTAAGAATCAGTTTGGTTTCAGACAAAGCTTGTCTACTGAGGGCGCCATCTTAAGGGTTTGTAGTCAGTTACATGGAAGTTTAAATAATAACAAATCTACAATTGGTCTTTTTATTGATATGACAAAAGCTTTCGATCTGGTGAACCACGATCTCCTGCTTAGCAAACTTTTCAATATTGGTTTTCGTGGAAATATGTTTAATTGGCTTCGTTCTTACCTAATAAAAAGAACACAAAAAGTTACTATAGATGGGGTCTCGAGTGCATCCAGGTTATTAAAGAACGGTGTTCCTCAGGGTTCTGTACTTGGACCATTGTTTTTCTTAATTTATATTAATTCTATTTTCAAACTCAAGTTAAATGGCACTCCAACAGCTTTTGCGGACGACATAGTTTTTACATATGGATATGGAACCATTTTCGAAAGTATTGTGTCGATAAATGAAGATCTAGAAGCGTTCCGGTTGTGGTTTACTTACCATAAATTAATTATAAGCGATAAAACAAAACTAGTTTGTTTTAAGGTATCTGGTAACAGCTTATATGATTTGAATTTACGGTTCCATGCTCATGATTGTAGGCAGTTTTCCTTACCCATACATCAATGTGGAAATAGTAATTTCTCTGCTGATTTACCCTGCACAGAAAACTGCTTCAAGATTGATTAATTGATTTTAACTTAAACTGGAAGGACCACATTAAAATGATTAAAACTTATATGCTGAAGGTCACACGTAATATATACCTATTAAAACCCTTTTGTTCTCAAAATGTTTTGTTAGTGATTTATTTCAAATAAAAATCGATTAGCTAGTTGTTGGCCCTTATTCAAAATATTGAATATTAGATACTACCAATCAGACATTTATATGTATTTAAGAGAGTTCTTCAAGCAGAGCGGTAATATTCCAAGTAGAAATATACAAATGTACAATCTACGTGTAAACAATATGTTCATAGTAAATGTACCCTTTGCACATAGAACACACTTTTCGCATTTTTACACATATACGGCTCCATTTATATTTAATAGATTGCCTCTGTTTATAAGAGAAACCTTTCGATATAAAAATTTCACTAAAAATGTTAAAAACTGGCTATTCACCTTGAGCTATGAAAATATTGAATCATTTTTTTAACATCTTCCTTTTCATCAGCAACACAATCATATTTACATCCTAAATCAATGTTAGTTTTCTTATGAATTTTTATGTTTATATTTGCTCTTTCTTCTTATACTAAACTTTATAAAATTGTAAATCAAAATGTTACTGATTATCACCCCACATTATATTCCAAATTGAAAACAAATTCTTGAAGTGTCATTCACCACTAACTTTTGTTTAAGAATGATCACTAATATTTATTCAACTTATTGTTATTAGTTTTTAAGATTATGAAAAAATTAATTGAATAAGTAAAATAAAATGAAATGAAATGAAATTAGAAGCAGCGTCACTGATTTTTGTTTGGCGGCGATATTACTGGGACTGTAGCCGTTCGAAGTTTAGCTTTCTAACAGTGTTTTGGTGGAGTTGGGCGATTACGGATATCTGTAACCTTATTTCGGCTACAAAACAGTAATGGTGCGAGTTGATGTAAGTTGCTTGGAACGTTCGGACAAAACATTGGAAAAGTACCTCCCGTCGATCGCTATTTTATCAATATGGTTGACTGTGTGTTGATCAGGTGTCATGCAGTTCTCTTTATGAATATGAAGGTCTGAAAACCGAGTGCCGGCAATTACTTCGATACGTCTCGCCGTGAATTCAATATGAAAGTGTCCCATTCCGAAAGTGACGGCACAGAAACTGTTCCCACTACTTTATCAAAGATTCCCTCTTTGCTCAGCTCGGTATTAAAATCACCAAGGCCAATTTTCTTGTTATATATAAGGCATTGCTTCTAGGTTTTGTCATGAATCTCGACAGTGAAGCAGTCTTTTGCAAGGTCGTCCTTCTCCTCTATTTGGAATATTCCATTTAACAATTTGAATGGTGGTTATGTGTACTTTGTAGTAGTCGAGATAAAGATTTGGACGTTCCACTTGTAGATCCGAAATCATTGCCCACTTAATCGCTTCCCAGAGTCGAAGCGACTATCCGAAACCATTAGTTGGTTTTCCAAGGCATGTCCCTAGCGTTTATTTCGTTTTATGACCTGTATGATGCTAGTTTTCCAAGATTTTAGAAGTAAATAGAGACCACATTCAAAAAAATTGAAATATTTGAAATCAGAAAAAAATGTTGCTAAATGGTACTCGTATAATTCAAAAGAACATTTGATAAGCTTTCATCACATATTCCATTTTCTGCCAAATATACGAGGGCGGGTCAATAAGTCCGTGACTTTTTGAATTTCTGACCTCTTTACTGAAACAGCAACACTGCTCCTGTCAACAGGCATCTGTCAGTTGACTCCTGTCAAAATTTAAACTTGCTGCGTCAGTTAGTTTGTGTTTGACAGCTATTTTTATCAGACTTCTCACTAATTTGAGGAGAAAATGGAAAAAAGTGAATTTCGTGTGCTTATTAAGCATTATTTCTTGCGAAAAAAAACCATTACCGAGACCAAGGCTAAGCTTGATAAATACTATGGGGACTCTGCACCATCGATTTCAATGGTAAAAAAGTGGTTTACTGAATTTCGTTGTGGCCGTACAAGCACTGAAGATGCCGAACGTCCTGGACGCCCAGTTGAGGTCTCTACACCCGAAACAATCGAAAAAATTCACGATATGGTGTTGGCCGACCGAAGATTGGAAGTGCGAGAGATTGTGGAAGCCGTAGGGATCTCGCATGGCTCAGTGGTTTCAATTTTGAATGATCACTTGGGCATGAGAAAGCTTTCCGCAAGATGGGTGCCGCGTTTGCTCACAGTCGACCACAAACGCATGTGCAGTTGCCATGGCAAAAATCCATGAATTGGGCTATGAATTGCTCCCTCATCCACCCTATTCTTCAGATTTGGCTCCGAGCGACTACTTCTTGTTCCCAAACCTGAAGAAATGGCTTGGTGGAAAAAGATTTGACTCCAATGATGAAGTCATCTCGCAAACAAAGGCCTATTTTGAGGACCTCGACAAATCATTTTTTTTGGAAGGGATAAAAAAATTGGAGAAGCGTTGGACAAAGTGTATAGAGCTCAAGGGAGACTACGTTGAAAAATAAAATTATTTTTTTATCAAAAAATCTGTGTTTTAATCCAAAAGTCACGGACTTATTGACCCGCCCTCGTACATACACATACGTATGTATACATGTGTAAGTAAAATATATGTGTAAGGCTCATGTAGATCTAAGTTTCAATTCAAAAGTGAATCAAATACCAACTAGTTAAACCCGTCTTCTGTTCGTATGTCAAGTATAAATTATTATCCATCTTCAATCAAGTAGTAAAATACTAGGACTTACACAACGATATACCATTATGTGTATAAGTATATTGCAGTGAGCAACAATAGCCTTTATTAATAGAAACAAAGCGCACCTGCATTTCACAGAATTCCAAAACTTCAGTCCAGTCCGTACTCAAGCAAATCCTTAGATCAATTGTTGTAAATTATATTTCTCAGATGTGTGTAAGCTGATTCCATCTTTTATCTTTCACTATCCTTGTAGATATTCAATCTGAAACCAGTAGGAAACTGAGAAACCTCCCATGGCCCTGTTTTGTTGCCTCATTGCCAGATGAAAGCCCAACAAAGAGCGTTTCCTAGTAATGATTATCAGATTGCACTTTGTGTCATCTCCTGTTTTCGTCCATCTCTCCAATCCTTTGTCAGAGGCCTTCGATGTGTACATGTATTTGCACCATTTTCTGAGTGTGTTTTCCTCTATCATGGCATTGTTCAAAGTGTCTATGGAATGGTATCTGGATTTGCCTAAACCTAATTTCCTGCAATTGTACTTCCTGTGGGGGTGATAAGCAAATTGTTTACATACGTCGATGTCCTTTAATTATAGTTACAATACATTAATTCCTTTTATGTCTTGCTTAAGTGATAAGCAAACGTTAAGTAATCTGACAATATAGTCAGTCGTCCTTGCAATCCTTCTACTCGTAGCAATACAAATTAAATGAATTCGATCTGTGTCTACAGTTGTATGACTTTGGATATCCAATCCAAGTCGTTTTACTAATGGAGGATGTTTGATGCAGATGAATAGATCTTTTATGTTGAGTGATTGATTAAGGATATTGAATATGTATATTTGTAGATAAGGAAATATTGATATTCAATGAAAATTTACTTAATATTTAATGGGGATCTGGAAACTGAGTTTTAAGTAAGGATAGTTGGTACATAGAGAGGTGCCCTACTTGCCAACTGAAGTAAGGGTACTAATAGCCCTTGGTGGGTTATGGATTTATATACATATTTCCTTATTATACTCTGCTTTTCCGTAGCTTACTGAAAGCAAGCTTAAAAACAGCTTGACCTTATTACTAGCCAAAATGTTTCTACAAAGTCTTACAAGCCATATGTGACGCATGTATGTTCGCTTGCCGCTACGCAAAAACGTGTTTATTTTATGATTTAGGCCAATGGAAGTGGACTCTTATAGATTTCGACAGTACGTAGTACTGATAAGTACGATTCGCAGGTTTTCATTTTCCTGGACTTCGCGCCTGTGTATTAATTCACAAATCTGCACTCATTGGTAGTTGGTAGGTGTTGGTAAGAATTGGTGTACTCAGCGGCCGACCATTAGTCGCGCTATTCGCAGCTCGTTCTGAATATGTGCCATCGCATGCTTCACATCCCCCTTCTCGTTTGTAACATTCCGGACACAGTAGCCAAATCCCCGTGCCCAACTCTATAAAAGTATGTTTTTCTGATAGCCGCGTGCATGGAGAGAAATTGTGTACAGTAGGGTGAAATTAAGCGTTTCTTCTGGCCCTTTTTGTCAATTGCTGGATGATACCAATAGATTGTGGAACAAACCATATTGCTGCTCTTCTTTCCTTTTTCACTATATGTATTTGGTCTGCGATAGGTCTACCACATCTCATTCGCTTGGATGTCAACAGGAAGCAATCGGGTATCATATGCTGCTTCGTCCGAGATGCTTCCAGAGCAACAGATTACCCATATCCCGGAAATACCTGCGCGCTGACAACAACGGAACTTTAAATAGACGGAGCTTGCTAGTCTAGATATCAGGTTCTTGTGAGCATGTAAAGAAAGAGTGCTGCCTCTTGCAATAATCGTGTTCGACGTCACATATCTTGGAAGCAATATTTTGTTTGCATTCCTTCATTCAACTATTCGTAGTCCTGAAGTTCCTCATCCCGGTATCCTTGCTTGGAGTGGTGAATATGTTGTTCTTTTTTAAGAGAAAGGAAATTAGCTTGAATTCCGTAATAGTAATGAAATTAGGATAAGGTGGGATCTAAATCTAAGGTAAAAGAGGTGGAAAACTTCGTTAAAGGGTAAATCATGTGAGAGGTATTGTTATAGGAACTTGTAGTCAATTTGTCAGAGTAAAGAACATTTCAACGAATCTCTAGTGGTCGCGTTAGCTTCATCGACAGAGACTTCTATCCCGTGGATGTGCTTTGCCATAGTGATCATGATGATGAGAGCGAATCCGATCACCCACAAACCATGTTTCTAGGAAGAGGTCTGACGGCCGATGCATGAGGGAGTCTGTAGTATTTCGCACTATAATCAGTACAATAGTGTAGCTTTCTGTTGGTGAAGTTATCTGTGCCTATCCTCAGTAGGAAGTATGGTGTACCCATTCTGGACAATATTCTCTTAATAAACGACAAGCTCTTCAAGCGTATTGCCGGTCCTCAATATAAACGTTTTTTCCTGTGTTGCTTTGGCTGCTGTACCTTCTACTACTTTTATGTCATTGAAGCCGTACTGATGATACGCTAGAGGGTCTGGATTTCAAACTCTGCCAGCACAATATTCGTAAAGCCGAAAAGATGTTTTTTTATGCCTTATACTTGCTATTATATACTCGTAAAATTTGAAGTCAAGTTAAGGTTGGAGTAAGTCCTTAGATCATAACTTGGCAAAGTCGAAAGCAGGGTTGACTCTGTTCTTGAGATACGAGTACAAACTATATTTTCAATATGCGCGAGGTAAAATTGAGTTCGCAATAGCGATAACTACAACTTAGAGACTGTTTGACAAGACAACTTAGAGAATGTTTTGCACTTAATTACATCGACTTCAAGGACATTCTCTTGACACCAAAACAAAATCAGTTCAAATACTATTGCATTGAAAAAAGGCAGAGCGAAATGGGATTTGTCTAAAGATCTTGAAGTCATCTGCGCAAACTTGTACAAACATATCAATTTTCAGCAACACAATCAACATTGTTTTAAATTAAAATAAATAGTAAGGGTCCAATAGAACTGCCTTGTGGTACTCAAGAAATTTTCTTTTATTGGGGTTGAAAATCGCAGACTTTAACGGAATTATATGAGGTGGTGCTTCTTAATAGAACACACTCTACAATATCAGGCTCGGCCTGGAGTCAAGAGTGCTAAGATTGAGATAATTAATTTAAAAAAAAAGAAGTGTAATGCTTAGCTAAATCGGTCGCGATTACCTTAATTTTGAAACCAATTAGCGTATCTGTACGTTAACAAATCGAAGTTAGGTCTGACGTATGCTGTAGAACTTAGCAATGGGTCGATAGCTTGAGATTTTATTTTTGCCAATATATGGAAAAGTTATTTTTATGATGGAAAGATATAAAAATTTGTGAAGAACTTGTTGCATGCGTCTATTTAAAAAAATAGCTGATAGCCCATAAGGTACAGTGGTTAAGTAGTCATTGAGATTCTCTTTATTCCCTGATACTGTTTCACATTTATATATTTATCTTTCTAAACTTATTCGCTATCCAGAATTATACTGAACTGCTTCGCTACGTTAATGGAGGTGATACCTTTAAGCATTTTATAAGTCTGATACTTCAACTTTGCACTTCTCGTGAAGAAAAAAACCTAGGTTTCCACTTACTGATTCACCAAAAGTCTTCAACCCGTGCACCGCTTGACAATAATGTCAATGGCCACCATAACTTTCGAAGTAGGCATTGCTACAGTATACAATACGAATATGCCTCAGCTTAGACGCTAGAACTATCGAGACATTAACCAGTACCCTGTTCAGTATGCAGTTGTCGAGTCAGAGGGTCACTTTGCGGTCAACATTTATTCACCCTACAATCCTACTCGTATATTGCCTACAGCCAACATCTGAAATCAGGGTCTTACTGACTAGCATTGCTCTTATTCGCAAAACTAGTGGTTTTCCTATTAAGAGTTGCACACGACATCACCCAAGCATAGTCTGGCAGGAACTTTTACTTTGTTAGGCTGTGATGGATCTCTTCTGGAATATGAGAGATGTCAGACTAACTAAAGTACTTGGCGAGCACATGTTTATCGTTTCTGAATTTTTCTCTTTGTCACGGGTATGTATGGCAATGCCGGGTTCACTAGCTTGTTTATACCTTCTTGTATCCACACAATCGGTGTACATCTATATGAATCTATATGCAAAATGGTATTTGATGGTCCAGTCTGTTACCACAACTGATAACTCAGCTACATCGGGATGTGTTAATGACCTCACTGGCAGCTTTTGTGATACGGGCTCGTTGTGAGATGGCTTCTGATGTCGATTTTGAGGGCTTTTAGTCAATAACAGGGTTTAACCAAGCGTTTTGATCCGTTTACAAAAGTTTTTCAAAAAAGCACTCTTTAAAATCCGAATAGAAAGCCATCTGGAAAAGATTCAAAATTTTCTCCAAATAACCTAAAGTAATCTACAAATGTTTGGCGTTTTGGTTTGTTCTGGGGAAGCATTGATAGATTTGCTGAGCTCCTTTTCATGTCGATCATAGTTTCATTTTATGGCTCGCTCTATTGAACAGGGTTAAGATATCGTATCCGATTTTGATTTCGGTACAACTATAGCCGGCAGTCTCTTAAGCGTAATTGTTGGATAGTCTCAAATCGATTACTTGTTTTCTGAACATCAACCTTGCGCGATACATTTAGTTTCATATTCCCGTGATTATTTGTTAAGTTCGGCTTCTGATTTTGTTCGTAGTGATGATCATGAGTCATAGTAAGTTAAATGTGTCCCAATCTCTGTTCTTTTCGTCCTTATATCTGGGTAGTTATATCTTGGTACGAAAATTTCTTGAGTTCACGTGATGAATTCGGCACAAATGTCAAGTTCTGAAGTAAACCTGTTAAATATCCAAACTACAGATTCTATAGCCTGGCTCCTTACATGTTTCGCAAACGCAGAATAATGTGTAAGCGCTCTGATGGAATGAGGAAAATTATTTAATAATCGACATGAGGCAATACTGTAAGAGTTACGAAACGCGCTTGTATGTAAAACAGGTATATGTACTTGATTTAGAGAATTGCCACTTAAACTGAAGATATGTCTGAAATTGAAATTTTCCTGTCCTACTAAAGAAATGCTTAACACTTTGGAACCATTTAAGTGACGGACTGAAAAAATTTGCAAATTCTTGAACAATGATTAATGATGCAAACGAGATTTTCGGCAAATTGTCTTCAAAATGTGATGGCAACGATTAGTACAGAGGGTGGAACAATCGGAAAATATAGCCTGCACAACACCACCTGCAATAACAGATTCAGGCTAATCGACTTTGCGGCGGGGCGAAACATTGTCGTGGCTAGCACGCGGTTCCCACATCTCGACATACACAAGGGGACTTGCAGAACTCCTGATCAATCAACAGTCAACCAGATTGATCACATTGCGATCGATGCAAGACACTCGTCCAGTACTATGGATGTCCGTACGTTCCGAGGAGGCAACATCGACTCGGACCATTACCTTGTTGTAGCCAAGGTACGGTTGCGGATATCCCAAACTACGCCAAGACAAACTAATGCTGTGAGAAAATTCGACGTCAGACGGCTACAATCGCAAGAGATCGCCAAGTCCTTTTCCGATCGAGTGTCTCTTAATCTCTTAAGAGGTCCAATACCGCCAGCATCAAGCATCGAAGACCATTGAAACACTGCCAAAACGCCATCAGAGATGCCGCTTCTGATGTGCTGGGTTTCACTCGTCCACCACAACGAAACCCCTGGTTCGATGATGAATGTCGGCAAGCACATGCAGCTAAGCAAGATGCATATAACGCGGCGCTGCTTAGAAAGACCAGAGCTGCTCATGAGCTCTATGGACGGAAGAGGAGAGACGAGCACCAGCTTCTCAGGAGGAAGAAGAAAGAGCATGAGAAGCGCGCGATCGAGGAAATTGAGAGATGCTACTCGAGGAATGAGGTTCGGAAGTTTTACCAAAGGTCAAAATAACATGCCGCGGAAACAAACCCCGAACCGAAGCCTGTAGAGATGAACAAGGGAACATCGTAGTAGAATCGCAGTCGATGCTGAGGATTTGGAAAGATCATTTCTGCAGACTGTATAACGGCGATGACGGACAAAATACCGCTGTCAGGCAGAATCAACCTTTCAACCTGGACGATGATGACGAACAATTCCGTCCACCCGACCTGGGTGAAGTGAAGATAGCCATATCGAAGCTTAAGTCCAACAAAGCTGCTGGAGCGGATGGCCTGACTGCCGAGCTCTTCAAAGCGGCAGGCGATGACTTGGTAAGGAGCATACACCAACTCATCTGTAAAATTTGGTCGGACGAAAGTATGCCCGATGAATGGAACCTCAGCATTGTTTGCCTGATCCTCAAGAAAGTAGATCCTCTGAACTGCGCCAACTACAGAGGCATCAGTCTCCTTAACATCGCATATAAGATCTTATCTGCCGTATTGTGTGAACGCCTGAAGCTGTTCGTAAACAACCTGATAGGTCCACATCAGTGTGGCTTCAGGCCAGGAAAGTCCACCATCGACCAGATATTCACACTACGGCAGATCTTGAAGAAGACGCATGAACTTCAGATCGATACCCACCACCTATTCATCGATTTTAAGTCCGCGTATGACAGCATCTATAGGGACGAGCTATATAGAGCAATGTCTAGTTTTGGCATTCCGGCCAAACTCATCCGTCTGTGCAGGATGACGATGGAGAATGCACGCTGCTCCATCAAGGTCGGTAAAGATCTCACCGAGACCTTTGATGTCCAGAAAGGATTTAGACAAGGCGATGCGCTGTCATGGGATTTTTTCAACATCGTACTTGAAAGAATAGTGCAAAATCCACGAGCAAACACAAGAGGCACAATCTTTCAAAAGTCCGTCCAACTACCCGCATACGCCGACGATATTGACATAATCGGAAGAGTGCAGCGTAATGTCAGTTGCGCTTTCGCGAGTATTAAGATGGAAGCGGCGAAATTGGATTTAGCGGTCAAAGAGGGCAAGACCAAGTATATGCTGTCAAGCAAAAAGGATAACCAACACCGACGTCTCGGACAGAACGTCACCCTCGACAGATATAACTTTGAGGTAGTTAAGGACTTTGTCTGTATTTATAGCGGAGCCTAGGAAGACAACGACACCAGCGCTGAGATCAAACGAAGAATAACTCTTGCCAACCGCTGTTTCTTTGGGTTAAGAAGGCAATTGAGTAGCAAAGCCCTCTCTCGGACAACAAAAGTCACCCTTTATAAGACTTTAATAATCCCGGTCCTGCTCTATGGCGCAGAGGCATGGATATTATCAAAAATGGATGAGGGTGTTCTTGGTTGCTTCGAGAGAAAAATTGTTCGGGCGATCTTCGGTCCCGTCTGCATTGACGGTGAGTGGAGGAGGAGATACAACGACGAACTGTATGGACTGTACAGCGACATGGACCTAGCCAGAAGAGTGAAGATCCAAAGACTGAGATGGCTGGGTCATGTAGAGCGCATGGACACCAATGCTCCGGCCCGAAAAGTCTTCGAATCCGCTCCCGAGGGACAGCGCAGTAGAGGAAGGCCAAGACTCAGGTGGCGCACGCAAGTGGAAGAGGACCTCAGCCAACTTAGCGTGCGAAACTGGAGGCAGCTAGCCAGGGATCGAGCTGGCTGGAGAAGCTTGTTGACTGAGGCCCAGGTCCACCCCGGACAGTAGCGCCACCTAAAGTAAGTAAGTGAGTCTTCAAAATGTGTTTTTGAAGTAACAGGAGAGGCTGAATTTTATTAAAGTAGATTCCTCCTCAGCATACGATCGATCCCATGTTGTAATCTAGATTGAAAAGCTCTTTAATAGATCTTTGTTAACAACTAGGTGGAACCAACGTTGCTCAGGAAATAGGAGTGTCTAAAAGACCTACGAAAATAATTCCTCAAATTCTCTGTGTGGTTTTTGAAAGACATCTTTGAGTCAATGACAGGCTCCAAATATTTGAATGCGAATGCAGTCAGTCATGAAAGAAGATCTCAGCCCCAAAACTATTTCGCGCTACCAATTTGAAAAACATTATTGTAGTTTTTGAGCTTCTAACCAATTTGTACTCCGCAAGTTCGATTTTAAATATACATATAAAGGACCCAATTTACATATATCTGAGATATGATTCAAATCACTATGTGAGTCATAAAAACAACCTACATCACTCGCATTTCCTGTCCGTAACCCTTCAAAGGGCAGTTTAAACACGGAATCGATATAAATTAAGAAAAGTATTCGTCTCAGAACAGAACCCTGAGGTACTCCTAAATTAATGAATGAATGATTCATAAATTTTTATTCTTTGTGATCTATTACTGAGGTAAGATCTAAATCACTTGCAAATAAAACCTCGAAAACCAGCATTTGTCATGGATGACCATATCAAAAGCTTTGGGTATGTCAACAAACAAGCCAGCTGAATACTTCTTTTTGTCCAGGTTGACAGAAATCTAAGAGCAAACATTTAAAAAGAGCTTCTTCTGTAGATCTATCCTTCTGAAATCCAAGAACTGAAACATCTAGTTTTGTTCAAAAAAATTCACCGCCTTATTTTGTAGTGCCTTTTCGAAGACTTTGCTTATTGGAGGTAGAAGTGAGATAAGCCTATAATTACTCAACTCATTAGTAGACCCTTTCTTAAAGAGTGGAAATATTACAGAACATTTTAGACCATCAGGAAATACACCAGTAAAAATACTGTTATTGAAGATATGCGCCAGATCATACCCTAAGAAACATGCAAGAGTTTTGAGTACTATGTTGGAAATACCATCATATCTGGAAGAATTCGTATTTTTTAACGCACCTTTAGTTTTTAGGAGTTCTAAGCCAATTATTGGCGTAAAAAGGTTGGAATAGGACTCGTTTGAATATTCTCAGATAGCGTAGTAAAATTCGCATTAAACGAGTCAGCGATTTCTAGCTTGTCGAAGTTCACACAATCGTCAGTAAGTTGGCTTTTTTATGACTGTCGTTTTAATAAAAATGCAAGTGACTAACTGCCATGGACACATACTCGTACTACTTGGGTTTCTCAGACATTTTATTCTTATGGATATTCTTGGGAAACATGTGAAAGCATAGCTCGATATATGATTACTTAAAGATTCAACAAAAAGGTCATAAGACTTAGAGTCATCGCTTTCACCGAATATATTTTCCGATGACTTGAAGGCAGATTAGTAACATATGAAGATTGTTTATACAAAACATGACACAGACCTCACCTTTGATTAAAACATTTTTAAACATCAGCACCTAGAAAACTTATTTTTGACAAATGAAATACATTAAAATATGTTTTCGAAAAGCAGCCTACAGTCTAATTCTATTTTGTGTTTGCATAAAATTGAAAACCTAGAAGCACATACTCGTATTTGCTTTCCTCCAAATCGTAAATCCATACTTCAGGGACAACGACAAAATAAGGAATACGAGTACACACAAATGAACTTAGATGGGCTACTAGAGATCTGAAATTCTCTCTTATGCTTCTGGTATTTTGGTGAATGATAAATAGTTTGTTTAAATTAAATAGTCTCGCCGAGCTGTTTTTACTTTTCCAACTATTGCTCGATCTGTAAAAACAGATTGTACACTATTCAGTAGATGGCGCGCGTCAGTTTCAAGGGCACTTCCTTGCTCTAGCAAGCATCAAACTGCAGTTTCCAGATGGTTAGTTTAGATATCCCACAAATCTTTGCTTTATAGAAATCACTGACCTCTTGTAGCTTTCTGTACGACTTTTCCTGTCAAAGAGTCATAAGAGAAGGCAGGCCGAACATTTCTTGTACCTCTGCCTACTACAATCGTTATTTCTACGCCAAAAGGTTGACTGTCCCTGTAACTAATTCAAAAGTGCCTCGATCACTTAGATAAATCAAAGAGAAAGCAATGAAACAAAAGTAATCGAAGTACAAAATGTGATTCTTGAAGTTCGCAACTTTTGTTGGCGGAGCACTTACTTCTAAGTCGGGAGTATTCAAAGCCCCACATAATCGTTTATGCGACAAAGCATTTTATTTTAAATCGAAGCATAATAGCTTCTTGCAATGGCTAAATTCTTCTATGAATGAAAAAGTTATGATAACATAAAAATTATGCTCCCGCAATGAATGACTGGTATTTCAACAAAACTGGCTTACTGGTTTCTAAAAAGATCCGACTCTGCTTCTGGAGAAGGTAACTCTGTTGTTGTTAGTCAACCACATCGGAGGCAAACAACGAACTAAGTTGCTAGAATCGACGTATAACTCAGGCTTAGGGTAGAATAATATCACTGTGCACTCGGAAGATAAGTAGACGATATTCTTCCAAATTCAGGAGCATGGTCGTCAATTTGTTCCTCGGCTTTTTTAAAATGTGATAAACTGGATCCTCTGGACTGTAGTCATCATAAAGCCAACATAAATGGTATAAGTAGGATTTTAGCGTATAATATCTTAAATCTGTTAGTCACTCATTGAAGCCTATAATCCCTAACTTCTTCTGCTCTTCTGGTGTTTTACCAGACAAAACCGCAATAAAAAAAAAAGAAAGAAAATACATATCCAATTAACAGAAAAAAACTTAAATACAGATCAAGGATATGAGGTCTCCACGAATTCAATTACCTTTTTAACAAATGCATTGGAAAACAGACTTTATTTTGAACATCTATTGGGACCCCCACTAAGGAATTCAATGGGAATTTAAAAAAAAATCTGCTCACATACTCGTATTTACAATATTCAACACAAGTATATGAAATTAAAAAAAAAAAAAAAAAAGATCGTCACATCCATAACCAAGAGAATCCATTATACTGCCTGCATAGAGACCCACGAAAAGTATGTTGTTCCATTCGCATCACTTTCATCCAACTTCGCATACAAAGTGCAGTTTGTCCCCTTAAGACGAAAGCCATTAGTTTAAATATTCAAAAACAAAAGAACCAAGATACCCCAACACGAAAAGGATCCTAGTTAGAGGTGAATATTCCCAGTACCACCTGTGCTGGGGGGAAACTTTTCCAATGTTAGATCCTTGAGGAACAGGCCAAGGGTCGTTTACTTCGGAATATACTTAAATAGTGCATAAATATATATATTCAGGACGCCACATTCAAAAGTATCTTTAGGATAAATTTCTTGAAAAAAAAGAAGAAAAAACGACAAACCTTCCTTCCATAAAGGAATCCTTAAAAGTCCTTCCCTATTCGCGTATATGAGCTGAAGCTGAACTGAATTTTTTTTTGAATGTGCGATGAGCTCCTGTTCTGTTAGTGGAATACATTAGCAGTAATGGAGAATTTTAATAACGGCTATTTGCCATAAAGAAACTTCATATGATGTTACGAAGAAGTCTTTTAGCCAAAGAGGAAATTTTTACAGGCTTTGTAGTAAAAGAAGAAGAAGAAGAAGAAAAAAAATAAACAAACTTGTTGCTTGGAGGTGAATATTTAAATTAAAAAGCTATTACCTAGGTAGGGGTCCTTGAAAAGTTTCCTTACGACGAATGGAAACATATGTTTGTGAAGAAAATTCCAACATAAATGTAGAAAACTTCTTCTCAGAGTTAACCTTTATGGAAAGTGTGGTATTACTTTAACTCAAACGTACATAACTTTGAATAGGGTAAGGCATAGAGATACACAGGAGAAAGTATTGCACTTTAGGTCAAGGTGTACTCTTGGTATACAAAACCTCTTAGAAAAAAGTTGTAACAAAGGAAAGTTTAAGGTTTTGAAACTCTTACGAAACCTCTCAGGAACTTTTATATGCCGACAGAATGCTGAAAGAGAGTAGAGAGTATAAAAGTCTACAATTCCTTTGTCGGGATGTGACTACGAAGCTAGCCGCATTTAATTTATCAAATGTGTGCATCCTTCGTCATGGTGAAGATGCATGTTCTGTGCCAGCATTTTCTCACTTTAACTGAAGATTGTGGACTGATTTTAAAGATGTAAATGTCTGTTTTATTTTAACTAAAGGTAGCCGAAACCCTGGGTTTGACGACGAGTGCACATGGAGCTAAACATACAAAGCGACGCTGCATAGAATGACTAGAGGTGCCTACGAGCTGTACGAACAGAAGAGGAGAAACGAATTCCGGCTTCTCGGGAGGAAGAAGAAAGAGCATAAGAAGCGTTCGGTCGAGGAAATTGAGACATGCCAACCCGGGAATGAAACTCGGAAGTTCTAACAAAAGTTAAAACAATTATTCCACGGACACAAACGTCCAACCGAAGTTTGTAGAGACGAACAGTCGATGATGTGGATTTGGAAAGATCATTTCTATAGATTGTAAAACGGCAATGACGAACAAAATACCGTTATCAAGCAGAATGAATCTTTCAACCTGGACGATATAGACTAGCAATCCCGTTCACCCGACTTTATATTTAGATAGCCATCTGAAGCTGAAGTCCAATAAAGCTGCTGCAGTGGACCTGCCTTACAAGATAAAGCGGCAGGCGATGACTTGTAAAGGAGCATACGCAAACACATCTCTAAAATATGGTCAGACGAAAGTATGCCCGGTCAATGGAACCTCAGAATTGTTTGTCCGATCCCCAAGAAAGGAGACCATCTGAACTGCGTCAACTACAGAGGCATCAGTCTCCTTAACATTGCATACAAGGTCTTATCTGCCGTATTGTGTAAACGCCTGAAGCTGTACGTCAAAAACCTGATAGGTCCATATCAGTGTGGCTTCAGGCCAGGAAAGTCCACCATCGACCAAATATTCACACTACGGCGGATTTTGGAGGACTCATGAGCTTAAGATCTATACTCGCCACCTATTTATCGATTTCTAGGCTGCGTATGACAGCATCTACTGAGACGAGCTATACAGAGCAACGTCTAGCTTTGGCATCTCTGCTAAAGTCATCCGCTTGTGTAGCACGAAGATAAAGAATACACGCCTCCATCAAAGTAGGTAAAGAACTCACCGAGACCTTTGATGTCAAAAAAGAATTTAGTCAAGGCGATGCGCTGTCATGCGATTTTTTCAACATCGTTCTTGAAAGAATAGTGCAAAACTCACGCGCAAACACAAGAGGCACAATCATTCAAAAGTCCGTCCAATAACTCGCATACGCCGGTGATATTGTCATAATTGCAAGAAAGCAGCCTAATGTCAGTGGGGCCTTTGCAATATTGAGACGAAGCCGGCGGAAATGAGTTTAGTGAGGCAATAATACCGACGTCTCGGACAGAATGTCTCACTCAAACTTGGACTCAGTTAAGGACATTGTCTACCTAGGTTCCGCTATCAATTCAAGCAACGACACAAAAGCTGTGATTAAACGAAGATAAACTCTTGCCAAAGCTGCTTCTTTAGACTAAGAAGGCATTTAGGACCTATATAAGACCTCAATAGTCCCAGTACTGCTCTATGGCGCAGAGGCATGGACATTATCAAAAATGGATGCGTGTGCTCTTGGCTGCTTCGAGAGGAAAATTCTTTGAGTGACTTTCGGACCCGTCTGCTTTGACGGTGAGTGGAGGGAGAGATACAATAACGAACTGTATGGACTGTACAGCGCCATCGACCTAGCCAGAAGAATGAAGATCCAGCGACTAAGATGGCTGGGTGATGTAGAGCTGATGAACACTTATGCTTCTGTCCGAAAAGTCTTAGAATCCGTCCCGAGAAACAGCGCAGTAGAGGAAGACTCTATCCCATTAATGCTTCCTTGTGGCCTCGACTTGATGCTCTTATAACTTCTGCTTAACATATGGTAAAGCCGATATTGTTTCGGTTTGCTGTTACCACGTCTTTAGTAGATCATATGTTTAAGTATGGTGATCCAGTGACAACTGCTGTGAAAATTTATTGTGTGCTTACAGCACTATAGGATTTTTGTCTTGAAGGTACACGTCGAGTAAGCTCTCTATCATTGTAAAAAAAAAATACAAGTATATATAGTAGTAAACCAAACCGCTGCTGAAGACAAGTAGCGGCATGTTCGCCAAATTCGCCAAAATTAGTCCAAACAAAGGTAAAATGGTATCAAGCACTGGGTTTATGAACTCCTAGACCATTCATGTACTTCTCGATTTCAAGGTTTTCCCCTAGTTCTTCGGTTGGAAAGGGTCTGTAAATAATCCAAACATTCCAAGCTGAAAACGAAGGAGTGTTTTTCATAAATTTGTTGTCAAGTCACATACTATCCATTTAGGATTTACTCATGCTGTTGCTGGAGACCACAACTTTGATTACATACGAGTACATATCACTGACATGCAGATGGCCATCTCAAGTAGGATGAAAGCTGTGATATGTACTACGTATGGTGATTGCTACAGGAGACGGAAAAGGTTCTTGTTCGGTAAGTTCGGATTTCTTATACGTGTCAGACTTAAACAAGAAGTTTTGAGCTTCCGACACTTGACCGAGTATCTTACGAAAATCCGCATCGCGGTCACATTCGCGAACATAAGCCTTGTATGCGCCCATGCAACGTGGGAAGACAAGGACGACGCCACCCATAATACTTTTACGAGCTCTTCAGCAAGACTTATGATATAGGACACATGAAGAAGGACAGCTTGACTATTGAATAAGTTGAAAAATCCCAGTTCCACAAACAAGAAGACATGGCGTACTCCGGATCACGAAACGAAATTTATAATTTTGCGATCGACGTAAGGAAGGCCTCCAGTATTCTGGAAGTCAGAACTATAGCTTTGATGTCAAAAAAGATTTTAGACAAGGTGACACACTGTCATGTGACTTCCTTTACATTACACCAGGAAGAATTATGCCGAACTCTCAAACCAACCCCGAAGGTACAATCTCTCGAATGAACACATGTGCATTGTGCAACTACTTGTGTGCGCCAATGATATTGACATAATTGGCGCAACTCTACAGGCTGTCAGCGGTGTATTCCCCATTATTTAAGCGAAAGTTTCTTAAGCCGGTTTGGTGATAAGAGGCCAAAATTGAGGGTATGCTGTGAACAAGACAGGACAGAAAATACCCACGAGTTGAAAAGAACGTTACAGTTGACAGTTCTTACTTCTTTTTTTTTTAAAAAAGAACATTACACTCAAGTGGGTATGAAAACACTGATAAAATCTCAGCATATGTTAAGTTTTGTTTGGGCTCATTGGTGTGGCACCCAACGTTTAATGCGGAAATGTTTGTTGACTAGAAAAATGCAAGCCTTTCGGGCACGGCCCCACTTGAGCCACGGCTATCCACTTGGAGAGAGATATGTCTCATGTTTTAAGTGAACGGCTGTCGTGTAGACTTAAGTTAATGGATTACCCTTACATTCATTGGAGCAAGCACACGCCTTGCCATCGCTCTACGTCAATTCGGTCGATACCCATTCGGAACTGTGTTGAGGGCACAGTTCCACCCTTAGTAAGAGTCGAGGGCTACCGAAAACCTTTTACTAATCTTAGGGTCTCAGCACCCAGCACTTAAAGCCACTCCACTCTGGCTGAGACCAGCAGGGTCACCCTCAATCGCAGAGTCGCCGAAGTTAACTAGGAGGAACAATGAAATAGCGGCAAATTTCAACTTATGCGGCGCGCAGAAGTAGAAGTTACCTCAATTTTCTTAAAGAGACAACTGCCAGTTAGCTAAGAATTTGGCTTACTGGAGAAGCTTGTAGGTTGAGGGCCAGATATACACCGAACTTACCTAGGTAAATAATTAATTCAAAAGTCTTGGCTGGCTTTGGAATTTCCTCTGTATTGTACGAGGGCGGGTCAATAAGTCCGTGACTTTTGGATTAAAACACAGATTTTTTGATAAAAAAATAATTTTATTTTTCAACGTAGTCTCCCTTGAGCTCTATACACTTTGTCAAACGCTTCTCCAATTTTTTTATCCCTTCCAAAAAAAATGATTTGTCGAGGTCCTCAAAATAGGCCTTTGTTTGCGAGATGACTTCATCATTGGAGTCAAATCTTTTTCCACCAAGCCATTTCTTCAGGTTTGGGAACAAGTAGTCGCTCGGAGCCAAATCTGGAGAATAAGGTGGATGAGGAAGCAATTCATAGCCTAATTCATGGATTTTTGCCATGGCAACTGCACATGTGTGTACCCTTGCATTGTCTTGGTGGAAAAGAACTTTTTTCTTGGCCAAATGAGGTCGTTTTTTTTTTCAAATCGTCATTGAATCGGTCCAATAAGTTGGCATAATATTCCCCATTCATTGTTCTTCCCTTTTGAAGGTAGTCAATGTGGATTATCCCGCGTGCATCCCAAAAAACAGTCGCCATAACTTTATTGGCTGACAAACCCACCTTGGCCTTCTTTGGCGCCGATTCACCCTTTGACTGTTGTTTGTTCTCTGGTGTGTTGTAATGGATCCATGTTTCGTCCACGGTTACAAAACGGCGCGTTTGTGATCGACTGTGCGCAAACGCGGCACCCATCTTGCGGAAAGCTTTCTCATGCCCAAGTGATCATTCAAAATTGAAACCACTGAGCCATGCGAGATCCCTACGGCTTCCACAATCTCTCGCACTTTCAATCTTCGGTCGGCCAACACCATATCGTGAATTTTTTCGATTGTTTCGGGTGTAGAGACCTCAACTGGGCGTCCAGGACGTTCGGCATCTTCAGTGCTTGTACGGCCACAACGAAATTCAGTAAACCACTTTTTTACCATTGAAATCGATGGTGCAGAGTCCCCATAGTATTTATCAAGCTTAGCCTTGGTCTCGGTAATGGTTTTTTTTCGCAAGAAATAATGCTTAATAAGCACACGAAATTCACTTTTTTCCATTTTCTCCTCAAATTAGTGAGCAGTCTGATAAAAATAGCTGTCAAACACAAACTAACTGACGCAGCAAGTTTAAATTTTGACAGGAGTCAACTGACAGATGCTTGTTGACAGGAGCAGTGTTGCTGTTTCAGTAAAGAGGCCAGAAATTCAAAAAGTCACGGACTTATTGACCCGCCCTCGTATTGTACTTATATGTAAATAGGCTACTCTTGTAATATGTCCTAATATCTCAGTGTTTTTTCTCCAGAAATCGGAGACTCTTTATGTATTTACGTTCATTTCCTTTGCTTTTGAGATATTAGAAGACTACGGACAGTAAACATAGTTGGTTACACTAAAACCCATAAACCAAAATAAAACGTTTTTCTAAAATTTAAAAAAAGAATGGACTATCTATTGTTAGAGATGATATGCGAATTATTTTAAAATACTTTTCACTACGAGTGCATTTCAACAAAAGATGGCAAATATAATTGAAACAGCCACCTGTTATAGCACAACACCACCTGCCATATATGTAGCTGCAGGACATCCTCAATTCTTTTTCCATCATTTTGGTAAGCTTGCACTTGGAATTCTCACGATCTTTCTGCTTGGCGTATACTTCTCTGTGAAATAGCAGAGAAAAGATTAATGGAAAACGAGTTGAGTATGCAATAAGTTCAGACAATTGACGATGGTGGTATCTACGGGTGTTCAACTTTCCTAAAATTTTATTTTTTTTCTATATTCACTGGCAAAATAGTTTCGTGATGTAGATAGGTTCTTAGTTTGGCAGAATACCAACTGGGAAAGATGGAAATCTCAGTATATTGTTGTTGGGGGAAAGTGCAAACATGCTGGTGGTGGTCAAAGAGATTTATAGTTAGATACCTTCGCAGAAGTGCATCTATCAATCTCAATACCTTCTTTTCCATTCGAAAAAAGAATATTGAAATTTGGATGAAGAATTAAATGTTCATTGGTGTGCATTTGCAACAGCCTACGAATTTGATGAACCACAGCTGGGTGCAAACGATGGTGCACAAGTCTAATCACATCCAAATAAATATATGTACATTAACACGGTCACAGTCCAATAGTTAATAGTTCAATAGTCAATGTGAAGTGTGCCAAAGTCAAAGTGTAAAATCGCGTGTTTTTCTTTTGGAATTGTACAAGGAAATTTTACGAGGAAACCAGCTAAACAAATGAGTTGTTCATGAAAAATTGTATCGAGGGAGGAAATGCTGCTTGGAACGCTTGAGATGAAAGATGAAGTTGTAGAAGGTGAAGAAGCTTCAGGCTTACTGGAGGGAGCTAATTTTAGCGATGGCAGCAGCGATGATCTCGTCCCACCAGAAGTCGAATCATAAACTGGTGACAAGAGTGGTAGGTGACGAAATATTGTACTTTACACAAACAAGTAAAACGCCTTTCTATTTTCTTAGACAATTTGTCTGACTCTGCTTCGAGCTTTGATGATGAAGCTGGGTAACCAACCGATAAGAATTGGAATTCGGTTATACTACCGATTTCCAAGGAAAAATTTGTTGCACGATCGGGTGTGCAGGATCTTCAATGCATATGTAATGATGACGGCCAAGCAAACCTCATAAAAATATTTGAATATTACATAAATGATGATATCATTGATATGCTGGTGGATAGCACAAATAAATATGCGGAAAATTTTAAAGCGGCTCGTCAAAGTCAAAAGGCCAGCAGAATTCACCGGTGGAAAAATGTCGACTGAGCAGAAATCAGAAGGTTTTTTGCAGTTTTCATGTTCACCGGGCTTGTTAAACTTCCTACCATTGAGCATTATTGGAAAAGGGATCCGCTCTACTATCATTCTTTCCTTCATCACATAGGCATGTCTTACAATAGATTTGCAACCATTTTGAAGTGCTGAAATTTTGCTGAAACACAACCCAACAATCCAAACCGCTTGTACAAAATCGAACCACTGTGCCAAAAAGAATTCGAAAACATAAAAAAATTGTATTTACCTTGTAAAACGATTGTCATAGACGAATCCATGGTAAAATTTCGAGGAAGGTTGAAATTCAGAACCTATAAGTCGGCTAAATCCAGTCCGTATGGCATAAAAATATACAAGCTATGTACTGTCGAAAGCTACACTTGGTCGTACGAGATTTACAGTGGTTCTATTGCTTGCTCGGCGAAGGAAGGATGGTGACCTCTGACAACTATTATAATAGTGTGCCTCTCGCGACTTACTTAAAGGATCATTACATTGACCTATGTGGCACGTTGCGCAAAAACAGGAAAGATTTACCTAAGGAAGTAACAGAAGCCAAATTAAGAAAGGGAGAATATGTTGCAAGGTAGAAAGATAGCTATATAACCGTGTTGAAGTGGCACGACAAACGTTATGTTCTTATGATTTCCACTAGCCACGGAGATGAGATGGAGGAGGTAGTTGGAAGGTTTGAACGCAAACAAAAACCACAAATGATAGTCGACTACAACAAAGCCAAAAAAGGTATAGATGTTGCTGATCAAATTAGTAGCCACCATTCGCCACTGCGAAAGACACTTGTTTGGTTACGAAAAATTGCTGCTAACGAGGTGAATCAAAAACAAATTTCAATCCTCAAAGTACAAGAAGAAATTGTTCGTCATTATCTGCAAACAACAAATATACAACTCCAAGGTCCTTCCCAACATCCACGGAATGTATTTACGCTACATTTTCTCACGGAAATCCCAAGAAAAGATCGGGAATTAGTTGGAAAGCAATGCTTTTTGTGCTACAAGATGCTCAAAGACAGCAACAAGCCACCTTCAAAAGCCAAGCAGGTAAATACTAAGTGCGAACTCTGTGACAACTCATTTTGCCTTAACTGTTTCAATGTTTATCACAAAAGGTAAAATAAAATGAAATTATAACTCATTAAAAGTTTGTGTTGAAGTAAATTAGGCAAGTTTATATGAATTTTCGTACAATTTTTATTTCTATTAATTTTTCTGGTAATAAACCTTCAATCACAAAAGTTAATTTTTGTAATATGATCTACAGTCCCTTCTCCACACGCCCATATCAATTTCTTTGTTTTAGGGTAACTCGTTCAGTTTCATATTTTGAGGTAAATTTATGTGCAAGTGTATCATATATGAGATGGCAACGATTAATATAAAGCCTCGTAGAAGTAGCATCTTTCGACAGGTGCTGGTTCCTTAAATGACGAGAATGAGCCTCTGCAGCCGAACATTTTGCAGCTCTGCTAATAAGTCCTACTTCACTCCTCCCCATGGTGGCATCTGGGAATCTCACTAGAGGTTGCGAAGTGAAGGGGGCAAATGGCGAGTTTCCTGCGCCATTAACCAGGATTAGTGTTGGAAAAACAAAACAAGACCTTATCCGGGCTACTCCGACATATTTGGAGCTCAGGCCGGAAAGGATTTCCAGGACTTAGTCAGGGTCTTGGGAAAGAGATGGTGGCGGACGAGCCCTATAAGGGACAACGGCAGCGCTCACATCCCGGTCCTAGGGGCACTCAAAATGGAACTGGTCCTAAAGGTTGCGGGTTGTGCCGCCGGGGTAACTGCCCGGCCAATTAAAAAAAAAAAAAATTAGGTTACGAAGCATCAACAAGCTTCGGATATGGACGGATCTACTGTTGACAACCCACGCAAACGATTTAAGGACAATGAGCATCGGATATGCACGTGGAATGTTAGATCCCTTAATAGACCACGTGCAGCCGAGCAACTAGCGGAGGCCCTAGACTGCTGCAAAGCAGACATAACCGCCATCCAAGAAATGTGATGGGATAGGCCGGACAAAAAGAAGATGAAAAACTGCGACATCTACTACGGCAAATGCTATCGACGGCAAAAGCAGCGCTTATTTGGATGCGGATTTGTTGTCGGAGGCAGACTTAGACAAGAAGTCCTCAGCTTCCGGCATGTGAGCGAGCGCCTCGTAGCAATCCGCATCAAGGCTAAATTCGCCTACATTAGTCTTATATGCGCGCATGCCCCTACAGAGGAGAAAGATGACGACACCGAGGATGCCTTCTATGAGCTCTTTAACAAGACCTACGAGCAATGGCTAGCTATGACATTAAAATTGTCCTCGGTGATTTTGATGCAAAGCTAGGAAGATAGGGTATCTTTGGTGGAACAATCGGAAAATATAGCCTGCACAACACCACCTCCGATAACGGATTAAAGCTAATCGACTTTGCGGCGGTGCGAAAAATTGTCATAGCTAGCACGCGGTTCCCACATCTCGACACAAGACACTCCTCCAGTATTATGGATGTCCGTACGTTCCGAGGAGCCAACATCGACTCGGACCATTACCTTGTTGTAGCCAAGGTACGGTTGCGGATATCCCAAACTACGCCAAGACAAACTAATGCTGTGAGAAAATTCGACGTCAGACGGCTACAATCGCAAGAGATCGCCAAGTCCTTTTCCGATCGAGTGTCTCTTAATCTCTTAAGAGGTCCAATGCCGCCACCATCAAGCATTGAAGACCACTGGAAACACTGCCAAAACGCCATCAGAGATGCAGCTTCTGATGTGCTGGGTTTCACTCATCCACCACAACGAAGCCCCTGGTTTGATGATGAATGCCGGCGAGCACACGCAGGTAAGCAAGATGCATATAAAGCGGCGCTGCTTCGAAAGACCAGAGCTACTCATGAGCTCTATGAGCGAAAGAGGAGAGACGAACACCGGCTTCTCAGGAGGAAGAAGAAAGAGCATGAGAAGCGCGCGATCGAGGAAATTGAGAAATGCTACTCCAGGAATGAGGATCGGAAGTTTTACCAAAAGGTAAGAAAAGCATGCCACGGACACAAGCTTCGAACCGAAGCCTGTAGAGATGAACAAGGGAACATCGTAGTAGAATCGCAGTCGATACTGAGGATTTGGAAAGATCATTTCTGCAGACTGTATAACGGCGGTGACAGACCAAATACCGCTGTCAGGCACAATCAACCTTTCAACCTGGACGATGATGACCAACAATTCCGTCCACCCGACATGGATGAAGTGAAGATAGCCATATCGAAGCTTAAGTCCATCAAAGCTGCTGGAGCGGATGGCATGACTGCCGAGCTCTTCAAAGCGGCAGGCGATGACTTGATAAGGAGCATACACCAACTCATCTGCAAAATATGGTCGGACGAAAGCATGCCCGTTGAATGGAACCTCAGCATTGTTTGTCCAATTCTCAAGAAAGGAGACCCTCTGAACTGCGCCAACTACAGAGGCATCAGTCTCCTTAACATCGCATATAAGATCTTATCCGCCGTATTGTGTAAACGCCTGAAGCCGTTCGTCAACAAACTCCCCGTCAAACTCGTCCGTCTGTGCAGGATGACGATGGAGAATGCACGCTGCTCCATCAAGGTCGGTAATGATCTCACCGAGACCTTTGATGTCCAGAAAGGATTTAGACAAGGCGATGCGCTGTCATGCGATTTTTTCAACATCGTACTTGAAAGAATAGTGCAAAACCCACGAGCAAACTCAAGAGGCACTATCTTTCAAAAGTCCGTCCAACTTCTCGCATATGGCGACGATATTGACATAATCGGGAGAAAGCAGCGTGATGTCAGTGGCGCTTTCGCGAGTATTGAGACGGAAGCGGCGAAAATGGGTTTAGCGGTCAATGAGGACAAGACCAAGTATATGCTGTCAAGCAAAAAGGACACTGAACACCGAAGTCTCGAACAGAACGTCACCCTCGACAGATATAACTTTGACATAGTTAAGGACGTTGTCTACCTAGGCTCCGCTATAAATACAGACAACGACACCAGCTCTGAGATCAAGCGAAAAATAACTCTTGCCAACCGCTTTTTTTTTGGGTTAAGAAGGCAATTGAGTAGCAAAGCCTTCTCTCGGACAACAAAAGTCACCCTTTATAAGACCTTAATAATCCCGGTCCTGCTCTATGGCGCAGAGGCATGGACATTATCAAAAATGGATGAGGGTGTTCTTAGTTGCTTCGAGAGAAAAATTATTCGGATGATCTTCGGTCCCGTCTGCATTGACGGTGAGTGGAGGAGGAGATACAACGAGGAACTGTATGGACTGTACAGCGACATGGACATAGCCAGAAGAGTGAAGATCCAAAGACTGAGATGGCTGGACCTCAGCCAACTTAGCGTGCGAAACTGGAGGCAGCTAGCCAGGGATCGAGCTGGCTGGAGACTGAGGCCCAGGTCCACCCCGGACTGTAGCGCCACTTAAAGTAAAGTAAAAGACTATGCCAATCACAGAGAAAGCAGCAAAATTTGGTGTAGTCCAGCTAAAGTCCAAGTAATAGGGCAACAAACTTCAAATCCTCACAGATTTTGAAGGAATGTGTGATACGAGTATATTTGATTTTTTCAAGTAAAAGGCTCATGTTTTCATAAGTTTCTTTCAAATTAGCAGCATGGGCCAGAGGTACAGAAGGAGGTACATTTCCGTTATGCAGTAAAATGGTTTTTAAGCTAGTTTTAGAAGAGTCAATGAACAAGCGCCAATGAGAGGGATCAAATTCAATTTCCAAATTTTGCGCAACCTTTTTTATATTATTACAATACACCAAATCTCCATCTTGAGAGTAGTATGAACTGAAGAGTATATCAAGATTTCGAGAATGGCTTATTTTAGTTTCTTGGTGTAGCAAATTCCATTGTTTTGATCGAGATCCTAAGAGTTCTGACAGGTTTTCTGACAAATTTAAGCAGCGAACCAAGTCGTTTAGGTCTTCTTGAGTTACGAAATGTGGCTTGACTGAGTTTTCTTCAAACTCACAGTCATCGTCGTCATCAACGCTCCGCGACTGGCTCAAAGTTGAAGGCTGTTGTGAATTTTAAATATCAACGGCCGCAGGTATAACTAATATAGACAAATTGTCATTATGAAGTACTGGTCTTTTAGTTGACTGTAAATTAGGGTAACCGACCATGTGTTTTTTCTTGAAATTAATACTTTTTATGTCTACTCGTATAAGACAGAAATAGCAATATGGAAACATGATCTCTTGGTTCGGTCCAAATCATGGGTACCGCAAACGGCATATGGCGGTGGCCTTTCTTCCAATCAGTTAAATTCTTAACAAAAGTTATGCAACAAATATGAGGGGCCCAGAGTTTGTATTGATGAGCCACAGGGAAACCAAAATACTGGCGATAACCCTCCAACACAAGTGTAGTAAAATTTCGTCTTTGTTTTTGAAAGTTAATTCAATACAAATATAACAAAATGAATCAGGATCGTTATTACACTTTCTCGACATATTTAGACTATCTCAACAATTACTTATAAAGCACTTAATATGAATTAATACAAAAATAATTAATTTCATGTCTATTTATTCGTGACTGTTTACTTGCTTTTATTGCCCTAGTACAGACTATGCTTATCAGAACATCACAGAAAATCTGAGGCCAGTCAGATCAAAACTACTGCAATTTTTTAATGAGGTAAGGTGGCTAAAACAGTATTAGCTATCAGAGTTTCTATTGTTTATATAGTTGAATTTTTTGTTCTGATAATTTTCCGAAAATTTTCTTCGAGTAAATGCATGGCAGATGTAGAAGACAATGAGGTCAGTTGGGCTATTTCTAAATGAAAAGTTTCAGATTACAAGATTTGCTTGTCTGCAATTTCCAAAACTTCTTTACTACTACTGTGAAAGTAGTAATAGAACTGTGTGTAATTTACAATATATGTATATGGTATCCCACAATTAATGTATAATATTATTTTCGTCCTCGACATTGAGACCTAAAAAAAGATCCATTCATTACGCCAACACAGATTTAATACGAAGGCTGTTCGTTAAAAGATGTTTTTGGAATCAAATCAAAAGAACTAGGTAGCTCGTGACCAACATTCAGGCTCGTTGCCAATACGATAAGAGTTCAAGTCCTTCAAACGAAGTGAAATTTCCTTACCACCAACTGCCATAGACCGTGACCTCGTTAAAGAGCCTTTAGCGTTGCTGCAGTCATTTTTCTTCTTCGGTTTTTCATTCCAACGAAAAGCTTTAAATTTGTTTTTCAAGGAAAAACTCCTATAATTATTCTATGACCTCAATACCTCGTTATCTTTATTTATATACCATACTTACTTATCCCATGGTACTCCCTTTTTTCTTATAAATCAATTGAACGTACGGTCGGTCGTTCTTCATCCTTCTTCAACGACAACAATGAAAATAAAAGCAAAAAAAAACATGAAAACACAACAAAGTCATCCATTTGATTCTACGGATGAATGGTAGGCCTCAAGGCTGGCAAAAAGGAAACAGAATTCGAAGCCACAAAAAGGCGATTTTCGCTTTTCCATTTTAACCCATCAGCGAAATCCTTTTAGCCGAATCTTCTTCTTTTGGGGCTTTTTTTTTGCATCTGTCCCGTTACTACAGCAAAAAGAAAAAGAAAACATTAGACGAAGTTAACCTCTAACGCCATGACGATGACGGACCACTGCCGTCATCAGTATCCTGATCCTTTCGCGAAGAATTTATATTTGTGGTAGGCTTCAGCGTTGGTAGTGAATGTTAGAAGCCGCTCGCGGTAGGAAGATGTGGTGTACGTCCTCGTACACTCACAGTACTTGTAGCTAATACAATTTTTTTCATTTAAGTTGATTTTTGTGTTTAAAGGATTTGCCCTTCAAGGATTAAGGATATTGGTTACGGATTCATGGTTGCATTTCGAATTTCGTTCCCTGTTACGCCTGAGATTTGTCGAACTTAATTGGATTAATTGAGTAGTCTGGCTGAATAAAGATATAAAAAAGCCGGAGAATGAAATGAAGGATGAAGAAATCTTTTGGTAATTGAGGTCGCAAAGGAGCATTAGCCGAACGTACTCGTATTTTGTACTTACTCAGCGAATATGGTGTCAAGGCTAATAACTGGAAGTCACGATAAAACAATAATATTGAAAGTTAATGGAGATTATGGCTAACATAATCAACCATTTTGGTTCCCCACTTTGAGATACAGACTATATTTCGACTGCCAATGTTAATAAAACTTCATGAAGCTTCTGAAAGATATCGAATGCTGAGCTGGTTAACTAATTTTCGAAATAAAGAATTAAAAACAATTTTTCCTTTAATGACAAGAATTGTCAGTTTTAAATAAGTGGCAGTACCTTAAGCCTGATTTCCCAATATTGATTTTTGTTCTCCCTCTTCAGCCCTTACCTTTGTTTTTTTGTACCTACTCCCTATGTTAGGTTTGGTGAAAGTGGCTGTTGGAAGAAAAGACCAAGCCACTTAGGGCTATTGGCCCGTTGTGATACTACCTGGATTTGTGATCTAAGAGCATCTAGCTTTATAACGATCTTTGTGGGCAAAATCGCATCATCACCTCCTCGTGGTGGTGATAGCTGGATAGCTATTTATAGTGAACTAACGATGAGCGTAACTAGATACTCGCACCTGCGCAAGCACATCCGGGTTAACTCCAGTGCACTTGAACTACACCGGACGAGGCTTCTCCTGTTGACCTGATTGGCTGAAACATGCGTCTCAGATGTCTAACAGGAGTACCTCAGAAGGTAGTACGGTGGAGGATTTCCCTAGATCGAATCAACGGCGGAGTCAACAATCGGACGACAGAGACCTTATGCGAGCTACTTCGACATATTTGACGCTCAGGTCTATAAGGATTTCCAGGGCTAGTCAGGGTTCTGGAATAGAAGTGATGGTAGCAGATGAGCTCTCTCATAGGCCAACGGTAGCTCTCACTAAGGAATAACTAAGGAACCCCGTCTTGGCTGGAGGTTGTGCGTCAGGCTAACAACCTAACAACATAAAATTTTCCCATGTTATGAAACAAACGAAAGCCTCGGAAAAGGAAGGAAGGACAACGATGTTCGGATCTGTACATGGAATGTTCGCTCTCTGAACAGACCACGAGCAGCCGAACAACTAGCAAAGGCCATCAACTACTACAGAGCAGATATAACCGCCATCCAGGAAGTGCGAAAGGCCGGGCAAAAGAAGGATGATGAAGGATGTGATATTTACTACTGTAACTGTTACAAAGAGCAAAAACAGCGCTTATTTAGATGCGGATTTGATATACGAGGCGGACTAAGGGAAGAAGTCTTAAGCTTTCGACATGTAAGTGAGCGTCTCATGGTAACCCCCATCAAGGCTTAATTCGCCAACATAAGCCTAATATGCGCACACGCCCAACGGAAGAAAAAGACGACGCTGCCAAGGATATTTTCTACGAATTCCTCGACAAAACCTACGAGCATGTTCTAAATATGAAGACAGGAAAGGAGGACATCTTCGGTAGCACGATCGGAAAACACAGCCTACATGACACCATGTCTGGAAACGGACCCAGGCTTGTGGACTCTGCAGCGGGCTGCAATATCTCTATAGCAAGTACACAATTTCCTCATCTTAATTTCCATAAAAGGACTTGGTGGTTCCGGATCAACAATCCACAAATCAAATTGATCATATTGTGATCGACATGCAGAATGCCTCCTGTATTCTGGATGTCCGAACCTTCCGAGCCGCCAACATTGAATCGAACCATTACCTTGTTGTAGCCAAGGTACGAATGCAGATATCTTCAAGGCCATAACAATGAAGTACAGTGAGAAAGTATGTTGTCGAAATGCTACAATCGCAAGAGACCGCAAGAATCTTTAGAGAGCGTACGGATCCCGTCTTCTCGAGACAAGTTCTACCGCAGTAACATCTAGTGCGGATGACCAGTAGGGGCATTGTCAACAAGCTATCACAAAAGCCGGGAATGAAGTGCTGGGTTTCAAACGACCACCATCAAGAAACCAAATGTGTTTGCTATCAACAAAAACGGACACACTACACCGATGAATTAGACAGCTATAACTTTGAGATGGTAAGGGACTTTACCTACCTCGCTCTGCTGTTAACTCTCATTATCTCTCTCTCATATTAACATCTCATCGGAGATCAAACGAAAGATTACCCTTGCCAATAACTGTTTCTTTGGGCTTGGAAGGCATTTGAGTATTACAGCCCTCTCCCAAGCGTCTAAGGAGATACTCTTTTATACATTTATCGTCTCAGTCCTGCTGTATGGAGTGGAAGCATGGACCTTATCAAAAGCAGACGAAGACATCCTTGATCGATTCGAGAGAAAAGTCCTTCGCAAGATTTTCGGTCCCGTTTGTGTTGACGGACTTTGGAGAAGAAGATTCAACGACGAATTCTACGAGCGGCATAGACCCAGTCAGGAGGCTTCGCATTGGACGTATAAGGTGGCTAGAACATGTAGAGCGAATGGATACCGACGCTCCGGCCCGCAGGGTCTTTGAATCCACTCAGGTGGGACAACGCAGTAAAGGAAGACCTCGCCTTACGTGGCGCACACAAGTGTAAGATGACCTCAAAAACCTTGGCGTGCGAAACTGAAGGCAGTTACGAGTAGCTATAGACCGGGCTAACTGGAGAGGAATATTGTTTGAGGAAGAGTTAAAAGAACAAGAGACCATGGATTTGATAACGGCCTGACTATAGGAAAATGTGGGGATATCTATTACAGATATCACGTTTATCTTCAGCCAGGTCAGTGATTATGAACACTATCACCACCATCCGCGTAAAAATGGATCGATTCTTCGTCCATGAAGGCATTCTTCTTTTAGAAGTGTCTAGAAGGTATGGTGTAGTCGATGTTCTCTGGTAGGATTCCTAGTTGGTTTAGAATATAAACGGTGTCAAAAGATTTATTTGTCCACTGCGAAATTGCTTAAAGTCACTACTGAATATGTCGAGAAATGTCAGGTAAAGCATAACATCCAGTCTAGCAGAAGGAATAGTACGTAGAGCTCCGCTTATGCCCAGGCATGCTGTTATTTGACTTTGCTTAGCCACATGCAGTTAACTGCTTTGTCTAAGGCCATCGATCAAACAACCACCCCGAAAGCTAGTACCGGTCATTGCCAATGGGCAACACGAGGCTCGAGATGCCATTTGTTCCCGATGGCGTTTTGCAAGAGAATAAAGCTACTGAGGCTTTCCTTCTTGCGTAAATAATTAGACACATTTCATTGTGTCAGAGAAGACTAACCTGGTATCGTTGATTAAGTGAGGGTCTATAGTCGGAGTTTTATATTTCCTGGAAAAGAGGACACTTTCGGTTTTATGGTGGTTTATACTCCTAGTCAACTGCGATCTGTCCAATGTTGACGTTACACTATGGGAGCTCTTCAATAGCGTAAAGATGTTTTCCTGAAACTGCTATAGTACGCAATCATCCCCCTACCACCCTCTTCCAGGCATACCAGAAGTTCGTTGACCACTAAGTTTCAAAGAAAATTGGCAGAACTGAGAGGACACCGCCCTGCGAGGTACCTCTGCTGAGATCTACCCATTTTGGAGTTGATTATCCTGATCTTTAGCATAATATTAATCAGTTACCCAAGTGAGTCATCTACTTTCAGAGTTGACAGCGCAGTCGTAATTGCGGATGTGTTGACGTTGTTAAAAACGGGTTCTATGTCTAGAAAAGCGTATGGGATAAAGCTGTGCCCGATGTAACTGCCCCTTATTAAAAGCCCTCAATTTTTGTTGCGGCTACAGTAATCCTGTTGCGGTCGTTACTGGCCGTGAATGAGGAGCTACCTGAAAAGTGGTTATCAAGTTGAGAGATTTACCATTTGAGGTCGTCCAAGAGCCGTCACATTTTTTTAAAGCAACTAGAAATCGAATGACAAGAGGATTTTTCTTACGCGCGAAACCTTGGAGGTTTCAGTTATTTTATCACAAAAGGACCTTATATGGCTCCAATCTTGTTTTTTTCGCTTATTTGACAAGCTTTGTACAAGCGGCACTAGTGTGGGTATCCACTAGTGTGGCTTTTTGTTGCCTGTAGGTTGAAGTGGGGGACAGGAGGGTACTAATGCTTGATTGATGTAGTTTATTGAGGTGGTAATCGAAGAGATGTGGAATATGGTTTACTTCATGAATCATTCTTGAAAAAGATTCTTGGAACAGCGCTTAATGAAGCTAAGAGCAGATTTTGCTTCTTTTTTTGTCATGTTATCAATGTGAAGACGAAAATGAAGTTCCTGATCACAGATAACACCTAAATCACGCAATCCATTTGCTTACAAAAAAGGTAGATTGAAATTCAGTTATCAAGGAGGTGAAGTAGGAGGGCGTTAACATGTATAAGTTATAGCGCGATTTGTAGGCTATGCTAAGAAGACTTATTCCTCTATAGTTGTAGCAGTAAAAAAAAGACTGTCAAAAAAGTTGATCGGGCAAAAGATGCTGAGATTCCATGCTTCGGGAATGCTTTTCTCTGACTAAATCTTTCAGAGGAGCTGATGTACTCGTATGTTCGCAAATAGTTCATCTGTTTCTGCTTTAAATAACTTGGAAGACAGTAAGTCAGCAGCAGCAGCTTTATTGGATCTAGCTTCGTCTTGTTTACTTATTTACTTAGTTTAGGTAGCGCTACAATCCGGGGTGGACTTGGGCCTCAGTCAACAAGCGTCTTCAGCCAGCTCGATCTCCCTCGAGCGGATTCGAAAACTTTTTGGATCAGAGCGTTGCTGTCCATCCGTTGTACATGACTCAGCCATCCTAGTCGTTGGATCTTCACTCTTCTGTTCGTCATACAGTTCGTCGTTGTATCTCTTCGTCCACTTGAAGAATTTCCCTTTCAAAATAGCCAAGAGCATCCTCATCCATTTTTGATCCCTTGAGGACTGGGATAATTGATTTCTTTTACAGCGTAACTTTTGTTGTTCGAGAGGGGGCTTTGCTAATCAATTGGCTTTTTAACCGAAAGAAGTAGCGACTGACAAGGGTTTTTTTTCGTTTATTCACAGGACCATTCGTCCTCAAAAACAGCGCAGTTTTATATACTTTTTGTTTGCCTACATATACTTTCAACATTCATTGTCAAACTAAAGGTTTCTCTGGAGCTACGATTTGAAACCAATCATACTAAAGACAACTTCTGAGGCTGATATGGTGCTCTTCTTTAATTGTGAAAATATTTGTTTGATAGCACTCTACCAGTACGTAGCCCAGGCTGTTGATCACCTTTAATGCGAATCTATCCACCTAGAGGTGAAACCCTCCTAAATAGTCACATGCCAGTCGTCTCCTGAGGTTATAAGGCACACCACTCGCCTTTGTAGATTTCTTGCCGCCGCCGCCATCTCAACATCAGACTCAGGACACAACTTGGCTTCGAATGCGTTGAAATAGCTTTCAAATGGAGAGTGTACAAAGGCGCTCAAGCTAACTAGAACCATGAATACGACCGTTAATCCTTTTATGAAATTTCCCTACGGCTGACCTTCTTAAGTAGATAAGTTCGAACTTTTTTTTCTTTGGTACGCTTTACAATGTGGAGATGAGAGTAGGAGTTTATGAGCAAAAGCTAAAGTCTTGACGCTTGCGACTTCATCGATTACCATCGATAACCCCTTAGTGCTTAGTGTAGAACATGTTGTAGAAGTGACCTTTAACTTACTGCATCAACGCGTGAGTCTTTTTCGAGGTCCTATGCCCAAACAAATCTTTCAGTTCACTTATGTCTCAATTATGTTTCCATCAGGCCGCAAGTCGGCACAGCCTAAAGTCAATAGCCGCGTCGAAAATGGCTAAATACTTTGACAGCTAACAAGCGATATCTAAAGCTTTAACTTCTACAGTAGCTAGAAACTATATTGCGGCTATACTGACCAGACCCGGATTCCTTAAATAGTTTAAGTTAAGGCCACCAATGTCACAGACATATGCTTGATGTAGAAGAGTCTTCTTCGTTTTTAATTGATATTAGCAGATTAAGAAGGCCCAACAAGGTGCACTTAATAATTTTTTTTTAAATTCATAGACAAGATTTTATGGTGTATCATCTTTCCACCCCTTGTTTTCCTTTAAAATATTTTCCCTGTAAAACTTTCAGCAAATCGTAAAAGACAATGAAAACCATTTTCTTGTATTTTCATCTCTCAATTATTTTATGAGTTTCCTACAGAGATTCCCTAGAGCGTAAGTGCTAGTTGGGATGCAATAATATTTCATTACTTCCAATAGTCGTTGCAACAACTTACACAATTCACTGAAAATATTTCTTTTTGTCCTTAATATCCCGTCTCTGTTCTACTCTGTTTTGTATCTGTTCACATTCGAACATTCTTATAACATAATTTGCACCCAATAATCGAGAAATTGCATAACATAAAGAATTTTTATTTTTACATCTATTGCATCGACTGGTGCCATCCAATAGATCCTTCAAACGGGAGGACAAAAGAAATGAAAAAAAAAAGTAAAATCAACATTAAAATCAATTTTCAATTTTCATACGAAAACAATGAAATATCCTTAACGGCATTACCTTTGTTCCGCCGCGTTGTTGGTTCGTTATTTTCCTCGTTACAGGTTTTTTTCTTCTTCCTCCTGTATTACTGTCCTTACTCCTTTCAATGTTGTATGTGCATATACGAGTATATAACGTTTATTTGTATCCTTTTGTCTGCTGAGACTTTGAAGAACTCGGTACTTCAATGCTTGGTTTCGAAGGATTGAAGTACGAGTTACTACTCGAGTTACTACTCGTACTTATGTGGGTGCTCCATATCCTGGATTCTTTTTACTCTTTCCATTTTACACTTATTTCCACAATCGATGATGCCGATAACGAAAGCTTTAGTAAAGTGCAATTTGAAGTTACTGCAATTTATTACCAGAAGAGTGTCCTTTTCTTCTTGTCGCCATGTTCTGCAGCGGGTGTTGGTTTGTGTGGGCATGGGTGTTATGCTCGTACATATGTGTGTACATATAGGTTTGTGAGATACAAGCAAGCCTTGAAGCGTAACAAAAGAATACGTGATTCTTGTGCAATTTCAGTTGGACTGAGATGTGGTTCTTTGTGCTGAGCGGCGAACTTGACATAGAAATCTAAGATAAGACTTCTGACATAGGCCTATTGCATTCAAGCACGGGGAAGTAAGAGGAAAAGCTTACAACTCCCCAGAAGCTATTTCACCAATAAATTTTAGATAAAACCGTCAAATTAAAGGCAACGTCAAGCGATTCGCATCAAAACCAAAATCAAAAAAACTAAATGCAGATGGACTGTTGCAACATCAAAAAGAACAACAAACAGTCCAAGTCATACGTAGTATAGACATTTGCTGGTTTCCGAGACTCATTTTGCAAGACAATCATTTATGGACTAAAGAGGGTTAGAAGTCTATCATACGATTCACCATGAAAATTCTATTAGAGCACGTGACGTTGCTGTTGTTGTTGTTGTTGTTTTTCTTTTTGTTTTAAATGCATTTTATTTTCTTAATCATTAATTCTTACATACTAACAAAAAATGCTTAAATGCTTGCTTAAAATTACTAAACAATCTTATATTACCTTACTGGCCCTACACAGGCACTCTAAGCTACTCTAAATTCTTATATCTATGTCTTTCGACTTAAGTACATACCTTTGTATATACTAATATATATATATATTTCTTAAATGCTAACCTAAACCTATGTAAGCTGGCCATCGCTTTTTACAGAGCAAATAGATTGGTCAGCTCTGCCTCATTAGTGAGGCTGTTCCGTAATTGACGGAAACGACGACGAAACATCTTCTCTATCATTCAACCACCAGAAATGCTGGTGCTGCCGAACGACATTCCTCTTATTGCGATTCCCCACCGCCCTACTGAACCTGAGACGATCCACCCTGCCGTGTGCGACGTCTCTGTTGCAGTTGAGTCGCCTGTCCCCAGCTGTCCGAGCGACATGGAAGATTAACGGGACCGCTGATCTATCCTGGATCAACACTATTTGATCAAGGTAGAGCGCACACTCTCATGATAAAGGTATTTGGGGTAGTAAGCCCCAGATATCAGGTTATTCGTTGAGGCCATTGCTCTTGCAATGTGGCTTCCAATCAGCTTAATTACGAAGTTGTCCACTCATATTAGGTTCGCCCTGTTGTAAAGGATCTCATTAGGATAAAATTTTTTGTACTCCGACTCTGGTGTTCTGTACAAGCGAAGACAAGCCCTAACACAAGCCCTCTCAAACACCCGAATCTTTTCCATTAAGCTTGCTCGTACATTGAACCACACGGGACACCCGAATACCAGCATGGGCCTGATAAGGGCCATGTAGCAGATTATCTTTACCCTCGCATCGAGTTGGCTGCTATAAAACAGTCTATTTGTGAGGGCAAAAGCGCCTTTAGCTCTGGCCAGGCAGCATCTACATTTTTGTTAAAATACAGAAACTGATCTAGCCAGATCCCAAGGTATCTGACTACATTTCGACAGGCAAGAGGCTGTCCGTGTTGTCCAATGATCGAGAACTTTCGCCAATTTTTTCTGGTATCCCTAGAGGCTCCAGACAACGGCGTCCTAAAGAGAATAGTTTCCGACTTCTGAAAGTTGATTTTCAACTTCCAGTCATCGCAAAATCGTCTTATCTTATCGAAGTCACGCTGTAAGAGAGTATTAATGACCTCGATTTTTGGACCTGTTCTGTACGCTATCAAGTCATCTGCGTACGCAATAGTATGGGGAAGTGAACCTATGAAGTCGCTTGTATAAATGTTAAATAGGATCGGCGAATTGACGGCGCCTTACTGAAGAACATTTTTAATTTGAAATATTCCAACAGAAGTCACATCACTATTTTTCACGATGAACTGTCTGTTGGTTAGCATAGTTTTGTTTTTTTAGTGTCAGCGAACTTAGGACAACCCCAATAGTTTGCGGTGTGTCCCACGTTCCCACATAACACGCACGAGAGCTGCGTCCTATCGGATGCTCCGTCCCTATCCAGAGCACACTCCTCGGAACTGTGGTTCTTTGCGCACTTCACGCATCGAGGCTGCATTTGGCAGTTCGATGCGGCATGCCCGAACCTCTGGCAGCGAACACATTGTATAACGCCTTCGTTCCTTCTTAATTTTTCCTAGTGAACCACCTGGTAGTCTAGGACATTGATGCTCCTTAGACTATCCAGGCTTTCGGGACTGAGCTGCACCAGGAAGAACGGCAGACCCCGTTTCTCCCGCCTGGCTCTAGCTGTGGTAAATGGCTTTACCCCCACAAATTTGAGTCCTTCGCACTCCTTCTCTTTGAGCAGTGCCAGGATCTCCTCAGGATCAGAAGACGGTTCCAACCCCTTCAGCAGCATCGATTGCCGCTTTTCACACTTCGGTGTGAATGAGTAGTGCTCCGTCGTCGTTTCTTTTAGGAGCTCTTTCACTTTCGCATAGCCCTCCACTGTATTACAGTGGATGGCATGGCGATCGTTCCCCAATCTCTTAATGTTAAAATTGTTACCAATGTCCAACTTACACAGGTCCTTGGTTGCATTTACCTCTAATTTAAAGGTGTTGATAGGAGGAACCTTCTCCTTCTTCTTCTGCTGTTGCTGCTGTTGTTGTTGCTGCTGTTTTTTCAGCTGCTGTGGCTTCAGCTGTTGTTGTTTTTGTAGCTGTTGCTGTTTCTGCAGCTGCTGTTGTTTCTGCTGCTGCTGTTTTGTTTGCTGCAGTTGTTGTTTATGCTGCTGTTGGTTTTGTTTTTGTTGCAGTTGTTGTTTCTGCTCTTGTTGCTTTTCTTGTTGGGAGCTTTCTATGTCTAATTGCTCTCTTTGCCTGCGTGCAGTTTGTTTTTGCTTAATAGCAAGCACTTTTTCTTTCAGCTTTTGTATGCTGATGTTGATATCTTTTATTACTTCATCCTCATCTTCCGATTCAGATGCCGCTAGAGAGGCAAAGTTGTTGTGCCCCCCTTATAATGGACCTCATCAGAGATGTGCATTAACGCATCATCTTGTTTTTTGTTTTGTTGTGTTGCTGTTGCTGTTTTAGCTGTTAAAGCAGCACTTATTTTTACTTTAGTTAGGTTAGGAGTGGTTCTTAACCTCCTCCTCCTACTGATGGCTTTCGCCACGGCACCTCCCGTTATGGGAAGAGCGGAACGCTCTCCACCATCCATCGCGTGATTTGTGATGTCTTTACACTTTCTTCACTTTACACTTCACACAATTTGAAAAAAAAAAGGCAAAGTTCAAGGTTTGCATGGGTTTGAACCCGTGTCCCACGATCTGATGATCGGCGCCGCTACTTGCTTGACTACCGACACAGTTAATGAAAGTCCCTTTAATTGTCTTTGAGAGAAAACTAAAACACAATTTTCCTGTTTTACGAAAAGCCGAAACACGAACACGTCTATTCTCAGTCTAGATCTGCGAAAGACTGACGTAACGTTGCTATTATAAAAAAAATGTACAGCGTGAGCTGACAGATGGTGTGGATATTGATTGTCATTTATTGAATTCAATATAACTGATCTCTCTGACAAATACCATACAATCTTTGGGAATTGTAGTCATGGAGTCGTTTACCACGGAACAATGCAATTTTATTATTCGTGAATTTTTCGGCCAACATAATCGTTCTAGTGAGTCCGGAATTCGCACAATGGTGAAGAGTTTTGAAGATACCCTCAGTAGATCATCGAATAGCGTTAAATCGCACGATGTCAATGGCCAATAGACTGGTTGTTTTTTGAAAGAATATGAACCAAACTCGCTGGATTCGCTGCATTCTACCTACAAGCGCCATTTCTTTTCTCTGCACAAAGCCATCGAATCAAAAGTGAGAGTTATTTTCTGGAGCTCCTTGAAAATATATGGCTGTTGGCCGAAATTTGTTGAAATTGATTCCGAATTGACAGACAACTCCGCATTCTTCGCTACACTTCCTTTCCCAGCGGCGTACAGCAAGCGCCCATCCTTTTAAGCGTTTAGGTTCCTCACACGAGGGTATAAATTATCACTCCTAAGAATCTCCAGGTTTCGACAACATCAATAGATTTACTTCTACTACCGATGTTGTTGAATCAGATTTTTTTTTTTCCAGTTCGTGCTGTTTGTTGTAGACGAGTTAAATGTGAGCTTGTTATCATGGCACAATACAACTGAGCCTTGGCGAACACTTCTTATAATATTTGTATGCACCTTCAACAGAACAACTATCATCTACCAAAAGGATTGAAATGCCCTTAGTGTCAATCCAAAGCAATTTATGAGTTGATAACATTAAGAGGAGTGGTGTAAGTTGCGACCCCTGTGGTACTCCAAAAAATAGCCGTCAGATCATCGCTAAGACGTTTTTTACATTTTAGCTTTTACCTCACGGGCAGGTAGTTTTGCAAGCAACTGGCCTATCTTGCACAGATTCGTATTCTATTAAAGGCTTGCATCAATTTTGTTTCAGTGTGCCGAATGCTTGGCTAAAGTCCATGAAAAGCACTAATACATGGTAACTTCTACTAAGACTTTTATTTACTAGGTGGGGTGAAAAGTAACCTCCTTGGGAATAAAAAAAAAATTTTTAAATGTTTTTTTATTTTATTCAATATAGTCCTCTTTTAGCTTAATACATTTATTCCAGCGATTTTCCAACTTCTTGATCCCGTCTGAAAAGTAATTTTCCGGAAGATCTGCAAAATACTCCTCAATGGCGTCGACGATTTCCTCGCGTGAGCTGAATTTTTTATTGATGAGCCATCTTTTGAGGTTTGGGAAGAGATAATAGTCCGAGGGAGCCAAATTGGGCGAATACGGTGGATGCGACAGCAAAAACGAAATTTTTTTTCACTTCACTCGTGCCGGCTTCAGTCCATTGCTGGGCACTCATTCTGTTCTCTGGTGTGTTATAGTGGATCCAGGTTTCACCAACAGATACCAATCGAGGCCTAAAGTCCGCCCGATTCCGCATCAGCAAGTCCAAACACTCTTTCGAAGTGCTCTCGCGTTCAGAAGTGAGTATGCGCGGTACCCAGCGGCAGGATAACTTTTTCATATGCAGAATATTGTCCAAAATATGGCGTGTGCTCTCAGTACTATTTTTTGTGGTATCTGCTAGCTCGCGCACCTTCACTTCACTTGATCGGTAGTGAAGTTGTGGCCACCACGAAACTCTCGAAACTAATATTTGACGGTGTAATTTGACGAAGCACTAGCCCCATAATATTTATCCAACTTTTCTTTTGTTTCTTTCGCCGTTTTGCCGTTTTGCTTCCGGAGATGAGATGACCTGGTTAGGAAAATGCACCAGGTCATCTGCAAGATATGGTCGGATATGGTCAGAAATCATGCCCGATGAATGGAGCCTCAACAGAGTTTGCCCAATCCACAAGAACATCGCCTACAAAATATTCTTTGCCGCTTTGTGTTATCGCTTGAAAACTATCAAGAGCCGTCTGATAGAACCATTTTAGGGTGGTTTTAGGCCAATGAAGTCTACCATCGATCAAATATGCACACTACGGCATATGTTGGCAAAAACCCTAGGATTCCAGATCGAGGTAGTTAAAGACTTTGTTTATCTTAGCTCCACAGTTACAAGTAACAACGGTACTAGCACGGAAATAAAACGTAGAATAACTCTTGCCAACGGCGATTTTTTCGTGCTCAGAAGGCAATTGAGTAGTAGAGCTCTCTCTAGGAAAACCAAGCTGGCTTTATGCAAGAACTTGATCATCCCCGTCTTGCTCTATAGCTCAGAGACATAAACACTATTGAAAAGGATGAAGAACCCCTTAGCTGCTTCGAGAGAAAAATACTACGTTCTATTGGTCCCGATGGCGATGGCGCGATAGTTAGCTCATTGGACTATCACGCAGAGAGTCTAGGTTCGATTCCTGGCTGGGTCACCAGCAATTTTTCAAAATCGCCATCCCCTTTCGGCGGGCAATGGCAAACTCCCGAAAGTAAAATTGCCTACGAAAAAGCTTCTAAAGAGTGCCGTTCGGACTCGGCGATAAGCCGTAGGCCCCACTCAGATGTGACAAAAATAACAACATGAGCAACACAAATGAGTGTCAAGAAGCTAGGCCATGGCCCATACCGGGCTGCCAGCGCCACAGTGTTTTTTTTTTTTTTTTTTTTTTTTCTATTGGTCCCGTTTGTATTGACGAGGAAAGGCGGAGGAGATTTAACAACGAACAGTACTGGCTGTAGAGTGACATCGGCTTGGTCAGGCGTCTACGGATCCAACGCCTTAAATGGTAGGACCATGTAGAGCGACTGGACACCACAGCTCCGGCCCGAATAATCTTCAAATCCGAACTGTAGCGCCACTTAAGAAGAAGGAGACACCCTCTCTGTTGACTTTAATAAATTCTGATACCATAGATCCTTTACAAGATACAAAGTCAACATGTTCCACGTGGGATACGTATACGAGTAAGTGAATTGTTTTATTTAACCTTCAGAGAGAAAAATCACACTTTCAAGCTTCTGATGGAATTTTCACCGCAGATTTAAAATATTAAAATTTGATAAGCTTGCATATTTTTGAAGTGGTAACCTCGATAAACAAGTAGATAATACGGAGCATCCCCAAATCTCATTCTTAATTCTGATTTTTTTTCTTGTTTGCTTCCATCTAAAACCAAAAAAAAAAATGCTTTTCTGATGGAAGCTGTCAGTCTAAATCATTTGGGATGTCCAAACTGAAATCAAAAAACCGGCTGTCAATAATGATACCGCACAAATGCCTGAGCACTGCTGAACTGAACTTGGCATCTTCATTTGTATGAGCAACCGAAAGTGACGGTGTCGTCAGGTCTCGACTACCCAAAGTCAAACGCAGGCCTTGGCTCGTTCTCTAGGCTTTTGCCCAAAGATTGGCATAATTGAATTGCATGCACTTGGCTTGCATAAAGTTCATAATTACGTAAAAGGACAACAACTATATTTCTAGTCTACAGAAAGGAAAATATTTTTCCTCTTTCCTTGACATTTAAGTGCAAATAAGTAAAAAGGAAAACAAGCAGCCACTGTAATGGAAAATTGAAAAAAAGTTTTTTTTTTTCTTTTTATAAAAACCGAGCAGAATGTAAGCATTTGTTTGTGATAAGTTTTAACAGGCGCAAAACTTGGCATGCTTGTTGAAGTAATTACTATTTTGCAAATTGTTTGTTAAGGGAAAAATTTAAAGAGCAACACTTCTTGTAAAGTTCCATCGAACAATTGCAAAAATACTTTTTCAGATGGCTTCCAAGAGAATTAATGGAAACGTCATAGTTACTCGTAGTTGCATAACTCCAGTAAGTTCAGCACCAATTAGGTTTTTTTTTTGTATTGACGAAAAGTTAAAAACTGTTTCAGATGTATCCATGGGTGTACTCTTTTAAACTGCCAAAAGGAGGACCGCTAATAGGAATAATTATAATCGTATTCAAATACTTCGAAGCTAATTACCATTGACTTCATCTGACGTAAGCATAAGTGGGAATATTATAAGATACCTTATACTTTGGGACACACCACATAGGTAGACACAGTACCATGGGCAGAATCACCATAGAGTCAGATACAACCTTACAAAAGGCTTGGTCAAGACCATTTGTTTTGACCTTTTGACACCCCATAGAAATATGTAACCTTAGTAGCTAAAATACGACCACCTTCAAAACATACGCGGTGTGATGAAGAATCCCGGCTAACGTATACAGCTAAACGAAGGACGAAAGTAGTTCGAAAGCTCTGCGAGAAAAAGGGCTCAGTAAGTCAAAATCGATACCCACAATCTTTTCATAGATTTCAGAGACGAGCTACACACACTTATGTCTAGGTTTGGCATACCTACCGAACTCGTCCATCTCCAGAGAATGATGATGCAGAAGATTCGCTCTACTGTGACTTCCTTAACATCATACTTGAAAGTATTGCGTGGGACTCATAAGCCCGTACCATACACAGGCACAATCTTTCAAAATTCTCTACAACTAACATACAGAGGTAAGCCAGCATAATTAGCGGGCTGCCACTTGTGCGTTTGACTGTATTGAAATACTGCCATTTCGGCGGATTGAACAGAACGTCACAATCGAGGAAGTAAGGGACTTTGTTTACCTTGGCGTTAATATAAAATAAAGCCAACAACACATCAGCAAAAATAAATCGAAGAATCATTTATGATAATGGCCTTGATCGTCTCAGTCCTGTTTTACGGAGTTCAAACATGAACTTTATCCAAAGCTGATGGAGATACATCGAAATATCTTATGTCCCGGTTGCGTTGACGTGCTTTTTAGAATAAGATTCAACGACGAACTATACGAGTTATACGAAGACATTGACTTCGTCAGAAAACTGTCGCCTAAAAGGGTAAGGATGTAAAGAGTGGATGGGCATCAATGGTCCGGCCCGCAGAGTCTTCGAATCTAATCAGGAGGTTTAACGCAGTAGAAGAAGACCCCAATTTAGGTAATGCGTATACGTGGAATAGGAGTTCAAACGACTTGAAATGTGCAACTAGAGTCAGTTTGCTAAGGATCAGGAAAACTACAGAGCTTTTCAGTTGAGGCCCATGTTCACCCCTAACTTTAGCGTCAAACAAGTAAGTATTATTAGGTTTGTATATTGTTAAATGAAAAGCTCCTCCTTACTAGGATGATTCCTAATTCCTAAGTTAATCAGCGGCATATAGATGGCGGCTCTCAGGACCTCCAGCAGTGCTTGTGTTAGCGATACAAAATTCTTCAGCATTAGCCAACCCCTAGTCCCCTGTTGCACTACAACTCTTTACGCATTGTCAAGCAATGGATTTAAACTTACTGAGGATCACAATGTCAGCACAATTATAGAATGAAATACGTATCACTGAGTGAGCTCCGGCAAATAATAGTAAAATGGAATAATAATAAAGCTCCAGTATACGATCTGATTACGAGGAAGATTCTAAAAGAGCTTCCCGAAAAAGCGGTAGTCAAGCTAATTCATATAATAAATGCTTCAACATGACTTTTATACAATCCCAGCAAATTGGAAAGTCGCCGATGTTATAATGGTTCCGAAACCAGAAAAAAATCTTAACGACAAAAAATCGTATAGGCCAATTTCGCTCCTGCTGATAACTTCAAAAGTATTCGAATTTCTTTTGCTTAAACGGTTGAAACGTTAAAGTAAAGAGAGACGACTAATTCCGGATCACCAGTTCGGTTTTAGGGCCAAGCATTCGACAATAGATCAGGTATATCAGATCACAAATGAAATTGAAAACGCCTTAGAAGAAAAGCAAAAATGCTCTCGCGTTTTTCTCGATGTGTCACAAGCCTTCGTCAAGTTATGGCACGAGGGCCTGAGCTAAGGCAAATCTAACCTAATAAATTATGCAAAATAGTAAATTCATACCTTGAAAACCGTCTGTTTCCGGTTGGACATGGTCTGAATACACCGAATTCAAAGAAGTTCACACTGGTGTGCAACAAGGAAGTGTTCTTGGTCCGTACTTATTCCTAAGTATACAAGAGATATGCCTCAGGATGAAGAGACAGTAGTAGTCACGTTCGCGGACTATATGGCTTTTCTTGCCACAGGCCAGACGGTAGGATCTTCGACGATACAACTCCAACGAGCCCTAAACAAGTTGTTTGAGTGGAAGAAGATCTAGAGAATCGTGCTAAACGGGACCAAGTCAACTCATGTCAATTTTACAAGTACTTATACTTATAGAAAGGTATAAAGTACCTTTGTTTATTTATTCTACAAAAATTCCGTATGCAAACGAGGCAAAATATTTAGGAATAATTCTAGACGCAAAGTTGAAGTGAAAATCACAAGTTAAAAAGAAACGTGAAGAACTGGATTAGAGAAATGTATTGGCTTGTTGGAAGACATTCCAAACTTAGCTTATATAACAAACTGCTTTTATATAAGTAAGTGCTTAAACCGTGTTGAACGTACAACTTTGGAATTGTACTAAGCCACGTAACATATGTACTCGTTTTCTACAAACGTTTCAGAACAAAGCGCTAAGAGCAGTCGTGAATGATCCATGGTATCTAAGGAATGGCGATATTCACCGTGATTTAGGATTTGCTAGCGTAAAAGATGAATTAGTAAGCTCTGCTCGAAATCTTCGTACTCGTCTCGTACGTCACTGCAATCAAGAAATAATCCGGACATTGGACGGGATCAACCTTGTGCGTCGACTACGTAGAATAAGACCGTTCGACTTAACGCCGTAAGGACAAACCATAAGAATTAACGAAAATAGAAGGTGCCTTCGCTGGAAGGCTACCTAAAAAACGTAAACATTTTACAGAAGATGGAAATATTTGTAAAGGAAGCTTAGTCGTAGTCTGGAAGAAAATGGGAAGTTTTTTAGTGAGTAGGAATTTCACACTACCATGAGCCCGTGCTTATGATGGGTGCTGCTATGCTACTGTGATAAGCAGCAGGTGTTTGTGCTTATGTTGCCTGCTATAGTGATCTGATGATGCTCTTATGTGCGCATGAAGCGCATGCTACTCGTAAGAAGGTTTTTACCATGGATTTCCTAGAAAAAGCTTAGATATCAAAGGTTACTGATCTAGAACATTGTTTATGGGGTTCTGGATAGGATGCTGTAGGCGCAAACATGGCGTCGAGGTTCAGACTCTCCTACAGTGTTTTGTCTTCTTAGCGCTCTTCAGGATATCCGCATTAGTACCTTGCCCAAATGTTGGCCTTTTGGAACTTTCGGACGTTTACAATAGGGCTGGAACGCTTTGCGTCAATCTCAATATGATCTGTTTCATTGGTTTTGTATTGACCAGCAGTCAGTCGGATTATCTTATGAGTTTTCAGATGGGAAAGCCGCATGCTTCCTACTATAGTATTTCTTCCTTAAGCGAGGTTGATAAGCCTGGAGATAGTATTTGCAGGCGGGATACAACAATTCTGCGATGTTCTTCTTTCCTAGTTTCTACTGGAATGATTTTAACTTCTTGCTTAAGACATCTTATGTTGACAAATTGGGAGGCGATATAGATTTTCCAAGGACTCGTTCATATGAACGCTCGTAAGTCCAGTCATTCCGCTAGTTATTTTGGCGGCAGTGCAATGGGGTGTCCGATTTTCTTAACGTCAGTCAGAATTTACCGCAGTCGTTTGATCCCTTCTCTAAAAGTTCAAGGGTATCACGATCTCCACCACCAAGATCGAATTTCTCCGGGAAAATAAGTCCGCCCGAAGCGCCTACGCGCGAAAAAACGGACTCAGTGACAAATAAAAGCTTGGAGGACGAAAACAACGCACTCCGTACGAAGCTTAAGCAAATGGAGCTACTTTTTCAAGAGCTTAAAAAAGAAGAAGACATACTGCGAGAGGAAAACAAGGCTCTGAAAACAAAGCATATAAACGAAGCCCAAGAAAGCAGTCCACTCCGCTCAACTAGTCGCGAATACCATACGGACGAAGAAGAGCCTACGCGCGAAACAAATTGGACCCTAAAGAAACGTAAAGCTGGTTCTTAACCTGAAGTCGTTCCAGAAAAGAGCCAGGAGTTACAAAAAAAGCAACTCCCAACAAAATTACGTCTTCCACCTCCAATCAACGTTGTTGGGGTCTCAGACTATAGCAAGTTGCATTGCTTTCTCAAAGATACGCTTAAATGTAAGTATAAGGTTACATCACTACGCAACAATGTGTGGAAAGTTAACGTCGACAACTCCGATGACTACCGAGAATTGTCCGGAAAATTAAACACCGAGAAGATCCAATGGTACACTTTCGAAAACAAGTCAGAAAGACCATTACGTGTAGTAGCGAGAGGACTTCACCCTTCGTGTACTAAAAACGATATTGTAAGCGACCTGAATGCAAAGGGCTTTAAAGTTCTAGACGTCGTAAATATTATTAAAAAAGAAAAGAGAAAAACAGAGGAAAACGAGGAAATCTTGGTTAAGCGGGGACTTCCACTGTTTATGCTTAGTTTCGATAAGTCCGAAAATAAAGAAGAAGATATCTATGGTATCAAAACTATTTTAAATATCGTAGTCAAAATCGAACCTGTGCGAAGGAACACAAGATCGATCCCGCAATGTAAGCGTTGCCAAGGCTTCAATCATACGCAGACTTACTGCCAGAAAGAACCGCGTTGCGTAAAATGTGCCGGTAAACATCTCTCAGAAGAGTGCAACTTAAATAAAGAACTTCCACCGTCTTGCATAAATTGCCAAGGAAAGCACCCAGCAAACTATCGCGGATGTGAAGTGGCGAAAAAACTCCAAAAAAGGCGCGATACGCTTAAAAAAACCTTACGTCCAAACCCAAACGCAACCACAAATAAACCTAATATTGCTAAAGAACAGGCAGTGAAAGAAAGAAAATCCGTCGCGGTAAAGTCGAAGGATATACAAGAAAAGATCGCAAAGGAAAATCCGCCACCGATTGACGCGCTAACGTATGCACAAGCTGCGTTGCAAGGAAATAAAAAAAGCGGTGTTACGCCAGATCCAGTGGCTCGCGTTTTCTCCCTAATTCTCACGACTCTTGAGGAGCAAGGCAGAACAAATAAACTTCTAGTTGAAAAATTGTACAATCTCGAGAAAGAAATACGTAAAACTCCATTCCAATCATGAATATGAAACAAGTGCTTAAAATATTGACGTGGAACGCAAACGGCCTTATTTAAAAACTCGACGAACTGGAAGTGTTCTTACAAAAAGCCAATATTGACATTTGCTTGATTTCTGAAACTCACTTGAGGAAAGGACCTCGTGTAGAACTAAAGGGATACTGTGCTTATCATGCATACCACCCATCAAAAAATGACAGAGGCGGGTCCTCATTGTTCATTAAAAATTGTATTGAACACTCTATAAATATGAAGATTGAATGCGATGCAATGCAGTTTAGTTCGGTTCGCGTAAAATATAACCACCTGCACTACAACATTGCATCCATTTATTGTCCCCCGCGATGCAAGCTAGAAAAGAATGACTTTAAAGGTATCTTTGATTCACTCGGACCGAATTTTATAATTGGTGGTGACTTTAATTCGAAACATACCTTCTGGGGCTCCAGATGTAATTCAACGAAAGGCAGACAACTCTATGAAGCCGGAGTGCAATGTAAAGTTGACTTTTTCTCGACAGGAAAACCAACATATTGGCCTTCGGATATAACAAAGACCCCTGATCTTGTAGACTTCTTTGTCACAAAGGGAGCAGCCAAAATTTCTACAAACATCGAGGAAAGTTATGATCTCACCTCAGATCACTCACCAGTCATTTTGACACTAAACATACTCTTAATTAAGAAAGAAGTGGCGCCTAGATTAACTAACAACAAAACTAACTGGGACGGTTTTAGAAATTACTGCAATGAACATATTGTTCTAAACGTGTCGCTAAAAACACAAAACGAAATAGAAGACGAAGTCGACAGATTCATCAAAGTCCTACAGAACGTTGCCTGGAACAACACTCCAACTCCAAAAAGAAAAGAGAAAGCAAGTAATGAAATAAAATATCCGCCAGAAATAAAAGAACTGGTGAGAGAAAAGAGGAGAGCGCGCAAAAGATGGCAACAATCCCGTGCTCCCCAGCATAAAACATACTTAAACCACTTATGCAACAAGTTGAAGGAAGCAATACGAGATTACAAAAATCGGAATATCTCTACATATCTCGAAGGTCTGACTGCCGAAAGAAGTTCAAATTACTCCCTCTGGAAAGCCATGAAGGGAATCAAAAAGCCTCAAATGCAATTTCCTCCCATAAGAAAAAATAATGGCGAATGGGCAAAAGAAGATAAAGAAAAGGCGGATCTATTTGCCGAGCACCTAGAAGAAACGTTTAAGCCTTTTGATGGACAGGCGTTAACAGGAGGTTCTTATTATTTAATTACCGCACCGGACAATTTTAGAATAAAAACAGTATCCCTACGAGAACTTAACCAAGCAATTAAAAAATTGAAAAATAACAAAGCCCCTGGTTATGATTTGATAACAGGTCAAATTCTCAAGGAGTTGCCAAAGCAAGCCCTGATCAAACTGCTCCAACTTATAAATGCCGCGCTAAGATTATTAAACGTTCCACGCCAATGGAAAGTTGCCGAAGTTATAATGATCCCGAAATCAGGCAAATCTCTGAATGAAAAAAAGTCCTACAGACCGATAACGCTTCTGCCGATAATATCTAAAATATTTCAAAAACTCCTATTGAAGCGCTTGCAACCGATCATTGAAGAAAGGCGTCTAATTCCTGATCATCAATTCGGTTTTAGAACTAAGCACTCCACAATTGACCAGGTCTTTAGAATTACGAATGAAATTGAGAAAGCCCTAGAGGGGAAAAAGATATGTTCTAGTGTGTTTCTTGACGTGTCTCAAGCCTTCGATAAGGTATGGCATGAAGGCTTAAATTTTAAGCTAAGTCAGGTTCTTCCGAGAGAGCTGCATACGATTCTGAAATCCGACCTGGAAAACAGAATTTTTCGTGTTAAACATGGCACCGAATACTCGGAATTTAAAGAGATCGCTGCTGGAGTTCCGCAAGGAAGTGTACTTGGTCCGGTATTGTTTTTACTCTATACTCGAGACATACCGGAAGAATCAGGTACCATAGTAGCCACGTTCGCGGACGACACGGCGTCAGACAAATGTATTGGCTTCTAGCAAGAAATTCGAAGTTAAGCATACATAACAAACTGCTCATCTATAAGCAAGTGCTTAAACCTTTATGGACGTACGGTATACAACTTTGGGGTTGTACTAAACCAAGCAACCGAAATATTCTCCAAGGCTATCAAAACAAAGTTCTAAGACAAATCGTGAACGCCCCATGGTATATTAGAAACAGTGATATCCACAGAGACTTAGGAATAGTTACCGTCGAGGACGAAATAATTAACTTTGCTCGCAAACTCCATATTCGTCTTCATGGTCATTGTAATAATAAAATACTCCAAATTCTGGACGAGACAAACTTAGTGCGTCGATTACAAAGAATGAGACCGTTCGATCTGGCGCGATAAGGACTATGCGCATATAAAAGCGGTACTAACAGGTACTTTTGCTGGAAAGCTACCTGCCCCACGCGAACGTTATTTGAAACGGAAACTACTTGATAAGGTTACTTAGTAGTAGTCGATAAGAAGGGAGGCGTGTTTTTAGTGAGTAAGAATCGCACACTTCTATGAGCAACGGGTTCATAGTGTCTATGAAGATTTTCACACCTACCCACAAAAAAAAAAAAAAAAGTCTGTGGTTTAAACCTCATCAACAATACCTTCTTATTGGAGATGCTACATTATTGATCACGCTCTTTGAGGCTTTGCAAAGTTTTGATCCTCGTCGCATTTTAGAAATGCGGAGTTGATATCCGCTCTTTAATTATTCTCGGAGCGAAAAGGCTGATGAAGAAGAGAGCTCAAATTTCAAATACATCAATTCTACGGCGATTGCTGGTATCAGTAAGCTTGGTTCAATTTAAACTTTTTGGTTTTGGTTGCTGTTATTGGCATTGCTCTCCTTTTCCTAAGCTTCCTCAAATAGTTCCTTCTGGATATATTGCATCCTACGTGTTGAATCTCTTTGATTAATTAGATAATTTCTTGTAGTCGTTGCAGTGACTTTAAAGATTTATAAAACTAAACCAATTAGATTATGTGTTTTTAACAGCGATAGAACTATCAGATGCTGCTGACGCTACCGTTCAGTGGACCAGAAAAATTCTGCTGACGAGCATAGGACATAGTCAGAAGAATTGTTTTATTTCTGTCGGAACTGTTAAGTAGTTCCTTTTAAAGGAATTATTCGATCCTCGAAAAAAGATGAGTTTATGGTTCAGTGATAAAGTGCCAACAGTATTAGCATCCACCAAGTTAACACCGTGTAACTGCGGCCTGATGCGGGCGTAAGCCAGACACTTAGAGATTGATTGCTCCAAAGTGTTGCCTTACCTTTCACAGAAAGCATCGCAAGATGTTGTGCCTTCATGCTCAGCACATTTAAGCGCTTAGCAAAAATGTGGTGGTCCGTCATGACGCCATCCAGTAAGCAGTTTGTAGAAAATTACTTCTAGTCAGACCGTTCGTTTGGTCTGCCTGTAAGTTAAGGGTCCGGAGCTATGCTCGTGTGAAACCTAGTTGCCAATGGAAACCCTAACCGAAGACGAAAACCTAACGTGGCTAGCGAACTCATTGGCTTTTTCATTTCCCGTAATCGTATTGTGATCTGGCACCCAGACAAGACTCTGTGAATTTAGCCTTTCGGCTGTGTGGTTGGGGCAAGGTTCCAAGTTCTAAGCAATATAAAAGTTGGCCGCGATTAGAATTGCGTATATTCCGCTTGGAAGGCGTCTGTCTTTTATATTGAGAAGTGAAATCTAAGACTGTTGTCCTGCGCTGCCATATTCCGAATGGATTTTTAACCAAGTCGTGAAGACCCGACTTAATTTCATTCCCTTTTTTTGTAATAAGCGCGCTCTCAAGGGGTTATAAGTACAATACTTTCAAAATGTTCTTACAAAGTGCTGGCGATGGAAAATTAGAGAGGAAAGACAGAGAGGCGCCGATTAATGTTGGTTTTAAATGTTTGCAGGTTATAATGACTAGGAAATGAATAGCTTAGCAGAGCATTTCATAAGCGAGTTGTCAGGTTCATATTCTGCCCGAAATCAGTCTTATATACAGGATAAGTTGTAGTGCTGATTTAGTGGTCTAAGGCCACACAAATAAAGTGAAAGTATGTCAAATTGATTATCGTTCTTCCCGTCAAAATTGTTTTTAGAAAGCGATTTTAGTAAAATAGATACTTAATCCCGACATTGTCGCCTTAGACCAGGCTCTAAACAATCTGTATATGATTTCGTTTATTTCCTCTCCTCAATAACTTTCTTTATATTACCAAACAACCGTTAAACTTGTTCTAAACAGAAACACAATTTTCAAACCTTCGCTCATTATCTCCGAAAAAATACACCCAAAAACGAAGAAAAGCAACCACATTCAGAAGAACGCCCTTTGACTTTCGATGTTAAATTTTAGACACCACTAAATACTGTCAAATGCACTTCTCCCTCAAATCCTCTTTATCATATTTTATGAAGTCCTTTCCTTATATGAGTATGAATGTATATTGTACGGATGTGCATAAGGATATGCAAAAGGATATGTCTTGCTTGCTGTTACCACTATCTTTGTCGTAGTCATCCTCGTTGCCGTAGAACTCATAGACAACACTATTGAGCTTGAGCAGCTATTGCAACCATAACTACTGTAGTCGTGTGTGTTTAAAATAATGGCGCACATTTTCCCAATTGACGTCGAAGAGGAAACCTTTACAAGGACATGCATCATATGCATATACACTTCACTGTGCACATATAGTTCAATGAAGGCACCACTAGGACACTACCATAAGTAGCAGCTGTCTACGCGGCAACACACCATACAGAAGGATGTGAGCATTTTCGAACTTCTCCACCCTGCTTGTAATGTTATTATGCAATTCAGCAGAGCTTACATTGTAAAATGGATGGTGAGCAAAAGTGGGCTAAGTATTCAACCGGCTGACGATTCTGCTTGCACAAGGATACTCCTTTTCGTACAAGTACGAGTATAGATACATGCGAAGCGAACCATTTGCATATCCGTTATTACAGATCAATAAAATATCGAAGGGAATTTCCAAATAAGAGAGTAGAGTAGTAGAGAGCTACTTATTTAGACGTAACAAAACAGGTAACGCTCTATCGAAATTGGAGTTTCCCCATCTTCGAGGTGGGAGTGCGATTGACTTAAGGATAAGATAAACTTTGGAAAGCAGTAGCAATAAAGTGGAAAGTTCATTGTCACGTTGTAGTAAGTTTAGGAACTATTGCCAAAAATTGTATTTCGTTGTTTTAAACTTAAGCGCACAATGTCCTCTTTATTTAAGCATTCCATAAGAATACGCAGACATACGTTCCGAAAGAAATTTGAAATGAAAATCGGCAACTATTCACCATTATATTGTACAATCAACATGCACTTTCAAGACCTTGCAAGGCCATGTTAAGGATAGGTTTACTGCCAATTTTTCAAAACTTTTTGTCGAGTTTAGTTTTCAGAAAAGTACATCTACTCTCTTAATCCAATGCATCCGGGTTAAGGTCGAAGCATATCCTCCTTTTGGCAAGGATCTAGTTCTTTTGAATGATCTATTTAGGAAATGTATTAAGGACTGTAAAGTAATATTTGGAGAATCGCTAGTAAGCCAACACCGTCTGCTCATTACAGAATTTTTCACAGCGGAACCACCGAAAACATGGGCATCGTTTGGAAAGCCAAAAATCCAGTGGTATAATCTATCGAAGGAACGAGGCGCAAGATTTATCGCACTGGTTAAAGAAGTACTTCAAAATATAAATGGTATAGCGGACTCACTTAGCCCCCAAGAAATGTGGAACAGCATGCACGAGGAATGCACAACACTCGCAAAGTTGGGACTATATCGAAATATCATTACGTCGGCAAAGAAACATGGTGGTGGAATGACAAAACCAAACGAGCTGTGGCCGACAAGAAGAATGCATTCCAAGCGTGGAAAAAATGCGATCGGAGCGACGATATCGAAAAAGCTAGCCAATCTAGAATACGAGTATCTTAAAAAGATCGCAAAGGAAGTCCTGGCTCGAACTCGAGCGGCGGCAGCAGAAAACCTGTACCAGGAGTTGGAAAAAATATCCTCACGATCGGCAAATAGAAGACAGGCTATACAAGAAGTTCAAGAAGTTCAAACGTCGTACAATACTAAAGTGCCAATTATTTTTAAGCTCGCTGCAGAGAGGTGAAAAAATTGTATGGAAATAACTCCGCCGAAATACATCAAAAATGCAGACGGTCGCTTACCAACAAATGAACACGAAATTTGTGAGCGGTGGCTTGAATACTGCAAGGAGTTGCTTCACAAACAGTTTCCACGTGATATCGTACCGATAGCTGGTCTATTCGAGGAGGAAGTTTCGGACTTTTCAATCGAAGAAATAAGTATAGGAATCCGAAAAATGAAGCGGGGGAAAGCGGTGGGACCAGACAGCATTCCATCAGAGTTTTGGTCGAAGATGGAGGGGATCGGCAGCGAATGGCTATCGAAACTTTTAAATAAATTAAAATGTGGACAACCTATTCCGAATCAATGGAGAAGTAGCTTCTTGGTTCCATTATACAAAGGAAAAGGCGACACTCGAGAATGCAACAACTACCGTTCAATCAATCTTATGTCACACACAATGAAAATCGTCGAAAGAGTCTTAAACGAACGTCTTCGGCAAATAATAAAGCTCGATAATAGCCAGTGTGGATTTGTTGAAGGAAGATCGACGGTGGACGCTATCCAAAGCCTACGAATAATAATGGAAAAGCACCGAGATTCGTCTAAGGATTTACACATGGTATTTATCGACCTCGAGAAAGCATTCGATCGAGTGCCTAGGGATCTCATATGGGCCGCGCTGAGGTCTCAAAACGTACCGGAAACGTATGTTAGAATAATACAAGACATGTACGGAAATGTGAAAACTGTGGTTAAAAGCTCTGCTGGACTAACGAGAGAATTTCCAGTTAATGTCGGAGCGCTTCAAGGAAGCGTACTTAGCCCTTTCCTCTTTAACGTAGTATTCGACTATCTTTTAAAAGACTGCATGCGAGAAGCAAATGTAACGCCAATTCTCTTCGCTAATGACGCAGTTATACTTAGCGATAACGTCGAAGATTTACAGAACGCCTTAGATTCATGGAGAAATGCGCTAGAGAGAAACGGGTTTAAAATAAGTCGTTCAAAGACGGAGCATTTGATGTGCCCATTTGCGCATCCGTTGCGACCTGTTCCGGATACTCGTATAATGTTAGACGGAATAGTTCTTCCGAAAAGCACTATCTTTAAGTACTTAGGATCAATCGTTAACATGGAAGCGAAATGTGACGACGACGTAAACCACAGAGTGAGTGTCGGATGAATGAAATGGCTGGAAAATTCGGGAATATTTTGCGACCGAAAATGTCCACTTAAATTAAAGGGAAACTCTACACCACGGTTGTTAGACCAGCTCTTATATACGGTTCACAGTGCTAGACAATGTACGAAGCGTTTAAAAACAAAATGACGGCAGCGGAAATGAAAATGTTAAGGATGTCTAGTGGAGTCGCTAAACGCGATTGCATTAGATCTACGCGTATAAGAGGAAGTCTACATATAAAGAATTCGGTAACCGAACAGCTTGAGGCGAATAGAATAAGCTGGTATTGCCACGTTCAAAGAAGATCTGCGGAAAATCCGGTTAAAAAGGCACTATCAACTACGGTCACTACAACTGTAAGAAAACGAGGTCGGAAAAATAATTCCTGGATTTCTCAGATGGCAAATGCGCAACAACACCTGGGGCTAATCACTGCAGCGATCCAGGACCGTGTATTATGTAGACGCGTTCTGCGGTCTGCGACATTAGCCAACCCCATAAGCGGAGCGGCAGCGATGCAGTAATAATGGGAAACTCGTTACGCATAAGTTCGTATAACGAGGAAAGGCTTAATAAAAGGATAAGAAGAAGAAGAGGATATCCCAAACTACACCAAGAAAAAGTAATGCCGTGAGAAAATTCGACGTCAGACGCCTACAGTCGCAAGAGATCGCCAAGTCCTTTTCCGATCGAGTGTCTCTTAATCTCTTAAGAGGTCCAATACCGCCAGCATCGAAGACCATTGGAAACACTGCCAAAACGCCATCAGAGATGCCGCTTCTGATGTGCTGTGTTTCACTCGTCCACCACAACGAAGCCCCTGGTTCGATGATGAATGTCGGCAAGCACATACAGCAAAGCAAGATGCATATAACGCGGCGCGGCTTAGAAAGACCAGAGCTACTCATGAGCTCTATGAGCGAAAGAGGAGAGACGAACACCGGCTTCTCAGGAGGAAGAAGAAAGAGCATGAGAAGCGCGCGATCGATGAAATTGAGAGATGCTACTCCAGGAATGAGGTTCGGAGGTTTTACCAAAAAGTAAAAATAAAGTGCCACGGAAACAAACCCCGAACCGAAGCCTGTAGAGATGAACAAGGGAACATCGTAGTAGAATCGTAGTCGATGCTGAGGATTTGGAAAGATCATTTCTGCAGACTGTATAACGGCGATGACGGACCAAATACCGCTGTCAGGCAGAATCAACCTTTCAACCTGGACGATGATGACCAACAATTCCGTCCACCCGACCTGGATGAAGTGAAGATAGCCATATCGAAGCTTAAGTCCAACAAAGCTGCTGGAGCGGATGGCATGACTGCCGAGCTCTTCAAAGTGGCAGGCGATGACTTGGTAAGGAGCATACACCAACTCATCTGTAAGATATGGTCGGACGAAAGTATGCCCGATGAATGGAACCTCAGCATTGTTTGTCCAATTCTCAAGAAAGGAGACCCTCTGAACCACGCCAACTACAGAGGCATCAGTCTCCTTAACATCGCATATAAGATCTTATCCGCCGTATTGTGTGAATGCCTGAAGCCGTTCGTCAACAACCTGATAGGTCCATATCAGTGTGGCTTCAAGCCAGGAAAGTCCACCATCGACCAGATATTCACACTACGGCAGATCTTGGAGAAGACCCATGAGCTTCAGATCGATACCCACCACCTATTCATTGATTTTAAGGCCGCATATGACAGCATCTATGGAGACGAGCTATGTAGAGCAATGTCTAGTTTTGGCATCCCTGCCAAACTCGTCCGTCTGTGCAGGATGACGATGGAGAATGCACGCTGCTCCATCAAGGTCGGTAAAGATCTCACCGAGACCTTTGATGCCCAGAAAGGATTTAGACAAGGCGATGCGCTGTCATGCGATTTTTTCAACATCGTACTTGAAAAAATTGTGCAAAACTCACGAGCAAACACAAGAGGCACTATCTTTCTAAAGTCCGTCCAACTACTCGCATATGGCGACGAGATTGACATAATCGGGAGAAAACAGCGTGATGTCAGTGGCGCTTTCGCGAGTATTGAGACGGAAGCGGCGAAAATGGGTTTAGCTATCAATTAGGGCAAGACCAAGTATATGCTGTCAAGCAAAAAGGACAACCAACACCGACGTCTCGGACAGAACGTCACCCTCGACAGATATAACTTTGAGGTAGTTAAGGACGTTGTCTACCTAGGCTCCGCTATAAATACAGACAACGACACCAGCTCTGAGATCAAGCGAAGAATAACTCTTGCCAACCGCTATTTTTTTGGGTTAAGAAGGCAATTGAGTAGCAAAGCCCTCTCTCGGACAACAAAAGTCACCCTTTATAAGACTTTAATAATCCCGGTCCTGCTCTATGGCGCAGAGGCATGGACATTATCAAAAATGGATGAGGGCGTTCTTGGTTGCTTCGAGAGAAAAATTCTTCGGGCGATCTTCGGTTCCGTCTGCATTGACGGTGAGTGGAGGAGGAGATACAACGACGAACTGTATGGACTGTACAGCGACATGGACCTAGACAGAAGAGTGAAGATCCAAAGACTGAGATGGGTGGGTCATGTAGAGCGCATGGACACCAATGCTCCAGTCCGAGAGCAAGAGGAAGAGGACCTCAGCCAACTTAGCATGCGAAACTGGAGGCAGCTAGCCAGGGATCGAGCTGGCTGGAGAGGCTTGTTGAAGGAAGGCAATTCTCACTTCAACTATTCAGGCAGTTATGAACAATTTTCTGGTAAGATGCCGCACATGCGTCAATCAGTCAAAAAAAAAAAAAATTATATGAACTATAAAGTAAGTTATTCGAGTTTCTTAATATAGCAAAATTCATCAGCCACCCTGTACGTGTATATCTCATTTTCTATTGTTTCTCGGTCTCTTGTCTTCGTAGATCGCTCGGAAAATGTTTCTCTCCAGTGACATCCATGAGTAAAGTTGAATCTTCATAGCCAGCTAACTACTCAGTGGCATGTGCTGCGTAGATTACAAGGGTATAAGTATAAGATAGATAAACAAACAATCCACAGCGTCAGAGACTGGTACATAATACTTATACCGCTCAATGTGACCCGGAACTATCGTTGTCGACTCCAAAATGCGAAATAGTAAGAGATTTGAAAGAGCTTTTTTAGAATTCTGGCCCTGTTGCAGTCGGCTAGCGTCAATGCCATATACTGGTTTAGAGACATTGTCCGAAATGGTAGTATGATTTCGAACGAAATGGTACACAGAGCTATGTAGTTGACGCAAATTAGAAGGTCGCCCCTCGCTCTTATATACTCGTTGAAATTTCGTTTGAAAATCCATTTATCGGGTGTGCCTTCATCTGACAAAAACGAATGTACGTTATTTTGTATTGTACAATGTTTTTTTTATAATTGCAGTCAGCCTTAAAACATTTCGATAGTCTTCTGGCACAACGTTGTGTTGGTGGGAAATGGTTGATCTATGTCGCAGAAACGGAGGTCTTCGAAGTGGAGATAAGATTTTGGTTGGTTGGACACAGCAATATAACAATTAAAAATCGGTTGAAATTGTTCCCTTTATTTTGAAAGGATCCCGAGATTAAAGAAAGTGTAAGTATTATGTGTTTTAGGTAAACATTTATCGCGTTTCAAATAAGGTTCGATTGTTTACGAGTTAAAATGTCAAACTATGTGTCAAAGATATAAGAAGTTATTGCCAAAAATTGTGGAGGAGACCGAAAAAATATATTTCCACCAAGTAGTTCTCGCAGCCTCGCCAATCCACTCGCTACATGGAATCTGGAGTTCACAATAAGTACAGGAAACAAGCTCTCTCTGATTTAGGCGATGATCACGGCTGGATTTTCTGACTCTTGTGACTATTGCAACTCTTCGATAGAATGGGATTAAATGATGGATCGTAGAGACTCAGTCTGTACTTTTTAAACTAGAAAGGTGGTAGGTCAAACTGCTAAGAAATCGAAAGATAAGACTTGAAGGATGCAGATAGTGAAAGACCACCATTTAGGTGGTAGTTAAACATTGAATCAAATTTGGTCCGGAAAAAGATGGCAAGTTCTGCCAAAGGCTTGAGTACTGAAAGTTTCACTGTTGTACCGGCGACAGAGAAAAGAAACAGATGAGAGGAAGAGAAAGTTAGTGCCACAGCCCATCAGGGTCCTAGACCTTGGACTTTGATCTTTTTTTTCGCTCCTAAATAAGGTCAAGAAGAATGGGTTTCAGCAGAGGAAGCACCAATGGATGCGTTCCTTATGATAGCCTAATACAATTAAACCTATGTTCAACCAGCAAAAGTTGTAGTTCCTTTGGATTAAGGTCAGACAGAATAGTCAGATTAATTGATGTATGGGTGAGCTCCGGAAAGGTCAAAGTTCAGTCTCTGGCTGAAAAGTTCTAATGGTGGCTTCTGTTACAGTTCATTGTGTACATAGAATTCAGAATCAGATGCAAGTTCACAACTGGGGGAATTCGAAAAAAAAAAATACTGAACATGCTTTAAAGGAGAGCTCGGCAAACCTATGAAATCTGGGCTATCCTAAAGGTATTGTCATCGAGTTTTTGGAGAGAAAAACACTACAGATCACCAGTTCCATTGCGGCACGTAGATTTGTAGCACTACTTATGCAACACCAATTCGAAAAGTGAGAATCTTTGTCTCATGCTTAAGATCCATTTCCCTGGAAAACTCATTAAAACCCTCACAGAACTAGCTCTGAATCAATAATGTAGCATGTCAGGTACAATTCGTCGCATTTTCGAATATAAAATACCCATCTCCCTCTAGCTATTAAACTAAACATTTGGGTTTCATCCTTAAAAACATACCATTTTAGACTAAATATGTCATGGAAAGAAGCTCAAAGGCTATGTCGGCTTCTTAGCTAGAAATTTTTGACAAGCCACCGGATCTACACAGCTATGATAAGGCCAGTAATATCCTATATGTCGGCTGTTTGTTGGGAAAATCTTCAATGAAAATAGCAGATTCCAAAGAAGATCCTGTCTCAATCGCCACGCGACTTTTGCGAACTGTAATGTGTCTTGTTCACTTGATATTTGGCTCCAGTCTGTGCTCAGATCTGCGGCAGGAAAAAAACGTTGTCGGGTCTTCATTAATGGGTCCAAAACTGATGTTCAATTTTGATCTCATTCCCAGGACTTCTTTCCAGGAATAGCTACGTTCGTCTTTAAGCGAGTGCTTGAAAAGACTCAAATAAGAGTTTCTCAGGGCCCGAACCTACTTGGCGACTCCCTACGTCCAAAATTGGGTCTTTCATTGACAGTTGATCTTTATTTGAGCATAATTGAATCATATATGCCATGACTATACAGATAAACTCAGACCGAATGGATGTTATTCGATGTCTCCAATATATATGAGACTAAAGAAAACTCATCACTTGGCTTCGTTAAAAGATGGTCTAAGGAATTTTGCAACCCTTACGTGACCAGATCACTATACATCACTTACGTTCGTCCTCTTCTCGAGTACGCTAACCAAACGTGGTGTCCCTTTCAACGAGTTGATGTATCTTGTATTTAGAGGATCCAGCGTCGTTTTCTTCGATTTGCCCTTCGAGGTCTACCTTGGAGCGATGCTCTAATCTTACCTTCCTACCGAGACCGTCTCAAACTCATTAACCTGAATACCCATAAGAAACGAAGGGACGCAGCAGACATTATTTTCATACACCGACTCTTTTCAGGCTCCGTCGATTGCATGTCTCCTGACAATTCCATTTTCTTAATCACTAACCCTCGTAATCTACGTTGCCCTGCGTAAGTAAACTCCAACCTTTTCGTTTCCGATTTTAATCGCAGCACACTTCCCTTCAAATTCGATCTCCTTCACCATCTCCAGCTTTAAGCCGTGATGATAAGTTTCACGTATCACTACTCCATATTTTATTATTAGTTTTAAGTCATAGCTGTTAAGCTTGGATTAAGCAAAATATATTAAAATATATGGTGGTGTTAGCCCGCACCAAAATTAAAATTAAATTAAAAATATTTTGGACCTCCCTGTACTCTAATGTGCTTCCTGGGGTTATGTCGGAGCATTTAACTATCCTTGCGCTAGGCATACATTTGATAACGACACTGCGAAGCAGTATCTCTGTGAGTGTTCAGTCCACTCTCACATCAAGCTGCAGGTACATGGTATTGAGTGCTTTATTCTGCCTTGAGATATATCATTACCTTCGAGAATCTTAACCAGTTCGGGGGACTGCACTGCAACTCGCCTATCCACTTTTTTCTCATAATTTTAAATCTCTATGCCAACTGGATCACAATTGCACCACCCTGTAGAGTAGTACCTCGAATTTTCATCCCAAATCGGTTCATTGAATCAGTAAAACAGTGATAGAAATCTATTTATAATTAAGTCCTTCATCTCGATCATCGCCCTGTGAGTGTAAACAAGCCAATTCTCATTTCTTCAGTTATTTCTCGTCGAGTCGTAACTCAAGAATATGTATACCACATCGTAGTTACATAGGAATTTATACATAAGAAAACCCGCATCTTGAGGAATTGATTAATTCCTTCTTCAACTCCACAATCACTTTAGGAACACACACACAATTGAAACAAATGTACAAACTGGATCAGTGTCTAGGCCAAAACCAACGAACCATAACCTCCAGCAAAAAAATACAAATCATCCACAAAGTGAACTGTGGGAATATGTAAAAGAAAAACAAAAACCGACCGCAAGGACACCGTCAACATCTTAACAGCATTTCAAATCTGCACTTAAAGTTGTCGTTATTCTGGACAGGATTGCTCCCAATCCACCAACAACTGAAAGTACTGCAAGGGGATGAATACTGGACACATCGACAGTGATGATAATAAAATAATGAACCAGACGAGTGTACCAATTAGATTGAGGTTACAGATACATGCTACGTGTATGGTCATAGGTCGTTCGTCCTTCAAACAGATATGCCTGTGGGAATTTCCTCTAAAAATGGCCGAAATTTTTCCAACACTACATACGAGTATATGCAAACGTGGTGAGAGAAGTACCTCTAAGCTTGCTGGATGAGTTGTTTCATTTGTTTTTGATTCATCGAATTCGAAAGCCATCCTGCAAATAACATGTAAAATTGTGTTGAACATGCAGTCACAGCCATCTTGTCTGAAGGATTACAAGAAGCTTTGGGTGGAATTGATGTTTAAGGATTGAAATAAAATGAATGGTAGACAAAGTTTATGTTGCGTAATTATGGGTAAAAAGAATCTAGACGACTGAAGACCAAAATCCTTATGAGCCATGAAGTTTGATACTTAGAGTTTTATGGAGTCGGTAATTCCTTAGACGACAACAAAACCGCCAACATAAAAAGGCTTTGGGCAAATTAGACTGATTCTAAAGTGAATTTCCAATCAAAGAATTCATTGAAATGTGTAATTGGCCACTTTACTTTAATGGGTGACACTAAATGATGTCTAAGACATTTTGTATCTATTACGAGTATCTCCGTATTCTGATTGTTGAGCAGCAATAATAAAGGAAATTCATTAGCTGATTTAAAGTGAAGTCAGAAACATTTAGGTTAGAGTTGAGTTAAGAGTGAAAGATTGGATAGTCTTCCTACAAATCTAACTATTTGTTGACTTCTCCGCTTGATTTATAATAACGTTTCTGAAGAATCGCAAATTGCGTCATTGAAGTGAAAACGATTTTAATAAGCAAGTGAATTCTGAAGTATTTATCATTCCACTGACTTCTAAGGAGAAAATCCTAAAATTGCAGTGATATCTTGTCACTAGTCCTGATATTATGGCAGAATTTTAATGAATATTACTTACCAATGAAAACGCCATTTATTTTCTTATACTGGACAGTCGCGTAACTAGTAATCGGTAGTACGCAGATCTTGGATCTCTGCATCCTTAAAGATCCTCGGGCATTGCTATCCACATCTAGTTCGGTACCATCATCTTCTGAGGCCACACTTCCTATCCTGTGCAACCTGCTGAGATACGAGTAGCTACTTAAAAACTTCACAGAGAGCAGAAAGGGAATCGAATTATCCACTTTGGAAAGCTTTAAAAGGTACTAAAAGACCTAAAGCCTCCGCGCCACCAAAAAGAAAAATAAACAATGAATTGGCGAAGGAAGATAAGGAGAAAGCTGAAAGGGAGACATTTATGCCCTCCAACGGTCAAGCCGAAAGAACGGAAAGTACTCGTATGTCAGGTAATCACACGATGACAAATACAATCCAGAATTGAATACGGACTATGGCAATTTAGAGAGATCTTAGAAGGCGTACCGCTGGGAAGAGTTCTTGGCCCACTTCTGTATCTCGTACATGCTCGGAACATACCACAAGAAGAGGGAACCGTTCTGGATACATGTGCCGATGAAACTGCTATATTAGAAGTAGGTACAACGATTGAAGGAACAACAGTGGAACTGTAAAGCGCTCTCAACAAAGTATCTGTTTATATAAATTTTACATACAGAAAAATTAGTGAATTTGGAGGCGTTACAATCCAGGATGGATCTGGGCCTCAGTTACAACCGCTCCGAGTGCTTTGTCGGGCTTCAGCTTAGATGTTGCTATCTTCACTTGTTTTTGTTTGTTTTTAAATGCATTTTATTTTATTCTTCTTACATTTACTATACTTACATGCTAACAGAAAAATGCTTAAATATTACCTTAAAATAACTTAACTAGCTTATACTAACTTAATGGCCCTCCAAACGGGCACTCTAAGCTAAACTATTGTATATTACTGTTTTATGTCTTTCGATGTCATTACAAATAATAATTACTATTCTTATACATCTACTTAAACTAAGAAAATAAGTATTTAGAAAAAACTTAGTGCCCGAACAATTTTTTTGTATTTATATAAAACTTATATTTTAACCTTAAACTACTTAGCCTAACTATATCTAACCTAGCTTAATTGTTAGCAAACTTAAAGTTGCTAATCTGATTATTAGCTAACCCAAGTTTGCTAACTTTAAACACTTAAAGCTACCCTAACCTATGTAAGTCGGCCATTCCAAAAGGAAAAATAAGGAAAAAATAAATAAAAATAAAAACAAAATGGCCCACTTTGCCTTTTGACTAGGCTAACTCGGACTTGAAGGAAACGACGAAGGAATCAGATCTTCTTGGTGCTGCAAAAAAACATCTTTTTTATCGCGGCTTAAAACCGCCCTACTAAACCTGAGACGTTCGATACTGCCGTGTACAACGTCTTTGTTGTAGTTGAGTCGTCCCTCACCCACTGCACGAGCTACGTGGAAGATTAGCGGCACCGCAAAGTTATCCTGTATAAGCCCTTTCATGTCAAGATAAATGAACGCTTCAGGGGGGACGAAGCCCTTCAAGCGCACACTCTCATGATATAAGTAGTTGGGGTAGTAGGCCCCAGATATCAGGTTATTGGACGAGATCATTGCTCTTGCAATATGCCTTCGAGTCAACTTAATAGCAAAGTTGTCCACTCTATTTAGATTCGCCCTGTTGTATAGGACCTCATTGGAATAGAATTTTATGTACTCCGATTCAGGCGTTCTGTAAAGGCGAAGGCAGACCCTAAGGCAAGCCCTCTTAAACACCCTAATCTTTTCCATTAAGCTTGCTCGTACATTGAACCACACGGGACACCCAAATACCAGCATGGGCCTGATAAGGGCCATGTAGCAGATTATCTTTACCCTCGCATCGAGTTGGCTGCTATAAAACAGTCTATTTGTGAGGGCAAAAGCGCCTTTAGCTCTGGCCAGGCAGCATCTACATTTTTGTTAAAATACAGAAACTGATCTAGCCAGATCCCAAGGTATCTGACTAGATTTCGACAGCCAAGAGGCTGTCCGTGTTGTCCAATGATCGAAAACTTTCGCCAATTTTTCTGGTATCCCTAGAGGCTCCAGACAACGGCGTCCTAAAGAGAATGGTTTCCGACTTCTGAAAGTTGATTTTCAACTTCCAGTCATCGCAAAACCGCCTTATTTGTTCGAAGTCACGTTGCAAAAGCATATTAATGACTTCGATTTTTGGACCTGATCTGTACGCTATCAGATCGTCTGCGTACGCTATGCTATGAGGAAGTGAACCTATCAAATCACTTGTGTAAATGTTGAATAAGATCGGCGAGTTAACCGCACCTTGTTGCAGACCGTTTTTAATGTGAAATGTTCCAGCAGAAGTTGCATCGCCATTTTTTACGATGAACTGTCTGTAGGTAAGCATATTATAAAGAATGTACAAGAGAGGTTTACTGATTCCCAAACTAGCCAGCTTGTAGAAAAGACCTTCTAACCATACAGTGTCGAAAGCCTTCTCCAAGTCAACTAGGCAGGCACCAGTACACTGTTTTTTGGCTTTATTCCATTGGATATCGGACACCAGTTTAGACGCGGCATGTGAGATAGCATGTCCTGCCTTAAAACCGAATTGATTATCCGGAACTATATGTTTGTCTTCAACCCATCTAGTCAGAGCTCTATTGATTACTTTTTCGAACACCTTACTGATATTCGGAAGGAGACTTATCGACCGGAGATTCGCCGGATTGGATATATCCTTTCCCCTTTTGGGGATAGGTTGAACCACCGCCGTGTTCCAATGCGCTGGATAATGTGCATTATTCATTGCATTATTAAACAGGGTGGTATAAATGTCCACCTCTTCTAGAGGAAGATGTCGAAGCACGATGTTCGGAATACCAACAGTCCTCACTGATTTCTTACTTCTGATTGTGTCGAAGATCTCATGGAGTTTTTCCTTCGAAATGAACGGGGGAAGGTCACCTTCTCTGGCAATGACATTATTTGCCATATTTTCGTCGCTGAACCGGGTGAAACCATAGCCCTCGGATCGCCAGTTCTCTACTTCATTTCGAATATAGAAGTTGTGCACCAAGACGCGATTGTCCAGGTCATAATTAAGGTCAATGATATCATTGGCCTTGTATACTTCCTGGAAAGTCGCCCCTATGGCCTCAACCTTCTCCTGTGGATCCTCGACAAAAAAGAAGTCGTCATCATCAGCGGCCTCATTTGTATCAATGCCTGCTATTGTTAGTAACCGTTCGTTGTCTGTTGTCCGGGGTATTTTAAGACACTGAAGGTCGTTTTGATTTTGCGGGAACATATTCGGGTTGCTGGTGTTTACAGCCCGAACCTTGTTGTTCCAATACAAACTTACAGCAATTCTGTAATTCTCTTTGATTAGCATTTGAATATTTTTAATCGACGACTTCAGTGTCCTAATTTCTGGGTCTTGTCTGTCTGTAAACAGTCTGTACAAGTTTTTAAGTTTTGTCAGAAGTCTACTTTTCTGTCGGTGCAGTGCGTCAGTAGTAGGATTGCAGAACAGATTTTCGTTAGTCGTTTGTTTATACCGCGATATTGTAGTGTCCATAGTTTGTTTTATTGTCTCGTCCATTCGTTTATTCCGCAATTTCATTGGGAACTGTGATTTCGGTGCTAAAACCGCAATGGTCGCTGTCATACACGAATGTGCGCAGACAGTTAAGCGTTTGTAAATTCGTACCTGTCAGTCGTATACGTTCGTCATACAGTAATAGATCCAAATAAGACCCGTTGCTAAAAATGAAGAATGATTTCAGATGAACTGATACAAGGCCCCAAAAGAGGCCTGCAAATTTAACAATGCAAACGTTTAAATGAAGGCAAGCTGTCCTCCTTATTTGTTAGAATCACTTTTCAGAATAAATTCCAAATTTACAGCGTAGTAAATATTAAGTTAACTAAAAGAGAGATCTTTACCTGCCTCGATAGAGCAGCGTTCAAAATATATGAAATATTTAGCCACTGGCATTCGCTCTTTCGAAAAACATTTGGAAGCTCTTTGCAAAGAATCAATTAAAAATAGTATAATATGAGAAGCAAAGACTCCGATGTAGCTCTCAGCACTTTTTTCAACTCACCGGTTGACATGGTGTGTCATGTCATCTGTCATCTGTCATGTGTCGTTCCTAAAGGAAGACAGAGAAAACCTAATAATTCGACTCCAAAATTTCAAGGTGCACAGGTGGTATTAGTACCCGAGTATATAAGGCCAAAAAAGTGGTCGAAGGGAGTTATCAAGCACACTTTTAGCAATAAAATGTAGAGAGGCCTAACACAAGATGGATATTTAAGGCGCTACGAGATCCAGATTCATCCGTGGCACTAATTGGAGGCAGACAACACCCCATTAACACCATTCAGATTTGCAATGGGGGTGAGCGTTGTTCTGATAAAGCTCGGATATAGCCGAATCAAGCGATCAGCCAGTCCAGTTTATCAAACGAAGTTATGCAACCAGCAGCTCCACCACCTTAAGTGCTATGCACTGTGCGATTTGAAATCTAGTGCTAGATTTTGAAGCGTTGGTTAAATATTGTCCGAGGAGATGATGTAATAATATCTTGAATATGAAATTTATTGTGATTTGAAACTTGGCTTGTAAAAATTTACCAAGATGTGGTCTTCCTATTGGTACATTACCTCCAGTGTACAGTTGGCTGTACATATGCAATATATTACCAGAAATGACCTACTTGTCTGGATCACCATTAAAATCGCCCACGACGATTTTTATGTCTTATTTAGAGAATTGCTCTTAGGTTTTGCCGTGTGATTTGAAGAATTTATTAACCATTTTCACCTGAATCGTCGTCATGTGCTCGAAAATAACAAGTTCATATCCGAATATCAGTCAGCGGTTACCCGACAAATGCCGAACCGCTGGTCCTAATGAATATCCAAATGTTATTAGCCTGTCTAATGTAATAATAGCATGAATGTGTTCTCAAAGCTTGTAGGGGCTTATTGCGGGTTAATCAGGCAATACCTAGAGATACTGTTACCCAGGCCAGATGACAAAGTATTCCACGAATATTAAGTACGAGTATTACATGAGAATACTGGCAATATGTATTCTTATTTTCCTACTGAACGAATGTTCCCTCCGGATTTATAACCCTTTCTAGCCTTATAACTATCTAACTTCTGGCAAATGTACTATACTTCCTGTATTGCGTTCTAATACTTTCCTCCTTCTTTATGGAAAAAAACAAACTACATTTTCGAAAATCAATGAAAATGTACTTTGGACAACTCGCTGCATATTAAAAGGATATTTCAGGACAAGCTAAACGAGAGGAAAAAACATTTTTTTTTCAGGAATAAAACTTTTTTGAAACTTTTCTCCGATAGGGAAATTCTGAAATTTTGTTGCGTGCAAATAACTTGTAAAATAGCTCTGCTCAACATTGTACCCCAGAGGTTTGTGCGTTGTTATGCAAGAGATTCTGTAAGTAGACTCATGCCTGCTCTACCCTGTAGTGGAATTAATTTACCAAAGAATTGATCTTTTCCGAAGTTTTATTGTTTCATGTCGAAGAAGTTTCCTAGTTCAGATGACAAGAAACAAAAAAAAAAGAAAAAAAAAAACAAAATACAAATTGATATTCTTGTACAAAAAATACCGTCGAAGCAGGACAATGATTTGCATATCTGCGATGGATGTCAATCTATGTTCTGGTGTCCCTCGAGCGCAAAAGGTGTGATTGAAAGGTCTTTTGTTGGATTATTAGGTGAAAGATAGAAGATATTGGAAAAGTTTCAATTTAACGTCATCAATTTGTGGGGGTTGGTGACATTTTATAGGCTTTCTGACAGGAAACAGTGGATTATAAGCTTTGATAGAGTAGTAATTGATCTGAAGTGTATTGTGGTTTATCCAGAGAGAACACAGATGAGGAGCGAGATGGGCGATTTCACTAAAACGACAGTCGATTGGGAGCAATTACCTGTTGAAGGTTTGAAAAAGCTGCATATCTTGTCCTTGAGAAGTTACTACTTCAATTCCTTTAAATTTACACAAATCATGCTAGAAGCTCATCATGTTGAATATTAAAGAATTTCTTTAACAACTTCTAGACACTGAACATTTTGATGATGGCGGGTCAATAAGTCCGTGACTTTTGGATTAAAACACAGATTTTTTGATAAAAAAATAATTTTATTTTTCAACGTAGTCTCCCTTGAGCTCTATACACTTTGTCCAACGCTTCTTCAATTTTTTTATCCCTTCCAAAAAAAATGATTTGTCGAGGTCCTCAAAATAGGCCTTTGTTTGCGAGATGACTTCATCATTGGAGTCAAATCTTTTTCCACCAAGCCATTTCTTCAGGTTTGGGAACAAGAAGTAGTCGCTCGGAGCCAAATCTGGAGAATAGGGTGGATGAGGGAGCAATTCATAGACCAATTCATGGATTTTTGCCATGGCAACTGCACATGTGTGCACCCTTGCATTGTCTTGGTGGAAAAGAACTTTTTTCTTGGCCAAATGAGGTCGTTTTTTTTTCAAATCGTCATTGAATCGGTCCAATAAGTTGGCATAATATTCCCCATTGATTGTTCTTCCCTTTTGAAGGTAGTCAATGTGGATTATCCCGCGTGCATCCCAAAAAACAGTCGCCATAACTTTATTGGCTGACAAACCCACCTTGGCCTTCTTTGGCGCCGATTCACCCTTAGAAACCCACTGTTTTGACTGTTGTTTGTTCTCTGGTGGTTACAAAACGGCGCAAAAACTCCTCCATATTGCATTGCATGAGCATAAATGCCGATGGCAAAATCCCCAACGATGCCTTCTCTAAGACGCCAGCGACTTTGAGGGAAAAGTTTAGTAAATAACTAAATCAGTTCTGTAGCAATATCGGCCATAGAAGTTCATTTGAAGTCCTACAAACATATAGCTGTTCTCTGGCCCAACTTTTGCTCGTTAAACTCGTTAAATTGAATGCAACCAGCTATTAGGCTAGAGACACATTACAAATTTTGAGGTTCAGGACCCTTTTGGTTTACTGAATACGAGTAGATCTTATCTTTCAGGAATCATGGTATTTAATGTGTTCGGCTTCCAATTTAGGTAGTGATGGTAAATACGACAATACAGAAGAAAGAGCTGACGCTGCCGCAAGAACGACTTTCTGTCATTCTTCGTTTATTTTGTAGCTTATGTCTGCTTAAACTAATCTTGCAAGTGAAGATGGTGAGAGTGAGTTTGGCACATAAAGGTAAGTTCTCAGTCTTTTTGATCGCTCATCATATAGAAGTGTAAAACCCCTTATATATCCGAAATCACAGATTTGTTTATTCCACATTCGTGGTTCCTGCATGGATATTACGTGAGGTTGTGCATGCAGAAGGGAAAGCCTCGGACATAGGGATGCATAAGTAGATTTGGGAATCTAAAATGTTGATCTGAGTAAATATAACACAAAAGTACCTCGAAGATCTCCCACTCTTCAGGGTTATGGATATGAAGACGCAGCACCACCGTTTCTCCATTTATTTCAGTTGCTCCGTAATCCATAAGATACCCAGAGTGTGCTGCGATTAGATAAAACCCTCAAAAGTCTCAGTTCCCTGTGGTGGAGGTGGGATTCAAGGGAAGGATTTGCTCATCCGTTCAAGATCTTCTCACTGAGAATTTGCATTTAATTCAACTGTTCGGACTAGTTCTCACAGTTGTTCTACTCAGTGCTTGCATATCATCTCATACAGACCGTTTTCATTGCCAGACTCTCCAACTAAGAGGCTATAGTTGTACACTTTTAAGTAAGCCTCTTAATGCTTGACGTGTCATAATTTTCTTGGAGGTCTATTTTCCGCCGACATCCAAATTCCATCCATCCAAACTGCAAACTAATACTAAAAGCAGCACTAGTTTCAGGCAGAGTTGTGAGCTGCAAATGTCATCATCAGAGTATTTGACATCATGAAACTTCTATCGACCAGACTACGACCTTCACTGGTTGTGCTGGATTTCTTAGCCGGATTCTGGTAGAACTTTATAATTTTTGAAGAGACAGCCAAAATCAGAGACTGGTGCTTCTTTGGCACCTGATCCTGAACCTCAGGAGAGACCAGCCTCTGAACTGCCCCAACTACAAAGGCATCAAACTTCTAATCATGGATGATCATGCCGATGCTGAATGTACACTGCCCCATCAAGGTGAACAACACACTGAGATCTTCGATATGAAGGGGGATTTAGACAAGGCGATGCGCTGGCATGCAATTTCTTTAAGAGCATTCCTGAAAGTTTATTGCAAAACTCACCTGTGAACACAAGAGGCACGATGATATTGATGTCAGTGGCGGTTTCGCGAATATTTTGAAAGAAAACATCGAAATCGGGTTTAACGGTCAATGAGGGAAAGACCAAGTATAAGCTTTTAAGGCGAAAATTCGTTGATTTTCGGCGCGTCTGCATAGACAATGAGTGAGGGAGGAGATGCAAGGACAAACAGTTTGGACTGTATAGCAAAATCGAACGACGATCCGCCCCCGAGGGAGAGTGCAGTTGTGGAAGAACGCGACTCATGTCGCGTAGTATACAAATGTATGTGGGCGTCAACCACCTCAGCGCTCGAAGCCGTACAAAGTTCCACGACTACGGGTAACGAATCACTAACTCTAACTCTGAACTATTAACTCCAGCCCTTAATATTTATTCAGAAGGAGTCATAGTGCTACAGAATGTCAACCGAGTTGACAAAACGTGATATTGTTTAAGTAAGTAGATCAATCAAATGTTAAAAAAAAACATCAGCAAACTCTTGGCCGCAGTAACGAGGACATTCCAATAGATTGGGCACCCCATCGATTCAATTTTGAGGTACGCAAGCGCCTTAACTTATCAAAAATGCGCTGAATATTGCCTTCATAGGCCTCGATAGCTTACGGCTTATCTGCGTATACTAGGGGCCTTACAAAGCTTCAAAGAAAGTGATCGAGCAGACTCAAACTTCCTATTGGTGGCCCATTTACTGGTCTATCTTAGTTGTATGTCAAAAATTAACTGGAAGATCCTGAATATGATCTCACCATAACTAGCAAGTGATCTTCTACAAATTTAGTATAAATATGACGTTCAGGTCATCATCGGCGATTTTAACGCCAACCCTGACATTGATAGCTCGGTCGGAGAGTAGAGTATCCACGAAATCACCTTCGGAAACGGAGACAGGGTTATTGTTTTGATGCGGAGCCTCCGAAAAATTGTCAAAGCTTCTCTCGGAGCAGAGAAAATACTGGCCTTATCGTAAACATCTTCAGAATGACACCACTTCCACTGGCTGCTGCGATTTGGCCAGTATCAAATATTTGTAGTCCGCACCATGATTTAAAACATTATATCGTGGGAGCCAGGCCACCCGGACTTCGGCCCCCTAGTGGAAGCGCCGCGGTGGCTGTGGTTTATAGTAAACCTGAAAACGAAGGAGGATTTTTCCAGTCACACAAGTAGAGGGGCAATAAGTACTGGATGCCGTGACCCTAAGATCGGCAACAGGTTTTAGGTCGGCCTGGTCTCAGAACTTGTGCAAACAGACATTTTTCATATCTTAATATACACGAAAGAACCTGGTGGCCTAATGAAGAAACTGTTTGTGGACATTGCGATAGACGCAAGGATGTCCGATCATTCGAAGCAGCTTATCTCTTCTTGGGCCATAATCCAGTTGTATCTATCTTGACAGTCGGGCGTATGGAGTAGTTTTCCAAAAGCGAACTCAAGTGTATAACGAGCTCTACGACCACAAAAATGCCTCGATCGGGGCCTGAAATTTTTATGAAGAATGAAGTTTTATTACAGCAAATAGGAATATGCAAAAACTGTAAAGTCCGAATTGGAATCTACAAACACAAAGTAGAAAAGATTATACAGGAGTTACAGTCGATGCTAAAAATCTGAAAAGAGTATTATTGCAGACTACTAAGCGATGATGACGAGCAACATGCCACCCACAGTAAGAAAGGGCCATTCAAGCTGGATGATTACAGCCCAAACGTCTTTCTTCACGATCAGGATAAAGTGAGGATAGTGATTTCCAAGCTCAGTTCTAACAAAGTTGTAGGGCCCGATGGCTTTCCGGCCAAGCTATACAAATCAGTGTTTAATTATTGAATATGGTGCAGACTTGGACTTTTGTTTTTAAATTTAGGTCGACGAGTGGAATCGAAGCATTGCTTGTCTAGTCGTAAAATAAGGAAAATAACCAATATTGAATGAATCTCTTAAGTCAACGTCATTATCGCCTCAGAAAAGTCAGTAGCCCTCTTATGTAGTCGACATTGACAAAATGTGAAGAACACAGCAAATTGTCGATGAGCCGTTTCCGACTATTGAAGCAGAAGCCGCAATGAAAAGGACGTTATGCAAGAAACTGATCATCTGAGTTATGCTTAGCAATATTGACGAAATCGGATAGAAATGCTCTCAAGCGATAAAGAAGATCAATTTTCGGGTAATTTCCGGTCCGGTGGCATCAATGGAGAATGAAGAAGAGGTCTCAACAGCGTACTGTATGTGCTGTTTGGATAACCCATCTTAAGCGCATTGACGCCAGTGCCAACGCCCGAAAAGTTTAAGACTCCAATCTATAGGGGCAATGCTGCAATGGACGAGCCCCACCCTGGACAATAGCGCTATCTAACATTGGTAAGTAAGTACAATTTGAGAATTGGGTGTTAGCAATGATGTCGGACAAGAATGCTAAAATTTATCTTTCATATTACGGTTGACAAGGAGTCCTTTTGGGGCAAGTATAGAACAAATTGTAGAAAATGTTTGGAAAATGAATGCCAAAAATTTTATCTACTGAGTGGGGTGAAAAGTAACCTCCTTGACCGCCAGAATGCGCTGCTACTGCAAAAAAGGTTATGGTGCCTTAAAGTCCATTCATATTTAGGCAGACATGCCAAATTTCAGTGCGATACTGTCTTTAGTTTTGTTTTGACAGCTGATTGTTGTTGAAGTTTTTGGCATCATGTTGAGTATGGACAAAAACGATTTTCGTTCTCTCATAAAACCTTATTTTTTGAGAGGCAAAACGACGAAGGAAACAAAAGAAAAGTTGGATAAGTATTACGGGGCGAATGCTCCGTCAGATTATACCGTCAAATATTGGTTTCGAGAGTTTCGTGGTGGCCGCAACTCCCTAACGATAAAGTCCGCAGCGGCAGGCCCTCCGATGCGGTTACAGAGGACAATGTCAAAAAAATACATGAAATGGTGTTGGCTGACCTGAAAGTGAAGGTGCGCTAGCTAGCAGATACCACAAAGATTAGTACTGAGCACACACGCCATATTTTGGGCAATATTCTGCATATGAAAAAGTTATCCTGCCCCTAGGTGCCGCGCATGCTCACTCCTGACCAAAAACACGAACGCGAGAATCGGAATCGGAATCGGACGCACTTTTGGCGTCGATTGGTAACTATTGATGAAACCTGGATCCACTATTACACACCAGAGAACAGAATGAGTGCCCGGCAATGGACTGAAGCTGGCACGAGTGCTCCGAAGCGGGCGAGGGAGGCTCAATGGTTCAGAAAGATTATGGCGTCGGTTTTCTGGGATTGTCATGGCATACTCTTCGTGGACTACCTCAAAAAAGAAAAAACCATCAACAGCGAGTATTACTGTGCATTATTGGAGCGATTGAAGGCCGAAATCGCTTCAAAATGGCCTCACATGAAGTGAAAAAAAATTTTGTTTTTGCAAGATAATGCGCCGGCTCATGAGAGCATCGCAACCACGGCTAAAATCAATGACTTACGGCTCCAATTGCTGTCGCATCCACCGTATTCACCCTATTTGGCTCCCTCGGACTATTATCTCTTCCCAAAGGAAATCGTCGGAGGAGTATTTTGCAGACCTTTCGGAAAATTACTTTTCGGACGGGATCAAGAAGTTGGAAAATCGCTGGAATAAGTGTATCAAGCTAAAAGGGGACTATATTGAATAAAATAAAAAAACATTTAAAAAAAAATTTTTTTCATTCCCAAGGAGGTTACTTTTCACCCCACCTAGTATTGGAAGGCAGGAGTTATTATAGTAAGTTACTTAGTAAGTTCAGTTATTAGCTCTATAGAACTAAGGGCTTTAAAAGTGTCCAAAGGGCAACATTTTAGCACACTTTTTATACTGAAACATTTAGGAAAGAAGTGGGTTGTAAAAATCTGAATGATAGTCAGATCAGATTGCTTGGGGAATTAATGCAATTATCCGCACTAGTACAGAAGATGAGATCAAGCTGTCTGGTTACCGAACTAAATTTCAAAAGACCCAAGTCCGTAAGGTAGTTGATGAGGAGACTTGGCCTATACAGCAGTGAAATGAAGAATTTCAGTCTGAAACCATTCAAACTCGGTGGCTGGAGTCCACATGACAAATGGTAAAAACCATGAGCTGGGCTGGCTAAACGGGCCTAGCTTAAGAACAAGGTCTATGTCTGTAAACGAGAAACACTTCTGACAATCGGCCAAAATCTGTGAATAATAATGATACAATGAGAGCCCGCATTTGTAAGGCTGACGGGGGCACACATTCAGCTAGCATTGTCCTTCAAACATTCAGTGAAGCATTCATCGCCATTAAATTATTTTGTTTAATTAAAAAAATTGTAAAACCAAACTAAAATGAAATTAAACACAACATATTGTATTATTCATAAAATTTTCTTGTTTATTTTCTCCTCACGTTATCAAGTAAAATACCTCAACTATATCATTCCATACTTTGATTTGTGAAATAAAAATTTTACAAAATATATTATATAATTGTGCATACAGTTTAAACATAAATTTATTAACAGTAATTCATTTTATTTATTTATCATATATCCATTTTAAAACTTAAGTGCAGTTAACTATTAGAATTTCCATCATACACTGAATTTGAATTATTAAACACTTACTTTAGTAATGACATACTTTCACTAGACCTAAATCCTATTGCATCTTAATTGTTAAAGTAAAAAATAAATTTTAATTGTTAACTTATCAAAATAATTTTGTTTGATCGATTCATTTTTGTATCTTTTTTACTTTTAAACTTTTTACAATGATATTACGCACGCGTTCTGTTTTCAGTTGATTTTTATATTTTTTTTTTAAATATTTCTCTTTTTTTCAAGTTGGGAACTGGCTTTTTTGAAAGTGTTTTTATTTTTACCTTAAACCTAGTTTTTCTGTCTTTTTTATTCTTTAATTTAAGAAAAAGCCTATTTTCTTGCCTTTTTTTTAAATATATATTTGTTTTTTGTTTTTACAATGAATTTCAAAATATGAATTTCGGTTTTTTTTGTTTTGAGGTTAAGAAGAATTTTTTTTGAAAAATTTAGGACTTTACATTTGGCATTTAAAATTGTTTTGAATTTTTTTTTAGTGCGTTTTTTATTTTTTTTTATTTTTAGTTAACTAGTCTAGACCATGAGGAAGTACTCGTACATAGTTACCTAAAGCAGTCTACGTAGTTGAGGAGGGACGTTGATGATACAAGGGCTAATAATATTGTACCCAGCCAGTGGAGTCTTAGGTGGGAATTTGCCGCTGATGTACCTACAAAAACAATGATCTTAGTAAATAGAACAGATAATAGGTTTATTTTTAATTATCACCTTGAGCTCTGGATTTAGCGGCAACTGTTTCACGTGACTCAAGCGCTGGGGCTCTTTGTTGTTTGTCACTTTCGACACTTTCTTCATTACTCTGCCAATAGAGGGAGGAAATTTTCGCCACACACTGTAACAGAAGCTGAATTAGGGATAATACCAGTAAAATTTACATATGTATTCGTCTTACCTTTAGTTTCATGTCACCGTTCTTGAAGTGATATCCTCTGACACGGAATTCAAGACCTAATCGGGCGATTTCAAGACCTTCTCTCCCCACAATGATGTTGTCAAATTGTTTGAGGTATGAACGATTCGCTGGCTCTCCATTTATAAGCCAACTTAAATGACAGACAGGTTTTGATGGGGCCGATGTACAATTGACACGAACGATATCTCCAATTTGATACCGTGGTAGTCCACCTGTTATTTTGGGACCATGATTCGGAGTCACTATAAATAAAAATAAAAAATTATGAAGATATGCGTAAACGGTATTCGTAAGAACTTTTTAAAAATTCATTAACTATGAGAGAGAGAGAAAAAATAAATCAACACACTTCTGATCAAATCCTACAAACTGAGATGATACGCACTAAGGTAAGAGGAGCTTTAGTAACTCGATGAGGTATTGCAACATAACTAGTTTTCAGTCACTCAGTTTCAGGCGATCCAAAAGTTGGTAAATTGTAAGTGCAGTGGAAACGGATAAACCTTGTTTGTAGAGCTTCAATGCTCAGTATATGGGTGGTAAATTGGAAATGCAGATTAAACAACGCCTTTCATGCACGATCTCTCGCCAAGTGCCGCCAATGATGCAGTTCAAGTTGCTTTAGGTCCTGACTCGTCGTGTTCAGCTTATAACATTATTGTCATCAGCGAATGCAAATAATTGCACTGACTCAAAAAAGGTGGTACGAATGTTGTCTGCCATTGTTTTTGGATCATTTTCCACCTGGCTGCAACAGAGAGAATTTTTCATAGCCTGACATGGAAAGATTTAGCCGGTAGAGCGTCTAAAAATTACTCAGCTGTATCGCAAAAGTCACTGTTCTAGGAGGAATATGCTTCGTATATATAGCGGCGGTAGCGAAGAATGGTTGTGATTAGTCGATTCGCTGCCATTCCCAATAGCTTGGTTTGTCACATGCATACAACCTGGCATATTTTGCTTGAGAAAAAATTTAATCCGTATAAGAACTGAAGCTTGCCGACCTCAAGAATCGTCACTGTTTCAGTCGCTATATTCTTGGAAAGCTTCAAGAGTATCCATTGCTTTCGACCAAATGCTCAGAAATGAGGCCCGTTTCTGGCTTAATAGCTACGTGAATAAGCGAATAAGTCGTATTTGAGGTGTTGATCAACCACCCGAAAAAGTTCAAGAGCTGCCATTGCACCCAGAAAAAATAGTCTTTTGGTGTGGTTTTCGAGTTGGTGGAATCTTCTTAAAACTGAGGTCGCCGGAAGGTAACTGTGAATAGCGCCTGTTATTTCGCCTTAATAACGATCTTTTTGGTCACCTTAATTGAAGCTCGTCCAAATGGCACTTGGTTCCAACAAAGCGGAACCAACCGTTGAAATTATGCCTTTTTTGCGAAAAAGATTTGGTAACAGTTGATGAAATGTTTTGGACTACGTAAAGTCTAATGGATAAGCCGTCTTTAATTGAGGAATTGGAGGACAACATTACTCAAGTTATTGGTCAAAAACCAGTCGTGAAGCGTAAGTTGTAAAATCTTTCAAGTACATTCCTATGTACTCGTACTTTTGAATTTTTATAGCAATCTCAACTCTGTAAGTGACCATAACATACTACGTTCAACAAGTGGGTTCGTTTTCTTTTTTGATCTCTGATTCTGCTTCATGGAAGAAAAATATATAAGGTCATCCAATTCGTGGTCAGGGTTTAACAACCCTGTTCCTAGCACATACGTCAAATCGAACTGTCATTCGAGGCTGTATATGCTAAGGTTTAAGGTGTGTCATTTTATAATATGGATAGTTTAACAACGGTGGGGTGCTACAGAAATAGGGTAGACACTGAGAGATGTTAGCCTGGCGATATTCAGTGCTGCCACTGTTTTTTACATACGAGTATCAATTGTACGATGTCCATCTGGACTTGACCTGCTAAACTTATAAGCGCGAGTGCTGAGTTTGGGAAATAGGTTCAATTTAAGTTGGTTCTACTTATGCAAGGCATTTAGACTTTAATGGATTCAAGAACAGTCCATTTCTATTCAAACAAAGAGCAACCTTTTCCAAGTCTCTATTTATGTTACACGCGGAATCTTCTATGAGCCCGAGTGGACCTCTATTTAATATAATAATTGGACATCATCAGCATACATTTGTATTGTGGATGATCTTATCACGATGGGGAGTTAATTGATAATAATATTACTTCACTAGAAGAAAATCTGTTGGGGTGTGTCATAAGGTACATCACTAGCCACCAAAACGGACCCATCGCGATCCCTGTGGGACCAGTTGAATTTAACTTCAAGTGACAAAAACCTAAACAATCTCCCTGGTAAAACATCCGATGTCTTTACAAAAGCCAAAAAGGACTTTGAAATCTGTGCCGTCTAAGTTTTCGCGCAATTGCTACACATGCACACAGTTTGTGTGTTATGTCCTCGACCTCCACAGAATCTAAAAATGTCCGTATTTGTTATTTGGAGCTTCTTTGCGTGTTTTAGCAGGAGACAGTGTCCTGTCAGGAATTCCATTAAAGTCCTAAGCTTATCCCTGTTCAGTTTAATCAGCTTTCTCTTTTCTTTTACCATCGAGAAGTGGCCATAGAGCCTTGGAAACCCTATGTCCTTTCAGATTCGACCACCTATGTTAACATTGGCAGTCTTTATTGTCTTTTCCTTGATAGTGCCTCCTACTGTGCAGATTGAGCATTGTGCTGACTATATCAGAGCTGATGTCGGATGATTCCGTGGCTTAAGGCCGCATGGCGTCAAAGGTGGTTGAATATTGGCTTCCAATGTTTCAAGAGTTGCTGATTTGTGCTGATTTGTGGGTATAATCCAATGACTTAACATAGCCCCACAAAAAGTAATCGAGAGGCGTTAAGTCACACGAGGATTTTCTTCGCTCCATATATGGCAAATTTGCTTGTTGACGAAGCCATTAAACTAGAAATGAGCTTCATCACTGAACACAATTAACCCAATCAGCAAAAATGCGACGTGAACGATGGTCACTTGGCCTTAATTCTTGCACAGGCTGTATTTTATAGGCACGTAAGCCAAGATTTTTACGTAAAATTTTCCACGTAGTCGAAGGACAAAGGCCAACAAGTTGAGCACGGCGACGAATCGACATTTCGGTGTCTTCTTCAACACTTCGCGCTACAGCAGCAATATTCTCGTCGGTACGAACATTTCTTTGTCTTGTTGATGGTTTTGAATTGAGAAGAGTTAAATTAGTGCGAAAACGATCAATAACTGCACGAATTGCTTGCTCACGATAGATTTTTTTTTTTTTCAAGGTAAATTTCCACAATTTAGAAGCGTTATTCTGGCGTTAAACGATTTGTGATGAATTGTCAAACCTTACTGAACAAAAGTGTTTACACAGTTCGACATTGAAAGCTATCAAACCATAGACAACAACAATCGAAACTTGTCATGCAGCTAAAAAAAACACCTTTTAGAAGACACATGGGCGAGTAAAGAGGAGCTGGGCACATAGCAACAATTCTTGGAAGAGACTAAGTATGTACTCGTAAAAGTTGAGAAACAGGGAAATATTTAATAAAAATAAATTAAGGCGTTCTTGCATTTTCATTTGCATCCATACCCTTATAAAGTTTAACTCGATCAAGAATTAAAGTCAACTCATCACTGAATGCTTAGAACATATGCCGATTGAGTGCGGATAACAAACGACATAATTCGCGTTTCGGTGATGTGAACTGGCCTCCAAGATAATGTGATTTGTCGCCGTTGGATCTCATTTTGTGTGGCTATTCAACAGTTCGTCTTTCTGAACAGAATCTGCAATCTTTTGACTCTTTGAACATGAATATTCGTTAATTTATGGCCGTGTAAGTACCCGATTTGTGTCGAAAAGACATCCAAAAATTACCTTGGTAGAATCCTGTCATGTCATTTAACAACATGTTAAAATAAAAATCTGATCAAATTTTAAGTCATAAATACTATACAACAAAGTCGCTTTCCGTGTCTGTCTGTTTGGCCGCTAACTTCTCCTAGACCACACAACGGATTTTGATGCGGTCTTCACCATCATTTAGCTAATTGTTCACGGAAGGTTTATATACTATATATAATAAAACCTAATTAGGTTTTTCTGTAAGTAAAATAAAGCAATATCTTGATACCAAGTCGCCGAAAAATAAATTTATATTGCTTACGTAAGAGATACATACTTAAAAGCGCCTACACACAATGCAACTTGTACACACAATTTCTAGGACGTTTGAGTACGACGCTACATACATCCCAATTTGCCAGTCCAATCTAGGATTTCGTACGAATAGGTAGTCATGTGGGTGTTTTCGAAAGACAAAAAATCTAAATTACATGCATTCAAATTTTCTTTTCATTTTTAAACATGTTGTAGTTCTACCTGCAACAAATCTGTATTCAATGAAATCTGAGAGTGGAATTAATGCCTAGACACGGCCAGTAAGTAAAATTAATATTGTTAAGTAAATTGAGCTAATTTTAAGCATTTTTTTGTTTAGCATTAAGGTATTGCTGAATTAAAATAATAAAAATGCAAAAAAAAAAACGGCACAATTTTTACGAAGTTTTTGAGGGGAGAAGAGAAATTGTGAGATTGCCCGAGCCAATCTGCCCTCCATGCGAGACAATTTTCCTGCTGGTTGCAATTGCAATCGGAAATTGGAATAGTGGGCCAGCGCACCCTAGACTATTTTTACCCCGGGACACAACATTCCACATGTACATTGTTAAGTGGCAGAAACGTGGGGTTACTACATGTCCATCTGCTGGTATGGTTAGTGAACAAAATTAGGCCGGATCAAAACCTTTCAACGGAGGAAACAAGGGACTCCAGTTGAAGGTTTCCCTGGAGTTAAAAAAACTGATGCTATGTGGTTCATCCCAACAACAGTAAATTTTTTCACTTGAGAATGCTACTATATGTAACTATGCAAGGAGTAACTAATAATACCTATAAAGCAGCATGCATAGCGATGGGTCTTTTAAAAGACGACTCTCAATGGGACAACACATTAACGAAAGCTACTCTTTGCAGGTCATTAATGTATTTAGCGTTATAGCGTTTCGTCAGGTGGCGGATATTGTATCTCTCTGGAACAAATATAGGCAAAGTATGGCCGAAAATATACTGAATGGGTGTCCTGTTGTTTTATTGCGAAACCTTAATCCACCTAAATTGTGCAATGGCACACGTTTCCAAACTTTTGCTATAGAGTGCAAAAATCTGACCGGATGTCGAGCTGGGAAAACTGTGTTTATTTCCCGGATTCCATTGATACCAATGGATCTTTCATTCCAATTCAAAAGATTGCAGTTTACAATAAAATTATCATTTTCAATTACTATTAACAAATCACAACTTCATACATTCGACGTTGCGGGCTTTGACCTAAGCGTTTAGTGCTTTTCCTAAGAACAGCTAAACGTAGCGCGTCACTTCCAAACAAAATTTGATCGTATTGTGTAACCAAAAGTCAGCTACAAACATTTTTTATATAGAAATATAAAAGGCAGTACTTCACATTCTTCACGTCTTTTGTTTTCTAAATTATACTCGTGCGAAGCTGGGGCGGGTCGCTAGTACTGAAATAAAGCTTTGATCAAATTTTAATTCATAAATATGTTTTATTTAAATGTACTTTAGGAAGCACAAAATGGATGACTCAGTATTAGCCCATACACAGACTTTCTTAACATTTTTACATCAGAAATCGAAAATCCTTTAAAAGAGCGTTTCTCCCAGACCCATCCATTCTCAAATATCGTTGTGGCACACCATAACCTACAGCCTAACTACACTTTTACTCCCACACAGCAATTCATCACTTTTCATCTGGGAAAAAGCAATTGAATCGCCACTTTACGAATTCCTATTCAAACTTCAAATAACCGAAATCCAAAAAAAAAAAAACAGAAAGAAGTTTCCTTCATTCTCAATTCCAAGCAATTGACGATGAATACGAACTTGCGGTGGTGGACTGGGCGTTGACCATAAAATAAAAAAAAATAAAAAAAACTATTCACTACTTATCTACTTTCTTTGGTCGTAAACATTCGGAAAAATAAATAAACCAAGAAGCTATGAATATTTTTGTAATTTGCTTCCCATAACCCGCCGAGGGCGGCAAATTGAAATTCTCTCAGAAAGGAGGACAACAACTACGCCCCGAGCGGCAAAATGAAATACTGTTTTGGTGGAGACCTTCCCTTAAATTGAATTGTAAAGATTAAATACCAGTAAAGTTGATTTTTACTAAAACTTTCTGGTAAAGGAATTTTTGAAATATTATCGCCTCGGGTGAAAGTTTTGTAAGGATTTATCGATTGTTGCTGACATTCATTTGGAAGATCGTCGAGTCTACTTTGTCTTTGGAGAGACTCTTTTGAAATGTTTCAAGTACTCGAACCTGACACTGTTCGTAACATGACATCAAAGGGCACGAAGTAATGGTTTTCATATTTCATTGTCGTAAAATGGACAAACTCAGTTGATGGAGACCCCAATGCTATCGAACGGATTGTTGATAACATCAAGTACATAACGCACTTTATGTCCTTACGTAGACGCTGCAACCATCGTTCTCTTATGCAGCGATTCCATCAATATACGCACTAGCAACGAACTCAAGACGCAGCCTCGCCTTCCACCGGTATTAACAACGTCCAGTCAACATTTCCCTGTACTTGGACTCAGAAATTCGTGTGAACGCCAGAAAAAAGCATTGGTTCAAAGGTAGCAACTTCATGGCAGATATTTTTCTATGGGGCCGGAATTCTTCAATAAAACGAAAACGGTTCAATTATCCATCGATTTTCATTCTCCTTTTTGCTTCGATCATCTCAAAATGCTTTCAGCAAAGTGGTAGCTTGAGTCGTGGGAATAGGAAAAAGTCACAAGGAGCCATGTCAGTTGAATATGCGGAACGGCATGAACGTTGTTTTTGATCAAATAGTCGCTAACAAGTTGTCGTGGTGAAGACACCACGAGTTGTTTCTCCACACTTCTGGTCTCATGTGATGAACATTTTCCCTCAAATGCTTCAATACGCTCACGTAATACTCCTTATTTACTGTCTGGCTTGGCGGTGAAAGAAATTCGAAAAGGACCACATTACGGCAATAAAAGAAAAGCCTTGATTTTAGATCGACTCTGCCGTGGGTTTTGGCTCTTCTGACAAGTGCCGTTGGATGTCATGTTCATAGACCCATCTCTAGTCACCGGTAATGATGCCGTCGATAAAATTTTGACCCAAAAAAGCGTTTCTTTAGCAACATCAATGTGATGCTGTTTCTGCAACAAATTAAGAACTCTCGCCCCAAGCTGCGCTTCAATTAGTCTCAAGCCTAAAACATCGTATACAACGCTTTGCACCGATCCCAACAAGACACCAAGATCGGCTGCTATCTCCCTGATGCTCACACGATGATCTACGAGGACAAGTTTCTTAACTCGTTCGATGTTCACGTCAGTCATACTGGAGGATAGACGACCGGAACGAGGGAAATTATCAACGACAGTACGGCTCGCCTTAAACTCTGTATACATTGTCGAGTTGCCATAGGCTACCGTCAACATTTTCAATGCTTCCGCACATGATATTTTGTTAGAAACACAAAATTGCAGGCAAACTCTTTGCTCAACTAAATTTGGAAGTGCGAAATTCGCAGAACACAACAACACTGATTTGTTAACAAATCCTGACAAGTGGCAATGACAAAACAGATATATGTGGTCTAGATGACAGTCGTACCAACCTAAAAAAAAAGAGCTTTTGACAATATCACAAGGGTGGTTTATTTGAATGGGGAATTCCGGGTACTTTTTGATCAGAAGGTAAGTTATCCAAATAAAAATAAGGACCTCACGGTGTAAAATCCGGCGAGCGACGGTTTTTGTTTTAATTCCTGACTCGCCAATTGCGATGATAAGGCATTTCGCCATTGAAGAACTTTTATAACGGTTTGCAAGAAATAATGTAAGGCTAGTAGGTTTCCTACCTTCCGACTCAAGTTAGTAACTCTACCAATAGATGAATCCCTAGGTTCATTGGTGACGAGTTGTTCCCTGAAGAAAGTTTCGTCTTCTTCCAGACATAGTCGGCACTCTGGAGAGTCGACTAGTCTATTTTGTTGGGTTGATATCTTAAACTGTGATAGCCAGTAAGGTACTCCACTAGGTTTCTGATATCGTGCCAACTTAGATTAAAACATCTATTGGCATTTTAATTGAAGCGCAGGATAAGTCATTCGGCCTGTCTTAGACCTGGAGTCCGTTAAAGGGAGTTTCTGAACCCTTTCTGGCGTCTTATTCCTTGAGCTGAATTTTTGGAGGGTTTCGACGAAAGGAACTATTGTGTATTCCAGCTCCCACTCCAGTTTCCATTTTAGAACCATCCGTATACCCCTTTATGCCGTTTACAGACGGTTTGCAGTACGTACGTTGCAGCATCGCTCTAGCTAAGGTTTCTCGTAGAGAACAGTAATTTTTTTTTGAGAAACTGCCTGATTCGCATCTTGTATTGGTAAAACTTCATTTTTTTATTTTTTTCTTTTAAATTAAATACACAGTTGAGCTTTTATTTTTATTGCAATCTTTCTTATCAATTTACGCGGTCTGGGCATAATTTCGCGTCGAACTTGAATCATATGTTCTGACGTCGCTCGAGCCGTTGATGGTCTTGAAAGATTTAGGTCAACCGGTGTCCCTTCTTGCCTTAAATATTGACCACATGTCCAGATAAGTTATGTGATCGGCCCATCATTAACTCGTCGAATATTGATGTGAGTGCAAAACGCGCCACACGGACACCGCGGATAACTTCTCTATGTAACTGCTTGGTTTCGACAGAAAATATTAGTGAGTGGATCAGTAAGCAGTAAGATCAGTAAGAATGGCAACAATTAGTATAAGGCCTCGTAGAAGTAGCATCTTCCGACAGGTGCTGGTTCTTTAAATGACGAGAATGAGCCTCTGCAGCCGAACATCTTGCAGCTCTGCTAATAAGTCCTACTTCACGCCTCCCCGTGGCGCCATCTGGGAATCTCACTAGAGGTTGCGAAGTGAAGAGGGCAAATGGCGAGTTTCCTGCGCCATTAACCAGGATTAGTGTCGGAAAAAACAAAACAAGACCTTATCCGAACTACTCCGACATATTTGGAGCTCAGGCCGGAAAGGATTTCCAGGACTTAGTCAGGGTCTTGGAAAAGAGATGGTGGCGGACGAGCCCTATAAGGGCCAACGGCAGCGCTCATATCCCGGAACGGGTTACTGGCTTCGGTGTCCTAGGGGCACTCAAAATGGAACTGGTCCTCCAGGTTGGGGGTTGTGCCGCCGGGGTAACTGCCCGGCCATTTAAAAAAAAACTAAGTTACGAAGCATCAACAAGCCTCGGATATGGACGGATCTACTGTTGACAACCCACGCAAACGATTTAAGGACAATGAGCTTCGGATATGCACGTGGAATGTTAGATCCCTTAATAGACCACGTGCAGCCGAGCAACTAGCGGAGGCCCTAGTATGCTGCACAGCAGACAAAACCGCCATCCAAGAAATGCGATGGGATGGGCCGGACAAAAAGAAGATGAAAAACTGCGATATCTATTACGGCAATTGCTATCGACAGCAAAAGCAGCGCTTATTTGGATGCGGATTTGTTGTCGGAGGCAGACTAAGACAAGAAGTCCTCAGCTTCCGGCATGTGAGCGAGCGCCTCGTAGCAATCCGCATCAAGGCTAAATTCGCCTGCATTAGCCTCATATGCGCGCATGCCCCCACAGAGGAGAAAGATGACGACACCAAAGATGCCTTCTACGAGCTCCTTAACAAGACCTACGAGCAATGCCCTAGCTATGACATTAAAATTGTTCTCGGTGATTTTAATGCAAAGCTAGAAAGAGAGCACAACACCACCTCCGATAACGGATTCAGGCTAATCGACTTTGCGGCGGGGCGAAAAATTGTCGTGGCTAGCACGCAGTTCCCACATCTCGACATACACAAGGGGACTTGGAGAACTCCTGATCAATCAACAGTCAACCAGCTTGATCACATTGCGATCGACGCAAGACACTCCCCCAGCATTATGGATGTCCGTAAGTTCCGAGAAGCCAACATCGAATCGGACCATTACCTTGTTGTAGCCAAGGTACGGTTGCGGATATCCCAAACTACGCCAAGACAAACTAATGCTGTGATAAAATTCGACATCAGACGGCTACAATCGCAAGAGATCGCCAAGTCCTTTTCCGATCGAGTGTCTCTTAATCTCTTAAGAGGTCCAATGCCGCCAGCATCAAGCATCGAAGATCATTGGAAACACTGTCAAAACGCTATCAAAGATTTCGCCTCTGATGTGCTGGGTTTCACTCGTCCACCACAACGAAACCCCTGGTTCGATGATGAATGCCGGCAAGCACATACAGCAAAGCAAGATGCATATAACGCGGCGCTGCTTAGAAAGACCAGAGCTGCTCATGAGCTCTATGAGCGGAAGAGGAGAGACGAGCACCGGCTTCTCAGGAGGAAGAAGAAAGAACATGAGAAGCGCGCGATCGAGGAAATTGAGAGATGCTACTCCAGGAATGAGGTTCGGAAGTTTTACCAAAAGGTAAAAATAACATGCCGCGGAAACAAACCCCGAACCGAAGCCTGTAGAGATGAACAAGGGAACATCGTAGTAGAATCGCAGTCGATGCTGAGGATTTGGAAAGATCATTTCTGCAGACTGTATAACGGCGATGACGGACCAAATACCGCTGTCAGGCAGAATCAACCTTTCAACCTGGACGATGATGACCAACAATTCCGTCCACCCGACCTGGATGAAGTGAAGATAGTCATATCGAAGCTTCAGTCCAACAAAGCTGCTGGAGCGGATGGCCTGACTGCCGAGCTCCTCAAAGCGGCAGGCGATGACTTGGTAAGGAGCATACACCAACTCATCTGTAAAATATGGTCGGACGAAAGTATGCCCGATGAATGGAACCTCAGCATTGTTTGTCTGATTTTCAAGAAAGGAGACCCTCTGAACTGCGCCAACTACAGAGGCATCAGTCTCCTTAACATCGCATATAAGATCTTATCCGCCGTATTGTGTGAACGCCTGAAGCCGTTCGTCAACAAACTGATAGGTCCATATCAGTGTGGCTTCAGGCCAGGAAAGTCCACGATCGACCAGTTATTCACACTACGGCAGATCTTGGAGAAGACCCATGAGCTTCAGATCGTTACCCACCACCTATTCATCGATTTTAAGGTCGCGTATGACAGCATCTATAGAGACGAGCTATACAGAGCAATGTCTAGTTTTGGCATCCCAGGCAAACTCGTCCGTCTGTGCAGGATGACGATGGAGGTAGTTAAGGACTTTGTCTACCTTGGCTCTGTGTTGTCTGTGTTTATATACAACGACACCAGCGCTGAGATCAAGCGAAGAATAACTCTTTCCAATCGCTGTTTCTTTGGGCTAAGAAGGCAATTGACTAGCAAAGCCATCTCTCGGACAACAAAAGTCACCCTTTATAAGACTTTAATAATCCCGGTCCTGCTCTATGGCGCAGAGGCATGGACATTATCAAAAACGGATGAAGGTGTTCCTGGTTGCTTCGAGAGAAAAATTCTTCGGGCGATCTTCGATCCCGTCTGCATTGACGGTGAGTGGAGGAGGAGATACAACGACGAATTGTATGGACTGTACAGCGTGCTGGACCTAGCCAGAAGAGTGAAGATCCAAAGACTGAGATGGCTGGACCTCAGCCAACTTAGCGTGCGAAACTGGAGGCAGCTAGCCAGGGATCGAGCTGGCTGGAGAAGCTTGTTGACTGAGGCCCAGGTCCACCCCGGACTGTAGCGCCACCTAAAGTAAGTAAAAGGATCAGTAAGCCTGCGACTTTTTGAGTTTCCTACCTTTGCGTGAGAGCCATTGAAAGCAGACAACTGAGTGAATTATGGCGAAAATTAATACAGTGCGCCAGCTTTCATTGAGTGTTTGGCGTTGACCAAGTGTTATCTGGGCAAGTTTTTGAAAAATACACCGAAGACTAAGTAACAGTCCAAACAGTAGGCTTATCAGAACGAATTGGTGCTTAGGAAGCCCGATTAGGTCCTCAACAGTGTTTGGGCAATAAGAATGTTTTATTTTTGTTGGTCGGATGTCCTCACACCGTGAAGGTGCCAGTGTGAGACTCTTCTGTTTTCGCCTCACGAAATCGCCGTAACGTATAACTTCGTGGGGCAGGAGCGTAGCTTTTGGCTAAAAATCATGGGCTAGTTCATCGAGTTCTCCTATTTCGTCATGTTGTTGAGTTGTTTGTTAGGCTGACGACGGTCTTCGGGGTGTCTGTTCTATGTGGGTGTGTTGCGAATGTTGAGGTGGATTTGTGCGAGTTGCTGCGAAGTTCTTGATTGTTCCCACTCTCTCCGGGAACCTTCCTTATTTCAAGAGACTGGTAAGCAGTTTTTTTCTTAGCTATGTCTTTTATCTTAGGCAATATTGTTTACTTCGTCAGTAAGATGGATGGGCATCATTGATTGGCTAATTTCACTCCATTTTTCTTCTGAGAGGGTAATTTCGCTGCTAAAAATGTTTGCATACGAAAAGCTACCTGGTCTTCTTCCGCCCGCCCGTACTGAGCTAACTACTTTCGATAGAAATAATCTCAGCACGTGGATATGTTTCGCCACGGCTACGATGGCCTTATCATCTGCAAGACTGAGCCTGAGGACACCATTGCAGATAATATTCCACAACAAGGGGTTTACGACGGATCCTTGTGCCACATCTGCTGCAACGTTGTGGAGCTCCATCATTGTTTTAGTTGTGTTTACTCGGAAGTGGGATTTTCGGAACCCAAACTGGTATTTTGACAGTGCATTGCTCTCTTCAACTATTATCATCAGTTTGATATAAATAACCCTTTCTATGGCATCCAAAAAGCGACAAGAAAACTCTTGGAGGTTTATTACCTTTGAGTAGAAGCAATAAACGCTGTAGTTTCCAGTAATCGCCAATCTTTTTGCATGCCATCAGTAGTTACTCTTTTGGGACGAGTGGAAATTCTTCGTCTGCAGATTCTTCAACTTCACGTGTACGGTTTGGTAATTATCCCGCAAACGGTGCCTTAATAATAATATTTCAGCATTCCCGGGCATGTTAGTTGGGGTGTTCTATGACCATTAACCTTTGTCGTGACGATCCTGTAGACGGTTCTGCAAGGGTTTATATTGGCTTGGTCCAGAAACTTTTTGATGCTTTTATTTTTGCTCTCCTTATTGACCCGTTTTACGGATCTCCTCGCTTGCTTAAAGATAAATAGATTCTGATCAAAATCCAGGCTTCAACTTGAGCATTAGGCGTTTCTTCTCGCTCTCAGACAGATAGTTCTTAGGTATTTTATTTCATCGTTCCACCAGCAGGAGGGTGAGCCAAATGGGCTGGGCTTTCTTCTTAGCAAACAAACATGAAATGCAGAAGTTAATAGGTCCGACAGTTGGAGTGCTAGGCTCTCCGCCATTCCGGGTCTCAGTTGGTAAGTGCTAATGACTAGGTCAAATGTCTTTCTAATGACAATAAGGCAATAAGAAGGTACATTTCCACAGCTACAGAAGTACGATGTTGTAATGGCGAAATTTCATATATAGGAATGTATTCGACATGATCCAAGTGAATATTATCTGTGTCTTGATCTGAAGAAATGGCCTTGCAGAAATATATTTGGGTTTAACGACGAACTTATGGGTCAAACGAACGCCTTCTTGAAGGACCTCGACAAATTTTATTATTTGGAAGGGATCAACAAATCGGAGAAACGTTGGACTGAGTGTATTAATCTCAAGGAAAAATTCTCTAAGTCAAAAACTGAATTAATATTCACTCTAGTATTTGGATTAGAATGTATTACATTAAATTCCAGTTTTCACTGCAGTCATCTTACAGAAATTCAAAGCACAAAGCTCTGAACACTGAATAAAGTATTGTCTTTCTTCACACAGAAGATTCGGCACCAAGTGCTGACTTCATTTCCATCTCGACAGTTAAATTCGTCATCGTCACAGTTGACTTTTAGGCGTGGGACCGATATGTTTTATCAAAACACATCAGGTTTAAGAGCGGTTTCCAGTAAATAAAATAGTTCTCTGATGATTTATGAGACCTTTGCCATTAAAAATTTCTTCCGCACTAAGAAAGTCTTTTGACATAAAAATGGAAAAATACGAGTAGTCCATCCAATCCACTGCTGAGGAGGAGTACGAGGGCGGGTCAATAAGTCCGTGACTTTTGGATTAAAGCACAGATTTTTTGATAAAAAAATAATTTTATTTTTCAACGTAGTCTCCCTTGAGCTCTATACACTTTGTCCAACGCTTCTCCAATTTTTTTATCCCTTCCAAAAAAAATGATTTGTCGAGGTCCTCAAAATAGGCCTTTGTTTGCGAGATGACTTCATCATTGGAGTCAAATCTTTTTCCACCAAGCCATTTCTTCAGGTTTGGAAACAAGAAGTAGTCGCTCGGAGCCAAATCTGGAGAATAGGGTGGATGAGGGAGCAATTCATAGCCCAATTCATGGATTTTTGCCATGGCAACTGCACATGTGTGCACCCTTGCATTGTCTTGGTGGAAAAGAACTTTTTTCTTGGCCAAATGAGGTCGTTTTTTTTTCAAATCGTCATTGAATCGGTCCAATAAGTTGGCATAATATTCCCCATTGATTGTTCTTCCCTTTTGAAGGTAGTCAATGTGGATTATCCCGCGTGCATCCCAAAAAACAGTCGCCATAACTTTATTGGCTGACAAACCCACCTTGGCCTTCTTTGGCGCCGATTCACCCTTAGAAACCCACTGTTTTGACTGTTGTTTGTTCTCTGGTGTGTTGTGATGGATCCATGTTTCGTCCACGGTTACAAAACGGCGCAAAAACTCCTCCATATTGCGATTAAACAACGCCAAACCTTCCTGTGAAGTTGTTACACGATTGCGTTTGTGGTAGACTGTGAGCAAACGCGGCACCCATCTTGCGGAAAGCTTTCTCATGCCCAAGTGATCATTCAAAATTGAAACCACTGAGCCATGCGAGATCCCTACGGCTTCCACAATCTCTCGCACTTTCAATCTTCGGTCGGCCAACACCATATTGTGAATTTTTTGGATTGTTTCGGGTGTAGAGACCTCAACTGGGCGTCCAGGACGTTCGGCATCTTCAGTGCTTGTACGGCCACAACGAAATTCAGTAAACCACTTTTTTACCATTGAAATCGATGGTGCAGAGTCCCCATAGTATTTATTTATCAAGCTTAGCCTTGGTCTCGGTAATGGTTTTTTTTCGCAAGAAATAATGCTTAATAAGCACACGAAATTCACTTTTTTCCATTTTCTCCTCAAATTAGTGAGTAGTCTGATAAAAATAGCTGTCAAACACAAACTAACTGACGCAGCAAGTTTAAATTTTGACAGGAGTCAACTGACAGATGCCTGTTGACAGGAGCAGTGTTGCTGTTTCAGTAAAGAGGTCAAAAATTCAAAAAGTCATGGACTTATTGACCCTCCCTCGTATCTTGTTCTAGTTGTCATTGCACGTTTCATTGCTTTGAATGGTTGTTGCTCTATTTCAAAACAAGAACATACAATTGTATTCAACATCTGAGAAGAAAAAGAATTATAAATTCCATTCAAAATTCACATGAGGAAACTTAAATAGCACAGGCGAACTAGAATAAAGACAATGAACCAAACTCTGGATTGGTGCGAATTTTTTTCATAATACAAGCATATTCAGGTATGTATGTATATGTATGTAGATGATAGTCTAAAAGAAGAATAAATAAACAAAGTTATATGTATGTAATTTGAACTTACTGACTACAATCATTTTCTCCGACTCAGAGACTGTGTTGAATGCGGGTGCTTCACCAGAAACTTCACATCTATATAGGCCAGTTGATGCTAACGTTACACGGCGAAGTGTCACAATTGTATCTGAAGAATTACGAAGCTAGAAAGAAAGAAGATTAAAGATGTCAGATGGTTTTATTTAAAAAAAAAAAAAAAATAGTAGTTGTGTACAGACTTAATTGCTTAAGAATGTGTAAGAACCTGCATGTACATATTGGATTGTGCACGGCTTTTTTCTTGGAAGTAGATAGTAAATACTAGATACTGGACGTATAGATACTATATGCTCAATATTTTATTTTTGAACGGAGGATAAGAAAGTGCATTTCCGAAATATTTTGCTTTTTTTCCTCTAAAAAGGTGTCAAAGCAACAGATGTGGAACAGGAGATTTGCAGCATCTACGAGATTCGTTTATAAGTGCTGACCGTTAGCACGCTTTCGTTCAGGAAATCCAAACCTTGATGAGGCTGTTCGCTCTGCACGTCCACTCACCATAGATGTCGATCAATTCTCGGCTGCAGTTAGCTTTGACAGACATTTGACGACAAGAAAGATCACTCAGTGGTTTAACATCGCCCATAAAATATTTAGCATCATATCAAGGTGTCACATCACTACATTTTTGCGAAAAAGGTATAAAAACACGGGCAAAAGTATACCAGAAGAATGTTCTCGAAGGTATTGTCAAGGGCTTAACAAATTCCCTTTTCAACGAGGAAAGATGGGTCTTCCAACAAGACTGCTCCGGCACACAAAGCCAAAAAACGAACGCAAGAGTGGCTTAGGTGCAATATTCCGGATTTTTTCGCTGCTGCAGATTGGCCATCAGGAGGTCCAGATTTAAATCTGCTGGACCACAGTTTGTGGTCAGAGCTGGGGAGCATGACCTGTAAGACTCCCCTTCGAAATTTGGACGGCCTTAAGGCAGCTTTAATAACAGCAGCGTGGGTCGATTCCCATCGAAACAGTGCGTGCCGCTATAGAACAATGGCCACAACGTTTAAGAGCCTGCGTCAAAACTAAAGGCGGCCATTGTGGGTTTCATTTTTTTTTTTCAAAATTATACATTGTGAACTAATGGTAATGGAACAATGGAACTTTTAAAATGTAACAGAACTTATGGCTGGGCCAGGTACAAAGTTTTGCAGAGACTGAAAATGCTTGTAATGTGGAAAAAGGTGTATGTTTGGGTTCCTCACGAAATCAGTAAAAGAAACATTATAAATGGCAAAAGCATCCGGCGTAAGGAATCATGGTGCGGTCCTGTGGAAACACCGCAATCGGTCGGTAAACAAGATTTGCAACCCAAAAGGCGAAAAGGTCATGTTGAGCATTTCGTGAGATTGGCGAGATGTGCTTTATTTCGAGTTGCGTCCAATCAGATAATAAATGCCATACATGGACTGTAATATGATCTCGATACTCTTCAGGGGATATACATAAATTCAATGAAAAATCCTTTTACCAATGCCATAGTCTTAATATAAAGATTATCCTTGAAGTTAAGGATTTTGAGTATCTTTCAATCATTTGCACAGAGTGCGAGTGAATTCAAATTAAAAAGGAAAGTAAAAGGTACCGATATATGCTAATTTTGAATGTTCGAAGGTTAGTATGACCAGGAACAAACGAGTTGGGCATGACATTTTATTAGCAAGTTTTACGGCTTTAAAAAAAAGTCACTATATATCATACCAAGTTTGAAAGTGAGCTTGAGGGTAAACTGATGAGCATTTGTAGCTATTTTGAGTAAAAACTTAAAGGGCGGAATACTACTGGCAATTTCTATGAAGCACTGGTTGTGAAAATATCGATAGAACAAAGTAAGGCAGAAAACATAATGTCGGTGTTCGAGGGTGTATATTGAATATTGTATATTGCTCTCAGCTCGGTACTTTAAAGCATGCAGTGGCAGACAAATGGCAAAATTTGGCGAACAGGAAAGGTGTTATTTCCATGTTTCCATGACATGTGACAGAACAAAATCTGAATTCAAGTGGCTGGGTAAATTATGCAGCACCCACCGTACTCTCCAGACCTTGCGCCTTCTGACTACCATTCGTTCCGTTCTCTCCAAGGCAATTTGGACATAAGGCAATGCAATTCCAAAGATGAGATCAAAACGTACGTGGTAAACTTTTTTACCCATAAGACTGCTGACTTTTACAAAAGAGGTATAAAAAAGTTATAACCACGACTGACAATATACAGTCTGTTTGATAACATCGTACACGACAAAAATTTAAGAAGACCTTATAATAATAAAAAAAAATCAGTTGTACTGGTTAATTTTTTTTATTTACTTGAATGCTTTTCAATTAATATGTTGTCCACTCTCCTCCATTATCAATAATTGCTTGGAGTCTTCGAGGCATGCTTTCTACTAATATTATAACATAATCTTGAGACAAAGATCTCCATAAAACTCGTATTTTTCGTGATAATTGTTTGACCGTCGAGATCTTCCTTCCTTGGAGCTTTAGCTTCATGAATGTCCAAACATTTTCAATGGGATTTGCATCCGGCGACTGTGATGGCCAATCTAAAACATCGACGTCATTTACTTGTTTCCACGCACTGCACAAACGATGTTTCGGATCATTATCTCCTTGCAGTAACCAATTCTCATTCCTTCTTTTAAACCACCTTTGGGCAGATGGTAATAAAGCCTTCTTATAAGTTTTGACCATGTTGGGTACTTTTAAGTTATTTGTAAACATGAACATGAACATGAATGCCAAATCCTTGTTTTGAGAAGCATCCCCAAACGTTCACCTTTGCCGGGTGTTTGACGGTCCGCTGGATTGATTTATTGGATTGTGTACACCAGGTATGAGTGATAGGAGACCATGCCCAAATCCGAAAAAATAACGTTGTTCCAATCTCTGTCCAAATTCTCCTTGGCCCAACTGAGTCGTTTTTCTACGTGTTTTTTTAACAGTAGTGGTTTCTTTATTGTTCTTCGAAATTTTACATTATTGGCTAGTAAACGTCTTCGTATCGTATCACAACACACATTTAGACCCCTTTTACGTAAAATCCCTTGTCCTCCACGTAACGATAGAAGAGGGTTTTTTTTAAACACGCGTAGAATCATTTTGTCCTGCTTTTTTGTTGTTTTTGGCGTTGACCCACGATCTGGCAAATCATCCACATTTTTAACTTGGGACTAACGGTGCACCCACTTGCTAACAAATGCTTTTGACTTTTTCATGTATTTAGCAGCTGCTCCGTATGACATTTTCGGTCCTTTTGGATACGTGCACAAGAATACTGCTTCATAACGTGATGCAAACGCGACACTCATTTTAAAATACTTTCGTCTCTGGCAAAAATTGAACACTCTTTAAATTGTTTTATTCAAAGCATCTTAGCAGAAGTATTTTTTTATCTGCTAATGCAAATGCCACTTCCAAACCAGTTTTCATAAATGAGTTTTGCCGTATACGATCTTATCAAACGCACTGTATGATGGATTCAATATAAGCTTTTATACCAAAGATGTGGGTTTAGCTTAAACCCTAAAAAAGCCGCAGAACTTATTGCACAACTTCATATTTTAAATTTAACATGGAGGTAAATGTTTACTTCGCGTGTGCCGGCTAGGTTTTGGGGGTATACTTTTGTCACTAGCTTACTCACAAAATGATTATCGTGTCTGAGAAAAGAAACGAACCACGATCATAGATAACATCGTACTGCCAGGTGTTTTGGCAGACGAAGACAATGACTTCGTTATAGGTCTTACCTACCCTTTAATGTACCTATTAGGTCCACCAAATACGACAAGTGCTTATTTGAGCGGATTCGGATCTTGCAGAGTTTTTTTTTTTAAAGCACAATAAAAACAAAAAATAATTGAAGCAAACACTTTTGCCGTCGCTAACGAAAAAAAGAGACGAAAATTGCGTGGGCTGCCGGAATAGTTAGTCTGCCATTGCAAAAAAGCCTGCATTAATGCTATTTGTGGTAAGCGTGTACATCTCTTTTAAGCCCAAGTCTCTGATTTTGCCACAAAGTTCTCTTCCTTCTTTCATGATGGTTTCCATATTACAGGAGTCACTTTAAGAGCTTCTTTACGTCTCAAGGTGTAATAAGAATCTATAGAGGGAAGAACTAAGCAATAAAATAATTTTGCGCTTCTCTACCTTCAAGAATGATTTGTACTTACGAATTGTGACGAAAGTTTGGAAGCCTTCGTATCTAGATCAGAAGACAATTTACAATAAAGTTATTTCAACAGTCTTAGCGAACACTATATGGAGCTGATGAACAACACAAGAAGATTATTAACAAATCCTTATGAAAAGACAATAGGCTTGCTAAATGGAACAGAGTTCACTTTAGTCCTACTAAAATGGTTGAAAAAAAAAAATTGAAATATGTTTGAAGATAACGATCTAAAAATCTCGGAAATACTATATAACAGCCGCCCTCAGTCTTTCGAAGATTGATAAGTTAGCACTACCACACCAGGAGACATAATCATTTTTAGAGCAAGAGTCGCAGGAAACTCCCTGACCTCTTATAGCCGTTGAGAAGCATTTACTTGGTCCGCCGGTAGCCCGAAGAGTCTTCTCACGTGGATTTGAAACTCAATTGTCAATTAAAGCACCGACCGAGAACGCAGGCAGTTCCAACGCAGATTTAGACCTTAAAAACTTTCCTCTGAGTCTTTCCTATAAAGTTGATTGACGACTGGGATGCCATTGTGACCTAATCCGCAGTGAATTCTGACTTTCGACTGCGTTTGATAAAGTCTAAAACTCTTCAGCTAGCTTAGAAGTCTTGAGGGAGTTTATAGCCTGTAGTCTTTAAAGGCACTAATATTTTTGCTTTACGTTAACAAATAGTTTTTGACCCATCTTTGAGTCATTTTTGCTTTATAACCACGATTAACTAGAAAGAGTGTTTTGTTAAAGGGCTCTACCACGTTCTCTAAATGTGTGTTTAATTCACTTTCTGTTTCTCTAAAACAGTTCAGACGCATGTGGTGATGACAAAACATACGATCTATCGTTCTGTTCGTTGAACGATTTTTAAACGGCGAAAATTTCCGCGAACTGGCGAAGCAAGGCTTTCAACTTGGACCTGCGTTTCTGTTTCAACGCTTCTGTAAGTAAGTGGCTATGTATCTATTGTATGCTATAAATCTAAAATCACGTTTTAAGAAACGCAACATGTTGTCCTTTTTGATATCCATCTCCGGAGACATGAATTTCTGCTTGCACAGTGGATTTCGACAAATACGATTCTTCACGGCTTTGGTGACGTGTCGCGTTCAAACAGAGCGCGGAAGGCGGGATTTTGAACTGGCGGCTATCCTGCCAATATACTCAAATAACTTCACGGTAAAATACACAATATTTTCTGTGATTGGCCCCACCATTCTTGGTAGGCTCAGTTTTGCAGCTCAATTCCGTCAACACGGTTTTTGAAACAACTGACGACCTTTTACGCGGGAACTTTGTGTAAATGTCACTTGTCAAATAGCTGTCAAGTTAAGGTGGATGCGTTCATTGGTTCTTGCGTTCATTGGTCCTTGCGTTCATTTCGTGAATCAAAACATTTTCTATTTCCAGGTATAAGGCGATCAAAAATATTCTGAATCCTGACCAGCAAAATACTTGAAATTAGCAAGGATAATCCCTCACCGGTTGCGTTGTTAGGCACATCTCCCAAAAGAACAAAATAGCTCTGAAGAGCCCGTTGCAAAACCCCAACCAGAACTTTTTTTTTAAATGAAAACACCTCCTGGTTTCCCTTCAGAAACCAATGTCGTAACACCTAGACCTTAGTATCCGGACTTTTTTCGTTGTTTCTTAGTTAAACCACTTCATGCGACCAAGTCGTGTCCTTATATCAGTTTTAACTGAAACGATTTTCTTGCGTGCCTACTGTTTTGTGGTATTTTTCGAGTTATTTCGTTGTCACGAAGGATTCCACACGAGACACAATCTATGCACATCAGCAGCAGGCACCTCAAACTGAGTGAAGAACTTCAAAGGAAAGTTTTCTTAAATTTTCTAGCCCCTCCACATTGTGTGGTATGTACTGGTGGTAGCTGATGGATGAATGTATCTATAGGTTTACTCCTCGTATACTAGAGCCAAGGGATATTTGTAAACTTGGGTGTGTGGAAGTTTACATTGTACTTTAATGTTGTTAAGTGGTTAATCAAAAATTCCTTATTCGAAACACTTAAGGGGGTTGATATTTCGACGATGACTATGTTGATGTAGTGTAAATTGTTTCTCGGGTGATGAGTTAGAGGTTGCGATACTAGATTTTTGAGATGATAAGGGGGAGGTACTAAAAATTTAAGCAAGTCAAATATTTGTAGACAATTCCTTTAAGAATTTGAACAATTTTTCTCGACTTGAACTGTGGGATGATGTATCTAACTTATTTCAATTACTAAAGCCGCATGTTTATAAGTTAGTTGGGGTTTATGTTGAATAAGTGATGATGAGTTGACAGTTTACGCTTTGCACGTTGAACTTTCTTTGTGCAAGCGTATGTTGTAAATATATCGGTTGGATGTAGTTTTATTTTGTTAATTTGAAAGTTTTTATTCAATATAGCAGACTCCACCTTTCGTAGGCTAATGCAGTTGGGGACAGCAGCTTTTTTATATGATTTCATATAGGTGGTCAATGAGACTTAGAGGAGAAGCCATCTTTAAAGGTTTTATTACCTGCAATTCGCAACACCTGTGTATCAAATAAACGACCACACCAACTTATTTATTTTTTCCAAATTTTCCAAATCAAGGCTTCTTCCATCAATGAGTTGTGTAATAAAAGCGGGGGTAGAGAAAAATTTAACTTGTCAATAACATCTTCAGATTTTTACACCACTGAAGGTTGCTGTAATTTGTCCAGTTTTAAGCTGCCGGTCAAAGTTCTTGTTGAGTAGCAAGACCACCGGTAGTCCATACCAGTACTTGAAGCACGGTACTGTGAGAGTCAATTGCCCCCCTGACTTCGGTCCGAGTCTGACTTGTTGAGGTAGGCCCCCTTGTGAGAACGTGTGGTTTAAACCTGAAACGCAGGGAAGGTGCACCTGCTGGTCTCACCTCATGTAGACTTGTAATAAGCACTGGGTGCTGGAACCCCAGATGAGTAAGAGGTTCTCCGTGAAGCGGATTCACATAAACTTCCTTCCCCGTAAATAGCAAATAATTTTTTAGAAGTCTGCACGTTGTAATCAATCTTAGACTTATACAAATTTAATTGTTGCTGCATTTGTGTATTTGCAGCATATTTTCTTATGAGTAGCCTGCCAAATTTTGCAGCAGGTTAAGCTATATTGCTTAGAATCCCACTTTCGAATAAAAGTCCTTCCCATAGTTGCAGTGTGCTACAAATCTTTTTTGGGTTCCGAATCCTGTCATAGCAAAGACTAGCAAGGTACCAGTGTGATGTGAAAATCTGAAAAGTTCAGTGATTCAATAACTTAGAACGAGATTGAGTTTAAGCCTACATTACAATCGGGATATTTTGCTTTCCCAATATTCGAACATTTGAAAATAATAGACTTTAAGCACTGACTGAGTCAGTATTAACTGAAGCCCTATTTCTAGGGCTAATTATAAGGCGGATGGCAACGATTAGTATAAGGCCTCGTAGAAATAGCATCTTCCGACAGGTGCTGGTTCCTTAAATGACGAGAATGAGCCTCTGCAGCCGAACATCTTGCAGCTCTGCTAATAAGTCCTACTTCACGCCTCCCCGTGGCGCCATCTGGGAATCCCACTAGAGATTGCGAAGTGAAGGGGCCAAATGGCGAGTTTCCTGCGCCATAAATCAGGGTAAGTGTCGGAGAAACAGAACAAGACCTTATCCGGGCTACTCCGACATATTTGGAGCTCAGGCCGGTAAGGATTTCCAGGACTTAGTCAGGGTTGGTTAGTTGGAAAAAAGGTGGTGGCAGACGAGCCCTATATGGGCCAACGGCAGCGCTCACGTTTCGGAACGGGTTACTGGCTTCGGTGTAACCGACCCCTCGTTCTAGGGGCATTAAAAATAGAACTGGTCCTCCAGGTTGGGGGTTGTGCCGCTGGGGTAACTGCCCGGCCATTTAAAAAAAATTAAGTTACGAAGCATCAAAAAGCCTCGGATATGGACGGATCTACTGTTGACAACCCACGCAAACGATTTAAGGACAATGAGCTTCGGATATGCGCGTGGAATGTTAGATCCCTTAATAGACCACGTGCAGCCGAGCAACTAGCGGAGGCCCTAGACTGCTGCAAAGCAGACATAACCGCCATCCAAGAAATGCGATGGGATGGGCCGGACAAAAAGAAGATGAAAAACTGCGACATCTACTACGGCAATTGCTATCGACGGCAAAAGCAGCGCTTATTTGGATGCGGATTTGTTGTCGGAGGCAGACTAAGACGAGAAGTCCTCAGCTTCCGGCATGTGAGCGAGCGCCTCGTAGCAATCCGCATCAAGGCTAAATTCGCCAACATAAGCCTCATATGCGCGCATGCCCTCACAGAGGAGAAAGATGACGACACCAAGAATGCCTTCTATGAGCTCCTTAACAAGACCTACGAGCAAAGCCCTAGCTATGACATGAAAATTGTCCTCGGTGGTTTTAATGCAAAGCTAGGAAGAGAGGGTATTTTTGGTGGAACAATTGGAAACTATAGCCTGCAAAACACCACCTCCGATAACGGATTCAGGCTAATCGACTTTGCGGCGGGGCGAAACATTGTCGTGGCTAGCACGCGGTTCCCACATCACGACATACACAAGGGGACTTGGAGAACTCCTGATCAATCAACAGTCAACCAGATTGATCACATTGCGATCGATGCAAGACACTCGTCTAGTACTATGGATGTCCGTACGTTCCGAGGAGGCAACATCGACTCGGACCATTACCTTGTTGTAGCCAAGGTATGGTTTTCCGATCGAGTGTCTCTAAATCTCTTAAGAGTTCCAATACCGCCAGCATCAAGCATCGAAGACCATTGGAAACATTGCCAAAACGCCATCAAATATGCCGCTTCTAATGTGCTTGGTTTCAATCGTCCACCACAAACAACGAAGCCCCTGGTTTGATGATGAATGCCGGCAAGCACATGCAGTAGGCAAGATGCATATAAAGCGGCGCTGCTTCGAAAGACCAGAGCTACTCATGAGCTCTATGAGCGGAAGAGGAGAGACGAACACCGGCTTCTCACGAGGAAGAAGAAAGAGCATGAGAAGCGCGCGATCGAGGAAATTGGGAGATGTTACTCCAGGAATGAGGTTCGGAAGTTTTACCAAAAGGTAAAAATAACATGCCGCGGAAACAAACCCCGAACCGAAGCCTGTAGAGACGAACAAGGGAACATCGTAGTAGAATCGCAGTCGATGCTGAGGATTTGGAAGAACCATTCCTGTAGACTGTATAACGGCGATGACGGATCAAATACCGCTGTCAGGCAGAATCAACCTTTCAACTTGGACGGTGATGACCAACAATTCCGTCCACCCGACCTGGATGAAGTGAAGATAGCTACATCGAAGCTTAAGTCCGACAAAGCTGCTGGAGCGGATGGCCTGACTGCCGAGCTCTTCAAAGCGGCAGGCGATGACTTGGTAAGGAGCATACACCAACTCATCTATAAAATATGGTCGGACGAAAGCATGCCCGATGAATTGAACCTCAGCATTGCTTGTCCGATTCTCAAGAAAGGAGACCCTCTGAACTGCGCCAAATACAGAGGCATCAGTCTCCTTAACATCGCATATAAGATCTTATCCGCCGTATTGTGTGAACGCCTGAAGCCGTTCGTCAACAGCCTGATAGGTCCATATCAGTGTGGCTTCAGGCCAGGAAAGTCCACCATCGACCAGATATTCACACTACGGCAGATCTTGGAGAAGACCCATGAGCTTCAGATCGTTACCCACCACCTATTCATCGATTTTAAGGTCGCGTATGACAGCATCTATAGATACGAGCTATACAGAGCAATGTCTAGTTTTGGCATCCCTGGCAAACTCGTCCGTCTGTGCAGGATGACGATGGAGGTAGTTAAGGACTTTGTCTACCTAGGCTCTGCTATAAACACAGACAACGACACCAGCGCTGAGATCAAGCGAAGAATAACTCTTGCCAACCGCTGTTTCTTTGGGCTAAGAAGGCAATTGACTAGCAAAGCCATCTCTCGGACAACAAAAGTCACCCTTTATAAGACTTTTATAATCCCGGTCCTGCTCTATGGCGCAGAGGCATGGACATTATCAAAAACGGATGAGGGTGTTCTTGGTTGCTTCGAGAGAAAAATTCTTCGGGCGATCTTCGGTCCCAGTCGGTGACCAGTCTAAGTCACAAAAGGAAATGTTTACAAATGCTACAATCAATTCAAAGAAGGCAGAGAAAGCATCATCAGCCTATGAACAACACGTATACTAAGTTTTTTTTTTTTTTAAATAAAATAAATTTTCTTAGTTTTAGCTTTAATTAATGTAAAAATTAAAATATGTTGTAAGGGTCGTCGAAAGACATTTAGACTAAGAATTATGTTTAACCTAGAGTGCCCGCATGGGGCCAGTAAGTTATAATGAGATAATTTTAAGTTATTTAAGCTAATTTTTAAGCATTTTTTTGTCTAGCTTGTAAGAATTTCCGAATCTAATTAAATAAAAATGCATTTAAAAGAAAATAATGAAGAAGAACACGTCAGGGAAATCAAATTCGGTTCTCAAACCTGACTGATGATGTTAATCAATTGAAATTTAATTTGGTTGCTGTAGACATATTCTCGTCGTTGCGTCTTCTTATTTTCCCTCTGATTCGTTATTTTCATAAATACCAAGGTCTCGAGCTCGTTGAAACTGGGATTCCTTAGAAAATGATCACGATCAAAGGAGAAGCTCGGCAATTCCAAGTCAGCTCCCCTACGCTTAAGACAAAGCAGAAGTAAGTGGACGGTATTCAGAACCTGAACCGTAGCCTACTGAGTGTTTTGAACAGCTAAAATGCCCCTGCTAATCGTCCGGTTCTCGATAAATCTTAGATCTGCGGCGACTTTATAAAGAAATCAGAAAACCGATAAACAGGTCACTTAAGACTTATCTTAACAGAACCACTTTCCAACCAACTCCTATAAAGAAAGCAAGAGTGACGGATGAGGCCACTGAACACGCCTTTGCTTCCTTTGTTAGATTTAAAATGCCTGGCATATGCCCAGATTGTCTTGTCGAAGGCGTGTTCAGTCTTAGACGTGATCGACGATTGGTTCACAGGAAATGGGGTTTTATTGCATTCTATCAAAACTGGGGCTGTTCACTTTTTGAGAAGGTCTCTGGTCTAAATCATCCATTGCTTAAAGGCATCATCACCTAATCCCTCAAAAAAACTAACTTTTTTGAGGTCATCCAGGATAGCAAACTTCTATGCACTAAATATATTGCACCGAAGGCCTCTAAGGAGCAATATATCTTCCGGTGGTGCATAGGTGCTGTCGGCAAGACCTGGAGCCTATCACCGAGAAGTGTCCTTTGAATCTACATGGATACGAAAAGGCCAATTATATCATATGCGACGGTACGAAGAACGGTCGGCCTCGGCTGCATGAGGACTTTTTTTCGATAGAAAAACTTCCAAGCAGAGATATACAGAGATGGCAATGAACTACTCGTATGTTATATGGAGCCGGTAAAGGGGGCGAATCATTTGCATCTATATCGGCTGCCGGGCCACAGCCCAATTATCAAGGCTTCTCCTATTAATGAAATGTTCAATCAAAATTGGGGGTAGAGCAATACTGGTCTTATTGTAAACGTTTTTCGATTTTAACGCCACTGAAAGCGTCTATTAGTGACCAAATTGTTGGTCATAGATCTTGTTGAGTTGCAAGACCACTGGTAGTCCATACCAGGACTGGAAACACAGTACCGTGAGAGTCAACAGCCCCTGGATTTCGGCCCAGAACTGACTTGAAATGGCAAGCTTCCTAGTGCGTAGGATGTAGAGTACTATATACATAAGGGCTGTGTGCAGTGATCATAAGATCGGCAGGAAATTTTATGTCGGCCTCGACTCATAAAAAGGTCGGGGCTCTGCCCTCAACTGAAACACATTTAGTCCTAGCAAAGCATACGAGTATTTTAGCTTCCATGGATGTAAGGGCATCCCAAAAAATTAAGTCTTACACAGACACGTATTAACGTATAAACACATGAGACGTTGTAGCGACAGCCAAGCTGTGTTAAGGGCCTTGCCGACTATTTTAACAACTTCCAAGCTATTCGATAATGCAAGACAGCACTGAACGCAGTCGAAAGGTTGAATTAACTGACTCTTGCCCGGGTTGCTAGGCAAGGCTTAGAGGAGACCGAATCGGTTAGGCCTTCCATTGACAGTAGGGTTTCATATGTGCACAAATGCAAATAGCAGGACTCACTTGTTTAAAGGAGATCAAACGAATTCTTCCCGACACCTCAAAGAAGTCAGCGATCTTCCTGCTGTTCCTCAGTAGGACAGACTGAAGGCTGCTTGCCGGCGTCTTGACGAGGCAGTTAACTTTTTCTTAGCACTTAAATGAGCTAGAAATAACCAACACAGCGTCCTGCCATGTTTGTTGTGAAAGTGATGACAGAAATTTGGAGCACTACTTCCGTGAATGTCCGACTTACACTCGCAGCAGGCAGCAGGTACCTACTGGGCGCAGAACGTGGTGGGTGCTGGTACTCTAGCTAGTTTATTACTGAAGAGTTGTCTCATCTTTCTTCAAATGACTGAAATATTCCACAGACAGATTAGAGTTTTTGTTTTCTGACTCCAAACAGCGAAATAATGAGAAGTTTTTCCATAAGCCAAACGATTTGAGGCTTGCCATCGACGGGCAAAAGGATGGAAACGTCGTCAAAAACTCTTTGTTCTTTGTATGAATGCCTTGGGTTTCAAATGCAGGACTTACATATGTCGTATTAGTGAACGAGTTTTACTTTTGTGCCACCATCCATTGGGTGAGCACAAGAGACCAACGAATCGACTTGTTGGTCCTTACGTCTTGGTACTTGGTAAGACTATCTGATGAAAGGTAGGAGTATGCCAAAATGATGCCGTTGCTCAACAAATTGTTGAACGTTTTTCCAGCAAGAAGGAAATAGAGTTACTTATACTCTAAACTGCGCCAATAGAAAAAAGCACTTCGGCAATCAAATCGACTTAGTTTCGGAGACGTTCGGAGTCTTATGTTAAAAGGGATGCTTTAGGGTTGTTAAGGGATATAGTGAAGAGCATTATTATTTATTGTTTGTGGTAGAGAAATTTGCTGGTATCTCCAGAATAAATTTAGCGTACTCGTCTTCCATCCGATCTTCATTCAGCTTCACCAATAGGTAGACAACCCCTTGAACGGTCGAAGATGAGATAGTTTTCGATAAAATTCGACATATTTGTCGAATGTGTCATCCGTAATAGTTGCAATTCAGTTGGGGAAAACATTTTATGCTTATTTTAACTGCCTCATCCCGCAAACATATGTTTGCTCGAAATTTCGAATGACTGCTCGAAGAAAATGCGAAAACTTCCTTTCGACAATAGTATGCATAGGTGCGTACTCATCTATCTTTCCATGGTAGAGACATATACAAATATATTTACCCCGACTACGCCGACATCACTTTAGGACCAAAGAAAGGGTTATGAGATTAAAAAAATGTTTTCCCTGTGGAAATTATCCTCAAGTGCTGTTGGTTACATGACTGCATTCCTATGCGTCGTCCTTGCTACATTATGACAAGACTCCCTTTTATTTTTCTGAATTCTTTCACACGACTTTCTGAAAATTAAGTTTGTGGTGAACTTGTTTTTGCACTTCCTGTTCGAGCAGTTCGTGCAGCAGCCTCATGTGAAGATTTAAAAATCACGTAGAACCATGTAAATCCCGAGAAAGTCCTTCCTGCTACTGTAAGCAATTGCTTGTCCCAATCTAAAACTTTGATCTTTATGCACTCATCGTATGCTTAAGTGTTACATACATTCTTCTTTCTGCATGCTGTTGTAAGGTAGTTTTTTTTCATCCTATTTTCTTGCCTTCTTGTATCTTTGTATTTGATTTTTTGCTACTACGACATGGTTGCTGAAAGAAGCTGGAGTCGAAATCTGACAGAAATCAAATGTGTCGCAGAATGACAGAATAGAATGAAAAAATATGGCGAGACTTTGAAATATGTATGTGTGTATGTACTTTACAAGTTTGAAAACGTGACTTGAAAATTGTTCGGCTTATGGGAGTTGGAGGACGTTTTACAATGGAGTTTCGTTTTTCTTATTTTCAATTTTTTTTTTTGTTTTATGTAATATGTAGGGGGGTTTTCATTCTAACAGAGCATGTGTTGGTTTAGGAAAAACTGTTAAGAAAAAGCGCTTAAGTCCTCAACGGAAGAGACCTAAATGATGTTTTTGTTCATTGTGAAACAGTTTTGCTAACACAGTGTCCCTAAGGGCTTAAGTTCAAGTTCGCACAAGGCATAAACTTTTCAGATAAATGGAAATTGGTAGTCCTCATGTTGACAACATTTTTAAGTTGCTGCTGATCATTCGTGCAAGAAGTTTACCATGGTCATTAAGGGCCCTTTTATTGACTTCAATTTTGACGTCTAGACTATTCCCTTCGAAACACATTTGTTTAATCTTCTTTGGCCTTTTATCGCATACGAAACGTCAAGAATATACAATTTAACTAGATGGGGTGAATAGTACATGTCGTCGTAATGTTGACCCCACCAGGACTATAAGTTGTCAGAAAATGGCAATTTTATAAATGAAATGTAAAAAATTAGGATCCGATCTCAGCCTACAGGCTTCTGTACTTTATTGCTTTGCTACTAGGTATTCTTGCATTTATTGCACTCCAACAACCTGTGCAACTAGTATCGCGACTTAATCAAAGAGGTAGCCGACACTATCGAAGGCTACTAGCCTCCATCGAAAAGGAGCCCTGGTGTGATGATGAACGCCGGGAAATGATCTCAGAAAATGCTCACCTGCAAACGCTACAGCCCATAACAAGAGCAGCGGGAACAATATATCAACGCTGAAGGTTACATATCTATATAGTAGTAGTTTGCACACATGTGGTATAAACGCGCAGGTTATACCATTTATTATGATTGATATCGGACAGGTGAAGAACAAAAAGAGCTCCGAATCTGATGGTCTACCAACTTTCGAGGCCTATCTTTGGTAAATATAGCATACAAGACCCTTTCTGTAACAAAACTCTTCGGCGTGTACCAGTGTGGTTTTCGGCCTGGAACATCGACAGCCGAACATAAGTTCACTTTGGGGCAAAACCTGGAAACCACAGTGAGTTTTAAGTCGAGACTCACCATCTTTTCTTCGACTTCAAAGCCGCATTTGACAAAATTTATTATCTTGTGCCGTACATGGTGACCGTCGAATTCAAGATCCCGGCAAAACTGATCCAGCTATGTAGCTTGATGATGAAAAAACGCGATGTTAACACTGAAGGCACTACCTTTAGCCGATGCGATACCCAGATTACATCGATATCATCGGTTACTCTTATCGTGCCGTTTTATAGGCTTTAACGGCAATCGAAGAATAGGCGAAATGAGTTGACATTCAAATAAACCATTAAAGAAGTTGAAAATAGTAACAGAAAGGATTGAGGATGCCTCCTTTTATCACTCCACTTGGGAGCATAGGGCTCCCACTTAGCATCTCCATCTCACTTGGTTGGTTGCAATTATCTTTACACTGTTCCAAGCGAGGTTGAAATTTCCTAGTTCCAGGAGTATCGATCGTCTCCAGGTGTTCTTGGGACGGCCTCTTCATCTTTTACCTTGCGGGTTCCACTCTAATGCCATTCTGGTATGGTATGTCCGATCCATTTCCATTTGCGTCTCTTGATCTGTTTTACAATTGGTTCCTCTCTTGTCATTTGCAACAGATCCACGTTTCTGATGATGTTTGGTCATTTGTTGATGAATACCTGAAGTTTCTGTATGATGTTCTTGGCAATCAACCAGGTTTCGCTTCTATATATCAGTACTGACTTGAATCATGAGTTGAATATTCTGAGCTTCGTGTTCCTGGAAATCTGAGAACTCCTCCATATGGGTCGTAATTGGCCGAATGCTGCTCTTGCTTTTCGAAGTGTGTTATCAACGTCTGCTTCTGCGCCGCCGGCTGTTGTTATTATACTACGTAGATAGCAGAAGCTATCTATATATTCGACGGGGTTTCTTTCGATGGTAATGTCACCTCTGTTGCAGGTGTTGATCCTCATGGCCTTAGTCTTCTGGATATTTATCTCTAATCCGGCGCATCCTGCTAATCTTGCGAGGCTTTCTAATTTACGAGTAGCTTGGATTCACTGAGCTTACGTGATAGAAGACAAATATCGTCCGCATAGTCTAAGTCCTCGAGTTGTCGGTTGAGACTCCAAGTTATTCAACGTCTCTGCACGCAGACTTCTTTCATAATTTCATCCAGTACAATTGTGAACAGTTGAGGTAAGAGTGGGCATCCTTGCTATACTCCTGTACTTGTAGTGAAAAAGTCACTGATGATTCCATTACGTAGTACTGCGAGATCCGAATCTTCCTATATTGCTCTGATGATGTTAATTATTTTTTGGGGTACTCTTTTCTTACTTAGTGCTTAGTTCTTAGTGGAGATCTAGCAAAGACTTATCCTAGGAAAGCACTGGATCAAAACATCGAACTCGTACGACTGCTCTATAAAAAAGTTCCTGCCAGTTCTTCTGTATGGAACCGAATGCTGAACGATTAGCGAGAAGTAGAGCAGATAATGAACATTTTCAGGAGAAAAATTCTTCGTGCAATAATTGGTATCGTATGCGAGGAGGACGATTAGAGGAGAAGATACAACTATATGAGCTGTATGAAGTAGATGGTATCCAAAAAGCTAAAACACGTCGAATATACTGGCTTGGTCATGTCGAGCAAACGGACAATAATAATTCAGCAAAGAGAGTCTTCGAAACACTGCCGCTCATTTTCAAGACGACAAGGAAGACCGAACCTCTGTCGCAAGGCTATCACCGATGCCAGAACTCTTGGCCTAGACAACTACATACAGCGCACCCGAGATCGAAGATAGTGGAAAGCTGTTGCTGTCTCAGGCAGATAATCTTCATGGGTCGGGAGCCCATTAGGCAACTAAGTATATTCTTCAAGTTTTAACCATGAGTTAGGAAGAATTAACTTTATCATCTCAAATTTCTAATACATGGTAAGTAGTTTCACATGATCTCTAAGCGGGGATTCATTTATTAAATAACTAGAGAAGTCTCCACATCTAACCAACTTCTAGTTGTCCTAGTAGTAGCTAGAAGCAGTCCTCCACCCTCCGTCAACTGAGTATTCCTCAATAGAAGCGAACTTCTTAATAGAATTCCAATTGTTTTAAAATACAAATCAAAGTCAAGCATAAGCACTCATCTTGGCAAACACAGGCGACGATAGATGTTTTGAATGTGATGATCCTTCATGTCTCGAGCGAGAGTTAGCTAAGGCGATACAAAATGAAATTGGACTACACAAACAGCAAAAGCTGTGACTGAAAACGAAAATGTGGAAACAAATTGTAAAGCAAAGTTAGACAGATGCCTGTACGTATAAAAATGACCGAAACGTTGACCGAGACTATGAAAGATCGCTTTTGTTGTAAACAGGGCATTGCTTTCAACAAAATATTTAGCAGATACATCGTTATTGTAAATCACCACAGCAAGGTACCGAAACGGTATTTTCTGGATATTTCCAGAAGAAAACTATTTAGATACTGAATTTAGATGGTGCACCATTATAAGTGAAGTGTCGGCAGACGTATTAACACGGCACTTATCTGTTTGCAAGGAACGGCAGACGACCTTAAGTGCATTTTGTATTCTCTAACTGCAACAGTAGGAAGATCTGAAATATGAAAAAGGAAGGACATTCAGTAGAGCCTAGGATGCAAGAGGCGTAAACTCATCAAAGTTTAAGCTGAAGAAGCGATGATGATTCAAGCTTAGCCAGGTGACAGATCCCCAAATCACATTCCAAGCAAAGCCTATGGTTCCTTGCTAGTACTGGATGAAGATTCAATACATTAGGGAGATAAAGCGAACATTTTATGATGGTGTTAAACTTTTTGGAGCGTAACGCGACTTCTCGTTTTTTGAATAGGTTTCGCACTTGTTCTTTAAGTTGCGGAGATTGATTTTGCTTTCCTTACTTTATTTTGGTCAGTCTGCATTCTCAATACCAACTAGGAATTTATAACAAGGTTTACTTATTCATCTCTACTCTCTCTGTATGGGTATTTTCCCCTTGACACGTTCTGAAGACTTCTTGCCTAAGTCTACCGCATATGGCGCGCTGTTTCTTTTCCCTCTGGGAATCACTAGGTATCACAATCATCTCGTCGCACCTCCTCTATGTCGATGATATCTACGTGATAGCAGCCAAGGACCTGTGCTAATTCGTTGGTTGTATGTGTCCTGTTGAAGGTCCGGATATTCCATATGCAGATCCGAAGGTCGTCATTCGCTAAACGTTTGCAAGTGTCGTAAATAAAATAAATTTGTTTCCGAGGACATTATTCGGTTCGTCACATCTTTTGAATTCTTCCGAGCATGCCGTTGTTATTTTAGACTGCATAAAAAGGGGAATACTCATTCAATTACCGAAGAGCGCCTCTGGGATGCTGCGCTACTGGCTTAAAACCATCGTAAAGGACAGTTAACAGTTTTTCTTTTTAATTGCTACCCAGATCCCCTATTTTTAACGTCGTGCTTACGATTTTGGGTTGTACCGTCTAAACAAAAGTACCCGGAAAGCTTTATTAAAACGCAAACGGTTTAATTATTCTTCGAAATTCATTCTATTTCTTTCAAAGTCATCTACATTTCAAGCAATACACATATTTCAACGTTTCCTTGAATATTCAATTTTGGAATCGCTCACAGCTCCTTAAGCGAACTCTCATTTATCGCCGCAATAGTCCCAAAATGCTTTTCGCGAAGTGGTAACTTGGGTCCCGAGGAAAGGAAGAAATCACAAGGAGCCATGTCAGGGGAATACGGAACTTGGTGAACGGTGTGGATGTTGTTTTAGATGAAACATTCAGGTACAAGATGAGATGCGTTGTTATGGCTGCCGGTGCGTTGTTATGGTGAAGAAACCACTAATTGATTCTTCACAATTCTAGATTCTTGCGAAGAACATTTTCCCTCAAACGCTCACGTAATACTCCTGTCTGACCTGGCGGAATAAATTAAAGAAAATGGTCAACAACGCCTTGATTTTGGATCGTCGTGGGTTTTGGCTCGTCTGAAAAGCGCCAGTCGATGACTGTTAGGCATATTAATAGAACCACCTCTCGTCACTGGTAATAATGTCATCGATAATATTTTGGCCCAAAGAAGCGTTTCTTTAGCGACATCAATAGGATGCTGTTTCTGCAACAGATTCAGCTATCTCGGCATTAGCCGAGCTTTAACTCGTCTCATGTCTAAAACATCGTGCATAACGCTCTGTACTGCTCCGAACGAAAAATACTAAGATCAGCTGCTCTCTCCCTAATGGCCACACGACGATCTGTGAGGACGATTTTCTTAACCTTTTCGATGTTTACGTCAGTCATACTGGTGAATAGACGACCGGAACGAGGCAAATCATCAACCACAGTACGGCCCGCTTTAAACTCTTTGCACCACTCCGTACGCTTATGTTTTCTACATTGTTGAAACTTCTTATATTACCGTTAACGCTTGCGCACATGATATTTTGTTAGAAACACAAAAATGCAGGCAAACTCTTTGCTCAACTAAGTTTGACATTGCGAAATCCGGAGAACACAACAACACTGATTTGTTAACAAAGCTGTCACACAAAAACTCTTGACAAATGGGAATGACAAAACAGATATTTGAGCGCTAGATGACAGATGTATCAACATAAACACAAAAGCTTTTGACAATATCTCAAGCACGGTTTGTTTAAATGGGAAATTCATTGTACTCCTACGTCTGATCGTAGAGATCATTGAAGCACTCTTTTATAAATTTTTCCTGTCTTCTGTGGGATCGTGAACGAATCGGGTATCAGTTGGATGTTGATTATAATCAGGGTAGATCTACTTTTAAATTGGAGCTACTTCTGCGCTTCCATGGCACTTCTTTGATGGCAGTAATACCCACTAATTTTATTGCTAATCTTTTTTTAATAGTGAGTTGGGCAACTTCTTATGGAAGCAGCAGCATGATGCCTAGATAGATTCATACTCCTTTAATGAAGGTCCATGTCAAGTATAAGTAGTCAGTCTTGAGCAGGTGGACTCAACTCTCTTGCGTTAAATTGGTCTAGCCAGTTTCCAAATACCTCAACACGTACAATATATGTATTCGGAATCATTAAGGATAATAACTGCGCTACGTCTACTTTACAAATCGAAATTACTATCACAAAACAAAACACCACTTGTACCAGAAGCATGTACTTAAACTAATCTTAAATTTCAAGATAATCGGTTCTTTCCACAATGGACCATTAAAAACACCCTGCACGGAGGTTTTTTGTTATTTTTTTTTTTTTTAAATTCCAAATGGCATGCTACCAAGCTCCTTATTATTTCATCAGTTCCCTCAGCTTATTCCGAAGGTTAAGCTACTTATGTACTCGTACATACATATGAATACATGCAGCATATCGAGCGATTATTCCCAACGTGAAAATCCACAAGACCACCACAATGGTTGCAGTGAAACGTGTTAATAAAAAATTTAAACTCAAAAACCCATTCAATGGAATACCATTCGAAAGGAGAAAAATAAAATAAAAAACCCATCACCACTTGGAATCATCGTCTAACAAACTACGGATATTACAGCATAGTAACTTACATCAATATTCACACCGGGTAATGGAAACGCCTGGCCTGGCGGTGTATTCCTTGGCACGTACCGATAAAATTCATGGCCGTCCTTATACCATTTCACTGAATACAATGATTCTCCATCCAAACTGTATCGGCATCCCAGAACTGCTGTTTTGAATCGCATTATATGGTTTGGTATTTTCACTTCGGTCATTGTAATCCCATTGGCTAGATCTGGAGCAGAAAAATCGAAAAGAAACCAAGAAATAGAAATAAAATTAGAAAAATGGAAAATTTTTTATGTCAGCAAACATTCGAAATGCCAAAAGTTCAAGTGAATAATGAATTTGAGCAAAAACTAGAAAAAAACAAAAACAGATTTCATAAATTAGCTACTGGCCAGCACGGCACGTTTCACCCTGTGAAAGGACGACCATCACAGCGAATAAACTTAGTGCTGAGTCATTACTTCCACACAAATCTGTTATGTCAGTGATTTCAATTAGAAAACGAGAAAACCAAAGAGAAATCTAGAAACCACGGCACCGTACTGACGATGCTCATTAAGCCGCATCGACCGACACGGTACGCAAAAACCCGTCCTTAAAGGTACTCGTACTTCACAGAATTTCACTTCATAATGTTTAGCCTACCACCCACTTCTATACTTACTTCTGTCAAAAGGATCGCTTTGTGCCTCTTCATTCGAGCGATAATTATTTCATAAGCAAACAGCAGGGGCTTTACTGTCGGTCATGTAGTGTGCTGTCCTTTTACCGGGTCTCTTATCTCATACACAGTGTACTCGTGCATTTTTGAACAGGTGAATGGGCATGAATTGGTCAAGTGATTTGACAAAATCGTCCTTAAAGTGGGCAGATGGGGTGCTTGTAGGTGAACTAATTGTTGACTTATGGTATTTTGGCGGCACGTTTTTTTCAGTTTTCAAAAATTTCCTTTCAACCCTCAGTTGAATATGTAACTGCCGATGCAAAATTAATGGCTACATGGACAGAAAGGACATGCCATTCAGTGATTCATGTGATTCATGTGCTCATTCGATGCTCTCTCAAAAGGTGAACTGGAGCAAACTCGTAGTTGAGTTTTGAAAAATTACCAAAACCAGCCCAAATGCTGTTGGGATATAATTTAAAGCGTATTCATGTAAATGGTTAATGGAACAGGTACGAGTGTATCGTAATTTTTCTTCTCATTTAGGTTAGCATTCTGTGGTGTGGTTGTGGTGGTTAAGGGTAAGACGGATATCCCAACAACGAAAATCCATTAGAAATGAATGGATGAGGTACCGAATAATGAGGGATTCTATTCATTTCCCTTCCGCCGGAAGAGTTGGGTTAAACTCTAGATCTTTCTCTGGAAGATCTGAGTATGTGATGATGTTACATATAAGCTCATCCACGTGGTTATTTTCGAGTAATTGATGCAGTAACTTGTATGGATAATTTCTATTCTGTTCCGGATTTAGAAATGTATGAACACTCGAACCCTTTAATAACCCTTTGACTTTGAGACTTTTATCTTTCCTATTATGATGGAAAATCGCATCCAACAAACGGGGGCTTGGTGAGTAATGCGTTCTTTAAAGACTCTTTATTAAAATCCTGTCATTACCATAGCTCAGACAACACCCCAGATGACAGCTGTTTTGACAAGGCATATCTACTTGTCGCACACTTTGCAGCTAGCTCAACACTTCCAGATTGTGCTAGACTTGAATGGGTTACACCTTCAATGGAACGAATCCTCTTTTGCACTAGAGTACTTAAATGTCTTGATACAAATCTGCTGGTTCAAATGGTTAACCTCTCTTACTTGTAACGAATTAATCCCTCCAGCTGGCAAGACCATTGAAGCCTTTTCATCACTCCTTCTCTTTGGGACTATTTCCGATCACATTGAAAATAGCATTTGCCCAACCCGTCGCTAAATGGGCGAATCTTCTTTTCTCTACACCAACAGACCCATTGGATTTCTGTCTTTCCAAGTTCATGACAGTGCTAATAAACTGTCAGCTCATAATATATCTCAAATCACGACGGTGTGTCGCAGGGTTCTGCTCTGTCACCGACACTTTTTTTTTTTGTTTTTTATCAACGATCTCTTGTCTTGAATTGAAATCCAATAGATGCCTATTGGGACGATATCACCCTCTTCTTTTCATGTTTTCGTTTTCGAGCTAACCTTTCTTCTCTTCGGCTGTAGAACGAAAACAGCAGTGAAGATTAAGCTCATTAAATAACATTAAAAGGCATCGAACGATTCAAAATTGGAATACAATACCCACATTTGGGTAGGTTCTCGTATGACCTTTCTGCACCTGGTAGACAGGATTCAAAACCATGTGCTAAAATTGTGATGGTGAGTACAATATTGCACAGCCAATTGCCACACTTGAACACAGAAGAAATTTCTCTTTCCTCGCATTGTTGTATCGCCCCTTTCACATTGCGTACTCCATCGAAATTGCATCAACCAATTTACTTGTTCAAATTTCCAACTGTGCTACCTATCTTACTATAGTATGCTCCCGCCTCCACTTCGGACGTGCTCCGAAATATTGTTATTCAACCCTAAGTCGCACAACTCGCGTATGAAGTGCGCTGCCGATTTCTCTATTTCCGAGTCATAATAACTTGCAAACATCTTTCGACGTCAGAGCCCTGAGTCTTCGAGCAATGACTGAAAGTTTCACGGACTCCTAAACCCAAAACCCGGCAAATGGACGGTGGTAATGAGTCGGCCAGTCTTCTTCATCTAGTCGAATCCTTTCCCTTGCCTTGTGGAAGGAATTTTACTATTAAATTTGGGATTAAGAACGAAGAGTTTGTGTCTCGTTACGAAGCTCGTTGATCGCAAATGTGAGCAAATCCTGCTGAGTTGCGAAACAAACTATTGGTCAGTACAAACACTAAACCCCAGACTCGTCTCTGTTTGAATATGTACTAGGTAATAGACTTAGTATAAGTCTGTTAAATAGGCAACAATCCAAATTCTACAATCCAATTCCACCAAAACTCTTGCGTCCACTTCGTCTTGTCCGATCGTAAGAATATAGATCATGGATCGCGCTGCAAGAGTATGAAGAATTTTAACGATGCCACACAATATGATGTGATCACATAGACAAATGAGTCGGCGAGAGAATGGGTGTAACCTCGGTTGATTAAGAAGAAGAATCCTCGGATTTAATTATGCCATCCAATTTAATTCACCCCTGATATAATATGCCTAAAAATTCTGAAATAAGCTGTTTGCAGTTAAAAAAACTTGTCAAGGCACCAGAATCCCCCAACATAGCTACATAAAGCTTTTCGGAATTTTCAAGACCTCCTGATGATTGCTGGGATACCTACCGAAGGGAAACAGAAACAGTTTAAGACTGTATTATGCTTCTTCGACCATTCAATGGGTCACTCTCTTTCTAGGAGTATGTACAATGTTGTCGTTCCTTGATATCGAGGGAGCGATCATCAATCATACAGACCTGGACTAACTGACTCTGTCTGCATCTTCCCCCCTCTACTATGAAACCTAGCTCCCAATGGAATGCTTACCAAATAATAGGGCGCTGGATGTTTTTAGACGATGGACGATGTTAGTCCTAATGTGTAAGGAAAACGATGCGATGGACGTAAGACTAAATCTCACTTGTAAGGTGGTAAGGTAAGGTAAAATCAACCACGGACTGTACCGCCATCATCTAAGTAAGTAAATAAGTGACCTTATATCCCAGCTTCACCAGATTTTGACAGAGTACAGGCAACGATCGGTATGACAATGAATTTTGAAGTCGCTAAGAATTTCGTTTTAACTTGTTCGATCTATGGACATGCAGAAGGGAAAGCAAAGCATGAAACTTGATACCTAGTTAACTAAACTCCACCGCTTTTTTTTTACCAAAGTCTATATCTTTTAAATGAAAAGTAGCTTTGATAGTACAGCCTATAATATGCACATTTATTGGAGGGCGATTCACCAGTGCGTTTTGAGCAAAACCAAACGTCCTGATGACATGTTTAGTCCAAAGAAGATTTTTATCCATTATGAGAGCCAAAAACGTATCTTCCTTAAAGGCACGGATTGTGATGCTGTATACAATATATTGGTGCGATCTGTCTTCTTTCTCATAAATGGAATAACGACAGTTCTGAGAATATTGACTAAAAGCCCATTTCTAGTGTAACGATCAATGATCATGTTTCAGGCTGTCTACGCTATAGTAGTAGTAACCCCAGCAATCGGGGTGCTATTATTCTTCAGAAGCTGGATTGTTGACAGTACTCTAAAGATCAATGAAAAAGCCAAACTCATACTCCTTCTTTCCGTGTGCGTCTCCAATTTTCTCACAAAAATTTGAACCGCTGAGCTCTACCGGAAGTCGATTTTTAAGGGATTCCTCATCTCCAAGAAGACAAAGAACTTTGATTTGGTTCTGAATTTAAGGTCTGGCAACAATTTTCGATAGCACATCTTAGTGTATCTATTTGATAGGTTTAAGTCGACTTCTTGCTGTCTTACTTCCTTAACAGATGTTGGCTGAGCAGGAGCTTGTGCTGAGTCAGCGCCGAAATCGGTGAGAGTACTTTGTTTGCCTCGGCTGTTGTTAAGAAAACACTAGTGCTTAGCTTGAAGTCTCACCTGACCTCCTTTTCATAACCTGCGATGTTTGGCTCCAAAGTTCTTTTTTCACAGCAAGGAAGCCAAGGAAGGAAACAGCCCTTTGAAACGATTACCATATTGAATCAAGTCCTCAATTAACTTGTTTTGAAAATATAGAATTTTGAGTGTTGACTCAAAGAATTCGCCTGGAAAATGTATTTGCTGATCGTCTCTAGCACGGTTTAATCAACGCTACTCCCTGGGCTGATGATTGGTAAACAAATTGTTCAGTTCCGTCTGATCTATACTGAAAAATGTAATTTTAGACCTCCCGGATTGGATAGAAAACTTCCAGAAGAGAAGAGGACAATTTCATGCAAAGTATGCCATTTTAAAGGAGCCGAAGCAGCATTGATAGCTATGATAGCGGAGCAGCAGCGATGCAGTAAAAATGGGAAACTCGTTACGCATAAGTTCGTATAATGAGGAAAGGGTTAATAAAAGGATAAGAAGAAGAAGCATACATAGTTTAACGAGTCACTTATCCAAAGTATATACAAAATCATAGATATTAACCTTTGATGCATAGAAAAACACCACCTTATAGAAGCAACACTAAGTGGAGGCCTTATTAACCTCTGTTCTAAGCTACTTGGGCTGTATTTTCATTCCTCAACCGGCAACAGTAACACCACCCAGTGCTGAAGGAGCAAAGATAAATATGAAAATAACCAACCAATCCAAATATCTACACATTGATAGAAAGTTTGTGTCTAGAAATAACAAACCAACATGAACAACACAACAATAACATAAAAATTGGGAAAAACGTAAGAAAAAAAAAACAAAAAAAACAAAATATTAGAGCAAACGATGCAGGGAACAAATTAAACCGAAATGAAAAATCAACGATGCATGAAATTACTTCGAGACAAGTATCCTTGTACTCCTTCCTTTCGTTAATTTTTCTTTCCTATTATTTCCCCCTCACTAACATTCTTTCTGTTGGCTTCATCAAACCGTTTTTTGCGCAAAAAACAAAAAAAACACAAAAATACAAAAATAAGGATACAAAGTAGAACTGGGCTCCACTACTATTCACCATAGAGTGCTAAGACTAGCAAGCTGATGCTGATGCTGAGTTGCAGAATGGTGTGGTCCTAGTGTTCGTACTCGTAGTTATGCTCTTATGCCGCCGCAGACCCATTGAAAGAAGTCGACAGAAGAAGGCTAAAAATAAATCCATTCTCGGGTAATTTTTTTCTACTTTTAAAGTACCTACAACTTTTTCCTTGCAAATAGCAAGCGAAAGTCTACAGCCAAGCCAGTCCACGACCTACAACTACACACCCAACTCCCGAGCATTCGTTGAAACGCCCTTTTCACTTAATGCTGGAGAAATTGCGAAAAAATGCAGAAGGAACCCAACCAACAACAACGCTGAGGAGAATGAAGAAAAAAAAAATCGCGATTTTGTTTGAAATACGAAGAAAAGAAAATCCCTCACATACTGCACACATACAGATGGACGCATGCATACACAAGGAAAGACAGAACAACAGGAAAACTTTGTAATAGAAAAAAATTGGAAGGCATTATTTTTCCACTTCAAAAAGAACTATTACCGAGCCCTACCGAGAGGAAACTGGGAACATAGATCAAGAATGCAGCAGCATTGCCAGCCTAAACACATTTAGAGAACGGATTGGAGAAAGTAATTACGAGGACATCCTTCACCATCGTTCTAACACCTCGGTTTGCGGAACTAATTGGGTGTATTTCAAAAGGAATTAAATATCAAATTAGCTGTTACATTGAGGTGCCGATTATCATTCAGTTTGCTATTTCATCAAGAAAAGACCAACTCCGCAACATCGATTTTAAATTGTTGAACACTTCATACGTTAGTCATCGGGGGCCGTCTGAACTTGGCATTTATCAAATTATTGAAAAATTTCACCACCAATTTACGTTATAAGATACTCTCACACCGACAAAAATGAGAACAAGGGGGTTAGGAAGCAAATATCACGGTTGTCGAAGCTTGTGATGAAAAGGATAAACTGCCAACGGTTGACGCTTTGGAGCAAAATATTGTTGGAATGATTTGTGATATACGCCCCAACGTATTCAAAAATATAGTCGAATCGAATGGCATAAATCAGTCTTTTGAATGAATTTAATTTTTCATCCTTAGTTTGATTTCTTTGTGTTTTATTAAAACAAAAAAATGTAACCTCTTAAAGAAACACCCTTTACTGCATAACTATAAATACGGCGCCTTATTTTGGTTTGGATACTAGGTTCAATCAGGCAATCCGAGATGAAAGTGTGACAACCGTCTTCAGTTGGAGACTCTGAGACGGTTGGGGACCTGTTGTTACGTTAGGCGGGTTCTGCTTCTACTGCCGCTAGACTTGATGATCATTCGGGCCCGATATATGCCATTTTCCATCTCTCTTGCCAGAACTTCCGGCGAAAGGGGATAGGTCCTCACATTCTTGACAGATATTCTCTCTTTAGGGGTTCAAGAGTCTGAGGCATGTTGACATAGACTCATGACTTCAAAAAACCTCACTAAAAGAAGTCCGGAAAGGTTAAATCAGGCGATCTTGCCGCCCAGTGTAAATCGCCAAGACTAGAGATTAGGCGACCCGGAAATGCAGGCTCGTGCTATTGGAGCCACATGTTCTCCAGTCAAATTGAGGAAGGAGAAAGTCGTTGAGCATGGCTAGGTAGAGCTCGCCATCCACAGTAGTCGTCTGACACGCGGCGTCAAAATAAGGCCGAGTGATGCCAGCGCAAACAGCGTACCATGTTGTAACTTTAAGCGGGTGTAATGGCTCTTCGTGTTATACGCGGATTTTCGGTGCCCCAGAAGAGATAATTTTTCTCATTCACATATCCATAAATGTGGACATGGGCCTCGTCGCTCATAATTATTATCGATGAAAAGTTGTTTCCCTCGTTGTCGAGATGGCTTAGGCGTAGGTTACACGTGCTTGGCGGTCAACAGCCAACAGCAGAAGCACCGTCTGCGCTTTTTTAAGGGAACATCTTACAGACTTTCACCAAAACTCTCTGTAAAGACCGCCGATTGATGCCCAATTTCGGGACACGTCGTTTGGTCGATACTCCGGTATTCGCTGCTCTTCAAATACAGTTGTGATACTATCAGAAGAACAGGCTGCTCCGGGGCCGGGCAGATCAAGCATAGACTCATGTTATCCCATGCTCTTCTATGCGAGCGGCCAAACGTCGTAGTGCTTGCCCAGTTGGTGTCGGATGACCGGGAAATCTGTCCCGAAATTGATGCTGCGCCAATACTACCGACAAATTATTCCGCAAAATCGTAACAATTATCGTGCGTTCCTTAGACTTATAGCGATTCATGTCTTCTTGTCGTGTATTTTGAATCTGTTTATTTCACAAATGTCAAAGTAGAACTGACATTTGCCGCCATTTGCAAAAAAATTATAGCATCTTTCAATATGGTGGTACGAGTACCTGTTAGGCCACCTAGTACTTCCCGGTAAAACTGGGTAAGTTAAGCTATTTGTAAATAAGAGGTAAGCCATCTGTTGGTATCTTTTTAAATCATTTACAGTGTGGCGATTTATATCCCAGACTGGCTCTAGAAAAAATAATTAAAACACGATTTCTGTGTATTTTTCGGTGTTTTTATTTGAAATGTTCTCCTCTGATTCAATACACTTGGTACATCAATTCAATAGTAATTCAGAGGCCTCTATTTGTGGAATTGCCTGCAGTGCCCTTTATTGGTCGCAATATCTTCAATTTTGGGAACAAAAAAAAAGTCGCACGATGACCAACTTTTTGTATCGCAATATTCGGGCCGAATACGATGGATTCTGGCCATCAATCGCTTTAAAACTTCAAGATATCATGCGGAGGTATCTGTTTCACCAGTTGGAACGAATTCTTAGGGAATAATTCCTTTGCTATCGAAAAATGTGATAAGCATTGTCTTCATCTTTGAAGGAACTTTTCGTGTTCTTTTAGCTTATGTTAAATTGTTGACTTTCATTCCATACCTTGGCGCTTGATTTCTTGATCGTTTTGAAAACACGATGATTCGTCACCCGCATCAAATATTTTTATGAAAATTCGATCATTTCATGAAGCCGCAATGACGTCTCTGGAATGCCAGACTATCATCTATTTCGGATCATCATTCAATGTGTGTGGAACAAATTTTGCAAAGACACTTGTTTTGAACAAATCCTCGAGAAGATTGGTTCGAATATTCTCTTTGCTTGTATTTAAGGCCTCTTCCATCATTCTAAGTGAAGTAATGCGGTCTTTTGCAACAATATCACGTGCAACATCCTCCAGCGTCTCTCTGCACAGCAAAAATCGTTTATGCCAATCGAAAACAACTGTTCTAATTAAAAAACCATCATGGTATACTTGTTGCATCAATTGAAATGTTTCTGATGCATTTTAACCAAGCTTTTAGTGGAATTTACTGACATCTCATTGTTTGATGTTATCTATATAATAAATACGTGCTGCCTATTTTTGCCGTACACTTCTACACCGTTCTACTGAACCGAATGGCATGCACAATGTGTTTTTTTTTGCCAAACGGTCTTACCAAACCGTGGTAAAACATGTAAAAGATTTGGTTATTAGGAAGAACTAGAACCCTACAAATGTGGTATAAATACAGGATGAGAAACAGTGTGAGTTGAGTTGATTTTTGTAAAGCGACAGAAAAGCAGCTTAAGGGCTGAACAGAATGTGAATCTGAAACTTGAATCTGTATCTGATATCGAACTTTCAAAAGTTCAATACATGGATAATTTGTATCTCGAAGTTGAATAACACCCAACTTCGAGATACAGATACAGATTCATATTCTGTTCAGCCCTTAAGTCTTAATAGTGAACGATAAGAAATTTGAATTGTGAGATAGTAAAATCAGTTGTGAATTACTTGGAAGTTATTTTAAAAAATAATAAATTAAGTGTTTTGAAATAGAATAACGTTTTATCATTTCGAAATACGAGGTGTGATCAAAAAATAAAGTGACTTTTCATTTTTTTAAAAATATATTTATTTAATCATCCAAATTTATTTTATCCCCTTCAAAATAATCCCCCTCTGATACAATGCACTTGTGCTAGCGCTTTTTCCTGTCGTCAAAGCACTTCTGAAACGCACTTTTTGGTATTGCCTTGAGCTCCTCCAGCGATGCAGCCTTGATCTCCTCAATCGTTGCAAATTTTCGTCCTTTCATGGGCATAACCATATACCCATGATTCGTCACCAGTTATAACCCTTTTGAGCAGATCAGGATCATCATTGACGTCGTTTAACATGTCTTGGGCAATGTTCATGCGATGCTGCTTTTGATCAAAATTAAGCAATTTTGGAACGAATTTCGATGACACACGTTTCATACCCAAAACATCCATTAAAATTGATTGGCTTGAGCCAAACGATAAGCCAAGATCATCCGCTATTTCCCTAATCGTGATTCGACGATTTTTCAACACAATTTCTTTAACTTTTTTAACATTTTCGTCTGTGTTTGACGTGCTAGGTCGTCCGGAGCGAGGTTCATCATTAACATTTTCTCGGCCCTCTTGGAATAATTTATACCACTTATAAACATTTTTTTTGCTTAAAGTTGACTGTCCGTACGCTACTGTCAATATTTCAAGAGTTTCTGAGCACTTAATACCATTTTTTACGCAAAAATGAATACAAACTCTCTGCTCCATTACTTTTAACCACAAAAAATCGCCTAGTAAACAAAACACGTCCAACTTTTATGCCTCTCACATAAAAACAACAACTGCTATATGGTTAAAACTATAAACATATGATCGTGACAAGTGAACCAACACAACAACAAACAAATTTTGAGTTAGAGTGTACTGAGCGCGCGAAATTTAAAAAGTCACCTTACTTTTTGATCACATATCGTATTACAATATTTACAATTTTATGTAGCTAAAGCCGGCCACTGGACAAAGTTCCGAGGATCTAAAGTTTTAAACAAATATTTCTAAGAATTTCGATAAATTCCAAAAGAAACTTTTTGCTAAAACTTGCCATTCTTAATCTTCCGCTGATGTGCACGCAACAAAATTTATTTAAAAAAGAAAATGTTTGCGAACAACGCCACAAACGGCGAACATGCTCGCGAACAAATCCACACATTTTGAAATTTTTCATAAACATTGGATCGGTTCGTCAACAGCACCACAAACGTCGAACAAGACCATGAACACGAACATATCGCACGAACATGTTCGTCGTGTATGGCCATCTTTACTGACCCCAGCGTTACACAGGATTTCCTAAGAATCTGGATGTGTATCTGTACACGAGAGACCGAGTTACCTAACGTAACGAGAGAGGATATTTGTAGTCTGTTACCGATCTAGTGGCAGCCGAAATTTTGGCCGCAATTTACGAAGATTCTAAAATTTGAGAAATTTTGTGTGTTGATTTCTTCTTCAGATTTTCTTCTGTCTCATTTTAGGGTTCTCTTTTTTTAAACGATTTCATCTCACTTTTAGGGTGAAAATTTTGAAATTCTCAGTGCAGGTGAGTTTTGCTGTGCATTTAGGGTTTTTTTTTGTTCAATTAAAAGCGCATACACACAGGCTAATTTACCAGTCCAATCTAGGATGTTGCTCAAAATGTTGTTTTGTCCACATATGTACCAATATCTCATTTTGTTTTGTCTGTTTGCTTTCTCAGCATCGTTTTATGATTTTTTCCGCTCTACCTCAGTCGCTGACGACGTTCAATTACAGAATAAACCGTCTGGTTGTCGACAAAACGCAAAACGATTTTCTAAAAACACACACGTTGAAAAAAAAACTAACACAATAATAAATACAGATTTTTAAGAAATCCTGTGTAACCCCTGGGTGAAAATCACTACAAGGATTGTAAAAGAGTTTCCCTTCTCTAAGTGGGAAAGAGACTAAACAAAATGAAAATAAGAGAAACATAGTGATGAGTGATGACACTTTTGTTGTGTACAGGGCAACTATTGCTTTTGTGAATCGTCGAATTTCAGCGACGGGCGAGCTTAGTAACAATAAAAAGGTGTTCTGGAGAAATGATATTAATAATTGTTAAATGTCAACCAAATGTCATGAAATTTAGACAGATAGATTCAAATTTTGAAGCGCATATTTGGACAAATAGATGGCACTCTTTATTCCTGAGATATGGTTCGTGTCCGTGATATTATTTGCCACACTATGTATATAATTTGACAATACGTTCAAAAAATTGACAGAAACTCAGTATTTCGCAATACGAAATGGAATGATTTGTGTTTGAACAACGTTGGGAAATATTGCAGCGTTGCTTCTAAAGTGGATGTTGTGTTGGCAAAGCAGTGTGAATTTTTAAAATAAATTGGGTTCGCAATAATACACCAATTGCGGCCGGTCTATGCTAGTTTGCGAAGAAAGTTCTTAAGACTGGTGTAAACAAGCAAAATTGTCGTATTTGAGGCTTGGGAAGTCCACATGTAGTCATAAAGAAGACAATGCATCCTGAACGTGTGATTGTTTGGTGTAGTTTTTGTTTTTGGCGGAATTTTTGATTTCTCTTCTAAGATGACAATGGAAGAAAGTTTACAGTCAATGGAGAGTGCTACCGGGGCGTAAGGCACTCAAGAACAACATTGGTCAAGCTATATATGAAATAGAGACCGAAACCATCGAAAATGTATTGAGAAATTGGGTTGATACGATGGCCTACTGCCAAGCCTTTAGTTTTTGAAAATGATAGCAACGGATGACCCACCCCTTACAACTTTATCATGGTGGTTTGGATGCAAATTTTGACTTTTATCGCTAAACTTTGGTATGGATCATGGACGTTTTCATTCTTTGAACATCCTCTATAATCCTTTATCCTCAACATGGACTGTAACTCTGATCGCACCTCCTACTTTCTGTTTTGGCACGTTCTCCTTCTTGGCATGTATAACGGAGCCATTGAGAGCCTATTGTTATTACGACTTACCTCGTTAAAAATTCTGAGAATCAATTCATGAAGATCGACTACTTGCTTTGGCTAATTCAGGATCTTCATTGACTGGTATAGAAACATCAGTCCAGCAAGCTACAAGATGGCTTATGATCTGATGAATTATATGGCACAAAACTCTATGGAACAAGTTCGAAACGTAGTTCGAAACGAGATCCGCGGCTCTAAGCATATTTAATGTAATGAAAGTATCCATCACCCTATGAAGGCAGATGTGATTCTGGTACCATCAACAAATTTTTACGGCTTCGGCGTGGAGATTGCCGGCTCTCAAACAACTCCTTCGAAATCCACACTTTGTGAGACATGTACATATTGAAAGCGTGTCAGTTAAGCTATCTTTTTAAGTCCGGATTTAAGAGTATATGGACAACAATAATCCCTTTAGCGCATCGGGCGCTTCTTTCATACTAAAATGCTCTCTTTTTCTTGAGCAGTCTGTCTTAGGCCGGCGAAGTTTGGTAAAGATCATGTAGGCTAACTTGTTGTATTTAAAGAAAGACAGAGTTGGTTGGGAGTTTTCCGCATTGGAAATTTCCTTACCAGTATTACCGGGCCCCTGACCAATTATCAAGGCCTCTCCCATTAATGATATTGTCTAATAAAATGCGAGAGCAGAGCAATACTGGATTTATCGATAGCATCTTCAGATATTAACGCCATTGAAGGTTGTTATGATTTGCCCAGTGATGAGATATGTACCATTTATACGTCTTGTTGAGTGGCGAGAACACCGGTAATCTATACCAGCCTGGCTTGAAGAGGAAGGCCCCCTTGTGGAAGCGGCACAATTGCGTGGTTTAAACCTAAAACGTCGGAAGGTTATAGATCGGACTGGACTCACTTTCGAATCGGAATCAAAGCAATTGGTAGAGACCGATGGCGTAGTCGTATCCTTGTTTATATGGATGTGTGAGAACCCCATAAAATTAAGTCCTTCGAGACAGGTGTTCACTTAAGCAACAGAGACGTTTTGTACCACCGTTACCTTATCTGTCGAGTTTAAGGACTTTTATTGCCAATAATGTTTTGGACGTTGACCGTCAGCCTCATGTCTTCTAGACACTTAGAAATCTCGGACATTAGTTTTACATGGGATTTAAAAGGTACACAGGGGCATACTCCTTCAACTCAAGGCTTTGTCCAGCTGGTGACAAAAATACGTCTTCGATCTGCATTACAATTCAGAAATCCTTGATAAAGGAGGAGCTGGGGGATACTTGGCATAGTGGTAGTTAATGTTTCCGTTATCCCAACTGAAGCAAGTCAATGTATGAGATCCGGTGGGTTAATCGTTGGTCATTGTCCTCGTCGTTCCAGGTTTGTTGTTTCTGTATATTCGTTTATCTTTGAAGAACTCCAGCCTCTACATCGTTATTGCCCAAGTAGTCTTACAAAGGTTGGTATACAGGCATCTTTTTTGTGCGTATATGGTTCATCAACTTCCAGACAGAGGTGGTTGACTACGTGAAGGCACAAAACGAGATCTGCTGAAGTAGGGCACAAAGTGTAAAACAGCTCGGTTGGGGAGTAACTTATAGCCCTGACATTTAGAGTGGCTTGATTGTATAAATGGTTTTATCTCCTCATACAAGAGGATTGAAAATTTTAAATTTTTTTTCGACTATTTTTGTGTACACCTGGCAATGCTGCATGGCATTCAGTAAATGTGTGTATGTATTGCAGTATCTTTACGTAACAGTGAAACTTTCATTGTACTTTCTGCAACTGTGAAAAGTTTTAAGTTTCAACTGTATCCTTTGGCTTACTATTTTTGTTCTTTTTATCCGTTTTATTCGTCCTTTTTTATTTTGGTTTTCTCTCAAGGCAGCGAAATGGACGCGGGCTCGTAAAGAAAATTTACTGTTTGAAAGAGGAGAAGCTATTCCCTTTCATAACTACTTTTTTGGTAGCACCTAACGTTGGCTGGTGGTGTACCACAGATTTTTTTTTTGTTTCCTTAAAGAGAGAGGTCGGATTGTGGTTGTTTAATTGAGCAAATAGGTTAATTTCAATTTGTTGAAGTGATTTCTTTGACGCTGACTATTGTCCCTTTTGAATGCGAATATGGAGTTTCCCATTCTGCTTCTGATTCTTGGAGCTTTGTGGAGGAGGTGATACGACTATTTTTCGAGGATTTTGAATAAAAGTAACTGGGGTGAAGGAGCATTGCCTTTGAGAAGTGTTAAAAGGCATCTTGTCGTTAATCCAATGGGATTTGATTTTTTAACAAGCGAAAAAGTTGTAGTGTTTAGGGAGTTTAAGGGATAAAAAGGATTTCATAGTAATTCCTTTTATGTGAAGAAATTTTTGAGTAAAATTACCAACCCAGGAGTGTTGGATTAAAGCCAACAAAAGAGAGATTGGTAACTATTACTGTAAACATTGCAAACTACTATTTTCAACAATATTATACTCTGATATGGGTATTGGAACAAGAGCCATTTTGGAAGTTAAGGGAGCACCATCCAAAATTAAAATCAGCATTTCGATGCAATAATATCTCAATTAAGTACCAGCCTATAGTGCATTACAGAGATTCCAACTTACTGTAAGAAGTGGCCAAAAGCACAACGTTGTTGAGATTAGTCGCTATAGTAAATAAGATCTTTGAAAATATAATTATCTGTCAGACAGGCCAGGCCGTGTTTTATCAGGGCTTCTTTGCCTGATAATGAATAGCCATCCTATCTGTGTTGTAAAGTCAAAAGAAAATTCAGCAATTGAGTGGTCGATTACGTCTTACTTAATACCCTTTGAGCACACTTTTGACATCTGACCGGTTAAAAATGGTCTTTTTGTTCACAGATAATCCCACGACATGGTTGAAAAAAGAGAAGGGTAGTCGCTGAGATGACATCAATTTGCAGTATACTATTGATCGATGCAAAAGTAACCGAACAATCGATGTATACTCGTAAGGATCACTGAGAAAAATCATAAAACTGACAGGACGGAGGAAGAATTTCAGCAACGGGGAAGTCAGCCACACTGTCCGCGATAGCCTCATTTAAGAAGCTTTGAGATACTCAGGGCAAAAGTCATTGGGGACTTATCTTCGGTATTTGGCAAGAATGTCGAAAGAAATATTTTGTCAGAAGAGTTTTCAGCGAACCGATTTCAGCTATAATACTGGTCATATCCTCAAATAGAGGTGACTCTCGAGGTTATCGGTTTTGCAATAAGAATAACTGTGTTGAAAATAGCTTTTATGAGACAGCAGCGCTTAATTACATTACATCCAGCACGCGTTTTCCTCCTGGCTATCTTCTGATCGAAACCATCAACCAAATTGACCACGTTGCGATTGACGCAAGACAGAGTTCATATAATTGGAGGAGGTACAATCACAAGGGACCTAAAGTCGTATCTGATCGAGCCTTCCAAAACCTCCAGAGTATTGGTAATGCTAACATTAAGTGTAGAATAGCAGTTTTACCATTGTGAAGAAGCTGTCATAGACACAAAACATGAAGCACACAAAGGGAGCGGTGCCGGTGATCTCGTCAATCACTGGTAAAAAAGATAGAATCAGGCATTAGAGGAATGCTATTGCACCAATGATCTTCGGAAGTCTTACTAAAATGTCAAAATAAAGTGTCAATACCACAAATTCCGAAAAAAGGCATACAGATATATTCATGAAAACGGTATGCTTGTATTGGTGCCACTGTCGGTACCCACGATTTAAATGAATAAATTCTGCAGGCTGTTAAACTGCAGACGACTTAGAACCCGCTATCAAGAAGAAGGATCTATTCAACGTGGACGATGATCGACACAACTTCGTCCATCTGACCAAAAACAATACTGAAATGCGATATTTAAACTTGAGAGCAGTAACGCAGCAAGAGTTGTCTAGACTCCGTCTGAATTCTGAATCAATTGATAGTCATCGCTGTTCTACATACGGTGGAGGACTATGAACTTTATGAAAGCAGAAGATAATACCTTTATCGAGTGATTTTCAGATCCATTTCGACAGACTGAGTTTGGAGTCGATTTTTAAAGATTGAGTTATGTGTATATGATCTTCGATCCGGAGTATCGATTACAAGGCCGATGAGCTTAGGAAAGACTTAAGTTGCACGCTGCTGACTTGAAGCCGATATGCGCTCACCTGGCTGTGACCTGCATTAAGGCAGCATATCAGAACACTGATGTAGTAAACAATGTATATACGTCGCTACTTACACAATTGAAGTCCCTATCGGGGATGGCTTCCGGGACTTCCTGACGAGGCCTGACTGTAGTAAGATGGTTTGCGTAAGAGAAGATTTCAATACCAAAAACTGGAAACATCTTCCGCAGTGATAACAGATAATTGATTCTGGGTAATCTATTTTGCACCAGCTCATAATATGGGGAAAAGTTGAACTAGGTTTGCAAGACGTGCTCTTTCTCTTTGACAACTTCCTTCTTTGGACCTTCACTATTTAACGGGAAAAGTCTGAGACCCCTCGCAGCACTATGGCGAGAGTAGGAGTTCGGCTTCCGAAAAACCTGGCAACTTACAGTTCAACAGCTGATTTCAAGCACGTGGTCTCTCCAAAACGATCGAAGAAGAAATAAGATGTAACAAGAACTTCCCGTAGCTACTTAAGTGCCATAAAGTGGAGTGCATAAAGTGACAGGACAAGGGGGATTCTAGCTTTCACTCAATAAAGGATCTACACGTCTACGCGCTGTAGAAGAAGTTGGTTCAGCTATCCGAAAGTTGAAGAACAACAGTGAGGTGATGATTTAATAGGATTCACGCGTCAAATCATGAACAATGGATGGATGGATGCTGTTCGTATAGCTTAATATGCTGTAGGCAAGCAAAGAACAATTCGACAAGGACGAAAGAGCAGACGTTATCGTGGTGGTTAGTGAGTCCCATTAATATCCAGACAAGAGCATTAACTGAATCTGCGATTAGACGAAACAAGCGGCAATATGGATATGTTTACGCTACGCTTGAAAAGACACCAGGGCGACCAAATGGAAGAATTGATGTCCAACGAATACCAACAAATGGTAGATAATCTAACAGCAGAAGCTCTTCAGGGAACCCCAATGGTTATAGCTGACGACTTGGACAGGTGAGCTACAGAATGGGGCAACAGACTCACTGAAATCAGATGTAAGGCTTTACTGGAAACATTCGCTCCCCTATCGATAAGTATCGCCAAGTAGGATCACGCAAATATGTATCGAAAGACTCTATCAGGCTCTATCAAGTCCATAGTAGAGCATATTTTCCCCCAAATAGAAGTCACTGCAATGATATTCCACAAATTATCCAGAAGGAGCTACTCCAGGTATGCATCAATGCAACAAAAGCGCCTATAAAACAGAGGCCCGATGAGGATTTAGAAATGCCTCGTTGAAGGAACGTTTCGAGAAAAGTGGAAAATGCAACATTTGTTGCTGCTACCAAAAGAAAAGAAGCCTCCAGCAGAACCATCCTCCTATTGCCCACCATGGGAAAAATCCTCGAGAAGATATCTACAATAGATTACTCGTAGTGGCAGACAAATAAGGAGCGTCCTTTGGTTTTTTTCGAAAATTGCGATCTACAGTTGATGCCGTAAGATCAGTAGTTCGTATCGTTAAAAGCGCCATCGACGGGAAAAGATGGTTGTTCGGCACAAAGGAGTACTGTGCAGGAGTTTTGATGGACGTTAGAAATGCTTTTAACTCGGAGAAGTGTACAATCACTCCCCAGCATGGATGTATCATATTACTTGCTGCGTATCTAGCTATTTCAACAACTGTCAGCCCGAAAATAACCGACTATATAACAAAAGCTGTCCTTATAACGAAAGGAAAAAACTGTAGAGTTCGCTAAATTCCGGGTTGGTAGCTAATTAATGAGGTTCAAAGAAAGGTCCAAAGGAACAATGCTTGACAATAGACAACGGTTCAAAACATACGTAAACTGTATTTACGAGTACCAAGAAAGCATCGCAAATGCAGGGTGTTGCCTCGCGCATACTGACCTGGATACGCAAAAATGATCCTTATCTCCAGAGTTTTCACATCAATTCCGTTGTATGCCACCTAAGTCTGGGCGCAGGAACTGTGGATGAAAGAAGACTTTCGTGAACATACAGACTCCTGCTACTAGTGTCCATGAAGTATACATATCCTCGGATTCCTCAGAAAGAGTTATTTCCATTCTAAATCCTAGAGTGGACTTTGATGTAGCAAACAGGCGTCCCCTTCGATTATTATCCACCCTTTTCCCTTCGATTTGCATTTGTCCATTTGGTGTTTCCACTTTTCTTTCTGGAATGCAAGTCCCAGCTTGTGTTTCAGAATTATTCATTTTGCGGCAGAAAGGCAATTTGCATATATGAAACCTCATATAGAACCAAAGCCTTCATTTGAGCGGAAGGAAGGAAACCTTCAATTTACAAAACTTCCAAGAGAACAGAAACTACAAAAGCAATGTTTGTCCCGAGCCCATATAGAACTCCAAATAATGACAATTAGTGTTAAATATGTTTTCCTTATATCTTCCGGTTAACACTCTTGTTGTTACTATTTTATATGCACAGGAGACCAGGTATGAAGTCACTTTGAAGGTTTGTTACAGTCTCGCCAGTCTATGCACTCCAATCATCACAAAACAGAGCCTTTTCTATTGCACCCATTTCGGTGTAATTTCTGAAATATTTCTGCAGTAAATACCAACAGCAGTTTTCTGACTATAGTATACAACTCGAAGGCTTTAGATGGTCCTTAACTTAAACGTTAGTTTCTTCTGTCGCCCAACAAAAAATGTTCAACTACAACATTTTCCGGTCTAGCTCATAACTGTCATGTTCAAGGCATTGTTCCAATGCCGATTCTCGTAAACCATAAACGACTCGGGATAGTTTCTAGGTAAAACTATTTACCGAGCAAATAAGCCTCCAACATTGTCATTAGGTTGCGCCGTATCCCCTGGCATAGTTAGGTACTCGTAGGCAGGAGTCGCATTTGAATCTTTATGGATGGAGCTATCCAATAAGGTAACCCGAAGTGCAGGTTTATAATGAAAAAAAAAACATCGCATGCTCATAAGAATAAATAGAGCTTGGGGACGTTACTAGCAACAGGACGTGCCTAGGATACGGTGTGGAGTATTCTGCATTAAGTCTTAAGGAGAAGCAGGTGCAGATTTGTATCGCGGATGGTAATCAAGTTCAAATGAATGGGATACGAATACCCGTGGTGTTCAAAAGTGGATACATGTAGCATAATTCCTGTGAGACCAATAATTAGGTTCGGAGGAGTTGTGTTCCTTTCGAATAGTTCACTGGCTGATAGCATGAGTGACCCGCTTACAAAGTAGCACCACATAGTCAACCTTATTCATTCATGAAACCAACAACAACAAATCAAGATAGAATGTAATTTTAAATGAAGAAACAAGGATGCACAAAACACATGTCGCCAAGAGCAACCGCTCCGTACGTCATCGTATAACCTCTTTTCGGTTAACTAGAAGGTAGGGTCGACTTTCTTATACAAGGGCTTTGCTGCAGATATAGTATGTGCATTGTTTACCATGACCGGCACCCCTCAAAACCTTTCCCACAAAACTTCGATTATATGCACGAAGGAACCCAGAAGCAGTGTCAGCTCCGGGTAAGAATACCCGGGCTACCTTCAAAATGTATACTCTGGGGCATATTCACAATTTGATGAGATACGTTTGATAGTAAACCATGATGTGAGCAGTGAATGGGGGCTGGAAGTGAAAAGATAAAAAAAAAAAAGAAGAAAGAAGAAGCGCATTACAAGCTTATCCAATCCCTGGAATAAGGAACAATGGCAGGATAAAGACGTGGTGGATTCAGATGAGAAGGTAAAAAGAAAATCAATTTTGTTCAGCATTTGCAGTTTGCAATTTGCATAATAAGGTCGTTTTGCGCAATTTGCATGCGAATGGTACATAAGATGTGACGCGACAGGAGGATGGTTGTGACGTGTGTGACACACGGTGATGTGTATATGATAGAGCAGGGGTGCTCATTTGAACCACCATAATATACATAGGGGGTATTGCTATTGCATTACTTAGTCTTGGTCCCCTTTCCTACCTTTTTTCGTCCTCCTTTTGGCATGTTCGGGAGGTGTTCATGCGGAAATCAATTTTCCTGCTATGTGCAGTGTCTTTTACATGTTCCGTTTAATTATTTCAGTCAAATTTAGCCTCTGGCTGATAGAAACAAATTTAATTTAGTTCGAGTCAAGGTGGGAACTGAAGCACTGATACTGCTTTGATGAACAAAATATAGTTGGAATCTAGATATGGATTTGTAGGAGTAAATATCTTTGCGATAAATGTAGGTAGGCACTCAAGTTTTGTCTATAGTATATCGGAAACCAAGGATTCATTTATTTATATTCACTTTTATAATAGAAATCTGCTGTTGTGAGCGGACCCACAATGAAAGTATTTTTCACGGTATGCTGACTGTAACAGCAATGTCCTCGTTTTCTTGATATTCAGACCAGCATACCGGATAGGTTGATAGATTTGCACTCTCTTTAGTACCTGAATCAGAACTAGTAAAGGATCACCTGTATCACCTGTATCTCGTACGTGTATCGATGACATACACCACCTTGATCAAAAAGTTCCCGTGTGGCGCTCCCATTGTTCCGATTTGAGTTCTGTTTTTCTTTGTTAAGTTGGTACATCTGTTGTTGATATTCCCTCTAAATTTAAGCGTCATAGCTTGACATTTGCAAATGTTACGGAGCCAAGAGTAAATCTATCTCTGTGTGTGTTGGCGATCCAAGGGCAGATGGCTCAGCTGTAACAGCAGGTGCAAGAACAGGCCAAGCGGGTGGACCAGATCTACGCACTGCTGCCGGGCCTAACGCAACACATGTCGTAATGGGTACGCACATGGTGAAGCAAACTTTGAAGGTCCTTGCGGTGAATGTTAATTCACTGATCAGGATCGAACGAAGAGCCGCGATGTTTAAATTGCTACAAAACCAAACTCCTGATGTGCTTTTCGCTAGCGAAACCAAGCTAACCGATAAGCACAAACTGGAGTACAATAATTATATTGTAAGAAGAAGAAACTGGTCCAGATCCAAACGTGGAGGCGGTGTCGCGATCTTCATTAAAGAAGGTATAAAATTTCACAGAGTGTACAAGAGAGTGTTGCGCAGGTTTCGGGTGTTGGAGGCAGTCATCATTTACATCCCGCTCCGCAGTGGAAAGCGGCTGTACTTGGCCTCTGTTTATGCACCTGAGGCCTCACAATCCACTTTATTTATAGCAGAGCTCGACACGCTTTTTCGACTTCTGAGGTTGGAATCGGGGGAGAATTATTTTATAATCGGCGGGGACTTTAACGCTAGACACAGAGATTGGGGAAATAATTTGCCAAATACTAGAGGGAACCTACTACTCGATTGGTGGGGTCAGAACGATGTCATGTACAGACTCGGTCTTAAAGCGACGGATAACCCGTAGTTTCCCAGAGGCGGGTCTTATTTGGATCTATTACTGTACGACGAACCTATACGACTGACAGGTACAAATTTACAAACGCTTAACTGTCTTCGCACATTCGTGTATGACAGCGACCATTGCGGTTTTAGCACCCTCTGAATCTTAGTGTCATAGCTTGACATTTGCAAAAGTTACGTAGCCAAGAGTACATCTATCCCCGTGTGTGTTGGCGATTTTTTACAATTTTTGAAATGAATTTAAATTTGCAACAACGAACATTGGAAAGTGTTTCGGCAACGATTCTCTAAAAAAAAAACGGTCGTTTACCAGTGGCACGAGCAGTTCAAAAGTGCTCGTGAGTCAATCGCAGACCATCGACGTCGAAAACCGACGAAAACATTGATGAAGTAAAAGAAATGTTGGTGTTGGGCAATAACCGCAAATTACCCATCAGAGAGATAGGAGAGGACTTGAACATTTCCTATGGATCTGTCCAAGACATTTTGGTTAATGATTTGGGTTTCCGTCGTGTAGCAGCAAAGTTGATGTCAAAAGACCTCAATTTCATGCAAAAAAGAGACCGTGTTGACGTCGCAAAAGAGATGATTTGCCAGGCTGAATCCGATCCCACACTCATCAAAAGGATCATTACTGGAGGCGAGACGTGGGTTTATGAGTACGACACTCAATCCAGACATCAGGCGAGTGAATGGCGTTAAAAAATGAGCCGAAACCAAAAAAACAACGTCTTTTTCAGTCAAAAAAGAAGGCAATGCTCACGGTTTTTATGGATTCCAACGGTGTAATGCATCATGAATTTTTGCCAGAAGGCGAGACAGTAAACAAACAGTATTATTTGGGCGTTATGAGACGTTTGCGTGAAGCAATTCGTCGAAAGAGATCAGCATTTTGGGCTAAAAACTCGAGGATTTTGCACCATGATAGCGCACCGTCGCAAAGTGCCATCATTATTCGTAATTTTTTGACGAAAAATGCAACAAATACCATCCAACAGCCACCGAATTTACCTGACTTGGCTCCCTGTGACTTCTTTCTGTTTAATCGAGTTAAAAAACAACTACGGGGAACGCATTTCAGCAGCCGAGAGGAAGTAATGGAAAAATCGCAGAAAGCACTGATGGACATGCCGAAAACCGAATATAAAAAAAGTTTCGAGGATTGGATCAAGCGCTGGCATAAGTGTGTCGCAGTCGATGGGGATTACTGTGAAGAAGACAATATAGATTTAGATAAATAAACGGTATTTTTGGTTTTGGTGGTAAAGCGATGCGTAAGAGGACAGTTTTTGTTCTGAATCGCCTTTAACATGACGAACAGCATACCATGAGATATATGTCAGCCTGGACCCTGGTGACTTCCCTCGACTTGCTGAAATCAGTGTCATAGAATCGAAAAATTGCATAGGTCATCCAAAAATCTAGGAATCCATGGCTTGCCAACAACAATAAGACTGGAATGGAGCTTGGGGATTGTTAAGGAAATTGCTGACTATTCCATGAATTGAGTTGGGCTATCGGCGTGCTATTAAGTTCGTAGAATAGTTTTTGCTATAGCTTTCAATTGAGGTCAGCGGTTACAAGCCAAATCCTTACTCATACAGGCTAAAATAGCAACGACATTTACGACCAGTAGTATTATACTGGCTGACGTCGACATAGAGCCCACAACCCTATACGATAGAGACTAAAGGAACCAGCTAATAGCCGAAGATAATTGGATTTAATGTTGACGACCCTGGAAAACGATTAAAGAAGAACAATCCTCGGATCTCACGTGGAATATTCATTGACTTCTACAAAATACACAATAACCTCCATCAAAGAAGTACGGTGGGATGGATCGGAGAAAAGGAGGATACAAAACTGTGGTTCCTATGATACTATGGGAAATGTTACAGATCGATTATTCGAACGCAGATTTGCCGTAAGGGGAACACCATTAAACAGGTTTGAAGCCTCAACAGCGTTCAACAACGAACAACGTCGAGCAACGATTAGAATAAAGGGTTAATTTAATATTTCATAAACGTTCACCTCCACGACAAAGGAAAAGAAGGACCTTACCACGGACTGCTTTAACGAGCTCCTTGACAAACCCTTCGAGCAATGCTCTAAGTACGACGTGAAAGTCGTCTATCGCGTTTTTAATGCTAAGCTAGGCAAGATGGGCATATAGTTGGAAGTACAGCCCCCATACCAAGAGCTCCGGAAACGAACACGGGCTTATTAATTTTGCCGCGAGATGTTATGTGACTGTAGCCAGCACACGGTTTTTACACCTTAATATCCATAAAGGGGACCTGCCTGTCTCCTGATCAGTGAACTGTTAACGCCAAGCATTCTCCAGTGTGAAAATTCCGACTAATATCGACTCGGACCATTACCAAGGCATGCATGCAGATATCAATAACCACCCAAAGCCACCGATCCATCGTGGGGAAGTTCAATGTCAATCTCATACAATTGCGAACGTCGTCCGTGCTTTTTACGATTGAGTTTCCCTAAACCTCCCCAGAAACTCTACGCCACTCACTCTCAAACTTGTACAGCTTCTCCGGAGGAGTCAGTGTGTTTTTTTCCCCTGCTTGCTTGTAAAGAGCATGTGCCGTTTGTTGTCCTTCATGATGTCTATTCTTGATCAAATCAGGCATTTCGTTACGGTTTCTTAAGATCGATGGAGTTGATCGTGCGTCGTGCTTGATATAAGTTATAAATGGCTTTGGAGAAGAGTTTAGATATACGGGATGTTCCTGTGATTACAGGCATTTAACATTAAATACTTTTCCTTACTGTTTCCTTGTATTGTGGCGTAGAAAGTAGAAGAAGTACGTCTTCTTCTTTTTAAGTGACGCTACAGTCCGGCGTGGACCTGGGCCTGAACCATCGGTGATGCACTCCAAGTTGGTTGAGGTCCCCATCCACTTGTTTGCACCACCGTAAATTCGGCCGTCCTCTGCTGCATAGTCCCCAGAGCTCGGACTTGAAGATTATTCGGGCCGGAGCTGTGGTGTCCATTCGCTCTATATAGCGCCTTAATTTTAAGCGCTGAATCCGTAGACGCTTGACCAAGCTAATGTCGCTGTATAGCCCATACTTTTCGATGTTAAATCTCCTCCTCCATTCCTCGTCAATACAAACGGGTCCAACAAAAACACGTTAGTATTTTCCTCTCGAAACGGCCAAGGGCTTCTTTATACTTTTTCAATAGTGTCTATGTCTCTGCGCCATAGAGCAAGACGGGGATGATCTAGGTCTTGTATAAAGTCAGTTTGATGGTGCGAGAGTGGGCTCTGCTATTCTACGTCCTATTTCGTTGCTACTTGTAACTGCAGAGCCAAGGTAGGCGAAGTCTTTAACTACCTCGAAGTTATAGCTTTGCGACACTCTGACCGAGTTGTCGATATTGGGAGTCCTTTTTTGATGACAGCATGTACTTGGTTTTTGCCTCATTTACCATGATACCAATTTTAGCCGCATCCATTTCGATAGCTGCGAATGCCTTATTGACGTCTCGGTGTCTTCGTCGAATAACGTCACTGTCATCTGCGTAGGCAAGCAATTGGCAATACTTGTAGAAAATCGTTCTCCTTCTATTGGCCAGCAAATTTTGCACGATTCTCTCCTAAGCGATGTTGAATAAGTCACATGAAAGCGCGTCGTCTTGTCTTAAAAAGGCGAAGTGTGTACAATGGCTAAAACTGGATAATGGTATTTGATGCTAAAGGAAATCAGTAAATCTGTTGCGGCGTGCGTGTGCTTGTATATAAGCCTTGGTGTTGGTCAATTTGTCTGTGATAAGAATTGTCACATTGAGTTTCGTCCTTCTATGCATTCATGTGTCGAGTGGTTTTGCCTTCTGCTTTCAACAAATCCACACGGTAGTCGCCTTCTCTGTACCAGTGATCTTGGAAATCGTCAGAGTTTTTCTTTCTTGTTTTTCCTTTTAACTGGATTGCGACAATATCTTTAGATATTAAAGAAGTCTGTTGCCTCCACAAGTGTTTCAAATGCACGTGGGCTGTTAAAAGCCCAAAAGCAGATTCAAATGTCACTGTCCTTTTATTTTGTTTTACTGTGTAGTTGTCGGGGCGATGGCGATGGCGCGATAGTTAGCTCATTGGACTATCATGCAGAGTGTCTGGGTCACCAACAATTTTTCAAATCGCCATCACCGTTTCGGTGGGCAATGGCAAACTCCCGAAAGTAAAATTGCCTACGAAAAAGCTTTTAAGGAGTGCCATTCGGACTCGGCGATAAACCGTAGGCCCCGTTCAGATGTGACTAAAATGACAACATGAGCAACACAAATGAGTGTCAAGAAGCTAGGCCATGGCCCGTATCGGGCTACCAGCGCCACAGTGTTTTTTTTTGTTTAGGTGTCAGTTGATCTGTCCTTATCCGAGAATATTGCGTGAAAGGAAGGTTTTACTTGACATAACCCTTAACATTTTGGTCTATATTAAAGGTTTATCAGTCAGCATCTCAACTTCAACAGCCTGATCTATATTGGCCTTTGCCGTACCTACTGTGAATGCCGAAATTGATTCAGTCAGAAGGATTCATCGACTGAACGTTCTCCTCCTCAGTCCTTACAGTATACTGTAGGAATGCAATTTTTTCCTGAACAACACAAAATGAAAATAAAAATTAGCACAATTGATTTATAGACATAGAGGCAAAGTCCTGCCCTAACCACAAAACACCTGTTTGCTATGTTTTTCATCCATTACTGTAGATATAAATTTATTCATTGAAGGTGAGAGACTTAAGTGTGCGGGCTTAATTTGCGGATTACCTGACAATTATGTCTTCTACCTATAGGGAGGATTTATAACCATAGAAAACATATTTGAGTTCTGCTTGAGCTGTTGCAGTAGCAAGGATGTATGCCGCTGTTCCTTTGTTTTCGTTGTGCATAAGACATACTTGTATACATATTGTCGTTAGCTAATCTCATACACATGAGGTAGTCTTTGTGCGTCTGACGTTTGAATAGCTGGGGAAATTGTTCAGTTAGGACAGTTTTTAGTCAAATATTGCTGGCTTGCATGGTACCTGCAGTTTCTGTAATGAAGTTCCTCAGCTCTCAACTTGTCATTGAAGTAGCTTTCTATAGAACTAATCTTCATCCCACAGAATTATTAACAGAAGCTCCAAACTAGACAGCAATTCGACTTTTAACGAGTTTGATGCGCTGTCTGACTCCATACAAAGAATTACTGAAATCGTTATTACGGGCGATTTCAATATACACAATTCTGGGTGGCTTCGACATTCTGGACAGACAACACCCGAAGGACGGTGTGTTGAGATCTTCGCTGCGGAAAACAACTTGACCCATCTTGTAAATGAGCCCACGCGAGTCCCAGACGTTGATAGTCATACCGCCAACACCCTAGACTTGTTTTTAACCTCTCACCCTGGTAAGTACAGGCTCGTCGGACCATTGTGTCATATCAGCTAAATTCTCGTACATTGACCACACATTTAGAGAAAAAATTCCTAAAAGAACAGTATGGCAATACGAGAAAGCCAATTGGAGCGGACTTAACACCTTCTTTAGGAATTTTAACTGGTCTTCTTCGATAACGACGTGGTTGCCGCTGCTAATACGATCACAGACACTATTCTCTTTGGAATGAGATCCTTTATCCCTCACCGGATAAAGAGTATCAGACCAAAGGAAAGGCGTGGTACGACTCGGTTGAGAGAAATGTTTTTTCGGTCCTTTAAGACCAACCACACAGAGGAAAACCGGAAAAAATTCAAACGGGCCAGGAATGACTGAAACGCCTTTCTTAAGCGTGTCAAATTTTTATACGACCAAAAGCTGATGCAAAAAATACTACAATGTCTCAAAGGTAGTAACAATTGTTGGTCGTTCGTCAAAAACATTAGAAATTCTGCCTCATCCTCCATCCCAACGCTCATTTACAATGACATTCCAGCTGTCAGTTCTTTCCAGATTGTGCTTTGTCTCCGCCTACACTTGAGTGCGACGAATCTTCAATGGGACGAATCCACTTTCGCACTAGTGTAGAGTACTTAAAGATCTTAACGCTCACAAATCCGCTGGTCCAGATGGTATATCTTCCCTTCTTCTGAAGAGGTGTTCTTCTACGCCGGCAAAACCACTGCGTAAGCTTTTCCATCAATCCTACTCTTTAGAACTCTTTCCGAGCAGATGGAGAACAGCATTTGTCCAGCCCGTCCCTAAAAAAGGCGAATCTTCTTCTCTCTCCTCTTACAGATCCCTTCTTTTCAAGGTCATGGAAACGCTGATAAATCGTCAGCTCATGAAATATCTCGAAACACGAAAACTTCTTAATGGCCGACAGCAGGGTTTTCGTACCAACAGGTCCACTGGTGATTTGATGGCATGTCTTACCGAAAAGTGGAATCAAAGTTTACATCAATCTGGCGAAAGTAAAATAGTTGCACTTGATATTTCTAAGGCATTTGACAGAGTTTGGCATCAGGCTCTTTTGTCGAAAATGCGTGCATTTGGGATCGATGACTCTCTACTTCAATGGATTAGAAATTACCTTTCGGAACGTTGAATTCAAGTTGTCTTGGATGGTTTCAAGTCTGATATTCACAAAATAAATGCTGGTGTGCCCCAGGGCTCCGTTCTGTCTCCGACACTCTTTTTAATTTTCATCAACGATCTCTTGTCTGCTACTTCCTTCGCTGACGACAGTACTCTCTGCTTTTCATATTCGTTCCCGAATGTCCCTGCTCAACGGCTGTAGAATGGGAACGGCAGCGTGTGTAAAGCTCATTCAATTCCGATACTAACAACATAGCCAATTGGGAATTATCACTTAGTTGTGAGTGGAATTTAATGCTTCCAAAACACAATGCTGTCTGCTGTCGCTTAAGTGAAATGCAAATACCCAGCCATTATCCATGAATGGCACTTGCATCGTTGAAACTGAAAAACTTTCCATTCTCGGTATGTGTGTCAGTGACAACTTACGTTGGAATGACCACATATTCGAAGTCGCCAAAAATGCTGCGAAATGACTAGGTTTCCTTAAGCGATGTAAGAAATATTTCACCCCCTTTGATCTGGCTTCAATATATAAGGCTTTCATCCTGGAGTATAATGCTCACATCTGGTCAGGTGCTCACAAGACTTCTTTGTGCCTACTAGATAGGACTCAAAACCGTGCGATAAAACTAATAGGTTATGCTAATATAACACAGTCGATTGACACCCTCGACCACCGACGTAATGTCTCCTGTCTCACCCTGTTCTATCGCTATTTTCACCACCAGTGCTCCTCTGAAATTGCCAGTAACATTCCGCCCCTTCAAACCTCCAACCGTAACACCCGTCTCGCTATGAATGCTCATCAGTACACCCTCCAGCCAACTTTCGGACTCACCCTCAAATATCGTGATACTTTCCTAAGCCGAACAATTCGCTCATGGAATGCCCTGCCGAGCTCTTTATTTCCTAGCCATTACAACCATCAAACATTTAAAACCAACGTACATCGGTACCTCTCTTTTCCCCCTCCCTAAATTTCCTCCGCTCGCGCTATGTGCGAACATTTAAGGGTACATAATCCCCCAAATTATATAAAATAAAAAAATGGTCATGGCAACATTACTCTCTGTCTTCTGACATCTAGAATGAGTAAGTGAAATTGTTACTGGCTAGTGCTATGGGACAAGCAAGCAGAGACTCTTAACTGCTTGAGAGGATAAAAATGTTTTGTTTATAATAGACCTACGAGTATTTATATCGCTTTGTCTTAGGGTTGTATTGCATATATTGCATGTTTTTGTCGTCCTGTTCGTTTGTAGTTAAGTCGATCTATTATGTAGGTGTCTCAGGTAGGATTTTGGTCAATGGTGAACACACAATTTGTAAATACCCCAACCAAACAATGTTTGATCCTTAAGATTTTTGGGTATTTTCTTAATTAAAAGTTACCGTAACTATTTTCGACAGTTAACGTTGAGCTGAACCTTCTTGCACCGTTTAGCTTTGAAACGACATACGTTGTCAACAACCTTCTTCTTGTATAATAGGCAGCTATACTTCGAGGTAGTTTCGGATTTTACATTGACGCCGTAACATGACGCTACAGAAAGTCAGTTAGCATTGCTCTTTATCTGAGACCATTGATGGCAACGGTATCTCCTTCCTTATTTCTAAATAAATAAGGTCCGATGATGCCGCCATGCCATAAATCACTACGAAAAGTCAATCTTTCTGGATGCATTGATGCTTGGCCAAATACTTGTGTATTGTGTTCGCTCCAGCCGCTGAGCGAAAAATGGGCCTCGTTCGAGAAGATGGTTTTTAGGCCAAAATCCAGGTCTGCGGCCAATATTTTCAGCGCCCAATTAGCTAACTCACGGTATTGTCGATGGTCATCCGGCTTCAATTCTTGCGTCAGCACAATTTCATACAGATGTAGGCCCAAATCCATCGGCAAATTAGGCCGGGTTGACCCTATGGCGATTCCCAATTCAGCAGATCGGCGCCAAATCGCCAGAAATATCTTCTTCGATACTGGCCGCTATGGTGGCTATGTTTTCTTCATTTCGCACCAATCTCTGTCTGGTTGGTGGCTTATGATCTAAAAGAGTGTAACTCTGTACAACCGACCACTCGACGAAATTCACGTTGCGTATTTACAACTTAGACGGAGATGTAACTCACATCATCATCTGGAGATTTAAAATATTAGAATGAGTCGATGACCTCTTGTATTTTTATCTTGCTTTGCTTTATAAAGGCGTTACTTAGCTCTATCTTAAAACTCCTGCGAGCTGGTGCCCTATATGAGTGCCTAACTTAGCGATTTTTTTATTGGACTCTCAGGTCCGCCATTAATATGGAATTTCCACTTGTTCTGTCCTCCATATCGTAAGCAAGCAACTTTTTCGCTGGTTTTGCTATGTCAAATGCTGAAATCATCAACTGTTCTCGGCAGAAATGCTCACATAGCTGATGAAGTCTTTAATGTATGTATTTTAATGTTTTTTTTTTTACAAAGCCTGTATTTTTATTAGTGGATAGCTATAAATTTTCCTCATAGCAACTCCATGTTGAACGTCACTCAAAAACACAGCAAACAGATTTTCCACCGCATTTACCACACAATTGTGGTTGCCGAAACACACCCAAAACCGGCACAGTGTTCATCCGGTTCCTCCAAGTATTCATAATACGAGTAACACATCTTTTGGAAAACAAACTTTTCTCTTCTTAAAGTCGTTTGGTTTGTCGGTATACGAGTACTTCACATACAGGATGGCATTTCGTGGCTAAACAACCCTTAAAGGTTTCCCTTACGTCAGCCAAAAGCATTTCTTCACAGCACTGAACGATTTCAAGATTATTTCTTTAATTAGGGAAAATAAACAGCTTCCTTGTCACATCCGAAAGTCCTTCAAAAAAAAAAAAAAAAAAACAACAACTACCCTGGATTGTTATTCAAAGAAAATACCCCCCATCGACTACTGGTGGGTGGTGGTTGTTTGTATATTTTTGTTTATATGTGAGGGCTTGTACTGGGCGATATGTTTAGTCGTGTATATGTACGAGTACAGCAGGTGTGCCATGTGACACCATTTAATGTCACAAGGTCACCGAACTCATTATACCTGTACGAAGCTCAACTGCGGAATACGAGTACTTGTATTTGGCGACGTCTTTCGTCGCACCAGTCGCCAGCTGTTCATTCTTATTTTCATAATTGAAAAACTCCCGGCATTTTAGCCCTCATCCCTTGTGTAGGTAGTTAGGTTTTCGTAGATACAAGTGCGAGTACGAGTATGAATAGAAGGAGGATTATCAGAAGGAGAAGGTGAAGCAGTACTACTAGCTCGTACATTCCAACGGATTAATTATTAACGCAGCCCCATTTTCATTGTAACTTGGTGTGATGGCCCATTCTTAATCCCTTTCCCTTTGATGCGCACGAGAAAAACAGAGCCGACAGCCGTGCAAATACCAGCACTGGTATCAGCGCCAGTTCAGTTCAGAAACCTTAATACAAAGGCAATGGAGGGCGGATGAAAACATAAAGGTGACACAACAGGGAATTCCATTACAAGCTTCGAACTAAAAGTTGTATCCTTTGAACCGTAATTAAGGTAATTAACCGCGTACTCACTGGGACCCAGCACCGAGGACCGAGAATCGACAGCCCAGGACCGAGCAACAAGGACCAAAACACCGAAGTTGCAAAAGATATTCAACTAATTGCCTCTCATAAATAAATATTACCGTTTCATCTCTCGCATTTGTATGCGTAAATCCAATGGTTATGTGTGCGACAATTGCCCTACATAAGCTATCAACAGCCCTCGGCTCATTTGAGATAGGGAATTCCACTTCCACACTATTTACAAGCTTGTCATACTTTAGAGACCGAATTTTTGCGCGAGAGTAATCATCTCTTTTGCGAAAAATTAATTTTCACCGTTTCTATCTTGTTTTTTATTTATTTTTTCTTCCCAAGGCAGAGACTCATTTGACAAGGTGGAGTTTGCAGGTTTGTATCCAATGGATTCTGCTCAATCCAGTCAGTTGAATTTGAAGCAAGCAAGAAGCAAGGCTTACGCGCGTTGTCAATGTCGCCAAGGTCGTTCGCTACTTGCCAACTGGGTGGTAAAATCCTGAGACAATAAAATTTCCCGTTTGATGTGTTATTTACATAATTTGTGACTTAATCAAAATAATAATTACTACGCTGAGTTAAGCCAAGCAATTTAGACAGAGTTGGTGGGCGCTGGGTGTGTTGGGGTTGGAATTTTCCATTATTGCCAGCGGTAATGCGCCTGCAATGCTTATTGTGAAACCATAAACACTGCCATAACAACCTACCTGAGACATTCTATTTAAATATTTGCTTCTCTAAATTGGTGAGAATTAAGGAATTGTGTATCTTTGTTTGAAGCGAGGGGGATTTTTGTTTTTTTACTTTTCCCGATTTCCAGAACAGTGGAAATCTCTTTGTCGGTAAGTAGGGTGAGTTCTGAGGGAATGAGCAGGTTCCACAGCACATGGCTTAATATTTAAGTTTAATAAGAGGAGAACCCTCGATGCCAAAGGCGACTAGAAGAACGTGTTTTCGGGGAACAAATTACTGGAGCTATTATTCGACATTGTCATTAAGTTAAGTGAGATACTGCAAGTAAGGATTCGGGCCTTATTTTAGCTGGCTTTTGGATTCACAAAATGAAACTTCGGCCATAACCAAAAATTCACGCAGAAGATGAGGAAAAATGGAAATGAAGCAATGTACAAGCTCTTCCAATGAGGACTTGAAAAAGCTTTGAATGTGCGACACTTAGTCATGGATATGAAGCAAATATACGCTCATGATCCAATACGGAAGGGATTACATGTTGTGACGAACCTCGGATATAAATGGATTCACTATCGACGATTACTGCAAATTTTTAAAAGACAATGACCTTCGGATCTGTTCGTTGAATTAATCGACCCAAGTGTGGCGAGCCATTAACATAAGCCCTCAATTGCCAACATGCAAATATAACTGTCATTCAGGAAGAATATCCCATCAACAGCCAGGCATAAGGAGGTTGAAAAACTGTGATATATACTATGCTGATTGATATAGAGAAAATAAACAGATCTTACTCGAATGTGGGTTTGCCATATGCGGCGGACTAAGGCAAGTAGTGCGAGGCTCTCAATACAATCTGTATCGAGGCTAAATTTTTGCACGACCCTTTAGAGGATAAAGATGACGACATCAAAGATAGCTTCTACGACGAGTCCCGGCAAAACAAGATGAACACAAAGCAGTGCTGCAGGGATGGACAAAATTGCTCATCAGCTTGAGAATGGCGCGGCCGAGGAAATTGAGAAATTCTCCTCCAGGAATGAGATTCGGAAGTTTTACCAAAAAGTACAAAAAACATGCTACGGACACAAACCCCGAACCAAAGCCTACAGAGACGAACAAGGGAACATCTTAGTAGAGTCGAAGTCAATGCTGCGAATCTAGAAAGATTACTTCTGTAGACTGTACAACGGCGAAGACGAAACAAATACCGCTGTCAAGCGAAATCGCATACAAGATCTTATCTGCGGTATTCTGTGAACGCCTGAAGCCGTTCATCAAAAACCTGAAAGGTTCATATCAGTGTGGCTTCATGCCAGAAAAGTCCACCATCGACCAAAATCCATACTACGTTAGGTCCTGGTGAAAACTTATGAGCTCCAGATCGACATACACCACTTATTCGTCAAGGACACGTATGACAGCATCTACAGAGACGAGCTATATAGAGCAATGTCTAGTTTTTTGATCCCTGCCAAATTCGTCCGTCTATACCGACTGACGACGGAGAATGCACGCCACTAGATCAATGTCGGTAAAGATCTCATAGAGGTATTTTAATAAAGAAAGGATTTAGACAAGGCGATGCGCTGTCATCCGATTTCTTCAACATCATTCTTGAAAGAATAGTACAAAGCTCACGCGCGAATATAAGAGGCACGATCTTTCAAAAGTCGGTCCATTTACTCGCATACGCCGTTGAAATTGACATGATCGGGAGAAAGCAACGTGATGTCAGCGGCGCTTTCGCGAGTATTGAGACGGAATCGGCGAAAATGGGTTTAGCGGTCAACGCGGGCAATAATGTCACTTTCAACAGATATTATTTTGAGTTGGTTAAGGACTCTGTGTGGTGTAATACAGGAAATAAAGCGCGTTTTCTAGATTTAAAAACTAAGGCATTTAAGATGTTCTACCATGGAACGGTCAATGGACGAAACGGTGTTGGAACCGTTATTGCAGCGGATCTTCTAAGCAACATCGTTGGTATCTTGAAAATAAGCGACCGCTTGATGAGTGTTAAACTCGTCATACACAATGAAACATGGAACATTGTTAGCGCGTACGCTTCACAAAATAGATGCGATTAATCGGAAAAAGATAAATTTTGGTCAGAGTTCGGTAATTTGCTTAGAAATATACCTATCGATGAGATGCTCTTCGTAGGCGGAGATTTAAATGGCCACATCGGAGAAACAAATGTTGATTATGAGGACTGCCATGGCGATAAAGGCTTTGGAACCAGAAATTCAGCTGGCGAAGACATCCTTGTAGCGTGTAGGGCTTACGGCTTAACCACGAAAAGCAAATAGATTATCACCTCTGCAAAATGTCGATGAGAAACTGTGTTAAGGACTGTAAAGTAATATTTGGAGAATCGCTGATAAGCCAACACCGTCTGCTCATTACAGAATTTTTCACAACGGAACCACCGAAAACACGGGCATCGTTTGGAAACCGGATTTTTGGTGGTATAATCTATCGAAGGAACGAAGCGCAAGATTTATCGCACTGGCTAAAGAAGTACTTCAAAATATAAATGGTATAGCAGACTCACTTAGCCCGCAAGAAATGTGGAACAGCATGCACGAGGAATGCATAATACTCGTAAAGTCCCATCTGGGGACTACATCGAAATACCATCACGTCGGCAAAGAAACATGGTGGTGGAATGACGAAACCAAACGAGCTGTGGCCGACAAGAAGAGTGCATTCCAAGCGTGGACAAAATGCCATCGGAGCGACGATATCGAAAAAGCTCGACTGGCTCTTGAATACGAGCGTCTTAAAAAGATCGCAAAGAAAGTCCTGACTCGAACTCCAGCGGCAGCAGCGGAAAACCTGTACCAGGAGTTGGAACAAATATCCTCACGATCGGCGGATAGAAGACAAGCTATACAAGAAGTTCAAACGTCGTACAATACTAAAATGTCAGATATTTTTAAGCTCGCTGCACAGAGGCGAAAAAATTCGATGGAAATAACCTCGCCGAAATACATCAAAAACGCAGACGGTCGCTTACTAACAAACGAAAAGGAAATTTGTGAGCGGCGCTGGCTTGAATACTGCAAAGAGTTGCTTAACAAACAGTTTCCACGTGATATCGTGCCGACAGCTGGTCTATTCGAGGAGGAAGTTTCGGACTTTTCAATCGAAGAAATAAGTATAGCAATTGGAAAAATGAAGCGGGGGAAAGCCGCGGGACCAGACAGCATTCCATCAGAGTTTTGGTCGAAGATGGAGGGAATCGGCGGTGAATGGCAATCGAAACTTTTGAATAAATTAAAATGTGGACAACCTATGCCGAATCAATGGAGAAGTAGCTTCTTGGTTCCATTATACAAAGGAAAAGGCGACACTCGAGAATGCAACAACTACCGTTCAATCAAGCTTATATCACACACAATGAAAATCGTCGAAAGAGTCTTAAACGAACGTCTTAGGCAAATAATAAAGCTCGATAATAGCCAGTGTGGATTTGTTGAAGGAAGATCGACGGTGGACGCTATTCAAAGCCTACGAATAATAATGGAAAAGCACCGAGATTCGTCTAAGGATTTATACATGGTATTTATCGACCTCGAGAAAGCATTCGATCGAGTGCCTAGGGATCTCATATGGGCCGCGCTGAGGTCTCAAAACGTACCGGAAACGTATGTTAGAATACTACAAGATATGTGCGGAAACGTGAAAACTGTGGTTAAAAGCTCTGCTGGACTAATGAGAGAATTTCCAGTTAATGTCGGAGTGCATCAAGGAAGCGTACTTAGCCCTTTCCTCTTTAACGTAGTATTCGACTATCTTATAAAAGACTGCATGCGCGAAGCAAATGTAACGCCAATTCTCTTCGCTGACGACGCAGCTATACTTAGCGATAACGTCGAAGATTTACAGAACGCCTTAGATTCATGGAGAAATGCGCTAGAGAGAAACGGGTTTAAAATAAGTCGTTCAAAGACGGAGCATTTGACGTGCCCATTTGCGCATCCGTTGCGACCTGTTCCGGATACTCGTATAATGTTAGACGGAATAGTTCTTCCGAAAAGCACTATCTTTAAGTACTTAGGATCAATCGTTAACATGGAAGCGAAATGTGACGACGACGTAAACCACAGAGTGAGTGTGGGATGGATGAAATGGCGGGAAAATTCGGGAATCTTTTGCGACCGAAAATTTCCACTTAAATTAAAGGGGAAACTCTACACCACGGTTGTTAGACCAGCTCTTATATATGGTTCACAGTGCTGGACAATGTACGAAGCGTTTAAAAACAAAATGACGGCAGCGGAAATGAAAATGTTAAGGATGTCTAGTAAAGTCGCTAAACGCGATTGCATTAGATCTACGCGTATAAGAGGAAGTCTACATATAAAGAATTCGGTAACCGAACAGCTTGAGGCGAATAGAATAAGCTGGTATTGCCACGTTCAAAGAAGATCTGCGGAAAATCCGGTTAAAAAGGCACTATCAACTACGGTCACTACAACTGTAAGAAAACGAGGTCGGAAAAAAAATTCCTGGATTTCTCAGATGGCAAATGCGCAACAACGCCTGGGGCTTACCACTGAAGCGATCCAGGACCGAGCATTATGTAGACGCGTTCTGCGGTCTGCGACATAAGCCAACCCCATAAGCGGAGCAGCAGCGATGCAGTAAAAATGGGAAACTCGTTACGCATAAGTTCGTATAACGAGGAAAGGGTTAATAAAAGGATAAGAAGAAGAAGGACTCTGTCTACCTCGGTTCCGCTATCGATTCAGCCAAACGTTGCTTCCTTAGGCTAAAAAGGCAATTGACGAGCAAAGTTCTTTTAAGAACAACACAAATGATCCTATAAAAGAAATGAATAACCCCAGTCCTGCTCTACCGCACAAATGCATGGACATTTTCAGAAATGGATGAGGGTGCTATTGGCTGCTTCGAGAGTAAAATTCAGTCATTTTCATTCCCGTCAGCATTGACGGTGAGTGAACAAGTCTTCGAATACTCTTCCGGAATACAGCAAAGAAAAACAGCGACTCTTGTGAAGGAGAGGACGTCAGCCAAGTAAGCGTGCAAAACTCGAGGCAGTTAGCAAAAGATCGACCTAGCGAGAGACGATTGTTGGTTAAGGTCCAGATCTACACCGGACTATAGCGCCACCTTAAGCATATAAGTAAAAATGAACCGTTCAACGAAAAAAAAAAATTATACAAAAGATTGTAGAGGCGAGTAAGGAAACCTTGAAGTAGGATTACGGATTACAGTCGGTTCTGGGAATATGCAAACATTTTTGTATTTTTTTGCAGACACATAGATGGCGAATAATCCCAAAGCCACGACATCAGGCAGAATACTAGGTGGGATGAAAAGTAACTTCCTTGGGAATGAAAAATATTTTTTTCTTAAATATTTTTTTTTATTTTATTCAATATAGTCCTTTTTAAGCTTGATACTTGCTTGAAAAGTAATTTTCCGGAAGGTCTGCAAAATACCAAAATACAAAATACAAAGTATACGAAGCTGCTAGAAATGACTTTGGTCATTATAGAGATATAAGTCTTCTCAACATTGCATTCAATATCTTATCTGCCATAGCATGTGAACGTCTAAAACCCTTAAAATGTCTGTGCAACTACTTTCTTCAGCCGATGATATCGACATAATTGGAAGAGCACAGCGGGCTACGAGTATTACGGGTGGGTTCGCTAGTATTGAAATGGAAGCTGCTCAAATGCCTTTAGTGGTTAATGAGGGCAAACTAAAGACATGCTGTGAACAAGCATACAACATCGACGAATTGGACACAACGTTACAGCTTTAAATTTTGGGTAGTTAAGGACTTTGTCTACCTTGGCTCTGCTATCAATTCTATCAAGAAAACTTATGCAGAAATAAAACGAAGAATCGCTCTTGCGATTTTTAGCCCTATTTTGGACTAAAATGCCAAGGTCCTGCCACGAAAAACTAAGGAGATACTATGCAAGATATTGATCATCCGAGGCCGAATTTTTGGCGCTGGTAAGTGGGTATCTCTCGAAAAAATACTCGTTGGCTCTGTTTGCGTTAACAAGCTTTAGAGGAGAAGATTTAATGACGAACTATAGCTCGTATAGTATGGTCAGAAAACTGCGTCCCGAGCTGAGTGGGACATGTACAAAGAGTTGACATCAATGCTCTGGCCCGAGGAGTCTGCGAATCAAATTCAATTCAAAGAGTAAAGATATCCCTTACCTTAAGTGGTTCACACGAGTAAGCTAGAACTTAAACCGACTTCGTGTATGTTACTGCAGGCTTCTCTCCAGACCGAGCTAACTCGAGAGGTTTCTTAGGAGACGCTGATTCAGCTTGAACTGTAGCGCTGCCTTAGTAACGTAGCTGGCAAGCATGTCGCCGAATTATTGTTGATTGTTGGTACAACTTGCAAGGGATTGAAGCGAGCACTTGTTTGCTTTGTTGCGTCATCGCGGGTGGTTGCGAACTAAGTTACTACCAAAGAAATTCCTTCCATCTTTACATATGCTAAAGACGCCTTTAAACTGACTAAGAACGGAGTGCAAGACTAGCTAGTTAAGATTTCTCTTCAATCTAATACATAAGAGTATGTTTGTTTAAAGGTCACCGTAAGCCTTGCCTCCTACGGCATATGGCATATTCTAAAAATTGCAGAATGTGTCCCATAAGTAAGTTTAAATACGAGATGGAATTGTCCATGCTGGTATGAAGAAAGGAGCTTCCTTTTCCTTTTTATTTAAAAAAAGATACACCAATGCTTCGACCAAATCATGCGGCAAGACCTTGAAATAAAGAACAGGAGAACGACAGAGAGAGAGAGAGAAAAAACGAGCCACGAGAAAGTGTACACCCAAGTATCTTTTGTAGTCATCTAGGCTTATTATGCCTCGTGGCCCGCAGATTGTTGTGCAATTTACCCTTTTTTTGTTGTTGTTACCTAAAAATCCTTTACTCATTCGTGTCGGTATACGGAAGTGTGGGGATGCGTGATTGATTGGAATCAATTTCTGACAAAGCCAGATGAATTGTGTTAAAAATTTCATAGAACCCAGCAAAGAAAAATTACGCGCGCAGTGCACATATTCGTACACATAACGTAAACGTATCCACCATCCACAGTTGGGTTAGACATTTGCCAGGATAACAAATACTTTTGTTTATTTCATTTGACGTCCCTTTTCGCATCCAAACTCAGGATATGGGGCATGTTGATGTATTCTATTCAATGTTCCTTACACAAAGTATTATTTATACCAGCATAGGAGCATTTCTTTTTTTGTGTTTTGCTGTTTTCTGCGAAGATACTCGCTCATTCGAATTCCAATTCGAGAAGAATATCCTTTTTGTTTTGGAAAGCAATTCTGCGGTGAAATCGTGCTCCTTGCTCTCTATCCATGTTGTCTATGTGAATGTGACCAATAAAAACGAAAAACGAAAAACAAAAAACCGAAATATATGCGAGCAATGATTTCGTGACGAAATAAAATCCAAACATGTTGTGAATTATTATTTTTGCGTTGGCCATTCGAAAATGGGGCGGCGATGGAGGATTTTGCCATGCCTGAGACATGCCTTAGGCAGAATGCCATAAAAAGGATATCTCAAGCTCAGCAAAGTGATGCAGAGTTGGGATGAGAAGTGACAATTGTTGGAAGGGAAACCAAAGCTATTGTAGGCAAACAAAAGAAATGCGGAATGATAAAATTTTTATGACAGATTGGTCGCCGCGCGGATGTTTATGGATTTGTTAAGTGCATCTGATCCCTATAGGGTGGCAGATTGTTGTTTAACAGAATGTTGACTAGATGTTGTCAATAGACAGTTGTAATTCAAACTGTTTTGATGTTGTCTAGATTGGAGGAGGCAGAAGGATAATCCAATTTAGCAGCAAGAAATAACGTTTTGTTGAAAAAAAAAAAAAAAAAAAAAAAAAAAAAAAAAAAAACACATCAATCGAATGAAGCAGAACCTTTTCGAAGAATCACTATTTAAGGTAATAATTTTTATAGCTGTGTCTGGTCTCTTATATAGCAGCTTATGTTCAACAAAATGTGACTTGCCCATAAGCTCTACTCTTCACCCTGTGGACTGTGCTTGCACATATCCTTGAAACGACAATGTAGTGGTCAACAATCAACCTTGTGTCCATCCACTTTATGAAAAAATCTGCGAAAAGATCTTGGTTAACGTGCCTAGAAGATTCAGCTTGTACTGGATTTTTTTAAGGTTTCTGATGATATTCGACACTTAATTGATGTTTCTCTAAAACATCCAGTTAACTGTTGTTTTCTAATTTGACCCATCGCACACAAGCTGCTTGTTGTAATTATAAATTGTCCCCCTTATGTTGCGTTAATAGTGGTGTTCCGCAAGGATCTACTCTTGGTCCACTTCTGTTTTCTTTATTTATCAATGGCTTACCCACTGTGTTATCCCATTGTCGTTATCATATCTACGCTGACGATATCCAGCTTTAACTGGCCTCTCTAATTTTAATGTTTGAAGACGCAGTATACAGAATCAACGAAGATATATCTTCAATAGTAAACTGGTCATCAAGCAAGGGTCTACGAGTAAAGCTTAACTCACTTAAAACTAAAGCAATACGTATTTCTAAGCATTCGACACTCTTCTCAAATTTTCCTCCATTACAAAGCAACTCCTCTCAAGTTGAATAGGTTTCTGAAGTAATAAATATCGGTATCACATTTAACAGCAGATTAACATCCGAGGGCTGTCTGTCGCCAAAAAATATCTTCCGATTGAAGTCAAACTAAAATTGTTTAAGTCTCATATTATTCCAATAATAAGGTACGGCTGCGAGTTATTCTTATTCTTTTCAAAGACTAAAAGTTCCCTTCAATGCGATTGCTCGCCTTGTGTTTGACCTTCCCACGTTCAATTTCAAAGGAAATGCGTCTTGTCTAGCTTAGACGATTTTTTTGAATTTCTGAGCTGTGTTCAACTATTTACAATAATTCACATAAAGCAATCTGAGTAGCTTTTCGACAAAATTACACTCCGTGCATCGGTAGATCGTTTTGAGACCACTCACCCATACCTGCTTGACATCGTGAAGACAATTTTTCAATTTCGAAATCCTACAGTTGCAACAGAATTCAAGCATGATTTCGAATTTAACTAAGATGGCAGTAACGTAGCTGCCCTCAGGGTGGGAGATACCAACATAATTAAAAAGTTTTTACAGCTGTACATCTAGTTTGCTGGTTTTGCTTCTAATTTGATGCACAGATTACATGTGTCGTCATGTGCCATTGCCATTGTTAACAGATGCTTTGATAGAGTACCGTCGAATCTGACTTCTACTTACTAAGAGGAGGTGTGTTGTGCTTCTTGGCTTGAAGATTTGGACTGTCAATCACCCTATATTTCAACCCAGTCGTTGTTTGGAGGTATTTCTAAAATTTTCTATGTTGCTTTTGAGGGTGCAAATGTATAAGCCCCAGAATGGTGTTAGGACTACGAGTACTCTGGTCGATGAGGATGCTTTCAGGCTAATTAACTTCTCTGTATTCTGGGAACCAAACAAGTTTGCTATTCCTTACAAATGTATTCAATTTTTAATTAGTTAAGATGTTGGTTACTTTAAAACTTGCGCGCCTTACCTTCCAATTGTCACAGTGCGAGAGTGTGATTTTGTCACTTGGAGGTAGGTAAAATTCGGCCATGATACATGTAGAGATATGCACGCACAATTAGTCTTTGTAGTACCTGGAGCTTGCCCGCTCTTGACCTACATGTCACATCCAAAGTCTTATTAAAGATTTTTCCGTATTTCTTCGAAAGTGACTTTGATAGGTCCACATGTGGATGAATAGTATCCATGCATTGTTTATCTAATTCTTAGGAAGAAAACTTTCTAGTTTCCAATCCTCTTAACTGTTTGAATTCAGCCTGATAAATGGATAATCGAAAAGTTTTTAACTCCTCCAAACTCCTAGTCCAACACAGAAACAGAGTATCAAAAACAGATTTGCCGGTACAGAAAGGATAAAGAAGCACCTTCACAAAATACTGATATCGTGAAAGTCTGGAAGTCTGTCTGGGTTTTAAAGACTTTCATTGGCTTAGTTCAATTACACAAAAAGGATCTGCCGACCTACGATAACACTGCCCAGATTAAAGCAACCAACAATGCGATAATTCATCATCTTGGATTATTGAAGGTTCTTTCCCATTCTGCCCATGTACTTTCTTTTCTTCAACATTACAAGATGTAGGTACTTTTTTATGATACGAAAGAGTTATTGCTCAACGCTTGTATTGGAAATGACGTTGCTGCCATAAACCATATATATTTTCAGGATACCCCTGCATTCTTTGCATTTATCTTTGCAATGTAGAAGGATTTTCACCTGTTTGCTACAGTGTGATTCATTGTCATCATTATTGCGTTTGTCTCCGCTAAAAAGACATACCCAACTAGTGGTGATATTCAAGTTGTGTTCTGAACAAACCCATTTTCAAACATCAGACTACAAAGCTATACTGAATTAGATTTTCACCCAAATTAGTCTGCAGCACAGGTACAATCGACTTTGTATTCCAGCATTAACTGAAGTTCCGATATTGTTGCTTAAAGGCAATATGTCGATGAGAGCCGATTTTTATGACACCAGCGTTCTAGATCAACGAAATTCTATTTCGAGTTCTACCAGCGACCATAGAATTGAGAGTTGAACTTGTGATATGAAAATCAAAATCCATCTATACATCTAGAGAAGATTCAGATATGCTAGGAAAGATTCTGAAGTGATGAATTTTCGTGAAAAGCTATTTCACCAGGCAACTAAATCACAGGACAGAATTCTTTTAATAGCAGCCGTGTAGATCCAGAAAACTCTCCCCGGTGGCAGGCTTCATGTCTTATCAAGGGCTCTTTTACAGTCATAGGAAACCGACAGCACCTTAATTGTCCTCGGAGTTACGTATTTAGTCCTAAGAAGATCGTTTTCTACGATGACGTTTACATATAGGTTTTAAAGGAAACATGAATAAGGAAAACTTTTAGGACTAAAGGTGTCAAGACAATTAGTTACGATTTTCTCGGGAAGAGAATAACCAAATTTTTAAAAGAGTTTCTATGTAGGATATAGTGCGACTAGATTGATTCCCCGTGACTCTTTCCTCTATTAGCATGGAGAATAAATTTTCTGCGTGTGCACAGTGCATGATGTTTTCAAATCATCGACACAAGACTTTTTGAATTGCTATTCCAAACTAAAGGTGGGGTGTAGTGGGTGTAGAGCTGGAGATTTGCTAGAAATGGGTTCTATTTTCTGTAGCATTTCCATGTGACCAATGAATGATGAAATGAAGAAGTTTGAGTGTTTTTATAACTCCTTCCTCTCATAAAGCGGTCTAGTACCGTCTTCATGCCGGCAGTTGGGGTCACACACAAGCCATTGAACCCTGATCAGTTTTTTACTGATTAATCTTTATTTAATTTTGCTTCACTTAGATAAATTGAGGATGCATCGCAAGGTTGTGGCATTATTTGTATGCTCATTAGCAGAAGGGAAATCAAATTGATAAGTCTGACGCTCTTAGAAAGAAGAAAGTAATTTTTGATGATTTTCGGTTTGATTGAGAAGATCGCTAAGTATTCTGAATGCACGAATAAATTTTTTTTTTTCAACTGGGTTAAGGCTAGTAGCTTTTCTACCTTTCAAATAGAGTTGTTAACGCTACTTGTAGAGAAATTCATTTGATCATTGCAGCCGAATTGTTTCTTGAAGAAAATCTTCCCACTAGGTTTCTGATATCATACCGACTTAGATTTAGATATTTATTGGCCTTTTTTTTTATAGGGTCACATGGGTCGTTTGGCACGTTTTAGACCTGCAGCCTTCCAATACGAGATGCATTTTGAGTGCTTCCAGCTATTTATGGTTAGATTTACTGCTGTTTAAGGGGTACAGCAAAAGGGTTCAGATCTGTTAAACCATTTTGGCCAGTTCGTTAGCCTTTTTATTGCCATCAATACTCTCATGCCCAGGAACCCACCATAGGCTGGTCTCTTTGCTTGAGCTTAGTTTTTGAAGGGCTTTGAAGTAGTACATGGCTGATTTAGAGTCAAGAATGTGCGAGCTAAGGCCATTTATAACTGTTTGACTGTTTGACTGTCCGTGAATATATGGATGTCTGCATCATTGATAGCAGTGTTGTTATGTTGTTGCCATGTTTTTGAATGGCGTGGAATTCTGCCTGAAATACACTGGGGCCTTGGCTTAATGCCATCGATACTTGGGGACTAAAAGTCATCAAAGGCCGAAGCAGTCTATACAATGATCTCTCCTGGATGTTCTTAACCAGCTCAGTTCCAACAATAAGACTTAGTCGTTAATCAATTTCGATTTGGTTACCTGCAAATTAAGTCTCAAAGATGAGACTGTATGGGGTAAAGCGTACAGAGCCCGGCACCAACTTGCCCGCTATTACTCAGCAGAATCGTAGAAACTCTGTTCCCCTCTCAACGTGAAGGAGTTCAACTAAGCGAGATCGGAGAACTACGCGAACACATTTCTGCCATAACAACCGATGAACTCACCGCGGCAATCGAGAGGGTAGAAAATCGAAGAGCTCCTGGTCCATACGGCATACCAAATAAGGATGAAGGGCCGCCTAGACGTTTTTGTTAGCATGTGCAATCCATGCTTAAGCGAGGAAATATTTCCAGAACAATGGAAAAACAGTGGAGTCCTCATCTTATCGGCCGCTCTGTATGCTCGACACTATGGACAAAATATTAGAGCGAATTATATGCATCGGACTCGCGGAATGTCAGTACGGCTTTAGAAAGAGCCGATCAACGATCGACGATCGACGTGATTAAAGTTCCGCGGCGGAATAAACGGAAAGATTCCCCGATAGGTGGTTTTCGTCAGTAAGAATCTAACACTACCAATTGACGTCGGACTACTGGTGCCTATGCAAGGTTTCCACCTTCCCATGCCAACAAAAAAAAAAAAATCCTGGTCACCAAGTCATATGATCCGAGGAAATCACTCGCTACTAACCCAAAAAGTGTTTCGAATCTTTATTACGAATATGTGAGGAGATTATTGTGTCATCCAATCTATTTTAAAAACAAAAGACGGATGTTTTGGTTATCATATTCAGCAATTTGAAGGCGAATTTTTGATGTGGCATAGACGGGAGAGTGAATGTAACTACAAAACAAAGAGTGTAAATGTTTTAAATCGAACAAGGGGATCGGTAAATTGCCGATGATATTTCAAGCAAAGACGACTACCGAACTTCGTCTTCTATAAGTCGACTGTAGAGGGCGCTCTTGGCAGCTAAAACAAAATATCCTCTTAGCCTTTCAGTTCTAATTTTTGCCTCAGAAAACTTGATTACCATGTAGCGATACTGATCTATATTAATTGCAACCGACTCTCCGTATTATATGAAACAAGTACTTCCACTGGCATCCCCGTCAATTTTTTTCAGTAAACATATACGCTGTTAGAACATCTCCGTCTGTTCGTCTAAGTTTGTGGCAATTTTGCTTATTAATGTGATTCATCACTGAAGATAATTTTTCAGTAAAAATCCGGACCATTAGCCTAATCAGCGAAAGTTCGATCGCTCGATGCTCATGTGGGTTTAGTCAGTACGATCTCACATGGACGTCTAGTCATGAGGATAGAGCGGAATAGATCACTTACAGCGTACCTACAGCACCAATAGTTTCTTTCCTGTTTCTTGTGAACTGACAATAAGCCGATTCGAATACTTTTATTAAACTTTCAGAAGGAAAAGGTTACAAGGGGCCTAAATTGGATTAATTACAATTCAAAGATTACTAATGGGCAAAATGGGGAGCAACTAATGAAGACAAATTTGAAGCCGCCACGCATAGCTAGGCAAACCACCTACAATATGTTGTACTGTTGCAATAACAACAAAAAAAAAACCCCGGTATGGGCCATGGACTAGCTTCTTGATACTCATTTGTGTTGCTTATGTTGACATTTTTGTCTCATCTGAATGGAGCCTTCGGTTTATCGCCAAATCCGAACGGCACTCCTTAGAAGCTTTTTCATATGCAATTTTACTTTCGGGAGTTTGCCATTGCCCGCCGAAAGGGTGATGACGATTCGAAAAATTATTGGTGATGCCGGGGATCGAACCACGGATCCTCTGCGTGATAGTGCAATGAGCTAACCATAGCGCCATCGCCACCACCTACTACTAGTGTTGCAACACAAAAATAAATTTATAAATTGAAAGACACCAAAGTAGGGTTTAGGTTCAGCGACAGGCATTCTACAGGGTATTTGTTTGGTATCCAAACTTGTTTACTTGCCCTCAAAGGTCTAAGGAATTGCTTGAAAAAATTTTGTGTAGGATCAATTCTAGAATTAACATGAGAACTGTAGTATTACATGAAAATAATAGAACTTAGGCTTTTCGTTATGCCATAGTATCGATATCAATAGTGCTCAGCAAATTAAAAAAAATTTAATTGATCGCCACATTTTCAAATAACGCGCACAAATTTGAATTCACTTGTGTTCATGCGTTTGTCAGACATTATCTCTCGTGGAGGTAACAGTTCGCGCGCTATTGAAGTATGAGGCTCTACAAAAAAAAGGCAAATTCATCCATAGCAACCTTTCTTTTGGTCGCCGATACTCTTTTGTATCATGTTTAAATGACTGCTTTGTTTCTCATGACGCGCGACCGAATAAATAAGCTCATGTGTCCTTGGACTGAAATTACGGCATAGTACAGGTAGAATTAACCCACTTGTAATATTGTCTGAAATAAAGTCCTTCGGCAATATTCGACTTTATTTCGAAGACCACTTTGTACTACCCGATAGCTTGCCTTCTTCACCGCTTTTACCCTCCAAAAGACTCCCCAATCGGCATTTGTTTTTTTATTTATTTTTCATTTTCTGTCTTTTTTAAAGCACATGCATCTGTTAAAGTATCTGTAGCTGCAGGTTTAAATATGAAAAAAAGAAGAAAAAATATTCTCGATGCCAAACATAACACAAGTATGCACATACTATCATATTTCAACTCCATGCGGGTCGGTGAATTTATACATACTCGTATAGAACAGATGTCTCCGGTAGCACTGTTTTCTTTTCCCTGCACTTTTATACGTCACTGTTGACCCACACATTGTATGGATGAATATGCACCCATTGTTGATGTTTAGCACATACAAATGCACCGACATATTTATGTATATTCTACGCCGTGCTGTTGTAAGCTAATGTTGATTTTAACTGCCCTGTTGAGTGAATGCACGTCAAAATGTTTGCCGAATGTGTTTTGTTGATTTTACTGCTTCATGGTTCGATTTCATCCATTCGATGGTTGAAGCCCGAGGTCTATAAGACTTGGCCCAAACTTTAAAGCTGCTTAAACAATTATTGAACACATATTTTCGCATTTTTTGTTACTACTTGACGCACAACAAGAAATTGTATGACGGACAAGAGAAAGCAAGTTTGCTATAACCGTCCAAGAAGGTTGAGACCGTACAAATTCAGTATCTTAGGTGATTTTGTTGAATTAACTTTCTTCTGCAATGTCAATTGCTATGTTATCTTGAGTTGAACAACAAGATAAGTTGGCCACTATTCTCCCAGCGATGGCTATCCGCAGCTTCATACGTGAAGACCTTCATGCAGATAGTCGGAACGTTGACTGAACGTGCTGATAGTCAGGATGACCGATGACTGATCAAGAAACATCTAACAAATTGCGATCGACACAAGGCACTCCGTCATAATTTGGGTATCCGAACGTTGCGAGCAGGTAACATAAGATAAGATTACATAACCTTGTAGGGGGAGGTCGTATATTGAATTCAAAATCACTGCGGCCACAAATAAGCCTATTGTGATGTCCGCTATTTTCAGCTTAAGCTCATCTATGATGACGCAATTTCTGAGAAGGCAGATAACTCTTGAGGTAAGCTGGCAGCTATATCCGTTGCTTCAAGGTAGAATTTATCTAGGTGAGGTTGACAAGATTTGATTAAACTGCTTTTGTTATCTGGTGCTATACCCAAGGTCATCAGGTGTTTTTTTACACGGCTGTATCCTTTGAGAAAGCCTGTGATCCGTCGAATTTGACTTCTACTTTATTGTAGTAGATGTTTCGTTTTTTTCGCAACTGTTTGGCATTGGCACAAAGGCCGAGGCTTGTCTGTTTTCTTCGGTTTCCCTCTAGAAATGTAGCTTCTTCTCCCTTAGCCAGGTTTTCATACTGCCGTTTGTGGTATTCATCAATAGCCTACAGAACGGTCTTGACATTATGAATTGAGGTGCGGATTCTTTTCTGGCTAGTTCGTCTGATTTTTCATTGCCTTCATATATACTATGCCCTGGCATCCAAATCGGATGGATTTTGTTGTAGGAGATGAAGGAAGTCCCAGACCAGTTTTGTTTTTAATTCAAAGGCAAGAAGAGCTGCTCTTCTGTCGGAGACAATGTAAATGTTTTTGTTTGTTGGACCATATACGCCGGTCCAACTCCTTCATTTGTTTTGGATTCGTCTGTGTACCATACATGTGAGTTCTTAGCAAATATTTGGTTTTTCTGTTCCCAGTTAGGACGGTCTGGAAATGTTACTTTAAAGTTATGCCGAAAGTTACATTGCTCAGATTATTACTATGTTGTTGCCAAGATACCCATGCGAACTATTGTGAGAAAATTCGAAGGCGAATGGCTCCAATAGTCAGAGACGTAAGAGTCAGACCCTTTTCCGATCGTACGCGTACTACGTCAATACTTTATACCCTTCGTCAGTGCTCTGACTGGTCACTATCAGTTTAGTTTAAGTCCAGCCACGAGTTCCAAATCGATACACACTACCTCTTTATTGATTTCAACCGAGCATATGTGTTGGTAAAGGTTTGGGGACGCTGCAGGTAACTCTAAAATGCTTTAAGTGTGATAAATACTACAAAAGTGGAGAATGCTCTCTGGCCAGTGATAGGGAAGAGGCTAGGAGTCAACTCTTTTTTTTACTTTGCAGGAATTTTGGACATCCCGCCAACTTCAGGGGAATGTCCGAGGTTCCAGGAGCTGAAAAAAAAGGCTAGGTTCGGAAACCGATGATAGAAGAAGAAAGGCATCTTAAGAGTTGTGCGTTCTTAAGCTTTCTGGCACCAAATTTGTCCGTTGCCCAAATGGCAACTAGATTAGGTAGGGGATCTACGATCCTTTTCCTTTGCACGGAAAGATAGATCATATCCAAAAAAAAACCAACTGCTCATTCAGTTGACACCACCTATTCGCTCCGGTTTGATAAGTCTTGCGCGGCATTATTATGTCGGATAGGCTGAACGAGACAAACCCAAAGAGAATGCAGACAGAAAAATCAATCATTACTTTTTGGACGAAGACCTTAACGCGAGACACATGGCTTGGGCAAATAATCTATCAAACAAGGGCTAACCAGCTACATAACTGGTGGTGTCAAAATATGATTTTATACAAACTTGAGTTGTAAGTGACGGGTATCCTGTCAGGGAATTCCTTTCTTAACATAGCTGTCACAGACACTAGACTAGAATTAACGAACTGGCATAGAAGCATGCGGAGCTGTATTCGAGCGTTCGAATGCGATAGTGACCATTATGAACTCGCTGCCACAAATGGATCACGAACGAACAAACGCAGCTGGAACAGTATGACCCAATGCGCATGTACAAAACAAATTTAATGCTGAATCTGTTATTCGAATAAGTATTTGAGATATCTGAAACTGTTCGAAATAACAATGTTCAACTCTAGAATGAACCTCGTTCGGGTAGGCTTGGAGAGCTAGATGATGAGTTCAACGTTCGGATGTCATGACTTTTCTTCGCCACCAAACAAATTTTTGAAAAGTCATAGAGATGGGAAAATAGGTACCATGTCACTTAAACGTAAACTAAACTTCTGAAAACAATCGAAGCTTACACTGCACTTCAGTCGCTTCACAATCAAGAGTTGTTTAAACAGATCGTTACCGGAGGTGGGTTATTTGCAATTACAATAAACGTCGCCTTCAATGGCTTATTGGGGCACGAAATCCCAGGGATTTGTACGGTGGGATATTGAGAAAATAATTTATTTCCAGCCGATTCCTCCTAATCAGACTATCACCGTTGAAGTCTACTGTTAACAAGTGTACAGATTGAAGCAAGCACTAGATCAAAAAGGCCATATCTGGCAAATCGAAGAGGTGTTACGAGTATATTCCATCAGGATAACCAGACCATCATACAGCTGGGATCCTGATTAGAGGAGTTCGGTTCCTAAAAAACGCTGCATCCGCCCTATTCCTCAGATTTAACACTTCAGATTTCTGCTTATTCAGAAGGGATGATTTCCAAGACACTGTTGAGGTATTTTTGTCGTTAAAGACAAACAATCTTTTAAGTAATGGCATGAAAAAGTTGTCAAAAAGGTGGACAAAAATATTATCGTCGTCAGGTGACAGATGCATTTCGTTTCTTATCGAACTCCTCCGAAACGGCTTGACCGATCTTGATGAAATATGGCACAAAGGTAGTGGACATGATGAGGAGTGCATATCTGAAACCAATAATATCGGACAAGCCACAGAGGAATAATCACCGAAAAACAACTTTTCACAACATTGAGTTCAATAGGGAAACTCAGCTCGTTTATTGCAATCAGCAGAATGTATTGCAGACCTAGTCTATTGAAAGAAAATATATTGACGACTAAATTGCTACAAATGGTGTAAGTTAATTAATAATATTCAAAAACCTGATAATAAAGAAATCTGCACCAGAAAGCCTTTATCTTAATAAAGGTGAAGACCTTCGCAGTAGGGCCACAACTTGTGTGGTTTGTATAAAACAGTTCCTTGACAGGCAAAGTGACATTTAGCCCAGATTGCAGGCCCTTCACGAGTCAATTTAACTGATGTACGGGAAAAGGTTTCTGCATTGGATCACATTTCCAGCAGTTACCTAAAGTGAGATCGAGGATGTGAAAGGTTATGACTATATCCCAATGATCAGCTGACTTGATCCTGATTAAAAACAAGTGACTCAGATACGGTAACTGGATTGGTCCATCAATTAACACATCGGGATGGCGAAATGTATCACTTGGTTGCATACGTTAATAAGTCCTTTTACAAAACACGTTGAAGATGAAGATTTTTCCAAAAATTAAAGTCGAAAAACAAGAGGCCTTTCAAATTCTGAACTTAATGAGAAACAGGCAAGTTTTCCATTATCATCTCTTGACTGTCTCATGCAGAAAAATTTAAGAATCAAAAGCTGCTTGCAGATGTTAACCTAGCACAATTAATCTTCGAATCATTAAGGGAGTAGTAGTAGTAGAACTTTTAAACTGAACGACCTTGATGAAGGGAAGATGACGGTGACTAAACTAAAATCCAACTGCTACAGCAGTTGGCCAGACTGCCAAGTACGTCTTAGCGGCAGCATGCATGGAATTTCAGCATTGCTTGTCCGATTTTCAAGAAAGGAGACCCTCTGAACTGGACATCGCTTTTAAGATCTTATATGTCGTATTGTGTGAACACATAAAGCCGTTTGTCAACAACCTGATTTTGGTTCATATCAGTGTGGCTTCAGGCCAGGAAAGTCCACCATCGACCAAATATTCACACTACGGTAGATCTTCGAGTAGACCTATGAGCTTCAGATCGATACACACCACCTATTTATCGATTTTGAGGCTGCTTATGACAGCATCTGTAGAGACTAGCTATACAGAGCAATGTCTAGTTAAATGATCCCTGCCAAACTCGTCCGGCTGTGAAGGAAGACATTGAAGAATGCACGCTGCTTCATCAAGGTCGGTCAACATCTCACCGAGACCTTTGATATCAAAAAAGGATTTAGATAAGGCGATGCGCTTTCATGCGATTTTTTAACATCATTTTTGAAAGAAGCAAGCATAAGGGGCACACTTTTTCGAATTCCATTTAATTACGAGCATACGCCGCTGATATTGAAATAAGCCGAAAAAAAGGACGTGTGTCCTTGGGGCTTTCGCTAGTTTCAGGATGGAAGCATTGACTCTATCCCCATATAATACCTTAACATTTGCACTCCTTCTCTATAGGACAGAGGCATGAATTTTGTCATAACATGGACGAGGGTTCTCTTGGTTGGTTTGAGAGGAAAATTCAGATGATTTTCGGTCCCGTCTAAAAGGACGGTGAGTTGAGAGGGAAATACAACGACGAACTGTATAACGACATCGATCTAGCCAGAGGCTGTAAACGAAAGATTCAGCTGACTGGAAACGTTTGTTGACAGAGGCCCTCTATCGCTCCGGACTGTCACCGTAAGTAAATAAGAAAGTAAGTAAGTAGGAGTAGAACTTGAGAATTTTCGATCAGAGTGACATGTAGAGGAAATTTCTTCTTAAACATCTGTCAGTCGTATCAGATTACGGACCTTCTCCTTAGTTTGAGTTTAACACTTTGAATAGGAATCAAGCTATCGAATTTTATGGTCAGAAAATTCCTCATCGCAAACCCTGGCTAAAACGATATATTTTCCCAAAATCTAAGAAGAGTGTCCGACCTAAGTGGAGGGGAAAATTAAAAAAACGATGCTGATGCAGTAAGCTCAAGACAGAATAGGATTGCGTGTAGTTGTGGTTGACTCCAGATCCATCGACTGCTTCTCAAACCCAAACCGAATCAAGGGCTTTGAATTTATATCACAAACGGCCCCCATTTTCAGAAAATCCAGGAACTCAATCACTTGCATGTTAATTGAGGCGTTGTATAGGCTTGCTTTCTTCCTCACTTCCAAGTGCTCTCAACATTAAATGGGAAGCTGAAATAATTGCTGTGACTAGCAACAAGGAAATGAAAAATGTAAATATCCCTCTAAAATATTGTAGGGACTCTTTCATCGAAATGTAAATGTATGTAAATGGACAATGTAAATCAGGGCAATAAGCCAATGTTAAAATTTATCTGACGGCCTAAGCAATTTCCTCATTCACAAACATGAAAAAAAGCTGAATTGCAAAATGTCCTTTAGCTTGTTGAGGCCATAATTGAATGCAGAGACCAGGAACATTTCATCCGGACTTACTCAATATCCAAAACACCCGTTTGGATAGCACTTGAAATTCAAGTATATTTCCCTATTTTCAAACCACTTGCAGACAATTTAATTACCACATTCGCTTTGGTTTATTCCCGCAAACCCAAAACCAAAAGAAATCGCATCCCCCTTATCTCAATGGCACTTGTTCAAGAATTTTTTTTTTCGATTACCCTCGATTTTCTCCGATACACTTGAATAGGTGCTTTGCGGGAAGATGCCACCCCTCCAAACTTCAGATACCTGGTAGAAAAATCCAATTAAAGTTTAAAATAACCACTAGTGGAGAATTCGAATTGGTGTTAGGACCAGAACGACCAACATAATCACACAATCTAGGCGCGAAATCGGCGCTTGCATTAAAAGCTCTGCAAGATTTAGAGTAAATGAGAAATAATTCACCTGGAGGAGCAGCACCGGTTGAAACTGGTGAGATTTGTGGCTCTGGTCCGTTCAATATTTATGAGCATGAACATCCTTACCAACACTCTTTGTATTTAACCCGAATACAATTTGAAACATTCCAGCTGGAATAAATGGCACTATGTATAGTACTCGTAGTCGCATTAAGTTTGTTGAGGTTATGAAATGTTTTAAGCAGAAATGGCGGTTATTTCGACTCCCTATTGGAGAGGGTAAAAATGTACATAAATTCGATTTCGTCGTTGCTGCTGTTTTCCCCAATAAATGAGAAGAAATTGAAAAAAGGAAAAATAAGAAAAATAAGGGAAAAAAAATCGCTCTTAATGGATTTTGAATGCGTACCCTCGTGGATCAGCACTATGAAATAGGAATGAAGCAAACTCTGATTCGGATTTGCCCTCTTGTGCATGGACTATTGGTTCAACGAACCGATAACTTTTAGCGAAGCAAAATCAATTTTACCGGCGACCCTCTTGCTATTTTTCAGAGGAGATAGAGTGTAAATTTTACCAGACCCTGACTCACCAAGCTATTGTGAGGATTTTCGGATCAAAAAAATGTGTAGTCTTGGAGCTTTAGTGCAAATGGCAAAAGTCGATGGGGCGAATAAGTTTGACGAGAATTTTCCAATATTTTTTTTTTATCTCTTATTTCCTGTGACACGGTTTTGTTGGTGAAGATACAACTTGTATACTAATTAGTGCCGGGTGAATGAGGTAAACAAAAATGTTTTGAAATAAATGTGTACGACATTCTTTTATTTTTTAGCCAATTAAATGTAGATAGACATGGTTTCGATAGGCTTTCCTTCTGATCAAACAGTACCCGGAATTTCCCATTGAAACAAACCACGCTTGAGATATTGTCAAACGCTTTTCTTTGGGTTGGTATATTTGTCACCTGGCGCTCAAATATATGCACGATGATTTGGGCATGAGACGAGTTGAAGCCCGCTTTGTGCCGAGAGTATTATATGTATTTTAGAAACAGCTTCGCATTGATGTCGCTAAAGAATTGCTTTCTTTGGGCCTTAATGTTATTGATGGCATCATAACTGATGACGAGACTTGTAGCGTGATCCCTATTCAGATTCCTTTTGAATCTCGTCTTTCTTAATCATAGAATTTTTTCGTTAAGATCAAAGAATAAGCAACAACTGCTGTCAAACGCATTTTGGAGATCAATTATATCTATTGACCTAAAATCCTTAAATAACAAGATCAATGGGTCAGCGGAATGAATGAAATTAAAATTGTAGGTACAAAATAGAAGATCATGATTAGATATACGATCTAGTGAGAGTTGGTCGAAAAGACGAATAGATGAAAGATCGAATACAATAACCAGATCAAGAATGTTGGGAGTACAATCTTCAACATATCGAGTTGAGTAGGTTTTATTACAATCTGTAGTCCCAAAGTGGAAACAGAGTCTTTAATTTGAAAGAAGCGGGAATCATTTTAAAGTAAGTCTACATTCAAATCTCCAGAAACAATAACATGCTCAAAAAAGCCGAGAATTGCTTGCGACAGGGCAGAAAAAAATGGTTGAGGAGAACAACTCCGATCCGGAATGTAAACACAAGCCACCAAACATTTATTGGAACCAAAATTGATTTCAACAATTAAGAACTCTATATCTAGATCAGCCGACTTACAAATAATTTTACATTTCAAAGAACGCCTGTAGTAAATTGCTGTTTCTCCTCCCCATTTGTACGAGTATGTTACCCTATCACTTCGAAAAATAAAGTAATTGGGTACATTATGCTGTATATCAGATACATTCAGCTTAAACCAAGTCTCACAAACACGAATGGCATCAATACCAGAATTTTCAAACATGAATTTCAAATAATCTAACTTATTCTGATTAAGACAACGAGCATTGGAGTGAAGGTCAGTAACACCGTGTGGTGGTTTGCAATCAATGGTTTTACATAGCTTTTGAAAAATGTGCTGGAGGTTTTCTTCAGGAAGCAAAGGAATTTCAAAAAGCACCGCATCACAAGCGACTTCTTTTTCCTCCAATGCATTGACCTATTTCCGAAGTGCCAAGATTTCAGCGCAGCAATGCTAAAGAACGCGTTGTTAAGACTATCAAAACTTTGAATCTATCTTTCTTTAACTTTATAAATTTGTTTGACAAATTCAGACGTCAATTTGTAAATTTCATCAGCAAAGTTTCGTTGTAAAAGTAAAGAATGTTTAGCAAGTTATTTTTCTAAAATTGTAACTGAGATCATTCCTTTATCGTTGCTTTGGTGTTTGATTGAAGTGGAAGGAGAGATACTGTGGGAGAGGGCGTCGTTTTGCGATTTGTTGCGTATCGATACCTATGCCTGATATGGATGACATTTTTGGCGCGAGAATCGATTTAATTAGTGCCACGGAAAACAGTCACAAATTCAAAATAGGCACCGGGTTTATATTTTAATTAAAATTTAACTTATCACAAATGTAGAGTTTAGTTTTCCGAAAATCTCCGATTAGCAGTATGGACTTAAGTGCTATTATAACGTATTATAGCCGGATCGATCACAAAAAAGCACGTCTACTTACTACGGCTACATATACTTACTTACTTTAGGTGGCGCTACAGTCCGGGGTGGACCTGGGCCTCAGTCAACAAGCTTCTCCAGCCAGCTCGACCCCTGGCTAGCTGCCTCCAGTTTCGCACGCTAAGTTGGCTGAGGTCCTCTTCCACTTCCGTGCGCCACCTGAGTCTTGGCCTTCCTCTACTGCGCTCGGGGGCGGATTCGAAGACTTTTCGGACCGGAGCATTGGTGTCCATGCGCTCTACATGACCCAGCAATCTCGGTCTTTGGCTAGGTCCATGTCGCTGTACAGTCCATACAGTTCGTCGTTGTATCCCCTCCTCCACTCACCGTCAATGCAGACGGGACCGAAGATCGCCCGAAGAATTTTTCTCTCGAAGCAACCAAGAACACCCTCATCCATTTTTGATAATGTCCATGCCTCTGCGCCATAGAGCAGGACCGGGATTATTAAAGTCTTATAAAGGGTGACTTTTGTTGTCCGAGAGATGGCTTTGCCAGTCAATTGCCTTCTTAGCCCAAAGAACCAGCGGTTGGCAAGAGTTATTCTTCGCTTGATCTCAGCGCTGGTGTCGTTGTCTGTGTTTATAGAAGAGCCAAGGTAGACAAAGTCCTTAACTACCTCAAAGTTATATTTGTCGAAGGTGACGTTCTGTCCGAGACGTCGGTGTTGGTTGTCCTTTTTGCTTGACAGCATATACTTGGTCTTGCCCTCATTGACCGCTAAACCCATTTCCGCCGCTTCCGTCTCAATACTCGCGAAAGCGCCACTGACATCACGCTGCTTTCTCCCGATTATGTCAATATCGTCGGCGTATGCGAGTAATTTGACGGACTTTTGAAAGATAGTGCCTCTTGTGTTTGCTCGTGAGTTTTGCACTATTCTTTCAAGTACGATGTTGAAGAAATCGCATGACAGCGCATCGCCTTGTCTAAATTCTTTCTGGACATCAAAGGTCTCGGTGAGATCTTTACCGACCTTGATGGAGCAGCGTGCATTCTCCATCGTCATCCTGCACAGACGGACGAGTTTGGCAGGGATGCCAAAACTAGACATTGCTCTATATAGCTCGTCTCTATAGATGCTGTCATACGCGGCCTTAAAATCGATGAATAGGTGGTGGGTATCGATCTGAAGCTCATGGGTCTTCTCTAAGATGAATAGGTGGTGGGTATCGATCTGAAGCTCATGGGTCTTCTCCAAGATCTGCCGTAGTGTGAATATCTGGTCGATGGTGGACTTTCCTGGCCTGAAGCCACACTGATATGGACCTATCAGGTTGTTGAGCAACGGCTTCAGGCGTTCACACAATACGGCAGATAAGATCTTATATGCGATGTTAACATTTTGGTAAAACTTCCGAACCTCATTCCTGGAGTAGCATCTCTCAATTTCCTCGATCGCGCGTTTCTCATGCTCTTTCTTCTTCCTCCTGAGAAGCCGGTGTTCGTCTCTCCTCTTTCGCTCATAGAGCTCATGAGTAGCTCTGGTCTTTCGAAGCAGCGCCGCGTTATATGCATCTTGCTTACCTGCGTGTGCTCGCCGGCATTCATCATCAAACCAGGGGCTTCGTTGTGGTGGACGAGTGAAACCCAGCACATCAGAAGCGGCATATTTGATGGCGTTTTGGCAGTGTTTCCAATGGTCTTCGATGCTTGATGCTGGCGGCATTGGACCTCTTAAGAGATTAAGAGACACTCGATCGGAAAAGGACTTGGCGATCTCTTGCGATTGTAGCCGTCTGACGTCGAATTTTCTCACAGCATTAGTTTGTCTTGGCGTAGTTTGGGATATCTGCAACCGTACCTTGGCTACAACACGGTAATGGTTCGAGTCGATGTTGGCTCCTCGGAACGTACGGACATCCATAATGCTGAAGGAGTGTCTTGCGTCGATCGCAATGTGATCAATTTGGTTGACTGTTGATTGTTCAGGAGTTCTCCAAGTCCCCTTGTGTACGTATGTCGAGATGTGGGAACCGCGTGCTAGCCATGACAATGTTTCGCCCCGCCGCAAAGTCGATTAGCCTGTATCCGTTATCGGAGGTGGTGTTGTGGAGGCTATATTTTCCGATTGTTCCACCAAAGATACCCACTCTTTCTAGCTTTGCATTAAAATCACCGAGGACCATTTTAATGTCATAGCTAGGGCATTGCTCGTAGGTCTTGTTGAGGAGCTCGTTGAATGCATCCATGGTGTCGGCCGGGCAGTTACCCCGGCGGCACAACCCAGAACCTGGAGGACCAGTTCCATTTTGAGTGCCCCTAGGACGAGGGGTCGGTTACACTGAAGCCAGTAACCCGTTCCGGGATGTGAGCGCTGCCGTTGGCCCTTATAGGGCTCGTCCGCCACCATCTCTTTTCCAAGACCCTGACTAAGTCCTGGAAATCCTTTCCGGCCTGAGCTCCAAATATGTCGGAGTAGCCCGGATAAGGTCTTGTTTTGGTTTTCCGACACTAATCCTGGTTAATGGCGCAGGAAACTCGCCATTTGCCCCCTTCACTTCGCAACCTCTAGTGAGATTCCCAGATGGCGCCACGGGGAGGCGTGAAGTAGGACTTAATACCAGAGCTGCAAGAATTTCGGCTGCAGAAGCTCATTCTCGTCATTTAAGGAACCAGCACCTGTCGGAAGATGCTACTTCTACGAGGCCTTATACTAATCGTGCTACAGCTACACATATAGCTATGAATAAGCAAAATCTTCCTTTCTGGGGCACTTAAAATCCGCGTGTGATGCAAAAAAAGCCATAACATCAACTCAAAGCCACTTTGTGGCGCGGCGTTCACGCGGGAGGAGTGATTGGGCCGTACTTTTTTGAGGACGCCATCGGCGATACGGTGATACACTGTTACTGGCGGGTGCTACAGGGCCATGATAAACGATTTCTTACTGCCGGAATCGGATGATTTATTGTAAGCTACTAGAGAGAAAGACATAACATACACATAGTGCCTGATGACAGATCTAATAGATCTTATAGTCAACTAAGGACGAGTGTATGTTTAGTCCGACTAAGGTGTGTGAACTTCAGTACAATTTTGCACGATGGGGATCTCTTAGACAAATGCCCTCTCAGCCAGAATAGAGGAAACGGGCCTATTGTTCTAGGTGCTCAAATTAACAACTCCAGTTTGAGAATAATGCGACCAAGCAACGACCTTCGGGTTTGCATATTGAATATGCAGTCGAATAATTAGCAGCATCTATTCATCATGCAGATACTACCCGCAGACACCTACTTCAGGAAGTGCGATTTGATGAACCGGTCAAAAGGAGGATGGGACACTGTAACATATACTGAAGTCATTATTATCTGGAAGAGAATCAGCCCCTACTCGGTTGCGGATTTACCACAGGCGGCAGACCTCATTAAGAAATCTTGAGTCTTCGACACGAGCATCTTACGACAATCTACATTAAGTGTGCATGAGCCAAATATGTGCTCATTCCCCCACAAAAGTTAAGGACGACACAACCAAAAAAAGTTTCTACGGGCTCCTTGACAAAACAGATGAGAAATTCCCGAAGAATGACTCCAAGATAGGAAAGGTTCCAATCTCTGGTAGGATACTTGGTAAGCATAGCCTACACTACCTAAATATTGAGTTTGATGAATTATGATGGCAAGCTTTATTTATAGCTTGCTTTATAATCTTAAAACATACAAAGAGGCACTGTAACGAATGAATGTTGCAGCTTGTGAACTTCATGAGCACAAGTGACAAGTGATAATTTGTACCTCAGCACAATGTAAGGAACTTTAACACTAAAGTTCAAAAGGACATGGCAAGGTAAAAGGAGATTACGCAACAAGGAAACACGTCCCTCACAATATCCCTTATGGCTCATGCTGTGGGTGCAGTTGTACCGTCTTGTTGTAATCACATATCCAGCAAACCCCACTCATCCAGTTCCGGCACTAAGAAGTCGTTTATCATGGCCCTGTGACAGCGCAGTTTAGGAAAATCTCGCGTTAGAACAATTGGAGGTAGTAAGCTAAGAATAAAGAGGCTTTTAAAAAATATTTAGTCTCCAATAAGCAACGTAAAAGCTTAACCTTCAGTTTTATATGCAGTGGAAGAAACGATACAACCATACATTGCTATAGCCTAGAAGATGAAGAGTCAGATATACAGAAAACAACAAGGCCCAGGCCAGAGATGTACTGCAACTCAGTAGAGTGCCTTCTTCAAAATCAGGCAATTTTAAACTGACAAGTAGACATACACTTTATTTCTTCGTTGTCTAAGGAATTTAGCTAAGGTAGGGGTGACCGTTTGAAAGATGTCCTGCTAGCCGGTGAGGCAGTATCATCAGCCACGGAACACCTAGGAACTTTACCTTTGAAGCCGTAGGAATTGAATTGGAGTGGTGTGAGAAACCATAAGCTTAGGTGGAAAGCACATAGTTATAGATTGCCAAATGTACCAATGACGGCATTCCTTATAAAAGGTGGACCATCTCTTGGTTTATTTAAAAACAATAGGCTGTACAACGGTTCAACAATTGTTATTTTACTAAAACGAGCAAATCTTTCGAATAATTACAGAAAATTTTAAACTTAAATGTCTTATGTCTGTCTTAGCTGGCTTGGGAGTAGGCTCTTCTCTAAACCCAATTTTTCAATACACATGCCTTGGCCCCTATCTCACGAACAGTTTGACCAACATTTTTCTTGATTGCCTCAATGTGGCAATTGTCGCTGGCGCATTGTTATGTGATTCAATACTTTCACTTGAAAGGCCTCAGTCCAACAGATATCAAAGCCGAGCTAGATTCTACTTTCGGGGAGTCTGCTCCTTTGTCTACAACAATAAAATATTAGGCAGCTGAGTTTAAGCGAAGTCGTACGATCTGCTTAGATAAACACTGCAGTGGTCAACCAAGTAATGTCAGTACGCCAGAAAATGTTTCAAAAAAAATCAACAAAATCGTATTGGATGACCGTCGACTGAAAGTGCGCGAGATTGCATGGTCGACATTTCAAAAACAACTGTGCATCGCATATTGACCCACAATTTCAACATAACAAAGCTGTGCACAAGATGGGTGGACGTGAGGATGTTTTCGTCGAGTGTTTGGCAATGTTTCGCAGGAACAAAGCCGAGTTTTTGCGTTGATTCATAACCATGGATGAAGCATAGGTCCACAATTTCCCACCTGAAACGAAGAAACAGTCAAAATAGTTGTCTAAAAGGAGAGAACCATTCAGTCATCTGCCAAAACGTGAGACAATTTTAATTGATTATCTTGAATAAGATAGGAATATTATGCGGCCTTATTGCAGCGTTTGAGTGATGAAATCAAGGAAAACCAGCCGCATCAGAGGAACAAGAAACTTTTTTTTCATCAAAACAACACACCAGTCCACACGCCTGCCCTTGCGATGGCTAAAATCAATGAGTTGAAGTTCACGCACCCTATTCGCCAGATCAAGCTCCCTCTGATTGTTTTTCTTTTTCCAAAAAAAAATAGCTTGGTAGTAAAACATTTGCCAACAATGAAGAGATAGAGTCTGTGGTCAATACCTGCTTTGAAGAGCTTGGCGGCTCTTGTCCTCGTTGATTTTTAACTTGTTATTCAAGTTGAAATGATGAGATAAGTTCCTTGCATGTTGCTTTGCGCACCCTTATATACTACTTAAAACGTAACAAGAATTTTAGTTATATCCAGCATCCAATCGCTTGGGCTAGGTTAAGATAACATGAGGAGTCATCCATCGCCATCTGTTTGTATTCATGTACGCAAATATTCTTAACCACACTAGGAATCCAACCAGACAACATCGACTACACCAAAAATTGCTTTGACAAAGCTTCCATGTAAGCATTCGCTCTAGATACTTCTGGGAGCAGAATGGCTTCATGGACGATGAATTAATTCACTTTTACACGGATATCTCAAACATAAGCCTTTCTAATCACTGTAGCGCATTCCAGGCGGATATCATGGCAATTAAGGAAGCGCTGTCTCGGCTGAAGAAAAACGTCATATCTGCAATGGATATCCGCATCGTTTCCGACAGTCAGAGCGCTATCGAATCTCCGGGCTCGTGTTCTTTTAACTGAAAGACCGGTATAGACTGCCGATCATCTCTCGTGGAGGTGGCAGAGAAGTTTCGCATTCACCTTTGCTGGGTATCGGGACATAGAGACATCCCAGGGAACTGTAGGGCCAACGAACTCGCCAAAATTGGATCCACTATACCCATTCTAAACATCGGTATACCCATCGCTACATGTAAACAAGAACTCAAGCTTGATACTAACAAACGTTGGGTGGATGCTTGGGTCAACATGTCTAGCGACCAAACAAATCTAAATTGCTCATAGGTGTCAGCACTGGACGGTGTCTTCAAGGTAAATATGCAAGAAGGGTTGGCTTGGGCCCTTACCAACATCCACTCTAAACTAACATAATCTATGTACATGGAGCTTCTAAGAAAAAGTTAAGTGGTAAACTGAGAAAAGATTGTGATAATCACACTCTGTTTGGCTTGGCCCATATGTGTCTGTATTACTTCCCTGGAAGAGCACAATGTCGGTTCTTTCGGGGTATGCAAACAATTTTCTTAGGTCTTAAAGGATGGCACTTTCATAGGCAACAACTGCAAGAAATGTCCATTAATTCTGCATGAACTTATTGCAAATGGGTTAGTTAAGACATTTAGATAAATAGGAACGTAGCCTTGAGACAAATTCTATTCTAAAAACCACTGTGAAAACAACAATAAATACTGAGTGGCCTTACAAAAATTTATAAAACGAACGTATGACAGACAAGCACCGTCGACAGTCCAAAAACGTTTGAGAATTGTATAAAATACTTTCTCCACTCGAAAGCTTGGAAGGAAGAACCTGCCCGTGGTTTCTTCAAGACGGCAGCAGGGCGACACAGAATCGGAAGGACATAAGAATTAAAATCCCTGCAACCGCAAGAAACCGGAGAGTCAAACTTAATGTCGCTTTTAGATTGAAGGTAAGTAAGCAACTTGACCATACACTTCGTCAATTTTCGTCTGCAAAATCAGCAAATAGGTGCTGCATTAAACTAGAATCTCTTCTGACTTATCTATAAATTAATTAACATCCAAGTCCCTAGAATCAAGTTGAAAAATTAAACTTCGTTGGAACCTTTGGGGAGCAGAAAAATATGTATTTTTCTCACAAGAGTTGAAAGTCCTTTGGGCATCACAAATAAAACCTCACATTTTAGCAGAGCTAAACAAGTTAACAACAGTCATCTCATAAAGCCTAAATGCTTAGGTGTACTCGTATATTAAAAAACCGAATTTCTATGGCAGAGACTTAACGTCTTTGCCTTCTACTCACCATTAAACCAAACTTCTTTTCATGTACTCATAATTTTTTATTTATCAAAAATGTCCGTTCTTTTGTTATGCTTTCGTTTGAAATTAATAAAAGTATCTGCCACAGACGAAAATCTTTATTAATTTGGACGAAAGCTCGAAAGGATGATCCGATTAAGATAAACAACACAAACATGTCCGAATTGTTGTTTTCCTGCCATTTTTTATCTGTCTTACTGATCTCAGATGTTTAACAAGAACTCTTGTTGTTCACGGACTTAATTACATGAAACGGAAGTCTTTTGTTAAGTGTGCTCCGTGAAACATCACTCTAAGTTAAAATTAAAGCCTCCAGCCTCCTTCAATTTCACCACACTTAATGGTTAATTACACAATAATGGAGAAAAATTTTCATTCACCGGTATGTGTACTTGTATTTGTGCTTAGTGCTTACGTTTTACATCGGAATGGGGTGGTTTGGCTCGTTAGTATTCTGATATGCTTCATTGAATATCACTTAAAAAGTTAATTTAATGATAGAGAAGACCATTTCAATTGCGGTTAGAATAATATAAGGTCCGTTAATCTATGCACGGAGTCAGCCTCTATGTGCTGATGTTTATTTAAAGACACACCGATGAGGAAAGCATCTCATTAGGGATGAAACTGATATTTTTAACACACACAAAGTAATATTAAGGAAGAAATAGAATTTGGATTAATTATTCCTTATTTACTAAGGTGAACCTGAGTCTCAACTACCAGGTCTCTCCAGTTAACTCGGATCTTAGCTACAAGCTTGGAAAGGCTCACTTCAAATCTGTTGCATACTACCTGTGTACGCTACCTTAGATGAGATCTTCCTCTTTAGAGTTGTTCCTCCGGGTTTGGTTTCTAAGTCTTTGAACATCGGAGCATTAATTTCCATTCGCTTTACCTGCGCCCAGTGCACTTCTCTAACGATGGAGGTCGATGTCGCCGTACAGCTCGTACTCGTACAATACCAAATATTATACCAAAGACTTTTCTCTCGAAACGACCGAGGATATTTTATTAATCCGCCTTAGAGAAAGTCCAGTTTTGTAGGAGTCCGAGCCTATTTTATGCATATGAAAAATTTGAATCTTTTGTAACAAGGGAACATCAAGAACCAGGACTCTTATAGAACACATATTCGAAGATATGGAGACATGGCAAAAGACGAACAGAAGGGTGAAAGATAAGGTGAAAAGATTAATGCAAGGACATAGCAATCGTAGGAATGCAAAGACGGCCAGGGATAGGTTTATGTAAAAGATTGACGACAATAAGACGAGAATGATGGACTGAATTTGATATCTCCATTCTGAGCAAACAGGTAAATTGTCTTGAAACCATAGTCGATATCATGGATAGAAGAAATATTTCATCGACGAAGGCGGACGGATGCTACGATGATAAGATAGGGATAACGAGCGAATGGGGGAAGCAGCTATCCAGAAGTGGACTATGTGTACAAATTATTACATTTAAGAAAATGCAGAGAGTTGCATATTTCGCATAGAAATCCTAACGAGAAAATGGAACTGCGTCTGACTCGATCAAACCAAATTTCGCCACTTGATTACAGGGTCTGCCAATTATTTTATTGGAAAAATTTGGAAGAAATCGATGGCGATGAACAGTTCAGCTAGGGCTACAGAGGGACAGAGTTTAGAGAAGAGGGACTGCAGTAGATAAGAGGTCAATGATAGATAGGAAACAGTTTGCCACGAGTTCTACGCTGACATACACCATATTGTACTTCAATTAGAAGCACTTAAGTTGGGGAAATTGAAGCGGGTAGAAGGAAAGAATTGAAAATAACACCTGTATACCACGATGTACATATAGAAAATTATTCTACATGATCTTCGGAAAAAATTGCTCAGTTTATGACAACTTAAAAGCAGCGGCCAAATAGACCTAAAAATTATGCCAATCCTGGTTTCAAGTAACGCAGAAAACAGAAACTACTTCAAAGCTGAACCGATAAGGGCACAACAACATCAAGCGTGCCGCAGTCGTAGCCATACTAAGTTTCTTATATAATCACTATCTAAGTGGTGCATGCATGCTCGATGCATGGAACCTGAGCATTGTTTGTCCGATCTTCGGACCCTCTAAATTGCGCTAATTAAAGAGACATCAGTCTTCCTAATATTGTCCACAAGTTCTCATCTGCAAATACTGTGTTTCAGTGTGGCTTTAGGTCAGGAAAGTCCACCATCGACCAAATATTCATTCACACTACGACAGAACTTGAAGAAAACCCATCAGCACGTATTCATCGATTTTAAGGCCGCGTATGACAGCATCCATAGAGACGAGCTGTACAAAGTAATTTTTAGTTTTGAGATTCCTGCCAAACGATTGAGAATACAAGCTGCTCCATCAAGGTAGGTAAAAATAACGACACCGTCTCTGAGTTCAATGGAAGAATTATTCTTGCCTGTTGCTTCTTCAGGTTAAGAAGGCATTTGACTAGCAAATCTCTCTCTCGGACAACAAAAGTGATCCTATAAAATATTTTCATAATCCCAGTCCTACTGTATGGGCAGAAGCATGGACATTATAAAAAAAATGGATGAGAGTGCCCTGGGCTGCTTTGAGATGAAAATTCTTCGGATGATTTTCTGTCCTGTCTGATAAGATGGGAGTGGAAGAGAAGATACAACGACGAACTGTACGGACTGTACAGCGACGTCGGCTTAGCCAGAAGAGTGAAGTTTTACAGACTGAGATGGCTAGGTCATATCGAGCAAATGGACACCAAAGCTTCGGTCTGAAAAGTCTCCAAATTTGCCCGCGAAGGACAGCGCAGTAGAGGAAGACCGAGACTCAGGTGGCACACGCAAGTGGAATGTTACCTCAGCTAATTTAGCGTGCGAAATTGAAGGCAGCTAGCGAAAGATCGAGCCGACTGCAGACCTTTGCTGGCTGAGGCCCACGTCAATCCCAGTAGATTGTAGCGCCATCTTAAGTGGAAGCTTATTATGGTGATTCTAGTATGGTGTGTAAAATAAAAGCATACCTCGGGCATATTTTCGACAATAATTCGCATTGAGACCTTGTTTAGCTGATTCACCAAATTGCTTAATATTGCAAACTTTTCACTGCATGTCCAGCAACTACTACGAATTTACATTGAAGCTGATATCTTGCTGATTGTTTTGAATAACGATTTCATATTGTGAACCGAATTATGTCTGTAAAGTTAGATATCTGCAATATATCTGCGAAAGAATTCCAATTCAACTCCACCCCGGCTAGCAAAACAAACTGAAGCATTTCTAATTTATCTATCCATCTGTTTCCTTTGATGGAGGATTATGTTGAATCTTAATGCCGTTGTCAATGGCCGTACTCATATTCTCTATCTTGGTAACTGACATAAGTCATCTCGGTTTCTATACCCTTAAAGCCTAAAATTAGTGAATCCATTTTGGGAGTTAGACGGCGGTTGATGACTCTATAATCAGCGTGGAAAACATTAGCTATGGATAACGCTAAAACGGACACGGCCGGTGCGAGAATATGTAATCGTTTCTGTCTACAAACGTGTGCTTTTGAGCGCGATCATTCTTAATCCGAATTCTTAAAAGACAAGAAAATACCAATGTCCCTCGGTTTGAATAATTTTCGGTTAGAATGACAAGGGAACTTAGACCATGACAGAGCATTCTGTAGGGTGATAAGAGAAGAAGGATTGGAAAAAACATTTCAATAAAACTACAACGGTGTGAGATATAAAATTGATTCTAGCTTTATTTGGAAGCTACATTCGTGACATTATGTGTGGAATAGCACGCCATTAAAATGCCCGCCTCGGCTTCACTGTCACTGCTTCCAGCGGTCGGTCAAATTTGTTTGACTCCGACCAATGTGTGTGATGTTATTCCGGCAATAGAGTGTCGAATGTTGGCCTCATATTCATTCAGAGTGGTTGACTTATAAGCGAAGTCTACGGACAAAGAAAATATTCGAGTGGGGTCAAGTCTCATGATCGCGGCGATCAAATGATCAACGATCATCTTGAGATGACCCAGACGCCAAATTTCTCCTTCACAGCTTACGTTGCGTCGCTTGCATGGCATGTAGTGCCGTCTTGTTGGAACCACAGCTCGAATATGTCGATGTTGTCATGCTCGGACCACAGAAAGTCGGTTAACATCGCATTATACCTGAGAAAATTAATGGTAATGGTGTCTCCTTCCTCATTTCAAATAATGTCCGATGATACGAGTATAATTCATGAGCTGATGGATTCTTAGAATGTCTCTAAGACAGAGTGAAAAAGATTCGCCTTTTTAATAGACGGTATGGACAACACTGTTTTCAATCTACTCGAAAAGTGTCCTCAAAAGTGAAATCGATAAAAGGGAGGGTTTCTAATGATTGAATCGAACGGCCAACAATGAAGTTTCCAAAATATTTTCATAAACTTCGGTTTGCAAGTTGGAACGTCGGATCGATGACCTCAAAAAGTTTAGAACTGGAAGCGACTATGCGTCGCAGAACTCTACAAATCCTGTGCGTACAGGAAACGAAGTGGTGTAGTACAGGAAATAAAGCGCGTTTCCATGATCTAAAAACTAAGGCATTTAAGATGTTCTACCATGGAACGGTCAATGGACGAAACGGTGTTGAAATCTTTGTTGCAGCGGATCTTCTAAACAACATCGTTGGTATCTTGAAAATAAGCGACGGCTTGATGACTGTTAAACTCGTCATACACAATGAAACGTGGAACATTGTTAGCGCATACGCTCCACAAAATGGATGCGACCAATCGGAAAAAGATACATTTTGGTCAGAGTTCGGTAATTTGCTTAGAAATATACCTATCGATGAGATGCTCTTCGTAGGCAGAGATTTGAATGGCCACGTCGGAGAAACAAATGTTGATTATGAGGACTGCCATGGCGGTAAAAGCTTTGGAACCAGAAATTCAGCTGGCGAAGTCATCCTTGTAGCGTGTAGGGCTTACGGCTTAACCGTCTTAAATACAATGTTTATTAAACACCAACGACATCTTATCACTTATAGCAGCGGAGGCCACGAAACGCAAATAGATTATCACCTCTGCAAAATGTCGATGAGAAACCGTGTTAAGAACAGGATTGTAAAGTAATACTTGGAGAATCGCTAGTAAGCCAACACCGTCTGCTCATTACAGAATTTTTCACAGCGGAACCACCGAAAACACGGGCATCGTTTGGAAAGCCAAAAATCCGGTGGTATAATCTATCGAAGGAACGAAGCGCAAGATTTATCGCACTGGCTAAAGAAGTACTTCACAATATAAACGGTATCGCAGACTCACTTAGCCCGCAAGAAATGTGGAACAGCATGCACGAGGAATGCATAACACTCGCAAAGTCCCAACTGGGGACTTTATCGAAATACCATCACGCGGGCAAAGAAACATGGTGGTGGAATGACGAAACCAAACGAGCTGTGGCCGACAAGAAGAGTGCATTCCAAGCGTGGACAAAATGCGATCGGAGCGACGATATCGAAAAAGCTCGACTGGCTCTTGAATACGAGCGCCTTAAAAAGATCGCAAAGAAAGTCCTGGCTCGAACTCGAGCGGCAGGAGCGTAAAACCTGTACCAGGAGTTGGAACAAATAACTTCACGATCGGCGGATAGAAGACAAGCTATCCAAGAAGTTCAAACGTCGTACAATACTAAAATGCCAAATATTTTTAAGCTCGCTGCACAGAGGCGAAAAAATTCGATGGAAATAACCTCGCCGAAATACATCAAAAACGCAGACGGTCGCTTACTAACAAACGAAAAGGAAATTTGTGAGCGGCGCTGGCTTGAATACTGCAAAGAGTTGCTTAACAAACAGTTTCCACGTGATATCGTGCCGACAGCTGGTCTATTCGAGGAGGAAGTTTCGGACTTTTCAATCGAAGAAATAGTTATAGCAATTGGAAAAATGAAGCGGGGGAAAGCGGAGGGACCAGACAGCATTCCATCAGAGTTTTGGTCAAAGATGGAGGGAATCGGCGGCGAATGGCAATCGAAACTTTTGAATAAATTAAAATGTGGACAACCTATGCCGAATCAATGGAGAAGTAGCTTCTTGGTTCCATTATACAAAGGAAAAGGCGACACTCGAGAATGCAACAACTACCGTTCAATCAAGCTTATGTCGCACACAATGAAAATCATCGAAAGAGTCTTAAACGAACGTCTTTGGCACATAATAAAGCTCGATAATAGCCAGTGTGGATTTGTTGAATGAAGATCGACGGTGGACGCTATCCAAAGCCTACGAATAATAATGGAAAAGCACCGAGATTCGTCTAAGGATTTATACATGGTATTTATCGACCTCGAGAAAGCATTCGATCGAGTGCCTAGGGATCTCATATGGGCCGCGCTGAGGTCTCAAAACGTACCGGAACCGTATGTAAGAATAATACAAGACATGTGCGGAAACGTGAAAACTGTGGTTAAAAGCTCTGCTGGATTAACGAGAGAATTTCCAGTTAAAGTCGGAGCGCTTCAAGGAAGCGTACTTAGCCCTTTCCTCTTTAACGTAGTATTCGACTATCTTTTAAAAGACTGCATGCGCGAAGCAAATGTAACGCCAATTCTCTTCGCTGACGACGCAGTTATACTTAGCGATAACGTCGAAGATTTACAGAACGCCTTAGATTCATGGAGAAATGCGCTAGAGGGAAACGGGTTTAAAATAAGTCGTTCAAAGACGGAGCATTTGATGTGCCCATTTGCGCATCCGTTGCGACCTGTTCCGGATACTCGTATAATGTTAGACGGAATAATTCTTCCGAAAAGCACTATCTTTAAGTACTTAGGATCAATCGTTAACATGGAAGCGAAATGTGACGACGTAAACCACAGAATGAGTGTCGGATGAATGAAATGGCGGGAAAATTCGGGAATATTTTGCGACCGAAAATTTCCACTTAAATTAAAGGGAAACTCTACACCACGGTTGTTAGACCAGCTCTTATATACGGTTCACAGTGCTAGACAATGTACGAAGCGTTTAAAAACAAATTGACGGCAGCGGAAATGAAAATGTTAAGGATGTCTAGTGGAGTTACTAAACGCGATTGCATTAGTTCTACGCGTATAAGCGGATGTCTACATATAAAGAATTCGGTAACCAAACAGCTTAAGGCGAATAAAATAAGCTGGTATTGCCACGTTCAAAGAAGATCTGCGGAAAATCCGGTTAAGAAGGCACTATCAACTGCGGTCACTCCAACTGTAAGAAAACGAGGTCGGAAAAAGATTTCCTGGGTTCCTCAGATGGCAAATGCGCAACAACGCCTGGGGCTAACCACTGAAGCGATCCAGGACCGAGCATTATGTAGACGCGTTCTGCGGTCTGCGACATTAGCCAACCACATAAGCGGAGCAGCATCGATGCAGTAAAAATGGGAAACTCGTTACGCATAAGTTCGTATAACGAGGAAAGGGTTTATAAAAGGATAAGAAGAAGAAGAAGGCCAACAACTGTTTATGCATTTTAAATTCTGCCGATAAGCATAGATCGTTACAGCCTTTCCGACTTCGTGTTAACTTCTTTTGGCTTTCCAAGGTCATTTTATCTTTGATTTTATAAGGCAAGGCGCCTCTTTATAGTTTGAGTTCTGCCATGCTGTTCCTTTAACTTTTTATTGAAAAAACCTATTTATTTGACTGAAAATATTCCTCTCCAACTTAGTACAGCGAACGGTCTAAAAGCGTCGAATGAGTTGTTTAGTAGTTTTGGATCGTCGACGGGGTTGTTCTTCAGGATGTCGGAACAAGCCTTTGGGTGGGTTGAACTTCCACAAAATGTTTTCCTTTCATCGGTAAATGCATTTTTCCAAAAAAAACGTGAAAGTCGTACGGTGCCAAATCAGGCCAATACGAGTAAACCCAAAGTGCGATTTTTAGCCATAAACTCTCAAAAGTGTCAATCAACAAGATGACGCACTATTGTGCGACACACGACAACTTGTTTCTAAGCGATATTCTGGCCTGATAGAATGAACTCCTTGTGGACGATACTCTTGGAATCGTAAAGCAAATCGACATTATCTTCAGTTTTGACTTCTTTAAGTGACGTTTGTTGGGTTTTGACTCGAACGGCGCCTTCCACTAGACACTTTTGCACTTGGTTTCTGGATGGCCACGTTTCATCACTAGTCACAATGTTATAAATGATGTTTTTGTTCCTTTTGGTCCACATGATGATGTCCTTCGATTGTTGACAAAACACACAAACATACTGTCACTTCAGGCGAAAAGTACTCGTATTAAGAATTCTTGCTGCCCATCAGCAGAAAATACAGCAACTTTATTTCCTTCGTCTTATTGAGGCACGAGGTACCAGTAGGGACATGGTGGGTAGATAGGTACTTTATGTCGCAACTTTATCTTTTAGCAAAACAATGTGGAATAACCGATGACCTCAGGAGACCATTGTAGTTCATAGTGTGACTGACCCTTGCTTTGTTCTCAAAGGAACAAATTCATTAAGAGCTACAAGGTGTTTAACGCAATGTAAATATAATTCAGAGTTGTTAGACTATTTTCAAAGCTTTAGCTCTCTGTAGATACCAACATAAAACGTTTGTCCTCTAGAATTCATTTTGTATTTATAAGATTCAGCCTTAATTTTGCAATGTAAGCGTTTCAAGCTTAAATAAATCCACCCAAAAAGCCAATCTGCTCCAATTCTCACCCAAAAGTAGGCCACTACCAAAATGTTCAGACCTGTTCCCCTGAATTCCACTAATCTAGATCCAACATACGAGTACGAATTACGAATACAAGAATAAGTAGACATATATGTAAATACATGTATATGCGTGGCAGATTCTTTTTGCTTCGCACCATATTTCGCATACTTTTCGTTTGGCGAAATTCCAAATAGGCTACCCTAAACCCCAACAGCTCGCTACCACCGAATTCAACCTAAAAAGGTACTCACTTGAACGTACAATACAAACATATAGACTCTGAACGTTTTACCCTGTTGCCGTGTGTACCGTTTTGTGCCGAAAATAGAAAAAAAAATCCCTTTTCAGCATTTGACAATAGAATAATATGCGCCACTGACAAAAGTGAAAAAAAAAGAAAGAAAAAGGAAGAGAAACGAAAAAATGAGCAGACTTATAAAGTGGTAAAAAGCCAACGAAAATACCGTTAAATGGGTAAATAAAGTTCGCTTTCCTTTCTCACCGTATGACCTTAACTCTCCCATCCCTAAATATGAGTACCATTGACGAAGAAGAAGAAGACAGCGAACACTCGTATACTCGTATACTATCACCGAGCTGGTGAAAATGGGTGAAATGTTTTGAATTTTATTTTTATTTTCCGCTTACGAAATTTTTTTCCTACCCTGCAAGTCAAATGAGCCCGAGCCCGAGCCCGAGCCCGAGCCCGAGCCCTCCTTCAGGATACAACCCGTCCCTATTTACCATTAGGTTGTAAGTGAAAATAGTCAGCCGTAGGGCCTTATGAAAATGGGTTGTAGGCCGTTGGGTAGGAGAATTCATCGTATTCATTGAGGTGGGTATGGATCCTGAATAGTGGGAGATCTTCATATATGCGAGGGCGTTTTATAACCCTATACTCGTTCACAGTGGGGTGGCATCTCTGATGTGGGTAAGGACATGTTTGTGGTGGTGGGAGAGTTAGGGAGGCGATGAGAAGAGTGTAATAACATAATATCCTACTGAAGTGATTCTACCGTTTTGCTCGTCCTTTTTAACGTAAGGATTCAATACAACTGAACACTAAAACAGTGTTACATCCCTTAACAAAAAAAAAAAAAAAAAAAAAAAAAAAAAATGTTGAGCAAAAGAAAATAATAATAAGCTACGATGATGTTGGGCAAGTGGGGGCTGGAGGAAGAAAAAATGTAAATCCAAGATTTTTGTTTCCGTTTTTTGTATTTGTTTTTGTATTTTGAAGTGATAAAGGGCACAAGGTAGGGGGTATACACCATACAGTATCAAATACAGCGACTGGGAGAGGAAAGTTCCCATAAAATAAACATAGTCGAAGGATAAGCTCATGCTGCTGTCGAAACGAAACCCTGCCACTGGTTTCGACTGGTACTCGCACTAGTACTGAAATTGCTTCTGCTGCTGCTTCTGCCACAGATACTGGGTAGATTCTTTTATGGTCGGCTGTAGGAAATTTCACGAGAATGCTGGACGGTTGGGGTTTTTTGATGATTGTGGGAGGATTATTATGGGGTGAAGTTTTGGTTTTTATTTTCTCTATTTTTTTTTTTCCTTCCTTCCACTGATGTTATCCCCAACTATATTACAATAGATGGTGGAAGAAGTATAAAGAGAGAGGATTTTATTCGTTCTCTTGTCGTCTTTCATTTGTTTTCTTAAAACATTCTGGCCCACCCACGTTTCGGGAGTTATTTGTGTGGCCTGCGTTGCTCATGAGATTGTGGCACAGATTCTTAAGATTTTTTTTTTTTTGTTTTGGTTGCATGTGGGTGGTAGTAAAAGTTCAGAGGAAGATTTTTCTTTCTATTGTTTTCCCATTTAAGGGATTTTCTTTAAGATTTGTTACACTTTTCGATGGTTTTCGTCTTCAAACTAAACTTGTTAGGGATGAACGAACGGATAGAGAAGTTGAATGAGTGAATGAATGAACGAGAAGATCAGATCGGTTTAAGGATGAAATAATCAGATAAACAATATTGAAGTTGGCGGTATTTACTTGCTATTCATCAAGCACTCAAACTGGCTGATCAGAATTTCGTTTTTGATGGAAGGCAAATTGTGAGAGAAATGTATTTTCGATGTCGGGAATGATGACTTAAGGGATTAGTTTGAGTGCAGTTGCTTTCTGCTGGTTGAATGGATGTTGTGTTGATTTTGGATTCTCTTTCAAATGAATATTAAGATAATGATTTGTAAATCTTACTTTCAGTTTCAATTCCTAATGGAACTATGGCGTACATTTTGTTTGGTTTTTACTTAAGTTATTACCAAAGTCCCCCTCAAGGAGGAGCCATATCGCCCCTCTTGTGGGTGCTAGTCATCAATGACATCCTTAAAAAGCTTAATTCAATGGGTATTAGCGCCACAGCATACACAGATGACGTGGTCGTAATAGTGCAGGGAAAATACTTAAATATTTTAAGTGAGATTATGGGGCTTGCCTTGATGATGATCAGCACTTGGGCAAGCAGCTGTTGTCTCAGTGTCAATCCCCCCAATCCCGCCAAAACGGAACTGGTTCTTCTTACCAGAAAGTACAAGATATCGCAATTTAAACTCCCAAAACTCAACGGAGTGGATCTGTCCCTTTCGGATAGCGCGAAGTATCTAGGCAAAAAATTGAATTGGAAGCTTAACGTAGCGAAAAGAATCAAAAAGGCATATAATGCTATTTTTATATGGGAAGAAAGGTTGAAAAAGTTTGGGACTTTAAACCTGCTGTTTTGCCCTGGCTATACACGGTGTTGGTAATACCCATACTTACAAATGGCGCACTAGTATGGTCATAAGTAACAAATAAAAAAAGGATTCCCGGAAAATTAGCGGTGGTTCAAAAACCGTGCGATTTGTACCACACCTACGGAAGCATTGGACACCTTTCTGCACCTAACACCATTGATATACAGTCAAAAAACTTGTTGGCAATAGTACGATACGACTCAATAATTTGGGCCTCTCTAAGGGCAGTAGCCTCGGACATGGCACGATCCTAGCGGAGCCACTGCCAGGCAATCCTATTTTAACGGACGAAATCCCTCCTTAATCGATTTCGACATTCCGAATGACATAACACAGGATGCGGCAGAACCAGGTGAGCAGGTTTGAAGAGAATTACAAAAAAAAAAAACAGGGTATATATGAAACAAATATTTTTATTTTTGAAATCCTTGGAACTTACCATTTTATACGTATTTTAATTCTTAAAAATAATGTGTTTAAGATGGCGACAGTTAGCTGCAATAGATTGCTGAAGCCGATTTCTAACAATTTTCACAGCCCGTTGACACATTTCGAGGGGTATCACATTCACTTCTTCAACAATTCGCTCTCTTAGCTCTAGCAGGTTTTGGAGGCGACATTTAAACACTTTTTTGTTAAGATATCCCCAAAGAAGAAGTCGCATATGCTTAAATCCGGCGACCGCGGAGGCCACGCCACGTCACCTCTCACAAGACGTCCAGGAAACATTTGTCTTATAGAGCATTTTGAGAATTTCGGGCTGTGTGGGCTATAGCCCGATCCTGTTGGAACAAAAAATCCCCTTATCCCTCTTCTTCAACAATCACTTCCAGTCGGGGCTGCAGAAAATTTTTTAACATTGAAACATAACGCCCAGAATTCGAGGTTACGGTCAAGCCTCCCTCCTCAAAAAAGTACGGGCCAGCGCCAAATTGTAATATGGCACACCACACCGTTAGTTTAGAAGAATTTTGGGGTTGTTTTCAGCCTAAAAGGGAACATTTTGTTTATTCACAATCCCGCTTACGTAAAAATGTGCCTCGTCGCTGTTGTTGGGGGTGGCCGTGGTGTAGTGGTTCTAGCCATCGCTTCTCACTCAGACATTCAAGGTTCGAATCCTACTTATGACCAGTTTTTCATTGTGTACTTGGAACTTAGTCAGAAAAATCTGCGTGTGAAGGCATAATACTGACATGTAGACTTGGCTGTTGTAGAGTTTCAAGCACTAAACAACCGTTAAAATTCACAACCTGTATCATTCCGAGTGAAGAAAAACTCTCCGTCCTATTCGGACTCCCACCCCTGGAAAGTAAATATCGAAACCAAACTCACCTGAGTTTCAAACCACTACATCACAACAACTCTTTCCTTTCTATCTTTCCGCCCCCGCCCTGGCGACAGTAAAAGGGTATCATAAGCGCCTTGAGGCGCGCGTAAATTATAAAAAAAAAAAAAAAAAAGAATGCTGCCTCAGGAGGGATCACTGCAAGCATTTCCTCACACAGACTTTGGGGTTGGCGTAGTCTGCTGGGTTCAATTCTTGAACCATCGTTATTTTGAAGGGATGAAAATTCAAATCTAAATGCAGAATCCTTCTCAAATTGCGGTTTGAAACCCCCAATGCAATAGCGTGCATTCGAGCAGCACGTCTTGGCGATTGCTCGAGTGCTGCTCGCACTAGCTCCACATTATCAGGTATTCCGATGGATCTTCGTCGGCCATAAGTATTTATTCTTAGTGTGACACTTACCAGTTTCCTCCAACAGCCAAATCTAGGACCGTATTGTTTCGCAGTAGGCACATCATTATTGTGCGGAATGTTAAAGCGCCGCCGAAAAGCTCTTTATGTCGCAATCACAGATCGGTGAAACGCACGCACGGCAAAACCACGATTTACTCCGGTCCAAACCATGTTTGGGATACCGACGGAACAAAAAGAGACCTAGTGCAGCTGCCTACCCCCACCACCGCCGCCCGAACACCAGCCCCTCCACACTGCTCAATTGGCACTGCCGCACTCTGTATATCCGTAGAGGAAGGTCTGGCAAGTCAAATGAAATTTTCACAGATAGCTTGGAAACAAAGGAAGGAATAGGCTCTGGTACCTTCTCAGAATACCCAGAACGAAGAGTGTAGTGTTGTAAGACTACCGGACGGAAGTAATGTCATTCAATCCAGATGTCTGGCGATTGAGGTAATGCAGATGAGATCGGTACCCGGAAGAGATATTGTTAACTAAATCGACAGCCAGGCCGCTCTTAAGGCAATGGGAATCGACTTATATCAAATCTGATACAGTCAGGGGCTGTCGCACAATGCTCAGCGCATTAAGCATTCAGAACCGGTTCAGACTGTACTTTGTGCCGGGACACTGCGGTATAGAGGGAAATGAACAAGCGGATGAGCTCGCAATAAGAGGAGGGCTACTCGATAACAATGAGGTTTCCAACATCATCACCACCACCCCTCTGAGTAGTAAGGGCCACTATCGAGAAAAACCCATAAAGACTGCTAACATAAGGTGGTCGAATCTTGAAGGACATAGGATATCCAAGCTTAGAACATTAATAGGAATCCTGACAGGACACTGTCTTCTGCTGAAACACACAAGTTAACTCAAATTGTCAGATTTATTTGAAGATTCTGCGGCGATCTGCAAGTGGTTCAGGACATAACACACATACACACTGTATGAATGCGAGGCAATATAGCGTAGTCGAAGGAAATTATTAAGAAAATCCTTTTTATGTAAATCTAAAGGAAATAGACGGCACGGATATCAAAAACCTTCTTGACTTTTGCAAAATGATTGGATATCATCAAAAATGTCATATCAAAATGAAAAAAAAGCCGAGAGAATATGAAAAAAAAAGTTGAGTAAAAAGAAAGGAAAAACAAGAAAGACGGAAATAGAAGAGAACAGAGAGAACAGCACAGAGCTAAATAAGGAGGAGGAGGCAAGGAAAAATTCAGATTTGGTGTCATGGGCCGAACAAAAACAAAAAGGGAGATAGGTAGGCTTATGTGTTAGCCCCGCGATTTATTTTCTTAAACCAAAAAAAAACAAAGAAAAACGAATGCGGTTAATCCTCGCGCGATTAGTGCCGGGTTCCCAACTGATTGCATATTTCCCAAGGGCATTTTATTTTCCCCTGAACTTCTTGGCATCCCTGCCAAACTCGTATGTCTGTGCAGGATGACGATGAAGAATGCACGCTGCTCCATCAAGGTCGGTAAAGATCTCACCGAGACCTTTGATGTCCAGAAAGGATTTAGACAAGGCGATGCGCTGTCATGCGATTTTTTCAACATCGTACTTGAACGAATAGTGCAATACTCACGAGCAAACACAAGAGGCACTATCTTTCAAAAGTCCGTCCAACTACTCGCATACGCCGACGATATTGACATAATCGGGAGAAAACAGCGTGATGTCAGTGGCGCTTTCGCGAGTATTGAGACGGAAGCGGCGAAAATGGGGTAAGCTATCAATTAGGGCAAGACCAAGTATATGCTGTCAAGCAAAAAGGACAACCAACACCGACGTCTCGGACAGAACGTCACCTTCGACAGATATAACTTTGAGGTAGTTAAGGACTTTGTCTACCTAGGCTCCGCTATAAATACAGACAACGACACCAGCGCTGAGATCAAGCGAAGAATAACTCTTGCCAACCGCTGTTTCTTTGGGTTAAGAAGGCAATTGAGTAGCAAAGCCCTCTCTCGGACAACAAAAGTCACCCTTTATAAGACTTTAATAATCCCGTGGACATTATCAAAAATGGATGAGGGTGTTCTTGGTTGCTTCGAGAGAAAAATTCTTCGGGCGATCTTCGGTCCCGTCTGCATTGACGGTGAGTGGAGGAGGAGATACAACGACGAACTGTATGGACTGTACAGCGACATGGACCTAGCCAGAAGAGTGAAGATCCAAAGACTGAGATGGCTGGGTCATGTAGAGCGGATGGACACCAATGCTCCGGTCCGAAAAGTCTTCGAATCCGCCCCCGAGGGACAGCGCAGTAGAGGAAGGCCAAGACTCAGGTGGCGCACGCAAGTGGAAGAGGACCTCAGCCAACTTAGCGTGCGAAACTGGAGACAGCTAGCCAGGGGATCGGGCTGGCTGGAGAAGCTTGTTGACTGAGGCCCAGGTCCACCCCGGACTGTAGCGCGACCTAAAGTAAGTAAGTAAGAACTTCAAGTGAACCCCGTGTGGTTCGTTTATTTTTTTGCCGGCCGCCCGGAAATCGTAAATGCCAAAATTGTTCAGCTCGGGAAATTGTGCAACAAACTCATCTAAAACAAAGCTAATGAACACTGACAAAACACATAAAAATAAAAAATTAAAAAAAACATTATCAGATTTAACAACATCTGTAATATAAGTAAACCTTTTGAGTTTGTCGAAAGCAATAGATACTAAGGAGGAGTTATAATTTAGAGTGCATTCAAAACGAAAACGATGTTCAGCAGAGACTGTAGCCGCTAGGAATGGAAGTGGATTAATGGATAGTGGGCATAATGGGGTAGTTAAGATCAAAAAAGTGTTCATAAGTATGTTATGGGTTGTTTTGGAAAATTAGCCCTTGGTTTGTATCTTTTAGTCTTCTTTTGATTCAAGAAATTTTTGGGAGAGGGAAAAGCTGGACCGATCAGGTCTGAAATCCCTTGTGTAGAGTCATTCAATTCGTAGTACGTTGTGTACGCTGTGCTTTTCTTTTATCCCTTAGACTTCACCTCCGTCTGCCCAACGGAGATTATTGATTTCTCTGACCTTTTACAGATTCTTACTTCATCCATTTGGTTCGATTCCCTTAGTCGCTGATAATTCGATAAAAATCGCCCGTAATTATGGCGTTTTGGACAAGGATATGGTGTGCCATTCCGTGCCATCATTGATGGCAAGCAAAATTAACGTCAAATCACTGTAAACGATTTGCCAGTGGACAGTAATGTCAATGACAAACTACGTTTGCTACAAGCTTTACAAGTCGGTCCAAGCAACTGGAAGAATGGTTGCTGACCCATCGAAATCAAAGGAGTGATTCAGGTAAGAGAACTACACACTACACAAAGAATCATTGTTTACAAATTATAGTTTGCTTAAGCATCGCAATGTCCTCTTGAAGAGTAGGCACACAAGCATAGCTAGGTTATAATGAGTTCTACTAAAAGTGAGATCCATTTCATTTTTTCTAATTTGCTCCATGTTTTCTTGTTTTTTATGAAAAAATGTAAATCCAATCCTTTATCTCCAAATCCAAATCTTTCTAAAAACACTAAAGATATTGTACTTCAACGGCATTTAGTGGGAAATCTCAAAACATAATGATCAGAGTGCAATTGGTAACCACTAAATTGTTACTTCTCAGTGGTTCTGGAATTTTTTGAATAACTCGTCTCGAAATAAGAGTGAATAATTTCCTCTCGTTGGCGATGAAGATATTGGCGATATTTTCCTCATTGAATAGCTTGTTCTCAATATCATTTTTGAGGCAAAAAAAGACCAGATTTCACAGGTCACCGTTCGGAGAAAAAAGAAATCATTCGCCTTGTACACTAAGTCGAAAATCGCTCCCGTAGCTTCTACCTTATGTTGAGGAGACAACTTCTCCTGAAATAATTCCTGCTATCAATAATTATTGTTAATGGTTCGTGGTTAGAGGGACCTTTAGACATGATTAGACGTTTTGATGTTTCACCAAAAAATTATTTATCTGTGAGAACACATTCGGTCCTGCTGATATTTACAGATCGAATTTTATTTATGTATACCAACTGACACACCCGGCTTAACTCCTGGGCATAAACTATTTAAGTTGCAAATTCTGAAGCGTTTACATTTCTATTTTAAAAGTTTCTTAATTCGACGTACAATTAATTTATTTCATTCGATTTCATATTGAAATTAATTTACAAGGTTAATTTGCGAAGTCTCAGATTAAACATAATTTTTATAAACCATGTAAGATCTTACGAATTGGTACTGATGAAGCTGACAATTTTAGTGTTAACCAGAATGTACCACGAGAAGGTAAAGTCAGCATAGCATTTCACACCCGTAACATGTTTTTTTCTAAGCCCGAGTGTTAATATGAATATTAATGGAGTTGTCAATTTATTTGGTGGTGTTTTGAAAATCTTCGAGATGCCAATGTGTTGCATTATTTGTGCAACACCTCTTTGTAAACTATGTTTTCTGTTATTCCCTCAGGCCTTTGGAATAGACAGATTGCGAGATGAGCTAACTCTCGAACAAGCCACTTATAGTTGGCCATGAGAAAAGCAGCCTGCCCTAAAATCGACCCCAGCCTTCTTTAACGACTGACCCTGAACCTTATTTACAGTCATGGCAAAACAGACATTAACTGGAAATTGCAGTCGTTTAAAACAAAACGGGTAATCAGATGGAATAAGCGGATGGAACACAGTTTCTCGTAGGCCGCATCCAGAAAGGATTATCGCCACTATTAAGTTTTGCACATTTTTGGAGGGTTAAAATTTCGTAAGGGTATAACAGGTGCGCCTACTTTTTATATCAATTTGTGTGAAGGAATGCCCGGGGGATTAAGAGTGTGTAAGAATTCGTGCGGGTAATGCACTACTTCTTCTGCATGTACTATTGAATCAATTGACATGTATTGAATTTCCGGAGCATTAAACTTAAGTAAGAGGTAAGCATTACATTCATTAGCTGCATAATTTTTTGGTGTTAATAAAGCTCGCTCCTTCAGCCATATAATTGGCTTGGCACTGATGTTTTTTAAATTTTAATTTAACGTAAGGCTGAAAACTGTAAACACTTCATTTGTGATTGTGTTTTTCTTTCTATTTTTTACTGAAGAGATTACACACTGAAGATTAGAACAATCAGGTTTAAGTGCGCCCATATGCACACACACCAATGACCCATTATTAAGCTACGGCTGGGTAAACAACTCTTAGTATCAGGGAATTCAATCTCAACCCTCTTAATGCCACTTAGAGCTCGAGTTTCTGAAAATCCGTTCATGTCTCGCATCTAGGTAAAATAGGGAATAACTGTGCGAAATTTAAAGTCCCTACGTCTAACAGTTTTTGAGAAACCATGATGACAAATAAATGGGCTTGCTTTTACGAGTATATTACCATATTTAAAGATAAGATTGCAGTAGCTCTGAAATTTTATTTTATTAATATTTGGAGAGTTTTGATCGACGAATTCAGTGTCATGACAAGGTTTTTAGTCTCTGCAGCAGTCTATTTTTTTGTGGTAGTACGTTAATAGATACGTTGAGAAACATGTTAGCCTTGTCAGTCTATTGATACCAAGGTATCGTATTTTCTATTCTTTGTTATAATGGTCTCGTCAATATTATTGGAGGTGTCTTTCAATCAGTAACAAATTTCTGGAAGACTATAAGCCTTTTGGTTCAGTGACTTTCCCTAAGTTTAATACCATCTGTCGCTTTCATCTTTCAAGTTTTAATATATGTTTTGGGCAATTTATGAATGCCTGTTTAATGTTAATTAATTTTCACTATATGCAAGAATTTAATCGTCAATATAATTTCCTTTTTTAGACAACACTTCTGCCCACCTTTCAGGCAAGTGTCACTAAAAAAAATTGTTCGGCTTTGACTCAAAAAAAAAATACCCCAAGATGCCGTTTTGAAGACTTCGAGACGAGTGAAGGCGCAATGTTTTAAAAAAATATATATTTTCAAATTTCTGATATTCCTTGTCATATTTTTATCAATTGCATTCAACGTGGAATTTTTCCAGAATTCCTCAAGACCGCAATAGTAATTAAACTGTATGAAAAGGATGACTCGACAAAGGTAAATAACTTTCGCCAAATCAAATAAAAAATATTTATCTAAAAAATTTTCTAAAAAAAGTAGTTAAATTCTAAACGAACATTGTCAACGAATGTTACAAACTTCAGTATTTTCCAGATTCCTCCAAGGTATTTTTTATTTTTATTTATTTATTTATTTATTTATTTATTTATTTATTATCACCTTAAAACTAGCTAACAATAGATAATTCTTTAATTAAGGATACAACAAATTTATTTTACTACTTAAAAATGATGAACAAATAAAAGATCATTCAAAGATCAGAAATGATGTGTACACAAGAATAACCGACGTGGGGTATCATCAGGTGTTATTTATTTACAACTTTAAGGTTTCAAAAGATAGAGTACTAGACCGAAAAAATAAAATAAAAAAGAAAATAATTATTTCAATGAAAGAAAAAAGAAAAAAAGAAAAGAGCGAGAAAAGAATCTTTTTTCATGTTTTTAAACTATGTTATAATTTTCAACAGTAGCTCCAAGCTTAAAGGGTCCATCGTATAGACATGGCAAGTTTGTTAAACATTCTACGCGAAGTAACTTTATAAAAATTCATAAAATGTGTTTTGTTTACTCGCAAGTTATAAGTTGAAGAATTCCTAAAAGGAGCATTTCCGCTTCGCTTAAAGAATTCTTTGAGTACCTTGAAAATGTATAGATTCCTGAGTGGCAATAGCTGAAGACTTGTATAAAGTGGCCAACTTTCCGTATAGTGATTTTTGCCCCATATTATTCTAATTATATGCTTTAGGGCAACGACTAGTGCACTTAAAGTACCAAGATAGGTACCTCCTCAACTAATAATCCCATATTTGAGCATTGACTGGACTAACCCGTAAAATAGTACTCTTTGCGAGCAATAAGGCTTCAGATGATACATTTTCCGTGTTTATAAAGTCATATATGATTTTAACTGTAGGGCTTGTGCCTTCCAATTTAGTTTGTTATCAATGAGAACTCCGAGATATTTGAAAGACTCGACTACTTCAGTATTAAAGCAGCATATGGAACAATTAGCAAAAACGCTGAAATTATGCTTCCCACAAGTGTGTAGTGGTAAATGAAATTTTTTTGCAATCGCTTGAATGAAAAACAAACGCAAATCTTTCTAAATTATTTTGGCATAGCTTAAAGTTCATTATTTTTGGTTTTCCACTAATAATAAGCTTATGAAAGGTGAACCAAATTTTAGGTAAATGAAGGTCGTTGTTAACTTTCGCAATGCATTCATGGAGCGAGGCGTCAGTGTACGTGAAGGCGATGTCATCTGCAAATGCTCTTATATTTCCGTAAAAGCTCTGGATGAAAAGTAAATTTACGAGTATGTATACAGGGAACCAGTGCTGTTCCTGGTACAGAACCTTGCAGAACGCCATTTCTAAGCTTACGTGAAGTACTGTAAAAGTCATCGGTCAATACTCTTTGCTCCCCCTCCAATAAGTAAGACTTAAACTAATTGTATGTCATTCCTCTGAAACCAACTTTGTATAATTTTGTTAAGATTATATTTAGGTCCACCATATCGAATGCTTTGGTCATATCAATGATAAGAGCCATAGTAGAATGGCTTTTGTTAACTCCACTGAAAAAATCGCAGCAGACGTTCAAGATTGCATCCTTCGTGGATCTCCCAGGTCTAAAACCATACTGTGCTTCTTAAAAGAAGTTACTTCTTTTCAAAAACGTCAGCTTTCTTGATTTCATTAATTTTTCGAAAATTGTTGATATCGTGGGTAGCAGAGAAATCGGTCTATATGTTTGCAATTCCCTTTCTTAAACGAAGGCAGAACCTCTGCCTTTTTTAGAGGCGCCGGAAATACGCCGCTGTTGATAGTGAGGTTAAAAAGATAAAACAAGACATCAACAATTTCCCAAAAGATTTTTTTCAGAGTTATGGCAGAAATACCATCACTTGTGCAGGTTTTCTTGCATTACAAAGCCATAATTGTCTTGGAAAAGGTAAAACCTATATCAACAGCAGGTAAGCTTACTAAATATACTCTGATCAACAATTTGGGTTTAGAACTAGACATAGCACTTTCCATCATGCTCCTCGTATATGCAAGAGTATGCTATGCAACAGGAAAATCGACTGTGTGGCACAATGGCCTTATTATAAGCTGACAAATCGATGTTTTAGAGTGTTTGTAGGTGGAAGTCCTTCTATCTTGGTGGACTATCACGCGGGTGTACCTCAGAGTAAAATTTTGGAACCCATTTTGAAAAATATATGTATAAACATCTAATATCCCAACACTACCAGAATGTGAAACAACTATTTATGCTGATGACACCGCAATATTTTCGTAAAATAAATAAATTAAAACGAATTTGGTAAATGCGACGAAAATTTTGCTTGCTTACTACAATAAATGGAAAATAAAGGTAAATACCGGAAAGATCAAGCCCTTTTTTTCTGGGAAGAGAAAGCATTAGCATCTTATAGCTAGCCCCTGAACTGTTCTCAATGTACACCAATATCCTATAATTATTTATTTTCCTTTTATACTCGTACATTATAAAACTATTTGTTACTTAATTTTCATTTATTAATTTATTTGTTTAGTTATTCCTATAATCACGGGCTGCCGGCGCCACAATGTTTTTTTGTTAATTTTTGTATCGATTTAAATTGGTCGAATTATAATTTAGTATTAAGATACTGATGACGTTAAATCTCTTTATAATATCTTTCTTGAAAATTGTGCAATTACACATTGTAAATTATTAACTAAATAAATATATCTATCTATTTGAACTATAAATGAGAGGAATTTAGATATTTATTACGACAAGGGACAAGGTTTAACGATCTGGTAGACCGCATAAATGACAATTTTTGAAACAGATATGACAGGCATTGCTTATAAATAATTTTATGTAAGAATATAAAATTGCTACGAAGTAATCTATAATTGTATAAGGAAATATGGTCGTATCTATGCAAACCTTGTATGAAGCGTACCGCGTCATTGAATGCAACCTGATCAAGAGATCTGTAGACTACATCTCAGTATGTTATAAGTGGCATAATTAAAGCTGCAACAAAATTACGACAAGCCCCACAAGCTCCAGTGGGACATAATATGCGCATACCTGTATATACGGCAAACTATTCTATTAATGATTGTTTGTTGTTAATTGCCTATTAATAGTGTAAACAAGACTGGATGCAACCTCTGTAAAGCATATTTTGTTATCTTTAAGCCACAAAACTAAGAGGAGAATAGGATTACATTTTTTGCAAAAGATCGAAACTATTTGTGATTTAATAGGATTAAGAAACGAGCCGTATTTACTGACAAGAATACAAAGAACAAAAGAATTGTGCTAGGTCGTTAAGTCTAGAGAACAGTTTTGACGCATAATTCTGTACATCATCTGAATAGAAATGAACAGAGCTGTATTTGCAATTTTATAGTAAGTCATTTATGAATATGCCAATATGCCAAACAAGATCGGACCAAGAATTGATCCCTATGTTACACCTTTACTGAAGGTCTTGAGATTGAACTGACTATCACCACAAACTATCTTTTATGAGTACTCGTATTATGATTTCCCTAATCAAAAGCTTTCGAAAAATCTAGTAAGGAGAGAAAGTTACATTTCCAGCATCAAAATCAGTTCAGTACGGATTACCATAGCCGCAGAACAGCTATTATAAACTCTGAAACCAAACTGTTACAGATAAAGCAGTAAATGTGTAGTTCGATAGTTTGTTATCTAATTAGCTAAGCGTTTATCAAGAAATTTTGACAGGCATGTAAGGATGATTACAGACCTATAATCGGCTGGAGGAATAAGGTCTAGCTTTTTTGCTATGGCAATAACATTCGATGGCGATGGTGATGGCTCGATAGTAAGTTCATTGAACTATCACTCAGAGAATCTGGGTTCGACTCCTGGTTGGGTCACCAACAATATTTCAAATCGCCATCACCCTTTCGGCGGGCAATGGCAAACTCCCGAAAGTAAAATTGCATACGAAAAAGCTTCTAAGGAGTGCCGTTCGGACTCGGCGATAAACCGTAGGCCTCACTCAGATGTAACAAAAATGAGAACATGAGCAACACAAATGAGTATCAAGAAGCTAGGCCATGGCCCACACCGAGCTGCCAGCGCCACAGTGTTTTATTGTTTTTTTTATAACATTAGATACTAATATTACAATTCCTTAATTTTATGAAAATAAAAATTAAAAATATTTTTTTTATATTAGGTATAATATTCGTTACAGTTCCTCAAAAATTTATGGCAAGGGAATTTGTTTTTCAACTTTAGCTCACTTTAAAGAGGAACGCAGGCAATTCACCACTTTTTATTTATTTAATAGAAATATAGGCATGAGCAACATTGGCGGCACTTTCTGACGTATTCCACGCTGCTGTATCTTTTTTCATATCACATAAACTATGTTTCTTTTGTTAATTTATCAATAATGGAGCAAAAATGTGAATAATGTGGGCGTTGGGTGGTTCTATATGGAAAAAGGTGAACTAGAAATATTTTTTTCAATTATTACCTTTTTAATCTACATAGTTACTGAACATTATAATCGTAGTTAATGGCATTACAGAGTCAAATAGCATTACATCGGTCAAAAATTGCATCGAAAAGGATTTAGTAGAGTCAAGGATACTGACAAAATTTCAAAAAAAAAAACCCTCTTGGGACCACTTTCATTCTGGATCGTAAAAATCTATTTTTTTTTCCATAATTCTGGTAATTTTTCCTGGTTCAAAAATAATTCCTTTTTTTATTCTGTTTATAGATATAAAAGAGAGAAAAAAAAGAATAACTTACTCCTACACAAATTACGCTCACAGTAAAGCCAACACGATAAATAAGGCGTAGAAAATATTATAAGAAAAAGGCAAAGAAATTTTTTGTAAAAATATAACGTATATATGTATATTGTCGCATACAGATATGTACATACGTGTAGTATCTATGAATTTTTGTAGAAAGATGTACACTCATTCTATATTCGTACACCCGCAGCAGAGCAATTTATCATTCTTCCAGTTGACTGGATTTTATTGCGTATTTTGAATTTTAATACTTATATCCTGCAGGCACTCAGTGTGTTACACTTCAGAAAATATTTTCAAGCCTTGTACTCCCATAAAAATTGGATTCAAAATTGCCTCTTCACCAGAATACTCGCTGAGTCTCCCTCTCCCACCCCATTTTATACTCCAACGTACTCCTAGTCTTAATCTAATCCGTTTTTAAAAGTAACAAAAGCAAACAATTTTCCTGTAACATGCATCCTATCTGAAAGGATGGGTATTTGATAAACCTACACATACTATATATATACATACTATATTTGTAGGTACAAATATTTATGATTCACCTGTGTCTTCAATTTTCAGAATATCAAAAATCAACAAAGTCACGATGGCGCGGCAGTAGCAATAACAACCATCACCACCTCTATCACGTACATACTCGTATATGGTATTATCCTTTCCAATCAGATGCAGCATCTGAACACGATTACCATTCCAATACATTAACCAACAAATCGTAATAAATAATTAATGACTTCATAATGTAATACTAGCTAGATATTGTGTCTACCAAATTGAGTAGGTTGATACGAGGTCGGCAATTGTCGGTTGTCAACCTACATAACCAGAACAGGATAAGGATAAGAATAATCCAACATAGCGTGCACACTATACGAGTATTGTAACATAATTAGTGGTTGAATATTTCCGTTGAATACAAATCACCAAATTAATAATTTCCAAATCATTGCACTTCTTCCTTCGTCCTTCTTCTATGAAATTCTGAATTTAGAAATCCAGACCAATTCCAGAAAATCAGAAGAAAGGACGAAGACAGAATGGGAATGCTATAATATTGTAGTATTTGAAAAAGGAATGGTGTTATTGGTGGGAATAACCTTGTCCTTGTCCTAATGAATTCTATGTAATTAGGGGAGCGCAGAGATAACCATTTCGTTTCGACTAAAGGACATCTGCTTGGATACCCGTAAATATGTGCGTGGCTGGGTGACAGAACTAAACTGCTGAAATTGTTATCCTTATAAGTACTTTGAGGATATCACTTACCAATTAGAAGAATAATCAAGTGGATGATATGCCAGTGGTCACAACCCATAATTTTATGATATGTCCTTTGGAATGTGAATTGATTTGGTGGGTTGACAGAAATTTTCCTTCTGCTGATGTTTGCTTGATATTGGTGTTGGCGTTGCCTCTGTTGTTGTTGTTGTTGTTGCTGCTGATTGGCACTGCGGGTAGTAGTGATGATTATGATGATAGTTATGATTGGAAGAAAATTGATTATCCTTAGATATGTTGGAATTAGATATGTGAAGATAGAATCCATTAGTGTGGGGAATTTTTTGGCTTATTATCCATTCATTGTGTTTGCACATATTTTCATTTGCTTTTGCTTTTATTTTTAATTTTTCTTCTTTTTTTTTTCTCTCACTTCTATTTATAACTTTTCTTTTTCACTTTAGGGGATTAATTATGAGCACTTTTTTTTTGGAAATGAAAGTCCCTGTGTAAAAGGACATCACTGGAATTGAAATCACTATTGAACGAACTCGGTTGGGAAATTCGATCGAAATTGCCGATTGAACAAAAATTCATAATCTCAAGGATAATGGAATATGGTGTTGTTTCATATATTCCTTTTGAAGTTTGTTTTCCGTGAAAGAAGCTTAAAATCTGACCGAACACTTTGCACTATTGTTTGGTAGAATTTTTCGAGAATTCTTGTTTGTTTTTGAAATTTTTTTGTTTTGTATTTTTCTACGATTTTCCCGGAGTTAGGCGATTATGAGAAAAACCATCACACGTTACGCGTACGTACCGTTAGACATGCGAATAGTGACTAAGCACAGTTACATGAATGTATCCGAAAATAAGTTACATGCTATTCATTGGTGTTGGTATGTTGTGCTTTCATCGTACAGAGTCCTTTATTTCTTCAACGGGTTTCTGGTATAGTATTACCCACACACATTTTCAATGAAGTGATTTGTTCTGCCCTCTGGTATTGCTACAGAGAAGTCAGTGCTAGTTGCATAGCAAACTCTCCGATGAGAGATTTGAAGTTCATTTCGTTCAGAGAAATAGATTGGGAGAAAGTGTGAGAGAAAATATGAGAGAAGTGAACTAAAGCTTTGTAAATTGTGCAAGAAAATTTAGTAGGCTGCGGGTGTAAAGGGATAACTGTTACCAGGGAAATTTTCCCCTGTTTCAAGGAGAATCGTATTCAACATCAGGCATGTATTAGATAAGTGTCCTGAGAGTTCTTGCATGGTCTCTTATGCGCAAAACATGTTGTTCATGATAGGCAAGACAGTGCTATGATACAAGTCCAAAATATACAGAAATAAGGCGTTATAAAATGGAAACATGTCTGACGCGATATCTATTATGTGCAGTAGCTAATACGAGGCTAGGATGGCAACGATTAGTATAAGGCCTCGTAGAAGTAGCATCTTCCGACAGGTGCTGGTTCTTTAAATGGCGAGAATGAGCCACTGCAGCCGAACATCTTGCAGCTCTGCTAATAAGCCCTACTTCACGCCTCCACGTGGCGCCATGTGGGAATCTCACTAGAGATTGCGAAGTGAAGGGGCCAAATGGCGAGTTTCCTGCGCCATAAATCAGGGTAAGTGTCGGAGAAACAGAACAAGACCTTATCCGGGCTACTCCGACATATTTGGAGCTCAGGCCGGTAAGGATTTCTAGGACTTAGTCAGGGTCTTGGAAAAGAGATGGTGGCGGGCGAGCCCTATAAGGGCCAACGGCAGAGCTCACATCCCGGAATGGGTTACTGGCTTCGGTGTTACCGACCCCTCGTCCTAGGGGCACTCAAAATGGAACTGGTCCTCCAGGTTGGGGGTTGTGCCGCGGGGTAACTGCCCGGCCATTTAAAAAAAAGGAAGTTACGAAGCATCAACAAGCCTCGGATATGGACGGATCTACTGTTGACAACCCACGCAAACGATTTAAGGACAATGAGCTTCGGATATGCACGTGGAATGTTAGATCCCTTAATAGACCACGTGCAGCCGAGCAACTAGCGGAGGCCCTAGACTGCTGCAAATCAGACATAACCGCCATCCAAGAAATGCGATGGGATGGGCCGGACAAAAAGAAGATGAAAAACTGCGACATCTACTACGGCAATTGCTATCGACGGCAAAAGCAGCGCTTATTTGGATGCAGATTTGTTGTCGGAGGCAGACTAAGACAAGAAGGCCTCAGCTTCCGGCATGTGAGCGAGCGCCTCGTATAAATACGCATCGAGGCTAAGTTCGCCAACACTAGCCTTATATGCGCGCATGCCCCCAGAGGAGAAAGATGAAGACACCAAGGATGCTTTCAACGAGCTCCTTAACAAGACCTACGAGCAATGCCCTAGCTATGACATAAAAATTGTCCTCGGTGATTTTAATGCAAAGCTGGGAAGAGAGGGTTTCTTTGGTGGAACAATCGGAAAAGCCGTTCGTCAACAACCTGATAGGTTCATATCAGTGTGGATTCAGGCCAGGAAAGTCCACCATCGACCAGATATTCACACTACGGCAGATCTTGGAGAAGACCCATGAGCTTCAGATCGATACCCACCACCTATTCATCGATTTTAAGGCCGCGTATGACAGCATCTATAGAGACGAGCTATATAGAGCAATGTCTAGTTTTGACATCCCTGCCAAACTCGTCCGTCTGCGCAGGATGACGATGGAGAATGCATGCTGCTCCATCAAGGTCGGTAAACACCTCACCGAGACCTTTGATGCCAAAAGGATTTAGACAAGGCGATGCGCTATAGGAGGCACAATCTTTCAAAAGTCCGTCAAATTACTCGCATACGCCGACGATATTGACATAATCGGGAGAAAGCAGCGTGATGTCAGTGGCGCTTTCGCGAGTATTGAGACGGAAGCGGCGAAAATGGGTTTAGCGGTCAATGAGGGCAAGACCAAGTATATGCTGTCAAGCAAAAAGGACAACCAACACCGACGTCTCGGACAGAACATCACCCTCGACAGATATAACTTTGAGGTAGTTAAGGACTTTGTCTACCTTGGCTCTGCTATAAATACAGACAACGACACCAGCGCTGAGATCAAGCGAAGAATAACTCTTGCCAACCGCTGTTTCTTTGGGTTAAGAAGGCAATTGAGTAGCAAAGCCCTCTCTCGGACAACAAAAGTCACCCTTTATAAGACTTTAATAATCCCGGTCCTGCTCTATGGCGCAGAGGCATGGACATTATCAAAAATGGATGAGGGTGTTCTTGGTTGCTTCGAGAGAAAAATTCTTCGGACGATCTTCGGTCCCGTCTGCATTGACGGTGAGTGGAGGAGGAGATACAACGACGAACTGAATGGACTGTACAGCGATATGGACTTAGCCAGAAGAGTGAAGATCCAGATACTGAGATGGCTGGATCATGTAGAGCGCATGGACACCAACGCTCCGGTCCGAAAAGTCTTCGAATCCGCCCCCGAGGGACAGCACAGTAGAGGAAGGCCCAGGTCCACCCCGGACTGTAGCGCCACCTAAAGTAAGTAAGTAAGTAAGCTAATACGAGGCTCCAACTGTCGTATCCTGAAACTTTTTGTAGTGATCTGGCTTAAACTGTTTGTCCTGTAACATGAATACAGTAGAAAAACAATCTGTAATCGAAACTGACGTAAAATCTAATTTTATACGCTTTTTTGAGGAGCTCGGAAAGTCAGTAAGGACTATGCTTAAAGGCTGAAAGAAGCCGAGGGTTAACAAAGTTGATCAGAACCTCAGCGGTTTGTTTTCTTTCTCTACTTTAAGCACCGAACTTATAGAGTTGTAGAGATCAATGACTCAGATGAATCGTAAATCTAAAGGATGTCCACCCTCCTGATGCTCCTTTTTAATTTCCAAGGCCCGGATCAAGGGCCGAGGATTAGCTTGGTTGAGGGCTCACTATCTTAAAAATAGCTCAGTCGTGAGCAAAACATCCGGATACCCGGCGACTTCGGGTTTACCTTATCTGTAAGGCGGATCTCTGACCTCTCTTTCTTTGCAATTAGTGCGATCTATAATGAAGGAAAACCTACTTAAAAAAAAACAAAACCTGAGATCTCCTTAAATACCGGGCGATAATACGGTGACTACACCGACAACTGGCAAGGCTCCTGCAATGTTGAGCAGATGTAAAACTGTAGTAAGCCATGCGAGTCCTTCTTAGAGCGAACTAAACGACCCAATATCAAAACACTCAAGTAGTCAGAGGCTCAGCCCCGTTGGCAAGGCTTTTTCAAGGCGCTTAACATTAGAAGTTTAAATGCTGCATGCACTATCAAAACCTTCGAATCCATTCTGGAGGTCGAAAGCACTACGAATATGAAAAGAAAAATTGAGTGGGTTAACAATATCTTCAAAGATGGGTTATCTTCTGCTCTGAAATCGCTAAGAGACTCCTCCAAGCGCCAGAGATCGTTGGAGCAAAGGGTCCGAGATCAAAAAATGAGTCAGCAGACTGACCTTGACTTCCTTTCTGGGAAATACAAAATATTGATCATGGATCCTCCAGCTTTTTATATTCTTAAACAGCGAAATAACTGGGTCTGATTCACATATTCGCATTAAAACAATTAGGCAGTGGAGAAAAAAGCAAATACTTCGACCAGTGAGACAGGCACAGGGAAATTCAATTATGAATATGGGAAATCGAATTTATTCAATATTGCATATCCTTCCCCCGGACTCGTTTCGGAACATCTGCTTTAATTGAATGTGCTGTACTTTGTGTCTCATGCAATCGCTTTCCTGATATACAAATATAAGTTTTTTGAAGCAACTCTACCGCACAAAAATAAAAAATCCTCAAGCTCAATTGTGATGGAAGATGAAAATGGCAATACTTTTACCACTTCAGTTTTGAAAAGCGTTGAGCAGTCAATGACTAAGAAAACAGTCGCAAGATGTGCATCCAATATTCTTCCGCATTTCATTCTCCAAATGATAAAGTAAGAAACAATAGCAGATCTAGATGGAGACTTACTACATTCCCGAAGAATGCAGTAAGATAGAGCTTTTAGCTAAGCATGCAATTGCAAATTTAAGGAACCAATTGAAGTATGAACGACTAAAAGGTTTAGATAAGGTAAGCAAACCATTCATTTTCCCACTTAAGATTGGAAGATCTGTATTGTTTTCTTGTTCTGAAAGATTTAACCCGCTATCAATCAACTCCTTTAGAAATCGTTCAGTTAGAAGCAATGTTACCCCAGCCACGCACATTGAATGCTCCGTCGAACAATCGGTAAACTCCGTCAATTCGCACTCCTTGTTCAGTAATATTGTACTTATATCTTTAAATGAATTGAATCTGAATCTGAAAACTAGGAAATCGCACTATTTTTATGAGATAATTTGCCCTTAAGGAATTGTCGGATCTATTCAACAACTGCCTTAGATTGGGATGTTTCCTCAATTCTCTAAAGGTGCTAATATAGTTCTAACTTTAAAACCTGGCAAAGCTCTTAATTTGCCTTATAGTTGCAAGCCAAATAGTTTGCTAGTCTCTCTAAGAAAAAATCAAAAAGAAAATTTACCTTCAGAGCAATTTGGACTTAGGCCTTTTCAAAGCACTACTCACGAAGTGTATCGTGTCACAAAAGATATTAAAAATATTTGTTCAAAGGGGAAAAGTACTGGCATGGTAATTTTGGACTTAGAAAAAGAGTTCGATACTGATAGCATTTTAGGGGCTTGAACTACTGAGTTTAAACTTTTCATTGTATTTTTTTAGAATTATTCAGTCATTCCTAACTTTCCGAAGTTTTAATGTATCAATCAATCAAGACTCAGACAAGCTTCAGACAATACATAATAGATTGAATAATGCAGAAGACCCACGAGGATCTCCTTTTTTCCCACATTGATAAACTGTAACATTGCCCTTTTTGCTGTCAATACTTTTATTTACTTTTCACCGTAGAAACTAATCTGCAATCTGGCTTAAATGCTTTCGAAGAGTATTGTACTCGTATAATTTTTTTTCAAAAAAAAAAAAAGTGTGTTAACTTTTAGGCAACAATCTTCATATCAACGGTGTTTAAGTGGAATGGAAATTGAATGTAAAATGTTGTGGCATATACATACTTGGATAACGCTTAACATTCTATCTTTTGTTCAAGAAGTCATCAACAAAGTTGGTGCCACAATAAGGTATTCAAAGTTGAATGACACCAAAAGGTTATTATTTTCATATCTGCTTGCTAAGCAACTATACACAGTGTGGCAAATAATATGCCGGACTGGCTCCAGAAAATGTAATTTAAATACGGTTTCTGTTTATTTTTCGATCTTTTTATTCGAAATATACTTCTTCCGACTCAATATACTTATAACAGCGATTCAATAGTGGTTGGAATGCCTGCTCTAGCTTAGTTTGCGGAAATACCCTAAGTGCCCGTATCGAAGCTGCTTAAGTGGTCGAAATCTCGTCAAAAAATTATCCTTTCAACTTCAATTTCAAATTTTGGAACAAAAAGAAGACACACGGTGCTTGGTCAGGTGAATTAGCCTTGTGTGGCTTCGTGCATTATCGTACAACAGAGACCGACATTAAAGTTGAATACGATAGATTCTCGCCATCATACGGTTCACAACTTAAAGATGATATAGGGCAGTAACTGCTTCACAAGTTAAAATGAATTCTGTTACAAAATTACGTACTTTTTTGATCGTTTCAGTCCTCTGAACTAAAATTAGCTTTCAAGTGCGTTTGTCATCCTCCAACTTGACTCTGCCGACCAATTAAAGTTTATGCCACTCGAAAGCAACTATTCTACAACAACAAAGGAGCGAGATATTAAATTGATTATGGCTTTACTTTGAAACTACGTACATGCCATTATATGTGGAAAGCATATTATTCAAATAGCCGCTTCGGCTCTGCTGGCAGTGCTTCAAGTGGTCGGTCCAGTTTTTAATGACTGCGTTCAATGTGTGTGGGGTTATTCCGGCAATACCATGTCGATTGTAGTCTCGAGCTCGTCCAAAATGATTGGCTCATTAGCATAGACTAAGGACTTGACGTAGCCCCAAAGAAAGGTGTCAAATCGCATTATCGCGGCGCGCAATTGATAAACGCTCGATGTGAGATGAATCAGTCGCCAAATTTCTCCTTCACAACTCCGAGTGTTGCGTCGCTTGTAAGCCATGTAGTGCCGTCTTGTTGGAGGCACAGCTCGGATACATCGATATGGTCGAGCCCTGACCAAAGAAAGTTGGTTAACATCCGGTTAACATCCCTCTTTACCTGAGACCATTGTCTTCTTCCTCAATTCGAAAGAAATAAGTTCCGATGATTACGCCATGCCTTAAACTACACTATAAAGTCAATATTTGTGGATGCATTGATGCTTTATCAAACACTTGTGCATAGTGTGTTCTGTAATAAAGGCAATTTACCTTCTTGACATATCCGTTGAGCCAAAAATGTGTCTCGTCCGAAAAGGTGATTTTTCGGCCAAAATCTGGATTTAAGGCCAACATTTCCAGCATCCAATTAGCGAACTCATAGCATTGTCTATCGTCTGGCTTCAGCTCCTATGTCATCATAATCTTATATAGATGAAGGCTCAAATCCAACCGCAAAATAAAATTGGTTGACTTCCTGACGATGCCCAATTCAGCTAATTTGCGCCGAATCAACATTTCTGTCTTTTCGATACTGGCCGCTACGGCCGACGGCTATTTTCTTCATTTCGCACCAATGTCTGTCTGGTTGGTGGCTTAAGATCTAAAAGAGTGTACTCATGCTCAAACTTTACACTGTGCGACGAATTCCCTGCACATTGAAGCCATGATGACACCCGAACTTACGACGAAATTCGCGTTGCATATTGACAACTGAGCCGGAATTTCGATAATAATTTTTTAATAATTTCCGCACGTTCGGCGAGCCTTACACAATGCATAATGAAATGGCAAATCTTACTGAATATTTTGATACCTGAATGTCGCTGGTAACTTTGACAGCTGCTGAAACGTATCAACTGAAGAAACTATCATTGCTATCTAGTCAGCCTTAACTCAGGAACAATATCGAACGCGAAAATGCCAACGTTTCGGCCGATACCTGTGGAAGAAGTTGTAAAATTGTCTTTAAAAATCGATCACTACAAACGTGCTCGCGGTGGTCGTGAGTACAACACCTATAATCCATTTAAGCCTTGTTGAAGACAGCCTTTTGAACGCATATCGTTTAGTCAATTCTGCAGGCTCCATCCAGAAACTAAAATGGAAGACTGGTACCGTTAAGACAACAGCATCAAATCCAAGCTCAACAATCATTTTATGTCACTTCTAACAATTTTTCATTCAAAATTCTCTTGAGATAAATTCATATGTCATGATATCTCCAAACCATATTGAAATCATCCCCTATCAAGCATGTCGCATCCCCTTAAAATCTACCCCTTGAAATCTACTACAATAAATTGATTATTCAAAAGCTCTCATATCTATTTATATTCGCAGACGGTGGAATTACCAATTTGACCCATCTCCATGGCAAAATGACTGTCATCAGTCTCTGTCGAGTTCGACCAACGAAATCAACCAACCAAGGTCTTACCAGCAATGATATGGACGAGCAATTATCCTGATTTGCATTGATGTTCCTCCACTATGCACAATCCCAGGAGATATATGTACTCGTAGTTGCGGTTGAAACAAATGGAAAAATAAGTTAATTGCATTGGACAATGCTGTCGTCCCGTTTTGGGATTATTGGCAATTGCCCCAACTTCGGTCGTTCAAGCTTTTCGATTTCAATAGTGCCAAGTGTGGCCCATCATCTAACGGTAGTGCTTGGGTAATTTTCTCATGGCCCAAATTAGAGTTCATAATAATTCGCAGCGCGTCTGGGACAGACTTGTGTATACTTTTGTTGTATTTTGCCTGATCCTTCCGATGTGGCCGGGGTTCTTTGCGCCGCGAGCTTAATTGTATATGAAAACGAACAATATAAGGCTGCATAGTAATAAATATCTATACATGAGAACACGACACTTAAAGATAACCTATCATCCAGGACACAGTGTACTACAGGAAGTCCTGGTCTTGGTACTCTTTGGATTGGATTGGGATGAGGAATGCGCGCGACTAGTATCATTTCATTACTAGCAGAGCTGCTAGCTAAAAAACCAACAACAGTGTGACTCGCTACCATTAATATGGTAATAAACATTCATCTCAGGGGTGCTGTTTAGAATGAGGACAATTTTACGGTTATGTCGCAGCTGATTTTACAGTTATCTTTTAATAAATTGGATTCGTGTTGTTTTTTTTGTCTGTTTTTTGTTTGTTTGTTTTTTTTTTTTTTGGGTTTTTTTCCCTTCCATCTCCGAGGCTGGCTTGTCGTTTGTCCTGTATTTGCTTTTGATCACGTAGGACAATTATTTTGGTAACGCAAAAGACAAGACAACAAGATACAAGTCGAACGCTTGGAGGATGAATCGTATAAAATACGTTGACAAGGAGTGGGAGATGGATTTAGAGTGTGAATTCGGGGTCATGTGATGTGGTTAGACCAATTTTAAGGACAAGTCAAAATGATTGGATATTGCAAATACAAATAGATCCGTGCCGGTGATAGGTCAACGATAGATAGAAAACGATGATGTTTCTAGGGGAAACAAAAAAACAAAAATATAAGGACATCTGCGGACGTAAGCATTTATCGGGTATGAGGCAATGAATTTATACGCGTGTCACGATTCGCGTCACAAAATTGGAAAAATGTCCTGAGGCGTGGGCGGTGGTCGCCAATCGAAGCAGCTTATTTGATTAGATGTGGTTGGACTAGCGATTTGATGTGTCGTTGAGAGATTGCAAAGTAAATAAACATGGCCTGGAGGCAATTGAAAGTTATATTTTCAAGAAGCTCATTCCTTTGAGCTCAACAGAAACAGGATGAGAAGAGCTTTATTCTTTAATTTTTTATAGTGGAAATATACGACATATATGATTGCATTATAAACGATGTGATGTGCAGTCTTTGCTTAGTTTTGTTGGAATGCTTAGCGGGTTATCAACGCTCCATGAGATCTGTTGCACTTTTTTTTAGATTTAAGTGCATATACGTCTGTATCCAAATCAAAGCTGCATATTAGGCTTTGCCATACCTTTACCACTTTCTTATTAGTTCATAATTGCATTGTATAAAGGACGGATTCTCTGAACCTGATGGCTTAAGTCTGCTTTCTACTGGCAGTATACTTAATCTCGGGTGAGTACAGTTCTGATGGCTCGCCTCTCTGGTATGCTTTCAGACCAAGTGAATACTTCCCGGTGTCTCTCAAAAGGCAACGAATTTTCTTCCCCTATTAGAGATTGCATATTGGTAGCATCTTAACGGGGCGCTTCCCGTATCTTAAGCACAGTAATGTGGTAGGCGTAAAAGACGCAATATCCTGCGACGGTTTCTCCTAGAATGCTGGTAAGATAAAGGGGCTCTTTCTATGTGAGTGTCTTTCTAACGCTCGCATCAGGCTACGAAGCTATAGGGCGATGTACCCTAGTTTGTTTGTAAGCTAGACAAAACATACGAACAGTGCACTATGTATAACGCAAAGTTAGAAAGGAAGCGAATCTTTTGTGTTACGATTCGAAAGCTTGCTAGTCTTCGCGCCGATTTCTCTGTACAGTACTTCATTGATACAAGCACATGGTCGCGGATAACGCAAACAAGTAATTGCTGACAAAAGTTTGCCGATCTAGCTTATCTCTCAAGGATCTATATATCGCCAATATCGAATATTAAAAAATTGTGGTTCCGTTGGAATAGTAAAGAGTCAGGGATATCAGCTTTCAGTAACTGTGTTTCTGAGAGCCACAACAACCCATGGTTCAATATTAAATTGGTTCAAAACAGTAGAGCTTCAGTGACTGCTGAGGATATCAAAGGACTATTTCTGCATACTGAATGGACGTAAGGATGACAATTTCATTACTCGTCGAAATTGGCCATGATTTGAACGCAGATTATTGTTCTGCGTTGAACTAATGAGGATGGTTCGAATACAATAAAGCTGGGACATAATATGTCCATATCATGGAGTGGATGAACATAAGCGCTTCGGTTCGAAGAATATTCAAATCCATCCCGCAAAAAGGGTCCGCAAGGAAAGATGTCTTAAGATCCTGGCGAAAGCGCGCCAAACTTGAAGCTCATATACAACTTACTTCAGAATATAAGAGAAAATAAAAGTGATCAATCTGTGACTTTAAATTTAGTGTGGAATGATACAGCGATTTAAAAAAACAATACAAAAATAAATTTGATGTGGAGGAGACAGCGGTTTTCATAAAAATTATTGTTCTTGGTCTTGATAAATAGTCTGAAGAAGATGCATCGGATATTGACGACGAGATAATAATCGAGTCGAATGAAGTTTTGGATATGGATGAGGAAGAAGTATTCGATGAAGACGGAGGAGACGGAACAGTAATTGAAATGCATGCTGCTCAACAACAGAGTGATACTTGTTTCAACCGAAAAAACGGCGCAAAATGGGACAAACAGGAGCCAACTGCTGCTACTCGTATCCGTCAACACAACATTATGCGTTTTCAAGCTGGGCCAAAACAACAAAAATCCATTCCCAGTTCACAACTCGTTTGGCTATTGAATCGTTTTTTGGAAAAAAAATCTAGCTTCAATCAAATATTACCTCACAACAAAGCGGCCCTGATACGCTCACAGAAAGAGGAGACTGCCGACATTGTTTGCAAGGAGCTGAAAAATTGCGCCTTGAAACCCACTTTTTGTGTGTGAAGTGCTTAAATCCTTAAATTAAATTAGTTGCGTTACCGAGAACCCATAACAGAGTTTCAAGCATATAATAAATAAACCCATAAATCCGTGCGGCATCGGATAAAGAATAGTGCCGCAGTGCGTCCCAGCTTGTCGTAAGAGGCGACTAAATGGGACACCAATCATATACAGGCAACTATGACACCAAAAATGAGCCTGTGACATTTTAACACAAGTCTGTATGCAATCAGTGGGTTCCCGCGTCTGGAGACTACCGATGGGGTAAAAGAACAGTCAATCAATTCGAAATGAGCAAACAAGTGTTAAACCACTCAAACATTTAATACACTTAATGGAAATGATCGCAATTATTAGCACTGCCCCGCTTGGCACCCCGATTGCAACGCACTCGGCTGATCCCAGAGCAACAGAAGTGCTTGTGTCAGAGCCCAACGGATTCCGGGGGCGGGCAAAATGAAGTTTCCAAAATATTTTCCTAAACTTCGGTTTGCAAGTTGGAAATAAAGCGCGTTTTCTAGATTTAAAAACTAAGGCATTTAAGATGATCTACCATGGAACGGTCAATGGACGAAACGGTGTTGGTATCGTTGTTGCAGCGGATCTTCTAAACAACATCGTTGGTATCTTGAAAATAAGCGACCGCTTGATGAGTGTTAAACTCGTCATACACAATGAAACATGGAACATTGTTAGCGCGTACGCTTCACAAAATAGATGCGATCAATCGGAAAAAGATAAATTTTGGTCAGAGTTCGGTAATTTGCTTAGAAATATACCTATCGATGAGATGCTCTTCGTAGGCGGAGATTTAAATGGCCACGTCGGAGAAACAAATGTTGATTATGAGAACTGCCACAGAGGTAAAAGCTTTGGAACCAGAAATTCAGCTGGCGAAGACATCCTTGTAGCGTGTAGGGCTTACGGCTTAACCGTCTTAAATACAATGTTTATTAAACACCAACGACATCTTATCACCTATAGCAGCGGAGGCCGCGAAAAGCAAATAGATTATCACCTCTGCAAAATGTCGATGAGAAACCGTGTTAAGGACTGTAAAGTAATACTTGGAGAATCGCTGGTAAGCCAACACCGTCTGCTCATTACAGAATTTTTCACAGCGGAACCACCGAAAACACGGGCATCGTTTGGAAAGCCAAAAATCCGGTGGTATAATCTATCGAAGGAACGAAGCGCAAGATTTATCGCACTGGCTAAAGAAGTACTTCACTATAAAAACGGTATCGCAGACTCACTTAGCCCGCAAGAAATGTGGAACAGCATGCACGAGGAATGCATAACACTCACAAAGTCCCAACTGAGGACTATATCGAAATACCATCACGTCGGCAAAGAAACATGGTGGTGGAATGACGAAACCAAACGAGCTGTGGCCGACAAGAAGAATGCATTCCAAGCGTGGAAAAATGCGATCGGAGCGACGATATCGAAAAAGCTCGACTGGTTCTTGAATACGAGCGTTTTAGAATGGTCGCAAAGAAAGACCTGACTCGAACTCCAGCGGCAGCAGCGGAAAACCTGTACCAGGAGTTGGAACAAATATCCTCACGATCGGCGGATAGAAGACAAGCTATACAAGAAGTTCAAACGTCGTACAATACTAAAATGCCAAATATTTTTAAGCTCGCTGCACAGAGGAGAAAAAATTCAATGGAAATAACCTCGCCGAAATACTCGTACATCAAAAACGCAGACGGTCGCTTATTAACAAATGAAAAGGAAATTTGTGACCGGTGGCTTGAAAACTTCAAAGAGTTGCTTAACAAACAGTTTCCACGTGATATCGTGCCGACAGCTGGTCTATTCGAGGAGGAAGTTTCGGACTTTTCAATCAAAGAAATAAGTATAGCAATTTGAAAAATGAAGCGGGGGAAAGCGGCGGGACCAGACAGCATTCCATCAGAGTTTTGGTCAAAGATGGAGGGAATCGTCGGCGAATGGCAATCGAAACTTTTGAATAAATTAAAATGTGGACAACCTATGCCGAATCAATGGAGAAGTAGCTTCTTGGTTCCATTATACAAAGGAAAAGGCGACACTCGAGAATGCAACAACTACCGTTCAATCAAGCTTATGTCACACACAAAGAAAATCGTCGAAAGAGTCTTAAACGAACGTCTTCGGCAAATAATAAAGCTCGATAATAGCCAGTGTGGATTTGTTGATGGAAGATCGACTGTGGACGCTATCCAAAGCCTACGAATAATAATGGAAAAGCACCGAGATTCGTCTAAGGATTTACACATGGTATTTATCGACCTCGAGAAAGTATTCGATCGAGTGCCTAGGGATCTCAAACGGGCCGCGCTGAGGTCTCAAAACGTACCGGAAACGTATGTTAGAATACTACAAGACATGTGCGGAAACGTGAAAACTGTAGTTAAAAGCTCTGCTAGACTAACGAGAGAATTTCCAGTTAATGTCGGAGTGCGTCAAGGAAGCGTACTTAGCCCTTTCCTCTTTAACGTAGTATTCGACCATCTTTTAAAAGACTGCATGCGCGAAGCAAATGTAACGACGGAGCATTTGACGTGCCCATTTGCGCATCCGTTGCGACCTGTTCCGGATATAATGTTAGACGGATTAGTTCTTCCGAAAAGCACTATTTTTAAGTACTTAGGATCAATCGTTAACATGGAAGCGAAATGTGATGACGACGTAACCCATAGAGTGAGTGTGGGGTGGATGAAATGGCGGGAAAATTCGGGAATCTTTCGCGACCGAATTGAAGAGGAAACTCTACACCACGGTTGTTAGACCAGCTCTTATATACGGTTTACAGTGCTGGACAATGTACGAAGCGTTTAAAAACAAAATGACGGCAGCGGAAATGAAAATGTTAAGGATGTCTAGTGGAGTCACTAAACGCGATTGTATTAGATCTACGCGTAGAAGAGGAAGTCTACGTATAAAGAATTCGGTACGCATAAGTTCGTATAACGAGGAAAGGGTTAATAAAAGGATAAGAAGAAGAAGAATAAATAAACCCATTTGCATGGTTTCTTTTTCATATAACATTGATTTAGCTCAAAATATATGTTTAAAATGAACAAAAAAAACTGTTTTATATACAAAAAAATATTTAGGACTTAGTTTTACTTCCAGAGTTAGCTCAATATATGCTAAAACCACTTAATAAGGTAAGAAACTCATAAGACATACCTGCATCTTATGAAAAATGGTTTGTAAGTGGCACATATCTCCATACAAATGCATGAAAATATAAAGGCGTCTGGCCAGACACCATGTGTCCGTTGGAAGGCTTTAAAATAAGTGTCCGACCGAGGGTTAACGGGGCTACAATAGTGTAAAAGTGAAAAAATGGGTTTCGTTGGTAAAATAGATTGGAGCATTGAGGAGATACATGGTGTTTATACGAAGATCATGAAATTATGAGGGTCTACCACGAGTAGACCACCACTTTGTTTAAAAAATTATTTCAGTATTTTAAAAACGTAAAGATGTTCCATTGGTAGAATTTGTAGGTCTCTAAATAAAGGCCACCTCTGAGTCAAACGATTGTTGTAACAAATAATCCTAACTAAATGCTCCTGCATTATTAAAAATTGACTGAAAGAGTTATTATAAGACCAACCCCAATTTGAGTTACCACACTGCAACTTGGAGTGGGAAAGGCCGTAACACCGCGTCTCCACGAGACGCAAATATGTCAGATTAAATTTCAGATATGGGCAAAATGCTACATGACATTTCATTCTATGAGTGTAAGTTGGTTGAGTTGGTCTGAAATGTTTGGATTCGGTTTTTGTTTGCTGTTTTTGTCACAAAGCAACTTCATTATAGTAAAAAAAATGTCTTTTAGGATAAGTAACTAAAAATTATGCTTTATACGGAATTCCAAGGACATTCATTTCGCTTAAAGTTATTATTTAAATTCAAAACTTTGTTCCGCAACATACGAATCTTCAACAAAGTCATTTTTGCTTTTTTGTCTATTTTTATGTTTTTACTTCACGTTAAACTGAGAAGGGCTGTCAAAAAAATTGCAGAGTTGATGTCTACAGCGAAGCCAGTAAGTAAAAACCAGACATTTATTTCATAACATACTTTTTGTCTGCAAATTACCCGGCTTCACTAAACAGTTTGATGTCATTGTTTTCCTAACATCATCGATGTGATTTACTATTGTAGGTGGGGTGAAAGTAACCTCCTTGACCGCCAGAATGCGCTGCTACTGCGAAAAAGGTTATGGTGCCATGAAGTCCGTTCATATTTAGGCAGACATGCCAAATTTCAGTGCGACACTGTCTTAAGTTTTGTTTTGACAGCTGACTGTTGTTGACGTGTTTGGCATAATGTTAACTATGGACAAAAACGATTTTCGTTCTCTCATAAAACATTATTTTTTGAGAGGCAAAACGGCGAAGGAAACAAAAGAAAAGTTGGATAAATACTCGTATTATGGGGCTAATGCTCCGTCAAATTATACCGTCAAATATTGATTTCCAGAGTTTCGTGGTGGCCGCCTCCGATGCGGTTACAGAGGACAATGTCAAAAAAAAATACATGAAATGGTGTTGGCTGACTGGAAAGTGAAGGTGCGCGAGCTAGCAGATATCACAAAGATTAGTACTGAGCGCACACGCCATATTGTGGGCAACATTCTGCATATGAAAAAGCTATCCTGCCTCTGGGTGCCGCGCATGCTCACTCCTGACCAAAAACACGAACGCGAGAGCACTTCGAAAGAGTGTTTGGACTTTCTGATGCGGAATCGGGCGGACTTTTGGCGTCGATTGGTAACTGTTGATGAAACCTGGATCCACTATTACACACCAGAAAACAGAATGAGCGGCCGAGGGAGGCTCATTGGGTCGGAAAGGTAATAGCGTCGGTTTTCTGGGATTTTCATGGCATACTCTTCGTGGACTACGAAAAAGGAAAAGCCATCAACAGCGAGTATTAACGTGCATTATTGGAGCGATTTAAGGCCGAAATCGCTACAAAACGGTCTCACATGAAGGGAAAAAAAATTTGTTTTTGCAAGACAATGCGACAGCGCATAAGAGCATCACAACCACGGCTAAAATCAATGACTTACGGCTCCAATTGCTGTCGCATCAACCGTATTCACCCGATTTGTCTCCCTCGGACTACTACCTCTTCCCAAACCTCAAAAGATGGCTCTTCAGTAAAAAATTCAGCTCACACGAGGATATCATCGCTACGGAGGAGGAGTATTTTGCAGACCTTCCGGAAAATTACTTTTTGGACGGGATCAAGAAGTTGGAAAATCGCTGAAATAAGTATATCCAGCTAAAAGGGGATTATATTGAATAAAATAAAAAAAACATTTGAAGAAAATTTTTTTTTTCATTCCCAAGGAGGTTACTTTTCACCCCACCTAGTATACTGATTTTATTAAACTGTTAGCAGAGTTAACTTGGCCGTCACTTTAAGTAAACTAACTGCATATGGCTTTTATGGTGCATTGCTGGAATGGTTTAAATCCTATTTGCGTGGAGAGCAGTATGTCTCAATTATTATTAATTTGTCAGAGTGGACTAGCGATTTTCCATATCTCTAAAGAAAATAATCGAGAGGAGTTAAGTAACACGATCGTGGAGGGCAATTTACAGCTCCATTATGCGAAATTATATGTTCATCGAATGTTTCCTTCAATAAGTCGATTGTTTCGACTTCTCCGTGGCACGCAGCGCTTCCCTGCTGAAACTTTATCTCTTCCACGTTCGTGTCAGTTAATCGGGGAACGAAAAACTCATTAATCATGGCTCTGCAGTAAATGGTCTTGACCGTAACACACTGGTTAGCTTCATTTTTGAAAAAAAAAACATGGTTCGATGATTCTACCAGCCCACAAAATACGCCAAGCTGTGCATGTTTCGGAATATATTCGTATTTGGATTACCTTCGCTCTATATACAAAATGTTTGCTTATTAACATACCCATTGAGCCAAAAGTGAGCCAAATCGCTGAAGAAAATTTTTCTGTAGAACAGCGGATCAGATGCCAGTTGATTTTGGGCCCATTCACCGAAATTTCGGCTTAAACCATCGTCATTCGGCTTCAATTTTTGAATTTGTATTAGCTGGGTCTTGTAAGCCTTGATCTGAGAGTAAAACTCTCCATGAAGTCGGCGGTCAATGACCAGATTTGTGAATGTCGTCCAAACGATAAATTTGGATCTTCTTCCACATTGTCTTGGTGCATCTTCCAACAAAAATTCTGTGCAAAAACGGTAAACAATACGGCGAATATCTGTCTCAATTAGTCGAATATACCGGGGGTAATATCTATTTCATCACAATGAATGAAAATGACACTTGTACGACAGTTGTCTGAAATTTTTTTTTCTCGATTTTTTTTTTTTTTTTCTACATAGTTTCCTTTTAATTCTTCACACTTCTCCCAGCGATGCTCCCATTTCTCTAACCCGTCCAAATAGTACTTGGCGTTTTCTCTGCAAAATAATTGTTCACGAAGGTGATTGCCTCCTCATTCGATGAAAATCACCTCTCTCGAAAAAACAGTTTTTGCTTTTTTTGGACCCGGCTCGCCCTTTGCGCACCACTGTTTTGACAGAATTTTTGTTTCGGGCGTATAATGGTGTATCCAAGTTTCATCTACAATAAATAATCGGCGCCAAAACTGGGATTTATTCCGCCTAAACTGAGCAAACAGAGCGTTGGAAATGTTCATTCGAACACGTTTTTGGTCTAACGTAAGCAAACGCGGCACCCAACGCGCGAACAGCTTTCTCATGCCTAAATCTTGATTTAATATGTAACAAACACTTTCTTTGGACATTTTTATTCCCTCTACTATCTCTTTCACTTTAATTCGGCGGTCGTTTAACACCATTTGGTGAACTTTAGCTATGTTATCGTCAGTGGTTGCAGTTTTTGGACGTCCCGAACTTTCATCATCAAAAAAACTCACATCGACTCACTTAAACGACTGTCAAGTAAAAACTGCGCGTCCAAAATGACTGAAACTTGGGTAAGTAACTGTCAAAAGATGATGCATTCATTAGCTTTTATCTTTACGTTGCGGTCGGAAACTTTTCAGACAACCCTCGTGGTTTGCAATCTTTCAATTGGTTTGACAGATAGGTCTGAAGTTAGTGGGTTAAAAAGAACACCGTGTAGTATCATACCTCCAGAACAAAAATATGTCTCGGAGGCTACGCTTTGCCTACAATAAATGCAAACCCAACGATCATCTATTGCTAAACTGGTACATGCCAATTAGTGTTGGATATGAAATGGATAGATAGATAGAAATGGATACTAAGAGACTTACTGGATCGATACCGCCTTTCCATCTTCATAGTTTTGTGCTGCACTGCTTTGAGCATCCGTACACCTTCTCATGCTATTTCTTGCTGGGGCATTCATCATTATCTGATGAACTCCTTTCCATGAGACAGATGGGATCACGCTATTACCTTGCTTGCCCTATACATAATTTTGTCTCATATAATATGCACAGGAGATAGTCTAGTCAATCGCTCTGTAAAGATCTTGAGTTCAGGATCACTTCTTAGGCTAGATTGTGTAATGTCTGACTTAGGCTGCTGCAAAATGCCCTTAAGATAGTCTGATAGACACCAGATAGACTGGTGCAACGGATAGAATCTCTCCATTAACCCAAACAAGGCTATCATAGTCCCCTTCACAATAAGGAGAAATCTAAACCTAGGTTCAGTTTCAATAAACGGCACAACATTGATTACTCTGTTGAGGTCAATTGTCTGGGGATAATCCTGGATAAAAGATAAAAATGTAACTCACACTTAAATAATAAAATTACTGAAGAAACCAACACTTAATGGGCCTGCCGCCGCATGTATGGAACCACATGGAAGATATAGCCAAAAATCACTCTCTGGATCAATACAATACTGGTAAGATCCATCGTAACATATGCTTCTGTATTATGGTGAACTGAAACTTCTCAAAAGTCCGCCATTGCTAATCTGCAAAAAGTGCAACATTTAGCATGCCTGGGTATATCCGGAGCCTTTCGGACTTGCCTGGCAGCGGCTATAGAAGCAATAATAGGACCAACACTCTTACACTTGCACATCAGCAAAGTGGCTCTACGCAGCTCAACTAGTCCGGCACAAGCCAAGGAACTGGATATCCATGTACATCCGGACCTAAAGATCCTACTCTCTGATGTACCAGAAGTAGACATGATTTGCGCGGTCACAGACCGCCTTCAAAAGACTTTATGCTTCAACAAAGGTTTCTCTACGGAGATTCCCAGCAAAGATGCATGGATTAGTAAGCACCCACCAAATCGCCAAAGTGGCATACGGATGGTTCTAAAATGGAAACGGGAGTGGGAGCTGGAATACATGGACTGAACACAAGCATATCAATTGCCATGGGCAAGAGTCCTGTCTTCCAAGCTGAAATACACGCCATTCAAGAATGCGCCAATCTGATGCTCAACTCCGGTATTAAAGGTGCAAACATCCATACATTCACGGACAGTCAATCAACTAAAAACGCACTTACCTCACACGTTATTGACTCCAAATCAGTCATACACTGCTTCAATACCCTCAAAACTAAGCTCAAGAAACAAGACCAAAATATGGTGGGTTTCTGGGCATGAAGGCATTGACGGAAACGTAAATGCAGACAAACTGGCCAGGAAAGGTTCAGAAACCCCCTTCAACGGCCTTTAACCCTTCTCCAGCACATCTAAAACCGCAGTAAACTTAGCCATTAAGCGCTGGGAGCACTCAAATTGCATCTCATACTGGAAGGAGACTCCTACCCTTTAATAAAAATGCCGACAGATGTCTGAATCTAAATCGGCAAGATATCAGAAACTTAGTACGAGTATGTACCTTCCAGGACACAACAGCAAAATAGGACTTTCTGACTCCGCAGAATATCGACTCTGTCTCGAAGACGAAGGAACAGCTGAACACGTTTTATGTGACTGTACAGGCCTCAATGAGTCAGGTTTTTTACAAAAAAAAAAAAAAATAGGCCGCTGGAAAGTAATTACTTGCAAATTATCCAGGTCTACCATTAATTATTTTGGTCAAACTCAATACGGTAGAATTATTCTAAACGCATCTAAAGAAGTATGTCTGCTATGGCAAAGAATGATATGTTACTGTTGGTCTAGGAAAAAAAGCCTACCTTACATCGACGGGGCGTCAACGGGTAACATTGGGATCTGATGTTGTCACATCAGCCTTAAATGAATGGCATGACTCTAAATTTATTCCCACCCAGTTCCAGGGTAATCAAAAAATTTACATATTTCTGTTTGTATCCTTCAATTAGATTCCCTAACAGATCCGCAGCATCTCATTCCGCCAGGTGTCTGTAGACATAAGAAACGGTTTATGAAGTCATTCCAATTCGATTTTATTGTCAACTTTGGAGTTGAATCCGTAACAAGCATTTTCACTTTAATCACGGTCTTGTGGAGGGAACCTTCTACGGTACCATTTGGTGTGTTTTAGGCCCTAAAGCGCGCGCCAAAGCATCATTATTTTAACAGTGCGCCACTCACATTATTTCAAAACCTATCCTCAAAATTTATGCGAATTACATTTAAATAACGAACTTCACCTTGCGGGTTTTCATCTGTATGTTTGTGTGGTACCTGCATGAGTTTGCCTCTGCCGTTAAATAGGTGAAGCAAGGCAGCGCTCACATGAGCATAAACGATTTTCTCATTTCTACAGTTGAAGGTTTGATTTACATACTCGTATCTACACACTTGTACTATATATTCTGAAGAGACGTGTTTTTTTTTTTTTTTTTTTTTTTTAGTCCTTCATGCCGGAATGCAAGAAGAACTTCTTTGGAATACTTAAATCCTTGGGTAGGACTCAAACCTTGTGCTCATTTGTAGGATCATTGTCGGTTGTGGGGAGAGTCTACTTCACCCCCTATAAGTAAGAGTAGTTGAAGAAAAGTTGTACGAGTAGTAGTAGTAGTAGTAGTCTAAGAAGGAGGTGTACATAATCAAATCAAATTGAAATTCCAGCATTATCATGCTTTCGAAGATAAACAAAAGGAGAACTTTCCAACAAGCAAAAGAAAACGAAAAATTACTCAGCAAAAAAAAAAAAAATTCGGGGGAGAGGCAGAGATACAAAAAAAAACACGGAATTGGCCCCAGATTTTCAAATTGTTTTACCAGTGTAGGTACGAGAATTTGTAGACTGCCACTTGTATCTCTGTCTGTATTTTCGAATGCGAAAATGATGGGATTGACTGAATTTCCTTAAAATTATTTTCATTCTTCAGTGGACATATGTACATATAAAACAAGAAGAATTGAGATAAAGAAGAACGAGCATCCAGTGAGAAACAAAAAAAAAGACTCAAAGACCCGCATCAGAATTTTGTTGCAAAAGTAAACATCGTTTGTGTTGGAAGGAACAAATCTGCAACTAAGTTACTTTTGCCTTGGAGGACAATAAATTATGGGGGTGCGTGAGATTCAATATTTTTTTTTTTTTCTTTTTATAAATTTACACGCAGGAATGCGGTACAAGTGAATTTTGTTGTTTAGCACAAACTTTCGGCCCTTCTTTGCGTTGGTAGATACTTCAGAAACGAAAACTTTGAAAACTTTTGCAATGTACTTGAAGATACTCGTACATATTGTATCTTTGTCTTGTCTTTCAGTGGAAGAAAGGACCGCGGAGAAAACTTAATAAATACGCAAATTGGTTTTTAATAATGCTTGTGGTGTAGGTTTATTAAGGAAATAAAGAATACACCCACTTCACTTGCGTACAGTAACTGGCGGCATCCAAATCAGTGAGATTGACTAACGTGGTGGGTGGGAGAGCGGATGTAAATTAGACACACGCGAGAGTAATTAGGTGCAATATTAATGGGCAACATAACTAAAAGATGTATCAAATATTTGAAGGGGATTCGCAACCTGTTGCTGGAATACTACAGATCAATTTGGGGTCAGCAAATGTTATTACTTATAAGGAGTGTTCACGGAAAAATTTTCATATTTCAAAATCGATAATTTATCATTTCATCATGCGCTACGGTTTCTGTTGCTGCTACTCGCGTTTATGAGTCCAGAGGGGTTCCGTTGGCCATTGGTCCTTCTTGCCGATGCCTTTAGTCCAAGAGTCAAATCTGATTTATGCTTGACTCAATATATAACATGGAAGATTTTAATGAGTGTCAGTGATTAATTGTTTTGAAAACACAGAATTTCTCGACGGCGAAGTCATGGTGCCAGGATAGGTAAGGATAGCATTTTTGGTAAAACAGTTGCTAAGCAAAGCCTACGCGACCGACTTTGGCATACTTACTTTGTGATGGGACAAAATATCAATGTGGCATTCACGTAGTTTCCTCATCTCAATATACACAAGGGAACAAGGCGGCTGCCGGTCCACGAAACGCTTATCACATTTGAATAGACGTATGGCATGCTTCCATTATTCTGGAAGCTTGAGTATTCCGAACAGCCAATATTGACTCGGATCATCATTTTCTTGCAGCCAAAGTGCGAACGCGGATTTTCGAATGGAGTGAAGGAATGGGTGCACTCATCATCAGCAGCAGCAAAAGACGTGCCCGAGTGCGATTAGAACCCATTCATCTCCAACGGTGGGGAAGGACACTATCCACTAGTAGGTGGTAGCATAAGCTTCGCTCCTCTAGCAGCAGGAGTAGAAAACCTTAACATAGGCAAAAGGCTGATACAAGATGTAGAAGGACCAACGTCAAAAAGAACTCCAAAGCAACCAGGCGCAACAGCAAGAAAACCAAAAGGAGTCACAGCTAAGTCAAACAAAAATTCCAGACATCCTGCAACAGAAACAACAAGCAAAGTGCACCGGCTGTACAGTTTTCGTAGCGACAGGTCCACCGGTGATTTGATGGCATTTCTCACTGAAAAGTGGAACCAAAGTTAACATCAATCTAGCGAGAGCAAGATAGTTGCACTTGCTATCTCTGAGGCATTTGACAAAGTTTGGCATCAGGCTCTTTTGTCGAAAATGCGTGCCTTTGGGATCGACGACTCTCTTCTTCAATGGATTAGAAATTACCTTTCGAAAGGTTCAATTCAAGTTGTCTTGGATGATTTTAAGTCTGGTATTTACAAAATAAATGCTGGTATGCCCCAGGTCTCCGTTCTGTCTCCGACAATCTTTTTAATTTTCATCAATGATCTCTTTTCTGCTACCTCTAATCCAATTTATTCCTTTGCTGACGACAGTACCCTCTGCCTTTCATATTCATTCCTGAACTTACAGCCCTGCTCTTCGGCTGTAGAACGGTAGCGGCAGCGTATGTTAAGCTCATTAAATTCCGATATTAACAACATAACCAATTGGGAACTATCACTTACTTGTGAGTGGAATTTAATGCTTCCAAAACACAATGCTGTCTGCTGTAGCTACAGCGAAATTCAAATACCCAGCCATTATCCAAGAATGACATTTGCATGCCTGAAACCGAAAAACTTTCCACTCTCGGTAGATATGTGTGTCGATGAGAACACACGTTGGATTGACTACATATTCGGAGTCGCCAAAAATGCCGTGAAATGTCTAGGTTTCCTCAAGCGATGTAAGAAATATTTCACCCCCTCAGATCTGGTCTCACTATATAAGGCTTTCATCCGCTCAAAATTTCGAGTGGAATGCTCACATCTGTTCAGGTGCTCCTAAGACTGCCAATATTACTCAGTCGATTGACACCCTCGACCACCGACATAACGCCTCCTGTCTCACCCTGTTCTATCGCTATTTTCACCACCAGTGCTCCTCAGAAATTGCCAGTAGCATTCCGCCCCTTCAAACCTCCAACCGTGACACTCGTCTCGCTAAGAATGCTCGGTATGACCTCAAGCCCACATTCGGACGTGCCCTGAAATATCGTGATTCTTTCCAAAGCCGAATAACTCACTCAGGGAATGCCATGCTATTTATTTCCCAGTCGTTATACCCTCAAAACATTCAAAACCAACCGATGTAACACTCTTTCTCTCTTCCCTAACTTTCCATCGCCCGCGCTGTGTGCAATCAGTTTAAAGGTACTAATAACCCCTTGAGCGAGCGCTAATAATAATAAGAAAAAAAATCCCTATTAGAAAACTGGTTGTCCTCTGGGAAAAATTAAAAAAGAGCCAAAACATTTAACAGTTAACGGTTCGGAACGCCGCCACGGATTGCGAAACGCAACCCCAATATGTTAAGTGCGGAAAGAACTACAAATCTAAGAAATGTGCTCTAAGTAGGGAAGGAACGTCTGACGTGCGCCTTGTGTTAAAATGCGGGACACACTGCAAAATTTCGGGATTGTCCAAAGTTTCAGCCCATAAGGAACGAAAATCTAGCTCGGCAGCGGAATATAAGGACGAAACTACCGCCAGCCTTTAGTAAAAGAAAACAGCCGTCAATCCCCAAACTACATACGCCCATATGGCTGAAGAAAGGTGAAGGACGGTATATAAAGCGCAGCTTGCTTCTCAGTCCGAAGCTCCCAGAGCATCGAGAGCTCTATCTGATATGTAAGCAATTTTACTCTCTATCCCGAGTGAAATAGCTGAGCTACAAATTGGGACTCAAGAACAGACTATGCTCGTGGACTCAATCTCCACGCTGAATAAGACACCTCCAGTCGAAAATAGTACAAACATGGCGTAGCGAACTTTAAAGGTCCTTGCTTTTTTTATCTCGGACCTCGAGACAATTTTCGGTTGCGAGGCTGGAATCGGGGAAAATTATTTCACTATCGGCGAAGATTTTAAACATAAATATAAGAATTGAGAGAATAATATACCAAACACTTGTGGGATCCCATATCTCAATTGGGGTCTGGATCCTATTAGGTAACAGGCACGGCTCCTGTTTAGTTCGACTCACAGATATTACTGGTAGTAGCCCATCCTGTCAAATCAATTTTTCAATACATTTCCGATGTTTTCGGCCGCTATTTCATGTATAGCCTGACCAATATTCTTCCTGAGTAACTTAATCGTTTCTGGATTGTTCGTATAGCATCGATCTTTGATGTCATCTCTCTCAAAAAAAAAAACAATTGTGCTAAACTACAGCTACGTGGTAGCCAAGCAACATTATCGAGAAGACTGATAACATGATTATTGAACTTAGTGTGCAATAAATCGATTGTTGGACGGCTTCACACAAGGTCCGGCTTTTTTGGAACCATAGTTCGCGCCAGATCAAATACTCAATCTCTACTCTCTCAAAATCGGTCTTCATATCTCGGTAGCACTCTCCATTGAGTGCAACGTTTCTTTCATTGTCATCTTGGTATTAAATTTAACCAATATTGGCGCCATTTCAAAAAACCATATTAAAATAGTCACACGTTCCGAATGCATTGATTTCTCTTTGACTACGTGAACGGAAAATTTTCTTGTGTACGTGGACGCTGAGATGGGAATTTAGCAAAATTGTCGTCAATTTCGAGCTGCTCTAAAGCCTAAACAGAGGAGCGATACCCAAGTGGTTCGTCATTTTGCTGCAACTTTACTGACAATTCCTGAGTTAATTGAACCTTGTAAGGGAATAATCCGAGATCCTTATACAGAATTCTCCTCAGGTTGGTGGGACTGATGTTCGGCTGCTGATCAGGAATATACTCGGTTATCAAACAGGAAACCAGTTTCACACGCTTGCTTATGGCAGCTGCAGTTGGCTACCATTTAGTCGAGTACGTTGGATTTAAACACACTTCTGCAGAACACTCACGAGAGCGCTCTCCTCAACCTCACTTTGACCACCGTCCAAAAGAAATTTATCAAATGGAGATATCGGCATGCATCTTAAATAAATGGAGAAGACAAGACCATGTCTCAACAAGTACATACTCGTATTTCGCAATGCAACAATGCAACTTGATCAAAAAGTTCTCGCAATAACCGTGTGGCGCTCTAATTGTTCCGATTTGAGTTCTGTTTTTTTTTTTTGTTAAGTTGGTACATCTGTTGTTGATATTCCCTCTAAATCTTAGCATCATAGCTTGACATTTGCAAAATTTACGTAGCCAAGGATACATCTATCCCAGTGTGTGTTGGCGATTTTTTACAATTTTATGAATTTGAATTTGCAACAACGAACTTGTATTAAATTTTGCGTTAAAAATGGATTTAATGGTACGCGAATGTTGGAAAAGTGTTTCGGCAACGATTCTCTAAAGAAAACGGTCGTTTACCAGTGGCACGAGTGGTTCAAAAGTAGTTGTGAGTCAATCGAAGATGATGAAAGCAGTGGCAGATCATAGACATCGAAAGCCGACGAAAACATTGATGAAGTAAAAAAAATGTTGGTCAACAACCGCAAATTAACCATCAGAGAGATAGCGGAGGGCTTGAACTTTGCCTATGGATCCGTCCAAGACATTTTGGTTAATGATTTGGGTTTCCGTCGTGTAGCAGCAAAGTTGGTGCCAAAAGACCTCAATTTCATGCAAAAAAGAGACCGTGTTGACGTCACAAAAGAGATGATCTGTGAACCTGAATCCGATCCCACATTCATCAAAAGGATCATTACTGGAGACGGTACGTGGGCTTATGAGTACGACATGCAATCCAGACATCAGGCAAGTAAATGGTGTTCACCAAATTAGTCGAGACCAAAAAAACCACGTCGTTTTCAGTCAAAAAAGAAGTCAATGCTCACGGTTTTCATGGATTCCAACGGTGTAATGCATCATGAATTTTTGCCAGAAGGCGAGACAGTAAAAAAAAGTATTATTTGGGCGTTATGAGACGTTTGCGTGAGGCAATTCGCCGAAAGAGACCAGAATTGTGGGCAGAAGGCTAGTGGATTTTGGGCCATGATAACGCACCGTCGCACTGTGCCATCATTATTTGTAATTTTTTGACGAAAAATGCAACAAATACCATCCAACAGCCACCGAATTCATCTGATTCGGCTCCCTGTGACTTCTTTCTGTTCAAACGAGTTACAAAACCACTACGGGGAACGCGTTTCAGCAGCCGAGAGGAAGTAATGAAAAAATCGCAGGAAGCACGGATGGATATACCGAAAACCGAATATGAAAATGTTTCAAGGATTGGATCAAGCGCTGGCATAAGTGTGTTGCAGTCGATGGGGATTACTTTGAAGGGGACAATATAGATTAAGATGAATAAACTTGTATTTTAAATTTTCTGACTAAATTCGGGGAATTGACCAATGTGGTAGATCCAAATGAGGCTATTAATGATAACAACTTTTTTCTGATCGAAGATCCTCAAGACAGGATAGATGTTATAGAAGCGATTTTCTAGAAAGCTTACAAGGCGAATGATGTCGTTGGCCAGAACCACAACTTAGAAAGTGGGGTAGTTTTGCACAATTCGTACCTCCGATTCGCTGAGTTCCATTAAGAAAATTTGTCGAATTATGTCAACGTGCGTCGATGAGAGAGAAGTTTCTGCATACGGAAAGAGGTGAAAACGATCTTGGAATCACTGAAAATTAAGAAATCAGTGGGAACCGACTGAATATCGTGCTTCGACATCTCAAAATAGAACCGATGCACACACAAAAATAAAAATGTTTTAATACGAGTAATGCTCATTATCTATCACATTGGAAGACAGCACCTAATTCCCAAAAATGACAAAAACACATCTAATCCAGCGAATCTTCAGTCGATAAGTCTCCTTCCGAATATCAACAAGCTATTCGAAAATGTAATCAGTAGAGTTCTGACTATGATGTTTGAGGATACAAACTAACCCATTTCCGGATAATCAATTCGGTTTCAAAGCAGTGCATACTGCGTCTTAACTGGCATTTGACATCCAAAAGAAAAAAAGGTAGATATAATGCACGGGTGCTTGCCTTATTAATTGGGAGAAGTCTTCCGATACCATATTGCTAGAAACCCTATTCTTCAAGTTTTTCAACTTCTACTAGAATATATGACATTTAAAACAATCAGTAATACGGAGCGGTTAATTGAACATTTTCACAAGAGATATTGTGCGTTCACCATGCCATACGGTATGGCAGATGCAAAAAATGTTCGCATTAATATCTACTCGTGTGCTCTTACAAAGTGTCTGCGGCAGAACTCAAAGATATTGCTATGACTGGAAGTTAGATATCTGTGGATACAAGAAAGAATTGATGAAAATTCTCGATCGTGGGACAACACGTACAACCACATGCTTGTCGAAATGTGGTCAGATATATTGAGATCAGAGGCCTGATCAATATCTTAATTTTAAGAGAGCTGCTTAAAAAGTTATCGGCCTTACCTAGATTGGGTGATAATATGTACATAAATTTATATTCGTTCAATTACCTGATATTTAAGCTAACCAACGACATCCCGGTGAATCCCTTTGTCTTACGAGTAAATTTCGTTAATGCGGGGCACATACTATACATGGGGGTCCAGTCTTAACAAATATCTTTCTTTTTCAATGAATTTTATTTATTCGTTCTTTTGCAAAATATGACTCGATGGGCAACCGGCCGTCACCGAATAGGGCGTCAGTAATTTTAAATTTTCTGGGTTTTATTGCACGCAATGGGTTCCAGACCATCCATCTGGCTCTAGACGTAACGCACTTCTACTAAAATGGCAGTCCGTCACAACCAAAGAGACTCATGTCTCTGCATTCTCGCAGACCTAGACAGAGTTCAAGAACGCACCAATTCTTCCCGCCAATATACTTCTCCAAAGAGACAACGGACATAAAGTGAAGGGGTGGGCCAAAACAACGAATCGGGCGGGAAAGAAATGTGTGGAGCGGAGATGCCTTCTAAGGCAAAGGAGACTACCCGATAGGGGAGACGACTCCACACAAGGGCAGAAGCCTACAACTTCGGTAAAGGCTCCTATAAATTAATACGATGGGTGTTGTTCCTGCGCCTTTCTTCTGTTCACTTCCATCATGGACCGTCCATCCTACCTGATGTGGTTGATCCTTCAAGATACTTGGAGGGCGCGCCAATGGCTGATGAACCCATGGCTGCCCACCACCCTTCTAGGATTTTGAAGAACCAACGGGAAGGAATGTAAGTGAAAGGCCGAAAGAAGGGAAAGAGTAGAACTTGTTGTGGTAAATGTAACCGCAACAGTGTGATGAGCTGCCCATAGCAAGTATGCCATACCTTATTTTGAACCCAACAAGGGCATAATTTCTCTCGGGGAAATCTATGCCTCCCTATGTAAAAGTCCGCTTTTGGATAGCACTAGCCGGCGACGTGGTTGGATTGGTTGTGCTTTTAGCAGCGGTACCTAAGGCAATCTTGGTTTTTTTTGAAGCTGACTGTTAGCCGGTCTCATCTAAAGACCTATTGCGCCTCGCGCTTCTTCAGGTACTTGTATTCGTCAATGATTACCTCCCACCCTGTCCACCTGGTGCTTTTCGGAGACCTTTTGGCAATCTTTTTTAGAACTTCAAAAGGATTCTTTGCGGGCTTGTATTTTTCTGGTTTTGTTTTGTATTTCTGGCTGGTGTGTGGTCATGATAATAGGCAGAGAACTTACGGCGGCTACTTGATGGGCAGAAAATATTGTCTGCTGACTGGAGGCCAGTAATTTGTCCTTTGACCAGGAGCCGACTTCTGGCATGTCCGGCTGGTATTTCTAATTTTTTTTTTAATATTTTCTAAATTGTCATCCATCGAGTGAGACCAGAAGGGGGTCTTAACAAGACATCTACTGGCCGTCAGTACGGATGCCTCAACTTTTTGTCTTAAGTGTGGACTTTTGCATGGAGCTTATGCCCGATACATTTTTTTTAGGTTGGGTGGCTCTTAGTTTCATTCTAGGGATAATTCAGATTATGTGCCCACATTCAGGGGGGTTTGGCCTTCGTTCTTCACTAGACTAATTACAAGACCTACCGCCCCGACAAGGCGGCAACCCAACTGAATGATCTGGAATATTTCCCTCAATGTTAAACTTGAATTTCTCTAATTCAGAGCCCAACTGTAGTTGAAGTACGTAATGGGCACAACGACCTCAGTAACTGGTTCAAGTAAACTATGACTAATGCTACACCAACACATATCTTTTGTACATATTAACATTCCTTCTTCATTCGCGTCGTCTTCAGCAAATTGTTTGGCCACTTCATATACGTTCGCTCCGCTCCATGCTCACAAATCAATAGCCTGTCAGTATACAAACATACTGCCATCAATTTTGATTCCTTAATTACTCCATTACTCGCATATCTTTGGTATTCCTCTTCACCAGTCTTGTTATTACAAGTTTTACCGATTTCCCGCTTCATCTCAATCTTTGTAATTATCCTCCAAATTGCCACAGGGTCACTGGATATTCCTCTCGATTCTAAGGACCAAAGCTACCTTCATGTAGAATCATCTCTCTGAATATTAAGATGGAAACTCCTATCTCATCTAATCCATCCAACTTAATGGTGGCTAAAGCATCGTCTACTCACCCATTTATCCTCATATCTTTCAATGCATTGTACACACGTAGGACGTCTAAACCAGCACAGGGCATGCTGCACCAATCCTCTGTTCCGATTTTCCTCCGGATTTAATGGAAAATTTATTTTACCGGATTAATTAGTATTCATGGTCAATAGAGAAGCAGAAGTGTTTCAATTTTTTTGTTCTTTTTTCTAATCTGTGTGGTTTTACGAGTATGTGTAAGGACCTACCAAAAATTCATGGAATAACTTCGAATGCATTCCACCAACAGTATGCATCAGCCTGGATGGAAATAGACTAGAGCAAAAGTCCACTCCACAACGACAACTTAATGTGGAGTAAAGTTTTCCTGCAAGTCCACCATGTCCAGCAGTAGTTCATTCCCAAAGATGGACGACAAATTAAGGTGAAGGCGACACTTGCCCTCCCATTAATACTCTCTCACATAGAATGTTGTAGCTCTCCGTAACCCAATATGCTTTCCAGGAATTACGCCACTCGGGTTGCTATGGTTGGAAACACCATGGGAGCTCAAGAATTGAGATGGATAGATAAAAGTCCCGAAAAACGAGCAAGTTACTGGCCCGAAACGTAACGACTCTCATTTTGAACTTTATCCTTGGAGCCCATATGTTTTTGTTTTTTTCTTTTCTGTTCTTCACAAAGGAGAAGATATCCCAGCTCCTGAGCTGGGCACGCACATTAAGAGATTTACTTTTATGACCATATCGGATCCGATGCTCCAGCGATCCGGAGCGAAAGATAATTGGGGAAAAATAAATTTAGCCTCAGATACAATTTGATTGGTGACCAGACTACCGTATGGAGTTGATAAAAAGTAGGCTGCTGGCTCGTTCGAAATAAACCAAAGGAAAATCAAAACAACATCAACAACTCATCACCCGCTGTGTGAGATTAACCGTTTTTTGGGTAAAAACCAAAGTTCAAATGTCAAACGAAACCACAAATAACGCGCTGCCAAATTGTCTGGGTCATCTGGCACTCGTAGATATTGGTAACTTGTAAATTTGTTTGGCAAATAAATTTCAAAACGATCCGCAAACGCAATTAAATTATGTCATCCGATTTGACAGGCGATTAGAAAGTCAGCACTAGGATGGTTGCTACTGCCTGGTTCAGTTGCAGATACAAATATTTTCACCGTTGGTAGCCTGCAGCTAAACCAGCAAATTTCCAAATAATTAGTTGCGTGGAGTGGATGGCTTCATAACTGATGGGATAGTTTTAATTGGTTTGCACATAGGGGATTGTTAATGTTAATGTTGGTCTCACTATGATGGACCAAAGGCATCTGAACTAACCCGAAGTGAATGTCACTACCCATAAATACCATTTGAAATGGACGTTTTCGGCGCCGAAATTCAAGTGCAAATGGATGCGATATTGATGATTTTCATTATATTGTTCACAATTAGTTGTGAGAGACTGTCGGATATCTTTTTTTAGAAGAAGTGTAGAGTAATAGTTACCAGTAGACGTGAGAGAATTGTACAAAGGGTCGGTTTATACGAAAAGTAACTGACCGAATTGAGGTTCATTGACATTTTTCGAATGGCTATGTTGAGAATCGTTAATAAAGGCAATTATGAATTGAACACAACATTGTTCATATGACGACCACGGCTTCTGTTGCAAGCGACTATCCGCAGGACAAAATTATCGAAGACTTTTTGAAGAACAAGTGAGTTTTCATTTTTAGTTTGGATGTTACATTTGAGATCCTGATCCTCTCTCTTCAAATAATGCCACAGGAAGAAGTCTAAAGGTGTCAAATCGTATGACCTTCTACTCTAAACGAAATAATGTGATCTTCGAATTTCGTACGAATTAAATTGATTGATCGATGGCTTGTGCAGGCGGTAGCACCATCCTGTTGAAACTAGAGATCGGCCAGACCCTATTCATTAAATTTCGGAAAAAAATAGCCCGGCAATATGTAGCTGTAACATTCTCCATTTACTGTTACTAATGGACTTTCCGGTCCCCAGAAATGACAATTTTGTTTGTTTACGTACCCATCCATCCAAAACTGCCTTTCATCGGAAAAAATCAAATTCGATGACAAATTTTCCTGGCGATCCAACATCCTGTTTACAAATCGGCGACGTCGAAGATGGTCCAAAGGCTTCGATTGTTGTAAAATTTGGATTATATAGGCGTGCAAATGGAAATCAACATTCGCCCTAAAGTACTATAAATGAGGCCCAATTGTTGACTTCGGCGACAAATTGTGGTGCTTTTTTGGCATATACCTGCTTGCCGATATGGAGTTTGACCCGATACCGAACCAGTTTCATCAAAACACTTCACCATTGCACAAATTCTGGACTCACTAGGCAGATTATTTTGACCAAAAAAGTATTATTGCGAGGTTATTGACTTCATAGTTCAAATTGCCAAAGATTGTATGACATCTGTCAACAAGATTAACAACATTGAATTCAGTAAATGAGACAACACACCATCTGTTGGCTCACCCTTTGGACCAGAGATAAGACGAGATCACCAGCATCACCACCACCGTTGATCGGTGCGTTACCTGCAATTTGACGCAGTGGACATATTTCATAACTTTATTAAATGACCAATATGGGGTTTCAGTGGTTTTTCTACATCATAACTCACGGCGAAAGTCCTGTTCTGAGAGGTTCCCTTGGTTGGACATTTTGAAAAAAAACACAAAAAAAAAGAAGACTGCCAGCGATAGGGGAAGTTCAATGAGATGCAGCTACCACATGATTTGCAGCCTATCCATATGCAAATGCAAGAATCAGTAGGCAGTTAAACTGGACTCCAATGGGATTGGAATATAGTCCTACATCAAAAAACGTAGATTAGATTCTAAAATGTTCGACTAATTCTTTTATTGCTTATATCAGCGGACTCCTCTCCGATACGAAATTGTATAAAACTAAGAACCTAAGCAACTTGACGTTACACAGAGAAAGAAGCAATGCCAATCTTGTTACGGTAGCCTCTCTGTAGACTTTATTTATATTCAGGACCATCTTACGTCATGAGTTGTTTGGCGACACACTTGAAAAACAATTAATACCGAAGGAATATAGGGCAATTCAACTAGTGGTCAGGATTTGAAATCCCTGTTTCAATCACATACGTAAAACAGAACTCTCATCCGAGACTGTATATATTAAGTTCAAAGTTTGAACATATTGAAATTATGAAACTTAACTACAGAAAATACAGCTGCCTTTAAAAAAGATTTATATCAATCGATTTCACGGCGTGCAAAGCATTTGGACTTGTCTTACGGAACATTATGGCGTATTTTGCATTTGGATTAGTATCTACCTACATCCTTATAAAGTTCAACTCATTCAAGAATTGAGGCCAGCAGACCACGGAATGCGCATAGCATATCCGAGTTTTTAACATCAGCGTTTGGATGACCATTTTTCACACAACAACAACATTTTCTTGAGTGATTAGGCTCATTTTCACATGTACCTGTCGAAAGCCCATTGCATCTACAAAAGGTCACTGTGTCGTTAGTTCATAATTTCTCAAAAATGAGGAAGGTAAAACCGTCATTGGTAATTCTCATTGCTGCAGCCAAATGTTAACCGAATCTGTTCGGCCTCAAATCAAAGATATGGATGTCGAAGACATGTGGTTTCAGTAGACGCTTACACATTTCACACAAAAAGACCCGTTTTTGCTTTACTGCGAGGAAAACGAGTTGTTACGCGTTTTGGTGATGTGGACTAATTACCACGATTGTGTGATCAGGGTTGTACACATAATATGCAAACTCTTGACATTCATGACATGATTCTAGAACGAATATTCATCAAGTTATAGCCGAGATTTTGACCGATATGTGTCGAAAAGTCCTCGAAAATGACTATGTCAGATTTAAGTCCTGCAAGAATTCCTGTGAAGGACATTTGAATGAAATTAATATTCCATTCCTAATAGCAAAATTCAAGAGCTATATTGGAATAAAAAATTCATTAAAATCTAAATCATTGACGACTTACTTCCAAAGAAAGGATCAATCGACACTTTTTCGGCGAACCTCTGCTGGCTCATCTTTTACAAGAAGCCCAATCCAGTTTAGAGTTGATAATCTGTCTATTTGGCATAAGACCGATCAACTCTTTAAGTGATTCATCTTTCTTCAGAGGCACCTTCTATGTCCAGGAACGCAACCACTGAATGATCTCTATAATATAGAAAGGAGTGCTTTGTCTTCTTAACGTCACCTACAAGATCTCATCTTCCGTATTGTGTGAACGTCTGACGCCGTCTCTCAACAATCTGTTTGGTTCATATTATATTGGTGGCTCCAGGTCAGGAAAGCTCACCATCGACACTACGGCAGATCTTGGAGAAAATCTATAGATCGATACACACCACCTATTCATCGATTTCAAGGCCGCATTTAGAAAAGGCAATGCGCTGTCATGCTATGGCTTCAAGAACATTCTTGAAAGAACAGTCCAGTTAGACTAAGTCTATACTGTCAAGCAAAAGTCACACTCAACACCGACATCTCGGACAGAACGTCACCTTCGACAGATATAACTTTGAGGTAGTTAAGGTCTTTGTCTACCTCAACTAGACATCAGCGCTGAGATCAAACGAAAAATAACTCTTGCCAATCGCTGCGTCTTTGCGCTAAGAAGGCAATTGACAAGCAAATCCTTATCTCCCATCACAAATGTTACCCTATATAAGACCCAGTCTTACTCTATGGCGCAGATAATGGTTTAAGAGGAAAATTGTTGGGGTCGGTTCGGTCACTGTACAGTGACATCGACGGTAGAAATAATACACGAACAGCAGCTACTGTACGCAAGTTTGCTAATTTCTAATCAAACATATTTCCATCTTTACTTGTACATTCAACGGAGAGTATTGCAGCTGGTGTCAAAGTGTGCCGCTTAATTGAAGAACCTCAACGCGTCAAGAATGTCAGTAACAGTCGCATTAGCCTGCGGAGAATTTTGCATATATGTAGATCTCCGATTATTCGCTTCCCTAGTGGCCCATTTTTCTTTTGAGAAGACAGTAGGAGAAACTTTATAGTCTAAAGAGCACTATTGAGACACAAAAAACAAATGGCCAACAATTAAGAATTCGGACTTGGAGTAGCTATGATTTTAACAAGATTGGGCTACGTGTCCAACAAGCAGTCCAACAGTCGATTTATTGCACACTAAATTCAGTAAATGGACGCTACGGATCTGCGAATTGGCTCCGTTGATTTTTTTGTGGGACACTGTCAAGGGTCGAAGCTATGCGAACAATCCAGAGATGATTCACTTATGAGCAATATATCAGGCACATGCATATCTCGGCTGGATCTGATAAATGTCATCTGTGCGACAAAGTTTTCGACCACTTTTTCAAGCATTTGTGACCCTATGTCCTCATGACACGAATAAAAGTTGCTTCCAAAGCGTCGATTGTTGTTGGTTTGTCAGCATAAGCTTGCAACTTTACGTATTCCCAAAGAAAATAATCAAAAGACGTCAAATCAGGAAAATCTTAGGGTTCACACCTGCAGGTACATTACGGGAAACTATGGGTTCATCAAATTTTTTCTTAATTAAACTGATTATTTCGTTAGCGTCTCTTCCACATTCATACCCAAAAATCAGGAAACAAAATAGTCATTGCTCATGACACTATAGCTGACAGGTTTCAGTTTTGAACGAAATATGGTCCGATAAATTCACTAGCCCACAGACTGCACAAAAACTGAACTTTTCGGGATGTAATGGTGGAAATACTTTTAAAAAGTATCTCTCCCAACCTTTCAAGCCCCCCGGACGACACCAGTGAAATTGACTCGAAAGTCAAGGCTCTAACCCGGACTCTCAACCAAGCACTGGCCGTCTCCTATCTTCTAAGGCTTAAAAAAAAAAACGGTTCATGGACAACCTCAAGTGACGAATCACTCAATCTGCTACTCGATACTCGTTTTCCAGGTAGCTCCCATTTCACGGCTAGCAACAATCACAATATAACTATTGCAGCTGCGACAAAAATTACATCGTCAACACATCCGCAATCACTTTGAAGGTAGATGAATCACTTGGGGACTTGATTAATCTCATGCTAAAGAGCAGGATTATCAACCCCAAACTGGGCGGGTCCTCTGTCAAAAGAAGAGTCAGCAGAGGTACGCCGCAAGGCGGTGTCTTCTCACCCCTTCTCTGGAGCTTAGTGGTTAACGAACTTCTGATATACCTCGAAGAGGGTGGTAGCAGGGTGGTTGCGTATGCGGATGACGTTGCTATAGCCGTCTCAGGAAAACATCTACATACGACTAAAGGGCTCCTGCAGTATAATCATTACATATTAACAAGCTGGGCGGATCGCTGTGGACTGGGAATAAACCCCCTATAAAACCGATCTTGTCCTCTTCTCTAGGAACACACAAAATTCCGACTATAGACCCTCCCTCAGTCCGATACAGCGAAATAACTGGGTCAAACTTTCGACAGGAAACTAAGCTGGAAGCCTAACATTTAACAAAGAGTAAAGGCAGCCTCAGTAGCTTTATTCTCTTGCAAAAAAAGTCATCGGGAACAAATGGGACCTCCAACCTCGCATCACCCGATACCCACCTTCGGAGTGGTTATGTGGTGGACGGCCTTAGACAAAGCAGTGAACTGCAGGAAGCTAAGTAAGAACAGCATGTCTGAGCATAAGTGGAGCCCTACGCACTACTCCCTCCGCTGCTCTGGACACTCTGTTTCATCTTACACCCTTGACATTTGCAGCAAATAAGTAGCCGCCGTCGCAGCTATTCGCCTTAAAGCGACATCACAGTGGGCAAATAAACATTTTGGCCATGCAAATATTCTTAACACATTAGGAATCCTACCAGAAAACATCGACTATGCCATACCCAAACAATGGTTTGACAAGAGCTTCCACGTAAGCATTCCCTCTAGATCCTTGTTGAAGAAAATGCATTACTGTATGACAATTCAATCCACTTCTACACCGACGGTTCAAAGACTGTTAGTGGGGTTGGTGGCGGTGTTTTTGCCGAAAAACTGGCTGAAGAAAACTGTTATATCTGCATTGGATATCCGCATCTTTTCCGATAGTCCGGCCGCTATCAAATACCTGGACTCATGCTCTCTAAATTCAAAAACAGTCATGAACTGCCGATCATCTCTAATGGAGAAGGCGGAGTAGTTTAACATTCACCTTTGTTGGGTGCCAGGACATAGAGACATCTCAGGCCGATGAGTTTGCCTAAATTGGAACCACTATACCTATCACACCTGAAAAGCAAAACATAGGTATACCTATCGCTACTTACAAACAAGAATTAAAGCTGGATGCTAACAGAAGAACAAACCATAGCTGGACGGTTGGATCGACATGTTTAGCAACCAAATAAATCTGGCCAAAGCTAGATCTTAATCGCTCCATGAGTTAAATTCTTTTAAATAGAAAACATCTTAGCGCCATTATACTCGTATGTAGGTGTCATCACTGGACACTGCCTTATAGGTGAACCTGCAAGTTTATTTTGGACCCTGTTAAAGATTGAATCAAGATTGCTTATTTAAATACTTATCAAACAAAAAATTACTTAAATACTTATGCAAATTTTGAAATTTCTATTTGCCTAATTTCTTTTAACCTTTATGTACAATATGTTAACTTAGACAAATCCTAATTTACCCTATGATGTAATTAATTGCTCTCTTTAATTGAATTCGACTTATCAAATATAAATCCGTGGTAGTTGCTGTTATCATTTATCGAAACCTGTTTCCATCGTATGATGCGCTACTGTATTACTCAGGAGAGCATGCTATGGTTCAGTTTTTCTTTTCTATTGTGTAAATTTGCACTTGGTAAAACAAATTTTGATACTCGATCTCTTTTCGTAGCAACCACCAACCGGATCAGACGTTTTTTCCATAAAGTTAAATTAGCGATTCTTTTTCCTCGATTGATCTGATTGAAACATACAGTCCAATAAAATTTATAACGTTGCAAGTTGTTTTTTTTTTCTTTTCAATAAACAATTATTCATTGCAATCAAGATCAAATTGGTCCATCGGAGCCGGATTAGTTCGCGTTTATAAGAAAAAATTAAAACTTTATATTAATTTCGAGATTTAGTGGTTGCTAAATACATTTGGATTTCAACGAGGTAATAAAAAGTAGTCTGGATTGTTGCTGTTGCTCTCTGCGATTGGATTGCTGTTAGCATTCATTCTGTAGGAGTTGAATACTTTTTGAGGATTCTGCAAAACTTATTAAAAAAAAAAAATCATGGAAGTGTTAAAACAGACTCGTGGACATTTTAAAGGTGCAATTACGCGTTTGCATAATTTCGCGCAAAATATCCCATCAGGTATAGACTCAGCGTTTTTAGAAGTGCGGTTAGAACGTCTCGAAGACGTGTGGAAAGACTTTTGTAAAAACCAAACCGACCTTTTTGAATTTTATTCTGCGGAAGGATATTCAGACCCGGAGTCTGATTTCGAAGCAGTCGAGTTAAAATATATTTCAACCAAAAGTGCATTTGTAACGGCAATGAGAAAACTGCTTCCCGCGCGCGATGAAGCGTCTATTACTTCAATGAACAATTTAGCTAAGAAACAGGAGGTGTTGATAGAAGAATTAGGTAAGGCTGCTTCCAACATATCAAATATGAAGACGGGGTCTGACGTTGAACTCCCATCTATAAAATTGCCAACATTTACGGGCGATTATCGGGATTGGCCAGGGTTTCGTGATATGTATGTCGCAACCATACACTCCAACAGCAAATTGTCCGCTTCGCAAAAATTCCGGTTTTTGAAATCCTCCGTACGCGATGATGCAGCAAAGTTATTAAATCATTTAACTATTTGCGATTCGAATTATGCTCAAGCGTGGGAAAAATTGGAGCGTCGGTATAATAAGCCTCTCTATATAATAAACGCACATATTGAGAACTTTTTAAAACTTTCTCCAGTTTCCACAGACGGAGGCAACCTACGGAAATTACGAGTAGTTGATCATGCGGATGAGGTTATTCGTGGTTTAACGGCTTTGAAATGCGAGGCTAGAGATCCGTGGCTTATCCTTTTATTGTTAAATAAGACAGATCCGGAAACTCGAAAGGCTTGGGCCTTAGAAAGTAAAAATTCGGAAAACTCGACTTTTCAATAACTCATAGACTTTTTAGAAATTCGTTGTAATGCGCTTGAAGCAAGTGATTCCAAAAATCGTGGGAATAAGAACTTTCGCGTCGTTTCAAATGTAAAGAGTTTCGCGGTCGTGAAAGCCTCGTGCCCGAAATGTAGAGAAGATCATTTACTGTCCCAGTGCGCTGCATTCTTGTCCATGAGCGTGTCTTGCCGTCGGAATTTCGTGCGGGATCAGGCCTTGTGTTACAATTGTCTCGGGATGAAACATACGTCGGCGCGATGTAGGGTCAAAAGTCGTTGTTCTTTCTGTAACACTCGCCACCATAGCTTAGTGCATTCAGACACATCGAATCAAGTTTCAGATTCTTCGTTTTCACCACTTGAAACTAATGTTAATACAAGTGCTTCTGTACCCATCGTTAGCAATCACGCACGGAATCATATTCGTTCTACCGGAATATTGCCTACGGTAACAGTAAGGGTATTCGATGGCTTAGGAAGATCTTGGCTTACTCGTGTTCTTCTCGACACCGGGTCCCAGGTTTCATTTGTGACTGAGAATTTGGTTAAACGGTTAGGCTTGCGTCGTTTCCATGCACGTCTACCCATTTCGGGAATATCATCAATGGAAGTTGGAGTGACCAATGGTGCAGTAACAATTACATTGCATTCCCGTTTGGACTCAAGCAAAATTGATATTGAAGCATACATTTTGAAAAAAATTACATCCCAAACCCCTTCGACTTATTTTCCTTGTCCGGATATCTCCATTCTCAAGCACTTGCAACTAGCTGATCCCGAATTTAATATTCCTGGACCCATAGATGTTCTGCTAGGTGCCGATAAAGCGTGGAATATTCTTCGAAATCGACATGAGACTGATGAAAAAGGAAATATGGTTGCACATGAAACATTATTCGGATGGGTTGTTACTGGTAACATGCCCGATAGACAGGTTGTTGCTTTGCATGCAGGGGTGGATCTTGATGTTCTTTTAAAATCGTTTTGGGAGATTGAGGAAGTTAACAATAAGAATTCAGTTGCAAATGGCTTAGATGAGGCAGATATTCATTTTTCTAGAACTGTAACTCGTTCATCTGATAACAAGTATATGGTCGAATTGCCATTTCGACAAAATGAAATAACGTTTGGCAAATACACTCTCCGGAGCTTTATCCCGATTGCATGCAATGGAGCGTCGGTTTTTGCGGGATAAAGACCTTCATCAGGAATACTGTAAGTTTATGAAAACTTATCTCGAACTTGGCCACATGGAACGTATTCCAGAGGATGAAATTGAACCAACTTCTGGCGCTATTTTCTATTTGCCGCACCGTGCAGTTATAACAAACAAGATTCGTGTGGTTTTTGACGGTTCGCATAAGGATACGAATAATTTAAGTCTGAATGAAATGTTACATATAGGGACCCCCCTTCAAAGAAACTTAATTAATGTTTTTATTCGGTTTAGATTTCATAAGTATGTTTTTTCTGCGGACATTATTAAAATGTTTCGACAAATTTGGGTTCATCCTAAGCATAGAAATTATCAGCGGATTGTTTGGCGGGAATCCCCGTTAGATAAAATTTCGCATTTTCGTCTTTGTACGGTGACATATGGGACCTCTCCTGCACCTTTCTTAGCCATGAGAGCGCTTCGTCAATTGGCTTCTGACTATAAAACTAGATTTCCTCTAGCGTCTCATGCGATTGCGCAAGACATGTATGTCGATGATATAATGACGGGATCCGATTCTCTATCTGAAACAATTAGGCTGAAAACGCAACTTGTGGAGATGCTTTCGTGTGGAGGTCTGGAATTGAGCAAATGGAGCTCAAACTGTTGGAAAATCTTCGGTGGAAATATTGGTCAAGAAACAGTTTCGTTAGATTTGAATAGCTCTTCGCAATGGACCAAAGTTCTCGGCCTTGTTTGGAGCCCTCATCTTGACTCATTCACTTATAAAATATCCCTTGCTAATGCACTGGTGCCTACGAAACGAAAGTTGTTATCAGAGGTAGCTAAGATCTTTGACCCGTTAGGATTTTTGGCTCCTTCTACAATCCTGTTCAAAATTTTGTTTCAAGAGCTTTGGGGTTCTAAAGTTAAAATAGGATGGGACGACCCTTTGCCATTAGAAGTAGCTGACAAATGGATTTCTTATCGGAAGCAACTTTCTTGTTTTGAGAACCTTCGCGTCCTAAGAAGATTTAAATCAGATTCCGAAAGTTTCGAACTAATCGGATTTTCAGATGCGTCAGAAAAGGCTTATTCTGCTGTGGTGTACGCTCGTAGTTTTTCGGATCATGGACGCCCTTCTATTCAACTAGTGGCAGCTAAAACGCGAGTGGCACCAGTGAAGCAGGTAACAATTCCTCGACTTGAGCTCTGTGGAGCTCTCCTATTATCTCGCTTAATTGAACTTATCAGATCATCGTTAGACGCTAATCCTACTCGAATTTTCGCATTTTGCGATTCTCAAATTGTTTTATCATGGCTATCCTCTTCTCCGCGTAGATGGAATACTTTTGTAGCAAATAGAACGTCAGAAATATTGAGTATCTTGCCTCGGTCTTGTTGGAACTATATTTGCTCAGCCGAAAACCCTGCGGATTGTGCATCGAGGGGAATAGAACCTAAGAATCTTCTTAAGCTCGAGTTGTGGTGGAAAGGCCCAACATGGCTGCAGTTGGATTTGAATCAGTGGCCGATAAACCTCAATATTTTGGAGGAACATATTCCCGAGGAAAGGAAAAGGCCGGTTGCTGTGTATCTCTCGGGCCCAGCAGAGCATTTTTTAGAAACTCTAGCTACAAATTTGTCGTCTTGGCGGAAATTGGTAAGAGTAGTTGCATTTGTTCGTCGTTTTACACAGAACTGTAAATGTTCAGCTACAAATCGTTTAAGTGGCATTCTATCTTTAGAAGAGACTCAAATTAGTAAGAAAATCTGTCTGCTGTGGTCCCAACAAGAGTTTCGTGATGCAATAAATGCTCTCAAGGCTGGGAAATCGCTTTCAAAAGGCTCTAAACTACTTTCACTATCTCCCTTTATTGACGATGCTGGTTTACTTCGAGTAGGTGGAAGAATTGCTAACGCTAGTGGTGTCCATTTTAACATTAAACATCCAATTATATTGCCCAAAACTCATATTTTTACAAAACTAATATTAACAGAGGCTCATCGAAGATACCTTCATGTCGGCGTATCAGGACTTTTTAATCTTATTCGGCAGGAGTACTGGATATTTGGCAGTCGGAATTTAATACGAAAGATTGTCCACGATTGTGTCACATGTTTTCGCCAACGACAGTCAACTTCAACCCAACTAATGGGTAATCTTCCTACTTCTCGCATTGAACCATCGCATGCCTTTACACATACAGGATGTGATTACGCTGGACCTATAACGATTCGCTTGTCCACGGGCAGAAAACCAAAATTGATAAAAGGATACATCGCGTTATTTGTTTGCATGGCTACCAAAGCGCTTCATCTTGAAATGGTATCGGATTTAACAGCCGAGGCGTTCCTGGCAGCTCTTAAGAGATTTATAGCAAGACGAGGTAAATGTAGTGTAATTTATTCAGACAATGGCACCAATTTCCAGGGAGCTGCTCGAATATTAACGGAAATGCACAAGTTAGTGCACTCCAAGGAGTACAACGATAAGATCTCGGAAGCATTATCAGCAGAATGCATCAAGTGGGAATTTATTCCACCACATAGCCCTCATTTCGGTGGGCTTTGGGAAGCCGGTGTTAAGCTGGTGAAACAACATCTTCGTCGCGTGGTTGGAAACAATATCCTTACCTTTGAGGAAATGAGCACTCTATTATCCCAAATTGAGGCTTTATTAAATTCTAGACCCCTATGTCCTCTTTCTGATTCCGATTTAAACCCATTAACGCCTTCTCATTTCCTTATAGGGAGACCGTATACTGCAATAACAGAACCAAGTTATTTGGAGATATCGCCTAATCGCTTGCGACGCTGGGAACTTATTCAAAACATGACACAAGGGTTTTGGCGGCGATGGAGCACCGACTACTTGACATCTGTGCAACAGCGTCCTAAATGGAGAAACATTGCACCAAATTTTCGCATCGGAGACTTAGTGGTCGTTAAGGAATTAAATTTGCCACCTTCAAAGTGGGCGATGGGAAGAATCGAGGAGATCCATCCAGGACGAGATGGGCATGTACGCGTAGTCACCCTTCGAACAGGTTCTGGTGTATTTAAGCGCCCTATAACCAAGCTTGCTCTTCTACCATGCCCCTGAAATCCTTCAGGGGGTGGCGGCATGTTAAAGATTGAATCAAGATTGCTTATTTAAATACTTATCAAACAAAAAATTACTTAAATACTTATGCAAATTTTGAAATTTCTATTTGCCTAATTTCTTTTAACCTTTATGTACAATATGTTAACTTAGACAAATCCTAATTTACCCTATGATGTAATTAATTGCTCTCTTTAATTGAATTCGACTTATCAAATATAAATCCGTGGTAGTTGCTGTTATCATTTATCGAAACCTGTTTCCATCGTATGATGCGCTACTGTATTACTCAGGAGAGCATGCTATGGTTCAGTTTTTCTTTTCTATTGTGTAAATTTGCACTTGGTAAAACAAATTTTGATACTCGATCTCTTTTCGTAGCAACCACCAACCGGATCAGACGTTTTTTCCATAAAGTTAAATTAGCGATTCTTTTTCCTCGATTGATCTGATTGAAACATACAGTCCAATAAAATTTATAACGTTGCAAGTTGTTTTTTTTTTCTTTTCAATAAACAATTATTCATTGCAATCAAGATCAAATTGGTCCATCGGAGCCGGATTAGTTCGCGTTTATAAGAAAAAATTAAAACTTTATATTAATTTCGAGATTTAGTGGTTGCTAAATACATTTGGATTTCAACGAGGTAATAAAAAGTAGTCTGGATTGTTGCTGTTGCTCTCTGCGATTGGATTGCTGTTAGCATTCATTCTGTAGGAGTTGAATACTTTTTGAGGATTCTGCAAAACTTATTAAAAAAAAAAAATCATGGAAGTGTTAAAACAGACTCGTGGACATTTTAAAGGTGCAATTACGCGTTTGCATAATTTCGCGCAAAATATCCCATCAGGTATAGACTCAGCGTTTTTAGAAGTGCGGTTAGAACGTCTCGAAGACGTGTGGAAAGACTTTTGTAAAAACCAAACCGACCTTTTTGAATTTTATTCTGCGGAAGGATATTCAGACCCGGAGTCTGATTTCGAAGCAGTCGAGTTAAAATATATTTCAACCAAAAGTGCATTTGTAACGGCAATGAGAAAACTGCTTCCCGCGCGCGATGAAGCGTCTATTACTTCAATGAACAATTTAGCTAAGAAACAGGAGGTGTTGATAGAAGAATTAGGTAAGGCTGCTTCCAACATATCAAATATGAAGACGGGGTCTGACGTTGAACTCCCATCTATAAAATTGCCAACATTTACGGGCGATTATCGGGATTGGCCAGGGTTTCGTGATATGTATGTCGCAACCATACACTCCAACAGCAAATTGTCCGCTTCGCAAAAATTCCGGTTTTTGAAATCCTCCGTACGCGATGATGCAGCAAAGTTATTAAATCATTTAACTATTTGCGATTCGAATTATGCTCAAGCGTGGGAAAAATTGGAGCGTCGGTATAATAAGCCTCTCTATATAATAAACGCACATATTGAGAACTTTTTAAAACTTTCTCCAGTTTCCACAGACGGAGGCAACCTACGGAAATTACTCGTAGTTGATCATGCGGATGAGGTTATTCGTGGTTTAACGGCTTTGAAATGCGAGGCTAGAGATCCGTGGCTTATCCTTTTATTGTTAAATAAGACAGATCCGGAAACTCGAAAGGCTTGGGCCTTAGAAAGTAAAAATTCGGAAAACTCGACTTTTCAAGAACTCATAGACTTTTTAGAAATTCGTTGTAATGCGCTTGAAGCAAGTGATTCCAAAAATCGTGGGAATAAGAACTTTCGCGTCGTTTCAAATGTAAAGAGTTTCGCGGTCGTGAAAGCCTCGTGCCCGAAATGTAGAGAAGATCATTTACTGTCCCAGTGCGCTGCATTCTTGTCCATGAGCGTGTCTTGCCGTCGGAATTTCGTGCGGGATCAGGCCTTGTGTTACAATTGTCTCGGGATGAAACATACGTCGGCGCGATGTAGGGTCAAAAGTCGTTGTTCTTTCTGTAACACTCGCCACCATAGCTTAGTGCATTCAGACACATCGAATCAAGTTTCAGATTCTTCGTTTTCACCACTTGAAACTAATGTTAATACAAGTGCTTCTGTACCCATCGTTAGCAATCACGCACGGAATCATATTCGTTCTACCGGAATATTGCCTACGGTAACAGTAAGGGTATTCGATGGCTTAGGAAGATCTTGGCTTACTCGTGTTCTTCTCGACACCGGGTCCCAGGTTTCATTTGTGACTGAGAATTTGGTTAAACGGTTAGGCTTGCGTCGTTTCCATGCACGTCTACCCATTTCGGGAATATCATCAATGGAAGTTGGAGTGACCAATGGTGCAGTAACAATTACATTGCATTCCCGTTTGGACTCAAGCAAAATTGATATTGAAGCATACATTTTGAAAAAAATTACATCCCAAACCCCTTCGACTTATTTTCCTTGTCCGGATATCTCCATTCTCAAGCACTTGCAACTAGCTGATCCCGAATTTAATATTCCTGGACCCATAGATGTTCTGCTAGGTGCCGATAAAGCGTGGAATATTCTTCGAAATCGACATGAGACTGATGAAAAAGGAAATATGGTTGCACATGAAACATTATTCGGATGGGTTGTTACTGGTAACATGCCCGATAGACAGGTTGTTGCTTTGCATGCAGGGGTGGATCTTGATGTTCTTTTAAAATCGTTTTGGGAGATTGAGGAAGTTAACAATAAGAATTCAGTTGCAAATGGCTTAGATGAGGCAGATATTCATTTTTCTAGAACTGTAACTCGTTCATCTGATAACAAGTATATGGTCGAATTGCCATTTCGACAAAATGAAATAACGTTTGGCAAATACACTCTCCGGAGCTTTATCCCGATTGCATGCAATGGAGCGTCGGTTTTTGCGGGATAAAGACCTTCATCAGGAATACTGTAAGTTTATGAAAACTTATCTCGAACTTGGCCACATGGAACGTATTCCAGAGGATGAAATTGAACCAACTTCTGGCGCTATTTTCTATTTGCCGCACCGTGCAGTTATAACAAACAAGATTCGTGTGGTTTTTGACGGTTCGCATAAGGATACGAATAATTTAAGTCTGAATGAAATGTTACATATAGGGACCCCCCTTCAAAGAAACTTAATTAATGTTTTTATTCGGTTTAGATTTCATAAGTATGTTTTTTCTGCGGACATTATTAAAATGTTTCGACAAATTTGGGTTCATCCTAAGCATAGAAATTATCAGCGGATTGTTTGGCGGGAATCCCCGTTAGATAAAATTTCGCATTTTCGTCTTTGTACGGTGACATATGGGACCTCTCCTGCACCTTTCTTAGCCATGAGAGCGCTTCGTCAATTGGCTTCTGACTATAAAACTAGATTTCCTCTAGCGTCTCATGCGATTGCGCAAGACATGTATGTCGATGATATAATGACGGGATCCGATTCTCTATCTGAAACAATTAGGCTGAAAACGCAACTTGTGGAGATGCTTTCGTGTGGAGGTCTGGAATTGAGCAAATGGAGCTCAAACTGTTGGAAAATCTTCGGTGGAAATATTGGTCAAGAAACAGTTTCGTTAGATTTGAATAGCTCTTCGCAATGGACCAAAGTTCTCGGCCTTGTTTGGAGCCCTCATCTTGACTCATTCACTTATAAAATATCCCTTGCTAATGCACTGGTGCCTACGAAACGAAAGTTGTTATCAGAGGTAGCTAAGATCTTTGACCCGTTAGGATTTTTGGCTCCTTCTACAATCCTGTTCAAAATTTTGTTTCAAGAGCTTTGGGGTTCTAAAGTTAAAATAGGATGGGACGACCCTTTGCCATTAGAAGTAGCTGACAAATGGATTTCTTATCGGAAGCAACTTTCTTGTTTTGAGAACCTTCGCGTCCTAAGAAGATTTAAATCAGATTCCGAAAGTTTCGAACTAATCGGATTTTCAGATGCGTCAGAAAAGGCTTATTCTGCTGTGGTGTACGCTCGTAGTTTTTCGGATCATGGACGCCCTTCTATTCAACTAGTGGCAGCTAAAACGCGAGTGGCACCAGTGAAGCAGGTAACAATTCCTCGACTTGAGCTCTGTGGAGCTCTCCTATTATCTCGCTTAATTGAACTTATCAGATCATCGTTAGACGCTAATCCTACTCGAATTTTCGCATTTTGCGATTCTCAAATTGTTTTATCATGGCTATCCTCTTCTCCGCGTAGATGGAATACTTTTGTAGCAAATAGAACGTCAGAAATATTGAGTATCTTGCCTCGGTCTTGTTGGAACTATATTTGCTCAGCCGAAAACCCTGCGGATTGTGCATCGAGGGGAATAGAACCTAAGAATCTTCTTAAGCTCGAGTTGTGGTGGAAAGGCCCAACATGGCTGCAGTTGGATTTGAATCAGTGGCCGATAAACCTCAATATTTTGGAGGAACATATTCCCGAGGAAAGGAAAAGGCCGGTTGCTGTGTATCTCTCGGGCCCAGCAGAGCATTTTTTAGAAACTCTAGCTACAAATTTGTCGTCTTGGCGGAAATTGGTAAGAGTAGTTGCATTTGTTCGTCGTTTTACACAGAACTGTAAATGTTCAGCTACAAATCGTTTAAGTGGCATTCTATCTTTAGAAGAGACTCAAATTAGTAAGAAAATCTGTCTGCTGTGGTCCCAACAAGAGTTTCGTGATGCAATAAATGCTCTCAAGGCTGGGAAATCGCTTTCAAAAGGCTCTAAACTACTTTCACTATCTCCCTTTATTGACGATGCTGGTTTACTTCGAGTAGGTGGAAGAATTGCTAACGCTAGTGGTGTCCATTTTAACATTAAACATCCAATTATATTGCCCAAAACTCATATTTTTACAAAACTAATATTAACAGAGGCTCATCGAAGATACCTTCATGTCGGCGTATCAGGACTTTTTAATCTTATTCGGCAGGAGTACTGGATATTTGGCAGTCGGAATTTAATACGAAAGATTGTCCACGATTGTGTCACATGTTTTCGCCAACGACAGTCAACTTCAACCCAACTAATGGGTAATCTTCCTACTTCTCGCATTGAACCATCGCATGCCTTTACACATACAGGATGTGATTACGCTGGACCTATAACGATTCGCTTGTCCACGGGCAGAAAACCAAAATTGATAAAAGGATACATCGCGTTATTTGTTTGCATGGCTACCAAAGCGCTTCATCTTGAAATGGTATCGGATTTAACAGCCGAGGCGTTCCTGGCAGCTCTTAAGAGATTTATAGCAAGACGAGGTAAATGTAGTGTAATTTATTCAGACAATGGCACCAATTTCCAGGGAGCTGCTCGAATATTAACGGAAATGCACAAGTTAGTGCACTCCAAGGAGTACAACGATAAGATCTCGGAAGCATTATCAGCAGAATGCATCAAGTGGGAATTTATTCCACCACATAGCCCTCATTTCGGTGGGCTTTGGGAAGCCGGTGTTAAGCTGGTGAAACAACATCTTCGTCGCGTGGTTGGAAACAATATCCTTACCTTTGAGGAAATGAGCACTCTATTATCCCAAATTGAGGCTTTATTAAATTCTAGACCCCTATGTCCTCTTTCTGATTCCGATTTAAACCCATTAACGCCTTCTCATTTCCTTATAGGGAGACCGTATACTGCAATAACAGAACCAAGTTATTTGGAGATATCGCCTAATCGCTTGCGACGCTGGGAACTTATTCAAAACATGACACAAGGGTTTTGGCGGCGATGGAGCACCGACTACTTGACATCTTTGCAACAGCGTCCTAAATGGAGAAACATTGCACCAAATTTTCGCATCGGAGACTTAGTGGTCGTTAAGGAATTAAATTTGCCACCTTCAAAGTGGGCGATGGGAAGAATCGAGGAGATCCATCCAGGACGAGATGGGCATGTACGCGTAGTCACCCTTCGAACAGGTTCTGGTGTATTTAAGCGCCCTATAACCAAGCTTGCTCTTCTACCATGCCCCTGAAATCCTTCAGGGGGTGGCGGCATGTTAAAGATTGAATCAAGATTGCTTATTTAAATACTTATCAAACAAAAAATTACTTAAATACTTATGCAAATTTTGAAATTTCTAATTGCCTAATTTCTTTTAACCTTTATGTACAATATGTTAACTTAGACAAATCCTAATTTACCCTATGATGTAATTAATTGCTCTCTTTAATTGAATTCGACTTATCAAATATAAATCCGTGGTAGTTGCTGTTATCATTTATCGAAACCTGTTTCCATCGTATGATGCGCTACTGTATTACTCAGGAGAGCATGCTATGGTTCAGTTTTTCTTTTCTATTGTGTAAATTTGCACTTGGTAAAACAAATTTTGATACTCGATCTCTTTTCGTAGCAACCACCAACCGGATCAGACGTTTTTTCCATAAAGTTAAATTAGCGATTCTTTTTCCTCGATTGATCTGATTGAAACATACAGTCCAATAAAATTTATAACGTTTGCAAGTTGTTTTTCTTTTCAATAAACAATTATTCATTGCAATCAAGATCAGACCCATTCATCGAATTTTGGTTTGAATTCTTGCACCAATAGGATCTTGTAAGCCCTCAAACTAAGATGTTTCCCTAAAATTTTCCAAAGGTGTTGTGAACGACGCCGATGCTATATCATCTTCCAAAGAAATTTTTGTGCGAAGACGATCGACAATACTGCGAATAGCAGTCTCAGATGGTGGATTATGTCAAGTGTAATATGGTTTAAGTGATCTATAAGTTTGGAGCCCCGAATGTACACTGACAGTTTGCAATCAGATAATTGGTTTAAGAGTTATAAATGTCTGAAGTTGGTAGTAGGTCAAAAAAAAACAAGGATCCAAGGCAAAATAGAGTACTGGAATGGTTCAGCATACTTCAAATCACTTGTAGTTTCCGAGTGATGCTAAAAAGGATGTTAATGTCCACTGGCTAACAGCCAGCTCCCTTTCAAAAAGTGTCCATAGTGTGATAAGTGGATGTGACTTGTGCTCTAATCACTTTTCAACTATCAGTTACGTTGTTTCAAGGTCCATAAATATCTTGCCAAAATAACTTCTCCAATCCAAGCTGCTGTTTCATTTTTTCCCTCGTTTTTCGATCAAACTCTTCCTCGATAAGATTTTGATCTCGGAAACTAACATTATAATCAAACAAAAAAACAATGACAATCAGCAACTTTCGTCAAACTTCGCTAAGAAGCACTAGCATTCACAACAGTACGTCGGTAGGTGCTAGACAAAAAATACTCAGCAGCTGAGTAGTAGTAGTTCTAAAGGTGGAAGTTTATATTTTCCAAACCCAATCATAGAGCCCTTGCCTGTAGGTCGTAAAAGAAAGTTTGTGGATACGCGACCTAGTTTTCCGTGTTTCACAAGCGCTGTCTAATTAACTTTTCCATAGCAAAACGGATGTGGGTGTATGAGTATATCTATGCTACGACCACTTTCCATTTGAGCTTCATTCTTCAGACATTTGTGTGTGGAGTTTTCCGTTTTCCCCCAACAGAAGCACAGCGGTACTGTGTGCTGCAGCTGAGCCCGAGACGTGCAGATACGAGTACTCCCAGGCATGTCGGCGTTTTTTGTTGTTTTGAAACTAAAGTTCCTGCAGGTACGTTGGCTGGTTTAGTATTTGATTTGACAGTTTTGATTATCTCTAAACATGTGGGTATGCGTGGCAGGTTTTCGCGTACACTCATATACTCGGTGGGAAATAGTTTGAAGCCAGCAAGGATGGAAAGATGGTAAAAGTTTTTGTTTTTGAAAGTTAATTTTTTTTTTTCTAAAATTAGTTTGACAGTTATGAATGAAATTTGAGTGCAAAAGGTGTAAAAGGTGAAAAGAATGCGCAATAATCAACATGAACTCATAATTGATACGAACTTTAAATTTTCTCTCCAATTTATCTTTGGAGTGTTAATAGGATTACGCAGATGGTCTACCAATTTTCGCAAAATTGTCAAAATAAAAGTTTTGTTGTTTAGGCCTTGGACTTTTAACGAACGATACAAATCGTTTCGTTTGGTAATCCTTTTAACGACTACCTTTTTATTTTTTGGGGACCTGAAAATCTCCTGGGTGAAGGTATCAAGCAGATGTTTCTAACATCCCTTAGAAAAAAAGTAAAAAATTTACATCGGAGGGCTGCAAACACAGGAAAATACTAAGCCTCTTAGCCGATCAAGTGTCCTTTTAGTTCGCTTGACTTTCTCTGCCATCAGCATCTTGTGCCAAAAACCCAGTGACTAATCTGCCAACTTTATCCGACATATTTGAAGCTCAGACCGGTAAGGATTTTCGAGACTAAGTCATGGTCTTGAAAAGAGGTGGTAGCAAGAGAGCCCTGTATGGACCAACGTCAGCACTAACATCTCAGAACGGATGACTGACCCCTCGTCCTAGGCGTATCAAAATGGAACTGGCCCTCCAGGCTGGGGTTTGTGCCACCTGGGTAACTTCCCGACCATGGAACAACTACAAAAATTCCGAAACGTAATCAAGCCTCGGATACGGATGGATCTTCTGTTGGCAACCCATGCAAACGATTTAACGACAACGAACTTCGGTTATGCACGTGGAACATTGGGTTCCTTAACAAATCACGTGGAGCCGAACAACAACTAGCAAGAAATCTTGTGTTTCCGCCAAGTAAACGAGCGTCTCGTAGCAATTTGCATTATGATGAAACATTTTCGCAGCTAGCACGCGATTCCCCCATCTCGATATACACAAGGGGCCTTAGAGAGCTCCTAATCAATCAATCGTCAGCCAGATGGACCATTCCGAGAAGCCAACATCGACCTAGACGGTTGCGGTTGTGAGGAATTTCGACGTCCGGTGGCTACCATCGCAAAAGATTGCCCTTTCCGAACGAGTCTCAATTTTTCTCTTAAGAGGTCCCTTGCCAATGGCATCAAACATCGAAAACCAGTGGCAACACTGCCAAAAAGCCATCAGAGATACCGCTACTGATGTGCTGAGTTTCATTCGACCACCACAACGAATCCGCTAGTTAGATGAAGAAAGCACATGGATCTAAGCTGCAAGCAGGCTCCGCTATCACTTCGGACAGCGACAGCCGCGCTGAGACCAAGCGAAGAATAATTCTTGTTTATCGCTGCTTCTTTGGGCTAAGAAGGCAACTGACTAGTACAGCCCTCTATCGAACAACAAAAGTTACCCTAATAGGAACGTAATAATCCCAGTCCTGCTCTATGGCGCAGAGGTACGGACATTATCAAAAATGGATGGGGGTGCTCTTGACTATTTTGAGAGAAACATTCTTCGAGTGATCTTCAATCCCGTCTGCATTGATGGATGTGGAGATACAACGACGAATTGTGAGATAGGTCAAACTGAGAGTCTAAAGCAGGAAGGAAGCTGGAAAATGTTGCCATAATTTTAAAACGACTAAGGGAACCTACTGGCAGACTCGCAGTCGGTACTGTGAATAAACACGGCGATGATTAACATTCCACTGTTAGGCAGAATGATACGTTCATCCTGGATGATGATGGCAAGTAATTCTGTCTTCGTAAAAATAGGTGGTGATTTTACTATCTACTCTCATGAGTTTCCTTTCAACGTCGTGTTGTCTGAAACCCGTAAGTAAATGTCAGAGACACAATCTTAAATAAGTTCGCAATAATACCCGCCTATTCGACGACAAAGATTTTAGCAGAACATAGTGAGCTACTTGTGGCACATTTTCAAGTATTATAGCAAAGGGTCAAAGATTGGTTGGGGCCAAATTAGGTGATTAGCAAAAAAAAAAAGTCCCCTGTCGCGACGCAGTCAGGCAGACTACAATCTGGTTTACTGTCGGAAAGCAGTAAAGTCTCTGACCTCTTAAAGACTCCATAAAAAAGAGTTATACTATCAACATAGCGTCTCATGTTATATGTGAACATCTGTCGTGTAGACTTAAGTTCACGGGATGACCATACATCCATGCGAGCAAGGATATGCCTTGCCATCGCTTTCCGTCAATTCCTTTGATACCAATTCGGAACTGTGTTGAGAACACAGTTCCACCCTTGGTATGAGTGGAGACCTACATAAAACCTCTTGCTATTTGTTGCGACACTACCCTGCTAGCGAAAACCCAAAACCATCACCGAAGGCTTCATGTTCTCTCGCACCTTTGAGCGTATCCGAGTAGGTCCAGCAACAATTTCACCTCCCGTAACGATTTCGATGATCCTGCGATCCCATCAAAATGCAGTGAGTTCGGCCTTCCGACTCGTTGAGGTAAGTCTTGCTTACTCATGCCAGTTGGAAAGTGGTAAGAGGGTTTACTTCTGTGTTCGCAGATACCTCATCCCTTTAACTGATTATTCATAAAATAGTTCACCGCCATCAGAGTTGCGTATGGTGTTTGTAGGTATATCCGCTTGAGAGACAGATGCAAGTCTTTCTAATGGAGGGTCAATTCTTATGTTGTCGACCTAACAGCATTCCTTTTTCATTCAAATTCCGGTCGAAACCATTCCAAAGTAGAAGGGAAGTCACTTTTGTATTTGCGCAGCAGCAGGAGTTGTTATGCCACTGCACTAGACTGCATGTCAAGAGACTCTTCTGCGTGTTGTACCAAAGACAGATTTTTTAAAAAAGGAAAGTGGATTTGAAACTGGGATGGCAACGATTAGTATAAGGCCTCGTAGAAGTAGCATCTTCCGACAGGTGCTGGTTCCTTAAATGACGAGAATGAGCCTCTGCAGCCGAACATCTTGAAGCTCTGCTAATAAGTCCTACTTCACGCCTCCCCGTGGCGCCATCTGGGAATCTCACTAGAGGTTGTGAAGTGAAGGGGGCAAATGGCGAGTTTTCTGCGCCATTAACTAGGATTAGTGTCAGAAAAACAAAACAAGACCTTATCCGAGCTACTCCGACATATTTGGAGCTCAGGCCGGAAAGGATTTCCAGGACTTAGTCAGGGTCTTGGAAAAGAGATGGTGGCGGACGAGCCCTATAAGGGCCAACGGCAGCGCTCATATCCCGGAACGGGTTACTGGCTTCGGTGTAACCGACCCCTCGTCCTAGGGGCACTCAAAATGGAACTGGTCCTCCAGGTTAGGGGTTGTGCTGCCGGGGTAACTGCCCGGCCATTTAAAAAAGAGAAAGTTACGAAGCATCAACAAGCCTCGGATATGGACGGATCTGCTGTTGACAACCCACGCAAACGATTTAAGGACAATAAGATTCGGCTTCGGATATGCACGTAGAATGTTAGATCCCTTAATAGACCACGTGCAGCCGAGCAACTAGCGGAGGCCCTAGACCGCTGCAAAGCAGACATAACCGCCATTCAAGAAATACGATGGGATGGGCCGGACAAAAAGAAGATGAAAAACTGCGACATCTACTACGGCAATTGCTATCGACAGCAAAAGCAGCGCTTATATGGATGCGGATTTGTTGTCGGAGGCAGACTAAGACGAGAAGTCCTCAGCTTCCGGCATGTGAGCGAGCGCCTCGTAGCAATCTGCATCAAGGCTAAATTCGCCAACATAGGCCTCATATGCGCGCATGCCCCCACAGAGGAGAAAGATGACGACACCAAGGATGCCTTCTACGAGCTCCTCAAAAAGACCTACGAGCAATGCCCTAGCTATGACATTAAAATTGTCCTCGGTGATTTTAATGCAAAGCTAGGAGGGTATCTTTGGTGGAACAACCGGAAAATATAGCCTGCACAACACTACCTCCGATAACTAATTCAGGCAAATCGACTTTGCGGCGGGGCGAAACATTGTCGTGGCTAGCACAAGGTTCCCACATCTCGACATACACAAGGGGACTTGGAGAACTCCTGATCAATCCACAGTCAACCAGATTGATCACATTGCGATCGACGCAAGACACTCCTCCAGAATTATGGATGTCCGTACGTTCCGAGGAGCCAACATCGACTCGGACCATTACCTTGTTATAGCTAAGGTAAGGTTGCGGATATCCCAAACTACGCCAAGACAAACTAATGCTGTGAGAAAATTCGACGTCAGACGGCTACAATCGCAAGAGATCGCCAAGTCCTTTTCCGATCGAGTGTCTCTTAATCTCTTAAGAGGTCCAATGCCGCCAGCATCAAGCATCGAAGACCATTGGAAACACTACCAAAACTGCTGGGTTTCACTCGTCCACCACAACGAAAGCCCTGGTTCGATGATGAATGCCGGCAAGCACATGAAGCTAAGCAAGATGCATATAACGCGGCGCTGCTTAGAAAGACCAGATCTGCTCATGAGCTCTATGAGCGGAAGAGGAGAGACGAACATCGGCTTCTCAGGAGGAACAAGAAAGAGCATGAGAAGCGCGCGATCGAGGAAATTGAGAGATGCTACTCCAGGAATGAGGTCCGGAAGTTTTACCAAAAGGTAAGAAAAGCATGCAACGGACCCAACCTCGAACCGAAGCCTGTAGAGATGAACAAGGGAACATCGTAGTAGAATCGCAGTCGATGCTGAGGATTTGGAAAGATCATTTCTGCAGACTATATAACGGCGATGACGGACCAAATACCGCTGTCAGGCAGAATCAACCTTTCAACCTGGACGATGATGACCAACAATTCCGTCCACCCGACCTGGATGAAGTGAAGATAGCCATATCGAAGCTTAAGTCAAACAAAGCTGCTGGAGCGGATGGCCTGACTGCCAAGCTCTTCGAAGCGGACGGCGATGACTTGGTAAGGAGCATACACCAACTCATCTATAAAATATGGTCGGACGAAACTAATGCCGATGAATGGAACGTCAGCATTGTTTGTCCAATTCTTAAGAAAGGAGACCCTCTGAACTGCGCCAACTACAGAGGCATCAGTCTCCTTAACATTGCATATAAGATCTTATCCGCCGTATTGTGTGAATGCCTGAAGCCGTTCGTCAACAACCTGATAGGTCCATATCAGTGTGGCTTCAGGCCAGGAAAGTCCACCATCGACCAGATATTCACACTACGGCAGATCTTGGAGAAGACCCATGAGCTTCAGATCGATACCCACCACCTATTCATCGATTTTAAGGCCGCGTATGACAGCATCTATAGAGACGAGCTATACAGAGCAATGTCTAGTTTTGGCATCCCTGCCAAACTCGTCCGACTGTGCAGGATGACGATGGAGAATGCACGCTGCTCCATCAAGGTCGGTAAAGATCTCACCAACACGTTTGATGTCCAGAAAGGATTTAGGCAAGGCGATGCGCTGTCATGCGATTTCTTCAACATCGTACTTGAAAGAATAGTGCAAAACTCACGAGCAAACACAAGAGGCACTATCTTTCAAAAGTCCGTCCAACTACTCGCATAGACGACGATATTAACACAATCGGGAGAAAGCAGTGTGATGTCAGTGGCGCTTTCGCGAGTATTGAGACGGAAGCGGCGAAAATGGGTTTAGCGGTCAATGAGGGCAAGACCAAGTATATGCTGTCAAGCAAAAAGGACAACCAACACCGACGTCTCGGACAGAACGTCACCCTCGACAGATATAACTTTGAGGTAGTTAAGGACTTTGTCTACCTAGGCTCCGCTATAAATACAGACAACGACACCAGCGCTGAGATCAAACGAAGAATAACTCTTGCCAACCGCTGTTTCTTTGAGTTAAGAAGGCAATTGAGTAGCAAGCCCCTCTCTCGGACTACAAAAGTCACTCTTTATAAGACTTTTATAATCCCGGTCCTGCTCTATGGCGCAGAGGCATGGACATTATCAAAAATGGATGAGGGTGTTCTTGGTTGCTTCGAGAGAAAAATTCTTCGGGCGATCTTTGGTCCCGTCTGCATTGACGGTGAGTGGAGGAGGAGATACAACGACGTACTGTATGGACTGTACAGCGACATGGACCTAGCCAGAAGAGTGAAGATCCAAAGACTGAGACGGCTGGGTCATGTAGAGCGCATGGACACCAATGCTCCGGTCCGAAAAGTCTTCGAATCCGCCCCCGAGGGACAGCGCAGTAGAGGGAGGCCAAGACTCAGGTGGCGCACGCAAGTGGAAGAGGACCTCAGCTTAGCGTGCGAAACTGGAGGCAGCTAGCCAGGGATCGAGCTGGTTGGAGAAGCTTGTTGACTGAGGCCCAGGTCCACCCCGGACTGTAGCGCCACCTAAAGTAAGTAAGTAAAGGATTTGAAACTGCAACCAATTATATGAATATCAAGGTGAGGTAGATTTATCGTTGAGGTTAGATCAGAGCCTGTCATGTTAGGAAGAGCTCCACGTAGTCGACTGTTCTATGGAGTTTTTTAAAAGCAACAGTGATATATTTTCCAAAACCTTGTTCCAGCAGAAAACCGACCCCTTACCATAGAAGTACGAGTATAGAGCCGGAGAACCTTCCTGTGTGACAAGTCCAGCGTCTTGTAAAATTTTCGCGCCCATCCTTCTCAAGGGATCACACGAGTTGGTAGGGATGTTTTATCTTGATAAAGGATGCATTTACAAATCAGTTTTGTACAAATGTTGTTCGGCCATTCCTTTCATGCTCTTTACCATCAAGTAAATCTGGCTCATAGGTCCGAAGCTTTGGCAAGCATTCTTTCCGATTTTTGGTTCAAAGACTTCGTTTAGTGTTCGATATACATGCCAGTGCCAGGCTAGCAGTGAGAATTCTCTCCATTTTGGTAGCATAACTGGCTTTGTAAATTCAGTGCCAGTTGACTTAAAACCATCAGAACAGGAAACAGCAAGTTCGACAACCTCATCCGTCATCACATCAGATATCAGCAACTGCATTATTGCTAATAGTACTCCAGCTCGAAATGAACTCGGAATGTGTCCTAATCCACCACCAAGAGAGAATGCAGCAGAAGAACACCTCTCCACAGACAAACTTGGCACGCTCGAAAGTCATATTGGTTGAAGCCCAAGTCAACTCTTGTTTTGTAAATGATAACCATGTAATCCATCCATTAAATTTGACAGATTTGAAATTATTTCACTCACTGACGTAACAGATATTCAAAACACCTTGATAGAGTACCTATAAAACCTATTAAAACTTATATGCGACACTTGCCGAATACCAAAAGGCAAGAATTCCCAGAGCCGAAAAGTGATATACCCAAAAGTAATCCATTATAGCACTCGCATTTGTGCAGATGTTCATATGTTATTCCCTCGTACCCAGCGGCTACCGAAGACTATGAGAACCAGTGGAAACTCATTCAAACCGTAAGAGTATCTCCCATGCAAATCCTTTTTCTCGCATGAGACTTGAACAAATATTTACGAAAAGCCAAGCATTTATTTGAAGTGGAACAATTTATCCATCTTTCGCCATAATCCCTGCCATTTCTGCTGTTCGCCAACCGACAACAATTCATCTGTCTGTCTGTTGTTAGTGGTCTATACCATAGTCTCTAGAACCATAGAAAACGTTGCACAACAAAAAAAACAACAAATAAACCGCATTCAACTCTTCAGGCAAACAGTGTTTGGCTCGGGTACATCGGTACGTATGTATGAGCACTCGTACATCCATTCGCTCCAAGAATTCAGCTATCCCATGCCATGTTTGATGGAATTAAGTTTCAGAGTCATTCAACTGGGACTGAAGATGGGGGGAGTGCAACAAACGCTCAACATCGTTAATTCCGAACGACTACATTGCGAATGCTTATCCTTTAGAAATTTTTGTCTATTTTCTTATATTTGATGAAGACTCCTGTTGCATCCCTTAAGAAGTATTCATACCATGGCATTGCCAAAGGGCGGAATGTATTTGGATCTTCTCTCTGAATAATGGTTACAAGGTTGTTCTTCTAAAAGCTAGACTTGAGCTAGCCACGGTATAGCAGTGCTAAGATTGAAGAAACATTTTGGATCGATTTTTGCCAAAAATAGCAGCACCCGAAGGCAATCTACCCCAGTAACTCTGTTACTCTGGTGAAATACTCGTACTTTCCACTTGAAAGAGCTTTCTACTTCTTCTTCTTGTCCTTTCTCTTGGTTTTATTCCCTTTGTTGTTGTTCTTTATCTTCAACCTTCCTTAACAATGTTGGGGAAGATTTACTTAAATGTTTTCTAAATGTTTGATGAGTCGACGGCACCTCCTACTTTTGCTTACCCATTTCTGCCATCATAGGGATTGGGATTGGGATTGGGATTGGGATTCATTCCTTAATCCTGAGTGCTTGCGAGTGCATCTGCTAGCATTTCAGCTCCGCCAAAGAGCCTTGAAATCTCAGGGGTTAGGGGTATGGTATTGTTGAAATACCAAGCTGAGCAAACATGTGTGGTATGCCTCTGTACGAGTATGTGTGTTTTTGTGCGAAAGGAGGTTACTACAATATATTGTGAAGAAGAAGAGAACTCTAGTTGGGGGTTGTGAGGTGGGTGAAAACGGTGGGACCACATCCACTTAAGATTGGATTTACATTTGCTGAGCTGACAAGTGACAAGTGCGGTAGCAGATGAATATTTTGTTTTCTCAAACAAAAGTGAAACGCAAAAAAGTGTTGAAAACGCGTCGCCTCTCGGTGAGGGGTGGTGGCCTGGAGTGCTTTGCTGTGACAAGTGTAACCAGAAGCCAGGGTGCGGAATTGGGTGTTGTTTGTTTTCAACAGTACGTTTCAGTTGTTCTCGTCATTCTCCTTTTTTTTTGTGGAGAAATTGAATTTTCATTTTCCGGAAGCGCAAAGCGAGGCGTGGAGCGATATTTTCATTTAATTTTTGGATGAGCGTAAACATTTTAATTGAAGAATAAATTTGAATGCAAGGATCATTCAGAGAGTAAAGGTTTCAGATACATAGATAGCCTTTGTTTACTTTTATTTGTGTGGCGCAATGCAGCTAAGTGCTACGACTCATGGCTTTTGGGGAGCAATTGAGTATTCGTACGTAGAAAGTTTACGATGTCGAGTTGAAATGGTTTAGTTTAAGTCGTTGAATCGAGTGGATGAGTGGATTGGGAACAAAAGAAAAATTCAATGAAACTGCCATCAGGGTTGGCAATGATTAAGGCACCACGAATTAATTCACAGAATTAGAGAGGAAAATGAAGTGAAAGGAATCAGGGAATCCCAGTAAATGCCATGGGAAGACTTTTAAATGTTGCTTTCTTTCTTTGGTTGGTTTTCGTGGTTACATTTCAAATGGCATTGACCTTAACATCCAATCAAGGTGAACTGAATTCAATGTCAACAAGTAGACGTTTGAAATTATTTTTGTATTTAATTGTTCTCCATTAGATTGTACACTCTTAACAATAGGCGTAATTGTATTAAGGACATTTACTTTCGTATTATATTTTTGGAGCAGAAGATACTTTTACATCTCTTACTCTCATAAAATGTCTGAATACATACGGGCACTTCCCACACTTCAACTTTTGTCTTTCTGGTGTCCTCGGCTATATAGTTTTGTACTTTGTAGAAGCTATGCCAGCACTTGTTGTTTTTGGATGTTGCGCTTCATAAAATCAGACTTTTTTTGATTGTGATTGAATGAAACCCTACATGTCAGTTGGCAGAGTGTACAAAATACAGACAGTAACAAGTACTCATTACTTGTTGCAAGAGCCATTCGGATTAAATGATGAGAGCTACTCTAAGAGCCTCTTGTCTTTTCCACGATGCTGTGTCGTCGTATGTGACTGCATTCAGAGCACATTATTTTATTGAACCACTGGCGCTTTCACTCCACACATAGGTAGTACTATAGATTTCGATCCCTCTTAAAACTTTTTCCGTAGATACTTTTTTTTGGACGTGAGCTGTGACCTTTCCCGAAGTAGCAGGAAAATCTGTTCCTAAGCAAACCATAGAATCCAATTTTTCATAGCACACTATTAGTGGTCTCCACAGGCAATTTTCATGCAATGATACAATATATGGCATTCTATGAAATATTGCTCGTGGAGACGCCGTGTTAGCTTTGGAATTTCTATAGACGTTGCTCTTGATTATTAGCACAATTTTCTGAATTCTGGGTCAAGTATCGGAAATAAAAAATGAATGACTAATGGATCTCAGAAGCATACGTCAACTTTTAAGTTTTTCTACCGTACAATGAACTTGTTCTAAGGTCAATAATTTTTAGAGGGCTCGGTTGGATTCATTACACTCAATCAAAACAATTTTTGTTTACTTACCCTCTTTTGAATATAAATTGTGTTGACCCCAAAATTAAAGGTATAGCCAACAGTGCAAAAAAAAAAATGACGTGCAACTTACGAATAAAACAAGCTTATCGTGATGGAATATATTTCCAAGCATTAAAGACAAACTAAATATTATTAATTCGCGTTTGGTCGTGTTGGTGGCACCTGTTTTGGTAGCATATTAAGAGCCAGCATAAGATCCACTGCGTACATCAATTTGGTGAAGAGAAGATACTTGCACTTGAAATTTCATGGGCATCAAGCTCTTTTGTCCAAAACGGGGTGGGATGTGTTCAAATCTGATATTCACAGAATAAATGCTAGTGTGGCTTAGGGCTCCGTTCTGACACCGACACTATTTTTAATTTTCATCGATGACCTCCTATCTGCTTCCTATAATCCAATACACTCCCTTGCTGACGACAATACTCTCTGCTTTTCATACGGCAGTTAGCATACACCAAGTCCTGATATTATCAGCATCACTAAATGGGAAACCAGAAGAGCCGCAGACAAAAGTAGCAGCACTTTTAACAAGAGGATGAATTCCCCAGATGGAATCAACGGTGAAGAAAAGTTCCGGAGCAAATGAGACCTTCGCTGGGCATTCACGTGGAATGTTAGGTCTCTTAATAGGCCGCGTGCAGCCGAACTATTAGCAGAGGCTATAGACTGCTGCAAAGCAGACAAAACCGGCATCCAAGAAATCCGATGTCCTCGGCTATTTTAATGCAAAGCTGGCAATAGAAGGCATCTTTGGTAGACCTGTCGGAAGATATAGCCTGCACGTGGTTCCTAAATACCGATATTCATAAGCGGACTTGGAAAACTCCTGTTCAATAAACCGTGGACTAGATTGACCACATTGCGATCGACGCAATCGTTTTTCTATTCGAGTCTCTATCCTCTATCAGCAGCATTAAGGATTAAAGGTATGTGGCAACACTGCCAAAAGGCCATCAGATATGCCACTGATATGCTGGGTTTCACTCGACCACCACAGCAAAACCCCTAGTATGATGACGAATGCAAGCAAGTACATGGAGCTCAGCATGATGCACTCATTGAACTCAATTTGGCGCTGTAAAAAAAGATTAGAGCTGCTCACAAGCTCTATGAGACGAACACCGGCTTATCAGGAGGGAAAGAGCATGAGAACCCCGCGGTCAAGGAAATTGAGAGATGCTACTCCAGGAATGAGATTCGGAGTTTTACCAAAAGGTAAAAAGCACAGGCCACAGATACAGGCCCCGAACCGAAGCCTGTAGAGGGCACATCGTAATAGAGTCGCAGTCGTTGCTAAGTATTCGAAAAGTCAGACTGTATAACGGCTATGATGAAACAAATACCGCTGTCAGGCAGAATAAGCCTTTCGACTTAGACGATTAGACCAACAATTCCGTCCACGCGACGTGGATGTGAAGTGAAGATAGCAATACCTAAGCTGAAGACCAACAAATCTGATGGAGCAGACAGCCTGACTGTCGAACAATGACTTGGTAAAGAGCATACACCAGATCATTTGTAAAATATGTCCGATAAATGGAACCTCAGCATTGTTTGTCCGATTTTCAAGAAAGGAGACCCTCTGAACTGCGCAAACTACAGAGGCACCTGTCTTCTTAACATCGCATACAAGATCTTATCTGCCATTCGTCAACAACCTGATAGGTCCATATCAGTGTGGCTTCAGGCCTTGAAAGTCCACCATCAACCAACCGTTCACTCGACGGCAAATCTTGAAGAAAATCCGTGAGCTTCAGATCGACATATACCAGTTATTCATCGATTTTAAGACTGCGTGTGACAACAGCCATAGAGACGAACTATACCGAACAACGTCTATTTTTGCCACCCCTGCCAAACTCGTCCTTCTGTGCAGCACGATGATGGAGAATGCACTCTGTTCCATCAAGTTCGGTAAAGATCTCACCGAGACCTTTGATGTAAAAATAGGATTTTGAACAAGGCGGTGGGCTCTCATGCCATTTCTTCTTCATCATTCTTGAAGGAATAGTGCAGGGGTACAATCCTTCAAAAGTCCATCGAATCACTCGCATACGTCGATGATATTAACATAATTGGAAGAAAACAACGTGATGTCAATGGCCCTTTTATTCTACTGAGTATTGAGACAGAAGCGGCGAAAATGTGCAAAGCTGTCAACGAGGGCAAGACCAAGTAGATATATGAGGTCAAGCAATACGGACACCCAACACCGACATCTCGGACGTAACGTCACCTTCGACAGATATAACTTTGTGTGCCAAGGCTCCGCTATAAATTCAGACAACGAAACCAGCGCTGTGATCAAACGAAGAATAATTCTTGCCAATCGCCGATTCTTTGGTCTTCTTTGTTTTGTTTTTCATCATTAAGTATTGTACTACGCGTATTTGAGTAGTTAACTCGTCGACACAACCTATAACTTGGAGGGCTTGATCCGTCAAATGTTAGTGCTAATAGGCAACTGAGGGATTGAAGCTGTCTTTGTTATAAGCATCTTCCTATCCGTGCCCATACTTAAACAGTTTGCTTTTGATTCTGCCACACTTAAGGTAGGACTACCTACATTATTCTATGTCCTTTCTGACTTCGTTCGGCGCCTTAGCACCGATTCCAGTGGGCAGGAAACCTAAAGGAAAACCAAACGAAACGTTGCTTTTGCCTAGCAGTGAGGGTAGCTTTTGGTTGGATGACTAAAGCATATATAATACCTTGTTTCAAGTATTCCGGGTCACCCGAAATCACAGGTTTCAAGTCTGTATCCTTGGGATTTTCTACGAAATATTCTTTTGCAATGGCAAATGAAAAGCCAGGATACCATTGACATTGGCTAGAAGATGGCCATTATAAAGACTCAAAAGTAGAACAATGCTTATCCGGTTGGTGCTAAAATAGCAAGCAAAGTATCATTTTTTATAGCTTCGCAGAAACCCTTGCAGATATTTTCATGGTTCGTCTAGTTCATCAAATCAAATGTACAGGACACATACTTTCTGAAAGACATTCATTAAACAAATTTTCGCACCACCATATGCGTCCTCCTGACACATGACAAATTTCAATTCTCGTTCTCTCTCTGTAGATGAATTGTTTTCTGATTATTTCTAAGCATTTCAACAGAATTCCATTTAATTTTCCCAAGGCTTGTTGAAACAATATCTCAAAGATTTCCACTTCCTACGAAGAGTTCTACACACATATGTATGTAGATACATTCATACCATCACTCCTTTGGTCTAGTTTTGTTAAAACCAAACTGTTACAACGATCAATTGCTCGTTGCACCCCCTTCTGGATTATTCTGTTGGAAAACCACCACGGTAAGCGGAAAAATGGAGAAAAAAAAAAAAATCCGCCCTTTCATCCGTTGGGCAAACTTTTACAGCTATTCTCCGATCCGACACGTCTTGCCTTAGCATTGGTGCTCCAAATCCGGCATATACACGTACCCACCAACCTCCAAGGTCTGCTCTGGAAAAAAAGGAAATTATTGGAAAATCGCTGGTCATTTATGGATGAAAATAAATTCGCTGCCATCCTTCGACGCTTTGGGACTCGTAAGAGCCATAGACCGCACAAATATGTTTTACGCTTTGCGGTGTCCAACATTTCAACTTTTCGTTTTTTGTTTTTGTATTTCTCGGGAAACAGCTCTTGACTTGATCCAAAGAGAGGGTGTTGAATGCACGCTATGGTGGGATTACTATGTCTATGCGCATTGAATGGTGTGAAATATCAGATTTTCACTAGAATCGAGCGGATTCGACCAAATACAGAAAGTTTAATCATGATTTTACCCTTCCCTCCTCGAATGGATGAATCTGCACGAGTCCTGGTCCATTGTACGAATATGTGAAGGGGTGATATATTGTATAGGCATTTTGAGGGTTTTAGGCGGAAGCCATTGTGAAGCTTTGAATCAATGTTTCACTGAAAATCATCTCTTTTCTATGAGTTCAACAAAAAGTTATGGAAACATGTGTAGGCCGTTGATTCCGAACAATAATGAACATCGCAGAACACACTCTGGTCTACTATTCTGAGTATTGCTGGCGACGGATCCATGGGAGTAGTGTACGCGTATGTGTTTGAAACTGAGACTTGGCCATCTTCGGCTATGGCTGGATTGTTCTCATGCCACCACTATTGAAACAAGCAATTTGAATTTGAATGGTGAAGTGGATATTGGGACTATGCTTCGCAATGAAGAGCTGTGCATCATTCGATTGCTGCACTCCAAAAAGTGTCTTTAGAGCTGATGAATTGAAATTGTACACTAGACGTAAGCGGAACGGGTAGTTATGTATTCAATCCATTCACTATTATTACGGCTGATTGTAGCAGAGTATTACGTATGGCATAAATTCGAGTGGCAATGATAACATTTCGATCATAAGTAGGTCTAAGTTGGGGGACGATATGGACCCGCCTAAACCAACATTGAGAAGGCGATTTGAAATTTTGACCGCCGTGCGTTTGGGTAAGGTATAATGATTGAGGAAATATCTACACATAGAGGGGGAACCTTATTTATTCTAGGTGCTCCGACAACCTATCCGGTGAACATGGAGTATTAGCCATGCTAGCACAAATTCTCACTGTTTCATCGTGCTTATGTAGCGCGTTGTGCAACCTACAATACTTTGTTATAATCTACTCCACGAACAGTTCCAATTTAGCTGATTGAAAGCTGGAAAAACAAAGATTTAAGAAACTTTTAGTTTGGAATTGTACTCGTAGTATGATTATCGTTTTGAGGTTATTATGCGCGTATAACCAGCTTCTACCATTGTTGTCTCACAGTCGAAAGCTTTTTGAAATAAATAGAAACGATAAGAAAGAGCAGTTTGACCTAGGAAAACAAAGGTAGCCCATGTCATAATAGATCATGGCTAATGTCGTTATTTGCTTCTATAAAGTCCATTTACTAAGGCATCCTCGGCTCCTCTTCAATCTAAGTCGGGATGAGACATAGTTTCAAACAATTGCCCTAAGATGTTGGAATAGAGCTTGGTGAGGATATTGACAAGGCCGTCGAATAAGGGATGAAAAATTAGCCAACGCAGTAAAAAACAAAGTGAAGCTGATAGATAATCTCAATAGAAGAAGGCATGTCGGCCAAAATTAGCAGTCAAAAAGTTGGTCAACTAAACTACATAGTTGATGAGCAAATTCGTGACAAAAAATGACATAATCTTTGATAGAAACGCCCTGGTTAGTAAGTAGACAGGAGCCTAAAGGTACAGCCCAAAAACTAGATAGAAATTGGTTTGGAGTGGGTGAGAAAACCATTTTTGCGTTAATTTAAATCAACTTCTCGCAAACTTCCATTGTGAACATATTTTTACTATTTCTTTTGCTGCTTGATTACATTCGAGACCAAAATCTAATTTTGCAATGGCCATTACTCTCCCTAGGTAGCTGGCTCTTCCCCAGTTTTATATGGATGCTTTTAGCGATAGCAGGAGAGAATGCAGTCTTTAAACTATCTTATGCCTTAGGCACGTTGTTGGTGTTGCTTTACAGGTGTTTAGAACTCAACATTCGCATATATAAAACATATTCAATTCCAACAAAATTATCATGTAATCAATTCATATTTGAACTCTATTATACATATTACACTCATTTGTCTGAGAATTATTGTACTCTTATACTCTAATTGTAACTCAATTTTCTTTTACATTCGTTTTATCTTTGCTATCAATACTTGTATAACAGTTTACGCTTGCTTAGAATTGTTCAATAAATTTTCTCTTTCACTTGGATCAAAACCACAGAAGGCATCACACCAGGAGAAAACAAATAAGTATCAAATTGTACAATATAAACTAAGTTATTTGTTTGTTCTCATTTTCCTCTTTTTTTTCATTTACTGGGTATTTTGTTTCAATCATAAAATCTGGTCCTTCTTAGCCGAATAATTTTTATCTATTATGTTGAATCAGTTAATTAACAATTAAACCTCGATCAATTTAATCGTGCAATTAATAATCGAACTATTCTGTCGTTGAAAAATACTGCACTGTAGAGCGTGTTTTGCAATAAGTGAAAGACTTTCATTCGTTTAAACTTGCTAGTTTTTTTTCAATTTCCTCTAACTATGAATGTACTTAAACAAAAGCGCGGCAACGCAAAAGCTTGTTTAACACGTGCTGTAGAATTTCTCAAATCTATCGAACCTTCAACTACCATCGAGATGCTGGAAATTCGTTTAAGCAGAGTGGTTGAAGCATGGGGTGAATTTTCGTCGCTTCACTATGATTTTTTAAAACACGTGGAAGAAAATGAAATTGCAGAATACGAAGCTGATTTCGGTGTATACGAAACAAAATATTTCGAGGCGCACTCTGGGTTAAAAAAAGCCATTCGTGAACGGGAAAATTTGGAATAACCTAACCCCAATTTTAAAGATTCCGTATTAGATCGCATTGCTGATCAGCAGACCACGTTTTCAAAAAATTTCTTTTGTTAAACAAGGTCGATAATGAGACAAAGCATGCGTGGGCAGAGGAAATAAGCTCTCGGGAGGACAGTTCTATATACGACCTAATTGAGTTCCTCGAACTTAGGTGTGATGCATTGGAATCGTGCCAATCGCTGAATCGTTCGACAATATCACGCGGAAAACAATCGGCTCCCGTTCGAGCTCACTTAGAAAAAGCCTCAGATATAAAAGTTCAATGTCCAATGTGCAAAAGTGATCACAATTTGCCTCAGTGCCCTCAATTTCTAAATCAATACTAAATCAATTTGCTTCAATTGCCTGCGGTCAGGTCATTCGTCAATCAAATGCCGGTCTTCATTTCGTTGTCGCGTTTGCAAGGCCCGCCATCACTCTCTTGTTCATCAAGACATCGATCCCCAAGTTCTCAAAACTACTCATACAATTCCTCCTTCGTCGGTTTCCGTCTCGCTGCAACATTTGCCATCAACTATCCCTGCAAGTTCTAGTGCTAACTCATCTAACCCACTGGTATCCAACCACTCGCTTGATTTTAGCATTCGTAGGCAGACTGTACTTCCAACAATTCTTGCTAAAATTAAAGATAACCGGGGACAGCTCGTAGATTGTCGTGTTTTACTTGATACAGGGTCACAGTCAATGTTCGTTACGGAATCATTCGCCCAAAGACATGGGCTTGCGCGAACTCATGCTAGAGTCCCTATACTGGGATTATCTTCAAAAGAAGCTGGATACACTAAAGGACGTGTTTCGCTTAATCTTCTTTCTCGCTTCAATTCAACGAATTTATCGGTCGATGCACTTGTTTTGCGAAAACTTACATCAAGTTTACCGCTGATATCCTTTGATGTATCCACATGGGATCACATTCGAAATTTGGATCTGGCAGATCCGTACTTCAATATTTCCAGTTCCATAGACGTACTACTGGGAGCTGACAAGCTTTGGTCCATTTGGAAGGGAGAACAAGCTATTGGCCCACAAGGCAAACCAATAGCTCAAAATACTACGTTCGGGTGATGATTGCCAAGAGCTCTGTTCCTTTCATTCAACAATCGATGTTGATATTCTTTGCAGCGCTTTTGGGAACTGGAAGAGGTTTCATCTAACCAAACTCGTGTCGCCTTTAATGACCCAGCTGAAGAACACTTTCAAAAAACGCGCCTCGGATGGAAAATATATTGTTTCTCTCCCATTTAAAAATCCTTCTCCAACATTTGCAGGTACTCTAAAGTCAGCGGTTTCGCGCTTGTATTCCATGGAAAGACGGTTTCGTAACAACCCTGACTTGCACCGACAATATTCCCATTTTATGCAAGAATACCTCGAACTTGGTCACATGGAGCTAATTGCTCCTAGCGAAATCTCAAAAGACCCATCTCGTCAATTTTATCTTCCTCATCACGCAGTTCTGAAGCCGGAAAGTTCATCGACAAAGCTTCGCGTCGTGTTTGATGGTTCGGCAAAGGACATAAACGGGCATTCATTGAACAGTAATTTGCTAATCGGTCCACCAATACAGCGCGATCTTTTCGGGGTGTGTCTTAATTTTCGTCAATATCGCTTCGTTTTTGCTGCAGATATAGTAAAGATGTTCCGCCAAATTTGGGTTCAAAAAAGTGATACCGACTTTCAACGCATCGTATGGCGTCGAAACTCAAATGAAGAAATCCAGCATTATCGACTTCGAACAGTGACTAACGGTACTGCATCAGCTCCGTTTTTATCGGTTCGCGTGCTACAACAAATCGCTGATGATTACAAATCAAAGTATCCATACGCTTTTAACATTTTACTTAACGATGTCTACGTTGACGACGTCATGACGGGAGCAAACTCAGTCGAAACTCTTCTTGAACTCCAGTCTGAACTTATCGCATTGCTTTCGGAAGCGCGTCTACAACTCCGAAAATGGAGCTCCAATTTCTGGACCCTACTCGCTGAAAAGAACCCTGAAGATTGTGAGTACTCCTTTTTTGACCCTGAACACTCGCAGCCCCTCGTTAAGGTATTGGGAATGTTTTGGAATCCAGCAACTGACGTGCTGTCCTATCGTTTAAATTTAACCAACACATCTCCTACTTTAACAAGAAGAACATTGCTTTCCGAGATAGCACGTATTTTCGATCCACTTGGACTTCTTTCTCCGTCAGTAATTTTGTTCAAAATCATGTTTCAAAAGCTCTGGTCATCTGAACTACAACTAAGCTGGGATGATCCCTTACCTTCCGATATCTCTCAGAAATGGCTAACCTATCGCGAACAGCTCCCATCGTTTGAACAAGTTCGAGTTCCGCGTAACATGTTTGCTTCCGAAGAATCTGTGGAACTACACGGTTTTTCAGACGCTTCGTCGCTAGCGTATGGGGCAGTCGTTTACGCGATTGCCAAATCGTCGGTAGGTGATAGACTAATAACAATCGTTTCCGCAAAAACAAAAGTGGCTCCGCTTAAACCGATTTCGGTCCCTCGTCTTGAACTCTGTGGTGCGTTGTTATTGACGCGATTAATAGCTCGGGTGAAATCATTAGTACAGAAGCAAATCGATAGAATCTGCGCTTGGTGTGATTCCGAAATTGTACTCCATTGGTTGTCCTCACCCCCTCGTCGCTGGACAACATTCGTTGCCAATCGAACGGCTGCTATCTTGGAAACCTTACCTCGATATTCATGGCGTTATGTTCCCTCAGAATCAAACCCTGCTGATTGTGCCTCGCGTGGGATCATACCCTCTGATCTTGTTAACCATAGTATGTGGTGGACCGGTCCATCTTGGTTGTCGTTTTCAGAAGAACATTGGCCAAAATCGAACCTTTCAACATCTATATCTGATAGGAAATCGGCACAGAAGGAAGAAAGAGTACCTGAAGATCTTCAACGATCTTATCAAAAACATTTCGTGTTGGAATCGGTTACAGAGAGCAGTTGCCTATATCCTCAGGTATGTCACCAAGCTAAAAAATAAAACGTTAATTAACGCTACCTACGGACTAACATATGCTGAAATCCGAAACGCCAGGAATTCCATCTTAAAATTTGTTCAATTTAACGCATTTGAGAATGACATTCAAGGCCTGCAAAGGATGGGTTCGTTACCGTCAAAATCTAAACTTTTGAGATACTCTGTATTTTTGGACGGCGATGGACTACTTCGCATTGGTGGACGCATCAAGCATGCGAATGTATCTTTTAACATCAAGCACCCCATCATACTCCCTAAAAATAGTCCTGTCTCTTCTCTTATTATTTCAGATGCTCACAAAAATAATCTCCATACGGGTGTATCCGAAACCTTCACACTGGTTCGGCAACAATTTTGGATACTGGGCAGCCGAAACTTAATACGGAGTATTATTCACAGCTGCAAACCATGCTTCATGCAACGCAAACAAACAAGTCAGCAAATTATGGACGATTTGCCGTGGTATCGCATTCAACCAAGTCGTGCCTTTTCAAATACCGGATGTGACTACGCGGGTCCCATTACAATCAAATTATCTCGCTGCCGTAAAGCAAGGATTTCCAAGGCGTTCATTGCCTTGTTTGTATGTATGTCGACAAAGGCTATACACCTGGAATTAGTAAGCGATCTCACCACTGATGCCTTCATCGCAGCCTTACGCCGATTTGTGTCGGCCTTAAAATTATCCTCTCAAAAATGTTCGATAAAATATGGAGAATTGAAATTCTTTTTTAAGACTTCTTGTTATTCGAAGGTTTTCCTGGTTTTAAGACCATTATTACCTTTCCACTATCTCGGAACGTATTCTAACATCAATACGGCGCTGTGTTAATTATATAAAGAAATTTAGTCAATGCTTTTCTAGGCAGAATTTTAAGGACCTCTCCAGTTATTAAGTCGTAACCAGAAACTTTTTTGGATCTTAATTTTTTTTATTTAGTCTGACTATACTGTCTGACCCTTTTCGAGTCACTGATATTGTGGATGATTGCTTCAATGTAGATGGTGTTAAGATGATTGGTAGTGAAGATTTCCAATTTTTCCTTATCTCCCTTTTCCCACTCATTGTTTTTTTTTCTAATTGGTGGAGCGGAGGCTTAAGGTCTTTAAGTATGTTTTGAGGCATTGCACAGTGAATAATTTAATTTAATATAATTCCCATTTGGCGATGGCGATGGCGTGATAGTTAGCTCATGGACTATCACGCAGAGAGTCTGGGTTCGATTCCAGGCTGGGTCACCAACAATTTTTCAAATCGCCATCACCGTTTCGGTGGGCAATGGCAAATTCCCGGAAGTAAAATTGCCTACGAAAAAGCTTCTAAGGAGTGCCGTTCGGACTCGGCGATAAACCGTAGGCCCCGTTCAGATGTGACCAGAAATGACAACATGAGCAACACACATAAGTGTCAAGAAGCTAGGCCATGGCCCATACCGGGCTGCCAGCGCTACAGTGTTTGTTTTGTTTTGTTTGCCTCAAGCTTTCAAGATACTACTGTGATCAACAAATAGAGTGAAATTGTTTACAACTTTAAAAGTTTCTATTTGTTTCTCTTAATCTATTTAATCACCCTCAAAGTACTTGCTCACAGAAAACTGTTGATTTTTGAACGATTTTGGCGCGATATTTTTGGTCTTGACCTACCGATTGTTTGTTGATTCCGGGTCATATGCATAGATCCAAGTTTCATCTCCAGAAATGATCCATTTAATAAACGATTGTTAGTCAGAAAGCATTACTTCTCAGATGCCATTTCCATGCGGTTTTTTCAAAAAATTTAGGGTTTTTGGAACTAAATGAGATTTAAATTTTTTTTAGGCACAAAACATCTTTTGAAATAATCCAGGTGAGATATAAACAGTATTAGCGAGGTCTCATTGTCAACAGATTTTTTTGAGCACCAAATTGTTGACGGGACGTGTTGTCCATGTTGATGGCTGTCCGGGACATTCTTTGTCTTCAACGCTTTATCTGCATTCTTTGAATTGTTTGTACGAATACAACCCGTTAACATTTTATTTTATGACATACTCGTAGCATGGCGAACAAATGCCTTCCATAACATTCTCAACGTTTCTGCAGCAAAAATTTGATTTCGCAAGCAACTTCTTCGCTCAATAAAGCCAGAATTGTAAAAATCGCTAAATTCACTTTTTGTTGATCACGAAACGTGAATAAATCCAGGGAAAGTACTACGGTCTTACAAAAAAATATTTTCCAGAGTCGAAGAGCCCTCGTACTTTGAAATCAAAATTCGACCAGACCAGATGACGTTCCACGAAATTCGGCATCAATCGGCGGCCTCAACAGAGAATTTTGGTAAAAGACTTTAAGATGTTCCTTTGCAAAGCGCAGGTAGGGCATCAGCTGTTAACTGTTGACCGCCAAACTCATGTAACCTACGCCCAAGACATCCTTAATCCCGACCATGAGGGAGACAATTTCACATCGAAAATCATCATGAGCCGTGGAGCCCATTTCCATCTCTATAGATATGTGAATATACAAAATTATCGCTTCTGGGCACCGAAAATCCACGTATAACTCAGAAAGAAGAATTATAAGAACTTTAACACCCGCGCAAAGTTGCTACATGGTGTGCTGTTTACGAAAAAACAGCGGGCCAAACGACTACTGTGGTGGACGGCGAGCGCTACAGAGCCATGATAAACGACTTTCTCCTTCCTTAATTGGATGAATTGGAACTGGAGAACATGTGGTTCCAACAGAATAGAGGAACGGCACATACTGCACGAGCCACAATCGAAATTCTGAGGGCTGCCTTTACGGCTCGCCTAATCTCAATGTCACCAAGCCTCAGACTATTGAAGCACTCAAAGGGAATGTCTGTCAAAAATGCGAGCAGAACCAACGTTGTTCATTCATAAAACAAATTTTCGCGCCGCCTTGTATAAGGAGCATCCACCTTTGCCCTTTTCAGATGGATGATAAGCAAGATAATCCCTAAGGCCTCTTATTTTTGCATTCGTTCCTCTGTTCATATGGGTTTTAGAGATCAGGCAAACGGTTTTTTAAAAGTCTTTTAGCATTTAAGCTTAGTATTTTGAGCACGCGTTCCATATTCGTGTTCTTAATTAAGTTCCAGTAATGTGGCAGTTATTTTCGAGAAGTTTGCTTATATCGAAATATTTTACTGTGCTACACCAAGTTCTGGGTTAATTCGTTGAAGGCATATGTTAGTTTCTCTGATAATTTAGCTATTTTCCGGGCTTCACCTTTCCCCTACGTGCCTCCTTTAAGTGGTAATTTTGCGGCTTGAGGAATGTATGTATCTGCATATTTTACAGATCAATGACGAAATCTTCATTTTTGCAAGAACGATGAAGCCCTCTAGCTACGACACGTATTGGCCTTTCCATTTTACTCTCGTAAGTTTGCCATTGAATTTTCTTGGCACTTAACTTTCGAGACAGTAACCGATAGCTCTCAGTATCCTTGACATTGACTTTCCACAGTCGATGCTTCGGTTTTCCTTGGAATGAATATTTGTTTGGTGCAATTTGAGTGTGATTTTGGTTGAGGAACCGGCTTTCCGCTTCTCACCTGTTTGTTAGAAATTCAAAAACGACGAGCATGGAATTTCCAGAACCCAACATCAAGTCTCGAAAATAGCAAGTAGTATACTGAAGAATTCGAAAATGACACTGCGGTAGATGCAGGTATGTATGGCCCAGAAAGATACGTGGGAAAGCTCGTTGAGAAAAATGCAGTGTATTCCAGCTGAGTTTCATGCCATCCAACAATGTTCCAAAATCTTGATCTCAGTTTGTGGTAGACATTATACAACAGGTAGCAGTGACTGTCGCAATAAAAAATAGGTATATAAGAGGGGATTCTATAAGCTATAAATCGACATAAACATCAGTCTTCTGATAAAAGTGCAAAACACTCTCCTGTGGTGACTAGAACACGCTGAACGAATACAATAGATATCAACAGAATCAACAGAATCTTCAGAATCAAGGAGTCTTAGCCTAACTTTATCTTACCATCGACTTTCCTTGCTGGCTTGATGTTGTTAACTTGATACAGACTCGGCCAAAACAGAGGGCAAAATCGCATCATCACATCCTCGGGGCGTCCCCCGAATAGCTATTTAAAGTTAATTAACGATGAGCGTACGCTAAGTCTGATTGTATGTACATGTGTAACTGGATACTCGGACCTGCATAAGCACAGCCGGGTTTACTTCAGTGCACTTGAAATACACCGGACGAGGCAGACAGACCTGATTGTCTGACACATGCATCTTAAATGTCTAACAGGAGTACCCCTGAAGGAGGTTGTATGGCGGAGGATTTCCCTAGATAGAATCAACGGCGGAGTCAACAATCGGACGGCAGAGACCTTATGCGAACTACTTCGCCATATTTGACGCTCAGGTCAATTTCCAGGGCTAGTCAGGGTTCTGGAATAGAGATGGTGGCGGATGAGCCCTCTCATAGGCCAACGGCAGCTCTCACACCCCCCGGAGTAGATTACTGACATCCCCCTTTGTCCTCGGGGAATAACTAAGGACTCCCCTCCCGGCTGGAGGTTGTGCGTAAGGCTAACAACCTAACAACATAAAAATTCCCATGTGACGAAACAGGCAAAAGCCTCGGAAAAGGACGGATTTATTGTTGACAACTCCGCTAAAAGAAATAATGACAACGACTTTCGGATCTGTAAGTGGAATGTTCGCACCCTGCACAGACCATGAGCCACCGAACAACTAGCAGAGGCCCTCGACTGCTACAGAGCAGATATAACCGGCATCCAGGAAGTGCGATGGGATGGGCCGGGCAAAAGAAGGATGAAAAACTGTGATAATTACTACGGAAATTGTTACAAAGAGCAAAAACAGCGCTGATTTGGATGCGGATTTGTTATACGCGGCAGACTTAGGCAAGAAGTCTAGAGCTTTCGACACGTAAGTGGGCGTCTCATGACAATCCGCATGAAAGCTTAATTGGCCAACATAAGCCTAATATGCGCACACGCCCCAACGGAAAAAAAGGCGATGCTACCAAAGATAGTTTCTACGAGCTCCTCGACAAAACCTACGAGCAATGACCTAAAAATGACGTAAAAATCATCCTGGGCGATTTTAATGCCAAGATAGGAAAGGAGGACATCTTCGGTAGCACAATCGGGAAATCGGTGCTGAGAATATGGAAGAACTACTTCTGCAAACTGTATAATGACGAGGAGGACCAACACCTCACTGTCAGGCAGAATGATCCATTCATCTCAGACGCCTAACGAAAACGAGGTGAGGATAGCAATATCATAACTCAAGTCCAACAAGGCTGCTGGCCCGGACGGTCTACCCGCCGAGCTTTTTAAAGCAGCTGGAGATGACTTTGTAGAGAACATATACAAACTCATCTCTAAATTTGATCCGATGTATGTACATATGCCTGACGAATGGAATCTCAGCATCGTTTGCCCAGTCGACAAGGACAGAGGAATGAGTCATCTTAATATCTCGTACAAAATCCTATCTGTCATTTCGTGTGATTGCCTAAAACCCTACGTCAACAACCTGATTGGTCCATATCAAAGTGGTTTTAGGCCTGGGATGTCCACAATTGATCAAATATTCACACTACGGCAGAATCCTGGAAAAAAAACCCAAGATGTCCAAATCGGCACACACCACCTTTTCGTGTGGTTTTAAGGCCGCCATGACAGCATGTTCTGCGACGAGCTATATAGAGCCATGTCTAGTTTTGACATCCCTGCCAAAGGATTAAGACCAGGTGATGAGTTGTCACGCGATTTCTTTAACATCATTCTTGAAACAATCGAAACTCCCAAGCCAACACAAGAGTAATGATCTTTTAGAAATCCGGTCAACCACTTGCATATGCAGACGACGTGGACATAATTGGAAGAACACAGCGACCTGTCACGGGTTCTTGTGCGGGTATAGTATAAAATGGGTCTGGCGATAAACGAAGGCAAAACCAAGTGTTTGCTGTCAACAAAAATGGAAACACTACACCGACGAATAAGACGGAACGTCACAATAGACAGCTATAACTTTGATGTGGAAAGGGCTTTACCTACCCCGGCTCTGCTATTAACTCTGTTAACAACATCTCATCGGAGGTCAAACGATGGATTACTCTCGCCAATCGCTGTTTCTTTGTGCTTGGAAGGCAATTGAGTAGTAAAGCCCTCTCCCGAGCGTCTAAGGAGATACTCTATAATACACTTATCGTCCCAATCCTGCTGTATGGTGCGGAAGCATGGACCTTATCAAAAGCAAACGAAGATATCCTTGGTCGATTCGAGAGAAAAGTCCTTCGCAAGATTTTCGGCCCCGTTGGCGTTGACAGACTTTGGGGGAGAAGATTCAGCAACAGCAACATAGACCTAGTCAGTAGGCTTTGCATTGGTCGTCTTAGGTGGCTAGGACATGTAGAGCGAATGGACATCGACTCTCCGGCCCGCAGAGTCTTTGAATCCAATCCGGTGGGACATCGCAGTAAATGAAGACCTCGCCTTAGGTGCGCACACAAGTGAAAGATGACCTCAAAAAATTTGGGGTGCGAAACTGGAGGTAGTTAGCTAAAGACCCGGCTAACTGGAGAGGAATATTGTTTAAGGCCCAAGTCCACCTCGGACTGTAGCGCTACCTTAGAAGAAGATACAGACACTGGAGGTCCTTACTGATAAACCAAAACGGGTAGGACTTAGTTCAAAGGCTGTCTATTATTTACTTGGTTCATGCTTTTAGAATATTAAGTTCAAAACTAGTTCCATAAAGTCAAAAACTGCGAAGAATATAAAAATAAAAATAAGAATTAGTCCTTTGATAAACTTGCTTCAATTTACTTTAGAAAGGAACAAATTCATCTCACTCAGTTTCATGGATTTAACAAAAGTATTTTCATTATTCAAAATTAAAAGATAACAATCCGACCGATACGATTTGCCTCCGCTAATTTCCGGCACATCAATTTGCACTAAGTTAGCAGCTACTTCCACATCACTCAGTATTCCCAACTCATCTCATGCTGTTTATGTGAGATTTAGAACGTTGCCTCATTTCTATTCATCGGAAATACCCTCAACATTAATTATTTACCATACCCCGCCGCTGCAAGTATAGTCGGTAGAATATTCTCAAGGACGTTCGTAGATACGGTGCTACAGCAGGATCTCCATTTAATACAACAATCGGCATTACTTGGACAATTCAAAGTAATCAGTCTATTACCCCTGGCAGTGGTATTGTACGAATATAGTACACTATAGTAGAAGACGAAAAGTCAGCCATGTTAGGTGTCAAATAAATGACACAATAGTAAAACTTTTTACATCCGACACAACCCATTAAACCCGATTCATTTTACATGGCTCTAATTCTTGCTGTCAAAGAAGGGTACGACAAGTCAACTTCAGTCAAAGATACTCGTACCTCAATGAAGCCACTACCACAACTGGATATTCAATTTACTTCTGTTTACCATGGCTTGTTGTAGGAGTATACGAAAGTGCGGCAACAACAGGGAGTAGATACTCGTACTTGTACTTTTTGGTGGGAGGAAAAATCTTTTCCAAAGCTTCAGTAAGCACGATAATCAATTTAAATGAGAAAAGTCCATACTCTGGCACCTCTTGACTATGGAGCCATCACCATCACTATACCACCATTTCGCGGCAACACTACGTCAAGTGTGTCGTTTCTTCATTCGTCGTCGCGAGAAAATCTAATTTTCTTTAATTGAAATCATTTTCACGTTAATTAACCCCTTTTGTTGGCTTTTGCGAGAAACATTTTAAGAGTCAAAGCCATCATTTGTTGGGCCCTACAGTACCCATACCTCAAGTTTGCCCTCTGTTTCTCTTGTTGTTTGTTTTTTTTTTCTCAATTTGGTGGCGCTTTTTTTGTGGGGCACAATATAAACCAGGGGCTTTTCTTGGAACTGCGAAGTTAAGGGGTTTTCATACTCTAGAAAACCCTGCATGCTATGTTGTTAAAGTGGAAATTATTTTTCAGTCGCGCGAGACTCAAGGAATATCCTTTTTTTTTATTTTTTATTTGTCAAGGGCAGGAGCACAGTGCGCCTTTCTATATAAGTACGAGTAGATACATAGGTACACATGGTCGTCTATTGTGTACAAGTATCTGTACAAAATGATGCCAATTCTCATCGTGAAGTTGACTTTTATCTGCTCTTCGAAGTCGAAAGGGGATTAAATTTACGCACCAACTTGGCAAATGATGGGGAAGTAAGCTTTATTGGCTTCAATTCCCCAGAGCCGCTAGAATGGGAATCAGGATCGAAAGACGAACGAACTCGTACACGTTGTAGTTAAAGACTACCATCAGCGCAAAGGAATTGGTGAAATGAAATTTTCCGATTGAAATAATGAATTTTAAAGAAACCAATAATGCGTATAACGGTTCGTTGTTGTTTTTTTTTCTATCCAATGTCCGCATGCAGTCATTGACTTTGAATGGAAGGATTTTTCTTTTTAATGCTGCACATTTTACCGATGATTCTTGTTTTCTTTTATTTTTGTATATTTTCTCAATTAGCCATTCCTGTGAACACTCAGAAGTTAAAATATATTTTCGAATGTAATTATCGTTACGATACAGGACGGATAATAAATGAGCAATTAAAAATACTTTTTTCATCCTCGTCAAAAGGAATATCATTGGAGTTTATCTTTTTTTAATGAATGCCTTAAGCTAAGTACTTTTTAACTCAGAATTGGAGACCCGATAATTACCGTAAAAAGAAATTTTCCAATCCAAAATTATGTATTATTGTTAAAGCAAAGCTTAAGCGCGTTTAACTGGAAAATGTCAAATATACAAAACAGTTGTTTAAGGTAAATTAAAATCAATCGAATTAAATTAAATATTAGTGAATATCTCTTTTATTGGATGACTTCTTTTTATTTATTCCACAGTCCTCCTTTTGTCAAAAAAATGTGACTCCAAGACGCCACATTCCTCCTCTTTCAGCTTAGTCAAAACGTTGAGGGGCTTTTTCCATGAGGTAAAAATGAATCATCAGGAACTTGACTTGTGGTGGTGATGGAAGTGGATATCTCATCATTGGTTGTAAACTATCCGAGACTCTTGTGGATGAGGTGCAGCAGAATTATCGATTATAATTGGGTGTGGCAGGAGTGAGGTTTCTCGGGTCAAATCTGCTTGCCGGCGATCTTCCTTGTTATCGCTTGTGGAGGGAAACTCGAACGGCTTGCACTCAGTTAGGCGGCGTTTGATTTGGTCGATGTGACGGTGGCCACGAATAATTTCGGGAATAAATAGCGTCTCCGATCGTGACTATTTTTACTTCCAGACACTTTGACATAGAGTCTACAGTGAATCTCTATGCAAAGTATTCCATGTACTCGTATCTTCTAGTGGTTTAAGGAATTGCCTCGGAGCAGTTAGAGGATTCCTTTTATTTGTCCAGAAAGGATCGGGGCATCAACTAACATGCCTTTACAGCTATTGCGGTCTTGTTCTGGCTGCTTCCAGTTGCGCACGCGAAATCTACTAAGGTCTCCTTCCTGAAATCATTCTCTACTGCGTTGTTGCTCTGGGTTGTGTCGAAAACTGGTACCGGTGCGTTCAATGGGGCCTACCTATCTAAGCCGCCTTATCTGAAAGCTAACTAGATCGGCATTGCTCTGCAGCTGGTATAGCTCGCTACTGAAATGCCTCCTCGATTTTCCCTGATGCACAGAACAGAATCGCAAATAACTGAAAAAAGGCATTTTCATCGCTTTAATCCGATTACCAGCGTCTGCTCGTTAAAGCAAACATTTTTCAGATGACTTCGTCGCTGGTTTCACTTTGGAAGTGAAAGTGGGTCCGAGCTAGGTATAGCCGTTATCCTTTGCCCTAGAGGTCAGTGTTATGAGTCTCTCTTCTCTGATTGCACATACTAGTTACTGAATTTTTAAGGATAGAGCCCCTATAGTTGAGTTATGAGTTTCGCATGAACTTCGTCAGTAAATAATCAAATTTTTGTACGTTGTAATAGTCAACTTACTGAAAGCGACTGAAAGCGGTTAAGTAAATCTCTTTCCGATTATGTGCTAAAAATAATCGCAAAACAAAGTTATCCAACAGTTTAAAGCTTTAGTTCAAGAATAAAATTGACCCTTGAATGGCTGTTGAAATTTTTATAAAATGTTAAATACGAGATCAAATCGACCAATTTCCTTTCATATTAGCAGTAAAAGAAAAATATCTGGATACAGGGTACCTTTAAATCAGAGTCAGTACGACCTTAAAAAAAGAGCCGCGGAATCTTTTACACCTTTCACACCTTAAGCGATGCTTAGCTTGTTGCGATAGTTTAGAGCATTGGCATTCGTGGACCAAGGAACTATTTAGACAGTCCATTAATTTGTGTTTAAGAATGGGACTCGTTGAGTGCAGAAAAACTTGCAGATAAATGTGCCCCATAAGGGTCTACATTCGGTCCAATTTTGTTTCTTCTATACAAAAATAAGCTTCTGCCAGAGTATCATTTGCATACGCAAATATTATGTATTGTTAAAATCGTTTGTTCTAAATCTCTGGCTGGCGCGGTGTTTCAAATAATGTCAGATGAATTTAATAATACCGTAAAATGGTATAAACGCATCACAAACTTAAATAATGTACAATCGGATTCAACATTTAAAATTATTTCAACAGCAAGGACTTTTAAAAAATGATTCATGTGTCCCAACACCTAGCCTACTGATTAAGTCTCTGCGGTTTTTAGGTACATTTCTGAAAAAAAAATTATTTATTCAAAATCAATTTTAATCAAGTAAATATTGGCCATTATTATCTATGACGTTTTGCCATTTTCCGGGTAGCTTCATGATTCCATCGGTGTAGAACTTCTGTGGTTTATCAGCGAAAAACTTGGCCAAGTGATTTTCAGCTACTCTTCGGTTGCCCAATTTTTTACCATCAAGAGAGTTTTGCAAAGACCGAAACAAATGGTAATCAAAGGGTGCAAGGTCCACGCTATACGATGGATGCTTCAAAACTTCCCAACCAAGTTCCATCAATTTGTTCCGGGTCATCAAAGATGTATGTGACCTAGCATTGTCATGATAGAACTTTCTGTTGGGCAATTCTGGTCGCTCTTTCTTAAATGCCTTATTCCAACGGTAGAGTTATGCACAGTAGAGGATCGATTTGACGATTTGATTTCGCCACGTTCTAGCAGCATAATAGACAATTCCCTTCCATTTCCACCAAACACTCAACATAACCGTGTTTGCCGTCAAAGGAGGCTTTGAAGTCGTTTTTGGTCGGTCACCGGCCTTTAACCATGATCGCTTGCGTTGGATATTCTCGTATAAAATCCATTTTTCATCGCCCGCAACGAATCGCTTCACAAATGGTTCCATTTCGTTACATTTTAACCATCGTTTCACTGATGGTTATTCGGTCAATTAAATTTCTCTGCGTTAATTCATGTGGCACCGAAAAAAAAAACGAGCTTCTTTGAGTAGCCTGTTCGTTTAAGATGATTTTTAACTGTCATACGGTTGATGTTTAGTCCCTCCGCTATCTCCAGACAGCTTCTGAGCCGATCCTGCTCCATCAGTTGCAAAATTTTGAATTTTCAGTGACAGGCCGACGAGTGCGTGGTGCATCTTTTACAAACAAACCACTGCTGGGCCCGGCGTTCACTTACAGCATTCTCACCGTAAACTGCACAAATTTTTCGGCATGTTTTTGCAGCGTTTTTCCCTTTTTTATAGTAAAAAAGGATCACATAGAGCATTTCAGATATTTCACTCATATTCAAATCAGTATAACACGAGCAACGTATTATACAGCTGTCTTCACAAAAAATGTAGCGTGACATGTCACCTTTCAAACAAGTGTTCGTTTGACACAATCAGATTAGTGTTTCCAGAAAAATGGACACCAACACCATCTAGTGATAAAAAACTGCGAATACTTTTTATATGACCTAATATGAATATATTGAATTTTAAAATCGAATAAGTGTAACATGAACTGAAAATGTGTTTTTGTTCCGCCACACCTGAAAAGCTATCGTAAAACAAGTTTCTCATCTTTTGATGGAAACAGAAGTGCATTTTATTTACTTGCGGCAGTGAATCTCAAACGCGTGCAACGAAACTTCAAAAGATTTTAAATTCATCCTTTTAAATACTAAATCAAAAAAATCTTCCTGAGAGAAGACGACTTAAAGCCACTCTAATGTAAAACGTCTGTAAGATGACACTATGGCTCTACTATTATAATGACCAGCGATTCCAAAATTTTAACACCATAAGACAGTAAAAATCAGGTAATGTACAGTGTCCCTAAAATATAAAAATGGTATACCTGAATACTTAAAAATAAAATTCAAAAAAAAAAAAAATTTTTATCATTTTCCAACAATATCAAGTTCTGTCGGAATTAGATTATCTGATGCAAAAATGCGTTGGCATTGCAAAATATAAATCTTCTTACTGGGCATAGTTGCTCAGTTAGTCAAAAAAAAATCCATAAAACAAATTAACTCATAAAACAATTAAAAAATTACCTGTTTTGATATTTCTGAATTTTTTTCAGAACCGACACCGTACCTTTCAGTCGTATTTATTAGCAGCTCCCAACAACATAAAAAAACACAAAATATCACAAATTTTCCAGAAGAAAAACAACAGCAAATAATTCAATTAAAAAAGTTTCAAAATTCTTTATGCATCTCGTTGAAAAATAAATGCCCTTCGTTTTTTATCCTTTAAAAACTTTCCTCTGGAAATAATTTACGTAATTTGTTTTTTAGTAACACGCGGGCATATAGTGGAAATTAACATTTCCGAAACTGCTCGCAGGTCATGCGAAAAAAAGAGTGAAGCACATACATTAGATACATAAGTGACTTAACGTAACACAATTAGGAGGTGGAGATATAATGATGTGACTTTTAGTATAAGCGCATTTGAGTAATATCCTTTTAGTCCGGATACAAAGTTCACCAACAAATTAAGGGTACTGCTGGTGTACAATGTCACATAGAATTATAAAAGGGCCACACTATGGCACTCAGTGTGGTGAAATAATGTGAAATATTGGTAAAACAAATTTCAAATGAACCCAACTGGGAGTTTTTATTTAAATTCATTTACTGCTTTTGTTGTAAGGCAAAAGGAAATCGAGAGACACATAGGGAGATTTTGGCTACGGACACTTTTTGTGAATCTAATTTGAAAGGAGGGTTTTCGTGTCTCTTACCAAAATACCTTGAAGATCGAGCTATCAAGTCTAATGCTGCTGCCAATATTCCACGATTTAACCCGAATTATCAAACAATCTGACGGAGACAGTAGAAGAAATGCTGTCTACTATCTTTATTCCCGAAAACTACTTCTACTTGCTTAAGGTGACGCTACAGACCGGGGTGGGCCTGGGCCTCTGGCAACAAGCATCTTCCACGTGCGTGCGCCACCTGAGTCTTGGCCTTCCTCTACTGCGCTGTCCCTCGGGCGCGGATTCGAAGACTTTTCGGACCGGAGCATTGGTGTCCATGCGCTCTACATGACCCAGCCATCTCAGTCTTTGGATCTTCACTCTTCTGGCTAGGTCCATGTCGCTGTACAGTCCATACAGTTCGTAGTTGTATCTCCTCCTCCACTCACCGTCAATGCAGACGGGACCGAAGATCGCCCGAAGAATTTTTCTCTCGAAGCAACCAAGGACACCCTCATCCATTTTTGATAATGTCCATGCCCCTGCGCCATAGAGCAGGACCGGGATTATTAAAGTCTTATAAAGGGTGACTTTTGTTGTCCGAGAGAGGGCTTTGCTATTCAATTGCCTTCTTAACCCAAAGAAACAGCAGTTGGCAAGAGTTATTCTTCGCTTGATCTCAGCGCTGGTGTCTTTGTCTGTATTTATACTGGAGCCTAGGTAGACAAAGTCCTTAACTACCTCAAAGTTATATCTGTCGAGGATGACGTTCTGCCCGAGACGTCGGTGTTGATTGTCCTTTTTGCTTGACAGCATATACTTGGTCTTGCCCTCGTTGACCGCTAAACCCATTTTCACCGCTTCCGTCCCAGTACTTGCAAAGGTGCCACTGACATCACGCTGCTTCCTTCGAATTATGTCAATAACATCGGCGTACTTGAGAATTGCACAGATTTTTGAAACACTTTGTCTTATGTGTTGGCCCGTGAGTTTTGCCCCATTATTTCAAGTATAATGTTGTAGAGATCCCATGAGAACGCATCACCTTGTCTAAATTTTTTTTTTGAGAAGAGTCTCGGTGAGAACTTTACAGACCTTGATAAAGCAGCGTGTGTTCTTCATTGTCATCCTGCACAGACAGATGAGCTTGAGAGCGATGCCAAAACCAGACATTGCTCTGTATAGCTCGGCTCTATAGATGCTGTCATACGCGGCCTTAAAATCGATGAATAGGTAGTGTGTATCGATCTGAAGTTCATGGGTCTTCTCCAAGATCTGCCATAGTGCAAATATTTGGCTGATGGTGGACTTTTCTGGCCTGAATCATCACTGATATGAACCTATCTGGTTGTTGATGAATGGCTTCAGGCATTCACACAGATCTTGTAAGCGATTTCAATCTAATCTACTTCGATCTACTATGACGTTCCCTTGTTCGTCTCTACAGGCTTCGGTTCGTGGCATATTTTTTTTCCTAGGTTACAGTTTCGACATTTGACATCATCAGGTAAACGCGTCCCATTTTAATTCGTTAGCTCCACATCTACTGATAGTACAGTGGTACAACATTCCTATACGTTCTGCAGATATCAGATCAGATTCAAGAGGTGATGAGGAATAAAAAATTATAAAAATAACTTCCACCCTCAATATGATAGCACCATAAACACGCGAAAAAGTCTAACTCCCACGCTTTAGTTGTCAAGGAGAATTCTCACAAAATGAACTCGACGTTCTTTCCTTCCCAACGCACCTCAGACATTTCGAAAATCTCTTTATCACAACCAAACACATGTCCCCGCCTAATAACCTGTCAACGTGGCCGTCCATCCTTGTTTACGAATTAAACCAAAATCCCCTAACACCAAAAAATACAATTGTCACCTAAACAGACAGATAGACAGATAGTGCTGGTAGAAATCGATGAGAGACTCGAAGTAGCAACATGAGTGGTAGCCACCTTGTATTTGCATACGTTGGTCTACTGTCGGTGAAGGTGTCAACTTGTTTAACAGTCAAATTCCATTTAAAGCCACAATGTGCGTAACATTTTGTATTTGAATGTGAATAATGCCAACCCCTACGTAGAGCAGAATACTATATATATAGTAGACAGCACACTTTGGGGGTTGGTAGAAATCCCCTATTCTAATCGTTGATACAATGTCGGTCAAATCAAATGCGAAACCTGCCAACACATTAGATAAAACAGAGCAAAGTTGAAGAAGTAAGAAGAAATATAGCCGAGTCCGCATGAGGGTGATGGGGGAGTTTTTATTGCTTTTTAGTTGGTGCTAACATCTAAAGTGAAGTTTTTTGTATTTATGGATACCGGGACACCACCCATTGATAACCTTTTCATGTACAGATAAGTACGAGGCTTAAGAAGTATGGGTTGAAGGACGACTTGCCGATGGTATGCGGGCTTATATCGTGCTTTTCTTTTACGTAAGACATTAACATTGACATCAGAGTTGGAAAAGCTTTGATGGAAGAAGATCAATCAGCTATTCTCCTGCAAAAGTTGGATACTGGAAATGGGGTCACTTTGATTGAGTGGAAAAGGAACGACTACTAAGTAAAGATAAACTAAATTTGCATTACTTTAAGGACTTGGGTTCCTTCACCTATAAGAATAAGATCTCTCGCGGTTTTGTTTGAGACAAAACGAGAGCTGCAAAAGAACGTTGCACCCTTTAATACAGAAGTTTTGGGGAAACATAAATCTTATTTAATTAAATGCCTTCCGCTTCTTCTGCCAAACCCATCTTAGGTTATTGAGCTTCAACAATTACATACCCCCACTGACAACTCGCTGTGTTCTTTTCATTATGTCAACGCAGTCTATGTAAACAAGCTCGACCTGGGCAGAGCGGCGAGCAATGGACTGAGTTTGGCAGCGATGTCAAAAATAGATAAGGCTTTATGTATCCAGTCCCTATAAATACTCGCATATGCGGTTTTGAAATCGATAAAGAGATGGTGGATGTTGATCTAGATTTCTTGAGCTTTTAACTTAATTTGACGGCGTATTTAAAAAAGGCTTTATACTACTAAAGGGTCTAGGTCGCCAAAACGTGAAATTACGCGCGCAGGAAACTTCGCACCCAATAAAGTCATAATTGGTCACGTTGTGTGGCTTGTTGGGCCGCCTTATTAGAACCACACATCGTTCAAGTCATGATCTTCAATCGCCGGCCAAAAAAAATCGGTTATCACTCGAATTGACTGTAACCGTCCGCCCATTGGCATCTTCGAACAAATATGGACAAATGACACCTTTTGACCATAGAGCACACCAAACAGTCACTTTGTCTAGATGCAACGGCACCTCTTCGATCACTTGTGGGTTTTCTGAGCCCCATGAGCGGCAATTTTGTTTGTTTACATACCCACCAAGTGAGAAATGTGCCTCATCACTGAAGAAAATGTTGTTCAAAAATTCGGTGTTTATTGTCTGTTGTTCCAACACCCAAGAACCGTATCTACGGCGTTGTGAATGTTCAGAAGGCTTCAATTGTTGCGTAAGTTGAACTTTTTAAGGATGGAGATGCAAATCCAAATGCAAAATATGTCATGGTGAGGTGTACGACACGTTCAATTGCTGCGATTGCCGAGACCATCAGCAACACTTGCACTTGGAGCAACAATATTTTCGTCTGGGAGTGCATTACGATGATGCACAGGCCCTACGACATCAGTAGTGCTCTTACTCTCTTCAAATTACTTTACAATTTTACCGATTGCTTGCGTAGTCGGTCGATTATGACGACCATAATCATCGCGTAATGCGCGAAAAGTGGTTACGCTTGAATCACCACTTTTGTAGTAAGTTTTAATAATTTTAACGCGTTGTTCGATTTTTAAGCGATCCATTATTGGAAATGGCAAACATTCAACTAATATTATGAAACTTCAAATGACAGCTGAGTTTGGCAGGTGTCAAATGCCAGCGCTACCAACTTCAAACAACGAAATGAATGACCCTCTATAATTGGTGAAGTTGGGGGCCTTTTTCTTTTTGTGGACGGGTTAACGATACTCAGATTCCTTTCATCAGACATTCACACTATCAGTTGATACATATATGCTCTCTATAAAGTCATTTAGAGCATTATTGAATACATTGGCCGGTAACCCGTCAGATCCAACTGCTTTTTCGATTTTCACCTAAGATTGTGCTATGCTTACCTCATTTTGGTCAAGTAAACGAAAGTTTAAGCAATCATCGTTTTAATTGAATGGTTATTTCGACACTGGAAAGGTGGAAGGCTACTTGACGGTTATAGGACTTGTACAAGAAATTTTTCCACATTTTGAGCACCGATTGTGTCTCTACTACAAGTTTTCCTTTTTCATCTTTACAGGTTTCTGCAATGGTTCTTTTGCATCGATACATCCATTTTACTTGTTGATAAAAATTCCGTACCATATTCCTGGGGTACAAAGTGGAAGACCTTATTCCTGTCTTAGATCGCACACTTCTCGTGCTCTTAGAGAAGACGATGTTCCTATCATCTCCTTTGCTCGTAGAGCTCAAGAGCGTCTTTCTTGCTTTGTTGCAGCCCCGCTGTGTATGCGTCTTGTTCAAATGCATGTGCTTGCCGGCATTCTTTATCAAACAAAGAAATTCGTCGCGGTTGTCGGGTGAAACCGAGTGCATCAGTTGCAACGTCTCTGATGGTACGTTGGGCTGCCAATTGTCTTCTGTACTTGATGTTGATGGCATAGGAGGTGTCAAAAGATTTCTGGATACGCGCTTAGCAAAGATTTCTCGTCTCGTTGTATCATTTCACAGTAGTTCTTGTTTGTTGTTTCGTTAAGAAATCATACCTTGGTGGTGATCCCAGTCAATGTTGGCTATCAAGGAGATTCGAACCTCCAGACATACCCTCTGTCTTTCGCAATGTCAAATCAATATGTTAAAGCGTTCCACAATCCAGACCACCATGTCCCTTTGTGTATACTGAGATGAGAACATCGTGGGCTTGCTATAGTGATTTCTCATCCTGTTGCAAAGAGGTTACTCTAAGTCCGTTACCAGACGTGTTATCGTGTAGACTTTGCTTGATAACTGTGCTGCAACGAACGTCCTCTTTTCATATCATGACTTTAAAATCACCCAAAACGATTTTAACCTCATTGCTCGTAGAAACATCCTTTGGTTGCGTCATCATTGTATTAGAGGAATTATTCATTATTAGAAGGATGGATTGTTTCGGAATACATTCTGCCGACAAAATTACTCCGAACTGGGAAAAAAGTGAAAGTTCGGAGGAGATATATCAGCAGGGTGGATGCGAATAAATTCAAAATCCCGACTGTAGCAGAAAGCCCTGATCAAACTGCTCCAACTTATAAATGCCGCGCTAAGATTATTAAACGTCCCAAGCCAATGGAAAGTTGCCGAAGTTGTAATGAACCCGAAACCAGGCAAATCTCAAAATGAAAAAAAGTCCTACAGACGAATATCGCTTCTGCCGATAATATCTGAAAAACTCCTATTGAAGCGCTTGCAACCGATCATTGAAGAGAGACGTCTAATTCCTGAGCATCAATTCGGTTTTAGAACTAAGCACTCCACAATTGACCAGATTTTAAGAATTACAAATGAAATTGACAAATCGTGTCTCAAGCCATCGATAAGGTATGGCACGCAGGCTTGAATTTTAACCTAAGTCAGGTTCTTTCGAGAGAGCTGCATACGATTCTGAAATCGTACCTGGAAAACAGAGTTTTTCGTGTTAAACATGGCACCGAATACTCGGAATTTAAAGAGATCGCTGCTGGAGTTCCGCAAGGAAGTGTACTTGGCCCGGTATTGTTTTTACACTACACTCGCGACATACCGGAAGAATCAGGTACCATAGTAGCCCCGTTCGCAGATGACATACATAACAAACTGCTCATCTATAAGCAAGTACTTGAACTAGTACGGTACGATGTACGGTATACAAATTTGGGGTTGTACTAAACCAAGCAACCGAAATATTCTCCAAGGCTAATAAAACAAAGTTCTAAGACAAATCGTGAAAGCCCCATGGTATATCAGAAACAGTGATATCCACAGAGACTCAGGAATAGTTACCGTCGAGGACGAAATAATGAACTTTACTCGGAAACTCCGTATTCGTCCTCATGGTCATTGTAATAATAAAATACTACAAATACTGGACGAGACAAACTTAGTGCTTCGAATACAAAGAACGAGACCATTCGATCTGGCGCGATAAGGACTATCCGCATATAATAGCGGTACTAGCTGGTGCTTTTGATGGGAAGCTACCTGCCCCACGCGAACGTTATTTAAAACGAAAGCTACTTGATATGGTAACTTAGTTGTAGTCGTTAAGAAGGGACGCGTGTTTTTAGTGAGTAAGAATCTCACACTACTATGAGCAATGGGTTCATAGCGTCTATGAAGATTTTCACACCTACCCACCAAAAAAAAAAAAAAAAAAGTTATGTATGGGGTCCAACATTGTCATGGAATAAGATCGGACGATGCTTATTTGCCAATGCAGGTTGCTCTTAAGCCAAATTCGCATGCACTACGTCGATTTCCTCACGCCTAGTTGAAGAAATCAAGAAAAAAAATTGTCTTTTTGATATCCACCAGATTGTCTCCATAACCTTTTCTGGATGAAGACTTAGTTTGGGAAAGTGTTTTGGTTTTTCTTCTGCATGCCCGGACCTTTTACGGTTGTCATACAAAATCCAATTTTCATCACACTTGATTGTAAGGTGCAAGAACGGTTAATTTTGGTGCCTTAAGCTCAGCGATCCGCATCTTCATAAACGGCGGAATTTTTGTGTCTCGTTCTGTTCATAGAGGAAGATAGTCCAAGTTTGGGCAGGCTGACACAGAAGTCGGGCATAATTATACGTCGCAGAAAGGGCTGACTTGGCCGGAAGTGCATTTTTGACTAATAGCACAGTGCCTAGCACTTAGAACAACTTATTCGAAATGACTTCCATTTGCCTTCCAACACGACTTAAGACGATGTGGTCACTCATCGATCGCGAGATGCACTTTATGCATGGGGAAATTGTCCACTGCACGGACAAGGGCTCGCTTCAATGACTCAATATTTGATCGTCGAGTAGAGCAAGCCATGCCCTCTAATATGGACCAAAACTTGTAATCCAACGGGTTTAGGTCTGTACTATTAGGTGGCCAGTCATCGTTGATATGAAGTCCGGAACGTTGTTTTTGAGCCACCAACTTCCCACCATACCAATACAGACGCAGGATGGTGGCCTCTTTGTACCCTCGGGAATAGTTGGGATGCTTCTCTGGATAACCAAGCATACACACGATCGTCCTGCCTATTGAACGATTCTTCTACGGTGAAGATTTTCACGTCAGTAAGTAGATTTTGTCTGCGAGCGTTCTTCGCGTACCGGCTAAGTAACGCTTTCGATCTTCGCTTGCGTTTTTCTTTCAATGTGGCCGTGAGCAGGTGTCCAGTGTGTCACTTGTACGCGCTGAGTTCTAAATCTTCTCTGATTATGCGAGACATGATATTGCGAAATTTGCATTTCCCGCGACAAGATTTTCTGTTTTCGTAGCGGTTTTCGGTCGATTCGTTTCTCACGGCTTTGATCGCTTTCGGAGTTCTCAATGTGCGCGGACGGCCGGATCTTTGACGGTCTCTTACTCCAACAGTATCCTCAAACAATTTCCTAGCACGATACACAAAATTGCGAATGATTCCAAGCGGCCGCAATGTCCTAACGATATCGCCTTTTTCCATGTTGCATTTACATAAGTAGGCCTACTACAACAATACGATTTTCGATGTCGCCCATTCCATGATTGTAAGCAATTAATGTCAAAAACTTTTAACGTCATAATGAAGCATAAATATCAACTGTCAAATCGAAATGGATGCGCCCAGTGTTGCATTCGTAATGAGTGAGTTCAGTTGTGTACCAGTATTTACTACTTGACTCGGTAATGTGTTGAATGACCGTATTAAGCATTTCAAAATTGTTTGATGTCATCAGTAGTGATCTAGTCAGAAATCACAACTACCAAAGGGCTGCAACACTGATGAAATTTAAGTATTTGGAGTACCAGTTCTAAGATAGTTCCAGAGGTAAAGGCTCTACACAAAACCAAACTGCTAAGGCGCCGACATTTGTTCCAAAGATCATAGTGTGGTTTGATTAGTCACACGAATTCTTCATAACTACCCTAAAAAAGAAGTGTATTACTATCTGTTAACGCTCGTTATCTCAACGTTGGAAGAAGTCACATCACATCGCTTAAGAAATTATTGTGTCACAAGACATTTAATTATTATAGTTGTTCAGTCAGTTACCAACTCAAATAGTCTTGGGACCAAAGATGCAATTATATCCTGAAACATTTCACGTCCGATTACGTTTTATTCATTTATTACTGTGGTCAACAATCAAAAGCAGGCGGAAGTCATTTGTCCAATTTTCTACTCCATGCCTTTTAAATGTTGCATTTTTCATCCAAATAGCCCTGACCTACCAAGAGTAGTTTTTCGTTGTAGTTTCCTCTTGCTGCTCCAAAATAGTAAATTCACATATTTGTTGGTAACAACGCCAGTGTGCTTTAGCATTAAGTGCATCAGTGACCTATCACCTCGTTTCTTGTACCATTTGCTTTCTGGTTGATGTTAGCACAGAGGATGATGGTTCCAAGAACGAACTGTGTCCCGCATTTGGGACTACATATGTATCTAGAGGTTTTATCTTAGATTTCAAAGCATTGCAAACACGTTTAATGCATTTTGGATCTCCAAAGTGAATCAGGCTGTCAAATCGCCAACAACAAACTCGACTGCATTAGCAAGAGGTACGACATAGAAGGTACATCTTAGGCTTTTACGACAATTGCGGCAATAGCAATAGCAACGGCAAAAGCGTTACTAGGAAAGATGTGTTCAGGATGAATTTCATAGGGAATTGCCTTGCAAACACAAATGCAATGCCGGGAGGATAATGGAAAGTCATGTCATGTTTTCCGGTTTCATGCGTATGTAGGTAAGCCTCTTCCCTACCTTGGATTCAAGTTCGTGGAGTACCTGTCAAAGCCGAAATTCACCTTTAGGCAAAAACTAGAATTTCTACTTTCGTTCAACTAGATTTTCGCATTTGGAATTAAGTTCTACTTGCGAGGGCATATTGATATGTTATTTAGAGCATGACGTAGGGCATCTATCTATTTAATTATTTATTTACTTCATCTTCAACTACTGTGTTCGACGTCTCTGTCGTAGATTGGTCACTTGTCCGCAGCTGTTCAAGCAACGTTGAAGATTTGTAAATTTGAAAATTTGTCTTGTAACTCGCTTTTAACTCCGCCTGGAAGTTTGTATGCAACTGGCACTCAAGCCAGTCCAAGGCCGGGGTAAAGGAGGAGGTGGACCTCCGATTTAAGTACAGCCTTTCTGTAGTTTTATGGGTAGACCACGGGCGACATATCATCCCGTCTGCTCATGTGAATTCAAAATTGAGAATTTTACAAACAAAACAATAGAGAATGATGCTTCTACAATCGCATAATTAAGTAGGCATGTTTTAGAACATCCTGTACACAGAGATGGAGGACCGTGAAGAGAACTTGTGTCTACTAAGCGACTCCGCTTTAGAAACCAGCAATTTGTGCAACAGTCCCTCAGTGGATAAAATGCAGGCCGATTAGATAGACATTCCCGAGACCTCTAGCAAAGTGGCGAAGACGAGAAAGCGATAAATAGTTTTGTGAATTTGAAAGGTCTGGTTTCGTACCACTTCAGCCAGACCAAGCTCATACTTAAGAGGTCAGATAAGACAGCCAACCAGAGCTCTAAAACAACGATCATACCCACGATGAGTAAAACATCAGATGGAGCTGGTAGAAGCAGTTACAAGATTTCACCTTGGGAAACTGTCAGCGCCACCGCTAGCTCTGATTAGCAAATCCAGAAGCGATTCAAGCTAAAGTTGTTTCGGATCGCGTACGTAGGCGGACAAACACAGGGCAAATCAAAAAAAGAGATACTCGTAGACAAGATGGTCGCTCTCTGAACGTGCTGCAGGCTTTGGGTATATCGGAGACCTTTAGCCAGTGATGTGCAGCACCGCTATAGGACTTTTCCAGGAGCCATTATTTTATTTTTTACTAATTTATTGATAACCAAAAGTCGTTTCTTTTCTATTACGAAAGAAACAAAATTCTCTCTCATTCCAAGCTCCATAACCAGGGACCACATCGAACGTTGGTATCGAAAGGTTATTGATATTACCACATTTAGTGGTACCCTCAGTACGCAGTCTTAAAAATAACATGGTATGTTGGTCGCCTTCTATCGGCTTTAATATTGTTTCTGTCATTTCTTAACAAATAAACCCCGTTATTAAGTATTGCAAAAAAAAACCTCTGTTTCACTTCATAACCTTTCATACAGCATACGGTTTTGCACTTCCGATCTCAAAAGTACATTGCGCCTACGATCTAATTATTCCTACCTCTTTTAATTTTCTTAGAATTTTTTCGAATCTTTTTCTTGAACCCAGCTCATTGCATATTTCCCAAGGTCATTTTATTTTCCCCCCTGAATCTCAAGTGACAGATCGCAACTTCGAGCCTTAACCACCAAACGCGTGGTTAGGGTTTTCTTGTAGATTTCGTCAGTTTGGTTATAGTAGTTTTTTTGTTCTGCCGGCAGCCTGGCCATCATAAATATTAAAACTTGTTACCCGGGTAAAAGTTTTGCAACAACACTCACATATTACGAAATTTCAAAAGCCGCTTACTTTGAAAACATCTCTATTGATATGCAATCTTCAGCAGAAGGGCCATTTAGGCTTCGCGGAAATAAATAATAAAAAAAAGTATATTGATCTAGCCAGATCCCTAGTTATCTGATTACATTTCGACAAGCAAGTGGCTTGCTGTGTTGCCCTACGAGCAAAAACTTTCACCAATTTCGCAATATCTAGTTTAATTTTATCCAAGTCACGTTGCAAAAACATACGAGTATAAATGACGTTGATTTATGGACCTGATCTGTACGCTATCAAGTCGTTTCGTACCCTATAGAATGGTGAAGTGAATTTATCAAATCACTTGTGTGCATCGGCGAATTAATTGCACCTTGTTGCAGACCGTTTTTCATATGAAATGTTCTAGTAGAAGTTACGTGACCATTCTTAACGATGAACTGTCTATCTAGGAGCATATTGAAAAGAAAATACAGCAGTGGTTCACTAATATACCCTGCTCAGCTTGTAAACGAGTTCCTATAATCTGGACTCGATTTTCCAGGTCTTCGTTCGATTAGAGATGCCGTCGTTCGTCGTTCAGTCGCTTTGATCTCACCTCCGAAGTATTTTATTTATTTGCGGCAACATATTCGGGATGCTGGTGTTTACAGCTCGAATTTCATTGTTCCAATACAAATTAATAGAAGCCTTGTATTTTTCTTTTATTAATGTTTGGAGTTTTTGATTGACGACTTTATGCCATGCGGTATAGTCCTGTCCATTTTCCGTTTAATTGTCGTTTGTAGCACTGTGTCAAATAGCAGGAGAGCCAAGTAGGTGTCGTGTCTAGGAAACGACAGACTATCCGTCGCCTTCAGTCCGAGTCTGTACATAACACTGCACTAACCCCACCAATGAATAGCAGCTTCCCTTTAGAGTTTGGTGTATTATTTCCCCAATTTCTATGTTTGGGGTTGAAATCTTCGCCGATAATGAAATATTTCTCCTGCAATTCCAGTCAGTCGTAAATGAATAGGATGGATTGGGTGACCTTAAAGAAAAAAGGATAAATGTATTCCTATTAGTGTGTTTCATTGACAAAAATGGCGATTGCTTCTGAAGGATAATGCCTAGATGTGTAGACGGTGAGCTCATAGTCCCTGCAGTAAAGAACAAAGGTGTAAAAGCCAGAGATAATTTAAAATAAAATGTGGAATGGGTTTGGTCAGGTTTACAGTCACAAAGTAAGAGGCGAATGTGGTTATTTTTGTTGAAAACAACAATTCATTTTACCTATATTTCGTTTTGAGCTGACTTCCAATAGAAGACGATAGGCTTCGTTTAATAAAACAAAATAATAAGTGGATATGGCAACGAATAGTATTAGGCCTCGTAGAAGAAGCATCTTCCGACAAGTGCTGGTTCCTTAAATGACGAGAATGAGCCTCTGCAGCCGAACATCTTGCAGCTCTGCTATCAAGCCCTACATCATGCCACCCCGTGGCGCCATCTAAGAATCTCACTGGAGACTGCGAAGTGAATTGCACAAATGGCGTGTTTCCTGCGCCATAAATCAGGGTTAGTGTCGGAAAAACAAAATAAGACCTTATCCGGGCTACTCCGACATATTTGGTGCTCAGACCGGTAAGGATTTCCAGGACTTAGTCAGGGTCTTGGAAAAGAGATGGTGGCGGACGAGTCCTATATGGGTCAACGGAGCGCTCACATCCCGGAAAGTGTTACTGGCTTCGGTGTAACCGACCCCTCGTGCAAGGGGCATTAAAAATGGAACTGGTCCTCCAGGTTGGGGGTTGTGCCGCTGGGCTAACTGCCCGGCCATTTAAAAAAAAGGAAGTTACGAAGCATCAACAAGCCTCGGATATGGACGGATCTACTGTCGACAACCCACGCAAACGATTTAAAGACAATGAGCTTCGGATATGCAGGTGGAATGTTAGGTCCCTTAATATACCACGTGCAGACAACTATTGGAGGCCCTAGACTGCTGCACAGTCGCTACCCAAGATGCGAAGGGAAAGGCTGGACAAAAAAAGGATGAAAAACTGCGACATCTACTACGGCAATTGCTATCGACGGCAAAAGCAGCGCTTATTTGGATGCGGATTTGTTGTCGGAGGCAGGCTAAAACAAGAAAATCCTGAGCTTCCGGCATGTGAGCGAGTGCCTCGAAGCAATCCGCATCAAGGCTAAATTCGCTGCCAACATAAGCCTTATATGTGTGCATGCCCCCATAGAGAGGAAAGATGACGACACCAAGGATGCCTTCTATGAGCTCCTTAACAAGACCTACGAGCAATGCCCTAGCTATGAAACTAAAATTATTCTCAGTGATTTTAATGCAAAGCTAGGAAGAGTGGGTATCTTAGGTGGAACGGTCGGAAAATAAAGCCTGCACGACACCACGTCCGATAACGGACTCAGGCTAATCGACTTTGCGGCGGGGCGAAACATTGTCGTATATAGCACGCAGTTCCCACACCCCGATGTACACAAGGCGACTTGTAGACTTCCTGATCAATCAACAGTCAACCAGATTGACCACATTGCGATCGACGTAAGACACTCCTCCAGTATTATGGAAGTCCGTACGTTCCCAGGAGCCAACATCGACTCGGACCAGTACCTGCTTGTAGACAAGGTACGGTTGCGGATATCCCAAACTACGCCAAGACAAACTAATGCTGTGAGAAAATTCGACGTTAGACTGCTACAATCGCAAGAGATCGCCAAGTCCTTTTCCGATCAAGTGTTTCTTAATCTCTTAAAAGGTCCAATGTCGCCAGCATCAAGCATCGAAAACCATTGGAAACACTGCCAAAACACCATCAGAGATGCCGCTTCTGATGTGCTGGGTTTCACTCGTCCACCACAACGAAACCCCTGGTTCGATGATGAATTCCGGCAAGCACATGCAGCTAAGCAAGATGCATATAACGCGGCGCTGCTTCGAAAGACCAGAGCTACTCATGAGCTCTATGAGCGGAAGAGGAGAGATGAGCACCGGCTTCTCAGGAGGAAGTAGAAAGAGCATGAGAAGCGCGCGATCGAGGAAATTGAGAGATGCTACTCCAAGAATGAGGTTCGGAAGTTTTACCAAAAGGTAAAAAAACCATGCCACGGAAACAAACCCTGAACCGAAGCCTGTAGAGATGAACAAGGGAACATCGTAGTAGAATCGCAGTCGATGCTGAGGATTTGGAAAGACCATTTGTGCAGACTGTATAACGGCGATGATTCTGTCAGGAAGAATCAATCGAATCAACCTTTTAACGTGGACGATGATGAAAAAACGTTCCGTCCACCCGACCTGGACGAAGTGAAGATAGCTATATCTAAGCTTAAGTCCAACAAAGCTGCTGGAGCGGACGGCCTGACTGCCGAACTCTTCAAAGCGGCAGGCGATGACTTGGTAAGGAACATACATTAACTCATCTGTAAAACATGGTCGGACGAAAGTATGCCCGATGAGTGAAACCTCAGCATTGTTTGCCCGATCTTCAAGAAAGGAGACCCTCTGAACTGTGCCAACTTTAGAGGCATCAGTCTTGTTAACATCGCATACAAGATCTTATCTGCCGTTTTGTGTGAAACCGTTCGTCAACAACCTGATAGGTCCATATGTGTGGCTTCAGGCCAGGAAAGTCCACCATCGACCAGATATTCACACTACGGCAGATCTTGGAGAAGACTCATGAGCTTCAGGTCAATCCACACCACCTGTTCATCGAGTTTAAGGCCGTGTATGACAGCGTTTATGGAGACCAGCTATAAAGAGCAATGTCTAGTTTTGGCATACCTGCCAAACTCGTCCGTCTGTGCAGGATGACGGTGAAGAATGCACGCTGCTCCATCAAGGTCGGTAAACATCTCACAGAGACATTTGATGTCCAGAAAGGATTTAGACAAGGCGATGCGCTGTCATGCAATTTTTTCAACATCGTACTTCAAAGAATAGTGCAAAACTCACCCGAAAACACAAGAAGCACTGTCCGACGATATTGACATAATCGGGAGAAAGCAGCGTGATGTCAGTGGCGCTTTCGCGAGTATTGAGACGGAAGCGGCGAAAATGGGTTTAGCGGTCAATGAGGGCAAAACCAAGTATATGCTGTCAAGCAAAAAGGACAACCAACACCGACGTCTCGGACAGAACGTCACCCTCGACAGATATAACTTTGAGGTAGTTAAGGACTTTGTCTACCTAGGCTCCGCTATAAATACAGACAACGACACCAGCGCTGAGATCAAGCGAAGAATAACTCTTGCCAACCGCTGTTTCTTTGGGCTAAGAAGGCAATTGAGTAGCAAAGCCCTCTCTCGGACAACAAAAGTCTCCCTTTATAAGACCTTCATAATCCCGGTCCTGCTCTATGGCGCAGAGGCATGGACATTATCAAAAATGGGTACTCTTGGCTGATTTTAGATGAAAATTCTTCGAGTTATTTCGGTCCCGTCTCCACTAACGGTGAGTGGAGGAGAAGATACAGCAATGAACTCTACGGACTGTACAGCGACGTCGACCTAACCAGAAGGGTGAAGATCCAAGGACTGAAATGGCTGGGTCATGTAGAGCGTATGGACACCATGCTCCGGTGCGAAAAGTCTGAGAATCCGCTCCCGCAGGACAGCGCAGTAGAGGCAGGCCAAGACTCAGGCGGCGCACGCAAGTGGAAGAGGACCTCAGCTAACTTAGCGTAGACCCAGATCTACCCCTGACTGTAGCTGTACTTAAAGAAGAAGCATAAGTGGAGATAGCCCCATGGTAGGCACACATTCTTTATTGAGAATAGAGTGTTATTTTGAGTAAGAATGTGAGCATAAGTTTAGAAAAGAACACCGTCAGCAACTCATTTCGAAATCCCAGAAAGTTCGATACTTTGCGGGTTTCACTTTGATCGAGTAACAATGACATACATATCAGATAGAACATCATGTTCTTGTGAATTTAGTTACATCAAACGGCATTGACAATGTCATTATCTACGTTGCAGTATGTTCAGCTGATCTGTTGGAGCAAACGAACGAGAATTTTTTCATCCTTAAATGTTTTTCCAAGTTCTTCGTCGCAAGTTTTTTACAAAACAACCGAGTACTCTTAGTTTTCTTCTATGTATTAGTCCTTGTCCATTTATTTCCAAAGGTTCATGTGCTTTGGTCCTTCTCACTGTATGCTACCCTCTGCCGATGGTTAATTATTTTACATTGCAAACGCACTTTCATTATGAGCAACTTTGTGTTGCTTCCCTTATTTATTGTGCGTGTGTTAGTTCCGTTGTTTTATTGAATTTGCTATCTCTCTTTTCGCATTTTCTTTTATTTTTTATTTTTCTTGCTTTGCTTTGGCTAAATTTATTACCACATTTCTGTGGCACCATAGAAGAAGAACTGGCTTACCTAAGCAATAATAATAAATTATCTCACTGATGCTAAGGATAGGTTTTGGAAGCAATGTAGTCGTAAGGTCGTTTGGGATGAGGTCGGGGTCGACTCGAACTTGGAAGCTGGTGGTGGGAGAAGAAGAAAACAAAGACGCAGACAAAGGCAAAGGCAAAGACGGCGACTACTACGAGTATGATGATGATGATGATGATGATTATGGTGGGGTTATGTGTATAGAAGGAGATGCGAAGAAAATATTCACTTGTCAATTGTTTCGAAGAATGGAATTTATCGACTTCGCCTTAGTGAAAATGATGGTGAATGTTAGTAGTGCTGGTGGTTGTATTTGCGTGGGGTGACAAAGGATGTTAGTCACTTCCTTGCTACCTGGAAGCTACCCGTGTGTGGTTATTGTGGAGACAAGGAAATGAGAATAACTTACGTCGGCAGTATATCACGATTGAAGACAACTAATAGCAAAATGTTTTTGCTGTTATGCGGGGATTAAGCTCACAGGTATTTACGCATACATAGACATACCAGCAAGCACCTCTCCACTAAACCACCCACAGAAACTATCTCAAGGTGCCATAGAAATAGCACCAGTTCTAGGACTAGGAGTGGATGGTAATGGTGATTTGCGAGGAATGTGCTATGTTTCTTATCTTAGGATGACCACTTCTTAATTTCGGAGGAAATCTAATGGAACGATTATTCGACTTGACAATTTGTCGATGAAATTTATCAGCATAATCGGAGAATTAATTTAGTTGGCTGTTATGTATGTATGTTTCCAAGTGTCTGATGGGTAATTCGTAGGAGTTATCGTTACAAATGGTGATGCAGAGGGTGAGCTGTTGTTGGGAGTCTGGTGGAAAGATGGAAACTTTTTCTTCGAGATATCGGATGAAAGTTTCAAATACTTTAGCATTAGCGGTACTTTAAGTAGCATCTTTTATATTTAAGACAATAATTGGGTTATGAAGAGTTCATCTTCATGTAATTAATTTAAGAAAAGTTTCTTTTCTTCTTTTTCTTGCAGTTGTTGCTTAATTAAGACAGTGTAGCTGATATTGCAAGGTAAAATCAAGAAGACTTTGTAAGCCATGGATCCTGAGTAGTATTCAATGTCCTAATAAAAGCAAACTTTCCTAGCCTCATGTAATGAGAGATAGAAGGAAATTTATTACAGAATGAGTGTCTGACGTTGGGTTTTTTTATGAAAAGAAAAACTAATCCGAAGTCGTTAGTCACTACAAAATAAACTCTTTCGACGTACGAGGTGCGACGTAGCTTAAAAGTTGAAGAAGTATCCGATGGCATACAGAGATGAGGCCTCATTAAAGTTACGAATACTTAATTACTCTACTTGTATTCCATTGATATATTACAACGTCTAGTTTTTTTGAGTTAAGAGATGTCTCTTCTTCTGAGGTGCATCAGAATTCTAGATTGCTTAGTATGGGCCAATTTGTTCTGTCGATGCCTCCACTCATGAGTTTTCCTAAAGCTTGTCTGGAATGGAAAATCGAGGTTTTGATGTTGTTCATAGCGACTTGAGTCTAGCCAATTTAACATCGATGCTAGTTTGTTGCAAAATTTTCCCGAACGGATGTTAATTCTATCGGCAGTTATCAATATTTACGATGGCCGGGTTGCCGGCAAAACAAAAAAAACTACTTAAAATATAACCAAACACCAGAATCTTATAAAAAAAACCGAACCACGCGGTTGGTGGTTAAAGCTCCAAGTGGCGATCTGTCACTTGAGATTTAGGGGAAAAATAAAATGCCCTTGGGAAATTTGCAATGGCAGCAAATTGTTTGCTGAACCTGATGGCTGCTCAGCTGGGCTGGGTTCAGAACAAGATTCGCGAAAATTTAAAATTTCAATTTAAATGAATTTTCGCGGTTTAAAGTAGGCGCCATGCACTTTTTCCGATCGGAAGTGCAAAACCGTATGCTGCAAAGAATTAAGCCGAAAACCACACCAGAAAGAAAAAGAATCGTTTTGGTATACGTTATAAAATGGATCTTTTTATTAATCGAGGATTGGTTGATAAGCTAACAGCCGAAAGGCGGCGACAACAAAATGTTTTTTTTTTTTTTTTTTTTAAATGGTACTGACGGTACCACTCAATAGCCTGAACCGCTACTTGCGGAGCCCGACACTAACACGCGATATGTTTTTTTTTTGAAAGGATTCACCCCTGGGAACACGATATACACAGCTTGTTCTAACACAAAAAGGGTACTTATCTTTCTTTCCTAATCTTCCAGAAAGTTCCTTGCCTGTAGAACTACCTCCTAGTCTTCCTCTTTCTAGTCCTGAGTTCTTCCTTGTTTCCTCCTCACTGTTTCTTCCCTTTTCCTCTCTAGGCTTCTTCCTTCCTTTTTTTTTTTCCTCTTTTTTTTTATAAGAAAAACGATTAAACTTTTTCCTTTTTTTTTCCTGTTTTTTTTTTTTTTTTTTTTTTCCAAACTTCTTTTAATCACTTTGATGGTCAACCAAGAAGTGGTTAACCCTATACCATCGATATTGGCTCGGACCGTAGGTCTCACACATACGTACATTCGTACAACCGTTCATACGGATGCAACGGGCCAATTTTTTGGTCTTTGTGTGCAACACTACACTCCGCAATTTGGCTGGAGTGTGCCACCATGCCTTGGACCTCCGTTGCTTCCATTCTCACTCACAAACACCCCCTGAAGGTCTCATTCTTATTTCCCACATCTGGGGAAAATTTCCCCAAGATTGGGATTTCCCTTTGGTCCGAGCTAATATTTCCCTTACGATCAATCATTGGGGTTGCATTCAGTCGCAATGCAACCCCAGTCCTTCCAAAAGATAAAAAAAAGGAAAAAGATAATTTGCCAAACAGTATACGGCCTATTCGCGTTTATATGTCCTGATCATTATCCGTTTCTGATAATGATCGGATGAGGTATCGTGGGGGCGAAACAAGGAACTACTCATGTGACGAGACTATTGGAAGGAGTTCTACCTCTGAGCGCTACCCAATGTAAACTAACCAACGACATCCCGGTGAATCCTTTTGTCTTAAACTTCGTAAGTGCGGGGCACGCAAATGGGGGTCCAGTCTTTACAATTATATTTTTTTTTTACAATGTTTTATTTGGGGTTCGATGGGCGACCGTCCGTCACCGAATAGGGCGTCAGTAGTTTTGAATCTTCTGGGGTTTATGGCACGCAGAGGGTTCCAGACTGTCCATCTGGCTCTAGACGTAACGCGCTTTTACTAAAGTGACCGTCCGTCACTACTAAAGAGACTCCTGTCTCTGCCTTCTCGCAGACCTAGTGGTTGTTCCCTTCGACAAGCATAGAAGCAGAAAGACAGAGTTCAAGAACCCACCAATTCTTCCCGCCAATATGCTTCTCCAAGGAGACAACGGACATAAAATGAAGGGGTGGGCCAAAACAACGGATTGGGCAGGAAAGAAATGGGTGGAGCGGAGATGCCTTCTAAGGCAAAGGAGACTACCCGATGGGGAAGACGACACCACACAAGGGCAAGAGCCGACAACTTCGGTAAAGGCTCCTAAACATTAATTCGTTGGGCGCGGTTCCTGCGCCTTTCCTCTGGTCGCTTCTATAATGGACCGTCCGTCCTACCTGCGATGGTTGATCCTTCAAGATACTAAGAGGGTGCACCAATGGCTGATGAACCCATGGCTGCCCACCACCCTTCTAGGATTTTGAAGAACCAACGGAAAAGAATGTAAGTGGAAAGACGAAGGAAGGGAAAGAGTAGAACTTGTTGTGGTAAATTTTACCGCAACAAGTTTTTGAGTCCGAGTTTTTCGGAACCAAACAGCATATGATTTTGTTCTGCTTTCCCATCTCGTTGAACTACGTGCATCATTCTCTATATACCTACTCTCGATGTTATTGCGTTCGAAGTCGGAAGTCCGCTCCCTGCTTGACTGACAACTTACAATATATTACGATATCTGACCCAGATATTAGATTCAGGCTGAGCTAAGTTCCGGTCTGATGAATTGGTAAACCTTCGGATTAAAAGACGATACAGTATGTGGGTAGACGTAGCTATGCAAAAGTTTTCGGACAAGGCCAATTCTCTAAAGCCTTCGAATTTATTTGAGACGTTTGTCAAGATGGAAATTATATTATATAAAGGGCTATAAACAGCAGCTTGCTGTAATATTAACTTTACACCTCGTTATAAAACTAAGATTCGTTCGACTCCCTGAGCAATTCAAGAGCATTTCATTTAATTTGTCAGGTCATCCAGTCCTCATATGACAGGTTTTGCTCTATTTCGGCTGGATTTAGCGTATGCATCCAATGCCTCCTGAAGAACGATAGAGAATGCCTGTAGGTGTCACTAGATACATACAAAATGAGGTCGTTGGCGTTTTTACTTGCGTTTAAGTACTGGGGTATTCTTTCTGATTATATTCGAAGACTCAGGCCGGGCCATCTCAGGCTTTTCGACTGGCAAGCAATTTTTTGTCGATGTCGCATTATAGGCCCGTCAAAGTAAATGAAACCATATTTCTTGCGAATGACAGCAGGACACTTTGGCTGAAAAATTTTCTAACATCAAAGCTCTTTGTTGAGTCTTAATTGACCTTGACAAAGTAGCAACCGTTCTCAACCATCATTTTGAACAGACAAGCTTCGCAGGGATAGTATTAAATAAAAATATCCAAATCTGAGTTGGTGTTTGTACGCTTTTGTTTCTGTTTATTCTTCTTCTGTAGGAGCCGATTCTATCCGCCTTCTGTTATTCTAAGAGCTCCCGAGCTAGCCTCGACCTACAATTTTTTTTGTATTTACATTCTTGCTACGCTTCATGTGAATGCTGCTATTCTTAGTCAAAAAACAACGTTGCCACGGGTTTTCGACACTTGAAGCTGGCTGCTTGAGAGATTTCAGGTCGTTTTCTTTGTTTTGCTTGCTATCGTCGTCAATAGTAAGGTCGTCCTTAGCCGAGGCACGTTTTTGTTTCTGAACATTTTTTTCGTGGTTGGGAAGCTATCCCGATTCCTAACTGCCGAAATTCATTCTTTCAACATCCAAAGTAAGAGACCGGATTCTTTGGTGCCATTAACCCACTACGGCGATAAGAGATCTGTCGTTGGTCCATAAACGACTTCTCGCACAGCATCTGTTTTTGTGTGATCCTGGCTTCGCCTTGAAATTTCATTATTGACCTGAGCTTCGTCAGTGGTAGAGTAGCTCTTATAGAACCTCCGCTTATTGTAGATGTGGACGTTACTTTTGATTTAGAAGAAGATATAGACATATTTTATTTTCCAAAACAATTTCAAAAGTGTTGTAACCATTTACACATTTTACTATTCAAAGATTTGACTATAATTATCTTACATCTGAAACATTATCGTAACACTATATCAAAAACGGCAATATTAATTGTTTGAAGGAAAATCCAATTAAAAACCTTCAATTTAAAGTAATTAGAAAAGAAAAGGATGATAATGACTAGAAGTTAAGTAACCAACATGATTGAAAACAAAGTAATAAAGTTAATAAACGAAAATTTAAGAAAAAATTAACATTTAAACATATAACTATGTAAATTATTAAAATACAACAAAAAACAACAAAGAAATTAATAAATAAATAAATAAATTTATAAGTAAGTAATAATAATCCGTGCGGCATCGGATAAAGAATAGTGCCGCAGTGCGTCCCAGCTTGTCTTAAGAGGCGACTAAATGGGACACCAATCATATACAGGCAACTATGACACCACCTTAAAACTTTCCCACAAGTTTGTATGCAATCAGTGGGTTCCCACGTCTGGAGACTACCGGTGGGGTAAAAGAACAGCCAATCAATTCGAAATGAGCATACAAGTGTCAAACCACTCAAACTTTAGATACACTTCATGGAAATGATCGCAATTAATTGCACTACCCCGCTGGGCACCACGATTGCAACGAACTCGGGTGAACCCAGAGCAAGCAGAAGTGCTTGTGTCAGTGCCCGACGGATCCCGGGGGCGGGCAAAATGAAGTTTCCAAAATATTTTCCAAGTTGGAACCTAGGATCGATGACCTCAAAAAGTTTAGAACTGGAAGCGATTATGCGTCGCAGAAATCTACAAATCCTGTGCGTACAGGAAACGAAGTGGTGTAATACAGGAAAAAAAGCGCGTTTTCTTGACTTAAAAACTAAGGCATTTAAGATGTTCTACCATGTAACGGTCAATGGACGAAACGGTGTTGAAATCGTTGTTGCAGCGGATCTTCTAAACAACATCGTTGGTATCTTGAAAATAAGCGACGGCTTGATGAGTTTTAAACTCGTCATACACAATGAAACGTGGAACATTGTTAGCGCGTACGCTCCACAAAATGGATGCGATCAATCGGAAAAAGATAGATTTTGGTCAGAGTTCGGTAATTTGCTATCGATGAGATGCTCTTCGTAGGCGGAGATTTAAATGGCCACGTCGGAGAAACAAATGTTGATTATGAGTTCTGCCACGGCGGTAAAGGCTTTGGAACCAGAAATTCAGCTGGCGAAGACATCCTTGTAGCGTGTAGGGCTTACGGCTTAACCGTCTTAAATACAATGTTTATTAAACACCAACGACATCTTATCACCTATAGTAGCGGAGGCCACGAAACGCAAATAGATTATCACCTCTGTAAAATGTCGATGAGAAACCGTGTTAAGGACTGTAAAGTAATACTTGGAGAATCGCTGATAAGCCAACACCGTCTGCTCATTACAGAATTTTTCACAACGGAACCACCGAAAATACGGGCATCGTTTGGAAACCGGATTTTTGGTGGTATAATCTATCGAAGGAACGAAGCGCAAGATTTATCGCACTGGCTAAAGAAGTACTTCACAATATAAACGGTATCGCAGACTCACTTAGCCCGCAAGAAATGTGGAACAGCATGCACGAGAAATGCATAACACTCGCAAAGTCGCAAAGAAATACCATCACGTCGGCAAAGAAACATGGTGGTGGAATGACGAAACCAAACGAGCTGTGGCCGACAAGAAGAGTGCATTCCAAGCGTGGACAAAATGCGATCGGAGCGACGATATCGAAAAAGCTCGACTGGCTCTTGAATACGAGCGTTTTAGAATGGTCGCAAAGAAAGACCTGACTCGAACTCCAGCGGCAGCAGCGGAAAACCTGTACCAGGAGTTGGAACAAATATCCTCACGATCGGCGGATAGAAGACAAGCTATACAAGAAGTTCAAACGTCGTACAATACTAAAATGCCAAATATTTTTAAGCTCGCTGCACAGAGGAGAAAAAATTCAATGGAAATAACCTCGCCGAAATACTCGTACATCAAAAACGCAGACGGTCGCTTATTAACAAATGAAAAGGAAATTTGTGACCGGTGGCTTGAAAACTTCAAAGAGTTGCTTAACAAACAGTTTCCACGTGATATCGTGCCGACAGCTGGTCTATTCGAGGAGGAAGTTTCGGACTTTTCAATCAAAGAAATAAGTATAGCAATTTGAAAAATGAAGCGGGGGAAAGCGGCGGGACCAGACAGCATTCCATCAGAGTTTTGGTCAAAGATGGAGGGAATCGTCGGCGAATGGCAATCGAAACTTTTGAATAAATTAAAATGTGGACAACCTATGCCGAATCAATGGAGAAGTAGCTTCTTGGTTCCATTATACAAAGGAAAAGGCGACACTCGAGAATGCAACAACTACCGTTCAATCTAGCTTATGTCACACACAATGAAAATCGTCGACAGAGTCTTAAACGAACGTCTTCGGCAAATAACAAGGGTCGATAATAGCCAGTGTGGATTTGTTGAAAGAAGATCGACGGTGGACGCTATCCAAAGCCTACGAATAATAATGGAAAAGCACCGAGATTCGTCTAAGGATTTACACATGGTATTTATCGACCTCGAGAAAGCATTCGATCGAGTGCCTAGGGATCTCATATGGGCCGCGCTGAGGTCTCAAAACGTACCGGAAACGTATGTTAGAATACTACAAGACATGTGCGGAAACGTGAAAACTGTAGTTAAAAGCTCTGCTGGACTAACGAGAGAATTTCCAGTTAATGTCGGAGTGCATCAAGGAAGCGTACTTAGCCCTTTCCTCTTTAACGTAGTATTCGACTATCTTTTAAAAGACTGCATGCGCGAAGCAAATGTAACGCCAATTCTCTTCGCTGATAACGCAGTTACTCGTATATTAAGCGATAACGTCGAAGATTTGCAGAACACCTTAGATTCATGGAGAAATGCGCTAAAGAGAAACGGGTTTAAAATAAGTCGTTCAAAGAAGAAGCATTTGACGTGCCCATTTGCGCATCCGTTACGACCTACTCCGGATGTTAGACGGAATAGTTCTTCCGAAAAGCACTATCTTTAAGTACTTAGGATCAATCGATAACATGGAAGCGAAATGTGACGACGATGTAAACCACAGTCACTAAACGCGATTGCATTAGATTTACGCGTATAAGCGGATGTCTACATATAAAGAACTCGGTAACCAAACAGCTTGAGGCGAATAAAATAAGCTGGTATTGCCACGTTCAAAGAAGATCTGCGGAAAATCCGGTTAAGAAGGCACTATCAACTGCGGTTACTCCAACTGTAAGAAAACGAGGTCGGAAAAAGATTTCCTGGATTTCTCAGATGGCAAATGCGCAACAACGCTTGGGGCTAACCACTAAAGCGATCCAGGACCGAGCATTACGTAGACGCGTTCTGCGGTCTGCGACATTAACCAACCGCATAAGCGGAGCAGCAGCGATGCAGTACAAATGGGAAACTCGTTACGCATAAGTTCGTATAACGAGGAAAGGGTTAATAAAAGGATAAGAAGGAGAAGAAGTAAATAATAATAATAAATAAATACAAAATAAACAATTTAATAAATACCTCACAAAAAGGAAAGAAAATATCAAATTATAGTGTATGTTATACACTTATAATCATCTAAATTCTTTAACAAATTATATTTTATAAATATTTATCAAAATTATTATGCATACATTTGGATGATTAGTGGGTTATCAGAACTATTAGAGCTACAAACAAAGTTATTTTCAAGTTTTTGAATTCGTTCAGAAATCAACTCAAAACTCACTTTTTGGTGGAGATCTGTAGTCGAATGATGCCAATGTAGATTAAACATCATTTTAAAGAGTTTACTTTATTTTGTGAGACCTGAAGTCTTTTTATGTGACTGTTAGCAGCTTTTCCCCATACAGAACAGTCATAAAGTAATATTGCTTGGAAGACTACCTTGAATATAATGATTTTGTTTCCATTTGTTAATACGGAATTGCGATTTATGAAAGAATAAAGTAATTTTATTGCTAGACTTATTTTCTTCAGTGTCTTATTAGTATGGTAGCTGAACGTAAGATTAGTATCAAGGTGTATACCTTAATATTTTATGGGCCTATCTCAATTTATGTCTTTTCCATTGATTTTAAATAAACTGCTGGGGAGATAACAAGACTGAGAAAAAGATAGCGCTTGACATTTTTTCGCATTCAATTTTATTTTCCCTAATATAATAAGTTTCCAATATTTCAACTTACTTTACTTACTTTAGGTGCCCCTACAGTCCGGGGTGGACCTGAGCCTCAGTCAACAAGCTTCTCCAGCCAGCTCGATCCCTGGCTAGCTGCCTCCATGTTGCTGTACAGTCCATACAGTTGGTCGTTGTATCTCCTCCTCCACTCACCGTCAATGCAGACGGGACCGAAGATCGTCCGAAGAATTTTTCTCTCGAAGCAACCAAGAACACCCTCATCCATTTTTGATAATTTCCATGCCTCTGCGCCATAGAGCAGGACCGGGATTATTAAAGTCTTATAAAGGGTGACTTTTGTTGTCCGAGAGAGGGCTTTGCTACTCAATTGCCTTCTTAGCCCAAAGAAACAGCGGTTGGCAAGAGTTATTCTTCGCTTGATCTCAGAGCTGGTGTCGTTATCTGTATTTATAGCGGAGCCTAGGTAGACAAAGTCCTCAACTACCTCAAAGTTATATCTGTCTAAGGTGACGTTCTGTCCGAGACGTCGGTGTTGGTTGTCCTTTTTACTTGACAGCATATACTTGGTCTTGCCCTCGTTGACCGCTAAACCCATTTTCGTCGCTTCCGTCTCAATACTCGCGAAAACGCCACTGACATCACGCTGCTTTCTCTCGATTATGTCAATTTCGTCAGCGTATGCGAGTAGTTGGACGGACTTTTGAAAGATAGTGCCTCTTGTGTTTGCTCGTGAGTTTTGCAATATTCTTTCAAGTACGATGTTGAAAAAATCGCATGACAGCGCATCGCCTTGTCTAAATCCTTTCTGCACATCAAAGGTCTCGGTGAGATCTTTACCGACCTTGATGGAGCAGAGTGCATTCTCCATCGTCATCCTGCACAGGCAGACGAGTTTGGCAGGGATGCCGAAACTAGACATTGCTCTGTATAGCTCGTCTCTATAGATGCTGTCATACGCGGCCTTAAAATCGATGAATATGTGGTGTGTATCGATCTGAAGCTCATGGGTCTTCTCCCAGATCTGCCGTAGTGTGAATATCTGGTCGATGGTGGACTTTCCTGGCCTGAAGCCACACTGATATGGACCTATCAGGTTGTTGACGAACGGCTTCAGGCGTTCACACAATACGGCGTATAAGATCTTATATGCGATGTTAAGGAGACTGATGCCTCTGTAGTTGGCGAAGTTCAAAGGGTCTCCTTTCTTAAGAATTGGACAAACAATGCTGAGGTTCCATTCATCGGGAATACTTTCGTCCGACCATATTTTACAGATGAGTTGGTGTATGCTCCTTACCAAGTCATCGCCTGCCGCTTTGAAGAGCTCGGCAGTCAGGCCATCCGCTCCAGCAGCTTTGTTGGACTTAAGCTTCGATATGGCTATCTTCACTTCATCCAGGTCGGGTGGACGGAATTGTTGGTCATCATCGTCCAAGTTGAAAGGTTGATTCTGCTTGACAGCGGTATTTGGTCCGTCATCGCCGTTATACAGTCTGCAGAAATCATCTTTCCAAATCCTCAGCATCGACTGCGATTCTACTACGATGTTCCCTTGTTCATCTATTCAGGCTTTGGTTCGGGGTTTGTTTCCGTGGCACGTTATTTTTACCTTTTGGTAAAACTTCCGAACCTCATTCCTGGAGTAGCATCTCTCAATTTCCTCGATCGCGCGCTTCTCATGCTCTTTCTTCTTCCTCCTGAGAAGCTGGTGTTTGTCTCTCCTCTTCCGCTCATAGAGCTCATGAGCAGCTCTGGTCTTTTTTTGCAGTGCCGCATTGCGTGCTTTTTGCTTAGCTGCATGTGCTTGCAGGCATTCATCGTCGAACCAGGGGTTTCGTTATGGTGGACGAATGAAACCCAGCACATCAGAAGCGGCATCTCTGATGATGTTTTGGCAGTGTTTCCAGTGGTCTTCGATGCTTGATGCTGGCGGCATTGGACCTCTTAAGAGATTAAGAGACACTCGATCGGAAAAGGACTTGGCGATCTCTTGCGATTGTAGCCGTCTGACGTCGAATTTTCTCACAGCATTAGTTTGTCTTGGCGTAGTTTGGGATATCCGCAACCGTATCTTGGCTACAAGAAGGTAATGGTCCGAGTCGATGTTGGCTCCTCGGAACTTACGGACATCCATAATACTGGAGGAGTGTCTTGCGTCGATCGCAATGTGATCAATCTGGTTGACTGTTGATTGATCAGGAGTTCTCCAAGTCCCCTTGTGTATGTCGAGATGTGGGAACCGCGTGCTAGCCATGACAATGTTTCGCCCCGCCGCAAAGTCGATTAGCCTGAATCCGTTATCGGAGGTGGTGTTGTGCAGGCTATATTTTCCGATTGTTCCACCAAAGATACCCTCTCTTCCTAGCTTTGCATTAAAATCATCGAGGACAATTTTAATGTCATAGCTAGGGCATTGCTCGTAGGTCTTGTTGAGGAGCTCGTAGAAGGCATCCTTGGTGTGTTCATCTTTCTCCTCTGTGGGGGCATGCGCGTATATAAGGCTTATGTTGGCGAATTTAGCCTTGATGCGGATTGCTACGACGCGCTCGCTCACATGCCGGAAGCTGAGGACTTCTCGTCTTAGTCTACCTCCGACAACAAATCCGCATCCAAATAAGCGCTGCTTTTGCCGTCGATAGCAATTGCCGTAGTAGATGTCGCAGTTTTTCATCTTCTTTTTGTCCGGCCCATCCCATCGCATTTCTTGGATGGCGGTTATGTCTGCACATGAGTATACCTAGTTGAGCCTGCGCTGATACGAGTTTTCAACCCTACACACAAACTCGGATTCATTATACTTTCTTCGTTGGATCACCGCTTGATTTGCGAAACGGATTGCAGATTAGCTCTCCTCTCTAACACTTTCTTGGGATCACTTGAAGGGGTACGATTTCTTTATCGAAAACTCTGCATTTATTGTTTCCGCGCAAGTCAGATTGATGGGCTTATGTTACCCAATATTTTATATATATATACGAAAAGCATCCTTTACTTTACTGTTTTGAGTTGAAATGGGATCTCGTAATTCCAAGTCAACTACGTCCTGAGTGTGGAGCAAAACCATTTTTTTCCATTTACTGTGCGAAATATCTTTTACTTAAAGTCTGACAGATTTTACCTTGATACCTCTTCTACCAACTTACTCGTATCTGCCCGACTTATGGATCTATGATTAAAATTTTACCATTTTTAGTGCTGGCACTTTCCTGTCTTCAGATTCTCTTAAAAAAATGAAAATAAACACTTTTAACAAGTGAACCAGATTGGCCACTTTAAAATCATACCCATCAACCTAGACAGTCTGCTGTTTGTTTCCATAATTTTTTTTTTTGAGAATAAAAAAGTAAACAAATCCTACAGGAAGACCGAGAAGAGAAAAAAATCCAAAACAAATACCTACAAAGCATAAGACGAAAGGAAGAATGAAAAAAAAGAAAAAAAGAATTAAATCCCAAGAAGAAGTATCCGTAAAACACGGTGAAAACGAATCCATATTTGAGAATCCATCCAGAATCTAAATTATTCTGTTTGCGCGATGTGCATAATGAGAAGGCGAAAGCGCCTTTAATGGATTTTAAATTAGATGGACCCACAGATTTTGTAATTAAGTTGCGGTCGCGACGACAAGAGCCGTCAAGGACCATAGCTCCTCCTCGCTAACGTCTATACAAAGTGATTTTTTGTCGGCAGAAAAAAAAATAAAAAATAGAAACAGAGTAGTCAGCAGAACGGCAGTACCACCCATCTAAGGTTGTTGTTTCTTATTTCATCACTACCGAAACACACCTGCTGAAGAATCTCTCATCCACAAGACAAACGATACAGGAGAGGTGTACATGGATGAGAAAAAATAATTCCATCCAGAGAAAACACAGAGCGAAATTAAAATGCAAATTTCATTAGCAGTGGCTCCGGTGATTTTTTATATATATTACTCGTACTTTCAATTTTATCCCAAAGTAAAATTTCCCTTCTGGCAACACTGCCATCTCAACTTTACTTCCATGATACTAATAGCACACACCCAACTTCTTTCGCAATTTGCACGTATTTACATTTACTTTGCTTTAAGGATCATTGAATAATTTTTTTTAATTGGGTACAGGCATACGGTGCCGACTAAAGTTACCGTCTTTAGTAGCTTTGTTAACGAGCGTCCATCCAACCTCTCGGCCAACTCACCGACCTATGCACGTGAGGGTCCTTAAGTCCTTTTCTGTGAATACACTTTGCGGTCGGCTAATGACAGAATTGGACATTTGATATTATTTTGATGAGTTTTAAATAATGAGCAGGATGGGGGTGTTTTTTTTTTTTTTTTTTGTTTTGTGTGTGTTTTGAGGATAACGATGTTTTGTTTTCCTTTTTTCCAGACTTGTTAATTATAACTTGAGAGTAAATAGAATCTCATGTGGGTAGCGAAGATGACTGCTGTGGCTTCGGTGCGTCTCGTTCGTTGATGGGAACTTGAATAAGAAGCCCTGCGCGCCCATGTTATACGAGTAGGACTTCATCGTGAAGGCTGAGTATTGACTACCACATCTACGATAATTACTTTCAAAAATTGGAAATATGAGTATGTTTGGTAAAAAGTGACAGTGATGTGGTTCAATTTTATTAAATTTCTTAGAAATGTGCTTCGATATTCTTTAATTAGGAAAAAAATTGGCTTCACTGGAAAGATAATTTTATAAGTGCTCATATACAGGGTGTTCCAGAGTTGTTATAATTTCATTTGATAAACGTGTATCTCGTATTTATAAGCAAACAAAAAGTTTGGTCACTAAACCAACCTGTTCGAACTCTAAAATGGGCTATTCTTCTAAAACATCATTGCACAGTTATATTGATGGGGTGAAAAGTAATCTCCTTGACCGTCAGAATGCGCTGCTACTGCAAAAAAGGTTGTGATGCCTTGAAGTCCGTTCATATTTGGGCAGACATGCCAAATTTCAGTGCGATACTGTCTTTAGTTTTGTTTTGACCGCCGATTGTTGTTGATGTTTTTGGCATCATGTTGAGTATGGACAAACACGATTTTCGTTCTCTCATAAAACATTATTTTTTGAGAGGCAAAACGGCGAAGGAAACAAAAGAAAAGTTGGATAAATATTATAGAGCTGATGCTCCGTCAGATTACACCGTCAAATATTGGTTTCAAGAGTTTCTTGGTTGCCGCAACTCCACTAGCGTTCAAGTCCGCAGCGGCAGGCCCTCCGATGCGGTTACAGAGGACAATGTCTAAAAAATACATGAAATGGTGTTGGCTGACCGGAAAGTGAAGGTGGGCGAGCTAGCAGATACCACAAAGATTAATACTGAGCGCACACGCCATATTTTGGGCAATATTCTGCATATGAAAAAGTTTTCCTGCTGCTGGGTGCCGCGCATGCTCACTCCGGACTTGCTGATGCGGAATCGGGCGGACTTTTGGCTTCGATTGGTAACTGCTGATGAAACCTGGATACACTGTTACACACCAGAGAACGGAATGAGTGCCCAGCGATGGACTGAAGCCGGCACGAGTGCTCCGAAGCCGCCGAGGGAGGCTCAATGGGTCGGAAAGGTTATAGCGTCGGTTTTCTGGGATTTTCATGGCATATTCTTCATAGCCTACCTTGAGAAAGGAAAAACCATCAACAGCGAGTATTACTGTGTATTATTGGAGCGACTGAAGGCCGAAATCGCTGCAAAATGGCCTCACATGAAGCGAAAAAAAATTTTGTTTTTGCAAGACAACGCGCCGGCGCATAAGAGCATCGCAACCACGGCTAAAATCAATGACTTACGTCTCCAATTGCTGTCGCATCCACCGTATTCGCCCGATTTGACTCCCTCGGACTATTATCTCTTCCCAAACCTCAAAAGAAAATTCAGCTCACGCGAAGAAATCATCGACGCCACGGAGGAGTATTTTGCAGACCTTCCGGAAAATTACTTTTCGGACGGGATCACGAAGTTGGAAAGTCGCGGGAATAAGTGTATCAAGCTAAAAGGGGACTATATTGAGTAAAATAAAAAAAACTTTAAAAACAATTTTTTTTTCATTCCCAAGGAGTTTGCTTTTCACCCCAACTAATATATAAATTGCGCAACTAAGTGTTCTAAGTTTTATGAAAATGCAACTTAATTGTGAAAAAATGGTTACAAATGAATCATTCAACGTTATCTTCAACTTTTTGCCATCTTTCTGGCAGAGCTCGAATACCGTATTGGTAAACGTGTTCATCTTTTGAGTCTAACCACGAATCAAGTCATTTTTTGATGTGTTCATATGAGCGGAGCTGCTGATCGGCCAGAAACACGTACTAATCGAACGGTGCAATATGTGAGGAATACGGCGGATGGGGTAGGACTTCGCATTTGAGCGTTTCCATGTAGGTTTGAACGGGTTTTGCAACGTGAGGCCGAGCGTTGCCATGCTGTAGATTCACTTATTCGTGCCTCTACTCGTAGTGTAGCCGTTTTTCCCGCAGTGCTCGGCTTAATCGCATCAATTGAAATCGATACCGCTCCTCAGTGATGGTTTAGTTGGGTTTCAGCAGTTCATAATAAATAACACCGACCTGTTCCCACCAGTTGTTCACAGGTCAAAACGGCGCACAACGTCCCTTGGTTTCAAATTATAAGGAACTCAAGTTCCTTGTTTTTGAATCATTCTCAATGCCTGCAATCGCTTGGTAATAGCCTGGTCTATAGCTCCTTATGCTAAAGTAATCCCTTTTTGTATTTGGTACGGATCTTCATAGAGCAATGCCTCCAATTCAGCGTCTTCGAAGGATTTTGGCTTTCCTTTACCCGGACGGTCGTCAGTATCGAAATCACCGGCTTTATAGCGACGGAACTAATCAGGGCGCTATGTTTCACATAGAGCAGCATCTCCGTAAATATTTTGGAGCTCTCGATGCCCTTCACCCGGCATTTTCTTCGAACGAAAGAAGAAAATCAACACTTCCTGCAAATGACGATTATTTGGCACAAAATCAGACACTTTGACGCAATCAAAAGTATATGACGCCAAAACAAAATCACTTATGTGTGAAAACGGTTTGTTGAACATATATCTAAGCTTGGTTAATGACATCTTGGATATGTCAAAATCGACCAGCACTTACTGCGGGAGCCATCTATTGACTTATTTGCGTACCTTATAAATAATTTACAGCTGTCTTAAAATCTTTTCCCACAAAAAAGTTTACATAAGTAAGTTTAAGTAAGAGCGCTATCTATTTTTCCAAACATGCTTGAATCTTTCTCCACTATCTGTCAACATCTCATGACATTTGGTTGACATTAGCAATTCTTAAAATTATTTTCCAGGACACCTTTTCGTTTGATGTTGAAGTTTTAACGTGGAACAAAGAGTGGTCATTAAATTGTATGCAAAGCTTGACAAGAATGCTTTAGAAACATACCGGTTGGAGTTACAAGTATACTGTGATATTTTTTTGAGTAGAGTAGTTATTTTCGAGTGGCATAAACGTTTTTTGATCGGCAGAGAAACGCTGGAGGATCAAAAGCACACAGGAAGAGGCTATTTAAACCATTCTACACGGGAATTTGGGCAAAACAAAGGTCTGTACAAAATTTGTCTCAGACACATTGAATGATGATCACAAATTAGTGAGATTCTGGCATTGCAGCGTCATCATTGTGGCCCCAAGAAAACGATTGTTACGGAATTGTTGTTAAGTGCGGAATAGAAGTCAAATAATTCGTCACAAGCTAAAAAAAATAAGAAAAGCTCCTTCAAAAATGTAGGCAATACTTATCACATTCGTCAATTGCAAAGGAATTATCCACGAAGAAATTGTGAAGCAGTTACTACTGCATTTTTTCTTGAAGTTTTGAAGGGTTTCATGGTCAGAATCCATCGTATTCGACCCGAATATCGCGATCCAAAATATTGGTCTCTGCTGAACGATAGTGCATCGTCTGATACAGCACTCATTGTTCGTCGATTTTTCATCCGCCGTATTCACCTTATTTGGCACCGTGCGATGTCTCTTTGTTCCCGAAATACAAACTAAAATTCAAAGGATACGTTTTTGACGACATTCCGACCATTCGACACGAGCACTGGAGGAAATTCCATAAAATCGTGTTTTAATTATGTTTTCTAGAGCCAGTCCGGGATATTTATTGCCACACTGTGTGTTATTATGCAATGTGAATCCAATGAAATTTATTTATCATTTCATGCCCACTGAAAGGGGAAAAAGGGTCCATTTAAGAAAACAAAATATATAAACAGATCTTTTATGAAATAACATCACAAAAATGCAAAATTGTTTGTAGCTTTTATCCTCGTTGATGGACGCTTCAACAGAATATACGCGAACGTGCTCTCTCTAACGGTAAGCATCTGAAATTTGAAATGGTACTCTGATAGTACTGCCCCAAATGGTAGAGCATTTAGTAGAACATTTTTTAGGTCATGAGAGATAGAAACAACGCAGAAAGAGGTGAGAATCTCACTTTTTGGTTTAGCAGAAGTGGTTTGCAGCTACGTAGGCGCTCAAAATTACGGCAGGAACCACACAAATACCACTCTTAGGCAACTAAGCAGACATTTCAATACAACTTGGACTTACATCTGAAGAATTCTACATTCCATTTATATATCTGGAAATACACTTTGCAGAAGACGACTTAAAAGTCAATAATTTTACAATTTAAATATCCGGGCAGAAAGCATTAAATACAGATATTTTCAGCATAAGTAAAACTCCAATGGGCGGGTAGTTATATCGGATAACGAGCTAATCGAACCGTGTCGGCTTCGTCCAAAGCCCGATTCGAGTTGTTGCTTGCAATTTTTGCCAAAAAAAATAACCAGAACTATAAGGTGATATACTACCGTAACAAGGAACAGAGAAAATGGCATTCTGACACTATATCTCCCTTGTGCAGAGAGTAGTTAAATCGTGTGTATAGGGCGGAATTGGCCCATTTGAGGCTTCTAAGGTTTCCGGACTTGGCCCCAATGGACTTTTATTTATGAGGAAGGATAAAGAGTATTATTTACTCATCAAAAATAATAACTTGAACCATAGGATTGACGAGGCAGCCGCAAAAGTTTGAAAAGAATTGAAAAAATGGGCATTTATAGATCCTTTAAAAGACGGACTATACTTTGTTTCTAAAATTTTAATAATTGTCTTAGTTTTAACAAGATCCACTGTTTTCGACTAAAATTTTGTTCATGAGGCCAATTCCTGTCCAAATAGCTACGTCAATAAGTACAATAGCCATATTTGGAGTACAGACCGAGATGAAGAGTTTCAACAGCTACCAAAACAACCAGACTACACAACAATTTGGTGTGGTTTATGGGCTTAGTTCCACTAGGTCCATATTTTTTCAAAACTAAGTTCAACCGGAGAGCAATTTTGAATTTTTCCCGTGACAACTGACTATCTTCTGTCTGAAATTGAATCCCGCGTTCTCAATGACACTTGATTCCAACAAGATGGCGCCACTGGCCACACAGAACAAGAAATCATGGCTTTACTTCGGGAATAGTTAGGTAAACATTTGATTTCAAGCTTTATATCACACCTTTAGCCGTTTTTTTTTGAACCGCTGTTACGTTCAACATTTCATGTGAAAAATATTTTTCACTCCCCTTGACCATTTTACGGTCATAGTAACCGACTTACTAAGCAAGAAATTCAAGCCATAGTGACGAAAATTGGACATTATTCAACCTACCAGTATGCGTAGAGTGCATAGAGAGAACAATATTGCTGCTGTATTCACCAGTGTTCCTGAAGACGATGATTTGTCCATTTGTCGCAGTTCGTCGATTGTGAGTTGACCTTAGTAAGGCTGTTGGAAGATCCGTTTTTATATCGAAAAATTGTCTTCAGCCACGAAGCTGATTTCTGGTTGAATATAAGGCAAGAGCTTCCAATGTACACGGCTTATGGTCCGGCAGAATCATTTGCCCGTATTTTTTTTAAAGATGATGAACGTACTTTCAATGGCGCCCGTTATCGTTTAATGATTTCGAACTTTTTTTTTACCCAATATGTGGTCCCAGCAAGACGGCGATACATGCCCCACAGCACGTGAATCGAGGAACCAATTGAGAAATGAGGACGGTGGACAATTTATCTTTCGTTTTGGATCGATGAATTGGCCAGCTGGATATTGTGATTTGATGCCTTAAGATACGTCAGTGTCAATTGCTGACAACATTACACAGTCAATATGCCCGACTCAAAATTTGAATCTCCAGATGATTCACTTAAAACGAAGCGGTGGTCAATATTTACATGAAAGTAAATGGCAAGCATTGATTTATCAACTCGAATAAAAATTGGAAACACTTTTGCAATTTCAAAAAAAGCTTAACAAATCACCCATTAGTTACTTGTGCCGCACCCTGTAGCTACTCATACTTAAAAGAGACTTTCCTAGAGTAGCATAAGGCACTAAACAATCTCTCCACTTCAATAAAGAGTTACTAGTGTGACAAGCAGGGCTATGTAGTCACAATGCGACGGTAGTAAGAAATCAGACCATCGGGCCAAGAAACACGGAAATCGCATTTGTCGGAAACTGCTTAATCTTTGGCTTTCATTACACGACATGGTCGAATGGGAACAAGCTAAATCTAGACAATGTTAAACAGTTAAAGAAATTCATAAACTATAATACCAACATAGCCGAATTAGATCTTCATCCTGGTTGAAAACAAATAGAAGTACAGTGAGGAGTACGAATGTGTCAATTTTCTTGCAATTAACGTCCTGACAGATAGCGAATCTTGTCTAAAACTGAGGTTCTATTGAACACTTAATCACTATGTCTCCGGCACTGGCACATAGATGAACAACATTTCCTAACAAATGTACATATGTCTCGTGGAAACTTGCACATACGAGTATGTCACTAATGGAAGAAAGGATCATAATGGTTCAATCAGGTTACTGTGCAGAGAGATCTTTGTGCCCTATTTTGTGTCGCCATACAATAGTATGCTTGGACAACTTCTTTATTCAGAGCAATTGATCGTTTCAAAACCCTGTATCGGCTTGGCCCGTACAGACATCAGCTACCCTTACTACACAGCCCCAATAGAGTGAACTGATTTCTATATTAATTGAGCAGTACGTATTTCGGATTCGAAATAAGTTATTGAACCTATAACTCACTACCGTTTTTATTCTTCCTCTTTCTCTCTTATTGCTACATCACATTCAATTTATAAAAAAAACATACACAAGTCTCCATCTGACCCGCATAAGGCACTTTTGCATATTCAGAGAGTGCCACGTGCTTTAAATGGAAAAAATTACCCCCTACTTCCTGTGCCACACACTCAATACTCGTACAATGTCACTCGTAAGACCGACCTGTCAAAAAAATACATCCATCCAATTGATTTAAATAAATCAAAAGCAATCACTCACCATTCGAACAACAACAAATAACAATGTTTCTGCATGTCGGTATGGATACGGCCAACGTTGAAGAATACGACAACGCCAACAACGATGATGATGCTAAAATATACATATGTACGTATGGCCGCTGGCACTTTAGATCCTGTTTGATATTCCTTTATATATCCCAAAGGCAACACACAGGTAGTACTTTGCAAACATACTCATATACCATATCTACTACCATCGGTCACCACACCCATACCCGAACCTAGTAAAAGCAAATATTTCCGTTGTAATATTTCCTACCAATTTTATTTATATTCACTTTGGCAGCACCTTGCTCTGTTGTCCCACAATTGAAGAGGTCCCATTGAAATTTTAATGGCAATGGCAGTGGCAGCGAAATAAAATGAAAACTCCCCTCCCCCCCCACAAAAAAAAAAACACACACAGTTCCCACCCTCTCACAGTTCACATCCGTGCTACGGAATGAAACTTTTACACAAAGAATCAGGAACTCTTGCAAGGAATTGTGAGCCAAAAAAAAAAAAAAAAAAAAAATGATGAAAATGCCAAAAACTTTTCTAATTTCCCCCCATGCATCGACCTTTCGACAAGTAGGTACTCGTACGGGAAAGCATTCTCATCGTATTCGTAGATGAAAAAAGGGCTAAAACCAAAATTGACGATGGGGTTGGAGATGGAGATGGAGATTGAGTTGAAACGGAGAACGTGTGTACAGAATGTGAGCAATGTTAGAGATGAAAACAAGCATCGTTATTTAATTTCGCAAATTGATACGGGTACACACATTACATTAATATTTATTCTGTAAATTACCCGCTGCTAATAAAAACAGAAAAAGGACATACTATACTACTGAATGGGAATGAAATGTGGGAACGACAGCGACACATACGAGTACGAGTATATAAAATAGAATCATTCCTAGAAACGGATGCGTGGATGCTCCTGATAAGCCCACACATTTATGAGGGAAATGTATCCGAACAAAGTTGAGGCATTTTCATTCAATTCAATCTCAAAATTACCTAGGGCCTCTTCTATGTTCTATTGACTGTGGGGGATGTGGAAGAATCTATAGAGATGGTACTTTTCATGTGAAGCATATAATGAAGAGCTATAAACCTTTGATCTAATAGACGGTGCTATGGCAGTTGTAATGATTCTCTTTTGGTGGCAACAAAGCCTTCTCGGATCACTACCAAATAAATGAAATAAGAGTATGAGTATAAGGTCTTTGTTTCCAAGAGATGCATGTTAAATCACTTTGCTTAATTGAAGGGATGAACAGGCTTTCAGCATCGAATTCACATCCCTGAGATAAAAAGTGTTAAAGTGCATTTTTCAAGGGAAACAATGTTGGAGAACGGTAGGCAGTAGTATGGTTTAAGGTACGAATTATAGTAAACGACACTGTGGTCTTAAGACAAGTCCTGATTTATGCTGATAACTGTCAAACGCAAGCTTGACTTTTCTTAATTTTGGCATAGCCAACGTCTGTGTCATTCCTTGAAGTACTTGCTTTGCTTGAACAGCTCACTAATGTCAGAGCACTGTGTCATTTAATTATCTATTGAACCAGGCCTTTAAACAATTTCGTATCAATACTAAAACTCTTTGGAAGACCTTAGGAGCTCCATGATGGATCACCAGGTTCAATGAAAACACTGTGTGATTAAATCTTTTGAAGTCAAGCTGCTGAGGTACTAAAAGCTAAACGACCCTCGTTTAAGCAAAGAACAAATGTCGGCTTAGATTTCCCAAACAAATCAAATCTTTGAATACAACCGGGAAATGTAAGTACAATAATGTGGTTTGAGCTTCTTCTTATCCTTTTATAAACCCTTTCCTCGTTATACGAACTTATGCGTAACGAGTTTCCCATTTTTACTGCATCGCTGCTGCTCCGCTTATGGGGTTGGCTAATGTCGCAGACCGCAGAACGCGTCTACATAATGCTCGGTCCTGGATCGCTTCAGTGGTTAGCCCCAGGCGTTGTTGCGCATTTGCCATCTGAGAAATCCAGGAATTCCTTTTCCGACCTCGTTTTCTTACAGTTGGAGTGACCGTAGTTGATAGTGCCTTTTTAACCGGATTTTCCGCAGATCTTCTTTGAACGTGGCAATACCAGCTTATTCTATTCGCCTCAAGCTGTTCGGTTACCGAATTCTTTATATTTAGACTTCGTCTTATACGCGTAGATCTAATACAATCGCGTTTAGTGACTCCACTAGACATCCTTAACATTTTCATTTCCGCTGCCGTATATAATCGTATCGTATATAAGAGCTGGTCCAACAACCTTGGTGTAGAGTTTCCTCTTCAATTCGGTCGCAAAAGATTCCCGAATTTTCCCGCCATTTCATCCATCCCACACTCACTCTGTGGTTTACGTCGTCGTCACATTTCGCTTCCATGTTAACGATTGATCCTAAGTACTTAAAGATAGTGCTTTCGAAGAACTATTCCGTCTAACATTATATCCGGAACAGGTCGCAACGGATGCGCAAATGGGCACGTCAAATGCTCCGTCTTTGAACGACTTGTTTTAAACCCGTTTCTCTCTAGCGCATTTCTCCATGGATCTAAGGCGTTCTGTAAATCTTCGACGTTATCGCTAAATTTAACTGCGTCGTCAGCGAAGAGAATTGGCGTTACATTCGCTTCGCGCATGCAGTCTTTTAAAAGATAGTCAAATACTACGTTAAAGAGGAAAGGGCTAAGTACGCTTCCTTGACGCACTCCGACATTAACTGGTAATTCTCTCGTTAGTCCAGAAGAGCTTTTAACTACAGTTTTCACGTTTCCGCACATGTCTTGTAGTATTCTTACATACGTTTCCGGTACGTTTTGAGACCTCAGCGCGGCCCGTTTGAGATCCCTAGGCACTCGATCGAATGCTTTCTCGAGGTCGATAAATACCATGTGTAAATCCTTAGACGAATCTCGGTGCTTTTCCATTATTATTCGTAGGCTTTGGATAGCGTCCACCGTCGATCTTCCTTCAACAAATCCACACTGGCTATTATCGAGCCTTGTTATTTGCCGAAGACGTTCGTTTAAGACTCTGTCGACGATTTTCATTGTGTGTGACATAAGCTAGATTGAACGGTAGTTGATGCATTCTCGAGTGTCGCCTTTTCCTTTGTATAATGGAACCAAGAAGCTACTTCTCCATTGATTCGGCATAGGTTGTCCACATTTTAATTTATTCAGAAGTTTCGATTGCCATTCGCCGCCGATTCCCTCCATCTTCGACCAAAACTCTGATGGAATGCTGTCTGGTCCCGCCGCTTTCCCCCGCTTCATTTTTCCGATTGCTATACCTATTTCTTCGATTGAAAAGTCCGAAACTTCCTCCTCGAATAGACCAGCTGTCGGCACTATATCACGTGGAAACTGTTTGTGCAGCAACTCCTTGCAGTATTCAAGCCACCGGTCACAAATTTCTTTTTCATTTGTTAGTAGGCGACCGTCTGCATTTTTGATGTATTTCGGCGAGATTATTTCCATCGAATTTTTTCACCTCTGTGCAGCGAGCTTAAAAATATTTGGCACTTTAGTATTGTACGACGTTTGAACTTCTTGTATAGCTTGTCTTCTATCCGCCGATCGTGAGGATATTTGTTCCAACTCCTGGTACAGGTCTTCCGCTTTGGACTTTCTTTGCGATCTTTTTAAGGCGCTCGTATTCAAAAGCCAGTCGAGCTTTTTCGATATCGTCGTTCCGATCGCATTTTGTCCACGCTTGGAATGCACCCTTCTTGTCGGCCACAGCTCGTTTGGTTTCGTCATTCCACCACCATGTTTCTTTGCCGACGTGATGGTATTTCGATATAGTCCCCAGATGGGACTTTGCGAGTGTAATGCATTCCTCGTGCATGCTGTTCCACATTTCTTGCGGGCTAAGTGAGTCTGCGATACCATTTATATTGTGAAGTACTTCTTAAGCCAGTGCGATAAATCTTGCGCTTCGTTCCATCGATAGATTATACCACCGGATTTTTGGCTTTCCAAACGATGCCCGTGTTTTCGGTGGTTCCGCTGTAAAAAATTCTGTAATGAGCAGATGGTGTTGGCTTACTAGCGATTCTCCAAGTATTACTTTACAGTCCTTAACACGGTTTCTCATCGACATTTTGGAGAGGTGATAATCTATTTGCGTTTCGTGGCCTCCGCTGCTATAGGTGATAAGATGTCGTTGATGTTTAATAAACATTGTATTTAAGACGGTTAAGCCGTAAGCCCTACACGCTACAAGGATGTCTTCGCCAGCTGAATTTCTGGTTCCAAAGCCTTTACCGCCGTGGCAGTCCTCATAATCAACATTTGTTTCTCCGACGTGGCCATTTAAATCTCCGCCTACGAAGAGCATCTCATCGATAGGTATATTTCTAAGCAAATTCCCGAATTCTGACCAAAATGTATCTTTTTCCGATTGGTCGCATCCATTTTGTGGAGCGTACGCGCTAACAATGTTCCACATTTCATTGTGTATGACGAGTTTAACACTCATCAAGCGGTCGCTTATTTTCAAGATACCAACGATGTTGTTTAGAAGATCCGCTTCAACAACGATTCCAACACCGTTTCGTCCATTGACCGTTCCATGGTAGAACATCTTAAATAATGTGGTTTGAGCGTTTGTCAAATTCCTTCTTTTTTTGAAGAAGAGAAAAAAAACAACGAAAGAAGGATAACACGAAGAGGTACGAGTACGAGTACGAGATTTCCTTTCTTTATTGCAAAATCTATATAGCCTACATAAGAGAAAGAGCCACATTCGTGGAGTGATTTTCTTTTTGTTAAACTCTTTTCAGCCTTGGTAATAAAGTAACTATCAATTGTAGACTCATTTTATGGACAAAGCTCGTAAAATAGCTAAATGATTCGATATGATTTCTAAGTATCAGCGTTTGTGCAAACTCCTCCAACGGAGCGGTGCCTAGGTAGACAAAGTCCTTAACTAGCTTTCAGTTATTTTTATATAAATGCTAAATGCTTTTTTGACTACCGACCTTGATGGAGCAGAGTGCATTCTCCATCGTCATCCTGCACAGGCGGACGAGTTTGGCAGGGATGCTAAAACTAGACATTGCTCTGTATAGCTCGTCTCTATGGATGCTGTCATACGCGGCCTTAAAATCGATGAATAGGTGGTGTGTATCGATCTGAAGCTCATGGGTCTTTTCCAAGATCTGCCGTAGTGTGAATATCTAGTCGATGGTGGACTTTCCTGGCCTGAAGCCATACTGATATGGACCTATCAGGTTGTTGACGAACGGCTTCAGGCGTTCAAACAATACGGCGGATAAGATCTTAAATGCGATGTTGAGGAGACTGATGCCTCTGTAGTTGGCGCAGTTCAGAGGGTCTCCTTTCTTGAAGATCGGACAAAAAATGCTGAGGTCCCATTTATCGGGCATACTTTCACCCGGCCAGATTTTGTAGATGAGTTGGTGTACTATATGCTCCTTACCAAGTCATCGCCTGCCGCTTTGAAGAGCTCGGCAGTCAGGCCATCCGCTCCAGCAGCTTTGTTGGAGGACTTAAACTTAGAGATAACAATCTTCACTTCGCCCAGGTCGGATGGACGGAATCGTTGGTCATCATCGGCCAGGTTGAGAGGTTGATTCTGCCTGACAGCGGTATTTGATTTGTCATCGCCGTTATACAGTCTGCGGAAATGGTCTTTCCAAATCCTCAGCATCGACTGCGATTCTTCTACGATGTTCTCTTGTTCGTCTGTACAGGCTTCGGTTCGGGGCTTGTATCCGTGGCATGTTTTTTTTACTTTTTGCTAAAACTTCCGAATCTCATTCCTGGAGAAGCATCTCTAAATTTCCTACACCGTGCGCCTCTTACACTCTTTTCTTTTCCTCTTGAGAATCCGGTATTCATCTCTGCTTTTCTGATCATAGAGCACTTGAGCAGCTCTATATATGTAGTTCTTCCATGCAGCGCCGCTTTGTTTGCATCTTGCTTAGCTCCATAAGTTTGTCGGAAATCGTCATCCAACCTAGGGTTCCGTTGTCCTGGTTCAGTGAAACCCAGCACATCAGAAACGGCATCTCTGATGTCGATCGAATCTATGATTCTCGGAAGGTTCTGACATCCATAATACTAGTGAAATGTCTTGCATCAATTGAAATATGGTCAATCTTGTTGACGGTTGATTGATCAGAAGTTTTCTAAGTGGGTTCGAGATGTGGGATCCGCGTGCTAGCTACGACAATGTCTCGCCCCTCCGCAAAGTCAATTTGCCTGAATCCGTTATCGGAGGTGATGTTGTGCAGGCTGTAGCTTCCGGCAGTACTACCAAAGATGCCCTCTCTTCCTAGCTTTGCATTAAAATTGCCCTTAAATGCGTGCACACCCTCAAAGAGAAGAAAAAAGACCTCTGTTTAAACCACAGTCGCGGGTCCTCTTTAAGAAATCAGGCTTGGGCCGAAATCCGATTGACTCCGTTGGTCTTGCCATTCAACAAGACCAATGATCGGCAGCTTTTAGATGGCCAAATTGTAGCAGCCTGGCGTTAGAATATAAGGTTTTTTGCCGTATTTTTTCCATTATCTTGCCTTCGCTTTTCAGTAGACCACGGTATTGATCACGGAAGCTTTTGTAAATGATATGTATAACACGAGCTTTAGATTTTGAAGGTTTAAGGTTCAAGGTTAAGGTCAACTCACGTTGATAATCAACTTTGTATGATTGTGGTAAAGATTTTGTAGAACGCATTAAAGATTGAAAATCTCGCTTCTTAAAAACTGATAATGTTATATCATTCCTTAAACGGATTGGCACTTCACTCTTCCCCATTATTTCATTATCCGAGTACAATAAGGAGGTCTTCAATGCAGGACTTTGGCTTTATATGTGATACTGAACTCTACTTCTGCACCCAAATCGATTCCATAATTGTCAGAGCTAACTCCAAGCTTGGCTCTGTTAAAGGATAGTCCAAAGAGTACTCTGCCCCTTACCTATATCAAGAAATTCCAGTATTCTACATATCGAAGCTGTTAAACACAGATTCCAACTATTCGCTTTGCGCAGGCTTTCATGGGTTGACCATTATATTCTTCCGTCTCATGATATCCGACTCAGCCAGCGAACGGCATGTGGTTTTAACGTACTACTATCTTAATCTCGAAGCTAATAGAATTTACCATGTGTTTGATTTCTATTACAGCAGAAGTACCCTCAAAAACAAGAACAATTATCACCTTTACCCACCCCGCAAGTTTGCTTCCAAAACTAAAAGCTCCTATTTGAATCTTCATATACGTTGAACTGCATATTCATGTATTTATTTACATATTCATGCAGTTCAATGTGCTGTCAGCTAATTCCTTGAACTCTTAGGGAGCCGAACGTCACGAAAATGTGAAACGATTATGAAAACAACTATGAGGAATGTGGCAATTATGGAAACACAACTCTGAAAAGTGTTTGTGTGTCGTAGGTATGAAGAATGAAAACGTGAAATGAATTGATAAAATCTGAAATCCATTTCTTTTTTAGAGAAGAAGAAGTTACCATGCTACTGCCAACGGCAATGCCATTATTAAATATTTAAATCTTTGCCAAAAAAAAAAACAAAATTACAGCACTTCAATTTGTAGAAGACACTTTCTCTACTTGCAACACTATTTACGTCTAATTCCCATAGAATTTCATGGAATAAAATGCAAATTAAAGCAATTCACCTTACCTGCGGAAATCGAATCTGTAGGCAAATTTAATACCACCCCTTACCATTTCCTCATCACTGAAATAGTAACATCATCATCGACTGAGTAGGGGTTGAATTAGGCGATAGGTACGAGAAGCATTATTGCCCCAACAAGCTTTGGGGTTAGTAATTAGAATTTTGAAAATTGGCGCTTACATAACACGGACATCACGTGTTCGTATAGATTCATTTCTGCAACGGTAACGGTAACAGCAAGCACAACACACGTTCAAATCATGTTTAATTAAAGCAAAATAAATTAATTAAAACCGAATACGCATTGCCGCATTAGATACTCGTACAGTAGCTGACAACTAATCGGTAAACGAGAGGTTATTTGGAATTCGAAATTTACTCCTCTAAATATTGTAATAAGCCATTAAACAGCGCCTCTGATGGTGTTGCTTTTTAGCGATTGGTTTGTGAATTGGTCGAAGCGTTGCTGTTTCTGCGACAACTGGTCGAAAGTGTGTTTAATTAATTAAGTAGTGTAAAGGATTATTAAGTTAACTGGCCAAAGGAGGACGGTACTTAAGTTGGTAGTTTTCTATATTTGCGCTTGTTATACCATGTGTTACTTACATTTATTTTGGATGTTCGAAAAATATTACTTAAAACTGCCCCTATTCGAAGTGAATATTCTTGGGGCCTATAACAAAAGAAGTCGGTTGCGGGGCCGTTAAGCAATTATTAGAACCAGCTAGAAAAATCGGGGCTGCAGAGAGATAGTGCTTACCACAATTCTCGATATATTGTGACTCTTAAGGTGGGTTTCCACATGGCATTCAATTGACAAAGTTTGAAAACTCTCATTTATGTCAATGAAAGACACCACTGACAGTTCATTTCCACTTATGTCAATTATTGACAATGAAAATTGACAAATCCTTTGTCAGTTCTCTAAAAACTATTTCCACTTGCATTGCCAATTTGGAGTAGTCATCTCATTGTCAATTGTGAATTGCGACATTGACGTGAGAAAAACAAAAAAAGAAAAGTTTAAATACTCGTATAATTGCAATACGAATTCCTGTCTAACATTTGTTTCTCGACCGAGAGCCTTGCGGATATTACGCAAAACTTTGAAATATGGAGCCGAAGTGCATTCCACCTCAACATATCTTCGGGTTTTGGAATGCTCAGGGTTTCTGTAATTGATTTCCATGAATTATTATTCATGTCTCTGTTTTTATAAAATTTGGATTAAGAGTCCCAAATGTTTTCATATTGCTCCACTTGATGGAAAAGAGCAACTGAGGACTCCATGCTCCATTCCACAGATGTCTTTCTAAACCTTTTTTTTGCATCGCCATGGCCTTTTCCGAATTCATTTTCATATTTCAAAAATGGAAATTATTTATATACAAATTAAATGTTTCCGGTGAGAGAAAAGACAAATTTTCTTACTCTGTAAAAATGTCTCTTTTGATTGACAAACAATTGAAAATGATGACAATTAATTTTCAGTGTCAATTAAAGACAAATGCTGAACTATAAAGAAGATGGTTGCGGACGACCACTTCCGTAACTGTGCGAACACATGCAATTTGTATTGTACGACCATAATAGCTTTTCGCTTCGATTCGTTCAGTCTTCGTTCACTTTTGCTCACTTGCAAAAACGCGAGTGAATGAATGCTCTTTCTCTTTCTTTTGTTCTTTCATACAAAAATTTGACATTTCAATTCAACAGCTGTGTACATTTAAATTTGTTAAGTTCATAAGCAACGAAATTTCGTTTTATTTGTTTGTAAGGTAAGTGCGTTTGCAATTTGCTTCCATTCACAAAAGCCTATTATGGCCAACTTGAGTAATTAACAGTACTGAAGAAAACTTAACGTTGAATTTTGACATTAGCTTCCGATTGCTTCCAACTATTATAGTTCAGCCTAAAGTTACATTTTGTTTGGAAATTCAGCTATTTCCACTTGTCATGTGATTTCTTTATCAATTATTGACAAGCGCAGTTAGTCAATTCATTGACAAGCGGTTTTTCGTTATTTCCACTTGCCAATTTTCTAATTGACGTAAAAATACGTCATTTGTCAATTTAAAAACGACAAGTGGATATCTAGCATTAGTTAGTTAAACTTCTATAAGGCCAAATCGTCGTTCGTCGTTCAACGGGTCGCCACCTTTATGATGGAAGGAACATGACCAATTCCGTTTACTCGCTTAACATATTCTGACCAACATCTTCGAACGTGGTTAATGTCATCGCATTAAAGCACAGAAATCATAGAATTGTAAGAGATATTTTTAAATTCACGTACGAATCAAGAAACTGCTGTCAGTAATGTAGGTCTTATTTTATCCATGCGTTTTTTTGCCTTGCACATGGCATCAATGTGCCCGTTTCCATTTGGCTAAAACCATTTTCAGATGAACGGACTGATTTTAGCCCCATGTGGCAACACTGCGAAAGTAAGTGACTTAAGACTTAACTCACGCCAAGCGATAAGATTACTTTGACAATTTCCTTTACCTAGAGTCTGTAACCGTCAAAGGTCATTGAGTTTATGCACCGCTATATAACTAACTGTTTTCCATTTTTGAACTATGTATGCTCAAATACTTTCGGAAGTATTACCCTACGGTTCCAAATTGAATCAGTAGGACAAAGCTGTCGATTTCCTATCGTAGACAATAAAAAAAAAGCATCCGCATTTTTTGGGGCTGTTTCACAATATCGAAAGTATTGCTATGTTTGCATTAAAGCAGCCACTTTCCGAAACAGGTATTTTCCATCGGAAACTGAGACAATTTAATCAAAACGTTAATGAGTGGTAAGCGATGATTTTTTAATCTCCCTTTAAAGATAAGTCCTATTGTTGTTGTCAAGTAGCGAAGCTGCAGTTCTATGAACACTTATAAGATTTAAAATAATTTCCTGTATATTAACCCTCAGACGACTGTCTTTCTTGAATTCTAGCTCTAATTGTGTCTATCCCGTAAATATTTCCTCTCGCTTATGATCGGAGAGTTATAACTCGGTTCACCTGATATGTGAACAGTTAACAGTAAGCAGTCTACAGTCTTTTCTAAATTGGGGAACTAGAAAATCGCTGACTTCTTGAGGATCTTGTTTGCAGTGTCCTTTACATCGTCACTAACATTTCCTTGGTCTGGAATCAGTTCTAAAGAGCCATTTACACGTTTAAATGTGGCCAAACCAAATCAACTTAACTCTTACTCTAACTAGACTAACGATAACGATCTCTTGATTCTGTGGGTTGGGATCTCAATGAAGTCTTAGTTGTGTAGTAGCAAGAGCACTCAAAGATCTTAACATTCTCAAATGCCATGGTCTAGATGCTTTCCCTTCTTCTGTTCTTCAACGCTGCCAAAACCACTTTGCAAGCTTTTTCATCATTCCTGCTCTTTTGGGCTCTTTCCGAGCAGATGGAAAACAGCATTTGTCCAGCCCGTTCCCAAAAAAGGCGAATCTTCTTTTCTCTCCTCTTACAGACCCATTCCAATTACGCCCCTTACTTCCAAGGTCATGGAAACGCTGATAAATCGTGAGCTCATGAGATATCTCCAAACACGAAAACTTCTTAATGACCGGCAGTACTCCCTGCTTTTCATATTTGTTCCCGAACTCACGGCACTGCTCTTTGGATGTAGAACGAGAACAGCAGGGTGTGTTAAGCTCAACCTTCCTGTTACAAAGATTATCCGTGGTGTCTGGCCGAGTTGTCAAAAGCAATCTCAAAATCGATGAAAATGCCAGTCACGTATTCCTTCTTATCGGGTGTTTCTTTAATCCTGGCCAACAGGCTAAGAAGCGGATTTTTGCAGGATCTCCTGAGTTGATACGCGCTTCGCATTTCAGACACATGTCTTTCCATAGTCTTCAGTGTCCAACATGCAGGAAGTCAGTCAGGAGTCATCTTTCCGATTTACAGTAAGCTGCATATATGCATGTCATCGACGCTAGGCGACTTAAACTAATTAAAGGAAGCGACAGTGTATAATCGGGGGTTTTTGTAACTAGACTCACTTGAAGCACAAGGCATATAGTCAAGGTGGCATCGGATATTCTGAGCATCTAATTTGACTAACTTACACTTCAGCTGGCTTGAAAAAAGAGGCACTCTTCTGTAATGATATAGTCTAACTCCAAATTAGTGTTTTGCTTAGAACCTTTTAGGTTTACTCAAGTTGTTTCTGCAAATCTGAATTCCACGATGATATGCAAATATTTTTTCTGGCTGATCACGTTAGCTCAAATCTTTTGATGAAGACACTGCTAAGGTTCTAAACGGCCTCCTCTACTTTTTATTTCATTGTGAGTTTAGTTGAGAGGCAGAGTTCCTTCTTAAAGTTCCATCCAATTCTGAATGCGATGTACCTATAGTCAGACATGGAAGTTTCTGATAGAAATTTCTATCTAGTAATTCCCTTTGCATAGTTGTGACATTTTTTTTTTTTCCCTTTTGGGGGGAGGAGAAATGCCTTACGCACCATAAGGAGGTCTGTTGGCGTTGACCATCCCCGTGTGTCTGGCTCTCTCCGCATGCTTTCGGATCATACGGACTAAAACTCCTCCCAACCCTGTGGCTTCTGACACAACCCCCTGGGACCGCTCTTCGCATTATTTCAAGGGGCTGTGATCCTACACCCTTTCGGGTTTACGTGATTTCCCGGTATTGTTCTTCTTCTCTTTTCTTTCTTCTGAGAATATCTTCCACAAACTGGCAAATTCTTCTCCAGTTCAGATCATTCTTCAGCATTTTATCCACTACGCTTTCTGAGTTGAAGGCACCAATGCTGTTGTTCAGTCCCGTGCGTTGGGCTTCCCATAAAGAAAGGCTTTGAAATTTCCGTGTCCGAGACCTCACCGTGTTCCATTTACCGGTCTTTCCATTCAGCCAAATTTCTTATCAGCCTCGCTGTCCACCTTCTTCTGCTTTCCGAGACCCAGCGCTCTTGCCACTTCCGTATCGTTTGCTGCTCTTTCTTTTTGGTCGATTTCCACTTCCAATCCGATTCCCGCCTTGTTTTCGTGGACGTACTTCCTTTGTGCCGCTAGGAGATCGGTGGGAGTCACTCCTGCAACTACAGGGACGGCTGGTTCCGACACCGTTCGGTAAGAGCTAGCCACGTGTAGAGCTCTACGTCTTTGCACTGCCGCCATCTGCTTCCTGTACTTTTCTTGTCGAAGTGCGTCTGCCCAGGTCTCACTTCCATAAAGGGGAATGGCATGCGTTGTCGACACTAATTGCCTGCGCTTACTTGGCGTTGGACCACCTATGTTCGCCATTAATCTACTGAGTGATGTTGTAACTCTAGAGGCTCTTTTCGCTGCGTACTTTATCTGTTGCCAGAAAATTAGTTTTGTGTCAAGCCTCGATTCGAGCAGTTTTTCCATCAGATTTCCCGCAGTGTCCAGCATTGTCCAGCATACATAAGGGCCTGTACGCTGATGGGGAGTCTGGGTCTCCTTTTCTTTTGCTGATCAGTGCCAATCGTTGGATGGTTGTTACGTAGCATTAATGGGATCTTAGAAGGTGTCTTGTAGTCTTCAACATATTTCTCAATTACCTTCACGATTATAAAGAACAGGAGTTAGTAATTTGTGTTTGGTGAAACCTTACTAAATATCATAAAGATTAATCCTGCAAACTCTGACATCTTTGTGTATTCTACGACTCTATGAATGGGATTGTATGAGTAGCTTGGAAGGTTGAATAAAAAGTCTCAATGAAGAGTACATTCTGAAGAATTGTCATAATGGTTCAGAAGAGTTCGAAGTCTTAAACAAAAACGGGCTTCGTTCCTTCTTAAAACACAGACTTGCAAAATCCTCGACTAGATGAATCAAATTTGTGGCATTTGCGATCCCTGAAACACATTTTTACTATGTCGATTCGTGTAATCAGCGCCTATCCTAACTTTTTCCAATTCTTAAAGAGTTCAAAAGTTGGTCGAAATTAAAGCACCATTAAATTCATCTGAATAAGTTCACCACACCATCAACTCGTATATATTAGTGTGAGAGTTTATGCAAGCTATCCAAACACTTATAGACCTGTGTTCCGAAAATTGAAAACTCTGTTTGAAACGCATATTAAAATTTTTCCCTGGTTCAATCTGATTACCCCTAATGGATACACCCTTTGAGAATACTAATTGAAAAGTAAAGTCGATTCTAATTTATAATTCCAAATCAAAACCATAAAAACTGGTTCATTTTTCCACTCAAAATCAAGCAAAACCTGAAGTTGAAAATTCTTTTTGAAGCATTTCGCAAATAGCAAATCTGTTCACATAATAATTCAGTTATCCTTTGGGCATTCCTCCTTCTTCTCTTTACCACTGAGCCCAAATGAAATCTAATTTTTTTTTTATTTAAAAATACTCACCTAAAAAAATATTTCTACTATTTTCCACATATTGAATTAACCACTAACACCACACGTAGGAAAAAAGGATGCCATCAAGCATTTAATGAATAAAAAAAAAAAAAGGAAAATTTATTTCATAAAATAAAAGTGGCATTCCTAATCAAAGGATTCACTATTTGGCATTTTTTATTAACAAAAAAAAAAACGAATAAACTATTTATGAGAAAAAATAAATAAACATCATAGTGGCTTACTGCCAACAGTCCCTGTGTGACGTCGATTTTATGGTGTCAATTCTTCTCATTCAGTGACAATTGGGCGAACCTTTTCAAATGAAAACCCCGATGAAATATCGAATTCAAGGAATGTCCATCGATTTTGAACCTCAAACTCATCGGATTGGGATGATTTATATTTTAATTTAAATTGAATCCGTAGATCAAGGGACGTCATGGAATAAAAAAAAACAAAAACAAAAAGATAAAATATTTTAATAAAAAGATAAGTGATGAGGTGAACTGGAATAAATTTAAATCATTTTGACATTTATACGAAAATATATTTGTTTTTTCAAAGATAGTCGTAAAGTATGGTATTTTCCAGGAATTTATTTATTGGGACAATTCTCACAAGAGCTAAGATGGAGTTTTAATGCGGTGGGAAACGTCTATGGATTCGACTTTGTGGAGGAGTAAGTCTTGCTCTGCAACACTCATTGTTGAGTCGCAGATAGTTCCATCCGAGACTAATTTCGTTGGTTCAGACATCTTAATTAAACGTGCCTCAAAAGATAAAAACAGAAATGGTCGCCTATTTCTAGAAATGTGTCAAGCGTTTAACTTGTACGAGTATATCTTCAACGGTTGTCACAAAGATGACAAAAATGGCGAGTTTACGTTTATTGGAGGTTCAGGGAAATCAGTCATAGATATTTGTGCAGTATCAGGCGAATGGAATAATATCAAATCTTCTTTTCAAGTAGGAACCCAAATTTTCTCAGATCACATGCCCATTTTTGTAAGCCTCGGCTATGATATAAACACAAAATATCAGCTTACCACCGAAACTTGTGTGAAAAGAGAAGATTGTATGCATCAAAATTATCAATCGGGATAGAGAGTACCTGCGGAACCACTACAGTATATCTCACCGCTGCAGAAAAGATAAGTTTCTTAAGCAACTGCATAAAAAAAGTCTGAAATCTGAAAATATCAACAAACCCAAATCAAGCTCTTACAAAACAAAACATAAGCGCGAATAAAAACTATAAATTACTCAGCAGAAATAAACGCAAACATTTTTATAAATCTAAGGCAATGGAACTCTCGAACGCCACACAACCAACCAGACAGCTAACCGATTATTTTTAACGCTTACTTAATCCCACTGACATACATGAGAGTATACAATTGCCGAGCCATACATACGAGTAGTTGATGATTTGCTTGATAGGGAATTCGATTTGAATGAGCTCAAAACTAGTCTCTTTAATACCAAAAACAAAAAAGCCCCAGGACTCGAGTTTTTATACCTCACGAGTTCAGAGATGCTTTTGTGTATCCGATATACAAAAAAGGTGATCCCAATATACCAAGTTATTATAAAGGAATCTCTTTCATGAACTCAATTGCTAAGATATTTCCTCTATTCTACTGAGTAGAAACAAACAAGATACTAAGTGAATATCCGCAAACGTTATTGTACTGTAGACAACATATTCACACTCACAACAATACTTCCTTAGGTAAAATAAAAGATTATACGTGTTTTTTGTGGACTTTAGGGCTGCATTTGGTTCAATTGACCGAAGCGCACTATTCTACAAACAGTCGCAGAAAGGAATGTCAACGAAAATGGTGTGAGTCCTAAAAAATATGTACAAGAACACGCGTCAAGCAGTATGGGACGGCAGAAGTACTCGTATATTGGAATGGTTTGGAACTTAGTCTGAAGGTAAACAGGGTTGCCTACTCAGCGCAGTTCATTTTGCTTTGTTCATTGATGACTATTTCACACATTTGCCCGCAGGTATCAAAATTGCTCAAGAAATTATTAGTGTTTTACTTTACTCGAATCTCCTCACAGCTTACAACTCATGATCAACAAAATGAATAGTTTCTAAAAAAATGTGGAGCTTGAGGGTGAATTTAGAAAAATCCAAGATTATGATTGTTCGCAGCAGGCAAATGAAGCTGAGAGAGAATGAATAGTGGTCTCATGACGGTGAACTAGTAGAACTTGTCATCCAATTTAACTATCACGGAATAATTTTGGAGCCCAACATGAAACAGTTTTGTGTTATAGTTGTTCAACATGGGAATTTAAACAATATAAGGAAGTTGAGAAATTTTTTCACTTTTTTCTTAAAAAATTTTTTCCGCCTCCCCATGAACTGAACTCCCCTAATTACGTTTTATATCTAGAATCGAGTCTTCCAAACCTCTTTAGTTTTACACTGAAATTACATTTCAATTACGTACTGAAAGTGATTAACTACCCTGCACTTAGACGTCCACACATTCTCACGATATACATCTTCGAGGACAAAGTGGAATGGATTAATGATTAGATAGCCCTGGCTGATAAATGTGAGGCAAACCTAAATATCCAGCACGATGATATTTCAGCCCTAAACAGCAGCAATCGCAACGAAACCATAGCTCAAGCTACGTCCACTTCCAACAGACTTATCTATCTTGAGCTTAACTACGACGTGAGAAGCAAACAATTATTTTAATGATTGCTGCAGTCTGAAGGCGATATCCTCGATATGCAGAGCAAGGTGTGAAATGTTGAATTTAAACGGGTCGACTTTCAGAAAAATAGTGTCAAATCTTTGCCCAATATGCAACTCGAAGGCAAAAGACGATACATTTCACTTTCTGGCAATATGTCCGATTTACAAGGATATAAGACTTATTTATTTAGGACAGCGACAATGGAACAATAAAAGAACATTTTTAACGGGGATAGTTGGGAGGCACTCCATGAATATATTGAAACTGCATTCTTATACCGAAACAATATCACAACGAAATTTAGACAGTTGAAAACAAAATAAAAAAAACAAAAAATATTATGTTCTTACAGTAATTTAAATATTTTCATGCTTTCAAATTAGTTTAAGTGTAAACATTTTAGCGCATCAATCAGGCAGACGGCAACGCCATTGCCTTATTTTTTTATTGTACCTATTTCATGTAATATTATTATAAAGTAGAAACAAAACAACGTACGAGTATAATTCATTAAATGCAATAAAATAATATATCTATCTAATCACTCATTTATTTGCCTTAGTCAACAACTTCAATTGTGCAAATACCTTATCCCTATTTGAGTTCAATCCAAGAAAAGAGGTGTCTGGCCGCTGGATCTTTCGATGGTACGTTTTCTTGTGTGTCTTCGTATTTGACACTCATTTTCAGTATTGTTTGCGCAATCATTATGAATAGGATTACAGCACAAAACAGCACTCAATATAACTCAAGGACAACAACGCGTCAACGTTTTGTGCGTGCCTAACGTTTTATGGTGTACGTAAACACCTGTGGTGGAGACTCAATTTCACGGAATGCCCATACATTCATGGTAGCAAGGAAACACCATGTATACACCACTGTATAATACCAATTCGGAACCCACATTGAGGGCACAGCTTCCACTCTTGTTATAAGTCGAGGCTAATCTAAAACCTTTTACTGATCTTAGTGTCTCAATCGCCAGTACTTGTTGCAGCTCTTTATCGGGTAAGACCAGCAAGTGCACCCTCGCAGTATTCTAGGTTTAAATCAAAGCCACTGTGATGCTCCCACAAGGTGGGTTACCTCTTCGGTTAGATCCTGACCGAAATCCGCGGGGCAACTGACTCACACGGTACCGTGTTTTAAGCCCTGGTATAGACTACGGGTGCTCTTGCCACTCAACAAGACCCAGTTTGTAACTGGACAAATCACAGCAACCTTCAGCGGCGTAAAAGTCTGAAAATGTTACGAGTATTGACGAGTCCAGTTTTTCACTGCCCATGCTTTTTATTAGACAACGTCATTGATGAAAGAAGCCTTCATAATTGGGCGGGGGCCCGTAATATACAAGTACGTAGATTTAGCTTCTGTGAGTGATATTGTGATTCGGTGTCGATCGAGAAGAAAAGAATGTTGGCCTTCTTTTGCACTTGATCCAGCTGATGAAGGAACTCAAGACATAAAACCAGGTCTTGCGATGAATGTTCGTGGTTTGGACTCAATCAATGACGAGACTCACATTTGTCTGAATGGATTTGCCAGCAAAATAGAGCTCGTTGTCTGGAGTGTGGACAATCAGGAAGAAACTCAAAAAACTCAATAACATTTTAAGACTGCACCCATTGGTGTAAACTTCCAGCATTTTCTTAAGGAAAACATTTATAAATGGGAGAAAAATTAGAAAAGAATTTTGAAGAAGCTGAGGTTGTAAAATTGGTTGACTATAAAAGAGCTTTGGGTACGGATGAATCTTCACATGGTACAAGCGATGTCAGAAAATCAAAGCAATGCCAAGCAAAACTTGACGTACAGTGGAAAAATTGCACCAGTCCCTGTAGGCACCGGAACTAAAAGGCCACAAAAGGCCACTACAATTAAGATCGTACAATGATGTGGCAAAACCCTAACGGCTTACTAATTACCTCCTTAGGTGGTATTATGATCCGCATAGGACCAGGGACTCAACTAACAACATTCTTCAGTGTTTGCAGTCGTGCATAAGAAGTTGGTTGAACATCCATTCTTCATTTGTGCGTCACCTAACCTGAGACCATTCTCTACTGTGTTGCACATCTTAGTTGCAGTGCATACACACCCTAACTGCGTTTAAGTTGATGGTCTTTTGTCGTTTTTGGAACTGTGGGGGTAAAGTGGCGTTTAAGTGTCGGTATTATCGTAGCGAAACGTCTTTAGTGTCGTCTTACCTATGCTACACATACTATACATTCGACAGAAGAAATTGACAACTGACAGTCTCATATTTATTCTCTATACAGTGGCCTGCTTATATCTTTCATTTATGTTCTTATATTTGAGTGCAAAAGTAAGTCAATTGTCGGTGATATTGAAAAATAATTTGGTGAAAATATAGACAGCATTTTGATGTTTAAGTCTTGAAGAAGTCAGGATAAAGAAGAAACAAGGAAAAAGGATCTAATGCGAATACGCATAACGAAACGAATATCCATTCGATTTACCAGATGCTAAGTATGTACAGGGTCATTCGTTTCGTTGTTTCAAGTTGGTAGCGCTGGCATTTTACACCTGCCAAACTCAGCTGTCATTGAAAGTGTCATGATATTGGTTGAATGTTTGCCATTTACAATAATGGATCGCTTACAAATCGAACAATGAGTTAAAATTATTAAAACTTACTACAAAAGTGGTGATTCAAGCTGGCCACTTTTCGGCATTACGCAATGATTATGGTCGTCATAATCGACCCACTACGCAAGCAATCGATAAAATTGTAAAGTAATTTGAAGAGAGTACAAGCACTACTGATGTCGTTGGGCCTATGTATCATCGTAATGCACGCCCAGTCGAAAATATTGTTGCTCGAAGTGCAAGTATTGCTGATGATCCAAACCATGATCGATTTCACGGCGTTCGCAGCAATTGAACGTGTCGTACACCTCACTATGGCATTTTTTCCTTATAAAGTTCAACTTACGCAATAATTGAAACCAGCTGACCATTTACAATGTCGTAGATACGCTTTTTGTGTTATATTTTTGTTACTGTTTGATGTGCTCTATGGTCGAAAGGTGTAATTGGTTCGTATTTCTTCAAAGATGCCAATGGGCGTACGGTTACAGGCGATTTGGAGCGATATGGTCGAATGATAACTGACTTTTTTGGCCGGCGATCAAAGATCATTACTTGGACAATATGTGGTTCCAACAAGATGGGTTAAACAAGCCATACAACACGACCAATTATGGCTTTATTGCGTGAGAAATTTCTTTGTCGCGTAGTTTCACGTTTTAGCAACGTCAATTGGCCACCAAGATCATGCGATTTGACACCGTTAGATTTTTTTCTGTGGGGCTACTCAAAAGACCGTTGAAAAATCTCCGAGCTCTAGACGCATTAAAAACGAACATTACTCAAATTATGCCCGAGATACCGCTCGAAATGTGCGAAAAAGTGGTTAAAAATTACCTCAAAGGAAACGCATTCTTAGAATCTTCCCGAGGCGGCCATTTGAATGATATTATTTTTCACACTTAATGGCAAAGCCCAAACTTTAGAATGAATTAAAATTTTCATCAAAAATGTATCGCTGTGAGTGTTTTATTTAGCTTAACTTTCGAAATCAAAAAATGAATGACCTGACCTATGAATTACATAGAAGACCCAATTTTAAAATTTATAGAAATCCATTTTCAATTTCAGATTCAAAATGTATTCTCGGTTAAACAAAGAGGCATTTGTTTATCTTCTTAATGTATTGCAAGAAGAGCTTCCTAAAACAACAATGCCTCTTTCTGTGCCAGCAATACTTAAACTTTTGGCAACCCCAAGACTTTTTGCTGAAGGTAGCTACCAAAAGGGTGTAGGAAACGATTTTGTTTTAGATAAAACTATGAATGAAGTAATTGTCGAAATAAGGACATTAATTTTCTCGCAATGGATAGAATTCCAAATCACGAAAGAAGAACTAGATCAAGCAAAAGTGGTGTTTCATCAAAAAAGCTGGAGTTCCAGGGATCGTTAGGTGTGTCGACGGTACTTACATTTTAAATATATTTGTAATCCCTGGGGTTCACAAATTGTTTGACGACAAAAATAGGCGTTTAAGTAAGCGTTTAACTGCACTCAATTTTGGCAGCTCCCATATTAATACTACACAGCAGTGACAGCCCGGTGTGTTCTTATAATTATGTCGGTGTAACATGACAACGCTAGAAATTGCAGAGGCAGAAGCGTCTTGGAGAGCTCCCCATAATTCTTTCAAGTATGAAAAAAAGTTAAAGATGCCACTTTGCTTAAAACATTTCTGATATCACAAACTTTTAAGAAGCCGTGCGTTTTTTTTCATCATTCTGCACAGACGGATGAGTTTGGCAGAAATACGAAAACTAAAACTGTCTCTATACAGCTTGTATCTATAAATGCTGTCATATGTAGTCTAAAAATTTATAGAAGAATAGTGGATATCGATTTTGACTTTTTAAGTTTTTTGTCAGAATGAGCCGAATTTGGTTGGCCCTTACTGGTCTGAAACCGCGATAATAGGGGCTGGGTTGGGCTGGTTTTTCACATTCTCAGTACCGATTGTGATTCTACTTAAAGATTTCCTTCTTATTTTTTAAGGCTTCTGTACGATTTTGCTTTGGTACGTTCTTTTCACCTGTTGGTAAGACTTCCTGAACTACAATCTTTCAATATCTCCAAACCCGCGCTTCTCGTGCTCTTTTTTCTTTCTTTGGAGAAGCCGATATTTTGCCTGACTTTTCTGCTCGTAGCCTAGTATATGATTTTGTGATTTATTTTACCGAATGATTTTGAAAAATCGAGTAGACAAAGAAGTACTACAAAGCCTTTTTATGAAATTCACACCCGGTGTTGTCCAAGTTTATAGTTGACGGAAAGCAACTTAAATCGAATCTGTACGCAGTTTGAAAATAGAGAGGATTGGTAAAACGTTTATAACAGATAATGCATTTGATAGTATATATTTCATACGGAATAAAAAATTGCGTGTTAAATTTTTTTTGGGTAAATCTAATTATAAATACGAATACTCGTACATGTAAATGGTGTTTTTCTAAGCTGCCTGAGAAGTTTCGATGGTTGTTGTCTATGGTCCGACAACTGCCAATGTCAAATTGTGTTGACATTTCTGTTCAGTAACGTTTGGAAATTTTGGCATCATCAATCATTTTACGTCAGAACAACGCTTCCAAATTGTGGAAATTTACTTTGAAAAAACTAAATCTGTTCATAGAGCACTTCGTCAATTTTACGGTCAACATAATCGGCCTAGTGAGCAAGCAATTCGTGCAGTTATTGATCGTTCTTGCACTAATTTTACTCTTCTCCATTCAAAATCATCAACAAGACAAAGAAATGTGCTACCGAAGAGAAAATTGCTGCTGTAGCGTGAAGTGTTGAAGAAGACGCCGAAATGTCAATTCGTCGCTGTTCTCAACTTGTTGGCCAGATATCGAACCATGCTGACTGATTTTTTGTTTCCAAAAATTAATCATCCATGACATTTGGTTCAAACAAGACGGCCGGCGCAACTTGTCATATAGGGCGCTTAATAATCACTTTATTGCAAAATCAATTTGGTGTCAACTTTATTTCCAGAAGTGGTCCTGTTAACTGGCCCCCTCGTTTGTGCGACTTAACGCCTCTCGTTTACTTTTTTTGGGGCTATGTTGAGTCCATGGCTTATGCCGACAAACCAGCAACCCTTGAAGCATTGAAAGCCAATATTCAAGCCACCATTGACGCCATACGGCCAGATTTGTTGGAAAAAGTAATGAAAAATTGGACTGAACGAATGGACCATGTTACTCGTAACCGCGGCGGGCATATGCCAAAGATCACATTTAAAAAATAAATGTCATGAAACTATCTACCAGACTTTAAGAGTAAAAAATTCATTCCAATAATAGTTCCGTCTTGTGTTATTATTTAAAGTTTCCAAGCTCTTAAAAAACCACCCTTTACATGTACACATATCTTTTTAAGTATTCAAAATATTTTTGCAATAAGTGACAAGGATACCGCTTATATAATACTTTTCTGAACATTATAACACCAAATTTCTGTTTGAATCGATAATAAGACACTACTGCTACTATAAACTATTCTATACCTCACAATCAATCAGATTTTAAATAAATCATTAACAGTTCTCAAATCAAATTTCAAAGTTTTTAATTTCGTAAATATTTTTAACATTAAAATCTCAAAATAGTAAACTCGAAATTTTTTGAATAATGTACATAAATAATTACATACCCTACCTGAAAAGTTTTCGATCATATATAATTGAATTTGAAAAATATTCGAAAACTGGAAAAAATTCCAATTGAATTGAATGTTTGTCTAAAGTAAAATGTAAACATTCAAGTGGGCGAAGTTGTAAAATATTAATCTATCAAATTGAAAGGACCTCTCGAAAATATATTTTTGTTTTTCGTGGATTCCAATATTACTGTAAATAATGGTTTTTGTTTTTCGGAGTTATAACCGTCAAGGGTGTCAAACAAAACGAAGATAAAAATCACGACATATACGAATACATGCTACTATAACTGACTTTGTATAACCAATTATTTATTTTATTAAAATATCAATGCGCAATTACAAATTGTTACTAATATAAAAATGTAAGAGCAATTACGAGTAGCAGCACAGGCTTTCGGCTCTTGTAATAGTTAATTTTACTAAATAGTTCTAAGTTTTACAAATATATTTTTGATTTTACCAATATTGCTTTGAGTTGGATCTTGAAGAAGCTCCAGTAGATTTTGACTTTGAGTGAAGGTGTTTTTTGCTGAAAGAACTGGGGCAGATTGGAGAGGACTCTCTTCTGATTTCGATTTGATTTTGGTGGGGGCAAAAGCCCCATTTATTCGGCAAGAGATATTAGTCCGAGGGAGCCAAATCGGGCGAATACGGTGGATGCGACAGCAATTGGAGACGTAAGTCATTGATTTTAGCCGTGGTTGTGATTCTCCTATGCGCCGGCGCATTGTCTCGCAAAAACAAAATTTTTTTTCGCTTCATGTGAGGCCGTTTTGCAGCGCTTTCGGCCTTCAATCGCTCCAATAATGCACAGTATTACTCGCTGTTGATAGTTTTTCCTCTTTCGAGGTAGTCCATGAAGAGAATGCCATGACAATCCCAGAAAACCGACGCCATAATCTTTCCGACCCATTGAGACTCCCTCGGCCGCTTCGGAGCCCTCGTTCCGGCTTCAGTCCATTGTCGGGCATTCATTCTGTTTTCTGGTGTGTAATAGTGGATCCAGGTTTCATCAACAGTTACCAATCGACGCCAAAAGTCCCCCCGATTCCGCATCAGCAAGTCCAAACACTCTTTCGAAGTGCTCTCGCGTTCGTGTTTTTGATCAGGAATGAGCATGCGCGGCACCCAGCGACAGGATAACTTTTTCATACCAAAATATGGCGTATGCGCTCAGTACTAATTTTTGTGGTATCTGCTAGCTCGCGCACCTTCACTTTCCGGTCAACCAACACCATTTTTTGACATTGTCCTCTGTAACCGCATCGGAGGGCCTGCCGCTGCGGACTTGATCGGTAGTGGAGTTGCAGCCACCACGAAACCCTCGAAACCAATATTTGACGGTGTAATCTGACGGAGCATTAGCCCCATAATACTCGTATTTATCCAACTTTTGTTTCCTTCGCCGTTTTGCCTCTCAAAAAATAATGTTTTATGAGAGAGCGAAAATCGTTTTCGTCCATACTCAACATAATGCCAAACACGTCAACAACAATCAGCTGTCAAAACAAAATTAAAGACAGTGTCGCACTGAAATTTTGCATGTTTGCCTAAATATAAACGGACTTTAAGGCACCATAACCTTTTTTGCAGTAGAAGCGCATTCTGGCGGTCAAGAAGGTTACTTTTCAACCCATCTAGTATAAGGTTTGAATTGATTTTTCGTAGCATACGGGAGATTGGATTGTGGTGAGTTGGTAAATAGAAGAGACGAGGGGTATGTAGATTACAAAGTTTAGTGTTGAGGAGCATAGAGTTAAGAAGGGACGCGCAACAAACGTGACCTGAGAGGATTCGTTGAATGAAAAGAAAGTCAACTGCGTCTCTGCGTTCCTCAAGGGTGTTTAAGTCAATGAAGTTGAGGCGGTTTTGAATGGGGGGCAGAATAAACGCATCGTTCCAGGATATACCTCGATTCTTAAGATATGGACACAATGATTTGGGTACCAAACTTGATTGGCATACTCTAAGAGGGGGCGAACAAAGGTAATAAAGAGGGACCTGGTCATATAGGGGTTACAAAACCTTGTACCGAATAGGCTTTAAGGATTATCTCATCTATATGTAACCCGAAGTTGAGCTCTCTATCACACAAAATGCCGAGGTCGCGAAGGGATTGAACGGAGGAGATAGGTTCGTTGTACAGAAGGTAGAGTCGGAAAGGAGATTGCTGCCGCGAAAGTGATGTATTAGTCTTTGGCGAAATTAGGTTCTAAACAATTTTTGAGGCACCAGGCCGAGAAACTATCAAGGTCTTCCGGAAGAAGGAAGGAGTCATGGGGGGAGGAAATGGTTTTGAAAAATTTTTTGTCGTCGGCGTAAAGGGAGACAAACGAGTGTTTGATGATCCTATCGAGATCGTTTATAGTTAAAATAAAAAGAAGAGGACCTAAATGCCTTCCCTGTGGAACTCCAGAGGTGGCCAAAAATTTAGCCGAATGCGCTGACCTAAAATGAGCACTTTAAAAACGGTTTTCAATGTAAGAGGATATCCATTTTAACAATATGGGTTCGAGAGACATCGACTTCTTTACTATTTCCTAGGCCTGAGAGGGTAAAGGATACGAATTCAACGAGGTTAGTGGTGGTCGACTCGCCCTTCCGGAAGCCATGTTTAACAGCTGAGATAAGTGATTTGCATTGGAAGCTCAGGGCTTCATACAAAATACTTTCGAAGAGTTTGGGTATATGGGAGAATTTATCGATGGGCCTATAGTTATTTATATCATTCTTTGATCCATTTTTGTGGATTGGGATTATCGGAGTCGGAATAACATTGTAAAATCAGATTTGCGAATGATTGTTGGTTGTTTTGGTGGAATTCTATCCGGGTTGACTGTCTGATAGTGGTGTTTACTATATAATGTCCCCATTCTAGTCATTGTTGCTTACGGAATATCTGATTTATGTGTGTGTTTGCTTCTCAGACGAGACAGTTGTGGATGAAGGTGAGAACCTTAAGGGCGGAATTTACAACAGCGTATGCGAACTCGTTCCCCTCTATTCCTACGTGACCCAGTGTCCGCATAAGTCTGATCTTTATCAAATCTTTATTTGATTTGATTAGAATATCTCGGATTTCGGTTATTATAACAGTGTCATTCCGGGGATTAGCGATGCCTTGTAGTGCACGGAAAATATCAGAGCAGATGATCTCTCTTGTTTGTGTACATCTCTTTGCTGCTTTCAGAATTGCTACTGCTTCCATGTTGTAGATAGAGGGAAAATTTGGTAAGATACCTTTAATGATTAAGGAACCTTCTTGACTTACGCGTTGGTTTCGGTTTAAGAGGCATCTCTATATAAGAAATTCCAGAAGATTTCAACGAATCGAGAATTGTAAAAGACAGAACAAGTCATATCCTTTCAGAGCTCTTATAAATGGAAGAAACTGATTCATTGTGGAGGGACTACGGTGGTTCTGTTGATGTAAATTTTGCTATTCTAAATAGAGATAAGCTTAGCTTGTTTGAGGACTTAACGGTGCGGTGCAGTATTAATTAAATCGCAAATAAAATTTTCTTCACATTTACAACGATTTTACTAAACCATTTTTCAACCATTTATTACGGGCCTGACATATCTTCACATTTACAACGATTTTACTAAACCATTTATTACGGGCCTGACATATCTTACATACAATTTTTTCGCAATTTTTCGCCATTCGCCATTTCATCCTGGCGGATGGCAATGGAGAGCGATTACTGATTCTTAAATGTCAGAAGTAAGCTCACTGTTTGCCCAGATACTAAGAAGTTTTTTAGGCATGGTGATGCACAATTACTCCTTTGGACATTGATATCATTGGCAAAATGCAAAGTTACTGATTCATATGAAACCATTGAAATAGAAACTGCAAAACTCAAACTCAAAACAAATAGGAGAAAAAAAATTACATACACAGTGCGGCAAATGATATTTTGGATACCAAGAGCGCCATCTATTTGCCTGCGTTTTAAAGGTTGAATCTTTCTCTACCATCTGTCAAAATTTCATGACATTTGGTTGAGATTTAATAATTTTAGAAATTATTTTTCCATAACACCTTTTCATTTTTTGTTGAAATTTTAACACGGAACAAACAGCAGTCAGTAAATGGATGGATGAAAAGGTGTGCCGTGATGATTGTTTGAGTAGAACAGTTCTTTTCGAGTGGAATAAACGTTTTTTGGACGACACAGATACGCTGGAGGATGACAAACACACAGGAAGTCTATTTTAAGTTCGGTCGCCTGAAATGATCCAAAAGTTCATGACTTTTTTGCAGAAGACCGCAATGTGTTACTGAACATGATAGAAGAGACCTTAAACATCAACAAAGAGACTATTTAAACCATTTTTCTCGAGAATTCATGCATAAGAAAGATCTGTGTAAAATTCGTTCCATACACATTAATTGGTGGTCAAAAATTGATGAGCATCTGGCATTCAAGAGACGTCAATGCGGCCTAAAGAAATAATCGAAACTTGATGAAAACAATTGTTACGGAAGACAAAAATGGTGTTTCCAATACAATCTAGAAACCACCAAGATGTTTTCAATGCGATCCAATGGGTTTATTCAAATACGTCAAAAAAATACGCATGAGTTGCGCAACACTGCAAAGTATGCGCTGCTTTTACACTGCTGCTGCTTTATTGCCGATGCAATACAAATTATTACCGGAAAGCTGCTTAGTTTTGACTTTCAATTGCTTTACAACTTCAAAACTGAACTTTCGACTTGAGCAGAATGCCAAAGTGTTGGATTTTTGAACTCGATGCTTTACTACTACCGCAGCGCTGCATTCCATATTCCATATTGCATTTTGGAATTGGGCCAATGCTCATCACATTCTTCTTTGCAGTTACTAGCGCAAACAACTTGAAGTTTTGAAACATTTGATGACCAAAATCGATCGTATTCGACCTGAATATTGTGATCCAAAATGTTGGTCTATGTTGCACGATAATGCACCGAGTCAGTATTCGTCAAGTTTTGACTCGAAATCAAGAGTGTGTGTTAAATCACCCGCCGTATTCACCTTATTTGGCATCGTGTAACTGCTCTTTGTTGTAATTGAAGTAGAAAAGATACTTTTTTGACGACATTCCGACCAGTTGAGTAGGTTCGACATGGGCACTGAAGGTGATTCCTCAAATTGAGTCAGAGCAGGCATTTGAATAAACATAGAATCACTGTGACAAGTTAACTGAATTGGGAGGAGAATATTTCGAATATATAAATTATATTTTCTTGAGCCGGACCGCGAAATTATGTGCCACACTGTGTATATTCAAGATCAGTTCTTTTGGGGTTGAACTGGTTGGTAAACAATAGCAATTTGCGACAAGTACTTTCCTGAATCGTCGACTTTTATACACACAAGTACGAGTAATCCATTAAATTGTCACAACTACGAGTAGATTTAATCGTCTACAAAAGATTTAATCAAATAACACGCCAAATGAACTTAATTTCTTGGTTATCTCACTTTGACGATGTACTACAAATGATTTATATTTTACGGAGAACTGACACTGAAATCAATGTTTATAGTTTCAACAAGTGCAATTCAGAGAAAAAAACTACTTTTGTATGTCAGTGATTAGCTGCCACTTGTGAGAGAGAAGCACCTTGCCGCCAATGTAAAAAGTTCATTACGTAGATAGACATACTCGTACACACCCCGCTGATCGCATCGAAAAATATAAAACAACAACTTTCTTAGTACTGATCGTCAGCCATGACATAGAAAATTACATAACTCAACTTCAGATAGTTCTATCTTATACGAGTGTCATTAATGAAAACCAGTTCAGTTAAGCAGAGATAAGGCTTATATGAAACTTTAGTGAGGCCTGTGGGGGCATGGGGCGCAACTATTTGTATCTCACTACTTTAGTTGAAATCTAAAATCGCGTGCTAGAGGTTGCTTTTTAATTAAATTTTTGAATGGAACATTCTCAGATACTCGTACTTCTACGAATAGTCGGTGAAAATTTTCTCTGCAACTGCTTCCAATAGTGAGATGAAGTTCGTTTCTTATCTAAGGCCTTGGCCAGCAAATGTGATTAGATGCTATTCGACATCTAGTCAAAGGAAAAAAACAGCGTACTATCACCAGACAGGTAAGGAGCCCTTAGTTTACAGAACCCTTGGACAACATCTCGATGTGGCTGTGGAGAAATTTCCCACAACAGAGGCTATAGTTTCGTGTCATGAGGGGAAGCGCTACACGTTCTCAGCTTTAAAAGACAAAGTGGAACGCCTGGCTGCTGGGTTTATTCGTTTGGGGCTGAAAATTGGTGATCCCGTTGGTATATGGGCTCCCAACAACATTCACTGGTACCTATCAATGTTGGCTGCTGCAAAGGCCGGTTTATGGTCGGTGGGCATAAATCCAGCATTTCAAGGTCCAGAAATTGAGTATTGTCTGCAAAAAGTGGGAGTAAAGGCAATCATAGCTCCGGAGAGCTTCAAAACGCAGGACTACTACATGATTTTGGAGAGTATCTGTCCCGATCTGAAGACGGCACAACCGGGTGATATTAAGAGTTCAACATTCCCAAAACTCAAAGCAGTTGTGATAGATTCTGAGAGTAAGCTTCCCGGTGCCTTCCGATTCAATGACATCCTTAATCTGGGTGACACATCTGAAGCTGTAGAGCAAGTACACAGCTTACAACCGTTTATATCACCTGACTCTCCATGCAACGTTCAGTTCACGTCCGGAAGTACCGGAAAGCCAAAAGCAACTTTACTGAGTCACCTGAATATCATAAACAATGGAATAGACGTTGGTCGCCGGAATGAGGTAAGCGGACGAAAGATATGTGTTCAGGTTCCACTCTTCCATGCATTCGGAGTAGCAGCGACTATTTCGGGTGGCATGAGCCATGGAGCAACATCGGTACTTCCCGCAGCTGGTTTTAATCCGGAAGCATCCCTTGAGGCTATTGTGGCGCAAAAGTGCTCAGTGATTCATGGTACCCCGACAATGTATGTGGACCTGATTCGAAAGCAGCGAGAGTTGAAGTTACCCATAGAGACAGCAGAGATAGCTGTTATAGGAGGATCTCCATGTTCCCCGCAATTAATAAAGGATGTGAAGGATGTCCTTGGCGTAAAAACCAGCAAAGCAATCTTCGGTTTAACTGAATGTACTTGTGTTGCATTCCAGTCACTCCCAGGAGAGGATCAGGATAGAATCATGCATTCCGTTGGTAGCGTTTCCAATCACACAGAGGCAAAAGTTATTAACTCCAAAGGAAATATAGTCGCCTTTGGTGAGCCTGGAGAGTTGTGTGTTCGGGGATATTCAATAATGTTGGGATACTTTGGAGATGAGGAAAAAACCCGAGAGACCCTGGGTATAGATGGATGGCTACGCACAGGGTGAGAACACAAGCCATGACATTGTTTTAGAAATCCATTACTCTATTGATACTTGCAGGGACCAATTTATTCTTTACGAAGACGGATATGGCCAAATTATCGGACGTCTTAAGGAGATGATTATTCGGGGAGGTGAAAACATATTCCCAAGAGAAGTTGAAGATGTCCTCAACACACACCCAGATATTACTGAGACTCATGTGAGATAGAACAATCTATTTTCTAAAATGATGACCAGTTAATGTGAACTTTTTTATCTTTTAGGTAATTGGAGTTGCAGACGATCGTATGGGTGAGGAAGTTTGTGCTTTTGTTCGACTACAGGATAACAAGGAGCTCTACCAACAGGATGTAAAGGAGTTTTGTAAAGGGAAAATCGCACATTTTAAGATTCCACGATACATAAAGGTGGTCAAGGAGTTTCCAAAGACCACGTCAGGAAAAATACAGAAATTTAAATTGAATGACTTGTACTTAGAAATGCAGCAGAAGAAGTAAACGCTAAAAGAGTGATACATTGTTTCTGTTATTGCGTTTACCATTTGACCCTACCCACATCTAATGGACAAACTCGAATGAATGGAAATAAAGGAGTGCAGGTAGGTAGGTAGCATGAAGTCAAAGAGTATTAGAAAGTGCCTTTTTGTTCCCAAGTCATGTGACCTGGTTTATGATATATGCTGCTGAAGAACTAAAACAATCGGTGCCTAGATCCAGCCTATGAAGTTCAGAAAACGGAGAAGACCTGGTATTCCTTGCCCGAGATGTCGTTAAGGTCTTTGAAGTATGGTTGTCATAAGTCATTTGAGAGAGAGTTTTCCCCCTCCTTTTCATACCCGAAACTGATTCTAGCAATATCCGGTCGGATTTGGTTCACTAGGTACTTTGTCGTATTCTTAGTGCAGATCTGCCATATCATCCTATCTTTAACCGCTTCTAGCGGGATGTGGACGCTTACCGCGGGTGATTTGTGCATGGCTGAGCCCTGCCCATCCCTATATTCGTTGCCTTTTTAATCTCTGTGCCCTGGAATCCAGAGTAGTGTTACCTTCTAAAGCCAATCCCTGCGTGGAAGTTTTTCTTGATTTATGGGTGTTATATAGTCGAAGTCGTTTGGAAGCGTGACTATGGCATTTGGTAAAGAATCCAGGATGTTATGGTGACCATAAGGACGTGTAGTCCTTGAATCTGACTGTGCTATATACGGCGGGGTATTTTTTGTGTGTACATCTAGACTCAAAAGATGCAGTAGCACAATAAGGGCATGTATTGACGCCGACCTCAATGTGTCAGTGCTGCTTATACTTTTTGTATTTTGAAGTTGCTTTATTTCTTGAGCCAGATACTGGTGACCCGTAGATAAGAATTGGACGCATTATGGGGCTTTACGGTCATCTTAAGTTGAAGATTTCACTTCCTTTTAAAGGAAGTCGAGCACAGAAGACGACGCATCCATTTCCTACTCTGTGTTCGATGTCCTGATTCTAGCTAAATTTTGAGTCAAGGCTGATAGCTAACATAAGTATATACATAGCATTGAAAGATAGTTTTAGCGGTTGACCATTACGAAAGGGAACGGTAACCTTATCTTACCATAGCTTCAGTCATTTGTTATACTTGTCAACGATTATGTGCTCTTTCACCTCGTCCAACTGGTCCTTGTCGTGGATCCTTCCAGTCGCTTCATTTTGACGATTTTGGCTAAAATAAAGATGGCACAACACGAGTGCTTAAAAGTGAGATCTGTCGTAAATGTGGGATTGTGTTTATAGTTTACTCGCGGTAAATATTGAGTTGTTACTAGTTCGTGATGATTGAGTATCTGTAAGCATTTTGTGGTGTTGCGACGGGCACTCTTTTGCTTGCGCCTCCCACTTGTCCCATTGAATTACTACAAGTAAGACCACCCCGACAACGCGGCAACCCAGATAGTGTAAAAAGAGTGCAACTTCAAACAATGTAAAACAGCTGCGATGGCTAAAATTAGAAATTGCAACAGATTGACCTACGAAGTAGATATTGCAAAGATCTTCCTTCATTTATATACGAAGTGGAACTATTGTTCAATATGCTTCTTGCAAGGAAGCCTTAGACTTTCGTTGAAAGATAAGCAATCACTTTACTGATCGAGCACCTCCAGTACTCAGTGTCAAGGTAAATTTCCCAACAGCAAGGTTGATTTTTTTCCTGTTACAAACCCTGTCTGTCCCTTTTCTTTTTGGCGGAGTTGGAGACAGTCCTGTCTGCAATCGGAAAGCAACCCACATAAGTTTTACTTAACCCACATAAGAGACTTGCAGCGGGCAGCGGCAGACAGGATGGGTGGGGAAGGACTGTGTCTTCTGGTCTAACACTCCAACACGATGCTGACGTGTGGGCGAGTGTGGTTCCTGTAGCTTATACCTCAACAAATGTTAAGAGACAATATGGTTTTAAGAACACCATATCCCGTAACAGATGTGGACACAAACACCGGCGTCACATCCCACAATTTATTTAAATGTAGCAAGCCAGGGAGGTAGCAAAGTGCAAGTCGATCAATAGGTAGAGAGACGACGCTCTATTTTACATTCAGCTACATGCCAACGGCGATGGCGATGGCGCGATAGTTATCTCATTGGACTATCACGCAGAGAGTCTGGGTTCGATTCCCGGCATCACCAACAATTTTTCAAATCGTCATCACCCTTTCGGCAGGCAATGGCAAACTCCCGAAAGTAAGATTGCCGACGAAAACGGTTCTAAGGAGTGCCTTTCGGACCCGGCGATAAACCGTAGGCCCCGCTCAGATGTGACAAAAATGACAACATGAGCAGCACAAATGAGTATCCAGAAGCTAGGCCATGGCCCATACCGGGTTGCCAGCACCACAGTGTTTTTGTTTTTGTTTTTTTTTCTTACATGCCAACGAGGGAGCAACGGAGTAGCAACAAAAGTGAAGCTGCTATCAAAGTACTACCTTTCGGAACCCACTTGTGAAATAATCCTCTTTTGTTAGCCGGTCTTTACTTAATGCAGTAAAGCACTTTCAGTCGGTTCAGGTCCACTTTTACTAATGCGTGCCACATACGAGGAGGTCTTCCTCTAATGTGTTATCCCTTTGGGATAGATTCAATGAATCTGAGGACCGGCGTAGTGATGTTCATTTACTCTATACATCCCAGTCATCCCAGGCGACTAATGCGCTATTTTCTGCCTAGATTGATGTCGCTGTACAGCTAGTATACTTCTTCGTTGAATCTTCTCCTAGAAAACATGTCAGCGCAAACTGACCCGCACATATTTCGAATGACCTAGAACATCATCATCTGCTTTTGATGGAGTCTATTTTTCAGCCCTATTAAGTAGAACTGAGATAATCGAGGTCACGTTGGTTCTAACTACTTAAATGCCTTCTTAGTCCAAAGAACAGCGATTGATTAGAGTGATTCCTCGTTTTATTTCTCTTCACGGCTTGTTAGCAGGACATGACACCAAAGCAAAGTCCCTTGCTACGTCGAAATCATAGCTGTCGACTGTAAGACTCTGTCCAATTCGAGGATGATGCATGTCCCATTTTAACGACAGTATATACTTGGTTTTCCTCTCATTTACCGATCCGTACCGATCCCAGCGTACCTACCGTTGACAAACCGTTTCTTCCAATTATGTCGATTTCATGGGCGATAGCTACTAGTTGCACAGACTTTAAAAACTCGTGTCCTCCAGTAGACTTAACAATTTGGCTACTTCATAGAACACAAACTGTTTGAGACATCGACAAGATTAAAATGTAGCATCTCCTCTTTTTCCTCATTCCCACAGCTTCTACAGAAGTCATTTAAGGCAATGCTAAGCCTTGCATCGGATTAGACAGTGTCCAGTCATGGCACCTTTGAGGGTACTGTTTACCATATTAAGGGTACGGGAGCACTTGTGATCTAGCATAGGCCAGATCTTTCTGCAGACATGACGCACTGCACAGTTCGCCCACCATATTACGTTTTTTTCTCTGGGGGGTGCCATCGTCCCAGTCTTGAAGATTCGAATTAGTATTTGGTAGAAGTGTAGTCGCTTTCTTCTGTGATTTGCCCTAACTCATCTAAGACTGTGTAGTGCCCTTGTATATATTGGGCCACTTTAAGAAGGCTTCCCATCTTACGACTGTGGCAAACAACTGCCGAAGGTGTCTATTGTGAGATAGAGAATTGTGTCCAGTGCAGTGGAGGAATTGAATCTGAGGGCCCAGCTGATGCATATGCATGCCAACTGCACATTCCTAAATTTGCGAAGTTGCCTGTTCATCGATAATAAATTTAGGAAATATGACAGAGAAAGCCTGTTATGAATCCGCTTCAAAAAGTTTCTGATTGACATTAAGGCCAAGTTCCTCCTTCCACTTGAGTTATAGCGTTTGAAATACTGTATATACTTATAACAATCATTTAGGTTGATTTTCATCAATATCTGACAAAATTCTTCGACAATTTATAGGAATACCAACAGTGTTTCCACACTTCGAACGTCATTACCCCCAATGTGCTTACATTCAACTTGTACAAAACAAAAAGCCAAACTTAACTTCAGCCACATTGTTCGTATTGAGACGCCCTTAGAGATTAAAATAATAAACCAACGAACTGACAACATAATGACAAAAGGACTCTTAGCAGATGTTGAAAATATGACACACACAACAATAATGAAGAATACTTGTGTTTCCACTCTATCCGAACTCTTCATAACAAATATGGAAGAGGATATGAAACCAAACTAGGAAGCCGAGATGAGAAAACGATGGAAAATTTCCATTTAAAACCGATTACCCTTACTATGGCATCCAGCAAATACGAGTAACTATACTACCTCTCTTGGTATATTTGTTTGTTTATATAAAAAAGGTACCCTCAACTATTTGCATTCAATTTATTAGCTTCACAATGATGAAGATCCTTTCATCAAAGGCATCATTCATTCATTTATGTCATTTCGATATTATAAAGCTCTTTTTCATGCCCATCATCATGATTTTACCTCGTTTCTCTCATCCGCTACCAACATCATCGTCGTCATCATCATCATCATGAGTCATTGAGTCGAATCAAATCATATCATAACCCTAACCAAGCAAGGGGAGCACCAATCCTCCCACTGGTATGGTCACAACTTCTGATGTTGTAACTGGAAATGACCAAAAATTGAGAGAATCCTTTTGACCGTCCGAATGGATGGATACTGAAGAAAAACAAAATAAGGAAAGCCATTCCAAAGATGAAAATGTATAGTAGAGGGGTGGAATGAAAATGAACATAATATATCCGTAACTCTGTTCGATGAGGAGGACAAAGGAGTGAAGTGACGAATATACGATGATCACCAGAAACGTAAGGACTCAATATCTATCGACTGATTGACTGACTGACCAACCTTCAGATGATTCGCTCCACCTCCCACAAGTCATCCATCCCTTAAAGCGACGCATTGACGATGACGACGACGACGACGACTATGACTACGACTACGTGGTAGGAGGTTGCAACATAGGGTGAGCATTGCCATGTGACTGGTCTTTCTTTTGATACACATACAACCTTATATACACATCACTGCAGCCCCATTTGGGAAAGGGGGAATTGATCCCTTTTAAGGATTATTGCTTATCAAAATGTTACATATTGATGAAAAATTATTCCGTCCTGCAATAAAAATGTATGAGGATCGTCCATTGAAATGAATGTCTTCTGACTGACTGGGTGTCAGATGTGTTTGAATGAAATCAGACTTAAGGATGCGAGGTTGAATGTGGCAACTACTTGCCCATTGAAAAAGGATAACGTACAATGGAGAAATATTGACACTTTGTCCGTTTGTTAATTGATGTATTTTTCAATGTGTGTGCTTAAATTGAGGAGTTCCAACGTAATAAGTGAGGAATCATCGCCGACAGACACTTCACCTTTCTAGCAAGTTTATAGTGCTAAACCACGATATCACACCTAGGATCTTACCTGAGAGGTCATGTAATCCTAAGTGCAATCCTCGCACAGCGTAAAATAAATCTTAAAGGGTGTTTGGGTAAACTTCTTAAAAGGCACTTCGATTCGTTAACTTAAGAGCAAAGAAATCTGGTCGGAGATTGACAGAGAAGTGCACAGCGGCATGTCCACTGACTATGTGGTTCACAACCCTATGCGGAAGAGATTCAAAACATGTGAGGAACCAACTAATGGTCTCGGATGAAAATGTATTCACAATTGACGACCCCTGCAAAAGCTTAAAGGACAATGGCATTTAGGTCAGCACGGAAAGTATCGTATAAACTATGGTGATCCGACGATTGAGGTGGCATCTTTTGAAAATCCGCATCAAGGTTTTCTTCGCCCACATAGGTCTAATATGGGCTCATGCCCCTATGTAAGACAAAACCGACGCCACCAATGTCAGAAATATGACCTCACAATAAACTAAGCAATTTTGATGTCGGGATAGGAAAAGAGAACATTTTTAGTAGGACAGTTGGTTAGCATACCCAACGTTTGGCAACAGGACTTTGCAAGCACATTGTCGCTAGCTGGTTTCTGCATTAGGATCTTGACAGGGTCAATGAAGAACGCACACCACGGTTTGGCTCGAACACCATCATTGGCAATTGTAACTTCACGCTATTTCAGCACTTCATCTGACTTAGCTCCGTGTCTTACATGATATACACTCAGAGTTCAAACTGAAGAATTCCTTCGGCTGAATCAGTTTTCAAGTAGAATACTGGAACAATCCAAATAAAACTTTTTTCTGGCCTCCTCCGATATATTTGGGGCTAAGGCCGGTAAGGATTTTCGTGTCTAAATCTAGGTATTGGAAAATTGATGGTGGGGGATGGTTCATTAATGGAACGAATGGGTTACTCGCTTCGGTACAACCGACCATTCGTCCTAGGGATATCTATAATGGAACGGCCATAGAAAACATACGAGAGTTACGGGCGGATTGACTGTTGACAACCCATGCAAACGATGTAAGGCCGCCGAACTCCGGATATGTACGTGGATTTTGGGCCCATTAATAGGCGATCTTAAAAAAAAAGCTAGAAAAAGTGAGCATCTTTCGTAGTACTGTATGAAGATATAGACAACACGATACAATCTCCGACAGTGGATTCAGGCTAATACGCGATTCCCACATCTCGAAACTCACAAGCGGACTTGGAGAAGTCCTGATCTGGGTGACGACCCAGATTGACAACATTGCGTTCGGTGCAAAACGAGTGTCTTGCCAGTATTATGGATGACCGAGCGTCGCGAAGAACCAACATCAACTCGGACAATTATCTCGTTGTAACCAAGGTAGGGTTGCGATACCTCGAACACAGCTAAGGCAAGCTAGTGTTGTCGGGAATTTCGACGTCAAACGGGGAATAATCGTAAAGCTCGCCAAATCGTTTTCCGATCTGGTGTTTCATAATCTCTGAAGAGGCCCACTGGTCCGGCATCAAGCACCGAAGACCAGTTGCAACATTGCCAAAAAGCCATCGCCGGCAAGTACATGCAGCTAGGTAAGATGCATACAATGCGGCGCTACATGAAAAGCCTATATAGAGCTTCTCATGAGCTCTTTAATCAGCTTCAGGAATGAGATTCGGAAGTTCGAATAAGGGAACATCGTAGGCGAGTTTCGGTTGATGGTTAGAATTTGGAAAGAGTATTTTTGTGGATTGGATAACGGGGATAACGAACCAAATACCGCTGTCAAGCAAAATGAACCTTTCAACCCATTGGACGATGTATAGCAATAATTCCGTCACCCCGACCTGAATGAGTCCTGTCAGGTCCGTCCAATTAGTCGCATACGCCGATAGTATTGACATAATTAGAAGACAGCAGAGTGTCTCTCTATGAATAGAGCTTCAAAAATGCCAACCAGGAAGGACACACAATACCGACGTCTTCAATAGAACGTCACGTTCGACATACATACATGACTTATAGAGAAGTTCAGGAACTTTTCCACCTAACCTTCTCTATAGATTCAAAGAATAACTCTTGCATATGGAATGGAGCCTCAGCAAATCTAGCGTGCACGCGAACGATCGGTCCAGCTGGAAACGCTATTTGACTGAGGCCCATGTCCAGCCCCGACTAAAGTGCCACCTAAAGTAAGCAAGAGTACTAAATTCGCAGGAGGTAATATTGAGCAATTGGGACGCTTCTTTCTTTCAGAATTTTGGAATCAGCGTGAAGAAGCTGACATGCTTATACTGAAGTAAATGGACAAGCCATGGAATTTTTCAGGCAATGACTGCAGATCTTTTGCTTTCATCGATTTAGAGATTTGGAATAGCAAAATCTTACGAACAAAATAAACAACAACAATGCAGGTCAAGTACCCATAGAACGCTAATTTGCCGAATAGTAAAAGCTCACGCAAATGCGAAGAAGGTCTTCCACGAATGCCTTTGAAAATATAAAAAAATCGTCTTAGATCTGCAAATAATTTTAGTACAACATTAACTTTAAAACAATTAAGCTACCCCACTTGTTACCAAACACAGTTGAAAATTGTTATCCTCAATAGGAATCGCAGAAGGAAAGTGTATGGCTTTGCTTAAAGCCTCTGTATCTCGTATGAGATGCATTTCCGAGTCCAGCTCTCACCCATATACAATAATTATTACTCAAAATATGTCGAGGAATCTTCCATTAAAGTTTTTGACACATGGTCCGGAGTACTATGAAGATGATATCGTCTTGGTGTTTTCGATGTCAGTCACTATTTACTATGCTTTGTCGTCCCGCCACCTGGATACGCAGCAGCAGAGAAGTCATGAAACAGTTTCGTTTTGCATGAACACTCTGCTGGCATTCATTTGAACTACATACGAGTACATGCAACATATTCGTACCCATATGACCCTATTCCATCCCATTCACTAGTTCTCAGACCAATTCTTCACCATGTGTAGGTATTGTGTTTGCAGTTGTTGTGTGACACAGGAATTAGATATGATTCAAAAGAGGACGAGAATATGCAGATGTCCATCGGTTATTGAGGACAACGTTTTCACTTTTTTCTTGTTCGATGCAGCAATGCATCTATTCTGTAACATTCAGCACTCAATCGAATAGTCCGTGCTTTTGTTTGATTGAACTTCCAATAACCGCGACGAGATGATAGTGAGCGGCCAACTACTGTCTGGTGACATTGTGGTTGCTGTTAACTGATGGAATTCACGTGTTTATGCCATGGCAATGTTGTCAAATGTTATTCGTAGATGTTTGATTCAGTACAGTGTTGATGGACGAATGTGGGTTTTCTATTCAACAAATCGATTTGGGGTCAAAATAAAATCCCGAATCACAGATAAACCAGATTTTGAAGTGATTCAAAATTGTCTATGATTTTGTAGAGTTTACAAGGTGGCCTTGAGATTTGAGTATTCGTATTGTTGTGTGACCTATGCCTTGAATATTGCAAGGAGTTTCTTAGCAAACAGTTTCCACGTGATATCGTGCCGACAGCTGGTCTATTCGAGGAGGAAGTTTTGGACTTTTCAATCGAAGAAATAAGTATAGCAATCGGAAAAATGTAGCGGGGGAAAGCGGCGGGACCTGACAGCATTCCATCAGGGAATCGGCGGCGAATGGCAATCGAATCTTTTAAATAAATTAAAATATGGACAACCTATGCCGAATCAATGGAGAAGTAGCTTCTTGTTTCCATTATACAAAGGAAAAGGCGACACTCAAGAATGCAACAACTACCGTTCAATCAAGCTCATGTCACAAACAATGAAAATCGTCGAAAGAGTCTTAAACGAACGTCTTCGGCAGATGATAAAGCTCAATAATAGCCAGTATGGATTTGTTGAAGGAAGATCGACGGTGGACGCTATCCAAAGCCTACGAATAATAATGGAAGAGCACCGAGATTCGTCTAAGGATTTACACATGGTATTTATCGACCTCGCGAAAGCATTCGATCGAGTGCCTAGGGATCTCATATGGGCCGCGCTGAGGTCTCAAAACGTACCGGAAACGTATGTTAGAATACTACAAGACATGTGCGGAAACGTGAAAACTGTAGTTAAAAGCTCTGCTGGACTAACGAGAGAATTTCCAGTTAATGTCGGAGTGCATCAAGGAAGCGTACTTAGCCCTTTCCTCTTTAACGTAGTATTCGACTATCTTTTAAAAGACTGCATGCGCGAAGCAAATGTAACGCCAATTCTCTTCGCTGACGACGCAGTTATACTTAGCGATAACGTCGAAGATTTACAGAACGCCTTAGATTCATGGAGAAATGCGCTAGAGAGAAACGGGTTTAAAATAAGTCGTTCAAAGACGGAGTATTTGACGTGCCCATTTGCGCATCCGTTGCGACCTGTTCCGGATATAATGTTAGACGGAGTAGTTCTTCCGAAAAGCACTATCTTTAAGTACTTAGGATCAATCGATAACATGGAAGCGAAATGTGACGTAAACCACTGAGTGAGTGTGGGATGGATGAAATGGCGGGAAAATTCGAAGGGGAAACTCTACACCACGGTTGTTAGACCTACATATACGGTTCACAGTGCTGGACAATGTACGAAGCGTTTAAAAAAAAATGACGGCAGCGGAAATGAAAATGTTAAGGATGTCTAGTGGAGTTACTAAACGCGATTGCATTAGATCTACGCGTATAAGAGGAAGTCTACATATAAAGAATTCGGTAACCAAACAGCTTGAGGAGAATAGAATAAGCTGGTATTGCCACGTTCAAAGAAGATCTGCGGAAAATCCGGTTAAAAAGGCACTATCAACTACGGTCACTCCAACTGTAAGAAAACGAGGTCGGAAAAGAATTCCTGGATTTCTCAGATGGAAAATGCGCAACAACGCCTAGGACTAACCACTGAAGCGATCCAGGACCGAGCATTATGTGGACGCGTTCAGTGGTCTGCGACATTAGCGCATAAGCGGAGCAGCAGCGATGCAGTAAAACTGGGAAATTCGTTCCGCATAAGTTCGTATAACGAGGAAAGAGTTTATAAAAGGATAAGAAGAAGAAGTTTGGCAATAAGCAGTATTTGATCACTCTGAGATGCTTCGCTATATCGGTCGAATTAAAAAGATTGCGTAGAACTTTATACTTTTTACTTTTTACTCGCGAGTAGAATGGACATTCACACAGACCCCTGCATTGTGTCCAAAAAGCTGGCTAATCGAGATATTTGCTCTGCTACTAGACCAGCTGTGTGCAATTAAGATAGTTTTAAACTAAGTTCTTAGCCAGGTTGTTCTTGAGAGTTGAGGGTCGAAATAGTAAAACATTTCAGCAACTGCGGAAATGTTTGCAATCGTCTCAAGGGCCTCATAAATGAATTGCAAGTGATTGGGCCACATCGTTTTACAAACGAAAAAGTTTATAAAAGAAGAGGCCACTTCACCGTGGTTAAGAATGACTCAATAAGGGCAGAAAGAAAGAAAGTTCCTCGTATGACACAAAAGTGTTAAGGGTATTTCGACTGGCGGGAGAGAGTTGCTACGAGTTTTAATACATCGCGAGGAGTTCAAGTTGATGGCCTTAATCACGATGTACATAGGATATGATATATGGTAACACATCCTGCGCTCTTCTTTGTAGTCTATGTACTCCGCAGCAGAAAACTCTTTTCACTGGAGATTAAGTTACTGTTGGTGTATGATTAGGGCTATAATCGGTACTACTGTCATCGCTTGACAGGATTTTCGTATCTAAAGTGCCAGCGTTGCAATGAAAATTTTATTAGGCTTGATAGCAGCTGGTCTGCACATTTTTCAATAATGCATATGCCATTGCAATCAAGCAACTTCCAATATATCATGCAACCAATTTCAAGAATGATACAGAGAGTCTACACTCGTAAATTCCTTCGAAATTTCTAGGTTTTTTCAACCTAATTTAATTGGTCATGAGTATTCGTATGTATAGCAAGAAAACCTTTTGAAAATCAATGCTAAATGCAAAATATAAATACTTTGAGATTTGGAAGGTGGAGGAAGAAGTACTTCTACGTTAGTCACATAGAACGGAAAAGCCTCTGGCAGCCATTTAGTGCCAATGTCTGGCAGCTTTCAGGTGAACATAGACATCCTTAGATATTAAATGATAAAGTTCCTCTTAATTTTCTTCCCTAAGCCAACTAACCCCGGCCATCCTGATAGATCAATAAAAGTCTCCACTCTTGCAACCCCTTTCCCCACAAACCCTAATCGAAATGAATCTGAGAGCTTTGTTGCCAACAATCAGTATCTTTTAATTTATCGTTTACCTCCTTTTGTGATGACAAAGCAATTTTATTTCCCTTAGTTCTGTTGGGGCACAATGTGGCACACATGAGCTTATGTTTGGACAAGAAGGTGAGGATAGTAGTCGGAAATATCTTAATCCAATGCACAAGCTGTTCAGACATCCTCTTTTGCATTACTTCCTATTTATGTATAGTATACGAGTATCATATGATACTTTCAAAATTTCACCCACTCTGAATCCTTTCAAGGTGATGGTCCAAAAAAGGATTCTATCTTCTTTTCCAAGGAACAAAAAACAAAAAGCAATGGAAAATGAATGTCCATGACTATTTTGAGCCGAAATAGGGGTTCCCAAGGAAATCAGCCAAACGCAAATGGAGGACTTTCGATCCCCTCGAGAAGCCTGCGAAAACATATACATATACATACAATGAAAAGCAAAGCAAAAACAAAGAGAGAGAGAGAGAGAGAGAGAAAAAGTACGAAAAAACAAAGAAAACACAACGCATAGATAAAGAGATAAATAAATAAAATATTTAACAGGACGAAGCGAATAAGGGGCCAGAACAATAAATCACATCGACTTGATTTATTGTTCGATGGCAAAACATCGGAAAAGCTAACGTTCACCAACGCAATTATTGAATTACACCCCAACGGAGACTAATGGGCGACCAGGAATGTGTCATTGGATGACTCTCCACAAATTTTCCTGTCTGTCCGTCTGTCTGTCCATGATGCTGATAGTGGCAGGAATTCCGAAAGTGATCAAATGGCCTATAAATAATAAATACACTTTTGGTATTTCAAGAGATCCTACAAATGTGTACGTTAAGGCAAAGGATACTACAATTCAAGGATATACTCGTATGTATTGTAGTAAATTTACAAACGGTCTGGTCTCTGTAACAAAGGACCAGATGGATAAAGTTGTAATGTCACATACTCGTAAGTGTCCTTTCTTTATCGTATGCGAGAAAGGATGATGTAGCGTAAAGTTGGCTGGGAGCAGTTTCCTCCTTTCTTGTATGGAATTTTTATTTGAATTTTTTTCAAAACCCATCTTATGAAGTTACTAAGAGATATTTGGAATCCATGTCCTTAAGGATTTTCGCAACTAAGCCGAGCTAAAAGAAGAAATAGTTTCAAAAATCTTTTTAACAGTTAAAATTAGAGTTATTCGAATAAGCAATGGAACGCTACACTCCTTAAGGATACGAAATATTTGTCACAATTTTTTTGATTGATTCAGAGTGGACGTAGCAAATATTCGCGGGCTAAAAAGTAATCATTTTTCTGCGTACGTCCACGTCTGTAAATACAGACCAGCTGTTTTGGCACTAAGTGAAACACAGGTAGACCCCCGCCCACACCTCTCAGATCACTCTGATCTGAAGCTACCTGGCTACGAACTAGTGCCATTATTCTTCTCTCACCGCGGCCTCGCCATCTACGTGCGTAGTGATGTAGCTTACCAAACTCCACCACAATGTAGTCCTTGTTCCAATCCGGAATTCAATTTCATGTGGTTAAAATTCCATCTCCGTAAGCAAATTATCCACTACTGATTTATTTACAGAAGCCCCAAACTAGACAGCAATTCGACCTTCAACGAGTTTGATGCGCTGTCTGACTCCATACAAAGAATTGTATCCCTGTATCCTCATACTGAAATCGTTATTACGGGCGATTTCAATATACACCCGAAGGACGGTGTGTTGAGGTCTTTGCTGCGGAAAACAACTTGACCCAGCTTGTAAATGAGCCCACGCGAATCCCAGACGTTGATAGTCATACCGCCAACACCCTGGACTTGTTTCTAACCACTCACCCTGATAAGTACACTGTTGATGTGCTCTCACCTCTAGGCTCGTCGGACCATTGCGTCATATCAGCTAAATTCTCGTACATTGACCACACAGTAAGAGAAAAAATTCCTAAAAGAACGGTATGGCAGTACGAGAAAGCCAATTGGAGCGGACTTAACACCTTCTTTAGGAATTTTAACTGGTCGTTATGTTTCCTCGATAACAATGTGGATGCCGCTGCTGATATGATCACAGACACTATTCTCTTTGGAATGAGATCCTTTCTCCCTCACCGGATAAAGAGTATCAGACCAAAGGAAAAGGCGTGGTGCGACTCGAGCTGTAAAGAGGCTGTCAGGTTGAGAGAAATGTTTTTTTCGGTCCTTTAAGACCAACCCCACAGAGGAAAACCGGAAAAAATTCAAACGAGCCAGGAATGACTGCAACGCCTTTCTTAAGCGTGTCAAATTTTTATACGACCAAAAACTGAGGCAAAAATTACTACAATGTCCCAAAGGTAGTAAAAAATTGTTGGTCGTTCGTCAAAAACATTAGAAATTCTGCCTCGTTCTCCATCCCAACGCTCATTCACAATGACATTCCAGCTGTCAGCTCTTTGGACAAAGCCAATCTGCTTGCTGCACACGTTGCGGCCAGCTCAATGCTTCCAGATTGTGCTTTGTCTCCGCCTACACTTGAGTGCGTCGAATCTTCATTGGGACGAATCCACTTTCGCACTCGTGTAGTAGCAAGAGTACTTAAAGATCTTAGCGCTCACAAATCCGCTGGTCCAGATGGTATATCTCCCCTTCTTCTGAAGAGGTGTTCTTCTACGCCGGCAAAACCACTGCGTAAGCTTTTCCATCAATCCTACTCTTCAGGACTCTTTCCGAGCAGATGGAAAACAGCATTTTTCCAGCCCGTCCTTAAAAAAGGCGAATCTTCTTCTCTCTCCTCTTACAGACCCATTGCACTTACGTCCCTTCTTTCCAAGGTCATGGAAATGCTGATAAAGTATCTCGAAACACGAAAACTTCTTAATGACCGGCAGTACGGTTTTCGTAGCAACAGGTCCACTGGTGATTTGATGGCATGTCTCACTGAAAAGTGGAATCAAAGTTTACATCAATCTGGCGAAAGTAAGATAGTTGCACTTGATATTTCTAAGGCATTTGACAGAGTTTGGCATTAGGCTCTTTTGTCGAAAATGCGTGCATTTGGGATCGATGACTCTCTACTTCAATGGATTAGAAATTACCTTTCGGAACGTTCAATTCACGTTGTCTTGGATGGTTTCAAGTGTGATATTCACAACATAAATTCTGGTTTGCCCCAGAGCTCCGTTCTGTGTCCGACACTCTTTTTAATATTCGTCAACGATCTCTTGTCTGCTACTTCCTTCGCTGACGACAGTACTCTCTGCTTTTCATATTCGTTCCCGAATGTCCCTGCTCAACGGCTGTAGAATGGGAACGGCAGCGTGTGTAAAGCTCATTCAATTCCGATATTAACAACATAACCAATTGGGAATTATCACTTACTTGTGAGTGGAATTTAATGCTTCCAATACACAATGCTGTCTGATGTCGCTTAAGCGAAATTCAAATACCCAGCCATTATCCATGAATGGCACTTGCATCGTTGAAACTGAAAAACTTTCCATTCTCGGTATGTGTGTCAGTGACAACTTACGTTGGAATGACCACATATTCGAAGTCGCCAAAAATGCTGCGAAATGTCTAGGTTTCCTTAAGCGATGTAAGAAATATTTCACCCCCCCTGATCTGGCTTCTATATATAAGGCTTTAATCCGCCTAAAACTGGAGTACAATGCCCACATCTGGTCTGGTGCTCCCAAGACTTCTTTGCGCCTACTAGATAGGATTCAAAACCGTGCGATGAAACTAATAGGTGATGCTTATATTACGCAGTCGATTGACACCTTCGACCACCGACGTAATTTCTCCTGTCTCACCTTGCTCTATCGCTATTTTCACCACCAGTGCTCCTCAGAAATTGCCAGTAGCATTCCGCCCCTTCAAACCTCCAACCGTAACACCCGTCTCGCTACGAATGCTCATCAGTACACCCTCAAGCCCACTTTCGGACGCACCCTGAAATATCGTGATACTTTCCTAAGCCGAACAACTCGCTCATGGAATACCCTGCCGAGCTCTTTATTTCCTAGCCATTACAATCTTCAAACATTTAAAACCAACGTACATCGATACCTCTCTTTTCTCCCTCTGTCGTCAGGGATTCTTGCGCAATGTGCTTTTCCTCCGGCTCCTATTGATCATTCCTTGCCGTATTTAGCCCCATGACATTTAGAGATTGAAACAACACGGGACTGAGCAAGCACTGACTGGAAGACTGGCGTGGCTAAAGACGTCCCTGAGGCTCCGAAGACATCGATAAGACCACGTGCTACAAAATAGGTCATTCCACGCATGTTTCTTTGATGCATTTTAGTGAAGGATTGGAACATGTTTCATAGAAAGTGCAGATGGGTGTTGAAAGTAAATCATTTGTAATCCCGCCATATCCACCTCGATCTCAACAGTGTAGTGCACGATTTTGGGTCAAAAATAATCATGAGTGCCCAGGGCCACGTCTTTGTATGTAAACACGCGCACAAATAAAATTTGCACTTCAGGGGAACTGAAAATCCCTGAGTAATGGACAAATAGCCATTATTTTCACTCACAGTCACCAAGTTTTTTTTTTTTAAATAGAGCGGGTACACTGGTCAGTGTAGATCGCCAGCACTACAGAGCCATGATCAATGAATTTTTCATTCTTCAATTCGATGAACTGGGACTGGAGGACATTTGGTTCTAGCAGAACGAAGCAATGGCGCATTCTGGATGAGCGACAACCGACATTCCAAAGTAGATAGGCGTTTCCCCGTCATCTGATATCGCGTCTTGGCGATTTCCACTGGGTCTCGAAATCACTCTATGAGAATAAGACACGAACTTGGGCAGTTTCAAGGGAAACACCCGTCAAGAAGTGAACAACTTGTCGCCTGTAGTTCTTAAGACCATGGAAAATATTGTCATAGAAAGAGCCCTTGGCGATATCATTTTCAAAAACAATGGCGTGAGTTCGCTAATGGTAATTTTGGCCAGAGATCGGGATTTTGGTCAAAAAATCATCTTCTCGGACGAGACCTACTTTTGGCTCAGCGGCTATGTCAACAAGCAAAATTGCCAAATAACGCGAAATAATGCGATCTTTAAGTTCGGGACGCAATAAATTGACTGAATGATGGTTTACGTGGATGGTAGCGACATTCTATTGGAACCAGAGTTCGTCCAAACTCCATTTATTCAATAACCGGTCAATATGTTGCGGTAATGTTCTCCTTTCCCTGTTACCATCTCTTCAGTATGAGTTTTCCGGTCCCCAGAAATGACAGTTTACTTTATTTACATACCCTTACCTCCCTACTTTAGATGGCGCTACAGTCCGGGGTGGACCTGGGCCTCAGTCAACAAGGGTCTTCAGTCAGCTTGATATTATGCAAGATGCCTCCAGTTTTGCACGCTTAATTGAGTGAGGTCCCCTTCTCTCTCGGACTTACTGCACTGTCCCTCGGGGGCAGATTCGAGGACTTTTCGGACTGGAGCGTTGGCGTCCATTTTTAACCCAGCCATCTCAGTAGTTGGGCCTTCCCCGTTCTGGTTAAATTGATGTCGCTGTACAGTTCATATAATTCGTCGTTGTATCTTCTCCTCTACTCACCGTCACTGGAGATGTTGAAAAAATCGCATGACAGCGCATCGCCTTGCCTTAATCCTTTCTGGACATCAAAGGTCTCGGTGAGATCTTTACCGACCTCGATGGACCGGCGTGCATTCTCCATCGTCATCCTGCAAAGACGGACGAGTTTGGCAAAAATGCCAAAACTAGACATTGCTCTATATAGCTTGTATCTATAGATGCTGTCATACGCGGCCTTCAAATCAATGAATAGGTGGTGGGTATCGATCTGAAGCCCGTGGGTCTTCTCCAAGATCTGCCGTAGTGTGAATATCTGGTCGGTGGTGGACTTTCCTGGCCTGAAGCCACACTGATATGGACCTATCAGGTTGTTGACGAACGGCTTCAGGCGTTCACACAATACGGCGGATAAGATTTTATATGCGATGTTAAGGAGACTGATGGCTCTGTAGTTGGCGAAGTTCACAGGGTCTCCTTTCTTGAGAATTGGACAAACAATGCTGAGGTTCCATTCATCGGGCATACTTTCGTCCGACCATATTTTACAGATGAGTTGGTGTATGCTCCTTACCAAGTCATCGCCTGCTGCTTTGAAGAGCACTGCGATCGGGCCGTCCGCTCAAGCAGCTTTGTTGGACTTCAGTTTAGATATTGCTATCTTCACTTCATCCAGGACGGGTGGACGGAATTGTTTTTCATCATCGTCCAGGTTAAAAGGTTGATTCTGCCTGACAGCGGTATTTGATCCGTCATCTCCGTTATACAGTCTGCAGAAATGATCTTTCCAAATCCTCAGCATCGACTGCGATTCTACTACGATGTTCCCTTGTTCATCTCTACAGGCTTCGGTTCAGGGTTTGTTTCCGTGGCATGTTATTTTTACCTTTTGGTAAAACTTTCGAACCTCATTCCTGAAGTAGCATCTCTCAATTTCCTCGACCGCGTGCTTCTCATGCTCTTTCTTTTCTCCTGAGAAGCCGGTGTTCGTCTCTCTTCTTCCGCTCATAGAGCTCATGAGCAGCTCTGGTCCTTCTAAGCAGCGCCGCTTTATATGCATCTTGCTAAGCTGCATGTGCTTGCCGACATTCATGATCGAACCCGGGGTTTTGTTGTGGTGAACGAATGAAACCAAGCACATCAGAAGCGGCATCTCTGATGGCGTTTTGGCAGTGTTTACAATGGTCTTCGATGCTTGATGCTGGCGCCATTGGACCTCTTAAGAGATTAAGAGACACTCGATCGGAAAAGGACTAGGCGATCTCTTGCGATTGTAGCCGTCTGACGTCGAATTTCCTCACAGCACTAGTTTATCTTGGCGTAGTTTGGGATATCCGCAACCGTACCTTGGCTACAACAAGGTAGTGATCCGAGTCGATGTTGGCTCCTCGGAACGTACGGACATCCATAATACTGGAGGAGTGTCTTGCGTCGATCGCAATGTGATCAATCTGGTTGACTGTTGATTGATCAGAAGTTCTCCAAGTCCCCTTGTGTATGTCGAGATGTGGGAACCGCGTGCTAGCCACGACAATGTTTCGCCCCGCCGCAAAGTCGATTAGCCTGAATTCGTTATCGGAGGTGGTGTTGTGCAGGCTATATTTTCCGATTGTTCCACCAAAGATACCCTCTCTTCCTAGCTTTGCATTAAAATCACCGAAGACGATTTTAATGTCATTATTGGATAGATAGTTTTTTGAATCTTCGCTAATGTCGTCTTTATCATTTCGCTTTTATAAATCATTACTCTGAGCCAACTGCTTGAGGGAAATAGATAAGTATTTACTAGACTTTAAAATGTCATCGTATTTTGTAAACTGATTTTGAACTGATTTTAAGGTATGGTCATTTTCTGCCGCAAAGTTATTGACCAAATCGCTGAGATACTTAATGGCCGGTGAATGAGAATTGGATAAGAATTTTAATTTCACTTTCACGTAACTAAGCCTTCGAGTTAGAAATGATCATCATTACTGAAGATGATTTCGTTTGAAAACGTGGCATTCACTTTTTTGTTGTTCCATAATTCATACAACGAATTCTCTGACCTGTGCGTGGTCAATAGGGGTCAGCTCTTGAGTCAATTGCTTAATTTGCATGAAAATGCAAATTTTTCATGAGAATACGCTATACGAAAGCTTTTCGAAATGTCCAATGATCCTAGACTGGAATCTCTCACTAACTGCTTCGCTGATTTGTGTTGAACGACTTTTTGAAGAACGGCCTGGGTGCCCAACATCGTAAATTGTTCCAGTGTCCTTAAATTTGTGAGTTAACTTTTCACCTTCGATTAAATTAAATCTCTATGACCATCACATTTTGTACAAAATTTGAAATCCTTGGGCAAGACTTTATCGCCCAAATCGCGATAATCTTGCTTTAATTTTGTAGCAATTCTTTCCCAACCTAAGGCTTCCTTTCGAGAATGTTACTAAGTAGCTTACACAATCTTAACGTAATATTCAGAAAGGCGACATTTTAAAGGCTGACAATCCTGGAGATAAATGCATCTTGATAAGTGCCACTGTTATAAAGGTCAAGGTGGATGTAAAGGAGTTCAAAATGCGGCGAAATTATCTGATCTGAAAAATATTAGAAGATCGTTGCCGCTGAAGTATAATCAAGTTGTCCTCGAGTCTGATACTATTCACTCACAGACACTCTTAAACCTTCCTCTATTTGCTTTTTTTATCTCCCTATTATGTATGCAACAGCTGTTCTGTAAGATGGTTACGATTGAATCTTGGTATCAATTATGTTTAATCGATCAATGTGGATATGTAGAAATACCCAGGCTAACAATCCCCGTACAACTGTGGCTACTGACATCATACTCCAATACATCAGTCCTTCATAGAACTGGCAAGATGTACTCATACGTATGCCTGGCGCAAATTCCCATTTTTCAATGAGTCAACATCATTCTTTCGACAATCTTCTCAAAAGACTTTAACACAAATCCAATTTGTCACTCATTTAAAATTACCCATCACCGCAAATCATCTCATTCATCACCCATTTTGCCGCATAAATCAGCCCACAAATCGTACACCAAGGCCCACATATTAGTAGTCAATTGTGTTTGTATGCATACACTCGTATGTCTGTGGTAGTACTTATTGAGTGATTTCCATTACATAAAATTCAATTTCACAACCCAAATCAGTGATGGGGAAACGTGTCCTAAAATCTACAACGATTCAACGACATGAAAACGGCACGCTGAATACGAAGTACATTTCAAAATTTGCTAATTCATTTGCATAATTGCTAACTTCCTTGTGTCGAAAAGATTTGGTGCCCGCCTCCTGGTACCTTAAAGAAACCACTGTGACGACTTTCAAAGTTACCGATAAGGAGACGATACGGCATGCCACACAAGACTAGTCATTAACCCATCGCTTAGCGTCTACACACACCACACCTTTGGGTATAGTTGCGCTAGCAACCAGCCGCGATTCCAGGATGCGGATACGGCAAAGTTTTCCATCGAAGCCAAATACAGTTATGTCGAGAGATATACAAACACATATAGCTACCATTCGTGGATTAAAGGGCAAGTAATTCCGTCGTTGTCGCCGCCAAAGTCAACAAAACACCGATGTCGATGGAATCCTTGCAGTAATAATCACATCCCTTTAATTTCAATTAGTCAGACACACACAAACACCTACACCACCCACTTACATATGTATGTCCTCGAACAACAACACACTATGTGAGCTCCATTTACTCCCACCTTTTCTATCTAGATCAAGTTTGAAAGGCTTCGCGCCACTTCTGGGAGGTGGAACTGTGAAAACCTTGTCGTCATGCCCGCCTTGAAAAAGTTTTCCTTTCACCCTTCTTCTGCCGAGCGAGGTGCATACTACGTTCGTACAAAGGGTCTCTCTTACGTATAGAGTCTAAGTCATTCGGTGGCAAGGGTGTAATTATCTCATAATTTAAAAGCCTAATGACACCCTTCTATCGAAGGCGGCAAGCGCCGGAAGTCGACCGAGTGCGCACAGTAGTTGTTGCTGCCCTTAAGTGAAATCAAAATCGGCATGAGTCACGTAGAAGTCGATGACTACGTATTGTACTCATATGTTTGGGGTCCACATATCGTTTTGATGGATGAACGGGGATTTACTGGAGTGGAGGCCCAACAATGTTTCCATTAAATTCCCATGAATGTTGTTTGTGTAATTATTGTCAGTCGATTAGTTGTCGAAAATTTAGGCAAAGGATGGCGCTTCAGATTTCGTCAAGTATCCGTGGATAAATTCCAATTACTGTATTCAGGTATCAGGAGCATACTCCTAAGTCATTGTTCGATGAACAATAGCAAAACATATCAGATGAAGTCTCCGAGCGAAGACGGTTTCCATTGCCTGTGATTTAATTTAATCGGCTGTGCCCCCCCACAGCAATCGAACCCTCTTTTTGATGTAATGAGCTTGATTGACGTATGCATGTTGCGTGATTAAATAAATGTGAGTCTACGTGTTCCCTCTTTAGATATACACGATGGCACGATAGCAGTCTTAGCGAAATAGATATCAATGGGAGATGGAATCATATCTCTGGGCCCAATCAAGGAGCTGTCTATTTTAAATTAAATGGAACGTGTCCTGACAAAGGACTTAATTTTGCGAACGTCAAATACGGAGGAATGCATCTGACGGTGCATAGAAGTGAGATATTCACATGTGTCTGATGCGCTGCTAGTTGATTGTTGACAGTAATTGGTTAATTCGATGCTGCCCCGTTGATGGTGATGATGACAGAAACTTTAATAAGGGATAAGTCAAGCAATTTACAGGATTAGCTGGCTTTATAACACTTTATCGCCTTTAATACAATTTAAGAGCATGAGCTGATTCAAGTTGCAGCAAATAGTTTTCATTGAAATTTTCAACAACAGTGGGAATGAGAGGGAAGCTGTATCTTTTATATTTAAAAGAACCTCGGTGGTGTCACAAAAAAATGAAACGCATTTAAAGCGTCCAAATTAAGGGCAAGAAGTGTTAATAAATGTTAAGATATCTGGCGATGTAATTTCAATTTCTAATTGCTTTCAAATGTTAAGCTTCATTTTGACCAAAGTATATGTTCTGCATGCATATCCGAGTGTAACGAAAACTGAAACGAAAATAAATCTTTCCAACAGGCCGTCAAATATTTACTTCAACTGCTTTGATGTTTTATTATTTATTAACAGCGCTTAGTGCAACAAAAAGTGAAACACAATTCCCCTACTTCCCCTACGGGCATTAACTTACTTACAGTGGGACCGCACTCTGGGGTGAACCTAAGCTTCAGTTAGCAGACGTCTCTAGCCAGCTCGCTCTTTGCTAGCAGCCTCCGTTTGGGCAGGATAAGCTGGCTGAGCTCCACTTCCATTTGCATGCGCCATCTGAGTCTCGGACTTCCTCTACACTGCCTAAGACTTTTTGGACCGAAGCACCTGTGTCCATCCACTCTACATGACCCAGCCATCTCAATCGTTGGATCTTCACCATTCTGGCTAGTTCGATGTCGGTGAACAGTCCGTACAGTTCGTCGTTATATCTCCTCCTCCACTCACCGTCAATGCAGGCGGGACCGAATAAGGAAAATATGGCTCACTTTGCCAATTGACTAAGCTAACCCGGAATTGAAGGAAACGACTAAAGCATCGGTTCTTCTTCACTCAACCACCAAATTTTTTGGTGCTGCAGAACAACATCTTTTTTATCGCGTTTTGAAACCGCCCTACTAAACCTGAGACGATCAATACTGTCGTGTGCGACGTCTCTGTTGTAATTGAGTCGCCCCTCACCAATTGCCCGAGCTACGTGGAAGAGTAGCGGCTCCGCAAACCTATCCTGGATCAGCTCTTTCATGTCCAAATAGAGGAACGATTCAGGGGAGACGAAGCCTTTCAAGCGCATACTCTCATGATAGTTAGGATAGTAGGTCTCAGATATCAGGTTGTTGGACAAGGATATTGGGCTTGTAATGTGCCTTCAAATCAACTTAATAGCGAAGTTGTCCACTCTTATTAGATACGTTCTGTTGTATAGGACCTCATCGGGACAGAATTTTATGTACTCCGATTCCGTTGTTCTGTAAAGGTGAAGGCAGGCCCTAAGCCAAGCCCTCTCAAGTTCCCAAATCTTCTCCATAAAGCTTGCTCTCACATTGAACCACACGCAGCACCCACATAGTATCATGCTCCTTTCACCCTCTCCTCGCATGGAGTTGGCTGCTATAGAACAGTCTCTTTGTAAGAGCAAAAGCACCTATGACTCTGGCTAGAGCAGTATCTACATTCTTGTTGAAATATAGATCCCAAGGTATCTGACCACACTTCGACAAGCAAGTGGCTGGCCGTGTTGTCCAGTGATTAAAAATTTTCGCCAATTTTTTCTGGTATCCCTAGAGAAACCAGACAACGGCGTCCTAAACAGAATGGTTTCGCCTAATTTGTTCGAAGTCAAGTTGCAAAAGTATTTTAATGACCTTGACTTTTGGACCTGTTCTGTACCCTATCAAGTCGTCTGCGTAAGCTATGTTATGGGGCAGAAAACCTATAAAAGAGCTTGTGTAAATGTTGAATAAGATCGGCGCACCTTGTTGCAGACCGTTTTTAATATAAAATGTTCCAGCAGAAGTCGCATTGCCCTTTTTCACGATGAACTGTCTGTTGGTAAGCATGGACTCCCGTCCAATTATCAAGGCTTCGTCCATGAATGATGCTGTCTAATATGAAGCGGTGGTAGAGTAAATACTGGACTTATCAGAAACATCATCAGACCTTTCCCCTCTGATAGTTGCTATGATTTGTCCAGTAACAAGCTGCCGGTTATAGATCTTGTTGTGTGCTAAGACCCCCTCAAGTCTATACCAGGACTTAAAACACGGTATTGTAGGAGTAAGGAGCCCCGCGGACTTCGGTCCGGGCCTAACTTGTTGAGGTAAGACCCCGTGTGGGAGCGTCACGGTGGCTGTGGTTTAAACCTAACTCGCAGGGAGTGTGACCCTGATATGGCTCAATACCCGGAGTGGAGTGGCTATAAGTGCTGGGTATTGAGACCCTTCTATCAGTAAAAGGTTTTGGGTAGGCCTCGACTCATACCAAAGGTGGAGCTGTGCCCTCAATACAGTTCCGCATTGGTATGATTTTGTATCATTGTACGATTGCAAGGTATATGGATGTATGGGCATCCCGTGAACTTAAGTCTACACGACAGGCGTTCACCCTAAATACACGACACATCTGTTGGTAAGCATATTATGAAGAATATACAAAAGTGGATTACTGATGTCTAATCTGATCAGCTTATACAAAAGCCCCTCTAACTATATGGTGTCGAAGGCCTTTTCCAAGTCAATCAGGCAGGCTCCAGTTCACTGGTTCTTGCTTTTATTCCATTGCATATCAGACACCAGTTTAGACGCGGCATGTGAGATAGCATGTCCTGCCTTAAAATCGAATTGATTATCTGGACCTATATTTTTGTCCTCAACCCAACGAGTCAAAACCCTATTGATTACCTCTTCGAACACCTTACTGATATTCGAAAGGAAATTTATCGACCGGAGATTGGATGTATCTTTACCCATTTTAGGGATGTGATAAACCACCGCAGTTTCCCAATGCGCTGGATATCGCTTCTAGAGGAAGATGTCGAAGAACAATGTTCGGATTTTTTACTTCTTATTGAATCGAAAATCTCATGGAGTTCTTCTTTTGAAACGAACGGGGCGATGATATTATTTTCCATATTCTCGTCACTGAACTGGGTGAAACCCGAGCTTCCGAATCGCCTGTTCTGTACCATATGTCATTTCGCAGGTAGAAATTATGCAGAAGGACTCTATTCTTCAGGTCGTGATTTGAACCAATGACGTCATTGGTTTTATACACTTCCTGAAAAGTCGCTCCTTTGGCCGCTACCTTCTCCTGAGGATCTTCGGTCACAAAGAAACTATCATCATCTGCGGCTTCACTTGCATCTATGCATGAAGTAGTCGGTATTCGTTCGTGGTCTGTCGTTCGGGGAATTTTAAAACACTGTTGGTCATTTTTATTTTTCCTCCGAAATATTTTGTTTAATTTCATTCTACCTGACAGCGGTATCTCGGTGTTTTGTCATCGCCGTTATATAGTCTACAGAGATGCTCTTTTCAAATCCTCAGCATCGACTGTGTCTCTACTACGATGTTCCCTTGTTCGTCACTACAGGCTCCGTTTCGGTTTGTATCTGTGGAACTTTTGTTTCCTCCTGAGAAACCGCTGTTCTTGCTCAGCTTCATATGCTTGCCCGCACTCATCATCAAACCACAGCTTTCGTTGTGATTGTCAAATGAAATTCAACACATCAGAGGCGAGATCTTGATAGCTTTTTGGCAGTGTTGGTACAGCTCTTTGATATTTGATACTGGCGGCAGAGTACCTCTTAAGAGGTTTATTAAGACTCCATCGGAAGAGATTTGGCGACTTGCGGTTGTAGAATTTCAACGTTAAACTTCTTAACAGTGTTACCGTACCCTGTCTACAAAAAAGCTAGTGATATTGGGTCCTCAGACCGTTCGGGAGGAGTGCCTAGCGTCGATCCCAATGTGGGCTATCTGGATTTCCAGGTCTGCTTGTGATTATTGAGATGCGCAAAACCTCATATTAGCTACGACAATGCTTCGCTCTAACTAGCTGGAATCTGCTATTTTATGTGGTTCCAAAGATGCCCTTTCTTCCCAGCTTTGAATTAAGATCTCGGAGGACTATTTTGATATTATAGCTAGGGCATAGCTCATCGTATTGAATGTAAGAGCTCGTCGAAGCTATGTTTGGTGCCGTCATCTTTCTCCTCTATGGAGCTGTGCGAGCATATAAGGCGATTGTTGGCAAATTTAGCCTTGGTAGGGAATCACAAGCCGAAAACTCTAGAATTCTTCCCTAAGTCTGCCCCCAGCGACAAATCCGCAGCCAAATAGGCGCTGCTTTCGCGGTCGTAGTAGATGTCGTAGTTTTTCATCCCCTTTTTGTCCGACCCATACTATTGTACAGCAGTCTAGGGCCTCCGATAGTTGTTCGGCTGCACATTTCATGTGCATGTTTAAAGTTCATTGCCCTTGATTCGTTTGCAGGGGTTGTCAACAGAACACCCTGATTATAGTGCTGCTATTTTTGTCGCGAATTGAAATCAAACGCTCTTCTGGATAAAGTGTTGTTGTCCACTTGTTTTACATTTTAGTAGCTGATCCGTGTACATATGTACATACTGCTGCATAGTATAGGAGAATTAGGGTATTATAAAGAGTGCCTCTATGATTATCCTATCAACGGGTCCAACAAACTTCCAATTTAACCATAAATTGCTAAATCGTCTTTTAGAGGCAACCCCCAAACCATCAATTTGAATCGTCCACGCATCAGCGATGAAAACACATCGATCCTACACAATACAAAACCATCCTTCAGCAACGCTATCGAGTGCCAAACTATAATAAATGAACCACAATGTCCAGCTGCGAGCTTTTGATAAATCAAATTGCAACAGAATTCTATTAGCCCTTATGAGTGGTATCGATTTCAGCTTGCATTTTTTCCAAGGATTTCGAATCGTTATGCACACATACCGACCAATACATGCACACAGTTTCGACCACAATACAATTTCATTCGATGAAACCGCATTTGTGCTCGTATCCACACCAAAATGAAAAAGAAAACAAAAATAACAAACTTCTATGGAACCGCAACATTTTTATAGCCTCGCGAAGGAAAACCTTCAATCATTGCCTGAAATCTGGAGCACACCCATGTGCATGGTCTCGTGAAAATCTCTTCCTACAGTTGGGTTTGAGTCTTTCCTTCCACCATACGAGTATGTGCCAAATCACACTGCTTCACCATCGACATGAAGTTTGCCATTTTGTCTGACGGTTATGGTAGTTATGCCCTACTCTAGAACAGACAGGGATTCTACTACGATCGACTTTGCCAACCCTTTAATCCAGAGGACTTATGTAGGGTGTCCCAGGGTGTGTGTCCTGGTTTTGTAGTACGACTTTATGGTCGTCGTAGGTTCTAGTGGTCGGCTGAATCCCTATATCGATGTTGCTGTACTTATTCACTGCCGGCTCTTTGAAAACTGATGTCGAACAGGTGTAATGCTCCTTTGGTCGGTGCCATTGCCAACCTGGGTTGGAAATATTCTCTGTGATACGAGTAAGATTCGCAAAAGCTTACGTGACTATGCATAGGTTTCTGACTTTAGGACGACGACGTGCTGGGTGGTAGGTGCCGTCTTCCATCGCGAAGGTAACCTATACAATGTCATTATGTGTATGAATGGTAGTTTCTGGCAGAATATCATGCCAGCAAATGTATGACAGGCGACTACGTGAGTAGGGTGTCCTTGTCCAGTTGGTAAAGTACGAGTAACTGCTTTTGTTAGGTATGGAAGGCTGGAGTGGTGGTAATGTGGTTGCACGTTGCTAAGGATAATCTTTCGTTTTTGGTTTCGAAGAAGAGTGTATCAGTTGGTGGCAAACAATTTTCGACAGTGACCACTAGAGATTTAGCCAAGCCAAGGGACTGACCAGTGCGAAACTGACCACCAAATTGAATAGTAAACATCCAACGTGCTTCAACTTTTAATAAAGACCGCCCAGAGCGGCCGGTGGAAATTATGAAGGCATTATCAGATGTGCAGTGGGATTAGATTTTGGAGTGGTAAATTAAATGACCGGATGTGAAAGGGTGGGTGGTTTTGAAGATGATTTGTTTAGTTCGGGTCGCAAGTTGACATACATTGGGTGTTCCAGTCAGTCAGATTTATTTATCAGGAATGTTGTCCGGGGTCGGAAAGAGCAATTGTATGGATGATGTGGATTATTAATGGGATCGTAGTCGATCGACCAACATTGTTTTTCGGTATACGGCTCATCGGTGGTCGAATATTCAGTCTTGTTTCATTGTGATTTCTCTTAATTTCTCCTCTAAAACGTTTGCCACTTTCAATCTTCATTTCGGCGGAGATATAGCCTGGATCCAACCGAGAAGAATTTCAACGATAACACCAAAATTATTCCCCAAACGATTTGAGTTTCAGACCTTTTTCAGGATAATAAAGTTGAAGAAGGAGAGGGAGTTCATAATGACCAAACAGCAGTACTCATACCTTTGGGTGGCTAGTAACATTGTTCTTTTGCGAATCTGTTTCTTCCTGACCATGTACACACAGAATCATCCATTTTGTTGTTCAGAGAGTACATTTTATTAGAACACATTTCGTTTTCATATCTTGTCTGGATCTTGGTTGAAACATAAAATCTTTTAAATGTCCTTTTCAGTAGTTCTTTCAGGTACTTGATCCTGAGAAGGTAATTTTCGATGAGTTTTCAACACATATTGAACAATATCTGGGCCTTGACGAATATTCGTTTTTAAAGCGTCACAGCTTGCGAATGTGGCACCTTGTTACAACTACCTGACTTCCACTTCCATATACATATTTTATTTGAGGCTAAAAACATGCGGTCAAAATTTGTCTTTGGCGATGAGATCCAAGAACTCGAATGTTCTACGTATTCCGTGTTTAACTGGCTTCAGTTCTTGAGTGAGCTGAAAAGAACAATAAATCAACACTTTGACTAACCCCAGCCATATATCTGGCTGTCTTGGTGATGGATGGGCCTTAAGACTTCTGTAACATAGCCAGATGGACGATTAAGTCGACCATAATCTGCTCCCAAAGTAGGAAACGTACCTACGACTTACTTACTTACTTTAGGTGGCGCTACAGTCCGGGGTGGACCTGGGCCTCAGTCAACAAGCTTCTCCAGCCAGCTCGATCCCTGGCTAGCTGCCTCCAGTTTCGCACGCTAAGTTGGCTGAGGTCCTCTTCCACTTGCGTGCGCCACCTGAGTCTTGGCCTTCCTCTACTGCGCTGTTCCTCGGGGGCGGATTCGAAGACTTTTCGGACCGGAGCATTGGTAATTATCCACTCTCACGACCCAGCCATCTTAGTCGTTGGATCTTCGCCCTTCTGGTTAGGTCGATGTCGCTGTACGGTCCGTAGAGTTCACTGTTGTATCTCCTCCTCCACTCACTGCCAATGCAGACGGGACCGAAGATCGCCCGAAGAATTTTTCTCTCGAAGCAACCAAGAACACCCTCATCCATTTTTGATAATGTCCATGCCTCTGCGCCATAGAGCAGGACCGGGATTATTAAAGTCTTATAAAGGGTGACTTTTGTTGTCCGAGAGAGGACTTTGCTACTCAATTGCAAATTCTAAGCCCAAAGAAACAGCGGTTGGCAAGAGTTATTCTTCGCTTGATCTCAGCGCTGGTGTCGTTGTCTGTATTTATAGCGGAGCCTAGGTAGACAAAGTCCTTAACTACCTCAAAGTTATATCTGTCGAGGGTGACGTTCTGTCCGAGACGTCGGTGTTGGTTGTCCTTTTTGCTTGACAGCATATACTTGGTCTTGCCCTCATTGACCGCTAAACCCATTTTCGCCGCTTTCGTCTCAATACTCGCGAAAGCGCCACTGACATCACGCTGTTTTCGCCCGATTATGTCAATATCGTCGGCGTATGCGAGTAGTTGGACGGACTTTTGAAAGATAGTGCCTCTTGTGTTTGCTCGTGAGTTTTGCACTATTCTTTCAAGCACGATGTTGAAAAATCGCATGACAGCGCATCGCCTTGTCTAAATCTTTCTGGACATCAAAGGCCTCGGTGAGATCATTACCGACCTTGATGGAGCAGCGTGCATTCTCCATCGTCATCCTGCACAGACGGACGAGTTTGGCAGGGATGCCAAAACTAGACATTGCTCTATAGAGCTCGTCTCAATAGATGCTGTCACACGCGCCTTAAAATCGATGAATAGGTGGTGGGTATCGATATGAAGCTCATGAGACTTCTCCAAGATCTGCCGTAGTGTGAATATCTGGTCGATGGTGGACTTTCCTGGCCTGAAGCCACACTGATATGGACCTATCAGGTTGTTGACAAACGGTTTCAGGCGTTCACACAATACGGCGGATAAGATCTTATATGCGATGTTAAGGAGACTGATGCCTCTGTAGTTGGCGAAGTTCAGAGGGTCTCCTTTCTTGAGAATTGGACAAACAATGCTGAGGTTCCATTCATCGGGCATACTTTCGTCCGACCATATTTTACAGATGAGTTGGTGTATGCTCCTTACCAAGTCATCGCCTGCCGCTTTGAAGAGCTCGGCAGTCAGGCCATCCGCTCCAGCAGCTTTGTTGGACTTAAGCTTCGATATGGCTATCTTCACTTCATCCAGGTCGGGTGGACGGAATTGTTGGTCATCATCGTCCAGGTTGAAAGGTTGATTCTGCCTGACAGCGGTATTTGGTCCGTCATCCGTTATACAGTCTGCAGAAATGATCTTTCCAAATCCTCGTACGTACCTACGACATAAACACTATTATTGAAGCAAGTTTTCACAATTTTAACATGTATGCGATCAAGTGTCTGCATATACTGCCGTTGGCTAGAAACAAAAGAGAAGACCACAAAAAAGTGGATACTTCCGCCATTCCTGGGCTGCGAAGACTGGTCTAAAGAAAAATTAAAAAATCTGACACCTGCTTCACCTGTTAGGACTCTTTGTTTATTAGCCCTCGTCCGCGTAGTCTTAAGATATGGAAGATCGTGTTGATGTTTTCTCGAAAATTTTTCATTCGTTTGCCGGAACAAATTCCGGTTGATAATGCTTACAGAATTGTACAAGGTGGCACAAAATTAATCATCCAATGTGGTTTTTGAATTACTTTTTTACTAAATAAAAAAAAAAAAAACTTTGAGTGAAGGAAATCTTTAATTGGACCTTTGCAATTTTTTCTGTTAAGTGGAAAAGATGATATCCATCATTTGGCTGTCGCCAGTGTTGATACACATTTGTGCCCGTTTTGTCGCATTTTCCATGACATTCCGCAAGATTTCCGGTGACTACTATTCGCATTCCTGTCGAATATTCTCCCTAAGGGCTGCGTTTGTCTGAGGCTTGTTGGCATAAACCCGCGACTTTAAGTAGCCCCAAAGAAAGAAGTCGGGGATGGTTAGATCTGGCGATCTTGCTGCCCATGCCAAATCGCCAAAACGCGACAATATCCATTCTGGCTGGTGCTCTGTGTTCGGTTGCAACATCTTGTTGAAACCACATGTTTACCAAGCCCCGTTCATCCAATTCTGGCAGTTCTGGAAGTTGTTTATCATGGCCCTGTAGCCAGCAACAGAGGCCGTATTGCCGATGGAGTCCTCAAAAACATACGGCCCAATTTTTCCTCTCGCGTGAATGCCGCAGCACACAGATGCTTTGAGTGGATGTAGAATGGCTCTTTGTACATCACAAGCTAATTTTTAATGCACCTGAAATGATGATTTTGCTTATTGACGTAACCGCTTAAGTGAAAATGTGCCTCGTCGCTCATGATGGTTTTCGACACAAAATCGTCCTCTTCGTTGTTGAGATTGAGGATGGCTTGACAGAAATTCAAACGCGATTGATGGTCAGGAGGCTTTAACTGATGCGCTGTTTGCACTTTGTACGGGAACATGTGTAAGTTTTTTTTACTAAAATTAGCTGTAGGGTCCGTCTGGTGATGCCGAATTGCGTGGCCCGTCGTCTGGTTGGTACTCTACATAATCTCCTGTGCTTCCAGTCTGTTCGAGTCAAGTAACTAAGCGCCGAAATGTTTGCTCAGTTGGCGCGAGTCCAACTACCTTTCCATTATTGTGAGAATACCTCTGAAAACTGCTTCAATAACACATTTTTGTTGGCAACACTCATTTGAGTATTGAGACCGCTATTTTTACTGTCATATTGTATAAGAACGCGTGTAGATGATTTAAAATAAGTTGGCTCATGCCTGCCTTGAAAAGCAGGAGACAACTGACTATATAACACTGTGCTGACACCAAAAATTGATTTTGCTTGCCGTTGATTTCGACCTATAGGATCGAAAAAATTTTTCGAGTTCTTTGATAAGAAGGAAGTTACTTAAAAACGCAGAGACAGGAACCATACAACCGCTTGCTGGGATTACGGCCGTAAGGTTTTTATGAATATCACAGCTTTTATCCTTCCCCGTATTTTTATTTTTTTTTTTCTATTGCACCACAACCCCAAGCAGTTTTTGTATATGTTTGTGTTCTTTAAACGGGTGCTCCAAACACAATGTTCCATCTGATTATTTATTTTGACACTGATAGCTCTCTTCCTTTTAAACTGTCAGTCAGTATCATACCTCCATAGAACAAAATGAATCGGTTTACGCTTGACAAACGTTGGAAAATATTGCAAAAATTTTCCCAAAGTGTGTGCTGTATTGCCCAAATAGTGCATTTATTAAAATATATCTCGGCCGAACTGAAGCACCCACCAGAGCCGCAGTACTCGAGTTTGTACAAAAAGTTCATGAAACTGGCTTGCTTGTGGAGAACACTCACAGTAACCCCTTGGCGTACAGTAAGTACCGAGAAGAATATGGCTAAGGTTGCCGGGAGTATTTAACTCAATTCACAAAGAACGATCTCAGCAACTCAACATTTTAAGCACCAGTCTGAAAAGAATTTTGCGCTAAGGTTTCGAATTATTAATTAAACATCGTTCTTCAGTGTTTGAAATCGCCAATTGTCTCGTAAACAACTTCAAAAATGATCGTCGTTTGTCCGATTTTTGGACTGGATCAATTTCATCGTATATTCTGATTGAGGCGCATGCAGCAAGATCGATCATATTGTAGAACATTGCAAGCGAAATACGATATTTTGGCCTTTAGTGACCTCGGGCTCCTGTCCCGGCATCTTTCCACCATAAATCATACCTTTCGAATCACACAACTACAATAATTTTATTCCTTACTTGACTGGCTTAGGTGGAATGTATTGTGTGAAACGTGCCCGTCCTCGATAAGGAAAAAGTTGTTCGTACACGGGGTCATCGAGTAGTTCGGATTGTAAGCTGCTTCCAAATAAACCTGCAACATAAGCCACGAATCATTAATAGCACCAGTTTTGCTAATGAGTAATCTCTCGGCATTAATATCGCATTATGAAAGGGAATAAACTCTGTGATAGCTATGAAATGATTATATGATAAAGCGGCTTCATATATTGAAGCATGTGTTGGGCCCCATAGTTCCTTAGCAGGCTCGCTGTTTGATTTACACATTCCAGCATGCAAAATGATAGCCAAAAAAGCATTAAACGCTTTTAGAGTCCACGCTTTGTTATGCTTCTGCTTAGTTAGATTTGCTTCATTCCATATAGCTGTTATCTGCTTGGCTTTGCGATTCGTTTCTCGAATGATGATGTGAGCCATATCTTCGGTGATTAGATATCGGAAGATGGTAAATGGATCATGAACCAAGTTTTTCAATGGCCTTGGCTTGCTTCCAGTGTAATCGACAATATTATGAGGATGAATGCGACTGGCTGCTCGTTGGTGGATCTTTGTACTATTTGGTGCCATTTATGGAAATAAAATGGGCAGCATCAGTCTTAGCCTGATGACGGGCAGCAGTGGTAGTAGCAGCTTCTTCACGAAGCTTTTCTATCTCATCATCGTGGTCTTCATCGAACTCATCATCATCCATTTCCACATTCACTTGGCATATCGCACCCAAACCAGGTAGGGAAAATTCAAGATGCATGACCAGGCTAAAACAAGCCCCGTAAGCTCACCCTTTTTTAAAACAAATGCCAAAAATTAACACAATAAATAATTTTCATAGAATAACCATCAACGGATGCGCTAAGGCTGCTGGCGGTTCGACTGTTCGACAGATTTTCTCGTAATCATTTTATTGGTCGTAGATAAGGATGGTATATGAAGAAGGTTCCTTAATGACAAGCCTACGAGCAATACGACTGAGCAATGAAAATCAGGAATTATCATTTGACAAATCAAAAGTGACCTTCATTTGAAAATGGGTCTCAAGGTCAAACTCGTGGTCACCATCTTATGTCCCCTTTAGAACTTTGTGACTTTTGTCTGAAACATTTTTCGCGATATTTCGTACTGTTCGAGTAATTTTGATGTCTCAAGTTAAAAAACTCACCCTGTATATATCTTTGTTAACCCTTCTCGTTTATTGTCCATAATTTCTTTTCTATAATACACGCAAGTCCCTAGGGATCTTGTCGCTAAAAACCGTACTAAATATCTTGAAAATAAAAAAAACTCGAATTGTAGTCCCCGCATCGTTTCGGAATAAGTTTTAATCGTTTTAGCATTATTTTTTTATAGAATACAGTAAGCATCGCTAATCGTAGGGTTAAAAATTCATCGCGTCGACCAATATAAATATTTTGGTATTATACTAGATAATAAGTTCAGTTGGAGAGACCATACCTTATTTCTAAAGCAGTACCTGAATAGAGTTATGAGGCAACTCTATCATTTTAGCCAGTACTGTAGTCCATCTATCTCAAAGTAAGTCTACAATGATCTATTGAAATCAAAGCTGCAGTACGGACTATCTTGTTGGAGTGGTACGTATTTCATTAATATAGAGTCTTCAATAGTTATTGTTCTTGATACATTTTTTATAATAACGACAAATGCCTATACATTCGCCTCTTGTCGTAGACAATAGAGTGTATCACACTCTTTCTTAAATAAAAGCCTTTGGCTACAGTATTTAGTATTGTATTAGCTTTAAGTTTGCGATCTAAAATAAAAATTAAATAAACAAAAAAAAAAGATCGTCGCATTTAAAGATCGGCTGAGAAGAAGAGTTTGGTGAGGATTTTGGAGTGGTGGTATCGTTAGCCCGTTTTATTTCGAAAACGCTGCTGGAAACGCAATTTCAGTCGACAGTGATTGCTACAAAGTTATGATAACCAAATTATTGTGGGCAGAAATTGAAAACAGGGAATTGGACGATCATTGCTTTCAGCATGATCGCACGATCCCAAACATAGCATCACAACAATCGTCGTTGTGCCCGTTAAAATCGGTAACCGTGTTATCAGCTGGCTTTTGTTTTGTTATAAGGTTTCCTTAAAGATCGATGTTATGCAGACAATCCAGAAGCAAGTCGAGCCCTTAAAGCGAATATCGTAGCAGCCATTCGTCAAATACTCGTACTAGGTGGAGTGAAAAGTGACCTCTTTGGGAATGAAAAAAAAAATTTTTTTATTTTACTCAATATAGTCCCCTTTTAAGTTGATACACTTATTCCAGCGATTTTCCAACTTCTTGATCTCGTCCAAAAAGTAATTTTCCGAGAGGTCTGCAAAATACTCCTCCGTGGCGTCGATGATTTCCTCGCGTGAGCTGAATTTTTTATTGATGAGCCATCTTTTGAGGTTTGGGAAGAGATATTAGTCCGAGGGAGCCAAATCGGGCGAATACCGTGGATGCGACAGCAATTGGAGCGGTAAGTCATTGATTTTAGCCGTGGTTCCGATGTTCTTATGCGCTGGCGCATTGTCTCGCAAAAACAAAATTTTTTTTCGCTTTATGTGAGGCCGTTTTCCCGCGATTTCGGCCATCAATCGCTCCAATAATGCACAGTATTACTCGCTGTTGATGGTTTTTCCTTTTTCGAGGAAGTCCACGAAGAGTGTGCCATGACAATCCCAGAAAACCGACGCCATAAACTTCCCGCGGCCGCTTCGGAGCACTCGTGCCAGCTTCAGTCCATTGCTGGGCACTCATTCTGTTCTCTGGGGTATAATTCCGCATCAGCAAGTCCAAACAATTTTTCGAAGTGCTCTCGCGTTCTTTTTTTTGTCAGAAGTGAGCATGCGCGGCACCCAGCGCTAGGAAAACTCTTTCATATGCAGAATATTGCCCAAAATAGGGCATGTGCGCTCAGTACTAATCTTTGTGGTATCTGCTAGCTCACGTACCTTCACTTTCCGGTCAGCCAACACCATTTCATGTATTTTTTTGACATTGTCTTCTGTAACCGCATCGGAGGGCCTGCCGCTGCGGACTTGATCGGTAGTGGAGTTGCGGCCACCACGAAACTCTCGAAACCAATATTTGACGGTGTAATCTGACGGAGTATTGGCCCCATAATGTTTATTCAACTTTTATTTTGTTTCCTTCACCATTTTGCCTCTCAGAAAATAATGTTCTATGAGAGAACCAAAATCGTTTCTGTCCATACTCAACATCAACAACAATCGGCTGTCCAAACAAAACTAAAGACAGTATCGCACTGAAATTTGGCATGTCTGCCCAAATATGAACGGACTTCAAGGCATCACAACCTTTTTTGCAGTAGCAGCGCATTCGGGCGGTCAAAGAGGTTACTTTTCACCCAACCTAGTAGATGCTGGAACAGTTTACAAGATCCTGGAAAATTGGGTTGACAGAACGCGCTACTGTAAAGCAAACCAAGGCAGCCACAGGAATGAAGTTGTACTTCGTAACTAATAAAAATGTTTGCTCTTTCTAATACAGCTATAATATACAGAAAATAATTGAGACTTTTATTCATTTAATTTTATTTTAAAAAAGAAACTCATATTTGAGCCACCCTGCATACGAAAATATCTGCGTATGTGTATGTCGATATCTACCCACATTTCGATACAATTGATTTTTATCATAAGCATTGTTAATTTTTTGTTAAAAGCCCACGCATCTGTTCGTACTTTCCCCTTCTCAGGTGACAATCGAAACGCACCTCATTATTGTTTTATCTTTCAAAAAAAAAATAAAAATAAGAAACAGAAAATGAAAAGAAATCTTTTTAAGAAATCCACGTTGCTATCACACCGTATCTCACGCGCATTTCAAAAGTAATAGACACCACCCATTTGCAGAAAAAGAAAGTAATTTCATTACATCTGACAGAATCCTTAAAGCCCTGTCTGTATATGCTCCACGAAAATAACGTTCTAAGTTCATCCACGTTTATATACGGCATAAAATATGAATGCGAATTCGTCGCAAATAAAAAAAAAAAAACCAAAAACCCGAGAAAGAAAATGAAACACGGAAAAAGGAAAAATGAAAAAAAAGATAAAAATTTTTGGCGAAATGAAAACAAACAGATTTTTTAATGTTGCCGCAATAACTCATTCGACTTCATAATTCACTCTAAAAATCCCATAAAACAAATTCCAAAACCTTGGTGTTAGATAGATACTCTGTTGTAGCAACTCTTTTCCTGGTTTTACTTCTGGTTGTCTCTTAGCTGGTCTTCATAAAGCCAAGAAGGATTCTCGCAACACCCAAGTGATGTTTCCTTCAGATTCAACCATACGCAGTTTCCATACGTTTCGATTTGCTGGCGTATTTCTTTCATTTTGAATAGGGCGGCGGAGATTCCCATAAAGGATACGCAGGCTGAAATAAATTTCTTTCAGATGCTCCTCGTAAGAGAAAGATGATTTATAAATATGATTGTACACGGATCTAACTGTTGAATTCAATGCGTTACATAGGGGACATATAGGTAGAGGCTCCGCTGCTACAGTAACGAAGAAGGACAATAAACATTTGTATTATCGATGGTAGATGTGTCAGGTGCAGTCTTCTTCCACTTATACCCGATGTGAGTAGGGTTACCATGTGTGTGGTAAAAAAAATCTAACATGTACTCGTAATTAAAAAAAAACCATCAACGATAGGAAGTTTCCTGTTATTGTTTCCCCAAAAATGCTGCAAAATCTTATCTTTTTATTGATGTTTTGTTTTAAATTATCTACTAGGTATTCAATAATGGAAAATTATACCTTCTGATCAAAAAGTACCCGGAATTTCCCGTTTTAAAAACAACGCGCCTGAGTTATTGTCAAAATCTTTTCTTTTTTGAGGTTGGTAGAACTGACATTTGCCATTTGTCGGGAGGTTTTACGTAAACAGCTTTGCAAACAAGTTAATGTTTGTTCAGTTCTGCGAACCTCGCAATATCAAATTTAATTGAGCAAGAGTTTCTCCGCAATTTTGAGTTTTAACAAGATATCATGTGCGGAAACATTGAAAATTTAGCCCACGGATACTCGACAATGTCAAAAACCCAAGCTACGAGGGCGGGTCAATAAGTTCGTGACTTTTGGATTAAAACACAGATTTTTTGATAAAAAAATAATTTTATTTTTCAACGTAATCTCCCTTGAGCTCTATACACTTTGTCCAACGCTTCTCCAATTTTTTTATCCCTTCCAAAAAAAATGATTTGTCGAGGTCCTCAAAATAGGCCTTTGTTTGCGAGATGACTTCATCATTGGAGTCAAATCTTTTTCCACCAAGCCATTTCTTCAGGTTTGGGAACAAGAAGTAGTCGCTCGGAGCCAAATCTGGAGAATAGGGTGGATGAGGGAGCAATTCATAGCCCAATTCATGGATTTTTGCCATGGCAACTGCACATGCGTTTGTGGTCGACTGTGAGCAAACGCGGCACCCATCTTGCGGAAAGCTATCTCATGCCCAAGTGATCATTCAAAATTGAAACCACTGAGCCATGCGAGATCCCTACGGCTTCCACAATCTCTCGCACTTTCAATCTTCGGTCGGCCAACACCATATCGTGAATTTTTTCGATTGTTTCGGTTGTAGAGACCTCAACTGGGCGTCCAGGACGTTCGGCATCTTCAGTGCTTGTACGGCCACAACGAAATTCAGTAAACCACTTTTTTACCATTGAAATCGATGGTGCAGAGTCCCCATAGTATTTATCAAGCTTAGCCTTGGTCTCGGTAATGGTTTTTTTTTGCAAGAAATAATGCTTAATAAGCACACGAAATTCACTTTTTTCCATTTTCTCCTCAAATTAGTGAGTAGTCTGATAAAAACAGCTGTCAAACACAAACTAACTGAGACAGCAAGTTTAAATTTTGAAAGGAGTCAACTGACAGATGCCTGTTGACAGGAGCAGTGTTGCTGTTTCAGTAAAGAGGTCAGAAATTCAAAAAGTCACGGACTTATTGACCCGCCCTCGTATCTTACTTAATTAAGGTGGCACTGCAATCCGGGAAGGAGCTGGGCTTCAGCCAACAAGCGTCTCCAGCCAGCTCGATCTTTTGCCAGCTGCCTCCAGTTTCACACGCTTAGTTGCATAAGGTCCCCTTTCATTGCGTGCGCAACCTGAGCCTCGGTTTTCTTCTACTGCGCTGAGCCCCCGATACGCATTCGAAGACTTTTCGCACCGGAGCGTTGGTGTCCATCCACTCTACACGACCCAGCTAGCCATCTCAGTCGTTGAATCTTTAATCTTCTGGGTAAGTCGATGTCACTGTACAGTCCATACAGTTCGTCGTTGTATCTATCTAAATTACCTCAAAGTTATAGCTGTCGAGGGTGACGTTCTGTCGGAGACGTCGGTGTTGAGTATTCTTTTTGCTTGAAAGCATGTTCTTGTTCTTACCCTCATTGACCGCTAAACCCATATTCTCAATACTCGCGATAGCGCCACTGATATCACGCTGCTTTCTTCCAACTATGTCAATATCGTCGGCGAATTGTGCCTCTTGTGTTTGCTCGTGAGTTTTGCACTATTCTTTCAAGTATGTCGTAGTGTGAATGTTGGTTCTATGGTAGACTTTCTGGCCTGAAGTTACACTGATATGAACCTTGCTTAGCTGGATGTGCTTGCCGGCATTCGTCTTAAAACCAAAGGTTTCGATGTGGTGATTGGATGAAACCCAGCCCATTGATGCTGGCGGTAGTGGACCTCATAAGAGATTTAGAGAGACTCGATCGCAAAAGGATTTGGCGATCTCTTGCGATTGTAGCCGTCTGACGTCGAAATTCCTTACAGTATAAGCTTGTCTTGACGGTAATCGGTTTATCCGCAACCGTACCTTAGCTACGAGGTAATGGTCTGAGTCGGTGTTGACTCCTTGTAATGTTCGGACATCCATAATACTGGATGAGCTTCTTTCGTCGATCGCAATGTGATCAATCTGGTTGATTGTTGAATGATCAGGAGTTCTCCGAGTCCCCTTGTATATATCGAGATGTGAGAATCGCGTGCTACCTACGACAGTTTTTGGTCCCGCCACAAAGTCGATGAGTCTGAATGCGTTTTCGGAAATGGTGTGGTGCAGGCTATATCTTCCAACAGTGCTACCAAAGATGCGTTCTCTTCCTACAAAAAAAAAACAAAAACCACTGTGGCGCTGGCAGCCAAGTTTGGGAAATGGCCCAGCTTCTTGACACTCATATGTGTTGCTCATGTTGTCATTTTCGTCACATCTGATCGGGACCTACGGTTAATCGCCGGGTCCGGCACTCCTTTGAAGCATTTTCGTAGACAATTTTACTTTCGGGAGTTTGCCATTGCCCGCCGAATGGGTGATGACGATTCAAAAAATTGTTGGTGATGCCAAGGATCGAACCACGGACCCTCTGAGTGATAGTCTAATGAGCTAACCATCGCGATATCGCCACCACCTTCTCTTTCTAATATTACACTAAAATCGCCAAGGACAATTTTAATGTCATAGTTAGAGAACTGCTCATCTTGTCTTGTTCAAGTGCAAGATTCTTACGTGGAGCTCGTTCAGATGCTGGAAACTCAAAACTTCTTGCCTAAGACTGCAAACAACAAAAAATCCACACCCAAATAGGCGCTGCTTTTCCGATAAAATCTCAGCGCGCGCCGTAGTAAATGTCGCAGTTTTTCATGCTCTTTTTGTCCAGCCCATATAATTGCATTTTTTCAATGGTTTTAATGTCTACTTTGCGGCAGTCTAGGGCATCTACTAATTGTGTTTGGCTGCACGTGGCCTATTAAGGCCAACATCCCACATGCACATCCGAAGTTGCATCCGAGGCTTGTAACTTCTATCTTTTTCCATCGCCGTTGATCCATTAAAGGCTCATCCGCCATCATCTCTTTTCCAAGACCCTTACTTAGTTTTGCGAAATTGAGCTCCAAATATGTCGGTGCGGACATATACTGCTAGTTTGTCTGTTGATCAACGCTTGGGCTTATAAATTTAACTGGCCGAATCCGGGTGAACAGTACTCAAGGTGACCACGTGGAGGTATTATAAACACATTTGGTGTGCAGTTGCATCACTGGGTATCGCCAGGTTGACATCTTTCAGTGGCTTTCCTATTTCTACAGCATCCTACCAGCAAGCTGTGGATTTAGTCCCACGCTGTGATTCTTGTATTGGACAACTACTAGCAGCTAGAGCCTTTTGTATTACTTCATGTGTGTTTCCATTTTAATGTTTTCATCACACTAGTTTACTTATTTTAAACTCGACTGCCGATGTCCACTGGCCGGCAATGAATTCATGGATGAGTCACAGGAAAATGTCTATCCAAGCGCTATTTGATGGCTCTAGCTGGAGGATGGTGTAATGGCAGCAAAAAATACCTCTCAGTTTGCATTGTCTGCCATTGGGGGTTGGTAGTAAAGAATATCTTTAAGTAAAGTGCCACTCCATGACTTCATGCTGTGCAGCCATCTACTTTAAGTAACATATTCGTAACTAACTCGTAGATCCACATTATTTCCTGCAATGCGGACTAATTTAATTTCCATTCACATTGCCATTAAATTAATAATAAAACTTCACTGAGGCTCTTTAGAAACAGAGCCTTCCCCCTGTGCCATAACTCATTTGATCTCCGTTCCATTCAGAGTATGGAGAGACTTTACACATGCATACGTCTAAAATGAACATTCTGAATTTTCGCTTGCCTCCTGGAGTAACAGGGGGAACTCTAAATCAAATTTTGGTTAAGGAAAGCTTCCACATGTATTTTTCATTCACCTGCTGGGCACTTGGGAGTATTTGTGCCTGAAATTTCTCTATACGACTGACTGTATGCGACCAAGGCGCAGTAAAAATCTTTGAACGTTAACGAATTCACTTCAGGACATCTTGCTATACGTGCCTACAGTCCTACCGTTTGCATGCCTGTAAGTGAACATGTATGTATATGTGTATGTGTGTGGTTTAAAAAAAAATCTCGAAACATGAAATTACCCAACTCCATCCTTCAACTCGCTTTCGTTACTTTTTGCATAAATTTCCATTCCTTCCTCTTGTTCCATTTGTTTTGTTTTGATTTTTTTTCTGTTGTTTGTTGAACTGCTGGTTTGTGTTTCCTGGGCTTCCCTGTATCCGAGAATTTGAAGTTACCGTCGTCGGCAACACTGTAAAGGTATCTAACCTTGGGCGAAATGGGAGAGTGGTGGATGGAAAAAAAATAAAAAAATTGGATGAGTTATGATGATTTTAAAGATATTTTACTTGTACCTGGGAGTTGAATCTAACCAAGGTGGATAGAGGATGCGTGCTCGCGCAAAATATGCTTTTAACCACTTTTGCCATCCAATGGAACAGAAGTCAAGTCTCATCTCACTTATGGATACCATAAACAGACACAAACCCACAACGAAAACCAGAAGGACAAAGACCGTCTCTATTGGTATACCTAGTGATGTCCTTTGTCGTAGGTGAATCCTTGGGGAGCGCAAAAGGTTTAAGTGATATGCATTGCATGCCATTTCATCTGATGATGTATCTACGTGCGTGTAGGTAACTGATTTGCAAATTCTGATGTTCACGTAGCTAGGGATGCCGCATATAGTGTGCATGTACTTGCTTTTGGCAGCATTTGTATAATATTTACATTTTATACAATATTTACAAGAAAAGCAGAAACCAAGAAAGTATCTGAGTTTAATGAGTGTGACGGAGACCTTTCAATATATTTTGTGTCTTGGAACAGGTAAGACAGATAAAAACCTGGTCTTCAAAAATTGAACCATATTATGGATATAATCGAACGAACGAACGAACCACAGGCAGAAGCCAGACCCCTATTTCAGCCACTTTGGATGCAGTTGAAGATGCATTGAGTGTTGCTTCAAAAATCAATACTTTCTATAGTTAATCTCCCAGAACGTTTGCCAAGAAGCATAAGCTCACTGCAATCCCATTCATAATTTTTTTTTATTAAATTTGGGTTAAAGCCAGTCTCGCTAAACAGAAATTGGTTAGGAGACCTTAATGCCCCTTTGAAAATCCTGTAGCAATTTGCTCGAGGTGCCAACTGACAGGTAGAAGTTACAGCACAAACTCGACAGTGCGTGGCTATTTGAGAAAGGAAAATTGCAAACGATAATAATTTTAATAGAATTTTCTCCTCCAGATGGTGCAGACAGAAGAGTAAGCACACCCAACGCATTTTTGTACATCTCCCAAAGCATCATGCACAATTATGGGAGACTGCACATGACATTATAACGACGGTGATGCTGGTTGGACTTTATACAGATATTCAGTTTACCACCCATCCCAGGGGCATCGTGTTTATTTTAGTGGCTCTACGTTATAGATCTAACTCTTATCAAACCTCTCCAGAATCTGGGCCACCGCCTCCAGTTGCGAACTCCAAGTTTAGGTCACTTACTGTACGCGCCACTTAAGAAAATGTCTTCTTCTACTGCGTTGCCCTCCAGGTTATATTCGACGAATGTTCGGGATGGTGATTTTCTCTACATGTCCCAGCTATTTTTGAGGATTAATTTGATGTCAATGTATCGAGTTTTCCAATAGGGACTTGACAACTTTGAATTTTTGTGAAAATTTGTGAACGCACTCTTTCACTAATCATTAAATTGTCACTGTCAATTTATTCAGTAAACTCAACATTTGCATCATTTTGAACTAGTACACGAACGAGCAACCTCTGCAAGTTATAAAATTTTTCTACCGCAATTTCTAAGTCGGTGACTGCAACTTTAAAAGCGTTAATTCTAATTTTCGGTCGTAATTCTCGCCCTAGTAGACAGGCAATAACCAGTTAAGTGCAAAAATATGAGTCTACATATTCGTTGAGTGATGTTGGCGTGTCAGTGAGTCAACGGGTTGCACAAAGTTTGGAAAATATCGCTGCCGTTCCGGCGTCCATAGCAAAAGATCCAAATCAGTCAATCCCACGGCGTTCTCAAGAATTGGGCATTGCTCAGACCATATTTTGCGTAAGGATCTTGGTTAACACCCATACAAGATCAAGCTGGCGACATGTGGTTTCAACAGGATGGTGCCACAAGCCACACAGCACACGTTACAATCGATTTATTGAAGAGTAAGTATGGTGAGCGTGTTATCTCAAGAAATGGGCCAACCGATTGGCGCCCTGTTAAACAACGGCCATGGACAGCTTCAATAATCTTTGCTCCTGCCCATGTTTCTGCGCTATCAGAGAGGACTGCGATAGTGAGGATTCAACAGTCCTTGGTGTGGTTTGAAAAGTGCTTATTATTCACTTGCTGTTTAAGGCTAAAGAACAGCGGTTGGGTCTTTGGTGTTCAGGTAGATGTTATGATATCGCTGTTTACTGTGACATTCTGTACGTTTAGTCGGTGTTGTGTGTTCCTGCATGCTAAGAGCAACTTAATATTGTCCTCATTCACGGCTAAATTTAAAGCTGGCTTCGAATAAAACGCAGAAAATTAGACGCGGCATATGTGATTTCTTTTGGCAGTGTTGCCACTGGTCTTTGATCCTTATAGATCCGGAGGACTTGATTGAAAAAGAAATTGGCGATCTCTTGGGATTGCAGGCTTTTTACATAAAAAACATTGCACAAGATTGCCTTTACGATTTTCGGGATATCTGCAACCGTACCTGGGCTACAAGATAATGATCCAAGTCGATATTGACTCCTTGGAGGAGAGTCCGGAATCGATCGCAATGTGGTCAATCTGGTTGATGGTTAATTAATCGGAATCTCTCCAAGTTCCCTTGTGAATATCCAGATGTGCGAACCCATTTTTAGCTATGTCCCAAGTAAAGTCAATCAGCCTGAATTAGTTATCGGAAGAGATGTCGTGTAGGTTATACCTACCGACAGTACTACCTAATAGACCCTTGCATCTTAGGCTTGCATTAAAATCACCGGGGACAATCTGAATGCCATAGTTAAGGCATTGTTCGTAGGTTTTGTTCTTGTATCATCATCTTGATACGTATTGTGACGAGGAGCTCGTTTACATGACGGAAATTCAAGACTTTTTGCCGGAGTCTGCCTCCAGCAACAAATCCGCATCTTAATAGTTGCTGTTTTTGCCGTCGAGTATAATCGCCGTAATAGTAGGAGTCTTTCATCCATTTTTAGTCCGGGCTATACCATCGCATTTCCTTGATGGCGGTAATATCTGAATAACAGTGGTCCAGGGACCTAACCTTCCACGTGCATATCCGAAGTTTGTTGTCCTTGATTCGTTTGCATAGATTGCTAACAGTAGATCCGTCCATATCCAAGGCTTGTTGTTGCTTCGTAAACTTCATCTTTTTTCCATGGCCGGGAAATTACTTGATTTCACTTTAGATACCCCTAGGACGAGGCGTTGATTAAACCGGAACCAGTAACCCATTTGAGGATGTGAGCGCTGACGTTGGTGCATAAAAGTCTCATCAGACAGTACCCGATGGTTATCACTTGGAGGTAAAATAAGCACAATTGATGTTAAGAAAACAGTTGCAAAGCTGGGTATTGCGAGGTTGATGTCTCTAAGTGCCTACCCTATATCTACAGCACCCAGCCATCGATTGTGATCTAAGCGGGCCTAAAAACACAATGAGAGTGGGCAATCAGATTGTTGACTAACGGTTTCTGGCATTCGTAGAAAACGCAATATAACATCTTATCTGCTATGCTAAGGAGATTAACGCCTCTATAATTTGGTCTCTTTTCTTGTGGATCGGGAAAATGTTGCTATAGTTCCAGTTTTCACGCATGCTCTCTGCCAACTAAACCTTGGACACGAGTAGGTGTATCCCTTTTAGTTTACCATCTTCCGCTGCCTAAAATAGTTCGGGAAGTATTCACAACCTTCTTGTTCACCTTCGACGTTGCCATTCTCATTTCATTTAAGTCTAGGAAGTGGCTTATACTGCGTGGCAGCGGATTGGGATTCCCTTGCCGTTTTATCTTCTTCAGAATTAGTTTGTCCATATCCATAATACGAGCAACCATAATCGTAGCAACTACGAAGTTCAGTAGGCTCTTCTAAGTTTTCCTTCCTGTACAGCACTCTGTTCGGGTTTTATAGGACGTTTTTTTACGTAGTGAGTTGTTTCTTCTGATTCCTTGAATTCTTCAACAAACAAAGCACAGCAATTGAGGAGTTTCTGATGGCTTCTTGGCACGTCTTTCAGATGTTGGTTGCATAGAACATATCGACAAATTTTTGTATACTCGGTGACCAGAAAATATTTCTTTTGATTGCAGCCAATACAGTAAATATTGAGCTGGGAAACTCTATGCTACCTGTAGTGATGATCCCCCAGACAGATAATAAGCCTTCTTTGCGTTTGTAAGGTGAGATTTTGAGAAGGCTGTTCTTCCCGACTAAAATGTCCACCCTTCGCTTTCTGGCGTTAAAATCACCAAAGACGAGAAGCTCTTAAAAAAATTCCTTAGTGGCATTGTCTGTTTGCTTTGCCAAAGTGTTAACTCGTATCATGTTAATGTTGTTGTAATGCATATTATAATAAGGCGCTTGCTTACGTTTAGAGACCATAAAACTTCCTGCCTATTCAAGTCACTCTTTTTTTTCCTGTTCCTACGTGGCCCACCGCTCTGTTCGGTGATATCTGCTTTATAGCATAATTGTTCGACTATACTCAACCTGTCCAATGTTCGAAGAACTAATAATCAACAGTAAATCCTTCCTAGTGCCGGGTTTTTGGTTGCCTTGCAACAGTGGGATTTTTAGGTATTCGGGAGGTGATTTTCATGCACAACTTCCAACTTGGAGCACTAGGTCTTTTTATGACCACTTGGCCGAAAGGAGTCGGAATCTTGGCGCTTTAAAAACTCCGGTATAATGCAGTTGCTATACTGACTGTTGGTTCGCTGTACGTCCATCTTTTGAGTTTAAAACATTTCCGACACTGAATTGTATTCTGGTTTTGTTTTCTTTTGCTCAAAATCCGCGCACAAAAGGAGGTTAATAAGAAGAGATAATCGATAGTCATAGCTTCAGCAGTAGACATCACCAGGTTCAGCTCTTCCTTTAATCATCCATCGATCAGTACGTAAGCCTCTCCTCTTTTTTTCATGAAATCGGCAGCCCAATCAGTCTTCATAAAAGAAGATTTAGACCCGATTTAGCCATGAAAAAGATGTTCACCTTACAGAGATATAAAAACAACTTCAAATCGATATCCACAATCTGTACCTCAATACGATACGAACTCTGAGTTTCTTAAGTTTGAAAATGACCCAACGACATCATAGTTACAGATATTTGAAGATTTGTGCTGACAGGGTTCTGAGCTTTGTCAGGTCTCAGTGGCCGTCGTATTCTTCCAACATGAGAAAAAAAAATTCAATAAAAACCGATTTTTTAAGTTTCTTGCAACTGCTATCTGGTATAATTTTATATTCTGTTATCTACACCTCATATCCTCGATTCACGTTTTTTTTTGTGTCGCTACTTTTCATCTCATTTACCGTCTGAGTTGTACTTTAGATGATGTCTGAGGATTGTTGGCTGTTTTACGATCTTGTTTTAAAATTTAATTAAAACATAAAAATTGAATTCATCTCATCGCCGCCCTTCTGTTTCGTAAAGGACATTCGTTAACGAATTGAAATGAAAACGGAGTCGCACAAATATAGTGATTTTACGATGCCTGACAGAAGGCGAACATCGGTTTCAGCGGCTCAAGAGAGGTGAGTAAGTACTAGTACCTTGGCTGTGGGCTGAAGTGTTCTTTGGTGACTTTCACATTGAATTTGGCACTGAATTAGAGCGAGTTACGAGTATATAGACTGTAGGGGCCATGAGACAACTTCAATACGGGTGGCTTACATTTGTATATTTATGCCAAAATTTAATATAGAGGACATTCAACCATATCCTTCATACTATCCCGAAACTGACATTTTTTCTAAAATCAAATTTTCAAACGTCCTCGTATGTACGAGTAAGTATAAGTTTCCCAACTAAATGGAAAGGGAAACATTGGTTGGAGCATAAAATACCCCATTAATCCTTGGAAGTAGATTGCCATTAAGTGGGCGTGTGCATGTGAATTCATTGCGTTTCACCTTAATAAAGTGAAGCGGAAACAGCCAAGACAGTCGACGTTTTATTGCCTATTCTGGTCGTATAATGTGTTATATTATTGCTAATGTTCGCTCAGTGGTTACGGTCACTAAATAAAAATTAAGGACGATTTAATTAGTGGGCTTGGTTGTGGTGCGCAGTGCTTAGATCTGGAATAACAATTTGTGGTTAGGTACTTATAGCAGCATAGATGACCCGTGACATATCAATTAATTGATGAAATTTGTGCGAATAATTGTATTTGGGTATTTCATATATTTACAATAAAAGTTGAAAAAAGAAACCTTTCTATCAAAGCTAGCCTAGTGAAAAATGGACCTTTGATTAGTATTTTTGTTTATAATATCAGTGCAGTAAAGGGGTTTCAAAAAGTTTGCACAAATCGCGGCCGAAGGAATTTTAGAGAGACTGAGAGGAATAAGAGATACAAATGTACATTGGTTTAGAATGTATGCAGTTTATAACGAGTAGCGACTCGGGGAACTAATATGAAAGGCAGAGTCGTCAGCACAGGAATATATTGTAATAAATTAGAAGTGACAGAAAAGGGATCAATGATGAAATTTATAAAAGAGTTTCGGGTACAATATGAAGACTTGAGGGACATCAACATCTATGTTGTGGAAATCAGAGTTGAAACCTTATAGCACAACCTGAATTGAAAATTCTGAAAAGTTATTCCTAATCCATTGGAGAGAAGCTTGATCGATTCTTAGTGGTGCAAATAATATTGTCAGTGTGAAAGAAAACTTCATCAGAAAAAGAGGGAATTCTTGTGTGAGCCTCGGCGCTGAGTACAACTTTTAAATAAAACAGCGAATCCAATGCAAGATGATTTTGGGCCAAATTTTGTGCAAAATTATTCAAAAAGTAGACGAACAAGGACCGAGCTGTTGTGAAGAACTTCGAGTCGATAAATTTGGATCTTCTTCAAGACTCTCTTGAAAGGATGCAATATTCCGTTGAGTACCCTAACAAGACCTACGAGCAATGCCCTAGCTATGACATTAAAATTGTCCTCGGTGATTTTAATGCAAAGCTAGGAAGAGAGGGTATCTTTGGTGGAACAATCGGAAAATATAGCCTGCACAACACCACCTCCGATAACGGATTCAGGCTAATCGACTTTGCGGCGGGGCGAAACATTGTCGTGGCTAGCACGTGGTTCCCACATCTCGACATACACAAGGGGACTTGGAGAACTCCTGATCAATCAACAGTCAACCAGATTTATCACATTGCGATCGACGGAAGACACTCCTCCAGCATTTTGGATGTCCGTACGTTCCGAGGAGCCAACATCGATTCGGACCATTACCTTGTTGTAGCCAAGGTACGGTTGCGGATATCCCAAACTATGCCAAGACAAACTAATGCTGTGAGAAAATTCGACGTTAGACTGCTACAATCGCAAGAGATCGCCAAGTCCTTTTCCGATCGAGTGTTTCTTAATCTCTTAAAAGGTCCAATGTCGCCAGCATCAAGCATCGAAAACCATTGGAAACACTGCCACACCATCAGAGATGCCGCTTCTGATGTGCTGGGTTTCACTCGTCCACCACAACGAAACCCCTGGTTCGATGACGAATGCCGGCAAGCACATGCAGCTAAAGCAAGATGAATATAACGCGGCGCTGCTTAGAAAGACCAGAGCTGCTCTTGAGCTCTATGAGCGGAAGACGAGAGACGAGCACCGGCTTCTCAGGAGGAAGAAGAAAGAGCATGAGAAGCGCGCGATCGAGAAAATTGAGAGATGCTACTCCAGGAATGAGGTTCGGAAGTTTTACCAAAAGGTAAAAATAACATGCCGCGGAAACAAACCCCGAACCGAAGCCTGTAGAGATGAACAAGGGAACATCGTGGTAGAATCGCAGTCGATGCTGATGATTTGCAAAGACCATTTCTGCAGACTGTATGACGGCGATGACGAACCAAATACCTCTGTCAGGTAGAACCAACCGAATCAACCTTTCAACCTGGATTATGATGACCAACAATTCGGTGCACACGACCTGGACGAAGTGACGAAAGCTATATCGAAGCTTAAGTCCAATAAAACTTCTGGAGCGGACGGCCTGACTGCCGAGCTCTGCAAAGCCGCAGGCGATGACTTGGTGAGGAGCATACACCAACTCATCTGTAAAATATGGTCGAACGAAAGTATGCCCGATGAATGGAACCTCAGCATTGTTTGTCCAATTCTTAAGAAAGGAGACCCTCTGAACTGTGCCAACTACAGAGGCATCAGTCTCCTTAGCATCGCATATAAGATCTTATCCGCCGTATTGTGTGAACGCCTGAAGCCGTTCGTCAACAACCTGATAGGTCCATATCAGTGTGGCTTCAGGCCAGGAAAGTCCACCATCGACCAGTTATTCACTGAGCTTCAGATCGATACCCACCACCTATTCATCGACTTTAAGGCCGCGTATGACAGCATCTATAGAGACGAGCTATATAGAGCAATGTCTAGTTTTGGCATCCCTGCCAAACTCGTCCGTCTGTGCAGGATGACGATGGAGAATGCACGCTGCTCCATCAAGGTCGGTAAAGATCTCACCGAGACCTTTGATGTGCAGAAAGGATTTAGACAAGGCGATGCGCTGTCATGCGATTTTTTCAACATCGTACTTGAAAGAATAGTGCAAAACTCACGAGCAAACACAAGAGGCACAAGCTTTCAAAAGTCCGTCCAACTACTCGCATACGCCGACGATATTGACATAATCGGGCGAAAACAGCGTGATGTCAGTGGCGCTTTCGCGAGTATTGAGACGGAAGCGGCGAAAATGGGTTTAGCGGTCAATGAAGGCAAGACCAAGTATATGCTGTCAAGCAAAAAGGACAACCAACACCGACGTCTCGGACAGAACGTCACCCTCGACAGATATAACTTTGAGGTAGTTAAGGGTTTGTCTACCTAGGCTCCGCTATAAATACAGACAACGACACCAGCGCTGAGATCAAGCGAAGAATAACTCTTGCCAACCACTGTTTCTTTGGGTTAAGAAGGCAATTGAGTAGCAAAGCCCTCTGTCGGACAACAAAAGTCACCCTTTATAAGACTTTAACAATCCCGGTCCTGCTCTATGGCGCAGAGGCATGGACATTTTCAAAAATGGATGAGGGTGTTCTTGGTTGCTTCGAGAGAAAAATTCTTCGGGCGATCTTCGGTCCCGTCTGCATTGACGGTGAGTGGAGGAGGAGATACAACGACGAACTGTATGGACTGTACAGCGACATGGACCTAGCCAGAAGAGTGAAGATCCAAAAACTGAGATGGCTGGGTCATGTAGAGCACATGGACATCAATTCTCCGGTCCGAAAAGTCTTCGAATCTGCACCCGAGGGACAGCGCAGTAGAGCAATGCCAAGACTCAAGTGGAGGCAGCTAGCCTCAAGTGGAGGCAGCTAGCCAGGGATCGAGCTGGCTGGAGAAGCTTGTTGACTGAGGCCCAGGTCCACCCCGGACTGTAGCGCCACCTAAAGTAAGTAAGTAAGTAAAATAGAAAAGACAACTGAATAAAAATTACACTGACAGTTTGCAATCTGACATTTGGTTTGAAAGATGTAAATGAACAACCAGATTGACTTTGAACTTGTTTGGGTCTTAACGAAAGGCACCAAAGCTGATTAAGGATGTGGTACTTAGATTTTACTTCTTTAGACTTTCTACCAAGCGCAGATATACGCAATCCTGCTACAATAAATTATATTGCTAGGAATTATTGGAGGGGCTCGAAGTGCTTAAAGTGTGCTTTAAGTCTTTCAGAACCCAAATATGATTTCCATTTTATTTGAGGATAACAGGCCTCTCACGGTCACAACAATAATATCATATAATCACCGGAATATCTAAGCTAAGGCAGAGAGAAGATTTTCTAATGACTAAGACCTGCGTTACAACTGCCTACTTCTTCGATTAGGCTCTTCATTTGCAGTGTACTTGATAGACCATAACTGCGGATTGCATAATTGTTCAGGATGCTGGCAGACAAAACGTATAAATCCCGATTTTTCTGTTATTTCTTAGTGGAAAAAGCTGACTGACGTCGTGATGGGGCACTTTACTTTAGCTAAGCACTTAAGTGAGATGACATTTTGCAATGCTTGCTGTGAGAATGATGACGATATCACGGAGCACTGTTACTGTCATAGTAGTCATAGATAACCATAGGCAGAGTAAATAACAAGATGCCCCCGGAATATAACGAACTTCGCATGTTTGCGACTACAAAAACAAACAAAAAAAAGCACTGTGGCGCTGGCAGCCCGGTATGGGCCATGGCCTAGCTTCTTGACACTCATTTGTGTTGCTCATGTTGTCATTTTCGTCACATCTGATCGGGGCCTACGGCTTATCGTCGGGTCCGAATGGCACTCCTTAGAAGCTTTTTCGTAGGCAATTTCATTTTCGAGAGTTTGCCATTGCCCGCCGAAAGGGTGATGGCGATTTTGAAAAATTGTTGGTGACCCAGCCAGGAATCGAACCCAAACTCTCTGCGTGATAGTCCAATGAGCTAACTATCGCCCCATCACCATCGCGACTACATACGAATTAGTAAAACGCCTTACTGCTCTTTGTTGGTGGTCAATACAATGAAGAAAGGTCAGAACCAAGGCTCTCCTTTAAGTTCTTGGGACATATTGAAATGCGATTTGTTTTAGGTGCCTATGTAGGGGTTAACGGACTCTGCATTGACAATGAGAATATTAGAACCCTGTTCCATATTCTTATATTCCAGTTTGAATAAAGAGTACAATTCAAATTGAAGTTGAAATATAAAGGCACAAAATGTACGTCTGGGATACCTCAGGGGAGCCAATTTAGTCCTTTCTCCTTTTTTTCTGCTTTTATTTTCTGGCTCGCGTTTGTAAGTTATGTACGTTATGTCAAGTATGCACTGGCTACCACTTTGGGTTAAAGGAAGCACAATTGATTCATTAAAATATAGCATTGGGTTCTGGATATGTTAACACCATTCAATGCTTTGTCGATTCCAATGACACCCAGCCATCACTCTATAGCTTAACTTTCATGTTAGTAACAGAGAAAATATTTCCCTTGTCTGCGAAATTCGTCCAAGTGATGCGAAACTTTAGTCACTGGCCACACTGCCAAAAAAATTTGCAGTCAGCAGCTAGGGCTTATTCACTGTATTAGGGCTTAGTGTAACCTCCTGTGAAAACCCAGAAGTGCACGACGTGCAAAAATACGACTACATTTTGATTGTAGACCCATCGAATCAAATAGCAATGAGTATGAGGAGCATAAGCTGCTTTCATTGATGGCTTTACAGTCCGGGTTTGACCAGGGCGCCAGCTAACATAACCAGCTGCGTATATGAATTCGACCGAGGTTGCTATCCAATTGCAGATGAGGTTGGCCTTTACCGTGTTGCAGTCGAACATTTTCCGGACTAGAGAGTTAGTGTCCATGCCTAGCCACGTTAGGCGAGTTCGGCATCACTGTGTCTATCAAGTGAATAAAGTGTTTTCGACTAATCGAGAAAGGGCACTTAATTGCCTTTTCGAACCAAACAAGCAGCGATTAACAACACTAAGGAGCCGAGGGGGATAAAGCCCCATACGACTGCAAAATAGACGTCGATGATAAGTGCCCTTCTTAGCTGTCAGCGTAAAGTTTGTTTTAACCTCTCTGACAGCTAACCGGAAACGCTGCACTGATAGCTCGTAGCGTTCTTTCCATTATATCAGTATGAAACAGACCTTTTTAAGGTGGTGCCTCTGCGGTTTACTCGCAAGTTTCGCCCATGGTGTTACAAAATTCATATGAGAACGCATCTCCTTGTATAAGTCTTTTCTTTCATTGAAGGTCTCGGCTTTGGTATATAGTCGAATGAGCTTAGCAGATATGTCAAAACTAAACATGACTCTGGATAGTTCGACTCTTTATGAAAGTGAGGTCATATGCGGCTTTCAAATTGATGAAAATGTGGCGTGTATCGATTTGTAAGAATTCGATTTATAGATGACATTTCCAAAAACCACACTGATAGCGGCCTGTAAGACTGGGTTTTAGGACCTCACGTAATATTTTGTTTGCGATGTTTGATGGGATTTGTTCCCCTGTAGTTGGCGCAGTTTAACGTATCTCCCTCCTTTCTATTCGTCGGGGATACTTTCCTCGACCCAGGCTTAGACAAAAGTAATCTATGTTTTGTGATCAATCATCGGCTCCAGTAGCTTTGTTGGATTTGAGCTCGTAAAATGCTGCCCTAAATTCATCTTGGTCCAATGGACAGAAATGTTGCCTTCCTCCATTCTTCATTCAGGCTGACTGGTTCATTCTGTCTGACTGTGGTCTTACAATCAGGTTTCTTTCTCTAGCTTTGCAGATTTGTGGTCGGGCTTTACAACTTTGGCTGCTCTACTAAAAGTTAAGGAGGACTTGATTGGAAAATGCCCTGGCGGAGTTTTGCGATTGCAACCATCCGAGATCGGATTTGTTCTTAAGTAGTGGTTCTCTGTGTTTTTAAGAGTCCGAATATCCACATGTGGGTCCGAAGACCGTGGTAAATCTGCCATTACTCCAGGTTATTAGCCGAATCGCCATATATTTATCTATTTCATATTGGGCATTGTGGCATCTCTATAGCTTGCAAGTGTAGGGGTTTGCTCTTGCTGTTATCGGCTTACGTCAAACACTACAACACTGATTGTGACGCTCCTGGTCCAAGAAATTGGATTAATGTTGTTAAAGTTCTGAAAATATTCCTAGTATTTCAAATTTAATGTCGTAACGTCACAAACTATCATGCAAGCGTTAGTATTCTTGTCGCGGGACAGCAGATAATTGCACAACATGTTGTCTTAACTGCATGGTGACTTAATTAAATAAACTTATTTCTCCTCTTACGCACACAGAATAAGTCAACTACTGTAGGAGCTACAAGTTGGGGCTTAATTAATCCGTTATGACATCCTAATATACGTATGTGCCTCATATCATCGGACGCACAATTGCTATTGCGTCGTCATACTTGTGAAATGAGCTACAAACCTACAACTGACAGCAGCGATAGAGTAGCATTGTGTATACTCGTACATACTCGTACGCCTGGTAACTGCACTAGAAGTGCGGGTAACAAGATAGATAGATGAGATTTCTCCACAATTCCATTTCCTGCTACCGGTGTCGCACATACGAGTACTCATATTCACATGCCCCATACGACCGAATACATCCGCTTCTGTTGCTGCAAACAAATTGCTACACTTCTCTCGCCTAATTGAAACCTTGTCCCATATAATCCTCGACTACGAAAGATTGGTGCTTTATATGTACAGAGGTATGTATTTTTATGGTGTTCAAAGTGGAAGGACGACAAAGGAGTCAAAGGCACAACCAAAGCTAGTCCGTAGTATCCCTGTAGAGCAAATCGCTCACGTTACACTTTGTTTGTTTAACAGCTAGAATATAGTAGTAGTCCTTAAGCCTTGAAAAATTGGAAAAAAAATATAACAAAACAGGATAACAGGAAGCAGATAGAGTATAAAGAGAGGGTGTGAAATGGGATTGTGTAGAAAAGAAGAGAGAAATATGTCCTTGGACAGCGAGGACCTGACTGGATGGCAAAAATGGGGCAAAGTTACACGAGAATGCATGCTATGCAAATCCAAAGAGCACAGTTCATTGATTCTAAATTTTTAGTGATAAATTTTTATTTCACAGGACGCACCATCGAATGCAGGCACACTACTATATGTAGCGCATGTGTGTTAAAGAATTTAATTCCAACTCATATGCACGAATAAATTACTTTATTTCCGACCAAGTTAGACGGATTCAGGCAGAGAAAAAAGAGAACAAAACGCAATAGACGGAAACCCCTTTGATGAGGGCGGTGGAGAATAGTTTCCGCGAACTCTAAAGATATCCAACCGTAGATACAGTGTGGTATGGGAGAATGAAAACATTTATGAATTTTAATAGCCTTGCTTTGCGCAAGGTAATAATGAAACTAATACGTTTATTGGAGTATTGAAGTTTTATTCCATCATGCCTTGAAAATGACATGTTGCTGCCGCCATTGTTGATTGACATTTGGGCTCTTTTTGTGGCATTTTCCATGGTTTCCTTTAGAACTTCGGGTGGTAGGTTCACAACTGGCTTCTTCAAATAAACCTGTGACTTTGAATAACCTAGTATAAACCGGTAAAATTGGGTGATCTTGCGGGCCAGTGACTATGGTTAGATGTGTGGCACATTGTCTATCGAAGGAGCTTCTACGACATCTTCAGCCAAGGCAGCGATATTCACGGCCAAACGACTGGTTCGAGGCCTTTCACTCTTTCAGTGCTTGCTCGGTACCGTTCGCCTTAATGCCTTATTGAATGATCAGTGTGCGGCCAAGAAAACGGGAATGAAGTGCACGTTGCGATATCCCCCAGGGACGTCTGCTCGAATGTCTCGAATCAGAGATTATTGAGTTGCTGGTATGAGATTTTTGGATTCCTACTGGAATTTGGTTTCAAATTGATAAACGGGTTCGACAGGAAGGCAACAATAAGTCGTTGTTTCTATTTTCAACATGCGGAGGCAACAGCTTATCCAAAAATTGAAATAAGCTTATGTGCTGCATAAGATTTAAGGAAGCATACGTTTGTAAAACACTTCTTCGAACAGCCTAACATTCCTAACATGCGTCGCTTATTTCGAGGTTTTGCCCTACTGCGATATCTCTATTTAAAAATTCTCTAAGCCTGAGCGCTAATGACTGTCCGGTCTTCAAGCGCCAGATGTCACTGCACCGTCTGTACAATTCGTCCTAGTATCATCTTCTTTAATAGTCGTTGCTGTAGATCGGGCTTAAGAATTTCTAATTTCTCATTTTGAAAAAAGTTCGATCCTCCGCGCAGGACTCATATGTTTAGGAACTTATACAAGATTTTGAAATATTGTGCAATATCTAAAGCGTACGTGAGTACGTCTACTTTACCTACTTATTTTAGGTGGCGCTACAGTCCGGGGATGGACCTGGAACTCAGTCAACAAGCGTCTACACATATCTTGATCTTTTTCAATATGCCTACAGTCTCGCACGCTTAGTTAACTGAGGTCCCCTTCTCGGACTTCCTCTACTGCACTGACCCTCGGGGGTGGATTCGATGACTTTCGGACTGGAGCGTTGATGTCTATCCCTTCTGACCCAGCCATTTCAGTAATTAGACCTTCACTCTTCTGGCTAAGTTGATGTCGCTATACAGACCATATAATCCGCCACTCACCGTCAGTGGAGATGGGACCGAAAACTACTCGAAGAATTTTCCTCTAAAAGTGTTCTATGGGTCACTTTGTTGTTCTTGGTCAATTGCAGCGATTGGCCAGAGCTATTCTTCGTTTGATCTCAGCGCTGGTGTCGTTGTCTAGATTAATACCGGAGCCTAAGTAGACAAATTCCTAAACTACCTCAAAGTTATATCTGTCGACGGTGACGTTCTGTTTGAGACATCGGTGGTGAGTGTCCTTTTTGCTTGACAGCATATGCTTGGTCTTGGCCTCGTTGACCGCTAAACCGATTTTCGCCGCTTCGGACTCTTTACTCGCTAAAGCGCCAATGACATCACGCTGCTTTCTTCAGATTACGTCAATATCGTCGGCGTATGCGAGTAATTTGACGGACTTTTGAAAGATTGTGCCTCCTTGTCTAAATCCTTTTCTTCTTCCTTCTTCTTCCCTGGGCTGAAGCCACACTCATATGGACCTATCAGGTTGTTGATGAACGGCTTCAGGTGTTCACACAATACGGAAGATTAGATCTCGCATGCGATGTTAGGAAGGCTGATGCCTTTGTAGTTGGCGTAGTTCACAGGGTCCCCATTCTTGTTGATCGCGCCAACAATTCTGTCAAGTTGAAAGGTTTTTTCTGCCTGACAGCGGTATTTTGTTCGTCATCGCCGCTATAGTATACAGAAATGCCCTTTACAAATCATCAGCCTTGACTGCGCCTCTACTACGGTGTTGCCTTTTTCGTCTTTACAGGAAGAGGAGTGTCTTGCGTTGATTGCAATGTGGTTAATCTGGTTAATGGGTTAATGATCAGGAGATCTCCAAGTCCCCTTATGAATGTTTCGTCCCGCCGTGACGTCGATTAGCCTGAATCTGTTATAGGTAGTGGTGTCGTGCCCTCCAAAGATGCCCTCTCGTCCTAGCTTTGCAGTAAGATCGCGAAGGACAATTTTAATGAGCTCATAGAAGGCATCTATGCGCCCATATCAGGCTAACGAGGCGCTCGTTCACATGCCGGAAACACAAGACTTCTTGCCTAAGTCTGCCTAGAAGAACAAGTCGGCATCCAAAAGGCGCTGCTTTTGCCATCGATAACAATCGCGGTAGTAGATGTCGCAGTTTTTTAAATTTTTTTGTCCATCTTATCGCATTTCTTGAATGGCGGTTATGTTTGTTTTCCAGCAGTCTAGGGCCTCCGCTAGTTGTTCGGCTGCCCATGGTCAATTAAGGGATCTAGCATTTCAAGTGCATATCCGAAGTTAGTTGTCCTTAAATCGTTTCGATGGGTTGTCAACAGTAGATCCGTCCAAATCCGAGACTTGTTCTTGCTTGGTAACGTTTGTACTTTTTCAAAGGCCGGACAGTTACCCCGACGGCACAACCCCGAACTGGAGGGCCAGTTCAATTTTTTGTTACCCCTAGGACGAGCGATCGATTGGATCGTAAGCCAGTAACCCGTCCTGCGATATGGGTGCTGCCGTTGGTCCATTAAGGGCTCTTCCTAATCTAACCTAACCTAACTAGTTACGAACAATTCGTATCGATCGATCTTGACTCTAGTTGATCTGAGGTACCCGCGAGTGACTCTTGTCAGCATCAGATGTACAATTTTGTGAATTCTGGCAAGTTACCACCTCTTTGTAGGGCTAACACATCTTTAGGCAAGAGCAAAAGTTTGTTGTGGAGTTTCTATTCGATGTTTTGGTCATCAGTCTCGTTTGACTACGATCTACTCGGGATGATGTATAGTACATAGGTATTAGATAGTTCATCAAATTCGCCAAAAGTTTATTTATGAATCCTTTTCACCTTAAAATCGTTCGGGTATACTCGTAAAAGTAGAGATTGCCAAGTACAATTTTCAAAGCAGTCAACTTGTAAATCTTCTTGTTATCCCCAGCGTACTTGTTTATCAAAAGTTCATAGAGACGTTCAATTCGCATAAAGTTCAATATTTTTTGTAGGAAAAACGTGCATAGTGCATGGCATGCCGGCCATTCAGTACTTGTGCCGATATATCTAGATAAAGTCATATGCATGGGGAACCCCCGATATCTATTGAGGAGTATGAGAAGTCGGTGGGTATTTGTACGTATCCAGACGGAATAATTGCTTCCCTGGGGAGTTTCATCAAACGCAATATTCCGACCATTTTGATCTACTTTTGAATTTTTATTTTTTCACAAAGTTTTTGTTTACTTGCGTCCCGTGCGTCGGTCGCTTCGGTTGGTATCCGTATATGTTTCTTTATGAGCGCACTATTCTCTCAGTGTTCTGAATGAGTGAACGTTTTCAGTTGAATTTGTTTGCGTTAGCTGTTGCACGTCAAATCTACTCAAACATTGTCGATGTCCGTGTTTTGTTTGGCTTTGTCGATTTCCAGCATTGTTGTTTTTTTTTGTGTAGTTTCCATGGTCCTCATTTTTACATCCACCAGCCCTATTGTGGCGGCAATGGAATATGGGTACTTAAAACTGTGAAATACGTTTTTCATTTAACAAATCTGAAACGCTCTCAGTTTGTCGTAACGCGCTTAAAATATCACGGTCTGCCACACTCTAGGCAACTCGTGCGAGTTGAGGGCATACCTTGATTTATAAGCCCGCAGTTATACTGTACTTTGAAGTACAGACCCAATGTGTGGGCTGAAACAATTTTAGCAATAGATGCGCCATTCGTTGGGTGTGCAGGATATTTTTTTGTTTTTGGGTACAACTCCGTTTGTAATATGGCCAAGGGTGGAGGTTCTGCTGGAAGAAATGTAAAAGGGTGTTGGACCGTGAAATATTTCACTGTCTATCTGAACAGTTAGCGACCGGATGTATTCATTTCGCAGCGATACCGTAATTCGTTTCGAGGGTGCGAGTACATTTCGAAGGCATTCGTTTAAGTTTAGTTATCAAATTAGGATTTTATTTAACTTCGTCTCTGAGGAAGAGGGGTAAGTACGAGTAGATGTGTTTTCGTGGGTTCTGCGCCAAAGGGTGGCAATACGAGTATGCAGTGTTGTTTTGATGGTAATGTTCTGATTTGGAAATGAAGGGTACGAGTACAGCCATTAGGGACTGCATGTAGATACTTTTTGTGCTTTTATTGTAAACAGTGTTTTGTTGGGTAATATTACCCCTGACCGAATGCGCTTTTAAAGCAGTCCATCGTGTGAGATTGATTACTTTTTGTAGATTAAAGATGGGCGTTAGCAGACACTAGATTATGGAGGAACTTTTGCTTATGCCCTAAATGACTTAGAGTTAATCTGTGCCGTCCAAGTGGCTGACTGTATTGTTGACTTTGTGGCATAGTGTGTAAGGCCTTATCCCGATCTCAAATAATTAATGAACGAAAGATATTTAGTCAGTTCAAGGTTTTGCGTCTTTTAATTATATAAGCAAGCTTAAGCAGACACATAATAGAAAAATTTGCTATAGTTTGGTTATACCAGATAGTCAAAGAGAACAGATTCTAAGCTTACTTACTTAACTTTAGGTGGCGCTACAGTCCGGGGTGGACCTGGGCCTCAGTCAACAAGCTTCTCCAGCCAGCTCGATCCCTGGCTAGCTGCCTCCAGTTTCGCACGCTAAGTTGGCTGAGGTCCTCTTCCACTTGCGTGCGCCACCTGAGTCTTGGCCTTCCTCTACTGCGCTGTCCCTCGGGGGTGGATTCGAAGACTTTTCAGACCGGAACATTGGTGTTCATCCGCTCTGCACCACTCAGCCATCTCAGTCGTTGGGTCGTCACTCTTCTGGCTAGTGTCGATGTCGGTATACAGTCCATACAGTTCGTCGTTGTATCTCATCCTCCATTCGCCGTCAATGCAGACGGGATCGAAAATCACTCGAAGAATTTTACTCTCGAAGCAGTCAAGAGCACCCTCATCCATTTTTGATAATGTGCAGGCTTCTGCGCCATACCGCAGGACTGGGATTATTAAGGTCTTATAAAGGGTGACTTTTGTTGTCCGAGAGAGGACTTTGCTACTCAATTGCCTTCTTAGCCCAGAAAAACACCGGTTGGCAAGAGTTATTCTTCGCTTGATCTCAGCGCTGGTGTCTTTGTATGTATTTATAGCTGAGCCTAGGTAGACAAAGTCCTTAACTACCTCAAAGTTATATCTGTCTAAGGTGACGTTCTGTCCGAGACGTCGTTGTTGGTTGTCCTTTTTGCTTGACAGCATATACTTGGTCTTGCCCTCGATGAACGCTAAACCCATTTTCGTCGCTTCCGTCTCAATACTCGCGAAAGCGCCACTGACATCACGCTGCTTTCTCCCGATTATGTCAATGTCGTCGGCGTATGCGAGTAGTTGGACGGACTTTTGAAAGATAGTGCCTTTTGTGTTTGCTCGTGAGTTTTGCACTATTCTTTCAAGTACGATGTTGAAAAAATCGTATGACAGCGCATCGCCTTGTCTTAATCCTTTCTGGACATCAAAGGTCTCGGTGAGATCTTTACCGACCTTGATGGAGCATCGTGCATTCTCCATCGTCATCCTGCACAGACGGACGAGTTTGGCAGGGATGCCAAAACTAGACATTGCTCTATATAGCTCGTCTCTATAGATGCTGTCATACGCGGCCTTAAAGTCGATGAATAGGTGGTGGGTATCGATCTGAAGCTCATGGGTCTTCTCCAAGATCTGCCGTAAATAATCATCTTTGATGAATAAAAAAAATCAAATACATAAAGATTCTAAGCTAGTGAAGTTGAAATTGAGAAGCGCCAGGTTTTGACGAGTTTGAGAAACAATCCAGGCAAATAAATCGATCTGAGCGATAGAGGAAGTTTATTAAATAAACGAAGAGACAAAATATAATAAAAATTACGGTAAGCAGTGGTATGAAAGGGTGGAACAGATACAGAGTATGAAAAGTTTCCACGCAGGTTAAAGTTAGAAATCAGTCGGAAATTCCGATTACCAGACTTCATAAAAAAGATACTCAGCACCTTAAAGTAGTATAAATGTCGGACAGGAAGAATTTTTAAGTCGCAGAACAAAGAGTAAGTAGAATATCTCCTAGGTTTGCGGCATAATTTAAGTAGGATATATTTCTGGTTATCAAAAGAGGTTGTATATTATTCCTATAAGCACCTCCCCAGCAAGTAATACCATATTGTAAATTTGAGTGAAAAATGCTGTAATAAATAATTTTTAACAATTTAGTAGAACAGATATTTCGCAAATAGAAGAAGCTTCTACATATAAGAAAAGCTCATTCTAGAGTCTATGGAAAGTCCCAGGTATTTAAATTCACTAACAATATCGATAGGGAAACATTTATCACTGCAATTCAGGCTGCCATCAAAAGAAGGAGAAGATAAGCCATAAGAGTATTTGACACTCTGGTGCGTGAAAATAAATATTCAGATGCAGATCAAGATTAATCGACAAATTAAAAATCATAATCTTAGTCTTAGGACTTATAAGCAAGTTGTGTTTATGAGACCATGTTCTTATAAGACTAAGGTGACAATTTAGGTCGGAAACCGGATCTAGGCGACTATTTGAACCATAAGAGCAACCTGTATCATCCGCAAAAGCCGTTGGAGCACATTTAAAATTAAGTGTAAAAAGTGAGTTTACGTAGATTAGAAAAAGAATCGGACCTAGGACAGAACCTTGGGGTACCCTTAAGTTGAGAGTCATAAGATCACTGCTGATTTTATGAATTTTTACTCTTTGTGAACTACTCGTATTTTTTAGGTAAGATCTAAACCACTCTAACATAAAGCCACGAAAACCTGCTTTTTCAAGTTTATCCAGTAAAATAAGATGATTAACCATATCAAACGCTTTGCTAATATCAATAAATAGACCACCAGTTCGGGATATCCCGAACAACGCCAAAAACAAGCTGTTTCTGTGAGGAATTTTGACATCAAACGGTACAATCGCAAGAGATCGCCAAATGCTTTTCCGATCGGATCTCCCTCAATCTCTTAAGAGGTCCCTTGCCCCCATCAAAAAGCATCGAAGACAACACTGATGTGCTGGGTCTCCCTCGACCACCACAATGAAGTCCCTGGTTTAATGACAAATGGCGGCAAGTTCATGCAGATAAGAAAGATGCATATAAAGCGGCGCTGCATAGAGGGACCAGAGCTGCTCACGAGCTCTATGACCAGAAGACGAGAGACGAACACCGGCTTCTCATGAGGGAAAAAAAGAGCATGAGAAGGGCGCTGTTGTGGAAATTGAGAGATGCTACTCCAGGAATGGGATTCGGAAGGTAAAAGAAACATGCCACGGACACAATCCTCGAACCGAAGCCTGTAGAGACGAACAAGGGAACATCGTAGTGGAGTCGCAATCGAGGTTCAGGATTTGGAAAAATCATTTCTGTAGACCGTATAACGGCAATGACGAAACAAATACCGCTGCCAGACAGAATGGACCTTTTAATCTGGACGGTGTAGATCAACATTTCCGTCCACCCGACCTGGATGAAGTGAAGATAGCAATATCGAAGCTTAAGTCCAACAAAACTGCTGGAGCGAAGGGACTGACTGCCGAACTCTCCAAAAAGGCAGCCGATGACTGGGTAAGGAGCATACACCAACTCATCTCAAAAATATGATCAGACGAAAGTATGCCCGATGAATGGAACCTCAGCATTGTTTGTCCAATTCTCAAGAAACTGCGCCAACTACAGAGGCATCAGTCTCCTTAACATCGCATATAAGATCTTATCCGCCGTATTGTGTGAACGCCTGAAGCCGTTCGTCAACAACCTGATAGGTCCATATCAGTGTGGCTTCAAGCCAGGAAAGTCCACCATCGACCAGATATTCACACTACGGCAGATCTTGGAGAAGACCCATGAGCTTCAGATCGATACACACCACCTATTCATCGATTTAAAGGCCGCGTATGACAGCATCTATAGAGACGACCCATACAGAGCAATGTCTAGTTTTGGCATCCCTGCCAAACTCGTTCGTCTGTGCAGGATGACGATAGAGAATGCTTCATCAAGTTTGGTAAAGATCTCACCGAGACGTTTGATGTCAAAAAAAGATTTAGACAAGGCATACACCGATGATATTGACATAATCGGAAGAAAGCAGCGTGATGTCAGTGTCGCTTTCGCGAGTATTGAGACGGAAGCCGCGAAAATGGGTTTAGCGATCAACGAGGGTAAGACCAAGAGCATACTTTCAAGCCAAAAGGGCACTCTACACTGATTTCTTCTACAAAACGTCACTCTCGACAGCTATAACCGTGAGGTAGCTAAGGACTTTGTCTATCTAGGCTCCGCTATAAATAGAGACAACGACACCAGCGCTGAGATCAAGCGAAGAATAACTCTTGCCAACCGCTGTTTTTTTGGGCTAAGAAGGCAATTGAGTAGCAAAGCCCTCTCTCGGACAACAAAAGTCATCCTTTATAAGACCTTAATAATCCCAATCCTGCGGTATGGCGCAGAGGCCTGGACATTAACAAAAATGGATGAGGGTGCTCTTGACTGCTTCGAGAGTAAAATTTTTCGGGTGATTTTCGATCCCGTCTGCATTGACGGCGAATGGAGGATGAGATACAACGACCAACTGTATGGACTGTATACCGACATCGACACTAGCCAGAAGAAGAGTGATGACCCAACGATTGAGATGGCTGAGTCGTGTAGAGCGGATGGACACCAATGCTCCGGTCTGAAAAGTCTTCGAATCCACCCCCGAGGGCCAGAGGAAGACCGAGTCTCAGGTGGCGCAGGCAAGTGGAACGGGACCTCAGCCAACTTAGCGTGCGAAACTGGAAGCAGCTAGCAAAAGATCGAGCTAGCTGGAGACACTTGATGACTGAAGCCCAGATCCAACTCGGATTTTAGTGCCACCTCAAGTAAGTAAGTAGACCGAAGATGATATGAGCTCACATCATGTAGTAACTTACATGGTAGCATCCACTCTAAGCCTTGAACGTCAGATCCTTCAAATTGATAAAAAAAAAGCCCATTTTGGAAATATGTATGAGACCTGTCACTCGGCTCGGAAAAACTCTCAAATAACTTGAACTTTGAATATACTGGAACACAATCTTTGTCCTTTTGATGAATGGTAAAGCGTCTGTCTTCGATATAAAAATAAATGACATTCTACGGACGACGTATCATACAATATGAAATAGCAGTGCAATGAAAAATAGAAGCAGCTAGAAAACTTGATATCAAGGGTTGATCTAACCTCACGAATGGCATTTCATACCTTTGATTGTGCGTTTTGTCCTATCGACAGAACAGCCCACATCATGGTCTTGTGAAAAAATCATCCCACTGACTGTGAGTTTCTAAGTCAAATTTGCTATCGAAAAGTTCAGGAATCCAGATGTTTATGAGGTTCCCGTATTCCCAAAATGTGTCTGTCAGTAGCAATCAGAATCTGAAATAATTCGAGAGTTTACTGGCTCTATCTTAGAACATTCAAACTTCTGTTCCATATTTAGATGAGTACTTGCAATTTCAATAAACAACTGCCACCTGCTTTGGTAGTAAACATAAACTCCTTCCTTTTTTCACCTCATTCGGAATGTTCATCTTTTCCATTCCTCGTGTCTATATGTACTCGTAAGTCCAACAGCTGGGTGGTCTTCCTGTGGGTGTTGTTAATCGTCATCCCCTACTTCTATAAAATATTTGCCTAGATTTCCCCTGGGGTGGCCTATTAAAAAAAATAAAAAAAATATTTCTCGCATCGTATGCCAGTAAAATTATCCACCCAAAATATGAAACAACTCCCTTTGCGTTTTTTCTCCCCCCGAAGCAAGAAAAATAAAAAAAGAACCACCATTCAACCCCATAAAAGCAACCCTCGGATGACAACCTTCATGCCGCCCGCCACCCTAATGCGACATCATAAATAATTGAGAGAATTTTATTAAAAACTCAACGTGGCTCTTATTTACAAATGCATTCACTTTGCTAGCAGAACGCTGATGTAGCTGGATCCTGGTATCGGAATGAATCGTCGACAAGAGAACTACCAACAAGTACTACCTACTTCCTTTGTACAAACTCATACCAGGCAACTGCAACTATGAATGCAACAACTATCTGTATATCGTATCTCTGAGGACTCGCACTACTTGTACTCGTACACCGTTTTCGATCGAAAGTCTCCATGTCGAGTTAAGCGATGGAAAATTTATTGGCCAATGAAGTGTACCCGGTTTATGGGTTGGACTTGTCGCCCAATCAATAAATCAGACTGAACGAAGAGCCAGCCAGCATTTTAAAAGGGACACGGCTACGGCTACGGCTACGACACAGGACTAAAGTAAAAATAGCGAAATAATAATTTTATTTAGCTTTTTAAGCGCAACCATCAGAATGGTGCGAGTACTTTACGCTTGTCCAGCAAAAGTTTCTCTCGACAAAAGTTAAATTTTGTTTTTCTATTTTTTTATATGCCGAGTTATTGGCGAAATATTTGCGAAAGTCATAAATCCTGGCAAAGGACATGAACGAGAATCAAATATGAAATGCTGTTAGATTGTAATTTGGTTTTAGAATTTATGGGCCTTGCTATGGCTGGTATGGTTGGCTGCGTCGCCGTTATGCTATGTAATGCTGACGGAATTGAAAGCATTTACCAAGTGGCTGGGTTGAAAGCTGTTCACTTGATTTAGTCGAAATTAAAATGCAAATTGACAGTCTGGCTAATTTTGAGTTTTTTTTTTCTTTTTCCATTTTTTTTTATACATATACATTCTTTTATTTTTGATAAATATGCAACCAAATGTAATTTGAGCTGCCAAATTAAGAAAATTTATGGAGCTGGGCAGAAAAAGTCAAGTCAAAGAAACTGGAGCGTGAAAAATTTGGCTAGACGAATTAATGTTGAGTTCTTGGGTTTCATTCAGTTTGAAAATGTCCCGAATCAAATTCCTTTTGATGGGAAACCACTCAAAAAGATTAGGTGTGTCTACAAAGAACAAGGTCCCGGTACAGATCAACGACTTACAATCCAATTTGCTACAATATAATTTCTAAACAAGAACAATTGGTGTTAAAGGCGTTTCACATAACTTTGCTGTATGACTAACTATCGACGAGACCGAGAACTTGGTCCTTATGTGACGAAAGTACTCTCCACTCTTCCAACCAAGATTTAGTTGCTGCAGATATAAGCTACGAAAGGGTCGGAATGGTAAATTTTGCCTCTGCTTATTTTAACTATATTTCGGTATTGCCACCACCCCCAAAGTCGAAGGCAGTAGCCGGACTAATTGAATACTATGATTCCGGTAAAATGGACTTACTCGTGTTATATGCTGTGATGCGATTGCTATTGCTCAGAATGATCTCACAACTTGACAGGCAATCAAAACCAAGTTTCATACACTCGTCTGACATGATTGCTTAGGATATTATCGTCTCGGGGGCTATAGGAACATCGAGTTCAGGATCGGATACGACTTGACACGATTTCACGAGGAACTCGACAGATCCCACATAACTGCCAATAACCTCAGGACAAAACAAAAGTTTGAATAATCTGTTCTGGAGTAGAATGTTAACTGATATGTCCAGGCAGACAATAACCCCGTAGATCTCCCGTTTCTTGGAGGAACAGTGATTTGCAGCAACCAAGTAAAGAAATGGAAAACTTCTAAACAGGTCGTTTTAGAAGGTATCTGGTATTGGACTTCGAAGATTTTTTTCCAGATAGAAACCAGCAGTCTCATCAAAGTCCGTAAACGGGGAAAATCAGCCGAGCTCAAATAACTCAGACCATCCAATTGTGCTGAGTCAAAACGGAGGAATCTCCGTTGTGATAAATTCTCCAACCTAATCAAAACCACAACACCATCAGCTCCTATTTACGGAGCTGCTAGTAAGATAAATAATACAATTCGCCGTAGCTGGTAAATCTCATTGGTTGTGGTGACAAATTAGGCCATGAAAAGTCGCTTGGAACCGATTGTTTATATCAGGTTGGACTGCAAAGAGGTATAGAGATACAGTTGCAGGCTACTTTGGATAAACATTTTTACTAGCACTGGCATACACACCGAAATCCTAGGGAATATTGTGAGAGTGTCATTATTCCGTAAATTTCCGGATAGAAGGAAAATGCCAATTGGAGTGCATATGGTGCATGTCGCTCCACTCACCGCATAACCCTCTTTAGATTTGATACATTAGCTTAGATTAGATTCGATTGCTAAGGGCGGTGGTATAATGTATGCCAGATCACTGCGGCCATGGATGAGCCTATTTTGATGATTAGGAAATACTAAGTATATCCCCTCTGCATCATCGTCAACATGCATACAGGGCGGGCAGATCGACAGAGCCGTCTCAACTGTATCAGCTAACAGAAATTATCCAAAGTGCTCTGAATTCAAAGGAAATAGCATTGTGTGCCTTTCTTGATATTGAGGGGGCGTCTGACAATTTCTCGCATGAGGCTATCGGACAAGCCATACAAAGGAAAGGAGCCAACAACACAGTATCCAGATGGATGTGCGAACTGCTGAGCACTAGATCAGCAGAGACACAGACAGCAGCTGGAACTATTTGAGTAGACACTGCAAGAGAGTGTCCACAAGGAGGGGTATTATCACCCTTAATGTGGAGCCTTGTTGTAGACGAACTACCCTCGGCATCAGCTGTCCGGCGTACACTAATGACATAGAAGTAATTGCCGGAGGTAAGTTCGAAGAAATTTTCTGCGGTATTATACAACAAGAGCAACTCAGGAATCGTGTCTTACGGCCGGGCTGAACATTAATCCGACGGCATTAAGAAATATTAAGAATTTCTAAATGAAGCTCAGCAACAAGAAAGAATGGAGCGATGAATCCACAATCTATGGACTGAGCAACCACACGATAAAGCGGTATACAGACGGCTCGAGAAGTGATGAAGGAGTTGATGCAGGAGTGTTTGGGCCAAGAACGAAACACCATAAATCTATGGGCAAGAGTAACAACATTTTTCAAGCAGAAGTATGCGCCATAGAAAGATGCGTTTGAATCAGTCTCGAAAAGAATTACAGAAACCATAACATAGCAATAATGTCAGATAGACAAGCAGCTATCAAAGCACTGGACCCCTTTGTCATTAAATCCAAACTTGTATGGGAATGCCCACAAAGTCTCAACAAATTGGGTAGGAAAAATAGATTACCTGTCCGCTGGATACCAGGCCATGTGGGCATTATTAGTAACGAGGCGGTGGACTCTCTAACAAGAAAAGGGTCGACAGAACCCTTTACAGGACCTGAACCATTCTGCGGGATAGGGGAACGCGAAGAATTCAAGAAATCGGAAAAGGAGAAAAGGGCTTGAGGCTGAGGTCTGAGACAAGCCAAAAAACTATTAGGAGATAACAATCTCAAAAGATTTAAGGCATGCAGCAGTCTTAGCAAAAATAACCTACACATCCTAATTGGTTTCCTAAAGGGGCATTGCAAACTCAGGGGACACCTAAGGAAGATAGGGATATCAGATGAAGGTCTTTGCAGATTCTGCAATGAGTCCACAGAAATTCCAGACCATATACTGGAATCCTGCGGGGCACTGACCCAAAAAAGGTATACGGAGCTGCTTATATCCATACTGGCATGTATAGATGTTTTTGTGCGAGGACCGTATACCCGGGCTACAACTCCCTCATTTGTTTTGGATCCATCTGTATACCACAAAAATGTAAATCCTTGGCAAATGTTGGTTCTTTTGGTTCCCAGTCAAGACATTCTGGAAATGTAACATTAAAGTTGAGCCGAAAGTTGTATCGGAGACATTTGTTTATGCAGTGTATTCCAAGTAGTTCGTTTTTCCTGAATTCGTGTAGGATTGCAGTATTTTCATTGCATCAGTTGCACGGACACAGCCTACTCTCTGTATTTTGTTGAATTTAGCCTGTGTTAACCTCTGGGTTGCTTTGCTGGGTTGCCACTAGACGGTGGCAGCACCGTCTCGTTGTACATCCACAGTGTCATAATGGGATTAAGTCCCTAATTCGCGACTAGACATTTGCTGGTCCATAATGAGGTCCTGTCCTTGTCGATAGTTTTAGAGAGATGAGTGTTTCACGTAGGTTTTCCATTCAGTGTGATTCCTAGATATGTGGTGTCGTCAACTCCCATGTTTTGAATATCTCCTTATATATGGGAAAATTCGGTAATTTAAAATACTCCTTCTATATCGAGGAAACAACCGACTGCTACCTCTTTAGCTCTAAGAGTTTCTACAGGTTGTTAGGCATATTGGTACTTGTGTATGGCGGTTACTTAAAGAGCCCCGTCCCTTATATCTCTTGAATTGATTTTAGTAATTCAGATGGTATGCTTAAGGTGCATGCATCTCTAGACGTGATCGGCCATTTGTGCACAAGAAAAGGGTCTTCGGTCAATAATCTCAAAACGGAGGGTGTTTTTCTTTCTGTAAGGAGGAAGCTGACTGTTCTGACAAGATAACAAACTTCTTTGGACAAGACACGTTACGCTTGCCTCTACTCTGGATACACTGAATCTTCATAGATATTCTTTTTCTTTCAAAGATATGTGTCTTCAGTTCAAGGAAAAGTGGTTTTAATACAACATGCACTGGAGTTTTTATGAGCTCATGAGCCGATTTTCTCTTAACTCTAGTCTTTTGGATATGCAATCTGATGCAAATACAATATACAAAATTGACTTTACGTGTGGTCAGAAGTAATTTCGGCCAGACTATGAGCCAAGGATAAGGTGACGACAAAGTTGGGAAAACTTGCATTTGCCTAATAAGCGGACTATATACGGTAAACGTACCAATTCCTGATGCCAACGAACTATATTGTGAGGAATCAATGGACAGGGTGAAGCATTTTCAACTGCGCTTAAATCCTTTAACGACTTCCAAGCTACATAGTTCTACATAGCTACATAGCTACTTCACCGGGCGACATACATAGGTAGAGGAAATCTTAGGCTTCCATTGACAGTTGGATTTTACTTATATATGAGCATAACTGCAGATCCAATGATTCTAAAGGTTGTCCGCAGACCAAACTAGTGGTTTGCTTACTGTCTAAGATTTCAGTAGACGCCTCTCCTTCGTCTAAGTCATACTGTTGTATCCGAGAATCTGGAAGAAAAAAATAAGTGACGCAGATAGTACAGCTCTGCTTATCAAGAGTGTAGGTACTTGTATTGTTATAGTGCAAAATGAAGGTTTGATATTTTGATTTGCTAGGTCCCTTTCGAGGGAGGATCCTTTTTGCGACGAAAAATGCTGAGATTTCTTTTATCACCTTGTATGCTGCATTTCGCTTGGCAAAAGCGCAAATGATAGCATTTGATTTCAGGTGTTCATCGTGCAACCGTCAAATATTATAGTTCAGGTATCCACTATACTGAAAGAGTGATTTATATTACTTGTAACGCGATTCACTTGGTAAGATAGTAAGCCCATCACTAGAAGTTTGATTTTTTCTTTGACCCCTTGGGCCAGGTATTCGGGTAACTACCAAAGTCCCTATGTCAGCCACTTGAGTTGTCCTAATCAAAAACGTGATCTGCTTAATTCACTGCTGACTCCATTCTTGAACTAATGGTATATTACATTATTTTTCGTTCTCCTTCTAAAGCTACAATACTTCAGCAGTACCCAGCTTTTTCTTCATTCAAAGGCTTTCACAATTTTACACTTAAAAATGGAAAGCTATGCGGCTACTATTTCTTGATTTTTCAAATATCGTGCTTCAATATTTTTGTAGAGTTTTTACACATTTTTCTCCTGGTAAAGTTGGACAAAATCAATCAAAATATTCCGGTGGATGTTCGAAAAGTTATGAATTTTTGCGGATCTGCCAACGAAGCTCGACACACCGGAATCGAAATTCGGCAATCGCATTGCATATGAACCCCAGTTTAATGAATGCAGTTGCGCTCGCACACACCTTTGAAATCGAAAGGAAATGGTAATTATCGATTTGAAGGTAGTTTTGATTTTTTGGATCTCGACTCAGATTAGAAATTGTTTGGATATTGTAGGGACTTCAGTATGAGTCGGTAATTTTAACAAGACATTCAATAACACCATTTCCAAGACGATGCATTTAAGAGTTGATGTTTCAGTCGCTAAGCCTGATTTACTTATTTTACTTTAGGTGGTGCTACAGTCCGGGGTGGACTTGGGCCTAAATCAACAAGCGTGGCCAGCTAGCTCGATATTGTGCTAGCTGCCTCCAGTTTCGCACACTAAGTTGGCTGAGGTCCCCCTCCACTTGCGTGCGTCACCTGATTCTTGGCCTTCCTCTACTACGCTGTTCCTCGGGGGCGGATTCAAAGGCTTTTTAGACCGGAGCATTGGTACTTATCCACTCTCACGACCCAGCCAGTCCGTAGAGTTCACTGTTGTATCTCCTCCTCCACTCACTGTTAATGCAGACGGGACAGAAGATCGCCCGAAGAATTTTTCTCTCGAAGCAACCAAGAACACCATCATCCATTTTTGATAATGTCCGTGCCTCTGCGCCATAGAGCAGGACCGGGATTATTAAAGTCTTATAAAGGGTGACTTTTGTTGTCCGAGAGAGGGCTTTGCTACTCAATTGCAAATTCTAAGCCCAAAGAAACAGCGGTTGGCAAGAGTTATTCTTCGCTTGATCTCAGCGCTGGTGTCGTTGTCTGTATTTATAGCGGAGCCTAGGTAGACAAAGTCCTTAACTACCTCAAAGTTATATCTGTCGAGACTGACGTACTGTCCGAGACGAAGGTGTTGGTTGTCCTTGACAGCATATACCTACTTGGTCTTGCCATCATTGACCGCTAAACCCATTTTCGCCGCTTCCGTCTCACTACTCGCGAAAGCTAGTAGTATGCTAGTAGTTGGACAGACTTTTGAAAGACAGTGTCGCTTGTGTTTACTCATGAGTTTTGCACTATTCTTTCAAGTACGATGTTGAAGGAATCGCATGACAGCGCATCGCTTTGTCTAAATCCGTTTTTGACATAAAAGGCTTCGGTGAGGTGTTAACCTACCTTGATGGAGCAGGGTGCATTCTCAATCGTCATCCTGCACAGACGGACGAGTTTGGCAGGGATGCCAAAACTAGACATTGCTCTGTATAGCTCGTCTCTATAGATGCTGGCATGCGCGGCCTTAAAATCGATGAATAGGTGGTGGGTATCGATCTGAAGCTCATGGGTCTTCTCCAAGATATGCCGTAGTGTGAATATCTGGTCGATGGTGGACTTTCCTGGCCTGAAGCCACACTGATATGGACCTATCAGGTTGTTGACGAACGGCTTCAGGCGATAAGATCTTATATGCGATGTTAAGGTGACTAATGCCTCTGTAATTGGCGCAGTTCAGAGGGTCTCCTTTCTTGAGAATCGGACAAACAATGCTGAGGTTCCATTCATCGGGCATACTTTCATTCGACCATATTTTAGAGATGATTTGGTGTATGCTCCTTTCCAAGTTATCGCCTGCCGCTTTGAAGAGCTCGGCAGTCAGGCCGTCCACTCCAGCTGCTTTGTTGGACTTAAGCTTCGATATAGCTATCTTCACTTCATCCAGGTCGGGTGGACAGAATTGTTGGTCATCATCGTCCAAGTTGAAAGGTTGATTCTGCCTGACAGCGGTATTTTGTCCGTCATCGCCGTTATACAGTCTGCAGAAGTGGTCTTTCCAAATCCTCAGCATCAACTGCGATTCTACTACGATGTTCCCTTGTTCGTCCCTACAGGAGGAGAAGTGTTTTGCTTTGATTGCAATGTGGTTAATCAGGTTAATGGGTAACTGATCAGGAGTTCTCCAAGTCCCCTTGTGAATATCGAGAGGGGGGAACCGCGTGCTAGCTACGACAATGTATCGTCCCGCCGCAAAGTCGATAAGCCTGATTCCGTTATAGGAGGTGTTGTCGTTCAGGCTTTATCTTCCAAAAATGCCTTCTCTTCCTGGCTTGGCATTAAAATCGCCGAGGACAATTTGAATGTCAAAGCTAGGGGTTTGTTCGAAGGTCTTGTTCAAGAGCTCATAGGAGGCATCTTTAGTGTCGTCACCCCTCTCCTCTGTGGGGCGTGCGCGCATATCAGGCTGATGTTGGTAAATTTAGCCTTGATGCGGATTGCTACGAGGCGCTCGCTCACATGCCGGAAACTTAAACAATAAATCTGCATCCAAATAGGCGCTGGCTTTGCCGTCGATAACAGTTGCCGTAGTAAATGTCGCAGTTTCTCATCTTCTTTTTGTTCGGCCCATCCCATCGCATTTCTTGGATAGTGGTTAGGTCTGCTTTGCAGTAGTCTAGGGCCTCCGCTAGTTCTTCGGTTGAGTGTTGCCTTTAAGGGACCTAACATTCTACGTGCATATCAACAGTACATCCGTCCGTATCCGAGGCTTGTTTTTGCTTCTTAACTTTCTTTTAATTATTTTTTGTGCGGGCAGTTACCCCGGCGGCACAACCCCCAACCTGGAGGGCCAGTTCCATTTTTGTATACCCCTTGGACGAGGGGTCTGTTGAACCGCAAGCCAGTAACCCGTTCCGGGATATGAGTGCTGCCCTTGGTCCATTAAGGGCTCTCCCGCCACTCTCTCTTTACCAAGACTCTGACTTAGTCTCGGAAATCCTTATCGGCCTGAGTCCCAAATATGTCGGAGAAGCCTGGATAAGGTCTCATTTGTTTCGGGATTGTTTCCACCGTTGATTCCATCTGGGGAATTCATCCGCTCTCCCAGTTATAGTGCTGCTATTTTTGTCTGCTGGTTGGCTAAGCATGATTTCGTCCTTCTAAATTTCGGAGATGGTATGGTCCATGATCCTTACCAAAACACCGCAATCAGATATGAAACACTCTGGTGGTAGTCCTCTCATTTGTAAGTTAGTTAAGTTATGAAATTATTTTTACTTTTGCAATTCCAAACTCAGACTAACAGTCATACAATAGTTTCTAATCTTTACTTTCAATTTGCACTTAAAAATGTATTTCCTAATCATCATACCTTTCGAAAGTTACTTCCTATACCACCACAAATTCAACAATGAAAAGGCACAACTTTGTGGTATCTTCTGTTTGAAAATGAATCCACTTCCTATTTTCCATAATGATGATGGGAGTCTACCAGGGATATAATCGCCAGACACAGGCATGGCAAACGAAACCAAACGAAACGAAACCTAACCAAACCGTGTCAATGGATTTTCTTCACTAAACTTTATTAATTACAACATTAAAATTCAACACATTTCCACGGCCATAATCGTAGATAAAATTACATTGCTTAAGCGGTTTTCATCGAAGTGCCACACCAGCATCCGCGACCGGCTTTAGTCTTCAACCTTTAGCCAGTTATTCATGCCACCCATGTGTGAAATGCGCGCACAGAAATCTACTTAAAACAAATGGAGGGTTTCAAAGATCCAAAGTCGTCTTGGTACGGAGCGCGCCTTTACTTCGCATTTCTTGTTTCATATTAACTTCCACAATTAAGTTTCGTATCCGCATCCGCCAATGGCTTAAGGGTGAGCTTGGCAAAAAGTTATCCTTTCTTGCGTACCGCAGTTTACCATTTTCTTTTTCTTGGCGGTGGTGGTGGTTTGTTTTTTTTATTGTTCTTTGGTTGGTGGTCGTCGTTGGTGCTCCTGAATAGGAGGGTAAAGATTTTTCCATCACATCAAGTGAAAAGTTTCGACATTAAAAATCAACCCACATGGAAAGATACATTCATACTTGTACACCTCTATACCGACACCCACACATCGGATTTCCGTGGTATCTTCAAATGTTGTGCTTGATCCTTTACTTCTTCCTTTTTATTTTGTTTTTCTGTTTCCATCTTCAGGAAGGAAACAAACTGTGGAGGGATGGAAAATTGCAAAAGTTAAATGAAAACCTCGAGGAGAAATCAAAGCAGAACGATCATTATATTATTAAGAACAAGAAGAGGGTTCACGCAAAAGGAAGGATATTTAAGGATATAAAATGTTATGGTATGTACTACCGCAGGCAGAGGTGCAAAGTGGAAAAGAAACACCGGCAATTGCTTGCAAGGTGTTGTTCTAAAATGAACATAAACAGATGTTGAGCAAAATTATGCTTTTCGAGAGATAGTTTGAACTCTGTCAAAAGATTTCACTTGGTTGCCGATGGTGTTGATCTATGTACGTCCGTCTACAGCTGCCTGAGTTTTGCCTCACAACATTATTTGACAAACAAAATAGTGCATATCTTTACATAACTACATTTAGATATATTGTGCGTGTATTGGGGTGAAGATGATGATATCAAGTTGCGCAACAGGCACTATAAACACAGAGCAAGAAGTCGTTTTATGGGTAATCCCTACCAGCATAGGGACTTGGTGAGATATTAGTACCAACACCAACAGTGTCTACATGCATCTCTAGTTGTAATTATAAATGAAAATTTATAGAGTAAGGTCTGAGTAGGTATGTTTTGGATCTTATCAGCTGTGATATGCTTTCTTAAAAATCTTAACAAAATGCTTTTCGGGAATAATAGTAGACCCACCATGTGATAGCTTCTACAAAGACGACCTAAATAGAACCATATCTTGGTTTTGCATTCTTGCCAAGCTCGTCCGTCTGTGCAGAAAGACAAATAAAAAACGCTCACTACTTCGTCAATGATGGTAACGAAACTTTTGTCAGATAGACAGAAGGACGTGCTGTCACGACTTCTTTTGCATCACACATCAAAGAATTGAGCAGAACTCTGAAGCGAACATTGAAAGAACAATCCTTCAAAAGTTTGTGCAACTACAAGCGATGATATTGACATATTTGGAAGAACACAGCGGTCTGTCACAGATCCATTCTTGTGCATCCAATGCACCGATTCTTTTTGTTCTATAGACATAGTGTAGCGACTTTACGTATCTGCAAAGAAAATAATGACTCAAATCACAAGATTTTGGAGTCCAACTAACAGGCCCATAACGATGCACATGCAGATAAGCAAAAAGCAAGCAATGCGGCACTGCATTGAAGGACTAGAACTGCTCATGAGCTCTATAAGCAGAAGAGGAGAGACGAACAATGGCTTCTCAGGAAGAAAACGAAAGAGCATGAGAAGCGCGCGGTCGAGGAAATTGAGAGACGCTACTCCAAGAATGAGATTCGGAAGTTTTACCAAAGTGTAAGAAAAGCATGCTACGGACACAAGCCCCGAACCGAAGCCTGTAGAGACGAACAATGGAACATCGTTGTAGTATCGCAGTCGATGCTGAGGATTTTGAAAGACCATTTCGGTAGACTGTATAACAGCGATGACAAACCAAATACCGCTGTCAGGCAGAATGGACTTTTCAACCTGGACGATGTAAATCAAGAATTCCGCCGACCCGTCCTGGATGAAGTGAAGATAGCAATATCTAAACTGAAGTCCAACAAAGATGCCGAGCTCTTCAAAACGGCAGGCGATGACTTGGTAAGGAGCATACACCAACTCATCTGTAAAATTTGGTCGGACGAAAGTATGCCCGATGAATGGAACCTCAGCATTGTTTGCCCGATCCTCAAGAAAGTAAACCCTCTGAACTGCGCCAACTACAGAGGCATCAGTCTCCTTAACATCGCATATAAGATCTTATCTGCCGTATTGTGTGAACGCCTGAAGCCGTTCGTCAACAACCTGATAGGTCCATATCAGTGTGGCTTCAGGCCAGGAAAGTCCACCATCGACCAGATATTCACACTACGGCATATCTTGGAGAAGACCCATGAGCTTCAGATCGATACCCACCACCTATTCATCGATTTTAAGGCCGCGTATGACAGCATTTATAGAGACGAGCTATACTGAGCAATGTCTAGTTCCCTGCCAAACTCCTCCGTCTGTTCAGGATGGGGATGAAGAATCCACGCTGCTCCATCAAGGTCGGTAAAGATCTCACCGAGAGCTTTGATGTCCAGAAAGGATTTAGACAAGGCGATGCGCTGTCGTGCGATTTTTTCAACATCGTACTTGAAAGAATAGTGCAAAACTCACGAGCAAACACAAGAGGCACTATCTTCAAAAAGTCCGTCCAACTAATCGCATACGCCGACAATATTTACAAAATCGGGAGAAAGCAGCATGATGTCAATGGCGCTTTCGCGGGTATTGAGACGGAAGCGGCGAAAATGGCTTTAGCGGTCAATGAGGGCAAGACCAAGTATATGCTGTCAAACAAAAAGGAAACTGAACAGCGACGTCTCGGACTAAACGTCCGCCTTGACAGGTATAAATACAGACAACGACACCAGCGCTGAGATCAAGCGAAGAATAACTCTTGCCAACCGCTGTTTCTTTGGGCTAAGAAGGCAATTGAGTAGCAAAGCCCTCTCTCGGACAACAAAAGTCACCCTTTATAAGACCTTAATAATCCCGGTCCTGCTCTATGACGCAGAGGCATCGACATTATCAAAAATGAATGAGGGTGTCCTTGGTTGCTTCGAGAGAAAAATTCTTCGGGCGATCTTCGGTCCCGTCTGCATTGACGGTGAGTGGAGGAGGTAGAATAACGGTGTTAAGCTTCATATTTGAAGAAATATGAAACGATGACATCACCAGCCCACAGACAGCACTAAACTGTACATTTTTCGGGATGCAACGAGATATGAAACCTCTGATGAGGTTGCTACGAAGAGCTCAAAGGATAGCCTTGATGTTAGTGACTCTACGAGTTCTTTTTAACTTTTTCGGCTTTCCTTCTGTCTTCAGTAAGCTGTGGAGGCTGCTTACCGACGACATTATGATACCGTCGCTATTGCAAAGCACTTAATTGCACCGCGAAGCGCTACCTCTGCTAATGTTCTGCACTCGTATTATGCTGGAGATAATCGGCGCCGATGTGATGAATCTTGATCCTATAGGCATTATATCACTAAAGTGCTTACTTTCAATTTTTCTTGGAAAGACTGGGAACTTTATGTAAAAGGAACAGACGAAGACTATAATTAACTAGTTCTCCCCGTAAGTTATCTGTTTGTATAAAAAACAAAAACATGTTATCAAATAAGGACCTTCTCAGAAGGCGAAGGGGGCCTAGGTCTTTAGGATGACATTAAAGCGTGATAGAATGAGCTTGGCCAAAACTCTTAAATTAACCTAGCTATTTGAAGCAACGAATTCTATTGCACCACACCTCGTTTCATAACACAGATTACAGCATCGATTAGAGCATCTAAGAACGACAAGTACAAACTGACCTTTGTCTTATCGATTTTTTCCAAAGGGCTCTATGAGATGGAATGAAAATCCGTTTTAGCAAGTTTATAAAAACGGAAGCATTTTCTCAAAGAGTGCAATAGTTGGGTGGCCATAAAATTGCCAATCGCTTATGTTTAAGAACGTAAACTTAAGACCGAATTCAAAGAAAAAGAGCAGACTGCATCAGGCAGGAACCTTTGATACATTGGACAGGGGCTTAGAGTAGACTCCAATAGCCCTGATCTCATTAAATTCTTTATATGCTTAAAAAGATGTCATATCATCTTAAACTCGGAAGTTAGAAGGACATGCGCTTCTTCCAATGCCCCTTAAATTGTTGTCATTTATACTGTTTAACGTGACTGCTTGGAAAAACATAGAAAAACAAGTTCACTATCTATTCTTTTGCAGCAAGCCACAGAGTGTATCTTTATTTTTGGTCCTTCGAGTCGGATAGTAGTATTGAAATTTTTAGAATCACTCCGAGAGACCTTACTCATCTTCCCTAAATTGTTTGAATCTTAAATTAAAAATTCAATTTTCGTGGAAATTAACTTCGCAATCAAACTGGTTCCGTATTTCAAAACTAAACAATGAGCGAGCGTCCATCTCTGGCTGACATCGAGCGCCAGAGTCAACATTTTTGTCTAGGCGCCTCGCATTTCCAAATTGAAATTCATAATTTATGTGTGGATAAGGGAAAAACAAACACAGAGACCTACATTCCCTACTGGACTTCCATAAACACATCGGAATACATGTATTGTATGCGACTACTCGTACGTACAGAGTCTGTATCGGAGAAAAGAAGTCTTCCTCTTACAAAATTCGGTAAAGGCCTGCACGTGAGTGTAAAGTAAACCATACTCACACACACCTTCTTTCAGGCTGGGTAGTGAGATTCCGTTCTATTTTTTGAGGGTTGCAATAAATAATATTTTAACTGAAAGTACTATATAAGGCGGTATTTTTTGTTTTGCTCTCCTCCTGTGGCTTTTTTATGCTCAACACTCATTTAGGTTACCTCAGTCAGGGAAAATTTATAACTAGTACCGCCCTGTGGCCTAGCAAATAGTATCTATGCAACGTAGAAGGGAAACATATTTACCTCCGAAACAACGGAATTTGCATCTCCTTCCGGTTCAGATGAAGAACACTAAAGAGCATAACACACAAAGGCAACTCTTGAGTTAGTAAGAGAGAGAGGGGACCAGTTGCCGGTAGAAGGAAGTATCATAAATTCACCTACAAAGGAAGGCATTAGCCTATATGGTTGGAATCTTCCTTTCGTACAACCTTTAGACATTCACCCATTAACCTGGAGCACATTGTACTAGTAATGGAGGGCCTCTTCCAGAATGAAAATGACCAACATCTGCCATTGGAATTTCGTATGCATTCTCGAACATATTTTCATTTAATGTTCTGCACTTGCAACAGCATGAGGATATGGTCTGCTGGGTTATACTTCTTCAGATCTAGTTGGGCTACGGTTTTTGTTCTCTAAAGTTCCTCATACCTTGTGATGATGATAATTATCATATGATGTGGATGAGGCGGGGTAATTGTATCTACCTATATACCTTGGAAACTTGGTTACTGCTGGTACTTTAGATGAATTTTAAGCACGTGATTATATTCAGATCAGGAAACAACACAGAGATGGAAGTGGGGATTTCAGGAATAACATAACTTTTCTCACTCGACTCTGTATGAATATGCATGAAATCGATGAAGAAAAACCATACAAACGTCAGCTGTTAAGGAATGTTCTAAAAACTGACACTAGTAGAGATGAAATTTTAGATACAAAACCATTATAATAAATCTTTTTATTTTGATGTGTATGTATGTATGTAGGCCATATAAGAACTTCGTGAACAGGCCTCTTTCAGTTCTTAAAACAAAACAAGGCAAACGCTAAAAATTAACAAAAATGCTTTCAGGCTTAAAAATTTCACAAGACGATGTTGTTTCTAGTAAATGTAAGCTTTGTAGGAGATAAGCTGGCATAGACGGCGAGAAACATTGTAAATCTATGTAATAGCCCTCAAGGGGACTTGGAAAATTAATCAACCAACTGGCAGCCAGTTCATCACATTGAGATCGACACAGGACATGGATGTCCGATTTTTCCTAGGAGCCAACATTCACTCGGACCTTAACATTGTAAAGCCAAGCTTATACTGTGAGGAATTTCGCCGTCGCAAGAGATCAAAAAACACTTTTCCGATCAAGTCCATTTTAATCTCTTAAGACTGACCCTGGCGTCAACATCAAGTATCGAAGACCACTTCAAACGCCTACAAGGGATTTGCCGGGTTTCATTCATAACAAGGACGAAACCCTTCGTTTGAAGATGAGAGAACAAGAGAGCATCTCCTTATTAAAACATCACTTGGAAATAGAATTATTTCAAGAAATCGAGCCGTCAATGGGTCACCAAGATCGTGATTATTGATGCAATTGGATTATTTTCGGTGGGGATAAATTAAGTCATGAGTTAACACAGTGGGGCAAATAATATCCCGGACACGAAGCTTTTCTCAGCAACCAAGAGGGCCATCGATTTGTGTGATCATGCATTTCAAACATTGAATCTTTCTCTACTATCTACGAGTATCATTTGACATTGAAATTTTAACATGACACAGAGAACAGTCATAAAATTTCGTATAAATGGATCAGAAACATTCCCATTGATGCAACAAGTGTACCTTAAAGATTTTTTGGTAAAACAGTTATTTACGAGTGCCATACATTTCTTTTTTGCGGCAGAGAAATGCTGGAGGATGACAAACACACAGGAAGGCCAATTTCAGTTCGGACGCCTTAAATGATTCAAAAAGTACGCGATTTTGTTGCAAAGGACCACAATCCTTCACTCAAAAGAGACCATTTCAACCATTCTACAGGAGGATTTGGACAAAATAAAGGTTCGTTCCGCACCCATAGAATGATGATAAAAATCTGATCGGAGTCCTGCGTTCCAGAGACGTCGTAATAAAAATTTCGATCCAAAATGGACTTGTGCTTCCACCATAAACTCACTTATATAACAATTGGCATACAGACATAGCCAGTAACAAAATGGAGCAGAATTGGAAGGGTGCTGAACAAGGACGTATTGCAGTGCGAGGTACTGCTAGATTTTGGGATGTTGTATGTATCCTTTCCCATCCCGTCTACAAACTGTATCGAAATAATTCAGTTTTTCTTTTGTTTCTTGCTAAATATCGGCTAATTAGTTGATATTTTTTTATTTATAACTATTAGTTTTAGATGGTACACATACAGTCTGTTTGATAACATCGTACACGACAAAAGTTAAAGAAGAACTTATAATAATACAAAAAAATTGACTGTACTGGTTTATTTTATTAATTTACTTGAATGCTTTTCGATGAATATGTTGTCCACTCTCCTCCATTATCAATAATTGCTTGGAGTCTTCGAGGCATGCTTTCTACTAATCTTATAGCTTAATCCTGAGACAAAGATCTCCATTAAACTCGTATTTTTCGTGATAATTGTTTGACCGTCGAGTTCTTCTTTCCTTGGAGCTTTAGCTTTATGAATGCCCAAACATTTTCAATGGGATTTGCATCCGGCGACTGTGATGGCCAATCTAAAACATCGACCTCATTTTCTTGTTTCCACGCACTGCACAAACGACTGCGATGTTTCGGGTCATTATCTTCTTGCAGTAACCAATTCTCATTCCTTCTTTTAAACCACCTTGGGGCAGATGGTAATAAAGCCTTCTTATAAATTTTGACCATGTTGGGTGCGTTTAAGTTATTTGTAAACATGAACAAATTGCCAAATCCTTGTTTTGAGAAGCATCCCCAAACGTGCACCTTTGCCGGACGTTTGACGGTCCGCTGGATTAATTTATTGGATTCTGTACACCAGGTATGAGTGATAGGAGACCATGCCCAAAAAGAAGCTTCATCCGAAAAAATAACGTTGTTGCAATCTCTGTCTAAATTTTCCTTGGCCCAACTGAGTAGTCGTTTTTCTACGTGTTTTTTTGACAATAGTGGTTTCTTTATTGCGCTTCGAAATTTTACATTATTGGCTAGTAAACGTCATCGTATCGTATCACAACGCACATTTAGACCCCTTTTTTGGTAAGATCCCTTGTCCTCCACGTAACGATAGAAGAGGATTTTTTTCAAACACGCGTAGAATCATTTTGTCCTGCTTTTTTGTTGTTTTTGGCATAGACCCACGATCCCGCAAATCATCCACATTTTTAACTTGGGAATAACGGTGCACCCACTTGCTAACAAATGCTTTTGACTTTTTCATGTATTTAGCAGCAGCTACGTATGACATTTTCTGTCCTTTTGGATGCGTGCACAAGAATACTGCTTCATAACGTGATGCAAACGCGACACTCATTTTAAAATACTTTCGTCTCTGACAAAAATTGAACACTCTTTAAATTTTTTTATTCAAAGCATCTTAACAGAAGTATTTTTCTATTCGCTAATGCAAATGCCACTTCCAAATATTTTCATAAACTTCGGTTTGCAAGTTGGAACGTCGGATCGATGACCTCAAAAAGTTTAGAACTGGAAGCGATTATGCGTCGCAGAACTCTACAAATCCTGTGCGTACAGGAAACGAAGTGGTGTAATACAGGAAATAAAGCGCGTTTTCTTGATTTAAAATCTAAGGCATTTAAGATGTTCTACCATGGAACGGTCAATGGACGAAACGGTGTTGGAATCGTTGTTGCAGCGGATCTTCTAAACAACATCGTTGGTATCTTGAAAATAAGCGACCGCTTGGTGAGTGTTAAACTCGTCATACACAATGAAACGTGGAGCATTGCTAGCGCGTACGCTTCACAAAATGGATGCGATCAATCGGAAAAAGATACATTTTGGTCAGAGTTCGGTAATTTGCTATCGATGAGATGCTCTTCGTAGGCGGAGATTTATATGGCCACGTCGGAGAAACAAATGTTGATTATGAGTTCTGCCACAGAGGTAAAAGCTTTGGAACCAGAAATTCAGCTGGCGAAGACATCCTTGTAGCGTGTAGGGCTTACGGCTTAACCGTCTTAAATACATTGTTTATTAAACATCAACGACATCTTATCACCTATAGCAGCGGAGGCCACGAAACGCAAATAGATTATCACCTCTGCAAAATGTCGATGAGAAACCGTGTTAAGGACAGGACTGTAAAGTAATACTTGGACAATCGCTAGTAAGCCAACACCGTCTGCTCATTACAGAATTTTTCACAACGGAACCACCGAAAATACGGGCATCATTTGGAAACCGGATTTTTGGTGGTATAATCTATCGAAGGAACGAAGCGCAAGATTTATCGCACTGGCTAAAGAAGTACTTCAAAATATAAATGGTATAGCAGACTCACTTAGCCCGCAAGAAATGTGGAACAGCATGCACGAGGAATGCATAACACTCGCAAAGTCCCATCTGGGGACTATATCGAAATACCATCACGTCGGCAAAGAAACATGGTGGTGGAATGACAAAACCAAACGAGCTGTGGCCGACAAGAAGAATGCATTTCAAGCGTGGAAAAAATGCGATCGGAGCGACAATATTGAAAAAGCTCAACTGGCTCTTGAATACGAGCGTTTTAGAATGGTCGCAAAGAAAGTCGTGACTCGAACTCCAGTGACTCGAACGGCAGCAGCGGAAAACCTGTACCAGGAGTTGGAACAAATATCCTCACGATCGGCAGATAGAAGACAGGCTATACAAGAAGTTCAAACGCCGTACAATTCTAAAGTGCCGAATATTTTTAAGCTCGCTGCACAGAGGCGAAAAAATTCGATGGAAATAACCTCGCCGAAATACATCAAAAACGCAGACAGTCGCTTATTAACAAATGAAAAGGAAATTTATGAGCGGCGCTGGCTTGAGTACTGCAAGGAGTTGCTTCACAAAGAGTTTCCACGTGATATCGTGCCGACAGCTGGTCTATTCGAGGAGGAAGTTTCGGACTTTTCAATCGAAGAAATAGGTAGAGCAATCGGAAAAATGAAGCGGGGGAAAACGGCGGGACCAGACAGCATTCCATCAGAGTTTTGGTCGAAGATGGAGGGAATCGGCGGCGAATGGCAATCGAAACTTTTGAATAAATTAAAATGTGGACAACCTATGCCGAATCAATGGAGAAGTAGCTTCTTGGTTCCATTATACAAAGGAGTTTTGGTCGAAGATGGAGAGGATCGGCAGCGTTTGGCTATTGAAACTTTTAAATAAATTAAAATGTGGACAACCTATGCCGAATCAATGGAGAAGTAGCTTCTTGGTTCCATTATACAAAGGAAAAGGCGACACTCGAGAATGCAACAACTACCGTTCAATCAAGCTTATGTCACACACAATGAAAATCGTCGAAAGAGTCTTAAACGAACGTCTTCGGCAAATAATAAAGCTCGATAATAGCCAGTGTGGATTTGTTGAAGGAAGATCGACGGTGGTGGCTATCCAAAGCCTACGAATAATAATGGAAAAGCATTCGATCGAGTGGCTAGGGATCGCAAACGGGCCGCGCTGAGGTCTCAAAACGTACCGGAAACGTATGTTAGAATACTACAAGACATGTGCGGAAACGTGAAAACTGTAGTTAAAAGCTCTGCTGGACTAACGAGAGAATTTCCAGTTAATGTCGGAGTGCATCAAGGAAGCGTACTTAGCCCTTTCCTCTTTAACGTAGTATTCGACTATCATTGAAAAGACTGCATGCGTGAAGCAAATGTAACGCCAATTCTCTTCGCTGACGACGTAGTTATACTAAGCGATAACGCCGAAGATTTACAGCACGCCTTAGATTCATGGAAAAATGTGCTAGAGAGAAACGTGTTCAAAATAAGTCATTCAAAGACGGAGCATTTGACGTGCCCATTTGCGCATCCGTTGCGACCTGTTCCGGATATAATGTTAGACGGAATAGTTCTTCCGTAAGGCACTATCTTTAAGTACTTAGGATCAATCGTTAACATGGAAGCGAAATGGGACTACGACGTAAACCACAGAGTGAGTGTGGGATGGATGAAATGGCGGGAAAATTCGGGAATCTTTTGCGACCGAAAATATCCACTTAAATTAAAGGGGAAACTCTACACCACGGTTGTTAGACCAGCTCTTATATACGGTTCACAGTGGTGGACAATGTACGAAGCGTTTAAAAATAAAATGACGGCAGCGGAAATGAAAATGTTAAGGATGTATAGTGGAGTCACTAAACGCGATTGCATTAGATCTACGCGTATAAGAGGAAGTCTACATATAAAGAATTCGGTAACCGAACAGCTTGAGGCGAATAGAATAAGTTGGTATTGCCACGTTCAAAGAAGATCTGCGGAAAATCCGGTTAAAAAGGCACTATCAACTACGGTCACTCCAACTGTAAGAAAACGAGGTCGGAAAAAGAATTCCTGGATTTCTCAGATGGCAAATGCGCAACAACGTCTGGGGTTAACCACTGAAGCGATCCAGGACCGAGCATTATGTAGACGCGTTCTGCGGTCTGCGACATTAGCCAACCCCATAAGCGGAGCAGCAGCGATGCAGTAAAAATGGGAAACTCGTTACGCATAAGTTCGTATAACGAGGAAAGGGTTAATAAAAGGATAAGAAGAAGAAGAAGCAAATGCCACTTCCAAACCGGTTTTCATAAACGAGTTTTGCCGTACACGATCTTATCAAAAGGACTGTATGTTGACTACGGTTTGATATGTAGTGAAAACAAATAGATTTATTTTTAGTTTCTGTAAAGATTTCAAATTTTTTTTCCCCACAGAATCTTAGAAAGAAGTACTTAAGTTAAAAAAAACACAAACTAAACTATAAATAAATTCCATGCTCAGTCTTCAATGAATAATAACAAAAATATAAAATAATAATTCCACTTGAAAAATTAATAATGTGAAAAAATAAAGTCTTCCAAATTTAAGTAAACTTCTAAGCCTCAAATTGAAAGGTACATTTAGAAATGCATAAAAGTAATGAACGAATTATACAATCAATTAAGAAATTAATTATTGCTTCTTATGGTATGTCAAAAAAACAATTATTGCCTTGTGCAAACGTACTACATGTATTTTATGTAGACTTTGAACTCCAAAAGTGTCATTTTCCTTTCCCCCCTCTATAGGTTGCTGTCTTTTGTGCATTATCCAACAGTTTACAAAAAGTTGGCTAACAAAATGGTTACCTAAATGCTCAAATGATCCATTTGTTAGTTCGGACATAGCAGCGATATAGTGATGTAGCGGTCGCATAGATAACTATCGCTAGCTGCAAGAATGAGATTTTTCAAACCCAGTGGATTTGGCTTTGCGGGCATGTACAGATGAAAGCCGCATCGTCCAGAAAAAGGAATCATTTTCTAATCTACTGCGGTGTGGTAGGAATCGGCAAGGTCAAACACTTTTTGAGCACAAGATAAATAAATGGTCGGATCTTCCACAATCGGTCTGATTCCGGTTGATTTCCGCTTTTGCTTTCGGCAAATAGTAAAAACCTTCGAAACTCACAAAAGCACTCTGCTATTTTCGACCCACGACAGTCATTTGACCGGTACATTTGCAACTGTGGGAATCCTAAGGAACCAATTAAGATATGAATTCCGGTCAAATGTATAAATTGTATGTTTTCGCCCGTTGATGTAGCTAGGGGACGACGATCACGTTTTGGAAAAGCAGAACAGTTTCTTACGTGCGCTGTTTCTTCCCAGAAAGTTACATCAAGGTACTGAAAGAATTTGTCTAAAATGCTTTCGGGCGTGTTCTCATCGGGCATTAATTGATCTTGATCAATATCTCGGAGCAGAAATCTTATAGTAAAAAAACAAAAGTAATAACGAACAACTCCTCTTTTGTTATAGTTTTATCCTTTCTTCAGCCATGCCATAGTTCTCTGTCGTTCAGAATCATTTTCAAGCTCTTCAGCCGGTATTTCCATTACTGGATTACCATGTGATGCCTCCAAAATTTCTTTGGTATGGTTCTAATCCTGACTGTGAACAGCATCATTTTCTGCATCTTCATCTTTAAATACTTCGTTTAATATGCATTCAAGATAGTTACCATCGTTATCATGGGGTCTGTATCACTGTCGTTGAAAATTTTTTCCAGCTCTGCATCTGTGAGCTTTTTGGTAAAATCTACGAATTTAGATTGAAATTTTTGAGTAACAAATTGAGTTGAAGATATAAAAAATCGAGTAATACAGTTGACATTTTTATATGTCGAAACATCTGAAATACACAAAGGTGGACTTAGCGTAATTAGGTGGTGGTGTACCCAAAGTACACGTATGTGAACCCATTGTTTAGATAAAAATAACTCTTAAAAACTGAATTTAACTTGATACATTTTACAATTCACAGATTCAACAGTACGTCCACTTCACATTTTAATAAATTTTGAACAACAAATCGAATTATAAACTTCAGTTTTTAACTTACCAAGGATAGAAGCCTTCCGACGCGACATTGTTGTATTTCGCTTTCGAAAAAATGCGCCAAAATAATAAGAGACGATTTAAGGGTCTATGTTTTTAAGACAACTAAAACGTTTACTTTGGACTCCAATAATAATACAATATAAAAAGTACTTCAAAACATTTAGAAGAGAACGAAAATCGAAGTCCACATATGTGTACTTTTTCAGCGAAGAGGGAGTAGCGAATACAATCATTAAGTCGTCGTTTACATTCTTAATCTAGAGAATCATTTTTTTTTAAATTAACAGACACTAGAGATGACGAAGCCCTTAGACCACATAAGCCCAAGTAAATTCTCGTAAGAGTATTGAGTGAAACATAGATATTTAAGCATTTTTAGCATTAGGGATAGCACTATAATTAAAAATAAGGCGAGGGAAATCGTGAAGATTAATCTTACTTCTAGAACATACCATCCCGAGAGGTTTTAAAAAGTTTATAAAAATCTTATTAATTCTGGCCCATAAATATATGTTTGACTGATCTTCATTTTTATTAGCTACACTGTCTTCCGCCGATAAGACGAGCGAAATACTCGTATATCAACACATCATCAGCATACATGCGGACATGACAATTGGTAATTTTATCCGGAAGATCATTTATGTAGCTAGAAAAAAAAAGTGGCCTTAATATCGATCCCTGTGGCACACTTGAATTCGTAACAAGTGATTCAAATATTCCGCGCTCGATTCGATGATTCGATGTAAGAGATTTAACGAGAGTTTAAAAAAGTCATAGCTATTTATTAATTTAGAAAGCCGAGTTCTGTGACTTATGGAATCAAAAGCTTCTGAACAGCGACACCGGCTAATCACAAATGTGTAGTTTTTTTTAACAATCGCTGATTAACATTTGTGCCCATTGCGAAAGCCAGATTGTCACATGGAAAGCATGTTATTAGCACATAAATTTTGCTGAATTTGATTTGGAAGAATCTTCTCAAACACTTTTGCACAAAAAGGTAGGATGATTATGGGTGTAAAATCTAAATGAACTACAGGGCTTGCTGTTTTGGGTATAGATATGACCTTGAATAGTTTCCAATGCTCTGGAAATAGACAACTATATATTGAATAATTTAGGATATGCAGGATTATTGGAAGTATTAAGGAAATAATAAGTTCTACAGATACTCCACCGGCTCCAATACCGCCAGATTTAATAGACTGAATGGTATTCAGAATCTCTATCGCACTAACACAATGAAAATTTCGACACGAGCTCTTCTAATTCTAGTCTAAATGTCGATGGAAATGAGGAAGCATTGCCTACGAATGAACTTATTTCATTTGGGCATACAAGAGTTAGTACTAACCACCCTTACTTCTCTCAAATTTCTCGATAATCCTTTTGAGTAAAGGCTTGGATCGAGCTTATAAGCTAAAAAGCTTCATTTAGAAGACCGAATCAGAGAAGTAACTTGATTACGGGAGAGTTTAAACTGCCTTCTATTGAAATCCGTTGGATTCCTCTTATCCCTCCTAAAAAAACGTTCCATCTCCTGTACATCTCCTCCAGGATTACAAAATCTGATTACTGTACCATGAACAACATCTAGGTGGAACTGTTTTGGTACCAATCGGTACTGAGCTGTCCAGTTGATTAACAACTGTATAAATGAACAGCGACATTAGCAGACGCAATTTGCATTCTGTTCTAGCACCCCATAGTCAATATTCCGATATGATCTATAGCTTAACTTTCTGGTAGAAATCTTTAACATACCCTGGTATATTAATAAGTGGTCTAACGATATCTTTGTTTAAGCAAGAGTCCTAAACCAAAACTACATCCAAATTTGACATGCTGAACATCTGATAAAAGACTGTTTATTTAGATCGCACACTCTTAGCGTTTGAGTGATACAAATTCAATAATCTATCTAGAGCACACATCACATTCAGAACGCACCTTACTATACATTGTCAGGACTTAAACCAAAAACCGTAAAACAACATGCCTACTGAGCATCATAAAGGATCTTTTCCCGATGCTTCATCGAAAGTTTTCTCAGTAGATGTTACAGATTCTGATGTCCAGAATCGGGCAACTGCCCGATATTCTTGTTTTAGAACAATACGTTTACAAAGGGCTAAACACGGTGTTGGCCATTCCAGAGGAAGCACACGACAGGTATAAAAAGCAGTTCAATCGAAGAACTTAAGTTCGCCACTTCAAAGTTGGAGACACAATTTATAAACGCAATTTCATGTTACGCACCCAAAAAAAAAATTAACTCAAAGTGATGTCTTAAATTTCTAAAAATGCGACTTTTCAAAGTTTCTGGTAATAGCTTAAATAAATTGGAAAATTTCAACGGAAACCGAATTGGAAAGTAAAAAATATTACGTATACGCCATACCAATGATAATCAGCTTTATTCTGAAAAAATGGTTCCAAATGAATCATTCGAAGTATTGCCCATCGGTAGCTACAACCTTTCCCATCTTTCCGGCAGAGCTCGAATACCGTTATTGTAGAAGTGTTCATATTTTGAGACTATCCACTAATCAAGTCATTTCTTGATGTCTTCATTTCAGCGGAACTGCTGATCTGGCTGATGTGCCATTGAACGAAACAAGTAATAGTCGGACGACGCAATACCTGGGGAATATGACGGGTGTGGTGAGACTTCCCATTTGAGCGTTTCCGATTAGGTTTTAATGGGTTTGGTAACGTGAAGCAGAGCGTTGTCATGCTGTAGAATCATTATTCATGACTCTGCTCGAATTTCCCTTGTTTGCGCAGTGCTTGGGTCAATCGGTTCAAAATAAATAACACCGACCTGGTCCTACAAAATAAACAGCATAACCTTTGCAGCGTTAATACTCGGCCAAGCCGACGACGTAGGAACATAACCGGGCAGTCCTCATGACTTTCTTCTCTTTACGTTGATGTTACGAATCCACTTTCAATCCGTTACGATACGATAAAGAAAACGCTTCCGTTTCTGCCGCTGGAGCGGTTGTTCACAGGCGAAAAAATTACGTTCAACGTCCCTTGGCTTAAAACCAAAAGGGACCCAGGTTCCTTGTTTTCGAATCATTCCCAACGCATGCAATCGCTTAGCTTGGTGGGTAACTCTAAATGATGAAACAAGCAAAAACGGCCATATGCAAGAACGGCATGGATCCTCATCAAGTAATGCCTTCAATTCAGAGTTTTCGAAGGATTTTGGCTTCACGCGGACGGTCGTCAACATCGAAATCACCGTCTTTGAAGTCACGGAACCAATCACGGCATATTGTTTCACTTAGAGCAGCATCTCCGTAAACTTTTTGGAGCTCTCGATGCCTTTCACCCGCCGTTTTCATCCAATAACAGAAAAAAATCAACACTTCTCGCAAATGACTATTATTTGTCACAAAATCAGGCATTGTCACACAACCAAAGGTATACAACGCCAAAACAAAATCTCCAATGTGTTAAAACGGATTATTTGCCATATGTCTAAGCTTGATTCATGACGTTTTGGATATGTCAAAATCGACAAGCACTTACTGCTGGCGCCATCTATTGACAAACAGAACTTAGTTGCGCACCAATTTAATATGAAAGCACATCCCCAAATGATAAGTTTTGTGGAACCAGTGTTCTAAGAAACAGTCTAGCCTAGATCGACAGTTGTAAGCTGTTGTAAGGCTTGTGCACATCTTATCATATACAGTGGCGAACAAAACTGGTCGAATGATTATAAAAATCCTTTTACACAAAATAAAAATAAAGTAAAAGAAACTGCTGCTCGTCAAGCCCATTTTTTTTACTATTTTGGCTGTATGTTTTGGATCCCCATCTTGTTGAAACACCATTTCATCAATTGGATATGTGGTTTCATCCATAAATCCGCTAAGCACTCTCTCTCCGTAAAGCTATAATTTCGTTGCGCGGCATTCAGCTTGTCTTAATCTAAATATATTGGGCGTTTAAGAAGGCATGCAAATACAGTAGCATAGTTCGGTGAGGCAGTAGCAAGATTCTCCCCAATCGCACGAGCTTATTGCATAGAGACCGACTAGCATGCCTACCGGTACTTGCAACCCGAGTACTCCTCCAATTTTGATTGATCTGGTTATTGACTATGTCTGTATGCTTATTGTTATAAGGATGAGTTTAAGTCCATTTTAGATAGAATTGTTCGTTACAACGTCATTTCGGCCTCAACAAATGATTCAAATTTCATGAAAACATGATGTTGGTGAAACATAGTGATACGATCCAGAAACCAAGCGTCAAAATGCTGAACGAAAGTAAAACAAAATCACCACAAGCTAAATAAACACGAAGAGTTCCTTCAAAAATGAAGACAATGCTCATCACATTCTTCGATAGCTAAAGAATTATGCAGAAAGAATTCGTCCTAACCGGTGATATAGTTACTGCCGCATGAAAATTGGAGTTTTGAAATGATTGATGGTCAGAATCCGTCGTATTCGATCCGAATATCGCGATCCAAAGATTTGATAATGCCCCGAGTCACACAGTACTCATGGTACGTCAATTTTTGGCTCGAAATCAAGTATGTGTGTATTTACCTGATTTGGTACGGTGCCACTTCTCTTTTTTGAGGACATTTCGAGCTGCTTCAATATGGCCACTGAAGGCAATTCCGCAAAATTAACAGGCGTTCGAAACACTATTGAATCGCTGTAACAAGTGTAGTTAATCTGGAAGACAACATTTCGAATAAATAAATCGAAAAATAAACAGAAATCGTTTTTTAATTGTATTTGCTAGAGCCAGTCCAGTAATATATTACTTGCCACACTGTGTATGCTGATAAACTAGTAATATTTGAATATCAATCCTTCCGGATAAATCTTTTCCCGAAAACAATAATGTTTGCGTTACCAATCAAAAAATACTATGCAGTTGTCCTAAGGCTTTGAAGCAAATAAGAGCTACCACTAGGGGAGGTTTTTTATATATGTACTTATAGGAGCTTTCTGTATACTTTTTATTTCATTCCTTGCTCGTTGGAAAAACGAGAACGAAAAACTTTTTCGATTTCTTTCTAGTTTTGCCGTTTGAAACTTGGCCAATTCCACTTGCGATTTCGATTCTTTCAATTTTTTTGGTTTTCGGTAGTTCGTGCGCTACAAGGTGACTTAAAACTTTCTCTTTGGAATGGCATGAGATGCTGGAATACAATATCACCAGTGAGCCCAGGGGAGTAGAATGACAACAACACTAAACTGTAAGAACTTTCGTTATTGTAATGGATGTAAGAATCAGATCAAAAGTACAGTGGCCCAATCGGTGGTATTGATCTAAATAAAATTTATGTTAAGCTGCCCTATGATTTCGTGGCGATTCCATGTGTCCAGACTTAAGTTCTGAGGTAGGTTCTGATGGAAATTACATGGGCCAGTGATGCCACCAATCCAGAATCCGCAGCAAACTATTTCTCTCTGCCGATCTCAAGATGCGGCAATTATATTTTGTTAATATGCGTCTCGTCAAAACCGACTTTTCAGCAAAATTCGACGATCAATTCTAGTTGCTGTGGGGCCAAAACTGAGAAGCCATGACCAAGGGGATTGTCGTCAGGCTTCAGATGCTGAGTCAATTGAATTTTGTTAGTGAAAGACATGAGATCGTTGGGCAAAGTTCTAGTGAAGAGTTTTTGAGACTGATGGCGAGTCGATATTTCTGAATTAAGTCGACCACAGCAGTTACATTTTCGTCGATACTTAGCGTACGATGAAGGAAGTTATGAGTGTCATCCACTTCCATAAAGTGATTTAAGATTTAAATAATAGGCCTCTCCAGCAAGCAGCTGCCTTTAGTGCCACACTCCAAAGGGGCTGAGGCATCCTTCCATTTTCGCAACCATAGTTGCAGTCGTCCCCTGCTATTTATTACCGGCCTCGATTTGAACAATAGGGTTTCTCCATATGAGATTGGCAGGAATTTCAAAACTTGGCATTCGTGCCAATGTACTCATATGTCATATGACTTGTGTTACCAAATTTGGCCTTGATGCGAGGTATTATGAACTCTCGTTCATATGCCGAAAGCTAAGTATTTTTCCCCTAAATCTCGCTCGAATAGCAAATCTACTAAGTACTAGTAAATGTTTTGGTACACGGTTTTTGGCAAATTAAATGAAATCAAATGAATATTTTTCAAAATCTTCTTTCTACTTATTAGGTCTCTAAATGGCTACTTATTGGAAATCGGCCCAATTTGCTTAAAAGCCACATTTACGTTGATCTAGCCACTCATTGATTGCAGTTTGCACCTCACGCATTGGCAATTTTTCCACTTTTCGGACAAGTAAAACGACTTAATACTTGGATCTTGAGTGGTACAAGGCACAGTCTCCAGAATGGACTATAATTTATAGACTAATGGATTGAGGTCTGGGCTAACAGATGGCACATCATCCATGGACATGAAGTTCGGAACGTGGTTTGTTGAAAGATCTACGGTTTATTTGCGAAAAATGTTTTGCTGAGGAAGCTCCACAAAGTTGTCAAAACGTTGACTATTTTCTCTCAGAAACGGCGCTGTGTGAGCCCATCGTAGACGACTCCCTCAGAGAAGCTGAGTAGTGGTCACATTGAGCTTTCAGATTGTGATTGGATGAATGTTGTGATGACAGAATATAAACCCAATTTTTCTGTTTGTTGAACGATTTTTCAACGGTGAATATTTTCGCGAACTGGCAAACCGAGGCTTTCAACTTTAACTTGCACTTCTGTTTCAATGTTTCTGTGAGTAAGAAGCCGGTGTGTCTCTTGTGTGCTCTGAGTCCCAAATCACGTTGTCCTTGCTGATTTCCGAAGACGGGATCTTTTGCTTGTGCAGCGGGTTTCGACGAATTCAATTTTACACGTCTTTGATGACTTGTTGCGTCTGGGCACTGTGCGGACGGCCGACTTTTGCATGGTTGACTATTTCAACAGTATCCTAAAATAATCTCACGGTACGACGAACAAAGTTTCGAATGATTGGCCACAACATCCGAGAGATTTCGACTTCTTCGTATTCGCATTTTCGCTGGCAATAACAACATCACGATTTTCGAGCGAGTCCCATTTCATGAATGCAAACAACTCACGCCAAAAACTTTTTACGTGGGAACCTTGGATTGATGTCACTTGTTAAAGTAGCCGAGAAATTGGAGTGGATTCGTTCATTGGTTTTTGTGAATGATTGTGTTCATTTCGTGTACCAAAACATTTGGTAGGAGGTACATCGAAATAAGCGTCGTCTTTCTTTTTCTTAGCAGTCGCCGTAGTGGATCCCGAAGCCTTTAATCTGCTTTTGACCTGCCTTTCTTAACCCATTTCTTATCTCTGGTAAGATCAGTCCTTTGTGAGTAAGCGGTTCTCATATTCAGAACGTCTGCCGGGATCTGCCTCTGACACTACGACTTTGAATGTTTGCAACCTATAATGACTCTGCTCTCTTATCAATTAAGACACAACAACATCTCTGAGATCGAAAAATAACTCTTTCCAATTGCTGCTAAAAATCAATCTTAAGGCTAAAAAGCATATGACTAGCAAAGCCTTCTCTAGAACAACAAAAGTGCCCGTACATAAGACTTTGAAAGTCCCAGTCCTTCTCTATGGCGCAGAGGCATGGACATTATCGAAAATGGAAGAGGGTGCTCTTGGCCGCTTTACGAGGAAAGCCCTTTGGGAATATACAGAATAATACAGAATGTAATACAGAATATATGGCCGCTCCACTGCAAATGAGGTGAACGCATTCCGAGAGTAGAGTGTTATTTATGGGTAGTTGGTGAGTTTGAGGTGAGAGATCATTATATTTTGGAAGATACAAGGATAAAGCTCCGCTGATTTCAATATATCTTTCCATTGTGTTAACCCTTCCACAAATGATCATAGAATTTTCTTCTTCAAACATCTGCATTTGGCCAGGTAGGAGCTTACTGAAACTACTCGTATTTCTTGGTTCAAATATTTTTGCACGTTCCTCGAAGACACATCTACGAGTATATGGTACGCAATGGCATGTCGTGATTGAGTCCTATTTTAAAATCGAAAAGCCACCTATGACCTGGTCTCCCATTACTCTTCTTTAGGATAGAAGGGCTTGCATCGGTTCGGCCAGCTCTGTTAGAACTCTCGGGTTTTTTTTAAGGGTAGATTTTCATGCTCTCAGATGAAGGCACGGGCAGGTGTACCTTACTAGTGACATACAAAAGAGTAATCCTTTTTGATTAGCTCAACACGATCGTGTTTTTTCATATGGAGCATATAAAACATGTGTCGAATTCACTGTTTAAGAACAATATTTTTGACTAAATTGTGCTCCTTTGAGTTAGGCCATTCGATACAACATTTTGTTCGCAATATCTAATAACTGCTCAAATAAATTGGCTATCATTCAAAAACACATATAAAGGGTAAACCAACAGCTAGTGTGGAAGTTTTCATTAAATTGAACACATATTTGTTGTGAAATTGATGTAGTGTTATATTGATCCATTAATGGCAAATAAGAATAAAATACAATGCTCTTGTCGATGATCTTTTGAATAATATAGTAAGTGGATCAATGGCGGCAATTTCAGTTTGGATGTTATATCCTGAATTATGGCTGGGTAATTGGTATATACCTTACTCTTCTGAAGGTGTCAACTCGCACGACCTTGGAGTCCACTTAACTTCTCCTCTCACCAAAATAATGCGATCTTTGAATTCCGTACGCAATAAATTGATGGCTTGTGTGGGCGCTAGCACCATCCTGCTGAAAGCAGAGATCCCTCAATTCATTAAATTTTGAAAAAAAAAATAGCCGGTCAACATGTTGTGGTAATGTTTTCGATTCACTGTTATTGTCTCTCCAGCTTCATCTTCGATAAAGTACGGACCAATGATGCCGCCAACCCATAATCCGCACCAAACAGTGAGTTCTTAGAATGCTTTAGTTTTTCGAGAATATCGTATGGGTCTTCCAGTCCCCAAAAATGATCAAATTTGATGATGACGATGTCAAATTGTTCTGGCGAACCAACATCCTGTTAACAAATCGGCGGTGCCTGGCTGGCTTTGAACACTTTTGCTCACTTTTGCTGGTGATGTTTTGGAGTGTACGTGCTGGACGAAAACGTTGATATGGAGTTTGCCTTGATATCAAACCAGTTTCTTCAAGATGCTTAACTAGTGCACGAATTACGGACTCTTTCGTGCGATTATGTTGACCGAAAAATTCAGGAATTTTCCGAAATGTTACTTTTACAGATCGCCCATTTTCATAAAAAAATTTTATAACAAAAATATTGTTATGTGGTAAATAACTCCATGACTAAAAGATTGTGTGGTATCTGTCAAAAAGATCAACCATATTGAATTCAGTAAATGACAGTAAATGACTGCCAACATCCACACCATCTGTTGGCTCACCCTTTATTATAAGTTGTCAAGTACGTTTTTAATGCCATGTATGTATGTTTTCACCACGGCTTAAGAAAATATTTTTCGGTAGGCCCATCATTCCTTTTGGATGAAGCATTGGGGGTGTAAAGTTGTCTTCAATTTAGATCGGAAATTTGAGCTTTGTTGGTACTAAAAATACGTATTCCCCTTTGACTGAGTTCTCAATTGAGCTTATTACACTTAAAACACTTATTTGAAGAATTTATTTTTAATTGAATAGATACAAGTACGTAACTCATGTAAAAATACCCTATTATGTAAAATATTGCAAAAACCTATTAATTCGATGGTATCCTATTGAACAGTCCCATGCTAACTTGTACGGGACAAGAATCGATTGTGTTAGGATAGTCACTCCACTCAGAGGACCTTCACTTCACCTGTACTTTTAAGTCTCTGTATAGCCCCACAACTCTGCACAGCATGTTTGAATGTTTTGCTATTGAAAAGTTTTGTGGATACAAATATTTACCAGCACGTCCCAGTCCATCCAGGTATGTACCCGTGCAGGCAACAATTTAAGAAATCAAAAGTTTGGTTCATTGAATATATTGTAGTTCCAGGGTCGATGGTATTTGTTATGTTACTTTTGGTGTTGCTGGCTGTAGTGCCAAATCTTAGGTATAAACGACCTTTTACAAATTTTTAATGGCCATTTGAATTGCCTTTTTTTTCAACCCACACCTCACCGGCCTACGACTGTCCTCGTACGGGTCGTAATTCTAAAGGCCTTTCGAGGTAGTCCTTTTATTGGTCATATTTCTTACTTACACAATGCTTAATAGACCAATGTCATGTGGGTTGTGTAGTTAATGCCCTGGTACAAACCAATGGAACCATTGAAGCATGATGGAGTTTCATATATCTCCCAGGATCCAGGTGTAAATTCTATCGAACGACATTTTATGATGTCGGTGGAGTTGTGTGTTTATTCGTATAGAATAGCTGCTGGTAAGTCAGTACGATCGTAAGAGTACACCGCACGCAATGAGAATGGACTTTAAATTCTTAAAAGTGGATTAGAAGTGGAAAGTGATGGAAATTTAAATTTTAAACAATTTCGAATGAGGGGTGTTTTAAAGAAAGTTCATTACAAAACTTTTATAAGTGTACATTGGGGTGCGAACTAGGCTTTTGCAAGTCGCAATATTTATACATACTAAGTGACAGTTGATTGTTCTGCAGCAGTGGGCATTAAATCCAGAAAGATTACCATCTGAACCTCGAACCACTGAGTAAAGATGTTTATGGACAAACCCTTAGGAAACGCAAAGAAAACGCGGACTCTTGCCTACAGAGAAAATCCAAATGAGACGACCTTTGCGCTCAAAAATGGCACAAAAACTGGTCAGTTATCCAAAGATCATGCTGAAGTGCTTACGAGTAAATGGCACAACACTCATGGGGATGATCTGGCCAACAACCCTAATAAACCTCTTTAATTAGTATAGACGTTGGAAAACTATATCTAGCTATCCATTCAAAGATGATGGAGGTGTTCCTCAACTTGTGCAGCCAACATATGTCCAGATCTTACCACCATGTAGGAATACAGGACTCATCATCCTTACGATTTCAGGCTATGGGGGTACCTTTATGAGTAAATCTATGACCCTATACAGCTCTTGGAGTACTGAGGTCTGCATCTGTTCGCAGGAATAATTTCGCGAAAGATCCTCCCTCGCAACCCGTATAAGATCTAATTGACTCAATAACTCAAGGCGTCAAACTTTCTCAAATTGGTTTCTGGAAATTCGGTATTTCGCCCAAAATTATCTTTAGCCATGAAACTCATTTCTGGCTCACTTTGTAAACAAGCAAAATATGCCCTACTGGATGGCTTCAACACAAACCACATGTCCTTCATGAGATGCCAATATAGGTATATCTACAAGAATCTACTGCTTGCTGTGGTTGCCACGCCGGTGACGCCACTGGACCACATTTTTGAATTCAATTTTTCGAAGACAGCGTAAAAGGGTCGTTCCAGGGCATACCTCGAAGAGAAATTCGGAAAAAACGGCGGTAGATGCTTTCGATTCTCAAGATATGAACATGAGGATACGTCGACTATACATAACTGACGTACTCAAAGAGAGGGCGAACAAAGGTAATATGATGGACCTGGTCACGTATGGGTTGGTGAATTCTCTGGACCACCGTACTACAAAGCCTAGTACCGAGTTGCCTTTAAGAATCCCTGTCACAGAAATTCCAAGGTCGCGAAGTTAGAGTCGGAAAGGAAATTGGTGCCGCTTTTGTGAAAAGGTGTTGGATTGGATTTCGTAGATGGGTCACTTCATAAGCGAACTAAATCGAGAACGTGAACATGAAATGTATGCTCGAAATACTCATTGAAATGCTAAAGGACTTAAAAAAAAACTTGCCGGGTAAGAAATATTCTTACTAACTTACTTTAGGTGGCGCTACAGTCCGGGATGGAACTGGGCCTCAGTCAACAAGCTTCTCCAGCCAGCTCGATCCCTGACTAGCTGCCTCCAGTTTCGCACGCTAAGTTGGCTAAGGTCCTCTTCCACTTACGTGCGCCAACTGAGTCTTGGCCTTCCTCTACTGCGCTGTCCCTCGGGAGCGGATTCGAAGACTTTTCAGACCGGAGCATTGGTGTCCATGCGTTCTACATGACCCAGCCATCTCAGTCTTTGGATCTTCACTGTACTGGCTAGGTCCATGTCGCTGTGCAGTCCATACAGTTCATCGTTGTATCTCCTCCTCCACTCACCGTCAATGCAGACGGGACCGAAGATCGCCCGAAGAATTTTTCTCTCGAAGCAACCAAGAGCACCCTCATCCATTTTTGTTAATGTCCATGCCTCTGCGCCATAGAGCAGGACCGGGATTATTAAGGTCTTATAAAGGGTGACTTTTGTTGTCCGAGAGGGCCTTCTTAAGTCAAAGAAACAGCGGTTGGCAAGAGTTATTCTTCGCTTGATCTCAGCGCTGGTGTCGTTGTCTGTGTTTATAGCAGACCCTAGGTAGACAAAGTCCTTAACTACCTCAAAGTTATATCTGTCGAGGGTGATGTTCTGCCCGAGACGTCGGTGTTGGTTGTCCTTTTGCTACAACAAGGTAATGGTCCGAGTCGATGTTGGCTCCTCGGAACGTACGGACATCCATAATACTGGAGGAGTGTCTTGCGTCGGTCGCAATGTGATCAATCTGGTTGACTGTTGATTGATCAGGAGTTCTCCAAGCCCCCTTGTGTATGTCGAGATGTGGGAACCGCGTGCTTGCCACGACAATGTTTCGCCCCGCCGCAAAGTCGATTAGCCTGAATCCGTTATCGGAGGTGGTGTTGTGCAGGCTATATTTTCCGATTGTTCCACCAAAGATACCCTCTCACCGAGGACAATTTTAATGTCATAGCTAGGGCATTGCTCGAAGGTCTTGTTAAGGAGATTGTAGAAGGCATCCTTGGTGTCGTCATCTTTCTCCTCTGTGGGGCTTGCGCGCATATAAGGCTAATGTTGGCGAATTTAGCCTTGATGCGGATTGCTACGAGGCGCTCGCTTACATACCGGAAGCTGAGGATTTTTTGTCTTAGTCTGCCTCCGACAACAAATCCGCATCCAAATAAGCGCTGCTTTGCCGTCGATAGCAATTGCCGTAGTAGATATCGAAGTTTTTCCTCCAACCTCCAACCTGGAGGACCAGTTCCATTTTTAATGCCCCTAGGACGAGGGGTCGATTACACCGAAGCCAGTATCGGTTCTGGGATGTAAGCGCTGCCGTTGGCCCATATAGGGCTCGTCCGCCACCATCTCTCTTCCAAGACCCTGACTAAGTCCTGGAAATCCTTACTGGCCTGAGCTCCAAATATGTCGGAGTAGCCCGGGTAAGGTCTTGTTTTGTTTTTCCGACACTAACACTGATTTATGGTGCAGGAAACTCGCCATTTGCCCCCTTCACTTCGCAATCTCTAGTGAGATTCCCAGATGGCGCCACGGGGAGGCGTGAAGTAGGGCTTATTAGCAGAGCTGCAAGATGTTCGGCTGCAGAGGCTTTTTACGAATTTCGAGACTGTTGATGACTTTATTTTGGGGAACGAATGTTCCACTTGAAAGTGCCTTGTACATAAGACCGGTTTTATCTGCGTTATAAATGTCATCTAGTGCATATTTTTGCATCAGAGGAGGAAGGACGTTTTCTTTAAACTAATTTGATGACACCGAATCACCAGAAGAAGACTTTCCGTGCAGCTTTCTGAAATTGATATTTTCATTTTTCATCCACGTTTTTCAGTTTTTCAGAACCCTAGAAAGCGTTGTATTATGTGGATATTTGTTGCCTTGTTTTGCCATTTCGAGATTCATCTGAGATTTTAATTTTTGGTTTTAATGACAAAGTATCTCGTTTTGTTGACATTTTATAACACTTTTGCACTAAAACGCCAAAACAAACAAACATTGAACACGGAACCACGACACAATTACGCTGTTTTTTTTTGTCGCTAAGTGTCAAAGTGCACTTTAAATTGATCTTTCATTTTTTAGGAACTGTACAAAGAGTGTGGTATTTGTAGGAACATTGTTTAAATAAAATGTACACTCATGACCAAAACTTGACGATGGAGGAACTGAAAAGGAAATTTTTTTATAAGCGTTTTTCATCATATGCCATTCGGCATTTTGGTTTTAGGAAAAGGTTTTTTTTATCCGTTTATTTCTTATAAGCGTTTTCCTTATATCCGTTATATTTTGCTCAGAGATATATAGAAAAGTGCATTTCTTTAAGTTTCTTATAAGCGATTATTTCTTATATGCGATCCGTGCGGCATCGGATAAAGAATAGTGTCGCAGTGCGTCCCAGCTTGTCGTAAGAGGCGACTAAATGGAACACCAATCATATAAGTATGACACCAAAAATGAGCCTGTGACACTTTAACACCTTAAAACTTTCCCACAAGTTTGTATGCAATCAGTGGGTTCCCGCGTCTGGAGACTACCGGTGGGGTAAAAGAACAGTCAATCAATTCGAAATGAGCATACAAGTGTCAAACCACTCAAACTTTAGATTTATCACCATAGCAGCGGAGGCCACAAAACGCAAATAGATTATCACCTCTGCAAAATGTCGATGAGAAACCATGTTAAGGACTGTAAAGTAATACTTGGAGAATCGCTAGTAAGCCAACACCGTCTGCTCATTACAGAATTTTTCACAGCGGAACCACCGAAAACACGGGCATCGTTTGGAAAGCCAAAAATCCGGTGGTATAATCTATAGAAGGAACGAAGCGCAAGATTTATCGCACTGGCTAAAGAAGTACTTCACTATAAAAACGGTATCGCAGACTCACTTAGCCCGCAAGAAATGTGGAACAGCATGCACGAGGAATGCATAACACTCACAAAGTCCCAACTGAGGACTATATCGAAATACCATCACGTCGGCAAAGAAACATGGTGGTGGAATGACGAAACCAAACGAGCTGTGGCCGACAAGAAGAGTGCATTCCAAGCGTGGACAAAATGCGATCGGAGCGACGATATTGAAAAAGCTCGACTGGCTCTTGAATACGAGCGTCTTAAACAGATCGCAAAGAAAGTCCTGGTTCGAACTCGAGCGGCAGCAGTGGAAAACCTGTACCAGGAGTTGGAACAAATATCCTCACGATCGGCAGATAGAAGACAAGCTATACAAGAAGTTCAAACGTCGTACAGTACTAAAGTGCCAAATATTTTTAAACTCGCTGCACAGAGGAGAAAAAATTGAATGGAAATAACCTCGCCGAAATACATAAAAAACGCAGACGGTCACTTACTAACAAACGAAAAGAAAATTTGTGAGTGGCGCTGGCTTGAATACTGCAAGGAGTTGCTTAGCAAACAGTTTCCACGTGATATCGTGCCGAGAGCTGGTCTATTCGAGGAGGAAGTTTCGGACTTTTCAATCGAAGAAATAAGTATAGCAATCGGAAAAATGAAGCGGGGGAAAGCGGCAGGACCAGACAGCATTCCATGAGAGATTTGGTCGAAGATGGAGGGGATCGGCAGCGTTTGGCTATCGAAACTTTTAAATAAATTAAAATGTGGACAACCTATGCCAAATCAATGGAGAAGTAGCTTCTTGGTTCCATTATACCAAGGAAAAGGCGACACTCGAGAATGCAACAACTACCGTTCAATCAAGCTTATGTCACACACAATGAAAATCGTCGAAAGAGTCTTAAACGAGCCTCTTCGGCAAATAATAAAGCTCGATAATAGCCAGTGTGGATTTGTTGAAGGAAGATCGACGGTGGACGCTATCCAAAGCCTACGAATAATAATGGAAAAGCACCGAGACTCGTCTAAGGATTTACACATGATATTTATCGACCTCGAGAAAGCATTCGATCGAGTGCCTAGGGATCTCAAACGGTCCGCGCTGAGGTCTCAAAACGTACCGGAAACGTATGTTAGAATAATACAAGACATGTACGGAAATGTGAAAACTGCGGTTAAAAGCTCTGCTGGACTAACGAGAGAATTTCCAGTTAATGTGGGAGTGCATCAAGGAAGCGTACTGAGCCCTTTCCTCTTTAACGTAGTATTCGATTATCTTTTAAAAGACTGCATGCGCGAAGCAAATGTAACGCCAATTCTCTTCGCTGACGACGCAGTTATACTTAGCGATAACGTCGAAGATTTACTGAACGCCTTAGATTCATGGAGAAATGCGCTAGAGACAAACGGGTTTAAAATAAGTCGTTCAAAGATGGAGCATTTGACGTGCCCATTTGCGCATCCGTTGCGACCTGTTCAGGATATAATGTTAGACGTATATAGCCGCGACATAAGCCAAGAGAAGGGAGCACTGTGAGCTCATGGTATACAAATTTGGATTTGCACGTGAATCTAATACTATTACAAGAACGCGCTTGCGACTCTCATAGTGCCTAATGAAAGATTGTCACCTACCCTCGGCCACTTTGTTTATCGATCGATTGAGTTCCGTAGTAATGGTACAGATCGCATCTTTAATGGCATTACCCACCAATCTATAATGGTAGGTTTACTGGCGCATCTATCATGGCTGTGATCCCTAAAAGCATCAGTTCTACTCTATTTGTCTTTGAGTGTTTGAATTGCTATATCTTGTACTTGCAAAGATTTTTTTCCGTAGCACAAATTCATCTAGTTCCTAATTGAATTTGAAACAACCTCTGTCATTTTACAAAAACAAAGTCATCGCCCTAGATTTGATTTGATTTTCTTGTACATAACAGAAAACGGTTTCAATGAAGTACTTATTACTATCCAGTTTATAGCACACAATTAAGTCCAATACAAAACTAAAAAATATCCATAAATGAAAATATCCTTCGCTTGGAAATGTAATTGCAGATAACATCACACCATCAGACGAATTACAATTTCGATGTAATTCGTGCACAAATTCGCTTTTCCAAAAGACTGTAAATAAAAAAAAAAATCGTTTGAATACACCAAAGCAACTATCACTCATTTAAGCATAACCTCCTCAAAAAGAGCACCCATCAAATTTGTGAACTTCTTTGCAGCACTTTGTGAAATCGTTTCTCGAAATAGAGTCATCAGCCGTAACATAGCGCCTTTGTGTCATTGCCACTCAAAATGTTTCACTAAATAACATCCTTTCCTGCGCAACGTCATCGACTTGTCATGAGTCAAGGCATTCGCGCGCTTGAACAAAGCAATCAGCTCCCTGTGCTCCCCCATGAAAAGAGAAAAAATAAGTTTAACGGAAAATAAGAATATGCATAAAGGATCACATTTACGATATATCGCTCTAACATGGAAACCCCATCACTCTGTGATACTCTAACGTAAACACCAACTCTAGCTACATTTCCAGCTAATTTTGCACCCAGTACCGACATCGGAAATGTGCATGCAATCCAGTCATGTCGAGCCACGTAACACTCACAAATAACTCCCTCTGCAGGAGCTTTCAAGCAACCAGTTAGCGACTCATCCTTTACTTTTGGCATTATCCTTGCGAACGAGTATATCAGTCAAAACTATCATCGCAACCACCCTATAAGCACACCCTCATTGACTGCAGAATAACTCTCTGACTATCTGCGTTAGTGTGCGATTCTACAAGAGAAGGGTGAAGAGAAGTACTGTCGCGCCATCAGATTCACACCAGCACGCCACCACTGGCATGACTCTGATGCAAACATGGTATAGTGGCTTTGAAAAACGCGCGCGTCTTCAAAACCAAAAATATGAAAATTTCAAGTAAATGAGTCTTTTGCTGTTTGTATGTATATGTACGATTACATGGGTGTGCCGGGGGGTGGTTCGAGTCCGCTATACGTGCGGTGCGAAGAATATGTGTACGTCCTTCGAAACTGAGTTTTTAACTCAGCGCGACAGCTAACGTGATGGCCAGAAGAATGAACACGCCGGGGTTTCAAGGGAGCCCCTTCCACTCGTTCGTACTATACTTAGTAAATGCTTGGGTAACAAGAGTATACCGAGTGCCAAAAGACGCAAAGGATGAAGAAGCGCCCTGTATAATAATTTATTCATTATGCACAAATTTATGTTAAAAGTTTTTTGTCTAAAGTTAGCGTTTCGAGGGGCATCCACCCGGAATGATGTATGACAGAAAGTCGGAGTACATCGGTGGCTCTGACTCGTATACTCATATGGTGGAAGGTTTGTCGCATTCGTACGATGCCACCACAAGCCAGCCAAATATCTACACACCACAGGATTGCCACAAAACTAAATAGATTCCCTAAGGGTGATATTAAAGGGTAGTTTCTAGTAGTTTTGGTTTCGGTTTAGTTTTGTTACTCGTACTTTCCAAGGCACGCTCATGATGGGGTAAAACTTTTTCCAAAACCCTCATACAAACGAAAAGATAGAGGGGAGAACGAGAGATTCCAACGTGCACTATGGATTTGGAGAAATATGTCGAGGAATGGGTTGGTAGTTCAGTTGGTACGTAGTTGCAATGTTGGCATGTGCATGTAAAATGAAGTGAGTCAATCTATTCCTTTCCATTTGAAGTACTTCTTCTACACATTAAGAGACCCAAAGAAAACCATACGCCACATTTACGGCCAACAACAAATCTTAAAACAGGAACTGGCACTGGAAGGTATAGCTTAGTCCATTCCTACGAAAAGGCCATTTTGAGAAATGTTCTTCTCCAACCTCTAAGGAGTCGGTATTTCTGCATGAACATTCCAATGATTCTCGGTAATGTTAGCATTTGTATGCAGTGTTGCATTTACGAATACTATAGTATGCTTCGAACGCAATGTTGTTTTGATAGAAAAAAGGAAGGGCACCTTCCTTTACCCATTCACCCTTAGTCTTCGGCGGACATGACCGTCCACATGACTGGATGTTTTGAAGAAAAACCAAAATATCGCCATAGTTCCGAAAGTTTACAGTATTCATTCGTCCTTTGGCTGTACAGAATGCAGTCCTTCTGTAAATTTGCACTGGAGATGTTTTATTTATTTGTCATTACCTAGAGTAGGTATCCGCACTTTGATATTAGTTCATCCGTAAGCATTTGGAATTCTTTTACGAGCAACTTTACCTCACGTTTAAGGAAAGGAGGTTTGAGGTTATGGGAAGATAAATAACGACACTGGATTTTGCATTAAAGTCGAAGAGTGTCCATGAAGAGTTGAGATACAGTATTCGTACACACTTTACTAAAGGTACTTTTTAGATGGAAATAAGGTAATGCTGTGAGAGGGGTGAGAGTCTCTAATGCAATTTTACTTTCGGGAGTTTGCCATTGTCCACCTAAAGAGTAATGATGACTCGAAAATTTTTTAGCGATGCCGGGCATCGAACCACGAAATCTCTGCGTGATAGTCCAATGAGCGAACCATCGCGTCATCACCACCACCAGTATTAATAGGAATGGCTCTTATATCCCAATTAGTGTGATGACCTATCTAATTCAGGTAGTGAATGAGTTTTGTTGGTAACTTCCAAGACCCGAGTACGATGCGTGATATATATTAGGTGCGCAACTAAGTTCTCGCTGTTTTTTTGACGAAAATGCGACTTCATTGTGAAAAAATGGTTTCAAATGAACCATTCAAAGTATTGCCCATCGCAAACTACAACTTTTTCCCATCTTCCTGGCTCAGCTCGAATACCGTTACGTTAAAAGTGTTAATCTTGTGAGGATATCCACGAATCAAGCCATTTTTTGATATCTTCATATGAGTGGAACTGCTGATCTGCCAGACCATGTGCCATCGAGGCCATGAGGCCGAGCATTCTCATGCCGTAGAATCACCACTTTTTCGTGCCTCTTCTCGTATTGCGGGCATTTTTCGCGCAGTGCTCGGCTCAATCGCTTCAATTGAAGTCAATCACTCAACGTCCATCGGCTTCTTATCATAAGTAGCCCAGGTTCTCTGTTTTTGAATCATTCACAACGCCTGCAATCGCTTGGAAATGGCTTGGCGGGTATTTTCTAATGATGAAGTAAGCTGTTCTTTCGTTTGGCATGGATCTCATCAGGGAATGCCTCCAATTAAGCGTCTGCGAAGGATTTTGGCCTACCTTCACGCGGACGGTCGTCAACATCGAAACGAAAATCTTAGAAGGAACGGAACCAATCACGGCATGTTGTTTCACTTCGAACAGCTACTCCCTAAATTTTTTGGAGCTCTCGATGAAATTCAGCCGTCGTTTTCTTCAAATGAAAAATTAAAATCAACACTTCCCGCAATGTCAAATGAAGGCATTGTTTAAAAGATGACTGCACCGTTAAGTGCTGTGTGGTCAATTTGGTTGACGGTTGATTAATCAGGAGTTATCCAAGTCCCCTTGTGAATATCGAGATGGGGGAGCCATGTGCTACCTACGACAAGATTTCGTCCCGTCGTTTGCATGGGTTGTCAACAGTAGATCCATCCATATCCGAGGCTTGCTTATGTTTCAGAACTTTTATTTTTTCCATGGACGGGTACTTACCCCAGCGGCACAACCCCCAACCTGGAGGAACACTTCCATTTTGATACCCCTGAGGCCAGTAACCCTTTCTGGGATGTGAGTGCTGCCGTTGGCCCATTAGGGCTCTTCCGCCGAAAGCCTGACTTGGTCTCGGAAATCCTTACGGCACTGAGCTCCAAATATGTCATAGAAGCCCGTTATTGAATTATTTTTTTTCCCCCATTGATTCCATCTGGGGAATTCATCCGCTGTCCCGTTTTAAGTTCTGCTGTTTTTGTCTGCTGGTTAGCACTCGCGCTTAGAAGTTTATGAAGTCTAGTCCGGATGGACATTGACCAGTACCCGACTGTTTCCACGTGGAGGTATTATAAGCACAATTGATGTGTAGATGAAATAGTTGCAACACTGGGTATCGCCGGGTGCTACCCCATTTCTCCATCACCCAACTCTGTGAGCCCTCTGGTCCATATATCCACCCCACCCCTTTTAAGGTTTGATGTTGTGTCTTAGAAGCACGATACTGGTCGATTTGAGGTCTTTATGTTGAAATTCCTGGAACCTGCGAATCCGTTCCTATTACTTGGATTAAGTAAGCTGCCGACAATCAAGTTCGTAAAGAAGTGCACCTCCGAGTGGTAGTTCCCAGTAGCTTCTTGAGTAAGCCGGGTAAAATGCAAAGGGATTCTCGGCAGGTAGAAATACATTGGTCTGCGTTTGATATTAAAAAGATGTGGCCAACCAACTACTGGCCTCAAATATAAATGTATTCGCTGTCGACGATCTCTGCAGATCTACAAGTGAAATCATCGGACTATGTACAATATTTAGAGAGGACCTTGACTAATATCATGTAGATATCACAGAAGTGTGATGGGATGTGCTGGATACAAGGGCGATAAAAACCTTTGATACACACCTGGAGGTCGCTAGAAGGAAAACAAACATAGTTGATTGATTTGGCAGATTTAGCCAGGAAGTCTTCCTATATGTAAGCAAGTGTCTTATGACAATCCACATCAACGCCAAATTCGCTAATATTAGCTTAATATGCGCCTATGTTCCTACGGAAGACAAGGACAACGCCATCAAGGATGGTTTCAACGAATGTATCTCTGACAAGTAATATGAGCAGTATCATGCTAGGCGATTTTAAATCCGAGATAGGAAAGGATAACATCTTTGGTGGGAGAGCATATAAGTATCGCCTACACGACACGAAATGTCGCTATAGCAACACAAGGTTTCCATGTACTGTCATAAGAAATAATGCGGAAAAGCTACAATCATAAAAGGCCATAAAACTTCCAAGCCGTCAGCACCAAGTACCTATAGAAGACCATTAACATCGCTGCCAACGTGCCATCAGAGGCACTGCAACTGATGTGCTGGATTCCACCCGATCACCATTATGAAATCTCTGGTTTGAAAGAAAATGACGGCAATTGTATACGGCTAAACAAAAAGAGTATAAAAGGCGATGCACCGAAGGACGAGACGAGAAAAACATCGGCTTCTCCAGAAAAAGGAAAAAAGCACACGCAAACCACGCGGTCAAAGATCTTGGCGGGTTGTAATCCAGGAATAACATACGGAAGTTTTACCAAAAGGAAAAATGAACGCGTCAGGGCAAGAAGACCTCTACAGAAGCCTAGGATGAAGAGGGAGACTTTGTAGAATTGCAGAATTACTGTCGGTACAGAGATTACTGAAAAGAACGTTTTTTTAGACTGTAAAATAGCAAAGTAGCCTATCATCCCGCCTTAAGGCAGAATTGATCATTTAATTTAAACAATGATATTCAAACTCCTATCCACACGATCAAGACGAAGTAAAGACAGCAATATCTAAGCTGAAATTGAAGAGGCTAGCCGGATCCGACTGCTTACCGGGCGAGACATAACAAGAGCCACATATGATGGATATGCATTTGCAGAATGACGATTGAGAAAGCTCGCTGCTCCTTTAACACCCTACTAAAAAGAACTATGCCAAACTCAAAGGCGAAAACTGGAGGCACTATCTTTCAAAAGTCTGTGCAAATACTAGCAGACGACGATGATATCATCATAACTTGAAGAAAACAGCGGCATGTCAACGGTGCGTTTCCTCGTATTGAGAAGTAGGAAGGTAGGAAGGGACATACAACATCGACGCATTGGAAAGAACGTCACTATTGACAGCTATAATTTCGAGGTGGAAATCGACTTTGACTAGTTGGCGCTGTTTTAAGTTCTGTCAACAAGCACTCTTGTCTAGGACTAAGGAGGCAATTGAGTACTATGGCCTGAGAAACTAAAGAGACTCTACATAAGACCTCGATCATCCCAGTCCTACTTTATGGTGCTGAAGTATACTTCTCTATCGAAAGCGGATGAAAATATCTTCAGTCGTTTCGAGAGAAAAATAATTCAAAAAAATACTCGGTGCTGTTTGCGATGACGGGCTTTGGGGAATAATATTGACCTCCGAACTTTCCGGGCTGTACAGCGACATTTATCTATTCATAAAACATGTACAGCGAATGGACATCAATACTCTGGTCCGCAAATTCTTCGAATCTAAGCCGATGAAGCAACACAATACAGAAATATCTCATCTAAGGTTTCTCGCACAAATAGAAGAGGATCTCAACCGTTCTAACTGAAGAGCCTTGTATGTTGATTAACTCCGAACGGTAGAGTCACCTAACATGTAAATATTTAAGTTTCTGTTGAAATATCCTCTATCGCGCGGATAGTATCGAGTCCGTTTGTAGTGCGAGTTTCGTGACCCCTAATTGTAATGCGAAATGCAACTACTCTAACATTTACGTAAAGAGATGCGTGGTGAAGGAAAATTTAAATGCAGCCATGGGTCAGGATCGCAAGGATACATATGCATTTGAGTCTCTAAACACAATGCAGCTTGAATATTTTTTTCTTCGTCTTTTTCCACCATATTAAGAGGTGATCCATGGAACCACTTTTAATCGTTTGTCCACGCTTACACATAACTTTCGACACCATTTCTAAAATCGATGGCAGTTTCCTAAAGGACTAAACATTTGGCTTACCTTGAGCTATTCCTTCAAGAATCTGCTTCTGAAAACTTGAATTTGGCGCCAGTTTTTCGACCAAGTTTGAGAATTTTATATTGGAAGACTACTACCTTCCACAATATTTATTTTAAACTTCTTTATCTACTTGAGCGATAAAAAGGGTTTCAAATCTCGTACAAATACATCCAACAAGTACCCGTATTCAAAGAAGATTTGAAGGCCAATAATTGTTAAAATCACTTTCAAGGCTGGTAGGTGCTATCAGTATTAATCCAAAAGACCAGCGAATGACGATCCGTTCATCCGACTGTTACGACATTCACTTCCCAATAAAGCCCCTGAAGTTTTACTTACAGATGTGTGTCACATCTTTAGATGGAGGATTATTGGCCGCTAAGCCCCTAATTGTTAATTGAAAATTGAAAGCATTCGTATTGAATGGAACAAGTTAAAAGTAAATCAATTCCCTTCTGCTTAGAATAAAATCAATGTTCCTTGTGATTTGTTAATCCGTCGTTCGCTATTCGCCATTTGGCATTTGCCATTCGCCGTCAAGCATCCGCTTTTGTCACACTTTTACCTGACTTGAATCAACAAGTTAACATCAATTTCCTTTCCATCGTTCCATCGTTCCATCGTACTCGATGCCATTAGATCAAGATATTTCATTCTTAATTTAAGCAAAAGTAAAGAAGGCAATCCGTTGCCCCAAGGGAGACAACACCTCGACATCAGCTATAGTATCTACAATATACTTTATCTTTATCTGCGTTCTTTTTAACATTGCCCCTGTCGTTGCTCGTTGTGACTCTTAGCTTCTTCAGTTGGTGGGTCGTACCTACTCGTATATTTGCTCTTCTTCAATTTTATCGGGTATTCCCCCTGGAGGAAGTTGAAAAATGAAAATAAAGCCACGACTACCGACAAAAGAATGAGAAAACGAATTTGTCTCATGCTCCTAATAGCATCCGGTTGTATACAGTTATCTTGGGTATTTCTCTTCTTCTTTTTCAACCTAAAGTCGTTTTTTCTCCTATTTTTTGACACCATTCCGGTATCTATGACATATCAAGGATATAGTACGGTGAAATTAGTCACCTAGTGCATTGATATAGTCGCGGAACGAACCGAATAAAGGATTTGATAGTGAGTTTAACTGTCACGAATGACATTAATCGTCTGCTCATGCCGTATTCATCGCTTCTTGCAGTCTTGCAGTATTGTGAGAAAACGGGAAAATCGGTAGTGAGGACAAGTGAAATGGATTTTAGATTTGCGAATGTTCATAGATGAAAGGAGGAAGCTGCTTAACAAATGTCCTCAGTCCTCTTGAGGTAGTCCTCTTTGATGCATTGAATGTTACAAATACACTTTCTGCAATGTCTGCTTTGATTTCTAATAAAGCGAAGGCTCCGTTTTTATTTGAGCTCCATACTAATCTTTACTGGTGAGCTTGAGCTCTGAATTCAAGCCAACTCTACCAAGCATCTTTAGCCTGCCGCATTCTTAGTCAAATGGTTCAGTTACGTAGAGCCTGTCGGTTGAAATGGCGATTCATTTGCAAAACCCACAGGAAAGGGCCGGTCGGTAATTCTTCAGGCGCTGAATTGGTCGCTGTAAAAATTTGTATAATTCATCGTTAAGCCTTCTCCTTCAGGTTGAGTTCGTTAAGGAGTGAATTCAAATGCTTCAGAATGGATTTTGTATGTTGTATTGCCGCCATATAATAAGAGGATAAATGAGTCCATGTACTCTTCAACGTCGTCGTAAAAATAACCATTAACATCACGTCTCCAAGGCCATCATGTACTGGATGCAGATGACTCAATAAAGCTGCTGATCACATCGAAATTCCATTTGATTTGCGTAGTTCAGCGTACATTATGCTACGAGTAACAAATCCTGGAGAATGCTATCCTGGCATCATTAGTCCATATAATCTTCAGAACTAAGGCCGCTCAAAACTTAATTCTAAATGGCGCTCTTCATAGCGCAACTATAGCGGATTATATGCCGCTTGAAATTGATGCCTGTGATCTCGATGACATTGTGTTCCAAAACGACGGCGCTACTTGCCACTTCTCATGCGACAACACGGATCTAGACTTTTTCCTTTGGAGCTACGTTAAGTCAAAAGCTTACACGGATAAGTCGGATACGATTGCCGCAGTTACGGCAAATATTTGCAAGAAACAGTCCTTAAAACGTAGATATTAAGAACGGTTCTTTCATTCGATAACAAAGGTTTCCTCATAAAACTGAAATTGTTAATTAATGTTTATTTTTGAAAGAAGGACCCCTAAAAGAATCACCTTTTTGTAGGTGAAAGATGTTGTCCGATGGCACCGTTCCTCTAAAATGCACCAGATTGGCTTCCTTGATTTGATGTAAGGAAATTCACAAAGTGAGCCATCTCTCAATGTATAGCACCGATTTCTTTGGTCGAATAAATTGTGGTTCGTGGGTTGCAGGTGATGGCTTTATAACAACAGACGTAGCGTTATTGTTTCTGTGTTCATCTAAGTGACGCCAGGGAGCTGCCAGGCATACGAACTAGTACCTCATATCAATCTGTATCATGGCTAAGTCAGCCTTAAATGCGTGCACAACAACACAGAGGAGAAAGAAGACGACCCCAATGATACATCCTATGAGCTCATTAAAAAGACCTACCAGCAATGCCCTCGATATGGCATATAAATTGGCCTCGGCGATTTTAATGCAAACCTAGGAAAAGAGCGCATCTTTGGTAGTTCTATTAGAAGGTGTAGCCTGCTCAACCTCCGATAAAGATTCAGGCTAATTTACCTTGCATCAGGGCGAGATATTGTCGAAGCTACCACGTGGTTCCCAAGGGGATTTGGAGAACTCCTGATCATTAAACCGTGCACCAGATTGCCCACATTGTGATCAACGCAGAACGAGTATCTTGCTAGTATTGTGGATGTCCGAACGTTCCGAGGAGCCTATATAGACTTATATCATTACTTTGTTCTAGCCAAGGTACAGTTTTGAATATACCAAACAGCCCAAAGGCAAACTTATCGCAGTCGTCAGACGGGTATAATCGTAAGAGATGAGCAAATCCTTTTTCAAATAAATATTTCCAAATAATCTCTTGCCCCCAGCATTAAGTGGCGGTGATCAGTGGCAACAGTGCCAAAAAGCCATCAGAGATGCCGCTGCTGATAAGCTGGCATTCACGCGACCAACGAAACTTCTAGTTTGATGACTAATGCTGGCAAGCACATACAGCTTAGCAGGATGCATTAAAAGACGAGGGCTGCCCGCGAGCTCTATGAGCAGAAGAAGAGAGGCGAACACCGGTTTTTTGGGAGGAAAAAGAAAGAGAAAGAAAAGCGCGCGGTCGAAGAAATTGAGAGATTCTACTCCACGAATAAGATTCGGAAGTTTTACCAAAAGGTAAAAAAAATATGCCACGGACACTATGCTGAGGATTTGGAAAGATCATTTCTACAGACTGTATAACGGCGATGACGGGCCAAATACCGCTGTTAGGCGGTCGAAAATGGTCGAACGAAAGTATACCCGATGAATGGAATTTCAGCATTGTTTGTCCGATTCCCAAGAAAGGAACTGAACTGCCTCCTTAACATCGCATATAAGATCTTATCTTCCGTATTGTGTGATCGCCTGAAGCCGTTCGACAACAACCTGATAGGTCCATATCAGTCCATATCTGGCTTCAGGCCAGGAAGGTCCACCACTGACCAAATATTCACACTATGGCAGATCCATGAGCTTCAGATCGAAACACACTACCTATTCATCGATTTTAAGGCGCTATGACAGCATGGCGATTGCAATGGGGGATAGTTAGCTCATTGGACTATCACGCAGAGAGCCTGAGTTCGATTCCTGGCTGGGTCACCAACAATTTTTCGGCGGGCAATCGCAAACTCCCGAAAGTAAAATTCCAACGAAAAAGTTACTAAGGAGTGCCGTTCGGAGTAGGCTATTAACCATAGGCCCCGCTCAGATGTGACGAAAATGACAACATGAGCAACAAAAATGAGTGCCAGGAAGCTAGGCCATGGCCCATACCGGGCTGCCATCGCCACAGTATTTTTTTTATTTTTTATGATAATCTATAGAGACGAGCTATACAGAGCAATGTCTAGTTTTGGCATCCCTGCCAAACTCGCCCTTATGTACAAGATGACGACGGGGAATGCATGCATCTCCGGTAAAGATCACACTGAGAGTTTCAAGGGATGCACTGTCATGCAATGTCCTAGACAAGAGGAACGATCTTTCAAAATCACTCAATTAGTCGCATACGCGGATGATATTGATATAATTGAAAGAAAGCAACGTGATGTCAGTGGCGCCTTTGAAAATATTGTGACGGAAGCGGCGAAAATGGGTTTAACGGTCAACGAGGGCAAGACCTATTATATGATGTTAAGCAAATAGACAGTACATCACCCTCGATAGATATAACTTTAAGGTAAGTAGCTAAAGACTGTGTGTGAGATTTAATGACGAACTGCACGAACCGTACAACGACATCGACTTAAAGTCTGTCACTGTCAAAAAGTGTTCGAATCCACTGCGATGAACAATGCAGTAGAGCAAGATTGCCACTTAAGTGGTGCATGCAAGTGGAAGAAGACCGTACGCTAGTACGAATCTGGAGATGGGTAGCGGAAGATCGGGCTGGCTGAAGACGCATGTTTGCACCACTTTATGTGAAAGTAAGTAAATCTAAGCTACAAATTTTTAATAATTTACTTACTTTAAGTGGCGCTACAGTCCGGGGTGGACCTGGACCTCAGTTAACAAGCGTCTCCAGTCAGCTCAATTCCTGGCTAGCTGCATTCAGTTTCGCACGCTAAGTTGGCTGAGGTCCCCTTATACCTGCGTTCGACACCTGAGTCTTGGCCTTCTACTGCGCTGTCCCTTGGGAGCGGATTTGAAGACCTTACGGACAGGAGCATTGCTGTCCATACGCTCTACATGACCCAGCCACCTCAGTCTTCGGATCTTCACTCTTCTGGTTAGGTCGATGTCGGTGCACAGTCCGTAGAGTTCATTGTTGTATCTCCTCCTCCACTCACCGTCAATGCAGACGGGACCGAAAATCACTCGAAGAATTTTCCTATCAAAGCAGCCAAGGGCACCCTCATCCAATTTTTATAATGTCCATGTCTCTGCACCATAGAGCAGGACTGGGATTATTAAGGCCTTATATGGGTCATTTGTTTTTCGACGAAGGGCTTTGCTAGTCAATTGCCTTCTTAACCCAAAGAAGCAGCAATTGGCAAGAGTTATTCTTCGCTTGATCTCAGCGCTGGTGTCGTTGTCTGTATTTATAGCGGATCCTAGGTAGACAAAGCCCTTAACTACCTCAAAGTTATATCTGTCGAGGGTGACGTCGCTGTTGGTTGTCCTTTTTGCTTGACAGCATATATTTGCTCTTGCCGTCATAGACCGCTAAACCCATTGTCGCCGCTTCTGTCTCAATACTCGCGAAATCGCCACTGACATCACGCTGCTTATGTAATATAATTTTTAATTACTTTTGTATATATGCAGCACGTCATTCCGAAAATCCATTTTGGCCGACAGCCTTTAAGTCGTCGATTAGTGTTAACAAGCTGATAAGTGTAAACTAAAAGTCTGTTCTTAGTTCACAGATTGTGCTCAATGGCCTCTGTACCAAGAAGCAGACTAACGGCAAAGAGCTCGGAAGGCACCAGGAACGTTGTTATTCTTGAACTCAGAACTATCGACTTTGCACTACAATAACAAAGACTATCAAGCTCTTACCCAAAATACCAATATTTCAACCCCAGCTCATGTTGTTTGGCGAGCTTAAATATGCTATCGAAAGTTGTGTCATCAAAGGCACCCATCCGAGACCAGGTAGTATGTGTAGAATTTTTAATTGCATAGGAACGAAAACTGACTGCCTTATTCTGTATGAAACCTGTGCATCGCAGAATTAAATGAAATTGTGGCGTCTTCTTGGCAGAAATCTTTGTATGCCTCTAGGACATAGAGGCTTGGCCGACAACGTCAATATACAACTTCAACGCCAATTTATTTTATATAAAAATTATTTTGACATCTCAGGAATCCAGTATTAGGGTTGTGTTTTCCTAACTCTGGCGGTTTGCTGTTCATTCCACAGGGTAGTGACACACTCTTACTCTAAAACTAATACGTTTTGCTTCGTTTAAACTGATTTTCTCAATGGTGGCTTCCATACTCCTAAATCGACTTTCTCAACGGTGGCTCCCATATGCGTATCACTGATGGCAAAACACCATAAATCAGATTACTGCAGGATAAACCCAAAACAAGAAGAAATTATCTACAGTCAAAGCCAGCATTCTCCCTTCGATTTACGACTTTGTTCCACCCTAAAATATTTGATTAATTCTAAAACAAAATCCAAAGAGTCCTTCTCTGGTATTGTTTCCTACAGGGGACATTTCAAAAATAACTGTTATCCTCCCACTTGGTTCGAAATTTACTTTCCACTATTAAATTCACCTAACAACAGTGTGTGTCCTTAGTGACAATGGAATTTTCAATTTCAGAAATTGCCGCCACGGTCTTTTCGCTTTTCTCACGGTTGCAATTCTTGTGAATACCGGAAACATAAAATTAGACTTCCTCATACGTGCAACGTTTATTACCTACCCCCATCCACCGCCCATCCAACAGACTTCACATGCATTTCATGCATCTCCTCTTCAATGATAGGAAGCACGCTCATTTGTAAACATTAAACAGTTGAATTAGGGCCAAAAGTGTCTGTCTCGACCATAGGATAGAGAAGACAGCCGGCTACAGGAGTTACCAAAGTTGCCGGAGTTACCAGAACAACCACACCACACTAGAATCCTTTTGTCAGAGAAATCTGCAACAACATATGCAATTCGTGTCCTAAAGGTGTCGGATGCTACAGAGCCAGTCACTCCGGTTGTACGAGTATGTACCTTATGCAGCTTCTTCTTCTTCATCCTCATCGTCCTGCTACAGGTTAATGAGAAAAGTTTTATGCCTTTTTGGAGGAGACTAGAGCTCCATTAAGTGCACACGTCGAGTTTTCGGGCCAAGTGAGTTTTTGAATGTGTAAAAGGGGGTTGATGGTTGGTCTGAGTCTTTTCTTCTCTCAACTCTGCATCAGTTGGCCTGTTGTCATTCTTCCATAGTTTCTTCCTGTTAGTGCTTCTACCTACTGCAGTTAGGCTATAGCACCTCCTGGTGCAGTACTAAATATTGCAATGAAAATCCAGGATAATTTACACTCTTGCAAATGTGAATGGGCTAAGTATCCTTGAATGGATACATGGTTCTAGTGCTACTACGTATGATCCTGGTGCTAGAGCTGTTGCCGTTAACGGTTCCTGAACATGGTTCACATGAAGTGCTTCGTCGCTCACCTTCTGATGGCAACGACGATGACGACGGTGGCGACCAGATGTCTTTTGTTGTTAGTGTTTTTTTTTTAATGCCTTTTTTCTTGCTCCTGTTCGTTTACTGTTCACTGCTCCTGTGTTCAGTGTTGATTCGCCTTCTCTCATTTAGTTCTTTGGTAGTCCATAAAGGGATGAAAGTCATAATTTGCTGCGAAAGCACTCTTGCACGTACATACGTATCCACTGTAGGGCATCTGGAATGGGATAATACTCGTATGTGATGGAGAAGCAGGATGGTTTTACAGATTCTTGAAGAGAGTAATAGAACTCATTTTCGTTATGCCAGGCGACTTCCGAAGGCAAGCAGGAGTGATGATAAACTTTTCACTAATGTGAATCCGGATTAGCTAGGCTAATTGGCCATTCTGAATGTGGTAGCTTGTTTGGCAAAGTGTTTCCGGAAATTCACCGGTTAGAAATGATTTTACCTGCGAAAGGAGTTTCAAAGATTCGTTTGTGAGTTTGAACAATTGCTCGTTATGCTTGATGAATAGGTTTTAGATGAATAAAATCACAATTTGAATTAATGTATTTCTAATGAAATTGTTGGGTTATCCACTTTTAGTGTTCGTATTACAAGTGTAGGATGAGTGGTCTATCAATCATGTACAATGAAATAGACCGAATGTTGCTTACCTCATTTGGTTTGCAATTAAAAATTATTGCTTCATACAGAATGAGACCTCGGGATACGGTACTGACATCCAGCAGAGATCGAAGAGCAGGTGTTCATTCGCCTAGCATATTCTAGACAGAGGAGTCGATATTTTCAAGCTTTTCTTGGTCAACAGGTGAACCAAAAGCTACTCGAAAATGTTCTCCATCTCCCTATTCATGAAATTGCTTTCGAACAAAAAGAATAAAACAAATAAAAAATAAACACAAAATGGCCCACTTTGCCTTTTGACTGGGCTAATCCGGACTTGAAGGAATCAGATCTTCTTCACTCAACCAACAAATATTTTGGTGCACAAAAAACATCTTTTTCACCGCGGCTTGAAACCGCTCTACTAAACCTGAGACGTTCAATACTGCCGTGTGCTACGAGTTCCACGAGCTAAGTGGAAGATTAGCGGCATCGCAAAGATATCCTGTATAAGCCCTTTCATGTCAAGATAGAGGAACGCTTTAGGGGAGACGAAGCCCTTCAAGCGCGCACTCTCATGATATAACTAGTTGGGGTAGTAGGCCCCAGATATCAGGTTATTCGACGAGGTCATTGCTCTTGCAATATGCCTTCGACTCCACTTAATAGCGAAGTTATCCACTCTATTTAGATTCGCTCTGTTGTATAGGACCTCATTGAAATATAATTTCATGTACTCCGGTTCTTTAAAGGCGAAGGCAGACCCAAAATTAACACCCAAATCTTTTCCATTAAGCTTGCTCTCACATTAAACCACACTGGACACCCATATACCAACATGGGCCGGATGAGGGCCATGTAGTAGATAACTTTCACCCTCACTTCGAGTTAGCTGCTATAAAACAGTCTCTTTGTAAGGGCAAAGGCACCTTTGACTCTGGCCAGAGCAGAATCTCGATCTTGTTAAAATATAGATATTGGTCTAGCCAGATTCCAAGATATCTTACTACATTTTGACAAGCAAGTGGCTGGCCGTGTTGTCCAATGAGAATTTTCACCAATTTTTCCTGGTGTCCCTAGGGGCACCAGATAGCGGCGTCCTAAACAGAATGGTTTCGCCTAATTTGTTCGAAGTCACGTTGCAAAAGTATGTTAATGACCTTGACTTTTGGATCTGTTCTGTACGCTATCATGTTGTCTGCGTACGCTATGCTATGGGGAAGCGAACCTATCAAATCACTTGTGTAAATGTTGAATAAGATCGGTGAGTTAACTGCACCTTGTTGCAGACCGTTCTTAATGTGAAATGTTCCAGCAGAAGTCGCATCGCCATTTTTCACGATAAACTGTCTCTAGGTAAGTCTGTAGGTATACAAAAGTGGTTTACTGATGCGCAGTCTGGTCAGCTTATAAAAAAGTCCCTCTAACCATACGGTGTCGAAGGCCTTTTCCAGGACAACCTATCTCAGGGTTTTAGTTTACACGAATGTCGTACTGTTTGAGCCATTGTTCTTTGATTTCTTATCCTTGCGACTGCATAAGCCCATCTCCCATACGGCCTTATAGGCTTTTGAGATATTGTACTTCTGGTTTTGGCATATGAAATATGTATAATCCTTTCAAGTATGATAGTGAAGAAGTCCTTGGCAGGGCGGCATTGTGTTCTTTTTTTTCAAATCTGGTGTGGTGCTAGTTCCAGGTTCTATGGAGACCCAAACTTGGGACCTTTTGGGCATCGTAGGTTCGCTGTAAATGGGCCATGCAGCAATAAAACATTTTGTTGCTCCAAAATGGCAAAATACGCCTTGCGTGCTTTACATCAAAATTTATGATTTCTACAAGAACAGTTATTAGAAGTAAATGAAATTTGATAGAGGGAACATGATATCCAACCCTAGGAAACTGACAACTGCTCTCTGGTCTGCCCTGGGAAACCAATGCATACTACACGGGAATATTAGGTAAGATTCTTAAAGCCATTCTTATGTCCTATTCACCTAGATGTGACTGGATATTTTCGGCGACGTGCAGGTCCGAAAAACTAAATTTTATTTTGTGCTTCGGTATCCCAATTTACACAGATGAGGATGATAATCACTGAGGGCCACCATCAATTCATGGAAGATATTGGGTGATAAACGTCATCGAAATCAGCAACACTACTTCCAAAATATAATGAACATACATGCCATCGGGGATACAAGAACGGATAACCCCGAAAGATTTGTTAACTTTTGCAATGTCAACCACCTGATCACAGCTGCTAATAAGCTTATATCTATTTCCCTTATGGATTCCTGTTCACCGATTTCGAGCAAGTATTGTACAGCTAGAGACGATAGATGTCTACCCTTTCGCGGGAGAGGAATACCAGAAACATTATTCGGTATTGTACAGACTACCTATGATGCCGAAAAATATCATGCGATAGAAAGCGGAATGGTATCCGATAAATTTGGAGTTCACAGCTAAGTTCTTTATTTCTTACTTGGTAGGGCTACAGTTTGGGGTGGACGTGGGACTCAACTATCCGGTTTTGTCTTTAAATATCTGCTTTCATCTTCGCGCGCAAAGTTGGTTGAAGTCCAATTCAACTTGGTGTCGCTCTTCTCTACATGAGGCAGCACCTCACTCATTGGACATTTACTCTTCTGGCTAAGTTGATTTGCTTGTACAGCTCCTACAATTTGAGGGTGTATCTACTCCTTCAATCACCACATATGCAGACACGGAAAATTTTTTTTTCTCTTGAAGAAGCCAAGAGCTGCAGCCTACGTAGACAAAGTCCTTCACTACGTCAAATTTATATCTGCCATGGGCGACGTTCGGTCCGAAACTTCGGTGTTGGGTGTCCTTTTGCCTGACAGCATAAATGTATTTGGTCTTGCCCTCATTGTCCGCTAAACCCATTTTATCCGCTTCTCCTTAATACTCGCGAAAGCGCTATTGACATGTCTTCTTCCGATAATGTCAATATCTTCGGCGTATGTGAGTAATATGATGGACTTTTGCGCGATTGTGCTGCTTGCGTTTGTGCGTCAGTTTTGTCCTATTTCTTCAAGAATGATGTTGAAGAAATCTTATGAGAGTGCATTGCCATGTCTAAATCCTCTGTTGACATCAAAGGTCTCCGTGAGATCTTTAAAGACCTTGATGGAGCGGCATGCTGGTCTCCACAGGTAGCGTCATAGTTCAGAGGATATCCTTTCTAAAGGATTGGACAAACAATGCTGAGGCTCCGTTCATCGGGCATACTTTCGTCCGATCATATTTCAGAAATGAGTTGGTGTATGCTCCCTACCAAGTCATCGCCTGCCGCTTTGAAGAGCTCGGCAGTCAGGCCATCCGCTCCAGCAGCTTTGTTGGATTTCAGCTTAGATACTGCTATCTTCACTTCTTCCAGGTCAGGTGAACGGAATTGTTGGTCTTCATCGTCCAGATTGAAAGGTTCATTCTACCTAACAGCGGTATTTGTTTCACAGAAATGACCTTTCCAAATCTACAGCATCCACAGGGACTCTACCACGATGTTCCCCTGTCGTCTCTACACGCTTCGGTTCGGGGCTTGTGCCCATGGCATGTTTTTTTTACCTTCTGGTAGAACTTCCGAATATCATTGCTGGAGTAGCATCTCTCAATTTTCTCAAACGAACGCTTCCCATGCTTTCTTTTTTCTCCTGAGAAGCCTGTATTCATCACTCCTCTTCTGGTCATAGAGGTAGTGAGCAGCTCTATAGTGTCTATGCAGCGCCACTTTGTATACACCTGGCTAAACTGCATGTGTTGCAGGAACTCGTTATCACGGATTTCGCTCTATTGGTCGAGTGAGACCCAGCACATTAGAAGCGGCATCCCTGATGGCTTTTTGGCAGTGTTGCCACTGGTCATCGATGCCTGATGCCTGATGCCGAAGCCAGTGGAGCTCTAAAGAGATAAGTCGGAATTCCTCACAGCATTAGGCTATCTTGTTCGGGATATCTGCAACCGTAATTTGGTTTCAACTAGTCGATGGTCCAAAACGATGTTGGCCCTTTGAAATCATAGACGAGTACCTTGATTTGATTGCAATGTATTCGTAGCTGGGACACTGCTAGTGAGCCTGTCCAAGAACTCTTTTGTGTTCAAGCTCTTTTCTGTGGGGCAGTGTGAGCATATAAGGCTATTGTTGGCAAATTTAGCCTTGATACGAATTGCTACGAGGTGTTCGTTAACATGCCGAAATTTGAAAACTTCTTGCCTAAGTCTGCCTCAGATAACAAATTCGCATCCACTTGAAACAGACTACATATGACTTCACACCATTTGTCTAGTCTGATGAGATTTGACTGAGATGTGAAGACATAGAACAAAAAAAAAACAACACTGTGGCGCTGGCAGCCCGGTATGGGCCATGGCCAAGCTTCTTGACACTAAAGCTTGAAGTTAGGGAAGTAGTGGCTAGAAAGTGAACAATACAAGCAAACTTAAAACATCTTAATTGATGTCTTGGGAGCATTTTCAGACGAACCAATAATCGACGACTAAATCTGCTTATCTCATTATTTAAGAAAGAGCTTCATGGAAGGCTAACATGCGGAGAGACAGTCGAAAAGAAATCGAGATCTTTAGGAATGACTTGGCTGAAACTCAAGCTCGTAGATGCACTCCAAGAGGTCAAAGGATCTAAGTTAACTTAGTGAGATAGTTGATATTCGGCCTCAGACGTAAGTTTAGGCTAAGATGGAGCCGTTAAGATGGGCTCCCTTCTTGAGAGTAAGCCAAACGTTTCTTGGCTGTAAGGTGCTGCCCTTCCTACGACATAACGTCGTCGTTCACTGTTTCCTTTTGCGTATTTGTCTGCCTCGTCCAGCGACAATTAAAATTTGTTGGACTTTCAGAAAAGCTCTATTTGTAGACATGGTTTTAATCCTCTTCTCCATGTTTCTTACCAACACTTTATCCTCTCATTTCAGCTTACCATAATTTAAAATATTTGTAGGTGATACCACTGCCTAATGGCTCGGCGATTCAGCGTCTTATCTTTACACCTAAATCACCGATTGTGGTAATCTTTAAAGGGGCACTTTGTAGCAGTCCCAGCAATCCTCAGAATCGTATAGACTATACCTAATAGTTGAACAAACCCCATCGTCGTAAAACCTTCTCATATAAATTTCAGATAAAATCTTTACAACCCAGCCAGGATAATGATTCAATCAAACTTGCCCAAAGAAAACAGAAATAATTAAATTTTACTACTCTCCGGCTCCGATATCCCCAAACATAATCCAATCCACCCTCGAAATTCATTTATAAAAAAGGTTCTGACTTCAACTTCCAACTTCCGTCATGTGTCCTTTCATCAAAAATACCAATCAAATGGTCCCTCCTTCCATTTCTCTCCAAAAAAAAAAAAAACAGGAAGCAAATTGAATCGAAAACATCACCATGCTGATTGACACACACGAACGATTATCCTAGGAACGCAGTATGACCATCACTACCAATTCACCACCGACCGGTACGTAGGTTGCGTTCAATACAAAGCCATGTCCTTATTGCGAGGTAAAAGTCTATCCTTACAAGCCATCTCCGGCATTGTTAATCCACTCTGAAACTAAAAGTCAGAACTTTTATTATGTTACCTCCATAAAAGTGCCACCGTATAATTGTCCAATGAATGATGTCCCTTCACTTTGGACTGACTTATAGCCACACACACACAAATATAAACACAAATACCGATTGTTGCTATGAGAACACTAGTACTCGTAGCTAGTAGCTGTGACTAGAGGAAATTCGTAATCCGAAGGACATTTCATTTATATTTATGAGGAGACGACTGAAAGCTCAGCTTTAGCTTTGGTGTTTGTTGTTTGGCCTGCCCGAATATGCCGGGTTAGTTGGTCTGCCTCGTCCTACTTATCTGACCAGGGACAAATATGCAGCTAACTTCTCATCCATAGTGACCGAAGAGCAAATACAGATCCTGGTAATCAATCTTGACACAAAATCAATACCTAAGGCGCAATCAATAGAGATAGAGAGATGGAGGGAAGGCGAAAAAACCAAAAGCAGCGAGATAGAGAGAGAGAATGCCTGCCAAAGGCTACAGGAGAAAGTCGGTAAGTCCAACAGGGGCATAGTCAATTGTATGCGCTTTAAAGTCACACCACCCATCTGGTTGTCCTTCCGTAAATGTCACAAATAAAATTCTTTGATTCTAATCAATGTCTGTCTGTCTGTTTAGGGAATTGATGGCATGGTCCATTCCATATCGGGTTTTTCATCTTATATGTTGTTGTTGTTGTGTGTTTCACACAGGACGGACGAATTGTCTGTCCACATTCAGCCACGACACGACTTTTAGATAAATAGCCTTTCCCCTTGCCAGCGTGTTGGATCTGAATGTAGAGCGAGCGCCAGTTGAAGTAAGAGCTGGCAGTGTCCATTTAAACAGATGGGACACACATCATTTGGGATTAACTCAATTTGTTGCTTTTCAACTTGCGTCTATCAGAGCTGTTGTTGGGCGATAGCTCTTAAGTTGTTACCCTGCCTGCCTGACTGGTACAATTCTACTGTTCGCCTGTGTACTGTTTTATCCAAGTTGGTCTGGAAAGAGAATGGGATTGGGATACAATGTACAATATTATACATATGTTTGTTCTTCTTCGATGTCCTCTTAGTTCTCTGTCGCCATCGACATTTTGTATGGGATGGTACTGTTCAGTCCTGATCCCGTATGTCTTTTTAACCAAACTGCTCGGATATACTTTGTATCTGAGGGTATCCTTTTTGTTGATGTTTGATGTATCCTTGAACAAATAAATCAATAGAGAAGTTTTCTGCCACTATCTTTCGATATGTTGATGTGAGTTTGTCTATTTGTTGGTTTGTCTGTGTGTATAATCCTTTTCAGTGTTGGCAACCTTTCAAGGAAAATAAAAAAAAGGACAATGGTGCTCCTTGTGAGTGTGAAGAAGTTTGTTTCGTTCTTGTCCGGTGGTTAATTTGAGTGTAAATTTGATTATCTCTTCTTCGAAGAGGATACTGATCGTTGTGGATAAAGTTTAAACGTGACAAGAAGACCGTTCCCTAACATTGAAATGAGGCTTACTAAAGGAGAAAATTAGTCTTATGGGTTTTTGGTAATGTGTGTTGATGCCTTGGAGTTTCGGTTGATTGGTTCTTGACATTCTTCTTCAACCTTTTTCCTGGTTCTTCGGGGATTTGCGAATTTTCCCTCTTTGAAAAAAATCCCCCTTCATATGACCTGAATGTAAGTATCGCGCACTAGTACGGTGGAAAGCAACAAATAAGAAAACGAAGGGAAAATTAGCGGCAATTCATAGAACGGCTTTCATAACAACTGCAGGTGCGCTTTGTACAACCCCTACGGTAGCATTGGACACAAGTAGTGTCTTCCACCAGCGGTAAGCTATTGCAGATGAGATCGGTACCCGGGAGAGATATTGCTATCCACATCTACAGCCAAGCCACTCTTAAGGCAATGGAATCGATCAACAGCAATTTTGATATAGTCAGAGGCTGTCGCACAGTGCTCAAAGCATTATGCATTCAGAGCCGGGTATGACTGCCCTGGATGCCAGAACACTGCAGTTTAGAAGGAAATGAATAAGTGAATGAGTTTGCAAGAAGAGAAGAGCTACTCGATAATAGTGAGGTTGCCAACATCAAACCACCCCTCTGGGTAGTAAGGGATACTATCAAGGAGAAAACCATAAAGACTGCTAACCTAAGGTGGTCCAATCTTGAAGGTCATAGTGTATTGACGGTAAAAGATCTATGGAGTTAGTAAAATAAACAGGGATAAGCTTAGGACAATAATAGGACACTGTCTACTGCTGAAACGCGCGAAGAGACTTTAATTGTCAGATACGGGCATTTGTAGATTCTGCGGCGATCTGCAAGCAGTTGAGGACATAACACACATACTGTGTGAATGTTAGGCAATATCGGGATGTCAAAGGAACTTCTTAGGAAAAATGTTTTCTTGAAAATCTAGAGGAAATAGGAGGCACGAATTTCAAGGGCCTTCTTGGCTTCTGCAAAGAAATTAGATGTTTTACCAGCGACATTGTTTAGGTTTTTGCCAATTAATTCAACAGGTTCTACAAGGATCGCGAAGGGTCCGTTTTGTTGCCAAATGTTTGCGTGATGACACAGCCCTGTTTTAACCTACCTAACCTATGGCTTGGATTGGGCTTTTTTGAAAATTTAAAATCTTCATAGGTCTTGTACATTCGCTGGTATAAATGTGTACCACTCTTAATGATGCAGTTCTCTGTGACATGCTATAAGCTCGAGATTTGTTTTTTTAAGTTTTTTGACCACAAAATTAGTATTAAGAGGCCATGAGACGCTCAAGTCTTTAGATCAATTTGAAATCTTTGGCGGAGATTTTGAGAATTTTCACAAGGATTAGGATTTCTCTGAGGAACTGTCATCTCCTTAAGGCACCTTAAGCCATGGATTCACTTAAGGTGTGTTCCACAGTTTGTTCGTCTTCCATGCAAAGATTGCATTTTGTTCCCTGAAAAAGAATATTTTGTTTAGGTGTTGATTCCCAACAATATTTCCATCGCTTTGGTGCACCCCAACTCAAACGTCATCCTGGGCTGTCAGCACGCACTTCCACTTTTGGGCATGGCATGTATGCTGCACCGCGAACGAAATATATGCGCCGCCATGAAATATCCTGTAGCGCTAACAAAATACCGAATAACCACGAAATAATCTACCGAACTACACAGAGGAGAAAAAATTCAATGGAAATAACCTCGCCGAAATACATCAAAAACGCAGACGGTCACTTACTAAAAAATGAAAAGGAAATTTGTGACCGGTGGCTTGAATACTGCAAGGAGTTGCTTAACAAACAGTTTCCACGTGATATCGTGCCGACAGCTGGTCTATTCGAGGAGGAAGTTTCGGACTTTTCAATCGAAGAAATAAGTATAGCAATCGGAAAAATGAAGCGGGGGAAAGCGGCGGGACCAGAAAGAATCCCATCAGAGTTTTGGTCGAAGATGGAGGGAATCGGCAGCAAATGGCTATCGAAACTTTTTAATAATATAAAATGTGGACAACCTATGCCGAATCAATGGAGAAGTAGCTTCTTGGTTCCATTATACAAAGGAAAAGGCGACACTCAAGAATGCAACAACTACTGTTCAATCAAGCTCATGTCACACACAATGAAAATCGTCGAAAGAGTCTTAAACGAACGTCTTCGGCAAATAATAAAGCTCGATAATAGCCAGTGTGGATTTGTTGAAGGAAGATCGATGGTGGACGCTATCCAAAGCCTACGAATAATAATGGAAAAGCACCGAGATTCGTCTAAGGACTTACATATGGTATTTATCGACCTCGAGAAAGCATTCGGTCGAGTGCCTAGGGATCTCATATGGGCCGCGCTGAGGTCTCAAAACGTACCGGAAACGTATGTTAGAATAATACAAGACATGTACGGAAACGTGAAAACTGTGGTTAAAAGCTCTGCTGGACTAACGAGAGAATTTCCAGTTAATGTCGGAGTGCGTCAAGGAAGCGTACTTAGCCCTTTCCTCTTTAACGTAGTATTCGACTATCTTTTAAACGACTGCATGCGCGAAGCAAATGTAACGCCAATTCTCTTCGCTGACGACCCAGTTATACTTAGCGATAACGTCGAAGATTTACAGAACGCCTTAGATTCATGGAGAAATGCGCTAGAGAGAAACGGGTTTAAAATAAGTCGTTCAAAGACGGAGCATTTGACGTGCCCATTTGCGCATCCGTTGCGACCTGTTCCGGATACTCGTATAATGTTAGACGGAATAGTTCTTCCGAAAAGCACTATCTTTAAGTACTTAGGATCAATCATTAACATGGAAGCGAAATGTGACGACGACGTAAACCACAGAGTGAGTGTGGGATGGATGAAATGGCGGGAAAATTCGGGAATCTTTTGCGACCGAAAATTTCCACTTAAATTAAAGGGGAAACTCTACACCACGGTTGTTAGACCAGCTCTTATATACGGTTCACAGTGCTGGACAATGTACGAAGCGTTTAAAAACAAAATGACGGCAGCGGAAATGAAAATGTTAAAGATGTCTAGTGGAGTCACTAAACGCGATTGTACGAGGGCGGGTCAATAAGTCCGTGACTTTTTGAATTTCTGACCTCTTTACTGAAACAGCAACACTGCTCCTGTCAACAGGCATCTGTCAGTTGACTCCTGTCAAAATTTAAACTTGCTGCGTCAGTTAGTTTGTGTTTGACAGCTATTTTTAACAGACTACTCACTAATTTGAGGAGAAAATGGAAAAAAGTGAATTTCGTGTGCTTATTAAGCATTATTTCTTGCGAAAAAAAACCATTACCGAGACCAAGGCTAAGCTTGATAAATACTATGGGGACTCTGCACCATCGATTTCAATGGTAAAAAAGTGGTTTACTGAATTTCGTTGTGGCCGTACAAGCACTGAAGATGCCGAACGTCCTGGACGCCCAGTTGAGGTCTCTACACCCGAAACAATCGAAAAAATTCACGATATGGTGTTGGCCGACCGAAGATTGAAAGTGCGAGAGATTGTGGAAGCCGTAGGGATCTCGCATGGCTCAGTGGTTTTAATTTTGAATGATCACTTGGGCTTGAGAAAGCTTTTCGCAAGATGGGTGCCGCGTTTGCTCACAGTCGACCACAAACACATGTGCAGTTGCCATGGCAAAAATCCATGAATTGGGCTATGAATTGCTCCCTCATCCACCCTATTCTCCAGATTTGGCTCCGAGCGACTACTTCTTGTTCCCAAACCTGAAGAAATGGCTTGGTGGAAAAAGATTTGACTCCAATGATGAAGTCATCTCGCAAACAAAGGCCTATTTTGAGGACCTCGACAAATCATTTTTTTTGGAAGGGATAAAAAAATTGGAGAAGCGTTGGACAAAGTGTATAGAGCTCAAGGGAGACTACGTTGAAAAATAAAATTATTTTTTTATCAAATAATCTGTGTTTTAATCCTAAAGTCACGGACTTATTGACCCGCCCTCGTATTAGATCTACGCATATAAGAGGAAGTCTACATATAAAGAACTCGGTAACCGAACAGCTTGAGGCGAAAAGAATAAGTAAGTATTGCCACGTTCAAAGAAGATCTGCGGAAAATCCGGTTAAAAAGGCACTATCAACTACGGTCACTCCAACTGTAAGAAAACGAGGTCGGAAAAAGAATTCCTGGATTTCTCAGATGGCAAATGCGCAACAACGTCTGGGGTTAACCACTGAAGCGATCCAGGACCGAGCATTATGTAGACGCGTTCTGCGGTCTGCGACATTAGCCAACCCCATAAGCGGAGCAGCAGCGATGCAGTAAAAATGGGAAACTCGTTACGCATAAGTTCGTATAACGAGGAAAGGGTTAATAAAAGGATAAGAAGAAGAAGAATCTACCGAACTGTCATAAGAATAACAGGCAGCAGGTCAATGAACATACCGCCTCGCTAAAACCTACACTAAGTCCACAAGAGACTGGGAAAGGATCACTCCAACCACCTTCAATCAAATGGGAGTGCTGTCAACACATGAAGTGAGAGACCATCAGCGATAGAGCCATCCCGTTCCCACAATGAAAAGTATTGGGCATTGTTAACAAATGTTAAAGTATATGGTAAGTGCATTATAAATGAACCTTATGGCACATAAGATGCAAGGCAGGGTCAATGACCATATACGTACCAATGTAAAGAAAAACCAGCTGTTTAACAAGATTACTAGGTTAGTGCGTAGAGGAAATTGGCACAGTTGAATCCACCTCGTCATCAAGTATAGACCAATAAATAAAATAAGAAATTCTAAACATTCGGAGACTTCTTCTCCAACCATTTTAATTAATCTCGGCTCATTTAGCCCAGATTATGGTCCTTCGAGCCGGAAATGACTTAAGAATCGGAAATGGCAGTGTCATGTTTAGAATCCCACCGGTTTTCTGATATAATGCCTTTTAAGTTTTAGGAATCTTTTCCAACGTTTTTGTTTAGCGTAATTAAGTTGGCTGAGTTGGGGATGGAACAGAACGGCTAAAGAGTGATGAAACAATTACCCGAATCGAATCGAATCGTCGGCTACTTGACAGCTCGTTAGTATATGAATGGGGAAACCCTCTATTCTCTTATCGAGGATGATCGCATATCCAGTGATATATATTTGCGATTGAAATATCTTGAGACTTTTCATATTGCTTGCGGAATCCTGATGTTTAGACCAAATATGTCTACGTCCACCCTGGTGTTCATATTTGACCCATCTGTAAGATTTTCCGAGCAGTTTTTGTTGTTCCTTGCTTTTAGGCTTGATATCATTATACTCAACCTTCTGCTGAAGCACAGAATCTTAGGTTGATGGTCGTTTGAAGCGCAAATCATGTCAAATTCGGGGATTCCCGGGAGAAGATTCATTTGAACCATGTGATCTGAGTGATTAATCTCTCCTGATTGTTTTTTAGTCTGCCCAAGGTGGTAATTGCAATGCCACTTGACTTTTCGGGTTCGGGAAATCCCCAGGTCTTGCCATATAGCTTAGTAAAAATCATAAGTATAGCTTTTCTGGGGTTAAATGAGGGATTTAAAAGAACCTCTTGATGAGCAGAGATTTCTGGCAGTTTTTATAAGTTCTGGCAGTTCTTTCTCCGAGATATTTACGTAGATCTTCTCGGTTCTCGATTGACTTTGGTTAAACGGGTCTTGTATAGTTCCCAATTTTGGATGTGTTTGGATCCATTAAACATTTTTCTCACCATTTTATGCAATTGTATGAATCCACTTACCAAGGTGGAATTATTTCCAAAACGGCCTAATATTGTAGAAATAACGATCAACGATAATTTGAGATCTGTGCGTCAACTGATTGGGACTCTGCCCGTTGTTCTACAACGTGGACTTGGCCAGTAGCGCAAAAATGTAACATCTACCATACAGCTTGCCATGCCAAACAATGGTTCCGGGTAAATTCTTTCGCGAGCGGCCTAAAATTGTAACTGGAGGTTCGACCAAAAGTGTAATTATGGTTTTTTAAAATGTGTATAACTGGATGGCAACGATTAGTATAAAGCCTCGTAGAAGTAGCATTTTCCGACAGGTGCTGGTTCTTTAAATGACGAGAATGAGCCTCTGCAGCCGAACATCTTGCAGCTCTGCTAATAAGTCCTACTTCACGCCTCCCCGTGGCGCCACTAAGAATCTCACTGGAGACTGCGAAGTGATATTGGACAAATGGCGTGTTTCCTGCGCCATAAATCGGGGTTAGTGTCGGAAAAACAAAATAAGACCTTATCCGGGCTACTCCGACATATTTGGAGCACAGGCCGGAAAGGATTTCCAGGACTTAGTCAGGGTCTTGGAAAAGAGATGGTGGCGGACGAGCCCTATATGGGCCAACGGCAGCGCTCACATCCCGGAACTGGTTACTGGCTTCGGTGTAACCGACCCCTCGTCCTAGGGGCATTAAAAATGGAACTGGTCCTCCAGGTTGGGGGTTGTGCCGCCGGGGTAACTGCCCGGCCATTTAAAAAAAAGGAAGTTACGAAGCATTAACAAGCCTCGGATATGGACGGATTTACTGTTGACAACCCACGCAAACGATTTAAGGACAATGAGCTTCGGATATGCACGTGGAATGTTAAATCTCTTAATAGACCACGTGCAGCCGAGCAACTAGCGGAGGCCCTAGACTGCTGCAAAGCAGACATAACCGCCATCCAAGAAATGCGATGGGATGGGCCGGACAAAAAGAAGATGAAAAACTGCGACATCTACTACGGCAATTGCTATCGACGGCAAAAGCAGCGCTTATTTGGATGCGGATTTGTTGTCGGAGGCAGACTAAGGCGAGAAGTCGTCAGCTTCCGGCATGTGAGCGAGCGCCTCGAAGCAATCCGCATCAAGGCTAAATTCGCCAACATAAGCCTTATATGCGCGCATGCCCCCACAGAGGAGAAAGATGACGACACCAAGGATGCCTTCTACGAGCTCCTCAACAAGACCTTCGAGCAATGCCCTAGCTATGACATTAAAATTGTCCTCGGTGAGAGGGTATCTTTGGTGGAACAATCGGAAAATATAGCCTGCACAACACCACCCCCGATAACGGATTCAGGCGAATCGACTTTGCGGCGGGGCGAAACATTGTCATGGCTAGCACGCGGTTCCCATCTCGACATCTCGACATACACAAGGGGACTTGGAGAACCCCTGATCAATCAACCGTCAACCAGATTGATCACATTGCGATCGACGCAAGACACTCCTCCAGCATTATGGATGTCCGTACGTTCCGAGAAGCCAACAATCGCAAGTGGAAGAGGACCTCAGCCAACTTAGCGTGCGAAACTGGAGGCAGCTAGCCAGGGATCGAGCTGGCTGGAGAAGCTTGTTGACTGAGGCCCAGGTCCACCCCGGACTGTAGCGCCACCTAAATTAAGTAAGTAAGTATAACTGGCTTGCAGTGTAGTATAGTGACAGATTCACCACTGACAACCCTGATAAACGATTAAAGAACAATGAACAATGAGTCTCCACTTTCAACAGCCGAACAATTAGCGAAGATCCTCGAATGTTCCACAGCAGACATAACCGCCTTTAAAACTGTGATATATACGAGGTGTTGCGATAGGATGATTAATTTTGTGCCACGTTGTACTATAGTGACTGCTACAGACCACTGGCACGAGGTGTTGCGATAGGATGATTAATTTTGTGCCACCTTGTACTATAGTGACTGCTACAGACCACTGGCATGAAGACAGCAGTCGCAGTATTTATTTTGATGGATGTTTGCAGTCAGAGGAGAGGATGTTTGAGGAAAAGGACGATGTTCCCCAAACTTGCTCTACAAACAGCCATGCAATAAATATGACATGAAAATCGTCCACTGTTTTCCATGATAAAACAGTCAATACTACAGCCTCCACGACAACACGTCCGGAAACGGACACCTTGTCCGGCGGAACGTATCTAATGTTGACTTCTGATCAACTACCAGTCAAACAATTTTCTCATATTGGGAAACACAAAGAGACCTCCTTCAGTATTTTGCATTTTCGAACGTTCCGAGCACAGGGCTTCAGACTTTACGCGCAGAAAATGAGGAAATATCACGGTCTTTAAGGGGCAGTATCAGAGAAATAATATCCGAAAATTTTAGCAAGAAATTAAAAGAACATGCCAAGATGTAAACCCAAACAGAATTCTGGGATGGAGTAAGAAACTCTGTAGCAGAACCACCATCGGTGCTGTGAACTTGGTAGATTCTTTCTGCCCTGTTAAACGGTTATGTTGAACAACATCTCACAGTCGGACAGAATAAACCATTCAACTTTGGTGATGACAAACAACACTTCTGTCCATCCGGTCAGTTTGAAGTCAGACTGCAATTTACAAACTACTAGAACCGATGGCTAGTAGTAACTACGGAGCTGTTGAAAGTAACAGGTGATGATTGAATACAGGCCGATGAAAGCATGTCCAACAAATATAAGTGCAGAAATGTTCGTCTGATCCTTAAAAGAAATATCTTCAAAACTTCCCCAACTGCAGGGAAATAAGTCTCTCAAATATATGAATGCCTTAGATCCTCAGTCTACAGTTCGACCAGCCGGAAATTCGGCTATGACAGCATATATTGAGAAGGAATAATCAGAGCCATTATCAGTGTGGTAAAGCAGAATTGATTGGTCAATGAAGAAAACAAACACAGACACAGGACACACATCAACGACTTGACGTTAGGTAACTCCAACTTTGAGGTAGTTGGGAGCTTAATCTGCCTCGACACTGCTGCCAACTTAAGCAACATTTCCAACGCATATAACATGTTTGAAAAGACCATTGGTAAATGCTGATTCTTTGGGCCTGGAAGGCAATCAAGTAGTAAAATCTACTCTCCCGTGCATTCGAGCAGATTTGATGCTGAACACTGATCATTTCAGAAATTTTATACGGCGCACTGAACATCCCAGACCTGCTTTACCAAGCTAAGGCTTGGAAATTAATGAAAATGAATAAAAAAGATGTCCTCGGACACTTTTAGGAAAAAGTTGTTTAACCAATTTTTGGTTCTCTTTTCGTCAAGGAAAACACAACGAACTGTACAGCGATGCCAACCTAGTTAGAAAAGCTCAGTTAATTATGTTCGAGCTCAAGTTGCTCTAAAGAGCTCAATCTGTGAACTAACGTCTAAAACCCTGATCTAGTAACTTAAGTTTCTCCACCACTTAGATCTTGTACGAGTTACGTAGACATTTTATCGCAAACTGCTCACATTTTGGACAGACAAAGGCTGCATTTTTGCAATCGACGTCGAATTGACGTTTCCGGACTATACTCCAAATTTTACCCACATTAGCTAGTTTCTTTCGTAGGCTATGGTAAAGGATTGTTGTTTTTACGGTATGCGGTACGAAGTTTGTCTACAATTCTTTTTCTACAAAGTATCCTCACAACTCGGCAGTCTTTCTTCGGGAGAGTCTGACTTTAACTTGTCAGCAGCAATAAACTAAACATATCAAGAAGATAATCAGGTTACTCTGAAGAACACCGTTGTTTTCAAATGTCATACAAGACTTTCTATTGAAGCAACACATAACGAGTATAGACCAACTCCTCATTTTTTCCGTAGACGATAGCGCTTTTATAGCCAAAGAAGTGACAGAAAGCCCTCAGAAGATGTCATTCGAACTAAGACAAAATATCCGCATAGCCTTCTTACCGAAGCAGTAACCAAAACTTACTTACTTAAATTGACGTTACAGTCCGAAGTGGGTTTGGGTCACAGCCAACAAGCCCCTGCAGCCAGCTATATCTATCGCTAAGATATCCACTCTTCTCCTTAGGTCGCTGTAGAGTTCGTCGTTGTATCTTCTCCTCCACTCACCATCAATGCAGACGGGACCGAGAATCACTCGAAGAATTTTCCTCTCAAAGCAGCCGAAAGCACCCTTAACGATTTTTTAATAATGTCCATGCCTCACCGCCAGAGATCAGGACTGGGTGTACTAAAGTCACTTTTGTTGCTCGAGAAAAAGACTAGCTGCTAGCCCAAAAAAGCAGCGGTTCGCAAAAGTTATTCTTCGTTTGATCTTAGCGCTAATGTCGTTGTCTGAACTGATAGCGGAGCCTTGGTAGACCTAAACTACGAGTATTTATTTATCGAGGGTGAAGTTCTGTCCAAGACGTTGATTTTTGATATTCTTTCTCATTGATGGCTTATATTTGGTCATGTCCTCGTTTCGCTGCTACCGTCCTAATACTCGCAAAGCACTACTGACATGATGCTACTCTCTTCCGATTATGTCAACATCGGAATTGGACGGACTTTTGAAGATTGTACCTTTTGTATTGGTGCACTATCCTTCCAAAAAAGAGCAGAAAATAAGTAAATGTCACTCAAACACCAAAATATCTCCAAGTTTTGGCCTCACTTACAATCCTCAATAGAGAGGCCTGTGAAATGTTCCTTAACTCTGCAAGCTTATCTAACCTTACAAGCGGAGCAGTAGCAATTTAGATATGAACATGTGAGAGATAAATGCGAGTACATATATAGTAGCAGATGTAATTATATTTTACATATTCAAATCGTTAATGGGAAAAAAAAATAATTAAGCAGTGATTAACTAACCGCACGCTCCCATCTAAATAAGCGAACATCGTCGATCTCCTTGGATCAACTGGACCTGTTTACTTGCTAGGAAATATCCAAGAAATATCGGAAGATAAAGCAAAATCTTGCGATCCAAGACTTTGTATTCGAGAGTAGCAAAGTCGACAATCCCTTTAGGGATAGTAGCATACATTTCGAATAACACTTAGTGCAGGAGTACAGGCTTCTTGAATCAGCGCTCCAAAACCCAACTGCATGTCAGCGCACGTACCATGTTTCCATGTTAACAAATAGTTCATGTTGCTATCTATCGTCTGCAACCGAATTTGTCAAACTGATTCAACATTGTCGTAGACAAAAGATTGGCAAAAATGCCGAATGCAGCCTCTGAAACCATGTTTGAAGCAGCCAACAACTAACTGATAACCAGTCCTTAACAAACAGCTCTTTGTATTTTCAAGGATCACCTATCCCAACGTGAGTAGCCGACAAACACTATTCGTACTCCAACCGTGCTAGCAGCCCTAGAATTAAGTGTCATTATGAATGCGGGCAACATCAAATTTAATGGAAAAATGGACACTTGGGCTGGACTCGTCGCTTGAGAAACGATGTTTTTGAATGTTGCATAGTAAGATGCTTCCTTTCACTAAGTCGTTCTTCTTCTTTTCCTTTACTAAGACCTTTTGCATGGAAATATTCGCAAAGTTTATCTTGATCTTTGGTCGAAGATCCACCGATTCAATCGTTTCCATGACCCCAACTTCGGAAAAGTTAATTTTTGCTATACCTACCTCTACATTCTCATTCCTCGTTCTAGTTACAAAAAAAAAAAAAATAAATAAAAATAAAATAAAACTTTCCTCACCATACAACGGAAACTTTGAAAGATTAACACGAAAATCATTGCGCACAAGAACCGTCTTCTGAGGGATGCAATTCCAAAGGACCGAGACATTAGTGCCACAACGCAAAGTGAACAATACCAACATCCGAAACTTACACATTGCATGCGAATAGAGTCTCTCGAACAAGAAGACATGGTGTACCAGTATTTAGGGTGTGGCACGACCACGATGTACCACAAATCTTTGTAAATTTTCGCGATGGTGGTGGAGGGAGAAATAACTCATTCGAAATTTCCGGAAGATTGCCAAAGAACTAAAAATCTTAGACCAACCATGTAAGGCAGTAGATTGAAAGTACTATTCGTACTTCTTCGTCTTGCTTCATCATATACACAAGATAGTATTCGTATCTGCAACATGAGACTAATGTATGACTAAAGTTTATACACAAGTTGGGCATACGTTTATACTTGTAGATACTACCAACACACGCATGAATACACAATGGTGTAGTGTAGGGTGAAAAGAGACTCTTTTGGAGCGTGTGTGTTTAAAAGTTTTATGAATGATATCCCTCTCGCGAACGGACAGTATATTTCTGGAAGCCATAGCGTGTTCTATCATTTGTCAAATGCTATATACGTGTGTAGATTCTTACCAATGGGCTAAGTATGCGATGGATTAGAAGGGTTTTCCACGAAAAAAGGATATTACTCATACCTACCATATGAATAATAACCCGACGGGTTACCGCACGACTAAGTGAATGAGTAATTAAACTAAGGAGGACCTGCACACATGCACGAATGACTTGGCAGTTTTTTAGTCAAAGATTTTCCACTTGTCGTTTGTAGATGTATGTAGCTCTGTCAGGGGTAAGCTCCCGAACTGGCAAGGAGACAGGAATTCAAGAATTACCCGCCTTAAGGTATCACTGCTAAGATAAGTTCCCAATTCTAGTAAAGTCCTTCCTTTTGACGGAAAAACAAACATTGCATGTTTGAGTTTGCTGGCTTCACGTGATGTGTCAGTGATGTGCATTAAATGCTTTAAGGACATAACCTCGTCCTTACTCTCATACGAATACTCTGCGTGTGAGTATTACCACCTGTGAAAATGCACACGGTCTCCAGCTGTTTTGTTTTCGCCCCTTTCTTTTCCGAAATAGGGGCGGTTAGTTTTAATTTCCTCTGATATAGCTGTACATTTGGCCATAAGGTATTTTTCCAAAGGTACAGGATGATGAGTTTCGTGATGTGTGGTGTAGTACTCTTCCGACAAAGAATGAGAAACTTTTCACAATTTAATCGCAATAAAAGTCACACAAAATGTATATCTAGTCAGGACAGACTGCCAACAGCGGTAGCTGTGAAAAGTTGCACAACGTCTTCTGGGACAATATGTGCTGTTACACATATGAATGCATGTGTGTGGCCCACGCAAATTGTGGTGCATGAAGTTGTAAAGACAAATGACTTGGAACGTGTGGGGTTGAGACAAAGTGAAACATTGTTCTGAGATGAATGGTGGCTGGCTTTATGTTAATGTTGAGAAATGGAAAAATTCTTTTGACTTTGTTGGTGTGAATACGAACGTAGTTTAGAAGAAAGGAATAAAATATGTTTGTGACGTTATTTCGAATATGTCTACGCTAGTGTAGACTAAACAACAGCGAGAATGTGGACAAAAGTGAAGACCACTGGCGAGGTAGACTACTATAGTACTTTGGCGAACTTATTTTTAAAGGAATGCTTTATCGTTCTTAGAGTTTTGTGTCAGGTATGTTTTGTTATTTGTTATGTTCGTGTTGTGTTGTATTTTGGATGCACATAGCTCTAAGAAAAGACAAAGGGTTACTCGCTTCAATTTCGCAATTCAATCAACAGATGGACGACGAGTGATTGACTGGCACTACGAAAATCGACATGTGACCGGTGACCGAGAAAAGATCTAGTCTCCATCTAGTAAATTCAATACATATTTGGAGGAGTAATAAGCACGATGACAGTAACAATGTTGCCAGGCACCATGGGTTTTTTTTGAATACCTTCGTGGATTGGTGTTTCTTTGATTAAGAGCGCGAGTATGTTCATAAAATTGGCTTAGCTCATCCTTTGCAGGTTTGAACGACTTTTGTCTGATCGCAAGTCCATAATTAAACAGAAATACTTGACAATTATGACAACTGTATAGGGGGTCTCTTCTGAAAAAGTACTTCCGACTAGCGACTTCAGATAGACAAGCGGTTCAAAGCTTCAATTAATATTCCAAATAGTTGACAAGTTCTCCGGATTAAGAATTAACCTTGTTCTAGCAAACGCTTTAGTACACGTTTTTTGCCTGATAAAATTTATTTCACTTAATGGCTGCCTTCCAGCACCGGTTAAGTCGATCTTTTTTGGCTGCTCGGACAAGGACACGCTTCAAACACTCAATACTTCGATGTCGAGTATGTAGTGCAAGACATAGTTTCCAGGACTAATCACATTTTGTAGTTTAATGGATTGACGTCTGGTCTGAGTTTTTGAGCCATTTTTGATACATTTTTGCTTAATGAGCTGAAACGGAGTCTTGTTGAAAGGGCCACCGTTTATTTGAGAAAAGTGTTTTCTGAAAGGATCCACAATGATCTCACAACGTCCATTTGATACGCTTTCCCCGGGAGCTTGGTGACCCCATTGTAGGAGTCAAAACCATGACAGAAGGTGAATGGTGCCCAGGTTGACCTTACGGAACGAGTATTGACAAAACATACACTCGTTCTGTTTGTTGAACGATTCTTCACAGGTGAAAAATTTCACGTCAACAAAAAGAATCAACAATCGTCTGTGACCGTTCTTCGCATACATGTGGAACAAGGCTTTTGATTTTGATTAACGTTTCTGTTTCAATGCTTCTGCGACCAAGTGGCCAGTGTGTCTCTTGCAAACACTGATACTACCCTTGTTGATATCCATTTCCAAAACATGATTTTCAGCTTGTACAGCAGGTTTCGACGAATTCAATTCTCCACAGCTTTGATGGCTTGTGGCCTTTGCACAGTGCGTGTATGATTGGAGTTTGCACGGTAGGCCATTCCACCACCTCAAATAACTTCAAGGTACAATACACAAAATTTCGTGTGATTTTCAGTGGACGCCACATCCGAAAGATTTCGTCTTTTTTGTAATCGCATTTTTCCAGGCCAATTACGAGAACACGACTTTCGAGCGAGTCAGAGAAAGGAGTCAAAAACTTTTTACGCGGGAGCTGTGCATATATGTAACTTGTAAAATAGCCATCAAGTTAGAGGTCATTGGTTCTTGAGAATGAATATGTTCATTTTATGTGCCAAAACATTTGCTAATATCAAAGACAATGGTGATACACTATTTTTAATCAAACGTTTTGTATTTGTTCAGTCTTCCCTTGATAAGGCCAGCAGCGTAAAAACAGAGCTAGCTGCCTCCAATTTCGCACGCTAACCTGAGACCTGAGTCTGGGTCTTTCTCCACTGCGCTAGGTTGATGTCACTGTACAGTCCATACAGGTCATCGTTATATCTCCTCCTCCACTCACAGTGAATGCAGATAGGACCGAAAATCAGCCAAGAGCACCTTCATTCATATCTGATAATGTCCATGTCTCTGCGCCATAGAGGAGGACAGGGATTATTAAGGTCTAATATAGGGTAAATTTTGTTGTTCGAGAGAGGGCTTTGCTATTTGGTTGGCGTTGGCAAGAGTCTCTATAGATGCTATCATACGTGGCCCTAAAATCGACAAATAGATGGTGTGTATCGATCTGAAGCTCATAGGTCTTCTCCAAGATCTGCCGTACTGTGAATATTTGGCATGATTCCACGCTCATAAAATTTATGTTCTTTGCTGAAAAATATCGAATCCAGGTGATCTTTGACTTCCTCGTTAAACGTTAAGGTTTTGCTGTGCCTATTAAAAGGTTTGATGAGACCAAAACAAGTAAAAACCATATCCAGAGAATACGGTGGGTGTGACAGTAGATTCCATCCAAGCTGGTAAGACTTTCAGTGGGTCGCCAAACTTATATGAGGTTTCGCATTATCTTGGTGGAATGCTACACCTTTTCCATTGACCAATTCTGCCCTTTTCTGTTTAAGTGAATCATTTTATTTGACCAGCTGATGACAATAGATTCGTAAATTCCTTTACAATCCCTTCAAATAGATAGCATCACCTTATTTTGATTAATATCGGCTTTCGAAGTGCTTTGAGCCAAATATCATTTTAACTCCATGATCTTTCTTGTAGATGACCCATTTCTCGTCCCTGCGCTTAAAATATGGTTCGTCGAATGAACATTTTTTTGTTCCCTTGGACAGCATTTTTACCTTTTCGATAGTAAAAAAGGAAAATATGCCTAAAATGCTGTTTTCCACCTTTCCATTATTGAAAAGGCAGCAACCAAAACTTATGCCGTAGGATCAATCAAACTTTTTCACAAGTAAGCCTTTCTATACCAGCTGTCAAAATTTATAAAAATTATGCAGTTTAGGTGTGAAGGACAATTGAGTCCTCTGTTGGGAAAAACGGAATTACTTTCCGGACAACTCAATAATACCCAACTAATGACTGTGAACGTACTTCGTTGTCCTAGCTAGATACCAGAGTAACCTGAAATATTTCGAGCTTTAATAATGTCGGAATTATTTTAATCTAGAAAAGTTTTCTTTTCCAAATACTAATACAAGAGTACAAGTGAGTTGATTAATATGTATTGTCATGTATGACGTTTCCGTTTGATTCGAGAGATTTGTTGTTAAAGTATAAGGCCATGCCAACGTTAGCCTTTTTCGGGTTTTGCGACAGAAATTCAAAATTGTTGTCTTCGAATCATGTTAAGCGATTTTCTAACAACTTGTACAAATTATGGTTATTTCACTCCAATGTGGCAGAAATACCTACAGTTCTTAGGCTCGTTAATTTGGTCCACATACAAAATATCTCATAACATCTGTATACTTATTCAGCCTAAAATATGCCGTCTTCCTACATCACATTTGCAGAAGATTGCTTTTAAGGACAAAATTCCGTGATTTATGGCCAGAAATAGCCCTGCCAATTTGTCGCGTCACTCTTTCAATTAAAGAACCTTGTACCCTCCTGGGTCTCCGGTAAGAAACTTAACGCTCATATGTGTGAAGACAAAAACGCCTTAAACCGTGTGATTAGGTACCCGGGTACCTTCTTGTAAATTTATGGCAAAAGCTACTATTGCTTTCATAGTTTGAAAAACAAAATGAACAAAAACTTATTCAAAAATCCGTTGAAAATTAAAGCACGCATTTCAAAAACGAGAACGAAAAAGGTTGTAATGACAGTTTGGTTTTGTCTTGCGTTAAATAATTATTGTTTGACGCATTTTGGTTAAATATAATTGTAACCGTTAGCACAATCATAAAGCAAACTAAAATACAGAATATACTTCGACGTAAAAGTTGGTAAGTTCAGGCATTATTTTGGTTATTCCACTTACTTATAGTGGAAAATTATTTTACAATTACAATTTACCGTTATGAAAACTAAAATTGGAAATGAATATTGCTAGAACAAGTCTGAGTCCGAAGATATAATTCCGAAGAAATTCGAAATTTGCTATATGAAGGTTCAAGCGGCGAAGGCGATTTCGGTGCATCAGATGGAGAAGACAACTTCATTCCAGCTGCAGATGAACTTGAAGTTTCGAACGTTAAATCAGAAGTCCAAATTGAATATAAACCAGAATTATGTGATTCGAATGACAGCGCAGAAGAAGAAAACTTTTCTGAACTCATGGGAAAAGATGCAACTCGGTGGCAAGCAGATCAATTTCCCGAATGTCAAACATGAGGGCGAAATATTGTCCATCAATGAGGTGGACCAATAGGCTCTACCAAACGTTGTACTGCGAGCGAAATTGTCAAGGTATTTTGTCTAGGTATTATGATATCTGTTATTCACACTACGGCAGATCTTGGAGAAGACCCATGAGCTTCAGATCGATACCCAGCACCTATTCATCGACTTTAAGGCCGCGTATGACAGCATCTATAGAGACGAGCTATATAGAGCAATGTCTAGTTTTGGCATCCCTGCCAAACTCGTCCGTCTGTGCAGGATGACGGTAAAGATCTCACCGAGACCTTTGATGTCCAGAAAGGATTTAGACAAGGCGATGCGCTGTCATGCGATTTTTTCAACATCGTACTTGAAAGAATAGTGCAAAACTCACGAGCAAACACAAGAGGCACTATCTTTCAAAAGTCCGTCCAACTACTCGCATACGCCGACGATATTGACATAATCGGGAGAAAGCAGCGTGATGTCAGTGGCGGAAGCGGCGAAAATGGGTTTAGCGGTCAATGAGGGCAAGACCAAATACTCGTATATGCTGTCAAGCAAAAAGGACAACCATCACCGACGTCTCGGACAGAACGTCACCCTCGACAGATATATCTTTGAGGTAGTTAAGGACTTTGTCTACCTAAGCTCCGCTATAAATACAGACAACGACACCAGCGCTGAGATCAAGCGAAGAATAACTCTTGCCAACCGCTGTTTCTTTGGGTTAAGAAGGCAATTGAGTAGCAAAGCCCTCTCTCGGACAACAAAAGTCACCCTTTATAAGACTTTAATAATCCCGGTCCTGCTCTATGGCGCAGACGCATGGACATTATCAAAAATGGATGAGGGTGTTCTTGGTTGCTTCGAGAGAAAAATTCTTTGGGCGATCTTCGGTCCCGTCTGCATTGACGGTGAGTGGAGGAGGAGATACAACGACGAACTGTATGGACTGTACAGCGACATGGACCTAGCCAGAAGAGTGAAGATCCAAAGACTGAGATGGCTGGATCATGTAGAGCGCATGGACACCAATGCTCCGGTCTGAAAAGTCTTCGAATCCGCCCCCGAGCAACAGCGCAGTAGAGGAAGGCCAAGACTCAGGTGGCGCACGCAAGTGGAAGAGGACCTCAGCCAACTTAGCGTGCGAAACTGGAGGCAGCTAGCCAGGGATCGAGCTGGCTGGAGAAGCTTGTTGACTGAGGCCCAGGTCCACCCCGGACTGTAGCGCCACCTAAAGTAAGTAAAGTAAGTTATGCTATCTGTGATACAATACTAAGGGAAACAAACAGACCATTTTTAATGTTTCTTCGGTTCATACGATTTGATAACGATGTTACTCGTAAAATAAGGTTAGCAACAAATAAAGCTGCTGCTAATCGCGACGTTTGAAGTATGTTGCTCTCTAATTTGGAAAAAAACTATTCGCCCAATAAGTGCAGAACGGTCGATGAGCAATTGTTTGGATATCAAGAACGTACTCGCTTTACCCGATACATGCCATCAAAGTCGCAAAAATATGGAAAAACATCCCAGAGGCGGGTCTTATTTGGATCTATTACTGTACGACGAACGTATACGACTGACAGGTACGAATTTACAAACGCTTAACTGTCTGCGCACATTCGTGTATGACAGCGACCATTGCGGTTTTAGCACCGAAATCACAGTTCCCAACGAAATTGCGGAATTGGGGGGGTTTGTCCAAAGATACTCTTACAACTACAGTAAGACTCGATGGACACGCTTCTCCGCAACCTTGACAAGAGCACTCTCCTCAAACACACTCCACCCACCGTCCAATAGGAATTTATCAAACGAGGAGATCGATAAGTACGAGTACCTTAAACGAATGGACTATGGACACTACAATACCGCGGTATAAACAAACGACTAACTAAAATCTGTTCCGCAATCCTACTATTGACGCACTGCACCGACAGAAAAGTAGACTTCTGACAAAACTTAAAAACTTGTACAGACAGTTTACAGACAGACAAGACCCAGAAATTAGGACACTGAAGTCGTTGATTAAAAATATTCAAATGCTAATCAAAGAGAATTACAGAATTGCTGTAAGTTTGTATTGGAACAACAAGGTTCGGGCTGTAAACACCAGCAACCCGAATATGTTCCCGCAAATAAATACACTTTTTCGGAGAAAAAATCAAAACAACCTTCAGTGTCTTAAAATACCCCGGACAACAGACAACGAACGATTACTAACAATAGCAGGCATTGATACAAATGAGGCCGCTGATGATGACGACTTCTTTGTGATCGAGGATCCACAGGAGCAGGTTGAGGCCATAGGGGCGACTTTTTAGGAAGTATACGAGGCCAATGATATCATTGGCCCTAATTATGACCTGGACAATCGCGTCTTGGTGCACAACTTCTATATTCGAAATGAAGTAGAGAACTGGTGATCCGAGGGCTCTGGTTTCAACCGGTTCAGCTACGAAAATATGGCAAATAATGTCATTGCCAGAGAAGGTGAGCTACCCCCGTTCATTTCGAAGGAAGAACTCCATGAGATCTTCGACACAATCAGAAGTAAGAAATCAGTGGGGACTGATGGTATTCCGAACATCGTGCTTCGACATCTTCCTCTAGAAGCGGTGGACATTTATACCACCCTGTTTAATAATGCAATGAATAATGCACATTATCCAGCGCATTGGAAAACGGCGGTGGTTCAACCTATCCCCAAAAAGGGAAAGGATATATCCAATCCGGCGAATCTCCGGTCGATAAATCTCCTTCCGAATATCAGTAAGGTTTTCGAAAAAGTAATCAATAGAGCTCTGACTAAGTGGGTTGAGGACAAACATATAGTTCCGGATAATCAATTCGGTTTCAAGGCAGGACATGCTATCTCACATGCCGCGTCTAAACTGGTGTCCGATATCCAATGGAATAAAGGCAAAAAACAGTGCACTGGTGCCTGCCTAGTTGACTTGGAGAAGGCTTTCGACACTGTATGGTTAGAAGGCCTTTTCTACAAGCTGGCTAGTCTGGGGATCAGTAAACCACTCTTGTACATTCTTTATAATATGCTAACCAACAGACAGTTCATCGTGAAAAATGGTGATGTGACTTCTGTTTTTATGCGCGTGTTGCCAAAGGGGGAAACAATCAAACTCCTAAACCCGAAATTATAATCTTTTATAATAAAACGAAAGTTGCCGTTAATAACATGGACAAGTTGTTGGGCAAATATACCTGCAAACACAAAACGAATACGTGGCCGTTGGGGGTATTTTATAACATGGTTGATATTGCTACTTGGCATCGTACATTGTTTACATGGAACACAACCCAAACTTTACCACCACTGATCGGAGATGAAAGTTTCTTAAGGAACGAAGCCTACAATCGCATGAATCATGTCATAAAAGTGATAGAAAATTGGTGAAACGAGCAACATTGTTTGGATTTTTCTCTATGACGACGGAACAACTTCCAGCCTTGAGGGTTCGATTCATTCAAAAGCCAATATGAACTTTAAGGCAAATTTAACTAAACTGACTTGTATGAGAAAATTCGCGCGAAAACCCGAAACAATCATGACGAATAAGCGTACAAAAGCCCATTCATTCTGTAAAAGTTTAAATTCAATTTTTATCCCTCAAAGCTTAATTAGGTAAAAGTAATGCAAATGGAAAAGCCAACCAACAAGGAGTCTGTGATCTGTGAAACCGTAAGTGTTTAAGTGGACCACATGAAATACTAAAACCGCCAAAAGTTTCAATAAATTATTTTAGCAATGATTTTCGAAAATGGCAATGCAAGGCAAAGCCCTTTAAATAAGTTTCGAAACTCTGTTCTGCACTTAACCTTGGTCGTTCAGTTGATTTAACCATACCACCACTGTTGCCACATGACTTTGCCCTTTCTATAGTTTGCTATTTATTTCCTCTTTTTCCTCTCGGTCTCTCTCCTTTTTACTTTGTCGTTGGTTTTGGTTTATTGGGTTGTTTTTTTTTTATTCAAAAAATCCCAAAACTCTCAACTATTTTACACTAGTGATGGAGAAAAGGAAATTTAAACACGCTTGCGAAGTTGAAAGGGATATGTTAGCATATAAATCCATAGTCGGGTAAACAAGAAAGATACGGCACCATCGGTGGGATAACTCTTTTCAAACATCATATTCGGAGGAATCCCCTTATATGGATATGATGAGAACGTTAAATGAGGCAAAAAGATAAGTGATATATTGTTGAAAAATTTAAATCCATGCGCCCGATAGATAACAGCATTCATTCAGTTGACAGTTACTCCAGCTACGACACTAAAACAATATTGAGTTAGAAATGAGTCATTGACTCCAGCTTTCATGACACTACACCCGCTTAGATGAATTCAGGCTGTAAGAATTCATAATATTCTGCAACCTGTTAGCAGAGAGCATGCGATTTCTTCATCTTAGAGCCAGCAGGCGCAGAACCACGATATAGTCTGATTATTATCTTGTTGCAGCCGGAATGCGGGTATTACAAGGACAATGGAGTCAAGTACGATCATCGAAGTTCGACATTAGTGGTTGGAATCCCAAGAGACCGCAATTTAGCGATCGTGACCCCCTTACTCTCTCTCCAAACCAGAGAAACTGCTTCTTTAAAGGGCCGCCACAAAAAAAACTCAGATTTAGCGAGCATATGCTCATAAGGCTGCATTCCATTGAAAACAAAAGCTGGACGCGAATGAATATGACATTGTGGATATACAACGCTGTATCTAGGCTTCACATTCCTTCCAAACTCGTAAGATTGTACAGGTAGACTGTGGAGCACATGGTGTCATCAGAAAAGGAGGCCTTAGTCAGAATGTCACCATTGGCAGTTATAACCTCGGGATTATGAAGAACGCGGTCTACCTTTTTTTCGAAAATCAGCCCCAGAATTGCCCAAGCCAATCCCTTTTTCTTTGGGCTTACGATGCAATTGAATGACCTTACTATGTTAAGGGCATCCAGCGGAAAATTTTAAAATTGTGAGAGGGGTATCATTCACGTAATTAAGATGTTTGCCAGTTGCAATGTGTCACTGGCAGCGTCTTTCGGTTGAGCAATATTTAATCATTTGTTCGTGCAGGTAGCGACTTTTACACTCACTTCAATAATTGACGTGTAAGTCGAGCACGTAACCTATCTGGTTGTAAGCCAAAGAATTGAGACACGAGGTGACCACTGTCAATCATCAACATCAACAGCGATGTCAAGTTAAACGCGAAATTATGTGCAACCCCCGGAAATCGATAAGGAAAATTGAGGTCTCCTGGACTTCTTCGAAAAAAAAAATAAATAGAAATGATATTCTACTTCCACTCGAGCCTAATAACGCCAAAGATTGCCTGCCATGGATACAAGCTTCCCTAGTGACAACCGAGTTCTAAGGTGATAGACGTAATGTCTGAACGATGGCATATCAGATGGATATCCACGAATTAAGTGTTGGCTTCTTACACCGCATTCATTCACGTGAAGAAAATCTCAAGAATTCTTGCATAAGTTTTCCGCTTACAATAAATACTTAACTTGAAAAATGACGGTCACTCTTGCATATGTCTTTCTGTATGTACTATGTCGCCACTATTTGTAGATTATGGTGGTATCTATCGTCTGTATGTCATACACAATCGAATGATATAAAAACGGGGGCCGCAGGCTAAGAAATCTCTTTTGTACTGTTAGAAAGCCAACCTAACATTAAGTTCTTTGATGCGAAATATTTGGTGTAATGAAGTTTGATATCCACGGTAACAACCAGTTAGTTGATATCACATGAGATACGGGTACTATCACGTTTTTACCACTAAGTGAATCAGAGCAGCTTACTTGCTTTCTTCCGTGATGAGAAAACCCTCAGTTGCGAGAAGTTTGACGGAAAACCCGCATTCCAGTCGAGTGCAGGGCTACCTTCGATTTAAAGCAAGCTACCAATTTTCCGCGTACGCTTTCCACAAATAAGGTTCAGCACATACATACTAGGTGGGGTGAAAAGTAACCTCCTTGGGAATGAAGAAAAATTGTTTTTATTTTACTCAATATAGTCCCTTTTTAGCTTGATACACTTATTCCAGCGATTTTCCAACTTCTTGATCCCGTCCGAAAAGTAATTTTCTGGAAGGTCTGCAAAATACTCCTCCGTGGCGTCGATAATTTCCTCGCGTGAGCTGAATTCTTTATTGATGAGCCATCTTTTGAAGTTTGGGAAGAGATAATAGTCCGAGGGAGCCAAATCGGGCGAGTACGGTGGGTGCAACAGCAATTGGAGCCGTAAGTCATTGATTTTAGCCGTGCTTGCGATGCTCTTGTGCGCCGGCGCATAGTCTCGCAAAAATAAAATTTTTGTTCGCTTCATGTGAGGCCGTTTTGCAGCGATTTCGAGGAAGTCCACGAAGAGTATGCCATGACAATCCCAGAAAACCGACGCCATAACCTTTCCGACCCATTGAACCTCCCTCGGTCGCTTCGGAGCACTCTTGCAGGATGCGATTCCGCATCAGCAAGTCCAAACACTTTTTTGAAGTGTTCTCGCTTTCTTTTCTTTGGTCAGGAGTGAGCATGCGCGGCACCCAGCGGCAACTTTTTCATATGCAGAATATTGCCCAAAATATGGCGTGTGCGGTCAGTACTAATCTTTGTGGTATCTGCTAGCTCGCGCACCTTCACTTTCCGGTCAGCCAACACCATTTCATTGTCCTCTGTAACAGCATCGGAGGGCCTGCCGCTGCGGACTTGATCGGTAGTGGAAATGCGGCCACCACCATAATATTTATCCAACTTTTCTTTTGTTTCCTTCACCGTTTTGCTTCTCAAAAAGTAATGTTTAATGAGAGAATGAAAATCGTTTTTGTCCATACTCAACATGATGCCAAACACGTCAACAACAATCAGCTGTCAAATCAAAACAAAAGACACTATCGCACGAAATTTGGCATGTCTGCCTAAATATGAACGGACTTCAAGGCACCATAACCTTTTTTGCAGTAGCAGCGCATTCTGGTGGTCAAGGCGGCTACTTTTCACCGCACCTAGTAAATGACATAGTGACACTATTCGAAATCATTTGTGTCTTCTTGTATCCTATTCTTGTACTCAATGAAGATTCTAGAGTTTTGGTTTCCTTACATACGAGTATTGTCGATATTTTCAATCACTCCTTCACATCACTAGATCTCTATGTCATCGATGGCGGACTCAATGTTCGCTTTCAGAGTTGAAACTGTTTGTGGATTGATGACTTACACCTTGCTTTTAGCAAAGCTTTAAAAACAAAAGTCTAAGGGTGATAAATTGCCTTGATATTGGCGGCTAATGGCACTCCCTGTAATGTAAAATTACTCGCCCAGGAAACTCAATTTTTTCGAGACTTGTATGGCACAAAGCACTCATCCTTTTGAAAATATAGGTCAACTGTAGCTACAAAAAATTGCGTGTTAAATCTCGGCAGTGCACCCATTGACCGTAGTGGGTTTGTTACGTTACGTGCCTACACCATACAGTGCCTATTAATGAAGTTGTCCATATGGACAGGACCCATGTCTTCTAGGACTCAGTCAGAGGGTGTACTGTACTGCTGCTGATCGGCCGGTCCCAATTCTTGCGTTAATTGACCTAGTACCAAATCATTCGGTGCTTTGTGGCTGCAGAGATGTGATCTTTTCTATTGTATCTCCGGGGTGAATACGTATTGACATCTTTACGTTGTCTTGAGACCGCCTCTTGGAATTTTTTGATTCAGTTCACACCTCTCGGAAGGCACAAATTGGCATGAATTTTTCGCATCGCTACCCGAAATTCACCGATCTTGCATTTTTTTCTTTTACAGTGTTACGTTCTATGGAAAATTTCCTAAATTTATTGATGACCGTTTGCACCATATTCCAACCTTGCTTGCATCAGGCTTTTTGAATCCAACACCTCTTGTTGAACCACACCAGTAGGAAGGTTTCATACACCAAATTTTGGAAATCCACTTGTAGTCATGGCTGAAAGAAAACCAAATCAAATCAAACACTTTTGCACTAGTTTTCACATCTTTAGGTCCATTCTTGTCATTCATATTGTGTACCCAATTTTGTGTTTCTGGTTGGAGAGCTTTTGAGTAGAAATAGTTCAACTGAAAATGAACTCTTATTTGGTGGTTGTAATAGAAATCCCTAGAATATCCAGGGTATTTAACTATCTGCATTTTCAGACGAAAGACAGAGACTTTTCTGCACCCTGATTATAGCTCTCCTTCCTAGCTATTGCAGTTCGTAGGAACATAGATCTTTATGCATACGGGAGTCGGTTTTTTTCTCTTTTTTTTTTCTTCAAATCTTAAAAGGAACTTAATCCACTTTGAAGGCAGCAGTAGCACTCGTTCCCATCCTAAACTGAATTTAGAAAGAAACGAAAGTTTTCATCAGAAAGCTATACGTACTGCCAGTTTTTGTCGATGTGGCGAGAGACTGAATGCAGGCAAACGTACGCCAGGATGTTTCTTAATAAATGTTCTTGGATCCTTTGAAGTCTGTGTATGTCTCTGTGTATCTAAGTCTGTCTGAAACTAGGTTTGCACTTAAATCGTGAATGTAAAGTTCTTAAAGAAAATTTCATTTTCCTTCACGAGAACGAAACGAAGTCAAGAAGATTTGAAATTTTCTCTCACCGAAACCTAAGGTAGGAACTATACATATGAACGTATACGGCTCACTTACTCGAAACAGGATTTTGTAAAATCTTATCAGTTAGAGTAAAATCTCATTTGGAATGCGTTCGTTTTGGGGAAACAATTTTACTCGTAATTATTTAACTTTTAATACAGTGTCGTCCTTTGGGTGTGAATTCCTCTGTCTATTTGTCCACTACGTAAGGAATGATACAAATATCCTGTCAGAGAGGTTTTCGTCCTTCTTCAACGGTCACTTCACACGACTGCATTTGAATGAGTGTATGAGAAGAATGTTGAAGTGGTTCAATGGTTTTGCGTTGACAGTTGGAACATCTTTGTTGAAGTGAACTTTATATTGAGCGAGGAAAGGATGTTGTCTTTTGGGAACATAATTTACTTTGTTAAACCTAAATCAAGGGATCACACTTGATTGGAGTCAGGGGCCTTTTGATGATTTTCGAAACCAAAAGGCAGTGTAATCGTTTGATAAACAGCTTTGAGGCATATTTTCGAAATAGAAATGCGTGAGAGGTACGAGTAAAAGGAAATTATAAGATTTCGTTTGAGTATGATTGACTTAGCTTGAGAATATTTGTCTGGTAAGCAAATTTGTATCTGCTTCATCTATTATTAGTATTTGATATTTAACGCCCATGCCAGGGACGTTTGTTTGACTTTAATGAGGTGATTGACGAGTGTTTTCAGTATTTCCTTTTATGTGAAAAAGATTAATATCACAAGGTTTCCCTACAATTGTTTGTATGCATCAAATATAAGGACATTGAGCTTTGAGACTTACAACATTAAGTTAATACAATTCTGGCAATAATGCCACTTTTATCAGCGTACGGTATAAGCTACACAGCGTTTGGATAGATTATGCCTCCGGGGTCCGATGGTTTAATTCTGTCAAGAATGATGTGAAAGAAGTCACTTGACAGCGCAGGTGTAAAATATTTTTGGAAATTTCAAAGAGGTCGGGTAAGTCGTAATCCAGCTTGATAGAGCAGCTTAGACATACCAAAACAAGAAATTGGTCTATAGATATCTAACCAAAGATTGTGGTTCCATGCGACCTTTAACTCGATGAATGTGAGTACATGGCGGATCTGCCGAAGGGTGAAGATTTGGTTGATTGCGGTCTTTCTTGGTCTGAAGTACTGATAAATAGGCCAACCAGTTTCTAAACATTCTTTCTCATTAGATAATCGAACAAAAAGAAAGGCAATGTCTGTGCCCTGTCATTGCCTTTTTGTTGGAAGTATTAGACGCTCCCTGATGTCAATGACTATTATTAGTTTGAAAATAAATCGTTTTTCGGTTGCCACACAGCTCTATGCTTGGAAATGCTATCTTGCATACTTAAAGTACCAATGATGATCCACTTCCCTTACTTAAGTTTTTTTTTTTTTTGTCAATCCACTTGGGAGCATAGGGCTTCCACTTGGCATCTCCATCTCACTCTGTTGGTTGCAGTTCTCTTTACACTGTTTCAAGTGAGGTTGAGTTTTCCTAGTTCTAGGAGTATCGATCGTTTCCAGGTGTTCTTGGGATGGCCTCTGGATCTTCTGCCTTGAGGGTTCCACTCCAACGCCATTCTGGTAATGCTGTCGGCTTTTTTCCTGATGGTATGTCCGATTCATTTCGATTTGCGTCTCTTAATCTGTATCGCAATTGGTTCCTCTCTTGTCATTTCCAACAGATCCACGTTCCTGATGATGTTTGGCCATAATATTTTACATATGGTATGGAGACATGGTTGGCAACCAAAACAAGACCTTATCCGGGCTACTCCGACATATTTGGAGCTACGGCCGGTAAGGAATTCCAAGACTTAGTCAGGGTCTTGGAAAAGACATGGAGGCGGACGAGCCCTGTATGGGCCAACGGCAGCGCTCACATCCCGGAACGGGTTACTGGCTTCGGTGTAACCGACCCCTCGTCCTAGGGGCACTCAAAGTGGAACTGGTCCTCCAGGTTGGGGGTCGCGCCGCCGGGGTAACTGCTCGGCCATTTAAAAAAGATTAAGTTACGTAGCATCAACAAGCCTCGGATATGGACGGATCTACTGTTGATAACCCACCAAAACGATTTAAGGACAATGAGATTCGGCTTCGGATATGCACGTGGAATGTTAGATCCCTTTATAGACCACGTGCAGCCGAACAACAAGCGGAGGCCCTAGACTGCTGCAAAGCAGACATAACCGCCATCCAATAAATACGTCGGGATGGGCCGGCCAAAAAGAAGATGAAAAACTACGGCAATTGCTATCAACGGCAAAAGCAGCGCTTATTTGGATGCGGATTTGTTGTCGGGGGCAGACTAAGACAAGAAGTCCTCAGCTTCCGGCATGTAAGCGAGCGCCTCGTAACAATCTGCATCAAGGCTAAATTCGCCAACATTAGCCTTATATGCGATCATGCCCCACAGAGGAGAAAGATGACGACACCAAGGATGCTTTCTACGAGCTCCTTAACAAGACCTACGAGCAATGCCCTAAAATTGTCCTCGGAGATTTAAATGCAAAGCTAGGAAAAGAGCGTATCTTTGGTGGAACAATTGGAAAATATAGCCTGCACAACACCACATTCGATAAGGGATTCAGGCTAACTGACTTTGCGGCGGGGCGAAAAATTGTCGTGGCAAGCACGCGGTTCCCACATCTCGACATACACAAGGGGACTTGGAAAGCTCCTGATCAATCGTAATCAACAGTCAACCAGATTGATCACATTGCGATCGACGCAAGACACGCAAGACGCTCATGAGCTCTATGAGCGGAAGAGGAGAGACGAACACCGGCTTCTCAAGAGGAAGAAGAAAGAGCATGAGAAGCGCGCGATCGAGGAAATTGAGAGACGCTACTCCAGGAATGAGGTTCGGAAGTTTTACCAAAAGGTAAAAATAACATGCCACGGAAACAAACCCCGAACCGAAGCCTGTAGAGATGAACAAGGGAACATCGTAGTAGAATCGCAGTCGATGCTGAGGATTTGGAAAGACCATTTCTGCAGACTGTATAACGGCAATGACGAACCAAATACCGCTGTCAGGCAGAATCAACCTTTCAACCTGGACGATGATGACCAACAATTCCGTCCACCCGACCTGGATGAAGTGAAGATAGCCATATCGAAGCTTAAGTCTAACAAAGCTGCTGGAGGGGATGGCCTGACTGCCGAGCTCTTCAAAGCGGCAGGCGATGACTTGGTAAGGAGCATACACCAACTCATCTGTAAAATATGGTCGGACGAAAGTATGCCCGATGAATGGAACCTCAGCATTATTTGCCCAATTCTCAAGAAAGGAGACCCTCTGAACTGCGCCAACTACAGAGGCATCAGTCTCCTTAACATCGCATATAAGATCTTATCCCCCATATTGTGTGAACGCCTGAAGCCGTTCGTCAACAACCTGATAGGTCCATATCACTGTGGCTTCAGGCCAGGAAAGTCCACCATCGACCAGATATTCACACTACGGCAGATCTTGGAGAAGACCCATGAGCTTCAGATCGATAACCACCACCTATTCATCGATTTTAAGGCCGCGTATGACAGCATCTATTGATACGAGCTATATAGAGCAATGTCTAGTTTTGGCATCCCTGCCAAACTCGTCCGTCTGTGCAGGATGACGATGGAGAATGCACGCTGCTCCATCAAGGTCGGTAAAGAACTCACCGAGACCTTTGGTGTACAGAAGGCGATGCGCTGTAATGTGATTCTTTCAACATCGTACTGGAAAGAATAGTGCAAAACTCACGAGCAAACACAAGAGTCACGCCGACGATATTGATATAATGGGAGAAAGCAGCGTGATGTCAGTGGCGCTTTCGCGAGTATTGAGATGGAAGCGGCGAAAATGGGTTTAGCGGTCAATGAGGGCAAGATCAAGTATATGCTGTCAAGCAATAAAGACACTCAACACCAACGTCTCAGGCAAAACGTCACCCTCGACAGATATAACTTTGAGGTAGTTAAGGACTTTGTCTACCTAGGCTCCGCTATAAATACAGACAACGACACCAGCGCTGAGATCAAGCGAGAGAATAACTCTTGCCAACCGCTGTGTCTTTGGGTTAAGAAGGCAATTGAGTAGCAAAGGCCTCTCTCGGACAACAAAAGTCACTCTTTATAAGACTTTAATAATCCCGGTCCTGCTCTATGGCGCAGAGGCATGGACATTATCAAAAATTGATTAGGGGGTTTTTTGTTGCTTCGAGAGAAAAATTCTTCGGGCGGTCTTCGGTCCCGTCTGCATTGACGGTGAGTGGAGGAGGAGATACAACGACGAACTGTATGGACTGTACAGCGATATGGACTGTACAGCGATATGGACCTAGCCAGAAGAGTGAAGATCCAAAGACTGAGATGGCTGGGTCATGTAGAGCGCATGGACACCAATGCTCCGGTCTGAAAAGTCTTCGAATCCGCCCCTGAGCAACAGCGCAGTAGAGGAAGGCCAAGACTCAGGTGGCGCATGCAAGTGGAAGAAGACCTCAGCCAACTTAGCGTGCGAAACTGGAGGCAGCTAGCCAGGGATCGAGCTGGCTGGAGAAGCTTGTTGACTGAGGCCCAGGTCCACCCCGGACTGTAGCGCCGCTTAAAGTAAGTAAGTAGCTTGACACATGAGTTGAATATTCTGAACTTCGTGTTTCTGAAAATCTGGGAACTCCTCCATATAAGTCGTAATTGGCCGAATGCTGCTCTTGCTTTTCGATGTCTGTTATCAACGTCTGCTTCTGCGTCGCCGTCTGTTGTTATTACAGGTATACTGCCTAGATAGCAGAAGCTATCTACACATTCGACGGGATTTCCTTCGACGGTAATGTCTCCTCTGTTGCAGGTATTGATCCTCATGGCCTTAGTCTTCTGGATATTTATCTCCAATCCGGCGCATCGCGCTAATCTTGCGAGGTGTTCTAATTTAGCTTGGATGTCACGGAGCTTATGTGATAGAAGACAAATATCGTCCGCATAGTCTAAGTCCTCGAGTAATCGTGTGAGACTCCAAGTTATTCCACGTCTCAACGTCCAGACTTCTCTCATAATTACATCCAGGACAATTGTGAACAGTTGAGGTGAGAGTGGGAATCCTTGCCTTACTCCTGCATTTATAGTGAAACAGTCACTGATGATTCCATTATTGAAATTGAATTGAATTTAATTGAATTCTGGAAATCGATGAACAGCAGTTATAGAGGTGTACGCCATTCTGTAGACTGCTCAACAGTTATGCGCAGAGTGTTGGCTTGGTCTATGCGGCTTCTATGTGGGCGGAAGTCAGCCTTTTCATTTCGTAGATTTCCTTCGATATTGTTTTGAAGTCTCGCTTGAATGATTGTTGCAAGTATATTATATATGGAGGTAAGTAGAGTTATTCCTCTCCAGTTGCTGCATTCTTTCAGGTCGCCCTTCTTTGGCAACTTCAAGATTATGCCTTTCTTCCAAGATGAGGGTAGTCTTTCTTCTTCTCATGTCTTTCTGATGTGGGGGTATAGAAGTTCTGCTGATGTTCTGCTGTCAGGGCGTAGCAATTCAGCTGTGATACCATCTTCGCCAACAGCTTTGTTACGCTTCATTTTAATGATAGCCTCCTTTATCTCTTTGACACTGGGTGCTTCACATGATATTCATAACTTGCTGTCTGTGTGGCTGTTTGTTTCATTTTCATATGAAATTCGTTGTTGTCATCTACGGCATTGCTAATTTCTTCGAAATGTTCCCTCCATCTTTGAGTTGGGGGATCTATGTTCGCTAGTAGCACGCCGTTGTGGTCCTTGACTGGTTGGTTCCTGTTAAACTTGCGATTTGTGAGACTTTGTATAACCTGGTGTAACTCTCTCAAGTTGTTTTATCCCGCAGCTGTTTCTGCTGCCATGGCTTATTTTTCCAGGAACTGTTTTTTATTTTATTTTAGCGGCTTTCTTTACTTGTTTGGTAGCAATGTTGTATTGACTGCCGCTTTAGTTCCTTTCTTTTTGATATAAGGTTCCATGTTTCATCAGATATACATATTTTTCATTTCGGCTGTGCGCTATACCAAATGTTTCTTCTCTGACTTGATTGAATACAGCTACAATGTCTTCCCATGTATGATTTTTCGCTAATGTTGATGTCTTCTCTAGGAGTTGTTCACTATTTCGTTCCTTGTAGGTACACTTTGGAGTTGTTGGTTGGTCTTTGTGCTTTCAACTTGATCTTAGAGTCACCAGTGATGAGTTTGTGGTCACTGTTTTACTTACGTAGGAAGTCGTAAAAGTTCCTGCTTTTCCCAGGGTATTAACTTTATCATCAGTGTGGGGTCAAGCACAAGCACTACGTTGACGTAGACTTATGAAGTAAGACTTCACTTAGTTTGCCAGCAAGTTTTCGAGCAGATACGTTTCAGATTTTAGAGTGGCACCCCCCATCTTACTGTCATGAATGTGTCACACTTTTATATCATTTTCTGTCCGATTCATCCCATTCGACATCCTGTGATGTGCTGTTTAAATTTTAGAAGTTTAGAGCTTTAGAGTCTTTGCAACGGACTGTTAAATATACTTAAAATTCTAGCCTGGATGGGCAGGAGTTTTACCTTTAAAAAAGAAGCAGGTTTACTCACTTAGGGCAAACCTTACTTTTTGCAATTTAAAAGAAATCTATGTCAAATAGAACATACGCTTCTGTAGTAAGCTTCTAGCAATAAGCTCCTTTCTTGCAGACTCAAAATAATCAAATAAAATTGGGTGAACAGAAAAGCGTTTCAAAACAAATTGGACTAAAGTAATTGACTTTACTTCTACTTCCTACCCTCGATTTTCACAGTATTTAAGTACTAAATTGACACCTCGAACCACATAATCGCACTTTAAAAGAATAAAGGAAGAGTTGATCTACCAAATTCCTACCACATGCCCTATGGACTACAAGTTGCCACATAAAACAAACAGTTCCAGCTTGCCAGGATGAAACAAAAAAAAAAATCCGTCACTAATGAGGATTTCGTAGCAATTACGGATAACCGATAGTGAAATTAAACAATTGTCAACAAAAAACAAAAATAAAAAATAAAAAAATATAAAATTACCACGCATTATTCTCGGAAACAACAAACACCAGCATCTGCACCACAAAGTGCAACCCCTGTGAATACAGTGGGGTATTTACCACGCCATTCCAGAATTCATGTGTAAACAAAAAAAAAAAAGAGCCAACTTTGGAAACCATTTCCCTGTTGGTCCATCCATGAAGCCAACCTCTACTACAACCATAACTGGCCATTGATAAAAACACACTGCAAAAATATTGATGCAACAAGAAAAAAAAATTACATAATTTCCCTCATTATTTCATTCAGTTAATTGATGCGAAATTGCCACAAAAATATTGCATATGCCAATTAGTGTTGCCAACTTGAAGAAAATTAAGCGAATTTCTTGTATGGCAAGAGTTAAATACAAAATCCGTGTCGCTCGTGAGGCATATGCTGTAGTTTCTTAATTGTACAGGGTAATTCATTCCGTAGTTTCAAGTTGGTAACGCTGGCATTTGACACCTGCCAAACTCAGCTGTCATTTGAAGTGTCATAATATTAGTTGAATATTTGCCATTAACAATAATGGATCGTTTACAAATCGAACAACGCATTAAAATTAATAAAACTTACCACAAAAGTGGTGATTCAAGTGTAGCCACTTTTCGCGCATCACGCGATGATTATGGTCGTCACAATCGACCGACTACGCAAGCAATCGATAAAATTGTGAAGAAATTTGAAGAGAGTGGAAGCGTTACTGATATCGTAAGGCCTGTGCATCATCGTAATGCACGCTCAATAGAAAATATTGCTGCTGTAAGTGCAAGTGTTGCTGATGATGATGATTTCCGGCGTTCGCAGCAATTGAACGTGCCATACACCTCAATATGTCGTATTTTGCATATGAATTTGCATTTCTATCCTTATAAAGTTCAACTAGCGCAATAATTAAAGTCTGCTGACCATTCACAACGCCGTAGATACGCTTCTTGGGTGATGTGTTCCAACAACAGACAATAAACACAGATTTTTCGAACAAGGTTTTCTTCAATGATGAGGCACATTTCTCACACGGTGGGTATGTAAACAAACATACAACGTGTGGCTCAGAAAACCCACAAGTGATCAAAAAGGTGCCGCTGCATCTAGACAAAGTGACTGTTTGGTGTGCTCTATGGTCAAAAGGTGTTATTGGTCCGTATTTCTTCGAAGATGCCAATGCGTGGACGGAGCGATATGCTCGAATGATAGCAGTTTTTTTTTTGGCCGGCCACGGAAGACCATGACTTTGACGATATTAAGTTTCAAAAAGACGAGGCAACAACACGACCAATTATGGCTTTATTGCGTGAGAAGTTTCCTGGTGGCGTATTTTCACGTTTTAGCGACGTCAATTAACCACCAAGATCATGCGATTTGATACCATTAGATTTTTTTTCTGTGAGACTACGCAAAAGACCGTGCTTACGACAATAATCCCCGAACTCTAGTCGCATTAGAAACCAACAGTACTCAAGTTATGGCCGAGATACCACTCGAAATAACTTTTCGCGTATTTGAGTGAATGCTCGAGAAATTTCACGTCGAACCTTCGCCTAAAAACGTTTGGAATAGACCACTGTGTGCGGATGTTAACTCGCACGAGCTGAGAGGCCAATGAGCAGTGTCATTTCTAGCGATAAGACGATCACCGATCTTCGTTTTCAGTAAGAAATATAAATTTAGATCTTCTTCCATCTGCAACACCTTTTGTAACAAGGGAGGCATTGTTGAAGAGCCCGTACAGTTCGGTGTTGCAAAGCGTTGTCATTCTCCATTGACGTGAACGAGATCGAAAACTACCCGACGCTCTTTTCTTTTAAGACCTTCGACAACATTTTCATGCGCTTTCGACAGAATGACTTGGATGATCAGTGCTTTTTTGGATGCTTGCTAGTGGGTATCACTGATCAAATGATTGCGGCTCTGTGGTCATTGTTGGAGTTGATAGCGGAGTCGACGGAGATCAGATGATATGTGCTCCCTATCCTATCATCACCTGCTGCTTTATAGAGGAGATAAGCTACTCGTATTAGATTCAGCAGGTTATAAATTTCCATCCTGTCTTCCTCTTGGTCTTCTTGGTTGGTTGTGGTTGGAAATGTTGTTCGTTGTATGTAGTTAATGTTCAATGGTTCATTTGGTCTGAATATGGGATTTCCTTCGCAGTTCTCTAAGGATTAAAAGCTTTGACTGAACATTATTTTGAGATCACCTTTCTTAAGTCTTGATCTTCTAAGGGGGTTCCTCTCTATTTTGCTGCTCGTAGGACTCGCGAGACCCTAGCTCTTTTCAGGAGAGGAGCTTTGTTCATTCAATGTTTTTCTAGATTAACTACTACATATGTATGCTTTACGAACCAGAGCATTCTTTGTTGAACCGGGTTGAAACCCAGTACACCAGAGACAACCCCTCTGATTGCTCTTTGGAACTAATGCCACTGAGCTTCTACGTTCGATGCTGGTGGCATGAAAAGTTAGGGAGAAAAGAAAGAGCGGTACCGATGTACTTTGGTCTTGAATGTTTGGAGGTTAAAATGACTAGGTAAGAAAGAGTTCTGTAGGGCATTCCATGAGCGAATTGATCGGCTTAGGAAAGAATTACGATATTTTAGGGTACTTCCGAAGGTGGGCTTGAGGGTGTACTTATGAGCAATCAAAGCGAGACGGGTATAACGGTTGGGGGTTTATAGGAACGGAATGCTACTGGCAATTTTTGAGGAGCACTGGTGGTGAAAATAGCGATAGAACAGGGTGAGACAGGAGACATTATGTCGATGGTCGAGGGTGTCAATCGACTGTTCCCTTTACACAGAGTCTCATAGTCATTATTTTCTAACTACCTCGCCCTATGACTAGTAATCCATGCCCTAGGATAGTCAAATATGATCTCCTGAGGGCTGTAGAAGTACAAATAAGTTTCTGCTGGTTTTTATCAAAATTAAGGTATTTATTGTGAAAGAACGGTACATTGTGTTTTTTTGGAAGTATTTTCTATCGCTAGTCATTACGTTTCCCCAACTTTCTTACACCATACGGAACGGATACCACGTCCGGAGAATGCTTCATATTCTTAGGCTACCTACGAATAGACCCAATTTGTTGTTTCTTCGTATGATGTGAAGTGCTGCTCAGGGAGGCAAAGTGCCATCGATCGAAACGAGTGATGATCGGAAGAGGCTATGTCTAGTGAATACGGCGGATGGAGTAGAATTTCCTAGTTGAGTGTTTCCAAGTAGGCTTCGACCGGCGATAAGTTTTCATCCCCAGTGAGTATACGATGCGAAAATCGTGTCATTTATACCTGGCAAGCAGCAGCTTCAGGTTATATGGCAACCAATAATCTTGCTTTTGAATCAGTCATTACGATTTTAAACGACGTGATTGATTGCTGAGTTACTCCTAATGTAATTGCACGTTCTTCTTGGGTTTTGCATGAATCTTCCTCCAATAATGCTTCCAATTCCGTGTATTTATACACTTTGGGCAACACTTTATGCTTTCACAAGCAATCGACGCGCGTCAAAAAATAAAAAATAAAAAATAAAATAAAAAAATATTTAATGTCTTGTCCAGATCAGAACGAAATGAAAAAATAAAAAATAAAACAGTAAAGCTGTGAGATACAAACTTGATTCTGGCTTTATTTCGAAGCTTAGTTCATGCCATTATGCGCGGAATAGCACATCAATTAAATAGCCGCCTCGGCTTCGCTTGGAGTGCTTCACGAGGTCGGTGCAATTTGTGACACGATCCAGTAAATGCGGCGTTATTCCGGCAATAGCATGTCGAATGTTGGCCTCGAGCTCGTCCAAAGTTGTTGGCTTGTTAGCGTAGACTAAGGACTTGACGTAACTCCAGAGAAAATAATCGAGCGGTATCAAATCGCTTGATCGCGGCGGGCAATTATAAACATGACGAACCAATCATGTAGGTTAATATTGCTCTATACCTGAGACCTTCCTCATTTTGAAAGAAATAAGGTCCATGATGCCGCCACGCCATAAGCCGCACCAAACGCTCAGTACTTGTGGATACGTTGGCCGAGCACTTCTGGATTGTTTTTTTTCTCAAATAAAGGTACTTTTGCTTGTTGACATAACCGCTGATCCAAAAAGGGGCCTGGTCCGAAGGATTATTTTTCTGGTAAGAATCCGGATCCCCGACCAACATTTCCAACACCCAATTGGCGAACTCACGGCATTGTCTATGGTCGTCTGGCTTTAATTCTTGTGTCAACACAATCTAATACAGATGAAGGCCTAAATTCCACCTTGAAAAAAGCCTGGTGGACTCTGGCGATGCCTTATTCAGCTGGTCGACGCCTACTCGACATTTTTGAGTCTTCTTCGACACTGGCTGCTACGAAGGCTATATTTTCTTCATTTCGCACTAATCTCTGTCTGGTTGGTGGCCTACGATCTAAAAGAGTGTGCTCACCCTCAATCTTCTCCACGGCGGCTGTGCGACAAATCGCCTGCACACTGAAACCATGATGACGACCGACATTACGACGAAATTCACGTTGCGTATTTCGATAATATTTTTTAATAATTTCCACACGTTCGGTAAGCATAAACCGATGGCAAATCTTACTGACACCTGATGTCATTAGTAACTTTGACAGCTGCTGAAACATAACAATTGGAAAAACAATCATTGCTATCTCGTCACCCTTTGTGTACAAGTATCAAATGATCAATCCGCAAAATTATTTTCGGTAGTCGCACTGGCCGTTGACTTTTGCAAAGATAATTCTGTCGATAAGGTAATAGGACTTCTTAGAATTACTTATCTTGACCAGAATAAGCCAGCACAAGGGTTAATTAAACCACTTTGGATTAAATTGCTTATTCAAATGTGGCAAATCGATTGAAGCGAATGTAATCGGCTTTAATTGGATTTAAGATATGTACTCATACTATCTACCATATGTAGATTGAATGCTGCGGCTTATCTGATGGCATCGATTGACCTAGGCGTACAGAGAACCCCATTACGTTGTATACATTTTTAATATGGATAACTGACAATTGTGGTATGGAGACAACATTTTAACACCGTCTTTCTTCGGTGGGGACAGGAGCATTCACAGATTGGTATTGACGTATTGAGCTTCAATGCTTATAAGTGAGCCCTTATTTGAGACCTTTTCCTAGTTCTACGGCTTATAATAACCACATGCTTATAATAAATACATAAAAAAGCACGAATGGGAAGAATCGAGAGGCCTTACTTTCGAGCACCGACGATTTGTATCAAATCAAAATTGGCCAACATAACCGTCATTAACGTCAACTTTCTGACAGAGGAAAAGGACGATCTTACTGAAGACAGCTCCTCGATAAAATCTACGAGCATGGCACTTATTGTAAAGTGACAATTGGACTCGGCAATTTCAATGCCAAACTTTGCAAATATGGGTGGAAAGTATGTAAATCCTCTGTAATACTACTTCCGAAACCGGACACAGGTTTCCAAGCTTTCTGGCAGAACGGAATGTTACTATAGGCACCACACGGTCTTTAGTCCATAATATCCAAAAAGTGATCTGGAAACCGCACGTTTCGAATAGCTAACATCGAGTTGTACCAAAGATATCGATGCGATGATCCGAAATAACACAAAGCCCCCGAACCACGGCTACAATTTCAGACGACCACCAGGCCCTTATCCAATCGAATTTTCTTAGTCTGTCAGAAGAGCCCTCTAGATAGAAACGAAAGGGCTCACCAATTCAACGCGTAGAGGGAGAATAACATGCGCTCCTTACAAATCGAGCCCCCATAGACGTTCTCTTGGAAAAATTAATTTCGGAAGTTTCAGCAAAAAATAACACGAAATTCAGAAATCCCGAGCAAGAATGTGCTAGGAGGAAGTAGTAAACCTTGTAGTTAAACCACAGAAGACGGTGCTAGGAATCCAGAAAGGTTTTATCTGGTGATATACGGAGCATATATCAACACATCCTTAAGAACCCGATCAACACGTCGATGCTACAACTTTAAGGAAATATGGGCTTTATCTGCAACAGCCTCGCTACCAGCTCTAACAGAAACATCAGCGTGGAGATCCTATTTCCCAATCCCTGCATCTTTCAGTTTTTAAGGCATCAGTCTCCTTAACATCGCATATAAGATCTTATCCGCCGTATTGTGTGAACGCCTGAAGCCGTTTGTCAACAACCTGATAGGTCCATATCAGTGTGGCTTCAGGCCAGGAAAGTCCACCATCGACCAGATATTCACACTACGACAGATCTTGGAGAAGACCCATGAGCTTCAGATCGATACCCACCACCTATTCATCGATTTTAAGGCCGCGTATGACAGCATCTATAGAGAAGAGCTATACAGAGCAATGTCTAGTTTTGGCATCCCTGCCAAACTCGTTCGTCTGTGCAGGATGACGATGGAGAATGCACGCTGCTCCATCAAGGTCGGTAAAGATCTCACCGAGACCTTTGGTGTACAGAAGGCGATGCGCTGTAATGTGATTCTTTCAACATCGTACTGGAAAGAATAGTGCAAAACTCACGAGCAAACACAAGAGTCACGCCGACGATATTGATATAATGGGAGAAAGCAGCGTGATGTCAGTGGCGCTTTCGCGAGTATTGAGACGGAAGCGGCGAAAATGGGTTTAGCGGTCAATGAGGGCAAGACCAAGTATATGCTGTCAAGCAAAAAGGACAACCAACACCGACGTCTCGGACAGAACGTCGCCCTCGATAGATATAACTTTGAGGTAGTTAAGGACTTTGTCTACCTAGGCTCTGCTATAAAGACATAATCGGAAGAAAGCAGCGTGATGTCAGTGGCGCTTTCGCGAGTATTGAGACGGAAGCGGCGAAAATGGGTTTAGCGGTCAATGAGGGCAAGACCAAGTATATGCTGTCAAGCAAAAAGGACAACCAACACCGACGTCTCGGACAGAACGTCGCCCTCGATAGATATAACTTTGCGGTAGTTAAGGACTTTGTCTACCTAGGCTCTGCTATAAATACGGACAACAACACCAGCGCTGAGATCAAGCGAAGAATAACTCTTGCCAACCGCTGTTTCTTTGGGTTAAGAAGGCAATTGAGTAGCAACATAGTAGCGACATAGACCTAGCCAGAAGAGTGAAGATCCAAAGACTGAGATGGCTGGGTCATGTAGAGCGCATGGACACCAATGCTCCGGTCCGAAAAGTCTTCGAATCCGCCCCCGAGGGACAGCGCAGTAGAGGAAGGCCAAGACTTAGGTGGCGCACGCAAGTGGAAGAGGACCTCAGCCAACTTAGTGTGCGAAACTGGAGACAGCTAGCCAGGGATCGAGCTAGCTGGAGAAGCTTGTTGACTGAGGCCCAGGTCCACCCCGGACTGTTGCGCCACCTAAAGTTACGAGTAGTAAGTAAGTAAGTAGTAGAGCTTCTAATGGGCGACAAAAAAGGAATTATACAGGACTCTGATCATCCCAGTGCTGCTAATCGGCGCAGAAGGCCTTGACGAAAGCGAATAAACATGTTTTAGGTTGCTTTGAAAGAAAAGGCCATGGGTGAGTTTTGGCTCCAGCTCGCGTCAATGGATCATGAAGAAGGTATTCATTAGGAGGGGTGGAATAATCCAGCTCGGAGTTCCCTCGGTCAATAGAGGGTGGAAGCGGATCTTATACAACTTTTTGTGAGCAACTTGGTAGGCAGTGAAGCGATATTCTTTGGCAGTGATATTATTAGGTCACTTGTACTTTTATCACAACAAAAGAATGTGAAGACTGCACTTCAAGAGTTAACACTGATACCAAGCAACAATAAGCATTTTTTTATTACTTAAACCCAACATCGGATTCGATAGGCAAATGACAAAAATTGATAAAGAAGTTAGAAGATACGAGTATACTATTAATTAGGCATATTTCCGTAGATTTACAAGCTTCTTCAAGTGCCTTACTGACCATAACTTAAAAGTGACAACCTATTTGAGAAAGCAAAAGAAAATTTTGAGGGAATTTTCAGCACGATTGGCAAAAAATTTGGTGGCCAAAATATTGACATTTCTTTTGAATGGTTACAGCAAACAAATAACGAACCCATTGCGATAAATATGCTTTAACAACACTGCGATATATATTTACTTTACTGAACCTCAGAGAAAAAATATAATCCAAACTGTAAACAGGAGTCGGGATTAATTTTTGCCCTGGCCAATTTTTTCCGGAGCTGCTGAGAATCGTTGTTTGCAATCGATTTTTTCGATTTTCACTTGACAAATTTACCAAGAATTCGCTTTGATTCCAGGCCTAGACTTCCCACGCTCTTACAGCCACATTAAAATGAACCTACAATTGGCTTAGTAGCACCACCCTTATCCCTGGCCTTTCCTAGGTCGTGTATAAGAAACTGCTCTTGATTCAGCAGTGAAATCTCTTTAGATTCATATGACATCAGAGCAAGCATATATATTAAAATTTGTTGGGCAAAATTCGACTTTATTCATCACCATAATCTGAAGGGTAATAGTGTTTTACATTTCTAAGCCTTTCTCGTATGTACAATAGAACGATTTGACTAAGTCTTTACCGTCGGCGATCACCTCTTCTTTGGAGCCGTTTCTTTTTCCAAAAAAGCAGAAAAAAACACTGTGGCGCTGACAATCCGGTGTGGGCCATGGCATAGCTTCTTGAGACTCATTTGTGTTGCTCATGTTGTCATTTTTGTCACATTTGACCGTTTCCTACGGTTTATTGCCGAATCCGATAGGCACTTCTTAGACGGTGATGAAGATTCGAAAAATTGTTGGCGATGCCGAGGATCGAACCACGGACCTTCTGCGTGATAGTCCAATTCACTAACCATCGCGCCATCGCCACAACCTCTCTGATAAGCAATTATATTCATCCATTGTCACAAACCGCATGGACATTTTTTTTATATTTCGCTTAAGGGGGTATTCTGGTCAAGAGGCCTGAATTTTAGGCAAGTTTCCATTTTTTTAACAGAATTTTTAATGACATTTCAAGAATACAAAAAAAATCAAAAATTCAAATAGTTACATCCTGGTGAAGAGGGGGTCCTGCTCGACGTGATTTCAACCCTTGTAGTGTTCTGAAACAAAAAAAATTTTAAAAATTCTTCATTTGAAAAGATGTCGCTACGGTTCGGCCCTTGGAAAATCCAGGGGTCAAACTATAATTGTATATATGTGTAAGGAAGATTTCCACCAAGTTTCAAATCAGTCGTTTGGGTATAACTTGAGGTTTCATGTCGAGCAGTTTCGAGAAAGATGCGTTGTTTAAGACACAGTTTCGACACCGTAACTCAGAAAATAGTACTTGATACTCACATTTGATTATTCGGCGATCACTGGTCCCTACATTGGGCCTTCTCCTACTTCATGATCAATATTTTCTGAAGTTCTTTTAGCTAAGCGAGCTGTTCAGAGCGATTTTCCCCGCCCGACCGGTCTAGTTGCTGTGTCACTTAAGCCACTGTAATTATAATTTTGAAACATCCTCTGGAGGACAAATTTTTAAAGGTCTAGATTTTAAAGATATGCAAATAATTTTTTTTTTTTTAATTTTTAGACCAGAATACCCCCTAAAACAACTGCAAACATCCCTCTGAGTCGAATTTGGCCAACTGTAAGCAAAGCCATTTCAAACAGAGATTTCGAAATCCAAATAATTTTTCTATCTCATGCAATGGGTGAGGTAGTTCAAAACTATTTTTTTGGATTTTGTTTACATTTTTCAGCATAACAACCTCAATGCATTTGTGTTTGTATGAGCGTCAAACTTATCAAGTCATTTTTGAGTTTTTCCGAATAGAGGTTGTCGAAAATACTGAGTTAAAGGCACCGCTTAGAACGCCGCATCAACTTCTAGAGAATGTCAACACGCTAGACGTGACGACGAATCTTCCAATGGAAAAGGCTACTCGGATACTTACAGCGTTAGCGCAAAAAGGCTTGCTAAAGCTGCTCTATCTATTAAATGCCACCATAAGAGTAGTGCATGTACCACATCAGTGGAAAGTTGCCGAAGTTAATATGGTTCCGAAGCCCGGTAAACCACTGACTGAAGTCAAGTCATACAGACCAATATCGTTTCATCCGATTATATCGAAGGTCTTCGAGCGAATCTTACTTAATTGTCTTAAACCGATTGTTGACACACATCCCCTCTTGCCCTATCATCAATTTGGCTTTAAAAGCCAACACTCTACTGTCAACTAAGTGCATCGAATAACCGATGTAATTGAACGAACAATCGAGTATAAGCTAGTCTGCTCAAGCGCATTCCTTGACGTAAGCCTTTGATAAGGTATGGCACGAGTCCTTCCCCCAGCTATTGTCTCATATTTTAAGTTCATACCTAGATGACCGACTCTTCTGTATCAGACAGGAAACGAATATTCCAATTTTAAGACAATAAAGGCGAGGGTGCCGCAAGGATATGTACTTGGCCCTCTGCTTTATTTGCTTTTTACACACGACATATCACAAACCGACGATACTGTGCTAGCCACAGTAAATACAGCAACAGCAAAGTTACAACACGCCCTTACATGGATTAGCGACTGGACAAAGACTTGGCGAGTTGCACTTAATGAAAACAAGTCTGTCCATGTAAACTTCACTCTCAAGAAAGTTGACAATCTATCTGTTTATGTTTATTAACGCAGTACAAATTCCTTTCGCGAACGAGGCCAAATATCTTGGTATGACGCTCGACGGTAAACTTAAATGGAGAGCACATGTTAAGAAAAAACGTGCAGAGCTTGAGATTAATTATAGAGACATGCAGAGATTTTTGTAAAGTATTCCAAGCCCAGCTTAGAAAACAAATTGCTGCTATATAAGCAAGTGCTAAAACTGCTTTAGATTGTACCAAAATTAGTAACGTTAACGTTTTACAGACATTCCAAAACAAAGTTCCCCGAGGGTTTGTTAATGCACCGTGGTACATTAGAAACGATGATATCCACAGAGACCTAGGAGTCGAAACGAAATTAAAATGTTTGCGCGAAAACACAAAAATCGACTATAAGGACATACGAATATTTCTCTTCAACAGATCCTTGACGAGACGAATATATTGCGCCGTCTGAAAAGGACTAAGCCTCTCGATCTAGAGCGGTGATCAGCAGCGCTGAAATTTTAAAGTTCGTAGGAAATTTCAATGGAAAATCGTTTTAAAAATATCAAAAGCTGCGTCACTGGAACTTCAACATCTCGATGAGTAAAAATCGGTGACTAAGTCACCATCTCTCTATCCATTCTGGAAGCTTTTAAACCGCCAATAACTTCAACATGCTCGGAGCAGCATCTACTTGTACCACGTTCACTTCTCAGACACAGCCCAAGTTATACACTTAAATTTGCAATAAAGGAGATGCAGTAAATCTTTGTCCATTATATTGCAGTATGTTGGCAACGCCGATGTGCATCTGTGTTTCTGCATATGGGGAAGAGTTTTTCATATATTTTTTGAATTACCATTGACGTCCACAGATGAACCTCAGTCAGTTGGCTGTTGAAATTAATAAAATCTACAAAATTACTCATAGTGAAAAGTAAAAAGCAGTTAAAGACTTAATGGATATGCAGAGGGAATAAATCCACCCATAGCTTCTGTTCTGCATAATTGAAGTGCCAGCGTAAACCGCCGCGTACAGTCACATATGTACATGATGTACTCGTACAAGTGGCTATATACGAGTATGTTTGATCAGCTAGCCTCTCCCAGTCCCACTTGTGCTGGAATGGATGACGAGGCATATTAACAATAAAAATGATTACTGCATGCGTATAATTCATCGGGCGATAATGTTAACTACAGATGACACACAGGGATGTCCTACGTGCGCTCACTGTCAAAAAACAAAAAAATAAAAATAATAAAAACGAGAAAAGAAATGCATTAAACCTTTTTTATTGGTTACCAACAGTCGGAGTGATGGTTCGGGGTAGTCTGCTGCTATTCATTGTCGAAATGTGTTTGATGTCAAAATGTGTAATGTGGAATATGAGTAATAAATAAAATTTTTGTTATTGTTTGAGTTATGACAGTCCTTCGTGTTGGTCCTTTCATTTTGAATTTTTTGTAATTTTGTTTTTTTTAATTGGAGTCCTTTGGGCTGGGAATTGGGCAATTTTGTTCCCCGATGACTGATAAGGAAGATGGAAATGTTGGTTGGTTATAACCATGACAGCAAACAACCCTATACTGCATCTCCCACCCCCACCCCCCTTCTTGCGCCTCTATTGTGTGTCAATGGTGTGATTTTTATTACTTTGGCGGACGGACAGCGTTTTTTTTTTTTTTTTTGGTTTTTGAACGCACAACACTGTGTAATCACCAGAGGCGGTTATCTGGTGTTTGCAGGCTTTTTATCTGGCACAGTCTATCAATCGTGTTTGGTTATTGTAAGGGCAGTAGAGACTTTTTATTAACCTCCTTAGGGCTTAAATCTGATTTCATATACATATATCAAAAGGGCGGCTCGCTGCAGTGTACGCGTATTCGTACAATAGGGAAATGGTAATCGTGTAACCGGAAATTCGTGTGGTATTTGCCGCTGGGTTGCTATTATTTTCAAAAGTATTTCCAAATTGTGTTTATTTTTTGGAGTGAGCAGTCAGTCGAAGGCAGTAATAGGAAAGGCGTTAGATAATGGTTGAGCTAGCGGCAGTTGAAATAAATGTTGGCCTTGTTACTTTGTTTTGAATGTTAGAAAAAAATTTATTCAGCACATTGTTCAATCAAGGTGTTGGGTCAGCTAGGTTCTTCGTAATTGGACCGTCCTTTGACTATGGACTGGAAAAAAACATTTCGTTTTGCTTATTTGAATTTTCAATATACGAGTTTCAGTTCATATAGAACTATAGTTCAGGCTTCAAAGTTAAAATAATCCAAGATAAGGTCAGGATCAGTTAATTTAAATATTGGGTTGTTCAATAAGTTCGTCACAAATTTTTGGTAAAAAAGTTTATATTTACTTCGTCAGGTATTGTCCATCATGGTCTCTTACTTTCTTCCAAACAGACATAATGCCTCTTGAGTTGTCATCCGTCCAAACTGTTTTGGAGAGAGCGGAACATATGCTAGTCCGGAGGCGCATAGTCTGGTACTTTGCAGGTGGGTGCTGCATAATTTCCCAGCCAAATGAATTCAGCTTTTGTTTTGTCACTAAGGCTGCATGTGGTGTGGCGTTGTCATGATGGAGAACAACGCCCTTCGTGCTCACCAACTCTGGCCGTTTTTTTTTCCACTGCCTGCTTCAGTGTTTCGATCTGAGAACAATATTTAATGCTAGATTATGTGGAAGCAACTCGAAGTAAAGGACACCTCGCCAATCCCACCAAATGCTCAACATGACCTTTTTTGGACGCAAATATACCGAACTCATCATGGCTGATCCTTATGACAATCTCGATCAACTTTAATCATGAATTTTGGTTAGAGTTCTGTGATTCCCAAATTCGTGCATATAAAAGAGAATTCCATTGCTCTATGTATAGATCGTTAACGCGGCATAGGCTTCGGGGTGGCAGTATATATCAGAGCAGTCCAATTTTCGATGACATTACCGCATAAACTGTGCTCGATATCATTGATGGCAATGGTAATGTTCAGTTTAAGGGCATCAGTGATCCGTGACCTGTTTACGTAGGCGCATGATTAGTCATAGTCCTACTAAAATAAGTACAGTTGACTTCATCGAAGCGCAAAATAATCATGCCATCAAATTTGTTGTCAGAAGATCCATTTTTTCATGCGCTGTGTGTTATGTGGCGCTATCTCGTTGAGTCAGATGTCATTAATATCCATATATACAAATTTCGGCTACAAAAAATTGGTTATAATCGACCACTTGTGTACAGAATAATCTGCACTAAGCAGTGAATTTGTCCGCATATATTTGCAACTGATGGGTCTGATATGGATTGTTATTGCTCCAAAGATTACAATGACAATGTGACAATTTTTCTTGCTGACATTGGCATGTGTTAGAGTCGCCATCAAAAAAGCGGTATGTCTGTTCGAGATCGTAGTTAACTTTCAATTATTCCAGAACTCACTCAAGGAGTGCGCGACGCTGGAAAGCGCCAAGTTCATGAGGCCTACATGCAATTGACTGCCACGGGGTATTTGAGTTATACGGATGTCATCCAAGAGACAACTTTTGCTTATTGGCTTACTCATTCAGCAAAGAATGTGCTTAATCATCTCTTAACAAAATTTTTCGATAATACAACGGATCCAATGCCAATTGAAATTCAGCCCATCCATCGAAATTCGATGGTCATTTAGGCAACATTTTTTGCACATGGATCTTGCTAGTCTTTAAATCATGATCCTTGCGTAAAATTTTCCATAAAATGGACAGACAACGACCAAGCTGTTGTGATGACCTCGAATCGATGAATTTAAATCTTTTTCAATACTCTCCTGAACGGATGCAATATATTCTTCAGTATGGCCTTTTCGTATGCATCTTGATGCCACTATATCTTTATAAGAAAACGTTGTGCAAAAACGGTCAACAAAACGGCCAACAGCGATCTCAAATGGTCGATTTTGTCGGATGTTATATGGCGTAGGTGCTCTATAATTTTGGAACCGAATTTTTAGAATTTGGTAACGTTGTTGAAGCGTACCCGTATATGTCATCACGATAAAATTGCAAAGATTGCTGAATAAAAATGACACTGACAGTTTGAAATTTTACAACCGGTTTGACAGATATAAATGCCTATAGTTAGTACTATGTACATATTTAAATTTTTTTTGTCTAACATATAATGCCGGTTAAGTGACCGTCACTAGCCCCGGTGCAATTGCATGAGAATTCTCGCGAATTTCTTATGTTTGATTTTACAATTTCTTTTTAAACGTAGTTACGAAGCATCCGGAATTTGATTTGTTTGAGTTGCATCTCTCCTTTTCAGTCCGTCTAAACAAGTCCGCGGTCGTTTACCAGTGAATGTCATGTCAAAAGTATGACGAGCCGTGCGTCATATTGCATCATGCTGGTGGAATCAAATATGTGGTGGACTCCATTGATACCATATTCGGATAGAATAAAAAACAACCGGCCCTATCACGGAATCCCTCGTAATAAAGTTACGAATTCCGATCTACGATACGAATACGAAGAAATGTGCATCATATAGGTAGAATCCGAATGTAAACGCGAAAACCATTGCCGCACTTAACAATCATATTCGAAATTTCGAAATCAGTAGTTTAATATCTAAGTAAAGTAAAATTGGAGAAATAAATATATAAGAATCGTTATTTTATATATTTTGAACAAAATAAAATGGTTAGGAATGGATTCTGTTGCATTTGCAATTGTTGCTAGTGAGGAAGAGAATGTTAGACGCTAAGGCAGGATCTATGGTTGAAGGGGAACTCCGCCGCATTCTTCGCCCTCGATTCGAATTCATGGAAACATCTGGTTGATCAGCTTCCACTGATCCAAGGGTCTTCTATGTGGTCTATAATTGTTGATGGGTTTTGAAGTCCGAATGGGGAAGTTCCTACGATTCCGGCTGTGGATATTTCTTAGCCTGTCAATTTTATGACGGCTTCCTCAAGGCTGAAAAAAGAATGTATTCGGAAAGGGTCGCCTCCGGTACCCTAACATTCTTTTTCATTTTCCAACAGTTTTCTTTTGGATTATGGATTATGTTATTGTTGAAAATCCATATCGTTGTGGTGAAATATTTGCCTTTCAAAGATACTTGCGATCTGAAACCCCCAATACAGAACACTCTCATTCTCTAATTTCCTTTTTCCAACTGCTGGTGTCCTTTGCAGGAGGTCCGAGGCTGTTAAGATAATTCTTGAGTTGTTCCCAGAAAGCGTTTACTTCTTCTTTTGGGCTCTTTATAAATCCTTGAATTCCAGGATTCTGCAAAAGCAGCTCCACCATTAACTGGGACTGCAATTTATTTGTTGAAATTTTCGACATTCAATGATCAAAAAATAATAATTTTTCCACAATGTAACAAACAAATTATCGGTTTTGAAGTTTGAATTCTTTTTGTCTGCGCACTTCGAAAAATCAAACAGTTCGTAGATTTAAATGTCAAAATACCACTTTTTACGAATTTCGAAATTCGCAGCAACAATTTCTACTACGTCGGATTCTCTGATAGTTCTTTCGGCGTTCGTAGCAAAATTTCGAGCACGACGGATTGTATGATAACAACATGTCATGGTAGCAATCACTTAAATGTTACAACATTGCTCTAGCACCTAGCTAAAGGAAAATCAATCTTCGTGTGGGTATTGGCGTCTAATGTATTGATCGCGGATTTTCAGTACCCTAGTAGCGGTTTTTCTGTTTATAACCAAGACTAGTTATGCAGTTGGATCATCGAAAACATCTTTAATATCCAGCGCCTATTTTTTCTTGTCAGTTGTGCCTTTAGTTCTATCCACTAGAGGTTGAAGGGCAATACCGTAGGTGTATGTGGGCTTGTTGTACTCAACAGAGGATACATTCCCAAATTATTGCACCAATTGAACTCGACCAATCTCTCTAAGAAGCCACCGGCGAGTTTGTAGTTTTCTCTTAAGTTTTTCGGTATAAAGGTATAAGACTATTTACTCGCCAGAAGATCGGTATTTACTCATATGAGCACGAGTTTAATAGTAAAGAATCTATACAGAGTTGCTAGCAGTCGATCTTAACCTTTTCGTAACACAACTGGTTATATGTAATTGGTGCCAAGTGACTTGAAACCACGAAAGGAAGCTTCTTAGCCAATGGCAGATACCAACTATGGCCCATGATGTTACTTAGCTTACTTGCAAACTCTGTGACAACAGCTGTAGCTGACGTGAGTGGGTTTCGATTAAAGGTGACTTACGAGCTCAGCACAGATGGTCTCAGCTCTCGACTTATTGTAGGTATCGTCTGGTTTTCTGAGCAATTTCAGTGTTTCGAACTTTTTTCTTACGTTTACGGGTTTTCTTACGCAATCGTTAACAACCTCCAAATGGGGAATGAGCAGCTTTTTCAGCAAGGTTAAGCTTCTTAACAGTTCGCTACACATTTTGTTTGGTTCTGGGCTTAGATGAAGCCTGCATTACAAAATTCGCACACCATAATGACACGTTGTGCATGTATTTGTTTCCCAACAATAACTCGTGGATTTTCTGAACCCTCAAAATTGATAATTTTGGCGATTAGCAAAGCCATCAAGATGAAAATGAGCCTCATTATGATGAAGGTAATTTTTTTTTTATTAGAAAATAAGCATCCACTTTTTGTTGTTTCAAAATCCATTCAACGATCTCTGCAGTCAGAAGACTCCAGTTCTTGAGTCAATTACACTTTGTACGCAAATCGTTTGTGAGAATATGTTGTAAAGAGCTCCTCGAAAGATCTAATTCATGCCCACAGTGTCGAATTGTAAACTGTTGTTGGCAAATCTTCACTACTTTTAAAATATTGCTCAATTAAGCGTTTTTTTTTTTTTGTTAGCAGCACTTCACTGCATAAATGGCAGTGAATTTGCGTGAATTATTTACTTTTTATTGTTAATTTGTATATTTTCTGTTTTTAAATTTATCGCAAAATATTGTTTATACGTTCGACTTCATCGAAAAACAGCTGTTAAGCGACCCCTAACAATGCTGTCACAATTTTTTACAACGACATATGTAGAATGTTTTTTATGATAAAAAGGTTAAAGGATTGAACCATAAAACAATTTACGCAAGATCGGAAACACAGTAATTATTAGATTTAATTAATTGGCCAATTTTATGTAGGCGGAAAAAAGCTTTAATTTCAAATAGTTAAGGAAAGCAGTTTTCTCTTTTGTAGCAATCATGGGGTAATTATATACCTGTATAGGTACGAGTATATGGTAAAATAAATAATATCCCAGACGTGAGCCATATCTCAGCAAGCAAAAGTGTTATCTCTTCGTCCGAATATGCGCTTTAAAGCTTGAATCTTTCCGTACTATCTGTCAACATTTCATGACATCTGGTTGGTATTTTACACTTCTAAAAATTATTTCGAGGATGAAGACCAACTATTCCGTCTACACGATCTGAATGAAATGAAGATAGCAATATGTGAACTTAAGTCAAACAAAGCTGCTACAGCCTGATTGCCGAGCTCTTCAAAGTAAGGAGCATACACCAACTCTTCTCTAACATATTGTCGAATGAAAATATACCGAAAGTAGACCCTCTGAACGGGGCAAGCTACATAGGCATCAGTCTTCTTAACATCGCATACAAGATCTTATCTGCCGTATTGTGTGAATGCATGAAGCCTTTTCGTCAACAATCTGATAGGTCCATATCAGTATGGCTTCAGGCCATGAAAGTCCACAAGCGATTCACACTACGGCAGATCTTGGAAAAAACTCATGAGCTCCTGATCGATACACATTACAAACCATCTATTTATCGATTTTAGGACCGATGACAATTGACAAAATCGAAAGAAAGCAAAGTGATGTCAGTAGCGCCTTCGCGACTATTGAGACGGAAGCGGCGAAAATGGGTTTAACGGTCAACGAGGGCAATACCAACTATATGCTGTCAAGTAATAAGGACACTCAATACTGACTTTTCGGACATACCCTTGCCAAGTATAACTTTGAGGAAGTCTTTGTCTTTATAAGCTCCGCTATAAAGTAAGACAACGACACTAGTGCTGAGATCAAACGAAGAATAACTCTTGGCAATCGCTCCTTCTTTGGACTAACAAGGCAATTGAGTAGCAAAGCCGTCTCTCAAACAACAAAGTGACCCATATAAGACCTTAATAATCCCAGTCGTGTTCCATAGTGCAGATGCATGGACCTTGTCAAGATGGATGAGAGTCCACTTGGTTCCTCTGAGAGAAAAATTCTTCGAGTGATCCTCGGTCCCGTCTGCATCGACGGTGAGTGGAGGAGGACATATAATGACGAATTGTATGAACTGTCCAGCGACATCGACTTAGCCGGAAGAGTGAAGATGGCTGGGTCATGTAGAGCGAATAGACACTCTACCGGTCCTGAAAGTCTTCAAATCCGTCCCCGATGAATAGCGCAGTAGAGAAAGGCTGAGACTAAGATGGCGCCCGCAAGTGGAGGGTGATCTTAGCCAACTTAGCGTGTGAAACTGGAGGCAGCTAGTGAAGGATCGTGCTGCGTGGAGAAGCTTGTTCACTGAGACCCAGATCCACTTCGGACTGTAGCGCCAGAAAGTGCAAATTATTTTTCCAGAATACCTTTTCAATTGATGTTGAAATTTTAACATGGAACAAAGAGCGCTCATTAAATTGCATGCAAAACTTGGTGTACCGTGATGATTTTTTTAAGAGAACAGTAATTTCGGGGTAGCATAAATGTTTTTTTCACGGCAGAGAGAAGCTGAAGAATGTCGAGCACACAAGAGAGATTATTCGAACTATTGTTCACGAGGATTTGAGCTAAATGATTATCAAAAATTGATGAAAGTCTGGCATTGCAAAGACGTCATAAGAACAATTGTTATGGATGAGAAACATGGTTTTACCAATTCGATCCATAAACCAAGCGTCAAAAAGCGAAATGGTAGTTGAAAAATTCACCACAAACTAAAAAAAACACGAAGAACTGCTTCAAAAATAAAGACGCATCACATTCTTCGATAGAAAACGAATTATCATTCCAACTGGTGAACAAGTTAGGGCCGCTTGAAGTTTTGAAGCTTTTGATGGACAGAAACCATCCTATTCGACTCAAATATCGCGATACAAAAAGTGAGCCTATGTTGTATGATAAGCCGACTAACACATCACTCATCGACGTCAACAATTTTCGGCTCGAAATATAAGTCTGATTTGGCACCGTGCTACTTCGCTTCTTTCTCAAAATTGAAATTGCAGTTGAAAGGATATTTTTGATGACAAGCATTTACGCATCCTCAACACGGGCAATAACGTAAATTCCGCAAAATGAGCTGAATCACTACTGAATCGCTTTAATAAATGTATTGAATCGAAAGGAGAACGTTTCGAATAAATACACCAAAAAGCAAACAGTTCCGGATATAATTTGCCACGCTTAGTATTAGGACAAAGTATCTTATTAAAATGAAACACAAACAATAAGTTAATTTGTTTTAATTTTCTCTTAAATTATTCCGAAAAAATATCTCTGTTTTATTTTAGTTTCTTTGTAGGTTTCTTAAGAGTTTTCTTTCCATAAGTTTACAATTTTTATTTAGCTTTTAATTTTACAAAATAAAAAAAAAACATTTTTTGTCAAATACACTTGAGCATGTTAGTTTTAATCGCAGAGTTAATATTTGAATAACTAAAATATCTGTTGTGAATGATGATAGTTTATAGATATTTTCACATTTTTCTCAAGAGGTTATTAATTTTTTCTTTTACTTGTAGAATTTTTATAACGATATGCAATACTACTTAACGACTTAAGAAGTAAAAATAATTTCCACAAATCTTTATAGTAAATAAATATGTATGTATTATATATGTATGTACATGGATATGCATTGTTAGCTATTTTATTTTTATATTATATATCTTCTATTTTTATTTCTATAAGAATTTAATTTAAAAATAAAATAAATATATTTAAGAATTATTTACATAACTCAACAATCTTAGATTTGAATTGCGTGCATTTTCTAACAATTTATTATGCAAGTTAGCTATCTACATATAGAATTTATCTTTTAATATATATTTATATATAACTCTGGCATTTTCGAAAGACGATTGGTTTGGATTCTTATAAATACTTACGAGATATGGATATTGTTCAAGACATCTTTTTTTAATTCGGGTTGTATCAAAAAATGTAAAAGAATTTGTCCGTTCGAATAGCTACATATATGCATGCTTTTGCAGAGCGGTATTGCAATGCTGAGCAAATCTAGGTCCAGTTTATATTTATGAGATTAAGGTACTAATAAAAACTTGAATGATTAATTCACGATTTATGTATGAAAAGTTGTTGCTCTTTATGAAAATAAAAAAGGATGGGCTAAGAAAATTACGACGATATTAGAGAATATCAGACAGGAAGTGTTCAAGTTTTTTTTTTTTTTATTCCCTGTGGACAGCTTCCTGCAAAAGAACACATTAGCTCAACTCTAATCCTCAATTGACTCCAATCTTTCAGTGTGCGGAGTACCCGAAATATCGCTGCAATTACGTCGACAGAAACACATCAATCATTCGGCAATCTCTGTTGCTCCCCGGTCAAACAAATAGAGGCAAATCACCGGGCGGATATCGTATGATGTGATGACGTTCTACTTATCCACAAGTAGCCATCGGCATGAAAAAGCGATGTCATCGAACATTAGGTTTTCTGCTATTCAAAATAGAACTGTCCTTGCCTAGTAAAAGTGACTTTTGTAAGAACTGGCAAGGCTAGAAGTATATAAATGGAATCTCAGTATCTTTTGTCCAATTAATACAAAAAACAAGACCCCCGCAACCGTGCCGAATTTAGAGATGTAGGTATATTTTACATCGCATACAAGATCTTATCTACAATGTTGTGTGAACGTCTGAAACCCTTCGAACCCCTCTTGCCAAACGCTGTCTCTTTGCGCCTAGAAGACAATTAAGAAGTGAAGACATAGACTAAAGAGACTCATTATAAGACCTTGATAATAGCAGTTCTATTTCATGGGGCTAAAGAAGGCGATTAAAGACATTCTCAGTCGATTCGAAAGAAAAATCCATCAACAAATATTCGACACGGTTGGCGTTGAGGGGCTTTTGAGAAGTAGTTTCAATGACGAACAATACGACATCGACATACTCGTAGTTAGAAAACTGCGAATCAGTAGCCTGTGCCAAGAACGTACAGAGCGAAAAAACTCTATTGTTCCAGCTCACAGAGTCTTCCATTCTAATCCGAAAGGCCACTGCAGGATAGGATGCCTTCAACAAAGTTTGCGCGCGCAAGTAAAAGGAGACCCCATTACCTTGGAGTGCGAAACTGACGTAGTTAACTAAAGATGGGGCTAACTGGAGTGGTTTGTTAGTTGAGGCCCACGTTGACCTCGAACTGGACTGCCACCTACGTGGCGTACTCGTATATATACAATATAAAGGGTCTTTTAATAGGGACTTCCGAACTTTGACAGTTGATAGCGGCCATATTGTTGAAGCAACATCTGTCAAATTGCCTGTCATTTACTCAGTCTAACTTGCCATACCATAGACAGATATAGCGCTCAACAACACGTGCAAATGATGAAATTTTTTTGTCAAAATGGGTGTTCTGTTCGGGCAACGTTCCGTGCGAGCCTATTTTACGGTCGCCATAACCGTCCGACCGAGGGGACTATTCGCAATGTGGTAAATAAATTTGAGTCCTTGAGAGTGTGCAGGCCGTCGATTTTCGCGGCGTTCACAAGAACTCAGCCTTTCGCAGACCACAACTTGGCGAATTTTGCACCCGTACAAAATTCAACTGACCCAGGAGCTAAGAGTAAACGACCATAGACAACCACGTGTGAAGTAGTTCGAAATTGACCCTTATTTTCATCGAAAAATCATATTCAACGATGAGGCCCCTTTCTTCATAAATGAGTACGTCAACAAACAAAATTATTGAATTTGGGACGAAACCAATCCACATGAGATCCAAGAGCGCCCAATGCATCCCGAAGAAGTCATTGTTTGGTGTGGATTTTGCACTGGCGGTGTCACCAGTCCATATTTCTTTGAGAACGACATTGGCCAGGCCATCACCGTCAATGGCGAGCGCTAAAGGTCGATGATTACCAACTTCTATTGGCCCGAATTGAATGATATCGACACCAATGACATGTGATTTCAACAGCTCACTCCACATTGGAAATTCTTCACGAAGACCGTTTCGAGGGCATGGTAATCTTACGTCGAAGTGATGTGAACTGGCCACCGAGATTGTGCGACTATTTCTTGTGGGGTTTTCTGAAGTAGCAGGTCCATGCGAATAAGCCACAAGCCACAGCGGCCCTCAAAGCCAACATAACCCATGCCATCGGTAAAATTCAGCCTGATTTATGCAACAGAGTGATGGAAAATTTGACATTTCGAATGCACGTCATCCAGAGAAGCCGCGACGGACATTGTAACGATGTTTTATTCCATACATAGGCCTTTCAAACGAAAAAAAATGTCGATGATATCTCGCACACATTTTGTTTTATTTAAATTTAAAGATAGGAAGTGCTTAATGAAAGACTCTTTATGTATAAGTGTCTGCTAGTTTACGTGGCAAGCAACAGATAGACTCGAAAATGAATGGGGTAACTGTCTATTACCCCAACACAACAAAAATCATGAACAATTTTGGTCGTGTAACTGAAATGAGCGTTTCATGAGCTGCATGTTAAACGACGAAAACCTATACAGCATCATCTCCAAGATCAATCAGATCGACTTCATGGCAGGGCCAAATGTCATCATAGTTCGAATATATTTTCAATACTTCAAAACTCACGAGAAAACCGTCAACCAGAGTGATTGCATTAAGATTGATACAAGACTATGTTCCAGTATTTTAGGTATCACTACATAATTGTGGCCAATATGGAAATGCAAATATCCCAGTTTACAAAATATAAGTGAGTATGACCGCAAACGACTTCTATAGCGGGAGACTGAAAGATCCTTTTCTGATAGCGTTTCCAACAACATTTCGAGAAGCATCCAGTGGGAAAGACCAGTGATGAAATTGTCAAAAAACCATTGATGTCAGATCTGTGGGCTGGGTGTTACCATTTCACTACAGCGAAATCTCAAATTTGAAGAAAAATGTAACAAGACAATATGCATGCAAGGCGATGCTGCAAGGAAGGAAAATAGCTGCTGATGATTTGTATGAGTAAAGGGGACCGCAGGAAAATCAGATTTTAGAATGAGAAGAAAGAAGACAACCACTGACCAGATATTCGTGTAATGGCAAAAAATTCCAATCGATAACGAACCATGCGAAGTTTTTCTCACCTGTCTATCTGTGAATGTTGCCAGTGGAAAATGCTGATTTCTAAAGCATTTTACTTGAAACAATTATGAAAGACTCATAAACTAATATCAAAGATATAACATTTCAATAATCTGTCCAAATACGACCACACACTGACGAAATTGTCATTACCCAAGGAATTCAGCGACCTGGAATTGGGCCATTTGTGCCACTAAAGCTGAATCGGACAAGATGAGTTGTGTGGCAAATAATCGTTAAACAAAGCTCACGCCATCGACAGTAAGGGATACCAAAACCAATGGCTTACCCACCACGTCACAGCGGAAAATTATACCATTGAGTTGATTAAAGACCCCGCTAAGAATTCAAGTAATAGCACCACTGTAAGGATCAAGTCTTAAATCACTTTGTCCATTCGCCGTTTCCCCAGACTAAGGATGCATCCAAAATATATGCAGCATCTCTAGCCTCAACGAGAAAATGAAAAAAACTGTTTGTTGAGCCCCTCGAAGTACTGCGTTAGTGAGGACAGTAAGTGACTTATGGTATAGGATACAATCATGATCTCTCACCAAACCGTACATAAAGTGTCTAAGTTGCCTTCGAAAGATCCCTCACGAAATAAAAGAAAATGTATACGATGTTTGGCAATGTTAGGACCTTGTCTAGGACCATCTTCGATGTCATGTCTAACTAAAATGCAACACATCTAAAACTTGCATATCAGTTGCGTTTCACTTTTTCTTGACTTTAAGAAAGTCATAAAAATCCGATGAATTACATTCAACATTCTTAGTTAAAGATATTGTCAAATGAACTCGCAATGTTGAAGATTGGAAGTACGGATGGATAAAGTACTCATTTCAATTTTGCGTTACTCACCTAAAAGTGATTTCAAAAAAAATCTCCTTATGGCCGGATTCTGGCAATAATACACCCTATTGGCAAATGTATTGTAAATATAAACATATGCCAAAAAACATCAACTAAGTTCCGTTTCACTTTCCGTAATTAATTGTTTTTAATTTAAGAATTATGAGACAATTATCTTCGCATTCTAACTAAACTTCGGTTATTTTGCAATTGCGGCCTTCCTCGATATAGTTAAATGCTCTCTAACAGATGCCAATATTGAACAGGGTATTACAGATTGGGTTTGCAACATGCTATTAAGTGTGGCAATAAACTATTCCATTTTGCAAAACTCCGCTAAAATGTCAGTAACCCTCAATGGACAGTCATATTGCCATGAAAGCAACAAATAAGAAAACAATTTACGGACAATTAGCGGCGGTTCAAAGAACGACTCTTCAAAGCCCTTACAGGTGCGCTCCTTTCTGCACTTCACATCGCTTGATTTACGAATCAAAAAACTTGTTGGCAACAGTGCAATACGACTCACTAATTTGGGTCACTTTAAGAGCAGTTACTTTGAACATGGCACGATCCTAGCAGAACTACTGCCATGCAATCCAATTTTAACGGAAAAAATTCCTTCCCTGATCGACTTTGACATTCTGTATGATATAACATGTCCGGAGAGGGAGGACTGGCATGAAAATGTAATAATCAGGCCAATTGAAATAAGCCATTTTCGCAGTTAGCTCGAATACAAAGAAAGGAACAAGTTTCGGTATCTGCTCAGAGGACCCAAAGCTAAGGGTGTCTATAAGACTACCGGACGCAAGTAGTATCTTCCAATTAGAGATTCTGGCTGTTCTCAGAAGGGATGAGGTAATTCAGATGAGATCGGTATCCGATAGAGATATCGATTTCTACATCGACAGCCAGGCAGCTAAGGCAAAGGAATGGACTTACATCAAATCTGATAGAGGATACTGCGGTATAGAGGGAAATTAACAAACAGATGAGCTTACCCGATCATAGTAAGGTTGCCAATATAAAACCACCCCTCTGCGTAGTAAGAGGCACTATCGAGGAAAAAACCATAAAGACTGCCAACCTTAGGTGGTCACTTCTTGATGGTAAAAGATCTAGGGAGTTTATAAAATTGAACAAGAATAAGCTCGGGACAGTAATAGGACACCGTCTCCTGCTGAAACACGCAAAGAGACTCAAATTGTCAGATGGGGACATTTGTAGATTTTGTGGAGATCTAGAAGTCGTTGTTAACATAACACACATACTGTGTGAATGCGAGGCAATATCTCGAAGTCGAAGGATATTCTTAGGAAAATACTTTTTTGAAAATCTAGAGGAAATAGACGGCACTGATTTCAAAGGCCTTCATGGTCTATACTATGAAATTGGAGAGACATTGTTAAGGTTTCTGCATTTTGAAAATAAATTCAGTTGGTTCCACAGGGATCCCGATCGGCCCGTTTTGGTGCCTAGTGTTTGTGTGATAACACATCTCTGTTTTAACACAACCTAACTGAAAAGATTTCGTTTCACTTGAAGGTGTGAAATGGTTTGATATGTTACTCGTAAATCGTGAATTCGAGTGAGGACTCATGTTAGTTGATTGCAAAAGCTTGTAATGTCTTCTAAAATAAAATAAAATAAATATTTTGTAATTACTACAAAAGTATAAATTAAGGAAAACCTATTTAATCATCTGGGCGTACAAACAAGTTCTCCGAATTTAAATAGTCCTTCACACATATATGAATATGTTATATCCATCAACAATTATTTTAAGTGTTTCATATAGTTTTTGAAAACGTCAAGAGTCCTGAAAATTCTTCTCCACCGAAGCAAAAAATTTTTTTTGTATCTTAGTTACTTATCATGCAATGCCGATATTGACGACGACAATAATCGAATTTCATTTTATGAAAAATTTATTCTCATTTTCACTTCAACCAGTCTGTGTGTATTTACAAAAATAAAAACTCAATTTATGATCGACATGGAATTGTCCTTAAAAATTAACTCAATTACCTTAACACATACATATTCTTAATTATACTCATGCATAAAATATCTCTGTATACATCACATGTTCGTCTTCATCATCACCTTACATCAAACTGTTTGGCTTACTCTATAATTAAATACACCAACATCAACGCGTGTCACATTTTTCAGATGTCCTTGTTGACAAAATAACAAATACGAGTACAGTACAACAGAATAGAAAATAATAAAACAGAAAAATCTTGTAATAAAATGTCTCTCTGTCCCTTTGTCTGTTTGTTATTTTTTTTTTTTTTTTTTCCTAACCAGGTATCCTGTATTCCCTCAAAGCACCGAGGTCTTTGCTAAGTTTTTTGTTTTTGGTATTTGCTTGTCCTAGGTGAGTAGGTGCCATGCCACGCCTCCTCTACTTTCTGCTCGTTTTATTGTGCTAACAATTAAATTTCACTTAACCCAAATCGATTAGATTTTTATTGTTATCTCCGATGAAGACTAATTAATTGATAAGACATAATGTCATGCTGGGAGAGAGCAATTAAAATTGGCAGAGCATAAAAGGACATTAAGTGTCGAGGAGGAATACTTCTACTTCGACAGCTACCACTACTTGGGTTACTACTGCTGCTGCTGCTACTACTACTCCCACTGACGCTATTCTTATCCTTTATCGTATTATCTGCAAATAAGAAAAATCAAAATGAAAGCAAGAAAGGGTAGAGAAGTAATCTATAGAATAGATTGAGTGTGATTAGAGCTTTGGGAAAAAAGTGGGCGACTGTTGGAAGTGTCATTTTGGAGATTGATTAAAGGACTTTTGGTAGTGGAGTTGGGTGGGACTTACCTTCGAGTGTCTTGTCGAGTAATCGAGATTTCGGCACAACAGTCTCTCTTGACTCGAGTACTGGTATCCGTTGGTGTTTGTCACTTTCAACGCTTTCCTCATTACTCTGCCAGTACACTGATGATATCTTTGCAACACACTGTAACGAAATGAGAATAAACTTTCAGACAGGATTCCCAGTTCAAATGGAATTTCTTGAAATACATCTGCACGTAAAATCAATAAAACATCACAGATACACATATGGATGAGCTTATGTTTCATTCTATACAAACATACTCGTAAAATAAATTACAAGTTCAAACACATGTATAGGTTGAAATTAATTTCCTTAAAGAACCAAAGACCAAAGACCAAAGATACAAAAACTTCCTTCTGTTAATACACTTCTAATTGATTACATACGGGGTGGGGGTGGTTCCTGGAGGGCATTATTACCTACATTCCTCTACAGCTCATAGGTCGCAATGGATTCATTAGGGGTCCAATGTTGATTCATTCAAACCGAAAACTATACCAAAATATGTGTCCATGTGTTTGTGTTTGTGTTGAACGACTATATGCTGTGATGAATGAACAATAATTTGAACATACATACCTTGAGTTTCATGTCGCCATGCTTGAAATGTCATCCACGTACTCGAAATTCAAGTCCGAGTCTTGCCACCTCTAATCCCTCACGTCCGACAATAACATTGTCATACGGCCGAAGGAATGATCGATTGGCATGGACACCATTTATAAGCCAACTGAGATGGCATACTGGTTTTGATGGTGCTGAGGTACAATTTACTCGAACGGTGTCTCCGATTTGGTAACGCGGCTGTCCGCCTGTGATTTGTGGTCCACGTTTTGGGGTAACTGCAAAATTAATAATACATACAAACATGCATGAGAATCATACTAAATGACATCATGGTTATGATTATTATACGACTACAGTAGGATTGAAAAGGATACGAATACCATGGGACATGAAGCACATCTGAAAGGTAAGCAGGTTCCATGACCCAGTTGTGGGATTGGTTGGAATTGATTAAATTTTCTGACCCATCCGAGGACTGCTGGTGGTGAATAATGCGTGCAGATTCCTTGCGTGTTTTCAGGATACAGTGTTTCGTCTTTTTCATAGGCCATGAAAAGGACTGTGTTAAGTCAATCAGCTTTTTTTAATTCCGGCCAATAACACTAATGAGATGCTAATTTGTGTTATGACAAGAAATGTGAAATTAACATTTTTATTTGAGATAAGAGTATGTTACGTAAACGCCCCAGAGGAAACGGCTGACATGCGCTTCCATGTTTTTGAAATTTATTTCAGTTTCCTATTTTGTAAGGTTATTGTTTTGTTGTTAAGAAAAATTAATTTAAATTCCGCAAGCACGTCATTGATAACCCGAAACATAGCCTCGGTTCACTTAATGTCATCATATTTTATTTACTAATGTTGCGCTGGATTTCGTATACACTTGGACCTCAACTTAATTTATTTTAGATGGCGCTACAGTCCGAGATGGGCCTGGGCCTCAGTCAAAAAGCTTGTCTATCTAGTTCGATCGTTGGCTAGCTCCCTCCAGTTTCGCATGCCGAGCTGACTAAATCAGTCTTCCTGTACTGCGCTAATCCACGGAGCCTCAACTAACATCGCTCTTATTCAGATCTAATATTGGCCAGCTGCCTGCAGTACGACCCCCAAGGTGAATGAGGTTCCTTTACACTTGCATAGCACCGGATTTTGAGACTTATTTTGTTGTGTTTTCCCTCGATGAAGAACTGAAAAACTTTCGGGCCTGGTGTTTATCTACTATCAAAGCTGAAGTAATCAGACTCTCTAGGAGAGTCCATGCAACTTTAAAGATGCCTTCTCCGCCCAAAAAGCTAGTGATTGGCAAGAGTTACTTTTCCTATCGAGGATCTAAAGTAGACGAAATTCATTACTATATCGAAGTTATATACTGTGAAGCTGTTTTGGAGTCTTCAGAGTTGTGAGTCATTTCGCGGCAGCAGCATGTACTTTGCTTTTTCCCCGCTTACCGACAGACCCATCTTGCGAATGTATCGCAAGAAACTTGCTATGTTCTACCGATAATGTCTCTGTCATCCGCAAAGGCAGATCGCTTCGCAAATTTAAAAAGTGGCGGTGGGATAGTTACCTTATGGAGCAATGAGTTTTCTGCATGTTCATGTATATGGCTTCGAATTATTTCTTAATATTTTTGGCTCTTATATTTGGCCTTATTAATCAGCTCTGTTGTACTTGTATGCACGGATATCTTCATTTCGTAAGGATGAAACTGATACTCAATATCACCCAAGTTCCTCAGACACTGTGGCGCTGGCAGCCCGGTATGGGCCATGGCCTAGCTTCTTGACACTCATTTGTGTTGCTCATGTTTTCATTTTTGTCACATATGAGCGGGGCCTACGGTTTATCGCCGAGTCCGAACGGCACTCGTAGGCAATTTTACTTTCCGGAGTTTGCCATTGCTCGCCGAAAGGGTAATGGCGATTTGAAAATTTTTTGGTGACACGGCCAGGTATCGAACCGAGACTCCAATGAGCTAAATATCGCGGCATCGCCATCGACATAACACTAAAATGTTAATCTGCAGAACTAGAAGCCCCTTGATCATTTTTCCCAGGCTTCCATTCGAACTTTGTTGGCATAGTACATTCTTCTTATCTTCTGGTGAAATTTTTGAAAGTCTTTCCTGTGAAAACATATCTCAACTACCTAAATCCCGTATTTTCTAAGAACCTATTTTTGGTAAAGCCCAGACACTGCCTTATTCGTCCTTTGCAAAACCGTCTTTATGTTCCCTGTTTCACTGCATGTGGCAAAGAATATTCGTTGTCAAATCACCTAATCGATGGAAGGTTAGAACATCAGATCCAACATCTCCAATCACTTGTAAGCAGTCTCTTCTCCATTGCAGTATTTCCCTTTTTAGTGGCATTAGGGCTTACCACGTTTGATTACAGGGTGAGCTTTTAAGCTTGAGACATCAAAATTACTCGAAAAGTACGAAAAATGTTTCAGAAAAAAGTCACAAGGGTCTGAAGGGGACATAAGATGGTGACCACGAGTTTGACCTAGAGACCCATTTTCAATGTCAAACGAAGGTCACTTTTGATTTTTCAAATGATAATTCCTGATTTTCATTGCTCAGTTGTATTGCTCGTAGGCTTGTCATTTGTTTTTCATACTGCGTTTAGCATACATAACCCAGAAACAACGACGTGGACGTAGCAGTATTTTGTTTCCTTCGGGGTGATTAATTAGAGTAAGTCCCCTTGCCTCCCTTTGTTGAATCATTGAATTCTTCCCATTTCGACGTTTATTTCCCGAGGCTTTTTTTAACAAATGCTCGAAAATGTGACCATTCACTTCAATACACTTGTCTATCCGCGCTCTAAATGAACCAACAGAACTGCCCCCACAAGAAGAAATCAAGTGACGTAAAATCAGGTGATCTAGCAGGCCATTTCCTCGGACCCCCTCGTCCGATCCATCGTTGATGGTAAACATTGTTTAATACGCCCCGGGCTATTTGGGAATAATGGGATGGACAACCATCATGTTGAAACCACATTGTTTGTCGCAACTTCAATGGCAGTTCTTCTAGTAATACTGGAAGATGATCCCGTAAGAATACATACTTTTCGCCATTCAAGTTGCCTTCAATAAAATATAGACCTATTAATTTATCGCCGATAATTCCCGCCCAAACATTAACATTGCAAGGGCACTGGCGTCCAACTTGTCGCAACCAAAAAGGGGTTTCGGTAGCCCAGTAATGCATATTATGTCGATTGATCGTACCGTGATCGGTGAAAGTCGACTCATCAGAGAATAACACCCAACATGATAAGGATGGTATTTATACCGATGTAATATCTTTCAGACAATCGTTTGAGAAATTCCTGATTCACGACTTATTTGGCGAGTGCTAATGTGAGGATCGTGTGCAACGGCAGCTAACACTGCTATTTCATTGTCCTCAACAGCCACCCTATCTAACCGATTCCTTTTCTTTGGTTGCACACTTCCTTCACCAGTGAATTTTTGGATGACCCGATACAAGGAAGCGCGCCTGGTCTGGGAAACGTTGGGTGTAAAGAGCAACAGCACCATCGATGTTCCTTCCACTTTCTCCATACATCAGTATCATTTCAATTTTCTCTTGAATTGAAATAGCTTGCATTATTAATCTGGAAAACGTTACTAATAATAATCAGTTCCTCAAAACAAATATCGAACTTCAAATACCCTAACAACGTTGGAAACCGATTAATGATTTAGGCGTGCCAGTGCAGGGGTATCTAGCACTGAATGAATAAGACCTTTGAGACAAAGTCGTGTGCCCCATTGAGGAATACGACTAAGCAATGAAAATCAGGAATTATCAATTGAAAAATCAAAAGTGACCTTCGTTTGACCTTGAAAATGGGTCTCAAGGTCAAACTCGTGGTCACCATCTTATGTCCCCTTCAGAACCTTGTGACTTTTGTCTGAAACATTTTTCGCGATATCGCGTATTTTTCGAGTAATTTTGATGTCTCAAGTTAAAAAACTCACCCTGTATAGTATAGGCCACACCAAGGTACTGGTTCGAGTCTATTCAAGTCTTTTGGAAGCCTCGGACACATCTGATATAGGGTATCTTGAGGCATGGCTTGCTCAATGTTGGTCCGTATAGGGATGTCAGGATACGGGAACGATGTCATTCGCCTCCGAAGTGAAGTCGAGAAGCCTGGATTTGTTATCCAAGCGCATAAAGACGGTTCTTACTGCCAATTTTTTTGATGCGAATTGTCATAAAGCGTTCAGAAACACAGCTTGTCTTCTTGGTAGCAATCTCTGTTTTTTTTTATTATTACCATAAGTCTATGTAGTTTAAATTTATGGATTTACTCAACGTTAATCTAAGGTCGGCTGTACGCTGACAGTTACGAGATTTAGCATTCCACTTGCAGCACCAAAAATAAGATAAGAAGAAAGCCCCAAAAAAATAGTACGTATACGCCCTGTTATACAATAACTGTTTAGATCTGACTGAACTGAATACCAACAATTAAGGCGGCGAGAAACAGTATAATATCCGGGCAGTAGTTGGGTGAAGACGATAAACCAAGATACACCCCCAAGCTCGATCTTCGTCCACAAAAGGTTAAGATGTTATGGTACAGTCTGGTGCATAACGTGAAGTCATAATTGCCCCCAAGAATTATGAGACTGTGCATACGAAATCGGCTGAAGTGGTATAAATCAACAGGCATTGTCCAATCCTATTGCATGATAATGCCAAACTCAATACCCCACGGCTTAGAGTGCACTTGGGATTTGAAACTCTTCACCACTTCAAACACTCCCAAACACTTTCCCAAAAGGATGATCACCTTTTCTACAGTCTCGATAGATGATCTTCCGAAACATAAGCGTCATAACTACTGCGAGTGTTATGCAATGAGTCAACCAACATGTACCATTATGATAGGGACAGGACCAGACTTACAGACAACCTTTTTTAACCCAGTTATCACATGTTGGCCGGTGTTAACGTCCGTAATCGTAGTTTTTAATCTAAGTCAACACTGCTGTTATTCACAATACTAGCGATTTGTCTTATCAAAAGTAACCACCACCGCAATGAAGATGGCCAAAGCGTGCTAATTCTTCCTGGCCACTAGATTTTGAGTAGCACAATCGGTGAACATCGGGAGGATATATTCGCAAAGAAGCTCGTGACGAGCATGACGTTATCGTTTCGATTCTTGGTATAGAGGCTACCATTTCTGTTCGCCAAAGGTTTGATTTAAATCCAGTGCCAGCCTAATACGAGTAGTAAAACATTTCTCTTCAGAATTGCCAGCAACACATCTTTTTGTGGCATAACTGGATACATTTTACCGATGCCAGGCGATTATAAGCCATCAGGGGTCCAACAGATTTTCTGATGGCTTTATCCTTCACCAAAACCGATGAAAGAATGACGTGTCGTGTTAAGTACTCAGCTCATTTGCACCAAAGCTACCGATAGGACAACATCGATTTAGATACAAATTCTTGGACACAAGCCTTCATATTTCTTTAATTAAATAAGTTGTCATCTTATCTATATAAGATTTCGTAAAATAAGGGCTTTTAACACACACTATATTTGCCAATGATGCCATTGTCTATTTTATATCCCAGTTACTAGATGTACTACAACTGCTCCGATACTTTTTATTGTTTTTGTGAGAATTGCGTGTTTCATTTGAAAGAAGCTACAATAGTACTTTGTCGATTCACTTCAGACTTCAAAAAGGGCAGTAGTTTCGTCCACCCATTCCTACTCTTAAGAAGGTAAAAGTGAAGGAAATTTTTGAGAAGCCTAAAAATTTGATATGGAGTAAAAGAATGAACAAACGGTCTAAGAAATTTTTTTTCCAATAGAAAGCTTCATGGCATTAATGATGAAAAATTATTTAAGACATCTGCCCACTAAAGAACGTCTCACGAACTTCATGCATAAGCTCCATATCTCATAAATCTTTTCCGCATAAGCCAACTCAAATACTTCAAAAACAAAACTAAACCACTTTAATAGTCTAGCGACGTCAAATCATACGATGTTGGAGGTCCTGGCAAGTTCATTTATGAAGATAATATTGTTACCGAACTTACTTACTTAATGGGTTTCCGAGCTGTGAAGAATCTTTGCTTGAAACAAAGTCTGCTATTCTCTGACACGCTATTTCCAGTTGTCCAGAGCAAGCACTCTAGCATCAGTGATGGCTTGACCCTCAGATATATATTCCATGCTTTGTGTTTTGGTGACAAGGTTTCCATCGCTGTTTCGAGGAGTCTTCCAGTTGCTTGTCTTTCTTGTAAATCATTCGGATGTTTTTTCGATCGAGAGACTCTTCTTTCTACTCAGGATTTTCCTCTCTTCCCTTCTTCTGATTCGATACACTTTCCTTGCTGCACTAGTTCTGTGTTGAAATGTTGCAAATGTGCACGGTTTATAGGCACTCGTCAGCATATCACGGGCTCTTTTTGGGGGTGCCCGGTAGCCCATAATGCTCTAGGCACTCGGCTACCCCCTTAATGATGTCGCGATAGTACCACATTATGTTAACGTTTTTGAGTGACAAGCGCACAGAGGAGAGTTTCTGACTCAGGCGCTCTCTGTTAACGTTGGCTATTCCATTCATGAACAGTATTGTCAGCAAACATTTCAGTCATGGGGTATAATCCTGCTCAATCCAAACGCCTTTTGTGAACTATATATCGCTCTGTACCGGACCATCATTTTTGAATCAATACGGCCCAATGACGCTACCAGACGCTAGCGACAATTGACGCTATTCCAGGAGTGTCCCTTATCGTTGACCAAATTTGACTTCCAATAATTCCAGCCCCAAGCCTAAATTGGGAAGCAATTGAATTTTGTAACCGTGGAAGCTAAAATCTTTGCGTACAATCTTCCACATGGCCGGTGAATACAAGTCAAGTTGTTGGGAAGAATTAAAAATATTACCCTCAACGGCAGAGATTTTTTTTATCTGTGCGCTATTTGCAGTGATATTAGTATAGCGCCTTACACACATTTTTTATTGAGCTCTGATTTTGGAAAAAAAATTCCAACAATACTGAATAAGAGATTATGTCAGCTGTCAGACCTGCTGATTTTCCTAGCACGCAGCAGTTATTTTTTTCATGTAACGCGATTTGTTTTTCCCATTATTTGTTTGAATGCTTCCAATAATCTGTTGGCCAGTAAAGCTCTAAACTGGAAGTGGGATAGCTCTTTAGTCCTGATGCGAACTAGACTCGAGTAGCGAAAGAAATGCGTAACCATCAGCGCTTGTTTCGACGACCTATTCTGTAGGTTGCACGCTTTTGGTCGAGTCTTGCCACGTCAACCATGCTTTGCATACAGCAGTTTTGCTAGTAAACAAGGGATTTCATTTTTTGATCCATGCTTTTGAGTTCTTTTGGTGACTGCTTTGCTTTTTGGATCAAAAGCTGTTGAGAGAAGGTTTACTTGCTTTGTATGCATCCACTGAATGAAACCTACATTTTTCCGTCTCCTCCATTTATATTGGCCCTTGGACATATTGTTTTTCATATTGGCTACATATATTAGGAGGACCTTTTCGATTCGGCCGTACCATAACAGTGGCATCAATTTGGCTTTCGTACAAATCCTGCATTAGTTGGAAGGATGAAAAGATGCCTGTGTAAAGAGCCCACACTTTGAAACCCTTGAGTGGCATTTACTGCTTGAGGCTGGACCGACCTTTGAACAATATCATGCACTCATCGATTGACTGTGATTTGGCAAATACAGCAGAACTTTCGAAGTTACTGTTCAAATTAGTTGTCAGTGGTCTCAGCTTGTAAAGATGGTCAAAATTTGGCTCTCCGTATTTGAGGCAATGGGAATTGTCGCCCAAATGCAAATTCTGCAATATTTTTTTGAACCTTTTGCGTGGCATAACAGAGGCCATAACTTCGTTGTAAAACAACGGATCTGTTGATAAGTAGAAATCAGTACTTGGAAGATTATGCACGCCCATAAAAATAATAATTCCAAAAAATGTCCGCAATTCCGTTACATCTAAATCCTTCCCATTTCTTACTTTTACGTTGCAGTGCATACAGATTAGTTTGATCCACTATTGATTGTAGCATTTCATCAGTAAACATTTTTTGGAAAAAATAAATCGGCAAACTGCGACTCGAACTAGAAAAAGAAGGTACAATGCTCACGGAATCAAAACCTTAAACCAGTAAATATGTTGCATTTAGAAGACTTTCCGTTCAAAATGGATCTTCGTCAGCACTCTAATCAGAATCGTCCCCAGTATCGTCCTCAGAACTACAGGACTCCATGTCAATATCCTCAAATTGTTCCTCAACTTCACGAGTCAGTCCACTTCCTTCAGCTATGTTTTCACCGGATGTACGATCATCTTTTCGTTCCGAATCTCCTATCAGCATTACATCTTCAATATTTTCGTCACTTTCATAGCAATCTTCTGAATCTAAACCATCGATCTCGTAAACAAATTTCTCAATTTCTTGTTCATTGAGCCTGGACATCTAAAAAAAAATGCAATCACAAGGCTACGGCAAAAACATTGCCACTTTAAAATTTCGCTGAACGAGCTCTTGCAACTATATTGCCATCTATGTAAAAAAAAATCACTGAGCCTAGCGTGCTTTATTTTTTTTCCTTAAGTTTTTGCAAGTTGCTAGAAAATATATGCAGTTATATAATAAAAATTTAATTTTAAAACACAAACACCGTTATCTATCACTTGAACAATATTGAAAAAAACCTAATAAAATTCAACTATCTGGTTTTATCGCTTTCTCAATGGCGGTAGATTCAAATGAGCGGTTATAAACGTGTTTATTCTAGTTCAGGATAGATGTCAGGTAAAACACTAATGAGATATAATGACTATCTTCAGTAGTTTGGGATTAATCAACGATTTTGTTGGCAAACATATTGCCACCACCTTATAAAGGGTTAACCTAAAAAACCTACTTTGGATTTTTTTTTTTTTAAATTTAAATTCCAGATGATTATACTCGTACAAAGAAGGGTAGGTAGACTGTGCCAATGCGGTCGCCAAGTACGTATAGCATGTAACGCAGGAATATCGTTTTCTAAGTACGAGTAGATCCACACAAGGTGGGTATAACCGCTTCAGCAAAAAATCGTTTTATCGTGTTCGAGAACCTTTCTTGAAAAGCCATCAGATCTAGCGGGCTTCCTCAGCTTTATTAGAATACATGTCTCCTATAGACAATTTGCAACACCAATTAAAGTTATTGGAGTCTTTTTTTACAAACCTAGAATTATTTTTGGGTCATACTCAATATTTTTCAATTTATAACTGGCAAAAACAGTCGTGTCTTACGCACAATACTCGAGAAAGCTAAACTTTCCACAGAAAAACATATTTGAATCGCATTAAACCTTAATTGATTCGCATCGATTAAGTCATGTTTCATTATATGACCAGTTCTGAGGCAAGATCTACATTATTTTAAAATATGTACCTCATTGAATAGAAAGATAAACTTTCACTTCAAGAAGGAAAACAACAAACAAACCAAACCACGCAATTATACGACCACATCCAGTTTCAAAACACCCAACACATTTTCCCTAAATAAGGCCAATGAAAGTCTTTGACATTTGATACCCCGCCTGGTATATAAGTAAAATCTCTGCCCACAAAAAAGATACAAATTATGCAAACATCTCCATACAAACTAAATACAGATTTCATCGTCTCCTTGAATACTAGCTAATTATGCTAATACCACCATTTTCAAGGCAATCCAAAACAATTAATTTTATTCTGTGAAAAATGACAAAAACAAAAAATAAAAGAAAAAAACGAATAAAAAGACATTTACCAGTTCCATTGCCAGGCTTCATGGCTTAATTTTAACGACTAAATTAATTAGTAAATCTCACTGAAAAGGATATATGTATGTACGTGTGTATTATCCAACAAAAAAAAAAAATAAAGAAAAGAGAATCACTTTCTTCAAGAAAATGACTCACATCAACTACAGCAATCTTCCTAACCAGGGAAATATCTTTAGATTTACGGCCACATTAATTTAATTCATCCGCAATAAATATCTTGAGAAATCAACTTAAAAGTTAACAAAAAACTTGCGAGCCAAAAGCACACTCACACAGGCATACACACACACAAATTTCGAAACAAAAACGAGAACTTCATGAGGCTGTTTTTCCTCCTGGATCTACTTTCAAAAAAAAAGAAGAAGAAAAACTGAAAAGGACACGCAATAAAAAGAAATATAGAGCACACAACCTTGCTTTAGTGGTGTACGAGTATTTATACTCGTAGCTAGGCAGCGCACATTACGTATTTTCTGTGCGTTTAAGTCTGCTTCCTAGTTGTTGTTGCTTCCGGTTTTTCTTTTTAATTAATTAAATTCTTTTCATTTGTGATTTTTAATTCCTCTCTGCCTGAAATGGGACATAATTATAGTACCACACTAACACCAGCACAGAATAAATAACAAGGACACTACGAGTATGAGAAGAAAAATACGCGCGCTCGTTCACATATACAGACTTGATGACATAGCAGTTAAATGAAAATGAGGTACATTCAGTGCTCATTTCGACAGGCAGATGACAGCAAGACATTTTCGTTTGTTTATTTGAGAGGACAATTTTGTGGGGTTTTATTCCATCACCACTGGCAATAACAACGCAATATCTTTGTGAAGACCGAAAACAGTTCATCTAGACACTACTACCTATCTAGGACTTGTTGTTTGTCGAAGTAAGACAAAAGTTGTCTTTGCTATTACTTGCAAGGCCATATAACCGACTTAAAATCTACGAGTTTATTGAATTCAAGCAATACACTTGTAGTTAAAAGAATAAGGGTTTATGTCGTACTAATTGGGATCACTCAAGACACTCTATGAGGTCGAAGTCGAGATTGAGCACTTCGTCGAAATAGTTCAATATGCCCCCGTAGTATTGAACGCCCCAAAGCAAGAAACTAACAAACTATGGTCTGAATTCTCCGCCAGAAATAAAAGATATGGTAAGGGAAAACGTAAAGCGCGTAAAACACGTTTGAATAATCTGTGTAACCTGCAGTTGGTGTCTAAAACGCCTGACAGGAAAAAGAAAATCAAATCACATCTCCGGGCGGGTTACTGGCTTCGGTCTAACCGACCGACCCCTCGTCCAAGGAGCTTAGAAAATAGAATTGGCCCTCGAGTGTGGGGGTTTTGCCGTCGGGCTATCTAACCGGCCATGGAAAAAAGATGAAAATTACGAAGCAACAACAAGCGGTTCGATCTACTGTTGAAAACTATACAAACGATTTGGGGACAACGGCTCGTGGAATGTTGGGTCCATTTATAGGCTACGTGCAGCCGAACAACAAGTGGAGGCCCTAAACTGCAAAAAAGCAGATAATACCGCCATACAAGAAATGCGATGGGAGGATGAAAATCTGCGACATCTAGTACGGCAATTGCTATTGACGGCAAAATCAGCGACTATTTGGATGCGGATTTTTTGTTGGAGGCAGACTTAGGCAAGAAGACTTGGGTTTCCGGCACGAATGTCTCGTAGCAATCCGCATCAAGGTTAAATTTACTAACATTAGCTCGGTAAAATAACGCACGCCCCTACAGAGGAGAACTTCATGACGACAATAAAGATGCCTTCTATGAGCTCTTGAACAAGAATTACGAGCAATGCCCTAGCTATGACATTTCAAATATTCTCGGCGATTTTAAAGCAAAGCTAGGAAGAGAGGGCTTCTTTGGTAAAACTGTCGGAAGATATACTCGTATACTGCACGAGACCAACTTCGATAACGAATTCAGGCTTATCGACTTCGCGGGACGAAACATTGTGGTAGCTAGAATGCGGTTCCACATCTCGATATTCACAAGGAGACTTGGAGAACTCCTGATCAATCAACCGTCAAAAAGATTGACCACATTCCGGTCGAGGCAAGACACTACTCCACTACTTTGGATGTCCGAACGTTCTGAAGAGTCAACATCGACTCGGACCACTACCATGTTGTAGCCAAGGTACGGTTGCCGATATCCCAAACTACGCCAAGACAAGCTAATGCTGTGAGGAAATTCGGCGTCAGACGGCTACAATTGCAAGAAATCGCCAAGTCCTTTTCCGAACGAGTGTCTCTTTATCTCTTAGGAGGTCCAATACCGCCAGCATCAAGCATCGAAGACCATTGGAAACACTGCCAAAACGCCATCCGAGATGCCGCTTCTGATGTGCTGGGTTTCATTCGTGCACCACAACGAAGCCCTCGGTTCGATGATGAATGCCAGCGAGCATATGCAGCTTAGCAAGATGCATATAAAGCGACGCTGCTTAGAAGGGCCAGAGCTGCTCATGAGCTCTTTGAGCGGAAGAGGAACACTGGCTTCTCAGGAGGAAGAAGAAAGAGCATGAGAAGCGAGTCATCGTGGAAATTGAGAGATGCTACTCCAAGAATGAGATTCGGAAGTTTTACCAAAAGGTAAAATACATGTCACGGACACAAGCCCCGAACCGAAGCCCGTAGAGACGACCAAGAAACATCGTAGTTGAGTCGCAGTCGATGCTGAGGATTTGGAATGAGCATTTCTGCAGACTGTATGACGGCGATGACGATACAGATATTGCTGTCAGGCAGAATAAACCTCTCATTCTGAACGATTTTAACCAAGAAAGGAGACCCTCTGAACGGCACCAACTACAGAGACACCATTCTTCTTAACATCGCATATACGATTTGTCGAATTTTGGGAACTCCTTATGTGGGCTAAGCGGCCAATGAGGAAAAGACTAAGTATGTCTAAGTATGTGCTGTCAAGCAAAAACGACACTGAACACCGACGTCTCAGACAGAACGTCACTCTTGACAGGTTTAACTTTGAGGTAGTTTAGGACTTTGTCTGCCTAGGCTCCGCTATGAATTCAGGCAACGACACCAGTGCTGAGATCAAACGAAGAATAACTCTTTCCGATCTCTGTATCTTTGGGCTAAGAAGGCCCTCACTCGAACAACGAAAGTTACCCTACATAAGACCTTAATAATCCCAGTCCTGCTCTACGGCGCAGATGCATGAACATTATCAAAAACGGATGAGAGTGCTGAACCGATTGGAAGCATACAGCTATTTGTATGGAAATTCTGGATGACAGAACGTGTATCAGATTATTGGAGCCCCAATATACATCGCCGAATCAAGAAAACGGAACATCATCTACCATACCATCAATAGTACCATTTCCTGTTCTATATGTGTACATACTTCGTGAAGATCTTAAGCCCTTCACAAGTAGATTCATAGGTCCCCTATGAGTCACACAATCTAATCTCTGGCCTGTTACTCCAGCAGATCTGGAAGAGGAATAAGGAACGAAAGCTGCTTTATCAGAATTGGTACGAGTACCAGACGACGCTCTTAAGAACTCACTACCTCGTTTATCCGAAACATCATGGTGGATATATATGTAGAAATTGGGAAGAATCATAGGTGGCTTAAGTTCATTAGTATGTTGTTAAGTGGGTCCTCTAGAGTCCACAAAAGCGTATTCTCCTTTCTACTAATAACTTTGGCAAGAAACGTGAAACAGATCTGGTGGTTTAGCTGTGAAAAATATGACAGCATTTCCAACATTTCAATGTCTATTTTTCGTCGATTCATGTTCCTCACACAGTTGTTAGATGATTGCCTCCTATTGTTCATAACTCCATGCAACCATCCCATAAATCACATCAATCAATTCACATTAAGAAAAGAATTCTCCAGATCTGAGTGAAATTAAATTCCAATCACTTTAAAAGATTACATCAGTTATTTATGCAACCGACATTCTCACAACTCATGAACATTGAAGAAGCGACTTTTCCTTGTACCCCATCTCTTATTAGAATACAAGATTCCTGTTTAACTAAATCCCTCATCCTTGATAGTGCCACATCAAAACGGAAAAGTCCCCCACAAATTTGTGGTTAATGGGAAAATAATTCTTGGAAACTAACTCCAATTTCTTACCAATAATTGTGTTAGCCGATGTTTGGTTTGAACTCGTAACCATCACTTGAATATTCCTTTCAGTTTATTCTTGTCGACAGATTTTCAATAAAATATCTAACCCAACTCCTGCCTTCTAGATCGCAATGAAAAACAATTTAATTCTATAGAACAGGAAACCAAAATGGATTTGGTTTTTTTTTTTTTTTTTTTAGAATAAAGAACACACGCTCAACCTCAAACCACAACGACTAAGATGATTATGAATTTATGGACGAATGGACGTCCATAGAAGTAGCTGGAAGTGATTGTTCTCTCTGACATGAATAAAAGAACAAGGACATGGTCGTGTTGCCACTTTCTTAGAATGCATTTGAACTTTAGTTTATTCTGAGTTTGAATTGAGAAAAAATAGTATTGTTGAAGGAGTGTTATGTTGAGGTTACAAGGAGTCTTATTGCTCAGAGATCACTTGAATTGACTTCAAAATACCTACATATAGTCGCTTATAAATATTTGTTCAGTTTAAGAAGAAGGTATTGAGTATATAAGCTGAGTAATATGTGAAAGATATTAGAAAATGAGACTAGAAACAAAACTCTACTGGTATTTTACGGTTCCGGTTCCTTATTTAACAGTATAACATAATCTGGACAACTGGAGGCTATTAATGATGGTTTTAAAGACACCATGTATCGAAAATCAGTCTCATATCGTGCAGCATTCGATCGCAAAAGTATTCCCAAAGCAAGATCTTCGTTCGCCCAGAATTTACTGAACGTCCTCACTTGTCCAGAAAATCTGAATTTCGACCGCAGTGATCAACGCATCAAGTAGCAAAATGGGAAATTTCTTATAAGAGAGTCTGCACTTCAACTTAAGCTTAGAATAAGCGGACTCTCGGTGTGTCTCAAGCGAAATAGGTCTGAGCGACTGTAGAGATATGTAAGTGGGTTCATGCCACTATGTTGTACTATTTTGTCCATATTACTCGGTCATCTTATGTTTCTGTGTATCTATATACATTTTCCCTAGACATGCACATTTATTTTGGCTATCTGTTTAATTTGGATATTCTGTTTAATTATTCGCCCAAGATTTCATACAACCAGCAACGGCACGGCGGTAGTGCATCTCTGCAGCTATATATCGATAGGGACTTCTGGGACTTGTCTGAGGAGTTCGAAACGACAATGGAAGTAAAACAAGGGTGCCAGCTTAGCACATTGGTGTTTATTCTATTAATTCATCCGAAATTCGTTGATGGTTTTCTGTCGCAAAGAAAAATGGACGTATCAGGGCAAATTGAAATCCTGCGGGAATAGAAGTAGATACTTAGGAGTTTTGATTACTTCAAATCTTCACAAAAAATACTCAACCAGTAGCTTCGCGATCAGCTGGTTTAGTTTGGGGAAGTTTCATAAGCAACATAAGCATATTACATAGAGCGAAACTGAAAATATTTTATGCTACTGCATCTGCTTTTATTCTATTATTACGGAGCTGAAGTATGAAGATACTGTCCATTCGAAGAGGTCAAAAAGTTTCTTCACTATTACATAAGGAAATCACTTAGACTGCCGAGTAGCTCGCCCATTTACATGCTCCACTTAGAGGCAGGTATAGCCTCCATGTTCTTGGATTCTCTCAAGCTCCACTTAAATTATGTATTACGAGTCATAGCGATGAACGAGAATCAACCAGAGAAATCTTTGTACAAAAATGGAAAAAAACTAGCATCTGAGTGTGATTTCAACAGAATATACCAATGAGAGTTAGTAGCTTTGACTTGAGTCTGTAATCAAAGCAGCGCAGCGGTATCTCCATCAGTACGGTCTTCGTAAGATGCGATCAACAAGATATGCTTTCAAGAAGTAGAGCCTAAGCCGCAATTGAAGGCAAATGTTGGAGGGGAGGCACTAAAAAATACTGCGCTGTGGAAATGCTGGATGTTCAAAAGGCTTTCAATTCGGGAAACTGTATCGTCTCCGTCGAAAGCGTGGACCGGTGTATTTATTAAAAACCATCTCGAGTAATTTCACTGACAGGGTCCTTTTCTATGCTTCCGACGACGAAATCAAGAAGTACTTAATAACCGGCGGTGTACCTTAAGGTTCGGTCTTGGGTCCCCTGCTATGGAACCTGATGTAAGACGGTATCTTACGTCTACCAAACCCATGGAAAGCATCAATTATCGATTTCACAGATGACATCGCAGTCGCGGTCGTGGATAAATTGCTCGAGGAAATTTATTTATTGCCGGATTGCAACTTGCGGATCACAAGAAAGAAGTTTTACTAATCAGCAGTCGGAAAGCACGCCAGACGATTAGTCTTAGAGTCGAAGAAGACGATGTCATTTTAAGACCATTTATAATATATTTAACGGTGGTCATTGATTCTCGATTTACATACAAGCACCACTTGAAATACGCTTGTAAAAGGTCATCAAAAGTGGTCGGTGCACTGTCAAGACCCATAAGCATTGTCGGAGGACCAATAAAAAATAAAAATACTTCTTCTATTGCAGTTCGCTAGTTCCAAACAGTTATTGTGCGACGCAGAGATATGGTCAAATGCAGCGAAAGTACCGCCTGTGCACTTTAAAGAGTTGAAAGCGCATTTCGAACGGTATCCCATCGTGACTTCAATGGCGCCCATCGACAACCTCGCCGACGAACTCAAATGACTATACAACGGAGGAGGTACCCTTAGAAGAAAAGACGAGAGAAACCACAGCATACGAGTTTGGCAACAACAGTTGGATTAGCAAGGGTCAGCACAGGGATTCATCGGAAGCTTGGCGAAACAAACTTCTACTTGACGCAGTTTTTAACGGGTCATGGCTGCTAATGAAGAGAGGAAGAGAGGGTATCTTTGGTGGAACAATCGGAAAATATAGCCTGCACAACACCACCTCCGATAACGGATTCAGGCTAATCGACTTTGCGGCGGGGCGAAACATTGTCATGGCTAGCACGCGGTTCCCACATCTCGACATACACAAGGGGACTTGGAGAACTTCTGATCAATCAACAGTCAACCAGATTGATCACATTGCGATCGACGCAAGACACTCCTCCAGTATTATGGATGTCCGTACGTTCCGAGGAGCCAACATCGACTCGGATCACTACCTTGTTGTAGCCAAGGTACGGTTGCGGATATCCCAAACTACGCCAAGATAAACTAATGCTGTGAGGAAATTCGACGTCAGACGGCTACAATCGCAAGAGATCGCCAAGTCCTTTTCCGATCGAGTGTCTCTTAATCTCTTAAGAGGTCCAATGGCGCCAGCATCAAGCATCGAAGACCATTGTAAACACTGCCAAAACGCCATCAGAGATGCCGCTTCTGATGTGCTTGGTTTCATTCGTTCACCACAACAAAACCCCGGGTTCGATCATGAATGTCGGCAAGCATAGCAGCTTAGCAAGATGCATATAAAGCGGCGCTGCTTAGAAGGACCACAGCTGCTCATGAGCTCTATGAGCGGAAGAAGAGAGATGAACACCGGCTTCTCAGGAGAAAAGAAAGAGCATGAGAAGCACGCGGTCGAGGAAATTGAGAGATGCTACTTCAGGAATGAGGTTCGAAAGTTTTACCAAAAGGTAAAAATAACATGCCACGGAAACAAACCCTGAACCGAAGCCTGTAGAGATGAACAAGGGAACATCGTAGTAGAATCGCAGTCGATGCTGAGGATTTGGAAAGATCATTTCTGCAGACTGTATAACGGCGATGACGGATCAAATACCGCTGTCAGGCAGAATCAACCTTTTAACCTGGACGATGATGAAAAACAATTCCGTCCACCCGTCCTGGATGAAGTGAAGATAGCAATATCTTAACTGAAGTCCAACAAAGCTGCTTGAGCGGACGGCCTGATCGCAGTGCTCTTCAAAGCGGCAGGCGATGACTTGGTAAGGAGCATACACCAACTCATCTGTAAAATATGGTCGGACGAAAGTATGCCCGATGAATGGAACCTCAGCATTGTTTGTGCAATTCTCAAGAAAGGAGACCCTCTGAACTTCGCCAACTACAGAGGCATCAGTCTCCTTAACATCGCATATAAGATCTTATCCGCCGTATTGTGTGAACGCCTGAAGCCGTTCGTCAACAACCTGATAGGTCCATATCAGTGTGGCTTCAGGCCAGGAAAGTCCACCATCGACCAGATATTCACACTACGGCAGATCTTGGAGAAGACCCATGAGCTTCAGATCGATACCCACCACCTATTCATCGATTTTAAGGCCGCGTATGACAGCATCTATAGAGACGAGCTACTCGTATATAGAGCAATGTCTAGTTTTGGCATCCCTGCCAAACTCGTCCATCTGTGCAGGATGACGATGGAGAATGCTCGCTGCTCCATCAAGGTCGGTAAAGATCTTACCGAGACCTTTGATGTCAAAAACTGATATAGACAAGGCGATGCGCTCTCATGCGATATTTTCAACATCATTGTTGAAAGAATAGTGCAAAACCCACGAGCAAACACAAGAGTCACTATCTTTCAAAAGTCCGTCCAACTACTCGCATACGCCGACGATATTGACATAATCGGGAGAAAGCAGCGTGATGTCAGTGGCGCTTTCGCGAGAATTGAGACGGAAGCGGCGAAAATGGATTTGGCGGTCAACGAGGGTAAGACCAAGAGCATGCTTTCAAGCAAAAAGGGCACTCTACACTGATTTCTCCTACAAAACGTCACTCTCGACAGCTATAACCGTGAGGTAGTTAAGGACTTTGTCTACCTAGGCTCCGCTATAAATACAGACAACGACACCAGCGCTGAGATCAAGCGAAGAATAACTCTTGCCAACCGCTGTTTCTTTGACTTAAGAAGGCAATTGAGTAGCAAAGCCCTCTCTCGGACAACAAAAGACACCCCTTATAAGACCTTAATAATCCCGGTCCTGCTCTATGGCTCAGAGGCATAGACATTATCAAAAATGGATGAGGGTGTTCTTGGTTGCTTCGAGAGAAAAATTCTTCGGGCGATCTTCGGTCCCGTCTGCATTGACGGTGAGTGGAGGAGGAGATACAACTACGAACTGTATGGACTGTACAGCGACATGGACCTAGCCAGAAGAGTGAAGATCCAAAGACTGAGATGGCTGGGTCATGTAGAGCGCATGGACACCAATGCTCCGGTCCGAAAAGTCTTCGAATCCGCCCCCGAGGGACAGCGCAGTAGAGGAAGGCCAAGACTCAGGTGGCGCACGCAAGTGGAAGAGGACCTCAGCCAACTGGAGGCAGCTAGCCAGGGATCGAGCGGGCTGGAGAAGCTTGTTGACTGAGGCCCAGGTCCACCCCGGACTGTAGCGCAACCTAAAGTAAGTAAGAAAGTAAGGCTGCTAATGATGGATTTGCAGAATTCTTTTTGTTGTTAGTATAATAAAGATCTGAAAAAGTGCATTCCAACCTAAGTTAACATAAAACAACATTATTTTTTACTTTTATGTTGTTTCGCGATCTATCCAATAAATGTCATTGTTCCATTTCCATTCCAATAGTTTCCAATAGGTGGCGCTACGTATGGAAATGACGTTTGACATTTGATTAATTTGCGCAGTCTTGTTTTTGCTTTCTGTTGACGCATGTATTTGATTCGGACTATACGGACTTCGGAGTTTTAATTGGAAGTTCTGAATTGAACTTCATTTTATAAAGTGAATAATATGTGAATAAACTTCACCGTCTTATTGCCGAACAAACGAAATACGTACGTGTGGCAAAACCTTGAAATGCTCATTAAATACGAAGATTGTTTCGATAATAACGTTTTCATGCTCTGCATCGAAACCGATTGATCTGGAGACCACACACAAAGATGAAATTTCTGGTAATATTTTGCATCGGATGCGTACCCGAACATCAGAACATACATTCGTGTCGAATTGCAAAACAGCAAATTTTAAGAAGTATTGTAAAAATAATTACTAGACATTGGATATGATAGAATCCCCGTTGAACGGCTGCAATACATTCTCTGTCAATTTTTGACAGTTTCCAAGGCGAAGATTGCATAAACCAAGCATATTGCAAGCTGTCGTGCCTGCAAAAAATGTTGATTAAATTGATGGCGATGGCGCGATAGTTAGCTCATTGGACTATCACGCAGAGATTCTGGGTTCGATTCCTGGCTGGGTCACCAACAATTTTTCAAATCGCCATCACCCTTTCGGCGGGCAATGGCAAACTCCCGAAATAAAATTGCCTACGAAAAAGCTTCTAAGGAGTGCCATTCGGACTCGGCAACACAAATGAGTGTCAAGAAGCTAGGCCATGGCCTATACCGGGCTGCCAGCGTAACAGTGTTTTTTTTTTGTTTTCTTTTTTTTTTTTAATTGAATTTCAAGATTCAAAGTGAAATTGTTGGCAAATTGATGACGAACAAGTCAGTGAATTTCGTTACTTGATGTCGCCACCTATCCAACCGAGTTTTAAAACGCTGGAGTTTCCCGGGTTGACGCTTCACAATCTTCAATTGAAATTCAGATAGGTAATCATAATGTTGGAAAATATCAATCAACCACGTCTTGATAATGGTTCCCGTCTGGGGGTAAATAATCTGATGAAAGACGTCATCGAAGTCACAATTCTCTAAGGAAAGTACAAAGGAAAAGACGTTTTGAAACCAGGCATTATAATAATTTCGGCCGAAACGCCATTCGATCAAATCACAAGGGCAATCATTAACTGTTTGCGCCTGTAACATTATTTCAAAAGGGACTTTCAAAAATATCCATTGCTGGTTATGAACGATGGAGGATGATTTTTTTTTCTGGAGCCCGGAATGGCGTGTGCTGGAAAACACACATTTACCAAGTTCTACGTTGTAAAAATCAATCACAGATGTAAGCATTTCAGCTCGTCGTCAGTTAGCGGCAAGCCAGAGTTATCTTATTATATTTTTAGCGTTGATCATCCACAAAATGAAACACATTCTCTTTTCTTCTTTTTTGAGCAACCCATAATCTGCAATAAATTCGGAACTGTCTACCAAAGTGATTCTCGTCTTCGTCTACTTTGCAATTTTTTTCAAGGGCAATGTTCGTCTTCGTAGCATGGTGCTTTTCACTAGAACTGAAGTTTCCCTTGACCTCTGGAAACTTTCTTTCCCTGATATTCATACCATAGGTTGCAGTTTCAAAGCAATCTTCCATTAAGAAAGAAGTAGTAGATATTCGGTATAATGTCTTGTGGACAGTCACTTGACTGTAGGTTATGGACATGCTGTCGGATGCAGGAATGGATTCAAAAATTGATCTGGTCGGCGGAAATTTATGCCACCCTAATGCCGATTAACTATTTTGTGGGAAGTCCGTGGAGCGAGCGAATTATTTATTTCCATCTGTAGCGGTAGCCGTTGCTAAACTCACGGATACTTCAAATGTCTCAATTTACTGTCTTGGTTTGGTCGTAGGTTAGAAACCAGCTGATGGTCTTTGCAACAAGTGCGGAGAGGAATTCTGCCGATGTCCCGAATCTGCGTTAGGTGTAGATGTTATCGTTTACTTCCACTGACAATTGAGTTTCAGATAAACATAGATGTAAACGGTGTAACTCTCTCGAGTTCAGCCGGACGAATCGTGGGCTTTCCGATCATTTTAAGTGGCCAGCGACTTTCCTGTCAGTCAGAAGGAAAAGCTGTAGACTGCTTTTTGGTACTAGGAGACACCAGGTTTTTTTGGGCTTCTAAGTGCGTTAAACAATATCTGACGATATTTGCTGTGAGTGTGATATAGCTTTTCATATTTGTACAAGTACTCGACGTTGAGGTGATAGGCACTTTATTACGGAGGCATTTATCCCAACATTCAATGAAATAGCAAGAACCTTTAGTGCGAGGAACGTACAAGAAGTACAAGCGACTAGTTCTTTCTGAGTGCTTCGTTCCGATAGAAAAAAAAATGAAGAGGTTGTCAGGTTGTCTATCTGAAGATGCTACTCGTATTTAAGATTTTTCTGGTATTTGGTATATACGATTTGTCGAATTTTGGGAACTCCTTATGTGGGCTAAGCGGCCAATGAGGAAAAGACTAAGTATGTCTAAGTATGTGCTGTCAAGCAAAAACGACACTGAACACCGACGTCTCAGACAGAACGTCACTCTTGACAGGTTTAACTTTGAGGTAGTTTAGGACTTTGTCTGCCTAGGCTCCGCTATGAATTCAGGCAACGACACCAGTGCTGAGATCAAACGAAGAATAACTCTTTCCGATCTCTGTATCTTTGGGCTAAGAAGGCCCTCACTCGAACAACGAAAGTTACCCTACATAAGACCTTAATAATCCCAGTCCTGCTCTACGGCGCAGATGCATGAACATTATCAAAAACGGATGAGAGTGCTGAACCGATTGGAAGCATACAGCTATTTGTATGGAAATTCTGGATGACAGAACGTGTATCAGATTATTGGAGCCCCAATATACATCGCCGAATCAAGAAAACGGAACATCATCTACCATACCATCAATAGTACCATTTCCTGTTCTATATGTGTACATACTTCGTGAAGATCTTAAGCCCTTCACAAGTAGATTCATAGGTCCCCTATGAGTCACACAATCTAATCTCTGGCCTGTTACTCCAGCAGATCTGGAAGAGGAATAAGGAACGAAAGCTGCTTTATCAGAATTGGTACGAGTACCAGACGACGCTCTTAAGAACTCACTACCTCGTTTATCCGAAACATCATGGTGGATATATATGTAGAAATTGGGAAGAATCATAGGTGGCTTAAGTTCATTAGTATGTTGTTAAGTGGGTCCTCTAGAGTCCACAAAAGCGTATTCTCCTTTCTACTAATAACTTTGGCAAGAAACGTGAAACAGATCTGGTGGTTTAGCTGTGAAAAATATGACAGCATTTCCAACATTTCAATGTCTATTTTTCGTCGATTCATGTTCCTCACACAGTTGTTAGATGATTGCCTCCTATTGTTCATAACTCCATGCAACCATCCCATAAATCACATCAATCAATTCACATTAAGAAAAGAATTCTCCAGATCTGAGTGAAATTAAATTCCAATCACTTTAAAAGATTACATCAGTTATTTATGCAACCGACATTCTCACAACTCATGAACATTGAAGAAGCGACTTTTCCTTGTACCCCATCTCTTATTAGAATACAAGATTCCTGTTTAACTAAATCCCTCATCCTTGATAGTGCCACATCAAAACGGAAAAGTCCCCCACAAATTTGTGGTTAATGGGAAAATAATTCTTGGAAACTAACTCCAATTTCTTACCAATAATTGTGTTAGCCGATGTTTGGTTTGAACTCGTAACCATCACTTGAATATTCCTTTCAGTTTATTCTTGTCGACAGATTTTCAATAAAATATCTAACCCAACTCCTGCCTTCTAGATCGCAATGAAAAACAATTTAATTCTATAGAACAGGAAACCAAAATGGATTTGGTTTTTTTTTTTTTTTTTTTCGAAGAAAGAACACACGCTCAACCTCAAACCACAACGACTAAGATGATTATGAATTTATGGACGAATGGACGTCCATAGAAGTAGCTGGAAGTGATTGTTCTCTCTGACATGAATAAAAGAACAAGGACATGGTCGTGTTGCCACTTTCTTAGAATGCATTTGAACTTTAGTTTATTCTGAGTTTGAATTGAGAAAAAATAGTATTGTTGAAGGAGTGTTATGTTGAGGTTACAAGGAGTCTTATTGCTCAGAGATCACTTGAATTGACTTCAAAATACCTACATATAGTCGCTTATAAATATTTGTTCAGTTTAAGAAGAAGGTATTGAGTATATAAGCTGAGTAATATGTGAAAGATATTAGAAAATGAGACTAGAAACAAAACTCTACTGGTATTTTACGGTTCCGGTTCCTTATTTAACAGTATAACATAATCTGGACAACTGGAGGCTATTAATGATGGTTTTAAAGACACCATGTATCGAAAATCAGTCTCATATCGTGCAGCATTCGATCGCAAAAGTATTCCCAAAGCAAGATCTTCGTTCGCCCAGAATTTACTGAACGTCCTCACTTGTCCAGAAAATCTGAATTTCGACCGCAGTGATCAACGCATCAAGTAGCAAAATGGGAAATTTCTTATAAGAGAGTCTGCACTTCAACTTAAGCTTAGAATAAGCGGACTCTCGGTGTGTCTCAAGCGAAATAGGTCTGAGCGACTGTAGAGATATGTAAGTGGGTTCATGCCACTATGTTGTACTATTTTGTCCATATTACTCGGTCATCTTATGTTTCTGTGTATCTATATACATTTTCCCTAGACATGCACATTTATTTTGGCTATCTGTTTAATTTGGATATTCTGTTTAATTATTCGCCCAAGATTTCATACAACCAGCAACGGCACGGCGGTAGTGCATCTCTGCAGCTATATATCGATAGGGACTTCTGGGACTTGTCTGAGGAGTTCGAAACGACAATGGAAGTAAAACAAGGGTGCCAGCTTAGCACATTGGTGTTTATTCTATTAATTCATCCGAAATTCGTTGATGGTTTTCTGTCGCAAAGAAAAATGGACGTATCAGGGCAAATTGAAATCCTGCGGGAATAGAAGTAGATACTTAGGAGTTTTGATTACTTCAAATCTTCACAAAAAATACTCAACCAGTAGCTTCGCGATCAGCTGGTTTAGTTTGGGGAAGTTTCATAAGCAACATAAGCATATTACATAGAGCGAAACTGAAAATATTTTATGCTACTGCATCTGCTTTTATTCTATTATTACGGAGCTGAAGTATGAAGATACTGTCCATTCGAAGAGGTCAAAAAGTTTCTTCACTATTACATAAGGAAATCACTTAGACTGCCGAGTAGCTCGCCCATTTACATGCTCCACTTAGAGGCAGGTATAGCCTCCATGTTCTTGGATTCTCTCAAGCTCCACTTAAATTATGTATTACGAGTCATAGCGATGAACGAGAATCAACCAGAGAAATCTTTGTACAAAAATGGAAAAAAACTAGCATCTGAGTGTGATTTCAACAGAATATACCAATGAGAGTTAGTAGCTTTGACTTGAGTCTGTAATCAAAGCAGCGCAGCGGTATCTCCATCAGTACGGTCTTCGTAAGATGCGATCAACAAGATATGCTTTCAAGAAGTAGAGCCTAAGCCGCAATTGAAGGCAAATGTTGGAGGGGAGGCACTAAAAAATACTGCGCTGTGGAAATGCTGGATGTTCAAAAGGCTTTCAATTCGGGAAACTGTATCGTCTCCGTCGAAAGCGTGGACCGGTGTATTTATTAAAAACCATCTCGAGTAATTTCACTGACAGGGTCCTTTTCTATGCTTCCGACGACGAAATCAAGAAGTACTTAATAACCGGCGGTGTACCTTAAGGTTCGGTCTTGGGTCCCCTGCTATGGAACCTGATGTAAGACGGTATCTTACGTCTACCAAACCCATGGAAAGCATCAATTATCGATTTCACAGATGACATCGCAGTCGCGGTCGTGGATAAATTGCTCGAGGAAATTTATTTATTGCCGGATTGCAACTTGCGGATCACAAGAAAGAAGTTTTACTAATCAGCAGTCGGAAAGCACGCCAGACGATTAGTCTTAGAGTCGAAGAAGACGATGTCATTTTAAGACCATTTATAATATATTTAACGGTGGTCATTGATTCTCGATTTACATACAAGCACCACTTGAAATACGCTTGTAAAAGGTCATCAAAAGTGGTCGGTGCACTGTCAAGACCCATAAGCATTGTCGGAGGACCAATAAAAAATAAAAATACTTCTTCTATTGCAGTTCGCTAGTTCCAAACAGTTATTGTGCGACGCAGAGATATGGTCAAATGCAGCGAAAGTACCGCCTGTGCACTTTAAAGAGTTGAAAGCGCATTTCGAACGGTATCCCATCGTGACTTCAATGGCGCCCATCGACAACCTCGCCGACGAACTCAAATGACTATACAACGGAGGAGGTACCCTTAGAAGAAAAGACGAGAGAAACCACAGCATACGAGTTTGGCAACAACAGTTGGATTAGCAAGGGTCAGCACAGGGATTCATCGGAAGCTTGGCGAAACAAACTTCTACTTGACGCAGTTTTTAACGGGTCATGGCTGCTAATGAAGAGAGGAAGAGAGGGTATCTTTGGTGGAACAATCGGAAAATATAGCCTGCACAACACCACCTCCGATAACGGATTCAGGCTAATCGACTTTGCGGCGGGGCGAAACATTGTCATGGCTAGCACGCGGTTCCCACATCTCGACATACACAAGGGGACTTGGAGAACTTCTGATCAATCAACAGTCAACCAGATTGATCACATTGCGATCGACGCAAGACACTCCTCCAGTATTATGGATGTCCGTACGTTCCGAGGAGCCAACATCGACTCGGATCACTACCTTGTTGTAGCCAAGGTACGGTTGCGGATATCCCAAACTACGCCAAGATAAACTAATGCTGTGAGGAAATTCGACGTCAGACGGCTACAATCGCAAGAGATCGCCAAGTCCTTTTCCGATCGAGTGTCTCTTAATCTCTTAAGAGGTCCAATGGCGCCAGCATCAAGCATCGAAGACCATTGTAAACACTGCCAAAACGCCATCAGAGATGCCGCTTCTGATGTGCTTGGTTTCATTCGTTCACCACAACAAAACCCCGGGTTCGATCATGAATGTCGGCAAGCATAGCAGCTTAGCAAGATGCATATAAAGCGGCGCTGCTTAGAAGGACCACAGCTGCTCATGAGCTCTATGAGCGGAAGAAGAGAGATGAACACCGGCTTCTCAGGAGAAAAGAAAGAGCATGAGAAGCACGCGGTCGAGGAAATTGAGAGATGCTACTTCAGGAATGAGGTTCGAAAGTTTTACCAAAAGGTAAAAATAACATGCCACGGAAACAAACCCTGAACCGAAGCCTGTAGAGATGAACAAGGGAACATCGTAGTAGAATCGCAGTCGATGCTGAGGATTTGGAAAGATCATTTCTGCAGACTGTATAACGGCGATGACGGATCAAATACCGCTGTCAGGCAGAATCAACCTTTTAACCTGGACGATGATGAAAAACAATTCCGTCCACCCGTCCTGGATGAAGTGAAGATAGCAATATCTTAACTGAAGTCCAACAAAGCTGCTTGAGCGGACGGCCTGATCGCAGTGCTCTTCAAAGCGGCAGGCGATGACTTGGTAAGGAGCATACACCAACTCATCTGTAAAATATGGTCGGACGAAAGTATGCCCGATGAATGGAACCTCAGCATTGTTTGTGCAATTCTCAAGAAAGGAGACCCTCTGAACTTCGCCAACTACAGAGGCATCAGTCTCCTTAACATCGCATATAAGATCTTATCCGCCGTATTGTGTGAACGCCTGAAGCCGTTCGTCAACAACCTGATAGGTCCATATCAGTGTGGCTTCAGGCCAGGAAAGTCCACCATCGACCAGATATTCACACTACGGCAGATCTTGGAGAAGACCCATGAGCTTCAGATCGATACCCACCACCTATTCATCGATTTTAAGGCCGCGTATGACAGCATCTATAGAGACGAGCTACTCGTATATAGAGCAATGTCTAGTTTTGGCATCCCTGCCAAACTCGTCCATCTGTGCAGGATGACGATGGAGAATGCTCGCTGCTCCATCAAGGTCGGTAAAGATCTTACCGAGACCTTTGATGTCAAAAACTGATATAGACAAGGCGATGCGCTCTCATGCGATATTTTCAACATCATTGTTGAAAGAATAGTGCAAAACCCACGAGCAAACACAAGAGTCACTATCTTTCAAAAGTCCGTCCAACTACTCGCATACGCCGACGATATTGACATAATCGGGAGAAAGCAGCGTGATGTCAGTGGCGCTTTCGCGAGAATTGAGACGGAAGCGGCGAAAATGGATTTGGCGGTCAACGAGGGTAAGACCAAGAGCATGCTTTCAAGCAAAAAGGGCACTCTACACTGATTTCTCCTACAAAACGTCACTCTCGACAGCTATAACCGTGAGGTAGTTAAGGACTTTGTCTACCTAGGCTCCGCTATAAATACAGACAACGACACCAGCGCTGAGATCAAGCGAAGAATAACTCTTGCCAACCGCTGTTTCTTTGACTTAAGAAGGCAATTGAGTAGCAAAGCCCTCTCTCGGACAACAAAAGACACCCCTTATAAGACCTTAATAATCCCGGTCCTGCTCTATGGCTCAGAGGCATAGACATTATCAAAAATGGATGAGGGTGTTCTTGGTTGCTTCGAGAGAAAAATTCTTCGGGCGATCTTCGGTCCCGTCTGCATTGACGGTGAGTGGAGGAGGAGATACAACTACGAACTGTATGGACTGTACAGCGACATGGACCTAGCCAGAAGAGTGAAGATCCAAAGACTGAGATGGCTGGGTCATGTAGAGCGCATGGACACCAATGCTCCGGTCCGAAAAGTCTTCGAATCCGCCCCCGAGGGACAGCGCAGTAGAGGAAGGCCAAGACTCAGGTGGCGCACGCAAGTGGAAGAGGACCTCAGCCAACTGGAGGCAGCTAGCCAGGGATCGAGCGGGCTGGAGAAGCTTGTTGACTGAGGCCCAGGTCCACCCCGGACTGTAGCGCAACCTAAAGTAAGTAAGAAAGTAAGGCTGCTAATGATGGATTTGCAGAATTCTTTTTGTTGTTAGTATAATAAAGATCTGAAAAAGTGCATTCCAACCTAAGTTAACATAAAACAACATTATTTTTTACTTTTATGTTGTTTCGCGATCTATCCAATAAATGTCATTGTTCCATTTCCATTCCAATAGTTTCCAATAGGTGGCGCTACGTATGGAAATGACGTTTGACATTTGATTAATTTGCGCAGTCTTGTTTTTGCTTTCTGTTGACGCATGTATTTGATTCGGACTATACGGACTTCGGAGTTTTAATTGGAAGTTCTGAATTGAACTTCATTTTATAAAGTGAATAATATGTGAATAAACTTCACCGTCTTATTGCCGAACAAACGAAATACGTACGTGTGGCAAAACCTTGAAATGCTCATTAAATACGAAGATTGTTTCGATAATAACGTTTTCATGCTCTGCATCGAAACCGATTGATCTGGAGACCACACACAAAGATGAAATTTCTGGTAATATTTTGCATCGGATGCGTACCCGAACATCAGAACATACATTCGTGTCGAATTGCAAAACAGCAAATTTTAAGAAGTATTGTAAAAATAATTACTAGACATTGGATATGATAGAATCCCCGTTGAACGGCTGCAATACATTCTCTGTCAATTTTTGACAGTTTCCAAGGCGAAGATTGCATAAACCAAGCATATTGCAAGCTGTCGTGCCTGCAAAAAATGTTGATTAAATTGATGGCGATGGCGCGATAGTTAGCTCATTGGACTATCACGCAGAGATTCTGGGTTCGATTCCTGGCTGGGTCACCAACAATTTTTCAAATCGCCATCACCCTTTCGGCGGGCAATGGCAAACTCCCGAAATAAAATTGCCTACGAAAAAGCTTCTAAGGAGTGCCATTCGGACTCGGCAACACAAATGAGTGTCAAGAAGCTAGGCCATGGCCTATACCGGGCTGCCAGCGTAACAGTGTTTTTTTTTTGTTTTCTTTTTTTTTTTTAATTGAATTTCAAGATTCAAAGTGAAATTGTTGGCAAATTGATGACGAACAAGTCAGTGAATTTCGTTACTTGATGTCGCCACCTATCCAACCGAGTTTTAAAACGCTGGAGTTTCCCGGGTTGACGCTTCACAATCTTCAATTGAAATTCAGATAGGTAATCATAATGTTGGAAAATATCAATCAACCACGTCTTGATAATGGTTCCCGTCTGGGGGTAAATAATCTGATGAAAGACGTCATCGAAGTCACAATTCTCTAAGGAAAGTACAAAGGAAAAGACGTTTTGAAACCAGGCATTATAATAATTTCGGCCGAAACGCCATTCGATCAAATCACAAGGGCAATCATTAACTGTTTGCGCCTGTAACATTATTTCAAAAGGGACTTTCAAAAATATCCATTGCTGGTTATGAACGATGGAGGATGATTTTTTTTTCTGGAGCCCGGAATGGCGTGTGCTGGAAAACACACATTTACCAAGTTCTACGTTGTAAAAATCAATCACAGATGTAAGCATTTCAGCTCGTCGTCAGTTAGCGGCAAGCCAGAGTTATCTTATTATATTTTTAGCGTTGATCATCCACAAAATGAAACACATTCTCTTTTCTTCTTTTTTGAGCAACCCATAATCTGCAATAAATTCGGAACTGTCTACCAAAGTGATTCTCGTCTTCGTCTACTTTGCAATTTTTTTCAAGGGCAATGTTCGTCTTCGTAGCATGGTGCTTTTCACTAGAACTGAAGTTTCCCTTGACCTCTGGAAACTTTCTTTCCCTGATATTCATACCATAGGTTGCAGTTTCAAAGCAATCTTCCATTAAGAAAGAAGTAGTAGATATTCGGTATAATGTCTTGTGGACAGTCACTTGACTGTAGGTTATGGACATGCTGTCGGATGCAGGAATGGATTCAAAAATTGATCTGGTCGGCGGAAATTTATGCCACCCTAATGCCGATTAACTATTTTGTGGGAAGTCCGTGGAGCGAGCGAATTATTTATTTCCATCTGTAGCGGTAGCCGTTGCTAAACTCACGGATACTTCAAATGTCTCAATTTACTGTCTTGGTTTGGTCGTAGGTTAGAAACCAGCTGATGGTCTTTGCAACAAGTGCGGAGAGGAATTCTGCCGATGTCCCGAATCTGCGTTAGGTGTAGATGTTATCGTTTACTTCCACTGACAATTGAGTTTCAGATAAACATAGATGTAAACGGTGTAACTCTCTCGAGTTCAGCCGGACGAATCGTGGGCTTTCCGATCATTTTAAGTGGCCAGCGACTTTCCTGTCAGTCAGAAGGAAAAGCTGTAGACTGCTTTTTGGTACTAGGAGACACCAGGTTTTTTTGGGCTTCTAAGTGCGTTAAACAATATCTGACGATATTTGCTGTGAGTGTGATATAGCTTTTCATATTTGTACAAGTACTCGACGTTGAGGTGATAGGCACTTTATTACGGAGGCATTTATCCCAACATTCAATGAAATAGCAAGAACCTTTAGTGCGAGGAACGTACAAGAAGTACAAGCGACTAGTTCTTTCTGAGTGCTTCGTTCCGATAGAAAAAAAAATGAAGAGGTTGTCAGGTTGTCTATCTGAAGATGCTACTCGTATTTAAGATTTTTCTGGTATTTGCATGTTATGTGGATAACAGAATGGTAATCGCTTATCTAGTTTTGGACGATAGTTTATAAACTAAATCGATTCTCCACACTGAATCGCAATTTCGTATGTTGAACGGACGTCGCGGAACCCTTTACAGATCGCTGCCATCTTTCGTCTTTAATATTACTGATCGACAAGTGCTTTGATTACAGATTGTTCTTACAATACAGTTCGCTACATAATCTAGTACCTTTACCTTTCCCAAATGCCATGACCTAATAAAATTCCTAACAATCTTCCCCATGATGGCAACACTGAAATGTATTATATGCACACCAAGAGCTATAGTCCTTCCTCAATTCCCAAGAAAGAAAATGAAACCAAAAATAAAAATTTTAAAAATTATATCAAAACTGATGACAAGGACATCCTGTTTCGTTTCCGAAATATCGATTCTCCTACCACACATCCATAGGGAGGTGAAAGTTCAAGAGCGCGCGTATGTTTGTAATTATACCCCGGACAAGAGAGCACTACTCACAAGCCATACTCCAGTTGTGCGTCAGTTTGGAAAATTTCCTATTCATTGCTGAAATCCCCCTAGATACGGTAACCAATTCCTCCCCCACTTTTAGTTAATTGAAGGAAAATTCTAGAGCTTGATACTTGAAGAAGATGACCTCTCTCTACTAGGTATATGTACGTACATATATTCGTATTCAGGACATATACATAGATAAAACTTTGGGGCTAGCAAAGCTAAGAATTGTAAGGCAAACAACTATAGGAACGTAACTGTCGAATGTACGATATACGAGCAACTTTCGTTAGGTGTATCCTTATACGTTATGTACAAATAGGCACATACATATGTGTATAGGAGTAAAAGTTCTTCAGATTGCCATGTGCCGTGTCATGTACCTTATGCGTAGCTGAACTTCTATTGAACAAAGTCATATGGCACTGTAGGGGACATTGAAGGATTGTGCAAATTTGCACAGCCTACCTCACCACTTTAGATGTAATCTAATCCTAATTCATCTAAATGAATTTGTGTAGTTAGAATGGAGGTGAATACTCATACGAGTACACTTTACCTTCTATTCGTATGATGCCTTGCACTATAAAGAGGCGAATTGATTATCCCACGAAGTACTTGCACATCTGTGTTCCGCCGGGTGCTTGTGGATGGACATTTTTTTGTAATCAACCTTTAACGACCACATATGTATGTACATGTATTCTTACGTTTTTCGCCACCAAACCGACTGTCGGTAGACTATTGTACGAGTAATGTATGTTTCCTTCGGCTTATCTCTAACCATTTTAATGGACACTTCATCGTTGTATCTACTGTCGTTGGCAGTCGTAGCCGTAAGAACGTAGGCCAGGTTGTAGGCCATTACGAGAGCCTACGAAGGATTAAAGTATAAGGTGATGAATCGAAACAGAAAATGATAGTGATTTGTGGCAAACATGGGCTGGTATACGAGTACAACGTAAAGCCACCCCATACACTCCCAGCCCGGGAGTGAGTAATTAATTTTATTCTCCTCCCCTCTACCTGTCGTCCTTGTTTCCATTTAATTTTTATTTTTAATTTCTCTTTTGTCATCCATCCCTTCTACTTGATTTTGAAATCCAAATGAGAGGGTGGGAAATGGTGATGATAGTTTTCATCCACTTTGTGGTGACGGTGGTTCCTTTTCTTATATTGAAGGCGGTAAGAAATGTATGTATACTGTGGGGGAACACTTTGAGGATAATTGTACTTGAACTGATTCTGGATGGTTGAGGAAGGAAGGTGAATTTGTTTGAATTGAAGTTTCTCCCCATTTGCTGTTGAGAATTTAGATTGCACTTAATTTGCAATTGAATTATGCATCTAAGATTGCAGCAAGAATAATTTGTTGCTTCTAATAAAATGATACAAACGGAAGCAGGTGTTAGTTTTGAGGAAATTCCTTTAGATGATTGGATTTGTGGGATAAATGAGATATGTGGGAAACAGTTTTGAATGAGACAAAAACTCTAAACCATCTATAGCAAGAATTTGATCCTGGATGGAGAAAAGAAAGTCATCTTAAATGGTTTGTTTGAAGATTCTTAACTAACTTTATTTAAAGTATAAATGAACATCTTGAACCAAGCAGCCAAGAACACCCTCATTCACTTTCGATAATTTCCATACCTCTGCTCTATAGAGGAGTACTGGGATTGTTAAGGTCTTGTATAGGGTAACTTTTGTTGTTCGAGAGAGGGCTTTACTAGTCAACTGACTTCATAGCCCAAAGAAGCACCGATTGGCAAGAGTTATTCTTTGTTTGATTTCAGCGCTGGTGTCATTGTCTGAATTCACAGCGGAGCCTAGGGAGTCAAAGTCCTTCAAAACTTAAAAGTTATACCTGTCAAGGGTGACGCTCTACCCCAAATGTCGGCGTTCAGTGTCCTTTTTGCTTGACAGCATAAATGTACTTGGTCTTGGCCTCGTTGACCGCTAAACTCACTTCTGCCGCTTCCGTCTCAATACTCGGGAAAGCGCCACCGACATATTTTGACAGTATTTTAAAAGATTGTCCCTGTTATGTTTGCGCGTGAGTTTTGCACTATTCTATCAAGTTGTTGACGAAATCGTATGACAGAGCATCGCCTTGTCTAAACCCTTTTTTTCATTAAAAGTCTCGGTGAGATCTTTACCAACCTTGATGGAGTAGCGTGCATTCTCTATCGTCATCCTGCACAGACGGACAAGTTCGGCAGGAATGCCGAAACTAGACATTGCTCGGTATAGCTCGTCTGTATAGATGCTGTCATACGCGGCCTTAAAATCGTAGAATAGGTAGTGCGTATAGACCTGAAGCTCATGGGTCTTCTCCAAGATCTGCCGGAGAGGGAATATTTGGTTGATGGTGGACTTCCCTGGTCTGAAGCCACACTGATATGGACCTATCAGGTTGTTGACGAACGGCCTCAGACGTTCACACAATATAGCAGATAAGATCTTGTATGCGATGCCTCTGTAGTTGGCGCAGTTTAGAGGGTCTTCTTTCTTGAGAATCGGGCAAACAATGCTGAGGTTCTATTCATCGGGCATACTTTCGTCGGACCATATTTTACAGTTAAGCTTTGCTATTGCTATCTTGTGTTCATCCAGGTCGGGTTAATTGGACTACAAGGTGGGCCTGCTGACAACCAGAATGCGCTGCTACTGAAAAAAATGTTATGATGCCTTGAAGTCCGTTCATATTTAGGCAGACATGCCAAATTTTAGTGCGATACTGTCTTTAGTTTTGTTTTGACAGCTGATTGTTGTTGACGTGTTCGGCATCATGTTGAGTATGGACAAAAACGATTTTCGTTCTCTCATAAAACATTATTTTTTGAGAAGCAAAACGGCGAAGGAAACAAAAGAAAAGTTGGATAAATATTATGGGGCTAATGATCCGTCAGATTACACCGTCAAATATTGGTTTCGAGAGTTTCGTGATGGCCGCAACTCCACTACCGATCAAGTCCGCAGCGGCAGGCCCTTCGATGCGGTTACAGAGGACAATGAAATAGTGTTGGCTGACCGGAAAGTGAAGGTGCGCGAGCTAGCAGATACCACAAAGATTAGTACTGACAGCACACGCCATATTTTGGGCAATATTCTGCATATGAAAAGTTATACTGCCGCTGGCTGCCGCGCATGCTCACTCCTGACCAAAAACACGAACGCGAGAGCACTTCAAAGAAGTGTTTGGACTCGCTGATGCGGAATCGAGCGGACTTTTAGCGTCGATTGGTAACTGTTGACGAAACCT